>OY770263.1:158921727-168921727 GCA_963669355.1 Chorisops tibialis | reverse complement strand
AATATGCTCACGCTGCAATAGACCATTGACGGGGCAACATTGTCCGATTTCATGCAAAACTCCTGACTCGGATCTCAATATCGAAATAGAAACATCTCTACTCCTTGGTCCAAGTCCCCTTACCACCGTCCATAACATCAAATCTGTCATGGTTCCCAGTGGATTATGGGACCAAATATATTATTAATCTTCTTCTTCTACAATGGCACTACAGCCCAAATCGGACCTTGGCCTCCTGATATTCAGGTTCCTTATCATTTTTCATTACTTATTGTAGAAGGGGTTGTTAACCATTCGCACAATCCTCTTTCTACGAATTTTTCATTTTCGTAGATTGAGGTGTACAAGGTATATTCAAGCAGGCAATGTGCGAGAATTATATATTGCGTCGACCGGGATTTAAACTCACGACCTTCGCATTACAAGACCAACACGCTAACCACTAGGCTACACCCTAGCTATTATTAATAACCCTAATACAAAATTAAACTCAATACTAATGTAATACGAAACATGTGAATTAAGAAAAAAAAAACATAATAATAATAATAAAAATAATTTATGACATATATACATATGTATGGATATGTGTAAAGCACAAGAAATAACAATTTTGTATAAGAATTTAGCACTAATAAATAAAATAGTATTTTGAAGTAGAATTTTGTGTGAGTGTGAGTGGTAGAAGAGGTGAAACCATTGAACTACTTTTTTAACATCATGCTAGTGTAGCTATAAAAATATATTACACAAAATTTGGGATTAGTGAATTAAATTTAGTGATATTGTGCGTTTTGTATGGGAGGTGATAGAAGGAGTGGGGGTTTTTAGTGATATTTTTAAAAATGAATACGAACATTATGCGATTCACATTTCTCAAATTCTAGATCAGTAACATTCATGCCTTCCAAGAAAATAGATTTTTTTGTTAGTTTGAGCAATTTTGTCACTTTGTATGGGAGGAGGTAGAAAGAGTGAAGCTAACCAGACATTCTTTTTCGATCTTAATAACAATTCTAATTTAGCATTAAATACAAAACTCGAGCTTGATAAATATTACACGTACTGAGAGAATCGGTTTCAAGTGTTTCATCAAAAAGTGCAGTGTCTATGAGAAGTAGTAGAAAAAATTATTTGTTTGCCATAGCACACAAACCCTTCAAGATAGAAGTTGGGTCGATTGTACATTGTTGCGGATCTCATGCGGACACCTATTTTGGGGGGGGGGGGTGTAAACGTTTAGAGAGAAGCAGGGGGACCGAAAGCTAAGAATTCGAATATTTAAACCATAGTTCTAGCTAAGAAACTGGAAATCAACATATATTTATAGAGGGGTTTGTGGGACAAACCTTAAGAATAATTAAATTTTTTTATTTATTGGGGTCCGAAAAGGGGGGGGGTCTAGAAACAAATTGCCGGAATTTTCACCTGAATCAGATTAGAGTGAGGCTAATTATTGTAAGGGGAAGATCAATGGACCCCTTCCTTCCTCTCACCCTCCCCCTTACAATAGTTAATTAGCCTGCAAAAAAAAACACTCTTGAATATTTCTTAAGCTATGCAATTCAAACTTGGAACATATATTAATCTATACTAGCGAAATGCGAGACAAATATAACATTTGAACATAATAGTAGAAGGTCAAAATGGGGAGCATTTCAAAAGTGGTGAACTTGCCAAACTTCAAACCGTTTTATCTAAAAACTGAGTACAGATTTCAAATTAAAATTTTGTCGGATTGTAGAGCTTAGCATTTAATTTTGTTAAACATTTTAAGTTAGGGAGTTTCAGCAAAAATGTCAAAAATTTTGAGTGTTTTTTTAGGGACCTGGTAAAAGATACAAAGTTTAAATTTTGCATGTAGATACATTTATTTGATAAAAATAGAGACAAAATAATGGTTTGTTCCACAATTGTTATGCATCGACTGCCCTGGTCAAACAGGCACAAGGTGTTTCATAAGCAATGAAAAAAACACAAAAACTGAAATTTTTTTAATGAAATTTTGAATTTTTGCAGGATGGGCAAAAGGTATTCCAAAACTTTTGATGAATTTTTATTTAAAATATGTTTAAGAGTGTTTGCACAAAATTTCCAGTTGATAGCTTTAAATGGTTTGGTGATTTCTTAAAATTGGTCGAAAACTAGCAAGCGCCCGCGACTTCGTCCGCGTAAAAATAGCAATAATAAGCAATTTTTGAGAGTGTAGTTAGTAATACATTATGTGGGATATATAATCTGCTTACTTTAATGGCTCTTTGAACACAATGTTTTGTATTTTGTTGGAACCAGAAGAATGAATGGGACAGGCTCGTGTTCAATCAATCTCGTGATTTGAGCTCATATCCGTATTGAAGAGCATTAAGGACATGTGAATAATTGTAGCTTGTGTTAATTTAAAAAAAAGCAAATAAAATAACATTAAGCTTAAAAACATAACAGAATTATGATTGGGCGTAAAGCTCAATCATATGAATCACTAGATGAAATACTTACTTACATTTTGTTTGGGAGGTGGTAAAAGCAGAGGGGGAGTTTTGTAATTTTCAAAACGACAATGACATACTGTTCACACGAATTAATAATGTAGAATATATATTGGATACAAACCAGCAAAAAACATTTAAGACCAACATTATAATAAGTGGCATTGAGAAAGACGATAATGTGAGGGACGAACAACAAGTAGAAACCCTAATGAAAATAATAGGTGTCGAAACAATAGAAAAGGACATAAAAAAAGTAGCACGGATTACACAATCTAATAGAAGTGGGTTACCAAATCCAATAATAGTGGAATTTGAAAGCAAAAAAAAAGGATGAAATAATGCAAAAGATAAAAGCCATCAAACTGAACACAAAAATTATTAATGAAAAATGTAATTTTGAAAGACCAATATTTATTGGAGAACATTTTACGCCTAAAAAGCAATATATATTGAAGAAAGCCAGAGATTTAAAACGCAAAAACAAAATTTTATTCGCTTGGTCAAAGGATGGTGAAATATTCATTAGAACAAATGGAGAGAATTCTTTGAAAATAAAAATAAAATACATTCAACATATTGAATTCATAGATAATTAATGAACCAATACTTTCACCAATGATGAAAATAGTTACACGTCAATTGCAATTAATGCCACATATGGTTCCCATGTTTCCTCAAAGCATATATCTGATATGCAAAAAAGCCGTGAAGATCATAATCGGTTTTTTCGTTCCTAACTCCATAAATAACCTACGACTTTTCTACCACAACGCAGGTGGCATTAGAGGGAAGATAAATGATCTCTTTATTGACGCGAAATCATGCCACTTCAATATCATAGTTATTACGGAAACTGGGCTTAACGACTCTTTCAAAAATGAAGAGATACTAGACAACAACTGGACCATATACAGAAATGACAGGGATTATAGCGCAACAGGTCTGACAAAAGGAGGGGGTGTCCTAATCGCGGTTCATAATTCTCTATCTAGTGAGATTGTCAACACAACACCGACAACATCTTTCGAACATAAATTTATCAAAATCAGGCTGATTAATAGATACATTTACATCGGCGTTGTTTATATTCAGCCTAGCTCTGAAATCTACAAATACCATGATATTCTGGATATTTTTAATAATGTCAATTGTACCTTAAAGGAAAATGATAATATTTTTCTTCTTGGCGATTTTAATCGCCCCAGCATTTCTTTTGTCACTGACCACTCTGATAATACAATTATTCCGGGCAACCTTACGTCTGATATTGACACCACTATCATTGACACGATGTATAATAATGATTTACATCAAGTAGTAAATTTCCCCAATAAAAATGGGAGGTGGCTTGACATGATCTTTACCGACGCCTATGATGATGTGATTGTTAACCCTGCCTCTGACGCTGAGAATCTTTTCTCTAATACAAAACATCACTCTGCCATCATAGTAGATCTACCATATGAAGACACCAATTTTGTGCACTCATACAATAATAATGTTGTATTTGACTTTCGAAATGCTGATTTCATTAGCATTAATAATGAATTGTCATCGACAGACTGGTCTTCCCTTTTCTTATCTAATGATCTTGATACGGCCATAGCATCTTTCTATGAGGTGATCTTTGAAATTGTCGACAATCATGTCCCCTCAATCAAACTAAAAGATAAGGTATCAGAACCCTGGTTAGATAAAAACCTCAGGTCACTGCGGAATTGAAGGAATAAGCTTTTTAAAAAGCTTAAGAATGGGAGCGCCTACACTCTTAATCTTCAGAGTAGATATGACACGGTGGCATCCGAATTTTCTTTTAAGTCCCGGATTGCGTACGAAAATTACGTAAAAAAAATTGGGGAAGGCATTATAACAGACCCTAAAAAATTTTTCGACTTTGTTAATAAAAAGCGTAAAAACTTCGGCTACCCTGTAAGCATGTCCAGTGGAATTAAGCAATCTTCCTGCCGGCGTAATATCTGCAATATGTTTGCTGACCGTTTTCGCGAAGTCTTTGGTAGCAGACGGATTCAACCCAAAACGAACCCGACATTTCAATTCTTTCACTAATTGACAATATCTCATTGTCCACTGAGGAGGTGTTTGATGCTCTTACTACCATCGATATCAAAAAAGGTCCAGGTCCTGATCTTATTCCTCCTCTATTTCTATCAAAATGTGCACATCAACTTTCATCACCTCTTCACTTTCTCTTTAACAAGTCACTGTCATTGGGAATTTTTCCATCAGTCTGGAAATCGTCGCATCTCACACCCATCCATAAAAATGGAGACAAACGCAAGGTTGAGAACTACAGAGGTATAGCAATTCTATCAGCCATCCCCAAATTATTCGAAAAAATTATCTGCGATAAATTGACCACTATAATCGACCCTATTCTAAACAAACAGCAGCACGGCTTTAGAAAAGGGCGATCAACAGTGACTAACCTCATGAGTCTTGTATCTGATACACTATGTGCAATGGAAAAGGGACATCAAATTGATGCAATATACACAGACTTTAGTAAAGCTTTTGATCGAATTGATCACAATATCCTGACTTTAAAATTAAGAAAAATTGGTGTGACTGGATTCTTACTTGATTGGCTTAAATCCTATCTTAGCAACAGGACTCAATTTGTTAAGTTTCAGGGCTTTATTTCCAAGGAAATAGGCGTGTCGTCGGGTGTACCCCAAGGAAGTCACTTAGGACCTCTCTTATTTAATATTTTCATTGCAGATCTTTCGGAAGTATTAGAAGGTATTCCCCATTTGTTATACGCTGATGATCTAAAAATATATCATGTCATATCCTCCCACGCAGATGCTGTATTCCTGCAATCCAAGATTATTGCTCTAAATGAGTGGTGCAGCCAGAACAAGTTAGAGCTTAATGTCGGTAAATGTCACGTGATAAGTTTCTCACGCAAAAAAAACACATGCTGCCATAACTACTTTCTAAATGGTACTGAACTTCATCGAGTAGGACAAATTGAGGACTTGGGCATTCTACTCGATACTGAACTCTGCTTTAAATCTCACTACAACAGTATAATCTCAAGAGCCAATAAACTTCTCGGGTTCATTAAGAGGAGAGCTAAGGAGTTCAAGAATGTTTGGGTCACCAAATCATTATTCTGCTCTCTTGTTCGCCCTCTTTTGGAATATGCATGTCCCATTTGGGATCCTTTTTTCCAGATTTACAGCAACAGAATAGAATCAATCCAAAAGCAATTCCTTCTGTTTGCCCTTAGGGACTTGTATGATCCGAGAGACTTCGAGAACCTCCCACACTATGCAGTTAGGCTACATTTGTTAAATCTTTTACCTCTTAGTTCTAGAAGAACTATGCTCACATCTTGTTTTACCTTAGACGTTTTGAATGGCGATATTAAGGTTGACCACCTTAAAAATAAAATCAGACTCAATGACGATGTCAGGCTGACGAGACATTCAAAACCTCTTAAGGAATACATACATCGTACTGACTACGGTCAAAACGAACCAATTAACAGGTGTTGTAGAACATTTAACAAATTCAGTGTGCACTACACACCTCCAATTAGGAAGCCAGTATACAAATTGAGGCTGCGTTATGCTTTATCAGACAATCCACTTCCTTTTTAATAATCCTTCCACCTGTGCCTATCATATTAATTGTATTATAATTTAAATTGTATTAAGTTATGTTAAACTAACTAAATTAAGCTAATCATTATTATTATGTATTAAATTGTCTTGTTTGATAAATAAATAAATAAATAATACTAAAACCAATGAAAAATTAATAATGGGACATGTAATAAATCCTCACAAGCAAATTGCAATTTCATTAAAGAAATAAATGAACACATACGAAAATTAACTAATAAAAACAGAAGGATAGTAATAATCGGAGATTTTAACTATGATATTATTTCATAAAAAGTTATGTTGACGAGTACATAAACGAAATGCAGAGCAGTGGAATGCATTTATGCGACAACACAACAAAAACACAAATAAAAGCATTACTAGATCATATATTTACAACCGAAATAAATATCAACATGGAAATATCGTATATACCACACGATCTACTGGATCACAAACTAATATTCATCGAAATTCTTAATGAAAAAGTAAAAACTGCGTAGGAAAAAATAGAAATTAAACATATAAACTATGAAAGACTAAATACCAATTTAAGAAATCAACCGATCCATCTAGATGAAATATTAACAGTCAATAAATTATACAACGAATTTATAAAACAACTAAAAATTAAAATTAACAACTTCACAACAATAAAACAGAGTAGAATAAAAAATACAGACAAACCATGGTACGATGATGAGCTACATAAATGCATAACAACTATAAACTATTGGTACAATAAAATGCGCAAAGACAACAAAAGCAACATCAATATCAAACGAGAATTGAAATATTGGCAAAATAAAACAACAACATAACGAAGACAGAAAAGAAAAGATTATTTTGAAACGAAGTTTGAGGATAACTTACATTGCATGCAAAAATCGTGGCAAAATATAACAGAAGTACTCTATAACGGAAGAATACCTCCAAACAAAAACGACATCGAAAACATGGAAGATCAAGAGGACTTCATAGAAAAATTAAACAAATTTAATGCAAATGCAGGAATAGAACTAGCATCAAAAATAATAACCAGCAAAATTTTTCATGAAAAAATAGAAGGAAAAAAACGATTCCGGATCCAATATTTGACAAGTTAACAAAAAACATAGCAGGGCTACGACTGCGCGTAAAGTGCAATCTTAAGATACTCTACATGAAATAGAATTTTTTGCAATCCCAAGAAATTTTGTATGGGGAGTGTTAGAAGAAGAACTAATTTTTTCCGCATTATGCTAAAGTAGCTATAAAAATGTTTTAAACAAAATGCTTACTCCAAAAATTGAATAGGAGCTGAGAAAATTTGTGTGATAGATTTAGTGAAAATGAGTAGTTTGTATGGGAGGTGGTAGAAAGGGTGGGGGATTTTAGGGATTTTCTCAGAAATAACTAAGAATATTATAAAATTGACATCTCTTAAATTTTAGACTAGTAACATTCATACTTTTCAAGAAAATAGATTTTTTGTTGTGAAACTGTGTCATATTGTATGGGAGGGGTAGAAGTAATGGAGCTAATCAAATATTTTTTTGTGATCTTAGTGATAATGATAAATAAGTATTTATTACAAAATGTAAGCTCGATAAATATTATATGTTCTGAGAAAATCGGGTTTGAGCATTTCATGAAAAAGTGTAGTTTGTATGGAGGGGGTGGAACGAGAAGGAGGGCGCAAGTAATTTTTATACTGTAGATTGAAATCATTATGAAATTAATATATCCTGAAATTCAAACTAATAGCTTTTATACTTTTCGAGCAAATCCATTTATTGTCGAATTGCGAAATTGTGTCATTTTGTATGGGAGGGGGTAGAAGGGGTGAAGGTAATCGTCTAATTTTTTTTTGGCCTTACTGACAACTTTAAATAAATATTTGGTGCACAATTTCAGCTCGCTAAATTTTATACGCACTGAGTAAATTGGCTTAGAGTAATTCATGAGAAGTACAGTTTGTATGGGAGGTGGTAGAAGGAGGGAAGGACATGCATAATTTTTATACGGTAGATTAATATTATCATAAAAGTAATATATTCCAAATTTCAGGCCAATAGCTTTTATACTTTTCGAGCAAATCCGTTTATTGTCAAATTGCGCAATTGTGTCATTTTGTATGGGAGGGGGTAGAAGGGGTGGAGCGATTTGGCCTGTTCACGAACTTGACCTTACTTTTTTATCAAAAACGACGTGTACGAAATGTGAGCTTTCTGGATCAACGCGTTCTCAAGCTAGAGAGCGCACGGACGGACGGATGAACGGACGGACGGACGGACAGACGGACGGACGGACAACCGGTTTTGAGATTTTTGAGTGATATTATTAACTTCTGTAGCATTCATATTTTTCTCCGAGCCTTATTTCTTGGCGTTACAAGCCTTAGAGCAAACTTATAATACTCTTAGATTTCATCTAGAGTATAAACATAAAAGAAACAAAATCATGTGGACATGACGGAATCAATGCGAAAATCATAAAGCAGAACATAGATGAACTCTCCAATAGCATTAAAGCAATTATAAACAAATCCATAGCAGAAGCAAGAGTTCCAAAACAAATGAAAATCAGTAAAATAGCTCCAATTTTCAAAGGAGGAGAACAGAAGGACTATAATAATTATCGACCCATCAATATCCTACCATACACGAAAAAAATAATGGAAAAAACAATAAACGACCAGTTACACCAACATCTTGAGGAGACCAACATAATAACTAAAACACAATATGGATTCATAAAAAAATCAAATACTAATACAGCATTATTTGACTTTATAACGTCAATACAAAATGGACAAGACTCACATAAAAAAACAGGAGCTATATTCATCGACTTAAAAAAAGCATTCGAAACTGTTGACAGAGAGCTACTATTATAAAAATTGTTTAATATTGGGATACGAGGAAAGGAACACAAGTGGTTTACAAGTTACTTACACAATAGATAAACTGCCAACAAGTCGGGCGAAACTTTATTATTCTTGGGACAAGTTGCGGATGCGTGGAAAGTCAATATGCAGGTTAGAGTGGTTAGGGAAGACTAAGTGAAAGAGGGTTCTTGGGCAGGACAGTTGTCAACACTTTGCGGAAACGTTCAAAAGCTTCAGTACATATAAATAATATTTCGTTCGTTTATTTATGCAAGTTTGAGTTTTGT
Organism: Chorisops tibialis; assembly: GCA_963669355.1. Taxonomy (NCBI): domain Eukaryota; kingdom Metazoa; phylum Arthropoda; class Insecta; order Diptera; family Stratiomyidae; genus Chorisops; species Chorisops tibialis. The sequence goes on along the minus strand of OY770263.1, from coordinate 168,912,450 downwards.
GAGGGGAGGGATAAGGGTTGATAGTAAGGGTCGGTGGATGTTAATAGTTTTTTAATTGATTGCTTGAATCACGTCCAATATTCTCTGTATAGAATGTCAGTTTCATAGACGAAGTTGCATAGAATTTTCATAAGATCCTGTGTATTTTACATTCAGAAACCAACATTTGTATGGGACGGGGTAGAGGAGGTAGGGGAATCGTAAAGATTGTGACGCAATTTTATTTCCTGTTGTAGTTTTCTCGTACAAAATTTCAAGTTCGTAGCTTTTAACTTGTTGGTTATTAGTTGGTTCAATGAAATAGGTCGAAATGATACTTTTGTAAGGGACGGGGTAGAAGGGCAAGCGTGATTGCAAAACTTTTAACAAAATTTCATTTCAATTATTTTTATAAGTTTTCTGGCAAAAATTGAAATGGATAGCTTTTAAGAGTTAGCTGATAACCGATTTCTTAAAAATGCTCGAAAAAATAATTTTGTATGGGAGGGGGTAGAAGAGGAAGGGGAATTGCAAAATTTGTGATGCAATTTTCTTTTTTTTTTCTAGTAAGGTGCTCGTACAAAATTTCAAGTTCGTAGCTTTTAATTTGTTGTTTATTAGTTGATTTAATGAAATTGGTCGAAATCATACTTTTGTATGGGAGGGGGTAGAAGGGCAAGTGCTATTTTGAAACTTTTAAAATAATTTCATTTTAAATATTTTTATAAGTTCTTATGCAAAATTTCAAATTGATAGCTTTTAATAGTTAGGTGATAATTAATTTCTTAAAAATGGTCGAAAAAATAATTTTGTATGGGAGGGGGTAGAAGTTTCAAAGGTATTCAACTAGTTAATATCTTATACGTTTGGGGATTTTTTTTAAATGTATTTCCCAAATTTTCAAGTTTCTACCTTAAAAATACATCCAAAAATTTTCAGTTTTCGTGTTTTTTTCGCTGCACATGAAACACCTTGTGCCCCTTAGACCGTGGTGGTCGGTTCGTAACAATTGTGGATCAAATTATTACTTTTTTTCTATGTATATCAAATAGATGTATCCACATGCAAAATTTAAAGTTTCTATCTTTGACCAGAGTCCTAAAAAAATCACTCAAAATTTTCGACATTTTTACTTACCACCTCCCTCCCTTTACACCCCCTAACTTAAAATTTTTTTCAAAATTACAAATTATATAGTTCTATAATCTGACGAATTTTTGATTCGATATCTGTACTCAATTTTGAGATATAACGATTTCTAATTTTTAAAATTGCACCATTTTTGAAATGCTCCCCATTTCCCCCCACTACTACTATGACCAAATTTTATATTTTTTCTATATTTCGCTAGTATAGCTCAGTATATGTTTTAGATTTCAATTACATAACTTAAGAGATAGTTGAGATATTAATTCTTAAGTGTTTTTCTTTGCACCCCCCCTGACCCTCCCCCTTACAATAATTAGCCTATTTCTAAGCTTATTCTGATGGATCTATACGCCATCTTAATTGTCTCAAAATATGAATTTTTTATGGTAAGTAGTTTCGAAGATATAACCATTTCAAAAAAAGATTCGGCCGACAATTTGTTTTTAGCCCCCCCTTTTCGGACGCCAATGGATAAAAAAATTAAATTATTTTTGGAGTATGTCCCACAACCTTCTCTATATGTTTGCTTATTTTCATTTTTCTATTTGCATTCGTGGTGAAGATATTAGCAAGTGTATTTTTCGACTTTTTCCCTCCCCCCGCCTCCCCCTTCCACCCCACACTCCCAAAAATTGGATAATGGAGCTCACTTACCAAATTAACAATCCACCCAAAAACCAACATTCTACCTTTCACGGTCTTGGAGCTACGAGTCCATATGTACGGCGTACGGCGGACGGCGTACGGCGTACGGCGTACGGCGTACGGCGGGACGGATTTTTTTTTTTTTGCTTTTTTAGGCTAATTTAGTCATGAAACGCGAAAAAACAAAATTTCAGGGTAGCAAATTTTTTTTTTTTGTGTCGATCACAATACTTTATTATTAAAAAATAATAAAGTAAAAACAATTTATACAAGTAGGAAAAAACAAAAGTACAATAACAGAAGTTGGGGCAGGAACAACTCATGGAACTAAACTAGCAGCAACTCTATTTATTATTTACATTAACTCAATAAACCAAATAAGGATGAATGGTAAATTGTACAAATATGCTGACGATATGGCACTAATTAACGCAACAGATACGGAATCAGAAATGGAAAATTGTATGAATGAAGATATGAAAAAAACATAAAAGAATTATGATTGGACGTAATGCCCAATCATATGATACTCTGGATGAAATGAGAAAGAGTTCAATGTACCGGAAAATATGTCACACCCAATTCTTTTAAATAAGAAATAGTGACTTTTGTATGGGAGGTGGTAGAAGCAGAGGAGGAAGGTTTGTAGTTTTTGGATATGACACCTAATGTGGTATGCAAAATATTTCGTGCTGAATTTAAGATTTGTAACTTTCATTATTTTCAATTGGACACAGTTTTCCTGAAATTGAGGCTTTTGTATGGGAGGTGGTAGAGGAGGGGTAGCGTTTAAGATGATTTTGAAACTGCTTATCAACATCCTTTGATTCAATTTCAAATTCGATAGTTCTAATATATTCGAAGGAGAAATTCTTTTCTTGAATTTATAATACAGATATTTGTATGGGATGGGGTAGAAGGAGTAAAGAGGAGCGATAAATACTTTTAGCATTTATTGCAATTATTAAAAAACAAATTCTGGCAAAATTTTAAGTTTATACTTTTTCTAGTTTTAATGGAAATCGATATAATGCACTTAACAAAAATTATACATTTGTATGGGAGGGGTTAGAAGGAGTGTACGGATCAAAACACATTTTTTTCTCGTTATTGATATTTCTATTTTTATACTTATAGCGAAATATCAAGTTGATAGCTTTAACAGTTTCGAAGAAAAATAATTTAATTTAAATTTCAAAATTTCGTGAAATTTGTATGGAAGGGGGTAGAAGGAGTACGGTGAAGTTGATAATTTTTCCAATTCTAATTGGAATTATAATAAAAACATAACAGAATTATGATTGAGCTTAAAGCCCAATCATATGATACTATAGATGAGATGAAAATGACTTTAATATACCGGCAAATATGTCATCTCAAATTCTTTCGAATAGTGAGAAGAGACTTTGCATGGGAGGTGGTAGAAGTAGAGGCGGAGGTTTGTATTTCTCCTATGTGACACCGAAAATGGCGTGTAAAATGTTTCGTGCTGAATTTAAAATTTTTAGTTTTCATTATTTTTAAAGAAATTGGTCATAGTTTTCCTTAAATTGAGGCATTTGTATGGGAGGTGGCAGAGAAAGTGGAACGTTTTAGATGATTTTGAAACTTCTTATCATCACCCTTATCACTATGCTTTGATTCAATTTCAAAGTCGACAGCTCTCATATATTCGAAGGAGAAATGCTTTTCTGAATTTATAATACAGATATTTATATGGGAGGGGGTAGAAGGAGGGAAGCTGAGCTGATAATTTTTTCCAGCATTTATTGCAACTATTAAAAAACAAATTCTGGCAAAATTTTAAGTTTGTAATTTTTCTAGTTTTAATGGAAATCGATATAATGCATTTAACAAAAATGATGCATTTGTATGGGAGGGGGTAGAAGGAGTGTAAGGATGAAAACAATTTTTTTTCCTGTTATTAATATTTTTATTTTTATACTTTGTACGAAATATCAAATTGATAACTTTAACAGTTTCGAAGAAAAATAATTTAATTTAAATTTCAAAATTTCGTGAAATTTGTATGGGAGAGGGTAGAAGAAGTAAGAGGAAGTTGCTAATTTTTTCAGTGCTGATTGGAATTATAATAAAATTAATTCTGGCAAAAATTCGTTTTTAAACCTTAACTAGTTTCGATGAAAATCGAAAAACTGCATTTTTCAAAATTATGCATTTGTATGGGAGGGGGTAGAAGGAGTGATGGGATCGGATCAATATTGAGTCATATTAATGGTATCTATATCATAATACTTGAACCCAAATTTCAAATCGATAGCTAAAATAGTTTCTAAGAAAAATCAATCTCTGAAAATTTCGAAATTTCGTGAAATTTGTATGGGAGGGGGTAGAAGGAGTGGGGGGATGTGGCCCGTTCACGAACTTTAAGTTTCTTTTTTGCTAAAAATGACACACAACAAATTTCAGCACGATAGCTCAAAGCGTTCGAGAGTTATGCTGTAGACAGACGGACAGACGGACAGACGGACAGACGGACAGACGGACAGACGGACAGACGGACAGACAGACAGACAGACAGACGGACAGACAGCAACTCGGAATCGAAGTTTTTGAGCGACAACAAATATTTCTGTACCCTTGGCGGCTCTGTGCGAGCATTATTTCTTAGCGTTACAAACGGTAAGGCAAACACAATATACTCTCAGATTTCATCTAGAGTATAATTAATTCTGGCAAAAATTCGTTTTTGTAACTTTGCTAGTTTCAATGAAAATCGAAAAACTGCATTTTTCAAAATTATGCATTTGTATGGGAGGGGGTAGAAGGAGTGACGGGATCGGATAAATATTCAGTTATATTAATGACATCTATATTGTAATACTTTAACCCAAATTTCGAATCGATAGCTTAAATAGTTTCAAAGAAAAATCAATTTCTGAAAACTTCAGAATTTCGTGAAATTTGTATAGGAGGGGGTAGAAGGAGTGGGGGGATGTAGCCCGTTCACGAACTGAAACTTACTTTTTTGTTAAAAATGACACACAACAAATTTCAGCACGATAGCTCAAAGCGTTCGAGAGTTATGCTGTAGACAGACGGACAGACGGACAGACAGACGGACAGACGGACAGACAGCAACTCGGAATCAAAGTTTTTGAGCGACAACAAATATTTCTGTACCCTTGGCGGCTCTGTGCGAGCATTATTTCTTAGCGTTACAAACGGTAAGGCAAACACAATATACTCTCAGATTTCATCTAGAGTATAAAAATAGTTTTGTAGCGAATGGTGTAGAAGTTTCGGAGATATTCGACTAGTTAGTATCACAAACTTTGAAGTATTTTTTTATTAAATGAATATTACAAATTTTCAAGTTTGCGCCTTAAAATTTCACTCAAAAATTTTAAGTTTAAGTGTTTTTTTTTTCAATACACGTGAAATACCTAGTGCAGGTTAGGGACCTCTCCTTTTGGTAGATAACAGTTCTGGTTCAAATTAATATTTTTTTATGTATGGATGTATAGTACCATATGCACGTACAAAATTCCAACTTTGTATCTTTTACTAGAGCCCCAAAGACAATTAGAGAAAATTTTTGACATTTTGACCCACCAACTCGATCTCTTTGCACCCCTGACACCCCACCCCCAACTTAAAATTTTCCTTATTATTATAATTTTATTTAGGAGAACACTTGAGACCACCGCAACCTTTTTGGTCTATTGTGCGTTACCCTACCATAACTCAATACCTTTGGCTAATCTAAGTATATTTAAGGGAGCCATGTTGGCTAGTTCATCAGTTATAAGGAAATCCTTTCCTAGAAGATTGGATCTTTTTCTTACTACTGCCTCGCAGTGACATAGGACGTGCTCTGTCGTTTCTGAGTCTCTGAGACAGAGCCGGCAGATGTCGGTTTCAGCGAGGCCCATATTTTTGAGGTGGTTATTTACTCCACTATGCCCCGTCAATAGACCGATTAGAGTACTAATATCACTTTTTCTGAATTTTGGAATATCCTCCAATTTGTTTTTTTGTGGTAGGATAAAAGAGACTGATAATCCTGAAAGTCCATTCCAGTAGATTCTAGGCCCTTGTTCAATCCACTTTCTAAGTATAAGGTTCAAGTGTGCTTTTGGTTTTCCACTGTATGGTAATAAAATTTTTTTCTGCGCTATTTTTGCGAGGCGGTCTGCATCTTCATTTCCCTCAATCCCCGTATGTCCTGGGACCCAAATTAACGTTACTTTGTTCCTGGCAGTATATTGCGTTTGCCTTACCGTTTATAACGCTAAGAAATATTGCTCACACAGAGTCGCCAAGAGTACAGGAATATTTGTTGTCGCCCAAAAACCTCGATTTCGAGTGTCCGTCTGTCTATAACATAGCCCTCGAAAGCATTCACCTGTCGCGCTGAAATTTGTCACATGTCATTTTTTGCAAAAAAGTAACTTGAAGTTCATGAACGGGCTACATCCCCTCCCTCCAAACAAATTTCATGTAATTTAGCAATTTAAAGAAATTGATTTTTCTCTGAAAGTATTTCAGCTATTGACTTGAAAATTAGGTCGTAGTATAATGATGGGAATATCATTAATGTCAAAAATACTGATCTGATCCCCTTACTCCTTCTACACCCTCTCACACAATTTCAAAAATGCTTTTAGCAAAGCTAAAAGAACCAATTTTTGTCATAATTAATTTTATTGCAATTGCAACCAATTTTAGAAAAACTATCAACGTCACCTTACTCCTTCTAACCCCTCCCATATAAATTTCACGAAATTTCAAAATTTAGATTAAATTATTTTTCTTCGAAACCGTCGAAGCCATCAACTTTAAATTTTGAAAAAAGTATACTATTACAAATAGCATTGATGTCGAAAAATTTGGTTTTGACTGGAGTATTCGAATCAAAACCAAATTTTTGGACATCAATGATATTTGTTTCTACCTCCTTCCATAGAAATGCTCAATTTTGGTTAATGCATTTGTGGTGCGCTCTTCTCAAAGTATACAGTTATTCATAATGAACAGGATTTAAAATCAGCTACTGTAAATCTACTCATAGTAGCAGGCCATTGTAAATCCTAACTCTAAAAAAATAAAAATGAAAAAATAAAAGTCAGTTGAAAAAGTTGCTAAATAAGAAAAGGTTCAAAAATATTATTTTATAAAAAATAAATAGTTGTTTTAAAGTGATTGATGTAAAATACGAGAATTAAATAATTGTTTAAAGTGCAAATTATTTTTAAAATTACCAAATTCAAGTGTAGACGTTTTCTAACTCAAACCTTGAAGCATTTAATTCATTTTCATTGAAACTACAAAAGTACAAACTTAAAATTTTGCCACAATTTGTCCCTTAATAATTGCAATAAATGCTAAAAAATACAATACTTTAGTATTAGAATAATAAAGTAAAATTATTAACATCCACCCACACTTACTATCACCCCTCCCTTCACAAAAATCCAGACTTCCATTGGCAGTTTATTTATAATTTCTTCAGCTTGAACTTCCTCCTACTAAAAAATACAGAAGCAATTATAACGACTAAACATCAAATTCTCTAGAACTATACTCTATATTGCGTTGTTATTGTATTTGTATATATGTACATATGTATGTATCTCACTCTAATTAATGAACGAATACCCTTTAAGCGATTAATTACATCATTGTATAAAGGCCTATATTTATGTTTGACATACTCGTGTAATTAATAATTATACAACATAAACGAAATTTGGATGCCTAACTTTCGATTTTCTCGATGTGATAATTATGACAGTTTACGCAAGATGGGAGTTGGTATTAAGTGTGGCATATTAGTTCCTTTTTAGAGTTGCGACAAAGCAAACTCCCAGCTCTCATTGAAGGGACGGAGGAGCAACATACAATAAATTATTGCTCATTGGTTTTTTTTTATTAAAAGTAGATACCGTAGATGCAGTGATTCCAGCTAAAGCAATTGCAAATCTAGATCTAACTCAATTAACGCAAACCCTATGAACTTGTTTTCACGTTTCATATCTGAAATGAAATTAAGGGTTGCTCTTTTCTGCTGTCCCTAGACCTGAATAGAAATATACAGTGTCAATTTACATTCGATTCAGCTCTGCATGGTTTAGTATAAGAACCATCGTGATAACATGGAGTTATTCTCAATGAATGAAACAATTTTTTCAACGTAAAAATCTCTCATCCTGGATTTGGCTCTTTTCAATTGGTTTTTTTTTTTGCAGTGTACTGCTTCCGCTAGCACTCCTAGTACTACGCGACAATTTAATTTGATAGCAAATTGAATTTTAAAATCGAAAACTTTTATTTTTTTTAACAATATACAAGCACGAAAAACAACCACTTGATTCCAGGAAATTGCAATATTCCGGTCGGATTAAGAGTGAGTGAGTGTTGTGTGTCGGAGTGTGAAGAGTCCTTGAAACAAATTAAAAATAAAAACTTGATGTGATGGAACCTAATGGAAGCATGCAGTATTTCAGATATGTGATTGAAATTGAGATAACGTCAATAAATATGAATGAATATGTTAGGGGGATGGAACGGATTTTCAGTTTGTGAATGGCAAAAATATCAAACTTAGTGGTTTGAAAAATAACCAAAACTCAACACACCATTCTTTTCGAATAATATTTCAAATTTTAGTATATAAAGATGTTACAAATGTTAAATTATAATTCGGTTCTTCCTAAGGATATGGATCCGAAAAGTATTTGTTTAGATTTATGTGTTTATTTATTTTAATTCAAAACTTATAACGATCATATTTCTGTTGAAAGAACAGTCCCGTTAAAACTAAACATAAAACCACTTATTTCCAGAAATTCGCAAATTTTGATTTTTATTTTGTTTGAAATGTTTTTTAAAATAAATGACATCAACATTTTCAAATTAAGGAATATTTTGGACTGGTGGAGAAAATTTTAAATTTATTTAAAGCTATACATGTTGCTAGCAACCAGCAGTCCCTACGTGACTGAATAAGTCCACACAATAACTTATTATGCATTAGTCACCAACGATCTGTAAATACTGATATGTTTCTAAAAGAGAGATTGTTTTTAAAGATGTTAGGGAGAAGAACTTTAATAGCGGCTTATAGTTACATGTTATTGACTGACTTAAACGTTTCGTGAAGATGGCTTGTAGTCGTCTGCTTTGCGATCTAGGATCCCAGGTTCAAATCGACTTATCGACTTGAAAAAAATCTGTTGCTTATTCGCTACACCAATTGTGAGCTCTAAATCGCACTTTTTGGTCAATTCAAAAAATACGCTTTAAAATGGCTTCGAAAATATGCATCAAAATCACTTCAGTTAAAACTGGAGTGGAGCGCTTACTTCAGCGGACATGTAATGTTAAAATGTATATAATATGAAATGTTAGCAAATTTAAAGCACTTCCCGTGATAAATTAAGCGCATTTAATATACTTCACAAACGCATTTTTTTCCCGCTGGGATAGTTAAATAGTGAAAAATATTTACTTAGTAAGACCCGCATGCATATATTATACTTTGACAGAGTGTTGTATTCTATATGCATCCCATCCATTGGGAAAAATTAGGAGAATCTGAATGTACGGAAAACTCCTTCGGTATTTAAAATCTTATGTGCACTAAGAAATATAAAATCAAGAAAATCTTATTGTTGGAGAAAAGCGGTAATTTTAAAATGGCGTCTAGTACGAAAAATTGGAACAGATGAATAGAACGATCATGCAAAAGAAAGCAATAAATGCAACAACAACCGTGCTTCATTTATGATTTTGAAGCGCTTTATTTTCAGTTGGGGTCGCAATATTTTCTTTCATGGTTTCATACAACTATAAATATATAGCAGAAAAAATATGGAGAGCATATGGACAGTGCGCGTTACAAAATATTGGACAGATACTAACCGCTAGATTCGAGACACACTTGAAGAAAATATTGTACCAAACGACGCGTGCCGTTATAAAGAATAGTGGCCATAGTAATGTTTCTTGTGAGACAAAAAGGACACACATTATGTGTACGTATAACGATTACACAACTGAAAAGGATACATTATGTGTTAACAACAAATTAAGAACTCTAAATGTCCAACTCTTTATGTCGATCACTGTAGTTTCTCTGTATATTCATATAAAAAAAATGGAGTACTCAAAAGAAATAATGCGTTTTGTCCCCGCCCTTTTTCAAGCTTTTTTTAGCCGAATTCGGCCCTTATGTGTAATGCACAAGCACAGTAATGGAGAGACAGAATGGGATTGGTTTGTTAGAGGAAGGGGAATGAGAGGGATCGTATCGATTAGTGAAGCTCAATTGTACTGACTGCTACTGAAAAACATAACAGGGCTACGATTGCGCGTAAAGCGCAATCTTACGATACTCTAGATGAAATAGAATTTTTTGTGATCCCAAGAAATTTTGTATGGGGAGTGTTAGAAGGGATGGTAGCATTGAACTAATTTTTTCGACATCATGCTGAAGTAGCTATGAAGATGTTTTATACAAAATGCTTACTCCAAAAACTGAATGGGAACTGAGGAAATTAGTGAGTTTGATTTAGTGAAAATGTGCAGTTTGTATGGGAGGTGGTAGAAAGAGTGGGGGGATTTTAATGATTTTTTAGAAATAACTAGGAATATTATAAAACTGGCATCCCTTAAATTTCAGACTAGTGCCATTCACACTTTTCAAGAAAATCGATTTTTTGTGAAGTTGTGAAACTGTGTCATATTGTATGGGAGGGGGTAGAAGTAGTGAAGCAAATCAAATATTTTTTTTCTCATCTTAGTAATAATATTAATTAAATATTTATTACAAAATATGAGCTCAACAAATGTTATATGTTCTGAGAAAATCGGCTTAGAGCATTTCAGGAAAAAGTGTAGTTTGTATGGGAGGGGGTGGAAGGAAAGGGAGGAGGCAAATAATTTTTGTACTGTAGATTTAAATCATTAAAAAAGTAATATATACCGAAATTGAGACCAATAGCTTTTATACTTTTTGAGTAAATCCATTTATTGTCGAATTGCGAAATTGTGTCATTTTGTATGGGAGGGGGTAGAAGGGGTGAAGCTAATCATCTCATTTTTTTTGACCTTACTAACAATTTTAAATAAATATTTGGTGCACAATTTCAGCCCGCTGAATTTTATAAGCACTGAGGAAATTGGCTTAGAGTAATTCATGATAAGTACAGTTTGTATGGGAGGTGGTAGAAGGAGGGGAAGGACACACACAATTTTTATATGATAGATTGATATTATCATAAAAGTAATATATTCTGAATTTCAGGCCAATAACTTTATACTTTTTGAGCAAATCCGTTTATTGTGAAATTGCGTAATGTTGTCATTTTGTATGGGAGGGGGTAGAAGGGGTGGAGCGATTTGGCCCGTTCACGAACTTGACCTTACTTTTTTGTCAAAAACGACGTGTACAAAATTTGAACTTTCTAGCTCAACGCGTTCTCAAGCTAGAGAGCGCACGGACGGACGGACAGACGGACGGACAGACGGACGGACGGACGGACGGACATCCGGTTTTGAGATTTTTGAGTGATAATATTAACTTCTGTATCATTCATTTTTTTCTCCGAGCCTTATTTCTTGGCGTTACAAACCTTAGAGCGAACTTATAATACTCTCAGATTCCATCTAGAGTATAAACATAACAGAATTATGATTGGGCTTAAAGCCCAATCATATGATACTCTAGATGAGATGGAAATGACTTTGATATACCGGCAAATATGTCATCTCAAATTCTTTCGAATAGTGAGAACAGACTTTGCATGGGAGGTGGTAGAAGTAGAGGGGGAGGTTTGTATTTCTCCTATGTGACACCGAAAATGGCGTGTAAAGTGTTTCGTACTGAATTTAAAATTTTTAGTTTTCATTATTTTTAAAGAAATTGGACATAGTTTTCCAGAAATTGGGGCATTTGTATGGGAGGTGGCAGAGGAAGTGGAACGTTTTAGATGATTTTGAAACTGCTTGTCATCATCCTTATCACTATGCTTTGATTCAATTTCAAAGTCGGCGGCTCTCATACATATATTCGAAGGAGAAATGCTTTTCTTGAATTTATAATACAGATATTTAAATGGGAGGGGGTAGAAGGAGGGAAGCTGAGCTGATAATTTTATCCAACAGTTATTGCAACTATTAAAAAACAAATTCTGGCAAAATTTTAAGTTTGTAATTTTTATAGTTTTAATGGAAATCGATATAATGCATTTAACAAAAATTATGCATTTGTATGGGAGGGGGTAGAAGGAGTGTAAGGATGAAAATAATTTTTTTTCCTGTTATTGATATTTCTATTTTTATACTTTATGCGAAATATCAAATTGATAACATTAACAGTTTCGAAGAAAAATAATTTAATTTAAATTTCAAAATTTCGTGAAATTTGTATGGGAGGGGTTAGAAGGGGTGAGGTGAAGTTGATAATTTTTTCAAAGCTGATTGGAATTCTAATAAAACGAATTCTGGCAAAAATTCGTTTTTATAACTTTACTAGTTTCGATGAAAATCGAAGAACTGCATTTTTCAAAATTATGCATTTGTATGGGAGGGGGTAGAAGGAGTGATGAGATCGGATTAATATTCAGTCATATTAATGGTATCTATATAGTAATACTTCAACCCAAATTTCAAATCGATAGCTTAAATAGTTTCTAAGAAAAATCAATTTCTGAAAATTTCGAAATTTCGTGAAATTTGTATGGGAGGGGGTAGAAGGGGTGGGGGGATGTGGCCCGTTCACGAACTTAAAGTTTCTTTTTTGCTAAAAATGACACACAACAAATTTCAGCACGATAGCTCAAAGCGTTCGAGAGTTATGCTGTAGACAGACGGACAGACGGACAGACGGACAGACGGACAGACGGACAGACGGACAGACGGACAGACGGACAGACAGCAACTCGGAATCGAAGTTTTTGAGCGACAACAAATATTTCTGTACCCTTGGCGGTTCTGTGCGAGCATTATTTCTTAGCGTTACAAACGGTAAGGCAAACACAATATACTCTCAGATTTCATCTAGAGTATAAAAATATTTGCAGATGTGATAGGGATAGCGATTCTGTACTTGCCGAAAGTTTTGACATGAAATGAAAGATCGGTAGGCGATATCACTGAATGGAGTTTGTGCTTATGTTTTTGTCTCGCTCCTGCTTTAAGTTCTCGAATGCTTGTCGGATATCGCGATCTGATTACTGGAGGAGTTTTGTAATTTTCCTTTCACTTTTTCTTTAGTCTTGTTGCCGTATATCAGCGGAAATCCGGAACCGGAACAGGTGGAGACATGGAACCCAGAATGGGCAAACCTTGATGAAAATACCTTTCCAATGGTATCTAATGTATTTATTTTGAATTATTGATTTGGGCTGTAGTGCGTTTACGAAAAAAACGCTTATTCTTTTAAATATGTATGTAAATTGTAGTGTCTGACTGTTATTTGTTTATAAATGACTATAAGTTAGTGTTTTGCTTATGGACAATAAATAAGCCGAAACAGACGTTTTTAGAATTCTTCTCTGTCAGTCTGTCTCTCCGGCTTTCACGCAAAAAACGGCTCAGCCGATTGCAATGAAACGTTCATATTTTATTAGGTATGCTTCAAGACGTGATCTGCGTTTGGTTTTATTTCAATACCCCCACGCCTTCTACTTCCTCCCATACAAAATGACTCATTTTTAAAAATATATAATAATCAAATTTCCTTAAAAACCACAAGAGCGAATAATTTGAAATTTAGAAAATATTATTTTTATTATAAATGTAATTTCAGGCATACAATTTATTTTAATTCATTCACTCCTTCCGCCACCTCCCATAAAACCTGCACTTTTTCATGAAATACTATAAGCCAATTTGCTGAGTACGCATAACATTTATCGAGCTCAAATATTGAACTAAATCTTTAATTAGTGTTATAATTAATATTGGGAAAAAGTAAACCAATTAACCTCTCCCCTACTACCCCCTCTCATACAATGTCACGCAATATCATATCTTTTCAAAATTAGATTTTCTTGAAAAGTATGAAAGTTACTGATCTGAAATTTAAAATACATCAATTGCATGATGATTATAGTTATTTCTCAAAAAATCACTAAAAACCTTCGCTCCTTCTACCACTTCCCATACGAGCTACACAATTTCAATAAAATCAAAGCAATAATTTTCTCAGTATCTGTTCAATTTTTGAAGCTTAAATTTGGTACAATACATTTTTATAGCTACTCTAGCATGCTGTGAAATAAATTAGTTCAAAGCAGCCACCCTTTCTGCCACTCCCCATTCAAGATCACAAATATTTTGATTTCATCTAAAGTATCGTTTGATTGGGCTTTACGCACTATCGTAGTCCTAATATGTTTTTAAGCTTAATATTATTTTATTTGTTTTGTTATTTTTTTTATTAGACCAAGCTACAACTATTCACATGTCCGTAACGCTCTTCAACACGTACATGATCTCATGTCACGGGATTGATTTGATCACAAGCCTGTCTCACACAAATGCGATTATCATGGTTTCATTCTTAATAATTTATGGTTCTGATTCCAACAAAATAAAACGCATTGTGTTCAAAAAGCCAAAATTGAAATTTTTTTTTTTTCGCGTTTCATGACTAGATTAGCCTAAAAATGCAAAAAAAAAATCCGTCCCGCCGTACGCCGTACATATGGACTCATATCTCCGAGACCGCTAAAGGTAGAATGTTCGTTTTTGAGTAAATTTTTGATTGGGTGAGTGAGCTCTATTTTCTTAATTTTGGGGGGTGTTAGGTCGAAGGGGGAGGAGGGGGGAGGGAAAAAGTCGAAAACAACACTTGCTAATATCTCCCTTCAAGAATGCAGATAGAAAATTGAAAATCAGTAGACATATAGAGAAGGTTGTGGGACAAACTTCAAAAATAATTCAATTTTTTTATCCATTGGCGTCCGAAAAGGGGGGGCTAAAAACAAATTGTCGGCCGAACTGTGTTTTCAAATGACTATATCTCCGAAATCGCTTTTTGTAAAAAATTTAAATTTTGGGACCATCAAGGTGGCATATAGTTCTATTAGAATCAGCTTAGAAAATGGCTAATTATTGTAAGGGGGAGGGTAACGGGGGGTGCAAAGAAAAACATTTAAAAATGAATATCTCAACTATATCTTAAGCTATGTAATTGAAACTTAAAACGTATGTTAAGCTATACTAGGAAAATACAAAAAAAAATATAATATGTTGGAATAATAGTAATGGGGGGAAATGGGGAGCATTTCAAAAATGGCGCATTTTTCAAAATTACAAATCCTTATATCTCAAAAAATAGTTCAGATATCAAATCGAAAATTTTTCAGATTGTAGAACTACGCAATAATTAATTTTGATACAAATTTTAAGTTAGGGGGTGTAAAGGGAGGGAGGTGGTAGGCAAAAATGTCGGACGATTTTGAGTGATTGTTTTAAGACTCTGGTTGAAGATAGAAACTTTAAATTTGGCACGTGAATACATCCATTTGATATACATAGAAAAAAAATAATAATTTGATCCACAATTGTTACGAACCGACCACCCCGGTCTAATGGGCACAAGGTGTTTCATGTGCAGCGAAAAAAACACGAAAGCTGAAAATTTTTGGATGTAATTTTAAGATAAAAACTTGAAAATTTGGGAAATACCTTTAAAAAAAATCCCTAAGAGTATGAAATATTAACTGGTCGAATACCTTCAAAACTTCTACCCCCTCCCATACAAAATTATTTTTTCGACCATTTTTAAGAAATTAATTATCACCTAACTATTAAAAGCTATCAATTTGAAATTTTGCACAAAAACTTATAAAAATATTTGAAATGAAATTACTTTAAAATTTTTGAAATCACACTTGCCCTTCTACCCCCTCCCAAACAAAAGTATGATTTCGACCAATTTCATTAAATCAACTAATAACCAAAAATTAAAAGCTACGAACTTGAAATTTTTTTCGAGTACCTTGCAAGAGAAGAAAAAGAAAATTGTTTCACAAATTTTGCAATTCCTCCATCTCTTCTACCCCCTCTCATACAAAATTATTTTTTCGAGCATTTTTAAGAAATCAGTTATCAGCTAACTCTTAAAAGCTATCCATTTCAAATTTTGCACGAAAACTTACAAAAAGAACTGAAATGAAATTTCTTTAAAAGTTTTGTAATCACGCTTGCCCTTCAACCCCCTCCCATACAAAAGTATCATTTTGACCTATTTCATTAAATCAACTAATAACCAACAAATTAAAAGCTACGAATTTGAATGAATTTGATTTGTACGAGCACACTACATGAGAAAGGAAATAGAATCGCGTCACAATTTTTACGATTCCCCTACCTTCTCTACCCCCTCCCATACAAATGTTTGGTTTCGTGAATGTAAAATACACTGAATCCTATGAAAATTCTATGCAACTTCGTCTATGAAACTGACATTCTATACAGAGAATATTGGACGTAATTCAAGCAATCAATTTAAAAACTATTAACATCCACCGACCCTTTCTATCACCCCTCAACCCTCCTCTCCCAAAACTCAAACTTGCATAAATAAACGAACGAAATATTGATTATATATACTGGAGCTTTTGAACGTTTCCACAAAGTGTTAAATTGATAACTGCCCTGCCCAAGAACCCCCTTTCACTTAGTCTTCCCTATCCACTCTAACCTGATTATTGACTTTCCACGCATCCGCAACTTGTTCCAAGAATAATAAAGTTTCGCCCGACTTGTTGGCAGTTTATTTAAAAAGAAAGAGTACCAACTTTTGTTCGGAAGACTTTTGGGGAAGGAGTTCAGATTTCCCACCACAAATATTTTATGGTAAAAAAAATTTTTTTTTTTGTGGTCCATTTTGAAATTATTATACGAGAATGCCTTGATATGAAACATAAATTTTTTGCATTATCGATGATGCCAAGCTATTGGTTCAAAATAGATTAGATTGCACAATTTGGTTGGTTTTCTTTCCAATTTCACTGCGACCTATGATGTGACTTTTGCGATATCCCCAATAAGTGCCTAATCCGATTTCTATTTAGTTGTAGATATTCAAAAGTTTTTTAGCCAAATGTTTTATCATAAAAATCTTAGCATGTTTATTACGTGATTTAAGCCAGATCTGGATACAAATTTTTGCAGTACTGATTAGTATCCTCCAAAATGAAAGGGAATTCACGAAACCAGATTAGGATCCCTTCTTGACCAATGAACCAGCTTGTAAATTTTCTCTGAAAATCACTGTGCCGTGAGATCCATATTACGGTTACCAGTTCGTTAAGGGCAAAGTTTAAGAAAATTTGAACTAGCTGAGCTCCTCTCCCAGTTATATGCTCCTCTTTAGCCCACAGTGCAAAATACTAATGCCACCCCAAGTGAATAATAACCAAAGAAACCTCATACTTAGTCAAGATAGATTAGAAATATTTCTGATAAAATAGTTAGTGATTTCGGATCTTCCAGCCAACAAGCTCTATACCCACACTAGTATTACTCTGAAAGCCCAAAACCCAAAAAAGGAATGAACTTATGTCGCTAATCACAATACCCACAGATGCACAACATTGCAATCCACATCCATTATTTTTCAAAAACACTTCGACAATACATTATCGAATCCTCCCCCAACTTCAAGTGACAAAATATAACACAAAAAATCCATATACATGCCCATTAATAACTCTGCCAGAAAACATAAGGATAAGTCTTCTATCAAAGAATTTTCCGCTCTCTAATGCTTTTTGAGTTTTTTCGCTTTCATTTTCCCGAAACAGAAAATGCAGATGAATACGCGTCGATTTTTATTATTCTCCGATTTTCAAAGAGACTACGAAAGTGCGTGCATAGAATTCTCAACTCCAAGCAGTCAGTCCTTCATTGAGACTCCTCTTGCCGATAAGTATATATTGCCATAATTCCCACCAGATAAATATTCAAAAAGGGAGACGATGCATATTATATTTCTTATACACATATTCGTAATCCTGCCGTTAAGTTGCAACGCACATATCCTGCTGCTCCTCCTTCCAATTCCAACTAATACCAAAAATATTGCAATTTATGGTTTGGAAATCCTCCTGGCAAATAAATGAAAAGGATATGTGAATACATGTCGCGTATATTGTGTCTTATTCGTTTCGACACAATCCTTTAACCAATAATATTTTTATGAAGGAAACAGAAGTAGAAGCAGAAGAATCATGAAGACGATACAATTGTATCGCGATACGTTTTACTGCGGGGGGAGTCCCCAAAAACAGAACACTGAATAGTATCCTGTTTGCTATCGAGTGCATAATTCTCATCTTAGGTTCAGGATTGCGACCACTTCTAAAGATAGATTTTCTGTCGCTCCCCAAAATTCGGATTTCATAGAGCTGTGTAAGTTGAAGGGGATGTTTAGGAAAACACCCTTTTTCATGAATCTTAAGAGGGCTTCTTTTCTTTTTTTCTTTTGCCATATTTTGTTGTCTCCCCAATACCAGAATTTAAGAACGAGGGTTAAATTTCTTTTCATTATTCTATTTTTCCCGGGTGGAACCGATACAAATCCTGCTTATACCCTTTTTCTAATACTTGGAATGGGGAGTATTTATACTTCAGGCTATTATTAGAGTAAGAAGAAGCAGATATACATATTTGAGGAACATGAATAGGAGGTATACATGTTGTAGTACTAGAAAGTATTCAAGCATAAACAACAAAATATATCTAAAAGGAAGTGTGCACTGTATGATACAAAATTCAAGAGTGGTTTTTCGCTCAAGTGTCTTTCATATTTATGACTCATTATTTAAACGATTACGTAGGAATTTTGTGTAAATTTGGAATTAGTGCACATTGAATATAAATACTTCCACAAATTTTGTTCGATGTACATATGTACATATTATGTGTTAAGAATTCGATTTAAGGTATCGAATATGCTACATCGTACTCATCACAGTCTACAGGCACGATCCGCTATTAAATAGTGAGAGCGACCTTTGGTACTATAATCCCCATTCTTTAATCATCACAACTTTCTCAAATGATTTCAGCGCCTCTCACAAAAAAAAATTCAGAAAAATGTTTGAAAACGAAAAACATATCTAAAAAATAGTCCTTGCTTCAGGGAAAGTTATTGATCGGGATTCTGCGGTAAAAATGATACTTTAAAGCAAATGGGAGTACAAAGGAACGTCACCAATCATCAACCTTTAGTCCGAATAACTCCTTGCGATTGAAAACAATAAAATATTTGTTTGATTCCGCAGCATAGTCTGGTTCGTAGGTGTTGCCTAAAGTATAATGTCATCTGCAAAATTATGGACTGAATTGAGAGTATATGACAGATGAATGCTGATGCAACCTAAGGAAAGTATTGGAGAAAAAGCAGAACCTTGCAGGACGTCGAAATCAACTGGAAAAGAAGAGGAAGTAACTTCATCTTATACCACTCGCGCAGTGCATTCGGAAAAGATACTCTTAATTCATTGTAGAATAGAATTATTACAATCTATGACCAACCAGGTGATGTTGGAAAGAAATGAAATTGTTGCTCATCTTTTTAACAAATGACCAGTACCATCTCGAGTCATTAAGGCACAAGACGATCTTGCATGGAAGATTTCAATCATGTTCAAATTTATGCAGACATTTATTACAGACATTTCTTGACGCTTCGAAAAGTTTTCTGTTCACAGGTGTTTTAAATAGTGTAGGGTTTCGTACCTTTTAACATAGTCTCGTTGCCATGTCTACAGGCTTCATCACAGTTATTAGAATTGAAGCACAATTTCCCCTTTCCCTGTCTTTTAAAAATACTAAATATTTCATTGAGGTGCCTTGGTCCTGAGAATTTTTCCTTTCAGACTTCGAGTTTTTCTCCCAAAAAGTCCTGAAATTTTGTGTGTAACGAAACATTTTGCTGAATCGGTTACCTTTCACTTTTTTGCATAGTTTAACGACTCCTAGTAAAATATTTTAAGATGGGATTAATTTTTTTAGGGTTGGATGCTTTTTTTTATTTCAATACATAATAGTTTCGGTCAGCAATGACACTGGTGGTGAATGGTCAAGTCAAGAATGTTAAAAAGTCCTACAATGCCGAGTAAGCGATTAAGCTCATTTTCCACATCTTTTAAATTGTTTATAAAGGCAAAAATCTCAGTATCACGTTCCTTTTGATCCGTAGGGAGCAGTGTTTAAG
This sequence comes from Chorisops tibialis, assembly GCA_963669355.1. Lineage (NCBI taxonomy): Eukaryota > Metazoa > Arthropoda > Insecta > Diptera > Stratiomyidae > Chorisops > Chorisops tibialis. The sequence continues at coordinate 168,892,475 of OY770263.1, read as the reverse complement.
CTAGACAATGTTATGAAAATTGAAATCGCGATAATGAATTATTCTCAACAGTATGGTGTATCCATCCTCGCCAACGATCTCTTTGTAAGTGATCAATCTGACTAGTTAAATGAATTCTTAATGTCCATTCCCGCCATTTTACTTTATTATTTTAATAAAAAAATATTGTGACCGACTTGGAAAAAACAAAATTTGCTACTCTGAAATTTTGTTTTTTCGCGTTTCATGACTAAATTAGCCTAAAAATTCAAAAAAATAAAAATCCTTTTGTCTGAACGGCGTACGCCGACGTGTACGCTCAGCGCAAACTCCCAAACCCTTCAAGATAAAAAGTTCATTTTTGGGGGGGATTGTAGATAGTCGCAAATCTCAGGCGGACACCCATTTTGGGGGCTTAAGGGTTCAGGGGGTGGCGGGATGAGCGCTAAAGCCGAAAACTAAGAATTCAAATATCTCAACCATGATATCAGCTAGGAAGCTAAAAATCAATATACGTATAGAAGGGTTTGTGAGAAAAACAAATTTTATGAAAAAGAGAAAAAATTTAATTTTTAATCCATTGGGTTGCAAAAAGAGGGGGGGGGGGCTTAAGAACCAATTGTTGGCCAAATTTTTTTTTAAATGATTATATTTTCGAAATTACTTACCATAAAAAATTCATATTTTGAAACTATTAAAGCGATATATAGATCCATTAGAATCAGCTTACTGAGCGGCTAATTATTGTAAGGGGAGGGTTAGGAGGGGTGCAAAGAAAAGAACTTAAGAATTATTTATTAAGCTATGTAATTGAAATTTAGAACATATATTAAGCTATATCAGTAAAATTCGAGAAAAATATAACATTTGGAAAAAATGGTATTGTATCCAAAATTTCAAACCGTTATATCTCAAAACTGACTAAAGATATGATACCAAAATTTTGTCAAATTGAAGAACTACATAGTTTTTAATTTTGGTAAAAAATTTATGTCGGTAGATGTGAGGAGAGAGAGGTGGTAAGCAAAAATGTCGAAAATTTTGAGTAATTTGTTTAGGGCTCTGGTGAAAGATACAAAGTTTAAATTTTCCATGTGGATACATCTATTTGTTGCACATCACTGATTTCGAAAAAAAGTCAGCCGGGAAAGAAAAAATTCGAAATGCTTTATAAAATATAAAACCTTTACTAAAGTATATTATGTGATCTGCATATTTATATAGCAATAAAACACAAACATATGTGCATTCAACCCTCGCCATACCAAATTTGAAAAGAAGATAACAACTCAAAAGAGGTGTGAAATGTCATAGTAAGCGAGATAAGGAAAACAATTGATTAGTTTTCTGTTAGTTGCGAACGTGAGTAAGTGAAATGATTTAGACCAATTTCAATAAATGAATTACTAATCAACAAATTTAAAGCTACGAATTTGAAATTTTGTACGAATACCTTACAAAAGAAATGAAATAAAACAGCATCACAATTTATACATTTCCTGTACCTCCTCTACTCCCTCCCATACAAAAGATTGGTTTCGTGAATGTAAAATACACCGAATTTTATGAAAATTCTATGCAAATTCGTCTATGAAACTTACATTCTATGCCGAGAATATTGGACGTGATTCAAGAAATTAATTAAAAAGCTATTAACATCCACCCACCCTTACCCCTCCACCCCTCATAAAAACCCAAACTTGCAGAAATGAATGAAATATTGTTAAATTGACAACAGCCTTGCCCAAGAACTCCCTTTCACTTAGTCTTCCTTAACCGCTCTAACTTGCATATTGACTTTCAATGCATCTTCAACTTGTCCCATAAATAATAAAGTTACGCTCGACAGGTTGGCAGTTTATTTCTACTTGTATCGCCTCAACTGCACTCGACTACCACTTTTATGGCGTCAATAGTTTAAGGCGATTTCCTAAATGCACACTGGTAGTCTGACAGTGCTCCTTTCTCCTCTGCTATGTATTACGAGAAGTCTGTTGTTTATAATTCGCTCAAAGATCTTTCGCATTGTGTCAAGCAAACATATTGAGCGATATGACAATGGCTCTCCAGGACGCTTCTTTCCTTTTGGCAACAATACCAAATATTGGGGCTTCCGTGGTTCGGGAAGACTCCTTTCTCCAAACACTTTTTCATGGCTGTTATAAAGATGTCGGGCTTCTTTTAAACAGCCACTTTTACTGCCATATTTGGGATGCCATCGGGTCTAGGTGCCTTGTTGTTTCCTATCTCCTGCAAGCCTCAATTATTTCCTCCGACGTAATTGCTGGAATGGACTGTATGCTGATCTCACTGGTTATGATGCACATATTAGTTGGCCTTTGGGGAACAAGTTCTTTACTATTGATCTTATCATTATCGAGCAAGTTATTTATGAGGATCTTTGACCCTTCAGCCTTATCACCACCATCCTGTATGGGATTTATATCCGCTTCTTTACAGAGATTTTGAATTAAATTTCCTTACTTTGTTTTTGTCGCCTCGTTTCGGTCTCGTCTTGCCACTTTTAAAGTTTCTAATCGGTCCTGAAAACCTGCTCTTTCCCCTTTATCGTTGGGCTCTGCGTCGGGCTTGTAAGCACTTTGCCCTGAGTGTCCTTATTTCAACGTTCCACCAGTAGCATGGAACACGTCTTCCACTAGTTGTCCTTCTGGGCATGACTAAACCGCACGCTATGATGATTTTGTGGGTGAGTTGTTAGTTAATATTTTATTTTAATTATAATCGCCTGATGATTGCTGTGTGTGTATTCCTTACTAAGACGCCATTTCGTATTTCGTAGGACGGAGCAGATTACGAAGGTCATGTCTATGATAGAGCACATTCCTGCTTCGCGATACGTATTTCCGGCCTGTTGTTCACAATTCCTTTTTTGTAATGAATGACCTGTGTTATAGGCAATTTTTGTGTGCAATACACAAACACAGTCATGGATGGATGGAATGGGATTGAGATTCTAGTGGTGGAAAGGTTTCCAGCAGAATACGTCCGCTAGCATTGGTAAGGCTGCTACCCCACTCTGTTGGCCACGCATTGAAGTCACCACTTATCATCACTGCAGTTTTACTGTGTGCATCGGCCATTAGATTATCTAACATTGGTGTTCACTCATCGTCCAGCTGGTTCGTGTTTGACATCTGAAGAGGTAAATTCCATTGAAAGAAAAGATTTCCGGATTCTACACTGCTACGCTTTATTATTCGTGACGTTTCGGTCTCTGCTGAGACCTTTATCAAACTCTCAGCAGAGACCGAAACGTCACGAATAATAAAGCGTAACAGTGTAGAATCCGGAAATCTTTTCTTTCAATTCGAAATGCACTGTGAAACATTCACCAAATCATTAGGTGAATTCCATTTATTTTTGCTCGTAAGAAGCTCCCTGCTTGTTCACTGGTTTCTTGGAAGGCATGTCTTCCACATATCCGCATTGCCGCTAACTTTGTTTCGACAGAGATTCAGATATTGCCGAGAGTTTTATACAGTTCGCCAATCTAGACGATGTCCGCTCTCTCGTTCTTAGCAGTTTGTGTCAGGGTAACTGGGTAAATGAGCTCCATTAACCAAATTTTGAGGAGTAGTAGATAAAAGAGGGAGACGGGGGGAGGGAAAGAGGTAAAAACTATACTTGCTATTATCTCCACTACGAATATATATAGGAAGCTGAAAATGTAAATAGGTATAGAGAGGGTTGTGAGACAAACTCTAAGAATAATTTAATTTGTTTATCCATTGACGTCCGAAAAGAGGGAGAACAAATTATCAGCTGGATTTGTTTTTTCCAATCGATTATATCTTTGGAACAACCCGATCTAAAAAAATCTTATTTTAAGAGCAATTAGGTAGTATACAGTTCCACTATAAACTACTGAATGGGAGGCCAATAATTATAAGGGGGAGGGGGACGAGGGATGGTGCAAAGAAAAACATTTAAAAACTAATATCTCAATTATCTCTTAAGCTATGTAATTGAAACTGAAAACATATGTCTTGTATTCCACTAGTATAGCTTCTAGATGAATACAAAAATATATAAAATTTGGTCATAATAGTAGTGGGGAAATGGGGAGTATTTCAAAAATGGAGCACTTTTAAAAATTTCAAACCGTTTTATCGCAAAATTAAAAACAGGTATTAAATTGCAATTTCGTCAAATATGTAGTAGAGCCATATGGTCTTTAATTTTCGTAAATATTTTAATATTAAGGTTATAAGGGCTCAACACGGAAATACCGAAAATTTTCACTAATTTTTTTAGGGCTCTAATGTAATTTGAGCCAAAACTGTTATCAAAGGAGGGCCCTAAGCTGCATGAAGTGTTCACGTGTATTGAAAAAAACACAAAAACTCAAATTTTTTTAGTGAAATTATAAGCTATAAACTTGAAAATTTGTAAAATTCCTTTAAAAAAATGCTTAAAAGTTTAAGATATTAATTAGTCAGATTCCTCGAAAATTCTACCTCTCCCATACAAAATTATTTTTCCGACCATTTTTAAGAAATCAATTATCACCAAAGCATTAAAAGCTTTCAACTTGAAATTTCGTAAGAACACTTCCAAAAATATTTAAAAAAAACATAACAGGGCTAAGCTACGATTGCGTGTAAAGCGCAATCTTACGATACTCTAGATAAAATTTTTGTGATCCCGAGAAATTTTGTATGGGGAGTGGTAGAAGGGATGATAGCATTGAACTAATTTTTTCCTATCATGCCTAAGTAGCTATAAAAATTTCTTATACAAAATGTCTCGAAAAGTTGAATAGGTAATGAGAAAATTAGTATGTTATTGTAGATTTAGTAAAATTGTGCAGTTTGTATGGAAGGTGGTAGAAGGAGTGGGAGGATTTAAGTGATTTTTTCAGAAATTGCTGCGAATATTATAAAATTGGCATTACTTAAATTTCATACTAGTAACATTCATACTTTTAAAGAAAATCGATTTTCATGAAGTTGTGATACTGCGTCATTTTGTATGAGAGAGGGTAGAAGCAGTAAAGTGAATCAGTTATTTTTTCTTATCTTAATATTTTTGAAAAATACATTTCTACGATTTTCATTAAGACTAGCAAAGTTAAAAGAAGGAATTTTTATTATAATTGCATTCAATTTTGAAAAAAAAAATTATCAATTTCAATTCACGCCTTCCATAAAAATTTTACGAAATTAAATTATTTTTCTTCGAAACTGTCCAAGCCATTGACTTGGAGTTGGCGACGCCGTCGTCGGGTGCAGATGCATATAATAAATAATTCCAGCCCTTTTACTGCTTGTATATAGGTATATACCTTGGTCACCTCAATCTATGAAAATGAAAGATTCGTAGAAAGAGGGTTGTGCGAAGGGCTAACAATCATTAAGCAATGAAAAATGTTACGGAATCTGAATGTCAGAAGGCCAAGGTCCGATTTGGGCTGTAGTGCCACTGTAGAAGTAGAATAACCGGTTAAGCGGGTATATTGATAACTGTGGAGCATTATGAATGCAAAAATTAATCCTTTGACCCCGGAACTATTACGCCGCCAACTGCGAAATTTTTACCTAGGCATTTGCATCGTAAAATTTCAGATTAATTTTCGAGGCCCTAGAATGACATTAACATCCTTAATTCTCTAGTAATGTGAGAGTGACGCATAATATGCGGTTAAGCAGGTATAATTATTTCAACGGTGCCTCCATTCAAAGATTAATTTTATAGCGCCGGTACTATTATGCCACCGAAAGCAAAATTTTCTACCTCTATATCTGCGTAGCAAATGTCTAAGCAGACTTCTTATTGGGATAAGCACGCAACCGAAAGGTTATCATTCTCATTTGAAAAATATGTGAAACTTATTTTCACAAGGTTTTCACATTGATTTAATCTTCAAAAGGAAGAGAGCTGATTCAACAGTCTACCTCACTCGCGGCAGAGTCACCGTATACGGGTGCACCCTTCCATATATTACTTGGCTGCAGGGTTTCTTATTCTCAAAAAGTACCTGGAACTCGCGGTTTAGATGAAACTCCAAATTTTCTTCAAAGAAAGCAACGCAAATCTGTCGCTGAAGAGCCAATATCATCCGCCAAGCACCGCACCCAGCTGATACGACTCCGCGCGACCTCCCTATCTTACAGGGCTCAAAACACCTCTGAATCGAAAGTGTTCTGAGACGATTGGGACAACAATAGGGAATTTGCAGAGAGAGCCGAAAGCCACACCGAATTTAGCTTACGAAAAATGCTATGAAGACTAGAAGAAAGGCTTCGACTCGTGCACAGCATCCAATGGGCACCATTCTGAAAGAAAAAAAAAATAATTGAGCCACCGATGCCCTATCTACAAATTTCGGGCACCTTCCGAACGTGAGATGCCATAAAATTCTCCTAGGGTGCCTTAGCATGCAGAATGTTGTGGAAAGAGGGGTTCAAAATTAGCCCTTCGTGTATGGGAAATGCAGCGGAGATGAGGGAGAGCGTAAAATTCCCAAGCCATGATTGGGCTTTACGCCCAGTCGTAATTCTGTTATGTCAGCATTTGATACACAACAAAAGTTATATCGATAGAGGTATATAGATGTCCTTGTAGAATACTCTAAGAAAAGGAAGGATGATCTAGTTTTTTTGCAAAATGAACTTTGAACTTGATAGATTAAGCTCACACATTAAAAGACACTAGTTACTTCGCTAGAACTCATAACTTGAAATAAGTATGTCCTTATGACTTATGACAAGTAGAACTCATAGCTTGATAGGTAGGACGAACATCTTGCTAGGTAATACTCCCAACTTAATAAGACTGTAAGCTACGACCCACTATTTTATAGGATTCATGTTTTGATAGGTTGGTCCCATTATTTACTATGCAGGACTCTGCGTTTGATAGCAATCTGTTAACGCATTAATCGTTTCAGCAGATTAAAGTCCTCAATTTTAATCACGGCCTTACCTATATTTTGTCTGAACTCCTCTTTCGTCTTCTTCCTCTCGTAAAAATCCTTGAACCCTGCTCTTCCTACTCTTTATACCTATTGCACATCTGCAACTACCTAGAAAAACTCCTTCTTTTCTTTCTCTTCTTATCCAGTACTGTAATAATTTTTCGTCGTCGTATAAAAACGATCTTTTCAAACAAATTTGTTAAAATACCGCTACTTCTTTGAACCCGTAACTAAATAAATAAACAGAAAAGAATCCATTCATGAACAAATTGGCTATGGCTGTGAAATTAATGACTTTTCATCTTTTTCACAGTGGTCGAAGGAAGTCGTCCCAATTTCTTACAAACAATAAATTTCCGATCAAATCGATCGATTAGATGCATTACAGTTTGTATCTTCAATCAAAGAACAGAAGAAACAAACTGTAATTCAGAGAAAGAGGAAGTTCGCCCACGATCACTCATCTCTATTTACGGATATTCAAGACACGATCACGCATTAATTTTCATCATTATCGATCAAATTTGTATCAACGAAAATTTTACAATACGTTAAGACTCCAACTCACGTAAGGAATGAATGATCTTCAGTAAGATCAGCTAGAAAATTGCAGGGTTTTTTTTGAAGATCATCATGAATCTGTCGATTTCAATGGTTCATGTGATCTAAGATCTAGTAGATCTCCAGAAGTGCTACTCATGAGATGCATTTAAGCATGACACGATGAAGAAAACAAACCTCTAGAAATTTTCATAAATATAATTTCACTCCACGATCATCTTCAAAGATAGCAAAAATAAATAATAAATTAGTTACTTTTACGAGAGTACCCCGCATGACCACGATGTGAAGCACAACGAGAGAATCATCATCAGTGCGATAACATAGCTAACCGTAAAAATAATAACAACAAAAATAACACCATGAAGATGTTAAGAAGCAGACGAAGAAGAACAAGGTCGAGAAGATCGGATGAACTAATAAGAACCGAATCAACTATCATAAGTTTTAAAAGAAAGATGTATCGTCCGAAAAGTTTTGAGATCGTCCAGTTCGAGTACAAGATAAAGTGACAGTGGAATGAAGAATGAAGACGAGAGAATTATGAAGATATATAATTTTATGTAATACTGAAAACTGGTAGGGCTGTCCGACTAAAGTCAGCAAAAACTACATCAGCAAAACAAAAAAAAATAATAATAATTTGAAGATCTTCCAGTTATGGTCAAGATTGAAGAAAAGCAGAAAATTATGAAGATATACTTGTAATACGGGTGGAAAAAAATTAAGCCGGTTGTCCGGCTCCATATAACTTCGGGAAGAGGCATAATATCTTAGGTCCGGAAAAAAAAGGAACGATAAAGCGTTACGGTTTTTAAGATGATGATGATGATGCGGAGGTGGAGGAAGTCGTAACGAAAAAAATGCATAGAAAATTATAGTAGTGAGATGTGGCCAGTTCGCCCGGTTCAGTAAGATCACACAGGAATCAGGGCAATTTAAAACTGGAACTAATGACAAAGAAATTGAAGATTGCCGAGAAGAGGTTTTTAAGTGCGGTACTGAACAACTGGACAATTATATCGTGCGACAATATAATAATTAGTTCCAAGTGTTTGTCTTGGCGGTGTGGTAAAACGATAGAACTTATGTACGGCTTGATTCCCATAGAATTTTTTTTTTATGAAGATCTTTGCCATATTTAGAACAATGTGCGATCTATTTCGTGATCATATTTTTCATTAGAAATGTCAGCACGATGACATTTAAATGTATCGCGTGACGTTGGGATAACTTTTTTTTATTTTTGCATTATTTAAATGAATTGTAGTTACTGATTCTGCAGTAGGTTGTGGTACGTAAGGAAATGCTGTTCTCAATTTTGGCATGCAATACTGAAATATATCGGAAAAATATTCACCGCAAAACTTCGAAAGTCCGTAAATGATATTTCCTTGCTAATTGCAGGCGTTGCTGGTATCGTTTATGAACATTGTACCCAGCCAAGTCATAGATATTGGTGCACAGAAATACTGACGCTAAATTAAATAAACTGCCAACAAGTCGGGCGAAAGTTTATTATTCTTGGGACAAGTTGCGGATGAGTTGAAAGTCAATATGCAGGTTAGGGAAGGCTAAGTGAAAGAGAGTTCTTGGGCAGGGCTGTTGTCGATTTAACAATATTTCATTAATTTCTGCAAGTTTGGGTTTTTATGAGGAGAGAAGGAGGGGAAATAGTAAGGGTGGATGGATTTTAATAGCTTTTTAATTAATTGCTTGAATCACGTCCAACATCCTCTGTATGGAATGTGTTTCATAGGCGAAGTTGCACAGAATTTTCATAAAATTCGGAGTATTTTACATTCACGAAAACGAACATTTGTATGGGAGGGGGTAGAGAAGGTAGGGGAATCGTAAAATTTGATATGTAGTTTTATTTCGCTTCTCTTGTAAGGTGCTTGTATAAAATTTCAAATTCGTAGCTTTTAGTTTGTTGGTTATTAGTTGATTTAATGAAATTGATCGAAAACATAGTTTTGTATGGGAGGGGGTAGAAGGGCAAATGCGATTTAAAAACTATTAACGTAATTTCATTTCAATTATTTTTGTAAGTTTTTATGCAAAATTTCAAATTGATAGCTGTAAATAGTTAGGTGATAATTGATTTCTTGAAAATGGTCGAAAAAATAATTTTGTATGGGAGGTTGTAGAAGTTTTAAAGGTTTTCGAGCAGTTAATATTTCGTATATTTAGAGATTTGTTTTAAATGCATTTCCCAAATTTTCAAATTTCTGTCTTAAAATTTCACTTCATAATTTTCAGTTTATGAGTTTTACCAAAATTATCTATTATATAGTTCTACAATCTGACAATTTTTCGATTTGATATCTGTTCTCGTTTCTGATATATAAGGATTTAAAATTTTTAAAAGTGTGCCATTTTTGAAATGCTCCCCATTTCCCTCCACTAATATTATTTCGACACGTTATATTTTTGTTTTGTATTTTCCTAGTATAGCTTAATTTTTGTTTCAAGTTTCAATTACATAGCTTAAGAGATAGTTGAGATATTACTTTTTAAGTGTTTTTCTTTGCACCCCCCCTGACCCTCCCCCTTACAATAATTAGCCACTCTCTAAGCTGATTCCAATGGAACTATATGCCACCTTAATTTTCCCAAAATATGAATTTTTACAATAAGTAATTTCGAAGATATAATCATTTGAAAAAACCATTCGGCCGACAATTTGCTTTTAGCCCCCCCCCCCCCCCTTTTCGGACGCCAATGGATAAAAAAATTAAATTATTTTTAAAGTTTGTCCTATAACTTTCTCTATATTTGTAGTGATTTTCAACTTTCTATCTGCATTCGTGGTGGAGATATTAGCAAGTGTAGTTTTCGACTTTTTCCCTCCACCCGCCTCCCCCTTCCACCGAAAACCCCCAAAAATTTAGAAAATAGAGCTCACTTACTGTTTATTGGGTAAGTGAGCTCTATTTTCTAAATTTTCTAAATCGACCCAAAAATGAATATTCTACCTTTAACGGAGATATGAGTCCACATGTACGGCGTACGGTGGGACGGATTTTTTTTTTGCATTTTTAGGCTAATTTAGTCATGAAACGCGAAAAAAAAAATTTTAGGGTACCACATTTTTTTTTCTTGTGTCGATCACAATACTTTAGAATTTAAATAATTTAGAATAATAAAGTAATAAATTAAATTAATTTATTAATTTATTATTACGTAAACTGTCTTGTTGTCATAAATCAATAATATGGTTTCAACTATTATTAAAAGTTCCTGTGCAAAATTTTAAATTGATAGCTTTAAACAGTTAGGTGATAATTGATTTCTTAAGAATGGTCGAAAAAGTTATTTTGTATGGGAGGGGGTGGAAGTTTTCAAGGTAGGTTTCAAGACCAGTTAAGATTTCATACATTTAGGGATTTTTTTAAATGCATTTCGCAAATTTTGAAGTTTCTACCTTCAACAGTTTTTCAAAAGTTTTCAGTTTTTGTGTTTTTTCGATTGCACATTGCGAACGTTAGACCAGAGGGGTCGGTGCATAACAATCGGGGAACAAATTATTATTTTTTTCTATTTATATTAAATAGATGGATCCACATGCATAATTTAAATTTTTTATTTTTTACCAGAGCCCTAAAATATTCACTCAAAATTTTGGACATTTTTGCTTACCATTCCCTCCCCTTACACTCCCAACTTAAAATTTTTTATCAGAATTAAAAACTATGCAGTTCTACAACCTGAAGAATTTTGATATTGTACGCAGTTTTGAGATATAATGGTTTGAAGTAGTTTTGAAAAGCGCACCTTTTTTGAAATGCTCTCATTTCTCCCCATTACTGCTATGACCAATTTTTGCTTGTATTCAGATGGTATAGTTTAATATATATATAACGTTTCAATTATTTAGCTTAATTGATAGTTGAAATATTCATTTTGAAGTGTTTTTCCTTGCATCCCTCTAGCCCTTGCCCTTATAATAATTAGCCTCCGTCTAAGCTAATTCTGGGGACCTGTATGCCTCCTTAATGGTCCCGAAGTATGAATTTTTTATAATAAGTAATTTGGAAGGTATAATCCTTTGAAAAAAAATTCGGCCGACAATTTATTTTTAGTCCCCCCCCCCCTCCCCTTTCGGACGCCAATGGATAAACAAATTTAATAATTTTTACAGTTTGTTCTACAACCTTCTCTATACCTAAGATCATTTTCAGTAGTTATTATTAAAATAATAAAGTAAAAGTGACAAGAAAAATTAATTCAACGTCAAGAGAGCTGATTTTTTACCTGGGTAGGGTCATGCAAAAATCTAACTTTAAAAGTCTGAGCAAAGATGAAATTGGATCGCAAATATTGAAAGTTCTTAATAACTTTTTTAGAAATAACTATAAACGTCATACATTCGACACATTTTAAGATGCAGATAATACTTTTCCGGAAATGTCACTATTTGGAAAGTTATAAAATTGAGTCATACTGTATGGGAGGAGGTAGAAGGAGTGAAGTTAATCGTCAAATTTTTTTTGGTCTTACTAATAATCTATGCATATAAATATAATTGTAGTATCTGTCTGTTATTTGCTTATAAATGGCTATAACTTAGTTCATTTGCTTTATTTGGACAATAACTAAGCACAAACGTTTTTAAAAATTTTCTCTGTCTGTCTGTCTTTCCGGCTTTCACGTAAAAACGGCCGAACCGATTGTAATGAAACTTTCACAGATTATTAGGTCCGCCTCGAGAAGTAATCTGCTTTAGGTTTTATTTTACTAACACCCCCTCCCATACAAAGTGACTCATTTTCAAAAATTTATAATAATCAAATTTTCATGGAAACTACAAAAGCTTTTATTTTTATATTTAAAATATATTATGTCTATTATAAATGTGATCTGGAAGTATATAAATAATTTGAATCCTCCTACTCCTTCCACCACCTCCCATACAAACTACACTTTTCATGAAATACTATACTACATCAAGCTAAGATCTTGTACCAATTCCTTAATTAGCATTGTTATTAGTACCAGGAAAAAATTAATCAATTAGCTTTACTCCTTCTACCCCCTCCCATACAATCTGACACAAATCTTCAACTTTGCAAAAATTCGATTTTCTTGAAAAGTGTGAATGTTACTGTTCTGAAATTTAAAATATATAAATTGAATGACAATTACAGTTGTTTCTCAAAAAATAACTAAAAACTCTCCCCTCCTTCCCCCACGAACTGCATTTTTTCATGAAATACTCTAAACCAATTTTCTCAGTACGTAACACTTTCATCGAGCTAAAATTTTGTATTAAGTCCATAATTAGCATTATTATTATTATCGGGGAAAAATTAACCGATTAGCTCCACTCCTTCTATCTCCTCCCATACAATGTAACACAATTCCACGACTCTTCACAAACTCGTCTTTCTTGAAAAGTGTGAATCTAACTGATCTGAAATTTAAAACATATCAATAACATGGTGATTGTAGTTGTTTGTACAAAAATTACCAAAACCCTCCCACTCCTTCTACCACCTCCCATACAAATTGCACAATTTCACTAAATCCATATGATTGGGCTTTACGCACAATCGTAGTCCTGTTATGTTTTTAAGCTTAATGTTATATTATTTGGATTTTTTTAAAATTAACACAAGCTGCAACTATTATATTTACATTTCCTTAACGATCTTCAATACGTATATGATCTCAAATCAAGGGCCTGTCCCATACAAATATGAATATCATGGTTTCATTTCTTTCATTCTTAATAATTTATGGTTCTGATTCCAACAAAATAGAAAGCATTGTGTTCAAAGAGCCATCAAACTAAGCAGATTATTTATCCGACATAATGTACTACAAACTTCATTCTCAAAAAATATTATTATTGCGATTCTTATGCGGACAAAGTCGCGGGCAGTCGCTAGTCATAAATAAATATTTAGTGTACGATTTCAGCTCGATACATTTTATACGTACTGAGTAAATTTGTTATGATTATTTCATGAAAAGGTGCAGTTTGTATGGGAGGCGGAAGGAGAAGGAGGACCGAAATAATTTTTATACACTAGATTGAAATTAGCATAAAAGCATTATATTCCAAACTAGCAAACACCCGCGACTTCGTCCGCGTAAAAATACCAACAAGAAGCAATTTTTGAGAGTGAAGTTAGTAATACATTATGTGGGATATATAATCTGCTTACTTTAAAGGCTCTTTGAAGAAAATGGTTTGTATATTATTGGAGTCAGAACCATGAATTATTAAGAATGAAAGCAAGATACTCCCATTTTTATGGGACAGGCTCGTGATCAAATCAAACTTGTGATTCGAGATCATATACGTGTTGAAGAGCGTTATGGACATGTGAATAATTGTAGCTGGTGTTATTCAAAAAAAAAAAAAACAAATAAAATAACATTAAGCTTAAAAACATAACAGGACTACGATTGTGTGTAAAGCCCAATCATACGATACTATGTATAGACGAAATCGAAATTTCTGCGGTGTTAAGAAATTTTGTATGGGGAGTGGTAGAAGGGGTAACAGCACTGAACTAATTTGTTTCACATCATGCTAGAGTAGCTATAAAAATGTTTTGTACCAAATTTAAGCTTCAAAAATTGAGTAGGTACTGAGAAACTTAGTGCATTGAATTTAATGAAATTGTGCAATTTGTATGGGAGGTGGTAGAAGGAGTGGGGGTTTTTTGGTGATTTTTCGAGAAACAACTATAACTATCATGCAATTGATATACTTTAAATTTCAGATCTGTATCAGTCACACTTTTCAAGAAAATCGAATTGTTATATAGTCGTGGAATGTGTCTCATTGTAAGAGAGGGGGTAGAAGGAGTGAAACTACTCGGTTAATTTTTTTCCCGATAATAATAATAGTGCTAACTAATGATTAAGTTCAATTTTTTACCTCGATGAAATTTAAATATACTGAGAATATTGGTTTAGAGTATTTCATGAAAAAGTGCGGTTTATATGGGAGGTGGTGGAAGGAGATGGGGGTTTTTGGTCATTTTTTGAAAAACAACTATAATCATCATGCAATGGAAGTTACACGTACTGAGTAATTTGGTGTAAAGTGATTCATGAAAAAGTGTAGTTTATATTGGAGGTGGTGAAAGGGGTGAGGAAAATCAAACAATTTGTATACGAAAAGACTTCATTTATAATAGAAATAATGTATTCCAAATTTCAAATTTATAGCTTTTATAGTTTCCAAGGAAATTTGATTAATATATATTTTGAAAATTAGTCACTTTGTATGGGAGGGGTAGAAGGCGTGAGGGGAATGAAAAAAACCAAAAGCAGATTTCATTCCGATGGACACCTAACAAACTCTGCAAGTTTCATTACAATCGGCTCAGGCGTTTGTGCGTGAAAAGCGGTCGGACAGACAGACAGACAAAAATTTCAAAAATGTGTTTTTATGATTAGTTAGTGCTAAATTAACTCAAAAAACTAACTTATAGCCATTTATAAGCAAATAACAGACAGACACTACAATTTTATTAATATGTATAGATTTCAGATCAGTAGCATTTATACTTTTCGAGCAAATCTGTTTACTGTCAAATTGCGAAATTGTGTCATTTTGTGTGGGAGGATAGAGCATAGAAGGGGTGGAGCGATTTAGCCCGTTCACGAAATTAACCTTACTTTTTCGTCAAAAACGACGTGTAAAAGATTTGAACTTTCTAGCTCAACGCGTTCCCAAGCTAGATAGGACATGGACGGAAACACATCCGGTTTTGATATTTTTGAGTAATTATATGAACTTCTGTATTATTAATTTTTTTTTCTCCAAAAGTTATTTCTTAGCCTTACAAACTTTGTGGCAAACTAATAGGATTCTCAGATTTAATCTAGAGTATTACTCGATGCATGCTATTACGATAACATGTATTTGGTTTGAAGGGGGTAGCGTGAAGTTTCTCGCGGAACTTACTGCCAGTAGGTTATCTTTCTCAACCGGATCAATAACGGTGCGGTTGGCATTAACGAGTGGTGGTGTTGAAAAGAGATAAAATTATTGTTCATCGTTTTCACAAAAGACCAGAAATATATTGAGCCTTTCTTACTTTGAAGGATATTCCACCGAAGTTTTAGGCCGTGATCAAATTTAACACGTTTGGGGATAGATTTGCAGATATTTCTTGATGTATTAAGCTCTTTGTTTGGAAAAGTTTGAAACGATTGTTTCTTAGCCTGAATTGCCGTGAGACATTCATTTCTGAACCAAGTGTCCTTCGACGGCCGAACTCTCTTTTGGCTAGAAGGTATGTAGAGCTTCATACCTCTCTGGATAGTCTCGGGGACAAGTCTACAGGCTTAACCGCAGTCATTAGAATCGAAGCGTAATTTTCAATTAAGGGCAGAGCGCGCTCAGCGCCCTCCAATTGGCTCTTTTAAAATGCCAAACAGTTCTGCGGGGTGCTTTAACAGGCAGCGGTTTTAGAACTAGGGTGTAGCCTAGTAGTTAGTGTGTTTGTCTTGTAATGCGAAGATCGTGAGTTCAAATTCCGGTCGGCGCAATACATAATTCCATCATATTGCTGTAGTGCCTTTGTAGAAGTAGAAGGAAGGTTTTAGTACTGGAACTGGAAATTGTGCGCGAGTCAAGAAGTGATCCGTATTTCCAATAGGCGATAGGGGTGTTAAGCTCCGCCATAGACGATCCCAAGCCCGGTTTGAGAAAGGAGGAGGGAACAAGGAGTTAACCTGAATTGTCAGTAACACCAGTGTGTCTCAGGAAGTAGGCAAAAAGTATGACATAGTTGGACTTGCAGCATAGCTGTGAGAACTCCAGCATGTCATATTTAGCTTAAAACTCCCACCCTTTTTCTACTAGGGTGTAATAAATAAGTAGGACCAGTCCTCCAGGTCGGGGGTTGGGCGAGGCGCCGACAACGCATCACCGAAAAAAGAACACTGTCCAGAAACCTGAAGAACAGCCTCGGAAAGGATGGACTCAACGGCAACGACCCCGCAAACGAAAAATGGACTATTCTATTGGATCTTGGAATGTTCGATCCTTATTTAGGACAGGAGCTCTGAAAGAGTTCCTCGAAGAAGTGGCAAAACACAACATCAACATAACTGCCATCCAAGAAATGAAATGGCTCGGTAGCGAAATTATGGACATGAGATCGCACACAATCTATTCAAGTGGAAAATTGTCGGGAAGCAGAGAGTTTGGAGTCGCTTTTGCCGTTGACAAAAAATTTAAACAGCAGATCACGAGCTTCAGACCAGTAAGTGAAAGATTGTGTGCAATCCGAATAAAGACTGAATTTTTCAACACTTGGTTGATCAACGTTCACGCACCAACAACAGGAAGGCACAGTCTCCATGACATAACCAACGACAATGGCCAACGTCTTATTGATTTCGCAAGCAGCAAAAATAGCATAGTAAGCTCTACGTGCTTCCCACATCGCGATATTCACAAACGAACGTGGGCATCACCAGATGGTCACACCTTCAACCAAATAGACCACGTTCTAATTGAGAAAACGGCTGCTTCCAGCATACTTGATGTACGAACTCTCCGCGGTGCGAATTGTGACTCTGATCACTATCTAGTCAGAGCTAAGTATCGATACAAAATAGCTTGTCGTGGATATTCGAAAACGAGTAGAGCTCGCAAATTCAATGTCGACAAGCTTAACGACGAAACGGTGGCGCAGGCTTACATGTTAGCATGTAATAAACACCTGACACCAATATATGAAGATATCCAAAATATGCCAGTGGAGAATGCGTGGATGAAAATACGGCGTCAAATCCTCCGCGGCAGAGGTATTAGGGTATCAAGCACGGAGAAAAAATAATGATTGGTTCGACCAAGAATGTCGCAAGGCAATAGATAGAAAGAACGAGGCTTACAAAATTTTTACTGAACGATCAACACGAGCCAAGAAAGAAAGATATGACGAGCTTAGGCGATATGCAATTAAGACCTGCAGATAAAAACAAAGGAAGTACCATAATGAAAAAATACAAAAAATGGACGACGACATGAGAAAAAATGAAACGCATACGCAATAGTAAAAGACTTAAAAAAGGGATATAAGCCAAAAACCAGTCTCTGCAAAGACGTGGAGGGCAACATCATCAGCGACGCACAAGAAATCAAAAGGAGATGGGCTTCATACTTTGAACATCTTTTGAATCCCATCCCAGTAGCACCGATAACGACAGACAACATTTCAATTCAAGCCTCAACTGACAAAGATGAACCATCATCGATACCACCCACGCTTGCTGAAATCAAAGCAGCCCTATGTGACCAAAAACGAAACAAAGCGCCGGGAATTGACGAAATACCAGTTGAACTTCTGAAAAACGGTGGAAACGGTGTCGCTGAAATACTGCACAACATGATATGCAAAATTTGGACAGAGGAAATCATACCCGACGATTGGCGAAAAAGCATTATATGTCAAATTTACAAGAAAGGAGACAAACTCTGCTGTGGAAACTACAGAGGTATATTATTGGTGTGTATGTCCTATAAAATACTGACAAAAATTATTGAACGTCGTCTTAAGCCCTATACTAATCAAATAATTGGCGAATACCAAGGCGGACTCAGAACCGGACGATCTACAACAGACCAGATATTCTCGGTGAAACAGGTGCTTGAGAAATGCTGGGAATATAACACAGACGTGCACCAAATATTCGTAGATTTTAAACAAGCATACGACAGTATTGACAGGAGCGTACTGAACCAAATCATGCTTGACTTTGGAATTCCTCCAAAACTAGTCCGACTAACAAGACTCACAATGACGAACACTGAATCCCAAGTGAGAATACAAACTGATTCCATAACCAGCTTTCAAACGGAATGTGGTTTAAAGCAGGGAGACGGTCTAGCCCCCATGCTTTTCAACTTGGCACTAGAGTATGTCGTCCGAAAAATCCCAGTCGACACCAACGGGACACTACTATTCAAGTCCACCCAACTAGTAGCATACGCTGACGACATTAACATTCTAGCAAGATCCTTCCCTAGTGCTAAGGAGGTATTTGTCAATCTTGACTCCGCCGCAAAAGAAGTCCGGTTGCGCATTAATGAAAGCAAAACAAAAGTAATGACGCAAACAAGAAGGAGAACGCCAGTTAGATAAAACATAACAATTGCGGAATATAATTTGGAGAGTGTGGACAACTTCATATATCTTGGGGCTAATCTAGCAAAAGACGGTAATAGAACAGACGAAATCAAACGGCGGGTAATACTTGCAAATAAGACGTATTATTCGGTACTTCCAATAATGAAATCCAAGAAAGTGCACAGGAACAATAAGCTGCGGATTTATAAAACTATTATACGACCTGTGCTCTGTTATGGCAGCGAGACGTGGACATTATCGCGAACTTCCGAAAAAGCAGTTACCGCATTCGAAAGAAAGGTCCTCCGAAGAATTTTGGGACCTGTGAAGGAAGGAACGGAATGGCGAATAAGATACAACCATGAGTTGTATCAACTCTACGACGAGCCACAAGCTTCAACGTTCATCAAGCTACGTAAACTGCAGTGGGCTGGCCATGTAGAGCGAATGGAAGACAGAAGAATCCCCAGTCGTGCTCTTAAAGGCAATGCGAGTGGTAACCGACAGTAGGCAAACCACGCAAGCGATGGGAAGACTCGGTTGATGAAGACAGCAAAGCCATTTTAAAAATTAGCAGCTGGACGACGCGGTCCTTGGATCGAGACGATTGGAGGCGACGACTTCAGGAGGCCAGGGCCCGATTTGGGCTGTCGCGCCATTGATGATGATAGAGATGTTACAGTGAGAGAGAGTATTTCTCTGGTTGGCTGGTGAGAAAAATATTGAGAAGATCAGATAATTGACCTGCAATTTCTGGTAAACGAGTAGCCTTATTAACCAGCTGTTTTGTATGGATCAGTCCTTCCACCGTCATTCAATGTTCGAACATTCATTGTCCGTTTTCAGCTGCCAAGAGTCGTTATAGTAGAATCCGCGGAGTCTGTCCGCATGCAAGGTGCTGTATCCGTTTCTCGTATCAATTAGATCTTATGATCACGGCTGATAAGCTCATGATTCAGTGAGTGTTCATTTGCCAAAGTTCAAGCAGGACTGGTTCTGGGTGTATTCGACCGCCCCAATCCCACATGCGGAAAATCCAATACTTTTTTTTCTGAGGACGTGAAAATGCCTTATTTCTTAGCGTTATAAACTTTGTGGCAAACTTATAACACTCTTTAATTTAATTAAGAGTATAAAAATGTATTGAACAGAAGTTCATATTATCGCTTCAAAATCCCAAAACCGAATGTCGTTACTATCTACCTTGGAAATGCGTTGAGCTATGGAGGTTAAAATTCCATTCATGATATTTTCGGTGAAAAGTAGGACCGTTAAAACGCAAATTGCTTAACCTTTCTACCTCCTCAAATACAAAATTACACTATTTCAGGACTTCACTACTTCGTGATCTGAAATTTTTAAACTTATCACTTCTACTTCTACTACCAACCAACCAAACAAATTGCACAATTCCACAACATACATACAACACGTCAATTTTCTCATTGCATGACAAAAATTACTAAATTAAATTTTAGTGTGAAGTATATATTTAGCGATTTTAGCAATATGTTACGTTGATTCAGTCATACTTCTATCATCTCCCACACAGAATGAAACGATTTCACAATAATTCGATTTTCTTGGAAAATATAAAAACTTTAAACTTATCATCTTCGTGATGATCATTTTTTTGAAAATGCCCCCTTCTTTTACCATCTCTCATACAAACATAATACACACATTTTCTCAAAACTTATAAAAGCTGTGGAGCGGAAATTTGAAGTGAAGTATTTTGCTATAAATATTCTATAACCTACCATACAAATCGCCAGAATTTTTCATTTTTAAAATATGACGATTTCTGCAAAAGTATTAAGGTTTGACGAAGATCAAGTTCTTGCACTTGACATCGCTAAAGCGTTTGACAAAATTTAGCATAAAAGTAGCGTGGTTAAGATCAAAGCAGTCGGCTTTAAAAATAACGTCGTGAAATGGATTAAGAGTTCTTTATATGAACGCTCCATACAAGCCGTAATGGATGTGGTTGCTTCTGCCCCTTGTTCATAGATTCCGGCGTTCCTCAAGGCTCTGTTTTATCAACCACTCTCTTACTTATTTTTATAAATGACCTTGTGTCATCAACTCTCAATCCGATTCATTGCTTTGTATATGACAGCATTCGACACGTGGTGGCATCTAAATGTGCAGAATTATTGGGATCATTGAACTTTAACTTGAACTTAATCTTGCAATGAGGCAGGATAAATACATCATAAAAACTTTCTAACTTTCAATTCAGCAAAATTTATTACAAACTTATTGTGCCATTTACACACTAAAAATTATCTGTCCGGAATGAAAGTTTTTCTCAGGCCCACTTCTAAATCCTATTAACCCACTCAATTTCAATACCAACTAGCTACCAATCATTTTAAGATAAACTATCGCCCGACTAAGAAACTTTTCCATTATCTAGCGAAAAAGTTAAAAGGATGTATTACCAAAAAAAAAGTCCTTCTCATCACAAGTCCTTGGTGAAAATGGAAATACTATATATCAATTTTTCTGTGTGAGAAAATCTATAACTGAATATTTTATAGATTATACAATCGAAAAGTCAAAGGAAAATCTATAGTAATTCATGCGAGAAAAACTTTATGCTCTGAAATCAAGAAAAAAGTTCTTTATTTTTCGTGGAAAAGTATGTTTCAGACTAGGAGTAAGTTCAATTGAATTTTCAGTGGACTTGGTTTTTTTTCGAAAGTTTTCAAGGAGAAAACTGATCGAAATTCTGTGTAATCCTTATGAATAGTTTTGATGTTTGGAGGAAATATTCTTTTAAGTTTATTCATATAGTTTAGGGAACTTTCATTATGTTAAAGCGGGTCGAAATAGTTATAAGATGCTGCTAAAAATGTAGTAGAAAATGTAGAGCAGAACAGAACAGATTAGAATTGGACAAAGTAGTAAAGAACATAGTGGAGAAGGGCAGTGTGGAATGAGTGGGGATGATCAATAAAAGAGTATTGAGCAGATAACAACGGGGCAGACGAATAAACCAGACTGAAGTTGAGCAGATTTCAGTAGAATAGAGCGGAGTAGACTACACTAAATCACTAAAGAGAAGAAAATATTAGAGATGACATACAGATTAGATATTAATCTGTGGTGGATAATGCTGTGATATAAATATTTTGAAAATGTTAAATCCGACACTGTCAGCATCGCTACATACTCCCCTTCCAGCAAAGCGTTAATGTGATGAAAAAAAATAAACCTATATATTTAAACAAATGTATATGTTTTCATTTAGATAAAAATATATGCGCGGGTTTTAATCGATCTATGGAAATTGTCACGGCTTTGTCGTTAATTCGATCACGAATTGCTTACGAAGGCGACGGACTACTTTGTAGGGTCCTTCATAAGGCGGTTTTAGGCCAGTCGTTATTTTATCGACTCTGACAAAAACAAAATCGCAGGTTCTTAGATCGTTCGAGAAATGTATGTTCTTTTGAGTGTTTATTCGCGTACCAGTGGCTTTTAAGTTAGTCATGGTTCTCTTTAACCGGGAAGCATAGGTTGTTGGATCTATATCGTTACTTTTGGTAGTATTGGCGAGAAATTCTCCGGGTACTACCAGACTTTGTCCGCAGACAAGATCTGCTGGTGAGCATTAGAGATCTTCTCGTATGGCAGTACGAATTCCTAATAATATGAACGGTAATGCGTTGCACCAATTTGTTGAGTTTTCTCTAGCCATTAAGGCTGCTTTCATATGCCTGTGAACACGTTCGACTAATCCGTTTGCTTGTGGATGATTCGCGGTAGTATGGATGCGATGTGAGCCTATTAATTTAGTCACTTCCGCAAACAATTTTGACTTAAACTGACTACCTTGATCCATTGTGATTTCGAGAGGTACTCCAAAACGAGCTACATATTGTTGAATGAATGTCTCTGCCACTGTGATTGCGGACATGTCCTTCATTGGATACGCCTCTGGCCATCTAGAGAATCTATCTATTACAGTAAGCAGGTAAGTATTTCCAGCTGAAAGTGGTAATGGGCCAACTATATCCATCTGGATATGTTCGAATCGCTTAGAAGGCGAAACGATCGAATTTAGTTCGAGTATGGCGTTGGATTTTAGACTTTTGGCATCCAATACAAGATTTTGACCATTTGTTTGTATCTTTATTTATTGAGGGCCAAAAATATCTCGATGTGACTTGTCTCCGAGTTGTGCGAATACCAGGATGTGATAAATTGTGAATGGAATGAAATACTTGCGCACGTAGTTCTTTGGGAACATATGGGCGACTTCTTCCCGTGCTGACTTCACACCATATTTTCTCTTGCGATATGGGAAGAACCATAAACTCTAATTTATAACTTGATTGAATGTTGTTAGTATTGCTTAGAATACCTTGCAATTCAGTGTCATTTTGTTGTAGGTCAGCTAAATTTTGTAGATTTAAGGCTATAATGTTTGTATCAACGCTATTTATGCGTGATAATGTATCAGCTACATGGTTGGATTTTCCAGTAATGTGTCTTATTTCTGTCGTAAATTGCGATATAAATTCTAGGTGTCGTGTTTGACGAGGTGAACGCTCAGTTTTGGATGGTATTGCTTTTACCAACGGTTTATGGTCGGTGAAAATTCTAAACCTTCAAGAAAGTATCTAAAATGTTTTATTGCCAGGTATATCGCAAGTAATTCTCTATCGAATGCTGAATACTTGATTTCAGCAGGGGATAGTTTCTTTGAAAAAAAACCTAACGGTTCCCAATTATCGGCATTAAGTTGCTGTAGAACAGCTCCAACTGCCATATTTGATGCATCAGTTGTGAGGCTATAGGAAGTGTTCTCGATTGGGTGAGTGAGAAAAGTGGCATTGGCAAGAGCTTCCTTGGTTTTAGCAAAACTTGAAACAACTTGGTGCACAATAAAATAATAGGCGAATTTTAAAATCAACTGCACTGCAGTACGCTCCACCTGAATGAGATACAAGTTGGTTAAGTGGAAGTGCACATCGATAACAAAAGACTAGAATTTTATCTATTTTACAAAACCATCTTTCTCTTTATATGTACATTCTTACCCAAAAGAAATACTTCTATCCTAATCAATATCACCCTTGAGCTAAAATTCACTTCCATTTCAGCGCAACTAATTAAAAACGAAATCTTAATCCATCTCATTCTGTTCTGTTGCCGAATTTTACCAACGAAGAAAGACTATGTAGATAATGAATGCACTAATCCATCATTCGGAGCATCACCTAAGCTAGGAAGTGATGAATGAGATGCCAAATGTTAGACATACGATATTTATGTATATAGAAATAACACCAATTATATACGTGTAGAATATAATGCCGAATTGAAAAACTTTGGTTAAGTATTCATATGTGAAAACAATTGTTATTGATATCGCTACAGAAAGACGATTGTAACTGATAATGAAAATTTCTAAAATTCAAAAATAACATAACAAGTAGCAAAATTTACAAAACAAAATATTAATGTAATAATATTTGTTAAAGTTTAAACATATGATATAAATAAAAAGTACGACACATGAAAAATGAATACCTAATTAATGTATTATAGTCGTGATTTGTAGATAGTTTCTGTTCTCTTATTGTTGTGATCCTACCTTAATGTAATACATTGATTGTAGTTTGTGTATAGCAAAGTCACCACACAAACTGTAGTCAAGGTAACAAAATAACGTAGTTGGCTTAGAAAAAGATTGGACATAACAGGAATCAATTCAATTGTTAGTTATAGATTAATTTTCATCGGAATAAATAAAAATACCAAAAATATATTCTACCAGTAATTCTTTTATTCTAATGGCTCATCGGCGCATTTAAAAATCAGCTCATCGCTTTACATTTATCATTATTCAACGTATGCAGTAGCAGCCAGTAAAACAGAAAAATGTACCACTTAGACATAATATAAGCTGCCAATAAGTCGGGCGCAAATTTATTATTGTTAAGACAAGTTGAGGATGCGTGGAAAGTAAATATGCAGGTTAGAGTGGTTAGGGAACCCTAAGTCAAAAGGAGTTCTTCGGCAGGGCTGTTGTCAATTTAGCACTTAATTGCGGATACGATCAATAGCTCCAGTATATATAATCAATATTTCATTCGTTTATGCAAGTGGTGATAGTAAGGGTGGGTGGATGTTAATAAATTTTTCATTGATTGCTAGAACTACGTCCAATATTTTCTATATAGAATGTCAGTTCCATAGATAAAGATGAATAGAAATTTCATTAGATTCGGTGTATTTTACATTCACGAAACCAAACATTTATTTATTTCGTTTCGTATGTATAAGATGAACGTACAAAATTTCAAGTTCGTAGCTTTTTATTTGTTAGTTGATTTCTTGAAATTAGTCGAAATCATACTTTTGTATGGGAGGAGATAGAAGGGGCAAGCGCGATCTCGAAACTTTTGACTCAATTTCATTTCAACTATTTTTAAAAGTTTTTACGCAAAATTTTAAATTGATTTAATAGTTAGGTGATAATTGATTTCTTAAAAATGGAGGGAAGGAGGGAAGGTAGAAGTTTTGAAGTTATTCTACCAGTTAATATTTCATACATACGCATACGCAGATTTTCAAGTTTTTACCTTAAAATTTCATTCAGTGTTTGTATTTTTTCCTTTGCACATGAAACACCTTGTGAACGTTAGACCAGGTGGTGGGGGGGAGGGGGGGGGGGGGGGGAAACATAAAAATTGCGGAACAAATTATTTTTTTTTTCTACATGCAAATTTAAACTTTGCATCTTGCACCAGAGCCCTAAAAAATCACTCAAAATATTCGACATTTTTGATTATGACCTCCATCTCCTTACACTCTCGAGCTTAAAATTTTTACCAAAATTAAAGACTATGTAGTTCTAAAATCTGACGAGTTTTCGATTTGATATCCCTACTCAATTTTGAGATGTGACGGTGTGAAATTTTGGAAAAATCTCCATTTTTCAAATGCTCCCCATTTCCCCCACTACTGCCATGATCAAATTAAATTTCATTTTTTTCCTTGTACATGCTTTTCTAGTATAGCTTAAAACATGTTTTAATTTTCAATTACATAGCTTAAGAGATAGTTCAGATATTCATTTTTAAGTGTTTTTCTTTGCACTCCCTGACCCCCCCCCCCTTACAATAATTAGCCTCCTTCTAAGCTGATTCTGGTGGATCTATCTGCTAACTTTATTCTCCCAACATATGAAGTTTTTATGGTAAGTGATTTCGAAGATAACTCCGCCATAGACGGTCCCAAGCCCGAGTTGAGAAAGGAGGAGGGAACATGGAGTTAACCTGAATGGCCAGTAACACCAGTGCGTCTCAGGAAGTAGGCAAAAAGTATGACATAGTTGGACTTGCAGCATAGCTGTGAGAACTCCAGCATGTCATATTTAGCTCAAAACTCCCACCCTTTTTCTACTAGGGTGTAATAAATAAGTAGGACCGGTCCTCCAGGTCGGGGGTTGGGCGAGGCGCCGACAACGCATCACCGGAAAAAGAACACTGTCCAGAAACCTGAAGAACAGCCTCGGAAAGGATGGACTCAACGGCAACGACCCCGCAAACGAAAAATGGACTACTCTATTGGATCTTGGAATGTTCGATCCTTATTTAGGACAGGAGCTCTGAAAGAGTTTCTCGAAGAAGTGGCAAAACACAACATCAACATAACTGCCATCCAAGAAACGAAATGGCTCGGTAGCGAAATCATGGACATGAGATCACACACAATCTATCCAAGTGGAAAATTGTCGGGAAGCAGAGAGTTTGGAGTCGCTTTTGTCGTTGACAAAAAATTTAAACAGCAGGTCACGAGCTTCAAACCAATAAGTGAAAGATTGTGTGCAATCCGAATAAAGACTAAATTTTTCAACACTTGGTTGATCAACGTTCACGCACCAACAGAAGACAAGGACGATGTAACTAAAGACGAATTTTATGCCACCCTTGAGACAACCTATGACTCACTGCCCTCGAATGACCTAAAAATTGTCTTAGGGGATTTTAATGCAAAAGTCGGAAAGGAGGAGGCTCATAGAGGAACAACAGGAGGGCACAGTCTCCATGACATAACCAACGACAATGGCCAACGTCTGATTGATTTCGCAAGCAGCAAAAATATCATAGTAAGCTCTACGTGCTTCCCACATCGCGATATTCACAAACGAACGTGGGCATCACCAGATGGTCACACCTTCAACCAAATAGACCACGTTCTTATTGAGAAAAGGGCTGCTTCCAGCATACTTGATGTACGAACTCTCCGCGGTGCGAATTGTGACTCTGATCACTATCTAGTCAGAGCTAAGTATCGATGCAAAATAGCTTGTCGTGGATATTCGAAAACGAGTAGAGCTCGCAAATTCAATGTCGACAAGCTTAACGACGAAACGGCGGCGCAGGCTTACATGCTAGCATGTAATAAACACCTGACACCAATATATGAAAATATCCAAAATATGCCAGTGGATAATGCGTGGATGAAAATACGAGACGGCATCAAATCCTCCGCGGAAGAGGTATTAGGATATCAAGCACGGCGAAAAAGTAATGATTGGTTCGACCAAGAATGTCGCGACGCAATAGATAGAAAGAACGAAGCTTACAAAATTTTTACTGAACGACCAACACGAGCCAAAAAAGAAAAATATGACGAGCTTAGGCGATATGCGAAAAAGACCTGCAGACGAAAACAAAGGAAGTACCATAATGACAAGATACAAAAAATGGACGACGACATGAGAAAAAATAATACGCGGGACGCATACGCCATAGTAAAAGACTTGAAAAAGGGATATAAACCAAAAACCAGTCTCTGCAAAGACGCAGAGGGCAATATCATCAGCGACACAGAAGAAATCAAAAGGAGATGGGCTTCATACTTCGAACATCTTTTGAATCCCATCCCAGTAGCACCGATAACGACAGACAACATTTCAATTCAAGCCTCAACTGACGAAGATGAACCATCATCGACACCACCCACGCTTCCTGAAATCAAAGCAGCCCTATGTGACCAAAAACGAAACAAAGCGCCGGGAATTGACGAAATACCAGTTGAACTTCTGAAAAACGGTGGAAACTGTGTCGCTGAAATACTGCACAGCATGATATGCAAAATTTGGACAGAGGAAATCATACCCGACGACTGGCGAAAAGGCATTATATGTCCAATTTACAAGAAAGGAGACAAACTCTGCTGTGAGAACTACAGAGGTATATCATTGTTGTGTACGTCCTATAAAATACTGACAAAAATAATTGAACGTCGTCTTAAGCCCTATACTAATCAAATAATTGGCGAATACCAAGGCGGATTCAGAACCGGACGATCTACAACAGACCAGATATTCTCGGTGAAACAGGTGCTTGAGAAATGCTGGGAATATAACACAGACGTGCACCAAATATTCGTAGATTTTAAACAAGCATACGACAGTATCGACAGGAGCGTACTGTACCAAATCATGCTTGACTTTGGAATTCCTCCAAAACTAGTCCGACTAACAAGACTCACAATGACGAACACTGAATCCCAAGTGAGAATACAAACCGATTCCACAACCAGCTTTCGAACGGAATGTGGTTTAAAGCAGGGAGATGGTCTAGCTCCTATGCTTTTCAACTTGGCACTAGAGTATGTCGTCCGAAAAATCCCAGTCGACACCAACGGGACACTACTATTCAAGTCCACCCAACTAGTAGCATACGCTGACGACATTAACATTCTAGCAAGATCCTTCCCTAGTGCTAAGGAGGTATTTGTCAATCTTGACTCCGCCGCAAAAGAAGTCGGGTTGCGCATTAATGAAAGCAAAACAAAAGTAATGACGCAAACAAGAAGGAGAACGCCAATCAGACAAAACATAACAATTGCGGAATATAATTTGGAGAGTGTGGACAACTTCATATATCTTGGGGCTAATCTAGCAAAGGACGGTAATGAAACAGACGAAATCAAACGACGGATAATACTAGCAAATAAGACGTATTATTCGGTACTTCCAATAATGAAATCCAAGAAAGTGCACAGGAACAATAAGCTGCGGATTTATAAAACTATTATACGACCTGTGCTCTGTTATGGCAGCGAGACGTGGACATTAACGCGAACTTCCGAAAAAGCAGTTAACGCATTCGAAAGAAAGGTCCTCCGAAGAATTTTGGGACCTGTGAAGGAAGGAACGGAATGGCGAATAAGATACAACCATGAGTTGTATCAACTCTACGACGAGCCAGAAGCTTCAACGTTCATCAAGTTACGTAAACTGCAGTGGGCTGGCCATGTAGAGCGAATGGAAGACAGAAGAATCCCCAAACGTGCTCTTAAAGGCAAAGCGAGTGGTAACCGGCCAGTAGGCAAACCACGCAAGCGATGGGAAGACTCGGTTGATGAAGACAGCAAAGCCATTCTAAAAATTAGCAGCTGGAGGACGCGGTCTTTGGATCGAGACGATTGGAGGCGACGACTTCAGGAGGCCAGGGCCCGATTTGGGCTGTCGCGCCATTGATGATGATGATGATTTCGAAGATACAATCATTTGAAAAAAAAAATTCAGCTGTAATTTGTTTTTAGCCCCCCCCCCCCGTTTTCGGACGCCAATGGAAAAAAAATTCTTTTTAAACTTTGATTCACAGCCCTCTCTATACCTATGATGATGTCTTAACGTAGTGGATATATTAGCAAGTGTATTATTTGAGTCTTTCCCTCCCCCACCTCTCCTTTTCACCAGGCACTCCCAAAATTTAGATAAGGGAGCGCATTTACCAAATTAACAATCAACCCAAACACGAACATTCTACCTGTAACGGTCTCGGTGATATGAGTCCATATCTACGGCGGACAGCGAACGGCGTACGGGAGGTCGGATTTTTTTTTGCATTTTTAGGCTAATTTAGTCACGAAACGCGAAAAACAAAACTTCAGGGTACCAAATTTTTTCTTCTGTGTCGATCACAATACTTTATTATTAGAATAATATAGTAATAATAAATATAGGACGTGGTAGAATTAATCAATCAATCAAATTCCTGTGAAGACCCCCTATAGGTGTATAGGACAGAAACAGCTTTTTTCCATAATGCGCGATCCTGAGCATCGGCCTTTAGCTGTTGCCAAGACTTTTTGCTCGCTTCCATGTGCTACATCATCGACCCACCTAACGTCTTTTTTGAGGATTATAATCCTGTATGGCGATGTTTCCATCTGGTTCCTTCAAAGTGCAGCTGATCCACTGCCACTTCTGCCTTTGAATTTCAGTGCCTATTTTAGTCTATCCTGTTGTACTCCATAGTTCGTCGTTGGAGATCACTTCTGGCAAGAACATCCCTAAAATGCTTCGGAAACATTGGTTCACGAAAGTTTGCAGTGTCTTGGTAAGTCGAACGGTCAAAAAAAAAAATTGAATTACTGCAAGGGTAGTTGTGAACAAATTTACCGCGAAATTGGTAATGTCGATTGGGTCGAACACTTTAATAACAAAAGCTCTGAGGAATCTTCTATGTAACTATATTCCATTCTTGATGACATAATTCATCAGAATTTCCCTTTTCGATTTACTTTTAAACAAGAATACCCAGAATGGTTCAACTACTCGGTTATTGAAGCTTTCAAATGAAAAATCGCCTACATAAAAAGTATGAACGTTCTTCCCTCTTCTCTGACTATCATAACTTTCCTAAAGAGGTAAAGAGGTAAAATTGGATATCAAGAAGTCTTTGCTTGAATACATTTTAGAGCTTGAGGCGTCTCTGCCACGTAATGAAACAAACCGTTCTGGTCACACATTAGAAAGCGTAGAAAAAATCTTTATTTTCCTTCCCAATTTAAGTTTGGGGAAATTACAACTTTCACTCCGCAAGAAATGGGTGAACTTTTTGCTAAATACTTTTCCTCTGTGTTTAGCTTCTCCAACAAAGACCTGTCATATGACTTTTCATCCCACCACACAACTACATCAGTGAATTTTGCATTGGCGTGAGTGATATTATCTCCATTATCAATTACCTAGATTCAAAGACCAGTGGCGGTCGTGATGGGATTCCAAATTTCTTTGCGCAATTTGTTTCATCGGAGCTCTTGGTGCCACTTTCTCTCTTATTCAATTAACCAGAAGGCTCTTTTTCTGCTTGCTGAAAGTTAGCTAACGTTGGAACCATTTTAAAGAAATGAGACACCGAAAATATCTCCATCTATCGCCCAATTTCACCTTAAACTGCTTCGGTAACCTTTTTGGAAAGATTAGTCCATATTAAGGTGTGGGATAAACTTAGTCACACTGTTAAAATTGTTTGATGCAAAATTAGAGTAAATATACTAGAAGTTTTTATAACGTATGGTACTGTAATTTTAAAGTATCTTTTTTTAATTTTACAGTACATCTTTTACGTTACACTAGTCAAAAATTATTTCGCATGTACTGTAATATTGCAGTAGTACCGTAGTAACTTTTTACAGTATATTCACTCAAAATTTTCTAATCTGCTCTGTAAATTAAAAAATATGAATAAAATTGTTGCTACCCGCAATAATTGCTTCTTCTTCTCTTCTTTAATGGCACAACAGCCCAAATCGGGCCATGGACTTCTGATTATCAGGTTCCGTAACATCTTATTTGTTATTGTTAAATAGTTGGTAGCCCTTCGCACAACCCTCTACGATCATTCATTTTCGCAGATTGAGCTAGCCAAGCCAAGCCAAGCCAAGCCACGCAAATAGTTTGCTGAAATTATATTATACGTCGAACGGGATTTGAACTCCCGATCTTCGCACTGTAAACCAACACAATACCCACCAGACTACATCCTAGCTATATACTTATCTATCCATATAAGTATTATTGTAATTCAGGCTTCATGTGCACCGCAACATTCATCAAGGGCGAATTATTTTCTTGTGAAATTTTCTGAATGCCAACGAATTAGGATACATCGTTGAATTTTAAAGCAATAGTTTATTATAATTTTACTAAAAAAGCTGAAAAGTTCTAGCATTATTACCAAAAAATTCAGGTACACTACCCAGGCTACCATCGGTCAAGTACCTGAGCCACAAAATTACAGAACCGAGGAGTAATATTTAATTATTTTACTGCTAAACTAAAGCAAGTGTACTGTAAAGTTGTCTTGCGTTACGAAAATTGTAATTTTCCTGCATTCGATTAGTGTAATTTTACAGTTTTTTTTTTTGACAGTGCATTTAATATCATCCGCCAAGTATGTATTCGTTAAAGGAAAATCAACTTCCACCAATTTACATGAATTCACTGACTTCGTAGCATAATCCCTAGACGATCATAACACTGTTCATGCCATATACACTGATTTTTTGAAAGTTTTTGATACTGTTAATACTAAAATTCTTATTGCAAAACTTAAAAGATACGGTGTCACTGGCTCTCTCTTGAATTGGTTTAATTCTTACCTCACGGATCGTCGTCTACGAATTAAGTTCAATGAACATACATCCGCTAAGTTTCTATATAACTCTGGTATTCCACAGGGATCTATTTTTAGTCCGCTGCTACTTGCGCTTTTCATTAATGAGCTGCCTCAATTCTTATCATCAAATTGTCTCTTATACGACCTCAAAATGTTTCCTCTTACTCTGACTGCTTGGACCTACAGACTGACTTGCCTACTGTGTCCCGTTGGTGTTCTAGCAATGATATTTGTCTGAACATTGAGAAATGTTTTGCTATGGAGTTTTCGTATAAGACTACCTCTACTATCCTCACTTACTCTATTAACGGATTCTCCCTTATATCAGTATCTATAATAAAGGATCTATGAGTGACCTTCCATCGCAAGCTTAAATTCGTCAATCATTATTCTGAGATTAAAAATAAGGCATACAAACTTGCTGGCTTCGTCCTCCGTACGATAGTCCAGTTTAACCGTTCAAGAACAGCATCTTTGCTATTTTCCACTCTCTTCCGTAGGGTCTTAGAATACTGCTCCATCGTGTGGAACCCTCACCATGCTTGCAATATTGGGGCCGTCGAATCCGTTCTGCGTAAATTTTTTCGCACCCTTTTCTGTAGACTAAAAAATCTTGATATCAGCTACAATGACAGACTTATAGCACTTCAACTCCGGCATTTACATCTACGACGGAGTTTTCTTGATGCTTGCTTCCTCTATAAACTTTCCAACTAATTGCTTAATACCTACCCCTGCAATGGTCTGAATTTCCGGCAAGGAACAGTCTCAACCAGGAATTCAGACATTTAAACCTTCTCCAGCTTCACTCGATATTTATATTTACTCCCCGGCGTTAAGAATGTAAAGGAACCACTATCAACTTCAACTTGGATCTTTAACTACTTCCTTTGTTTTATTTAAACATAAAGTAAAAACTATAATCTTTAATGTTTGAATTCTTATTGTGACTGTTCTAATATTTCTGCTTTTGCATAAATGAAAATGTTATCTTTTTTGTTCAAAAGCATTTAAACAAATAAATAAATAAATAACAATACGGATTTGACGCATGCGTCAAATACTCGCAACTTCGTGCGAAGGGAGATCTCTCTTAACCTCCAGAAAGAGGAAAGAATAGCAAAAACCTGACGAGCTTTATTCAGACGAGTCTCAATATCTTTTTTGGCTTCGCCGTCCAAGCTGACAATGATTTCGAGTTAACAAAAATCTTGCACCTCTTCCACATCTTGTCCGTTAAGATCAATCCATGTGCTTATGTTCGAACCCATGTGCATGTATTTGGTTTTACGCACATTTATTTTCAGTCATTTAGAATGCAACGAGCAGACGCTTGACTCTAACACATGACATCAGCATTATCAATGTGATTTAGGATTTTAAATAGTCCCCACTGGAGACAATTATCTTCCGCCCCTCCCTTCCAGTGCAGCTTTCAAGATATCATTTATTACCACCAGAAACAGGGCTTGCGATAATATGCAGCCTTGTCTGACACCCGTTCGCACAGGAAAGCTCTCGGACAGCCCTCCTCTATGTACAACGTGAAACCTTGCGTTTTCGTATGATTTTGAATCACAGCTATGATATTATTTGCAATATCTACAAAAGCATTTCATAAGCAATATCTATTGACGCTGTCGAAAGCCTTCTCGAATTCAACAAACATGAGATGTAGTGGTGAATCCATTTCGGCTGACTGCTACAATATTATCCGCAGGGTATTTGTGTGGTCGGTACAATACGACCCTTTACGGAATCCAACCTCATAAGCTTCGAGATTGTTCTCCACGACATCACGAATCCCATTGAGAATTACCTTGGCCATGATTTTTGATACGGCAGTTAGTGGTATACCACAGCGATTGCCATATCCCCGAAGGTCATCCTTCTTCGCTATTTTCACAACGACGCCCTCCTTACATGCAGTCGGATATCTCCCTGCACTCCACACTTCAGTAAAAATTGGGATCGGCTGTTACTTCCGGGTCCGCTTTGAGGAGTTCGGTTGGTAGTCGGTCTATACCTGGGGCTTCCTTGCCACCATTGACCGAACGGTGGAAACTATCTCTTCCTGATCTGGGGATCGTCCCTAATAGCGAATTATTGCGGTTGGATGTTTGGTATTTGTTCTGTTTCTGGAATATCTTCCACTGAAAATATATTTAAAATGTCAGAGAAGTATTCATTCCATCGTCGCAACTGGTATTCACCCATATTAAGGAGAGATCCGTTGATATCTCTCACCAGGTGGCTAGCGGTGAAATTCATGTTCATCCACGGTTTCATAATTTTAGATAATGAACCAATATCCCCACTGTAAGTCGCAGATTCTGCGTTGCTGGCCAGATCTTCAATGACCTTTCTCTTGTCGCGTCTAACAGCCTTTTTACGCTGTATATGGGCATCGCAGTAGTGCTGCTTCAAGTTGGAAGTTCTTTTGTTGACATCGGGTTGAGAGATGATTGCCAATTTGGCTTTTTTCCATCGCCAACCTTGTCTCATGTGTCATGCCACATACAGGGTTTCTCAGCGCTTTGCACATATCCCACAAATTCTTCAGCACTAGTTAAAAAATTGTTTCTGGTTGCCTCCGAATTGGCGCCTAGTGTGCACATTTCATATTTACCCAATTTGGATGACTTTTCGCGCAGAAAGGCGATGTACGCGCGCCTTTCGTTGGGGTCTCTACATCTATCCAAATTAAGCTTGCACTTCATTTGAAGAATTAGTGGCCGTCGGATAGCTGCTCAAGCATGCAATCATCAAATATTGATCGCTCCCCACGTCAGCTCCACACTTCACTCGTACATCGAGGAGACATCTTCTCAATTGGCGACTTATGTTCATCAAGTTCTGGTTCTGAGTAGCACCATCAGAAGAAACCCAAAATGTTTTATGGTGATTCTTGTGTGGAAAAGGGTCCCTCCGATGATCATTTGCCGAGTACTTCAAAACTCCACAAATAATTCGCTGTTTTCGGGCCTTTTAAACCAAGGTCGTGACGCGTCGACCCAAGGAGTCATCATGCTTTCCCATGACGTGTAGTCCAATGTTGTCAGAGTCAAGCTGGGCATTTATATCTCCTGAGACATTAATAATATCACCTCTTGGAATACGCTCGAAAGTGCCACTTATTTGGTTATAAAACTCCTTTTTGTTACCAGTTGTTGTGGTAATAGGTAGTGCGCAGCACTGCAGAACTGGTCCTGAGCCTTATGACGGTAATCCTATCCGAGATTGGTTCCTACCTGATCAGACTGTTTCTAAGGACGACGTCATTATTGGCTTCACTCAGGACCAACGTACAGAATGATGTTTTCAATCGGTGTTCGTTCTTCTCCTCATTCTGTTCACCTGACCTCGCTCAATCCCAAGATTTGGATGTTATAGTGCTCCATTTTACGGTCGATCTCTGATTGACGGTGTATGGACGGAGTGGCCCCAGTCCTTCCCCTGTCATTCAATGTTCGAACGTTCCAGAAGCCAGTCAAAGTCCAATCATCATAAAAGTAATATAGGTATTCTTGATTTCAGATCAATAGCTTTTATACTTTTCGAGAAAATGCGGTTATTGTCAAATTGCAAAATTCATTTTGCATGCGAGAAGGTAGAAGGGATGAAGCTAATGCTGTAATTTTTTACTTTATTATTCTAATAATAAAGTATTGTTATCGACACAGAAAAAAAAATTTGCTACCCTGAAATTTTATTTTCGCGTTTATTAGCCTAAAAATGCAAAAAAAAAAATCCGTCCCGCCGTACGCCGTACATATGGACTCATATCTCCGAGACCGTCAAAGGTAGAATGTTCGTTTTTGGTTGGATTGTTGATTGGGTAAGTGAGCTCTATCTTCTAAATTTTTGGGGGTGTTAGGTGGAAGGGGAAGGCGGGGGGAGGGAAAAATCGGAAACTACACTTGCTAATATCTCCACCACAAATGCAGATAGGAAGTTGAAAATCAGTAGAGATATAGAGAGGGTTGTGAGACAAACTACAAAAATAATTTAATTTTTTTATCTATTGGCGTCCGAAAAGGGAGGGGCTAAAAACAAATTGTCGGCCGAATTGTCTTTTCAAATGATTATATCTTCGAAATTACTTATCACAAAAAATCCATATTTTGGGACCATTAAGGTGGCATATAGCTCCACCAAAATCAGCTTAGAGAGAAGCTAATCACTGCAAGAGGGGGGGTCAGGGGGGCTCAAAGAAAAACACATAAAAATGAATACCTCAACTATCTCTTAAGCTATGTAATTGAAACATAAATCATATATTAATATATACTAGCAAAATACGATAAAAATAAAGCATTTGGAAATAATAGTAGTGGGTGAAAATGGAGAGCATTTTAAAAATGGCGCACTTTTCCAAATTACAAATCGTTATATCTCAAAATTGAGTACTGATATTAAATTGAAAATTTGTCAGATTGTAGAACTAAATAATTATTAATTTTGGTAATTTTGAGTTGGGAGGTGTAAGGGGAGGGAGGTGGTAAGCAGAAGTATCCAAAGGGCTCTGATAACAGATACAAAGTTTAAATTTTGTATTTGGATACATCTATTTGATATACATAGAAAAAAAATAATAATTTGTTCCACAATTGTTATAAACTGACCCCCGGTCTAACGTGCACAAGGTGCTACATGTACATTGAAAAAAAAACTTAAACTGAACATTTTGGAGTGAAATTTTAAGGTAAAAACTTGAAGATTTGCATTTAAAAAAACCCTTAAATGTATGAAATATTAACTGGTCGAATAACTTTAAAACTTCTACCCACTGCCATACAAAATTACTTTTTCGATCATTTTCAAGAAATCAATTATCACCTAACTATTTAAAGCTATCAACTTGAAATTTTGCATAAGAACTTACAAAAATAATTGAAATGAAATTACGTTAAAAGTTTTGAAATCGCGCTTGCCCTTCTACCCCTCCCATACAAAAGTATGATTTCGACCAATTTCATTAAATCAACTAATAACCAACAAATTAAAAGCTACGAAATTTAAATTTTGTACCAGCACCTTACAAGAGAAATGAAATAAAATTGCATCACAAATTTAATGATTCCCTTACCCGGTCTACCCCCTCCCTTATAAATGTTCGGTTTCGTGAATGTAGAATACACCGAATTTTATGAAAATTCTATGCAGCTTCGTTTATGAAACACATTCTATACAGAGAATATTGGTCATGAGTCAAGCAATCAATTAAGAAGCTATTAACATCTACCCACCCATACTATCACCCCTCCCGCTCCCCTCATAAGAACCCAAACTTGCATAAACGAATGAAATATTATTAAATTAATAACAGCCCTACCCAAGAATTCTCTTTCACTTAGTCTCCCAAACCACTTTAACCTGCATATTGACTTTCCATTCATCCGCAACTTGTCCCAAAAATAATAAAGTTTCGCCCGACTTGGTGGTAGTTTATTTATATTATATTGAAATCATCACAAATGTAATATGCTCCAATATCTGTTTTACTTTTCGATAAATTCTGTTTAGTGTCAAATTGCGAAATTATGTTTTTTTTTGTATAGAATGACCTGTGTTATGGGCGATTTCGGCCTTTATGTGCAATGCACAAACACAGTTATGGAGGGAAGCAATAGGATCGGGACGGTAGGGGAAGGGGAGTGAGAACTACCGCAACGAGTGGAGTTTTCAGTTTCACTTTTACATCGTTTTGCCCATTTTATTTCGAATAATTATACTCTAGATGAAATCTGAGAGTATATTGTGTTTGCCTTACCGTTTGTAACGCTAAGAAATAATGCTCGCACAGAGCCGCCAAGGGTACAGAAATATTTGTTGTCGCTCAAAAACTTCGATTCCGAGTTGCTGTCTGTCCGTCTGTCCGTCTGTCCGTCTGTCCGTCTGTCTACAGCATAACTCTCGAACGCTTTGAGCTATCGTGCTGAAATTTGTTGTGTGTAATTTTTAGCAAAAAAGAAACTTTAAGTTCGTGAACGGGCCACATCCCCCCACCCCTTCTACCCCCTCCCATACAAATTTCACGAATTTCGAAATTTTCAGAAATTGATTTTCCTTAGAAACTATTTAACCTATCAATTTGAAATTTGGGTTGAAGTATTACTATATAGATACCATTAATATGATTAAATATTGATCCGATCCCATCACTCCTTCTACCCCCTCCCATACAAATGCATAATTTTGAAAAATGCAGTTTTTCGATTTTCATCGAAACTAGTAAAGTTATAAAAACGAATTTTTGCCAGAATTAATTTTATTAGAATTTCAATCAGCTTTGAAAAAATTATCAACTTCACCTCACTCCTTCTACCCCCTCCCATACAAATTTCACGAAATTTTGAAATTTAAATTAAATTATTTTTCTTCGAAACTGTTAAAGTTATCAATTTGATATTTCGCATAAAGTATAAAAATAGAAATATCAATAACAGGAAAAAAAATTATTTTCATCCTTACACTCCTTCTACCCCCTCCCATACAAATGCATAATTTTTTTTAAATGCATTATATCGATTTCCATTAAAACTAGAAAAAGTACAAACTTAAAATTTTGCCAGAATTTGTTTTTTAATAGTTGCAATAAATGCTGGAAAAAATTATCAGCTCAGCTTCCCTCCTTCTACCCCCTCCCATATAAATATCTGTATTATAAATTCAAGAAAAGCATTTCTCCTTCGAATATATGTATGAGAGCCGCCGACTTTGAAATTGAATCAAAGCATAGCGATAAGGGTGATTACAAGCAGTTTCAAAATCATCTAAAACGTTCCACTTCCTCTGCCACCTCCCATAGAAATGCCCCAATTTCTGGAAAACTATGTCCAATTTCTTTAAAAATAATGAAAACTAAAAATTTTAAATTCAGCACGAAACACTTTACACGCCATTTTCGGTGTCACATAGGAGAAATACAAACCTCCCCCTCTACTTCTACCACCTCCCATGCAAAGTCTCTTCTCACTATTCGAAAGAATTTGAGATGACATATTTGCCGGTATATCAAAGTCATTTCCATCTCATCTAGAGTATCATATGATTGGGCTTTAAGCCCAATCATAATTCTGTTATGTTTTTTCATTGCACTTGCAACTGAAAATTTGTGCTTAAAAAATCATATTGTCTGGAGTGCGAATCAAACTCACGACCTATTGACTGTGAAGCAAGCACGCTGCCTACTACGCCACGAAGCCTCAATGCCATATTGAATGGGTATTTTTTGCTTTTCCCCTCCATATCCTTTTCTCTTTTAATCCCATTACATTCATTACCCTTACATCCTTCTTTACAGTATTATTTTCTTAATT
The DNA here is from genome assembly GCA_963669355.1 of Chorisops tibialis. Taxonomy (NCBI): domain Eukaryota; kingdom Metazoa; phylum Arthropoda; class Insecta; order Diptera; family Stratiomyidae; genus Chorisops; species Chorisops tibialis. The sequence goes on along the minus strand of OY770263.1, from coordinate 168,853,129 downwards.
TTATTTCAAACTCTACTTACCCTATACCTACCATTCCCAATTATCCTATAATATGGTTGCAGTTACTTGCACCACCACTCGTAGGATTTTTTGTATTACCTGGTTGGCTTGGCCCTGGAGAGACCAACAATTTGAAGAGAGAGTGCCGTGAAGCTCTCTGCGTAGCTCATCATCATAAGTTCAATATTTGGAAAACCAAAGAAATATTAATAACTGATAAATTACAACAACAAATTTAGAATAATAAAAAATTTAATATTTTATAGTTATAGCCATCGAGATATGAAACACTACACGAATTCAATAGTTTTTTTTTTTGTGTTGGTGACAACCACACAACTCTCTCTGACATATGTGCTTTCCACTATGGTAAGAGAAGCGATAAATTAGAAATGAAGCTTCCGCCACATTTATGGCTGCCCCATTCCGGCTTCTCCCTTCCGATCTCACTCATTATACACATCCTCTTCACCACCACCTCTCCATATCTACTTATTGCCACACTTTCGCACGCCCACACTTCACTGTACACATATTGAAAGGATAGAGCCATATACGTAGTATAGAATTTACGACCAGCAACGTAATTATTCCTGACACACATAAAACATAATTCGGAACGACTTTAATGAGTGATGAATGTTTGACGGCACAAAATAAAAACAACGCCAGAAAGGATTAGAAAGCTAGCTGAGTATCCTACATCAACTCATACAGAACGTTTATTACGGATATAACACACAATTCAACATCACTTTAAAGTAGATGTACTAGATGTTTGATTCAAGGGGTTTTATTGTAATGAGCCTTATTCATACAAAGAGTGCACATTCACACCCAGATATGAGTAATCCGTCATTCAAAATCGGAAACATGCATGATTTCTTGTTTTTCGTTAGCTATTTTGTGAAAATATAGGCGCTGACGGTGGTCCTCCCTTCGGTATTAAACGGCATAATGTTTTGTTAGATTTTAATACCGAATACTTTTTCTTTCAGAAGCAATAAGAGCTTAGAATGGGACTGAACATATTTGCCAAATTGTCAAAATTTTGGTGCCAAATGTTTATATAAACGAAATCAATCGAAAATACACTTCAACCATATCTCATGCTCATCGGTCATAACTCAAGAGATCCTTTCACTGCGCTCAATAAGAAGCATGAACAAGAGGACATAACAAAAGCTTCTCAGTCCAAGCGTAATGTCCAAAAAAAACCTGGGAAAATCGCAAGCCAAAACGATAGAAAGTAATATTTCCCTGGTCAATAATTGAGGAAAATTAAGTTTATGGCAAACATTAGCTATCAACTCGACGCCACTTGATATCCTTAATTTATTATTGTTAAGGCGCGCACGGAATAGTTCGCATTCTTTCATATATGTGCCGATGTATCTGAAGATCTACTTTGGACGGGTCTCCTATACCGAAAACCGAGAGAAAACCTTACGATAGCCAAGGCACACATGCACAATTATGTATCCTTATATTCTCTTGTTCCCTATTAGTGAGGATAAAGGATTTCTGTGTGGCATTCGGCAACATATTGGATATATCGATCTATCGTTTGGTACTTGGGCTATAGTTATACTTGTACATGAAGCTCACTGGACACATCCATCTTTCCGGAACGAACTTCGTACTATCGGCCTTGATGCTTTTAGGCTACTCACTCAAACACACGCATATATACCTAAACAATTGATTTATATTAGCAGTTAATTGCTTGCCTTGGTCAGGATCCAGAATCTATTAAATCATCTGCTAACGGGCTTTTTATTAGCTATCGTTCTTCATGTTGAATAAAATTGTTGAGACTATGCTTTACGGTTTTGGATGGAATTTCGGTTGGAATTTATGTATTTGTTCAAGAATCGAATAGATTCAGAATGCCGCCAGGATAATAGGATTTTGGCTTTTCTTTACACGAGATTTGGGACTTTTGTTTCGGATTAGGATCAAACTTGGATGATTCGGTCGATTATCGAAATCCTATTAAGAAGTATAACTAATCGATTTTTTGATCTTCTTATAAATTTTATATCTATATCATCTACAATGGCACTATAGCCCAAATCGGGCCTTTGCCTCCTGACCTTCAGGTTCCTTAACATTTTAATTACTTATTTATTGTGGAAGAGTTTTTAACCTTTTGCACAACCCTCTATCTATGAATTTTTCCTTTTTGTAGATTAAGGTAAACACGGTATCGCCAAGCAGGTAGTGTGCAGGAATTGTATTAAGTCGACCGGGATTTGAACTCCCGACCTTCGCATTGTAAAACCAACACACTACCCACTAGGCTACACCCTAGCTTCATGTATATATTTTTTTCAAATTTTGTAAGTTCACGGTGAACATTTGCATTGATGAATATCATAAGCGATGTCTCTGCCATGAATCAAAAAGTTCATGGTACAATTCGAGCAAACGTCTCAATCAAAGCACACGGTTTAGTCGACGTCAAAATTGAATGAAATTTGTATCTGACGTTTTTCCATGTCGCCCGAACTGAACGTCTGATGGAAGACGTTAATACCTTGGAAAAAATTTCCATTAACCGGCTCATCGAGGCAAAGTCAATAAGTCTTTGGCCATTGTTGTTCATTTCATTATGGAGGCTACGCCCTCCTGATGTGCCCATATGTAACACTTCGTTTCCAATTTTATCGTTGAAGTCTCCTATTAGAATGTTGATGTCATTGGAGGGCAGCCCATCAAAAGTGCTATCAAGTCGGGCATAGAATTCGTCTCTAATGATATCATCTTTCTCCTCTGTAGGAGCATGTCAGTTGATGAACCAAACGCTGAAGAACTTCAACTTGAAGCGGATTAAGCAGATTCGTTCGTTGATCGGTGTAAATTTCGTTACGATTTGTTTGAACGCATTATTTACCACAATGGTGACACCGAATTCTCTGCTTCCTTGCTTTTTTCCCGCTGGTGAAAATCCCGTGAGATCTGCAATTTCGAGCCACTTCGTTTCTTGAAGAGCGAGGATGTTGATGTTGTTACGAGATATCTCCTGAAGAAGTTCCCACAGTGCACCCGGTCGATGGAGTTCCAAGATCCAAAAGAATAGTTCATTTTCCGTTGTCGTAGCTGTTGCCGTTTGATCCGTCCAATCCGAGGCTGTAATCCGGGTTCCTAGACACGAGAGTTTTTTCCGGAGAAATGTTGTCAGCGTTACGCCCCAACCCCTAACCTGGAAGGCCAGTCTGGATGGCAGTTCCGATTAGAGGCACGGAACACTCGCCTTCACCCTTCTCCGTCTGCTGTTTTAAACAAAACACCCAGTGGTTACCGCGGGCGGGTGTAGATAGGATTCAGTAGCAGAGCTGTTGATGTTATTTCCAGGGGGGGGGGGGGGGGTTGTTGATTTTTACCCTATTAAATTGTAAAAAAAAATATTAAATTATAAAAAAAAATTTAAAAGATAGATTTTTCTAGTTTTTTCGCCATTTTTCCATTTATTTTGTACATATTCCAGCATACTTCCCAGTAGGGGTGTTTTTAATAAAAATATATATATATATCAACAATATATAAAAACAGTAATAACCATATATAGCAACAGTTCGAATAATAAATAAATAATGTAAGGACCTTCATTTGGTGCTTGCTTTCCTTTTGTACTCAGAGGTAGAAGTTTCCCGTACCAAAAACCAGCAGTAATCTGCCAACATGCGCACACTCCACTTCCCTGAAATTCTTCTCCCGAACTTACTGATGTCTCGATAGAATCGTCCCTCGTGTTCATCTGAAACTGCTCCTAACTTTTCAGGAAAGAGGTCTAGATGTGAGTGAAGGAAATGCTCTTTAAGAGACATGTAACACTCTATGGCCTTGTACGCCATTACGACATTAATTCCTTGACATGAGCGAAATAATCACTTTTATCGTTACCCAAAAAGTTCTCACACACGTCTGGCTCGCATCTTCAGTTGTAACATCAATGCATTTGAATTAGAGCAAAATACTAAGCCTTCATCTTCCAAAAAAGTAATTTCAGGGTCATTTGATGGTGCAGCATGTATCTCAAAATTTGTCAAATCCTCAAATCCATTTCTGGCTCTAGAGTATAGGTTTTCGGGGACACTGGGATAGGCAAAGATTCGCTGTGAGGAATTGGTCTTAGAACTGAAGAGGGGGGGGGAGATAGAGTAGACATCTTACCGGTGCTATTTGGTGACGTCCAGTGATGCAACTATCATATACATATCAATTGTAGTTACCACGGGTACTCCTTTTTACCATTTGGACTAAGCTAACTAAACTGTCAAGTGCGAGTGCTATTGAAACAGAAAAATTTTAGAACTATAATTTGGTACTCCTGAGGGTTGGACGATATGTTAAAAATTCATCCTCGGAAAAACTAAACTTGTTTCGAAACCTGAAGAAACCAGACCTTGATCCAAAAAATTCTTATTTTAAAACCAATTAGGTGGCATACAGTTCTACTATTATCTACTGACAGGGCGACCAATAATTGCAAGGGTGCAAAGGAAAACCCTTAAAAACGAAAATCTCAACCATCTCTTAAGCTATGTAATTTAAATTTAAAACATATTAAGCTATGCTAGCGGAATAAAAGGAAAATATTAATTTTGGTGATAATAGTAGTGGGGGAAATGAGAAACATTTCAAAAATGGTGCACTTTCCAAAATTTGAAACCACTATATCTCAACATTCAAAACAGGTATTAAGTTGAAATTTTGTCAAATTGTAGAGATATATGATCTATAATTTTCGCAAAAATTTTAAGGTGAACGAGGTGATGGGCCAAAATGTCGAAAATTTTCATTAATTTTTTTAGAGCTGTGATAAAAGATCAAATTCCTGTTAAGACCCCCTATAGGGGCACAGGACAGAAACAACTCTCTTCCACAAGGCGCGATCCTGAGCATCGGCTTTAAGCTGTTGCCAGGACTTGTTTATTCCTCTGGCCTCCTGCTCAACTGCTCGCTTCCATGTGTTACATGGTCGACCAACCCGACGTCTTCCTTGAGGGTTATAATCCAGAGCCTGTTTTGCGATGTTTTGCTCTGGTTTCCTCAAAGTATGACCGATCCACTGCCACTTTCGCCGTTGAATCTCAATACCTATTTTAGTCTGGCGAGTTGTAATCCAAAGTTCGTCGTTGGAGATCACTTCTGGCCAGAATATTCCTAAAATGCGTCGGAGGCATTGGTTTACGAAAGTCTGTAGTTTCTTGGTAAGTCGAACGGTCACTTTCCACGTAGTACAACCATATAACAACACGGATTTGACGCATGCGTCAAAAACTCGCAGCTTCGTGCGAAGGGAGATCTCTCTTAACCTCCAGAAAGGGGAAAGGATACCGAAGGCCTGACGAGCTTTATTTAGCCGAGCCTCAACATCCTTTTCGGCTCCGCCGTCCATGCTGACAATGCTTCCGAGATAGCAAAAATCTTGCACCTCTTCCACATCCTGTCCATTAAGAACAATCGGTGTGCTTGCGTTCGAACCCATGTGCATGTACTTGGTTTTACGCACATTTATTTTCAGTCCCGCCTCTTTGCATTTAGAATGCAACGAGCGAACATTTGACTATAAGTCCGAACGGGTATGTGCAAGCAAACACACGTCATCAGCATAATCAAGGTGACCTAAGATGTTAAATAGTCACCATTGAAGACCTTTACCTTCCCCACCTTCCAGTGCAGCTTTCAAGATGTCATTTATTACCACCAGAAACAGGGCTGGTGATAATATGCAGCCTTGTCTGACACCCGTTCGCACAGGAAAGCTCTCGGACAGCTCTCCTCTATGCAAGACGCGACACCTTGCATCTTCGTAGGATTCTTTAATCATAGCTATGACCTTATTTGGAATACCTCTCCTACGCAAAGCATTCCATATGTAATCTCGCTTAACGCTGTCGAAAGCCTTCTCGAAGTCCACAAACATGAGATGTAGTGGCGAACCCATTTCGGCTGACTGCTCTAATATTATCCGTAGGGTATTTGTGTGGTCGGTACAAGACGACCCTTTACGGAATCCAGCCTGATAAACTTCGAGAGTGCTCTCGACGACATCACTAATCCTATTGAGAATTACCTTAGCCATAATTTTTGATACGGCAGTAAGTAGACATATACCACGCCAATTGCCACAATCCCGAAGGTCGCCCTTCTTCGGAATTTTCACAATGACGCCCTCCTTCCATTCAGTCGGATATCTTCCATCATTCCACACCTTAGTGAAGAGTGGGAGGAGTATATCGGCTGTTATTTCCGGGTCCGCTTTGAGGAGTTCGGTTGGTAGTCCGTCTATACCTGGAGCTTTCCTTCCCGCCATTGACCGAATGGCAGAAACTATCTCTTCCTTATCTGGGGGATCGTCCCTAATAGAGGATTGTTGCGGTTGGATGTTTGGAAGTTGTTCTGTTTCCGGAATATCTTCATCTGACAAGATGTTTAAAATATCAGAGAAGTATTCCTTCCATCGTCGCAACTGGTGTTCACTCATATTAAGGAGAGTTCCGTTGACATCTTTCACCAGGTGGTTGGCGGTGAAATTCCTGTTCGTCAACTGTTTCATGATTTTGAAAAGTGAACCCATATCCCCAAGGTAAGCCGCAGATTCTGCCTTGTTTGCCAGATCTTCAATGGCCTTTCTCTTGTCGCGTCTAACAGCCTTTTTAAGCTGTATATGAGCATCGCGGTAGTTCTGCCTCAAGTCGGGCGTTCGTTGGTTGACATCGGGTTGAGAGATGATTGCCAATTTGGCTTTTTTCCGATTGTCAACCTTGTCCCATGTGTCTTGCGACATCCAGGGTTTCTCACTGCTCTGCGCATATCCCACAGATTCTTCAGCACTAGTTAGAAAAGTGTTTCTGGTTGCCTCCCAATTGGCGTCCAGTGTGCGCATTTCATGTTCACCCAATGTGGATGACTTTTCGCGTAGAATGGTGGTGTATTCGAGTTTTTTGTTGGGATCTCTGAGTTTATCCACATTAAACTTGCGCTTCATTTGAAGAATTTGTGGTCGTCGGATAGCTGCTGTACACAATCTCAAGCAGGCAACCATCAAGTGGTGATCGCTCCCCACGTCAGCTCCACGTTTCGCTCGCACATCGAGGAGACATCTTCTCCATCGGCGACTTATAGCCAAATGGTCGATCTGGTTCTGAGTAACACCATCAGGGGAAACCCAAGATGTTTTATGATGACTCTTGTGTGGAAAAAGGGTCCCTCCGATGACCATTTGCCGAGTACTAAAGAACTCCACAAATAATTCGCCGTTTTCGGGTCTCTTAATCCAAGGTCGTGAAGGGTCACCATGCCTCCCCATGACGTGTTCTAGTCCAGTGTTGTCTGATCCAACCTGGGCGTTCATATCTCCCGAGATGATAATAATATCACCTCTTGGAACACGTTCGAAGGTGGCACTCAGTTGGCTATAAAACTCCTCTTTGTCACCAGATGTTGCGGTATTAGTTGGTGCGTAGCACTGCAGAATTGTGACGTTTCTGACACTGGTCCTGAGCCTGACGACGATAATCCTATCCGAGATTGGTTCCCAGCTAATGAGACTGTTTCTCGCTCTCGGCGTAAGGACGAACGCCACGCCATTTCTGGCTTCACTTTCAGGGCCAATGTACAGAATAGTGTTTCCGCTAGGGGTTCGTTCTTCTCCTGATCCTGTCCACCTGACCTCGCTCAAGCCCAAGATTTGAATGTTATAGTGCTCCATTTCACGGTCGATCACTGATTGGCGGTGCAAGGACCGAGTAACCCCAGCTCTTCCCCCGTCATTCAATGTTCGAACGTTCCAGAAGCCAATCATAGTCCGTTTTCGAATGCCAAAAGTCGTTACCGTAGAATCAGTCCGTATCCGAGGCGATGTATCCGTTTCTCGTATCATTTAGGTCTTAAGATCACGGGTGATAAGCCCATGATCCAGTGAGTATCGATTTGCCATTTTTAGGGCAAGCAGGACTGGCTGTGGGTGAATTCTACAGCCCCCATCCCAGAGGGGGATAGTTAGCTCAGGTCCGTGGAGTCGCTAACTCCAAAGATAGTTGCAGGAATTGGTAAAACCTCATACTCCAACTACCCCCTTGCGGGGATAAAAGATACAAAGTTAAAATTTTGCATATTACAATTTTGGCGGTCGTCTGAGAGCGAGAAACAGTCTCATCAGCTGAGAACCGATCACTGATAGGATTATCATCGTCAAGCTTAGGACCAGTGTCAGAAATGTCAGTATTTTACAGCGCTACGCACCAACTAATAACGCAACACCTGGTGACAAAGAGGAGTCTTATAGCCAACTGAGTGCCACCTTCGAACGTGTTCCAAGAGGTGATATTATTATCATCTCAGGAGATATGAACGCTTGGGTTGGATCAGACAACTCTGGACTAGAACACGTCATGGGGAGGCATGGTGACCCTTGGGTCGACGCGTCACGACCTTGGATTAAGAAACGCGAAAACGGAAATTATTTGTGGAGTTTTATAGTACTCGACAAATGGTCATCGGAGGGACCCTTTTTCTACAGAAGAGTCATCATAAGACAGCTTGGATTTCCCCTGATGGTGTTGCTCAGAACCTGATCGACCATTTGGATATAAGTCGCCGATGGAGAAGATGTCTCCTCGATGTGCGAGCGAAGCGTGGAGCTGACGTGGGGGAACGATCACCACTTGATGGTTGCCTGCTTTAGATTTTGCACAGCAGATATCCGACGACCACAAATTCTTCAAATGAAGCACACGTTTAATGTGGATAGACTTAGAGACTCCAACGAAAAGCACGAGTACACCCCCATTCTACGCGAAAAGTCATCCACATTGGGCGGATATTTAATGCTCACACTAGACGCCAATCGCGAGGCAACCAGAGACACGTTTCGAGCCAGTGCTGAAAAATCTGTGGGATATGTGCAGAGCGGTGAGAAACCCTGGATGTCGCAAGACACATGGGACAAGGTTGGCGATCGGAAAAAAGCCAAATTGGCAATGATCTCTCAACCCGCTGTCCAAAGAACACTCGACTTGAGACAGAACTACCGCGATGCTCATATACAGCATAAAAAGGCTGTTTGATGTGATAAGAGAAAGGCCATGGAAGATCTGGCAAATAAGGCAGAATCTGCGGCTTACCTTGGAGACTTGGGCTCACTATTTAAAATTATGAAACAGTTGTTGAACAGAATTTCACCGCCAACCACCTGGAGAGAGAGGTGTCAACAGACTCTATTAAATATGAGTGAACACCAATCGCGGCAATGGAAGGTACTTCTCTGATATTGTAAACATCTTGTCAGATATTCCAGAAACAGAATAACTACCAAAAAATCAACCGCAACAATCCCCCAGATAAAGACGAGATAGTTTCCGCCATTCGGTCAATGGCGGGAAAGAAAGCCATAGGTATAGACGGAGTACCAACCGAACTCCTCAAAGCGGACCCGGAAATAAGAGATGATATACTCCTCCCACTTTTTACTGAGGTGTGGAATTAGGGAAGATATCCAACTGAATGGAAGGAGGGCGTCACTGTGAAAATTCCAAAGACGGCCGACCTTCGGGATTGTGGCAATTGGTGTGGTTTATGTCAACTTACTGCCATATCGAAAATCATTGCTAAGGTAATTCTCAATAGGATTAGTGATGTCGTGGAGAGCACTCTCGAAGTTTATCAGGCTGGATTCCTTAAAATAAGACGACTGTGAATAAAATTTCAAGTATTTACATTCGTAATATACTTTAAATTTATTTTTTGGTAATCTAAATTAATAATTAACTTATAAATTTAGACATTTAAAAATATGTAATCATACCTTTTCAGTTCGATGTGCGTGCTATCTATTCTTTAATTTTTTTCTTATTTCAATGCCTTCTTTAATGACATTTTGAAAACCATACTTTGTTAAAATCGTTTGCAGTGGTAAAAGAATCGATTGCACGCACTTACATTAATAAATTAAAATTACTAATCGTAGCCCTCCATCCCGGTATATCGGTCAGGGATTGATCGATCTACCTAATTCTTGCAAGTTCGTCGTAAGAAGCTCATCCGGATCCATAGTTGATCGCCAAATTTTTTGCAGCAGTATCTTAACGTAAATTAAGAAGGAAGCCAACAATGCAAATATATATATATATATATGAATCGAAAATTGACATCAGGATTCTCAACACTTCGCTTTTTGTTGGACGGCGTTTCCGTTCAGAATGTCGCTGTTCATCTTGCTCGGAGTTAAAATGTACTTAAATGTGTCCGTTGCGTTAAGTTTGGATGGGATCCATCTCCATTCTCTTAAGTCAGTCAATTCAAGTATTTCACTGATTCGAAAACGTACTGCAGATACCTTTTTAGATCGGAACTCCACCAATTTAAAACGGTTTTTGAGTCTGACCATATAATCCTTTGATCAATTATGATTGAGTGGCCTTCGATTATGCTCTTTGCTATCTGCTTGTAGCTCAAATCGAGGAATAGTTATTGGTTTTTGAGGAGCAACTTTTGTTTTTGCACCTAATAGTGAGCACTATAAAGAATTTTTGCATTCTATTCTCAGATAGGCCACTGCAGCACAAGCAGCTTCACTCGCGTCTACAAATATGTGCAGCTGTACAGATTTGTGCTTAGTTGACAGAAAAGTGGAGTAGCATCTTGGGAGTCGTAATTCTTCGAGTGGAATATATGTAAGCGGACGAGAGTTTACTATATTCTTCGCTTCCATCGTAAGTGTCCGAAGTAATTCGTCGTTTGGATTTCACGATGGCATGATTCGCATCATAGTCTTTTTATTGATTGAACTAGGTCTTCTCAGCTCCCTCCCATATGAGGAGTTGCGGGTGGGTTAAAGTTCCACTTCAGCGGTTCCCCTGGAAACGCCATTTCTTGTTTTGTGGTCACCACCGAACACTTTTTTGGCGTAGCAGCGATTGATTTGGACAATTGCGTTTCTTCGAATTTCTCATTTTCGGAAGTAAATGGCTTTTCGATTTCTTTTACTTGCTTGTTAGCTTTAAATGACTTGTATGTATTTTTTCTGAAGACGTTCCCGAATTAAAAGGAGTTTTCCGCTAGAGGTTGTTAATTTTGATGATGAAGCTAGGACTTTTTCGTAGCTATTCTTTTTACTGATACTTCAGTAATTTTAAGCGATGTCGCAGATTCCTTGCTTTTCTGTTCCGGTTCTTTGACTGGTTTTCCTGTCGTTTTGTCTACTGTCTTGACTTCTTCTTTCTTTTCTTTGATTGTATCCTTGGCTTCTATCTTTTCGTGAACTTTCTTCGGAAGCTTACTTACTGTCTAGAATTTTCTTCTAATTCTTCAGCCTTTGTTTTGACTTCTTTTGATTCGGGTATCGTATCGGTAACCTTAATGCCAAGTTTCTCATTTGTTATAAAATCCTTGACTTTCACGTGTAGTTTGCGATCCGGATTGCAGTCGCAGATGTGCATACAATGATGTAGGCTGCTTTCTGGAGGGATTGATACATTCGCTTCAGTGCAAGGTCCATATATAGTCCATCCTAAACGCGTTTTGGTACCGACAGGTTGTCCTTGTCTTCCTTCTCTGACTTCAAAGGGAACTTCTAAGTTCCAGTTATCTATTCCGATTAGCAGTCTGGGAGTTGCACTATGGTAGGAACGCCTTTCAGATGTCCACACGACTTAAGTGTTGAAGATGAAATGGATTGCGTAGGTAGATTTAGCTCTTTCACAGTTCGCACGTCCCGAATTTTATATTTGGAAGAATTTCGATTCATTCCAGAGATCTCAAGGAATAATCTCTTTGAGTTTGGCTCCGTTTGCACAGTATTAGCGGTCCATTTGAGGCAAAGACTCTCCAGCGTACCCGAAAGATTCAACTCATTTGCTAAGTCTTCTTGTATGAGCGAAACAGATGGTCCCTCATCAAAGAATGCATACGGCTGTAAAGTTTTGTTTTTACCGTAAAGCTTTACAGGTCCATGTCCTTTAATGACATTCCACTTGCTGGAGAGGTCTAATTTTTTAAATATTTCGCACTTTGAAATTACGTGCGAACTTTTTTCACATACTAAACAAATATTTTTGTATTTTACCTCTGTGTTCTTTGGCAATGATGCAGAAAAACGGTGAGACTATTTTTCTGGTGTCGTATGAAAGATATGTTCTTCTTGATTCGAACTAGGCGTATGTGTGTGTATCCGCGGTTAGCGCGTTTATCTTCCAGTTTGTAGTCGATCAAAGGAAGAGTGACATCACTCGCTGCTTTTGCCGGTTCGGAAAGCCAGTTTCCAAAGTTGATAAGAGTGACATCAAGAATCGATTGTTTGTATACCGCCCATGTAAGCTTAATATGCGCTGGCAACTTTTCAACGAGCTCTTTTAGTAGCGTTGGGTTGTAAATATGAGCTACCAAACCAGAGGCTTCCATAGTTGCACATACGTTTTGTACGGTTAGCGCATACGTTATGAGCAGGTCCAGCCTGTTCGCCTTTAAATGAGGTTGACTTTTGACAGTAGATAAAAGAGTGTTAATAATTACCTATGTATGGTCGTCCATACAGCATTCTCAAGGTATCAATCACATTTGGAACAGTGTGAGGAAGTAACAATCGGCTTTGAACGGCTTCAAGAGCTCGTCCCTTTAAATATTTTTGAGGTCGAATCAGATTTTCCGTATTGCTAAAATTACACAAGATCGTAGACCGTTCGTAACTGTTAATAAATACCGGCCATTCCTCTGGATTTCTCGTAAATGTCGGTAGATCCTTTGGAAGCATTTGACGTGCTGCGAGATGGTGCGTTGTCAGTGCGGTATGTGGGTCCTGTAGCTGCAGTTCTTCAGTCGAACCGCACTGGCCTTGCATGCTCTGATTTAGCGCAAGCTGTGGGGCGAAATATGATACACTCGGCGTGAATCTAGTAGTCACGATTGATGGTTTCGATTCGCTTGGAAAGAGGACGTTTGGCAATAAGTTTGCATTTGTTATGACATTTGAAGTCAGGTTCAAATTTTCAGAAAATGCAGGTGCTGCCATTCGAGATGTTAACGGTGTTACTGGTGGAACTTTCCTCAAACTTTGTACAACTGCAGGTGTTGGTATTACTGTCCACGATGGTAGCGGTGAACTTGGTGAGTGTACGCCTTTATGTAGAACTGCAGGTGGTATGAACTGTGAAACACCAGAATACGCGGGTAGGTGCATACGATTTGGAGCCATTAGCGATGGTTCGGTCGATGAAGGTTGTGACTGCTTCGGTATGACGATCGGTGCCCGTGTGTTCATTGATAGGACATCACTCACATGAAGTGCTTTCTATATCGAGTCAATCGATGAGGATATGGGCACCACCTGCTTGCTTTCATTTTGAACACTCGCGATCCACTCCTCCACGTGTTGTTATACTACGTGGAAAGTGACCGTTCAAATTACCAAGAGACTACAGACTTTCGTGAACCAATGCCTCCTTTTGGCCAGAAGTTATCCCCAACGACGAACTTTGGAGTGCAACTGGCCAGACTAAATTAGGTATTGAGATTCAAAGGCGGAAGTGGCAGTGGATCGGTCATACGTTGAGGAAAGCAGAGCGAAACATAGCCAAATAGGCTCTGAATTATAATCCTCAAGGAAGACGTCGAGCTGAACGACGATGTAGCACACAGAAGCGAACAGTTGAGCGGGAGGCCAGAGAAATAAACAAGTCCAACTGCTGAAGGCTGATGCTCAGGATCGCGCCTTGAGAAAGAGAGTTGTTTCTGTCCCATCAAACATCAGCTAGCGGCTGGTAAGCCAGAGTGGTGTGACTCATGCTTAAGAAGGGATTGTTGCGGTTGGATGTTCAAGTGCTCTATTTCTGAAATATCTTCATTTGTTAAAATGCTTATTATATCAATGAAGTATTCCATCCGGTGCCAGCTTTTATACATTCATATTAAGTAGAATTTCGTTATCCTCTCTCACTATATGGTTGGCGGTGCAATTCCTGGTCTTCAACTGTTTCATAATTTTAAGTATTGAGCCCAAGCCGTAGGTTCCGCCTTTTTGTCAAGATCTTCAAAGGCTGTTCTCGTGTTGCATCTAACAGCCTTCTTAAGCTGCGGTAGTTCCGTCTTAGAGCAGGAGTTCTTTGGTTCACATCGGGTTAAATGGCAATTTTGGTTTTTTCCCAATTGCCAACCTAATCCCATGAATCGTTCTCACCGCATTGCACATATCCTTCAGATTTTTAAGTACTTGATAGAAATGTGTTTCTGGTTGGCTCTTACTTTGCGTCCAGTATGCATATTTAATCTTCGTCACGTAGAATGGTTGTATACTCGGGCTTTATTTTTGGTATCAACATGTTTGTTCACATTAAACTTGCGCTTCAGCCACAAAATTTGTGACCATCGGAGATTTATTCTTAGTTCATTAGACCACTTCTTGTTTGGTTTTAAGATAGAAACCACACCATTTTTGGCTTAATACTGAGGACTAATGAACACAATGGTATTTCCGCTTGGGGTTCAGTCTTCTCTTGATGCTACAAAAGTGGCCTCGCTAAAGCCTAAGATTTGGATAATATAGTGTTTCAGTTCATGGTTGAGCACTGGTTGGCAGTCTAAGAATCCATTACCACACCCCTTCCACCGCCGTTCCATGATCGAACGTTCCAAAAGACAATCATAGTTAGTTTTTGATTGCCAAAAGTAGTTATCATAGAATCCGTTCATATCTGAGGCACTGTAGCTCCAATAATTTCAATTTTTCAACATCTAAACAATTAAATTTGTTCTTGCCACACAGACTGTAAATATTAAGTTACGCTTGAATGAAACAAATCAAAGCCTAGATCGTGCAATCACTAAATTTCCAAGTTCATTACAACGTAACTTGCACGTATACCGCCCCCTTCCAAACCTTCCGCACTCATCTATGAAGTAGGGGTGTACATCTTGTCGGTGGTGTGTTAAGTACCCGTTCACATTGCATCACAATCAAAAATTTCTCTCACGTAAAATCGTAACTCCAAGCATGTCGCCGGCGTCGTCTAACTAAACATGTCCAAATGTATGTGCATGGCTCTAGAGTTGAGCTATACGTAAGGACATAACTTACTCTTGCCTCGTGGAGAGAACAAAAAAAAAGGGGAATTTTCTTTTTATACAAGTATATATTTAAGACTAGTTGTGTTCTTCTCTGGTAGCTTTCATTTAATCGCTTCACTTTAAATGCACGTTCATGTCTTCCATTAAACTTTTAGCTTGTCACGAATAAATGCAAGGACACCACCACTTTCACCCTACTACAGGTATTTGCCTTCAACCTTGCATGAAGACAGGACCCCCGTCCAGGATTCAGTACACTGAAGCTTATCGCGGGTATAGAAATGTCGAAGAATGAAGAAGGTACTGTTTCACATGTTTATCTAACATATATAAAAAAAAAACTCTAGATTGCTTCCCTCAATCCCGAAATCCTTGGTAGTCCTGCAGTAAGACGGGATGATGGCGTAAAAATAAAAATAAATATAAGCATTTTCAAACAAGACTATTCCGGGTAGTACGAAGGACTAAGGAAAAAAATGCGCGTCTTGTGACGTTCTTATTCATTTTTCGTCAGGACTAAAAAGATAAGCTATAAGCGTTATTACAGGAAAAGGGGACGAGGATAGCTCGGTCTTTCTGCCAGAATGAATACCGGGGGCACGTGTGTTGTCGGTAAGAATTACGACCGACGTTTCCTTTATGCTTTTTTCATCTCTACTCCTTATCCTTTTTTCTCTTCCTTGCAAATGTAATGAAAAATTACCCGTCATTTAGACGCATGCAGAAACACTAACACAGAACAGGTTGTTGTTTTCAACCTTGTAAATAAACCTTAAGCTTCTTCGCCGAATGAAAGGACTCCCTTGGTTACTCTTCTGCAATAGCGCTTATATAATTTTCTGAAGGATTACTCTCCTGGCAAGCTTTACCCCTAAGCCACAACGGCAACGCAAGCCGGCGCAGCCTAGCTGTCAAAAAGTTGAGCACAGTGTATTTCCACTGTGGTAGTCAGAACGAACGTACACCAAAGCACCATAGCGCAATCATCAAGAAATGTTCGCCAACTTTGAACTTTTTCGTTGCTCATAGTTAACCTCAAAATTTAAAACTTTCAAATATTTTTGTATTTATTGTTGACATATTAAATCGTCTTGTCTTGTCTTTAGTTATTTATATAATTGTGATTTTTTATAATTTTTTAATGGAGAATTGCGAATATTTATTTTAAATTCGAAACACTTCTATCGCAAACTGTCAAACTGACGCAAACAATCAACTCTTATGTGACTTGATGTTTTACTGATTGCGTAAAGCTGCGCCGTGCTGCGTCATTCTACTTTGTATCTGGCTCAAGCATTAATATTTCCGGCGAGGATCTGATCTCTCTAGGAAACATAGAAAGTAAACCGAAGAAGGAGCAGAATGTGAAGAACCACACTATAAAAAGGAAACTCAAGTCGGCGACACTAAAATGCTTTTTTCCTTGGCCTTTTTCTTTTAAAAAATTCAACACTTTTTTTAAGAATGCACGTTGTTATGTATACGGTTGTGTGTCAGTCCTGTCATCCTGTCTCGGGCATTGAGATCAAAATTGATTCTGATGAAAATTTCATAGGATTGTGTTGACGGAGAGAGAAAAAAAATTCCTAGAAGAGATAGGGAAAAATGTGAATTTGAAATTGACTGAAATAGATGGGAGGGGTGATGAAAATAACGGAATAATCCCAAAGGACCAGTTGTGGAGTGTAAGGAAATTTTTCGGAACAATTTATGATTATGTAGGGAAAACATTTTTTTTAGTGCTTTTCGCAACTTACTACTCGAAGTCTAATAATTTGTACATACGAAAGAAAATAGTATGAAAATTAGGGTGAAAATAACTTAAAATATCGAAAACTATTCGTATGCGATGCTAGTCTTGTGGTAAATTTAATAATTTTTAATTAAGACCTCTGTAGGAGCATATTATAGAAACATCACTCTTTCGCTGTCCCCTGAATTAATCAAATTCCTGTTAAGACCCCCTACAGGACAGAAACCGCTCTCTTCCAACAGGCACGATCCTGAGCATCGACCTTTAGTTGCTGGGATAGCCCATTCTTAAAATGACTTATCACTAATTCTCGCTGCTCAATTTTCGTTCGACGACCCATTTCTTTAAAAACCACTTCTTGTCCTTCACACGTAAAATATCACACTAAATATTGACTATAGCTAGTTGCTAATTCTTCAAAAAAAGTAAAGAAAACGAAAGTCACGTTATACAGCGCGACACGATCGGACAGAAGTGGAGACAAGTATCTGCATGAAATAAGCTCTGGCCTGCGTTTCTGCTGCACCATCGGTCTTTTCAGCCTTAAGAGTGTCAGAATTTATTGTTGTAAATTTTTTTTTTTTTTATTTCTTGTAGTCAATAATCATGTTTATACTCTAGATGAAATCTGAAAGTATTATAAGTATAAACGAGAAATACCCAAAAAGAGAAGATCAAGGAACTGCAAATCCAAAAAATGACAAGACAAAAAAAGATGTTTCTGGAGAAACATCGCGTAGAAAATCTGAAATTTTTCAGAAGAAAAACGGAAGAGTCTCTCAGAATTGCTGTTAAAGAGCACATTCAAAGCATCCCTGCCTTTACTAGCATTTACACAAGGTGCCATAGTCCCCATAGAAAATATTCAAGTACAGGTCTAAATATTATAAAAATGAATAATCTCTATCTTGAAAAGTGTAAAAATTATAAACAACATATTGACGAGTTGATATACAGAAAAACCTTCAAAAACGACTTTTATTTTCAGTTTTATCAACCTAGAAAAGATACATGTCAAAAGTGGGATTTTTTAAAATTAAAGAATGAAGCATGTGAAGATGAATGTGAAAAAAGGCAATTAAAGCTTGAATATGCATTTCAGATCGGCAGAAATGACTAGGACTTGTTTAGAAGAAGATCACAAAACGCAGAAAATGCAGATGAATATTTTGCTTTTTCAATTGACTTTCAATAAGCATTGCCTTTTCCCAAACTTACGACTTCCATATCATATTACAAGATGAATATCTACGTGTTAAATTTGGGATTCCATAACTTTCATAACAATGATATTGACATACATATATCTTTGGGATGAAACAATTGCATGAAGAGGTTCTCAGGAAGTTGCTTCGTGTTGTATAAAACATCTTCAGAATGTCACAACTCAAAAGCATATCATTACATATTGCAACGCATTTACAGAACAAAATCGTAACATAAAACTAGCATTAACTTGAATGAAAATTGTTCAGTCTTCAGAAAACGATATTGAAATTATTGATCAAAAACGTTTAATTTCAAGCCATACCCAATGATCGTGACTTTGTTGTAATAGAAATGGCCTTGAGAAAAAAAAATGATTCCTACACTCCGTGGCGTAGTGGGCAGCGTGCTTGCTTCTCAGTCAATGGGTCGTGGGTTCGATTCCCACTCCAGACGGGATTTTTTTAAGCGCAAATTTTTTCAGTTGCTACTGGTGATAAAAAATTATTCGCAATAAAATGGGGAAACGGTGTAAAAGTGAAACAGTTCCACTTCAAGAAGGCCTAGATATTCAGTAGATGGTTTCTGTTTGCTTTCTATCATTCAGTCCCCTATAACATCTGCAAATATTTGTCAGTAAGCAGCCAGTACAACTGAGCAATATACCAGCTTCTCCACTCGCTACGGTCGTTCTCACTCCCCTTCCCCAACCTTCCCAATCCCATTCCTTCCCTCCATGACTGTGTTTGTGCATTGCACATAAAAGCCAAAATTGCCTATAACACAAGCCATTCTGTAAAAAAAAAAAAATAGACTGATAGTCGCCTGTCGCAGAAAATCCTTCACAGTACATAACATGGAAGAAAAAGATTTTATTTCAACACAATTCTTGGAAAAATCTGTTTCAAGAAGAACAATTAATGCAGACCAAAACAAAGTTAATTGGCAAAAAATTCAATGAATAAGATTTTACCATGCTATTTCCTAAAATATTTTATAAGCTATAAGGGGTGAAGCTAATCGTCTAAATTTTGTTGGCCTTACTAACAATTTTAAATAAATATTTGACGCACAATTTCAGCCTGCTAAATTTTATACGCACTGAGCAAATTGGCTTAGAGTAATTCATGACAAGTACAGTTTGTATGGGAGGTGGTAAAAGTAGTGGGAGGACACGCATAATTTTTATAAAGTAGATTAATATTATCATAAAAGTAATATATTCCAAATTTCAGGCCAATAGGTTTTATACTTTTCGAGTAAATCCGTTTATTGTCAAATTGCGCATTTCTGTCATTTTGGATGGGAGGGGGTAGAAGGGGTAGAGCGGTTTGGCCCGTTCACGAATTTGTCCTTACTTTTTTGTCAAAAATGACGTGTACGAAATTTGAGCTTTCTAGCTCAACGTGTTCTCAAGCTAGAGAGTGAAAGGACGGACGGATGGACGGACGGACGGACGAACAGACGGACGGACGGACGGAGGGACATCCGGTTTTGAGATTTTTGAGTCATAATATTAACTTCTGTATCATTCATTTTTTCTCCGAGTCATATTTCTTGGCGTTACAAACTTTAGAGCAAACTTATAATACTCTCAGATTTCATCTAGAGTATAAATATTTGATTAGCTTTACTGCTTCTATCCCTCCCATACAATATGACATAGTTTCACAACTTCACAAAAAATCTATTTTCTTGAAAACTATGAATGTTACTAGTCTAAAATTTAAGAGATATCAATTTTATGATATTCCTAGTTATTTCTGAAAAAATCACTAAAATCCCCCACTCTTTCTACCATCTCCCATACAAACTGCACATTTTCACTAAATCTAACTCACTAATTTTCTCAGTTCCCATTCAATTTTTGGAGTAAGCATTTTGTACAAAACATTTTTATAGCTACTTTAGCATTATGGGGAAAAAATTAGTTCAATGCTATCACCCCTTCTAACACTCCCCATCCAAAATTTCTTGTGATGACAAAAAATTCTATTTCATCTAGAGTATCGTAGCCCTGTTATGTTTTTTTTTGGCTTTACTAACAATTTTAAATAAATATTTGGTGCTCAATTTCAGCTCGTTAAATTTTTTACGCACTGAGTAAATTGGCTTAGAGTAATTCATGACAAGTAGAGCTTGTATGGAAGGTGATAGAAGGAGGGTGAGGACAAGCATAATTTTTATATGGTAGCTTGGTATTGTAATAAAAGTAATATATTCCAAATTTCAGGCCAATAGCTTTTATATTTTTCGAGCAAATCCGTTTATTGTCAAATTGCGCAATTGTGTCATTTTGTATGGGAGGTGGTAGAAGGGATGAAGCGATTTGTCCCGTTCATGAACTTGACCTTACTTTTTTGTCAAAAACGACGTGTACAAAAATTGAGCTTTCTAGCTCAACGCGATCTCAAGCTAGAGAGCGAACGGACGGACAACTGATATCGGTTTTGAGATTTTTGAGTGATAATATTAACTTCTGTATCATTCATTTTTTTCTCCGACCCTTATTTCTTAGCGTTACAAACTTTAGAGCAAACTTATATTACTCTCAGATTGCATCTAGAGTATAAAGATGAATTTCTAACTTTGGATTTGTCACCAAAGAGAGGGAGACCTAGGCGTTATCCACAAATAGAAATGAAACCTTTATGCTGGTTCTTGGAATGTTACTTTAGCGAAATATAAAGACATGATGGACTTGCTTCATTATATACACCCAATATATCACAGCAATTTTAAAAATTTGAAAGAAAATACGATTTCCGAGGACTTAATTACTTCTATTAATGACGAAATACGTTATAATTATGAATTGTTTCAAAATGTACTAACTATTTTTGAATTTTATGAATATTAAAATAAAATAAACTGCCAACAAGTCGGGCGAAACTTTATTATTTTTGGGACAAATTGGGGATGCACGGAAAGTCAATATGCAGGTTAGTGTGGCTTAGGAGACTAAGTGAAAGAGAATTCTTGGCCAGGGCTGTTATTAATTTAACAATATTTCATTCGTTTATGCAAGTTTGGGTTTATATGAGGGGAGGAGGAGGAGTAATAGTAAGGGTGGGTGAATGTTAATCGCTTTTTAATTGATTGCATGGATCACGTCCAATATTCTCTGTATAGAATGTGTTTCATAAGCGAAGCTGCATCGAAATTTCATAAAATTCGGTGTATTCTACATTCACGAAACCGAACATTTGTATGGGAGGGGGTAGAGCGGTTAAGGGAATCGTAAAATTTGTGATGCAATTTTATTTCATTTCTCTTGTAAAATTTCAATTTCGTAGCTTTTCATTTGCTTGTTATTAGTTGATTTAATGAAATTGGTCGATATCATACTTTTGTATGGGAGGTGGTTGAAGGGCATGCGTGATTTCCAAACTTTTGAAGCAATTTTATTTCAACTATTTTTGTAAGTTTTTGTGCATATTTTCAAATTGATGGCTTTTAATAGTTAGGTGATAATTGATTTCTTGAAAATGGTCGAAAAAATAATTTTGTATTGGAGGGGGTAGAAGTTTTAAAGGTTTTCAACCAGTTAATATTTCGTATATTTAGGGATTTTTTTTCAATTCATTTCGCAAATTTCCAAGTTCCTACCTTAAAATTTATTTCAAAAATTTTCAGTTTATGTGTTTTTTTCAATGCACATGAAACACCTTGTGCACGTTAGAAGGGGGGGAAGGTGGGTTGGTTTATAACAATTGTGAAACAAATTATTTTTTTTCTATGTTTATCAAATAGATGTATCTAAATGCTTACCACCTCCCTCCCTTTATACCTCAAAATTTTTACCAAAATTAATAATTATTAAGTTCTTCAATCTGACAAATTTTCAATTTAATATCTGTACTCAATTTTGAGGTATAAAGATTTTTAATTGTGAAAAGTGCGCCATTTTTGAAATGCTCCCCATTTCCCCCCACTACTATTATTTCCATAGATTATATTTTTTCGTGTTTCTCTAGTATAGATTAATATATGTTTTAAGTTTCAATTATATAGCTCAAGAGATAGTTAAGTTATTCATTTTTAAGTGTTTTTCTTTGAACCCCTGACCCTCCTCCTTGCAGTAGTTAGCCTCTCTCTAAGCTGATTCTGGTGGAAGTATATGCCGCCTTAATGGTCCCAAAATATGAATTTTTTGTGATAAGTAATTTCGAAGATATAATCATTTGAAAAAACAATTCGGCCAACAATTGTTTTTAGCCCCCCTTTTCGGACGCCAATGGATAAAAAATTTTAATTATTTTTGTAGTTTGTCAACATCCCTCTTTATATCTCTGCTGATTTTCAGCTTCCTGTCTGCATTCCTGGTGGAAGTATTAGCAATTATAGTTTTTGACTCTTTCTCTCCCCCCGCCTCCCTCTTCCACCTGACACTCCACAAAATTTAGATAACGGAGCTCACCCAATTACCAATCCACCCAAAAACGAACATTCTACCTTTAACGGTCTCGGAGATATGAGTCCATATGTACGGCGTGACGGATTTTTTTTTGCATTTTTAGGCTAATTTAGTCATGAAACGCGAAAAAACAAAATTTCAGGGTAGCAAATTTTTTTGTCTGTGTGGATCACAATACTTTATTTTAAGAATAATAAAGTAAAATTCTTAAATAAACCTTTATGTGAAATACATGATATAAGTTATTATTATTATATAATCACTGTCCTTTCAAAACATCAATTCAGTAAAATATATCGGACAAAATTAATATAAGTCAGTGGTTTTTTTAAACTATATATTTATTTTTAAGGTGGCATAAGTCACTTTCCGTAATGAAAAATAGTGATTTTTCAATGACTATACCAAATTATTTATACTGAGAAATACATAAGTATCCTGAGATAACAAATACAAGTAAATCTTCTCGAAAGTTAGCAGCAATATTTAAACACGTTAAAACACAAAGCCTTAAGTATCTGGATTTAAAAACAAAGTAACTTATGCCACTTCCAAAATAAACGGATCATTTATTGTTTGACATCGTCCCCTGGGTTTCCGTTAAGAAAACACAATAAAAAAATAAAACAGGACTACCATAAAGCTCAATCTTGCGATACTCTAAATTATAGTTACTCCTCGGGACACTAAAGGTGCTTTACCATAGTTGGGCAACGGTATTTGGAGCGAAATTTAAAAAAGTGTTGACAATTTTTTGTTACGTTCTGAACATCAAGAACTGTACGCGGTTTATAATACTCAACTAAAAAGTAACAAATAAAAATTTTGAAGCAACAATTTATCTAAGGGTGGATGAAATTTGCAAAAACAAAAAATCATTAAGCTCACCACTCCACGAGATGAATTCGAAGGTGTCGATTGTGATTTATCTGTCAGGCTCTATATTGTTTTCTTCTTCTTGCATGGAGTAGTCACTCTAGTTGAAAGAGAAATTTTTTGATTTTAAGAAATTTTGTGGGGGATGTGGTGGAGTGTGTGATGACATTCTACTATTTTTCCCCATCACGCTAGAGTTGCTATCAAAATGATTTATACAAAATTAAGGATTCAAAAATTTAATAGGTACTGAGAAAACTAATGTACTGGATTAAGTGAAACTGTGCAGGTTGCACGGGAGGTGGTAGAAGGAGGGGCGAGTTGACTTTTTCAGAAATAACTATAAAAATCATGCTATTGACATGTTTTAAATTGCCAATCAGTAGCATTTATACTTTTTAGGAAAATCTACTTTTTGTCAATTTGTAAAATTGTGTCAGATTGTATGGGAGGGGGTAGAAGGAGTGAAACTAATCGCCTATTTTTTTTATTGTACTAATAATTCTAAATACATAAATAGTGCACAGTTTCAGCTCGATCAATTTTATAGGTACGGAGTAAATATGTTTATAGTTTTTCATGAAAAAGTTCAGTTTGTATGGGAGGAGGTGGAAGGAAGGGGAGGACTTAAATAACTTTTATACAGTAGATTGAAATCATTATTAAAGTAATATATTTCAAATTTCAGATCAATAGCATTTATACTCCTCGGACAAATCCGGTTTTTTTTTCAAATTGCGAAATTGTGTCATTTTGTATGGGAGGATGTAGAAGGGGGTAAAAGTTGGCTACCGTATAAAGTGATTATGGTGTATCTGTATGCTGCCCAATTGAACCTGAAATATGAATTTTTTATGATAAGTAATTCCGAACTTATGTATGTATAATGATTTGAAAAAAAAAAATTCGACAAATGGTTTTTAGCCTCCCCCTCTCGATTTTCAGCTTTCTAGCTAGAACCATGGTGAAGATATTCGAACTATTTTTGGTTTTAGCACTTCCCCCGCTTGGGTGTAGCCTAGTGGGTAGTGTGTTGGTTTACAATGTGAAGGTCGTGAGCTCAAATCCCGGTCAAGGCATAATGCTAGTCTGCTTGGTTACCTCGATCTACGAAAATACAAAATTGGCAGATAGAGGGTTGTACGAAGAGCTAACAACTCTGCCACAATAAGTAATGAAAATGTTAAGGAACCTGAAGCCAGGGCCCGATTTGGGCTGTCGTGCCATTGGAGAAGACTACCCCGCCTTCCCCAAAATTGAACTTCGCCAGAGATCAACACCCATCTAAAATACTTATAGCCTGGGAGTTAAGGTGTTCTGAGCGTACACGAATGGCGTACAGTTTTTTTTTTTGCATTTTTAGACTAATTTATTAATGAAACGCGAAAAAAAAATTTTTACGGTGGCAAATTTTTTTTTCCAAGTCGATCACACGATTATTATTAGAAAAATTAAGTTATTCCCCGCAATATAGATGTTCACAGTCAGACTAGAGTTCGTCCCCATCCTGCCCCACCCGTTCCACTCCAGGGACACGTTTCAAGTTAAGGAAATAAGGCAGAAATATACGTAAACTAACGTTTAACTACATGAAACTTAAGACAATTAAAATTACGTAGCATTTACTAACTATAGTTGTAATGACTACAACTGGTTATAAAATCATCAGAAGTTTCAATACAGCATCACAAAAACACAGAACGAAAAGTTCACGCACTAATGCTCAAGAACACTAGACTAACATGAGTTGAGTAGTAATAAGTTCGTCTAGTTCGACTTATTGCCGCTCACTTGCAGCACCTCATTGACACCGAAAAACGTTGAATTTCATTCCGCCCCGGCACCTACACTGTGCAGCATCTGCCGTGGAGAATAGTGAAATTTAGTTAGTCCGTCATCTCTCTTAAGCTATTTCGGATACCTTAAGAAAAAGAACCAATCGAGTGACTTCCTCAGAAAGACAGTAAGTGTAATAAAGCCGACAATGTTTCCCATCTGATCCACGCTATCGTTGTGGTAAAAGACCGGAACATCGTGTTGTTGCGGTACCTAAAGAGTATCATCAATCAGAATTACCTCGATACTAAATTGGAATATCCACCAGATGACGCTTTCGAAAAGGTTGTCAAAGTGGAAATCGGTATCTACCGAATCTCACCACTAACCATAGGGCGGCTGAAAAATTTAGTGTACCTTGGACTACACTGGATTCACTTTGCCAAGGCAGTGCAGATAAACCTTCGCCACAGTTCAGCAACGACTGTGCATCGATAGGTACGACTTAGCGCTTATTCAAGAACCGTAGGTGAATAGTGATAACAAGACCCTATGTTTACTGCTTACTGAATTTCGTGCGATGAATCACAGCACAAAATTTAGGCACTGCAGCGGGTAAGCAACGCTCTTAAATAACACTGCCCAATAGCCATTACTTCAGTGCTCTCGAAAGTAATGGAAACTGCTGTCAATCGCAAAATCGTTCATTATCTCGATGATAAACAGGTTATCCACGACCGCCAATACGGTTTCACTTCTGGAAGATCGACAAGAGATCTCTCAGTCTATCTGATGCAACGTTGGAACTTCTGCTTGCACAAATACGGCGAAGGTCAAGTTCTTGCACTTGACATTGCAAAAGCTTTTGACAGAGTTTGGCATGAATGTCTTCATGTTAAGCTCGAGTTCATTTGCCTCGATGCTTCCCCTATTCAATGGATTGAGAGTTTCTTGTCTAATCGTATTTGTGCGAGTCGTATTAGATGGCGTTACTTCTTTCTCCTTCCCAATAAATTCCGGTATCTCTCAGTGTTCTATCTTATCGCTCACTCTGTTCTTGGTATTTATTAATGACGTTTTGCTTTCTACTTTCAATCCAATCCATAGTTTTCCAGATGACAGTACTTTAAATAACATCTTTGAATTCGACTCCGCTGCGGAATCTCACAAGCAATCTGTTGCTTCTAAACGCAGAGAACTATTCGGTTCACTGAATACCGACCTCGACTTAATACTGGAATGGGGCAGGAAAAATAGAGTAGAACTTAACGCCGCCAAGGCCCAGACCTGTCATCTTCCCCTTAATCGTGACGTTCCAGCGGCATCGTCTTATTTAGCCTTTAAAGGTGTACCTCTTTGCTCTTCAGATGAATTTATTCTATTAGGCGTAAAGTTAAAAAACCATCTTGATTGGAGCAAAACCATCTTTGATGTTGCCCTTGATACCTCCAAACGCCTAGGATTCTTCGGAAATGCAAAAGATATTTTACGCCTCACGCCAGATGGTAGCTATCTACTAGGTCTACATTCGACCTCATTAAGAGTACAACACTTCTCATTTAAAGACTGGAGCTCCCAAAACACGCCTTGCCGTACTCGATCGAATCCAAAAACGATCCAAATAATTGGATTTGAAACTTTTCTGGTCTCTATTGGCTCCCTCGAGTATAGGAGAAACGTTGGAGTACACAGCGTTTATTATCGCTACTTTCATGGTAAATGTAGTGGGGAACTTGGATCACTCATTCCTTTACTTTTTATTTTTTTCGCGAAATTCTCGTCAAGCTAAACGCGCACACGAGTTTACTGTCAACCCTATTCCTACTCGTACAGTGAAATATAGACAGTCATTCATATCCCGAACGTCCACACTTTGGAATGCATTGCCGGCTAACGTTTTCCCAAGTATAGGTAGGTGGAACCTCTAGTCCTTCAAGAATAATCTTCATCGTCATTTCTGTCTCTCTCCACCCTAATTTCTATAGTACACCCAAATTTTATCCACTTCCTTTACCGAATTAATTGTGCAATGCATTAAAGGGTGACCCCATAAATTAAACTCGGCATATAAGAAAAAGAAAAAAAAAACAAAGAAGTATTTTAATTTAATCCAGCTCTCTCCGTTTTGTAGGGAGGAAAAAACGGCTGTAATTTTGAGAAGGGTAGTAAACGGTTAAAAGTGAACCGTTTTCTTATGATGCACCAACAACACTATCTTCAGAACTGTACTGGCAATTAGTAAGTTCGAGCAACAGAACCGATTTGATCTGATTCAGGCTTGAGATGCGAATGCGCATCATTCATTATGGGAAGCTCAGATACGAATAAGAGAGGTGAGCCGGTTGTTGCATTTCTAGCAGAGATATATAATGGTAACGAATAGAGGTAACGAACGCATCTTTGTTACCAAAGTTCGGGCGAAGATGATCGCTATTACCGCATTCCTGCCGTCGACCTTCTGAGTAAAAGATTGGAATATTTATCGAGAAGAGTGACTATTCGATCAGAGATGGATAAATTTTAAAATATATATACACAAATTTGAGAAGATGCTTCTCGGTACTTACTTCTGCGTTGTGGAAATACAGACAGAACTCTGACGCGGCAAAATTGTTTCGACCACAACCGGGGTATAGATAGTGATAATCTAGCCGTTCCTTGCATAGTGCATGGAAAGATAACCAAGCCTATTAAATCGGCAGGACTACATAGAATAATTCTTGCGATACCATTGCATAGAACGGCAAGCGTCATCGTGAACCTAAGGTAAATAAAAATAGTGCTACACTGCCCAAGGCCTGCTTCTTCTACTTCTACAATGATACTACAGCCTAAATCGGGCCTTCGCCTAATGACCTTGAGGTTCCTCATCATCAATGGCGCGACACCCCAAATCGTGTACTGGCCTCCTGAAGTCGTCGCCTGCAATCGTCTCGATCCGAAGACCGCGTCCTCCAGCTGCTAATTTTCAAGATGGCTTCGCTATCTTCATCAACCGAGTCTTCCCATCGCTTGCGTGGCTTGCCTACTGGCCGGTTACCACTCGCTTTGCCTTTCAGAGCACGTTTGGGGATTCTTCTGTCTTCCATTTGCTCTACATGGCCAGTCCACTGCAGTTTACGTAGTTTGATGAACTTTGAAGCTTCTGGCTCGTCGTAGAGTTGATACAACTCATGGTTGTATCTTTTTCGCCATTCCGTTCCTCCCTTCACAGGTCCAAAATTCTTCGGAGGACCTTTCTTTCAAATGCGTTAACTGCTTTTTCGGAAGTTCGTGTTAATGTCCATGTCTCGCTGCCATAACAGAGCACATGTCGAATAATAGTTTTATAAATCCGCAGCTTATTGTTCCTGTGCACTTTCTTGGATTTCATTATTGGAAGTACCGAATAATACGTCTTTTTTGCAAGTATTATCCGTCGTTTGATATCGTCTGTTTCATTACCGTCCTTTGTTAGATTAGCCTAAAGATATATGAAATTGTCCACATTCTCCAAATTATGTTCCGCAATTGTTATGTTTTGTCGCTCTCCTTCTTGTTTGCGTCATTACATTTGTTTTGTTTTCGTTAATGCGCAACCCGACTTCTTTTGCGGCGGAGTCAAGATTGACAAATACCTCCTTAGCACTAGGGAAGGATCTTGCTAGGATGTTAATGTCGTCAGCATGTGCTACTAGTTGGGTGGACTTGAATGGTAGTGTCCCGTTGGTGTCGACTGGGATTTTTCGGACGACATACTCTAGTGCCAAGTTGAAAAGCATGGGGGCTAGACCATCTCCCAGCTTTAAACCACATTCCGTTCGAAAGCTGGTTGTGGAACCGGTTTGTATTCTCACTTGGGATTCAGTGTTCGTCATTGTGAGTCTTGTTAGTCGGACTAGTTTTGGAGGAATTCCAAAGTCAAGCACGATTTGGTACAGTACGCTCCTGTCGATACTGTCGTATGCTTGTTTAAAATTTACGAATATTTGGTGCACGTCTGTGTTATATTCCCAGCATTTCTCAAGCACCTGTTTCACCGAGAATATCTGGTCTGTTGTAGATCGTCCGGTTCTGAATCCGCCTTGGTATTCGCCAATTATTTGATTAGTATAGGGCTTAAGACGACGTTCAATTATTTTTGTCAGTATTTTATAGGACGTACACAACAATGATATTCCTCTGTAATTCTCACAGCAGAGTTTGTCTCCTTTCTTGTAAATTGGACATATAATGCTTTTTCGCCAATCGTCGGGTATGATTTCCTTTGTCCAAATTTTGCATATCATGTTGTGCAGTATTTCAGCAACACAATTTCCACCGTTGTTCAGAAGTTCAACTGGTATTTCGTCAACTCCTGGCGCTTTGTTTAGTTTTTGGTCACATAGGGCTGCTTTGATTTCCGCAAGCGTGGGTAGTGTCAATGATGGTTCATCTTCGTCAGTTGAGGCTTCAATTGAAATGTTGTCTGTTTTGATCGGTGCTAATGAGGTGGAATTCAAAAGATGTTCAAAGTACGAAGCCCATCTCCTTTTGATTTCTTCTGTGTCGCTGATGATATTGCCCTCTGCGTCTTTGCAGAGACTGGTTTTTGGTTTATATCCTTTTTTAAGTCTTTTACTATTGCGTATGCGTCCCGAGTTTTATTTTTTCTCATGTCGTCGTCCATTTTTTGTATTTTGTCATTATGGTATTTCCTTTGTTTTCGTCTGCAGGTCTTTTTCGTATATCGCCTAAGCTCGTCATATTTTTCTTATTTGGCTCGTGTTGGTCGTTCAGTAAAAATTTTGTAAGCCTCGTTCTTTCTATCTATTGCGTCGCGACATTCTTGGTCGAACCAATCATTATTTTTTCGCCGTCCTTGATATCCTAATACCTCTTCTGCGGAGGATTTGATGCCGTCTCGTATTTTCATCCACGCATTCTCCACTGGCATATTTTGAATGTCTTATATATTGGTGTCAGGTGTTTATTACATGCTACCATGTAAGCCTGCGCCACCGTTTCGTCGTTAAGCTTGTCGACATTAAATTTGTGAGCTCTACTCGTTTTCGAATATCCACGACAAGCTATTTTGCATCGATACTTAGCTCTGACTAGATAGTGATCAGAATCACAATTCGCACCGCGGAGAGTTCGTACAGTTGAGCAGGAGGCCAGAGGAATAAACAAGTCTAGGCAACAGCTTAAAGCCGATGCTCAGGATCGCGCCTTGTGGAAGAGAGTTGTTTCTGTCCTATGCCCCTATAGGGGGTCTTAACAGGAATTTGAATTGAAGAGTTCGTACATCAAGTATGCTGGAAGCAGCCCTTTTTTCAATTATAACGTGATCTATTTGGTTGAAGGTGTGACCATCTGGTGATGCCCACGTTCGTTTGTGGATATCGCGATGTGGGAAGCACGTAGAGCTTACTATGATGTTTTTGCTGCTTGCGAAATCAATAAGACGTTGGCCATTGTCGTTGGTTATGTCATGGAGACTGTGCCCTCCTGTTGTTCCTCTATGAACCTCCTCCATTCCGACTTTTGCATTAAAATCCCCTAAGACAATTTTTAGGTCATTCGAGGGCAGTGAGTCGTAGGTTGTCTCTAGGGTGGCATAAAATTCGTCTTTAGTTATATCGTCCTTGTCTTCTGTTGGTGCGTGAACGTTGATCAACCAAGTGTTGAAGAATTTAGTCTTTATTCGGATTACACACAATTTTTCACTTACTGGTCTGAAGCTCGTGACCTGTTGTTTAAATTTTTTGTCAACGACAAAAGCGACTCCAAACTCTCTGCTTCCCGACAATTTTCCACTTGGATAGATTGTGTGTGATCTCATGTCCATGATTTTGCTACCGAGCCATTTCGTATCTTGGATGGCAGTTATGTTGATGTTGTGTTCTGCCACTTCTTCGAAAAACTCTTTCAGAGCTCCTGTCGCAAATAAGGATGGAACATTCCAAGATCCTATGGAGTAGTCCATTTTTCGTTTCCGGGGTCGTTGCCGTTGAGTCCATCCTTTCCGAGGCTGTTCTTCAGGTTTCTGGACAGTGTTCTTTTTCCGGTGATGCGTTGTTGGCGCCTCGCCCAACCCCCAACCTGGAGGACCGGTCCTACTTATTTATTACACCCTAGTAGAAAAGGGTGGGAATTTTGAGCTAAATATGACATGCTGGAGTTCTCACAGCTATGCTGCGAGTCCAACTATGTCATACTTTTTGCCTACTTCCTGAGACGCACTGGTGTTACTGGCCATTCAGGTTAACTCCATGTTCCCTCCTTCTTTCCCAAACCGGGCTTGGGACCGTCTATGGCGGATCTTGAGGTTCATTTATCTTATTTTTCCATTATCTATTGTGGAAGGATTCTTAGTCCTACGCAAAACCTCGATCTACGAATTTTTCATTTTCATAGATTGAAGAAACCAAGGTCTAGCCAAGCGGTTAGTGTGCTGGAATTATATCTTACGTCGACCGAGATTTGAACTCAAGACCTTCGCATTATAGACGAACACGCAAATCACTAGGCTACACCAAGGTCGAAGGACTACAGGCTAAGAAGCCAGAAATCTTTGCTCGTAAAAATCTTAGAAAGACCGATAGATATTCACATAAGAACCACCGTATCCATGGAACCGGAACTGCACTCGAAAGTATCAAAAATTCAAAATTCTATGGATGTCAAGGAGTATACTTTTCGTGCTTTTGAGGATGTAGAGGGTGCGTGCATTAATGCATGCACTTATGCGCTAATAGACACGTTGGTCGCACATGCTCTGAATCCAATGCTCGTCGAATGGATTCATAAGACGTGGTTGGGCAAAAAAACTACTGCCACGATGAAAAACGACAAATGGATAGAGAAATACTACTACGAGGGATTTTGTCCGCTTTGCTTTGGCTGTTAGCCGTGAATTGTATCCTCCCACTACAAGCGTATCAATCGGATGTGAAAAGGGGGCATTGGGCGCGGCTGCCTCAAAGATTTTGGAGTAATATCGTATCTTCATAGCTTTCAGTTGTCTTGCCCCCCATCCCTTTCCAATTGTGAAATAGCTCGCTCGAAGCTGTCATTGCTAGTTATTCCAATGTCGCAATAACTTTGGAATGGTTAATTTCTACTCAACCAATATATCTACGCTAATTACCCTTTCTGCTGACAGCTAACAGCAACTTTGTTGCTGCCGAGTCATCAGGAACCGAAAAGGCGGATAAGCTGGCCAGCCACTGCCACTGATGAAGAAACGTAGAAAATTGACATTGGCTTGAGACAAATTAAGACAATCTATGTCAACAAAGTGTGAGAAGTGGAAAATTTCACCTGGCTGCAAAACGATTCCAGTAACAGCACGAAAATGCTATAGGGTGAATTTGAAAGAGTCAAATCAATAAAATTTTGAAATTCCGCAGAAACTCCCTCCGGACACTAGTAGCTAATGGCATGGGCAACTACCATCTTAAATTGCATTACAACGGAATTTTTAGAGGCTGTGGTAAGGAGGATGAGACTGGAAAGTATTTTCGAACAATTCTAAGCCTAACTCGTGGATAGTTCTTCTACATCGAGCTGAACTGCCTTAAGTTTCTTGAGCTAATAGAACTCAAAAGTTTCACCAGTAGAAGGCTCAAATGGTATTAATATAGAGGCGTACAATGAGCTCACAGGTGATCTACATTGGTGCTCAAACACTTCACAAACCGAAACTAATCTAGATTTTTGTGATGCCCACGACTTATCCATGAAAGAACTTGCAGTAGAACACTGCCTTACTGCGAAAAGTTTCTGCAATCACTCTTATAGAATTGAGCAACCCCTAGAACATGCATCTTTGTGGCTATTTTAGCTAGGTTAGAGTACCGTCGTCGTTGTGAACTACCAAATCCGCACATACTACGAGTTTTTGATTTTGTTGATGGCTTTGGACCCCAAAAATAACCTAAATGCTAAAAAAATATTTAAATTTCCTTTGCGGATCGGAATGCAGCCAGTAAGCTGGATTATATTGCTTTTCCTGTTCTTATTTCTACTTGTGTCGATTTTCATACTTTTTATTCCTTCTTATTTTAAATTAGGCTCCTGATTTTTTGTAAAGTTTCTCCATTTCGACTAATACTTCTAAAGTTACTAGAATCGGTCCAATTTTTTTGCAATAAACTAAGAGTTGAGAAAATTGTTGATTACATCTCTAGCCAGAAATGGAAGTCATAGGGTGAATCGACCAAGTACCACATGGTACCGAAAGAAGTCTTTCTCTATTAGCACCAAATAATGCATGTCCTCATTTCGAAAGAGACGTTCATGCCATATCCCTTATCCCAGCTTGTAAATTCTCAAATCCAAAGCTATTCAAGTATTCATATTAACTTCGAAAATATTCAAATAATTCAAATACCAGCCCTTGCACTTGTACGTATTCAATTCTTCAATTTTCAGTCAATCGAAATAGTCAATTCTTCTCAAACCTCCTTGAACTTAAAAAAACCTTTAAAATTCGCGAAATGAATTCCAATCGCAGAGAACATTCGAAAAAATCAAAGAACCAACTTATAAAGTGAATCCGCAAAAGGAAAAGAAGCAAAAAAGGTTTCCAACCAAAATCCCAGACATTACATTACACAAGGATACCTCGAATCTAGCGTCACCGCGAAGAAAAACGAAATTCTTGTAAGAAATCGAAAGAAGGTCACGTATACTACTACTTTCAGATTTTTTCTTATTGATATCTTATGACGATAAAGGAATAGGATGCTTGTCGCTCTGTCTATCCCATTGCTTCCTTCTCATGAGAAAGCACTCTTGCTTATGTCAGCTAGTCTGGCTGGCAATGTCATATCCTTTTTTGTTTTGTTGTTTTCTACTTCTTCTGAATTATAGTGCCTCTATCAGTTCTATAAGATCTTTTTCTATTATCCTCAAGATTTAACATTTCAAGGACCATGCTGTTCAAACCGAATTCAGCCTTAATAAATCCTTTTAGTACCATGTCCTAACAATTCATCTTTGCTTAATGCCTATTTCTTAGTCATAGTATTGCGTCATGTTCATATTATATTAAAATCCATCTTTGGTAGTGTTTGACAATAGAGAGTGCATTCTCTGTCTCCTTAAGGACTATAGACCGGTAATATCTATGCACTTTAGTTTGAAGATTCTAGTGGAACACTTTCCAGCTCAACGTTTTATTATTATATAAAATAAATGTCATATCCTTTGATAAAGCAAAATTGCTATCACTTTAGCTGTAAGGACATAAGAAGATGCTATACTAATAGATAGAAGAACGAGCGAAGGAGTAAAAAGGATGCTAAAAAATGGAGCAGACATAAAAATAAAATCTAACAACTAAAAAACATATTTCGTGACCTGAATCCTTAAGTCATCAACGAAGAATTACATATCTAAGGATGGAGCAATAGAAGTCCGGGAGTATTGAAAAATGTTGAAACCAACATTTGAAAGGTTTTTTTTTTCTTCCGCGAAATATGAAAGCAGAGTAGAGATATGCAAAGGGATCAAGAAGTAAGGTACTTTGGACGTATTTTATTTGCTGGCTCCTTGAAGTAAAGTGAAGATAAACGGTAAGGATATATACATTAGGTTAATTTCTTGAAGGTAAATAGTGTGCCTACTTCCCATGTTAAGACTTTCAAGATTATTTTTGTAGTGAAAGATTGATGAGAGGGTTTTGCTTGAAGTATCTGTCTACTTTTGAGTAACCTTGGAATAGAAAAAAAAGATCATTACTTTCACCTTTTTTTCAGCATTAATTGCTTCTTATGAAGGCAGTATCTTGGAATAGAATGCTACAAAATGTATGCCGTAATATGTAGCCTTGATCTCTGAAATGATGGCATGGTTTCCTTTGAATCTAATTAGTAGGTTGGTGCTTAGGCTTATGAAAAGTTATTTCAGAAGGTCACATATACTACTTTGCTCTGGAATAGATCAATAAGTAGATTTTTCTCAGCCCAAAAATAGAGTAAAAGTATTCAGGATAGGGGGCTCTTAACTGAAATAATAGGAATTTGATGATGAAATCAACAGCTATGGAAACCACTTTAGATTATTCGAGAAGAATAAGTAGAGGTAGCTAGTGTGTGGGTAGCGTGTTGGTATACAATGCGAAGGTCGTGAGTTCAAATCCCGATCGACGAATAATTCCAATACGCGGTCTGCTTGGTCCACAATCTACGAAAATAAAAAATCGTGGATGGAGGGTTGTGCGAAGGGCTAACAACTTTTCTACAATAAGTAATGAAATATGTTAAGAAATCTGAAGGTCAGAAGGCCAAGGCCTGATTTGGGCTGCAGTGTCATTATAAAATAGAATAGTCTATATACACCGTAGGTAACCTATCACCTGCAGTCCCGATAGCTTCCATGGTCTCTGTTTTGGATACTAGCGCAGGGAATGGAAAAGTTCTACAGCATAATTGAATTAGTTAACTTTATAACTACAGGAAAAAGCCACATAGGCCAAAATGATAATGTAATGAATGCTTTCAATCGAAAATAAACAACAGTGGTGGCTCGTCAAATACAGCAGGATGACCACTTTATAATCACTTTCTACACTTAAATTGCTTTTCATTTATTTGTCAGATAGTTTCGTGCCAATTTTAAGGATGCTGAACTTTTTGATTCCGACTATCAAGTTTTTCGTCGTGATCGTCACCTCGATCTCCTTGATGCACCAGTTGGTGGCGGTATAGTCTGTACTGCTAATCGGGAATTCTCCGCTACGACCATCAATGTTCCTGAATCCAGTAGCATTGAGTTTATCTGGGTGGCTCCTACAATTGGAGATATAAATTTTTAAATCGTCACTCCCTACATTTCATCATCAAACGATTCTAGCGTATATGAGTCCATTTATAATGCTACTGAGAGAACCTGCGATCTTATGCGTCCTTCCGATGAACTGCTTATTTTTGGAGATATTAATCTACCTTATGTGATATGGTGTCGCTCCGAAGATGACGATTGCCTGATGCCATCTTTCACTAGAAAGGCTTCTCGGCAAGACCAACATTTTTTTAACTGCATGCTATCGACAAGTTTATTTCAGTCCAATCATATAGCAAACAGTTTTGGAAGGTACTTAGCTAACTTACTAGCAGCAAGTTTCCCTAGAAACTCCCGACTTCCACCTTCAATTCAATCGCCTCCCTCTCTAAATGATTCTGGTTTCTCGCTGCCCAGACTACATTTTCGCACGAGACTTATTTCTAGGATCCTTCAAGAGCTCGATATCCACAAATCTGCTGGTCCAGACGGTATTTCCCCAATTACCCTTAAAAAGTGTTCCTCTTCTTTAGCTAAACCGCTTCGCAATCTTTTCTACCTTTCCTATTCTTCTGGGTGCTTTCCCCGTATGTGGAAAGTTGCGAATGTTCAGCCAATTCCCGAGAAAGGAAGCAAAGCAAACCAACTACCGCCATATAGCCATTACTTCAGTGCTTTCGAAAGTAATGGAAACTGCTGTCAATCGCAAAATCGTACAATATCTTGAGGATAACCATCTAAACCATGATCGTCAGTATGGGTTCCGTTCTGGAAGGTCGACGGAAAATCTTTTGGTATACTTGACAGAACGTTGAACTCGTGCATACATAAGCACGGCGAAGGTCAAGTTCTTGCACTTGACATTACAAAAGCTTTTGACAGAGTTTGGCACGAAT
This sequence comes from Chorisops tibialis, assembly GCA_963669355.1. NCBI lineage: Eukaryota > Metazoa > Arthropoda > Insecta > Diptera > Stratiomyidae > Chorisops > Chorisops tibialis. Next base: position 168,816,390 of record OY770263.1, on the reverse strand, counting down.
GTCTCATAGTTAAGCTTAGGGCCATAGGTCTTAATGCTACCGTTGTTCAATGGATTGAGAGTTTTCTGTCTGAACGCACTATACGAGTACTACTAGATGGCGTTACTTCTTCCTACTTCCCAATAGATTCCGGCATCCCTCAAGGCTTTGTTTTATCTCTACCTCTTTTCTTAGTTTTCATCAATGACCTTCTGTCATCTACTCTTAATCCAATCCATAGTTTTGCAGATGACAGTACTTTAGATAACACCTATGAATTTAACTCTGCTGCGGAATCAAACAACCATTCTATTGCTTCCAATCGCAGGGAGTTATTTAGTTCGCAACTCAGATCTCAACTTAATCCTGGAATGGGACAGGAGAAATAGAGTAGAGTTCAACGCATACAAAACACAAGCCTGTTATCTATCCATTAAGCATGATGTTCCAGTACTATCTAACAATGTGGCTTTTGGTGGCACACAACTCTGCACTTCAGATAATTTAACTCTTCTAGGCGTTAAAATTAATGACCACCTGAATTGGGCACAGCATATTTTTGATGTTGCTCTCGACGCCTCTAAACGTCTAGGTGTTCTTCGAAAGTGCAAAAAATATTTCACGCCGACCGACCTTGCAACCATCTATAAGGCATACATTAGACCACGTTTAGAGTACAACTCGCATGTTTGGGCTGGGGCACCCAAAACACACCTCGCGTTGCTCGATCGTATTCAAAAACATGCGTTCCGACTGATTGGAGACGAGACCATCACGTCTTCTATCGATTCTCTCGAGCATCGCAGAAATGTCGGAGTACTCAGCAGTGCGGAACTAAGCACACTCATCCCTCTACTCCATACTTTTCCCCGGGATACTCGTCAAGCTGAACGCGGGCACGAGTACACCGTTAAACTATTGCATTCTCGTACAGTGAAATTTAGGCAGTCATTCATTTCTCGAACGTCACTACTTTGGAACACATTACCAGCCAAAGTGTTTCCTATCAGGTACAGCCTCCAGTGCTTCAAGGGCAATGTCCACCGTCACTTCTTTCGTCTGTCTCCATGTTTGTTAGCCTGTTTATACTCTAGATGGAATCTGAGAGTATTATAAGTTCGCTCTAAGGTTTGTAACGCCAAGAAATAAGGCTCGGAGAAAAAAATGATGAATACAGAAGTTAATATTATCACTCAAAAATTTCAAAACCGGATGTCCGTCCGTCCGTCCGTCTGTCCGTCCGTCTGTCCGTCCGACCGTGCGCTCTCTAGCTTGAGAACGCGTTGAGCTAGAAAGTTCAAATTTTGTACACGTCGTTTTTGACAAAAAAGTAAGGTCAAGTTCGTGAACGGGCCAAATCGCTCCACCCCTTCTACCCCCTCCCATACAAAATGACACAATTACGCAATTTGACAATAAACGGATTTGCTCAAAAAGTATAAAAGTTATTGGCCTGAAATTCAGAATATATTACTTTTATGATAATGTCAATCTATCATATAAAAATTGTGCGTGTCCTCCCCCTCCTTCTACCACCTCCCATACAAACTGTACTTATCATGAATTACTCTAAGCCAATTTCCTCAGTGCTTATAAAATTCAGCGGGCTGAAATTGTCCACCAAATACTTATTTAAAATTGTTAGTAAGGTCAAAAAAAATGCGATGATTAACTTCACCCCTTCTACCCCCTCCCATACAAAATGACACAATTTTGCAATTTGACAATAAATGGATTTACTCAAAAAGTATAAAAGCTATTGGTCTCAATTTTGGTATATATTACTTTTTTAATGATTTAAATCTACAGTACAAAAATTATTTGCTTCCTCCCTTTCCTTCCACCCCCTCCCATACAAACTACACTTTTTCCTGAAATGCTCTAAGCCGATTTTCTCAGAACATATAACATTTGTTGAGCTCATATTTTGTAATAAATATTTAATTAATATTATTACTAAGATGAGAAAAAAAATATTTGATTTGCTTCACTACTTCTACCCCCTCCCATACAATATGACACAGTTTCACAACTTCACAAAAAATCGATTTTCTTGGAAATTATGAATGGCACTAGTCTGAAATTTAAGGGATGCCAATTTTATAATATTCCTAGTTATTTCTGAAAAAATTATCAAAATCCCCCCACTCTTTCTACCACCTCCCATACAAACTGCACATTTTCACTAAATCAAACTCACTAATTTTCTCAGCTCCCATTCAGTTTTTGGAGTAAGCATTTTGTATAAAACATTTTCATAGCTACTTTAGCATGATGTCGAAAAAATTAGTACAATGCTATCATCCCTTCTAACACTCCCCATACAAAATTTCTTGGGATCACAAAAAATTCTATTTCATCTAGAGTATCGTAAGATTGCGCTTTACGCGCAATCGTAGCCCTGTTATGTTTTTAATAACTTTTCAATTGTTTTTCTTCTTTTTGTTCCAATACCTACACTGACATAACTGTGCAAAGCATTATGGGGTGACTTAGGGGTTATGTTCGGAACTATAAAAAAAAAACCTAATATTTTCTTCGAGTTTAAGCAGCATGACTATTAACCATTGTATGGCTCCACTACTGCCAGAATCTGCACTTCATCCTGCGCTTCACGCAATTTCCACGCAAGTCGGGCGCAATTTTATTATTTTTGGGATAAGTTGAGGATGTATGGAAAGTTAACATGCAGGTTAGAGTGGTTAAGGAAGAATAAGTGGAACCCCCCTTCACAAGTGGAACCCCTTTTAGGGCAGGGGTGCAGTCAATTTAAACTTAATTGCGAATACGATCTATAGTTCCAGTACATATAATCAATATTTTATTCATTTATGCAAGTTTGGGTTTTTTTGAGGGTAGGGGGGAGGAGTAATAGTAAGTGTGGTGGATGTTAACAATTTTTTAATTAATTCCTTGAATCACGTCCAATATTCTCTGCATAGAATGTCAGTTTCATAAACGAAAGCATTCTGCAGGTTGACTGCAAAAGCTTTGCTAAAGTCGATGTATACTTTAGCAAAGATTTTGATAAAGTAGACCATGTTATGCTTGCATGCCATGTTTTGTTGTTTGGATTATGGGCTTATCACCCGTGATCTTAAGACCTAAATGATACGAGAAACGGATACATCGCCTCGGATACGGACTGATTCTACGGTAACGACTTTTGGCATTCGAAAACGGACTATGATTGGCTTCTGGAACGTTCGAACATTGAATGACGGGGGAAGAGCTGGGGTTACTCGGTCCTTGCACCGCCAATCAGTGATCGACCGTGAAATGGAGCACTATAACATCCAAATCTTGGGCTTGAGCGAGGTCAGGTGGACAGGATCAGGAGAAGAACGAACCCCAAGCGGAAACACTATTCTGTACATTGGCCCTGAAAATGAAGCCAGAAATGGCGTGGCGTTCGTCCTTACGCCGAGAGCGAGAAACAGTCTCATTAGCTGGGAACCAATCTCGGATAGGATTATCGTCGTCAGGCTCAGGACCAGTGTCAGAAACGTCACAATTCTGCAGTGCTACGCACCAACTAATACCGCAACATCTGGTGACAAAGAGGAGTTTTATAGCCAACTGAGTGCCACCTTCGAGCGTGTTCCAAGAGGTGATATTATTATCATCTCGGGAGATATGAACGCCCAGGTTGGATCAGACAACACTGGACTAGAACACATCATGAGGAGGCATGGTGACCCTTGCGTCGACCCTTCACGACCTTGGATTAAGAGACCCGAAAACGGCGAATTATCTGTGGAGTTCTGTAGTACTCGGCAAATGGTCATCGGAGGGACCCTTTTTCCACACAAGAGTCATCATAAAACATCTTGGGTTTCCCCTGACGGTGTTACTCAGAACCAGATCGACCATTCGGCTATAAGTCGCCGATGGAGAAGATATCTCCTCGATGTGCGAGCGAAACGTGGAGCTGACGTGGGGAGCGATCACCACTTGATGGTTGCCTGCTTGAGATTGTGTACAGCAATCGCGAGGCAACCAGAAACACTTTTCTAACTAGTGCTGAAGAATCTGTGGGATATGCGCAAAGCGGTGAGAAACCCTGGATGTCGCAAGACACATGGGAAAAGGTTGACAATCGGAAAAAAGCCAAATTGGCAATCATCTCTCAACCCGATGTCAACCAACGAACGCCCGACTTGAGGCAGAACTACCGCGATGCTCATATACAGCTTAAAAAGGCTGTTAGACGCGACAAGAGAAAGGCCATTGAAGATCTGGCAAACAAGGCAGAATCTGCGGCTTACCTTGGGGATATGGGTTCACTATTTAAAATCATGAAACAGTTGACGAACAGGAATTTCACCGCCAACCACCTGGTGAGAGATGTCAACGGAACTCTCCTTATTATGAGTGAACACCAGTTGCGACGATGGAAGGAATACTTCTCTGATATTTTAAACATCTTGTCAGATGAAGATATTCCGGAAACAGAACAACTTCCAAACATCCAATCGGAACAATCCTCTATTAGGGACGATCCCCCAGATAAGGAAGAGATAGTTTCCGCCATTCGGTCAATGGCGGGAAGGAAAGCTCCAGGTATAGACGGACTACCAACCGAGCTCCTCAAAGCGGACCCGGAAATAACAGCCGATATACTCCTCCCACTCTTCACTAAGGTGTGGAATGATGGAAGATATCCGACTGAATGGAAGGAGGGCGTGATTGTGAAAATTCCGAAGAAGGGCGACCTTCGGGATTGTGGCAATTGGCGTGGTATATGTCTATTTACTGCCGTATCAAAAATTATGGCTAAGGTAATTCTCAATAGGATTAGTGATGTCATCGAGAGCACTCTCGAAGTTTATCAGGCTGGATTCCGTCTTGTACCGACCACACAAATACCCTACGTATAATATTAGAGCAGTCAGCCGAAATGGGTTCGCCACTACATCTCATGTTTGTGGACTTCGAGAAGGCTTTCGACAGCGTTAAGCGAGATTACATATGGAATGCTTTGCGTAGGAGAGGTATTCCAGATAAGGTCATAGCTATGATTAAAGAATCCCACGAAGATGCAAGGTGTCGCGTCTTGCATAGAGGAGAGCTGTCCGAGAGCTTTCCTGTGCGAACGGGTGTCAGACAAGGCTGCATATTATCACCAGCCCTGTTTCTGGTGGTAATAAATGACATCTTGAAAGCTGCACTGGAGGGTGGGGAAGGTAAAGGTCTTCAATGGAGACTATTTAACATCTTAAGTCACCTTGATTATGCTGATGACGTGTGTTTGCTTGCACATACCCGTTCAGACTTAGAGTCAAATGTTCGCTCGTTGCATTCTAAATGCAAAGAGGCGGGACTGAAAATAAATGTGCGTAAAACCAAGTACATGCACATGGGTTCGAACGCAAGCACACCGATTGTTCTTAATGGACAGGATGTGGAAGAGGTGCAAGATTTTTGCTATCTCGGAAGCATTGTCAGCATGGACGGCGGAGCCGAAAAGGATGTTGAGGCTCGGCTAAATAAAGCTCGTCAGGCCTTCGGTATCCTTTCCCCTTTCTGGAGGTTAAGAGAGATCTCCCTTCGCACGAAGCTGCGAGTTTTTGACGCATGCGTCAAATCCGTGTTGTTATATGGTTGTACTACGTGGAAAGTGACCGTTCGACTTACCAAGAAACTACAGACTTTCGTAAACCAATGCCTCCGACGCATTTTAGGAATATTCTGGCCAGAAGTGATCTCCAACGACGAACTTTGGAGTACAACTCGCCAGACTAAAATAGGTATTGAGATTCAACGGCGAAAGTGGCAGTGGATCGGTCATACTTTGAGGAAGCCAGAGCAAAACATCGCAAAACAGGCTCTGGATTATAACCCTCAAGGAAGACGTCGGGTTGGTCGACCATGTAACACATGGAAGCGAGCAGTTGAGCAGGAGGCCAGAGAAATAAACAAGTCCTGGCAACAGCTTAAAGCCGATGCGCAGGATCGCGCCTTGTGGAAGAGAGTTGTTTCTGTCCTATGCCCCTATAGGGGGTCTTAACAGGAATTTGATTGAAGCCATTGAAAGCTATAATCTTGAAATTTTGCACAAACATCTTTAAAAACAGAACATAACTACGGTTGGGCGTAAGCCCCATTCGTGCGATACTCTAGATGAAAGAGATATTAGTGTATTGGATTTAGTGAAATTGTGCATTTTGTATGGAAGGCGGTAGAAGAAGGGACGAGTTCTTAATTACTTTTTCAGATATAACTACAATTATTATGCTTTTGAGATGTTTTAAATTGCAGATCAGTAGCATATATACTTTTCACGAAAATCGACTTTTTGTAAAAAGAAATGTTTATACTCTAGATGAAATCTGAAAGTATATTGTGTTTGCCTTACCGTTTGTAACGCTAAGAAATAACACTCGCACAGAGCCGCCAAGGGTATAGAAATATTTGTTGTCGCTCAAAAACCTCGATTCCGAGTGACCGTCTGTCCGTCTGTCTGTCTGTCTGTCTGTCTGTCTGTCTGTCTGTCTGTCTACAGCATAACTCTCGAAAGCTTTGAGCTATAGTGCTAAAAATTTTTGTGTGTCATTTTTAGAAAAAAAGTAAAAAAAAGTTCGTCCCCCCACTCCTTCTACCCCCTCCCATACAAATTTCATGAAATTTCGAAATATTAAGAAATTGATTTTTCTATGAAACTTTTTAAGCTATCGACTTGAAATTTAAGGCAAAGTATTTTGATATAGATGTCATTAATATCACGGAATATTGACCCGATCCCCTTACTCTTTCTACCCCCTCCCATACAAATGGACAATTTTGAAAAATACATATTTTCAATTTTCATTGAAACTAGTAAAGCTAAAAAGACAAAATTTTGTCACAATTAATTCTACTATAATTGCAATTTATTTTAAAAATAATTCACTCCTTCTACCCCCTCCCATACAAATTTCACGAAATTTTGAAATTTACATTAAATTATTTTTCTTCGAAACTGTTAAAGCTATCAACTTGATATTTTGTATAAAGTATACAAATAGAAATATTAATAATGGGAAAAAAAATTGTTTTGATCCGTACACTCCTTCTACCCCCTGCCATACAAATGTATAATTTATGTTAAATGCATTTTATCGATTTCCATTCAAACTAAAAAAAGTACAAACTTCAAATTTTGCCAGAATTTGTTTCTTAATAATTCAAGTAAGTGTTAGAAAAAATTATCAGCTCCGCTTCACTTCTTCTACCACCTCCCATACAAATATCTGTATTATAAATTCAAGAAAAGCATTTCTCCTTCAAGTACATATATGAGAGCTATCGACTTTGAAATTGAATCAAAGCATGGTGACAAGGATAATGATAAGCAGTTTCAAAATCATCTTAAGCCGTCCACATCCTCTGCCACCTCCCATACAAATGCCCCAATTTCAGGAAAACTATGACCAATTTCTTTGAAAATAATGAAAACTAAAAACTTTAAATTCAGCAAACACATTTTGCATGCTATGTTCGGTGTCATATACAAAAAATACAAACCTCGCCCTCTACTTCTACCACCTCCCATGCAAAAGTCTCTATTCACTATTCGAAAGAATTTGAGATGACATATTTTCCGGTATATTAAAGTCATTTCCATCTCATCTAGAGTATTATATGATTGGACTTTAAGCCCAATCATAATTCTGTTATGTTTTTCTAGGAACATTAAAAAAACTAAAAAAAATTTCTTGATCAATAAACTATTTATTAAATTTCTTCAAAAATTTTAAATGGACGAATTTGCTCCAATGGAGGATAAAAATTGTCATTTCTGTAACAATAATAATAACATTCGTTTATTCATCAGCTGCCTGATTACTACAAATAATACAAGATAAGGTAATAAAACCTAACTATAAAGCAATGAAGAAGAAGTAACAAGTCAATAAATAAAATATTATATAAATAATAAAATACAATAGATATCAATCAAGAATAATAGAAAATAAATCTATACACATATAAATATAATTGTAGTGTCTGTCTGTTATTTGCTTATAAATGGCTATAAGTTAGTTTTTTGAGTTATTTTAGCACTAACTAAGCATAAAAACACATTTTTGAAATTTTTGTCTGTCTGTCTGTCTGTCTGTCTGTCTGTCTGTCTGTCTGTCTGTCTGTCTGTCTGTCTGTCTGTCTGTCTGTCTGTCTGTCTGTCTGTACGACCGCGTTTCACGCACAAACGGCTGAACCGATTGTAATGAAACTTGCACAGTTTGTTAGGTGTCCATCGGAATGAAATCTGCTTTTGGTTTTATTTCACTCTCCTCACGCCTTCTACCCCCTCCCATACAAAGTGACTCATTTTCAAAAATATATATTAATCAAATTTTCTTGAAAACTATAAAAGCTATTAATTTGAAATTTGGACTATATAATTTCTATTATAAATGGAGTCTTTTGGTATACAAATTATTTAAGGTCTGTCACTCCTTCTACCACCTAACATACAAACTACACTTTTTCATGAACCACTTTACACCAATTTTCTCAGTACGTGTAACTTTCATCGAGCTAAAATGTTTTATAAAATCCTTAATTAACATTTTTATTAATATCGAGATAAAATTAACCGATTAGCTTCACTCCTTCTATCCCCTCCCATACAATGTGACACAGTTCCACGCCTTCACAAAAATTCGATTTTCTTGAAAAGTCTGAATGTTACTGATCTGAAATTTAAAATATATCAATTGCATGATAATTATAGTTGTTTCTCAAAAAATCACCAAAAACCCCCTTCTCCTTCCACCACCTCCCATATAAACCGCACTTTTTCATAAAATACTCTAAACGAATTTTCTCAGTACATTTAAATTTCATCGAGGTAAAAATTTAAACTTAATCCTTAATTAGCATTATTATTAACAGCGGGAAGAAAATTAACCGAGTAGCTTCACTCCTTCTACCCCCTCCCATACAATGAGGCACATTACACGACTATGTAACAATTCGATTTTCTTGAAAAGTGTGAATGATGCAGATCTGAAATTTAAAGTGTATTAATTGCATGATAGTTATAGTTGTTTTTCGAAAAATCACCAAGAACCCCCACTCCTTCTACCACCTCCCATACAAATTGCACAATTTCATTAAATTCAGTGCACTAAGTTTCTCAGTACCTACTCAATTTTTGAAGCTTAAATTTGGTACAAAACATTTTTATAGCTACTCTAGCATGATGTGAAACAAATTAGTTCAGTGCTGTCACCCCTTATACCACTCCCCATACAAAATTTCTTAACACCGCAAAAATTTCGATTTCATCTATTAATAATATCGTATGATTTGGCTTTACGCACAATCGTAGTCCTGTTATGTTTTTATGCTTAATGTTATTTTATTTGCTTTTTTTTTTAATTAACACCAGCTACAATTATTCACATGTTCTTAACGCTCTTCATCACGTATATGATCTCGAATCACGGGTTTCATTTGATCACGAGCCTGTCCCATAAAAATGGGAGTATCATGCTTTCATTCTTAATAATTTATGGTTCTGATTCCAACAATATACAAACCATTCTCTTCAAAGAGCCATTAAAGTAAGCAGATTTTATATCCCACATAATGCATTACTAACTATACTCTCAAAAATTGCTTATTATTGCTATTTTTACGCGGACGAAGTCGCGGGCGTTTGCTAGTAAATAATATAAATAAACTGCCAACAAGTCGGGCGAAACTTTATTATTCTTGGGACAAGTTGCGGATGTTTGGAAAGTCAATATGCAGGTTAGAGTGGTTAGGGAAGGCTAAGTGAAAGGGAGTTTTTGGGCAGGGCTGTTGTCAATTTAACAATATTTCATTCATTTCTGCAAGTTTGGGTTCTTATGAGGGGAGGAGGAGGGGTAAGGGTGGGTGGATGTTAATAGCTTTTTAATTAATTGCTTGATTCGCGTCCAATATCCTCTGTATAGAATGTGTTTCATAGACGAAGTTGCATAGAATTTTCATAGGATTCGGTGCATTTTACATTCACGAAACCAAACATTTGTATGGGAAGGAGTAGAGGAGGTAGGGGAATCGTAAAATTTGTGACGCAATTTTATTCCGTTTCTCTTGTAGTGTGCTTGTACAAAATTTCAAGTTCGTAGCTTTTAATTTGATGGTTATTAGTTGATTCAATGAAATAGGTAGAAATGATACTTTTGTATGGGAGGGGGTAGAAGGGCAAGCGCGATTTCAAAACTTTTAAAAGAATTTCATTTCAATTATTTTTATAAGTTTTTAGGCAAAATTTGAAATGGATAGCTTTTAAGAGTTAGCTGATAACTGATTTCTTAAAAATGCTCGAAAAAATAATTTTGTACGGGAGGGGGTAGAAGAGGTAGGGGAATTGCAAAATTTGTGACGCAATTTTATTTTCTTAAAAATGGTCGAAAAAATAATTTTGTATGGGAGGGGGTAGAAGTTTTGAAGGTATTGGACCAGTTAATATTTTATACTTTTAGGGATTTTTTTTAAAAGTATTTCCCAAATTTTCAAGTTTCTACCCTAAAATTACATCCAAAAATTTTCAGTTTTCGTGTTTTTTTCGTTGCACATGAAACAGCTTGTGCCCATTAGACCGGGGTGGTCGGTTCATAACAATTGTGGATCGAATTATTATTTTTTTTCTATGTATATCAAATAGATGTATTCACATGCAAAATTTAAAGTTTCTATCTTTGAGCAGAGTCCTAAAAAATTCACTCAAAATTTTCGACATTTTTGCTTACCACCTCCCTCCCTTTACACCCCCTAACTTAAAATTTTTATTAAAATTATAAATTATGTAGTTCTATATTCTGACGAATTTTCAATTTGATATCTTTACTCAATTTTGAGATATAATGATTTCTAATTTTGAAAAGTGCACCATTTTTCAAATGCTCCCCATTTCACCCCACTACTATTATGACCAAATTTTTAATTTTTTTTGTATTTCGCTAGTATAGCTTAGTATATGTTTTAAATTTCAATTACATAGCTTAAGACATAGTTGAGATATTAATTCTTAAGTGTTTTTCCTTGCAAACCCCCCGACCCTTCCCCTTACAATAATAAGCCTATTTCTAAACTGATTCTGGTGGATCTATACGCCATCTTAATTGTTCCAAAATATGATTTTTTTATGGTAAGTAGTTTCGAAGATATAACCATTTCAAAAAAAAATTCGGCCGACAATTTGTTTTTAGCCCCCCCTTTACGGACGCCAATGGATAAAAAAATTAAATTATTTTTGAAATATGTCCCACAGCTCTTTCTATACGTGTGCTGGTTTTCATCTTTCTATCTGCATTCGTGGTGAAGATATTAGCAAGTGTATATTTCGACTTTTTCCATCCCCCCGCCTCTCCCTTTCACCCCACACTCCCCAAAATTTGGATAATGGAGCTCACTTACCAAGTTAATAACCCACCCAAAAATCAACATTCTACCTTTAACGGTCTTGGAGGTACGAGTCCATATGTACGGCGTACGGCGTACGGCGGGACGGATTTTTTTTTTTGCTTTTTTAGGCTACTTTAGTCATGAAATGCGAAAAAACAAAATTTCAGGGTAGCAATTTTTTTTTTTTTCTGTGTCGATCACAATACTTTATTATTAAAATAATAAAGTAAAATTAAAAGAAGAAACAAAAATAATAAAAAAAAAAGATAAACAATTAAACAATAAATAGGAAAACTAGAAAATAAAAAGTGATAATGGAAATTAATTCAACGACAAGAAAGCTGATCTGGGCGGGGGTCATGCGAAAAACCAACTGTGAGAAGTGTTGATTGAAAAGTCTGAGCATAGAAGAACAATTGACTCAAATAATTTAGCCACACAAGGAAGAATGGCAATCGGCCTATAATTGCTTACAACATCGCGCTAGCCAGATTTATGTAAAGGTGTTATAGTAGAGAATTTTAATAACAAGGGAAAAACACCGGATCGAAGGGATAAATTAAATATAGGTAAAAGAGTTAAATTACACCTCTTAATTACGGACGCAGGAATACCATCTGGCGCACAAGAGAAATTATCGGCAATGTCCCCAATGTATTTTAAAATGGTTGCATCATCAATAAAGAGATCTTTTGGCACTAAGGAAGTAGAAGGGAACTTTGCTGAGTAATGAAAATCGTTGATGTCAGTTACTGAAACACTACTGGAGAAAGTAGTTCGGAAATGGTTACCAAATAAATTGCTGATCACGATTTATAAAGATTTCTAACACTGACTACAATGTTGGGGAAACAAATATTGCTCAAACCATTTTATTCCAGCAATACAGCGGATTTGTGCTTCGAAAGGACATGCTACATTGCGAAAGCTGAAAGTAATAAATTAATATAATGCTAATCTGTAAACATGATTGCACTCTAAGAAACTAAATTGTTAGGTAGCGATTTTAAAATTTTCAAAAGTGGGAAAAAACCGGGACGCCGGTAATTTGGAGGGGCGTTTATCGTCGACAACAAGTTTAAACACCAAGTTACCAACTTCACACCCGTCAATGAACGATTGTGTGCAATCCGCATAAAAACACTTTTTATACTCTAGATGGAATCTGAGAGTATTATAAGTTTGCTCTAAAGTTTGTAACGCCAAGAAATACGGCTCGGAGAAAAAAATGAATGATACAGAAGTTAATATTATCACTCAAAAATCTCAAAACCGGATGTCCGTCCGTCTGTCCGTCCGTCCGTCCGTCCGTCCGTCCGTCCGTCCGTCCGTCCGTCCGTCCGTCCGTCTGTGCGCGCTCTAGCTTGAGAACGCGTTGAGCTAGATAGTTCAAATTTCGTACACGTCGTTTTTGACAAAAAAGTAAGGTCAAGTTCGTGAACGGGCCAAATCGCTCCACCCCTTCTACCCCCTCCCATACAAAATGACACAATTGCGCAATTTGACAATTAACGGATTTGCTCGAAAAGTATGGAAGCTATTGATCTGAAATTTGGAATATGTTATTTTTATGATAATATCAATCTACCATATAAAAATTATGCGTGTCCTCCCCTTCCTTCTACCACCTCCCATACAAACTGTTCTTGTCATGAATTACTTTAAGCTAATTTACTGAGTGCGTATAAAATTTAGCAGGCTGAAATTGTGCATCAAATATTAATTTAACATTTTTAGTAAGACTAAAAAAAATTAGACGATTAGCTTCACCCCTTCTACCCCCTCCCATACAAAATGACACAATTTCGCAATTTGACAATAAATGGATTCACTCGAAAAGTATAAGAGCTATTAGTCTGAATTTTGGGATGTATTACTTTTATAATGATATAAATCTACAGTAGAAAAAGTATCTACGTCCTCCCTCTCCTTCCACCCCCTCCCATATAAACTACACTTTTTCATGAAATGCTCTACGACAATTTTCTCAGAACATATAATATTTATCGAGCTCATATTTTGTAATAAATACTTAATTAGTATTATCACTAAGATCAGAAAAAAATATTTGATTAGCTTCACCCCTTCTACCCCCTCCCATACAATATGACACAGTTTCACAACTTCACAAAAAATCTATTTTCTTGAAAAGTATGAATGTTACTGGTCTAAAATTTAAGGGATGTCAATTTTATGATATTCTTAGTTATTTCTAAAAAATTCACTAAAATCCCCCCACTCTTTCTACCACCTCCCATACAAACCGCACATTTTCACTAAATCTAACACACTAATTTTCTCAGCTCCTATTCAATTTTTGGAGTAAGCATTTTGTATGATTGATTTGACAAAAAATTATATTTCATCTAGAGTATCGTAAGATTGCGTTTTACGCGCAATCGTAGCCCTGTTATGTTTTTTTATTGTTTGGTTCATTGATGTCCACGCCCGCCCAAATGGAAGATAAAGACGACGAAGTTAAAGACAATTTCTGCAGCACCTAAGTATCAACATTCGACTCGCTTCCGTCGAACGATATTAATAACACTACTTTAGCGCGAAAGTGGGCACATAAGAAACTTACATAGGGACAAATGGAAGGCACAGTCTCCATGACATTAGTAACGATAACGGGCAGAGGCTCACTGATTTCACCAGCAGCAAAACCCTTATTGTAGCCTTGAAATGCTTCCCGCATCGTAACATTCATAAGAGAACGTGGGCATCACCGAACGGACGAACATTCAATCAAATAGACCACGTTCTAATAGAGAAAAGGTCGGCCTCCTGCATTCTCGACGAGCGTACATGTCAAGGGGCTAATCGCGACACAGATCACTGTTTGGTAAATACCAAGTTCCGATGTCAAATCGGAAACTGAGGGCACTCAAAAACACTACCGATTCCTAAATTCGGCATAGATAAACTAAAAGACGAGCAAATAGTTCCAAAACTTGTATCAGCCTTGGAGAGGAACTTCGCGACAATGCTGAACTCCAACGATAGCCAACCAATAGAAGAAATGTGGCAAAATATCGAAGATGGCATTACATCCGTCGCAGAGGAGGCGATACGACAACAACCCCGGTGCAAAAGAAATGATTGGTTTGACAACGAATGCCATGAGGCCTTAGAGCGAAAAAATCAAGCTTACCGAACGGCTGACATGAGCCAAACGGGAAAAAATAAAATGATCTTTGACGATTTACAAACAAAACAGCCAGAAAAAAAGGAAGTACAGTAATGACGAAATTAAAAACATGGACGAACATTGAAAATTACAGAACACAAGAGCCACTTACTCCCTTGTTAAAAGGATGAAAAAGGGATACCAACCGAAAACGACCCCAAGGATTCAAAAACATAATAAGTATTGCGGAAGATCTAAAACTAAGATGGGCGCAATACTTTGAACATCTTCTTAATCCAAGCTCATCGCCCGCACGAATAAAAATAGCAGACATAATAGCAGGTACATAACTGATGTAACAGCTGATCACGGATCCGCTTTGAGAAACACTTCCTGAACATTGGAGCAAGAGCATCATATGTCCAATTTATAAAAAAGGCGACAAACTTTGCTGCGAAAACTACTGAGGAATATCTCTGTTGTCTGTACGTCTTATAAGATCTTAACGAAAATTCAAGGAAAAATAATTTAACCCTATGCTGACAAAGTAATTGGTGAGTACCAAGGTGGATTTAGAGCTAGACGATCGACCAGAGATCAGATATTCTCAGTTAAACAGGTGCTGAAAAAGTGCTGGGAGTATAATATTGATATGCATCTGATATTTGTTGACTTCTAACAAGCAAACTACAGTATCCACAAGCGCGTATTGTATGAAATCATGCTGGAGTTTGGACTCACACCAAAATTGCTTCGGCATAAAAGAACGATAATGACTGCGTCCTTGTCACAAGTCAGAGTAGAAAATGATCTGACTTCTAGTTTTAAAACAGAAAACGGCCTTAAGCAAGGTGATGGCCTCGTACCAACGCTTTTCAACTTTACACTCGAATATGTCGTTCGAAAACTTCTCGTTCACATCACTATGCTTCAAATTCATTTAACTCGTAAATTTGGGTGTATTATGGAAATTAGGGTGGAGAGACATGGAAATGATGGTAAATAAACTGCCAACAAGTCGGGCGAAACTTTATTATTCTTGGGACATGTTGCGGATGTGTGGAAAGTCAATATGCAAGTAAGAGTGGTTAGGGAAGACTAAGTGAAAGGGAGTTCTTGAGCAGGGCTGTTGTCTATTTAACAATATTTCATTCGTTTCTACAAGTTTGGGTTTTTATGGAGGGAAGGAGGAGGGGTAATAGTAAGGGTGGGTGGATGTTAATAGCTTTTTAATTAATTGCTTGAATCACGTCCAATATTCTCTGTGTAGAATGTGTTTCATAGACGAAGTTGCATAGAATTTTCATAAAATTCGGTGTATTTTACATTCACGAAACCGAACATTTGTATGGGAGGGGGTAGAGTAGGTAGGGGAATCGTAAATTTTGATATGCAGTTATATTTCGCTTCTCTTTTAAGGTGCTTTTATAAAATTTCAAGTTCATAGCTTTTAGTTTGTTGGCTATTAGATGATTTATGAAATTGGTCGAAATCATAGTTTTGTATGGGAGGGGGTAGAAGGGCAAGCGCGATTTGAAAATTTTGAAAGCAATTTCATTTGAATTATTTTTATAAGTTTCAATGCAAAATTTGAAATTGATAACTTTTAAGAGTTAGCTGATAACTTATTTCATAAAAATGCTCGAAAAAATAATTTTGTATGGGAGGGGGTAGAGGAGGTAGGGGAATCGTAAGACTTGTGATGCAATTTTCTTTCTTTTTAGTTGTAAGGTGCTCGTACAAAATTTCAAGTTCATAGCTTGCAAATTGTTTGTTATTAGTTGATTTAATGAAATTGGTCGAAATCATACTTTTGTATGGGAGGGGGTAGAAGGGTAAGCGCGATTTCAAAACTTTTAACGTAATTTCATTTCAATTATTTTTGTAAGTTCTTGTGCAAAATTTCAAATTGATAGCTTTTAATAGTTAGGTGGTAATTGATTTCTTGAAAATGGTCGAAAAAATAATTTTGTATGGGAGGGGGTAGAAGTTTTAAGGATTTTCGACCAGTTAATAATTCATTCTTTTAGGGATTTTTTTTAAATGCATTTCGCAAATTTTCAAGTTTCTACCTTAAAATTTCATTCAAAAATTTTCAGCTTATGTGTTTTTCCATTTCACATGAAACACCTTGTGCACGTTAGACCAGGGGGGTCGGTGCATAACAATTGTAGAATTTTTATTATTTTTTATGTATGTACAATAAATTGATATATTGACCTGCAAAATTTAGACTCTGTATCTTTTACCAGAGCCCTAAAAAAATTACTCAAAATTTTCAACATTTTTGCTTTCCACCTCCCTCCCCTTACACCCCCTTACTTAATTTTTTTACCAAAATTAAAAATTATATAGTTCTATGATCTGACAAATTTTTGATGTGATATCTGCGCTGAATTTTGAGATATAATGGTTTAAAATTTTGGAAAGTTCAATGCTCCCCATTTTCCCCCACTACTATTTAGTCCAAATATTATATTTTTTTTGTATTTCTTTAGTATAGCTTAATATAAGTACCAAGTTTCAATTGCATAGCTCAACAAATAGCCGAGATATTGATTTTTAAGTGTTTTTCTTTGCACCCCCCCTGACTCTCCCCCTTACAATAATTAGCCTCTACGTAAGCTGATTCCAGTGAATCTGTATGCCACCTTGATGGTCTAAAATTATAAATTTTTTATGCTAAGTAATTTCGAAGATATAATCATTTGAAAAAAAAATTCGGCCGACAATTGGTTTTTAGCCCCCCCTTTTTGCACCCCAATGGATAAAAAAATTAGATTAATTTTAAAAGTTGTCCCATAAACCCTTTTATATGTATATTGATTTTTAGCTTCCTAGCTGTAACCATGTTTGAGATATTTGAATTCTTAGTTTTCGGTTTAAGTGCTCCCCCCGCCTCCCCCTGAACCCTTACACCTCCAAAAATGAGTGTCCTTCTGAGATCCGCAACTACCTACAATCCCTCCAAAAATGAGTTTTCTACCTCGAAGGGCTTGGGAGTTAATGTGCTCTGAGCGTACACACCGGCGTACGGCGTACGGCGGACGGCGGACGGCGGACGGCGGACGGCGTACGGCGGACGGCGTACGGCGGACGGCGTACAGACAGACGGATTTTTTTTTTTTGCATTTTTAGGCTAATTTAGTCACGAAACGCGAAAAAAACAAAATTTCAGGGTAGCAAATTTTTTTTTTTTCCCAAGTCGATCACAATACTTTATTATTAAAATAATAAAGTAAAATTATTCTTAATGGACTGGAGGTTATACCTACTTGGGAAAACGTTAGCCGGCAATGCATTCCAAAGTGTGGATGTTTGGGAGATGAATGACTATCCATGTTTCACTGTACGAGTAGGAATAGGGTTGACGGCATACTCGTGCGTGCCTTTAGCTTCACGAGTATTTCGGGAAAATGTGTAAAGTAGAGGAATGAGTGATTTAAGTTCCGCACTACATTTAACATGAAAGTAGCGATAGTAAATGCTGAGTACTCTGGAGGAGGAGAAGGAAGTAGCACCATAATACGACTCGTATAGTGCGATTGGACAAGAAACCCTCAATACATTGAACAAGGGAAGCATCGTGGCCAATGGCTTTGAGCTTAGCAAAAAGACATTCCTGACAAACTCTGTCAAAAGCTTTTGGAATTTCAAGTGCGAGAATTTGACTTTCATCATATTTGTGCAAGCAGGAGTTCCAAAATTTTGTCAGATAGACCAAGATGTCTCCCGTCGACTTTCCAGAACTTAAACCGTATTGGCGAGCTTGAATAGCTGTTTAACATCAGGATAATGAACGATTTTGTGATTGACAGCAGTTTCCATTACTTTCGAGAGTACTAAAGTTATGGCTATTGGGCAGTAGTTAGTGGGGTTTGCTTTGCTTCCTTTCTTGAAAATTGGCTGAACATTCGCAACTTTCCACAATTGTGGAAAGCACCCAGAAGAGTAAGACAGATGAAAAATATTGCGACTGGGTTTAGCCAGAGAAGACGAGCACATTTGAAGGGTAATGGCGGGAATGCCAGCAGTGCTAGCGGACTTGTGAATATTGATCTATTGCAGAACCCTGGAAATGAAACGTGTGTGAAAATGTAGCGAAGGCAGCGAAAAACAGAAGGTGTTGCGATAGAAGGGATTTGGTTTGAAGGTGTTTGTGTGGAGTTTCTCGCAAAGCTTGCTGCCAGTACTTTCTTAACAGGATCGACTATGGTACGGTCACCATCGACGAGTGGCGGTGCTGATGAAGAGATGAAATTATTGTTGACCGTTTTTACAAAAGACTAGAAAGATCTTAAGCCTTTTGGACTCTGGAGGATCTTTCGTCAAAGTTTTTAGTAGTAATCAAATTTAACTCGGTTGAGGATAGAATTGCAAGTATTTCTTGCTATAAAGCTCTCTGTTAGCTGAGGTTGGATGATTTTTGAAAGTTTGAAACGATTGTTTCTTCGCCTGAGTTGCAACAAGACATTCATATGAAAGAAGTTCGACTACGTACTAATGAAAACAAAACAAAAATCATGACACAAACTAGGAAAGAAAACGCCAATCATACAAAATATTAGAGCAGGAGACTATAACCTAGAAAACGTAGACAACTTTGAATACCCAGGGGCGAACCTGTGGAGGGATGGAAACGAACCCATCGAAATCAAAAGAAGAATAATGATGGCAAAATGATCATAAGACCTGTGCTATGCTATGGCAACGAAACGTGGATATTAACTCAGACGTACGAAAAACTACTTAAGGCTTTTAAAAGAAAGGTCCTCAGAAGAATCCTCGGACCTGTTAGGGAAGATTCGATCTGGAGAATACGATAGAATAGAGGAATGTATGACTTTTTCGACAATCCAGAACTGTTAACCCTCATAAAATTTAAGAAGTTACAATGAGCTGGTCATGTGGAGCGGATGGATGACGGAAGAATTTCCGCCCACTAAAAGGGAAAGTCAATGGACAAAGACCGGTCGGAAAACCACGGAAGCGCTGGGAGGACTCGATTGACGTAGACAGCAAATCACTGCTAAGATTTTAAAACTGGAAGACGTGGGCTCTGTATGGAAATGAATGGAAGCAAAGCATTCAGGAGCCCAAGGTCCGATTTGGGCTGTAGCGCCATCGTAAGCAAGTAAGTAAACTTTAATATGAACCACTAAATTTACTTAAAAAATTGGTAATTTTGTTATTTTTTTTATCATAGGTGAAGCAGTATTTCGAGGACAAAAATATCGAAGTCTTAGATTTGCCCCCGTATAGAGCAGACTTGAATCCAATCGAAAATATCTGGAGCACAATGAAACTGGAAGTAGCTAAAAAACGCCCGGAACCTCTAGAGACATTAAAAATTTTATTTTCGGCTACTTGAGAATCCATTCCTACCTCGACGTGGAAAAATTTGTCTGAGTTCATGAGTTGAAGGCGTCTGTGTGGCCGTAATAAAAGCCAAAAGAAGCCCTAATAAATATTAATTGTAATAAATTTAGTAGATTAAAAATTTTACCCGAAAAACACGTTATTCGTGGTTCAATCGATGGAACTAATCACTTAAGCTAAAATATTTGATAATTCTCACAATTAAAATAGTTTAATGCAAAATGAGCAAAATTCTCAGCACTGTGTATACAATATCAGTCCCCTTACGAAAGACCAGAAGACAATCCGCTTCAGTGGTATTGCACAACATTCTCACGACAACAACTTCAAATTACTCGAAACCTCTCCAAATCATCTCTAATCCCCACAATTTGTCACTACTCTTGCATTTTTCCCCATAAATAAATCCTGCGAATTTGCAGAGTCTTTCCTCCCTCTACCTCAATAAATGTGTATTACATACAATAGATTGCAACGATCATCAAATCTTATCGTTTTGTGAAAATATCATAAAAAACTACTTAAATATTTTATTACATCGAGACACTATAAAAAATAAATTACTACTGTCCGCCGCATAACGAACAAAACTCCCGCCTGCATCCCCCATCAATCTTCATATTTTCATTTCTACGGATGAGTGCCAAGCATAAGATTCTCGTCCTTACATAGTTAGTAAATACCACATAAAATAACGATTTCGTAATAAAAACGTGGAGCACAATGAAAGTATATTTTGAGGAAGCGCATAAATCAACCCCGACTATCATAGTAATCATCAAAAAAATTAGTGAACACCATTCGAGAGTAATAACGTAAAGAAAAATTCCGGAGCTATATGTTTAGGGACAGTACCTAGCTACGTACATATATGTACATATGTTCCTTTGCTGTACTTGCCCACATCTTCAATCGTAATTTCATTTCTTATTACACTTCTTTAAAAGGATTTAGCCAGCTAACTGTGTAACGAGAAGTCTAGTGAATTAGATTGAGTGAAACGAAAATGACGTTGTAATTATCTAAATATGTCCCACCAATTATCTAAATGAAGGGAACATAAAGGGAATATGTCCGAAACCGACTCACCGATTAATTGATTTATTGGCATCGAGCTTAATTGGATTATCCACTATCCTTGTCACCCAGACCGGACCCTATCACTAGCCTGCACGTATCTGTATGTATGTTAGCGTCGGTATGTATGAATGTTTGACACAATTATTCAATTAACTATGCACGTAATTCATCTAATTGTTTGTGGCTTAGTACTACAAGTGTACGTTGGATAACATTAACGTAGGTACATAATGTTCGAAATAACATTGCTGGTTAGTACCGACCTTGCTGGTTAAAACAATTTAATGAATCAAAATGTCGATTGAAGGCTCGAACTTTTTTTCTATGGGCATATTTAGTGGTTACTTGCCGGCTTATCATTTTGTTAGGTGGGGATGAAGGTGTAATTAGTGGTCGTTGAACATTTGATTTCGATGATGGTAATAGCATTCGATGTATATGGATGCCTTTTATGTGTATTAATTTTACTTTATTATTTAAATAATAAAGTATTGTGATTGACTTGGAAAACAAAAAATTTGCTACCTTGAATTTCTGTTCTTGCGCGTTTCATGACTAACTGAGCCTCAAAAAATCTGCGAACAACTTTATTATTCTTGGGACAAGTTTAGGATACGTGTGAAGTCAATATGCAGGTTAGACTGGATAGAGAAGACTAAATGAATGAGGGTTCTAGGTCAGGCTGTAAATTATTTAACACATAACTGCGATTACGATCAATAGCTCCAATACTTGGAATCAATATTTCATTCGTTTACAAATGCAAGTTTGGGTTTATATGGTAGCGGTTGCGATAGAAGGGATGGTTACATGTCAATAATTGTTTAATTGATTGTTTGAATCGCACTCAAAATTCGCTGTATAGAATGTTAGTTTCATAGACGAAGTATGAAATTCTCAGTGTATTTTATATTCTTCAAACCATACATTTGTATGGGAGGGAATAGAGAAGGTGAGGGAATAGCAAAATTTGTGATTCAACTTTGTTAAGTTTCTTTTGAAAGGTGTTCGTACAAAATTTCAAGTTCGTAGCTTTTAATTTCTTGTTTATTAATTGATTTATTGAAATTGGGCGAAATCATACTTTTGCATGGGAGGGGGTGGAAGGGCAAGGGGGATTCCGAAATTTTTGATGCATTTTTATTTGAAATATTTTTGTGTTTGTAAAAAATTTCAAGTTGATAACTTTTAATGGTTTGGTGATAATTGATTTTTAAAATTGGTCGTAAAAATACTTTTGTATGGAAGGGGGTAGAAGTTTTGGAGATATTCGTCTAGTTAAACTTTTAAGAATTTTTTTTTTAAATGAATTTTACAAATTCCCAAGTTGCAGCTGTAAATTTTATAGAAACATTTTAGTTTTTGTGTGTTTTTTCGATAAGTGTGAACAATACTGCAGGTTATAGCTTTGCTGGATAATAGTTTTGGTTCAAATTAATATTTTTCCTTTATGTATATCCCCGCAGGGGGGTAGTTGTAGGATGCGGTTTTTACCAATTTCTGCAACTATCTTTGGAGACTAGCGACTCCGCGGACCGGAGCTATTATCCCTCTGTGGGATCGGGGCAGTAGAATTCACCCACAGCCCGTCCTGCTTGCACTAAAAATGGCGAATGGACACTCACTGGATCATGGGCTTATCACCCGTGATCTTAAATACTAACTGATGCGAGAAATGAATACAGCGCCTTGGATACGAACGGATTCTAAGGTAATGACTTTTGGCATTCGAAAACGGACTGTGATTGGTTTCTAGAACGTTCGAACATTGAATGACGAGGGAAGGGCTGGGGTCACTCGATGCTTGCACCGTCAAAAAGTGATCAATCGCTTCTCAGTCAATAGGTCGTGGGTTCGATTCCCACTCCAGACGGGATTTTTTTAAGAGCAAATTTTTCAGTTGCTACTGGTGATAAAAAATTATTTGTAATAAAATGGGGAAACGGTGTAAAAGTGAAACAGTTCCACTACAAGAAGGCCTAGATACTCAGTAGATGGTTTCTGTTTGCTTTCTATCATTCAGTCCCCCATAAAATCTGCAAATATTTGTCAGTAAGCAGCCAGTACAATTGAGCAATATACCAGTTTCTCCACTCGCTACGGTCGTTCTCACTCCCCTTCTCCAACCTTCCCAATCCCATTCCTTCCCTCCATGACTGTGTCTGTGCATTGCACATAAAGGCTTAAATTGTAAAAAAAAAAAAAAGGATCAGAAGAAGAACGAACCCTTAGTGAAAACACCATTCTGTACGTTGGTCCTAAGAGCGAAGCCAAAAATGGCGTGGCGGTCGTCGTTACACCGAGAGCGAGAAACGTTCACATCAGCTGGGAACCAATCTCGGATAAAATTATCGCTGTCAGGCTCAGGACCAGTGTCAGAAACGTCACAATTCTACAGTGCTATGTACCAACTAATACCTCAACACCTGACAAAGAGGAGTTTTATAGCCAACTGAGTGCTATCTTCGAGCGTGTTCGAAGAGGTGATATTATTATCATCTCAGGAGATGCCAAAGTTGGCTCTGACAACACTGGACTAGAATACGTCATGGCAAGGCATGGTGATCCTTGGGTTGACGCTTCATGACGTAATACTTACACTATTTGTGGAGTTTTGTAGTACTGGGCAAATGGTCATCGTCGGGACGCTTTTTCCACACAAGGGTCACCACAAAACATTTTGGGTTTCCACTGATGGTGTTACTCAGAACCAGATCGACCATTTGGCTATAACTCGCCGATTGAGAAGATGTCTCCTCGATATGCGCGCGAAGCGTGGAGCTGACGTGGGGAGCGATCATCACTTGATGGTTGCTTGCTTGAGATTGTGCACAGCAGCTATTCGATGACCACAAATTCTTCAAATGAAGCGCAAGCTTAATGTGGATAAACTCAGAGACCTAAAGGAAAAGCCCACCACTCAACGCGAAAAGTCATCCACATTGGGAAAATATGAAATGCGCACACTGGACGCCAATTGGGAGGCAACCAGAAACCATTTTCTAACTAGTGGTGAAGATTGGATACATGTAAGGCGGTGAGAAACGCTGGATATTGCAACACACATGGGACAAGATCGGAAAAAAACCAAATTGGTAATCATCTCTCAACCGAACAAACACCCGACTTGAGGCAGAACTACAGCGATGATCATATACAGCTTAAAAAGGCTGTTAGACGTGACAAGAGAAAGGCCATTGAAGATCTGGCCAACAAGGCAGAATTTGCGGCTTACCTTGGGGATATGGGTTCACTATTTAAAATCATAAAACAGTTGACGAACAGGAATTTCACCGCAAACCACGTGGTGAGAGATGTCAATGGAACTCTCCTTAATAGGAGTGAACACCAGTTGCGGCGATGGAAGAAATGCTTCTGTGATATTTTAAACATCTTGTCAGAGGAAGCTATTCCAGAAATAGATCAACTCTCAAACATCCAAACGCAACAATCCTCTATTAGGAACAAGATAAGAAAGAGATATTTTCTGCCATTCGGTCAATGGTGGAAAGGACAGCCCCAGATATAGATGGATTACCAACCGAACTCCTCGAACCCGGAACAGCCGATATACTCTTCCCACTCTTTTTTGACGCATGCGTCAAATCCGTGTTGTTATATGGTTGTACTACGTGGAAAGTGACCGTTCGCCTTACCAAGAAACTACAAACTTTCGTGAACCAATGGCTTCAACGCATTTTGGAAATATTCTGGCCGGAAATGATCTCCAATAACGAACTTTGGAGTATAACTGGACAGACTAAAATAGGCATTGAGATTCAAAGACGGAAGTGGCAGTGGATCGGTCATACTCCTCAAAATATGACCGATCCACTGCCACTTCACCAGAGCAAAATACCGCCAAACAGGCTCTGGATTGTTATAGTTAAGGTACAGCCTAGTAGGTAGTGTGTTGGTCTTGTAATGCGAAGATCGTGATTTCAAATCCCGGTCGGCGCAATATATAATTCCGCCACATTGCCTGCTTGGATATACCTTGGTCACCTCAATCTAAGAAAATGAAAATCTCGTAGAAAGAGGGTTGTGCGAAGGGCTAACAACCCTTCCACAATAATTAATGAAAAATGTTAAGGAACCTGAATATCAGGAGGCGATTTGGGCTGTAGGGCCATTGTAGTAGAAGAAGAAGGCTCTGGATTATTATCTTCAAAGAAGACGTCGGGTTGGTCGGAGTAAGAAATTCCTGGCAACAGCTTATAGCCGATGCTGAAGATCGCGCATTGTGGAAGAGAGTTGTTTCAATGCCCCTATAGCGGGTCTTAATTAATTTATTTATTTATTTGGGCTCTTGAACAAAAACATTACAATTTCAATTAAACAAAAGCGGCAAATAAAAGAATAGCAAAGAGGAAAATTTAAACATTGAGGATGATAGTTTATAATATACGCTAAAAAATAAATGAATATTAAAGATAAAAATTTAAACATTGAATATGATAGATTTAACTCTTTTCTTAAATAATGGACAAGAAGAAGCAAAAGAACCAAATTGAAGTCGGTCATGGTTCCTTTGCATTCTTAGCATCGAAAAGTGATGGTATACATTGAGAGAGGCTCGTAGAGGATTGAAGATGTTTGAATTCCTTGTTGAGACTATTCCTGGTCTAAAGTTCAGGTCGTCAGAGAGGTGGGTATTGAGCAGGTAGTTGCACAGTTTGAAGAGGAAGCAAGTATAAGAAAAATAAAGATTCTGTCGCATTTCGCGTTCCCACTCAAATGGAAAGTAGGGTTATTCAAACACACCATGAGGCGATGTGCCACATTAGTGCAAATAGATGTTACGAATACTTAAAGAAGTCTTATTGGTTTCCACACATGAAACAAAAAATTGAAACGCATATAAAAAACTGCCTGAAATGCATTTATTTCTCACCTCCTTTTGGAAAAATTGAGGGAGTTATTATTTCGAACCAATACACAAGCATCGAGGAAGGTTCGCCTTAAATGCAGTGGCTGTAGGTGAAGTACTTCAAGTCTGCCATTGTAGTCGATATGAGGCTTCCTTAATCTGTAGAAAAGGGTTCGAGTGAGTCTATGCTGAACAGATTCGATGGTTCGAACATGGCAAGAACGGTGTGGGTTCCAGACGGTGGAACAGTATTCCAAAATACTACGGACGAGTGTGGAAAATAGGGGAACAGCTGTTCCTGGACGATTAAACTGGACGGTCGTGCGGAGGACGAAGCCAGCAAGTCTATATGCCTTATTAGTAATCTCGGAGAAATGATTGACGAATTTAAGTTTACGATCAAAGACCACTCCTAGATCCTTTATTGTGGTTACTGCTGTAAGGATGGATCCATTAATAGAGTAAGAGAGAACAGAGGAGGTAGTCTTATACGAGTACTCCAAAGTAAAGCACTTTTCTATGTTCAAAAAGATATCGTTGTTTGAACACCAACGAGAGACACCAGACAAATCAGCCTGGAGAATCATGTCATCAGAAACGGAGGAAATTTCCCGGAACAGTTTGAGGTCATCAGCGAATAAGTGACAGTTCGAAGATACAAATTGGGGCAAATCATTTATGAAGAGAGTAAATAATAGAGGACCAAGGATCGATCCCTGCAGGACACCAGAGTTAGCAAGAAACTCAGTAGAGGAGTATCCATTGAATTCGGTGACGACGGTCCGCAAGTACACGTTGAGCTGTTCTCGTTGACAGACGCTCTGTCGCGTCGTCGCTCTAGTTTATTATTTTTTTTTCTCGTCTCGCCGTTTGTCTCTACAATCATTTTCAAATTTAAATTTTTAATTAAATCCGCGTTTAAATAAATAATTGTCCGTCAAAAGTGCTGTTTCGTCGCAAATCGATATGTGCACGGGGGTCATCGCGTCGGCAACTGTGAATTCCCGCTAACCTTATCAGCTCAAGCCAAATGCCGGCTAGCAGACCAGGACTACGGGGGTCATACCGCCGTCGGATTTCCTAGTCTAGTCTCCGTTTCCAGCTAAGTGTCGACTAACGGACCGGGGTCTTCAATGTGTTGGTGTTCCCGTGCATAGGCCTAGAACTTGCGCGGGTCGTGCAATTGCGGACCCCGGACCGTTAATTGTTTTTCGTTTGTGTTGTTGGTTATGCTGCTTGGTTTATTTATATATATAATTTTTTTTTTTTTTCTCACTTTATTTTGGTTTTGGAGTTTTTGTTTCATATGCTTGCTTTTCGTGTTGCCATATACTCGTTTCTATTTATTTTGTTTTTTTTTTTTTTTTTTTGATCTGATCTGTATGATTTTGTTACTATTTATTAATATTTTTTTTTTACGCCTTGACTAATTTATAGCTTTTCGGTTTTTATTAAATTTAGCGTTGTTATATTTTATTTTCTTGTTTCTTTTATCATTTAAGATTTTTGTCTCAAACTTTTTCTTCCTTTTGTATTTATTTGTTTTTATGGCAACGTTTACGATCGATCAGGTCAACGTTCGGGGATTGAGTTCTGCGTACCTTTCCCTGTATATTCATACCCAAACATCAAAGCCAGAAATACTAGCACTTGACGAGTGCAAGGTGCTACCAGGGAGTGAGCAGTTTTACTCTGTTCCCGGATACCACCTTATCCCAGCATTTTTTCGCCAGCGGGGGATCACTCTTTACATCCGTGATGATGTGCCCTTCCAATTGGTTCCACATTTGGGTACCTGCTCCAATCCGGAATTTAATTTTATCTGGATAAAACTTTTAGTCCAAGGGCATATCTTGTATTTTTCTTATATTTATAGAAGCCCGGCACTGAATGCAGCTAAAACAGCTAGTGAGCTGGATGGGTTGTCTGAATCCATCCAGTCCATTTACTCTGCACACCCTGACGCTGAAATCGTTATCGCGGGCGATTTCAATGTTCACAACACTGCCTGGCTGAAATATTCCTCCTGCACGGACCAAGAGGGACGTGATACTGAGCTCTTTGCCTCGTTAAACGGTTTAACACAGCTGGTAAATCAGCCTACTCGTTTACCAGAAATTGCAGGTCAGTTCTCCAATCTTCTTGATCTATTTCTCACCAACCAACCTGAGAAATATTCTCTCTCTGTAATATCCCCATCGCCAATTGGGAATACGGATCACTTCTTGATCCGTGCACAATTTCCTGTTGCAGCACATAAACTGCTGCCAGTTAAGGCACCCCGTCGAACTGTTTGGCATTTCAAAAGAGCCAATTGGGGGGCGCTGAACGAGTTCTTCAATGCCTTCAATTGGAAATTGTGCTTCGATTCTAATGACTGCGATGAAGCCTGTAAACTTGTCACCGAGACCATCCTGAAAGGTATGAAGCTCTTTATACCTTCCAGTCAAAAGAGAATCCGGCCGTCGAAGGATTCTTGGTTCACTAAAGAATGTCTCGCGGCAATTCAGGCTAAGAAACAATCGTTTCAAAATTTTCCAACTCCAGCTAACATAGAGCTTTATAATGCATCAAGAAATTCTTGCAAATCCACCCTTAAACGTGTTAAATTTGATCACGACCACAAACTTTGGCGGAAGATTCTTCAGAGTCCAAAAGGCTCAAGATCTTTCTGGTCTTTTGTCAAAACGGTCAACAATAATTTCATCTCTTCATCAACACCACCACTTGTCGATGGCGACCGTACCGTTATTGATCCGGTTGAGAAAGCGAACCTATTGGCAGTAAGTTTCGCAAGAAACTCCACGCTACCACCTTCAAACCAAGCCCCTCCTATCGTAACACCATCAGGTTTTTCGCTGCCGCCGCTACATTTCCGCACGCATCTCATATTCAGGATCCTGCAAAAGCTCAATGTTCACAAGTCCGCTGGCCCTGATGGCATTCCCCCAATTACTCTTAAAATGTGCTCCTCCTCTCTGGCTAAACCCCTTCGCAATCTTTTTCATCTATCTTACTCTTCTGGGTGCTTTCCACGATTGTGGAAAGCCGCGAATGTTCAGCCAATTCCCAAGAAAGGAAGCAAAGCGAACCCCGCTAATTACCGCCCGATAGCCATCACTTCAGTGCTCTCGAAAGTGATGGAAACTGCTGTCAATCGCAAAATCATTCACTATCTCGAGGATAAACAGCTTATCCACGATCGCCAATACGGTTTCCGTTCTGGAAGGTCGACGGGAGATCTTTTGGTCTACCTGACGGAACGTTGGAACTCTTGCTTGCACAAATACGGCGAAGGTCAAGTTCTTGCTCTTGACATTGCAAAAGCTTTTGACAGAGTTTGGCATGAATGTCTCCTTGTTAAGCTAAAGGCCATTGGTCTCGATGCTACCCTCATTCGATGGATTGAGAGTTTCCTTTCTGAACGCACTATACGAGTCGTATTAGATGGCGTTACTTCTTCTTCTTTCCCAACTAATTCTGGTGTCCGTCAGGGTTCTGTTCTTTCACCTACTCTGTTCTTAGTATTCATTAATGACCTTTTGTCTTCTACTCTCAATCCAATCCATAGTTTTGCTGATGACAGTACTTTAGATAACACCTTTGAATTTAACTCTGCTGCGGATTCTCACAAGCTATCTATTGCTTCCAAACGCAGGGAGCTATTCAGTTCGCTGGACTCCGACCTCGACTTAATCCTGGATTGGGGCAGGAAAAATAGAGTAGAGTTCAACGCTGCTAAAACACAGGCCTGTCATCTTTCCCTTAAACGTGATGTTCCAGCGTCGTCGTCTAATTTAGCCTTTAATGGCGTACCAATTTGCTCTGTAGATGAGTTTATCATGTTAGGTGTAAAATTAAATAACCATCTTGATTTGAGCAAACATATCTTTGATGTTGCCCTTGATACCTCCAAACGCTTAGGTATCCTTCGCAAATGTAAAAAATATTTTACACCTCACGACTTAGCTACCATCTACAAGGCTTACATTCGGCCTCGCTTAGAGAATAATTCGCATTTATGGGCTGGGGCACCCAAAACACACCTTGCGCTGCTCGATCGAATCCAAAAACATGCGTTCCGACTAATTGGAGATGACACCATTACGGTTTCTATTGACTCCCTCGAACATCGTAGGAACGTCGGAGCACTCAGCATCTACTATCGCTACTTTCATGGTAAATGTAGTGCGGAACTTAAATCACTCATTCCTTCACTTTTAATTTTTCCCCGAAATACTCGTCAAGCTAAACGCGCACACGAGTTTACTGTCAACCCTATTCCTACTCGTACAGTGAAATATAGACAGTCATTCATCTCCCGAACGTCCAGACTTTGGAACGCGTTGCCTTCTAGCATATTTCCAAGCAAGTATAACCTTCAGCGCTTCAAAAATAATGTCCATCGCCATTTCCGTGTATCTCCCCCAAAATTCCCATAACACTATCAAATTTTATCCTCTACCTATACCTATACCTATACCGACTTAACTGTGTAATGCATTAAAGGGTGACCCCTAAGTTATAATCGGTGCCATAACAAAAAAAAAAAAAGGTACGAACTGAACCAGTTCGGGAGAGAGCTAAATTTTTGAATTTTGAATTTGAATGATTGATGTGTATCAAATGGACATATCCACGTGCAAAATTTTAAATTTGTATCTCTTACCAGAGCCCTAGAAAAATTTATGAACCTTTTTTTTTTTCATTACCCTTGCACCCTCCATATTAAAATTTGTAGAAAAAATTTAGATCATATAGCTCTACAAATTAACAAAACTTCAACTTAATACCTGTTTTGGATTTTGAGATACATATAACGGTTGGAAATGTTGAAAAAAATCACCATTTTTGTAACATTCCCTATTTACCCCACTACTATTATTACCAAATATTATATATTTCTTCTATTCTTAATATATGTTTTAAGTTTGCATTACATAGCTTAAGATATTAGTTTTAAAGTGTTTTTTTTTTTTTTTTTTTTTTTTTTAAGGCACCGAATACAACTTAGGGGGTCACCCTTTAATGCTATTGCATAGTTATGACGGTATAGGAAGAGGATGAAACTTGGTAGTATTACAGGAATTTTGGGGGAGAGAGACGGAAGTGGCGATGGACATTACTTTTGAAATGCTGAAGGTTATACTTGCTTGGAAACATACTAGCAGGCAATGCGTTCCAAAGTCTAGACGTTCGGGGGATGAATGACTGCCTATATTTCACTGTACGAGTAGGAATAGGGTTAACAGTATACTCGTGCGCGCGATTAGCTTGACGAGTATTACGGGGAAAGGTGTAAAGTGGAGGAATGAGTGATCTAAGTTCCGCGCTACATTTACCATGAAAATAGCGATAGTAAATGCTGAGTACTGCAACGTTCCTACGATGCTCGAGGGAATCAATAGAAATCGTGATGTTGTCATCTCCGATTAGTCGGAACGCATGTTTTTGGATTCGATCGAGCAGCGCAAGGTGTGTTTTGGGAGCCCCAGCCCACAAATGCGAATTGTACTCTAAACGAGGTCTAATGTAAGCCTTGTAGATGGTAGCTAAGTCGTGAGGAGTAAAATATTTTTTGCATTTGCGAAGAATACCTAGGCGTTTGGAGGTATCAAGTGCAACATCATAGATATGTTTGCTCCAATCCAGATGGTTATTTAACTTTACGCCCAAAACGACAAATTCCTCTAAAGGGCTAATTGGTATGCCATTAAAAGCTAAATTAGACGACGACGCTGGAACATCACGTTTAAGAGAAAGATGACAGGCCTGTGTTTTAGCAGCGTTGAACTCTACTCTATTTTTCCTGCCCCATTCCAGGATTAAGCCGAGGTCGGAGTCCAGCGAACTGAATAACTCCCTGCGTTTGGAAGCAATTGATTGCTTGTGAGAATCCGCAGCAGAGTTAAATTCAAAGGTGTTATTTAAGGTACTGTCATCAGCAAAACTATGGATTGGATTGAGAGTAGAAGACAAAAGGTCGTTAATGAATACTAAGAACAGAGTAGGCGATAGGACAGAGCCCTGAGGAACACCAAAATTAGTTGGGAAAGAAGAAGAAGAAACGCCATCTAAAACGACTCGTATAGTACGTTCAGATAGGAAACTCTCAATCCATCGAATGAGGGTAGCATCGAGGCCAATGGCCTTTAGCTTAACAAGGAGACATTCATGCCAAACTCTGTCAAAAGCTTTTGCAATGTCAAGAGCAAGAACTTGACCTTCGCCGTATTTGTGCAAGCAAGAGTTCCAACGTTCTGTCAGGTAGGCCAAGAGATCTCCCGTCGACCTTCCAGAACGGAAACCGTATTGGCGATCGTGGATAAGCTGCTTATCCTCGAGATAGTGAATTATTTTGCAATTGACAGCAGTTTCCATCACTTTCGAGAGCACTGAAGTGATGGCTATCGGGCGGTAGTTAGCGGGGTTCGCTTTGCTTCCTTTCTTGGGAATTGGCTGAACATTCGCGACTTTCCACAATCGTGAAAAGCACCCAGAAGAGTAAGATAAATAAAAAAGATTGCGAAGAGGTTTAGCCAGAGAAGAGGAGCACATTTTAAGGGTGATGGGGGGAATGCCGTCAGGGCCAGCGGACTTGTGAACATTGAGCTTTTGCAGGATCCTAGATATGAGACGCGTGCGGAAGTGTAGCGGCGGCAGCGAAAAACCTGATGGTGATGCGATAGGAGGGGTTTGGTTTGAAGGTGGTAGCGTTGAGTTTCTTGCGAAACTTACTGCCAATAGGTTGGCTTTCTCAACTGGATCAATAACGGTACGGTCGCCATCTACGAGTGGTGGTGTTGATGAAGAGATGAAATTATTATTGACCGTTTTGACAAAAGACCAGAAAGATCTTGAGCCTTTTGGACTCTGAAGGATCTTCCGCCGAAGTTTTTGGTCGTGATCAAATTTAACACGTTTAAGGATGGATTTGCAGGTATTTCTTGATGCATTATAAAGCTCTCTGTTAGCTGGAGTTGGAGAATTTTGAAAATTTCGAAACGATTGTTTCTTAGCCTGAATTGCCGCGAGACATTCTTTTGTGAACCAAGAGTCCTTCGACGGCCGGATTCTCTTTTGACTGGAAGGTATGTAGAGCTTCATACCTTTCAGGATGGTCTCGGTGACAAGTTTACAGGCTTCATCGCTGTTATTAAAATCGAAGCACAATTTCCAATTGAAGGCATTGAAGAACTCGTTCAGCGCCCCCCAATTTGCTCTTTTGAAATGCCAAACAGTTCTGCGGGGTGCCTTAACTGGCAGCGGTTTTTGTGCTGCAACAGGAAATTGTGCACGAATCAAGAAGTGATCCGTATTTCCAATTGGCGATGGTGATAATACAGAGATAGAATATTTCTCAGGTTGGTTGGTGAGAAATAGATCAAGAAGATTTGAGAATTGACCTGCAATTTCAGTTAAACGAGTAGGCTCACTTACCAGATGTGTTAAACCGTTTAACGAGGCAAAGAGCTCAGTATCACGTCCCTCTTGGTCCGTGCAGGAGGAATATTTAAGCCAGGCAATGTTGAGAACATTGAAATCGCCCGCGATAACGATTTCAGCGTCAGGGTGTGCAGTGTAAATGGACTGGACGGATTCAGACAACCCATCCAGCTCACTAGCTGTTTTAGCTGCATTCAGTGCCGGGCTTCTATAAATATAACAAAAAAACAAGATATGCCCTTGGACTAAAAGTTTTATCCAGATAAAATTAAATTCCGGATTGGAGCAGGTACCCAAATATGGAACCAATTGGAAGGGCACATCATCGCGGATGTAGAGAGCGATCCCCCGCTGGCGAAAAAATGCTGGGATAAGGTGATAACCGGGAACAGAATAAAACTGCTCACTTCCAGGTAGCACCTTGCACTCGCCAAGTGCTAGTATTTCTGGCTTAGCAGTTTGGGTATAAATGTACAGGGAGAGGTAGGCAGAGCTCAATCCCCGAACGTTGACCTGGTCAATCGTGAAGGTTGCCATTTATATATATAAAAAAAAGAAACAAAAAAAAAGCGCGTACGAAAACGTTAATAAATAAATAAGTAAAAAGAGGACTCAAATTACAAAACTAAAAAGTCAAGATGTAAAAATCAAAAATAAATCAAAAAAAAAAAAAAAAATGTAATCAAATAATAAAAAAATATAAAAACGCAAACATGGCAACACCAAAAGACACAGAATAAAAAATGCACTGCAGAAAAGAAAAAAAAAAAAACAAGCAGCATAAACCAACAACACAAACGAAAAATAATTAACGGCCCGGGATCCGCATTCTTTGCATTATCATTTCAATTATTGGCCTCTCTATTAATAGATTATAGTGGAACTGTATACCACCCAATTGTTCTTAAAATAAGAATTTTTTTTGATCAAGTAGTTCCGCAGATATGACCATTAAGAAAAAAAACTCAATTCGTTTCTAGGCCCCCCCTTTTCGGACGCTAATGGTTACAAGAATCAAATTATTTATGGAGTTTGTTTCACAACCCTCTCTTTAACTTAGCTGATTTTCAGCTTCCTATCTGCTTTCATGGTGGAGATATTAGCTAGTGTAGTTTTTGAGTCTTTTTCTTCCCCGCCTCCCCCTACCACCTGAAACTCCCCAAAAATTAGATAATGGAGCTCACTTACTTATTTAACAATCCGCCCAAAAACGAACATTCTACCTTCAATGATCCGAAGGTGGTGGAAATATCTATAGTAAATGCAGAGTGCTCCGATATTTCGACGATGCTCGAGGGAGTCATTTGAGGCCGATATAGCCTCATCTCCATTTAATCGGAATGTATGTTTTCGATTATGGTCATAGTTTTGACGATGACAGTGTCTTACATAACACCTTTGAATTTAACTCTGATGCGGATTCGCCCAAGCAAGGTATTGCTTCCAAACACACGGAGTTATTCGGTTCCCTGGACTCCGACCTCGACTGAATCCTGGAATGGGGTAGCAAAAATACAGTAGAGTTCAACGCTGCTAAAACACAGGCCTGTCATCTTTCCCTTAAACGTAGTGTGCTAGCGTCGTCGTCTAATTTAGCCTGTAATGGCGTACCAATTAGCTACTAAGGCTGTCGATACACGATGCGAGTTAATATATGTATACTATCTCGCTTTTCGATGTTACTAGTGTCATTACCCTATACATAATTCAGCCTACTTATATCAAAATTGGAAGTTAATATATATTACCTTTCATTGGCTGTCGAAGGCATTAGATTAATTTTTTGTGTTGGACGTAAAGTTAAATAACCATCTTGAATGGAGCAAACATATCTTTGATGTTGCCGTTGGTACCTCCAAATGCCTAGGTATTCTTCGCAAATGCAAAAAATATTTTACGCCTCACGAATTAGCTTCCATCTACAAGGCTTACATTCGACTTCGTTTAGAGTTCAATTCGCATTTAGGGACAGGGGCTCCTAAAACACACCTTGTGCAGCTCGATCAAATCCAAAAACATGCGATCCGACTAATTGGAGATGACATTATTACGATTTCTATTGACTCCCTCGAGCATCGTAGAAACGTTGAAGTACTCAGCATTTATATCGCTACTTTCATGTTAAATGTAGTGCGGAACTTGGATCACTTCTCCTTACAGTTTTTTTCCCGAAATACTCGTCAAGCTAAACGTGCGCACGAGCTTACCGTCAATCCAATTTCTACTCGTATAGTGAAATATAGGCAGTCATTCATCTCCCGAACGTCCAGATTTTGAACGCATTACCTGCTAGCATATTTCCAAGCAAGTGTAACCTTCAGTGCTTCAAAAATAATGTCCGTCGCCACTTCTGTCTCTCTTCCCCAAAATTTCTATAAAACTATCAAATTTCATCCTCTTCCTATACCGACAAAACTGTTCAATGCATTAAATGACTTTAATATACCGAAAAATAGTCCATCTGAAATTCTTTCGAATAGTGAATAGAAACTTTTGCATAGGAGGTGATAGAAGTAGAGGGCGAGGTTTGTATTTTTCGTATATGACACCGAACATGGCATGCAAAATGGTTTTTGATGAATTTAAAGTTTTTAGTTTTCATTATTTTTATAGAAATTGGGGCATTTGTATGGGAGGTGGCAGAGGAAGTGGAGCGTTTAAGATGATTTTGAAACTGATTATCATCCTCCTTATCATCATGCTTTGATTCAATTTCAAAGTCGATAGGTCTCATATACTTGAAGGAGAAATGCTTTTCTTGAATTTATAATACAGATATTTGTATGGGAGGTGGTAGAAGGAGTAAAGCAGTGCTAATAATTTTTTCTACCACTTATTTCAATTATTAAGAAACACATTCTGGCTAAATTTGAAGTTTGTACTTTTTCTAGTTTGAATGGAAATCGATGAAATGCATTTAACAAAAATTATGCATTTGTATGGGACGGGGTAGAAGAAGTGTACGGATCAAAACAAATTTTTTCGTATTATTAATATTTCTATTTGTATACTTGATGCAAAATATCAAGTTGATAGCTTTAACAGTTTCGAAGAAAAATAATTTAATTTAAATTATAAAATTTCGTGAAATTTGTATGGGAGGGGGTAGAAGGAGTGAGGTGAAATTGAAAATTATTTTTAAAATAATTTGCAATTACAGTAAAATTAATTCTGACAAAATTTCGTCTTTTCAGCTTTACTAGTTTCAATGAAAATCGAAAATATGTATTTTTCAAAACTGTCCATTTGTATGGGAGGGGTAGAAGGACTGAGGTGATCGGATCAATATTCCGTGATATTAATGACATTTTTATTGTAATACTTTGCCGTAAATTTCAAATCGATAGCTTAACTAGTTTCAAAGAAAAATTAATTTCTTTTTATTTCGAAATTTCATGAAATTTGTATGGGAGGGGGTAGAAGGAGTGGAGGGATGTGGCCCATTCACGAACTTAAAGTTACTTTTTGCTAAAAATGACATAAAAATTTTTTTAGCTATATACCTCAAAGCTGTCGAGACTTATGCTGTAGACAGACAGCAACTCGGAATCGAAATTTTTAAGCGACAACAATTATTTCTGTACCCTTGGCGGCTCTGTGGGAGCGTTATTTCTTAGCGTAACAAACGGAATGGCAAACACAATATACTCTCAGATTTCATCTAGAGTATAAAAAAAAGATATCAAATCTATACATATAAATATTATTGTAGTGTATGTGTGTTATTTGTTTATAAATGGCTATAAATAAGTTTTTTGCTTCATTTTAGCAATAACTAAGCAGAAACACACGTTTTTAAAAAATTTTCTCTGTCTGTCTGTCTGTCTTTTCAGTTTTCATGCAAAAACGGCTGAAGCGATTGTAATGAAACTTTCACAGTATATTAGATATGCACCGAGATGTAACGTGTGGTCTTATTTCAATACCTCCACGCCTTCCACCTCCTCCCATTCAAAAAGACTTATTTTAGAAATATATAATAATTAAATTTTCTTCAAGACCATTGGAGTAAATCATTTGAAATTTAGAACATATTATTTTTATCACAAATGTAATCTATGGTATACAAAAATTTTGAATCCCCCCACTCCTTCCACCACCTCACATACAAACTACACTTTTTCATGAAATGCTATACAATAATTTTGTCAGTACGTGTGACTTTCATCGAGCTTAAATGTTGTACTGAATCCTTAATTCACATTGTTATTAATATCGGCAAAATAACCGATTAACTTAACTCCTTCTACCTCCTCCCATGCAATGTGCCATAATTCCATGACTTTACTTAAATTCGATTTTCTTGGAAAATGTAAATGTTACTGATCTGAAATTTAAAAAACAGCAATTTCATAATAACCACTACTTCTATCACCTCCCATACAAACTGCGCTTTTTCATGAAATATTCTAAACTAATTTTCTCAGTACACATAACTTTCATCGACCTCAAATTTTGTACTCAATCCTAATAATCGTTATTATTAATATCGGGGAAAAATTAACCGAATAGCTTTACTCCTTCCACCCCGTCCCATACAATGTAACACAATTCCACGACTTTACAAAAGTTAGATTTTTTTGAAAAGCGTGAATGATACAGATCTGAAATTTAAAATATATGAATTGCATAATGATTTTAGTTGTTTTTCGATCAAATCACCAAAAGCCGCCACCTCCTTCTATCACCTTCCATACAAATTGCACAATTTCATTAAATTCAATGCACTAAGTTTCTCAGTACCTACTCAATTTTTGAAGCTTGAATTTGGTACAAAACATTTATATAGCTACTCTAGCATGATGTGAAACAAATCAGTTCAGTTGTGTCACCCTTTCTACCACTCCCCATACAAAATTTCGTAACATCATAAATAAACTGCCAACAAGTCGGGCGAAACTTTATTATTCTTGGGACAAGTTGCGGATGAGTGAAAAGTCAATATGCAGGTTAGAGTGGTTAGGGAAGACTAAGTGAAAGGGAGTTCTTGGGCAGGACTGTTAACAATATTTCATTCGTGTCTGTAAGTTTGGGTTTTTATGAGGGGAGGAGTAGGGGTAATAGTAAGGGTGGGTGGATGTTAATAGCTTTTTGATTAATTGCTTGAACCACGTCCAATATTCTCTGTATAGAATGTGTTTCATAGACGAAGTTGCATAGAATTTTCATAAAATTCGGTGTATTTTACATTCATGAAACCGAACATTTGTATGGGAGGAGGTAGAGAATATAGGGGAATCGTAAAATTTGATACGCAGTTTTATTTCGCGTCTCTTGTAAGGTGCTTGTATAGAATTCAAGTTCGTAGCTTTTAGTTTGTTGGTTATTAGTTGATTTAATAAAATTGGTCGAAATCATAGTTTTGTATGGGAGGGGGTAGAAGCGCAAGCGCGATTTCAAAACTTTTAAAGCAACTTCATTTGAATTATTTTTATAAGTTTTTTGCCAAATTTGAAATTGATAACTTTTAAGAGTTAGCTGATAACTGATTTCTTAAAAATGCTCGAAAAAATAATTTTGTATGGGAGGGGGTAGAGGACGTAGGGGAATCGTCAAACTTGTGATGCAATTTTCTTCCATTTTTGTTGTTAGATGCTCGTACGAAATTTCAAGTTCATAGCTTTTAATTTGTTGGTTATTAGTTGATTTAATGAAATTAGTCGAAATCATACTTTTGTATGGGAGGGGGTAGAAGGGCAAGCGCGATTTTAAAACTTTGAACGCAATCTCATTTTAATTATTTTTGTAAGTTGTTTTGCAAAATTTGAATTTGATA
Organism: Chorisops tibialis; assembly: GCA_963669355.1. Taxonomy (NCBI): domain Eukaryota; kingdom Metazoa; phylum Arthropoda; class Insecta; order Diptera; family Stratiomyidae; genus Chorisops; species Chorisops tibialis. The sequence continues at coordinate 168,777,345 of OY770263.1, read as the reverse complement.
GCTTTTAATAGTTAGGTGATAATTGATTTCTTGAAAATGGTCGAAAAAATAATTTTGTATGGGAGGGGGTAGAAGTTTTAAAGGTTTTCAACCAGTTAATATTTTGTATATTTAGGGATTTTTTTTTAAATGCATTTCGCAAATTTTCAAGTTTCTACCTTAAAATTTCACTCAAAAATTTTCAGTTTATGTGTTTTTTTCAATGCACATGAAACACCTTGTGCACGTTAGACCGGGGGAGTCGGTTTATAATAAATATGGATCAAGTTAATATTATTTTTCTATGTACATTAAATATAGGTATTCACATGCAAAATTTTAACTTTTTATCTTTCACTAGAGCCCTAAAAAAATCACTCAAAATTTTCGACATTTTTGCTTATCACCTCCCTCCCCTTACACCTCCCAGCTTAAAATTTTTATCGAAACTAACCATTATGTAGTTCTACAATCTGACAAATTTTTGATTTAATATCTGTACTATTTTTTGAGATATAAGGATTTGTAATTTTGAAAAGTGCGCCATTTTTGAAATGTTCCCCATTTCCCCCCACTACTATTATTTTGACATGTTATATTTTTTTTGTATTTGCCTAGTATAGCTTAATATACATTTTAAGTTTCAATTACATAGCTTAAAAGATAGTTGAGATATTAATTTTTAAGTGTTTTTCTTTGCACCCCCCCTGACCCTCCCCCTTACAATAACTAGCCGCTTTCTGAGCTGGTTCCGATGGAACTATATGCCACCTTGACGGTCTCTAAATATTATTTTTTTTCGATAAGTAATTTCGAAGATATAATCATTTGAAAAAAAAATTTGGCCGACAATTGGTTCTTAGCCCCCCCTTTTCGCACCCCAATGGATAAAAAAATTAAATTATTTTTAAAAGTTGTCCCACAAACTCTTCTATATGTATGTTGAGTTTTAGCTTCCTAGCTTTTACCATGGTTAAGATATTTGAATTCGTATTTTTCGGTTTAAGCGCTCCCCCCGCCTCCCCCTGAACCAGTACACCCCCCAAAATAGGTATCCGCCTGAGATCCGCAACTATCTACAATCCCTCCAAAAATAAACTTTCTATCTTGAAGGGTTTGGGAGTTAATGTGCGCTGAGCGTACACGTCGGCGTACGGCGGACGGCGGACGGCGTACAGACAGACGGATTTTTTTTTTTTTGCATTTTTAGGCTAATTTAGTCATGAAACGCGAAAAAAAAAAATTTCAGGGTAGCAAACTTTTTTTTTTTTTTTGTGTCGATCACAATACTTTATTATTATAATAATAAAGTAAAATTACGATTTCATCTATAGTATCACATGATTGGGCTCTACGCAAAATTGTAGTCCTGCTTAATTTTATTTTGTTTGGCTTTTTTTTTAATTAACACAAGCTATAATTATTCTTTCTACAATGGCGCTACAGCCTAAATCGGACCTTGGCCTCCTAATATTCAGGCTCCTTAACATTTTTTTTTTCTTTTCTTATTGTGGAAGGGTTGTTAGCCCTCCGCACAACCCTCTTTCTACGAATTTTTCACTTTCATAGATTGAGGTGACCAAGGTATATCCAAGCAGGCAATGTGCCGGAATTATATATTGCGCCGACCGGGATTTGAAATCACGACCTTCGCATTACAAGACCAACACGTTACCCACTAGGCTACACCCTAGCCTATAATTATTCGCATGTCCTTAATGCTGTTCAATACGTATATGATCTCAAATCACGGGGTTGATTTGATCACGAGCCTCTTCCATTCAAATGCGAATATCATGGTATCATTCTTAATAATTTATGTTTATGATTACAACAAAATACAAAACATTATGTTCAAAGAGTCATTAAAGTAAACAGATTATATATCCGACAAAATGTATTACTAACTACATTTTCAAAAATTGCTTATTATTGTGATTTTGATGCGGACGAAGTGGCGGGCATTTGCTAGTCATTAATAAATATTAGCTCTGAGGGATACCGGCATTAATTTTATGTGGAGAGAAATCCACACCATCCGCTAGGACACGCGTTGAACGATAGACTACAAAACTATCAGTCCAGGAACTCCGCCATAGACGGTCCCAAGCCCGGTGAGAGTGGAGGAGGGAGTATGGAGTTAACCTGAATGGCCAGTAACACTAATGCGTCTCAAGAAATAGGCAAAAAGTATGATATAGTGGGACTAGAGATGGTATGTTATTTCACATACCTGCGATTTTTTCACTGCTATTTGAAAAGAGCAATCGCATACTGCGCTTGAAAATTTAAAAGAGCTGCAATTAGAAGAGCAGAGCAAATGCATACTGCTTACGTTCTATCACCAATAAAATTGCCGCAATGATCATCGCTACAAATCCCAGAGTTTTTGTTCGCACTCGCACATTAACCCCGCAACTCACGCATTCCACGTAACCCCGACGAGATCGTAGCTCAGAATAAAGCTTGTCAAACAAACTCGTTTGGTTCAATAGAGTAATTCTATTTTCCCAGAAAGCGTACCCCATTGAACACTTTGCACCTCACGTTCCACCTCATCGATCGCTAAGCAAATCGTAATTTTCCTACATCTATCAATCAGGCAAGACTCAATCTCATAGCTCAGCATAGTGAACAGTTCCCACATTTCCCCCTGGGAATGGAAAGGTTTTCTTTTACTATCCAAAGTACGAAAAAACGATCGAGCGCAATCGAGTCAGGATGGCAAAAATGTCAATGGCATTTCATATACACAAGCCAAATAAAAAAAACACCCGGTCATCGATCGCATACAAGCCAAATAACATAAAAAAAAAGACAACCGGTCATAGAAAACCAAACCAAAAGAGTCTTTTGTTTTCTTTTTTCACACGACATTACCTACACGAGCAATTTCATCATGAACAACGTAAAGCTCTTATCAGATCCCGAAACCCATGGAAGTCGAATTTTACCCAAGTCCCACCGCTAAATATCAATCGCGCGAAGAAAGAGCTTGAACGTCGCTATTCCGATTGCTCTCGATTGCTCTTTCGTTGCTGTTATATCGCTTGCGATCAGCGATATATCAGCTCTATGATATTAAAGACTATCAATCATATAAGCTATCCCAAACCTATATTTGGTGATTGATATTGACACTGAGAGCACGAGCAGTGTCTGCTCTCAGTGATGTTGCTTTAGACTAATGAATGAATGAGTTGGAGCTATGTAGATGAAACGATTGCGATTTGATAAGGGATTCGTTTAGCGATATGCCACTTGGCATATCTGAAATATTCCATTGCCTTCGAATCTGTTATATCGCTCGCGATCAGCGATATATCAGCTCTGTGATTTTAAACACTATAAATCATATAAGCTATCCCAAACCTATATTTGGTAATTCATATTGACACTGAGAGCACGAGCAGTGTGTGCTCTCAGTGATGTTGCTCTAGACTAATGAATGAATGAATTGAAGCTAGATGGAAAGATTGCGATATTTTGATCGGTGGGATCTGATCTGATAGGTGAGGTGTGGAACGTCCGAAGTGGTCAATGACGCGCTTTGCTAGAGTTTTTTTGGTGGATTTTGTTCTGAGTTTCGATCTGGTCGGTTGGTAGGACATGTTGCGGCTCCCGCAAGTTTCGCCGATTTATGTTGCAGTCCACCGTGCCGATAAGAGCTTTACGTTCTTCATGATGAAATTGCTTGTGTGAGGTAATGTGTGAAAAAAGTAAACAGTAGACCCTTTTGGTTTGGTTTTCTATGACCGGGTATTTATTTTTATTTGACTTGTTTACCTATATGCGATGCGATCGATGACCGGGTGTTTTTTTTATTTGGCTGGTGTATATGAAATGCGATTGACATTTTTGCCATCCTGACTCCATTGCGCTCGATCGTTTTTTCGTACATTGGATAGTAAAAGAAAACCTTTTCATTCCCAGGGGGAAATGGGTCACTGCGATTGGAAAAGAGCAGATTTTGCCATCCCACTGTGGGACTCTCAGGTTAGCTGTGAAAACACCAGCATGTCATATTTAGCTGCAAACTCTCACTCTTTTTCAACCAGGGTGTAATAAATAAGTAGGGTTGGTCCTCCAGGTCGAGGGTTGGGCGATGTACCGACAACGCATCACCAGAAAAAAAACATTGTCCAGAAACCTGAAGAACAGCTTCGGAACAGATGGACTCAACGGCAACGACCCCGCAAACGAAAAATGGGCTACTCTATTGGATCTTGGAATGTTTGATCGTTATTTAGGACAGGAGCCCTGAAAGAGTTCCTCGAAGAAGTGGCAAAACACAACATCAAAATAACTGCCATCAAAGAATCGAAATGGCTCGGTAACGAAATCATGGACATGAGATCACACACAATCTATTCAAGTGGAAAATTGTCGGGAAGCAGAGAGTTTAGAGCCGCCTTTGTCGTTGACAAAAAATTTAAACAGCAAGGCACAATTTTCAAACCAGTAAGTGAAAGATTTTGTGCAATCCGAATACAGACTAAATTCAACACTTGGTTGATCAACGTCCACGCACCAACAGAATACAAGGACTATATAACTGAAGACAAATTTTATGCCACCCTAGAGACAATCTATGATTTACTGCCCTCGAATGTCCTAAAAATTGTCTGAGGGGATTTTAATACAAAAGTCGAACAGGAGGAGGCTCATAGAGGAACAATAGGAGGGCATAGTCTCCATGACATAACCAACGACAATGGCCAACGTCTTATTGATTTCGCAAGCAGCAAAAATATGATAGTAAGCTCTATGTGCTTCTCACATTGCGACATTCACAAACGAACGTGGGCATCACCAGGTGGTCACACCTTCAACCAAATAGACCACGTTCTAAATGAGAAAAGGGCTGCTTCCAGCATATTTGATGTACGAACCCTCCACGGTGCCAATTGTTACTCTGATTACTATCTAGTCAGAGCTTAGTATCGATGCCGAATAGTTTGTCGTGGATATTCGAAAACGCGTAGAGCTCGCAAATTCAATGTCGACAAGCTTAAAGACGAAACGGAGACTTACATGTCAGCATGTAATAAACACCTAACACCAATGTATGTGGATGAAAATATGAGACTGCATTAAATCATCCGTAGAAAAGGTATAAGGATATCAAGCACGGCGGAAAAATAATGATTGGATCGACCAAAAATGTCGCGATGCAATATAGAAAGAACGAGGCTTACAAAATGGTTACTGAACGACCAACACGAGCCAAAACAGAAAGATATGACGAGCTTAGGTGATTTGCGAAAAAAACCTGCAGGCGAAAACAAAGGAAGTACCATAATGACAAGATACAAAAAATGGACGACGATTCGAAAAAATATACAACGCGGGACGCATATGCAATAGTAAAAGACTTGAAAAAGGAATATAAACCAAAAACCAGTCTCTGCAAAGACGCAGAGCGCAATATTATCAGCGACACACAAGAAATTAAAAGGATATGGAATTCCTACTTTGAACATCTTCTCAATCTCACCCCAATAGCACCGATCACGACAGACAACATTTCAATTGAGGCCTCATCTGATGAAGAAGAGGCCTCAATTGATGAAGAAGATCCATCATTAAAATCAAAGCGGCCCTCTGTGACCAAAAACGAAACAAAGCGTCTTAAATTGACGAAATACCAGTTGAACTTCAGAAAAACGGTGGAAACTGTGTCGCTGAAATACTGCACAACATGATATGCGAAATTTGGGCAGCGGAAATCATACCCGACGATTGGCGAAAAAGCCTTATACGTCCAATTTACAAGAAAGGAGACAAACTCTGCTGTGAGAATTACAGAGGTATATCATTGTTGTGTACGTCCGATAAAATACTGACGAAAATAATTGAACTCTTAAGCCCGATACTAATGTAATAAAAGGCGAATACCAAGGTGATTCTGAACCGGACGATCTACAACAGACCAAATATTCTCGGTGAAACAGATGCTTAAGAAATGCTGGGAATACAACGTGCACCAAATCTTTGTAGATTTTAAACAAGCATACGAAAGTATCGACAGAATCGTACTGTACCAAATCATGCTTGACTTTGGAATTCCCCCAAAACTAGTCCGAATAACAAGAGTCACAATGATGAAAACTGACAATACAAACCACAACCAGCTTTCGAAAGGAATGTGGTTTAAAACAGGAAGATGGTCTAGCCCACATGCTTTTCAACTTGGCACTGGAGTATGTCGTCCGAAAAATTCTAGTCGACACCAACGGAACACTACTATTCAAGTCCACCCAACTAGTAGCACATGCTGACGACTTTAACATCTTAGCAAGATCCTTCCCTAGTGCTAATGAGGTAGTTGTCAATATTGACTCCGCCGCAAAAAAAGGTCAGGTTGCGCATTAACGAAGCAAAACGAAAATAATGACGCAAACAAGAAGGAGAACGTCTATCAGACAAAACATATCAATTGTGGAATATAATTTGGACAGTGTGGACAACTTCATATATCTAGAGGCTAATCTAGCAAAAGACGGCAATGAAACAGACGAAATCAAACGAAGGATAGCAAATAAGACGTATTATTCGGTACTTCCAATAATGTCATCCAAGCTAGTGGACCGTAACAATAACCTTCGGATATATTAAACTATTATACGACCTGTGCTCTGTTATGGCAGCAAGACGTGGACATTAACGCGAACTTCCGAAAAAGTAGTTAACGCATTCGAAAGAAAGGTCCTCTGAAGAATTTTGGGACCTGTAAAGGAAGGAATGGACTGGCGAATAAGATAGAGTTTTATCATACTCTATGACGAGCCAGAAGTTTCAACGTTCATCAAGCTAGGTAAGCTGCAGTGGGCTGGCCATGTAGAACGAATGGAGGGCAGAAGAATCCCCAAACATGCTCTTAAAGGCAAAGCGAGTGGTAACCGGCAGTTATCAAACCAAGCAAGCGATGGGAAGACTCGATTGATGAAGATAGCAAAGCCATTTCAAAAATTAGCAGCCGGCGGACTCGGTCTTAGGACCGAGACAATTGGAGGCGACGACTACAGGAGGCCAGGGCCCGATTTAGGCTGTTGCGCCATTGATGATGATGATGATGATGAGAAAATAAGGCAGTCGCCCAAACCAATCGCTATAAATTTGTTTAAAAAACGTTGTTCCATACTCAGTCGAAAGCCTTGGAAATATCAAGAGCGATGATACAAGATTCACCAAACTAGTGAATGCTCTTATTCCAACGTTCAGTGAGGGTGGTTAAAAGGTTTCCTGTAGAACGTTTTTTGCGGAACTGTTTGTCGTCAATAATATCATTTTTGTTGTGCTAATTAATAACTTTATTGTTGATGATTGTTTCCGTGACCTTCGAAAGATTTGAGATTATTGGTACTGGGCGATAATTATCGGGATTAATGCGTACTCCTTTTTTTGGGACAGGTTGAACATTTGGAAGCTTTCATGAAGGGCTGTGGAGGACGATAAGGAAATACGGTATAGTTTGCATAGAGGTTTAGCAAGAGACGCTCAGCAATGTTTAAGGACAATAGAAGGGATTCTAAATGGATCGGACCAATCGTTAGTATCCAGATTCTTAATAATCCGGTACATGTTGCACATGCAACAGAATTAGGCTAGACGCAGCACATTCCGTATGTAACAAAACACCGCACACAATTCTTCATCATACATACCTTCATGGAAATCAAGCCTGTTGCACATGCAACAGAATTAGGCTAGACGCAGCACATTCCGTGTGTAACGAGACACCGCACATAACAATAGCATACACCTTATCATCATACCTCACACATTCCGTATGTAACAAGACACCGCATACAATTCATCACCATTGTTATTCTCAGAATACGTATTTTTGATCATCAGCAAATTCTTAAGATTTGGATTATGGGAATATGAAAAATATTAGAATAAGTATATTTTTGTAATAAATAGATTAAGTTTGAGAATAAAAGATCATTCGTAAATTACGTCTCACTAGTCCAAAAGCCGTTCTTTTAATTATTCCCTTGGCCAAAAGCCATTGCGAACAGTATACATAAGTTACGCGATCATATGTTAATTTGGCCTAAGGAGGAATTTAGCTCAGTATACGTTTGAAGGTTAGAGTTAGTTGGTGGTAAAGACAGAGTTGACAGAAAATTGATGTAATTAATGATGCCAAAACTTTTGCTACTCTTAGGACCTCTCAAATGTTTTTGCCTCACTCTCTGGTCAAGGAAATATTTTTATTGTTGTAAGCTGGATTTACTGAGGTTACTTTCTTTTTTTAAATTAATCCAATTAACTTTAGATGGCAGCTGCTTATAGGTACGGTAAACTGCCTCTTGTTCAGGTATTTGTAATAGAAATAATTCTGGCAAAAACTTTTCTATTTGCTTTGCTAGTTTTAATGAACATTGAAGCATTAGGGACAATCATTATTTTATTATGTTTGTTTTTTGCATTTTTAGGTTATTTTTAGTCATGCAAAAAATAGTAAGATGCATAAAAGTCGAATAATTTCAAAACTTCTACCACCTCCCATATAAGAGTATAAAAGTATTTCGACCAATTTTAATAAATCAACCATAAATCAAAAAATTTAAAGCAATAAACTTTTTTTTACGAACACCTTTCAAGATAAACAAAATAATTTCTTCGCAATTCCCTCTATCCCCATTCTGAACTGCAAAATTTTAAATGCTCACCTTTTCATAAATACCCATTCTAGACCCGTCAGCTTAACAATTTCCTAAACTTCAGTAAATCGCAATTTTATCTCTTTCAACTGCATAAAGTCATATTGGACCTCTATTGCATGAACTCTATTCCATCTAGACCCAACAATAGATGCTTAAATCGATAAATGCACTCAACAATTTAGCTTTTCCATTAAAACCGCTACCATCCTGTCTACTAAAACCGTACAAATACACACCCTTCATATCAATAGCGCACACGGCGCTGAATTGTCTTCCTGGACTTGTCAATCACAATTGCGACGGTATCACGCAAAGTGTGCTACAGATTTATCTGTCCACCACAAACTCAAGACAGCCATTCACAAAATTCATATTATTCAATCAATCCCATCGAATTACCATGCAAAAAAAAATCATCTCTAAAATGTACCCCATCACACCATCAGACTATCCAATACTCAAACCCTTCGAACAGATAAAGTCGACACTTCATCGGTACAGCGTAGCCTTAAATAGATACAAGGCCCCGGTGATGGGGTTTACAGTGAGTCAGTCCGTCAATAATTTAAGCACTCATGCATCAATCGTTCCAGCACTACCACCACCGCTACCATCGATGACTCTAAACATCTGATACATACAATAGCTTCCATATTAGTAGAACTGGAGCAAAACATGGAGTTAGGAATGAAATTTTTGACGATGTGCAAAATGAATCCCACCTCCTCGAAAAAAAAAGAGAATTCGAAGGTCTTCACCTTGTCTTCGTATTTTCTTTTCTATTTGACAGGCTAATGTAAATAAATAGGGAATAACAAAAAGAAAGCATTAAACAGGGATCAGACGAAGAAAAAAAATGAAGGTAGGATTGGATGCCTTCTTTCCTACTCGCAACTGGAACCCCTCAGGACACTTATTATTTGCTACTTTATGTTGCGTAAACACATTCCAGTAATGTCTTCGCCGTTTATGTGTGTTTTGTTGTGCTTGTTTTTCTTTTCTTTTCTATTCTTTTTTTTTTTTGACTCCTTTAGTCCTTTTTCACTTTTCTTTATTGATTTCTTCGAAATTGATAAGAAAATTCGACAGGATTCGCATTGCTGTAGGATCCGAGAGACATAACTTGAGGACGAAAGATTTTTTTTTAAAAATAGATCTGCGAAAATGTCAGCTTTTATAAAAACTTTTTTGGAATAGATTCAGAGGAGTTTTTTTTTTGTCTGGAAGTGTGTCCTTTTTATTGGTGTTTCCTCGTACCATCATACTCTACGAGGTGGCTGATCTCAAATTAGGCAGAAGGAAGAATGAGAATGATTTTTATAGTTGGGCAATTTCAAAAATGTTTTTGTCATTTTCCAGAGGGAGACATTTTTTAGTTACAGTTGATGACCTTAGCTCTTGTTTCTCCGTCCAAATGTTAGTCAGTATCCTTCTACCTAATAGTGCCAAATTCGGTCTTTGCTGAGACCTTTCTCAAACTGATGTTTGATAAAGTTCTCAACAGAAACCGAATTTCTACCATGTAATAAAGCGTAACAGTGTAGAATCCGGAATTTTCCCCCCCAATACACATGTTAGGCTACCGTAACTTACATATATGAAGCCTAGCTCATATGTTGTTTTGGATTCAACTATTTTTAAATGTTACTTTCTAGTAACATCTCCTCCCACCACCAATATTAAACTCTTAACTTTGCATGCTGGACACAAAACGGCAACACTAACGTAATATCGACTTTAGCATTGCAACAATTTAGTAAGCTAACAACAAATCTCCTTCGATTATCATCACGAGCGACTTCTTGCTTGCTGTTCATCGTTTTTTTTTCCCAATAGATCTTCGTCGCTTAAATTCTTAAGTACATACAGGAGTGAGATAAAAGCAACGTTGTCTTACAATCATCTCAGGTGAAAGCCGATTACTTGACGAACAGGACGATGAGAGCAAAGAAGCTTCACCACAATGCAGATGGAGCAGAGGGATGCTAATGCATTGAAAATTGACATTCGTCCTGTTGAATATCCTTGCTATCGCCTCCTTGCAATTTTCCCCATTCTCCATTGCCCTCTTCTCCTTCCTTCCAAGATGAGAACATTTTGGTGTACAAATTCCGAGTAAGAAGGGTTGAATGAAGAAGAATCACAGGTATCAAGCTACTTAGCCCCTGTCCTTCTGATCCTGGTAAGTGGCTTTGGGTGGTGTTTTTTTTTCTAGTAGAAACACTTTTCTATTTTTTATTTGAATAAAAAAAAAAAGTTTCCTGCAAGGACAACTGAACCAGAACCTTGTCGTTTCTTTTTCGCTGTGGGTTAGTTGGTAGCCCTTTCCCTGGATAAAGTTTTCTTTAACCTTTTTTGTCCTTTGGGTTTATGATTTCTAAAGTACTTTATGCAGTTGTGGAAAAACTTTTACTCGAATCGGACTGAATGGAGTAATTTTCCTCTTAACCCTTACCTACCCTCACCTGACTGTTTCGTTCCTTTTTTGCTACGATTTGAGAGTCTTTTTTTGATTAGATTTATGCTCTCAACTCTTCGTAGTCGTCATCATCGTCATCATCATCATCATCGTCCTTCTGATACTTGAGGGAGTTTTGGGGAAAATTGAAAATGACGGAAAAGTTTGGGTTAATGGTTTGAAACCAAAAGTTGAAAGTTGCTGTTTACATTTATTTTTTTGGTGGAGAGTTTGTGAACTTTTCTAAGGGTATTTTAATTAACTACTTGCTTGGCAATCGGCTCGGCAACGGCTTTCTCATATTCTGAACGAAGAGAACGAAGACGGTTCACTATTACATACATTAGTACTAAAAGTCAAATTAGTTTTTCTCTAAATAGAGAATGTTTTTTTTTTTCTAGATTTTTCGTTTGAAAATATATATGTTAAGTCACTAAGCTTTATGAGATGTATTTATTTTTTTATTTCGGGTTAAAAGTGAAGTTAAAAGTTTAAACAGCTTTACAGTGAGTCAATTTAGTACGAGGTTATTGTTACTTTGAATGAAAGAGTTTGTAGTTGAGGAAGACGAAGAATAATCAAAACAAAAATCTAAAATTTAATAAATTTGGATACTTACGTTGATATTTGGTTGAACGAATATAACTAGTTATTTGAGGGGTAAACTGTTAATTGGAGTTATTTGCTAGCTATTTGTACTAACCTTCTAGGCAGGGATGTAGTCGCAAATTCAGCATAGAGTATACGCTGTTGTAAGGCTAGAGTAGTCATACACTTATAAAGATGTGCTCTTTTTTACCCACAAGTAATCGCAAATCAATTTTCACTCTTTTGCTTCCTAAACTTCGACGGACTCGTCAATGGCTCCAAACCAGACTGACTGTTGTCCAAAAACGCTCGCCTTTTTATATTGCTTTAGTCGCCAAATCATTCCTCTTGGGGCGTGAATCTTTCCCTTCTCGGTCGAGCGCAAGGAATAGCTTCTATAAAGCATTTCATCGTCGCCCGAATCTTTCCCCATTCATACGAGCCCATACGTGTGGGGTGTTGTCACTTTCTATAAAGTATTTCATCGTTTTTTGAGTCTTTTCATGTTGCCCTATCGCAGTCGGCCGCTTCTCTACTTTGGCCATGTTATTTTTATTGGAGACCTTCGATTATCGTGCGTGCTAGAATATGCCTGAATTTTGAGGCCTAAAGAGCATTTCATCCCTGCCCAAATCATTCTGCTGTCGTCCCTAACTTACTTGGTAAGGACCTCGCAGATGTTCAGAATCATTTCGTTCTCGTTCTATTCTTTTCCCTGCCCGTTGAGTCTATATGTGCAGTTTGCCGGTTGGTAAAATGCTCAAGGTCCCTGAACACTCAGTGATCGTTCGTTCTATAGTTCCGGTGTTCATAAGGCAGTCGCCCGAGTTCCCTATTGGTCGAGTGTAGTTGTTGCTCTTTCTAGATAATTCGATAATCGCGCGTATATTTGTTTTTGGTTGAATATGCATAGCGTTCTTTAAAGTGTTCGTATGGGCACATTAATATGACGATAAGCAAGTAGAGCTGACATTTTGCATTACTTTCGATTACAGTGGAACACCGCGGATACTTGATGAACGACTAGTGCTAACATGCAACAGTATTTTACACTGACTCTGTGTGTAAAATAAGTAAAATGCAATATGTAGAATAGATATTGGGTTTATCATATTATTTTGAAGGAAAATAACAAAATATAAAATCATTTTCCGTAAGAATATATGACACGTAAAGAGGAAATGAAAATAACTTTATAAATAAAAAAATAAAATAAATGTTTTCCATAAATTTTTCTTAGCGCAGCTCTTTCCATTTTTTTATTGTATGTGTACTGTCGATCTTGTGTCATACATATAAAGATCGGTGCCACGATCGGACATATGTATTTTTCTGGTTCCATAAAAAAAGAAAACGTATAAAACAGCGGATACCACCGTATACAGTGCTGGTACCAGAGACAATACGCTTTTTCGAGGAAATGAGCAGAGGATATACGGCGTATAATCCGTATACCCTAGCACGATATCCCTGCTTCTAGGCAATTAGCATAATCGAAGAAAGCTTCTAACGACTGCCTTGGCTACAGTTTCGTGATTGAATAGCTCAATAGCAGTTTTCGGCGTTCTATTTGTTTTCTTTCTTGTAAATGTGATGAATGTTTGCAACTATACACATTATTCGTGAGTAACAATCAGAAGAGCGAGATGGGTGAAAAATTCTGGTAAGAAGCTTAGCCATCGAGGAAGAATATTTTCCAATAGTATTAGCCAATATCAGATGATATGTTTAGAATGTAGGGTTAAGTCAAGGTTCCTTTGAGTTAAATTAGTTTTTTTCTGACTAAAGTGGAGTGATTTAAAGAAAATATTAGCATAATTTTTGATACGCTTGCACATACCGGTGGACATTTTCATTCCTTCACACACTCAACCATTACAGAAAGCCTTTCTTTTTTTAGCTCATAGCCGAGAAGTCCCTCTAGCAATTTATCGCTGGAAAATCCTTGAATATAATTTCTGCTAATTTGTAGGAGAATCGCTGGTCTCTCAATGCAATTTGCTTCCTGACCTCTAAGATCCTCTGTTCATTCCAATTCTTTAAGTTCTCAAATCAAATCAGGTTTCTTCGAGAATAAACGTCCTTTCTTAGTGCATAAATGCGATTCGGTTTTAGGACAGGGAAAAGTACGCATGATGCCATTGCTATGTTAAGCGAACTTATTTCCAATTCCATAGATAAAGGAAATAAACCATACGCTATTTTTTTGGATTTAGCGAAAGCATTCGATTCAATACCGCATAAAGATATTATTGTAAAATTGCATAAATTAAATATGAAATTAAGTTGGATTCAATGGATGAAGAGCTATTTGGAAAATCGGAGACAAATTGTTAAAATCGAGCGTGAATTCAGTAATCCATTAACTTTTGATTATGGTGTGCCACAATGGACCGTATTAGGCCCCATACTATTTTTACTTTATGTAAATGATTTATATGATCAGCAACTTGAGTGTAAATTGCTATCTTTTGCTGACGATACTGTATTGTTTGTTGAAGACACTAACTGGGAAGGATAACAAATTAAAGCAAATTACAGTCTACTGCATATAAAGGAATGGCTCGACTGCAATTTTCTAACATTAAACATAAAAAAAAAGTTGTTTTATTGCCTTTCCATCAAGAAATTCTGGATTACCGTTAGAATTAGAATTAAAAATTCATAACAACAAATACACAGTAAACTGTGAATGCTTAACTGTGAAACAAGTTAATCACACAAGATATTTAGGTGTAATATTCGATCAGCATTTAAAGTGGGATTTTCAGATACACAGTGTTACATCCAGATTAAAAAAATTGATTCCAATCTGTTTGCAAGTTCGCACATTCCTTACCAAAAAAGTTACGAGAATATTCTACTTTGCGCTGATCAATTCCATATTACAATATGGTATAATTGCATGGGGATCTGTGGCATACACCATTTTAAGACCTTTGTTAGTTGCTCAAAAAATTACTGCTTAAGATACTTCTGCATAAACCCCAAAGATTTCCATCCATTGATCTATTTTCAATAATAAATGTTATTAGTGTAGATAAAATATTTGATATTATTGCCACCACCCAAATATTTAAGGAATATAAAAGCGGATTGATAGAAGTTAATAAGAATAATACAAGAGGTGGCTCAGAAGGAGAACTATTTTTTCCATTACGAACGACCAATATAGGCCAAAAACATTATACTTATAAGGGAATCAATTATTTAATGAATTGCCAAGTGAAAGAGAAGTCGAAATTTAAAGAAATTTAAAATAAATTTAAAGAAATTATACTACACTTAGGAAACCTAAATCTTTCGAAGTATTTCTATTATAATAACAAGAATTTTCGTTATGCTAAGCATTTATAAAAATTATTATATTCTGTATTAAACATGTTATAAATTATATATCACAATTAGGCAACCTTTGATTAAGAAGTATTGAAAATAACTATTATACTCTATTGATGTTTTATATTTAAACCAATGGTTATTGTTCATTTACATTGATATTGTTTATTTACATTGATATTTTTATTTTTGCAGCACAAAATTTGTTAATAGCAACGATTATTTAGTTTTTAAGTACTTTCTAAAAATATAGTATGAATTGACTCCTCACCCCTAACTCAAGGTTACAACCTTAAAAGGGGGAGTAGTGCTAATTAAATTAAAATAAAATAAAATTGTATAATATTGTATTTATAAAAAAAAAACATTAAATAAATAAAAAAAAAAATATATTGAGTTAACGTTAACGCGTGTGTGCCGTGTCGTTTCCCACGGTATCCCAATTCGATTGTAGCCACTAGGCAATTCAAATTGTGTCCCAAATGAACACGAGTTTAGACGTAGTCCTGTAGGATTGGAGTGCCAAGAATATTTCTGCACATCTTAAAGAATTTTGTGACCGAATTGTAAAAAAAATGTGCTACCCTGAAATTTTGTTTTTTCGCGTTTCATGACTAAAATAGCCTAAAAATGCAAAAAGAAAAAAAAAGAAAACCGTTTGTCTGTACGCCGTCCGCCGGTGTGTACGCTCAACGCACATTAACTCACAAACCCGTGAAGATAGAAAGTTCTTTTTTGGAGGGATTGTAGATAGTTGCGGATGTTCAGGGGGAGGCGGGGAGCGCTAAAGCCGAAAACTAAGAATTCAAATATTTCAACTATGATTTCAGCTAGGAAGTTAAAAATCAACATACATATAGAGGGGTTTGTGGGACAAACTTTAAAAATAATTTAATTTTTTTATCCATTGGGGTGCGAAAAGGTGGGGCTAAGAACCAATTGTCGGCCGAATTTTTTTCAAATGATTATATCTTTTACATTACTTACCATAAAGTATTCATATTTTTGGACCATTAAGGTGGCATATAAATCCACTAGAAGCTAATTATATCAAGGCGAAGGGTCAGGGCGGAGCAAAGAAAACCACTTAAAAATCAGTATCTCGGCTATTTATTAAGCAATGTAATTCAAACTTAGAACATATATTAAGCTGTACTAGCGAAATACAAGAAAAACATAAGAGGACTACGATTGTGCGTAAAGCGCAGCCTTACGATACTTTAGATGAAATAGAATTTTTTTTGTAATCCCAAGAAATTTCGTATGGAAAGTGTAACAAGGGATGATAGCATTGAACTAATTTTTTCCCCATGCTAAAGTAGCTATAAAAATGTTTTATACAAAATGCTTACTCCAAAAATTGAATGGGAACTGAGAAAATTAGTGAGTTAGATTTTGAGAAAATGTGCAGTTTGTATGGGAGGTGGTAGAAAGCGTAGGGGGATTTTAGTGATTTTTTCAGAAATAACTAGGAATATTATAAAATTGACATCCCTTAAATTTCAGACTAGCGCCAGTCATACTTTTCAAGAAAATCGATTTTTTGTGAAGTTGTGAAACTGTGTCATATTGTATGGGAGGGGCTAGAAGCAGTGAAGCTAATCAAATATTTTTTTCTGATCTTAGTAAAAATGCTAATTAAATATTTATTACAAAATATGAGCTCAATAAATGTTATATGTTCTGAGAAAATCGTTTTAGAGCATTTCATGAAAAAGTGTAGTTTGTATGGGAGGGAGTGGAAGGAGACTGAAGACGCAAATAATTTTTCTACTGTAGACTTCAATCATTATGAAAGTAATATATCCCAAAATTCAGGCTAATAGCTTTTATACTTTTCTAGTAAATCTATTTATTGTCAAATTGCGAAATTGTGTCATTTTGTATGGGAGGGGATAGAAGGGGTGAAGCTAATCCTCTAATTTTTTTGACCTTGCTAACAATTTTAAATAAATATTTGGTGCACAAATTCAGCCCGCTAAATTGTATACGCACTGAGTAAATTGGCTTAGAGTAATTCATGACAAGTACAGTTTGTATGGGAGGTGGTAGAAGGAGGGGGAGGACACGCATAGTTTTTATACGGTAGATTGATATTATCATACAAGTACGATATTCTAAATTTTAGGCCAATAGCTTTTATACTATCGAGCAAATCCGTTTATTGTCATATTGCGCAATTGTGTTATTTTGTATGGGAGGGGATAGAAGGGGTGAAGCTAATCGTCTAATTTTTTTTTGACCTTGCTAACAATTTTAAATAAATATTTGGTGCACAATTTCAGCCCGCTAAATTGTATACGCACTGAGTAAATTGGCTTAGAGTAATTCATGACAAGTACAGTTTGTATGAGAGGTGGTAGAAGAAGGGGGAGGACACGCATAATTCGTATACGGTAGATTGATATTATCATAAAAATAACATATTTAAAATTCCGTTTATTGTCAAATTTCGCAATTGTGACATTTTGTATGGGAGGGGTAGAAGGGGTGGAGCGATTTGGCCCGTTCACGAACTTGACCTTACTTTTTTGTCAAAAATGACGTGTACAAAATTTCAACTATCTAGGTCAACGCGTTTTCAAGCTAGAGAGGGCACGGACGGACGGACGGACATCCGGTTTTGAGATTTTTGTGTGATAATATTAACTTCTGTATCATTCATTTCTTTCTCCGAGCAGTATTTCTTAGCGTTACAAGCTTTAGAGCAAACTTATAATACTCTCAGATTACATCTAGAGTATAAATATAACATTTGAACATAATAGTAGTGGGGCAAAATGGGGAGCATTTCAATTTCTAAAATTTTCAACCGTTATATCTCAAAACTGGGTACGGATATGAAATTGAAATTTTGTCAGATTAAAGAACTATATAATTTTTAGTTGGGAGGTGGTAAGCAAAAATGTCGAAAATTTTGAGTGAGTTTTATAGGGCTCTGGTGAAATATACAAAGTTTAAATTTTGCATGTCGATATAACTATTTGATGTACATAGAAAAAAATATAATGTGTTCCACAATTGTTATGCACTAAAGTGGGGGTCATAAGCTAAAAATTTTTAAATGAAATTTGAAGGTACAAAAACAAAAATTGGCGAAATGCATTTAAAACAAATCCCAAAAAGTATGAAATATTAACTAGTAAAATATCTTCAAAACTTCTAAAACCTCCCATACAAAATTATTTTTTCGACCATTTTTAAGAAATCAATTATAACGTAACTATTAAAAGTTATCAATTTGAAATTTGGCACAAAAGCTTTTGAAAATAGTAGAAAGAAAACTGCGTTAAAAGTTTTGAGATCACGTTTGCCCTTCTACTACTTCCATATAAAAGTACTATTTCGACCAATTTCAATAAGTCAACCACTAACCAATAAATTAAAAGCTAAGAAGCTGAAATTTTGTACGAGCACCTTACAAGAGAAATGAAATAAGACTAGATCACAAATTTTACAATTCTCCTCCCATACAAATGATTGGTTTCGTGAATGTAAAATACTGTTGCGAGCTAGGGGATCGCCGATTTCAAAGGAAAACACAATTCGTTTAAAAATAATGACTAATTTTATTTAATCGCACTTTTCTTTATTTCTGGATCACTTCACTAAATTCGCTCTAAAACTTAATTCGTACAACCCAGGAACACTGCCAATCTATCACTTGTACCGATTCGCGTTCTTCCACCGATAGGTGTCGCCAAAACCTAACTAACTCGTTGTCTGAAAGTTGGCGGATATTTATACTAAGTCTCCCAGACAGGTGTCGTTGTGTGTGTGTGTCTAGAATGATTGCCTACATTGTGGAGCTCGGTAGAAGTGTCTGGAAACATGTTTATAGCGTTTTAAATGTTGATGGACTTTTCTCAGTGTTGCTGGGGACGTCGAGGTTGTCAGATTTATAACAATACACCGAATTTTATGAAAATTTATGCAACTTCGTCTATGAAACTGACATGCTATACAGAGAATATTCAATGTGATTCTAGCAGTCAATTAAAAAATTATTAACATCCACCCACCCTTACTATCACCCCTTTCCCTCTTTGCCTCATAAAAACCCTAACTTGCATAAACAAATGAAATATTGATTACATGTACTGGAGCTATTGATCGTTTTCGCAATTAAGTGTTAAATTGACAGCAGCCCTGCCCTAAAGGCGGTTCCACTTGTTAAAGGGGGTCCACTTAGTCTTCCTTAATCACTCTAACCTGCATATTGACTTTCCATGCATCCTCAATTTGTCTCAGAAATAGTAAAGTTGCGACCGACTTGTTGGCAGTTTATTTATTCCATTATTGATCAACTTTCCTTCAATTTGCACAAATTCCATGCTCAACGAATTACAAAAACATTAAAGCCTTGTAGATGTCAATGGTCAATCAATCAAATTCCTGATAAGACTCCCTATAGGGACATAGGACAGAAACAACTCTCTTCCATAAGGCGCGATAATGTGAATCGGCTTTACGCTGTTGCCAGTACTTGTTTATTCCTCTGGCTTCCTGCTCAAATACTCGCTACTATTTGCTACATGGTCGACCAAATCGACTTCTTATAATCTAGAGCCTGTTTGACGATGTTTCCCTCTGGTTTCCTCAAAGTGCGACCGATCTAGTGCAATTTCCGCCTTTGAATATCAATGCCTATTTTAGTCTGTCTCGTTGTACTCCAAAGTACCTAAAATTGACCGGAAGCACTGGTTAATGAAAGATTGAAGTTTGTTTGTAAGTCAAACGGTCACTTTCTACGTAGTACAACCATATAACAATACGGATTTGACGCATGCGTCAAAAACTCGCAGCTTCGTGCGATCTCTCTTAAACTTTAGAAAGGGGAAAGAGTACCGAAAGCCTGACGCGTTTTGTTTAGACGAGCCTTAATATCCTTTTCAGCTTTGCCGTCCATGCTAACAATGCATCCGAGATAACAGAAATCTTTCACCTCAGAAAACAGAAATCTTGCACCTCTTCTTTATTTTCAGTCTCGCCTCTTTGCATTTAGAATGCAACGAGCAAACATTTGACTCTAAGTCCGAACGGATATGTGCAAGCAAACACATGTCATCAGCATAATCGAGGTGACTTAAGATATTAAATAGTCTCCATTAAAGACTTTTATCTTCCTCACCTTCCAGTCCAGCTTTCAAGATGTCATTTATTACCACCAGAAACAGGGCTGCAGCCTTGTCTGACTCCCGTTCGCACAGGAAAGATTTTGGACAGCTCTCCTCTATGTAAGGCGCGACACCTTACATCTTCGTAGGATTTGTGGTTGACATACTCTAGTGCCACGTTGAAAAGCATGGGCGCTAGACCATCTCCCTGCTTTAAACTACATTGCGTTCGAAACCTGATTGTGGAATCGTTTTGTATTCTCACTTGGGATTCAATGATCGTCATGGTGAGTCTTGTTAGTCGGACTAGTTTTGGGACAATCTCAAAATCAAGCATGATTTGGTACAGTACGCTCCTGTCGATACTGTCATATGCTTGTTAAGATATACGAAGATTTGATGCACGTCTGTGTTATATTCCCAGCATTTCTCAAGCACCTGTTTCACCGAGAATATCTGGTCTGTTGAAGATGGTCCGGTTCTCAATCCACCTTAGTATTCGCCAATTATTTCATTAGTATCGGGCTTAAGACGATGTTCAATTATTTTTGTCAGTATAAATCCATAATAATAAGTAAAACTTGTGCGTATATTTGAAGTCATGTGACTCAAATTAAGTAGGTGAATAAATTGATTCTCGACCAATATTCTTTTTATGATTTGGCTAGAGTAAATATATCATAATTTTAAATAATTTTTATTCCATTCTTGAGTTGCAAAAACTGCTTGAGTAAAAAAATCCACTTAAAAGAAGAAATTTTTTTCCAGGAGTTGCATGCCCTAATATAAAATAAGCAAAATGCAATGCATAGCAAAGATATTGAGTTTTCAGTATTAGTTTTCATGAAAAATAACACAAAAATAAATCATTTTTCATAAAAAATAAGAAAAACTTAAAATATATTACAAACATAGAAACTAAATGAAAATAATGTTTAATGAATATTCGCTATCTTCAGTTACCTACAATTTTGCACTCACAATGTGACAATGTCCGACGAACGCCGATAATATCCGATGAGGGGTAACAATGTCCAACAGCCAAACCGACAGTCAGGAATGTCATGTCATCGTATGGACGACATCCGGCGACAATAAAAAGCACATCGTCGATGGAGAGACGACCGACGACATTCTGCGAAACACTTCGTTGTATGGGCGACGACCGACGACGACGGGCAACGGCCGCTGGCAGTCAGCGAGCACGTCGTAGGGTTGTGTATAAAAAGTGCGAGCATTCGTGGAAGCAGTGAGCGGTGAGTTGATATTTGGATGAGAGGGTCGAAATTCGGAACCGACAGGCGGAATCCAGTAAGCTGATTGACGGCAAAGATTAGCAGTCGAGTTAAGATTAGAAAGCGAAAGTGTTGAGATCAGGTTACATAGTAAGGTCGCTGTAGTTTGTCGACGGCGGAAGCGAAAAACATAGTCGATGCTTAAAGTTGAAATTGGCGACGAAGCACGATGTCGCGAATATTAAGGCAATTAAGTGTGTTAAAGTTAATCTTAAGATCAATAAATAAAGTTTACAACTATTTTAATCTTAAAACCAATTTCATTTTTACTTGAAACCCAGCGATCCCCTCACACTTTAATGACTTTATAAATAAAAAATAATACTTATTTTAAATAAGTATTTTCCACAGATTTTCCTTAGCACAGCTTCTTTAGTTTTTATTGGATACCCTCGATCATCGGTGCTCTCTTAGCATGTGCAAAGGGTGATGAGTATGACCATGGGAACTCGCCACGATTTTTTCGTTTCACGATAAATAGAGTCGAATTTTTTGATGCGAATAGTACACTGATACGTATTTACATTTGACCATAAAATACCGATAATTTGCAATTGTGGGGAATGATATTTCAAACATTTTTTTTTTGGTAAGCAGGTAGGACTGTCCTTAATTATTATCCCAAAAATTATCGTGGTCTGTTAATCAGTTGGTTTACAGCAGCTGGTTGAAACGGTACACATCAGTAGTCCACAGCAATTTTTGTTTTATGTCCTCGATCGACTGAAGCGGGTTACACGGAGCAGTCACTTCAATTTCGGGAATAGGAAAAAATCACACGGGGCCAAATCTGGTGAATTGATTCAAGCAATTTGTTGCTTTTTTTGCCTCAAAATCAGTCACCATTGAGGCTCAAGTATGCCTGTGAGTCTGCCGTTCTGGAAATCACAATAGATATACAGCATGCTATTGCTGAAGACCATATGGCGCTTCTAGTTCTATTGGATATAGGCTAGGGTGTAGCAGAGTGGAAAGCGCATTGATCTACAATGCGAAGGGAGTTCAAATCCCAGTCGACATATAATTTCAGCACGCTACTTGCGCGGGTATATCTTGGCCACCTCAATCTGCGAAAATGAAAATTCGTAGATATAGAGTCATGCAAAGTGCTAACCACCCTTCCAAAATAAATAATGAAAAAAGAAATGTTAAGGAACCTGAAAGTCATGAGGCCGAGGCATTATCTGGGCTGTATTGCCACTGAAGAAGAAGAAGTTCTCATGGATCTCTCTAAAGCAATCAAATACTCAAAGCAAATCCAACTCACAACTATACGATTAATGCATAGTTTTCTGTCAACGCAACTAGTCAACATAAATGGAATATGGTGTGCCCCAAGGATCGGATCTATGTCCACTAATATTTTCGCTGTTTTCCAACGATCTTAAAAATACGGTAAAGAATGTTACCCCAATGTTGAAAGATGTTATGCCAAAGCATTTGGTACTTGTATAGATCTTATAATCATAGACTTAGAGCAAATATCTTTTTGATCAACCGTAACCTGAACCCAAAAATCTGAATAGAATAATTTGCCTCCCATTGCTTCGAATAAGATACAAATTTCTTATTACCAAACATACAAAACTTAAGAGTCTCACTCAATTCAATGTTGCCCCGCTGCGAGAGGTTCGTCGAGCACTTAACGAAAGCTCTGAGTCACCCCAATGAATTGACCATAGCAATTTGATTTAAACTGATGGCTTTCTTCTTCTCCTTCAATGGCACTACAGCCCTAACTGGGTGTTGGCCTCCTTACCTTCAGGTTTCTTATTTGTCATTGTGGAAAGGTTGTTAACTCTTCGCACAACCTTCTATCTGCGAATTTTCATTTTTGCATAACGAGGTAACACAGATATACCCACACAGGCAGTGCGCTAGAATTATACGTCGACCGGAATTTGAACACACGATCTTCGCATTGTAGACCTACACGCTACCCACTAGGCTACACCCAAAAGAGTGATGTCCATGGCAATCTCTTTCTTCATATATGGGAGGATCATCTACATAACTGGACGCAGCGTACGACATCGTCACTTATGTCGCAATATTAGCAAATAAATGTGCACTATTACTTCTCGGATATTTTGAACATCTTTTTAGATGAAGATATTCCGAAAACAGTTCCTAGTTAAGGAAGAAATAGTTTCTTTTCTCAGTTGCCAATAACAAGAAAGAGATCTCTTAAGAGTGAACTCGGAATTGGCAGCTAAAATTCTCCCTCCACTCCTAACTGAAGGATGGTAATTATAAAAATATTCTGCTCATTATCTTTGTCACTGTCCACAAAGCTCCAACAGTGTGTTTAGGCTCTAGATCCTTCTCAGAACAAGACGACCGCCGAGGTGCCTCAAATATTCGATCCTGCTGCGGTTCGCAAACCGTACTAAGTGGCTAACACAAGAGAAGTAACATCCATGTCATAATCAATAGGAGGAGTACCATGGGCCCAACTAAATGGCTCCAGTACGTTGTGGTTCTTCAAAACCACCCTAATGTAACCTAAACCTAAAATTTTCTGCTGAATAGAAAGAGGGCGTTTGACAATCACGCCCTCATCAATTGTTCAACAATGCAGTTGAACCAGTTAAATAAACAAATTCTGACAGCAACCTGGTAATCAGGATCACGTCTCGTGATTACCCTCATAAGTACTTTTAATTATCTTAGTGTCGACAACTTTAAGCTCTTCAGATCTAAAACTCAGTAAAGTATTGCCGGACAGCAATTATGTACCTGAAAAATTTCATAAATAAAAAGATAACAAGAATTGTTCACTTTAAATTCAACAGACTTCGTAAACAACCAGCAAGTTTCTCAACAAAATGTCTCAAACATATTTAGAATACTTTTTTCATATCGTCTATTACTGAAATCACTGCGAATCAATCGAACAATAGCCTAAATCACTTAACACTCTTCACACTATCCTACCTTGAACTTCGAAAAAAGGATTCCTTTTGAAAAATCCATTTCAAAGTACGGTTTAATTCCGGTCCTACCGCAAATCAATTTTCCCGACAAATAGCTCGACCTTAGGAAAATTTCAAATCCGTAAACATTCGTTCACACACCTCCTATCACCTCTCTAAATGCTTCCACTTTCTCTAGTATCATGCCTATCACAATCTTGAAAAGGAAGCTTTCTATTTTTCGGGACAAATAAGACGAGAAATAAATAAAATCCTTCGCATCCTATAAAGGAATCCCCACGATCCTCGTAAATACCTTTTCGACTTATTTCTCTACTGACCCACATCTCTTGAGATTTCTATCAAAATGAGCCACCTCCGTTTCACTCCACCCAACCATCAACAATTCTGCATGCTGGGCAACAAGCGTCATCTTATAAATGTCCTTTGGGAATATAGGACGAATAAAGACGAATTCTAAAATAAGCCCTTGAAATAATTTTGGCATAGTTTCGTCGAAAGGTCAAGGAGGCAGAGACGGTTTGCTATGCGTCACACACATCCCGGATCTCAATATAAACCGCACATTACCCTAAGGAGTCGACAGGTCAACCCTTATCATCCTTGATAGTCAGACACGGTACTCGTACAATGTAATCTGGAGGATGGCATTCCAGTTCCTTGTCTTTATGCCGCGTACCTCTTCTTCGAAAAGGTCTTTTGAATTTGGCTCCGGGAAAAAAAAGAAGCTACTATTTCCATTCGAACCATCCAGGAGGCCTACCCCCCTCTTACAGCTACATGGAAATAGAATTCTCTCTCCCGAAAAACGCAAAGAAGGGATGGATGGAAGTTTATGCGGCCAAAACTATGTTGAAATATTGCTCTCCGCAGCCTCGTTGTACCCACATGATAATATTTAGACATGGAACCAAAGATTGGTATGACACATTTTAGAGGAAATACTTCTTCCCTGCCGGCTTGGCACTAGCCCTCACTCACGACGACGACAACAACGACAACGACCGTGCAAGTTTCTCTGGTTGGGCCATAAATTTTTGGTGTAATTCCAACACATCGTCGTTTGTTCGCAAGGACCAAAAGGAGCATTCCACATGCTTCACTCTAAGTACCAAAAGCCGGCTCGACTATGTTACCATCACTTCGCATGTATGGTGATTTCGGGTAACAAACATTTCGAAAATTTCAGAATTTGCATAGAAACTCATCCGTGATCTGATAGAACATATTTGGCCATTTGTTACACAACTTCCGGCTTCTAGGAAGCCAGAAGGAGTTCCCCGGGATACGAAGAGTTGGAGGAGTTCGGAATACTACCGACCGAAATGTGTGTGCTCTATAAAATTTTAGGTAAATTTTCCACACGAATCGTGTGTGTACAGCGGGGTAGTATAGACGGTACCGCAAAAAGGATGTCAAGTAGGACGGAAATCGTATAAGTGAGATGTAAATTTTGTACGAATTTCAAGTGGAAATGAGGTGATTTATAGGTAAATTTCGTAGCGACTTGGATAATGGCGGTATAAATGTTTTGAAGAATAAATTGAAATGCAGGTGAATTGCTGGACAAACTAAATTTTATTAATTGCAAATCCGTTTGAATTTTATTGCAACAATATTTTATGGGTATAAAAACCATTTTCTCTATTTGACTCATCTGTGAAATATTAAACATCTAAATTGGTTAAAAATATACAATAACATCAACTCAACAGGACCAGCTACACACACTATTATTCAAAGCACCTATAAAAAATCGGTCATAAATATTAATGCAAATCGAAACACATTTAAAATTGAACTGCATTTTATTATATCCTTTTCGCATTTAATTTTTTTGTTGCTTCTTTTCTCATTTATCGCACGAATCAATAGCTCTTGTAATATTTATAAATCAGTCCGGAATAAAACTATACACCCTATCAAGCTGAATGGATGATGAACGTGAATCGTCCGTTTTATCTACACTGGAATTCGCATAAAACAGATATTCACTAGCTACAATATCATTCAACTCGTAAAGTGAATAAAAATAAATTTTTTAGTTGAACAAACTCATATCATGATAGTACCGCCTACCGGCAGGCTCCCCAGAGAAAGAAGAAACAGAAATTCCTCATATCCTCCCAGAGTAGGTAACTTTAGACTTCTATATTCTCGTTTTTTAAACAAGCACATATACATATATGCATACATATGTAGATATTTTGAATATGTTGCTTGTAATGCCTTGTGGATAATAACAGTTTAGGATATCCGGCTTTTGTAATGAAGTAAATTGGTGAAAGTCCAGAAGGCAAAACATGAGATTTTTTCAATATTTATTTATCGTCAAACTATACTCTGTCTTTATTGCGTGAACAAAATAAAGAGAATTTATGCAATTTTTCAACTCCTTTTAACAACACATGTAGAATATACATATAGCTTATCAATAAAAAAATCATATCCGATAGTCGCACATCAATCGATCATGTGTCCGTGTGGAAGGGTCTTATCAAATCTATTTGTAGCAAAATTATGTAACAGGATATGAAAATATTATAATTGAAAAAATGTACTTCATTGAATCGACTTGGGGAAAAAAATTTGCTAAACCGAATTTTTTTTCCGTGTTTCATGACTAAATTAGCCTGTTGTACTCTGCACGTGTACGCTCAGAGCACAATAACTTTCAAACCCTTGAAGTTGAAAGTTTTATTTTTAGGTGGATTTTTTTTAATTAATTTAATACATAAATAATATTTATTTATTTACATTTATTTTCACATAATTTTGCATTGCTCCCCTATTAAGATTAGACCCTGTGATAGGAGTGAGGTTAATACTAATTAAAATTATTAATGTAACTCATAAGCTATTTCTATTCTTTGTTGTTATAATTTCATTGTTATTTTAATTATATCACTTATATCCAAATTTTTATACTCTAGATGAAATCTGAGAGTATTATAAGTTTGCTAAACAGTTTGTAATGCTAAGAAATAAGGCTCGGAGAAAAAAAAAAATTAATGATACATAAGTTAATATTATCACTCACAAATCTCAAAACCGGATGTCCGTCCGTGCGCTCTCTAGCTTGAGAACGCGTTGAGCTAGTTAGTTCAAATTTTGTACACGTAGTTTTTGATAAAAAAGTAAGGTCAAGTCCGTGAACGGGCCAAATCGCTCCACCCCATACAAAATGCCACAATTGCAATTTGATAATAAACGGATTTGCTCGAAAAATATAAAAGCTATTGGCCTGAAATTTGGAATGTGTTATTTTGGATGATAATATCAATCTACCGTATAAGAACTATGCGTGTCCTCCCCCTCCTTCTACCACCTCCCATACAAACTGTACTTGTCATGAATTACTCTAAGCCAATTTACTCAGTGTGTATAAAATTTAGCGGGCTGAAATTGTGCACCAAATATTTATTTAAAATTGTTAGTAAGGCCGAAAAAAATTAGACGATTAGCTTCACCCCTTCTACCCCCTCCCATACAAAATGACACAATAAATGGATTTACTCGAAAAGTATAAAAGCAATTATTCTGAATTTTGGGATATATTACTTTCATAATAATTTAAATCTCCCCCCTCCTATACAAACTACACTTTTTCATGAAATGCTCTAAGACGATTTTCTCAGAACATATAACATTTATCGAGCTCATATTTTGTAATAAATACTTAATTAGTGTTATCACTAAGATCAGAAAAAAATATTTAATTAGCTTCATTGCTTCTTCTTCCTCCCATACAATATGACACAGTTTCACAAAAAATCGATTTTTTTGAAAAGTATGAATGGCACTTGTCTGAAATTTAAGGAATGTCAATTTTATAATATTTCTAGCTACTTCCGAAAAAATCACTAAAATCTCCCCACTCTTTCTACCACCTCCCATACAAACTGCACATTTTCATCTAACTCACTAATTTTCTCAGTTCCCATTCAATTTTTGGAGTAAGCATTTTGTATAAAACATTTTTATAGCTAATTCAGCATGATGGGGAAAAAATTAGTTCAATGCTATAATCCCTTCTAACACTTCCCATCCAAAATTTCTTTGGATCACAAAAAATTCTATTTCATCTAGAGTATCGTAAGATTGCGCTTTACGCGCAATCGTAGCCCTGTTATGTTTACATTACAACCTTAAATATTTAAATCTGTTCTGCATATTTTTA
This sequence comes from Chorisops tibialis, assembly GCA_963669355.1. NCBI lineage: Eukaryota > Metazoa > Arthropoda > Insecta > Diptera > Stratiomyidae > Chorisops > Chorisops tibialis. The sequence goes on along the minus strand of OY770263.1, from coordinate 168,748,775 downwards.
TTACTGTTCGTTTACATTTTAAAAAGAAACCACACAATGCGTACACTATACACAAAATTTAATTCCATTTCTCCCTTTATAGTACAGAACTTAAATTTTTGTTTTGAACTGATTAAGATTATTGCTATTCCGCACTATAATCGGTAATTTATTACATAAAATTATACCTATGTAAGAGTAGTGGTTCAACCCAAGGTTAGTTCTTCGTGACGGAGCAATTAAATCAGATTGCGCTCTACTACGGGTTAAATTATTATTAACTAACAATTGCCCACTAGTACATTCTTTGAATATTTGCCCAGCAAACAATGAGAAATCACAGTGAACTCATAATGAAATCTTTATATGAATGTGAAATCACTTAAAGTTCATTTTGGCTTCTTTTTGAAGTCACGTCGAATCCACTATCGTACTAAAAACTTTACCCCAGACTGAAATCAGTATATGAATTCAGAAAAGCGTACGTAGGTGATGCAGAACTAAACTCAAAAAACGACACCGGAAAGATGTCACAGAATGGACCCACAACGTTATCAGTAACTGGTTAATGATATCCATATTATCCATATTCAGAGCGTGAATTCATTTCATTTTTACTAAGTGACAAAAGAATGAAAGGCTTAAAAGCATGTTCAGTAGTGATTCATACGAAGAAAAGAACCTGATTTATTCACAAGTCAATCAGTTTTTGAAACCGAAGTGAAACGAAATCTCAGCAAATGATTTCATATAGGCTTCATTTATTGAAATTTCACCAAATTGTTCGCTGGGTGAATACTTGAAATGATTTTAAAAATTTTTTCATTACTCAAAACATCCATAAGATCAAATAGAGCCAAACTAGAGAATTTTCGCGGCTTTTTTCTTTGAATAATTTTTAACAATGTCTTCTGAGTTATCGCTAGAAGTGCAAGGATTGAAAGTGTAGCACTACCCCAAGCTATTATACCATATTGTAGTATTGAGTGGATCATTGCAAAATAAAAACATAACAGAATTATGATCAGAGTATCAATTATGATCAATCATTTGATACTCTAAATGAAATGGAAATAACTTTACTATACCGAAAAATAGTCCACCTCAAATTCTTTCGAATAGTGAATATTGCATGGGAGGTGGTAGAAGTAGAGGAGGAGGTTTGTATTTTTCGTATTTGACACCGAACATGGTGTACAAAATGTTTTTTGCTGAATTTCAAGTTTTTAGTTTTCATTATTTTTAAAGAAATTGGTCATAGTTTTTCTGAAATTGGGGCATTTGTATGGGAGGTGGCAGAGGAAGTGGAGCGTTTAAGATGATTTTGAAACTGCCTATCATCATCCTTATCACCATGCTTTGATTCAATTTCAAAGTCGATAGCTCTCATATGCTTGAAGGTGAAATGCTTTTCTTGAATTTATAATAGAGATATTTGTGTGGGAGGTGGTAGAAGGAGTGAAGCGGAGCTGATAATTTTTTCTAGCACTTATTTCAATTATTAAAAATTGAATTCTGGCAAAATTTGAAGTTTGCACTTTTTCTAGTTTGAATGGAAATCGATAAAATGCATTTAATAAACATAACAGGATGATGAAATCTGAGAGTATGATAAGTTTGCCACAAAGTTTGTTACGCTAAGAAATAAGACTCGGAGAAAAAAATGAATGATACAGAAGTTCATATAATCACTCAAAAATTTCAAAACCGGATGTCTGTCCGTCCGTCTGTCCGACCGTGTCCTCTTTAGCTTGAGAACGCGTTGATCTAGAAAAATCTAATTTTGTACACGTCGTTTTTGACAAAAAAGTAAGGACAAGTTCGTGAACGGGCCAAATCGCTCCACCCCTTCTGCCCCCTCCCATACAAAATGACACAACTGCGCAATTTGACAATAAACGGATTCGATCGAAAGGTATAAAAGCTATTGGTCTCAAATTTGGAACATATTACTTTTATAATGCTATCAATCTATCATATAAAAATTATGCGTGTCTTCTCCCTCCTTCTACCACCTCCCATACAAACTATACTTTTTCATGAAATACTTTAGTACATGAAAAATTTACTCAGTGCGTATAAAATTTAGCAAGCTGAAATTTTGCACTAAATATTTATTTGGAATTATTAGTAAGATAAAAAAAAATTAAACATTTAATTTCACCCCTTCCACCCCCTCCCATACAAAATGACACAATTTCGCAATTCGACAATTTTTCCATACAATTTGACACAATTCAACAATTTTACAAAAAGTCAATTTTCCTGAAAAGTATGAAAGCTACTGATCTGCAATTTAAAATATGTCAATTAAATGATGTTTACAGTTATTTTCAAATACGTCATTAATAAATTCACAATCCTAATATCACCTCCCATACAAACTGCACAATTTCACTAAATCCAATACACTAAATTTCTCAGTACCAATTAAATTTTTGAATCCTAAATTTTGTATAAAACATTTTGATAGAAACCTTAGAGTGATGTGAAAAATTAGTTCGATGTCGTCACCCCCTCTACCACTTCCCCTACAAAATTCCTCGAAATTAAAAAAATTCTCTTTCATCTAGAGTATCGCACGATTGGGCTTTACGCCCAGTCGTAGTCCTGTTATGTTTATTAAATGCATTTTATCGATTTCCATTCAAACTAGAAAAAGTGCAAACTTCAAATTTTGCCAGAATTTGTTTCTTAACAATTGAAATAAGTGTTAGAAAAAACTATCAGCTCAGCTTCACTCCTTCTACCACCTCCCATACAAATATCTGTATTATAAATTCAAGAAAAGCATTTCACCTTCAAGCATATGAGAGCTATCGACTTTGAAATTGAATCAAAGCATGGTGATAAGGATGATGATAGGCAGTTTCAAAATCATCTTAAACGCTCCACTTCCTCTGCCACCTCCCATACAAATGCCCCAATTTCAGAAAAACTATGACCAATTTCTTTAAAAATAATGAAAACTAAAAACTTGAAATTCAGCAAAAAACATTTTGTACACCATGTTCGGTGTCAAATACGAAAAATACAAACCTCCTCCTCTACTTCTACCACCTCCCATGCAATATTCACTATTCGAAAGAATTTGAGGTGGACTATTTTTCGGTATAGTAAAGTTATTTCCATTTCATTTAGAGTATCAAATGATTGATCATAATTGATACTCTGATCATAATTCTGTTATGTTTTTATTTTGCAATGATCCACTCAATAATACAATATGGTATAATAGCTTGGGGTAGTGCTACACTTTCAATCCTTGCACTTCTAGCGATAACTCAGAAGACATTGTTAAAAATTATTCAAAGAAAAAAGCCGCGAAAATTCTCTAGTTTGGCTCTATTTGATCTTATGGATGTTTTGAGTAATGAAAAAATTTTTAAAATCATTTCAAGTATTCACCCAGCGAACAATTTGGTGAAATTTCAATAAATGAAGCCTATATGAAATCATTTGCTGAGATTTCGTTTCACTTCGGTTTCAAAAACTGATTGACTTGTGAATAAATCAGGTTCTTTTCTTCGTATGAATCACTACTGAACATGCTTTTAAGCCTTTCATTCTTTTGTCACTTAGTAAAAATGAAATGAATTCACGCTCTGAATATGGATAATATGGATATCATTAACCAGTTACTGATAACGTTGTGGGTCTATTCTGTGACATCTTTCCGGTGTCGTTTTTTGAGTTTAGTTCTGCATCACCTACGTACGCTTTTCTGAATTCATATACTGATTTCAGTCTGGGGTAAAGTTTTTAGTACGATAGTGGATTCAACGTGACTTCAAAAAGAAGCCAAAATGAACTTTAAGTGATTTCACATTCATATAAAGATTTCATTATGAGCTCACTGTGATTTCTCATTGTTTGCTGGGCAAATATTCAAAGAATGTACTAGTGGGCAATTGTTAGTTAATAATAATTTAACCCGTAGTAGAGCGCAATCTGATTTAATTGCTCCGTCACGAAGAACTAACCTTGGGTTGAACCACTACTCTTACATAGGTATAATTTTATGTAATAAATTACCGATTATAGTGCGGAATAGCAATAATCTTAATCAGTTCAAAACAAAAATGTAAGGTCTGTACTATAAAGGGAGAAATGGAATTAAATTTTGTGTATAGTGTACGCATTGTGTTGTTTCTTTTTAAAATGTAAACGAACAATAATAAAAATATGCAATTATGCATTCTTATGGCAGGGGGTAGAAGGAGTGTACGGATCAAAACAAATTTTTTTCGTATTATTAATATTTCTATTTGTATACTTTATACAAAATATCAATTGATAGCTTTAACAGTTTCGAAGAAAAATAATTTAATTTAAATTTCAAAATTTCGTGAAATTTGTATGGGAGGGGGTAGAAGGAGTTAGGTGAAGTTGATAACTATTCTTATAATAAATTGCAATTATAGTCGAATTAATTCTGGCAAAATTTCGTCTTTTCAGCTTTACTAGTTTCAATGAAAATCGAAAATATGTATTTTTCAAAATTGTCCTTTTGTATGGGAGGGGGTAGAAGGAGTATATATTCCGTGATATTAGTGACATCTATATCGTAAAACTTTCTCGTAAATTTCAAGCCGATAGCTTAAGTAGTTTCAAAGAAAAATCAATTTCTTCTTATTTCGAAATTTCATAAAATTTGTATGGGAGGGGGTAGAAGGAGTGAGGGGATGTAGCCCATTCACGAACTTAAAGTTACTTTTTTGCTAAAAATGAAACGAAAAATTTTTTAGCACTATAGCTCAAAGCTTTCGAGAGTTATGCTGTAAACAGACGGACAGACGGACAAACAGCAACTCGGAATCGAGGTTTTTGAGCGACAACAAATATTTCTGTACCCTTGGCGGCTCTGTGCGAGCGTTACTTCTTAGCGTTACAAACGGTAAGGCAAACACAATATACTCTCAGATTTCATTTAGAGTATAAAGATCTTGCCACATTTTTATTTAAAAATGATCGCATAAACTGGGTATTCGATTTTTCAGCTTATTTTTAACGCTGTTTATCTAGACATCCCATCTCATAAATTGATCAAATATGACACCTAAGTATTTAGTATGACATACTCTTGTTAATAGTCCGAGGAACACGAGCTTCAATGTATTTTTAAATTTAAATTTTCAGAAGATCCACAGGTGTTATGCGAGAATGTAATATAATTGGATTTATTTATATTGATTGATAAAGAATTAAGATCCAGAAATATTGTGCAAGATTTTTTTTCCTATGCTATCGTATCATGGGTACTTCGTCCAGCTCTAAAGCCGAATTGGTTGCTTGCCATAATTTTCAACTTTTCAATTCCTTCTATGAGTCTGATCTTTGCCACCTTCTCAATAACTTTTGCGATATTAGATAGAAGTAAAATAGGTGTAGCCTAGTGGGAAGTGTGCTGGTCTTGTAATGCGAAGATCGTGAGTTCAAATCCCGGTTGACGCAATATATAATTCCAGCACATTGCCTGCTTGGATATACATTGGTCACCTCAATCTACGAAAATAAAAAAATTCGTAGATAGAGGGTTGTGGAAAGGGCTAACCCTTTCACAATAAATAGTAAAAAATGTTAAGGAACCTGAATGTCAGCAGGTCAAGGCCCGATTTGGGCTGTAGCGCCATTGTAGAAGTACAAAATTGGTCAGTAGTTGTTCATGTCTGTCACTGTTCCTCCTTTAAATATTAGTGAAACGATCGCCATTTTAGAATCGATGAAAATTTTGCAGCTTAGATTTATTAAGTAAGTGAGCGGTTTGCTGATGTATATGCTTACTAATTTCAGGCATTCACTTGTAACTCCATCAAAACCGGGACTACTTCCATCGTACATATTCGCAATTACAATTTGTGTCTCTTCTTCGGTAGTTTCTTTTACTGTCTCAATGATTCTAGTTTCTACGTTCCAACAGTTACTATTTATTTTTTCAGCCATATTTTTTCCAATATTTGAGAAATATTCATTAAATAATTCCGCAACTTCCTTGGCATATTCTTCCACATTCAATTCTTTATTTTCATGCTTTATAGTTGTTACTAATTTTTCACTGATTTTTTTTCCTAATTATTTCCAGAATTTCCAAGCAAAATTTGCGAAATATTTTGCTTTAACTGTGTTATTATTTAATTTTAATTAATGATTTCAGCTTATTTCTGAATTCGACTTAATATTTTTTTAGTTTTTCACATGTTGGGTTATTCTTTAACGCTTTGCTTATCTTATCTCTTTTGCGAATGGAAATGAGTAGGCCATTGGAGATCCAATATACTTGTGTGCTGTCTTCAATTAATTTAGCGAAAGTATTGTGAAGGATCAAAACACATTCATCAACATCGTCAATTTTTTCGTGTTCTCCCCAATCTACAGACGCAAAGTTTTCCTTTAGAAGGTCATAATTTATATCATGATAAGTGTTATTTTTTTGTTAACGACGGGATTCATTTTCATCTGAGTATAGAATTAATGTTTTAGATGGATGCTGGTCGCAGGCGGACTCCAATTTTCTAGGGTGTAGGGGTGGCGGAAGGAGAAACGAAAACTACGAATTCAATATCTGAACCATGGTTTCGCAAACTTCTACAAAAATCTGAAAAATTCTCAATTACAATTCTATAAGCTCGGAGCTTGTCACTTTCGAGTCAACCTTTGAAGCTACCAACTTAAGTAACAATTAACTACCTCAAACAATTTCAAATCAAACAGCACATCTAATGACACTGAAACAGACTCGCCGTTTATCACAAATGTAGATCTGCTGAGGAGAAACGGGAAGCATTTCAAAATTGATGCTCTTTCCAAAATTTCAAACATTTGTATCTCCAAATTGAATATAGATATAAAATTGAAATGTCAGATTGTAGGCTTGTATGATCTATAATTTTGGTAAGATTGGTTTCATGAATGTTTCTACGTCCTAGTTGGTAAAAATTTCAAACTGGGGGTGTACGGGGAGGGAGCTGATGAGATGAATTGTCGAAAATATGTGAAGTTCAAATTTTGCAAGTGCATACACAAAGAACCACAAAATGAGGTCTAAAAAGCTGAAAAGTTGTGATTAAAATGTTAAGATTGAAACTAGAACAATTGCGCAATGCATTTAAAAATAAATCAATCAATCAAATCCCTGTTAAGACAACCTGTAGGGGCATAGGACAGAAACAACTCTCTTCGACAAGGTGCGATCCTGAGCAGCGGCCTTTAGCTGTTCCCAGGACTTGTTTTCTCCTCCGGCCCCTGATGAACTGCTTGTTTCCATGTGCTAAATGGTCGACTAACCCGACGTCTTCCTTGAGGATTATAATGCAGAGCCTGTTTGGCGACGTTTAGCTCTAGCTTCCTTAAAGTGCGACCGATCCACTGCCACTTCCACCTTCGAATCTCAATGCTTGTTTTAGTCCGGCAAAGGTCATTGTTGGAGATCGCTTTTGGCTAGAATATTCCTAAAATGCGTTGGAGGCAGTGGTGCACGAAAGTTTTCAGTTTCTTTCTTTTCTAGAATTCTTTAATCATTACTATGACCTTATCTGGAATACTTCTCCTCCATTCCACATATAATCTCGCTTAACGCTGTTGAAAGCCTTCTCGAAGTCCACAAACATGAGATGTAGTGGCGCACCCATTTCGCCTAACTGCTCAAATATTTTCTGTAGGGCATTCCTGTGGCCAGTAGAAGACGACCTTTCACGGAATCCAGCATCATAAGCTTCGAGAGTGCTCCATTGAGAATTACCTTAGCCCTTCGATACGGCAGTAAATAGACATATACGCCGTAATCCCGAAGGTCGCCTTTTTCGGAATTTTCACAATGACGCCGTCCTTCAATTAAGTTGGATATCTTTCTTCATTCAATAAAGAGTGGGAGGTTTATATTGGCAGTTATTTCGGGGCCCGCTTTGAGAAGTTCGGTTGGCAGTCCATCTACATCCGAAGCTTTCCTTCCATCCATTGACCGAATGGCGGAAACTATCTCTTCTTTATCTGGGGGGTTATCCCTAATAGAGGATTGTTAAGGTTGGATGTTTGGTAGTTTTTCTGTTTCTGGAATACCTTCCTCTGACAAGATGTTTAAGATATCAGAGCAGACGGACAGACGGTCACTCGGAATCGAGATTTTTGAGAAACAACAAATATTTCTGTACCCTTGGCAACTCTGTACGAGCATTATTTCTTAGCGTTACAAACGGTAAGGCAAACACAATATACTCTCAGATTTCATCTAGAGTATAATTAGCAGCAGGAGGATCGACACGATTGGAGGCGATGACTTCAGGAGACCAGAGGCGATCTATCGCGCCATTGATGATGATTATGATATTTGTGTTCTGGCGCTGATAGCTCAACCTAATATTTAGTTTGTGCTAGTGACTACTGGTAGTGTGCTCGCTGTTGTTGAATACAAATATATGCATCACTAAAAAACTATTTACGTCTTTGCTATTTTTTTTACCGTTCGGAGAACTTGTCTTCTCCCGAAAATTGTCCTTCGAATTTCTGTTAGCATAGGACATAATCCCACAAAGTTTTTGTTATCCACTTTTGCATCTAAATTGCGTAGAGAAAATTTAGGGGCAAGCCTACGCTAAGCTGATAAGACTTCTATGATACATATCATACAGATTCGTCTTTCGTTTCTCGCCGCTCATGCAGCTTCCGTGAACAACATCGCTTTTCACTTCTTGACATAAACCTCTAAATTCCATATATTGCAATATTCTTTCAGTTTAGTAACCATATATCAGGGACTTTGGGAATCTAGCCAAGGGAAATGCGTCGTCTGAAGCTTGTAAAATAAGTAATTGGAGCAAACGAAGAGTCGTATTCAAGACAGAGCACAGAACATAACAGAATTATGATTGGGCGTAAAGCCAAATCATATGATACTCTAGATTAAATACTTACTTACCTTTTGTTTGGGAGGTGGTAAAAGCAGAGGGGGAGGTTAGTAATTTTTGTATGTAACACTGGACGTATTATATAAAATATTTCATGCTAAATTTAAAGTTTCTTGCTTTCATAATTTTCGAGGAAATTGAACAATTTTTGTCTGAACTTATGGTATTTGTATGGGAGGTGGCAGAGAAAGTGGGAAATTTTGGATGATTTTGAATTTGCTTAGCAATATCCTAAACATATTGCTTTGTTACAATTTTAAAGTCGATAGCTCTCATATGTTCGAAGGAGAAAAACTTTTCTTGAACTTCCAATAAAAAACTTTGTATGGGAGGTGGTAGAAGGAGTGAGGTGAAGGTGATATTTTTTTTCGCATTTATTATAATTATTAAGGGGTAAATTCTGGCAAAATTTCAAGTTTGTACTTCTAGTTTCTATGAAAATCGGTTAAATGCATTTACCAAAATTCTGCATTTGTATGGGAGGGGGTAGAAGGAATATCCGAATCAAAACCAAATTTTTTGATATCAATCATATATAAAATGGTATACTTTTCTCAAATTTTGAAGTTGATGGCTTTTGAAGGTTTTCATGAAAACTAATTTAATTGAAATTCCGAAATTTCGTAAAATTTGTATGGGAGGGGGTAGAAGGAGTGAGGTAAAGTTGATAGTTTCTCCAAAATCAGTTTCAATTACAATAAACTGCCAACAAGTCGGGCGAAACTTTATTATTCTTGGGACATGTTGCGGTGGAGTGGAAAGTCAATATGCAGGTTAGAGTGGTTAGGGAAGACTAAGTGAAAGGGAGTTCTTGGGCAGGGCTGTTGTCAATTTAACAATATTTCATTCGTTTCTGCAAGTTTAGGTTTTTATTAAGGGAGGAGGAGCGGTAATAGTAAGAGTGGGTGGATGTTAATAGCTTTTTAATTAACTGCTTGCATCACGTCCAATACTCTCTGTATAGAATGTGTTTCATAGACGAAGTTGCATAGAATTTTCATAAAATTTAGTGTATTTTACATTCACGAAACCGAACATTTGTATGGGAGGGGGTAGAGAAGGTAGGGGAATCGTAAAATTTGATATGTAGTTTTATTTTGCTTCTCTTGTAAGGGGCTTGTATAAAATTTCAAATTCGTAACTTTTAGTTTGTTGGTTATTAGTTGATTTAATGAAATTGGTCGAAATCATAGTTTTGTATGGCAAGGGGTAGAAGGGCAAGCGCAATTTCAAAACTTTTAAAACAACTTCATTTGAATTATTTTTATAAGTTTTTCTGCAAAATTTGAAGTTGATAGCTTTTAAGAGTTAGCTGACAACTTATTTCTTAAAAATGCTCGAAAAAATAATTTTGTATGGGAGGGGGTAGAGGAGGGAGGGGAATCGTAAGACTTGTGATGCAATTTTCTTTCTTTTCTATTGTAAGATGCTCGTACAAAATTTCAAGTTCGTAGCTTTTAATTTGTTGATTATTAGTTGATTTAATGAAATTGGTCGAAATCATACTTTTCTATGGGAGGGGGTAGAAGGGCAAGCGCGATTTCAAAACTTTTAACGTAATTTCATTTCAATTATTTTTGTATGTTTGTATGTAGAATTGCAAATTGATAGCTTTTAATAGTTAGGTAATAATTGATTTCTTAGAAATGGTCGAAAAAATAATTTTGTATTGGAGGGGGTAGAAGCTTTAAAGGTTTTCGACCAGTTAATATTTCGTATATTTAGGGATTTTTTTTAAATACATTTTGCAAATTTTCAAGTTTCTACCTTAAAATTTCACTCAAAAATTTTCAGTTTATGTGTTTTTTTCAATGCACATGAAACACCTTGTGCACGTTAGACCGGGAGGATCGGTTTATAACAATTATGGATCAAGTTATTATTATTTTTTTATGTACATCAAATAGACGTATCCACATGCAAAATTTAAACTTTGTATCTTTCACCAGAGCCTCAAAAAAATCACTCAAAATTTTTGACATTTTTGCTTATCACCTCCCTCCCCTTACACCTCCCAACTTAAAATTTTTATCAAAATTAACTATTATGTAGTTCTACAATCTGACAAATTTTTGATTTGATATCTGTATTATTTTTTGAGATATAAGGATTCGTAATTTTGAAAAGTGCGCCATTTTTGAAATGCTCCCCATTTCCCCCCACTATTATTATTTCAAGATCTTAAATTTTTTTTGTATTTTTCCAATATAGCTTAATATAAGTTTTAAGTTTCAATTACATAGCTTAAGAGATAGTTGAGATATTCAGTTTTAAGTGTTTTTCTTTGCACCCCCCCTGACCCTTCCCCTTACGATAATTAACCACTCTCTAAGCTGATTCCAATGGAACTATATGCTACCTTGACGGTCCCAAAATATGAATTTTTTACGATAAGTAATTTCGAAGATATAATCATTTGAAAAAAAAATTCGGCCGACAATTTGTTTTTAGCCCCCCCTTTTCGGCCGCCAATGGATAAAAAAATTAAATTATTTTTAAAAGTTATCCCACAAACTTCTCTATATGTGTGTTGAGTTTTAGCTTCCTAGCTGTTACCTTGGTTGAGATATTTGAATTCGTATTTTTCGGCCTTAGCGCTCCCCCCGCCTCCCCCTGAACCCGAACACCCCCGAAAATGGGTATCTGCCTGAGATCCGCCACTATCTACAATCCCCCCAAAAATGAACTTTCTATCTTGAAGGGTTTGGGAGTTAATGTGCGCTGAGCGTACACACCGGCGTACGGCGTACGGCGGACGGCGTACGGCGTACGGCGGACGGCGGACGGCGTACGGCGGACGGCGTACAGACAGACGGATTTTTTTTTTTTGCTTTTTTAGGCTAATTTAGTTATGAAACGCGAAAAAACAAAATTTCAGGGTAGCAAATTTTTTTTTTTTTCCAAGTCGATCACAATACTTTATTATTAAAATAATAAAGTAATAAGATTAATTATGAAAAAATTGGTTCATTTAGCTTTGCTACTTGCAATGCAAACCGAATAAATGCATTTTACTTTATTATTTTTTAATAATAAAGTATTGTGATCGACACAGAAAAAAAAAAAAATTTGCTACCCTGAAATTTTGTTTTTTCGCGTTTCATGACTAAATTAGCCTAAAAAAGCAAAAAAAAAAAATCCGTCCCGCCGTACGCCGTACGCCGTACGCCGTACATATGGACTCGTACCTCCAAAACCGTTAAAGGTAGAATGTTGGTTTTTGGGTGGATTGTTAATTTGGTAAGTGAGCTCCATTATCCAAATTTTGGGGAGTGTGGGGTGGAAGGAGGAGGCGGGGGGATGGAAAAAGTCGAAAAATACACTTGCTAATATCTTCACCACGAATGCAGATAGAAAGATGAAAATCAGCATACATATAGAGAAGGTTGTGGGACATACTCCAAAAATAATTTAATTTTCTTATCCATTGGCGTCCGAAAAGAGGGGGCTAAAAACAAATTGTCGGCCGAATCTTTTTTTGAAATGGTTATATCTTCGAAACTACTTACCATGAAAAATTCATATTTTGGGACAATTAAGATGGTATATAGATCCATCAGAATAAGCTTAGAAATAGGCCAATTATTGTAAGGGGGAGGGTCAGGGGGGTGCAAAGAAAAACACTTAAGAATTAATATCTCAACTATCTCTTAAGCTATGTAATTGAAATTTAAAACATATACTAAGCTATACTAGCGAAATATAAAAAAAATATAAAATTTGGTCATAATAGTAGTGGGGGGAAATGGGGAGCATTTCAAAAATGGTGCACTTTTCAAAATTAGAAATCGTTATATCTCAAAATTGAGTGCAGATATCGAATCAAAAATTCGTCAGATTATAGAACTATATAATTTATAATTTTGATAAAAATTTTAAGTTAGGGGGTGTAAAGGGAGGGAGGTGGTAAGCAAAAATGTCGAAAATTTTAAGTGATTTTTTTAGGACTCTGGTCAAAGATAGAAACTTTAAATTTTGCATGTGGATACATCTATTTTATATACATAGAAAAAAAATAATAATTTGATCCACAATTGTTACGAACCGACCAGCACGGTCTAAGGGGCACAAGGTGTTTCATGTGCAGCGAAAAAAACACGAAAACTGAAAATTTTTGGATGTAATTTTAGGGTAGAAACTTGAAAATTTGGGAAATACATTTAAAAAAAATCCCTAAAAGTATAAAATATTAACTGGTCGAATATCTTTGAAACTTCTACCCCCTCCCATACAAAATTATTTTTTCGACCATTTTTAAGAAATTAATTATCACCTAACTATTAAAAGCTATCAATTTGAAATTTTGCATAAGAACTTATAAAAATATTTAAAATAAAATTATTTTAAAAGTTTCAAAATAGCACTTGCCCTTCTACCCCCTCCCATACAAAAGTATGATTTCGACCAATTTCATTAAATCAACTAATAAACAACAAATTAAAAGCTACGAACTTGAAATTTTGTACGAGCACCTTACTAGAGAAAGAAAAGAAAATTGCATCACAAATTTTGCAATTCCCCTACCTCTTCTACCCCCTCCCATACAAAATTATTTTTTCGAGCATTTTTAAGAAATCGGTTATCAGCTAACTTTTAAAAGCTATCCATTTCAATTTTTGCCGGAAAACTTATAAAAATAATTCAAATGAAATTTTGTTGAAAGTTTTGCAATCACGCTTGCCCTTCTACCCCCTCCCATACAAAAGTATCATTTCTACCTATTTCATTGAACCAACTAATAACCAACAAGTTAAAAGCTGCTAACTTGAAATTTTGTACGAGAAGACTACAACAGAAAGGAAATAAAATTGCGTCACAATCTTTACGATTCCCCTACCTTCTCTACCCCCTCCCATACAAATGTTGGTTTCGTGAATGTAAAATACACAGAATCTTATTCTATGCAACTTCGTCTATGAAACTGACATTCTATACAGAGAATATTGGACGTCAATTAAAAAACTATTAACATCCACCGACCCTTACTATCAACCCTCATCCCTCCCCTCAAAAAACTCAAACTTGCATAAATAAACGAACGAAATATTGGTTATATATACTGAAGCTTTTGAACGTTTCCGCAAAGTGTTGACAACTGTCCTGCCCAAGAACCCCCTTTCACTTAGTCTTCCCTAACCACTCTAACCTGCATATTGACTTTCCACGCATCCGCAACTTGTCCCAAGAATAATAAAGTTTCGCCCGACTTGTTGGCAGTTTATTTGAAGAGTAAGGAGATCAGATCAATATTCCGTGAGGTTAATGATATTTATATCATTATACTATGACTTTATTTTCAAGTCAATAGCTGAAATGGTTTCGGAGAAAAATCAATTTCTTTTAATTTCGAAATTTCATGAAATTTGTATGGGAGGGGGTAGAAGGAGTGGGCGATGTGGCCCGTTCACGAACTTAAAGTTACTTTTTTTCTAAAAATGACACACATTTCAGCACGATAGTTCAAAGCGTTCGAGAGTTATATTGTAGACAGACGGACAGACAGCAATTCGGAATCGAGGTTTTTGAGCGACAACAAATATTTCTGTACCCTTGGCGGCTCTGTGCTAGCATTATTTTTTAGCGTTACAAACGGTAAGGCAAACACAATATACTCTCAGATTTCATCTAGAGTATAAACACCCGTAGGAACCATAAAAACACTCTACAGATTTTGGTAGTCGATAAAGACAATGTGTAAGTTGAACTTGACATTGAGATTTACATCTATATCTTAAAAATTCACTTCCTAAATAAAACTCAAACTTCATCCATATCTCATTTCTCGGAACCTAAACATAATAGTTGATCCTACCAATAAACGAACCACCTCCGATTAAATTATACTCCCCATGGTGATTATTCGATCATGAAAAACCAACGATCTTCATCATTAGCGAGCGGATGATCGTAATGATGATGGTTCCGGCCAACCAAGTGATAGAGGAACGAGCTATTAAACTCAATAAAAATCGATTTAATTTGGTCACTTTACAATAACGACGGACACATTTCTTGAATTCTCAGCAATCCGATATACATATCGGCATAATTACAAGCGATGACCTTGCACAATTTTATTGCTTAAGACTTCAGTGGACTTGGAATGGCTCTCCAGCCGAAAAAAAATAAACAACAATAACATCATAATGATAGAGTTAGAGCAAAAGGAAGGCAGTATCAAGCCAAAAATCAAAAAATACTTAACAGGTTTTGATATCGAAAAATGGAATATTAGACAGGTCGATAATACCTACCTATGAAAATGAACGGGGAAAACAAAAGGCTAAGAGAAGTTGATTGGACGTTACATGATTAAAGGTTATTACGATTATTAAGGTCCGATATAATAACATCCACCCGCCTTTTATTATATCGAGAATCCAGAAATAGTAGAGCATGGTATAGAGTTTTTTTACCCCCGGTGGAAGTGAGCCCCCTACTAAAGAATTATTTTATATCTGATGATGACTTGCACTAACAGTATGATTTTTGTTCAAGTCTTTAATTCACCTGGAGTTGAATTAAAGGCCTTCACCAAAAATCCGAAAAAAAACCAACTACTCTACCTCAATCTCCAAGCAACATGTCAATCAAATTCTCATTTAGATTTAATACGCTCGATTAGCATTGGAGAGTTCTATTCCTGTCTGCACGACTCTACTAGGAATATACGCGAGGTGTTCTAGAAGGAGCATATTTCGATAATGAAGCCATACCGCTTGCCGCATGTATGTTATGCATACCTAATATGTGCTTGTAATAATCGATGAAACTATCTGATCGCACAATTTCATTTCGGATAGGCAAATCAACCTAAGGAAATACCTCTCCTCGAAGAACTATACATATCTTTAAATTACACACTTCGAAAAGTCATCGTCAATGTGTTACGCTTTAAGCTTTTAAGGTTAGGTGTTGATTGAATTTTAAATAATAATAAAGAGAAGACAAAAAAGACGGCACATTTAAGATTTAAGCCCGCTAGTTGATTGCGATTTAGATTGAAGCTGCGATCACGGAGAGTGTAACCAATTCAATTTTTATCGGAACAATCTTTGATGTTGTGTGTAGGTCATTAATGTCTTAGAAGGTATCGAAGAAACTATGTAGATGGGTGGTGCATATGTTGCCTGATGCGTGTGGATTGGAGGAGGTGCGATTTTATCTACTTTTTCATCGTATTTCTGCCTTCCAGGCATTAATTGATCGCGTTTTAGGTTCGGTACTTTCTCCATGAAAAGCAAATTAGAGCTGAGAGCAATGGGAGTTAACGAATAAAATCTGGCTCACCAAAATGGGTCATTAACATATAACTTAGGTATTATTTGGAAATGTTCCTTTACTCGGAATTCAACCCATCTTCTAACTGAATCCGTGCACTAGTGAAGATCCTCTCTATGTGATATCTAAAGTAACGGTTGTGATTGAGGTTGATGTTGAAGATAGGGTTTCAGTGTTGCGGAAGAGGTTAGAGCGGCGGTTTAAATTGGAATTGATGTTAAGGGTAGAATGAAGTCACTACTTTCAACTGAATAAGATACAGTAAAGGTTACGATTGAGGTTGACCTTAATGTTGAAGTTGAGGTTAAAATTTTGGTTGAGGTTGATATTTTCGTATTGTGAAGTGAATAATTTCGAATCGATAAGAAATGGTTCCAGAAAACAAGTAAAATATAGATGACGAATTTTTTTTTATTTATTTGATGTTATTACGATTTAGTTATAAAACTAATAAGCAATATGTATCTAACTTAATTTCCTACGGTTTAAAATTCAAGCTAAGCACTTAACCATCGATATTGTCTTAGTTTCCAAAGTTTTCCACTTTCTTATGTTTTTAGGTTTAATTATTTTTGTCCATTATTTCTACAACACTACACTAGTTCAAATGGTTTAACCCTCTTAAGTCTTTGCACTATGGTCTTATTGTCTAGTTGAATCACCTCGATATTGACGTGTTGGTGAAGTCTTCGCTTGTGAGTTTGTGCAAACTTTTTTTTTCATTTCATTCGTGACAAATTCTATATGTAGATGCTTATACAGATTGTCATTGCGTATGTACCATGGTGAGTCTACAAAACCTCGAAGTACTTTATTCTGAAAACATTGTATTATTTTGATATAACTTTGTTTAGTACAAGCCCAAAGTTGAATAGATTGACTTTAGGACTTGTTTGTAAGGCAGAAGCTTGTTGACAAGGAGGAATATCTTCGTATTAGCCAACACATTTTGCTGTAATTGCGTTGAGGTCGCCCTGAGGGATGGGGACAGTAGAATTCACGCACAGCCAGTCCTGCTTGCCCTAAAAATGGCAAATGGACAGCGCCTTGGATACGGACGGATTATACGGTAACGACTTTTGGCATTCGTAAGCGGACTATGATTGGCTGCTGTAACGTTCAAATATTGAATGACGGGGGAAGGGCTGGGATCACTCGGTCCTTGCACCGGCAATCACTGATCGAGCGTGAAATGGAGCACTATAACATCCAAATTTTGAGCACGAGCAAGGCCAGGTGAATAGGAACGCACCTCGAGATGAAACACTATTCTATTAGTTAGTAATGAGAGTGAAGCCAAAAATGGGGTGGCGGTCGTCCTTAAACCGAGTGCGAGAAACAGTCTCATCAGCTGGGAACCAATCTCGGATAGGATTTTTGTCATCAGGCTCAGGACCAGTGTCAGAAACGTCACAATTCTGCAGTGCTACGCACCAACTAATACCGCAACATCTGGTGACAAAAAGGAGTTTTATAGCCAACTGGGTGCCAGCTTCGAACGTGTTCCAAGAGATGATATGATTATCATCTCAGGATATATAAATGCCCAGGGTGACTCTGACAGCACTGGACTAGAATACGTCATGGGCAAGCATGGTAACCCTTAGGTCGAAGCGTCACGACATTAGGAGACCCGAAAACGGCGAATTATTTGTGGAGCTTTGCAGTAGTCGACAAATGGTCATCGGAGGGACCCTTCTTCCACAGAAGAGTCATCATAAAAAATTTTGGGTTTCCCCTGATAATGTTACTCAGAACCAGATCGACCATTTGGCTATAATTCGCGGAAGATATATCCTCGATGTACGAGCGAAGCGTGGAGCTGACGTGGGGAGCGATCACCACTTGATGGTTGCTTGCTTGAGGTTGTGCACAGCAGATAACCGACGACCATAAATTCTTTTGGGGGTGGCTGAATGGTAGTAAAGGTTACAGAACGTAATCGTGATCTGGCATATGACGTAGCATAAACTCTGTGAAAAGCCCACCGTAAATAACATCATAGCTCTGCTACTGAATAATATCTTCAAATCCCCGCGGTGGCCACTGGGTGTTTTGTTCAGAACAGCAGACGGAGAAGGGTGAAGGCGCTTCTAATCGGAACTGCCTTCCAGACTGGCCCTCCAGGTTAAGGGTTGGGCGAAACGCTGACAACATCTCCCGGGAAAAAAACTCGCATGTCCAGGAACCCGGATTACAGCCTCGGATTGGACGGATCAAAGGGCAATGACTACGTCAACGAAAAATGGACTATTCTTTTGGATCTTGGAATGTGCGTTTACTCCATTGAACGGGTGCACTGCGGGAACTTCTTCAGAAGATGTCTCGTAACAACATCAGCATTCTCGCAAGAAACAAAATGGCTCCGAAGCTAAGTTAACGATTGCAGATCTCACACGATTTTTACAAGCCGGAAAAAGCAAGAAAGCAGAGAATTTGGTGTCGCCTTTGTGATAGAAAATGCGTTCAAACAACTCGTACCGAAATTTAGACCGATCAACGAACGAATCTGCTTAATCTGCTTCAAGTTGAAGTTTTCAGCGTTTGGTTCATCAACTGCCATGCTCCTACAGAGCAAAAAGGTGATGTCACTAAAGACGAATTCTATGCCTGACTTGACAGCACTTTTGACGGGCTGCCCTCCAATGACATCAACATTCTAATAGGTATCAAACAAGGTGCTCGAGTGTGTCGTCAGGAAGGCAACATCAGTAACCTCAGTGGACACCAGAGGTACGCTACTCGTAAAATCCGCACAGTTGGTGGCGTACGCAGACGACGTGGATATACTGGCCCGATCAATACAGTGCATTAGGTATTCCAGGTATTAGAGTTAGCAGAGGGTGAAGCGAAAACTAAATACATGACCCAGATACGAAGGATTGTCCCAGAGAGGCAGAACATTACTATAGGTGAATAGAACTTCGAACAGGTGGATGAATTCGTATACCAGGGAGCCCTTCTCACAAAGGACGGTAATGAGCGACATGAAATTCAAAGAAGAATCACGGCAGCTAACAAAGCATCGATCCTCTGCATAATGAAATCAAGGAAGGTCCATCGGAATAATAAACTACGCATCAACAAGATATTAATTCGTCCTGTGCTGGTATATGGATGCGAAACATGGACCTTGACGCGGGTGTTGGAGAAGTCAATCGACACGTTTGAGCAAAAAATTCTTCGGAAGGTGTACGGAGCAATTTATGAAGGAGATGATTGGCGAATTCGACACACCCATGAGTTGTATCAACTATTTGATGATCCACCAGCATCTATCATGATAAAACTGCGTAAGCTACAATGGGCTGACTACGTGGAAGGAATGTGCGAGGAACGAATCCCAAAACGGGTGCTCAAAGGCAAAGATTAAGGCAACCGAAGGCAAGGGAGGCCACGAAAGCGATGGACTCAGTCGATACAGATTGAAGATAGCTTTTCGATTTTTTAAACTGAAGGACGCGGTCGTTGTAGCGCCATTGCATTATCATCATCATCATAAATTCTTTAAATGAAGCGGAATTTTAATGTGGATAGACTTAGAGACACCAACAAATGTACGCCAATTGGGAGGCAACTCGAAACACGTTTCTAACCAGTGCTGAAGAATCTATGGGATATGTGCAAAGCGGTGAGAAACCCTGGATGTCACAAGACACATGGGACAAGGTTGGCGTTCAGAAAAAAACGAAATTGGTAATCATCTCTCAACCCGATGTCAACCAAAGAACACCCGACTTGAGACAGAACTACCGCGATGCTCATATACAGCTTTAAAAGGCTGTTAGACGCAAGGTGAGAAAGGCCACTGAAGATCTAGCCAACAAGGTAAAATCTGCGGCTTACCTTGGGGATATGGGTTCAATAATTACAATTATGAAACAGTTGACGAACAGGAGTTTCACCGCCAACCACCTGGTGAGAGATGTCAACGGAACTCTCCTTAATATGAGTGAACATCAGTTGTGGCGATGGAAGGAATATTTCTCTGATATTTTAAATTGTCAGAGGAAGATATTCCAGAAACAAAACACCTACTAAACATTCAATCGCAACAATCCTCTATTAGGGACGATCCCCTAAATAAGGAAGAGATAGTTTCCGCCATTCATTCAATGGCGGGAAGGAAAGCCCCAGGTATAGACGGATTATCAACCGAACTCCACAAAGCGGACCCGGAAATAACAGCCGATATACTCATCCAACTCTTTACAGAGGTATGGAATGAAGATATGCAATTAAATGGAAGGAGGGCGTCATTGTGGAAATTCCGAAGAAGGGCGACCTTTGGAATTGTGGCAATTGGCCTGGTATATGTCTACTTACTGCCGTATCGAAAATCATGGCTAAGGTAAATCTCAATAGGATTAGCGATGTCGTGGAGGGCACTCTTGAAGTTTTCCAGGCTGGATTCCGTAAAGGGTCGTTTTGTACCGACCACACTAATACCCTTCGGATAATATTTGAGCAGTCAGCTGAAATGGGTTCGCCACAACATCTCATGTTTGTGGACTTCGAGAAGGCTTTCGATAGCGAGATTACATGTGGAATGCTTTGTGTAGGAGAGGCAGTCCAGATAAGGTAATAGATATGATTACAGAATTAAACGAAGATGCAAAGTGTCGCGTCTTACAAAGAGGGGAACTGTCCTGTGCGAACGGGTGTCAGATAAGGCTGCATATTATCACAAGCTCTGCTTGTGGTAGTAATAAATGGCATCTTGAAAGTTGCAGTGGAAGGTGGGGAAGACAAAGGCCTTGAATCGAGACTATTTAAAATCTTAAGTCACCTTGATTATGCTGATTACGTATGTTTGCTTGCACATAACTGTTTGGACTTAGAGTGAAATGTTCCTTCGTTGCATTGTAAATGGAAAGAAGCGGGGCTGAAAATAAATATGCGTAAAACCAAGTAAATTCACATGGATTCGAACACAAGCACACCGCTTGTTCTTAATGGACAAGATATGAAAGAGGGGTAACACTTTTTTTTATCTATGAAGCATTATCAGCATGGATGGCGGAGCCGAAAAGCATATTGATGCTCGTCTAAATAAAGCTCATCAGGCTTTCGGTATTCTTTCCCCTTTCTGGAAGAGAGAAATCTCCCTTCGCGCAAACCTACGAGTTTTTGAAGCATGCGTCAAGTCAT
Organism: Chorisops tibialis; assembly: GCA_963669355.1. Lineage (NCBI taxonomy): Eukaryota > Metazoa > Arthropoda > Insecta > Diptera > Stratiomyidae > Chorisops > Chorisops tibialis. The sequence goes on along the minus strand of OY770263.1, from coordinate 168,727,464 downwards.
TGTTGCTATATGGTTGCACTACGTTGAAAGTGACCGTTCGCCCTCACAGAAACTGCAAACTTTCGAGAACCAATGCCTCCGACACATTTAAGGAATATTTTGGCCAGAAGTGACCTCCAACGATAAACTTTGGAGTACAACTGGACAGACTGATATAGGTATTGAGATTCAACGGCGGAAGTGGCAGTACACTATAAGGAAACCAGAGCAAAACATGGCCAAACTGGCTCTGAATTATAATTCAAAAGTAGAACGACGGGTTAGTTGACCATGTAACACGTGGAAGCGAGCAGTTGAGCAGGAGGCCAGAGGAATAAATAAGTCCTGGTAACAGCTTAAGGCCGATGCTTAAGGTCGCGCCTTTTGGAAGAAAGTTGTATCTGTCCTTTAACCCCATAGGAGGTCTTAACACGAATTTGATTTATTTGATTGATTAAGTTGGGTCTGTTGGATACCCAGTCTTAAAGATCTAAAAAGATCACCTTAAAAGGCTTCGTGAAACTATGTTTTTATACCATGGAATCAGTGAGAGGCAAACCCAGAGCTACTTATTTTTCAATTCTGAAGTCAGTGAAGGGTAATTTTGCGTGACAGCCAGTTTTCAGTGGTGAGTAGTCTGTATTTTGCGCAACGTGCTTCCCTCTGTATTCCCAGAAGTATGCGAGCCAGATTGAGAAGTACCTCTATATCTGTTGTGGAAGTTGTACTCATTACTAAAAGCAAGTCTTTTTGTCATCTTTTTTCTGAGTAGCTTTTTGCAGTGTTTTGCGGCATCATACTGATGCCGCATATGTATCATGGGCCTAGCGACTATGGTCTACATAAAGTGTATCAGCTTTGATTGAGTCCACATGTTTTGGCCAGAAGGTTTCTATAAGTACAGATAGTCTAACTTCTTCTGGAACATTGTCCAGAAGACGTGAGTTTCCTGTTTAGAATTACTCCTAGAAATTTCACTGCATTGTAATATTGCAGCGTTTCACCAAAAAGTTCGGGTTTTAAATCCGGTTTTGATTTCCCTTTTGGTAAAATCTACAATTGTGCTTTTTTCGGATTAACACCACAGCACCAGTACTCTTATGCACCAGGTTGCTACATACCTAAGAGAACTTTATACTATTTCTACAATAGTTTCTTCGAACTTGCCATAATTACGATGGGCAGCTCATCTGCTTGTACTTGGACTTCCAGTTCAGAGTTAGTAAGTTCTAAGAGAAAATCATCAACTACCAGTCATCACAAGATAGGTGGTGTAATTATTCCAACTTGTGTGCACTCTTTGGCAGCGGTAACAATCAAAACTGTACCTGATAGTGTTGATTAAATAATTATGCATTCAAGCACTGCCAGTGGCAGGTTTTTAGATCAATGTCACGCCTTTCTGCAGCTTGATATAATAGATACATGCATATTCCGTATTATCGAATACCTCTTCAATATCAAGAAAGCAACCAACTGCGATTTCCTTGTCTTTTATCGAATTCTCGATTTTTGTAACCAACCTTTGTAATTCGAAGGCTGTGAACTTCCCCAGTTGATATGCAATTTGATTGATGTGAGGCGAATTGCATTTCAATGCCCCGTTTCTTATATCCATATTTAAACATTTATCATAATTTTCTGGGGAAAGGATGTTAGGTTGATCGGATAATAGGATTTAGATTGATTACTTGGCCTTCGCCAAGCTTTTCCAATGTAAATCTCCTTGACCGTATGACTTGGGTTTATAACTCGAGGCATGGCTCGCCCTGAAAATGTTTAATATTGTGGGAAGAAGTAGTTTCATTCCTCTCTGCAGAAGAGCAGCCATCTTCTCCCGGAGATTTAAATGGTTGAATCCTTTTATTGCCGATATTAATTTATTATACATTGTTCGAAAGTATTTTTGCTGCGATTTTCCAGTCCTCTTGACATATCGCCCGGAATAGTACAGCTGTTCTCATTTGCTGGTTCAATGGTCGCGGATCGTGAGAAGTGTGTGTGAGCTAAGGCTCCAACGTCTGCTTCCCATTTTCTGTGATCGAACATTCAGGTTTCTCTAACAACCTTAGTGTGTCCCTTTGAAAATATCCTGTGCAATATCACGATACTAGTATCCTTGCAGAACCCCTTCCAGGACTTTTTTTTGGCCCTTTTAATTTCCTGGATGTACTCTGCTAGAGCTTTTTTGAATGGATCCCACCCTTCAGTTTGTTTAGATTTATTGAAGTGTTTCTTTGTTTCTCCTCTGATCTTTGTGAGTGTCTTATTTCACCAATGCTTCTGTTTCTATTTCTGGCTCTAACATGATAGGAGTTCTGATAAGCAGTTACGATAGCGTTCATGATTTACGCTATCTTTTGTATTCTTTTGTATTATTCTGATCAAAGCCTCAGATAGATATTGTTCGAAGTTAGCCCAATTCGTCGATTCTGTTCGTTTCAGATACAATTGTTGTTAATTCAATGTCGAACATTATATGATTATGATCGGGCAATGAAGTCTCATTAGTGGCATGGCAGTTAGTTACCTTTGTACTCAGGAATCGGGTTCAAACTATGTCTAAATCTCCTGCTTGACTTTGGTTATGGAGGTGGGACTATTACCAGCATTGAGCATTTCTAGCTGACGGCTATAAATGAATTCAAAATGTAAATCATTTCTATCGTTGATGTCGGTACTTGCCTCGAGGTATGGTTTGCTTTCGCAACGCATCCATTTATAGTTTGCTTGCTCGTTCTCTCGCATAATTACGTCACGTCCCTTAAGGTCACTGAGACGAATTTTAAGCATTCTGCGGAAGATACGCTGAGCATTTAACGACCTCTGTTGTACAAACCCTGAGAAGTAGTTCTACGTAGGCCGCCACTACATCCTTGATACAAAACCCTGGAACTGAAAAATATTTCGTAGCTTTTTTAGAAAGTAAGCACGCTTTTGATCTACCTTCATTGTTAGAATCATAGAGAAGCTCTTCTACATTTAATCCTCTTACCTGATTCAGCAGTAGATAAGATTCATAGATAATAGCAACGTCTAGGTGGGTTTCAGTAGACCTGCGTGTGATGAGAGCTGCTGCCGCTTTGGCTGTATGTTTGCGGAGATCCATTTTATCGTTATGTTGGTGTTTGTGTTTTAGTGCCAGCATTGTTGACTGCATCTCTAATATTACGTAGGGATTTTATGACATTTCTGTGTTTTGCTTTTAGAAGCTTCATAGTGTGTCCAGGATGTTTCGGCCAGATTCTTGGCAGTTTATGTATAGAGGGTCATTAAGGATGGGAGAGCTTTCTCAGTATATTCCATCCCTTCTTGCATTAAATTCTCCGGTTCGGTTCCAATCCGGTTCGCCTTGATCCCCACTGGGATTTCTGAGAAGTTCAGAAGAGAATGGCACCGGATTTTGAATAGGTCAGAAATAGATCAATCGGAAAAAACTTACGTATGTCCGCCAATTTTGATTGTTAGTACACATAGGACTAGGCGTGTACTACTTTACCTGTCTAAGCCTTGAAGAAATTTATCTCCAGATATTTCCACTTCCAAAGGATAGTATGAAATGCATACAGTTGTTTTTGGTGCATCTGCCTCAACTTTCGACAACAAACTCCTTCAATCTTGTCTATATCGTCCAAAATTGTAGGTTTGGGTGCTGAGAGTGTAGAATGGCTATCTTCATTTGTGGTAAGACATCTTTAAGTGAGGCCTTGGATATGCTTGGTGGTTGGTTTCGTTTTATGCTCCTCACTTTCAACCAGCACCCTCTGTACCTGTTTGTTCCCTTTTTAGCTTACGTCTGAAACTTTATAGGTACACTCTTTGGCCCTCAGCACGATGCTTGTACATCTTGGCTTGACTGTAGGTTAGAAAGAAAACGAAGACGGATCTAAGGAGGGAAAATATGTTTATATGTAGTAACTGAAAAATTTGCGCTTAAAAAAATCCCGTCTGGAGTGGGAATCGAACCCACGACCTATTGACTGAGAAGCAAACACGCTACCTACTACGCCACGGAAGCCTCATTGGAAAACGACAACTCAATAGGAAGATATTCTCTCTATCCGCATTTGCCTATTCGTATGTTTTGCTTATTCGGCAACTAATCGAACTAAGTTTACCGTACACTAGTTCTGCCAGTTTTTCAGGATGGGATTGTCCTGCCCAAAGTATAGTAACATAAATAAAATTATCAGTAAAATCATTGTTGTCATTTGTTCTCTCTTTTTACCCCTCCTGAATAAATGAATACCAGAAAAGCAATGAAATGCATATCAAAGCTACTATTTGCAGAATACGAATACGAGTATTTTAGGGGAATGAAACATTATTGTTTCACAAGTTTATTATTCAAAATTAACGATCCCCAAAAAATATCGTAAAAGTACTAAATTGAAAGGAATTGGAGGAATATTATCAACGATCGAAACAGGCTCTCTATAGTGACGTATGTTATTTTTATTGCTCAAGGATCAATATATGCATAACAATTAGTATTTGCAATTAATGCCCGTAATGTGATCTGCTTTTACTTTTGCACGGGATCTCTTCTGTACTGGTATCATATTTGACGATTGGTGTTATCTAACTCTTTATTAGTTGCTAAGTCGTTGCACATGTGTCCGCAATGCAGGTATTGTTAATTCTTTCGGAAATAAGCATTTTACCGTCCCCAAGGGAACTCCGTCCCAATAATAAACACGTAACTCAATCAATAAATCAATTTCCTGACAAGACCCCATATAGGGGCAATAATTCAGGAGGGCAGAAACAGTAATTTTTCACAAGCCACGATCCTAAGCATCGGTCATTAGTTGGCGCCGGGACTTAATTATTCCTCTGTCCCCTACTCAACTGCTCGCTTCCATGTGCTTCTTGGTCCACCAACCTAATATCTACCTTGAGGATTATAATCCTGAGCTTGTTTGGCAATGATTGGCTCTGGTTTCCTTAAAGTGTAAGCATTCCACTGCCACTTCCGCCGTTGAATATCAATACCTATTCTAGTCTGTCCAATTGTACTCTAAGGTTGGTCGTTGCAGATCATATCTGATAAAAATATCCCTGAAATACGTCGAATGCAGAACGTTTTCGTTTTCCTGCAAAGAAAACAACAAACCACACAAATATGAAATATTACCAAAATTTTGTTTATTTTAATGTTAAAAAAATTATTGATTGGACTGAACATCCTTTCAAAATTTTCGTATTGTAGAAACTTTCCTCTTCAAACACATGAACGATATCAGATTCGAAATTGGTACATAGCGTGGTACTAATAATATTGATTCTAAAATCAGTGAAATCTCTCCCCTCTATGGTCAAGGATCACGGGACGAAGGTCATTATTTCTCACCATTTATTGCTCTTTCTCAAGCTTATTCAGTCCGATTATCATCTTCTTGGGTGCAAGGCTTTAACATAACAAATATCCAATTTTAGCAACTATAACCACCATTTAGAAAGAAAGAAATTTTTTCAGCCATTGATTATTCCACATATTCATCAAAATTTATACATTATTCACACCATACTAATAATTTCAAATATTACAATACAATATTTTCAATAAACACAGAGTTACAAGCAAAATTTTATCACTTTTTTCGGCCCATTTGAATATTCCATTTTAAATTCAAAATTAGTGTAAAAACCCTGTCAGCGCAAATTTGCGTACGCAGTTATCAAAATACAAAATCCCATTGACTATTACTACTTTTAGAAATAGTCGAAGATCAACAATTCCAAGTAGCATTATTTGTGCAATCAGCAATATTCATATCATTTGATCCATTGTATATGATATTCGATATTTTGATTTCTAAATTAAAATCAGGGACTCTCTCATACGGTTTGGTCTATTTTATCACATTGCATTTCAAACCGAAGTTTGGCAAAGGTCTCAGCAGAGACCAAAACGTCACATTTAATAAAGCATAACAATGTGAAATCCGGAAATCTTTTCCTTTAATTCTCTCATAGTTAATGACAACCGTCAACATTCACGAACTATTTTCGCCATGTTAAATCTGATATGTTCCAAGTTAAAATTGATGACCCCAAAACTCAAAGTTTTTAGAAGCTCTGGTATTTGTTAATAAAGGGTAAAGCGTAAAGGGTACTGTAATAGATTTTGAAATAATTAATTTCTCTGCGTAATGATTTGGGTTCAAATAATGTTTTGTAAAACACCATCGCTATCAGTTCATTCTATAAAACTTGGCGTCGCTTATCTAAAAATTTCCCATAACATTGTCTAAAAGATGTCTTGCCATTTTACTACAAAAAACGAACATAGATAAAACCACTCTATTCAACACGTGACTATCCCACAATTGTAGTAGGTAGAGAAAAAAAAACGCTCTCACGAAAAAGGCAACCGACCTTAAGTGCTCTACTAAACTGTCGGTTTTTACATCTTCATCCAAAATGCAGCTGAAAACTTGAAAAAAATGTAAAAAGAAAAGTAGTAAAGTACATCAGCATTACGACAATTTAAAAACACTTTGACCCTTTAATGTAGTCCTATAAGAAAGGCTAGACTAACCCTTAACCAACCACCTGCTTAAATCGTTCATTACTATTCAATGGTATCTTTTTTTATATTCGATTCATCTTTAAGAAAATAGGGGAAAAAAATTAAAGAAAACCACTTCTACTAGATACAATTCTGACCCATTTAGAAACATAAAACAAAAAACATATAAGAAAAAACCACAACAATCCTACGAAATGCTCTCATCAACCACTTGAGCGCTATCATTAAGTCAAATTAACGACACTTAAGAGATTACCAAATAAAGAAGTTCGTTTTGCGGGCATCTATCGTCACCAGAAATGAAATGAGTAGTATAAAAATCCACTTAAAGCCATCTTTAAATTAAAACATTCTTTCCGGGGCTACTTTCTTTTAAAGGAGTTTTTTTTTCATTTCACCTAAAACGAGCAAATGATACGGAACGCTATCAAAAGGATTTTAAAGGATAGTAGGGTTTCTACTGTGACGAGAAAAAATAAAACTATAGAAAATCAACCAGAAATTCTTAGCTTAAATTGTCCAAAAAATTCGCTTGCATCCCACAAGGTTCAATTTTATGGCCCGTGCTATTTTCCCCAATATAAAATAATGAGACTATAATTTTTAAATTAAGTTTGAGGTTTGATTGGAATTTTTTTTTTTCTTGAAACTTTAAACGACCGAAAATCATAACCCTATAGTTATTTTGTAATTATATCTTCGACTGAAATTTAGCATCATTACACTTATAGTTTAACGAAAAAAACAGAAATAAGTAAGAAAAAATCTCATAATTGATTGCGTGCAGACAAGATGTGTATCTTAATGTTTGGGTTTTCCGTTTTCTTTTCAATGGGCGATAATAAAACAGAATTTCGTGTTCGAACAGTTCAAAGGAAATTATGAAATATTTTTGCAACTTGATATGATTTTAATAACACCATAAATTTTGTTTTAATATGAGGCAGTTATAATGGCGGTTAAAAGACATTGAAAGTACTCGCAAGGTGTCGGTTGCATGTGTAAAATGTTAATAATTTTGAGAGTAAATGAAATGAAATTTAGACCTGCCGTCATATTTCGCGTGCAGTAAATGCAATGTTATTATGACTAGTTAGATTAGCTTAGTGAAAAATCGGAGAGGTTGGAAAGTAATGCACGGGAAATTTCGCGTTCCGTGTATCTTAAATTTATTTTATTTCTGTTCTCCTTGGATATTTACAAAGAGAATAAAAGTTTAATTTATTACGGTAGTAGGAAAGATCGTTCATAACAAATTAATACAATGTATTGGCATTTGGATATATTGTTTTATAAAAACAAAATTAAAAATATAATTAAATATTTATAACAAGTGGGTACAAAAAAGTGATCGAGGTCAAATATTAGCCGATTAGACTAAACAAAATATTCATATTTTAGGACCATATACGCGATGGATAGCTGAGAGTGGACAAATACTTGTTAAGGAAAGGAAAAAAAAGTATGTAGAGAAAAACACTTGCAAATTAATATCTCGACTTTCTTGGAAAATATGTTAGGTTATATTAGCGAAGTACGAAACAAAAATTTGTAATTATAACAGTAGCAGGTGAAAATAAGAGGCATTTAAAATAAGAGGCATTTAAAAGACACTTTTCAAAATTAGTGAATGACTTTTCAAAATCCACTTAGTCAACCACTATACATATATCTTTAATACTGCGCCGTAAATCGCAAATTTTTCTGGCGAAATTATGATTAAAGAATTGTTGATAATGTTGCGAAAGGCTAAAGACTCCAAAGCCGCTGGCATAGATAGGATGCCCTACGAGTATAACAAATATAGCAGAACTACTATTCCGCTAAAAACATACGATATTTTAGATGATAGGTGATAGAAGGGATGACGGCATTGAACTAATTTGTATGTATGTATGTTTATTTTCGATAATGTATATTTTACAACAATTTTTTTTTATAATTTTCAACAATTCAGAGTTCAGTATAAATGACTATACAGCAGTTGATGCGGAAATTGAGAATTTAGATGTCTTTACATAATATTTTCTTTTCAGTGTTTCTTCCAGCTTCTACAATGGCGCTTCGTCCCAAATCGGGCCTTGGCCCCATGACCTTCAGGTTCCTTAACTTTTTTCCATTATTTATTGTGGAAGGGTTCGCACAACCCTCTATCTATGAATTTTTCATTTTCGTAGATTGAAGTGACCAAGGCATACCGAAGCAGGCAGTGTGCTGGAATTATACGTCGATCGGGATTTGAACTCACGACCATCGCATCGTAAACGAACACGCTACTAACTAGGCTAAATCCTAGCTTCACTTCAATGTTAGCTGAGGAAAATGGCGCTTAAAAACCTCATAAATAACTCAATACTCTATTTAAAACGAACCTAGCCTATCATTAAATAAAATCGTCTAATTACAGAGAGTTCAATAATACATTATCTGCTGATTCTAAATTACGTTGGAACTTAATTGCAAGAGCTTCAAGTTTATAACTAATTTTATTGACATTGGCTGGTGCATGTAATGCTTCAGTGCGATAATATATAGGCAAATTAAGTATAATTTTTAAAATTTTATTCTGTGCTATTTGTAATTTCATAATGTGTGATTTGGCATAATCTAATAGAAGCAGGGCACCATAGACGATAACTGGTTTGAATATCATTGTGTACATTAGCAATTTATTTTCAAGGGTTAATTTAGACTTTCGGTTGATAATGAATACATAATTTTGATTAGTTAATTAATTTTATTAATGGTTTGTGATATATGTATGCTCCTTAAAGGTGAGGGATTTTTAAAAACCAAACCAAAATATTTTAAATTTGAGCTCCATTGCACTCAGGTTCCCATAAATGCTAGGTTTGAAGTAAGCACATAAGGTACCACTCTGCATTTTGAAAAGAAGATTGAGTTTTGATTTTCCATTTGCTAAAATATATGTTAATAATTTTCATTGCATTTTCCAAGGAATCGTATATGTTCGTATGTGTGCTAGTATAGAATTATCCAATAAGAGGTGTTATTTTGAATAGCCCGCTATTTCGGTAGATGTCACTATTGAAGCTGTTATTTTTTGACATTTGACAAGTAGAAACTACGCCATTAATAAAAATGGAACGATACATGCTTCAACAATGCATTGAAATTATTAAAATTCACATTATTAAAATTCACTATTCTTGACTGATGAGGCCCATTTCCTCGGTGGCTACGTCAAAAAGCAAAACTGTCGCATCTGGTGCTCGGAAAACCCATGAGTTATTGTTGAAAAGCCTCTCCATCCTCAACGTGGGACTGTTTGGTGCGGTTTCTGGTCCGGCGGGGTCATTGGACCTTACTTTTTCGAAAATGAGGCTGGAGCGACAGTTACGGTGAATGAAGCGCTATTGAGAGATGATTAATGATTTTTTATGGCCGGAATTGGATGATATTGATCTGGACAACGTTTACTTTCAACAAGACGGCGCTACGTGCCACACAGGCACCGAAACCATTGATCTTTTACGGGAATAACACCTCTTATTGGATAACGCTATAGGATAAATTGCAATGTTGTCACTGAATATAGCTATCTCACAATTTTCGGGACGAGGAAAATCGTAAGTGAATATAAGATAGAGTAGTGGTGCTAGAACTGAACCTTGTGGGACCCCTTTTCTTATTTTATAGTTTGACGAAAGATGTCTGTTGACGGCTACTTGAAAAGTTCGGTGTTCCAAATAACGCTGTATTAATTTTACAATGTAAACAGGAAAATTACATTCCATAAGCATGTATAATAGACCCTTCTGCCAAACTTTGTCAAAGAATTTTTCTATTATGTCAAGTGACACTAAGCGCAGTGATTGCTTTGACCTAAAAGCTTTCTGAATAGCATTTTTAATGCACACCAGCTGGTGCTATGATGGTGTCTTCGAAAGCCCAATTGTTCGTCCGCTAGTATATTTTTTTCCACTAGAAACTATAAAAGTCGATATTTTCAGAGTCTTTGGAATATTTTACCTACGTTGCTTAGCAAGCTTATATGTCTATAACTTCTTGCCATGTTAGGCGGCATTTCAGGTTTCAACACAGGCATAATTTTGGCTGATTACTGGCTACTGGGATAGTGATTGAGTGTGATATAACAAATTTTCTCATAGCATTCTAGAATTGCTATCAAAATGCTTTACAGAATTTTAACTTCAAACCTTTATTAGGTCTACTACAATGGCGGTACAGCTGATATCGGACCTTGGCCTCCTGATATTCAGGTTCCTTAACATTTTTCATTACTTATTGTGTAAGGGTTGTTAGCCCTTCGCACAAACCTCTTTCTACGAATTTTTCCTTTTCTTAGATTGACGTGACCAAGGTATATCCAAGCAGGCAATGTGCCGGAATTATATATTGCGCCGACCGGGATTTGAACTCACGACCTTTGCACTACAAGACCAACACACTACTTACTAGGCTATACCCTAGCTTTAATAGGTACTTAGTTAAATTGTGCAGTTTGCATGGAAGGTGCTAGAAGCAGAAGAGAGATCTTAGTGATTTTTTTCACAATTACCTATGAATATTATGAAATCTACATCTCTCAAATATGATACCCGTAACATTAATGCTTTTCGAAAAAATCGCTTTTTTTTTTTGTGAAGATGTCAAATTGTGTTATATTGTATGGGAGGGGGTGGAAGGAGTAAAGCTAATCGATTACTTTTTTTTATCTTACTGAAGCATGGGACCAACCAACTTCAAACCCGTCAATGAACGATTGTTTGCAATCCGCATCAAGACAAAGTTCTTTAATGTTTGGCTTATTAATGTCCATGCCACAACGGAAGACAAAGATGATTATTTCTAGAACACCTTAGAATCCACATTCGACTCCCTTCCATCGAACGATATTAAAATAGTATTAGATGACTTTAACGCGAAAGTGGGCAAAGAAGAAACTTACATATGGTCAATTGGAAGGCACAGTCTCCATAATATTAGTACTTATAACAGCAAGACTGACGGATTTTTTCAACAGCAAAAATGTTGTAAGCTTGACATGCTTCCCGCATCGTGACCTTCATAAGAGAACGTGGGCATCACCCGATGGGAGAACATTCAATCAAGCCGTCCTTTTCTCAATTAGAACCAGATCTTCTAATAGAGAAAAGGACGGCCTCCTGCATTCACGACGGGAGTACATATCGAGGTGCTAATCGTGACACAGACCGCTATTTGGTAAAGTCTAAGTTAGGATGTCGAATTGCAAACCGAGAACACCACAAAAACAATTGGTTCTTAAATTCGACATAGGAAAACTCAAAGATGAGAAAGTAGTTGCGAGGTTTGTATCACCCTTGGAGAGGCAATTCGCGTCAATGATGAACAACAACGCCATCATGCCAATAGAAGAAAAGCTCGCATTACGTCTATTGCAAAGGCGGTGATAGGATCACATTCCCGGAGCAAAAGAAATGACTGATTCGACAAACAATGCTAAGATGCCTTAGAGCTAAAAAGTTAAGCTTACAAAATATTAAGAGAAGGGCCGACACGAGCGAAACGCGACAAATAAAATGATTTTAGACGATTTGCAAATAAAATATGCAGACAAAAAAAACGGAAGTACAATAACGACGAATTGACGAACATTTTAAATTACACAACACAAGAGCCACTTATTCCCTTGTTAAAAGAATGAAAGGGGGATACCAACCGAAAACGACCCTCAGCAAGGATGCAGAAGGGAATATTCTAAGTAATGCGGAAGATTTAAAATTAAGATGGGAGCAATACTTTGAATACCTTCTAAATCCGAACCTATCACCCGCACGAACAGCAGCAGCAAACACAATACCAGGTATAACTGATGTAACAGCTGATGAAGGATTCGCTTTGAGCCCTTCTCTGGAATAAGTAAAAACAGCACTGAGGAACCACCCAAACAACAAAGCGCCGGGCACTGATCAAATTCCAGCTGAGCTTCTGAAAACCGACGACACCTGCATAGCGCATCTCCTACACAGATTATTCGCGGAAGCAGGAAACACTTCCTGAAGATTGGCGGAAGAGTATTATATGCCCAATTGATAAAAAAGATGACAAACTCTGCTACGGAAACTATCGAGGAATATCTTTGTTGTATACGTTTTATAGGATCTTGACCAAAATGAAGGAAATGAGAATTAAGCCCTTTGCTAATAAATTAATTGGTGGATACCAAGGCGGATTTAGAGCTGGAAGATCGACCGTGGTCCAGATATTCTCAGTCAAACAGAAGGAAAAGTGCTGGAAATATAAAATGTATATGGGTCATTCTCTTACAAACCGTACACCTAATTGGACGACATATTTTTTATTGCTTCTAAAATTTTTTTATAGGTAGCTCTTCTTAAAAAGCTATTTTCTTTGGTTCTATTTGTCCCACAGATTTCGTTCTTATTTCATTTTAAAGGTAATTTTGTAACCTTTTTACTACATTCTTCCAAAAAATATGTATTGTTAAATTATTGTAGTTATTAGCAATTAAAGCGCTTAAAGTCGATTTTCATACTTGCGCCCAGTCGATAAAAAATCGAAAAAAATACCATCGTATTCCTTGATTGATTGTCTAAAAAATCCATTTAAAAAAAAAATGAAGAAATAACGGGATCAACAGAAAAAAAATAATTTGCACCACCGGGCGCGCATGAATAATAAAAAAAAAAATTTGGGGCAAAATTAATGTTATTTGTGATTTTTCTGGGAACTACGCTTTTGTGATCGAAAATGCTATTCAAGGCGTACATTGGAACAATGATCAGGCAACAGTACATCCGTTTGCGATTTACAACAAAAGCGATAAACTCGTACTACAAATGAAAAGCTTAGTAATGATTTCCGAATGTTTGCATCATGACACCGTAGTCGTTCATGTATTCCAATGGCATTTGCTCAATTTTATCAAAACTAACTTAAATAATATCAATAAAATCATATATTTTTTTGACAGAGCTAGTGCGCAATATTAAAATAAAAAACATAACAGGGCTACGATTGCGCGTAATGCGCAATCTTACGATACTCTAGATGAAATAGAATTTTTTTGTGACCCCAAGAAATTTTGTATGTGGAGTATTAGAAGGGATGATAGTATTGAACTAATTTTTTCCCCATGCTAAAGTAGCTATAAGAATGTTTCATTCAAAATGCTTACTCAAAAAATTGAATGGGAACTGAGAAAATTAGTGAGTTAGATTTAATGAAAATGTGCAGTTTGTATGGGAGGTGGTAGAAAGAGTAGGGGGATTTTAGTGATTTTTTCAGAAATAACTAGGAATATTATAAAATTGACATCCCTTAAATTTCAGACTAGTGCCATTCATACTTTTCAAGAAAATCAATTTTTTGTGAAGTTGTGAAACTGTGCCATATTGTATGGGAGGGGGTAGAAGCAGTGATGCTAATCAAATATTTTTTTCTGATCTTAGTGATAATACTAATTAAGAATTCATTACAAAATATGAGCTCGATAAATGTTATATGTTCTGAGAAAATCGTCTTAAAGCATTTCATGAAAAAGTGATGTTTGTATGGGAGGGGGTGGAAGGAGAGGGAGGACTCCAATAATTTTTCTACTGTAGATTTATATTATTATGAAAGTGATATATCCAAAAATTCAGATTAATAGCTTTTACACTTTTCGAGTAAATCCATTTGTTGTCAAATTGCGCAATTGTATCATTTTGTATGGGAGGGGGTAGAAGGGGTGAAGCTAATCGTCTAATTTTGTTTTACCTTACTAACAATTTTAAATAAATACTTGGTGCAAAATTTCAGCTAGCTAAATTTTATACGCACTGAGTAAATTGGCTTGGAATAATTCATGAAAAGTACAGTTTGTATGGGAGGTGGTAGAAGGAGGGGTAGGACACACATAATTTTTATAAGGTAGATTGATATTATCATAATAGTAATATATTCCAAATTTCAGGTTAATAGCTTATATACTTTTCGAGCAAATCTCTTCATTGTCATTTTGTCATTTTGTATGGGAGGGGGTAGAAGGGGTGGAGCGATTTGGCCCGTTCACGAACTTGACCTTACTTTTTTGTCAAAAACGACGTGTACAAAATTTGAACTATCTAGCTCAACGCGTTCTTAAGCTAGAGAGCGCACGGACGGACGGACGGACGGACATCCGGTTTTGAGATTTTTGAGTGATAATATTAACTTCTGTATCATTCATTTTTTTCTCCGAGCCTTATTTCTTGGCGTTACAAACCTTAGAGCGAACTTATAATACTCTCAGATTCCATCTAGAGTATAATAATTTGATTAGTCTCATGCATCATCGCAAAGATTTCAGAATAGAGGCAGAGAGGCATTTTTTCCGCATTTTACATGGCAAAGGTGCGTGCGACGGTTTGGGTGGAACGTTAAAAAGGTTAGCCTCTAGAGCGAGCCTTCAACGAATCAACAATCTGATCTAAACACGGAAAGAATTGTTCGAATGGCCAAATTCATCTCTGCCTTATATTAATTGTCACTTTGTAGACAACAAAGAGTATAAAGAGGAGGCGGAGATAGTAGTATCCCGTTTTCAAGGAGCGATAACAATTAAAGGAACCTTAAAGCACCATAGTATGATCCCACAAACAATAAATTGCAACCTAGACCATTTTCTATGTACGAATATTCAACAGAAGTAAGAATCATGAAGTAATGACTTTGCACAAACCTCAATTCATCTGAATCTTTGTCTTTGTCTTGTTTGTAATTACTAAAGTAATAAATGATAATTACATATATCCTATTGCAAGTTTTTCTTCTTACAGCGATCTTATACTTTCACAACAAACACTTAAATGCATTTCTAATATATTACAGCCTATTTTTTGATAAAAAAATGCATATTCCTTTTAATTATTTATCCTTAAAATAAAAAAAATCAGGTTTTTTGGCCAACGCAGAGGAATAATAAAGTCGACGCGTGCAAATTATTTTCTTCTGTTGATCCCATTATTTCTCCATTTTTTTTAAATGGATTTTTTAGAGAATCAATCAAGGAATACGATGGTATTTTTTTCAATTTTTTATCTACTGGGAGCAAGTATGAAAATCGACTTTAAGCGCTTTAACTGCTAATAACTACAATTATTCAACAATATAATTTTTTTTAGGCAATGTAGTAAAAAGGTTACAAAATTACCTTTAAAATGAGATAAGAACGAAATCTGTGGGAGAAACAGAACCGAAGATAATAGCTTTTTAAGAAGAGCACAACCAACGATTCTCAAAATGTTTAAACATCCATATTTTGAAAAATAAACAATTTAAAAAAAAATCCCCGCATACGTGTCGGTTTATTTCATATATATAACACATAAAAAAAAATTAAAGCGATTCTAGAAACAGACGTGAATTTTTTCGGCAAATCCGTACGGTTTGTAAAAGAATGACCCATATGCACCAGATATATATTGACTTCAAGCAAGCATACGACAGCATCGACAGGCGTTTACTTTATAAAATCATGTTAGAATTTAGAGTCCCACCGAAACTGGTTCGGCTTACAAGAATGACAATGACCGAGTCGCTGTCACGAGTCAGAGTAGAAAACGATCTGACTTCCAGTTTTAAAACAGACAAAGACCTTGAGCAGTGTGACGGCTTCGCACCAACGCTTTTCAACTTGACACTCGAATATGTTGTACTTCCCGTTGACACCAAGGGAACACTATGCTTCAAATCCACATAAGTCGTAGTATATGCCGACGATACAGATATCCTTGCAAGATCTCTGGAGTGTGCAAAGGAGATATTTGTAAACCTTGACTCGGTAGCAAGGGAAGTTAGACTACGCATTAACGAAAGCAAAACAAAAATTATGACACAAACTAGGAAAAAGACTCCAATCAGACAAATGTACAGTTGGAGACTATAACCTAGAAAACGTAGAGAACTTTGTATACCTTGAGGCGAACCTATCGAAGGATGGAAGTGAACTCATCGAAATCAAAAGAAGGATAATGGTGGCAAATAAGACGTATTATTCGGCATTTCCAATAATTAAAAACAAGAACGTACACAGGCAAACAAAACTTAAGCTATGTAAAACGATCATAAGACCTGTACTATGCTATTTCAGCGAAACGTGGACTTTAACCCAGGCGTTCGAAAAACTACTTAAGGCCTTTTGAAAGAAAGGTCCTCAGAAGACCTGTGAGGGAAGACCCGATCTGGAGAATACGATACAATGGAAAATTGTATACCATCTTCGACAATCCAGAAGTGTCAACCCTCATTAAATTTAAGAAGTTACAATGCGTTGGTCATATGGAGCAGATAGATTACGCGAGTATTCCCAAACGCACACTAAAAGGGAAAGTCAACAAAGAAAAACCGGTCGGAAAATTACGGAAGCGCTGGGAGGATTCGATTGACGCAGACAGCAAATCGCTGCTAAGATATTTTAACTGGGGGACGCGGTCACTAAGCCGAGATAGATGGAGGCAAAGTAGTCAGGAAGCCAAAGTCGGATTTGGGTTGTAGTGCCATCGCAAACAAATAAGTAAGTAAGGCATGGGGCCGAAAAAATTGCACCTATCTGAAATTTGCTTAAAACTAAAAGTTCTGCCAGTGATGGAGCATATGATAGTGACAGCTGATTGTGACCAACATAGTTCAATGTATTGGAACTCAGGACAATTCGTTGGGTTCTACTCCCTTGACACAATTGGTACGTTGTTGGTTTTGTACTACGCCATTCTAATTTTGGAGTAATGTATGTTTGCCAAGAACATTACGAAAGCAGCATGCTGTCGATTAATTGGCAAAAGACGTTTCGGTACACACTCTTCAATATAAATCATAGATGTTGATGTTGAAGAGGTCACAAACGATCGACTCGTTTTGCCTTACAAGGAAATTGCTTGCCAAATAATTAACTTGATCCCGAATTTATCCCATTTCGAAAACTTAACTTTATCGGCAACATTCAACCGCTTCTCGACAATGTACAATTTTTGTCCAGGAATCTGCTTGGCATCGACTTTCACATAAGTTTCATCATCCATTATGAAGCAGCCAACATTTTTGATCAGAACATTGTCATACAGCTTCCTGTTTCGGTTTCTTGCAACTAGACTTTCGTTGTCGTTGTGGTTGAGCACCTTAACGGCTTGATAGCACTTCTAGCAATATTTTTCTCACAGAACTCCTCGATGTTCCACTTTATTTGCCTAATCCCTCTGTGAATGACCCGGATTCGAATTCACCTTCCGACCTACCTTCTTCACTCAACGCGTTTTCGAGCTAGAAAGCGAATTTATTGCTATATACCTAATATCTTAGTGTTGCAAACTTTGTGGCCAACTTGCAATACTCTCAGATTCCGTCTAGAGTACAAAATATCTGCCGAGAAGTCGAGCGCAACATTATTATTCTCCAGCATCGGTAAATATTAGTTTAGGTTCAAATTGTTATGTTATTTTACTGTATTATTCTAATAATAATATATTGAAATCGAATTGAAATTTGGTTTTCTCGCTTTTCATGACTAAAGAAGCGTAAAAATTCAAAAAAAAACATTTGTCCTTACGCCATATATATCTCTGTGAACCTCGAAGGCAGGAAGTTCTGTTTCTAAGAAACAAATTTGTACAATCCTTTTGATATACTTAAAAGAAAATAATAATTTCAACCGAAACTGTAGCGCACAAAGTGTTTTCCTTGTATTCAAAAAAACCAAAAAAATGCCAAATTTATTACTGAAATATTAGGGAAGAATCTTGAAAATTTGGTGAATTCATTAAAAAAAAAATTGATTAAAGTTCAAGATATTAACTGGTCGAATAACTTCAAAACTTGTACCCTTACCAAAAAAAAAACGTTTTTCTCGACAATTTTTAATAAATCAATTATCACCTAATGCAGTTAACCAGCGACCAAGAGGATGTATTAAGCAAAGGATTCAATTTCGCGCTTACTCCAACAAGTATTCCATCCAAAGAAATCATTCAGCAAATAGAGCCGGCAATCAGTGGTCTTCCGCAAGCGATTGAAATCAGACACGAGGTTCTTCACGATTATGCGACCGGATAAAAGAAAACGCAACGGTAAGCATGGACAAGAAATTATACGAGGAGAAGATTCAAGATGTTCTACAAACAGGACCATACACCGAAATAAAGAGAGATCAAACCGCTGCCCTCCACCGGAAATTAAGAAAAAATCCAATATTAGCGGAAAAATATGCCAAATTAATCCGTTCAGACCCTCATACACCAAAAATGTACGGACTTCCAAAAATTAACAAGATGAATACCCCGCTTTGACCCATCGTCAGTTCAGTACAATCACTTACCGAACAACTAGCTAAGGCTCTCGCGACTGAGTGACGTCCACTAGTAGGAAACATATTGCGCTCTGTTAAAAATTCCGCTCATCTAGTGGATATTCTTCAGAAAATCAACATGGCACCAACAGATATTTTGGTCAGCCTAGACGTGGTATCACTGTTCGCCAACATCCCGATTAAGGACACCTTAAGTATAATCAGGAAACTCATACCGGACAACAGGTATGACTTAATAGAATTTTGTTTAAGTAATACTTTCTTTTCAGCTCTCTACAAGCAAACGGAAGGAGCGACAATGGGATCTCCAGTTTCACCTGTCGTAGCGGAAATTTTCATGGAGGAATTCGAAAAGAGCGCATTGGACTCAGCTACATTAACACCGAAATTGTATCTACGGTATGTGGATGACACTTTCATCATTTGGCAACTTGGGAAAGAAGAGCTCGACAAATTTTTAGCACACCTGAACTCACACCACGAGAAAATTAATTTTCCCATGGAAACAGAAGGACGCGGTCATTGGACCGAGACAACTGGAAGAGGTGCATCCGGGAGGCCAAGGCTCGATATAGGCTGTAGCGGCACTGCATCATCATGGAAACAGAAAGCAACGGGAAACTGCTGTTCTTGGATGTACTCATAGAAAGGAATAATACTTCGTTAAGCTTCGGAGTACATAGCAAACCAACTCACAGCAACAGATATCTTCACTTGAAAGAAAAGATTTCCGGATTCTACACTGTTACGCTTTATTATTCGTGGCGTTTCGGTCTCTGCTGATCAAACTCTCAGTGGAGACCGAAACGTCACGAATAATAAAGCGTAACAGCGTAGAATCCGGAAATCTTTTCTTTCAATTCGAAATGCAATGTGAAAACTAGGTGAAGTTGACAACATTGCAAACTATCAGCCATCAAGTGTACGAACACTTGTAAAAACATTTGAAACAAAGTTGCATCAAAGGTTTATATATGTCCCACACAAAAGTATGATTTCGAACAATTTCAATAAATCACCTAATAAACAAAAAATTAAAAACTACCTTTCAATAAAAACCAATTACAAATTTTTCGATTCCTTTACTCCGTCACATACAAATATAAATACAAGCTAGGGTGTAGCCTAGTAGGTAGCGTGCTGGTCTTGTAATGCGAAGGTCGTGAGCTCAAATCCTGGTCGGCGCAATATATAATTCCAGCACATTGCGTGCTTGGATATACCTTGGTTACCTCAATCTACGAAAATAAAAAAATTCGTAGATAGAGGGTTGTGCGAAGGGCTAACAACCTTTTCGCAATAAATAATGAAAAATGTTAAGGAACCTGAATGTCAGGAGGCCAAGGTCCGATTTGGGCTGTAGTGCCATTGTAGAAGTAGAAGTGACATACAAATACATGGTTACGTGAATATGAAATACACCGAATTTTATACAAATTCGTCTATAAAACTAACATATAAAACTATAAATATTCCCTCCTATTGTTCGTATTAGCAGTTAAGTATTAAATAATTCACAACAGCCCATCCCTAGAACCCTTATTCACTTAGTCTTTCCTAACCAGTTGAGTTCAAACACATCCTCTACTTTTTTTTTTTTAAAAGCCGAACACAACTTAGGGGGTCGCCCTTTAATGTAAATTACACAGTCATGTCGGTAAGGGAAAAAAAGGATTAAGGAGTTGAGGTTAGTACTTGTCCAAAGAATAATAAAGTTGCGCACGACTAGCTGGCAAGTATTTACAATCTCGATGAAATCTGAAAATATTATAAATTTCAAAAAATTACAATAATCAAATTTTCTTCGAAACCATATAAGAGTTAGTAATTTGAAATTTAGAAGATATCAGTTATATCATAAATTTGATCTATGGTATAAAAATTATTCGAATCCTCTTACTCTTTCCACCAGCTCTCAATTAAACTGTACTTATTTATGAAATACTAAGAACAAATTTTCGCGGTATGTATAAAATTCATCGAACTCAAATTTTGTTCTAAATACTTAGTTAACATTATTATTTATATCTTCCTTCTACCCCATCCCATATCACAACCAATCAAATTCCTGTTAAGAACCCCATAGGGGCATAAGACAGAAACAACTCTATTCCACAAGGCGCGATCCTGAGCATCGGCCTTTAGCTGCTGCCAGGACTTGTTTGTTCCTCAGGCCTCCCGCTCAACTGCTCGCCAGCATGTGTTACTTGGTCGACCAACCCGACGTCTTCCTTATAATGTAACATAATTTCACAACTTCACAGAAAAATGATTTTCTTGAAAAGCATGAATGTTACTGATATGAAATTTGCAAGATGACAATTCCATAAATTTTATAGTTATTTCTGAAAAAAATCACTAGAAATCCACTACTCCTTCTAGCACCTCCCATACAAACTGCACAATTTCACTAAATCCAATACACTAATTTGCTCAGTAACTATTTAATTTTTGAAGCTTCAATTTTGTAGAAAACATTTGTTTAGCTGTGTTTAACATAGCATGTTGTGGAAAAAACGAGTTAAACTAGAGAGTTCAAACTCGTTTCTGACAAAAAAGTAAGGTCAACCTCGTGAACGGCCCAAATCAGCCCACCCCTTCCACCTCCTCCTATATAAAATAACACAATTTCGCAATTGGAGAATAAACGGATTTGCTCGAAAAGTATAAATGCCATTTATCGGAAATTTGGAACTTAATACTTTTATGATGATCTAAATCTACTCCCCTTCCTTCCACCACCTCCCATACAAATTGCACTTTTTCATGCAATATTATAAACAAATTTACTCAGTACGTATAAAATTGATCGAGCTGAAATTGTGCAATAAATATTTATTTTGAAATATTAGTGAGACTCAACAAAAAATTAGACGATTAGTTTCACTCCTTCTACCCTCTCCGATATAATCTGACACAACTCTACACAAAGTCGATTTTCCTGAGAAGTGTGAATGCTACTGATCTGCAATTTAGAACATGTCAAAAGCATGATGTTTATAGTTATTTCTGAAAAAGTCATTAAGAACTCGCCCCCTCCTTCTACCACCTCCCTTACAAACTGCACGATTTCACAAAATCCAATACATTAATTTTCTCAGCAGATTTTTGAATCTTAAATTTTGTGTGAAACATTTTGATAGCAACTTTAGCGTGATGTGAAAAAATTAGTTCAATGTCGTCATTTCCACCACCACTTCCCCTACAAAATTTCCTAAAATCAAATAATTTCTCTTTCATCTAGAGTATCGCACCATTGTTTTTTATTAGAAATGAACGAAAACAAGTTTCGGAGATACTTCACATATTTTTTGCTTGTTTTAATGTAAATTCAAAGTACCAACATCTTCGAAGCGATTTAATGTTAGGTTTACTTTCCATCAAAAACGGATTTTTTTAAGCTATAGCTCAAATTATTTAAATGACGTTTGCATGCAGAACTGTGTATCTTTAATATGCGATTTTATTCCTATTTATTATGTTTTGATATCTGATAAAGTTTACTGACAAATTCTTTTCCCTATAGTAATACAAAAACGATACCCTCTCATATCCAATGCTCGAATGGACACACGCATTTCGTTAAAATTCTGACAACACATTTTGGAATGATCCCTTAACTACAGATGCGTAATTAATTTAATTTCCTTTCAGAAAGAATTAAAATCAACTTATCCACGTGCACTAGGCTTATATACGTCAATTTTTCTATTTTTTTAGCATTCTGAGAAAATTTCGACACAATTCCCCAGCACGTGACCATTTTACAACCAGTTATACGCTATCCTTGTAATACGATTTCATTAAATGGTTGAAAAGTCATCATCATCACCAGCACCCCTCAATGAAAAGATCAGCATCGACGAACAGAGGCGCACACAGTTGGGAATAGAATGAAGCATAGACTAGCTACATCGTCTATACCTACCCGCCCTCCTGAGGAGTATTTTATCAGTCTTGTATCTGAACATTACAATATATCGAAATATAGATACTGATGGTGTTTGCAGTATGTGAGTGAGTTTAGAAAACGTGAGGTTCATTCAGGACGAGACCAATTGAAGATTTAAAGCTAAAAAGGGTAGATGTCCACCCATGGGACCATAGCTCAGCTAATACTCAAACCTAAAAATAATTTTAAAAGATTCGGGGGTATGAAGTGAAATCGAAATGATAACTCATATCTAAGAAATCGTGAAAAGGTGGAGAGTGAGGGTCCCTATAGCTCTACAATATGATATAATCAATAGCCATACCTGTCCTTTTGGTATACCACACCTACGTCAAGGCTATGATGGGCCATACTTTTGAGCTCATCAAGAATGGACGCCACATCGAGCACACACTTTATGCTGTCTGGATAAAGTATGAAAGTAACTTAAATGCCACAACGTTTATCCTGTAATAGTTTTCAATGACTCAAAGCGTGATTCGAAACCGGCTGTTGGGATTTACTGCACTCTATGCATGTGTGAAAATAACTTACGAGTGTAAGAAAATATTTATGGAATTTTTTTCAAGAAGAAGGAAGAGAAGGAAAAAAGTGACGCTACGAGTAATAGACAGCGGTCGACACTAAGGAAATAGAATTGAAAAAAACATGAAAATTATTTCTAAAATATTTCCAATACTTTACACTTTTCCTTCTCATTGTATTTTTTGTTTGTTTTATTTTTCTCAATATTCGATTTAATTAAATATGCTGTAACGTATTCAAGATAGTACATATTGAAAGGATTCCTCAAGGGCGGTCCCATTTCTAAAGCATGGCGTTCTTTGAAGATTTATTTGACAATATTAGAAATTCAGTAAATGTATGGCATGTTATTGAGGAATCTATAACTATATTGAATATTGAGCTTTAGTTTTACTGAATAAAAAGAATTTTCCAATATGAGTATCTTACTAACTTGCTAGATTTGTCGTTGTTGTTTTTCCACTTTTAAAATTTCTATTTAGTCTTTCCTTTCGATCGAGAATGTTTCCGGACCTCTGGAAAACTATTTTACTTTATTATTTTGTGCAAAGAAAAACACTTAAAAATCAAATTTTACGTCGGGTGTACGGGGAGGGAAGTGGTAACCAAAAATGTCGAAAATTTTGAGTGATTTTTTAAGGGCTCTGCTGAAAGACACAAAGTTTAAACTTACCATGTGGATACACTATTTGTTGTACATAAAGAAAATAAACTGCCAACAAGTCGGGCGAAACTTTATTATTCTTGGGACAAGTTGCGGATGAGTGGAAAGTCAATATGCAGGTTAGAGTGGTTAGGGGAGGCTAAGTGAAAGAAAACCAAGTACATGCACATGGGTTCGAACGCAAGCACACTGATTGTTCTTAATGGACAGGATGTGGAAGAGGTGCAAGATTTTTGCTATCTCGGAAGCATTGTCAGCATGGACGGCGGAGCCGAAAAGGATGTTGAGGCTCGGCTAAATAAAGCCCGTCAGGCCTTCGGTATCCTTTCCTCTTTCTGGAGGTTAAGAGAGATCTCCCTTCGCACGAAGCTTCGAGTTTTTGACGCATGCGTCAAATCCGTGTTGTTATATGGTTGTACTACGTGGAAAGTGACCGTTCGACTTACCAAGAAACTACAGACTTTCGTAAACCAATGCCTCCGGCGCATTTTAGGAATATTCTGGCCAGAAGTAATCTCCAACGACGAACTTTGGAGTATAACTCGCCAGACTAAAATAGGTATTGAAATTCAACGGCGAAAGTGGCAGTGGATCGGTCATACTTTGAGGAAACCAGAGCGAAACATCGCAAAACAGGCTCTGGATTATAACCCTCAAGGAAGACGTCGGGTTGGTCGACCATGTAACACATGGAAGCGAGCAGTTGAGCAGGAGGCCAGAGGAATAAACAAGTCCTGGCAACAGCTTAAAGCCGATGCTCAGGATCGCGCCTTGTGGAAGAGAGTTGTTTCTGTCCTATGCCCCTATAGGGGGTCTTAACAGGAATTTGATTGATTGAAGTGAAAGGGAGTTCTTGGGCAGGGCTGTTGTCAATTTAACAATATTTCATTCGTTTCTGCAAGTTTGGGTTTTTATGAGGGGAGGAGGAGGGGTAATAGTAAGGGTGGGTGGATGTTAATAGCTTTTTAATTAATTGCTTGAATCACGTCCAATATTCTCTGTATAGCTGTGTATCATAGACGAAGTGCATAGAATTTTCATAAAATTCAGTGTATTTTACATTCACGAAACCGAACATTTGTATGGGAGGGGGTAGAGAAGGTAGGGGAATCGTAAAATTTGATATGTAGTTTTATTTTGCTTCTCTTGTGAGGTGCTTGTATAAAATTTCAAGTTCGTAACTTCTAGTTTGTTGGTTATTAGTTGATTTAATGAAATTGGTCGAAATCATGGTTTTGTATGGAAGGGGGTAGAAGGGCAAGCGCAATTTCAAAACTTTTAAAGCAACTTCATTTGAATTATCTTTATAAGTTTTTCTGCAAAATTTAAAATTGATAGTTTTTAAGAGTTAGCTGATAACTTATTTCTTGAAAATGCTCGAAAAAATAATTTTGTATGGGAGGGGGTAGAGGAGGGAAGGGAATCGTAAGACTTGTGATGCAATTTTCTTTCTTTTCTGTTGAAAGATGCTCGTACAAAATTTCAAGCTCGTAGCTTTTTATTTGTTCATTATTAGTTGATTTAATGAAATTGGTCGAAATCATACTTTTGTATGGGAGGGAGTAGAAAACAAATTTTTGATTTGATATCTGTACCGTTTTTTGAGATATAAGGATTCGTAATTTTGAAAAGTGCGCCATTTTTGAAATGCTCCCCATTTCTCCCCACTACTATTAATTCAACATGTTATATTTTTTTTGTATTTTCCTAGTATAGCTTAGTATACGTTTTAAGTTTCAATTACATAGCTTAAGAGATAGTTGAGATATTCATTTTTAAGTGTTTTCCTTTGCACCCTCCCTGACCCTCCCCCTTACAATAATTAACCACTCTCTAAGCTGATTCCAAAGGAACTATATGCCACACTGACGGTACCAAAATATGAAATTTTTACGATAAGTAATTTCGAAGATATAATCATTTGAAAAAACAATTCGGCCGACAATTTGTTTTTAGCCCCCCCTTTTCGGACACCAATGGATAAAAAAATTGAATTATTTTTAAAAGTTGTCCCACAAACCACTCTATATGTGTGTTGAGTTTTAGCTTCCTAGCTGTTACCATGGTTGAGATATTTGAATTTATATTTTTTGGCTTAAGCGCTCCCCCCGCCTCCCCCTTAGCCCGTACACCCCCACAAAATGGGTATCCGCCTGAGATCCGCAACTACCTACAATCCTTCCAAAAATGAACTTTCTATCTTGAAGGGTTTCGGAGTTAATGTGCGCTGAGCGTACACGTCGGCGTACGGCGTACAGCAGACGGATTTTTTTTTTTGCATTTTTCGGCTAATTTAGTCATGAAACGCGAAAAAACAAAATTTCAGGGTAGCAAATTTTTTTTTTTTCCAAGTCGATCACAATACTTTATTATTAAAATAATAAAGTAAAATAATAAAAATTTCACAATTGTTATGCACGAACCCCCTGGTCTCACGTCCACAAGGTGTTTCATGTACAATGTAAAAAACTCATAAACTGAAAATTTTTCAATGAAATTTAAGCTAGTAACTTGAAAATTTGCGAAACACTTTAAAAAAAAATTTCTAAGAGAGTGAAATATCGAATGGTCGAATATGTTTCAAACTTCTACTCCCTCCCATTCAAAATTATTTTTTCGATCATTTTTAAGAAATCAATTATCTCCTAACTATTAAAAGCTATCAATTTGAAATTTTGCACCAAATCTCTTGAAAATAGTTGAAACCGAACTGCATCAAAAGCTTTCAGATCGCACTTGCCCTTCTACCCTCTCCCATACAAAAAAATTATTTCGCCCAATTTCAATAAATCAACTGCTAACCAACAACTTGAAAACAGAACATTTGCAGTAATTTTACGTCAAATTTTTTTAACAGTGTAATTTTATCGTTTTGAAAAAACTGCACAAATGTTTACCTATATATTATAATTATCGGAATACTTGAATTTGTTATGGAGAATACTAAGGACTTTTCCACACGGAAAAAAAATATAGCTGGATTTACCGTTTTACTTTATTATTCTAATAATAAAGTATTGTGATCGACACAGGAAAAAAAAAATTTGCTACCCTGAAATTTATTTTTTTCGCGTTTCATGACTAAATTAGCCTAAAATTGCAAAAAAAAATCCGTCTCCGCCGTACGCCGTACTCCGTACATATGGACTCATATCTCCGAGACCGTTAAAGGTAGAATGTTCGTTTTTGGGAGGATTGTTGATTGGGTAACTGAGCTCTATTTTCTAAATTTTGGAGGGTGTCAGATGGAAGGGGGAGGCGGGGGGAGGGAAAAAGTCGAAAGCTACACTTGCTAATATCTCCACCACGAATGCAGAAAGAAAGTTGAAAATCAGTAGAGATGTAGAGAGGGTTGTTGTCCCACAACTTTAAAAATAATTTAATTTTTTCATCCATTGGCGTCCGAAAAGGGGGGCCTAAAAACCAATTTTCGGACGAATTGTTTTTTCAAATGATTATATCTTCGAAATTACTTATCGTAAAAAATTCATATTTAGGGACCATCAAGGTGGCATATAGTTCCATCGAAATCAGCTTAAAGAGTGGCTAATTATTGTAAGAAGAGGGGTCAGGGGTGCAAAGAAAAACGCTTAAAAATTAATATCTCAACTATCTCTTAAGCTATGTTATTGAAACTTAAAACGTACATTAAGCTATACTAGGAAAATACAAAAAAAATATAACATGTTAAAATAGTAGTAGTGGGGGAAATGAGGATCATTTCAAAAATGGCGCACTTTTTAAAATTACAAATCCTTATATCTAAAAAAAATAGTACAGATATTAAATCGAAAATTTGTCAAATTGTAGAACTGCATAGTGGATAATTTTGGTAAATTTTGGTAATTTTAAGTTGGGAGGTGTAAGCAAAAATGTCGAAAATTTTGAGTGATTTTTTTAGGGCTCTGGTAAAAGATACAAAGTTTAAATTTTGCATGTGGATATGTCTATTTAATGTACATACAAAAATAATAATAATTTGATCCATAATTGTTATAAACCGACCCCCCCGGTCTAACGTGCACAAGGTGTTTCATGTACAAAAAATCACATAAACTGAAAATTTTTGATTGAAATTTTAAGGGAGAAACTTGAAAATTTGCGAAATGCATTAAAAAAAATCCCTAAATGTACAAAATATTAACTGGTCGAAAATCTTTAAAACTTCTACCCTCTCTCATACAAAATTATTTTTTCGACCATTTTTAAGAAATCAAGTATCACCTAACTATTAAAAGCTATCAATTTGAAATTTTGCATAAAAACTTTAAAAAATAATTAAAATGAAATTACATTAAAAGTTCTGAAATCGCGCTTGCCCTTCTAATACAAAAGTATGATTTCGACCAATTTCATTAAATCAAACTTATAAAAATAATTCAAATGAAGTTTTTTTTTTTTTTTATTATTATTTAGCTAGGCTCATATTAGACTTTACATTTGTATACAATGTATAGCTAGTTTAATCAATTATTATATTAAATTAAAGGATAAATGTTTAATGAGATTTAACAAAAAAAAATGTTATTTTAAAGATTCGTTTACAAATTGAGATAATGTTGTTTTATTTTTTTTTTGAATTTTATTTTATTTAATGATTTTATGCTATTTGGTAAATTATTATATGTAATTGCTGCGTTGTTGATAGCCGAGTATTTACCGTATTTCGCGGTTGTAGCCTTCTGTGTCCTTATCTGGTTTGCATGTCGTGTTAGATATTGATGGATATCGTGGTTTAATTGTAATGTTGTATTTGTTTTAACATTTTTGCTGGTTATATTGTATATGTGCGTGGCTTCCATTAGTTTTTTATAATCTTCAATTTTTAATATTTGTTTTTTTGCGTGTATGATGTTAGTACGTTCTAGTCTATGGTAATTAAATAAATTTTTGATCGCTTTGTTCTGGATTTTTTGTATCTTTTTTAGGTTTTCTTTAGCAAATGAAGATGACCATATTTCTATTCCATAAGATATTCTGCTATGGAATAGTGAGTAAAATATTGATATTTTTAATTGTTCAGGTATAAGTTTGCTTATTCGTCTGAATATTCCTGCTATAGAAGATGACATGTTTTTAAAATTTTTTAATTGTTCTTTCCAGTTTAATTTTTCGTCCAATGTTAATCCAAGATATTTAAATGTATTTACTTGTTCTATTATTTCTCCTTTGTATTTCAGTTTAATTTGTGTCGCTATTGATTTTTGGTTGAAGATCATCATTTTTGTTTTGCGTATGTTCACTGTTAATTTATTTTGGTTCATCCAATGTTCTAATTTTTCCATATCTTCATTCATGTAATTTTCCATTTCTGATTCCGTATCTGTTGCATATATTAGTGCCATATCATCAGCATATGTGTACAATTTACTATTCAGAGTCACTTGATTTATGGAGTTAATGTAAATTATAAATAGTGTTGCTGCTAATTCAGTTCCTTGTGTTATGCCTGTTTCAACTTCTATTGTGGTGCTTTTGTTTTGTCCTACTTGTATAAATTGTTCACGATTGTGCAAATAACTTGTAAACTATTTGTGTTCCTTCCCTCGTATTCCAATATTAAACAATTTTTGTAATAGTATATCTCTGTCAACGGTTTCAAACGCTTTTTTCAAGTCGATAAATATGGGTCCTGTCTTTTGATGTGAGTCTTGTCCATTTTGTATTGAGGTTATGAAATCAAATAATGCTGTATTAGTGTTTGATTTTTTGATGAATCCATATTGTGTTTTATTTATTACGTTAGTTTTCTCTAGATATTGTTGTAGTTGATCATTTATTGTTTTTTCCATTATTTTGTTAATGTATGGTAATATATTGATGGGTCGATAATTATAATAGTCCCTTTGTTCTCCTCCTTTGAAAATTGGCGTTATTTTACTGATTTTCAGTTGATCTGGAACTATTGCTTCTGCTATTGATTTGTTTACAATTGCTTTAATGTTATTGGAGAGTTCATCTATGTTGTCCTTCATGATTTTCGCATTAATTCCATCATGTCCATATGATTTGGTTTCTTTTATATATTTTGTTAATTTTTTTACGTCTTCTGTTGTCATGTACTGGATCCTAAATCGTTTTCTAGTTTCCGCTTTTTCATGAAAAATGTTGGTGGTTATTATTTTTGATGAAAGTTCTGTTCCTGTGTTTGCAATACATTTATTTAATTTTTCAATAAAGTTCTCTTGGTCTTTCATGTATTTGATGTCGTTTTTGTTTGGTGGTATTTTTCCATTATAGAGGACTTCTTTTATATTTTGCCATGATTTTTCCATGTTATGTAAGTTATTCTCAAATTTCGTTTCAAAATACGCTTTTCTTTTCTGTCGTCGTAGTGTTGTTGTTTTATTTTGCCAATACTTCACTTCTCGCATAATACTAATGTTGTTGTTGTTGACTTTGCATTTTTTGGTGTACCAATAGTTTTTGGTTGTTATACATTTATGCAGTTCATCATCATACCATGGTTTATCTGTATTTTTTATGTTACGCTGTTTTATCGTGGTGAAGTTGTTAATTTTTATTTGTAGTTGTTCTATAAAGTCGTTGTATAGTTCATTGACAGGTAATGATTCATTTAGTTGATTCGGTTGATTTTTAATGTTTCCATTTAATTCTTCATAGTTAATACGTTTAATTTGTTTTTTTTCTTGCATCGGTTTAATCTTCTCATTTAAAAATTCGATAAATATTAGTTTGTAATCCAGTAAGTCATGTGGTACATAGGATATTTATACTCTAGATGAAATCTGAGAGTATATTGTGTTTGCCTTACCGTTTGTAACGCTAAGAAATAATGCTCGCACAGAGCCGCCAAGGGTACAGAAATATTTGTTGTCGCTCAAAAACTTCGATTCCGAGTTGCTGTCTGTCCGTCTGTCTACAGCATAACTCTCGAACGCTTTGAGCTATCGTGCTGAAATTTTGTGTTGTGTGTCATTTTTAGCAAAAAAGAAACTTTAAGTTCGTGAACGGGCCACATCCCCCCACTCCTTCTACCCCGTCCCATACAAATTTCACGAAATTTCGAAATTTTCAGAAATTGATTTTTCTTTGAAACTTTTTAAGCTATCGATTTGAAATTTGGGTTAAAATATTATAATATAGATGCCATTAATATGACTGAATATTGATCTGGTCCCATCACTCCTTCTACCCCCTCCCGTACAAATGCATAATTTTGAAAAATGCATTTTTCCGATTTTCATCGAAACTAGTAAAGTTATAAAAACGAATTTTTGCCAGAATTAATTTTATTATAATTCCAATCAGCATTGAAAAAATTATCAACTTCACCTAACTCCTTCTACCCCCTCAATTTCACGAAATTTTGAAATTTAAATTAAATTATTTTTCTTCGAAACTGTTGAAGCTATCAACTTAATATTTCGCTTAAAGTATAAAAATAGAAATATCAATAACGGGAAAAAAAATTGTTTTCATCCTTACACTCCTTCTACCCCTCCCATACAAATGCATAATTTTTGTTAACTGCGTTATATCGAATTCCATTAAAACTAGAAAAATTACAAACTTAAAATTTTGCCAGAATTGTTTTTTAATAGTCGCAATAAATGCTGGAAAAAATTATCAGCTCAGCTTCCCTCCTTCTACCCCCTCCCATATAAATATCTGTATTATAAATCCAAGAAAAGCATTTCTCCTTCGAATATACATATGAGAGCTGTCGACTTTGAAATTGAATCAAAGCATAGTGATAAGGGTGATGATAAGCAGTTTCAAAATCATCGAAAACGGTCCACTTCCTCTGCCACCTCCCATACAAATGCCACAATTTCTGAAAAACTATGTCCAATTTCTTTAAAAATAATGAAAACTAAAAATTTTACATTCAGCACGAAACATTTTACATCCCATGACACCGAATCACATAGGAGAAATACAAACTCTTCCCCCCCCCCCCTCTACTTCTACCACCCCCCATGCAAAGTCTCTACTCACTATTCGAAAGAATTTGAGATGAGATATTTTCCGATATATTAAAGTCATTTCCATCTCATCTAGAGTATCATATGATTGGGCTTTAAGCCCAATCATAATTCTGTTATATTTCCATATTAATATTAATTTCGTTTGTATGAATGTGATCTAGTAATGCTTCCATTCGCGTTTTACTTTTGTTGTCGCATAAATGTAATCCGCTGCTCTGCATTTCGTTTATGTAGTCGTCAATATAATTTTCGTGCTTTTCCGAAATAATGTCATAATTAAAATCTCCGAACAATAGTAGCTTTGTGTTCTTCTTATTTAATTTTCTTATGTGTTCGTTTATTTCTTTAATAAAATTGCTGTTCGCTTGTGTTGATTTATTGCATGTCCTATAAATGCAAGATATTATCAATTTTGCATTGCTTTTGGTGTTAAGTGCTATTGAAGTGTAGCTATTTTCATCAGTCGATTTTTGGTCTATTATAGTTAGTGATTCTCCGCCAGTTTTTTTTGGTCGACTTGTTATTATTGCGGCGTAATTCGGAAAATGAAAATATTGCTTTTCGTTATTTTTTATCCAGTGTTCTGTGACGCAGATTAGGTGTATTTCTTCTTTATTGGATTTTAGTTGCTTTAAAAGTTGCTTTAAAAGTTTTGAAATCGCGCTTGCCCTTCTACCCCCTCCCATACAAAACTATGATTTCGACCAATTTCATTAAATCAACTAATAACCAACAAACTAAAAGCTACGAACTTGAAATTTTATACAAGCACCTTACAAGAGAATCGAAATAAAACCCTCCCATACAAATGTTCGGTTTCGTGAATGTAGAATACACCGAATTTTATGAAAATTCTATGCAACTTCGTCTATGAAACACATTCTATACAGAGAATATTGGACGTGATTCAAGCAATTAATTAAAAAACTATCAACATCCACCCGCCGTTACTATTACCCTTCCTCCTCCCCTCATAAAAACCCAAACTTGCAGAAACGAAAGAAATATTGTTAAATTGACAACAGCCCTGCCCAAGAACTCCCTTTCACTTAGTCTTCCCTAACCACTCTAACCTGGATATTGACTTTTTGTAGTAGTAATGTAGAAAGGAATATTTACTATAATACATATGTAGGTGAATGAAATTGACCAAATGTATAGGTAGTACTGCTATTTATTTGAGAAGGCCTTGAAAGCTGTTTGACAGCGGTCGAAAAATTAAAAAAATTTTTCGCTCTCTGATATTTTCATAAATTTAAATTTATTAAAAAACCCTATTATCTATTCTAGTGCAAGAAGTTTGTATACTGAAAGTAGAGGAAGTTGGAAAAACTAAGAATATAGAAGATTGCGTTTAAGAAAAGTGAATTCCGGAAGCAGAAGTCGTTCGGATAAGCTAAGAAGAAGAATAAGTACATAAGATTTTTGAAAAAGTGACGAATGAAGGCCATTAGCTCGTTGAAACCCGTGAGGAAGAAAATGGCCCCGAGCCAGGTTGTACGGCCGAAGCAGTTAATGGCGTTAGAACACGAGAACCGTAGATTGAAAATCGAGATTGAAAATATGAAAATAATAATTGATAAATTTTCACAAGGTAAGAGTTTTGAAATATCTCAAATTTCGGAACATGGTTATGGGAGCGATAAAAGGGGAGGCCCTAGCAATATGAGTGCCAGCAGAAAGAGCGCTAGCGGTATAAATGATGATATTTCAGAATGTAATAACGTAAGAGCTAGCGAAGGGGGCCCTAGCAAATCGAGGGCTAGTTGCAAGAGCGCTAAGAGCATAAATACTGAGGGAGGAAGTACTAGTGTTAGCGATGGAAATGATGGTGAAATGATGATAGACGGTGGAGATGAGGATTTCATTAAAATTTTAAAGAAAAAAGATAATATCTCGAAAACTTCAAAAATTACAGAAGAGAAAATTAATAAATCGCAGGCAACTACATTGAATATTCATAATTCTGAGAAGAATAAAGTAAAGAAATTTAACGTGCCGGTGATAAACACATTTGAACAAAACGCGGGTGACATGGTGAAGTTAGTGAAACACAATCTCAAAATTAACAGCTTCTCTTGCGTACGCAAGAATGAAAGAAAGCTTATGTTGAAATTGGAGAATATCGATGATTATAGGAGGACAAAGGCGGCTTTGGATGAAATCCAAGCGCCATATTTCTCTTACACTCCAGAGGAGGAAAAAGTTAAATCATATCTATTAAAAGGACTTAGTGATACGGAAGACACTGGAGAGCTCCTGATGGAGTTGAAACAACTTGAGACTGAAAACTTGGAATTCCTTTCAGTGAACCAGTTTACAACTAGAAAAGCAGTTATTGATAATAGAAAGCTGCCAATTTATATTGTTCAAGTCACTAGAAGTTCAAATGTCAACGAACTTGCTAAAATTAGATTAGTGAATCACCAAGTGGTCAGATTCGAAAAATTAATAAAAAAGGAGATAGCACAATGTAGAAGATGCCAACGCTTTGGGCATCCAGCTATCAACTGCAGAATGACATATAGATGTGTGAAATGCGCTAACACACATGAACCCGGAAAATGCGAAATCAGTGTAACAGCTGATAAGAAGGCTATCTTCTGCATCAACTGCAATACATACGGGCACCCAGCATCGTATAAAGGATGTCCCATGCATTTAAAAGTAAAGCAAAAATCAACAAGCAAAAAAGTAAAAAAACAAGAAAGAGAGGCTGAAAAAATTGCGATGATAAATAATTACACTAGGCCATCGATAAACTACACGTCAGTTGTGAAAAACCAACAATCGTCGAGTCAAATCGAATCTGTTTTGAACAATATTGTAAATAAACTGGAAAAGTTAGACAATATCCTAGTAGAACATAATAAAAAAATTAATTTTGTTTTTCAAAATTTCAATCTGAAATACAATCATGGATAGAATGGCCGTACAAAATTCAATACGTGAAAAAATTAAAATTATTGCGATCAATGTAAATTCAATAATTACAAGTTATCGTAGGGCAAACCTCTTGCACTTTTTAAACGCGCATAGCCCCGACTTTCTTCTGGTTTCGGAAACCAAACTAAATTGTAATCATAAAATTGAGTTTCATGATTTCGAATTTGTTCGTACAGACCGCCAGGATGGTAGGCTGGGTGGCGGAACTGGAATATTGGTGAGAAAGCCAATTAAATTTGTGCAAATTCGTAATCCTCAAATTCAAAAGTTTAAATCTTTGGGGACAACATGTATTAAAATTTATATAAACGGGAAGCCGATCTTTATTATCTCAGCTTATGCTGCAGGTGACAACAGAGCGGTTTTCCACGAAGAGTTTCGGCAATTATTTCAAATTCTGGAATTAGATAATCTCAACAATCTCTATCTTTTGGCCGGCGATCTGAACGCCAGACATAAGGATTGGCTAAATAATTGGAATAACTCAAGAGGAGTATTCCTTAAAAATTGGCTTGAGGATAACCAAATTCAGTACAAATGTAATTTGCTATGCCCGGAATCTCCCACTCTGCCCCGAGCAAACTCTTATCTTGATCTCTGCATCGCTGATGCAAGAATTAATTTTGATTTCACCTCAAATCATCAAAAACTTGTAACTCTTCCTTATGATAGCGACCACCAGGCTACCGTAATGACGCTCTCAAATCCAGATCCAGTTGGTTTCCTTGTCCAGATGCAAGATGAAAATATTCGCCTAAATTACAGGAGAACCAATTGGAATCTATTCCAGAAGCGAATGATCAGAGAATTCAACACCAAACATATCCCGATCAAAAACAACATAAATCTCACAAACTTGGAAATTGATCAGCATCTGAGGGAAATCGAAGACTTGACTTGGTCGACGATAGATCGTACCGTTCCAAAAATGAGGCTACAAAACAGCATGGAGAGGTATGAAACGAGCATAATTAAAAAGCTTCACAAAATGAAAAGCTTCCTTCTGACAAAAATTAACAACATCTACAGACGACTAAATAACTATAATCACCCGACGCTACGTACTCTAAAATCGACTCTAAAAAACGTACGGACGCTTTTGAAACAAAATTATAATAACGAAATTAACAGACAATGGACAGAAAATTTAAAAAACATTTCGCCCAAAGATTCGGACGCAATATACAGAACTATAAATTCAATGTTTCGGAATAAAGCCAGAAATGCAATACCAACATTAAAAATATCACAGACGGACTTGGACAATTTGAATTGGACTGGACTTGACCGCATGAACATAAAATACGATACAGATGGTAATGCACTGATAGACGACAGGACATAACAACTGGAAATTATTGGCGCACATTTTGAAAAAGTGCATACTCAAAATTCCAATTTGGGAAGTGAACGACACGCTCGTATAATCGAAAGTAAGGTTAATGAGTTCCGAGGCAGGGGTGTTGGCGAATCGATTCTCTCCTTCAGCGATGATCTTACGGCTGACTCCGTTTCAGATGATGGGTTTTTTGTCTCGATCGGAACTGTCACGCAAATTTTCAGACAATCAAATAATAAAAAATCGTCGGGAATCGATAAAATACCCAATGTGGTACTAAAACATCTTCCCGATGTGATTATCCACCAGTATTGCATATTGTTTAATAACATTTTGAACAATTTGCACTATCCTGAACGATGGAAGAGTGCTAATGTTATTCCAATCCTTAAACCTGGGAAAGATCCAATTGATCCTAAGAGCTATCGGCCTATAAGTCTGCTTCCTACCATTAGCAAGGTTTTTGAAAAAATCGTAAATAACTCCTTAAATCTATACGCCGCGGAACACAAATTGATAGACGACTGTCAGTTTGGTTTCCGCAGTGGTCACTCAACAATTCATGCGGTGACAAAGTTAACTTCGGATATTTGTTGGCGCCTAAATAATGATGAATGTGTCGGTGCATGTCTCATTGATATGGAAAAAGCATTCGACACGGTCTGGCTGGATGGTCTTATATTTAAATTGTTGCAGGCACAGTACCCAACAAACCTCATAAAAGTAATAGACGAAATGGTTCACGGCAAAAATTTTGTCGTGACCAATGGAAATTTTTCATCTGGTAGAACTTTTAAAGTAAGTGAGGGCCTGCAACAAGGAACAGTCACTGCACCAACTCTATTCTCCATCTTTCTCAACAGTCTTTTTAGTT
The DNA here is from genome assembly GCA_963669355.1 of Chorisops tibialis. Taxonomy (NCBI): domain Eukaryota; kingdom Metazoa; phylum Arthropoda; class Insecta; order Diptera; family Stratiomyidae; genus Chorisops; species Chorisops tibialis. Next base: position 168,690,391 of record OY770263.1, on the reverse strand, counting down.
TGTATGGATTAAACAAGACAAAAAACAAGTCTATCATAGCATTCGCAGATGACTTGATCGTTTATACTGCACACAGAAATTGTACGGTAGTACAACAGGAACTGCAAAAGATGTACGGTGAAATCAAGAGCTATACCAGCACCTGGAGATTGAAAATAAATCCACAGAAGTGTGAAAAGATTCTGTTCAGAACTACTCTCCGATATGCAAATCGCAATTTGAGACTTAACTGGAAAAAGTTCCACATTGTGACTGAAAAGGGTGGCAATGAACAGATACCGCACAAAATTTGCGTCAGATATCTAGGTGTGCATCGTGACCAGCTCCTGAAGTACAGAGACCACTCATCTATCCAGCTAGAAAAAAGTCGAAAATGCTTTATGTCGCTCCGTAAATTGTTTTACGCAAAACACATTCTTCCGAGAGTGAAAATCATATGTTACATGACTCTTATTAGGCCTATACTCACGTATGGTTGTCCCATTTGGTTTAACATGAGTGCTTCCATGATGGAAAGATATAGAATACTTGAGAGGAAATACTTGCGTGCGTGTACGGGGATGTATCGTAAGGCGGAGACCGAATATCTGCATTACATTTCAAACCGCGTGCTGTATAATACTGCAAAGGTAATGAGAATTGATTCCACCATAATCTATCTGATTCGGAACTATATTTATAGATCCTCGCAAAACGGTGAAAATCCTTGGATCTCACAACCCTTCTTTCCGAATCCTCTATATTTCGAAAATACACTCAGGACAGGGTATATCCCTCCTGAAGCATTCACATACCTCGACAGCTTGGGCTACATAACAGACACACAGAATGTGCCTGTTTTGTACCACGCCTATCGAAGGACTACAGACAAGCGAATTCTCTTCAACCCACACCTAAGTTCTTTGGATACATTGCCTATTTGGAGATATTCTACAGCCAATCATTATGACTGGCGTGTAAATCAGTTGCATAAATTCTGGTGGCTCAACGCTGATGATCGTTAAGATACGTGAAAAGGATTTGTCTAGCTTTTCCTGTTTATACTCTAGATGGAATCTGAGAGTATTATAAGTTTGCTCTAAAGTTTGTAACGCCAAGAAATAAGGCTCGGAGAAAAAAATGATTTGACAATAAACGGATTTGCGCAAAATGTATAAAAGCTATTGGCCTGAAATTTGGAATATATTACTTTTATGATAATATCAATCTACCGTATAAAAATTATGCGTGTCCTCCCCCTCCTTCTACCACTTCCCATACAAACAGCACTTGTCATGAATTACTCTCAGCCAATTTACTCAGTGCGTATAAAATTTAGCGGACTGAAATTGTGCACCAAATATTTATTTAAAATTGTTAGTAAGGCCAAAAAAATTAGACGATTAGCTTTACCCCTTCTATCCCCTCCCATACAAAATGACACAATTTCGCAATTTGATATTAAATGGATTTACTCGAAAAGTATAAAAGCTATTAATCTGAATTTTGGGATATATTACTTTTATAATAATTTAAATCTATAGTTGAAAAATTATTTGCGTCGTCCCTCTCCTTCCAGCCCCTCCCATACAAACTACACTTTTTCACGAAATGCTCTAAGACGATTTTCTCAGAACATATATCATTTATTGAACTCATATTTTGTAATAAATACTTAATTAGTATTATCACTAAGATCAAAAAAAATATTTGATTAGCTTCACTGCTTCTACCCCCTCCCATACAATATGACACATTTTCACTAATTTACAAAAAATTGATTTTCCTGAAAAGTATGAATGGCACTAGTCTTAAATTTAATGGATGTCAATTTTATAATATTCCTAGTTATTTCTGAAAAAATCACTAGAATCCCCCTACTCTTTCTACCACCTCCCATACAAACTGCACATTTTCACTCAATCTAACTCACAAATTTTCTCAGTTCCCTTTAAATTTTTGGAGTAAGCATTTTGTATAAAACATTTTTGTAGCTGCTTTAGCATGATGGGGACAAAATTAGTTCATGGCTATCATCCCTTCTAACACTTCCCATACAAAATTTCTTGGGATCACAAAAAATTCTATTTCATTTAGAGTATCGTAAGATTACGCTTAATGCGTAATCGTAGCCCTGTTATGTTTTTTTTTTTTTCAATAATTCAAATTTATGATAAAAATTTAGACTATAAGATAGCTTTGGAAAAATTGCAAGTAATTGTATAAATTGTAATTTAAGCTATGTCATAAGTAGATTAGATTAATTTAGGCTTAATTTTTATAATTTTGTTCTAGTTAGTTAATTGAGATTTTGAATGTATTATAGTATAAGTAGAATTAGGTAAATCAATTAGATTAAGGTAGTATAAGACATGTAAATACAAATGTAAAGAATAAATAACAACATGGATTCGATAATATTAATGTAATTTAAATGTAAATATAAAATGTAAATATGTTAACTAGATCTAAGCTAACACAAAAACCGATAAAACCATAAATTTCCTTATAATCAACATTGGGTTTTTTAAATGCCAAATTTTCCCAATAAAATAAAAAACCGGCGAAATTTAAAAATATTAATTTAAAAAAAAAACCAAGAATTTGCGAAGAAAGCAAATAATAAATCTATACATAGTAATATAATTGTAGTGTCTGTCTGTAATTTGCTTATAAATGGCTATAAGTTAGTTTTTTGAGTTATTTTAGCACTAAATAAGCATAAAAACACATTTTTGAAATTTTTGTCTGTCTGCCTGTCTGTCTGTCTGTCTGTCTGTCTGTCTGTCCGACCGCTTTTCACGCACAAACGGCTGAACCGATTGTAATGAAACTTGCACAGTTTGTTAGGTGTCCATCGGAATGAAATCTGCTTTTGGTTTCATTTCACTCCCCTCACGCCTTCTACCCCCTCCCATACAAAGTGACTCATTTTCAAAATATATATTAATCAAATTTTCTTGGAAACCATAAAAGCTATTAATTTGAAATTTGGAATATATTATTTCTATTATAAATGCAGTCTTTTGGTCTACAAATTGTTTGAGTTTCCTCACTCCTTTCACCACCTCCCATACAAACTACACCTTTTCATGAATTACTTTACACCAAATTTCTCAGTACGTGTAACTTCCATCGAGCTGAAATGTTGTATTAAATCCTTAATTAATATTATTATTAATATCGGGAAAAAATTAACCGATTAGCTTCACACCTTCTACCCCCTCCCATACAATGTGACACAGTTCCACGACTTCGCAAGAATTTTGATTTTCTTGAAAAGTCTGAATGTTACTGATCTGAAATTTCAAATATATCAATTGCATGATGATTATAGTTGTTTTTCAAAAAATCACCAGAAACCCCCTTCTCCTTCCACCACCTCCCATATAAACCGCACTTTTTCATGAAATACTCTAAACGAATTTTCTCAGTACATTTAAATTTCATCGAGGTAAAAATTTGGATTTAACCCTTAATTAGCATTATTAGCAATATTGAGAAAAAACTTAACCGAGTAGCTTCACTCCTTCTTCCCCCTCCCATACAATGAGACACATTACACGACTATACAATAATTCGATTTTCTTGAAAAGTATGAATGATACAGATCTGAAATTTAAAGTAAATCAATTGCATGATAGTTATAGTTGTTTCTCGAAAAATCACCAAAAACCCCCCTCTCCTTCTACCACCTCCCATACAAATTGCACAATTTCATTAAATTCAATGCACTAAGTTTCTCAGTACCTACTCAATTTTTGAAGCTTAAATTTGGTACAAAACATTTTTATAGCTACTCTAGCATGATGTGAAACAAATTAGTTCAATGCTGTCACCACTTCTACCACTCCCTATGCAAAATTTCTTAACACCGCAAAAATTTCGATTTCATCTATACATAGTATCGTATGATTGGGCTTTACGCACAATCGTAGTCCTGTTATGTTTTTAAGCTTAATGTTATTTTATTTGTGTTTTTTTAAATAACGCCAGCTACAATTATTCACATGTCCTTAACGCTTTTCAACACGTATATGATCTCGAATCACGGGTTTGATTTGATCACGAGCCTGTCCCATAAAAAGGGAGTATCATGTTTTCATTCTTAATAATTTATGGTTCTGATTCACAACATACAAACCATTTTCTTCAAAGAGCCATTAAAGTAAGCAGATTATGTATCCCACATAATGTATTACTAGCTACACTCTCAAAAATTGCTTATTAATGCTATTTTTACGCGGACGAAGTCGCGGGCGTTTGCTAGTAACCAATATAATTATAACTTAGAGAGCCCTCAGAGGCCATTAGGTTTTTTTTTGTAAATATAATAAAATAATCTTAGCTTTATTAGATTACTGTTAAAATGAGATGTTTTTGGCAAAAAATAAAGCGCTTTCAAACTTCAAACTACTGCTATTTATTTTGGTAAAACTCCATTGTATCAAGTTGTTCACAAAGAAAACCATCGTACGATCAACTAAAATAACGTCAATTTTAATTATTAATTTCGTTGACAATCCTAAGCAATTGAGGCGAGTTAGCATTATTTCAAGGTAGAATTCAAATAAACGAATGAAATATACCTACATTTTATATGAGAATGCCCCGTAATATTTGTGTATATTAATTTAAATAAGAGAAACACTCCATTTTACGTCACAATTTTTTCTACAAATATTACTGCTTCACAGTATTTGCCACTGAGATAAATGCTGACTTTACTTTTTCATATAGCTAAATCTACTATTTTTATATGAAAATCTGAAATGGTGTTTAGTAAAATTGACAATTGACTGGTGCTTTAACCTTGCTGTTCTCATCAGAATATTTACAAATTGAAATTAATAATGTAAAATAAAACTCAAAATTTAGCTTCATTATCAGACCACAGGCACATCTGTTTTGATATTAAGACTTCATTTAGTTACATAGAACAATACAGAAATCCTAAACCAACTGGAATCTTTACCAGATAATCCTAGAGTACGAAATAGGTATAGAGGAAGAAACAATAAGCAGCCCAGACTGCATTGATAAAATCACAAATAAACTCGTAAACAATATTATCAATGATGCTTACGAGCAAAGTTGTCCTGTTCTACACAAAAAAAGGGCCAAACAAACTCCTTGGTGGAACGAGGAATTAGCGGCAAAACGCAAACAAACTAGAAAATTGTTCAATAGAGCAAAAACTTTTGGTACCTGGGACGATTACAGAGAGTCCCTTACTGAATACAATAAACTTCTAAAAAAGTTAAAAAAGGAGTCTTGGAAAAGATTCTGTGAAGAGATAGATGATCTCCCAACGGTCTCAAGACTCCAAAAGGTGTTGTCAAAAGACACCCCGACAGACATAGGACTTTTAGAGAGACCAGATGGTTCCTTAACCAAAAGCAGCATGGAAACTCTTGAAGTTTTATTGGCAACACACTTCCCAGGCTGCAAAATAATTAACAATAATGAAGATTTAGATGAAGAGGAAAGGATGTGTCGTCAAACTCCATACAGCAAAAGTATTGCTGGTAAAATCTTCACTCCAGAAAAGATTAGATGGGCGATCAACACCTTCAAACCCTATAAATCAGCCGGAGTAGATAAAATATTCCCCGCATTATTGCAAAAGGGGTTAGAGATCCTAATGCCAATATTGATAAGGATCTTTAAAGCTAGCTTTATATGGGGATACATCCCCAAAATCTGGAGGAAAGCGAGAGTGGTATTTATACCGAAGGCAGGGAACCGTCCCAGTGAACAGCCAAAGTCATACCGCCCTATAAGTCTTACCTCCTTCTTTGTCAAAACGATGGAGAAATTAGTGAATACTCACATAAGAACGGGACCTAACAAAGTCTGTCTTAATAAAAACCAACATGCCTACCAAAAAGGCAAATCAACAGAGTCAGCCCTTCATGGTTTGGTTAGACAAATCAAAAAGGCAAAAGACTATAAAGAAATTGCCCTTTGTGCATTCCTGGATATAGAAGGAGCATTTGACAATACTCCCCATGAAGCCATAATAGCGGCAGCTAGGAAAAAGGGTCTGGAAACGGCCACAATAAAATGGATACACGCCATGCTGAAAAGCCGAATGACAACCACTGAACTAGGTGATAGCACAGTGACTGCACAGACCTATAGAGGATGTCCTCAAGGTGGGGTACTATCCCCACTACTTTGGTCAATTGTGGTAGATGAGCTCCTGGACCGTCTAACAGACCAGGGATACGAGGCAATAGGATATGCTGATGACCTTGTCATTATCATTAGAGGCAAATATGATTCAATAATATCGGAAAGAATACAATCAGCCTTAGAGGAGATAATGAACTGATGTCAGTCTAAAAACTTGAACATTAACCCAAGTAAGACTGAGATAGTACCATTCTCAAATAGAAGCATAAACCATATTGTACCTCCTGTAATAAATGGAGCAACAATACCCTTTTCAGATGAGGTAAAATATCTAGGTGTTATACTGGATAACAAACTCAACTGGAACAAACATATAGAATGGACTCATGCCAAAGCACTAAAGGCATTTTGGGTCTGTAAAAGCTTATTTGGTAGAAAATGGGGATTAAAGCCCAAAATGATTTACTGGTGTTACAGTACAATCATTCTCCCTATAGTCACATACGGTTCAACGATATGGTGGACTAAAATATTACAAAGGAAAGCGCAACTTACGCTACAAAAAATCCAAAGGCTAGCTTGCCTTGGTATCACAGGTGCAATGAAAACCTGTCCGACAGCGGCAATGGAAATGTTCCTTAACATTCCTCCGATACATATCCAAATAAAAAAGGAAGCTATCAGGGGAGCGTTACGCATACAGGAGAAAAACAATTATAAGTCAGGGGATTTTAGAGGTCACCTTAAAATCCTAAAAGACATGAAAATGGAAGTTATAACTTCCACATTATCGGACGCGATGCCGACAAAATTCAACTTTGAAACCCCCTTCAAAGTTATAATCAGGGAACGCAAGGACTGGCAATCCATGCTATCTGATATTGTAGAGGGAGCAACCATCTGGTATACAGATGGCTCCCGTACATCTGAGGGGACAGGAGCCGGAGTCAAAGGTCCTAGCTTCTCGGTTTCAAAACCACTCGGTAAAGAAGCCACAATCTTCCAGGCCGAACTAATTGCAATGGAGCTATGCATCCAAGAAAATATAAAGAGAGCTCATCGCAATAAATCCATTTATATCCTATCGGATAGTCAGGCGGTTCTCAAAGCTTTAGCATCCAACAAACACGGATCGAAGATAGTATGGGAATGCCTTCAAAACCTAATCATCCTGGGAAAAAGGAAAGATGTAACCTTAATGTGGGTACCAGGACACATGGGAATTGAGGGTAATGAAGAGGCTGATCGCCTTGCAAAAAAAGGCGCAGAAACAAATTTTATTGGTCCAGAGTCATTCTGCGGAAAACCAAAAGGGTACTTTAACCCCATACTCAAAATGTGGGTAGAAAACGAACATAAAATCTACTGGAATAGACTTCCAGGCTTGTCAATTTCAAAAAAACTGATCCTACCACAAAAAAACAAAGTGGAGGATATTTTAAAATTCAGCAAGAAGGATATTAGTATCCTAATCGGCCTAATGACGGGGCACAGTGGAGTAAACCACCACCTCAAAAATATGGGCTTAGCTGAAACCGACATTTGTCGCCTTTGTCTAGAGGACTCAGAAACGACAGTACACATCCTATGCCACTGTGAAGCAGTAGCTAGGAAAAGACATAGTCTTCTTGGAAAGAGCTTCCTTTCTACGGAGGAACTAGCCAATACGGCTCCCTTAACGATTCTCAAATTAGCAAAAGCTATTGAGTTAAAATAGGGTGAAGGGGCTATAAACGCACAATAGGCCAAGAAGGTCGCAGTGCTCTCGCGCGTTCCCCTAGTAATAATAATAATAATTATAATAAACTCAAAATTTTGGAAAAAAAGTATATTTAAGAATGCAGTTAGGTAATTCTTACAAGTAATGCATAGGTAATTCTAGTACATGTGAAAAAGCATGATGATCAGAATATATTGCTTGTAGATAACATATTTCAATTTGAAAGAAATGATAATTTTTTTAATTCTAGATTTAATTTCTAAAAACTGAATCTCTTTAAAAAGTTAAACAGCAAAAATCTTACTTATAAAATAAAAATCTTTCGTCAAAATTTACACATGGAATAACTGTAAAAAAACAATTTTTTCAAAAATTGTACGTAAAAAATTTTAAAACAAAAATGTTTCCTCTAAATTTATGTTTAAAATATACTTTGTCAATAGTTTTATCTAATGTTTTAATATCATAACGTTGAGTTTCCTCTACAACATGACAAAAAGTATGATAATCGAAATATATTACTTGCAAATAAGTTATTTCAAAATACCCCTCATTAATCGATGAAACGTAAGTATTCTTAATTTCTCCAAAAACTGGATAATTTTCGCTATAATCGATCTGAATAACGACTCCTTTTTTAAATTTAATATTGTTATACTTCACCCACGAATAACATTCATTATCTACCAGAAATTGGGATAGTGCATTATTACAAACAGCTTGATGTATATTGTTTTCCAATTATTTTTCCTGGTTGTAGTTGAGTTTGCTATATTTTTTAATACTCGATGTTTTGATTCAAATCTCATCGACCATAAATGAATACGTGGTCCGACTTTTTTCATTATATTTCCATAGTGTGTCATGAAATGGTGTTTTGGCCGAAGAGATAATTTAAAGACACTACGAAATAGTGCTGGTGCCTCAAAATAAACTCGTTTAAGATAAGAACACAATCATAGTCAATTGTATAATATCTAGCATTAGAATGGAAATAATGCCTTTAAGTTCAATAAAAACATAACAGGGCTACGATTGCGCGTAAAGCGCAATCTTACGATACTCTAGATGAAATAGAATTTTTTGTGATCCCAAGAAATTTCGCATGGGAAGTATTAGAAGGGATGACAGCATTGAACTAATTTTTCCCCATCATGCTAAAGTAGCTATAAAAATGTTTTGTACAAAATGCTTACTCCAAAAATTGAATGGGAACTGACAAAATTAGTGAGTTAGATTTAGTGAAAATGTGCAGTTTGTATGGGAGGTGGTAGAAAGAGTGGGGCGATTAGAGTGTTTTTTTTCAGAAATAACTAGGAATATTGTAAAATTGACATCCCTGAAATTTCAGACTAGTGCCATTTATACTTTTCAAGAAAATCGATTTTTTGTGAAGTTGTGAAACTGTGTCATATTGTATGGGAGGGGGTAGAAGCAGTGAAGCTAATCAAATATTTTTTTCTGATGTTAGTGCTAATACTAATTAAGTATTTATTACAAAATATGAGCTCAATAAATGTTATATGTTCTGAGAAAATCGTCTTAGAGCATTTCATGAAAAAGTGTAGTTTGTATGGGAGGGGGTGGAAGGAGAGGGAGGAAGCAAATAATTTTTCTACTGTAGATTAAAATTACTATGAAAATAACATATCCGAAAATTCAGACTAATAGCTTTTATACTTTTCGAGTAAATCCGTTTATTGTCAAATTACGAAATTGTGTCATTTTGTATGGGAGGGGGTAGAAGGGGTGAAGCTAATAGTCTAAATTTTTTTGGGCTTACTAACAATTTCAAATAAATATTTGGTGCACAATTTCAGCTCTCTAAATTGTATACGCAATGAGTAAATTGGCTTAGAGTAATTCATGACAAGTACAGTTTGTATGGGAGGTGGTAGAAGGAGGGGGAGGATACGCATAATTTTTATACGGTAGATTGATATTATCATAAAAGTAACATATTCCAAATTTCAGGCCAATAGCTTTTATACTTTTCGTGCAAATCCGTTTATTGTCAAATTGCGCAATTGTGTCATTTTGTATGGGAGGGGGTAGAAGGGGTGGAGCGATTTGGCCCGTTCACGAACTTGACCTTACTTTTTTGTCAAAAACGACGTGTGCAAAATTTGAACTATCTAGCTCAACGCGTTCTCAAGCTAGAGCGCGCACAGACGGACGGACGGACGGACGGACGGACGGACGGACGGACGGACGGACGGACGGACGGACGGACGGACGGACATCCGGTTTTGAGATTTTTGAGTGATAATATTAATTTCTGTATTCATCATTTTTTTCTCCGAGCCTTATTTCTTGGCGTTACAAACTTTAGAGCAAACTTATAATACTCTCAGATTTCATCTAGAGTATAAACATCCCATACTGAATCATATTCGGGAACCCAGTCACCAATTAGGATGGCCAAATATTTTGGCGATAGTTTTAGAAGCAGAGTACTTCAATTTTTTCAATTTCAAATGATCTTCGGAGGTCTGAGGTGGATTATTTAAATTTTCATTTTCTCCATAATTGAAGACTGAAATTCGGTAAGCTAAAATTTTTTTTTTCTTGAATGAACTTATGTAAAATCAAAACAATTTCATAATTGACGACACCTTCGAAAAGATCATGCATAATATCGACTGAGAAGTTTTCAGTGACATGAAAATACTGCAATTCATTGAAAATATATTTACTATGTATGCCAGTCGCAGAAACATTATTTTTGTCGAAAACAGATGCATAATTTTAGCATGTTTCGCATTAATAGCGAACTTTCTTTAACCGATACCTTACAATCACTTTTATGCATGATACAAAAGCGACAATAAAAATTTGCAACAAAACATTCCGTAAATCCTAACATTGAGTTAAGGCCTTTGTTATCGCCAATGCACATTGCAAGTACAAAATATATTGTTCGTCCAAAGAATTGGATCCCATTACTTTCAATATCGTGCAACTGATTTACAATATTCTGAAAAAACTTGTTTCCAAATTTTTTTCGGTCTAAACTATTAAATAGCATTACTAGGAATATATTCTCTAATTTCGAACGATAGTATGGTGATATGAAAGGTAACGAAACATATACTGCACCTAAGTTTTGAATACCAGCTCTCGAACCTAATTAATTATTCGTTTCTAAATCATCATAACTCATAAAAATGTGCTCACCTAATTCTCCATAGTACTCCAGTTCATCTGTAAATCGATATTACTCTTTAAAACTATGAGCTAGGGTGTAGCCGAGTGGGTAGTGTGTTTGACTACAATGCGGTGGTCGTGTGTTCAAATCCCGGTCCAGCACACTGCCTCCTTGGGTATACCTTAGGTTTAGGTTGTAGGAGGGTAGTTCTTACGATGGCGCTACAGCCCAAATCGGACTTTGGCCTCCTGAATGCTTTGCCTCCATCCATCTCGGTTCAGTGACCGCGTCCTCCAGTTTGAAAATCTTAGCAGTGATTTGCTGTCTGCGTCAATCGAATCCTCCCAGCGCTTTCGTGGTTTTCCGACCGGTCTTTGTCCGTTGACTTTTCCTTTTAGTGTGCGTTTGGGAATCCTTCCGTCATCCATCCGCTCCACATGACCAGCCCATTGTAACTTTTTAAATTTTATGATGGTTGACACTTCTGGATTGTCGAAGATGGCATACAATTCTCTATTGTATCGTATTCTCCAGATCCAGTCTTCCTTCACAGGTCCGAGGATTCTTCTCAGGACCTTTCTTTCAAAGGCGTTAAGTAGTTTTTCGGACGCCTGAGTTAATGTCCACGTTTCGCTGCCATAGCATAGCATAGGTCGTATAATCGTTTTATATAACTTAAGTTTTGTTTTCCTGTGTACGTTTTTGTTTTTAATTATTGGAAGTACCGAATAATACGTCTTGTTTGCTATAACTATTCTTCTTTTAATTTCGATGGGTTCGCTTCCATCCTTCGATAGGTTCGCCCCTAGGTATATAAAGTTGTCTACGTTTTCTAGATTATAGTCTCCTACTGTGATATTTTGTCTGATTGGCGTCTTTTTCCTAGTTTGCGTCATAATTTTTGTTCTATTTTCATTTATACGTAGTCCAACTTCCCTTGCTACCGAGTCAAGGTTTACAAATACTTCCTTAGCACTCTCCAGAGATCTTGCAAGGATATCTATGTCGTTGGAATATGCTACGAGTTGTGTGGATTTGAAGCATAGTGTTCCCTTGGTGTCCACGGGAAGTTTCCGAACAACATATTCGAGTATTAAGTTGAAAAAAGGAGGGTATTTCCATAGAACCAAAATGTACTGGGGCCATCAAGTTGTGCCCATTGTACTCCCCCTATTTATTATAAGATAGAAGTCACTCTTCTTGTTCTAACTACTTGGTTCGGTTTGCAAACCTTAACAGGCTCGAATGTTGGACGTCACTGAGGTCGTCTAGCTCTGAGAAGAATGTAGAGCCTAAGCAAAGGAGACGACTGTTGGAGATTTGCAGACAGTGATAAAGACAATTTTTGATAGATTCTTCGTCTTCCTCGCAACCTTTGCAAAGGCTGTCGCTCGCAAACTACATCCTAAATATATGTATCTTTAGCAAACAATGACCTGTGGTCCTGACCACAGGTCAACAATACTTCGGATGCTATAGCGACTACGTTGTAACAGTTGAGCTGTAATATTTTTATTCGGTTCTTCCCAAAAGGATTTGGCTGCTCTGCAGCTGTCCAGCTGCCGCCACACCGCCAAGAAAGTATACAAAATAGTTTGTTTGAAGCTAGTCTTCAGCACTGTTGGTGCTACATCGACTGACTTCCTAGTGGAATTGATGTTTGCAGATCCTAGCCGTGCGAGCGTGTCGGCTGCTTTGCTACCTAGCAGGTCGCTATGACGCGGTATCCAAATTCGAAAAACTTCCGTTATGGCCGCTAAGCGATTTAAATTGTGTCTACAAATGGACACTTGTTTGGACGTAGTCCTGTAGGATTGAAGTGCCAGAAGCGCAGCCCTGCTGTCCGAGAAAATTTAACAATTTCCGAGACTGTTCTGCATATCTAGAATAATTTTTGTAATACTTCCGCTAATACTTCCGCTTGGAACACTGTCACGTGTTCTAGAAGATGAAATGAAGTGTGGTTGTCGAGGTCTTGGAAATAAATTCCTGCACCTGTCCCCTGGTTAATTTTAGATCCGTCCGTATAGTGATGAGGACCTGTATAGATGCTGAGTATAGTGTTTGTTGCCCATTCGTTTCGTTCAGGAAACTTAATGAGAAACTTCTGTTTCTCAACCTGCGGTTAGCTCATGCAATCACACTCGCAGTCTATAAGAGAGTTTGCGTCTCTAATGGCGCTTAAAATTTTGTCATGGCTAATTTGTGGCGCTGACCACTAATTAATGGTTTTTAATCTAATGGCAGCTAGGCCCGCTATTTGTTTTATAAAAAAATCAAGTCGAGGTAGTGACAGAATCATCTCCAGAGCTGCGTTGGTGTGGTTCTAAGAGCACCTGTTATACACAGACATGCCATCCATTGGATTAGCTGTAAAGGTGCTAGGTTGGTTTTTGGTACCACCGCTGGCCACCACACCAGCGCGCCATAGAAAATAATTGGTCTGACAATACATCCAGTGGATGAGGTCCGGATTAAGGCTCCATCTCAAACCGAATGTCATTTTGCTCGTTCTAGAATGTTCACCTACCAGAATAATTTACTATAAAGAAAAAACCTTAGTATTAAACTTGATTCGAGAGGATCATAGTGATGCCCCGAATGTTTAGTGGATTCAAAACATATGGTCTTCTTCTTCTAGAGAAGAAGGCCAGATCTGTTTTTTTGAGGGTTAATGGTAAGTCCTTTATCTAGTGCCTAGCTGTCTAACAGTTGTAAAGCGGACTGCAAAAGGTCCCCTAGAACTTGCTCAAACTTACCAGCTAGCATGATGACAAGCTCGTCTGCATATGCTATTGTAGGGTAGCCGGTTCGATGTAAAAGGGAAAGGGGTTTCTTCACTATTAGGACCCACAGGAGAGGCGAAATTATGGGACCAAGGCCCGATTTGGGCTTTAGTGCCATTGTAAAAGTAGAAAACTATGAGCCTATAGTCCCACAGAGTCCGTATACCTCATTGTATACCACCGATGCGACATGCTTTGTGGTTCACAACAAAACTTTTAGTTCGTATTCACTACCTCAGTCTAAGCTCGTGCATAGCTTTCATACTGATGGATCAGCTGGAGTCTGTTGACTCGAGAGGCTCCACAGGCAATATCACTGGAATTCCCAAAGTTTTCTAAACCAGTAATGACATTGCTCAAAAGTTTGAAAACCCATCCGTCCTTCTGACATTAAATTAGGTGTCAAGAATAATACTAACACCGTTGAAAGAGTGGTCCCCAGAACCCAATCTAGAAAATGCGATGCAAATAGCGAATTGTATACTATAAGTATCAAAATTTAAAAAATTCGGAAAGCTACAATGATTATCATGTGGAGCGAATGGAAGTTTTTCCTTCCCCACAGATATTTAGCTATGGTGTTCAATTATTTTCTTTAATTAAAATGCGGCGAAAAGTTCATCTTTCATTTTCTTTCATGTCACTTCTTCCAAATCCTTAAACATAATTTAATTCAATAGTAAAGAATCGTTAACGTTCTGAAACATTTTTACGTTTCACGAAATTACGCTCTCAACAAAACAATTTCCTGTGTATGGCTACGAAAGTTTTCAACTTTCTCTCTTTCTTTGAACTCTCCGTTATAAACTGCATCTTATTCGGTTTATTACGGTTTATGATAACTTTTCGTACAAAAGTCCATAAGTTTTGATCTAAGAGACGTTACTCAAGAAAATCTGTTCAATTGTATAGTGAGAAAAGTTGTTGCTATCTTTGACTGCATAACCATAATCTTCAAGTGAAATTTTCTATCTATTTTCTTCTTTTCCGAGTGTGTGCTAGTTGCAGTTAGCATAGTTTTGCAAGAATATAAACTTAAACTACTTAAAACAAATTTTTAATGAAAGCTTTCAAGATAAAACTTTACTCTGATCTGTTATTACAGCTGTTCTTGTTGCTGCTGCTTATCTAAACCTAAAAAAAAAGGATTATTTCATGAAATTCTCAGGAAGCGAAGAGAATACGTATCCTTTTTTTCATAAAAATATTTCTTGCAATAACCATAGGAGAACCTGAAAATTCAAAGTTCTGGCGAAGACTGCAAAGTCCATTTTAGATGCACTTCCGTCCGGGCAGCCAGATATACTAAATTTCAAAAAGGATGCCGGAGAAACAACAAGCAATATTAAAATGTTTTTTTTTATTTTTTTTTTCTTAGAATAAAGTTAAACTTTTTTCGCAACATTATTTCTTAACTACCGTAAATTAAGAGAATATTTTTAAAGTTTTAGATAATTCCCCCTTATATTATTAAGGTAAGGATAAGAAAAATATACTGTTTGGCCTCGTTGACTTAACATTTCTGAGCAAAAAAAAAGGATAATCTTTCTGAAAAAATAAAAATTCCCCCAAACTTTCCTTCAGGATTATCGTCTTGGGCTCCTTACATTGCGTGTTTAGTTCGCTTAAAGTAAGGAGGAAAAAGAAGTTGCATTGTCTAAGGAACTCGCGCTCGCTGGTGTAAAATATTTTAAAAGAAAATATAACGTGCCTTACGTACGGGTACGTAATTATGTACGAAGATAATTGGTGCTCTTGTTCAGTACATTTAATCTAATTATGACTACACGTTTATCTTTGATGTAGAGTTGCTAAAGAAATGAAACTTTAAGTAGAGTTAATGAAGTTTAGTTAAGAAAAAATATGTTTTTGTTTAAAATCATTTCGCTATTAAGATTTTGAAGAAAGGCATGGTCTAAATTATCATCCGCGCTGTATTCAAAATGTATTTCGAATGCGGCAATTTTTCGGATAAAAGCTATTAAAAATTTATTGGTCTGATATAGGATGCAAAATTTTATTACAAAAGTATGCTTGAAAACCTCTTATTGTCAATTTGTAGTTAAAATGTCTCGGAGCACGAAAAATGTATATTCTGCGCCAATTATAATTCAGCAAGAAATATTGTCAACAAATTTCTGGCAAGAAATCTCATACAGTGGTGGCACACTCGGTTTCTGTAAATTTCAAGTGCAAATATTTTATGCTTTTCAGTCGACTTTTGTTTCTTGAGTGTTGGCTATGATAGGTTGATCATGTTCCATTAATTTAGTCTGGTTCCTTTGTTCCCTTTCTTTTCTATTCTCACTTAATTGCAAATAGTACGTGATCAAGCTAGCCATGAATTTAGTATACTTTTGAAATCTTACTAATTTCGGGCTTTTGTTTGTGTTAAATCAAATTAATTGGTAAGATTTGCGTTTCTATACTCTAGATGAAATCTGAGAGTATTATAAGTTTACCACAAAGTTTGTAACGCTAAGAAATAAGGCTCGGAGAAAAAAATTAATGGTACAGAAGTTCATATAATCACTCAAAAATCTCAAAACCGGATGTCCGTTCGTCCGCCCGTCCGTCCGTGTCCTCTCTAGCTTGAGAACGCGTTGATCTAGAAAGTTCAAATTTTGTACACGTCATTTTTGACGAAAAAGTAAGGACAGGTTCGTGAGCGGGCCCAATCGCTCCACCCCTTCTACTCCTCTCATACAAAATGATACAATTACGCAATTTGACAATAAACGGATTTGCTCGAAAAGTATAAAAGTTATTGGTCTCAAATTTGGAACATATCACTTTCATGATGATATCAATCTACCTTATAAAAATTTTGAGTGTCCTCTCCCTCCTTCTACCACCTCCCATACAAACTGTACTTTTTCATGAAATAATCTAAACCAATTTACTCAATGCGTATACAATTGATCAAGCTGAAATTGTGCACTAACTATTTATTTATAATTATTAGTAAGACCAAAAAAATTAGACATTTAGTTTCACCCCTTCTACCCCTCCCATACAAAATGACATAATTTCGCAGTTCGACAATAAACGGATTTTATCAAAAAGCATAAAAGCTATTGATCTGAAATTTTGAATATATTACTTTCATAATAATTTCAATCTGCTATATAAAAATTAGTTGAGTCTTCCCCTTCCTTCCACCCCCTCCCATACAAACTGCACTTTTTTATGAAATACTCTAAATAAATTTACTCGTTATATATGAAATTTATAGAGCTGAAATTATGCCCTAAATAATTATTTAGAATTATTAGTAAGACTAAAAAAAATTAGGCGATTAGCTTCACTCCTTCTACCCCCTTCCATACAATTTGACACAATTCAACAACTTTACAAAAAGTCGATTTTCCTGAAAAGTATGAACGCTACTTATCTACAATTTAAAATATTTCAATTAAATGATGTTTACAGTTATTTGTAAAAACGTCATTAATAAATTCACACTCCTTCTACCACCTCCCATACAAACTGCACAAATTCACTAAATCCAATACACTAATTTTCTCAGTACCCCTTAAATTTTTGAATCCTAAATTTTGTATAAAACATTTTGATAGCAACCTTAGCGTGATGTGGAAAAATTATTTCAATGTCGTCACCCCCTCTACCACTTCCCCTAAAAAATTTCTTAAAATGAAAAAAATTCTCTTTCATCTAGAGTATCGGACGATTGGGCTTTCCGCCCAGTCGTAGCCCTGCTATGTTTTTGATTTCATTTATGATTAATGTTTGAAAAATGTGTGTTTCGAAATGGCGAAAGGTACATGGTGCACAGAGACTCAGCGGCAGGTAGTTCAGCAAATGAAGAGCAGTGGAAGTACCATTACTTAAATTGCTAGTGCTTTAAGATGTTCCAGAAAGATGGTGTACAATGCATTGAGCCATATGCAACAATATGGAAGCTCCAAAAATGTTAAACAGCGACCAAGAGCACAAAAAACAACAATTAAAGAGGACCTTCTGATTTATAGAGCCTCAATCAAGAACCCTTTTAATAATTCGACCATTACATGTTTACAAAAACATTATTGTAAACACAATGATGCCATTTGCTGATGATAACATGTCCCAGAAATGGCGTTTTATGCATGATAACGATCCAAAACACACTTCGCGCACAGTGCAGAATTGCTTGGAAGAGAGCCGAATTGATGTTCTGAAGTGGCCAGCTCAATCACCGGATATCAATCCCATTGAGAATTCGTGGAATGATGTCGAAGAGCATATTCACGTAGTCAAACCAAAAAATATGGCTGATTTTTGGATACAAATTATAAAAGTTTGGTATGCAATTCAGAGAGAACGTTGTACGACCCTGGTAGAGAGCCTACCGAGGAGATGCGCTGCTGTCATTAAAAATAAAGGATATCCGACAAAATACTAAATTCATACTTAGAAATTTGTTCTTTGTTATTTTGTTTTTCGCTTATAATAAACAGTTTTCCATTCCATGCTAAATTCGTGTCCAGCTTGTTTCCATCTTATTCACAACTAGCAAACGCACGCGACTTCGTCCACATAAAAATCGCAATAATAAGCATTTTCGAGAATGTAGTTAGCAATACATTTTGTTGGATACATAATCTGCTTACTTTAATGGCTCTTTGAACACAATGTTTGGTATTTTGTTGTAATCAGAACCATAAATTATCAAGAATGATACCATGATACTCACATTTGAATGGGAGAGGCTCGTGATCAAATTAATCTCGGGATTTGAGATCATACACGTATTGAAGAGCATTAAGGACATGTGAATAATTATAGCTTGTCTTAATTAGAAAAAAAACCCAAATAAAATAACATTAAGCTTGAAAACGTAACAGGACTATGATTGTGCGTAGAGCCCAATCATGCGATACTATAGATGAAATCGAAATTTTTGTGAATTTATGAAATTTTGTATGGGGTGTGGTAGAAAGGGTGACAGCACTGAACTAATTTTTTTTACATCATGCTAAAGTAGCTGTAGAAATGTCTTGTACCAAATTCAAGCTTCAAACATACCAGGAGTACGATTGGGCATAAAGCCCAATCGTGCGATACTCTAGATGAAAGAGAAATTTTTGTATCTTAAGAAATTTTGTAGGGGAAGTGGTAGAGGGGGTGACGACATTGAACTAATTTTTTCACATGACGGTAAGGTTGCCATCAAAATGTTTTATACAAAATTTAGGATTTAAAAATTTAATAGGTACTGAGAAAATTAGTGTATAGGATGTAGTGAAGTAATGCAGTTTGTATGGGAAGTGAAAGAAGGAGGGGCAAGTTTTTAATGACTTTTCAGAAATAACTATAAATATCATGCTTTTGACATGTCTTAAATTGCAGATCAGTAGTATTCATACTTTTCATGAAAATCGACTTTTTATAAAGTTGCGACATTGTGTCATTTTGTATGGGAGGGGTAGAAGGGGTAAGCTAATCGCCTATTTTTTTTTTGATTTTACTAGTAATTCTAAATAAATATTTAGTGCACAATTTCAGCTCGGTCAATTTTATACGCACTGAGTAAATTGGCTTAGAGCATTTCATGAAAAAGTGCAGTTTGTATGGGAGGTGGTGGAAGGAAGAGGAGGACTCAAAAAATTTTGTACAGTAGATTTATATCATCATAAAAATAATATATTCCAAATTTCAGATCAATAGCATTTATATTTTTCGAGCAAATCTGTTTATTGTGAAATTACGAAATTGTGTGATTTTGTATGGGAGGGGGTAGAAGGGGTACAGCTAATCGTATTATTTTTTTTGGTCTTAATAATAATTTTAAATAAATATTTTTTACACAATTTCAGCTTGATAACTATTATACACACTGAGTAAATTGGTATAGAGCATTTCATGAAAAAGTGCAGTTTGTATGGGAGGTGGTGGAAGGAGGGCGAAGACATAAATTGTTTTTATAGAGTAGATTGGAATCATCATAAAAGTATTACATTCCAAATTTCAGATCAATGTCATTTGTACTTTTCAAGGAAATCCGTTTATTGTCAGATTGCGAAATTGTGTCATTTTGTGTGGGAGGGGGTAGAAGGGGTGGAGCGATTTGGCTCGTTCACGAACTTGACCTTTCTTTTTTGTTAAAAACGACATATAAAAAATTTGAACTTTCGAGCTCAACGCGTGCTCAAGCTAGAGAGGACATGGACGGACGGATGGACAGACAGGCAGACAAACAGACAGACAGACAGACGGACGGACGGACATCCGGTTTTAAGATTTTTGAGTGATTATATGAACTTCTGTATCATTCATTTTTTTCTCCGAGCCTTATTTCTTGGCGTTACAAACTTTGTGGCAAACTTATAATACTCTCAGATTTCATCTAGAGTATAAAAATTGAGTAGGTACTGAAAAACTTAGTGCATTGAATTTAATGAAATTGCGCAATTTGTATGGGAGGTGATAGAAGGTGTGGGCGGTTTTTGGTGATTTTAACGAAAAACAACTAAAATTATCATGCAATTTATATATTTTAAATTTCAGATCTGTATCATTCACCCTTTTCAAAAAAATTAAATTTTCGTAAAGTCGTGCAATTGTATCACATTGTATGGGAGGGGTAGAAGGAATAAAGCTACTCGGTTAATTTTTTTCCGATATTAATAATGATGCTAATTAAGGATTGATTACAAAATTTGATATATTTTAAATTTCAGATCAGTAACATTTACTTTTTTCAAGAAAATCGAATTTAAGTAAAGTCATGGAATTGTGTCACATTAAGGAGTTAAGCTAATCGGTTAATTTTACTTTATTATTTTAATAATAAAGTATTGTGATCGAAATGGGAAAAAAAAAAAATTTGCTACCCTGAAATTTTTTTTTTTCGCGTTTCATGACTAAATTAGCCTAAAAATGCAAAAAAAAAAAATCCGTCTGTACGCCGTCCGCCGTACGCCGTACGCCGTACGCCGACGTGTACGCTCAGCGCACATTAACTCCCAAACCCTGCAACATAGAAAGTTCATTTTTGGAGGGATTGTAGGTAGTTGCGGATCTCAGGCGGATGCCAATTTTGGGGGGTGTACAAGTTCAGGGGGAGGCAGGGGAGGCAGGGGGAGCGCTTAAACCGAAAAATACGAATTCAAATATCTCAACCATGGTTACAGCTAAAAAGCTAAAATTCAACATACATATACAAGAGTTTATGGGACAACTTTTAAAAATAACTTAATTTTTTTATCCATTGGCGTGCGAAAAGGGGGGGCTAAGAACCAATTGTCGGCCGAATTTTTTTTTCAAATGATTATATCTTCGAAATTACTTCCCATAAAAAATTGATATTTTGAGACCATCAAGATAGTATATAGATCTACTAGAAGCAGTTTAGATAGAAGCTAATTAATGAAAGGGGGACGGTCAGGAGGGGTGCAAAGAAAAACACTTAAAAATTAATATCTCAACTGTCTCTTATGCTATGTAATTGAAACTTAAAATCTATACTAAGCTTTACTAGCAACATATGAAAAAAATATAATATGTGGACATTATAGTAGTGGGGGGGAGCATTTCAAAAATGGCGCACTTTCCAAAACTACAAATCATCAAATCTCAAAATTGAGTACAGATATCAAATCAAAAATTTTTCAGATTGTAGAGCTATATAATCTTTAATTTTGGTAAGAAATTTGAGTTGTGGGGTGTAAGGGGAGGGAGGTGGAAAGCGAAAATGTTGAAAATTTTGATTGATTTTTTTATGGCTCTGGTAAAAGATACAAAGTTTAAATTTTGCACGTCGATACATCTATTTGATATAAATAGAAAAAAAATAGTAATTTGTTCCAAAATTGTTATGCTCCGAAGTAGGGGTCTAACGTGCACAAGGTGTTTCATGTGGAATGAAAAAAACACATAAACTGAAAATTTTTGAATGAAATTCTTAGGTAGAAACTTGAAAATTTGGGAAATGCATTTAAAAAAAATCTCTAAAAGTTTGAAATATTAACTGGTCGAATATTTTTAAAACTTCTACTCCCTCCCATACAAAATTATTTTTTCGACCAATTTTAAGAAATCAATTATCACCTAACTATCAAAAGCTATCAATTTGAAATTTTGCACAAAAACTTCGAAAAATAGTTGAAATAAAATTACGGTAAAAGTTTTGAAATCATGCTTGCCCTTCTACCCCCTCCCATACAAAAGCATGATTTCGACCAATTTCATTAAATCAACTAATAATCAACAAATTAAAAGCTACGAACTTTAAATTTTGTACGAGCACCTTACAACAGAAAAGAAAGAAAATTCCATCACAAATTTTACGATTGCCCTACCTCCTCTACCCCCTCCCATACAAAATAATTTTTTCGAGCATTTTTAAGAAATAAGTTATCAGCTATCTCTTACAAGCTATCAATTTCAAATTTTGCATGAAAACTTATAAAAGTAATTCAAATGAAGTTGCTTTAAAAGTTTTGAAATTGCGCTTACCGTTCTACCCCCTCCCATACAAAACTATGATTTCGACCAATTTCATTAAATCAACTAATAACTAACAAACTAAAAGCTACGAACTTGAAATTTTATACAAGCACCTTACAAGAGAAGCGAAATAAAACTGCATATCAAATTTTACGATTCCCCTACCTTCTCTACCCCCTTCCCATACAAATTTTCGGTTTCGTGAAAATAAAATACACTGAATTTTATGAAAATTTTATGCAATTTCGTCTAAGAAACACATTCTATACAGAGAATATTGGACGTGATTCAAGCAATTATTAAAAAGCTGTTAACATCCACCCACCCTTGCTATTACCCCTCCTCCTCCCCTCATAAAAACCCAAACTTGCAGAAACGAATGAAATATTGTTAAATTGACAACAGCCCTGCCCGAGAAACCCCTTTGCACTTAGCTTTCCCTAACCACTTTAACCTGCATATTGACTTTCCACTCATCCGCAACTTGTCCCAAGAATAATAAAGTTTCGCCCGACTTGTTGGCAGTTTATTTATTATTAAAAACAATGTGAACAAAGGATTCAATACAACATTTAAGCCCGATGAAAGTTACGCGTACTGAGAAAATTGGTGTATAGCATTTCATGAAAAAGTGTTGTTTGTATGGAAGGTGTTGGAAGGAGTAGGGGGATTCAAATAATTTGTATACAATAGATCACATTTGTGATAAAAATAATATGATCTAAATTTCAAATAATTTACTCCAATGGTTTAAAGAAAATTTAATTATTATATCTTTTTGAAAATGAATCATTTTGTATGGGAGGTGTGGGGGTATTGAAATAAGACTATACGCAGATTATATCTCGGTGCATATCTAATAAACTGTGAAAGTTTCATTACAATCGTTTTAGCCGTTTTTGTGTGAAAACCGGAAAGACAGACAGACGACAGAGAAAATTTTTAAAAACTTGTGTTTCTGCTTAGTTATTGCTAAAATAAAGCAAAACACTTATTTAAAGCCAAAAGTAAACAAATAACAGACAGAAACTACAATTATATTTATAAACTGGCGGTCTCGAAAATCGCACCAACCCTAAGCAGTGAGGAAATTAGAAGATATTTAGTTTTGTGCAAAGCCTGTAGGTTCAGTTGCTTTACTTATGGGTTTGACTATACTTATCACCTTTTTGAGAAAAATATTTCCTACCTGTGTGCATTTTTTCAGAATACATTGAATGTTTTCAAAAACAAGGTCAATTTGCATGCGATTTGGGATTTCCTACAGTAAAAAGTGAAAAATTCTAATTCAGGTTTTATTAATTTATTTTATTTAAAACTGATTACATAATGATTTTATAGTCATAAAACATGTTTTGGTAATTTTTAATACCGCGTCTCGCCCCTCTTCGCTTTTATAATCTCACTTATATTCTAGAAGGCATCGAATCAGCAATGACTTCGAAAATTTCGACTGAAATGTCTTCAGTCATACTCGATCCAACGTTCTAATTAATTTCGCCTTATTTGCTGGCTTCTGGTCTGCCACTTTCCGCTTTAAAAAGTACCACAGGTGTTCAATCGGATTTAAATCCGGAGAATTTCCTGGACACTCTAACCGCTTTAATCCGAGGTTCACAAAGACTTCATCCAACTGTAAGAAAAGAAAAAACAGGAAGTTAATAAATTTAATTTGTTCTTTAAGAGAAAAGGTGAAACCTCAATTTTTAATCCGTTTTTGACTCTAAACTTACCGATTTAGCTCTATCAATGCTATCAGTGTAGCCTAGATGCTCCTTAACTGCTGGCAACAAAAATGTGTTTATCACATCCGCATACTTTTTGGCATTCATTGTGCCTTCAATGAAGTGTAGGGGTCCTTTTGTGAAAAAGGAGAAGCATCTCAGACCATCTGGCTTGACGCATTCTTCTGCGTCGAGATAGTGCAGCCACCGCTGTATCGTTCTCCACTTTTTCTTCGAACATACGGCTGATTATCTCCAAACAGCAAGTTAAACTTGCTTTCGTCAGACCAAATGATGTTTTGCCAGTCATCAGTCATCCAGGTTCCATGCCGTTTTGGCCATTCCAAGCGAGCCAGCTTCATTTTTTGGGTGAGAAATGGCTTTTTCGCAGGTCGACGTCCGTACAAGCCGGCTTCTCTGAGTCTTCTACTGACGGTTTCCACGCTCAATTATACGCCGTGATGGGTAATAAGATCGTTTCTAATCATTGGATCACTTTGGAAGCGGTCCTTCAGACTTATCCGTCGAATCGTCATATCTACCCTGCTGGTAGTCTTCCTCTTGAAACCAGACCCTTTGGACCGTTCCAGAGGGTCCCAATTTTCTTTTTTCTGCAAAAGGCGTACAATTCTAGAATGGTTACATCCTATTTTATGAGAAAATATTCCTCAATCCGCCAAAGTAAAAATTTTTACTTTTTCGTCGCCTGACAACTGCTTATAATTAGCACTCATACATTCGTGACCGCCAATGTATGTATAGATTAAACTGAAATAGAAAAGAATGGGGAAAAAATAAGCAAATGAAAAAACAGGTGAAAATTACATATACCGAGTGTGCTAAATTCGTGGCCACCATTGTAAATTCAATACCAAATGTCACAGATATTAAATCTTTGTCACATAATTGTGTCGAAAAACAAAGTTTTTCTGAGGCATTTCTGTCGGAAATTTGTGATGTTTGGTGTGGCGTTCAATACAAAAACTTTGACAAGATCTGCGTCGGATGTCGTACAGCAATAAGTATAAGAGTTTTACTGCATTGGGTCTTTCTGACGATTAAAAGAAATCAGCGTTTGGGTGCAAATCACGCATCAAATCCCTATTGTTGTGCGGTTGTAGGAGGTAAACTGAGGTATAGATTTTGTGGAGCGAGAACAGTCTCATTAGCTGGGAACCAATCTCGGATAGGATTATCGTCGTCAGGCTCAGGACCAGTGTCAGAAACGTCACAATTTTGCAGTGCTACGCACCAACCAATACCGCAACATCTGTTAACAAAGATGAGTCTTACAGCCAACTGAGTGCCACCTTCGAACGTGTTCCAAGAGGCGATATTTTTATCATCTCGGGAGATATGAACGCCCAGGTTGGATCAGACAACACTGGACTAGAACACGTCATGGGGAGGCATGGTGACCCTTGGGTCGACGCTTCACGACCTTGGATTAAGAGACCTGAAAACGGCGAATTATTTGTGGAGTTCTGTAGTACTCGGCAAATGGTTATCGGAGGGACCCTTTTTCCACACAAGAGTCATAATAAAACATCTTGGGTTTCCCCTGATGGTGCTACTCAGAACCAGATCGACCATTTGGCTATAAGTCACCGATGGAGAAGATGTCTCCTCGATGTGCGAGCGAAACGTGGAGCTGATGTGGGGAGCGGTCACCACTTGATGGTTGCCTGCTTGAGATTGTGTACAGCGGCTACCCGACGACCACAAATTCTTCAAATGAAGCGCAAGCTTAATGTGGATAAACTCAGAGATCACAACAAAAAATGCGAATACACCACTATTCTACGCAAAAAGTCATCCACATTGAGTGAATATGAAAAGCGCACACTGGACACTTTTCTAACTAGTGCTGAAGAATCTGTGGGATATGTGCAAAGCGGTGAGAAACCCTGGATGTAGCAAGACACATGGGACAAGGTTGGTAATCGGAAAAAAGCCAAATTGTCAATCATCTTTTAACCCGATGCCAACCAACGAACGCCCGACCTGAGGCAGAACTACCGCGATGCTCATGTACAGCTTAAAAAGGCTGTTAGACGCGACAAGAGAAAGGCCATTGAAGATCTGGCAAACAAGGGAGAATCTGCGGCTTACCTTGGGGATATGGGTTCCCTTGGGGATATGGGTTCAATATTCAAAATCATGAAACAGTTGACGAACAGGAATTTCACCGCCAACCACCTGGTAAGAGATGTCAACGGAACTCTCCTTAATATGAGTGAACACCAGTTGCGGCGATGGAAGGAATACTTCTCTGATATTTTAAACATCTTGTCAGAGGAAGATATCCCAGAAACAGAACAATTACCAAATATCCAACCGCAACAATCCTCTATTAGGACGATCCCCCAGATAAGGAAGAGATAGTTTAGCCATTAACCGAATGGCGGAAAGAAAAGCTCCATTTAGCAACCAAACTCCTCAAAGCGGACCCGGAAATAACAGCCGATATACTCCTCCTACTCTTTACTGAGGTGTGGAATGAAGGAAGATATCCGACTGAATGGAAGGAGGACATCATTGTGAAAATTCTGAAGAAGGGCGACCTTCGGGATTGTGCCAATTGGCGTGATATATGTCTACTTACTACCTCATCAAAAATATGGCTAAGGTAATTCTCAGTAGGATTAGTGATGTCGTCGATAGCACTCTCGAAATTTATCAGGCTGGATTCCGTAAAGGAGGTTGAGGCTCGCCTAAATAAAGCTCGTCAGGCCTTCGGTATCCTTTCCCCTTTCTGGAGTTTAAGAGGGATCTCCCTTCGCACGAAGCTGCGAGTTTTTGAAGCATGCGTCAAATCCGTGTTGTTTTATGAAAGTGGCCCTTTGACTTACCAAGAAACTACAGACTTTCGTGAAACTATCCCTCCGACGCATTTTAGGAATATTCTGGCCAGAAGTGATCTCCTACGATGAACTTTGGAGTACAACTGGCCAGACTAAAATAGGTATTCAGATTCAAAGGCGAAAGTGGCAGTGGTCTTACTTTGAGGAAACCACAGCGAAACATCGCCAAACAGGCTCTGGACTATAATCTTCAAGGAAGACGTCGGGTTGGTCGACCATGTAACACATGGAAGCGAGCAGTTGAGCAGGAGGCCAGAGGAATAAACAAGTCCTGGCAACAGCTTAAAGCGCCTTGGGGAAGAGAGTTTTTTCTGTCCTATGCTCCTATAGGGGGTCTTAACAGGAATTTGATTGATTGGAATTTGATATGTCAATGGTTTTAAACAGCATAAAACTAAATGTCTTTGCACATAGCTGAAATAGCGGCTAATAAACAGGGAGATACGTGTGTATGCATAGTAAAAATAACATTTTACTATTTTCGTGCTAAATATGGAGCACAAATCACCTTATAAAATCGTTAGATATGCCATGATTATGGCGCTTTTTAACTTAAAAACTCCAGCTATGCTGATTGGGAAATTAAGCAATGCATATTTTTTTCCGTGAAGATAGATTGGTGTACATATTTGGAAATATGTTATCTCTAATGGCAATCCAGTAGACCTTGTTTCCAGAGGTATCGACAACACTAAGCTCATGGAATTCTAGTTGTGATAGTCAGGCACTAGTTGGTTGGAATTACCCGAGGCTCTCGTTAGATTTACCACTAAAAATTCGGACCCACTTCTCTAGGACACATCAAGAAGAAGAACGTGAAATATTCCTTTTTCGAATTCAAGTGCAAATGCAATAAATGAGAATTTTGGTTACCCCACATTTTCATTTACAAATGTTAGAGTTGATTATGATTATGCTTTTCTGACTTTGTTGTCGAACGGATGAGGTGGAAAAGGTGTAATGGACACCAATATTCGTTTGTTTTTCTACAAAGAACGTTACTGGTGACCTCACTATCGAAGCATTTGCCTTCGACGCTTCGCACTTCGACGTGGACTTTGTCTCCAATTTTATTCACGGAACATTTATTACAAAACGAAATTCGTTGGAGTAAATACAAAGCTTTAGCAATGGAATGTTTCCGAAAACAATTCAACCAATTCTGTGTACTCCTTTTCGCTATTGAAAGAATGAGATGGCATCTCATTCCGTGCACTTTGCCACATTTTGAAGAATTATGGGAAGCTGGCGAGAAATCCATCACACATCATTTACGAAGCGTAGTATTAGAAACCACACCATTAGGTTTATGTTAAGGTAGTAGGGGGTGGTCTTGGGAAGAGAACCACACTGCACTGAGACCATCTAGTTGAGTCTATTGCACTCCCCCTAATGAAGTTTATAAGATTTAGGTTATTCGTCATATGCCAGCCTCTTGGTAAGGTTTCCGAACCGAAGCAGGCTCGAATATTTAATATCTCTGAGGTTGTCCAGTTCTGAGAAGAATCTAGACTCTAAAGAAAGGAGGCGATTGTTGGAGATTTCCAAACAGCGACAAAATAGTGTTCGGTAGATTCTTCGTCTTCCTCTTAACCTCTGCAAATGCTGTCGCTCGAGATCAACCGCCTGAAAGCGAGAACTTTAAACAGGCAATGACCTTTGATCAGCCCGACAATAGTCCGGATGCTGATTGTGATGGTTTTTTTTCGGTTCTTTCGAAAAAGTTCCACAGCTATTCAACTACTGTCATACTGTCTAGAAAGTATATTTTGTTTGAAGCTAGTCTTCAGCAATGTTGGTACCATATCGACTAACTTCCCAATGGAGTTAATGTGTGCAGATCGAAGCGTATCTACTGCGTCGTTACCTAACAGATTGCTATGAACCAATACCAAAATTACAAATACTTCGGTTATAGCCGCTGGATGATTCAAATCTAGTTTGGCCGTAGCCTTTAGGATTGGAGTGCTAGAAGTATAGCCCTGCTGTCCTAGAATATGTAACAATTTCCGGAACTGCTCTGCATATCTAAAAGAATTTTTGTGCACTCGTTAATGGCTAATACTTCCGCTTGGAAAACAGTCAAAGTATAGATCACGAGGTTGTGGGAATAGATCCCTTGTCCTCTGGTTAGTTTTGGATCTTTCTGTATAGAGATGTGGACCTTCGCAGGCGTTGAGTATGGTGTTTGTTGCCCTTTCGTTTCGTTCAGGAAACTTAATATAAAACCTCCGTTTCTCAAACTGTGATTGGCTGATGCAATCGAGCTCGCAGTCTAAGAGAGAAGTTGCATCGCTAATGACGTTTAAAACTTTGCTATGACCAATCAGTGATGCTGGCCACGAATTAGAAATTTTTAATTAAATGTCAGCTAGGCCTGATGTTTGTCTTATAAATATATCAAGCAGCGCAACAGTTATCAAGAATGAGTCTTAGAAGAGACAAATACAACGATAACAATGTAAAAAGATCTTTAAATTCGAGACATTTTTTTTAATCTCAATGCTTGGTGGTGATTAAAGATGAGTTAAACGTAAATTTGAAGTCAAATATTATGTAGATATCCTTAAATTAATTTTTTAACACTTGGCTTGCAGATCTAAAGACTGAGAAAATTTTGCCTTATTGCCGATTGGGAAATTATTCTCCTTTCACGTACCATCTTCCAAACAAAGTATTTTAAGAAGCTGAGATGGCATATTTCTAGTGGAATCAAATTTCTTTCATTTCATCTAGAGTAACGCATGACTGAACTGCGCCCGAATCATTATTCGATTGGATTTTTTATGGCTTCAATTTGGATAACACACTCTTCTCTCGAACAAATGCACGCTTCTTATCCCTATTCGATAAATTACATCTCATCCATTCCAGGTAACTGACGGATCTTTGCAAAATTTTCGCTGATAAGCTATTTCCGTATCATATTACTAAGAAATCAAGGTAAACGTAGCAGAAGGAGTTAAAGTATCGCATATAAGCGAAAAATACCGACAAACCGAGATTTTATTTTATTAAAAATTCATTCAAACTACAAATGTAAAAAAAAGTGAGAAAAACAAGAAAAACAATCAATGATATGCAAGTAATTCTTACAATTGTTCAAATTCCCAGGACATAAGAAATCACCATCACCTCTAATTCTACGATCTATCTATGGTGTTTTTTTTTTTCTTTTTTTCCAAAATAAATCTACAGAAACAGTTTCCTATGTGCAATTTAACATCGGGTCGAATACATGGAGGCCATTTCACGCAAAACTGTTTCGTAAAGTGTTGTACATAGTTCGCACATAAATCAAGAAAAAGCGCCACAGAATTACAATTTTCCCTAGCAGTTGGGGGTTAAAACAATCCGCCTTCGAAATAGAACAAAAAAAATGCTTCCCGGAAAAATGGTAATGGTTTGAGGTTAGGAAAAGGATGAGGTTAAGGCATGCTCTAGTATTTGTGTGGAATTTTTTTTTCCAAATCCAA
Organism: Chorisops tibialis; assembly: GCA_963669355.1. Lineage (NCBI taxonomy): Eukaryota > Metazoa > Arthropoda > Insecta > Diptera > Stratiomyidae > Chorisops > Chorisops tibialis. Next base: position 168,660,105 of record OY770263.1, on the reverse strand, counting down.
TCTGTGTTTTAATATTTTTCCTATAGGGTGGATTTTTCCTCTTCGCATATTAAAACTTCGCTATTTAGCTATGTAGGAGAGAAAACTTTATTACTATTGGGTTCCATTGTACGATTTTCTGGGATGAAAGTATGTATAGATGCAGTTTTTGAAAAAAAAAAAAAAAAATTGGTTGCATATTAATTAAAAAAAAAATATGTCACAATGGCGGGCACAACTTTATTATTCGTGGGACAAGTTTAGGATGTGTGGGAATTTAATATGCATGTTAGGATAGCGAAGGCTAAGTAAATAGGGGTACTAGAGCTGTTGTCAATTATTTAACACTTAACTGCGACTACGTTCAATTGCTGCAGTACATATAATCAATATTTCAATAGTTTATTTTTAACAAGTTTGGGTTTGCATGGAAGGGAGGAGGAAGGGAAATAGAGGAAAAATCTCGCTGATGTTTCGCGTTTGCAAAATCTCTTAGCGAAAGAAAATAGTTTGGTTCAAAATCCATCCTATAGCTCCACAATGTGAAATATCAGCTTAAAATCTGTACTGGATTTAGATATGTAACGGTCCGAAATTTTGAAAAGTGCTCAAATTTTAAAATACCTTCCATTTTCACAAATTACTAGAATGTCAAAATTTTATATTATATTTTATATTTCTGTACTATAGCTGAATAGATGGTATGTGCCAAGTTTCAGCTTCATCTTAAGAAATAATCGAGAATAAATTATGGTAGACATCAAATTCCTGTTAAGACCCCCTACAGGGGCATAGGACAGAAACAACTTTCTTCCACAAGGCGCAATCCTAAGCATCGGCCTTTAGCTGTTGCCAGGAGTTGCTTATTTCTCTGGTCTCCTCCTGCTCAGCTGCTCGCTACCCTGTGGTACATGGTCGTTAACCCTGAAGTCTTCTTTGAGGATTATAATCCAGAGCCTGTTTGGTGATGTTTTGTTCTGGTTTCCTCAAAGTGTGGCCCATCCACTGCCACTTCCGTCTTTGAATGTCAATGCCTATTTTATTCTGCCCTGTTGTTCTCCCAAGTTCGTCGTTGGAGATTACTTCTGGTCAGAATCCAAAGAGCAGCTTTCAAAATGTCATTTATTACCACCAAAAACAGGGCTGGTGATAATATGCAAGTTTTTGGCAGCTCTCTTCTATGCAAGACGCGATACCTTGCATTTTCGTAAAATTCCTTAATCATATCTGGAATACCTCACGCAAAGTATTCCATGTGTAATCTCGCTTAACGCTGTCGAAAGCCTTCTCGAAGTCCACAAACTTGAGAAATAGTGCCGTAACCATTTTGGCAGACTGCTCCAATACTATCCGAAGGGGATTTGAGTGGTCGGTACAAGACGACCCTTTACGGACTCCAGCCTGATAAACTTCGAGAGTGCTCTCTACGACAGCACTAATCCAATTAAGAATTACCTTTGCCATAATTTTCGATACGGCAGTGAGTAGACATATAGCACGCCAATTGCCACAATCCCGAAGATCTCTCTTCTTCAGAATTTTCACAATGACACCCTCCTTCCATTCAGTCGGATATCTTCCACATCTCAGTAAAGAATGGGAGGGGTATATTGGCTGTTATTTCCGGATCCGCTTTGAGGAGTTCTATTGGTAGTCGGTCTATACCTGGGGCTTCCCTTACATCCTTGATCGAATGGCGGGAACCATCTTTTTTTTATCTGGGGGATCGGTCCTAATAGAGGATTGTTGCGGTTGGATGTTTGGTAGTTGTTCTATTTCTAAACATCTTCTCTGATAAGATGTTTAAAATATCAGAGAAGTATTCCTTCTATCAACGCAACTGGTGTTCACTCATATTAAGGAGAGTTCCGTTGACCATTTCATAATTTTAAACAGAAAACCCATATCCCCAAGGTAAGCCATACCCCCAAGGGTTGGGAAATGATTGCCAATATGGCTTTTTTTTCCGATCGCCAACCCTGTCATGCATCTTGCGACATCCGGAGATTCTCACCGCTTTGCACATATCCTACAGATTCTTCAGCACTAGTTAGAAAAGTGTTTTTGGTTGCCTCCCAATTGGCGTCCTGTGTGCGCATTTCATATTCACCCAATGTGGATGACTTTTTGTGAAGAATGGTGGTGTACTCGCGCTTTTTGTTGGGTTATCTAAGTCTATCCACATTAATCTTGTACTTCATTTGAATTTCTGCTTGTCGGATAGCTGCTGTACACAATTTCGAGCAAGCAACCATAGTGGTGATCGCTCCCCACGTCAGCTGCACGCTTCGCTCGCACATCGAGGAGACATCTTTTCCATCGGCGACTTATAGCCAAATGGTAGATCTGGTTCTGAGTAACACCATCAGGGGAAACGCAATGTGTGGAAAAATCCCCTCCAATGAGCATTTGCCGAGTACTACAAAACTTCACAAATAATTCGCCGTTTTCGGGTCTCTTAATCCAAAGTCGTGACGCTTCGACCAAAGGGTCACCATGCCTCCCCATGACGTGTTCTAGTCCAGTGTTGTCAGAGCCAACCTGGGCATTCATATCTCCAGAGATCATAATATTTTCACCTCTTGGAACACGTTCGAAGATGGCACTCAGTGTGCTATACAACTCCTCTTTATCACCAGGGGTTGTGGTATTAATTGGTGCGTAGCACTGTATAATTATGACGATTCTGACACTGGTCCTGAGATTGATGACGATAATCCTATTCGAGATTGGTTCCCAGCTGATAAGACTGTTCCTCGCTTCCTGTGTAAGGACGACAGCCACACCATTTTTGGCTTCACTCTCAGAAGCAACGTGCAGAATGGTGTTTCCACTAGGGGTTTGTTCTTCTCCTGATCCTGTCCACCTGACCTCGCACAAGCCCAAGATTTTGATATTATATTGCTCCTGTGGTGCGCTAGTTTCATTTTATACAGATTTTCATAATGAACAGGATTTTAAATCAGCTACTGTAATTCTATTTACAGTAGCAGGCGATTTTGAATCCTGAATATGAAAAATAAAATAAAAAAATGGAAAATCAGTTTGAGAAAAGTTTTGGATTAAATTTTTATATATTATATTGAAATCATCATAAAAGTAATGTATTCCGAATCTCAGATCAATTGCATCTATGCTTTTCGAGCAAATCCGTCTACTGTCGAATAGCAAAATTGGGTAATTTTGTATGGGAGAGGGTAAAAGAGGTAAGGCTAATCGTCTAATTTTTTTTTTTATCTTACTACTTACTTACACTTTGCGAAAAAAGTATAGCCGCACATGAATATAATCGCCTTTAATGATATTTCTTGGAATTATTTGGTTGAATTTTTTCTGAGATATGTGTATTAATATGCGTTTTAAGGAAACCACAATATAAACATTTATTTTTTGCTATTGAGATTTTTATTGCTTTTTAAGTTTGGAAAAATGATTTTAGCTGCTAAAAAAGTATAGCCGCAGTTATGAAAAACCCAATAAAACAACTAATTTATTTATTTAAATTTAATTTTTAATACTTAGTGTTTTTGCCTTGTTTCATCAATAGTTCACAAATACGATTTGGAATAGTTTCATATTCGTTTTTTATAAGTTCTTGTGGTAATTCCTCCCAGGCTTCTTTAATGGCATGTTTTAATTCAGAAATACTGCTGTAGGTCTTGCAATCTTTAAAAACCCGTCATGATAAATACCCCCAGATATTCTCTATTATGTTAAGGTCTGGAGACCTCGCCGGCCATTTCATTACATCAATTTGTTTGGTTCGAAACCACTCAGTAATTGATCTGGATGTATGCACGGCGGCATTATCCTGTTGAAATATCATTTCCTGGTCTTCCAAATCATCGAGAAATGGTATCAGTTTTTCTTCGAGAATCTGCTTATACACCTCGTTGTTTACTCTCGTCGGTAAAAAGAGAACATTGGTCTTTTTGATATAGCTACCAGCAGCCCATATTATCACCGATCCTCCACTCATCTGTCGTCTAGAAAGAGTACGTTATTCTTTCCTTAAATCATGATAAAAATGAGCATATCCATCCGGCCCATCCATGTTAAATTTTTTTTCATCCCAAAAAATAATTTTCTTCCTCTCATCCGTCCAGGCTATGTGCTTTTTTCAGAAATCTAACCTTGCGTCGATATGCTTCCTTGTTAAAGGCGGTTTTCTTAGGAGTTTTCTTGTTTGCAGGATTGGAGACCCTTTTATAATATTTTGGACATTTCTAATATTTCTTTTAATTCCTGCTCGATTGGTAACTTCACGAGCGGGTAATGCTGAGGCTGATGCAATCCTTAAAAGCAATCGTCGTTCTCTTTCCGTTAAAATTTTTGGTAGTCCTGTCTTCTTCTTTTTTCCCATAATTCTCTTTATCTTTTAGAAAATTTCTTATCACGTTTTCACTTCGGTTTATTTTTGCAGCAATTGCTCTGTTGCTCCGTCCTTCGTCCTTATACGCAATAATTTTCTCCTTTTCTTCTTCGATGAGAGAAGTTCCACGCGGCATTTTAATAATTTCACAATACTTGGAATTATAAGATTTATAAATTTACTGTTAAGTTTTATAAAGTTTATTCGAACCGATCACTTCAACAACTGAACTCAAATTGGTCGAGTGTCAATTGCAGTAACACTTATTTTTACTGCGGCTATACTTTTTACACAGCTAAAATTGGAATTTATGCACTTAAAAAGAAATAAAAGCCTTAATTACGAAGAAGAACCGTTATAATTATGGTTTTCTAAAAACGCGTGTTAATATATACGAGTATGTATATCTTGAAAAATAATTAACCAAGTTATTCCAAGAAACATCATGTAAAGACGAATATATTCAAGTGCGGCTATACTTTTTTCGCGAAGTGTACTACTTACTGTACTGAGTAAATTGGTTTAGAGCATTTCAAGAAAAAATGCGATTTGTATGGGAGGGGATGGAAGGAGAGGTAGAATATAAATAATTTTTATACAGTAAATTTCAATTATTATAAAAGTAATATATTTCAAATTCCAGACTAATAGCTTTAATACTTTTTGAGCAAATCCGTTTATTGTCGAATTTCGAAATTGTGTCATTTTGTAGGGGTGAAACTAATCGTCTAATTTTTTTTGGTCTTACTAATAATTTCAAATAAATATTTAGTGCACAATTTCAGCTCGCAAAATTTTATACGCTCTGAGTAAATTGGTTTAGAGTATTTCACGAAAAAGTACATTTTGTATGGGAAGTGGTGGAAGGAGTGGGAGGATACGCATAATAATAAATAAAAAATAATAAAAGTAATATGTTCTAAATTTGAGATCAATAGTTCTTATACTTTTCTAGCAAATCCGTTTATTGTCAAATTGCTCAATTGTGTCATTTTGTATGGGAGGGGGCAGAAGGGGTAGAAGGGGTAGAGCGATTTGAACCGTTTACGAACTTGATCTTACTTTTTTGTTAAAAATGATGTGTACAAAATTTGAACTATCTAGCTCAACGCGTTCTCAAGCTAGAGATCGAACGGACATCCGGTTTTGAGATTTTTGAGTAATTATATGAACTTCTGTATCATTCATTCTTTTCTCTGAGCCTTATTTCTTAGCGTTACAAACTTTAGAGTAAATACTCTCAGATTTCATCTAGAGTATAAACATGAAATCGAGTCAAAAACGGTTACTTTTTTTGCGAGTTCGAACTTGGGCACAATCCAAAGGGAGGCAACCAAAAACATCAACAGTGCATTTGGAGCTGACACAGTTTGCGTATCCACACAGCGATGGTTTGAAAAATTTCGATCAGGAGATATAACCCTTCAAAGAGAGCTATGTGGTCACCCAGGACCACAGTTTAATTATATGTAAAACAGTTTACAAACTGGAGAGAGCTTCTCGAATTGAGCTCACCAATTTGCAATCTTCACGCACACATGCGAACAATCTTCGTGTAAAATATGCCTTAGTAATCAGCTGTTTAAATTTTTAGGAGGTATAACCTTGAGCGAACCAATCAAAATCGTTCATTTGAGAGGTAAGCATTTTTTATACGAAATATTTTCTGATCTATGGGAAGCATGGCCAGTTTGCGCACTCAGTCTTCTTTCGCTCTGCCCAGGACCATCGACAGACAACGACGAGCTGCGTTTTCTAGTCGAGTCTGACTCACGCCAAACTATAAGGGGCATTGCAGAGAAACTGGGCGTACACTTTTCGACAGGTTCCCGGCACTTTTAGCAGCTTGCAAAAGTCAAAAAGCTTGATAAGTGGGTTCCGCATGAGCTTACTGAGCAAAACATGACGCATATAATAAAAATAACGGTCAAACGAGTTGCAGTATGAGACTCTCCCTTATCCACCATATTCACCAGACCTCTCGCCAATCGATTATCACTTTTTTAAACATTTGGATCAGTTTTTGGCGGAGAAATTATTTAACAATGGAGCAGCCATCAAAAATGCCTTCGAGGAATTTCTCCAGTCTAGAAAGTCGGACTTCTACGAAACTGGCATAAATGCACTTGTATTTCGTTGGGAGAAGTGTATTGCATCTGCTGGCACCTATTTTGATTAAAAAAATTAAGTTTTATAAGAGTTAAAGTTATTTCACTAGCAGAGTTGTCATTTCATCTGTAATAACCTAATATATGTATGTTTATTTTCAGCTTCCTAGTTAGAAGCATGGTAGAGATATTTGAATTCTTAATTTTCGGTTTTAGCGCTCAACTTGCCTCCCCCTAAGCCCTGGCACACCCCATGCAGGTGTCCGCCTGAGGTCCGCAACTATTTACAATCTCCCCAAAAAACAACTTTCTATCTTGAAGGGTTTGGGACTTAATGTGCGCTGAGCGTACACACCGGCGGACGACGTACAGACAGCGAATTTTTTTTTGCAGTTTTCATGACTAGCCTCATGAAACACGAAAAAACAAAAATTTCAGAGTAGCAAATATTTGTTTTTTCCAAGTCGATCAAAATATTTTATTATTAAAATAATAAATTAAAATTGTAAAACTTCTGTCGAAATTGTTTGGCGTAAGTAGCTACCTCAGCGGTGTATACTTGCTACTTGTAGACCTTTGTAATTTCATTAAAATGTCGCCTGCCCTGTGTTCAAAGTTTGTCATGAGTTTCAATTACGACAATTTTTCACACAACAGTGGTTCAAAATTTATTGGTCAGAAAATTGTCGCAAGATTTCATTGCCTAAAATGTCTAAAAAAACAGTTTTTGTCCCAGAAATTTGTAGTTAACCTGTTCGTGCTCCGACACCACTGCCATAGTACTTTCGCCAATAGTAACTCTGTAAAAAATGGCAGAAACTTAATTTCAAATGCTACTCTTTAGTCACACAATTTCGTAAAAAAAGAAACATTCTTTGTAGCACTTTTGTCGGAATTTTTTGAGCTTTGGAGTGGACTTTCAATGCAAAATCTATGACGAGATCAGTGTCGTATAGAAACGTACCAAATGTTCTGCAGCAAAATGTGAAAGAAGGTAACCAGTGTTAATAGTTATCGATATGGTTACTTACTCGGTAGCGATTGTAATAAAAATGATTGAAAAGACTTCGAAAAACATACCTGCAAATGAAGAAATAAAATAAAATTATTATTTAGTAAAATTTTAGAGTGAAATTCAAATTTACAAAATTCGAGTTTTGAATTAAATATAAAGTTATGATATTGAAGTACGCAAGGGATCGCTGGATTTCAAATAAACAAACAAGTTCACTTTTAATTTTTACCGCAAGACTTTATTTAACTCAACTAAATCACTTGACTTTTTCCCTCTCGAATTAACGCTTGCCAATAAAAACTCTTTCGTTTGCTAAACAACGACTCACTAGTCAATTCCTCCATACCAGACTGAATGTTCACCAAAAACGCTCACCTATTTTTATACTTTAGATGAAATCTGAGAGTATATTGTGTTTGCCTTACCGTTTGTAACACTAAGAAATAACGCTCGCACAGAGCCGCCAAGGGTACAGAAATATATGATGTCAATCAAAAACCTCGATTCCAAGTGACCGTCTGTCTGTCTGTCTGTCTGTCCGTCTGTGCGTCTGTCTACAGCATAACTCTCGAAAGCTTTGAGCTATAATGCAAAAAATTTCTGTGTATCATTTTTAGCAAAAAAGTAACTTTAAGTTCGTGAATGGGCTTCATCCCCCCACTCCTTCTACCCCCTCCCATATAAATGGACAATTTTGAAAAATACATTTTTTCGATTTTCATTGAAATTAGTAAAGCTGAAAAAACGAAATTTTGTCAGGATTAATTCTACTATAATTGCAATTTATTTTTAAAAAAAATTATCAATTTCACCTTACTCCTTCTACCCCCTCCCATACAAATTTCACGAAATTTTGAAATTTAAATTAAATTATTTTTCTTCGAAACTGTTAAAGCTATCAACTTGTTATTTTGTATAAAGTATGCAAATAGAAATATTAATAATGCGAAAAAAAATTGTTTTGATCCGTACACTCCTTCTACCTCCTCCCATACAAATGCATAATTTTTGTTTAATGCATTTTATCGATTTCCATTCAAACTAGAAAAAGTGCAAACTTGAAATTTTGCCAGAATTTGTTTCTTAATAATTGCAATAAATGTTAGAAAAAATTAACAGCTCCGTTTCACTCCTTCCACCACCTCCCATACAAATATCTGTATTATAAGTTCAAGAAAAGCATTTCTCGTTCAAGTATATGAGAGCTATCGACTTTGAAATTGAATCAAAGCATGGTGATAAGGATGATGATAAGTAGTTTCAAAATCATCTTAAACGATTCACTTCCTCTGCCACCTCCCATACAACTGCCCCAATTTCAGGAAAACTATGACCAATTTCTTTCAAAATAATGAAAACTAAAAACTTTAAATTCAGCAAAAAACATTTTGCATGCCATGTTCGGTGTCATATACGAAAAAAAACATCCCCCTCTACTTCTACCACCTCCCATGCAAAAGTCTCTATTCACTATTCGAAAGAATTTGAGATGACATATTTTCCGATATTTAAAGTCATTTCCATCTCATCTAGAGTATCATATGATTGGGCTTTAAGCCCAGTCATAATTCTTTTATGTTTTTGTTTATAATTTCGGGAATACGTGACAGCACTGCAATCATCTCGGCCTATTGTGCGTTTAAGGTTGTGGGTTGAACCAGTGCTCTATGCACTTATTCAACCCACCTTATACGTTGGAATGCCCTTTTGTTTTTCAGAGAATGGCTTTGGTCCAATAAAATTTGCTTCTGCGCCATTTTTTTGCAAGTCTGTTTGCCTCTTCATTACCCTCAATTCCCATATGTCCTGGGACCCATATTAACCTTTAACCTATACTTTGTTTCTTTTTCCCAGAATGATTAGATTTTGAATGCAGTCCAAAACTAGCCTCGATCCATGTTTGTTGGATGCCAGGGCTTTTAGAACCGTCTGACTATCCGATAAGATATAAATAGTTTTGTTGTGATGAGCCCTCCTTATATTCTCTTGGATGCATAACTCCATTGCAATTAGTTCAGTCTGGAAGATTGTGGCTTCGTTACCGAGAGGTTTTGAAACCAATAAGTTAGGACCTTTAACACCAGCTTTAGTCCCATCACAGGTGCGCCAACCATCTGTATACCAGATGGTTGATCCCTCTTGTATTTCAGATAGCATGGATTACCAATCCTTGTCTGATTATAACTTTGAAGGGGGTTTCAAAGTAGAATCTTGTCAGCATAGTGTCCGATAATGTAGAGGTTCTTTAAGATTTTGACCTCTAAGATCCTCCGATTTACATATATATCCCTCTCTGTATGCGTAACACCCCTTTGATTGCCTCCTTTTTAATTGGAGATGTATCGTATGCTTAGGAATATTTCCATTACCGCAGTAGGGCAGGTTTTCATTGCTCCTGTGATACTAAGACTAGTTAGTATTTGAATATGTGACTATTGTGTGGATGATTGTTCTGCAGCACCAGTAGATTTATATTTCTCATTTCCTATCAAATAAGCTTTTGCAGACCCAGAACGCCTTTAATGCTTTAGCATGAGTCCATTCTATACGTATTATCCAGTTGAGATTGTTATCAACTATCACACCTAGATATTTCACCTCATCTGGAAAGGGTAATTCTGTAACATTTATAGAAGGGTGTATTAAGTGGCTTTTCCTTCTATTTGTAAATGGTACTCTCTCAGTCTTACTTGGATTAATGTTCAAGTTCTTAGACTGACACCAGTTCATTAGTACCTCTAATGCCGATTGTAACCATCCGAAATTGTTAGGTCATATTTGCCTCTAATGATAATGACGAGGTCATCGGCATATCCTATTACCTCGTTGCCTTGTTCTGTTAGACGGACCAGGACCTCATCGACTACAATTGACTACAGAAATGAGGAAAGAAACCCTCCCTGGGAACAGCCCCTATAGGTCTGTACTCTCCTATTTATATTTTGCTTTCTATTCGTTCGCATCCCGATCGCTATTTCGTTTACCGACGACCTTTTATGCTCCTCCGTCGGTCATCTTCGTTCCACTTAATCATTCGTCCACTAAATAGTTCCTTGCGTCTATAAAACATTTCATCGTTACCCGAATCATTTGTCGCTCATGCGTGCCCATACGTGCGTTTGTTGCTTTCTACCACGTATTTCGTCGCAACCGGAGTCTTTTCGTTGCCTGCATTGTTTTTGTTGGATGGTTTCACGTTCGCGCGCATTACTATTTGTCGAGTCCTGTAAGGCATTTTCGATGAATGATAAGGGTTTAGATGCAACAACATCAAGAACATGAAAAGTAACAAAACAACAATTTGTTTTAAGCGATGAATATTCAAATTCGTATCAATGTGTCCGAATCTCCAAAACAGAAAGCTTCGTGGCAAAACATTCCTCAAGCTTAGCCAAAACTGATAAAAACAAGTACATCAGAGAAATTAAAGTACTGATTTTTGAGAAACGGGTAAAAGAGAGATTAAAAAGATGAAACTGAGTGCAAATCAAGCATCAAATCTTTATTACTGCGCGTAAAAATGAATGAGTTGCCATATAGCTGGAAGATATGCGCTTTCAACAATATGATCGGGGCGGCAAATCAACTTAAGCTGGTGCTGCAAAAAATGACACGAAAAAATTTCAGCTCGATAGCTCAAAGCGTGACGGACGGTCAGACGCTCACTCGGAATCGAGGTTTTTGAGTAACAACAAATATTTCTGTGCGAGCATTATTTCATAGCGTTACAAACGGTAAAGCAAATACAATGTACTGTTGTATGTCAGCCCTAGTCGTACGTCGAAATATTCGCAATCTGCAGCTGTCTACTATTCTGCACACAGATCATTGACAACCCGCGATCATCAAATGCTTCTGACCTCGAACCGCCCGTGCCTACTCAAAAGCAGAAGAAAAACATAACAGAATTATGATTGGGCTTAAAGCCCAATCATATGATACTCTAGATGAGATGGAAATGACTTAAATATACCGGAAAATATGTCATCTCAAATTCTTTCGAATAGTGAGTAGAGACTTTGCATGGGAGGTGGTAGAAGTAGAGGGGGAGGTTTGTATTTCTCCTATGTGACACCAAAAATGGCATGTAAAATGTTTCGTGCTGAATTTAGAATTTTTAGTTTTCATTATTTTTAAAGAAATTGTGGCATTTGTATGGGAGGTGGCAGAGGAAGTGGAACGTTTTAGATGATTTTGAAACTGCTTATCATCACCCTTATCACTATGCTTTGATTCAATTGCAAAATTGACAGCTCTCATATATTCGAAGGAGAAATGCTTTTCTTGAATTTATAATACATATATTTATATGGGAGGGGGTAGAAGGAAGGAAGCTGAGCTGATAATTTTTTCCAGCATTTATTGCAACTATTAAAAAACAAATTCTGGCAAAATTTTAAGTTTGTAATTTTTCTAGTTTTAATGGAAATCGATATAATGCTTTTAACAAAAATTATGCATTTGTATGGGAGGGGGTAGAAGGAGTGTAAAGATGAAAACAATTTTTTTTCCTGTTATTGATATTTCTATTTTTATACTTTATGCGAAATATCAAGTTGATAGCTTTAACAGTTTCGAAGAAAAATAATTTAATTTAAATTTCAAAATTTCGTGAAATTCGTATGGGAGGGGGTAGAAGGAGTAAGGTGAAGTTGATAATTTTTTCAGTGCTGATTGCAATTATAATAAAATTAATTCTAGTAAAAATTCGTTTTTATAACTTTACTAGTTTCGATGAAAATCGAAAAACTGCATTTTTCAAAATTATGCATTTGTATGGGAGGGGGTAGAAGGAGTAATGGGATCGGATCAATATTCAGTCATATTAATGGCATCTATATTATAATACTTTGACCCAAATTTCAAATCGATAGCTTAAATAGTTTCAAAGAAAAATCAATTTCTGAAAATTTCGAAATTTCGTGAAATTTGTATGGGAGGGGGTAGAAGGAGTGGGGGGATGTGGCCCGTTCACGAACTTAAAGTTTCTTTTTTGCTAAAAATGACATACAACAAATTTCAGCACGATAGCTCAAAGCGTTCGAGAGTTATGCTGTAGACAGACGGACAGACGGACAGACGGACAGACGGACAGACGGACAGACGGACAGACGGACAGACGGACAGACAGCAACTCGGAATCGAAGTTTTTGAGCGACAACATATATTTCTGTACCCTTGGCGGCTCTGTGCGAGCATTATTTCTTAGCGTTACAAACGGTAAGGCAAACACAATATACTCTCAGATTTCATCTAGAGTATAAACAGACGAATATCAGGCGAAAAGCAGATGAAAAGCAGGCGACAAAAATCATATAAAAAGGCGAACATTTGCAACGAAAGAGTCAGTCTGATTTGTGAAGCAAAAGAGTGAAGATCGAGTCGTGGCAACAGTCGGCAGGTGGGTGCGATTATTGAGTGTATTTTGTGGTCGGCGGCCGTGTTGAGTGAGCGAGTATGCCCTGTGGTCAACGGTCGGAGCGGAGCTCAGAAGCAAGCAAAATTAAGCGAGGCGGAGTTCAGCAGCAAGCGACAGTAAGCGAATAAGTCCTGTGATCGACAGACTGAGCTCAATAAACGACAGTAAGTCCTGTGATCGACAAGTAGGAGTAAGTCGTGTGATCGGCAGTTCAACAAGCAGCAGTGAGTGGGTTAGTCCTGTGATCGACAGGCTTAGTTCAATAAACGACAGAAAACAGATGGGTCTCGTGATCGACAGGCAGGAATAATTCCTGTGATTGACAGGTGGAGTTCATCAAGATATAGTTAGCGGCCTGTGATCGACAGACGGGAGTGGGTCCTGTGATCGACAGACGGAGTTCATCAGAAGACAGTAAGCGAGTAAGTTCTATGACAAACAAGCGCAGGTAGAAAAGCAACAACTGCCCAACGAGTGACGAATGAATGGCGGACGGGTGGCGAACGAATGGCGAGCAGTTAGCACGAATATTAAAGGCGCACTCCAATACTTTCAAATTTCATCCAGACTATAAAACATGATCAAGCCCTACATGATTTTGGAAAGAGTTCATAAGTGTTAGTGATCTGAATAGGCTGAGAGCTTATTCAGTTCACTAACATGGGGATAGAATCAGGATAGAATACACAATTCAACCTTAACACTCTGGAGAAGATGATCATAACAAATTGGAAGGGATGCGAATGGAACTGAATATATACCCCAACGGTCATTATCCCGTAATGAAAAACGAACTAAACATCAATGTGTTTGTTTTGCACAAATAAATAAACGTGACTTATCATTACTCTGATATGAAAAAGATTTCGCTTATTCTGCTTCTCAAGATTCTAGGGTTGATATCCCTATCAAATAACTAGATTGCCATAAAATCGATTGATTGACTTCAATAAAAATGCGATAGCTCACACCTTTCTACCCATCACCATCATATCAAAGTTAACGCTGTCTCTTAGCCAATCGATTCGAAATAAAAACTCATAACCTTCAAAAACATCGCTGTGAATAGCATTGCACAGAAAAAGAAGTGTATGTGAGTGATACCGCACATTCATAAGTAATTTCGTGAATAGATTCTAAATTTAATAAAAACCACTTCATCTCTACCATTTCAGTTATGGTTATAACTCATATCCATTCACATTTTTTTCTCTTCTCTCTTGTATGATCGTCCTGTAATTCAGATACACACGACATATCTTCTATAGGAGATATCCACTTTCAGTATCATGTCGCATCACATATCGCGTATGGGTTGACTATTCACATTGCCTTTCATCGCGCCGCGCGTCTGTATGGGACATCTTCAAAACCTTGTGTGATGTCGCGCGTGCGACATATATTCCTACTTCTACGTATGGCAAGGATATTTCCTAAAGACTCTTTTGTGATTCATGTCGCGACATCTCTTCCTGAGCGCAACTTTCATACATAGTATAATACATTGTTGCTGTTGTTTCCATTGTGAGCCGATACAGTAAGTAGAGAGCGGGTATACGCTTTGACCCATGTACCATACAAGGATACAAAAAGCTTAGCCGACCCAAACCCTGCTAAAATTTGATAAATTGATTTCATGTTTATCTTTAGCGGGACATGGAACAAATAATCCCCGAACGTTTTCACGAAGACAAAGCTCTCAGGGTTAAAGACAAAAAATAAAAAAATACGGAAAGCATTGCTGAAAAGAACGAAAGTATGAGAAATTGTTAGGATAAAGGCGTAAGGGAGGAGAAATAAGGACGAGAACTTATGGAAGAGTCAGTTATGACAATAGGCCCGGGATATGAGATATAAGGGATGAGACAGGTTATAAAGGAGATGTCATTCAGCACAATATTATGACGATTTGTTCGCATTTCACAGTAAACGGATCAGCGATTTAGTTAATAAGTTCTTTGGGAGTGTTTGGAACAGTTGTTATTGTTGAGTGACACTCCGTGTTTTGTTTGCAACAGGTAATATTCGTACTTACACTCAGTCGTGCATTAAAATTTAGCCTAGGGAATTAATCGGGAATTTTTTTAATGATGTTTCAAAAATAATTTGGAAAAATTTTTGCATTCTCATGTACTTATTTCTTAAAACGACAAAAAAAATATATGAAAACTTTTCTTAAAAAAAAGTTTAAAATCCTCTTTTCCATATCCTTCTGAACTGCCTCCAAAGTTGTATTTGAAATACTCTTATAAGCAAAGCAGAAAAAAATTAATTAGATCCTTCAGCCTGCCAGTCAAAGCCCTTGCCGGAACACACAAAGTACAAGGATATTGTAGCAAAACGGAAAAATAGAAGAAAAAAATGCAAGGGAAAAAATCAGTTAAATCTTTGACTTACACTCGAAACCTCGTAATGAGTTGGAAAATTGCTCTACAACGGTCAATCTTCATCGTTCTGATTTAACTCCTTCTTTGTTCCTCTTTCCTCTCACCCAGGTCATATTGTGCGAAATCGAGAGAACAAAAACGAGATAGTTGGATTTAGTGAGCTTTCCACCCATTTAACCTGCAGCCCTTTATATCCTTTTTAACGCACACTCACGCTTCAAACTTTTTTCATTAGAATCCATCCGGAAAACTATTTCTCTGTCTCGCTTGTATCATTACTAGCGATACAAATAAAAACTAAAGTCCATCAGGAATGGATCTCATTAAAAGTGAATAAACGGTAAAATAAAAAATAAAAATAATAATATATAGAAATATACAAAAAGGAAGCTGCAAACCTTGTCGGCAGTTGCTACGCACAATATTCCTAGAGAAATACGCCTCTCGAGATGACTAGAAGAAATAACATAGTATGTCGAGGAAGGACGATGTCGAACCGAGCTTAAGTTTTTTTTTTTATGGCAAAGGCTCTAGAAAGCGATTTAATGGTAATGTCCTTTAGTGCCATAATGGGTCGAAAAGTTCACCGTAAATTGCTTTAGTAAGACTTCGACTTTATTCTCCAGACTGCCATGGTCGGACTTGACTATATCATTTCGACTAGATCTATGGAAATGATGATGATGAAACATCTGTGCGGTCTTACAATTAATTAAATATATTAGTTTGACCCATTGGATTATATTATCATATATTAAATGATTAATTAAATTAAAATATTAAAGGGAAAGTCCTTAAGGAGTATTGAGAATAATAAAAAATAAATAATAAATAATATTTTTATTTTTTATGTGACACCGGAACTGGAGGGGTTGCCTTTTTATACTGAAACACAGCTTCGGTGAGTGGGGAAGAATATTAGTTCTTAGGAATGAAGGCGATAGAGACGGAAGCGGCTATGAATATTTTTTATTGAATTTTTGAATGTTGTAGTCATGCGGGAATACTGAGATGGGCAGCGAGTTCCATACTTTAACAATCCGGTTTAGAAACGAATCACGAAATTTGACAGTGCGACCGAAGACAGGGTTGAGAATACATATGAGCGCGTGAAGTAGCTCAAGTATTACGGGGTAAAGGCATACGTGGGGGTAAGAGATTATAGATTTCGTCCGAATAATCTCCATTGTAGTAGCGATACAAAAGGGTTAGGGAGCTTAGAATTCGTCTATGCTCGAGTGAATCGAGCAATGAAGTGATGTCATAATCTTCTATAATTTAAATGGTCCGAGACTGGATACTATCCAGATAGGAAAGAGAAGTTTTTGCAGCGCCCGCCAATAGGTGGGAATTAAATTCAAGACGTGGTATAATATCTTCTTCTTCTACAGCTCTACAGCCCAAATCGGGCCTTGGCCTCCTGACCTCCAGGTCCTTAACATTATTTTATTGCAGAAGGATTGTTTGCCCTTCGCACAACCCTCTATCTACGAGTTTTCATTTTCGTAGATTGAGGTAACCAAGGTATACCCAAGCATGTAGTTTGCTGGATTTATGCGTCAACCGGGATTTGAACTCACGAACTTCGCATTGTAGACCAACATGCTACCCACTAGATGGTCCAATATAGGCAATATAATGGCTGGCCTCCGAAGATGATTGGATCAAGGTTAGAGTCACGTTCGTGGGACACAGGGCAGAACTGGGTTTTCGAAGCATTAAATTCGGCTTAATTCTTATTGCCCCAACTAAGAATTGTAACCAAATCGTCATTCAATAATTGAACCATATACCTACATTGTTCTACAAAGCCAGGTTATGGACGCAGTGTTGAGGTGATAGGAGAAGTCTAATGTGCTGTTATCAGTGAAGCTATGTATAGGATTGAAAGTTGAAGATAGAAAGTAATTAATAAATAGTAGAAAAAGGGTGGGAGAGAACCGAACCCTGAAGGACGCCAGCGTTAATTTTGTAAAAAAGGAAAACTACACCATCCAATACCACACGCATTGAACGATTGGCTAAACAACTTTCAATCCAGGAAATTAGGTAGTCGCCCAAACCAATAGCTTTAAGTTTGATTAACAGAGTGCTGTGCCATACTCTGTTAAAAGCCTTGAAGATATCGAGAGCAATAATAAAAGATTCACCAAACTGGTGAATGCTCTTGTCTCAGCGTTCAGTCAGGATGGTTAAAAGGTGTCTTGTGGAACGTTTTCGAGGAAAATAAAAGGAATTTTAAAAAATATATACTCAAAATACTCGTTAAAATTAAAAACAATGTAGAAGATATGCGAATTAATCCTCGCATAACTTGACACGGTATTAATTGATCAAAAGCAATTTAACATCGTTTATGCTTAAGGGCTCACATAACTCTCATAACGCGCGCTGAAAACCGAGTAAATTCGAAGAATTATTACTAAGGTAAGCCACATTAATTTACTAACTTTTCAATTATAAGAAAAATAAACTGCCAACAAGTCAGGCGCAACTTTATTATTCTTGGGACAAGTCGAGAAAGCGTGGAAAATCAATAGAACGTTTAGGGAAGACTAAGCGAAAAGTGATTCGAAGGCAGGGCTGTTGTGAATTTAAAACATAATTGCGGATACGATCAATAGCTCCAGTACATATAAACAATATTTCATTAGGTTATGCAAGTTTGGGTTTTTATGAGGAGACGGTGGAGGGGTGATATTAAATGCTGACAATTGTTGTTAATAATTTTTTAATTGATTGCTTTTCTGTATAGAATGTCAGCTTCACAGACGAATTGCATAGAATATTCATCAAATTTCGTGTTTTTTACATTCACGAAATTAAACATTTATATGGGAGGGGGCAGAGGAAAAAAGGGAATCGTATAATTTCTGATGCAGTTTTATTTCGCTTCTCTTGTGAGTTGATCGTACAAAATTTCAAGTTCGTAGCTTTTAATTTGTTGGTTATTAGTTAATTTATTGAAATTGGTCGAAATCACACTTTTGTATGGGAGGGGGTAAAAGGGCAAGCGGCATCGCAATACTTTTGACACAATTTCGTTTCAACATTTTTAAACTTTTCGTACAAAATTTCAAAATGTTAGCTTTTAATAGTTAGGTGATAATTGATTTCTCGAAAAAATTATTTTGTATGGGACGGTGTAAAAGCTTTGAAGGTATTCGACCAGTTAATATCTCATACTTATGGGAATTTTTTTTAACTGCATTTCACAAATTTTCAAGTTTCTACCTTAAAATTTTATTCAAAAATATACGGTCATTCTATTTTTTTTTTCTTTGCAATGAAATATTTTATGCGCGATAGACCCCTCCCTTCGGTGCATATTACTTATGGAGCAAATTATTATTTTTTCCCTATGTATATCAAATAGATGTATGCACATGGAAATTTAAACTTTGTATCTTTCACCAGAGCCATAAAAAATCACTCAAAATTTTCAACATTTAATTTCCCAAAAAGAAAAGAATGGTCAAATTCATTTAAATAATTATTTTCATATAATACTTACCATAACAAATTCATATTTCGGTACCATTTAGGTGGTATACAAACCAACCAGAATGAGCTTTAAAGGAGGCTTATTGTTGTATGGGAAAGGGTCAGGGGGGGGGGGGGCAAAGATAAACACTTAAAAATTAATATCTCGACTATCTCTTAAGCTACGTAATTGAGACTTGGATCATATATTAAGCAATACTACCGAAATACGGGAAAAAATTTGGTTATAATAATATTGGGGAAAATGGAGAGCATTCCAAAAATAATGCACTCTTCAAAATTTCAAACCGTTATATCTCAAAATACATACAGATGTCAAATTGAAATTTTATCCGATTGTATATATACGGTCTTTAATTTTGATAAAAAATTCAAGTTGGGGAGTGTAAGGGGAAGGAAGTGGCAAGCAAAAATGTCGAAAGTTTTGTGTAATTTTTTTCGGATCTTGTGAAAGATACAAAGTTTAAATTTTGCTTGTGGATACATCTATTTAATATACATAGAAAAAAAAAAAAATAGTAACAAATAAATAATTTGTTTCACAATTGTTATAAGCCGACCACCCCGGTCTAACGACCTCAAGGTGTTTCATGGGCATTGAAAAAAACACTTAAACTGAAAATTTTTGAATGAAATTTTAAGGTAGAAACTTGAAAATTTGCAAAAGGCATTTAAAAAAAAATCCCTAAATATATATATGAAATATTAAAGTAATTATCACCTAACTATTAAAAGGTATCAATTTGAAATTTTGCTTAAAAACTTTTTAAAATAGCTGAAATGAAATTGCGTCAAAAGTTTTGAGATTGCGCTCGCCCTTCTACCCCCTCCCACACAAAAGTATGATTTCGACCAATTTCAATAAATCAACTAATAACGAAAAAATCAAAAACTACGAACTTGAAATTTTGTGCGAGCACCTTACCCCCTCCAGGGTGGTAGTTGTAGAATTTGGTTTTTACCAATTCCTGGAACTATATTTGGAGATTAGCGACTCCACGGACCTGAGCTAACTATTCTCCTGTGAGATGGGGCAGTAGAATTCACCAACAGACAAATCTGCATGCCCTAAAAATGGCAAATGGACACCCACTGGATCATGGGCTTATCACCCGTGAGAAACAGCTGGGAACCAATCTCGGATAGGATTATCGTCGTCAAGCTCAGGACCAGTGTCAGAAACGTCACAATTATACAGTGCTACGCACCAACTAATTAGGTAACACCTGATGACAAAAAGGAGTTTTATAGCCAACTGAGTGCCACTTTCGAACGTGTACCAAGAGGTGATATTATTATCACCTCAGGAGATATGAATGCTCAGGTTGGCTCTGACAACACTGGACTAGAACACGTCATGGGTAGGCATGGTGACCCTTGGGTCGAAGCGTCACCGATATGGAGCGAAGCGCTATGATACAAATCTTACGCGAATGTGTTAAAAAAACCCCATAGAGTAAAAGCGTTAAGGGTATGCAGTGGATTTCGCACAATTTCATATGACCCCACGAATGTCATAGCTGGTTTACTGCCGCCAGACATACTAGCTGCTGAAGCACAATGTTTATATCACAAAAAGAATACGATAAATTGATGCTTAACAGTGGAAAAGAAAAAAGAAGAGCAACGGATAAGTACCAATGCCTGGCAACTGCAATGGAACACCGTTAACAAAAGCCGCTGGAGGTAAAGACTCATAAGAGACGTAGATAAGTGGGTCGGACGGAAGGATGGTGAAGTAGATTACTACATGACCCAATTTCTGTCAGGGCGTGGCTGTTATAGAAGCTATTTGCACAAATATGGCCATGATTCCTCTGCGTCATGTCCATGTTGTACAGATGCAATAGAAAATGCAGAGCATGTATTCTTTCACTGCCCAGTCTACGAAATGGACATCGTTGGAGAAAATATTAACCCTGGTAACATAGTTCCACATATGCTGAGCAGAAGCGAAACCGGGAATGCGGTGACTCAGATGTGCGTGAAAGTTCTTACCGAGCTGAGGAGACTCGAAAGAGTACGCAGGGAATCATCTGAGATTGAAGTGCCTATAACAGCTAGAACAGTTGGTAGATGAATAAGATAGGCAGTGACATATACAGGGTGACAAAGTATCTTACTTTGACAGTAAATTGACGTTTGAGCTTTATGCTCCTCCCTCCTCCTGACGAAATACTTAATGGTTGTCCCGAGGGGTACTGGGTTAGGCGAGGGATTTTTAGCGGGTTCAAGTCCCGCACTTTAAGGCTCTCGATGCTTTTCCCCGCATTAAAAAAAAGAAAAAGAAAGAAGTCGCCGATGGAGAATATGTCTCGTCAATGTGCGAGCGAAGCGTGGAGCTGACGTGGGGAGCGATCGCCACTTGATGGTTTCCTGCTCGAGATTGTGCACATTAGCTATCCGATGACTGAAGCGCAAGCTTAAAATGGATAGACTGTGGTACCCTAACAAAAAGTGCGAGTACACCACCATTCTATGCGAAAATTCATCCACATTGGGTGAATATGAAATGTGCACACTCCGCCATAGACGGTCCCAAGCCCGGTTTGAGAAAGGAGGAGGGAACATGGAGTTAACCAGAATGCCTCACGAAGTAGGCAAAAAGTATGACATAGTTGGACTCGCAGTATTGCTGTGAGAAACCTGAAGCACAACCTCGGAAAGAATGGACTCAACGGCAACGACCCCGCAAAAGTAAAATGGACTACTCTATTGGATCTTGAAATGTTCGATCCATATTTCGAACAGGAGCTCTGAAAAAGTTTCTCGAAGAAATGGCAAAACACAACATCAACATAACTGCCATCCAAGAATCGAAATGGCTCGGTAGCAAAATCGTGGACATGAGATCACACACAATCTATCTAATTGGAAAATTGTCGGGAAGCAGAGAGTTTGGAGTCACTTTTGTCGTTGACAAAAAATTTAAACAGCAGGTCACGAGCTTCAGACCAGTAAGTGAAAGATTGTGTGCAATCCGAATAAAGACTAAATTTTTCAACACTTGGTTGATAAACGTTCACGCACCAACAGAAGACAAGGACGATATAATTAAAGACGAATTTTATGCCACCCTAGAGACAACATATGATTCAATGCCCTCGAATGGCCTGAAAATTGTCTTAGGGGATTTTAATGAAAAAGTCGGAAAAAAGGAGGCTCACAGAGAAACAACAGAAGTGCACAGTCTCCATGACCAACGACAATGGCCTACGTTTTATTGATTTCACAACCAGCAAAAATATCATAGTAAGCTCTACGTGCTTGCCACATCGCGATATTCACAAACGAACGTGGGCATCATCAGATGGTCACACCTTCAACCAAATAGACCACGTTCTAATTGAGAAAAGGGCTGCTTCCAGCATACTTGATGTACGAATTCTCCGCGGTGCGAATTGTGACTCTGATCATTATCTAGTCAGAGCTAAGTTCCGATGCAGAATAGCTTGTCGTGGATATTCGAAAACGAGTAGAGCTCGCAAATTCAATGTCGACAAGCTTAACGACGAAACGGTGGCGCAGGCTTACATGTTAGCATGTAATAAACACCTGACACCAATATTTGAAAATATCCAAAATATCCCAGTGGAGAATGCGTGGATGAAAATACGAGACGGCATCAAATCCTCCGCAGAAGAGGTACTAGGATATCAAGCACGGCGAAAAAATAATGATTGGTTCGACCAAGAATGTCGCGACGCAATAGATAGAAAGAACGAAGCTTACAAAATTTTTACTGAATGACCAACACGAGCCTAAAAAGAAAGATATGACGAGCTTAGGCGATATGCGAAAAAGACCTGCAGACGAAAACAAAGGAAGTACCATAATGACAAAATACAAAAAATGGACGACGACATGAGAAAAAATAAAACGCGGGACGCATACGCAATAGTAAAAGACTTAAAAAAGGGATATAATCCAAAAACCAGTCTCTGCAAAGACGCAGAGGGCAACATCATCAGCGACACACAAGAAATCAAAAGGAGATGGGCTTCATACTTTGAACATCTTTTGAATCCCACCCCATTAGCATCTATCACAATAGACAACATTTCAATTGAAGCCTCAACTGACGAAGATGAACCATCATCGACACTACCCACGCTTGCTGAAATTTTTTTTTTTTTCATACCCGACGATTGGCGAAACAGCATTATTTGTCCAATTTACTCTGCTGTGAGAATTACAGAGGACTATCATTGTTGTGTACGTCCTATAAAACACTGACAAAAATAATTGAACGTCGTCTTAAGCCCTATACTAATCAAATAATTGGCGAATACCAAGGCGGATTCAGAACCGGACGATCTACAACAGACCAGATATTCTCGGTGAAACAGGTGCTTGAGAAATGCTAGGAATATAACACAGACGTGCACCAAATATTCGTAGAATTTAATCAAAAATACGACAATATCGAAAGGAGCGTAGTATACCAAATCATGCTTGACTTTGGAATTCCTCCAAAACTAGTCCGACTAACAAGACTCACAATGACGAACACTGAATCCCAAGTGAGAATACAAACCGATTCCACAACCAGCTTTCGAACGGAATGTGGCTTAAAGCAGGGAGATGGTCTAGCCACCATTCTTTTCAACTTGGCACTAGAGTATGTCGTCCGAAAAATCCCAGTCGACACCAACGAGACACTACTATTCAAGTCCACCCAACTAGTAGCATACACTGACGACATTAACATCCCAGCAAGATCCTTCCCTAGTGCTAAGGAGGTATTTGTCAATCTTGACTCCGCCGTAACAGAAGTCGCGTTGCGCATTAACGAAAGCAAAACAAAAGTAATGACGCAAACAGGAAGCAGAGCGCCTATCAGACAAAACATAACAATAGCGGAATATAATGTGGAGAGTGTGGACAATTTCATACATCTTGGGGCTAATCTAACAAAGGACGGTAATGAAACAGACGAAATCCAATGACCGATAATACTAGCAAATAAGACGTATTATTTGGTACTTCCAATAATGAAATCCAAGAAAGTGCACAGGAACAATAAGCTCCGGATATATAAAACTATTATACGACCTGTGCTCTGTTATGGCAGCGAGACGTGGACATTAACGCGAACTTCCGAAAAAGCAGTTAACGCGTTTGAAAGAAAGGTCCTCCGAAGAATTCTGGGACCTGTGAAGGAAGGAACGGAATGGCGAATAAGATATAACCATGAGTTGTATCAACTCTACGATGAGCCTGAAGCTTCAACGTTCATCAAGCTACGTAAACTGCAATGGGCTGGCCATTAAAGCCAATGACAGAAGAGTCCCCAAACGTGCTCTGAAAGGCAAAGCCAGTGGTAACCGGCCAGTAGGCAAGCCACGCAAGCGATTTGAAGACTCGGTTGATGATGATAGCAAAGCCATCTTAAATAAACTGCCAACAAGTCGGGCGAAACTTTATTATTTTTGGGACAAAATGCGCATGCGTAGAAAGTCAGTATGCAGGTTCGAGTGGTTAGGGAAGACTAAGTGAAAGGAGCTTCTTGGGCAGGGCAGTTCTCAATTTAATACTTTCCGGAAACGTTCAAAAGCTCCATATTTCATTGGTTTATTTATGCAGGTTTGAGTTTTCATGAAGGGAGGGTGATAGTAAGGGTGGGTGGATTTTAATAGTTTCTTAATTGATTGCTTGAACCAAATCCAATATTCTTTGTATAGAATGTCAGTTTCATAGACGAAATTGCATAGAATTTTCATTGGATTCGGTGTATTTTAAATTCACGAAACCAAACATTTGTATGGGAAGGGTAGAGGAGGTAGGGGAATCGTAAAATTTGTGATGCAGTTTTATTTCTTTTCTCTTGTGAGGTGCTTGTACAAAATTTCAAGTTTGTAGCTTTTAATTTGTTAGTTATTAGTTGATTTAATGAAATTGGTCGAAATCATACTTTTGTGTGGGAGGGGGTAAAAGGGCAAGTGCTATCTCAAAAATTTTAACGTAATTTTATTTCAATTATTTTTGTAAGTTCTTGTGCAAAATTTCAAATTGATAGCATTTAATAGTTAAGTGATAATTGATTTCTTAGAAATGGTCGAAAAAAAAATTTTGTATGGGAGGGGGTAGAAGTTTTAAAGATATTCAACCAGTTAATATTTTAAACTCTTAAAAATTTTTTTTAAATGCATTTCGCAAATTTTCAAGATCTTACCTAAAAATTTCATTCAAAAATTTTCAGTTTATGTGTTTTTTTCATTGCACATGAAACACTTTGTGCACGTTAGACCCCCACTTCGGTGCATAACAATTTTGGAACAAACTATTATTTTTTTTCTATGTAAATTAAATAGATGTGTCGACGTGCAAAATTTAAACTTTGTATCTTTTACCAGAGCCATAAAAAAATCACTCAAAATTTTCAACATTTTTGCTTTCCACCTCCCTCCCCTTACACCCCCCAACTTAAATTTTTTACCAAAATTCAAAACTATATAGCTCTACAATCTGCCAAATTTTCGATTTGATATGTGTACTCAATTTTGAGATTTGGTGATTTGTAGTTTTGGAAAGTGCGCCATTTTTGAAATGCTCCCCATTTCCCCCCACTACTATTATGTCCATATATTATATTTTTTTCATATGTCACTAGTAAAGCTTAGTATTTATTTCAAGTTTCAATTACATAGCTTAAGAGACAGTCGAGATATTAATTTTTAAGTGTTTTTCTTTGCACCCCCCCTGACCCTCCCCCTTACAAGCATTAGCTTCCATCTAAACTAATTCTAGTAGACCTTGATGCCATCTTAATTGTCTCTAAATATCAATTTTTAATGGGTAGTAATTTCGAAGATATAATCATTTGAAAAAAAAATTTGGCCGCCAATTGGTTCTTATCCCCGCCTTTTCGCACTTCAATGGATAAGAAAATTAAATTATTTTTAAAAGTTGTCCCACAAATTCTTCTATATGTATGTTGATTTTTAGCTTTCTAGCTGTAACCATGGTTGAGATATTTGAATTCGTATTTTTCGGTCTAAGCGCTCCCCCTGCCTCCCCCTGAATTCGTACACCCCCCAAAATGAGTATCCGCCTGAGATCCGCAACTACCTACAATCCCTTCAAAAATGAACTTTCTATCTTGAAGGGTTTGGGAGTTAATGTGCGCTGAGCGTACACGTCGGCGTACGGCGTACGGCGTACAGACAGATGGATTTTTATACTCTACATGGAATCTGAGAGTATTATAAGTTTGCTCTAAAGTTTGTAACGCCAAGAAATAAGGCTCGGAGAAAAAAATGAATGATACAGAAGATAATATTATCACTCAAAAATCTCAAAACCGGATGTCCGTCCGTCCGTCTGTTCGTCCGTCCGTCCTTCCGTCCGTCCGTGCGCTCTCTAGCTTGAGAACGCGTTGAGCTAGATAGTTCAAATTTTGTACACGTCGTTTTTGATAAAAAAGTAAGGTCAAGTTCGTGAACGGGCCAAATCGCTCCACCCCTTACCCCATACAAAATGACACAATTGCGCAATTTGACAATAAATGGATTTGCTCGAAAAGTGTAAAAGCTATTAGCCTGAAATTCGGAATATGTTATTTTCATAATAATATCAATCTACCGTATAAAAATTATGCGTGTTCTCCCTCTCCTTCTACCACCTCCCATACAAACTGTACTTGTCATGAATTATTCTAAGCCAATTTACTCAGTGCGTATAAAATTTAGCGGGCTGAAATTGTGCACCAAATATTTATTTGAATTTGTTAGTACGGCCAAAAAAAATTAGACGATTAGCTTCACCCCTTCTACCCCCTCCCATACAAAATGACACAATTTCGCAATTCGACAATAAATGGATTTGATCAAAAAGTATAAAAGCTATTAGACTGAATTGTAGGGTATATCACTTTCATAATGATCTTAATCTACAGTACAAAAATTATTCACGTCCTCCCTCTCCTTCCACCCCCTCCCATACAAACATCACTTTTTCATGAAATGCTCTAAGACGATTTTCTCAGAACATATAACATTTATCGAGATCATATATTGTAATAAATTCTTAATTAGCATTATCACTAAGATCAGAAAAAAATATTTGATTTGCTTCACTACTTCTACCCCCTCCCATACAATATGACACAGTTTCACAACTTCACAAAAAATCGATTTTCTTGAAAAGTATGAATAGCACTAGTCTGAAATTTAAGGAATGCCAATTTTATAATATTCCTAGTTATTTCTGAAAAAATCATTAAAATCCCCCCACTCTTTCTACCACCTCCCATACAAACTGCACATTTTCATTAAATCAAACTCACTAATTTTCTCAGTTCCCATTCAGTTTTCGGAGTAAGCATTTTGTATAAAACATTTTCATAGCTACTTTAGCATGATGTCGAAAAAATTAGTTCAATGCTATCATCCCTTCTAACACTCCCCATACAAAATTTCTTGGAATCACAAAAAATTCTATTTCATCTAGAGTATCGTAAGATTGCGCTTTACGCGCAATCGTAGCCCTATTATGTTTTTTTTTTGCATTTTTCGGCTATTTTAGTCATGAAACGCGAAAAAAAAAAATTTCAGGGTAGCAAATTTTTTTTTTCCCAAGTCGATCACAATACTTTATTATTAAAATAATAAAGTAAAATTAGCAGCTGGAGGACGCGGTCTTTGGATCGAGACGATAGGAGGCGACGACTTCAGGAGGTCAAAGCCCGATTTGGGCTGTCGCGCCATTGATGATGATGACACTGGGCGCCAATTGGGAGGCAACCAGAAACACTTTTCTTACTATTGCTAAAGAATCTGTGGGATATGTGCAAATCGGTGAAAAACCCTGGATGTCGTAAGACACATGAGACAAGGTTGGCAATCGAAAAAAAGCCAACTTTGCAATCAGCGCTCACAGCTCGATATCAACCAACGAACACCCGACATGAGGCAGAACTACCACGATGCTCATATACAACTTAAAAAGGCTGTTAGACGTGACAAGAGAAAGGTAATTGTATATCTGACTAACAAGGCAGAATCTGCGGATTACCATGAGGGGATATGGGCTCACTATTCAAAATCATGAAACAGTTGACGAAGAGAAATTTTACCGCTAACTACTTGGTGAGAGATGTCAACGGAACTCTCCTTCATATGAGTGAACACCAGTTGCGGCGATGGAAGAAATACTTCTCTGATATTTTAAACATCTTGTTGGAGGAAGGTATTCCAGAAATAGAACAACTAACAAACATCCAACCGCAACAATCCTCTATTAGGGACGATCCTCCAGATAAGGAAGAGATAGTTTCTGCCATTCGGTCAATGGTGGGACGGAAAGCCCCAGGTATAGACGGACTACCAACCGAACTCCTCAAAGCGGACCCGGAAATAACAGCCGAAATACTTCTTCCGCTCTTTATCGAGGTGTGAAATGATGAAAGATATCCAACTGAATGGAAGGATGGCGTCATTGTCAAAATTCCGAAGAAGGGCGACCTTCGGGATTGTGGCAATTGGCATGGTATATGTCTACTTACTGCCGTATCGAAAATCATGGCTAAAGTTATTCTCAATAGGATAAGTGATGTGGTCGAGAGCACTTTAGAAGTTTATCAGGCTGAATTTCGTAAAGGGTTGTCGTGTAACGACCACACAAATACCCTACAAATAATATTGGAGAAGTCAGCCGAAATGGGTTCGTCCCTACATCTCATGTTTGTGGACTTCGAGAAGGCTTTCGACAGCGTCAAACGAGATTGCATATGGAATGCATTGCGTAGGAAAGGTTTTCCAGATAAGGTCATAGCAATGATTAAAGAATCCTACGAAGATGCAAGGCGTCGCATCTTGCATAAAGGGGAGCTGTTCGAGAGCTTTCCTGTGCGAACGGGTGACAGACAAGGCTGCATATTATCACCAGCCCTGTTTCTGGTGTAATAAATGACATCTTGAAAGCTGCACTGGAAGGTGGGGAAGGTAAATGTCTTCAGTGGAGAATATTTCACATCTTAAGTCACCTTGATTTTGCTGATGACGTGTGTTTGCTTGTACATAACTATTCGTAATTAGAGCCATATGTTCTCTAGTTCCATTCTTAATGCAAAGAGGCAGGACTGAAAATAAATGTGTCATTCACATGAGTTCGAACGCAAGCACACCGATTGTTCTTAATGAACAAAATGTGGATGAGGTGCAAGATTTTTGTTATCTCGCAAGCATTGTCAGCATGGACGGTGGCGCCGAAAAGGATACTGAGGCTCATATAAATAAAGCTCGTCAGGCCTTCGGTATTCTTTCCCCTTTCTGGAGGTTAAGAGAGATCTCCCTTTGCACGAAACTGCGAGTTCTTAATACATACGTCAAATCCGTGTTGTTATATGGTTGTACTACGTGGAAAGTTACCGTTCGACTTACCAAGAAACAAATTTTAAAATTTTCGTGAAACAATGCCTTCGACGAATTTTAGGAATATTTTGGGCAGAAGTAATCTCCAACGACGAACCTTGGAGTACAACTGGACAGACTGAAATAGGCATTGTGATTCAAAGGCGGAAATGGCAGTGGATCGGTCACACTTTGAGAAAACCAGAAATAAGCATCGCCAAACAGGCTCTGGATTATAATGCTCAAGGAAGACGTATGGTTAGTCGACTATGTAGCACATGGAAGCCAGCAGTTGAGCAGGAGGAGGCCAGAGAAATAAACAAGTCCTGGCAGCAGCTTAAGTACGACACTCAGGATCGTGACCAAAAATAATAAAGTTGCCTCCAACTTGTTGGTAGTTTATTTGATTCTGATTCCAACAAAATACAGAATTACTTGACCACCGTTTCATAGTTCAGAAATCCAAATCTGAGCCTGGAAGGCTAAAATAAGGTTTAAAGGATATTTAATAGATCGAAAATCAAGAAAGGAGTGAACCTTAACTGTAATTTGGCGCCCTTCGATTTCGGTACACGGTTCATCAGCTCTATTTATACTTTCGAGCAAACTTATAATACCCTCAGAGTCCTTGCAGAGTATAAATAGGTTTTAAATTAGTCGACTTCCGAATTTCGATTAGTCTGTCAATACCACATATTGCACTGTTCCTAACAGTCAGTAAAAGTCTGACACCATGCCATCACTCTACTTTTGATACTCGTATTAACATTCGTAGTTATTAGTTTAATGAATTTATCAGACACGTATAATAAAATCGAAAACAATCTAGCGTCATGCATAACTCATCAATTCTACAATTACGAAACAGAGCTAATGAAATATGCAATTTGAATAAAAATTATATTGCACAAGGAAGCAGGATGTTTTATGGTTAATTAACCCTGAATCGGTTAGTGTCATTCATATGGAAACAAAAATGTCCTTTGTGTACATTTAAAATATGAAACGTTGAGCTAAATGGAAATTCATTAACCGAAGCTTCATTCCGATGTGCTGCAATGAAAATAATAATTATGACACCTTTTCAGAAATGCAACAAAAAAAAACACATATGTTTGGTATCCTTGTGTGCTGGATATTTGAATATCCTAGGATCTATGTGCATGCACGAAACACCTACAGCTATGTACAAAAATAAGCTCCATATTAATTGTTCGACCATTATTTCGTTGCCACCTGACAGAGAAGAGAGGGAAAAAAACAATGTGACGCCGGTATCATTTTTTTTCGATGTGAAATGCATGCAGTCCATTGAGTGTGTGTGGACAGGAGTCAATGGTGAATTTTCACGAAATGTTTTAAATCGAAATAAAAACCTTTCTACCTCATCCAGCAGATTGAAATCCGGCAATGCAGTTTTGTCCTGTCCGTTTTGCCAACAATTACCGCAAACCGTCCTTGTATCATTTTCAATGAAACCGGACACGAAATGGACACAAAGTGGACCTGGTTCTGTAAAAAAAGAAATCCGTTCTGCATGAAGCATATACAGTCCTTTTATTTTGGTTTTCCACAAAACAAAAAAAGGACTCAGTCTACATATACGTAAAAATGCATATAACCCATCCCTTCTCCTGCCGCTCTATAAGGACATTGAACAAAAAAAGCAAAACTTTTCATCTCCACCAATCATGTTGTAATAATTTATTATATTGGCGCAAGGATCACCACCCTCTTCGACAGGACTTTATTAATTGACTCACTTGTATAAGAGTCACGTTCCAAAAGAATAAGAAAGGAAAAAATTTCGTATATCTAATTGAAAATTAGGTGAGGCTAAGCTGAGGGTGGCCAAAACTTGCGCTACATTTTTCGTCTTTTTGCTACGCACATCCTTGTGTCCATTCTTTCCAAACAGGCAAGGGCCCATCCAATTAGTTGACCATTTCTTGGCCATTCACTCCTCCTTTCTGGATCGAGAAACTTTCCATAAACACGTCGTCCTGTTGGTCGTTGTTGTTGTTGCTTAATTTGAGCCGAAGCTCATCCTAGCATCAAGCCGGATTTCGGATAGGGAAAGACATGCAGGGATCGGGAAAGTGCGAAGGTTACTAGAATCCATTCATTGAGCTCATTGACACGTAGGAGTTTACTGAGTGGGTATGGGAAATGCTTAACTGATTCCCAGTCTAGCAAAATGAAGGCTTGAAGGATGAAGAATTTTTTGGGACGGGTCGAGAGTCGTTGTTCCTGCCGTCCTCGTCAATGAAAGTGGACAAACAAAGTGGACACCATCGGGATTTCTCTTTTTTATTTTAAGGTTCGCCCAGTGAATAAAAATATGCAGAATGAGAGAGAGAGAGACCCAGCGTTTTATTACTCATAAAGCGAAATAAAAATTGAGTAATGAAAATGAAATTACGAAATAATTTTTCGTAGGTAGAATGCAAGAAAACAAATGTACAGGAAATGTGGTGGCAAAAAAAGGTTGTGCGGTTTTATTGAAGAATCCTTGGGCATAATAGGGTCAAATTAATGGTTCACGTGCGACATAAAATTGAACGTTGTCGAGTACATTTTCAGAATGCTGAAATGCGAATTAATAAGGAGCTTATGGAGTGAATTATGGAATGCGTGTCCTTGAACGCTGGAATCAGCGAGGAGTAGATAAATGAAATAGTTTTTCATAGAAGTTGGAATTTAGAGTATTTTTCAACTGCAAATATATTTTGAATATTTTTAGGTCTTCGGTTTCCTCGCAAATAAAACACTAGGAACTTTATTTCTTTATTTATTAATTAATTTTGAGAGGTTACAGGAAGAACGCGGGCGATCGTTAGAAGCAGTCCAAGTGAGTGTGGTCTTTTCCATCAAGTTGGGCCACTAGTTTTTCCTAGAAGCCGCTTGAAATGCTGCGATCGCATAAATTTGTATGCTATGTGTCCGGGGGAATTGTGCACTGTTCATAAAATGTTTTTCTATGTTAATACCTGTACCTGTTACGAAAATTACGATGCTTAGAATTAAAAATTTGATTCTGAGCGTAAGTGCCAACTGTCGTTTTGAACAACTCGAAAAATCTACATGTATCGTAGTATCAAACATTTTAATTTTTGCGAGAAACATTAAATATACTTAAGGAGCCGCATGTACTGAAAAGGTGTTTTCGTTGAAGATGAGGTAATTTGAAATCGAAAAATTGATTGATAAATTGGAAGAAAAAGAGCTATCCGATTGGCTGAATGCCCTGGAGTTGATTGGAATAAATTTAGTTTGAAAATTCGATCTGGAGTTGATTGGAATAAATTTAGTTTGAAAATTCGATATACCTTTAAATGGACATCAAATCTAATTGCTTGCGTAATTTTTTTTTAATTAATCTGAAATTTAAAAAATACCAACTGCATGATGATTGTAGTAGTTCCTCAAAAAATACTAAGAATCTCTCACTCCTTCCACCACCTTCCATACAAACTACACTTTTTCATGAAATACTCAACACCAGTTTTTTCAATATGTATAACTTTCATCAAGCTAAAGTTTTATGTTAAATCCTTAATAATCATTATTATTAATATCGGGGAAAAACTAACCGATAAGCTTTACTTCTTCTACCCCCTCCCATACAATGTGGCACAATTCCACAACTTTTCAAAATTCGATTTTCCTCAAAAGCGTAAACGTTACTGATCTAATATTTAAAATATATCAATTTCATTATGATTATACTTGTTTTTCGAAAAATCACCAGAAAACCCCCACTCCTTCTACCACCTCCCATACAAAGTGCGCAATTTCATTAAATCCAATGCACTAAGATTCTCAGTACCTATTCAATTTTCAAGCTTAAATTTGGTACAAAACATTTTTATAGCTACTCGTGCATGATTTGAAATAAATTAGTTACCATTGTGTTTAAAAAGTCATTAAACTAAACAGATTATATATTTTATATAACTATATATAATCAATATTTCATTCGTTTATTTATGTGAGTTTGGGTTTTTATGTAGAAGGGGTGAATGTAAGGGTGGGTGAATGTTAGAAGCTTTTTAATTAATTGCTTGAATCACGTCCAATATTCTCAGTATAGAATGTAAGTTTCATACACGAAGTTGCATAGGATTTTCATAAGATTCGGTGTATTTTAGACTCACGAAACCAAACATTTGTGTGGGAGGGGGTAGAGGAGTTAAGGATATTGTAAAATTTCTGATGCAATTTTATTTCATTTCTCTTGTAAGGTGGTCGTGCAAAATTTCAAGTTCGTAGCTTTTAAATTGTTGGTTATTATTTGATTAATTGAAATTGGTCGAAATCATATTACTTTATTATTTTAACAATAAAGTATTGTGATCGACTTGGGAAAAAAAAAATTTGCTGCCCTGAAATTTTATTTTTTCGCGTTTCATGACTAAATTAGCTTAAAAATGCAAAAAAAAAAATCCGTCTGTCTGTACGCCGTCCTCCGTACGCCGGTGTGTAATTAAATCCCAAACCGTTCAAGATAGAAAGTTCATTTTTGGAGGAATTGTAGATAGTTGCGGATCTCAGGCGGACACCCATTTTGGGGGTGTATCGGTTCAGGGGGAGACGGGGGGAGTGCTTAAACCGGAAAATACGAATTCAAATATCTCAACCATGGTTACAGCTAGAAAGCTAAAAATCAATATACATATAGAGCGGTTTGTGGGACAACTGTTAAAAATAATTTAATTTTTTTATCCATTGGGGTGCAATAAGGGGGGGCTAAGAACCAATTGTCGGCCGAATTTTTTTTTCAAATGATTATATCTTCGAAATTACTTACCATAACAAATTGATATTTTGAGACCGTTAAGCTGGCATATAGATCCACTAGAATCAGTTTAGACAAAAGCTAATTATTGTAACGGGTAGGGTCAGGGGGGTGCAAAGAAAAACACTTAAAACCCAATATATCGGCTATTTATTAAGCTATGTAATTGAATCTTAGAATCTATATTAAGCTATACTAGAGAAATACGAGAAAAATATAGTATTTGGACAAAATAGTAGTGGGGGGAATGGAGAGCATTTCAAAAATGATGCAGTTTCCAAAATTTCAAAGCATTATAATTCAAAATTGAGTGCAGATATAAAATTCAAATTTTGTCAAATTATAGAGCTAAATAGTTTTTAAATTTTGTAAAAATTTTGGGTCGGGAGGTGTAAGGGGAGGAAGGTGGTAACCAAAAATGTCGAAAATTTTAAGTTATTTCTTAAGGGCTCTGGTGAAAGATACAAAATTTAAATTTTCCATGTAAATACATCTATTTGTTGTACATACAAAAAAAATAATAAAAATTCCACAATTGTTATGCACCGACCCCCCTGGTCTACCGTGCACAAGGTGTTTCATGTGCAATGAAAAAACCACATAAACTGAAAATTTTTGAATGAAATTTAAAGGTAAGAACTTGAAAATTTGCAATAAGCATTGAAAAAAAATCCATAAATTTACGAAATATTAACTGGTCGAAAACCTTTAAAACTTCTACCCCCTCCCATACAGAATTATTTTTTCGACCATTTTTAAGAAATCAATTATCACCTAACTATTAAAACCTATCAATTTGAAATTTTGCATAATAACTTATAAAATTAATTGAAATT
The DNA here is from genome assembly GCA_963669355.1 of Chorisops tibialis. Lineage (NCBI taxonomy): Eukaryota > Metazoa > Arthropoda > Insecta > Diptera > Stratiomyidae > Chorisops > Chorisops tibialis. The sequence goes on along the minus strand of OY770263.1, from coordinate 168,625,335 downwards.
AAGTTGCTTTAAAAGTTTTGAAATTGCGCTTGCCGTTCTACCCCCTCCCATGCAAAACTATGATTTCGACCAATTTCATTAAATCAACTAATAACCAACAAACTATAAGCTACGAACTTGAAATTTTATACAAGCACCTTACAAGAGAAGCGAAATAGAACTACATATTAAATTTCACAATTCCCCTACCTTCTCTACCCGCTCTCATACAAATGTTCGGTTTCGTGAATGTAAAATACATCGAATTTTATGAATATTCTATGCAACTTCGTCTATGAAACTGACATTCTATACAGAGAATATTGGACGTGATTCAAGCAATCAATTAAAAAATTATTAACATCCACCTACTCTTACCATCCCGCCTCACCACTCCCCTTATAAAAACTCAAACTTGCATAAATAAACGAACGAAATATTGATTATAAGTACTGGAGCCTTTGAACGTTTCCGCAAAGTGTTAAATTGACAATTGCCCTGTCCAAGAACCCCCTTTCACTTAGTCTTCCCTAACCACTCTAACATGCATATTGACTTTCCACGCATCCGCAACTTGTCCCAAGAATAATAAAGTTTCGCCCGACTTGTTGGCAGTTTATTTTTGTATGGGAGGGGGTAGAAAGACAGGCACGATTTCAAAGTTTTGACGCAATTTCATTTCAACTATTTTTAAAAGTTTTTTTACAAAACTTTAAAGTGATAACTTTAAATAGTTAGGTGATAATTGATTTCTTATAAATAGTCGAAAAAATAATTTTGTATTGGAAGGGGTAGAAGTTTTGAAGGTATTTAACCAGTTTATATTTTTGGGATTTTTTTAAATGCATTTCGGAAATTTTTATTTTTGCACCTTAAAATTTCATTCAAAAATTTTCCGTTTATTGTCTTTTTTTCAATGCACATGAAACACCTTGCGCACATTGGGGGGGAGGGGGTCGGTTTATAACAATTGTGGAACAAACTATTTTTATGTTTTTCATGTATATCAAATAGATGTATCGACATGCAAAATTTAAAATTTGTATGTATATATGGACTCATATCTCCGAGACTGTTAAAGGTAAAATGTTCATTTTTGGGTGGGTTGTTGATTGAGTAAGTGAACTCCATTACTTAAATTTTGGGAGTATCAGGTAGAAGGGGGAGGCGGGGGAGGGAGAGAGTCAAAAACTTCACTTGCTAATATCACCACCACGAATGCAGATAGGAAGCTGAAAATCAGCAGAGGTATGAAGAGCATTGTGGGACAAACTTTAAAAATAATTTAATTTTTTTATCCATTGACGTCCGAAAAGGGGGAGGGGGTTAAAAACAAATTGTCGGGCAAATTTTTTTTTTTTGATGATTATATCTTCAAAATTACTAATCACAAGAAATTCATATTTTGGGAATATTAAAACGGCCCAGAGATCCACCAGAAACTGCTTAAAAAGAGGCTAATTATTGTAAGGGGGAGGGTCAAAGGGGGGAGGGGGGGTGGTGGTGCAAGGAAAAACACTTACAAATGAATTTCTCGACTGTCTCTTAGCTCTGTAATTGAAACTTGAAACGTATAATAAGATTTAGTAGCAAAAAAATATAACACGTGGACATAATAGTTGTGGGGGGAATTGGGTAGCATTTCAAAAATGGCGCACTTTCCAAAACTATAAAATCATTATATTTAAAATTAAGTGGAGATATCAAATCAAAAATTTGTGAGATTTTAGAGCTGTAAATCTTCTAATTTTGGTAAAAAATTTAAGTTCGAGGGTGTAAGGGAGACAGGTAGAAAGCAAAAATGTTGAAAATTTTGAGTTTTTTTTTTTGGGCTCTGGTAAAATATACAAAGTTTAAAATTTGCACGTCGATACATCTATTTGAAATTCACTGAAAAAAAAATAATAATTTGTTCCAAAATTGTTATGCACCGAAGTGGGGTCTAACGTGCACAAGGTGTTTCATGTACAATGAAAAACATAACAGAATTATGATTGGGCTTCAAGCCCAATCATATGATACTCTAGATGAGATGGAAATGACTTTAATATACCAGAAAATATGCCATCTCAAATTCTTTCGGATAGTGAATAGAGAATTTTGCATGGGAGGTGGTAGAAGTAGAGGGGGAGGTTTGTGTTTTTCGTATATGACACCGAACATAGCATGCAAAATGTTTTTTGCTGAATTTAAAGCTTTTAGTTTTCATTATTTTTAAAGAAATTGATCATAGTTTTCCTGAAATTGGGACATTTGTATGGGAGGTGGCAGAGGAAGTGGAGCACTTAAGATGATTTTGAAACTACTCATCATCATCCTTATCACCATGCTTTGATTCAATTTCAAAGTCGATAGCTCTCATATACTTGAAGGAGAAATCCTTTTCTTGAATTTATAATACAGATATTTGTATGGGAGGTGGTAGAAGGAGTGAAGCAGAGCTAATAATTTTTTCTAAAACTTATTTCAATTACTAAGAAACAAATTCTGGCAAAATTTTAAGTTTCTAGTTTTTCTAGTTTGAATGGAAATCGAGAAAATGCATTTAACAAAAATTGTGCATTTGTATGGGAGGGGGTAGAAGGAGCGTACGGATCAAAACAAATTTTTTTCGTATTAATAATATTTCTAATTGTATTTTTTACACAAAATATCAAGTTGATAGCTGTATCAGTTTCGAAGAAAAATAATTTAATTTAAATTTAAAAATTTCGTGAAATTTGTATGGGAGGGGGTAGAAGGAGTGAGGTGAAGTTGATAATTTTTTCAATACTGATTGAAATTATAAAAAAAATAATTCTGGCAAAAATTTGATTTTATAACTTTACTAGTTTCAATAAACTTCGAAAAAATACATTTATCAAAATTGTCCATTTGTATGGGAGGGGGTAGAAGGAGTGACGGGATCTGATCAATATTCATTCATATTAATGACATCTATATTATAATATTTCGACCCAAATTTCAAGTCAATAGCTGAAGTGGTTTCGGAGAAAACTTAATTTCTTTAAATTTTGAAATTTCATGAAATTTGTATGGGAGGGGGTAGAAGGAGTGGGGGGATATGGCCCGTTCACGAACTTAAAGTTACTTTTTTGGTAAAAATGTCATAAAAAAAATTTCAGCACGATAGGTCAAAGCTATCGAGAGTTATGTTGTAGACAGACGGACAGACAGACGGACAGACGGACAGACGGACAGACAGCAACTCGGAATCGAGATTTTTGAGTGACAACAAATATTTCTGTACCCTTGGCGGCTGTGTGCGCGCATTATTTCTTAGTGTTACAAACGGTAAGGCAAACACAATATACTCTCAGATTTCATCTAGAGTATAAAAACACATAAACTGAAAATTTTTGAATGAAATTTTTAGGTAGAAACTTGAAAATTTGCAAAATGCATTTCTAAGAGTTTGAAATATTAACTGATTGAATATCTTTAAAACTTCAACCCCCTCCCATACAAAATGATTTTTCTACCATTTTTAAGAAATCAATTATCACCTAACTACTAAAAGCTATCAATTTTAAATTTTACATAAAAACTTACAAAAATAGTTGAAGTGAAATTACGTTAAATGTTTTGAAATTGCGCTTGCCCTTCCACCCCCTCCCATACAAAAGTATGATTTCGACCAATTTCATTAAATAATAATTAACAAATTAAAAGCTACAAATTTGAAATTTTGTACGAGCACCTTACAAGAGAAAGGAAATAAAATTGCGTCACAAATCTTGCGATTCCCCTACCTCCGCTATCCCCTCTCATACAAATGTTTAGTTTCGTGAATGTAAAATACACCGAATCCTATGAAAATTCTATGCAACATTCTATACAGAGAATATTGGACGTGATTCAAGCAATCAGTTAAAGAACTATTAGCATCCACCCACCCTTACTATCACCCCTCGCCCCTCTCCTCATAAAAACTCAAACTTTCATAAATAAACGAACGAAATATTGATTATATGTACTGAAGCTTTTGAGCGTTTCCGCAAAGTGTTAAATTGAGAACTGCCCTGCTCAGGAAGCCCCTTTCATTTAGTCTTCCCTAACCACTCTAACTCTCTGCATATTGATTTTCAACGCATCCGCAACGTCCCAAGAATAATAAAGTTTCGCCCGACTTGTTGGCAGTTTATTTTATAAACCTCTTCGCAATCTTTTTTATCTTTCCTACTCTTCTGGGTGCTTTCCACGTTTGTGGAAAGTTGCGAATGTTCAGCCAATCCCAAAGAAAGGAAACAAAGCGAACCACGCAAACTACCGCCCAATAGCCATTACTTCAGTGCTCTCGAAAGTAATGGAAACTGCTGTCAATCGCAAAATTGTTGAATATCTCGAGGATAATCATCTAATCCATGATCGTCAGTATGGGTTCCGTTCTGGAAGGTCGACGGGAGATCTTTTGGTCTACTTGACAGAACGTTGGAACTCGTGCTTACATAAACACGGCGAAGGTCAAGTTCTTGCACTTGACATTGCAAAAGCTTTTGACAGAGTTTGGCATGAATGTCTCATAGTTAAGCTTAGGGCTATAGGTCTTAATGCTACCCTTGTTCAATGGATTGAGAGTTTTCTTTCTGAACGCACTATACGAGTAGTATTAGATGGCGTTACTTCTTCCTCTTCCCCAATAGATTCCGGCGTCCCTCAAGGCTCTGTTTTATCTCCGACTCTATTCCTAGTTTTTATCAACGACCTTCTGTCGCCCACTCTCAATCCAATCCATAGTTTTGCGGATGACAGTACCTTAGATAACACCTATGAATTTAACTCTGCTGCGGAATCTCACAAGCATTCTATTGCTTCCAATCGCGTGGAGTTATTCCGTTCGCTGAACTCGGATCTCAACTTAATCCTGGAATGGGGCAGGAAAAATAGAGTAGAGTTCAACGCCTCCAAAACACAGGTCTGTCATCTATCCCTCAAACGTGATGCTCCAGTATCATCTCAAAATGTGACCTTTGGTGGCGCACTACTATGCACCTCGGATAACTTCACACTTCTTGGCGTTAAAATTAATGACCACCTGAATTGGGCACAGCACATCTTTGATGTTGCCCTTGACGCCTCGAAACGTCTTGGTGTTCTCCGAAAGTGCAAAAAGTATTTCACGCCGAACGACCTAGCAACCATCTATAAGGCATACATTAGACCACGTTTAGAGTACAATTCGCATGTTTGGGCTGGGGCACCCAAATCACACCTCGCGTTGCTCGACCGTATTCAAAAACATGCGTTCCGACTCATTGGAGACGAAACCATCACGTCTTCTATCGATTCTCTCGAGCATCGCAGAAATGTCGGAGTACTCAGCATTTACTATCGCTACTTCCATGGTAAATGCAGTGCGGAATTAAGCGCACTCATTCCTCCAATCTATAATTTCCCCCGTGATACTCGTCAAGCTGAACGCGCTCACAAGTACACCGTTAAACTCATACCTTCTCGTACAGTGAAATTTAGGCAGACATTCATTTCCCGAACATCAAGACTGTGGAACGCATTGCCAGCCAAAGTGTTTCCCAATGATTACAACCTCCAGTGCTTCAAATTCAATATACACCGTCACTTTCGTCTTTCCCCACCCGAATTTAATTGACTCAACTTCAGTTTTTTGGTTTTTTTTCCTTTTTCTCCAACTCCTATACTGACACAGCTGTGCATTGCATTATAGGGTAGCCCCCTAAGCTGTGTTCGGTCCCTTAAAAAAAAAAAAAAAATATTTCTTTTGTATTTCGCTAGAATATGTATATATATGTTTTACATTTCAATTGCATAACTTAAGAAATAGTCGCGATATTAATTCTTAAGTGTTTTTCTTTGCACCTTCTGATCCTGCATCTTAAAACAATTAGGCTCTATCTAAGCTGATTTTCGATCTGTATGCCGCCTTAATGATCCAAAAATATGAATTTTTGTCATGAGTAATTTCAAAGATATAATCATTTGAAAATATAACTCGGCCGACAATTTATTCTTAGCCCCCCCCTTCCGGACACCAATGGATAAACAAATTAAGCTATTTTTAAAATTTGTCCCACAACCCTCTCTACATCTTTGCTTATTTCCAGCTTCCAATCTGCGTTCCTGGTGGAGATATTAGCAAGTGTTTTTGACTCTTTCCCTCCCCCCGCCTCCCCCGTCCACCTGACACTCCCCAAAATTTAGGTAATGAAGCTCACTTACCCAAATAACAATACATATAAGAACGAATATTGTACCTTTAACGGTCTTGGAGATATAAGCCCATATGTACAGCGTACGGCGGGACGAATTTTTTTGTTCGTTTCACTTTATTATTTTAATAATAAAATATTGGGATCGACTTGGAAAAAAAAAATTGCTACCCTGAAATTTTGTTTTTTCGTCTGCACGCCGTACGCCGTCTGCTGTAAGCCGATGTGTACGCTCAGCGCACATTAACTCCCAAGCCCTTCAAGATAGAAAGTTCATTTATGGGTGGGTTGCAGATGGTTGCGGATCTCTGGCGGACACCCATTTTCAGGAGTGTACGGGTTAAGAGGGAAGGAGGGGGAGGAGCGGTAAAACCAAAAATTAAGGATTGGATTACCTCAGTCTCGGTTTAACCTAGAAAGCTGAAAATCAACGTGTACATAGAAAGGTTTGTTTCACAAACTTTACAAATAATTTTTGTACTCATTGGGGTCCGAAAAGGGAGTGCTAAGAACAAATTGTCGGCCGAATTTTTTCTTCAAATGATTATATCTTCGAAATTATTTACCATAAAAAATTCATATTTTGGGACCATTAAGGTGTGTTACGGTTCCATTGTAATATAGATCGGGCCTTCCTGAAAGAACGAAAAAAAACAAATTAACAACACGTAAGTATTGGATTTCGAATAACTACTTACCTTGACTACGGTTAGGCAAACACCTCGTGTAGACGCCTTCCACATTTCTGGTTATATCCTGGTGCATCTAAAATGAAACAAGTTCGACATGTAAGGCTGAAGGGACGTAATCAGTAGAGTAAAGAAAATGTAAGTGTTGAAATTACATAAATTTGACGAAATCTATTTATATGGTATATTTTTATTTATTTATTCATCTATAGAGGATATCTCGACAGACCAAAGAATTATAATAAAACAAATCTGTATACATTGAAAATTAAAAAACCAAAACAATAAGAAACATTAAGTAAAACAAAATAAAAAAAATAAAAGTAATTACTTAAAAAAAAAATATAATAAATATGCTACAATATAGGCTTTGAACTGCGGTCAGTAAATCGATTTTGTCGCATATCATATCAAAGTAGTAGATGCATCTAGAAATAGGCTTATTAAGTCCATAATTTGTGCGGTGCGTGATGGGATGACAAATTTTTCTCTTATTCAATAGCCTTTCTGGAGCATAAATTGGGAGATAACTGAGCAATTCCGGGGTTTCAATGCGATAGGAGATAATATCCCTTATAAACATCACGTATAATAACTTTCTTCGGTGAGCCAAAGATTGCAAGCCAATTAATTGGCATCTGGTTTCATACCTGGGAATGTCAGCACTTACGAAGAGCATATCTAGAGAAATCGCGTTGAATTCGCTCAATTCGCATTAATCTGATATACAGGATCCCAAACCACACAGCAATATTCCAAAATAGGTCTCACAAGAGAAACAAAGAGTGTTTTGACAATGAAATCTTTAGCATTACGTCTTATAAATCCCAGATTTGAATTAGCTTTGCAGATTATGTAGTCGATATGAGAATTAAAGTCAAAATTAGAATCGATCAACACGGCAAGATCCTTTACCTCCGAGGATTTCTGAAGAGATTAAGAGATATTTAAGTTGTATTCAAATAAAATGGGAAAAGATTTCAGTAGGCAGGAAATATTTTACATTTATCAAAATTGAGTTCCAGCACGTCACACCTCACGCTCAGCAATATCAGCCTGAAGTTCAAGACAATCATCCAAGCTTGAAATCTTAGAAAAGAGTTTAACATCGTCAGCGTACAAAAGAGTGCTTGAAAATTTTAATATTGAAGGAATGTCGTTTACAAATAAAACAAAAAGTAAAGGCCCTAAATGGCTTCCTTGGGAAACGCCAGATTTAACATCAAAACAGGATGAAGAAATTCCATTTATTCGCAGAACTTGTCTTCTAATCGTAACGTAAGATGAAAGCCAGTTCAACAGATTAGAATGAAACCTTAGTGCCTTCAATTTCTCAATCAAAAGACCATGATGAACCCGATCAAATGCCATTTTGAAATCTGAATAGAAAACGTCCACTTGAAAGCCTTGTTCCATTGCATCTTTACAATATTTAGTGAAAATCGTTAAATTTGTAGACGTAGAACGACCGCAAACAAAACCATTCTGACAATTTTAAATAACCTCTTTAATATATAGGAAAAAATAGATTTTCCTTAACTATGCTTTCAAATAACTTAGGGATGGAGTATAGTTTGGATATTGGTCTATAATTTTCAACCATATGTCTGCAACCTGACTTAAATATTGGAGTTTTGAAAGACAGTTTCCAAGTATCCAAAAATGAACCGGACTCCAGCGACTTATTGAAAATATTAGTTAACACTTCATAAAGCGAAGAAGCGCACCTTTTAAGAACCTAGCCGGAATTTGATCATAACCAGATACTTTTTGAATGTCTAAATTGCATAGAGCAACTAATACATCATCTTCAGTAAGAGTTAAACTGCCAAGATCCACAATGGGGACCAAGCCGCCGAACCTTTTAAAAATTTTAATCGACTGTTGAGGTTGAGTTGTAAACAGACTTGAAAAACGATGCGAACAGTTCACAGGACCCTTCAGCAGAGTTCGATACCTCTCCTAGAAACTCCATTGAATTAGGCAATAATGAGTAATTACGTTTGGAATTGAAGAAGACCCAAAAGGATTTACTATTACGTTTAATCTTTGATTCAACTGAGTCGATACATTGTCTGTAGAAAAAGCGATTATACCAATCAAACTCCTTCCTGAGACGAAGGAATTTGTTCCGGTCGTACAAAGACTCAGTTTTTCTAAAACACTTAAAGGCTTTATTTTTTACGTTTTTTAGGTTGCTCAATTTCTTGTTGGATCATGGAAGTTTAGAGCATGACTTTTCATTAAGCGAAGGCACATATAATTTAAAAGCATCACATAAAATATAGATGAAAGTTGAATAAGCACAAGATAAATTTAAATTTGAAAACTTAGAGTTCCAGTCAATAGAAAAAAAATAGTCATTAAGAACAACAAAATCGGCTTCACAGAAGTCATAGCGTGTATTGTCTAAACTATTACAAGATATAGGCTCAAAATTATAGAATTCTATTAAGAAACCAAAAGCAGTATGATGAATAGAGTTATTTAAGAGTGGAAAATCTACTAAAAAGGTGTTATACTTAAACTCATTATTTACGAAGATTAGATCCAAAATTCGTCCAAGACTATTTTTAAAATGATTAATCTGAAACAATCCCAAAGAGTACAGCAGATTGATTACTGCATACTAGTGTTGGGTAGGACAAGAATTTTTGTCCCATGTTTGTATGAGGGGCTCATTTGAAATTTGAAGTGGTACAATGTCCCACCTCAAATGTCCCATTCAAAAGCTCCATGTCCCATTCATACATACAATGTCCGTCCCATTCATACAATTTGCCTTTTTGAGGAGCAATGGTAGCAAATGAGCGAAAAATGACGTATATTGCGTTTTTATGTTTGCGCGTAGAGTATTTTAACTCTACTAACACCGTTTCTTATTGAGATGCGGTAGTAAAATGACGTATTATTAGGTGTGGCATTTGTGGGTTGTGTTTATAATATACATTCTTTTTTATTTTATTTATTCTTATTTAATTTTAAAAATTAAAATACAAAATCTCTCAATCTCTCTCAAAAAAATACATTCTTATTTATTTCAGTTATTCTTATTTACACTTATTCGGTTTCACTAGGGTTAAAATATATACTAGCCATGTAAGTCAATCCAACAACAACAAGTTGTAGTCACAATAAAAATGACAGTTCCGTTCGCCAGCTTTTGTATGTAGTGGACACGGCGGGCTTCGTAAGAATCGCGTTTATTCTTAAATGCAGTGTTAAAAATAGTTCAGTTTCCCAAAATACTTTATTAATAGTGCTCAGCATGTAATTACTACACGTTGATATCAGTGCAATAGATTTTTAATCGAAAAAAGTGCGATGAAAGTTAAATCTCGGTTTCTCCCATCGAAGAGAATCTGTCATTCATGTGCAGAGTTCTCCGGTTCGTAATATTTCCGTGCTGAGAGCTTTGCTTTCAGCCATACAAATGCATGGGACAAAACCCGGTGAAGTGAGTGTGATTTGAGTGTTACAAATGTATTGGTACAGCAGCCATACAAATGCATGTTTTTAATTCAGATGCGACAAAAGCTCTGCAGTGGGACAAAAACTTTGAAGTGGGACAACAATATTTTTTGTAGTGATGGGACATTTTGACGTGCATGATTGTACCACTTCTTGTATGAGTAACCCAACACTACTGCATACTCGCCTTCCTTTCGAACGTTGAAAGCGATGAGTGACTTCTCTTCTGCAGAAAACGTCTACATTACATCGCCTAGGTTGAAATCTCCCATCACTATTAGGATCTCATCCTGATACAGGTTATAAACGATGTCCTCTATGTTGATCAGATGCTGACGATAAAGCTCCAAAGGGCTCTTAGGCGGAATGTAACTCACCAAAAATGTTATTTTGGATGTAGAGAAAAGCTCCACCGTAATGCAAAGTTGATCTACGATGTTTAAGTTCAGGCAAAAACCAATTTGCTTACTTCGAAGTGTAGAGCAAACTGCAACTCGTATAGCGCCACCACGGTCCATACCAGTAGATGGTGATCGGTCACTTCGATACACCACGTAGTAAGAGTCAAAAAGCTCTGTTGACTGAAAACTATCATTAAGCCGAGTTTCTGTTAAAACTACAACGTCATATTCATGAAGTGATGAAGCCAAAAACAAGTCGCGAACTTTCGTGCGCCTGTTGAGCAGCATTCCCGTTTTTTGGACCATAAATAAATTTTCTAATACGAACGGAGATAGTAAAAAGAAATCTACGCGGAGATACGACGAATGTACCCAACGACATCGGCAATAACATCCGCAAGTGCAAGGTTTTATACGAATTTTCGGTTGCAGACAAAGTCACGATACCATTTCACACATAACACCATAGTGCACGAGCCAAAAGTTGGACACGCTTCGTGGTACGCGAGCTCTCAAATGGACAACAGCGAATCGGTTCATCGCAAAATCTGCAAACAGTCCACTGTCCAGAAAATTGGAGGAGACACTAAGATCTGTCCGGCTATTAACGAGTGCGCAAACATTATTGTAGATATGCAGAACAGTCTCGGAAATTGTTTCATTTTCTCGGACAGCAAGGCTACGCTTCTGGCACTCCAATCTTCTCTCTATCGAAACTAGTGTCCATTTGTAGACATAATTTGAATTGCCTAGCGACCATAACGGAATTTTTTTCTAATTTGGATACCGGGTCATAGCGGCTTGTTAGAAAACGACGCTACAGACACGCTTGCGTGGCAAGGATCTGCTAATATTAGCTCCACTAAGAAGTCAGTCGATGTAGCACCAACAGTGCTGAACGCTAGCTTCAAACAAAATATTTTGGATTCCTTCTTGGCAGGGTGGCACTGCATAAAAATATTACAGCTCAGCTCACTGTCCACATATCTCCAACAGTCGTCTCCTTTGCTTAGGTTCTAGATTCTTCTTAGGACTTGACGACCTCAAAGGCGTCAAACATTCGAGCCTGCTTCGGTTCGCAAATTGAACTAAGCTTCCACGGGAGGAGAAAAGTCCATCTCATAATAAATAGAGAGAGTACAATGGCTCCAATCAGATGGCTCCAGTGCATTTTGGTTCTACGAAACCACCCCCCTAAAACCAAAACCTAAACCTAGCATAGAAAAAGCGGAAACTTAAAATTTTGCCTCAATAATTGTAATAAATGCTAAAAAAAGAACAACTTCGTTTCACTCCTTCTTCCACCTCCCATACACATATGTAGTATAAATTCAAGAAAGCATTTCTGCTTTGAACATACATATGAGTGCAATCGACTTTTAATTGGAGCTACTGATAAGGATGTAGATAGGCAGTTTCAAAATTATTCAAAACCTTTCACCTTCTCTGCCATCTCCCATACAAATGGCCCAATTTGAAGAAAACTATAACCAATTTCTCTAAAAATTATGAAACATTTTGCAAAACACGTTTGGTGCATATAGAAAAATTACGGACCTGCACGATCTGCTTCAGCCACTTCCCATACAAAAGTCAATATTCACTATTCATTCCTACTTCATCTAGAGTACTGGGCAATATGGCCAATCATAATTCTCTTATGTTTATTTTTTCTCACCTTCATTAAATAAGATGTTGAGGACTTCCTATGATTGCCGAAACCATTTCTTGTCTTCGCTAAATAAGATGTTGAGTATTTCTCATTTTGACTGCCGAAACCTTCACTTGTCTTCGTTGAATAAGCTGAAGAACTTTTTCTTCCTCACCTTTCAATGCAGCTTTGAGAATGTCATTTATTATCAGAAACAGTGCAGGTAATAATATGCAGCCTTGTCTCTTGCCTTTGCACAGCTCTCCTCAATGTAAGACACTTCATCTTATAATGTTAAAATCAGCAAATAAAGGTTCAACGAGACCTTTCCAATGCCACCATGTTTTTAGTTGCACCTTCAAATAATTTCTTCGTTCCACAAGCAGGATCCGGCTTGGCACTGAATTCGGAAATTGATTTTTCAACTTCCTCTAAGTACATAACTCGGAGTGCTATCATTATACCATGTATACATTATATCGTTGTCGTGCATCGTTACGATTTTTTTGATTTTGGGCTATTGCTCCATTAGAACGGAATATAAAATGTGTAGTAAACCGTGAATCCCTTTTAAGTTGAGTTTTGAACTCGCCTGCAAAGGTCGAGAAGTTGCCGACCTTCACTCTAGAGTAAAATAGACTCCGCCAGAAACTGATACTTATCAATTTTCAGTATTTTTTTGTCGAAAATCTGTTAGGATTTCCAAAAATGGGCTATAAGCCGTCATTATGACATCCAATCTGCTACTTCGAATTCAGCGGACATCACAAATTGTACAAATTCAGAAATAAAGGTCGTCGTCTTATGAAGAAATTCCGAACTAACAAATTTTTCATCGTAAAAAAGACAACAAATTCAAAAAGAAATAGCTATCATCTTGAAGATCAGAGTGAACCCAAAAACTTTTGGGAATGAATCCGCCAAAGCATAGTCACTAGATAGTAACAAGCAACAGCACATGATCGGCAGTTACCCTAATGATTAATATCCTTAACGACTAATTCTTAAACTTCCCCAATGTATAAAGCCTAAATAAATTATACAGCATCTGCACATATACTCTCGACATACTTAAAGTAAACTTAAACTTTCGCCATATCACAATACCATCTGCTAGCAGCTCCTTCTTCGAAATCATTCGTATCCTTAAAAAAACGAAGTCTCAATCTTACGATTTTCCTTTTTCTTCTTCCAAGTTTATATTTTATTTCCCAAGAACTCTATTTATGAGCTCCCTAATGGTTCGACTTCAATACTATACTCGTCGTCGTCTACTGAAGGACATAAATTTCTTGAACTTGACAATTGTCAAGGAAGAATGTGCCGACCAGTCATAAAACTTCTGCAGTCGTAACTATTTTTTTTTGGGGGTATGGACTTGGGTACTGAATTTTTGCGGGCCGTGCAACTACTTTTATACATCTCAACACCATTTCATCCTCAACCTCTCCCAATTCTTTTTCAAAGCCTTGGTATCGTCGGTCATATACTTGTTAGAAAACTACCACAATTCTGAAAGGATCCTGAAAAATTCATGCTTCCAGCTTAGAAGGATAGCCTATGAAATCCGACTGTCTGAATCCTTGGATTGAAAGTGGCGCGAAGGAAGCTAGCGAGTGGAGAGAGAAGGAAGTAAAAAAAAATTCGAAATGGTACAACTGTTATCAGAAATATATTGCCTCGTAATTTAGTTTCGGGGTTGGTTTTCCTGCTTAACCGTTTTACTTTAAGATAGACTTCCAACCAGAAACTTCCTTGAGGAGTAGCAGTCGGCAAGGATTATTCGACATCCATTACTTGTGTGTTATATAAACTGGGATTTTCTATGGGACTTTTTTTTATTTTGATATTTCGATTTCTTACTTTTCTGTCAAATGTCGTCCTTTTTCACTTACTGTGTGAACTGTGTTCACATTACAATTTCGATGGCTAGAAATATAAAATTGAAAGACATTCTTGCTTTGTTATATATAATGACTTTGAACTAAGCAAAAAGGAGTAGCAGGAAAAGGAGTATGGCTAAATCCAGAATGTTGTTCAACATTCGGGATGTTTTGTACTATCCCTCGGCATTGTAATCTGTACAAGAAAAGTAATATATAGGAACCAGAAACACTAGTAAGTAAATGGGTGGTTTTGTGAGAGCGATTTTCCATGATCATAAATCCACTAAAGACCAACCCTCAATTTTCTTTAGTCGAATGTTACAAGATCCTTTTTTATTCTCCGATATAGTACAAGCGATAGTAACTTTCTTGTTAAAATTTATTTGCCAGTTGCCAGTTCCTTAATTCCATCGCCGCTACAAGGAGTAAAGATATGGCGAATTGTAGATACTTATTCAAGCCGAGGTCCTTTCGCTCTGGACTTGTGTTAAATATATGTGTGTGCCTGCTTGCCTGCTTCCTTCTGGTGTTTGGAACACTTCTTGTCAAGATTGATGAGTTTTTCGGCAATAAATTTTGTCTTCGTGCATACTTAAAGCGAAGTGTATATATAGGACGAGTATTTTGTTGTAAAATGCTGTGCCATTACGATGAATGGCGAAAGTAAACCATAAAATAAATAACGAAAAAGTAAATCAAAATGAGAGATGGGGAGGTAGATTTAGGGTAGAAGAAGCTGTAGGGACTTTCGAGACAGTGAACTTTAGATAAGTAGGAAAAAAAGGAATTACTCTTAAATCCTGATCAGACACAGAGTTGAAACCACGACAAATAAATTTAGTTTTGGTTTCCGTTCAACTTCAATACTAAATACGGTTTCAGTTTCGGTTTTGATCACTCAAGTAGTTTTAGTTTTGGTTGTATTTTACTCTTTTGTCATTTATTGGTTACAAAAACTCGACCATTACCACAACTCCTATTAGACTGCCATATTCGGGATATTGAGGGAAACACTATTTACCATGACAATTTGAACATATTTTTTTTCTTCTTGAAGTACTTGTTATGAGGAACATATTAAAAGAGAAATTTCGCGCTCATTCTAAGGAGGGGGGAGGGGCATAAAATACAAAACCTACTGATATTGGCGTTTTTGTGAAAATTGTGTATATTGTTCTCCTTAATGCTGTTCTATTTAAAGTACGCACAAACAGAAATTTTTTCAGGGCTCTGCCGAAGTTTTACTTATTTTCGCTCAAATTGACTCTCACCCATAATATCATCCGATGTTGTAACACTTACTTACATACTTACAATAGCAATACAGCCCAAATCGGGCTTTGACTTCCTGAACACTTCGGTTCCATCCATTTCGGTTCAGCAACCGCGTCCTTCAGTTTGAAAACCTTAACAGTGATTTGGTATCTGCGTCAATCAAATCCTCCAAGGGCTACCGTGGTTTTCCGATCGGTCTTTGTTCATTGACGTTCCCTTTTAGTGCGCATTTCGGAATTCTTCCATCTGCTCCACATGAACACATGAAGCTTCTTGAATTTTATGAGGGTTGACACTTCTGGACTGTCAAAGATAACTTACAATTCTCTATTGTATCTTATTCTCCAGATCAAGTCTTCCCTTACAGGTCCCAGGATTCTTCTGAAGACCTTTCTTTCAAAGGCGTTAAATATTTTGTCGGATGCCAAAGTCAATCAAAGAACACCCGACTTGAGACAGAACTACCACGATGCTCATAAACAACTTAAAAAGGCTGTTAGACACGACAAGAGAAAGGTCCTTGAAGATCTGGCCAACAAGGTAAAATCTGCGACTTACCTTGGGGATATGGGTTCAATATTTATAATTATGAAACAGTTGACGAACAGGAATTTCACCGCCAACCACCTAGTGAGAGATGTCAACGGAACTCTCCTTGATATGAGTGAATACCAGTTGCTGCGATGGAAGGAATACCTCTCTGATATTTTAAACATATTTTCAAAGGAAAATATTCCGGAAACAGAACAACTACCAAACATCCAACCGAACTACCCCAGATAAGGAAGAGATAGTTTCTACCATTTGGTCAATGGCGGGAAGGAAAGTCCCAGGTAAAGACGGACTACCAACCGAACTCCTCAAAGCGGACCCGGAAATAACAACCAATTTACTCCTCTAGAGGTAGAGAGAGGTGTGGAATGAAGGAAAGTATCCAAATGAATGGAAGGAGGGCGTCATTTTGAAAATTCTGAAGAAGGGCGACCTTCGGGATTGTGGCAATTGGCGTGGTATGTATATCTTTACTTACTGCCGTATTGAAAATCATGGCATAGGTAACTCTCAACAGGATTAGTGATGTTGTAAAGGATCGCCTTGTACCGACCACAAAAACACCCTACGGATAATATTAGAATATTCAGCCGAAATGGATACATCTCATGTTTATGGATTTCGAGAAGGCTTTCGACAGCGTTAAGTGAGATTACATATGGATGCTTTGTGTAGGAGAGGTATTCCAGATAAGGTCAAAGAATCCTACGAAGATGCAAGGTATCGCGTCTTACATAGAGGAGAGCTGTCCTGTGCGGACGGGTGTCAGGCAAGGCTACATATTATCACCAGCCCTGTTTCTGGTGGTAATAAATGACATCTTGAATGCCGCACTGGAACGTAGGGAAGATAAAGGTCTTCAATGGAGAATATTTAACATTTTAAGTCACCTTGATTATGCTGATGACGTGTGTTTGCTTGCACAAAACCGTTCGGACTTAGAGTCAAATATTCGCTCGTTGAATTCTTGCGAAGAGGCGGTACTGAAAATAAATGTACGTAAAACCAAGTACATGCGCACGGGTTTGATCAGAAGCAAACCTATTGCTCTTATTGCACAAAATGTGGAAGAGGTGTAAGATTTTTATTATCTCGGAAGCATTGATATTGAGGATCGTCTAAATAAAGCTCTTCAGGCCTTCGCTATCCTTTCCCCTTTCTGGAGATTAAAAGAAATCTCCATTCGCACAAAGTGGCGAGTTTTTGACAAATCCGTGTTGTTATATGGTTGTACTATGCAAAAAGTAACCGTTCAACTTACCAAGAAACTGGAAACTTTCGTGAACCAATGTTTTCGACGCATTTTATGAATATTCTGGACAGAAGTGATCTTCAATGACGAACTTTGGAGTGCCGGAGGAATTGGTAGTGGATCGGTCACACCTTGAGGAAACCAGAGCAAAACATCGCCAAACAGGATCTGGATTATAATCCTCAAGGAAAACGTCGGGTTGGTGTACCATGTAGCATGGAAGCAAGCAGTTGAGCAGGAGGTCAGAGGAATACACAAGTCCTGGCAACAGCTGAAGGCCGATGCTCAGGTTCGCGCCTTGTAGAAGAGACTTGATTCTGTCCTATGCCTTTATATGGGGTCGTAACAGGAATTTGATTGATTGAAATTAACGTCCACGTTTCGTTCAATAACCAGAGTTCCCCGAAGGGTAATTCAGCAGAAACTGGAAGAAGAGTTACTAGGGATCCCAGCTAGTTACAAAAAAAAGCTTGTTGTTGTGGAAAAAGATCACAATACATTCCGTATAATTTTCTGTGTCCAAGTCATGCATGTCATGTTGTGTAGTATTTCAGCAATACAGTTTCCACCGTTTTTCAGAAGTTCAACTGGTATTTCGTCGATTCCCACCACTGTGTTTAGTTTTTAGTCACATAGGGCGGCTTTGATTTCGACAAGAGTGGATAGTGTCGATGATGATTCTTCTTCGCCAGTTGAGGCCTGAATTGAGATGTTGTCTGTCGTGATCGGTGCTAATGGTGTTTGCAGAGACTGGTTTTTGGCTTATATCCCTTTTGAAGGTATTTTGCTATTGCGTGTGCGTCCCGCTTTTTATTTTGTCTTACATCATCGTCTATTTTTGTATCTTGTCATTATGGCACTTCCTTTGCTGGTCTTTTACGCATATTGCCTAAGCTCGTCGTGACCATCTTATTTGGCTCGGGTTGGTCGTTCAGTAAAAATTTTTTAAGCCTCGTTTTTCTATCTATTGCATCGGAGCATTCTTGGTTGAACGAATCATTATTTTTCGCCGTGATTGATATCCTAATATCTCTTCTGCGGAGAATTTGATGCCGTCTCGTATTTTCATCCACATATTCTCCACTATGTCAAGTCTTGATCCAGTGCTGACATGTACGCCTGCACGTAGAGCTCACTACGATATTTATGCTGCTTGCGAAATTAATAAGACATTGGCTATTGTCATTGGTTATGTCATGGAGACTGTGCCCTCTAATTGTTCCTCCATGAGCCTCCTCATTTCTGACTTTTGCATTAAAATCCCTTAAGACAATTTTTAGGTCATTCGAAGGCAGTGAATCATATGTTGTCTCTAAGGTGACATACAATTCGTCTTTAGTTATATCGTTCTTGTCTTCTGTTGGCGAGTGGACGTTGATCTACCAAGTGTTGAAAAATTTGGTCTTTATTCGGATTGCACACAATCTTTTGATTACTGGTTTGGAACTCGTGACCTGCTGTTTAAATTTCTTGTCAACGACAAAAGCGACTTCAAGCCCTCTGCTTCCCGACAATTTCCCACTTGTGTATCCCACGTGTGAACGCATGTCCATGATTTCTTTACCGAGCTATTCAGTTTCTTCAATTGCAGTTATGTTGATGTTGGGTTTTGCCACTTCTTCGAGGAACTCCTTCAGAACTCCTGTCCTAAATAAGGTTCGAACATTCCAAGATTCAAAAGAGTAGTCCATTTTTCGTTTGTGGGGTCGCTACCGTTGAGTCCGTCCATTCCAAGGCTGTTCTTTAAGGGTCTGGACAGTGGTTTTTTCCATGCTGGATTTCTCACAGCCATGCTGCGAGTCCAACTAAATCATACTTTTTGCCTACTTCCTAAGACGTAGTGATGTTACTGGCCATTCAGGTTAACTCCATACTCTCTCCTCCTTTCTCAACAGGGCTTGGAATTGGCTATGGCGGAATTGTTTTCAACCAACACGTTTAAATATCGTTTTGTTTTCATTCAACTTAAAAACCTCACAAAGAAAATCTTTAAAATGTTGAAAAATATTATTGGATTCAATGCAATTAACCATTCAACCGTGTGTTGGGGTGTTGAAATTCAAATATTTACTGATTTCAGCCCACCCACAGTCAATTCAATTAGCAAAATTCATTTTTGCGTCACTTTAGAAAATTGCATTTTCCAACCCCTTTTGAATGCGTATATATATTTTCAACAATTTTCAAACCCTCTCTAAAAATTCGTAATTAAAAACTAACATTAATTTCAAAGGGGTGTTATTCAGGAGACGGAGAAAAAAAACATATAAAAATCGGCCCGTGTCCTAAATTTGAAACTCACATTTTTCGCTTTACTCAAAAAAAGAAAATTATACTTGAAAATTTATAACTGGAGAATTATGGAAAGGGGATGCAACAAACATATAAGACAAATATTCATCTCCATGCCTCCTGGATAAATTCAACAGAAATTGCAACGAACTTTATTTTTGGATATTAGTGAGTGAAAATATAGCGAGGGTTTTTTTCCGAATGTAAAAAGGGTGGTTTCGAATGGTTTTGAATGAAAAAAAAGTAAAGCAATTAATGAAAAACTCGTTAAAATTTAAATACGATTGCAGATATGAGATGAAATAAAAATGGCGCATTATTTTGCTAGAGTAATCGTATACCTAGCATTTGGATGAGGATATTTAAAAGATATATTGCATGTGAAGCGGGCAAGTAAGAAGCCTGGATGAAAAAAAAAACAATAACAAAAACTCGAAACACACATATTATGATAAATGAGGACGCCGCATATTCAAGCTATACAGAGTCTTGTTAAAAGCGTTATAATATACAAATCTCGCTGGACTTGAAAGTTTTTTAATCAAGCCAGGAATGTGGCAGTACTAGCACCAGAAGTGCTCGACAACAAGGAAAACATACGCTGCGAACTGTTATATAGGAAAACAACACCACTATTATCAACTTCCCGGTAGGATAGTATTAATGGTGGAATGGAGGATGAGTGGAAAGGGTGATATTGTTGCTACACCGAGATATATGTGAAAAAATAAGCGACCAACATGGTCGTTCTGTATGCCACTTAAGCGAAACTGAATCCTTGCTGCTGCCGAGATGAGATGTCCCCAATGTGTGAGCATAAAATATGAAAAATATTCTTCATTTTAAGTTTAACCTAGTTCGTAGATTATGTAGGATCCTATAGTTTTCACGCTTTATTTGGCCAAAATTTGGATAAATTTTATTAACAATACTTAATCGAAAGGAATATAATGGACGAAGAAAGAGTGATCTTAAGGACAGAGATATTTTGAAGAAAGTGAAATATCGTGGAAACTGAGACATATTAAAGGGACAGCGTTCTTTGAAACGGAAATATTTTGTAGATTATGGAGATATTTCGTGGTAGTGGATATCTTGGAGGAGAAACATCTGGGAAAGAAGAATAATAACATTATAGTTTTCTCTATTCTAAGAGCTATCAAAACCGCTTAAAATACCATAAAACCTTTCCAACACCTGCCGCTTGTATGTATTGCTGCAAAAACTAACTAAATTAGAATAGAAAACTGAAAATTCTCGAAAATCATGAAATTTCAGCAAACTAAATCACTTCGGAACAATTAAAAAAAAACAAGTAGAACATTTTCAGCGAAATTGCAAACATAAGACTACTGCCAATCTGAAAAGAAAACGCTTGAGAAATATGCAACATGCAGCAGTCGAGAACCAGTGCTCTACTCAACAGAGAAATTGCTTAATTAGAGCCTTAAATTTGTGCAGCGTTTTCTTTTCATACATTATCCCGTCATTTTCTGCAAACGGAATTTCCAAGATAAAATTTTCTCTCTGCTAAAGGAAATGCACGTATAATTCTGTGATATATGTGTGCGGATGTATAATAGTCGACTTTATCCAGCATCCTGATGGGCGTTATTGTCCATTCCTAGAGCGCGCATTAAATGCTCGTTGATTCAGGCACGAGAAGAGCCTCGTTTTCGTCGTCTTTCATTAAATTTCCCAAGCTTTTTCTTCAGTGTTTTACACAGATTCGTTTTGTATTTTTCTCTTCGTCCTGTTTTTTTTTATTGCTTCTCGTCCTTGGGAATAGTTATCTCCATCATCTTATTCTAAGATTGCACTTGACTGAACCCATGAACAATACCTCGCTCCTATAGACTTAGTCTTTATTTGCTTCAGCTATTTCATCGTCATTTTCACTATCACTTCTACAGTTGGACTCGATCTCACCAAAAAGGAATCGTTCGAAAGAGAAGAGGGAGACAGTCATTGTCGTAGCAAGGATTCTGGTGTGTCGCCTTGCGGTTCTCCAGACATTCATTGCTTGTTTTCTCCTTTTTTACACCATTACGATTGCGATGTTAGAACTACCAAGTGGTTTGAGGATGAACTCAATGTATACAAAGAGACTTTGGCTCTATACAGTATAATGCTGAAAAATAGAAGAATCTCCATTTTTTTCTAAGGATATGTTTCTCTGGTATAGTTGTTATTATCGTCTTTATTCTTGTCGTGGTTTATTAGAAGATGTTGTCCTTCTGGGAAATATTTCACTTAGCTCAGCTGCTCCCAACTTTCTAGTATTTTCGTATAGTTAGTCCTGTGGTGAAGCGGCAAGTTTAAGTATTATATAGTTATCCTCGATGGTCCTTTGGTGATAATTGCAGTTGCCGGTGGTAGTCGTCATGCCACCCAAGAATGACTTCGATGAGAGTTGAAAGCGAGGAGTACCAGAAGAATTGCAATGAAATGCAATTGGATGGATATGGTGGGACATAAATGAGCAACCTTGTTGCAACAAAAATAAACGAATTGAGTTTACAATTTTCGCATGGTACGAATAAATGGAACTGCTAATTGCAATTTGCTAAAATTGAATTATTACTTAACCAAGAGACGATTAAATTAGAGGAATTGTGACTTGTGTAGGATTAAGGACACTTATGTGATTAGAATCCTTATTTTTAGGAGAAAAATTCAATTTTCATTAATATTTTTCAAGTTCTTCCCAAAAATATCAGCCAACAAGTTGGGCGCAACATTATCACTGTTGCGACAAGGTAAGGATGCGTGGGAAACCAATTTGCAGGTTAGGATTGATAGGAAAGACTAAGTGATTGGAGATTCTAGGGCAGAGCTGTTGTCAAGTATTTAGCACTCAACTGAATATATGGTATCAATAATTCATTCGTTTTTATATGCAAGTTTGGATTTAAATGAGTAGGGGAGTAATCGATAGAAGGGGTGGGAGAATGCTAATACTTTTTTAATTGATTGGTTGAATCACGTTCAAATTTCTCTGTGGAGAATTTTAGATTCACAGCCAAAGTAAACTCTATTAAATTCGGTGCATTTTACATTTATGTAACTATACATTTGTATGGGAGGGGGTTGAGAAAGGTTTTCGTACAACATTTCATGGTCGTAGCTTTTAATTTGTTGGTTATTAGTTGATTTATTTTAATTGGTTGAAATCCTAATTTATGTCATCATCTACAATGGCTCGACAGCCCAAATCAAGCCCTGACCTCCTGAACTCGTCACCTCCATTCGTCTCTAATTGCTTTTTCCCAATTGCTTTTTCAATAAAGCTGCTTCTTCATAAATATCAATGAATTTGTTATATTGCTAATCAATTTTATTTTTGTCACGAATCAAAATAGTGAAAAATCTCTAAATCTTTTCTTAAAATGTCTTGTTTCGGTTCCACCGTAACACCGTAAAATTCACCTGGAATAAAGAGAAAAGAAGAAATTCTAATGGCTTACCTTTGACCACGGTTAGGCCAACACGTCGAGTGGCCTCTATAGCATTTCTAGCCTAGAACTGCACCTAAAATTGAAAAATCTAACAACGGAACGGGAACTATTAGAGTAATGTAATTAATTATTATAAGACAACGAGCAATGTTCGATTAATCAAGCTGAACTAACAAAAAGACACTTTACCAGGATAGAAGCAACTAGAAAATCAACAGTACACAATAATAAACACGTACCTGCCATAACACCATAACACCTCAGGAGAAGGAGTGAAGAAGTATAGCATAACATGTTGAGTCCCACAGGGCTCAGTACTAGGCCCCGTGTTATGGAATATACAATATGATGACATCTTACGACTTCCAGTACCAAGAGGTGTACAAATAATTGGCTACGCGGATGATATAGCAATCACTGTGGTTGCAAAAGACTTACAGAGTATCAAGAACGTAAGCACCAACGTGATTTCTGACATTAAGAACTGACTTAGAGCATCTAATCTAGAGCTAGCTGCACAAAAAACAGAAGTAGTTCTTATTACAAGCAGAAAACAAAGAGACGTTAAATAAAGATGGCCTTGAAATCGTATCCCAACCCTCCATTAAATACTTGGGTTTTATGATTGACACAAGATTATCCTTCAAGACGAACACCGAAACAGTCTGCGCAACAGCAGGACGAGTGAACTCTGCCCTATGCAGAACAATGGCGAACATTGGAGGACCCAGCCAAAACAGGAGGATACTTCTTTCAAGAGTGACGCGAAGTATCATAATGTATGCCGCACCAATATGGAGCGAAGTACTACGATACAAATCTTACGCGAATATGCTAAAAAAACTCCATACAGTAAGTGTGTTAAGGGTTTGCAGTGGATTTCGCACAATTTCATATGACGCCACGAATGTCATAGCTGGTTTACTGCCGCCAGACATACTAGCTGCTGAAGTACAACGATTATATCACAAAAAGAATACGATAAATCGATGCTTAGCTGTGGAAGAGAAAAAGAAGAGCAACGGATAAGTATCAATGCCTGGCAACTGCAATGGAATACCGTAAACAAAGGCCGCTGGACGTATAGACTCATAAGAGACGTAGATAAGTGGGTCGGACGGAAGCATGGTGAAGTAGATTACTACATGACCCAATTTCTGTCAGGGCATGGCTGTTATAGAAGCTATTTGCACAAATATGGCCATGATTCCTCTGCGTCATGTCCATGTTGTACAGATGCAATAGAAAATGCAGAGCATGTATTCTTTCACTGCCCAGTCTACGAAATGGACATCGTTGGAGAAAATATTAACCCCGATAACATAGTTCCACATATGCTGAGCAGCAGCGAAACCTGGAATGCGGTAACTCAGATGTGCGTGAAAGTTCTCACCAAGCTGAGGAGACTCGAAAGACTACGCAGGGAATCATCTGAGATAGAAGTGCCTATAACAGCTAGAACAGTTGGTAGTTGAATAAGATAGGCAGTGACATATACAGAGTGACATAAGACACTTTGACAGTAAATTGACGTTTGAGCGACTCAAAGCGAATCCTTCGTCAGCTGTTACATCAGTTATACCTGCAATTATGTCTGCTGCTGCTGTTCGTGCGGGTAATGGGCTCAGATTAAGAAGGTGTTCAAAGTATTGCACTCATCTTAACTTTGTAGCTTCCGCATTACTTAGAATGTTCCCTATTGCATGTTTGCAGAGGGTCGTCTTCGGTTGGTATCCCCCTTTCATTCTTTTGACAAGGGAATACGCGGCTCTTGTATTGTGTAATTTAAAGTGTTCGTCCATGTTTTTAATTTCGTCATTATTGTACTTCCGTTTTTTTTGTCTGCATATTTTGTTTGCAAATCGTCTAAGATCATCATATTTGTCCCGTCGGCCGTTCTGTTAATATTTTGTAAGCCTGGTTTTTTCGGTCTAAGGCATCTTGGCATTCGTTGTCGAACCTGTCATTTCTGACAGACAGTTCTGTCTAACTGGCGAGTGTATATTGCAGATTTGGGTGGGAGCTCAGCCCGTACTTGGCGTACATGGACGCAGTTGTCTAACAGATACGTGGCACGCCTGCCATCATTGGAATAGACGCCAGTGCCCTCTCCCCGATGTGGTTTCATAAGATTGTTGACGGTACGTCAAGCCCTCGTGGACTGCGTCGCGGAGAAGAAATTGTCGATTAGGTACTTGCGAATGATATGTATGTCAAGAGCGAGCCGAGTATGTCACATACGTTCGACGGACCGAGAGGGAGTGAGCGACGTGACATGGCCTTGGCCAATCGTGCAGCGATGGTCTTCGAGTCTCGGTGGGTACCAAGGGGTGTTGTTGAGAGGCCAATGGTGAACGACTGAGGGTTGAGGCGGACGAGGTTCCTCTAAGCGATGTGGAAATTGCTGAAAAACTATGGAATAAAAGTAGCAATTCATCATTTACTACTTAGTATCAAAGATGGTTGTGGTATGCGGAAAGTAGTAGCATACTGAAGGATGCAAAAAGCAGGGGTTCGGTATAGCCGGGACTGCCTAGTAGCAGACGGAAGGATGTGAAAATTTATGTAACCATGGGTGATAAAGTAGCAAACGGAAGGATACGAAAGGCAGGGGTTCAGTATAGCCGGGACGGCCTAGTAGTAAACTGAAGGATGTGAAAATTGATCCAAAACGGGCGAGAGTAGTAGCGGACTGAAGAAGGCGAAAAGCAGGAGTTCGGTATAGCCAGAACGGCCTAGTAGCTGACGGAAAGAATTTAAAATTGATCCTAAATTGTGGATAATTAGTTTGGCTGACGGGCGCGAAAAGCAGGGGTTCAGGCCAGGACGGCTTAGTAGCAACTGATGAAAGCTAATTGAAGCAAAAAGACTTAGTGGATATTGATAGAGTCGAATTGATAGTACATGGTCAAATGCGTAAGAAAGTAGCACCATAATGTTCGAGGTGTCCCACCGGATCCCTCCCCAAAGTCACAGTAGGATTGGAGCGAAATCTGAATGAAGATATGAATCGAACAACTAATGATCATACGTAGAGAGAATAGGAATTGAGACTTATCGATACGACGTGATGCAGGCAAACCAACACAGCCATGGTTGAAGTCCCTTCGTGGTACACGTAGTGGCTGTGGTTTACCACCTACATTGCGGGTAGAGCTTTATTCCGTACTGCTGTACTTGTATAGTATACGGTTCTCTTGGAATGCCTAGTGTAGACCTTGTGCCCGACGTGGAGTTGCGTATCAACCAGGTCCAATGACTCAAAGATGGGGAAAGGTTTGAATAAGCCTTGCTCTTACCAGTGTGTATGCTGACCACATGAAGAAGCATAGACTGATATCACTCACTGTGATACGTTGGTCGTCCTTACGACTAGCGTTAAGCATGGTGGATGTAAATGTTAATGATTGTCGTAACAATAACAATCCGTGTTGCTAAGGCAACCGTGAACTTGCGACTTAATGTCAGGCTGTTCACGTAAATCGATCAAGATATGGATCTTCTATCCAAGAGTGGGTGGTACAATGATGGCATGTTTCGGAGAATCCGCAAAGAAAATCCGAAACGTGTCAAGTATTGGAATGCAGAATTGGCGGGTAAGCGAGTCCGAGTTCGATCTCTGAGGAAGAAACTCCAAGGAGCTCTTTTAAGGGGCCAATCTAATGCGTCCCAGCTTAAACTCGAATACCAGTGAGGCATGAACGAGTACCGTGAGTTAATTACGTCATTCAAAGAGGACGATTGGGAACGCTTTGTCCGTCCAAACTGTCGTGATCCCTGAGGCCAGGTCTATAAGATTTGCAGGAGAATGCGATCGGAGACTGATTTGATGTGTCGCATTAATGTTGGAGGCAACATTATGTCAACATGGAGTGAGTGTGTAAAATTACGATTGGATGAATTCTTCCCGGGTCCTGAGCCACGAGAAACTCGTCAGGATCGGGTAATAGTAGAAGGAGAAATTCTTGAACTTGAATCCGAGGAGATTGGCGTCAGTTTCAGCAGAGTCAGATCCGAGAGGGCGCCTGGGGTCGACGAAATGAGAGGCAAGATGTGTAAAAGCATCTAGCGTGCCATTTACGAGTACGTAACTTGCGTTTCCAACCGATACTTTACAAATCGTGTTTTTCCTGCAGGTTGGAAGATGTGTGGTCGTCCTTCTTAAGTCTCCAGATAGAGGAGAGGATTATGGTTCGTGGACTGTCAAGAAATAGCCCTGTGCAAGAGCTATTTCTCTGACAGATCAGCATATGTTAGAGTTATATAGGGCATTGTATGGAAGGTTGTGGAGCACGGCTGCCCACAGGGCCCTATCAGTGGCCCACTCATATGGATTCAAATGATGGATGACCTTTTGGTGCAGCTCGCAGGTTCATGCAGGTTCGCGGCATGTGCTGATGATCTACTAATACTGGTGGAGAGAAACTCCAGAATAGAGCTTGAGCGTAGGGAAGAGGCTTTAATGGCAAACGTTCGGGAATGGGGTTTGAGGGTTGGCGTGGCGATATTGAGGGATAAGACGGTGACCATTATGGTGACCTCGGCAAAGTCAAATACCAGGGCATTAAGGTTTCTGAACGATTGGGATTCAAGCCTCACCAGCAAGAGCTCAGTGGACGTCTCCTGACTAGTGTCAACCAGAACCGAAGAGTGCTGCGTTGTGAGTGGGGTCTCTTCAGGCAATCTATTCGTGTCACATAAAACAGTTTGTTCATTGCTTGTGCAGCGTATGGATCGGCGGTATGGTACAAAACATTGGTAGCTGGTGAAAACATCAACTCAATTAACTCTAAAGGGTAGTCGTGACAGCATGTTTACCTGTATGCCGCACCGTTTTCACTATGGCCATGTAGGTACTCATAGATGCTCTACCATTGGACTTGGAGGTGAAGCGTTATGCTATCACCTACAAAGTTCGGGAGGGACTCCCATTGCTGGTTAACGATTGGTTAACCTCGGAAGAGGTTAGGGAGAGCAGCCTTCGCAAATACAAAGAACTCCACGAACTTAAGATCACGTCACTGTGGCAAGCCAGGTGGGATGGTACCGATAAGGGAAGAGTGACATACAAATTTATTGCAACCGCGAGCTTCGCGAGGGACAACCGAGACTCTGACTTTTGTCTAAGCTTGGGCTATCTCTTGACGGACCATGGCAGTCTAAACGAATTCCTCCACAGGGTGGGTAAGCCCGAGGCAAGAGGATGCGAGTTTGTAGGTGGCTGCATGTGTTGGCCGAATGTTCAAGATATGCAGATCTAAGGCAGCTGGAATCTATGGGGGTGGTAGTTGATGGGGCGGGGTTGGACGTAGGGAGGTACCTCGCTATCAGGGAAAGTTTTGAATGCCTCCACGTCTTTGCACGTGAGGGGCAGAAGCTGGATATTGAGGGGTTTAATTGTGAATATTTATGACGAGTATTTGTGCTGTCTTTTCCGTCCTCTATATGTTATATGATCTTTTTTTACATGCAAGGACGAAGTTTATCAAATACCGGGTAAACGATCAAGGTCAATTCCGGTATTACCTTTTGGTGAGCGCCGTCCCCACGTACCTGAGGAGTGCGACCAGCCACGAATTGCAAGAAACTCAACTGGAGTAACCTTTACGGTTACGATGCCCCATCGGAGGTTTCCTGACACCACGGTTAGCGAAGAACCCATAAGAGGTTGCTTCCACCCGCGGTAATGGTTTAGGTCCACTAAACGGTACACGTGGTGGTTGTGGTTATTACCCATATCGCGGGCAGAGCTCTTCGTAGCTCGGTGTGGAGTTGCGTTTTCGAGCCCAGTGCCATGATCGCTAGACTGGCAGAGATTTCGATAGATCTCGCATCCAGCGGTATGAATGCCAAACTTGCATTTGGTGTAAACTGCTACATTCGGGGGCGTTAATGATTGTTGTCACAAAAGCAATCCGTGTTGCTAAAGACAAACGTAAACTTGCGACCTGGCGTTGGATTGTTTACGTAGAAAGGTCAAGATGTAGTTCTATCCAAGGGTGGGTGGTACGAGTTAACAATGGCATATTCTTAAGAATCCGCAAGGTGAATCCGAAACGTGTCAAGTGGTGGAACGCAGAACTGATGAGTAAGCGAACACGAGTACGGGCTCTGAGGAAGAAATTCCAAAAGGTTCGTTCGAGGGGCAAATCTAATGCGCCCCAGCTTCAACTCGAATACCAGCGAGGCATATATGAATATCATGCGTTGATTAGGACGCTTGGAGACGTTCTGTGAAAACAAAAATTTACAAGACCTTATTGTTGGAGGCTACATTATGTCAGCATGGAATGAGTGTAAAAGCACTACTGGATGAATTCTTCCCGAGTCCTGAGCCGAGAGAAACACCTCATGATAGGATAATAGTAGAGCTTGAACCCGAGGTCTAAGATTATAGCTAGAATTAAAGAACCCTACGAAGATGCAAGATGTCGCGTCTTGCATAGAGGAGAGCTATCCGAGAGCTTCCCTGTGCGAACGGGTGTCAGACAAGGCTGCATAGCCCTGTTTCTGGTGGTAATAAATGACATCTTGGAAGGTGGGGAAGGTAAAGGTCTTCAATGGAGACTATTTGATATCTTAAGTCACCTTGATTATGCTGATGACGTGCGTTTGCTTGCACATAACCGTTCGGATATAGAGACAAATGTTCGCTCGTTGCATTCTAAATACAAAGAGGCGGTAGTGAAAATAAATGTGCGTAAAACCAAGTACATGAACATGGGTTCGAACGCAAGCCCACAGATTGTTCTTAATGGACAGGATGTGGAAGAGGTGGAAGATTTTTGCTATCTCGGAAGCATTGCCAGCTCGGCTAAATAAAGCTCGTCAGGCCTTCGGTATCCTTAACCCTTTCTGGAGGTTAAGCGAGATCTCCCTTCGCACGAAGCTGCGAGTTTTTGACGCATGCGTCAAATCCGTGTTGTTAAATGGTTGTACTACTTGGAAAGTGACCGTTCGACTTACCAAGAAACTACAGACTTACGTGAACCACTGCCTCCGACGCATTTTAGGAATATTCTGGCCAGAAGTGATCTCCAACGACGAACTTGAGAGTACAACAGGACAGAATAAAATAGGCATTGACATTCAAAGACGGAAGTGGCAGTAGATGGGCTACACTTTGAGGAAACCAGAGCGAAACATCGCCAAACAGGCTCTGGATTATAATCCTCAAGGAAGACGTCGGTTTGGTTGACCATGTAACACATGGAAGCGAGCAGTTGAGCAGGAGGCCAGAAGAATAAACAAGTCCTGGCAACAGCTTAAGGCCGACGATCATCATCGCGCCTAACATAACGCTTGATTAATTGAACCCGAGTAAATTGACGCTAGTTTCAGTAGGGTCAGAATCGGGAGGGCGCCTGGGTCGATGGAATTACAGGTGAGATGTGAAAAAGCATCTGGCGTTCCATCACTGAGTACGTAACTTGCGCTTTCAACCGATGCTTCCGAGATCATGTGTATCTTTCAGTTTATTCCAACGGTAAAAAAGGAAAGATTTTTTGCATCGCATCGTCACTGGTGATAAGAATTGGATCCATTACGAAAATCCAAAGCGAAAAAAATCGTGGGGATACCGCGGCCATTCATCAACATCGACGGTCAAGCCCAACATTCAACTGTATATTTGGTGCGACCAGGTTGTCATGGTGTATTATGAGCTACTGCAATCGGGTCAAACCATCATGGAAGATCGCTACAAATACAGCTAATGCATTTTAGCCGGACATTGAAGGAGAAATGACTGCAATACGAGGAGCACATGTTGTAGCTCTTCCATTCTTACGAAGAAGCCGAAAATTGAATCAATTCGTGGATCGGCTCAAAAAAAGAGCAGTTTTTTTGACGCGGGATCCGTATGCTGCCAAAAAGATGGGCAAAGTTGGAGCTAGCAATAGGAATTTCTTTGAATATTAAACACTTAACCATTTTTGCACACTAAGAGCTCGAATTGGAAAAAAAAAAACATAACAAGAGTACGACTGGGCATAAAGCTCAATCGTGCGATACTCTAGATGAAAGAGAAATTTTTGTATCTTAATAAATTTTGTAGGGGAAGTGGTAGAGGAGGTGACGATATTGAACTAATTTTTTGACATAACGCTAAGGTTGCTATCAAAATGTCTTATACAAAATTTAGGATTTAAAAATTTAATAGGTGCTGAGAAAATTAGTGTATTGGATGTAGTGAAGTAGTGCAGTTTGTATGGGATGTGATAGAAGGAGGGGCGAATTTTTAATGACTTTTCAGAAATAACTATAAACATCATGCTTTTGACATGTTTTAAATTGCAGATCAGTAGCATTCATACTTTTTAGGAAAATCGACTTTTTATGAAGTTGTGAAATTGTGTCATTTTATATAGGAGGGGGTAGAAGGGGTAAAGCTAATCGTCTAATTTTTTTTCGGTTTTACTAATAATTCTAAATAAATATTTAGTGCACAATTTCAGCTCGATTAATTTCATACACACTGAGTAAATTGGCTTCGATCATTTCATGAAAAAATGCAGTTTGTGTGGGAGGTGGTGGAAGGAATGGGAGGACTCAAATAACTTTTGTGCAGTAGATTTATATCATCATAAAAGTAATATATTGCAAATTTGAGATCAATAGCATTTATATTTATCGAGCAAATCCGTTTATTGTAAAATTACGAAATTGTGTCATTTTGTATGGGAGGGGGTAAAAGGAATACAGCAAATCGTCTTATTTTATTGGTCTTAATAATAATTTTAAATAAATATTTCGTGCACAATTTCAGCTCGATAACTTTTATACGCACTGAGTAAATTTGTTTAGAGCATTTCATGAAAAAGTGCAGTTTATATGGGAGGTGGTGGAAGGAGGGGGAAGATTCAAATTATTTTTTAAGAGTAGATTGGAATCATCATAAAAGTATTACATTCCAAATTTCAGATAAATGTAATTTGTACTTTTCGAGCAAATCCGTTTATTGTCAGATTGCGAAATTGTGTCATTTTGTATGGGAGGGGGTAGAATGGGTGGAGCGATTTGGCTCGTTCACGAATTTGGCCTTACTTTTTTGTTAAAAACGACGTATACAAAATTTGAACTTTCTAGCTCAACGTGTTCTCAAGCTAGAGAGGACACGGACGGACGGACGGACGAGCCTTATTTCTTGGCGTTACAAACTTTGTGGCAAACTTATAATACTCTCAGATTTCATCCAGAATATAAAAACTATGGTTTTCAATTTGTACTCTCAATAATATTAAATCTTTGAACATGCTCGAAGGTACCACTCTGTTGGCCATGCAAAGTTCTCTATGTCACCAGGTGTGGCGGCATTAGTTACAGAATTTTGACGTTTCTGACCTTGGTCCTGATTCTGACGATGAAAATCCTTTCCGAGATTGATTTGCAGGAAATTTGAAAGTTTCTCGCTCTCGATATAAGGACGACCACCATGGTTGAACACCCACGGCCAACATCAATCAACCAAATTCCTGTTAAGACTAAGGGGCATACGAAAGAAATATCTCTCTTTCACAAGGCGCGATCCTGAGCATCGGCCTTTAGCTATTGCCAGGACTTGTTTATTCCTATGGCCCCTTGCTCAACTAACGATCAACATACAGAGCAGTATTTTCGCTCGGGGTTAAAGTGATTTGGGCAATTGTAGCATTGAAGAAGAAGAAGAACTAGCTGTGGGTGCATTCTGCTGCCTCACATCACACAGGGAAGAATTTATACACAAGGACCTGAAAATGTAGTAGTAGTCTTCAACAATAAATAAGGGCCAGTTGAGAGAAATATGTAGTTCTCATTTAAATTTCGTTCTCAATCTAATCCTTTAAACTGGGCTCAAAATTTTAAAACTAATTTTATAAAAGAATCCTTTCCGAATAACAGGGATCACTTTAATTTAATTCAGCAGCATGCATTAACAATTTTATCTCTTCCGGTCGTGCAAGTTTTTTAATAAAAATATCCAGAAAAAAATCCAACGGAATTTCTTAATAAATTAAACAAGGAAAAACTTTCACTACGTCTTTACGAATGGTGCGGATCATGCTTAAAAAAGCCAAAAGAAAAGTTGCCGTTGTTGTTATCAAAATTCAAGAAATAAACATTATGTATCGATCCTTATACTCCTCACGAACAGAAGTAGTCAAGAAGAAGAATTCGTATAATATAGCGATGCTAAGAATTTGCATCTTTCCCATTGACATCTATCCATATTCTTACCAATGCATTGCTTCTGGGAAGACAACCCATCCGCAATATTTGCACCACTATGAAAACTTTTCCTTCGAATCCTCGTTGTCGTTATCGTTTTGGGCATCTTCATTCCCACTTGGCAGTACCAGGTCAGGGTGAAATTTTTGATAGGACCTCGAATGTACATATGCATATTTTCCAAAGAGCTTGAGGATTCGGTTTTCGGGGTGAATGAAAATGCAAATATATGGCTTTTGTCAGAAGGATTTAGGATCGATAGACACGCGTGTCTACGATAGTTCTTGAGTAAGTTATTGAGTGAATGATCGAACGTCTAGGAGCTAGAATTGCTTCTGCTGTCTTGGTATAGAAAGACATCGAATTTGCTACGTATACATCGCGGACAAATGGTAGTGCTCAATGCTGACATTTTATTTGTATATATCCTTGCTGGAAAAGTGCAGCAAGTGCATGAACGAGCGAAAGACTTTCGAATCGAATATAGATATACCTTTAAATAGATGTATATTGAAAACAGGATAATACGAAGGATCTACCTGTCTATATGTTTTAAGGAATAGAATCCAAGAAGATGTGCAGAATATTCGCATATATACTCGTATATTTCGGTTTGATGGTTGCTCGACAGAAGTTCATGGTTGGATCATTGCTGCTCTTGTGTCTTAAGACAGTGTCGTCTTTTTTCCCGTCGTTTCTTCGTCCTTCTTGCGATCTCTCGTTCCGTTCGAATATATAAATCGAAAGATTGCTTGAAATGGTGGTTAGGATGCTCCTTTTGCAGTTCTTTATTGGTAGAGTATTAGTCGTGGCTTTTTCTTATCTATTATAGTACATAGCTGTATATCTATAATGTAGTTAGTGTTCAGTCTCCGGATATCATAGTTGCGCTAGAGAAGACGACGATGACGATGGGTTTCAGTTGAAATGTAATCGAAATTCATTTGGTGCAATGAATTTGACTACTGAAAGACTGAAGGGATAACAAAGTTTTCCTTGCATTCATTCAAGGCTTTCCTGATCCTCACGACATCGACGAAGATGACGGCAGAAAGCTTGAGCAAAGAAATTGCCTGTTTAAAGTTTATTCAACTGAACCAAAGATGCCGCACGTGCACACACGCCGTACTTTAGTTTTTTTTAAGTAACCTCTCATCATATAAGAAGAGCTAGAGCAATTGAAATGGGAATGCACACGATGAATAGATCAAAGAAAACGGATTGGAAAAAACAATTGATTAAACATTCGATTAATGCTGACATGAATATGTGATTTCTGCTTATCTTACTTTATTATTCCAATAATAAACCAATTTATTCGCTTTGGGAAAATAAAAAATTTCATTTTCCATGTTTCATGATTAAATTATAGATAGCTTTGAAAGTTTAATTGAAATTTCGGAATTTCGTGAAATTTGTATGAGAAAAAGTAGAAGGTTTAGAATGAAGGTATGAGATACTCTAGTTGAAAGAGAAA
Source organism: Chorisops tibialis (assembly GCA_963669355.1). Classification (NCBI taxonomy): domain Eukaryota; kingdom Metazoa; phylum Arthropoda; class Insecta; order Diptera; family Stratiomyidae; genus Chorisops; species Chorisops tibialis. Next base: position 168,590,561 of record OY770263.1, on the reverse strand, counting down.
TTTTTTGACTTTAAGAAATTTAGTAGGGAAAGTGGTAGAGGGGCTGACAGTATTGAACTAATTTTTTCACATAAAGCTAGAGTTTCATTCAAAGCTTAGGGTTCAAAAATGCGCTACTACTTCAAAAATTTACGTACTGAGAAAATAAGTGCATTAGATTTGGGGAAATTGTGCAGTTTGAATGGGAAGTGGTAGAAGGAGTAGAAAGTTCTTAATGAATTTTTCAGAAATAACTTCAAACATCATTCAATTGACATGCTTTAAACTGCAGATCAGTAGCATTCATAATTATCATCAAAAACTACCTCTTGTAAAGCTGTAAAATTGTAACATATTGTATGAGAAGGGGTAGAAGGTGAGCAGCTAATCATCTAATTTTTTTCGGTACTACATGAAAAGTGCAGTTTATATGGGAGGTGGGGGAAGGAGTGGGGGGTTAAAATAATTTTTTTACGGTAGATTGATATCATAAAAATAATACATTCGAAATTTCTGAACAATAGCTTTTATACTTTTCGAGAAAATCCGTTTATTGTCAAATTTCGAAATTGAGTAATTTTGTATGCATATGGGTAGAAGGGCTGGAGCGATTTGAGCCGATCACGAATTTTATAGTACTTTTTCGCTAAAAATAACGTGTACAAAATTTTTTCTTCCTACCTCAACACGTTCTCAAGCTAAAGAGTGAACAGTCGGAAGGACGGACAGATGGTTTCGAGATTTTTTGAGCCACAAAAAATATTTCTGTATCCTTGGCGACTCTGTACAAGCAGTATACCTTGGCGTTACAAACTTACTTTAGAGATATTCTCAGATTTCATCTAGAGTATAAAAAGATATTGACTTAAATCATGTTTCACTCAAACGATGAAACGTATTTTTCAAAATTGTAGATTTGTTTAGGAGGCAATGGAAGGAGTAAATGGATCGCAATAATATTTTTGACGGTAATGGTATTCACATTATTATGTCAAAAGTCAGCTCTATCGCTCATCGCATGTTCGCAATTGTCCACTACTTTCAAATCGAAAAAGGTGCACGCGTGCGAAAACTATGTTACTCATCAAATGTTCAAGCTCTCAAGAAAAAATAATGAAAAAACACCTGCACTCATTTCCCAGAACGCAACAACAATTACACGTATAGGCTCGTATGACAAGAGAATGATTCAAAGGAGACGGAAATGATTTATAGAATCGGCCATGGTTGGCCGACAGCGGCCGACAAAATCGATATAAAGAGAGCGAGCTTTTCGAAGAACAGGCAGTCAGGATTGAATTCTTCACGTGTCAGCCGATCGATGTTTGGAAAGCGAAAAGGTCAAGATTGCGAAGCGATAATTTGTGAGCGAAAATGTCTCAAGTGAAAAGTGTAACGCGATTTAGTTAAAAGATAAATAAATAAAGTTTTGCGGTTAAATTAAAGTGAACTTGCGAAACTATAATAGTAGTTTTATTTTTAATTAGCGATCCCTCGCGACTTCGTCCGCATAAGAATCGCACTAACAAGCAATTTTTGAGAATGTAGTTAATAATACATGTGAGAATGAGAAAGGAGACGGCGAGAAGAGGAATAGGAGTAAGCAGTTCTGATCCAACCGCGGTGGCGTGCGGACGCGTAACGATAATTATATAATCGAAATTGATCCCAATAAACATTAATTCATAACCAAAAGCTTTTGTTTTTCTTATGATCTCACATGGGGGCTCAACCGGGATCAGCCTTCGTTATATGATTATAAATCGAGAAAACGTGAAATTCGAATCGGTAGAGTGGCGTCCATCGTCGTGATAGTGTGTGTACGGCGGTTTACGCGAACAGCGATTGTTTATAAGCCGGTGGTTTTTGGGTGTGTAAAACCGAGTATAAAAAAAAAACTAGAATGGCACGCGTGGTGTTGGAGCAAAGGGAATGGGCGGATTTTTACACAAAGAATGGCCTTGTTCGGGAGTGCAGTATTCGCGGGATAACTGAAAATGGCACGAAAGAAGAACTGGCATTGCGTATTGTGGAATTCGACCAGCGAAACCCTATAAGTGAAAATAAAGTTAGCGACGTCGAGAATGAACCAAACGAGAATACAATCGTTCATAATGTGTCGCGATCATCACTGCCAGGGCCGAACACAGAGGTGTACGGTGCAGAAGATGAGTCGCGTATGTATCGAGTTCCCTCTTGTACATATACGTTTCGCGATGTGGAAGATAGTATCGAGAAATTTGGCGCGGAAGTAGGACAGGATATTTGCATATGGACGGAAGAGTTCGAAGCAATGTGCATAAGTGTTGGGTGGAATGATCACCAGAAACTAATATATGGGAAAAAACTACTAGTGGGGACGGCGCGTAGGTTTGTCTTAGCACAGAGTGAGATAAACAGTTGGGTAAAGTTGAAGAGCGCGCTGGTAGCAGAATTTGGAAAAAAGCTTAGTGTGTTAGAGGTGCATAAAAACTTAGTTGAAAGACGGAAAAGAACGGACGAGAATTTTTCGGACTACGTGTATGATATGCAACGCATAGCTAAGGCGGGACGCATGGATGAAGCTACCGTGTGTGAATACATTTGTGATGGCGTTAGTGATGACGCGGTGAACAAAATGTCGTTGTATGAGGCGAAGACAATAGCCGAGCTAAAAGTAAAATTGCAAGTGTACGAAAAAGTGCTCCAGAAAACAAAAATGAAAAATACAATAAAGAAAAGTAACGGGTCGGTCGAAAAGCAAAAGAATCGGTTTTCCGTCGAAAAAATTAAATGTTTCTGCTGTGCAGGAACGGGTCATCGGGCTGATGAGTGTCCGGAGAAATCCAAAGGGCGAAAGTGTTTCTCGTGTGGAATCCATGGCCACATGTCCCGACAATGTCCTAACCGTGCCACACATAATAAAAGTGATCCTAGTGTGAATTTCATTGAGCGGCTCGTGGGAGATGAAATTATTACCATGGCTACAGTCGGTGGATTAGAAATAAAAGCAGTAATTGATACATATAGTGACGTGAATCTAATTAAGAGTGACTTATGGGATGACATTAAAGAGGTGTGTCCCAAGATGGTTCCGTCTGATATAAGAATTCGCGGATTCAGTGGCGCAATCGGGCGTGCTCTTGGAAAAGTCATCTTAGAGACAAACATAGACAAAGTACCGTTTGAAATCGAGTTTTATATCGTGTCGGAAAATGCAATGGGTGCTGCGATGTTAATCGGTAGACAATTTTTAAAAACAGTGGATTATACGATTGCTCCAGATCGCGTTGTGATTCGACCGTATGGTCAAGCAAACGTTAAAACGGGTACGCGTGATGACAATACGGAGTATGAGAAATCAGTTACACGCGATGATCGGATAAATTGTGATGAAAAGCAGCTGCTGAATATTGAATGTGTGGGCGATTGTGACGAGATAAATGCACCTTTAAAGTTCAAAAAAATTATAGGTGAACTGATTGACAATTACAAGCCAAAAGAGGGTCCGCCGGCAAGAATTGAAACGGTGATCGTTCTAGCCGATGAGACACCGATTTACAATCGTCCAAGGCGTCTAGCTCCGTTGGAAAAAAAGATCGTAGATGACCAAATAGATAATTGGTTAAGTGAAGGCATAGTTCGGCCGTCTACTAGTGAGTTCGCCAGTCAAGTCGTGGTTGTAAGAAAGAAAGATGGTACATACAGACTATGCATAGACTATCGGGGTCTAAACAGTAATATAATCCGAGATCGTTTTCCCATGCCGTTGATTGAGGATCAATTGGATCGACTGGCGACGGCGCGAGTTTATACTACGCTTGATCTGAAAAATTCGTATTTCCACGTTCCGGTGGCAGAGAAAAGCCAAAAGTACACTGCCTTTGTAACACATAAGGGTCAGTATGAGTTTCGTAAAACACCGTTTGGATTGTGTATAAGTGGCACAACGTTTGGTCGGTTCATCAGTCTTATTTACGAGGACTTAATAAGAGATGGAATAGTGTTAGCATTCGTCGATGACTTGATCATTCCGTCTGAAGACGAAAATGAAGGAATGGTCAGGCTGAGAAGAGTATTGGATGTGGCGGAACAAAACGCGTTGACGTTCAATTGGAGAAAATGTGTTTTCCTCGAGAAGAAGGTGGAGTATTTGGGGTACGTTGTGAGTGGAGGGAAGATTGAACCGTCGCCGCATAAAGTTGACAAGGTAATGAAATTTCCTCAACCAGCAACGGTCGCACAATTGCAGAGATTCTATGGTCTGGCCAGCTATTTCAGAAAGTTCGTGCCTGAGTTCGCAAAAAGAACACGACCGTTGAGCATGATGTTAAGAAAGAATGCTGTGTTTAATTTCAAAGAGGAGGAAATAAAATCGTTCAACGATATTAAAGAGGCGTTGTCCAGTAGTCCGGTACTCAGCTTATTTGATCCGAGTGCGGAAACTGAGCTCCACACGGATGCGAGTAAAGACTGTTTGGCAGCAATTCTGCTTCAAAAGCAGTCAACGGATAATAAAATGCATCCATGCTACTATTATAGCCGTACGACGAACGATGCAGAGAAGAAGTATCACTCATACGAGTTAGAGTTTCTGGCCATAGTGGAGGCAGTGAAGAAATTCAGAGTATACTTGCTTGGCATCAAATTTAAGATCGTAACTGATTGCGCGGCTGTGAAGTTGACCATGCAAAAGAAAGAGATTCACGCAAGGATCGCGCGCTGGGCTATCGTCTTGTCGGAGTTCACGTATACGATAGAGCATCGTCCGGCTGATAGAATGGTACATGTAGATACCTTAACGAGAACAACAATGGTAGTGACTGCGAGCAATGTGACGAGTAAGGTGCGAGCTGCCCAGAACAGCGATGAGTTCGTGAAGGCTATGAAGCAAGCTTTAGAATCGGGCCCGCATGAAGATTATGTATGTCATGATGACATATTATACGTTGAAACGGATGGTAAAAGAAAAGTGGTCGTCCCAGACAGTATGCAGACAGAGGTGATCAATCGGTTCCATGTACGAGGACATTTTGGAGTGAAGAAAACGAAGGAACTAATCTGTGATGAGTTCTTCATACCTCACGTCGAGCAGAAAATTCAGCGGTGTATTGGAAATTGTGTTGAATGCATCGTTACCAATCGCAAGATGGGAAAACAAGAAGGAATATTGCATCCAATTCCTAAGGGTGATGAACCGTTGGACACCTTACACTTGGATCATTTGGGGCCACTGCCGTCGACGCGTAAGTGTTACAATTATGTGTTGACTGTTGTGGACGCCTTCTCGAAGTTTACGTGGATCTTTCCAACGAAATCGACGTCAGCAGAAGAAACGCTGAAGAAGTTGGAGGTGATATCTGCGGTGTTCGGATATGCCAGAAGATTCGTGACTGACAGGGGTGCGGCGTTTTCATCCAACGTATTTCGAAAATATTGTGCCGACAACAATATTGAATTGCACCTAATATGTACGGGTATTTCTCGAGGAAATGGACAGTGCGAGAGAGTCAACAGCGTGATCATCCCAGTTCTGACGAAGCTGTCGATTGAGAATCCAGAGGAGTGGTTTAAGCACGTGGATAAAGCACAAAGATACCTGAACAGCACGTTTCATCGGAGCATCGGCACAACGCCTTTTGAGGTATTAACGGGCGTAAAGATGAGATTTCCAGATGATGTGATGTTAGCAAGGATCATCGAGGATGAGTTAAGGAAAGGTTTTGACGATAAGAGACAGCAGCTTCGCTGCCGAGCTCGAGATGAGATATTCAAAATGCAAGGTGAAAATCGTAAGAGTTATAATTTACGAAGAAGACGGGCTCAGCAGTATAGCGTTGGTTCATTCGTAGCCATACTAAAGACACAATTTGGAACCGGGCAAAAGGTGAAGCCAAAATACTTAGGTCCGTATCACGTTGAAGAAGTATTAGCACGGGATCGTTATCGCCTCAGCAAGCAAAGCGAATTCGATGGGCCTGGACAGACATATTCAGCGGCAGATAAAATGAAGCCTTGGGCCGGCGCTTCATCCGAGTCGGATGACTATCAGGAAGGGCCGTGTGAGAATGAGAAAGGAGACGGCGAGAAGAGGAATAGGAGTAAGCAGTTCTGATCCAACCGCGGTGGCGTGCGGACGCGTAACGATAATTATATAATCGAAATTGATCCCAATAAACATTAATTCATAACCAAAAGCTTTTGTTTTTCTTATGATCTCACATACATTATGTGGGATATGTAAACAGGACTACGACTGTGCGTAAAACCCAATCATATGATACTACAGATAAAATCAAAATTTTTGTGATCTTAAAATAATTTTTATGGGGTGTGGTAGAAGGGGTGACAGCATTGAACTAACTTGTCTCACGTCATACTAGTGTAGCTATGTATAAAAATGTTTTGTCCCAAATGTATGCTTTAAAAATTGCATAGATACTGAAAATATTAATGCATTGCTTTTAGTGAGATTATGCAATTTGTATGGGAGGTGGTGGAAGGAGTGGGGGGTTTTCAGAGATTTTTTAAGAAACAACTATAATCATCATGCAATTGATATGATTTAAAATTCAGATCAGTAACTTTCATACTTTTCAAGAAAATCGAATTTTTTAAAAGAAGTGATATTACGTTACATTGTATGAGAGGGGTTAGATGGGTAGAAGTTAATCGATTTACTTATTCCCGATATTAATTATGATACTAATTAAGGATTTAGTACAAAATTTGAGCTCGATAAATTTTATATGTACTGATTAAATTGGTTTATTTTATTTCCTGAATAGGTGCAGTTTGTATGGGAGGTGGTGGAAGGAGTATGAGAATTCAAATATTTTGTATATCATAGACCCCTGTAGGATGGGGATGTAGAATTCACCCACAGCCAGTCCTGCTTGCCCTAAAAATGGCAAGTGAACACTCACTGGATCATGGGCTGATAACTGATACGAGAAACGGATACAGCGCCTCGAATACGGACTGATTATACGGTAACGACTTTTGGCATTCGAAAACGGACTATGATTGGCTTCTGGAATGTTCAAATATTGAATGACGGGGAAAGAGCTGGGGATACTCGGTCCTTGCACCGCCAATCAGTGATCGACCATGAAATAGAGCACTATAACATCCAAATGTAGGGCTTGAGTGAGGTCAGGTGGATAAGATCAGGAGAAGAACGAACCCCTAGTGGAAACACTATTCTGTACATTGGCCCTGAAAGTGAAGCCAAAAATGGCGTGGCGTTCGTCCTTATACCGAGAGCGAGAAACAGTCTCATTAGCTGAGAACCAATCTCGGATAGGATTATCGTCGTCAGGCTCCGGACCAGTGTCAGAAACAACACAATTCTGCAGTGCCACGCACCAATTAATACCGCAACATCTGGTGACAAAGAGGAGTTTTATAACCAACTGAATGCCACATTCGAACGTGTTCCAAGAGGTGATATTATTATCATATCAGGAGATATGAACGCTCAGGTTGGATCAGACAACACTGGACTAGAACACGTCATGGGGAGGCATGGTGACCCTTGGGTAGACGCGTCATGAACTTGGATTAAGAGACCCGAAAACGGCGAAATTTTTGTGGAGTTTTGTAGTACTCGGCAAATGGTCATAGGAGGGACCTTTTTTCCACACAAGAGTCATCATAAAACATCTTGGGTTTCTCCTGATAGTGTTACTCAGAACCAGATCGACCATTTGGCTATAAGTCGCCGATGGAGAAGATGTCTCCTCGATGTGCGAGCGAAACGTGGAGCTGACGTGGGGAGCGAACACTACTTGATGGTTGCCTGCTTGAGATTTTCTACAGCAGCTATCCGACGACCGCAAATTCTTCAAATAAACCGCAAGCTTAATGTGGAGATCCCAACAAAAAACGCGAATACACCACTATGCTACGCGAAAAGTCATCCACATTGGGTGAATATGAAATGCGCCCACTGGACGCCAATTGGGAGGCAACCAGAAATACTTTTCTAACTAGCGCTGAAGAATCTGTGGGATATGAAGAAAGCGGTGAGAAACTCTAGATGTCGCAAGACACATGGGACAAGGTTGGCAATCGGAAAAAAGCCAAATTGGCAATCATCTCTCAACCCGATGTCAACCAACGAACGCCTGACCTGAGGCAGAACTACCGCGATGCTCATATACAGCTTAAAAAGGCTGTTAGATGCGACAATAAAAAGACCATTGAAGATCTGGCAAACAAGGCAGAATCTGCAGCTTACCTTGGGGATATGGGATTTTCAAAATTTTCCAACTCCAGCTAACAGAGAGCGTTATAATGCATCAAGAAATACTTGCAAATCTATCCTTGAACGTGTTAAATTTGATCACGACCAAAAACTTCGGCAGAAGATCCTTCAGAGTCCAAAAGCCTCAAGATCTTTCTGGTCTTTTGTCAAAACGGTCAACAATAATTTCATCTGCTCTTAACAGTGCAAAAGCTTTTGACAGAGTTTGGCCTGATTGTCTCCTTGTTAAGCTAACGGCCATTGGCCTCGATGCTGCCCTCATTCGATGGATTGAGAGTTTCCTGTCCGAACGCACTATATGATTCGCATTAGATGGCGTTACTTCTTCCTCTTTTCCAACTAATTCTGGTGTCCCTCAGGATTCTGTCATATCGCCTACTCTGTTCTTAGTATTTATCAACGACCTTTTGTCTTCTACTCTCAATCTGATCCATAGTTTTGCAGATAACAGTACTTTAGATAACACCAACAGCTAGGGTGTAGCCTAGTAGATAGCGTGTTGGTCTTGTAGTGCGAAGGTCGTGAGTTCAAATCCCGGTCGGCGCAATATATAATTCCAGAAAATTGCCTGATTGAATATACCTCGGTCACCTCAATTTACGAAAATGAAAAAATTCGTAGAAAGAGGGTTGTGCGAAGGGCTAATAACCCTTCCACAATAAGTAATGAAAAATGTTAAGGAACCTGAATGTCAGGAGGCCAAGGTCCGATTTGGGCTGTAGGGCCATTGTAGAAGTAGAAGAAGATAACACCTTTGAGTTTAACTCTGCTGTGGATTTTCACAAGCAATCTGTTGCTTCCAAACGCAGGGAGTTATTCGGTTCGTTGAACTCCGACCTCGACTTAATTCTGGAATGGGGCAGGAGAAATAGAATAGAATTCAACGCTGCTAAAACACAGGCCTGTCATCTTTCTGTTAAACTGTTCCAGCGTCGTCGTCTAATTTATCCTTTAATAACGTACTAATTAGTTCTTTGGATGAATTTATCATATTAGGCGTAAAGTTAAATAGCCATCTCAATTGGAGCAAACATATCTTTGATGTTGCCCTTGATACCTCCGCCTAGGTATTCTTCGCAAATGTAAAAAATATTTTACGCCTCACGAGTTAGCTACCATCTACAAGGCTTACATTCGACCTCGCTTAGACTACAATTCGCATTTATGGGCTGGGACACCCAAAACACACCTTGAGCTGCTCGATCGAATCCAAAAACATGCGTTCCGACTAATTGGAGATGGCACCATTACGGTTTCTATTAACTTCCTCGAACATCGTAGGAACGTTGGAGCACTCAGCATCTACTATCGTTACTTTCATGGTAAATGTAGTGCGGAACTTAAATCACTCACTCCTTCACTTTTCATTTTTCCCCAAAATACTTGTCAAGCTAAACGCCCACACGAGTTTACCGTCAACCCTATTCCTACTCGTACAGTGAAATATAGACAGTCATTCATCTCCCGAACGTCCCTACTTTGAAACGAATTGCTTTCTAGCATATTTCCAAGCAAGTATAACCTTCAGCGCTTCAAAAATAATGTCCATCGCCATTTCCGTGTCTCTCCCCAAAATTCCCATAACACTACCAAATTTCATCCTCTACCTATACCGACACAACTGTGTAATGCATTAAAGGGTGACCCCCTAAGTTATAATCGGTGCCATAAAAAAAAAATGGGTTCACTATTCAAAATCATGAAACAGTTGACGAACAGGGATTTCCCCGCCAACCACCTAGTGAGAGATGTCAACGGAACTCTCCTTAATATGAGTGAACACCAGTTGCGCCGAAAGAAGGAATACTTCACTGATATTTTAAACATCGTTTCAGAGGAAGATATTCCAGAAACAGAACAACTACCAAACATCCAACCGCAACAATCCTCTATTGGGGACGATCCCCCAGATAAGGATGAGATAGTTTCCGCGATTCGGTCAATGGCGGGAAGGAAAGTTCCAGGTATAGCCGGACTACCAACCGAACTCCTCAAAGCGGACCCGGAAATAACAGCCGATACACTCCTCCCACTCTTTACTGAGGTGTATAATGAAGGAAGATATCCGACTGAATAGAAAGAGGGCGTCATTGTGAAAATTCCGAAGAAGGGCGACCTTCGGGATTGTGGTAATTGGCGTGGTATATGTCTACTTACTGCCGTATCAAAAATTATGGCTAAGGTAATTCTCAATAGGATTAGTGATGTCGTCGAGCGCACTCTCGAAGCTTATCAGACTGGAATCCGTAAAGGGTTGTCTTGTACCGACCACACAAATACCCTACGGATAATATTAGAGTAGTCAGCCGAAATGGCCACTACATTTCGTGTTTGTGGACTTTGAGAAGGCTTTCGACAGCGTTAAGCGAGATTACATATGGAATGCTTTGCGTAGGAGAGTTATTCCAGATAAGGTCATTGCAATGATTAAAGAATCCTACGAAGATGCAAGGTGTCGCGTCTTGCATAGAGGAGAGCTGTCCAAATGCTCCCCTGTGCGAACGGGTGTCAGACAAGGCTGCATATTATCACCAGCCCTGTTTCTGGTGGTAATAAATGACATCTTGAAAGCTGAGCTGGAAGGTGGGGAAGGTAAAGGTCTTCAATGGAGACTATTTAACATCTTAAGTCACCTTGATTATGTTGATGACGTGTGTTTGCTTGAACATAACCGTTCGGACGTAGAGTCAAATGTTCGCTCGTTGCATTCTAAATGCAAAGAGGCGGGACTGAAAATAAATATCCGTAAAACCAAATACATGCACATGGGTTCGAAAGCAAGCACACCGATTTTTCTTAACGGACAGGATGTGGAAGAAGTGCAAGATTTTTGCTATCTCGGAAGCATTGCTAGCATGGACGGCGGAAGCGAAAAGGATGTTGAGGCTCAGCTAAATAAAGCTCGTCAGGCCTTCCGTATCCTTTCTTCTTTCTGGAGGTTAAGAGAGATCTCCCTTCGCACGAAACTGCGAGTTTTTAACGCTTGCGTCAAATTCGTGTTGTTATATGGTTGTACTACGTGGAAAGTGACCGTTCGACTTACCAAGAAACTACAGACTTTCATGAACCAATGCCTCCGACGCATTTTAGGAATATTCTGGCCAGAAGTGATCTCTAGCGTCGAAATTTGGAGTACAACTGGCCAGACTAAAATTGGTATTGAGATTCAAAGGCAGAAGTGGCAGTGAATCGGTCATACTTTGAGGAAACCAGAGCGAAACATCGCCAAACAGGCTCTGGATTATAATCCTCAAGGAAGACGTTGGGGTGGTCGACCATGTAACACATGGCAGCGAGCAGTTGAGCAGGAGGCCAGAGGAATAAACAAGTCCTGGCAACAGCTTAAGGCCGATGCTTAGGATCGCGCCTTGTGGAAGAGAGTTGTTTCTGTCCTATGCCCCTATAGGGGGTCTTAACAGGAATTTGATTGAGATCAGATTTGTAGTAAAAATAATGTATTCTAAATGTCAAATTATTCGCTCCTATGGTTTTCAAGAAAATTTGATTATTGGATGTTTTTGAAAATGAGTCATTTTGTATGGGAAATGTTAGAAGGCGAAACTGTTAAAGTTTCATTATAATCGGTTCAGCCGTTTTTGCATGAAAGCCTGAAAGGCAGACAGACGAACAGACAGCGAAAAATTTATTGTTGCAAAGTTATTGTCCACTAACTTATAGCCATTTATAAACAAATGACAGATAGACACTACAATTATATTTATATGTATAGATTGAAATTCAGCGAACCGCTGTGCACCTCAATACTTTGGATTAATTTTCGATAGGTTCACAAGTATCGGGGGAAATCAACTTCATGAAATTTCGAAATTTCATTAAATGCGTTTAGGAGGAAGTTGAAGGAGTGGAGATGTAACCTGTTAACAAACTTACAATATGTTTTCTGCCAAAAATGACTTGAAACTAAATTTCAGCGCGATAGTTTAAAGCGTTCGAAACTTCCGATGTAGACAGACGGGCAGACGGTCATTCGAAATCGTGGCTTTTGAGCAAAAACAAACATGGCATTTCTTTAATCTTTTCGACTCAGTGCGAACATTATTTCTTAGCGTTACAAACGTTAAAACAACCAAAATACACTCTAAAGTTTCATCTCAATTAATAAATTTCTTATTAAGATCCCTTATGGGGACATAGGTTGGAAACGGTTTTTTTAATTATCGCCAGGACTTGCTTATTCCTCTGACCTCCTGCTCGCTTCCATGTGCAACATGGTTGACCATACCGACATTCCCCTTAAAGATTATAGTCCAGAGCGTGCCTTGCGATATTTTGCTCTGGTTTCCTCCAGTAGTAGTCCAAATTTCGTCATTGGAAATTACCTCTAGCCAGAATATATCTAAAATGCGTCGAAGTTAATGGTAACAAAAATTTACAATTTCTTGGTAAGCCGAACGATCACTTTCCATGTGGTGCACTTTTGTAAGAACACGGATTTGTTGCATCCGTCAATCACACGAAGCTTTGTGTGAAGAGTGATCTCTTTTAACCTCCAGAATGTGGAGAAGATACCGATTTCATCTAGAGTATACAAATTCTCATGTTATACTTATCGAAGCGCCCATAATATATGAGTGCTCCACAAGCCCTAAATGAGCCGTCAGTAAGTATATGACGATGTTTCCATTTTCGGACCACAGCCTCATGCATATGAATTAGTGTCCGTTACCTGAGGAGATTTCAAGTGACGGAAATCTCCTTCGATGAAACCAAGCAGTATACATTGCCAAATAAACTTCAATGTACGACCGAAGCGGGCTCCGCAGTTACTAATAGTCAAGTAACAAAAAAATCATTTGGTGGTAAATGTGAATTTCTTTTCAGTAAACAACGTGGTAGCGCTATTTTCGCTCTAAGTCCGATACTTATTCTATATTCCAGTCAAGCAAACCATGTAAATACTTACTGCTACAGCCCAAATTTGTACATGGTCTCCTATAAACTACACCTACATCCTTTTGGATTCAGTGACCGCTTTCTCTATTTTAAAAATCTTAGCAGCGTTTTGCTGTCCGCGTCAATGCTGCACAGCCGAACATTACCGACATTCACCTGCATTTTGCTATTTCTCCTACCACATAAGCCTTTATTATAAGTCGGCTTAATTTTATCTAGTTCTCTGGCTACCTATTCAAGACGCCCAAGCTTGGTTGTCCCCCCTTCCCCTCTCCCCTGAGATGTGCGATTAGAAAAAACTGCACTGTAGCTTTTGAATATCGCTTGGGACGCCAAACGATTAGCTGCAAGTACATATTACAGAGGTAAAGTCATGCTTTTTGGAGTAAGTAGCGCTCCTTACCCGGGAATACGCACCAATTATCAGCTGCTCATCGATGAAATAGATCGATTTCTTCTATGCGTCTGTCCTAAAGTCCAGCATGTACGTGGATGATCTTCTCACTGGTGCTGACTATAGTTACTCCATTGGACACTAGAAGCACAATATCATAGGGCACAGATGAGACCCTATATTTGGAGCGAAATTTAAAAAAGTGTCAGCATTTTTTTTTTTTGGTTCGCCTTTAGCATCAAGATCTGAGCGCAGTGTATTACACTTAACTAAAAGTTACAAATATAAATTTTGAATCAAAAATTTATTTTAAAAGAAAACCGGTATGCTTTCTACTTCACGAATGGTGAATTAGGCAAGTTGATTGTGACATATCTGGCAGACTCTATTACAGTGGTACTTCTTTTTCTTGCAAGGAGTGACTTCAGTGCTGCGAATGTAGAAGAACCTTGTCAATCTCGTAAGGAAGTTGAAGATATCTTACGTTCCGGCATGTTTGAAATGCTGAAATGGGCTTCTAATACTCCGAAAGTACTGAAGGATATTCCGCTGTGGAAACGTGCTCAGCAGAAAATTGTATCAAAAACATATGACACAAATATCGAGGCTCTCGGAATCATCTGGAATCCAGAAGCGACACGATGGGTTTCAAATGGATTCTGCAGTTAGACGACGACATCGCCCCGAATAAAAGGCAACTGCTCCAGACAATTGCTCGACTCCTTGACTATCTCGGTTGGGCTGCACCAGCTTTTATCCAAGCAAATATCCTTCATCAAGGTTTCGAAAAATTTAGCCTGGGATGACCCAAGAGACCCTACGAGAGACCTGTAAGAATTGCAAAAAGAAATTGCAAAATCTCCTAATTCCACTATGGATGCAACTGTGAGCTCAGCCCACAGCCAGTTAATAGGTTTTTGCGGTGCCCTCAAGCGAGCGTATGATGCAACATCTACGTTTGAACGATTTGCAATAATGGTATCATAACTGTATGGCTCAATACCTCAAAAACCCTAGTGGCTCCTGTAAAATTAGTATTTTTGCCACGACTAGAGGTTTCTGGAGCTGTCCTTGACATGGCTCCGGAAAAGATCCAACGAATAGTAAATTACTGTTGCGAAACAAATAGCCGAGATCCATGGCAAAGTTGGAGGACATATTTGGAAACATGTCCGTTCCAAAGATAATCCAGTAAACCTCACTTTCAGAGGTATGAAACTCTTGGACTGTCCCCTGTGGCTAGTTATATTCGCACGAAAAGCTTTGGTCAGTTTTCACCATCAGCAATCCAGATCCCACTCTTCTGGATCCCAAGAAGAATTCCACGATGTGCTTAGTGTCAGCCACGAGTTCATCGAATTCACTGTCTCATGCGCTAATCAATCGCTATTCCTCGCTTGACTCGCTCATTCGTGAAACCGCTCCATTTTGCTCAAGAAATGGAAAACTTGAAAGACAAGAGTGAACTTCAAGGTACAATCAAATCACTGAACCCCAATTTCGAGTCACGAGATTCCGCAGCGTCGTAAAAGCATGTGTTCACGGGTGCGTGAAATGTTTTCTTCGGAGGCAAGTTATTGATTATGCAGGTCCAGCTTCGCTATGGGTGTCAAAGCGACGAGGGGGCAAAACTTATTAGCGATATCTTTCAATCTTTGTTTGCTTTTCCAGAAAAGCAATACATCTAATCTCTCCAATGGCACTACAGCCCAAATGGGGTCTAAGCCTCCTGACCTTCAGGTTCTTTAGCTTTTTTATAATTATTTATTCTGGAAGTGTTGTTAGAACTTCGCAGAACCCTCTATCCACGAATTTTTCATTTTCGTAGATTGAGGTAACCAAGGTATACCCAGCAGGCAGTGTGCTGGAATTATGCGTCGACCGGGATTTGAACTCATGATCTTCGCATTGTTGACCAACACGCTACCCACTAGGCTACACCCTAGCAAAAAGCAATACGTATTGAAGTTATTAGTGACCTCACCAGCGAAGCATTTATTCTGGAACTTTGACGCGTAAACTTTGCTACCGCATTTATTTCGACTATGGTATCAACTTTATTAGAGCAAACATGAAACTTTGACAAGAAAAAGAATACTTCCGAAGACAAATTGAGAAGAAATGTATACCGCTTCTAGGAATCGAATGACATTCCCTCCTCCCACACACACACACACATTTTCCCCAGCTTTGTCACATTTTCAAGGTCTTTGGGAAGCTGGTGTGAAATCCATCACTTACGTGGTCGGAGAAACTACGCTGAACTATGTAGAGTTGATCACCGTCGTGAATTCTTATTGCCTGGGCAGGTGGCAGTTACTCAAAATTACACCTAAATTTTAGGCAAAAATGTTTACGCAAATATCTTTCGCGCCTGAAACAGTACTCTAAATAGAAAGATAGCCAAATTAAGCGATCTGGTAATTGTGCGCGATGAACGGTTCCCTCTGCTTAAATGCAAACTCGGGTGAGATGTAGCCCTACATCCGGGAGGGATGGGTGGACACGCGTGGCCAGCATCAAGACTGCATCTGCTCTGTTAAACAGGCCAGATGTAAAGTTGTGCCAACTAACCGCGAGTTTTTTGGCTTTAATTTCCTGCATTCACTTTTCCTCCGAATATTCCTTGCAGCCAGGCTAGAAGAGGCGACTCCAACTGGTCAAAAGGAAATGTGGGCCCATACATCACAAACACAATCACCATCAATGTATACAAAACACTTCCCTGATTCGGATTTCAGCGAATTATTAAAACTGCAACGTTTCAACGCCGGAGAGAATGTTGTACTTAGGTGCAGTCAACGACCACGCAACTTGAGCTTCCACACGCGACTTCACTGACCAGTGCATTCCGTGGTGCCGCATATGGCCGAACATTTTGATTTGATGTATAGAACCATATCTTGCTTAGTTTAACGTGGGCAACCTGACAGAAAGCCTCCATGCCACGGTTGTCCTTAGCAATACGAATTGTTTTTGTGATGGCAATCCCTAACGCCCCATGAGGTTGCCGTCAGTACCGAATGCAGATTTGATAATCAAACTGCTAGATGTGAAACCTATCTAAATATTCATTATAACAATTCTTCGGTCATAGCACCGGGTTGAAAATCGCAACTTCACGCTGAAGTCCTGGGAGCTCTGCTCGCAATGTAGGTGGTAACTAAAGCCACCACAATACTCCCCGAAGAGTCACTTTCCATTGCCGGGGATAAAAGCAACCTTCCATGGGCTCCCCGATCGCCGTGGTACTGAAAAACTTTCGGTCGGTTTTCGTAACTTTAAAAATGACTTCCAGTTTAGGTCTCTTCGCAAACCCCTGACAGGAGACACTTCGCTTTGAAACGGCTGGAGGGATTAGCCTTTAGGAGAATTACGTCCATGCAATATCAGAATTGTACTGACGCGATTCTATGCTGTTTATCCGTCTATGCACCAGAGAAAACGACTTTATTTTTTTACCAGCTGTGAGAACTGTAAAGCACCCGCTATAAGACCAAAAGCGGTTAGTCGTTCGCATTTTTCAAGCGATTAATGACATCTCATCAAGCCATGACCCGAACCAACGGTTCTGAATAGCGCATGCATCGAAAGCTCTCATCCTTTAACTGAAATATGAATCAATCGATTATTATATTTTTTTTGCCTACGTTGTTAAGATAGGGAGGAAAACAAAACTCCCAATCTCAAAAAAATACAGTCTAGATCTTCGACCTTGAGGGCTAGATCAGTAAATGATCGTTTTCTTAAACCAGGTGTAGGCACCTTTAATTTCCCTACCAGTCACTGGATGGAGTCGCGAACGGTATGGGAATCCAGCCTCGTGCGGTGGTGACGTGTGCAAGCCCAGAAGAGTCCCGTTAGAAAATCTTCTCGAGCAGTAAAATTTGCATAGATCGGCCTGTTGTATTTTAGAAGCGGTGGAGAGCGGTACGGTTGAGTGACTGGTAGGATGGTGAGTTCGAAACTTAAAATTTTTTTTTAAAGAAAATTGGTTTGGTTATGTTGCTCGAAAGTGAATTCTGGAGCACATGGTGAATATATTGCAAGCGGCAATTTTGCATGGAAATTAGAGTTTTGATCAGTAATTAGAAATTAAATTCGGTAATGTGTAGCGCGATTAGATCGTTCTTAAAATTAATAATTAGAAATTTCGAAAAAAGAAAATTGGTTTGGTTATGTTGCTCGGAAGTGAATTCTGGAGCACATGGTAAAAATATTGCAAGCGGCAATTTTGCATGGAAATTAGAGTTTTGATCAGTAATTAGAAATTAAATTCGGTAATGTGTAGCGCGATTAGATCGTTCTTAAAATTAATAATTAGAAATTTCGAAAAAAAGAAAATTGGTTTGGTTATGTTGCTCGGAAGTGAATTCTGGAGCACATGGTAAATATATTGCAAGCGGCAATTTTGCATGGAAATTAAAGTTTTGATCGGTGATTAAAAATTAAATTCGGTAGTGTATGGCTGCGATTACATAGGTCGTCAAATAAAAAAAAATTAGAGTTTGTGATTATACAAAGTTTGGTTACGGTACTCAATATCGAGTCCGAGATCACATGGTTCATATATTGCGATCGGCAATTTTACAATCGGCGACGGCCCTCAGCTTTATTACATCAATCACCAGGCGAAGACCTGACTAAGGGAGGCCGTGTCGTATGCGGTGGAATCCCTTAGCCAGGTAGGTTCGAGAAGTGTTTGTATCCGACCTTCTCCCCGGTAAGTGGATTTTTTTTTATTAATTATCAAGTAAAGTACAAACGGAACTCGGCAATCTAGTGAAGTCATGACAATTATATTTCATGAATAATTTGATGAAGTCATGAACATTTTTTTTTGATAAGTTTAGTGAAGTCCTGATCATTTTTGTTTCACGGACAAGTTGGTGAATTCATGACAATTATATTTCATGAATAATTTGATGAGGTCATGAACATTTTTTTTTAAGTTTAGTGAAGCCATGATCATTTTTGTTTCACGGACAAGTTGGTGAAGTCATGACAATTATATTTCATGAATAATTTGATGAAGTCATGAATAATTTTTTTGGATAAGTTTAGTGAAGACATGATCATTTTGTTTCACGGATAAGTTGATGAAATCATATAAATTTTTTTTTGAATTTGCCAACGGAACACGGTTAAGCTTAGAGACTTTGTTACAAAAAAAAAGGAAGAGAAAAACACCACCTCAGACCTTTGATTTTTTTATCTGTTTTATAACTTATATATGTAAATTCTTAATAAAAAAAAAAAAAAATTACCAAATAAATAAATATAAAAAAAAAAAAAAAACACAAGGACAACAAACGACGAAAAAAAAAAAAAAACTGCAAAAACTGCACCTTCAATTGCAAGCATTGAACACACTATTACTCATAGAAAAAAAACTGCAAGATCACAAAACTGCAAGACCACGCTCAGGAGAATGAGATGATTTTTTTTGGCGGGATTGAGAAATCAGCAGCCGACCGAAAAGGTCGTAAGACCTTAGTTTTTTTAAAAAAAGAAAGACAACAAAGAAAAAAAAAAATAAAATACTTTAAGTAAGCAACAGTAAAGGGATTTTTGGAAAAAATTCGAGATCATCTGAACAGCGGAGCATCGTTGCAGCCACGAAAGGAATTATCGAGCGATAGCAGCGAGAAGGGCCCCAACGAAAAATAAAATAATACGAAAAGCTATAGCGATTTTTTTTTGAAAGGTACCATTTTTTTTATTTTATATCTTATACATAAGAAATTATAGTAGATTTATGAAAACGGAGTTTTTTTATCATAAATGACTTTAAAATGAAATAATCTGATGTACGGTTTGAGAGGTGGACGATTTTTCCTTGTGCGCGTATTTTTTTTTCTGAAATGGTTGTGTTAGCGGGATAAATTCACATTGGGAGGCCCTGTAGGCCGTCCGAAACCGACTTCGTTCTTTATAACCACCTCCAATCATGTTGTTAGCAATCTGGTTTTTTTCAGCACCCCTCAAGGATGTCGTTCCTCTGGGTCAAATCTTCCACGCCTGCGCTCCTGAGCAGCCGGCAACAGGTGCTGCCCGACCCAGAGGAGCCCCATTAAATAAAAATCTGTACGGGAATGAGGCCCTCAGCCGAGTTTCCGTTACAGTTGGCGCCCAAACGGTTCAGTGGTTTTTTTCTTAGTTTCTTAACTCATTTAATTACGTAAGTTCATTTTACTTTATTATTTTAATAATAAAGTATTGTGATCGACTTGGGAAAAAAAAAAAATTTGCTACCCTGAAATTTTTTTTTTTCGCGTTTCATGACTAAAATAGCCTAAAAATGCAAAAAAAAAAAATCCGTCTGTCTGTACGCCGTCCGCCGTACGCCGTACGCCGTACGCCGTACGCCGTACGCCGTACGCCGACGTGTACGCTCAGCGCACATTAACTCCCAAACCCTTCAAGATAGAAAGTTCATTTTTGGAGGGATTGTAGGTAGTTGCGGATCTCAGGCGGATACCAATTTTGGGGGGTGTACGAGTTCAGGGGGAGGCGGGGGGAGCGCTTAAACCGAAAAATACGAATTCAAATATCTCAACCATGGTTACAGCTAGGAAGCTAAAAATCAACATACATATACAGGAGTTTGTGAGACAACTTTTAAAAATAACTTAATTTTTTTATCCATTGGCGTGCGAAAAGGGGGGGCTAAAAACCAATTGTCGGCCGAATTTTTTTTTAAAATGATTATATCTTCGAAATTACTTCCCATAAAAAATTGATATTTTGAGACCATTAAGATAGTATATAGATCTACTAGAAACAGTTTAGATAGAAGCTAATTAGTGAAAGGGGGAGGGTCAGGGGGGGTGCAAAGAAAAACACTTAAAAATTAATATCTCAACTGTCTCTTATGCTATGTAATTGAAACTTAACATGTATACTAAGCTTTACTAGCGACATATGAAAAAAATATAATATCTGGACATTACAGTAGTGGGGGGAAATGGGGAGCATTTCAAAAATGGCGCACTTTCCAAAACTACAAATCATCGAATCTCAAAATTGAGTACAGATATCAAATGAAAAATTTGTCAGATTGTAGAGCTATATAATCTTTAATTTTAGTAAAAAATTTGAGTTGGGAGGTGTAAGGGGAGGGAGGTGGAAAGCGAAAATGTTGAAAATTTTGAGTGATTTTTTTATGGCTCTGGTAAAAGATACAAAGTTTAAATTTTGCATGTCGACACATCTACATGATATAGATAGAAAAAAAATAGTAATTTGTTCCAAAATTGTTATGCTCCGAAGTGGGGGTCTAACGTGCACAAGGTGTTTCATGTGGAACGAAAAAAACACATAAACTGAAAATTTTTGAATGAAATTTTTGGGTAGAAACTTGAAAATTTGGGAAATGCATTTAAAAAAAATCTCTAAAAGTTTGAAATATTAACTGGTCGAATATTTTTAAAACTTCTACTCCCTCCCATACAAAATTATTTTTTCGACCAATTTTAAGAAATCAATTATCACCTAACTATCAAAAGCTATCAATTTGAAATTTTGCACAAAAACTTAGAAAAATAGTTAAAATAAAATTACGGTAAAAGTTTTGAAATCATGCTTGCCTTTCTACCCCCTCCCATACAAAAGTTTGATTTCGACCAATTTCATTAAATCAACTAATAACCAACAAATTAAAAGCTACGAACTTGAAATTTTGTACGAGCACCTTACAACAGAAAAGAAAGAAAATTCCATCACAAATTTTACGATTCCTCTACCTCCTCTACCCCCTCCCATACAAAATTATTTTTTCGAGCATTTTTAAGAAATCAGTTATCAGCTATCTCTTAAAAGCTATCAATTTCAAATTTTGCATGAAAACTTATAAAAGTAATTCAAATGAAGTTGCTTTAAAAGTTTTGAAATTGCGCTTACCGTTCTACCCCCTCCCATACAAAACTATGATTTCGACCAATTTCATTAAATCAACTAATAACTAACAAAATAAAAGCTACGAACTTGAAATTTTATACAAGCACCTTACAAGAGAAGCGAAATAAAACTGCATATCAAATTTTACGATTCCTCTACCTTTTCTACCCCCTCCCATACAAATTTTCGGTTTCGTGAAAATAAAATACACCGAATTTTATGAAAATTTTATGCAATTTCGTCTATGAAACACATTCTATACAGAGAATATTGGACGTGATTCAAGCAATTAATTAAAAAGCTGTTAACATCCACCCACCCTTGCTATTACCCCTCCTCCTCCCCTCATAAAAACCCAAACTTGCAGAAACGAATGAAATATTGTTAAATTGACAACAGCCCTGCCCAAGAAACCCCTTTGCACTTAGCTTTCCCTAACCACTTTAACCTGCATATTGACTTTCCACTCATCCGCAACTTGTCCCAAGAATAATAAAGTTTCGCCCGACTTGTTGGCAGTTTATTTAAATTTAAATTCATTACAAGTTTTGCCTATATTTAAAGTGCGCGAGCAGATCCATAAGTGAAATTATAGTGGTACGTAGTATGTACAGTGTTTTGTGTCCGGCATATTTCCATACGCGTGTAAATTTTTTCAGTTTCATATTAGCAAAGTTCGATTTTTTCTCTAACTTAAATTTAAATTTTTCGTACGCGCAAATTGCTAGTGAAAAATAACTATCATTCGTTGATATTTTTTTTATATCGGAAGTTTTTTCGAAGTTGCACAATTTTTTTTCTTTTTTCGATCAATTTTTTCTTTTCAAAAATAAGGTTTTTTGCCTTAAGTCGCTAGAAGATTCGGCTTGTTTTGATTTCAAAATTATTAAATTTGTTATCCGCGAATTATTTCAAACATAAATTTCGGCTCATATATCAACTTAATTGAAATGTGTACTCGCTAAATCTATCGAAAACTACGTAAACCTTACAAATGTCGTTAGTTATTTTTAGAATCACTGCTTTCGTTTACACTAAAATTTTTTTTCTTCTATTGTTCTGCTCGACGATACGATGTGAAATGTGTGAAATAAGTGAAAAGAAAAACCCGAATCAAATTTTACTATGTTTTTTTTTTTTTTTTTTTCTTTTCTTTTCTTGATTTTCTTCTGTAGTTCGAATGTTTTAATTCATGTCGCGCGTTTTATTGTGTTTATGAGGTCCAGTGCATCTTCTATGTAAAGCTCATTTGGAGTTTAGCTGGTTGTTGGAAATACCTCTAAGTAGTATACTGAGGAATGACGATCGCTTGGGTTTCCGCAATAAGCGTTGATGCTTTTTGGTCATCTTTTGAATGCCAATGCGACCGACGTTATTCCATCAGTTTCGCGTTTTAGTTCGGGATCTGGTGTCTCGCGGAATCTTATCCGGACCGGGTCCGTTGACACATTCCTTTTGTTGTCGTTTGAATGATTCCGTCCGTAACAGGCATCAGATCACAGAGCCATTCGAAAAAGTAATTCCTATAAATCACGTCTTAGAATAGTCAAACTACAACATTTTTTTTTTCTTCTTTTCATCCTATATTTTCTTTTGCTATACTAAATTATGATTGGAGGAGGAAGAGGTGCGAATCGGTGACTGGGCAGTCTCAGGGAATCCCTATTTGAATCTTTAGAAATTTGAGAAATACAGGGCGCGTATTATTAACATAATCTTACTCGTCCATCAGTTGGAAATACAATATATAATATTGTCTGTTATCGTTTTACGATTTTTTTTTGCTATTTTACGTCGACTTAGTAAAGTTGTTTTTATTTTATCATCTTTTGGAGAATTCCGTGCAATTCAGTTATACATGTTTTTTTTTTTCTCTCTCGGTCATTTTAAGGAGAAAAAAATCTGCATACAGTTACAGTTATTTTGAATTCGTTGTACGCAGTTTTCCTTCTCTTTAGGTTAAGTTTTTTTTGCCATTGAATTTTTTTTGCTAATTTTCCGGTCGAACACATATATATGCAGATTTATTATATTAACTATAGCTATTCTCTAGTATATTCTGAGTCTTTATTAAATTTGTGTTTTTTTTGTTTTTTTTTTGCAATAATATTAGGGCCTAGTTTTGCTTAAAGGACGAATAAATCTGTTTTTTTTTTCTCACTTTATGCTTAATTTAATTTAAAAAAAGAAAAAAAAAGGGAGAGGAAAATATATCCTTGATGTTATGCAGTCTCAGGGAACCCATTAAAGTTCCATTTGGTATTTCTCTTATATTTTCTAGAAATTCTTTTGATATATTCTCTATTTATTCTCGAAAACACACTATATTTTTTGTATATATTTTTTTGCAAAAATCTTTCTTATTATGTCTATGCGGGTTGAAGACCTGGAACCAGAGGAGTTCCAATGGGAATGTTCGATTCGTAACATTGGGGGGAAACCATCCAAACAATACGAGGAATTACTTGAATGCCTAAAATTGGAATTAGAAAAACCATTCCTACGGCCTGCTAAAGGCTTTAATAAAGATCCTCGCGGTGAATTAGAAATGTGCCGAAAGCGCGTTGAGTCTTTGTGTATATCGGTAAAAGCGTTAATTATACAATCATCACCTAATACTGTCTCAAAATATGTTTCAAGGCTTAGTCATTACAGCGGTCGGCTTGAAAGGCTATCGAACCAATGTGTTGAACTGAGAGGACAAGCTGACAACTTGCGTCATGCTGCAACTATGTTAATAGGGATATGCAACAATTTTCATGTATCCGATGCGATACTTGATGCTGATTCCATAGAAAGTTAAATTGAAGAACTTACCTTCTTGATAAACCCTTCGAACTTAGGAATGACGACTTTGGCCAATCAAACTACTCCTTGTTTTGATAAAGCCCCTGTTACAACACACAGACCGCGAATGGAAACAGATTCGGCGCATCGCCCTACCAATATTTTAAGTAGTACGACACGCCAAGATCGCTTTAATTCAAATACCACGCATCAAACTATTAGTATGGTGAAATGGGGCCTTTTCTTTGACGGTACATCTTCCGGTTTGAACATAGAGAGATTCCTATTTCGGGTCCAAAGATTAGCCGATACTAACCGTGTGAGCTCCGAAGAGCTAGTCAACAATTTTCATCTGCTGCTCAAAGGCAATGCTGCTGAGTGGTATTGGGCATTCGTAGAGAAGTACGATGATCTGTCTTGGGATCTGTTTTGCGCAGCGATCAAGGAGCGATACGCTGCTCAGAACTCTGATCTTGATATTCGAAGACTTATTGATGCCCGATATCAAAAACCACGCGAAAAATTTTGCGATTTTGTTGATGCTATAGAGCAGTTGACGTTGCAGCTCAGCATACCACCTTCGGACGAAAACATGCAACAAGTTTTGCTGCGAAATATGAGGCCAGGATTACAGGCGCATCTGGCTGGTCAGGAATTCGCATCCGTGCAACTCTTACGTCGCAAATGTGCTGTAGTTGAGGACACGTGGAAGAGAGTGGGATACGACGCTGACATGAGTTGTTCTGGGCGTCGACAAATCAATGAAATTGATTGTCCCCAAAATATGGATAATAATTTCGAAATGGAAATTTCCGCTATAACTAAACAACCACCTGTTTCATCCTCATTTCCAGCCAAACCTAACTTCGATATCTGTTGGAATTATAGTGACATTGGTCATCGGTTCACTGATTGCTCGAAGCCAGTTTCACACGTTTTTTGCTTCGGATGTGGAGCCAAAAATACAGTCAAACCTAAGTGTTCCCGTTGCACGGCTCGTCCATCGGGAAACTTCTCAAGGAGTGTGATGCAATCGGGAACAGGTCACGCTCCAGCTTGGAGGAACTCCAACCGGAATACGACCGAAGTGGCTTCCAACACCGATCCCGAACTGTCAAAGATGAGACGTTAACACATTCAGCCAATTCCATTATTCAAAACTCTCGTGTATTGTCCTTAAATAGTGTTGAACAGTCAACCCAGACTATTACCTATAGTTTCAAAAATATTTCAAGTCGTCGTCTGGAACGTTCTAGACGTTACTGGCAACTCCGACGCCAGCTGAAGAAAATGTGTTTGGAATCAATAGTTCATCTTCCCGGAGATAATAGACCATACGCCGAGATCAACATCCAAGGTCATGCAATCCGAGGATTACTTGACAGTGGCGCTAGTTCTAGTATCCTGGGCGCAGGCGCGATGGGTTTCATTGAAAAACTCACCCTGCCCATACATTCTCTTCAAACCCAAGTCACTTCGGCAAATGGTGAGAAGAGTAATGTACTAGGATACGTACGAACTCTCGTCACTTACAATGGTCGCACTCGCATGATGCGTTTTCTTGTAGTTCCCACATTGATGAACTCATTATACTTGGGTGTTGACTTCTGGGATGCGTTCGGTTTGGTTCCAGTACACGTACACGAACTTCAGGCTCCTACACTTCTTAATGACCCAAAGTTTCATGAACTAACGGAGATTGAGCAAAAGGATATGCAAGCCATTTTGAACTCGTTTCCTTCGTTCAATCGAGTTGGTCTCGGTAAAACCACGCTTCTGGCTCATCATATAGATACTGGATCGGCAAATCCGATTAAACAACGGCATTATGCTGTTTCGCCGGCTATCCAAAAGCTTCTGTATGATGAGTTAGACCGAATGCTCTCTCTAGGACTCATCGAAGAATCCAATAGTTCATGGAGTTCGCCAGTTACGCTCGTACGAAAACCCGGTAAAGTACGTTTGTGTTTAGATGCACGTCGAGTGAATGACGTTACCGTCAAGGACGCATATCCTTTACCCTTGATAGAAGGACTTTTAGCGCGTCTTCAGTCCACAAGGTATATTTCTAGCTTGGACTTGAAGGATGCCTTTTGGCAAATTCCTTTAGACATTGATTCCAGGGATAAAACAGCCTTTGCTGTTCCAGGCCGACCACTGTACCAATTCACGGTCATGCCCTTCGGTTTATGCAACGCTCCGCAAACCATGTGTCGTTTAATGCATAAAGTGATTCCACACCAACTGCATGACAAGATATTTGTCTATCTGGACGATCTTTTAATTACGTCCAGCACTCTTGATGAGCATTTCAGCCTCCTTCGTGAAGTTGCTCAACTTTTGAAGTTGGCCAATCTCACGATCAATGTTGAAAAAAGCAAATTCCTTCAAAGAGAGATCAAGTATCTTGGATATGTAGTTGGAGACGGAATCCTAAAGACGGATCCTGAGAAAATCTCCGGCATAACGACATATCCGGTTCCAAAGTCGGCACGCGATGTGCGTAGATTTTTGGGTATGGCTGGTTGGTATAGGCGGTTCATTCCTAACTTCGCCTCAACGGCTGCATCCCTAACAGATTTGCTAAAAGGAAAAAAATCGTTTACCTGGAACGAGGCGGCACAATTTTCGTTTGAGCAAATCAAAACTCATCTGACTTCAGCCCCAGTATTAGTCAATCCAGATTTTTCGAAACCATTTTTCATTCAGTGCGACGCCAGTGCGACTGGAATCGGAAGCGTCCTGTTTCAAAAATCAGATACTGGTCAAGAACATCCAATCGCCTTTATGTCAACGAAACTCAACGCTGCACAACGTAATTATAGTGTCACGGAGTTGGAATGCCTGGCCGCGGTCCAGAGCGTAAAGCGATTTCGAGCCTACGTCGAGGGACTACCGTTCACTATAATTACAGATCATGCAAGCTTGAAGTGGTTGATGGACCAAAAAGATCTCTCTGGTCGACTGGCGCGTTGGAGCTTAAAGCTACAGGGTTTTAACTTCGACATAGAGTATCGAAAAGGATCTCAAAACGTTGTCCCAGATGCCCTATCGCGTGTTCACAGTAATGAGCCGGACGAAGTTGAGACCATAGATCTAGATATCTCCGAAATTTTGTCTCCATCAGCATTCGAGGAAGCTTCATATGTGGAATTGATAGACCACATAAATGAAGCACCAGAACGCTTTCTTAATTTACAAGTTCTTAACGGCAGAGTGTTCATCTCACGAAGTACGAAGCAGAGCACCCATACTGATATACCAGAATTCAAACTGCGGGTACCAGAATCCGTAACACACCAGCTTATTAGCGCTGCTCATGACGCCCCAACCTCTTCTCACTTTGGTGTCCAGAAGACAATTGAATTACTACAACGTCGTTACTACTGGCCTAAGCTTCGTCAAGATGTTTCAAATTACATTGCTGCCTGCACGATATGCAAACAGGTGAAACCTCCAAACTCCACCATGAGGCCACCAATGGGTGAGCATGTCGAAGTCATACGACCACTGCAATACTTGTACATAGATTTCTTGGGTCCTTATCCGAGATCAAGGTCAGGAAATAGATTCATCCTGGTAGTACTAGACAAATTCACGAAATTCGTATGGGCAAAAGCTCTGCCGTCTGCTACATCAGAACTCGTAATGAAATATTTAGAGAAGGAAATATTCTTGCCATACAGTGTTCCGGAAAAATTACATTCAGACAACGGCGTACAATTCACATCCAAGGCGTTTAAAAAATTCTTAGATTACTACGCAGTTGACCAGGTATTATCACCTTACTATGCTCCCCAAGCGAATGCAGCCGAAAGAGCTAATCGCGCAATCCTCGCATCAATACGGGCTTATGTTGACCAAGATCATCGAAACTGGGATGAGAATCTTTGCGAAACATGTACGGCATTGATAAATGTTGTACATGACTCTACCGGGTTCTCCCCTCATTTTCTTATGTATGGTTACCACTCGATTCTTCACGGTTCGGACTACAAACTCCTTCGCGACCTAAATGCGCTGACTGAAGGTGAAATCAAAATAAACCCACATATTGAGCGACTGCGAAGGGTGCAGGAAACAGTAAAGACAAGACTAGAACAGGCGTATCAAAAAGGCGCTCACAAATACAATTTGCGTAGTAAATTAAAGTCCTTCTCGGTAGGACAGATCGTCTTTGTGCGAATCCACGTACAAAGTAGTGCAATTGACCATTTTGCAGCCAAACTCGCTCCTAAGTTTGTAAAGGCAAAGGTTAAAGCAAGGGTTGGTAATGTTTCATACCAACTGGAGGACGAGTCAGGAAATGTTCTTGGTATATATCACGCAAAGGATATTCGTGCCTAGTTTTGCCTCAAAGACGAATAAAATCCGCCTTTATCACCTTAAAAAAAAAAAAAAAAAAAAAAAAAAAAAAAAAAAAAAAATTTATTACCAGATATTACTGCATCGAAAAATCCCAGTCAAGTTAAATATGTATCCTTAAAACACACGCTTGAATTATTATTCTATTTTATATATAATTTTTTTTCTATATATATTTACAAACATTAGAACTACTATAACCATTGAGAAATAAAGGAATAGGTGTTCTAAATCTAAATCTGATACTAGTATATTTTTTTTGCGGTATTAGAAAATAGCTTTTGCATCTGAATTATATATGTGTTTATATTTTTTTTTATTTACGTATGTTCACCATTCGAATAACTTTAGCAGAGAGGAAGAGGGCGGATATGTATGATATGAAAACCGGAAAGAGAGATAAAATAAAAATAACTTAGATACCTTTCTTTTCGTTCATTAAACAGTTTGAATTTAATTTTTTTTATTATCGTTACTCGTAAAACAAAGTAGACGGATTTTTTTTGTTTTTCATAAATTATATTAGCCCGGCTTCAGATGAGACCTTTCTCCTGGGTCGAGGTCGTCCCCACGAATGTTACAAAAAAAAAAGGAAGAGAAAAACACCACCTCAGACCTTTGATTTTTTTATCTGTTTTATAACTTATATATGTAAATTCTTAATAAAAAAAAAAAAAAATTACCAAATAAATAAATATAAAAAAAAAAAAAAAAACACAAGGACAACAAACGACGAAAAAAAAAAAAAAACTGCAAAAACTGCACCTTCAATTGCAAGCATTGAACACACTATTACTCATAGAAAAAAAACTGCAAGATCACAAAACTGCAAGACCACGCTCAGGAGAATGAGATGATTTTTTTTGGCGGGATTGAGAAATCAGCAGCCGACCGAAAAGGTCGTAAGACCTTAGTTTTTTTAAAAAAAGAAAGACAACAAAGAAAAAAAAAAATAAAATACTTTAAGTAAGCAACAGTAAAGGGATTTTTGGAAAAAATTCGAGATCATCTGAACAGCGGAGCATCGTTGCAGCCACGAAAGGAATTATCGAGCGATAGCAGCGAGAAGGGCCCCAACGAAAAATAAAATAATACGAAAAGCTATAGCGATTTTTTTTTGAAAGGTACCATTTTTTTTATTTTATATCTTATACATAAGAAATTATAGTAGATTTATGAAAACGGAGTTTTTTTATCATAAATGACTTTAAAATGAAATAATCTGATGTACGGTTTGAGAGGTGGACGATTTTTCCTTGTGCGCGTATTTTTTTTTCTGAAATGGTTGTGTTAGCGGGATAAATTCACATTGGGAGGCCCTGTAGGCCGTCCGAAACCGACTTCGTTCTTTATAACCACCTCCAATCATGTTGTTAGCAATCTGGTTTTTTTCAGCACCCCTCAAGGATGTCGTTCCTCTGGGTCAAATCTTCCACGCCTGCGCTCCTGAGCAGCCGGCAACAGGTGCTGCCCGACCCAGAGGAGCCCCATTAAATAAAAATCTGTACGGGAATGAGGCCCTCAGCCGAGTTTCCGTTACAACTTTATGAACATTCCCTACAACGGTTTTCTTTTTGATGTGTTAGGTTCCTTACCATGAACCAGTAATTATACGGATCATTGGGGATGATTGATGGAGCGATGACGACGGCGACGTGATGCTGCCCAAGCGAGATATTGATCTCTTTTGTCTGCCTCTCCCATTTATGAGGATCCTCTACTTTCTTCCTTACCCTCAGTAAGGATCAATTCTCCACTTATGTAATAGTCATTGGCTTCCTCGAAGAGGATAGGGTATATGAAACCCTTTATCTCACACCTCTTCGGCCAACCACCATGGTGCATATAAACATGTACAGTGAAGACTCTGTGACACGAACCCCCCCACCGACGAGCTGGCACGTGCTAATGCTAGATGCACCACGTCACAACTCGAGTCGACACACCTGGTACACACGTTGAAATGCGGAGAGTCGGTCTCTCCAGTTTCATCGTTCTGTATCAGTAAGGCAGTGTCAAACACATACGGATGATAAGCCAACATGTCTACTGGCAGCCACCGCGTTATACAGGCCTTTCGTTACAGCTTCGGGAAACGAAGGGCACTCCCCAAAGGTTGTACCGAAATTGAATTTGGTCGTTCACCCGGTATTTGGTAGCATTATCTCTTCCCTGCGTTTAGTAGATAAGATAATATGCTGCCAATTTGCTTAGTTAGCTGCATTAATCCCTACGTCCTACTGCGTCACCCCGTTTTCGCCTGTTTCGGCCCGTCTTCTTCTAAGCACATCATGCGCGAAGCCACAAAGGCATTCATGCGTCTGTCGGCTCGCAAGGCATCCGTCGACATCCAACCTCTCTGCACTGCCCACAACACCCGTGTCTTCCAGCTGTCTTATGTCCGCATATCTTGGACATTTGCCAAGGATATGCAGCCAGCCTTAAGACTCTGCTCTACAGGCGCAACTCGCAATCTCACTTCGACCAACTCTAAGGACGTACACATTTATGCTGCCACGGCGCGTCAAGACAAAACCCAAATTGAGAGGAAATTCAAAGCCTATGTTTTCTACGGAAATTGTAAGTGACCCTACTTTTGTCATTATTTACCCATCTGATTTGCCATAACGATATAACTCTGAGGTCGAGAAGTTCTTCTCATTCGCGAAGGCTCCTCTCACCAATCTCCTCCGGAGATAGTCAGTCGCTAGACAGCAACGGGAATCCCTTCCGGATCTTGTAGGTGATAGTTCGACGCATCAAATCCAAGTTCAATGGGGAAACATCGATGAGTACCTGTATGGTTTCAGTAAAAACTGTGCAACATATAGGAAAACATGATTACAGGATTGCTCGCTAGCAACAAGTGACCGCATCAGTCGCCAGGGCATCGCACCATACCGACGATCTATACAGAATACAGGCAATGAAAAGATTGGCATATATAGTACGAACTGAGCGCCTGGTAAGGCCCCACTCCTTTTGCTGCGGTTCTGTATATCTAGCTATCACAGATACAGCTCGAATCTCAACAGCTCGGAAACCCTGATGCCCAAATATCTTACGGTTGTCACATACCTAAGTCCAGTTTTATCCAGCGTTACTAAGGGCGTACGGGAATGCAACAATAAGCCCTTCAGCAACAATATCTAATCTAAAGCCTTGCGCTTAAGCTCCAGTTCTACTCCACCAACATGAGCAGATCGTAAGCATACGCCGCAATCTGCTTGAGTCCGCAAGTTGTACCAGAAGGTTCCACATGAATGGTTCATAGATGGAGCCTTGTCAACTGCCACGCTCGATGTACCTCTGCACAGTATCGCGTAAGTCCCTTACGTATTCAAAACTGTCAGAGAGATGCCTCTGCTACAGGGCATTTCATGACAGTCGCAGTTGCTTAGCTTATCAATCACTGCATCCCAGCTCAATTAGACAAATGTGCCCTTGAAAGCTAAAAAGGTTCCAAGGACGTACTTGCAAGCACTCCTCGAAACCACATTGCTTGACAAACATCCACGCATCATCGTGCATCTCTCGGCGTGGAGGCTGTACTGTAATTTGAAGGTCAAATGGTCCACTTCCTTCCCCATTCTTCGGACCATAGTCCTGTCCAAGACCTTACTTAATACTGGGGGAAGAAATATGGCCCGATAAAACGGAGCTTACTCCTGACTTTCTTCGGAGAATAATTCAGGAGCTCAACTACCCGCGCTATCTTCTAACCTGCAGGAAATATACGATCTTGAAAGCGTCGGTAGAAAATGCAAATTACGTACTCGAGAATGGCGCGCCATAGGATTTTAAACATCTCACTCGTCATTCTGGCGACCCCAGGCCTCTTGCCGGATCTGATTCTACTAAAGCGTGATTCAATCTTCTCGGCATCAAGCTTGGGCACTACTCCCGCTGCTGTTACGTGATCATTAACAGGCTCTCTCGGCTCCAGACCGGGAAAGAATTCTTCTAACAGCGCATTTACTTACTGACTGTCGACAGAATGTTACCTTCAACACTATTGCGAGATATTTCAAGCCCCTACAGATCCTACCCCCCCCCCCCCCTCAGGGATTACGTGAGCTTGCACGGATGAAGCACCACTAATCATTCTCCTTCAATGACATGATCATTTCGAAAACAGCGTCCTGAGCACAAACCTTATCACTCAAGAAATATGAAAATAAAACGACCACGAATAAGGATCGAACAGACTTGATTCAACAAACTTTAAACATCACCAAAAAAATTCCTCTTCCCCCATATATTCTCATTGCTTTTATCCCATTTATATTCCACATTTCTTATCAGCATGTCCAATTACTCATTCCTTTTTCAATAAACAATCCTCTCCATTACATCAACTCCTCACTTTTCCAGCTTTTCGCTATCCTTTATGTAACAATGATTTTATAATCTGTACAATCTAAATAATATTAATTTTTATAAATTTATTTGACACAAAAATGAACTACTATAATTTAATACCGAAATAGATTTTAGAAAAAAAAAGAATAAAAAAGATGATAAAGTCGCCTTCCTTTGAAATTCTCATAATTTTACATTTAATCAAAAATCTAGATAATAAATTTTATAAATGCAAGAAATATAAAGACAGTGAAATGCACAGCAAACTAGTACCTTATTTAAATATGTAAATCAAATCTTCAAAAATATACTCAACCGCTATTAACCCAACTAAATTCTTATTCTCAGAGCCTACATACAGAATATTGTTTCCATTCTTCACTTTATCCAACCCACTGAATTAGATTAAAGCCAATAACGACGTAGCAGACCTCTGCTCCAATTCCAACCATTCCCCCAGTTTTCTTTAAATCGCTTCGAATTAAAGTCCATAATTCACTCCTGAAATTCAAATTCAACGTCAACCTCACCAAATTCAAGACCCTTAGAACCTCAATTTAAAGAACAAATAAGGAACGGTCCTGCTCAAACCAATTAGTAATCCTGACTTGAAACAATTAAAATTAACAATTTATTATTCAATCGATAACGTCAAAAATGGTCCCAATCAACCTGAATAAAAAAAAAATTGCTTCCCGTCCCAAAGGACTTAATGATTGAGCACGAAATAACGATCAAATCCTTCAGGATTTACCGATATAACCTAAAAATAAAAACCATCTAACCAATCTCCATCTCTAGCTGAACAGAAATAACGAAAAGTCTGCAAAAATTCAAATTAACCAAACCTCCACTCGCATACTCTTCGAATCCGCACAACGTCCTTGCCAGAATCCACTATTGTGGACTAGGACAAGAAGTAATAGTCATGGAGATTTCGCAATTTCATCGCGTCCTTTTCAACGAAAATTAAATTCACAAATCAAACATCATTTCGGTCGCGAGATATCTTCATCTTCACCAAATTTTCTGTCAACTCATTGAAATTTTTGTGGCAGCAGGACACCCACCACCTCCCCTTAATGGTGATCCTTACGAAATTACACCCAAACCCTTGTGCAATGAAAAAGGTAATTTCAAGATTTCGGAATAATGAAATGCAGAGGTGGTACAATTCCGGATAAATGAATTCATCCTGACCTGATTATCGCCTTCCTCATCATTGTCCTTGTCGGACTTTCAAGGATTCAATGAAATCAGCGAAGGTAATCAAAAAGAAAAAAAAAATATTAAAAGCTAATAAAACGGCAGAATTTTTAGCTGACTTTGGTCGTGGTTATTTTCGCGACGTCAATACGGATATCAATTTCATTCAAATTCGAAATCACAAAACCAATATTCAAACAAAAATTCGATTTTGGTAGTGACGCTTTTTATGGTGAAGAAATCAATGATGATGATGGAACTATATTTTGGGATGCGAAATGGTTAGGGGTGGTCTGCATCTATATGAAAAATTTCCTTCCTTTAGGGAAAATCTTGTGATAGAATTGGGTCTTTGATTTATGAATAAAGAACTTAGGTAGACAGGCGTCTACTTTATCCCCTTATCGTATACATCTATACATATATAATTCCACCATAAGGATTGCAAGGATAAGCACTGGCAGAAGTTTCATGATATTACGGAGGCCAGTGTCCAAAGTGTGCGCCTCTGTGACCGCATAACACGACCAAATTGATAAATTAGTTCTGGTCGGGAATGATAAATGAAACTCTCGCACAGATAATTTACGCCAATGTTTAGTTAAGAAGGTGTCGACCATTTGATTCTTTTTTCATTGT
Source organism: Chorisops tibialis (assembly GCA_963669355.1). NCBI lineage: Eukaryota > Metazoa > Arthropoda > Insecta > Diptera > Stratiomyidae > Chorisops > Chorisops tibialis. Next base: position 168,555,768 of record OY770263.1, on the reverse strand, counting down.
CATTCTGAGTTTGGTTTGTCATAGCTTATTGAAATTATTTTGGGAAATTCATAGTGTTCATGCACTTCCGAAGTGATTTGGTTAGGATTTCAGAACTAATTTCATTCCAAGGGCAGTGTTTAAATCGATAAGTATTGCACTGTAAAGCAAGTTCTATTCGTAGCCAGAGGTTTCGAAATCTAAGTCCTCTAATCAGGTTCACGTCGACCGAAGGGTTTGGTTGTATAAAAGACCATATCCCCATTAGTGTTCCAGTCTTCAAGGTTCGTAATTCCAAGGTTTAGAACTTTGAGATCATAAATGCATTCAATCAATCAATCAATTTCTTTTTAAGACCCATTATAGGAGCATAGAATAGAAAAAGTTATCTTCAACAAGGCATGATTCTAAGCATAAGTCTTTAGTTGTCGCCAGGACTTGTTTATTCCTCTCGCCTCCTGCTCAACTGCTCGCTTTCATGTGCTACAGCGAGCCAGAGTTTGTCTGGCAATGCTGGTTTCCTTCAAGTGTGCCCGATCTACTACCATTTCCGCCTTTGAATGTACCTTTTTTAAGTCTGTCCAGTTGTACTCCAAAGCTCGCCTTTAGTGGCCAGAATAGCTCTAAGATGCGTCGGAGGCATTGGTTCACGAAAGATTACAGTTTCCTGGTCACATGTGGTTACATGTAGTATAACCACATAACAACATAAATTGGACGTAAACGTCAAATACTCGCAGCTCCGTGCACCACCAGAAACCGGTACCGAAGGCCTGACGAGCTTTAATAACCTTTTTGGCTCCAGATGCTGACAACGTTTCCAAAGTAACAAAAATCTTGTACCTCTTCCACATCTTGTCCGCTTAGAACAATAGTTGCACTTGTGTCTGAACTCATGAGTTGTATATTTATTTTCGGTCCTGACTTTTTGAATGTAATAGGTTGTTTCAGATGAAATGGCGACTTTCGCAATGAAGTGAAGTTAGTTGCGATTTTCATGTTTCAAACTGCCGCCAGGTGGCTCTGGTGGTAATGAATATTGAAGTATAAATGTAGGAATGAAACAGTTTATACAATAAACTATCAAATATATTTGATGAAAGTTAACAATAAATTGTTGATGAAAAATATTGAAAATTCCAAAGGAATTTTTGATGATGATTAAATCGATAACCGTCCGTCCACTGTCACTGATGCTTAGAGAAGAGGGATGAGATTCATCTTGTTGGATACTGTAGTACAGCTTTTGGCGGAACTGCAGTAGGGAATTGCCAGATGGATGGAAATATCCTACATAAATTCTCCTATATTTGGTCATGGAATCATTCAAGTTTTGGACTTCAATGAGACCGGAGAGAAAAAAAATAATAAAAAACACCTCAGATCGAAAAACGGTTACGTTTCCTTTACGAGTTCAAACTTGGTCCCAACGCAAGGCAGGCGACCAAAAACATCAACAGGGCATTTGGAGCTGACACAGTAAGCTAACAAACTACACAGCGATGGTTCGAAAAATTACAATCATGAGATATGATCCTTCGAAATGAGCCATGTGGTCACCCAGGACCATCGATAGACAACGACGAGCTGTGTTTACTAGTGGAGTCTGACTCATGCCAAACTGTAAGGGACATTGCAGAGAAACTGTGCGTACACTATTCGACAGTTTTCCGGCACTTGCAACAGCTTGGAATAGTCAGCAAGCTTGAAAATTGGGTTCCGCATGAGCTTACTGAGCTTACAAAATGGCCTCATGTATCAAGAATAACGGTCAAAAAATTATACGAGTTGCAGTATGAGTCTGTTCCTCATCCACCATATTCACCAGACCTCTCACTAACCGATTACCACTTTTTTAAACATTTGGATCATTTTTTAGCGGAGAAACATTTTAACAATGAAGCAGCTATCAAAAATGCTTTCGAGGAATTTCTTCAGTCTAAAAAGTCCGACTTCTACGAAACTGCCATAAATGCATGTATTGCATCTGCCGGTACCTATTTCGATTAATAAAATTAAATTTTATAAGAGTTAAAGTTGTTTGAAATCTCACTAGCAAAGTCGCCATTTCATCTGCAACAACCTAATAGAATACAATAAGCGAACATTTGACTCTAAGCCCGAACGATTATGTGCAAGCAAACACACATCATCAGCATAATCAAGGTGACTTAAGATGTTAAAAAGTCTCCATTGAAGACCGTTATCTTCCCCACCTTCAAGTGTAGCTTTCAAATTTCATTTATTACCACCAAAAACAGTGGTTGCGATGGTATGTAGCCCCGTCTGATACTCGTTCGCACAAGGAAAATGCTCTCCTCTACGTAAGACGCGATATCTTCATCTTCGCAGGATTCTTTAATCATTGCTATGGCCTTATCTGGAATACCTCTCCTACCCATAATATTCCTTATGTAATCTCGCTGAACGCTTTCGAAAGCCTTCTTGAAGTCCACGAGCATGAGATGTATAGGCAAACCCATCTCGGTGGACTGCTCCAATATTTGCCGTGGGGTATTTAAATGGTCTGGTCCAAACAACCCTTTACAGAATCCAGTCAGATAAACTTCGAAAGTGATGCATAAAACATTGCTAATCCCTTTGAGAATTACGTTGCCCATGATTTTTGATGCGGCAGTAACAGTTGTCACAATCCCGAAGGTCACTCATCATCGGGATTTTATATATGTATATCTTCCCCATTCCACACTTCAGTAATGAGTGTGATGGGTATATCGGCGCTTTCATCTCCGCCATTTCCTCCTTTTCTGGGATCAATCAATCAAATACCTGTTAAGATCCCCTATAGGGGTATAGGACAGAAACAACTCTCTTCCACAAGGCGCGATCCTGAGCATCGGCTTTAAGCTGTTGCCAGGACTTGTTTATTCCTCTGGCCTCCTGCTCAACTGCTCGCTTCCATTTGTTACATGGTCGACCAACCCGACGTCTTCCTTGAGGGTTATAATCCAGAGCCTGTTTTGCGATGTTTTGCTCTGGTTTCCTCAAAGTATGACCGATCCCCTGCCACTTTCGCCGTTGAATCTCAATACCTATTTTAGTCTGGCGAGTTGTACTCCAAAGTTCGTCGTTGGAGATTACTTCTGGCCAGAATATTCCTAAAACGCGCCGGAGGCATTGGCTTATGAAAGTCTGTAGTTTCTTGGTAAGTCGAACGGTCACTTTCCACGTAGTACAACCATATAACAACACGGATTTGACGCATGCGTCAAAAACTCGCAGCTTCGTGCGAAGAGAGATCTCTCTTAACCTCCAGAAAGGGGAAAGGATACCGAAGGCCTGACGAGCTTTATTTAGCCGAGCCTCAACATCCTTTTCGGCTCCGCCGTCCATGCTGACAATGCTTCCGAGATAGCAAAAATCTTGCACCTCTTCCACATCCTGTCCATTAAGAACAATCGGTGTGCTTGCGTTCGAACCCATGTGCATGTACTTGGTTTTACGCACATTTATTTTCAGTCCCGCCTCTTTGCATTTAGAATGCAACGAGCGAACATTTGACTCTAAGTCCGAACGGGTATGTGCAAGCAAACACACTTCATCAGCATAATCAAGGTGACTCAAGATGTTAAATAGTCTCTATTGAAGACCTTTACCTTCCCCACCTTCAAGTGCAGATTTCAAGATGTCATTTATTACCACCAGAAACAGGGCTGGTGATAATATGCAGCCTTGTCTGACACCCGTTCGCACAGGAAAGCTCTCGGACAGCTCTCCTCTATGCAAGACGCGACACCTTGCTTCTTCGTAGGATTCTTTAATCATAGCTATGACCTTATCTGGAATACCTCTCCTACGCAGAGCATTCCATATGTAATCTCGCTTAACGCTGTCGAAAGCCTTCTCGAAGTCCACAAACATGAGATGTAGTGGCGAACCCATTTCGGCTGACTGCTCTAATATTATCCGTAGGGTATTTGTGTGGTCGGTACAAGACCCTTTACGGAATCCAGCCTGATAAACTTCGAGAGTGCTCTCGACGACATCACTAATCCTATTGAGAATCAACTTAGCCATAATTTTTGATACGGCAGTAAGTAGACATATACCACGCCAATTGCCACAATCCCGAAGGTCGCCCTTCTTCGGAATTTTCACAATGACGCCCTCCTTCCGTTCAGTCGGATATCTTCCATCATTCCACACCTTAGTGAAGAGTGGGAGGAGTATATCGGCTGTTATTTCCGGGTCCGCTTTGAGGAGTTCGGTTGGTAGTCCGTCTATACCTGGAGCTTTCCTTCCCGCCATTGACCGAATGGCGGAAACTATCTCTTCCTTATCTGGGGGATCGTCCCTAATAGAGGATTGTTGCGGTTGGATGTTTGGAAGTTGTTCTGTTTCCGGAATATCTTCTTCTGACAAGATGTTTAAAATATCAGCGAAGTATTCCTTCCATCGTCGCAACTGGTATTCACTCATATTAAGGAGAGTTCCGTTGACATCTCTCACCAGGTGGTTGGCGGTGAAATTCCTGTTCGTCAACTGTTTCATGATTTTAAATAGTGAACCCATATCCCCAAGGTAAGCCGCAGATTCTGCCTTGTTTGCCAGATCTTCAATGGCCTTTCTCTTGTCGCGTCTAACAGCCTTTTTAAGCTGTATATGAGCATCGCGGTAGTTCTGCCTCAAGTCGGGCGTTCGTTGGTTGACATCGGGTTGAGAGATGATTGCCAATTTGGCTTTTTTTTGATTGCCAACCTTGTCCCATGTGTCTTGCAACATCCAGGGTTTCTCACCGCTTTGCACATATCCCACAGATTCTTCAGCACTAGTTAGAAAAGTGTTTCTGGTTGCCTCACAATTGGCGTCCAGTGCGCGCATTTCATGTTCACCCAATGTGGATGACTTTTCTCGTATAATAGTGGTGTATTCGAGTTTTTTGTTGGGATCTCTGAGTTTATCCACATTAAGCTTGCGCTTCATTTGAAGAATTTGTGGTCGTCGGATAGCTGCTGTACACAATCTCAAGCAGGCAACCATCAAGTGGTGATCGCTCCCCACGTCAGCTCCACGTTTCGCTCGCACATCGAGGAGACATCTTCTCCATCGGCGACTTATAGCCAAATGGTCGATCTGGTTCTGAGTAACACCATCAGGGGAAACCCGAGATGTTTTATGATGACTCTTGTGTGGAAAAATGGTTCCTCCGATGACCATTTGCCGAGTACTACAGAACTCCACAAATAATTCGCCGTTTTCGGGTCTCTTAATCCAAGGTCGTGAAGAGTCGACCCAAGGGTCACCATGCCTCCCCATGACGTGTTCTAGTCCAGTGTTGTCTGATCCAACCTGGGCGTTCATATCTCACGAGATGATAATAATATCACCTCTTGGAACACCTTCGAAGGTGGCACTCAGTTGGCTATAAAACTTCTCTTTGTCACCAGATGTTGCGGTATTAGTTGGTGCGTAGCACTGCAGAATTGTAACGTTTCTGACACTGGTCCTGAGCCTGATGACGATAATCCTATCCGAGATTGGTTCTCAGCTAATGAGACTGTTTCTCGCTCTCGGCGTAAGGACGAACGCCACGCCATTTCTGGCTTCACTTTGTAAGGATGGAAATTCTGCGAATTTCCACCCACACAAAAATTTTACTTCATTATAATTCGTGGAAGCTAAATGTTCCACACGCTATGAATACCAAGGCACTCGACTAGAAAGGGAGCTCGGTGAGCAGCGTTGCAAACGACACGAAAGGATTAGCGAAGCAACAAGGGAAAACAAACGCAGACGGAATCATAATCGAGGACGACGAAGGTGAAAACAACGCAGTCGAAAGCAGCGAGACGAATCGGTGACGACGTCGACAAGGCCTGAGTTGAGGCTGGAACATTAAACGAAATATATAAATTGAATTAAATAAAAAGTGAAGTCCATTAAATAAATTTTTGTAACGAATACTGGCGACGCTGAGTATACCTTGTAAATAAATCGTTACAATGGCGCCCGAGCAGGGACTTCACAAAAATAAATATGGACAGTGAACACATCCGTAGAACAGTGACACATTAACAATCCGTGCGTCTCAGTGGCAGTGAACGAATCGACAAGGCAGTGACCGATCAGATAATAATAGTGAAAAGATAGTGGAAGGTGCAAAATGATGAGGACAAATTGGATCTACGGGCTACGAAGAGAAGAGCTTATCAACTATATGAATGAGTTTGGCCTGGACGATACAGGAACCGTAGATGAATTACGAAAACGCTTCGCCACGTGGATCAAGGACGAGGGAGGCAGTGAGCATGAGCAGAGAATTAACGAACTTGAGATCCAACACAACAAGAGCAGTACATCTAGTGTCATACCAAAACTACGAGAGATACCCGAGGAAAGTCTATTGTTCCAAAGTACGGCACAAATAACCATCGCAGACACAAACACGGAAGCCCCGCCCCATGATAACATGAGTACCCACTTCAACGAACCAACCGCCAATGCTGGACTCACTTTTAGGGCCGTGGCTGACCAAATTCGGAAGTGGTCCGTCAAGTATGAAGGTGGAAAGGACCCCCTCGACTTCATCGAACGCGTGGAGGAGTTGGCCGACGTCTATGGAATCCACCGAAATCTACTACCCAGAACTATGCCGGAATTACTCCGAGCCAAGGCGCTAACGTGGTACCGTAACAACAACCGAGTGTGGCCTAAGTGGACTGACTTCAGAGGAGACTTTTTGAAGTTCTTCCTCCCTGCCCGATATCTGGAGGACTTAGACGACAAAATACGGCAAAGGATACAGTTGTCCGGAGAAAGCTTCAAGGATTACGTATTAGGTCTACAGAACCTAATGCGTCCGATGAATTATACTGATGAGGTAAAACTTGAACGGATTTTCCGGAACTGTCAGGCAAAATACCAGCTCTACATCCGGCGTAAGGATTTCTCAACACTAGAGGAGTTGATCTCACTAGCTGACGACTTCGAGAGTATCAGGGGAGGAAACACCACAGCCCGGCCCGCACAGGAAGAAAGACGTTGTGCCATCGCGCAAACCACAGAATCCCAGATCAACACGAGGACAGCATGCCACAACTGCAGTCAAAACGGACATAACGCCCGGTCCTGTCAGAACCCCAGAGTCTACTTCTGTTGGGACTGCGGACGCCGCAACACCAGGACTATCGATTGTTGTAGACGCCGACCGGGAAACGAACCAGGAGCCCGCCAGACGCGAGGGATGGCGAGGCCCCAGATAAACGCCCCTCCACCACCGTAAACCTCCTATATCAGGAAAATAACCATATCTTCGCTACCGTTGCCCTCGGCGAAGAATTGGTGCGAGCTACAGTGGATACGGGGGCAACGAGAAGCTTCATCAGCGGCTTCCTCGCCGGGAAACTCAAGAAGATAGGACACATAATCAACCAGCAAGTAACAGTAAGAATAGCGGACGGCTCGAACCATGACGTTGTACAGGCCCTATCTATCCACATCAGGCTGGGCAACCGTCAGTGCAGAATGCCATTACTGATCCTCCCCAGCCTCATAGAAGACCTGGTACTAGGGATGGACTTCCTTCAAAACATCGGCGCGATTCTCACTTGTGGTAATCAGACCATCGTCCTGCAAAGGAGCGAAGTCACATTAAAACCAGCCCACATCAATACCTGCACCGTGATGCAAGACGAGATGACCGAACAACTGGAGAGAACCCACGATTTCTTAAGCAAGGAACTTCATGCTTTTGAACAGCTCAGCGGCGTCTCGAACATCACGAAGCATAAGATTATCATGCGTGACGACCGACCGTTCAAACATCGATACGCAACCAGCAACCCTATAACTCAAGCAACCCTCATCGAGGAGGTAGACGAGTTGATCAAGAAGGGGTGTATCGAACCATCACACAGTCCGTACAGTTCACCAGTGGTCCTAGTCAAGAAAAAGAATGATACTTGGAGACTCTGCCTGGATTTCCGCCAACTCAACGCACGATCGATACCCGACGCCTACCCACTGCCAAGGATTCAGTACATCCTAGATAGACTACGGAATGCGAAATTTATTAGTAGTTTGGATTTAAAGAATGGGTATTGGCAGATACCCATGGACGAGGCAAGCAAGCAATATACAGCATTCACAGTACCCGGTCGCGGCCTATTTCAATGGCGGGTGATGCCTTTCGGACTCCACTCCGCACCGGCAACCTTTCAACGAGCACTGGACCAAGTGATCGGTCACGAGATGGAACCATTTGCGTTTGCCTATTTAGACGATATAATCGTCACGGGAACAACCTTCGAAGAGCACATGAAGAACCTAGGAGTAGTTTTCCGCCGACTACGGGCCGCAAATCTCAAAATCAACGTGGACAAATGTAAATTCTTCAAAAAAGAGACAAAGTATCTGGGACATGTCATCAGTGAAAAGGGAATCCACACCGATCCCGACAAAATCGCCGCGATCGAAGCATTACAACCTCCAACAAACGTCCGAGAACTACGACGGTTTCTTGGAATCGCGTCCTGGTATCGACGTTTCGTACCAGAGTTCGCCACCGTCGTACACCCACTGACCACTCTTTTGAAGAAAGGAAAACATTGGAAATGGCAGGAGGACCAACAAACAGCGTTCGACACCATCAAGAAAAGATTAGCAGAAGCACCGGTGTTAACATGTCCGGACTTTAGCCAGAGGTTTACCCTGCAAACCGATGCCAGCGATTACGGATTGGGGGCCGTACTTACACAAGAGTTCGACGGTGCCGAACATGTGATAGCTTACGCAAGTCGACACTTGAACGCAGCAGAACAGAATTACTCACCAACAGAAAAGGAGTGCCTAGCCATCGTCTGGGGCATCCGTAAAATGCGACCTTACCTGGAAGGGTACTCTTTCATCGTCATTACGGACCATTTGGCACTTAAGTGGCTAAACTCAATAGACAATCCTACGGGACGGATAGCAAGGTGGGCGCTCGAGTTACAACAATATACGTTCGACATACAATACAGACGGGGCAAGCTGAACGTGGTCGCCGACGCTCTCTCTCGACAACCTACGGAGGCACTGTGTATGGCCAACACTGATAAGACAAACAATTCGGGGTGTAGATGGCTAGAAAAGAGGAAGGCAGAGGTGAGAGGAAACCCAGAGAAATTTCCGGACTACGTTTTCGAAAATCAACACTTATATCGACACATCCCACACCGGTCAAACGATGAGGATTGCGCACCGTGGAAACTCTGCGTACCAGTACCACTTCGAAGCCGAATCCTGAGGGAGAACCACGACGAACCAAGCGCAGGACACCTGGGTATCCGAAAAACCATCGGTCGCATCGCCAACCGGTATTATTGGCCCGGAATGTTTCGGGAAATCAGCAAATATGTACAGTGCTGCGAATTATGCCAGAAGTTCAAACCAAGCCAACAAAAGGCCGCAGGGAAAATGTTCTCTCAAATCGCGGACGAACCATGGAGTATCCTGTGCGCCGACTTCGTAGGGCCACTACCACGCTCCAAGCATGGAAACACTATGTTACTTGTGTATTTCGACAAATTTTCCAAATGGACCGAACTGATACCACTCCGAAAGGCAACCAGTGATGGGTTACGGAAAGCATTCCGGGAACGAATCATGGCTAGATTCGGCATTCCCAAAGTTCTGGTCACCGACAATGGAGCCCAATTCACTAGTAGGGCGTTCCAGAAATTCATATCCGAGCTAGGAATAAAACATCAGTTCACCGCCCCATATACACCGCAGGAAAACCCCACCGAACGGGTAAACAGGACCGTGAAAACAATAATCGCACAGCTGACCGGAGACAATCAACGAGATTGGGACAACCTCCTACCAGAAGTTTCGTTAGCAATTAACTCCGCAATTTCGGATACTACGGGGTACAGCCCTGCGTTCTTGGCGCAAGGTCGGGAACCCCGCCTACCCCGAACGCTCTACGATGAAGTAACCTTCGGGACTGGCAACACCCCTCAATCACCCGTCGAGAAGGCCACCAGACTACAAGAAGCGTACCGCATCACAAGACGTAATTTAGAACGCGCCGCTCAAGATCAAGCACGTCACTATAATCTGAGACGCCGACACTGGACTCCTACGATCGGACAACAAGTAATGGTGAAACAGCACCCACTCTCGAAGGCCATTGACGGATTTGCGGCTAAACTGGCCCCGAAATTCGACGGACCCTACAAGGTAGTAAACTTCACGGCACCCGTAATAGTACAGTTACAAAAGGACGGCGATCCCCGCATTCGGACCGCGCACATCAGTGAACTGAAGAACTATCACTCCGCAGACCCAGACCCCGTCCATCAGGGTAGTTTCCCATAGTTCTACAAGAAAATGGAAGAGACAGGTCGACCGTAATAGGTACCTAGTTACATTAGGACGTCGAAGAGATTACGCGGACACGATCAAGCCTCTTAATGGAAGTAGGGAGGAAGTGTAAGGATGGAAATTCTGCGAATTTCCACCCACACAAAAATTTTACTTCATTATAATTCGTGGAAGCTAAATGTTCCACACGCTATGAATACCAAGGCACTCGACTAGAAAGGGAGCTCGGTGAGCAGCGTTGCAAACGACACGAAAGGATTAGCGAAGCAACAAGGGAAAACAAACGCAGACGGAATCATAATCGAGGACGACGAAGGTGAAAACAACGCAGTCGAAAGCAGCGAGACGAATCGGTGACGACGTCGACAAGGCCTGAGTTGAGGCTGGAACATTAAACGAAATATATAAATTGAATTAAATAAAAAGTGAAGTCCATTAAATAAATTTTTGTAACGAATACTGGCGACGCTGAGTATACCTTGTAAATAAATCGTTACAACTTTCAGGGCCAATGTACAGAATAGTGTTTCCGCTAGGGGTTCGCTCTTCTCCTGATCCTGTCCACCTGACCTCGCTCAAGCCCAAGATTTGGATGTTATAGTGCTTCATTTCACGGTCGATCACTGATTGGCGGTGCAAGGACCGAGTAACCCCAGCTCTTCCCCCGTCATTTAATGTTCGAACGTTCCAGAAGCCAATCATAGTCCGTTTTCGAATGCCAAAAGTCGTTACCGTCGAATCAGTCCGTATCCGAGGCGATGTATCCGTTTCTCGTATCATTTAGGTCTTAAGATCACGGGTGATAAGCCCATAATCCAGTGAGTGTCCATTTGCCATTTTTAGGGCAAGCAGGACTGGCTGTGGGTGAATTCTACAGCCCCCATCCCAGAGGGGGATAGTTAGCTCAGGTCCGTGGAGTCGCTAACTCCAAAGATAGTTGCAGGAATTGGTAAAACCTCATACTACAACTACCCCCTTTTCTGGGAGATCGTCCCTAATAGAGGACTGTTGCGGTATGATGTTCGGCAATTGTTCTGCTTATGGAATATCATCTTGTGAAAAGGTGCTTAAAATGCCAAAGAAGTATTCTTCTGATCTTCATTCGTTATACGTGACCAGCCCACTGTAGCTTTTGAAGTTTGGTGAGATTTGAGACTTCTAGGTCTTCAAAAATGGTAGTTCCTGGCTGTATCCTGCATGAATTAACTTCCGCGTTCGTTTCTCTATGCACATCTTTACATTTTATTATTGGAAGTACCAAGTAGTAGCTATGCTCTGTTTGCTAACATTATGCTTTTTTGATTTCATTAATTTCATCGGCGTCTTTGGAGAGATTGGCTCCTAGATAAATGAAGTTGTCCGCGTTTTCTATGTTATAGTGTACTATCGTTAGACGTTATCTGATTGGCGTCTTCATTTGTGATTGCAATATAACTTTCGCTTTGTTTTCGTTTATGTGTTACCGTTCCTTGGTGGACTTCCTTGGTGCTCAGTTGCGATCGCTCCATTATGTTTATTTCGTCTGCGTAAGTAACTATCTGCGATGATATAAAGAGTAACGGACCTCTGGTATCAACTAGGAGATTTCTCACGATATATTTTAAAGCCAAATTAAATAAACTGCCAACAAGTGGGGCGAAAATTCATTATTCTTGGGACAAGTTACGGATGAGTGGAAAGTCAATATGCAGGTTAGAGGGACTTCTTGGGCAGGGCTGTTGTCAATTTAACAATATTTCATTCGTTTCTGCAAGTTTGGGTTATTATGACGGGAGGAGGACGGCTAATAGTAAGGGTGGGTGGATGTTAATAGCTTTTTAATTGATTGCTCGAATCACGTCCAATATTCTCTGTATAGAATATGTTTCATAGACGAAGTTGCATACAATTTTCATAAAATTCGGTGTATTTTACATTCACGAAACCGAACATTTGTATGGGAGGGGGTAGAGCGGATAAGGGAATCATAAAATTTATGATGCAGTTTTATTTCATTTCTTTTGTACAAAATTCCAAGTTCGTAGCTTTTAATTTGTTGGTTATTAGTTGATTTAATGAAATTGGTTGAAATCACACTTTTATATGGGAGTAGAAGGACAAGAGCTATTTCAAGACTTTTAACGTAATTTTGTTCCAACTATTTTAAAAAGTTCTTAGGCAAAATTTTAAATTGATAGATTTAAATAGTTAGGTGATAAGGGATTTCTTAATAATGGTCGAACTCATACTTTTGTATGGGAGGGGGCAGAAGGACAGGCGCGAACTCTAAACTTTTGACGCAATTCTATTTCAACTATTTTTAGAAGTTCTTATGCAAAATTCCAAATTGATAGCTTTTAATAGTTAGGTGATAATTGATTTCTTGAAAATGGTTGAAAAAATAATTTTTTATGGGAGGGGGTAGAAGTTTTAAAGGTTTTCGACCAGTTAATATTTAGAGTTTTTTATTAAATGCATTTCGCATATTTTCAAGTTTCTACCTTAAAATTTCACTCAAAAATTTTCAGTTTATGTGTTTTTTTCAATGTACATGAAACACCTTGTGCACGTTAGACCGGGGGGTCGGTTTATAAAAATTATGGAACAAGTTATTATTATTTTTCTATGTATATCAAATAGATAGAATTTAAACTGTGTATCTTTTATCAGAGCACTAAAATAATAACTCAAAATTTTCAACATTTTTGCTTACACCTCCTTCCCATTACACCTCCCAACTTAAAATTTTTACCAAAATTAACAACTATGCAGTTCTGCAATCTTTTTTTACAATAACTAATTTCGAAGAAATAACCATTTGAAGAAAAAACTCGGCCGACAATTTGTTTATAGCCCCCCTTTTCGGTCGCCAATGGAAAAAAAATAAAATTATTTTTTAAGTTTGTCCCACAACCCTCTATAAATCTCTACTAATTTTGAACTTCCTATCTGCATTCGTGGTGGAGGTATTAGCAAGTGTAGTTTTTGACTCTTTCCCCCCCCCGCCGCCCCCTTCCTTATAACACCCTAAGAAATGCATTAGAAAATAGAGCTCACTTATCCAATCGACAATCCATCCAAAAATGAACATTCTACCTTTAACGGTTTCGGAGATATGAGTCCATATGTACGGCGTACGGCGGAAATTTTTAGGCTAATTTAGTCATGGAACGCGAAAAAACAAAATTTCTGGGTAGTAAATTTGTTTTTTCTATGTCGATCATAATACTTTATTATTAGAATAATAAAGTGAACGTGTAAATACAAGGCCTTCCCCTTACTTCAACCCGAAGAGTGTTTGGTGTGGTATTAATAATGATAAGGATTTTATATTATACAATGTACGTCGGATCGAACACAAGCACACCGATTGTTCTTAACGGACAAGATGTTGAAGAGGTGCAAGAATTTTTTGCTATCTCGGAAGCATTGTCAGCGTGGACGGTGGAGCCGAAAAGGATATTGAGGCTCGTCTAAATAAAGCTCAACAGGCCTTCGGTATTCTTTCCCCTTTCTGGACGTTAATAGAGATCTCCCATCGCACGAAGCTGTGAGTTTTTGACGCATGCGTCAAATCCGTGTTGTAATATGGTTGCACTACGTGAAAAGTGACCGTTGGACTTACCAAGAAACTACAGACTTTCATGAACCAATGCCTGCGACGCATCTTAGGGATATTTTGGCCAGACGTGATCTCCAACGACGAACTTCGGAGTTCAACTGGCCAGACTAAAATAGGTATTGAGATGCAAAGGCGAAAGTGACAGTAGATTGGTCATTCTTTAAGGAAATCAGAGCGAAACATCGCCAAACAGGCTCTCGATTATAATCCTCAAGGAAGACGTTGGGTTGATCGACCATTTAACACATGGAACGGAGCAGTTAAGCAGGAGGCCAGAGGAGTAAGTAAGTCCCGACAACAGCTTAAGGCCGATGCTCAGGATCGCGCCCTGTAGAAGAGAGTTGTTTCTGTCCTATGCCCCTATAGGGGGTCTTAACAGGAATTTGATTGATTAAATGTACGGCTTTATTCATTTTTTTCTTTTGACGGTCAGTACAAGACTGACTACCACTTACAACACCTGCTATAATATTACTACTACTACCACATCTCCCTTATCAAAAGTGAAATTAATTCAAAATTTTATTTATGTATTAATTCAAATACAAAACCCATTCTTTGGTATTTTTTTAATTGACAGAAATTACATTGCAGGTATTCTATTATTATAATTAATTAGGTATCTTCAGAAAAGTATCATTGCTTAATATTTCAAGTATAAAATTTTATTTTTAAAAATGAAAAGAAATCTTTATCAGCAGAGACCGAATCGTCACGAATAATAAAGCGTAACAGAGTAGAATCCGGAAATCCTTTCTTTCAATTCGAAATGCACTGTGAAAACATTCACCAAACTAGAAATCCTTATATTAATGCTAATATAACTAATTCAAAATTTTAATTTTATTCTATCTTAAAAGGATTTCAGTTATAATTCGAATTTGCAAATCGTTTAGACGGTATTATTACTATTCTATAACGCGAAGTTTTATTATTATTATTATTTATTATTATTATTATTTATTATTATTATTATTTACTGTGGATTAGGCAAACTATCAGTCGCGCCCTCAGGTGGTGGATGTAGGATGCCACGGTGTGTCGCAAGACCATCATCCGCGGTTAGTATGGTAATAGTAAGGATTCAAATTTGACGGTTGTACTTTCCTCAAAGTGCTCATCGGGCACACGTTGGCAACCGCCTCGTTGTAAGCCTAAATGAATAAACATGTTGAGGTTGATATAGTAGCATGAAAATGGCGAACTGTCAAATGTTAAGCTAAGCAGTTTTTCGTTCGCTCCGCTTTTAATTAAAAGTTAAGTAAATCTTAAGCCTACGAAAGTCATCAAAATAAGGTTCATCGTGAAGGAAAACGTACGGAAAAATGTCGACACCAGCCTACGAAACAAGGAACAACAAATCCAAGGTAATTCTTCCCGCTGGCCAACTACCGCCAAATTCTTCAACTTCGGCATCAAAGTTGGAAAAAACAATAGATTCCTTCAGTAAGCAGCTTGAAATGATGCAAAATTCCATCGAAGGACTTAAAAATGAATTTCGATCATTCGAGGACAGGATTTGGGCCAAAATAGGAGACAAATTCACGACACTACACAAAGAGGTTAATGAAATGACAAAAACTGTTTCTGCATTTGATGAAAGGATTGAAAAAATTGAGCGTAATTTAATTGCGACCGAAGTTCTTATGACCGGACTTCCCGAGGTGCGGAATGAGGACGTCAACACAATATTCAACCACTTTTGTTCATCCATAAACTGCGTTGTACCTTACAACCAAATACTGCAGTTCCAAGCAAGAAAAAAAAAGAAGGCACGAGATCAAACCACTATGCTGATCAAATTCAACAACACGCTTGATAAAAATAAATTTCTTAGATGCACATTTGCGAAACTAAAGACGGCAAAGAAGTTCACTTTAAGAGACGTTGGCTTAAACAACGATTCGCCCGTCTTTATTTCTGAAAATTTAACACCGAAAAACTATAAGCTGAGACGTCTTGCCGATAGATTGAAGCAACAACAAAAACTACATTCCGTACTTATCAGGAATGGTCAAGTACTTATAAAATTGGGACCCGATGACAAGGAAATACTTGTTACTTGCGAAGATGAACTGTTAAGAGCGGCAGCTGATCCTATAGAAATTTTGCCCTAGTTATTTAAAAATACATTTTACTTAATCACATTATCTTAATCACTTAATCAACTTAATCACATTATTTTAGATACTAACCCGCTTGTTATTTTTACAACTTTTTAAACATTTACTATAAATTACATATGATATAAATAATGAATTTAGAGGATTTTAAAAGCAATAATACAGTTATAGTGGAGAATTTGGATGATTTGAAGTTAGATGGAAGTAACATTAACGTTTTACACATTAACATTCGAAGCATAAACAGAAACTTTGATGAATTGTTATGCATGCTAGCCAGCGTGAACATAAAAATACATGTTCTTATACTCGGGGAAACTTGGCTGAGGGAGAGTAATGATCTGTACAATATTGAGGGGTATAATAGTTTATTTTACAATGCATTAAATAATAAAAACGATGGTATAGCAATTTATATTGACAATACGCTTCTAGTAACAAATATAGTGGGGAATATCTTGCATGGTATAAGTAGTTGTAGTTTTGATTTATCGATAGACAAAAATAAAACTCTAAGAGTTACTGCTTTATACTGCTTACCATCAATAAATAAACATAATTTCATTGATGTTCTTGATGAATACTTACAAAGCGTGAAATCGGTACGAAATCACGCTTTGATTGGTGACTTCAATATAGACATTCTTTCGGATAGACCTACACGAACATCTCATGATTTTCATACTACTTTAAGCTCTTTTGGTTATTTATCGACAATAAATGAATATACACGAGTAACTGATACGTCAAATACTTGCATTGACCATGTACACCTAAAATCATCTGAGATAAACACATTTATTGCATACGTTTTGAAAAATGATTTAACTGATCACTATCCGGTGGGTTTATCGATACCTGTAAGGAATGAGAGAATTAAAGAAGACACTAACTATACTCACTCAATTGTTAATCAGGGGGAACTAGTAAGAGCTGCTTCAATTATAGACTGGAACGATATTCTTATGACCAGTGAACCAAACATAGCCTTGAGTAGTTTCATGATTAAACTAGATGAATGTATACGGTCTTGCCAAAAGCCCAAATCTCTTAATCTCAGAAAGAACAAAAAAATTAAACCCTGGATTACAGCTGGACTCTTAGTGTGTTTACGAAAACGTACAAAACTATATAAACAAATCGTTGCAAGTCCTGGCGATGTAACTTTAGTCAGCACATATAAAAAGTATAGAAACTTCCTAACAACACTTATTAGAAGAGCAAGGGATGATTACTACAAATTAAGAATAAAAGAAGCTCATAATGTATCCAAGCTGTGGGGAGTTATTAAAAATTGTTTAGGTAAGCAACAAAATCGTAGAATAAAAGTAGACTCAATTGCAACTGACAATGAGACTATTTATTTTAAGGATGATGCTGAAGCCATATGCGAAAAATTTAATGAATTTTATGTCTCAACTGGCAAAAGGCTTGCACAGAACATAGAAAATACCTGTCAATGCACTACCAAAATATTTAATCAAATACGAGTACCTCGTGTAACTGAGACCCTGTTTTTTGTTCCAGTAACAGAAAATGAAGTTAAAGACACCATTCAGCAACTCAAGGGTACAAATGCTACAGGTCCTGATAATATATCGACTAGCTCTGTCAAACTCATAAAGCAATATATTAGTAAGCCATTAGCTCATGTTTTCAACCTATGTCTGACAAATGGATGTTTTCCCGATAATCTGAAAGAATCTCTAGTAATTCCTATTTATAAAACTGGAGCAAAAAACATTATGTCTAATTACAGGCCCATATCTCTCTTACCAGTAATCTCAAAAATACTGGAAAAATGTATCAAAGCAAGATTGATAAATTTCGTTGAGAAGCATAATATATTAGCAAAAAATCAATATGGTTTTCGCAGTAACCTGAGTACAAATGATGCAATCTATAAACTAACGAAAACAATATATAAAAATCTTGAAGATGGTCGGAAAACTATTGCAGTATTTTTAGATCTACAGAAAGCTTTCGATACCGTGCATCATTCTACCCTCTTATATAAATTAGAATTAATGGGACTTCGAGGAAAGCCCTTAGATCTCATACGTAGCTATTTGTCTAACCGAAAGCAAAGGGTTAAAATAGAAGGGAGAGTCAGTTCTGCAAAAATCACTGATTACGGTGTTCCTCAGGGTAGTGTTCTGGGCCCACTTTTATTTATATTGTACATTAATGATATGTTCAACATCACCGATTCTGTGGATGACCTGATCACTTTTGCAGACGATACTGTATTGTGTGTGAGTGACTTCACATGGAAGGAAACCTATCAAAAAGCATCGGCTGCAGTTACTAAACTAAAAAGATGGCTTGATGCAAATAGGTTGACAGTAAATATTGATAAATCAAAATATATGCATTTTAGTGCAAACAAAAAGGGAATTCCATCAACTAACTTGAAGCTCACAGTTCACTCCTGTAATTGCGAATCGCACAACACCTGTTCCTGCAGTTCACAATTTGAAGTGGCCACATCTATAAAATATCTAGGAATAATTATAGACAATAATCTGACATGGAGAAAACAGGCAAATTCTGTCTCTCAAAAACTTCGAAATATTCTTCCTAGTATCCGTCAGTTAAGGAATATTATGGAGATTGTGACACTAAAATCAATATACCATGCTCTATTTGAAAGTGTTCTTCAATATGGTATTTTGGGATGGGGTGGTGCGTGTAAAACTAATTTATACCCTATCAGTATTGTTCAAAAAGCAGCTATTAAACAAATTCTTAGGAAGCCAAATAGATATTCGTCGCACCAAGCATTCTTAGAACTAAAAGTTTTAGATCTGAATAGGCTATATAAAAAGGTAGTTCTTCTCCACGCACATAGAACACAAGCTTTTCAAATCTGCGATCATGGTCCGACCTACAAGACAAGATTTCGTGAAAATTTAAAGAAACTAACTGCAAAGTGTAAGCTGACAAAGACACAGCAACATGCATCATATTTACTAATAAAGTACTTTAATGAACTTCCACTTGACATCAAATCTAGTATAAATAGTTTCACCTTTAAAGTAAAATTAAAAAATTGGCTTCTCTCTTGGAATTCTAATATTATATAATAATATAATATAAATTTGCGCTCACAAATTAAAGACATAAAATGGTAAATTAACAAGTGGATTAGTATTCTTAGTTGTTTAATTTGCATAACAAACATATTTTATTTTTCTTTTTATATTTTTCATACTATTCATTTTAACTTCTTAGTTTATTTATTACTTTTTTTTTCTCTTTGAATTATTTTCTCACTTATTATTTTTTTTTTTTTCTCTTTTTTTGATCACTCTACTTTAATACTTAAACAAAACGCTTAACACAAGCATGCTTATAAAGCGTTAATAAATTTGTACGAAATAATGTATTTGGTATTATATGAAATAAATTATTATTATTATTATTATTATTATTATTAAAAACATTTTTCCTGTGAAAGCCATCCCGCGAACTAGCCCAAAAAAAAAACTTTCAATTGGAGTCCCCCAGTATTGGCTCTCAGTCCCCGGCAAAAGACTGGGCTAAAATCACCGGATCCGAACGCGGCTCGAGAGCTACTTGAACAGTGCAACCAGGTTCTAGTAGCGCTGTGCTACTGGCAAACACCCAGCGCACTGAGTCTTCCATGTTAGAGCTCAGTGATCTCGCATCCATAATAACATTCGAAAATGCAGTCTTGGAATCGAATAAGCCAATGGAGGTGGGTATAAATGTTATTCATGCTTCGACGTCGACAGTATCCTGCACAACTATCTCGGCTGGCCTTGGTACTGAGACCATCCAAACCCTGCAAGGTGGTATTAGCAATCGTGACCGTCGCTGTACTAAAACTAACCTAAAAAGAAAAGCTGCCAAAGATAAGATTGACGATGCGGTAGTGGCTAAAGTGGCTGCAGTTCTGAGTCGACTGTCCTCTCGGACGGACGACTCACGAACTTCATGCGCAGCCAGCATGCCAGTCGAAGTAATCAGAGTTGAAGCGAAAGGTCTCAGTATCTCGGCAAAGTCTCTGATTAATAAAGCTAGCACTTCCGAAGCGAATGTGGTCAAAGTAGTAGAGCCTCCAGCAAAAGACTTTTTGCAACCTTCGACCACTCCAGTGAAAGTAGTGACAAATATTACTACGGATAGCGCTTAGGTTCCGAAACTGTCGGCAATGAAAAGGAGGAGTATGCTCAGAAGGGCAGCCCAACGGAGAAGACTCATAGCTTAACTCCAGGTCCTCAATCAGCTGCTACTCCCAATTTTTAACCGCCGGTGGAAAATGTCGAAGTAGTTCAAACCCTTTCATCCCTACTTGCTTCGGGACGATCGGTACGTGGCACCGCCCTTGGCAATGCCAAAGAACCCCCATCGTGCGCGTGCACAGTCGCCGGTAATAAGCTCGAACCACTGAAGCAGAAACACAAGCACATCCGATCGGGTGATAGCAATACGGTTTCGCGGATTGTGGACTGAACAAGGTCCACTTCAAACCACCGAAACCAAATGCAGCCAACCTCGAAAGCCGGCAAACTCAGAGTAGTTCAAGCCAATCTACATCACAGTAGAGCGTTGACCGCCACTCTACAACAACACTTCTTAAGAGGTTACTCGGATATTGCACTTGTCCAGGAACAGTGGTTGAGTGACTCTGACCACATTCTAGGATGGTGCAACGAAACTATTACAGTCCTTCAAGGACCCAAAACAGGTAAGCTACGGGCATGTGTCGTTGCAAAAAAAGCACTAAAATTTAAATTAATTCCGAAACTCAGCAGTCCAGACCAAACAACGACGCTATGGGAGAGGTCATTAAACGGAACATCGCAACTTCATCATACCAGCCATACGAAGCAAGGGATGTTCCAGCGGCTGACCCGTGTCAGCTTGTCCAGTCCAAAACTGGGGACTTGGTAATAGGTTGTGATGACAATGCCCATCTCACCTACTGGTCTAGCACAGACTGCAACGATCGCGGTAAGTCAATTCTATAATTTCTTACCATAAACAATCTAAATGTTTGTAATGTTGGTAAGAGTAAGAGTAAATAGAGTAAGAAGTGAGGTTATCGACCTGACCCTTGCAACTAGCTCTAAATCACTAGTGGTCCGCAACTGGAGAGTTTCGAAAGAACCATCTCTGTCAAACCTCATGTGGATAAGGTTTGAAGTAGTGGGATAGCCGGATTGGGTTAAATATCAAGAGCTAATAAGCCGTAAACTGCCGGAAATAGTTCCTTACCAGATTCCTTAGATAAAAAAGCGGGTATGTTAACAAATATACTAACGATCTCATACAAGAGCTCCTGCCCTCAGAAATCCGCCAAAGATAGTAAGAACGCTGTCTGTTGGAATAACAATCTTGATATTCTGAAAAAAAACGAGCAAGGAAACTCTTTAACAAAGCCAATTCCAGCAAACGTGATACAGACTGGGACAAATACCAAACAGCACTCACACTGTATAAAGAAAACAGCTAAGAGCCATCAAACGAAATTCATGAAGAGATTCTGTGAAGAAATCGATAACGTCAACGATACTGCCAAGATAAAGAGGACCCTATCCAATGACCCAAACATGACTGAATTACTGGATAAAGGCGATAGTTTATGGACGGGGTCTAGCGGCGAGTCACTTGAACTTTTAATGCAAACGCAGTCCCCGGATGCTTTTAGCCCCCGCCACAAAGTTCATGTGGCGATCGTATTCTATTCAACTCAAAATTAGTAAATACAGTGGTGACGCCAGAACACATAGGAATTGCGTTCAGTTCCTTCAAAGGTAAAAGGTAGGTCCACTGATACAACATGTGACGGTAGCCGCCGTAGAGGAAGTTTTCCATTATAATGAGGTTGCACTAGGTGACTTCCTAGACGTGGAAGGCGCTTTAAACCACGTCAACATTGATACCATACTTGAGGTCTTGCGCAGCCATAGTGTGGAACCTCTACTGAATGCATGGATAGCTAAGCTTCTTCGCTCACGAAAAATTGTAGCACAGATGGGGGAAGAGACAAGAAAAGGTTCTGTCTACAAAGGAAGCCATAGGGCGGAATAATGTCGCCTCTCTTGTAGGCTCTAACAGTAAATGAACCCTTTTCCATTTTAAAGCGGAACTGCTACCCAGGAATAACATATGCAGACGATCTTGTCATCATGAAAACTGGTAAGTTTGAACAAGTTCTAGGAGACCTTATGCAGTCCACTTTACAACTGCTATATAGCTGGGCACTAGACAAAGGAATTACGATTAACCCTCAAAAAAAAAGATCTGGTTCTCTTCTCCAGAAGAAGAAGACCATATGTTTTCAATCCACCAAACATTCGGGGTATCAATATGGTCCTCTCGAATCAGTTTAAATATTTCGGTCTGATTTTTGATAGTAAATTATTTTGGAAGGCCAACATTCAGGAACGAGCAAAAAAGGTTACCGTAGCCTTCTTCGCTTGCAAAAAGATATTTGGTTGAGATGGGGCCTTAAGCCGCACCTCATCCACTGGACATATACCAGTATTGTCAGACCAATTATTTGGTATGGCGCGCTGGTGTGCTGGACAGAGGTGGTACTAAAAACGAACCTAGCACCTTCACAGGTAATGCCACGGATAGCATGTCTGTGTATTATAGCTGCTCTTAGAACCATACCAACTGCACCCCTGTAGTTCACTACCTTCACTTGATCTGTTTATAAAACAAACAACGGGTCTAGCTACCATTACATCAAAAACCTCTAATTCGTGGTCACCGCCACTAATTGGTCATGGCAGTATTTTAAACGTCATTAGAGACTCAAACTCCCTTTTAGACTGCGAGTATGCTTACATGAATCAACCGAAGGTTGAGAAACGAAAGTTTTACATTAAGTTTCCTTAGCGAAACGAATGGGCAACAAACACGATACTCAAAACCTGTATAGATCCTCATAACTATACGGACGGATCTAAGACTAACTAGGGGACAGATGCAGGGATTTATTCCCACTACCTCCACATCCACACTTCATTTCATCTTCAAGAGCACGCGCCAGTATTCCAAGCGATAGCATTAGCTATTAACGAGTGAACAAAAATTATTTTAGATATGCAGACCAGTCTCGGAAATTGTTTCATTTTCTGTGGCACTCCAATCCTACAGGACTGCGTCCAAACTAGTGGCAGTGTGTAGACACAATTTGAATCGCCTAGCGGTCATAATGGAAGTTTTTCTAATTTGGATACCGGGTCATAGCGACCTGCTAGGAAACGAGGCAGCAGACATGCTTGCTTGGCAAGGATCTGTTAACTTCAATTCCACTAGGAAGTCAGTCGATGTAGAAGAGACTAGCTTCAAAAAAAAACTATTTTGGATTCTTTCTTGGCGGGGTGGTGGCAGCTGGACAGCTGCAGAGCGATCAAATCCTTTTGGGAAGAATCGAATAAAAATATTACGGCTCAACTGTTGCATCGTAGTCGCTATAGCGTCCGAACTATTGTTGGCTTGAGCACAGGTCATTGCTTGCTAAACTTGCACGCATTTAGGATGCGGTTCACTAGCGACATCCTTTGCAGAGGTTGCGAGGAAGACAAAGAATCTATCGAACATTATCTTTGTCACTGTCCACAAATCTCTAACAGTTGTTTAGGCTCTAGATTCTTCTCTGAGTTAGACGAACTCAGAAGCCTCCAACATTCGAACCTACTTTCGCAAACCGAACCATGTTGCTAGAACAAGAGGAGTGACTTCCATCTTATAATCAATAGGGGGAGTACAATGAGCCCAACTGGATGGCCCCAGTGCAAAGTGGTTCTATGAAACCACCGTCCTGCAATCTAAATCGAGACCTATTGTTAGAGCCAACGTGGGTGTTCATATCTCCTGATGTAGTAATAATATCATCACTTGGAGCACGTTTGAAGGAGCCACTCAGTTGGCCATAGAACTCCTCTTTTTTACTTGCTTTGCTGCATTAGTTGCTGCATAGCACTGCAGAATTGTGATGCTTCTGATCTTGGTCCTGAATCTGACGACAAAAATCCTATCCGAGACTGAGATATGAGACTGGTTCTCGCTTTCGGAGTAAGGACGACCAAAATATCATTTTTGGCTTCACACTTAGAGCTGACGTACAGAAGAATATTTTCGCCCGGAGTTCGATCTTCTCCTTATGCTATCCATCTGACCCCGCTCAAGCACAAGATTTGATGCTATAATGCTCCATTTTGCAGTCAATCACTGCTTGGCGGTGTGTGGACCGATTAACTCCAACCTTTCCACCGTTATTCAACCATTCTAGAAACTAATCATAGTAAGTTATCGAATGCCAAAAGTCATTTCCGTAGAATCCATACGTATCCGAGTCGTTTCTATTATCAGTTAGACTTTAAGATCACGGATGATAAACCCATAATCCGGAGAGTGTCCTTTTGCCATTTTCAGGACAAGGTGGTATTTTACTGTCCCTATCTCATAGGACAGAAATTGTGAAAATACGTTGAAGAAATGTTGACAGTTGTTTTTTGTGCATAACCCAAAACAAATTAAAAATTAATCCTTATGCTCAAGAGTCCCCAAGACAATACCAGTGCATGAGACTGAGCCTCATTGAAGTCCTGGTTCGATAGGTAAAATTATTTAGAGCTAATACAAAGCCTAAACAAATTTTGTAATAGTTTAACACGATATTTCTACTCGTAACCATTGGTTGGAAGTGATATATGTGACCCGAACTCCTTAAGCATAGCACATTTCAAATGAAGCATTGCCATTTTCCTAATCATAAAACCATTTCTGTGGGTTCGAATGAAATCACTTTATGTCCGATTGGGATAAATTCAAATGAGCATTATTATTTCTGCATTTGTCAGTAGGACACATATATTTGGTAACCAGGAAGATTCGTTCTACATATACGTTTCCTCCCCACACATGGCAATATTACACGGCATTTAACCGAAAATTCGGCACCAAATTAGATGGAAGCACGCTATTATAAGAAAAGGAAATTGCCATAACAACAATTTTCACTTGAAATGGATTTTCTTTTAACATAAAATACAAGATACAGCATAATATAAAGCTAGCTAGCTATATTCAGCATTCCCTGTTATGCCCAAAATACTTGTATGTGCTACCGTACAACTAAAGAATTGTATACGCCCGAAACTAAAGTATAAGTAACGACAACGATGCTCTAGAATTAACGTATGGTAATTCAGGTAATTCACTTTGCATAAGTAATTACATTTCGCCGTCGTTTTACTTGAATACTCTTGCTAATTTTCTTCTATACATACTTTAAGTATTTTCTATTCGTCTTCGGCGAAAATTTTCCTTTTACATTTTCCGCTTTCTGTATAGCTATGTTTTAGAGTTGGGCGAAAAGTATTTTATGGAGTCGTGGCGTGCTTTTAAGTAGTTTCTCTTTTACAAGCTTTATTCTAATTGTTTCTCATAATTTTAGTCTAGAATTTTGCATTTAGGTGGTATATACCTAAAAGTTTTCTTCCTTAAAGGATAACTATAGGAAAAATTATACAATTTTGAAGATAGCTTTAACCTGTTGCAAAACGAAAAGGATCCAAACAAGTTTTAACTTTTCATCGTTCGTAATTTGCAACAACATTTTCTAATCTAGTCATGCGTTCATGGACTAAGAACATGGTGGCTTTAATACTGATTACTGTCTTACATTCATTAATTTCGGCTTTTTATCCACTAGATGAAACCTAAGAGTATATTACCGCTTGTAATGCTAAGAAATAATGCTCGTATAGAGCCGCCGTCTATTACCCGTCTATCTGTCCGTCTGTACATTTGCCTGTCCGTCTGTCTGTCTGCATGTCTGTCTGTCCGTCTGTCTACAACATAACTCTCGAACGCTTTGAGCTATCACGCTGAAATTTTGTGTGTCACCTTTTTAGTAAAAAAAAAAACTTTAAGTTCTTGAACGGGCGACATATCCCCACTCCCATACAAATTTCATGAAATTTCAAAATTTTGATAAATTAATTTTTCTTAGCAATGATATGAGCTTGAAATTAGGGTCAAATTGTAAAGACATACTTATATGTCATTAACATCAAAAATATTGATACGAACCCCTTCCTTCTTCTGCCCCCTCCCATACCAATGCACAATTTTCAAAAATAAATTTTTTCCATTTTCATTAAACTAAGAAAAGTCGAAAAAACGAATATTGGCCACAAATAGTTTTCTAATAATTGCAATCAGTATTAAAAAAACTATCAACTTCACCTCACAACTTCTACTTCGTCCCATACAAATTACACGAAATTTTGGAAGTTTAATTAAATTATTTTTCTACGAAACTGTCAAAGCTATCGATTTGACGTTTTGTGGAAAGTATAATAATAGAAAACTAATTTCTTTATTACTTCTTCTACCCCCTCCCATGCAATTGCATAATTTTGCTAAACGCATTATATCGATTTCCATTAAAACTAGAAAAAGTACAAACTTAAAACTTTCTCAGAATTCGTCCCTATTGCAATAAGTGATCAAAAAATTATCAGCTTCGCTTCACTCCTTCTACCCCCTCCCATACAAATATCTATATTAACAATTCAAGAAAAGCATTTCTCCTTCGAACATATTAGAGCTATCAACTTTTCAATTGGAATAAAGCGTAGTGATAAGAAAATCATCCAAAATTCTCCACTTCTTCTGCCACCTCACATGCAAATGCCCCAATTGCAGGAAAACTATTTCCAATTTCTTTGAAAATAATGGAAAGTACGAACCTTAAATTCATATTTAGCGCGAAACAATTTGCATGCCACGTTCGGTTTCATATAAACCACCCCGCTATGCTCCTATCACCTCCCATACCACTATTCGAAGGATTTTGAGATGACATATTTTCCGGTACATTAAACTCTTTCCCATTTCATCTAAAGTATTATATGATTGGCCTTACAACCTGTCATAATTCTGCTAATTTTTACTGGATTATAAGAAGAAGTTAAGTTTTAATCAAAAATAAACTGCCAACAAGTCGGGTGCAACTTTATTATTATTGGGACATATTATGGACATACAGGTTAGCGTGGAAATGAAAGTCTCAGTGAATGGGGTTCTAGGGCAGGGCTGTTGTAAATTATATAACACTTAAATGCTATTACGATCAAAGCTCCAATATGCATAATCAATATTTCATTCGTTTATTTCTGTAAGTTTGATTTGAATGAAGGAAGGGGGGGGGGGGGGGTGGATGTTGATAAGCTTTTAAGTGATTTCTTGAATCACGTTCAAAATTGTATGTATAGAATGTTAGTTGAACCTATAAACATAGTTGCTTAGAATTCCTATGATTCGATGTATTTTACGAAACCAAACATTTGTATGGCAGGGGTGTATGAGGTGGGTGAACCGCAAAATATGTAATACACTCTTATTAATCTCTTGAAAAGTTTTCGTACAAAATTTCAAGTTCGTAGCTTTTAATTCGTTGGTTATTAGAAGATTTATTGAAATTGGTCGAAATCATATTTTTGTATGGGAGAGGGTAGAAGGGCAAAAGGGATTTGAAAACTTTTAATGTAACTGTGTTATTTTAAAAGCGTTTGTACGAAATTTCAAGTTGATAGCATTTATTGGTTTGGTGATAAGTGATTTCTTGGAATTGGTCGGAAAAAATCTTTTCTATGTGTGGAGCTAGAAGTTGTGAAAGTATTCGACCAGTTAATATTTTAAACTGTTATGAACTTTCTTTAAACGAGTTTCCCAAATTTTGAAGTTTAAAAATGTTTAAAATTTTAATCAAAAATTTGGAACCTTGTGCAGCTTAGAGGACACCTTCGTTGAATAAGAGTTATGGTTCAAATTATTATTTGTTCTTAATGTATCGGGAATATAAATTGAAACCCGGTATTTCTTAATAGATGGCGCCAGCATTAAATGCTGATCCAAAATGGCGGATCGGAAACGTTACATGGTAAGGTTAGGCGTCTGTCAACAACTCCTCATCATTAAATTTTTCAACTTTTATCGGCGCAAATTCTTTTTTGTAGGCGAATATGTCGAAGTTCGCGCTAAATAAGCGTCATTTGTGGGAAGTTTTGCTTATTGACTTCAGTCCAAAAACATAACAGTACTACAATTGGGCGTAAGGCACAATCATGCACTACTCTAGATGAAGAGACATTTTTTGATTTTAAGAAATTTTATATGGGTAGTGGTAGAAGGGATAATGGCAATGAATCAATTTTTTCACTGCTAGAGTTGCTATCAGAATGTTTTACTGAAAATTAAACTTCAAAAATTTAATAAGTACTGAAAAAACTAGTGCATTGGATTTAGTGAAATTGTGCAGTTTGAACGGGAGGTGGTAGGCGTGGGGAGTTCTTAGTGAGTTTTTCAGAAAAAACTATAAACATCATGCATTTCACATGTTTTCAATCACAGATCAGTATCATTCAAATCTTTCAGGAAAATAGACTTTTCGAAAAGTTTTGAAATTGTGTCATATTGTATGGGAGGGGGTAGAAGGAGTGAAGCTAATCATCTAATAAATATAATAAATATTTTGTTCAAAATTTCAGCTCCATAAATTTCATACGTACTGAGTAAATTGGTTTAGATTATTTCATGAAAATGTGGAGTTTATATGAGAGGTGATAGAAGGAGTAAAGGGGTTCAAATAATTTTAATATAGTTTATTGAAATTGGTATAAAAAAACATAACAGGACTACGATTGGGCGTAGAGCCCAATCGTGTGATACTCTAGATGAAAGAGAAATTTTTTGATTCCAAGAAATTTTTTAGGGGAAATGGTATAGGGGTTGACGATATTGAACTAATTTTTTTCTCATCACGCTAAAGTTACTATCAAAATGTTTTACACTAAATTTAGATTCAAAAGATTCATAACACAATTTCCAAATTAGTGTATTGGATTTAGTGAAATTGTGCAGTTTGTGTAGGTGGTAGAAGAAGGGGCAAGTTCTTAAAGACTTTTCCGGAAATAACTATAAGCATCATATGGTACGTTTGATATGATTTAAATTGTAGATCCGTATCATTCACACTTTTCAGGAAAATCCACTTTTTGTAAAGTTGTAAAATTGTGTCAGATTGTATGGGAGTGGTAGAAGGAGTAGGGAAGGACTTAAATAATTTTTACACAGTAGATTGAAATTATAATAAAAGTAATATATTCCAAATTTCAGATCAATAGCATCTATACTTTTGGAGCAAATTCTTTTATTGTCGAATTACGAAATTGTGTCATTTTGTATGGGAGGGGGTAGAGGGGGTAAAGCCAATCGCCTAATGTTTTTTGATCTTACTAATGACTCCAAATAAGTGATTAATGCACAATTTGAGCTCGATAAATTTTATACGTACTGAGTAAATTGGCTTAGAGCATTTCATGAAGAAAGTGCAGTTTGTATGGGAGGGGTGGAAGGAGAGGGAGGACACAAATACTTTTTACACCGTAGATTAAAATTATTAAAAAAATAATATATTCCAAATTTCAGACTAGTAGCTATTATATTTTGCGAGGAAATCCGTTTATTGTCGAATTGCGAAATTGTGTCATTTTGTATGGGAGGGGGTAGAAGGGGTAAAGCTAATTGTCTAGTTTTTTTTAGTCTTACTAATAATTTTAAATAAATATTTGGTGCACAATTTGAGCTCGCTAAATTTTATACGCACTGAGTAAATTGGATTATAGTATTTCATGAAAAAGTAGAGTTTGTATGGGAGGTGGTGGAAAGACGGAGAGTACACGAATAATTTTTATACGGTAGATTGATATCATAAAAGCAATATGTTCACAATTTAAGACCAATAGCTTTTATACTTTTCGAGCAAATCCGTTTTCTGTCAATTTGCACAATTGTGTCACTTTGTATGGGAGGGTGTAGAAGGAGTGGAGCGATTGGGCCCGGTTACGAACTTGACCTTAGTTTTTGTTAAAAATGACGTGTGCAAAATTGAACTATCTAGCTCAACGCGTTCTCAAGCTAGAGAGCGAACGGACGGACGGACATCCGGTTTTGAGATTTTTGAGTGATTATATGAACTTCTGTATCATTCGTTTTTTTCTCCGAGCCTTATTTCTTAGCGTTACAAACTTTAGAGCAAACTTATAATACTCTCAGATTTCATCTAGAGTATAATATAACATTCCAAATTTCAGTTCAATAGCTTTTCCACTTTTCGAGAAAATCGGCTTACTGACAAATCTAGAAAATATGTCATTTTTTATGTCTCAGATTTCATCTAGAGTATAAAAATCTACGGTTCAGGCACGTCAAATAATTGGTAAAAGGTATGGTGAGGGCGCTTTTAGGGAAATTACGTGTCGCGAATGATTTCAACGATACAAAATGAGTGATTTCGGCATGGAAGACAAAGAGCGCCCCGGAACGGTGAAAAAGTTGAAAGGCGCAGAATTGGAGGCATTACTGAAAGAAAATTCATGCCAAACGCAACAAGAACTTGCAGATTTATTGTGCGTGACTCAACCAGCCATTTTAAATCAGCCAAGAATATTGGGTACCATACGAGTTGGAGCCAAGCTGCTTCAACGGTTAAAATGGAAAGGTTTTTTTGTATCACATTATAACTGGGGATGAGAAGCGCATCCATTACAATAATCCAAACCGAGAAAAATCTTGGGAATACCACAGACGATGGAAAAAAACTTGCTAGCGAAGGGTGATTCTATAAAGAATTAATATTTAAAAATTTTTGCACAATAAAGGCTCGAATTTTGGAAAAGAAAATGTGGTTTACAATTTATACTCCCAATATATCAAATGGATGTATATACTCGAAAAATTTGAACCTTATACCTTTTACAACAGCCCTAAGAAAATTGCTCAAGGTCTCCGAATTTTTGGCTCACCACTTCCTTTATCTTAAGCCCCCAACTTAAAAGTTTACTAAAATTATAATTCATACAGTTCTACAATCTGACAAAATTTCAACTTAATACGTGCATTGGATTTTAAGATATACCAGCTTGAAATTTTGAAAAGTCCGCCAGTTTTAAAATGCTCTCCATTTCCCTCACTTTTTATTATGTCCAAGTGATATATTTTTCTCATATTTCGCTAGCACAACTTAATCTTAACCACCAGAATTGGAAAAGGATACCGAAGGCCTGATGAGCTTTATTTAGACAAGCCTCAATATCCTTTCAGGCTTCGCCGTCCATGTTGACAATGCTTCCGAGATGACAAAATTCTTGTACTTCTTCTACATCTTGTCTATTAAGAACAATCGATTTGCTTGTGTTGAACCCATTTTACGAAAATTTATTTTTAATTCCACCTCTTTGCATTAATAATGCAATGAGCAAACGTTTAACTCTAAAACCGAATGGTTATGTGCATGCGAACACACGTCATCAGCATAATCAAAGTTATTTAAGTAATAGTCTCCATTAAAGAACTTTATCTTCCCCACCTCATAGGGCAGCTTTTAAGATGTCATTTATTATCACCAGAAACAGAGCTGGTGATAATATGCAGACTTTTCTGACACACGTTCACACAGGGAAGCTCTCGGACAGCTCTCCTATATGTAAGACGCTACACTTTGCATCTTCGTAGGATTATTTAATCATAGCTATGACCTTATCAGGAATACCTCACCTACGCAAGGCATTTCATATGTAATCTCGCTTAACGCTGTCGAAAGACTTCTCGAAGTCCACAAGCATAAGTTGTAGTGGTGAGCCCATTTCGGCAGACTGCTCCAATATAACCGTCGATAAAAGACTATCCTTTATGAAAACCAGCCTGATAAACTTCGATAGTGCTCTCTACAACATTACTAATCCTTAGCCATGATTTTCGAAATACCAGTAAGTAGACATATTCCACTCCAAATCCCACAATCTTCGGAATTTTCCTAATGTCGGATATCTTCCTTTATTCCTCACCTTAGTTAGGAGTGGAAGG
This sequence comes from Chorisops tibialis, assembly GCA_963669355.1. Taxonomy (NCBI): domain Eukaryota; kingdom Metazoa; phylum Arthropoda; class Insecta; order Diptera; family Stratiomyidae; genus Chorisops; species Chorisops tibialis. The sequence goes on along the minus strand of OY770263.1, from coordinate 168,523,818 downwards.
AGCATATCGGCTGGTGGGTTGATAGTCCGTCTATACCTGGGAGTTTCCTTCTCGTCAATGACAGAATGCGAAAACCATCTCTTCCTTATCTGGGAGATCGTCCCTAATAAGGAATTGTTTCGGTTGGATGTTTGGCAGTTGTTATCTTTCTGGAATATTTTCCAATGACAAGATGAAATATTCCTGCCATAGCCGCAATTGGTATTTACTCATATTAAGGAGAGTTCTGTTGACATCTCTAACTAGGTGGTTGGCGGTAAAATCCCTGTTTGTCAACTGTTTCATAATTTTAAATAGTAAACGTTCTCTGAGGCCTTCAGTTGCGCAGTGGGCAACGTGCTTGCTTAACAGTCAATAGGTCGTGGGTTCGATTTCCACTCCACCAATGGGATTTTTTAAGCACGAATTTTCCGTTGCTACTGGCGATGAAAAATTATTTTAAATAAAATGGGCAAACGAAATTAAAGTGAAACAGTTCCACTTTAAGAAGGTCTATATACTCAGTAGATGTTTTTTGTTCGCTTTCTATTATTCACATCTGCAAATATTTATCAGTAGCAGCCAGCACATCTGAAAAATATAACAGCTTCTCCAATCGTTACGGCCATTCTCACTCCCCTTCCACTACCTTCCCAATTCCATTCCTTCCCTCCATGACTGTGTGCATTGCACATAAAGGCCGAAATTGACTATATCACAGGTTATTCTGTAAAAAAAAACCATATCCCCATAAAACCATATCCCGCAGATTCTGCCTTGTTGGCCAGATGTTCAATGGCCTTTCTCTTGTCGCATCATCTAACAGCCTTTTTAAGCTGTATGTGAGCATCGCATTAGTTCCGTCTCAAGTCGGGAGTTCTTTGGTTAACATCGAGAATGAAAGATGGTTGCCAATTTGGTCTTTTTTTCAATCGCCAACCTAGTCCAATATGTCTTATTTATTTATTTATTTATTTGAGCTCTTGAACAAAAAGATTACAATTTCAATTAAACAAAAGCGGAAAACAAAAGAACAGCCAATTTAAACATTGAAGATAATAGTTTATAATATACGCTAAAAAATAAATGAATAGTGAAGTTAAAAATTTAGACGTTAAATATGATAGATTTAATTCTATTTTTAAATAATGGAAAAGAAGAAGCTAAAGAACCAAATTGGAGTCGATCGTGGTTCCTTTGCATTCTTAGCATCGGAGAGTGATGGTATACATCTAGAGAGGCACGTGGAGGATTGAAGATGTCTGAATTCCTTGTTGAGACTATTCCTGATCTAAAGTTCAGGCCGTCACAAAGGTGGGTATTGAGCAGGTAGTTGCACATCTTGTAGAGGAAGCAAGCATCGAGAAAGGTCCGCCTTAAATGCAGTGGCTGTAGGTGAAGTACTTCAAGTCTGCCATTGTAGTCGATATGAGGTTTCCTTAATCTGTAGAAAAGGGGTCGAGTGAATCTACGCTGAACAGGTTCGATGGTTTGAACATGGCAAGAGTGGTGTGGGTTTCAGACGATGGAACAGTATTCCAAAATACTACGGACGAGTGTGGCAAATAAGAGAGCAGCCGTTCCTGGACGATTAAACTGGACGGTCGTGCGGAGGACGAAGCCAGCAAGTCTGTATGCCTTATTAGTAATCTCGGAGAAATGATTGACGAATTTAAGTTTACGATCAAAGACCACTCCTAGATCCTTTATTGTGGTTACTGCTGTAAGGCTGGATCCATTAATAGAGTAAGAGAGAACAGAGGAGGTAGTCTTATACGAGTACTCCATAGTAAAACACTTTTCAATGTTCAAAAAGATATCGTTGTTTGAACACCAACGAGAGACAGCCGACAAATCAGCCTGGAAAATCCTGTCATCAGAAACGGAGGAAATTTCCCGGAACAGTTTGAGGTCATCAGCGAATAAGAGACAGTTCGAAGATACAAATTGGGGCAAATCATTTATGAAGAGAGTAAATAATAAAGGACCAAGGATCGATCCCTTAGGGACGCCAGAGTTGGCAAGAAACTCAGTAGAGGAGTGTCCGTTGAACGTAATTCGGAGACGACGGTCCGTAAGGTACGAACTGAACCAGTTCAGGAGAGAGCCAGAGACACCATACCTTTCAAGTTTTGAGATTAGAATTTTACAATTAACAGTGTCGAAAGCTTTAGAAAAATCGGTATATATGACTTGGACAGTATTATGACGATCTAAGGATTGAGCAACGAAATTAGTGAATTCACATAAATTAATAGAAGTAGACCTACCTTTCACAAATCTATGTTGGGCTGGTGATACCAAGTGATAAAGTTTTTCCTACATTACATTATGAACTAGTCTTTCAAACACCTTTCCAAAACAGTTCAGGGTGGAAATAGGGCGATAGTTCAAGACATTTTCGTTATCTCCTATCTTTAAAATGGGTACTATGTTAGCTAACTTCCAGCATGCAGGAAACGAGCCTTCTTCAAGAGACTTATTGAACGAAATAGATAATGGCACTGCGAGCTCCGAGGAGAGAGCTTTCACAAAAAGGTTCGGGATCCTATCCGGTCCGCCACCGATTTTCGAGTCTAGAGAATGGATGATTGATATAATGTCCCTTTCAATAATGGATATCTCAGAGATCGACTCCTGGGGTGGGATGAAGAAGTCATAAGACAGATTATTACTCGAGTGGCTAAACACAGAGGAAAAGTAATTGGCAAAAAGCTCACACATTTCTTGTGGAGAGATAGTGGAAGTATCACCAAACTTAAGTTGTGAAGGAAAAAATTGCTTATTTCTACGCTTTCTAACATGCGACCAAAACGGTTTGGTCTCATTTCGCAACAGTGCCGCCTCAAACTGAGAAATATATGCAGAGAAAGCCTTTTTGATGTCCAATTTGACCCGCTTACGTTGAAGGGAATAGTTTTGGTAATCGGATAGAAGAGACGGACGCTTATACTTTTTATGCAAACGCGCTTTTTTACGAAGAGCGCAAATAATAGAATGGTTATACCATTCAGGGTAGTCACGACTAGAAATGACACGATAGGGAATATATCATCAAGGATGGAGTGTAGTTGCATCGATGATTCATTAGAACTTTTGCTGGTAGAAAGTTCAAACCAGTTAATATTACCGAGGTCACAACTCATTTGCTCGTAGTTTCCCTTATAGAAATTGTATTTCTTATCCGTACAAATAAGAGATGGACTACATACCTCTATTTGCAGGTTTATCTGAAGGGGAGGATGATAAGGGTCGGCTGGCACTAATCCGATAAAGGTGTCAACGTTCATCCGAGAAGCACTGACATTAGAAAGAATCAAGTCTAGGATCTTCCCTCGACGATTTGTGTAAGAATTTAGTTGAGTAAGTGAACACAGGTTCATAAAGTGATCAACACACAAGTCTATGCTAGATACAGGCAATAAAGGGTGTGAACAGTCTGCTTTCCATTGTAAGTCGGGGAGGTTGAAGTCCCCACAGATAAGGAATGTCGAGGTAGCGCCAGCTGAGTTGATGATATCAGAAAGGCTGTGAAAAAACTTTTCAATAATTTCCACTGCGCAGGAACAAGGAATATAGACACAGCATATATATATATATATATCTTGCGCGACATTCAAGTTTGTTACCGCTTTACACATACATATGTTTGTTCGCGTAGAATGGTGGTGTAGTCGCGCTTTTTATTTTGGTCTCTAAGTCTATCCACATTAAGCGTGTGCTTCATCTAAAGAATTTGTGACCGTCGGTTGGCTGCTTTGCGCAATGCTCCCTACGTCAGCTCTACACGTCAACTCCACGCTTCGCTCGCACATCGAGGAGACATCTTCTCCATCGGCGACTTATAGCCAAATGGTCGACCTAGTTCTTATTACAACCATTAGGAGAAACTCAAGATGTTTTATGGTGACTCTTGTATAAAAAAAGGATTCCTTCGATGACCATTTGCTCTACAAAACTCCACAGATAATTTGCCGTTTTCGGGTCCCAAGGGTTACCATGTTTCCCTATGACGTGTTCAAGGTCAGTGTTATCAGAGTCAACCTGGGCGTTCATATCTCCTGAGATGATAACAATATCACCTCTTGGAACACGCTCGAAGGTGGCACTCAGTTGTCTATAAAACTCTTCTTTGTCACCAGGAACTGCGTTTCTGATACTGAGCTTGACGACGATAATCATATCCGAGATTGGTTTCTAGCTGATGAAATTGTTTCTCGCCCTTGGTGTAAGGACGACCGCCACGCCATTTTTGGCTTCACTCTCAGGACCAACGTACAGAAAGGTGTTTCCGCTCAGGGTTCGTTCTTCTCCTGATCCTGTCCTCCTAAACTAGCTCATGCCCAAGATTTGGATGTTATAGTGCTCCATCTTACGGCCGATCACTGAATGGCAGTGCATGCACCGAGTGATCTCAGCTCTTCCCACGTCATTCAATGTTCGAACGTTCCAGAAGCCAATCATTGTCCGTTTTCGAATGCCAAAAGTCGTTATCATTGAATCCGTTTCTATCCGAGGCGCTGTATCCATTTCTCGTATCAGTTAGATTTTAAGATCACGGGTGATAAGAAACTCCAAGTAGGGCTTCTAAATATATGTACCGGCGACATCATAATAGACTCATAATTTGTCGCAGTGATAGAGGAAACCAAAGCTACCCCACTACGTAATCTAATTTAATCTGGTATGGGGACAAACTTAAGCTTTAAAAAATCCTCACGCGAAACAACCACATGAGTACCAAGACACACTGGGGTTTCAGTTATGGAGAGACTGATGTCCTGTTTAAAAAAGTCTATACGCTGGCAATAGGTCCAGAGCCACACTGTATTATTCCCTTCATTAGCGTAATGCTAGCCATTAGCTCCTGTCCCTAACAGGAAATGAACCTTGAGTAGTCCCAGGTCTCTGGACAACGCCATGCCAAGCGATTTCTGGAGAACGCATCACAAAAACTGACGTCCAAGTGACGTTTCTCAGTTTAGACAAGAACAAAGTCACAATGATAGTCTCTTCATATGACACAGTCGTTTAAACAAACACTTGGAAAGGTTAAACAGGTGAGTTTGAAATCTGCAGCCGTTGACTGGAAGAAGAAGAAACTGCAGGGGATATACTTTGCGAATGTATGGCAATCGCACACAGCAGATTTCATCCCTTCGGGAAGCATACTCTTATTCCTTTTAATTTAAAACTAACAAAAACAAACTGCCAACAAGTCGGGCGCAACTTTATTATTCTTGGGGCAAGTTGAGGATGCGAGGAAAGTCAATATACAGGTTAGAGTGGTTAGGGAAGACTAAGTGAAAGGGTGTTCTTGGGCAGGGCTGTAATCAATTTAAAACTTAATTGCGGGTACGAGCAATAGCTCTAGTACATAAATATAATCAATATTTCATTCGTTTATTTGCGCAAGTTTAAGTTTTTATGAGGGAAGGGGGAGGGTTGATAGTAAGGGTGGGTGGATGTTAATGATTTTCTAATTGATTGCTTCAATTTCGTCCAACATTCTCTGTACAGAATATCAGTTTTATAAACGAAATTGCATAGAATTTTCATAAAATTCGGTGTATTTTACATTCACGAAACTAAACATTTGTATTGGAGGGGGTAGAGGAGGTAAGGGAATCGTAAAATTTGTGATGCAGTTTTATTTCGTTTCTCTTGTAGGGTGGTCGTGCAAAGTTTCAAGTTCGTAGCTTTTAATTTGTTGGTTATTAGTTGATTTACTGAAATTGGTCGAAATCATACTTTTGTATGGGGGGTTTGGAAGTTTTGAAGGCATTCGAACAGTTAATATTTCAGGGATTTTGTTAAAATGAATTTCGCAAATTTTGAATTTCCTACCTGAAAATTTCATTCCAAAATTTTGTGGTTTTTTTCATTGCACATTAAACACTTTGTGCGCGTTCGACCACCAAATTGTTTTTATTTTTTTCTGTATATTAAATAGGTGTATCTACAAACTTTATGTTTTGTTTGTGGATACATCTATTTAAAACAAAACCAAAGTCCTAAGAAATCACTGAAAATTTTCGACATTTTTGCTTACCACCTCCCTCCCCTTACACTCCCGAACTTAATTTTGTTATCAAAACTAGAAGCCATGTAGTCCTAAGATGTGACGAATTTTCAATTTGATGTCTGCATTCAGTTGCCAAAATTATTGAAATGGCTGCCAAAAACAGATTAATTCAAAATATTGAAAATCAAAAAATTCTTTCTAACAACCAATATGGTTTCAGAACCGGTCACAGTACTCATGATGCCATAGCCCTGCTAAGCACGAAAATTACGTCATCTTTTGATACCGGTAATAAGTTCTGCGCAATATTTCTGGATTTAGCAAAAACCTTCGATTCTATTCCACACAGAAAAATTGTACAGAAACTACTTAGATTAAATATAAACCAAAATTGGATTAATTGGATCGCTAGTTACCTATATGAACGAAAACAACGAGTTAAAATTTTGAAAAAACACAGTAATTACGTGTCCTTCGAATACGGAGTACCACGAGGGACAGTGCTAGGTCCTCTGCTATTCTATCTATTCGATAGCAATTGAAGGAGAACTGATTTCGTTCGTAGATGACTCGGTACTTTTTATAGAGGACAGCTTTTGGGAAGGAGTCCGGCTAATTATAGCTTATTGAATATTAAAAAATGGTTAGATCATAACTCCTTTACTTTAAATATTTCTAAAACAAATTATATCGTATTTAAACTGACTCAACATGGAAGCCCCATTAATATAGACATCAGGATTCACACAAATCAATGTGGTACTAATTGCCAATGCCCCCCACTAAAAAGAGTCCCGTCCACCAAATATCGAGGTGTTACATTCGATGAACACCTTAAATGGGAAATCCATATCTCCAATCTTATATCCCGTCTACGAAAACTTATTCCAATTTGCCTTGAAGTTAGATCTTTTCTACAAATAAAAACTTTCAGGATATTTTACTCTCCATGATTCACTCACTGCTACAATATGGAATAATTGCTTGGGGTAGTAGCAACCCTAGTTTTCTTTCACCACTTAATATCGTCCAAAAATTGTTAATAAGAATTTTATTGAGTAAAAGTAGACTTTATCCTTCTGATAAGTTATATTCGGACTTACAAGCACTTTCAATTGAACAAATATTCAAACTAACATCAAGTATTCAAGTACACAAAGAAATCAAAAAAAATATTCATCCGGTTAACTTAAACTTCACTAGGGCGGGCACTCGTGAATATATATTACTACCGAAACGAAAAACAAAACTTGACCTAATTCATACCATGGGGTCAAATTTTATAATGCCTTGCCTTCAATAATAAAAAAAGCAGAAATATTGAAACCTTCAAAACTAATATAAAAATATATTATTATAAAGATATTAGTTAGTCGATATTGATTCATTTTTCATTTAACAATCAATTTTAAAAAAGTTATTACTATAGTCTTGGATTGAAGAATTTGCTTGAATTAGATTTAAATTCCTACGGAATAATTTGTAAAAATAATTGTAATCCAAATAATGTAACTAAAACTTATGTATTAATTCTTAAATTTAAGTACCTTCCTATTCATATTCAACGACTTGATTAAAATCAAATTTATATTGTCAACTGAAAATTAATTAATATCTATTACTGTATATCATTCTTAAATTTACATATTATACATCACAAATCATAATGTATACTTTTATATTATATTTGAAACGTTGTTAACATTTCTTTGTAACTTTCCTAAGCTTAATATATTGCAAAAATTGTATACCAGTTATCGACTCCTCACCCCTATCACAAGAATTATCCTTAAAAGGGGGAGTAGTGCATGAATTCATTTAACTTGGAGTTTGTTAAAACAATAAATATAATGCATTAAATAAATAAAAAAAAAAGTACCATTTCCCACTACTGTATAGACAAAATTTTATATTTCTTTTACACTTCACTAGTATAGCTTAATATATATTTTAAGTTTTAATTTAATAGCTTAAGGGATAGTTGAGTGTTTTCGTTTGCACCCCCTGACCCTCCCCATTACAAATTACAATAATTAGCCTTCTTCTAAGCTGAGTCTAGTGGATCTATGTGCCACCGTGATGATTCCAAAATATGATTTTTTCATGGTAAGTAATTTCGAAGATATAATCATTACAAAAAAAATTCGGCCGGCAAGTGGTTTTTAGTCCCTCCCCTTTTCGAACGCCAGTGGATAAAGAAATTAAATTATTTTCAAAGTTTGTCACACAGCCCTCTCTATAAATATGATAATTTTCAACTTCCTATCTGAATTTTTAGTGGAGATATTGGGGAGTGTAGTCTTTGACTCTTTCCCTTCCCCCACCTCCCCCTTCCACCTGACACTCCACAAAATTTAGATAATGGAGCTCATTTACCCAATTAACAATCCATCCAATATATTCTACCTTTAACGGTTTCAGGAGAAATGAGTCTATATGTATGGCGCACAGAGTGATATTTTCGCAATCTAGCGGGATTTAATTCCTGCATTGAAAATATCAATGGGTTTTGGATGGAATTACATCTCTATGGCATTCTATGAAGATCTATTTATGTTTTGATACCAGCATTTCCGCCGACCTTGCCCCACTCCCCGCTATTGGTGAAAATTTTGAATAAAACATTTTATTTTCTTTATTTAGTCAAAAAAAATTTAATTTAATATAGTTTCTTAATGATATCATACACTTCAGTTCTTAACCTAACTTATCCTATAAACATAATTATTTTTCAAATAACTTGTCATATAAATTTTATTATTTCGGACATAACTTATCCCAATAATGTAACTATCATTCTGAATCTGACATTTCCTGGCTACAGTCACTTTCTTCATCCTCCATTATGGTTATACTTGGCTTTTCTAGCAACTGAAGAGCTTCGTGTCTAATATTTGCTCGTTTGGTGTTAGGTTTATGTCGAAAACTAGCAATGTATGGATCAAACGATATTAGCAGTCGGTTCAAAAGGTCGGTATTAGTGTGGATTCGAGATGTTTTTCTGGTAAAACGTTCCCTGAATTTCCTGGTATCTTTATTTCTAGCTTCTTGTGCTTCTTCAGATAGTTGACCTATTGGAAGTAAACAAGAAGTTATTATATCCCTGCCATGATATAATATTTTATGCACGCTTGTAGGCATATAGTACCAAGAATATTTTTCGAGGTACAAATTCCTAGTTTCTAAGGCGTATTTATCAAATGCATCTACATCAATTGAAAACCCACTGCCTATACTTTCTAGAAGAACGTGGAACCATTTAATCAGTTCCACATTAACACCAGTAATTTCGGCAGATTTTTCCGCATTCCGGAAAAATCTGCGAGCCGTATTGCCGTCATTAGTATTACCAGATTTTTGCTTGGGAATGTCCACCAAAAGACCCATTTCATTACGAAACTTGGCTTGAATATTTTTTTTCCTGTCAGCTACTCGATTCTTATTGTCTGCACCTTTCACTTGCCACACTTTTAAGTCGAGTCTGTAAGCAATGTGGAGGACGCATTCTCAAAAACGTATCCAAGAATGAAGTGGTGATAATCCAAAGCTCAACGTTTCTGGATTTAAACTCTTTGAGGCAATTACTTCCGGCTTATTCATCTCTTTTGGAGTTGCTCCACACAAAAAACAGGTCGCGGATGAAGAATATGATGATAACGCAGTGCAGACATTTCCATCAATCATACTCAGAATTAATTTGGCCTTTACAAACACTTCTATGGTATCCAAAGAAACTTTTGTGGGATTTAACAAGTCAACCTGATTTTTGACCAAATTTACTTCCCGATTTATTATTTCCCTCGACTCCTTAATAAAAATTAGTTTTATTGGGCGACAATATCGAGTAGAAGATGGAGAAGGGTTCTGCCAAATGATGCGTTTGGAATTCTCATTACCACAATGCATTTGGATAGGTACTATTGAAATACTGAAAAGACTATCATCCGATTGCCTCTCTTCCGAAAATCGCTGTTTATACCTATTTTGATCTGACCCATCGCATCCCCACTTCATTAAAATCTGTATTTTTCATTACAAGAGTCTGCCAAAGATTGAATTACGTCTTTTTGCACACTACATAATCGTATTATGGTATGATCAATTAGGGATTGCAAATCAATTTCAGCTCGACGAAAGCCCTTCTAGCCTTCTTAATGGTGGTACCGCGAGTGGGTGATGCAGATGACAGCTCCTTCAGAATCATAGCCGAATCTCTCTTTCCTATATGTCGTAATTTCACTTCAGCTGCAGTGGAAATTTCCTCTGTAGTATGATACGAAATGAGCGTCGAGTCCTTTTTTTTCTAATATATATATTTTTTTTATTTTTCATTTCATGGAGCGGATCTCCATGAATTCTCGATCCGCACCTGTATTTTTGCCATTTTTATTTCTTTTTTCTGCTATGTAATATTTTTGTCAAACCTTTATTATTTTAATACAAATATTTTTTTTTTGATAATAATAATAATGTTAATAATAGTAAGAATAATAATATTAACAAATAATACAATAATAAAAAAAAAAAAAACAACAACGACATCTAACGTGTCAAGTGAAAAACATTTAAATAACAATTGGTGCAGACTGACACGCATTTCGCGCGAAAAATTAAAAAAATGAAAAAAGACCGTTGAGTGAGACTTATAAAAGGCGGCGCGTAGAAAAATCGGGGCTTTTTGTTTTAAAAGTTTTGGTTGGGAACAAGGCTGGAGGATTGAAACTCGAGGGAAGAAAAGAAAAAAGGAAGTGCAGAAAGTGTAGTGAGTGCAAAGAAGGAATAAATCGAACATAAATTGAATAATACTAAACCGAAATGAAAATTGAAGTGCAAAGAGTGGCTAAAGACAGTGAACATAAAACTAAATAGCGAGTGATCCAAGCAAAAAGAAAAAAATAAATCTTTGAAAACAACTAATAAGCTAATTTAAATAAAAAGTGAAGTACCCAAAAGAAAAAATAAATAAATAAATAATTTTAAAATAAAACGTCCTTTTACGTTAATATAAAATACGGAATATAAAATATAAAGGCAAAAAAAGAACGAGAACTTGGCTGCAGGATTCCGGGCCCCAACGCTGGACTGTCAGGTACCCAACGATTATTTTTAATGTACTTCTTAGTTTTCTTTATATTAGGATTTTGTCAGAAAATAAAATTATTGTAAATTTAGAACTCAATACCATATATACTTTTTTTTCTCTTCTACTAAACTTTACCTTGTACAGGCCACATATAGGTGCGGACGGAAGGTCACATTATTAGCCTATGTATTTTTTTTTCTCTTTCTTGTTATAAAATTAAATAAAATGAAGTGCTAAGCCGCCCAAATGTGGCCTCGGTGCTCATGATTCCCAGAGATGCTCGACTCCGTACTGCCCTGGGGGCCCGTATAGTCTAGTTGGACATATGCGGAGCTCCAGGCCATAATGATCGGTGATGTAGAGCACACACCTGTACTTCCGACAGCACCCTCAAGGATGAGGGACTCCCAGGTCGAATTCCCCCACACCCATGCTCCTGAGTAGCCGGCAGGAAGTGCTGTCCAGACCTGGGGGGACCTCATTAAAATTCTGCATGCGGAATGGGCCTCCTGAGGCTCATTTCGTATCAGTGGCGCCAAAATTTTCGGCCTTATTTTCCTTATTCTTATCTTCTTCTTCCTTTTGTTATGGTCATTTGCAGAGTGATGGAATGATATTTAAGTTTTTTCGACGCATCCGTGAAGCCCGGGTGGATTTGCTTGGCAGTGTATGAAACCAAATTTCAAGTGTTTTCGGTTTTTTTTGTGTGTTCAAGTACGGCGGAAATATTTCGACTTGCCGCGTACGTTGAACTTTTGTGGCCGGTGCTTTTTTTCATTGGATTGCGGGACGGAAAACTGTGTTTGAAACAGATCCGCGTTTTCCCGCTTATGAATATCCGAGCGCACCGTATTGCTTTTAAGGTTAACGCACTGCAAGTTCAATTCTGCCCAGCTGGCTGGTTGTATGGTTTCGATAATTTTTTTTCTCTTTTATTTTCTATTAACTTTTATTTTCATAATTTTTTTTTTTTCTTCGAATTTTATTCTGACTACTGGTCACCAACCTAAGCATTATTTATTTTAAATTTTTTTTTTCTATTTGCGGTCTACTAGGTATTCTATCCAATTTAATCGAAATTGAATTTTTTCTTAAAAAAATTGGTACTCGCGAGGAATCGATCTTTGATTTTTGGATTCCTGATCGAGGATGCGAATCGTTAAGCTATTCGCGTGTTGGCATTTTCGGTCTCTACTGAATAATGCTTATCACAGAATGAATGGTAGCAAATATCAGAACCCTCAATAAGTGCACGTAGCTTGCAATGAGAAAACTTTAGCTAATGCACTAAGCGAATATCATCACCGCGTTTTAAGGTTTATTAATTTGATTTTTTTTTTCTCTATTTCATATACGAAAAAAAAAAAAAAAAAAAAAACCCTTAAGCTATGCAAATTAGTTTTGGTTTTACTAAACTAAAATTATGTTAGCTATTCGTTTTGTTTTTTTTTTTTTCTCTCATTGAAATTTCTGATTTCCATTGCATTTTTTTTTTTTCATCTTTTTGCCTTTCTTCATCTGCAAATGACCAGCAATTTATTTCGAGTTGTCATTTAATTTTACAGTCTTCACTTAACGTTGTTCTCAGTTTTCATTTAATTTTTCATTTTCATTACCAATTTTTTTTCTCTTATTTTTTTTTTCATTTTCTACCCAAATGTTCTTAGATTGAGTATTCTAATCCGTGTCGCGCGTTTTGATGTTTTGTAAGATCATGCCGGTGCATCTTAAATGCAAAATTCACTTTGAATTTAAATACCGAGTAAATATTTTTGATCTTACCGTAGTTTAGGGGATTGATGATCGTTTGCAGCGATTTATCCGCAATGAGCGTTGATGTCTTGCATAGCATCTTTCCGAATATCGCTGTAGACATCATCTTTCACCTTCGCGTCTTAGCCGTCGATTTGTTCTCTCGCGAAATATCATCCGGATGTATTCCGTCGGTTGCAGCTTGAGCCTGAACCTATCGAGTTATTTTGTTTGTAATAGAGATCACATCGAACCGGATTCGTTAAAATATGAATTGATAAAATACACAGATTAGAATAGTTAGTTTATTGAATACCTTCTCCTAATTTCCTTTGCGGTTTGTGCTCTAATTTTATATATCATTTTCTCAAATGAGTATTTCATTTTATTTCTCGCATTTTTTTTATTTTATTACGAGGAGAGCGTGATGGAGTTTGGTTTTCTGGGCATGGTGGGTACCGAGGTCCACTAATTTATGAATTTTATTCGTTCAATTTTCTTTTAATTCTTTCCATCGTATTATTTTGATTATTTCTGCGATGAATTTCTTTTTGGTATTTATCATATCGCCGAGTTTGGATTTTTAATTATTTTTTTTTAAAGTTACATATATCACATTTTTGATTTTTTTTCTTATATAGGTACATACATATCTATATAGTACAACGACGCTTATTTTGAAATATTATTGCATTTTTGTACTCATTTCGGTGTTTTTTTTTATTTTTGTTTCCTTTTCCCATATTTTTTTTATTCGAATTTCATATTTATCTTTCATGATGGCATTGAATGTCGACCATCTCGAGCCTGATGAGTTCGACATGGAGTGTTACATTCGTGAGATTGTTGGGGACGCACCTACCCGGTTAAATTGTCTAGAGTCTAGATTAAAATTAGAAGCAGCGCGTCCTGTTCTGAGACCAGGTTTTAGTTTACCTGAAATTGTCCGAAGTAATTTCCCGTTCGAATTCGAATTATGTAAAATAGGATTAGAAGATATTTTACACAATTTAAAAAAAGTTAAATCAGGAGCCGATATAGAATTGCCAAGGTATGTGACAAGACTAGACCACTATTCGAGTCGGCTCATTCGCCTTGTCCGACATACTACTGCGAATATGAAACAGGTAGCAGAAGCGTATTTAGTAAATGTGAGGAAAATGGAAGCGGCAATCGCTGACCTTTTAGCGGAGGTTCCAGACGATGCTTTACCACTTTACCACCACACTACTGAACTTGCACCGAATCCCCCAGTTAAAATCGATACACTACTTGATACAAGTAGCATTGAGCCATTAGTAGATCAAAAAGTGATTGGTGAACTTATTGAAGTTGGTCAGATTAATTATGAAGAAATTGAGGATAATTTAATTAAGGCAGCTTATCCAGAAATACTGCAATGTTTTGATCAATATGAAGAGACGCAGTGCTCAACTCTTGGCTTAAATCAGCATACCTCCCTACTTCACCTTAAAGGATTGTCAACGGAGGTATTTCGGCCTGATAGCGGCCAGCAATGTCGCGCAAAATTCGAAGTCGTTAACATGACTAAGCTTATTTCTTATTTCTACAACATGCAGAAATCTTCAGCTCAATTGTTTCAGGTGTCTCAAGCAAATTCACATGTGTCGAAAGCGGCATTGCCTCCAGACAAATTTAGGAACCAATTGAGAGCTAAATTTTGTAGGCTACCCCGAAAGCCTTCTGTTCCAATCTCTAGTCATAGGTAGAGTCACTGTATAGCTGAGCAACTCGGTAAAGGAGTCTGGCAGATGCGTATCAGAGTTGAAACCGTTAAGTTTGAATTTTTTGGTATATATACATATTCGGTTAGATATTTATCAAAATGCAATTGGAATTCGATTATGTGCCCTGAAAAATTAATATCATTGTGCCATTCCATTAGAAACAGCCAAAAATTCAATTTTATTTTGCAATTTTCTGCACCCACACATCTTTACCAAACAGGTTTTTAGTCTAGTTTATGATTCTGTTTGTTGACACATGGCGGAAAAACATCCCAACAGGGATTTTTGCAATCTATTCCCTTTTATTGAAAATCATTCAAATTGAGAAATCATTCAAATCGACCTAAGAAATTTGCAATGCATTCTGAAGTAATGTGAATGCATTACATAAAGTAGCAGTTTATTTAGGGAATTTGATATGCATTGAAAGGTAATGTGAGGAGATTGCATAAAATAAATGATCATCTTCAAAACGTGCCGCGCACAAAACGAAAGATTAATAATAGAAAACATTATTATTATCATAACCCGTTTGCTTTCTAATATTCCCGTAAAATTTTACAAGTTGTTCATTGCGAGAAAAAAAATCTTAAGCCGCATTTTTCCAGCTTGTTGCTGTTAGTTAAATTATAGCAACAGAATTTAAAATACTGAATTCATATCAAAAGCAGGATCCAATTTCATCACATTTTTCAATATTAATTCAAAATGAATCGCTCCCTCAATATTAGAATACCTTCTCAAAGATTAATTTGCTTTCTATTCTTTTGTAACCATTCCATCGTAGATTCTATTGCGACCATTACATTGTCGATTTTTTTTCCAATCATTACATTATTCATTCGTTTCCCTAGATTCCAATGTCGATGCTTTGTAATGCAGAAAGTAGCAAAAATGAATGCTTGCCTATGACATTGCAATGTTAAAGTAATCTATGTTTTACGACAGGAAGTAGCTGTAATAGCTTCACGGTAAGAATCATCGGCGCGGTAATGATTCCACTCCCTACTGGGATATGTCAGAATGACTACACAGTCCACACTTATTTTCACCAACACTTTGATCTTTCGAACGTTCGATTTTTAGTACCAAATTTTTTAGCACGTTCGATTTTTGTACTAAAATAGCTATCTGCCAGACTCCTGGACCGAGTAGCTCAGTTATACAGTGACTCTAGTCATAGGCAAACGGCAAAATACAAAGAATTACCTTATTCCCTCCATTACTTTTAATTACGTTTTTTTTCCTTTAAACTTATTATTATTATTATCTTTCTTTTTGCAGTAAGAATACCATTATGAATTATGCTTTTAGAATTTTAGCAATTAGTATTCATTTATTGATTATTTCTTTAATTTTTTTCCCTGATTTGAGCCCGGCTCTGTGAGCATGAGATCCTTCTCCTGGGTCGAGGTCGTCCCCACGATTGATACGAAATGAGCGTCGAGTCCTTTTTTTTCTAATATATATATTTTTTTTATTTTTCATTTCATGGAGCGGATCTCCATGAATTCTCGATCCGCACCTGTATTTTTGCCATTTTTATTTCTTTTTTCTGCTATGTAATATTTTTGTCAAACCTTTATTATTTTAATACAAATAGTTTTTTTTTGATAATAATAATAATGTTAATAATAGTAAGAATAATAATAATAACAAATAATACAATAAAAAAAAAAAAACAACAACAACGACATCTAACGTGTCAAGTGAAAAACATTTAAATAACAATTGGTGCAGACTGACACGCATTTCGCGCGAAAAATTAAAAAAATGAAAAAAGACCGTTGAGTGAGACTTATAAAAGGCGGCGCGTAGAAAAATCGGGGCTTTTTGTTTTAAAAGTTTTGGTTGGGAACAAGGCTGGAGGATTGAAACTCGAGGGAAGAAAAGAAAAAAGGAAGTGCAGAAAGTGTAGTGAGTGCAAAGAAGGAATAAATCGAACATAAATTGAATAATACTAAACCGAAATGAAAATTGAAGTGCAAAGAGTGGCTAAAGACAGTGAACATAAAACTAAATAGCGAGTGATCCAAGCAAAAAGAAAAAAATAAATCTTTGAAAACAACTAATAAGCTAATTTAAATAAAAAGTGAAGTACCCAAAAGAAAAAATAAATAAATAAATAATTTTAAAATAAAACGTCCTTTTACGTTAATATAAAATACGGAATATAAAATATAAAGGCAAAAAAAGAACGAGAACTTGGCTGCAGGATTCCGGGCCCCAACGCTGGACTGTCAGGTACCCAACGATTATTTTTAATGTACTTCTTAGTTTTCTTTATATTAGGATTTTGTCAGAAAATAAAATTATTGTAAATTTAGAACTCAATACCATATATACTTTTTTTTCTCTTCTACTAAACTTTACCTTGTACAGGCCACATATAGGTGCGGACGGAAGGTCACATTATTAGCCTATGTATTTTTTTTTCTCTTTCTTGTTATAAAATTAAATAAAATGAAGTGCTAAGCCGCCCAAATGTGGCCTCGGTGCTCATGATTCCCAGAGATGCTCGACTCCGTACTGCCCTGAGGGCCCGTATAGTCTAGTTGGACATATGCGGAGCTCCAGGCCATAATGATCGGTGATGTAGAGCACACACCTGTACTTCCGACAGCACCCTCAAGGATGAGGGACTCCCAGGTCGAATTCCCCCACACCCATGCTCCTGAGTAGCCGGCAGGAAGTGCTGTCCAGACCTGGGGGGACCTCATTAAAATTCTGCATGCGGAATGGGCCTCCTGAGGCTCATTTCGTATCAAGTATTACATTGTACAAGCTCTTTTACCTTTCGTTTTTTTGTCCTATCGCAGCATTCTCCGAAGGGTTTTTCAGGTCTTCATGGTCTGGTTACACCTGATGTTGATGGAAGCTCACGAAGTGCACTTTGAGGAAAAGCTACCATTTCTTCCAGCCAGTTATCAATGTTTCGCAGGTAGCGATCTACATGCCTACCGCTTTTCTTCCATCGCTCTTCCATTTTCGTGCAAAGTCTGCTTAATGTTGTTTTTATACATTTCAAAATTTTTTCTGGATATTGTATTCCGCTAAATTCTCGTAACACGTATGCCAAAACCGCTTGAAACCGTTCACTACTTCGATTTCGTGCAAATATGTCGAAAATATCTCTTCTTCGGATATTGGAACCCATCCTGAATTTTGGAACGAGTTGTATGGGCGTCGCAAATATGCGCAAAAAATTTTCACGGATCGTAAAACTAAACACTTTCAGCTTTAAAATGAGCTTAGTCTCGGAGTGGAATCTTGCGGGAAAATATAACTAAATCAATTTTAATAATGAAATTTAAAGGAAAATTTTCGTTCCAAAATCTCAATGTTCTTAAGTAATTATAGCATTAAACCGAGACCAAATTTTAATTATTTTTTTTCTTTCTAATTACAAATAATATATCTATGAAAATAAAAAAATAAAAACAGATTCCAACAATATAACATAGACGTATAATCTTCGAGCAAAGTCAAACGAATGATTACTGAAAAATTTTCCTTTCAATTAAAGTACCTGAAAACTGGACTTTGACCTGCGAATACTCCTAAACGTTTAATTTCTGGGAAAAACTAATTAGGGTTTTTTCTTAATTGGATAGTTACCTAAACAATCATATAGTCAGTTAGGGTAATATTTGACATGAGATTTTTGAATTAAATCCCGCTAGATTGCGAAAATATCACACTGTGCGGCGGGACGGATTTTGAATTTTTAGGGTAATTTAGTCATGAAACGCGAAGAAACAAAATTTCAGGTTAGCAAATATTTTTTTTCTGGGTCGATGAAAATACTTTATTATTAGAATAATAAAGTAATTGATAAAACAATTAATAAATTACTTTATTATTCTAATAATAAAGTATTGTAATCGACTTCGGGAAAAAAAAGAACAAAATGTACTAACATGAAATTTTATTTCTTCCACGTTCCACGACTAAATTGGCTTAAAGAATGTAAAAAATAGAGAATCCGTCTGTCTGTACACCGTCCGTAAAATCTTATATAATGTTCAGAAATAAAATTTTTTTTACCACATTTAAGATCCTTTTTCTAAACTTTATACACCGAAATTTGGAACGAATTACTCTTAACTGCCACATCATCTAAGGATTCCAAGAGCCAGTAACGGCCTTATGGATACAAGTAGAGTAAGAGTAATTGTACTGCCATAATATAAATACTCTTCCGAAGAACATCGGGACTTTACAATTTCAAAACTGACAAAGCATCTTTTTATATACTTTATATCTTTTTCAGAAGAATTTACGATAAAAGACTGAAGTGTCCTTACACATCTATACAACAGCAACAACTTTTAAACCATAAATATGTACCACCCTTACAAAACATCGCCTCTACACACTTTTACTTCCCAATCCCCAATCCAAAAAGCTTTCGTCGGTCTTTCTTTTGAAACAAAAAATAACGAAAATACTCGCCATCGCTATTCACCATCAAGGTTAATTGAAATTCTTCAACTTTTCCAATTAAACTTTTTCGTGAATGGTGAAAATGCTGTTAAAAAATATTTTGTTGTTGTTGAATTTTCCCCTTTTCTTTGTAAAAAAAAAAAAACATTAACATTTTTTCCCAAGAATTACACTTTTTAGGCGCTTTTTTCTTTATGTCGAAAAAAAGCAAAAGTTGCGAAAAGTATAAGTTTCGTTATTCGTCGAATAAAAAAAAAATCGGACTTATTACTCAAAAAACTAGAATATCTAGTCTAAATTTGTTTCATTACATCAAAAAGTATACACATAAATAAAAAGAATAAATTTTAGTTGCGTTTTAAGTGCATTTTCAGGTAAAAATAAATTAGAAAGAAAAGAAAGTTTTTCCTTGGAGTACGGAAATGCAATGCAAATTGGAATTGAAGCAGAGTTTTTTTTGGTGTAGAGAAGACAGCATGGTGCTGACAGACGTAAAACTTAAGTGGTTTATTTCCACATTTTCCTTTTAAGTTGAGAACATAGTTTTCCCTTGGATTGAGTTTGAGATTAAAACTAGATTAAAGTGTGGAATGTATGGTTTTGAAGTTGACTTTAAGTCGCCGTTTAAGAGAATTGTAAATTTTCCATAAAAGTTGCAATACTGTTACGCAGGGGTTGCTACAGTGGTAGACGTTCGTATGAGCGTACTACTTTTTTGAGATATTTCTTGAAAAAAAAAAAACAAAATAATTTGATAACTTATAAAAGAGATTTCTTATGTTTTCTTTGGCAAGAAATGATTTGTATTCATTTTTGGCAAAAATTTTTTCTTTTTGTGGATTTCAAAAAACACAATCCTAATTAATGGTTAGACATTCGTATGAACGCACTTGTCACTTATAAGTAAAAAAAAAAAAATAAGATCATATTTTTACAACAATTTTTACACTCTAGATAAAATCTGAGAGTATTATAAGTTTGCTCTAAAGTTTGTAACGCCAAGAAATAAGACTCGGAGAAAAAAATGAATGATACAGAAGATTATATTATCACTCAAAAATCTCAAAACCGGATGTCCGTCCGTCCGTCTGTCCGTCCGTCTGTCCGTCTGTCCGTCCGTCCGTCCGTCCGTCAGTCCGTCCGTTCGCTCTCTAGCTTGAGAACGCGTTGAGCTAGAAAGCTCAAATTTTGTACAACGTCGTTTTTGACAAAAAAGTAACGTCAAGTTTGTGAACGGGCCAAATCGCTTCACTCCTTCTACCCCCTCCCATACAAAATGACACAATTGCGTAATTTGACAATAAACGGATTTGCTCGAAAAGTATAAAGCTATTGGCCTGAAATTTGGAATATATTACTTTTATGATAATATCAATCTACTGTAGAAAAATTATGCGTGCCCTCCCCCTCCTTCTATCACCTCCCATACAAACTGTACTTGTCATGAATTACTCTAAGCCACTTTACTCAGTGCGTATAAAACCTAGCGAGCTGAAATTGTGCACCAAATATTTATTTAAAATTGTTAGTAAGTCCAAAAAAAATTAGACGATTAGCTTCACCCTTTCTACCCCCTCCCACACAAAATGACACAATTTCGCAATTTGATATTAAATGGATTTACTCGAAAAATATAAAAGCTATTAATCTGAATTTTGGGATATATTACTTTTATAATAATCGTAATCTACAATAGAAAAATTATTTGCGTCCTCCCTCTCCTTCCACCCCCTCCCATACAAACTAAATTTTTTTATGAAATGCTCTAAGACGATTTTTTCAGAACATATTACATTTATTGAGCTCATATTTTGAAATAAATACTTAATTAGTATTATTACTAAGATCAGAAGAAAATATTTGATTAGCTTCACTGCTTCTACCCCCTCCCATACAATATGACACAGTTTCACAACTTTACAAAATAAACTGCCAACAAGTCGGGCGAAACTTTATTATTCTTGGGACAAGTTGCGGATGAGTGGAAAGTCAATATGCAGGTTAGAGTGTTTAGGGAAGGCTAAGTGAAAGGGAGTTCTTGGGCAGGGCTGTTGTTAATTTAACAATAGTTCATTCGTTTCTGCAAGTTTGGGTTCTTATGAGGGGAGGAGGAGGTGTAATAGTAAGGGTGGGTGAATGTTAATAGCTTTTAATTAACTGCTTGAATCACGTCCAATATTCTCTGTATAGAATGTGTTTCATAGACGAAGTTGCATAGAATTTCATAAAATTTGGTATATTCTACATTCACGAAACCGAACATTTGTATGGGAGGGGGTAGAGATGGTAAGGGAATCGTAAAATTTGATATGTAGTTTAATTTCGATTCTCTTGTAAGGTGCTTGTATAAAATTTCAAGTTCGTAGCTTTTAGTTTGTTGGTTATTAGTTGATTTAATGAAATTGGTCGAAAACATACTTTTGTATGGGAGGGGGTAGAAGGGCAAGCGCGATTTCAAAACTTTTAAAACAATTTCATTTGATTTAGTTTTATAAGTTTTTGTGCAAAATTTTAAATTGATAGCTTTTAAGAGTTAGCTGGTAACTGATTTCTTAAAAATGCTCGGAAAAAAAATTTTGCATGGGACGGGGTAGAGGAGGTAAGGGAATCGTAAAACTTGTGATGCAGTTTTCTTTCTTTTCTGTTGTAAATTGCTCGTACAAAATTTCAAGTTTGCAACTTTTAATTTGTTGGTTATTAGTTGATTTAATGAAATTGGTCGAAAACATTCTTTTGTATGGGAGGGGGTAGAAGGGCAATCTCGATTTCAAAACTTTTAACGTAATTTCATTTCAATTATTTTTGTAAGTTTTTGTGCAAAATTTCAAATTGATAGCATTTAATAGTTAAATGATAATTGATTTCTTAAAAATGGTCGAAAAAATAATTTTGTATGGGAGGGGGTAGAAGTTTTAAAGATATTCAACCAGTTAATATTTCAAACTCTTTTAAATTTTTTTTAAATGCATTTCGCAAATTTTCAAGTTTCTACCTTAAAATTTCATTCAAAAATTTTCAGCTTATGTGTTTTTTTCATTGCACATGAAACACTTTGTGCACGTTAGACCTCCACTTCGGTGCATAACAATTTCTGAACAAATTATTATTTTTTTTTCTGTGTACATTAAATAGATATGTCGACGTGCAAAATTTAAACTTTGTATCTTTTACGAGAGCCATAAAAAAATCACTAAAAATTTTCAACATTTTCGCTTTCCACCTCCCTCCCCTTACACCCCCCAGCTTATATTTTTTAACAAAATTAAAAACTATATAGGTCTACAATCAGACAAATTTTTGATTTGATATCTGTATTCAATTTTGAGTTTTGGTGATTTATAGTTTTGGAAAGTGAGCCATTTTTGAAATGCTCCCCATTTCCCACACTAATATTATGTCCACATGTATTTTTTTTTTCATATTTTGCTAGTAAAGCTTAGTACACGTTTTAAGTTTCAATTACATAGCTTAAGAGATAGTCGAGATATTAATTTTTAAGTATTTTTCGGCTTAAGCGCTCCCCCTGCCTCCCCCTGCCTCCCCCTGCCTCCCCCTGAGCTCATACACCCCCCAAAATGGGTATCCGCCTGAGATCCGCAACTACCTATAATCCCTCCAAAAATTAACTTTCTATCTTGAAGGGTTTGGGAGTTAATGTGCGCTGAGCGTACACGTCGGCGTACGGCGTACGGCGGACGGCGTACAGACAGATGGATTTTTTTTTTTGCATTTTTAGGCTAATTTAGTCATGAAACGCGAAAAAAAAAATTTCATGGTAGCAAAGTTTTTTTTTTTCTTGTGTCGATCACAATACTTTATTATTAGAATAATAAAGTAAAATCGATTTTCTTGAAAAGTATGAATGGCACTAGTCTGAAATTTAAGGGATGTCAATTTTATAATATTCCTAGTTATTTCTGAAAAAATCACTAGAATTCCCCCACTCTTTCTACCACCTCCCATACAAACTGCACATTTTCACTAAATCTCCCATACAAAATGACACAGTTCCACAACTTTATAAAAAGTCGATTTTCCTGAAAAGTATGAATGCTACTGATCTGCAATTTAAAACATGTCAAAAGCATGATGTTTATACTTATTTCTGAAAAGTCATTAAAAACTCGCCCCTCCTGCTATCACCTCCCATACAAACTGCACTACATCCAATACACTAATTTTCTCAGTACCTATTAAATTTGTAAATCTTAAATTTTGCATAAAACATTATGATAGCAACCTTAGCGTCATGTAAAAAAATTAGTTCAATGTCGTCACCACTACCACTTCCCCTACAAAATTTCTTAAGATACAAAAATTTCTTTTTCATCTAGAATATCGCACTATTGGGCTTTATGCCCAATTGTACTCCTGTTATGTTTTTATTTAATACTTTGTATGGTCTCCTTTATTTTGAATGACACTAAAAATTCGGCTGGGCATTGAATTTTTTAGATTATTTAAATAATCCAGGCCAATGTCGGCCCAGCACATGCAAATGATTGCTTTTAAAGCATTTACGCAATCAAACTGACGTCCATTTTCATACACTTTGCTAGCAAGAATCCCCCAAAGACTCTCAATTACATTACAGTCAGGATTACAAGCGGGCCAGTCAAGTGTGCGAATATTTTTGTCCGAAAACCAATCCTTGGTTTGCCTCGAAGCTTGAATGGATGGATTATCCTGCTAGAAATTTATATCTTCCACGTTGCAAATATCCAGATCACTGATTAAATCGTCTTCCAAGAGATCTATGTACATATGGGAGTTCATTCTAGTAGTTATGAAACAAATTGAAAGCTTTTCTTTGCAGGAGAATGTACCCCTAACCGTAACGCTTCAACCGCCGAAATTACGCTTCGATCTGACCACGTTGTGTTTTTTTAAATTATGCCAGTAGCAACTGTAGCAGTCTGGGCCATCCAAATTGAATTTTTTTTTTCATCAGAAAAAATTACCTTTCGGATGTACAAGACATGTACTTTTTGGCAAATTGTAGTCTCTTCTCTTGGTGAACGGCAATTAATCGAGGTTTTCCATTAAGTTTCGTCCATGCTATATTTGGCAAAGTCCTTAAAACACGCGCAATGTGACGAGGTATTACATTAAGCTCTAATTTGTCCTTAATTTATTTTGCATATGGGTCATTCTTTTACAAACAGAACACCTAATTGGACGACATATTTATACTCTAGATGAAATCTGAGAGTATATTGTGTTTGCCTTACCGTTTGTAACGCTAAGAAATAATGCTCGCACAGAGCCGCCAAGGGTACAGAAATATTTGTTGTCGCCCAAAAACCTCGATTCCGAGTGGCCGTCTGTCCGTCTGTCTACAGTATAACTCTCGAAAGCTTTGAGCTATAGTGCTAAAAAATTTTGTGTGTCATTTTTAGCAAAAAAGTAACTTCAAGCTCGTGAATGGGCTACATCCCCCCACTCCTTCTATCCCCTGCCATACAAATTTCATGAAATTTCGAAATATTAAGAAATTGATTTTTTTTTTGAAACTATTTAAGCTATCGACTTGAAATTTAGGTCAAAGTATTATGATATAGATGTTATTAATATCACGAAATATTGACCCAATCCCCTTGCTCCTTCTACCACCTCCCATACAAATGGACAATTTTGAAAAATACATATTTTCGATTTTCATTGAAACTGGTAAAGTTGAAAAGACGAAATTTTGTCAGAATTAATTCTACTATAATTTCAATTTATTTTAGAAATAACTATCAACTTCACCTCACTCATTCTGCCCCCTCCCATACAAATTTCATGAAATTTCGAAATATTAAGAAATTGATTTTTCTTTGAAACTCTTTAAGCTATCGACTTGAAATTTAAGTCAAAGTATTATAATATAGATGTCATTAATATCACGAAATATTGACCCAATCCTCTTGCTCCTTCTACCACCTCCCATACAAATGGACAATTTTGAAAAATACATATTTTCGATTTTCATTGAAACTGGTAAAGTTAAAAAGACGAAATTTTGTCAGAATTAATTCTACTATAATTTCAATTTATTTTAGAAATAATTATCAATTATCACCTCACTCGTTCTACCCGCTCGCATACAAATTTCACGAGATTTTGAAATTTAAATTAAATTATTTTTCTTCGAAACTGTTGAAGCTATAAGCTTGATACTTTGTAGAAAGTATACAAATAGAAATATTAATAATGGAAAACAAAATGTATTTTGATCCGAACACTCCTTCGACCCCCTCCCATACAAATGCATAATTTTTGTTAAATGCATTTTATCGATTTCCATTCAAACTAGAAAAAGTACAAACTTCAAATTTTGCCAGAATTTGTTTCTTAATAATTGAAATAACTGTTAGAAAAAATGATCAGCTCCGCTTCACTCCTTCTACCACCTCCCATACAAATATCTGTGTTATAAATTCAAGAAAAGCATTTCTTCTTCAAGTATACATATGAGAGCTATCGACTTTGAAATTGAATCAAAGCATGGTGATAAAGATGATGATAAGCAGTTTTAAAATCATCTTAAATGCTCCACATCCTCAGCCACCTCCCAGACAAATGCCCCAATTTCAGGAAAACTATGACTAATTTCATTAAAAATAATGAAAACTAAAAACTTTAAAAAAACATTTTACATGCCATGTTCGGTGTCATATACGAGAAATACAAACCTCCCCCTCTACTTCTACCACCTCCCATGCAAAAGTCTCTATTCACTATTCGAAAGAATTTGAGATGACATATTTTCCAGTATATTAAAGTCATTTCCATCTCATCTAGAGTATCATATGATTGGGCTTTAAGCTCAATCATAATTCTGTTATGTTTATACTCTAGATGAAATCTGGGAGTATATTGTGTTTGCCTTACCGTTTGTAACACTAAGAAATAATGCTCGCACAGAGCCGCTAAGGGTACAGAAATATTTGTTGTCTCTCAAAAACCTCGATTCCGAGTTGCTGTCTGTCCGTCTGTCTGTCCGTCTGTCTACAACATAACTCTCGATAGCTATGACCTATCGTGCTGAAATTTGTTGTATGTCATTTCTAGCAAAAAAGTAACTTTAAGTTCGTGAACGGGCCACATCCCCCCACTCCTTCTACTCCCTCCCATACAAATTTCATGAAATTTCGAAATTTAAAGAAATTAATTTTTCTCCAAAACCATTTCAGCTATTGACTTGAAAATTAGGTCATAGTATAATGATATAAATATCATTAACCTCAAGAAATATTAATCTGATCTCCTTACTCCTTCTACCACCTCCCATACAAATACACAATTTTCAAAAATGCATTTATTCGGTTTGCAATGCAACTAGCAAAGCCAAATGAAGACATTTTTGTTATAACTAATTTTATTATAATTGCAACTAATTTTGGAAAAACTATCAACTTTACCTCACTCCGTCTACCCCCTCCCATACACATTTTACGAAATTTCGGAATTTCAATTAAATTAGTTTTCTTCAAAACCGTCAAAGCTATCAACTTTAAAATTTGAGAAAAGTATACTATTTTAAATATAATTGATGTCAAAAAATTTGGTTTTGATTGGGATATTCCTTCTACCCCCTCCCATACAAATGCAGAATTTTGGTAAATGCATTTAACCGATTTTCATAGAAACTAGAAGAAGTAGAAACTTGAAATTTTGCCGGAATTTGTCCCTTAATAATTGTAATAAAAGCTAAAAAAATATCGCCTTTACCCATCTCTTTCTCTTACAAATTTTTATATTGGAAGTTCAAGAAAACTTTTTCTCCTTCGAACATATGAGAGCTATGGACATAAAATTTGTAACAAAGCAATATGATTAGGATGTTGATAAGCAGATTCAAAATCAACCAAAATTCCCCCTCTTTCTCTGACACCTCCCATACAAATACCATAAATTCAGACAAAAATTGTTCAATTTCCTTGAAAATTATGGAAGCAAGAGACTTTGAATTCAGCATGAAATATTTTATATACTACGTTCAGTGTTACATATAGGTAGAAAAATTACAAACCTCCCTTCTGATTTTACTACCTCCCAAGGGAAAGGGTAAAGTATTTCATCTAGAGTATCATATGATTGGACTTTACGCCCAATCATAATTCTGTTATGTTTTTTATTGCTTCCAAAATTTTTCTATAGGTAGTATACATCCAATAAGCCGACACGTATGCGGGGATTTTTTTTAAATTGTTTATTTTAAAAAATATGGATGTTTAAACATTTTGAGAATCGTTGGTTTTGCTCTTCTTAAAAAGCTATTATCTTCGGTTCTATTTGTCCCACAGATTTCGTTCATATCTCATTTTAAAGGTAATTTTGTAACCTTTTTATACATTTTATTTATCCAAAAAAAATTGTATTGTTAAATAATTGTAGTTATTAGCAATTAAAGGGCTTAAAGTCGATTTTCATACTTGCGCTCAGTCGATAAAAAATCAAAAAAATACCATCGTATTCCTTGATTGATTTTCTAAAAAATCCATTTAAAAAAAAAAGGGACAAATAACGGGATCAACAGGAAAAAAATAATTTGCTCCACCGGGCGCGCGTTTGTGGGATCATACTATGGTACTTTAAAGTTCCTTTAATTGTTATCGCTCCTTGAAAACGGGATGCTACTATCTTCGCCTACTCTTTATACTCTTTGTTGTCTACAAAGTGACAATTAATATAAGGCAGAGACGAGTTAGCCAAATTGGCTTAGAGTAATTCATGACAAGTACAGTTTGTATGGGAGGTGGTAGAAGGAGGAGGAAGACACTCATAATTTTTATACGATAGATTGATATTATCATAAAAGTAATACACAAATTTCAGGCCAATAGCTTTTATACTTTTCGAGCAAATCCATTTATTGTCGAATTGCGAAATTGCATCGTTTTGTATGGGAGGGGGTAGAAGGGGTGAAACTAATCATCTAATTTTTTTTGGTCTGAATAATAATTCTAAATAAATATTTAGTGAACAATTTCAGCTTGC
Organism: Chorisops tibialis; assembly: GCA_963669355.1. Taxonomy (NCBI): domain Eukaryota; kingdom Metazoa; phylum Arthropoda; class Insecta; order Diptera; family Stratiomyidae; genus Chorisops; species Chorisops tibialis. The sequence goes on along the minus strand of OY770263.1, from coordinate 168,495,800 downwards.
AAAACTCTATACGCACTGAGTAAATTAGTTAGAGAGTATTTTTTAAAAAAGTGCAGTTTGTATGGGAGGTGGTGGAAGGAGGAGGAGGACACACATAATTTTTGTACGGTAGATTGATATTATCATAAAAGTAAAAGCAAATCCGCTTATTGTCAAGCTGCGCAATTGTGTCATTTTGTATGGGAGGGGGTAGAAGAGGTTTAGCAATTTGGCCCGTTCACGAACTTGACCTTACTTTTTTTTCAAAAACGACGTGTACGAAATTTGAGCTTTCTAACTTAACGCGTTCTCGACCTATAGAGCGAACGGACGGACGGACGGACATTCGGTTTTGAGATTTTTGAGTGATAATATTATCAATATGTATCATTCATTTTTTTCTCCGAGCCTTATTTTTTGGCGTTACAAACTTTAGAGTAAACTTATAATACTCTCAGATTTCATCTAGAGTATAAAAATAATGTTTTGTGGTTATTTTTAATGTAAAAGCGATTTGTTTTATTTTTACTCGAAACCCGTCGATCCCTTGCGCACTCTCCCGTACAGTCGTAATTTGATTAAACATGCCTAAGCAATTTTTGTGGTAAACGTTCTGCAATTATGCATAATTTGCTTTTATAATTAGGTTAAAGCAAAAAAAATCATCCCTTCTTCCTCAAACCATTGGTTAGATTATGATTGTTTGGTCACCAATGTACGTAGGCCACTATTGAACATCTCCATATTTGAGCCATTTAACCAGCTTACTCAACCGCTGAAGCAAATGAGCTTCATCGTTTCAAGGGACAGGAGATTACACAGCTCAGTGAAAAAGTACTCTTCGGCAATTTGTCTCAGAATTGCTTGAAAGCAAGAAATGCTCTACGGTCTCACTCTCCTCACCGCAGCCTCTGCATATGTCATCCGTTGTAAGATGCAGTCTTCGAGTTGTTTTCTAAGAAGGTAGTGGCTCGTGACTAGTTTCCACAAGGAGTTTCTGTCCAGTCTCAATATTTTCATTGATTTGCAACTATCAAACCCATCCCATGGAATCTTCGTGGTGTTACACAATTCGCTTTCTAACCATTCATTTTACATTTTCCTTTCCCCAGACTTTGGTGGCGTCATCAAATCGAAAAAAAAATCCTGTTAAGACCCCATATAAAAGCATAGGACAGAAACAACTCTCTTCCACAAGGCGCAATCCTGAGCATCGGCCTTAAGCTGTTACTAGGACTTGTTTATTCCTCTGGCCTCCTGCTCAACTACTCGCTTCCATGTACTACATGTTCGACCAACCCGACGTCATCCTTGATGATTATAATCCAAAGCCTGTTTGGCAATGTTTCGCTCTGGTTTCCTCAAAGTGTGACCGATCCACTGCCACGTCCGCCTTTGAATCTCAATACCTATTTTAGTCTGTCCAGTTGTACTCCAAAGTTCGTCGATGGAGATCTTAATCACTCTCAAGGCCATGCCAACATTACCCGTTCTCTCAACGGTCACAGCGGCAATTACGTTCGGGGCCAGTCTGTTCACCGTTTCGTTTCCAGATACATTTCGATGCCTCGGAACCCAGCAAAGTCACAAAGTGCAGGTTTTCCCTAATTCTTCCGACATGTCCATACGATCGTTCGAGCATCTTGAATTGCAGCTGTAGCGAGTAAAAACTAGCTCGCTTACTATTTATTCCAGCACGTAACGCCAATTCCGCCCCTTTCGCAATAGCCACTACCTCCGATTGGAAGATCATGACCACAAACCATTCACAATATAATAATTTATTAATTTCATTACATGATTAGAGAATATCCGCTATCGTAGTTATGCTTATTTATCACTGTCTTAGCGATTGAATTTCAAACAAGTAAAACTATCATAATTTTTTTTTCATTTTTCAAGGATTAAAATCTCTATACAACTGTTTTCTGATATCTTTTCGCTTCAACTCTCACCCTTGCTGAGGATTCGCAGAAGCCCGTAATGCGTCCAACCGGATTGACATTAACTTCTCTCGAGCATATTCAAAATCGGCTAAATCCAGTCAAGTGTTCGATAAAAATTCTTCACAGAAATATGCTGCACGTGTTACGGATTCGGTTGACTTATGTCTTTGTCCTTTTATGTCCCTAAAATCAAATAATTCTCGCAGGTTCCTTTTCTTCTTTTCGCTTCCAAGCGAATAATATCCTCCAGTTGTGCAAATGAAAAATGACATATAGCTGTCACCTTGGTATTAACACGTTCCGCATCCCACTCTCACTCTCGGGGGTATTGAGGCCGATATCCATACTTACAGCACAAAAAAATAGAACGATTCTTGACCCTCTCTACATCCAACACGATTCTCATCCATCCGTGAAATCGACGGCTATTTTCTCAGTCCGAAAAACAAATATAACACCAGTGTACGGATATGATTGAATGCATAGGGCGCACACTGTAGGATAATACCAAGGACGAAATATGAAGTTGAAAGAGAGGCGAAAAGAAGAGCGAAGAAATAACAAACCCCCGGTGTAATAGGATGGTAACTTTATTGCCATCTTCAGGGATTGTAACGCAATATTCAATTGTGCAAAATAAATAAACAGCATACGTTCCTGTCAGCGAAATCGAGAAGCAACGGCAGAAGAAGAAAAAATAAATAAAACGATAAATTATCGTTAGACAGGCTCAGGATTTCATCCCTTAACCATTTGCCCTATCTCGGAAAATTGCCGAAAAGTAACCACAAAGAATGTGCAATAAAAACTGCGAACAATTTCGCCAAGGAGCCAACGTAACACGCAGAGCAAGAGGGTGATAACCAGGATGAGATATGGAAATTAATAAGAAAATGATAGAACATAAAAAGCAAGATGGGACCTATCTCTTTCGTCCTGAAATCCTAAAGGGGATGATGATGATGATTTCAAAATTTGAACGTCTAAGAGTATGGCCAAAGGCAACATGTCCGTGACATCTAACGTGTTAGAGATATCCTAAACGCAATGGCTGCTGCTGTTGAAAAATTAACAAGTGGCTCCAGGATAATCCAATAGAACTTCACAGGACACACAGGGCCAATATGCTCCCATTTAGATATATCTGAATCCTTGCAGGAAAACATGATATCGGTCTTGAAATGAGAAGCAGCTTCCGAAATAGACATTTTGCGACCCTTGTTTATATTCGATTGTAGTGACAAAAAAAGGGATGCCGATGTCATTCCAGTGTTGACGTAAGGCTGTCTCTTAGTAGGGTCACACATATATCTATGCTGCCCTCTGTCCATCCAGCGATAAAAGGGATGTATAAGGCAGTTTTGACTGATTTTTTTACAAGATTTAATGTCAAAACATTGGTATTGGGGATGACGAATTGATTCTTTAATATTTCATGGCAATTTTTATTGTATTTTTCTATTGAATCGTCATATTTATGTGTTATGGCCTGTGTAGAATAGTCAGAGGATATGATCTTGGGGACCAAAGCATTTAATCCGAGCTATAATTACAAGCAACTGATGCGGTTTTTTTTTTTAATTAAAAACATAACAGGACTACGATTGAGAGTAAGGCCCAACATGCGATAGAGAGAAATTTTTTTAATTTTATGAAAATGATTATGGGGGTAGTAGAAGGGGCAACGGCATTGGACCAATTTTTTCACATGATGCTAGATTTGCTATCAAAATGTTTTATTCAAAATTTAATAAATACTAAGAAAATTAGTGCACTGGATTTAGTGAAATTGTGCAGTTTATATGGGAGGTAGTAGAAGAAGTGGGGAGTTTCTAGTGAGTTTTTCAGAAATAACTATAAACATCACGCATTTGACATGTTTTCAATCGCAGATCAGGAGCATTCAAATTTTTCAGGAAAATCGACTTTTTGAAAAGTTGTGAAATTGCGTCGTATTGTATGGGAGGGGATAGAAGGAGTGAAGCTAACCATCTAATTTTTTTTTGTTTCAATAATGGTTCTAAATAAATGTTTTCAAAATTTCGGCTCGATAAATTTTATACGTACTGAATAAATTGGTTTATAGTATTTCATTGAAAAGTGCAGTTTATATGAGAGGTAGTAGAAGGAGTATGAGGATTCAAATAATTTTTATACAGTAGATTAAAATTGTTATAAAAATAATATTTTCCAAATTTCAGATCAATAGCTTTTATACTTTTCGAGAATATCGGTTTAATTTCAAATCTTGAAAATGCGTCCTTTTGTATGGAAGGAGATAGAAGAAGTGGAGCGATTTGGCCCATTCACGAACTTAATCCTACTTTTTTGTCAAAAATAACGTGTAAAAAAATTGAACGTTCTAGCTCAACGTATTCTCAAGACGGATAGACGGATATCCGTTTTTGAGATTTTTGAGTGATAATATTGACTTTTGTATCAATCAGTTTTTCTTCGAGCCTTATTTCTTAGCGTTACAAACTTTAGAGCAAACTTATAATACTCTCAGACTTCATCTAGAGCATAAAAATATCGCGAATTGATATATTACCGAAGGCGCGTGCGTTTGTCGAAAATATAAAATTTGGAAAACCTAATAAAAGTAGTTACATTTCTCTATAAAGAGTAGTGCAAACAAAAATGAGGCGCGAAAATGGAGGATATATTATAAGGTCATTGTGAACATGGTTTGCCTTGTAAGCGATAAGAAAGAGGACATCTGTCTTCCTTACTTACCAAATGCTCGAAATTTTTCGAAACAATCGTATCGATCTATATAAATATAAATGTAGTGTCTATCTGTTATTTGTTTAAAAATGGCTATAAGTTACGTTTTTGCCTTAGTTTAGCAATAACTAAGCAGAAACTCCGGTTTTTAAAATTCTTCTCTGTCTGTCCGTCCGGCTTTCACGCAAAAACGGCTGAACCGATTCTAATGAAACTTTCACAGTTTATTAGGTATGCTCCGAGATGTAATCTGCTTTTGGTTTTATTTCCCTCCCCTCACGCCTTCTACCCCCTCCCATACAAAGTGACCCATTTTTAATAATAAGTAATAATCAATTTTTCTTGGAAACTATAAGAGCTATTAGTTTGAAATTTACAATACAATATTTCTATTAAAAATGCAATCCTTAAGTATACAAACTATTTAAATCCCCTCACTCCTTCGTCCACCTCCCACACAAACTAAACTTTTTCATGAAATACTATACTCCAATTTTCTCAGTACGTATAACTTTGATCGAGCTAAGATTTTGTATCGAATCCTTAATTAGCATTATAATTAATATCGGGGAAAAGTTAACCGATTAGCTTGACTCCTGCTACCCCCTCCCCCCCCCCCATTTCATGTATGACACAATTTCACAACTTTTCAAAAATTCTATTTTCTTGAAAAGTGTGAACGTTACTGAACCAAAATTTAAAATATATCAGTTTTTTCTCGAAAAATCAGCAAAAAACACTCCTCTGCTTCTACCACGTCCCATACAAATTGCACAATTTCACTAAATCCAATGCACTAAGTTTTTCAGTACCTATTCAATTTTTGAAGCTAAAATTTGATACAAAACATTTTTATAGCTACTCTATCATGATGTGAAACAAATTAGTTCAGAACTATCATACCATAAAAATAACCCCTTCTACCACTCCACATACAAAATTCTTAACATCCCCAAAATTTCGATTTCATCTATAGTATCGTATGATTGGGCTTTACGCACAATTGTAGTCCTGTTATGGATTTAAGATTAATGTTATTGTTGCGAGCTAGGGGTTCGCCGAGATTTCAAGAAAAACACAATTCGTTTAAAAATAAAGAATAATTTATTTTTCCGCACTTTTACTTAATTTGCACTTTAATTTAATTTACACTATATGGCAACACCGCCGATATTGTTCTTTCGCTTCTTACACCGGTTGGTGTCTTCCATAAGTGTCGCTTAGTAACTGACTGCACCAGTCCAAAAGTTGCGTGTATTTATACTGGTTTTTCCAATTCTCGAACCTTCTGTGGTGTATTCGTCGGGTGGGTGGGTGTCTCAACTAGAATGTTCTAGATCTTTGGCTATAGCTTTTTACATATGGGGAACTGTTATAGTTCTGGCACTTTCGGGAAGATCAATATTGCGTGGTTGCCAGATCTATAACATTATTTTATTTGGTCTTTTTTTTAATTAACACAAACTACAACGATTCAAATGTCCTTAACGCTCTTCCATACATATGTGATCTCAAATCACGGGATTGATTTGATCACGAGCCTGTCCCATACAAATGCGAGTATTGTGGTTTCATTCTTAATAATTTATGGTTCTGATTCCAACAAAATAGAAACCATTATCTTCAAAGAGCCATTAAAGTAATCAGTTTATATATCCTGGATAGTGTATTACTTACTACATTTTCTAAAATGCTTATTTTGCGATTCTTACGCGGACAAAGTCGCGGGCGATCGCTAGTATGACAATATAACAAATTCTGACTTCAACCTTAGCTCAAAACCAACGTTCTGGACTTCATATCTATGGTTGAGTGGCCAGCCGCTAGTCCAGATCCAAACGCGTTTGATTGCAAGCTATGACTCATATTAAAAGAAATCGTTTGTGTTACTCAATATTGATAATCCCTTAATCCTTAAAGATTTTGAAAATATACGGACTGCACGCTCCCAAGATTTGATTTTGATAATAATTTCCTCAGAGCCATCCCCTCGAGACAAGAATGATGAAATATGGGAGGCATGTCATTTCATACTGATGATTCCAAAAGTAGAAGTGGAGTGAGAGGAGTTAGTAATGCTTAACATTACCACATCTCTCCTTCGTCCGGATCATTGTATGGACTTTTAAGTAGAAGTGATGACGATAATAGAAGCCTTGGCCTGGCTGAAGTGTAGTTTCTATTTAGGATATTAGCATCTTCACTGATAGCCAGACCGCTATTAAATCCATGAAATCATTTATGTCTACATCCAAGACTGTTTTTGATTTCCACGCGTCTCTATAGTAAATGTCTGAACAATTCAATAACCTCCAGTCCTGGATAACAAAGTACAGAAACATTTCAAGGAACTGCAATTCCGATGAATTTGCTGACACGGAACCACCTTTGAGATTCAATCTGAGAAAGAGAAGCTAACTTTACTTCTCGCAACTTATAAGCTGCAACTTTAGTGGGATGTGATTAGCAAATAGTGATCATTTAGTCAATGAATAACCGATCTTTTTAATTTAGTGTCAATATTTCAATAGTTTTAGTATGTTTGAGAATATTTAGGAAGCTGTACGAATTAAGATTGACTTAACAATTTTCCATTATATTAGTTTTTCATAACACCTGTTTGAGCTCTGACTGTCATAGAAGCTATCAATATCATTACCGTGCTTTTTTTTCTTTGAATATTTGGTCCGCCGAGCCGGATACACGGTCCAATACAGTTTACTCGCGTGTTCATGAGCGATTTACGTTCTCCTACTTCGATCAACTCATCTAAAGCATCGGTTTCGGCTTCCCGATCCTCATCGTCAGCGATCTAACCAATTCGCTCCGTCAAGGCTCATCCCATCTTGCAGAACGCCATTTCAACGAACTTCCAATAATCTGTGCTTTAATTGCCTTGTAGTCCAGTCGGATCAAAAAAGGTCTGTTTGGCGATCCCGATGTTTTTTTTTTTTCAAACTAATTGTTTTTTGCGTAGATTACGATAAAAATATTACGGCCGCTGGGGAAGTGAGGGAAGGACTCAAAAAATAGCAAATTTTGTAAACTTTCGCAGTTTTTAGTGGTTTTTTGATTTTTATGACGTTATTCTAAATTATATCGAAAAACTAAAAATGCGGTTCGATTGCAGACATTTAGACTTTTTGTTTGAGTGGCACATAGTTCAATTTAGTTTATCTACACCTGAGATATAGACTGTTTATGAAGACGTTTTGGCGATTTTCAAAGATTTAGGGATTTTAGAAAGAAATGAGTTTCCCGCAAACTGTAAAAAAGATATTCTATCAAAACTTGCGGCATTGCCCCTTAATAAATACTTTTTTAGTAATTGAATCAAAATTAAGCCCAAATTTAGCCGGTTTCTTAGAAATTTCATATGGTAAAGTTATTAGAAAATGGCTTTTCGAGTAAATTTTTTCTTAGTGCCTTTTTTAGAAAAGAAGGTCTAAATGACCTGACTGACCTGATCTACTGACTTTAATAGTCACGTTATATTGTGAACATTCTGACAAAGAATTTGCGGGCTTGAAGTTCAATTTTACTTATCCGGAGCCGAGATATCGAACTTTTTCTTCTGGATTTTAAGATTGTTTGCATAATAATGTTATTTTTACTCATAAAAAGTGCCTTTGAAGGAGGAAACCATGTTGTTCTTAAATTGCCATGTAGCTAGAACTTAAGGGATGTAAATGAAAGATTAAACACACGAGTTAAATATAAGATTGTAAGTCTAGCTCTTTTATTACAGGGCTGAAATTCAGAATGCTCTACTAACTCAACGGGTTCTTCGCTATTTCTGTCTTCGATTGTTAAGTTAGTGTTATATAATATCTCAGTATCATCCTTTATTTCATTCCGTATTGCGTCACTATTTAAATAATTATTTTCCAAATATGGTTTACTGAAGGAATTGTATTTTAGACCAAATTTTCTGCAACCGCATCTACCTACACCTATTTTCGGGGGTGTAAGGGTTCAGGAGGAGGCAGGAGATCGCTAAGACCGAAAACTAAGAATTCAAATATCACAACCATGATTCAAGCTAAGAAGCTGAAAGTCAACATAAATATAAAGGAGTTTGTGGGACAAACTCTAAAAATAATTTGATTTATTTATCCATTGGGATAGAAAAAGGGGATCTAAAAACAAACTGTCCGCCGAATTTTTTTTTAAATGATTATATCTTCAAAATTACTTACCGTAAAAAATTCATATTTTGAGACCATCAAGGTGGCATATAGATCCACTAGAATCAGCTAATAGAAAGGTTAATTATTTTAAAGGTGAGAGATTGGGGGAGAAAAGAAAAATACTTAAAAATGAATATCTTTTTTTTTTACGGCACAAAGTATAACTTAGGGAGTCAATGCAATGCACAGTTAAGTCAGTATGGGAAGTAGAGGTATTAAAGTGGAGAGAGATGAAAATTACGGTGGACATTGTTTTTGAAACCCTCCAGGTTGTACTTGTTGGGAAACAAACTAGCTGGCAAATCGATCCAATGTCTTAACGTTCGGGAAATGAATGACTGTTTATATTTCACTGTTCGAGAAGGCGAGGGTTTGACCGTGTATTCGTGTGCGCGTTCAGCTTGACGTGCACCATCAAAGGCTATATTGTGAGACAACACTGTAACATCCCGTTTGAGGGATAGATGACAGGCGTTGTGTTTTGGATGCGTTGAACTCTACTCTGTTTTTTCTGCCCCATTCCAGGATTAAGTTGAGATCCGAGCCCAGCGAACTGAATAACTCCCTGCGGTTGGAAGCAATAGTATGATTGTTTGATTCCGCAGCAGAGTTAAATTCATAGATATTGTCTAAAGTACTGTCATATGCAAAACTATGGATTGGATTGGGAGTGAACGACAGAAGGTCGTTTATAAAAACTAAGAAAAGAGGTGGAGATAAAACAGAACCTTGTGGGACGCCGGAATCAATTGGGTAGAAGGAAAAAGTAACGCCATCTTATACTACTCGTATAGTGCGTTCAGAGAGATAACTCTCAATCCATTGAACAAGGGTACCAGTCCGATGGACCTAAGCTTAATTAAGAGACATTCGTGCCAAACTCTGTCAAAAGCTTTTGCAAGTGCGAGAACTTGACCTTCGCCATATTTATGTAAGCATGAGTTCCAACGCTCTGTCAAGTAGACTAAAAGATCCCCCGTCGACTGTCCAGAACGGGACTCATACTGGCGATCATGGATGAGCTGTTTATCCTCCAGACATTTGACGATTTTACGATTAACAGCAGTTTCCATTACTTTCGAGAGCACTGAAGTAATGGCTATTGGGCGATAGTCGGCGGGGTTCGCTTTGCTTCCCTTATTGAGAACACATACGTGGAAAGCACCCAGAAAAGTAAGAAAGATGGAAATCTCGACTATCTCTTAAGCTATGAAATTGGAACTTAAAACATATATTAAGCTATACTAGCCAAACACGGAAAAAAGTATAACATGTGGACATAATAGTAGTGGGGGAAAGGGGGAGCATTTTAAAAATGGTGCACTTTCCAAAATTTCAAACCGTTATGCCTCAAAACTGACTACAGATATCAAATTAAAATTTTGTCAAATTGTAGAACTATATAGTTTTTAATTTTGGTAAAAAATGTACGTCGGGAAGTGAAAAGGAAGGGAGATGGTAAGTAAAAATGTCGGAAATTTTCAGTGATTTTCTTAGGACACTGGTGAAAGATACAAAGTTTAAATATTGTGGATACATCTATTTCGTATACATACAGAAAAAATAATAAAAAATTACACAATTGTTATGCACCAACCCCCTTGGTCTAAGTAGAAAATCGAAAATATGTGAAATGCATTTAAAAAAAAATCCCTAAGAGAATGAAATATTAATTGGTTCAATACCTTCTATCCCTTCTCATGCAAAATTAGTTTTTTAAGCTATGAATTACCACCTAGCTATTGAAAGCTATCAATTTGAAATTTTTCACAAAAACTTTTTTGTACAAGCACCTCACAAGAAAAATTATATAAAACTGCATAACAAATTTTACATTTTCCTTACTTCCTCCACCCCCTCCCCATACAAATGATTGGTTTCGGGAATATAAAATACACCGAATTTTACGAAAATTCTATGCAATTCCGTCTATGAAACTGATATTCTATATAGAGAATATTGGACGAAATTGAAGCAATCAATTAAAAAATTCTTAACATCCACCCAATCTTAATATCACCACTCCTCCCTTCCCTTATAAAAATCCAAACTTGCATAAACGAATGAAATATTGATTACATGTACTGGAGCTATTAATCGTATTCGCAATTAAATGTTAAGTTGACAGCAGCCCTGCCCTAAACGGGCCTCCATTTAGTCTTCCTTAACCACTATAACCTGCATATTGACTTTCCATTCATCCTCAATTTGTCCCTAAAATAATAAAGTTGCGCCCGACTTGTTGGCAGCTTATTTTATTCCCATAACAACATTGACGAGAATACCACAAAAATTATTCTTATTACATTTAACTGGATACGACTGGAGTATTCAAATATAGATATTAACCGTTGTGCTATTCTTCACCAGAAAAACACTCCAAAATTGCAATATGTACTTTAATTTAACCTCAATTTCCCGGAATTGCAACAATGTTTTCTATGGTTTCAAAGCACCATTTTTGCATAGGTTAATGAAATTCCCTTACACTTGACCTAAATTAAAGATTACTCTGATTTCCTGGATTTTTGAAACAACTACTCAAGTACTCGTCCATCTAAGCCATATATGTACATATACTGTATATGTATCTATCACTCGCATATTAAACCAAACAATTATAAAACGATTATGGCAAAGGATATATGGATATATGTATGTATACGTGTAGATTTCCAATGAATGCAAAACAATTAATCATAGTCATGCTGAGTTATACGAGCTAAGCTGCTACTCCTTATGCTGCTTCTTCACTCTCAACTTTTACGCAACTTTGTGAACAGTTTCACTTTTTTTCCTCATCGCTACATTTTCCGCCATCGCGATGCGGCGACGGTAGAAAAGCATTTAAGTTTTATATATGTAACAGTCCGCGACACACCCATCAAAAGAAGGATTATCTCGGAGTTCTGATAGCATGACAGTGCACAGAATTTATGTCATCGCATCCAGCTATTCATTTCTATGAATGAATCATCCTATTCGGGAGGGATGAAGCTCACTCTTGCTATAGCTACTCCATTTTTAAGCCATCTTTTCGCATGGTAGTAACCCCCACCTCCGCAGAACGGGAGATGGATTAATGTTTCTATTCTGGCAATGTCTTTCGCGTGCGGTGCACGTGGTGATGGAAGATGGTTTATATTTCTATTTTCCTTTTTTTTTGTTCAGCTGGATCGCTTCATATCCTCTGTACATGCCTGAATCCTTCACACATAGTCAAGGATTTTCTTTGAATTCTTTAAAACTTTTACATTTCATGAAAAACGCGCGTTTTTCTCTCACCCAAGAATCCACCAGGTTTTCCATACAAAACACACAAAAATAAAATGGAAACTGTCGACAATAATGATAAATTGTACTCGTAGAATTGAAAAGAGATAGACCGAGTGAAAGAGAAAGGTGCAATAGTTCGAGTTGGTTCGGTTGTAAGCTCGCATGACTGTTCAAGCGGTGTGGCATTGCATTCGAGACAAAAATTTTATAACAGAAAGGATTTTAAGGGAAAAAACTGCGACAGGATATTCGAGATTATCTTAATTGTTTGTGCAATATTTTTAGATGTCGTTACAGGTATTGTTTGATGAATCTTTCGCTTTGAATATATCATTAACATTATTTTTCCGATTGGACTCCAGAATATGGACGCAACCTGAGAAGTTGAGTTTCATTGAAATTTTGAAATACTAAGGCTGAGCGGAGAAAAATGAACGAGAGTTCTTAGAAGGCAAGATGGACCCATCGCATTTCCGCTCTAAGTTCAGATTAGTTTGGAGTTTGGAGTTTGGTCCGAATTCAAATTTCATTGGTTTTTGATTGGCAATGGTTCCTTTATGTAAAACATATAAATAAAAATGTTAGTTTTAAAAGTTGTTAAAACTATTTTTTTTCACAGTGACCGAAATAATTTAGGGGGTAACCCTTTAATGCGTAATGCATAGTTAGATCGACATAAGTGAGAGAAACAAGTCGAAATAGAAAAGGAAACGTAAGAGAGATAAGCCTGAAATGGCGGTGAATGGTGATTTTTAATTGGGGATTGTACTTCGCTGGAAACTGTCCGGTAATGACTGACTGCCTAAATTTCACGATTCTCCACGGCAAAGGCTTCGCTGTGTACTTGTGATCATGTGCAGCTTGACGAGTATTACGAGGGGCAAGTGAGAGATGAGGTATTAGATACTATAGTTCCTTTCTGTTGTACATTAAACATGGAAATATCTATGTATAATGCAGAATAAAACATTTATATATGTAAGATACAGTTTCATCTCCAATTAGACGTAACGCATGTTTTTGGATTCGATTGAGCAACGCTAGGCGTGATTTTAGGGTCCCAGCCCCAAACATTCGAGTTGTACTCAAGACGTGTTTGGAAATAAGCCTTGTAGATAGTAGACATAAAAGGATTTCTTACACTTCGCAGAATACCCAAACGTTGAGAAGCATCAAGAGCGCCATCGTAGATGTGTTGACTCCAATCAAGACGATTGCTAAATTTTACGCTACTAAGGGACATTTTAGAGTCCGACGCCGGAACATATTGTTATGGAGATAGATAAAAGGACTGGGCTTTCGAGGCATTTAACTCAATTCAGTTTTTCTTGCTCTATTCCACGATTAAGTTTTGTTCAGAGTTTAATGAACCTATTGAATAATTATGGCAGGGAAGTCCAACTGGAAGATGTTATCAAGTGCACTGTCATCAGCGGAACTATGGATACGATTAAGAGCAGAATGTAGAATGATATTTACAAAGACTAAGCAGAGGGACAAGACTGAGCCCTGTGGGACGCCGGAAAAATTAGAAAGAGTGCTGAGGTAACTCTTCTGGTACTACTCGTAAGGAGCGTCCAGAGATTAAGCTCTTCTTAATCCATTTAAAGAGAGACGCTTTAAGCTTAGCTATGCCAAACTCTATCGAATGGTTTGACAATATCGAGCGCAAGTACTAGTATAGTAATCTCTCGACATTTGCGGTGGTTACGTTCTAAAAAGAAACTCCGCGAAAGTCTAATTCGCAAATCTATTTTCCTGCGTAAGTTGTTGATCTTGGCAGTTTAACTCGTACTAAAGATGATGTACTAGTTGCTCTATGCAATTTAGACATTGAAAAACGATCTGGTTATGATCAAATTCCGGCTATGTTCTTAAAAGGTTGCGCATCTTCGCTTCATGAAGTGGTAACTATTATTTTCAACAAGTCGCTGGAGTCCGGATCATTTTTGGATACTTAGAAACTGTCTTTCATAACTCTAATATTTAAGTATAGTCGCAGACATAAGGTTGACAATATCCAAACTATCCTTATTATTATTTGAAAGCATAGCTAAGGAAAAGCTATTTTTTCATATTATAGAGGTTATTTCAAACTGTCAGCATGGTTTTGTTTGTCGTTCTACGTCAGTCCGGTCGTTCTACGTCAGTCCGGTCGTTCTACGTCTACAAATTTAACGATTTTCACTAAATATTGTATAGATGCAATGGAACAAGGCTTTCAAGTTGACAAAAAGTTCAAAAAGGCATTTGATCGGGGTCGTCAGGGCCTTTTGATTGAAATCCAGTTCAACAGGGATATCATCTTACGTGACGAATAGAATATAAGTTGTGCGTTGTGTTTTGATGTTAAATCTGGCGTTCCCCAAGGAAGCCATTTAGGGCCTTTACTTTTACTTTATTATTTTAATAATAAAGTATTGTGATCGACTTGGGAAAAAAAAAAAATTTGCTACCCTGAAATTTTTTTTTTTCGCGTTTTATGACTAAAATAGCCTAAAAATGCAAAAAAAAAAATCCGTCTGTCTGTACGCCGTACGCCGACGTGTACGCTCAGCGCACATTAACTCCCAAACCCTTCAAGATAAAAAGTTCATTTTTGGAGGGATTGTAGGTAGTTGCGGATCTCAGGCGGATACCCATTTTGGAGGGTGTACGGGTTCAGGGGGAGGCAGGGGGAGCACTTAAACCGAAAAATACGAATTCAAATATCTCAACCATGGTTACAGCTAGGAAGCTAAAAATCAACACACATATAGAAGAATTAGTAAGACAACTTTTAAAAATAATTTAATTTTTTTATCCAATGGGGTGCGAAAAGGGGGGGCTAAGAGCCAATTGGCGGCCGAATTTTTTTTTCAAATGATTATATCTTCGAAATTACTACCCATAAAAAATTGATATTTTGAGACAATTAAGATGGCATCAAGATCTACTAGAATCAGTTTAGATAAAAACTAATTCTTGTAAGGGGGAGGGTCAGGGGGGGTGCAAGGAAAAACACTTAAAAATTAATATCTCGACTGTCTCTTAAGCTATGTAATTGAAACTTAAAACGAATACTAAGCTTTACTATTGACATATGAAAAAAATATAATATATGGACATAATAGTAGTGGGAGGAAATGGGGAGCATTTAAAAAATGGCGCACTTTCCAAAACTACAAATCACCAAATCTCAAAATTGAGTACACATATCACATTGAAAATTTGTCAGATTGTAGAGCTATATAGTCTTTAATTTTGGTAAAAAATTTAAGTTGGGGGGTGTAAGGGGAGGGAGGTGGGAAGCGAAAATGTTGAAAATTTTGAGTGATTTTTTTATGGCTCTGGTAAAAGATACAAAGTTTGAATTTTGCACGTCGACACATCTATTTAATGTACATGGAAAAAAAATAATAATTTGTTCCAAAATTGTTATGCACCGAAGTGGGGGTCTAACGTGCGCAAAGTGTTTCATGTGCAATGAAAAAAACACATAAACTCAAAATTTTTGAATGAAATTTTTAGGTACAAACTTAAAAATTTGCGAAATGCATTTAAAAAAAATTTCCAAGAGTTTAAAATATTAACTGGTTGAATATCTTTAAAACTTCTACCCCCTCCCATACAAAAATTTTTTTTCGACCATTTCTAAGAAATCAATTATCACTTAACTATTAAATGCTATCAATTTGAAATTTTGCACAAGAACTTACAAAAATAGTTGAAATAAAATTACGTTAAAAGTTTTGAGATAGCACTTGCCCTTTTACCCCCTCCCACACAAAAGTATGATTTCGACCAATTTCATTAAATCAACTAATAACTAACAAATTAAAAGCTACAAACTTGAAATTTTGTACAAGCACCTCACAAAAAAAAAAAAAATAAAACTGCATCACAAATTTTACGATTCCCCTACCTCCTCTACCCCCTCCCATACAAATGTTTGGTTTCGTGAATTTAAAATTCACCGAATCCAATGAAAATTCTATGCAATTTCGTCTATGAAACTGACATTCTATACAAAGAATATTGGATTTGGTTCAAGCAATCAATTAAGAAACTATTAACATCCACCCACCCTTACTATCACCCTCCCCCTCCCTTCATGAAAACTCAAACTTGCATAAATAAACCAATGAAATATGGAGCTTTTGAACTTTTCCGGAAAGTGTTAAATTGAGAACTGCCCTGCCCAAGAAGCTCCTTCACTTAGTCTTCCCTAACCACTCTAACCTGCATATTGACTTTCTACGCATGCGCATTTTGTCCCAAAAATAATAAAGTTTCGCCCGACTTGTTGGCAGTTTATTTGTTTTATATGTAAACGACATTCCTTCAATGTTAAAATTTTCAAGCACTGTTTTATACGCTGACGATGTTAAACTCTTTTCTAAGATTTCAAGCTTGGATGATTGTCTTGAACTTCAGGCTGATATTGCTGAGCGTAAGGTGTGACGTGTTGGAACTCAATTTTGATAAATGCAAAATATTTTCTGCCTTCAGAAAATCTTTTCCCATTTTATTTGAATACAACTTAAATATCTCTTAATATCTTGCATCTTCGAAGGATTCTTTAAACATAGCTATAACCTTATCTGGAATACCTCTCCTACGCAAAACATTCCATATGTAATCTCGCTTAACGCTGTCGAAAGCCTTCTCGAAGTCCACAAACATGAGATGTAGTGGCGAACCCATTTCGGCTGACTGCTCTAATATTACCCGTAGGGTATTTGTGTGGTCGGTACAAGACGATCCTTTACGGAATCCAGCCAGATAAACTTCGAGAGTGCTCTCGACGACCTTACTAATCCTATTGGGAATTACCTTAGCCAACACCTGATACCAATATATGAAGATGTCCAAAATATGCCAGTGGAGAATGCGTGGATGAAAATACGAGACGGCGTCAAATCCTCCGCGGAAGAGGTATTAGGGTATCAAGCACGGCGAAAAAATAATGATTGGTTCGACCAAGAATGTCGCGACGCAATAGATAGAAAGAACGAAGCTTACTAAATTTTTACTGAACGACCAACACGAGCCAAAAAAGAAAGATATGACGAGCTTAGGCGATATGCGAAAAAGACCTGCAGACGAAAACAAAGGAAGTACCATAATGACAAAACACAAAAAATGGACGACGACATGAGAAAAAATAAAACGCGGGACGCATACGCAATAGTAAAAGACTTAAAAAAGGGATATAAGCCAAAAACCAGTCTCTGCAAAGACGTGGAGTGCAACATCATCAGCGACGCACAAGAAATCAAAAGGAGATGGGCTTCATACTTTGAACATCTTTTAAATCCCATCCCAGTAGCACCGATAACGACAGACAATATTTCAATTGAAGCCCCAACTGACAAAGGTGAACCATCATCGATACCACCCACGCTTGTTGAAATCAAAGCAGCCCTATGTGACCAAAAACGAAACAAAGCGCCGGGAATTGACAAAATACCAGTTGAACTTCTGAAAAACGGTGAAAATGTGTCGCTGAAATACTGCACAACATGATATGCAAAATTTGGATAGAGGAAATCGTACCCGACGACTGGCGAAAAAGCATTATATGTCCAATTTACAAGAAAGGAGACAAACTCTGCTGTGAGAACTACAGAGGTACATCATTGTTGTGTACGTCCTATAAACTACTGACAAAAATTATTGAACGTCGTCTTAAACCCTATACTAATCAAATAATTGGCGAATACCAAGGCGGATTCAGAACCGGACGATCTACAACAGACCAGATATTCTCGGTGAAACAGGTGCTTGAGAAATGCTGAGAATATAACACAGACGTGCACCAAATATTCGTAGATTTTAAACAAGCATACGACAGTATCGACAGGAGCGTACTGTACCAAATCATGCTTGACTTTGGAATTCCTCCAAAACTAGTACGACTAACAAGACTCACAAAGACGAGCACTGAATCCCAAGTGAGAATACAAACCGATTCCACAACCAACTTTCGAACGGAATGTGGTTTAAAGCAGGGAGATGGTCTAGTCCCTATGCTTTTCAAATTGGCACTAGAGTATGTCGTCCGAAAAATCCCAGTCGACACCAACGGGACACTACTGTTCAAGTCCACCTAACTACCAGCATACGCTGACGACATTAACATCCTAGCAAGATCCTTCCCTAGTGCTAAGGAGGTATTTGTCAATCTTGACTCCGCCGCAAAAGAAGTCGGGTTGCGCATTAATGAAAGCAAAACAAAAGTAATGACGCAAACAAGAAGAAGAACGCCAATCAGACAAAACATAACAATTGAGGAATATAATTTAGAGAGTGTGGACAACTTCATATAGCTTGGGGCTAATCTAGCAAAGGACGGTAATGAAACAGACGAAATCAAACGACGGATAATACTAGCAAATAAGACGTATTATTCAGTACTTCCAATAATGAAATCCAAGAAAGTGCACAGGAACAATAATCTGCGGATATATAAAACTGTTATACGACCTGTGCTCTGTTATGGCAGCGAGACGTGGACATCAACGTGAACTTCCGAAAAAGCAGTTAACGCATTCGAAAGAAAGGTCCTCCGAAGAATTTTGGGGCCTGTGAAAGAAGGAACGGAATGGCGAATAAGATACAACCATGAGTTGTATCAACTCTACGACGAGCCAGAAGCTTCAACGTTGCCAGTAGGCAAACCACGCAAGCGATGGGAAGACTCGGTTGATGAAGACAGCAAAGCCATTTAAAAAATTAACAGTTGGAGGACGCGGTCTTTGGATCGAGACGATTGGAGGCGCCGACTTTAGGAGGCCAGGGCCCGATTTGGGCTGTCGCGCCATTGATGATGATGATTACCTTAGCCATAATTTTTGATACGGCAGTAAGCAGACATATACCACGCCAATTGCCACAATCCCGAAGGTCGTCCTTCTCCAGAATTTTCACAATGACGCCCTCCTTCCATTCAGTCGGATATCTTCCTTCATTCCACACCTCACTAAAGAGTGGGAGGAGTTTATCGGCAGTTTTTTCCGGGTCCGCTTTGAGGAGTTCGCTTGGTAGTCCGTCTATACCTGGAGCTTTCCTTCCCGCCACCGAATGGCGGAAACTATCTCTTCCTTATCTGGGGGATCGTCTCTAATAGAGGATTGTTGCGGTTGGATATTTAGTAATTGTTCTGTTTCTGAGATATCTTCCTCTGACAAGATGTTTAAAATATCAGAGAAGTCTTTCTTCCATCGCCGCAACTGGTCTTCTATAATGGCGCTACAGCTCAAATCGGACCTTGGCCTTCTGACATTTAGGTTCCTTAACATTTTTCATTACTTATTGTGGAAAGGTTGCTAGTACTTCGCACAACCCTCTTTCTACAATTTTTCATGTATATCCACGCAGGCAATGTACTAGAATTATATATTGCGCCGACCGGGACTTGAACTCACGACCTTCGCATTACAAGACCAACACGCTACCCACTATGCTACACCCCAGCTCGCCGCAACTGGTGTTCACTCATATTAAGGAGAGTTCCGTTGACATCTCTCACCAGGTTGAAAACATACTATACAAAAAATTTGCATCTTGTCGTGGACAGGAAGAAAGAGTGACAGTAGGCAATCTTCACTTTCGGAAAGCGACCAAGTGACAAGATGTTGAAATCACCAAATACAAGTAGCTCATCTTGACATTGCAAAAGAGTACTGATATAATCAATTGCATTGCATACTGCCTCGTAAGCAATCAATCTTATGGTCAAATGATTTATCCAAAATACAGTCCTTAAGACTGTACATTATAACAAACGGTGAGACTCTCCTAGTAGATGACATTTATTTAAATTCAAACGAATCATTTTAGCGATCCCAATTACTAAAATTAATCAAATCCTTCTGAAGAAATTGTCTGAGTTGAAACTAAGAGATCTAAAGATCTTAATATCATCTGCATAATTAAATACTTCCGAACATTTTAAAACAGAGGCAGCATAGTTAATGGCCAGGACAAACAAAAGTGGCCCCAAATGACTTTCTTGAGGAACACCAGGATGCGTTGTAAATGACTTAGAAATACAATCACGAAAGCGAACTAGATAAGTTTTATTAAGTAGATAAGACTTAACCCAATTTATAAGCCATATAGGAAAACCCATCAAGTCTTATTTCAACAAAATAATGGAATCGGATAATTTATCGAAAGCCTTATTAAAGTCACCGTAAACAAAATTCACCTACTTACCCTCCTCAATATGCACAATGGATTTATTCGTAAACTCTAACAGATTAGTGACTGTTGCCCTATTCCTGGCGAAACCATGTTGTTAATACCCCCACATATGGAACTCAGCCTTAATAGTTTTAAACATCTTCCGAATTAAATTTTATTTCCAGGATTAATGACGAGTTTTAAGAAGACGAAATTTAATTTTCATTTTCATCGCCATTCTAACTGTCAATTTAATTTAACCCCCAATCAAATTGAAAATGCTCGTGAAATGAATTTGAACTTTTTTAAATAGGACTAAAGGCTCTGACCTAAGGCCATGCTCAAAGTCGTTATTCATAAGCCATGACATCGAGAGAGATCTACCTCTCCTATCAAACTTTCTCTAAAGAATGAATCAAACGGATTTAAGTTAAGCTAAAAAAAGATGAAATTTAATTCTTTTTCTTAAGATCATTTCACCTGTCAATCAAATTTCAACTCGATAACATTAAAAAATCCTTAAATAGGACGACGATATATCTAAATTTATTTTCCAAAATTCTATTATCCTTGGAACTTTTCCAAAATTTCAATTCAAATTACAACACACCACAAATCAAACAAATTATAAAACTTGTATCCTTTTCAACAAGAAAATGCCGCGCCATATCCAATAAAATGATAAATAACAGAGAATTATCGTGAACTGGGATAATTGAAGTGCGGTGATAAATGGCCCACGGAATAAAGACATTTTGAGATTCTTCGCTATAGTGCAAGAACGATACGAAGACTCTTTTCGTCCTTTTTGCCTTCTACACTTTGTTTTTCTCAGTGTATGTTGCCAGTATGATTTAGATCTTCCTTCGTGACTTCCTTGACTTCCTTTGCCAGGAAAGTCGACTTTAGAAGTGAGTCTTTCGCGATTTTTAGCCTTCTCCTTAGTTTCTCTTTCCCCGAAAAATAGACAAGATAAAGTCTGGCTGGATAGATTGCTCTCGGTTCGAGAGATTCATCTTCGTAGACAGAGCACCTACCCACTTTTATGGATGTTATTGAATCTTTCTTCGACTGCTTCGACCTGTCTTATTTTTTATTGTTGTTTTTTTTTCTTATGAAATTCTTGGAACTTGACTAGGATGCTTCTTGCTGTTCCTTTCGTCTTTTATCGGGTTTGAACGTCATTTTCAATTTTCGCTTTTCTGTTGGTGTTGTTTAGGTATTGCGAAAAGAAGACCGTGTGTCAATTTGTTTGAAGAAAATTTCAATGCAATTTCTTGAGATGAACGGATTCAAGGAATTCAGGACGAAATGGATCGAGATTTTTTTTTCCAGAACTCTATTAATTTATTTACAATTTGTATATTTTTGTTTTTAGGAGAAAATAGAGATGAATAGCAACAGGATAGAAATTTATTTCGAAAATTTTTCGGTTCGAAGGAATTTAGCGAAAAAGGTTTTGTTTTTGTGGTTGAGGAATTGTTATCTGAAGTCAAAGTTTTGCTTTAAGGTTATTGATTACTGATTCCAGATTGTTTGGAAATTTAACATGAATTTAGTTTGTTTCGTATTTACTTAAAGCCTTGTCTGAGAGAATTTAGTGCAATAGTTAGGCAGTCCACAGAATTTTTGTAAGGATCCTTTTTTTTTCGAATAATAAAAGTTAAACATAACAGAACTACGATTGTCCTTCAAGCCCAATCATTCGATACTCTAAATAAAATAGAAATTTTTGAGATTAGTTTTAACTTTCGGTTGTACTTTGCTCCATTTTATTGTCTAGTACTCAATACTACTTAATTACCCAGATGTACTCCTTGAATAATTATCGTATTTTTAAAATTTCAAGGTTATCTAGCCCATCTGTATTTCCGACCACCTTCATGTTTTCGTTGACTTCAAGGTGCATCAAAACGTACTCAACTACATCAGAATTTTCAGAACATTTTGCCATCATTTTATTTTAATCGATGGAATTTAACTTGGCCACATTTAACGCAATATTGCAATAAAGTTCAATTATCAGGATTAACCTACAAGACCGGTAATTAATTAATAATTGAACTAGTTGACTACTCGGGCAAGAACTTACACATCTTTGTTGTGGAAGGTGAACTATTACAAGGACGACTAGGTGGGGACGTTTCTTACAATCAATAAAATCACTTGTAAAGAATAAAAAAATTTATTGAAAGCAACTTTCAAAAGTTGCTGACGACAATAAAATATATGCGCTAAAATTTAGAATAAATCGCAGAGTTGTATATTATTGATTCTGTGTATCAAATAAATTTGAAAGCAAATAAAATAAAGTAATTGAATGTATTGTATGGACTAGAACACATCATGCGGAAGCATGGTAGCTCTTAAGTTAACGCATCCCGATCTTGGATTAAGCAACCCGAAAATGGCGAAATGCCCGGCAACTGGTCATCAGAGAGTCTCTATAAAACATTTTGGGTATGCCCTGATGGTGTCACTCAGGATTAAGCCTGTTTGGCCATAAGTCGGAGATGGAGAAGATTTCTATGAACGAACGAAGTATAGACCTCACGTAGTAAACGATCACCACATAATTGTTCCCTGCTTGAGATTGTGCATAGTAGCTGTCCGACAGCCAAAAATTCTTCAAATTAAGCTCAAGCTTAATGGTGATGAACTTGAAAACCCCCAAAAAACTCGAATATACATTCTACGCAAAAAGTCATCCACATTGGGAGGACATAAAATGCACACTCTAGACGCCAAGTAGGAACCAGAAACTTATTTCTAAGTGAACCCCGCTACCCGATAGCCATTGCACCAGTACTCTCGAAAGTAATGGAAACTGCTATCAATCGCAAAATTGTTCAATATTTAGAAGATCGATGATCGTTGATCGCCAATACAAACTACGATCATAAAGATCTAAGGGGGATCTCTTAGTCTACCTGACCGAAAGTTGGGATTCCTGTATTCGTACATATGGCGAAGGTCGAATACTTGCCTTAGACATAGCAAAGGCTTTTGACAGAGTTTGGCATGATTCCACTTTAGTTAAGCTAACAGCTATCAGCTTTAACGCTTCCCACGTCCAGTGAAGTAAGAGTTCTCCTTCTAAGCGCTCTATACGAGTTGTATTAGATGGTGTTTCATCTTTTTCCTACCCTATTCCTTATATTCATCAACGACTTTCTGTCGCGAACTCCCTATCCAATCCACAGTTTTGCAGCTGACAGTACTCGTGATAACGTCTACGGATTTAATTCTCTTGCGGACTCCAAATGCAGCGAGTTATTTGAATCGCTGAGCTCAGCCCTCACGTTACTCCTAGAATGGAGCAGGAAAGACACAGTACAGTCTAACGTCACAAAGTCCTCTCATCTATCCCTCTGGCGTGATGTTCAGGCGCAGTCCTCCAATGTCTACTTTGGCGGCGTACAAATTTGCTCTTCGGAAAATTTTACTCTCCTAGACATAAAGATTAATAACCACCTTAATTGGAGCCAACACATCCTGGAAGTTGCTTTTGATTCCTTTAAACGTCCAGGTTTTTTATGAAAATTTAAAAAATATTTTTTCATTCGATCTCGGTTAGATTACAATTCACACAATTGGGCTGGGGCACTCAAAATACATTTCGCGTTTCTCTATAGTGTCCAGGAATATGTGTTCCGACTGATTAGAGACGAAACCATCATGACTTCTATAGACTCCCTCGAGTGCCGCAGAAATGTCGGGAGTACTCAACATTTATTATCGCTACTTCCGCGGTAAATGCAGTATAGAACTTCGCGAACTAATTCCCACTCTTTCAACTTTCTCCCGTCATACTCGCCAAGCTGAACGCGCCCACGAGTATACCATGAAACCTTTTTCCTTCCGTACAGTGAAATATAGATAATCTTTCATTTATCAAACTACGAAGCTGTTGAACGCGTTACCAGTTGATATTTTTCCTAAAGAGTATAACCCGTAATGCTTTCAGAGTAACGTCCACCGATACTTTTGTCTCTCCTCGGCGAAACTCCATTAGTGTTCACTTCAATCCTCCCTATTCCGACTCAAAAAAAAAATAGTTTCCACCATTCGGTAAAAAAAAAACCGAACTCCTTGAAGCGAACCCGAAAATAAAAGCCGATTTACCCCTCCCACTATTTACTAAGGTGAGTAATAACGGAAGGTATCCAGCTGAATCGAACACGGGTGTCATCGCGAATATCACAAAGAAGGGTGACCCTCGGCATTGTGGTAATTGGCGTGGTATATGTCTACTTCCTGCCGTGCCGAAAATCATGGCTAATGTAATTCTCAATAGGATAAGTTATATAGTAGAAAGCACTCTCGAGGTTTATCAGGCTGGATTCCAATCAGTAAAACTAAAAACCAATACGAACGAAACCTCTTTAATTCCAAAGTGTTGATTCTGAAACCATCAAAAAACACCCACATCGTAACCTTTCATCCATCTTCCCACGCTATCAAAAAGTTAACAATAATAACCTTAATTCTTACGCTTGCTGATCATCAAAAATCCTTTTTCAACCTACTCCTCTTTACCATCCCTTGTAATTTCTCATCTCGTTAAGGATGGATCCCGAATTAATTAACTAACCCGGCAGGGAAGTAGCATCCAACAACCACGCAAAAAAAAACCTTTTACATAAACTTAAAGTGGGTGGAAAATTTACAACAATTAAAAATCTACAGCGAAAATTCGCTAACATTTAATCATCCTTTACTTGGTTCTCTGATGCACACTGTTTCACAGAAACCAAATTAAGGATTCATTTTAGAAACAAGGAGACACTACTGACCTACTAGTGGTATTAAGGGTGTTCATCAAATTGAAATTAGTACAAGTGAATACTTCAGAATGTGCATTACTAATTTTCCTAGGAATGAACTGTCTTTTCAAAAGGATGCAATCATCGTTGTTTCTTGCTATTGTGTCGACGTCAGAGTCATCATCGTAGTCGTCGTCGAAAAGGAAGCTCTACAGAATTTTCTTTCCATGCAATAGAACCAAACATCAAACTCTTGAAACAATACATAAATGTCGAGCTTGCTTGGAAACCTATCTCCGTCTGACCAGAAAAAAGACTTTCCACCGACCGAAAAAAAAATAAACCAACAATTTTGACCTGAAATCTGAACTACAAGAGGTATCCATACAAATCTCCGTTTGTGAAATTCGAAAGACCAAAAATGCCAACAGCAAAAAAACCATCCCCAAACGAAAACAAGCTTTTAAATTCAAAAAGTCTTGAATTTGAAAATGGTAAAGGTACCTACCTACTCCTGGAGTTTGAATGAAGGCTCTACGTCTCTTAAACAATTCGAAAAATGTCTAGCTCGGCTGTGTCGTCTTCATTCCCTCATAGGATCTCTATCTGTTCTCATGCTTCTTTCTCGGCATAAGTTTGTAAAATCGGATTCTTGAGCCAGAATTCTCTATCCTCCTATCTTCCCACTCATACCACAAAACATGACCAATGATAAATGTCCTGTTGGTTACGTGATTAATTGAGCTTTACTTTAAAATTAAGTGTAATTAATGGTTGTATGTGCGACTTTCGAAACCAAAAACTTTGTGGTGTGAGGAACAGAACTTTCGAAGGGGAGATAGTTATGGGAAGGGAGGCGGTTTTTAGTTGAGATATAGTGTAAAAGATGTTAAGGTCCAGGACTAAAACCATTCACTAAAGAGTCACACATGTGATAACTATTTCGGGTACTGATGTTAAGGATTGTGGAGATGTGACAAGTGGATGGGATAGGATAAGGAGTTGAAATAATAATAGGAAAGGAGAGGAGAGTGACGTTGAATACATGAGTAGTATGCCCGGTTAGGAGAACATCGTGGTAAACTTGTTGAGGTTTCTACAGTTGAGGTTTACATACAATTACTCGTAACTCGAGGAGTAAGACCAAGTTGTATAGTGTGTGACTGTATTAAGTGACAAGGACACATGGGTCACATATTTTGGGATTAGTGGGGGGTAATGGTGGGCAAATGATAAGTTCGAAAGTTTTATTTTAATTGAAGATATAACTTTCGATTAAATTTGAATTAAATTTTTTGTATGAATCAATAGACTTTCATTACGGCTCTTCTTCTTCTTTAGGATGTTTTGCTAAATTTTACACTTCTTATTTTTAAATTTGTACTTTTGGCTAGCCTTATTCGTTCTTACATTAAATACCGAGTTTTTGTAGCTTGAATCATCGAAAATGAATTAAATTACAATAGAAAACTGTGTTAAGTAAAGTGAGAATGCTAGCCTAAAGTGCACATTTAAACTTAAAAAATGCAAAATTTAACGAAAACACCAACGAAGAAAAAGACAGGTATAGAAGAGCTTTAACTGGAGTTCGCATTTACTCCCTAATTTCTTGCATCAATTTAATTTTTTGAATACTTTCTTATGAAGTTATTTTAGGAAATTTTGTGATAGCTGATCAAGAATCTGATAGGTATTACTTTATTATTTTAATAACCTTGACTAACATAGCCTAAAAATGTTAAAAATCCGTCTGTTTGTACGCCGTACTTGTGCGCTTAGTGCACTTTAACTCCCAAACTCTTCAAGATAGAAAGTTCGTATTGATTTTAAATGATTGCGGATCTCAGGCGGCCACTCGTTTTGGGGGTGTAATAGTTAAGGGGAGGCGGGGGAAGCGCTAAAACCGAAAACTAAGAATTCTAATAAATGAGACTACTATACGTACATATATGCCACCTTATATAAATCTACCAGAATGAGCTTAGACGTTAGGAGGGGTGCAAGAAAAAATATTTAAAAATGAATATCTCGACTATCTCTTAAGCTATGTAACTGAAACTTGGAATATATATTAAGCTTCTTCTTCTTCAATGGCGCTACAGCCCAAATTAGGCCTTGGCTTCCTGACCTTCAGGTTCCTTAACATTTTCATTATTTATTGCAGAAGAGTTGTTAGCTCTTCGCACAACCCTCTATCTACGAATTTTTCATTTTCGTAGATTGAGGTAACCAAAGTATATTCAAGCAGGTAGTGTGCTGGAATTATGCGTCGACCGGGATTTGAACTCACGACCTTCGCATTGTAAACCAAACACGCTACCTACTAGACTACACCTTAGCTATACATATATTAAGCTATTCACGCGGAACACGAAAAAATATAACACTTGGACATAATAAAAGGAGGGGAAATAGGGAGCATTTCAAAAATAGTGCACTTTTCAAAATTTCAAACCTTTATATCTCAACTGACTACAGATTTCAGATTAAAAAAAATTAAAAATTTTCAAATTATGGTACAACATAGTTCTCAATGAAAGAAAAGATTTCCGGATTCTACACTGTTACGCTTTATTATTCGTGACGTTTCGGTCTCTGCTGAGACCTTTATCAAACTGATCGACAATTACAAAATACAATTATTATATAGAAGGAAGGGTAATTAAGGTTAAATTAGGTAATTAATTAGTATCAGGTAGTTAAATTAGTTAAGGATTTGTGGGTACGGATTTTGTTCTTACCAAATTTTAAGGCAGGTAGCCAAACTGCTGATAGCTTGTATCCGGAGTCTCGGTTGAAGTTCTCTGGATGCTTCGAAATTTCTATTGCTTCTCGTACTATTCGTTGATAATATTGATTTGTCCTGGCTAGAATTTGCACATTGTCGAAATCGATTGTATGGTCCTCTGTCGTTGCATGTTCCGCGATCGCTGATGACTGTATTTGGTTTTTCCGTGTGCATCGTTGGTGCGCGTTGATCCTTGTTTCGGCTGTGCGTCCTGTTTCTCCTATGTATACTTTATCGCATGAGCCGCATGGTACCTTGTATACTCCTTCAGTCTCCAATGGTTTTTTGTCCTTCTGGTTTCCTAAAATTCCAAACTATAGTTCTCAATTTTAGTAAAAAATTTAAGTTTGAGGTGTAAGGGGAGGGAAGTGGGAAGCAAAAATATGCGTTATCAAAACGACTGCTTGCTAAAGTTCTCAGCAGAGACCGAAAAGTCTCGAATATTAAAGCGTAATAATGTAGAATCCGAAAATCTTTTCTTTCAATTTGAAATGTACTATGACACCATTCACCAAACCACGCTCTATATGTATATTTGACATACATAACAAAAAATAACAATTTGTTTCATAATCATTATATGTACATCAGGGTGTGGGGAGGATCTAACGAGCACAAAGTATTTTATGTGCAATGAAAAAAACACAAAAACTGGAAATTATTAAATGAAATTTTAAGGTAGAAGTTTGAAAATTTTGCAAAATGCATTTAAAAAAATCCCTAACAGTATAAAATATTAACTGATCGAATACCTTCAAAATTTCTACCACCTCACATACAAAATTATTTTTTCGACTATTCTTAAGAAATTAATATTAAAAGCTATAAATTTGAAATTTTGCACAAGAACTTTTGAAAATAATTGAATCGAAATCGCGTCAAAAGTTTTGAGATCAAACCTGCTCTTCTACTCCCTCCCATACAAAAGTATAATTTTGACCAATTTCAATAAATCAATTACTAGCCAACAAATGGAAAGCTATGAACTTGAAATCTCATTCGGGAATCGAAATAAAACTGCATCACAAATTTTACGATTTCCTTTCCTACTCTACGCCTCCCATACAAATGTTTGGTTTTGTGAATGTAAAAAACACCGAATCTTATGAAAATTCTTTGCAACTTCATTTATGTAACTGACATACTATTCTCTGTATAGAATGTCAGTTGGACGTAATTCAAGCAATCAATTAAAAAATTATTAACATGCAGCCACCCTTACTATCACCCCTCCCCTCCCCTCATAAAAACCCAAGCTAGCATAAATAAACTAATCAAATATTGATCATACACTCCGCGAAATAAATATAAGACAAGAATATTTTTATTGGTTTCATTGGAAGTATAAACCCAATCACCCATGCTTATTGTTGTTATTTGAGAATCAAAAAAGATCTGTCAAATGTTCTGTTATTTGATACGAAATAAGTATAAAGAGACGTTGTAAAAGTTATTGATATTGGTTATATTCTCCGCG
Organism: Chorisops tibialis; assembly: GCA_963669355.1. Lineage (NCBI taxonomy): Eukaryota > Metazoa > Arthropoda > Insecta > Diptera > Stratiomyidae > Chorisops > Chorisops tibialis. Next base: position 168,466,482 of record OY770263.1, on the reverse strand, counting down.
AAAAACGCAATAAAGTTTAAGAATTTCTTTTTAAAAAAGTTTTATAATCTTTTTAATGTGATTTGAAAATATTACACCTAAGTACATTAGAATGCCGCGCGGAAAAGTGCTCAATGAGGTAGAAAAGGGTAAAATTGCAGCTTATCACGACGGGGGCTTATCAAATCGCCAAATAGCTATTAAGCTAAACAGATCGAGCTGTGTCATTGACAATTACATTAAAATGAGGAAAATATATGGCACCAAAAAGCGACCAGGAGGGACACCAACGGTCTCTTAAAGAGAGAAAAGGGAAATGAGGAGAATTGCCGTTAATGGAAACCTTAGCGCAAAAGAAATTCGAGGCCAGTTGGATCTAGAAGTAGGTGTACGTAGAGTACAACAAATTATGAAGACCGAATTAAATCTTCTATACGACAGCAAATGTGGTAAACCGTCATTAACACCAAGACACAAGAGGGCTAGATTAGGTTTTGCCGAAAAATACCGTTTTTGGGACGAAGAATGGAAAACAGTAGTCTTCAGCGATGAAAAAAAATTTAACTTGGATGGTCCAGATGGTGCCCACAAACATTGGCGGAATAAAGGTTCAAAAAGGGAAAATAGAAAACGCAGAAATTTTGGCGGAGGTCCTCTAATGGTTTGGGCAGGAATGTCTTACAATGGTGCCACGCCGATTTGCTTTGTGTCGACTCGTATGGACTCCGAGAATTATATTGAACTTCTTGACAATGTATTAATCGAACACGGAGAGAATATTGATGGTGCTGAGTTTGTTTTTCAAGACAATGCGGCTATCCATTCTTCAAGGAAAACAAAAGAATTCCTTATGTCACGGAGTATTGCAGTTCTCGATTGGCCTGCAATTAGTCCGGATCTTAATCCAATCGAGAATTTTTGGGCCATATTATCATCAAAAGTTTTTTATCATGGGCGGCAGTACTCCACTGTAAAAGAGCTAAAAGATTCCATTAATAGGGAATGGAAGGAAATTGATATCAGTATCCTTCATAGTTTACTAAATTCGATCCCAAGGCGGTTAGAAGAAGTCATAAATAACACTGGTGGTCTTACTAACATGTCGAAAAAAAAATTAAAAATTTAAAAAAAAATGTTTTTTCTTTATTGCCTTTATAATTATTTCGCTCCGTTTTTTTATATTTTGTTTTTTTATAATTTAAAAAAGTTATATTATTTTTTAAAAGTATTATGTCTGTAACCACATTAAAAAATAATTAAAGAATTTAATTTTTAAGAAATCGAAAATAACATATATTTTTTTTTTTATCAAAGAAGTTTAGGTGCCTTTATATTTATTTCGTGGAGTGTATGTACTGGAGATATTGATCGTATTCGCAATTAAGTGTTAAATTGACAACAGCCCTGCCCTAGAACTCCCTTTCACTTAGTCTTGCCTAACCAATCTGACCTGCATATTGACTTTCCACGCATCCCCAGCCTGTCCCAAAAATAATAAAGTTGCACCCGACTTGTTGGCAGTTTATTTGTAAAATTGTGTCATATTGTATGGGAAATGGTAGAAGTGCAGCGAATCGTTTAATTTTTTTCGGTCTTACAAACAATTCCAAATAAATATTTTGTGCACAATTTCAGCTTGATTAATTTTATACGTGATGAGTGAATTGGCTTATAGATTTCATGGAAAGTGCGGTTTCTATGGGGGTGGTGTAAGGAGTGGGGGAATTTGAATAATTTTTATACCGTAGGTTGAAATTATCATAAAAATAATATTTTTAAAATTTCAGATCAATAGATTTCATGCTTTTAAAGAAAATCCGTTGTTTGTCAAATTCCGAAATTTAGTCGTTTTGTTTGGGAGGGGTTTAGCGATTTGGCCCGTTCATCAACTTGACCTTACTTTTTCACCAACAATAATGTGCACGAAATTTGAGCTTTCTAGCTCAACGCGTTCTCAAGCTTGTGAGCGCACAAACGGAATCAATTATAATATTATTCATATCTACCCACCCCTTATATCCCTTGCCATACAAACTCAAACTTGCATAAATAAACGAATAAAATATTGCTAGGAGCTGTTGATCATAATCGCAGTTATACTAAAGACACACTGCGACGTAAGCCTCTTCCCAAAGCCGCAAAGAGCTTTGAGCTTTTTCAAGCTGCAATAGGTGACACACTGCACAAGATCGAGTTTACCAGGTCGAGTTTTCGAATTCTCTTTTAAACGTCAAATTTCGTTCGGATTGAATTTAATTTTCAAATATCGCAAAATGCCGAATAGAGACTCTTCCGTAGTGCTAGTTTACGTGAATTCCATTTTAAATATTTTGAGAAATGTTCGCATGCAGTTTGATTTGAGCGTCTTAGCAATAAGCGTTGCGCGTAATAAAAGACGTCGATTACGAGCCGCAAGGTTACTTTGAATTGCAGCAAAAAGAAGTGCGCAGAGGTTACAACATACCATTTGGGTCTAAATAGGTGCACAATCAATCCGCAATAACGCATTCACAAAATGTTTTGAATAATAGGCTCGAAGCAGAATGTTCTGGGAAAAAGATGTTCTCACTTTTGATGATAAAAGATTCAAAGACAGCTTCAGGATGACTCGAAAATCTTTTGAGGGTGTAGTTCGTGCCGTCGCAGTTCTTGAACGACAAGACACAAATTTCCGCATAGCAAAAAGAGTGACGATTGCTTTGGGCTCTTCATCTGAATCCAAAACTCTTAGTAACATGTTTGGAGTTGGCCGCACCACAATTGAAGAAATTATTTTGGACTTTTGCACTGTAATATATGAAGTCTGGAAATATATGAGTGCATATCCCATGGACAGACAAAAGTGACAGGGAATAGTTCAGGGCTTAACAAATTTGAGATACCCCCAATACGTTGGTGCTATCGGTAAGTACGAGCAGTAGCTAAATATATCTGTCAATTAACTATGTTTATACTCTAGATGAAATCTGAGAGTATATTGTGTTTGCCTTACCGTTTGTAACGCTAAGAAATAACGCTCGCACAGAGCCGCCAAGGGTACAGAAATATTTGTTGTCGCTCAAAAACCTCGATTCCGAGTGACCGTCTGTCCGTCTGTCCGTCTGTCTGTCTGTCTGTCTGTGCGTCTCTCTACAGCATAACTCTTGAAAGCTTTGAGCTATAGTGCTAAAATTTTGTGTGTGTAATTTTTAGCAAAAAAGTAACTTTAAGTTCGTGAACGGGCCAAATCGCTCCACCCCTTCTACCCCCTCCCATACAAAATGACACAAATGCGCAATTTGACAATAAACGGATTTGCTCGAAAAGTATAAAACCTATTGGCCTGAAATTTGGAATGTATGACTTTTATGATAATATCAATCTACCGTATAAAAATTATGCGTGTCCTCCCCCTCCTTCTACCACCTCTCATACAAACTGTACTTGTCATGAATTACTCTAACCCAATTTACTCAGTGCGTATAAAATTTAGCGAGCTGAAATTGTGCACTAAATATTTATTTAAAATTGTTAGTAAGGCTAAAAAAAATTAGATGATTAGCTTCACCCCTTCTACCCCCTCCCATACAAAATGGCACAATTTCGCAATTCGACTATAAATGGATTTGCTCGAAAAGTATAAAAGCTATTAGTCTGAATTTCGGGATATATTACTTTCATAATGATTTAAATATACAGTATAAGAATTATTTGCGTCCTCCCTCTCCTTCCACCCCCTCCCATACAAACTACACTTTTTCATGAAATGCTCTAAGCAGATTTTCAATTAGTTCAATGCTATCACCCTTTCTAGCACTCTCCATACAAAATTTATTGGGATCACAAAAAATTCTATTTCATCTAGAGTATCGTAAGATTGCGGTTTACGCGCAATCGTAGCCCTGTTATGTTTTTACTCTTGCAGATGAAACTCATACTGAAGTAAGCACCAGAAAAGTGAATGCAATAGACTACTACAATTATAAAGGCTGGTACTCCATAATATCCACAGGTAATATTGTTACAAAAGTGGAAAATAAACAATAATTGATAATACATATTATAGATAAAGGTTCACATATATTAATGTGGGCTTGACCGGACGGAACAACGATTCAACGGCATACGAAAACTCTGCATTGAAAAAATTTGCGGAGGCAAACGACATTTATGCCCAGAATTCGAAAAATTTGGGAGGAGTAATGATACTTACCTGCCCACTTGATATTAGATTCCGCATTGAAATTATCGAAATATTTCTTAAAACCTAATCCGTTTTCCATAAATCAACCGCTTCATGAGAAAATGTTTAATTATCATTTATCCAAAAGTAGGCGTGTTGTGGAAAATGCTTTTGGTCATCTGAAAAAAAGATTTAGAAGAATCGGAAGGGTCTTGGAAGTTCGCATTGACCACGCTTCTACCATTATAAATGCTTGCTATGTTCTTCACAACTATTTATGCGAGGAGAAAGATCCCATTCCAGAACACGGAAGTTAACTCAGCAGGAAGAGTACAACCCGAATTTAGCTCAATTGCAACTGGGGAGGTAGAAGGAAGAACTATACGCGATTGCATAGCGCAGAATATTTATCAACGTGGTATGTGTAGATTCTTTTTACCGAAACGAATTAGTTTTGCTAGTTTTAAATTCGCTTAAGTTTAAATTATTATAATGCTGTTATTACCTTTTTTAGAAGATCGCAGGGATATACTGCATTGGACAGATGGTGATCGCATGGACCCAATCGAAGCAATCAACTTAGATTCAGTCGAGATCTAGCCAATATAAAAGACGTGCATCCGTTAAAAGTTTATTGTAGATCAATTTTTATGGATTTAATATGCGATAATAATAGACCACGCCTTTTATTTGACACTCCATTTTTATTTCATAATCTTAATAACTTCCCTATTTGCGTGCGAGAGCTTCTAATAACTTGTTGTTGAAATAATTTTGTGATTGCTGCATTGCGGCATTTTGCATGAGCAATTTTTGCAGAAAATCATTCGTTTTTACGGCTTCCTCTCTTGCAGCGTCGTACTCCTTCTGAGCCAATTCCAAAAAGGCATCGGAGCTGCCTTTTTTCTTTGTTGGTGTAGGTCCTGCTGCGGATTCAGCAGAGCTGTTCAGTGCGGCATAACTTTTAGTTGCAGGAGCATCCGAAGAAGTCGCTGGGAAATCATCTCGACCCGGCGTAGATGCTGCCACCGAATGTATTGATTCATCTGAAATAACTAATAGAATTGTAAACATCGTATTATGCTACTCTGTATAACTGTGTTTCGCACTTTAGCAACAACGTTATATGCACCATTTTAATGAAACGATTCCTCCATCAGGGTAATATCGTTACATGCTTGCCCACCTAGCATTTCATGCAGCTCCGTATAATGGCATCATTCTGACGGCGATCCTCCGGACTTTCCAAAGCTGCTTTTTTCTAGTCTGAGAAACGTGTGATAAAAACTGGAAAAATACATTTTTCTCCGAACTTACCTGTACTGCTTCGTCATATTTTTTATTTTGCGGTGAACTTCTTCTCCGGAAATTGCCTCCTCATCCAAATCAAGTGCTATTTCTGCATAAATATGCGAATTTCTTTTTGATTTTCGCAGGTCGCCTCCTCTTCCATTCTTCTAGTAATTTGGCCTCCATCGTTGGAGACCAAATACATTTCTGCTTTCTTTTTTTCTGAAATGTTAACAAAATAATACTTAAAATTGAGTTTAACGCTTTCATTTTACTTAGGCTTGCTCTGCCTTCCATTTTGCAACTGTCAAAATCAAAATACGAGTGATAGTTCAAAAATTTCCCTGGGTATTTTCAGGTATATTTTTCAGGGATGCGTAAAATAAGGCTTTTTCAGGGTTTGACATAATATGGGAAGAGGTTTTTGTTCTCAAACGAGATTACAAGAGCTCTTCAATTGAGATAAACTTGATTTAAGCTTCATATTTAAAGAGATTGAAGGCCCATAAACTCCGAATTGGCCTAAGCTTCTTTTAAACTCCGCAGTGTGTCTCCAGTATTAAGTGTTAAATAACTGACAACAGCCCTTGAACCCCCATCCTCTTAGTCTCTTCTATCCACCCTAACCTGGCAGATATTTTAAATTTAGTTAGGACTAATCTTCAATGGATGCAACAGCTAGGCTTCGACTTTGCGGAAAATTATTTGTAATTTAACAAAGTAATGTTAAAGCTCCGTTTCAAATTATGTGGAAAAGCCTACTTTGTTAAATTGCACACAACAATTTATATCCGACAAGTCGAAGCCGAAGCCTCCGCATCGTTTGTATACCAGTCCTTACGAGTAGTTAGCCATGGAGTGTCAACAAATTTCAGGTGTGCAATATTTGTGTGTCGATCACAATATAATCATAAAGTGAAACAAAAATCCTTTTTGAAAATTAAATTTCATCCAGCCTACTATACAATTATCAACTCAATAAACACGCTATAATTCTGGTAACAATTAATATCGAGTCGATTTTTATGTAATCATATTATAGGAAAGTCCGGAAAAAAATTCAACGATTTTCTTATGTAGCAGCAATAACAATCTAAGAAATTTAATGGTGTCGTTAATTCAACTTTTACGAGAAAGAAAGACGCGATATAACGAAATTAAGGGCGACATTTTTGTTATTTTTTGATGATACGACAAATTGTTATCTCCTAGTTCTTCTTGTCGAGAGACAGAAAGTGATAAAGGAAAATAAATAATTTCTTTTATGGTTTTACGATTGTTTTTTAAAGGTTACGATGAGAACAAAAGGAAGAATGGGCTTAGTAACAAGTGGGGACCGCGTTAATGGGTATTAGGTTTGATTTTTTTGGTATTGTAAGAAATAGACAAGGATAAATTGGATAGAATACACCTGCAATTTGGTAAATTTTTTTTTTTTTTTGATAAAAAAGAAAATTTTAGGTTTAAAAATTATTTGCCTGTTTATGAAGATCGCACGTTATAGAAAACATATATCCAAAACTATACGCAACAAGATTGATCTAGGGATTTATGAAAAATTGGAAGGAATAGAGAAAGAAAGAACTTGATTATAAGAGGGCGGGCAAAAGATGAAGCAGCACATTCGTATTCAAGTAAGCGACTTTTGACACTTCTGGATTGTCGAAGATGGCATACAATTTTCCATTGTATAGTATTCTCCAGATCGAGTCTTTCCTTACAGGTCCGAGGATTCTGAGGCCTTTTCTTTTAAACGCATTAAGTAGTTTTTCGGACGCCTGAGTTAATGTCCACGTTTCGCTACCATAGCATAGCGCAGGTCTTATGATCGTTTTATGTAGCTTAAATTTTGTTTTCCTGTGTACATTCTTGTTTTTAATTATTGGAAGTACCGACTAATACGTCTTGTTTGTCATCATTATCCTTCTAGAGTATAAAACTAAGCAGATAAATAATTATAAACAATAGATAATCAACAATAGCACAGTCCAATAGAAGTAGAAGAAAATTTATGAATTTTAATAAGTGAACTAATAAATTTTATGAGTTACATCTACATATAAGTTTAACACAAATCTGAATTAATGTCATTAAGCCTTCCAACGCTCGCTATAGGTGGAATAGTGACGTGTGCAAGAGGTCGCTCTATTTAAAGTAATAATCAAACTACAAGCTCACTTTAATTTAAAATATCCGCAAAATTATTTGTCGCTTTTTTATTAACCATCACGAATACTAGAAAGTTCTTTCGATCACCAACTGTCATTTTTATATTCTAGATGAAATCTGAGAGTAAATTGTGTTTGCCTTACCGTTTGTAACGCTAAGAAATAACGCTCGCACAGAGCCGCCAAGGGTACAGAAATATTTGTTGTCGCTCAAAAACCTCGATTCCGAGTGACCGTCTGTCTGTCTGTCTGTCTGTCTGTCTGTCTGTATGTGCGTCTGTCTACAGAATAACTCTCGAAAGCTTTGAGGTATAGTGCTAAAAATTTTTGTGTATCATTCTTAGCAAAAAAGTAAGGTCAAGTTCGTGAACGGACCAAATCGCTCCACCCCTTCTACCCCCTCCCATAAAAAATGACACAAATACGCAATTTAACAATAAACGGATTTGCTCGAAAAGTATAAAAGTTATTGGCCTGAAATTTGGAATATATTACTTTTATGATAATATCAATCCAACGTATAAAAATTATGCGTGTCCTCCCCCTCCTTCTACCACCTCCCATACAAACTGTCATGAATTACTTTAAACCAATTTACTCAGTGCGTATAAAATTTAGCGGGCTGAGATTGTGCACTAAATATTTATTTAAAATTGTGAGTAAGGCTGAAAAAAATTAGACGATTAGCTTAATCCCTTCTACCCCCATACAAAATGGCAAAATGGCACAATTTCGCAATTCGACTATAAATGGATTTGCTCGAAAAGTATAAAAGCTATTAGTCTGAATTTCGGGATATATTACTTTCATAATGATTTCAATATACGGTATAAATTTATTTGCGTCCTCCCTCTCCTTCCAACCCCTCCCATACAAACTACACTTTTTCATGAAATGCTCTAAGCCGATTTTCTCAGAACATATAACATTTATCGAGCTCATATTTTGTGATAAATACTTATTTAGTATTATCACTAAGATCAAAAAAAAATATTTGATTAGCTTTACTGCTTCTACCCCCTCCCATACAATATGACACAGTTTCACAACTTCACAAAAAATCTATTTTCTTGAAAAGTATGAATGTTACTGGTCTAAAATTTAAGAGATGTCAATTTTATGATATTCTTAGTTATTTTTGAAAAAATCACTAAAATCCCCCCACTGTTTCTACCACCTCCCATACAAACTGCACATTTTCACTAAATCTAACACACTAATATTCTCAGCTCCTATTCAATTTTTGGAGTTAGCATTTTGTATAAAACATTTTTATAGCTACTTTAGCATGATGGGTAAAAAATTAGTTCAATCCTATCACCCCTTCTAACACTTCCCATACAAAATTTCTTGGGATCACAAAATATTCTATTTCATCTAGAGTATCGTAAGATTGCGCTTTACGCGCAATCGTAGCCCTGTTATGTTTCTATCTCCGATCGCGACATTCCACGCGATCACCCGATCTTGATTCTTTCGTTTTTAATATTAGACTTACTTTTTCGTCTAAAATGCTCGCCTTTTTATTTTGTTCCTTTCGTCAGTCTTTCGTTTCTTCTTCATTTCATATGCATTAAGCAATAAGTAAGCATTTCACCTATCTGCCTTTCATCTATTAAAATGGGTAGTAGTGTAGGCGATCAGCTGTAACTATGATGTATTAGTTCATAATATTCCCGTCAGCGCTAGTATGAGTTTTCGTAGCTTCGATTTGTTTTTGGAAACCAACCCATGTAGCACTCGCATTACTCATCTGTCAACTGTCAGTGAAAGTCATCGCAACGAAAACGTAAAGACCTTGACATTCCAACTAAGTCGCATAGTGTCTATTAACGAATTGATGATAGTACGTCGCCACTCCTAAAAAGCTGCGAAGCTATTGGCTATTGGCCAATTCTTAACAGCTTTAACACCGTCAGCTGACACAATGTATCCCAAATATTTGGCTTCGGAACTGAACAAAAAACAAATTTTTGGGTTAAGTGTCAGCAGTACTGTTTGAAATCGCTGAAAAAATGCTCGCATATTCTTTAAATATTCCTCGAAGGTCTGTCCTATGACAATCACATCGTCGAGATAGACGAAACAGATTTTCTAGCGAATGCCCTACAATACGTACTCCATCAGTCTTCCAAACGTGGCTGGGGTATTACAGAGCCCAAAGATATTGCTACGAATTGCCACAAGCCGCTGCCGAGAGAGAAAGCTGTTTCTCCCTGTCTCTTTTGTCTATCTCCACCTGCCAATAGCTGCTTTTCAGGTCCAGTGTTCAGAATTGCTGTGCGTCTGCTAGATTATCCATAATGTGATCGATTCTTGCCAATAGATAGCTGTCATTTTCGGTGACATTATTCAGACATCTGTTGTGAACGCAGAATCGAGTGCTGCCACCCTTTTTATACTCTAGATGAAATCTGAGAGTATTATAAGTTTGCTCTAAGGTTTGTAACTCTAAGAAATAAGGCTTGGAGAAGAAAATGAATGATACAGAAGTTAATGTTATCACTCGGATGTCCGTCTGTCCGTCTGTTCGCTCTCTAGCTTGAGAACGCGTTGAGCTAGATTGTTCAAATTTTTTACACGTCGTTTTTGACAAAAAAGTAAGGTCAATTTCGTGAACGAGCCAAATCGCTCCACCCCTTCTACCCCCTCCCATACAAAATTACACAATTGCGCAATTTGACAATTAAAGGATTTGCTCAAAAATTATACAAGCTATTGGTCTAAAATTTGGAATATATTACTTTTATGATAATATCAATGTACCGTATAAAAATTATGCGTGTCTTCCCTCTCCTTCTACCACCTCCCATACAAACTGTACTTGTCATGAATTACTCTAAGCCAATTTTCTCAGTGCGTATAAAATATAGCACGCTGAAATTGTGCACCAAATATTTATTTAAAATTCTTAGTAAGGCCAAAAAAAATTAGACGATTAGCTTCACCCCTTCTACCCCCTCCCATACAAAATGACACAATTTCGCAATTTGATATTAAATTGATTTACTCGAAAAATATAAAAGCTATTAGTCTGAATTTTGGGATATATTACTTTCATAATAATTTAACTCTACAGTAGAAAAATTATTTGCGTTCTCCCTCTCCTTCCACCTCCTCCCATACAAACTACACTTTTTCATGAAATGCTCTAAGACGATTTTCTCAGAACATATAACATTTGTTGAGCTCATATTTTGTAACAAACACTTAATTAGTATTATCACTAAGATCAGAAAAAAATATTTGATTAGCTTCACTGCTTCTACCCCCTCCCATACAATATGACACAGTTTCACAGCTTTACAAAATATCGATTTTCTTGAAAAGTATGAATGGCATAGTCTGAAATTTAAGGAATGTCAATTTTATTATATTCGTAGTTATTTCTGAAAAAATCACTAGAATTCCCCCACTCTTTCTACCACCTCCCATACAAACTGCACATTTTCACTAAATCTAACTCACTAATTTTCTCAGTTCCCATTCAATTTTTGGAGTAAGCATTTTGTATAAAACATTTTCGTAGCTACTTTAGCATGATGGGAAAAAAATTAGTTCAATGCTATCATCCCTTCTAATACTTCCCATACAAAATTTCTTGGGATCACAAAAAATTCAATTTCATCTAGAGTATCGTAAGATTACGCTTTACGCGCAATCGTAGCCCTGTTATGTTTCTTAACTAGTACCACCGGTGTTGTCTATGGGCTGTTTAATTCTTAAACGATTCCTTGTTGTTGCATTGAGCTGATCATTGAATTCACCTCCTCTATCTTCGCTAACGAAGCTCTTCTCGAAGGATGACGTATTGGTACAGCACTTCCGATGTCTATTCGGGGTTTCACGATGTTCGTTCTTCCGTAATCTGCATCATCAATTAAAAAGGTGTCCTTGTAATCATCGATGAGATATTCTGCTCGTTGGTACTGCACCCATTGAAGATTGCTTGACTGGAAAAGCGCTGATATTATTTTGCTTCCCTTTTTCTGTTTGTTGTTCTGCGTCAAGTCCTGTGTCTTGCTTCGATAGTATTTACTGCCAGAATTGACTCACAGCTGACAATCAAGTCCCCTTTCTTTACGCTAGTAGTGCTCACCGTAACATTCAGCTCTCTTTTAGGAACGATCCTCCTATTGTTCACGTTTACTAGTGTTTTCCCTAGTATTAAACCTCGTAACGCCAATGTTCTTGCCGCTTCGATCAGGTGGAATCGGTGGTTCCCTGGATCACCATTGAGTCTCGCCCAAACAACGTTTTCCGAACATTTCGTCCTCACACGATATCACTCTCAGTTTGGCTGTTCTGGCAAATGTTATTTCCATTGGCGCTTCAATGTTGCGCAACTTTAATATTCGTTGTCCCAAGTCCAGCTAGAAGCCGTACGGCCTTAGGAAATCTATTCCCAGTATGCATTTGTCGGTGATGTCCACCAGGAAAACGTGTGAAAACTGCAAATTACCGAGCTATATTTATACACCCTAGTGTATTCCACTGTAGCTGTTCGAAGGGCGTACCTTGAATTGTTATGAAGCCAGCTGTGATCTCTCCTGTCCGATCTCAGCACGAATCTCGTAGCTCCGATGTCAATTTTAACCACACAATTGATGTTTCCAATTCGACTACTCATGTATAGATCGTGGTCAGCGCGATGAAGTCGAGAGACGGGGTGATGGTTCGGAGGACATCGATTCCATCAACCAACCTCTGTCGTTTGGTATATTCCGGATAAGGATTTGAGATTTGGCGGGACTTGCGACAATTATGTCGTAGATGTCCTGCCTGTCCATAGTTCCAACACCTTGGAACTCCACGACCTATAGCTACGATATAGCTGTTTAGGTCAATTGAGATAGTTCCACTTTTCTGTAATATTCATTCCTAATATAGAAGAAGCCACGCCAAGATCTTTAATCTTAATTTTGGAAGATAAGTCATTCTTAAGTTTCTTCCTTTTTTCGTCATTGTTTGATAAAATCAGCATGTCGTCCACATACACTGCCACGATGATTATACTGTTCTCCGAAATCCTATAGTATATGCATGGATCCACCTTCGATCTATTTCGACCAAATTCTGTTAACGCGCTATTTAGTTTGATGTTCCAAATCCTGCTAGCTTGTTACAGCCCATATAGTGACTTCTTCAAACGACAAACTCGGCTCGTCCCATCTGCGTAGCCTTCAGTGTGAAGCATATAAATCTTATCCTCCAGATCTCCTTGCAAAAAGGCAGTTACTGCATCCATATGGTCCATTTGCAAATTAAGGTTTGCTGCAATCGCTAGCAACAAACGAATCGTCGTGTAGCGTACAACTGGAGCTTGTAGTCCAAATCCTTACGTTGAGCGCATCCTTTAATTACTAATCTAGCCTTATATTTGACGCTTCTACTGGTCGAATCTCTTTTGGTTCTAAATACCTACTTGCAATCTATAGCTCGTCTATTCGATGACAAGTCGGCTAATTCCCAAGTATTATTTTCAACTAAAGCTTCAACTTCAGCTTTCATAGCCTTCTTCCAACAATTTGCATCCGCCCTCGATAAAGCCATGTCAACAGTGACCGGATCTCCTACTTCAATTAAACTTACTGCACAAGCCTTATTTTGCGCTACCAGACGTTGTGATCTTCGCGGTTATACAGCATGCTGTTCCATTTCGTGGATAATTTTCGCTTTCGGATTTTCTATCTTTTTGTTCTACTGAGACGAAAAAATCTTCCTACTCTGTTTCTTCTTCTCCTTCCGACTTAAAAGAGACTTCAATATCTTGATTAGTGGAATCTTCAAAGAAAAACTGATTAAAATCGAGTTGAGATAATCTTTTTACCTCACTACATTCAACCCGATGGTCTTCAAGAAATACGACATCTCTGCTAACGATGATTTTTCTTCACAGGATCATACAGCCTAAACGCCTTTGATGATTGACTGTATCTAACCATAATGCACTCTTGAGATTTTGGATCAAATTTCTTCCTTGTTTGCTTTGGTACGTGTGCCATCGCCTTACAACCAAAAACCTTTAAAAACTTCAGGTTTGGTTTTTGAGCTGACCATATTTTCTCTGGAGTTTTGTCCTTCCCTTGACATGGAATTCGGTTTATTAAATACACTGCTGTTGATACAGCCTCCGCCCAAAAATGAATGCTTAGAGTTGCTTCAAATAGCATACAACGTGCCTTTTCTAAAACAGTCCTATTCATTCGTTCTGCTAAACCATTTTGTTCAGGCGTGTTAGGAGTTGTTGTCTGATGTTTAATGCCGCATTGCTTCAAATAATTCGACGGGTAATGGTTAACATACTCTGTACCATTGTCTGTTCGTAGGACTTTAATTTTCTTGCCTGTTTCCTTTTCTGCGAAGTTTCTAAATTCAATGAATTTTTCGGCTACTTCGGAATTCGACTTAAGAACATAGATAAAAACTTTTCGGCTAAAATCGTCTACAAACAGCAGAAAATATTGTGAGCCTGCGAATAATCTCACATTTATCAGTCCACACACATCGGAATGAACCAATTCGAGAATTTGCTCTGCTCGAGTTCCTTCTTTAGAAAATGCGAGTTTGTCTGTTTCCCCTTCAAGCAAACCTCACACGGACCACTTTTTCCAGATGAAAAACTCACTCCTTTCACAACTCCGTCTTTTAGTTCAGAGAAGGTTTTAAAATTTACATGACATAGCCTTCGATACCAAAGTTCTTGTTTCGAAAAGTTCTTCGCGCACGCAACAAAACTTTTATTTGCACTCGTTAAGTCAAGCCTGTACATGTTATTACTTATAGATCCCGATGCGCTTTTTGCCATTCAATATTTTACAGCCACTGTCATCGAAAATAACGGTATTTCCTGATTTGCAAATTTTACTGACCGAAATTAAGTTCGCACATATTTTAGGAAAGTATTGCACGTCTTTGACTAAAATGTCACTGTTTGGTAAACGCAACCGCACGTCACCACAAGAATCAACTTATAAATGCGAATTGTCCACGATGACGACTTCGCTATGTGTCGCTGTTGGTTTCGTTTGATTTAATAAGCTTTTACGTTTCATTGTTATGTGCGCCGATGCACCTGAATCAATGAACCATTCGCTGTCATTTTCTCGTGCCACAAAAGAGGTTAATAAGACATTTGCGTTTGTTTTATTTTTTTGCAGACACTCACGGGCGTAATGACCTATCTGATCACACTTGAAACACCGCACCGATTTATCGATTTTATTTATTTTTTTTTATGAACTTTTTTTTTGACCGACTTGAATTTCCGTATAATGCTGTTTCGTTCGATGCTGTTTCCAATTTAACATCTTGTAAAATTTTAGTTTTTATTGCGTCAGCTGAGACTTTGATTCCAGAACTTTCTATTCCCATTACCATTGGGCTGTAAGAATCTGGAAAAAGCAAGGTGCCAATCCACTCGTCACTGACCGCTAATCCGATCCCGTTGAGTTTATCCGCTGTTAAGACGATCTTGTTCACATATTCCTCAATCGAGACGCACACTCCAAGTTTCGTAGTAATTAGGGTTTTGAGCAAACTCACCTTACGAGTCAATCCCGAATCTTGAAATGCCGCTTCAAAATTGTTCCAAGCCTCTAATGCGTTTTTCGCTGTTTGCACGTGCACGTAGTTCAATAGCTCCAATAATAGAATAATTTTGGTTTTAGCCTTTATTACCTTTTTCGGGTCCTATTCCTTGCTTGTTACGCAATCCCAAAGCTCCTCGAGTTGCAGATACGTTTCAACGGCGAATTTCCAACTGTCATAATTCTCCTTTTAATTTTTCAATAGACGGTAATGTCGACGCCATGTTGGCCATGTTGGGCCCATAACCTATTAAGCAGAATACCGAGTGCGATTGAAAAATACGTCCACTTGCATCAAGAGCTTTATTGAAACAAAAATAGTAAAAGTATAAAAAGAGAAAATGTAGTGCCATAAGGGCCAACATATATTTGTAATGAAGTGGGGTGCAATTCAAAATTTTTAATTCAGTTTTTTTTATTATTACTTTCAACACCTATCCGTGAATCCCTTTGCGCAGGCTTTCTTCTCTTCCAGCTTCTGTAGTTAAAGGATTGCCTTCCTTCTCGATGAGCTCGATAGGTTTGACTATTTCGTCGAATCGATATCATCTCGTATAGAGGTGTTTTCGGGCTTGCATTTAGAGCATGGGTAACTTTCATTTTCAATCGATTGAGTGACGTTTGCACAGGAGAAGTGATGCCAGTCGTCGCACATGTCGCGTTGAACCATTTCATCATCGTCCGCCTCGTTGCATGACTTACAGCTTGACAGCAAGTTCGTCATAAGCTGTTTTATAGCTATTCCAGACGGCGGAGTATGGAGTGATTTGATCGGCGCATGATGGTGATAATTTGAAGCGATATTACGGGAGGTTGTTAATTTAATAGAAACAGCTCTCATTCAATTCTTTTATTATGTATAATTCAATTTCAGCTTTAGTATCTTGAAATTAGTTTTACATATTACTTTAATTTAATTCAAATATTTTATTATGTAGTTTGATATAAAATAATTATAATATTGGTTTACCTCCACACGCTCAAACACACGTCCGTACTCCATTACGTCAAAGATGGAAAAGAAATTTAGTGTGAGAGCTTGCGCCTAAAGTCGGCCACAAGCGGAAATGGATTGGCCACTATTCTGAGTACGTGTAATGCTGTTCGGCAGTCGCTAGCCACTAAGAGCGCATTTAGTGCCGCTGGTAACATTAGTAATGGGGTGGAAATGAGGAGCATTTCAAAAATGGCGCACATTCCAAAATTTCAAATCGTTATATCTCAAAATTGAGTACAGATATCGAATCGAAAATTTGTCAGATTGTAGAACTACATAGTTTTTAATTTTGATAAGAAATTTAAGTTGGTGGGTGTAAGGGGAGGGAGGTGGTAAGCAAAAATGTAGAAAATTTTAAGTGATTTTTTAGAGCTCTAGTAAAAGACACGAAGTTCAAATTTTGCATATGGATACATCTATTTGATACACATAGAAGAAAAATAAGAATTTTTTCCACGATTGTTATGCACCGACCCCCCTGGTCTAACGCACACAAGGTGTTTCAAGTGCAATGAAAAAAACACAAAAACTGAAAAGTTTTGAGTGAAATTTTAAGATAGAAACTGGAAAAATTCTATGCATTTAAAAAAAATCCTGAGAGTATGAAATATTAACTAGTCGAATACCTTCAAAACTTCTACCCCCTCCCATACAAAATTATTTTTTCGACTATTTTTAAGAAATTAATTATCACCTAACTATTAAAATAAAACTGCATCACAAATTTTACAATTCCCTTACCTGCTCTACCCCCTCCAATACATAATGTAAAATACACCGAATTTTATGAAAATTCTATGCATTTTCGCCTATCAAACTGATATTCTTTACAGAGAATATTGGATAAAATTAAAGCAATCAAATAGTAAATTATTAACATCCACCCACCCTAACTATCCCCCCTCCCGCTCCCCTCATAAAAGCCCAAACTTCCATAAATAAACGAGTGAAATATTTATTCAATATACTGGAGCTATTGATCGTATCCGCAATCAAGTGTTAAATTGATAACAGCCCTGCCAAAGAACCCCCTTTCACTTAGTCTTCTCTAACCAATCTAACCTGCATATTGACTTTCCACGCATCCCCAACGTGTCCCAAAAATAATAAAGTTGCGTCCGACTTGATGGCACTTTATTCCCAGTATTCTCGGTGATCTTCACTGAATTGTTGTTTATTTTCACTTCAAGAGAGCTATTTGTTTGGTTTAGCTTACCTTCTATTTGCTTACCGAGTGCAGTCGTCTGTTGGCCTATTTCTTGTTTTAGGTCATTCAGTTGCTGATTTTGCTGTTTAAGTATTTTTGTGCTCCATTGATCCATTTTAGTTATCGTTTGCATCAGTTGAGTCTCTGAAGCTCCGGACCTCTCGGCAACATTTTCCTCACTTGCTGACGAACTCATGTTTATCGGCACTGTGTCCCGCAGCTTCTAACGCATCCATCATTCGACTTACAAGTTCTGACTTATTTTCGACCGTAGGTAATGCACGTTTACCGAACCCTTCTTTCACTTCGGAAACTTTTAAGTTTGTTACGTAACGCGGCATTTTTATTTACTTCACGAAACCAAAATTCTTCTATTGTCCGTCAAGAATTTTTTATTTTCTCAATTTCGCAATGGTAGCTCACGATTTTACGCGAAATCCCACACTTCTGATACCAAGTTGAAATGCGCAAGGGATTTCAAGTAATAATCAAACTACAAGTTCACTTTAATTTAAAATATACGCAATTTTATTTGTCGTTTTTCATTAACCCTCACAAGCACTAGATGGCTCTTTCGGACACCATCTGTCGCTGTTCTATCTCCAATCGCGACTTCCTTCTAGATCACCCGATCGTGATAGTTTCGTTTCTAATTTTAGACTTACTACTTTGTCTAAAATGCTTGCCAGCGATATAATCGTTCCTTTCGTCTGCGTTTCGTTTGTGTTTCGTCAATCTTTCGTTCCTTCTTCATTTCGTATATTTTAAGCAATACGTAAGCATTTCGCCTGTATGCCCTATTAAAATGTGTAGTATATAGTCTTACAATGTTTATACGCGCGTATTAATTTGAAAATAATGAAGTAGAGCTGCCATTTCGAATTACTTTCGAGTACTTGGCAGACCACGGATATTTTACAAGGGCTAACATGCAACAATAATAAGATCAAACCCTTAATAAGGTGCCCTAAAAAGAGGTTTTATACTTAGTCACAAATCAAAATTCAGGATATTTTTAAAAAATAATTAAATTGATTTTTTCGCAATAAAAATTCATTTTACTCGCTCGATCCAACTTGTTCAAATCCTTAAATTGCACCACCAACGATAATAAAAGAACAATAAAACTGAAACCCCATAAGAAGCTCCTTTACATTATCAGCCTTATTAACGCAATTAGGTCAAAGTATTGTAAGCACAGTGTGGGGCTAAATTGCATCGGGATTAAGGATCCCAGTGCATGTCAACATCATTGAATAATCCCTTGAACTTTTAATTAGTACCTTCGTTTCGTAGTTCTCTACCCTTACGGCTAAGTGAGTCCTTATTACAAATGCGATCGAACCAGATAGGACTATGCTCCTCTTCCTCTCTTTGTGTGTGTAGTGTATACATCCAATATTAACCTGACCTCTCTCATTAAAGATTTAAGAAATCAAATTAAGTAAATATTTACAACCGGCATTACTTAATTTCTCTCCTTGAAAAAGGATATCACTGTTCAGATATAGGCACCCTAAAAAAATGTTTTTTTTTTACTGCTTTGCAGTTGTTTAACAAGAAACACGCCCAAGCGAAAAGTTATATTTTGTCATTCTTTAAGAAAAATTTCCGTTTTTTTCTTCACTATCGAAGATTTTTGAGCACGACGTTCTTCTAGTTTGAAGTAAAAAGGACGACGACGCTGACGACGGCTGTTGGTTTACGAAGAGTTTAAGCAGAGTTCGAAATTTTATTTGTATTAGAGCTGGACGACGAGAAGTTACACTATATAAATTTCGAGGTGGCAAAGGATTCAATTGCCCGCAGTTTGACTATCGAAAAGTATATACTAGGATATTCTTACTCGTATTTGCACTTAAGAAAAATGAAACACTGACGTAAATTTTCCTGTTCCGAAAATTTAATTAGTTATTTTAATGAAGGCTATATAAATGGAGAGAGTGACAAGGACAGACTATTAGATTTACATTTTGCATTTAAACTTTGTGCTTTTCCTTAATTTATTAACACACAACACAACTTTCTCTGAAGGCGAAGATGTCGACCGTAATTTGATTATTTAATTAGAAGATTCCTTTTGATAAGACTGAGTATTGATTGAGAATTTTCGGAAATAGCTAGTCCTTTTTTATTTGTTCAACTCAGTGAAATTACGATGATTCGGTAATGCTATAACAATTTTATGCTCTGTTGTATTTTTAGATGCGATAGTATTTGATTTGATTTGAAAGTGTTTTTGTTGGAAATTGTTTTAATTAAAGAATTATTTGGAAAATAGATTTCGAATGAAGCAATTTTTCTTTGCTGCTCTTCAAGAGTCTCATGTTCGTAGCAATCACACCGGTAAGCCAACTGCTGTTGATAAACGAAAACATTCACTTAGATTTACATCGCCTACTTCACCAAACAAGCCTACCGATTGTTTTTAACGGACAAGATCTCCAGCGACGAACTTTGAAGTACAACTCTTCTTCTTCTACAATGGCATTACAGCCCAAATCGGACCTTGGATCCTTAACATTATCATTACTTATTATGAAAGGGTTGTTGCATAACCCTCATCTGAGAATTTTTCATTTTCGTAGATTGAGGTAACCAAGGTATATCCCAGCTAGGGTGTAGTCTAGTGGGTAGCGTGTTTGGTTTATAATGCGAAGGTCGTGAGTTCAAATCCCGGTCGACGCATAATTCCAGCACACTACCTGCTTGAATATACTTTGGTTACCTCAATCTACGAAAATGAAAAATTCGTAGATAGAGGGTTGTGCGAAGGTCTAACAACCCTTCCACAATGAAAAAAATGAAAATGTTAAGGAACCTGAAGTTCAGGAGGCCAAGGCCCGATTTGAGCTGTAGCGCCATTGAAGAAGAAGAAGGTATATCTCAGCAAGCATTGTGCTGGAATTGTGCGTTGACCGGGATTTGAACTCATGACCTTCACATTGTAGACCAACACCCTACCTACTAGGCTGCACCCTAGCTACAACTGGACAGACTAAAATAGGCATTGAGATTCAAAGGTGAAAGTGGCATTGGATGGTCACCTTGAAAAAACTAGAGAGAAACATCGCCAAACAGGCCATAAATATAATCCTCAAGGAAGACGTCGGGTTGGAGAGCTGTTCTCTCCTACGCACCTAAAGAGGGTCTTAATAGGAATTTTATTGATTGACTTCACCAAACAAGTTTCGCAGCTGGCGAATAAATGATGCGAGCGAAAAAGGTCCTTTTCGCTTATTCAGAAAATTGTTCGAAATCCACCTTGCTTGCCTCTCGACTTTATTAATTTGCAAGCCGTATTAATGTTCTTTTCAAGAATTCAGTCTTTTTGAGCATTATTATTCCTTAACGAAACACTTACAATTTTCTCGCCCTAAACTGCATATGCACAGATGTTATATTTCACACCTAATTCGTATTTTATTCATGGATACGCAGCATTGAGCATTCTCATAATAAATGTACTTTACGTATGACCCACTCCATTAGTTCCATTATCGCCAGATTCCTTCCTTGGCGCCATTACCTTCCCTTCATTCCTACTCTTACGACATTTACGGCAAGAAAATAATCTTAATGCTTCAAATGTTTGTATAGAAACGTTCATCTACAGAATCAAGCTAAGACATTCGACTTCGAGAGTGGGGTGAATATGGGGTGAGAGGATAATTTAATGTCGTCACATGCAAATCTAAGATTTATGATTTTCCCTTGGACATGCAGAAGGACACCGTAATTTCAGGCAGTGACAATTATTGGCAGCCCGGGTTAATTATTTAGAGTGTGTTGTGGTTGTGCGGCGGAAACAGGTCAAGTTGATTTTCTGGAAAGCTTCTTCGGCACGTTGCTGGAACCGCTGCTCAAGTGAATTGAATCACCCTGGGGTGGGGTTCGATGTTCGGGCTACCCCTCTCCATCTTTTCCAATTGCAGTTTGACAATATTCACTTAAGGAGCAGTAACTGAATTTGATTTGAAATTGTAATGGATATCGGTGTAGGCAGTGGGTGTAAGTCGATGTAATGTCAGAAGGTTGAAATTTTTTCGGTTGGCTTAGTAAAATTTATTGTTATTCTGAATTTGTAATAGTGTTAAGGTATTAAAATTCGATATCTGAATAATAATTTGCGGTTTCAAGAACTCAAGAGTCGCACAAATGAATGAAATGTGTGACTGCATTCAATGTTGGGATTGTTTGTACGGATTGGATCAACAGATTTTCTGCTAAGATTTTTATAGGACCATTGAAGTATAAACAGTTCCCTTCTTCAAGCCCGGATCCTGAGCATCGGCCAGTAGTTGTTGACATGAGCTCTTTATTTCTCTGGCCTTCTGTTTAACTACCCGCTTTCATATGCTACAAGGGCGACCAACCCAACGTTTTCGAGATCTTGTTTGAAATTTTTTTGCTGTGCGACCGCCTTTGAATCACAATGCCTATCTCTATCCAGTTATACTCCAAGTTCGTCGTTGGGGATGACATCTCGTGAAAGTATCCCCAAAATTTATCGGAGTCACTGATTTTTGCAAGTTTGCAGTTTCTTTGTAACCAAAATAAAAATACGGTTTGATGCATGCGTCAAACACTCGCAGCTGTCTGCGAAGGGAAACCTCTCTTAACCTCCAGAAAGAAGAAAAGATATCCGAGACCTGACAAGCTCTATTTACACTAGCCTCGATATCCTTTCCAGGCTGACAATGATTCCAAAGTAATAAAAATTTAGCTCCTCGTCCACATTGTTAATGTCATAAAGGCTTGAAATCTTATTGGTCATTATTCAAAGTGGTCAACAAAAAGTTTAGTTCTTCCTCACAACCATTGGTTGAGACCGCACTGTGACTGATCCTCTATATGAAGCTTTTTTATTGGCAACGAGTTTTACGAGTAACTCGATACTATCAATTTACGACCAGTCTCCTTCCACTGCACCCTTGTCTCCACGATTCTTCAAGAGCTTATAATTCACAAGTCTGCTGGTCCTGATGTTAGCCCTCATTACCATTAACAATGCTTTCCTCTGGCCAAATCGTCTCCCAAACTTTTTCATCTATCTAACACTTCTGGGCACTATTCTTGAATGTGCAAAATGGCGAACGTTTAGCCACTCCCCAAGAATGGTAGCAAAGTGAACCCCGCAAACTACCGCCCGTTAGCCATTACATTAGTGCTACGGAAAGTAATGGAAACAGCTGTAAATCGCAAAATTCCTCACTCTTTAGAGGCAAATCATATCATTAACGATCGCCAATACGGATTCCATTCGGGAAAATCTACGGGAGAACTCTTCATCTACCTGACCGAACATTCAATCAATCAAATTCGGGCTAATACCTCCCATAGAGGCATAGAACAGAAACAGATGGTTTGCACAAGGCTCGATCCTAAGCATCGGCCTTCATCTGTTGCCAGGACTTGTTTATTACATTGGCCTCTTGCTAAACTGCTGGTTCCCTTGTGCTACATGGTCGACCAACCCGACGTCTTCCTAGAGAATTGTAATCCAGAGCCTGTTTGGTGATGTTTCGCTCTAGATTTCACAAAGCGTGACCGATCCACTGCCACTTCCGCCTTTGAATCTCAATGCCTAATTTATTCTGTCTAGTTGTACTCCAAAGTTCGTCGTTGGGGATCACTTTTGGCCAGGATATCCCTAAAATGCGTCGGAGACACTGATTCACGAAAGCTTGCAGTTTCCTGATAAGTCGAACGGTCACTTTCCATGTAGTACAACCACATAACAACACTGATTTGACGCATGCGTGAAATACTCGCAACTTCGTGCGAAGAGAGATCTTTCTTAATCTCCAGAAAGGGGAAAAGATACCGAAGAACTGACGAGCTGTATTTAGACGAGCCTCAATTTCCTTTGAACACCGCCGTCCATGCTGACAAGGCTTCCGAAATATTAAAAATAATGCACCTTTTCCACATCTTGTCCATTAAGAACAATCGGTGCCTGTGTTTGAATCCATGTGAATTTACTTGGTTTTACGCATATTTATTTTCAGTCCCGCTTCTTTGCATTTAGAATGCGACGACTGAACATTTGACTCTAAGTGCGAACGGTTATGTGCAAGCGAACACACGTCATCAGCATAATCAAGGTGACTTAAGATGTTAAATAGTCTCCATTGAAGACCTTTATCTTCCCCACCTTCCAGTGCAGCTATCAAGATGTCATTTATTACCACCTGAAACAGAGCTGGTGATATGACTTGTCTGACTACCGTTCACACAAGAAAGGTCACGGACAGCTCTTCTCTCTATAAGACGCGACGCCTTGCATCTTCGTAGGATTCTTTAATCATAGCTATGATCTTATCTGGAATACCTCTCCTACGCAAAGCATTCCATATGTAATATCGCTTAATGCTGTCGAATGCCTTCTGAAAGTCCACAAACATGAGATGTAGCGGCGACCCCATTTCAGCGGACTGCTCCAATATTATCCGTAGGGTATTTGTGTGGTCGGTACCAGACGACGCTTTACGGAATCCAGCCTGATAAGCTTCAAGAGTGCGCTCCCATGATGGACATGCAGGGAGTAGATTCTGCAATCGAACTCTATTCAGTTCTCTGCATAGTTAGACTATTCAGTTGCAAAGACGACTTACAGTCATTAGGCTAAGAGATGGAGAACGAGCACCATAGTTCGCTTCACCTCAGTGAGGACACACTTTTACCTTCTGGCTCGGAGGAATCAGACGTCACTGTGTTGAAAGTTGAACGCGGTAATAGCCCAGATACTGAAGTTTCTACAAATAAATCTTCCCCACTCCAAATTGGCATCAGCTTCCTTACTTCTCCGGCTGAATCAGAAATTATAAGAAGTGGTCAATAGTAGTCAGCATCATGGATTGTTGGGAACCAAATCTGTAGACTCAAGATTTCTTACATACTCTCATCTACGCGAGAAATCGAATCCTTTTTTGCATGGTAGAAAAGGCATCCGAAGTGTTAAGACTTCGTGCAATTCTCCATACCTCCCCTTCAATGTCCAGCTACATTAAGAAATACGACGAGTCATGGACCTGCCCAAGTGACGAAACCATTAATTGTCTCCTTAATGCTCCTGGTAGCTCTACAATCGCTCCAAACCGATAAGAATACGAACTCAAGCCTCAATAGACGACTCTGAAACCATCAACTCACGGAATAAAATCCTTTGGACAGTACACAGATTATAAGTCCTCAGGACCGGACAACTTAATACCTTCCGATTTTCTAAGTACCTCGTCTTCTTCGATTTAGCAAGCAATGACCTGTGGTCAGGCCAACAATAGTTCGGATACTATAGCGACTACATTGTGAGCTGAGCTGTAATATTTTTATTCGGTTCTTCCCAAAAGAATGTCGCCATTCTGCAGCTATCCAGCTGCTGCCACCCCAACCAAAAAAGAAAATAGTTTGTTTGGAGCTAGTCTTCAGCACTGTTGGTGCTACATCGACTGACTTCCTAGTGGAATTGATGTTTGCAGATCTTTGCCATGCAATCGTATCTGCTGCCTCGTTTCCTGGCAGGCTGCTGTGACCCGGTATCGAAACTATAAAAACTTTCGTTATGACCGCTAGGCAATTCAAATTGTGTCTAGAAGTGGATACTAGTTTGGACGTAGTCCTGCTGTCCGAGAATATATAACAATATCCCAGACTGTTCTGCATATCTAAATACTTCCACTTGGAACACAGTCGCGTGTTCTGGACGATGGAAAGAAGTGTGGATGTTGAGGCCGTGGGAATAAATCCCTGCCATCTGTCCCTTGGTTAGTTTTAGATCCTTCCGTATAGAGATGAGGACCCGCAAAGTGACTGTGTATCGTGGTTTTAACGCGTTCGTTTCGTTCCTTTTGTGGTTGGTTCTTGCAATTATACTCGCAGTCTAAAACGGAAGTTGCATCTCTAATGATGTTTACAATTTCGAAATGACCAATTAGTGCTTCTGATCACGAATTACAGGTTTTTAATCTAATGGCTGTTAAGCCTGCCCCTTATCTTATAAAAAGATCAAGTGAAGGTAATGAGAGAATTACCTCCAGAGTTTCTTTTGGTGTGGTTCTAAGAGCACCTCTTACACTAAAACATGCCATCCCTTAAATGGGCTATAAAGGTGCTTGATTGGTTTTTAGTACCACCGCTGGCCACCACACCCGCGTGCCAATTCAAATAATTTGTCTGACAATAATGGTATACATCCAGGGGATGAGATGCGGCTTAAGGTCCCATCTCAAGCCGAATGTCTTTTAGCAGACGAAGAAGGCTACGGTTGCTTTTTTTGCTCGTTCTTGAATGTCGGCCATCCAGAATAGTTTACTATCAAGAATAAGACCTAAATATTTAACTTGGTTCGAGAGAACCATATTGATACCCCAAATGACTGGTGGATTGAAAACATATGGTCTTGTTCAAACTTACCAGTTAGCATGATGGCAAGATCGTCTGCATAAACTATAGTAGGGTAGCCGTTCCAATTTAAAATAGAGAGGGGCTCATTCACTCTTAGGACCTACAAGAGAGGCGATATTATGCCATCCTTTGGCTTTACTTTATGGACAGAGCTTTTTCCTGTTTCTTCTCCCATCCGTTCTACGATTTTTCGTCATAATATATTGGTAAAGTAATAAACAATAAATTTTAAAGAGAGAAGAAACGGAATACTGGAAATAATAGAGAATAATTTATTAGAACGGAAATGAAACGAAATTAATTGAAAGGAGTTCTAGAAAGGCAAAACATTATTGGGAGAAAACGAAAGTGAAGAATTTATGAAATATAGCACAATATAAAGGCAAACATATACATAGTAGGGCATATGGCCATCAGAATCTCCATCACCATTCTACGCTGTTGTTGCCAGTGAATCATGCCACAATATGGCGTTTTCGCCTTTACCGTGCCCCATACTTTTTTTGATGTGTGCACGAAAAACCTACAAAATACTCTCAACTCTTGTCCCTCTGTTGTGATAATAGTTGTACATTAAATTTATATTATCCAACAATATTTATTTCACTAAAATTATATTAACAGCATTTTATTTCACCAACTCATTTAATTCTATTAATTAGCTTGAATTATTATTTTTATTTATTTTTAATACAATGGAATATTTAATGTCTTAAATTTAAATCATACTGATCAACGGATTTTTTAATTTCGACTGACGTCATATAAAAAAATTTTATTATTTTCGAAAACAAAAGTTACTGATTTCGAAATTTTCGTTAATAAAAATTAGAGTGATTTTTTATTAACGAATGAATTGATTAATGTGTTGGAGCACCACACCTCCACACGATGGAAATGGCGATGGGAATGATTATACTGCTCATTTTGTTTAGTCCAAAGCGGGCCTTAGCCTCTTGATCTTCATGTTTCTTAACATTTTCATTGCTTATTATGGAATGGTTATTACCCATTTTCACAACCCTCAACCTGCAAATTTTTATTTTCGTAGATTGAGATGACCAAGTTATTCAAAGCAGGCAGTGCGCTGAAATTATACGTCGATCGGGATTTGAACTCACGACCTTCGCATTTTAATCTAACACGCTACCAACTAGGCTAATCCTTAGCCATTACAGAAAGGAAAACAAGATTTCCAAAATTGAACAAGATAGAACAATCGAGGTGTTACTACCAAATTGAAAGGGAATCACGTCAGATCCATTACAAACCTTATCAAGAATATTAACATAATAAATGTTTCGTCAGTTTAATCCACTTTTGGTCATAATATCGCTCGCATTACTCATAAAGAAACTTGTTGCCTCTTCCCGATTTAATATTGCCAATACGATAAACGTTTTCCGCTATTAAATTCACGAAATGCGCGACATTAAAGTTAAATGCCTGTCTGTCTGATGTCTCCGTGAATGATCGAGATCTATATAGGTGTGAGCTATTTTAACTTTAATGTGTCAGACAAAAGTATTCACAGCTTTAGTTCGTATCTGAAAAATTTTACACTTCCATCGTATGGAATATACACTATACCTAGACTTTACTAGCCGGAAATGATTGGGAGGGTAGCAGATAGTTGAAGAAGGCATAAGTATTATCCTTCCCATACTTTATTTCCTTCTCCAGTTTTTTTTTTATGTCATTCCCTAAGGAATTAATTTTCGTGGCATCATAAAAATGGAAAATTGAAATGAATTTCCCTCGAGATGACTATTGCGAAAAATAGTCTTCGAAATGGCTGTGAAGGCGAATGACGGGAAATTACACTCATAAAGACAAGGAAATAAAAACCCAAGGAAAAAAGAAAAGAAAACGTAAGAAAATTTTTATAGTGGAAGGACGAATTCAAATGAAGGCGAGACTAAACTGTAGGCGAACTGTAGGAAATTGTAATATAAACCTTTAAATATTGTCCGTGGCCACGCTATTTTAATGTTAATTATAAGGCTAAAGTAATAAAAGATAGATTGTGTTATGGGTATACTACTACTATGGGTATGCAACTATGTCTCAATAACATATTTACTTACTTACTTACGATGGCGCTACAGCCCGAATTGGGCTTTGGCCTCCTAAATATTTTGCCTCCATCCATCTCGGTTCAGTGATCGCGTCCGCCTGGTCTTAGCATTGATTTGCTGTCTGCATCAATCGAATCCTCCCAGCGCTTACTTGATTTTTCGTCCATTAACTTTTCCTTTTAGTGTGCGTTTGCGAATTCATCCGTCATCCGTCCGCTGAATATGACCAGCCCATTGTAGTTTCTTAAATTTTATGATGGTTGACACTTCTGGATTTTCGAAAATGGCATGCAAGTCTCTATTGTATCCATCTCCAGATCGAGTCATTCCCTTTTTCTCAAAGGAATTAATTTTTCGGATGCCTCCGTTTCGCTGCCATAGCACAACTCAGGTCTTATAATTGTTTTATATGTTTTTAGTTTAGTTTTCCAGTGTACGTACTTGATTATTGGAAGTACCGAATAATACATCTTATTTGCTATCACAATCCTTCTTTTAATTTCGATGGGTTCGCTTCCATCCTTCGATAGGTTTGGCCCTAAGCATAAAAAGTTGTCTACGTTTGCTAGGTTATAGTCTCCTACTGTAATATTTTGTCTGATTGGCGTCTTTTTCCTAGTTTGTATCATAACTGTTGTCTTGTTTTCTTTAATACGTAGTCCAACTTCCCTTGCTACTGGGTCAAGATTTATACCTCTTTATATATATACCTCTTTAGCACTCTCCAGAGATCTTGCAAGGATAGAAAGTAATTTCAAACAAAAACTTTGAAGAATGTGGATTGAACGTTGCGGTAAATGACAAGCTTGGCCCAAGAATGGTCTTGCAAAATGTCAATATATTACGACTAAAGGGTTGATGACTGAAATATTTAGAATCATCTCAAGGGGAAATGCACGCCAGAAGAATTTAAGAAGGGGATCGCGATAGTGAGTCGACCACCCAAGGAAGGTCCTGGCGCAGTGGCGAATATAGTATTCCAAGGCAAGAAGACTATCATCCTGAAGCTTTTGGAGGACGAACGACTGTACGTTAAATGGTATTCATACAGGAAGAAGCTTCAGGATGAGTTAACGAACTGCTATAGGTGCCTGGGTTTCGACCATTTAGTCAAAAATTGTAAGGCAAAAATAATGGTCTGCCATAGGTGCTCCAGATCGAGGCGTGGAGTGGCCATCTGCCCAAATGAGTAGCATTACCGGAACTGTGAGGCGAGAGGAATTCCCGCGGATCACCGCGTCCTCTCTCCATCCTGCCCGGTGTACGCGAACAAAGTGGTTAGGATGAGGACCCATCATTAATTCTTGCGATGGCTCTCAAGTTTGAACAAGTGAACTGCGAGTGTTCGTATGTTGTGATGTCTGAGCTGGGAGTAAAATTGAGGGATGGTGGTTCTGCTTCGCACTTCTGCAGGACCCATATGCACCATGTGGACGCGTTCTGGGATTGCCTGCGAACATGAGAGTGTTCTACTCGGGAGGGGAGAAGGGGGCTGCCGTGGTAGTTTGCGATCGCAATATTGAGTGCGTCACACTCGAATACCTAACGAATGTGTGGCAGTCTGAGTTCGGGTTACCGGGACTTTCGTTCCTGGTTACCTGTCAATTGTATACTGTAGCTTTGGGAAGGACCTCGGTCCGTACCTGGCATACATGAAAGCAGTGGTCCAACAGTTACGTGGCACGCCTGCCATCTGTAACGGAAACTCGGCTGAGGGCCTCATTTCCGTGCAGATTTTATTTGATGGGGCTCCTCCGGGTCGGGCAGCACCTCCTGCCGGCTGCTCAGGAGCGATGGGATAGGTCAAAATTTACCCGAAGAGGCGCCCATCCTTGATCCGTGCTGCAACATGGAGAAAAGGACTGTGCTAGAGGAGTGGGTCATGGTAAGCAGTCCCAGGTCCACCTTAGGGCAGCCTTCTACTCTTCACGCATCACAATAGATATCGAACAAAGGAAAGGTTTTTTTTTTTAAATATACACCGCGAAAATTTATGTTTTGGTGGCAGAATCCTAAAAAAAACGACACAGAGATCTTAACATAAGAAAAAGAAATATTGGTGATCAAATGAATTTAATATAAATTTAATATAAAGAAATTTTGATAAATGTATGATAGGAAATATAGGTAGAAAAACAAATATATAATATAAAGTACTTATAACCCGGTGGGGCCGGCCCTTGCTGCAATCTGCTAATCCGCTACAAATATCCATTCTTCATTACGTTTTATTATTTCATTTTTATTATTTACTAGCAAACTCCCGCGACTTCGTCCGCGTACAAATAGCAATAATAAGCAATTTTTCAGAGTGTAGTTAGTAATACATTATGTGGGATATATAATCTGCTCACTTTAATGACTCTTTGAAGAAAATGGTTTGTATATTGTTGGAATCAGAACCATAAATTATTAGGAATGAAAGCATGATACTCCCATTTTTATGGGACAGGCTCGTGATCAAATCAAACCCGTGATTCGAGATCATATACGTGTTGAAGAGCGTTAAGAATATGTGAATAATTGTAGCTGGTGGTAATTAAAAAAAAAAAAGCAAATAAAATAACATTAAGCATAAAAACATAACAGGACTACGATTGTGCGTAAAGCCAAATCATACGATATTATTAATAGATGAAATCGAAATTTTTGCGGTGTTAAGAAATTTTGTATGGGGAGTGGTAGAAGGGGTGACAGCACTGAACTAATTTGTTTCACATCATGCTAGAGTAGCTATAAAAATGTTTTGTACCAAGTTTAAGCTTCAAAAATTGAGTAGGTACTGAGAAACTTAGTGCACTGAATTTAATGAAATTGTGCAATTTGTATGGGAGGTGGTAGAAGGAGTGGTGGGTTTTTGGTGATTTTTCGAAAAACAACTATAACTATCATGCAATTGATACACTTTAAATTTCAGATCTGCATCATTCACACTTTTCAAGAAAATCGAATTGTTACATAGTCGTGTAATGTGCCTCTTTGTATGGGAGGGGGTAGAAGGAGTGAAGCTACTCGGTTAATTTTCTTCCCGCTGTTAATAATAATGCTAATTAAGGATTAAGTTTAAATTTTTACCTCGATGAAATTTAAATGTACTGAGAAAATTCGTTTAGAGTATTTTATGAAAAAGTGCGGTTTATATGGGAGGTGGTGGAAGGAGAAGGGGGTTTTTGGTGATTTTTTGAGAAACAACTATAATCATCATGCACTTGATATATTTTAAATTTCAGATCAGTAACATTCAGACTTTTCAAGAAAATCGAATTCTTGTGAAGGCGAGGAACTGTGTCACATTGTATGGGAGGGGGTAGAAGGAGTGAAACTAATCGGTTAATTTTATCTCGATATTAATAATAATGTTAATTAAGGATTTAATAGAATATTTTAGCTCGATGAAAGTTACACGTACTGAGAAAATTGGTGTAAAGTGGTTCATGAAAAAGTGTAGTTTGTATGGGAGGTGGTAGAAGGAGTGACAGACCTTAAATAATTTGTATACCAAAAGACTGCATTTATAATAGAAATAATATAGTCCAAATTTCAAATTAATAGCTTTTATAGTTTTCAAGAAAATTTGATTAATATATATTTTTGAAAATGAGTCACTTTGTATGGGAGGGGGTAGAAGGCGTGAGGAGAGTGAAATAAAACCAAAAGCAGATCTCATTCCGATGGACACCTAACAAACTGTGCAAGTTTCATTACAATCGGTTCAGCCGTTTGTGCGTGAAAAGCGGTCGTACAGACAGACAGACAAAAATTTCAAAAATGTGTTTTTATGCTTAGTTGGTGCTAAAATAACTCAAAAAACTAACTTATAGCCATTTATAAGCAAATAACAGACACTATAATTATATTTATATGTATAGATGTATAGATTTGCACCGTCCATTTCTATCAATTTTTTTTTGTCAGTTTACAATTCACATTTAGTTAATTCTTTTTTTAATTATTCTGTTATATTTTTCACCATTTTTCCAAAATTTTTTTTTTCGTCTCAAAACCAACATTTTTCTTTTCATGTGTTTTTTTCTATTTTCTCTTGCCACGACCTCCTCGCCTACCATCTCGGCTCCAAAAAAAACTTTTCTTTTTTTGTCTTTTACACTGCTTGCTTTTTAGCAGACCAAAGCGAAAAAAACGGTTTTTCTTCTTTTTCAATCTGGTCGATTATTTTGGCGCCAAACGAATTACTGTAGTATTGCCCTAATTGTTTTCGTTCATGTTTCCATTTTTTTTTTGTTTCATCTTTGGATTTATATACATAAAAAAACCTTCTTTTTGGAAATTGCCACTAAACAAAACGCGGATAAAAAACATAACAGGACTACGATTGGACGTAAAACCCAATCGTGCGATACTCTAGATGAAAGAGAAATTTAAAAATTAGCGTATTGGATTTAGTGAAGCTGTGCAGTTTGTATGGGAGGTGGTAGAAGGAGTGTGAAGTTATTCATGACTTTTTTAGAAATAACTTCGAACATCATTTAATTGACATATTTTAAATTGCAAATCAGTAGCATTCTTACTTTTCAGGAAAATCGACTTTTTGTAAAGTTGTTGAATTGTGTCAAATTGTATGGCAGGGGTTGGAAGGAGTGAAGCTAATCCCCTCACTAACAATTCTAAATAAATATTAAGTGCATAATATCAGCTCGATAAATTTCATACGTACTGAGTAAATCGGTTTTTAGTATTTCATAAAAAAGTGCAGTTTGTATGGGAGGTGGTGGAAAGAAAGGGAGGACTCAACTAATCTTTATACAGCAGATTGGATTTATTATAGAAGTAATACATTCAAAATTTCAGATCAATAGCTTTTATGCTTTTTGAGCAAATTCGTTTAATGTCAAATTGCGAGATTGTGTCATTTTGTATGGGAGGGGGTAAAGCTAATCGTCTAATTTTTTTTTAATCTTACTAATAATTCTAAATACATGTTCTGTGCACAATTTCAAATCGATAAATTGTATACGCACTGAGTAAATTAGTTTAGAGGATTTCATCAAAAATTGTATCGGAGGGGGTGGAAGGATGGAGAGGACACAAATAATTCTTATACAGTAGAATGGAATCATCATAAAACTATTATGTTCCAAATTTCAGATCAATAGCAATTATACTTTTCGAGAAAAGCCGTTTATTGACGAATTGCGTAATTGTGTCATTTTGTATGGGAGGGGGTAGAAGGGGTAGAGCGGTTTAGCCCGTTCATGAACTTGACCTTACTTTTTTGTCAAAAACGACGTGTACAAAATTTGAAATTTCTAGACCAACGCGTTCTCAAGCTAGAGAGGACACGGACGGACGGACAGACGGACAGACAGACGGACGAACATCCGGTTTTGAGATTTTTGAGTGATTATATGAACTTCTGTATCATTCATTTTTTTCTCCGAGCCTTATTTCATGGCGTTACAAACTTTGTGGCAAACTTATAATACTTTCAGATTTCATCTAGAGTATAAAAAGAAACGGGCGTGAAGAATGCAACCTATGAAAAAAAATAATGCAACACATCCTCGGGATTGACGCCAATTCCCGCTCCCCGAAGCGGTTCAGTAAGATTGCTGACGAGACGTCAAGCCATCGTGGACTGCGTCGAGGAGAGGAGCTTGTCAATTGGATACAAGCGAATGATATGTATGTCATGAACGAGCCGAGTGAGTCGTACAAATTTGACGGAACGAGAGGGGTGAGCGACATTGACGCGACCTTGGGCACTCGTGCGTGATGGTCTTTGAGTCTCGGTGGAGCATCAGTGCCGGATGGGGGACTAGCGACCACAGCCTAGTGGTCGTTGAACGCCAGAGGACTGAGGCTGATGGAATGCTTTTAAGCGATTTCGCGCTGCTCGAATTGGATAGTCAAATCTCGACTATCCAAGATTGAGTAGTACTAGTTAACGATGGCATGCTTCAGAGAGTTTGCAAGGAAAATCCGAAACGTGTCAAGTGGTGGAACGAAGAATTGGCGGGTAAGCGAGCCCGAGTTCGGTTTCTGAGGAAGAAACTCCAAAGAGCCCGGTCGAGGGGCCAATCTAATGCTCCGGCTTTAGCTCGAATACCAGCAAGGCATGTACGAGTATCGTGCGTAGATTACGTCATCCATGGGGGACGATTGTCCGTGCCAACTCTCGTGATCCTTGGGGTTAAGTCTATAAGATCTGCAGGGGAAAGCGATCTGAGACTGAAATGTGTGGCATTAATGTTGGAGGCAACATTATGTCAACATGGAATAAGTGCGTAAAAGCACTATTGGATGAATTCTTCCCCGGTCCTGAGCCGAGAGATGCTCCCTGAACTTGAACCGGAGGAGATTGGCGTCAGTTTCAGCAGGGTCAGATCAAGGAGTACGCCTTGGGTCGATGGAATGACAGGCGAGATGTGTAAAAGCATCTGGCGTGTAATTTCCGAGTACGTAACTTGCATTTTCAACCGATGTTTTAGAGATCATGTTTTTTCTGCAGGTTGGAAGATTGCACGTGCGGTCGTTCTCCTAAGGCCTCCAGATAAGGTTAGAAATAATCCCCGGTCTTACAGAGGCGTATCTCTTCTCCCAGTTCTTTGCAAGATCTTAGAGAGGATTATGTTTCGTAGACTGGAGGGTAAAACGAACCATCTGACGTTTGAATGGCAGTTCGGCTTCCGTGCCGGGAAAAATACGAAGGATGCACGTGAAAGACTGTGTCACTCGGAGTGCTAACAAGTGCGTCTTAAGTTGGGATGTTGTGATTGACAAGCTACGATCTTGTGACTGTCGAGAAATAGCCCTGTGGAAGTGCTATTTCTCTGACAGATCAATATATGTTAGAGGGCTACGCGGCACTGTATGGAAGGTTGTGGAGCGTGGCTGCCTACAGGGCTCCATCAGTGGCCCATTCATATGGAACCAATAACCTTTTGGTGCAGCTCGCGGATTCATGCTGTTTTGCGGCATATGCTGACGATGTGCTGGTGGAGGAAAACTCCAGAATTGAGCTTGAGCGTAAGGCAGGGGCTTTAATGGCAACCGTTCGGGAATGAGGTTTGAGGGTTGGCGTGGCGATATCGAGGGACAAGACGGTGACTTTGAAGCTGAAGGGCTCATTCTAACAATCACGTCATCGGTCGGTAAAGTGGAAGAGGGCTTATGTACGAAACTATGTCAAATACCTGGGTATTACGAATTTTTCCTAATTTGGATACCGGGTCATAGCGACCTGCTAGGTAATGAAGCTACAAACATCAATTCCACTTGGAAGTCAGTCGATGTAGCACAAACAGTGCTAAAGACAAGCTCCAAACAAGCTATTTTGGATTCTTTCTTAGTGGGGTGGTGGCAGCTGGACAGCTGTAGAGTGGCCAAATCCTTTTGGGAAGAACCGAATAAAAATATTACAGCTCAGCCCTTATAACGTAGTTACTATAGCATCCGAACTATTGTGGGCCTGACCACAGGTCATTGCTAGCTTAAGCTGGATGCATGTAGGATGCGGATCGCGAGCGAGGAAGATGAAGAATCTATCGAACATTATCTTTGTCACTATCCACGAATCTCCAACAGTCGTCACCTTTGCTTAGACTCTCGATTCTTCTCAGAACTAGACAACCGCAGGGGTGTCGAGCATTCGAGCCTACTACGGTTCGCAAACCGAATCAAGTGGCTAGAACAAGAGGAGTGACTTTCATCTTATAATAAATAGGGGGAGTACAATAGACCCAACTAGATGGCCCCAGAGCATTGTGGATCTATGCAACCACCCTCCTACAACCTAAACCTAAACCAATCCAGAAGCAATTCCTTCATTTTGCTCTTACGGACTTGTATGATCCCAGAGACTTTGAAAGTCCCAGGATGGGAGTAACACTGGGCAATGTTTCCGAACAAATAAATGAATGATACGTTATTTCGAAACTACGCAATTATTGATAAGAAAAATAAAAATTGCTTGCCTTTTCATTTCGACAGGTTGAGAAACTGTCATTCTACTTGCGATTTTAATTCGAAACTTTCACATTACAAGTTTATTTTGTGTAAAAAAATATTGCAAGTGTCAATGGCAATTCAGAATCGCAGTCGAAACTTTTACGTATAAACTTTGTACATATGGCAACATGGGAGTAAGCAGTTGTAGGTGATGTCAGAAGAATAAACTGGCAAGGACTAAAGGTCGACAATCAGTATCGCGCCTTGTGGAAGAAAATAATTTTCGTCTAATGCCCTTATAGAGAATCTTAACAGGAAATTGAAACGGCAGAATACGTGCTGTCGTCTTTTAATTTTCCTATTTTGACTTGAGCTTTTAGTGAATGTTCGTGTTGGAATGTCGCATTCGTCAGAATCAAGTCGTTTAATAGAATATTGCGAAGCTATTGACCTGTTTCGAAAAAAAACTTGAAAATTTCACCATATACAGCAAAAGATGGGCTCAGGGACACTCACATATGCGTGGATATTAAAATGTAATTATGCGAAAGTATGAACAATAACCTGGAAAACTGAGGTACAAATTTCGTTCTTTTCGATCTTCAACACCAAAAATTTTATCATCATCGAAATCGAATCTTAAATTTTTTATTTAATCCATAAAATTGATTCCTTCCATGCATTCATTTTTTAAGCTCTTCGGTTATAAAATAATGTCACGTCAGTAATTCCTTGCTTCGCCCCTTTCACTCCCGGCTCCTATCAAGAAAATTTTTCTGGATATCCTACAATATAAGACTTGAGCCTTTCCACTAAGTACCATTCAGTTTTTCTTATGCTAAAAAAGACAACAAGAACAGCAAAAACAACAACACAAACAAAATTCTGGTGTTATTCTTTGTTAGCCACTTAACGTGAAGAAAATAAGTGGATATTTCGTTGGCCTACCTATAGAAAGCTAGGTTAGGTGTACACAAATAAAAACGCATGGAAGGGGGTAAAAAAGGCGGAAAAAAGTCGACTAAAAATTACAAATGTCCTAAAACACGTACAAGCTTTCATGTCAGTCAGTATCCTGTTTACTGTTCTTTTATATCCTAATAAAAAGTTTAATGTACGTGTGTGTCCTCCTTTCGAAGCTATTTTTTTCTGCTTTCTTACTTCTTTTGAGTGATGTAACACAAGATATGAAATGTGGAGAAGCTGGAACGAGGAGAGGGTGGAGCGAAATAGGAAAGGAGGGTGAAGAATGTTGAGAAGAAAAGTCGCTACTGAGCCACTAAATTACGACTTAGATCCTTTCAGCAAAGATGGTATAGATTCGATGGTAAAATCGTGTCTTTTGTGCGAAAGAAAGCGATGAGCTAAGCTATAAGCTAGCGATAAAAAATGTTGAAGTTAGAAGGTGCAATCAGGGGTGCTATTTAGTTTTAGTTGTAGTTCTACACATAGCCTTGATGAAAAGAGCGTTTAGTTTAATTCGGGAATCAGCAGGATGCCATATATAGCCATGTAGTGTGTTCGTAATTTTTAACGTAATAGAGCGTGCTCTGCCTAAGATTGCTTAGGAGTAGTAAGAAAATTTATAATTTCAAAACGCAAATAATGAAAAAAAAGATTGAACACTATCTCATATGTAAAAGCGTGATTTGGAACCTTCATAAGTAAAATCACCGCACCCAAAGAACTCCGCTTAAAGAGCGCTCTCACCTATCACTATTAGAAAATGAAACAAGAATCTCTGTTTGAGTGTTCGTGATGAACTATGTGGTCCACCCTCTCCGCCTGTTTTGCAGCCCACCACCATCATATTGTTGCGAGCTAGGGGTTCGCCAGATTCCAAAGGAAAACACAATTCGTTTAAAAATAATGAATAATTTTATTTAATCGCACTTTATACACAATTTCCCGATCACTTCACTAAATTCGCTCTAAAACTTAATTCGTACAACTCAGGAACACTGTCAATCTATCACTTGTACCGATTCGCGTTCTTCCACCGATAGGTGTCACCAAAATGACTGACTCGTTGTCTGAAAGTTGGCGGGTATTTATACTAAGTCTCCCAGACAGGTGTCGTTGTGTGTGTGTGTCTAGAAAGATTGCCTACATTGTGGAGTTCGTTAGAAGTTGCTGGAAACATGTTTATGGCGTTTGAAATGTTGATAGACTTCTCTCGATATTGCTGGGGACGTCGAGGTTGTCAGATTTATAACATTACCCTCTCCTTAGTCCCTGTTCGTCCCGAACAGAGTTGTTCACTTCCGCAATGGCACCGTGGTACTTTGTTAGTCGGTCGAGATGTACCACTTTCATCTTTGTACGAGGTTTTCGCTGATTCCATTCATCCTCTGGTTCGATCGTTAACCTCCGAATGGTCTTTCCGGCTTCTTTTTCCTTCTCACGTTCGCGTTCTTTCTCCGTTTCCTTTTCGCGCTCATTCTCCTCCTTAGCGGCACGTTTACTTCCCTTTTCTCGTTCCGCATTCTTCCTTTCGCAATCTTCTCGATCATATCGCTTCCCATGTTTGGTCCTGTCACGATTATTCGCATGAAGTACTTGGCCGTCACGACTTCTACCCGTTCGCTCGTGATCCCTATTCGAATGCCTAACTCTGCTTCCATGATCTTTCCCGATGTATTGTTCTTGTTGCCGACTCGGGGTTTTCGATCTACTCTGGCGTCTTTTGTCACAACCGTGTGTAAGATTTGAACTCTGACGACTAGTTCTTAACCAAGATCTACATTCACGATCTCTACCTTCGCGTTGTTTAGCCGCGCAGCCGGAACAATGGTTGGTCGCTTTTCTGAGTTTACGGCAGTCGAGTCTCAAGTGTCCTGCCTGTCCACAATTCCAGCATCGGGGAGCACCAAACCTTTCGCTCCGCTTGGTGTGCTCTGCTTTCCGACACACACACTCTTCTACTATTTCTCGAACTCGATAGTTACTCCGCGAGCTTTGCTTGGCAGCTTCGAACGTCAGCCCATATACTAAGGCTTCGCCAATCGTTTTCTTACCTGCCAATTTCAACGCCTGTTGCAGCTCTCTGTCCTGTACAGCATTGTTAAATGCGAAAACAGCTGTATCATTGCGTTGCTCTGTTTGCGCATTGGGCAGCGATAATAATGTGAGTCGTTCAATATCGCGTGCCAGCTCTTGAAGTGTTTCGCCATTCTTTTGAGTTCGGTTGTACAGCTCTATTTTGTAGATCTCTTTCATGCGGTCACTGCCGTAATGAAGATCCAATGTCTGGACTAACGTTGAAAAATCTTGTGGTTGCTCCTGCGGAATCGTTTGAAGGACCTCCGCTGGTGGACCTCTTAACGCCAATATAAGAGCCGTTCCTCGTTCGAGATCATTCCAATGGTTGTTTCTGGCGGCAGCCTCAAATTGGATCTTATAAATAGCCCACGGTGTCTGTCCATCGAAGATTGGAGCTTTGAAACCCTTATGCGTAACGTGCTCTGCTTTCATGACTCCGACCGCTTTCACGTTATCCAAGTCTCTTTTTAGGCGTTCGACTTCTTGTACAATCCCGGATATCCTTTCCGTAATTTGCTCTTCGAAGATTCGAAGTTTCTTCTCTACATTTTCTTCTATTGCTTTACCCATGGTGTCTATTTTATTATTTTGTAGTTCCAATTTATGGTTGAGGTCCCTTGAGGTCTCATCTAATTTCTGGTTAATGTCCGCAGATTGTTGTTCTAATTTCCGATTCATGTCCGTTGTCACAGCTGATTGTTGCTCTAATTTCTGATTAATGTCCGCAGATTGTTGTTTAATGTCCACTGATTGTTGCTCTAATTTGTTCATCATCTGTTGCATTAATTGTGTTAGAGCATCCGATGTACCAGAACACTCCTCTTTACGAGTTTCTTCAATTTGGAACTCAAAACTATCTGCATTCTCACCCTCAGCCTCAAGTGTCTCGATCATAAAGCTGACAAGTTCAGACTTGCTCCCTGTTGTAGGTAACTCGCGTCTATTGAGCTCTTCCTTCAGCTCCGTTACTTTTAAGTCTTTTAAATTTCGCTACCAATTATTTTCCGC
Source organism: Chorisops tibialis (assembly GCA_963669355.1). Taxonomy (NCBI): domain Eukaryota; kingdom Metazoa; phylum Arthropoda; class Insecta; order Diptera; family Stratiomyidae; genus Chorisops; species Chorisops tibialis. Next base: position 168,426,648 of record OY770263.1, on the reverse strand, counting down.
GATCGAATTCACTTAAATTTACGTCACTAATTAAAGTCACTGCTCACTCGAGAATATTCGTTTTCACAAAATTCTCACTGTCCGTTCGAGAATTTTAGTTCCGCGATTTTACTTCGCTAATTAAAGTCACTGTTCACTAGAGCACTCGAGAATATTCGGTTTCACCAAATTCTCACTGTCCGTTCGAGAATTTTAGTTTCACTTTTCCGCTCTCACAAAATTATCCGTTCCGAGAATTTTTAATTTCACTCGCGATTTTTAACCCGAATTTATCCTTGGAATCCCACTCTTCTGACACCAATTGTTGCGAGCTAGGGGTTCGCCAGATTCCAAAGGAAAACACAATTCGTTTAAAAATAATGAATAATTTTATTTAATCGCACTTTATACACAATTTCCCGATCACTTCACTAAATTCGCTCTAAAACTTAATTCGTACAACTCAGGAACACTGTCAATCTATCACTTGTACCGATTCGCGTTCTTCCACCGATAGGTGTCACCAAAATGACTGACTCGTTGTCTGAAAGTTGGCGGGTATTTATACTAAGTCTCCCAGACAGGTGTCGTTGTGTGTGTGTGTCTAGAAAGATTGCCTACATTGTGGAGTTCGTTAGAAGTTGCTGGAAACATGTTTATGGCGTTTGAAATGTTGATAGACTTCTCTCGATATTGCTGGGGACGTCGAGGTTGTCAGATTTATAACAATATGTATACTCCAATTAGGATTTCATAAATTTTCATCGAATTGATATGTTGCAGTTTGAAGTCCAGCCAGGACCTGAGCCAATCTTTAAAATCGGCTTTAAACATTACCAATCAGAGTTCCGAGTAACTTAAAGCACCCCGTATTTTATCCGGATGCTTTGTTATCTCGGATACTTATTCATTTCATGCATAAAAGTCATCTCAGAGAAAAGAACTAATTTTCGGGGTTACTTCTTTTACCCCATCACATACTAATCGATTAACTCTTAGGCCCAGTAATTGAAAAATAGCAAAGGTAATTAGCCATCAAGATTTTTTCAATTTTGCTTTATTATTGTAATAATATAGTATTGTGATAGACTTGGAAAAACAAAATTTGCTACTCTGAAATTTTATTTAATTTAAATTAACCTAAAGATGCAAAAAAAAAACCTAACACGATTGCACTCGAGATGAAATAGAAATTTTATGTGGGGAGTGATAGAAGGGGTTGAACTAATTTTTTTCCCATCATGCTAAAGTATATACTATATAAACATAACAGAATATGATAATCTAGATGAAATGGGAAAGAGTTTATTGTACCGGAAAATATGTCATCTAAAATTCTTTCGAATAGTGACTTTTGTATGGGAGGTGGTAAAAGAAGAGGGGAAGGTTTGTAATTTTTGTATATAACACCAAACGTAGTATACAAAATGTTTCATGCTGAGTTTAAAGTTTTTAGCTTTCATAATTTTCAAGAAAATTTAACAATTTTTGTCTGAAATTATGGCATTTGTATGGGAAGAGGCAGAGAAAGTGGAATGATTTTGAATGTGATTATCAACATCCTAGTCATGTTACTCACATGCTCGAAGGAGAAATACTTTTCTTGAATTTCCAATACAAAAATTTGTATGGGAGGGTGTAGAAGGAGCATTCGAATCAAAACCAAATTTTTTGACATCAATTATATAATGATATACTTTTCCCTAAATTTAAAGTTGGAAGCTGTGACGGTTTTGAAGAAAAATAATTTAGTTAAAATTCCGAAATTTCGTGCAATTTGTATCGGAGGTGGTAGAAAGAGTGAGGTGAAGTTGATAGTTTTTCCAAAATTGGTTGCAATTGCAAAAAAGTTAATTATGACGAAAACTGGTTCTTTTAGCTTTGCTAGTTGTAATGACCTAATGACCTAATTTTCAAGTCAATAGCTGAAATGGTTTTGGAGAAAAATCATTTTCCTTAAATTTCAAAATTTCATGAAATTTGTATGGCAGGGGGTAGAAGGAGTTGGGGAATGTGGCCCGTTCACGAACTTATAGTTACTTCCTTGCTAAAAATGATATGTGACAAATTTCAACGCGATAGGTCAAAGCTTTCGAGAGTTATGTTATATACAGAGAGACGGACAGATGAACTGACGGACAGACGGACAGATGGACAAATGGACAGACGGATAGACGGACAAACAGACAGACAGACGGTCACTCGGAATCTAGGTTTTTGAGCGACAACAAACATTTCTGTACCCTTAGCGACTCTGTGCGAGCATTATTTCTTAGCGTTACAAACGGTAAGGCAAACACAATTTACTCTCAAATTTCATATAGAGTATAAGAATTTCTTATACAAAAATTAAATAGGAACTGAGAAAATTAGTGTATTATGTTTAGTGAAATTGTGCAATTTGTATGGGAGGTGGTAGAAGGAGTGATAGGATTTTAGTGATTTTTTCAGAAATAAATACGAATATTATAAAATTGACATCTCTTAAATTTCAGATTACTGACTTTCATACTTTTCAAGAAAATCGATTTTTTGTGAAAGTAAAGCAATAAAGCTAATCAGTTAATTTTTTTGATATTAATGATAATACTAATTAAGTATTTAGTACAAAATGTGAGCTCAATATATATTATATGTTTCATAAAAAGTGCAGTTTTTATGGAAGTTGATGGAAGGAGTGAGGGGATTCAAATAATTTTTATACCATACATCACATTTATGATAAAAATAATTTATTCCAAATTTCAAATCATTAACTTCAATAGTTTCCAAGAAAATTTAATTAATGTAAATGATGAAGGGGTGGAGCGATTTGACCAGTTCACGAACTTAACCTTATTTTTTTGCCAAAAATGACATGGACAAAATTTGAACTTTCTAGCTCGACGCGTTCTCAAGGTAGAGAGCGAACGGACGGACGGAGGAACATCCGGTTTTGAGATTATTGAGCGACAACAAATATTTCTATACCCTTGGCGGCTCTGTGCGAGCATTATTTCTTGGCGTTACAAACTGTAGAGCAAACTTATAATACTCTCAGATTTCATCTAGGGTATGAATAAACTGCCAACAAGTCGGGCGCAACTTTATTACTCTTAGGACAAGTTGAGGATGCGTGGAAAGTCAATATGAAGGTTAGAGTTGTTACGGAAAACTAAGTGGAAGGGGGTTCATGGGCAGGGCTGTTGTCAATTTAACAATCAATTGCGGGTACGATCAATAGCTCCAGTACATGTAATCAATATTTCATTCGGTTATTTATGCAAGTTTGGGTTTTTATAAGGAGAGTGGGAGGCGTGATAGTAAAGGTGGGTGGATGTTAATAATTTTTTAATTTATTTCTTAAATCAAGTCCAATGTTCTCTGTATTGAATGTCAGTTTCATAAACAAAATTGCATAGAATTTTCGTAAAATTCAGTGTATGTTACATTCACGAAACCAAACATTTGTATGGGACGGAGTAGAGGAGGTAAGGGAGTTGTACAATTCGTGATGCAGTTTTATTTCGTTTCTCTTGCAGGGTACTCGTACAAAATTTCAAGTTCTTAGCTTTTAGTTTGCTGGTTATTAGTTGATTTATTGAAATTGGTCGAAATCATACTTTTGTATGGAAGGGGGTAGAAGGGCAAGCGTGATCTCAAAACTTTTTACGCACTTTTACTTCAATTATTTTTAAAAGTTTTTATGCAAAATTTCAAATTGATAGCTTTGAATAGTTGATTTGATTTCTTTTAAATGGTTGAAAAAATAATTTTGTATGTGAGGCGGTAGAAGTTTTGAAGGTATGCGACCAGTTAATAATTCAGTAATAATTCTTTTAGGGATTTATTTTAAATGAATTTCACAAATTTTCAAGTTTCTACCTTAAAATGTTATTCAACAATTTTCAGTTTTCGTGATTTTTTCTTTGCAGTTGAACTATTGTGGAACAAATTATTATATTTTTTATTTTTTTTTTTTTTTATTTTCTGTGTATATTAAATAGATGTATCCATATGCAAAATTTACCTTTCACCAGCGTCCTAAAAAAATCACTCAAAATCTTCGACATTTTTCCTTACCACGTCCCTTCCCTTAAACTACCCTACATAAATTTTTTACCAAAATTATAAACTATGTAGTTCTTTAATTTGACGATTGATATCTGTGCTAAAGTTTTGAGATATAATTATGAGAAGTTTTGGAAAGTGCACCATTTTTGAAATGCTCCCCGTTTCCCCCCACTAGTATAATGATCAAATTTTATATCTTTCTTTCATTTCACTAGTAAAGCGTAATATATGTTTTAAGTTTCAATTACATAGCTTAGGATATAGTTAAGATATTCATTTTTAAGTGTTCGTTTTTTGCACCCCCCTGACCATCTCTTTTATGATAATTAGCCTCCTCTAAGCTGATTCTTGTGGATCTGTATACCAACTTAACGGTTCTAAAGTAAGAATTTTCTATGGTTAGTAGTTTCGACGATTTAATAATTTGAAAAAAAAATGCGGCCAAAAATTCGTTTTTAGCCCCCCTTTTCGGATGCCAATGGATAAAAAAATTAAAATATTTTTAAAGTTTGTCCCACAACCCTCTCTATACGTTTGGTGATTTTCAGCTTACTATCTGCATTCGTGGTGGAGATATTGTGCAGTTTTTTACTCTTTCCCTCACCCCGCCTCCCCCTTCCACCTGACGCTCCCCGAAATTTGGATAATGGAGCTCTCTTATCCAATTACCAATTTACCCATTTATTGTGTAAAAACGATAGATTTAGTAATTTTAGAGCGCGTACGATACTATTAATAACGATTTTCTGCATTGAATACGACGCAGAGTACAACAAAGAATAAGAACACTTTGTATAAACATGGGTTAACATTTTTGTGACGTGTTACCTCTGAAAAATCCGGTTTTTACCTCTGAAAATAAAGAGAGCAACGTGTCCCGCCGAGTCCGCGACACTTCTTATCTCTCATTCTTGTACATGGCGTTCTTACAGCTTTTGCTCGCGTCGTATTCAACTTGGACGGCGGGTGCGCGGGTCATGGTCGGCGGGTGGTCGACGATTCTCTTTCCGCTCAATGTTTTCGATATTTTTCGCTTGCTCTTGTCTAATAAAAAAAATCTTTGCGAGCATGAAATGAAAAGATCAGATTAAATGTTCACTGTAAGCGTGAGAGAGAGGAAGCACACGTATCGGCGATGAAACACGAGTGTGTTTTCGGCAAATTTTCGGAGTCGGGTCGCATTTTTAGCTGAGTGTTCTACTATGTATATACTATGCTTACAAGTATAGTTACTCCATGAGACACTAGAGGCGCTTTTCCATAGTTTGGCAGAGCTGAAGCCCTGTTTTTGGAGCGAAATTTAAAAAAAGTGTCGATATTTTTTTGGTACGTTCTGAACATCAAGAACAGTGCACAGTTTGTAATGCTCAACTAAAAAGTCACAAACAAAAATTTTGAAGCAATAATTTATCTTAGGGTGCTTGAAATTTGCAGAAGAAATCATTAAACTCACCACTACACGAATGATGAAATGAGGGTGGTGAGTTCGCAGGTGTCGGTTGTGACAGATCTGCCATACTCTACCCTGGATGGAGGTACTCTACTCACAAGTAGCAACTATAGTTACTCCATGGGACACTAGAGGCGCTTTTCCATAGTTTGGCAAAGCTGAAGCCCTGTTTTTGGAGCGAAAGGGTCGATTTTTTTTTGGAACGTTATTAACATCAAGAGTTGTGCGCAGTTCATAAAGCTTGACTAAAAAGTCAAAAACAAAAATTTTGAAGGAATAATTTTGTGAAATATTTAAAAAGTTTGCAAAAGAAAATCTCTGAAAGTGCCACGCATTCATATACAAGTCGGACATTTTCAAAACAGTTTCTTATGACTTTCGAAGTTGAGAAATGTTATCTTTCAAATGTCAGTCATCTGTATATTCATACGACAGCCGGATTTTTTGGGAATCCTTCGGGCGTTATTATAGAAGGCGACATTCAAGGTGTGAAATGTGCATTACTGGCTCAGAACGGGAGGAATCACTCGATGATGCCCAGTAACGTGAACTATAATCGGATGAATATTTGGGCGCTGAAGATTATAGGTTTCACTCATGTAATCGTCTCGACGGCAGCAAGTATGTAGAAATGTCATTCAGAGGGGGAGACGTATCCCTCTTTCATCGTAACTTGATTTGGAGGGAGGATTTCGTTGCTGGTTGAATCGATGCTTAAGTAGGATCATTAAATCCATTGTAAAGTTTGCAAGGATTATTCCGGATAGTCTTATCGATCGTACTACAAAACGCCCGTTGACGTTCTACAATAGTGCCGAAAGTTCTCCGACGGGCATTTGTCATTCGCCCATGCATCCGGCCTACTGCCCGAAGGAAGACTAGTAAAATTTTAATCGACACTGACACCAAAGAGCTCGGCTACGATGTGCATCCGAAAGGAACGGTTGTGATGATCGAAGGGCTGCGTTTCTCTTCGAAAGCCGAGAGTCTAATGTTTCGACAATGAATGGGGCGGAGATTTGGTTAATATGACGGCCGTACCGGAAGTGATTCTAGCCAAGAAGGCTGGCTGCTACGGGGCCGTAGCAATGTCCACCGACTAATAAGTATTACTGGCGCGAAAAGGGCGAAGCCGTTTGCGTAGCAGATTTCTGGCTGTCTTACAGCAGAATGTAAGCAAAGTGAAGAGCATTTTGATCCAGGCGGTTCAGAATATTGCGAAAGAAGACTGAACCGAGGATTTCGATGGGATTAATGTAAGGATTTTATACTTGCGACTTTAATTCGATTTTATACGATTTTATTTCCAGAAAATGGTTACAGACAGCGACATGCTCAAACCAGAGAAGTAAAAAAAGAAATGTAATTCAACTACACCCGGTCTCTCTCAAACCTTTTAATTATTTTCGTGACTAGCGAGCTAAGGCGAATAAAGTTCCATTTTCTGTTTAAACTAAAGAGATTTAATTATAATTTACTTTTGTTTATATTTCATGTAAAATAATTCGTCTCTGCTTCTGCATTTTACCACTTACGAGCATTTCCTTGTCCCCCTGACTCTACCTAGATTCCTCGTACTCATGCTGGCAAAAATCGAGCCGCCGATCCAAGAATGTAGGCAACTTGAACGTTTACCGTCTTCCTTTTTTCCACCCTTTTCTTCACAGCTATTTGTAATGACAAAAAAGTTAAAAGTAGTGACAATAACTTTGATGCCATTAGAATGCAATCTTTCGATTGTTACTGTGAGCGTTGTGGGATCGTTTCGGGACTCCGGCTTCCAGCGGAGCGCACAACCGGCTGATGCCGAGGGCGATCCGTCAAAAGGTCAAGTCAGGTAATTTCAGAAGGAGGAAACCGTTTCCGGACTCCGGGAGGAAGCCGAGCGCACAACCGGTTAATACCGAGAGCGGTCCGTTAACGGTCGAATAAAACTCGACTTTACCTCCATTTTTTATGTCCTCCTGTATTTCATTTAGATAATTTCCTTAATAATACTTCTTGTTGGCGGCTGTCCTCTCCTTGGGTTTTGAGATTTGTTTTAATAATACTTTTTTTCGTCAGCGATTCGTCTAATGATTTTTAGTTAATAACTGGCCCTTTCAATTAATGACTGAGCATAACTTTCTGCTAACTTCTGGGCGATGATATACGTTGACCTTTGCAATTTTTTCCAAAGAAAACTCACCGTATTAAAATAATAATTTGAACCTAAACCGTAAAAAGCGCTCCAATTGTGACAGTTCGACGAAAGCACCGCCAGTGCATCCATGGCTAACTATTACCAGCTGGTTACATATATTTTCACATATACTACCAAATTACAATTTTCAAAAGCTCATGCGAATTCGATTTCGAAAGTCATAAGGTGTCGACTGTGACGCCTCTGCCAGACTCTAGCCAGGCAGCCTTCTTCTAATGGAGGGACTCTAGTAGCAACAGGTACCGAATTCAATGTAAAAGGGCAACGGTTATTATCTCGGTATATGATTGAATTTAATTTAACTAGAAAAAACCAAAGAACTAACTGAGTTTAGGATTTATGTACAAGAATATGACGGAGTTGCCAGTCCAGAACTGTGAACTTTAAAAAAATTATGATCGTAACAAACAATTCGATGAATATAATTTTGAGAGGCCCAAACACAACCAGTTTTTTAATCGAAGCCTTCCGAAAGGCAAAAAAATAAAATTACTTATCGCGTGTAAGCAAGCCCGGACCAATTAAGTTGCCATGTTCTTCGACTGACGTTTATATTATTTAGTAATGCCCTACACAAAAACAATTGGGATCATATAATTTGACGTCGAGGGAAAATGTTTCTTTGGGAAATTATGATTTATATTAATATTATAATTTTTTAATAATTTTTTGGAAAATTTAAATCTAAATCTAATAATATTATTTGCAAAAAAATTCTCCGCACAGAACTACGTTTTGGGTAGCCCTGCGGGGCTTTTTATTATTAAGCCCTCTTTTTCATATTCAACAACGGCTACGCATAGAACTAAATTTTGGGTAGCCTTTCGGGGCTTTTTATTATTAAACCTTCTTTTTCGGATCCAACTACGGCTACGCATAGATCTACGTGTTGAGTAGCCCTTCAGGGCTTTTTATCATTAAACCCTCTTTTTCGTATCCCACATCCGCTACGCATAGAACTACGTTTTGGGTAGCCCTGCGGGGGTTTTTTTATCATTAAACCCTCTTTTCTTTGGTATCCAACTACGGCTACGAATAGAACTACGTTTTGAGTAACCCTGCAGGGCTTTTTTTCAAATAATATTATTAGATTTAAATTTAAAAAATTACAATATTAATATAAACCATAATTTCCCAAAGAAACATTTTCCCTTGGCGGAAAATTATATAATCCCAATTGATTTTTGTGTAGGGCATTACTAAATAATATAAATGTCAGTCGAAGAACATGGAAACTTTAATTCGTCCGAACTTACTTACACGCGATAAATAATTTTAATTTTTTGCCTTCCGGAAAGCTCGGATTAATAAGCTGATTGTGTTTTTATAATATTTATAATCTTGTAGTTCGAGTAATTGTATTTTATATGAAAATTTCGCCGATAACGATGATGAATGATGAAATTGCCATTTTAGACCCCCAAAAATGAGATTTTAAAACACAATTTTCCTCATTTTCCAGGCGGAAAATCGTTAATAATAGTATCATCCGCGCTCTAAAATTACTTAATCTATCATTTTTACAAATAATCTATACATATAAATATAATTGAAGTATCTGTCTGTTATTCGCTTAGAAATAGCTATAAGTTAGTTTTACTTTATTATTCTAATAATAAAGTATTGTGATCGACACAGAAAAGAAAAAAAATTTGCTACCCTGAAATTTTGTTTTTTCGCATTAGCCTAAAAATGCAAAAAAAAAATCTGTCCCGCCGTACGCCATCCGCCGTAAGCCGTACATATGGACTCATATCTCCGAGACCGATAAAGGTAGAATGTTCGTTTTTGGGTGGATTATGATTGGAGAAATGAGCTGTATTTTCTAAATTTTGGGGGTGTTAGGTGGAAGGGGGAGGCGGGGGGAGGGAAAGAGTCAAAAACTACACTTGCTAATATCTCCACCACGAATGCAGATAGGAAGTCGAAAGTCTGTAGAGATATAGAGAGAGTTGTGGGACAAACTTTAAAAATAATTTAATTTTTTTATCCATTGGCGTCCGAAAAGTGGGGGCTAAAAACAAATCGTCGGCCGAATTTGTTTTTCAAATGATTATATCTTCGAAATTAGTTATTGAAAAAAATCATATTATGGGACCATTAAGGTGGCATATAGCTTTACCGGAATCAGCTTAGAAACTGGCTAATTATTGTAAGGAGGAGGGTCAGGGGGGTGCAAAGAAAAACACTTAAGAATTAATATCTCAACTATCTCTTAAGCTATGTAATTGAAACTTGGAACATTTATTGGGCTATACTAAAAAATACGGAAAAAATATAACATGTTGAAATACTAGTAGTGGGGGGAAATGGGGAGCATTTCAAAAATGGCACACTTTCCAAAATTACAAATCGTGATATCTGAAAATCAAGTACAAATATCAAATCGAAAATTTGTCAGATTGTAGAACTATATAGTTGCTAATTTTGGTAAAAATTTAAAGTTGTGTGGTGTAAGGGGAGGGAGGTGGTAAGCAAAAAAGTCGAAAATTTTGAGTGATTATTTTAGGGCTCTGGAAAAAGATATAAAGTTTAAATTTTGCATGTGAATACATCTATTTGATACACATAGAAAAATAGTAATAACTTGTTGCATAATTGTTATAAACCGACCCCTCCGGTCTAACGTGCACAAGGTGTTTCGTGTGCATTGAAAAAAACACATAAACTAAAAATTTTTGAGTGAAATTTTAAGAAAGTAACTTGAAAATTTGTGAAATGCATTTAAAAAAAATTCCTAAATATACAAAATATTAACTGGTCGAAAATCTTTAAGACTTCTACCATTTTCAAGAAATCAATCACCACCTAACTTTTAAAAGCTATCAAGTTGAAATTTTGCATAAAAACCTTTAAAAATAGTTGAAACAAAATTGCGTCAAAAGTTTTTAAATCGCGTTTGTGCCTCTGCCCCCTTCCATACAAAAGTATGATTTCGACCTTTATTAAGAAATCAACTATCACCTAACTTTTAAAAGCTATCAATTTAAAATTTTGCAGAAAAACTTTTAAAAATACATAGTTAAAATAAAATTGCATCAAAAGTTTTGAAATCCCACCTGTGCTTCAATCAATTAAAAAAGCTATTAACATCCACCCACCCTTATTATTACCCCTCCTCCTCCCCTCATAAAAACCCAAACTTGCAGAAACGAATGAAATATTGTTATATTGACAACAGGCCTGCCCAAGAAGTTACTTTCACTTAGTCTTCCCAAACCACTCTAACCTGCATATTGACTTTCCACTCATCCGCAACTCGTCCCAAGAATAATAAAGTTTCGCCCGACTTGTTGGCAGTTTATTTATACTCTAGATGAAATCTGAGAGTATTATAAGTTTGCCACAAAGTTTGTAACGCTAAGAAATAACGCTCGGAGAAAAAAATGAATGATACAGAAGTTCATATAATCACTCAAAAATCTCAAAACCGGATGTCCTTTTGTCCGTCCGTCTGTCTGTCTATCAGTGTCCTCTCTAGCTTGAGAACGCGATGGGCTAGAAAGTAAAAATTTTGTACACTTGGTTTTTGACAAAAAAGTAAGGTCAAGTTCGTGAACGGGCTAAATCCGTCCAACCCTTCTACCCCCTCCCATACAAAATGACACAGTTTCGCATTTCGATATTAAACGGATTTTTACAAAAAGCATAAAAGTTATTGATCTGAAATTTGGAGTATATTACTTTTATAATAATTTCAATCTGATGTATAAAAATTATTCGAGTCCTCCTCTTCCTTCCACTACCTTCCATACAAACTGCATTTTTTTATGAAATTCTATAAACCAATTTACTTAGTACGTATCAAAGTTATCGAGCTGATATTATGCAATAAATATAAGCTTCACTCCTTCTACCCCCTCCCATACAATTTAACACAATTCAACAAATTTCCAAAGAGTCGATTTTCCTAAGAAGTATGAATGCTGCTGATCTTTAATTTAAAATATGTCAATTAAAGGATGTTTACAGTTATTTCTATAAAAGTCATTAAGAACCCGCCCCTCCTTCTACAACCTCCCATATAAACTACACAATTTCACTAAATCTCATACACTAATTTTCTCAGTATCTATTAAATTTTTGAATCCTAAATTTTGTATAAAATATTTTGATAGCAACTCTAGCATGCACTCCCTCCACTTCACATACAAAATTTCTTAAAATCAAAAAATTTCTCTTTCATCTAGAGTACCGCACGATTGGGTTTTACGCCCAATCGTAGTCTTGTTATGTTTAGTAATATGTAATAATCAAATTTTCTTGGAAACTATAAGAGCTATTAGTTTGAAATCTGGAAAGTTTTTATGCAAAATTAAAAATTGATAGCTTTCAAGAGTTAGCTGATAACTGATTTCTTAAAAATGCTCGAAAAAATAATTTTGTAATTTTGTAATTTGTGACGCGATTTTCTTTCTTTTCTCTTGTAAGTGCTTGTACAAAATTTCAAGTTCGAACCTTTTAATTTGCTAGTTATTAGTTAAATACAAATTATTTGAATGCTCTCACTCCCTACACCACAACCCATACAAACTACACTTTTTCATGAAATACTGTAAACCAATTTGCTCAGTACGGATAATATTAATTGAGCTCAAATTTTGTACTAAATCCTTAATTAGTATTATACTTAATATCGGGGATAAGTAAACCGATTAGCTTCTCCCCTTCTACCCCTCTCTCATACAATGTGACACAATTTCACATTCTTTACAAAATTGGATTTTCTTGAATAGTATGAAAGTTATTGATCTGAAATTTACAATATATCAATTGCATGATAATTATAGTTATTTCTTGAAAAATCACTAAGACCCCTCACTCCTTCTACTACCTCCCATATTATTTATTTCACTAAAAATAATGCACTAATTTTCTCAGTATCTATTCAATTTTTAAAGCTTAAATTTGACACAAGACATATTTATAGCTACTCTAGCGTAATGTGAAACAAATTAGTTCAATGCTGTCACCCATTCTACCACTTCCCATACACAATTCTTTAAGATCACGAAAATTTCGATTTCATCTATTATATCGCACAATCGCAGTCCTGTTATGTTTTTAAGCTTAATGTTATTTATGTGGGCTTTTGTTTTTAATTAACACAAGCTACAACTATTCACATGTCTTTAACTCTCTCCAATACGTACATGATCTCAAATCACGGAATTGATTTGATCATGAGCCTGTCCTATTCAAATACGAGTATCATGGTATCATTCTTAATAATTTATGGTTCTGATTCCTACAAAATAGAAACGATTGTGTTCAAAGAGTCATTAAACTAAGCAGATTATACATCCCACATAATGTATTATTATTATTATTATTTATATTAGGGGAACACGTGAGAGCACTGCGGCCTTTTTGGCCTATTGTGCGATTATTGCCCCTATACCCTACCATAACTCAATAGCTTTAGCTAATTTGAGTATCTGTAAGGGAGCCATGTTGGCTAGTTCCTCGGTGGAAATGAAACCTTTCCCAAGAAGATTACGCCTTTTTCTTGCCACTGCTTCACAGTGGCATAGAATATGTATTGTCGTTTCTGAGTCTTCGAGACAGAGGCGGCAAATGTCGGTTTCAGCTAAGCCCATATTATTGAGGTGGTGGTTCACTCCACTATGCCCCGTCATTAGGCCAATTAGAGTACTAATATCACAATTGCTGAATTTTTGGATATCCTTCACTTCCTTTTTTTGCGGTAGGATTAGCTTTTTTTTAAATTGATAAGCCTGGAAGTCTATTCCAATAGATTTTAAATTCTCGTTCAACCCAATTTCTAAGTAGAGGGTTGGTGTGCCCTTTTAGTTTTCCGCAAAATGGCTCTGGACCAATAAAATTTGTTTCTGCGCCGTTTTACGCAAGACGATCAGGCTCTTCACTTCCCTCAATTCCCATATGTCCTGGTACCCACATTAAGGTTATGTTGTTCTTTTTTCTCAGGATGATTAGGCTTTGAAGGTAGTCCCAAGCTATCCTCGATCCGTATTTATTGGATGTTAGGGGTTTGAGAACCGCCTGACTATCCGATAGGATATAAGTTGATTTGTTGCGATGAGCTCTCCTTATATTCTCTTGGATACATAGCTCCATTGCAATTAGTTCAGCCTGGAAGATTGTGGCTTCTTTGCCGAGTGGTTTTGAAACCGAGAAGTTAGGGCCTTTGACTCCGGCTCCTGTCCCCTCAGAGGTGCGCGAACCATCTGTATACCAGATGGTTGATCCCTCTTCCATTTCAGGTAGCGCGGATTGCCAGTCCTTGCGTTCTCTGATTATAACTTTGAAGGGGGTTTCAAAGTTATATTTTGTCGGCATAGCATCCGATAATGTGGAGGTTAGAACCTCCAATTTTGGGTTTCTTAGGATTTTGAGGTGGCCTCTAAAATCTCCTGGTTTGTACTTGTTTTCCCTCTGTATGCGTAACAGTCCTTTGATAGCTTCCTTTTTTATTTGTAGATGTATCGGAGGGATGTTAAGGAACATTTCCATTGCCGCTGTGGGACAGGTTTTCATAGCTCCTGTGATACCAAGACAAGCTAGCCTTTGGATTTTTTGTAGCGTAAGCTGTGCTCTTCTTTGTAAAGTTTTAGTCCACCAAATCGTTGATCCGTATGTGACTATTGAATGTAGCACCAGTAAATCATTTTGGGCTTTAGTCCCCATTTTCTGCCAAATAAGCTTTTACAGGCTCAAAATGCCTTTAGTGCTTTGGCATGAGTCCATTCTATATGTTTATTCCAGTTGAGTTTGCTATCTAGTATAACACCCAGATATTTTACCTCATCTGAAAAGGGTATTATTGTACCATTTATTGAAGGGGGTATGATGTACATTTTTCTTTTATTTGTAAATGGTACTAACTCAGTCTTACTTGGGTTGATGTTCAAGTTTTTAGACTGACACCAGTTCATTATCACTTCTAAGGCTGATTGTATCCTTTCTGATATAATTAAATCATGTTTTACCCCTAATGATAATGACGAGGTCATCGGCATATCCTATAGCCTCGTATCCTTGTTCTGTTAGACGATCTAGGAGTTCATCTACTACAACTGACCAAAGAAGTGGAGATAGTACCCCACCTTGGGGACAGCCTCTATAGGTCTGTGCAGTCAATGTGCTATCCCCTAGATCCATGGTTGTCATTCGGCTCCTTAGCATGGCATGTATCCATCTAGTCGTGGCCATTTCCACACCCTTTTTCCTAGCCGCCACTATTATGGCTTCATGTGGAGTATTGTCAAATGCTCCTTCTATATCTAGGAATGCACAAAGTGCAATTTTTTTATAGTCTTTTGCCTTTTCGATTTGTCTTACCAGACCGTGAAGGGCTGACTCTGTTGATTTGCCCTTTTGGTAGGCATGTTGATTAGTATTAAGACGAACCTTGTTGGGTCCTGTTCTTACGTGTGTATCCACTAACTTCTCCATCGTTTCGACGAAGAAGGAGGTAAGGCTTATAGGACGATGTAACTTAGGCTGATCCATGGGACGATTCCCTGCCTTCGGTACAAATACCACCCTCGCTTTCCTCCAAAATTTTGGGATGTATCCCCAAATAAAGCTGGCTTTAAAGATCTTTATCATTATTGGCATTAAGATCTCTAACCTCTTCTGCAGTAATGCGGGGAATATTTTATCTACTCCGGCTGATTTGTAAGGCTTAAAGGAGTTGATCGCCCACCTGATCTTTTCCGGAGTGAAGATTTAACCAGCAATGCTTTTGCTGTGCGGAGTTTGACGATATGTCCTTTCCTCCGCCTCTAAATCTTAATTGTTGTTTATTATATTGCAGCCTGGGAAATGTGTTGCCAATAACACCTCAAGGGTTTCCTTGCTGCTTTTAGTAGAGGACCCATCCGGTCTCTCCAAAAGTCCGATATTTATCGGGGTGTCTTTTGATAACACCTTTTGAAGTCTTGAGGCTGTTGGGAGATCATCTAGCTCTTCACAGAATCTTCTCGCTCAAAAACCTCGATTCCGAGTGACCGTCTGTCTGTCTGTCTGTCTGTCTGTCTGTCTGTCTGTCTGTCTGTCTGTCTGTCTGTCTGTCTGTCTGTCCGTCTGTGCGTCTGTCTACAGCATAACTCTCGAACGCTTTGAGCTATCGTGCTGAAATTTGCTGTGTGTAATTTTTAGCGAAAAAGTAACTTTAAGTTCGTGAATGGGCTACATCCCCTCACTCCTTCTACCCCCTCCCATACAAATTTCATGAAATTTCGAAATATTAAGAAATTGATTTTTCTTTCAAACTGTTAAAGCTATCGACTTGAAATTTAAGTCAAAGTATTATGATATAAATGTCATTAATATCACGGAATATTGACCCGATCCCCTCACCCCTTCTACCACCTCCCATACAAATGGACAATTTTGAAAAATACATATTTTCGATTTTCATTGAAACTAGTAAAGCTGTAAAACCGAAATTTCGTCAGAATTAATTCTATTATAATTGCAATTTATTTTAAAAATAATTATCATCTTCACCTCACTCCTTCCACCCCCTCCCATGCAAATTTCACGAAATTTTGAAATTTAAATTAAATTATTTTTCTTCGAAACTGTCAAAGCTATCAACTTGATATTTTATATAAAGTATACAAATAGAAATATTAATAATACGAAAAAAATTTTTTTTGATCCGTACACTCCTTCTACCCCCTCCCATACAAATGCATAATTTTTGTTAAATGCATTTTATCGATTTCCATTCAAACTAGAAAAAGTACAAACTTCAAATTTTGCCAGAATTTGTTTCTTAATAATTGAAATAAGTGTTAGAAAAAATTATCAGCTCCGCTTCACTCCTTCTACCACCTCCCATACAAATATCTCTATTATACATTCAAGAATAAAATTTCTCCTTCAAGTATATGAGAGCTATCGACTTTGAAATTGAATCAAAGCATGGTGATAAGGACGATGATAAGCAGTTTCAAAATTATATTAAATGCTCCACTTCTTCTGCCACCTCCCATATAAAATTCCCAATTTCAGGAAGACTATGACCAATTTCATTAAAAATAATGAAAACTTAAAACTTTAAATTCAGCAAAAAACATTTTGCACGCTATGTTCGGTGTCATATACGAAAAATACAAACCTCCTTCTCTACTTCTACCACCTCCTATGCAAAAGTCAATATTCACTATTCGAAAGAATTTGAGATGACATATTTTCCGGTATATTAAAGTCATTTCCATCTCATCTAGAGTATCATATGATTGGGCTTTAAGCCCAATCATAATTCTGTTATGTTTTTATAAAGGTCCAAGTTACATGTTACGTCGGGCCAAGGTACAAGTATGTACTACTTATCAAGATTTTCGTCAAGACTTTGGAACGCTTTACCAACAAGTATAACCTGCGGTGCTTCAAGAACAATGTCAAACGTCATTTTCGTCTTTCTCCTACTTAAAACCTCCACTTCCTATACCGACATAATTGTGCATGGCATTAAAGGGTGACGCCCTAAGTTATACTCGGTGCCGTAAAAAAAAACCTTGGAGCGTTTTGACTTTAGCTACACTTTCATTC
This sequence comes from Chorisops tibialis, assembly GCA_963669355.1. Classification (NCBI taxonomy): domain Eukaryota; kingdom Metazoa; phylum Arthropoda; class Insecta; order Diptera; family Stratiomyidae; genus Chorisops; species Chorisops tibialis. The sequence continues at coordinate 168,409,417 of OY770263.1, read as the reverse complement.
ATAACATTAATAATAGTGCATTACATAAAAATGTTAAGACATTTTGAAGCTAAGACACAACAATGCATATACACGAGAAATAGCTTGCATCAATATTTTGCAAGTTATGGTGTATTAAGTGAAATCCGGACTAAGGTATACGACCTTCCCCTAGTGAGAAATTTGGTGTATTGCATTTAGTGAAATTGTGCAGTTTGTATGGGATGTGGTAGAAGGAGTGCGGAGTTTTTAATTACTTTTCCAGAGACCACTATAAACATCATGTATTTGACCTGCTTTAAATTGCAGATCAATAGCATTTATACTTTTCAGGGAAATCGACTTTCTGTAAAGTTCGTAATTGTGTCATGTTGTACTAATAATTATTTCAAAAAAATTTAGTGCAAAATTTCAGCTCGATAAATTTTATACGTACTGGGTAAATTGGTTTACAACATTTTCATGAAAAGTGCAGTTTGTATGGGAGGTGGTGGAAGGAGTGAGGGGATTCGAATAATTGTCGTAGATTGAAATCGCTATAGAAATGATATAATCCAAATTTCAGAACAATAGCTTTTATACCTTTTGAGAAAATCCATTCTTTGTCAAATTCCGAAATTATGCCATTTTGTACGGGAGGTGATAGAAAGTGTGGAGCGATTTGAACCGTTTATGAAGTTGCACTTAATTTTTTGTCAAAAATAGCGTGTACAAAATTTAAACTTTCTAGATCAACGCATTCTCGAGCTAGTTAGGACAAGGACGGACAGACGAACATCCGGTTTTGAGATTTTGAGTGATAATATGAACTTCTGCATCATTCGGTTTTTCTCCAAACCTTATTTCTTAGCGTTACAAACTTTGTGGCAAACTTATAATATTCTCATATTTATACTCTAGATCAAATCTGAGAGTATTATAAGTTTGCCACAAAGTTCGTAACACTAAGAAATAAGGCTCGGAGAAAAAAATGAATGATACACAAGTTCATATTATCACTCAAAAATCTCAAAACCGGATGTCCGTCTGTCTGTCTCTCTGTCCGTGTCCTCTCTAGCTTGAGAACGCATTGATCTAGAAAGTTTAAATTTTGTACACGCTATTTTTGACAAAAAATTAAGTACAACTTCATGAACGATTCAAATCGCTCCACACTTTCTATCAGCTCCCGTACAAAATGGCACAATTTCGGAATTTGACAATGAATGGATTTTCTCAAAAGGTATGAAAGCTATTGTTCTGAAATTTGGAAGATAATAGTTTTATGATGACTCCTTTCTACTTTATAAGAATTATTTGTGTCCTCCCCATCCTTCCACCCCCTCCCACACAAACTGCACTTTTTCATGAAATGCTCTAAACCAATTTACTCAGTGCGTATACAATTTATCGATTTAAAATTGTGCACTGAACATTTATTTAGAATTATTAGTAAGATAAAAAAAATTAGACGATTAGCTTTACCCTACTACCCCCTCCCATACAAAATGACACAATTTCGCAATTTGACATTAAACGAATTTGCTCAAAAAGTACAAAAGCAATTGGCCTGAAATTTTAAATATATTACTTTTATAATAAATTTAATCTGCTGTATAAAAATTATTTGAGTCCTTCTTCTCTTTCCACCACCTCCCATACAAACTGCACTTTCTTATGAAATACTAAAAACCGATTTACTGAGCACGTATGGAATTTATCGAGCTGAAATTATGCACTAAATTTTTATTTAGAATTATTAGTAAGACCAAAAAAAATTAGGTGATTAGTTTCACTCCTTCTAACCCCTCCCATACAATTTGACACAATTCAACAACTTTACAAAAAGTCGATTTTCCTGAAAACTATGAATGCTACTGATTTGCAATTTAAAATATGTCAATTAAATGATGTTCGAAGTTATTTCTAAAAAAGTCATGAATAACTTCACACTCCTTCTACCACCTCCCATACAAACTGCACAGCTTCACTAAATCCAATACGCTAATTTTCTCAGTACCTTTTAAATTTTTGAATCCTAAATTTTATATAAAACATTATGATAGCAACCTTAGCGTGATGTAAAAAAAAGTTCAATATCGTCACCCCCTCTACCACTTCCTCTACAAAATTTCTTAAAATAAAAAATTTGTCTTTCATCTAGAGTATCGCACGATTGGGCTTTACGTCCAATCGTAGTCCTGTTATATTTTATCTAGAGTATAAACCACCAGGAATAACAAAAAGATAAATTGTCTCGCTTTGGAACCAGCAAAAACACGGCTGCTTTATAGGTATTCCTTAAACCACCAAGAACCCAGATCACAATTCCGAATTAACGATAGTAAGAATTGTTGTAATTTAAGTCGTGATATCGTGAGTCCGACGTGGCGCACGATCTGCCTAAACGTACGCGACTTTGTTTATTAATCTTCACTCATTTCTGCACAGAACTGTGCTATCCGCAAAGCTCTACGATTAATAGCGCAATCAATTATTCGGATTTATTGGTTGCTACCTCCTCAAAGGATCCGAATCTCAGTGTGGAGTTGCGTTAATAACCGGGTTTCTTGACCTAGAGAAAAGAAGAGATTTATATAGGTCTCGCACCAACCAGTGTATACGCCAGTCTGGAGTAAGCGGTGTAGACTTGGTACAAGGATACACCGCTACGTATTGAAAAATATGTCTCTTGTATGTAAGTTGAAACATGCACAAATCTCGATTCGATTGATTGGGCCGTTGATGATTGTCGGCAGGTACCCACGTCAATCGAAACAAGATATGGAATATACGCAACGGGGTTCCGGTAAAATACCCAGACTTACATTTATCTGATTACGTTTACGAGACAACACTTGTTAGACATTAATTTGCCAGACTTCCATTTGCCAAACTTCGAGTTTCCAGACTTTCATTTTGCCAGACTTTTACTAGCCAGAATTAAATTTCTCAAGCTTTTAAAGCCAGGCTAACATTTGGCAGACTTTTATAGGCCGGAATAATATTTATTGAACTTTGTCTCTTTAACATGCAACCTTACCTGTATCTAGTCCTTCATTTCCTCCTACCAAGGAGAATGCTGTGTTTTTGGTCAGAAGAGTAAGCCTAAAAAATCTACTAGTGGAGATCATACTACATATGTTAATATTTCGTTTATTACAACTCCTCAATTTTCCAATAACCACTCAAAATTCATTTCAAAGTTTTAGTTATAACTTCCTTCATAGACTGCGGAGATAACATACAATTAATTGCATTTTTAATTTCAAAACTTCAAGCTCCAACCTTCCATCACCTATAATAGCTTACAACGAAAATTTTCTTCTAGAATCATGAATAGTGAAGTAAATAGCAAAAAACCCTCAGCTGCTTTACACGACCTTAAAGCACTCTTACCTGAAAACACCAAAACTGGCTGAAAAGGTAGCATAAATGACGAGCAAAGAAAGAACTTGACGACATCAATAAAAATGTCCTCCTGTATTTTTATCATGATCCTTTCCATACAATTGCTTAGAAGTAGCGCATGTTTTCGCCAATACCTCGGGCATATTAACATTAACATGTCCTTTCGAGAGATTCAGAGCAAAATTCCAGAGGACCCGAATCATATTGTGATGATTCGAGTCTCTACTCGAAATGGTGTTAATGTTAATCCAGACCATTTCGAGGAAAGAAAAATATCGCTATAAGGGAAATGGTTTCATTCGAATCTTGTCGATCGAAAGAAGGTACAAGGATTTTCTTTCGTACGATTTTATACGAAATAGGCATGGAATGGACCTGAACCTTTTTCGATGCTATTGCTGTTATTTATATCCGGAAATGGACGGCTCTTATGTTTCATTTTGTCATCTTCAGATGAACGAATAGACCCACCATCATCCCGTCCCTTCTCCCGGAAATAAAACACACAACAATCGTCCTTTTTTAGTAATGGTCGGTGTTTTGCAATATTTTTTTTTCTCAGCTTCATCCTTACTATCACAGGTCATTTTATAGGGCAGGCAAAAAAAACGAAAAAAGGACTCTATCATGCTTGACTATGATAAGGATTCCAGGAAGAAAAGTAGCTACTACAGCAACAAGGAACCAGAAGCTATGTTATACTCGACGTAATTAAAGGAATCCAAGTAGAATCATTGATGATGTGTACGAAGATGATACAAGCTAACAAGTACAGAAGAAGCAATATACGCTTTGTATGTTATTCAAGGATAACGCAGTAATCGTACACAAGAAGTTCGTTAAGAGATTCTTTTTCTTAACTTGCTTTTCGTTAATTTCTTATTTACGATTATTTGTGTTTTGTTTTCTGCCTCATAAAATCATCATTGAGTAAAAACATAAGCAAACTTTATATCCTCCTTTTCTGGTACAGAAAAGTATACTTACAAGGATTAAGATTTCTTCAGGACATTTCACCTTAATCTCTTTCTAACATTTTTTTTTCTCCGTTTTTTTTTTTAACTCGCTTTCGTATCACTTTTTTATGAAATTCTCAGCGAATTCTTAATTTTATTGAAAAGTTTTGTCCGAAGGAATCTTCGTACGTATCCTTCGTCTTTGCCAGGTTCTTAATTTTTCTTTTTGTCCCTTCAATACATGGTCCATGGTTGGAAAAGATGAATAGTAGTAGTTTCGTTGGGAAAATGTACAAACGAAGGAAAAATAAGAAAAGGAATTTCTTAATGGAAACTTGAAAAGGTTGAGCTGAACTCAACTCGGTTTTATGCATCAGCTATCAAAGGTCCTGCCAAAAGGATTTTTCTTTTGCGAATTGAGACGGCGAAGACACCGTCGTCGAAGAAAAAAAAAACGGATTAATGAGGAATTTTTGAATGTGCATTTCAAGAAAAATGTTTTTTGCTCCTTTAATTTTTTCTTAAAAATGAGAATGGGAAAAAAGGAAGATAAGTTACGGTCTAAATCAGAAATATAAGCAAGCTCTAAGCTATAAGAGTTGAATCAAAGGATTTCAGAATAGAGTTCATTTAAATTTAACATAGTTAGTTTTATATAATATCGAAGGGGAAAGTTTTGATGGAAAACGACCTAGAAATGCTTGGAGAAATGAAAAAAGTAAAGCATCTGGTTTAAAACATTTCTCAATATTTCTTTCAAACTTTATTGAGAAATCCCTTTCTAACAATGTTTCGAATTAAACTTCTTTAAGGCGAATTTTCACTGCGCCGAAATTACGGACCTGGTAATTTGTAAATGTCGTGAAACTGTCCACGGTATACCTCCACAATTTTCTTTTGGACTGACCAATTTTAAATTTTCAAATTATACAGAAGTGCTGGAATTTGACTTGAAAATGGATGAACGACGTTGCTAGCACTTAAAAATTATTTTAAATTTGCAAAAGCCATCATCAACATCAACAATGGCGCGACAGCCCAAATCGGGCCTTGGCCTCCTGAAGTCGTCGCCTCCAATCGTCTCGATCCAAAGACCGCGTCCTCCAGCTGCTAATTATACTCTAGATGAAATCTGAGAGTATATTGTGTTTGCCTTACCGTTTGTAACGCTAAGAAATAATGCTCGCACAGAGCCGCCAAGGGTACAGAAATATTTGTTGTCGCTCAAAAACTTCGATTCCGAGTTGCTGTCTGTCCGTCTGTCTACAGCATAACTCTCGAACGCTTTGAGCTATCGTGCTGAAATTTGTTGTGTGTCATTTTTAGCAAAAAAGAAACTTTAGGTTCGTGAACGGGCCACATCCCCCCACTCCTTCTACCCCCACCCATACAAATTTCACGAAATTTCGAAATTTTCAGAAATTGATTTTTCTTTGAAACTTTTTAAGCTATCGATTAGAAATTTGGGTTAAAGTATTATAATATAGATGCCATTAATATGACTGAATATTGATCTGATCCCATCACTCCTTCTACCCCCTCCCGTACAAATGCATAATTTTGAAAAATGCATTTTTTCGATTTTAATCGAAACTAGTTAAGTTATAAAAACGAATTTTTGCCAGAATTAATTTTATTATAATTCCAATCAGCATTGAAAAAATTATCAACTGCACCTAACTCCTTCTACCCCCTCCCATACAAATTTCACGAAATTTTGAAATTTAAATTAAATTATTTTTCTTCGAAACTGTTGAAGCTATCAACTTGATATTTCGCTTAAAGTATAAAAATAGAAATATCAATAACGGGAAAAAAAAATTGTTTTCATCCTTACACTCCTTCTACCCCCTCCAATACAAATGCATAATTTTTGTTAACTGCATTATATCGAATTCCATTAAAACTAGAAAAATTACAAACTTAAAATTTTGCCAGAATTGTTTTTTAATAGTTGCAATAAATGCTGGAAAAAATTATCAGCTCAGCTTCCCTCCTTCTACCCCCTCCCATATAAATATCTGTATTATAATTCCAAGAAAGGCATTTCTCCTTCGAATACACATGAGAGCTGTCGACTTTGCAATTGAATCAAAGCATCACTTTGCTTTGATTCAATTGCAGGGTGATGATAAGCAGTTTCAAAATCATCGAAAACGTTCCACTTCCTCTGCCACCTCCCATACAAATGCCACAATTTCTGAAAAACTATGTCCAATTTCTTTAAAAATAATGAAAACTAAAAATTTTAAATTCAGCACGAAACATTTTACATGCCATGACACCGAATCACATAGGAGAAATACAAACTCTTCCCCCCCCTCTCTACTTCTACCACCCCCCATGCAAAGTCTCTACTCACTATTCGAAAGAATTTGAGATGAGATATGTTCCGGTATATTAAAGTCATTTCCATCTCATCTAGAGTATCATATGATTGGGCTTTAAGCCCAATCATAATTCTGTTATGTTTTTTAAGATGGCTTTCTTCATCAACTGCGTCTTCCCATCGCTTGCGTGGCTTACCTACTGGCCGGTTACCACTCGCTTTGCCTTTCAGAGCACGTTTGGAAATTCTTCTGTCTTCCATTCGCTGTACATGGCCAGCCCACTGCAGTTTACGTAGCTTGATGAACGTCGAAGCTTCTGGCTGGTCGTAGAGTTGATACAACTCATGGTTGTATCTCATTCGCCATTCCGTTCCTTCCTTCACAGGTCCCAAAATTCTTCGGACGACCTTTCTTTCAAATGTGTTAACTGCCTTTTCGGAAGTTCGCGTTAATGTCCACGTCTCGCTGCCATAACAGAGCACAGGTCGTATAATAGTTTTATATATCCGCAGCTTATTGTTCCTGTGCACTTTCTTGGATTTCATTATTGGAAGTACCGAATAATACGTCTTATTTGCTAGTATTATCAGTCGTTTGATTTCGTCTGTTTCATTACCGTCCTTTGCTAGATTATCCCCAAAAATATATGAAATTCTCCACACTCTCCAAATTGTATTCCGCAATTGTTATGTTTTGTCTGATAGGGCGCTCTCCTTCTTGTTTGCGTCATTACTTTTGTTTTGTTTTCGTTAATGCGCAACCCGACTTCTTTTGCGGCAGAGTCAAGATTGACAAATACCTCCTTAGCACTATGGAAGGATCTTGCTAGGATGTTAATGTCGTCAGCGTATGCTGCTAGTTAGGTGGACTTGAATAGTAGTGTCCCGTTGGTATCGACTGGATTTTTCGGACGACATACTCCAGTACCAAATAGAAAAGCATGGGAGCTAGACCATCTCCCTCCTTTAAGCAACATTCCGTTCGAAAGCTGGTTGTGGAATCGGTTTGTTTTCTCACTTGGGATTCAGTGTTCGTCATTGTGAGTCTTGTTAGTCGGACTAGTTTTGGAGGAATTCCAAAATCAAGCATGATTTGGTACAGTACGCTCCTGTCGAAACTGTCGCATGCTTGTTTAAAATCTACGAAGATTTGGTGCACGTCTGTGTTATATTCCCAGCATTTCTCAAGCACCTATTTCACCGAGAATATCTGGTCTGTTGTGGATCGTCCGGTTCTGAATCCGCCTTGGTATTCCCCAATTATTTGATTAGCACAGGGCTTAAGACGATGTTCAATTATTTTTGTCAGTATTTTGTAGGACGTACACAACAATGATATTCCTCTGTGATTCTCACAGCAGAGTAAATTGGACATATAATGCTTTTTCGCCAATCGTCGGGTATGATTTCCTCTGTCCAAATTTTGCATATCATGATGTGCAGTATTTCAGCGACACAATTTCCACCGTTTTTCAGAAGTTCAACTGGTATTTCGTCAATTCCCGGCGCTTTGTTTAGTTTTAGGTCACATAGGGCTGCTTTGATTTCAGCAAGCGTGGGTAGTGTGGATGATGGTTCATCTTCGTCAGTTGAGGCTTCAATTGAAATGTTGTCTGTCGTGATCGGTGCTTATGGGTTGGGATTCAAAAGATGTTCGAAGAAGGAAACCCATCTCCTTTTGATTTCTTGTGTGTCGCTGATGATGTTGCCCTCTGCGTCTTTGCAGAGACTGGTTTTTGGCTTACATCCCTTTTTTAAGTCTTTTACTATTGCGTATGCGTCCCGCATTGTATTTTTTCTCATGTCGTCGTCCATTTTATGTATTTTGTCATTATGGTACTTCCTTTGTTTTCGTCTACAGGTCTTTTTCGCATATCGCCTAAGCTCGTCATATCTTTCTTTTTTGGCTCGTGTAGGTCGTTCAGTAAAAATTTTGTAAGCCTCCTTCTTTCTATCTATTGCATCGCGACATTCTTGGTCGAACCAATCATAATTTTTTCGCCGTGCTTGATATCCTAATACTTCTTCTGCGGAGAATTTGATGCTTGATCAGCTTGGTGTCGTGTATTATGAGTTGCTCAAACCGGGCGAAACCATTACTGGAGCTCTCTACCAAACACAATTAACAAAATTGAGCCGAGCGCTCAATGAAAAACACGCCCATTACTACTCCAGACATGACAAAATAATTCTCCTACATGATAATCCTCGTCCGCATATTGCGGCGCCGGTCAAAGCATACATATTTGGAAACACTTAATTTGGAAGTCCTACCTTAGCCGCCGTATTCACCATACATTGCCCCTTCCGATTACCATTTGTTTCGGTAGATGGCACATGGCCTGTCTAAGCAGCACTTTACATCATATGAAGATACTAAAAATAAAGTGCCAACAAGTCGGGCGAAACTTTATTATTCTTGGGACAAGTTGAGGATGCGAGAAAAGTCAATAAGCAGGTTAGAGTGGTTAGGGAAGACTAAGTGAAAGCGGGTTCTTGGGCAGGGCGGGGCAGTTGTGAATTTAAGACTTAATTGCGAAACCAATCAATAGCCCCAGTACATATAATCAATATTTTATTCGTTTATTTATGCAAGCTTGAGATTTTATGAGGGGAGGGGTAATAATGAGGGTGGGTGGATTTTATTAGTTTTTTAATTGATTGCTCCAATCACGTCCATTATTCTCTGTATAGAATGTCAGTTTCATAAACGATATTGCGAAGAATTTTCATAAGTTCGGTCTACTTTATATTCATGAAACCATTGTATGGGACTGGTAAGGTAAGGTAAGGGAGTCGCGAAATTTATGATGTAGTTTTATTTCGTTTCTCTTGTAAAGTGCCCGTACACGATTTCAAGCTCCAAGGTTTTAATTTGTTGGTTATTAGTTGATTTAATGAAATTAGTCGAAATCATATTTTTGTATGGGAGGAGGTAGAAGGGCAGGCGCGATCTCAAAACTTTTGACGCAGTTTTGTTTCAACTATTTTATAAAGTTTTTTTGCAAAATTTTAAATTGATAGCTTTAAATAGTTAGGTGATAATTGATTTCTTAAAAATGGTCGAAAAAATAATTTTATGTGGGAGGAGATAGAAGTTTTAAAGGTAATCGACCAGTTAATATTTCATACATTTAGGGATTTTTATACTCTAGATGAAATATGAGAATATATTGTGTTTGCCTTACCGTTTGTAACGCTAAGAAATAATGCTCGCACAGAGCCGCCAAGGGTACAGAAATATTTGTTGTCGCTCAAAAACATCGGTTCCGAGTGACCGTCTGTCCGTCTGTATGTCTGTCTGTCTGTGTGTCTGTCTGTCTGTGCGTCTGTCTACAGCATAACTCTCGAAAGCTTTGAGCTATAGTGCTAAAAAATTTTGTGTGTCATTTTTAGCGAAAAAGTAAGGTCAAGCTCGTGAACGGGCCAAATCGCTCCACCCTTCTACCCCCTCCAATACAAAATGACACAAATGCGCAATTTGACAATAAACGGATTTGCTCGAAAAGTATAAAACTATTGGCCTGAAATTTGGAATATATTACTTTTATGATAATGTCAATCTACCGTGTAAAAATTATACGTGTCTTCCACCTCCTTCTACCACCTCCCATAAAAACTGTACTTGTCATGAATTACTCTAAGCCAATTTACTCAGTGCGTATAAAATTTAGCGAGCTGAAATTCTGCACCAAATATTTATTTAAAATTGTTAGTAAGGCCAAAAAAAATTAGACGATTAGCTTCACCCCTTCTACCCCCTCCCATACAAAATGGCACAATTTCCCAATTCGACTATAAATGGATTTGCTCGAAAAGTATAAAGGCTATTAATCTGAATTTTGGGATATATTACTTTCATAATGATTTCAATATACAGAATAAAAATTATTTGCTGCCTCCGTCCCCTTCCAACCCCTCCCATACAAACTACACTTTTCCATGAAATGCCCTAAGCCGATTTTCTCAGAACATATAACATTTATCGAGCTCAAATTTTGTGATAAATACTTATTTAGCATTATCACTAAGATCAGAAAAAAATATTTGATTAGCTTTACTGCTTCTACCCACTCCCATACAATATGACACAGTTTTACAACTTCACAAAAAATCTATTTTCTTGAAAAGTATGAATATTACTGGTCTAAAATTTAAGAGATGTCAATTTTATTATATTCTTAGTTATTTCTGAAAAAATCACTAAAATCCCCCCACTCTTTCTACCACCTCCCATACAAACTGCACATTTTCACTAAATCTAACTCACTAATTTTCTCAGCTCCTATTCAATTTTTGGAGTAAGGATTTTGTATAAAACATTTTTATAGCTACTTTAGCATGATGGGCAAAAAATTAGTTCAATGCTATCACCCTTTCTAACACTCCCCATACAAAATTTCTTAGTATCACAAGAAATTCTATTACATCTAGAGTATCGTAAGATTGCGCTTTACGCGCAATCGTAGCCCTGTTATGTTTATACTCAAGATGAAATCTGAGAGTATATTATGTTTGCCTTACCGTTTATAACGCTAAGAAATAATGCTCGCACAGAGCCGCCAAGGGTACAGAAATATTTGTTGTCGCTCAAAAACTTTGATTCCGAGTTGCTGTCCGTCCGTCTGTCCGTCTGTCTGTCCGTCTGTCCGTCTGTCCGTCTGTCTACAGCATAACTCTCGAACGCTTTGAGCTATCGTGCTGAAATTTGTTGTGTGTCATTTTTAGCCAAAAAGTAACTTTAAATTCGTGAACGGGCTACATTCCCCCACTCCTTCTACCCCCTCCCATACAAATTTCACGAAATTCCGAAATTTTCAGAAATTGACTTTTCTTTGAAACTATTAAAGCTATCGATATGAAATTTAGGTTAAAGTATTACGGTATAGACATCATTAATATCACTGAATATTGATCTGATCCCGTCACTCCTTCTACCCCCTCCCATACAAATGCACAATTTTGAAAAATGCAGTTTTTCGATTTTCATTGAAACTAGCAAAGTTATAAGAACGAATTTTTGCCAGAATTAATTTAATTATAATTTCAATCAGCCTTGAAAAAATTATCAACTTCACCTCACTCCTTCTACCCCCTCCCACACGAATTTCACGAAATTTTGAAATTTTAATTAAATTATTTTTCTTCGAAACTGTTAAAGCTATAACTTGATATTTTGCATAAAGTATAAAAATAGAAATATCAATAACGAGTAAAAAATTTGTTTTGATCCGTACACTCCTTCTACCCCCTCCCATACAAATGTATAATTTTTGTTAAGTGCATTATATCGATTTCCATTAAAACTAGAAAAAGAATAAACTTAAAATATCGCCAGAATTTGTTTTTTAATAATTGCAATAAATGCTAAAAAAAATTATCAGCTCCTCTTCACTCCTTCTATCTCCTCCCATATAAATATCTGTATTATAAATTCAAGAAAAGCATTTCTCCTTCGAATATATTAGAACTATCGAATTTGAAATTGAATCAAAGCGTGGTGATAAGGATGATGATAATCAAATTCCTGCTAAGACCCCCTATAGGGGCATAGGACAGAAACAACTCTCTTCCACAAGGCGCGGTCCTGAGCATCGGCTTTAAGCTGTTGCCAGGACTTGTTTATTCCTCTGGCCTCCTGCTCAACTGCTCGCTTCCATGTGTTACATGGTCGACCAACCCGACATCTTCCTTGAGGGTTATAATCGAGAGCCTGTTTTGCGATGTTTTGCTCTGGTTTCCTCAAAGTATGACCGATCCACTGCCACTTTCGCCGTTGAATCTCAATACCTATTTTAGTCTGGCGAGTTGTACTCCAAAGTTCGTCGTTGGAGATTACTTCTGGCCAGAATATTCCTAAAATGCGCCGGAGGCATTGGTTTACGAAAGTCTGTAGTTTCTTGGTAAGTCGAACGGTCACTTTCCACGTAGTACAACCATATAACAACACGGATTTGACGCATGCGTCAAAAACTCGCAGCTTCGTGTGAAGGGAGATCTCTCTTAACCTCCAGAAAGGGGAAAGGATACCGAAGGCCTGACGAGCTTTATTTAGCCGAGCCTCAACATCCTTTTCGGCTCCGCCGTCCATGCTGACAATGCTTCCGAGATAGCAAAAATCTTGCACCTCTTCCACATCCTGTCCATTAAGAACAATCGGTGTGCTTGCGTTCGAACCCATGTGCATGTACTTGGTTTTACGCACATTTATTTTCAGTCCCGCCTCTTTGCATTTAGAATGCAACGAGCGAACATTTGACTCTAAGTCCGAACGGGTATGTGCAAGCAAACACACGTCATCAGCATAATCAAGGTGACTTAAGATGTTAAATAGTCTCCATTGAAGACCTTTACCTTCCCCACCTTCCAGTGCAGCTTTTAAGATGTCATTTATTACCACCAGAAACAGGGCTGGTGATAATATGCAGCCTTGTCTGACACCCGTTCGCACAGGAAAGCTCTCGGACAGCTCTCCTCTATGCAAGACACGACACCTTGCATCTTCGTAGGATTCTTTAATCATAGCTATGACCTTATCTGGAATACCTCTCCTACGCAAAGCATTCCATATGTAATCTCGCTTAACGCTGTCGAAAGCCTTCTCGAAGTCCACAAACATGAGATGTAGTGGCGAACCCATTTCGGCTGACTGCTCTAATATTATCCGTAGGGTATTTGTGTGGTCGGTACAAGACGACCCTTTACGGAATCCAGCCTGATAAACTTCGAGAGTGCTCTCGACGACATCACTAATCCTATTGAGAATTACCTTAGCCATAATTTTTGATACGGCAGTAAGTAGACATATACCACGCCAATTGCCACAATCCCGAAGGTCGCCCTTCTTCGGAATTTTCACAATGACGCCCTCCTTCCATTCAGTCGGATATCTTCCCTCATTCCACACCTTAGTGAAGAGTGGGAGGAGTATATCGGCTGTTATTTCCGGGTCCGCTTTGAGGAGTTCAGTTGGTAGTCCGTCTATACCTGGAGCTTTCCTTCCCGCCATTGACCGAATGGCGGAAACTATCTCTTCCTTATCTGGGGGATCGTCCCTAATAGAGGATTGTTGCGGTTGGATGTTTGGAAGTTGTTCTGTTTCCGGAATATCTTCATCTGACAAGATGTTTAAAATATCAGAGAAGTATTCCTTCCATCGTCGCAACTGGTGTTCACTCATATTAAGGAGAGTTCCGTTGACATCTCTCACCAGGTGGTTGGCGGTGAAATTCCTGTTCGTCAACTGTTTCATGATTTTGAAAAGTGAACCCAAATCCCCAAGGTAAGCCGCAGATTCTGCCTTGTTTGCCAGATCTTCAATGGCCTTTCTCTTATCGCGTCTAACAGCCTTTTTAAGCTGTATATGAGCATCGCGGTAGTTCTGCCTCAAGTCGGGTGTTCGTTGGTTGACATCGGGTTGAGAGATGATTGCCAATTTGGCTTTTTTCCGATTGCCAACCTTGTCCCATGTGTCTTGTGACATCCAGGGTTTCTCACCGCTTTGCACATATCCCACAGATTCTTCAGCACTAGTTAGAAAAGTGTTTCTGGTTGCCTCCCAATTGGCGTCCAGTGTGCGCATTTCATGTTCACCCAATGTGGATGACTTTTCGCGTAGAATGGTGGTGTATTCGCGTTTTTTGTTGGGATCTCTGAGATTATCCACATTAAGCTTGCGCTTCATTTGAAGAATTTGTGGTCGTCGGATAGCTGCTGTACACAATCTCAAGCAGGCAACCATCAAGTGGTGATCGCTCCCCACGTCAGCTCCACGTTTCGCTCGCACATCGAGGAGACATCTTCTCCATCGGCGACTTATAGCCAAATGGTCGATCTGGTTCTGAGTAACACCATCAGGGGAAACCCAAGATGTTTTATGATGACTCTTGTGTGGAAAAAGGGTCCCTCCGATGACCATTTGCCGAGTACTACAGAACTCCACAAATAATTCGCCGTTTTCGGGTCTCTTAATCCAAGGTCGTGAAGCGTCGACCCAAGGGTCACCATGCCTCCCCATGACGTGTTCTAGTCCAGTGTTGTCTGATCCAACCTGGGCGTTCATATCTCCCGAGATGATAATAATATCTTGGAACACGTTCGAAGGTGGCACTCAGTTGGCTATAAAACTCCTCTTTGTTACCAGATGTTGCGGTATTAGTTGGTGCGTAGCACTGCAGAATTGTGACGTTTCTGACACTGGTCCTGAGCCTGACGACGATAATCCTATCCGAGATTGGTTCCCAGCTAATGAGACTGTTTCTCGCTCTCGGCGTAAGGACGAACGCCACGCCATTTCTGGCTTCACTTTCAGGGCCAATGTACAGAATAGTGTTTCCGCTAGGGGTTCGTTCTTCTCCTGATCCTGTCCACCTGACCTCGCTCAAGCCCAAGATTTGGATGTTATAGTGCTCCATTTCACGGTCGATCACTGATTGGCGGTGCAAGGACCGAGTAACCCCAGCTCTTCCCCCGTCATTCAATGTTCGAACATTCCAGAAGCCAATCATAGTCCGTTTTCGAATGCCAAAAGTCGTTACCGTAGGATCAGTCCGTATCCGAGGCGATGTATCCGTTTCTCGTATCATTTAGGTCTTAAGATCGCGGGTGATAAGCCCATGATCCAGTGAGTGTCCATTTGCCATTTTTAGGGCAAGCAGGACTGGCTGTGGGTGAATTCTACAGCCCCCATCCCAGAGGGGGATAGTTAGCTCAGGTCCGTGGAGTTGCTAACTCCAAAGATAGTTGCAGGAATTGGTAAGAAGGATGATGATAAGCAGTTTCAAAATCGTCTTAAACGCTCCACTTCCTCTACCACCTCCCATACAAATGCCTCATTTTCAGGAGAACTATGTCCAATTGAAAATAATGAAAGCTACAAATCTTAAATTCAATACGAAATATTTTGCATACCACATTAGGTGTCATATCCAAAAATTACAAACCTTCCTCCTCTGCTTCTACCACCTCCCATATAAAAGTTACTATTAATTATTTAAAAGAATAGGAGGTGACACATTTTCCGGTACATTGAACTCTTTCTTCTAGAGAATCATATGATTGGGCTTTACGCCCAATCATAATTCTTTCATGTTTTTTAAATGAATTTTGCATATTTTCAAGTTTCTACCTTAAAATTTCATTCAAACATTTTCGGCTATGTGTTTTTTTTTCAATGCACATGAAACACCTTGCGCATGTTAGACGGGGGGGGGTCGGTTTATAACTACTGTGGAACAAATTATTACTTTTTTTCTATGTATTTCAAATAGATGTATCGATATGCAAAATTTAAACTTTGTATCTTCACCAAATCACTCAAAATTTTCGACATTTTTGCTTACTACTTCCCTTCCCTTACACCCCCTAACTTAAAATTTTTCCAAAACTAATGACTGTGTAGTTCTATAATCTGACGAATTTTCGATTTGATATCTGTACTCAGTTTTGAAATATAACGGTTTGAAATTTCGGAAAGTGCACCATTTTTGAAATGCTTCTCATTTTCCCCCACTACTGCTCTGACCAAATTTTATACATTTCCTTTTGTATTTCGCTAGTTCAGCTTAATATATGATCTAAGTTTCAATTACATAGCTTAAGAGATAGTTGAGGTATTCATTTTAAAGTGTTTTTCTTTGCATCCCCCCTCCCCCTGACCATGCCCCTTACAATAATTAGCCTCTTTCTAAGCTTATTGATGGATTAGTATGCCGCTTTAATGGTCCCAAAATATGAATTTTTCATGGTAAGTAATTTAGAAGATATAATTATTTAAAAAAAAAATTGGCCAATAATTTGCTTTTAACTCCCCTTTTTCGTTGGCTGGGATAAAAAAATTAAATTATTTTTAAAGTTTGTCCTACAACTTATAGTTATGCTGATTTTCAGCTTTCTACCTGCATTCGTAGTGGAGATATTAGCAAGTGTAGTTTTTAACTATTTCTCTCCCCCCCCCCCCACCCCGCCTCACCCTTCCTGACCCAATTAACAATGGTCTTGGAGTTATGAGTTCATATGTACGGCGTACGGCAGAACGATTTTTTTTGCATTTTGAGCCTAATTTAGTCATGAAACGCGTAAAATACAGAATTTCAGGGTAGCTTATTTTTTTTCTGTGTCGATCACAATACGTTATTATTTGAATAATAAAGTAAAACTAAAAGCAATCCAGCTAGGGTATAGCCTAGTAGATAGTGTGTTGGTCTTATAATGCGAAGGTCGTGAGTTCGAATCCCGGTCGGCGCAATATATAATTCCGGCACATTGCCTGCTTGGTATACCTTGGTCACCTCAATCTATGAAAATGAAAAATTCGTAGAAAGAGGGTTGTGCGAAGGGCTAACAACCCTTCCACAATAAATAATGAAAAATGCTAAGGAACCTGAATATCAGGAGGCCAAGGTCCGATTTTACTGTAGCGCCATTGTAGAAGTAGAAAAGCAATCCATTGAAAAAGAATATAATTTCATCTCTTCACGCAAAAATAACTTGAAGATAAAGTTAATTAAATAAAAGGAAAAAACTTTCCAATTATGTTTTTTTTAACAGTTGAATCAAGGGCAAAATGAATTAGAGCGAATTTTTTTCTTTGTTTTCTTTCTCCCGAAGATACTAGTATTTTTCTTTCGAAACTATGTAAAAGAATTCAAAAATTAAATATAAGTAAGTTGCAAGAAAAAACTTGAAAGACAGTTAGAGTGAAAAAATTTTTTAACCCTATAGTGCCAGGAATTTACAACGTCTTTTTCATAGATTTTTCTTTGCTTAGTATTTTTCACGTATATAAGCATTAGATAAAATATACAATATATTAGGCATTACTTTCACGCAGTCAAGGCAAAATGAAAACAGTTTTACGACGTCGCTTAATTGAAGAAAGGAAAGCAATTGTTGAAAAAGAATTTAGTTAAAAGTGTTACTACTACTAGCGCCCTACATCACAGCTTATACTCGTACCATAATAAATTTTGTTTAATATTGTTATTTTCATCTTTCCCCAGATATCTAAGCCCTAATACCATGGTGCTACAGCTGCAGATATGCAACGTGCACGTGCAATATCTACAATGCTATCAAATCATCATGCATTTACGGGTTAAAGGAAAAACTGACCGACAGGAAATGAAAAACTCTTGAAAATCGGATCTGAGAAAAGAAATAAAAAGAAGGAATTTAGGTATTTAAAAAGTTTTAAATTTTTCCTTGATTTCCAACAAAAAAAAAATTGTATAAGAAAGTTATACTAAGACATTTTTCTTATAAATGAACTCGAAAAGGATATTTTAAGAAGCTTAACATTGTTTTGAATAATTTTTCTTGTTTTTTTTTCTCATAGAAAAAACTTTAGGTAGAAAATCGCATCAAAAGTTTGAAATATTTATGGAATGAAAAAAATGTGGAGCGGAATTGAAATATTTGATAATAGTTCCTAATGAGAAGTAAATTCTGGGAAAAAATAAAAATCTACTTCTTAGTATGGGTACTCGTACTTAGAGAGTCTTAATTTATTTTAAGAATGAAATTTATTCTCATTGGTATTACTGTTTTCGTACGTAATTAATTTCATTGCCATTGATTCACCCTATCAATCAATCAATTTCTGTTAAGACCCCCTATAAGGACATATGACAGAAACAACTCTCTTCCACGCGCGATCCTGAGCATCGGCTTTAAGCTGATGCCAGGACTTGTTTATTCCTCTGGTCTCCTGCTCAACTGCTCGCTTCCATGTTACATGGTCGACCAACCCGACGTCTTCCTTGAGGGCTATAATCCAGAGCCTGTTCTGCGATGTTTCGCTCTGGTTTCCTCAAAGTATGACCAATCCACTGCCACTGTCGCCCTTGAATCTCAATACCTATTTTAGTCTGGCGAGTTGTACTCCAAAGTTCGTCGTTGGAGATTACTTCTGGCCAGAATATTCCTAAAATGCGCCGGAGGCATTGGTTTACGAAAGTCTGTAGTTTCTTGGTAAGTCGAACGGTCACTTTCCACGTAGTACAACCATATAACAACACGGATTTGACGCATGCGTCAAAAACTCGCAGCTTCGTGCGAAGGAAGATCTCTCTTAACCTCCAGAAAGGGGAAAGGATACCGAAGGCCTGACGAGCTTTATTTAGCCGAGCCTCAACATCCTTTTCGGCTCCGCCGTCCATGCTGACAATGCTTCCGAGATAGCAAAAATCTTGCACCTTTTCCACATCCTGTCCATTAAGAACAATCGGTGTGCTTGCGTTCGAACCCATGTGCATGTACTTGGTTTTACGCACATTTATTTTCAGTCCCGCCTCTTTGCATTTAGAATGCAACGAGCGAACATTTGACTCTAAGTCCGAACGGGTATGTGCAAGCAAACACACGTCATCAGCATAATCAAGGTGACTTAAGATGTTAAATAGTCTCCATTGAAGACCTTTACCTTCCCCACCTTCCAGTGCAGCTTTCAAGATGTCATTTATTACCACCAGAAACAGGGCTGGTGATAATATGCAGCCTTGTCTGGCACCCGTTCGTACAGGAAAGCTCTCGGACAGCTCTCCTCTATGCAAGACGCGACACCTTGCATCTTCGTAGGATTCTTTAATCATAGCTATGACCTTATCTGGAATACCTCTCCTACGCAAAGCATTCCATATGTAATCTCGCTTAACGCTGTCGAAAACCTTCTCGAAGTTCACAAACATGAGATGTAGTGGCGAAGCCATTCCGGCTGACTGCTCTAATATTATCCGTAGGGTATTTGTGTGGTCGGTACAAGACGACTCTTTACGGAATCCAGCCTGATAAACTTCGGGAGTGCTCTCGACGACATCACTAATCTTATTGAGAATTACCTTAGCCATAATTTTTGATACGGCAGTAAGTAGACATATACCACGCCAATGCCACAATCCCGAAGGTCGCCCTCCTTCGGAATTTTCACAATGACGCCCTCCTTCCATTCAGTCGGATATCTTCCCCCATTCCACACCTTAGTGAAGAATGGGAGGAGTATATCGGCTGTTATTTCCGGGTCTGCTTTGAGGAGTTCGGTTGGTAGTCCGTCTATACCTGGAGCTTTCCTTCCCGCCATTGACCGAATGGCGGAAACTATCTCTTCCTTACCTGGGGATCGTCCCTAATAGAGGATTGTTGCGGTTGGATGTTTGGAAGTTGTTCTGTTTCCGGAATATCTTCATCTGACAAGATGTTTAAAATATCAGAGAAGTATTCCTTCCATCGTCGCAACTGGTGTTCACTCATATTAAGGAGAGTTCCGTTGACATCTCTCACCAGGTGGTCTTAATCCACCATGCCTCCCCATGACGTGTTCTAGTCCAGTGCTGTCTGATCCAACCTGGGCGTTCATATCTCCCGAGATGATAATAATATCACCTCTTGGAACACGTTCGAAGGTGGCACTCAGTTGGCTATAAAACTCCTCTTTGTCACCAGATGTTGCGGTATTAGTTGGTGCGTAGCACTGCAGAATTGTGACGTTTCTGACACTGGTCCTGAGCCTGACGACGATAATCCTATCCGAGATTGGTTCCCAGCTAATGAGACTGTTTCTCGCTCTCGGCGTAAGGACGAACGCCACGCCATTTCTGGCTTCACTTTCAGGGCCAATGTACAGAATAGTGTTTCCGCTAGGGGTTCGTTCTTCTCCTGATCCTGTCCACCTGACCTCGCTCAAGCCCAAGATTTGGATGTTATAGTGCTCCATTTCACGGTCGATCACTGATTGGCGGTGCAAGGACCGCGTAACCCCAGCTCTTCCCCCGTCATTCAATGTTCGAACGTTTCAGAAGCCAATCATAGTCCGTTTTCGAATGCCAAAAGTCGTTACCGTAGAATCAGTCCGTATCAGAGACGATGTATCCGTTTCTCGTATCATTTACTCCCTTCGCCCTATGAGAGCGTAAAATAGAAATAGTTCTGTTTGACAAGACGCGATCCTATGCACCGATCTTTAGGTCCTCCCAGGACTTGGTCGTTTCCTTGGTCTTCCGTACAACTGATTGCTTCTATCTACTTGGTTCACCAACGCGACGACTTTCTTGAGTGGTAAAATTAAGAGCTTGTTTGAAGATTTTATGATCTTCCTTAAAGTGTGACTGATCCAGTACCACTTCCGCATTTGCATTTCAATGCCTATCTTCGTCTGTCCAGCTTTACTCCAAATTCATAGTTGCAGATGAAATGCGGGAGAACATCAAACCGGACGACTCCACCAACATCAGGGCTGTCCGGGAGGAAAATATTCCCCGATTAGAAATAATCGCGGGATATTTCCCCCACGAAGAAAACGCGTCAGAGGAAATTACTACCCTCATCGATGCTCAAAACGATGGGTTATGTGCCAGAAATTGGAAAGTCCTTAGTAGGAAGAAAGAGGGCATAATCACAATTATAACCTTTTCCATCGACGGCCAATCAATTGAGGGTCTTAAACAGAAGGGGTACCGAGTCCGCTTCAAATTCTCGAGTGTGACTCTACGCCCTAAAGCCAAGGAGGTCAAAAGTGACAGGCCGCAATCAACTGAAGCCAAAAGCCTGAATAACCTAAAAGTTATTCAGGCGAATCTCCATCGTGCAGCAGCGGCCATAGACGTACTGACGAGAAGATTCGCAAGGGAGGAATTCCAAGGGCTTCGCAGGGTAAAATTATTGGAATTCCACAAAAAATAGGTACGTTGATTTATGACAAAAGAACCGACAGGTCAAGGGCTGCACTTCTTGTTTCATCTGAAATTAAATATCTAGTATCTGTCCTAATGGAAATTCCAACAGCAGAAAGGGTCCAAGAGGTGATATTCGCTTGAGCATACTTTCCTGGTGAGGAGATAAATGCTCCACCTCAAAGCGTCAAGGAGCTAGTGGCATATAGTAAGACCCACAACACACCAGTCATCCTAGGCTGCGACGCAAACGCACACCACACAATTTGAGGAAGTAATAATATTAACAAAAGAGGTGAGTCACTTTTGGATTATCGTACTGCTAACAATCTTGACATAATAAATAAAGACAGCACCCCGACCTTCATGAATAGTGCCAGGCAGGAAGTACTTGATCTTACCATAACCAGCCCCTGCCTAGCTGACAAGTGTGATAATTGCCACGTATCTAAAGAAGCATCACTTTCACATCATGCCCATGATGTGAAAGTGATGCTCAGTTTGAGATAAAGACTTCACTTAGATACATAAGACAATATAGAAACCAAAAACATACCGACTTGAATCTTTACCAGGCAATCCTTGAGTACGAAGTGGGTAGCGTAGAAAAATCAATAAGCAGTCCAGACTGCATTGATCATATAGCGAACAAACTCGGTAACAATGTAATACAGGGTGGGCCATCCAGTGGTTTCTTTTTAAATCATAGGTTATTTTGACACTGAAAGCTGTTTCCTGCTCGAAATCTTAACAGAAAGTCAGTATCATACCTCCGCGGAACGCTTTACACTTGAACAATCATCAAATCATCTTTTCTGACGAGGCGCATTTTCATCTCGGAGGCTACGTTAACAAACGAAATTGCCGCATCTGGGGCTCGGAAAACCCGCACGTTATTGTCGAGAAGCCAATGAATCTACAGAGAGTGACAGTTTGGTGCGGATTGTGGAGTGGTGGCATCATTGGACCATTTTTCTTCAAAAATGAGGGTGGGATTAACGTTTCGGTCAACGGTGAACGTTACAGAGCCATGATATCCGACTTTTTTTTACTGAAATTGAAGACATGGACTTGAACGACCTCTGGTTCATGCAGGATGGCGCGCCATGTCACACAGCCCATGCCACAATCGATCTTTTACGCACTAAATTCCCAAATCGTGTTATCAGCCGTCTTGGCGATGTCAATTGGCCGCCCCAGAGCTGCGATTTGACCCCTTTGGACTTTTTTTTCAAGGAAACCGTGAAGGACCGATGTTATGCCAACAATCCAGAAAAAATTCAAGCACTTTTGGTCTATATCATCCAAACAGTTCGTGAGCTACAGCCCGAAACCATCGACATGGTCTTGGAAAATTAGAGTGACAGAATGCGCTATTGCAAAGCCAGCCGAGGCAGCCACTTGAACGAAGTTGTGTTCCATCATTAATGAGAATATTTGCTCTCACTAATGAAGCCATAATACAAGAAAAAAAATTTAATTTTGTTCATTTTATTGCATTCTTAAAAAGAAACTTGTATTTGGCCCATCCTGTATATGGCTACGAACAAAGCTGTCCCGTTCAACACAAGAAAAGGGTAAACCAAGTACCTTGGTAGAGTGCAGAACTAGTGGCAAAACGCAAAGAAACTAAGAAATTTTTCAATAAAGCAAAAACCTTTGGTCCAATGGTCTCGAGACTCCAGAAGGTGTTAACAAAAGATACCTCGACTGATATCGAACTTTTAGAGAGATCAGATGGATCCTTAACAAAAAGCAGCATGGAAATACTTGAAGTGTTACTGGCAACACACTTCCCAGACTGCAAACTAATTAACAATAATAAAGAATCAGAAGAAGAGGAAAGGATTTATCGTCAAACTCCATTCAGCAATATAATTGCTGGTACAATCTTCACTCCGGACAAGATCAACTATCTTGATCAACACCTCTAAGTCCTACAAATCAGCTGAAGTAGATAAAATCTTCCCTGCCTTATTGCAGAAACGGTTACAGATCTTAATGCCAACAATGATAAAAATCTTTAAAGCAAGTTTTACATGGGGATATATTATTTGAAGGAAAGCAAGGGTATTTGTATCGGAGGTAGGAAATCATCCCATAGATCAGCCCAAGTCATATCGCCCTATAAGTTTCACCTCCTTCTTCGTCAAGACAATGGAGAAATTAGTGGACCTTCACAGAAGAACAGAATGTAACAAGGTATGTCTTAATAAGAATCAACATACCTACCAGAAACGCAAATCAACAGAGTCAGCCCTTCACGATTTAGTTAGACATAGGACCATATCTTGTTCGCCTAACGTGAACGTACCGACAGAAGCATCGAGTTCACGGCTGTCTTTAGGAGTCACGGATTGTTTATGACGACAGTCATTAACGCCTGCATCCTGTATCTCGGCAGATGATATCAGTCTATGCTTATTTGTGTGTTCCACAATCACACCGGTAAGAGCAAGGCCTATCTAATACCTTTCTCAATCTTTGGATCATGGGATCCGGTTGAAACGCAACTCCACGCCGTGCACAAGGTTTGCACTAGGCATTCCAAGAACCTGTTTACTGTACAAGTACAGCAAAGCAGGAGATGCTCTACTCGCGATGTAGGTGGTAAGCCACAGCCACTACGTGTACCCCGAAGGGACCTCATCCATGGCTGTATTGGTTTGCTCATACCTTGTCGCATCGATCAGTCTCAAATCAATTCGATTCAGGGTGTTCGATTCATACCGTCTGTGCTGCGTAAGATTTTGCTCTCCTATGTTCTAATATGACACCGTGGGGGGCTTGGATCCGAAGTGTCACCTCGAACATAGGATCGCTACTTTCTTACGCAACTGCTTTATATTGCTTCAATTAGCTTTCGTAAGGTTGCTACAACGGCCGTTTCGGCTAAACCGGGCCCCTGCCCCTCACGCACCACAGCCAGCCTAATATCCACATTTAAGGATCAATTTTCACTTCCTTTGGTCGGTTACGCGGTCCACCTATGACTTCTCGCCTCCCTCAGTCCGCTACTACTTTCACCCATGTACCAACATACATCCATTGCCTTCCTTACTTCTTGCTTCATTTTTCACAATACTTAGCAGGGCTACTCTCGTCTTCTCCTAGCTTAAGTCTACTACTAAAATCCACCATCAACATCCAATTCAACTACCAATTTTCAACTATTTACATCTTATATTCTTTAATTGCTTCAATTTTCGCATCCTTCCGTTAGTTACTAGGCCGTGCCGGCTATACCGGACACCTGCTTTTCGCCTCCTTCATTCAGCTACTACTATCCGCAGCTTTTAGATGTTTAGATCTTATATTCTTTTATTCATTTATTCATTGAGACATGATCGATGCAACCTGGTACAGGATAGCCAATACTTCCTCCCGTAGTACCAAGTTTCAAGTCCTTGGTGAGGACCTTCGTGAAGCAAGCTTCACTTCGATCTTAGTTCACACACAACTTGATACCGATCGAACAGCTCGGGTTCATGGAGTTGCTACGCTCCAAAAGAAGTTACTGGAATCGCCGTAGCTTTCTGGTCTAGTTAGACAAATAAAAAAGGCTGAAGATGGTAAAGAAATTCCACTTTGTGTATTCTTAGATTTTGAAGTAGCTTTCGACAATACTTCACATGACGCCATAATAGCGGCAGCTAGGAAAAAAGGATTTGAGTTGGCCACGATAAATTGGGTACATTCCATGCTAAGAAGCCGATTAACAACCGCGAATCTAGGTGATAGCACATTGACTGCACAGACATATAGGGCTAGGGAGGAGTATTATCTCCACTTCTTTGGTCAATCGTAGTACATGAACTCCTAGAAGCTTATATTACAAAAAATTCAAAGACTGGCGTGTCTTAGTATTACAGGTGCAATGAAAACATGCCCTACTGCGACAATGGAAATATTCCTAAACATCCCTCTGATACATCTCCAACTAAAAAAGGGAGGCACTTAAAGAGATTTTACGCATCCAGAGGGACAACAATTACAAATCGGGAGATTTCCAAATTCCAAAATCTAAAGAATCCGAGAATTGTGGTTTTAACCTCAACACTGTCAGACACTATACTGACAAAATTCAACTTTGAAACTCCATTCAAAGTAATAATCAGAGAATGCAACGATTGGCAATTCATGCTACCTAATATTGAAGAGGGATCAACCATCTGGTACACAGATGGCTCGTGTACCTCAGAGGGGACTGGAGCCGGAGTCATAGGTCCTAACTTCTCGGTGTCAAAACCTTTTGGTAAGAAAGCCACAATCTTACAAGCCGAACTTATTGCAATGGAGCTATGTATCCAAGAGAATATTAGGAGAGCTCATCGCAACAAGTTCATTTATATCCTTTCGAATAGTCAGGCAGTTTTCAAAGCTCTTGCATCCAACAAACACGGGTCGAGACTTGTGTGGGACAGCCTTCAAAACCTAATCATCCTGGGAAGGAGGAACAAAGTAACATTAGTTTGGATCCCAGGACATACAGGCATTGAGGAAAATGAAGAGGCAGACCGCCTCGCAAAAAATGGCGCAGAAACAAATTTGATTGGGCCAGAGCCATTCTGTGGAAAACCAAAAGGACACTTGAGGAAATGTTTCACGAAAATTTGCGGTAGCTTGGTAAGCTTAACGGTCATTATCCATTATCCCCATATAACAAAACGTAAAAATGTCACAATTTAAGAAAAACTTATATTCAAGATTCAAATGAACTTGTTGAAATAAAAAATTTAAATACCCCAATTGCTCTTACCACCTTCCTTCCTTCTTTCTAAGTATCGCATTTCCACTCGATGTAAAAAAAAGTTAAGCACGTCGATTTGTTGGCTTAACATTATTGGAACAATCTGCGTTAAAGCTTTAGTTAATAAATAAATAAATTCTATAAGAAAGAGCACACCAAGGCGATACAGTTGGGAGAGTACCACCATTTGCAGCACCGGAGTGACTCCAACCCTAGTGAAGCAACTCGATCTCAGCTGAACTAGAAGCATTTTAAATTGCTGGGAATCAGGGACGTTAAGATCTAATTTGATTCAATAGAAAAAGTCAGAAAACTCACCCTCCCCTAATAAAATTTTTAACTATTGTTCTAATACAGATTTCAACTAATGTCCATCTAAACTGTTGGTGACAAACGGACCAACAGATTGAAATCAAAAAGTTAAGAGATTGTCATTGAAAAAGACAATTTCTTAACTTTTTGATAAGCGATTAGCATTTCAGATTTCCGAAGAACCAATCCATTGCCGCGGTGTCACAGTCGCGACTAGATCCTACCTTAACAATTCCTGCTCTTCCTTATGGACAGGTTAGGCAGAATACACTAACAAAATTCAATTCCACTTTCACCTTGTCCTTCAGCCCATTATTCCTCATTTCCGTCCCATTTCCCGCCATAAATTCTTCCTTCTCTTTTATTGTCTATCGGAATTTCGAACTCAATAAACATATCCATCGCTCTAACTTCATAGACTTATTTTCAAAACATTAACCACAGTCGAATAGGGATGGATAAACTTCTAGATAGGATGGTAGGCTCATCCCTCGATGGAACCCGTCAGCTTTCTTTGGTGCTCGTTCTCTTCTCATTGCGCTCCATTCTCCCCGCCCACCATTCACCTCTTCAATATCCATTATCAGCACAAAATTGAAAAAGTTTTTTCTTTTTCATCTCCCTATTTTTAAATTACACCTTCCAAAAGAAGAAGGGCATGATGGACTCTATCCTTGAACTGATTTTTCGAAATTTGAACCTTTCTAGGCGCCTATTACACCTGACAAAAGTACATCGATACCGATTCGAATTTCAATTTTCAATTCAACTTCAACTCCTTCGTCGATTTTTATTTACAGCTAACAGGATAATTGAATTCCTCAAGAGAGAGGAAAAAAAAAATCACGAAGGATTTCTATATTTTCTTTTCGTCGTAGCCGTCGTCGTTTCTGTCGTCATTTTTGCACCCAGACAAGAAGAAGAAGATTTTCAAGTGGCCCACCCTTAACCCAATCATCCTTGAAATCCTCTTAAAGAAATCAAATCCTCATCCTTAGCTTCAATCTGCGCCGTTTAACGAATTTATCTCCGTTTTTTCTCAAGCTAAGAGAGATAAATATATACGAAGATGTTGTTCTTTTCTTCTTCTTTTTTTGTCTGTGTAACGTGGCAAATCTTAAGTTTTCCATAGTACACTAGTCTGTAAGGATATACATAACTCAAAGTATGGAATTGATGGCTATAAACATTCTAGCCTCGGTCCAGACAGGACTAAAGGAAAATAGAAAAACACACGATAAAGAGACATAAACAAGGCACAGCTACTCGTGTATGTCTGCTTATCCTGTAGAAATTAAATAATTTTCCAATATTGGATAAAACCGAGCAAGTAAGAAAAAAAACTGAAGTTGATCTAATCCGCCATCGTCCTTCGTCTCAGGACGAGCTTCTAAGCTATAGAAGACCTTATCGAACGGAGCTCTCGTTTTAAAGAAAATTATGTTGGTCGCAAAGTTACCCAGAAGGATATTGCAAAGACCTATTCAACCGTAAATTATTCTGGTTGCATCCTGCAAATCTCGATTAGACCAGTTGCTTCCACCTCATCCTCCCTTGCCTTCTCTCCATGACGGAATGCAACAGCGAGATTTCGATATTGATTTGAAAGAGTGTCAGGATAGAAGAAAATATCCTTCACATCACACCGGGGACTGAGATCAATTTTGAACAGAACGTGTCAAACGGTGATAGCCAGCAAGAAGGATATGGTGTCCAAAGCAATTTGCGGCCCTAAAATCTCATCTCTCACGAAAATAAAACTAGGATAAGGTAGGACATAGATTAATCAGATTCTATCGTGAATGGTGGGTGCAAGCTTATACACGAGACTTTTAAGATGAATCGATTGTGACCTTCAATTCAAATCGGATTGGAGCTATCAAAAAAAAAGCTACGTAAACTGCAGTGGGCTGGTCATGTAGAGCGAATGGAAGACAGAAGAATCCCCAAACGTGCTCTCAAAGGCAAAGCGAGTGGTAACCGGCCAGTACGCAAGCCACGCAAGCGATAGGAAGACTCGGTTGATGAAGATAGCAAAGCCATCTTAAAAATTAGCAGCTGGAGGACGCGGTCTTTGGATCGAGATGATTGGAAGCGACGACTTCAGGAGGCCAAGGCCCGATTTGGGCTGTCGCGCCATTGATGATGATGAGAAAAAAAAATTCAGATAGGCTCTAAGAACGGTCTGCTGTGTAGATCGCCTCCTCGCGGTGTAGACTGGGTAATGCTAAGAAATCTGCAGATAGGGGGAAACAAATCGAACAGCTTAGTGTCGGCTCCGTATCCTGTATATGGTCTTTGGCGGATGTGGTAGGGGGATTACATCATTCACCTAACTGTAGGGTCGATATCCTGTCACAGCATTGGTATTCTTGTATTATATTTTGGACTGGTCATGTTTCAGGCATATCTCAAGATATTTATGGTTACAAGGGGATGTATTCCTAAAGTAATTCTAACTAACCAGGGGACAGATGCAGAAATTTATTCCCATGACCTCGACATCCACACTTCATTTATTCTTCCAGAAGCCACGACAGTGTTCCAAGCGGAAGTATTAGCCATTAACGAGTGTACAAAAATTATTCTAGATATGCAGAACAGTCTCGGAAATTGTTACATTTTCTCGGACAGCAGGGCTGCGCTTCTGGCACTCCAATCCTACAGGACCAAACCTTCCAAACTAGTGTCCATTTGTAGACACATGGCCTAGCCGCCATAACATTTTTCTAATTTGGATACCGGGTCATAGCGACCTTCTAGGTAACAAGGCAGCAGACACGCTTGCACGGCAAGGATCTGCAAACATCAATTTCACTAGGAAGTCAGTCGATGTAGCACCAACAGTGCTGAAGAGCTTCAAACAAACTATTTTGGATTCTTTCTTGGCGGGGTGGCACCAGCTAGTCAGCTGCAGAACGGCCAAATCCTTTTGGGTAGAACCGAATAAAAATATTACAGCTCAGCTGTTACAACGCAGCCGCTATAGCCTTTGCAGAGGTTGCGAGGAAGACGAAGAATCTATCGAACATTATCTTTGTCACTGTCCGCAAATCTCCAACAGTCGTCTCCTTTGTTTAGGCTCTAGATTCTTCTCAGAATTAAACGACCTCAGAGGCGTCCAACATTCGAGCCTGCTACGGTTCGCAAACCGAACCAAGTGATTAGAACAAAAAGAGTGGTTTCCATCTTACAATAAATAGGGGGAGTACAATGGGCCCAACTTGATGGCCCCAGTGCATTGTGGTTCTATGGAACCACCCTCCCACAACCTAAACCTAAGCCTAAGCCCACATGTCTCCCTTAGACATACTGAAATAAGCCGAAGCTATCAAGTTGCGATAGGGTAAAGGGGCAATAAACGCACAATAGGCCGAAAAGGTTACAGTGCTCTAACGTGTTCCCCAATAAATGATAATAATAATCTGAGAAATGGTCGAAAGAAATGAAAGTTCTATTGAATTGAAAAAATTTGCTTTATTATAAAAAAATTTCGATTTTTTGTTTTTGGTCCATTTAAACAATACTACTAAAAACGGTAAATAAAATAATAAAAATATATATATATAAAAAAACATCGAACAATTTAGAGAAGTTGGTGGTGCATAGTACGAAAAAATCGATGCTATCTGAAGCAAACATTCTAACAATTAAGCAAAGTTCAGATGTTTTACGATACCAATTTACGGAATTCGAGCTTCTAAGATTTCCAAGATACAAAATAACTTCGAATAGTTCAAATATTAAAACCACGAACTGCGTAAAGTTTGAGATTCTCAATGTATGTATGCAAACTTTCCTTATTGCAACCATACTAGAACGTCGAGAGGAATTACTTAACTCGAATCGAACATGAAATTTGATTTATTTTGGTAAGAAGTATCTCGTTACGAGATCACATTCACTCGAAAACAATTTTGACGGTATTGTGTATCTCCGTATTGAGTTTTTTCACAGCACAAGATTTGCTTTTGAGTTAGTGAAGCCTCTAAGCAAAGTGCTTGGCGAGACTTTTGTCAAGTAACTGAAGAAAATCCAATGGAAGCAACTACTACATAAAGTTCGAGGAGCAAAAGTAATGAACTGTGCACTCTGAAAAAACCAAGCAGAAAATTCAAAGCGACAGTGCTACTTAATACGCCCTTCCCGGTTTGCCATAGACTGAATAGTAACACAGAACTCCTGTAAAAGTTATCAGCTCCAAGAGGGTATACTGGCACCGCGCATCAGATTACACGGACAATCAACTTCTTTCAGCGCTACACATGACCGTATGGTCTTTGGTTGTTAGCCCTTCGCACAACCCGCTTTCTACGAATTTTTCATTTTCGTAGATTGAGGTGACCAAGGTATATCAAAGCATGCAATGTGCTGGAATTATACATTGCGTCGACCGGGATTTGAACTCACGACATTCGCATTCCAAGACCAACACGCTACCTACTAGGCTACACCCTAGGTCCAAACGGTTGCTGTCTGGTAAAGGGTAGTAAACGGTTCCAAGCGAGTCGTTCGCCTGAACTTAATCTACATACAGTATGATCCACCAATGCTACCACGATCGGATCTGTGCCCGCAATTCGTAAGTTTCGCGGAACGGAACAGAACCAATTTGATCTGATTCTGGATTGCACTTCATTCATTATGGGGAAGCTCAGATACAAATAAGAGAGGTGAGTCCTATGTTTAATTTCTAACAAGGACAAATGATGGTAACGCAACATCGTCACATACAGGAATCCTAGAGACACATATTGCCAGGCTTTTTGAACCCGCTTAAGCAATTTACTGGGTTACTCCCTCACACATGTTACATAGGGGACCGATGCCATTGAAGAGTACGTTAACTTCTAAACAACTGCGGCTATAAGTAGTTATGAAATGGCTTGCCACATGACAAGGTCTGAACCGAAGAATGGAGAGAACTGCGGATGGAACTTTAAGCTCCATGCATTACGCCATAAAGCTAGAATTGCTTAGACTAAAACTAGTAAAAATATGTGACAATTTAGCCGCTCCTTGTATAGTGAACGAAATTATAACCAAAGATAAAACGCAATGGGCAATAAACACTTCAGCTAGGGTGTAACCTAGTGGGTAGCGTCTACAATGCGAAGGGTGGAAATTCAAACCCCGGTCGATGTGAATATAATTTCAGCACACTACTCACATATTGGCCCCCTCGACCTGCGAAAATAAAAATTCGTAGATAGAGGGTTATGCGAAGGGCTAACAACCCATTTACCATAACAAATAAAATGTTAAGAAACCTGAAGGTCAGCCCCATTTGGGCTGTAGTGCCAATGAAGCAGACTAGATGGAATAATTCTTGCGATGCTACAGCATAGCCCGGACAGCTTAGTCGTGAGATTGGTTGACAATTTCTTCTAAGATATCTGCCTGCAAAGTGGTAACTAAAGGCCCTCTCTGCTTATAGCTCCAATCCAAGACTTGAATCAGTGTATGGATTTTTTCAAGAAATAGAAGAAAACCTGCACCTTGCATCTTTTTTTAAGGAACCAAACACAACTTAGGGGGTCACCCTATAATGCAATGCACAGCTGTGTCGGTATAGGAATTGGAAAAAAAAAACTAAAGTGGAGTCAATATAATTTGGATCGAGATAGATGAAAGTGACGGTGTGCATTGCTTTAAGTTTTACTCATTGGGAAACACTTTGGCTGGTAACGTGTTCCCAAGTCTTGATGTTCGAGAAATGAATGACTGCCTAAACTTCATTGTACGAGAAGGCAAGGGTTCAACGGTGTACTCGTGTGCGCGTTCAGCTTGACGAGTATCTTGCGGACAATTATAGACTGGAGGAATGAGTGCGCTTAGTTCCGCACTGCATTTACCATGGAAGTAGCGATAGTAAATGCTGAGTACTCCGACATTTCTGATCGAGAGAATCGATAGAAGACGTGATGGTCTCGTCCCCAATCAGTCGGACCGCAGCTTTGTAGGGTCCCGGGTCATCAGGATATACCTGGAAACGAAACGGCAAATAGTTTGAACAGAAACAGATCTGCCGCTGCCATTGTTCAAGATACGGACAATGTTGGCTTTACCTTTAGAGACATTAAGACAATCTACGCCGATAAAGTGAAGGAAATGGAAAATTTTAGATGTTTGCAAAGCGATTTGTGTAACACTATGAAGATGCTATTGGGTGGGTTTGATAGAGGGAAATCAATTAAAATTTTGAACTCTCTATGAAGACTAGTAGGTATAGTCAAGGAAATTTCCTCTGCCATTGCATAAGCCTCAGAAAAATTCAAAGATAAACTCTCTGAGCGCATTTCTTTGCCGAACTGTATGATTTCCGGTCTCTCGAACAGGGGAAGCTCATTAATTTCACCGGTAGAGCAGACTGGCTAAATATTAAGTAGGTCCACATGTTATAAATACGGAACCGTACAATGGACCCGCTGGCGATTTACGTGCATTAGTGTCGAACGCCTTCACAATCCTAACCTCGGAGTCCCACCGAAACTAATTTAGCCTACAAGAATTACAATGACCGATTCTATGCCCCACAGGGAGGTAAGTGCTGGTCGAGAAAATTACGCCGATTGCAGTAACTCCCTTTGGAAGGTGGTGCCTCCGCGGGCATGAACTCAGTTCGATCAGTACCAAATTCTGGTAGGGACTTAGACTAAAGTTGCCGACCCTCGAAAGCCGGACCAAAGAATTAAAACCTTATACTGGGGGATTAGTATAAAGTATAACCGGGGGCGAGGGAAACGTACTGTGCGAACCACAGACCAAAAGGGATCGAGATCGGAGGAAAACATGTTGGCGGTAGGCCGCAGGCTGGTGGGTTTGTCCAGAAGAACCGGAGGTGATGGAAAGCTTCGCAAAATGCCTACGACCCAAAGAGGTAAACGCTGTATGAAGGAATTGACGGAAGGTCCTTTCGGGGTACACGTAGTGAATCATAGCAACCGTGGCATGGAGACTTAGTATCAACTCTTATAAAATTGAAAAACCTACAATGGACTGATTATGTGGAGCGGATGAATGAACAGAATTATCAAGCGCACACTAAACTGAAAAGGGAATGGACAAAGATCAAGTGGAAAACCTGAAAAGGGAATGGACAAAGATCAAGTGGAAAACCTTGGAAGCGCTGGGAGGATTCTATTGAAGCACACAGCAAATCACTAGAAAGATTTTCAAACTGGACTACGCGGTCACTGAACTGAGAAGGATGGAAGCGTGATACATAGCAGGCCAAGGCCTTATTGGAACTGTAGCGAAGTAAATGTCTTCAAGGTAGATTGTAAAGTCATGTCGGTATGGAAAGAGAGAGAAAAACAATCTTAGGTTGGACAGATTTGGATGCACAGAGAGCGCTTAAAAATTGGTGGGCGTTGTTTTTTATTCTCGAAGGATCAACTGATTATACATATCCCATCGCACGGGGAGGTGGTTGCATTGAGGAGGACTTTGCCGAATCATGCAAATATTCTTGGAGACTTGAGCGACTCCACAGACCCGAGCTTATCGATAGGGGGGAGTAAGTCGACAACTTTCTATCGGCTCCGAAACCTATCAAGTTGGTGGGGAGTCGAAGGCTTGTCGTCGGCTTTGAAACAAGCCGAAGTGCATATCTTCGGCTTCGAAACCTGTATATCGCAGGGAAGCAAGTGCTGGTTCAGAAAGCTAAGTGCGATTCCAGTAACTACTTTTGGGGTGGACCGTCCCCACAAACCTGAGGAGTGTGACCGATCAAAGTCCAAGTAGCTCTGCTTCGGTTGCAGAGCCTGACCAGAGGCAATGAGGAACCTCGGGAACTGGAGAGCCCATGGAAGGTTACTTCCACCCCCAGCGATGGTTTAGGTCATCTTGACGAACACGAGGTGGCTTTGGTGGTCCATATCGCGGGCAGAGCAATTGCTCGGCGTAAGGTTGCGTGATCCTCAACCTGGTGCCATGACCGAAAGACTTGCAGATATATAGACAGATCTCGCATCCAGCAGTATGAATGCCGAGTTTGCTGTAGGTATAAACTGCCACCTTCGGGGGCGTTAATGATTATCGTCTTATACAATTCGTCTTGCTAAAGGCAACAGTGAAGTTAAACCTTCTTGGTAGTGCACTTCACTCTAAACAAATATTGACAATGAATGTACGCTAAACTAAAGTTTTAATAGTAAGCAAGTTAAACTAGACAAGTATTCATAAGAAACGTGGAAATGGGGATATAAGCTTAGCTCTCCTTATTTACTGTGGAAGTGAATATTTAATGCTTGATTTTTTTTACGGTTCCGAGTATAACTTCAGGGGGGTCACGATAACACTGCTGTGTTCAATGGAGTCTATAGAATCTTTGATGTGTTCTCGCTTAGATCTATTAAACAAAATTCCTCTTTTTATACCTAAAAAAAACCTTGTGGATAAAAATGAATGGTAACACGCCTACTTTTCGAATTTTTGCCCTTCGCTTGTATCTTAAGCGAAGATGATGAACTCGAATACATTTGACTATTTCAAACATACGAATGTCGTTATGATTCCAATTTTAAGGGTCTTGTGACAATTAAAAGTTGAGGTTTAGTACCACACCTTGTAGAGAAGCTATGTATCTGTTATATGACGTATGTAGCTAAATGTCATACGGAGTCTAGACCCAATCAAGGAGGATGTATAAAAAGGAGTGCCTGATAGGCTGTCTCATGTGGGAATACTTTTTGATTCGGAAATTTGATTTCAAACTTTTACAAAAAAAATACCATAATTTCTATTCTCTTGGTTGCTAATATTCAGTCAGCAATTAAATATTTTTTAGTAGATTGCTGTTTTATTTCAGAAATCTTTATTTTTTCAATTTTCATTAGTTTTTGGTTCATGTCTAAGCTAAGCACTTTAGCAACGGACAATTTAACACGGGACAGAGATAGTTAGTTTGGGTTTAAGTATGCCAAACAAGGATAGCGAAACAATTCTTTCGAAAATTTGACAATTGTTTCGAACAATTTAACGTGAGAAAGAGTTAGTTGCAATTTTTTTAAGTGTGTCCGACAAAGATAGCGAATCGATTTTTTTCGAAAAATTTCGAGCCTTTCGTAAGGGAGGGAAATTCTTTCATTCCCCATTTTCTTACACGGCAAAGCATGCTCATAATCACTCCTTATTATGTATCCTCCTTGGAAGCAATGTATGCCATTTTAAAACACATTTAACGTTACAGAAAATTTCGACAAAAACGACTACTACTACAATGGCGCTACAGTCCAAATCGGACCTTGGCCTCCTAGTATTCAGGTTCCTTAACATTTTTCATTACTTATTGTGGAAGGGTTGTTAGCCCTTCTCACAACCCTCTTTCTACGAATTTTTTTCATTTTCTTAGATTGAGGTGACCAAGGTATACCCAAGCAGGCAATGTGCCGGAATTATATATTGCGCCGGCCGGGATTTGAACTCACGACCTTCGCATTACAACACACTACCTACTAGGCGATACCCTAGACAAAAACGACTATTCGAACAATATCCACAACTTCAAATGTAATCTTCTCATTGAAATAATTAAAATCTTCGACTGCTCAAAATCCAACAATTATTACAAAAAAAAAAAAACTTAAAATTACAATAACAATTTTTAATAATACATCAAAGACACAAAGAAACAAAATTAAATTAAAATTAAACTGCTCAATTCTTGGCTATTTTTTAAACAAAAAAAAATAATTAAAATCCAACAAAATTTTCTTACGACGAAAAAAAAAATCACCCTAAGAAAACAAAAATCATGACAGAAACCTTTGGCAGTTACAGCTTTTTGTGTTTTTTCCATATTAACTAACGTTATTTTTCACAATACAAATCTTATGCTTAGTCTAATATAAAAAATGTTTATCATTTTTTCCTTTTCTTTAAAAAAAAATCACGAGATTTTATGTAAAAAAAAACATCTAATTTTTTTTTCTAGTCAATCCATTTTCAATGACTTCTTTCTCAATCGTACTTTTTCACTAAACTTATCGAGATTTATGTATAAAATTGCGACAAAAGAAAAATTCTCCAGGAATTTAAATCGTAATTTTGACATAATTTCGCCCCGTAATTCCGATGAAAAGGGAACGATTGAGAAAAATGACTGAAAATAAAAATGCTTCGTTCTTCTATTTTTATTCGATTAAAATTCACTCTGAACTGAATTTTATGGTGGATTTTCATCACGTTCTTGATCACGTTTTGGAAATTTGATATAGGGTAAACGATCCTGAGTACCACCCGTTGACCACATTTCATATGTTGCCTGAAAAAATACAGAAAATTACAATGATTAATTTGAATGGAATGCAATTAAATTGGGGCAATATAATAAGGATTCGATTTAACATAGTTGAAACTTGATCCTACTTTACACAATCTAAATTGTGGTCGCACTCTTGGTTCCATCGCAGAATGCTGTGAATTTGTCGAATTGAAAATTTTCAAAAACGCGATGCGATGGAAAAGCAACCAGAACTTCGATTTCCAGGTTAATTTTCTCATGTTCAAAATTTTTTACATTCAATAAACAAATGTTCAATTAAAACACAACAGGACTACGATTGCGCATAAAGCGCAACCATACGATACTCTAAATTGAATATAAATTTTTGTGATTTTAAGAAATTTTTTAAGTTGAGACCACTCTACATAGTTAGAAGGATTGTCAGCATTGACTATTTTTTTTTACATTACATTACGATAGAGTAGCTATAAAAATGTTTCATACAAATTTGAAGCATCAACAATTGAATACTGAGAAATTTTCGGGAGTACAAATTGAAACCCGCGCCAACAGTAAAGGCTGATCAACAATGGCGGATCAGAAAGGTCACATGGTAAACTCAGGCATCTTTCAACAACTTCTCATCATTAGATTTGTGAAGTTTTATCGATGTCATATACTCTTTTGTGCGCGAATATGTTGAAGTCTGAGCCAAATAAGCGTCATTTGCGGGAAGTTTTGCTTTGTGCCTTCAATTCAAAAGCGGCTGAGGCGCGTTGAATAATTGTTGAAGCTTATGGTGAGGTTGCTATTAGTGAATGAACATGTGGCGAATGGTTTCAACGCCTGTAAAATGGATGATTTCGGCGTGGAAGATAAGGAGCGTCCCGAAACGGTTAAAAAGTTCGAAGACGCACAATTGCAGGCATTCTTGGATGCAACAACAACGTACAGATTCATTGGGCATGACTCAACAAGCCATTTCACATCGTTCGAAAAGCTTGGGAATGATGCAAAAGCATTTTTCACACGCGAATAGCTGGTCCAACGGCAAACGAGGAATGGTTTTTTGCATCGCATCAGCACTGACGATGAGAAATGGATCCATTACGATTATTATTATTATTATTTATGTTAGGGGAACACGTGAGAGCACTGCGGCCTTTTTGGCCTATTGTGCGATTATTGCCCCTATACCCTACCATAACTCAATAGCTTTAGCTAATTTGAGTATCTGTAAGGGAGCCATGTTGGCTAGTTCCTCGGTGAAAATGAAACCATTCCCCAGAAGATTATACCTTTTCCTTGCCACTGCTTCACAGTGGCATAGGATATGTATTGTCGTTTCCGAGTCTTCGAGACAGAGACGGCAGATGTCGGTTTCAGCTAAGCCCATATTATTGAGGTGGTGGTTCACTCCACTGTGCCCCGTCATTAGGCCAATTAGCGTACTAATATCGCTCTTCCTGAATTCTAGGATATCTTCCACTTTGTTTTTTTGTGGTATGATTAGTTTTTTTGAGGTTGATAAGCCTGGAAGTCTATTCCAGTAGATTTTGTGTTCTTGTTTAACCCACTTCTTAAGTGTCGAGCTTTGATGCCCTTTTGGTTTTCCGCAGAATGGCTCTGGACCAATAAAGTTTTTTTCCGCGCCATTTTTTGCAAGGCGATCAGCCTCTTCGTTTCCCTCAATTCCCATATGTCCTGGTACCCACATTAAGGTTACGTCGTTCCTTTTCCCCAGGATGATTAGGTCTTGAAGACAGTCCCAAACTAACCTCGATCCGTGTTTATTGGATGTTAGGGCTTTGAGAACCGCCTGACTATCCGATAGGATATAAATTGATTTGTTGCGATGAGCTCTCCTTATATTCTCTTGTATACATAGCTCCATTGCAATTAGTTCAGTCTGGAATATTGTGGCTTCTTTGCCGAGTGGTTTTGAAACCGAGAAGTTAGGGCCTTTGACTCCGGCTCCTGTCCCCTCAGAGGTGCGCGAACATCTGTATACCAGATGGTTGATCCCTCTTCCATTTCAGGTAGCGAGGATTGCCAGTCCTTGCGTTCTCTGACTACAACTTTGAAAGGGGTTTCAAAATTATATTTTGTCGGCATAGCATCCGATAGTGTAGAGGTTAGAACCTCCAATTTTGGGTTTCTTAGGATTTTGAGGTGGCCTCTAAAATCCCCTGGTTTGTACTTGTTTTCCCTCTGTATGCGTAACACCCCTTTGATAGCTTCCTTTTTTATTTGTAGATGTATCGGAGGGATGTTAAGGAACATTTCCATTGCCGCTGTGGGACAGGTTTTCATAGCTCCTGTGATACCAAGACAAGCTAGCCATTACGATAATCCAAAGCGAAAAAAATTGTAGGAATACCGCGGCAATGCATTAACATCGACGAAACCACCACGGTAGATCGCTACAAAAAAAAACTAATGCGTTTGAGCTTAGCATTGCAGGAAAAAAGGCCGCAAGAGGGGAGACACTACAAAGTGATTTTGCTGCACGACAACACTCGGCCACATTTTGCTTACATTGTGAAAACCAACCTGGGAACACTGAAATATCAACGGCGAGTGGGGTCGGACATCCTCGTCTTCAACCGCCGTATTCTCCAGACATCGCCCCTTCCGACTACCACCTATTCCGATCGCTGAAGCATGGCATGGCCGAGCAGCACTTCCATTCTTACGAAGAAGCCAAAAATTTGGTCAATCCGTGAATCGGCTCAAAAGAAGAGCAGTTTTTTCGACGCGAAATTCGTATGTTGCCAGAAAGATGGGAAAAGTTGTGGCTAGCGATGGGCATTTCTTTGAATAATAAATATTTAACCGTTTTTGCACAATAAGGGCTCGAACTTTGAAAAAAACGGCCATTTTGAATTTGTACTCCCAATAGTTTATTAGATTTAGAGAAATAAGGAGGTAGTAGGAGTATTTTGTTTTTTATTGGACCAATAAAGTTTTTTTTTCCGCGCCATTTTTTGCAAGGCGATCAGCCTCTTCGTTTCCCTCAATTCCCATATGTCCTGGTACCCACATTAAGGTTACGTCGTTCCTTTTCCCCAGGATGATTAGGTCTTGAAGACAGTCCCAAACTAACCTCAATCCGTGTTTATTGGATGTTAGGGCTTTGAGAACTGCCTGACTATCCGATAGGATATAAATTGGTTTGTTGCGATGAGCTCTCCTTATATTCTCTTGGATACATAGCTCCATTGCAATTATTTCAGTCTGGAATATTGTGGCTTCTTTGCCGAGTGATTTTGAAACCGAGAAGTTAGGGCCTTTGACTCCGGCTCCTGTCCCCTCAGAGGTGCGCGAACCATCTGTATACCAGATGGTTGATCCCTCTTCCATTTCAGGTAGCGAGGATTGCCAGTCCTTGCGTTCTCTGACTACAACTTTGAAAGGGGTTTCAAAATTATATTTTGTCGGCATAGCATCCGATAGTGTGGAGGTTAGAACCTCCAATTTTGGGTTTCTTAGGATTTTGAGGTGGCCTCTAAAATCCCCTGGTTTGTACTTGTTTTCCCTCTGTATGCGTAACACCCCTTTGATAGCTTCCTTTTTTATTTGTAGATGTATCGGAGGGATGTTAAGGAACATTTCCATTGCCGCTGTGGGACAGGTTTTCATAGCTCCTGTGATACCAAGACAAGCTAGCCATTACGATAATCCAAAGCGAAAAAAATTGTAGGAATACCGCGGCAATGCATTAACATCGACGAAACCACCACGGTAGATCGCTACAAGAAATAACTAATACGTTTGAGCTTAGCATTGCAGGAAAAAAGGCTGCAATACGAGGAGAGACACTATAAAGTGATTTTGCTGCACGACAACGCTCGGCCACATTTTGCTTACATTGTGAAAACCAACCTGGGAACACTGAAATATCAACGGCGGGTGGGGTCGGACGTCCTCTACTCCAACCGCCGTATTCTCCAGACATCGCCCCTTCCGACTACCACCTATTCCGATCGCTGACGCATGGCATGGCCGAGCAGCACTTCCATTCTTACGAAGAAGCCAAAAATTGGGTCAATCCGTGAATCGGCTCAAAAGAAGAGCAGTTTTTTCGACGCGAAATTCGTATGTTGCCAGAAAGATGGGAAAAGTTGTGGCTAGCGATGGGCATTTCTTTGAATAATAAATATTTAACCGTTTTTGCACAATAAGGGCTCG
The DNA here is from genome assembly GCA_963669355.1 of Chorisops tibialis. Classification (NCBI taxonomy): domain Eukaryota; kingdom Metazoa; phylum Arthropoda; class Insecta; order Diptera; family Stratiomyidae; genus Chorisops; species Chorisops tibialis. The sequence goes on along the minus strand of OY770263.1, from coordinate 168,368,619 downwards.
AACTTTGAAAAAAACGGCCATTTTGAATTTGTACTGCCAATAGTTTATTAGATTTAGAGAAATAAGGAGGTAGTAGGAGTATTTTGTTTTTTATTGGACCAATAAAGTTTTTTTTTCCGCGCCATTTTTTGCAAGGCGATCAGCCTCTTCGTTTCCCTCAATTCCCATATGTCCTGGTACCCACATTAAGGTTACGTCGTTCCTTTTCCCCAGGATGATTAGGTCTTGAAGACAGTCCCAAACTAACCTCGATCCGTGTTTATTGGATGTTAGGGCTTTGAGAACTGCCTGACTATCCGATAGGATATAAATTGGTTTGTTGCGATGAGCTCTCCTTATATTCTCTTGGATACATAGCTCCATTGCAATTATTTCAGTCTGGAATATTGTGGCTTCTTTGCCGAGTGGTTTTGAAACCGAGAAGTTAGGGCCTTTGACTCCGGCTCCTGTCCCCTCAGAGGTGCGCGAACCATCTGTATACCAGATGGTTGATCCCTCTTCCATTTCAGGTAGCGAGGATTGCCAGTCCTTGCGTTCTCTGACTACAACTTTGAAAGGGGTTTCAAAATTATATTTTGTCGGCATAGCATCCGATAGTGTGGAGGTTAGAACCTCCAATTTTGGGTTTCTTAGGATTTTGAGGTGGCCTCTAAAATCCCTTGGTTTGTACTTGTTTTCCCTCTGTATGCGTAACACCCCTTTGATAGCTTCCTTTTTTATTTGTAGATGTATCGGAGGGATGTTAAGGAACATTTCCATTGCCGCTGTGGGACAGGTTTTCATAGCTCCTGTGATACCAAGACAAGCTAGCCATTACGATAATCCAAAGCGAAAAAAATTGTAGGAATACCGCGGCAATGCATTAACATCGACGAAACCACCACGGTAGATCGCTACAAGAAATAACTAATACGTTTGAGCTTAGCATTGCAGGAAAAAAGGCTGCAATACGAGGAGAGACACTATATAGTGATTTTGCTGCACGACAACGCTCGGCCACATTTTGCTTACATTGTGAAAACCAACCTGGGAACACTGAAATATCAACGGCGGGTGGGGTCGGACGTCCTCTACTCCAACCGCCGTATTCTTCAGACATCGCCCCTTCCGACTACCACCTATTCCGATCGCTGACGCATGGCATGGCCGAGCAGCACTTCCATTCTTACGAAGAAGCCAAAAATTGGGTCAATCCGTGAATCGGCTCAAAAGAAGAGCAGTTTTTTCGACGCGAAATTCGTATGTTGCCAGAAAGATGGGAAAAGTTGTGGCTAGCGATGGGCATTTCTTTGAATAATAAATATTTAACCATTTTTGTACAATAAGGGCTCGAACTTTGAAAAAAACGGCGATTTTCAATTTGTACTCCCAATAGTTTATTAGATTTAGAGAAATAAGGAGGTAGTAGGAGTATTTTGTTTTTTTTTTAGGAAAAAATAATCAGATTTAAATCTCTTAAATTTCAGACCAGTAATATTCGTTCTTTTGAAATGAAAATATGGCACATTGTATGGGAGAACAAAATTTGAACTCGATAAATATTGGGTCTAGGAAAAAGTTCGTGGCGTTTTTCCCAATAGATGACGTCAGTTGCAAATAACTTAGGAAACACCTGTCGCAACAACACCACTAAACGATCGTTGGAAAGGTGACACTTCGAGCGTTAGTTAGCTTTGATTGTATAAACATCGAAATTGGTGCTGTGGTTGGAAAGTTGTTTGAGTTTGAAAATGGAGAAAAATAATGAAAAATTGCGCTATAGTTTGCAATATTATTACGACAAAAAGAGGAACGCTGCGCTGGCTTGTTAAAAAATTTGTGCAGTATATGGTTCACTCGCTTTCGTTCTGGTAATTTTGATGTGTAATATGAATCACGCTCTGGCCGACCAATTACTGAAAAAACTGATGAAATTCTTGAAAAAGTTCAGCAAGATAAGCGTATCAGCAATACCGATATTAGTATGGAGCTAGTTATTGACCACAAAACTGTTTTGAACCATTTACACAAAGCTGGCAACAAAAAGAAGCTCGATGTATGGTTTCCTCATGAGTTGAGCGCGAAAAACATGATTGACCGAATTAGCATCTGCGATGCGCTGCTGAAGCGCAGGAAATCGAGCCACTTCTGAAACGTGTCATAACGGGTCATGAAAAATGGTTCACGTACGACAATCGGAAGCGACAAGGGATGGTGAGCCGGCACAAGCGTTCGGGAAGCCAGGAATGACGTCGAAAAAGGAGGTGCTGTGTGTATAGTGGGACTGGAAGGAAATCGTCCACCATGAGCTACTTCCAGTTAGTCAGACGATTGATTCTCAACTCTACTGTGGACAACTAGAGAGATTACGCTAGGCAATTGAAAGAAAACTACCCGAATTGAATAATAGAAAAGGTGTTTTCTTCCATCATTACAACGCCCGACTACACACTTCTTTGATGACTCGTCAAAAATTGCGAGAGCTTGGTTGGGAAGCTTTGATGAATCCACCGTATAGTCCAGATATAGCACCCTCTAACTATCACTTGTTACGATCTCTGCAGAACTCTCTCAATGGAATTAAGTTGGTTTCAAAAGAAGCCACTTGATTCAGTTTTTGAACCAGAAAACACAGAAGTTCTTTACCGATTACATCATGGCTCTACCCGAAAAAATGGCGAAACATTGTCGATAATAATGAAGCATATTTGGTTTAAATAAATTCATTTTCACACTATAAAAAACGAGTTGAATTTCACTAAAAAAACGCCACGAACTTTTTTCCCAGACGTAATGTACCGTGAAAATTCATTCATGAAAAGGGCAATTTGAATGAGAGGTGATGGAAAGAATGGAGGATTCGAATAAATTGTATACCATAGATCACATTTATAATAAAAGCTCTTATGGTTTGTAAATTTTTGAAAATTAGTCAATTTGTGTGGGAGGGGGTAGAAGGGGTTAAGTGATTTGGCCCGTTCACTAATTTTACCTTACTTTTTCGTCAAAAATGACTTGTACAAAATTTGAGCTTCCTAGCTCAACACGTTCTTAAGCTAGAAAGCTCACAGACGGAACAGTGTTTTGTATTTCGTTGAAAGCAGGAGTATAAATTATTAAATTAGAGGACCTTACGGAACAGGAAAAATGCTTTCCAAATCTTTAAGAGCACCGCAACTTCTGCCAAAAGATCTCTTTACAACAGGTCAAGAAATATCTACAAACCTATCTTGGAAAGTGCTAAGTTTCAACTCGATCAAAAACTTCGACGAAGATTCTTGAAACACCAAAAGGTTCGAGATCTTTTTGGTCATCCGTTAAAACGGTCAACAACAATCATGTAAAATCATCCACCGACCGAATTGTTGTCCATCTTGTTGAGAAACACAATCTTCTTGTACCAAGTTTCGCACGAAACTTCAGGCTGCCAGTAATAAACCAGTCTCCTCCTTATGTAACACCATCTGGATTTCATTAACCTGCGATTCATTTAGCCGAAGAAAGGAAACAAAGCGTTACCAGCTAACTACCATTACTTCGGTTCTGTAGAAAGTGAGGCTTCCGTGGCGTAGTGAGCAGCGTGCTTGCTTCAAAGCCAATAAGTCGTGAGTTCGATTCCTACTCCAGAAAGTGGGATTTTTTGAAGCATGAATTTTCAGTTGCTACTGGCGATGAAAAATTATTCGAAATAAAATGGGCGAACGGTGTAAAAGTGAAACAATTCCACTTCAAGAAGGTCTATATACTCAGTAGATGGGTTTCTGTTCGCTTTCTATCATTCAGTCCCCCATATCTGCAAATATTTGTCAGTAGCAGCCAGTACAACTGAAAAAATATACCAGCTTCACCACTCGTTTCGGTCGTTCTCACCCCCTTCCCCAACCTTCCCTCCATGACTGTGTTTGTGCATTGCACATAACGGCCTAAATTGCCTATAACACAAGTTATTCTTTAAAAAAAAATAGAGACGGCTGTCAATCGCAAAATAGTTCGCTATCTAAAAGATAACAAACTTATCAATGATCGCCAATACGAATTCTATTTCCGACGTTCTACAGGTGACCTCTAAGTGTATTTGATTGACGTTGGAACTCTTGCCAATATAAATTTGGCAAAGGTTAAGTTCTTGCATTGAGGCATTACCTCAGGCTGACCCTGAGGAAAGTATTGACCAAATGTGGTGAAACATTAAGGATAGTATTCAGCGCGCAGCTGAAGACACTTTAGGACTTTCAGAGCGGAGAAAACGAAATGACTGGTTCGATGAGAAATACCAAGAAGCGATCATCAAGAAAAACGAAGCCTATCGACTGTTTCTCGAAAGACGAATACGAGCTAGAGAGAACAACTATCAGCGGCTCAGGCGAGACGCCAGAAAGATCTGCAGACGAGAATAACGGAAAATGAGCAATGACAAAATTTTATCACTGGACGAAAACTTGAAGAAAAAACATAACAGGATTAGGCATCCGGACCCTCATGGATCTGTTCCAGTAAAGGTAACGTCAAATAAGCACGGATAACCAGTCAACTCATTCTTGCTGACAGTTACCGTGCTCTACGGCCTTTTCGTTACACATGAAACGCGAAAAAAAAATACCAATTCCAAAACTAACAATATTCAAAACACCAAAAACAAAATCTCACAATTTCTAAAAACTTACCGGTTCTTCGATAAACGGCGACCCAATCGGTTGATGCGATGCCGATGGTAACGATTGTTGCTGTTGAATCGGATAATTTCGCGACGGTCGACACGACAGCAATTGAATTGCTTCGGCTAAACCATCCTGACTAGTGACCGACGGTTGCCAGAAGGAATCTACAAAAAGAAAAGAAAATATTTAAAGCGCCACCTTCAATCTCTTATAAATTCTTTCTTATACCTGGCGTCGTACTCTGACTCCGATCCGAACCCGTTTTCGAAGCTGGCACAGCCAATTTTGAAGTCGGCATAATTCGTGTCTGATGCCAACTGACCGTGTTCCGATCCGATTTTGTCGCTTCCCACGGCATCGACCAACGACGCATTTGACTTTCAACATCGATTGTTGATTCACCGCCGCGAACTTCGCCGGCAGCAGCTTCCGACCAACGTCGCTGTCCGTTCAACGGAAACAACGGAAAATTAAGAGGTGACCGCGATCCTCGATAGAACGGAGCTTTCATGCCAAGTAAGTGGCCAGGATTAGGTAACGGGCCACGAATATTATCGAGAAAGCCTTGAATCGGACTTGGTCCACGAATTTCTTGATGTGGAGATGGGCCACGAGTTTGTTCCAAGCCGCCAATGCCTGTCGAGATAAGACGTTTTAATAATTGAAAAAAAAAATCACAATTCGATTTACCTGAATGACCGACAGCACATCCATGATCGGAAGAAGCTTGCGTTGATCCCGAACCGAAAATCATACCGCGTCCTTCGATCGTTCGATAATCAGACGATTTATGCGACATAACCATTCCGAAATGAGGCGATGGGGTTTGTGATCGTTGATCGGTTGTTGAACTGGAAAGAGAAATTAAGAACCCGACTCAAAATAATTTTCAATTTTATTACAACGCTTTCTGATGGATCATGGCACAATCGGAATCGTGCGGAAATCCAACCGGTGCTTGGCATACAAAGCAGCACATCAAAGACGAGAACGAATCATAACTGGCCACACAAAATTGATGTTGCAAATTGATCATAGTTTGCGTACTTTCAACAATAATTTGTTGATTATAATCGCGCGTACGATTCAAATCTATTTCCTGATCGGTTGTATTATTCGCTGTCGTTATAAAGTCCTGGAGGACGCTAACAATGTGAGATTTAACGGTGCTGGTTGCCACTGCTGTTGCTCTGTAATGAGAAACATTGACGACTGCAGATTAAGATTGTAATCTAGGAACAGCATTTTATTTCAATTTCATCCTCCAGCCTTCAAAACCGGGAGTCATAAAAAAATCAAAACTCACCGCGCCAAATCGTCCCAAGCTCCGGTAAAATGCGTCGTCAGAAGATTGTGGGGCTGTCCCTCCCGTTGATTTCCGGCCACTCCCGGCGGAAGTCCTCCGGCAGCACTGGCACCACTCCCATCAGCCTGGTGACCCCATTGCTCGAGGGCCGCCATCGTTTGGGCAAGTCGATATCCCGAGGCGCACAAATTATTAAGCACCTGTTGGCGGTATTGAAAAAAAAGCCCCGATTACTCATCACTACGAACCACCACCATCTCCGCCTCACTCCTTCTTCTTCTTCAATGGCGCTACAGTTCAAATCGGGCCTTGGCCTCCTGACCTTCAGGTTCCTTAACATTTTTCATTATTTATTGCGGAAGAGTTGTTAGCTCTTCGCACAACCCTCTATCTACGAATTTTTCATTTTCGTAGATTGAGGTAACCAAGGTATATCCAAGCAGGTAGTGTGCTGGACTTATACGTCGACCGGGATTTGAACTCACGACCTTCGCATTGTAAACCAAACACGCTACCCACTAGACTACACCCTAGCTCACTCACCTGCAAATAATTCAGCCACGATCCCAAACATTCGCTTACCGCCGCCTTGGCGGATCCCTGCGAGGAGCTGGAACTTGTCGATGGCGAAATTGACGAACCAACCGAACTGTAAGAAAGGGCACCCGAGCCCAAGGAACTGCGCGGCGTAATCGGTGGCGGATCTTGATCTTGATCGCTCATCTTTTACACTTTCCACAGTCGAACGATTTTACTCCCCGGAGTTAACACAACGCACGGTCCTTGTTTTTAATCCTTCGAAATTTTATGATTATTTTAACATTTTTCCTGCACAATCGAGCCGCGAAAATCTCCCGGAAAAAAAATTCCGAAAATTTTCCCTGTTTTGTTTACAACTTTTCCACCTTTCAGTTGACAGCTCTGAGCGGTCAACGTTTGATTTCCTTCTAACATGGCAATGCTCCCTTGTCCGAAATTTTGCCGCGAACTGTACAAAACATTGTGCGCAGTCTGGCCAACATTATGCCACAAAATTTTTAGAAAGTAAGTCGGTTCGGTGCGAAGTTCTCTTCTAATCGTCTTATCAGTCCGTTTTTTTTTTTTGTACTGAAATTACTTTAAAAAATTATTCAATTTGTGCAATGTAAAGCCATCCCGAACATACCGTGCTCTTAAAACTTCTCGAAAATAACGTCTTGGTGTTGTAATTAAGACGAAACTGAAAAATTCTGACAGATGTCATCGACCCGATCGGGGCGATTTAGTCGAAAACATGAACGAATTGTGCAATTACAAACGATCCGTCTTTGAATTCCGATAAACACTCGGAACCAGAAACATTAAACAGATGTCGTAATTACGTGTGTAAATAAAGAAAATCAGGGAGCGAAAAACGCGAGTGTTTTGTGCGGTGCGCGAAAGACGAGGAATGAAAACGCGCACCTCGATGTCGGAACTTTTCCGGCTGCCGTGGTTTTATTTTCTGATTCTCTTAATTGGAACTCTATGCGGGCTGTTTCTTGCCGCGGCCGGAAGTGATTTAAAGTTGGAAGAGGCTCCCAATGGCGGAGGAGGAGGTGGTGGTGCTGCGGCGGCCGCCAAAGTAAAATGTTGCAATGAAAGTGACGTCGCGGCCGGTCATCGGGTCGAGATTGAATTTACAAGCAAAGTGGTCCAGAACGAGTATATTGTGGCTTTTAATAATTATTACAAATCAACGGCGCGGGAAAATTACTTGAGAGCAGCATTGAATTCGTCGCGGGTAAGTCTCAATTGGATTTTGAAAGGGGGGAAGGGGGCCGTGAAGATTGCGGATTTTGTCTTTAAGAAACTGTCTGAAGAACGTTTTGGCCAGTCGTGATTTTTTCGACCTACTATAATGCCCTGAATGATCTCGTTCTTGGTGTGGAAATTTACATTCTGAAAAGTGATGCATAATTTATTGTGATTTGGGTCCAACATGCGCTTAGTTAATCAATTTCAGACAGAGTTTGCTGCCCGCAATGTGTTTAGCCATCGAAGAGGTTTTCTTCATTTATTGAAATATTTCTCAATGCAACCTCTGCTTGGTATTTTCGGCGGTAGATTGGAGATTGATTTATCAGTAACAGCCGAATTTGTGGTTCCTAAATGTCTAGAAAGCCTGAACTAAAAGTCACCTTCTATTTTATAAAAAACCAGCGTAAGCAACTTTGAATGAAGACAAATATTAGTTTGAGAAAGTTTCTTTCTCTTCTATTCCTCGATCGGAGCTGGCCAACTGCTTTGTCGTCATAATGGATAGCCTCTTCTTCTTTTTCCTCATCAACCTTTGAAAAGTTCTTCTTTTCAAAAACGCAAAATTTCATTGATCTCTTTTTTCGTACAGTTTGAGGATTTACCTTCCTAGCTAATAAATACGAGAATATCATCTTTCACTTAGCGACTTGCGTAAATCTCTCCTCTACAAAATTTCTTGCAACTAAACGGTAGATGATAACTTTTTGCTTAGATTGCTTTTCAGGTGATACGCTTCATCACCGTCTAAAACTGCCGAAGAAAATCTCACGGTGGCAAAGCGTCTTAGGTTTGAGTAGGGTTTAGGTTTAGGTTTAGGTTGTAGGAGGGTGGTTGCATAGAACCACAAGCACTGAGGCCATCTAGTTGGGCCCATTGTACTCCCCTTATAGTTATGAGTTGGATGTCACTCCTCTTGCTCTAACCACTTGGTTCGGTTTGCGAACCTTAACAGGCTTGAATGTTGGACGCCTCTGAGGTCGTCTAGTTCTGAGAAGAATCTAGAGCCTAAACAAAGGAGACGACTGTTGGAGATTTGCGGACAGTGACAAAGATAATGTTCGATAGATTCTTCGTCTTCCTCGCAACCTCTGCACAAGCTGTCGCTCGCGATTCGCATCCTAAATGCGTGCAGCCTTAGCAAGCAATGGCCTGTGGTCAGGCCGACAATAGTTCGGATACTATAGCGACTACGTTGTAACAGCTGAGCTGTAATATTTTTGTTCGGTTCTTCCCAAAAGGATTTGGCCGTTTTACAGCTTTCCAGCTGCCGCCACCCCGCCAAGAAAGAATCCAAAATAGTCTGTTTGAAGCTAGTCTTCAGCACTGTTGGTGCTACATCGACTGACTTCCTAGTGGAATTGATGTTAGCAGATCCTTGCCGTGCAAGCGTATCCGCCGCCTCGTTACCTAGCAGGTCACTATGACCCGGTATCCATATTAGAAAAACTTCCGTTATGGCCGCTAGGCGATTTAAATTGTGTCTACAGATGGACACTAGTTTGGATGTAGTCCTGTAGGATTGGAGTGCCTGAAGTGCAGCCCTGCTGTCCGAGAAAATGTAACAATTTCCGAGACTTTTCTGCTTATCAAGAATAATTTTTGCACACTCGTTAATGGCTAATACTTCTGCTTGGAACACTGTCGCGTGTTCTGGAAGATGAAATGAAGTTTGGATGTCGAGGTCGTGGGAATAAATCCCTGCACCTGTCCCCTGGCTAGTTTTAGATCCGTCCGTATGAGATGAGAACCTATACAGGTGCTGAGTATCGTATTTGTTGCCCATACGTTTCGTTCAGGAAACTTAATGTGAAACTTCCGTTTCTCAACCTGTGGTTGGTTCATGCAATCATACTCGCGGTCTAAAAGGGAGTTTGCGCTTCTAATGACGTTTAGAATTTGTCCATGACCAATTTGTGGCGCTGACCACGATTTAGTGGTTTTTAATCTAATGGCTGCCAGGCTTCTTTTATAAAAAGATCAAGTGGGGGTAGTGAGAGAATCACCTCCAGAGCTGCAGTCGGTGTGGTTCTAAGGGCCCCTGTTATGCCCAGACATGCCATCCGTTGGGTCAGCTGTAAGGGTGCCAGGTTGGTTTTTAGTACCACCGCCGGCCACCACACCAGCGCACCATAGCAAATAATTGGTCTAACAATACTGGTATACATCCAGTGGATGAGGTGCGGCTGAAGGCCCCATCTCAAACCGAATGTCTTCTTGCAAGCGAAGAAGGCTACTGTAGCCTTTTTTGCTCGTTCCTGAATATTGGCCTTCCAGGATAATTTACTATCAAGAATTAGGCCTAAATATTTAACTTGATTCGAGAGGACCATATTGATTCCTCGAATGTTTGGTGGATTGAAAACATATGGTCTTCTTCTTCTGGAGAAGAGGACCAGTTCTGTTTTTTGTGGGTTAATAGTAAGTCCTTTATCTAGTGCCCAGCTATCTAACAGTTGTGTCTCCTAGAACTTGCTCAAACTTACCAGTTAGCATGATGACAAGATCGTCTGCATATGCTATTGTGGGGTAGCCGTTCTGATTTAAGATGGAAAGGGATTCATTCACTGTTAAGACCCACAGGAGAGGTGATATTATTCCGCCCTGTGGCGTTCCTTTGTGAACAGAGCCCTTCCTTGTCTCTTCACCCATTCGTGCTACGATTTTCCGCGAACGAAGAAGCTTTGCTATCCATGCAGTCAGGAGAGGTTCCCCACTATGGCTACGCAAGGCCTCAAGTATGGCGTCAATGTTGACGTGGTTGAACGCGCCTTCCACGTCTAGGAAGGCACCGAGTGCAACCTCTTTTTGATGGAAAGCTTTCTCTACGGCGGCTACCGTCACATGCAAGGCGGTGTCAGTAGATCTACCTTTCATAGGCGTGTTGGTGGGGGCATCTAACCGAGAGGTTCAGATTTGCCCGTAGGTTGCTGTCCACCAGTCTTTCTAGGCCTTTAAGAAGAAACGAAGTCAGGCTGATGGGTCGAAAAGCCTTCGGGATGTTGTGGGAGGCTCTACCTGGTTTAGGTATGAAAACTACCTTAACCTCTTGCCATAACTTCGGTATGTAACAAAGACTGATGCATTCTTTATATATGTCTACCAGGTACTGAATTATTGTATTATCCGCGTTCTGGATCATTGCGGGATAGACTTCGTCCAGCCCTGGTGACTTGTAAGGTTTGAAGGAACTGAACGCCATTCCTATGTTTCCTGGTGTCACGACTGTATCTACTAGTTCTGAGTTAGCTAGAATGCGATCGGCACATGAACTTTGTGGTGGGGGCTCAAAGCAACCAGGGAAATGTGTTTGCATTAAAAGTTCAAGTGACTCGCCGCTAGACCCCGTCCATGAACCATTGCCTTTATCCAGTAATTCAGGCATGTATGGGTCTTTAGATAGGGTCCTCTTTATCCTAGCAGTTTCGTTGACGTTATCGATTTCTTCACAGAATCTCTTCCATGAATTTCGTTTGACGGCTCTTAGCTGTTTCTTATACAGTGTAAGTGCTGCTTTGTATTTGTCCCAGTCTGTGTCAAGTTTGCTGGAGTTAGCTTTATTAAAGAGTTTCCTTGCTCGTTTTTTCAGGATATCGAGATCGTTATTCCACCAGACAGTGTTCTTACTATCTTTGGCAGACTTCTGAGGGCAGGAACTCTTGTATGACTATTTTTTGTTGATCCCACTATTTCAAATCTTATCCACATGTGGTCTGACAAGAATGGTTCTTTCGAAACTTCCCAGTTGTGGACCGTTAGTGATTTAGAGTTAGTTGCAAGAGTCAGGTCGATAACTCGCTTCTTGCTCTATTTATGAAGGTGGGACTGTTACCAACATTACAAACATTTAGATTGGTCATGCTAAGAAATTCTAGAATTGACTTACCGCGATCGTTGCAGTCTGTGCTAGACCAGTAGGTGTGATGGGCATTGGCATCACAACCTATTACCAAGTCCCCTGTGTTGGACTGGACAAGCTGGCACAGGTCAGTCGTTGGAACAACTCTTGCGTCGTATGGCTGGTATGATGAAACCAGCTTAACTGGCTTCGGTGTTCCGTTAAGAGACCTCTCCCAAAGCGTCGTTGTTTGGTCTGGGCTGCTGAATTGCGGAATTAAAGTTAATTTTAGTGCTTTTTTCGCAACGACACATGTCCGTAGCTTACCTGTTTGGGGTCCGTGAAGGACCGTAAAAGTTTTATTGCACCATCCTAGAATGTGGTTGGAGCCACTCAACCACGGTTCCTGGACAAATGCAACATCCGAGTGACCTCTTAAGAAGTGTTGTTGGAGAGTGGCGGTCGCCGCTCTACTGTAATGTAGATTGGCTTGGACCACTCTCAGTTTGCCGGCTTCTGGAGTTGGCCGTGTTTGGTTTCGGTAGTTTGAAGTGGACCTTGTTGAGTCCACAATCCGCGAAACCTTTCGCTGCAGACAACCTTTACATAGAGCTTTGGTCGATTCCAAGAACAAGAAGTTGGCCCTTATCTTTTTGTTCTCTATGGAAAAGCTTCCATACCTCCATAGAAAGGTTATTTTGCAGCTTAATATCCTGCAATAGGATTTCAGGGTCTTCAATGATACCCGGGATCCAAACAGACACTTTTGTCAGTCTAGGAGCCTCGGCACCTTCCACCACCTGTAGCTTGATGTCCTTCAAGAGCTCGTTCATCTTGGGAACCGCCTCCTGAAGGAAGACCAGAGTGTTTTGGTCCGCACAAGTTATCCTAAGATAACCTGGCTCGAAGTCATACTTCAAAAAGCTTGGTTTAGCTGGTGGATTACCTAAGAGGTGTTCCCTCAGAATGTTCCTCAATGAAGAGTAGATCTGAGGCCTCACCGACTCTGGTATGATGCCTAGCAAGTCATTGGTATTGATGATTGCTGCCTGGAGGGAACTCCTAGCGACGTCGCTATAGGTAGCCGATCTCGGCTGCTTCTTTTTTGCTGCAGGTATCGGCATATTACTATCGTCCGATCGGATACGCTTATGTTTCTGCTTCAGTGGTTCCGGCTTCTTACCGGCGACTGTGCCCGCGGACAAGGGATCTTTGGCTTTGCCAGAGGCGGTGCCATGAACCGATCGTCCCGAAGCCAGCGGGGATGAAGCTATTTGAACCACTTCCACATTTTCCACTGACGGCTGCAAAATGGTAGTTACAGCTGATTGGGGACCCGGATTCAAGCTATGAGTCTTGTTTCGTTGGTCTACCCTTCTCAGCATATTTCTCCTTCTTGTTGCCGACAGTTTCTGAACCATGGCGCAATCCGTTGCAATGTTTGATACTCCTTTCAGCGGAGTGGTCGAGCTTGTAAGGACTCCTTCGCAGGAGGCTTTACTACTCTGTCCACATTCGCTTCGGAAGTACTGGCTTTATTAATCAGCGACGTTGCTGGGGTCATAAGACCTTTCGCCTCGTCTCTGATCACTTCGGCCGGCACGCTGGCTGGGCGTGAAGCTTCTGCAGCTCGTGAATCGTCCGTCCCGGAAGACAGTCGACTCAGAATTGCAGCCACTTTAGCCTCTACCGCATTGTCAAACTTCGCTTTTGCAGTTTTCCTTTTTTGGGTGGTTTTAGCACGTCGACGGGCTCGGTTGCTAATTCCACCTTCAGGGGTTTGGATCGTTTCAGTAGCAAGGTCAGCCGAGATAGTTGTGCAGGATATTGTCGACGTCGAAGCGTGACCAACATCCATACTCACCTCCATCGGCTTACTCGTTTCTGAGTCTGCATCCTCTAATGCCATTAAAAAAGCGAGATCACTGAGCTTTGACATTGAAGACTCAGTACGCTGGGTGTTTGCCAGTAGCACAGCACTACTAGAACCTGGTTGCACCGTTCTAGTAGCTCCCGAACCGCGTTCGGACCCGGTGATTTTAGCACCCTCTTTTGCCGGGGACTGAGGGTCAATACGGGGGGACTCCATCTCATAGTTTTTTGGGCTGGTTCGCGGCATGGTTTTTACAGGAAAGATATTTGCTGCCATATCCTCCCCAACATGTTCATTCATTTGGGCTCACAACGTGGCGGTTGCCTACGTGTGTCCGATGAGCTTGTGGAAGAGAGTATAACTGTCAAACTTAATTCCTTGCTATTGCCATGCTAACCGCGGACGAGGGTCTTGCCACACACCGCGGCGTCCTCCATCCACCACCTGAGGACGCGCCTGATAAATTTCCCAACCCACAGGTAGGTTTGAGTAACTTCTATCAAATTTAATGTTCTGCTTTAGGTTTAGGTTGTAGGAGGGTGGTTCCATAGAACCACAATGCACTGGGCCATCTACTCCCCCTATTGATTATAAAATGGAAGTCACTCCTCTTGTTCTAACCATTTGGTTCGGTTTGCGAACCGTAGCATGCTCGAATGTTGGACGCCTCTGAGGTCGTCTAGTTCTGAGAAAAATCTAGAGCCCAAACAAAGGAAAAGACTGTTGGAGATTTGCAAAGAACAGTGACAAAGACAATGCTCGATAGATTCTTCGTCTTCCTCGCAACCTCAGCAAAGGCTGTCGCTCGCGATCCGCATCCTAAATGCGTGCAGCTTAAGCAAGTAGTGATATGTGGTTAGACCAACAATAGTTCGTATGTTAAAGCGACCACGTTGTAACAGCTGAACTGTAATATTTAATTTCGATTCTTCCCAAAAGGATTTGGCCGTTCTGCAGCTGTCCTGCTGCCGCCACCACGCCAAGAAAGAATCCAAAATAGTTTGTTTGAAGCTAGTCTTAATGGCATCTAGGCCCGCTGCTTGTTTTATGAAAAGAGCAAGTGGAGGTAGTGAGAGAATTACGTCCAGGGCTGCAGTTGGTGTGGTTTTTAAGGCTCCCGTTATGCACAGACATGCCTTCCGTTGCCATAGCAAATAATTGATCTGACAATACTGGTATACATCCAGTATATGAGGTGCAGCTTAAGGCCCCATCTCAAACCGAATGTCTTCTTGCAAGCGAAGAAGGCAACAGTAGCTTTTTTTGCTCGTTCTTGAATGTTGACCTTCCAGGATAATTTACTATCAAGAATAAGACCTAAATATTTAACTTGATTCGAGAGGACTCTAGTGATACCCCGAATGTTTGGTGGATTGAAAACATATGGTCTTCTTCTTCTGGATAAGAGGACGAAATCTGTTTTTTTAAGGCTAATGGTAAGTCCTTTATCTAGTGCGCAGTTGCCTAACAGTTCTAAAGCGGACTCCATAAGCTCTCCTAGAACTTTTTCAAACTTACCAGTTAGCATGATGACAAAATTGTCTACAGATGCTAGTGTGGGGTAGCCGTTCCGATTTAGAATGGAAAGGGGTTCATTTGTGGGGAGTTGGTGGAAATCAATTCCACTGAAAAAAATACACTCCACACATTTTTAATTTAAAAAATGAAGTAAACCGATTTTAATTAAAAAAAAATAAAATATATTATGAATTATCAGTTGGTATTTATTTGTCAAACGATTAAGATTAAAAAAAATTGTTTATTAAAATAAAACTAATGAAACTAAATGCAATAAATAATAATTAAGTAAATGTTAATCTCAAATATAAAACTAATAATAATGAGTTACAATTTATTTATTTATTTATTTATTTACAATATTCGACAGGTTATAAATACCACTGACCATAAAAAAAAATACAAATTATTAGAATTAATGAATAATTAAAATAAAATAATGGAAAGAATAACAATAATATAATAGAGAAAAATAATAATAAATTACTTACAAACAAATAAAGCATTAAAAATATAAAAGAAGAATTAATAAAATGAAACATTATTTATGAAACAAAAGTAGATAAGGCCGATTTTATACAATTTTTACTAACATTAAAATCGATAAGCTCATAATAACGGTTAAAATCTCTACAAACAACATCAAGAGGTTCCCCTTGCCCATAATTAGTTCTATGAGAAGCAGTATAAAAGAAGTCATGAAACCGTAGAGATCTAGCAGGTACACAGACATTGAGAAGTAACAGCAGATCGGGAGCATCAATATTACCTACAAGTAAGCCATGAGCGAACAAAACATTGATGACCTCTCGACGTCTTGACAGATTATCTAAGCACAATAATTTCAAACGCTCAGAATAAGGTGGGAGAGATTCAGGGTTATTCCGAGGAAGGAACCGCAAGGAAAAACGAAGAAAACGCTTTTGAACACCTTCAATACGATTAATATGGACAGCATAATGTGGACACCAAACAGGGGAAGCATACTCTAAAATAGGTCTTACCAATGAGACAAAAAGGGATTTAAGTACGTAAGGGTCACTGAAATCACGAGTATAACGACGTACGCAGCCAAGCATTTTATTAGCTTTACTCACTATAGTGTCATAGTGCAAGGTGAAGCTCAGCTTACTATCAAAGGTAACACCAAGATCACAAATATGATCAATCCGGTTAAGGGCTGTATTATTTAAAGTGTATGAGGTTAAAATAGGTGCAAGTTTACGAGAAAAGGATAAGATATTACATTTATCAATATTTAAAAATAACTTGTTACGAACACACCAGTCATGAAAGATAACAAGATCACGTTGCAGAGATAAACAGTCAGATTCAATATCAATTTTTTTAAAAATTTGAATATCGTCAGCATATAAAAGTAAGTTAGTGTTCGGTAAAACAAAGGAAAGGTCATTTACAAATAAAATAAAAAGTAGTGGCCCAAGAAGACTTCCTTGTGGCACACCGGACGTAGACATGATATCATGGGAAAAACAAAATCTAAATATAACTGATTGAGTTCTATTTGACAAATATGAGCAAAGCCAGCGTAGTGGTATAGGAGGAAATCCTAATTTATCCAATTTCAGAAGTAGGATTTCATGAGACAATTTATCAAACGCCTTGCTGAAATCCGTATACAGGGTGTTTGGTACTCCGTGTGCCACCTTGTAAGGGGTTATTCCTAGATATATTTTGAGAAAATTGTACTACGGAGATGGTCAATTTTCAACATCCGCGGAGATACAGGGTGATCAAGAAAAGCGTTTCGGACCTGTACCCTCACTCACTCAAAACGCTATATCTTGAAAACTAATAATCGCAATTCAAAGTGTTACAGCTTGTTTTTTAGGGAATCAATTACCATCAATTACCTTTCGTTTGGTGTAATAGTCCGCATTGCAACTGTACCCAATCCTGAGGTATTTGCTTCAGAACACAAATTTTTGACACTTTGACCCTCAAAATTTTGGGGTCAATGTAGTTTTCTCAAAAAAACGCATTATAAAAATGTCATTTTAATATTGTTTCTTTATGTGCCATATTATTGCCTACAAATGATGCACACATACTTATGACTTAGGTTTTCCCGTTTTCCAGGTAATGGGCGAAAATACATATGGCTTAAAAATTAAATGTGCCATAAAGCAACCCTCGTTCTAAAAAAAACTGCCTGAAATGTTGTTAAACTGAAATATTCTTATTGTCCTTTAATTACTATTTAAATTACCGAGGAAGGTCCTTTAATTAGTATTTAAATTATCGAGGAAATGAATTAAATTAAAATGAGTTTCAACACAACTAGGTGCAACACTTTGCCTTTTTTAATAGGGTACCTAGCAAAATGAAAAGCGTATAAAAGCAAATCTTACTTCATATTTTTATCAGTTTCAGTTACATTTTTAAAGGACAAGGTATTACTAAAATTTAGAAAATAGTTTCGAAATGCCTGAGTTCATGAATGATGAATATGCAGACATCATTTTTATTTATGGGGAGTCTCAGGGAAATACACGAGCGGCGCGATGTTTGTATCATCAGAGATTTCCTAATCGTCGGATACCTTTCAAGAGAGTATTCCAAGAAGTTTACAGAAGGGTTCGGGAAATAGGCAGCGTTAGGACAAGCAGAGTAAATGCAAATCCTGCGCCGATAATCGCTGTTCCAACCGATGAAGGAATACTACATGCACTTCAAAATGATCCATTAATCAGTATCCGACGCTTGGCATTGCAGTTAAACGTCTCTACGTGGAAAGTTTGGAGTGTCCTAAAAGCAGAGAGTTTGCATGCCTACCACCACACACCAGTGCAGGAGCTGTTATCCATTGGTATTTCCCAAAAGGATGGAGTTTTGCAATTGGCTCCTTGAACGACAGCTAAGTGACGAGAATTTTATGAACAACATTCTTTGGACGGATGAGTCCCAATTCACCAGGGACGGTATCACAAACTTCCACAACTTACACACCTGAGCTGTGAGCAATCCACACACAAGAAGAGAGGGATCATTTCAGCACAGATTCAGTGTCAATTTATGGGAAGGTGTGATTGGTGACGATTTCATTGGTCCTATTAGGCTTCCGCCTACCTTAAATAGTTCCAATTACTTCCATTTTTTGACAAATGATCTACAGGAGTTATTGGATGATATGCCACTGCAACGATTGGCTTCCATGTTTTACCAACACGATGTTGCTATAGCTCACTACGGCCGACAAATCACAGATTGGTTAAATTCCAATTGTAGCAATCGCTGGATCGGTAGAAATGGACCGATACACTGGCCTGCAAGATCTCCTGATTTAACTATTATGGATTTCTTTGTATGGGGATGGATGAAGGACCTTGTCTACGCAACAGAAGTAGTAACGTTGCAGGATCTAAACAACAGAATCGATGCGGCAGCAACAGAAGTAAGGAAGCAGTTGAGGAGTATGAACACAAAGAGAACACTGGCAAAACGAGCTTTAGCGTGCATTCAAAATGAAGGTGGCCATTTTGAACATTTATTGTAATTAAGGAAATTTGAAATAAACCATAAAAACTATTCTCAATTTCTTTTAGTTCAAGCGGAGAGTGTTGATCAACATATTTCTGTTTTTTTTTGATAAAAGTGCTAAATTATTGGAATAATAGTTTTTGCTAAACTATGAAACTTATGCAATGCAAGTGCATACATATTTTGTAGGCAATAATATGGCACATAAAAAACAACATTAAGATGACATTTTTATAATGCGTTTTTTTGAGAAAAACTACATTGATCCCAGAATTTTGAGGGTCAAAGTTTCAAAAATTTGTGGTCTGCAGCAAATACCTCAGAATTGGGTACAGGTACAATGTAGATTATTACACCAAATGAATGTTAATTCGATTCCCTAAAAAACAAGCTATAACACTTTGATTTGCGATTATTAGTTTTCAAGATATAGCGTTTGGAGTGAGTGAGGGTACAGGTACGAAACACTTTTCTTGATCACCCTGTATCTCCGCGGATATTGAAAATTGACCATCTCCGTGGAACAATTTTTTTCTCAAAATATATCTAGGAATAACCCCTTACAAGGTGGCACACGGAGTACCAAACACCCTGTATATACAGTCAACTTGAGATTTATTTTCAATACAGCGGTTTACGAAATTGGTAAAGGAGAGAAGATTAGTCACAGTTGATCGTCCCTTAAGGAACCCATGTTGCTTTACAGAAACTGAAGATTTAAAATTAAAGTAAATCACTTCAGTCAAAATGCATTCGAAAACTTTAGGAATTGCTGAAAGTTTCGCAATAGGTCTATAATTTTTAATGTCAACAGTGCTACCCTTTTTATGAACAGGTATAATAAAAGATTTTTTCCAGATGTGTGGAAAAGCGCCTAACACAAGGGACTTGTTAAACAGCAATGAAAGAAGGAGACTTAAGACAAACCATCATTTTTACGTTTGGTATTAATAAAAGCCCAGAAAGATTTAGGATGCGTCTTAATATCGGTTTGTACTTTCTCAATGTACCTGTTGTAGGCTAAAATCGCGTATTGTTTAAAATTCAGCCTAGCTATTGAGAAATCATTGTAAGAAGCAGACGACCTACTCTTACACTCTTACTCCACAAACGATTCTTAACACGCTTCAAACGACAAAGGTGTTCATCAAACCAGGGAGCACGCTTTACTGAGTTGATGTTGTTTATAGAGATTGGAACACAAAGCAGCAAAGAATTAAATAAAATATTATAAAAACGAGACAAAGAATCATCTAAATTATTAATATTAAGAAGAAACGACCAATCTACATTAGTTAGGAGAGAATGCAATTTTTCAAAGTTAGTTTGACGAAAATTAAAATGCAACTTACAAGAAAAACTATGGTCAGAACATTCTAAAATTAAATTAACTTCTAAAGCTGGATGATCAGAAACCTCAGGAACAAGCGGAGAACCAGAACGTAAAAGTGCAGTATTTGACGGATCCGAAACGAAGACAATGTTAAGAATTCGCTTACGTACATTAAGAACACTGTTGATTTGATTAAGATCAAGACCATTAAGCCTGTCGATAACATCACATTCAAGGCGAGATGATGCATTAGTCGGAAATAGATGATCCTCAGATTCAGAGTAATTCCAATTTAGATACGGAAGATTAAAATCCCCCAGTATAATGATAACATCATTAGAGTCCGCAACGTTCGAGATGTGTTCGATACACAGAAGATAGTCTTTGTAACTCTCGATTGTACTCTTCGGCTGAATATACAGAACAATGATGTAGATTATCGAAGCAACGCATTTGAGCGATAAACACATTAAGTCCAACTTCAACGAGTTCGGAGGGTAGAGTCGTGTGCATTTAATTCCAGTTTTTACCGCAAGCAAGACGCCACCTCCAACAGTAGTAACTGAGGTACCCTAATGACGATCATGGCGAAAAACGTTATAATTGTTGAACAGTTCATTGTCAATGAAGGAATCATTAAGCCAGGTCTCAGTAAGTGCAACCACATCAAAACATGAAAGCTCAGAGTTAAACTTGAGCAGAGAAGTTTTAGTTCTGAGACCATTAACATTCTGATAGTAGATACTAAAACTTCTCATTGAGCCATCAAAAGATTTTAAGTGAGAAGCTGCCGGCGAGAATTGGTGCGAAAATTTTTACTGGAGTAAACAAATTCTTTGACAAGAATATCAGCAGGCCAGAAATCCGGTGATAAGATGATATTTAGTTTTAACGATGAAATGCGGCGATTAGCGATTTTTTTAGGCGTCAAGTTCGAGCAGGTGAAAATATCCTTGTCAAAAGAACGATTACGCAGGTTGTCAGCAACGTATCGAAAAACATCATCTTCAGTAGTCGAGTATTCCAGTCGAGAAATAAAAACAGCTTTGGGTGGTACCACTACACGAAGTGGGCAGTTACCACTCAAGCTAGCCAGAGGCGCAGAAAGGAGTTCGGCTAGAGCGGGAGTCGAATTATTACATTCAGTTTTGGTCGGAGACAAAGTAGATGGCTTATTTGAAGGCTTGGGGGAAGCAACTTTGCCAATGTTCTGATTAATACCACGTTGATGACGATGTCCGTCTTTCTTTAACTGCTGTGCCATGCTACGCGTTAATACATTTGGTTGAATCCGGTTTGAGTTGTCAACAACAGCCGATGATTGTGTTCCCTGTAGCTGAGCAAACTCATCTTTTAGCTCCTTCAGATTGGAAAGCACAGCATCAATATTAGTCGACATTGAACTCAATTTAATAGAAAGGCTCAAAATGGCAGTCTTATCGCAACTGGGGCAAAGCCAACGAATGCCAGGAAGAGCAAGAGCGGCAAAATATTTGGCTGCTAAGATCTCCATACACAAGGGATTAAATTCCAAACCACAAATCCCCGAGCATCTGAGGCTGTCAGATGTAATTACAGACAAGCATTTCCCGCACGTCATGACAATGATGCAGATTGCAATAAAAACCAAAATAATGTTCACTTGGCAGCACGAAAAATCGGAGATTGAAAACCGTAGCGTAACAGCTGATTGTTAAAGATGACAACAAACAGCTGAGCACCCACAAATTAATAAAGTCAGGCAGGCAGTAACAAACTCGCGCCAAAAAATTTTCACTTCAAATTACAAACACGAAAAGTTATCACACACGACGAAGGCACTATTAAATGAAAATGCCGAACAGTAAAATGATTATCACTGAAACGCTATGAAAATCGAGCGATCACTCAAAACTCAGACGAACCAGTTTATTTATTATTAATTTTTTTTTTTCTTTTTTTTTTCACTCCTCGTACTCTGGAGGCGAATGCACTGATTACGTCGCAACGTTGGAATTTCGATGATTACGGCTATTAATAAGTCGAATCTCTCACTAACTTCTATAAATTATAGTCAAATGCGGCTTTATAAAGTCTTCGAAGTAAAATTTGTAGCAAAATGAAGCGTTAAAAGGGTAAAAACTATGCAAATCGAGGATGGATGGAATCAGAAAGAACTTCTTGTTCCATTGACGTTTTGATAACAATACTGATTTGTTTATAAAATAAAATACCAACCACAAGTTGTTAAGTTAACGCGTCTACGAATTCCAATATGCAATTAGCCGCGGTTGCAATCCAGAAATTACCTTTCTGGACATCAAACCCAGCAGCATGGTTTCGCATCATGGATGCACAATTTACTGCAGCGAATATATCGACTGAACTTACTAAATTCATGCGTTCAGTATGTTAAGCGCAGCGGAATGCGAGCAATCGATGGACATCATCGACAGCATTTCAGTGGAAAACCCTTACACTTTTTTTAGAGATGCAATGGTGAAGAGATACGGTGAATCCGAGGATCATAAATTAAAACGACTTATGAACGGATTGGATCTAGGGGATTTAGAACCCTCACAACTTTTAAGTCGAATCCTTTCCCTCGCAGGGAACAACTTTCCAGTTAATGTAGTCAAAAACTTTTGACTTCAACGACTTCCGTCTCAAACGCAAGCCATCTTAACGGTATCCTCAGGTTCCCTCGATGAATTGAGTGAGATTGCTGACACATCTTGACATTCACAAACCGCCAGTACTTCGGTTATTAAGTCGTCGAATGTGTAGCAATTGAATCGTTGCAAAAACAAATTACTGCTTTAGTCACAACGGTCAGCGAACTAGCTCAGATTACAAAACAGAGTCGAAACTTTGAACGGTCTTTCAATGTTCAGCGCGGTAAACGATATAATTCACATAACCGTTCACAAAGCGGATCGCGATCGTCTAATGGTTTTTGTTTTTACCATAGACGTTTTGGGAATAAGGCCACTAAATGTTCTGAGCCTTGCAAATTCCCAAAAGCAAAAAACTAACTCGGGTGTTAGAAATGGCGATATCTGACACGCGTCCAGACTCTAGTCGCCTCATCATACCGGATACAACATCCGGCCGCCGTTTTTTAGTTGATACCGGTGCGGAAATTCCGGTTGTTCCTAAACGGAATTTCGACCGTCGCTTTATTAATCCAAACTTGGTTCTGACCGCTACAAACTGCACTAAAATTCCAACTTATACCTCACATAATATTACTGTTTCACTCAAACTTCGACGTAATTTTGAGTGGAACTTTATTATCGCTGACGTTGACCGACCGATCTTAGGAGCAGATTTCCTTCGACATTTCGGCTTGGTCGTGGATCTTAAGTAACGTCGTTTAATCGATCCTCTCACTAACGTCAGTTCAGCCATAGGGAGAATTTTTAAAGGACCTTCCACAGTACTATCTGTAATCTGTATTGGCAGCTACACACGAGAACCCGCGAATTCAGTCACTCTCACTCAACACCAAAACATTTTGCAAGCAAACAAAACAAATACACACAAAATGCACTCAGTCCGCCATTTCATCATTACGGAAGGACGACCAGTCTTTTGCAAACCACGACGCCTCTCACCTACTCGCTTTACAATCGCGAAGGCTGAGTTCATCAAAATGGTTGACCGTGGCATTTGTAGACCATCAAACAGTCCTTGGGCTTCTCTAGAGATACTCGATACACACTAACACTTCTGTCCTAATAGAGTTTGGACAGCATGTACAGCGATTGCGCGGGAAATTTCGTCCGAAATTTTAATTTTTTCAATTCTTTTTCTTTTATGAAGTAAACACAATGAAAATGAATGGTTATTTATGAAAGTCGTATTTATTTTCGATTCTAATGAGTAATCTATTGAAAAACTTGTAGTTTAACGCAAGTTTGTGCTCGTGTCCGTACATTTGAAATCGGTCAAACTCAAGTTTGGCTGATTTTCGCATTTCTTATGTTGCCTTCTTGTGCTTCTAATCGCACTCTTAATTGTTGGTATTATATCATTATCCAAACTCTATTAGGACAGAAGTGTTAGTGTGTATCGAGTATCTCTAGGCTTCTCCACTTCACAATTTTCGCCAGAAAGATGGATGTTGGAGAACTTTTGACCTTTTGATTACCGGGCGCTTAATGCTGAAACAGTACCGGACAAATATCCGATACCACACATTCAGGATTTTGCCCAACAACTTGATGGATGGACGTGCATATCATCAGATACCCCTGAACGAGGATGACGTTCCTAAAACGGCTATTACTACACCTTTCGGTTCGTATGAGTTTGTGCAAATGACGTTTGGATTGCGCAATGCTGCACAAACCTTTCAAAGGTTTATATTTTCGATTTTGAGAGATCTTGATTTTTGTTAAGTCTACCTTGACGACATCTTGATTGCCTCAAAGTCAGAAGACGATAATTTCATTCACCTCGGCACACTTTTTCAGCGACTGGAAAAACACGGTTTAGTAATCAACCTAGGGAAATGTCGCTTCGCTAAAACTCAAGTGAATTTCTTGGGACATTCCATCAACTCGAATGGAATTCGTCCAACAGCTTCTAAAGTCGAAGCTATTATCTCATACCCACAACCAACTACCGGTTATGAGTTGAGACGTTTTCTCGGTATGATCAACTTCTACCGAAGGTTCATACCTCATGCAGCCTCATCTAAATCTAAAGTTCACGGAAGGTAGCAAGAGAAAACGCGACAAGCCGATACTTCAATAGTGTTCTGAGTCTTTAGAAGCTTTCAATTGTTGCAAAAAACAATTAGCTCAGGCTGCAACTCTAGCGTATCCCTCTTCTTCAGCAGCACTTTCGTTTGTTGTCGATGCTTCAGACACAGCCATCGGGGCTGTGTTACAACAGAATGTTTCGAATGCGTTGCAACCTTAAGCATTCTTTTCGAGAAAACTTTCTGCATCTCAGCGAAAATACAGTGATTATGATCGCGAGCTGTTGGCAGCTTATATTACTATAAAGCATTTCAAGTTCATGCTGGAAGGCAGAATTTTCACACTCTTCACAGATCACAAACCGCTCATCTTTGCTTTCAAGCAAAACGCAGAAAAACCTTCTCCACGCCAACAGTTTACGACGGATATTCGATATTTATCTGGTTCAGATAATGTCGTCGCCGACGCATTATCCCGCATTGACGAGATTGTAATCCCTACCACAGTGGATTACTCTCAAATTGCTGACGCTCAACTGATCGATGAAGAATTACCTTTCATCAAGAAACTAACGAGGCTGAAAATGTTACCTATTAACATTGAGAATTCCTCCAAACAACTTTGGTGTGACGCCTCGCAAAACACTTTGCGGCCTTACATACCTAAAACGATGCGTAAGAAGATTTTCGATGTAGTTCATGGAACGGCTCATCCAGGCTCTAAGGCAACAACTAAACTTTTAGTTTGAAAATTCGTTTGGCCATCTGTCAACAAAGATTCTCACACTTGGTGCAGAGAATGCATAGCTTGTGGAAAAGCGAAAATATTTCGGCACGTAAAAAGTCCACTCGGTACTTTCGAGCCAGTATTCGCCAATATTCACATTGATTTGGTTGAACCTCTTCCGATTTCGAAAGGCTTCACTTACTGCCTTACGGTCATTGACCGCTTTACACGTTGGCCTGAAGCTTATCCAATTGTGGACATTCGAGCAACAACTGTCGCTAATACACTGGTCAGGGAATACATTCCTCGTTACGGAACCCCAGTCACGATTGTTACATTGTTACATCAAGGACCACAATTCGAAGCACTACTGTTTTCCGAGTTAGGCAGAGTTTTGGGATTCAAACGAAGCAGAACTACCGCTTATAATCCCAAAGCTAATGGCATGATAGAACGTTGGCATCGAGTTCTTAAAAGTTCTTTGATCTGCAAGGCATCAGAAGGATGGACTCGCAAACTACCGTTCATTCTTCTCGGACTTCGCTGCATCATCAGACAAGATATCGATGCCACTCCAGCTGAATTAGTTTATGGCCAAAATTTACGTTTGCCATACGAACTTGTGCACGCCGATTCTAACACAACACATAAAATATCACCCAGCGACTACGTGCAGAGGCTGCGGGAGGTCATGCGTTCGGTGTAGCCCAAGCTTCCATCCGCTCACACATCCACAAACACTTTCATTTTTAACTCACTTAAAGATTGTGACCATGCGTTTGTTCGTCAGGATCAAATGAGGAAGTCACTTCAACCACCGTATGAGGGACCTTTCAAAGTTTTAAGGCGTCACGAGAAATTTTTTACACTTTCCTTAAATGGCAAAGAAAAGAATGTCTCGATTGACCGGCTCAAACCTTCCTTTCAGTCTCCACATCATTCCTCTCAAAACCAGGCATCGGTTAAAAAACGCGTGACTTTCGCTTTACCACAATCTATGCTGCGAACCAGATCGCAAACGGATTCGCGTAAGGTTATCGAAAAGGACCGTTAGTCCTTCTCTAGGAAGGGGGTGTGTGGGGAGTTGGTGGAAATCAATTCCACTGACAAAAATATGCTCCACACATTTTTAATTTAAAAAATGAAGTTAACCGATTTTAATTAAAAAAAAATAAAATATATTATGAATTATCAGTTGGTATTTATTTGTCAAACGATTAAGATTAAAAAAAATTGTTTATTAAAATAAAACTAATGAAACTAAATGTGATAAATAATAATTAAGTAAATATTAATCTCAAATATAAAACTAATAATAATGAGTTACAATTTGTTTATAAAATAAAATACCAATCGCACATTCACTGTAAGGACCCACAAAACAGGCGATATTATGCCGCCCTGTGGCGTTCCTTTGTGGACAGAGCCCTTTCTTGTCTCGTCACCCATCCGTGCTACGATTTTTCGTGAGCGAAGAAGCTTAGCTATCCATGCAGTTAGGAGAGGTGCCATACAATGGCTGCGCAAGGCCTCAAGTATGGCATCAATGTTGACGTAGTTAAAAGCGCCTTCCACGTCTAGAAAAGCACCTAGTGTAACCTCTATATGATGAAAAGCTTTCTCTAGGGCGGCTACCGTCACATGCAAGGCGGTGTCAGTGGAATCACCTTTGAGATAGGCACCTATAGGGTTATTCGATCCTGATATACATTGTGACCAGAAAGTATCTGGACTTTGTAATTAAAATTAGTCTAGTGAGCAGGTAGGACTCTCCTTACTTACTATCATAAAAATCAGCGCAGTCTGCTAATCAGTTTGCTTACAGCAGCTGGTTGAATGCAAAGATTTGGTGCACGTCTGTGTTATATTCCCAGCATTTCTCAAGCACACCTACTTCACCGAGAATATCTGGTCTGTTGTAGATCGTCCGATTCTGAATCCACCATGGTATTCGCCAATTATTTCATTAGTATAGGGCTTAAGACTAAAAATTAATAACACGAAAAAAAATTCTAAGCTAAATTTCATGAATGGGTAAGTTTTTTTTTGACTTTTTTTGTTATTTTGATTTAGTTTTGCATGTAGATTTTTTTTTGAAAATATTCACATATTAATTTTGACGCGATGATTAAAGGCTAAAGAGCCATCTTTATAGAATGAACCCGAGCGTTTAGCTCTCTTGCCCCGAACCTCAACATGGGGCCACGACACAATAAAATTTTCTTTTGAGGAAAGTCGTGGCTGAGATAGGGTGGGCAGACAGGGCGCTATAACACCAGAGCGCCCTGACAAATCGCGAAGTCGGCAACTCCACCGCTTTCTTGGTCTTTCACGACCTGTTGGGAAAATAATCCCAATTTTCACCCAACCCGGAGTAAGCCGACACGAAATTTTTGTTGTCCAGGCCATGGGTTTAATGGTCTGATTATGGAACAAGTACCCCCCCACACTGCCGTAGCTAGTCCCGGCCGCCAGCAAGCGTATCGCTTCCGTTCCATTTTCAGCCACCAATTCAGATGTAGGTGGAATTGGCCCTTCTTTTCCGCGAACCCTGACGTGTTTTCGTTTCCCTCCAGAATTATTTTGACTTTTCTAAGTCAAGATAATTCTCTCCTCGGCCTTAAACCACAACAACGTTCAATTATTTTTGTCAGTATTTTATAGGAAGTACACAACAATGATATACCTCTGTAATTCTCACAGCAGAGTTTGTTTCCTTTCTTGTAAATTGGACATATAATGTTTTTTCGCCAGTCGTCGGGTATGATTTCCTCCGTCCAAATTTTGCATATCATATTGTGTAGTATTTCAGCGACACAGTTTCCACCGTTTTTCAGAAGTTCAACTGATATTTCGTCAATTCCCGGCGCTTTGTTTTATTTTTGGTAGCATAGGGCTGCTTTGATTTCAGTAAGGGTGGTGTCGATGATAGTTCACGTTCGTCAGTTGAGGCCTCAATTGAAATGTTGTCTGCCGTGATAGATGCTAATGTGGTGGGATTGAGAAGATGTTCAAAGTAGGAAGCCCATCTCATTTTGATTTCTTGTGCGTCGCTGATAATATTGTACTCTGTGTCTTTGCAGAGACTGGTTTTTGGTTTATATCCCTTTTTTAAGTCTTTTACTATTGCGTATGCGTCCCGCATTTTATTTTCTCTCACATCGTCGTCTCGTAAGCCTCGTTCTTTTTTTCTGTTGCATCGCGGCATTCTTGGTCGAACCATTCATTATTTTTTCGTCGTGGTTGATATCCTAATACCTCCTCTGCGGAGGATTTGATGCCGTCTCGTATTTTCATCCACACATTCTCCACTGGCATATTTTGAATGTTTTTATATATTGGTGTCCGGTTTTTATTACATGCTGGCATGTAAGCCTCCGTCACCGTTTCGTCTTTAAGCGAGCTCTGCTCGATTTCGAATATCCACGACAAGCTATTCGGCATCGATACTTAGCTCTGACTAGATAGTGATCAGAGTCACAATTCGCACCGCGGAGGGTTCATACATCAAGCATGCTGGAAGCAAACCTTTTCTCAATTAGAACGTGGTCTATTTGGTTGAAGGTGTGACCATCTGGTGATGCCCACGTTCGTTTGTGAATATCGCAATGTGGGAAGCACGCGGAACTTACAATCATATTTTTGCTGCTTGCGAAATCAATAAGACGTTGGCCATTGTCGTTGGTTATGTCATGGTGTCCTTTCCGATTTTTGCATTAAAATCCCCTAAGACAATTTTTAGGTCATTCGAGGGCAGTGAATCATAGGATAGCATAAAATTCGTCTTTAGTTATATCGTCCTTGTCTTCAGTTGGTGCGTGGACGTTGATCAACAAAGTGTTGAAAAATTTAGTCTTTATTCGGATTGCACACAATCTTTCACTTACTGGTTTGAAACTCGTGAACTGCCGACTAAATTTTTTTTCAACGACAAAAGTGACTCTGCTTTCCGACAATTTTCCACTTGGATAGATTGTGTGTGATCTCATGTCCATGATTTCGTTACCGAGCCATTTCGTTTCTTGGATGGCAGTTATGTTGATGTTGTATTTTGCCACTTCTTCGAGGAACACTTTCAGAGCGCCTGTCCTAAATAAGGATCGAACATTCTAAGATCCAATAGAGTAGTCCAATTTATGTGCATCTTGGTTATTTGGATATTTGGAGCTTCGCTTAAGTGCGATGACGGATTTCTTTTAAGTGGAGTATACGCAATAAATTTTGGAATAGGGTCTTCATAAGGGTTTACTCCAGCTGCTTCTCCAACTTTTAAAATTTGATCTATGTGTCACCTCCAAACTCGCCCATCGTCTAATTTAACATTATGATGTAATTTCCCAAAACGATCCAGAATATAACCAAACTGCCATTTACGTATTCCTAAATAGTCTCGAACTGATACTCTTTCTCCTATATCCAGTTCTCTAACCTTGAAAGATGATATAGTTTTCGGTTTTGAAATACCGGCATTGGTTTTGGGAATCATAAAATCGCGCGAACGAATTTGACGATTTAAATATGAATTCAGATAGTGATTTTCTGTAGCGGGTGAATCGGTTTTCTATAAGTTAATAGCATATTAGCCAAAGCCTTATTTATACCTAATTTATCACAGTCTAATAATTTTAATTTACTTTTAAATGTTTGTATGTACCATTCAGTTTGCCCGTTTGTTGCAGGATGATATTGAGCACTTTTTTTATGTACTATACCATTCATTTAAAGAAATTTTGGAATTTGGCAGATTGCGTTCCATTAAGCTAGGGTGTAGTCTAGTGGGTAGCGTGTTTGGCTTACAATGCGCAGGTCGTGAGTTCAAATCCCGGTCGACGCATAATTCCAAGCACACTACCTGCTTAAATATACCTTGGTTACCTCAATCTACGAAAATTAAAAATTCGTAGATAGAGGGTTGTGCGAAGAGCTAACAACTCGTCCGCAATAAATAATGAAAATGTTAAGGAACCTGAAGTTCAGGAGGCCAAGGCCCGATTTGGGCTGTAGCGCCATTGAAGAAAAAGTTCCATTATCACTTACAAAATTTTCGAGTAGTCCAAAAGAACTAAATATTTCTCTATTGTAGTTTCTGTTGAACTGTTTTTTATTATGTGGATTTCTGACCACTTTGAATATGCTAGATGCATATGCAAGTATGAAAAAATACTGAGTATCCCAAATATGTAAGAGGACTTTCTTGGGATTCGGGTGAGTAACTTGACATTTAGTGCAATTTTTAACTAGCTTTTCAATATGAGTATCCATATTGGGCCACCAACAATAACACCTAGCTAAAGATTACATTCGTGTTATACCAAAATGTCCTGAATGTAATTTTTCACTAACACGATTACGCAATTTGTTGGGAACATATACCCGAGAGCCACGCATTAAGCAACCCTCCACAAGACTAAACTCAGTTTGGTCTATTTGAAATATATTCTTCAAATCAACTATAGTATGATTTTGGAGTCCTTTCATAAGCTTTTGTACTTTAACATCGTCTGAAGTTGCATTTGCAAGTCTATGGGTAATATTGCTTTGCTATTTGTATCAACAATATCTGCCTCTTCAATTTTATTGTGCTTTTCTTTATTCGGCAATCGTGACATAGCGTCAGCGTTTGCATTATCTTGGAATTTGCGATACCGCATATCATAATCGAAAGATTGTAAAAATATGGCATAGAATTGCATTTCTGTTGCAGAAAGAGTGGGAATTTGTTTTGATAGAATTTACGGATTCCAAAAACAAAAGCATATGCTTCACGATCAATTTGACTGTGACTGAGACTGAGAAGCATATTGTATAGGCCTTTCGGTTCGATCAGGGTATAAATGGCTAAGGACAGCTCCAACACCATAAGGGCTGGCATTAGTAGCTAGAAGCAGTGCCATTTTAGGGTCATAATGTGTCAACATTTCGTCAAATTGCATTTGTGCTTTTACATCTTTAAAAGAATTCTCACAGTTCTTATCCCAACAAAATTTAACGTTATTTCTTAAGAGGTTATTTATTGGATGAATAACTGTACTTAAGTTTTTTAGAAAAAGACCATATTAATTTATAAGACCAAAAAAAACCCTTATTTAATCCTTATTTTTTGGTCGAGGCATATTTTCGACAGCCTCAATTTTTATACTCTAGATGAAATCTGAGAGTATATTGTGTTTGCCTTACCGTTTGTAACGCTAAGAAATAACGCTCGCACAGAGCCGCCAAGGGTACAGAAATATTTGTTGTCGCTCAAAAACCTCGATTCCGAGTGACCGTCTGTCCGTCTGTCTGTCTGTCCGTCTGTGCGTCTGTCTACAGCATAACTCTCGAAAGCTTTGAGCTATAGAGCTAAAAAATTTTGTGTGTCATTTTTAGCAAAAAAGTAACTTTAAGTTCGTGAATGGGCTACATCCCCCACTCCTTCTACCCCCTCCCATACAAATTTCATGAAATTTCGAAATATTAAGAAATTGATTTTTCTTTGAAACTATTTAAGCTATCGACTTGAAATTTAGGTCAAAGTATTACGATGTAGATGGCATTAATATCACGGAATATTGACCCGATCCCCTTACTCCTTCTACCACCTCCCATACAAATGGACAATTTTGAAAAATACATATTTTCGATTTTCGTTGAAACTAGTAAAGCTGGAAGAAAAAATTTTGGCAGAATTAATTCCACTATAATTGCAATTTATTTTAAAAATAATTATCAACTTCACCTCACTCCTTCTACCCCCTCCCATACAAATTTCACGAAATTTTGAAATTTAAATTAAATTATTTTTCTTCGAAACTGTTAAGGGTAGCAACTTGATATTTTGTATAAAGTATACAAATAGAAATAATAATGCAAAAAAAAATATTTTGATCGGTACACTCCTTTTATCGATTTTCATTCAAACTAGAAAAAGTACAAACTTCAAATTTTGCCAGAATTTGTTTCTTAATAATTGAAATAAGTATAGAAAAAATTATCAGCTCCGCTTCACTCCTTCTACCACCTCCCATACAAATATCTGTATTATAAATTCAAGAAAAGCATTTCTCCTTCGAATATATGAGAGCTATCGACTTTGAAATTGAATCAAAGCATGGTGATAAGGATGATGATAAGCAGTTTCAAAATCATCTAAAACGTTCCACTTCCTCTGCCACCTCCCATACAAATGCCCCAATTTCAGGAAAACTGTAAATAATTTCTTTAAAAATAATGAAAACTAAAAACTTTAAATTCAGCAAAAAACATTTTGCATGCCATGTTCGGTATCATATACGAAAAATACAAAACTCCCCCTCTACTTTCACCACCTCCCATGCAAAAGTCTCTATTCAGTATTCGAGAGAATTTGAGATGACATATTTTCCGATATATTAAAGTCATTTCCATCTCATCTAGAGTATCATATGATTGGGCTTTAAGCCCAATCTTAATTCTGTTATGTTTTCTTTAATTTTATGTTTACCCTTCTTGTCAATAATAAGATACCCACAGTATTCTATCTATTCTAATTAACTCTCATATTATATTGGCTCCAGCGTTGTAATACTTGTTCTAGCCTAGAGATACTCGATACACACTAACTCTTCTGTCCTAATAGAGTTTGGACAATGCATGTACAGCGATCGCGCGGGAAATTTCGCCCGATATTTGAATTTTCTCAATTCTTTTCTTTTATGAAGTAAACACAATTAAATTGAATTGTTATTTATGAAAGTCATATTTATTTTCGGTTTTAATGAGAATTATATCCAAAAACTTGTAGTTTAACGCAAGTTTTCGCTCGTGTCCGTACATTTGAAATCGGTCAAAGTCAAGTTTGGCTGATTTTCGTATTTCTTATGTTGCCTTCTTGTGCTTCTAAACGCAGTCTTAACTGTTGGTATTAGAGCTTTGTCCAAACTCTATTAGGACAGAAGTGTTAGTGTGTATCGAGTATCTCTACTCTAGCCTATGTAAGTGTATCGTATCGTTAGGCCCAGCAATTTTAATGCCATCCAAGAACACTGAAATGCCATCCAAGAACACTGAAATGCTATCAATATCCTTCAAAATATATTCTATATAATTTCGCCACTTAGCAGGTCTATTTGCTATACCATACATTAATCTGGTTGCCCTATATAAGCCTTTATGTGTACTTAAGGTCAATATCTCACGATCATCCGGATGGACTTCTAATTGTAAATACGCTTTAGTGAGATCTATTAAATTACTAAATTTTTACCCACCTGGCATCGATGCGAAAATTTCTTTTATTGTAGGTAAAGGATGTTCATCAATTATTAAATTTGGGTTTACTGAAATTTTATAGTCCCCACAAATCCTGTGCTTCTTCACGACCCATTCACATGATTCAACTTTCGTTAACACTCCACTATCTACGAGATCTTCTAATTCACTTTCTACTGCGGTTTTTAAGACGAATGGCACTCTTCTGGCTTTAATAAATATTTGGTTGGAATTTGGTTCAAGATACAACCGAGTTTGTATCCCTTTGATCTTCCCGAAGGATTTTTCGAATATGTTGAATATTTTGAGGTTAAAGTTTTATCTTTGCTTGAAATAGTGGACTTTCAAGCGAAGATAAAACTTTATTAATCAAAAATATTGAACTCCAATTGATTTTAAGATTTCGTATCCGGCGGAGACCTATTCGAATCCACAATAAACATTTTTAATTTGGCGTTCCCTATATCGGACTCAACATAAACTTCCGAACACTTTTATGGTACCACTACAATAACTCATTAAGGTTGTACTAGTATCGAAAATTTCAAGACTGGGAAAATATTTACCTTTATCACCCATATTAATTAAGGTCACCGAAGACCCACTATCAATTTCAAATTTCATTGGCACACTGTTAACTTTCAATTTGATAACGAATTTCTTTTTACTATCACTATTATCCAAACTGAAAACTTCCTCAATAACATCTTCGATATTTTGTTGCACTAAATTTCTAGATTTGAAACACATTTTTGCTAAGTGCCCTTTCATATTACAGTTAGAACATGTTTTATTATTCTGGGTGCACTTATTAGCAATGCATTTCGCTTCCGCAACGCACGATTATTGTGTGTATTTATTAGAATTATTATGATTGCCTTTTTTCCTGTTCTGAATAAAATCGCATACCTCCGATTTTGGAATATGAATCGTTTCACCGCCTTTTGATGATAACACCATCGCTGTTGCTATTTCTAGCGCATTGCTTGCGATTGAATGGTTTGGCTCCAAAGGCCAGAAACGAATTGATTCCTCAGTGCGGTGTCCAGGTACACTCCAAATTTGCAAGTAATTGCCATCTTGCGTAAACAACCCACCATGAAAATTCGGCGGATTCGGTTTCACGCTGTTTTACGTAGATGAAACTTAAAATATTCCACAATTTCAAGTAGCTGCGGCTCGTAATGCTGCTTGAGAATGCTGACTATCTCGTGATTAGCTTTATTGACACCGTTTTGGCTGGAGCAATTTTCTCCGGCGTGTGTTCGGCTGATGGCTTAAATGTGAGAAATAGCTTCAATCCATCTGGAAAATATGTTTTAGTGGAAGTGTGGTTATTCTAGCCGGCGTGCTAAATACTAATTGCAGTGCAATGGCTTTATTACAGGATGCATTCAATGTAATGTGACCGCCGTATTTCAAGTTATGACAAATGTCAATTTTAGTGCTTTTTTTGCAACGACACATGTTGGTAGCTTATCTGTTTTGGGTCCGTGAAGGGCTGTAAACGTTTTGTTTCACCATCCTAGAATATGGTTAGAGACACTCAACCACGGTTCCTGGACAAATGCAACATCCGAGTAACCTCTTAAGAGGTGTTGTTGAAGACTGGCGTTCGCCGCTCTACTGTGATGTAAATTGGCTTGAACCACTCTGAGTTTGCCGGCTTCTGAGGTTGGTCGTATTTGGTTTCGGTAGTGTGAAGTGGACCTTGTTGAGTCCACAATCCGCGAAACCTTTCGCTACAGACAATTTTTCCATGGAGGTTTGGTCGATTTCGAGAACAAGAAGTTGGCTCTTGTCTTTTTGTTCTCTATGAGAAAGCTTCCTTATCTCCGTGAAAAGATTGTTTTGCAGCTTAATGTCCTGCAATAGGAGTCCAGGGTCTTCATTGATACCCGGGATCCATATAGACACTTTTGTCAATTTAGGAGCCTCAGCACCTTCCACCACCTCTAACTTAATGTCCTTCAATAGCTCGTTCATCTTGGCAACCGCATCCTGAAGGAAGACCAGACTGTTTTGGTCAGCACAAGTTATCCTAAGATAACCTGGCTCGAAGTCATACTTCAAAAAGCTTGGTTTAGTAGGTGGATTACCTAAAAGGTGTTCCCTCAGAATTTTCCCCAATGAAGAGTAGATCAGAAGCCTCACCAACTCTGGTATAATGCCTAGTAAGTCGTTGGTGTTAATGACTGCTGCTTGAAGGGAACTCCTAGCGACGTCGTTATAGGAAGCTGATCTCGGCTGTTTCTTTTTTGGTGCAGGTATCGGCGTATTACTATCATCTGATCGGATGTGCTTGTGTTTCTGTTTATTGGTTCAAGCTTATCACCGGCGACTCTGCACGCGGACGATGAGGGTTCTTTGGCATTGCCAGAAGCGATGCCACGAACCGATCGTCCCGAAGCAAGCGGGGTTGAAAGTGTTTGAACCACTTCGATATTTTCCACTGACAGTTGTAAATTAAGTCTAGCAGCTGATTGGGAACCCGGAGGCAAGGTATGAGTCTTACTTCGTTGGGCTGCCCTTCTGAGCATGCTCTTCCTTTTCGTTGCCAACAGTTTCGGAACCACAGCGCTATCCGTTGCAATATTCGCGGAGTGTTCGGAATTTGCAAAGACTCTTTCGCAGGAGTCTTTACTATACCCACATTCGCTTCGAAAGTACTAGCTTTATTAATCAGAGAGATTGCTGGGATACTGAGACCTTTCGCCTTAACTCTGATTACTTCGGCTGGGCGTGCAGCTTCTGCAGCTCGTGAATCGTCCGTCCCAGAGGACAGTCGACTCAGAACTGCAGCACTTTAACCTCTACCTCTTTTTAGGTTGGTTTTAGTACAGCGACGGGCACGGTTGCTAATACCACCTTGAGGGGTTTGGATGGTCTCAGTATCAAGGCCAGCCGAAATATTTGTGCAGGATATTGTCGACGTCGAAGCATGAACAACATCTATACCTACTTCCGTCGGCTTATTCGGTTCTGAGGCTGCATCCCCTAATGTACCCCTACCCCCTACCTTACCTCACTCTATTATATTGTTGAAATTGGACTTGTTGTGTTTTCCTACTTGGTTTATCAATTGGATTAAATCATATCTAAGTGATAGAACTTACCAAGTTCTTTTTCGGGGTTATACTTCTAAACCATTTGTTGCGCATTCTGGTGTTCCTCAGGGAAGTCATTTGGGGCCACTTCTTTTCATCCTAGCCATTAATGATGTTGCATCTGTTTTTAAATATTCGGAAGTTCTTATTTATGCTGATGACATTAAAATCTTTAAATCTCTCAATTCCAACTCTGACAATTTTCTTCATGCGGATTTGATTAATTTTAGTAATTGATGTCGCCATAATGGTCTTAGACTGAATTTGGATAAATGTCATGTTGTCATTTACTAGAAAAATCTCTCCGTTGGTGATAATTTAGTCTTAATGGCTGTATTTTGGATCGAGTCAGTTCCATTGTTTACCTAGGTGTTACATTTGACCAAAAAATTGATTTTGGTTTGCATATTAATAAGATCGCACAGAAAGGTAATTCTATGTTGGGTTTTACTACTCGCTTATCCAAGGAATATAACAATTCGCTTGTTACACTAAGTCTCTATAACACCTTCGTTAGATCTCACCTTGAATATGCTTCTCAAGTTTGGTCTCCTTATTATAATGAGCACATTGGCAGAATCGAATCGATTCAGCGTAAATTTGTAAGAAGAGCCTTATGTCACCTTAATTGGAATGACAGAGTTCGTCTTCCTCCTTATACTGATCGACTTCAGCTACTAAATATGTCATCGCTTTCAAAACGACGAGAAGTAGCTGATGTAATTTTTGCTCATAACCTTCTTACAGGATTAGTTGATTCCTCCACCCTTTTGGGTTTGATGTGCTTTGATACTGGTAAATTTTTGCTAAGGTGTCCTAGATTGCTGCGGATTGGATTTCACCGGACAAACTATGGTATGAATGA
This sequence comes from Chorisops tibialis, assembly GCA_963669355.1. NCBI lineage: Eukaryota > Metazoa > Arthropoda > Insecta > Diptera > Stratiomyidae > Chorisops > Chorisops tibialis. The sequence goes on along the minus strand of OY770263.1, from coordinate 168,331,222 downwards.
ACCGATTTCGCGTCTCGCGAGAGAAGTTAATAAGAATGCTGATGTATTCGACTTCTCTATTGATAAGCAGTGCTTAAGACGTAGACTTAACGCTAGTTGACACCGATGTATGTGAACTTTTTGTCAATTTTTTGTTTTTATTTTCTGTACTTGGTGTGGGATGTTAATGTTTGTTTCGTCCCTTCACTAAATGATGAGCCAGAGGTTAAATCGATTTTCAATTTTTTAAATTTGGAATCGATTTATGACAATTCCTTGCATTAAGGAATCCTGATAGTGATAGTAATGTCATTATGAATGCGAGATCACGGAGCTCTGACATGGAAGACTCAGTGCGCTGGGTGTTTGCCAGTAGTGTGGAGAGTTGGTTGAATTTTAAGAAATCAACCTTAATTGGTTCCACTTGCAAATATACTTTACACTTACAAATATACTTTACAATTTCACTGACAGAAATATACTTTATATATTTTTAAATAAAATCAAGTGAACCGATAAAATGAAAAATATAGAATTAATTGTTTTTTATATTAGTTGGAAAACATTATTCACACAGGGTGATTGTAATTTGTAAAGGTTTAAAAACATCATTGTAATTTAATGTTATTAAGTTTAATATAATAAAATATAAGTTATTAATTTGTATGTGGTGTATTTAATAAACAATAATCAGTTACACCACAGTAGCACAGCACTACTAGAAGCTGGTTGCACCGTTCTAGTAGCTCCCGAACCGCGTTCGGACCGGGCGATCTTAGCACCCCCTTTTGCCGGGGACTGAGAGCCAATACGGGGGGACTCCATCTTATGGTTTTTTTTGGCTAGTTCGCGACATAGTTTTTACAGGTAAAATGTTTGCTGCTATATCCACCTCAACATGCTCATTCATTTAGGCTCACAAATAAGCGGTTGCCAACGTTTGTCCGATGAGTACGTTGAGGAAGGTACAACTGTCAAACTTAATTTCTTGCGATTATCATGCTATCCTTGAGGGTTATAATCCAGAGCCTGTTTTGCGATGTTTCGCTCTGGTTTCCTCAAAGTATGACCGATCCACTGCCACTTTCGCCGTTGAATCCCAATGCCTATTTTAGTCTGGCGAGTTGTACTCCAAAGTTCGTCGTTGGAGATTACTTCTGGCCAGAATACTCCTAAAATGCGCCGGAGGCATTGGTTTACGAAAGTCTGTAGTTTCTTGGTAAGTCGAACGGTCACTTTCCACGTAGTACAACCATATAACAACACGGATTTGACGCATGCGTCAAAAACTCGCAGCTTCGTGCGAAGGGAGATCTCTCTTAACCTCCAGAAAGGGGAAAGGATACCGCCTGACGAGCTTTATTTAGCCGAGCCTCAACATCCTTTTCGGCTCCGCCGTCCATGCTGACAATGCTTCCGAGATAGCAAAAATCTTGCACCTCTTCCACATCCTGTCCATTAAGAACAATCGGTGTGCTTGCGTTCGAACCCATGTGCATGTACTTGGTTTTACGCACATTTATTTTCAGTCCCGCCTCTTTGCATTTAGAATGCAACGAGCGAATATTTGACTCTAAGTCCGAACGGGTATGTGCAAGCAAACACACGTCATCAGCATAATCAAGGTGACTTAAGATGTTAAATAGTCTCTATTGAAGACCTTTACCTTCCCCACCTTGCATCTTCGAAGGATTCTTTAATCATAGCTATGAACTTATCTGGAATACCTCTCCTACGCAAAGCATTCCATATGTAATCTCGCTTAACGCTGTCGAAAGCCTTCTCGAAGTCCACAAACATGAGATGTAGTGGCGAACCCATTTCGGCTGACTGCTGTAATATTATCCGTAGGGTATTTGTGTGGTCGGTACAAGACGACCCTTTACGGAATCCAGCCTGATAAACTTCGAGAGTGCTCTCGACGACATCACTAATCCTATTGAGAATTACCTTAGCCATAATTTTTGATACGGCAGTAAGTAGACATATACCACGCCAATTGCCACAATCCCGAAGGTCGCCCTTCTTCGGAATTTTCACAATGACGCCCTCCTTCCATTGAGTCGGATATCTTCCATCATTCCACACCTTAGTGAAGAGTGGGAGGAGTATATCGGCTGTTATTTCCGGGTCCGCTTTGAGGAGTTCGGTTGGTAGTCCGTTTATACCTGGAGCTTTCCTTCCCGCCATTGACCGAATGGCGGAAACTATCTCTTCCTTATCTGGGGGATCGTCCCTAATAGAGGATTCTTGCGGTTGGATTTTTGGAAGTTGTTCTGTTTCCGGAATATCTTCATCTGACAAGATGTTTAAAATATCAGAGAAGTATTCCTTCCATCGTCGCAACTGGTGTTCATATTAAGGAGAGTTCCGTTGACATCTCTCACCAGGTGGTTGGCGGTGAAATTCCTGTTCGTCAACTGCTTCATGATTTTAAATAGTGAACCCATATCCCCAAGGTAAGCCGCGGATTCTGCCTTGTTTGCCAGATCTTCAATGGCCTTTCTCTTGTCGCGTCTAACAGCCTTTTTAAGCTGTATATGAGCATCGCGGTAGTTCTGCCTCAAGTCGGGCGTTCGTTGTTGACATCGGGTTGAGAGATGATTGCCAATTTGGCTTTTTTTTCGATTGCCAACCTTGTCCCATGTGTCTTGCGACATCCAGGGTTTCTCACCGCTTTGCGCATATCCCACAGATTCTTCAGCACTAGTTAGAAAAGTGTTTCTGGTTGCCTCCCAATTGGCGTCCAATGTGGATGACTTTTCGCGTAGAATGGTGGTGTATTCGAGTTTTTTGTTGGGATCTCTGAGTTTATCCACATTAAGCTTGCGCTTCATTTGAAGAATTTGTGGTCGTCGGATAGCTGCTGTACACAATCTCAAGCAGGCAACCATCAAGTGGTGATCGCTCCCCACGTCAGCTCCACGTTTCGCTCGCACATCGAGGAGACATCTTCTCCATCGGCGACTTATAGCCAAATGGTCGATCTGATTCTGAGTAACACCGTCAGGTGAAACCCAAGATGTTTTATGATGACTCTTGTGTGGAAAAAGGGTCCCTCCGATGACCATTTGCCGAGTACTACAGAACTCCACAAATAATTCGCCGTTTTCGGGTCTCTTAATTCAAGGTCGTGAAGGGTCGACCCAAGGGTCACCATGCCTCCCCATGACGTGTTCTAGTCCAGTGTTGTCTGATCCAACCTGGGCGTTCATATCTCCCGAGATGATAATAATATCACCTCTTGGAACACGTTCGAAGGTGGCACTCAGTTGGCTATAAAACTCCTCTTTGTCACCAGATGTTGCGGTATTAGTTGGTGCGTAGCACTGCAGAATTGTGACGTTTCTGACACTGGTCCTGAGCCTGACGACGATAATCCTATCCGAGATTGGTTCCCAGCTAATGAGACTGTTTCTCGCTCTCGGCGTAAGGACGAACGCCACGCCATTTCTGGCTTCACTTTCAGGGCCAATGTACAGAATAGTGTTTCCGCTAGGGGTTCGTTCTTCTCCTGATCCTGTCCACCTGACCTCGCTCAAGCCCAAGATTTGGATGTTATAGTGCTTCATTTCACGGTCGATCACTGATTGGCGGTGCAAGGACCGAGTAACCCCAACTCTTCCCCCGTCACTCAATGTTCGAACGTTCCAGAAGCCAATCATAGTCCGTTTTCGAATGCCAAAAGTCGTTACCGTAGAATCAGTCCGTATCCGAGGCGATGTATCCGTTTCTCGTATCATTTAGGTCTTAAGATCACGGGTGATAAGCCCATGATCCAGTGAGTGTCCATTTGCCATTTTTAGGGCAAGCAGGACTGGCTGTGGGTGAATTCTACAGCCCCCATCCCAGAGGGGGATAGTTAGCTCAGGTCCGTGGAGTCGCTATCTCCAAAGATAGTTGCAGGAATTGGTAAAACCTCATACTACAACTACCCCCTTGCGGGGAATGTCGTAATATAATAATAAGTAATACAACTAAAAAGAGGCAAGACTGAACATGAATGTTTAAAACTCGTCCAACCTTCGGTTTCCGCTCTCTGGACTGTTTGACGCAAAGCTGGAGTGTTTGACCCGTGCGTGTTGCGTTACACCTGGACTACAAGAAAAGTGTCCGTAAACCAATATCCATGCAAAAAACACTTTTCAAACTGTTGCGTAGTTTTCTTTTTATCTTGCACACTAGTTGCAAAAAACTCGTTTAATCACATGCATTTCGATTTTCCGTGTACATTCAAAAATATATCCTATTTCAACCTCTTCCACCAACAATTTTAAACAAGAAAGATACTAAGATGTTAAAATTAAGACACGATTTATTTGAAATTACTTCTATAAAAAAAAATACGGAAGCACCTTCGCCTCTCTTACATTTTTAATCTTTTCAAACCTTGATAAACCCTGAATCCAAATCAAACTATGTTTCAAATATAAAAAAAAAGTGTCACTTTACAGCTGCAGTTGTTACTGCATAATTCTCGTCAAAGATGATAGCGCATACCAAGAATATGCCTCGCTATCACACGTTTCTTATCTCAATTTACGTACTTACACCTGAAAATTCTTTTATTCGGCGCTATCAAATCATAAACCATTCGAAAAAAACAACAATTACGTCGTTTCTTATATTTTCTATTTCTTCTATTTTTAGGTTCATAATTGGCGAATTATTCCTCGCATAAATCCGGCCAGCGATTATCCCAGTGATTTCGATGTGATACTCCTCGAAGAGGACTCAAGTCTGTCGGGTTTGGAAGCATTAAAAGCTCATCCGTCGGTTAAAAGTGTAACGCCACAGCGTATGGTACACCGAACGTTAAAATATGTTCCGATTCCAAAAGACAACGAAGAAGAACAGCAAGAACAACTACTAGCTGAGACAAACAACGACGACGAGCCAATAACTGCGGAAGACGATAAATTACTGCAAGAATTACTGGAAGTTTTAAACCAAAAAGACGGTGGCAACCGAAATGTTGGACGAAAATTGCAATCGGTTGCCAATGATCATCAACAGCATGTTGTGATTAATCAAACGGAAAAGGATCAAGGATCCTATGCAGCGAATAATCGTCACGCAAATCGACGCCTGCTACGTGCTATTCCACGCCAAATTACCTCCATGCTGAGAGCTGATATTCTCTGGGGTCTGGGCATCACCGGAAAAGGTATTAAAGTTGCGGTTTTTGATACGGGCCTATCGAAAAATCATCCGCATTTCAAACGAGTCAAGGAACGAACGAATTGGACCAATGAAAAATCTTTGGACGATGGTGTTAGTCATGGAACATTTGTAGCTGGGGTAAAGTTGAATTGGAATTGTGGGTTAGTTTGGGATTGATTTGAGCCAATTTTCAGGTCATTGCTTCGGCGAAAGAATGTTTGGGCTTCGCCCCCGATGCTGAGCTGCATATTTATCGGGTTTTTACTAATAACCAGGTGAGACTACTCCTACCCAGATGACTTCGAACATTTTCAGTTTTAATTAATTTTTCAGGTTTCTTACACATCTTGGTTCCTCGACGCCTTCAACTATGCCATTCTGAAAAAAATCAATGTTCTCAATTTAAGTATTGGTGGTCCGGATTTTCTCGATCATCCATTTGTTGATAAGGTCCTCGAATTGACGGCCAATAAAGTGATTATGATTTCGGCAATCGGGAATGATGGCCCGCTGTATGGAACTCTGAACAATCCAGGCGATCAAAGCGATGTAATCGGTGTTGGTGGCATGAATTTCGATGAGAATATTGCGAAATTTAGCTCGCGTGGTATGACAACTTGGGAATTACCACAGGTGAGATTTTAATTTGAAATGAGAAAATCTTAATTCCGATCATATTTTAGGGTTACGGTCGCCTAAAGCCGGATATTGTGACCTATGGCAGCCAGGTAAAAGGAAGTAACATTCGTGGCGGCTGTCGTTCGTTGTCCGGTACTTCAGTTGCTTCGCCGGTTGTAGCTGGTGCTGTAACGCTTATCGCGAGCGGCGTTCTTAATAAACTCGACACCATAAATCCGTCCTCGATGAAGCAAGCCCTAATCGAAGGAGCAACTCGCCTCACGGACAATAACATGTTCGAGCAGGGTCACGGCAAGTTGAATATTCTGAAGAGTATGAAAATCTTGTCGTCATACACCCCTAAAGTAACGTTGAGTCCGTCATATTTGGATTTTACATCGGACTATATGTGGCCGTATAGTTCACAATCGTTGTATTACACCAGCACGCCGGCTATTGCCAACGTTACGATTCTGAACGGGATGGGAGTGACGGGAAAAGTGATCAACAAGCCGACTTGGCATCCGTATTTGAAACAAAACGGTCACCTTTTGAACATTTCGGTTTCCTTTTCCGAAGTTTTATGGCCATGGTCTGGCTGGATGGCTGTTCACATTGGTAAGGGAATATTTCCACCGTACAGTTCCGTCTGTTCTGCCTCACAATTAATATAGCCGAACAGTGTGAAATTAGGATATCTTTCCGTCAATAAATTTACTTCATTTTATCAAAAATAATTTTCTACAATTCCAGAAATCAACGAACATGGTATTAATTTCGAAGGCCTAGCGCAAGGCCATGTAACCCTCACGGTACAAAGTTCTGCCGGCCCTGATGAATCAGAAGCTCGAAACAGCACCGTCAGTTTCCCTATTCGTGTCAAGATCATTCCGAAACCGCCACGCCACAAACGCATCCTCTGGGATCAATACCACAGCTTACGTTATCCACCTGGGTATTTGCCACGCGATAATCTCAAAATCAAATCGGATCCATTAGATTGGCGTGCCGATCACATTCATACGAATTTTCGTGACATGTACACGCATCTACGCAACGCTGGCTACTACGTTGAAGTACTGGGGAAGCCATTTACTTGTTTTAATGCTTCGAACTATGGCACATTGCTAATTGTCGATCCCGAAGAGGAATTTTTCGATGAAGAAATCGCTAAGCTACGAGACGATGTCTACAATCGAGATTTGAGCTTAATAGTTTTTGCCGACTGGTATAATACGAGTGTGATGCGAAAAATTAAGTTTTTCGATGAGAACACGCGGCAATGGTGGATGCCGGATACCGGCGGTGCCAATGTTCCTGCTCTGAATGAACTACTGCGCGAGTTTGGTATTGCGTTTGGAGATTTCGTGGCTGAGGGTTATTATCCAATGGGAGATCATAGCATGTACTATGCGAGTGGGACGACTATAGTGAGATTTCCGAAAACTAACGATAGTATTTTAATTCAGGCCGATCTTCACGATCAGGGTGTTGAGGTAACGATTAATATTTCCCATTCGTTTCGATTCCTATCTTCAATTTATATTTTCAGATTCTAAAAACGCCCGATCGAAATCCCAAAGATCGAACATCAGTTGCCATTCTCGGTCTTCTTCAGCTCGACAAGCATGTCGAAAAGATGCAAACGAAAACTCCCAACGACTATCACCTGACACAATTCGAAGAAAACGCCATCGATCAACCATTTCTAAATGCCGGAGATCTTCGCGATGATTTCGACGGTCAGCAGCAGCAACATTTCGAACAGCAAATCGACAAAAATCCAATCCTCAATAAGCGTATTCTCCTCGAAAATATCGCAACCGATCCTGAAAACAAAACAAAAGATCATCGAATGTTGAAATTCGATAACAACGAAATAATTAAAAATCTCGAAAAATTCGATGATCTCACCAACGATCTGGAAGCAAACAATCTCGATGTTGGTGCCGAGGATGAAACTGCCGATAATACTTATCACGAACCGCCTAATAAAATCAACGAATCCGAAAAGATTTTCGATTTGGAATTAAAAGTATTGAAAAAAGCGCCCAGTCCAACCGAATCGGAACGCGCGGCTTCGCATCACCAAGGCCGAATTGCTGTTTTCGGTGACTCCAATTGTCTGGATTCGACCCATCTCGAAAAGCCATGCTTCTGGCTGATCGATGCCTTACTCGAGTACACCATGACCAATCATATATCGAATTTATTACGCGATTTAAATAAATCGAAGCAAATTGTCTTGCCAAATGGTCGAGGTAGTAACACAGCCAACGACAATCAACCGTTACCGTCTCGCATTCCGGGCAGTAATCTAAATCAATACTCGAAAGTTTTAGATCCGAGCAATTCACAAAGAAAACGAAAAATACCGAAATGTCCAAAATTAAAATGGGCGCTGCCCATCTTTTTAAATTTAACGGCTCCGCATGATTTGAAGCAAATGAATAATGGTGCAGCCGGCTTTAGACCGAATGCTCACGAAGATGGCGAGAATAATTCAAATTTATTGCGGAAATTGGAAAGTCAAAAAGGTGAGGTACGTAGTGGCTGAGGGTTGTTTTTTTTCTCTTATTTTATTTCTAAATTAACACTAATCTTTTTTTTCTATGCGGTTGAAATTTATGACTTCTTTTTAACTTTAAAATGATCAAGAAAATTCAGCTGTAACCGAATCATTTTCCTCATTCGCGAGTAGATAATTTTAAATTGCTAGGAGTGCTCGTATGCTACTTGGAAAAATTCATTGATTCAAACTGCCGTCGATTCAGGCGGATTTTTTTCGCAATCGCGAATAGAACTATTCTCCTAAAACCCTGTCCTTATGTGGTTTATGTTGCTGAAACTACTCCTTTATGACGCTCAGGCGTTGATTCAATGCCACTCAATTCTTTTTTCACAAGCTATCGGACCTACGTTTCGGCTGTAGATTCTTTTGAATCCGTAGGGGCTGCTGAATATTCAATCGACGAAGACATTAACAGACATTCGGTTCTTGGAGGTCCCATTCTTAGCAAAATTCTCATCCTAAGATAAATTCCCATCCTTGAAGAACATCGTCTGAAAGCCCAGCGAGCAAGAAGATCACAGGTCATTTCCCGGTCACAGTCCTTCTAGATTACGTCTAGCCTTATGACTTAATGATTCCTGTTGCAAACAAAATGTCAAATCCATTGCTTGTTGGATCAGCCCGCACTTGATGCGTAGCTCCTCCATCTTCACCATTGGATGACCCTTCGTCAGTATGTCTGCAACTATCTCGTTCGTTGGGCAGCAACTGCACTTGATGACCCCCTTCTTTATGTAGTCCTCGATGATTCGCTTCTTTGTGTCCACATGTTTCGGTCGCGATGTCATTCCTTCGTGTCTGATGTCACTCAACACCTTCTGGTAGTTCTTCGTACACTTCAACGCATTCGTTGTGCTTCCATTTGAAATCAACCTTTGTTGCCAGATGACCTCTTTGCATGCCTCGGTCTGTGAGACATACATCGCTTCAGTGGATGATAGGTTAGGATTAGGTTGTAGGAGGGTAGTTTTGAAGAACCACATTGCAGTGGGGCCATCTAGTTGCGTCCATTGTACTCCCTCTATTGATTATGAGATGGATATTACTCCTCTTGTGCTAGCTAATTGATACAGTTTGCGAACCAAAGCAGGTTCAAATGTTTGACACCTCTGAATTCGTCTCGTTCTGAGTAGAATCTAGAGCCTAAACAAAGGAGACAACTGTTGGAGATTTTCGGACAGTGACAAAGATAATGCTCGATATATTCTTCATCTTTCTCGCAAACTCTGCAAAGGGCTGTCGCTCGCAGCCTGGAGATTAATGATAGTGTTGTACACGATTCCCGACAACACGCCCAGCTGGTTGGTCCAACCGGTATCAGAATGAAACTAGAGTGTGACATGCGACTTCCACGGCACTCCGCGAAATTCGCATCTGTGTATGCAAACAGCTTATCCTTGTCTTCGCAGCCAATGTTCAAAAGTATCGATTTCGTTTGCTTCACTTCTGTCCAATCACGTGTTGTCGGCTCACCTTTTTTAGCAGAAATGCAACCGCGACCATAATATCTGGTCTCGTGTTTATTGCCACGTACAACAAACAACCGATGGTTGCTCATTCGTGAACATATTTCTGACCCTTCGCGCTCTCAAGACCGAATTCACTCACCGCCCCTTCGATGTACTTCTGTTTTTTTTTTCGGCACCGAGTATAACTTAGGGGGTCACCCTTTAATGCAATGCACAGTTATGTCGGTATAGGAAGTGGTAGTGGAGGTATTAAGGTGGAGAGAGACGAAAATGACGGTGAACATTGTTCTTGAAACTCCGCAGGGTCTACTTGTTGGGAAACAAACTAGCTGGCAAATCGTTCTAAAGTCTTGACGTTCGGGAAATGAATGACCGCCTATATTTCACTGGTTGAACTTTCTGTCCTGCTTCTCGATCCGAATCCTGAGGTGATTGTTTACCGATCCGAGATCCTTGATGGCAAAATGCCTTCTTATTGTTTCCGACAGCAGTTTGATGAGATATGGCGCCTTGCTCGCGACCAGAATTCCCTCCACGTATACCAAGACGTATGTACATGGTTCCGTCCGTCATCGTATGTGTAAAGGCACTCATCAGTGTAACTTTAAGTAAGCTTCATTTGCACGAGTAAATCGTGGAGTGTGCGATTCCATACCCTTGCCGACTTCTTCAGTCCGTAGAAAGGACTAACTCTTCTTCCTGAAGTTCACCTGAAGAAAGCCGTTTTCAAGTCAAAATGATTAATGTCCATCGCAGGACCTGCTGCTATTGTAAGAAATGCTGTCGTCAGTTCTATATTTATAATTGCTACCCTGCGCGACCATCCTGGCCCCTTATCGCGTTGTTTTTCGTCTCGCTGTTAGTTTTGAGCTGGAAACGGCAGGTCCACCAACATTCCCGTCTGATGCAACTATTCCAGTTTTTCCTTCATTTCATCTACTTGTCTGGTGATGCAATCGCCTCGTTCGCCGGTTCAGAGTTGAGCGCGACGTTGATGTCGGGATACCGTAATGGCGGACGTCCCCAATTGTCTCGCGATGAGCAATGCACGACAACAGCTGGTTCAGTCGCAATCCCTTCGCTTGTAGGTTAAGTCAGAATTACTTACATGAGATTCATCGGTTGCGTCCTCGAAATTCGTGTATAAATGCGCCTCGTGAAATTGGGCTGATATCATACTCCGCCGTTTGACATTCCGTTTTCTGACCGTTGCCGAAAACTCCTGTTTGATGAATTGGTTTCTTTGGCATCTGATCCCGTTTCTTTTTCGGCTCTACAATCTCGGAGTTATTAGTAAATTTACGTCCCTGGATATGACCGCAATCCTCCTGGATGGAACGTAGCATCGATACGCTTTTGACTCCGTATCGTGTCCCATGAATCTTGCCTCGACGGCCTTGTCGTCGAGCTTTCGCTTCCTTTCATCCGGTACCTTTACGAAGCAAATCGCCCCGAATCGCCTTAAGTTATTATACAATAGTCCCCTTTCGCACCAATGTTCATGGGGGTTACCTTGATGCTTCGACTTGTCATATATTTCTGCACGAAATTGTTGTCTCAGCTGCTTTTCCCCGTAAGCTTTTCTCCAAACATGCGTCCGCCAGCATACATCTTATTATGTCCAACATTGATCGATTCTTCCGCTCGGCAACGCCGTTGTGCTGCGCTAAATACGGAGCGGTGCGTTTTACCTTGATGCTATTAGAATTCAAAAACGCAAAACCTCGTTGCCGACATAATCGCAACCGCGATTACTGCGGAAAGCGTTGATGTTCCGACCGAAATGATTCGCCATCAGCCAGTGGAAATCTTACGAAAATCTTCGACTTCTCGCGCAGCAAGTAAATTTTTGTATATCTCTTGTCATCGGTGAAGGTTAAAATATATCACTTGCCCTGGGATGTTTGTGTTTGCATCTGTCCGCAAACGTCACCTGTGAACGAAATCCAGAATGGACATTGATCTCGTCTCGGCCTGCTTTGGAAATTTCGTGCTGGCCATTTTCCCAACGATGCATGCAGTGCAGTTCCTGTTCACTGGCCCTCTCAGAGGAGCCAACCATTTGCGAAACTTTCTTTATCACTTCGAGGCCCTGATGTCCAAGAACCCGATACTATTCGTGAATGCATTTCTCGTTTGCGTTCACTGCTGCATTTATCTGTTATCTCTGGATGCGCAAACCAATGATTCCGCCTGTCCTGAGACCGTATTTCGCATTTCGACCCCGAAAAATTCGAACGCGGCCTGCGGTTCGTAGGCTCGAATGTTTGACGCCTCTGAGATCGTCTAGTTCTGCGAAGAATCTGGAGCCTAAACAAAGAAGACGACTGTTGGATATTTGCGGACGGTGACAAAAACAATGTTCGATAGATTCTTCGTCTTCCTTGCAACCCCTGCAAAGGCTGTCGCTCGCGATCCGCAGCCTAAATGCGTGCAACCTTAGCAAGCAATGACATGTGGTCACGCTAACCATAGTTCGGGCGCTGTAGCGGCTACGTTGTAACAGCTGAGCTGTAATTTTTGTATTCGGTTCTTCTCAAAAGGATTTGGCCGTTCTGCAACTGTCCAACATCAGCTATTAGCACCGACGTCGCCTTGACGGTTCTGTTTATAAAATTCATCACGTCGCACCAGAATCTAGATTTCGTCCACCCGCTCCATCGACGTGGAACAGAATTTTGTTGCCTCCTATGGCTTGCTCCACCATGCTTGCTCCGTGTCTGCCTCCTCCAATTCTTGATCTTCCAGCACTCAGCCTTGATGTGTCCGAGTTTCTTGCAAAAAGAACATGTGGTCTGTGATTTGTTGGAAACTTGTCCTGGTCATCGTGTGCCGTGAGTCATTTTCTACGCCGCATCGCCTAAACCACCATCGCGCGCCGCCTGCAACCGGTATTAAAAAATTTATTCTTGTTCCTAGTCTCAAGCGCCAGAACGAGACTATCGTAGCTCTTCAGCAATGAATTCAACAGCAGAGCACTGACCAAAAAATCTGGATTGAGTTCTCCCATCGACGTCCGTCTCGTTCATCTCGTCGAGGTGTTGTGCCTGGACAATGTCGTTTTCCGATGCGACCTTTCCAACATTTTCCCGCAATAGTCATATCTTGCAATTTTCCATACGAGTTCATTCCGTCGAATTTAACTCTATATGCGCAGTTGAACGGATGGACAAACTTTTGGAAGTTTTATTTTTTATGGATGTAATCATCGAATGAAACTATTGGTTATCTTCTGGTTGCTTTCCACGTTTGTGGAAAGTTGCGAATGTTCAGCCAATACCAAAGAAAGGAAACAAAGCGAACCCCGCAAACTACCGCCCAATAGCCATTACTTCAGTGCTCTCGAAAGTAATGGAAACTGCTGTCAATCGCAAAATTGTTGAATATCTCGAGGATAATCAGCTAATTCATGATCGTCAGTATGGGTTCCGTTCTGGAAGGTCGACGGGAGATCTTTTGGTCTACTTAACGGAACGTTGGAACTCGTACATACATAAACACGGTGAAGGTCAAGTTCTTGCACTTGACATTACAAAAGCTTTTGACAGAGTTTGGCACGAATGTCTCATAGTTAAGCTTAGGGCTATAGGTCTTAATGCTACCCTTGTTCAATGGATTGAGAGTTTCCTTTCTGAACGCACCATACGAGTAGTACTAGATGGCGTTACTTCTTCCTCTTTCCCAATAGATTCCGGCGTCCCTCAAGGCTCTGTTTTATCTCCAACTCTTTTTTTAATTTTCATCAATGACCTTCTGTTGTCTACTCTCAATCCAATCCATAGTTTTGCGGATGATAGTACTTTAGACAACACCTATGAATTGAACTCTGCTGCGGAATCACATAAGTATTCTATTGCTTCAAATCGCAGGGAGTTATTCCGTTCGCTGAACTCGGACCTCTGCTTAATCCTGGAATGGGGCAGGAAAAATAGAGTAGAGTTCAACGCTTCTAAAACACAGACCTGTCATCTATCCCTCAAACGTGATGTCCCAGTGTTATCTCAAAGTTTGACCTTTGGTGGCGCACAACTTCGCAAATCGGATAACTTCACACTTCTTGGCATTAAAATTAACGATCACCTTAATTGGGCCCAGCACATCTTTGATGTTACCCTCGACGCCTCCAAACGTTTGGGTGTTCTCCGAAAGTGCAAAAAATATATCACGCCGAACGACCTCGCAACCATATATAAGGCATACATTAGACCACGTTTAGAGTACAATTTGCATGTTTGGGCTGGGGCACCCAAATCATTCCTCGCGTTGCTCGACCGTATTCAAAAACCTGCATTCCGACTGATTGGAGACGAGACCATCACGTCTTCTATCGACTCTCTCGAGCATCGCAGAAATGTCAGAGTACTCAGCATTTACTATCGCTACTTCCATGGTAAATGCAGTGCGGAACTAAGCGCACTAATACCCCCACTTTATAATTTCCCCCGAGATACTCGTCAAGCTGAACGTGCACACGAGTACTGTTAAATCCTTGCCTTCTCGTACAGTTAAATATAGGCAGTCATTCATTTCCCGAACGTCAAAACTTTGGAACTCATTACCAGCCAAAGTGTTTCCCAATGAATACAACAGCCAGAGTTTCAAGAGCAATGTATACCGTCACTTCCGTCTTTCTCTACCTAAATAAATTGATCCAACTTTTTTTTTTCTCCAATTGCTTCACCGACACAGCTGTGCATTGCATTAAAGGGTAACCCCCTAAGTTGTGTTCGGCTCCTTAAAAAAAAATATATAATTTTAAAATTTTTATCATAATTCCTATTCGACTGACAGGAGAGGTGTTTTTTTAAGGCACCGATAATAATTGAGGAGATCACCCTTTAATGCATTGCACAATTATGTCGGTATAGGAAGAGGATGAAATTTGGTAGTGCTATGGGAATTTTGGGGAGAGAGACGGAAGTGACGATGGACATTATTTTTGAAGCGCTGAAGGATATACTTGCTTGGAAATATGCTAGCAGGTAATGCGTTCCAAAGTCTGGACGTTCGGGAGATGAATGATATATTTCTCTGTACGGTTAGGAATAGGGTTGGCGGTAAACTCGTGCGCGCGTTAACTTGACGAGTGTTTCGGAAAAAAGGTGTAAAGTGGTGGTATGACTGATCCAAGTTCCGCACCATATTTACCATGAAAGTAGCGATAGTAAATGCTGAGTACTCCAACGTTCCTACTATGATCGAGGGAGTCAACAGAAATCGTAATGGTTTCATCTCCAATTAGTCGGAACGCGTGTTTTTGAATTCGATCGGGCAGCACAAGGAGTGTTTTGGGTGCCCCAGCCCATAAATACGAATTGCACTCTAAACCAGGTCGAATATAAGCCTTGTAGATAGTAGCTAAGTCGTGAGGCGTAACATATTTTTTGCATTAGCGAAGAATACCTAGACGTTTGGATCAAATATATATCTGCTCCAATCAAGATGGTTATTTAACTTTACGCCTAATACGATAAACTCATCTAAAGAGCAAATTCGTACGCCATTAAAGGCTAAATTAGACGACGACGCTGGAACATCACGTTTAAGGGAAATATGACAGGCCTGTGTTTGCGTGGAACTCTACTCTATTTTTCCTGCCCCATTCCAGGATTAAGTCGAGGTCGGAGTCCCGCGAACCAAATAACTCCCTCCGTTTGAAAGCAATAGATTACTTGTGAGAATTCGTAGCAGAGTAAAATTCAAAGGTGTTACCTAAAGTACTGTCATCTGCAAAACTATGGATCGGATTGAGAGTAGAAGCCAAAAGGTCGTTAATGAATACTAAGAACAGAGTATGCGATAGGACAGAACCCTGAAAGACACCAGAATTAGTTGGGAAAGAGGAAGAAATAACGTCATCTAATACCACTCGTATAGTGCGTTCCGACAGGAATCTCTCAATCCATTGAATGAGGGTAGCATCGAGGCCAATGGTCGTTATCTTAACAAGGAGACTTTTATGCCAAACTCTGTCAAAAGCTTTTGCAATGTCAAGAGCAAGAACTTGACCTTCGCCGTATTTGTGCAAGCAAGAGTTTCAACGTTCCGTGAGGTCGACCAAGAGATCTCCCGTAAACCTTCCAGAACGGAAACCGTATTGGCGATCGTGGATAAGCTGTTTATCCTCGAGATAGTGAATAATTTTACGATTGACAGCAGTTTCCATCACTTACGAGAGCACTAAAGTGATAGCTATCGGGTGGTAGTAAGCGGGGCTAACTTTGCTTCCTTTCTTGGGAATTGGCTGAACATTCGCAGCTTTTCACAATCGTGAAAAGCACCCAGAAGAGTAGAATAGATGAAAAAGATTGATTGCGAAGGGGTTTAGCCAGAGAAGAAAAGCACATTTGGAGGGTAATGGGGGAATGCCATCAGGGCCAGCGGGCTTCTGAACATTGAGCTTTTGCTGGATCCTGAATATGAGACGCGTGCGGAAATGTAGCAGAGCCAGCGAAAAACCTGATGGTGTTGCGATAGGAGGGATTTAGTTTGAAGGTGGTAGCATGAAGTTTCTCGCGAAACTTACTGCCAATAGGTTAGCTTTCTCAAACGGATCACTAACGGTACGGTCGCCATCAACGAGTGGTGGTGTTGATGAAGAGATGAAATTATTGTTGACCGTTTTGACAAAAAAAAGAAAGATTCTAAGCCTTTTGGACTCTGAAGGATCTTCCGCCGAAGTTTTTGGTCGTGATCAAATTTAACACGTTTAAGTATAGATTTGCAGGTATTTCTTGATGCATTATAACGCTCTCTGTTAACTGAAGGTGCAAAATATTGAAGATTTTGAAACGATTGTTTCTTAGCCTGAATTGTCGCGAAACATTCATATATGAACTAAGAGTCATTCGACGGCCGGATTCTCTTTTGACTAGAGGGTATGTAGAGCTTCATACCTTTCAGGATGGTCTCGGTGACAAGCTTACAGGCGTCATCGCAGTCATTAGAATTGAAGCACAATTTTCAATTGAAGGCATTGAAGAACTTCAGCGCCCCCCAGTTGGCTCTTTTAAAATTTATATACACAGTTCTGCGGAGTGCCTTAACTGACAGCGGTTTTAGTGCTAGAACAGGAAATTGTACAGGAATCAAGAAATGATCCGTATTTCCAATTGGCAATGGCGATATTACAGAGAGAGAGAGTATTTCGCAGGTTGGCTGGTGAGAAATAAAGAAGATTGAAGAATTGACCTGCATTTTCTGGTAAACAAGTAGGCTCATTTAGCAACTGTGTGAGACCGTTTAACGAGGCAAAGAGATCAGTATCACATCCTTCTTGGTCCGTGCGGGAGGAATATTTAAGCCAGGCAGTGTTGTGAACATTGAAATCGCCCGCAATAAATATTTCAGCGCCAGGGTGTGCAATGTAAATGGTCTGGATGGGTTCAGACAAACCATCCAGCTCACTAGCTGTTTTAGCTGTATTCAATGCCCGGCTTCTATATACGTAACAAAAATACAAGATATGCCCTAGGATTAAAAGTTTTATCCAGATATAATTAAATTGCGGATTGGACCAGGTACCTAAATGTGGAACCAATTGGAAGGGCACATCATCGCAGATGTAGAGAGTGATCCCCGCTGGCGAAAAAATGCTGGGATAAGGTGTGATATCCGGGAAGAGAATAAAACTGCTCACTTCCTGGTAGCACCTTGCACACGCCAAGTGGTAGTATTTCTGGCTTTGATGTTTGGGTGTAAATGTACAGGGAGAGGTAAGCAGAACTCAATCCCCGAACGTTGACCTGGTCGGTCGTAAAAGTTGCCATTAAAAGTAGACCTTTGTTGACTTTTTTTTATTTTATTGCATAAACTGATCTTTTTTTTTTGTGTAAAGGCTTATTACTAACTTAATTTAACTATCGTTATTTTAATACTCTAGATTATTTAAGGGGGTTACTGACTTGACCGGTTTCGATAATAGAAAACCGACCGATTTTATTTTGGTTAAACTAATGCTACTAATTAGAATAATTTCAAAAATGTTCAAAACCAATTCATTGGTAAGCTGTGAAAGTTAAAAAAAAATGTTCATGTTTTTTTTTTTGACCAACAAAAATTTCCTCCTATCCGTGGTTAGCTAGTACTGCTACCTATCTACGAAAAAAAATCCCGATATCATTTTCAAAAAAAATGTACCAATGTTAAAAAAATTTGAAAATAAAACTTTTCAGGAGAGCAAAAAAAAAACTAGCAGAATGCTAGTACGATTCACACCGACCTTCCTCACACCGACCTTCCTCACTTTGAATTAATTTTTTGACCACTTTTACTCATCGGAAAAATCTGCGTTTTGTTTTATTTTGTGTTAAATTGAATGAAGAATAATAATCATCACAAAAAAAACAATTTTTTTTTTCATATTCATGTCAGTAACCCCCTTAACGTATTTAACTCATTATCAACATGTCATGCCCGAATAACTAAACGAATCAAGATTATCTCCCCATATCTCTAACTCGTTTTTTTTTCTCTTATCACTTTCAATTACAGCCATCATAACGCCTGAAGATCCCGAAATCGCTGGAGGATTAACCAATTGGCGAAATAAAAAGCCGCCGGACGGTGGTTCAATGTACGTCGACGATATCAATAATTTACAAAACTATTTGAAAAATAATTTACAAAATCAAAAATACGGTGGCGGATCAGCGATGGCACCGGGCGGAGGAGGAGGAGCCAAACCTGGTGCCATTGATTCGAGCAATACCAACAATAATAACAGTGATGACGAAGAGACTCTAAACTATTCAATAATTACCCTATTTTTATTAACCCTATTAGTTTTTATCATATTTATAAATTGGTTCAAGCGACGAAGAATCAGCCGAACGCGCGGTAATTACTCCTTACTTAATTATTTATGGTCTTAAATTTTTTGTTTATATTGAAAAAAGATTTATTTTTTTTACTTGTTAATTTAGTTAATGCTCTAATTTTAGTGCTATCACATAAAAGAAAAAAATTTAAGATAATTTTGAGCTAAACCAGTTATATGCTCGTTTTATTTATTTTTAAGCGTTCTCTTGTTTAAATTTAAAAATTACTTGATTAAAAAAAGTTTTATTTTGATAATAAAACAAGAGATTTTTTTCCAAATTATAATCGATAAAATTAAATTGAAAGACGAAAGAAAAATGATAATAAAAGAAGTTTTATTTTAATAATGAAAACATAAAAGAATTCCGTGGTTTTCATACTGGTCCATCACCATTGAGTTTTCTCCCTTTGTATGCGATTGGAAATTCTTCCGTCATCCATTTGGTCTACCTTCTTTAATTTTATGAGGGTTGACACTGCTGGATTGAGGGTATTCAATTCTCTGTTGTCTCGTATTCTATAGATTGAACTTTTTCTAAAAGATCCGGTGATTCTTCTCAGAACCATTCTTTGCGTTAAGTAATTTAAGACATACAGATGTGTTACTCCATAAAAGAAAGCTGTCACAAGAAGTAAGAGTCTCGCATCCAAACGTATTCGCTGACAGTGCCAGCACGAGGAGGAGGGACTAAGTTTAAAGCGAACAAAGGCGATTTGGAAATTCAACTTTAATAAAAAATTGCCTGCAACCAGCTCAGATACTGGCGTCGTTTTCGCATGACATTTGAATTTATAGTATTTGATTTCAGCAAAGGCGATGTTGTGGTTTTGTTGTTGATTCTTTAATGAATGAATGACCTGCAATGCATATGTTTTGTATAATTATTTTTGTCGTAAGATAGAAAAAAAATGTTTTGGAAAAATCACAAAGATTTTTAACGATCTTACACGCCATGCATTAATTAGTTGCAATTTTCGATATTACACTGTACAACATCAAAATATCGTATCTTTCAAAAGATTTAATAACAGCAAATAGCGAACCATATTAGAAGCCAATTTAAATTCACGAAACCATGCATTTACTTAATTAAATTCTCTTAGGCCTACATTCTAATGAACAAAAAAGCCTGTAATATGTATAACTAAGTTCTTGCAGACATTATTAAATTGAAAAATGTTTAATAATAATTATACTAAAAAAAACAGTCATCAAATGATCTTCTGTAACTTAACGATATTATGTTAATCTTTCCTCATATAGAGCCCGGATTTATATGCAATTGCATATACTTAGTTGCATATTTTAGCATATTCAGCCTTTAATGCATATTTCTGCATATTTCTGTTATTTCGGCATATTTCGACCAATTACTTCACACGTTTGCTTATTTTCTATTCAAACTAAAAAAGTTAAACCAGAAGCTCGATTTACTTAGAGTTACTCTATAAAGAAGAAGACACCTCTCAATACCCGGGTGTCTTGTTTTTCATAGAGTAACTCTTGGTTTACTTAACTAGCGAGTCGTCCAAGAAATACGGTGCGACACTGTTGTAATTTCTTTGAAATTCAATTTGGAGCACTACCATGTTCTAATACAGTTGACTCCTGATTATCCGAATCATGATTAACCGAACTCTGCATTATCCGAGCTGCCATTGACCAGACATTTTTGGGGAATTCCCCATTTTTGACACATACTTACATAGCTAGTAGCTTTTATTGCATAGACTGCTCAGTGCTCTGTTCGCCCGCTTTTGCTCGTGAAAAAAAGTGCAGTTTCTTTTTTAATTAATTTAAAATGCCTAAAACAAGTACATCCCTAAGTGTGAAATTACGCGGATGGATTGCATCTGAAAATAAAAGTGGAAATATTTTTACTACCAATGATAAAATCATATTTTGCAATGCCTGTTCCAAACAAATTCCCTGTAATAAAAAATTTCAACTGGATCAGCATATAAAAACGGGTAGGTTGTTCAAATGAATTATATTTTAGAAACTTTGAGATAGATTGCGTCAAATTAAACTTTTAGATGCGCATTTATGAGCCGTGAAAAAAAATGTATCTAAGCAGCAGCTTTTAACCAGCAGTTCATTTGCATCTACATCATCGGCCAGGACCAATTTTCTTGAGGATCTATGTTACGCTATGGTTGCGTCAGATATCCCTTTGTTTAAATTAAAGCAACCCTCTTTAAAAGGTTTTTTAGAAAAATATACCAACCAAAGCGTTCCAGACGAAAGCACTTTAAGAAAAAAATATATCAAAATTTGCTACACAAAAGTAATAGAAAAAATAAAACAAAAAATTGGCAAAAATTTTGTCTAGCCTCAAACTTATCGTTCATTCCGCAAATAATAAAAAAACTTGAAACAAGGAACTTATCACTTGATGAAAGTTTAAATATAATTAAGGAATTCAAAGAAAAAACGAACCTAATACCAGGCGAAAAATAAGTTTGAGAACATTTTGTCAAAAAATGAGGAATTGAAATTTTTGGAAAAAATAAATCGAATTTTAAAAGGTGGATCGGAACATCTCGATATGGATCCTTTATTGATATGCGCCTATAAATATGCACCAATTACATCAGTGGATGTCGAGCGATCATTTTCTATCTTTAAGAATGTTTTGACTGACAGACGTTATAGCTTCACACAAGAAAATTTAGAAATGATTCTAATTATTAATTTTAATGATCTAGAGTAGAACAACATTTGTTTGACTTGCAATAACATATTTTGATTTGTATATTTACAGTGCTGTGCAAAACTTAAGCAACTCACTACATGTCGGAATGAAAAGGAAAATTGCAATCAAAATATAAAGAATTTTTTTTTCCTTTTTTTTTAAATTTACACGTTAGCATGTTGCTTAAAGTTCTGCAGTAAAAAAAGTTCATCAGTATTTTAACTGTTCTTAAAAAAAAAACAAAAACAAAATACACCAAAAAAAAAAGGCTGTGCAAAATCTAAGCAACTTTTATTAATATTTCGTGTAATAGCCGTTATTTTTTATAACAGTGGCACATCTGCGAGGCATTGATTCAACTAAATTATTTAAAATTGATATGTCAATTTTTTCCCATTCGGTTTTTAGGTTCGTAAACAATTGGTCCTTGTTTGCAAAACTGTACTGTTCCCATACGCCGTTTCAATATACCTAATAAGTTGTCTATAGGATTCAAGTCGGGCGATTGTGCCGGCCAATCAAGAACTTGAATCCTTTTAGAGCTAAGCCATTCTTTAACCAACTTCGATGTGTGTTTCGGGTCATTATCATGTTGAAACACCCATCGAAGTGGCATATTCCACTCTGCATAAGGTAACATTCTAGATTCTAAGATGTCCTTATACATGAATCTGTCCATAATATCTGTTATTCTATGAAAGGGACTAAGACCTAATGCTGAGAAACATGTCCAGAACATGACGCTTCCTCCCCCATGTTTCACCGTTTTCCTACAGAAGCTTGGATTGAGTTGTTGTGGCTTCTCACGCCTCACACGGGAGAAGCCATCAGAATTGAAGAGGTTGAACTTGGATTCGTCGCTAAATAAAACGGTCTTCCATTTAGCAACTGACCAGTCAAGATGTTTTTTAGCGAATTCAAGCCTAAATGATATATAAAACGATATAAATAGTAAAATAATAATGTTTAAAAGTGTTGTTCGAGCAGTTTACCTTTTCCTTGCATGTCTTTTTGTGAGCAATGGTTTTTTTAAAGGTGTATAGATTTTTAGATTGAGTTCAATTGCCCGTCTGCGAACAGTGCTTGAGTTGACATTTAAGCCTAGCTCTTTTACAACTTTTTGACGAGATAAACGGTTTTCTTTTTATCAATTGTTTAATTTGTAAGTCATCTCTAATGGTAGTTTTACGCGGCCTTCCACCAAAATTTACACTTTCCACACTACCCGTGTTTTTATATTTCGTAATCCATCTTGAAATTAAAGATTTGTTTATATTTAACGATTTGGCAATTTCTATTTGCGTTTTTCCAGAATAATATAGCGAAATTACATTTGATTTAAATCTAGTATCGTATTGATCACGCTTCATTTTAAATATTATTTTTTTAGACACAATTAAACCCAAAGGGAAGACGATCTATACTGATCTAATTGACACGAACATCAGAACACAAAAACAACATCGGGAAATCCCCGTTATGTTTTGTTCTGACTGGGAATCGCAGCTGCGTTTTGAAAGTTGCTTAGATTTTGCACAGCCTTTTTTTTGGTGTATTTTGTTTTTTTTTTTTAAGAACAGTTAAGATACTGATGTACTTTTTTTATTGCAGAACTTTAAGCAACATGCTAACGTGTAAATTTAAAAAAAAAAAGGAAAAAAAATTCTTTATATTTTGATTGCAATTTTCCTTTTCATTCCGACATGTAGTGAGTTTCTTAAGTTTTGCACAGCACTGTATATGTATTTTTTTACAAGAAATAAAGTTTTGTTCGTGATAAATTAAGTTGTAACTGTATGGCGTTTAACTGATAAATTTTATTTTATTAAATCTCTATACAATACTTTGAGAAATGGCTAAAACAGTTAAGTTTTTGAAAGAATGATCGTGCAAATACGTTTAAAATTGCACATATTGTCATTTCGATCATTTTTTGAAGGGAATAATACTATCAACACATATTTTTTAGCGCATATTTGAGCAATTTTGTCTGCATATTTTATGGCATATTTATACTCTAGATGGAATCTGAGAGTATTATAAGTTCGCTCTAAGGTTTGTAACGCCAAGAAATAAGGCTCGGAGAAAAAAATGAATGATACAGAAGTTAATATTATCACTCAAAAATCTCAAAACCGGATGTCCGTCCGTCCGTCCGTGCGCTCTCTAGCTTGAGAACGCGTTGAGCTAGAAAGCTCAAATTTTGTACACGTCGTTTTTGACGAAAAAGTAAAGTCAAGTTCGTGAACGGGCCAAATCGCTCCACCCCTTCTACCCCCTCCCATACAAAATGACACAATTACGCAATTTGACAATAAACGGATTTGCTCAAAAAGTATAAAAGCTATTGGCCTGAAATTCGGAATATATTACTTTTATGATAATATCAATCTACCATATAAAAATTATGCGTGTCCTCCTGCTCCTTCTACCACCTCCCATACAAACTGTACTTATCATGAATTACTTTAAGCCAATTTCCTCAGTGCTTATAAAATTCAGCGGGCTGAAATTGAGCACCAAATATTTATTTAAAATTGTTAGTAAGGTAAAAAAAAAATAGATGATTAGCTTCACCCCTTCTACCCCCTCCCATACAAAATGACACAATTTCGCAATTTGACAATAAATGGATTTACTCAAAAAGTATAAAAGCTATTGGTCTCAATTTTGGTACATATTACTTTTTTATGATCTAAATCTATAGTAGAAAAATTATTTGTTTCCTCCCTTTCCTTCCACCCCCTTCCATACAAACTACACTTTTTCCTGAAATGCTCTAAACCGATTTTCTCAGAACATATAACATTCGTTGAGCTCATATTTTGTAATAAATATTTAATTAATATTATTACTAAGATGAAAAAAAAATATTTGATTTGCTTCACTGCTTCTACCCCCTCCCATACAATATGACACAGTTTCACAACTGTACAAAAAATCGATTTTCTTGAAAAGTATGAATGGCACTAGTCTGAAATTTAAGGGATGCCAATTTTATAATATTCCTAGCTATTTCTGAAAAAATCATTAAAATCCCCCCACTCTTTCTACCCCCTCCCATACAAACTGCGCATTTTCAATAAATCTAACTCACTAATTTTCTCAGTTCCCATTCAATTTTTGGAGTAAGCATTTTGTATAAAACATTTTCATAGCTACATACTTTAGCATGATGGCGAAAAAATTAGTTCAATGCTATCATCCCTTCTAACACTCCCCATACAAAATTTCTTGGGATCACAAAAAATTCTATTCCATCTAGAGTATCGTAAGATTGCGCTTTACGCGCAATCGTAGCCCTGTTATGTTTTAGTACTTTTTACTGCATATAAATCCGGGCCCTACTCATAACCGTTGAAGGATATATTAAATTTAAAATGCATCAAGCGAATAAAACGCCGTTGATCCTTTTATTTAAAACCTAGTACGTAGGGTTCAACAAGATAACGCTTCCGTATTACAAAATACTACGAATAAGAGAACAATGAAATGGACAGTAAAGTTAATCTTGCACAGTATCATCATAAAAAACAATCACATCTTTCGATTATAAAATTCAAAACTATTTTTTCATTCTAAAGTACGGCCCTGGCCTGTTTTTGCATTATATAACTGTTGAAATATTATAAACCCAACCTTCTTAACTATAGTACGTTTCATTACTAAAACTTCATATTACATATTTGGATTAAAAGCCTTGCATCTTTTTCTGACAGTCGTTGAATAAACTCGTGTCTTTTAAAAATAGCTCTCGGTGTTTTTAATCCTTAAAAATCAGATCCATCCATCAGGTTATGGGCCCAGGAATGGTTTTTAGATTAATATTGTGAGGATTATATTATTAATTGGAAAAATTGGTGACAGTGTTATTTTGTTTTTATACTGCACTCAGTCCGATAATATTTGATATTCGGGTAGAGTTTGTTTCATACCAAAATGTCTAAAGATCCTGAATTGGGTTTTGGAAATATTGAAATGCTGAAGGGAAGCGAAAATTATCATACTTGGTCCTTTGCCATGACAAATATTATGGAGTTCGCTGGTCTTGAAGGAAGTATCTCGGATCCAGTGACGGGAAAGGACGAACGAAAATTGAAAAAGGCTAAGGCCAGAATCGTTTTATCAGTTGACGATTCAATTTTTGTTCATATTCGAAACGCTACAACTCCGTCGGAAATGTGGCAAACTTTGAAGACAATGTTTGATGATCGCGGTCTTACACGAAAAATAGGATTACTAAAAAGAATCACTACACTGCGTCTTGAGGATTCTGCATCCATGAGTGAGTATATAAACCAAATCACTTGCACGGCAACTAAGTTGACGAGAATTGGTTGTCAAATTTCCGATGACTGGATCCGCTCATATGAGCGAGATAGCTAGGAATATTTATATTTATTTATATTTATATTTATATTTTTTCATTGAGAGTAGTTGTTATGGTTTAGGCCGGCGGAACGAATTATTTTGACTTAAAGCCAAAATAATTCTGAAAGGAAACGAAAACGTCAATGTTCGGGACAAGAAAGGGCCAATTCCTCCTACTTCCGAATTGGTGGCTGACTAAGGAACGGAAGCGACACGCTTGCTGGCGGCCGGGACTAGCTACGGCAGTGTGGGGGGGTACTTGTTCCTTAATCAGACCATAAAACCCATGGCCTGTATAACAAAAATTTCGTGTCGGCTTACTCCGGGTTAGGGTGAAAATTGGGATAATTTTCCCCAGTGGTCGTGAAAGACCATGAAGCGATGGAGTTGCCGACTTCGCGATTTGTGTTAGGGCGCTAAGGTGGTTTTTAGCGCCCTTTCTGCCCTCCCTACCTCAGCCACGACTTTCCTTGAGAAAAAAAAATCATTTTTTTGGTCGTGGCCCCATGTCGAGGTTCGGGGCAAAAGGAGCTAAGCGCTCGGGTTCATTCTAAAAAAATGGCTCTTTTAGCCTTTAATCATCGCGTCGAAAAAAAAATATATAAATATTTCAGAAAAAAAAATCGATAGGCAAAAAAAAAAAAAAATCAAAATAACAAAAAAACCAAAGTAAAAAAAAACTTACCCAGTCATGAATTTTTCTTATGTTGTTTCTCTTCTTTGTGTTATTAATTTTTAATTTTTCATTTTTAATTTTGTCAATCCGTCCGTCCGTTGGTTCTGTCCGGCGGTTCTGTCAGTTTTTGTCTATCTTTGTTTTAAATTTACTTTTTTTTAATTTGTTTATACTACTTTATTAATTTTTCTATTCATTCATTTTTTCTTCATTAATTTTAATTTACATTATTTTTATTAATTTTAATTCATTTATCCTATTTTTATTAATATTCCTTTTTTTTTTTCTTTCTCTGCGACGCGCCGCTTCCATTTTCGTAATTCACTCATTTATTTATATTTTTAACTTAATTTTAAATTAATCTTGTTTCTTTATGCTTCAGGGCGTGATACTTCAGAGCGAAATAAGCGCGATAATGTAGATGTCTAGTACAGCATGCCGAGCTACTACGCCGATATAGCTGAGTGGGTATTGCCTCGCGTGGGCTCCAAATGCAAAAAAAAACTAATGCACACGAGAGTTTTGGTAAAATAAAAAAAAAATCACGGAAAATTTTTGATTAACATGCAGTAAAAATAGGACGACCTTAAACGAGCTGTCTTCCTTGCGGTCATTATTTCGAATTGATTTCTAGATTCTTCCTGGAGTTATATTTTCCAGTTTGTAAAATACCTTAACCGTACGTTTGGCGGAAAAAAAAAAGTCTTGACTTCGAATGTAAACCATTCAACACGCCGCCACTTAAAATTGATCGCGGTTAATTTGTTTCCTTAAATTTCATGTTCACGCCTTGAGAAAATTAAATTATCGATTTTGTAAAACACCAGAAGTTGGAAGTTTCTTCACTATTTTAGTAAACTTTGGGATTACTAACACAATTTGTTGGTATTCTTATTTGCATGCGAATTTTTCGGGGAAATTTCGTGATGATCCGTATGACATCAATGATTTTATACTATTCATCGTTCCGACTACCAAGAAACTCTCGTTCTCTTCCGGAGGGTACTCCAAGTACTAATGGGGCCGACCGAACAAGGGAAGTTTAGGATTTTTTTTTGCGGATTAATCGGACGGTTTCGAAGACATTTTTTTGGGGGTTATTCTTAAGGCAACAGTTCAGGGGTGGAAAATTATCACGTTTTAGCCGTCTTCGGGCGAGTTAGATGCGTTCCATGCGTGCACAAAATCTGTCTTGCGGCCCGAATGATCTCACTGTTTTGGTGTTGGAGCCGAACACCGACTTTTTTTTTTCTTTTTTTTTTTTTTTCAAATCACCGTTCAGCAGATTTCCACAATTGATTTTTTTATTTTCACCTTCATTGGAATTTCACTCGCGCAAATGCGAAAACTTAGGATAATTGCAATTAGCGACACTCTTTTCGAGTTTTTTTTTTTTTCCACGTCCCGAAATGGGAATCGCACGGATCTCGTTTTTTTTTTTCACGATCGATTCCTGCCCGTATGAAAACTTTTCTTTCCTCGTGCATTCGACGTTTCGAGAAAGAAAAAAAAATTCCAAATTGCACGCGCGACGAGCTCGATTCTCGATCTTCAACCCAAAACCGACTTTTTCTCGCTAAATTCGTTTTAATTCCCGCGACCACTTCACTAAGATTTCCGTCTCAATTTTTCGCGTAATTATGAAAAAAAACTCTTTTTTCTTTTTCTTTAATTTTCAGGAGCTCAATCCCGCCGCGTTCAATCCCTCGACCGTTCTCTTCTTCTTCCTCCTCCACGCGGTCTTTTTTTCGTCGGCCGGCAACAAAACTAACGGCATTTCTTTTTGATCCGTCGCTATGTCGAAAGGCTCAGGGTTGGCGAACCTTTTCGATGATCCGATGCTTGCATCGAAGGCGGGAAAATTTTTTTAAAAAAATATATTATATATATATTTTTTCTTTTTTTCCGGGCGACGGACTCAACAACATAGGCGGTTCGCCGTTGATTTCCAGCGCCGAATCGACTAAGAAAAGCCGTCGCTAGGTGTCTCGTGCTCACGACTGAGAGCCGGGCAATAAGTGGTGTATACCAAGAATCACTGCCGGAGATCTTTGGAGTGGTAGACTCCCACACGTTTGCCTCCTAGATCCTCCAATTCGTATCGTGAGTTGCCAAGCACACGACGAATCCTGCACTTGAGGAACTTTTTCGCCAGCTTAGCATTATAATTCTGCGCGGCTGTGGACAAGGAAAAGTTTCTTCGGAATACTTCTTGTCCTACACGAAATTGTGCTTGAGCAGCACGCAGATTATAACGCCTGCTACTGTCCTCATGTGCGACCCTTATTTTCGTCTGTGCAAGCTGTCTCACGATAGGAATTCCCTCTCGAGGTCGAAGCTGTACATTTGACTCACCCAACGCTCGCAAACGCTTCAGCAGTTCGTAGTCCTTCCCGTGTAACATCATATGATTCCCAAACAAAACCTGATAAGGAGAAAATCCAGTGGCTTGGTGGAGTGAGCTCCGAAGGGCACATCCTATTTTGCTTAGACTCTCATCCCATCGTGTTTGGTCATCAGTGATGAATGTTCGAATTCCGGCTAGGATGGACTGATTGACACGTTCCGATGCATTTGCTTGCGGTGAGTAGCTCGGGGTGTACAGGTGTTGAACTCCGTATTTATCTAGCATAGAGTTAAACACTTTTGACTTAAATTGAGAGCCATTATCGGAGAGGATCGTCTCAGGTGTCCCAAACGTGTGGAAGACCTGCCCCTCCAGATATTTAGTGATTTCTTCAGCAGTAATTCTCCCCAAGGGGTGTAAAAGGGGGAATTTGGTGAAATGGTCCAAGACGATAAGAATGGCGATTTTACCCCGTTTGGTACGTGGATATGGTCCCAATACGTCGATGTAAAGGTGTTGGAATGGCTGATCTGTCCGGAACGGTTCTCCCATAGGCGCTCGTAGAGGTCTGTTCGGGGACTTTGTCTCTTTACAAGTGTCGCACGCCAGAACGTAGGTGCGTACTTGTGTAGCCATCCCGGGCCAATACAAAAATCGTCTGACTCGCTCTAGCGTTTTAGCGTAACCACCATGGACCGTAGTGTCTGCTTCGTGCGCCTGAGCAATCGCAGTTGACGTAAGGCTTGATGGAATCCATAGCTTCCAGGCCCTGTCCTCCGCAATCGGGTCACCGACGTGAGGCTCTGTCCGCTTATACACGAAACCATCCCTCACGCATACGTCAGGAAGCCGATCGGCGTTCGCATCAACCGTGGACACCAATTCTTTGTATTCTTTGCCAGAGAATTCTGGAGAATTCACGTCCACGATCGGTGCCACGTCGATCAGCGCATTTAGTCCCTCTTCGTATACGCGAGAGAGGGCATCGGGTACAACGTTCAAGCTCCCTCGTCGGTGCTCGATTACGAAGTCGAAACCTTGAAGTTTCAGACTCCACCTCGCTAACCGTCCTTGTAGGTCTTTCTGCGACATAAGCCATTTGAGACTTGCATGATCCGTGATGACTTTGAACGCAGTCCCTTCTACATAGGCTCGAAATTTTTTCACGCTCAACACAGCTGCATAACACTCGAGTTCGGTTACACTATAGTTGCGTTGAGCGGAAGTGAGCTTCTGTGACATATACGCTACTGGAGATTCTGATCCGTCGTCGTTTTCCTGAAAGAGAACGCTACCCACCCCTGACTTACTAGCATCGCATTGTATTACGAAAGGCCTCTTGAAATCTGGGTTGATCAAAACGGGTGCTTTCGTCAGCAAGTCTTTCACTACTAGGAAGGAAGTTTGTGCCTCTGTAGTCCAAGCAAACTGGTTGGACTTCTTTAGAGTGTCTGAGATCGGTGATACGGTAGCAGCAAAGTTGGGGACGAATCGTCTATACCAGCCTGCCATACCAAGAAAGCGTCGAACTTGACGTGCGGACTTTGGCGAAGGGTAATCGACTATGGCTGAGACTTTGTTCGGGTCTGTCTTCAAGCCTCCATCTCCAACGATGTATCCGAGATACTTCACTTCTCTCAAACAAAACTTGCTCTTGCTGACATTGATCGTCAAGCCAGCTTTTCTTATACAATCTGCGACTTCGCTCAATAAAGTCAGATGTGAGTCGAAATCCTCAGAAATCAACAGCAGATCGTCCAAATATACGAATACCTGCTCCTTCAACTCGGGTGGGATGACTTTGTCCATCAAACGACACATCCTTTGCGGCGCGTTGCATAAACCAAAAGGCATGCGAGTGTATTGGTATAGAGGCCGACCAGGAATAGTAAACGCTGTGTATTCTCTAGATTTTTGTTCGAGAGGAATCTGCCAAAAGGCATCTTTGAGGTCTAGGCTGGTTATAAAATTGGCTCGCGGCAAACGACTTAAGATACCGTCAATGTGTGGTAATGGATAAGCATCCTTCTTCGTCACATCATTGACTTTGCGCGAGTCCAAGCATAACCGTACCTTGCCTGGCTTCCTCACAAGAACCACAGGTGAACTCCATGCACTCTGGCTGGTCTCTATAACGCCAAGTGCTAACATACGATCGATCTCGTCATATAACAGATTTTGGATCGCAGGTGAAACGGGATAATGTCTTTGTTTGATGGGACTAGCATCCCCAACGTCTATACTATGTTCAACGACGTTGGTTACACCGAGTCCGTATTCTTCGTACGATGGAAATTTGGACTTTGCTAATTCCAACCTCTTTACATCTGAGGGCGTTAAATGGTGGGCATCCTGAGCAATTAGTTGCGATGCAGTATCGGGAATATCGACCGCACTGATGATGTTAGGAGCTAGATGAAATGATCGCCAGAAATCTACCCCAAGGTACAATTCCTGCGATAGGCTCGGCACAATATATAAGGTAATAGCTTTAGTAGCACCACGAAAGGTAATGTC
Organism: Chorisops tibialis; assembly: GCA_963669355.1. Classification (NCBI taxonomy): domain Eukaryota; kingdom Metazoa; phylum Arthropoda; class Insecta; order Diptera; family Stratiomyidae; genus Chorisops; species Chorisops tibialis. Next base: position 168,299,994 of record OY770263.1, on the reverse strand, counting down.
GGTAACTACTGTGCCCAAAACTCTTTGTGCAACACCATCAGCTGTCTTCACGTCTTGACAGACTGGTCGATAACTCACCTGTGCATCTTGAAGGCGTTGTAGGGAATTTGCTCCAAGGCAACTAATGCTCGCACCACTATCGAGGAGTCCTTTAACGTCCACTCCGTATAGGGATACCATGGCGTACGGACGTATATCGAACGGCTCGGTAATGATGGTAGACAGAATCGCTTTCTTTTTTTCACGCACCATCCTCCAGAACATACGAAGGCGTAAGATTGACTTTCTACGACCGAATCCACCCGCTAGTGATGATACTTGATCAACGCTAGTGACTGAAGTAGGTGCAAAAATTCGCTCTCGAGCTTCCATATACTCTTTTAGTCGAAGGTGATAAGGCTTGAAAGGATGGCGGGAATGTCGTCTTAAATTTTTGGGTACAATAAGGTCATTTTCAGGTCGAGAAACAGCCAACTCCGTATTATCATTTACTCTTTTCAGAATAGTGAATTGCGAAGTGATAAGATTCCGAGGAATAGGTAAGGATGATTTTACTTTAAAAGGATGGGAATCAGGTTCAGAAAATGTTGAAGGTGTAGTGGTAAAATTTGGAGGGGTAATTAAAGGGGTTGAACAATTGGTAGAAATTTTTTTATGCGGGAGTTCTAAATTAAATGGGGAATCGGAAAGGGGTTTCTGTACTACGCTTCTTCTTACGATCGGGGTACAGTGTTCAGACGAAAGGGACCCGCTGTCCTTTCGTCCCTTCGGCCGTTTCCCGCCTTGCAATGAACACAGTTGGGCTTCACCACGTCCGCCCTTCCACATCCATAGCAGAAAATGCCTTTAGGTGGTTCGGTACATTCTCGATAGCCATGTCCATCCTTGCCACAGTTCCAACACGTCAAGGGCTTAGACAAACCAGCTACCTCGTCAACTTCGGGATCTACTAACTCTTCCACTTGGGTTTCGATGATTTCGTGGACCCTGTTCGATTGCCAAGAATTCGCTCGTGTAGTCTTCCGTACAGTCTCTACACGCTTCACAAGATGTCGTAGCTGAGCCATATTTTGTACTTCGTAAAAGCACATTTGCTGTTGCGTGCTAGCTAATAAATTACTTCGAACGATTCCAACGAATTCTCTTTCTGACATAGGAGTGGGCAGCAATGTGCGGAGTACAGTCATGTCTTGTTCATAAAGCAAGAATGGCTCATTTGGTGCCTGACGTCTTCCTAGCATCTGCTTGCGCACCTCCCAATCGTCACTACTCTCTCCCCAAGCTTCTAAGAAAGCAAGTCGTAAATCAGTCCAGTGGGTCTCTAAGTTGGATCTCCGCCAGAGCCAATACCACTGGTTTGGACGACCGTCCAACAACAGATGAAAATTCTGGGCCAACAGGTCCATGCGCCCGCCCAGATCTCCTATTGCAAGAGCTTCGGCCCTGAAGACCAATTCTTCTGCTCGCAATGAATGGCTTTCTCCATTAAAACGCAATCTCCAATGGCGTATCGGACTGCCTGGATTGCGGTGTCTTAAATTTGGGCCGTTGCCATTGCGTTCGCCAATCTGGGCGGTCGCATGGGCCAGCCGGCCACGAGTTCGCACCTGTTCGTCCAGTGCATCACGTCGGTTTAAGGGTGGTGGTAAATCTACGTTGATATTGTTAATGCTTGGCTGTTGCTGAGTCTGTTCCTCACGCAACACCGAGCGTATAATTCGCACTAAGTCATCCATCTTCAGTGAATTCATAGCCAACGGCGTCTCTAGTATTGACTCTGCCGGCGGTTCAACTCTGATGTCTGACCATCTCACTTGTTTCTCTCTCTCACTCGTGTCTGTTGCAAACATTGAATTCAGGTCTGGCTCAGTCAATGGACTGGGCGTCGGGACCATCGATCCGTCCGGGGCATAGAAAGCTCGTCCGCCTCCTGTCTCGTGTGGCATATCCAAATTTAACCCCACAGGCGACATACCAACCTTTTGAGCATTAGTGGCCTGTGACTTCTTTTTGCCGCGTGTCACTGGGCCTAGTTTAGCGGACGCGCCCTCTACACCCAGGACGGACCAATAGTCTCTAGGACCCAAATGTCCACGACAATTCGGACAATTGTGATTGTCAACGATCCATGATTCCAAACAATGGCTATGGAATCGATGACTACATTTGGTGACTACTTCTTTCACCGGATCTATAATTTCCTGACAAGCTGAGCAGACAACATCTACGCTCGCTTTCGGAGAATGAATCAAAGACATGCTCAAAATAAGTTAGTGAAGCGAACGACAAAATTCGATTAAGTGTTTGAACGAAATAGAGAGAAAAAAAAACGAGTGGTTGGAATAGGGAAATTTTCACGACTAATTGTGCGTATCGATGAATGGTTTCTTGAATGTCTGGATAAAGGATATGTATATAAAGAACAACTGAGAAGGTAAAATTCATGAACTATCGAATACTGAATCTAAGATTGTAAAAAGGAATTATTACGAACGAATGTATGTTGAATGATTGAAGGTAAGCGTTAACGAAGCGAATGAACGATATACCGAATGATTTAGCGAACGAATTTAATGTTAAGATCAATTGAATTTCGAAAAGTGAGCGTAAATTAATTGTGTAAATGTTGGAACGAATGTAATAGCATGTATGAATGAACGAATAAACGAATGTTTGTGTGTTTGTATGTATAATTACTCAAATAAACTACTATTGAATGAACTTCTGAATTTATGGATAAATGATTGCATGAATATTGAATGTATGTATTGCGAAAAAAAACGAATGAACGATATAATGAATGACCGAACATAATCAACTAATGCGTCATGTACGAACGAAATTTCGAATAAATGAGCGAATGAATTTTCCGATCATAAATGAATGAATCGATTTTTAAATTTTACGGATAAATGCTTGTGTGAATGTTAGATGAATGCAAAAACAAATGTACAAATGAGCGAATGAATATTAGGTGATTGTATGTATACTTGACTTTAATGAATGATCAAAATGAACCCTCACGCAGTCACTCTTTTCCCCTCCCCTCAACTGCAGCAAATCGCGAAGCCGATCATGCTCTTTCCCGACTCACTAGGAAAATCTGGATCGCGAGAAAACTGTTTCAAAAAAAAATTTTAGGGGAGAAAAGCAAATACAATATCATCAAAAAAAAACTCTAAGAAAATTTTTTTGTCCGAAGACTTATGAAAATTTTATATCAAAAAAATCAATCTCTACGTTAAAAAAAACTCTACGTTAGAGGAACTCTAAAAGGAAAGGTAGGGATTTAAGGAACTTTTCTGAAGTTTCGGCAATAGTCTCCATCACCAAACTCACCAATGATTCGCAAACATTTTTCCCTTCTGTCTGACGACACGCCCGCCAAGACAAGGCATGCCCAGCTCTCAGATGGGTGCTCACGAACCAAAAGTGGAATGGCTCGAGAGACTAAAACCTGTCGACTAACATAGAACCAATTTTGCATGCAGACAATGTTTCCCTTTCCTATGGAACAGAGTGGCGCCTAAGGGTTGCCAAACGGTTCGTCAATAGGTCAGTTCCACATTGTCTACATACAAAACCAATCCGATGTTTAGCCGACGAAACTCAAAAAAGCTTGGCACATGGACTGTGATTGCCGTTCAGGCGAAAATTCTGTCGCAGAACGACGAAATTTAGTCCTTTTGCTCATCAACGATTTTGCACGGAATTTTTCCGACTCGCGCGTGTTGACGGGCTACGCTATGTGCTCCTAGCGTAGATCTGGCTAGCCCCACGTTGGGCGCCATTTTGTTATGGTTTAGGCCGGCGGAACGAATTATTTTGACTTAAAGCCAAAATAATTCTGAAAGGAAACGAAAACGTCAATGTTCGGGACAAGAAAGGGCCAATTCCTCCTACTTCCGAATTGGTGGCTGACTAAGGAACGGAAGCGACACGCTTGCTGGCGGCCGGGACTAGCTACGGCAGTGTGGGGGGGTACTTGTTCCTTAATCAGACCATAAAACCCATGGCCTGTATAACAAAAATTTCGTGTCGGCTTACTCCGGGTTAGGGTGAAAATTGGGATAATTTTCCCCAGTGGTCGTGAAAGACCATGAAGCGATGGAGTTGCCGACTTCGCGATTTGTGTTAGGGCGCTAAGGTGGTTTTTAGCGCCCTTTCTGCCCTCCCTACCTCAGCCACGACTTTCCTTGAGAAAAAAAAATCATTTTTTTGGTCGTGGCCCCATGTCGAGGTTCGGGGCAAAAGGAGCTAAGCGCTCGGGTTCATTCTAAAAAAATGGCTCTTTTAGCCTTTAATCATCGCGTCGAAAAAAAAATATATAAATATTTCAGAAAAAAAAATCGATAGGCAAAAAAAAAAAAAAATCAAAATAACAAAAAAACCAAAGTAAAAAAAAACTTACCCAGTCATGAATTTTTCTTATGTTGTTTCTCTTCTTTGTGTTATTAATTTTTAATTTTTCATTTTTAATTTTGTCAATCCGTCCGTCCGTTGGTTCTGTCCGGCGGTTCTGTCAGTTTTTGTCTATCTTTGTTTTAAATTTACTTTTTTTTAATTTGTTTATACTACTTTATTAATTTTTCTATTCATTCATTTTTTCTTCATTAATTTTAATTTACATTATTTTTATTAATTTTAATTCATTTATCCTATTTTTATTAATATTCCTTTTTTTTTTTCTTTCTCTGCGACGCGCCGCTTCCATTTTCGTAATTCACTCATTTATTTATATTTTTAACTTAATTTTAAATTAATCTTGTTTCTTTATGCTTCAGGGCGTGATACTTCAGAGCGAAATAAGCGCGATAATGTAGATGTCTAGTACAGCATGCCGAGCTACTACGCCGATATAGCTGAGTGGGTATTGCCTCGCGTGGGCTCCAAATGCAAAAAAAAACTAATGCACACGAGAGTTTTGGTAAAATAAAAAAAAAATCACGGAAAATTTTTGATTAACATGCAGTAAAAATAGGACGACCTTAAACGAGCTGTCTTCCTTGCGGTCATTATTTCGAATTGATTTCTAGATTCTTCCTGGAGTTATATTTTCCAGTTTGTAAAATACCTTAACCGTACGTTTGGCGGAAAAAAAAAAGTCTTGACTTCGAATGTAAACCATTCAACACGCCGCCACTTAAAATTGATCGCGGTTAATTTGTTTCCTTAAATTTCATGTTCACGCCTTGAGAAAATTAAATTATCGATTTTGTAAAACACCAGAAGTTGGAAGTTTCTTCACTATTTTAGTAAACTTTGGGATTACTAACACAATTTGTTGGTATTCTTATTTGCATGCGAATTTTTCGGGGAAATTTCGTGATGATCCGTATGACATCAATGATTTTATACTATTCATCGTTCCGACTACCAAGAAACTCTCGTTCTCTTCCGGAGGGTACTCCAAGTACTAATGGGGCCGACCGAACAAGGGAAGTTTAGGATTTTTTTTTGCGGATTAATCGGACGGTTTCGAAGACATTTTTTTGGGGGTTATTCTTAAGGCAACAGTTCAGGGGTGGAAAATTATCACGTTTTAGCCGTCTTCGGGCGAGTTAGATGCGTTCCATGCGTGCACAAAATCTGTCTTGCGGCCCGAATGATCTCACTGTTTTGGTGTTGGAGCCGAACACCGACTTTTTTTTTTCTTTTTTTTTTTTTTTCAAATCACCGTTCAGCAGATTTCCACAATTGATTTTTTTATTTTCACCTTCATTGGAATTTCACTCGCGCAAATGCGAAAACTTAGGATAATTGCAATTAGCGACACTCTTTTCGAGTTTTTTTTTTTTTCCACGTCCCGAAATGGGAATCGCACGGATCTCGTTTTTTTTTTTCACGATCGATTCCTGCCCGTATGAAAACTTTTCTTTCCTCGTGCATTCGACGTTTCGAGAAAGAAAAAAAAATTCCAAATTGCACGCGCGACGAGCTCGATTCTCGATCTTCAACCCAAAACCGACTTTTTCTCGCTAAATTCGTTTTAATTCCCGCGACCACTTCACTAAGATTTCCGTCTCAATTTTTCGCGTAATTATGAAAAAAAACTCTTTTTTCTTTTTCTTTAATTTTCAGGAGCTCAATCCCGCCGCGTTCAATCCCTCGACCGTTCTCTTCTTCTTCCTCCTCCACGCGGTCTTTTTTTCGTCGGCCGGCAACAAAACTAACGGCATTTCTTTTTGATCCGTCGCTATGTCGAAAGGCTCAGGGTTGGCGAACCTTTTCGATGATCCGATGCTTGCATCGAAGGCGGGAAAATTTTTTTAAAAAAATATATTATATATATATTTTTTCTTTTTTTCCGGGCGACGGACTCAACAACATAGGCGGTTCGCCGTTGATTTCCAGCGCCGAATCGACTAAGAAAAGCCGTCGCTAGGTGTCTCGTGCTCACGACTGAGAGCCGGGCAATAAGTGGTGTATACCAAGAATCACTGCCGGAGATCTTTGGAGTGGTAGACTCCCACACGTTTGCCTCCTAGATCCTCCAATTCGTATCGTGAGTTGCCAAGCACACGACGAATCCTGCACTTGAGGAACTTTTTCGCCAGCTTAGCATTATAATTCTGCGCGGCTGTGGACAAGGAAAAGTTTCTTCGGAATACTTCTTGTCCTACACGAAATTGTGCTTGAGCAGCACGCAGATTATAACGCCTGCTACTGTCCTCATGTGCGACCCTTATTTTCGTCTGTGCAAGCTGTCTCACGATAGGAATTCCCTCTCGAGGTCGAAGCTGTACATTTGACTCACCCAACGCTCGCAAACGCTTCAGCAGTTCGTAGTCCTTCCCGTGTAACATCATATGATTCCCAAACAAAACCTGATAAGGAGAAAATCCAGTGGCTTGGTGGAGTGAGCTCCGAAGGGCACATCCTATTTTGCTTAGACTCTCATCCCATCGTGTTTGGTCATCAGTGATGAATGTTCGAATTCCGGCTAGGATGGACTGATTGACACGTTCCGATGCATTTGCTTGCGGTGAGTAGCTCGGGGTGTACAGGTGTTGAACTCCGTATTTATCTAGCATAGAGTTAAACACTTTTGACTTAAATTGAGAGCCATTATCGGAGAGGATCGTCTCAGGTGTCCCAAACGTGTGGAAGACCTGCCCCTCCAGATATTTAGTGATTTCTTCAGCAGTAATTCTCCCCAAGGGGTGTAAAAGGGGGAATTTGGTGAAATGGTCCAAGACGATAAGAATGGCGATTTTACCCCGTTTGGTACGTGGATATGGTCCCAATACGTCGATGTAAAGGTGTTGGAATGGCTGATCTGTCCGGAACGGTTCTCCCATAGGCGCTCGTAGAGGTCTGTTCGGGGACTTTGTCTCTTTACAAGTGTCGCACGCCAGAACGTAGGTGCGTACTTGTGTAGCCATCCCGGGCCAATACAAAAATCGTCTGACTCGCTCTAGCGTTTTAGCGTAACCACCATGGACCGTAGTGTCTGCTTCGTGCGCCTGAGCAATCGCAGTTGACGTAAGGCTTGATGGAATCCATAGCTTCCAGGCCCTGTCCTCCGCAATCGGGTCACCGACGTGAGGCTCTGTCCGCTTATACACGAAACCATCCCTCACGCATACGTCAGGAAGCCGATCGGCGTTCGCATCAACCGTGGACACCAATTCTTTGTATTCTTTGCCAGAGAATTCTGGAGAATTCACGTCCACGATCGGTGCCACGTCGATCAGCGCATTTAGTCCCTCTTCGTATACGCGAGAGAGGGCATCGGGTACAACGTTCAAGCTCCCTCGTCGGTGCTCGATTACGAAGTCGAAACCTTGAAGTTTCAGACTCCACCTCGCTAACCGTCCTTGTAGGTCTTTCTGCGACATAAGCCATTTGAGACTTGCATGATCCGTGATGACTTTGAACGCAGTCCCTTCTACATAGGCTCGAAATTTTTTCACGCTCAACACAGCTGCATAACACTCGAGTTCGGTTACACTATAGTTGCGTTGAGCGGAAGTGAGCTTCTGTGACATATACGCTACTGGAGATTCTGATCCGTCGTCGTTTTCCTGAAAGAGAACGCTACCCACCCCTGACTTACTAGCATCGCATTGTATTACGAAAGGCCTCTTGAAATCTGGGTTGATCAAAACGGGTGCTTTCGTCAGCAAGTCTTTCACTACTAGGAAGGAAGTTTGTGCCTCTGTAGTCCAAGCAAACTGGTTGGACTTCTTTAGAGTGTCTGAGATCGGTGATACGGTAGCAGCAAAGTTGGGGACGAATCGTCTATACCAGCCTGCCATACCAAGAAAGCGTCGAACTTGACGTGCGGACTTTGGCGAAGGGTAATCGACTATGGCTGAGACTTTGTTCGGGTCTGTCTTCAAGCCTCCATCTCCAACGATGTATCCGAGATACTTCACTTCTCTCAAACAAAACTTGCTCTTGCTGACATTGATCGTCAAGCCAGCTTTTCTTATACAATCTGCGACTTCGCTCAATAAAGTCAGATGTGAGTCGAAATCCTCAGAAATCAACAGCAGATCGTCCAAATATACGAATACCTGCTCCTTCAACTCGGGTGGGATGACTTTGTCCATCAAACGACACATCCTTTGCGGCGCGTTGCATAAACCAAAAGGCATGCGAGTGTATTGGTATAGAGGCCGACCAGGAATAGTAAACGCTGTGTATTCTCTAGATTTTTGTTCGAGAGGAATCTGCCAAAAGGCATCTTTGAGGTCTAGGCTGGTTATAAAATTGGCTCGCGGCAAACGACTTAAGATACCGTCAATGTGTGGTAATGGATAAGCATCCTTCTTCGTCACATCATTGACTTTGCGCGAGTCCAAGCATAACCGTACCTTGCCTGGCTTCCTCACAAGAACCACAGGTGAACTCCATGCACTCTGGCTGGTCTCTATAACGCCAAGTGCTAACATACGATCGATCTCGTCATATAACAGATTTTGGATCGCAGGTGAAACGGGATAATGTCTTTGTTTGATGGGACTAGCATCCCCAACGTCTATACTATGTTCAACGACGTTGGTTACACCGAGTCCGTATTCTTCGTACGATGGAAATTTGGACTTTGCTAATTCCAACCTCTTTACATCTGAGGGCGTTAAATGGTGGGCATCCTGAGCAATTAGTTGCGATGCAGTATCGGGAATATCGACCGCACTGATGATGTTAGGAGCTAGATGAAATGATCGCCAGAAATCTACCCCAAGGTACAATTCCTGCGATAGGCTCGGCACAATATATAAGGTAATAGCTTTAGTAGCACCACGAAAGGTAATGTCGGTAACTACTGTGCCCAAAACTCTTTGTGCAACACCATCAGCTGTCTTCACGTCTTGACAGACTGGTCGATAACTCACCTGTGCATCTTGAAGGCGTTGTAGGGAATTTGCTCCAAGGCAACTAATGCTCGCACCACTATCGAGGAGTCCTTTAACGTCCACTCCGTATAGGGATACCATGGCGTACGGACGTATATCGAACGGCTCGGTAATGATGGTAGACAGAATCGCTTTCTTTTTTTCACGCACCATCCTCCAGAACATACGAAGGCGTAAGATTGACTTTCTACGACCGAATCCACCCGCTAGTGATGATACTTGATCAACGCTAGTGACTGAAGTAGGTGCAAAAATTCGCTCTCGAGCTTCCATATACTCTTTTAGTCGAAGGTGATAAGGCTTGAAAGGATGGCGGGAATGTCGTCTTAAATTTTTGGGTACAATAAGGTCATTTTCAGGTCGAGAAACAGCCAACTCCGTATTATCATTTACTCTTTTCAGAATAGTGAATTGCGAAGTGATAAGATTCCGAGGAATAGGTAAGGATGATTTTACTTTAAAAGGATGGGAATCAGGTTCAGAAAATGTTGAAGGTGTAGTGGTAAAATTTGGAGGGGTAATTAAAGGGGTTGAACAATTGGTAGAAATTTTTTTATGCGGGAGTTCTAAATTAAATGGGGAATCGGAAAGGGGTTTCTGTACTACGCTTCTTCTTACGATCGGGGTACAGTGTTCAGACGAAAGGGACCCGCTGTCCTTTCGTCCCTTCGGCCGTTTCCCGCCTTGCAATGAACACAGTTGGGCTTCACCACGTCCGCCCTTCCACATCCATAGCAGAAAATGCCTTTAGGTGGTTCGGTACATTCTCGATAGCCATGTCCATCCTTGCCACAGTTCCAACACGTCAAGGGCTTAGACAAACCAGCTACCTCGTCAACTTCGGGATCTACTAACTCTTCCACTTGGGTTTCGATGATTTCGTGGACCCTGTTCGATTGCCAAGAATTCGCTCGTGTAGTCTTCCGTACAGTCTCTACACGCTTCACAAGATGTCGTAGCTGAGCCATATTTTGTACTTCGTAAAAGCACATTTGCTGTTGCGTGCTAGCTAATAAATTACTTCGAACGATTCCAACGAATTCTCTTTCTGACATAGGAGTGGGCAGCAATGTGCGGAGTACAGTCATGTCTTGTTCATAAAGCAAGAATGGCTCATTTGGTGCCTGACGTCTTCCTAGCATCTGCTTGCGCACCTCCCAATCGTCACTACTCTCTCCCCAAGCTTCTAAGAAAGCAAGTCGTAAATCAGTCCAGTGGGTCTCTAAGTTGGATCTCCGCCAGAGCCAATACCACTGGTTTGGACGACCGTCCAACAACAGATGAAAATTCTGGGCCAACAGGTCCATGCGCCCGCCCAGATCTCCTATTGCAAGAGCTTCGGCCCTGAAGACCAATTCTTCTGCTCGCAATGAATGGCTTTCTCCATTAAAACGCAATCTCCAATGGCGTATCGGACTGCCTGGATTGCGGTGTCTTAAATTTGGGCCGTTGCCATTGCGTTCGCCAATCTGGGCGGTCGCATGGGCCAGCCGGCCACGAGTTCGCACCTGTTCGTCCAGTGCATCACGTCGGTTTAAGGGTGGTGGTAAATCTACGTTGATATTGTTAATGCTTGGCTGTTGCTGAGTCTGTTCCTCACGCAACACCGAGCGTATAATTCGCACTAAGTCATCCATCTTCAGTGAATTCATAGCCAACGGCGTCTCTAGTATTGACTCTGCCGGCGGTTCAACTCTGATGTCTGACCATCTCACTTGTTTCTCTCTCTCACTCGTGTCTGTTGCAAACATTGAATTCAGGTCTGGCTCAGTCAATGGACTGGGCGTCGGGACCATCGATCCGTCCGGGGCATAGAAAGCTCGTCCGCCTCCTGTCTCGTGTGGCATATCCAAATTTAACCCCACAGGCGACATACCAACCTTTTGAGCATTAGTGGCCTGTGACTTCTTTTTGCCGCGTGTCACTGGGCCTAGTTTAGCGGACGCGCCCTCTACACCCAGGACGGACCAATAGTCTCTAGGACCCAAATGTCCACGACAATTCGGACAATTGTGATTGTCAACGATCCATGATTCCAAACAATGGCTATGGAATCGATGACTACATTTGGTGACTACTTCTTTCACCGGATCTATAATTTCCTGACAAGCTGAGCAGACAACATCTACGCTCGCTTTCGGAGAATGAATCAAAGACATGCTCAAAATAAGTTAGTGAAGCGAACGACAAAATTCGATTAAGTGTTTGAACGAAATAGAGAGAAAAAAAAACGAGTGGTTGGAATAGGGAAATTTTCACGACTAATTGTGCGTATCGATGAATGGTTTCTTGAATGTCTGGATAAAGGATATGTATATAAAGAACAACTGAGAAGGTAAAATTCATGAACTATCGAATACTGAATCTAAGATTGTAAAAAGGAATTATTACGAACGAATGTATGTTGAATGATTGAAGGTAAGCGTTAACGAAGCGAATGAACGATATACCGAATGATTTAGCGAACGAATTTAATGTTAAGATCAATTGAATTTCGAAAAGTGAGCGTAAATTAATTGTGTAAATGTTGGAACGAATGTAATAGCATGTATGAATGAACGAATAAACGAATGTTTGTGTGTTTGTATGTATAATTACTCAAATAAACTACTATTGAATGAACTTCTGAATTTATGGATAAATGATTGCATGAATATTGAATGTATGTATTGCGAAAAAAAACGAATGAACGATATAATGAATGACCGAACATAATCAACTAATGCGTCATGTACGAACGAAATTTCGAATAAATGAGCGAATGAATTTTCCGATCATAAATGAATGAATCGATTTTTAAATTTTACGGATAAATGCTTGTGTGAATGTTAGATGAATGCAAAAACAAATGTACAAATGAGCGAATGAATATTAGGTGATTGTATGTATACTTGACTTTAATGAATGATCAAAATGAACCCTCACGCAGTCACTCTTTTCCCCTCCCCTCAACTGCAGCAAATCGCGAAGCCGATCATGCTCTTTCCCGACTCACTAGGAAAATCTGGATCGCGAGAAAACTGTTTCAAAAAAAAATTTTAGGGGAGAAAAGCAAATACAATATCATCAAAAAAAAACTCTAAGAAAATTTTTTTGTCCGAAGACTTATGAAAATTTTATATCAAAAAAATCAATCTCTACGTTAAAAAAAACTCTACGTTAGAGGAACTCTAAAAGGAAAGGTAGGGATTTAAGGAACTTTTCTGAAGTTTCGGCAATAGTCTCCATCACCAAACTCACCAATGATTCGCAAACATTTTTCCCTTCTGTCTGACGACACGCCCGCCAAGACAAGGCATGCCCAGCTCTCAGATGGGTGCTCACGAACCAAAAGTGGAATGGCTCGAGAGACTAAAACCTGTCGACTAACATAGAACCAATTTTGCATGCAGACAATGTTTCCCTTTCCTATGGAACAGAGTGGCGCCTAAGGGTTGCCAAACGGTTCGTCAATAGGTCAGTTCCACATTGTCTACATACAAAACCAATCCGATGTTTAGCCGACGAAACTCAAAAAAGCTTGGCACATGGACTGTGATTGCCGTTCAGGCGAAAATTCTGTCGCAGAACGACGAAATTTAGTCCTTTTGCTCATCAACGATTTTGCACGGAATTTTTCCGACTCGCGCGTGTTGACGGGCTACGCTATGTGCTCCTAGCTGGCTAGCCCCACGTTGGGCGCCATTTTGTTATGGTTTAGGCCGGCGGAACGAATTATTTTGACTTAAAGCCAAAATAATTCTGAAAGGAAACGAAAACGTCAATGTTCGGGACAAGAAAGGGCCAATTCCTCCTACTTCCGAATTGGTGGCTGACTAAGGAACGGAAGCGACACGCTTGCTGGCGGCCGGGACTAGCTACGGCAGTGTGGGGGGGTACTTGTTCCTTAATCAGACCATAAAACCCATGGCCTGTATAACAAAAATTTCGTGTCGGCTTACTCCGGGTTAGGGTGAAAATTGGGATAATTTTCCCCAGTGGTCGTGAAAGACCATGAAGCGATGGAGTTGCCGACTTCGCGATTTGTGTTAGGGCGCTAAGGTGGTTTTTAGCGCCCTTTCTGCCCTCCCTACCTCAGCCACGACTTTCCTTGAGAAAAAAAAATCATTTTTTTGGTCGTGGCCCCATGTCGAGGTTCGGGGCAAAAGGAGCTAAGCGCTCGGGTTCATTCTAAAAAAATGGCTCTTTTAGCCTTTAATCATCGCGTCGAAAAAAAAATATATAAATATTTCAGAAAAAAAAATCGATAGGCAAAAAAAAAAAAAATCAAAATAACAAAAAAACCAAAGTAAAAAAAAACTTACCCAGTCATGAATTTTTCTTATGTTGTTTCTCTTCTTTGTGTTATTAATTTTTAATTTTTCATTTTTAATTTTGTCAATCCGTCCGTCCGTTGGTTCTGTCCGGCGGTTCTGTCAGTTTTTGTCTATCTTTGTTTTAAATTTACTTTTTTTTAATTTGTTTATACTACTTTATTAATTTTTCTATTCATTCATTTTTTCTTCATTAATTTTAATTTACATTATTTTTATTAATTTTAATTCATTTATCCTATTTTTATTAATATTCCTTTTTTTTTTTCTTTCTCTGCGACGCGCCGCTTCCATTTTCGTAATTCACTCATTTATTTATATTTTTAACTTAATTTTAAATTAATCTTGTTTCTTTATGCTTCAGGGCGTGATACTTCAGAGCGAAATAAGCGCGATAATGTAGATGTCTAGTACAGCATGCCGAGCTACTACGCCGATATAGCTGAGTGGGTATTGCCTCGCGTGGGCTCCAAATGCAAAAAAAAACTAATGCACACGAGAGTTTTGGTAAAATAAAAAAAAAATCACGGAAAATTTTTGATTAACATGCAGTAAAAATAGGACGACCTTAAACGAGCTGTCTTCCTTGCGGTCATTATTTCGAATTGATTTCTAGATTCTTCCTGGAGTTATATTTTCCAGTTTGTAAAATACCTTAACCGTACGTTTGGCGGAAAAAAAAAAGTCTTGACTTCGAATGTAAACCATTCAACACGCCGCCACTTAAAATTGATCGCGGTTAATTTGTTTCCTTAAATTTCATGTTCACGCCTTGAGAAAATTAAATTATCGATTTTGTAAAACACCAGAAGTTGGAAGTTTCTTCACTATTTTAGTAAACTTTGGGATTACTAACACAATTTGTTGGTATTCTTATTTGCATGCGAATTTTTCGGGGAAATTTCGTGATGATCCGTATGACATCAATGATTTTATACTATTCATCGTTCCGACTACCAAGAAACTCTCGTTCTCTTCCGGAGGGTACTCCAAGTACTAATGGGGCCGACCGAACAAGGGAAGTTTAGGATTTTTTTTTGCGGATTAATCGGACGGTTTCGAAGACATTTTTTTGGGGGTTATTCTTAAGGCAACAGTTCAGGGGTGGAAAATTATCACGTTTTAGCCGTCTTCGGGCGAGTTAGATGCGTTCCATGCGTGCACAAAATCTGTCTTGCGGCCCGAATGATCTCACTGTTTTGGTGTTGGAGCCGAACACCGACTTTTTTTTTTCTTTTTTTTTTTTTTTCAAATCACCGTTCAGCAGATTTCCACAATTGATTTTTTTATTTTCACCTTCATTGGAATTTCACTCGCGCAAATGCGAAAACTTAGGATAATTGCAATTAGCGACACTCTTTTCGAGTTTTTTTTTTTTTCCACGTCCCGAAATGGGAATCGCACGGATCTCGTTTTTTTTTTTCACGATCGATTCCTGCCCGTATGAAAACTTTTCTTTCCTCGTGCATTCGACGTTTCGAGAAAGAAAAAAAAATTCCAAATTGCACGCGCGACGAGCTCGATTCTCGATCTTCAACCCAAAACCGACTTTTTCTCGCTAAATTCGTTTTAATTCCCGCGACCACTTCACTAAGATTTCCGTCTCAATTTTTCGCGTAATTATGAAAAAAAACTCTTTTTTCTTTTTCTTTAATTTTCAGGAGCTCAATCCCGCCGCGTTCAATCCCTCGACCGTTCTCTTCTTCTTCCTCCTCCACGCGGTCTTTTTTTCGTCGGCCGGCAACAAAACTAACGGCATTTCTTTTTGATCCGTCGCTATGTCGAAAGGCTCAGGGTTGGCGAACCTTTTCGATGATCCGATGCTTGCATCGAAGGCGGGAAAATTTTTTTAAAAAAATATATTATATATATATTTTTTCTTTTTTTCCGGGCGACGGACTCAACATAGTGGAACGGAAATTACGGGTGATATTATCAAATCGAAATTATTAGATATTGGCTATGGGAAGCAAAGTCAAAATGCATTTCACCAATGCTTTCTACATCTCAAGCTGGGCAGAACTGACGTAGCGGCCATCTTGAATGACTCCAGTGGGTATGACGTCATGGATTTTTCCATTTCACAAGACCACCTGTATTATTTTTCTACAAACTTGTCGTAAAAACACGTTTTGCCGAAAACAAGAAAAGAGCATAATTAGTTCAAATTAAGCAGGAAAATATTACGCGAGTGCACACTTTTTCGTAATAACTAAAATTCTACAATTTTCTGTGTGAAAATTAACTGGAGAGCTCTGCACAATATGAGTGACAGATTTTCTTCGGTGTGAGAAGCCGAGATTTAACTTTGATCGCACTTTTTTCAATTAAAAATCCATTGCACTAATATCAACGTGTCATAATTACATGCCGAGCACTATCAATAAAGTACCTTAGAAAGCTGAACTATCTTTAACACTGCATTTAAGAGTAAACGCGATTCTTTCGAAGCTCGCCGTGTCTGCTCCATACAAAAGCGCTCGAATTTGTATGGAACTGTCATGTTTGTTATGACTCCATCGTGTTGTTGTTGGATTCAGTTACTCGGCTTTTTACTAGAGAAGGCATTGGTTATTGTAGTATTGACTGCACTAATAACAAACTACGGCTACTACAAACAGGAATAGAAATTCCATTGGACGATGGTGTTCATTACAGCTTTGATGGCTCGAAGGTCGGATAATTTGGTAGAGCCTCACGCGAAATACAAAATTTAGTATGGGTGAGGCTGAGCTAAAATTTTTTTTAACGTCGAGACAATCTACACTGTGTTCGGCTTTAAGGTGTTTTTTCAGCTCATCACATGGCATATCGTGGAGCCCTGATAGTACGATTTTTATCGGTCGCATGTCAGGTTGACGATGGTGAAGAAATTCACTTTTTTAGCAATCAAATGGCTGCGCATAAGGTCGTAGTTTTCACGCGATTCTAAAAGTATTTTGATGCCTTTTGACATTAATTACTTTATTATTTTAATAATAAAGTATTGTGATCGACTTGGGAAAAAAAAATTGCTACCCTGAAATTTTTTTTTTCGCGTTTCATGACTAAAATAGCCTAAAAATGCAAAAAAAAACATAACAGGGCTACGATTGCGCGTAAACCGCAATCTTACGATACTCTAGATGAAATAGAATTTTTTGTGATACCAAGAAATTTTGTATGGGGAGTGTTAGAAGGGGTGATAGCATTGAACTAATTTTTTCCCCATCATGCTAAAGTAGCTAAAAAAATGTTTTATACAAAATGATTACTCCAAAAATTGAATAGGAGCTGAGAAAATTAGTGTGTTAGATTTAGTGAAAATGTGCAGTTTGTATGGGAGGTGGTAGAAAGAGTGGGGGGATTTTAGAGATTTTTTCAGAAATAACTAAGAATATCATAAAATTGACATCTCTTAAATTTTAGACCAGTAACATTCATACTTTTCAAGAAAATAGGTTTTTTGTGAAGTTGTGAAACTGTGTCATATTGTATGGGAGGGGGTAGAAGCAGTAAAGCTAATCAAATATTTTTTACTGATCTTTGTGATAATACTAATTAAGTATTTATTACAAAATATGAGCTCAATAAATGTTATATTTTCTGAGCAAATCGTCTTCGAGCATTTCATGAAAAAGTGTAGTTTGTATGGGAGGGGGTGGAAGGAGAGGGAAGACGCAAATAGTTCTACTGTAGACTTTAATAATTATACAAATAATGTATCCCAAAATTCAGACTAATAGCTTTTATACTTTTCGAGCAAATCCATTTATAGTCGAATTGCGAAATTGTGCCATTTTGTATGGGAGGGGGTAGAAGGGGTGAAG
Organism: Chorisops tibialis; assembly: GCA_963669355.1. Lineage (NCBI taxonomy): Eukaryota > Metazoa > Arthropoda > Insecta > Diptera > Stratiomyidae > Chorisops > Chorisops tibialis. Next base: position 168,282,507 of record OY770263.1, on the reverse strand, counting down.
CTAATCGTCTAATTTTTTTTAGCCTTACTAATAATTTTAAATAAATATTTAGTGCACAATTTCAGCTCGCTAAATTTTATACGCACTGAGTAAATTGGCTTAGAGTAGTTCATGACAAGTACAGTTTGTATGGGAGGTGGTAGAAGGAGGGAGAGGACACGCATAATTTTTATACCGTAGATTGATATTATCATAAAACTAATATATTTCAAATTTCAGGCCAATAGGTTTTATACTTTTCGAGCAAATCCGTTTATTGTCAAATTGCGCATTTGTGTAATTTTGTATGGGAGGGGGTAGAAGGGGTGGAGCGATTTGGCCCGTTTACGAACTTAAAGTTACTTTTTTGCTAAAATTGACACAAACAAATTTTTAGCACTATAGCTCAAAGTTTTCGGGAGTTATGCTGTAGACAGACGCACAGACAGACAGACAGACAGACAAACATACAGACAGACGGACAGACGGTCACTCGGAATCGATGTTTTTGAGCGACAACAAATATTTCTGTACCCTTGGCGGCTCTGTGCGAGCGTTATTTCTTAGCGTTACAAACGGTAAGGCAAACACAATATACTCTCAGATTTCATCTAGAGTATAAAAATCCGTCTGTCTGTACGCCGTACGCCGGTGTGTACGCTCAGAGCACATTAACTCCCAAGCCCTTCAAGAGAGAAAGTTCATTTTTGGAGGGATTGTAGATAGTTGCGGATCTCAGGCGGACACTCATTTTGGGTGATGTTAGGGTTCAGGGTGAGGCGAGGGGAGCACTTAAACCGAAAACTAAGAATTCAAATATCTCAAACATGGTTACAGCTAGGAAGCTAAAAATCAATATATATATAAAAGGGTTTGTGGGACAACTTTCAAAATTAATTTAATTTTTTTATCCATTGGGGTGCAAAAAGGGGGGGCTAAAAACCAATTGTCGCCCGAATTTTTTTTTTCAAATGATTATATCTTAGAAATTAATTAGCATAAAAAATTTATATTTTTAGACCATCAAGGTAGCATACAGATTCATGGGAATCAGCTTACATAGAAGCTAATTATTGTATGGGGGATGGTCGGGGGGGGGGTGCAAGGAAAAACACTTAAAAATCAATATCTCGGCTATTTGTTGAGGTATGCAATAGAAACTTGGTACTTATATTAAGCTATACTAGAGAAATACGAAAAAAATATAATATTTGGACGAAATAGTAGTGGGGGAAAATGGGAAGCATTGAACTTTCCAAAATTTCAAACTATTATATCTCAAAATTGAGAGCAGATATCAAATCAAAAATTTGTCAGATCGTAGAGCTATATAATTTTTAATTTTGGTAAAAAAATTAAGTGGGGGGGGTGTAAGAGGAGGGAGGTGGAAAGCAAAAATGTTAAAAATTTTGAGTAATTTTTTTAGGGCACTGGTAAAAGATACAAAATTTAAATTTTGCAGGTCAATATATCTATTTATTGTACATACATAAAAAGTAATAAAAATTCTGCAATTGTTATGCACCGACCCCCCTGGTCTAACGTGCACAAGGTGTTTCATGTGAAATGAAAAAACACATAAGCTGGAAATTTTTTAATGAAATTTTAAGGTAGAAACTTGAAAATTTGCAAAATACATTTAAAAAAAATCCATAAAAGAATGAATTATTAACTGGTCGAAAATCGTTAAAACTTCTACCCCCTCCCATACAAAATTATTTTTTCTACCATTTTCAAGAAATCAATTATCACCTAACTATTAAAAGCTATCAATTTGAAATTTTGCACAAAAACTTACAAAAATAATTTAAATGAAATTACGTTAAAAGTTTTGAAATCGCGCTTGCCCTTCTACCCCCTCTCATACAAAAGTATGATTTCGACCAATTTCATTAAATCAACTAATAACAAACAAATTGAAAGCTACGAACTTGAAATTTTGTACGAGCACCTTACAACTAAAAAGAAAGAAAATTGCATCAAAAGTCTTACGATTCCCTTACCTCCTCTACCCCCTCCCATACAAAATTATTTTTTTGAGCATTTTTATGAAATAAGTTATCAGCTAACTCTTAAAAGCTATCAATTTCAAATTTTGCATAGAAACTTATAAAAATAATTCAAATGAAGTTGCTTTAAAAGTTTTGAATTCGCGCTTGCCCTTCTACCCCCTCCCAAACAAAACTATGATTTCGACCAATTTCATTAAATCAACTAATAACCAACAAACTAAAAGCTATGAACTTGAAATTTTATTCAAGCACCTTAAAAGAGAAGCGAAATAAAACTACATATCAAATTTTACGATTCCCCTACCTTCTCTATCCCCTCCCCTCTCTACAAATGTTCGGTTTCGTGAATGTAAAATACACCGAATTTTATGAAAATTCCATGCAACTTCGTCTATGAAACACATTCTATACAGAGAATATTGGACGTGATTCAATTAAAAAGCTATTCACATCCACCCACCCTTACTATTACCCCTGCTCCTCCCCTCATAAAAACCCAAACTTGCAGAAACTAATGAAATATTGTTAAATTGACAACAGCGCTGCCCAAGAACTCCCTTTCACTTAGTCTTCCCTAACCACTCTAACCTGCATATTGACTTTCCACTCATCCGCAACATGTCCCAAGAATAATAAAGTTTCGCCCGACTTGTTGGCAGGTTATTTTACCTTGTAGTTGTCGATCTTGAGTGCGTCCATGATGGCAGAAATTGTTGTTCGGGTGAGTTTCGGGATGACGATAGGAGAAATTTTTAGCTTCTTTACAGCTGTAGATTTTGTGACTTCTTCATCGGGAATGTTGAGATTATCCGCAGCAAGATCTGCAAGTGGTTGGAATCGGTGCTCTGGTTCGGCACTTTGGTGGAGTTTACCCGAAGGAATTTTATTTTATCCCTTAGCAATTTTCCGGGCGGAGAAACCTCCCGACCCCGTTTATTTGAGGACTTGGTTGCTATTTTCGGTTTTTTTTAACTGTTGATTAAAACCGTTCTTTTGGTTATTTTTTTTTATTGCAAATTTCGCGAATTTGTTTTGTTACTGGAGATGTTATTCATTCAATGTCTAAGACCAGACTGGGGGTACCTCCAATTTGTTCAAGATGACCATCCTCCTGACAAATCAGTTTCCAGAAACTACAGGAAGACTAACTGGTCCAAGGAATTGCTTCCCTCCGAAGTTCCAAGCCTTTCGGATACCACTTGATGGAATCGTATCTATATCCTCGTATGGGCTTTAAATTTGGCACTGTCACGCTCTTGTCCCAATAGAAAGCCAAGAGGTAAACAGAAACCACCATGGAGCGACGAAATTCGAGATCTCAGGTAAGGCTGCAGGCGACCTTTTAATAAGGCCAAGCGAACCAAAGATGTCTCAGACTGGGAATCCCATAAGGAAGCCCTTCAGAGCTATAAAAAACTTGAAGAAAGCGCATCACGAATCCTGAAAAGTTTTTGCGGTATAGACATCCGAAGCGTCAAGACTATTGATCTTCTCTTAAATACTTATTTTCAATATTTTAACACCATCATCTCGCGAAAGAAAATCCTGTGGGCAAAACGCAACTTCAAGCTATATACAGTGTACCAATAATGTCTTCGTACAGCAGCTATTTGAAACTCAAGTGATAAAAAACAAGAAATTGTTGCAAGAAATTTGAAAAAGTTTTAATGCAGATTTATTCATTATTATTATTCATTATTTAATTTAGAAACAAAAACTAGTCCATTTAAGTTATTCATTACAAAGTTATTAACTAAAAATAAAACAAAGTCGACAATTTGCCTCCAATAATGTCTTCGTACATTTAAGATTTCGCTTGCCCTTCGATCTCTTTGCTGATAATTATCGATCATAATTGTTTTCCACTCATAACGGTTTGTAATAACAGTAAACAAACGAACACGTGTATTTACTGTCAAATGTAAATTTTATGAGTTTCGCTCAGTATAAATCGAAATAATGCATGGTAAATACTTGTCGTTTGAAGAGCGTAAGCTTATAGTGAATTTACACGTAAAGGAGCAAAAATCATACGCGGAAATAGCCAAACTACTGTCCCGGAGCCGTTCTACTATCCAATCTGTAATCGGGCGCTTTAAATATGAAGGCGGCGTAGAGAATAATCCTAAATCAGGACGCCCTGCAATTCTCACTGATGCAGATCGGTTGCAAATCAAGCGTATGATTGCCAAGGATCCGTTCATAAGTGCACCAAAAATTAGTGCAGAGCTCCGTCAATCCAATCAAAAAAGAAGTTCATCCAGAAACAGTACGAAAATGCGTGATTGATGCCGGATTTAAGTCTCGTACACCTCGCAGAAAGCCACTGGTAAGTGAAGTAAATCGCAAAAAACGTTCGGACTTCGCTCGGCAATACCAAAATGCATCTCTCGAGTTCTGGCGCAATGTTATATTTTCTGATGAGTCCAAATACAACATTTTTGGGTCTGATGGGAGACTTAGAGTGTGGAGAAAGCCAGGGGAAGCTTACAACCCAAAAACACCATCAAAACTGTAAAACACGGCGGCGACGGCGTAATGGTATGGGGCTGTATGGCTGCCAGCGGCGTTGGAAAATTAGAAATAATTGAAGGAATCATGGATCATCGGGCATATATTGAAATTCTCAAGAGAAATTTGGAGCCAAGTGCTGAAAAATTGGGTTTATCAAAGGATTTTTACTTTCAACAAGATAATGATCCTAAGCACATGGCTCATAATACTAGGATGTTCTTGGCGTACAAAACTCCACATTTGCTTAAGACACCACCGCAAAGTCCTGACCTCTATCCCATGTGGAACATGCTGGAAAAAAGGATGAGGACTCATCATATTAGCTCGAAACCTCAGTTAAAACAGGCTCTTCTGGAGGAATGGGCGAAAATAGAGCCAAGTTATGCAAAAAAACTTGTAGAATCGATGCCACACCGCCTTAAAGCCGTAATCAACAATAAAGGCTACCCAACTAAATATTAACAAAAAATGTATCTATAGTTTTTAAGATTTTTCATAAACTGTTTCGTAAGTGTACGAAGACATTATTGGAGGCAAATTGTCGACTTTGATTTATTTTTAGTTAATAACTTTATAATGAATAATTTAAATGGACTAGTTTTTGTTTCTAAATTGAATAAAAATGTTTAATGAATAAATTTGCATTAAAACTTTTTCAAATTTCTTGCAACAATTTATTGTTTTTTATCACTTGAGTTTCAAATAGCTGCTGTACGAAGACATTATTGGTACACTGTAAATCCCCAGGACCGGATGGGATAATATCTGATGAATTTCAAAACATCTCTGATACCATTCATTCATTCTTTCATTGTTGGTACAAATCAGAATTTGTTTTCAAAAAGGCGCAATCATCATTCTGATCTTTTTTTTCCATATCTCAAAATTCCGCTTTGCTTCCTAGTGAAACAAAATTTCGGTTGCGATTGCTTTACACGTGCAGTCAATTTTTTCTCTCTTTCTCCAGTAGTCTTCTTTTGCCCGCAATTTCATCCGCAAGTGTTCGATAATTTTTTGGTTTCCCACGCGAAATAATTTTTTCGGCAGATCCCGTTACACCTTCTGTCGCGAGTCGGCGGTCCACCGAGAAAATATTTTCGGTTGGCATTCATTTGCAAGTGGTGTGACGAGCGGATAAAGTGTTTTTTGTCAGTGGTTTATTTTGCGTGTTATATAGTTATATAAATCGTTCTTCCAACAGCGAGAACTGGTGAGTTTCCGTTGCAATTAAAAATAAACATTTAATTTTCATAAATCTTTATACAAATGTTATTAAATTAATTGAGAAAATTATTATTATTGCCTACTTCGTGCTACCATTATTATCAAATTGGAATTCACAATTGATTTTAATATTTGCTGTTAACTCGAAATATAGGAACTATAAGAACCAAGCCTTGAAACCATTGGTTTTTATTTGGTATCTGTTTGTTTACGAACGATAACCTTGTCCCAAATATTTTGATACGCCAAACTGAGGGTATGATAGAAACATTTAATTTATATTCCAATAATCTTACTAGATTTTCACTTATAGATTTGACCACAAATTCTGCATACATATTTATCTCGAATTATTTCCTACAAATCCATTTTAAAGTGTTAATAGCATTAGGCTTAAAATTTAAAGTATTACCATACGAATTCAAAGATCATGTCCTTGAATTAAAACAATCGCATTTCTATGTATATTATGCAGAAAGACAAAGTTTTTTTCCAAGAAGGCTGTAACCGCAATTACTTTATTACAGTAAAACCCGCATATAAGCACATTGACGCGGCACCAGATGCGGGCTGTGTATGTATCCGATGACCTCTTATATGCATAATATTGTGTGCTTATCCGGGACCCGTTTAAAATCACAAAATTATGCTCTTATCCGAACTTTAGAATGGATCAAAGAAATCGGAAATAAAACATTTAAAAATGCTAATTGCAAGTAAAGCATACTGAAAAACTTTTTTGTTTATGTTTTTGGTAGTTACATATGTCTACAAGATGCTCTCCAAAGATTCCTTATTTTTCAGATCCAATTATTTGCAGTAGAATGGTTACTGCATTCACAGCTTCACATTGAGTGGCTGAGGGATTTTTCCGGATTTTGAGAGTTTTCTTTTTCTTCGTCATGGTAATTAATATATGTACATATACATATATATATACATTTGCCATCATTATCCTTCTTTTAATTTCGAAGGGTTCGCTTCCATCCTTCGATAGATTCGCCCCTAGATATATGAAGTTGTCTACGTTTTCTAGGTTATAGTCTCCTACCGTAATATTTTGTCTGATTGGCGTCTTTTTCCTAGTTTGCGTCATAATTTTTGTTTTGTTTTCATTAATACGTAGTCCAACTTCCCTTGCTACCGAGTCAAGGTTTACAAATACTTCCTTAGCACTCTCCAGAGATCTTGCAAGGATATCTATGTCGTCGGCATATGCTACAAGTTGTGTGGATTTGAAGCATAGTGTTCCCTTGGTGTCAACGGGAAGTTTCCGAACAACATATTCGAGTGTTAAGTTGAAAAGCATTGGTGCGAGGCCGTCACCTTGTTTAAGGCCGTTGTCTGTTTTAAAACTAGAAGTCAGATCATTTTCTACTCTGACTTGTGACAAAGACTCAGTCATTGTCATTCTTGTCAGTCGGACCAGTTTCGGTGGGACTCCAAACTCCAACATGATTTTATACAGTACGCGCCTGTCGATACTGTCGTATGCTTGTTTGAAGTCAACAAATATCTGGTGCACATCAATATTATATTCCCAGTACTTTTCCAGCACCTGTTTAACTGAGAATATCTGGTCCGTGGTTGAGCGTCCAGCTCTAAATCCGCCTTGGTATTCACCAATTACTTTGTCAGCATAGGGCTTAATTCTCTTTTCTAGAATTTTCGTCAAGATCTTATAAGACGTACACAACAGAGATATTCCTCGGTAGTTTTCGCAGCAGAGTTTGTCACCTTTTTTATAAATTGGACATATGATGCTCTTGCGCCAATCTTCAGGAAGTATTTCCTGCGTCCATATGTCCGCGACTAATCTATGTAGGAGATGCGCTGTGCAGGTGTCGCCGGCTTTCAGAAGTTCAGCTGGGATTTGATCAGTGCCCGGCGCTTTGTTGTTTGGGTGGTTCCTTAGGGCTGTTTTTACTTCTTCGAGTGTGGGAGGACTCAAAGCGGATCCATCATCAGCTGTTACATCAGTGATACCTGCTATTGTATCTGCTGCTGCTGTTCGTGTAGGTGATGGGCTCGGGTTAAGAAGGTGTTCAAAATATTGTGCCCATCTTAGTTTTATATCTTCCGCGTTACTTATAATGTTCCCTTCTGCGTCCTTGCAGAGGGTCGTTTTCGGTTTGTAACCTTCTTTCATCCTTTTGACAAGGGAATACGCGGCTCTTGTGTTGTGTAATTTAAATTGTTCGTCCATGTTTTTAATTTCGTCATTATTGTACTTCCGTTTTTTTTTGTCTGCATATTTTGTTTGCAAATCGTCTAAGATCCTTGTACTTGTCCTGTTTGGCTCGTGTCGGCCGTTCCGTTAATATTTTGTAAGCTTCATTTTTTCGTTCTAAGGCATCTTGGCATTCGTTGTCGAACCAATCATTTCTTTTGCGCCGGGGTTGTTGTCCTATCACCTCCTCTGCGACAGATGTAATGCCATCTTTGATTTTTTGCCACATTTCTTCTATTGGCATGCTGACAGTGGTATTCAGCATTGTCGCGAAGTGCCTCTCCAAGGCTGACGTATATTTCGCAACTATTTTCTCGTTTTTGAGTTTCCCTATGTCGAATTTAGGAACCGGTTGTATTTTTGAGTGTCCTCGGTTTGCGATTCGACATCGAAACTTGGTCTTTACCAAATAGTGGTCTGTGTCGCAATTAGCCCGTCGACATGTACGCACGTCGAGAATGCAGGAGGCCGTCCTTTTCTCTATTAGAACATGGTCTATTTGGTTGAATGTTCTTCCGTCGAGTGAAGCCCACGTTCTCTTATGAATGTCACGATGCGGGAAGCATGTCGAGCTTACAATAAGGTTTTTGCTGCTGGCGAAATCAATCAGCCTCTGGCCGTTGTCGTTACTAATATCATGGAGACTGTGCCTTCCAATTGTCCCTATGTATGCTTCTTCTTTGCCCACTTTCGCGTTAAAGTCACCTAATACTATTTTAATATCATTCGAGGGAAGGGAGTCGAATGTTGATTCTAAGGTGCTGTAGAAATCGTCTTTAACTTCGTCGTCTTTGTCTTCCGTTGGGGCGTGGACATTAATAAGCCAAACTTTAAAAAAACTTGTTTTGATGCGGATTGCACACAATCGTTCATTGACGGATTTGAAGTTGGTAACTTGGTGTTTAAACTTCTTGTCGACGATAAACGCAACTCCAAATTCCCGGCTTCCCGATGATTTCCCACTTTTGAAAATTGTGTGCGATCTTAAGTCATTAATCTCGTTACCTAACAATTTAGTTTCTTGGAGTGCAATTATGTTTATATTGTATTTGACTGCCTGCTCCAGAAGCTCTCTCACTGCTCCTGCTCTGTACAGGGATCGCACGTTCCAAGATCCGAAGGAATAGTCCATTTTTCGTTTGCGTGGTCGTTGCCGTTGAATCAATCCAGTCCGAGGCGTTGCTTCAGGTTTCGAAACGGGTGTGGTTTTTCCGAGGATAAGTTGTTAGCACATCGCCCAACCCCCAACTTGGAGGGCCATATTATTATAGTGCTAGAATTTTTCTGTTTCATTAGCACTCGCGCCCATCAGTTCAGCAAGTCAAGTCCGGATGGACAAGACCAGTATTCGGTGGTTACCGCGTGGAGGTATGATGAGCACAATTTTTTTTTTTTTTTTTTTTTTTTTTTTATTTTTATTCATTTTTTTACATTTTTATAGAAGCACTACTCCCCCTTTTAAGGCAAGCCTTGTGTTAGGGGTGAGTAGTCGTGTTGAAGTTCAGAAAATAACAATCAATAATTCAATATTAATTTTTAAAAAAAATTATTCTGACAAATATTCATTTTTAATTAATTTTTTGACATAATATGAAATATCGATTACTTTATATGACTAATTGTAAAAAAATTGTTTAATTCTTTCCTTAAAAATGACAAGATTTTCGCTTCGTTTTACATGATATGGCAGAGAATTAAATAATTTAATGCCTTTATAGGAATAATGAGCTTGCCCAATATTCGTGAGTCTGAAAGGCAGACTGATTTCCTGCTGGATTCCACCGCGAGTAAGATTTGTGTTGATTTTCAATATTCCATTTTTGAGCTCTTTAAATATTTGGATGCTAGCAATGATGCCAAAAACCTTATCAATGCTTAGAACATTAAGCAGTGGAAATAGAAGACAGGAAGGGTATCTACGTTTTTTTAATAAAATTTGTAGTAACATTTTTTGGGCAACTAAAAGCGTATTTATCAGAGTTTGTGTGGCTACACCCCATGCAATAATACCATATTGAATAGTTGCAAAATAAAACATTCTTATATTTGTTTTGGATAAAAAAGCTCTAACTTCAAGACATACTGGTATTAGTTTTCTTAATCTATTTATAACACTATTTATATGATCTTTCCATTTTAGGTGTTGATCGAATATTACTCCTAAATATTTTATTTGAGACACTTTATTCAAAGATGAACAATTGCAGTTTAGTAGACACGATGCCGAATGTATTTTCAATCTCAAGTCTGTCGGTTGACTACGTTCTGATAAAGAGAAAGTCATGTAGTTACTTTTGCTAATATTTAGAGTTAACGAATTATAATTCAACCACTCTTTTAATGATGATAAACTATAATTCGCTTTCAGTGTAACACTTTCCCAATCATTGTCTTCAACTATTAAAACAGTGTCATCTGCAAATGATATTAATTCACCTTGAATTGGTTGAGAATACAAATCATTTACATATAACAGAAAGAGCAATGGTCCAAGAACAGTTCCTTGAGGAACACCGTGAATAAAAGTAAGCTCGTCGCTACAAATATCATTTATCTTTACCATTTGTTTTCGATTTCTTAAATAGCTAGATATCCAATCAATCCATTTACTATTAAAATTTAGCTTATGCAGTTTTTGTTCAATATTTTTATGCGGAATAGAATCAAACGCCTTAGCGATATCTAGAAATATTGCGCAAGGTTTTTTTCCTGCATCAAGCGCTGTTATAATTTTTTTGCTAAGTAGAGCAACGGCATCATGTGTACTACTTCCAGTCCTGAAGCCATATTGACAATCAGAGATTATTCTATTAAGACTTATGAACTGCATTATTCTGTTTTTAGCAACTTTTTCTATAATTTTAGCAATGTTAGATATTAAAGATATAGGTCTATAATTATTAACAAGCTGTTTGCTGGATCCTTTGTGCACTGGCGAAACTATTGCAGTCTTGTAGATTTGCGGGAATATACCTTTTTCGAAGCTAAGGTTAACTAAATGAGTCAATGGTTTTATAATAAAAGAAGATATTTTTTTTAAACATTCAATAGTAATACCATCGAAACCTGGACATGAACCACCATTCATCTTGTCAATAATAGACTTAATTTCAAGTTCACTAACTAGATCAATATCTTCAGTCAATGATGTCTTAGGGGTTATACTGGGTGAATTTGTAGAAGCAGTAACTATTTTGTCTGCAATATTTTTTCCGACTTTTGTGAAATAATCGTTAAAAATGTTTGCAATTTCTTTCGCATGTTCGTCAGTATTTAGTTTCTTTTCCTCAACGGTTAAGCATGTTATTGGTGTATGTCTACTTCTTTTCCCTATACTGAGATTGATAACATTCCATATTTTTTTCCCGTCGCTACCGGCGTTGTGTAGTAGCGTAGCAAAAAAATTATTTTTAGTAACAGTTATAAGTGTAGTTAATTTATTTCGATATTTTTGGTAATAAGACCTCAATCGTTCATTTTGGGGACTCTTTTGAAGAGCCCTACTTAATTTATCCCCCTTTCTAATTGAAATTAGTAAACCCATGGTGATCCAGGGCTTCAATCTTTTGTTTTTACTTGATGGTGTCTTATAATTTAAAGTACTACTTTTAATTAGTGCTTTTAACTTATTATAAAATAAAATGGCACTATCTTCTACATCCTTATTCAATAGTATATTATCCCAAGAAGTGGTTCTAAGCTTGTCAATTAATAAATCGTAACTCAATCTTTCGTAATTAACATTTGGTTTATCAGTAGAACGTGAATTTTTTAAAGAATGTAAAATAAGGCCAACACTATTGTGATCAGTTAGATTTGTATTAATAATTGCAGAGGTTACACCAATGAATTTCTTAAATTTTACATTCGTGAAAATATGATCAATACATCTGTTTTCTCTAGTATTTTGATTAATTATTGAGATTAGTCCTTTTCCATTCATCATATTAATATAATTATAAGACAAATTGTTCGTATTTGAGTTTATGTCTATATTTATATCACCTAAATAAACTATGTTATCCCCATTCATTTCATCTAGAATACTTTCAACTTCATTATTGAATGTATTTATGCAATGGTTTGGGGACCTATAAATGGCAATAACTTTTAATTCATATTTATGTTGAGTACTTATTTCTGCCACAAGACAGGTTGCTCCACTTAATACTTTTTCTTCGACTATTTTAATATTGCAACTATTTCTTATATACATAACTACTCCACTGTTTTGGTTTATTTCATTCATGGTATTGAAACATGTATAATCAGGAAGTTGGAAATGACGTTGAGTACATGGATTCCATGATTCGGACAGTGCTATGACGTCAAAGTAGTTGTACTGTTCTAGACACAACACGAGATCATTAAAATTTTTATTTAAGCTTCGTATGTTAGTATGGAAAATCGTAAAGGAAGAATTATTATTATCATTTTTAATTAGCAAATTGAAATCATCTGCACTATGACAGATTTTTTCGTTGTATAACGAGGAACAGTCAATATTGTTCATCAGATCAATGGCCATTTTTGAAAAATAAAGAACTATTAAAAAAAAAGTAACATTTTAGCAAGTTTGAGTTGCTTTTACATTGTTCATTTGAATCTATAATGGAAATTCTAGTCATTGTAATCGATATTTTAACATAAAATTGTATGTATAAGTTTAAACAATTATAATATTTTAAAAATGAAAAGTTATATCTATAGTAACATAAAATTATGAAATTGTAATGTGAAATCACGCAAGTGTTAAGTAATGTGTATGAAATGTATTGAATATGCATTGATACATGTAAAAATTTATTTTTGTATAAAAAGAACCATGAAAATTGTAATATAAAAATGGAAATACGAGTATGATGAATCGTAATGCAAACAAAATTAAAAATTGATAAATTTACGATAAAAAAGTTAGACCTGCTTCTGATGTTATGAGAATCACTTTTCCGTCTTCGTCTTTTTTACAAAGCACTTTACCATTCCTGCACCAAACATATTTATAATTTGTTTCACGAGCTCTTACCTTCGTAAGCCAAAATAGTCTTCGAGTGTAAGGTGTGAGACTTTCATTTATGTAGACTACCTGGTCATTAATGTTGTGCATCCCACGCTTTGTTAGACACTCATTTGCCAATTTTTTTGAATTGAACTCAATGACCATACTTCTACCCTTCTTGTTCTTTCCACGCCGCCTGTATATTTTATTGATGTTTTCAATGTTGTTGGATATATGTAATTTGCGAAAAATATCCTGGACCAAGGTGTTGTTTTCTTCATCTCTCGCATCAGGTAATCCCGAAATTTCCACCGTGCAATCCAGTTGTTTTTGTTGCAATCCATTTAACTTGATCTCAAGTTCGGCAATTTGTTTATCCTTTTTCATGTTCTCGTTCTGTAGTGAGATTATTTTAGAATTTAATAATTTTAGTTCCGAGGTAGCTGCTTTAAAGTCCTTTCTAGCATCTTCATACTGTTGCGCCATAAAATTATTACTTTCTATTAACTGCTCCAATTTCTCATATAATATTTGGTAATCCGAATTTGAGCGATGTGTATATGACAGTTACAACACTGGGCGTCGCCTAATGACGCCGATCAGATGCCTACCCTGTCTATACCCATCCAACCACCATAATAAGCCTTAAACCAGTGTATAATTCCTTGAGCAAGGGGTTGAATATGACTTGTGGTATTTGCTGGGATAAACTGAATTTGAATATTCTTGATATTCTTAGCTTTACTATTGTATTTATGGCAAGCAGCGTTATCAATGAATAAAAAACTTACCCATTTTTTCCCATCAAGTTATGTAAAAATTCTTTTCCATACGAAGCCGTCCATCCCTGATTTTTATACTCTAGATGAAATCTGAGACTATTATAAGTTTGCTACAAAGTTTGTAACGCTAAGAAATAAGGCTCGGAGAAAAAAACGAATGATACAGAAGTTCATATAATCACTCAAAAATCTCAAAACCGGATGTCCGTCCGTCTGTCCGTCCATCTGTCCGTCCGTCTGTCCGTCCGTGTCCTCTCTAGCTTGAGAATGCGTTGATCTAGAAAGTTCAAATTTTGTACACATCATTTTTGACAAAAAAGTAAGGACAAGTTCGTTAATGGGCCAAATCGCTCCACCCCTTCTATCCCCTCCCATACAAAATGACACAACTGCGCAATTTGACAATAAACGGATTTGCTCGAAAAGTATAGAAGCTATTGGTGTCAAATTTGTAACATATTACTTTTATGATGATATAAGTCTACCATATAAAAATTATGCGTGTCCTCTCCCTCCTCTACCACCTCCCATACAAACTGTACTTTTTCATGAAATACTCTAAAACAGTTTATTCAGTGCGTATAAAATTTAGCGAGCTGAAATTTTGCACTAAATATTTATTTAGAATTATTAGTAAGACTGAAAAAAATTAGACATTTAGTTTCACCCCTTCTACCCCCTCCCATACAAAATGACTCCATTTCGCAATTCGACAATAAACGGATTTTTTCAAAAAGCATGAAAGCTATTGATCTGCAATTTGGAGTATATTACTTTTATAATAATTTCAATCTGCTGTATAAAAATTAGTTGAGTCCTCCCCTTTCTTCCACCACCTTCCATACAATCTGCACTTTTTTATGAAATACTCTAAATAAATTTACTCAGTACGTATCAAAATTATCGAGCTGAAATTATGCACTAAATAATTATTTAAAATTATTAGTAAGACCAAAAAGAAATTAGGCCATTAGCTTCATTCCTTCTTCCCCGTTCCATACAATTTGACACAATACAACAACTTTACAAAAAGTCCATTTTCCTGAAAAGTATGAATGCTACTGATCTGTTTATACTCTAGATGAAATCGGAGAGTATATTGTGTTTGCCTTACCGTTTGTAACGCTAAGAAATAACGCTCGCACAGAGCCGCCAAAGGTACAGAAATATTTGTTGTCGCTCAAAAACCTCGATTCCGAGTGACCGTCTGTCTGTCTGTCCGTCTGCGCGTCTGTCTAGAGCATAACTCTCGAAAGCTTGAAGCTATAGTGCCAAAAATTTTTGTGTGTCATTTTTAGCAAAAAAGTAACTTTAAGTTCGTGAATGGGCTACATCCCCTCACTCCTTCTACCCCCTCCCAAACAAATTTCATGAAATTTCGAAATATTAAGAAATTGATTTTTCTTTGAAACTATTTAAGCTATCGACTTGAAATTTAGGTCAAAGTATTTTGATATAGATGTTATTAATATCACGGAATAGTGACCCGATCCCTTTATTTATTATTATCATACAATTGGACAATTTTGAAAAATACATATTTTCCATTTTCATTGAAACTAGTAAAGCTGAAAAGACGAAATTTTGTCAGGATTAATTCCACTATAATTGGAATTTATTTTAAAAATAATTATCAACTTTACCTTACTCCTTCTACCCCCTCCCATACAAATTTCACGAAATTTTGAAATTTGAATTAAATTAATTTTCTTCGAAACTGTTAAAGGTATCAACTTGATATTTTGTATAAAGTATACAAATAGAAATATTAATAATGCGAAAAAAAATTGTTTTGATCCGTACACTCCTTCTACCCCCTCCCATATAAATGCATAACTTTTGTTAAATGCATTTTATCGATTTACATTAAAACTAGAAGAAGTACAAACTTCAAATTTTGCCAGAATTTGTTTCTTTATAATTGAAATAAGTGTTAGAAAAAATTATCAGCTCCGCTTCACTCCTTCTACCACCTCCCATACAAATATCTGTATTATAAATTCAAGAAAAGCATTTCTCCTTCAAGTATTTGAGAGCTATCGACTTTGAAATTGAATCAAAGCATGGTGATAAGGAGAATGATAAGCAGTTTGAAAATCATCTTAAACGCTCCCCTTCCTGTGCCACCTCCCATACAAATGCCCCAATTTCATTAAAACTATGACCAATTTCTTTAACAATAATGAAAACTAAAAACTTTAAATTCAGCAAAATCCATTGTGCATGCCATGTTCGGTGTCATATACGAAAAATACAAACCTCCCCCTCTACTTCTACCACCTCCCATGCAAAAGCCTCTATTCACTATTCGAAAGAATTTGAGATGAAATATATTTCGGTGTATTTAAGTCATTTCCATCTCATCTAGAGTATCATATGATTGGGCTTTAAGCCCAATCATAGTTCTGTTATGTTTTTTATTATATTTAATTGGTATTTCTTGACTTTTGAAACAGTGCGGCTATTTCAACCGATTCCGTAAACATCCTTATGCGAACCATCCAGATTACATAAAAATAGAGATGTCAATCGATCCTTTCGTAATTTACCTTCAGTAAGAGTTTCATCTATTCCCGCTATGATTCCAGCAGGTAGTGCTTTATAGTGCAACCCACTTTCGTCAGCATTAAATATGTTTTCTCGAGAATACTTGCTTAATAATAATATATGATAATATGTTATTTACCCATTCCTCAGCCGGTTGCTCATCAGTTGAGTTTTTCTCGTCATCCCCGCCTCCGTGGCATAGTGGTAGCATGCTTGCTTCACAGTCAATAGGTTTGATTCCGACTCCAGGCAGTAGATTTTTTAAGTACGAATTTTTCAGTTGCTACTGGCAATAACAAATTATTCGAAATAAAATGCGCAAACGATGTAAAAGTGAAACAGTTAAACTTCTAGAAGGTCTGTAAACTCAGTGGATGGCTTCTGATCGCTTTCTATCGTTGAGCACCCCATAACATCTGCAAATATATATATATATCAGTAGCAGCCAATTCAACTTACAAAATATTCCAGCTTCACCACTCGCTACGGTCGTTCCCGCTCCCCTCCCCTACCTTCCCAATCCCACTCCTTTCCTCCATGACTGTATTTGTGTATTGCACATAAAGTCCGAAATCGCCACAAATTTACAGGTTATTCTTTAAAAAAAATTCTTTGGAATGCGACATTTCTCTTCTTTTCCACCGCCATAACCAACTCGTCTATATTAATCACTATTTTTGGCTTATCCCATTATCATTGCTTCGCTGATCATAGCATCCTTATGGACTTCGTGAAGCCACGCCAAATTTGCTTCATTTATTTGCTTATGGCTTCCTAAAAGTTTTTTGTTACCTTTCGACAGTGTTGTCACAACGGGAAGATTTTTATGTTTGCATAAAAACGGGGTAAAATTAGTGTAAACACTTCTAATTCGGTACCAATTATATATGATTATAAGAGGTTAGTGATTGTAAACCAGTTGCATTTATGCGGTTCAAAATCAATGCAAAACACACCAGAAATGTATGTGCATTTGAAATTCTGTGATTATAAGGGATTTTTGCTTTTAAGCGGGTTGCATATATCCGGGTTTTACTTATAATAATAAAGTATTGTGATCGACACAAGAAAAAAAAAAATTTGCTACTCTGAAATTTTTTTTTTCGCGTTTCATGACTAAATTAGCCTAAAAATGCAAAAAAAAAATCCGTGTCCGCCGTACACCGTACATATGGACTCATATCTCCGAAACCGTTAAAGGTAGAATGTTCGTTCTTGGGTGGATTATTGATTGGGTAAATGAGCTCTATTTTCTAAATTTTGGGGGGTGTAAGGTGGAAGGGGGAGGCGGGGGAGGGAAAAAGTCAAAAACTACACTTGCTAATATCTCCACCACGAATGGAGATAGGAAGTTGCAAATCAGTAGACATATAGAGAGGGTTGTGGGACAAACTTTAAAAATAATTTTTATTTTTTTTTCCATTGGCGTCCGAAAAGGGGGGGTTAAAAACAAAACAAATTGTCGGCCGAATTAATTTTTCAAATGATTATATCTTCGAAATTACTTATCATAAAAAATTCATATTTTGGGACCATCAAGGTGGCATATAGTTTTATTGGAATCAGCTTATGGAATGGCTAATTATAGTAAGAGGGAGTGTTTTAAGTGTTTTTCTTTACACCCCCCTGTGTAAAGAAAAACACTTAAAAATGAATATCTCAACTATCTCTTAAGCTATGTAATTGAAACTTGAAACGTGTAATAAGCTATACTACGCAAATACAAAAAAAAATATAACATGTTGCAATAATAGTAGTGGGGGGAAATGGGGAGCATTTCAAAAATGACACACTTTTCAAAATTAGAAATCCTTATATCTCAAAAAACAGTACAGATATCAAATCGAAAATTTGTCAGATTGTAGAACTACATAATAGTTAAATTTGTTAAAAATTTTACGTTAGGGGGTGTAAGGGGAGGGAGGTGATCAGCAAAAATGTCGAAAATTTTGAGTGATTTTTTTAGGGCTCTGGTGAAAGCTACAAAGTTTAAATTTTGCATTTGGATACGTCTATTTGATGTACATAGAAAAATAATAATAAATTGATCCATAATTGTTATAAACCGACCCCCCGGTCTAACGTGCACAAGGTGTTTCATGTGCATTGAAAAAAACACATAAACTGAAAATTTTTGAGTGAAATTTTGAGGTAGAAACTTGAAATTTTGCGAAATGCATTTAAAAACATAAAAGAATTATGATTGGGCGTAAAGCGGAAAATATGTCACCTCCAATTCTTTTAAATAATTAATAGTGACTTTTGTATGGGAGGTGGTAGAAGGAGAGAATGAATGTTTGTAATTTTTGGATATAACACCTAATGTGGTATGCAAAATATTTCGTGCTGAATTTTAGGTTTGTAGCTTTCATTATTTTCAATTGGACATAGTTTTCCTGTAATTGAGGCATTTGTATGGGAGGTGGCAAAGGAAGTGGAGCGTTTAAGATGAATTTGAAACTGCTTATCATCATCCTTATCACCACGCTTTGATTCAATTTCAAATTCACTAGTTCTAATATATTCGAAGGGGAAATGCTTTTCTTGAATTTATAATACAGATATTTGTATGGGAGGAAGTAGAAGGAGTGAAAACGAGCTGATAATTTTTTTTAGCATTTATTGAAATTATTAAAAAACAAATTCTGGCAAAATTTTGAGTTTATACTTTTTCTATCAAATGCACTTAACAAAAATTATACATTTGTATGGGAGGGGGTAGAAGGAGTGTACGGATCAAAACACATTTTTTTCTCGGTACTGATATATCTATTTTTATACTTTATGCAAAATATTAAGTTGATAGCTTTAACAGTTTCGAAGAAAAATAATTTATTTTAAATTTCAAAATTTCGTGAAATTTGTATGGGAGGGGGTAGAAGGAGTGAGGTGAAGTTGATAATTTTTTCAATTCTAATTGAAATTACAAAAAATTAATTCTGGCAAAAATTCGTTTTTATAACTTTACTAGTTTCAATGAAAATCGAAAAACTGCATTTAACAAAATTGTGCATTTGTATAAGAGGGGATAGGAGGAGTGACGCGATCGGATCAATATTTCGTCATATTAATGACATATATATCATAATACTTTGACCAAAATTTGAAATTGATAGCTTAAATAGTTTCAAAGAAAAATCAATTTCTGAAAATTTCGGAATTTTGTGAAATTTGTATGGGAGGGGGTAGAAGGAGTGGGGGGATGTGGCCCGTTCACGAACTTAAAGTTTCTTTTTTGCTAAAAATGACGCACAACAAATTTCAGCACGATAGCTCAAAGCGTTCGAGAGTTATGCTGTAGACAGACGGACAGACGGACAGACAGCAACTCGGAATCGAAGTTTTTGAGCGACAACAAATATTTCTGTACCCTTGGCGGCTCTGTGCGAGCATTATTTCTTAGCGTTACAAACGGTAAGGCAAACACAATATACTCTCAGATTTCATCTAGAGTATAAAAAATCCCTCGTTTATAACTTCTACCCCCTCCCATAAAAAATTATTTTTTGGACCATTTTCAAGAAATCAATTATCACCTAACTATTAAAAGCTATCAATTTGAAATTTTGCATAACAACCTTCAAAAATAATTAAAATGAAATTACGTTAAAAGTTTTAAAATCGCGCTTGCCCTTCTACCCCGTCCCATACAAAAGTATGATTTCGACCAATTTCATTAAATCAACTAATAACCAACAAATTAAAAGCTACGAACTTCAAATTTTGTACGAGCACCTAAAAATAGAAAAGAAAGAAAATTGCATCACAAGTTTTACGATTCCTTTACCTCCTCTACCCCCTCCCATACAAAATTATTTTTTCGAGCATTTATAAGAAATCAGTTATCAGCTAACTCTTAAAAGCTATCAATTTCAAATTTGGCATAACAACTTATAAAAATAATTCAAATTAAGTTACTTTCAAAGTTTTTAAATCGCGCTTGCCTTTCTACCCCCTCCCATACAAAACTATGATTTCGACCAATTTCATTAAATCAACTAATAATCAACAAACTAAAAGCTACGAACTTGAAATTTTATACAAGCACCTTACAAGAGAAGCGAAATAAAACTGCATATCAAATTTTACGATTCCCTTATATTCTCTACCCCCTCCCATACAAATGTTCGGTTTCGTGAATGTAAAATACACCGAATTTTATGACAATTCTATGCAACTTCGTCTATGAAACACATTCTATACAGAGAATATTGGACGTGATTGAAGCAATTAATTAAAAAGCTATTAACATCCACCAACCCTTACCAACCCCTCCTCCTCCCCTCATAAAAACCCAAACTTGCAGAAACGAATGAAATATTGTTAAATTGACAACAGTCCTGCCCAAGAACTCCCTTTCACTTAGCCTTCCCTAACCACTCTAACCTGCATATTGACTTTCCACTCATCCGCAACTTGTCCCAAGAATAATAAAGTTTCGCTCGACTTGTTGCTTATTGTATCTTTTTATCGTGTATCTTGTTCAAAACGCAGGGATTTAAGTAGAAACTTAATAAACTTACGTCAATATTAACGTTAATGCGGTATTTCGATTTGATTTTGCGGGAAGACAAGTTTTATTTATTAAAAATTTGTTATTTTAATTGTTACCTTAAGCGGTTTAAAAAAAAAATTTAATAATCAAGCGCTTTATTAGGTACTTTCTTAGTAACATAAAACATAATGGGAATTTCTAAGAACGGGTTAATAGAACTGTTACGAAGTCGTTAACGGGTACGCATTTTCCTATTATCCAGTCCTTACGAAGAGATCTAAGTGATCAACGTGAATAGTATCAAACGGGATCGGCTGCCTCTCGATTGGGTGCAGATATCCTTCGACTCGCCCATAATTTCCTTTTGCAAACGCGCAATGCAAGCACGCCCTGACATATTTCCACACGAAACGTCCCATTTTAGGAAACCAATTTGTCTCTTTCAACAATAAAATACATCTCTCATGATGTTTATTCTTGTGAACTTGGATAGTTGGTTATGTTCTGCGATTTCGCTTTTCTTGTACAGGCAAAATATTGTCTGACCCTTCTCTTTTGGCATAGGATTATGCCACTCTTGCAAATTTTCAACCTCGCTGTCGCCCAATTTAGTCGACGCAATTTCTTCCTTCTCAACACATATTTGGATTTCGTCGTGCAATTTACTGATACCGCTCTGATGTTCCCCTCATGAATATAAAACTCGCCATCGATTTGGCTTCGAATTCCAGGAACGACGGAAACTCGAAAGTGGCACTTTCGGCGAGCAGCGGTGTTATTTTGACGATTTCTTCTGGTACTTGATGACTATCGAATTAAATTGATTGGTCAAGTTCGTAGCTGTGATATGCCTGTTTACTACTCGTTGTGCCTAGACTGAAATACTCGAACGGGCGCCAAGTGTTATCACCCTCACTCTGTTGCATCAGAATTCCTCTCAGCCCCCACTTGCTTGCATCTGTATGCAATTCAATGGCTCGCCCACTGTCATACATTGCTAACATAAGTCGCTCCGCCAATCTCTCTCTCAATGTGTTAAATCCCCGTACGAACTTCCTAAAATACGAAGCAAGCCCCATAAACTGTCGTACTTTGTGTACATCGCTTGATACTGGGAAGTTGGAAACCGCCTCAATCTTCCTGGCGTAATGCCTGCCACGGAGGTCTCGTGACCGAGATACTCAATTTCCTGCACGAGAAACGTGCACTTCTCTAAATTTAACTTAACGCCCGCCCGTTCAACCAATTATAACACCCTTTCCAACATTTTCAACCCTTGTTCTTCATTCGCCGTTGGGATAAGCAGGTCGTCCATATACGCGAAGATCTGTTCATACCTCAACTTTCCCAACATGGTGTTGACAACTAACTGATCTGCAATCGATGGCAACGGAAAACGATCTTTCACCGTAATTGCATTTAACGCCCTGTAATCCACATAAAGTCTCAATTCGCCAGACTTTTTGGTCACCAATACTATAGGGCTTGCGTATGCTGAGTTAGATTCCCTGACAACTCCCGCCTCCATTATCGTCTGAACTTTTCCCCTCACCACCTCTCTTTCCTTTAAGGCAAGCCTGGTATACAGGAACATTCGTAGTCAACTCAATGTTCATTTCCGCCAAATTTGTCAACCCTATATCAGACTCACCTGACGCGAAACAATGCGCCTTTTGTCGCAATATTTGTAACAACTTCTTTCTAATTTCGTCCCCTACTTCGCCTACTTGTACCCTGGAAAAATATATACTAGGTATGTCACTAATTTTTAGAATTTTTACCCCATCTTGTTGTTCGTCCGGTATGTGGTTTCTTAAGAAAATCAAAAAGTTAGTAATTCCAACTCCTAAACAATTTTTAAATTTACTCATTTATTATTAAACATTTTAACTAGAAATTTTCTTATTTAAGCCTAGTATGCTCTTCAAGTGAAATAAATCTGAATAATTGCATTTTGGCAGCTATGATTTTTCATACAAAAAAATTGATTTCACTTGAACCTTCTAGTGAAATCAACAGTGAGTTTTGTAGATTTTATTATGTTTGTGGAGTTCAAAACATAATTGGATTCTGACCACTCAGAAATCGGGTCTTTTAAAAACACTTGATCCTATTGAAATCTACTCGAATTCTCTCCGGAACACGCCTAGCACATATTGAGTTAAGCGCGAACCCGAATATTTTTGGCTGCTAATATTCTCAATAACATCAATTTACACTTTTATTATTTTATAAAATGGAAAACAAATTTGTTCCTGATGATATATCAGCTGATCAATACAATTTCTATGAATATGTCGAGCTATGTGCTTGGCAGGGTCATATACCCCGGTGACGGCCCTGTTAGCATAAGACTAGTAAATGAATTTTATAACGCAAGGTCTTGCATTTTATGCATTTTGCCATTGAACCTCAAGCGGTCGAAATTAAGTAACTTGAAAAAATTCGCCGACTTGTTGCTTTCCATTCGCACACCGAGTTCAAAAACTTTTAAATAGCATTTAGCGAAAATATTAGTAATAGCAAGGACTACATTTTGAAACGGTTAGTTGCCATCCTGTAAGCATTTTATCGCCTTTTTGAGTCTTCCTGTACTATTTTTCAGACTTTAAAGAATTTCACCATCTCTTCCAAAAGCAGTGCAAAATCATAACGCCTCGGAAATGCACTCCGCAACTCACGCTTTCATTGGCTCCATGACAGATCGTAATTCTCTAGTCGCCGATACCATGTTTTGGCAGCGCCGTCTAATTTCGCCTGCATGATTTTTTCAATCTTCGTCCACTACTTTTCGACGTTCATGTCCTGGTCATCAAGATCAAAACGGTCCATTATCTCATTGACTAATGCAATGGAACGTCAGTGGATATTGGCTTCGACGCTCTGCTGTCAATAGCCGATTCCCGCGACTCCGACAGCAACGCGAATATTAGTGATGCCTGCTGCTGGACAGCTGCCCGAATCTCTGACGACAGACCACTATCCATTAACTATTTCACGGTATCATAGATTTCCGTCGTTACACCCGGCACAGTAATTAGATGATTCTGATTTTAATCGAATCTTGGATCGATGATTCCGCGATTTTATAAAATTAAAAGACTTTTAATTTTCTTAATATCTTTATTTGAGCAGGGCTTCACCTTACTCGCTTTACAAATCACAAAATACTGAACACATTTTCTTATTAACCTAGGACTTAAATACTATACATATATTTATGATTTGTTTGTACGGGATTCATCTGGTATCGTTTCTTTGATGTGCCGACCCGGATGAATCCCGACCTTCCAGGTACCATATACCCTTAATGCATTAACGCAGGGTACATAACCATATACCCTTAATGCATTAGTGAAGGGTACGTAACTTTTACGATTATTTGAAGAGGATTCGTCTGGTCTGCAGATACAACATGTTTACATAATTTTATGACCTAATTGTATCGTTTGGATCCAGACGAATGCCGACTTCGGTTACGTAACTGAGGTAGTGATGTAACTCCTCCCTCCTGTAGATTCGACTCCTGGCGAACATTTACCATTGGTATGTCTTTTCTCCCTGTTTTGATTCAAGATCGTGGGTATTGTTATATTATAAGTTTTGGTTTTAGCATACAGGTAGAATGTTATTACAATTATTGTTACAATTATGATACAGGTAAGAAACACGTAATTAATCCATGATTGCGTTGTGTAATTCTTGTTATTGTTAAATGTTTCTAGCTCTTTTAGTTTTGTAAAATTCTGATACCGCCAATTAAGTTCTTCGAGTGTAAGCTTTTTAATTACTGTATAATTTAAAATTTTATTGTAGTTTGGCAATATTTTATGAGCAAAGTATGGTATTTTGAAGTTATTGTATTTTATATTGTTTGTCGTAATTTCGCAATTATCGAATCTCATAAGGATGTTTCCATTGCTTATCATAGATCTTTTTTTGTTACAATTATGTTCTATAACTAGGTTGTTGGAATTTTTTTTTTTTTTTTTTTTACAATGGTTGATTCTGTAATTTGCTTAATACTAAAATCAGTGTATCTCTCGAATGCACAATTATTAACTTCTTTTTTCATAATTTCTTTTATGCATTCTTCTCTTATTTCATGTAACTTGCTTTTCATGTTGGAAGGATAGTATAGTATTTCGTTAATTTCTAGGATATCTCTTATGCTAGTTACAAGTTATACATTGTTGTTCTTATTTGGTATAGGTTCTATAATATATTTTTGATATAGTTGGTTTACAAATTGGGGTATTCCAATTATAATTAAAATTAGGTTTTCTTTTAGAGCTATAGCGCTTTTTACATCTGGGTACTTATCTATTGTTATTTTAAATTGGTCAGCTTCGTCGTCCTCTACTATGTATCTACTGAGAGTACCTATTTTAGAATTTAATATTATCTCCTTGATTTTCTCAATTTGCTCATTAAAAATATGAATGTCGGATGAGATTTTAATTCTCTGTTCCAAAATAATTTGGCTTAATTTAATTCTATTCGTTTCTATTATTATCTCGTCAAGTTTTGATTTTAATTCAATTTTATTTTGGTTAAGCTTATCTGTAAGGGTTTTCATTTGTCTGTCGAAAGTGTTGGAAATTTGTATGACCTGGTTTTGATTGTTAAAAAGGGTTTTCTGATTCTTCTCGATATTTTCGAAATGAGCCTCTATGCGTGCTGCGTCCTCGTCGTCCATTACTCCTCCTAACCGATTAAGTGTGCGTCCGTATAAATTAATGATTCCTCGTTTTATTCTAGAGTATCCGGTCGTAGTACAATTCAGTTCGAGTCCTAATTGTCTACAGTTTAGTAAGTTTTTTAATCGTGTATCAAGTTCTTTAATTCGTTCTACTGGGAGTAGTTTGCTTTGAGCCATTCTATAGATTTTAAAGATTTCGTTGTCTATGGGAATTACTGTATTCAAATTCAATTTGGAAATGGTTTCGAGAAATTTATTTCTTATATCTATTTCATCTGGTTTCGCAGTAGTAGTTATACTCATTTTATTTCGAGGTTTGTTAGTTTGGGACAATCGCTTGTGTAAGTTTAGTTTTCTATTATCTTTCGTAGGTAGTTTGAGGGATTGAATCTCGTGTTCCAAATGTTGTAACTCGTAAGCTAAGTCTGTTATATCATATTCTGGAAAATTTGTGTTTAATAAATCAACGTTGTATACTAATTCAATAAAATTTTCATCGTAGAGGGTTAGATTTATGGTATGTATGATGTGTGTATAGTAGTCTATAATTCTTATCTTTTCTTTTTGGATTATTATATATCCGTTCCCTTCTGCTATATTTGATATTTCTATGGATTGAGAATCTATTGTGGGCGTCATTATCAGTATGATGATGATGAGTCTTGCAATGATATTGGATTTTGGTTAGTTTCGAATTTTTTCTTTTTCGCTAGCTGATTTTTTATAAAACGTTTATTTTTACTGAAAAAGTGATTTGGTATAGCTGATTTTTGCATTTGAGTTCTGAATTTAATAGGCTTACGTTTTTTCCTAACTAAGCTGTCAATTTTTACGTACTGGGGACTTGCTTCTGCAGTTTTCCTTTTTTCATTTATTTTGTTTATATATTTCTCTTTATTCTCTATAATTCTTTTATATATGTTTTCATAGTCGTTAGTTATTCCATTATGTACTTCGAAGGGTTTTTCCTTTATTTGTGTATGGATGATGTTGTTATAATATCTCAGTGCTAGGTGTACTTCGTCTTCATGTTCGTCGAATTCTTCTATTTCTCTTATCTGTTTTCTAACTGTGATTACTCGAATATGTTCGTTTAAGGAGTTATGCAATCTTTCTATATCTGCATTACCGGTGTGATTGTTGGGTGTAGTGAAATTAATATTTATTTTTTCCTTTGCCAAGTAATTTTGTACATCAACTTGTTTCATGCTGGATTCGTTATCTGTCGTTATATTTTCTGGTTTTCCCATTGTTTCAAATATACGTTTTAAACCTCTCAATGTGTCGAGCCAGTTCCTACTTTTTAGTTTTACTGCTTGAGCATATTTTGAAAATTTATCGATGCATGTCAAATATGGTATCCTATCTTTAAAGTAGATATCTATGTGATATTTTTCCCTTGGTTTCTTGTTAGTTTCGGTTAGCACGAGTGGTTCTTTAATAGGGTTTCGGTCATACTTTGTTGTATTACATATGTGGCAGTTGTTAATATACCTTTGGATTTCCTGTTTTAGGTTTGGGTAATAGTATATTCTTCTCAGAATTTCGTAAGTCTTTATTATTCCGGGGTGGTTATTATTTTTGTTATGTTCATTGCTAATTTCTTGCAATAGCTCGTCTCTGTCTTTAATTTCTCTTAGATGATAGTTGGTTTTGATGAATTTCAATTCTTTGTTGGTTTCTCTATATTTCAAGTATACGTTCTGGAACAGGTTAAAGTCAATGATGTTTTCTATCAGTATTCCAACGGTTCCTTTTGTTGGGAAATGATTTCGAAACAGGTAATTTATTAAATTTTCGTTACAGTCGTTAGTAAATACTCTAAACAGAAGTTTGTTTCCGCGTGTCTTTTCCTTTTTTACGGAACTATTTGCTGATCTTTTTATTATTACTTGGGTCTTGAACATATTTAAGGGTAATTCTGATATTTGGATATAGTCTAAGTTATCTTCCATGGCGCTATGGATTGTGGCTACATTCGATTGGGCGTCCTCTTCGTTATTCTCTCCATGAATTTCGTTGTTATTTATTTCGACACGGCTAAGTGCGTCTGCTACTACGTTTTCTTTTCCTTGTAGGTATTCTATGTTGAAATTAAACTCTTCTAATTTGATCTTCCATCTTTGAAGTTTGCTATTAGGTTCTTTTAATGTACTGAGCCATGTTAAAGGTCGATGGTCTGTTCTAACGGTAAATTTTCTTCCGTACAAGTAGGGCCTGTAGTATTTGGTTGACCAAACTATGGCTAGTAGTTCCTTTTCGGTAGCGCTATAGTTAATTTCATGTTCGTTTAAAGTACGACTCGCGAAGCTTATAGGGTGTCCGTCTTGTGATAGCACAGCTCCTAAGGCATAATTGCTTGCGTCTGTAGTCAATACAAAATCTTTGTTATAGTCGGGGTATTTCAAAATTGGGTCTGATGTTATTAGTTTCTTAAGGGTTTCGAATGACTCTTTATAGTCACTGTCGTATGGATTAATTTTACTGTTTTTCTTTAATCTTAGTGTCATGGGCTTCGCAACTTTGGCGAAATCTTTGATAAATTTACGGTAGTATCCTACCAATCCTAAATAAGACTTAATTTGCTTGGCAGTTGTTGGTATGGGAAACTTAACAATTGCGTTTAGTTTATCAGGGTTTGGTTTGATGCCTTCAGTCGTAACTAGATGTCCGAGAAATTCAATTTCTCTTTTGAAAAATTCACATTTGTCTAGCTGTAGTTTCAGATTGACTTCCCTTAGTCTTTGGAATATACGTTTTATGGATAGGAGGTGTTCTTCTAGTGAAGTACTGTAGATGATAATATCGTCCATATACACGAAGCAAATTTTTCCTACAAATTCTTTTAGAATTGAATTCATTAGGCGCTGAAATGTGGCTGGTGCATTTTTTAGACCAAAGGGCATGCGTAAGAACTCGTAGTGCCCTGTATTTGTTGAAAATGCTGTTTTGTAAGTGTCCTCCTTTGCTATCTCTATCTGATGGAATCCTCTAGCTAAGTCTAGTTTGGAAAAATACACTGCCCTTCCAAATTTATCAAGAATATCGTCTTGGTTGGGAATGGGAAACTTGTCATCTATTGTTAGTTCGTTGATCTTACGGTAATCTATTACAACTCTCCATTTCTCTTTGCCCGAAGCATCCAGTTTCTTCTTCACTACCCAAACGGGTGATGAATATGGAGATGAACTATGTTTTATAATTCCTTGTTTTAGCATGTCTTCCATTTGATCAT
Organism: Chorisops tibialis; assembly: GCA_963669355.1. Taxonomy (NCBI): domain Eukaryota; kingdom Metazoa; phylum Arthropoda; class Insecta; order Diptera; family Stratiomyidae; genus Chorisops; species Chorisops tibialis. The sequence continues at coordinate 168,253,788 of OY770263.1, read as the reverse complement.
CGACTTCTTTTTTATGGATTTCTGGGTATCTATAAGTTTTCGTATATACAGGTTTATCATCTGTAAGTTTCAGGGTATGCTTAATGGCATGAGTAAAGGTGAGATCATTTCCTTCACGGTAGAAAACGTCTGATAAAGGTTTTAATGTTTGAATTAGTTTAGTTTGTTCTTCTTGGTTCATGTGTTCCGTACATATTAAACTTTTTATGTTACCATACTTTTCTATAAAATTTATTTCAACACTTTTGTCGATTAATTCTTTCGGTACTTTATATAGCTCTGCTTCTCTTTCTTCGATTTCGTTAAAGTAGAATGGGATTGGTTGCTTATTGAAGGTTATTCTTCTTTCGGGGTAATTAATTTCAAAATTGTTTTCTACTAATATGTCATTACCTATAAGTCCGTCGAATTTGTTATGAAATTTCATTACTAAAAATTTGGGATCATTAACCATATTGAGTTCTGGGAATTTTGGGACTTCAACATATTCTTTTACTTCAATTACATTGCTTATAGTTTTTATTTTTATTGGTAATTGTAATGGCTTTTCCCATTTCTTTTGACATATTCCAGGGTTGATTAGTGAGTTTGTTGCTCCAGTATCAATCAAGACTTTAATATGTCCTAAGCGAGTTTTCAATTTTATATATGGCAATTGGTTTTCGTTTCCGAGGCTGTTAAAGGAAAATTTTCGGAATTATTGGCATTATTTGCTCCTTCGTTAATGTTAATATCCATAGGTTCAGGTCTATGTTGCACTTGGCTATTTTGGTTCTGTCTATATTGTCCTGAGTTTTGTCTAAACGGGTTCTGTTGATAATTATTTTGTCTTACTTGTCCAGAGTATTGTCTAAACGGGTTCTGTTGATAATTATTTTGTCTTACTTGTCCAGAGTATTGTCTTTGATCAAATTGTCTTTGTCTATTGTTGTTGAAATTATGTGTTTCATAGTTATTTTGATTTGGTAAAAGATTATTATGATTTCTTTGATGAGGATGGTTTCTAAAAGTTCTTTGATTTCTATTTTCCCTGAAATTATTATTATTGTATAGAAGACCTGCTGTGCTTAATGTACTAAGACATTCTTCTAAGGTGGAGGGATTCCTCGAATACAAGATCGTTCTCATGGGCTCTGCCATATTGTATTTAAAAGTTTCAAGGGCAGTTTGAATATTGAGTGGTATTTCTCGGTCATTACCCTCCTGTTTACATTTATTATTTAGTTCACAGAGGATATACGTAATTTTGTTATAATAGTCTATAGCGTTAGTTTTGAATTTACAATCCCTTATCTCGTCATATAGTTGTTTAGAGGTTTTTAATGAGCTGAATTGATTAATTAGGATTTTTTTCATTTCATCCCAAGTTTTAGCGTTAGCGTGTATTTCTATTGTCTGACGGGCTCTTCCCGTGATCTTGGTTTTAATTAGATTAAATATTATTAACTGTGATTCTCTATTATAATTACTTAAGCTAGGCATTATATCGTCAATAGTTTGAATGAAAGATGTTAGATCATGTCGGTTTTGACCGTTAAACTCACCGATATACTTAAGATGCTTTAATGGTGATAGGTTCAGTTGTAGAGCCATGTTGTTTTCCTCTTCAATAGTTGCTGAATTCGGAAGTCCTGAAAGTGTTGGTATCGGTATCTCGCTGTAGCTGGATTGCGGTGTGAGTCTGGCTGGTACGATGAAATTTCCTTTCGGTGTATTTTGCGTTGCTCGTTCGTCTAGCGTCACTTCTTCCGAGTTGTGATGAATATCTTCGAATTCTTCGTCACTGCTGTTTGAGTGGTGATTCCGGTATGGAAACATTCGGCTTTTCAATTAATTGATCTCAATAACTTTTCGTTATTTATTGATCCACTGTTGAGAATTATGGCTCTCGAAAACCTTTATTAAAACTGACAAGGTTTCCGTTCAGACAAAAACGAAATTTCAAATCTGGTCTTTGTTATAGCCTTGACGCCCAGATCCTTGTCCACTTATACACAGTATCAGCGAATTCTTTTAAAATTCTTGCTGTGCCCTTTGCAATAGGCTTACTTTAATGTTATGATTTTATTAGCCCAGAATTTAATTTCTTGGACGTTTTGGCTCACTATTTCACGAAGGCCAAGTTGGCTAAAAGCACTTTTATAAACTTACGTTTGCAGTACGCGTAAGTAATTAAAGGATATCCACCGTTTGTGAATATCCTACCGACTGCGCCAATTAGATGATTCTGATTTTAATCGAATCTTGGATCGATGATTCCGCGATTTTATAAAATTAAAAGACTTTTAATTTTCTTAATATCTTTATTTGAGCAGGGCTTCACCTTACTCGCTTTACAAATCACAAAATACTGAACACATTTTCTTATTAACCTAGGACTTAAATACTATACATATATTTATGATTTGTTTGTACGGGATTCATCTGGTATCGTTTCTTTGATGTGCCGACCCGGATGAATCCCGACCTTCCAGGTACCATATACCCTTAATGCATTAACGCAGGGTACATAACCATATACCCTTAATGCATTAGTGAAGGGTACGTAACTTTTACGATTATTTGAAGAGGATTCGTCTGGTCTGCAGATACAACATGTTTACATAATTTTATGACCTAATTGTATCGTTTGGATCCAGACGAATGCCGACTTCGGTTACGTAACTGAGGTAGTGATGTAACTCAGTCTTCCTTTTAAATGCCGATTCTCGACGTAAAGTAACTCGCCCTGGACTTGACATATTGGTCGCCAAGTATAAAACGCGTTTTGTTCCTACAACGCTGCAGTTACTCTATCCCACTTCTGATTTGTTACAGTCCGTTCAAAAAAACAAGAGTACAGTTTGTTATTATTCACGATTTATTCCGCCATTTGTTCACAAGAATTACAAAAGATACGCCCAATACAAGTTAACACCAGAACACACGAGAAGTGCGTCGCCTGTTACCGCAAGTAGAAGGTTCTCCCCCATCACCGTTCTACTTCCTCCTACTGCTTTTCAGATGTAACACAACAATTTATCGCTTTAGGTACAATTTCAAACTACCAGGACGCAGTGAAATTGGAAAAAAAAATAAAAATTGCATGCGTAGACTTATATTTTTTTATATTTCATATTTTTTTTTATATTTTTGTATTTTTTAAATAAATATTCCGATGATATTTTAAGTAAAACTAATCAGTTATACATTATTTTCCTATAAAATGTCACACAATATGAATTTCTGACCAGTAACCTTTGAACCTTTCCAGAAAATTAACATTTTATAAACTTGTAAAGTTGCATCGTTTTGTATGGGAGTGATTGTAGGAAGCGGGCGGATTCGAATTTATTTTTCTCATCTCACTGCAATCAATATGTACTTTTGTATTAAATTTGAGCTTCATAACTTAGATAGGTACTGAGAAAATTGGTACTTTGTATTTCATGAAATGACGCAGTTTGTATAAGGGGGTAGAAGGAGTGAAAATATTACAAATTAAAAAAAAAAACAACTAAATACAGTAGTCCCTCGTTAAGACGAACTCGACGGGAGAAAGAAATACTCAGTTCGTGTTAAATAAATACGTGTTATCCGAATTCGTTTAACACGAACTGGGTTCGTGTTATCCGAACCCGAATATTACACACATACTGCATTCATCTCCACGCAGTTAAACACAGTTTATATCCATTCTGTCCAAAAAATTTCAATGGAAAAATAGATCATGTACAGAAAACACAAATTAGCCTTATCTGCACAATGCGATCGTTTTTCTCCGCTAACTCGTGGTATCTTATGTCCAATAAAATAAAACAAACCAAAGAGACCGGTTCCCTTAAAATGCGCAAAATGCACTGTTGTGCTGGTCGCGCAGGATTTGTTCGTTTCGAAGCGGCTGTTTAATCCATTGGGCCATCAATCGATGATTTTGAGGCGTCCGGCAGCGATCAAGAACACCTAAAGGGCTGGCTGTGCCAGTGGTAGGCGGGTGAGGTGATTTGTGTGCCCGGTTTGGTGAGGATGAAGAAGACATTGCCAATGTTTTCGTCATTTCTGGAAGAGCGTTTGCATCCTCCTGCTGTCCCTTCTCGAACCGAAGCAGATTGTTCAGGTCTTGCACGAGATCTGATTTTTGCAATGAGAAATCGGCTTTCCTACGGAACTTTGCATTTTTGACCGAGCTATTCGGTCGAAAATCAAATCATCAAATGTAGGCGTTATGGTCTAATGTCATTATCCCCTAATGTCATTATGGGTGCGAGATCACTGAGCTCTGACATGGAACACTCAGTGCGCTGAGTGTTTGCCAGTAGCACAGCACCTGTTTTAATTTCCGCTTATTATATTACAAAGAACACGGAATCTGAGAAAATAATTGTACATTCGGTTGAAGTTCTGGAACGAAAAATGAAACCAGTAATACCAGAAAATGAGGAAAATTAAAGAAATAATGCAATCAATTACGAAGAAGAGGTGTCGAACTCGTCGATGGATTCAACGATACCTTTCGACTTAGTGTCTAAACATAATTGCGAACGTATTCCTCTTCGCACAGTAGATCCCAATGTAATCATAGTATCGAGCGACGAAGAGCCTTTTAAAGGATTCATTACGAGGTCTGCGATGGTTGGAGGAGGAAGGTCGCAAAAGACCAAATCTAATGCTACGGCGCCTGTCTTGCCTGCATGTACTCGTAGAGGTCTTCGCAAAGGATCTGCGATGGTTGGAGAACGAAAGTCGCAAAGGACCAAATCTAATGCTACGGCGCCTGTCTTGCCTGCATGCACTCGTAGAGGTCGTCGCAAAGGATCTGCGATGGTTGAAGAACGAAGGTCGCAAAGGACCAAATCTAATGCTACGACGCCTGTCTTGCCTGCATGTACTCGTAGAGGTCGCCGCAAAGGACCTGCGATGGTTGGAGAACGAAAGTCGCAAAGGACCAAATCCAATGCTATGGCGCCTGTCTTGCCTGCATGCACTCGTAGAGGTCGTCGCCAAGGATCTGCGATGGGTGAAGAACGAAGGTCGCAAAGGACCAAATCTAATGCTACGGCGCCTGTCTTGCCTGCATGTACTCGTAGAGGTCATCGCAAAGGACCTGCGATGGTTGGAGAACGAAAGTCGCAAAGGACCAAACCTAATGCTACGGCGCCTGTCTTGCCTGCATGTACTCGTAGAGGTCGTCGCAAAGGACCTGCGATGGTTGGAGAACGAAGGTCGCAAAGTACCGAATCGGGTACTTCCGGAGTACGGAAACAAGTGATTCCCAACTCTGCACCCTGATCTTAACAGAGGGCGAATCGAGCATGATGCTCATTCACGCAGCAATAAGGGATCTTGAGAATACTGGCAAGATCCCACGCGGTCTGTCGTATTCGAATTTACAGGAAAAAAGATATTCATAAAAATGAAAGATTACGCAGTTTAATGGGAATCATTGGACTAAAGTATAACAAAAAATACAGAAGTAATGCTGACATAAAAAATCTGAAGTACAGACAAGTGATGCTTATGATCGATCCTGACGCAGATGGCTTGCATGTGAAGGGGTTGTTTTTGAACTTCATACACAAATATTGGAGCGACTGCTGGACCGAAATTTTCTCTACGATTTCATCATTCCAGTCACGGAGGCCGTGAGTGGCCAAGAAAAGGTGATTTTCAATTCGTCGGCCGAGCTCAACAATTGGCGAAAAAGTTCCATTGCTGATCATGCCACATACAGAATAATTGAGTACGGCAGTTTATGTTCATCTTCAATTAGAAAGATGAAAGGTTTCTTCAAGCAAATGGACCGGCGGAAGATTCTACTCAAGTGCGAAGGCGAAGCCGATAACGAAGCAATGGAAGTTGCCTTCAGCAACAGAACAACATACAAGGAAAAACGGAAGAATCTCATTCAAACTGGACAGGGTATCGGAAATACCACAGCGTGCGGTTTACAATAACACCACAACTGAAGTTGCGTGCAGCGTTTTTGTGTACGATTTACTTATTGCCTACTGGCTCCACTGCATTCAGCGAAATTGCCGTTCTATAGTGGATAGAATGACCGTCGCCCAGAGATCTGTCTTGGCGAGGTGCCTCGAGAAGGACAGTGTCTGCATAGGAGAATTCGTTGGAGAAAAACGCAGCAATACAGCAGTTCGATTTACCACATCCAATAATCTTGACGTGTTATGTCATTTGGGATTGAAAAAGGGGTAATAATTAATATTTAAAAAATACTTCCTTTTCTGATCACCGTTTTATTAGCAATGTTCTATAACAGTTGAAATCTCTTAATTTATATGTTAAAAGTGCTGATATTGCATGGGAATATTGTATGGGAAAAATGATTGTAAAAAGTGCTGATTAGATAGATGTACATAGGAATGTTGTGTGGGAAATTAAAGGTGATGACTTAGGAATCGAGTGGATAGTGGCTAGACGGAAATGTGATCTATAGGAATGTGGAGTTAAGAAATATGCATGTGCATTCATTATCTTCTTAACAGTCTATTTGATATTATGGAATTTATAAATATGAAATTTATCATCTTAATAATCTATTTGATATTATGGAATTTAAAATTATGAAATTTATCATCTTAATAATTTATTGTATATTAACAGGGATTCTTTGGAACGCGAAATTGAGGTATGTCAGATGCAGCCAGCGCCCGATACATAGCAACGTTATTGTATTCCCTGGCAAGCCTTATTTACCATCCACAGGACGACGATGCGATTCTTCCTTGCGAAAGCAGAAGCAAGACGCCATCGTTGTACTAGCCAACTATCCCGATGCTCCTAGCAAATGGTGCCAAGGCACTTGCGCCCTGGATTCTATACGGGAATACCAAAGTTCGATGCTAGAATATTATTAAAATATCTGCGAAGTCGAATTTTGGACGAGGAACTGCCAGCGTTGGAGCCATTTTATCGTTATTTTTTGGGAGAAATTGAGAGCCGTGGCAACGGCTTGTACCGGATTGTTCAAATTTGGAGGCAACAACCAAGTCCAAATAATGGAACTACCAATTGGTTCGTGCACCAACAAGTATATTAAGAAAAAGCTTGATCCACTTGTAGGCGAAGTAATTTTGAAATACGACGACCAATCCACCGTAGAAAGTGTTAAGATTGATGTAACGTTTTTGCCGAATGTATTTGAACAATTGACCGAATGTCCAGATAATGTTGTTACTCTTCTTCAACTGTAGTACGAGATCAATGTATGGTATGCTCTTGACGAAGGTGGAATGCTCCGGCTTTACAAATCGGCACAAGAGTTCATGGAAGAATTCTACGAATTTAAAATCGATCGCATCGCAGACAGAATGAAGTATCACATCACAGGCCTTGAGGCCAAAGTTCAGTGATTGACCGTAATGATTGCGCACGCCGATGTTGCGAACCAAAAACAAATAGAGGCACGTGATATAAAACTGTCCGAACTTCGGGCGCTACAATCGAAAACGGCGAAAGAAGTCTATCTGCAAGATTTGTGCGCTCTGGAGAAAGGACTGAAGGACTTCGAAGCGCGAATAGCCTCGTTACTTGAGCGACAATGGAGGCATCGGCAACAACAGCGCCGACGGAGTTGGTTGAAGAACAACAATCGGAGGCACCACGAGCAACAACAATGCCGACGGAGCTAGAAGCGCCGGCGTTGGTAGAGGAACAACAACAATTGGAGGCACCACGAGCAACAACAACTCCGACGGAGTTGGAAGCGCCAACGGAGTGTGAGTTGAAATGCGATTATTGTGGAAAAAAGAGTTAATGGAAGCAACATGTGGTTAAGCACACGGGGGAAAAAGATTATGAGTGTGACATTTGCAAAAAAAAATTCAACCGTGTTACAATTTTGACGAGGCACAAACAGTCAAAGCGCCACAAGCGAAAAAATCTTCTCAGCAACCGATTCGTTGGCAAATTGTAGAAATTGAGCAATCAATTTAATTCGATAGTCACAGTTTTATATTCATGGGGAACATCAGAGCGGTATCAGTAAATTGCACGACGAATTTCAAATATGTGTTGAGAAGGAAGAAATTACGCCGACTAAATTGGGCGACAGTGAGGTTGAAAATTTGCACTCCGATCGCATATCAAATAGTCGAAAGAACAACACCACCGCCTGGCGAAAACATCAGCAATAAATGGAAAGAACCAGGTACATTTTGTGTTATATAATTTGGTAATTTTTTGATTGAGGAATGTGGTTATAGGAACAAATCACAGCAGTGCCAGAGCCAGTGTGACATTGACATCTTCTGTTGTCGAGGACATATATTATGGGAGTGCTACGAGATTTACCAACTATTCTTCATATACCACCCACTCCGACCGCATATCAAATAGTCGAAAGAACATCACCGCCTAGCGAAAAGCTGAGATTATACAGAATAAAAGGAAACATGTGGAAAATATTGAAGGTGCTGGAAAATTCTGCCGGCATTGTGTCGTTATTCTAAATACAATTATGCAGGCCAAAGCCAGCGATTTGCCAATGTACTTGTAAACAATTCCGGCAATTTGTAATTTAAAAAAATTAAATTTTACTTTTAATTTTAGGCGATGACGATTTGAATACAGGAGGTGGTGGCGTAATTCTTCTCAAACTGACGGATGAAGACGGTGCTGGCGCTTTCATTTTACAACTATCACACTTTTCAGGGACATGTCCGAAAGGACTATGTAAGTTCATTTCGATTTCGATCCAGTGCAAAATTAACTTTTATTTTCTACAGATCTATTACATATCACAAGCCAATCAAAATCGAAAATCAAAAATCCGGAAGCTGATTTAAAACCTTACATGGATAAGATCATTTCAACATCTTATCCTCCCACCATTCTGAATTACTTCACAATTGGCTCATGCATAAGTTGCTCGGTGCAGCCCAAAATTGCATCCTACTCAAATGTTTTCACATGTTGCGGACCATTTTTCAAATTAGATTATTTAATATATATTGTTGCGAGCTAGAGATTCGCTGGGATTTCAAGAGAAACGCAATTCGTTTAAAAATAATAAAGGATAATTATTTATTCGCACTTTTACTTCGTTTACACTTTTACTTAATTCGCACTATATTCGCCGATTTGGCAATGCCGTCGATCTTATTCTTTCGCTTACTTGTACCGGTTTGCGTTCTTCCACCGATAGGTGTCGTTCAATGACTAACTGTTGTCTGAAAGTTGGCGGATATTTATACTCCAGACAGATGTCGTTGTGTGTGTGTGTCTCGGCTATTATGGAGTTTAGTAGAAGTGTCTGGAAACATTTTTATAGCGTTTTACATGTTGATGGACTTTTCTCGGTGTTTCTGGCAACATCCAAATTGCGTGATTGCAAGATCTATAACAATATATTAAATATCGAAAATGCTGAGGAAATTTTCAGGACGATCTACCCGAACGAAGAATTCTTACCGCGTGCACCGGATCCAGAAGAAATCATTATCGGCGATGAAGATCTGGCTGCAATTGCTGACGATGTAATTTGTTTGGAGGATGTTAAGGAGCAGATTAAAGAGTTGGAAGACGGCTTCGAAGATGAAGTCAAATGTATCTAAGATAATTCCATAAACGAAGAAAACGACGCGGAATTGAGTGAAGGATGAATTTATCGATGAGAAATTTTTTTAGGTAGACGATGATAGTCTTATTCAAATATTTTTCTAATGCTACGATGCTTAAGATTTCAAAGTAATTATAACCTATAAGTTTTAAATTAAGGCAAGAACTTTTTAACAGACAGCTTTTATTCGGTGTTCTTATGAGACGATAGTTAATATCGCTTCTTGTTTTTAAACTAAACAACTTATTTGTATTTGTTTACAATTAAAAGTAATGACAAAAAAAATGGAAAATGTTTTAAGATTAAATTTAAGATTGGCGGCACAGCGATCAATTGTAAGCTGGGAGCAAAAACTTTGCGGCAATTACGATAGTAGATTGAATTAATTGAAAGTTGAAAAAAGATGACATATCTTTCATCCAGGACTGAGAAAATTGGTTTAGAGTATTTCATGAAAAAGTGCAGTTTGTATGGGAGGTGGTAGAAGGAGTGGATGGTTTTTGGTAATTTTTCTAGAAACAACTATAATCACCATACAATTGATGTGTTTTAAATTTTAGATCAGTTAGATTAACACTTTTCAAGAGAATCGAGTTTTTGCAAAATCGTGGAATTGTGCCACATTGTATGGGAGGGGGTAGAAGGAGTAAACCTAATTGGTTAGTTTTTTCCTGACATTAATAACAATGCTAATTAAAGATTTAATACAAAATCTTAGCTCGATCAAAGTTATACGTACTGAGAAAATTGGAGTATAGTATTTCATGAAAAAGTTTAGTTTGTATGGGAGGTGGTGGAAGGAGTTGGGGGATTCAAACTATTTATATACTTGAAGATTGCATTTATAATAGAAATAATATGTTTTAAATTTCAAATTAATAGCTATATAGTTTCCATGAAAATTTGATTATTATAAGTTTTTGAAAATGAGTCACTTTGTATGGGAGGGGGTAGAAGGCGTGAGGGGAGAAAAATGAAACCTAAAGCAGATTACTCCCAGAGGCAGAGCTAATAATCTGTGAAAGTTTCATTGCAATCAGTGCAGCCGTTTTTGCGTGAAAGCCGGAAAGACTGACAGAAGACAGACAGAGAAATTTTTTAAAAACGTAAAATTCTGCTTAGTTATTGCTAAAATGAAGCAAAAAACTTATTTATAGCCATTTATCAACAAATCACAGACAGACACTACAAACAATTATATTTATATAGATTTCTGAAATTGTGGTATTTCCAAGGGATGTGGTAAAAGGAGTAGAAGTATAGGGTTATTCTATAAGAGGTGTTATTTTGATATTCAAAGAAAAATGGCATTTTTTGAGATAAATGATCGGATGTTTATTTCATTGTAAAGAGGAAGGTATGCCGTTAATAATGGAAAACAACACCAGCCAAATGGCCACCACGACCACGCTTACAGGACCGTATCCTTACCATGAAATTTTTCATAACCAAATCGCAAAGTGGCTGCCCTATGTCCTCGATAGTCTCACGAATTCCATCTTTGAGGTCGTCAATCGACGCTGGGCTGTTGGCGTAGACCTTATCTTTCACGTAGTCCCAAAGGAAGAAGTCGCAAGGTGTTAAATCACAAGATCTCGGTGGCCAATTGCGATCACCTCTTCGAGAGATAACGCGGTCCGGAAACTTTTCCCGTAAAAGATCAATGGTTTCGGTGCTTGTGTGGCACGTAGCGCCGTCTTGTTGAAAGTAAACGTTGTCCAGATCAATATCATCCAATTCCGGCCATAAAAAATCATTAATTATCTCTCGATAGCGCAATTCATTCACCGTAACTGTTGCTCCAGCCTCATTTTCGAAAAAGTCAGGTTCAATGACCCCGCCGGACCATTTAGCTGATGTTGTTTTCCATTATTAACGGCATATCTTCCTCTTTACAATGAAATAAACATCCGATCATTTATCTCAAAAAATGCCATTTTTCTTTGAATATCAAAATAACACCTCTTATTGGAAAACCCTTTATTTAGACGATTTTTAAACTGCTAATTAATTTTCATGTTTGTGGACTTCGAGAAGGCTTTCAACAGCGTTAAGCGAGATTACATATGGAATGGTTTGCGTAGGAGAGGTATTCCAGATAAGGTCATAGCTATGATTAAAGAATCCTACGAAGATGCAAGGTGTCGCGTCTTGCATAGAGGAGAGCTGTCCGAGAGCCTCCCTGTGCGAACGGGTGTCAGACAAGGCTACATATTATCACCAGCTATGTTTCTGGTGGTAATAAATGACATCTTGAAAGCTGCACTGGAAGGTGGGGAAGGTAAAGGTCTTCAATGGAGACTATTTAACATCTTAAGTCACCTTGATTATGCTGATGACGTGTGTTTGCTTGCACATACCCGATCGGACTTAAGAGTCAAATGTTCTCTCGTTGCATTCTAAATGCAAAGAGGCGGGACTGAAAATAAATGTGCGTAAAACCAAGTACATGCACATGGGTTCGAACGCAAGCACACCGATTGTTCTTAATGGACAGGATGTGGAAGAGGTGCAAGATTTTTGCTATCTCGGAAGCATTGTCAGCATGGACGGCGGAGCCGAAAAGGATGTTGAGGCTCGGCTAAATAAAGCTCGTCAGGCCTTCGGTATCCTTTCCCCTTTCTGGAGGTTAAGAGAGATCTCCCTTCGCACGAAGCTGCGAGTTTTTGACGCATGCGTCAAATGCGTGTTGTTATATGGTTGTACTACGTGGAAAGTGACCGTTCGACTTACAAAGAAACTACAGACTTTCGTGAACCAATGCCTCCGACGCATTTTAGGAATATTCTGGCCGGAAGCGATCTCCAACGATGAACTTTGGAGTACAATTGGCCAGACTAAAATAGGTATTGAGATTCAAAGGCGGAAGTGGCAGTGGATCGGTCATACTTTGAAGAAACCAGAGCGAAACATCTCCAAACAGGCTCTGGATTATAATACTCAAGGAAGACGTCGGGTTGGTCGACCATGTAACACATGGAAGCGAGCAGGAGGCCAGAGGAATAAACAAGTCCTGGCAACAGCTTAAGGCCGATGCTCAGGATCGCGTCTTGTGGAAGAGAGTTGTTTCTGTCCTATGCCCCTGTAGGGGGTCTCAACAGGAATTTGATTGTGATTGATTTGAATTAATTTTCTCGTCACCATGCTCTGTGCCAATATTTAAGTTGAGGTACTTCCATTTCCAAGGTATGACAAATATGTATGGGACGGGGTAGCAGTGTGAAGAAGTTGATAGTTAATAGTAACAAGACATCCATGAAAATAAAATTGCAGGAAGCGAGCGTTTTATTTTTGATAGCCCTTCGGTAAGTATTTATTTATTTAAATTTTAGAATGTTCTAAAGTACTCCCAGAAAGTTGCTTTGCGCCGTAAATCGACGAATTCGTTCGAAAATTGTTCGAAGCAAATGAGAAACCCTCTATCCCAATCATTCTCATGATCACCACCATATCCTGAAGTTCTAGACGCATATCAGCCGATTAAATTCTTTTCTCTTTACTCGTTTATAACCGGCGCTGTTTTAGAAATTCAAAAACACACAAAAGGATAGCACCTACCCTGAAAAATTATTATTATAGCAGCTGCTTTGTTTGCATTCTAAATGCCAATCTACGTTAATTTTTCCAAAAAAAATAGAACCTCCAGAAAATATTAATTTTCTGTTCCGAGTGCCTTAAAAAAGCCTTCCCTTTCGTCTGCGTCGGTCTGAGCCCATTTCCGCGCAGTTCAAACTTTTTAATTTAAGCTACTCATGAAACAAATCCTTAAAATAAATACTAAATAACGAAAATACGATATTTCTTACAATATCAAAAACATTATATACAGTTTATTTTTTTGGCAACATAAATGATCTGGCAAATAAAAATAATTTTTGGTTTAGTAAGTTTTAAAACTTAAAAATAAGGCACATTGTACTTAAAAATTATTGTCAAATTTTGGTATAGAGAGTTTTTCCGATTAATCTTTCTTGATGAATCTCAATTCATTATTATAATTCGCTTTCATCACGTTTTCTACCGCCAAAATCATTACTCTTATGATAATTATCCGAAAGATCACGGGCCTTATCACTTTTCAATTGTGCATCGGATTCTCCGTCAAATTTTATCGGTGTCAATTCCGAATCTTCGGTATCGGAAATGTAGCCGTAATCGCCAGTATAATGAGTAGGAAAAAGAAGTAATGGTGCAACACTGTATGCAATTAAATTGCGTGGTGTGAATGCTCGACTCCAAGTTTTATTCGGATGACGATCGAACATAACCGGAAGGAATTCGTCGACTGGAATTAGTTTTTGCAGCGGTTGGATTGCGAGTAGTTTCCGGGCACCACCTAAAGTGATTGCATAGCCTAAAAAATAAGAAACCTGTTTTTTAGCATTTTCTATTGTAGTGTATATTTATATCTGGACCTCGGAGGTAAACTGAGCTATGTCATTTTATTTAGATTTTTATTAGAGCAGTTTAAAAACTACAGAGATCATACACATACAAAGTGCTATATTATTCCATGCAAATTTGGTTATGATGTCATTAATACCAAGTGCAGTATACCTCTACAAAACTCTCGAAGAGCTGATTTAATTACGGTAACTTCGATATGGCGCAGTTTACCTCTGAGGTCGAGATATATAGGGTGGTCCAACCATAATGCACGATGTTAATTGTGACCTTAACACCTTAACGTCAAGTTTTTCGCCCAACTTAATTTGACATTTCTTTGTTTCAGTGTTTGACAAATTCAACCATGGAGAGGTACACAATTGAGCAGCGCGTTAAGGTTGTTGAAGCCTTTTACGAAAATGGGCGTTCAAATCAAAATGCATTTCGTGCACGCGACGACGCACACTTTCACCTCAGTGGATTCGTTAACAAGCAGAATTGCCGCATTTGGGCAAATGAGAATCCACGAGTGATTGTTGAAAACCCGATGCATCCACAAAGAGTGACTGTTTGGTGCGGTTAATGGGCTGGCGACGTCATCGGGCCGTACTTCTTCGAAAATGAGGACGGCCAAGCATTTACCGTGAATGGTGTTCGCTATCGCGAGATGATAACGGACTTCTTGTAGCAAGAAATTGAGGATATGGACCTGGACGATATATGGTTCGAACAGGATGGTGCCACTTGCCACACAGCCAACGAAACAATGGCTCTTTTGCGCGAGAAATTAACATCGTGCGTTTTGGTTGAACCATCCTATATATTATATATACCTAATGTCCAATACGAGTACGCAACTCGAACTAGATTCTCGGTTCCTTCCACAAGCGGTTCTTCCTCGTCATGGAGTCTTTTGCGACCGAAATATCTGAAAAATATTTTTTGTGATTATTTGAAATGAAAATTTCGCATTTCTTTAAATCACATTAAATCCCATTCGCCATTTTTTCGTGCCTCTTCCAGCAATCGTATTGCTTTATCCTTAAAATATGCCTCGAATCGAATATCGTCCTCCAAAATTAGCACCTCATTTTGTCCGAGCTCAACCATTTTCTCCCAGATTTTGTAGTGACTTAGAAAACATCCGATTTCGCCCATTGTCATCTGTCGATGATTGTAAGGGTCTTCATAGCCGGGTAAAAATCGAATTCCCATTTGCTCGATAATCTCCAGATTTAGTTGGCGGCCATCTACTGCAGGGACATGTTCAACATCGAGACCGAGCTCCTTGAAATTGTTCTCCATGCGAATGCGTCGTTCTGGTCGACGCAGTAAGTTGATCATATAGATGTGATCGAGTGTGATGCGATCTCTGCAAAAAACAGTGGAAAATATGTAAAATGTTCGATAAATCTAGTTTAACTAATGTAGGCTTTTTCAACATTATTCGTCAGCTGAATGCTCCGGATCTTTAATGACCTTAAGCCATTACTGTGTTCCGCTATAAACAAAGCAGTAATCCCCTCTAGTTAGGGTGTTACTAAAAACATTGATAGTGAGTTGTGAGAAATCCTCTTCGCTTCCACCTCTCGTGTGCAAAGAACGAGAGAAATTATGAATTAAAAGAATCAAGCCGGAAATCACGATTAGTGTTCGCTTTTTAATGTTTGATAACACAGTGGCTTTATTCGCGTCTAGCGATCTTTTTCCCAGCATACAGCATTTATCGCATGACATAATTTTGCAATAAATCGATTATTATTGCCAACACAATGCAATTGGGGCACTCACTTTTTTGGATAGTGAACAAATTTCTGTAAACCCTCGTTCAAATCTTCGATTTCCTTATTCATATCGTTCACCATATTCAGTTTAAGATTGATCAACTGTTGATAATCCCGCTCAATGAATTCGTCTTTATCCAGCGGTGCCATAATATAACCATACGCATGTTCATTGCTAATCATCGATTCGATTCCTGCCGTTTTCGCCGAAATCGCGAAAACAATGATATCATCATTAGGCCCATCGTACAATTTACTGAACCCGAGCTTATTCTGAGAGGTCACTAACTTTTCCGGATCGAATGTTAACAAATCGGACGCAACTGTATTTAAATTAATCAGGACGGCACTATGAACCATTGGTACAGCAAATTGACCCCTTTTACCAAAGTTATAGATAGTTTTGTAATCATCGGTTCGCTCGTAGTAGAAATGTTCAGACATTGCGCACCAAAAATTCGAGTATAGACCTTCGGAGAGGAGCATGGGCGCAATGATTGGTAAATTGGAGCTGGTAAGATGTTGCAGGGTGTCGGGTTCGGTTAGGAATACGTCGGCATCGAGGAACTGAAAGAATTGTAGGGTTTTTGTTTTCAGTCGGTCGAGGCTATCAGTGGTTGATACTTACAAAAATATAGTCAGCCCATTTCCGTTTGGCTTCCTCGAGGGCTTGTTCCTTGAGTTGTATCACGTGCGAGAATCTTTCATTGGGCCAGTCCGTGAAAGAAGTTTCGTTCGGATGACGTATCGGATCTGTTTCGTAGCGGAAATCGTAGCTATGATAAAAATCAGCTGTTCCATTAAGCCAGGTTTGTAATATTTCAATACTATTGTCTTCATTATGATCGGAGCGGATCCTAAAAGGAAAAGAAAATTTTAATTAAGATTATTTGGGGTGGAAGAAGACAATAAAAGCGAAATTTTATTTTTCGTATGCCCTCGGTCTGGGAGCGAAACTCGAATAGGATTATTGTGTCGTCAGATTCAGCACCAAAGTTAAAAACGTTATGATTCTACTTTGATATGCAAAACCTGGTGAAAAAGAGGAATTTTATGGCCAAATGAGTGTCATTTTCGAGCAAGTTCCGCAACCACATCAAGGGGAAACATGGTGATCCTTAGGTTAACGCGTCACGACCTTGCATTAAGAGACGCGAAAACGGCAAATCATTTATCGTGGTTTGTGTTTTCACACAAGAGTCACCATAAAATATCGTGGGTTTCCCCTGATTATGTTACTAGCAACCATATCGACCATTTCTTCGATGGAGGAGATGACACGGAGTGCGATCACCACTTATACTTCTGATTGTGCACAGCAGCTGTTCGATGCCCACAGAATCTTAGGATAAAGTGCAAGCTTAAAGTGGTTCAACTTAAAGAACCTGTGGCGGTCTCTACTTATAGATGGCGCAACCGCTGACAAAGAGCCGGTCGCAGCTGGCGCGTCGAGCGGCAAGAGAGAGATGATACAACCTGTCAAATGAGCGAGTCGAAGAATTAGTGCTCCGAATTGTCTAAAATCATAGAAATATAAATCCGCTGTAATCTAAGTGTCTGAGTGTATTTAATCCACCAATACATCATCCTACAACTGGTGACCACCGATGAACCCGAACGACCCAAACTTTCAACCCGATCGGGACGGAGACGAAGTGAATCCTCCGGATAACGTGGGGATCCAAAACGCGGTACGTGCCGTCCGATTGCCAATTCCTCCGATAGCGCGGGACAATATCGAGCTCTGGTTTCTACAGCTCGATCATTGGTTCTTGGTAAACGCAATCCGGAGCGATCATCAAAAGTTCAGCACTGTCGTCGCCTCGCTGGACACTCATGTGGTTCAGCAGATATTTGAAGTGGTGAGAAATCCACCAGCAGACGG
Source organism: Chorisops tibialis (assembly GCA_963669355.1). Classification (NCBI taxonomy): domain Eukaryota; kingdom Metazoa; phylum Arthropoda; class Insecta; order Diptera; family Stratiomyidae; genus Chorisops; species Chorisops tibialis. Next base: position 168,236,177 of record OY770263.1, on the reverse strand, counting down.
ACGATATGACGCGATACGGGCCGCGGTGATCCGAAATTTTGCGGATGGCGAGCATCAACGTATACGGCAATTCGTATCAGGTCTGCAACTCGGCGACCGAAAGCCTTCGCATCTGCTAAACGACTTGAAATGAGTGGGCGGCGCGACACAGGACGAAAAGTTGCTAAAGGGCTTGTGGTTGCAGAGACTGCCGGTGGATGTGCAAACATGTCTTTCGACGGTCACAGCAAGCCTCGACAAGCTGGCAGATTTGGCCGATGCAGTGATGGACACATACCGAGGGGGCGTGTGGCGAAATATCAATTACACCGCCCACAAACATCGCTACGGTTGTTGATCGGGATCCGTTGAAAACCCTCACGGCTGAAATCCGGGAATTGACTAAGCAGTTTAGTCGCCTCGCAGAAAGCTCAAACAGCCGTACACAGCGTCCGGATGTGCGCTCAATGTCACGCCATCGTTACCGATCATCTTCTCGGTCGAGAAATCGAAACGTTTCAGACTCGACCGGTCCCAATATGCGTTGGTACCATCGAACATTCGATGCTGATGCAAAAAATTGTCGTGCGCCGTGCACGTACGCAACTAACGCTCCAAAAAACTAAGTTGCGAACCTCGTCTGTCAGTAGTAGACGGGACTGATAGGCGAGTTATTCACCGTCTAATGATCGCCGATACGACAACTCGAGCGATGTTTTTAATCGACACGGGAGCGGACGTGTCCGTGATTCCACCCAAAGCCTCAACAAAATCGAGAGGCCAGCGCAGATATCATTATTCGCTGCTAATGGTTCTCCCATTAAAGTTTTCGGCACACAACGTCTCAAAATTTCGTTGGGACTTCGAAGAGAATTCGTCGTGGCAGAGGTACGCAATCCAATTATCGGAGCTGATTTTATAACACATTTTGATTTGCTGATCGACATGAAATGAAATCGTCTAATCGACAACACAACGAAATTGCAAGTAAGTTGTAACCAAATTAATTTAGATTTGAATACGGGGATTCGAACTTTCGACAAAAACCACCAATTCGCGGCCTTGTTGACGGAATTCGGTGACTTGACGCAACCGTGCCGTCAGCCGCCGACAAACGAGATATTGGTAAAGCACCACATCGAAACAACGGGACCACCTGTATTCGCCCGACATCGTAGACTTTCGCCAGAGAAGCTGGAAGCGGCCAGAAACGAATTCGAGCTACTCATGAAGTTGGGTATTTGCCGTCCGTCGGCCAGCAGCTGGGCCAGCCAACTTCACATGGTGCGGAAGCAAGATGGTTTCTGGCGTCCGTGCGGTGATTACCGGGCGCTAAATTCACAAACAGTACCGGACCGATACCCGCTTCCCTTTTTACAAGACTTCACAAACATTCTGTATGGCAAGAACGTGTTTTCAAAAATCGATCTTCAAAAAGCATTTCATCAGATTCCCATTGAGGACGCAGACGTACCCAAAACTGCTATAACAACGCCGTTTGAACTCTTCGAATTTCAGTTCATGACGTTTGGATTAAGAAATGCAGCACAGACTCTTCAACGACTGTTGCACGAAGTGATTCGAGGACTGGATTTTGTATTTCCGTACATGGACGATTTATGCATTGCGTCATCCAACTACATCGAACACGAGGAACATCTACGTACAGTATTCGCGCGCCTAAGACAGCACAAGCTACGCATCAATGTAGGTAAATGCGAGTTTGGAAAGTCGTCGATTAAGTTTCTCGGACACAATATCACGCCAAATGGAATCCAGCCATTACCGGAAAAAGTCGAAGCAATTAAAAATTATCAGAAGCCAACGGTCGCTAAGGACCTCAAAAAGTTTTTGGCAATGATAAATTTTTATCGCCGCTTCATCCCGCAAGCCGTCAACAATCAGATGAAGCTTCAACGATTAATTTCGGGAAACCGAAAAAACGATACTACTCCGATTCAATGGAGTGACGAGGCAGTTGCTGCGTTCCAGAGTTGCAAAGAGGAGCTGGCCAATGCGTCCTTGCTTGCTCATCCAGCTAAAGATGTGGAGCTGAGTCTCAGTGTCGACGCCTCTGACACAGCTATTGGAGCAGTTGTCCACCAGTTGGTTGACAACGTGGCGCAACCATTGGGATTTTTCTCGAAGCGTCTTACTGACACTCAGCGCAAATATAGTACCTATGACCGAGAGCTGTTTGCCATGTTCATGGGCGTCAAGCATTTTCGTTATCTTTTAGAGGGTCGTAGTTTTCATATACTAACAGATCACAAGCCGCTGATCTATGCGTTTAAGCAGAAACTGGGAAAAGCAGCGGCTCGTCAAGCTCGGCAGCTCGACTTTGTTGGGCAGTTTTCAACCGACATACGTCATGTGTCTGGGTCAGACAACGTTCCAGCCGATTTTTTGTCACGAATTTCTCAGATGGCAATTACTATCGACTACAAGCTACTAGCAGAGGATCAAAAGTCCGATTCCGAACTCAGCAGACTATTGGCAGAGGTAAATGGCAAAAATTCACTTGTTTTGAAACCATTTATATTCGCAGGCACCAACTTGGAGGTGATTTGCGATACATCCGCACTAGTAGTGCGACCGTTCGTAACAAAACGATTTCGTCAAGCGGTACTCAAATCATTTCACGAGCTAGCACACACCGGCGTCCGGGCGACAACCAAGCTAGTTATCAAGCGATTTGTTTGGCCAGGAATCAAAAAAGACTGCGCGCAGCTCGTCAAATCGTGCCTCAAATATCAACGAGCCAAAGTGCAGAGACACACACGAACACCGGTTGCATCGTATCCGTTAGGCGAGGAACGATTCAGTCATATTAACATCGACCTAGTGGGGCCATTACCACCATCGGACGATTATCGATACTGTTTAACGATAATAGATCGATTCACTCGGTGGCCGGAGGCTATTCCTCTTGCAGATATTACGGCTGAAACGGTAGCTAGAAACCTCGTCGTTCACTGGATTTCTCGTTTTGGCGTCCCGTTGCGAATTTCAACTGACCAGGGTCGCCAGTTCGAGTCGGTCTTATTCTCTGAGTTGACGAGGACTCTCGGGGTGCAACATCTACGAACTACGCCGTACCATCCACAGGCTAACGGTATGATAGAACGCCTGCACAGAACATTGAAAGCTGCGATAATGAGTCTGGATCCGATACATTGGTCGGAATCACTTCCAACAATCCTCCTGGCGCTTCGTTCGGTGCACAAAGAGGACATCAACGCTACGCCGTCCGAACTAGTTTATGGTTCAACGCTTCGTCTGCCTGGAGAGTTTTTCGCTGAAACTCCAAACACACTGGTCGAAGCGGAGTTCGTTAAAAATTTGCGTGAATCGATGCGTGGGATAAGGCCAACAACACCCAAACATCACTCTTCGCAGAAAGTTTTCGTACACCCGAGTCTTCACGTGTTCGTCCGTAATGACTCGGTGCGCCCTGCGCTTACGCCGCTATACGATGGCCCTTATAAAGTTCTTCAGCGACATGAGAAGTTTTTCTAGCTGCGAGTGAAAGGAGCATCAAAGGGGATATCAGTGGATCGTTTAAAGCCAGCTTTTCTACAACCCGATGAGTCGTCAGCAGCCCTGACCGCACCATCATGGGAGCAAAGGAGCCCTCAGCAGTGTCCCACATCACAATCGCCTAATCGTTCGGTATCGAATAAGGTTACCCGGTGTGGACGTCGAGTTCGATTGCCGTCCAAGTACCGGTAACCTTCTTCTAGAGGGGGACTACTGTGGCGGTCTCTACTTATAGATGGCGCAACCGATGACAAGGAGCCGGTCGCAGCTGGCGCGTCGAGCGGCAAGAGAGAGATGATACAACCTGTCAAATGAGCGAGTCGAAGAATTAGTGCTCCGAATTGTCTAAAATCATAGAAATATAAATCCGCTGTAATCTAAGTGTCCGAGTGTATTTAATCGACCAATCCATCATCCTACAAACCCAAACAAAGAGAGCGAACAGTCTAGCATTTTTGTCATCCACATTAGGCAGAGATGAAACTCGTTTCTAGCGAGTACCGAACAAATAGTGGATATTTGCAAAGTGGTGAGAAACCCTGGATATCACAAGACATATGGAACAAAGTTGGCAAAGCAAATTGGCAATCATCTCCTTATCTTTTGAGCGAACCAAAGAACTTCCGAAAAAACTACCGCATTGCACATACATATGTAGCTTTAGCTGTTAGACGTCACAAGGCGCAATCTGCGGTTTACCTTGGGGATATGAGCTTATTTGAAATTATGAAACAGTTGACAAACAGGAATTACACTGTCAGTGGTAATATGAGTGAACAAAGTTACAGCGATAGATGGAACAGTTCTATAATTTTTTTAAACATCTTGTAAGATAAAGTTATTGCAGAAGCAGACTCATTACTGGACAGCCAACGTCAATCGTTTATTAGGGACGATCCCGATAAGAAAGGAATACAATAGATTTTCGCTATTCGGACAATTGAGGAAAATGAAGTTCCAGGTAAAGATGGATTGAGCTCATTAAATCAGGCACGAAGATATACCGCAAAATGGAAGGAAGGCGTTGCCTACGGCCTGAGCTGAGGGACGCAGGACTCAATCGTTGGACCCAATCATGCAGCAAATGATAACTAAAATGGACCAGCAGAGCCAACAGGCGATTGAACTTGAAGAAGGTCTAAGCCAACAAATTCTTCAAATGGTAAATAAAATGGAGGCACTTGGGTAAGCAGGTCGAAGAATAGTTGGAAGCTAAACTTCAACATCAACACACCATGCTAAAAGAAAAATTAAATGAAACTACTAGCTCTCTTGAAGTAAACATCAACAACAATACCGAAAAGATCTGTGAAAACTGTAGGAAAACCGATGGTATCACTTGTGGGGTAGAGTGGTTGAAAAGGACTTCAAGGTGGTGGAAACGACTGACATTGTCAAATCGGAAAGTATCGTGCACAAAAAACTAAAGGCGCCATTTCGATGGTCAAACACCTTGGACCATCTACAAGACCCAATTTGAGGCGGCGGCTAGCACTAATCATTGGTTAGATCAGAAGCGAGCGACGGCCTTAACATTAGCATTACGGGGATCCGCGGTCAAAATCTTGCAGACCACAACAGTCGAATAATAAAGCGACTTTCAGTTCCTGGTGCAGACCTTGGATCTTCGATACGGTGGGGATCACATGCGGGAAATTTATAAAACGCAACTTCGCGACCGTGTGTAGAAAACTGCAACAGCTTACACAGGATATTGGAAGGTTGGCGATGTTGTCCTTTCCCAGCATGGATCCAGCAAATCTAAATGAGTCGGCAGTAGGCGCATTTATCAACACTTTGCTGGATAGAGAGTTACAACAGGCATTACTATTAACGAGCAAGAAAACACCGCAGAAGGCTTTGATGAACGCTTTTACTTTTGAAGCCGTTAAACAAATTTCGCGTAACAGTTATCAAGTCCGAGAAATTAATATGCAAACCGAAGAATGCGTCTGCCAGAGGGCGGAGTTTGCGATACAGAACAAATGTCGAGGAGTTCCACGTTACTGGAATTGAGGACAAGCAGGACATCTAAAACGTGAGTGCCGCAAACCCAGACGGGCGCCAAATCCTTGTCCGGAATGCGTTAAACGACGAGATGCAAGAGGTGTAAATTCACAATAGTGCTCTTCATCTACTAACGGTCCGGGAAACAACTCTCGACTTCATGGCGGCGAAAACGATCTGTGCACAAGTGGCCGAATTAGAAAGTAGAATTAAGCGAAGAGGAATGAATTGCACAGGATGTGCCGCCAAACAAAAATGATTGGCGAATTCGGAGAGTTACGATCGGAACTCAAGGAAGATTTATAAGCCTGGAGAGCCTGTTACGATTTTTCCCTGTCTGAGAAAAACGCGTTTGTAATTTCCAACCTTGCACCTAGGGGCGGAACGAAGCTTGTCCGGCCAACCCTCGAAGAAGGGTCGTGGGCGCCAGTGGTTCTACTTAGGCTTTCGTTCCTCCGTTCTCGTCCCAGACTGAGCCACAGGTCTGGCGAGTTAGTCTTGAAAGGTACAGAAAAACAAAAAATAAACGCGTGGCAAACTGAAAAAGAAGGATGTTCACAAAAATCTTCAAGAGAAGGAAATTTCATTGGTATTTGAACAAAAGATTAGCCCAACGGCTGTTTTTATTTGGAAGCAATCCTAGCTATTATCTACATTAATTTCTCAAGCAAAAAAAAATGAATCCTTAGCTACAGGTTACTTGTTTTCTCCGTAGGTGTTTCGTCGCTCATTGGGGCCCTTGTTGCGAATTCTCGAAATCTTCGTCGTTGAAAGCCGCTCACCGCTCCTTGTATCTTGTCTCTTTGATTCCTGGTGTCGATGTTCACCGTCGTCCGTTTCGTCGCCGTGACTCCGTCTAATTCTTCTTTCACTTATATTTTCAAACTCCGAAATAACCAAAAAAAAACCCACCAACTTGTGGTACTATCTCTACGTTAAATCCTTTTCGTCACGACACTTGTAAAAATTGTTGATCTCGTACGTGTAGCTTCTATGCTGGTCACTTTCCGACTCCAACCTTTTCGCGGCGGCTTTTACAAAATTTCCCTTCGTTCCCTTCATAGGTTTCGAAAATTTCTCGATCTCTGGGTATTAAAGATTTCCCCAGGGCTTGAAACAAACATGGCCGCTATGGTTTGATAGTTCTCATTTGTTTACCTCCCAGTGGGTTCGCGAATTCTTTTATCCTTATTGATTGTTCAAATTCGTAATTGTTAATGGTTGTAGTTAGTTTTCTTTTGTGCGATGTAAGTCCATTCCCTGACTTGGTGCCGGATAACGATGCCGCAATTCGACGATGGTTCACTGCTTCCGTTGATTTAGATGTCTTCTGGTAAGTTAACAATACGTTCGTTAGGCTACTCTACGTTGTTAATTACGACTTCCTTTACAGTCTTGCCTTTTCTTGGGGTTTACTACGTGCTATTTTATGTGCAAAAATCAGTGGTAGGAGTGCTGAAGGCCGTTACGGAAGGCGCGGCCCGATCGTAATCGAGGTAAGTAAGCCTTCAAACTTCAAACTATTTACGGGGTTTTAACTCATTGCTTTTCCTTCTTTCATGTATCGTCCCATACGTTACGAATGGAACGTAACAAGCCTGATAGGCTGTCTCATGTGGGACTACTTTTTGATTCGGAAATTTTCGAACATTGTGTCGAAGCTTAACTTGGCTTCAAACTTTTACAAAAAAATACCATAGTTTGTATTCTCTCTTGGTTGCTAATATTCAGGTAGCAAGAAGGTAATTTTCAGTGCAATGAAGTTTGGTGTTTTATTTCAGAAATCTGAAGTTTTTCAATTTGTATTAGTTTTTGGTTCGTGTCTAAGATAATAACTTTAACAGCGGACAATTTAACGCGGTACAGAGATAGTTGCATTGGGCCTAAGTATGCCAGACAAGGATAGCGAAACGATTTTTTCGAAAATGTAACGATTGCTTAGGACTATTTAACGCGGGACAGAGTTAGTTGCAATAGGCTTAAGTACACCAGACAAGAATAACGAAACGATTGTTCAAAAAATTTCGAGCATGTGGTCAGTAAGGGAGGAAAATACTTTCAGGCAAAGCATGCTCATAGTCTCTCCGTATTATATATCCTCCTTGTCGGAACCGTGCAAAGATGGTGCCGGAAAGCAGAGCCCAATAAGCAGAGTGTAAGCTACAAAATTCTCCGCTGTTGGAATTGCAGATAAGCAGGGCACTTATGACGTGACTGTTATAAACGAAGGAGAACAACAATTGCTTACCTCGAGATCAGTTTTGGGAAATATCGGCGAGATCAGAAAAACATGGCTAGGGCGGATGAAAGCTCTAGAGTGGAGCTAGCAAGGCAGAATGTAAAACCTGGTTCTCCACGATGTTGGGATTGCAGACGCGTAGGGTATTTAAAACGTGACTGCTGCAATCCAGTAACGTCACCGAAGGATTATTCGAAATGTACTGCTCATCTCGGTAGACCATATTGGAGATTTGGCTATTAGCCAAAAAAGGGATTTGCGGTAGATAGCGGCGAGCACAACTGTTGGGGCGAATGAGCGGAAGTTGAGGGATGCTTCACAGAGCGTGAACCCTAAGATTAGCTTGGAGAGAGCGCAGTGGAAAAGTGGCCTGACCTAAAATGAAAGCTGTCTGATTGCGAGGCGCGTCACCCACCGACAACATGTAAGAAGCAGCTCTTTGGGTTTTCAAGAGGACGATTTGATACGGCTGTTCGATCATCGATACCATGGGGAGAGATCGCCGAGCCCTCAGCGAAGGACAATGCCAATTCATCACCAGAGTGGATGACGCGGAGTACTGGAAGCCTAGCGCAAAGATGAAAGCTGCGGACAGAAAGGCGAAATACCGTGGCCACATTAACGAAGGTGAAGACTTAGTTCGAGACGAACAGGATAATTTTGCATGTCAGCCCTACTCGTACCTCGTAATATGTGCAATCTTCAGCTGTCTACTACACACGCAGATCATTGTCAATCCGCGATCATCAATCACTTGTGATCTTGAAGCAGGCGAAAAACAGGCGACAAGATCCATATAAAAAGGCGAGCATTTGCAACGAAAGAGTGAGCCTGAATTGGGAAGCGAAAGAATAAAGATCGGATGATCGCGTGGAAAGTCCTAATAGTCAATCGCAGAAAGAAAAACAACAATGGGTAAACGGAAAAAAGTATTTGTGAGAGTTAGTGAGAAGCGAAAAATAAAGTTTGCGGTTATTTTAATTTAAACTGAACTGCGCACTTCAATATATTTGTTCTTGTGGATGGGTTGTCGACCCTTTGTATAATCCTCTATCTAAAAATGTCATTTTCGCATTTAAAGGTAATCTAGATATACCCAAGCAGGTAGTGTTCCCGTCGAACGGGGTTTGAGTTCCAGACCTTTGCGTTATAGACCAACACGCTACACACGAGGCTACACCTAGCCTCTTATTATGACGTAGTATTTTGGAGATATTTACAGGTGTGTAGTGATAAATACCTATCATTTAACCAAGTTGGATGAGTTCCTGGTATCCCTTCTGGAGAGTATGCCTGATATTCTTCATATCACCGAATCCTGGTTGATTTCTTCAATTCTTAACTCTGATTTTCCCCGAATTACTACACAGTTCATAGGCATGATCGTGCTCTTAACCGTTCTATCAAAAAGGATGGTGGCGGTGTTCTTATTGCAGTTAAAAATACCTTATCTCCGTCACGTTGTCCGAACTTTGATGCTTTTCCCAGTGAGCACCGTCTCCTCTCATGGTCGATATCTATATATGCTGTGCCTATATTCCTTGTTGCTGCATAGTGGAAACTATTGAAAAGTTTTTTAACAGTCTTTCAGAAATCGTCAATTCAGCTGACGATACCTCGACATTTCTTATCTGTGGTAACTTCAACCTCCCCAACATACAATGGAGTGCAGCCTGGTCACACCCTACATTATCTTCATCTAGCATAGACTTGTGTTGACACTTTATGAACCTGTGTTCACTTACTCAACATAATACTACCACAAATCATCGGCGGAAGATCCTCGACTTGATTTTTTCCAATGTCAGTGCTTCTCGGATCAATGTCACCTTTATTGGATTAGTGCCACCCGGCCCTTATCATCCCCCCCCCCAGATCAACCAGCAAATAGAGTTATATAATCCATCTCTTATTAGTATTGTAGTGATTACTCACTACCCGCCTTCTCGTTCCTATAGATCGAATATCTATAAAGGTCGGTCACGAATTGCGTCATGATTGTTTTCTTGCGACCGAATTGTAATGCATTTCGATGGCAATGAGGCAACAATATGCGGAAAAACTTATCTAGGTTTTCATATGTTGTTGTCTTATTGTTGTTGTTATATTAAGTGCAAAACTTTTCATACGACGTAAGCATGAAATGCTTATGCGAAAAAACAAATCCATGACATAAATTTATTGAGTGACCTGAAATGGATTTATGGAACGATTGGGTGGCCTTGGTATTCAAACCCAGATATTGGTAAATTTTGAATACCAGGCACTTTCGGAAAAGAAAGGTAGGTAATGTGTACTCGAGCGAATAGACTTTTATATACTCGCATTTAGACCACACAATAGGTCAGACGGGCCCTGCCGGAGAAATTACGTTGCTAAAGATAAGTCGATAGAAAGATTTGGAGAAGTCCCAAATCATTATTACTAAAAAGGTGGTATTATTTTATACTACAGTATTGATAAAAAATACAATTTCTACAAGCAAAACTACGAACAAAAGATCTATGATCTCGGTAATGTTAACTGGCTTGAACTCTTTAGCAGCAAAAGCTCTAATGAATCATCGACGCAACTATACTCCATTCTTGATGACATAATTCATCGGAATTTTCCCTATCGTATCATTTCTAATCGTGACTACCCTGAATGGTTTAACCATTCGATTATTTGCGCTCTTCGTAAAAAAAACGCGCTTGCATAAAAAGTATAAGCGTTCGTCTCTTCTATTTGATTACCATAACTATTCCCTTCAGCGTAAGCGGGTCATATTAAGAAGACTTTCTCTGTATTTATTTCTCAGCTGGAGGCGGCATTGTCGCGCAATGAGACCAAACCATTTTGGTCGCATGTTAGAAAGCTTCACAACTTAAGTTTGGTGATACTGCCACTACCTCTCCACGAGAAATGTGTGAACTCGAGTAATGATCTGTCTTATGACTTTTTCATCCCACCCCAGGAGTTGATCTGAGATATCCATTGGTGAGAGGGACATTATATCAATCATCAATTCTCTAGATTCAAAAATCGGTGGCGGACCGGATGGGATCCCGAATCTTTTTGTGAAAACTCTCTCCTAGGAGCTACTATCTATCTTGTTCAATAGGTCACTTGAAGAAGGTTCGTTTCCTGCTTCTTGGAAGTTAGCTAACGTAGTACCCATTTTAAAGAAAGTAGATACCGAAAATGTCTTGAACTATCGCCCGATTTCCACCCTAACCTGCTTTCACAAGGTTTTTAAAAGATTAGTTCATAATGTAGTATGGGAAAAAACTTTACCACTTGATATCACTAAAAAACATTATCACTTGATATCAATTCTTAGATCGTCATAATACTGTCCAAGTCATAAATACCGATTTTTCGAAAGCTTTCGACACTGTTAATTGTATTATTCTTATTTCAAAACTTGAAAGGTACGATGTCTCTGGCTCTCTCCTGAGCTGGTTCAATTCGCACCTTACGGATTGTCATCTCCAAATTACGCTCAACGGATACTCCTCTACTGAGTTTCTTGCTAACTCTGGTGTCCCGCAGGAATCGATCCTTAGTCCTCTATTATTTACTCTCTTCATAAATGATTTGCCCCAATTTGTATCTTCTAACTGTCTCTTATTCGCTGATGACCTCAAATTGTTCAGGGAAATTTCCTCCGTCTTTGATGGCATGATTCTCCAGGCTGCTGTCTCTCGTTGGTGTTCAAACAACGATATCTTTTTGATCATAGAAAAGTGTTTTACTATGGAGTACTTGTATAAGGCTACCTCCTCTCTTACTCTATTAATGGATCCATTCTTACGGCAGTAACCACAAAAAAGGATCTAGGAGTGGTCTTTGATCGCAAACTTAAATTCGTCAATCTTTTCTGCGAGATTACTAATAAGGCATACAGACTTGCTGGTTTCGTCCTCCGTACGACAGTCCAGTTTAACCGTCCAGGAACAGCTGCTCTCCTATTTTCCACTCTCATCCGTAGTATTTTAGAATACTGTTCCATCGTCTGGAACCCTCACCATTGTTGCCATGTTGAGGCCATCGAATCTGTTCAGCGTGGATTCACTCGAACCCTTTTCTACATATCGACTACAATAGCAGACTTGAAGTACTTCCCCTACAGCCACTGCATTTAAGGCGGACCTTCTTCGATGCTTGCTTCCTTTCTTCAACTACTACTACTACTTTGCAACTACCTGCTCAATACCCACCTCTGTGACGACCTGAATTTTAGACCAGGAATTCGGACACCTTCAATCCTCCTCGAGCCTCTCCCGATGTATACCATCACTCTCTGATGTGAAGAATGCAAAGGAACCATAACTGACTCCAACTTGGTTCTTTAGCCTCTTCTTTTCCTTTATTTAAAAATAAAGTTAAAACTATGATCTTCAATGTTTCAATTTTTCTCTTTGCTATTCTTTTATTTTTTGCTTTTATGTAATTGAAATTGTAATCTTTTTGTTCAAGAGCTCAAATAAATAAATCATTGAGAGAGATATAATTGTTTTATATTTTTCAATACAGGTATCGTGATATTTTTAGAGACGACCCACAAATTACCAATGAACTTTCGAGCGAGGGAACGACGTATGAGATGCAAGATATCGTCGAATAAGGAGCAATACCGCATATCTTGGCCAAATTGAGATAGGAATGTCATCGAGCCCCCTAAGCTCACCCCGTGATTATGCCCCTGGGTAGAAGGAGTGAAAGCATTAAACTAATTTGTTTCACTTCATTCTAGATTAGCTAGAAATATGTTTTGTACCAAATTTACTGAGAAAATTTTTCAATGGAACTACAGCCCAAATCGGGCTTTGGCCTTCTGACCTTCAGGATCCTTAACATTTTTATTTGCTATTGTGAAAGGTTTGTTAGCCGTTCGCACAGCCCTCTATCTATGAGTTTTCCATTTTCGCAGATTGAAGCGGCCAAGATATACCCAAGCAGGCAGTGTGCTGAAATTATACGTCGACCGGGATTTGAACTCTCGATCTTCGCATTATAGACAACACGCTACCTCCACCCTAGCTGAGAAAATTAGTGCAGTAGATTCAGTGAAATTGTGCAGTTTGATAGCTGAAACAACATTCACGTTGTGTAAATTCTCACACATCAATGCTGTAGGGATTGATTGGCATGGAATTTAGGTTTGTAGTATCGAGACTTAGCAGTTTTTAAAACTTGGGTAGCGAGATAACGAAGGCACTTGAATAAGTTGTAGTTGTCTTCCGTGCGATTCCGAGCCAACGTCGATAGACCTCCTCTTAAGAATTGTCATACGAACGTCATTAGTAAACCAAGGGTTGTTAGCACTTCGGGAATGGGTCCTTCTGATCGAAGCGTTACAATTTAATAATTCGACGAGGAGCTGCGACATAGTTCTATTCAATCATGTCGTTAACATCTGTCATACGAAAGATATTGTTGAATGTTAGCCCTAGTCAAGTATCCGCGGTTTTTCCCTGTTCTCGAAAGTAATATGAAATATCAGCTCTACTTGCTTATCATCAAATTAATGTGCGCGTACGAACACCACAAAGAACGCTATGCGACTTAATCAGAATGTCAAGGTCTTCAAACAAAAATATACTCGCAGTCATCGAATTACCAAAGAAAGAGCAACAACTATACGAGACCCGACCGACAGGAAAAAGAACCGAACAGAAATATTCCCACACTATGTCGCTATAAACGAGACGACCTGTGACGAACGACTGCTATCGGGCAGATTCGGGCAACGCCGAAATACTTGATAAAAGCAACAGCAACTAAAGGGTTTTCAAATAAGGACTTGACAACTTTTTTTCAAAATAAAATGCAAACCATTTGAGACGTTGTTCCTTCGTGTACTTTACCATGATAAAAATGATAAGTTTACTGAATAAATTGACAGTGACAGTTCGATGATTAGTGAAAGGGTGCGTTCACAAATTGAATTCAAAGTTGTCAAGTCCCTATTGGAACCGTTGTATTCCCCTAATAAAGGGTTTTCCAATAAGGACTTGACAACTTTTTTTCAAAATAAAATGCAAACTATTTGAGACGTTGTTCCTTCGTGTACTTTACCATGATAAAAATGTTAAGTTTACTGAATAAATTGACAGTGACAGTTCGATGATTAGTGAAAGGGTGCGTTCACAAATTGAATTCAAAGTTGTCAAGTCCCTATTGGAAAACCCGATACATGCAGGAACGAATTCGCAGTCATGAACGTCACCACACTATATTCGGGTAATTTCGTCGTTACTACTAGATAGAAAGAAATAACAACCGCATGTATGGACTCGTATGAACGAGAAAAAACTCGGGTAACGACAAATTGCTTTATAGCAATGAGCAGCGATTTACACGACAAGGGGAATGGTTTTGTAGAACGGAGATGACCGACTATGGCCGGCGAGTGCCTGGAATGGACATAATAACGAAGAAGGCCGAGGAGGGTTGAAACAGCAGAGAAGGCCGACGGTGAACGAAATAGCGAACGAATGGAAAACAGTATAAATAGGTGAGCGTTTTTGGCGAACATTGAGTCTGGTTTGGACCCGTTAACGAGTGGGTCGGAAGCGCAAGATTTTTAAGCGATAATTTGTGAGCGAAGTAATAAGCGTAAAGCGAATTAAGATTATTTAAATAATGTTTTGCGGAGAACTAATAAAACTGGTGGTCTCATTTCTTTACTTGAAATCCAGCGACCCCTTGCGCACTTCAAAATCAATCCACGGAGCATTTGATGCGCAATGTGACTGACTTTTCGCGTAGAATGGTGGTGTACTCGCGTTTTTTGTTGGGACGCCAAGTTAATCCACATTAAGTTTGCGCATCATTTGAAGAATTTGTGGCTGTCGAACAGCTGCTATGCACGATCTCAAGCAGACAACTGTCAAGTAGTGATCGCTCCTCACGTCAGCTTCACGCTTAACTCGCACATCGAGGTAACATCTTCTCCATCGGCGACTTATAGCCAAATAGTCTGGTTCTGAGCAACACCATCAGGGAAAACCCAAGACATTTTTTGGTGACTTTTGTGAGAAAAAAGGGTCCCTCCGATGACCATTTGCCGTGTATTAGAAAACTCCACAAAGGGTTAGCCATTTTCGAGTCTCCTAATCTAAGGTCGTAACGCATCGACCCAAGAGTCACCATGATTCCCCATGACGTGTTCAAGTCCAGTATTGTCAGATCCACCTAGAGCGTTCATATCTCCTGAAAATACTATATTATCACCTTTTGGGACACGCTCGAAAGTAAGTTAGTTGACCATAAAACACCTCTTTGTCAGCAGGTGCTACGTCGTTAGTTGGTGCGGTGAATTGTAGAATCGTAACGAATATATCCTTGGTACAGTCTTACGACTATTGTCCTATTCAAGATTGGTTACCAGCTAATGGGACTGTTTCCTGCTCTCGTTTTAAGGGCAGCCGCCACATCATTAATGGCGGAACACTCAAGACCAACGAATTTTCGCTTGGGGTTCTTCTCCGGATCCAGTTGACCAGACTTCGCTCACGCTTTGGATGATATAGCCCCATCTCCAATTCCTACAATCAGGTCTAGCTTGTTGAGCTGGGATGAGTCGGTCTGTTCGCATTCCTTCTTCACACCTGTGACACCTTTTTCTAACGAAAAGTCTCAATCTAGACCACAACCAGGCTCAGCTCAACTAGAATGTGTCTCGCCACTTCGCAAGCCAGAACAGGCCGTGGCAACAGCGGGACTGTGTCGAAGGAGAGGGAAAGAAAGATCGTGAACCACGAGTAGGGAAAAAAGTTTTGAAGCGGGCGGTCGGCTGGCGGAGACTAGAGATACTCGATACACACTAACACTTCTGTCCTAATAGAGTTTGGACAATGCATGTACAGCGATTGCGTGGGAAATTTCGTTCGAAATTTGAATTTTCTCAATTCTTTTTCGTTTATGAAGTAAACACAATCAAAATGAATTGTTATTTATGAAAGTCATATTTTCGGTTTTAATTAGTGTAGTTTAGCGCAAGTTTGTGCTTGTGTCCGTACATTTGGAATCGGTCAAACTCTAGTTTGGCTGTTTTCACATTCTTATTTGCCTTCTTGTGCTTCTAAACGATCACGCTAAACTGTATAGCACTGTCCAAACTCTATTAGGACAGAAGTATTAGTGTGTATCGAGTATCTCTAGTGGAGACAAGCTCAGGTTTTTTAAAAAAAAAAAGAAAATAGAAAACCCGAACCGAAAAATCGTCTCGGCCAGGAGCGCAATTCGCGCGAAGTGAAGAAAATTTTCGATTTATATTGTCCTCTACACACGACCGTGACATGTGCTTACGCAATTCACGCGAATGAGAAACAAAATAAGACGACTCCATATTTCAGTGCGATCTCCCGCTAAAACCCTCGTTCGTTCGGTGTGCGTTTTTTTTTCTCGACTTGCGAAAAAAATTTAGAATATTCTTTCATTTCGCTATCAAACCATCATAAATTTTAGGCTCGGTTAAAATTGATCTAATGGCAATAAAATTGAAAAATTAAAATTCAGAAAAGATCGCCTATTCTGGGAGAAAGGATCGAAGCGGGGACGGACAATAGCGGTGCAAGTGTTCCCGCTTTTAAAATTACTGCGCGCGACTAAACAATAACAGAATCGAAATACCGAAACAACATCTAAGGACGTCGAACAGTTCTTCCTCAATTGATAACCTACGCCAGTACAACTGAAAAGTATATGTTCTCTTCTTCTACAATGGCACTACGTCCCAAATCGGGCCTTGGCCTCCTGACCTTCAGGTTCCTTAACATTTTTACGTTATTTATTGTGGATGGGTTATTAGCCCATCGCACAACCCAATCTATATCCAAGCAGATAGTGTGCAGGAATTACATTACGTCGACCGGGGTTTGAACTCACGACCTTCGCATCGCAAGACCAACACGCCACCCACTAGGCTATACCCTATACAGTTGCTCAATTAAGTAATCGGACAGAGCTTTTGTCAGTAACTCTATAAATCCCATTTAGGAGAAAATGGAATGCATATACATTTACTTGTTAACACTAGTTTATAATCTAAGAAAAAAAATAGCTTTTTATTATAGCAACAAAAAAGTTATATGAATTCAAAATATGTGATTGTTAAATTCAAATTAAATATTCGGACCCCTGGCGACACTGGTTTTCTTCTGACATTTGAGATGGGAATTCCCCGAATTATAATAAATTAAGTGTGAATAACGGTAGTCAAAGTGTAAACGAAAAGAATAAATTACTTGTTGCGAAATTTTTATAGTGAATTATCATACAAAACTAGCATGGGTCGTCGAGGTAAAGAAACTACTAACGAAGTTCGGAAATTGGTCATCAAACATCACAAAAACGGGATGCATGTGCGAGAAATCGGGGAAATAATCGGGAGAAGCCATTCGAAAGTTCATGACATCGTTAAACGGTTTGAAATTAATAAAAGTATTGAAAATAATCCTAGATCCGGACGGCCGAAAAAATTTTCAGAGGCAGATGAACGGAGGATCGTGCAGCAAGTAAAGAAAAATCCCAAGCTAAATGCGACAAAATTGACATCAGAAGTGTCTAACTACCTCCACATTACTGCAAGTACAGAATGTGTGAGAAAAGTTCTACGGAATGACGATTTTAACGGCAGAGTTCCACGCAAAAAACCTTTTGTAAATAAGAAAAATCAGCTAAAGCGACTTAAGTTCGCTAAAGAGCATAAATCGCGTGACTTTTCCTTGGAGCACAGTGTTATTTACTGACGAGAGCAAATTTAATGTTTTCCGGTCAGATGGACAATCATATGTGTGAAGACGACCAAATGAGGAGTTCAAACCTGTTAACTTCAACCGACCGTAAAACATGAAGCTGGATCATTGATGGTTTGGGGCTGTATGGCTGCCTCTGGACCAGGAAAGCTAATTTTTATTGATGACATAATGGACCAACACAAGTACATATCCATTTTAAAATAAAATCTTAAAGAAAGTGTAGATTTGGGCATTTCTCAGACATTTTCGTTCTATTAAGACAATGACCCAAAACACAAAGCTCACAATACGAGCATGTGGTTATTGTATAATTGTCCTCACGTGATGGAAACGCTCTCACAATCTCCGGATATAAATATAATCGAACATTTGTGGGCCTATTTAGAAAACAAATTGAAATCGCGGATAATTTCTTCGAAGGCCGAGCTTAAAGTGGCTCTGGAGGACGAATGGAAAAAAATCGATCCCTCTTCTTGCAGGTCGTTGGTGGAATCTATTCCAAGAAGACTGGAAGCCATTCGGAAAACCAAAGGTTTTCCAACAAAATACTAAAATAAGAAAAAAAGCTTGATACAAGTAGCGAATGCGGGACCACTATGAAAATGCACAAAAATGAATTTAACTAATTTATTAGGTGTAAAAACCCATAGATTAAGTGATTTTAGAGGTCGGTCACCACTATTATTAACGTTTTTTCCACTTGGAAAATTGCATTTTAAAATCTCATTTTTGAGGTTCTGAAATGGCCATTTCCTCATTTTTCTCGGCTGGGATTCCATTACAAATGCAATTACTTAAGCTACAAGAATATTGTTGCGAGCTAGAGATTCGCTGGGATTTCAAGAGAAACGCAATTCGTTTAAAAATAATAAAGGATAATTATTTATTCGCACTTTTACTTAGTTTACACTTTTACTTAATTCGCCTATTGTACGGCACCACTGATATTGTTTTATCGCGTACTTGCACCGGTTTACGTGCTTTCGCAGATTTCGCGGAATGACTAACTGCTCTCTGAAAGTTGCCGGATATTTATACTAAATCTCCCAGACAGGTGTCGTTGTGTGTGTGTGTCTCGGCTATTCTAGATTGCCTACATTATGGAGTTTACTAGAAGTTGCAGGAAACTTGTTTATAGCGTTTTACATATTGATGGACTTTTCTCGATGTTTCTGGCAACATCCAAATTGCGTGATTGCAAGATCTATAACAATATAAATATTAGAAAAACACGACTAGTTTATCAATTCGAGCCTTCCGGAAGGCAAAAAATTAAAATTATTTATCGTGTTTAAATAAGCCCGGACGAATTAAAAGTTTCCATGAACGACTGACAGTTTTATTATGTAGTATTGCCAGCATCGAAAATCAATTGGGATTATATAATTTCCCGCCGAGGGAAAATGTTTCTTTGGGAAATTATGGTTTATAATATGTATAATAATAAAATGTAGTTCTATGCGTAGCCGTAGCTAGATACAAAAAAGAGGGTTTAATAATAAAAGCCCCGCAGGGCTACCCAAAACGTAGTTCTATGCGTAGCCGTAGTTGGATACGAAAAAGAGGGTTTAATAATAAAAGCCCCGCAGGGCTACCCAAAACGTAGTTCTATGCGTAGCCGTAGTTGGATGCGAAAAAGAGGGTTTAATAATAAAAGCCCCGCAGGGCTACCCAAAACGTAGTTCTATGCGTAGCCGTAGTTGGATGCGAAAAAGAGGGTTTAATAATAAAAGCCCCGCAGGGCTACCCAAAACGTAGTTCTATGCGTAGCCGTAGTTAGATACGAAAAACAGGTTCTGTAAAAGGCAATTATTATGTCATAGGTAAAGATTTTTTTTTTACAAATAATATTATTGATATAGTATAAATTTTCCAGAAAATTATTAAAAAAACATAACAGGGCTACGATTGCGCGTAAAGCGCAATCTTACGGTACTCTAGATGAAATAGAATTTTTTGTGATCCCAAGAAATTTTGTATGAGGAGTGTTAGAAGGGATGATAGCATTGAACTATTTTTTTCCCCATCATGCTAAAGTAGCTATAAAAATGTTTTATACAAAATGCTTACACCAAAAATTGAATAGGAGCTGAGAAAATTAGTGTGTTAGATTTAGTGAAAATGTGCAGTTTGTATGGGAGGTGGTAGAAAGAGTGGGGGGATTTTAGTGATTTTTTCAGAAATAACTAAGAATATCATAAAATTGACATTTCTTAAATTTGAGACTGGTAGCATTCATACTTTTCAAGAAAATAGATTTTTTGTGAAGTTGTGAAACTGCGTCATATTGTATGGGAGGGCGTAGAAGCAGTAAAGCTAATCAAAAATTTTTTTTCTGATCTTAGTGATAATGCTAAATAAGTATTTATTACGAAATATGAGCTCGATAAATGTTATATGTTCTGAGAAAATCGGCTTAGAGCATTTCATGAAAAAGTGCAGTTTGTATGGGAGGGGTTGGAAGGAGAAGGAGGACGCAAATAATTTTTACACAGTATATTGAAATTATTATAAAAGTAATATATCCCGAAATTCAGACTAAAAACTTTTATACTTTTCGAGCAAATCTATTTATAGTCGAATTGCGAAATTGTGTCATTTTGTATGGAAGAAGAAGAGGTGAAGCTAATCGTTTAATTTTTTTTAGCCTTACTAACAATTTTAAATAAATATTTAGTGCACAATTTCAGCTCGCTAAATTTTATACGCACTGAGTAAATTGGCTTAGAGTAATTCATGATAAGTACAGTTTGTATGGGAGGTGGTAGAAGGAGGGGGCGGACACGCATAATTTTTATACGGTAGATTAATATTATCATAAAAGTAATATATTCCAAATTTCAGGCCAATAGCTTTTATACTTTTCGAGCAGATCCGTTTATTGTCAAATTGCGCATTTGTGTCATTTTGTATGGGAGGGGGTAGATGGGGTAGAGCGATTTGGCCCATTGACGAACTTGACCTTACTTTTTTGTCAAAAACGACGTGTACGAAATTTGAGCTTTCTAGCTCAACGCGTTCTCAAGCTAGAGCGCGCACAGACGGACGGACGGACGGACATCCGGTTTTGAGATTTTTGAGTGATAATATTAATTTCTGTAATCATCATTTTTTTCTCCGAGCCTTATTTCTTGGCGTTACAAACTTTAGAGCAAACTTATAATACTCTCAGATTTCATCTAGAGTATAATTACATTATTAAGTTGAACCATAATTTCCCAAAGAAACATTTTCCCTCGGTGGGAAATCATATAATCCAAAATTGATTTTCGATGCTGGCAGTACTAAATAATAAAACTGTCAGTCGTTCATGGAAACTTTTAATTCGCCCGGGTTTATTTAAACGCGATAAATAATTTTAATTTTTTGCCTTCCGGAAGGCTCGAATTGATAAACTAGTCGTGTTTTTCTAAATTTATATTCTTATAGTTTATAATTGTATTTGTAATGCAATCCCAGCCGAGGAAAATGAGGAAATGGCCATTTCAGAACCTCAAAAATGAGATTTTAAAATGCGATTTTCCTCATTTTCCAAGTGGAAAAACGTTAATAATAGTGTCGACCGACCTCTAAAATCACTTAATCTATGGGTTTTTACACCTAATAAATTAGTTAAATTCATTTTTGTGCATTTTCAAAGTGGTCCCGCATTCGCTCCTTTTTCCAAAAAGCTTTTTTATACTTAATTTACTATCATTTGAGGTGGCCGAATATTTAATTGGAATTTAACAACCACATATTTTGAATTTTGGCTTATAATTTTTTTTGTAAATAAAATAGAAATTTATTTTTTTCTTCTTTTATAAATTATTGTTACCTAGTAAATATATATGTATTTCATTTTTTCTTAAACTGATTTTTCATAAGGTTACAGACAAAAATCTTCACACCGCGGTACTGTCCGATTACTTAATTGAGCCACTGTATCAGCTTCACCACTCGTTACGGTCGTTCTCACTCCTCTTCCCCTACCTTCCTAATCCTATTCCTTCCCTCCATGACTGTGTTTGTGCATTGCACAGAAAGGCCGAAATTGCCTATAACACAGGTCATTCTGTAAAAAAAAATAACTTACGACCGAAATTTAATCGGGAAGTGTATATCGCTCGAGTGCGTCGCAACGACCGCGCGAATTTAGTTATCGTACCAAGGTTAATAAGAAATTTAAGCGACCGTCTCGGTAACGAGACGTAAATAAGCTACGACAGTATCGTAAAGTGATCACGACCGCGCGTCCACGCTCTGGACTTCGAACGAACCGTGAAATCGACAAGCCTCGCCGTAGCGAAAACGTTGTCATCGGTCACAGTTGGAGTGACTCGGTCAAGTGAAAATTGGCGCGTCCTAGTTTCCCAGAGATTGAACATTTCCCGCCCTGAATCCGCCACAACTCTCTAGCAAATACGACAGCCTGTATGTGCGACCAAATAACTCAAACATCGCACACATCAGCGAAACAAAGAAGAAAAACGGAGGGGGATGGATACGCGGTCTTACGAAGATTGAATCGTCTTTTCTGTTCTGGTGACGAACTATTTTTATTTCATTTTTTTTTCGGTTTTTTCTCAATAACATTTCGCTTAGAAAACCTTTCGAAGCAAACCTTCACGAAAATTCCATTCACGTTCAATTTCCAAGAAAATCAGTTGTGCCGCGGTGAAAATACTTTGCAGAAGCAGAAATAAGGTCGACGACAGCGAGAAGAACGCCCTAACCAGCCAACAGAAAAATTTTCTGGCAGAAATTTCCTCCCTTTCGATCAGGACAAAAGGGACGTGAGTGGGTTAATTTTATAATGAATTTTCCGTGAGTGTTGAAGAAAGAAAGAAAAAAAAAGATAATTTATAAGAATCGGAAATTTTATTTTCTTTTGGGAAAAAATTGAGGTTGGTCGAAGAGATATTTGCCGTGGTTTCATATCTTTTTTTCTCAATCAAATTGTGGAATCCGCGGATCGGAATTTTTTTTCTGGGAACCCGTTTACGTTCAAAAAAAAATAAGAACAGATTTTTTCATTCTTTGGGGGAAAAAAAGAAACGAAACTAATTTCCTACGAAATTATTGTATACGCGATCTTCCAATCCCTCTTTCTAATTTCTTCTACGTGTGCGCGTATCTAGTGAAAAGCCCCTGGAAAAGAAGTTTGCAGAACCATCAATCCTCGACAGACGGAAGAGAAGCTGCTGCAAACACCAACTAAAGCAAAACCCTGGAAAAGCAAGTACATCTTAAGAATTTCATTAAACGGAACTGGTATTATATTTTTTTTTCGGCACGGCCAATTAATTTTATCGGGCGACGGGAGTGCGAAGGCTGTATGATAAGTACCCGTGTTTACCGACTGATGGCAACACTGACGCAAAATGTTTATGCCATTATGTAGCGCCATCTTTACAATGACGACTGTGAAAATTTCAGACAGATTTATCGAGTAGTTTTGTTTTGACAGCTGTTGAAATTCATCAAGTTCGTGTTTATTTGCAATCATGGAGAAAGAGCAATATCGATCAGTGATTCGATTTCTTTTTTTGGATGGGAAGACGTGTGAGGAAATCAAAGTGAAGTTGCATGCCATTTATAAGGACCATGCACCTTCGATGACTACCATCAGATATTGGTTTAATGAATTCAAGCGTAGCCGAACATTCGTTTTTGATGAAGAGCTCCTAGGCCGTCCGATTGAGGTGACTACGGAGGATATGGTTAATAAAATCCATGATATTGTGGTAGAAGATCGTCGAATGAAGGTCAGAGAGATTGCTGACATTGTACACATCTCAGTTGAATGCATACAAAATATCCTACACGAAAAATTGGGCATGAGAAAGCTATCGGCGAGATGGGTGCCGCGTTTGCAAACAGTGAAGCAAAAACGGAATCGCATGACAACTTCGGAGCACTGTTTGGATATGTTTAAGCGCAATCCGGAAGTATTTCTACGGCGTTTCGAGACTGTTGACGAAACATGGATCCATCACTACACACCAGAAACGAAATAACAGTCAAAACAGTGGATTTCACCCGGCGAAACTGCTCCAAAGAAGGCGAAAACGGTTCCATCGGCCGGAAAAGTCATGGCCACCGTTTTTTTGGGATTCGCAAGGCATCATCTTCACCGACTATTTGGAGAAAGGAAGGACAATCACGGGGCAATACTATTCTGATTTATTGGATCGATTCATTGCTGAATTGATAAAAAACGGCCTCACTTGGCGATAAAAAAGTCCTTTTTCACCATGACAACGCACCTGCTCACTCGTCCGCAATCGCCACAGCAAAACTGGTCGAATTGCGCTAGAAATTGCTGCCTCACCCACCATATTCCCCTGATTTGCCTCCCTGTGACTTTTTCCTCTTTCCAAACTTGAAGAAATCGTTGGCAGGAAAGAAATTCGGCTCGAATGCGGAGGCTATCGACGCAACAGAGGCCTATTTTGCGGAGTTCGACAAATCATATTTTTTGGATGGCTTGAAAAAGTTAGAATATCGCTGGACTAAATGTATCGAGCTGATAGGATATTATATTGAATGCGTTTTAATGCGTTCTCTTGCCTAACACTTATCATACACCCCTCGTATATAACCCAGGCCCAGAGAAACCGGTTGATCGACACAGTGCGCTTGTCTTGTCATCAATTCCAAGCATCAAGCCGTAATGACGAATTTGAACCACGTCAATAGTCAAATTGGAAACAACAATTAATAACGCATCACAAAACGCTCACTTATAAATTGTAGAGTTGAACAGCTAATTGTTTTGATTAAAGAACATCCCTCTTAACTTCCTCATCTCCTCCCCCTCTTTTCATGCGGCCGCCATACGAGGAAGATTTTATTGGAAAAAGTATGGCTAAGGCGGGGTGGGTAGGGTAAGGCGTCCTACCACCAGTCGCCATCGTCCAGGCATCTGATCGGGTCGATATCGCGATCAGAGAAAGTCCTATTTTCTGTTAACTAGTTTTTGGGTAAGTCGACGTGACGAGCCTTAAAGCTCGTTTTGTTGTTTCAGGCCATGGTTTTTATGGTCAGTAATGGTCGCTCCACGACTCCCGTAGCTAGACCCAGCAACACGCTAGCACGTCGCACCAGCCCGATACTGCCACCGAGATGGATGTTGGTGGACCAGTTCAATCCCCGAGCAATATTTTTTTCCTTTTAGTTATTTCGATATCTTGGTATCGAAATAACTCATCCTCTAAGCCTCCAGCATACAACTAGCTCATCAGAATTTTCTATAGTCTAATTTAAGCTAACCTCGGCATTCTTCTTTTTATAGCTTTATCCTTGGCACTGTTTCATTACATTGACTTACTTCATAACTGGAACCAAGCTGCTTCTTCAACTCTTTCTGGAGTTTGAAACCTTTTTGTAACCTAATGTGTATGAGTTCCTCAATTAATTAGAAATTTTAAAGAAAACAGCCTCACAGAAGCTTAATACGTTGTTTTATGGAAGTGAAACGCTTAAATCGCTTTATGACAACACTAAAGAGATCAGGAAGCCGCACTTTAAAATTATCAGAATTGTCGCTTCAGCCCCAAGAGACGATAAGACTTTTTTTCTCGCACCAATCACCACCCGCCAGACACAATCATTTCCTGCTTCTGAGTTTAAAGCGCTTCCAGCCGGCTACCCGGCGTCCGCCCCTCCTCACAAGAACCTACAGCTTAAAAACCACAGTCGTCTTGTCTAGGTGATAAGCGGTCCAGAGTCGGCAGAAATTTGGAGTTTAAAAGGTCATGATACGCGATTGGAGAAGTCCCAAGCCAATACACTTTGTAGAATCGTAGGCTCCCCAAGAAAGCTAACACACAGTAATAAAATTTAAAATGAAAGGAAAAAAAAAATTTTTTTTTGTACTTCATGTCATTTCCAGACCGGAAACCACACTCACCATAAAAGTAAACGATCTTTCGGATATGTTAATTTCTCAAAAAAACTCAAAAAATATGGCAATGTGTGAGCTTTATTGCGTACTAAAATCGCAACAAAAACGGTTGGAAATTTTCGATCGCCATTTTTTTGTACATCCGAGCATGCATAGCGCATAAACGCCACAAAAACAACAATAATTAAGAGGCATCGAACAACTATTGACATTATTCGAGCAAAGAATTTGCCGAAAATGACAGTTCTGATTGATAATTTGTTAATTGAAAAATAAAAAACAGAATGAAAGCAAACACACCACACGCACGAAAGTCGAAAAGAAACTGCGGTTGCGAGTTTTTGACATTTTATAATTGAGACCGAAGATTTGTTTATATCACGAAATTGCCCGAAGCGATTAACTGCATTAACGATGCGACGAATACTGCATTACCGCCAATTCGCTGCGTCTGTTTCGCTCGACGGAAAATATTTCCTGCAATTATGAAAGAAAATTAGTTTGATTTTTTTCCACTCGGTTGATTTTCAGCTAATTTCAAAATTACGGAATTTTTATTTTTAAATTTTATCGAAAAAAAAACAAACTTCCTTAACCTGAGGAAAATTTCGCTTCATTCCTGGTCTTCCTTCAGTTGGCACGACTGATTGTCCCGTCAGGCCAGGAAGGGAATAGAAAAGTTTTTTTTTTTTTAGTTTTAGCGCGGAACTGAAGAATTTTCGTGCGTGCAGAACCCGTGAGGTTTTTTTTATTTTTTATTTATTTTCTTCCCTTTCTCACGGTTCGATTGGGAAACCGTTCGTGCGCGCAGCAGCATCGTTTTCGCGTCCCGTTCGATTCCTTGGCTCCGCGTCGGCAAATTTTCTAGTAGCAAACGCGCGCGCGTTCGAAAGAGGAAAAAAAATCCCCGGAAAAAACTGACGAAAATTTGTGTGAAAATGCCGCCGAAAAAACGCGACAAGGATTCGAGTGCGAGCGGAAGTTTGGGAGTTGGTGGCGGAGCCGCTGCGACAGCAACGACAGACGTTTCGGGTAAATTTACGACCGCCGCGGCTGCGGGCCGTGATAATCGCGATCTTCAGGCTGAGCATGAACTTTTTCTGCAAGCGTTCGAAAGTAAGTAGAGCGAGAGTGAGATGAAAGATGAAACTGGCGCGAGGGTGAAAAGTGGCGGTGCAATGTTTTTTTTTTTATTAATTTTTTGCTTGGTGGCGGGCGGCTTCACTTTCATTTCGGGCTTTGTTTTGAAAATGCGGCTTTTCGGTTTGATTGACGGATTTTTCAGGATTAATTTAAGATTTGCGTGGTGGCTGTTTTTTTGCGGCCGGGGGCGTAATTCTCTCGGAATATTGTGCGGTGCACAGCTTCTGTTTTTGTCGACATAACCTCCAAGTTTCGTCTGTATGGTTTTGTTTTGGCCTGAGAAGAAGTGGGCGGGAAACTTTTTTGAAAAGAATGGGAACGAAGAAATGCCCCGGGATTCTTATGCCATCAGTTCTGAATTTGACGGGCAGTGAATTTGATCGCAAAGGGGAGTATTTTTAAAAATAGGGTAGTAGAATAATCGGAACGTTATTTGTCGGATGTGTGCATACAGTGATGTGCAAAATAAAAACTCTGGCTTAAGTAATTTATAAAAAAAAATTGTATGGCTAAAAACAAATGTTTGACTTTCTAAACTTGTGATTGTGCATTACATAAAAAATTCTACCAACAAGTCGGGCGCAACTTAATTATCCTTGAGACAAGTTGAGGATACGTGGAACGACAATATGCAGGTTAGGGTGGATAGGAAAATCAATGTGGGGGTTCCAGGGCAGGGCTGTTATCAACTATTTAACATTTACCTGCGATTACGATCAATAGCTCCAGTAGCTAGAATCAATATTTCATTCGTGTGTGTGAGTGAGTGGGGGGGGGGGTGGTAGAAGGAATGGTTACATGTCAATAATTTTTAATTTATTGTGTATATCTTCGTTATAAGGGTAAACTTAAAATGCACTAAAAAAAAGTTCACGGTAATTATTATCTACAACAAAAAATAAATAAAGAAATTTCAAGGCGCGGACAGAAGTTTTTTTTTGCCGATTTTCCACCCAAAAAATGCCCTTAAAACAGCTAAAAAGGTGGTTATTTTTAGGAGTGTACATCTATAATTCTACACCTGTATGAGCAAATTGCCTGCTTGGGTATACCTTGATCACCTCAATCTACGAAAATGAGAAATTCCTAAAAAGAGGGTTGTGCGAAGGACTAACAACCCTTTCACAATAAGTAATGAAAAATGTTAAGGAACCTGAATATCAGGAGGCCAAGGTCCGATTTGGGCTGTGGCGCCATTGTAGAAGAAGAAATGTTAGAAAAAATTATCAGCTCAGCTTCACTCCTTCTACCACCTCCCATACAAATATCTGTATTGTTGCGAGCTAGAGGTTCGCCGATTTCAAGAAAAACACAATTCGTTTAAAAACAATGGATAATTTATTTATTGCACTTTTACACAGTTTCCCGATCACTTCAGTTAATTCGCTCTAAAGAAACTTAATTCGCACAACACGGTAACACCGCCGATCTATCTATCGCTTTCGCTTACTTACACCGATAGGTGTTTTCCATAAAACTGTCGCTTAGTAACTGGCTCACTTGTCGCAAGGCTCTGGCTATTTCTACTTGGTTTATCCAATTCTCGAACCTTCTCTGGTGTATGTTTTTCTGCTGGGTCTGGACTATTCTAGAAGTTACTAGATGGCGTCGGGTGTCATTGGTTGTGGCCCTCTACATGTTTGAAGAGTATTCTATAAAGTTCTGGCAGATTTGAGAGAGATCATTGCCAGATCTATAACAATATTAGAAGATTATTCGAGAACTTTCTTTTAAGTAGAGAAAGTTCATATTGCGTGGTTTGTTCTGGCATATTGGAGAAGATCAATATTGCGTGGTGGCCAGATTTATAACAGAATTATAAATTCAAGAAAAGCATTTCTCCTTCAAGTATATGAGCTATCGACTTTGAAATTGAATCAAAGCATGGTGATAAGGATGATGATAAGCAGTTTCAAAATCATCTTCAACGCTCCACTTCCTCTACCACCTCCCATACAAATGCCCCAATTTCTGGAAAACTATGTCCATTTCTTTAAAAATAATGAAAACTAAAAACTTTAAATTCAGCAGAAAACATTTTGCATGCCATGTTCGAAGTCAAATGCGAAAAATATAAACCTTCCCTTCTACTTCTACCAACTCCCATGCAAAAGTCTCTATTCACTATTCGAAATAATTTGAGATAACATATTTTCCGGTATATTAAAGTCAAAACCAAATTGCCAAAAACCAATTGGTGTTGTACTATCAAGCAACACGACTCTTAAGAAATATAATCTAAAAATTATTAACATCGCTACAGGCCTGGCCTAGATTAGTGGCGTAAGTTGACATAACTCCTTGCGTTCTTCCCTGCATGATATAGCCGCTTATAGGCGGCGTTCATGGAAGAAAACTGTTGCTGCGGCAGCCAGGTAACAGCTTGGCCAGCAACGCTGGAACCCTTCGAATACGTTGCATATTGATGAGGTGTGGATCCTGATGTGCCAAGTCACGTGAGTGATATATTTGCATATCGGGCATAGCTTGAATCGACGGCGGCATCTGGATTAATTGCATCAATAGCTTCGAATACTGTTGCGGCTGCTGTTGAATCTCCACAGTTGGCATCGTTATTTGCCCCATTGGAACTTGATATGGCGAAATTGTTGCACCACCAGCCATCATAGATATTCCCATCGACGATATGGTACCGTATTCTGGTTGATCGTAGTTCTGTGCGCAATTGACGTAATCTGCAAAACCAATTTAAGTGCTCGCGGTGTCTTTCATATAAGATTTGCTTCTGGTATATCTATAAGCACTCTTTCTCTCGAACGAATTCGAGAAAACGTTCCTCAAAAAGATTTTATGCACGCGTACTCCAAAATATGTTCGATAATTTTGACTTCTTTTTTTATTTCCAGTAAAAAGTCAATATACAGGGTGTTTGGTACTCCGTGCGCCACCTTGTAAGGGGTTATTCCTAGATATATTTTGAGAAAAAAATTGTTCTACGGAGATGTTCAATTTTCAATATCCGCGGAGATACAGGGTGATCAAGAAAAGTGTTTCGGACCTGTACCCTCACTCACTCAAAACGCTACATCTTTAAAACTAATAATCGCAATTTAAAGTGTTATAGCTGGTTTTTAGGGAATCAAATTACCTTTTATTTGGCGTAATAGTCCGCATTGTAACTGTACCCAATTCTAAGGTATTTGCTTCAGAACACAAATTTTTGATACTTTGACCCTCAAAATTCTGGGATCAATGTAGTTTTTCTCAAAAAAACGCATTATAAAAATGTCATTTTAATGTTGGTTTTTTATGTGCCATATTATTGCCTATAAAAGATGCACACGTACTTATGACTTAGGTTTTCCCGTTTTCCAGGTAATAAGCGAAAATACATATGGTTTAAAAATAAAATATACCATAAAGCAACCCTCGTTCTAAAAAAACTACCTGAAATGTTGTTAAACTGAAATATTCTTTGTGTCCTTTAATTACTATTCAAATTATTGAGAAATGTCCTTTAATTAGTATTAAATTATCGAAGAATTGAATTAAATTGAAATGAGTTCCAACACAACTAGGTTCGGCACTTTGCCTTTTTTAATGGTCAATCAATCAAATTCCTGTTAAGACCCCCTATAGGGGCATAGGACAGAAACAACTCTCTTCCACAAGGCGCGATCCTGCGCATCGGCTTTAAGCTGTTGCCAGGACTTGTTTATTCCTCTGGCCTCCTGCTCAACTGCTCGCTTCCATGTGTTACATGGTCGACCAACCCGACGTCTTCCTTGAGGGTTATAATCCAGAGCCTGTTTTGCGATGTTTTGCTCTGGTTTCCTCAAAGTATGACCGATCCACTGCCACTTTCGCCGTTGAATCTCAATACCTATTTTAGTCTGGCGAGTTGTACTCTAAAGTTCGTCGTTGGAGATCACTTCTGGCCAGAATATTCCTAAAATGCGTCGGAGGCATTGGTTTACGAAAGTCTGTAGTTTCTTGGTAAGTCGAACGGTCACTTTCCACGTAGTACAACCATATAACAACACGGATTTGACGCATGCGTCAAAAACTCGCAGCTTCGTGCGAAGGGAGATCTCTCTTAACCTCCAGAAAGGGGAAAGGATACCGAAGGCCTGACGAGCTTTATTTAGCCGAGCCTCAACATCCTTTTCGGCTCCGCCGTCCATGCTGACAATGCTTCCGAGATAGCAAAAATCTTGCACCTCTTCCACATCCTGTCCATTAAGAACAATGGGTGTGCTTGCGTTCGAACCCATGTGCATGTACTTGGTTTTACGCACATTTATTTTCAGTCCCGCCTCTTTGCATTTAGAATGCAACGAGCGAACATTTGACTCTAAGTCCGAACGGGTATGTGCCAGCAAACACACGTCATCAGCATAATCAAGGAGACTTAAGATGTCAAATAGTCTCCATTGAAGACCTTTACCTTCCCCACCTTCCAGTGCAGCTTTCAAGATGTCATTTATTACCACCAGAAACAGGGCTGGTGATAATATGCAGCCTTGTCTGACACCCGTTCGCACAGGAAAGCTCTCGGACAGCTCTCCTCTATGCAAGACGCGACACCTTGCATCTTCGTAGGATTCTTTAATCATAGCTATGACCTTATTTGGAATACCTCTCCTACGCAAAGCATTCCATATGTAATCTCGCTTAACGCTGTCGAAAGCCTTCTCGAAGTCCACAAACATGAGATGTAGTGGCGAACCCATTTCGGCTGACTTCTCTAATATTATCCGTAGGGTATTTGTGTGGTCGGTACAAGACGACCCTTTACGGAATCCAGCCTGATAAACTTCGAGAGTGCTCTCGACGACATCACTAATCCTATTGAGAATTACCTTAGCCATAATTTTTGATACGGCAGTAAGTAGACATATACCACGCCAATTGCCACAATCCCGAAGGTCGCCCTTCTTCGGAATTTTCACAATGACGCCCTCCTTCCTTTTTAATGGTGTACCTAACAAAATGAAAAGCGTATAAAAGCAAATCTTACTTCATATTTTTACCAGTTTTAGTTACATTGTTAAAAGTAGAAGGTGTCACTAAAATTTCGAAAATAATTTCGAAATGCCTGAGTACTCGAATGAAGAATATGCAGACATCATTTTAATTTATGGAGAGTGTCAGGCAAATACACGAGCGGCGCGATCTTTGTATCATCAGAGATTTCCTAATCGTCGGATACCTGACATGAGAGTATTCCAAGACGTTTACAGAAGGATTCGGAAAACAGGCAGCGTTAGAACAAGCAGAGTAAATGCAAATTCTGCGCCGATAATCGCTGTTCCAATCAATGAAGGAATACTACATGCTGTTCAAAATGATCCATCAATCAGTATCCGACGCTTGGCATTGCAGTTAAGCGTCTCTACGTGGAAAGTTTGGAGTGTCCTAAAAGCAGAGCGTTTGCATCCCTACCATCACACACCAGTGCAGGAGCTGTTACCCATTAATTTGCTCAAAAGGATGGATTTTTGCAATTGGCTCCTTGGACGACAACTAAGTGACGAGAATTTTATGAACATTCTTTCGATGGATGAGTCCCAATTCACCAGGGACGGTATCACAAACTTACACACCTCGGCTGAGAACAATCCACATACAAGAAGAGAGGCATCATTTCAGCAAAGATTCAGTGTCAATTTATGGGCAGGTGTGATTGGTGACGATTTCATTGGTCCTATTAGGCTTCCGCCTACCCCAAATAGTTCCAATTACTTGAATTTTTTGACAAATGATCTACAGGAGTTATTGGATGATGTGCCACTGCAACGATTGGCTTCCATGTTTTACCAACACGATGGTGCTCCAGCTCATTACGGCCGACAAATCACAGATTGGCTAAATTCCAATTATAGCAATCGCTGGATCGGTAGAAATGGACCGATACACGGGCCTGCAAGATCTCCTGATTTAACTTTTATGGATTTCTTTGTATGGGGACGGATGAACGATCTTGTCTACGCAACGGAAGTAGTAACGTTGCAGGATATAAACACCAGAATCGATGCGGCAGCAACAGAAGTAAGGCAGCAGTTGAGAAGTATGAACACAAAGAGAACACTGGCAAAACGAGCTTTAGCGTGCATTCAAAATGAAGGTGGCTATTTTGAACTATTATTGTAATTAAGAAAATTTGAAATAAACCATAAAAACCATTCTTAAGCTCTTTTAGTTCAAGCGGAGAGTGTTGATCAACATATTCTTGTTTTTTGATAAAAGTGCTAAATTATTGGAATGATAGTTTTTGCTAAACTATGAAACTTATACAATGCAAGTGTATACATCTTTTGTAGGCAATAATATGGCACATAAACAGACAACATTAAAATGACATTTTTATAATGCGTTTTTTTGAGAAAAACTACATTGATCCCAGAATTTTGAGGGTCAAAGTATCAAAAATTTGTGTTCTGAAGCAAATACCTCAGAATTGGGTACAGTTACAATGCGGACTATTACGCCAAATAAATGGTAATTTGATTCCCTAAAAACAAGCTATAACACTTTGAATTGCGATTATTAATTTTCAAGACATAGCGTTTTGAGTGAGTCAGGGTACAGGTCCGAAACACTTTTCTTGATCACCCTGTATCTCCGCGAATATTGAAAATTGACCATCTCCGTAGAACAATTTTTTTCACAGAATATATCTAGGAATAACCCCTTACAAGGTGGCACACGGAGTACCAAACACCCTGTATACAGAGTTGTGCAAAGCAAAAGCAACCATTTCAATTAAAAAAAAAATTTATGTTTTTTTCTTAATTTTAATTCAACTATAACAAAAATAATAATACATATTAATGCACTCAACAAACACCAACAAATTAACATACTTCACTAAAAACAAAAGATTTCATAACTGTAAAAATAAATAAAAAAACATAACAGAATTATGATTGGGCTTAAAGCCCAATCATATGATACTCTAGATGAGATGGAAATGGCTTAAATACACCGAAATATATTTCATCTCAAATTCTTTCGAATAGTGAATAGAGGCTTTTGCATGGGAGGTGGTAGAAGTAGAGGGGGAAGTTTGTATTTTTCGTATATGACACCGAACATGGCATGCAAAATGTTTTTTGCTGAATTTAAAGTTTTTAGTTTTCATTATTTTTAAAGAAATTGGTCATAGTTTTCCTGAAATTGGGGCATTTGTATGGGAGGTGGTAGAGGAAGTGGAGCGTTTAAGATGATTTTGAAACTGCTTATCATCATCCTTATCACCATGCTTTGATTCAATTTCAAACTCTCATATACTTAAAGGAAAAATGCTTTTGTTGAATTTAGAAAACAAATATTTGTATGGGAGGTGGTAGAAGGAGTGAAGCGGAGCTGCTAATTGTTTCTAACATTTATTTCAATTATTAAGAAACAAATTCAGGCAAAATTTGAAGTTTGTACTTTTTCTAGTTTGAATGGAAATCGATCAAATGCATTTAACAAAAATTATGCATTTGTATGGGGGGTAGAAGGAGTCTACGGATCAAAACAAATTTTTTTCACATTATTAATATTTCTATTTGTATACTTTGTACAAAATATCAAGTTGATAGCTTTAACAGTTTCGAAGAAAAATAATTTATAATTTGAATTTCAAAATTTCGTGAAATGTGTATGGGAGGTGGAAGAAGGAGTGAGGTGAAGTTGATTTTTATTTTTAAAATAAATTGCAATTATAGTAGAATTAATTCTGACAAAATTTCGTCTTTTCAGCTTTACTAGTTTCTATGAAAAATGAAAATATGTATTTTTCAAAATTGTCCATTTGTATGGGAGGGGGTAGAAGGAGTAAGGGGATCGGGTCAATATTCCGTGATATTAATGACATCTATATCATAATACTTTGACCTAAATTTCAAATCGATAACTTAAATAGTTTCAAAGAAAAATCAATTTCTTACTATTTCGAAATTTCATGAAATTTGTATGGGAGGAGTTAGAAGGAGTGGGGGGATGTAGCCCATTCACGAACTTAAAGTTACTTTTTTGCTAAAAATGACACAAAAAATTTTTTAGCACTATAGCTCAAAGCTTTCGAGAGTTATGCTGTAGACAGACGGACAGACAGACAGACGGTCACACGGAACCGAGGTTTTTGAGCCCTGTACCCTTGGCGGCTCTGTGCGAGCATTATTTCTTAGCGTTACAAACGGTAAGGCAAACACAATATACTCTCAGATTTCATCTAGAGTATAAAAACAGGCTTCTGCATTTAGAAGTGAGCAAAACAATAGCAACTTTTTAGAAATGGTAGCTGATTTCTCAGTACTTCGTATAATACCCATTTTTTTTATCACTTCAACACATCTCCGTGGCATAGATGCTATTAAATTTGTAATTATACCCTCAGGTATATTTTCCCACTCTTTTTTCAAGGTTTCCATTAGTTCTGTTTTATTTCTAAAACGTTGGGACCCAACTCGTCGTTTGAGGATTCCAAAGAGGTTCTCAATCGGATTTAAGTCTGGAGATTGGGCCGACCAATCAAGAACTTGAATCCTTTTCTCATTAATCCATTCTTTTACCAGCTTCGATGTGTGTTTTGGATCGTTGTCATGTTGAAAAACCCATCGAAGCGGCATTTCCCATTCGGCATAGGGCAACATAATAGTCTCTAAAATCTCCTTGTATTTGAAACGGCCCATTATTCCATTTATTTCCTAAAAAGGACCCATTCCGTTAGCTGAAAAACATATCCACACCATGACACTACCACCTCCATGCTTGGCTGTGACCTTGAAGTATCGTGGATCGAGTCGCTCACCTTTTCGTCTTCGTACAGTATTCATCCCATCCGAGTTAATTAAATTAAATTTGGATTCGTCACTGAAGAGGACTGTTTTCCACTTATCAATGGACCAATTCAAATGTGTTTTTTCAAAATTCAACCTGTAAATTGGAATCAATGTAAAGCAATAGAACACATTATTAAATTCACCTTTTTTGCAAGTGTTTCTTAGTAAGAATTGTTTTCTTGGCTGGTCTATAACTTTTTAAATTATTCTCCAAAGCGCGCCTCCGGATTGTACTGGAATCTATGCTTAAATTTAACTCTCTTACAATGACGTTTGACGTCATAAACGGGTTTTTTTTTAATTAGAGCAGTAATTCTCCTGTCCGTGTGGCTTGAAGTTTTTCGTGGTCGTTCACCCAAATGCAGCGTGTCAGTCTCTCCCGTCGTTTTATATTTCTTAATAAGTCGCGAAATTATAGATTTATTAATATTATATTTTTTTGCGATTGAAATTTGGGAAGATCCGTTACAATACTCTTCAATTAATTTAGACTTAAAACTGTTATGAAACTTATTTCGCGCCATAATAAAAAAAGAAAACTACTCAACAAAATCCTGGTATCTGTTTTCAGCAATTCATTTGCATGAAATGTGCAAAATTTATATAGAAAAAATTCCGTTGGCTGAAGATTTCTTCCTAGTTGGTTGCAAAGTTGCTATTGTTTTGCACACTTTAAAATGCAGAAGCCTGCTATTTTTCATTTATTTTTAGCGTTATGAAATCTTTTGTTTTTTGTGAAGTATGTTAATTTGTTGGTGTTTGTTGAGTGCATTATTATGGATTTTTAATTTTTTTATAGTTGAGTTAAAATTAAGAAAAAAACATGAATTATTTTTTTTATTGAAATGGTTGCTATTGTTTTGCACAACACTGTACATACATACACCCTACTCGATCAAAAAAGTATTCACTACAGTGAATTTTGACACG
This sequence comes from Chorisops tibialis, assembly GCA_963669355.1. NCBI lineage: Eukaryota > Metazoa > Arthropoda > Insecta > Diptera > Stratiomyidae > Chorisops > Chorisops tibialis. Next base: position 168,199,910 of record OY770263.1, on the reverse strand, counting down.
ATTGTTACATATTTTGCCATATTTCTCGGCGGGATTTTAACTATAAATATGAAAAAAAAATTTCGTGGATCGAGCCGACACTATTTATTAAATATTTTCAGCCTTCCGGAAGGCAAAAATTAAAAAATTGCTACAAAAATAAATAAACATCCGGTTTTCTTGGCTTTTTCACGTACTCCGAATAACAGTTCGATTATTTAGTAATGCCCTACACAAAAACCAAATGGGATTACATAATTTCCCGCAGAGGGAACATTTTTTTTTGTGAATTTATTAAAAACTACAAACAGTGCTGGAAAAAACTTTTGCAACCGAAGTCACGAGCAATTTTTTTTGTTCAAAACTTTCTTTTTTTTTGAATTGAGCTTAACAATTTTTAAACAGAATAATTTCCCGTAATGTACTAAACCAAAGCTTTTTACATACCAAGCTAGGCAGAACTGACGTAGCGGCCATCTTGAATGACTCCAGTGGGTGTGACGTCATAGATTTTTCCATTTCAAAAGACCACCTGTATTATTTTTGTACAATCCTGTCGTAAAAACACGTTTTACCGAAAACAACACAAAAGCATAATTAAATCAAATTCAGCACGGAAATATTACGAGGCTGCATTTTCGTAATAACTAAAATTCTACAGTTTTCTGTGTGAAAATTAACCGGAGAACTCTGCACAATATGAGTGACAGATTTTCTTCGGTGTAACAAACCGAGATTTAACTTTGATTGCACTTTTTTCAATTAAAAATGTATTGCACTGATATCAGCGTTTAATAGTTACAGTGCCGGAAAAAAGTTTGGAAACATGGTCTCTCAACCCACAATCATAGCTCTGAAACAGAATTCCTGGTACTTACACCTATGAAACTTTGCATAAAATAGCTGTATCCCATTTCTTTTTAATCTTTAAAGGGATATTTAATTATGGCAACTCTAAAAAAAAATAGTGACAACAGTTTCGAATATTTCTGGTAATACTTGCGGAAAAAAGTATGGAAACAAAACGGTTTTTGTTGTCAAAAAGTTAATTAGAACCGTTTACTTTGAAATTGAATGTCATTAGTAATTTGTTGTGCGACTGAATTAAATTTAACTCCAATTAAAGTTTTTTTATGAAACATAATTAAAAATGCCGAAGTGTAAGTTGTACTCAATGGATTTGAAGGAGAAAATCGTTTCTATGTACAATAACGGAACAAAACAAATTCAAATTTCACAAAAACTTGATATACCAAGAGGAACAATTTCGAAAATTATTAAAAACTTTCATCAGCGAGGGACAGTCGAGTGTGCTCCAAAGTCAATGAGGCCTAGAAAAACAACAGCAACCACCGATCGCATAGTTCAAAGGATGTCTAAACAAAAACCAGGACAAACGGCCACTGAGATCAACGCCGAGTTAAAGAACAGAGGTATTTCAGATGTGACAGATCGGACAATTAGAAATAGATTAATGGAAAGTGGCCTTTTTGGAAGATCTCCACTGAAGAAGCCACTCTTATCAAAAGCCAATATTGCAAGAAGACTAACATTTGCAAAAGAACACATTCTTTGGACTCCCAGCAAATGGAATACAGTTCTGTGGAGTGATGAATGTAAATTTCAACTATTTAGAAGCGATGGAAAACATTACGTTAGAAGACCACGGGGTGAAAGGTACAATGCAAGGTATCAATTACCAACAGTTAAACATGGCGGAGGATCGGTAATGGTTTGGGCATGTTTTTCACGTTCTGGAGTTGGCCCAATTTTTCGGATAGATAAGATAATGGATCGGTATCGGTATTTGGAAATATTGCAAAACAATATGCTTCCATATGCTGAAGAAGAAATGCCGTTACGTTGGATTTTCCAACAAGATAACGATCCGAAGCATTCTTCGCGTTTAGTTAAGGATTGGTTCCAACAGGAAAAAGTGAGTGTTATGGAATGGCCTTCACAATCCCCAGATCTGAATCCAATCGAACACCTTTGGGAACATGTAAAGCGTAAAATTCGACACACAAAAATTTCTAATAGGAATGCACTGTACGATGAAATCATTAGAGAATGGCAAAACATCCCGGTTTCATTTTGCGAAAAGTTGGTGGACTCAATGGAGAGGAGATGCAAGGCTGTACTAAAAGCAAAAGGGAGAAGCACTAAATACTAAGAAAAACATGCTATTTCCTTTAAATTCGAATTATATGAAAAAGATATGTGTTTCCATACTTTTTTCCACGAATAATACCAGATAAAATCGAAACTGTCGTCACAATTTTTTTTAGCGTTGTTATAAACAAATTTCGCTTTGAAGATTTATAGGAAATGCGGCACTGCAATTCTATGCAAAGTTTCATAGGTGTGTGCACAAGGAATTTTGTTTCAGAGCTATGATTGTGGGTTGAGAGACCATGTTTCCAAACTTTTTTCCGGCACTGTACATGCCGAGCACTATTAATAAAGTGCCTTGGAAAGCTGAACTATCTTTAACACTACATTTAAGAATAAACGCGATTCTTACGAAGCCCGCCGTGTCTGCTCCATACAAAAGCGAGCGAATTTGAATGGAACTGTTATTTTTGTTATGACTACAACGTGTTGTTGGATAGACTTACATGGCTTTATACTTAAGAGGGCTTTGACTAAACACAAAAGCTATAACAAATAATAATTTTCAACTCTCAGAAAAATAAAAATAATAAAAATGTCAATTGAGTCACACTTTTAGTTAACAAAACGTTTGAAATTTTATTTTATTTTTATACTCTAGATGGAATCTGAGAGTATATTGTGTTTGCCTTACCGTTTGTAACGCTAAGAAATAACGCTCGCACAGAGCCGCCAAGGGTACAGAAATATTTGTTGTCGCGCAAAAACATCGATTCCGAGTGACCGTCTGTCTGTCTGTCCGTCTGTCTGTCTGTGCGTCTGTCTACAGCATAACTCTCGAAAGCTTTGAGCTATAGTGCTAACAATTTTTCTGTGTCATTTTTAGCAAAAAAGTAACTTTAAGTTCGTGAATGGGCTGCATCCCCCCCACTCCTTCTACCCCCTCCCATACAAATTTCATGAAATTTCGAAATATAAAGAAATTGATTTTTCTTTGAAACTATTTAACCTATCGACTTGAAATTTAGGTTAAAATATTATGATATAGATATAGATGTCATTAATATTACGGAATATTGATCCGATCCCCTCACTCCTTCTACCGCCTTCCATAAAAATGGACAATTTTGAAAAATATATATTTTCGATTTTCATTGAAACTACCTGATTCTACTATAATTGCAATTAGTTTTAAAAAGAATTATCAACTTCACCTCACTCCTTGTACCCCCTCCCATACAAATTTCACGAAATTTTGAAATTTAAATTAAACTATTTTTTTTCGAAACTGTTAAAGCTATCAATTTGATATTTTGTATAAGGTATAAAAATGGATACACTGGTGGTCAAAATAATAAATACACCCCTAAGTTTCTTGTAAAACATCTATTTTTTTCAGCTGGCAATGCTTTTCAAGTAACGTAATCAACTGCAATTAACCATTAGATTGGGAAGCCATTGTTTTAAGTAGCAAACCTGTTCATATGTTTTATGCGGACATGTCAATTTGAATTTGATAGTCAGAGGACCACTTTCACATTGGACAAAATAATAAATACAAAAATTGTGCGCGTCTCTAAAAGGAACCCTTTCGCGTCTTCGGTCGTGATTTTGCATGAAACAAATGCTAAAGTCAGTGCTAGAACAATTCGTAGAAGATTATTGGACGCAGACTTACCAGCCCGATCACCAAGAAAAGTGCCTCTCCTAAGTAAAAAAAAACATACGGAACCGACTAAATCTTGCAAGGGCCCATTTAGATTGGAGCGGAGAAGAAGGCACGAGAAAATGGCGAAATATTCTCTGGAATGACGAGTGCAAGTTCAACATCTTCAGATCGGACGGAAATGAATATGTTAGGCGTCCTCCCAACAAACCATTTGATCCACAATATACCAAAAAGACCGTTAAGCATGGGGGAGGTAGCATAATGGTGTAGGCAGCATTTTCTTGGTATGGTGTAGGCCAATTCAGTTGATTGACGGGATTATGACCAAAGAAAGTTATTTGGACATACTAAAGGACATAATGCTGCCATTTGCAGAGGAAGACATGCCACTTCGATGGACATTTCAACACGATAATGATATGAAGTACACTGCAAAAATAGTGGAGGAATGGTTGCGACGCAAAAAAATGTCGGTTCTCGATTGGCCAGCGCAGCCACCGGACTGTAATCCTATTGAGAACTTATGGAAGCAAGTCAAGGATAAGGTTTATGTACATAAACCCAGAAATAAGTTCGAAATGTGGACTGCAGTAAAAAGAGAGTGGCACCTGATTTCAAAATAAAGTTGTGAACGTTTAGTGGGTTCGATGTCGGTTCGTTGCAAAGAAATTCTTAAAAATAGGGGTCACGCAATAAATTACTAAGTTGAAATTATAAAAAAAATAAAACTGAAAACTTCTCTTGAAAAGAACTAAATGTTTCAATACAATTCCTCATACTATTTTGTCCACTCTATAATTGGGATAATGAATCCAAATCGGAATATATTAAAAACCCTTAACAGGTAAGACACTTTTTTACTAATATGTTCTACACATTTCAACGTATCGTTTCAATAGACTGGCTTAACTTACAAGGTATTGAAAGCTGAAAAAATAAATGTTTTCCAAAAAACGCAGGCGTGTATTTATTATTTTAACCACCAGTGTATATCAATAACGGGAAAAAAAATTGTTTTGATTCTGACACTCCTACCCCCTCCCATACAAATACATAATTTTTGTTAAATTTTTTATATCGATTTCCATTAAAACTAGAAAAATTTCAAACTTAACATTTTGCCAGAATTTGTTTTTAAATAGTTGCAATAAATGTTAGAAAAAGTTATCAGCTCAACTTCACTCCTTCTACCCCCACCCATATAAATATCTGTAATATAAATTCAAGAAAAGCATTTCTCCTTCGAATATATGAGAGCTATCGACTTTGAAATTGAATCAAAGCATGGTGATAAGGATGATGATAAGCAGTTTCAAAATCATCTAAAACGTTCCACTTCCTCTGTCACCTCCCATGCAAATGCCCCAATTTCAGGAAAACTATGCCCAATTTCTTTAAAAATAATGAAAACTAAAAACTTTAAATTCAGCAGAAAACATTTTGCATGCCATGTTCGATGTCATATGCGAAAAATATAAACTTTCCCTTCTACTTCTACCACCTTCCATGCAAAAGTCTCTATTTACTATTCGAAATAATTTGAGATGACATATTTTCCGGTATATTAAAGTCATTCCCATTTCATCTAGAGTATCATATGATTGGGCTTTACGCCCAATCATAATTCTGTTATGTTTTATTTTTATTTTTTAATATTTACTTGAATGGCCATGACTTTTGATGACTTGTGCACATTTTCTGAGCATAGATGAAATCAAGTTATCGATAATGCATTTTGGAATTCTTTCCCATTCTTCTTTAACGGCTATGGGTAGGTCCAATTCCTTAGAGAAATTTTGCTTACGAAGATTATATTTTACAATCTCCCAAAGATTCTCAATTGGATTGAGAACTGGGGATTGTGCTGGTCAATCCAAAAGCCTGACTCCATTATTCCTAATCCAACTCTTCACCAATTTTGAAGTGTGTTTAGGATTTTTGTCATGTTGAAACGTCCACAATAAAGGCATATGCTCATAAGCATAAGGCAGCGGAGTCCACTATACCATCAATTTTAAAAAGAGGTCCAAGGCCGTGGGCAGAAAGACATCCCCAGAACATTAAATTACCTCCAACAAATTTCACATTTGTGTACCGAGGATTCAGTCGTTCACATTTAGACCTTCTTACATGACGTAACCCATCAGTACCTCTTAAGTTAAATTTACTTTCGTCCGATAAAAGCACGGTCTTCCACTTTTGTAAATTCCAATTATATGATTTCTGGCAAATTTTAGTCTGACCTTCAGATTTTTTTTAGAAATCAATGGCTTCTTTGCTGGTCGGTAGCTTTTAAGTCCAAATTCAACAGCTCTTCTTCGAATGGTTCTAGTGGTTACATTTAAATTCAGTTCGTTCTTTAACTGTTTGGATGATATTTCAGGATTTTATTTAAATATTTGAATCATCTCTTTGGGTAGTTTTCCTAGGTCGCCCTCCTTTGTGGATTGTCTCTACTTTTTCACTTTTAACTATTCTATAAATTGTGGACCTTAACATATTGTACTTTTTGCTAATGTCTTTTCGTGATAATCGACTTTTATAATCACTTTGTATTCTAGATTTTATTCATTCATATTTATAAAATCTTTCTATTAGTTTTAAATTTACCAAAGAATAACACTAATCACGCAGAATATTGACTTTATTGCAACAATGACAAGTGACAATACTAACGACCTGATAAATGATCTGTAGATAAAACGGATTAGCTCGACCAAAAAATACAAAAATACAGTTTAGCAGTAAAACTGTTACGCATATGATGCCGTTATTTTAAGAAGTTGCAAATGTTTTGTCCAACTAAAAGTATGGCTCAATTGACTTTTTATTTTTTTTTATTTTTCTGAGAGTTGAAAATTATTATTTGTTATAGCTTTTGTGTTTAGAACATTACGGGAAATAATTCTGTAAAAAAATGTTGAAGCTCAGTTCAAAATAGAGAAAGTCTTGAACAAAAAATATTGTTTCTGACCTCGGTTGCCATAAAAAGCCCCGCAGGGCTATTCAAAACGCAGTTCTATGCTTAGTCGTAGTTAGATACGAAAAAGAGGGTTTTTTAATTATGGGATTTTAATTATAATATAATCATTTAAAAAAAAACGGTTGAGAATTTTGTTTTTATCCCCACCCCTCTGTTCAGACCCCAATGGATAAATGAAATTATTTTGTCCCATAAACCCCTCTATATAAATGTTAATTTTCATCTTTCTAGCTAGAACCATTGTTGAGGTTATCGAATTCTTTGTTTTCAGTTTTAGCGCTCCCTCCGCCTTCCTCTTAACTCTTACACCCCCGAAATGGGTGTCCGCCTGAGATCCGCAACCATCTAGAATTCACCCAAAAATGAACTTCCTATCTTGAAGGGTTTGGGAGGTAATGTGCGCTAAGCGTACATGTACGGCGCACTGTGGGGTATTTGTCGATTCTAGCTGGCCAAAACTATTTATGCGTTTCTCTTGTCTCAAACTTAGGAATTATGTTATGTTATGAAGTAAATAGGTGATTTGAGTAATATTCATCCAAAAAATTGTATTAAACTTTAAGCTTATATGGTTTGTAATATGCTTTAATTGCGTAAATAGTATAACTGTATCTTCTAACATGAATTTTGCAAGAATGTTTGCATGTAATGATATTTTTCTCTTAACTATAAATGTTTTTTAACTTATTGCCTTATGTGGGATTTTAATTAAGGGTTCAATGAATTAATTTTGGTGTTAGAGCTAATGAAAAAAATAAGAAAATTTGTTGGAATTGGGAATAATTCTAACAAGTCATAATTAATCTTAAGAATTTTCGTAATATAAAAAATGAGGTGTTATGTTTGGCGAATGAACGAAATGCATAATTAAGTATAATTAATAAAATATGTTAAAAAATAACTTAAAAAACATAACAGGGCTACGATTGCGCGTAAATCGCAATCTTACGATACTCTAGATGAAATAGAATTTTTTGTGATCCCAAGATATTTTGTATGGGGACTGTTAGAAGGGGTGATAGCATTGAACTAATTTTTCCCCATCATGTTAAAGAAGCTATAAAAATGTTTTATACAAAATGCTTACTCCAAAAATTGAATAGGAGCTGAGAAAATTAGTGTGTTAGATTTAGTGAAAATGTGCAGTTTGTATGGGAGGTGGTAGAAAGAGTGGAGGGATTTTAGTCATTTTTTTAGAAATAACTAAGAATATCATAAAATTGATATCTCTTAAATTTTAGACCAGTAACATTCATAGTTTTCAAGAAAATAGATTTTTTGTGAAGTTGTGAAACTGTGTCATATTGTATGGGAGGGGGTAGAAGCAGTGAAGCTAATCAAATATTTTTTTCTGATCTTAGTGATAATGCTGAATAAGTATTTATTAAAAAATGTGAGCTCGATCAATGTTATATGTTCTGGGAAAATCGGCTTAGAGCATTTCATGAAAAAGTGTAGTTTATATGGGAGGGGTTGGAAGGAGAGGGAGAAAGCAAATAATTTTTATACTGTATATTGAAATCATTATGAAAGTAATATATCCCGAAATTCAGACTAATAGCTTTTATACTTTTCGAGCAAATCCATTTATAGTCGAATTTTGTCATTTTGTATGGGAGGGGGTTGAAGGGGTGAAGCTAATCGTCTAATTTTTTTTTAGACTTACTAACAATTTTAAATAAATATTTAGTGCACAATTTCAGCTCGCTAAATTTTATACGCACTGAGTAAATTGGCTTAGAGTAATTCATGACAAGTACAGTTTGTATGGGAGGTGGTAGAAGGAGGGGGAGGACACGCATAAGTTTTTAACAGTAGATTGATATTATCATAAAAGTAATATATTTCAAATTTCAGGCCTTTATACTTTTCGAGCAAATCCGTTTATTGTCAAATTGCGCATTTGTGTCATTTTGTATGGGAGGGGGTAGAAGGGGTGGAGCGATTTGGCCGGTTCACGAACTTGACCTTATTTTTTTTGTCAAAAATGACGTGTACGAAATTTGAGCTTTCTAGCTCAACGCGTTCTCAAGCTAGAGAGCGAACGGACGGACGGACGGACATCCGGTTTTGAGATTTTTGAGTGATAATATTAACTTCTGTATCATTCATTTTTTTCTCCGAGCCTTATTTCTTGGCGTTACAAACTTTAGAGCAAACTTATAATACTCTCAGATTTCATTTAGAGTATAATTAATCCCAAGATGACGCTCAGATCTCTTCTTCCGATGACTTCCATTTCAGATAAAATTTCCTCGATTTCATTTTCACAAAAATATAATTTATTTTCACCAGGCAATAGCATTTTCAAGGTTTCTGCTGTAAATGGATTACTTTTTGTTGGTATCATACTTGTAATAAGAAATTCTGAAGTAAGCAGAAGTCTATGAATTACATTCTTGTTACAGAATTCTCTGCTGAACTTTCTTGTGTTGTTGAGGCGATATAAGCGGAAGTCTTTCAAATGAAATGCCTCAGATGTTTCCTCTGACAATTGTCCAATTGGAAAGAGAGCGTTCTCAATCACAATTATTTCCGATGACAATTTCGGATCTTTGAAAAAGCATCTGCTAGTATTGCCGTCATTGGTGTTTCTAAATCCATGTTTGGGTACTTCTACAATCAAACCCATTCTTTCTCTAAAACTTTTCTGAATAGCCTCCTTTCGCTCCTTTACAAATTCTTTCTCATCCTCCGATTTTAACATCCACTTTTTTAAAGATAGATAGATGCAACAATGTCTCGAATAACCTTATTCTGGCGTCTAAATGAAAGTAAAAATGTTAATGTCGTTGGATTAGTCTCTTTTTGTTGTGTCAATTTGATGAAATCTTTAGAAGTGGCTCCATAAATATAAAATTTCATTGAAGATGTAGTATTTACGAGTATAGCAGCATTACACACCTTGCCGTCAATCATTGTAAAGTTTAAAATATGTTGTATGGAAATGTTGCTATCTATTCCTGTTTCCTCTAAATTATCCATTTCTGTTGAATGTCTAAGGACATCATAAATAGGAAAATGGCGTAAGGTACGCCATTGTGACCATAAAGTAAGGGCACTTTGTAAATAAAATTACTTTGGGGAATGAATTTCAAAAATGACGTTTTTTGGTAATTATCCCAAATTTTTTGGTTATAATCCCAAAAATTGGCGCGGTATGTTAATCAGTTCGCTTACAGCAGCTGGTTGAATGGGTACACCTAATTAGTCCACGGCGATTTTTGTTTTATGTCCTCGATCGACTGAAAACAGGTTCCACAGAGCGGTAATTTTAGTTTCGAGGATAGGAAAAAGTTACACAGGGCCAAATCTGGTGAATACGGTGGTTAAATGAAGCAATCTGTTGCTTTTTTGGCCTTAAATTCGGTCACAATTGAGGGTCAATGCGATGGCACATTTTCATCGTGGAAAATCCATGGATTCTCCTTCCATGATTCCGGGGGTTTTTACGGAATTGCTCACGCAAACTGCTTATTGACTGTCTATCCTTCCGGAACGAATTCATGAACATACAATGAGCATCGACTTGATTTTTGAGCGTCTTTGGCATGGTTTTTTCGATTTCGGCTCATTTTTTCTTCTATTCCGATGATTGTTGACTGGTTTGCATGTCAAATTCATAGATCCATGTCTTATCACTAGTTATGATACGCTCCATGAATATGGGATCAGAATTCGAACGATCAAGCATGTCCAAAATGACCTGTTCACGGTACTTTTTTTGTTTTAAAAAAAATTCAGCTTTATTGGAAAGAGTCGCGTTTAATGGCTAAAGTATTCACCAAAATCGAATGAACGGACTCACAAGAGATATCGAGCTCTCCTGCTATCTCCCTAACACTGGTATGATGATTTTCGAGGACCATTTCCACCACTTTTTGAATATTTTCGTCAGTTGAGGAGGTCGAAAGTCGTGCAGAACGAGGCATGTCTTCAACGACCTTTCTACCGTCCTTACAGACATTATACCACTCGTAGGCTCGTATTTTTGATATTACTGAATCATCGTACGCCTTTTCGAATATTCGCAACGATTCCGCACACGAAATTTGGTTGGAAACACAAAATTTGAGACAAACCCTTTGTTCCATTTTTTTATCCAATGTAAAAATTGCCGTGGACTACTGATGTGTACCCATTCAACCAGCTGCTGTAAACAAGCTGATTAACAGACCGCGCTAATTTTTGGGATAATAATTAAGGACAGTCTTACCTGCTTACAAAAAAAAATTTTTCATGTTTTCCCCAGAGTGATTTCATTTATAAAGTGCCCTTACTTTAAGATCACAATGTATGATGTCCTTAGACTCCTTAATAAAAAGTATTTGGATCGGACGGCAGTATCGAGGTGAAGAAGGAGTAGTATGTTCCCAAATAATCTTTTTGCATTTTGCTGTTCCGGAAAGAAGCTGCAATGGCACCAAGGAAGTTTGAAAAACAAGATTGTCTGAGTCCGCAATAGTTTCAAATGTCTGCTTATATTGACACTGATGCGATCCATCACAGCCCCATTTTTTTTTATTAACCGTAACGATTTTGCTTCACGTTCAGCCAAAGTATTCACTACTCGTAAATATTCTATTAATCGTGCAGAGGTATGGTCTAAGAAATTTTGGAAATTAATTAATGGCATAGACTAATTCGTCTGCTTCGACTGTTTCTCGAAGCATTTCTGTCTTCCATCGTTTTGTTCGTTCGCTCGATTCTCTGAAGGACTTGGTTGGGCGCTGAGGTACTTCTGCGAATTTTGAGCCAAATCGAATTATTATTATTATTATTTTTTTTTTAATTTTCTTTCCGTCCTACTTGCTACTTCCCATTTCTGTTTGAAATCCTTCTCTAAGATGCGTATTTTTATTATGAACGCTGCTATCTCCTCAGTCGTAAAATTTTCTCGTTCGAGCAAGTATTTTTCTAAATATTCCAAATTTTTTTAAAACTCCTTGCACACGCTTCTTTGCATTATGTTGTACAGATGCAATAGCGTTACTAATGTTACTCCAGATAATCCTAAAATAAAATAAAAAAAATAAATAATGAGCATTTAAGATTTCATTTCTAAAAATTTTGCAATCCCGCTGGGGGCAGAAAGTTTTTGCTGCATCTTGAAGACAAGACTTCATTCTTTATAAATTATCAAAATGAGAGAAACATTTTGACACCAGTTTTTTTAAAATCACTTTTGAATTCGGAAATCAAACAAAATTACTGCTCAATAACTACCTATTATTAATACTAGACTACTAATAAGCTAAACCAAAAACAGTAAAAAGTATAATATTTACCTGCTTCTTCAATGTCCATCGCGTAAAAGTCACAAAAATTATAGTAGAACACAGGTTATTTTCCGAGCACTTATGTTCGTAACTTATTGCTTTCCATAAGTGCCAACTTTAGCCCCGCGTCACTGCTCCTATAGTAAACGCAGATAAACGAAAATCTATATTTAGGTTCATTGACCGATTATCTTTCAATAATAATAAGAATTATCCCTATAATCGCATTTAAAAAAAAAAAAAAAATATTTTTAGGCTATTTTAGTCATGAAACGCGAAAAAACAAAAATTCAGTGTAGCATATTTTTTTTTGTAAGTCGATCACATTACTTTATTAGTAAAACAATAAGTAAAATGTGGGTTTCCATTTAAAGAATTGAACTTGACCTTGAAAACTGGTTTTAAGCCCTGATCTCTATCCGATCAAACTTCTATGGAAAGAACTCGTTCACGATCGGTGCCCCTCATCACATGACATATGGAAGGCTTTTAATGAAAGCTGGAACAATATACCACAAGACATAATCGATAAATTGATTGCTCGTTAGCCGAAACTGGTGGAAACAGTTATAAAATGCAATGGAGGATTTTTCGATGAAAAATCAGCTTAACCTGTTTTTATCTTAAAAATGTACGTTCAAAGAGCAATGAGTAATAATCTGTCTATATTTAGATTAATTTTATTTCTCAAGTTTTACATTTTGTGGTGATTAAACTCTTTTTTGAAAATACCAAAAATGTTTTGAGTTTTATTTCATTTTCTCGTTTTTCTCAGTATAGTCTCAAACTTTTGGCCGGCAGTGTATCTATGGTTGCAATTTTTTTAAATGAAACGATTAATTCAAGTATTTTCATGTGGCTATTTCTAACTTGGACACATTTTTTAGCTAGGGCAGTATGAAGGGGGAAAGAGACAATGCCTTAAACACATGTACTAGAAAAGGACAGAATTGTCATTTACTAGCAGTAGTAGCAATATTTTCATTTTGAAAAACTAAAAACCAGCTGTGCTATAGAAATCGGCAGTGGAAATTCAAATATTTCCGAAATTCGAAATTATTTACTTAAAATTAAGAAATTGATAAGGAAAAGAATTCCTTTGTCAACAACAGATTAAAAAAGGAAAGGAAAATTTTATACTATAAGTGATATGTTATTAGTTGTTACTTTTCTAGACTCAATTTATAGTTTCTTCACCAACCGGGAAAAATAATTTTGAGAAAAAACCCTAAACACTGGAAGATCCTTGCCGCAAGAAGAACACATTGAAATATGTTCTTTCATATAAAATGAGTTAAGGCCATATAGAGCCCTTCTTTTGTGCAGTTACAAGTAGGTCTAGGTATCTACTGCTAAGAAATTTGTAACGCCAATGGAGTCTTTGCTGACTCATGCGCAAATCAATGGTACTGGAGGTAATGCTGAAGAGCTGAAGGCTGTCAGCATCGTTAACATCTCGGAAAACACTATTTCAGTCACCAAAAATGGCGAAATATATTTCAGCACGGACCATTAGTATACAGAGAGAAATCGGAAAAGATACAATCTCGGTGTTGAACCTCACGAATCTCTTCGAATTTCAGGAACGTGCTGTCAGCTACTTAACCCTCTAACCGGCGAAATTGAATAGGCGAATATTTTTCATTGGGAATTTTTTATTATACCTAGTCGTGCCATAAGTTCTGTCACACGTATATGGGCAATTTTTGTATAAATGAAAAAGAGTTTTTGACAAAGGAAAATATATTTTATTTTGGCATACTAATGGAAGTAAAATAAGCAACAAATTATTCAAAGTGGCCGCCTTTAGCCTTAACACAGCTCTTTAATCTGTTGGGCCAGTCATCGATAGCAGTACGCACTGTTTCTAGCGGAAAATTAGCTACTGCTTCTGACAAAGATCGCTTAAGGCTCTCGATATTTGGGTGTCGTCTCGTGCACACCATGGACTCTAACTCCGCCCACAGTTTGTAGTCCAGGGGATTCAAATCTGGGCTCCCAGAAGGCCATTCCGTCGCCCTTATAAACTGTGGAATATTGGTTTCCAACCACGCTTGTGTGGTTCGAGCTTTGTGGGCTGGCGCAGAATCTTGCTGGAAAACCCAATGTCGATTGTTGAATAGCGTAGAGTTCAGCGGCTTCACACATCCCTCCAGGATGTCCGTTTGATAATTTTTCGCTGCAGTTTTTACGCCTTTTTCGCAAAAATGAAGCTCGGTGACCCCTTCGTAGCTGACACCCCACCATACCATGACTGATGCTGGATGATGTCCTCGCTGTACCCTAGTGGCAACTTCTCGGGCTTCTATGGAGCTGTGGGCATACACCTTATCATTTTGGCGGTTGAAATGTTCCTCCACCGTAAACATTTTTTCATCGGTAAATAAAATTTCTCGATGTTTGTTGTTGCCGTACCGCCGAAGGAGCTCTTTCGATCTGGTGCTCCTAATTTGCTTCAACTGCTCAGTCAGCAAATGTCCCGTTGATCGTCGAAAGGCACTCATCCCGAGGTCAGATTTTATGATGCGAGACATACTTCGGGTGGAGATATTCATCTCTCGAGCCATGATTCGTTGTTTACGAAGCGGATTTCGACGAATTCGACTCTCGACCGCTTTGATGGCAGCAGAAGAACGTACATCACGCGGACGTCCAGAACGAGGTCGATCTTCAATAGTCTGGATCGCGTTATATCTCTGGATCGCACGATACACAAATCTTTGCGTTATTTTTAACGGGCACAACAACTTGAAAATTTCACTCGCGGATTTTCCACACTTATGTAGTGCAATCACTGCAGTTCGGTTTTCTATTACACCCCATTCCATCTTCATACGTTAACGAACACACTTTAAATGACCATCAACTGTCAACAACATTATGACGTTTATAAAACTGGCCGATATTGAAATGTCACTCATAAAATAAAGTTGTTGCCAATGTGAGAAATTATGTGACAGAACTTATGGCAGGACTAGGTACAGGGTGTTTGGTACTCCGTGCATAACCTTGTAAGGGATTATTCCTGGATATATTTTGAGCAAAAAATTGTTCTACGGAGATGGTCCATTTTCAATATCCGCGGAGATACAGGGTGACCAAGAAAAGTGTTTCGGACCTGTACCCTCACTCACTCAAAACGATATATCTTGAAAACTAATAATCGCATTTCAAAGTGTTATAGCTTGTTTTTTAGGGAATCAAATTACCTTTCATTTGCTGTAATAGTCCGTATTGTACCTGTACCCAATCCTGAGGTATTTGCTTCAGACCACAAATTTTTGATACTTTGACCCTCAAAATTCTGTGATCAATGTAGTTTTTCTCAAAAAAACGCATTATAAAAATGTCATTTTAATGTTGTTGTTTTATGTGCCATATTATTGCCTACAAAAGATGCATACATACTTATGACTTAGGTTTTCCCGTTTTCCAGGTAATAAGCGAAAATACATATGGCTTAAAAATAAAATATGCCATAAAGCAACCCTCGTTCTAAAAAAACTACCTGAAATGTAGTTAAACTGAAATATTCTTTGTGTCCTTTAATTACTATTTAAATTATCGATGAATGTCCTTTAAGTAGTATTTAAATTATCGAGGAAATGAATTAAATTAAAATGAGTTTCAACACAACGACGCTGTCCGACGCTTGGCATTGCAGTTAAACGTCTCTACGTGGAAAGTTTGGAGTGTCCTCAAAGCAAAGCGGTTGCATTCCTACCACCACACACCAGTGCAGGAGCTGGTACCCATTGATTTGCCCAAAAGGATGGAGTTTTGCAATTGGCTCCTTGAACGACAACTAAGTGACGAGAATTTTATGAACAACATTCTTTGGACGGATGAGTCCCAATTCACCAGGGACGGTATCACAAACTTCCACAACTTACACACATGGGCTGAGACCAATCCACATACAAGAAGAGAGGCATCATTTCAGCACAGATTCAGTGTCAATTTATGGGCAGGTGTGATTGGCAACGATTTTATTGGTCCTATTAGGCTTCCGCCTACCCTAAATAGTTCTAATTACTTGCAGTTTTTGACAAATGATCTACAAGAGTTATTGGATGATGTGCCACTGCAACGATTGGCTTCCATGTTTTACCAACACGATGGTGCTCCAGCTCATTACGGCCGACAAATCAGAGATTGGTTAAATTCCAATTATAGCAATCGCTGGATCGGTAGAAATGGACCGATACACTGGCCTGCAAGATCTCCTGATTTAACTATTATGGATTTCTTTGTATGGGGACGGATGAAGGACCTTGTCTACGCAACGGAAGTAGTAACGTTGCAGGATCTAAACACCAGAATCGATGCGGCAGCAACAGAAGTAAGGCAGCAGTTGAGGTGTATGAACACAAAGAGAACACTGGCAAAACGAGCTTTAGCGTGCATTCAAAATGAAGGGAGCCATTTTGAACATTTATTGTAATTAAGGAAATTTGAAATAAACCATAAAAACCATTCTTAAGTTCTTTTAGTTCAAGCGGAGAGTGTTGATCAACCTATTCTTACTTTTTTGACAAAAGTGCTACATTATTGGAATGATAATTTCTTCTAAACTATAAAACTTATGCAATGCAAGTGTATGCATCTTTTGTAGGCAATAATATGGCACATAAGAAAACAACATTAAAATGACATTTTTATAATGGGTTTTTTAGAGAAAAACTACATTGATCCTAGAATTTTGAGGGTCAAAGTGTCAAAAATTTGTGTTCTGAAGCAAATATCTCAGAATTGGATACAGTTACAATGCGAACTATTACAGCAAATGAAAGGTAATTTGATTCCCTAAAAAACAAGCTATAACACTTTGAATTGTGATTATTAGTTTTCAAGATATAGCGTTTTGAGTGAGTGAGGGTACAGGTCCGAAGGACTTTTCTTGATCACCCTGTATCTCCGTGGATATTGAAAATTGACCATCTCCGTAGAACAATTTTTTGCTCAAAATATATCCAGGAATAACCCCTTACAAGGTTATGCACGGAGTACCAAACACCCTGTATATCATAAATCAGAGTCTAAGAAACATATCTTTCAATTTTCAAACAAAAATATCTGCGCAGTCAGTCGCCAGGTATTGAAAAAGGATGCGTTCCTATAGGAACGCTTGCCGGTTTAAGTGTAAAAAAACAAAAAGGTGTGAACATGGTATTTCATGCTGAATAACAGGATTTATTGACAAAAAAGATACAAAAGGTGAAAGAAAGGGAAAAAATATTAATCTAAGAACTATGGTAAGCAGTAAAACAAATGCAACCCACATTTTGTACAAAAAAATTGTGTCTTGGACTTCTTGCAAAGCTTGAAGTCTCTTTTTTCTTTACTTGTTAGCATGATGGGATTGTGGTCCAGTCTATCAAATCGAATATCGTCCACGGGATGCCTGACCGTTTGACCAATCCTCAAATTGCACGGCGGTGGTGTCGTTATTGTGGGTGTTGACGAGCGTGATGGTCTACCAATGACGGTTTACGAGACGAGACCAGCAGCAATTTTTTCTCGGAACTGTGGTAGATTGAACAAATCGATGTCTGCGGCTGAGACATCACTGGAATCACTGCCCCTTGCTGCATGCGTTCGCCGATACAAAATATAAGCGTTGATTGCAGCCATATCAATTAGATGGTAAAAAATTCGTACCATTACATTTCGGGTCTTCGCTTTGATGTGGTACCGGCCGATTAGACCATCCATGAAATCAACGCCACCCATGTGACGATTGTACTCGACTATTATTTCTGGACAATCCACTTCGATGTACTTTTTACCTTTTCGATCTGCTTGTGCGGGCTGTTTGTCTGGATTTGAGCGGATAAACGGCTTTGTTCCAACATATGTTGATGCCAGTCGGACACATTTGTTATCTTTCCACAGTACCGTTGTGATATCAACACCATATGCAGAGCCAACACATTCAGCTGAATATCCTCTTTCTTCTTTTTTCACGGCATCATCGTTTGGAAGCTTGCAGTTCGGAATTCTGTTCACATGGACTGTGCCCAAACTGTAGATTCCTCTAGCACGCAAATATACCAGCAATGGAATCGAGATATAAAAATTATCGGAATGTAATATGTGATGCTTGAAATCCGGAATCGTTTGAGATAAGCGAACGACAACGTCCGCAGCGCTACCAAGGTCGGGCTGTCCGTCGAGCACCACATTATCTCCAGCACCATTGTAGATTTCGAAACGATATGCGTATCCACTCGAATCACAGAGCACAAACAATTTTATTCCCCATTTATGGGGTTTATTTGGCATGTATTGTCTAAGATGATGCGGCATCTTTGTTGAGCACATTTGTTCACCCACACAGAGTCGCGCCGTTTTGGGAACGGAATTGAAACGGTCATTGAATGCAGTGGCTAGCTTTCGAATCCGAAAAAGAGCATCATAACCTGGCTGTCCTTTCTTTTTGCGATTGGCCTCGTCTTCAAATGACAAATGCTTCTTTATGGCCATGAACCGCTTCACTGGCATTGTTTTTGCAATAGGGGAGAAAGAATGTTCTGACCAATAGCTATCAAGATTTGGATAGCGGTATATTGACATATACATATAACAATATACCGACATATCTATACACCTCTGTTGCATCTGTTTTGAAGACGGTGTTTATATTCTCAGCCAATGCATGTCGATTTGTTTCTTCGGCTACGATTTTTGCTACTTCGTGAGTGAAAAAATAGCAAAAAAACTGCATTGGTGTTACAAGCTCATTTATAGCCGTTGGTAAGCTACTGTCACCTTGAAACGCAACATCGCTTACGTGCAATTGCAGATTCTTCATTTTCCACACGATTTTGGAAAATTCGTTTGCGTCTTTTGCAATTGATGTAATATCTGAAAATAAAAAATGGAGGAAAATGTTTATCAATTTACTTTTTTTTTCGTTTGGAAATTTACCTGCTTCAGTAAACCCACCTGTAGACGGGGTAACTACAGGGCCAGTCATTTCCATATATGGTAATGGTGACTGGGGTCTTTTTGCTGGCCTCAGCGCTGACGGTTTTTCAGCTGGTACAGCAGTGGAAGTAGATGGTTGCGGCCATAATATATACATAGTAGGATCACTCAGCTAAAAATACGACCCGGCTTCGAAAATTTGCCGAAAACACACTCGTGTTTCATCGCCGATACGTGTGCTTCCTCTCTCTCAAGCTTACAGTGAACATTTAATCTGATATTTCCATTTCATTCTCGCAAGAACCGCCGATCATGACCCGCGCACCCGCCGTCCTAGTTGAATGCGACGTGAGCAAAAGCTGTAAGAACGCCACGTACTAGAATGAGAGATAAGAAGTGTCGCGGACTCGGCGGGACACGTTGCTCTCTTTATCAGAGTACATTTACAGAGTAGGACCACTCGTATACTTGCCCGGGTTAACATGTTTGTCACGTGTTTCGCCTCAAATTCAGGTTTTTTTTCGATATTTTTCGCTTGCTCTTGTCTAATGAAAAAAAAATCTTTGCGAGAATGAAATGGAAAGATCACATTAAATGTTCACTGTAAGCGTGAGAGAGAGGAAGCACACGTATCGGCGATGAAACACGAGTGTGTTTTCGGCAAATTTTCGGAGCCGGGTCGCATTTTTAGCTGAGCTGTCCTACTCTGTTGTACTCTGCTCTTTATTTTCAGAGGTAGCACGTCACAAACATGTTAATCCAGGCACTATACAAAGTATTCTTACTCGTTGTATTGTACTCTAGTTGCGGCTCTGTTGCTTCAACAACGTCTTTTTCAAAATTATCGACACCGTAGATCGAAATCGAAGAGTGTCACGCTGCCGTCGCTATCGAAATCGAAATCGCTGTCATCTTCGTCCGTTTCGACCGAATTCAAGAGGTCCATCACCCCTTCTTCACTTAATTCATTCAATTTGAATACACTTTGCCTTCTATTACTCATTTCTATGCAAAAGGTGAGAAAAAATTAAGCAAATGGAAAAATGCAAAAGGGAAAAAAATGTTGCGTAAAACGGCAAGCGGTCCTATAGGACCGCATCAAATTTACTCACCTGCACGGCGTTGAAATTAACCAAATAACCGGATAATAACACTTTTCACTTGAAAAAGGTTTAAATAACTCAGAGAAAATTTTCGAATGAATTTAAACTTATATTATATTGTTTTTATTGACTTTAAAAAAATTCTACACGCAGAAAAATTTGTACGAGCTCTCGACGCGAAATCTAACACAAAACAATTCATAAATGTCAAACGAAACATCAGATCGCGTTCGTCCTTTGACACATGTGCTCAATAAGTATTGCCCTAAGACAGAAATTCAGGTTCACATGTAAATGTTTCTAGCTGGCAACAAAATTTGACTTTTGTACTGCGTTCCTATAGGAACACTTACCGGTTAGAGGGTTAAGTGGCTATGTAGTTGAAAATGGTCAACAGAACTTGAAAATGTTCAGATTGTAAACTTGCTCTATTAGCAGAGCATGAAAAGGCGGAAACAATTTAATATTTCAAAAGACAAGAGGAGCTCTAACAGTTCCTTCTGTGTGTAATATAAATTCAAATTATTTAATGGGGAAGTTGACACTTTTAACCGTTAGAACCATAATATTCTGCAACCAGTAAAATCATTACAATCGATTTCCACAAGTTAAAAATCATAATTTCTACTTTCCACTTTATGTTCATATAATATAAGTAAGTAACTGCAGATTATGCAAATTTCAAAATAAAGAAAAAAAGTAATAACTTGAAACGAAATCGCGATAAGAAAATTATCCAATTTATAATGTGAACCATGATAAAATGTCAATTAGACAAAATATTACAGTAGGAGCCTATAACCTAGAAAACGTAGACAACTTTGTATACCAAGGGGCAAACTTATCGAAGGATGTACAGTGGCCGACAAAAGTCTACATACGGCTCTTATTTTCGCGGCTTGACGAGCCCAACAGCACTATTTGAAGAAGTAATGATGTAGTCTTGTTTATAATTTATTTTTATTGACATATAACAAAAAAAATCTTTTCTCCAATATAAACTTAACAATCTACTAATAAAAAAACTAAAAAATAGCATTGACAAAAGTCTACGTACATACGATCACCAAAAACTTCATCAAGGAATTTACATTTCATTTCAAAATTTAATATTAATATTTTGTTGGCCCACCATGGGCATCTATAACTGCCTGCAAGCGTCTTGGCATTGATGCGACCAAATTTTCTAACTCGTTAGGCGTTATTTGACCCGATTCCTCAATTAGCTTCTCTTTTAGCATTGTAGCACTTCTAATGTCGTGTTTTCTTATTTTTCGATCCAGAAGCTCCCAAACGTGCTCGATGACATTCAAGTCCAAGCTTTGTAGGGGCGTATTGAGCTGTCTTGGATCATATGTAAACCTTATAGATAGTAGCTAGTTCGGAGGCAGAAAAGATTTCTTACACTTCCGCAGAATACCTAGACGTTTCGAAGCATCAAGAGCGACGTCGTAAATGTGTTGGCTCCAATCTAGACGATTGTTAAAATTTACTCCTAATAACGTAAAGTCTGCAGAAGGTGGAATCTGTACGCCATTTAAGGACATATTAGTGACCGATGTCGGAACTTTATGTTTAAGAAATAGATGATAGGACTGCGTTTTTAAGGCCCTAAACTCTACTTTGCTTTTCCTGCCCCATGCTAGAATTAAACTGAGTTCAATTCAGTGATTGTATCGGCTCATTACGACAAGAGGCCACCGATATTGCACGAGCGTCCGCAGGAGAGTCGAATTGGTAGATGTTATCTGGAGTGCTGTGTGTTGTGCGAAGGGCTAACAACCCTTCCACAATAAGTAATGAAAAATGTTAAGGAACCTGAATATCAGGAGGCCAAGGTCCGATTTGGGCTGTAGCGCCATTGTAGATGAGAGATGTAGATCTGGAGTGCTGTCATCTGCGAAACAGTGAATAGGATTGAGAGTAGACGACAGAACGTCGTTTATAAAGACCAAAAAGAGAGTGGGAAATAAAACTGAGCCCTGAGGGACGTCAGAATCAATAGAAAAGGGTGCAGGAGCTACTCCGTCTAGTAGAGCGCTCGGAGACGAAACTCAATCCATTGAAGAAACGAAATGTTAAAATCAAAAGCCTTTAGCTTGGCTAAGCGGCATTTGTGCCAAACTCTATCAAACGCTTTGGCGATGTCAAGAGAAGGAACTTGACCTTCACCAAATTTGTGGATGCAGGAATTCCAACGCTCGGTAAGATAGATCCCGAGCGAAATCCATATTGGCGATCATGAATGAGATTATTATCCACAAGAAGGTTGACAGCAGTTTCCATTACTTTCGAAAGCACTGAGGTAATGGCTATGCGGCGGTAATTCGCTTTGCTTCCTTTCTTTGGAATTGGCTGAACACTCGCGACCTTACAGACTTGAGGAAAGTATGAAAAATGGTAGAGACTACAAAGAGATTTAGCTAAAGAAAAAAATGCAGTTTTAAGAACAATAGGGAGATGCCATCTGGCCCAGCAGACTTGTGAATATTGAGCTCCTTCAGGATCTTAGAGATAACCCTAGTTCGAAAACGAAGTGATGGCAGCGAGAAACTAGAGTCCGGTAAGTACGGAGGACTATGGTTTGACTGTGGAAGCTTCGAGTTTGTAGCGAAGTTCGTTACCAAAAGGTTTACTTTTTCAACAGTATTAACAACGGTTCGGTCACCATCAAGAAAAGGAGGTGTTGGAAATGTGATGAAATTCTGGTTGAGCGATTTCACAAACGACCAGAAAGATCTAGAGTTTTTGGGACTCTCCATGATCTTAAGTCGACGTTTCCGATCATGTTCGAATTTAGATCGTTTTAGAATTTTATTGCAGACATTTCTTGCTACTTTTAATGAGTCTCTGGTTTCTACCGTCGGATTATTGCGAAAGGTAAGAAAAGACTGCTTTTTGGCTCTAATTGCGGCGCTCATTGTTGAACCATGAATCATTTGCAGGTCTGATGCTTTTGAGATTGCATGGATTGTTTCGGTCACAATTTGCGAGATGGTATCACAATTTCCAGACTCAAAGCACAGCCTCCAATCAAAGGCGCGGTAGAATGAATTAAAATCTTCCCAATTGGTTTTCTTTTAGTGACATACCGTATTGCCTTTGTTGTCGGAGGATTTGCTGCTGAGTTAGGAAACTGTTCCCGAGTCATAATATGTTCAGATGTTCCTACTGGAGCCAATAACGAGACCTCATACTTTAGTGGGTGGCTGGTTAAAAAGAGGTCAATCCAATTTGAAGACTGGCGTGCAACGTCAGATAGACGAGTGGAGTTGTCTACCAGCTGTACTAAACCGTTGATAGATGCGATGAAAAATGAAATCTATTCGGTGAAGTTTTAAATCGAAATCATCGGTCATTTTGGAGCTAATCTTTGTCAGAAGTTTGATGCAAAATTTTGAAAAAAGAAATTTTTTTAAAAAATGGCTGGACCGAATTCCTTATTTCAGACTTGAAGTTTGGAAAGTTTTATCTGGACATTAGGAGTAAAGTAGGGGCGGAACCAGTGTACAATTTTTATTCTAAAAATCTTTGACTTCAATAAATCAATAAAAATATTTTTTTTCCAGAACCCACACAAATCTACAGATATTTGCGAACTAGGAATATGATTTCGGTAAATTTTAAGTTATATTTTCTTCAATTTCGTAAATTTTCATAAAATATTTCTTACAGCCTGTATTTTTACATCGTACTCTCACCTACATGAAACATCGTATGTCACGAACAAATAAGAAACGAGCCGAATTCAAAGTCGACTCAATGCTTGCAGACAAAATGAACAAATCGTGTCTGGATAAGTCGACACTGCTCGGTGATTACATGACTCTTATGTTTCTCGGATTTTTCGATAACAGTCATTGCGTCGATGATATGAAATCGGATGATATCGTTCGCGTTGAAACGATTCTGTTAAAGATTTCCCATAAGAAGCGTAAGGATAGTTCGTCTGCATTGATGCAGGTCAATGTAAGGATCTTTGAAAAAAAGTAGAGTCAATGCATTAGTGTTTACGGATTAAAGTTTTCTACATTAATTTATTTACCGGATCGCATTGATCTCAGCTTGAATTCTGTAATTATAATTTACTGATTAGATTTTTTCCATTTAGATCGGAACTTCTGATGTTAACATAAATCCAACAGAAACAAATGAAAATGATAAAATTCCTGCGATCAGCATACCAACAGAATCGTTTAAGCCGCTTGGTGCACCACTTAACCGATCGTACATCTTACTGCTCAGGGTAGAAACACTGCCAAAGTTTAGTACACTTCTCGAAACCGAAGACGGCGAAGGTTGGTTCGGTTGATTGAAACATCGAGCTAAATCTCATCGATTTCACTTTTATTTTTGTAGAACCTTCTTCAAAACGTGCAAAACCAAACACAAAGCTTTACGGCTCCGAACTAGTTGTTTTCGATAAGCATAGTCGATGTTTACTTGCCGAAGGCGAATACGAATTAGCTCTTCAGGAAATCATACCCACAACGAAGAACAATTCACCGAAAAAACATTCAACATGGGAAGTAATACCGGACGATTCAAGTTTAGAAATTTTTGAAAAACCAGAAAATCCATTCGAAGTGTTCAGTAAATGTCCGACATTGAAATTCTGTTTGAAATGGACAAATGAAATGAGTTCGGGTTACGTGGAACGTCCGAAACAATTTACAAGTAAATCGCCATCGGATATTTCAAATGGATCGGACGATAAGGATATCGATATGATTGCAAATCTGAATCACAATAATAATACCATAGTACCAGTACGAAATGGATTGAAAGAGATACCGAACGTTATACCGCCCGTAGCAGCAGCTCTTAAAGTCGATGAGTTAATTCAAATCATCTATCAGTTCATTTACAATAATAATTCGCGACAACAGACAGAACCGTGCGACGATATGCACTGCCCGTGGTGTAGTCTCGATTGTATTACGCTCTATTCGCTGTTGAAACATTTGAAATTGTGTCATGCCCGATTCACGTTCACTTACGTACCGATTGCAAATAATGGTGCCCGAATCGATGTTGCGATCAATGATATGTACGACGGGTCGTATACCGGATCGCCGCACGATCTGGTCGGACCGGCTGGCTGTGCATTTGCTCGAACCGGACCTGTTCGACGTACGATCGTAACGAATTTATTAGTTTGTAGACCGCGTCGTCAGAAACCGAGCTTAACGGAATTTCTAGAGTTGGACGAGAATGAATTAAATAATCAGAGGCCTTACATTACGGGACATAATCGGTAAATTGACTGAATATTTATTTTTCTCATCCTTGATGATTTTTTTTTAAAGGCTTTATCATCACACCGAAACATGTCTACCAGTTCATCCAAAAGAACTAGATATCGATTCGGAAGGTGAAGGAGATCCGCTTTGGTTACAACATAAAACGATGCAAATGATCGATGAATTTACGGATGTAAATGAAGGCGAAAAAGAACTTATGAAAATGTGGAATTTACATGTTATGAAGCACGGTTATGTCGGTGACTGTCAACTGCCAATTGCCTGTGATATGTTTTTAGATATGAACGGAAGGGAATTATTGAAGAAGAATTTATATCGAAATTTTGTTTTGCACATGTGCTCATTATTCGATTATGGTTTAGTTTCGCCCGAAGTTGTTTGTACAACAATACAAAAATTGCAGGTAAGAGCTTTCAAGCTGAGCCGCGTGTCAAGTTTTTGAGTTGATTTGAGACGTCAGACTGAGATGCATGTGAAAGATGATGTGACTGATAAATGAGAATTTATCGGAATGAGAGACATGATAGTGATGGTTTTGGAGTGGAGTGTTTTTGTATGTAGAAAGGATTCGCGGGAAACGGTACGGTTCTTGTGATGTGAAAAGACAGGAAACAGATCCGAGCTGCACTGTCACTCTTTTTCTCGAAATGTTCAGATGCGGGAGATAGAGAGCTTAGAGTAATGTTATGTCATACGATGGTCATGGTTAGGGGAAAAATGTCACTAAATGCTGTAGATTCGCAATGGGTATGACATGTATGATGCTTGGAGAAGAGGGATGTGCAGATTGTTTCGTCAATGTCTCACGACTACGTAAGTTAGAATGAACTGGAATGGATAAATTTTTTGATAAAAATTTCTATTCGCACGTACGTTGAGGCTGGATGAGGTAGTAGAAAAATTTTAATGTCTGTGTATGTGTTTGTTGTGAATGTAAAAAATGTTGATGACTAAGAAAAAGCGAGATGACATTAACTCCTACAAAGTATAAAATCCGTAATGATTTTTCTCTTCGCACCACCAGAGCATACTAAGTACATATCAGGACGGTCAAAAGGTTATTACAGTTTCACGCGAAGCCCAATTGGATCATTGGCTTACGGTTGGCATTCACAAGCAGGCACAACAAGAAGAGCTTAAACAAAAACAACAAAATGAAATGAAAACCAATCCTGTCTCAACAAAAGCCGGACATTCAAGCAATCATCACCATCATCATCATGGCGGCACTAGTATTAGTAAAAACTACCAGCAATTATTGAGCGAAAGTAAAAAATTTCTGAATGGCGAAGGCGGCAAAAATAAAGACGCAAAGGGTAGCAATACGATAACATCGAATAAACGAAAAGCATCAGCAATTGGTCAACTGAATGATGCATCGACCTCGAATAAACGACGAATATCACAGCTACGAGGAGTGTTCAGTTGAGTATTTTAATCTTGTTTTAAGTTCCCTTATTAAAAACTGATATTCTACCGCTACAGAATCGCCACCAAGACGACGTAGTGCTCCATCATCTGATCAACCAAAAAATCCGCCAACACGTCGAAAATCATTGGCGGTATTTAGCGGATCAGCAGGATCGTCCGGTTCAACAATGAGAAAACGTATGTCTGTACCAGTAGCCAAAGAAAATTAAGAGAAACAAAACAAAGCAAAAAAAAAACCATGCAGTAATAGTTTCCATAAGAAACCAGAACCAATCGAAGAGATATTTAAAGAAGGAAATATACGAAAAAAAAGTGCAAGAGGTTTTATGATTGAGAATAACAGAGAGACCGTCAACTTTTTTTCTGACATATTTTAAATAATTCTTTAGTGTTAATTGTATTGTAATTATATTTTATTTGTTAGACAGAATATTTTTTTCTTTTTCGTTTTTTCTTTCTTATTTTCGCGAATATTTTCTTTTTTATTATATTTTATGCATTTATATCAAAGCCGAGAACGATTTGTAAATGAAACTTATTGAATTATCTTGTCGTTTCTCGTTCGATTTTCAAATCGAAAAAAAAAACAATTGTAAACGATTCTAGTTAATTTATTACACCATCATTTTTATTTTATAAAAAATTAAAGAAACAAAAAAATAAAGCAGGCACTGAAAATTTTATAAAAAGAAATTATTTGAATTGATTTTTCCAATCGCTGAAATACGCATCTCTAAAAAAATGATGAGAAATTCATGCTAAGAGTATTGTAAGTTTGATGCTCAATCAAATTCCTGTTAAGACCCCCTATAGGGGACATAGGACAGAAACAACTCTCTTCCACAAGGCACGATCCTGAGCATCGGCCTTAAGCTGTTGGCAGTACTTGTTTATTCCTCTGGCCTCCTGCTCAACTGCTCGCTTCCGCTACATGGTCGACCAACCCGGCGTCTTCCTTGAGGATTATAATCCAGAGCCTGTTTGACGATGTTTCGCTCTGGTTTATGCTATTGTAATTTTTTTTTTTTAATTTTTCATGCAATTGTTATATTTTGTGTGTAAAATTGAATGTATGGCAAAAGAGTAATTTCTCTTCAGTGATGAATGATGATTGAAATCCCGATGTGTCTCTTCGATAGGCATACATTTCTGTGTTTCGAAATTGGCAGGGCGGAAAGTTTCCAGTTTATTAACGTTTAATTACTGTGGTGTGGTCTAAGTCATGTACACTAATAGTTACTTCATGGGACACTAGAGGCGCCTTACCATAGTTTGGAAAAGGTGAAGTCCGCTATTTGGAGCGAAATTTGAAAAAAGTGCTGACCTTTTTTTGGTTCGTTCTTAACATCAAGAACTGTGCGAAGTTTTTAATACTTAACTAAAAATGTCACAAACAACAATTTTGAAGGAACAATTTATCTCAGGCCGGATGAAATTTGCGAAAGAAATCACTAAACACACCACTTCACGAATGATGAATTCGTAGTTCTGCCAGACTCTGATACAGCGTGTCTCCTTCTTGCATGGATTGACTCTAATGTACACTATCCATGTGTAAGTAAAATAGACGCGAGCGGGCAAATTCTGTCAAACGGAAACATTCAGTCGTCAGCACGCTTGCAATGTTCTAATGTCTTCTTTTTTTAAATGAAGACGCAATTGATTTAAGTTGAATATTTCAATTTCGATCTATATTTTTGTTTGTGAACAAAAATCAAGTGCCTAGTCTGTGAAAACACGCAAAAGAATAAAGTTGACGTTATAAAATTTCACCAGTAAGTAGATATTAGCTTTCTTAAATAGAAACATGACAGGACTACGATTGGACGCAAAGCCCAATCATGCGATACTCTAGATGAAAGATAAATTTTTTGAGATCTTAAAAACTTTTGTACGGAGATTGATCGAAGAAGTGACGGCTTTTGAACTAATTTTCTTAGCTTACTAGAAGCCAATTGAAGCGCTGAACAGTGTCGATATTGAAGATTTGGCCGCATCTGTGGCGGATGGAATGCAACACACTTACGATGTTAGCGATCACAATATATGAATGGATGAGACCAGTAAAATTGACATGTTGGCTGGAGCCATTATGCAGACCGAAAGGCATTCTTTTGAATTGGAATAGACTCCGTCCCAGTACCGTGAATGCCGCCGTCGACATCTCTCACCAGGTGGTTAGCGGTGAAATTTCTGTTCTTCAACTGTTTCATGATTTGAAATAGTGAACCCATATCCCCAAGGTAAGCTGCAGATTCTGCCTTTTTGGCCAGATCTTCAATGGCCTTTCTCTGGTCGCGTCTAATAGTCTTTTTAAGCTGTATATAAGCATCGCGGTAGTTCCGTCTCACGTTGGTTGACATCGGTTTGAGAGATGATTGCCAATTTGTCTTTTTTCCGATCGCCAACCTTGTCTCATGCGACATCCAGGGTCTCTCACCGCTTTGCACATATCCCACAGATTCTTCAGCACTAGTTAGAAAAGTGTTTCTGGTTGCCTCCCAATTGGCGTCCAGTGTGCGTATTCACTCAATGTGGATGACTTTTCGGGTAGAATGGTGGTATAATCGCATTTTTTGTTGGGATCTCTGAGTTTATCCACATTAAGCTTGCGCTTCATTTGATGAATTGGTATTCGTCGGATAGCTGTTGTACACAATCTCAAGCAAGCAACTATCAAGTGGTGGTCGCTCTCAACGTCAGCTCCACGTTTCGCTCGCACATCGAGGAGTCATCTTTATCGGCGACTTATAGCCAAATGGTCGATCTGGTTTTGAGTAACATCATCAGGGGAAACCCAAGATGTTTTATGATGACTCTTCTGTGGAAAAAGGGTCCCTCCGATGACCATTTGCCGAGTATTCCAAAACTTATGAACAAATCGCCGTTTTCGGTTCTCTTAATCCAAGGACGTGACGCGTCAACCCAACGGTCACCATGCCTTTAGCAAACCAAAGCTATGCCGAATCAAGACCACGTCATCGAAATAACGAACAAATTTTTTCAACCGGATGACTGATAATTACATGGGCACGTTCTTATCAAGTGGTTGGATGGGTATAGATAGATGCTCATCATACCTCCACGTGATAGCCACCGATTACTGGTGTTGCCCATCCGGACTCGACTTGCCAAACTGCGAGTCCAAATGAAACAGAAAAATT
This sequence comes from Chorisops tibialis, assembly GCA_963669355.1. Taxonomy (NCBI): domain Eukaryota; kingdom Metazoa; phylum Arthropoda; class Insecta; order Diptera; family Stratiomyidae; genus Chorisops; species Chorisops tibialis. The sequence continues at coordinate 168,169,996 of OY770263.1, read as the reverse complement.
CTAGCACTATGGGGTTGGGCGATGTGTTAACTCATCCTCGGAAAAAACAAACTTGTTTCGAAACCTGAAGTATCGCCTCGGATTGAAATGATTCAAAGGCAACGACCACGCAAACGAAAAATGGACCATTCCTTCGGATCTTGGGACGTGCGATTCATGTACAGAGCAGGAGCAGTGAGAGCGCTACTGGAACAGGCAAGCAAATATATATGTACATCATTGCACTCCAAGAAACTAAATTGTTATTCCTACTGACATTAGATCGCACACGATTTTCAAGAGTGGAAAATTATCGGGAAGCCGGGAGTTTAGACTTGCGTTTGTCAGAAGTTCAAACACCAAGTTACCAACTTCAAACCCGTCAATGAACAATTGTGTGTAATCCGCATAAAAACATTTATTTTTAATGTTTGGCTTATTAATGTCCACGCCTCAACGGAAGACAAAGACAATAAAGTTCAAGATGATTTCTACAGCACCTTAGAATCAACATTCGACTCTCCTCCGTCGAACGATATTAAAATAGCATTAGGTGACATTAACTCGAAAGTGGGCAAAAAAGAGACTTACATGGCGACAATTCGAAGGCAGTCTACTTAGCATTAGTAACGATAACGGCCAGGTCTGATTTCGCCAGCAGCAAAAACCTTATTGTAAGCTCGAGCTAGGGTGTAGTCTAGTGGGTAGCGTGTTTGATTTACAATGCGAAGGTCGTGAGTTCAAATCCCGGTCGACGCATAATTCCAAGCACACTACCTGCTTGAATATACCTTGGTTACCTCAATCTACGAAAATGAAAAATTCGTAGATAGAGGGTTGTGCGAAGAGCTAACAACTCGTCCGCAATAAATAATGAAAATGTTAAGGAACCTGAAGCTCAGGAGGCCAAGGCCCGATTTGGGCTGTAGCGCCATTGAAGAAGAAGAAGCTCGACATGCTTCCCGTATCGTGACATTCATAAGAGAACGTAGGCATCATCCTACGGACGAACATTCAACCAAATAGATCACGTTCTATTAGAGAAAAGGATGGCCTTCTGCATTCTCGACGTGCGTACAGCGATAAAGACTAAGTTCCGATGTCGAATCGCAAACTGAGGACACTCGAGAACACTACCGGTTCCTAAATTCGAAATTGAAAAACTCAAGAAGAGAAAATAGTAGCGAAATATGTATCAGCCTTGGAGAAGCACTTCGCGACAATGCTAAACAACAACTCCAATATGGCAATAGAAGAAATTGCAAAACATCAAAGCTGGCATTAAATCTGTCGTAGAGGAGGTGATAGAACAACAACCCCGGCGCAAAGGAAATGATTGGCTCGACAACGAATGCCAAGATGCCTTAGAGCGAAAAATTCAAGCTTACAAAATATTAACGGAACGGCCGACACGAGCCAAAAAGGACAAATATTATGATGTTAGACGATTTGCAAACAAAAGATGCAGACAGATGCACTTCAAATTACACAACACAAGAGCCGCGTATTCTCTAGTTAAAAGGATGATTGAGGAATACCGACCAAAGATGACCCTCTGCAAGGATGCCGAAGACAACATTATAATTAAAGCGGAACTATAAAACTAAGATGGGCGCAATACTTTGAACACCTTCTCAATCCGAGCTCATCATCCGCACAAAAAGCAACAGCAGACATAACAACACGTATTATAACACAGACATAACAACATGATGTTACAGCCAAACAACGAAGCGCTGGGTACTGATCAAATCGTAGTTGAGCTTCTGAAAGCCAGTGACACCTGCTTAGCGCATCTCCTACACAGATTAATCACGGACATTTGGACGCAAGAAACATTTTCTGAAGATTGGCGCAAGAGCATTATATGCCCAATTTAAAGAAAATGTGATACACTCTGCTGCGAAAACTACCGAGGAATATCTCTGTTGTGTACGTCTTATAAGATCTTGAAGAAAATTCTAGAAAAGAGAATTAAGCCCTATGCTGACAAAGTAATTGGTGAATATTAAGGCGGATTTAGAACTGGATGATCGACCACGGACCAGATATTCTCAGTTAAACAGGTGCTGGAAAAGTGCTGGGAATATAATATTGATGTGCACCAGATATTTGTTGTCAAACAAGCATACGACAGTATCGATAGGCGCGTACTGTTTGAAATCATGTTGGAGTTTGGAGTCCCACCGAAATTGGTTCGGCTTACAGGAATGACAATGACCGAGTCTTTGTCACATGTCAGAGTAGAATCTGACATCCAGCTTTAAAACAGGCAACGGCCTTTAACAAGGGGACGATCTCACACCAATGCTTTTCCACTCTACAATCGAATATGTTGTTCGGCAACTTCCTAACTCGTAGCATATGCCGACGACGTAGATATCCTTGCAAGATCTCTGGAGAGTGCTAAAGAGGTATTTGTAAGCCTTGACTCGATAGCAAGGGAAGTTGGACTACGTGTTTGATTAAACTCTTTTGTTTAGATATTTTCAGACGGGATGAACCTTAGTGTAACACCAAGATCCCTTGTAGGTGTGTAAAGGTCTTGGACCAATACACGATATGTTCGGGTACGAAGAATGAAAATCAAACGCGCTCGAGAGTTAATGGATAACTAAACTTTATTAAACTTATTTATCTTATTTATACAATTAATTACATTCCATCATCGTGAGAATATACATTAAGGAATTTCTAGTTCACAAGCCCTTCTATGCATTGTTCTAGCGATAAGACACTAGACGCAATATGATGCCTAGATTCCGCTAGCGAACTGGCAGATGCAACATGATGCGACTTACGCGACAGGTGCATAAAAAGACTTATGAGAAATTAATTTTGTGAATTTGCATGAATTGCATATTTGTAATTAGATATTATCTATGTGGAATTTTACTTATTTGGAATTAGATATTATCTATGTGGAATTTTACTTTATGTCAACTGATAAGTAATTTTAATTGAAATAGATGAATTGAAATTATTAATGTATGTATTTATTTAATATTGATAGATATTGAACATCCTCCCCGGCATTGAATGAGCTGCATTCAATCGTTGAAGTTGGTAGTGAAGAGATTTTTGGCAGCGCAATCCGCAGAGCGCACGGCCTCAGGATTGCTGTCGTGAGGCGGTGGTGGGTTGGCCTCAAGATCTGGAGCTGATGATGATGGCTGATGTCTTCTTGCGCGGTGTAATCTCCAGAATAGGTAGAACATGATGCTGATTACCAAAGCTAAGCTGGCGTAACCTAGCGAGTAGTGGTGGATGTTATGACCGTACATCAATTCGGGAAGCTGGGCCCTTGTTTCTTGGAGCTGGTGTTTTAGCGTTTCCAGCTCGTGAAGATGTGGTGTGTAGTGATTGTGATATCGCAACGCTGAAGATAGGTTTTGTTTTGTCACTACGTCTGTTAGGTTCAGTGTTGGAATGTACGACATTCTTTCAATTTCAGGGTACACCTTGTGACCTTGAATGGTGATAAGCGGTTGTTTTATGGTGCAATCGCTGTCGATCTTCAGAATTCCAGTGTTCTGAAGCACAAGCTGAGTCATGTTGTCGTTGCATACTACGTTGATTGTAGTCTCTGATTCCAGCGAATAAATCCAGTGATTTGGATTGTGCATTTGCACCCAATATGGCCCTGGTGGCATTGTCATGATTTGACAAAGAGAGTTTGGGGCATACGATTCAATAGGCGCATTTCGCAAGAACTCACGGAGGATGACGTTGTTTGCACAGGTATTTTTCTGTTTCAATTGAAATGCAGGCCCTTAGCTCTGAATCCGGAAGCGGATAGTAATGATCTCTATGCAGATTAACTATTAAGAACTTGAATGAAGGTCTAATAGCAGTTAATGTGTCGTTTATTTTGACTGGAATCGGCGTCAATTTGAAAAGCTCAAATACTTCTGAGTGTAGGAGAGGCAATCGTAGCTTAAATATGATATGCCTTGTGGTGGTTCTGCCTTCCAATGATATTAGACTGTAGAATTTCAAGACATCTTCCAAATTCATCGGCAATTTTAACGCTGGAGGAAGGTTTGCTCGAATGTTTATTAGCTCCGCCCTTAATTGACGTGGCGAAATTAGCTGAGTACTCAATTTGCCGTGCTGTGTGTTTGTGAGGACGTCCAATATTGAGTTTTGAGTCTTCTGGAAGTTGGTGATAGTTAACAGTGTTTGTAGTGCTAATGTAGAGAACGATTGGGCTAGATTTTCCTGCCGTAATTTGTCTTTGATACCCGTTATTTGAAAAGAAATGCTGTTGAACTGTTGTTGCACTCTTTCAAACTCTCCCTTTATGGCTGCATGGTCTCTCTGCATTACGTTGATTGTTGCATCGAGGATGGAAGTTTGATTTCGCAGTAGTTCTGTTATGTGATCTTCGTTCTGCTGGATTGAGTCGATAGTCGTTGACATGTCCTCTGCATATTCTGAATCCAGAACGCCGAATAAGGCGCTTGCCACATTACCGACGATGTTTAACGCACTACGTTTTTGTCTGGATGGTGGCTGCGTTTTTAATAAGTCATTGGTTTGATCCAGCTCGTTGAGAACATGTTGGATTTGTTTAACGATATTGGCGTAGGAGTCTCGTTTGTGTATTGCCGAAGATAGGTTGTCAAGGATCGAACTACAATTACGCAAGATTTCAAATTCCTTCCAGTACGGATCCATGTCATAATAAGCTATGAGATTCCATTCGCTGGCAATGATATTTGTAGAGCCTATGTTCTCAAAAAATATTCCAGGATTTGTTTTGAAAGGCGTTAACATCGTTGAGCTGACACTGGTTATTGGTAAAATCAAGCATGTTAATAGCACGGTGGCAATTGCGGTACCTAGCGTAAGACGAGGTCTTTTCGGAGGATTGTTGGTCTTATCTTCAGGACTTCCTGGTGACTCATTTATCTTCCTTGTATACTCGCCTTGATTTGAGCTGGGAGATGGACCAGGTAGCTCTTCTTCAACAGGAAGAGGAGCTAGTCGATGAATTGGTCGACGGAGTATGTTGTGTGCTGTTTGAACATCGACCACTCTCACCAGTCCATCTTCTCCCTTGATTACATTGCATATTCGTCCTAGGGACCACTTCAAAGGAGGCAGATTGTCATCTTTGATTATAACCATTGTGCCTGGCTTAACGTTGTTGCACTGCTGCTTCCATTTGTAACGCTGTTGGAGATTGCTCAGGTATTCATTTGACCAGCTCTTCCAGAATTCATTCTTAATGTGTTGGACGAGTTTCCAGCGTGCCAACAAGTTTACCTTTACTGGCTCAGCTTGTGGATCTACTGAAGAGGTTAACGTATCACCAATTAGCAAATGAGCTGGCGTAAGGGCCGATAGATCGTTGGGATCTGATGAAAGTGGTGTGATTGGACGTGAGTTGAGTATGGCTTCCGCTTCAATGACTACAGTCTCCATCTCCTCATACGTTAGTGAAGCTGAGGCTAGGTTATGCCGCAACAAGTGTTTGGCTGACTTTACTGCCGCTTCCCATAGTCCACCAAAATGCGGAGCTCGAGGTGGGATGAATTGGAATTCTACTCCCTTGGTGCTGCACTCGGATGTAACTTTCTCCTTAGAAAGCCTGTTACTGAATATCTCGTTTAGTTCATGAAGCTGATTTCGAGCTCCCACAAAATTAGTTGCGTTGTCACAGTATATTCTTTGGCAATGACCTCGTCTGGCCATAAAGCGCCGCAGTGCTCCAAGAAAACCATCTGTTGATAAGTCGCTGACTAACTCAAGATGAACAGCTTTAGATGCAAAGCAGCAGAATACCGCAATGTAGGCCCTGCGGTCGTTTTCCTCTGGCTTTGTAGTGCGTAAAGACTGGACCGCAAAAATCGACTCCTGTGTTGATAAATGGACGTGCAGGTTGAACGCGATCTGCTGGTAGATTGCCCATGAGTTGTGTAAACAATTTTGGTCTTGCCCTTGAGCATTGAACACAGTTCTGTACTACAGCGCGAGCAATATGTTTTCTCTTTATGGGCCAGAATGTGTGTCTTGCAATGGCCAATTACGTTTGAGGACCAGCGTGCATGTTTTCTCTATGCAAGTCGTTCATGATCATTTTGGTAAATGGATGTGCATATGATAGCAACGCAGGATGTTTAGCGTTGTAGCTCAAGGTTGATGCCTCAAGGCGTATTAACGAAAACAAAGCGAAGGTTATGACGCAAACTAGGAAAAAGACGCCAATAAGACAAAATATTACAGTAGGAGACTATAACCTGGAAAACATAGACAACTTTATATACATACCTAGGCGCGAATCTATCGAAGGATGAAAGCGTACCCGTCGAAATTAAAAGAAGGATAATGATGGAAAATAAGACGTATTATTCGGTACTTTCCATAATCAAGAACAAGAACGTACACAGGAAAACTAAACTAAAAACATATAAAACAATTATAAGACCTGTGATGGCAGCGAAACGTGGACATTAACTCAGGCGTCCGGAAAACTACTTAACGCCTTTGAGAGAAAGGTCCTCAGAAGAAACCTCGGACCTGTGAGGTAGACTCGATCTAGAGAACACGACATAGTAGACAATTGCATGCTATCTTCGGCAATCCATAAAATTTAAGAAACTGCAATGGGTTGGTCGTGTGGAGCGGATGGATGCCGGAAGAATTCCTAAACGCACACGAAAAGGAAAAATTAATGGACAGAGACCGGTTAGAAAACCACAGAAACGCTGAAAGGATTCGATTGACGTAGGCAGCAAATCCCTGCTAAGATTTTCTAACTGGAGGACGAGGTCACTGAGCCCAGATGGATAGAGGCGCAGTATTCAGGAGGTCAGGTAAGTTCTTATCAAGCAAGTACGAAAATAAAATACACACCATCAAATTTCATTACTTTACAAAATTTATACATTTGTTATTATTTTCCAGAATTAACAAATTTTAATTATATTTATACTTTTACCAATCACGAATCTTTAATCGGTGTCGGTGGCATCTGATTCTGATTATCCCAATCAATTTCTGTGAAATCAATAACAATGCGATTCTTCTTCGTCTCGTACTTACGATATCCGACTGAGGCCGCATCCAATAAACGTTTCGCCGCAATCGTATGATTCCTATCGGCATGTTTATCCGACATGTAGATCACTTCGGCAATTCCCGATTGTATGATCAGCTTAGCGCATTCGTTGCACGGAAATAGAGCCACGAAAAGTCTCGATCCACGAATATCAGCCGAATTTTTATTCAAAATAGCGTTTGCCTCGGCATGCACGACATACATGTATTTATTTTCGAGCGGATCCGTACTAGTTTTCTTCCAGGGAAAGTGATCGTCCTGACAACCTCGCGGGAAACCATTGTAGCCGGTGCCAACAATACGATTGTCGCGATCAACAATACAAGCGCCGACTTGTGAACAAGGATCCTTACTGCGTTTTGCCGCAAGAAATGCTGTCGCCATGAAATAATCATCCCATGATAAGCAGTCGCTACGTTTTGTATCCACTAAGGACATTTCTTCCATATTATTCACTAGTGACATTGTTTTTAGGCGAAATTCAACTACAAATGACACTCGACTAATCGTGCGTTGAACAAAAATTTGACTGATCGTATGCTCACATGAAAAAGGGCGCGTAAAATATTCTTGGTTAGTAAACAGCCTGTGTTTGACATTTTATGCTGCTGTGCTATCACTATCGCGGAAAGATATGATTTTTAAGCGAGTACAATGCACCCATTCATTTATCGAATATACAGATTACAGCTGCATTGAATTCAAATATACATACGAGGGTCGTTTGATAAGTCCCTGGCCCAAGTAAGAAAAAAGCATTTTTTCCGGAAATTTTTTTTTTATTTTTCAACATAATCTCCCTGGAGGTTAATACATTTGGTCCAACGTTTCTCAAGTCCTTTCATACTTCATACTTTCACACTTTTTGGCCGCAACCCAAAATTTTACTGTTGCATATGAGGGCGAGGCTTCACCATACACGGGATCGAGTTCGACTTTTATCTCGGCCGGCGTTAACCCTTTTAAATAAAAAAATCTTATGACCGCTCGGTACTGGACGTGCTCCATCAATAATGGCAGTTAACTTGTTCTTATATACATATATCGACGTACTCGTATTTGCTGATTTGATCGTTTGGTAAACTTGAGGAAATTATGAGTTGAACCAGGTAATTTCCGCCCAAACTTGAATATGTAGATGAAATCAATATAATAGAGATTACAGTAGGAGAATTCACCCACAGTCAGTCCTGCTTGCCCTAAAAATGGCAAATGGACACTCACTGGATCATGGGCTTATCACCCGTGATCTTAAGACTTAAATGATACGAAAAACGGATACAGCGCCTCGGATACGGACTGATTCTACGGTAGCGACTTTTGGCATTCGAAAACGGACTATGATTGGTTTCTGGAACGTTCGAACATTGAATGACGGGGGAAGAGCTGGGGTTACTCGGTCCTTGCACCGCCAATCGGTGATTGGCCGTGAAATGGGGCACTATAACATCCATATCTTGGGCTTGAGCGAGGTCAAGTGGACAGGATCAGGAGAAGAACGAACCCCTAGCGAAAACACTATTCTGTACATTGGCCCTGAAAGTGAAGCCAGAAATGGCGTGGCGTTCGTCCTTACACCGAGAGCGAGAAACAGTCTCATTAGCTGGGAACCAATTTCGGATAGGATTATCGTCGTCAGGCTCAGGATCAGTGTCAGAAACGTCACAATTCTGCAGTACTACGCACCAACTAATACCTCAACATCTGGTGACAAAGAGGAGTTTTATAGCCAACTGAGTGCCACCTTCGAACGTGTTCCAAGAGGTGATATCATTATCATCTCAGGAGATATGAACGCCCAGGTTGGATCAGACAACACTGGACTAGAACACGTCATGGGAAGGCATGGTGACCCTTGGGTCGACGCGTCACGACCTTGGATTAAGAGACCCGAACGCGGCGAATTATCTGTGGAGTTTTGTAGTAATCGGCAAATGGTCATCGGAGGAACCCTTTTTCCACACAAGAGTCATCATAAGACATCTTGGGTTTCCCCTGATGGTGTTACTCAGAACCAGATCGACCATTCGGCTATAAGTCGCCGATGGAGAAGATGTCTCCTCGATGTGCGAGCGAAACGTGGAGCTGACGTGGGAAGCGATCACCACTTGATGGTTGCCTGCTTGAGATTGTGTACAGCAGCTATCCGACGACCACAAATTCTACAAATGAATCGCAAGCTTAATGTGGAGAAACTCAGAGATCCCAAGTTATCCACATTGGGTGAATATGAAATGTGCACACTGGACGCCAATTGGGAGGCAACCAGAAACACTTTTCTAACTAGTGCTGAAGAATCTGTGGGATATGTGCAAAGCGATGAGAAACCCTGGATGTCGCAAGACACATGGGACAAGGTTGGCAATCGGAAAAAAGCCAAATTGGCAATCATCTCTCAACCTGATGTCAACCAACGAACGCCCGACTTGAGGCAGAACTACCGCGATGCTCATATACAGCTTAAAAAGGCGGTTAGACGCGACAAGAGAAAGGCCATTGAAGATCTGGCAAACAAGGCAGAATCTGCGGCTTACCTTGGGGATATGGGTTCACTTTTCAAAATCATGAAACAGTTGACGAACAGGAATTTCACCGCCAACCACCTGGTGAGAGATGTCAACGGAACTCTCCTTAATATGAGTGAACACCAGTTGCGGCGATGGAAGGAATACTTCTCTGATATTTTAAACATCTTGTCAGAGGAAGATATTCCGGAAACAGAACAACTACCAAAGGAAGAGATAGTTTTCGCCATTCGGTCAATGGCGGGAAGGAAAGCTCCAGGTATAGACGTACTACCAACCGAACTCCTCAAAACAGACCCGGAAATAACAGCCGATATACTTCCCCCACTCTTCACTAAGGTGTGGAATGAAGGAAGATATCCGACTGAATGGAAGAAAGGCGACCATCGGGATTGTGGCAATTGGCGTGGTATATGTCTACTTACTGCCGTATCAAAAATTATGGCTGAGGTAATTCTCAATAGGATTAGAGATGTCGTCGAGAGCACTCTCGAAGTTTATCAGGCTGGATTCCGTAAAGAGTCGTCTTGTACCGACCACACAAATACCCTACGGATAATTTCAGAGCAGTCAGCCGAAATATGCTCGCCACTACATCTCATGTTTGTGGACTTCGAGAAGGATTTCGACAGCGTTAAGCGAGATTACATATGGAATGCTTTGCGTAGTAGAGGTATTCCAGATAAGGTCATAGCTATGATTAAAGAATCCTACGAAGATGCAAGGTGTCGCGTCTTGCATAGAGGAGAGCTGTCTGAGAGCTTCCCTGTGCGAACGGGTGTCAGACAAGGCTGCATATTATCACCAGCCCTGTTTCTGGTGCTAATAAATGACATCTTGAAAGCTGCACTGGAAGGTGGGGAAGGTAAAGGTCTTCAATGGAGACTATTTAACATCTTAAGTCACCTTGATTATGCTGATGACGTGTGTTTGCTTGCACATAACCGTTCGGACTTAGAGTCAAATGTTCGCTCGTTGCATTCTAAATGCAAAGAGGCGGGACTGAAAATAAATGTGCGTAAAACCAAGTACATGCACATGGGTTCGAACGCAAGCACACCGATTGTTCTTAACGGACAGGATGTGGAAGAGGTGCTAGATTTTTGCTATCTTGGAAGCATTGTCAGCATGGACGGCGCAGCCGAAAAGGATGTTGAGGCTCGACTAAATAAAGCTCGTCAGGTCTTCGGTATCCTTTCTTCTTTCTGGAGGTTAAGAGAGATCTCCCTTTGCACGAAGCTGCGAGTTTTTGACGCATGCGCCAAATCCGTGTTGTTATATGGTTGTACTACGTGGAAAGTGACCGTTCGACTTACCAAGAAACTACAGACTTTCGTAAACCAATGCCTCCGGCGCATTTTAGGAATATTCTGGCCAGAAGTGATCTCCAACGACGAACTTTGGAGTACAACTGGCCAGACTAAAATAGGTATTGAGATTCAAAGGCGGAAGTGGCAGTGGATCGGTCATACTTTGAGGAAACCAGGCTCTGGATTATAATCCTCAAGGAAAACGTCGGGTTGGTCGACCATGTAACACATGGAAGCGAGCAGTTGAGCAGGAGGCTTATCAATCTCCAAAAAAAAACTAATCCTACCACAAAGAAACAAAGTGGAGGATATTCTAAAATTCAGCACGACTGATATTAATACTCTAATCGGCCTAGTGACGGGGCACAGTGGAGTAAGCCACCACCCCAAAAGTATGGGCTTAGCTGAAACCGATCTGACGCCTCTGTCTCGAATATTCAGAAACGACAGTACACATCCTATGTCACTGTAAAGCAGTAGCTAGGAAAAAACACAATCTTCTTCGGAAAGGTTTCCTTTCTACCGAGGAACTAGCCAACATGGCTCCCTTAAATATACTTAGATTAGCCAAAGCTATTGAGTTATGTTAGGATAAAGGGGCAATAAACATACAATAGGCCAAGAAGATCGCAGTGCTCTTACGTGTTCCCCAAATTATAAAAAAAAGGAAAGAAAAAAATAAAAGAAAAACTATGAGCATGCTTTGCCTTGTCAGAAAATGGGAGTGAAAGTATTTTCCTCCCTTACTGGCGAAATGCTCGAAATTTTTTAAAGGAATCGTTTCGCTATCTTTGTCTAGCACACTTAAGCCTATTGCAACTAACTCTGTCCCGCGAAAAAATTGTCAAATTTTCAAAAGAATTGTTTCGCTATCATTGTTTGGCATACTTAAACCAAATGCAACTATCTCTGTCCCACGTTAAATTTTCCGTTGCTAATGTGCTTAGTCTAGACATGAACCAAAAACTAATAAATTGAAAAAAAAGTAAAGATTTCTGAAATAAAATAGCAAAATCTATTGTGCTGAAGATTACTTTATTGCTGACTGAATATTAGCAACCAAGAGAGAATACAATACACATTTTTCGAAAATTTCCGAATCAAAAAGTATTCCCACATGAGACAGCCTATCAGGCACTCCATTTTATATATCATCCTTGTATCAGCCCTGTTTCTAGTGATAATAAATGACATTTTGAAAGCTGCACTGGAAGGTGGAATGGTGGAATGGTGTAAGAGGTAAAGGTCAGTAGAGGCTGTTTAACATCTTAAGTCGTATTGATTGTAATGTGTTTGCTTGCGAGTAACCGTTTGTACTTAGATTTATGAACGAAAATGGCATCTCGACAAATTAAAATATATCTTATCAATTCCACCTAGATTGTAAAAAACAGAGTACGAGAATATGTATCATAAAGGAATCACAATTCATGCACAAAAGACAATTCAGTTTGTCTTTTTCCAGAGTGGTATCAGAGCTTTTGCAGAATACTCCAAATTTCTAGAATTAACAGTACGCGAAAAAACATGGCGCATCACAAAATTTTGGAATTTCTCGTATTTCCCTACAGCCAGGTAGGACAATAAGATAATTTAAAAAGAACATCGCAGCCTAATTAGGTTGGGGTCTCCTTAAAGTTAAGGATTTTAGTGCATATTTTATGATCTTCAACACATGTTATTATTTGCATTCGTTTAAAAATTCGAGCAGAGCATAACTATCATTAGAATCGAAAGACCTTATATTAGCCACGGTACATATTGTTATAGATCTTGCAATCACGCAATTTGGATTTTGCCAGAAACACCGAGAGAAGTCCATCAACATGTCAAAACGCTATAAACATGTTTCCAGACACTTCTAATAAAAAGTACGCAATCTAGAATAGCCGAGACACACACACACAACGACATCTGTCTGGAGTATAAATATCCGCCAACTTTCAGACAACAGCGATAGTCATTCTTTGAAATCTGCGAAAGCACGTAAACCGGTGCAAGTACACGATAAAACAATATCAGTGGTGCCGCCGTACAATAGGCGAATTAAGTAAAAGTGTAAACGAAGTAAAAGTGCAATAAATAAATTAACTTTATTATTTTTAAACGAATTGCGTTTCCTTTGAAATCGGCGATCCCCTAGCTCGCAACAATTGGTGTCAGAAGAGTGGGATTTCAAGGATAAATTCGGGTTAAAAATCGCGAGTGAAATTAAAAATTCTCGGAACGGATAATTTTGTGAGAGCGGAAAAGTGAAACTAAAGTTCTCGAACGGACAGTGAGAATTTTGTGAAATCGAATATTCTCGAGTGCGCTAGTGAACAGTGACTTTAATTAGTAAAATCGCGAAACTAAAACTCTCGAACGGACAGTGAGAATTTTGTGAAATCGAATATTCTCGAGTGCTCTAGTGAGCAGTGACATTAATTAGTGACGTAAATTTAAGTGAATTCGATCGCGGAAAATGGTCGGTAGTGAAAATGCCGCGTTATTTAAAGGACTTAAAAGTAACGGAGCTGAAGGAAGAGCTCAGTAGACGCAAGTTATCTACGACAGGGAGCAAGTCTGAACTTGTCAGCCGTATGATCGAGACACTCCAGGCTGAGGGCGAGGATGCAGATAGTTTTGAGTTCCAAAGCGAAGAAACTCGTGGAGAGGAGTGCTCCGGTACATTGGATGCTCTGACACAACTAATGCAACAAATGATGAACAAATTAGATCAACAATCAGCTGTGACAACGGACATAAATCAGAAATTGGAGCAACAATCTGCGGACATGAATCAGAAATTAGAGCAACAATCAGCGGACATGCATCAGAAATTTGAACAACAATCGGTGGACATTAAACAACAATCAGCGGACATTAATCAGAAATTAGACCAGACCTCAAAAGACCTTAACCAAAAATTGGAGCTGCAAAATAATAAAATAGACACCATGGGTAAGGCCATAGAAGAAAACGTTGAGAAGAAACTTCGAATCTTCGAAGAACAAATTACGGAAAAGACATCCGGAATTGCAGAAGAAGTCGAACGCCTAAAAAGAGACTTCGATAACGTGAAGGCGACTGGCGTCATCAAGACAGAACATGTTGCGCACAAGGGTCTCAAGGCTCCAATCTTCGATGGACAAACACCGTGGGCTATTTATAAGACCCAATTTGAGGCCGCCGCAAGAAACAACCATTGGAATGATCTGGAACGAGGAACAGCTCTTATATTGGCGCTAAGAGGTCCACCAGCAGAGGTTCTTCAAACGATTCCGCAGGAGCAACAACAAGATTTTTCAACGTTAGTCCAGACATTGGATCTTCATTATGGCAGTGACCACATGCGAGAGATCTACAAAACACAGCTGTACAACCGAACTCAAAAGAACGGTGAAACACTTCAAGAGCTGGCACGCGATATTGAACGACTCACACTATTATCGCTGCCCAATGCGCAAACAGAGCAACGCAACGATACAGCTGTTTTCGCATTTAACAATGCTGTACAGGACAGAGAGCTGCAACAGGCGTTAAAACTGGCAGGTAAGAAAACGATTGGCGAAGCCTTAGTATATGGGCTGACGTTCGAAGCTGCCAAGCAAAGCTCGCGGAGTAACTATCGAGTTCGAGAAATAGTAGAAGAATGTGTGTGCCAGAAAGCCGAGTACACCAAGCGGAGCGAAGGATCTGGTGCTCTCCGATGCTGGAATTGTGGACAGGCAGGACACTTAAGACGCGACTGCCGCAAACCCAGAAAAGCGATCAACTACTGTTCCGGCTGCGCTGCTAAACAAAGAGGAGGAAGAGGCGAACCGTCACGAGAGCACGCTTCGCCTAATGACAGTCCGGGAAACGAGTAAAGGCCAACTTCATGGGGCAGAAGTTGGCTGGTAGAATCGACGCCCCCGGAACCATCATCGCAGTTTCTCGACTACATCGTTGTGAAAACGACTTATGTATGAGTGGTCGAGTCGACAAATTAAACTGCATCATAACAGTCGACACAGGCGCAACACGGTCAGTGCTAAGATCTGACCTCGTAGATCGTACTTGGCTTCACAACACCAAGAAGTACGCACTTCGCACTGCTACAGGAGAAACTACAACGGTCCATGGAGAAATAGCTCGTGACATACAACTCGGGGATTTGACCTTCTCGCATGTATTCGTGGTAGCTGACATTACCGATGAGTGTATCCTTGGAATGGATTTTCTGAAACCACACGGTATCCAGCTGGACTTAGGACAACGAATAATGAAGTGGCGGAATATTGAAATCCCCATGGAAATAACATCATCCAACACAACAAAGCTACGAGTTGTATTGTGCGAAGATGCGGATATACCAAAGTCATCCGAGAATGTTATTTGGGCAGAGCTCGATGGTGATCCCGGGAACCACCGATTCTACCTCATAGAACCGGAAACGACACCTGCATTACGAAGTCTAATACTAGGAAAAACGCTCGTAAAAAGGAATGAGATGATGATGGTACCAATAAGAGTCCTCAACGTTTCGGACAGCATTACCAGCGTAAAGAAAGGAGATGTAATTGGCAGCTGTGAACCAATATCGGCGGTGACGAGCATCGACAAGACAGAACCACATGACGTACCCTCTAGAAATAAGCCAAGAAGGAAGGACAATGTAACATCAACACTTCTTCAGTCAAGCAACCTTAGAGGAGAACAACACAAGCAAGCAGTAGATCTAATCGAAGGATTCAGCGACGTCTTTTCCACCGGTGATGACGACTATGGCAGAACAAACTTAGTGAAACATCGTATAGATACCGGAAGTGCTACACCGATACGTCAACCTCCAAGAAGAGTACCATTAGCGAAACAAGGAGAAGTCAATTCAATGGTCAAAACTATGGAGCAGCAAGGAATCATCGAAGAATCAAAGAGCCCGTGGATATCACCAGTGGTGCTGGTAAAGAAGAAGGACGGCAGTACCCGTTTTTGTGTGGACTACAGGCGACTGAATGATGTTACGAAAAAGGATAGCTATCCACTACCAAGAATCGACGATATCATGGACACCCTGACTGATGCTAAATGGTTCTCAACGTTGGATCTGAAAAGTGGCTACTTGGCAGGTGGAGATAGATGAAAAAGATAGAGAGAAAACAGCATTCTCTGTCGGCAGTGGACTGTGGCAGTTCATCGTAATGCCATTTGGCCTGTGCAATGCTCCAGCTACGTTTGAAAGGCTAATGGAATTCGTTTTGCGTGGCCTGAGCTGGAAAACTTGTCTCGTTTACTTGGATGATGTGATCGTTATCGGCAAAACATTCAAGGAACATCTAAAAAATCTACAGGAAGTCTTCCAGCGACTGCGAGCGGCAAAATTAAAGCTGAGTCCGAAAAAGTGCACTTTGTTTAGTGCAGAAGTCAAGTACTTGGGTCACATCGTTTCAGCTGATGGCGTAAAGACGGATCCGGAGAAGATACTGGCGGTGAAAAATTGGCCTACTCCGAGTGATAAACACCAGTTGCGCAGCTTCCTAGGCTTAGCGACATATTACCGACGATTTGTAAAAGACTTTGCTAACACGGCGAAATGTCTGCATCAGTTAACAGAAAAAGGGAGGCCATTTACATGGAGTCAACAGTGCCAGGAAGCATTCGAGAGGATAAAAGACCAACTCTGCGACTCCCCAGTTCTGGCGTATCCAAAACCAGGTCATGGTTTCATCATAGACACTGACGCCAGCAATGTCGGTATCGGAGCAGTACTATCACAAGAGATCGATGGGCAGGAGAGAGTGCTATCTTACTACAGCCGAGTACTCTCAAAATCAGAAAGGAACTATTGCGTAACTCGCCGAGAGCTACTAGCCATAGTAGAAGCAACAAAACATTTTCACAAATACCTCTATGGTCAAAAGTTCCTTCTTCGAACGGATCACGCATCGCTTAAATGGCTACTTCAGTTTAAGAACCCCGAAGGCCAAGTAGCCAGATGGATCGAAAGGCTCGAATCCTACGATTTCGAGATTGTTCATCGAAGAGGAAGAATCCACGGTAATGCCGATGCGCTTTCACGTCGTCCTTGTCCACCGAACTGCAAGCATTGTCACCGTGTAGAAGGAAAAGAAGCCGGAGAAACCATTCAGAGGATAACGACCGAACCAAAGACTGGATGGAATCAGCAAGAACTGGAAGATGCCCAACGTAAAGATCCAGATATTTCACCGATCATGGCATGGAAGGACGAAATGAAACGGCCTGAGTGGAAAGACATCTCACAATTCAGTGAAACCTTAAAGTGTTATTGGGCACAATGGAACTCCCTTCACCTAGACGGCGGATTATTAAAACGGAAATGGGAGAACGCTGATGGAAAGTCGTATCACATGCAAACCATCGTCCCGCATTGTAAAGTGGAGGAGGTTTTGAAGGAATATCATGGAGGTACCTCCGGTGGGCATTTGGGAGTAAACAGAACCTTGGCAAAGATACGAGAAAGGTTCTATTGGATCCATCTCCGAGATGATGTCGAAAACTGGTGCCGTAAATGTACTACGTGTGCATCGAGTCAGGGCCCACACCGCAGATCAAAGGGAGAAATGCAACAATACAACGTGGGAGTCCCATTCGAGAGAATTGCTGTGGATATTGCTGGACCATTCCCGGAATCAGAAAATGGTAATCGCTACATTTTAGTGGTCATTGATTATTTCAGCAAGTGGCCTGAAGCTTACGCAATTCCAAACCAAGAAGCAGTAACCGTCGCGGAACAAATTGTTACTAACTGGGTGAGCAGATTTGGAGCGCCACGTGAACTACACTCCGATCAAGGGCGCAATTTTGAATCTCAAATATTCAAACACGTGTGCCAAATGCTGGGAATAAACAAAACGAGGACAACTCCATTACACCCACAGTCCGATGGAATGGTGGAACGTTTCAATAGGACATTGAACTCAAACCTATCCAAACTCGTCAGCGAGAGGCAGCAGGACTGGGACCAGCACATCCCTCTATTTTTAATGGCCTATAGAACATCGGCGTCATTGTGAAAATTCCGAAGAAGGGCGACCTTCGGGATTGTGGCAATTGGCGTGGTATATGTCTACTTACTGCCGTATCAAAAATTATGGCTAAGGTAATTCTCAATAGGATTAGTGATGTCGTCGAGAGCACTCTCGAAGTTTATCAGGCTGGATTCCGTAAAGGGTCGTCTTGTACCGACCACACAAATACCCTACGGATAATATTAGAGCAGTCAGCCGAAATGGGTTCGCCACTACATCTCATGTTTGTGGACTTCGAGAAGGCTTTCGACAGCGTTAAGCGAGATTACATATGGAATGCTTTGCGTAGGAGAGGTATTCCAAATAAGGTCATAGCTATGATTAAAGAATCCTACGAAGATGCAAGGTGTCGCGTCTTGCATAGAGGAGAGCTGTCCGAGAGCTTTCCTGTGCGAACGGGTGTCAGACAAGGCTGCATATTATCACCAGCCCTGTTTCTGGTGGTAATAAATGACATCTTGAAAGCTGCACTGGAAGGTGGGGAAGGTAAAGGTCTTCAATGGAGACTATTTAACATCTTAAGTCACCTTGATTATGCTGATGACGTGTGTTTGCTTGCACATACCCGTTCGGACTTAGAGTCAAATGTTCGCTCGTTGCATTCTAAATGCAAAGAGGCGGGACTGAAAATAAATGTGCGTAAAACCAAGTACATGCACATGGGTTCGAACGCAAGCACACCGATTGTTCTTAATGGACAGGATGTGGAAGAGGTGCAAGATTTTTGCTATCTCGGAAGCATTGTCAGCATGGACGGCGGAGCCGAAAAGGATGTTGAGGCTCGGCTAAATAAAGCTCGTCAGGCCTTCGGTATCCTTTCCCCTTTCTGGAGGTTAAGAGAGATCTCCCTTCGCACGAAGCTGCGAGTTTTTGACGCATGCGTCAAATCCGTGTTGTTATATGGTTGTACTACGTGGAAAGTGACCGTTCGACTTACCAAGAAACTACAGACTTTCGTAAACCAATGCCTCCGACGCATTTTAGGAATATTCTGGCCAGAAGTGATCTCCAACGACGAACTTTGGAGTACAACTCGCCAAACTAAAATAGGTATTGAGATTCAACGGCGAAAGTGGCAGTGGATCGGTCATACTTTGAGGAAACCAGAGCAAAACATCGCAAAACAGGCTCTGGATTATAACCCTCAAGGAAGACGTCGGGTTGGTCGACCATGTAACACATGGAAGCGAGCAGTTGAGCAGGAGGCCAGAGGAATAAACAAGTCCTGGCAACAGCTTAAAGCCGATGCTCAGGATCGCGCCTTGTGGAAGAGAGTTGTTTCTGTCCTATGCCCCTATAGGGGGTCTTAACAGGAATTTGATTGATTGATAGAACATCGGTGCATTCAACAACAGGAGAAACTCCGTCCCGAGTCATTTTTGGAAGAAATATTCGAGTCCCTGCGGAGCTAATGTTTGGAGTGCCACCAGACCAACCAACCAATGCTAAAGATTATGTCTCGGATCTTCGATGTCGACTAAAGACAATTTATAACCTGGTCAGAGATAAAATTGATTTGGCGTCCGACCGCATGAAGACGAGGTATGATCAACGGGCGAACTCATCAGGATTCCAAGAGGGCGATTTGGTTTGGTTATACAATCCCAAACGACAGAAGGGCAGATCGCCGAAACTACAGCGAAACTGGGAAGGCCCTTACCAGATCATCAACCGGTTAAATGATGTCGTCTATCGGATTCAACTACATCATAAACCCCGCACTAAAATGAAAGTGGTACATCTCGACCGATTAACAAAGTACCATGGTGCCATTGAGGAAGTGAACGACTCTGTTCGGGACGAACAGGGACTAAGGAGAGGGTAATGTTATAGATCTTGCAATCACGCAATTTGGATGTTGCCAGAAACACCGAGAGAAGTCCATCAACATGTCAAAACGCTATAAACATGTTTCCAGACACTTCTAATAAAAAGTACGCAATCTAGAATAGCCGAGACACACACACACAACGACATCTGTCTGGAGTATAAATATCCGCCAACTTTCAGACAACAGCGATAGTCATTCTTTGAAATCTGCGAAAGCACGTAAACCGGTGCAAGTACACGATAAAACAATATCAGTGGTGCCGCCGTACAATAGGCGAATTAAGTAAAAGTGTAAACGAAGTAAAAGTGCAATAAATAAATTAACTTTATTATTTTTAAACGAATTGCGTTTCCTTTGAAATCGGCGATCCCCTAGCTCGCAACAATATATTTTAGAGTTCCTCATCGGGTCCCGTACTATTAATAAAGCTTAGGATATCACGTAGAGAAATGGTCAAAAATTCACTTGGGTTCATGAATCGTTTGACCGAAATGAAGGAGCCTTTTGTTCACCAGTGGTTCAAATTCACAGAGAATGAGCTCTGATGTTTTCTCCTCCTCATTGCACATTCTGCAGAGATTGTTCTCTGAGAGTCCAATTCTCTGAAGATGTAACTTTATTATTCTAATAATAAAGTATTGTGATCAACACGTAAAAAAAAAAAAAAATTTGCTACCCTCGAAATTTTTTTTCGCGTTTCATGATTAAATTAGCCTAAAAATGCAACAAAAAAAATCGTCCCGCCGTACATATGGAATCGTATCTCCGAGACCGTTAATTGTAGAATGTTCGTTTTTGGGTTGTTTATTAATTGGGTAAGTGATCTCCATTATCTAAATTTTGGGCAGTGTAAGGTGTAAAGAGGAGGCGGGGGAGGGAAAGAATCAAAAACTACACTTGCTATTATCTCCACTACGAATGCAGATGGGAAGCTGGAAATCAGCATAGGTATAGAGAGAGAGAGAGAGAGAGAGAGAGAGAGTTGTGGGACAAACTTTAGAAATAATTTAATTCTTTTATCCATTGGCGTCCGAAAAGGGGGAGCTAAAAACAAATTGTCAAATGATTATATCTTCGGAACTACTTGATCCAAAAAAATCTTATTTGAAGACTAATCAGGTGGCATACAGTTCCACTATAATCTACTAAAAGGGAGGCCAATAATTCTAAGGGTGAGGCTCAGGCGGTGCAAATAAGACCCTCAAAAATTAATATCTCAACTATTAAGCTAACTAACTAACAACTACTAAGCTATGTAATTGAAACTTAAAACTTACAATGCTGGAAACAACATTTGCAACCGAAGTCAGAAACAAAGTTTTTGTTCAAAACTTTCTCTGTTTTGAATTGAGCTTAACAATTTTTTAACAGAATTATTTCCCGTAATGTACTAAACACAACTCTCAGAAAAATAAAAATGTCAATTGAGCCACACTTTTAGTCGACAGAGGTTATCACAACCCTCATCGACTCGCAAAACGACGGTTTGTGCGCCTCAAACTGGAAGATCCTCGGTAGAAGGAAAGAGGGCACAAACACCATAATTACCTTCTCCATCGACGGCCAATCCATGGAGGAGCTAAAAAAGGTAGGGTACCGAATTTGGTTTAAATTTACGAGTGTGACTCTACGCCCTAAGGCCAAGGAGGTAAGGAGCGGTAATCCGCAATCTACCAACGATGGCCAAGCAAATTAATAAAATAAAAGTCATCCAGGCAAATCTCCATCGTGCAGCAGTGGCGATGGACGTTCTGACGTGGAGATTTGCAAAGGAGGAATTCCATGTGGCGCTCCTACAAGAACCAAGGGCCGCGCATGGTAAAATAATTGGAATTCCAAATAAAATAGGTAAGCTGATATATGATAGAAGAAGCGACAGGCCAAGGGCAGCACTTCTTATATCATCTGAGATCAATTATCTAAATATCCCAATTTTCATTAGGACAGATCTAGTTGCTGCACTGGTGAAAGTACCAAGGGCAGGTGGATATCAAGAGGTCATAATCGCCTCGGCATACTTTCCTGGTGAGGAGCCGGATAATCCACCTCAAGGCGTCATGGAATTAGTGGAATATAGCAGAATCCACAAGCTACCGGAGTAGTAGGGATATGCGGGTTTTGGAGCGGAAGTGAAATCGATACCTATCGATTATCGATTATCTATCGATATATTGGTTTTTTTTTACCTATTGATATTGGTTTTTACCTCTTTACCTGCCGATATTGGTTTTCCCCTTACCTATCGATATTGGTTATTGGTTATAGGTGAGTATTGGTTATAGGTGAGTATAGATAAGAGATTATTGGTTATAGGTGAGTATAGATAAGAGATTATTGGTTGTAGGTTAGTATAGATAAGAGATTATTGGTATTAATCCAGATGGGTTATAGATTAGGGTTTATGTATTAGATATAGATTGGGGTTTATGTATCGGATATAGATTATGTGTATAGAGATTGTTATTGTTACTAATAAAGTGGTATTATTTCATGACGTCATCATCGATCAAAATAAGAATAATTGTTTACAGATAAGAGTTTGTTATGGTTAGGTTTTTTTATATTAGAGATAAGAGATTTACGTTATGTTTCATATAATATGAATTATGATTCTAATAGAAATTAACATGAGCATTTGTTATCAATTATGTTGAGTATTGTGGGTGGTTTTTATTTGAATTAAAATAATTTTTGGTTTAGAGTATTATGTAGATAAGAGAATGTTTACGAATTAGATAATTAGGTTTTATATATGCTAAAATTGGTAATTGATTTCTTTATGGTTAAAAATGTTTTAGAGATAAGAGATTTAAGAATTATGATTCATATATGGTGAAATTGATATGGCCAGTTCCTTCAATATAAAAACGTTTCCTGGAGCTTTGAAACCCTGAATATCGATGATAATATTTCTTTTCAGCATATTACTATCTGTTAAAAAAATGCACTATTGAGAATGTTTACGAATTAGATAATTAGGTTTTATATATGCTAAAATTGGTAATTGAATTCTGTGTGAGTAAAAGAAAATGCCAAGATTGATAAGAGTTGTACGAATTATGATTCATATATGGTGTTGTGTGTGTGTGTGTGTGTGTGTGTGTGTGTGTAGAGATTGTTATTGTTACTAATAAAGTGGTATTATTTCATGACGTCATCATCAATCAAATTATATGTGTTTTAGGAATAATTGCTTTGTCAAACTGTTGTTGCTAATAGTGTTCTTTGTAGATAAGAGGTTTGCTATGGATAAGTTTTTTTGTTTTCATTTCTTTATAGATAAGAGATTTACGAATTATGATTCATATATGGTGAAATTGATATTAACAGGAATAAACACGGATTTTAGTGTGGAATAATTGTTTGAAGTTTTTTTTGTAAGATAATTAGGTTTCATATGTGCTAAAAATAGAATAATTAGTATTTGAATTCTTTGTGGTTAAAAATGTATTTCTCACGATGTATTATAGATAAAAGAGTATTTATAATAATAGAAATTGACGGTGATGTAAATATTTCAGATGAAATGGTCGTTTATATGAAAAAAAAAAAAATCTATTTTGTATGGAAATCAGTTCTGTTTGATAATTGAATGTGGCTTATACCGAAAAGGATTATAAACACTTATATGACACAATGTGATGAAATGCTGGTTCTAGGTCTATGTAGAAAACGAAATAGGAACAACAGGTTTTATTAAAAAATTATAAAGCAGATAGACATAATCATCAATCCAAATACAAAAACTCTTCAAAAACATAATAAAATCAACAAATAATATCAAAAAAAAAAAAAAAAAAACCCTAAATTTACAGATTCGCATGACAATGTTCCTATGTCTAATACTGATAATCCCGATTAATGAACTATTTAACGTACACGAACTGACAGAATTTACAGAAATACAACTTACCAAAGTAGAAATAGTGACCAAAGCAAATATTATCATACACATAATTGACATAAAAGAAATTTTAGACTTAATAAACGAATTTTCAACCAATACATACAGCTAATTTAAACGGAGAACAGAAGAATTTACTTATGGCGGAACTAAATCAATTGACAAACAAAATTAAAAATATAATTCCTAAAGAAAATAGAAAGAAAAGTGCTTTATTGAATATAGTCGGATGTACAGCAAAATGGTTATTTGGAACGATGGACGAACAAAACAGACTAGACATATAAAATCATATGAAGACGACAGACGAAAATAATCATAATCTCATTACCGTAATAAACCAACAAATAATTATAAACAACAATTTAATGAATCTTTCAGACAGCTTAAAAATTGAAAATAAATATATAAGACCATATCAACTACAACAACAACATCAACTACAACACTAGAAAATACAACCAAACAACCATACAAACACCTGCTACCAACTTACCTTATTAAATTTTACTATAAGTTAAGAAATAAAAAAGAGTCTTGTGTGTTGTTATACTTGTATACCAAATTCTGATTAATATGCATATTTCAAGAAAAAAAACAAAACTGAATGATGGTTTTAAGCATATTTATTATCAAGATATTTTTTTTAAATAAATAAACATAAGAAAATTACGATATGTGTCGGCTATATTACATAGAATAGCTATTTCTTTAACAATGAAACAGTTTTCAGATCCTCTAAATTTAATGTTTATATTATTACTTCAGCTTTTCTCAATGCTTCAATGATGGTAACAATCTCGTTGATATGATAAATATCTCCCGCCTGTAGCGCTGATACAAGCAATTGTAACCGGGCCACCAGTTTATTAGGATCATCCCAAGAAATATACTGTTTTGGTTTGATTGATGTTTGTATTAAATCTCCTCCTCTATGAGTTAAAAGTTTGTTAATAATTTTTGTATATTTACAGCTTCGGTTTCCATTTATTTGTCCGTTGCTTGGTTCGATTAATGTTTGTATTAAATCTCCTCCTCTATGAGTTAAAAGTTTGTTAATAATTTTTGTATATTTATAGCTACGGTTTCCATTTATTTGTCCTTTGCTGGTATAGTGACGTCTATAAGCATTAGTATCAAGCAAAATATTTCTATAATTCTGTAAATCATCTTCATTGTACAGAGTCTTATCTGGAACTTTCATAAATAGTAGCTCATATATGCCCGGAGTACCATCATAGGTTTTATCTTTTATTAATATTTGACTACCATCGATTGTAAAAATCGAGTTTCCAATTTTCCATTGTTCATTTTCATGATAAACACCATAAGTACTATCGATGAAATCCGGATTATTTGCAAATATATTTAAATATTTTGTAGGTATTTCATCAAATTCTCGCTCGTTCATATATTCAATGAGTTCTTGCCGACCTGAAGGAGTTGTCACATATTTACGTATGCTTCTTACATCCGGAGACTTTAATGGTGTTTCAAAAGTATCAGTTAGATCAAGCTTTCGTCTGAATTTGGGTGTTGGAGTTTCAAAGTCAACGTCACTTTCAATATCATCTGTAGATTGAGTTTCCATGTTTTGTTCTTTTTCAGGTTCATATTTACTGTGATCATGAGTTTCTACATCTTTTTCTCTTTTAGGTTCGTATTTACTGTGGTCATACAGTTTAACTAATTCTTTAAGAGGTCTTGTGATTGGTTTAAAAGTTTGTTCTTGTCGAGTCTCAGCATTAACTCTACCGATTTTAAATTGTTTATATTTTTTTTACGTATCGAGTTAGTAGACTTTATAACTTGTCTAAGAATATCTTTATCGGTCGACTTCTGCATTTTTCCTTCTTACACAACAACAACAGATTAACAGATATCGTACTGCTTTAATACTGCTTCTGTACTGAGGTGTACTGCTTTAATACTGCTTCTGTACTGAGGTGTACTGCTTTAATACTGCTTCTGTACTGCTTTGTACAGCTTTAATACTGCTTTTGTACTGCTTTAATACTGCTTCTGTACTGAGGTGTACTGCTTTAATACTGCTTCTGTACTGCTTTGTACAGCTTTAATACTGCTTTGTACAGCTTTGATACTGCTTTGTACAGCTTTAATACTGCTTTAATACTGCTTCTGTACTGCTTTGTACAGCTTTAATACTGCTTTGTACAGCTTTAATACTGCTTTGTACAGCTTTAATACTGCTTCTGTACTGCTTTGTACAGCCTTAATACTGCTTTGTACAGCTTTAATACTGCTTCTGTACTGAGGTGTACTGCTTTATACAGCTTTATTACTGCTTTCAGTTTTTTAAATAGAGTTTTTCAAACTTTTTTCTCATATTACTGAATCAAAGTCTTCATATTGTTTATATATATATATAGTTGTATTTATTTGATATTGGAATCAAGATAGGAAATAACTTCTCTTGGCTGCTGAAAGTGATCAGAATTCAAAGCACAAGGTGGTCGCAGGTTGGTTGTCAGTTGCACAAGGTGGTTGCGAATTCGTTGCAAGGTGGAAACTCATAATGGACACAAAACTACTTAAAAACATTATAAAATCAACGAATGATATACGAACAAAATATAAAGCATTGAAAACCAACCTGCGACCACCTTGTGCTTTGAATTCTGATCACTTTCAGCAGCCAAGAGAAGTTATTTCCTATCTTGATTCCAATATCAAATAAATACAACTATATATATATATAAACAATATGAAGACTTTGATTCAGTAATATGAGAAAAAAGTTTGAAAAACTCTATTTAAAAAACTGAAAGCAGTAATAAAGCTGTATAAAGCAGTACACCTCAGTACAGAAGCAGTATTAAAGCTGTACAAAGCAGTATTAAGGCTGTACAAAGCAGTACAGAAGCAGTATTAAAGCTGTACAAAGCAGTATTAAAGCTGTACAAAGCAGTATTAAAGCTGTACAAAGCAGTACAGAAGCAGTATTAAAGCAGTATTAAAGCTGTACAAAGCAGTATCAAAGCTGTACAAAGCAGTATTAAAGCTGTACAAAGCAGTACAGAAGCAGTATTAAAGCAGTACACCTCAGTACAGAAGCAGTATTAAAGCAGTACAAAAGCAGTATTAAAGCTGTACAAAGCAGTACAGAAGCAGTATTAAAGCAGTACACCTCAGTACAGAAGCAGTATTAAAGCAGTACACCTCAGTACAGAAGCAGTATTAAAGCAGTACGATATCTGTTAATCTGTTGTTGTTGTGTAAGAAGGAAAAATGCAGAAGTCGACCGATAAAGATATTCTTAGACAAGTTATAAAGTCTACTAACTCGATACGTAAAAAAATATAAACAATTTAAAATCGGTAGAGTTAATGCTGAGACTCGACAAGAACAAACTTTTAAACCAATCACAAGACCTCTTAAAGAATTAGTTAAACTGTATGACCACAGTAAATACGAACCTAAAAGAGAAAAAGATGTAGAAACTCATGATCACAGTAAATATGAACCTGAAAAAGAAGAAAACATGGAAACTCAATCTACAGATGATATTGAAAGTGACGTTGACTTTGAAACTCCAACACCCAAATTCAGACGAAAGCTTGATCTAACTGATACTTTTGAAACACCATTAAAGTCTCCGGATGTAAGAAGCATACGTAAATATGTGACAACTCCTTCAGGTCGGCAAGAACTCATTGAATATATGAACGAGCGAGAATTTGATGAAATACCTACAAAATATTTAAATATATTTGCAAATAATCCGGATTTCATCGATAGTACTTATGGTGTTTATCATGAAAATGAACAATGGAAAATTGGAAACTCGATTTTTACAATCGATGGTAGTCAAATATTAATAAAAGATAAAACCTATGATGGTACTCCGGGCATATATGAGCTACTATTTATGAAAGTTCCAGATAAGACTCTGTACAATGAAGATGATTTACAGAATTATAGAAATATTTTGCTTGATACTAATGCTTATAGACGTCACTATACCAGCAAAGGACAAATAAATGGAAACCGTAGCTATAAATATACAAAAATTATTAACAAACTTTTAACTCATAGAGGAGGAGATTTAATACAAACATTAATCGAACCAAGCAACGGACAAATAAATGGAAACCGAAGCTGTAAATATACAAAAATTATTAACAAACTTTTAACTCATAGAGGAGGAGATTTAATACAAACATCAATCAAACCAAAACAGTATATTTCTTGGGATGATCCTAATAAACTGGTGGCCCGGTTACAATTGCTTGTATCAGCGCTACAGGCGGGAGATATTTATCATATCAACGAGATTGTTACCATCATTGAAGCATTGAGAAAAGCTGAAGTAATAATATAAACATTAAATTTAGAGGATCTGAAAACTGTTTCATTGTTAAAGAAATAGCTATTCTATGTAATATAGCCGACACATATCGTAATTTTCTTATGTTTATTTATTTAAAAAAAATATCTTGATAATAAATATGCTTAAAACCATCATTCAGTTTTGTTTTTTTTCTTGAAATATGCATATTAATCAGAATTTGGTATACAAGTATAACAACACACAAGACTCTTTTTTATTTCTTAACTTATAGTAAAATTTAATAAGGTAAGTTGGTAGCAGGTGTTTGTATGGTTGTTTGGTTGTATTTTCTAGTGTTGTAGTTGATGTTGTTGTTGTAGTTGATATGGTCTTATATATTTATTTTCAATTTTTAAGCTGTCTGAAAGATTCATTAAATTGTTGTTTATAATTATTTGTTGGTTTATTACGGTAATGAGATTATGATTATTTTCGTCTGTCGTCTTCATATGATTTTATATGTCTAGTCTGTTTTGTTCGTCCATCGTTCCAAATAACCATTTTGCTGTACATCCGACTATATTCAATAAAGCACTTTTCTTTCTATTTTCTTTAGGAATTATATTTTTAATTTTGTTTGTCAATTGATTTAGTTCCGCCATAAGTAAATTCTTCTGTTCTCCGTTTAAATTAGCTGTATGTATTGGTTGAAAATTCGTTTATTAAGTCTAAAATTTCTTTTATGTCAATTATGTGTATGATAATATTTGCTTTGGTCACTATTTCTACTTTGGTAAGTTGTATTTCTGTAAATTCTGTCAGTTCGTGTACGTTAAATAGTTCATTAATCGGGATTATCAGTATTAGACATAGGAACATTGTCATGCGAATCTGTAAATTTAGGGTTTTTTTTTTTTTTTTTTTGATATTATTTGTTGATTTTATTATGTTTTTGAAGAGTTTTTGTATTTGGATTGATGATTATGTCTATCTGCTTTATAATTTTTTAATAAAACCTGTTGTTCCTATTTCGTTTTCTACATAGACCTAGAACCAGCATTTCATCACATTGTGTCATATAAGTGTTTATAATCCTTTTCGGTATAAGCCACATTCAATTATCAAACAGAACTGATTTCCATACAAAATAGATTTTTTTTTTTTTCATATAAACGACCATTTCATCTGAAATATTTACATCACCGTCAATTTCTATTATTATAAATACTCTTTTATCTATAATACATCGTGAGAAATACATTTTTAACCACAAAGAATTCAAATACTAATTATTCTATTTTTAGCACATATGAAACCTAATTATCTTACAAAAAAAACTTCAAACAATTATTCCACACTAAAATCCGTGTTTATTCCTGTTAATATCAATTTCACCATATATGAATCATAATTCGTAAATCTCTTATCTATAAAGAAATGAAAACAAAAAAACTTATCCATAGCAAACCTCTTATCTACAAAGAACACTATTAGCAACAACAGTTTGACAAAGCAATTATTCCTAAAACACATATAATTTGATTGATGATGACGTCATGAAATAATACCACTTTATTAGTAACAATAACAATCTCTACACACACACACACACACACACACACACAACACCATATATGAATCATAATTCGTACAACTCTTATCAATCTTGGCATTTTCTTTTACTCACACAGAATTCAATTACCAATTTTAGCATATATAAAACCTAATTATCTAATTCGTAAACATTCTCAATAGTGCATTTTTTTAACAGATAGTAATATGCTGAAAAGAAATATTATCATCGATATTCAGGGTTTCAAAGCTCCAGGAAACGTTTTTATATTGAAGGAACTGGCCATATCAATTTCACCATATATGAATCATAATTCTTAAATCTCTTATCTCTAAAACATTTTTAACCATAAAGAAATCAATTACCAATTTTAGCATATATAAAACCTAATTATCTAATTCGTAAACATTCTCTTATCTACATAATACTCTAAACCAAAAATTATTTTAATTCAAATAAAAACCACCCACAATACTCAACATAATTGATAACAAATGCTCATGTTAATTTCTATTAGAATCATAATTCATATTATATGAAACATAACGTAAATCTCTTATCTCTAATATAAAAAAACCTAACCATAACAAACTCTTATCTGTAAACAATTATTCTTATTTTGATCGATGATGACGTCATGAAATAATACCACTTTATTAGTAACAATAACAATCTCTATACACATAATCTATATCCGATACATAAACCCCAATCTATATCTAATACATAAACCCTAATCTATAACCCATCTGGATTAATACCAATAATCTCTTATCTATACTAACCTACAACCAATAATCTCTTATCTATACTCACCTATAACCAATAATCTCTTATCTATACTCACCTATAACCAATACTCACCTATAACCAATAACCAATATCGATAGGTAAGGGGAAAACCAATATCGGCAGGTAAAGAGGTAAAAACCAATATCAATAGGTAAAAAAAAACCAATATATCGATAGATAATCGATAATCGATAGGTATCGATTTCACTTCCGCTCCAAAACCCGCATATCCCTACTACTTACCGGTCATCCTGGGCTGTGACGCAAACGCACACCACACTATCTGGGGAAGCAGTGACATCAACAAAAGAGGTGAGTCGCTTTTGGAGTTTCTCACTACTAACAACCTAGATATATTAAATAAAGGTAATACACCGACCTTCATAAATTCAGTTAGGCAGGAGGTACTGGACCTTACAATTACTAGCCCCTGCCTGGCTGATAAGTGTGAAAATTGGCACGTATCAAAACATGCGTCGCTATCAGACCATAGGCATATCTGCTTTGATATCAAGACGACATTTTGCTACATGGAACAATACAGAAACCCTAAACGTACCAATTGGAATCTTTACCAGTCAATATTAGAGTACGAAATAGGTATCGAACACAAAATAATAAGCAGTCCGGACTGTATTGATGAAACTGCAAACCAACTCGTAAACAATATCATTAGTGCTTACGAACAGAGTTGTCCAGTTCTACACAAAAAAAGGGATAAACAAACTCCTTGGTGGAACGAGGAATTAGCGGTAAAACGCAAACAAACTAGAAAATTGTTTAATAGAGCTAAAACCTCAAGTAACTGGGACGAATATAGGAAGTCCCTTACTGAATATAATAAACTTTTAAAAAAGTTAAAAAAAGAGTCTTGGAGTAAATTCTGTGAAGAAATAGATGATCTTCCAATGGCATCAAGACTACAAAAAGTGTTGTCAAAAGACACCCCGGTAGACATCGGCCTATTAGAGAGACCGGATGGGTCCTTAACTAAAAGCAGCATGGAAACTCTTGAAATGTTACTGGCAACACATTTCCCAGGCTGTAAGATAATCAATAACAATGAAGACTTAGAGGTAGAGGAAAGGATGAATCGTCAAACTCCGTCCAGCAAAAGTATTGCTGGTAAAATCTTCACTCCGGAAAAGATCAGATGGGCTATCAACACCTTTAAGCCTTACAAATCAGCCGGAGTAGACAAAATATTCCCCGCACTACTGCAGAAGGGGATAGAGATCCTAATGCCAACAATGATGAGGATCTTTAAAGCAAGTTTTGCATGGGGATACATCCCTAAAATCTGGAGGAAAGCGAGAGTGGTATTTATACCTAAGGCAGGGAACCGTCCCAGTGAACAGCCTAAGTCATATCGCCCTATAAGTCTAACCTCTTTCTTTATCAAAACGATGGAGAAGTTAGTGGACATTCACATAAGAACGGGGCCCAAGAGGGTCTGTCTAAATAAGAACCAACATGCCTATCAAAAAGGTAAATCAACCGAGTCAGCCCTTCATAGATTGGTTAAACAAATCGAAAAGGCTAAAGACTACAAAGAAATTGCCCTTTGCGCATTCCTAGATATAGAAGGAGCGTTTGATAACACTCCCCATGAAGCAATTATAGCGGCAGCTAGGAAAAAGGGTTTGGAAGCGGCAACAACAAATTGGATACATGCCATGCTAAGGAGCCGAACGACAACCACGGATCTAGGTGATAGCACATTGACTGCACAGACCTATAGGGGTTGTCCCCAAGGTGGGGTACTATCTCCACTTCTTTGGTCAATGGTAGTAGATGAGCTTCTGGACCGTCTAGAAAGCCAAGGATACGAGGCAATAGGATATGCTGATGACATCGTCATTATCATTAGAGGCAAACACGATTCAATAATTTCGGAAAGAATTCAATCAGCGTTAGAGGTGATAATGAACTGGTGTCGGTCTAAGAACTTAAACATAAACCCAAGCAAGACTGAGATAATACCATTCACAAACAGAAGAGAGGTCAACATTACACCTCCCTCAATAAATGGAACACCTATACCCCTTTCAGATGAGGTAAAATATCTAGGTATTATATTAGATAGCAAACTCAACTGGAATAAACATATAGAAAGGACTCATGCCAAAGCACTAAAGGCGTTTTGGGCCTGTAAAAGCTTGTTTGGCAGAAAATGGGGACTAAAGCCCAAAATGATTTACTGGTGCTACAGAACAATCATTCTGCCTATAGTCACATACGGATCAACGGTATGGTGGACTAAAATCTTACAACGTAAAGCACAGCTTACGCTACAAAAAATCCAAAGGCTAGCATGTCTTGGTATCACAGGTGCTATGAAAACCTGTCCTACAGCGGCAATGGAAATGTTCCTGGACATCCCTCCTATACATCTCCAAATAAAGAAGGAGGCTATTAAAGGGGTGATACGCTTACAGGAGAAAAATAATTACAAACCAGGGGATTTTAGAGGTCACCTCAAAATCCTAAGGGACCCAAAAATGGAGATTTTAACTTCCACTATTTCGGACGCCATGCCGACAAAATTCAACTTTGAAACCCCTTTCAAAGTTATTATCAGGGAACGCAAGGACTGGCAATCCATGCTATCTGACATAGAAGAAGGGTCAACCATCTGGTATACAGATGGATCGCGCACATCTGAGGGGACAGGAGCCGGAGTCAAAGGGCCTAACTTCGCGGTTTCAAAACCTCTCGGTAAAGAAGCCACAATCTTCCAAGCCGAACTAATTGCAATGGAGCTATGCATCCAAGAAAATATAAGGAGAGCTCATCGCAACAAATCTATTTATATCCTATCGGATAGTCAGGCGGTTCTCAAAGCTCTTGCGTCCAATAAACATGGATCAAAGATAGTATGGGACTGCCTTCAAAACCTTATAATCCTGGGGAAAAGGAATAATGTAACCTTAATGTGGGTACCAGGACATATGGGAATTGAGGGAAATGAAGAGGCTGATCACCTAGCAAAAATCGGTGCTCAATCTAATTTTATTGGTCCAGAACCTTTCTGCGGAAAACCAAAGGGGTACTTCAACACTATAATTAGACAATGGGTAGAACAAGAACATAGAATCTACTGGAATATACATCCAGGCTTGTCAATCTCAAAAAAGCTGATCCTACCACAAAAGAACAAAGTGGAGGATATCCTAAAATTCAGTAAGAAGGATATTAGTATTCTAATCGGCCTAATGACGGGGCACAGTGGAGTAAACCACCACCTCAAAAACATGGGCTTAGCTGAAACCGACATCTGTCGCCTTTGTCTCGAAGAATCGGAAACGACAGAACACATTCTATGCCACTGTGAAGCAGTAGCTAGGAAAAGACACAATCTTACTGGGAAAGGGTTCCTTTCTACCGAAGAACTAGCCAATATGGCTCCCTTAAAGATCATCAGATTAGCTAAAGCTACTGAGATATGGTAGGGTGAAGGGGCAATAAACGCACAATAGGCCGAGAAGGTCGCAGTGCTCTCGCATGATCCCCTATTTAAAAAAAAAAAAAAAAAAAAAAAAAAACACTTTTAGTTGAACAAAACATTTGCAACTTCTGAAAATAACGATATCATTTGCGTAACAGTTTTACTTGTCATTGTTGCAATAAACTCAATATTCTGCGTGATTAGTGTGTTTTAAATTGACCAAAGAATAGTAAATTTAAAACCAATAGAAAGATTTTATATACAATGGCTGGGAAAAAATATGGAAAGAGCTAAAATCTAAAATTCAAAGTGATTATGAAAGTGGATTATCACAAAAAGTACAATATGTTAAAGTCCACAGTTGTAGAATGGTTAAAAGTGAAAAAGTAGAGACAATCCACAAAGGAAGGCGACCTAGAAAAACTACCCAAAGAGATGATTTAAATATTAAAATAAAAACGGATCCTGATATATCATCCAAACAGTTAAAGAACGAACTGAATTTAAATGTAACCACTAGCACTATTCGAGGAAGAGCTGTTGAATTTGGACTTAAAAGCTACCGACCAGCAAAGAAACCATTGATTTCTAAAAAAAATCTGAAGGCCAGACTAGAATTTGCCAGAAATATCGATTGGGATTTACAAAAGTATAAAACCGAGCTTTTTTCGGACGAAAGTAAATTTAACTTAAGAGGTACTGGGTTACGTCATGTAAGAAGGCCTAAAGGTGAAAGAATCTTCGGTACACAAATAAAACAGTGAAAATTTGTGGAAATAATTTAATGTTCTGGGAATGATTTACTGGCCATGGCCTTGGACCTCTTTCTAAAATTGATGGTATAATGGATTCCGCTAAATATAAAGAGCTTTTAGGGGAAACGATGCTGCCGTATGCTGATGAGCATCCGCCTTTATTGTGGACGTTTCAACATGACAACGATCCTAAACCCACTTCAAAATTGGTGAAGAGTTGGATTAGGAATAATGGAGTCAGGCTTTTGGATTGGCCAGCACAATCCCCAGATCTCAATCCAATTGAGAATCTTTGGGAGATTGTAAAATATAATCTTCGTAAGCAAAATTTCTCTAAGGAATTGGACCTACCCATAGCCGTTAAAGAAGAGTGGAAAAGAATTCTAAAATCCATTATCGATAACTTGATTCCATCTATGCCCAGAAGATGTGCACAAGTCATCAAAAGTCATAGCCATTCAAGTAAATATTAAAAAATGAAAGATTTGAAATAATTTTGTCCAACTAAAAGTGTGACTCAATTGACATTTTTATTTTTTTTTTATTTTTCTGAGTGTTGTAAATTAACATTTGTTATAGCTTTTGTGTTTAGTACATTACGGAAAATAATTCTGTTAAAAAATTGTTAAGTTCAATTCAAAATAACGAAAGTTATGAGCAAAAAAGGTTGTTTCTGACTTCGGTTACAAATGTTTTTTCAAGCACTGTATATTAAGCTATACTAGCGGAATACAAGAAAAATAAAACTCCGCCGTAGACGGTCCCAAGCCCAGTTTGAGAAAGGAGGAGAGAACATGGAGTTAATCTGAATGGCCAGTAACACCAGTGCGTCTCAGGAAATAGGCAAAAATATGACATAGTTGGCCTTGCAGCATAGCTGTGAGAACTCCAGCATGTCATATTTAGCTCAAAACTCCCACCCTTTTTCTACTTGGGTGTAATAAATAAGTAGGACCAGTCCTCCAGGTCGGGGATTGGGCGAGGCGCCGACAACGCATCACCGGAAAAGAACACTGCCCAGAAAAATGGAGTACTCTATTGGATCTTGGAATGTTCCTTATTTACGACAGGAGCTCTGAAAGAGTACCTCGAAGAAGTGGCAGAACACAACATCAACATAACTGCCATCCAAGAAACGAAATGGCTCGGTAACGAAATCATGTACATGAGATCACACACAATCTATTCAAGTGAAAAATTATCGGGAAGCAGAAAGTTTGGAGTTGCTTTTGTCGTTGACAAAAAAATTTAAACAGCAGGTCACGAGTTCCAAACCAGTAATCAAAAGATTGTGTGCAATCCGAATAAAGACCAAATTTGTCAACACTTGGTTGATCAATGTTCACGCACCAACAGAAGACAAGGACGATATAACTAAAGACGAATTTTATGCCACCCTAGAGACAACCTATGATTCACTGCCCTCGATTGATCTAAAAATTGTCTTAGGGATTTTAATGCAAAAGTCGGAAAGGAGGAGGCTCATAGAGGAATAACAGGAGGGCACAGTCTCCATGACATAACCAACGACAATGGCCAACGTCTAATTGATTTCGCAAGCAGTAAAATATTATTGTAAGTTCTATGTGTTTCCCACATCGCGATATTCACAAACGAACGTGGGCATCACCAGATGGTAACACCTTCAACCAAATAGACAACGTTCTAATTGAGAAAAGGGCTGCTTCCAGCATAATTGATGTTCGAACCCTCCGCGGTGCGAATTGTGACTCTGACCACTATCTAGTTAGAGCTAAGTATCGATGCCGAATAGCTTGTCGTGGATATTCGAAGCAGAGCTCGCAAATTTAATGTCGACAAGCTTGAAGACGAAACGGTGGCGGAGGCTTACATGTCAGAATGTAATAAACACCTGACACCAATATATAAAAACATCCTAAATATGCCAGTGGAGAATGTGTGGATTAAAATACGAGACGGCATCAAATCCTCCGCAGAAGAGGTGTTAGGATATCAAGTACGGCGAAAAAATAATGATTGGTTCGACCAAGAATGCCGCGATGTAATATACAGAAAGAACGAGGCTTACAAAATTTTTACTGAACTGGTCGTTTTATTTTAATAGGAGTTCAAATAAGTTGCCGACGTTCGGCAAAAGATGGTCTCACCAGAAGGTTATGTTGAAATTGTCAGATGTAAAACGTAATAACGTAAGCTAGGACATCTGGCAACAACATAGCCTTGAAGTATTAGTGACATAATATCAGCATCACATAATTTTATTCGTGCGAAAATGTCAAGTTTTGTGCCGAATAAGCGTCATTTGCAGGAACTTTTGATTTACTTCTTTAATTGGAAGAAATCTGCATTTGAAGCGCATCGATTGCTTGTAGAAGCATATAGTGAGACTGCCTTAAGGAGCTGCCGTGAAATGTTTGAAAAGTTTAGAAACAGTGAGTTTGACGTAAAAGACAAAGAACGTAGGGGAAGGCCAAAACTGTACGAAAACACGGAATTGGAAGCATTATTGGAGGAAGACTCGTGCCAAACGCAAGAAGAACTTTCACTTACATTAGAAGCGACGCAATAAGCAATCACATCATTTAAAATCGTTGCAAATGATTCAAAAACAAGGAAATTGGATTCCATATGAACTGAAGCCGAGAGACGTTGAACGCCTGCATGTGTGAAATTCTCCATTCCAGGCATAAAAGAAAGGGATTTTGCATCGTATAGTCACTAATGATGTAAAATGGATCCATTACAATATCCCAAAGAAGAGAAAGTCATGGGGACCACCTGAACATGCTTTAACATCGACATCCAAACCGAATATTCATGGAAAAAAAAATCATGCCTTGTATTTGGTTGGATTAGCTTAGTTTCGTGTATTATGAGTTGCTCAAACTAGCCGAAACCATTACTGGAGCTCTCTACCGAACGTAATTAATGAGATTGAGCCGAGCACTCAAGGAAAAACGCGCCCATTACTACTCCAAACATGACAGAATTATTCTCCTACATGATAATGATCGTCCGCATGCTGCGGCGTTGGTTAAAACCTATTTGGAAACACTTAATTGGGAGGTCCTA
This sequence comes from Chorisops tibialis, assembly GCA_963669355.1. Classification (NCBI taxonomy): domain Eukaryota; kingdom Metazoa; phylum Arthropoda; class Insecta; order Diptera; family Stratiomyidae; genus Chorisops; species Chorisops tibialis. The sequence continues at coordinate 168,132,434 of OY770263.1, read as the reverse complement.
CCCCACCCGCCGTATTCACCCGACATTGTCCCTCCATTTATCACTTGTTCCGGTCGATGGCACATGGCCTGTCTAAGCAGCGCTTTACATCATATGAAGATACTAAAAATTGGGAATTAAACTTACCTCATAAGAAATAGTTTGAGCGACCGCGCGCAATCCCCCTAATAAAGCATAATTAGAATTAGAAGATCACCCAGCGATTATTACAGTATAAGCCCCTAAACTTGTGCAACACAAGAAATATAATACACCTAAATTAAATCTGTATAATTTTACTAAAAAGGGTATACACATTCATAACGATAAAGATAAAAAAAAAGAAAAAATAGGAGAAAAATAATAAGACAAGTTCAGTAAAAATTTTGTAAGCCTCGAGCCAAAAAAGAAAGATATGACGGGCTTAGGCGATATGCGAAAAAGACCTGCAGGCGAAAACAAAGGAAGTACCACAATGACAAGATACAAAAAATGGACGACGAAATGAGACAAAATAAAACGCGGGACGCATACGCAATAGTAAAAGATCTAAAAAAGGGATATAAGCCAAAAACCAGTCTCTGCAAAAACGCTGAGGGCAACATTATAAGCGACGCACAAGAAATCAAAAGGAGATGGGCTTCCTACTTTGAACATCTTCTCAATCCCACCCCATTAGTATCTATCACGACAAACAACATTTCAAATGATGCCTCAACTGACGAAGATGAACCATCATCGACCCTACCCACACTTGTTGAAATCAAAGCAGCCCTATGTGACCAAAAACTAAACAAAGCGCTGGGAATTGACGAAATACCAGTTGAACTTCTGAAAAACGGTGGAAATTGTGTCGCTGAAATACTGCAGAACATGATATGCAAAATTTGAACAGAGGAAATCATACCCGACGATTGGCGAAAAAGCATTATATGTCCAATTTACAAGAGCGGAGACAAACTCTGCTGTGAGAATTACAGAGGAATATCATTGTTGTGTACGTCCTATAAAATACTGACAAAAAATAATTGAACGTCGTCTTAAGCCCTATACTAATCAAATAATTGGCGAATACCAAGGCGGATTCAGAACCGGACGATCTACAACAGACCAGATATTCTCGGTGAAACAGGTGCTTAAGAAATCTTCGTAGATTTTAAACAAGCATACGACAGTATCGACAGGAGCGTACTGTACCAAATCATGCTTGACTTTGGAATTCCTCCAAAACTAGTCCGACTAACAAGACTCACAATGACGAACACTAAATCCCAGGTGAGAATACAAACCGATCCCATAACCAAGAATGTGAACAATAAGCTGCGGATTTATAAAACTATTATACGACCTGTGCTCTGTTATGGCAGCGAGACGTGGACATCAATGCGAACTTCCGAAAAAGCAGTTAACGCATTCGAAAGAAAGGTCCTGCGAAGAATTTTGGGCATAGGACAGAAACAACTGTCTTCCACAAGGCGCGATCCTGAGCATCGGCCTTAAGCTGTTGCCAGGACTTGTTTATTCCTCTGGCATCCTGCTCAGCTGCTCGCTTCCATGTGTTAAATGGTCCACTAACCCAACGTCTTCCTTGAAGATTATAATCTAGAGCCTGTTTGGCGATGTTTCGCTCTAGTTTCCTCGAAGTATGAGCGATCAACTGCCACTTCCGCCTTTGAATCTCAATACTTATTTTAGAGTGACCAATTGTACTCCAAAGTTCGTCGTTGGATATCACTTCTGGCCAGATTATTCCTAAAATGCGTCGGAGGCATTGTCCGCCGTCCATGCTGACAATGCTTCCAAGATAACAAAAATCTTGCACCTCTTCAACTTCTTGTCCATTAAGAACGATCGGTGTGCTTGCGTTCGAACCCATGTGAATGTACTTGGTTGAAATTTCTCGTGTTTCCCTACATTCAGGTAGGAAAAAGGAGATAGGATTAAAAAAACATTTGAGCTTAATTCGTTTGGAGTTTCTTTAAAGTTAAGGATTTTAGTGCATATCTTTAAGTACGAAAAATAGATGTCATTGTATGTAGTTTGCATTCGTTTAAAAATTCGAGCAGAGCGCAACTATCATTAGAAACGAAAGACCTTAGATTAGCCACTGATGCCTATTGTGATGTCCTCCGGTACATCTATTTTAGGATTTCTCATCGAGTTCCGTGCTATTGATAAAGCTTAGAATATCGCGTAGAGGAATGGTCAAAAATTCACTTGGGTTCATGAATTGTTGACCGAAATGAAAGAGTCTTTTGTTTACCAGTGGTTCACATTCACAGAGAATATGCTCTGATGTTTCCTCCTCATCGTTGCACATTCTGCAGAGATTGTCCTCTGAGAGTCCAATTCTATGAAAATGTTTCTTCATGTGACAGTGTGCAGTTAGAATCTCAAGATTCTTGTCTGATTTTTGCTTAATTGCAGATATTCAGAAATTCTTTTAACCGGATGTTTTGGCATGAAAAGCTTAGTATGCTGGTTGTCTGCATGTTGGTTTATTACAACTATTTGCAGGATTTCGATTTAATTGCACGAAAAAAATTAATTTGTATCGTTGATCTAGAATTTGAGGCTTCCGTGGCGTAGTGGGCAGCGTGCTTACTTCTTAGTCAATAGGTCGTGGGTTCGATTTCCACTCCAGACGGGATTTTTTTAATCGCAAACTTTTCAGTTGCTACTGGTGATACAAAAATTATTCGCAGTAAAATGGGGAAACGGTGTAAAAGTGAAACATTTCCACTTCAAGAAGGCCTAGATACTCAGTAGATGGTTTCTGTTCGCTTTCTATCATTCAGTCCCCCATAACATCTGCAAATATTTGTCAGTAAGCAGCCAGTACAACTGAGCAATATACTAGCTTCTCCATTCGCTACGGTCGTTCTCACTCCCCTTCCTCAACCTTCCCAATCCCATTCGTTCCCTCCATGGCTGTGTTTGTGCATTGCACATAAAGGCCGAAATTGCCTATAACACAGATCATTCTGTAAAAAAAAAAAAAAAAAGCAATAAAATATTTTGATTTTAATGACATTCGGTAAAGACAAACTCGATAATAATTTGGAAGAAAGAAAGGAGAGTTGAAGTCGTTGATTTCGATACTAATTTCAAAAATTGTAAATTTGAAAATGATGAATCCTAATTTTCGAGTAAAATTTGTAAGCTGCCGAATGAATTTGTAGTTACCGAGTCTGGTGTTAAAAAGCTAAAATTCTAAATGGCGTATTCGATATAAAGTTTTTGCTAAATAAAATGAAAAGCCTATGCCACAGTTAAAATTTATTTTATTATTAAATTAATCTATATACAAATTTTCCAAATTTTCCTCTTCAAATTTCCGATAAGTAACATTCTGATTTTTCAAAATTTCTTTCGATTCAATCGTATCTGGTCGACTTGCACGCTTATCTGATAGATAGATAATTTCACGTATGCCGTATTTTAAAATTATTAGAGCACATTTATTGCACGGAAATAAGGTGACAAATATTCGTGAACCTTTCGAATTTCTTCCAGTGTTGATGGCATCCAGAATTGCATTAGTCTCGGCATGAACAACAAACGTATGTTTATTTTCGAGTGGATTTGTTGTAGTTTTATCCCACGGAAATTCATCAAATCCTTTTGGAAAATCATTGTAACCATTTCCAATAATTCGGTTATTGCTATCAACTAAGCAAGCCCCTACTTGAGTATTTGGATCGGGACTACGTTTAGCGCTTAACAATGCCATAGCCATAAAATATTTATCATTGCTTAAACTTTTAACGAATTGCATTTTTACACTTGTTTTTTGGATTTATTTTGCGATAAAATTTTCGGTTTTTTTCTTCTTAAATTTCACTACCTAACACAATTTTCACTTGAATTGAAATAATTGGCAGGCAATCATTTTTTTTATTTTGATGATAGGTGATATCTTGCGTGATAAGATTAACTTTCTTTGATAATAGAATTTTTTTTTTTCGGAAAGTTCGAATAGTACTACAAATATTGACATATATCCATGGCTCAATATAAAAGTGATGAAAATCAATTATGACAAAATAAAACGAGTAGTTAAGGTATGCTGCATTGGAGTGCGACAGGAATTGTAATTATTACCACATCGATGATTACTGAATGCCTCATACTTACTTTGGCTACTTTCTCATCGAAAACATCACTGATATCATAGGATGCAGTATGTACTGACTACTGATACGAATGTAAGAACCGCCAGCTCCGCGACAATCTTCATTCCGTGTACAGAGATTTCATGAGCACTTTTCCAGGTCTGGACAATCAATCACCGCTGATATTTCCATTAATGCAAAATTTGTAATATTTTCATTGATTGTCTTTTCTTATCAAGTATAATATAATCTGTGACGGTCACGAAGATTACCCGAAATTTGAAAAGTTCAGAAAAAAAAGCTATTTTTCGAGTTCTCCTGAGTGTTTTCCAATATTTATTTAAAGAAAAATGTTATTAAAATACCTTTCTATGATTTATCAAGAATAGTACATGCCACAGCAATTGCAGTTTAATTTTTTCACGTTTTGTATTATTTTCAATACGCTGTTTGTTTACATTACTGTTTTTTTTCCTGTGCTTCCAAGTGCACAGTCGCGACTTAGCTACTTTTTGCATTACTTTCAGGAGCTACTATTTCTGATACGTTCACTGATGTGATCATGTATTGCTGTTATCACTCATATCTGGATTACCTATTGGGACTCTCCACACTCATACATCTTTCTTGTTATCACTAATTCCAGCAAGTGCGCGCTAACGAAACTACCGGAAAACCCTGGAAAGATTCAATTGATGAAGACAGTAACTCGCTTTTGAAATCTTCGACATGGAGGACGCAGTCATTGAACCGAGCAAATTGGAGACGAAGCATACAGGACACCAAGGCCCGATTTGGGCTGAAGCGCCATTGATGATGATGACACTGAAGGAGTACGAAGGTAACAAAATGGAGCAAAGCATTCCCGAAAGCAGTACTCCTAGAGATCCTACCTACGTATCATAACAAAGTGACAAATGGAAAATTCTACCAATCTTAATTATTTTTTTTTATGATATCGATATCGGTGATTTCCTACATTCTTATCATCATTAAACCTAAAGTACTTATAAAACAAATAATTAAATAAGATAAAAACTTTCTAATGAAAAGATTAATAATAATAAAGAAATGCCGTTGAGTCATAAATTTCGCTATACTTTCTACTCGGGTTGTTTGCAAATCGCTTTCATTCGGTGAAAAGTGTTTGTGCATAAACGTATTTTTTTGTTTTGTTTCAAACAATTGAAAATTGCATCCGCCAAACTGTTTAAAATCCTAAGTAGAATGTTTACGCGACGTCTAAATGTGCTCGCATCGAACGACTATTTTATGGCAGCTGCAAAACTAGTGGCGTTACGTAGTCCCGATCCTAATACCCAAGTTGGAGCGTGTATTGTCGATAAGCAGAATCATATAATCGGACTTGGATGCAATGAATTTCCGGATAATTGTTCGAACGATGCATTTCCATGGGCACGACAAGCTGCAAGCCCTCTCGATACCAAGTATTTTTATATAGTACATGCCGAAGTAAATGCCATTTTGAAAAAAACTGGAGAAGGTGATCTTAAAGGTTCGCGAATTTTCGTAACACTATTTCCGTGCAATGAATGCGCAAAAATGATTATAAATTCGGGAATATCGGAAGTTATCTATGCATCGGATAAATATGCCAAAGAGGATAATATATTGGCGTCGAAACGAATGTTTAATGCTTCCGGTGTGGCATGTACGCAGTTTGTAACGCAGCAGGATCGTCTTGAAATCAATTTCACTGCGGATTAGTTGCGAAGGGGCACAGAATTAATGTGATCGTTCCTGATCTTCCCTCCATTTATCACCGATGGCAATCTACACAAAGAATCCTCGCTGAACTATCGATTAGTGTTGTGATCACAAAATCAATAGCGTTCTGGACTTAGGCACTCGATCATCTATAAATTTATTTATTTTAAATAAATTCAATTGTTTTTTTTTCTTAGTGTACGAGGGTTGGTCAAAAATTTCGCAGAATGACAGGAAAGTGGGGTAAAATTAAACCAGTTATTATTTTTCCTCTTCAATATATTCTCCCTTAAGCCTATTGCATTTATCACATCTCTCACAAAGTTTATTAATTCCTTCTAAAAATAAAGGCTGAAATTGTCGACTTCACTTCTTCATCGTTGGTAAATTTTCATCTCCGAAGTTTTTTCTTTAGTTTTGCAAAATCAGTACATTTCGAATCCACTTTCCTCTTCTTTTTTTTATGGCATCCTTTAATTTTTGTAGCAGGTTGGCATAGTATCCCCTGTGATATTTTGTCCTTTTTCTTTACAGTCAATCATCAAAACTCTCTACGAATCCAAAAAAATAGTGGCCACGACTTTTTCGCGGATTGTGAGACCATAAACTTCTTGGGGGGTAAAGCGCCTTTACGGAGCCACTGCATTGACTCCTGCTTTGATTCAAGCTCATAATGGTGAACCCAAGTTTCCAGTAACAATCCGTGTGAAAATTTCATCCCTGTTCTCGTTACAGAGATTCAAAAACTCCCGCTGCTTTTTCTGAGCCGTTGGGAGCATTCCCGGTACCTATCTTGCGCTGACTTTAGACATGGCGAGATGATCTTGGAGGATATTCAAAATGGTTTTATCTGATATTCCAACCATTTTTTTGATTTGTCACTTCTTTCAACGAGCATCTTTGAGAACAAGTTTCTGCACTTTTTCGACGATTTTTGAGGAAGTGGCCTCAATCGGCGGACCCGAGTGTTTAATATCTTCAATTGACTGTCTAATTTGCCTGAATAAACTTATAAATCATCGTTTTTCCGGGGCAAGAGTCCTTGTAAACAGATGAAATTTCTTCTAAAATGAATTGTGGCGTTTTTCCTTACTTGGTAAGGAATTTTATGACAGCATGAAACTCAATTTTCTCCATAGTTATCGTTTTCTTTCCAATTGACTTGTTGATTTGGCGATAACTAAAATGTTAGTGATTCCATTTGACAGAAACTTTGTGTTAGAATACCGTCAAGTAAAAATATGTATTTCCTCCCCCTTCATTCCTCGAAATTTTTGACCTTCCCTCGTAAGAGGGTGGTATTTTTTTTATCTATTTGGTTAATCTAACCCAAATTGCCAATCGATCTAGCATTTCATTGCGGTTCTATCAGTTACGTCTTTGAATCTTGACGTCAACGATTCTTTCAAGTTGCGTATGTTTTGTGAAAATCTATAGAAACGATAGAATGGTAGAATCAATGAATCAACTTCGTGTGAAGAAATTTTCATAAACGAAAAGTCTGATCGCTTCCACTTGTTCGCAGATCCAAAGTCCATTTAAGGGATGAACAGTTTTTCCCACAACAATATAACAGTTATCTCACCCTATAAACATATTCGGGGTTCTCGATGCGTGGAATCTATAGTACAGTATAAATATAAATATTTTGGTAGCAACTATCAAAAATTCGATGTGTATACGAGGAAGCTAGTTTCTTCTTCTTCAATGGTTTTGCAACCCAAATCGGGCCTTGGGCCTTATTTGTTATTTTGGAAGTGTTGTTAGCCCTTCGCACAACCCTCTATCTACGAATTTTCATGTTCTCAGTTTGAGGTGACCCTGATAGATTATACGTTGACCGAAATTGGAACCCACGACCTTCGCATTGCAGACCAACACGCTACCCTCTTGGCTACACCCAAGAAGTTGGTTTAAGGTGTACATATCGTGAAAATGAGGCATTTCTATAGCAGGTAATGGAAAGAGTGGGTGGATTGAACTATTTACTATATTATTCTAATAATAAAGTATTGTGATCGACACAGAAAAAAAAGTGGTACCCTGAAATTTTGTTTTTTCGCGTTTAATGCCAAACTTAGCCTAAAAATGCAAAAAAAAATCCGTCCCGCCGTATTCCGTACATGTAGACTCTTATCGCCGACACCATTAAAGGTAGAATGTTGGTTTTTGGGTTAATTGGGTAAGTGAGCTCCATTATCTAAATTTTGGGGAGTGTCAGGTGGAAGGGGGAGGCGGGGGAGGGAAAGAGAGAAAAACTACAATTGCTAACATCTCCACTAAGAATGCAAATAGGAAACTGAAATTCATCATAGGTACGAGGGCTGTATGATGAGTACCTGTGTTTACCGACTGATGGCAACACTGACACAAAATGTTTGTGCCATCATGTAGCGCCATCTTTACAATGACGACTGTGAAAATTTCAGACAGATTTATCGAGTAGTTTTGTTTTGACAGCTTTTGAAATTCATGAAGTTCGTGTTTATTTGCAATCATGGAGAAAGAGCAACATCGATCAGTCATTCGATTTCTTTTTTTCGATGGAAGACGCGTGAGGAAATCAAAGTTAAGTTGCATGCCGTTTATAAGGACCATGCACCTTCAATGACTACCATCAGATATTGGTTTAATGAATTCAAGCATGGCCGAACATCCGTTTTTGATGAAGAGCGCCCAGGCCGTCCAATTGATGTGACTACGGAGGATATGGTTAATAAAATCCATGATATTGTGTTAGCAGATCGTCGGATGAAGGTCAGAGAGATTGCTGACATTGTACACATCTCAATTGAATGCATATAAAATATCCTACACGAAAAATTGGGCATGAGAAAGCTATCGGCGAGATGGGTGCCGCGTTTGCTAACAGTGGAGCAAAAACGGAATCGCATGACAACTTCGGAGCACTGTATAGACATGTTTAAGCGCAATCCGAAAGAATTTCTACGGCGTTTCGTGACTGTTGACAAAACATGGATCCATTACTACACGCCAGAAACGAAAGAGCAGTCAAAACAGTGGATTTCACCCGGCGAAACTGCGAAACCAAAGAAGGCGAAAACGGTTCCATCGGCCGGAAAAGTCATGGCCACCGTTTTTTGGGATTCGCAACGCATCATCTTCACCGACTATTTGGAGAAAGGAAGGACAATCACGTACTATGCTGATTTATTGGATCGATTCAATGCTGAATTGATAAAAAAACCGCCTTACTTGGCGAAAAAAAGTCCTTTTCCACCATGACAACGCACCTGCTCACTCACCCGCAATCGCCACAGCAAAACTGGTCGAATTGCGCTACGAATTGCTGCCTCACCCACCATATTCCCCTGATTTAACCCCCTGTGACTTTTTCCTCTTTCCAAACTTGAAGAAATCATTGGCAGGAAAGAAATTCGGCTCGAATGCGGAGGCTATCGACGCAACAGAGGCCTATTTTGCGGAGTTCGACAAATCATATTTTTTGGATGACTTGAAAAAGTTAGAATATCGCTGGACTAAATAGGTCGAGCTGAAAGGAGGTTATATTGAGAAATAAATAAAAAAAAAATTTTTTTTAATGCGTTTTCTTGCCTAACACGGGTATTTATCATACACCCCTCGTATAGAGAGGATTGTGGGACACACTTAATAAATAATAGTTGTTGATGTAGTAGAAAACATTTGCAATATAACTAGACATGTGATTATAGCCGGCGATTTAAACTGTAACTTTCTAGATTACAAGACCGATAATATTGTCAATGATTTTCTTGATAATATGCTATCTTTCAATTTATATTTTGTTAACCGAACCGATCCGACTCATTTTAGTAACACACGCAGTAAACTCTTGGATATCTTTTTGGTCGGTGATATGGATTATTTTAGGTCATTTTGTCAGATTGGTCTACCGGCCTTCTCTAAACATGACCTTATTTTTCTAGCATGTGATTTGGCATCTAACAGTGATGCTCCAATGACTTACCAATATAGAGACTTCAACGCTATTAATCAACATATGTTGTTTTCACGTACTATGGAAATTAACTGGGAAAGTTTGTTGCTGTCATCCTCAGGCAACGAGAAAGTAATTATTTTTTTAAGTTGGAAATAAATTAGACTAACCTAAACTGAATGTAAACTGTGAAACCCTTAATAAATCGTTTGCTTCCGTATCGCCAACTCCTCCTATCAAATCTATGCCAACGCTTTCTGTCGGATTTTTCCGAACATGTACGTAAGTGAAATGCAATAATCTCTCTTATGAGTTTAGTTTCACTTGTGTTACTGAATTAGATGTGTACAATGCTATATTCTCGGTCAAATCTGACGCTGTAGGTGTGGACAGTATTCACCCGAAATTTGTTAAGCTTATTATTCCTTACATACTCCCCGTTGTAACACACATATTTAACACAATTTCCACTACTTCAACTTTTCCCAATGCGTGAAAAAAATCTACAATTATTCCTGTTCGTCAGAAACCTCTTAATTCAGCTCAACAAGAGTATAGACGAGTTTCGGCGATATGCGAAAAAGACCTGCAGGCGAAAACAAAGGAAGTACCATAATGACAAGATACAAAAAATTGATGACGATATGAGACAAAATAAAACGCGGGACGCATACGCAATAGTAAAAGACTTGAAAAAGGGATATAAACCAAAAACCAGTCTCTGCAAAGACGCAGAGGGCGACATTATCAGCGACACACAAGAAATCAAAAGGAGATGGGCTTCTTACTTTGAACATTTTCTCAATCCCACTCCATTAGCACCTATCACGACAGACAACATTTCAATTGAGACCTCAACTGATGAAGAAGTACCATCATCGACACCACTCACGATTGCTGAAATCAAAGCAGCCCTATGTGACCAACAACGAAACAAAGCGCCGGTGGAAAGTGTGTCGCTGAAATACTGCATAACATGATATGCAAAGTTTGAACAGAGGAAATCATACCCGACGATTGGCGTTATATGGCATTATATGTCCAATTTACGAGAAAGGAGACAAACTCTGCTGTATAGGTATATCATTGTTATGTACATCCTATAAAATACTGACAAAAATAATTGTACGTCGTCTTAAGCCCTATACAATGAAATAATTGGTAAATACCAAGGTGGATTCAGAGCCGGACGATCTACAACAGACCAGATATTTTCGGTGGAACAGGTGCTTGAGAAATGCTGGGAATATAACACAGACGTGAAAGAAATGTTGGGAAATTAATAATTGTTATGCAGAAGATTGCCAAAAAAAAAATTTTATTTCATAGCTTCTCTACTTTGGAAGGTAGAGAGCAAAAGAACGGACGGCAATAAAAGTTAACTAAAACTAAAAAATCGGCCACATACATATGAAAAAGGAAAAGTTGCTCTTTCACCAAAACAATGCACCGAGTAACAAGCCGATTTTAATGATTGGCAAATTGTACGAATTGAAGTTCGAATTGCTTCCACCATATTTTCCAGATCTGGCGCCCAGCGGCTACTTCATGTTCGCAGACCTCAAAAGGATGCTCCAGGGAAAGAGATTTCGTCAGAAGCTGAAGTCGTAGCAGAAAAAATGCCTATTTTGAGGGTCAAGCGAAATCGTTCTATAAAAAAGGTACCGAAATGTTAGAGTGGCACTGGAATGATTGTATAACTCTAGCAGGAGACTATGTTGATGAACAAAGTCAAATTTAGCAAAAAAAAAAAAAATCGCTTTTTCGTAGTTAGCCTCGGGGCTTTTTGACCGATATGGTACAAACAGACAAGCAGTAATTTGGATTCATCGATTTCTACAGTACCGAAATAGTCAATCATTTTTTTCAAAATATTTTCAATCTACAAAGAATGATTTTATTATTATTATAGATAATTTGATAATTCTATTTGATTCCAATTTAGACCTTAAATTGCTCCTTATTAAGCCAGGCGTGTGCGCAATTCAAAGTCGATTTTGCTAAAATTAGCAAAATTATAATTAACTTAAAAATTTAATTATCATTTTCATCATCTTAATCCTAAACTGTTGTCGGTACTATTTCTTTTTCCTTTTCTTCTTCCACTGTCTCTGTGGCATATTTTTCTTCGTCATCTTCATCTTTGCCTTCACTCATGGTCATCAATTTCTGTTCTCTATCGACTTTCAAATCGAAAGCGGTCTTAATGATCGTAAAAGTTTTACCTTTTCGTTTGAACTGTTCATCTTCGACACCCAAAGCGAATATTTTCTCGGCATTTTGAATTTCAACCAGTGTTTTCACTTCTTCATCTTCCGATTTTTCACTTTCTTCGTCATCTTCGTTTGCTTCTGCTTCCGGTTTAGCATCCGGTTCACCAGCGGCAAACGCCTCAGTATTCGGTAGTATTTGATTCGAAACACTTTCACCAACTGGTTCGGCTGGTGGCGGCGGTTGGTCATCAGTTGCGACTGGAGGTGAAGTAGTAGCTAGCCCAGCTACTGATGCTGTAGCATCTGGAACGCCTTCCTTTTCAGCACGCAATTTTGCCTCACGCCCTTCTCCTTTTTTCTTTTTCGCCGCTTCTGATAAAATTTTCAAATTGATTTCACGTATTCGACCTTCGAGTAGTTTTATGCGACGTGTTTCGCGATCAAACATCTTAAAAGAAAATTTTTTAGAGAAAATGTTCATAAATTAGTTTTACTTATAATTAACAACGTAAGGAGTATCCATAATGGAAAAGAACTTTGCGTTTAGTAGCGTGATTTCGTAGGCTGAATGGACGCGACATACGAGTGGAGTGGGAAGGTTAGGATCCCAGCAATATAAAGAATAGCTGCATAGTGAATGGATGTACGTACCATCAAACCAAGTAAAACCATCAGATCACGAAGGATTGGATCTCATTGTGGAATATTTATTTTTCTTGTTTAGCTTGGCTTTCAGTTCAGAAATACTTTTCAAAAAATCTTAGGGTGCAGAGTTTCCAACCTTACGGTATACTTTGGTGATGATCTTAAGTCGCAACACTATTGGAACACTGAAAATTCAAAAATGGGCTCAGGTTTAGGTTGTATGGGTTGGTCTCGGAAAGAGAAACATATTGCATTGGGATTATCTTTGTGAAAGATATGGTAAAATTGGTTAAGTGTGCAAACCGAAACAGGCTCGAACTTTCGACGTCTTTGAGGTCTTCTAGTTCTGAGAAGAATCTTGAGCCTAAAGCAAGGAGACAATTATATAGTACTAGCAAACGCCCGCGACTTCGTCCGTATAAAAATCGCAATAATAAGTAATTTTTGAGAATGTAGTTAGTAATACATTATATGGGATATATAATCCGCTTACTTTAATGGCTCTTTGAAGAAAATGTTTTGTATTTTGTTGGAATCAGAACCATAAATTATTAAGAATGATAGCATGATACTCGCATTTGAATGGGAGAGGCTCGTGATCAAATCAATCCCGTGATTTGAGATCATATACGTATTGAAGATCATTTAGGACATGTAAATAATTATAGCTTGTGTTAATTAAAAAAAAAGCTCAAATAAAATAACATTAAGCTTGAAAACCTAACAGGACTACGATTGTGCGTAGAGCCCAATCATACGATACCATAGATGAAATCGAAATTTTTGTGATGTTATGAAATTTTGTATGGGAAGTGGCTGCACTGAACTAATTTGTTTCACATCATGCTAGAGTAGCTATAAAAATGTTTAAGCTTCAAAAATTGAGTAGGTACTGAGAAACTTAGTGCATTGAATTTAATGAAATTGTGCAATTTGTATGGGAGGTGGTAGAAGGAAAGGGGGGTTTTTAGTGATATTTCGAGAAGCAACTATAATCATCATGCAATTGATATATTTTAAATTTCAGGTCTGTATCATTCACGCTTTTTAAGAAAATCGAATTTTTGTAAAGACGTGGAATTGTGTCACATTGTATCGGAGGGGGTAGAAGGAGTGAAGCTACTCGGTTAATTTTTTCCCGATATTAATAATGCTAATTTAGGATAGAGTACGAAATTTGAGCTCAATGAAAGTTATATGTACTGAGAAAATTAATTTAGAATATTTCATGAAAAAGTGCAGTTTGTATGGGAGGTGGTGGAAGGAGTAGGGGGTTTTAAGTGACTTTTTGAGAAGCAACTATAATTAATTTACAATTGACATATTTTAAATTTCAGATCAGTAACATATACAGTTTTCAAGAAAATCGAACTTAAGTAAAGTCGTGAAATTGTGTCAAAGTTGGTGTATAGTATTTCATGAAAAAGTGCAGTTTGTATGGGAGGTGGTGGAAGGAGTAGGTGGTTTTAAGTGAATTTTTGAGAAACAACTATAATCATTACGCAATTGATATTTTTTAAGTTTCAGATCTGCATCATTCACGCTTTTCAAGAAAATCGAATTTTTGTAAAGTCATGGAATTGTGTCATATTGTATGGGAGGGGGTAGAAGGAGTGAAGCTACTCGGTTAATTTTTTTCCGATAATAATAATAATGCAAATTAAGGATAAAGTACAACATTTAAGCTCGATGAAAGTTACACGTACTGAGAAAATTGGTGAATAGCCTTTCATGAAAAAGTGCAGATTGTATGGGAGGTGGTGGAAGGAGTAGAGGGATTCAAATAATTTGTATACCATAGATCAAATTTCTGATAAAAATTGTATGTTCTAAATTTCAAATGAATTGCTCCAATGGCTTTGAAGAAAATTTGATTAGTATATATTTTTAAAAATGAGTCATTTCGTATGAGAGTGGTGGAAGGCGTGGGGGTATTGAAATAAGAACACACGCACATTACATCTCGGTGCGCATCTAGCAAACTGTGAAAGTTTCATTACAATCGGTTTAGCCGTTTTCGCGTGAAAACCGGAAAGACAGACAGACAGGGAGAAAATTTTTAAAAACGTTTGTTTCTGCTTAGTTATTGCTAAAATAAAGCAATAAACTTATTTATAGCCATTTATAAACAAATAACAGGCAGACACTACAATTATATATATATATGTATAGATGTATAGATTGGGACAGTGACGAAAATGGTGTTCAATAGATTCTTTGTGTTCCCCGTGATCCGCAGCTTAAGCAGGAAACGACCCGAAAATATTTCGGATGCTAAAAATGAGCTGTGATGTTTCTATTCGGTTCTTCCCAAAACGATCGTTATACAGCTATCCAGCTGCCGCCATCCCATCCAAAAAGAGTGCTACATCGACTGACTTTATAATGGAGTTAACGCTTTCTGATCCTTGCCTAGCAAGTGTGCATGTTACGTTTTCACGTTACGATAAAATTAAAACTAATCGAACTACTTTCGATTTCAATTGAAACACCGGTTGATTATTATAAAAACTTTATTTTATTATTTTTCACTTAACTTACGACTTAAACTTTACTTGTCGACTTCTCGTTATTAACAGAACCTCGAGCTAACACTCGCTCGGGCTTATATAAGTTAATAATACGAAGGTATTATTTATTTAAAAAAAATATTTATTGAGGAGAAACTCCGATTGTTTACAAGGTTTGCTAAAGACTAAATTTACAATTTTGAATAAGAACTTAATTTTCTAAACTGCTGACCCGAATTCTCACTGCATCGGTGGGAACCATTCCTAGCTCAGCATATTTACAGGTGGATTTATTTTACAGGTGTATTTCCATGAATTTTGTCTGGCTCGTGTTAACTCTTCCCTTCTTAAATTCGCTTGCCCTCAAGCGCTTAGAAGTACGGGATGTCGTTGAACTTAAGTGTTGAGGTGTGCGTAGTTGGCACGGTTCTTGACCTAGGATGACTTTGCGTAGGTTCTATGTGTTTTTCCTGAATGATAATTTCCGTCTTGTTGTTTCTCAGGAACTTGTAGATTGATGCTGTCAGAACCATGGCTAGGATGATGATTGCAAGTAGCCCATATGTGGTGAACCGATGTACTATTGCCTCAGACTGGAATGATTCAATCATATTTGTATTATTTATGTTTATTTCGTTCATCATTTCTAAGGATATTAATCTTCGGTATTCCTTTTCTTTAGGTAGTGGTTGTAGGACAGCGGGTAGAATTTGATAATTCGATACTTCCCGTGAAATAAAGGTCCTACTATCGATAGTCACGCTGTTATTGTGGAATTTAATCAGGAATGTGCCGTCGAGTTTTCGATCAGTTGATTCTATGGAGATGGTTCCATTGAAATCATTGAGGAGTATAATGCCCGCTGAGATTTCGTCGATCCTTGGAAGTTGCTGGCTGTTGATTATGTTGCAAGTGGCTTTCACGCTTCTGAGTAAATTTGGGATGCAGCTAGTATTAGATAGATGTACAATATTTTGAGGATTACAAATAGAAACAGAATTATATAATTTACATTGATTTTTTACTCCAAATATTTCAGTATCTGATTTAAGAATTGTTTCGTATAATATTTCAGTTGCTACATTATTGCGTTTAATAGGTTTTAAAAGTAATTTTTGAAAAATTTTCGAGTCTGTTATAGGGATGTTTATTATATAAAGGATTGTTACAGAGTTACTTATGATTTTAATTTCTGAAAAATTGAGTGCTTCTTCAATAGTCATAAATGGTAATTTTTCTTTACTTAAGGTGCTTATGGCAATTTCGATCTCTCGTCTGGACAATATTAGAGAGTTTACAATGCCAAGTTTGGCCCAATGTATGGCATAGTTTATATTTTCAAGTTCTTCTTTTAAAAGCTTAATTTTATATTGAACGTTAATTATTATTTCGTTTTTGATCGTTTTGTTATCTTTTAGAATTTTTACAATTTCATTTGACATTTTCGTAATATTATTTATCCTTTCGTTATGTAATGCGTTTATTATGACTTGTTTATTGTTATTTTGAAGCATATTATTGGTTTTTTCTTTAATAGTTATAAAATCTTCATGGTCGGGGCTACCCGCGATCCATTTCCAAGCTGTTCCAATAAAATTTAGGGACCTTTTTACCTGTCGTGGCTTGAGATTATGTATTAAATTTTGAATTTGCTGTAGTTCATGATCGAGGTAAGGAAATAAGGAATGGTTTTTATTTTCATTAAGGATAGGGATTATTTCAGTCAAGATGGTTTCGTACTGGTTAATGTCGATTACGTGTATAAGTTTGAAGTTTCCGTTCTGTATCAGTGCGTTCCCTGTATGTATTGTCACCACTTGAGAGTTGGAGAAATCCAGAATTTGAACTTCGCCCAAAATGGATTGGAACATCCATCTGAAAGTTAAATATTTAAATGTTAATTCCTTATATTACTTTTATGTATTGTTTTGCCAGATTCGGTTGTAACTATGGTATGTTTGTTTTCCCTAACTATTTCTTTGCGGTACCTAACTGTCAATTTAGACCCTACTCTTTTGTTATGTTTAACATAGATAGTGTCTCCTGGGAGATATTCCTTGATTGGTTTTCTTTTCTTATTGTGGTACGTTATGTCCTTTTCTTGCTTAGCTTTCAACCTTTCGATATTACTTAAACGAGCTTGTTCAAACTTTTCTGGGTCAATATTTGGATTGCGTCCATGAAGTAATTCCACGGGTTTTTTACCTGTGGTGGAGTGGATAGTAAAGTTATATTCGTTAACAGCCCTTTCTAAGAGCTCCTCGAACGAACGGCGTCGCCCATCTGCTTTCAAGCAACGCATGATCTCAGAAAGTGTAGAGTGGAAGCGTTCGATTTGCCCGTTGACTTCGCTCTTATAAGGAGGGGTCATGAAAACTGTAATATGCAAGTCATCTTCGAGCATAGAGGTTATGGAGGCCGAATTGAGTGATTTTTCGTTATCGATAATCACAATTTCTGGGACACAAAAATAAAACAATATACTTTGCAGGGGGCGTTTAATGTGTTCAACGGATCGCGATTCGATTATTTTTGCTTGTGCAAATTTTGTGAACTTGTCTATTGCTGTTAAAACTAGGTTTTTCTCCGTGGAAAATATGTCGATGTGAAGCGTGTGACCCGGATATCTTGGAATGGGTGTGGGGTTGATTTCTTGGTTATTTGGGTGTCGCTCATATTTGTTTTCCTTGCAGGTACTACAGTTGTTTGTTATGTTTTTAATTTTTGCTGTCATTTTAGGAAAGTAATATTTTTGAAGAATTTGAAGTCGATTTTCCTGAGCATTTCTGTGTGCTCTTCTATGTTCTTTAATTATTATTTCTTCTTGTTGGTCTTCATTTTCCACATCTTCGACTAATATTTGCGTGAAGCGAATTTTGTAGTTTTTAAAATGGAGTGGGTAAATTTCTTGAATTTTTCCCATAATATGTTCTGATGTTAACAGGCCATTCACGATGTTGGGGTTGAGGTATCTTTTAAAAATGTTGATAATATCGGATTGCGTATAATCTGGTTTTTTAACTTCGTGTCTATTGTATCCTGAGAAAATGGGTTTTAATTGATAACTGTTTTCATCTTCTATTTGCAGGATCAATTGATTGCGAAAAACGTTCAGTGGTACCTCGACTGTTGGGATCAAGTTATGAGATGAGCTCTCATCACTATGTTGGGTTGCAGTTAAGGAGTTTACCTGCATTTGAGGTGGAAGTCTTGAAAGTGAATCCGCGACTATGTTTGTTCTTCCAGGTTTATATTTAATTTCGTGATTGTATTCCTCTAGAATAGACTTCCATCGTTTCATTTTAGAGTTCGTATTTTTGTTGCTTAGGGCATATGTTAATGGCTGGTGGTCTGTGAATATGTTCACTTTCCTTGAGCCATATAGAAAGTTCCTGAAAGAGTTTAGTGACCAGATGATTGCCAACATTTCCTTTTCATTAGCGGCGTAACTTTCTTCGGTCTTGTTAAGTGTTCTGGAAATGAATGTAATTGGCTTGTTATCCTGTGATAGCACAGCACCAATCGCATACTCTGAAGCATCTGTAGTCAGCTCGAAATCCTTGTCAAAGTTTGAATGTGAAAGTATTACTTCTTTTGAAACAAGTGCGTTTTTCAGTTTCAGGAAGGCATCCAGTGCATTTTTATCAAGTTGAATAATTTTATTTTTAGACTTATTTTTGGACACGTGTCCATCTTCCCCTCGCAAAAGGGATGTCAGTGGTTTGGCTAATTTCGCGTAATCTTTTATGAAGCGACGGTAGTAGCCTGACATTCCTAAGAACGATCGTAAGTCTTTGAGGTTTTGAGGTGGAGGTAATTCAACTATAGCGCGTACTTTCTGTGGATTTGTTTTAATACCATTAATTCCTACGATGAAACCTAAAAATTCAATTTCTTGCTTTAAAAATTCACTCTTATCAAGTTGAATCTTCATATTTGCTGCTTCGAGAGTTTTAAATACCAGTTCTAGGTTTCTGAAATGATCGTCCTCGTTCTTACCGAAAATGATTATATCGTCGATATAGACATAGCATCTTTGACCAATGTGTTCTCTTAGAACATCATCTAAAGTTCTTTGAAATATGGAAGGACCGTTTTTTAGTCCGAAGGGTAGACGAATGAATTCAAATTTACCGTTATTAACAGAAAAAGCTGTTTTTTCTATATCATTTTCTCTGAGGGGTATTTGGTGAAATCCGCTTTTGAGATCGATTATCGTGAAGAATTTGTTTTGACCAAGATTAGACAAGACTTCGTTTATTTCTGGAATGGGGTACCTATCGGGAATGGTGATGGAATTTAGTTTACGATAATCTATTACCATTCGGAATTTCTTTTCTCCGGATGCGTCTAATTTTTTTGGAACGATCCAAACAGGAGAATTATATGGGGATCTTGAAGGCCTTATAATTCCTTCATTAAGTAATTCGGTGATTTGCCTCTCGACTTCTTCTTTGAGGGCCATCGGGTATGGGTATGATTTTGAGTACACAGGTGTGTCACTAGTGGTACGTATTTCACCCTGTATTTTCGTAGTGTATGTCAACTTTTTGTCGGGGTCCGCGAAAAGATGGGGACAATTTTTGATAATGGTGTTGAGTCTTTTATGTTGGTCCTTGGATAGGTGTGAAGTTCGTAAATTTATGTTATTGACGTTTTCAGAGACATTTTGTTTAAGTGGTATTTTGATATTCGGATAGATTGTCATTAAATTTTCATCGACATGGATAACGGCTTTAAGTTCTCTAAGGGAATCATTGCCTATTATTCCATCGAATGATATCAGACTTGGAAGGATAAAAAATTTCAGTTTTCTGGTAGTTGGCTCAAATAGATTTATTAATGCGTGGTGAGTAATTCTAATGTTTCCTCCGATGGAATTAGCGATAAATGGTTTTTCGTTGGGAATAGGACGGCTTATGTGTCTTGGTTGAACGTAGTTTTTATTGGATCCGGTATCAATAAGGAATTTGAACGTCTCTCCACTTTTTACTTTGAACTCAAAGTATGGAAGTGAAGAGTGCCTTAGTCTAAAAAATAAATGTCTTCCAATTCTTGGGTTTCATCGGACCTTACATCTTCGAAGGAGTCTATGTAGTCTTTGAGTGCGTTGTCATCGTCCGTATTTTGTGCAGTCATTTCTTGTCGGTCTTTTTCTTCGTCGTTGTCTTGTCCGGTGTTGTAAATCCTTTGAAATTTGTTCGGAGGGTGCATTTGATAAGATTGATTAGTTTGTTGGCGTTTGTGAGTAACCTGTTGATTTTGTGGTCTGTTTGCGTAATTTACTTGTTTGGTTTGAATACTTCTATCAATGTCCATAGGCTTAGGGGGTAGTTGTTGAGGGGGTGCGTATTGCATCCGTTGCTGAGGGGGTCCATATTGCATCCTTTCGTGCTGTGGTCTGTATTGTGGGTAATTTTGTCTCTCAAAATTTGGTCTTGGTGGCCTTTGTGGGTTATGTAGAAGTTCTAGGTAAAAACTTCTTCTAGGTGCTGGAATCGGCATGATAGGCTGATCTCGAGGGATATTTGGTTTAGATTGTAAATGGGGTGTTATTTGAGGTCTGCGTGAGAAGTGCTGGCTATTGTTTGCATATTGAGCTCGATAGTCAACGTTTTGTAGTTTTAAGCAAAGGTGAAGCGCCTGTGGGAGGTCGGCCGGTTCCTTTATACTAAGGAGGCGTGGTAAATCACCTTTAAGACCTCTAACGAACGTGTCTAGAGCTTTATCTCTGTAAGATTGAGTCATATTAGTTAATGATTCGTGACTCATTTCCATGCAGCCTAATTTATTTAGGATTAAGGAGAGATGCTGGTAAACCATTTGATAGAATTCAGGAATGGTGTTATTTCCTTGTACCAGAGTGGTCATTTGGTACTCAAGTGTACCGATGTCGCGCTTATCTGCATAATGAAGAGTTAAACATTTAGCAATTCTTTTCCAATTCAAGGGGGTATTATAAGATTCAAGTGCGATATCCGCGTGACCAACGATCTTGTTTCTTATAACACTTAGAATGCCATAATATTTTGGGGAGCCTTGCAAATGTTCGTAAATTGTCAATATTCTGTCTACACTTTTTTTCCATGAACTGAATTCTCCCGGTTGACCGGAAAATTCACGTAAACTTTTCACAACGTCCGGTATTTTGTCTAAGTCATTTAGATCCCTATCATTATTTATTTCGATCGTTTGATCCTTATCGTTATTTTCGTCTAGGTTAGGATTAATAATATTATTTACAATATTTCGTCCTTCCCTAGATAATATTTCGGTGACAATTCTGGTGATTTGTTCAGTTAGAGAATTTAAATTCAGGGGTTCGTTGGTGTGAGGTGTATTTTGGGGTGCAGGTGGGACAGGATTATTAAGGCTTTCGGTACTGTTAAGACGTGCCGGTCTAATTAAATTATTCGGATTCATTTTCCGAAGGTAAAAAGGTGTACACAATTATTAACAATTTCAGGTTTACACGGATTTGTCAAAAAAATCTTTTGGTTTACTCCGTTTTGTCACAAATCAATAGCAAAAATTTGGTTTACAGTGTAATTGATATTTCTTTTTTAAAAAATTTAATTTTTATTATAAAAATTGAAGTTTTTTATTAGTTTCTGTTTTTTTTTTTTTATATAATTTAATAATTTCTAAAACTGGTAATTTACTTACGAAAAAATAAAAAATCCAAATTGAGCCATAGCTTGTTGTGTGATCTTCGATGTTTCTTCCTTCTGGGCCGGAGGGCAGTCTTCCACTAGAAACGAATAGTCGGCTGTTTTTCCGAAAAAACTCCTTTTTTCCTTGGATGAGGGTACTCGGGGGCCTAATTTCCTATTGCTCCGATCTGGTGGTTTCGCGATGTTTTTTTTCTCACTATTGCTGCCTGTTTGGTGTTTGTATCCCTGTGTTTCACTATTTCACGCGTTATTGTTCGAGTTATCACTTTTATTTTTATTGCACTTTAAAAACTTTTTTTTCTAAGCTCACTCGATTAATTAAACGCACGTTTTTAATGATAATCGCACATTCGGAAGGTTTAATACAAAACACACAAGTCTTCCGGTCCCTGCTCGGGCGCCAGTTAATAATACGAAGGTATTATTTATTTAAAAAAAATATTTATTGAGGAGAAACTCCGATTGTTTACAAGGTTTGCTAAAGACTAAATTTACAATTTTGAATAAGAACTTAATTTTCTAAACTGCTGACCCGAATTCTCACTGCATCGGTGGGAACCATTCCTAGCTCAGCATATTTACAGGTGGATTTATTTTACAGGTGTATTTCCATGAATTTTGTCTGGCTCGTGTTAACTTATACCAATTCGTTATCTCGGTAATTTACTTAGGATAAGGATTGTTTGGTTTTCTCATGCTCTGATCGCATGCGGCGGTAAGGATCAAAGGTATTAAGTGTTATTTGGTTTTCTCATGCGGCAGGGATCAAAGTGTTATTTGGGATAACGAATCTCTATTTAAACAAAGAGTTTATTTTAGGTTTTACAATAATTTCGTGTGAAATAGGATGTGGTATGGGATGTGAGTCACATATAACTTGCACACTGCGTCGTTATCTAACTGATCGCTATTTTCCCTGTATTCAAATTAAGAATACTTCGGTTAAGGCCTCTAGGCGATTCAAATTGTGTCAGGAGTGCCAGAAGTGCAGCCCTGCTATCCAAGAATATGTATTTCCGAGCTTGCTCTGCATTTCTAAAAGAATATTTGTGCGCTCGTTAATGGTTAATACGTTTGCTTTGAACAGTCGCGTGATCAGGAAGATGAAAAGAAGCATGGATGGTCGGGGTCGTGAGAATAGAGCACCGTATAGAGAACAGGACCCTCGTGGCGTTTAAATTTTTTTTATTGGTGCTAATCTAATAATGGCTGGACCTGTTGTTTGTCTTATAAAAAGATCAAGTGGAGTCAGTGAAAGAATTACCTTCAGAGCTGCAACTGGAGTGGTACTAAAAGCGCCTGTTACTTACAAACATGCCATCCATGGAATTAGTTACAGAGGTGCTAGGTTAGTTCTTAGTTCCACCTTTGGTCACCACACCAGTGCGCCATAGCAAATAATTGGTCTAACAATAGTAGTACACAAAGAATGCTATGGTAGATTTTTATACTCTAGATGAAATCTGAGAGTATATTGTGTTTGCATTACCGTTTGTAACGCTAAGAAATAATGCTCGCACAGAGCCGCTAAGGGTGCAGAAATATTTGTTGTCGCTCAAAAACTTCGAATCCGAGTTGCTGTCTGTCCATCTGTCTGTCCGTCTGTCTGTCCGTCTGTCTACAGCATAACTCTCGAACGCTTTGAACTATCGTGCTGAAATTTGTTGTGTGTCATTTTTAACAAAAAAGTAACTTTAAGTTCGTGAACGGGCCACATCCCCCCACTCCTTCTACCCCCTCCCATACAAATTTCACGAAATTAAATTAGTTCAACTATAGTATCAAGACAATCGTTCGACACCTCAATCGAGTCATTAGTAGATGCAATTGATAATCTTGCGTTGCAATGCAAATCAAGCTCGCAAGATATCACAGCAAATATTGTAAGGCCTCTCCAAGAAAGAATCGAAAGTATGTTGAATAGCATTGACGAGTCTCGAAATCTATGGGACGATAAGCTATCAACTATACTTTCTCGATATGACATCGATTCTGGTTTCAACTTTAGACCAGAAATCTTTCACGAGGATGCAAGTGAGAGGCTTACTACGTCTGGCGTTAAATACATAATCAATAACGCAGTGCAAGATATTCGTGAATGCATTCTCGCGATGGAACTCTCCGGTGACGTCGAAATGGAGTCCACTCCCTCAATACCAGCAAAAACTTCTCCGCCAGCATTAATACCAGCAACAAATACTCCACGTTTTTCAATACCGGCAATTCCTTCTCCTGCAGTTGCGGTTACAGGTGGATTTATTTTACAGGTGTATTTCCATGAATTTTGTCTGGCTCGTGTTAACTTATACCAATTCGTTATCTCGGTAATTTACTTAGGATAAGGATTGTTTGGTTTTCTCATGCTCTGATCGCATGCGGCGGTAAGGATCAAAGGTATTAAGTGTTATTTGGTTTTCTCATGCGGCAGGGATCAAAGTGTTATTTGGGATAACGAATCTCTATTTAAACAAAGAGTTTATTTTAGGTTTTACAATAATTTCGTGTGAAATAGGATGTGGTATGGGATGTGAGTCACATATAACTTGCACACTGCGTCGTTATCTAACTGATCGCTATTTTCCCTGTATTCAAATTAAGAATACTTCGGTTAAGGCCTCTAGGCGATTCAAATTGTGTCAGGAGTGCCAGAAGTGCAGCCCTGCTATCCAAGAATATGTATTTCCGAGCTTGCTCTGCATTTCTAAAAGAATATTTGTGCGCTCGTTAATGGTTAATACGTTTGCTTTGAACAGTCGCGTGATCAGGAAGATGAAAAGAAGCATGGATGGTCGGGGTCGTGAGAATAGAGCACCGTATAGAGAACAGGACCCTCGTGGCGTTTAAATTTTTTTTATTGGTGCTAATCTAATAATGGCTGGACCTGTTGTTTGTCTTATAAAAAGATCAAGTGGAGTCAGTGAAAGAATTACCTTCAGAGCTGCAACTGGAGTGGTACTAAAAGCGCCTGTTACTTACAAACATGCCATCCATGGAATTAGTTACAGAGGTGCTAGGTTAGTTCTTAGTTCCACCTTTGGTCACCACACCAGTGCGCCATAGCAAATAATTGGTCTAACAATAGTAGTACACAAAGAATGCTATGGTAGATTTTTATACTCTAGATGAAATCTGAGAGTATATTGTGTTTGCATTACCGTTTGTAACGCTAAGAAATAATGCTCGCACAGAGCCGCTAAGGGTGCAGAAATATTTGTTGTCGCTCAAAAACTTCGAATCCGAGTTGCTGTCTGTCCATCTGTCTGTCCGTCTGTCTGTCCGTCTGTCTACAGCATAACTCTCGAACGCTTTGAACTATCGTGCTGAAATTTGTTGTGTGTCATTTTTAACAAAAAAGTAACTTTAAGTTCGTGAACGGGCCACATCCCCCCACTCCTTCTACCCCCTCCCATACAAATTTCACGAAATTAAATTAGTTCAACTATAGTATCAAGACAATCGTTCGACACCTCAATCGAGTCATTAGTAGATGCAATTGATAATCTTGCGTTGCAATGCAAATCAAGCTCGCAAGATATCACAGCAAATATTGTAAGGCCTCTCCAAGAAAGAATCGAAAGTATGTTGAATAGCATTGACGAGTCTCGAAATCTATGGGACGATAAGCTATCAACTATACTTTCTCGATATGACATCGATTCTGGTTTCAACTTTAGACCAGAAATCTTTCACGAGGATGCAAGTGAGAGGCTTACTACGTCTGGCGTTAAATACATAATCAATAACGCAGTGCAAGATATTCGTGAATGCATTCTCGCGATGGAACTCTCCGGTGACGTCGAAATGGAGTCCACTCCCTCAATACCAGCAAAAACTTCTCCGCCAGCATTAATACCAGCAACAAATACTCCACGTTTTTCAATACCGGCAATTCCTTCTCCTGCAGTTGCGGTTCCTGTTCTTGAATCCATAAACGTAGCGGCCCAAATAAAAAAGCCATCAATGCAGCTACATTTGACACCTGAAGGAATAATCAAGGACAATGATGGATGGCAATACACAATTAGGAGTAAGAAATGGTCGAGTATTAAAACTAGTAATAGCAGCAAAAATAATAAAAACGAGCAGGTACATCCAATTTTAAAAAAATTTAAAAATAATACTAATAGTAATAATAGTAATAGTAATTTCAAACAGATCGATTTAAATAAAAATATTAGTAATAAAACTAGTAATAACAATAAAAATACTGGATATAAAAATTTTAGTAATAGTAAAAATGGCAAGATTAACAGTTTTGCAAATAATGTTAAAAATCCTCAATATGAAAATAAATTTAAAAGCAAAAACAAGAAAAGTTCCTCGAACCAAGTGGATCTTGCAATAATGAAGGGCAATAACATCAGATTGAAGCCAAATTATTCAACCAATAGCGCCAACAACATCAATAAAGTTCCCCAACGAATTGAGAAATCTCTTCCAACCTCGAAGTCCTCTATTGGAGTTTATGATAATTTTGTGCGTGGAGACACAATTAACCCGTATCCACATACTTCAAACAGAAATCTACCCAAAGCTAATACCAGAGATAGTAATAACACTTATACTCCTTTCCTTGACCCGCTTCTTCCGCCTGTTGTGAAGCTTACAATAAACTCGAAGGTTTCCTCTGAAAATCGATACTTACTGTCGCGGTTAAGAGATCACAGAATTTTCGACAACGTGCGGCTTTATCTTGCCTATCTGCACAACAAATCTGACACGACCTGCATCAATGGAAAAACTAAAACCAGTACGGTTCTGTCTATTCAACAAGAAGGACTCCCGACTGATATTAAGAGCTTACGTCAAATTTATACTCGCTTTCACGAACAATTTAGTCTTTCCCCTGAGCAGGTTCAGAAAGATCTCGATGCCTACGGCTCTCATGTGTCTTCTAGACACATCTCTGATCTCCAAAGAGCACGTGAAGATCATAACAGGTTTTTTCGTGCCTAATGGTACTGTTCCTTATGAATCTAAAACTAATATTATTATTAACTCAGCTCATAATTTTGGCAGACATCAGCGCTGTCTAAAACAAGTTAAAACTAATCCTGACCTTTTCAGTAATAATACTGACTTGAATTTTTACTTTCATAATATGTCAGGAATGAGAAGCTCTCTGCCCCAGTTTCGTAACGATTTGGCAAACAGTCCTTATGACATTACAATGATCACTGAAACTTGGCTCCTCTCAACACACTTGGATGCGGAAATCATCCCGTCAGGATGGTCCATTTTTCGGATGGATAAATTTAAACCATCTCATTTGGTTGATCAGCGTGGAGGTGGTGTCTTTATTGCAATAAGCTCTCTAGCTATCCCATTTCGGTTCAGTTGCCGGTTAATGCAATTTTTCAGGTTTGCGCATGTAAAATTCAAATGCTAGATAGAAGTCTGGTATTAGTCTGTTTTTACATACCACCAGATTCTACTGAGCAGCACTATGCCGATCTCGCAGCATCCATAACATTGATACATTCATCAATCCTTCCTGGAGACGATTTCTTGTTATATGGCGACGCAAACCTTAGTGGTATAAAATAGGAGACCAGTGAAATTTTTAATTCTGTGTTTGACCCACTTAACGTAAGCGACCATCAGATTACATTTTTAACTGAAATTCACTCACTTGGTTTGTTCCAAGTTTGTGATAAAATTAATGGTTTCGGAAACGTATTGGACCTTGTTTTCACTAGTTTTACTTCAAATTTTCATTATCTGAAGCAACATCCTCTTTGACGAAAAAGACGAGTATTTTTCACAAAATACTTACATTAAATTATTTTTCCTCTAAACATGATTTTCGTAAGGACTCTAACAAGACCATAACATATGATTTTACTAATGCAGACTATGAAAAGATTAATTTTGAAATTTCTAATTTACAATTTTCAGACAATATTACAGATGTGAATGTGATAGCTGAAAACCTCATTGACTCTTTATTACATATAATAGATAAGCACACTCCTAAGCGCATTAGTACAAAGTTATCTTGTCCCCCCCATATGGATAAAAGTCTTAGAGTACTACGTAACAAGCGTAATAAAGCCTTTAGGAAATGGTGTAAATCTCAATCAGTAGAAGATCACACTGCATTCCTGCACCTTCGTGAACTTTTCAATATTAGTGAAGCGGCAGCCCTAGCATTGCATAACCGCAAAATATTAAACAGCCTGATCGATCGTCCTAAAAATTTTTGGCAACACATTAATGACAAACGTGGAACTAAAGGCTATCCAGCTTCTATGAAGCTTAATGATAGTTCTTCTTCAGATCCCGTAAAAATTTCAAACTTATTCGCTAAACACTTTGAATCGAAATTTGCCAGTCCTTATAATTTTGATCCAGTTAATTTCTCACATATTCCTTTCCACGATCCGAAGTTAACTGATATGATCCTAACTAATGATCAAATAATTACTGGTTTGCTTGATCTAAACACTAATAAAGGTGCTGGTCCAGACCTCATTCCCCCAATCTTTTTGAATAAAACCGCCTACACGTTATTTCGATTATTGCTTCCTCTGTTTAATCTGTCTCTTCAAAATTCCATTTTTCCTATGTGTTTTAAATTGGCACATATAACACCCATTTTTAAGTCTGGAGATAGATCGGACATTCAAAATTACAGAGGAATAAGCATTTTATCTTCTATTGGTAAGGTTTTCGAAAAACTGGTAGCTGAAGTACTAGTAGAAATTGTAAGTCCTATTATTCATCCATGTCAGCATGGTTTTTTAAAGGGAAAATCTACTGTTTCTAATCTTTTAGAATATTCTGCGTTCATCAGATGTAATTTGGGCCACGGGAAACAGGTAGATTCGGTGTACACGGATTTTTCTTGCGCTTTTGATGTAGTGGATCACGGTCTGCTACTATTTAAGTTGGAGCGATATGGTATAAGAGGAGCTTTTTTGAATTGGTTGAAGTCCTACTTATCCGTACACAAAAAGTAAAATTTTTATCGCATTTATCCAAAACAACCTCAGTTTCCTCGGGTGTTCCTCAAGGTAGCATTTTGGGGCCACTCTTATTCATAATTTTCATAAATGACGTACCATTACTTTTAAACGATTGCAAAGCATCCTTTTACGCTGATGACTTAAAAATCTTCAGAGCAATTGACTCAAATCAGGATTGTCTTATATTGCAAAGCAATATTGACATTTTATCTGATTGGTGTTTAAATAACGCTATGCAATTAAACGTAAAAAAATGTGCAGCAATAACCTTCTCTAGGAAAAAAGCCAGCTCGTTGCAGTTTGACTACAATATCAGCAATGAAAAGTTAAAACGTGTCTCACAAATCAAAGATCTTGGGGTAATATTTGACTCAAAGTTGACTTTCAAGTCCCACATAGATAAGATTTCGAATAGTGGTATGGCTATGCTGGGTTTCTTAAAAAGGAGAGTCAAAGAATTCAATGACCCCCATTTGTGTAAGACTCTTTTCTGTACGCTGTTGTTGCCTCTGCTAGAGTATGCAAGTGTTGTCTGGTCACCATCGACCCAGATTGACTCGTACAGGGTTGAAAGAGTACAAGTTCAATTTTTGCTGTTTGCTTTACGAAGCCTTCAGTTTAATAGCTACCGTTTGCCCTCTTACAAGTGTAGGCTACTTTTGCTGAATATGACCACGCTTGAGAAGAGAAGAGAACTTGCTTCGGCAACCCTTGCTTTCGACTTAATTAATTCCAACTTGATTTCGAGCGAGCTCCTCTCCCGCATTATTTTTGTTGATCACAGGTTTAGTCTTCGAAACGGCAGAATTCTGAAAATGGAGCATAATTCCTTTAACTTCATGATGAATGACGCTATTGTTTGTGCCATAAAAAATTTTGACTTGCATTCAGATTGCTTTAACTGTTCTGTAAGCAGAAATACTTACAGGGACAAAATTATGACTAAATTTAAGACATTATTTGCAAGATAATATGTAAGATATTATTAAATTGCTTAGGTCTAGCATAGTCATTTTTTGTTTTTGTTTTCAGTTGTTTTAGTTTGCTTAGTAATTAGTTATTGTATCATTATATTGTTAACATTTTTTGTTATTCTACATGTATTTTTCGATTTTATGATTAGTATTAAGAATTTTTGTATTTTTCCTTTTTGTTAAATGGACTTCAATTGTCTACGAGTAAAATAAAATAAAAAAAAAAAATTCCGAAATTTTCAAAAATTGATTTTTCTTTGAAACTATTTAAGCTATCGACTTGAAATTTGGGTTAAAGTATTATGATATAGATGTCATTAATATGACTGAATATTGATCCGATCCCATCACTCCTTCTACCCCCTCCCATACAAATGCATAATTTTGAAAAATGCAGTTTTTCGATTTTCATTGAAACTAGCAAAGTTATAAAAACAAATTCTTGCCAGAATTAATTTTATTATAATTCCAATCAGCTTTGAAAAAATTATCAACTTCACCACACTCCTTCTTCCCCCTTCCATACAAATTTCACGAAATTTTGAAATGTAAACTAAATTATTTTTTTTCGAAACTCTTAAAGCTATCAACTTCATATTTTGCACAAAGTATAAAAATAGAAATATCAATAACGAGAAAAAAATGTGTTTTGATCCGTACACTCCTTCTACCCCCTCCGATACAAATGTACAATTTTTGTTAAGTGCATTATATCGATTTTCATTAAAACTAGAAAAAGTACAAACTTCAAATTTTGCCAGAATTTGTTTTTTAATAATTGCAACAAATGCCAAAAAAATTATCAGCTCATCTTCACTCCTTCTATCCCCTCCCATATAAATATCTGTATTATAAATTCAAGAAAAGCATTCCTCCTTCGAATATATTAGAACTATCGAATTTGAAATTGAATCAAAGCGTGGTGATAAGGATGATGATAAGCAGTTTCAAAATCATCTTAAACGCTTCACTTCCCCTGCCACCTCCCATACAAGTGCCTCAATTTCAGGAAAACTGTGCCCAATTGAAAATAATGAAAGCTACAAACCTTAAATTCAGCACGAAATATTTTGCATACCACATTATGTGTCATATCCAAAAATTACAAACCTTTCTCCCCTGCTTCTACCACCTCCCATACAAAAGTCACTATTAATTATTTCAAAGAATTGGAGGTGACATATTTTCCGGTACATTGAACTCTTTCTCATTTCATCTAGAGTATCATATGATTGGGCTTTACGCCCAATTATAATTCTTTTATGTTTTTGCTTGTTCTTGATGTTGGATTTCTATGATAATTTGCTATCTAGAATAATCTGGTTCGAGATGACCATAGCGATACCTCGAATGGTTGGTGAATTGAAAACGTATGGTTTTCTTCTCGTTTCGTTACCCATTCTTGCTACGATATTTTGCTAGCAAAGAAGCTTACCTATCCATGCAGTCAAATAGGTCCCACAAGGAATAAAGTGTGCCATATTAACGTGGGAAAATGCGCATTTCACAACAAAAAAGGCACCGAGTGCTATCTCTTTGTATTCACATGTAAAGCGGTATCGGTAGACCTACCTTTCAGATAGCCGTGTTGGTATGAGCACCTGACTGAGAGAGTCAGAGGTACGTAGAGCGCTCAGGAGTTCCTATTGCAACCAATACAGAAATCTATATTACCTTAGTTCGTAAGAACTCTATATTACCTTAGTTCGTAAGGTAATATAGATTTCTGTATTGGTCCATGTCCATGTCCATGTCAATATAGAGAGCTACAAAGATATGCAATGAAGTGTGGTGCTTCAGTTTACCCATCTATTTGATCACATATAAGTTTCTAAAAGTGTAAATGTTCAAAATGAAAACAAATCTTACCGCACCAACGGCTGCCTTATCATTTCGATCGCTCACGGTCAATGCATCAGTCATTTCAATTATGTAAAAATCTCCACTATCCGTTCCAACAGCTAATAATTTTCCATTGTCCGATGATTTCAACGACCAAACCGGTCCACTTCCAAGCTGTAATTCAAAGATGGGCTTCTCTTGCGACATTAATAGATCCCAAAACTCAAGAACGCCATCGTAGCGTCCTAAAAAGAATAGCGAACAACGTCCCATACTCCATGTCCCTGATCGCAATTCACACGAATGATTCTTCGTTCGCACCACTGCACTTTCCTTGCAATCTTCCGTATAGATTTGGGCACACCAATCGCCCACCACCAAGAAATATTTCACATAGACAGGATTCCGAATTAGATCATAGACAGGTCCGGCTAGAACCTGGAATCGAGCCAGAAGTATTTCCGATGGTGTCATACCTTTTCGATTCCCGATGAATATGTATCCCATTTCGGTTCCAACCATGAATCTTGTCGAAATGGTATGCTCGAATTCGAGAATTGAAACAGCTTGCGAACGTAGACGTTCCTGTGAATCCGTACGTTCCGGGTCCATCATAATTGTTGAGATCGGTCCTTTTAAAATTCGCGCATCCCAAAACAACACGGTACTATCGTTTGAGCCCGAAAAAAATTCCGTATTGGTTTTCGAATGTAACCATCGTAGAGAGTTGATTCTTTCGCGATGGCTTGTATCCTTATTGCTTAACGATACCGCACTACTGCTTGCTCGCGGATCCCAAATGGCAACCATACCGGAACGCAATCCGGCGGCTATCATATGTTCATCGCGTGGATTCCATTCCGCACTGATTATCGACGCCGGACCTTGCAAAACCATTTCTGGTTTGTTCGCATCCTCTGGATTGAAAAAGCCCGAATTTTCTTACTAATACTTTTTGAATAATGAAAGTTATACCTAAATCCCAAATATATGAATCCGTTTTCAATTCAACCGGATGAAAATCCAATGAAGTGTACGAACAAACAATTCGGTTGTTCCCAGACGATGACCAGGACAAATGCGTTATTGGTCGCGATGGAGATATTTGATCGCGATAGAGGCCCAATACATGAGCCGAATAGTCAGCTGGCGGTTCAAGAAATTTCGTATCTTCGAAATAATTTTCATAAATATTGACTGCATTGTTTTGAAGAACCGAACGAATAACACGCTAAGAGATTGCTATTATTTCCGAATAATTCAGCATTTCTTCCAGTTAGAAAACTTACCTTTCCCAAGCCGGGTACTTGCTGTGCCCACGACTCTTCTCGTTCGATTTTCTTTCGATAGCGTAATGTTGCTTCTTCATCATTAATATTCACATCCTTGGGCCAGCCACCTTCTATATGATTCATTCCGTGATGAGCGTATTGAACATTTTCCGTATTACATTCGTTCAGTGCCATCTGCCGATTGAGTTGCGTTCCACGATCTACCGGATTCTTAAGGATATAGTCCTTACGGTATTCGTGATGCGGCTGCTCTGAGAATATCAACTCGTTGCGATTGGTGAAGAGACATTGTCGGCCAAATGTTCTACGCTCTTTGGTATAAACGTATTGCATTTGGTAATTCATCTTGAAGTGGTTTGTGGCAAGAATTATATACGTTAATTCGTAAAGGATGTGACAGGATATTAAGCGGAATTTTTGAAAATTTCCTTAGTCATTTAAGAAACCTAGATTGATTTGTTTTTGATTATTCAATCGAACTGATTAAGGTAGATATGCAATAATGAAGCTAATGGATTCACAGCTAATAAAACTCAGAGATCTTGGAGGAATACCAATTGCCACCTACGTCCCTTGTGAAAATGCACTTAGAATTGTTCAATTGAAAACCTCTTTTTCTTGTGTGATGGAGGCAGTACAATTCAAGCACAGCTAGTCCTGCTTACCCTTAGAATGGCAAATAGACTCTCACGGAACCATCCGTGTTCTTAAAACACAGTGATACGAGAATCAGGTACAGATCCGCGGATAATGACGTTGCTCTTAAATTTCTGGTGGTTGTATTCCGTTGGGAAAAGTTTTCCTTGCGATGCATTCCGCATCACTGTCGTCCAAGAAATGAAGGACAGCCAAAGTTATACTGTTTCAGATTGTACTTGCGAGTATTTCGGGGGCATTTAAGAGAAGATGTATTAGAGCTTTTAGTCCCTGCGGACTATTTCGGTATTTCGACGATACTCGAAGGCGTCCATTGAGGCCGATACGATCTCATTTCCAATTAATCTGGGCGCATGTTTTTGGATACGGTCGAGCAAAGATGGGTGTGATTTTGGAGCTATATCCCAAACAAACGAGTTGTACTCAAGACGTGGCCGGATGTAAGCCATATAGATGGTAGCTAGTTCATATACAAAAAAATATTTCTTACTTTTCTGCAGAACACCTGGTCGTTTCGAAGGACAAAAGTAACTTCGTAGATGTGTTAAGTAGTACTTACCAAAGTGATTGCAAAATTTTACACGAAGTAACATGAAGCCCTGGTAGGTAGTGTGCTGGTTTACAATGCGAATGTCGTGAGCTCAAATCCTTGTCGACGTATAGTTCTACCACACTGTCTGCTTGGTTACCTCAATCTACGAAAAATTAAAAATTCGTGGATGCGAAGGGCTAACAACCCTTCCACCATAAGTAGTAAGAATGTTAAGGAACCCGAAGGTCCGGCGGCTAAGGCCCGATTTAAGTTCTAGTGCAGACAGTGAAATCTATACGTCATTAAAGGACATATGCCTGGGTGTAGTCTAGTGAATAGCGTTTTGGTTTACAATGTGAAAGTCGGGAGTTTGAATTCAGGTCGACGTATAATTCCCGCACACTGCTTACTACGATCTATCTGAGTCACCTCATTCTGCGAAAATGAAAATTCCTAGACAGAGAGTTGTTAAATGCTTAACAACTCTTCCATATCTTATGGTAAGAAGGCCAAGGCCTGATTTGGACTGTTGTGCCACTGGAGACTAAAGTAGATATTATCGGCTGATGAAGGAACATTATGTTTAAGAGATAGATGACAGTACTGCGTTTTTGTGGCATTAACTCTATTTCATTTTCCTGCCCTTTTCTAGGTTTGAACTGAAATCTGAATTCAATGAATACAGGGTGAGCAATTAATTGGTTTCTTTTTAAATCATAGGTTATTTTGACACTGAAAGCTGTTTCCCGCTCGAAATCTTGACAGAAAGTCAGTATCATACCTCCGCGGAACGAAATGAGTCGCTTTACACTTGAACAACGTTGGGAAATAATGAAAACTTATTTCTAAAGTGAGTGAGGTGCTTTTTTTGGCGTTTGGCGATGTCAATTGGCCGCCCCGGAGCTGCGATTTGACCCCTTTGGACTTTTTTTCTGGGGAACCGTGAAGGACCGATGTTATGCCAACAATCCAGAAACGATTCAAGCACTTAAAGCCAATATCATCCAATCAATCCGTGAGCTACAGCCCGAAACCAATGACATGGACTTGGAAAATTGAAGTGACAGAATGCGCTACTGCGAAGCCAGCCGAGGCAGCCACTTGAACGAAGTTGTGTTGCATAATTAATTGGAATTTTTGCTCTTACTAATAAAGCCATAATATATGAAAAAAAATTTTAATTTTGCTCATTTTATTGCATTTTTAAAAAGAAACCAATTAATTGCATACCTTTTATATTGACTCATTATACGACATGAAGACACCGAAGTCGGACGTAACTCCACTGGGGAGTCAAATTGAAAGATTTTGTCAAGTGTGCTGCGATCTGCGAAACAATGAATAGGATTGAGAGTAGATCGCAGAAGATAGTTTCTGAGGACAAAAAAGAGATAGGGAGATAAAACCCTGTGCGTTATTCTGTCAAACGCTTTATCAATGTCCAGAGCAAGTACTTGTCCTTCGCCAAATTTATAGATGAAGGAATTCCAACGCTCGGTAAATCCATATTGCCCATCGTGGATGAGGTTTTTATTCACAAGAAAGTTCACTTGTTATCTCGCGATTGACAGCACACAGTAGTCTCCATTACTTTGAAAGCACCAACGTAATGGCTGTTGCTTCGCTTCTTTTCCTTGGAATTGGCTAAACACTTAATACTTTCAAGATCTGAGAAAAGCGCTCTGTACAGTATGAAAGATGATAGCGATTATCAAGGGGTGTAGCAACAGAGCAACTGCGGTTCTTCAAGACAATGGTAGGATGACTTCTGACCCAGCGGACTTGAGATCTTGCAGGATCATGAAAATAAACGAAGTAGTGGCAGCGAGAAACCAGAGGCGAAGAACTCTGGTTCGATTGTAGAAGTTTGGAGTTTTACCAAGAGATTTATCTTTTTAACTTTAACAACAACGGTTAGGTTTGAGATGGGGAGGCCTTGAAGATGGGATGAAATTATTATTGACCGACACAAATGACCACAAAGCTCTCGAGCTTTTGGGATTTTCAATAATCTTGAGTCATGTTGGTATTAAGCATGCTTTTAGATTTTATTGCAGATCTTTCCTGACACTTTTAATGAGTCCCTGTTTACAGAGTCGGATTGCTGTAAAGTGTTTGTAATTTTTTTTTTCAAAAGAATGCTTCTTGGCTGTAAAATGCTTCGATCCACGAATCTTTCGAGAGTCTGTTCCTTTTAAGTTTGTATGGAAGGAAAATCCTCATACCTTCTGTGATTGTTTCGGTTACAAGTTGCGAGATAATGTCACGATTCTCGATTTTCCAATCAAAGTCGCACTAACGCTAAGACCCTCATAAATGGCTTTCTTCCCAGTAAAAAGCATGGCTAGCCACTTAGGTTAGGTACATGGCCGGCCAAACCAGCAGAATCGTAGCCATCCTATATCGGTTACGATTTGTTAAGAACAGGTTATGCACAAAAGCCATTAATGTCGCAGGTCTTTCGGCTACCTATAGTATCCAGCCTGCAAAACCTACTCACACAATGACACAGTACAATTTCGTCCCTAGCGTGGTACCTATCGTATATGGCTAGCCAGCGTATCCTACGGCAGACAACGGCCTTAAACAAGGTGACGGCCTAGCACCAATACTTTTCAACTTGATATTCGAATATGTTGTTCGTAAACTTCCCGTTGACCCCAAGGGAACACAATGCTTCAAATTCACACAACTCGTAGCATATCCGACAATATAGATATCCTTGCAAGATCTCTAGAGAGTGCTAAGGAGGTATTTGTAAACCTTGACTCGGTAGCAAGGGAAGTTGGACTACATATTAATGAAAACAAAACAATAATTATGACACAAACTAGGAAAAATATGCCAATCATTCAAAATATCACAGTTGGAAACTATAACCTAGAAAACGTAGTAAACTTTATATACCTAGGGGCGAACCTGTCGAAGGATGGAATGCGAACCCATTGTAATCAAAAGAAGGATAATGATGGCAAACAAGACATATTATTCGGTGCTTCCAATAATTAAAATCCAGAACGTACACAGAAAAATAAAACTTAAGCTATGTAAAATGATGATAAGACCTGTGCTATGCTATGGCAGCGAAACGTGGGCATTAACTCAGGCGTCCGAAAAACTACTTAACGCCTGTGAAAGAAAAGTTCGCAGAAGAATCCTAGGACCTGTGAGGGAAGACTCGATCTGAAGAATACGATACAATAGAGAACTGTATGCCATCTTCGACAATTCAGAAGTGTCAACAAAATTTAAGAAGTTACAATGGGCTGGTCATGTAGAGTGGATGGATGACGGAAGAAGTCCCAAACGCACACTAAAAGGGAACGTCAATGGACAAAGACCGGTTGGAAAACCACGGAAGCGTTAGGAGGATTTGATTGACGAAGACAGCAAATCACTGCTAAAATTTTTAAACTGGAGGACGCGGTCACTGAATCGAGATGGATGGAGGCAAGACATTCAGGAGGCCAAGGTCCGATTTCGGCTGTAGCGGCATTGTAAGGAAGTAAGGCGTGAGGTACTTTCCGGTACAAAAAAAAATTAGATGTAGTAGGTTAGTGATTTAGTCGGCATTCGCACCATAGGGAATACCCTACCTTCGACGGTTATTAAAGTGCCTTTTGCTGGGCTGAAATGTGATACCGTTCTTCGTGGTAGCATTCTAGTCGGTGAATCTGTTGCTGCGATGGGTTACTCGAATCATGAAATGGTCAGATGTATCATTTGGAGCCAAAAACGAGACATCAAACTTTAATGAATGGGTAGTCGAAAAAAGGGTCTAGTAATTCGAACTTGCTGGCCTTCGATGTCAGGTAAATGAGTAGTACCAGCAATATCTTAACTTCCTCTTTAAAATACTTCAGTTCTGTCGTCTCCTAAGAAACTCATATACTCTTAATTATTATTATTATTATGTGCCACATCCCCTAAAGTTTTCCACTACTTTATTTTATGACTAGCAATCCCCCGCGACTTCGTCCGCATAAAAATCGCAATAATGAGAAATTTTTGGGAATGTAGTTAGTAATACATTATGTGGGATGTATAATCTGCTAGTTTAATGGCTCTTTGAACACAATGTTTTGTATTTTGTTGGAATCAGAACCATAATTTATTAAGAATGAAACCATGATATTCGTATTTGTATAGGACAGTCCCGTGATCAAATCACCCCCGTGATTTGAGATCATTACGTTGTTGATACAAAAAGAGCGTTAAGGAAATGTAAATAGTTGTGAATCTGGAGTTACAACACTGCCTGGCTTAAACACTCTTCCACTACGGACCAGGAGGGGCGTATAACTGAGCTTTTTGCTTCTATAAACGGTTTAACACAGCTGGTATTCTGTCTCTGTCATATCATCAGCGCCAATTGGAAATACGGATCATTTTTTGATTCGCGCACAATTCCCAGTGGCAGCACTTACACCGCTAACAATCAAGGCACCTCGAAGAAATATTGGGCATTTCAGAAGAACCAATTGGGGGGGGGGCGGCGCTTAATGACTTCTTCAATGCCTTTGATTGGAAATTGTGCTTTGATTCTAAAGACTGCGATGAAGCTAGTAGACTTGTCACTGTGATTATCCAGAAGAGTACGTAGGGTACTACTTAAGTTTTGAGATATGACAACACTGGTGTGAATATGTCAAATTTGACAACATCATCGTAGAGTTTGCCTTTTTAAATAATGAACGTATGTAGAATGTTTTGTCATACAAGTTCTAATGGTGGCTTTGTACAGTAACTTGAAACATTAATCTCGGCCGAAAAATAGAATTAAGCCGTGAACATTTTCGTGCGATGATTTTTTATGACTTACGACGTGAATGTTACCTCAGCAACAGTGTGCCGAGCAACTCGCTTCAACTTTTGGTAATAAAGCACCATTTCGAGCTACCTTGTTTCGCTGGTTTACCGAATTTAAGTCGCCGTAGTTCGCTCCAGGAAGAATTTCGTGAAGGTCGTCCGAAATCAGTTGATGTGTCACAAGACATCTATGCTGCGCGTGAAATGGTTCAGACCAATTGGCATGTGACATACTGTGAAATAGTCATGAGCATTAGTTCCACATGCATACATTTCATACTGCATGAACATTTAGCCGTTAAAAAGATTTGTTCTCGTTGGTATCCAATGCTCAAAAGAATCCAAAAAATGTTAACGAAATTCGATCGCAATACTTCA
This sequence comes from Chorisops tibialis, assembly GCA_963669355.1. NCBI lineage: Eukaryota > Metazoa > Arthropoda > Insecta > Diptera > Stratiomyidae > Chorisops > Chorisops tibialis. The sequence goes on along the minus strand of OY770263.1, from coordinate 168,093,178 downwards.
AAGGACGTATATATGATTTTCATGGGGAATATTGATTTTCATGGGGAATATTTTGAAAAACAACAAAACGATTTTCGATGATAAATACTTGTTTTTACTTGTCTATCTCAAAATTTAATTAGTACCCTACGTATGAAGTTCTACATACTCTCCAGTCATTAGACCGTCTTGGTTTAATGAAGAATGTTTCGATGCAATTCAGACAAAGAAACAAACATTTTTTTTAAGGAACCGAACACAACTTAGGGGGTTACCCTATAATGCTATGCACAGCTGTGTCGGTATAGGAATTGAAGAAAAAAACTCAAGTTAGATCAGTTTAATTTAGGTGGAGAAAGACGAAAGTGATGGTGTACATTGATTTTGAAGCACTGGATGTTTAACTCGTTGGGAAACACTTTGGATGGTAATGTGTTCCAAAGTCTTGATGTTCGGGAAATGAATGACTGCATATATTTCACTGTACGGCAAGGCAAGGGTTTAACGGTGTATTCGTGTGAGCGTTCAGCTTAACGAGTATCTCGGGGAGAATTATAGAGTGGAGGGATGAGTGTGCTTAGTTCCGCACTGCATTTACCATGGAAGTAGCGATAGTAAATGCTGAGTACTTCGACATTACTGCAATGCTCAAGAGAATCGATAGAAGACGTGATGGTTTCGTCTCCAATCAGTCGGAACGCATGTTTTCGAATACAGTCAAGCAACGCAATCCTTTAAAAGCAATAAAATACCTGCCAACAGAGAGCTCTTAAATGAAATGCCTGCAAATCAATATTTGAGCGTGTTAAATTTGAACATGACCAAGAACGTCGATCCTTCAGTGTCCTATAGGCTCGAGATCTTACTGGTCTTTCGTCAAAACGTTCAAGAAAAATGTCATTTCTTCTTCAATACCACCTCTTGTTGAAAACGACGTACCGTTATTGATCCTGCCGAAAAAGCCAACTTACTAGCAGCAAGTTTCACTAGAAACTCACGCTTTCCACCTTTAAACCAATCGCCACCCGCTCTAAATGATTGTGGTTTCTCACTTGCTACACAACATTTTCACACGAGACTTATTTCTAGGATCCTTTAAGAGGTCGATATCCACAAATCTGCTGATCCGAACTGCATTCCCCCATTACCTTTAAAAAGTGCTCCTCTTTATTAGCTAAATCTCTTCGCAATCTTTTCTATCTTTCTTGCTCTTCTGATTACTTTTCATGTAAGTGGAAAGTTCCGAATGTTCAGCCAATTCCCAAGAAAGGAAGCAAAGTGAACCCCGCCAACTACCGCCCAATAGCCATTACTTCAGTGTTCTCGAAAGTTATGGAAACTGTTATCAATCGCAAAATCGTTCAATATCTCGAGGATAATCAGTTAATCTATGGTCATCAGTATGGGAAGGTCGACGGGAGATCTATTGGTCTACTTGACAGAAGATTGGAACTCATGCATACATAAACACGGCGAAGGTCAAGCTCTTGAACTTGACATTGCAAGTGCTTTTGATACAGTTTGGCATGAAATGTCTCATAGTTAAGCTTAGGGCCATAGATACCCTTGTTCAAGGGATTGAGAGTTTTCTCACTAAACGTACTATACGAGTAGTATTAGTTAGATGGCGTTAGTTAGATTCCGGCGACTCTCAAGGCTCTGTTTTATCTCCAATTCTTTTCTTAGTCTTCATCAACGACCTTTTATTGTCTACAGGGTGGGTCAAATACAAGTTTCTTTTTAAAAATGCAGTAAAATGAACAAAACTAATTTTTTTTTCATGTATTATGGCTTCATTAGTAAGAGCAAACATTCCCATCAATGATGGAACACAACTTCGTTCAAGTAGCTGCATCGGCAATTTAGGCCTTAAAGCAGCTTGAATTGGACGATTTTGGGCGAAAAATCATCTTTTCTGGCGAGGAGCATTTTCTTCTCGGAGGCTACGTTAACAAACAAAATTGCCGCATCTGGAGCTCGGAATACCTGCACGTTGTTGTCGAGAAGCCAATGCTTCCACAGAGAGTGACAGTTTGGTGCGGATTGTGGAGTGGTGGCATCATTGGACCATTTTTCTTTGAAAATGAGGCTGGGAGCAACGTTTCGGTCAACGGTGAACGTTACAGAGCCATGTTATCCGACTTTTTTCTTACTGAAATTGAAGACATGGATTTGGACGATCTCTGGTTCATGCAGGATGGCGCGCCTTTCCACACAGCCCATGCCACAATCGATCTTTTACGCACCAAATTCCCAAATCGTGTTATCAGCCGTCTTGGCGATGTCAATTGGCCGCCTCGGAGTTGCGATTTGACCGCTTTGGACTTTTTTTTCTGGGAAACCGTGAAAGACCGATGTTATGCCAACAATCCAAAAACGATTCCAGCACTTAAGGCCAATATCATCCAAGCAATCCGTAAGCTACAGCCCGAAACCATCGACATGGTCTTGGAAAATTGGAGTGACGCGCTACTGCGAAGCCAGTCGAGGCAGCCACTTGAACAAAGTTGTATTCCATCATTAATGGGAGTGTTTGTTCTAACTAATGAAGCCATAATACATGAAAAAAATTTAATTGTGTTCATTTTATTGCATTTTTTAAAAAAAACTTGTATTTGGCCCACCCTGTACTTACAATCCAATTCGTAGTTTTGCCGATGATAGTACTTGAGATAACACCTATGAATTTAACTCTGCTGCGGAATCACACCAGTATTTTGTTGCTTCCAATCACATGTCAACGGAACTCTCCTTAATATGAGTGAACACCAGTTGCGACGATGGAAGGAATACTTCTCTGATATTTTATTTTAGATAAGAAAGAGATAGTTTCCGCCATTCGATCAATGGCGGGAAGGAAAGCTGCAGCTATAAACGGACTACCAACCGAACTCCTCAAAGCGGACCCGGATATAACAGCCGATATACTCCTCCCACTCTTCACTAAGGTGTGGAATGAAGGAAGATATCCGACTGAATGGAAGGAGGGCGTCATTGTCAAAATTCCGAAGAAGGGTGACCTTCGGGACCTTCGGGTGGTAATAAATGACATCTTGAAAGCTGCACTGGAAGGTGGGGAAGGTAAAAATCTTCAATGGAGACTATTTAAGATCTTAAGTCACCTTGATTATGCTGATGACGTGTGTTTGCTTGCACATAACCGTTCGGACTTAGAGTCAAATGTTCGCTCGTTGCATTCTAAATGCAAAGAGGCGGGACTGAAAATAAATGTGCATAAAACCAAGTACATGCACATGGGTTCGAACGCAAGCACACCGATTGTTCTTAACGGACAGGATGTGGAAGAGGTGCAAGATTTTTGTTATCTTGGAAGCATTGTCAGCATGGCGGAGCCGAAAAGGATGTTGAGGCTCGGCTAAATAAAGCTCGTCAGGCCTTCGGTATTCTTTCCCCTTTCTGGAGGTTAAGAGAGATCTCCTTTCGCACGAAGCTGCGAGTTTTTGACGCATGCGTCAAATCCGTGTTGTACTACGTGGAAAGTGACCGTTCGACTTACCAAGAAACTACACACTTTCGTAAACCAATGCCTCCGACGCATTTTAGGAATATTCTGGCCAGAAGTTATCTCCAACGACGAACTTTGGAGTACAACTCGCCAGACTAAAATAGGTATTGAGATTCAACGGCGGAAGTTGCAGTGGATCGGTCATACTTTGAGGAAACCAGAGCGAAACATCGCAAAACAGGCTCTGGATTATAACCCTCAAGGAAGACGTTGGGTTGGTCGACTATGTAACACATGGAAGCGAGCAGTTGAGCAGGAGGCCAGAGGAATAAACAAGTCCTGGCAACAGCTTAAAGCCGATGCTCAGGATTGCGCCTTGTGGAAGAGAGTTGTTTCTGTCGTATGCCCCTATAGGGGGTCTTAACAGGAATTTGATTGATTGATTGAATCACAGGGAGTTATTCCGTTCGCTTAACTTGGACCTCAGCTTAGTCCTGGAATGGGCAGAAAAAATACGCCGCCAAAACACAGGCCAGCCATCTGTCCCTCAAACGTGATATTTCAGTGTTATCTCACAACGTGACCTTTGGTGGCGCACAACTTTTGCACCTCGGAAAACTTAACACTTCTAGGCGTTAAAATTAATGACCACCTGAATTGGGCCTAGCACATCTTTGATGTTGCCCTCGACGCCTCTAAACGTCTACGTGTTCTCCGAAAGTGCAAAAAGTATTTCACCCCGAACGACCTCGCAAACATCTATAAGGCATACATTAGACCACGTTTAGAGTATATACAATTCGCTTGTTTGAACTGGGGCGAGACCATCACGTCTTCTATCGATTCTCTCGAACTTCGTTTCTACGTCTGTCGGAGTACTCAGCATTTACTGTCGCTACTTCCAGGGTAAATGCAGCGCGGAACTTAGCGCATTCCTTCCCCCACTCTATATTTTTCCCCGGGATACTAACTAAGCTGAACGCGCTCACGAGCACACCGCTATACCCTAGCCTTCTCGTACAGTGAAATACAGGCAGTCATACATTTCCCGAACATCAAAACTTTGGAGCACATTACCAGCTAAAATGTCTCCCAACGAGTGCCTCCTGTGCTTTAAAACCAATGTTCACCGTCACTTTTGTCTTTCTGCACCCAAATTAAATTGACCCAACTTTAGTGTTGTTTCCGATTCCTATACCGACACAGCTGTGCATTGCATTATAGGGTAACCCTCTACGTTGTGTTCGGTTCCTTAAAAAAGAAGAGTTGAGGAGACTTCAAGATTCGCTATTATTTTTTTGCTCCAGATTGAGCATGTATAAGAAAGAGGAGTGAGGTTTTCGCAGCGCTCAAGGTAGGATCTGTAGGCAGTTGGTAACTTAGTATTTATAAACAATTTTTTTGGGCCAGCTTGAGAGAACCAAAAATTGTGATGTCGTTTCAGTAATACTAAAGATGTGTTTGTTCCAAGATAAATTTTCGGTGGCGATAATACCAAGGATATCCAGGCCTATATAAAGTCTAATTTCCAAAAAACAGACACATTATCTTGATTTCGAAGAAAAGTATGAGATATCATTGGATTTTCGATTCATTAAATTTAACAATGTTTTTCGCCCATTGCAGAACGTCTGAGAGCTTTTTAATGATTTAATTATATTCCTGCGGGCTCCATCAGAATTGGATCGTTAGGCTGCGGAGAAAGTTTTAATCTGGTAGGGGAAGTGTGTGAGAGAATGAGATAGAGAGAGAAATGTCTGACCTCTAAGGGAGACCACCTTTAATTACATTTAGATACCACTCCATTCAGTATTAAAATTTTCATTCCACTGTATAAGGAAAACGTTTAATTCAATTGTCTTGAGTTTGAATAAAACAGCGACATGCCATATTCTATCGAATGCTTTGGAAAAGTCAAGAGCGGTAATACACAACTCCCAAACTTGAATTCTTTGCGCTCGGTTAAAACATACAAAAGGCCGTTAGCTGTGCTTTTTTCGGATATATTATATCACATTTAATAAGATGTAAATGATTGCAATAGGGTGATAGTTTTATTTTGTAACTCTTTGTTATGAATGGGCTGGACATTTTCAATCTTCCAAAAGGTGGGAATACTTGCAGGAAGCGACAGTTTAAATAAATAAAAGTTTTTTTTTTATTTTACTTAAAAAAATTTCGTATTCCCAGGCAAACATCAAAAGCGTAAGGTAGCGATTGTTTCTGTGCCCTAAAAACATTAAAATTTTACCTAGAAAAAAACGCGCTATTAGAACTATTTTATAATCGTAATTTCTTTCTATGTTTATCCCCAATTCCCTAAAAATTAATTTGAGGCCTTCGCACTGTCGCTATCGTTAACAGCTTGTTCATTGTCCTCGCCTTCTTCTGAAACAAGCTATAATTATAAATTGAGATTTCTATATTTTAATTTCTATTCACTGTCTTACCTTTTCCGCCCGGTAATCTTCGATATCTTTCTTTTTCAATATTTGCCAGATAGTCCGACTCGGCTTGTTCACATGCGGCTGTGAAAAGTAAAAAAAAAATGTTGTGTACAAAATACGAGTATTAAACACGAGTTAATTAGTAATTTAGAAATTAATTTAATTTCCTTTGTCTTAAAAGAGTGGCATTAATCTTGATTGGTTTCATTTCTTTGAATTGCGATATCGTTTATCCTTATCTACGAGTAATATTTACGTTAGCAAGAAAATAGATTAAACTTTCTAAAGAAAATAAATGGACTGATTAAGCGAATCGTTTGCGCTTTCTACGATATCGTTATCGCAATTTCTTCCAGATAACATAACAGAAGTATGACTGGACACAATGCAATGTCATCTTAAATTCTTTAGAATGACTTTATATGCGAGGTGGCAGAAAGAGTGGGAAGAGAATTATAATTTTTGAATACAACATTGAACTGGGTATGAGCATACTCCGTTCTGAATTTAATGAGTGTGGGGATTTTAGTGATTTTTTGAGAAATAACTAAGAATATTATAAAATTGACATCCCTTAAATTTTAGACTAGAAGCAGTGAAGGTAATCAATTATTTTTTTCTGGTCTTAGTGATAATACTAATTGAGTATTTATTACACAATTTGAGCTCGATAAATGTTATAAGTATGTTCTGAGAAAATCGGCTTAGAGTATTTCATGAAAAAATGTAGTTTGTATGGGAGCGGTGGAAGGAGAGGGAGGACCCAAATAATTTTTCCACTCTAGATTTAAATCATTATGAAAGTAATATATCCCAAAATTCAGACTTTTATACTTCAGACTTTTATACTTTTCGAGTAAATCCATTTAATGTCAAATTGCGAAATTGTGTCATTTTATATGGGAGGGATAGAAGGGATGAAGCTAATCATCTAATTTTTTTTTGGACCTTACTAACAATTCTAAATAAATATTTAGTGCACAATTTCAGCCCGGTAAATTTTATACGCACTGAGTAAATTGGCTTAGAGTAATTCATGATAAGTACAGTTTGTATGGGAGGTGGTAGAAGGAGGGGGTGGACATGCATAATTTTTTTACGGTGATTTTATCATAAAAGTAACATATTCAAAATTTCAGGCCAATAGCCTAGTGCTAACCAACAAATTAAAAGCTACGAACTTGAAATTTTGTACGAGCACCTTACAAAAGAAATGAAATAAAACTGCATCACAAATTTTACATTTCCCTTACCTCCTCTACCCCCTGTCATAAATGATGAATCTGAGAGTATTATAAGTTTGCTCTAAAGTTTGTAACGCCAAGAAATAAGGCTCGGAGAAAAAAACGAATGATACAGAAGTTAATATTATCACTCAAAAATCTCAAAATCGGATGTCCGTCCGTCCGTTCGCTCTCTAGCTTGAGAACGCGTTGAGCTAGAAAGCTCAAATTTCGTACACGTCGTTTTTGATAAAAAAAGTAAGGTCAAGTTCGTGAACGGGCCAAATCGCTCCATCTCTTCTACCCCCTCCCATACAAAATGGCACAATTGCGCAATTTGACAATAAAGAGATTTGCTCGAAAAGTGTAAAAGCTATTGGCCTGAAATTTTGAATATGTTACTTTTATGATAAAATCACCGTAAAAAAATTATGTATGTCCACCCCCTCCTTCTACCACCTCCCATACAAACTGTACTTATCATGAATTACTCTAAGCCAATTTACTCAGTGCGTATAAAATTTAGCAGGCTGAAATTGTGCACTAAATATTTATTTAAAATTGTTAGTAAGCCCAAAAAAAATTAGGCGATTGGCTTCACCCCTTCTACCCCCTCCCACATAATGACACAATTTCGCCATTCGACAATAAATTGATTTGCTCGAAAATTATAAAAGCTATTAGTCTGAATTTTGAGATATATTACTTTCATAATAATTTCAATCTACAGTATAAAAATTATTGGCGTCCTCCCTCTCCTTCCACCCCCTCCCAAACAAACTACACTTTTTCACTAAGATCAGAAAAAAAACATAACAGGAGTACGATTGGGCATTAAGCCCAATCGTGCGATACTCTAGATGAAAGAGAAATTTTTGTATCTTAAGAAATTTTGTAGGGGAAGTGGTAGAGGGGGTGACGACATTGAACTAATTTTTTCACATGACGGTAAGGTTGCTATCAAAATGTTTTATACAAAATTTAGGATTTAAAAATTTAATAGGTACTGAGAAAATTAGGGTATTGGATGTAGTGAAGTAGTGCAGTTTGTATGGGAGGTGATAGAAGGAGGGGCGAGTTTTTAATGACTTCTCAGAAATAACTATAAATATCTTGCTTTTGACGTGTCTTAAATTGCAGATCAGTAGTATCCATACTTTTCATGAAAATCGACTTTTTATAAAGTTGTGAAATTGTGTCATTTTGTATGGGAGGGGGTAGAAGGGGTAAAGCTAATCGCCTAATTTTTTTTGGTTTTACTAATAATTCTAAATAAATATTTAGTGCACAATTTCAGCTCGGTCAATTTTATACGCACTCAGTAAATTGGCTTATAGCATTTCATGAAAAAGTCCAGTTTGTATGGGAGGTGGTGGAAGGAAGGGGAGGACTCAAATAACTTTTGTACAGCAGATTTATATCATCATAAAAGTAATATATTCCAAATTTCAGATCAATAGCATTTATATTTTTCGAGCAAATCTGCTTATTGTGAAATTACGAAATTGTGTCATTTTGTATGGGAGGGGGTAGAAGGGGTACAGCTAATCGTTTCATTTTTTTTGGTCTTAATAATAATTTTAAATAAAAATTTTGTACACAATTTCAGCTTGATAACTATTATACGCACTGAGTAAATTGGTTTAGAGCATTTCATGAAAAAGTGCAGTTTGTATGGGAGGTGGTGGAAGGAGGGGGAATACACAAATTATTTTTATAGAGTAGATTGGAATCGTCATAAAAGTATTACATTCCAAATTTCAGATCAATGTCATTTGTACTTTTCAAGGAAATTCGTTTATTGTCAGATTGCGAAACTGTGTCATTTTGTATGGGAGGGGGTAGAAGGAGTGGAGCGATTTGGCTCGTTCACGAACTTGACCTTACTTTTTTGTTAAAAACGACGTATACAAAATTTGAACTTTCTAGCTCAACGCGTTCTCAAGCTAGAGAGGACACGGACGGACAGACAGACGGACAGACAGACGGACAGACAGACGGACGGACGGACGTACGGACGGACATCCGGTTTTGAGATTTTTGAGTGATTATATGAACTTCTGTATCATTCATTTTTTTCTCCGAGCCTTATTTCTTGACGTTACAAACTTTGTGGCAAACTTATAATACTCTCAGATTTCATCTAGAGTATAATAATTGATTAGCTTCACTGCTTCTACCCCCTCCCATTCAATATGACACAGTTTCACAACTTCACAAAAAATCTATTTTCTTGAAAAGTATGAATGTCCCTAGTCTAAAATTTAAGAGATGTCAATTTTGTGATATTTTTAGTTATTTCTGAAAAAATTACTAAAATCCCTCCACTCTTTCTACCTCTTTCTTCATACAAACTGCACATTTTCACTAAATCTAACACACTAATTTTCTCAGTTCCTATTCGATTTTTGGAGTAAGAATTTTAAATAAAACAATTTTTATAGCTACTTTAGCATGATGGGTGAAAAATTAGTTCAATGCTATCACCCCTTCTAACACTTCCCATACAAAATTTCTAGGGATCATAAAAAATTCTATTTCAGAGTATCGTAAGATTGTGCTTTACGCGCAATCGTAGCCCTGTTATGTTTATACTCTAGATGAAATCTGAGAGTATATTGTGTTTGCCTTACCGTTTGTAACGCTAAGAAATAACGCTCGCACAGAGCCGCCAAGGGTACAGAAATATTTGTTGTCGCTCAAAAACCTCGATTCCGAGTGACCGTCTGTCCGTCTGCTGAGACAGTTTGATAAAGGTCTCAGCAGAGACCGAAACGTCACGAATAATAAAGCGTAACAGTGTAGAATCCGGAAATATTTTCTTTCAAAGCTTATGTATATTTGAAACCACACATTTGTATGGGAGCGGGTAGAGGGGTTCAGGGTAACGTAAATTTGGTGATGCAGTATTATTTTCTCTCTCTTGAAAGATGTTCATATAAAATTTCGAGTTGATAGTTTTTAAGGGTTAGGTGGTAATTGATTTCTTAAAAATGGTCGAAAAAATACTTTTGTTTGGAAGGGAAAAAAGTTTTTAAAATATTCGACCAGTTAATATCTTAAACTCTTAAGAATTTTTTAAAATTGAATTTCACAAATTTTCAACTTTGTAGCTTAAAATTTCAATCAAAAATTTTGATTTTTTGTGTTTTTTTTCAATACACATGAAACACCTAGTGCAGGTTAAGACCACCATTCGGAGGATAACAGTTATGGTTCAAATTATTATTTTTTCCTTACATTTATAAAAAGGTATGTATATAAATATCAAGATCATAGCATTTCGCGAAATACCCTTTTTTATCTAATCCGACTGCACCGCAAAGAACACCTGATGGCGAAAAATAGTGCAAGAATTAAAACAATGCAACCTCACTTGGAAAAAGAAGAAAACAGCAGCAGCTAGCGAAGTAATATGGAAATGCTAAGTGGAGTCCCTCTGCTTTCAAGACGATTAACAAGAAAAGTGCGATGATCGAAATAGTGAAGAAAGATCATTGGAATGTGTGGTATTGATGAAAAATGAATCCATAAATTTGTATATTTTGAATGGGTAAACTCTCATTTTAAATACCAACTTTCGAATAAATCGAGAAATTGAAGCGATCATGATCAATGGAAAGGATCAATGATAATAAGTAGAGTAAATGACATTAAATAAGGAAACCAACAACACTTTCGTGTATTTTGATTCAATATTCGAGTTTGGGTGAGCATTTTTAATCTGCTCGATCATCACCACCAAGAAATATGTAATTTCACGCTTGAGTATTTTCATCGAATAATAGCACTGAAGTTAGTTTCGGCTAAGAACCCTAGATAGGGGTTTGGATCAAATTGGTATTCCTTCACAAGGTGCGATCATGAGCATCAACCTTTGGTTGAAGCCAACGATAGTATTTCTCTGTACTACTCTTTGAATGGCAGGCCGATTTAATTTTTCTTGGAAGTATTAGTGCGGGGCCTTTCTAGTATTGTTCGGTCTCTACCCTCATTAAAATGTGACCGATCCACTGCAACACACGCCTTGAATAGCAGTGAAGATCATTTCGAAATGATCCATCCTAAACTTAATAACAATACTGCAGTTTTTCAAAACTTACTTTCAAACGGTCCGATTACAATCTTTCCACCGGCACTCATAATTTCATCTGCTTCTTGTACATGAGCTGTTTTAACTTTCAACTTAATTTCTCGAGATTTTGCTTCCAGAATTTTCTCACGTTTACTTTCTCGTTCAAACATCTGCAAACAAAAAATAAAAATTGTAGAGAATCGTCCCCGAAAAAATTATTCTTATATTAATGAGAAATTAGTTGAACTAACCGCCGTAAGAAGAGGTTTATCGTTTTTCGACGAGGACGTCATGTTATCGGAAACTTCAATAAGAAATGTTGCTCCCTTCTTACTTCCACAACTTACAAATTTTCCAGTTTCATGCGTTCGCAAGCATAAAAGTGGATCGTCACAAACTTTTATACTTAATACCGGATCGTTTTGTTGTTGCAGAAGATCCCATGAGTCTAAGACGCCATCCATACGTGTAATGAAGAATAGTGATACCCTTGAATTATGAAAAAAGGAATTTATTTGGTTTTTCAAATCTGGGTTTGTAATTTTACTTAAAAATACTCTCAGAGCCATCTAAAATGGTAGAATTTTACGAACAGCACTCATCGATTCAACAGTGCTGTTGCCATGGCACGAGTAGCAAACATATCGCAATAAATTTATTATAAAAGTAAAGAATGTATAGACAGGACATAATGTATGTGCTGAACAACGTATGTTACCCTTATATGGTATACTGATTGCTCAAAAACTAACGATGGAATATGAGTATGACTGCCGCTAGGGTAGAATCTCATACAGTCTATGAAAGTGTTTTACTATAATATATTCCCAGCCAAAGTTTACGCTATCACACGATGCGTATACGCAAACATGGAGAGGGGTGTACTAAGAAAAGGATCTATGTTTTCCCCGATAGTTAAACCGAACTCCTAGCACTCTCGTCGTACTTACGGCAATGTACTCAGACACTTAAACCCCTAATGCAAAACAAACTTATGACACTTCGATGAGTGCCAGAATAGTCAGGGATGCAAGGTAATGAGGAGGATGTTAAGAAAGGAGCCTCCATGCAGATAATTCCTTTACATTTTTATTACTTATTTATTGTAAAAGGGTTTTTAGCTCTTCGCACAACCCTCTATCTACGAATTTTTCATTTTCATATATTGAGGTAACCAAGGTATATCCAAGCAGGTAGTGTGTTGAAATTGTACTTCGTTCGGGAATTGAACTCTCGACCTTCGTATTGTAGACCAACACGCTATCCACTAGGCAACACCCTAGCTGGAGGCATTGGAGCACTGGAGGTTATACCCACGAAATGCTAGCTGGCAATAAGTTCAAAGGTCTGGACGCTTGGGAAATGAATGACTGTCTATATCAGTATGCGTAGGTATAGGCATAATGGTATTCTCAGATTAACGAATTTTTCGAGGAAAAAGTGTAGGAATAAGTGAGCTAAGTTCATTTACTATGAGCGTAGCGATAGAAATGCTGAGTAATCCGACATTTCTGCGATGATCGAGGAAGTTCATAAATAGTAATAGTAATAGTTTCATCTCCAATTGGGCCGAACGTACGGGGTCTGCTCAGTAAATAACCGAACTTTTTAAACTTTATTTTAATTTCACAGTTTATTGGACCTTGTCCTCTTCAAAGTACTCCTCTCCCTTATGCACATATGTACTTTTCCCAGCGGTGTTTTTATTTCGCAAAGCAGTCTTGGATAGCTTTATTTGAGATGGCTTTTAAAGTCTGTGACAAATTTGCTTTTTTTTGTCATTAATACTCTGCAAACGGCGTCCTTTCAGCACTGATTTTAGTTTCGGAGCTCTGGTCTGTTAATGCAGTCGGGCGCAACTTTATTATTCTTGGGACATACCTGAGAAGTCAACATGCAGTTTAAGGTGGATAGTGAAGACTAAGTGAATGGAGCTTCTTGGGCAGAGCAGTTTTCAATTAATTAACACTTAAAGCCTGTAACGAAAAGTTCTGTCGCATCTATTCGTGTGTAGATAACGGTTCTTTCTTTACCAAGAAAGACAAAAATTTGTTTACGTGATTCTCAGAACTTCCTTACTCATTTACATAGAATCTGCTTGACTGATCAATTTAGTGAAAATGTAGCGTTCTAGTGGTTCGGTTCGTGAACAAGCTGGGCGAGAATGGCAAAAAAATCAACAAGTATTTTTTTCAACATTCGGAAAAAAGTATAAAATTACAACAAGGACTGTACAAAGGTATTTCAAACGGTTCAAGGAAGAGCTGAGGTCTGGTCGTTCAAAAGGTCCTGGAAATCCTGTTTTCGAAAAAAGTATCCTTAACGCTTTAAAGAGAAATCCGTTGATATCTACAAGGGATTTGGCTAAAGATCTTAGAACCAGCCATTAAATGGTGCAAAGAGCAAAACAACGGAATGGTTTGAAGACTTTCAAAAAGCAAAAAGCACCGAAAATAAGTTCTGATCAGAAAAAACGACGAATTAGGCTCTAAAGAAATCTCTACCAAAAATTGTTGACAAAAAAAATAAACTGCCAACAAGTCGGGCGAAACTTTATTATTCTTGGGACAAGTTGCGGATGAGTGGAAAGTCAATATGCAGGTTAGAGCGGTTAGGGAAGGCTAAGTGAAAGGGAGTTCTTGGGCAGGGCTGTTGTCAATTTAACAATATTTCATTCGTTTCTGCAAGTTTGGGTTTTTATGAGGGGAGGAGGAGGGGTAATAGTAAGGGTGGGTGGATGTTAATAGCTTTTTAATTAATTGCTTGAATCACGTCCAATATTCTCTGTATAGAATGTGTATCATAGACGAAGTTGCATAGAATTTTCATAAAATTCGGTGTATTTTACATTCACGAAACCGAACATTTGTATGGGAGGGGGTAGAAAAGGTAGGGGAATCGTAAAATTTGATATGTAGTTTTATTTTGCTTCTCTTGTGAGGTGCTTGTATAAAATTTCAAGTTCGTAACTTCTAGTTTGCTTGTTATTATTTGATTTAATGAAAAATATGGGAGGGGGTAGAAGGGCAAGCGCGATTTCAAAACTTTTAAAGCAACTTCATTTGAATTATTTTTATAAGTTTTTCTGCAAAATTTGAAATTGATAGCTTTTAAGAGTTAGCTGACAACTTATTTCTTAAAAATGCTCGAAAAAATAATTTTGTATGGGAGGGGGTAGAGAAGGGAGGGGAATCGTAAGACTTGTGATGCAATTTTCTTTCTTTTCTGTTGTAAGATGCTCGTACAAAATTTCAAGTTCGTAGCTTTTAATTTGTTGATTATTAGTTGATTTAATGAAATTGGTTGAAATCATACTTTTATATGGGAGGGTGTAGAAGGGCAAGCGCGATTTCAAAACTTTTAACGTAATTTCATTTCAATTATTTTTGTAAGTTTTTATACAAAATTGCAAATTGATAGCTTTTAAAAGTTAGGTGATAATTGATTTTTTAAAAATAGTCGAAAAAATAATTTTGTATGGGAGGGGGTAGAAGTTTTAAAGGTTTTCGACCAGTTAATATTTTGTATATTTAGAGATTTTTTTTAAATGCATTTTGCAAATTTTCAAGTTTCTACCTTAAAATTTCACTCAAAAATTTTCAGTTTATGTGTTTTTTTCAAGGCACATGAAACACCTTGCGCACGTTAGACCGGGGGGTCGGTTTATAACAATTATAGATCAAGTTATTATTATTTTTGTATGTACATCAAATTCACATGCAAAATTTAAACTTTGTATATTTCAACAGAGTCCTAAAAAAATCACTCAAAATTTTCGACATTTTTGCTTATCACCTCCCTCCCCTTTCACCTCCCAACTTAAAATTTTTACCAAAATTAAACATAATGTAGTTCTACAATCTGACAAATTTTTGATTTGATATCTGTACCTTTTTTTGAGATATAAGGATTCGTAATTTTGAAAAGTGCGCCATTTTTGAAATGCTCCCCATTTCCCCCTACTACTATTATTTCAACATGTTATATATTTTTTGTATTTTCCTAGTATAGCTTAATATAAGTTTTAAGTTTCAATTACATAGCTTAAGAGATAGTTGAGATATTCATTTTTAAGTGTTTTTCTTTGCACCCCCCCTGACCCTCCCCCTTACAATAATTAACCACTCTCTAAGCTGATTCCAAAGGAACTATATGCCACACTGACGGTTCCAAAATATGAACTTTTTACAATAAGTAATTTCGAAGATATAATCATTTGAAAAAAACAATTCGGCCAACAATTTGTTCTTAGCCCCCCCTTTTCGGACACCAATGGATAAAAAAATTAAATCATTTTTAAAAGTTGTCCCACAAACCCCTCTATATGTGTGTCGAGTTTAAGTTTCCTAGCTGTTACCATGGTTGAGATATTTGAATTCGTATTTTTCGGTTTTAGCGCTCCCCCCGCCTCCCCCTGAACCCGTACACCCCCCAAAATGGGTATCCGCCTGAGATCCGCAACTATCTACAATCCTCCTAAAAATGAACTTTCTATATTGAAGGGTTTGGGAGTTAATGTGCGCTGAGCGTACACGTCGGCGGACGGCATACAGACAGACGGATTTTTTTTTGCATTTTTCGGCTAATTTAGTCATGAAACGCGAAAAACCAAATTTCAGGGTAGCAAATTTTTTTTTTTTCCAAGTCGATCACAATACTTTATTATTAAAATAATAAAGTAAATGTGCGTTGTAATGGACGACGAAACATATTGCAAAATGGACTTTTTTTCTCTACCGCGTCCCCAGTTTTTTACTGCAAATGACAGAAGAAATGTGAACAGTTTGCGTTGAAAAATTGGGAGAAAAATTATAATTTGGCAAGCTCTTTGTGAATGTGGGATATACAAAAAGCAGACAATCCTCTGAATACGCCGACACTTCGTCCGATCGAAAAATATTGGGCAATAATGAAGGGAAAATTAAAAAGAAGGAGAAAGTGTAAAAACCATGGATGAATTCAAAAGATGTTGGGCATTAGCATCGAAAGCAGCCAGAAAACATAACAGGAGTACGATTGGGCATAAAGCCCAATCGTGCGATACTCTAGATGAAAGAGAAATTTTTGTATCTTAAGAAATTTTGTAGGGGAAGTGGTAGAGGGGGTGACGACATTGAACTAATTTTTTTAATGGCGGTAAGGTTGCTATCAAAATGTTTTATACAAAATTTAGGATTTAAAAATTTAATAGGTACTGAGAAAATTAGTGTATTGGATGTAGTGAAGTAGTGCAGTTTGTATGGGAGGTGATAGAAGGAGGGGCGAGATTTTAATGACTTTTCAGAAATAACTATAAATATCATGCTTTTGACATATCTTTAATTGCAGATCAGTAGTATTCATACTTTTCATGAAAATCGACTTTTTATAAAGTTTTGAAATTGTGTCATTTTGTATGGGAGAGGGTAGAAGGGGTAAAGCTAATCGCCTAATTTTTTTTTGGTTTTACTAATAATTCTAAATAAATATTTAGTGCATAATTTCAGCTCGGTCAATTTTATACGCACTGAGTAAATTGGCTTAGAGCATTTCATGAAAAAGTGCAGTTTGTATGGGAGGTGGTGGAAGGAAGAGGA
This sequence comes from Chorisops tibialis, assembly GCA_963669355.1. Classification (NCBI taxonomy): domain Eukaryota; kingdom Metazoa; phylum Arthropoda; class Insecta; order Diptera; family Stratiomyidae; genus Chorisops; species Chorisops tibialis. Next base: position 168,076,412 of record OY770263.1, on the reverse strand, counting down.
GGACTCAAATAAGTTTTGTACAGTAGATTTAGACCATCATAAAAGTAATATATTCCAAATTTCAGATCAATAGCATTTATATTTTTCGAGCAAATCTGTTTATTGTGAAATTACGAAATTGTGTCATTTTGTATGGGCGGGGGTAGAAGGGGTACAGCTAATCGTCTCATTTTTTTTGGTCTTAATAATAATTTTAAATAAATATTTTGTACACAATTTCAGCTTGATAACTATTATACGCACTGAGTAAATTGGTTTAGAGCATTTCATGAAAAAGTGCAGTTTGTATGGGAGGTGGTGGAAGGAGGGGGAAGACACAAATTATTTTTATAGAGTAGATTGGAATCATAATAAAAGTATTACATTCCAAATTTCAGATCAATGTCATTTGTACTTTTCAAGGAAATTCGTTTATTGTCAGATTGCGAAATTGTGTCATTTTGTATGGGAGGGGGTAGAAGGGGTGGAGCGATTTGGCTCGTTCACGAACTTGACCTTACTTTTTTGTTAAAAACGACGTATACAAAATTTGAACTTTCTAGCTCAACGCGTTCTCAAGCTAGAGAGGACACGGACGGACATACAGACGGACAGACAGACGGACAGACGGACGGACGGACGGACGGACATCCGGTTTTGAGATTTTTGAGTGATTATATGAACTTCTGTATCATTCATTTTTTTCTCCGTGCCTTATTTCTTGTCGTTACAAACTTTGTGGCAAACTTATAATACTCTCAGATTCCATCTAGAGTATAAAAAGTTTGTGCAGCGCTTGATGAAAAACATGAGAATAAGGAGAGAATTCAACAGAAAAAGTATTAAGTAAGTTCGGGATTAGGAATTCATAACTAGTAGGATATAAGGTAAATACAAATAAAATTTTATAAAAATCAATTGAGTAGTTAACCATTTATACGTTGCGCACGACAGAACTTTTCGTTACAGGCTTTAACTGCAATTACAAATAGCTTTAGTACGTAAGATCAATATTTCATTCGATTATTTATGCAAGTTTGGGTTTATATAAGAGGAGGGGGCGTTTGAAAGGGTGGATTGATGTTAATAATGTTTTAATTGATTGCCTGAATCAAAAATTCGCTGTATAGAATGTAAGTTTCATAGACGGATTGGGGATTGCTTGGGACTGCCTTCAAAAACTAATCATCCTGGGAAAAAGGAACGATGTGGGTACCGGGACATATGCGAATTGAGGAAAATGAATAGGCTGATCGCCTAGCAAAAAACGGCACAGAAACAAATTTTATTGGTCCAGAACCATTCTGCGGAAATCCAAAAGGGCACTACAATCCTATACTTAGAAAGTGGGTCGAACAAGAGCATAAAATCTACTGGAATACACTTCCAGACTTATCAATATCAAAAACACTAATACTAATCCATTCTTGTTTGCAATTCTATACCTTGGATATATATTTTATTTAATTTTTTTTGTTTTGTTTTAATATTGTTGTTTATTTTGTTTTTTCTTTAAATTTTAAGTGATTGCTTAATTGAATTGAAGATATATTTTTGGAATCTCTGTATTTAAAAAAAAACCAAGCCTCTTCTCTCTTGGATGTAACATAATGTGTATGGTTATTATTCACATCAATTTCTTCAATTTAAAATTGTGTTTTTACTATACATGAAATTTTTGATGTATAAAATTTAATCTGATCGCTATATATCGGATAAAGTTAATTATAATAACTACCTAAAGCCGTTGTTGTGTTTATCTTTTTCATTTTTATACTCTAGATGAAATCTGAGAGTATATTGTGTTTGCCATACCGTTTGTAACGCTAAGAAATAACGCTCGCACAGAGCCGCCAAGGGTACAGAAATATTTGTTGTCACTCAAAAACTTCGATTCCGAGTGACCGTCTGTCCGTCTGTCTGTCTGTGCGTCTGTCTACAGCATAACTCTCGAAAGCTTTGAGCTATAGTGCTAAAATTTTTTGTATGTCATTTTTAGCAAAAAAGTAACTTTAAGTTCGTGAATGGGCTACATCCCCCCACTCCTTCTACCCCCTCCCAAACAAATTTCATGAAATTTCGAAATATTAAGAAATTGAATTTTCTTTGAAACTGTTTAAGCTATCGACTTGAAATTTAGGTCAAAGTATTACAATATAAATGTCATTAATATCACAAAATATTGACCCGATCCCCTTACTCCTTCTACCACCTCCCATACAAATGGACAATTTTGAAAAATACATATTTTCGATTTTCATTGAAACTAGTAAAGCTGGAAAGACAAAATTTTGTCAAAAATATTTCCACTATAATTGCAATTTATTTTAGAAATAATTATTAACTTCACCTCACTCCTTCTACCCCCTCCCATACAAATTTCACGAAATTTTGAAATTTAAATTAAATTATTTTTCTTCGAAACTGTTAAGGGTAGCAACTTGATATTTTGTATAAAGTATACAAATAGAAATATTAATAATGCAAAAAAAAATTATTTTGATCGGAACACTCCTTGTACCCTCTCCCATACAAATGCATTATTTTTGTTAAATGTATTTTATCGATTTTCTTTCAAACTAGAAAAAGTACAAACTACAAATTTTGCCAGAATTTATTTCTTAATAATTGAAATAAGTGTAGAAAAAATTATCAGCTCCGCTTCACTCCTTCTACCACCTCCCATACAAATATCTGTATTATAAATTCAAGAAAAGCATTTCTCCTTCAAGTATACATATGAGAGCTATCGATATATATAAAAACTTTCAATCCAGCAAAAAACATTGCATGCCATGTTCGGTATCATATACGAAAAATACAAACCTCCCCCTCTACTTCTACCACCTCCCATGCAAAAGTCTCTATTCAGTATTCGAGAGAATTTGCGATGACATATTTTCCGATATATTAAAGTCATTTCCATCTCATCTAGAGTATCATATGATTGGGCTTTAAGCCCAATCATAATTCTGTTATGTTTTTTTTGTGTGTTACATTCAGTAATTATAATGAAAAGAAATAGAGGCTTTATTTATTTTTATTTTTTTAATAGTTTATTTAACCCTACCATATAAGAAATATATAATTACTTATTGAGATCAAGTAGCTAGTGCACTTGTTAAAAAATTATTTAAAACACTTACCAAGTTCTTTTTCGGGGTTGTACTTCTAAATTTACAGCGCGTTCTGGTGTTTCTCAAAGAAGTCATTTGGGGCCACTTCTTCTTATCCTGGCCATTAATAAAGTTTCCTCTGTTTTTAAATATTCGGAAGTACTCATTTATGCTGATGACATTAAAATCTTTAGACCTTTTAATTCTAACTCTGACAATTTTCTTTCGATTTAACAATTCGCTTGTTAGACTAAGTCTCTATAACACCGTCGCTAGATCTCACCTTGAATATGGTTCTCAAGTTTGGTCTCCTTATTGTGATGAGCACATTGGTAGAATTGAATCGATTTAGCGTAAATTTGTAAGAATAGCTTTATGTCACCTTAATTGGAACAACAGAGTTTGTCTTCCTCCTTATACTGATCGACTTCAGCTATTAAATGTGTTATCGCTTTCAAAACGACGTGAAGTAGCTAATGTAGTTTTTGCTCACAAACTTATAACAGGGTTAGTTGATTCCTCCACCCTTTTGGGTTTGATGCGGTTTGACGTTGGTCAATTTTTACCAAGGTATCCTAGATTGCTGCGGATTGGTTTTTATCGGATAAACTATGGTATGAATGAACCGATTTCACGTCTCGCGAAAGAAGGTAATAGCTAGGGTATAGCCTAGTGAGTAGCGTGTTGGTCTACGATGCGAAGATCGTGACTTCAAATCCCGGTCGATGCATAATTCGATCACACCGACTGCTTGGGTAGACCTTGGTCACTTCAAATCTAAGAAAATGAAAAATTCGAAGAGAGAGGGTTGTGCGAAGATCTAACAACCCTTCCACAATTAATAATGAAAAACGTTAAGAAGCCTGAAGGTCAGAAGGCCAAGGCCCAATTTTGGCTGTAGTGCCATTGTAGAATGAATAGAGAGAAGTTAATAAGAATGCTGATGTATTCAACTAGACTAGATGTAGACTTAACGCTAGTCGATACCGTTGTATGTGAATTTTCGTCAATTAATTATTCTTATTATCTGTACTTGGTGTTGGGATATTGATGTTCGTTTCGTCCCTTCACTGAATGATGAGCCAGAGGATAAATCGACTTTCAATTTTTAAATTTGGAATCGATTTATGGCAATTCCTTGTATTAAGGAATCTTGATAGTGATAACAGTTCTGGTTCAAATTAATATTTTACGTATTGTGTATCAAATGGATGTATATACATACGTGCAAAATTTAACCTTTGTATCTATTACTACTTTCGACATTTTGGCCTACCACCTCGTTGCTCTTATACCCCCCATTTTAAAAACTTTACGAAAACTATACATCATATAGATCTACAATTTGACAAAATTTCAATTTAATACCTTTATTGAATTTTGAGACATTACGGTTTGAAATTTTTATAAGTGCACCATTTTTGAAATGCTCCCCATTTCCCCAACTACTATTATAACTAAGTTTTATATTTGTTTTGTATTCCGCTAGTATAGTTTAACATATGTTTTAAGTTTCAATTACATAGCTCGAGAGATAGTTGAGATAATAATTCTGAAGCGTTGCTTTTTGCACCTCCCCATGACCCTTCCCCTTACAATTATTGGCCTCCCTTTTAGTTGATTATAGTGGAACTTTGTGCCACCTAATTGGTCTTAAAATAAGATTTTTTCTTGGATCAAGTAGTTCCAAAGATATAGTCATTTGAAAAAAAAAATCGGTCGACAATTTCTTTTTAGCCCCCCCCCCCCCTTTTCGGACGCCAATGGTTAAGAAAATTTAATTATTTTTGGAGTTTGTTCCACGACCCTTTTTATACCTATGCTGCTTTTCAGCTTCCTATCTGCATTCGTAGTGGAGATATTTGCAAGTGTAGTTTTTTACTTTTTTTGTCCCCGCGCCTTCCCCTTGCAGCTGACACTCCCCAAGGCGAAGGAGCCCACTTACTCAATCAACAATCCACCCAAAAACGAACATTCTATCTTTAACGGTCTCGGAGATATCAGTCTATATGTACGGGCAGACAGTTTTTTTTGCATTTTTAGGTAATAGTCATGGAACTCCATTTTTTTTTTGAAATTTAAGCCTTTTGTGGTAGATAAGTAACGAGATATAATTTTTTTGCACCTAGGCGTTTGAGCTTCTTAAGTGACGATATGAACTTTGAACATACATAAAGGCAGACATATGTGTAATACTTACTGAGTTCATCTAGCGTATAAAAAAGAAGACCTAAAAATGCTTGGTAGACATTCCTGAGAGACACTTACTTCGTATAACTCCAAGCTCCATCGGTCAGCATAGCTTCATGGCTCTTCGTCCAGATGATCGAACTCTCACGGCAATCTTCCGACCAAATGCGAGCCGTCCAATCGCCTACGGTCAAAAAATTCTTAACAAATGCCGGATTTCGTGTAATTGAGTAAACTGGACCCAAATGGCACATCATCTGAAAATGCAACAAACTTTTTCAATTTAATTCTAATATGATAATTACTTCTACTCGAACCCTTATATTAATCTTTTCCATCGGTGTCTTTCCTTTGCGATTGCAACTGAATAGCATTCCCATCTCTGTACCGCACATGAATCTCGTCGGTATTGTTGTCTCATATTCAAGCACGGATATTCCAAAGGATCGCGACAGGTCCTGCTCATCGGTACGAATCGGATCCATAAATAGCTTATCGAGTGGTTCGTTCAGCTTTCGCGTATCCCACCAAAGGACTTGACCGTCCGAAGCTCCCGAAAAGAACTCCGTACCGCTTTTCGAATTGATCCAGAGTACCGAATTCACAGGTTCACGGTGACAAACTTCACGCTCGCTCGTCATCACCGGATGTTTTCCGTGACGCGTATCCCACGCTGCAACCTGACCTGAATACATGCCGCTTACTAAGCTTGTCGGGTCCTTTTGATTGTATTCTAAACAGACACATGGAATTTTCGGCTCGAGCGTTAGAAGTGGCTGATTGGGATTCTCGATTTCCCAAATATACGAGTTGGATAGTTGACCACGTTTATCACCCTGAAAGGTCATATCGCAATGGCTTACGGCCAATTTAATACCGCCATCTGGCGACCAGGACAAGTGCGTTATTGGTACTTTGGTTGGATTCGGATCGCGATAGACGTTCACAGTTCGCGATTTACATTGTTCGATCAGCGGAGCTGGTTCTAAATCTTCAAAATAGTTTTCGTAGATGTTTACAGCGTTATTTTGTGAAATATAGTGTTCCATTGGTTTGGTAAGACCCATGATTTGATTGATATAGTTCTCATCCTTTTCGATTTTACGTTTGTATCTGTCAACGATAACAACTATGGTTAATAACTTACCAGTACCCATCTTTGGATAAAGGAAAAAATTCTTTTCGATCCCTTACCTCACAGTTTGTTCTGGATCATACATATTTATATCCTTGGGCCATCCACCTTCGCCATGATTGATTCCGCAGTGCTTGAACGATGCCCGTTCGGTATTGGCATCGCTCAACGCCATCTGACGGCTGCATTGTGTCCCTTGTGATATCGGATTTCGCAGGATATAATCACGAAAGTATTCCCGATTCGCAGGTTCGTTGAACAAGAGTTCGTTCTTTTCTGAGAAATTACACTGTCGACCAAATTGACGACGTTCTTTCTGATAAACGTATTGCAAATCCATACTTGAAATCACTCTGAAGGAGGTGAAAAGATTTTTTTTCCTAACAACTTGTTTATAACGACGAAAAATTGTTGCCATGGTTTTCTCATCATCATCAATGGCGATGATGTCGTAATTGGTGCTTGTATTAGGCATTTTTTTTACGACAAGCGGTATCGTTTAATTTAAGAGTGCGCTATTGGTAGAACATAGTCACTCAGAATTCTTAAGGGCCCATATTCTACTGAGTTAGAATATTAGAATAAAGAAGAATTTTCAAAGTAGTAGAATAACATAATTTTGTGAAATTTCATGATTTAAAGTCAACCTACCCAAAAGGACCATAATCAAGTTACTCTCATCTTTCGCCTACCATCGGCATATCTCCTAATTGACCAGGGGTCAATAGTTTGTAAATTAATAGAAACGAGATGACACGTGATGGAATTACTTTATTATTTTTATAATAAAGTATTGTGATCGACTTGGAAAAAAAATTTGCTACCTTGAAATTTTGGTTTTTCGTGTTTCATGACTAAAATAGCCTAAAAATGCAAAAAAAAAATCCGTCTGTCTGTACGCCGTCCGCCATACGCCAGGGGGTTCAAAGAAAAATAATTAAAAATTAATATTTCGATAATTGAGACTTGGACCACATATTAAGATACACTAGTGAATTATGAGAAAAATATAAAATTTGGACATAATAGTAGTGGGTGAAAATGAGGACCATTTCGAAAATGGTACCCATTCAAAAATTTCATAACGGCATATCTCAAAACAGAGTACAGATATCAAATTGAAATTTGATCAGATTGTAGAACTACATAGTCTTTAACTTTGGTAAAAATTTTAACTTTGGGGGTGTAAGGGGAGGGATGTGGTAAACAAAAATGCCGAAAATTATGAGTGATTTTTTAGGCCTCTGATGAAAGTTACAAAGCTTAAATTTTGCATGTGGATACAACTATTTGATATATAATACATAGATAAAACATAACGGAATTGTGATTGGGCGTAAAGCCCAATCATATGATACTCTAGATGAAATACTTACTTACCTTTTGTTTGGGAGGTGGTAAAAGCAGAAGGGGGAGTTTTGTAATTTTCGTATATAGCACCGAACGTACTACACAAAATGTTTCGTGCTGAATTTAAAGTTTATTGCTTTCATAATTTTCGAAGAAATTGAACAATTTTTGTCTGAATTTATGGTATTTGTATGGAAGGTGGCAGAGAAAGTGGGAGATTTTGGATGATTTTGAAACTGCTTATCAACATTCTAATCACATTGCTTTGTTACAATTTTAATGACCATAGCTCTCATATGTTCGAAGGAGAAAAACTTTTCTTGAACTTATAATATAAAAATTTGTATGGGAGGTGATAGAAGGAGTGGGGTGAAGGCTAGTTTTTTTAGCTTTTATTACAATTATTAAGGGATAAATCCTGGCAAAATTTCAAGTTTCTACTTCTTCTAGTTTCTATGAAAATCGGTTAAATGCATTTATCAAAATTCTGCATTTGTATGGGAGGGGGTAGAAGGAATATACGAATCAAAACCAAATTTCTTGATATCAATCATATTTAAAATAGTATACTTTTCTCAAATTTTAAAGTTGATAGCTTTGACGGTTTTGAAGAAAACTAATTTAATTGAAATTTCGTAAAATTTGTATGGGAGGCGGTAGAAGGAGTAAGGTAAGGTTGATAGTTTTTCCAAAATTAGTTGCAATTATAATAAAATTAATTATGACAAAAAATTGGTTCATTTGGCTTTGCTAGTTGCAATGCAAACCGAATAAATGCATTTTTGAAAATTGTGCATTTGTATGAGAGGTGGTAGAAGGAGTAAGGAGATCGGATCAATATTTCTTGAGATTGATGATATTTATATCATTATACTATGACCTAATTTTCAAGTCAATAGCTGAATAGTTTCGGAGAAAAATCAATTTCTTTAAATTTCGAAATTTCATGAAATTTGTATGGAAGGGAGTAGAAGGAGTGGGGGGATGTGGCCCGTTCACGAACTTAAAGTTACTTTTTTGCTAAAAATGACATAAAACAAATTTCAGCACGATAGGTCAAAGCTATCGAGAGTTATGTTGTAGACAGACGGACAGACAGAAACTCGGAATCGAAATTTTTGAGTGACAACAAATATTTCTGTACCCTTGGCGGCTCTGTGCGAGCATTATTTCTTAGCGTTACAAACGGTAAGGCAAACACAATATACTCTCAGATTTCATCTAGAGTATAAAAATAATAATTTGTTTCACAATTGTTATGCACCGAAGTGGGGGTCTAACGTGAACAAGGTGTTCCATGTCCAATGAAATAAACACATAAACTGAAAATTGTTGAATGAAATTTTAAAGTAGAAACTTGAAAATGTGTGAAATGTATTTAAAAAAATCCGTAAATATACGAAATATTAACTGGTCGAAAACCTTTAAAACTTCTACCCCCTATCCCATACAAAATTATTTTTTCGACCATTTTCAAGAAATCAATTATCGCCTAACTATTAAAAGCTATAAATTTGAAATTTTGCACAAAAATTTTTGAAAATAGTTGAAACGAAATTGCGTCAAAAGTTTTGAGATCGCGCTTGCCCTTCTATCCCCTTACATAAAAAAATATGATTTCGACCAATTTCAGTAAATCAACTAATAACGAACAAATTAAAAGCTGCGAACTTGAAGTTTTGTACGAGCGCCTTACAAGAGAAATCAAATAAGATTGCATCGCAAATTTTACGAATCCCTTATCTCCTATACAAATGATTGATTTCGTGAATGTAAAATACACCGAATTTTATGAAAATTCTATGCAACTTCGTCTATGATACACATTCTATACAGAGAATGTTGGACGTAATTCAAGCAATTAATTAAAAAGCTATTAACATCCAACCACCCTTACCCCTCCTCCTCCCCTCATAAGAACCCACACTTGCAGAAACGAATGAAATATTGTTAAATTGACAACAGCCCTGCCCAAGAACTCCCTTTCACTTAGCCTTCACTAACCACTCTAACCTGCATATTGACTTTCCACTCATCCGCAACTTGTCCCAAGAATAATAAAGTTTCGCCCGACTTGTTGGCAGTTTATTTCCGCTTCCGTGGCGTAGTGGGCAGCGTGCTTGCTTCTCAGTCAATAGGTCGTGGGTTCGATTCCCACTCCAGACAGGGGATTTTTTTAAGCGCAAATTTTTCAGTTGCTACTGGTGATAAAAAATTATTCAAAATAAAATGGGGAAATGGTGTAAAAGTGAAACAGTTCCACTTCAAGAAGGCCTACATACTCAGTAGATGGTTTCTGTTCGCTTTCTATCATTCAGTCCCCCATAACATCTGCAAATATTCGCCAGTAAGGAGCCAGTACAACTGAACAATATACCAGCTTCTCCACTCGCTAAGGTCGTTCTCACTCCCCTTCCCCAACCTTCCCAATCCCATTCCTTCCCTCCATGACTGTGTTTTTGCATTGCACATAAATGCCGAAATTGCTTATAGCACAGGTCATTCTGTAAAAAAAAAAAAATGTTGTTAAGTTTCATTTATTTATTTAAATTTTTTTATAATCCAAGATTAAGTCGAATGGATTACTTCGATTTCACTAAAATCATTCCTGTAGATTTTTTTTTTCTTATTTGCTATTGCGTCGCGCTACTTTTCGGCGGTGACCGTGATCCTCTCTCCAGTACCGTACTCTCCCCGACCACATTGGGTGAAGTGGTCGTTGCCGACTTTTTGGGCAATCAGCAGTGGTCGGGAATTCCGGTCAACACCTAGATGGCGTGGACCCGTCGTCACACATAACAAAATCCCCCAGTTAAACTTTTGATCGCGAGCTATCTAGATGGATAGAAGGATCAGAGGCGTTGTTTGGTCGTTACGCGGATGGTCCACATCACAGCATCTTGATTTCTGACGAGAAAATCTTCACGGTCGAAGAGAAATTTTACTGTCAAAAGACCGGGTCTATGCTACCAGCTCTCGGGAAGCACGGGAAAAATTTGAGCAGGTGCAATGGGGTTATCATGCCTGTGGGTGGAAATCAGCTATGAGTCAGCTATGAAGGCACCACAAACCCCCATTTTTGTGAAAAGGGCATCAAAATTGGGGCCAGTGATTACCAAGAAAATATATAACAGCGTATTGTGATGCATTTGAGCGATACCATGTGTGGGGGACGACATTGGGTGTTCCAACAGGATTTTGGTCCCACCCGGCCAGATAAACTAAGCTTGATGAAAACTTTCCTGATCTCATAGAGGCTTAAGATTGTTAAAAATAGAGCCAACTATTAAAATACACATCGACTAACACAAATACATTCAATATTAACGTAGATTGTTCTAACAAATAATGTTTTGTTCCGTAGCACATTATTAACCGGTTTTTCATTTATCAGTCGGTATTTGCGATACAGACGAGAGCATCAAATGCATCGGCAATTAAATAAACAAAATATTCTAACGATCAGTTTTTCCTTTTTAAATTCAGTCTAATAAAAATTCTCGTAGACGAGTTACTTTTTCCTGGAAGTGCAGACCTCAATCCGTTGGACTACGTCTTATGGTCTACCCTTGAGAAAGTAGCCTGCCAACGACGGCATCCGAGCCAGAGGAGGTCTCTAATCAAAGCAAGGGACGTATTCGCGCTGGAAAATGTGCGTAATTCAATTGACGACTGTTCACGCAGACTCCGGGCTTTTGACACAGAAGGAGATCATTTGGAATAATTTAGCTTTTTAACAATTTGTAATACTGTTCGAAAAATTTCCTGAAAATATAAATTTACAAAGTGAAGGTCTTCATTTTCTATTGAAAATTTTCCTTGTAATATAATTTATAACAATTTATAAGCAACTTTAGAACCCAAAGAAAAAACAGAATTAGAAAACAGATTTCTTAATAAAAAGAAAGCCAACATCAAAAGACGTTATTAAAGAACGGAAGCCTTTAATAGGTTCAACTTCACAAAACGTGTGAGACATATCAAGCGATGAAAGCAATGTTTGTTCTGCTCCAGTCAGCAATAAGCGCACTGGCCTATTTCCAAACAGTTACTAAATAAGTTTTATGTTTCATTAAAATTTTGAATCTTTTTTATAGAATTAACATTATATGGGTTTTTAGTATTTTTTTGCTCGATTTTCTAAACAACATGTAGTTATTTTTTCATCTTGCACGGTTTTTTTTTAAACTCTGGAACACACCTTCGATTTTACTATGAGTGGCATGTCTTTTTTCCCGGTTCATTTTACACGGTTTTCGCTGGAACGTATCTACCGTGTAAAAAAAGAGTTGGGTGTATTCAATTTCGACTAATCGAACATGAAAGGATTAACTTACTTTAGCAAATATGTGTGGACAATAAATATAAACCATTATCTGGCTCTTCTTAATGTTGAAACTACGAAATTTAAGCGAATTTGGTAAACTTCGGTTTGAGTCAGTCGGACAGGTCGGAATGCGACGAGGTCGATGTTGTGTCAATGTACCTGTGTTGGAACCGCCAATTTTGTGTCAAGTGAAGTGAAACGAAAATTGGTGGTTCGTATCTTTTCGGCTATTTTTTTTTTTTTTTAATAAATAAAAACAGGAAATACTAAAACAGTAATACATACCACTTGAATAGACAAAGCGATTGACAACTTGTTCTATAGTGAAAAGTGGCCAAAAACCACGTGATTTGTTGACGCGTTTCTCCATATAAAACTGATTTCAATTTCTTTAAAGTTAGTAGAAAGGGGTGAGAGAATTTTAATAATTTTTATACTTACTTTTATACTTAGCACTTACAACGACGAAAATTACGTTTAATAAATCGTAAAATAATCCAAAGTTATTGAAATAAGTATCGTTTTTATTCAGTTAAAATATCTCGCGTTATAAGTATCTGTTTGGATTCTTTTATTTACTTATAGAAAAATTAATAATAATACGAAATGTGGTAAAAATAAAAAGTAGTAAGATTGATTACGTTTGTATTTTTTTTTGTTTATTCCAAACACACTTAAATTAAAATAATGTTCAAAAACAGAATTAAACATGATTACAGGTAAAATTTGAAGAAAATTAAATTTATTAACACAGGGAACTGAATTAACTACCTAAACAATAATACAAAAAAAAAAACAATTATAAATAATAATCTCATTCTTTCATCTCATGCTTCTCTATCTAAATTTTAAAATCACTGGCAAGATAATTGCACTATTGTTAATAATTTGTTTATATATTTTTTGTATATAAAAAATGGTGTTTTTTTTTCTTCATTTCATCGTATAATGAATCTTTTATTCATTCGAATTTGTCGTAGTTTGGAGGCCATCTGTAAATCCGCAAAATTTCCATTTACGTTCGATTTTTGCACCAATACCGGTTACTTCTTCGCAAAATAATGTTCCATATTTACTGAGTATCTCTTCAAGTTCACGTGGTCGTAAATTCGGATGAAGTTTTTGTAGATACGAACAAATATAATCTGTGCTAGCACCAAACGGATGAACTACAAGAAATGTCGATACTAAACCTATTATTCGAGCTTCGTTACGTTCGATTTTTTCAGCTTTAATCTGTAATGGTAGATTTTTAGAATTATTGTTGCCAAATTAAGTTAAAATTAACAAAAAATAGTTGTTATTGTAGTAGATGCAAAATAAGTAAATTTTTTTTAATAAAATTTGTGTAAAACTTCATTTGAATCACTGAAATTTACCACAATCGCATACTTATATGCTAGGGTGTAGCCTATTGGGCAACGTGTTGGTCTACAATGCGAAGGTCGTGAGTTCTAATCCCGGTGCTTGGATATACCTTGGTTACCCCAATCTACGAAAATGAAAAATTCGTAGATAGAGGGTTGTGCGAAGAGCTAACCAAACTTCCACAATAAATAAGTAATGAAAATGTTAAGGAACCTGAAGGTCAGGAGGCCAAGGCCCGATTTGGGCTGTAGTGCCATTGTAGAATGCAAAGTTGTAGAATTTCAGTTGAAAGTAGATAGATATTAGTTTTATAGTAGGTGGTACCTGGACGAATCAGTCAAACTAGCATTCAAATCTATCGGGCTATCACAAATTATGGGTTATAGTTAGTAATATTATTTTTAAATTTCCAGTTATGACAGGAACCTGTACCAAGTGAATATAACATGATGTTATCTCATTAATGACGACTAAACGTTCAACATGGAAAATTCAGTCGAAAAGAAAATTGATCTGGAATCAAGGATTGCATTAGACTGAAGGCTGATCTCTGAGTTGCAATCTGGATCTCTAAAAAATAGCTCCTCGAGGTAAGAGGAGAAGGAGGAAGAGCATACTAGAGAAATGAAAACTGATATTCATTATGAACTTCCGGACGTCATACCGCAAATAAAATGCAGTAGCAGATCAAAGTCGCATTAAAATTCTTACAAGTGAACCCCAAATTTCGTTGTACGACTGAGAAGGTTTACTAAATACTGTTACAGATCTGGCAACCACGCAATTCGATCTCTCTTTCGAATCGTCTCGAATGACGTAGAACATTATCCCCTACTGTGTAAAACGCCATCTAGAACGTTCAAGCAAAACCCGGAACATTCTAGTATAGACACACACCCAGAATAGCCGCGAATAGTCCCAAACATTCTAGTTAAGACACACGCCTAAAATCGCCTGACGGATGTTTACTATAAAAAGAATGCAACTACCAGATAGCAGTCAGTCTTTGAACGAAGTTCATGGAAGACACCAACCGGTGTAAGTAAGCGAAAGCGATAGATCGGCGGTGTTACTGGGTTGTGCGAATTAAGTTTTTAGAGCGAATTAAGTGAAGTGATCGGGGAATTGTGTAAAAGTGCAATAAATAAATTATCCTTATATTTTAAAACGAATTGAGTTTTCTTTGAAATCTGGCGAACCCCTAGCTCGCAACAATACGAAATAGGCATTTGTCATAAGGACTGTAAGTTTTAGCGATCTGCGTGCAACCACCTACAATAGTTATGTATGTATTCATAAAATAAAAATAAAAAAATACACTGCATACCTGTGAATTAAACGATGACACCGATATTACTTGATTATTCGTTTCGTTCGGACATATTGTCGATTTACTATTGACCACACTACCACCACCATCTTCATCGTGATGATGTGCGACACAATCGCCATGCGTTTTCTCCATATCATCGATATCGGACGATTTGAACGAATTCCTCGTACTAGCTTCGACTATTTTCGTTTTCAGTAAAAGTTCTTTAACATTGGCCTGTTTCAATTTCGTTTCGAGGTCGGTAACTTTTGTATGAAAATCTTTTTCTTTCAGTTTATTATCGAGCAATTGTGTCTGAAGATTTCGTATTGTTTCTTGAAGCACTTTGATTTGTTGTTCTCGGAAGTCAGTGTCAGATTTCAGATCCGATTTAACAAGATTCATTTCATTTCGATATGCTTCTAATTGACATCGTAGGCTATCGTTTTCTTCCTATGGAAAAAAGAATAAAGTTTGATTAGTTTCTAACATTTTTTTTTTTTGGTTTGTTTCGTATGAGGAAAATGGAGGCCGTAGGGTCGACGCGCTATGATCTTGGATTTTGTGAATGACGAGTTATTCCTGAGTCGCCGATGGACAGAAAAAGCGTAGAGCTGACGTGCTTAGCGATCACCACCTGATGGTCGCCTGCCCAAGATTAGACACAGTATTCGAAAGAATTTGAGATGACATATTTTTCGGTACAATAAACACTTTCGTATTTCATCCAGAGTATTACATGATTGGGCTTTACTCCAAATCACAATTCTATTATGCTTATACTCTAGATGAAATCTGAGAGTATTATAAATTTGCTCTAAATTTTGTATCGCTAAGAAATAAGGCTCCGAGAAAAAAATGAATGATGCAGAAGTTAATATTATCACTCAAAAATCTCAAAACTGAATGTCCGTCCGTTCGCTCTCCAGCTTGAGAACGCGTTGAGGTAGAAAGCTCAAATTTCGTACACGTCGTTTTTGACAAAAAAAAAGTAAGGTCAAGCTCGTGAACGAGCCAAATCGCTCCTTCTACCCCCTCCCATACAAATTGACACAATTGCGCAATTTGCCAATAAACGGATTTGCTCGAAAAGTATAAAATAAATTGATCTGAAATTTAGAATATATTACTTTTAGGATGACTTCAATTTACCGTATACAAATTATTTGTGTCTTTTCCTTCCTTCTACCACCTCCCATACAAACTGCACTTTTTCATGAAATGCTCTAAGCCAATTAACTCAGTGCGTATAAAATTTATTGAGCTGATATTGTGCACTAAACATTTATTTAGAATTATTAATAAGGAAGTTTGATAAAGGTCTCAGCAGAGACCGAAACGTCACGAAAAATAAAGCGTAACAGTGTAGAATCCGGAAATCTTTTCTTACAAGACTAAAAAAAGTTAGACGATTAGCTTTACCCCTTCTACTCCCTCCCACACAACACAATTTCACAATCATATACGTATTGAAGAGGAGGAGGAAATGTAAATATTTGTAGCTTGTGTTAATTCTAAAAAAAAAGTATTAATCAAATAACATTTGATACGAAATGCGCAATTAAATTTTGTTTTATTTTTTTTTAATCTCTTTTAATTTTGATCATTCTTTGAAATAGCATTTCATTTTCTTTTCTATTTTGTTTCTTTATTTCTTCCTTACATGAATTCGTTATCCGTACTTGTATTTTTGCCATGACTCTTTCTTCTTCTATGTAATATTTTTTTCTTAAAATCTCTATAATAATAACAATAATAATAAAAAAATATAATAATAATAACATAATACTAATAAAGGCACTGACATCTAGTGCTTCAGCAAAGAAACTAAAAATAACAATTGGTGCAGACTGACACGCATTCCGCGCAAAAAAACTAGAAAATAAAAACCGTTGAGTGAAAAATCGGGGTTTTTTGGTTTTGATTTTTGAAAAAAGAGTGAACAAGGGTGAAATTTAAAAAAGTGAAGTTGGCTGAGTAGCTTAAGTAGAAATAACAGAAAGTTTTGAGTTTTTTTTGAGTAATCTCGAAATTTAAAAAGGTTGAGTTGGCTGAGTAGCCTAGCGGAAGTCGGAGGGGGATCGCTAGTATAAAATAAAAACGAAGCTCACAAATAATAAAAAATGCTTTCAGAAAACTGGAGGTCCTTACTCAATAAAAAATTAAGCCAATTCGAGAAAAGCGTGGTGGAATCGGCTGTCCTTGCTCTGCTACTGTAGTTGATATATTTTATTAATTATAACTCGATTTGTTATTAAAATATTTTATTATTATTATTATTATTTATTAACAACTAACTTTATTAGTTATATTTTAATCAAACAATTTATTTTCATCTTAAATCTGCTTTCATCTTAATAGTTTGACAATTTAATATCAACTGACTATTACCAATATATTTTCTTATTTATACTCTAGATGAAATCTAAGAGTATATTGTGTTTGCCTTACCATTTGTAACGTTAAGAAATAATGATCGCACAGATTCGCCAAGGGCACAGAAATAGTTGCTGTCGCTCAAAAACCTTGATTCCGAGACCGTCTGTCCGTCTGTCTACAACATAACTCTCGAAAGCTTTGACCTATCGTGCTGAATTTTTTCATATATCATTTTTAGCAAAAAAGTAACTTAAGTTCGTGAACGGGCCACATGCCCACAGTCCTTCTACTCCCTCCCATTCAAATTTTATGAAATTTCGAAACTTATTTTTCTCCGAAACCATTTCAGCTATTGACTTGAAAATTAGGTACTAGTATATTGATATAAATATCATTGACGTCAAAATATTGATCTGATCCCTTAACTCCTTCTACAACATCTTAAATCTGCTTTCATCTTAATAGTTTGACAATTTAATATCAACTGACTATTACCAATATATTTTCTTATTTATACTCTAGATGAAATCTAAGAGTATATTGTGTTTGCCTTACCATTTGTAACGTTAAGAAATAATGATCGCACAGATTCTCCAAGGGCACAGAAATAGTTGCTGTCGCTCAAAAACCTTGATTCCGAGACCGTCTGTCCGTCTGTCTACAACATAACTCTCGAAAGCTTTGACCTATCGTGCTGAATTTTTTCATATATCATTTTTAGCAAAAAAGTAACTTTAAGTTCGTGAACGGGCCACATGCCCACAGTCCTTCTGCTCCCTCCCATTCAAATTTTATGAAATTTCGAAACTTATTTTTCTCCGAAACCATTTCAGCTATTGACTTGAAAATTAGGTACTAGTATATTGATATAAATATCATTGACGTCAAAATATTGATCTGATCCCTTAACTCCTTCTACTCCCTCCCATACAAATGCACAATTTTCAAAAAATGCATTTATTCGGTTTTCAATGTAACTAGCAAAGCTAAAAGAACCAACTTTTGTCATAATTAACTTTATTATAATTGTAATCAATTTTGGAAAAACTATCATTTTCACATCACTCTTTCTACCCCCTCCCATACAAATTTCACGAAATTTCGGAACTTTAACTAAATTAGTTTTCTCCAAAACCGTCAAAGCTATCAACTTTAGATTTTGTGAAAAGCATGTCATTACAAATATCATTGAATTTAAAAAATTTGGTTTTGATTCGAATACTCCTTCTACCCCCTCCCATACAAATGCACAATTTTGGTAAATGCATTTAATCAATTTTCATTGGAACTAGAAAAAGTACAAACTTTAAATTTTGCCACAATTTGTCCCTTAATAATTGCAATAAATGCTAAAAAAATATGAGTTTCACTTCACTCCTTCTATCACCTCCCATACAAATTTTTTTATTGGAAATTCAAGAAAAGTATTTCTCCTTTGAATATATGAATAACGAAGTAACGTGATTAGGATGTTGATAAGTAGATTCAAAATCATCCGAAATCTCCCACTTTCTCTACCACCTCCTATACAAATGCCATAAACTCAGATAAAAATTGTTCAATTTCTTTGAAAATTATGAAAGCTACAGTCTTTAAGTTTTAAAAATAATAAATATTAATGAAAGCTACAGTCTTTAAATTCAGCATGAAACATTTTGTATACTACGTTCAGTGATATATACAAAAATTACAAACCTACCCCCTCTGCTTTTACCACCGCCCACATAAAAGTCACAATTCACTATTCGAAAGAATTTGAGATGACATATTTTCCTGTTTCATCTAGAGTATCAGATTCTGTTATGTTTATACTCTAGATGAAATCTGAGAGTATTATAAGTTTGGTCTAAGGTTTGTAACGCTAAGAAATAAGGCTTGGAGAAAAAAATGAATGATGCAGAAGTTAATGTTATCACTCAAAAATCTCAAAACCGGATGTCCGTCTGTCCGTCCGTCTGTTCGCTCTCTAGCTTGAGAACGCGTTGAGCTAGATTGTTCAAATTTTGTACACGTCGTTTTTAACAAAAAAGTAAGGTCAAGTTCGTGAACGGGCCAAATCGCTCCACCCCTTCTACCCCCTCCCATACAAAATGACACAAATGCGCAATTTGACAATAAACGGATTTGCTCGAAAAGTATGAAAGCTATTGGCCTGAAATTTGGAATATATTACTTTTATGATAATATCAATCTATTGTATAAAAATTATGCGTGTCCTCCCCCTCCTTCTACCACCTCCCATACAAACTGTACTTGTCATGAATTACTCTAAGCCAATTTACTCAGTGCGTATAAAATTTAGCGGGCTGAAATTGTGCACCAAATATTTATTTAAAATTGTTAGTAAGGCGAAAAAAAATTACACGATTAGCTTCACCCCTTCTACCCCCTCCCATACAAAATGACGCAAATTCCCAATTTAACAATAAATTAATTTACTCGAAAAGTATAAAAGCTATTAGTCTGAGTTTTGGGGTATATTACTCCCATAATGATTTAAATCTACAGTAGAAAAACTATATGCGTCCTCCCTCTCCTTCCACCCCCTCCCATACAAACTACACTTTTTCATGAAATGCTCTAAGACGATTTTCTCAGAACATATAACATTTATAGAGCTCACATTTTGAAATAAATACTTAATTAGTATTATCACTAAGACCAGAAAAAAATATTTGATTAGCTTCACTGCTTCTACCCCCTCCCATACAATATGACACAGTTTCACAACTTCACAAAAAATCGATTTTCTTGAAAAGTATGAATGGTACTAATCTGAAATTTAAGGGTTGTCAATTTTATAATATTCCTAGTTATTTCTGAAAAAATCACTAAAATCTCCCCACTCTTTCTACCACCTCCCATACAAACTGCACATTTTCACTAAATCTAGCTCACTAATTTTCTCAGTCCCCATCCAATTTTTGGAGTAAGCATTTTGAATAAAACATTTTTATAGCTACTTTAGCATGATGGGGAAAAATTATTTCAATGCTATCACCCCTTCTTCCAAAATTCCTTGGGATGACATCTAGAGTATCGTAACATTGCGCTTTATGCGCAATCGTAGCCCTGTTACGTTTTTAATTAAAATTGGTTGAGTTAAATTTTTTAAATTAAAAATGAATGAAGTGTATTTTGTTAGTGGAGTTGATTTCCACCAACTCCCACTAGTGACAAATAAAAGGAAAATGGAGAAGCACAAACGCAAGACTCCAGTGTGCATGAAGATGTTACCTCGGAACAGGAAGAAATCGAAGAATTCGTTATAGTTAATACAAATGGACAACCAAATAAGAGAATGATAATGGGAGGATATGTGTTGGCGACATACTCGAAACAGAAAAACGAACTTTTTAAAATTTGAAACATTGATTTTGTTTAAATAAAATCATTATAACAATATAAAAAGCTGAGTTTCAGTTAAAACTATAACATTGTATTCAAGGAGAGTAATTCATTAAATCCTCCATGTACGGTGCAGCAACAATATGGTATGTACTACTTTCTACACACCTTATTTTGCCGCGGTTCGATAGCTTTTTTGTAAGAACGCGAGAGTGTAAGGATGGCAGACTAAAGACTAAGGATCTGATCACAGGAATCACAAAGATGATTGTAGCTTCTCTCTTCCGACATTTTCCCGAATCATTTCAATCTGATAATTATGATAAAAAACTCCTTTTAAACATTCTTTTCAATGGTATGTGAATTCATTTCTTGACATTTGACACATCTGATTGGTATATGTAAATTGCAGGATTCTAGTATTCTATTAGAAATACAAAAATTTTCCCCACCAGAAGGTTATGTTGAAATTGTCAGATGTAAAACGTAATATCGTAAGTTTGGACATTTGGTAACAACATAAACTTGAAGTATTAGTGACTCCGTATCAGCTTCACATAATTTTGTTCGTGCTAAAAAGTCAAGTTTTGTGCCGAATAAGCGTCATTTGCGGGAACTTTTGATTTACTTCCTTAATTTGAAGAAATCTGGAGTTGAGGCGCATCGATTGCTTATAGGAGCATATGGTGAAACTGCTTTAACTGAGAGAAGTTGTCGTGAGTGGTTTCAAAAGCTTAAAAACGGTGAGTTTGACGTGGAAAACAAAGAACGTAGTGGAAGGCCGAAAGTTTACGAAGACACGGAATTGGAAGCATTATTGGAGGAAGATTCGTGCCAAACGCAAGAAGAACTTCCACTTACATTGGAAGATATTCAACAAGCAATTTTACGTCGTTTAAAATTGTTGCAAATAATTCAAAAACAAGGAAACTGGAGTTCTTCCGACGTGGTACCCGAATGCTGCCAGAAAGATGGGAAAAAAGTAGTGGCTAGTGATAGACAATGCTTTGAATAAAAGGTAATGTTCTGTTCTTTCACAATAAACTTTAATTTTTGATAGAAAACGGCGGAAACTTATTTGTACTCCTAATATGTAGTATACGGCATGGTATTGCCAAATCGCCAGTCGTTACGAGTTCCGTGTGCTACCGGATTTTTTTTTTTTAATTTTTAAGATAATTTAGTCATGAAACGCGAAAGAATAAAATTTCGGGAAGCATATTTTTTTTCCAAGTCGATCATAATACTTTATTATTAGAATAATAAAGTAATAACATGAACAGCAAGTAATCGTTATCGAAAATGAATTAATTTGGAACCGCAAAATTGTGCAATAACTATTACAGACGACTACAAATCGACTGGCATTTTCTCACCGTTCACCGGAATGAGGATATATTTACGTTGTTTTTGGTAAATTTTCAATTTATCCAAAAAGGTCCTTCCACACCTATCTTCTTTTTATACTCTAGATGAAATCTGAGAGTATTATAAGTTTGCTGTAAAGTTTGTAACGCCAAGAAATAAGGCTCGGAGAAAAAAATGAATGATACAGAAGTTAATATTATCACTCAAAAATCTCAAAACCGGATGTCCGTCCGTCTGGGCGCTCTCTAGCTTGAGAACGCGTTGAGCTAGATTGTTCAAATTTTGTACACGTCGTCTTTAACAAAAAAGTAAGGTCAAGTTCGTGAACGGGCCAAATCGCTCCACCCCTTCTACCCCCTCCCATACAAAATGACACAATTGCGCAATTTGACAAGTAAAAGATTTACTCAAAAAGTATAAGAGCTATTGGCCTGAAATTTGGAATATGTTACTTCTATGATAATTTCAATCTACCGTATAAAAATTATGCGTGCCCCCCCCCCCTCCTTCTACCACCACCCATACAAACTGTACTTGTCATGAATTACTCTAAGCCAATTTACTCAGTGCGTATAAAATTTAGAGGGCTGAAATTGTGCACCAAATATTTATTTGAAATTGTTAGTAAGGCCAAAAAAAATTAGACGATTAGCTTCACCCCTTCTACCCCTCCCATACAAAATTTCGCAATTTGACAATAAATTAATTTACTCAAAAAGTATAAAAGCTATTAGTCTAAATTTTGGGATATATTACTTTCATAATGATTTAAATCTAAAGTACAAAAATTATTTGCGTCCTCCCTCTCCTTTCACCCCCTCCCATACAAACTATACTTTTTCAAGAAATGCTCTAAGACGAATTTCTCAGAACATATAACATTTATTAAGCTCATATTTTGTAATAAATGCTTAATTAGTATTATCACTAAGATCTGAAAAAAATATTTGATTAGCTTCACTGCTTCTACCTCCTCCCATACAATATGGCACAGTTTCACAACTTCACAAAAAATTGATTTTCTTGAAAAGTATGAATGGTACTGATCTGAAATTTAAGGGATGTCAATTTTAGAAAATTCCTAGTTATTTCTGAAAAAATCACTAAAATGCCCCCCATTTTCACTAAATCTAACACTCAAATTTTCTCAGTCCCCATTCAATTTTTGGAGTAAGCAAACATTTTTATAGCTATTTTAGCATGATGGGGAAAAAATTAGTTCAATGCTATCACCCCTTCTACCACTCCCCATCCAAAATTTCTTGGGATGACAAAAATTTTATTTCATCTAGAGTATCGTAAGATTGCTCTTTATGCGCAATTGTAGCCCTGTTATCTTTTTCTTTAGTGTTTTTGCTAAATATTACATTTCTCGTGTTTAAATTGGTACTTTTGGCTAGTCCCTCGCGTTCTTACATTAGATACGGATTTTTTGTAAATCAAAAGCAGAAGTATACACGTTTAAGTTTGAAAATTAAGGCTTGAATCCATTCGTTCGCTAAATTTCAAATTGCGACGCAGTTAATTTAGCTTTCGATATGAATTAAATTGCAAAAGGTTGGTAGCTAATGTTAGAATGCGAGAGACTAGCCGGAAGTGTAAATTTAAACTTTCAAACTGTAAAATTTAGAAAAACCACAAAAAAAGAAGAAGACAGGTATAAAATAGCCTTGAGCTTGCGCTTTATCTATAGAATCTCTCGGAGATGAGTAATTTCGAATCGAAAAATTATGCGAATAGCTCAAAATAGTTGAAATAATGATAAATTGGCTGAAAAAGAGCCGTCCGATTAGCTGTATGGCCAGGAGCTGACTGGATAAAAATTGACTATGAAAATAAGATGTACCTGTAATTAATGGTCATAAAATTTAAATGGTTGCGTAATTTGTATTCTTTTTTATCGGCTCACAATAAATCAGTCTTTATACTAATAAAGAAAAAGAGTCGAAAAAATATCATTTACATACAAAAAATTTAAAATCAAATCAAAATCAAGCTTTTCAGTAAAAAAAGTGCGATTTCAGAATATAACATTATTAATAAAAAAATTTTGAAAAATTTTCTAACCAATTCTCTCTGTGGAAAGGTTTATTTTTCGCCTATGACGAAAAACACAAAATATAAAAAAATATTTGAATTTTTAAATTTTTTAAAAGCTGTCTACACGAAAGTCTTAATAACTTCAAAACTAATCAACCAATCACATCGCTATTAAACCAGTTCCCTCATCAAGCTTTTAGTTTAAGGATATTCGAAACAAAAGTTAAGATTTCCAACGGCTTCGGCAAAATTGTTTGATTAGAAAACGCTTCATTTTCACCTCAATATGCGATTTCGTGTAAGGAAAATCTTTTACGAGCGGGGGGAACTCCAACCGCAAAGCCGTTAATTTTCCCTCTAGTTTTATATCGTTTAAGGAGCGAATTATTGCCGTCCAAAAATAAGGTTATGGTAGTATATTCTAAATTCCCGTACTTACTTTCAAATTATCATTATCAAATTTAGCTCGCTTATTGCTGGTTCTATTATAATCCCGATCATCATCCGACATTTCCATTTCATCATCATCGATTTGTATACAACGTATTTCCTAGATAAAGAAAAAAGATCCATTAGTTTTTCGTTAAGTTTAATTAGTTATTTATTTTGGACTTTTTTTTTATTGTACGCATGATCATACGAATTTTAATAATAATTATTATTACATTAAATATAATAATAATGTATGAAAAGTTTGCCTACAGAAAAAGAAGTATAATATTGTGGAAAAATTTAATAAATAAATTTATGTCTAAGAGATCGATGATAAATCGATCGTAACATCTTTCTGCATCACTGCATTACCTTCTAATTTTACCATTTTTATTTTTCTTAATTTCCACTTGGATTTTATCTCACACTTACCTCGACGTGAACCTGATTCCTGATGATTTTGTTTAATTATTCTACGATAATTTTTTTTAGAGATTGATTTTCCATACTATACTTCGTTTGTAGTAGAGATCTTGATAATCATCGTCTTTGGAAGCGTATACTTTTCTTATCATTGAAATTACTTTATTCTAACCCATTTCCAATACTTTTTGTTTTAAGATCTTACCTGAATATTTTGTGTTTTTTGACTGTGGTTTGGATTTGATTTCGTTAGAAATGCGCTAAGATTCCAATGAATTTTTTTTTTTTTGGTTAATTTAGTTTTGTTACCAACCCAAGAAGTAAAGTTTTAATTATGAGATTTGTTTATTTGTGTGTATTAGAAGTCAAATAAAATTTCGTTATATTAAGGCCTACAAGTACTACTTCTGGAAAAAATGCATTGCGTTTATGGTTCAAATACACCGAGAAGTTTCGGGTGTGTCCTGCGAGAGAGAATATTCTATTCATCTTGTAAATTTTTATCCTAAACTAATTTGAAACTTATAATATTAGATTAATACCAGGCAGCTAAATTATTGGCCATTTTCATTTAGTACCAATAAGAAGAAGAGTCAGCTCTGCCTTCTATGATATTTTTAAGGTACAATATAATGGTCCTATAGTCGAATATGTTTTCAAACGGCTACATTAGAGGTCTTAGGAATCTTCTATTTCTAATGGGCAATTGTTTCGTAATTTCAAAATCTATTCAATTTAACTCTTAAAATTTGAAAATTTCGATCATTAGAAAAGTACCATTCTACGAACGATGAAGACGAGCGAATTACTAAGGCGTCTAGAGGTTTTTATAAATCATTTTAAAATCAGTTATGCCTTCAATATTTTAGCTTTTTTAAATTGGGAGGTTCTAAAAAAAGTCGATTAAACGTAATTGAAAAGGAGTACTCAAGGTTGAAAGCTATTTAGAACAATTATAATTGTATGAGCTTTAGTGCAATATTGGCTAAGAATATCTCCATCAACTAACCAACTCGAAGGTCAATACTGACTTAGGGTGAAGTATTCATCTTCTAGGTAAAGTAATGATAGCAAAGTACTGATTTAGGCTGTAATACCCTTGAAAGTAAGTTAACAAAGTAAGTCCCCAACTGACCTCTACTACCTTAAAATCAAGCTTACCTCTCCTAAAAAACCATTCCTTTTAATTTATATGAATTATAATAAACTTTGATCAAATCGCTTAAAAACCATTTTCTTACATATTTCTGCATACTATTTAATTTCCTCACAAAAAAAATCCAGCAAAACTAACAAATAATCGAAGCAATTCAACACACCCTCATTAATTATTCCAATATAAATTACAATAAATTAAGTACTAAATAAAAAATTCAATATTCATTTAATTTACAATAAATTTGCATTCTAAAAGCGAAATATTTATGAAAACAAATTAAATTCTCCAATGTTACAAAATATTAAAAACTATCATTATTATGTCTTAAATAAGAATGCATTCAAGACATAAACCATATCGTTTGATAGTATTTAAAAAAAAAATTATGCAACAACTGGTAGCTACTTGTGAAACTAAAAAAATTTTTTTATTTATTTATAGAAATATAATTTTATGTTTAAATTTATGAACGTTAGTTTAAATAGAGATTAAATAAGATATTTAGTATAACATTTATAGATTCGATTTTATGTGTGAGATACTGATTAAATATTTACGTGTTTTATTTCAAATTACTTTATCAAATATATGTAGATATGTTAAAAATATATAAAAAAACTAACCTTAAGGAAAAGTAAAAAAAAATTAAATGAAATATAAAAAATGTTAATTGAATCATATGAAAATAGAAATCTGTACATGTTATTGTATGTTAGCAATCATTATGTATGTTTAGTGAAGCATTGTCGTGGAATGAGGATTTAATTAAATTAATAAGTTTTTGTGTGCATTAAGTAAATTGCATTTAAATATTGAAAATGTCCGGTAATATAATCAAGAAAGAAACTTCATTATTATAAATATTGATTCCGGTATTGGGATGTGGTAGTAGCATTCAACTACAGTAAGGCTTGCTTGCTCCAAAAATGGCAAATGGACTCTCACTGTACCATGAGATCTTAGAAACGGATACCTATGGCATTCCAAAATGGACTATGACTTCTGGAACGTTCGAACTTTGATTGGCGGTACATACCAAGTGTGGCGGTACATACCATGTGTGGCGCTAGACCGAATCGCTTTGAAAGGAAGACAATGCTGCGCATTTGGGGGACTAGAAGTGTGTCGTGGACCAGGAGCTTCTGAAACCAGGTGAAATAGTTCATACCGGTCGCTACCGTCAACAGATGATCAATTTGAACCATGCATTGATCAAAAAGCGAGCAGAATGGGATACAAGACACGCAAAATTAATTTTGCAGCACGACAACGTCCCATCACATAGGGCGTAAGCAGTCAAAGAAAGCATTTCTACACTTGAGAACCAAATCACTTCGCCATAAACATTTCTAACAAGTCCTGAAGAGCCTGTGGGATATATGCAAAGCGGTGAGAAATCCTGAATGCCGCAAGACACAAGGGACAAGATTAACGATCGAAAAAAACCAAATTGGCAATCATCTCTCAATCCAGTGTCAAACAAATAATTTCCAACTTGCAACCAAACTACCGCAATGCTCATATACAGCTTAAAAAAGCTATTAGACGCGACAAGAAGAACGCTTTTGAAGATCTATATATAATAAGGTTAAACCTGCGGCTTAACTTGGAGATATGGGTTCTCAATTTAAAATGATGACAAACCGGATTTTCATCGTGAGAGATGTTAATGGAACTCTCCTTAAAATGTGTGAACAATAGTTGCGGCGATGGAAGGAATACTTCACTGTTATTTTAAACGGTCGATGGCAGGAATGAAACCCCAACTATAGGCAGACTACTAACCGAACTCTTCAAAACGGACCCGGAAATAACAGGCAATATACTCGTCCGACTCTATTGAAGTATGGAATAAAGGAAGGTGTCTTATCAATATTCTGAAAAAATGTCACCTTTGGGACTCGCATGTATCGAAAATCATGGCTATTCAAAATAGGATCCTGTTGAGAGCACTCTCGAAGTTTATGAGGTCCCATGTGTTTATTTTACGTGGGTACTCGGCCCGAAGCCTTTTACTACTAGGATTTAATTCCACGGTCGTCTTTAACAACACGAAATGTTTTTGTCGCGCCAATCATTAACGCCCCGAAGGGGGCAGTTTATATCAATTTGCAGTCGGCATTCATACTTTTGGATGCGAGACCTATCTAACATCGCCCGGTTGTGAACGCAACTCCACGTCGAAAAACGAGGAACAAGTTCTAAGCTTCGCTGCCCGCGATGTGGACTTAACCGCCACCACTACATATACCCCGACGTGACCTCTTCCATGAATGTGCCGTTTTCCTCACTTCACTCCGTGTGATCATCAGCATTTCGATTGCTTTAGTCCGTTACTTCTTCTTCTTTAATGGCGCTACAACCCAAATCAGGCCTTGGCCTCCTAACATTCAGGTTCCTTAATATTTTTTCATTATTTATTGTGGAAGGGTTGTTAGATCTTCGCACAACCCTCTATCTACGAATTTGTCATTTTTGTAGATTGAGGTGACCAAGCAGGCAGTGTGCTGGAATTAAGCGTCGACCGGGATTTGAACTCACGACCTTCGCGTTGTAGACCACCACGCTACCCACTAGCCTACACCCTAGCTAGTCCGTTACTACTTTCCGCAAATAACAAGCCTCAGATTTCGCTGCCCTTAGTTTGCTACTAAGCCGTTCCGGTTATACCGGACCCCTGCGTTTCGCTTTATTCGGTTCACTACTCTCATCATCAGCAATCCATTGTTCCATCAATTCAACATTTCAACAACAATTAAAAATCCAAAACGAGTTGACTCGAAGCTTCCCAATGGAGTCTCAAACAAGGAGTTGGTCTCGTCGCCATGCTCTTCAACTTGGTGCTCGAGTATGTCGTCAGGAAAGCAACTTTAGTATCCTCTGTGTACACCAGAGGTACGCTACTCGTAAAATCCGCACAGTTGGTGGCGTACGCAGACGACGTGGATATTCTGGCCCGATCAATACTTTGTGTTAAGGAGGTATTCCAGGAGTTGGAGTCGGCAGTGGGTGAAGTAGGGCTCAGGATCAATGAAACGAAAACTAAATACATGACCCAGACATGAAGGACTGTTCCAGAGAGGCGGAATATTACTACGGGCAAATACAACTTCCAGGAGGTGGATGAACTCATGTACCCGGAAGCCCTTCTCACAAAGAACGGCAATGAACGACAAAGAAGAATCACGACATCTAACAAAGCATAATGAAATCAAGGAAGGTTCATCGAAACAATAAACTACGCATCTACAAGATATTAATTCGTCCTGTGCTGCTAAATGGATGCGAAACGTGGACCTTGACGCAGGTGTCGGAGAAAAATTCTTCGGAAGGTGTACGGAGCAGTTAAGGAAGGAGATGACTGACGAATTCGACACAACCAACTATTTGACGACCCACCAGCATCTATCGTGATCAAACTTCGCAAGCTTCAATGGACTGGCCACGTGGAGCGAATGCACGAGGAAAGAATTCTAAAACGAGTGCTCAAGGGCAAAACTCAAGGCAACTGACCGCAGGGGAAGCCACGAAAGCGATGTGAGGACTCAGTCGACGCAGATTGCAGATCGCTTCTCGATTTTTCAAACTGGAGGACGCGGACGTTGGACGGAGACTACTGGAGGAGGTGCATCGGGGAGGTCAAGGCACGATATGGGATGTAGTGTCATTGCATCATCAGGTCACTCCGTAATTCTGGAAGATTTCGAGATCTCAACGGAAATAAGGACTACACTCTATCAAGTTTTGATTTTGATAATAATATCCTCACCGTCATCCCCTCAGATAAGAGTGGGAGGCAGATGAAATACGGGACCAAGAGTCCATATCCTTCTATACTGATGTCTCCAAGAGGAGGTGTTTTCTCCGCTATGCTTAACTTACGGATATCTTTCCGTCTTCAGGACACACGCGCACACTTCTTCGATAGTTTCGGAAATGTAACAAATTCGGAAGCCAGCAGCCTTCAACCCTTCATAGAAAGCTTCGGTTGATTCACCGAGTAGAAGTCTCTTCTGAGCTCCTGTGGCATCACAACGGACCAGCCTATGGTTTATGTGCGCCCGGACTTCTGTCTAAGCAGCCAACTCTACCTACCAACCTAACTAGTACCCCCCTGTGGGGTCTCGAAGTTTATTAGGCTGGATTCCGTAAAGGGACACGTAAAGGTAATATTAGAACTCCGCCGAAATAAGTTCGCTATTACATCTCATTTTTGTAAACTTCGAAAAGGCTTTCGACACCGTTAAGCGAGATTACATATGGAATGCTTTGCATAAGAGAAATATTGCAAATAAGATCGTAGCAATGATGATAGAATCCTGCGAAAATGGAAGATGTTGCGTCTTACATAAAGTAAAGCTGTTCGAGAGTTTTCTTGTGCGAACGGATGTTAAACGAAAATTCCCCAGCCTTGTTTCTGGTTTTAATAAATGACATCTTGAAAGCTGGAAGGTGGGGAAGAAAAGACTGTTTAACACCTTAAGGCATCTTGATTATGATAGTGACGTGCTTGCTTACGCATAACCATTTGGACGTAGAGTTAACGGTCTGTTCGTTGCATTCCAAATGCAAAGAAGTAGGACCGGTTTTATGCACATGGGTTCAAGCTCAGGCACACCGATTGTCCTTAACGAACATGATTTAGAAGAGGTGTAAGATTTTGGTTACCAAGGATACTTGTCAGACGGTCGGTATGCTTTCCCTTTTCAGGACTTTAAGGGGGATCTCTTATCAAACGAAAGTTCGATATCGGATCACAGGTATACAGGGTGTTTGGTACTCCGTGCATAACCTTGTAAGGGGTTATTCCTGGATATATTTTGAGCAAAAAATTGTTCTACGGAGATGGTCAATTTTCAATATCCACGGAGATACAGGGTGATCAAGAAAAGTCGTTCGGACCTGTACCCTCACTCACTCAAAACGCTATATCTTGAAAACTAATAATCACAATTCAAAGTGTTATAGCTTGTTTTTAGGGAATCAAATTACCTTTCATCTGCTGTAATAGTCCGCATTGTAACTGTATCCAATTCTGAGATATTTGCTTCAGAACACAAATTTTTGACAGTTTGACCGTCAAAATTCTGTGATCAATGTAGTTTTTCTCTAAAAAACCCATTATAAAAATGTCATTCTAATGTTGTTTTCTTATGTGCCATATTATTGCCTACAAAAGATGTATACACTTGCATTGCATAAGTTTTATAGTTTAGAAGAAATTATCATTCCAATAATGTAGCACTTTTGTCAAAAAAGCAAAAATAGGCTGATCAACATTCTCCGCTTGAACTAAAAGAACTTAAGAAAGGTTCTTATGGTTTATTTCAAATTTCCTTAATTATAATAAATGTTCAAAATGCCTCCCTTCATTTTGAATGCACGCTAAAGCTCGTTTTGCCAGTGTTCTCTTTGTGTTCATACTCCTCAAATGCTGCCTTACTTCTGTTGCTGCCGCATCGATTCTGGTGTTTAGATCCTGCAACGTTACTACTTCCGTTGCATAGACAAGGTCCTTCATCCGTCCCCATACAAAGAAATCCATAATAGTTAAATCAGGAGATCTTGCAGGCCAGTGTATCGGTCCATTTCTACCGATCCAGCGATTGCTATAATTGGAATTTAACCAATCTCTGATTTGTCGGCCGTAATGAGCTGGAGCACCATCGTGTTGGTAAAACATGGAAGCCAATCGTTGCAGTGGCACATCATCCAATAACTCTTGTAGATCATTTGTCAAAAACTGCAAGTAATTGGAACTATTTAGGGTAGGCGGAAGCCTAATAGGACCAATAAAATCGTTGCCAATCACACCTGCCCATAAATTGACACTGAATCTGTGCTGAAATGATGCCTCTCTTCTTGTATGTGGATTACTCTCAGCCCATGTGTGTAAGTTGTGGAAGTTTGTGATACCGTCCCTGGTGAATTGGGACTCATCCGTCCAAAGAATGTTGTTCATAAAATTCTCGTCACCTAGTTGTCGTTCAAGGAGCCAATTGCAAAACTCCATCCTTTTGGGCAAATCAATGGGTACCAGCTCCTGCACTGGTGTGTGGTGGTAGGAATGCTACCGCTCTGCTTTGAGGACACTCCAAACTTTCCACGTAGAGACGTTTAACTGCAATGCCAAGCGTCGGACAGCGTCGTTGTGTTGAAACTCATTTTAATTTAATTCATTTCCTCGATAATTTAAATAATACTTAAAGGACATTCATCGATAATTTAAATAGTAATTAAAGGACACAAAGAATATTTCAGTTTAACAACATTTCAGGTAATTTTCTTAGAACGAGGGTTGGTTTATGGCATATTTTATTTTTAAGCCATATGTATTTTCGCTTATTATTTGGAAAACGGGAAAACCTAAGTCATAAGTATGTACGCATCTTTTGTAGGCAATAATATGGCACATAAAACAACAACACTAAAATAACATTTTTATAATGCGTTTTTTTGAGAAAAACTACATTGATCACAGAATTTTGAGGGTCAAAGTATCAAAAGTTTGTGGTCTGAAGCAAATACCTCAGGATTGGGTACAGGTAAAATACGGACTATTACACCAAATGAAAGGTAATTTGATTCCCTATAAAACAAGCTATAACATTTTGAAATGCGATTATTAGTTTTCAAGATATAGCGTTTTGAGTGAGTGAGGGTACAGGTCCGAAACACTTTTCTTGGTCACCCTGTATCTCCGCGGATATTGAAAATTGACCATCTCCGTAGAACAATTTTTTTCTCAAAATATATCCAGGAATAACCCCTTACAAGGTTATGTACGGAGTACCAAACACCCTGTATAACATTCGACCCCTGTACATTACAAATATGTAGATTTAGAAGTACATAGATTCCCGAAGTTGACAAATTCGGAAAAATATAAGACCCAACTCAGCGAACGGCTTGCAATAATGGAAGATAAGATCGGCTTCCGCATAAATCACACTACGAAGGAACTGACGAAGATGATCATTTCCTCATATGAGGAATGTTATCCTTCCAAAACTAGAAAAAAACAACAGAAACGCACCGTGGTAGAACGGAGAGCTCGAAAATTCGTTCAAATGCGAAAATTAAAAAATTCCCAGATAAGGTCTGACAACCCTTCCACAATAAGTAATGAAAAATGTTAAGGAACCTGAAGTTCAGGAAGCCAAGGCCCGATTTGGGCTGTAGTACCATTGTAGAAGAAGAGTTACTGTACACGAACGCGCCCTCTTCTGCTAGTTTTGAGTTTTGGCCTGGGAGCCATTAGTCGATCTGCTCCTCGGCGATATTTAAAAGATCGACAGCTGGTAGTGAAATTGCAATTTCACGAAAAATTTTAAAATTATACTTGGTCTAAAATTTGAACGAAAAAAAATCTATCATAGAAAATAAAGTAAAATACTTGGCCTAAAATCTTTGATTAGAAAACCTGGTGTCCTAACACTAATAAGAGGGGGTCCGATCCAATAAAGTAACTCTGCATAAGAGGGGTATTTCAAAAATAATGCACACATTGGCAACACTGATTATTGAATGATGCAATCTTAATACAAATCGACTCAGCTGCTGTTCAACATTTGAAGAGTGAACACGCTTTTGCCTGATTTTGTAGTCCCAACAGTTTTTGATGTGTCACATATACAAATGGTGTCTGCAGGTGCCTCGAGTATTGTGACAGTTAGTGATCAAACATCGTTCATTAAAATTGAAACTTTACGTGTCAAAAATCCTATAGAAATTCATCTGTGTTTAAGTGGGTTTGGTGTCCGGTTGGGCTAGCTGCTTCCGTGAAGGTCGTTAAAGCACAAGGGACGACCTACGCCAAGGAACACCTAGAACAGAGAGAGAGAATGATGAGCGAAGTGTGAAGCTTGCGTCGAATTTTCTTGATGAAGATCGTCGAGCAACGTGTGAGGAAATATCCTGTGCTACTGAAGTTTCAACAACAACTGATTTCTGTATTTAAAAAAAAATTTTTGCAGAAACAAAAATGCTCTCATATCGGGTTGATTTGTTGAGCCAGTAGGGAAGTCTTACCTCACTCACCGTACAGTCCACACATGAGCCCACCGGATTACGACTTGTTCCCAAAGTTAAAGGAGCCAATGCGTGAGCTTCGTTTCCCTTCTCTAAAAATGCGCATTGTTGAACAGAAGTGGTGAGCTGACTGGCATATCAAACCTTTCAAGACGTGTTTAAGAAGCAGCCTACATTGAAGTGCTGTAAAGTACCGGTGTAGGTTGGTTTAGGTTGTAGGAGGGTGGTTCCATAGAACCACAATGAACTGGGGCCATCCAGTTGGGCCCATTGTCCTCCCCCTATTGATTATAAGATGGAAATCACTCCTCTTGTTCTAACCACTTGGTTCAGTTTGAGAACCGTAGAAGGCTCGAATGTTGGACGCCTCTGAGGTCGTCTAGTTCTGAGAAGAATCTAGAGCCTAAGCGAAGGGGACGCCTGTTGGAGATTTGTGTACAGTGACAAAGATAATGTTCGATAGATTCTTCGTCTTCCTCGCAACCTCTGCAAAGGCTGTCGCTCGCGATTCGCATCTTAAATGCATGCAGCTTCAGCAAGCAATGATCTGTGGTCAGGCCAACAATAGTTCGGATGCTAAAGCGACTACGTTGTAACAGCTGAGCTGTAATACTTAAATTCGGTTCTTCCCAAAAGGATTTGGCCGTTCTGCAGGTGTCCAGCTGCCGCCACTCCGCCAAGAAAGAATCCAAAATAGTTTCTTTGAAGCTAGTCTTCAATACTGTTGGTGCTACATCGACTGACTTCATAGTGGAATTGATGTTTGAAGATCCTTGCCGTGCAAGCGTGTCTGCTGCCCCATTACCTAGCAGGCCGCTATGACCCGGTATCCAAATTAGAAAAACTTCCATTATGGCCGCTAGGCGATTCAAATTGTGTCTACAAATGGACACTAGTTTGGACGTAGTCCTGTAAGATTGGAGTGCCAGAAGCGCAGCCCTGCTGTCCGAGAAAATATAACAAGTTCCGAGACTGTTCTGCACATTTAGAGTAATTTTTGTACACTCGTTAATAGGTAATACTTCCGCTTGGAACACTGTCGCGTCTTCTGGAAGATCAAATGAAGTGTGGATGTAGAAGTCGTGAGAATAAATCCTTTACAGGTGCTGAGAATTGTGTTTGTTGCCCATTCGTTTCGTTCAGGAAATTTAATGTGAAACTTTCGTTTCTCAACTTGCGGTTGGTTCATGCAATCATACTCGCAGCCCAAAAGGGAGTTTGCGTTTCTAATGACGTTTAAAATTTTGCCATGACCAATTTGTGGCGCTGACCACGAATTAGTGGTTTTTATTATAATGGCAGCTAGGCCCGTTGCTTGTTTTATGAAAAGATCAAGTGGAGGTAGTGAGAGAATTACCTCCAGGGCTGCAGTTGGAGTGTTTCTAAGAGCACCTGTTATGCATAGACATGCCATCCGTTGGATTAGCTGTAAAGGTGCTACGTTAGCTTATAGTACCACTGCTGGCCACCACACCAGCGCGCCATAGCAAACAATTGGTCTGACAATACTGGTATACATCCAGTGGATGAGGTGCGGCTTAAGGTCCCATCTCAAACCGAATATCTTTTTGCAAGCGAAGAAGGGTACGGTAGCCTTTTTTGCTCGTTCTTGAATGTTGGCCTTCCAGGATTATTTACTATCAAGAATAAGACCTAAATATTTAACTTGATTCGAGAGGACCATAGTAACACCCCGAATGTTTGTGGGGTAGCCGTTCCGATTTAAAATGGAAAGGGGTTCATTCACTGTTAGGACCCACTGGAGAGACGATATTATGCCACCCTATAGCGTTCCTTTGTGGACAGTCTTTTCTTGTCTCGTCACCCATCCACGCTACGATTTTTCGTGAGCGAAGAAGCTTAGCTATCCATGCAGACAGGAGAGGTTCCACACTGTGGCTGCACAAGGCCTTAAGTATGGCGTCAATGTTGACGTGGCTAAAAGCGCCTTCCACTTTTTTTTTTGACAAAATTGCTGGTGAAGAATGAAAATAATAAGCAAATTCAGTCTCCAAGACTGCTGCGATTCACTAAAGCCTCTCGATTGCTGTTGGTTGGTCCTGAACTAACTAAGGATTAGTAGAATGGACCAGTTGTATTTTTATTGATCTGACCCATCATCAACAGGTTGAACAAATGAGGTGGGAGCAGAGAAAGAGGAATGGATTGCTGGATAAAGCCTGAAGTGGCGGTGAACCTTTAGATGTCAGATTCGTTAAGATTAGGTTATTCGGTATGCTAAATTTTTGTATTGCACGATTTTCAACCTTACACTGCGGTCTGAAGTGATCTTAAGGACATACCCGTGAGCACATGCTTTTTTTATCCGGGTGCGTGAGCTTGGCATCTTCAAACTGTTTTACAAGCTTTGCGTAAAGCACGACAACGGACACAATGACTAGACATATTGTTGGAAATTTGATTTGATCATTGATCATAGCGTATTAGTAAACGAATTTATAGCACATGATTTTTAAAATAAGAAATATTAAAATATAAACAAAGCCTTGATTAATTACAAACTAAAATAACAGCACAAAAAACCAAAATAAAAAATGCGCTATGATGAGAAATAAAAACAAAAGAAAATAGAAATAAACATAGCATAATAAATTGATAAATTATTTAACTGTATATAAATGTAACTTTAATATTTTATTTTTAAATACGTACCGTTGATTGTTTCTTCCATAAATCGATGTTTTTTCTTTGGGCCTTGGTGAAATGGTCCCAAACCTTCTTGTGACAAGCCGCACTGAACACTTTTTCAATCTGAGTGACTGATGGGAAAGGGATAATTTTATAGATAGTAGAGAGTTTCTGTTTTTTTATTGGGGTTGAGGTTGTAGGTTTTTATTATTTGTTTTTTTTTTTTTTCAAATTTCGTTTGTAGTTGTTAGATTTACGTTAAGTATTTATTTTTCTATCTAATCTAAGCAAATAAAATATTCTATAAAAAAAAGGTTTATAATCAAAATATAATTGAATACCCATTGCAAGGAAATTAAAATAACATTTATAGCCATTGGCCAAGTTTTACGTTCCGGTTTTAAATCCTAACCTAACCTAGACACATTTAATGCTTTAACTAAATTGATTTCGATCAATTTTGAATATCGTTCTTCTAAGTAGTACCATAATTAAACCGTCATTCCACTAAGCCAATTTTTTTTATCAATTTAAATAGTTGATCATATGTTAATATAGTTTGAGGCTATCATCATTTATTAGTTTATTAAACTTATTTAGCAAACACCGCAATCAATACTATTTCTTGGAAACATTTATTGTAAAAACAATAGAAATTTAAAACAAAACAATTAGCAAATAATTTGCTTAGTGTAATTGAGGGTGAACAATTAGAATAATCAATTCAAAAATAAAGGTTAAACATTGCATAACATAATTTTTATGTTATTTTACAAAGAATCATTAAAAATATTTCAATGTTATACAATGGGCAAAACAAAAAACCGAGAGAAATTATAGGAAAAAAATACCTCAAAAAATCAATTCATTAATCTGTTAAAATAAAATAGGACATGTAGACTAGCGTAACAAGCTTAAATTACAATAATTATTATGACGTACACGCATAACGAATTTAAAAAAATAATAATAAGGAAGTGATGGTGGTAGTGGGTAAAAAAAAGGAGAAGGAACAGAGTGTGAATATCTTTGCTGATCATACTATGATGCTTTTGCCTTATTTATTGATCTACGATATGAATGCATGCAATTTATCGCAGAATTACCCTTTATGTAGAATTAAATGAAATTTTCTAACTATAATAGTTTGCGAGAAGAGATGCCTCTAGTAACTATCTTGCAGTGAATACACTCGGAAGCCATTTGAATGGTAGACATTTAAAAAGAAGAATAGAAATTACATATTTTCACCATAATAAAGTTTTTAGAAGTAAATAGTGAAGGTGTGAAAAAATAAACTGCCAACAAGTCGGGTGCAACTTTATTATTCTTGGAACAAATTAAGGATATACAGGTTTGGGTGGAAATGAAAGTCTAAGTGAATTAGGGTTCTAGTGCATGGCTGTTGTAATTTATTCAACACTTAAATGCGATTTCAACAGCTCCAGTGTACATAATTAATATTTCATTTGTTTATTTATATAAGTTTGGGTTTTAATGGAAGAAGGGGGAGGGGCACGTTCAAAATTTTTTGTATAGAATGTTAGTTCTACCTATAAACGGAGTTGCTTCGAATTCCCATGAAATTCGGTGTATTTCATAACGAAACCAGACATTTGTATGGGAAGGGGTAGATTAGGTGAGGGAGTCGCAAAATGTGTGATGCAGCTTTATTAAGTTTCTCTTGAAAGGTATTCGAACAAAATTTCAAGTTCGTAGCTTTTAATTTGTTGGTTATTAGTAGATTTATTGACATTGATCGTAATCACACTTTTGTATGAGAGGGAGGAGAAGGGCATGGGGGATAACTTTTAATGCAAATAGATTTTAAATATTTTAAAAAGTGTGTACAAAATTTCAAGTTGATAGCTTTTAATGATTTCGTGATAAGGGATTTCTTAGAATTGATCGAAAAAAAAATGCTTTTGTAAGGGAGGGGGTAGAAGTTTTGAAGTTATTCGACCAAACTTTTTTTTAATTGGGTTTCCCAAATTTTCAAATTTGTAGCTTAAGATTTCAATCAAAAATTTTGAGTTTTAGTGTTAAAATTTTTAAAAAAAGTTCGACCGACAATCATTCCGTTAACACTATTATACCGGGAAATCTTATGTCTGATATTGACACCTCTATTATCGACACACTAGATATTAACGACTTACATCACGTAGTGAATTTTCCCATTAAAAATGGGTGATGGCTTGATATGATCTTTACCGACGCATATGATGAAGTGATTGTTAGTGCCTCTGACGCGAAGAATCTTTTCTCTAATACACAACATCACTCTGCTATCATAGTAGAACTACCATGCAACAACATTAATTTTATTCACTCTTACAATAATAATATTGTATTTGACTTCCATAATGCTGATTTCAATTGCATTAATAACGAACTGTCTTCGATAGACTGGACATCCCTTTTATCCCTTTTATCATGTAATGATCCTGACAATGCCATAACTTCGTTTTATGATGTGATCTTTAAAATTGTCGATAATTATGTCCCTATAATAAAACAAAAAGGCAAAGTTTCAGAACCCTGGTTAGATAAAATCCTCAGATCACTGCGGAATAGAAGAAATAAGCTATTTAAAAAACTTAAGAAAACGGGCGCGATTACTCCTAATCTTTAGAGAAGTTATGACGCGCTGGCCTCAGAGTTCACAGTCCCGGATTGCGTATTAGTCTTATGTAAAAAAAAATTGGTGAAGATATCATAACAGAACCAAAAAGATTTTTCGAATTTGTTAATACAAAACGAAAAAGTTCGGATTATCCCGTAACCATGTCCAACGGGATCACGCGATCTTCCTGCCGGCGTAATATCTGCGATATGTTTGCTGATCGTTTTCAAGAAGTTGTTGGTGCCCAGTCAGATTCAACCCACATCGAACCCAACATTTCGGTTCCTACACTTGTTGATAATATCTCATTGTCTATTGAGGAGGAGCTCGACGCTCTCCAAACTATTGATATCAAAAAAGGTCCAGGTCCTGATCTTATTCCTCACCTATTTTTATCAAAGTGTGCCCATCAACTTTTAAAACCTTTACATTTTCTCTTCAACAAGTCACTGTCATTGCGAACTTTCTCCTCGGCTCGGAAATCGTCGCATCTCACACCCATCCACAAGAATAGAGACAAACGAAAAGTTGAGAACTACAGAGGTACAGCAATTCTATCAGCTATACCGAAATTATTCGAAAAAATTATCTGCGATAAATTGACCAATATGATCAACCCTGTTCTTAATGACCAGCAGCACGGCTTTGGAAAAGGTCGCTCGACCACAACAAATCTCATGATCTGTATGTATGTATGTATGTATGTATCTGATACGCTCTGCGCACTTGAAAATGGGCATCAAATCGACACAATATACACCGACTTTAGCAAAGCGTTCGACCGAGTTGATCACAATGTCCTGATATTAAAGTTAAAACAAATTGGTGTGACAGGATCCTTACTTGACTGGCTTAAATCCTATCTTAATAATAGAACTCAATTTGTTAAGTTTCAAGGTCTTATTTCCAAGAAAATATTAGTGTCCTCTGGGGTACCCCAAGGGAGTCACTTGGGACCTCTCTTATTTAATGTCTTCATCTCAGATCTATCAGAGGTATTGGATAATGTTTCACATCTGATGTACGCTGATGATCCAAAAATATATCATGCCATAACCTCACCCGCAGATGCCGCATTCCTGCAATCCAAGCTTATTGCGTTAGATCATTGGTGCATTCAGAACAAATTAGAGCTTAATGTCAGTAAATGCCACGTTATAAGCTTCTCACGTAAATCATCCTCATATCGCCATGACTATGTCCTAAGTGGAATTTAACTACACCGTGTTGATCAAATTGAGGACCTCGGCTTACTACTGAACAACAAACTGTGCTTCAAATCTCACTATAATCGAATAATTTCAAAAGCCAATAAACTTCTTGGGTTCATTAATTAGAAGAGCCAAAGAGTTTAAGAATATAGGGTTACCAAATCTTTATTCTGTTCTATTGTACGCCCTATTCTGGAACATGTATGTCCCATTTGGGACCCCTTTTTTCAGTTATACAGCAACAGAATAGAGTCAATCCAGAAGCAATTCCTTCTTTTTGCTATCAGGGACTTGTATGATCCTAGAGACTTTGCAAACCTTCCACCCTACACAGTTAGGCTCCAATTATTAAGTCTTTTACCGCTAGGTTCTAGAAGAAAAATGCTCATATCCTGTTTTACCTTAGATGTTTTGAACGGCGATATTAAGGTTGACCATATCTCAAATAAATTCAGACTCAATGACAATGTCAGGCTGACGACACATTCAAAACCACTTAAGGAATATCCACATCGTACGGATTACGGACAAAATGAACCTATTAATAGATGCTGTAGAGTATTCAACAAATTCAGCGCATACTATACACCTCCAATAAATAAGCTGACATATAAACTGAGACTATGCTCCGTTTTATAAGGTCCCCACACCCCGCTTGACCCTTCCACCAGTGCCTATCATATATCATATATGTATATCAAATTGTGTTTAATTAATTAAGGTAAATTTAACTAGGCGTATTAGGATATAGTTAAATAAATTAAATTACGCAATTTATTATTATGTAAACTATCTTGTTATGATAAGTAAATAAATAAAAAAATAATCTACAATCCGCCCAAAAATTAAAATCTCTATCTCTAAGGGTTTCGGAGATATAGGTTTTTGAATGTCGTTGGAGCGTACATGTACGGCGGACGGCGTACGGACAGACGGTTTTTTTTTGCATTTTTAGGCTAATTAAGTCATGAAACGCGAAATATTACAAAAGTTTTATAGAACAAATCTCTTCTTATTTTTTATTTTGAACCATTGTATGGTATGTTAAAATTTTTTAATGATCAGCAAAGTACTGCACACAAATAAAACATTTTCAATAAAATTGAAATATGGTAAACTCAATAAGTAAATTTAAACAACAAGTAGGTACATTTTGTAAGGTTAAAGCATTTTTTACAACATTGACATCGGTTATCTTGACATAGTCGATGAAGAACTGAGCGTAATATTCGTATCAAACACCAGTGAAGTAGATGAATTAAAGCCTTATTAAAAAATAATTAAATGTGTAACCTAAATATATGAATATATATTTTTTTTAATTAAATATAAGTTTGAAACACCTTGCTTTTAAGAGTTTGTGCCTGGACCGAGCCGTACAACGCTACATTACCTTGGTTTTTTTTATATGTTTTTGGTTTTTATTTAGTATTGATAGTTTAAAAAAATATTATGAAACTCACATCGATATATTATAGGAAAGTTTTGAAATTAAATTAAATTTGAATTGTGTAAATGTCAACCACATTTATATTGTTTTTAAAAAAAAAATTAAATAAATTTACAAGTATGTATACAAGTATATAAAGTCTAGATAATTATTTATTCTTAAATATATTATTAAGAGTATGTATTTTAAAGAAAATAAATAGAAGTGGGAGGCAGTAATGTAAACGGTAAAAGTTGAAAGTTAATTTAACCAAGAAGAGGATTGGTTCGAATTTATTTCCATAACGACACAAAGAAAATCGCATTAAATTAGGGGAAAAAACTGACGTAGATTATACGAATTCAATTAGAAACGCCAAACGTTGTATTTGGTTGAATGATGGATGACGGTCGCTGTGGATGTAGGTATGGACGGCCACGGTGTGGACAACGGTATGGACGACGGTTTGTTGTGCTGGGTGTAAAAAGGGCGAGCGTTCGTGAAAAAAGACAGTCGAAATCAGGACATCATATGGTTAGGTCGCGATAAAGTAGTAAAAAGTTACAAGCGAAAGAGTCGAAAGATGGAAAGCGAAAGAGTTGGAGATAGGAAAGCGAGAATTGGTGAATAGAAAAAGGGTTAAAAAGGGATTAAATTAAAGTTTCTGGTTATTTAAATAATAAAAGTGAATTAGATTTATTTATTTTTACTTGAAATCCAGCGACCTCTAGCGCAATTCAGTATGTTTAATAAAATAGACGGGATAATAAAACGAAAAAGTTTATCTTTGAAGTGGAAATAGCGATAGTAAATCTTTCGTTCATGTAATAATGCAAGATTTGAAATACCATCGATCAAACCCAGCTCGTTACCAGGATTCTAAACAAATAAGTTCAAAAATCTAGAAAAAATGATATTTGTTTAGAAAATCTAAATAAAAGTTTTACCGTTTATCATCACACATCCTCTCAAATG
The DNA here is from genome assembly GCA_963669355.1 of Chorisops tibialis. Classification (NCBI taxonomy): domain Eukaryota; kingdom Metazoa; phylum Arthropoda; class Insecta; order Diptera; family Stratiomyidae; genus Chorisops; species Chorisops tibialis. The sequence continues at coordinate 168,033,565 of OY770263.1, read as the reverse complement.
ATTGTCATTCTTTCGAATAAAGAAGATAATAATTACAAAATAAACGGAACTGATGATATAAAAGACTAAAAAATTATAAGAAATGAATTTCAATCGATTTAATCATGCTCACCTGACTTCTTTTTCACTCAAAATTTTTTTCTATTTTGTTAATCTGTCCAGGAAATCTGATGCCAATTTTTTTTATGTTGGATGAATATAACAACGAAAAAAAAATTGATGAGCACTATAGCAGTGTCCACCAATTTTTATAAAAGATGTGACTTTGTGAAGACAACAAATAAAATGAATAATACGTTTTTTTATGGACACGTTGTGAATATAATGATCGTAAAATACCAATAAAAACATCATCGGCATCATCCTGTCTTACATTTCATAATTTTGATATTTCACTTAGTAAAATGGGACCTTTTATGTTGTGGTAGGTTTGATTTTGGTGACTGGGTGCACTTATAAATAACATAAAAAATTTTTTTTTTGCTTTTAAAGTTTAGCAATACTTACATTGTTGCGTCATGTTAAGCATTTGTTTCCGATATTGTTCCCGGGCTCGTTTCAATTCGTCCTCGAACTGAAGCTTATCGTTTTGTAATCGTCTAACGTGAGCGTTTGTACTCTGAATCATCGAATAAAACGTATTAGCATTCTTCTTCGAACAATCGCCACGTTCGAGCCAGGCTATAAGGGTTAGAACGGCCTTAATAAATGTCTCGTCGTTCTTTAACTTATCGGATAAATTGCCAGCTTCATGTTCGGTATAATGAACAATTGGAGGAGGTGACATGGATCGTAAACGATCGCGTTCCATACGTTCGCGATGACGCTGTTCGCGTTGTAATTGACGCTGTTTGCATTCCCATTCGTATTGATCGTCACGAGCCTGGGCATAGTCCACATGCAATCGACCACAGTTCGATGAATCCGAACTGTTTGCGATTCGAATACGATAGCCCGATAGGTAAATGGCTGAATCGACGGAAGCTTCGAAAACGAAACGAATATGACAAAAGTTCTTCTTCGAGAGGCGAAGAGTGGTTATTTCGCCGCAACTTTCGAATATCTCGCGAATAATATCTTCACTTATATTTTCAGGTAAGCCGCCAACGAAAACGGTTCGGCAGCCAGGCGGCCGTTCCCGAATCGTTGGCGGCGGAGCATTCGGATTTGGCGGATACAAAGTACACGATTTGCACGTTATCAATTCCTTGATTTGTACGGGAAGCATTTGTTGCGATGGCTGACTTGGATCCGATTGTTGTTGGGAATTGGTCGGTTGAGTAGAAGGCGCCTGTTGGGGTATTGCGGCCATGAGAGGGAATTGTTGCATTTGAATAGTGGCAGCCATCGTGGTGGGATCCATCATCATTCCAGGCATAACCATGAATCCTTGATGCGGATGTGCTGCGTGATGATGATGATGTTGTGGCGGTGGTGGTCCGACTCCAATCATTCCGTTTAAGAACATTTCATTGCCCATTACAATCGATTTATTCTGAACGGCTGACTGGACGCATGATTCGGTGATTTTTATCGTATTTAAATCATCGTCTAATGAGCTGTTACTAATCTTCTGCTCACGAGCGGATAAACGTTTCGATGCATCGCTCGTCACTATCGACATTGCACCGGCCGCTTCGTTATCATTTTCGAGATCCATTGGACCGGCCCCCATTTGATTGTTTATGGGCTTCGATGCTTTATCGATCGTTGATTTTGGTATCGAACTATTCGTGTTGGTCTTAAATTCGAGCGGACTATCATTTAGACCAGCAGGCAAATGGGCAGAAATTAGTGATGGCCCTGTTATTGTTGACATAGCGCCATTTCCGGAAGCGACTGCAAGTTGTGGAAGATAATTTGTTCCGTTTCCCATATTCGACATGTTGCCCATTAGTGGAACTGAAAAGACAACATAATTATATTAAATATGATTTTAATGATATTGTTATATGCAGATCTGGCAACCCTGCCACTCGATCTCTCTCGAATAGACAAGAATTATGTAGAACAGTATACTCCACTATGTACATAGAAAGCTACAATTAAAGATCTAGAGCTTTCCGCTATAACACATACACACCGAAGGAAGCTTCGAGAATTGTTCACACATACACACTGAAGGAAGCTTCGAGAACTGTCATAAAATGTCTAAAAGCGCGAAAGCTCTCAGCGAGCAGTTAGTTAATCAGCGACTTTTATTTATGGAAGACGTGAACCAGGAAAGCGATAGAAAAGTACGCGGCGATATTGCCATTAAAGTGCGAATTAAGCGGAAAACCGAATTAAAGTGCGAATAAATAAATTATCACTTATTTTTAAGCGAATTGTGTTTTACTTGAAATCCCGGCGAACCCCTAGCTCGCAACAATTGGTGTCAGAAGTATGATTTCAAGGATAATTTCGGGTTAAAAATCGCGAGACAAAAAGTGAAATTAAAATTCTCGAACGGATAGTGAGAATTTTGTGAGAGCGAATTAGTGAAACTAAAATTCTCGAACGGACAGTGAGAATTTTGTGAAATCGAATATTCTCGAGTGTTCTAGTGAGCAGTGACTTTAATTAGTGAAGTAAATTTAAGTGAATTCGAATCGCGGAAAAACTTTAAATAATCAGTAGTGAAAATGCCACGTTATCTGAAGGATTTAAAATTAACGGAGTTGAAGGAAGAGCTCGGTAGACGCGAGTTATCTACGACAGGGAACAAGTCTGAACTTGTCAGCCGTATGATCGAGAAGGTAAGGATGCAGATAGTTTTAAGTTCCAAATCGAAGAAGCTCGTGAAGAGGAGTGTTCTGGTACATCGGATGCTCTGACACAGTTAATGCAACAAATGATGAACAAATTAGATCAACAATCAGTGGACATTAAGCAACAATCAGCTGTAATAACCGACATGAAGCAGAAATTAGATCAACAATCTGCGGACATGAATCAGAAATTAGATCAATAATCTGCGGACATTAATCAGAAATTAGAGCAACAATCAGCGGACATTAATCAGAAATTAGAGCAACAATCAGCGGACATTAATCAGAAATTAGACCAACAAAGTCAGCTGTCAGCGGACCTTAATGAAAAATTAGATCAGACCTCAAAGGACCTCAACCAAAAATTGGAGCTGCAAAATAATAAAATAGACACCATGGGTAAGGCAATAGAAGAAAACGTAGAGAAGAAACTTCGAATCTTCGAAGAACAAATTACGGAAAAGACATCCAGGATTGTAGAAGACAAGACTTCGATAACGTGAAAGCGACTGGAGTCATCAAGACAGAACACGTTACGCACAAGGGTCTCAAAGCTCCAATCTTCGATCGACAAACACCGTGGGCTATTTATAATACTCAATTTGAGGCTGCCGCAAGAAACAATCATTGGAATGATCTGGAACGAGGAACGGCTCTTATATTGGCGCTAAGAGGTCCACCAGCAGAGGTTCTTCAAACGATTCCGCTGGAGCAACAACAAGATTTTTCAACGTTAGTCCAGACATTGGATCTTCATTACGGCAGTGACCACATGCGAGAGATCTACAAAACACAACTGTACAACCGAACCCACAAGAATGGTGAAACACTTCAAGAGCTGGCACGCGATATTGAACGACTCACACTATTATCGCTTCCCAATGCGCAAACAGAGCAACGCAACGATACAGCTGTTTTCGCATTTAACATTTGTTCTGGCTGCGCTGCTAAACAAAGGGGAGGAAGGGGCGAACCGTCCGGGAAACGAGTAAATGTCAACTTCATGGGGCAGAAGTTGGCTGGTAGAATCGACGCCCCCGGAACCATCATCGCAGTTTCTCGACTACAACGTTGTGAAAACGATTTATGAAGGAATGGTCGAGTCGGTAAATTAAACTGCACCATAACAGTTAACACGGGCGCTACACGGTCAGTGCTAAGATCTGACCTCGTAGACCGTACTTGGCTGCACAACACCAAGAAGTACGCACTTCGCACTGCTACAGGAGAAACTACAACGGTCCATGGAGAAATAGCTCGTGACATACAGCTTGGGGATTTGACCTTCTCGCATGTATTCGTGGTAGCTGACATTACCGATGAGTGTATCCTTGGAATGGATTTTCTGAAACCACACGGTATCCAGCTGGACTTAGGACAACGAATAATGAAATGGCGGAATATTGAAATCCCGATGGAAATAACATCCTCAAACACAACAAAGCTGCGAGTAATATTATGCGAAGATGCGGATGTACCAAAGTCATCTGAGAATGTTATTTGGGCAGAGCTCGATGGTGATCCCGGGAACCACCGATTCTACCTCATAGAACCAGAAACGACACCTGCATTACGAAGTTTAATACTAGGAAAAACGCTCGTAAAAAGGAATGAGAAGATGATGGTACCAATAAGAGTCCTCAATGTTTCGGACAGCATTACCAGCGTAAAGAAAGAAGATATAATTGGCAGCTGTGAACCAATATCGGCGGTAACGAATATCGACGAGGCAGAACCACATGACGTACCCTCTAAAAATAAGGCAAGAAGGAAGGACAATGTACATCAACACTTCTTCAGTCAAGCAATCTTAGAGGATAACAACACAAGCAAGCAGTAGATCTAATCGAAAGATTCAGCGACGTCTTTTCCACCGGTGATGACGACTATGGCAGAACAAACTTAATGAAGCATCGTATAGATACCGGAAGTGCTACACCGACACGTCAACCTCCAAGAAGAGTAGCATTAGCGAAACAAGGAGAAGCCAATTCAATGGTCAAAACTATGGAGCATCAGGGAATCATCGAAGAATCAAAGAGCCCGTGGATATCGCTAGTAGTGCTGGTAAAGAAGAAGTACGGAAGTACCCGTTTTTGTGTGGACTATAGGCAAATGAATGATGTTACGAAAAAGGATAGCTATCCACTACCTAGAATCGACGATATCATGGACACCCTGATGGTTCTCAACGTTGGATCTGAAAAGTGGTTAATGGCAAGTGGAGATAGATGAAAAAGATTGAGAGAAAACAGCATTCTCTGTCGGCAGTGGACTGTGGCAGTTCATCGTAATGCCATTTGGCCGGTGCAATGCTCCAGCTACGTTTGAAAGACTAATGGAATTCGTTTTACGTGGCCTGAGTTAGAAAACTTGTCTCGTTTACCTGGATGATGTGATCGTTATCGGCAAAACATTCAAGGAACATCTAAAAAATCTACAGGAAGTCTTCCAGCGACTGCAAATGGCAAAATTAAAGCTGATTCCGAAAAAGGGCACTTTGTTAACTGCAGAAGTCAAGTATTTGGGTCACATCGTCTCAGCTGATGGTGTAAAGACGGATCCGGAAAAAATACTGGCGGTGAAAAATTGACCTACTCCGAGTGATAAACATCAGTTGCGCAGCTTCCTAGGCTTAGCGACATATTACCGTCGATTCGTAAAAGACTTTGCCAACACGGCGAAATGTCTGCATCAGTTAACAGAAAAAGGAAAGCCATTTACATGGAGTCAACAGTGCCAGGAAGCATTTAAGAGAATAAAAGACCAACTCTGTGACTCCCCAGTTCTGGCGTATCCAAAACCAGGTCACGGTTTCATCATAGATACTGACGCCAGCAATGTCGGAGCAGTACTATCACAAGAGATCGACGGGCAGGAGAGAGTGCTATCATACTACAGCCGAGTACTCTCAAAATCAGAAAGGAACTATTGCGTAACTCGCCGAGAACTATTAGCCATTGTAGAAGCAACAATACATTTTCACAAATATCTCTATGGTCAAAAGTTCCTTCTTCGAACGGATCACGCATCACTTAAATGGCTACTTCAGTTTAAGAACCCCGAAGGCCAAGTAGCCAGATGGACAGAAAAGCTCGAATCCTACGATTTTGAAATTGTTCACCGAAGAGGAAGAATCCACGGTAATGCCGATGCGCTTTCACTTCGTCCTTGTCCACCGAACTGCAAGCATTGTCACCGCGTAGAAGGAAAAGAAGCCGGAGAAACCATTCAGAGGATAACGACCGAACCAAAGGATGGATGGAATCAGCAAGAACTGGAAGATGCCCAACGTAAAGATCCAGATATTTCACCGATCATGGCATGGACGAAATGAAACGGCCTGAGTGTAAAGACATCTCCCAATTCAGCGAAACCTTAAAGTGTTATTGGGCACAATGGAACTCCCTTCACCTAGTCGGCGGATTATTAAAACGGAAATGGGAAAACGCTGACGGAAAATCGTATCACATGCAAACCATTGTCCCGCATTTTAAAGTCGAGGAGGTTTTGAAGGAATATCATGGAGGTACCTCCGGTGGGCATTTGATTCTACTGGATCCATCTCCGAGATGATGTCGAAAATTGGTGCCGTAAATGTACTACATGTGCATCGAGTCAGGGCCCACGACGCAGATCAAAGGAGAAATGCAACAATACAACGTGGGAGCTCCATTCGAGAGAATTGATGTGGATATTGCTGGACCATTTCTGGAATCAGAAAATGGTAATCGCTACATTCTAGTGGTCATTGATTATTTCAGCAAGTGGCCTGAAGCTTACGCCATTCCAAACCAAGAAGCAGTAACCGTTGCAGAACAAATTGTTGCCAACTGTGTGAGAAGATTTGAAGCTCCACGTGAACTACACTCCGATCTAGGGCGCAATTTCGAATCTCAAATATTCAAACACGTGTGCCAAATGCTGGGAATAAGCAAAACCAGGACAACTCCACTACATCCACAGTCCGATGGAATGGTGGAACGTTTCAATAGGACATTGAACTCAAACCTATCCAAACTCGTCAGCGAGAGGCACCAGGACTGGGATCAGCACATCCCTCTATTTTTAATGGCCTACAAAACATCGGTACATTCAACAACAGGAGAAACTCCGTCCCGAGTCATTTTCGGAAGAAATATTCGAGTTCCTGCGAAACTAATGTTTGGAGTGCCACCAGACCAACCAACCAATGCCAAAGATTACGTCTCGGATCTTCAATGTCGACTAAATACAATTTATAGCCTGGTCAAAGATAAAATTGATTTGGCAACCGACCTAAAGAGAGGGTAATGTTACATACAGATCTGGCAACCCCGCAACTCGATCTCTCTCGAATAGACAAGAATTATGTAGAACAGTATACTCCACTTTTATTTATGGAAGACGCGAACCAGGAAAGCGATAGAAAAGGACGCGGCGGTAGTGCCATATAGTGCGAATTAAGTTAAAGTGCGAATAAATAAATTATCACTTATTTTTAAACGAATTGTGTTTTTACTTGAAATCCCGGCGAACCCCTAGCTCGCAACAATATTTATTTTCGAGTAAATTTTTTCTTAATGTCTTTTTAAAAAAAATTGGTTTCAATGAAATCTCCGCATAACGTCTATAGCCACGTTGTATTGTAGACATCCTGAAGAAGAATTTGCGGGATTTTAAGTTCAACTTGACTCATCCTGAGCTGAGATATTGATCCTTTTCTTCCAGATTTTTAGATTTTTAAGTAATTATGTTATTTTTACTCATAAAAATTCCTTTTTAGGCTGCCAATCATATTCTTCGAGAATTGCTATGTGGTTACGTGCATACATACATTTAATTTGCACAAAGAAAAAATAACATTTTCAACCAGAACTGTTATGTAGCGACAAGTGGATGTAACCTGCATGAGGTGTTTCATGTGTATTGACAAAACACAATAACTCAGAATTTATGATTGAAATTTGAAGCTACAAGCGTGAAAATTTGTGAAAATCATTAAAAAAAAATGCTGAAAAGTTTAAAATATTAACTGGTCGATTGCCTTCTAAAGTTCTACTCCCTCCCATACAACATTTTTTTTGGACCATTTTTAAAAAATCAATGATCACCGAACCATTAAAAGCTACAAACTTAAAATTTTGCACAAACACTTCTGCAATCATTTAAAACAAAGTTGCGTCAAAAATAATTTAGTAAATGTAAGCAAATTTATTGAATAAAAGTTAAGAAAATTTTTAGGAAAATATAGTCACTCTTAATCGTCAGCCCGAAGTGGGTCTTTTAATTTCTTAGTAAGTTTTCAGATTCAACAATATGTATATAAATATAGTACAGATGAAGATTATAACTTCCCAGTGAGAAGATTTTAAGCTCTCTGTACAGAATCCCTCAGAAATTTGGAAAAAAAATCCTTCTGGACAAAGCGCTCGAAAATCTAGGTTGTGGTATTTTTTTTCACTCAAGCCATTTTTCATCCCCCATTCCTTTCTTCATGAACTTTCAGCATTCATACCGAAAGCTTTCGGAATGGAGACAGTATACATACTCGGATTACATTCAGCATGCATTCCAAATGCATTTTTAAGAGAAGTTGGATGCTCGTATATCATCCTCAAATACTCCAACCAATATCTGTATCCAATTATCTCGTGAAGAAACAGACAACTTACGAAACATTAATCCGCATGTCACGAAAGCCCAGCAAATAAAGCTCAATACCCGAGATCAATAATTTCTCCGCTCTGTAACCGATTATTTCCATGTCCGTCTTTTGTGATTGCATATATATATATATTATCGTATATCAATCACCACCCGAGCAAACCGGACATGGCTCTTACAAATGGATACATTCCAGATGCATTCAGAATGCATCCATCCAGTGGTAGATGAATTTTTGATGAAAAAAAAAATGCTAGAAAAAACACTCAACCATGCAGGATAATCTAGAAAGCTCAGGGTTCATCAAAATTCTAGAAAAAATGGCATGAGTACTGCCTTAAATCTTTTTATTTACAGTTTATTGTTATTATTTATTATTGGGAAACGATTAATTCCTCAAGATGAGAAATTTTGTTTCTGGTGCTGGCCTTGTTTGATTTTCAGAACATCTTCTGAAACTTTATTATGGCTCCTGCATAGACTACGATGTAGTAGACAGGAACTTAGTTCAAACCTATAGATTTCGAAATATTTATTTGTGAAGTAGAATTTTTAGCCCTTCACCCCTTTTATAGCGTAAAAATTTGGTCATATCTTTCAATTGTCAGGCAATTCTCACTGTTCTTCTCTATTTTTAAGATTTTTACTTAATTAGCTAGCTAGTATAATTTCATCTGTGTGGCCTAGATTCAGAAATCAATTAAGATGGTACAGCTACACTTTAATACACCCCCCTTATACCCAAGGTCGAATCCGAACAAGCAACCCTTATTTTCAATCTCTATATAGATGGATTGTATTTCGCTGCCTTCGTTTTTTTTTCTAAAATAAAGTTAAAAAAAAACTTTAACTCCAGCATAGCCAAGAAATGATAAGATGTATTAATAAATTTTTCTTTTTTACCCATTGCACGAAGCGCAGCATTCCCATCTAATGGGGAAAATCCATAAGACATGACTCCACAGCTCTCCTTCGTTACACCACACTAAACGTTACACAATTCTTAAAACAGGATTAGTGCTTCTTTACAGAAATAAACGTTGTGAATTGAAGAACTTTTGATTTTCAAAAATTAATTTTTTTGGCTTATTATGACTTTTTCAGGAAGGCTGCAAAAAATCTGACATTTCGCTCTACATCGACTTGAAGTTGTCGCCAGGACTTAAATTTGGTCTGAAGACAAAGGCGATGCTTTAGTTTTGCGGTGATGGTTCTTGTACAAGCTATCTCACAGTTTTCTTATCGGATTATCAATTTCCAGAGCAGTTTTCTTATATTATACATATATATAATATAATAAATTAAATTTATTAAAAATAATTTAAATATTATATTATATACAGGGTGTTTGGTACTCCGTGCATAACCTTGTAAGGGGTTATTCCTGGATATATTTTGAGCAAAAAATTGTTCTACGGAGATGGCCAATTTTTAATATCCGCGGAGATACAGGGTGATCAAGAAAAGTCCTTCGGACCTGTACCCTCACTCACTCAAAACGCTATATCTTGAAAACTAATAATCGCATTTCAAAATGTTATAACTTGTTTTTTAGGGAATCAAATTATCTTTCATTTGGTGTAATAGTCCGTATTGTACCTGTACGCAATCCTGAGGTATTTGCTTCAGACCACAAATTTTTGATATTTTGACCCTCAAAATTCTGCGATCAATGTAGTTTATCTCAAAAAAACGCATTATAAAAATATCATTTTAATGTTGGTTTTTTATGTGCCATATTATTGCCTACAAGCGATGTATACGCTTGCATTGCATAAATTTCATAGTTTAGAAAAAAATATCATTCCAATAGTATAGCACTTTTATCAAAAAACAAGAATATGTTGATCAACACTCTCCGCTTGAACTAAAAAAACTTAAGAATGGTTTTTATGGCTTATTTCAAATTTCCTTAATTACAATAAATGTTCAAAATGGCTACCTTCATTTTGAATGCGCGCTAAAGCTCGTTTTGCCAGTGTTCTCTTTATGTTCATACTCCTCAACTGCTGCCTTATTTCTGTTGCTGCCGCATCGATTCTGGTGTTTAGATCCTGCAACGTTACTACTTCCGTTGCGTAGACAAGGTCCTTCATCCGTCCCCATACAAAGAAATCCATAATAGTTAAATCAGGAGCTTGCAGGGCAGTGTATCGGTCCATTTCTACCGATCCAGCGATTGCTATAATTGGAATTTAACCAATCTCTGATTTGTCGGCCGTAATGAGCTGGAGCACCATCGTGTTGGTAAAACATGGAAGCCAATCGTTGCAGTGGCACATCATCCAATAACTCTTGTAGATCATTTGTCAAAAACTGCAAGTAATTGGAACTATTTAGGGTAGGCGGAAGCCTAATAGGACCAATAAAATCGTTGCCAATCACACCTGTCTATAAATTGACACTGAATCTGTGCTGGAATGATGCCTCTCTTCTTGTATGTGGATTGCTCTCAGCCCATGTGTGTAAGTTGTGGAAGTTTGTGATACCGTCCCTGGTGAATTGGGACTCATCAGTCCAAAGAATGTTGTTCATAAAATTCTCGTCACTTAGTTGTCGTTCAAGGAGCCCATTGCAAAACTCCATCCTTTTGGGCAAATCAATGGGTGCCAGCTCCTGCACTGGTGTGTGGTGGTAGGGATGCAACCGCTCTGCTTTTAGGACACTCCAAACTTTCCACGTAGAGACGTTTAACTGCAATGCCAAGCGTCGGACAGCGTCGTTGTGTTGAAACTCATTTTAATTTAATTCATTTCCTCGATAATTTAATACTACTTAAAGGACATTCATCGATAATTTAAATAGTAATTAAAGGACACAAAGAATATTTCAGTTTAACAACATTTCAGGTAGTTTTTTTAGAACGAGGGTTGGTTTATGGCATATTTTATTTTTAAGCCATATGTATTTTCGCTTATTACCTGGAAAACGGGAAAACCTAAATCATAAGTATGTATGCATTTTTTGTAGGCAATAATATGGCACATAAAACAACAACATTAAAATGACATTTTTATAATGCGTATTTTTGAGAAAAACTACATTGATCACAGAATTTTGAGGGTCAAAGTATGAAAAATTTGTGGTCTGAAGCAAATACCTCAGGATTGGGTACAGGTACAATGTAGACTATTACACCAAATGAAAGGTAATTTGATTCCCTAAAATACAAGCTATAACACTTTGAAATGCGATTATTAGTTTTCAAGATATAGCGTTTTGAGTGAGTGAGGGTACAGGTCCGAAACACTTTTCTTAATCACCCTGTATCTCCGTGGATAATGAAAATTGACCATCTCCGAAGAACAATTTTTTGCTCAAAATATATCCAGGAATAACCCCTTACAAGGTTATGCACGGAGTACCAAACACCCTGTATATAGAATGAGGAAAAGTCAAAAAACTGAGCACCAGCAAAACTAAGCGCAATCGAAACTGAGCGCTACCGAAAATAATGAAATGGCTGACATTGGTATTTGCATGAGAGATGGCGCTGAGATGACTATATCGGATATTTTAACCTAAAGGGGTAAACTTGATCTATCAACTATTCGTCATCATGACAGCACTGGAACTGTGTGTTGCAGGCCCATTCTACTTGTTGCAGACACTTATTTTGCCATGGAGTGAAAATGATGCCAAATGACAATAACAATGAAACCCGTGATCAACATGATGCTACTGATACTGCAACATTGGCTGGTACTGTAACACTGATTCTGCAACACTGGTACTGCAGGATTTGCTGGAACTCCAACAACGGTACTGCAACAATAGCACTGCAACATTTGCTGGTACTGCAACGGCAGAAAAACTCGGTTTTTTCGGGATTTTTTCGGACCAATGGAAAAAGTCGAAAAGTCGAAAAAGTCGATTTCGCTCTTTTTTTTGCGATGAGTTAATTGACTAAACACTGTTTTTTGCGCGTTATTGCGCGTATTTCATATGTGTACAAAAGTAGCGTAACCGGAGTGTGTCCAAGCTAAAAACACTGCAAGAGATGTGGGGGAAAAAAGTTCCATGGTTTTCACAAGTACTGAGAGATAAACTACTTTTCTTTTGTAATTTTCTGAATCCTAAATTCTGTAAGTACTAAAAAGATTTTTAACTTCTTCTTAAAGAAAGATCTGCTGAAAAAAACCAAAATGTCCAAGACACAATTTCATTCATTCATAAATCATGCAAAACCTATGCTCTATTACCCAGCAAACAATTTAACAAGCGCTCGGAAATAACGATCTTAAAACGAGCATAATGTGCCACGAAACAAATAAACTGCATGATGACCATAAGTAAACCGAACAAAAAGGGTCGCACAACGTCAATCCACAAGCAGTTTATATTTCACTATGCACATTAACAGAGCCATACATTATTTCGTGTCGATATTTCAAAATATTGGCAACGCAAATGGTGAAAAAATTGGAGTTTGCAGAGGTGTTCGCGTGTGATTGTGGGCTTGTGTCCGTGAAATATTCAAAATTCATAAACAACGGGAACATAACAAGAAGCAATTGCGAACTTCTGTTGTTTAGCTTTAAGGGCCACGTTCTTAAATAAATCGTTAATGCCTCATAAATAATATCGCTTATGAATCGTTTAAGATATTTATTAAAGAATTAAAATGAAAATCATTAACGATACATTAATGATTTATTGATAACGATTACATACTTGCTAATATACTCGTTTCTTGTAAGCGTTTTACAAGTCATTAATGAATAATTAATAGTAATTCATTAACGAATGCCCATTTAGTCCGCTTGATGAATCGTTAAGGACTCGTTAACAAAGCTCGTTAACGATCAAATCGCCCGTTAATATAATTAGTGAATGATTCTGTAACGAATTAATTTATATGCTGGGTAGGGATGGATCCATTGATTCATGAACACAACAACAAAACAACGGTACCGACTTTGCTAAAAGAAACAAAAAAGTTCCAAATACAATTAAGAGATCAATTCTGCATACCAAAAAAACTCACATTTACACTCAAGAATCCCTTTCCTTACGATGGCATGTACCTGTCTGATCTGGTGGTTAAACTATCTCGTTCCAAACGAAACAGTCTTATTTTTCATATACTGAGTCGTATTCCTGTCTGTATCGTACAAAATTCACTTAACGACTAAACTTAAAATCAACCTTGAAAAATACCGTATTCGGTGTAGCGTTAACTTGGCGAGGAACATTGTAGTGTTTAGTGTTACCAAATAGACATAACAGTGGTTATAACCATTATCACAGTCAAAACTCCAAATTGCCATACTAAGTCTTCATTCGCTTTAAATTTGTTTACCTCCGTACTGGCACCTGCATCGAATTCGGTTGGATGCGTGGCTAGTAAAAGAGCTTTTTTGTTTTGTAAATTTTTCTTGTGCTGATTGAGACATCTTTATGTCTTCACTTATCTCTGGTTAAAGTCTCCTATTGTAATATTTTGTCTAATCGTAAACGTAGTCCAAATTCACTTACTACCGTCAATGTTCACAAATATTTCTTTAGCACGCTCCAAAGATTTTGCAAGTATGTTTATGTATGTGGTCGGCATATGCTACGAGTTACGTGGATTTGGAGCATGTTGTTCCTTTGGTGTCAACAGGAAGTTTCCGAACAACGAGTGCCAAATTGAAAAGCATTGATGCCAGGCTATCACCTTGTTTAGGGCCGTGTTCCGTTCTAAATGTACTCTCTGAATTGTGACAGAGACTCTGTCAATATCATTCTTGTAAGCCGAACCAGTTTCGATTATAGTCCTAACTCCAACATGATTTTCACAGTACACGCGTGTCATTACTTTCGTACGCCTGCTTGAAGTTAACAAATATCTGATGCCACATCATTCCACTTCTCCAGAATCTGTTTAACTGAGAATATCTGGTCGGTGGTCGATCGCTCAGCTGAAAATCCTTGGTATTTACCAATTACTTTGACAGCAAAGGGCTTAGTTTATTGTGCCGTTTGTAATGCTAAGAAATAATGCTCGTACAGAGCCGCCAAGGATACAGAAATATTTGCTGTCGCTCAAAAACCTCGATTTCGAGTGGCCTGTCCGTCGAGAATTATGTTGCACGCAGACGTATAGACATCTGTGTGCAACATAACTCTAGAGCGCTTTGAGCTATCGTGCTGAAATTTGTTGTGTGTGATTTTTATCAAAAAATTAACTTTAAGTTCGTGAACGCGCTCCATCCCCCCACTCCTTCTACATAGCCCGATACAAATTTTGTGAAATTTCTAATTTTAAAACATTTATTTTCCTTCGAAACTATTTAAGCTATCAAATTGAAATTTGGGCCTAAGTATAATGATGTATACATATATGTATCATTAAAATCATTCGTTCGTTCGGGAACATAGCCCAGCGTTGCGCTCATCCTGGATTATGGCCAGGTCCAGCTATGTTCCTGTAATGTGGGAAACACATGGATATTGATGTAAGGATATTGGGAAAAAATGGCTGAGGATGAGAACAGACTTGGCGATCACCGCTGCAGTCGTCCATAGGAAAGACGGCACAACATAAAACAAACAAACAACAAATTGACTCAAAGTACATAAATAAGAAATGAAACACACATACACAAAAAAAAGATATCACGTAAAACAGCTATCGGAAAAAAAAGGAAAGCCAAATATGGTACATACCCATGCAAGCCTGGGTTTGAATGGGAGTGACAGAATTGGTCGCATTACGTCCAAAACCCTCCGTACAAAATGCCAGCTTCACACTTGAAGTTTGATAGACCTTCCACGAAATTTGGCAGAATTCAAACTTATGAAATCACACATCCGAATGAGAGGAGATGGATGAGACGAGGAAGTTGCAAAATCTGTGACTCAACCCCACTGCGCCACCCCCGAAAGGTGATCGTACAAAACCTCAAGATCCATCGAAACCGGTCGAAATCACACCTCCGTACGGAAAGCGGCAGAAGGGCAAAATGGATCTCAATACCCCCAACGTAACTCGCCTTAAACATTCCCAGAAGCGCCCGTACAAAACTTATTGCTGATAGCCCCTAATGGCTTGGTGATAATTGCAAAAATAGTCGAAAAAATACCCTCGCATGGGAGGGACAAGAGCCGACTAGTCAACATCCCACACCTTCATGAAGCTTTCCAAAAATTAAATTGGCAAATACTTAAATACCCCAATCAAAAAGCCTGAGCTTCCGTGTCTCTCTCAAGATATACTAATCACCCCCCGCGCAGGCCATGAACCGCTCTGGCGCACGAAATCCCGGTCCAAGCCAACGTTCCCCTCCATACACATCAAATGGATGCATGGACCTGGAAAATCTGAACCCTGCATCCCCAACCAGGGCTCAAAAAAAATACCAAATTGTGGCCAACAATCTGTTTCCAGCCCCTGTTTCGGACCACACTGGACACAAAAATCAATCCACTTCCTTCCCCCCGCCGCATCCCACACAAACCAAACCGAATATCGAGCTTCCGCACTCGCAGTGGAAACACCTGCAAGCGCAGTCCTCGACGTCATCTCTCCCGCGTCTCCCTCCCGCTCGGCACTCCACAAAACCGAGGCAACGGAAGTCGGTCACCTAGTCGCACACACAGTCGGACGGACCCTTTCCCTTCCCGCATTTTCATGCAGATCCAGCCATCGTGCGATACTCTAGATGAAAGAGAAATTTTTTAATTTTAAAAAATTTTGTAGGTTAAGTGGTAGAGTGGGTGACGACAAAAATTTACGTACTGACAAAATTAATGTATTGGATTTAGTGAAATTGTGCAGTTTGTATGGGAGGGGGTAGAAGAAGGGGCGAGTTCTTAATGAATTTTCCAGAAATAACTATAAACATCATTCTTTTGATATGGTTTAAATTGCAGTAGTTGAATCAGTAGTATTTATACTTTTCAGGAAAACCGACTTTTTGTAAAATTATGAAATTGTGTCATATTGTATGAGAGGGGGTACAGCGAGTAAAGTTAATAGTTTAATTTTCTTTAGTCTTGCTACAAATTTTAAATAAATATTTTTGCACAATTTCAGCTCAATAAATCTTATATGTACTGAGTAAATTTGTTTAGAGTATTTAATAAAAAAGTGCAGTTTATATGAGAGGTGGTGGAAGCAGGGGGAGGACCCAAATAATTATTATAGAGTAGATTGAAATCATCATAAAAGTAATATTTTACAAATTTCAGATCAATAGATTTTATACTTTTCGAGCAAATCCGTTTATTGTTAAATTGTGAAATTGTGTCATTTTGTATGGGAGGAGGTGGGGTGATTTGGCCCGTTCATGAGCTTGACCTTACTTTTCGTCAAAAACGATGTGTACGAATTTTGAACTTTCTAGCTCAGCGCGTGAGCTAGAGATCGCACAGACGGACGGACATCCGGTTTTGAGATTTTTGAGCGACAACAAATATTTCTGCACCCTCTGCACCTCTGTGCGGGTTGGAAGAGTGATGAAAGTTGCCCTAAACTTGTCGATGAATATCTCGAGAAGAAAATCCTCATTGATGAAATGATTTCGCATACATTGAAATTGGAAGAGATAAATCATGCACTTGAATTGATGGCAGCGAAGTGTTATACACTTTGGATAGTAATGTTTTGGGCTTTACGCCCAATCGTAGTCCTGTTATGTCTTATGCAAAGTTTGTTCACGAATGAGGCATTTGACCTAGCCTGTATTGTAAACGCTAGAAAGTTGTTAGAAGCTGGAAGAGTTAAGATCGGCTGGGTAAACTGCCGCATTCGCGACCGAACGGAATTAACAAAATGTTTTAAATGTCTAGAGTTTGGTCACCTAGCCAGGCAGTGTAAAATCGGAGAAGACAGCTCCAAGCTTTGTAGGAAATGTGGAATGGAAGGCCACATTGCGAAAAGTTGTGACAAGGAGCCATCATGCATGATCTGTAGGAAGGATCATCCAGAAAATGCGAAGCATGTAGCCGGCAGCAGCAAATGCCCGATTTTTAGGAGAGCCATCACAAGTAAAATAAACTGCCAACAAGTCGGGCGAAACTTTATTATTCTTGGGACAAGTTGCGGATGCGTAGAAAGTCAATATGCAGGTTAGAGTGGTTAGGGAAGACTAAGTGAAAGGAGGTTCTTGGGCAGGGCAGTTATCAATTTAACACTTTGTGGAAACGTTCAAAAGCTCCAGTATATATAATCAATATTTCGTTCGTTTATTTATGCAAGTTTGAGTTTTGTGAGGGGAGGGGTGAGGGGGGATAGTAAAGGTCGGTGGATGCTAATAGTTTTTTAATTGATTGCTTGAACCACGTCCAATATTCCTTGTATAGAATGTCAGTTTCATAGACGAAGTTGCATAGAATTTTCATAAGATTCTATGTATTTTACATTCACGAAACCAAACATTTGTGTGGGAGGGGGTAGAGGAGGTAGAGGAATCGTAAAAATTGTGACGCGATTCTAATTCCTTTCTCATGTAGTGTGCTCGTACAAAAATTCAAATTCGTAGCTTTTAATTTGTTGGTTATTAGTTGATTTAATGAAATAGGTCGAAATGATACTTTTGTATGGGAGGGGGTAGAAGGGCAAGCGCGATTGCAAAACTTTTAAAGTAAATTCATTTCAAATATTTTTATAAGTTCTTATGCAAAATTTAAAATTGATAGCTTTTAATAGTTAGATGATAATTAATTTCTTGAAAATGGTCGAAAAAATAATTTTGTATGGGAGGGGGTAGAAGTGTTGAAAGTATTCGACCAGTTAATATTTCATACTTTTAAGGATTTTTTTTAAATGTATTTTCCAAATTTTCAAGTTTCTACCTTAAAATTACATCCAAAAATTTTCAGTTTTCGTGTTTTTTTCGCTGTACATGAAACACCTTGTGCCCATTAGACCGGGGTGGTCGGTTCGTAACAATTGTGGATCAAATTATTATTTTTTTTCTATGTATATCAAATAGATGTATCCATATGCCAAATTTAAAGTTTCTATCTTTGCCCAGAGTCCTAAAAAAATCACTCAAAATTTTCGACATTTTTGCTTACCACCTCCCTCCCTTTACACCTCCTAACTTAAAAGTTATCAAAATTAACTATTGTGTAGTTCTACAATGTGACAAATTTTTGATTTGATATCTGTACGGTTTTTTGAGATATAAGGATTTGTAGTTTTGAAAAGTGCGCCATTTTTGAAATGCTCCCTATTTCCCCTCACTACTATTATTTCAACATATTATTTTTTTTTGTATTTTCCTAGTATAGCTTAATACACGTTTTAAGTTTCAATTACATAGCTTAAGAGATAGTTGAGATATTCATTTTTAAGTGTTTTTCTTTGCACCCCCCGTGACCCTCCCCCTTACAATAATTAGCCACTTTCTAAGCTGATTCCGATGGAACTATATGCCACCTTAATGGTCATAAAATATGATTTTTTTACGATAAGTAATTTTGAAGATATAATCATTTGAAAAAACAATTCGGCCGACAATTTGTTTTTAGCCCCCCCCCCCCTTTTTGGACGCCAATGAATAAAAAATTAAATTATTTTTGGAGTTTGTTCCACAACCCTCTCTATATCTCTACTGATTTTCAACTTTCTATCTGCATTCGTGAGGGAGATATTAGCAAGTGTAGTTTTCGACTTTTTCCCTCCCCCTGCCTCCCCCTTCCACCTAACACCCCCTAAAATTTAGAAAATAGAGCTCACTTACGGCGTACGGTGGGACGGATTTTTTTTTTTGCAATTGTAGGCTAATTTAGTCATGAAACGCGAAAAAAAAATTTCAGGGTAGCAAACTTTTTTTTTTCTTGTGTCGATCACACTACTTTATTATTAGAATAATAAAGTAAAATCATGAAGATAATACAGATTAATCTGAACCACTGTAGGATAGCGCAGGATATCCTGACACAAATTGCTAAGGACGAGGGATCGGATATCGTTTTGATTAGCGAACCGTACAAAAATCTCGACAGAAATATCTGGATCTGTGACAAAACAAAGCTAGCGGCAATATGGATACGTGGAAAACACGCGTTCCAACAAACCAGTGAACAGGCGGAGGGCTTCGTACGATCAAAACTAAATGGAATTCACTTCTACAGCTGTTACGCACGACCCAGCTGGACGACGAGTGAATACCAGACAATGTTAGATAATCTAACGGCCGACGCACGCGGTAAAACTCTAGTGGTCATAGGCGGTGATTTCAATGCATGGGCAACAGAGTGGGGTAGCAGGCTCACCAATGCTAGAGGACGCATTTTGCTCGAGACATTTGCACCAGTGGAAATAGGAATTGCAAATATTGGCCGGGCAAACACGTATCGCAAAGCAGGAATGGGCTTCATCATAGACATAACTTTCGTAAGCAACTCCCTTCTACGGAATACGAAATGGCGTCTTAGCGAGCAATATACACACAGCGATCATCAGGAAATAATACTGGATATAAAAGAAAGAAAAGCCGTACAACGACCGAAATTAACAGGCCCAAAATGGAAAGATAAACTCTTCGACAAGGACACGTTCGAAGAAATGATGAACACCGACGTCACAAATCGAAGCGGAACAGCGAAGATCCTTGCGGAACAACTCACCCACACTATCATCACAGCGTGCGATGCAGCGATGCCCAGAAGGACAATTAGTGGAAGAGGTGCACCATGCTACTGGTGGAACGAGGAAATAAAAACACTCAGGGCAAAGTGTTTACAAGCCCGACGCAGAGTCCAACGATCAAGGGGAAGAGTAGACTTTCAGGACCGATTAAACACTTTCAAAGTGGCAAGACGAGATCTAAACAAGGCGATAAAACAGAGTAAGGCAATTTGTTTCAAAAATCTCTGTAACGAAGCAGATATAAATCCCTGGGGTGTAGCATATAGGATGGTGATGACAAAGCTGAAGGGTCAAAGGTCCCCACGAATAACTTGCCCGATAGTGCTAAGATCAATAGTAGAGCACCTGTTCCCCCAAAGGCCATCTACTGTGTGTAGCATATCCAGAGAGATCAGCATAGAGTCTATCCCTGCAATTACGTCGGCGGAACTATTTGAGGCATGCGGAAGGATGGGAAACAACAAGGCACCTGGACCCGATGGCATCCCAAATATGGCAATAAAAGTTGCTATTCAAAAGAGGCCCGACATCTTTATAGCAACTATGCAAAAGTGTTTCGAGGAAGGAGTCTTTCCTAAGCCATGGAAGCTCTAACATTTGGTACTTCTACCAAAAGGAAACAAGCCTCCTGGAGAACCATCGTCATATCGCCCAATATGTTTACTTGATACGTTAGGAAAGATCTTTGAGCGAATTATTAACAACAGACTGCTCGTACTAGCAGAGGAGAAAGGAGCACTCTCAGACCACCAGTTCGGATTTAGGAAATCGCGTTCAACTGTTGCCGCCATAAAAGTGGTAGTCGATACTGCAGCTAAGGCGATACAAGGAGAAAGATGGCGATGGGGGACAAAAAAATATTGTGCAGTAGTGACACTGGACATTAAAAATGCCTTTAACGCGGCAGATTGGTCACTCATAAACAGATCGTTAGTCAGGATGGAGACACCACACTACATGTTGAGAATAATTTTAAATTACTTCACCAACAGGAAGTTGAGGTACCAAACTGATGAGGGGTTATGATACTACAACGTCACCGCGGGAGTCCCACAAGGATCTGTACTAGGCCCTCTCCTGTGGAATATTATGTACGATAGTTCTTCGACTATTGTTGCCGCAAGGAGTAAAATTAATCGGGTTCACTGACGACATCGCTGTTGTTACCGTGGCTAAGCACATCCTCGAAATAGAGTCAGCAACAAATGAAGCCATATCACAAATAAGAGACTGGCTAGAGTCCGCTGGCTTAGAATTAGCAGATCACAAAACGGAGGCTGTTCTAATAACAAGCCGAAAGAAAATTGAATACATGAACATTCAGGTCGGCAGTCAAATCATCAGATCCAAGGAGGCAATTAAATATCTAGGAGTTATGCTCGATAACAGGTTAAAATTTAAAGTTCACGTGGACTTCGCGAGCAAAAAGGCGTCACAAATGCAGGCAGCCCTTTCCCGAATACTGCCAAACATCGGTGGACCAGGATATGCCAGAAGGATACTACTTTCGAGAGTAGTCAGCTCGGTTCTCCTATATGCTGCTCCGGTTTGGGCGGCGGCGCTAGCGACAAAGGAAACAAGGAAAAAGATGTCATCAACATATAGGCTCTGTGCGATAAGAGCAATCAGCGGTTTCCGAACAATATGGGACGAGGTAGCCTGTGTCATAGCCGGAATGATCCCCATTGACATTCTCGCGAATGAGATGCTAAGGATCTACGAAAGAAGATCCTCGATCCAACAAGAGGCAGCTGTTGCCAGAAAAATAAAAGAAGAGGAAAAGGTAACATCAATGGCTATGTGGCAAGCCAGGTGGGACAACGCTACAAAAGGCAGATGGACCTATAAGCTAATCCCCGAAATTGAGGTCTGGACAAAGCGGGTGTACGGGGACTGCAACTATCACATCACGCAGTTCCTATCAGGTCATGGCGGCTACCGCAAATAGCTACATAGGTTCGGACACTATAATTCGCCCTTTGTCCAAATTGCCCTGATCAAGAAGAAGACACAGAGCACGCGGTTTTCAACTGCAGTCGCTTCGGAGAATGGAGAAATAATATTCCGAGTCCACCATTCATCATTGACTATATGATGGAATCAAAGGAAAATTGGATGGAAATTTGCACACTCGTAACGAATGTGCAAAATGATCTTCGAAGAATCGAGAGAGAAAGCAGAGCAGAAACAATTTAAGGAGCACAGCATAAAATGCTAGCCAGCCCCGCGAAGTAATTCCTAGCGGCAGTCCCGCGGGGAGAGTGCGTGCATGCCAATCGTGCATGCCAATGGCACGGGCTATTGGTATCTAATGAAGATTCCACACCTCCCTGGCGTAACCAGAAAAAAAAACCCTAGCCTGTATTAGAGGTGGTTTTGTGTGTGTGTGTATATGGAGTATTTCTGCACAAAAGTTTAAAATTTAGAAAACTATAACAGGCTGGCTATATAGAACGATATTGGACTTACCAAACGGATTTTTTTTAAGCACGAATTTTTCAGTTGCTACTGGCGATGAAAAATTATTTGAAATAAAATGGACAATCGGTGTAAAAGTGAAACAGTTCCACTTCAAGAAGGCCTAGATACTCAGTAGATGGTTTCTGTTCGCTTTCTATCATTCAGTCCCCATAACATCTGCAAATATTTGTCAGTAGCAGCCAGTACAGCTGAAAAATATATATCAGCTTCTCCACTCGTTACGGTCGTTCTCACTCCTCTTCCCCTACCTTCCTAATCCCATTCCTTCCTTCCATGACTGTGTTTGTGCATTGCACATAAAGGCCGAAATTGCCTATAACACAGGTCATTCCGTAAAAAAAAATGCCTTGTATCCCACAAACCTGACAAGATGCAATCACCAACGAAGGCCAGTCGTTATCAAATTCTACAAGCGTTAAGATGTTTGGTTTTCAAATCACAGAAAACATATCTTAGAACGATCATATAATTAAGATCGTCAGGGACACATCTTAATGTTTGGATTACCTCAAGTGCTGTACAAACTTCGATTGAGGGGATGATTTATAAGGCATACATTAGACGACGTCTTGAATTTAAATTCCACCTATGGACGGCAGCTCCAAAAACCTTTTTTCCTATTTGGATAATATCCAATCTCGGGCCAAACTATATGAGATTCTGACATCTCTTCATCGTTCGACTCACGAATTGTAAGCTTCTTAGCCCTTATTTATCGTAACTACAATGTACAATCTCTTTAAAATATAGGCTTAGCTAAAACCGATATCTGTCGCCTTTGTCTCGAAGACTCAGAAACGACAGTACACATCCTATGTCACTGCGAAGCAGTAGCTAGGAAAAGACACAATCGTCTTGGAAAAGGTTTCCTTTCTACCGAGGAACTAGCCGCATGGCTTAAAGATACTAAGATTAGCCAAAGCTATTGATTTATGGTAGGGTAAAGGGGCAATAAACGTACAATAGGCCGTGAAGGTCGCAGTGCTCTCACGTGTTCCCAAAATTATACAAAAAAAATGTACAATCTCTTACTACCTCGCATGACTGTACCCCGTACTGCGCGAGCGCATAAGTATTGTCTTAAACCTATGTCGCACTGTCAATTTTAATGAGTTTTAAACTGGACTTCCAATATGCTACCCATCTCGAATAGGGCAGAAACAGTTGTTTTCCGTGGCGCAATTCTGAGCATCAGCCTTTAGTTGTCGCCAGCATTTGTTTATTCCTCAAATGCTCGTAACATGGTCGACCAACTCGACGTCTTCCTTGAGGATTATAATCCAGAACTTGTATGGCGATGTTTTGCTCTAATTTCCTCGAAGTGTGACCGACTCACTACCATTTCTTTTAGTGCTTATTTTAGTCTGTCCAGTTGTTCTCCAAAGTTCGTGCTTGGAGATCAGATCTGGTCAGAATAAGCCTAAAATGCGTGAACCTTCAGTTCATAGTTGTACGATATCTAGAAAACGAGTTCCGAGTTTCCCTAGAAATCAAATATACTCCACTTCAGCAGGAAGTATATTGGAATTTTCAAAGGTCTAAAGAAAATGCAACAATTTATTATTAATCAATGCCACTATATTACACAACACTCCAATCGGAAGACTTACCTTACAATTATTCCTCACTTAAAAACAAAATAAAGTAAAACAAAATAGTTCTAATTAAATTTACTACACTTGCCCTCCATACTTAACATTAAAAATTAATTAAGTGATCGCCTGGATAACGATCCCTACAGAGGCTTCATGTTTTCCTTGTTAGTTTCCTTAATAGTTGCGCGAGCGCGAATCCATTGCAATTATGCGCTTGATATCTTTCATCGGTTGAGCCTAACTATTTATATAAAAATGATAACTTGTCGTTACGAAGACATTTTTCTTCGCCTATCATCTTCAGAGTAAGACCGGTGAGAGGCAATCGCTCCACACGAATACTAATAAAATAATAATTATACGTAGTTATAGAGAGGTAGGACATAGTATGTAGGAATAGGTAGATAGGTTTTTACGATTATCGTAGAAATATTATTATTTTTCTTTATAGATAACTGTGGAATGAGTACCTCATTAACAGACAAGAAGTCCGGTCAACTTGTAGACGAAGAAATTAATTGATTCATTTTCTTCGCAGATATAAATAAATTCAGTTCTGAAGTTATGAGGCAATCAAATTCAATAGTATTGATTAGTTTCTTAGAGGACTAGTTTTTTACAGGAATATTTGAAAAGTTTTATTTGTTTCTGTAGTTTGGTGGAAGCAGTGGCGTATCCTGATTTCAAAAATAAGTCATGCACTTGCACATTAAATATTATTTCTTGATTTGTTAATAATTTTTGATGATTAATTGCATTTATAATTCCGGTAAAAAAAAATTCTAGTCGCGAGTGGTTAGGAACGCAAAAAATAAGGTTTATTAGTTTATACTAATTCTCACACCTTCGATTTGCAGAAGACATTATTGTTTTTACTGAAGATAAATGGCACCTTAAAGATACGAATTTTATCTACCAAACTTTTGTCATAAAATCACAATACCAGGAAATTGCTAAGATTAAACCATACAAAAATAATATGTGAAACCGAAATATATACATCATAAATATCCCGTATTAAGGCGAATCCACACATTCATTACTCGCCAAATAACGAATATTTGTCTTTTGACGAGCATTCAATCGAAGAAAACTATATACATATGTATGTACATAACTGCATGCGCCGAATATTTACGATAAGCGAACCCAACCATACTACTCGAAATTTGAGACAAAATATTATAGTTGCTCGTTATTCGTCGATTATGGAATGCAGATTCACCCTTACGGATCAATTAAAGAAGACACAGAAAACCGAGAAAGTAACTCTCATAAAAGCGCACCGCTCTTAGAATATAAAGGGTGTCCCATTAAGACCAACTACAAGTACTAAAATGGCGCTACAGCCCAAATTGGACCCTGACCTCCTGACATTCAGGTTTCTTAACATTTTTCATTACTTATTGTGGAAGGGTTGTTAGCCCTTAGATTGAGGTGACCAAGATATATTCAAGCAAGCAATGTGCTGGAATTATATATTGCGTCGACCGGGATTTAAACTCACGACCTTCGAATTATAAGACCAACACGCTACCCACTAGGCTACACCCTAGCTGTACCAATGCGACCGCCTATTTTCAAATTTAAAAAAACGCAGTGTTTATTTCAAAAGCTCTAATGTTTATACTCTAGATGAAATCTGGGAGTATATTGTGTTTGCCTTACCGTTTGTAGCGCTAAGAAATAATGCTTGCACAGAGTCGCCAAGGGTACAGAAATATTTGTTGTCGCTCAAAAACCTCAATTCCGAGTGAGCGTCTATCTGTATGTCTGTTCGTATGTCCGTCTGTCTACAACATAACTCTCAAAAGCTTTAACCTATTGTGCTGAAATTTATCATATGTCATTTTCAGCAAAAAAGTAACTTGAAGTTCGTGAACGGGCCACATCCCCCCACACAAATTTCATGAAATTTCGAAATTTAACGAAATTGATTTTTCCCCGAAAACATTTCAGCCATTGGCTTGAAAATGAGGTCATAGATTAATGATGTGAATAGCATTAACGTCAAAAACTATTGATCTGATCTCCTTACTCCTTCTACAATTTTCAAAGATTCATTTATTCGGTTTGCATTGTAACTAGCAAAGCTAAAAGAACCAATTTTTGCTATAATTAATTTTATTACATTTGCAACCAATTTTGGAAAAACTATGAACTTCCCCTTACTCTTTCTACTCCGCCCACACAAATTTCTTAATTTCAATTAAAGTACTTTTCTCCAAAACCGTCAAAGCTATCAACTTTAAATTTTGCAAAAAGTATACTATTACAAATATCATTGATGTCGAAAAATTTGGTTTTGATTCGAACACTCGTTTTACCCCCTTCCATACAAATGCACAATTTTGGTAAATGGCTTCCGTGGCGTAGTGAGCAGCGTGCTTGCTTCTCAGTCAATAGGTCGTGGGTTCGATTCCCACTCTAGACGGGATTTTTTTAAGCGCAAATTTTTCAGTTGCTACTGGTGATAAAAAATTATTCTCAATAAAATGGGAAAAAACGGTGCAAAAGTGAAACAGTTCCACTTCAAGAAGGCCTAGATACTCAGTAGATGGTTTCTGTTCGCTTTCTATCATTCAGTCCCCCATAACATCTGCAAATATTTGTCAGTAAACAGCCAGTACAACTGAGCAATATACCAGCTTATCCACTCGCTACGGTCGTTCTCACTCCCCTTCCCCAACCTTCCCAATCCCATTCCTTCCCTCCATGACTGTGTTTGTGCATTGCACATAAAGGCCGAAATTGCCTATAACACAGGTCATTCTGTAAAAAAAAAAAAATTAAGTCGATTTTCGTTGAAACTAATTAATTGCAATAAATGCTAAAAAATATGAACTTTACTCCTACTTACTTACTACCACCTCCCTTACAAATTTTTGTATTGAGAATTCAACAACAGTATTTCTCCTTCGAACATACATATATGAGTTATCGGCTTTAAAATTGTAACAAAGCAATGTCATTAGGATGTTGATAAGCAGATTCAAAATCATCCGATACATCCCACTTTCTCTGCCACCTCCCATACAAATGCCATGAATTCAGACAAAAATTGTCAAATCTTCCCGAAAATTTTAAATGCTCCGCCATAACATCTGTAAATATTTTTCAGTAGCAGCCAGTACAACTTAAAAATATACTAGCTTCTCCACTCGTTACGGTCGTTCTCTCTCCCCTTCCCCTACCTTCCCAATCCTATCCCTTCTCTCCATGACTGCGTTTGTGCATTGCACATAAAGGGCGAAATTGCATATAACACAGGTCATTCTATAAAACAAAAATAAACTTTGAATCCAGCATGAAACATTTTGTATACTACGCTTGGTGTTATATACAAAAATTAAAAAACTTCCAGCCCCTGCTTTCACCACCTCCCATACAAAAGTCACTATTTATTATTCGAAAGAATTTAAGATGACATATTTTCCGGTACAATAAACTCTTTCATATGATTGGGCTTTACGCTAAATCATAATTCTGTTATGTTTTCATATACAGTGACCGACAAAAGTCTACATACGACCCCTATTTTCGTTACTTGACGAGCCCCATGGCACTAATTAAAATAATAATGATGTATTTACAGTGGCGGACAAAAGTCTACGGCAGCACCTTATATTGAGGTTCTGGTTAATTGGAAGCTTTAATAAAAAATCCATTGATGCACATTTTTTCAGTAGCGTAAATATATTTATAAAAAAATAAGAACAAAAACTTTTCATAACAAACTTAAAGAGAAATTCATAAGAGCATAAAAAATTGAATGGACAAAAGTCTACGGCAGTCAGTGCTGGCTGAATTATACACAAAAAATATCCAACTAAACGTGTCGGAATTTTTAAAATTATTTGCTGGCTTAATACTTGGTTGGACCACCTTTAGCATCAATTACTGCTTGCAGTCTTCGGGGCATAGAGGCGACTAAATTACCAGTTTCTGCGGATGTAATTTTCTCCCATTCTGTAATGAGGGCTTCCTTCAACAAATTTTTATTTTTTATGCAACAATTCTGAATTTTCCGCTCCAGAAGCTCCAATACATGTTCTACAGGGCTTAAATTCGGTCTTTGGGGTCTATTTTAATTGATATTTAACAAAAAAATCTTTTCTCCAATATAAACTTTACAAGTTACTCATGCATAGCTAAAAATAAACTGCCAACAAGTCGGACGCAATTTTATTATTTTTGGGAAAAGTTAAAGATGTATGGAAAGTCAATATGCAAGTTAAAATGGTTAGGGAGGACTAAGTGGAACCCCCTTTCACAAGTGGAACCCCCTTTAGGGCAGGGAACAACACTTAGTTGCGAATACGATCCATAGCTCCAGAACACGTAATCAATATTTCACTCGTTTATGAAAGTTTGGGTTTTTATGAGGAAGGGGGAAGGGGTGATATTAAGGGTGGGTGAATATCAATAGTTTTTCAATTGATTGCTTCAATTACGTCCAATATTTTCTGCACAGAATGTCAGTTTTATAGACGAAGTTGCATAAAATTTTCATAAAATTTGGTGTATTTTACATACATTCACGAAACTAATCATTTGTGTGGGAGGGGGTAGAAGAGATAAGGGAAATGTAAAATGTGTAATTCAGTTTTATTTCATTTCTTTTGTAAGGTGCTTGTACAAAATTTCAAGTTCGTAGCTTTTAATTTGTTTGTTAGCAGTTAATTTATTGAAAGTGGTCGAAATGCCCCCCCCCCCCCCCCTTACAATAATTAGCCTCTATGTAAGCTGATTTCAGTGGATCTGTATGCCACCTTGATGGTTTAAAAATACAAATTTTTTATGCTAAGTAATTTCGAAGATATAATCATTTGAAAAAAAAAAATTCGGGCGACAATTGGTTTTTAGCCCCCCCCTTTTTGCACCCCAATGGATAAAAAAATTGAATTAATTTTATAAGTTGTCCCACAAACCCTTTTATATGTATATCGATGTTTAGCTTCCCAGCTGTAACCATGTTGAGATATTTGGATTCTTAGTTTTCGGTTTAAGTGCTCCTCCGCCTGAACCCTTATACCCCCCAAAATGTGTGAACGCCTGAGATCCGCAAGTATCTATAATCCCTCCAAAAATTAACTTTCTATCTTGAAGGGTTTGGGAGTTAATGTACGGCGGACGGCGTGCATACATTTTTTTTTTGCATTTTTAGGCTATTTTAGTCATGAAACGCGAAAAAACTAAATTTCAGGGTAGCAAATTTTTTTTTCAAGTCGATCACAATACTTTATTATTAAAATAATAAAGTAAAATGCATTGACAAAAGTCTACATACGGCTAGGTAAAGCATTATTTATGCCACTGTGCGGTTCTGTTTTATAACGGGAAGTACCGTTTATCAAGTTTTGGCATTTGCGCTTCGCGTTAGGCAACAGTTTGGGCTGTTTCGATAAGGCTGCAGCTGTGACGATGGCTTCTCGGAAGGAAATCTCATCAGAAGTAAGGAGCTTGGTGGTAAAACATGAAAACGAAATAAAATCTTTCGAAGAAATAGCCAAATTGCTGAATTTAAGTAAATTGACTGTTCAAACTATGTTCAACAACTACAAAAGCTGGGTCGCAGAGATGTCTGTATTTTGAAAGAAGTGAACCAAAACCTAAAGGTGCATGCCACAAAATTGGCGGAGGACATAGCAAAATGAACAGGAACCACGGTGCATCCAAGAACAGTCCAAAGAACATTAAATAATAATGGTTATCACAGCAGAACACCACGCAAAAAACCACTTATAAGCGAAAAAAATCGCAAGCTTCGCTTAAAATTGGCCAAACAGCATCTAGACAAAGGACTTGATTTATGGAAGAAGGTTTTATTCACCAATGAATCGAAGTATAACATATTTGGAAGTGGCGGTAGCGCTAAAGTTTGGAGAAAGGAAAACACGGGAATCGACCCGAAACACCTAATTCCTACAGTCAAACATGGCGGTGGCAATGTGATGGTTTGGGGTGCTGTCGCAGCGTCGGGTGTAAGAAATTTGGTGTTCACTGATGGTGTCATGGATCGCCATCTCTACAAAACCATCTTCCAACACAATTTAAGGAAATCGGTCGATAAGTTGGACCTTGGTGAGAGCTGGAGATTCCAACAAGACAATGCTCCCAAGCATACCGCTCAAATCGTGCCGCTACTATAATATGTTCCAAGACAGACAAAGTCCGGACTTAAATGTCATCACGCACGTTTGGGAGCTTCTGGATCGAAAAATAAGAAAACACGACATTAGAAGTGCTACAATGCTAAAAGAGAAGCTAATTGAGGAATCGGGTCAAATAACGCCTAACGAGTTAGAAAATTTGGTCGCATTAATGCCAAGACGCTTCCAGGCAGTTATAGATGCCCATGGTGGCCCAACAAAATATTGATATTAAGTTTTGAAATGAAATGTAAATTCCTTAATGAAGTTTTTGATGGATCTCATGATCGTACTTAGACTTTTGTCAATGCTATTTTTTAGTTTTTTTCATGAATAGATTGTTAAGTTTATATTGGAGAACAGATTTTTATGTTATAATGTCAATAAAAATAGATTATAAATAAGACTATATCATTACTTTTTCAAATAGTGCTGTTGGGATCGTCAAGCAGCGAAAATAGGGGCCGTATGTAGACCTTTGTCGGCCACTGTAAGTAAAGAGTGTAGACATGGAGGTTATGTATGGAATAGAATATCCGAAAAAAGGCCGCCTTCAGACGGATGGCACTCATCGATCCTTTTGACGAAATTTTCGATGACATTTTGGCATAATACCGGTTTAATTTCATCAATGTTGCGACAAATCTGGACTTTTAATTCAGGAATCGTTGGGTTATTGGCATACACCTTTAATTTAAAAAAATCCCAAGGAAAGAAATCCAATGGCGTCAAATCGCATGGTCTTGGTACACATCGCCAGGGCGCGATATAACTCTCCCTTCAAATTTCGAATTCAACAATTCCATCGTTTCGTTCGCTATGTGTCAGCAATTTAAGGTCAGAAGAAGTTATTTATCATCTCACGGTGACAAAGGCCGTTGACGGTGACTGCATTGCCGTCGGCATTCTCGAAGAAGAACGTTCAAATCACTCCCTCAGCCCGAAATGCGCACCAAACATTGACTCGCGGTGGATGCATGGGACGTTCAAGGATCACCCTTGGATTCTCAGCTCCCCAAATGCGACAATTCTGCTTGTTGACATAGTCATCAAGTTCGAAATGTGAAAAAGAGTTGAAGCTTGAACAAAAGAAGAAAAAAACGAGGAACCGGCTTGAGTCTCAGTGCCGCTGTTAAACTTCAAATAATTCCATGGGGGCCCTAGTAAACTAAGTAACATGCAAAGCTGTGTGCCTTTTTTCCCCCAACATCACAACTCTTTGTATTACGCCACTTCATTAATAACAAGGCACGCCTTTCATTTCGACAAAGTGAAAAAGAGAGAGAGAGTCATCTCACAAACCGATTTCGTGATTCTTCAATTAAAACTGAAGAAAAGGCAAGGTGTCCTACTTTTACCATTTTAATCAATCAAATTCCTGTTAAGACCCCCTATAGGGGCATAGGACAGAAACAACTCTCTTCCACAGGGCGCGATCCTGAGCATCGGCCTTAAGCTGTTACCAGGACTTGTTTATTCCTCTGGCCTCCTGCTCAACTGCTCGCTTCCATGTGTTACATGGTCGACCAACCCGACGTCTTCCTTGAGGATTATAATCCAGAGCCTGTTTTGCGATATTTTGCTCTGGTTTCCTCAAAGTATGACCGATCCACTGCCACTTCCGCCGTTGAATCTCAATACCTATTTTAGTCTGGCGAGTTGTACTCCAAAGTTCGTCGTTGGAGATTACTTCTGGCCAGAATATTCCTAAAATGCGCCGGAGGCATTGGTTCACGAAAGTCTGTAGTTTCTTGGTAAGTCGAACGGTCATTTTCCACGTAGTATAACAACACGGATTTGACGCATGCGTCAAAAACTCGCAGCTTCATGCGAAGGGAGATCTCTCTTAACCTCCAGAAAGGCGAAAGGATACCGAAGGCCTGACGAGCTTTATTTAGCCGAGCCTCAACATCCTTTTCGGCTCCGCCGTCCATGCTGACAATGCTTCCAAGATAGCAAAAATCTTGCACCTCTTCCACATCCTGTCCGTTAAGAACAATCGCACCCCCTGTAGGAGCATAGGACAGAAACAACTCTCTTCCACAAGGCGCGGTCCTAAGCATCGGCCTTAAGCTGTTGCCAGGACTTGTTTATTCCTCTGGCCTCCTGATCAGCTGCTCGCTTCCATGTGTTACATGGTCGACCAACCCGACGACTTCCTTGAGGATTATAATCCAGTGCCCGTTTGGCGATGTTTCGCTCTGGTTTCCTCAAAGTATGACCGATCCACTGCCACTTCCGCCTTTGAATTTCAATACCTATTTAAGTCGGGCCAGTTGTACTCCAAAGTTTGTCATTGGAGATCACTTCTGGCCAGAATATTCCTAAAATGCGTCGGAGGCATTGGTTCACGAAAGTCTGCAGTTTCTTGGTAAGTCGAGCGGTCAGTTTCCACGTAGTACAACCATATAACAACACAGATTTGACGCATGCGTCAAAACTCGCAGCTTCGTTCGAAGGGAGATCTCTCTTAACCTCCAGAAAGGGGAAAGGATACCGAAGGCCTGATGAGCTTTATTTAGACGAGCCTCAACATCCTTTTCGGCTCCGCCGTCCATGCTGACAATGCTTCCGAGATAGCAAAAATCTTGCACCTCTTCCACTTCCTGTCCGTCAAGAACAATCGGTGTGATTGCGTTCGAACACATGTGCATGTACTTGGTTTTACGCACATTTATTTTTAGTCCTGCGTCTTTGCATTTGTGATGCAGTTTTATTTCGTTTCTCTTGTACAAAATTTCAAGTTCGTAGCTTTTGAAATGTTGGTTATTGGTAGATTTATGGAAATAGGTCGAAATCATACTTTCTGGGAGGGGGTAGAAGGGCTGTCGTGATCTCAAAGCTTTTGACGCAATTTTGTTTCCACTATTTTTAAAAGTTTTGTGCAAAATTTCAAATTGATAGCTTTTAATGCTTAGGTGATAATTGATTTTTAAAAATATTCGAAAAAATAATTTTGTATGGTAGGGGTAGAAGTTTTCAAGTATTCGACTAGTTAATGTTTCATACTTTTAGGGATTTTTTAAATGCATTTCGCAAATTTCCAAGGTTCTACCTTAAAATTTCATTTAAAAATTTTCAGTTTTTGTGTTGTTTTTCATTGCACATGAAACACCTTGGGCACGTTAGACGGGAGGGGGGGGGGGGGTCGGTTTATATCAATTATGGATCAAGTTATTATTATTTTTCTATGTATGTATATGAAATAGACGTATCCACATGCAAAATTTAGACTTTGTATCTTTCACCAGAGCCCTGAAAAAATCACTCAAAATTTTCGACAGTTTTGCTTGTCACCTCCCTCCCCTTACAACTCCTAACTTAAAATTCTTACCAAAATTAACCACTATCTAGTTCTACAATCTGAAAAATTTTCGATTTGATATCTGTACTCTTTTTTGAAATATAAGGATTTGTAATTTTGTAAAGTGCGCCATTTTTGAATTGCTCCCCATTTCCCCCCGCTACTATTATTTCAACGTGTTATATTTTTTTTTGTATTTTCCTAGTATAGCTTAATATACGTTTCAAGTTTCAATTACATAGCTTAAAAAATAGTTGAGATATTAAAAAAGTGTTTTTCTGTGGATCCCCCTGACCCTCCCCCTTACAATAATTAGCCACTCTCTAAGCTGATTCCGATGGAACTATATGCCACCTTAATGGTCTCAAAATATGAATTTTTTACGATAACTAATTTCGAAGATATAATCATTTGAAAAAACAATTCGGCCGACAATTTGTTTTTAGCCCCCCCCCCTTTTCGGACGCCAATGGATAAAAAAATTAAATTATTTTTAAATTTTGTACCACAACCCTCTCTATATCTCTACTGATTTTCAACTTTCTATCTGCATTCGTGGTGGAGATATTAGCAAGTGTAGTTTTCGACTTTTCCCTCCCCCGCCTCCCCCTTCCACCTAACACCCCCCAAAATTTAGAAAATAGAGCTCACTTATCCAATCAACATTCTACCCAAAAACGAACATTCTACCTTTAACGGTCTCGGAGATATGAGTCCATAGATTTAATCCAAAATCTTGAAAGGTTCGTAAAAGTGAATGGTCTTTCACAGACAAACAATCCCTTTAAAAGCAACTAAAACTGGAAATCTGAAAAATCCCTCACACTAAGCGCAGCACAGTTTAAAATTCTGTATTTTATACACTTGCAAAATTAAAGCTACTCTCACCGCCAAACCCAAATAACAATTTTATATACCATTGTGTCATTTCGCACCAAACAAAGAGTGCAGTGTAAATTAAAAAATAAACAAAATTAATAAACGACTAAGGAAAGAAGTCAACAAATCAAGAAATAAATAAACTGAACAGAAAAGGGGCTTTAAGACGTGATCATTTCTGCATCGAAGTGAAGACGAATATCGAGAATACGAAAAATAACATGCCAATCTGATCCAGGCTCCTCATAGCTTAAGATCAATTTAAAGAAAGAGTAAGGTTGTAGTTCGATTTTTGAGAAAAAACCAAAATACTTAAGACAGTAGATAGAATTTTGAGAACTCTAGGTTCTTTTTATAATCTGTTCCAATATTCGTTAGCTTCCTTGGTTTTTAATAGCTTAGAAATTTTTTTTAATATTTAGGGAAACGTGGGTCATAACGAGGTTGAAAATATGGTTTAAAAACGCAAAAGAGTTAATTAAGGGAGCAGCAAATTTTTCTATAAACACATTATTATGTAATAATCAAATTAACACGATAGTATCAAAAGAGAACAAAACAACAGTATTTTTATTTTCAGAAATGGAAAATAATGTCATTTGAACCGTTCTACGTCGGGAACGGGACAGAGTAGGCGGCAAGGGCAAATTATTACAAGAACGTATAATGCTAGTGGAAATGCAGAAAAAATAAGTTCGCTCAATACTTATTTAGTATAACTACCCTTTTCATTAATTGTGTCATTTTCACAAAATTCACACACTTAGAAAGCTTCACTATTTTCGCTATCTATTCCCGCACAGGTATTGCTAACCCATTTTTTACACTTGGAACAAGCGACCCAATCTTCAACTGATTTTGAGTGAAATTCACCGCAATATAAACATTCACAGTCAAAATGGAGTAATTCCCCATTCCGCCCCAGGGAGACGATTCATGTTAGGGAGGTAAGGCGATTCGAGAAGCATACGTACACGTTTAACTACACGAAACTAAAGGCAATTAAATGTACTTCAAGCATGTACTAACAATAGTTGTAATGTAAATAAGTATGTATACCTTACCACAGGAACAAAAAATACAGAACGAAAACTTCACACACCTATACTCAAGAAAGCTAGACTAACATGGCTGCCGCAGTTAAGCAGTAACAGGATGGTCTAGCTCTACTTATTGCCGCTCGCTGCTAGCTTAACACCGAAAAACGTTGAACTTCACTCCGCACCGGTATCCGGGTTCCCCTACGTATTTCTAAATTGAACACCTTCAAAGTTTCTATATCCTCCTACCTTTGATGCAGCTGGTTAATCTCGTAGTAGATTATTTTTCTGGTCTAGTAGGTGTGGCTGAGAATCCTTTCCTTCCTAGTTCGTTTCATTGGCCTCTGACCGACCAACTATCACAGACGATAGATTTGATGTCGAAGTAATATGTTATTAATTGTTAATTGTCTCACCATAACTCGTTTGAAGATGGGCTTTCTCTCTCCAGGTACATCTGCCTCAGTTGCCAGACATATTGTTTTTGAAAGTCCTACAGCCTTAACTCTGCGCGGAACAACAGATACTATACATATTTCGATTCTATTGGAGCTCCAATTGATTTTTGCTCTCCGCTTATAGAAAGGGTAAATCCTTGGCATCCATGATAAACTCTCAAAGTAGTCTATCGTTTCAGGTCCCACAATTTGTTCTAAGTTTTCATAGGCTCATGAGGAAGTAAACTGTGACAGCTTCTGGACTACTACTTTTATCACCTCAGCCAGAATTGCATTGTCTTGTAGTGTTGTTATTTTATGAATGCGTTTTTGAATTCTTTTTTTAAAAAACTCATAATTCACTACATAACAATTATTATCATTTATTTTAGTCAAAACAATATTTATAATTTAATATCACAATTATTATTTATATTTCTTTATCACGTTTGATTATTAAAACATTTAATTATTTTTATTAATTATTTAGTGTCTATTATTATTCTCGTTTTTCTTGTCACTACCTTTTAATCACTATTATTGTTTTTTTTATTAAAAAAAAACCTACTTACTATCGTTTATAAAAATACATACAAAGCATTTTAATTTTAATTCCACTACGATTCATTGATTTAAAAAATAGAGTAGTTAAAAAAGTAAGCACCACATACCCCCTTCCTAGAGAAGATCTTTTGATCTTTTCGATACTCTGTTAATTTGAATAGGGTTTGTCTATGGTACAAATTTCCGTAATTATTTGGCAAAAGAAACCTTTTTTTTAATTTCTTGCGGAATTGATGCTTCGGACGAACTCATAAAACAAGGTTTAAGACGATCAATAGACAATTTAGTTGGTTTGTCATTAATCTTAACGACGAAAAACTTGTTATTTCTTTGAATAACTTCGAATGGGCCTTCATACGGGGTTTGAAGAGAAGCGCGAACTGAATCAGTTCTCACGAAAACATGGGTACATGTTTTGAGATCTTCAAAAATGAAAGGTGTTTCATTACCATGTCTTAACGGGGGGCGTGGACTCGCATTATTGATCCGATCACGAAGAATTTCTACGTAATCACTTCCGGACAATGTGCTCGGTTTGTTCTCGTTTTGAACAAAATCATACGGAAGTCTTATATTCTGACCGTAAAGTAGTTCGGCCGGTGTCGTATTGGCATCATCTCGAATTACTGTTCGTAAGCCGAGAAGAGTAAAAGGGAGTGCATCCGACCAACTTTCGTTTGACTTGCATTTTAAAGTTTCTTTAAGCACTCTGTGCCATCTTTCCAGCATTCCATTAGCCTTCGGATTGTATGCAGTAGTTCTGCAGCGTTTAAAACCTATCATTTTTCCTAATTCTAGAAATAGTCGCGATTCGAATTGGGGACCTTGATCCGTAATGATAGAAACTGGCGTTCCATATCGTGGAATATACTCTTTGAATAGGGTATTGGCAACAGTTTCTGCGCGAATATCTGTAATGGGATAAGCTTCAGGCCATCTTGTGAAACGATCTATAACTGTAAGGCAGTATCTGAAACCGTTCGAAGATGGTAACGGACCAACCAGATCAATATGAATTGTTTGGAATTTGTTTGATACTGGTTTGAAGTCTCCTAAAGGGCTTGTGACGTGTCGAGAAACTTTAGCTTTTTGACAGGCAATACATTCCTTAGTCCATTTGTGACAATCTTTATTGATTGAAGGCCAAATGAATTTTTGTCGCATAAGCTTAACTGTAGCTTTAATTCCAGGATGCGATAAATCGTGCACAGTACGAAAAACACGAGTGCGTAAATGTAAAGGAATGTAAGGTCTAACTTTATGCAAGGAAGTGTCACACCAAAGAGGATTAGATGTGCCATCAATAACAACCGGAATGAATTTTAAGCTAGGTATATTTTTAACTTTAATTAATTCAGAATCCATCAGTTGAGAGTCAGCAATTTCGGAATAGTCGATGGTTGTCGGAAGATTTAATGCTTCAATTCTCGACAATGCATCAGCGACCACGTTGTTTTGACCGGAAACATGACGAATATCTGAAGTAAATTGGCTAATGAAATCCAGGTGCCTAAGTTGTCGTGGTGAAGCTTTTTCAGGTTTTTGTTTTAGAGCGAAAATTAACGGCTTATGATCCGTAAACAAAATAAAATTTCTACCTTCAAGCATAAATTTAAAATGCTTAATTGCAACATAAGCCGCTAGAAGCTCTCTGTCGTATGCACTGTAGTTCTTTTGAGCCGAAGAAAGTTTCTTCGAGAAAAAGCCTAGCGGTTGCCAGTCATTTCTAACTCGTTGTTGTAGAACAGCTCCCAAAGCTGTGTCTGAAGCGTCTACTGCTAATGATAGAGATGAAGATGTGGAGGGGAAAGCTAAAGTGGTAGCTTGAGCGAGTTGTTTTTTGCAATGTTCGAACGCCTCAATTGAAGTAACCGTCCATATCAACTCTGTTTTATCATTTTTCTTTTTACTACCTGTGGTGAAGCTGTCAAGTATTGATTGTGCTTCGGCAGCATGTGGGATAAATCGACGATAAAAATTTATCATTCCCAAAAATCGTCGCATATCTTTCACAGTAGATGGTCGTGGATATGTTGCTATGGCTTCGATTCGTGAAGAAATTGGCTTGATTCCGTTTTTGTCAATCGTATGACCTAGGAAATCGACCGAAAATTTAAAAAACGAGCATTTAGATTGGTTAATTACCAAATTATGCGAGTTAAGCCGTTCGAATAATCTTTCTAAATGATTTAAATGTTCAATTTCTGATTTAGAAGCAATTAAAATGTCGTCGATATAGACAAAACAAAAATCAAAATCATTTAAAACCGAGAAAATAAATCGCTGAAAAGTTTGTGCTGCATTGCGAAGACCAAAGGTCATCCGCACAAACTCGTATAATCCGAAAGGTGTAGTGATTGCTGTTTTCGGAATATCCTCTTCATTAATGGGTATTTGATGGTATGCTCTTTCTAAGTCAACGGTTGAAAAAATTGTACATCCTTCCAACTGTTGACCGAAGTCTTGAATGTGCGGGATAGGGTAAGTATCAGGAGTAGTTATAGCGTTTAAAGCTCTATAATCTCCGCAAGGCCTCCAACTACCATCTTTCTTTTTGACCATGTGTAGCGGTGATGCCCATGGGCTATCAGAGGGTCTGCAGATACCACGTTCGACCATAAGATTGAATTCAGCCTTAGCTGCTCTGAGCTTGATCGGATCTAAACGACGAGGTCTAGCAAAGATTGGACGACCTTCAGTAACGATAAAGTGTCGCACAGTGCTCGACTCTATGAAACTGTAATCTAAAGTGCGTCGTAATCCTTCGAATTTAGATAATAAAAGTTCCACTTTTGGATTTGTAGTTGCAGTTGACAAAACAGCGAGATTCGAAGATGGTCCTTTAACCAAAGAACCAGTTGCTGAACTAATTCGTGACAGTGGATCAATAATACATTTTCGTCGAATATCTACGATTAGACCAAAATGTTTAAGGAAATCAGCGCCAAGAATGGGTTTTTCGACATCAGCTACGATGAATTTCCAATTGAATATTCTTCGTAACTGGAGAGAAATATCTAAAGATTTGAATCCAAAGGTTTTGATGTTGGTGGAATTGGCGGCTGTGAGTACAACAGATTTATCACAAACATTGTTTTCCTTAGGATTAACTGGAAGAACAGAAATGTCGGCTCCAGTATCGATTAAAAAACTAAATTTAGATAAATTATCCAAAATGAATAGGCGACTTGATGATGATTTGTTGTCGAACGTCGCCACTTCAGACAACTTTTTTAGTTTTTTAGATTGTTGAAAGAACACGGTTTACGGCATTTAGTTGCATTAATGCCGAATTTTCTGTGATAGTAACAGAAATTTGAATTTTGTGATGAATTATCACGATTGTTACTCGATGAACGTGAATTATTTCTGGAACGTGATCGATTCCTTCTAAAGGATTGATTTTGATTCAAAGTCAATAATTCAAGTTGTTTAGTTAACAACGACATTTGATGTATAATTGAACTTTCGAAACTAAATCGATCAGTTCTATAATCGTAAACTTTTGGTTGAGAGACACTTGAAACATTCCCAATGAAATTAGGATTAGTTTCCATGACTCGATCTGCTAAAATACTTAATTCATCAAGTGAAACGTTAGCTACAGCTAAAATTGACTGAGTATTTTGTGGCAATTTTTGAAGCCAAAGTTTTTTCAAAAGAGGTTCTCCAACCGAAGACCCAGCCAAAGCTTTCATCTTACTTAAAAGATGGGATGGTTTATCGTCGCCGAGATCAATACCATTAATCAATTTTTGTAATTTATTATCCTCCGATTCACCAAATCTAGCAATAATAGCTAATTTTAAATCAAAATAAGGTGTTGTAGAGGATAAATTTTCAATAATATCCAACACCTTATCGCATTCTTCTTGAGTCAACATACTTAAAGTATAACTAAATTTCGTTGTTTCCAACGAAATATTAGCTGACCGGAATTGAATTTCGAGAGCTTGAAACCAAGCAGACGGATTTCGTCTCCAAAGACAAACTTTCTGTATTGCAATAGTTGCAATATTATTAGCGTCGCCTAACCCTAAAAAAGGATTAGGTAGAAGTAATTCATCTCGGGATGAAGGAGGTAAAGCTCGTGCTTCATTGACCTCGTTGTCGTTTGACATGACGAAATTTTTTATGAAATTAATGATTCGTAATTAATTTAAAATTTACAAAATTGGTACACAAAAATTAAAATTTAAATAATAAAAATTTATACTCAAATATTCGGTTTTATATTTTCTTCATTTTTCTATTTTCTTTCTTCTTTTTTATTTAAATAAATCTTGAAATTGATTAAACCTCCAGCAGTCTTAAGATTTTCTTAAAAATTTTCTCTCTTGATTTTCTTAATTTGATTTTCTTTCTTTCTTCGATTTTCTTTTTTCAATTTTCTTAAATAATCCTTGAGTCCGATTTCGAAGATGTTTCGGATGGTGAAATATGCATAGCCAATCGGCTGAAAGGGACAGGAAAATTGTACGAATTAATATTCTATTGAATAATTTTTTATTTTATAAAATGCGATGCTAAGGCGTGTTCGCCTATCGGGGTCACCAGTTGTAGTGTTGTTATTTTATGAATGCGTTTTTGAATTCTTTTTTTAAAAAACTCATAATTCACTACATAACAATTATTATCATTTATTTTAGTCAAAACAATATTTATAATTTAATATCACAATTATTATTTATATTTCTTTATCACGTTTGATTATTAAAACATTTAATTATTTTTATTAATTATTTAGTGTCTATTATTATTCTCGTTTTTCTTGTCACTACCTTTTAATCACTATTATTGTTTTTTTTATTAAAAAAAAACCTACTTACTATCGTTTATAAAAATACATACAAAGTATTTTAATTTTAATTCCACTACGATTCATTGATTTAAAAAATAGAGTAGTTAAAAAAGTAAGCACCACAGTCTCATGTCATAATTGAAGTCTTGAAGTATCAGTGTCTTGTGATCGATGTGCTGGTAGCCCGGATTGAAGTGAATGCCCTAAAATATTGCCTGCTTCTTGCCATTGCTGCGAATCAATACAGTTTAGAGATGGCATCCTGAATAAGAGTTATCGGTTCCGTGAACAGCGTTATAGTAAGCATTGAGCTTCTTATAGAAAAAAGTAACTCCTACACGTTTCACCGAATTATCCGACTTTACAGCTGGGAGCATTTTGTTGTTTAGTTAGAAATACGCTAAAATGGCATATTTAAACCTTGAAAGTGTAAATCCTGGGTGTAGCCTAGTGGGTAGCGTGTTGGCCTGTAATGCGAAGGTCGTGAGTTCAAATCTCAGTCGACGTATAATTCTATCACACTACCTATATGGGTATATCTGAGTCATCTCAACCTACGATCATGAATGTTCGTAGATTGAGGGATGAGCGAAGGGCTACAACAACCTTTTCACAATTACAAAATAATCTAAAAATCAGGAGGCCAAGTACCGATTTTAGCTGTAGTGTAAGAAGAAGTGTAAAATCTACACTAGGAGGTATTTCAATCAATCATTAATATCCTGCTAAGACTCACTAAAACATATAACAGCCACTCTCCTTCCCCTACCTTCCCATTCCCATTAAACTTTTTCTTCATGACTGTGTTTTTGCATTGCTCATAAATGCCGAAATTGCCTATAGCACATGTCGTTCTATAAATTAAATAGGAAATAAACAGTTCTCTTCCAGAAGGCGCAATCCTGAACATCGGCTTTTAGTTGTCGCCAGGGTCTTATGAACGGTTTTCATTATTTTGAAGAATTCTAAACGTTTTATCAACTCAATCAGGAGAGCAATTATGTTTTGCTTCATTTTCAACAAACTCTGACCGATAAACTGCCATTTCTGGCTTTGAATTAGTCTGTTCGGTTGTACTCCATAGTTCGTCTTTGGACATCACTTTTGGCCAGAATATCCCTAAGATGCGTCAGTGGCATTGGTTCATGAAAGTTTGCAGTTTCTCAGTAAGCCGAACGTTGACTTTCCATATAGTTCACCTATATAACAACAGGGACTTGACGCATATGTGATTTCTCTTAGCCTCCAGAAAGGGTAAACGATACCGAAAGCCTGGCGAGCTTTATTTATACGAGCATTCGCCTTCCATGTTGACAATGTTTCCCACGTAACAAAAGTCCTGCATCTCTTCCTCATCTTGTCTGTTAAGCACAGTCGGAGCGCTT
Source organism: Chorisops tibialis (assembly GCA_963669355.1). Lineage (NCBI taxonomy): Eukaryota > Metazoa > Arthropoda > Insecta > Diptera > Stratiomyidae > Chorisops > Chorisops tibialis. The sequence goes on along the minus strand of OY770263.1, from coordinate 167,990,947 downwards.
GTGTTTGAACTCATGTACATGTATCGTACATGGTTTTACACACATTTATTTTCAGTCCCGCCTCTTTGCATTTAGAATACAACGAGAACACATGCCTTCAGTATAATTTGAGGTCTCTGTAGCGTACTGGCAGCGTGCTTCACAGCCAATAGGTTAGATTTCAACTCCAAGCAGTTGGATTTTTTAACCACGAATTCATATCAGTTGCTACCGGCAATGAACAATTCATCATCAATGGTGCGACAGCCCAAATCGGGTCCTGTCCTTATGAAGTCGGCACCTCCAATCATGTCGATCCAAAGAACGCGTTTTCCAGCTGCTAATTATACTCTAGATGAAATCTGAGTGTATATTGTATTTGCCTTACCATTTAAAACGCTAAGAAATAATGCTCGCTCAGAGTCGCCAAGGGTACAGAAATATTTGTTGTTGCTCGATTCCGAGTGACCGTCTGTTTGTCTGTCAGTCTGTCCGTCTGTTTGTCTGTCCGTATCTCTACAACATAACCCTCGAACGCGTGGAGCTATCGTACTAAAATTTATTGTATGTAATTTTTAGCGAAAAAGTAACTTTAAGTTCGTGAACGAACTACATCCCCAATCCTGCTACCCCCTCCCATACAAATGAAATTTCGAAATTTTAAGAAATTGATTATTCTTTGAAACTAGTTAAGGTATCGATTTGAAATTCAGGTCAAAGTATAACAATGTATATATCATTAATATCACAAAATATTAATTCGATCCCCTCAATACTTCTACCCCCTCCCATACAAATGCACAATTTTCAAAAACGTATTTATTCGATTTTCATTGAAGGTAGCGAAACCAATTGAACAAATTTTTTCCCAATATTAATTGCATTATAATAGCAACTAGTTTTAAAAAAATCATCAACTTTACCTCACTCCTTCTTCTCCCTCCCATACAAATTTCACGAAATTTTAAAATTTCAATCAAATAATTTTTCTTTGAAACTGTCAAAGCTATCGATTTGACGTTTTGAGCAAAGATTTCAAGAAATTTTGTAGGGGAAGTGGTACAGGGGTTGACGACATTGAATTAATTTTTTCACATCACGCTATCAAAACGTTTTACACAAAATTTAATAGTTGCTGAGAAAATTAGGTTATTGGATATAGCCGAATCGTGCAGTTTGTATGGGAGGTGGTACAAAGAGGAGCGAGTCCTTAATCACTTTTTCACAAATAACTATAAACATCATGCTTTTAACTTTTAACTTCATTTTTTTGGGTTTACTAATAATTCTAAATAAATATTAAGTGCGCAATTTCAGCTCGAAAGATTTTATACACACTAAGTTATTGTTTTAGAGTATTTCATGAAAAAGTAGAGTTTGTATGGGAGGACTTAAATAATTTTTATATGGTAGATTAAAATCATCATAAAAGTAATATATTCCAAATTTCAGATCAATAGCATCCATGCTTTTCGAGCAAAATCCGTTTATTGTCGAATTTCAAAATTGCGCCATTTTGTATGGGAGGTGGTAGAAGGGGTAAAACTAATCATCAAATTTTTTTTTGGGCTGAATAATAATTCTAAATAAGTTATTAATGCACAATTTCAGCTTGATACGTTTTATACGTACTGAGTAAATTGGTTTAGAGCATTTCATGAAAAAGTGCAGTTTGTATGAAAGGGGGTGGAAAAAAGGGGAGGACTCAAATAAATTTTATACAGTAAATTGAAATTATCATAAAAGTATTATATTCCAAATTTCAGGTCAATAGCTTTTATACTTTTCGATCAAATCTGTTTATTGTCGAATTGCGAAATTGTGTCATTTTGTATGGGAGGGGGTAGAAGGAGTGAAGCTAATCATCCATTTTTTTTGGTCCTGCTAATAATTCTAAATAAATATTTTGTGCACAATTTCAGCTCGCTAAATTTTATACGCACTGAGTAGATTGGTTTAGAGCATTTCATGAAAAAGTGCAGTTTTTACGGGGGGTGGTGGAAGGAGAGGGAGGACACGCATAATTTTTATACGAAAGATTGAAGTCATTATAAAAGTAATATGCTCCAAATTTGAGTTCAATAACTTTAATACTTTTCGAGCAAATCCGTTTATTATCAAATTGGGTAATTGTTTCATTTTGTATGGGAGGAGGTAGAAGGGGTGAAGCGATTTGTCCCGTTCATAAACTTGACCTTACTTTTTCGAATAAAATGACGTGTACAAAATTTGAAATATCTAGCTCAACGCGTTCTCAAGCTATAGAGCGCACAAACGGACGGACGGACGGACATCCGGTTTTGAGATTTTTGAGTAATTATATGAACTTCTGTATCATTCATTTTTTTCTCCAAGCCTAATTTCTAAGCGTTACAAACTTAAGAGCCAACTGAAAATAATCTCAGATTTCATCTAGAGTATATGGTAAAAATTACAAACCTCCCCCTCTGCTATTACCACCTCCCATACAAAGGCACTATCCACTATTCGAAAGAATTAGAGATGACATATTTTCCAGTACATTAAACTCTTTTCCATTTCATTTAGAGTATCATATTCATAATTCCATTTTGTTATTTAAGACGGCTTTGCAGTCCTCATCAACCGAGTCTTCCAATCACTTGAGTGGTTTGCCAACTGGCATGTTATCACTCGATTTGCCTTTAAGAGCACGTTTGGGGATTCTTCTGTCTTCCATTCGCTCTACATGGCCAGCCCACTACAGTTTATGTATCTTGATGAAAGTTGAAACTTCCTGCTCGTCGTAGAGTTGATACAACTCATGGTTGTATCTTATCCGCCATTCTGTTCCTTACTTCAGAGGTCCCAAAATTCTTCGGAGGACCTTTCTTTTGAATACGTTAACTGCTTTTTCGGAAGTGCGCATTAATGTCCACGTCAATAAAAAATTATTCGAAATAAAATAGGCAAACGATGTAAAAGTGAAACAGTTCCACTTCTACTCAGTAGATGGTTTCTGTCCGCTTTCTATCATTCAGTCCTCCATAACATTTTAAATAGTATACTTGTCAGCAGCAGTCAGTACAACTAAAAAATACACCAGGTTCACCACTACTCGTGACGGTCGTTCCCCTACCTTCCCATTTATATTTATCCTTTTCTCCATGACTGTGTTTGTGGATTGCACATTAGGCCGAAATCGACATTCTGCAAAAAATAAAATCGTAATAATAATCGAGGTGACTTGATGTAAAACAGTCTCGATTGAAGATCTTTCTCTTCCCCACCTTCTAGTACACCTTTTGAAATGTCATTTATTTCCAGGGCTGGTGATAAAATGCAGCGTTGTGTGACACCCGTTCGCACAGGAGAGCTCTCCTTAATTCTACTATATGTATGACGCGATATCTTGCATCTTTGTAGGATTCTTTAATCATAGCTATGATTTTGTGTGAAATACCACTCCTGCGTAAAGAATTCCATATTTGATCCCGCGTAACCTTTAGCGGTAAGATATCTTGTCAGAAATGACATAAAGATTTTGGTTCCCTAGTAAAATTAAACTTTGAGAATGTTCACTAATCCCATGGAGGATTACCTTAGCCATGATTTTCGGTATGGCAGTAAGTAGACATCCACAATCCCGAAGATCGCCCTTCTTCGGAATTTTCACAATGATGCTCTCTTCCTTCATTCCAGACCTCAGTAAAGAGTGGGAGGAGCATATCTCCTGTTATTTCCGGGTTCGCTTTGAATCAGAGGAATCGTCCCTAATAAAGGATTGTTGCGGTTGGATGTTTGGTAATTTTTCTCTTTCTGGAATATCTTTCTCTGACGAATTGTTTTAATATCGGAGAAGTATTCCTTCCATCGCCGCAACTGTTCTACACTGATATTAAGGAAATTCCGTTCAAATCTTACACCAGGTGGTTGGCGGTGAAATTTCGATTCGTTAACTGTTTTATAATTTTAAATATCGATCCCATATCCCAAAGTAAGCCGCAGATTCCGCCTTAATGACCAGATCTTCAATAGTCCTTCTTTGTTACATCTAATAGCTGTATATGAGCATCCCGGTAGTTCCTTCTGAGCTCGAGAGTTCTTTGGTTGACATCCGGTTGGGAGATAATTGCCGATTTGTCATTTATACGCTAACCTTGACCCATGTATCTTGCGACATCCAGTGTTCTTCACCGCTTTGCACATATCCCACAGATTCTTCAGCACTTATGGTATTAGAAGTATGTTTCTGATTCACTCCAGCTTGGCATCCAGTGTGCGCATTTAATATCCGCCCAATGCGAATGACTCGTAGCGTAGAATGGAGGAATACTGTCCTTTTTTGTTGGGGTATCCAAGTTTATCCACATTAAGTTTGCGTTTCATTTGAAGAATTTGTGGTCGTCGGATAGCTGCTGTACACAATCTCAAGCAGGCAACCATAAAGTGGTGATCGCTCTTACCGACATGCTTCGCTCGCGCATCGATCAGACATCTTCTCCATCCTCTAATTGACGCCAAATTGTCAATTTCGTTCTGAGTAATAACATCAGCGGAAATCCTATATGTTTCATGGTAGTTTTTGTGTGGAAAAAGTGTCATTTCGATGACCATTTGCCGAGTACTACAAATCTCCACAAATAATTTACCATTTTCGGATTTTTAGCCCAAGGTCATGACGCGTCGACCCAAGGGTCACCATGCTTCCTGATCCTATCCACTTGATCTCGCTCAAGCCTAAGTTTTGGTTGTTGTAGTGTTCCATTTCACGGTCGATCACTGATTGGCGGTGTATAGAGCGAGTGACCCCAGTTCTTCCATCGTCATTCAGTGTTCGAACGTTCCAGAAGTCAATCATTGTTCGTTTTCGAATGCCAGAAGTCGTTACCGTGGAATCGGTTCGTAACCAAGTATCTGTTTCTCGTATCAGTTAGATTTTAAGATCATGGGTGATAAACATTGGTGCAGTGAGTATCCATTTGCAATTTTTAGGACAGGCTTGTCTGGTTGTGGGTGTATTTTACTGCCCCTATCCCTTAGAGTGAAGTTTCTACTGCCCCAATCTCACAGGGGGAATTATTCTACTGCTCCCATCAACAATACATCAAAATTGTAAAGTACTTTTTTTTATCTCGAAAGTGTTTTTTTTTTATTTATTTTTTTTTATGTGACACCACAACCCTTTTGCTCTTTTGTTCTGAAGCACAGCTCCGGTGAGGGCGGAAGGATATTGGTTTTTGGAAATCAAGGGGATAGAGACGGAAGTGGCTATGATAAGTTCTTTTGAATTATTGATTGTTGTAGTCATGCGGGAATACTGAGATTGGCAGCGAGTTCCATATTCGAACAGTCCGGTTTAAAAACGAATCACGATATTTAACAGTGCGACCGAAGATCTAGTATTACGGAGTAAGGACATACATACATGGGGCAAGAGACTATCCAGCAAACATTTTAACGAGCGCTCATAAATTTATGATCGAAAAATGATCGTTTTGCATGCCCGAGCTGTAATATGCTTCAAAAACAAATAACATGATAAGTAATCTAAACGTTGGAAAGCCGAGCAGGAGGGTAAAATCAAATTTTGTAAACCATATGTAAACGAAACTCTGCAGAGTTTACATTACACGTGCGATATGCGAGTCCGAAAATGCATTTTCGTCATTATGATGTCGATGTAGCTATGTTTATAGGCATATCGCGCATTAAACTCTACAGAGTTTGCGTGTGCTTAAGGGTGTGTGTGGTTCAAAGCATAAACAACAGAAACAGAAGCAATCTTCGATTATACCTAGTCGTGCCATAAGTTCTGTCACACGTATATGGGCAATTTTTGTATAAATGAAAAAGAGTTTTTGACAAAGGAAAATATATTTTATTTTGGCATACTAATGGAAGTAAAATAAGCAACAAATTATTCAAAGTGGCCGCCTTTAGCCTTAACACAGCTCTTTAATCTGTTGGGCCAGTCATCGATAGCAGTACGCACTGTTTCTAGCGGAAAATTAGCTACTGCTTCTGTCAAAGATCGCTTAAGGCTCTCGATATTTGGGTGTCGTCTCGTGCACACCATGGACTCTAACTCCGCCCACAGTTTGTAGTCCAGGGGATTCAAATCTGGGCTCCCAGAAGACCATTCCGTCGCCCTTATAAACTGTGGAATATTGGTTTCCAACCACGCTTGTGTGGTTCGAGCTTTGTGGGCTGGCGCAGAATCTTGCTGGAAAACCAAATGTCGATTGTTGAATAGCGTAGAGTTCAGCGGCTTCACACATCCCTCCAGGATGTCCGTTTGATAATTTTTCGCTGCAGTTTTTACGCCTTTTTCGCAAAAATGAAGCTCGGTGACCCCTTCGTAGCTGACACCCCACCATACCATGACTGATGCTGGATGATGTCCTCGCTGTACCCTAGTGGCAACTTCTCGGGCTTCTGCGGAGCTGTGGGCATACACCTTATCATTTTGGCGGTTGAAATGTTCCTCCACCGTAAAAATTTTTTCATCGGTAAATAAAATTTCTCGATGTTTGTTGTTGCCGTACCGCCGAAGGAGCTCTTTCGATCTGGTGCTCCTAATTTGCTTCAACTGCTCAGTCAGCAAATGTCCCGTTGATCGTCGAAAGGCACTCATCCCGAGGTCAGATTTTATGATGCGAGACATACTTCGGGTGGAGATGTTCATCTCTCGAGCCATGATTCGTTGTTTACGAAGCGGATTTCGACGAATTCGACTCTCGACCGCTTTGATGGCAGCAGAAGAACGTACATCACGCGGACGTCCAGAACGAGGTCGATCTTCAATAGTCTGGATCGCGTTATATCTCTGGATCGCACGATACACAAATCTTTGCGTTATTTTTAACGGGCACAACAACTTGAAAATTTCACTCGCGGATTTTCCACACTTATGTAGTGCAATCACTGCAGTTCGGTTTTCTATTACACCCCATTCCATCTTCACACGTTAACGAACACACTTTAAATGACCATCAACTGTCAACAACATTATGACGTTTATAAAACTGGCCGATATTGAAATGTCACTCATAAAATAAAGTCGTTGCCAATGTGAGAAATTATGTGACAGAACTTATGGCAGGACTAGGTACATATACAGTGGCTCACAGCTTATTTCATGCAGTGCTATTTTTAAAATATAGAACACTGTATCTTAAAAACTAATTAGAAAATCATGAATTTTTGAATGTTGATATGGAAAAACATGATAAATAAAAAAAAAAACCAGCTGAATCACCTTGCCTTTGCTAGAGAGCAAAAAGAGAACAAAAATTCGGACTTCTGGAACAGTGTCATATTCTCAGACGAGTCAAAATTTAATATCTTTGGCTCTGATGGCATGGCATACGTATGGCGGAAACCTAATACTGAGCTACAAAAGAAAATTTAAAAGCTACAGTGAAGCATGTCGGCAGCCGGGATTGGAAATTTAGAGTTCATTGAAGATAACATGGACGAAACCATGTGCCTCAACATTTTGAAAAAAAAAAATTACTCCAGAGTGCTGCGAATCTTGAAATTCCAAACATATTCCGTTTCTATCAAGACAACGACCCTAAGCATAATTCTGGTATTGTGCAATCTTGGCTGATTTGGAACTGCCCGCATGTTATGTCCCCGCCGGCACAGAGTCCAGATATGAATGTAATAGAAAATTTATGGGCAATTTTGGAAACAATATTCAGAAACATAGTATTTGCAACGAGGAACAATTGGAAAAAACTATTTTGGAGGAGTGGACGAAAATTACCCCAGAAACTATCCAAAAACCTGTGGATTCTATGCCGAAGAGACTTAAAAATGTAATAAATGCAAATAGCTACCATAGCAAATACTAAATTTTGTATAAAATTTAACTTTTTTCTGTAAAATAAGGCCTAAGTTTAAGTGCATGAAATAAGCTGTGACATAGAATTAAGCAGTACTTTCATAATTGTTGTTAATTAAGTACTACAAACTACAATTGAGTTATTTTTGAAGTTCCTAGCTTAAACAATAAATATTTGTTTAAAACATGGCATTTAAAAATTCCAATAACAGCGTAACAAATTTCAAATTTGCAGCTGCACGAAATAAGCTGTGAGCCATTGTACTTGCTTATATACTCGTTTCTCGTAAGCGTTTTACAATTTATTAATGAATAGTTAAAAGTAATTCATTAATGAATGTCCATTTAGTCCGCTCGATGATTCGTTAATGATCAAAACACTCGTTAATATAATTCATTAACGAGTCTTTAATGAATTATTTTGTTTGCTGGGCAGAGATTTCGTTCGAACAATCTCCATTGTAGTAGCGATACAAAAGGGCTAGGGAGCTTACAGTTCGTCTATGCTCGAGTGTATCGCGCGATGAAGTAATGTCAGAATCTCTTATAATTTTAATAGTCCGAGACTGGATACTATCCAGATAGGAGAGAGAAGTTTTTGCAGCTCCCGCCCATAGATGGAAATTAAATTCAAGACGTGGTCTAATATAGACCTTATAAATTGTCAGTAAACCAAAAGCGGTGAAGGAGTTTTTACACCGTTTTAGGTAACTCAAACATTTAGATACTTTCTTGGCGATGTTAAACATATGATCGTTTCAAGATAAGTTATCTGTGATTTGGATACCTAACATCTTAACAATTGAAGAGTTGGTTAAATGCAGGCCTCCGAAGGTGATTGTGTCAAGAATAGAGTCACGTTTGTGGGACAGAAGACAGCACTGGGTTTTCGAAGCATTAAATTTGATATGATTCTAATTGCCCCAACTAAGAATTTTGGCCAAGTCGTCATTCAATGATTGAAACATGTACATACGTTATTCTACTAAGCTAGTACATCGAACTAAGGACGCAGTGTTAAAGTGATAGAAGAAGTCAAATGTGTTGTCATCATCGTATAGGATTGAAAGTTGAAGATAGTTGAAGCCAATAATAAATATTGGAAAAAGGGTGTCAGAAAGAACCGAGCCCTGAGGGACACCAGCGTTAATTAATATAAATAAATAATTTTTGGGGTTCCAGATGGTATTTTCATGATCGACTATAAAGAAAAAGGATAAAATACCACAAGGGGATACTATGCCAGCTTGTTACAAAAATTAAAGACTACGATCAAAGAAAAAAAAGAGGAAAGTGGACTCGGTGTTTGCTGCGTTTGCACGACAACGCACCTGCATAAAAGAGCCACTTTCCAATGACTGCCGTACATGCGGCTACGGAATATTGAACCACCCCTTTTTTGTCCAGGTCTGGCCCCTTTCGATTACTATTTGTTCCCAAAACTAAAGAAGGAACTTTGGGAAAGAAGATCTAGCAACGATGAAGAGGTGAAGTCGGTAATTTTAGCCTATTTTGAAAGCCTTGATAACAAATTTGTATACTCTAGATGAAATCTGAGAGTATATTGTGTTTGCCTTACCGTTTGTAACGCTAAGAAATAAAGCTCGCACAGAGCCGCTAAGGGTACAGAAATATTTGTTGTCGCTCGAAAACTTCGATTCCGAGTTGCTGTCTGTCCGTCTGTCCGTCTGTCTACTGCATAACTCTCGAAAGTTTTGAGCTATTGTGCTAAAAATTTTTGAGTATCATTTTTAGCAAAAGAGTAACTTAAGTTCGTGAACGGGCCACATCTCTCCACTCCTTCTACCCCCTCCCATACAAATTTAACGAAATTCCGAGCTTTTCAGAAATTGATTTTTCTTTGAAAGTATTTAAGCTATCGACTTGAAATTTGGGTCAAAGTATTGAAATATAGATGTCATTAATATCACTGAATATTAATCCAATCCCGTCACTCCTTCTACCCCCTCCCATACAAATGCGTAATTTTGAAAAATGCTTTTTTCCGATTTTCATTGAAACTAGCAAAGGTATAAAAACATACAAATTTCACGAAATTTTGAAATTTAAATTAAATTACTTTTCTTCGAAACTGTTAAAGCTATCAGCTTGATATTTAGCAAAAAGTATAAAAATAGAAATATCAATAACGACAAGAAAATGTGTGATCCGTACACTCCTTATAACCCCTCCCATACAAATGCATAATTTTTGTTAAGTGCATTATATCGATTTCCATTAAAACTAGGAAAAGTATAAACTTAAAATTTTGCCAGAATTGGTTTTTTAATAATTGCAATAAATGCTAAAAAAATTATAAGCTCCTCTTCACTCCTTCGACCCCCTCCCATACAAATATCTGTATTATAAATTCAAGGAAAGCATTTCTTCTTCGAATATCTGAGAGCTATCGTCTTTGAAATTGAAACAAAGCCTGGCGTTAATGATATCTATAAGCAGTTTCAAAATCTTCTAAGGCTCTCCACTTCCTCTGCCACCTCCCATACAAATGCCCCAATTTCAGGAAAATTATGTCCAATTGAAAATAATGAAAGCTACAAACCTTAAATTCAGCACGAAATATTTTGCATACCACATTGGGTGTCATATCCAAAAATTACAAACCTTCCTCCTCTGCTTCTACCACCTCCCATACAAAAGTCACTATTAATTATTCAAAAGAATTAGAGGTGACATATTCTCCGGTGCATTGAACTCTTTCTCATTTCATCTGGGCTTTACGCCCAATCATAATTCTGTTATGTTTTTTTTAAGGAATTAATAAACTTTGTGAGAGATGTGATAAATGACTTAAGGGAGAATATATTGAAAGGAAAAATAATAGCTTGTTCAATTTTATACCCTTGCCTGTCATTCCGCGAATTTTATGACCTTACTTCGTACCTTGAATTTGTGTGTGTGTTCAAGGGCATCATCCACACTATTTTTTTAGTTTGTAAGCCTTAGATAGATTGAAATTTATTTTGTAGTCACCGAAAATTAATTTGCTCAACAAACTAACAGATATATGTACATATGTATAAGACACCCAGTATCAAGACTCTTTATGATTTTCAGACTCTCCCCACTATGATTCAAAAACGATTCATTTCCGATTCATCACATTCCTCGCAGAGTTCTTCTGAATAGGTACATAAACCTGGAGATTAAAATCGTTACCTTTACAGACTGACTTCTTTCAGACGTTCCGAAGTAGAAGAAGACTAAATCCCTGAATCCTCTGTACACCCATAAAAACTATCCATATGATTCACAATCTCAAAATCCAAGTATCACGAAGAATAAAAGTGGTTTCAACTTACCCATTCTTCTTTACAGGTATAAGAAAAACCCTCGAACCAACTTAAGAAACATACGTACTTTCTGTCCTCTATAGAAGCTTAAAAAAAATCTTGTTCAGTGAGAAACAGAAAAACAGAACAAAAAAACCAAGAAGATCTCGAGTTGTAGCCATTAAAAAAATAAGAACAAACCATCAAATGAAACGGAACGAATAAATTTTTAAAAAATTCAGTTGCGCGCACAATTGACCTTGAAAAGTTCAAAGTATTTCGCATTTTGTACGATCATTAAAGCCCCGTAGCTCCGCTATAAAAGAGTGAACCTTGCGATGCAGCCACCCCCTTCTTCTTCTTCGCAATCTTCGTTTTTCTTGAACAGACTTCTTTTCTATGGTTAACGAAAGAGAAGAGGAGAAGGAGGCGGAAGACGTTAAGACGAAAGAGGCTGCAATGCAAGTTATATTTTAGTCTTGAGTTGGGTCTTGGTCTTTCGTTTTTTTTTTTTTTGCTGCTTAAAGCTGATCGATAGTGCTTAGTGTTTTTGGGCTGCATACTATTACAGTGGGTGATAAAAATGTTAGTTTGTAATTTTCTTTTGTTATGCGCATAATTGAAGAATCGTATCGTATTTCGAATTTTATAGTGGGATCGCGCTAAAGTATTATGTAAGCTTTGACCTTGAATATCTCATGCTCAGACTTATTAGTCCAAAAACTTGATTGGTTAATTTTAAAATTGAGATATCGATTTTAAGTTCTAATCTGTAGAATCGTTTCTCTCTTCATTACTAGGGAGCTGACTTTCAAGAGCTTCGTAACTTTGTTCTGCAAAACCAGCATTTTGACCAAACCCAACTTTTGTAAAGTTTCACTCGTCTCGCCTTGGTCTGACAACATTTTTCTGACACGTTTACTTCCTTAAAAGTGAGTTTTGACTTCCTAAATTCTTCATCCCGATCGTTCTTAGTGCCACGATTTTACCCAACAATGCATTCTTTCGCTAGTCTTCGCGGTAGTTTTGGAGATCTTTAGTACTGGAACTCGATGATCCTTAGTACGAAATCTTTTCCTCTGAATGCTTAATTTGCATTCTCAAAAATATCGGAATATTCTTCAACTTCACTGAATTCTTGAACTTAATCTGCTTAGTTGGGTTATATCTAATGTAACCAACTTTATTTGAGAGAAAAGAGAATATTGAAGTGCTCAAGGGGTCGCTGGGCTTCACGTAAAAATAAAACCACCAGTTTAACAAGTTCACTTGAGACTTTCTCTCTCACAACTAATCGCTTGCCAGTCCTGACCCTTTCGCTTTCTAAATATCGACTGACTCGTCGATTGCTCCAAACTGAACTGACGGATCATGAAAAACCCTCGTCTTTTTATATTGCTCTTGTGCTACGAATCATTCCCCTTGTCGTGTGAAGCTTTTCCTTCTCAGTCGAGCGCTGTTAATTGTTTCTATAAGGCATTGTCTCATCGCCCGAGTCTTTTCCCTTTCGTATGAGTCGTGTAGTTGTTATTACTTTCTACAAAGTATTTCCTCGTCGTTCGAGTATTTTTCCTGTCGTACGAGATTGTAAAATAAAATTAAGCACGATGAAAATTAGACTAAAGTGAAAAGAAAATTAAACGATTATAAAAATGCTCGAATTGAAAAGTTTGATTAAATTTTGAAGTGCAAGTAAAATAAATAGGGTTTTCGAAAAGTTTTGAAAAACGGCTTGAAAGTGTGATAATGGCAAGAAAAACGCCCTTTAGATGCTGATACAAACATTGAGTTGATGATGATTTTGATAATCGTCTCCAGCCGAGTCCTTTAGCGATTCAACGCGCATTACATAAATTGAAAAGTAATTGTATACCTTGAATAAATGACACTGTATTTGTCGAAATCTCAAAACTCTATAGGGTGATGCATGGTATATTGTTTAATGTAAGCGCTGGACAACCAAACCCGTTCAAAAATCTTTTGAATAGCAAAGCATCTTTTAGCGGACTGAGCAGATTATTGCCAGTATTGTTTCTACGTTGATTACTAGCATTGGTATTACAATTGTCTTCATGAAAATTACTTGTCATAATGAATAAGGAGCAACCACGACATTTACGCCATATACTCTGAATAGTTTGAAAGAATTCTAACGAAAAGATATGGATGCAGTTTTGAACTATCAGCAACTGACGGAAATGAAACAAATACTTATTATTAGATAATTAAGCAAAATTAAATGATGGAAATCTTATTACTTGGAAGTTGTCGCAGTGTTGCCTTTTGTTCCATCTTTCATGTTTTTTTTTTGAAAGACAATTTCTCATGTAAAAAGTACAAAAGAGTATCAAGTATAAGTATAAGTAAGAGTAGGGCTGAAAAAGAGTATAAGTACTGGAACGCATTGCCCACCCCACGTGTTCCCTTCAACTTACAACATTCAGTGTTTCAAGGCTAACATCCAACGACAGTTAAGACTCTCCCCTCTAGAAACTCCCTTGTAACCCCATTACTCACCTGTCGTATACCAACCTCGGTGTAGCCTAATGGGTAGTGTGCTGCGAAGATCGTGAATTCGAATCCCGGTCGAAGTATAATTCTAGCTCAATGCCTGCCTCCCTCACTGCGAAAACGAAAATTCGTAGATGTAGGGTTGTACGAAGGGCTAACAACCCTTCCACAATAACAAATAAAATAATGTTAAGGAATTTGAAGGTCAGGAGGCCAAGTCCCGATTTGGGCTGTAGTGCCATTGAAGGAAGAGAAGAAGTATACCAACTTGACTGTGCATCCAATGCATTAAAGAGTAGCCCCCTAAGCTATTTTCGGTTACGGAGTACGGTTGGGCACCCTAATTACATCGCCCTGTAATATAGACTAAGGTGAGCCTAAGCTTTCTAAATGTTTTCGAATGATTTTCTCTAAGGCGAATCATTCTTCTTGAATAGTTCACCTTAATTTTTCCACGTAATTTATTGTTGCATGTTAGCCCTAGTCGTTTATCAAATACTAGCAAACGCCCGCGACTTCGTCCGCGTAAAAATAGCAATAATAAGCAACTTTTGAGAGTGTAGTTAGTAATACATTATGTGGGATATATTATCTGCTTACTTTAATGGCTCTTTGAAGAAAATGGTTTGTATATTGTTGGAATCAGAACCATAAATTATCAAGAATGAAAGCATGATACTCGCATTTGTATGGGAAAGGCTCGTGATCAAATCAAACCCGTGATTCGAGATCATATACGTGGTGAAGAGCATTAAGGACATGTGAATAATTGTAGATGGTGTTAATTAAAAAAAACAGATAAAATAACATTAAGCATAAAAACATAACAGGACTACGATTGGGCGTAAAGCCCAATCATACGATACTATGTATAGATGAAATCGAAATTTTTGCGGTGTTAAAAAATTTTGTATGGGGGAGTGGCAGAAGGGGTGACAGCACTGAACTAATTTGTTTCACATCATGCTCGAGCATCTATAAAAATTTTTGTACCAAATTTAAGCTTCAAAAATTTAGTAGGTACTGAGAAACTTAGTGCATTGAATTTAATGAAATTGTACAATTTGTATGGGAGGTGGTAGAAGGAGTGGGGAGTTTTTGGTGATTTTTCGAGAAGCAACTATAACTATCATGCAATTGATATACTTTAAATTTCAGATCTGTATCATTCATACTTTTCAAGAAATTCGAATTATTGTATAGTAGTGGAATGTGTCTCATTGTATGGGAGGAGGAAGAAGGAGTGAAGCTACGCGGTTAAGTTTTTTCTCGATATTAATAATAATGCTAATTAAGGATTAAGTTCAAATTTTTATCTCGATGAAATTTAAGTGTACTGAGAAAATTCGATTAGAGTATTTCATGAAAAAGTGCGGTTTATATGGGAGATGGTGGAAGGAGAAGGGCGTTTCTGGTGATTTTTTGAAAAACAACTATAATCATCATGCAATTGATATATTTGAAATTTCAGATCAGTAACATTCAGACTTTTCAAGAAAATCAAATTCTTGTGAAGTCCTGGAACTGTGTCACATTGTATGGGAGGGGGTAGAAGGAGTGAAGCTAATCGGTTAATTTTTTCTCAATATTAATAATAATGTTAATTAAGGATTTAATACAACATTTTAGCTCGATGGAAGTTACACGTACTGAGAAACTTGGTGTAAAGTAATTCATGGAAAAGTGTAGTTTGTGGTGGTGAAAGGAATGAGGAAACTCAAACAATTTGTAGACCAAACGACTGCATTTATAATAGAAATAATATATTCCAAATTTCAAATTAATAGCTTTTATGGTTTCCAAGAATTGGTTGATTGATTGATATATATTTTGAAAATGAGTCACTTTGTATGGGAGGGGGTAGAAGGCGTGAGGGGAGTGAAATGAAACCAAAAGCAGATTTCATTCCGATGGACACCTAACAAACTGTGCAAGTTTCATTACAATCGGTTCAGCCGTTTGTGCGTGAAAAGCGTTCGGACAGACAGACAGACAAAAATTTCAAAAATGTGTTTTTATGCTTAGTTAATGCTAAAATAACTCAAAAACTAACTTATAGCTATTTATAAGCAAATAACAGACAGACACTACGATTATATTACTATGTATAGATGTATAGATTCGCGGTATCCCATTGTACTCGAAAGTAATGCGAAATGTCAGCCCTACTTGTTTATTATTTATTTATTTATCATAACAAGATAATTAGTTATAATAATTGCTTAATTTAATTTAATATAACCTTATATAGTTAAATTTGCCGTAATTAATTAAACCCAATTTGATATAAGTATGATAGGCACTGGTGGAAGGGGGAGGGACCTTATAAAACTGATCGTAGTCTCAGTTTATATATCAGCTTACTTATTGGCGGTGTATTGTGTGCGCTGAATTTGTTAAATACTCTACAGCATCTGTTAATAGGCTCATTTTGTCCGTAATCCGTACGATGTGGATATTCCTTAAGTGGTTTTGAATGTGTCGTCAGCCTGACATTGTCATTGAGTCTGAATTTATTTGAGATATGGTCAACCTTAATATCGCCATTCAAAACATCTAAGGTAAAACAGGATATGAGCATAGTTCTTCTAGAGCCTAGCTGTAAGAGACTGAATAATTGGAGCCTAACTGTGTAGGGTGGAAGGTTTGCAAAGTCTCTAGGATCATACAAGTCCCTGAGAGCAAAAAGAAGGAAATGCTTCTGGATTGACTCTATTCTGTTGCTGTATAACTGGAAAAAGGGGTCCCAAATGGGACATACATGTTCCAGAATAGGGCGTACAAGAGAACAGAATAAAGATTTGGTAACCCATATATGTATTCTAAAACTCTTTGGCTCTTCTCTTAATGAATCCAAGAAGTTTATTATTCGATTATAGTGAGATTTGAAGCACAGTTTGTTGTCCAGTAGTAAGCCGAGGTCCTCAATTTGATTAACACGGTGTAGTTAAATTCCACTTAGGACATAGTCATGGTGATATGAGGATGATTTACGTGAGAAGCTTATAACGTGGCATTTACTGACATTAAGCTCTAATTTGTTCTGAATGCACCAATGATCTAACGCAATAAGCTTGGATTGCAGGAATGCGGCATCTGCGGGCGAGGTTACGGCATGATATTTTTATATCATCAGTGTACATCAGATGTGAAACATTTTTCAATACTTCTGATAGATCTGAGATGAAAACATTAAATAAGAGAGGTCCCACTGAGCACTGAATTAAATGAATGCCCGCGCACGGACACTATAAAGAACACCTGCATGGACTTGATTGGTATGTAAAAGGACTCAACAAATAGTAATGAAAGAACACGCGTGATCATTGAAGGTCTGAAGACCTTGAACATTCAACCAAACAGCAACAAATCATAAGGGCAATGTAGAGAAGCAACAACAACCACATGGAAAGTCTGGAACGACGAGGATACGATAGACGATAGAACAGCGCTCGGCCACGAAGAGCGATAATAATAACACTAATTCTGAACATCTGCCACCAAATGCGACTCCGATCGGATTGTTTAGCAAGAAAAACTACACAGCCAACAGGGAAAAGAATCGTTTCACGATAAAATACTTTACAGAAAGCAACACCAACCACACGTATCGGCTCGTACGAAATGGAAAAGATTTGGGCGACGAGGCAATGCTTTATAGAATCAACTAACAGCGCTCCACCAAGAGGGAACAGCGCTCGGTGGAGAAGGAAAATTTTTACACGAAAAGAAAAAGATTTGTACGGCAAAAGAAATATAAAAAGGCGAGCGTTTTTCATGAATAGTCAGTCTAGTTTGGAGCCGTCGGCAAGTCAATCGATGTTTAGAAAACGAAAGAGTTAAGATTGGCTAGTGATAATTTACGAGCGAAAAAGTCTCAAGTGCAAAGTGATTTAGTTAAACTAAAATAAAGTTTTGCGGATGAATTAAAGTGAATTTATAAAACTGGTGATTTTATTTTTACGTGAAATACAGCGACTCTTTCCGCACTTCAATATCCATTTGTTTAACTCATTTCGTCCTGCAATAAGTTCCACTGAACCAAAGCAGGCCTAGAATTCTTTAATACTTCAACTTGACTCTTCTTGATCATGAAGAGAGCCTAGGTTAAGTTAGGTTCGTGGAGGGATTGGACACCAATGTACGTACGCCTCCATGTTTTTGCCATGTGGGTCAACATATCATTCAGCCAGGCCCCTCTACTGGTGAAACTAATGAGCTTCATCGGGTCAAGGGACCGGAGATCATTCAGTTCGGTGAAGAAGTACTCTCCGAGAATTTGTCTTCGAATTGTTCGTAGGCATGGGCAATGGCAAAGGAAATGCTCATCCTCTTCACCGTAGCCTCTGCCAATGTCCTCGATTGTAAGGCGAAGTTGTAGCGAGTGAGCGGCTACTGCGCTGTATTGCGTTTCGTTCCAGGCGTGCTTACGATGGACTCGTCAGGAAGGCTTGTGTAAGCAGGCCCTGCCTTAGACGCTAAGGGAATACCGTGCAGGTAGTGAGACTAGAACCCGGGGATTTCGAGTTGCAAAGCGATCGTGCTGGCCACTGAGCTATCTAGACCACACGGCTTAGTCGGTTAGTAGCGATGCAGTATTCATAAGCCGTCACAGTACTCCCCCACCAGTGACAGCGGTGAGTCGTGTCTTTTGAGCTGGTGGCGACTAGGAGGCAGCTGTGCACGTGCAGCTCTGCGAGCGTGTTGCTATATGAGCGAAGTATGGGTGCAGTGTGAATGAGAATATGCTGCGTGCTAGCGAGACTGAGGTGTGATCGTGTTGATCACGTCGGGGTCACCAATGTAGCTTTGTAGCCATTTGAGATTTTCCCTTCCCTATTTGCATTTATTGTCTTAATGAAGAGAGCCTAAGTCTGATGTCCAGCAGCGAATGGTATTGGAGTATCGGCGGAAACTTATTTGTACTCCTAATAATAATTTAGTTTACTTACTAGCTTTTGACTATTCCTCAAAATTTATTGAAACTCCTTTAAGTAATGGTTATACTAGTGAAAAGTTCTTGCTAATCTTAAGTCCATTTTTGCTCGTTTTCGTATACCAAAAGTCCTAGTATCAGATAACGGACCACCTTTCAATTCAATAGAATTTTAAAGGTCTGTGCAGGAATGGGACATGGAACATGTGACATCGAGGCCGTATCTCCCGAGATCAAACGGCCTTGCTGAAAGATAAATACGAGGGGAGCTCAAAAATTTCGCGGAATGACAGGGAAGGGTAAAATTAAACAAGTTATTATTTTTCCTTTAAAATATTTTCTACCTCAAGCCTAATACATTTATCATATTAATTTCTTCTAAAAAAATGTTTTATCAAGGCCTTCAAAATAGGCTGAAATTATCAACTTCATCTCTTCATTGTTGGTAAATTTTCTTCCCGGAAGTTCTTTTTTCAATTTTGGGGACAAATAGTAATCGGAAAGGTCCACACCTGGACAAAAAAAGGGGGTGGTTCAATATTCCATAGCCGCATTTCTGTAGGGCAGCCATTGCAACGTGGCTCTTCTGAACAGGTGCGCTATTGTGCAATAGCAGAACACCTCGAGTCCACTTTCCTCTTCTTTTATCTCAGATGGCACCCTTTAATTTTTGTAGCAGGTTGGTATAGTATCCTCGTGTAATATTTTGTCCCTTTTCTTTGTATCATCAAAACAATCCGGGTCGAATATTCAGCGCTACTCTCGCTACGGAGATCCAAAAACTCGCGTGAACACTCGACGCGCTGCTTTTTCTGAACCGCTGAGAGCATTCTTAGTACTCATCTTGCGCTGACCTTAGATACGCTGAGATGATCGTGGAGGATATTCAAAATGGTTGTATCTGATACTCCAACAATTTTTGCGATTTATTTCTTCTTAAACGATCATCTTCAAGAACAAGTTTCTCCACTTTTTCGACGATTTTCGAGGAAGTGGGCTCAATCGGCTGGCCTGAGTGTTTATCATCTTCAATTGACTCTCTGCCTTGCCTGAATAAAATATGCCACTTATAAATTATCGTTATTCCAAGGCAGGAGTCTCCGTAAACAGATGACATTTCTTCTAAAATGATTTGTTGCGTTTTTCCTTGCTTCGTAAGAAACTTTATGACAGGACGAAACTCAATTTTCTTAATAGCATTTTCTTGCAAAGTGGACTTGTTTCTTTGGCGATAACTAAAATGTTAATATTTCGATTTGACAGAAACCTGTATTGAGTGTTATAATACCTCCAGGCAACATTTCCCCTCCCTTGTCCTTTGACCTCCCCTTGTATTAACACTGAAAAAACATTTCAAGTTAAGTATGAGGCTCTGTAAAAACATCTTGAATCTAACAAGCAAAAAACTTGTCAATACTGCAATCAGCATGCGAAAATCCTTAAACCTGTTAAGTCGGGTGAAAATATTTTGATCAAGAAAACTTCAACCTCAGTCCTAGAAGGATCATAAAAAAGTCATCTGGGCCGCGTACTTTTCTTTTACAAGACAATTTGGGATGTACCTACAGGAGAAGTCAACAACACATTCTGAAACCAAATATTAATAAAAAAAAATCTATGAATTACAGTTTTGAACCAGCGGCTAGCAACGATCAAGAACAATGCTTCCAATACAAATAATAATAATGATGATGCGCAAACACAGAATAACAATACTTCCCACTATACCACTAGGTACGGACGCAAAATACTCCCTCCCAATCGATTAACGTATCAACAAATTATTCTAAATGAACTCTTAAAATTCAAATGGATTCCTTGAAATATGCTATACATAATTAGGTGGCCAAATGGTAGTAAAAGGTCTCGGGTCTGCATTGGTTTACTGGTTTCCAATAAAGTATTAAAAGCCGAGAAAAGCCTACTGTTAGAACATCGTCAGCTCTGCTACCGAATCCTACCTACACCTCCTCGTGGTGGCCGCTGGGAACTCTCACCTGAGAGTTGTTTACGTAGGAGGGTGAAGGCGAGTTTTCCGCGCCTGATAACGGAAACAACAATAATAACCACTCCAGAGCGGAGGTTGGGCGAAGGGTTAACTCCCCTGTCACCGTAAAAAATCTTCATTGTTTTTGAACCCTAGACGAAGCCTCGGATAGGATTGGACCAACGGAAACGACCGCGCAAACGTACAACGGACTATGCTTTTGGATCCTGGAATATCAAATCATTAAGCAAACCTGGTGCTGTTAAAGAATTACTACAACAGGCCAGTCAGTACAAATTAAATGTGTTAGCAGTCCAGGAAACGAAATGGACTGGCAGCGAGATTCAGGACATGAGATCGCACACAATTTTTAAAAGTGGGAAGCTCTCAGGAAGCCATGAATTTGGAGTCGCCTTTATTGTGGATAGGGAATTCAAATCACACGTCATCGACTTCAAGCCAATTAACGAACGGATGTGTGCGATCCGTATCAAAGCGAAATTCTTCAAAATATGGCTAATAAATGTACATGCCCCGACGGAAGAAAAAGATGAGGAAACGAAAGATGCCTTTTATACGAGCCTTGAAAGGCTATTCGACTCATTGCCCTCAAACGACGTTAAAATAATACTTGGCGACCTCAACGCTAAGGTCGAGATCGAAGAGACTCATCGTGGAACAACTGGAGGGCATAGCCTCCACGACGAAAGTAACGACAACGGCCAGCGCCTGATAGACTTTGCATGCAGCAGAGACATAGTTATAAGTTCGACATGCTTCTCACATCGACGCATCCATAAAAGAACATGGACATCACCAGATGGCAATATCTTTAACCAAATAGACCATGTCCTTATCCAGCGGAGATGGGCCTCCAGCACCATTGACGTTCGAACATTCAGAGGAGCAAATTGTGACTCGGACCACTACTTGGTCAAATCCAAATATCGATGTCGTATGTCAAAGGCGTATCAAACAAAGACCAGCCCTCTTCGTAAGTTCGTCATCGAAAAGCTCCAAACGGCGTCAGTTGCGGAAAATTACGCAGCAGCACTTGAAAGAGAGCTCACTCCGATTCTGCAGGATGACATACCGAAGCCTGTGAACCAAGTTTGGATGTATGTAAATGCAACCATAAAGACCGTTGCGGAACAAGTGGTTGGGTATAAAGCTCGGCGCAAAAGAAATGACTGGTTCGACGACGAATGCCAGGATGCGTTAGATAAGAAAAATCAGGCGTACAGACAGTTTCTCGAAAGGAATACCAGAATGAAGAGAAAAAAATACGAAAATCTCCGACGAGTAGCAAATAAGGTCATTAGATGTAAGAAAAGAAAATATTATGACGACCAATTGAGAAATATCGATGACAATCTTGCGAGCAATAAAACAAGACAAGCCTACAAAGTAGTGAAAAGCCTAAGACGTGGATATCAGCCTAAGACAACCCTCTGTAAAGACAGAAATGGCACTATCATCGCCGAGGATAGTCAGATTAAGGAAAGATGGGCGTCATACTTTAAAGAACTCCTTAATTCCGCACACGGCTCCCGAACATCGGAGCTGATAGGTCTACAAACCTCCGACGAATGCCCACTGGATCCTCCAACGTTGGAAGAAGTCGAATTTGCCATCAGAAGCCAGAAAAGCAATAAAGCGCCGGGCATCGACGAAATTCCAGCGGAATTAATTAAATATGGCGGAAGCTGCACCCGAAATTCCATCCATAAAGTGATTCAGTACATCTGGAATCTGGAGCAAATACCGGAGGAGTGGTGCCAATGCATTATTTGCCCTATCCACAAAAAGGGAGACAAACTGCAGCGCGAAAACTACAGAGGTATCTCACTACTTTGCACGTCATATAAGATACTGATAAAAATATTAGAAAATAAGATTAAAATTTACGCTGACAATGTGATTGGGGAGTACCAAGGCGGTTTTAGAGCTGGTCGATCAACGATCAACTTTTTACGGTCAAGCAAGTGCTTGAAAAATGCTGGGAATTCAACATCGACGTTCACCAGGTTTTTATGGACTTTAAACAAGCATACGACAGTATTGATCGAAACGTACTGTACAAAATAATGCTGCATTTTGGCATCCCAGCAAAACTAGTCCGACTGACCAAAATGACGATGACATCAACAACATCACAAGTCAGAGTCAACAACCAACTAACTGATGCCTTTGACACAAATGTCGGACTAAAACAGGGTGATGGGCTGGCCCCTCTCCTTTTTAAATTAGCTTTAGAATACATCATCAGAAAGTTACCCGTTGACACAAGAGGTACGCTGCTTTATAAATCCAACCAGATAGTGGGTTATGCGGACGATATCAACATATTACAGTAGTCCCTCGTTAAGACGAATTCGACGGGTGAAAGAAATACTCAGTTCGCGTTAAATAAATACGTGTTATCCGAATTCGTTTAAAAAAATTTCAATAAAAAAATAGATCATGTACAGAAAAAATATATTTTTTTGATACCACTTATATATAATGTACATAGGATACGATGACATACGAATTTATATTTCTACCTGTGTTTCAGAAAGTTGGTAATTGTGGTTTGTTGGTAAGTTTTGTTTTCAAAACTTACATCTAGGTTTACGGTAGAAGTTTTCGGAAGCCTTTGTAAAATCTCCAATGCCATTATGACTTCACTTCGATTGGGCTTCTTTATTTCCTCGACCACTTGTTTTTCCTCTTCTTCTTGGTCTTCTCTTTGCTGTTCTTCTTCGTTGGATAAACTACACACTGGTAAGTTTTCGTCCAGTGAAAGGAACTCCAAAAAAGTAAGAGCTACAGGTGGTTCAGGTGCCACTACGAGTCTCTCCCAGTCTTCTAGTTCGTCGATCATAATTTCCAGGTTTAGTAGAGCCGAAGATATTGGTTCAACTTCCATGGGATTGTCCGAGTTCACGGCTTTGAAACAATTCGATATGGTTGTTGGCGAAACGTTGTTCCATGAAGCAGTCATAGCTCTCATCGCTTGCAAGATATTCCATTTTACGAGAGCCTAGTCGGATTCAATGGAAAGTATGGCGTTTCGCACAAGTCGCGTTTTAAAATGGCACTTGGAAGCAGCAATGATTCCCTGGTCCAATGTCTGGAGACGACTGGTGCAATTTGCTGTGAAAAATACAACTTTTAGATTAGGTAGCTCCAAGTCGTAGATATTATGAGCGCTGCAGTCATCCATTGTTAGCAGGACGATTTTCCCTGCCATTTTCCTTAGAAATTTCATTAGCCATAAATGAAATGAGGTCGAATCAACCCAAGCATTTTTTTGGTTGGTGTATTCAAATGGCAAATTCTGACGATTTATTTTGTTCATACATCTTGGGTTTTGGTATTTTCCAATAATCCATAATTTTAGCTTTTCGGAGCCTGTAGCATTGCAACATATGACTACAGTTAATCGTTGTTTGTTTTTTCCGCTACCGTGGCACTTGTTTCCCTTAAAATCAAGATTACGATCTGGCAGCAAGTTTTAATACACCCCTGTCTCATCGATGTTAAAAATATCTTTGCCGTCGTAGTTTTTCTTTACTTCTTCAAATTCTTTTAGCCATTCGCTTAAAGTTTTTTCACTGACCTTGTTCAGTTCTCCGCTCACCTCAAGAGATCCAATTTTAAATCTTTTTTGGAATCTCCAGAGCCACCCATCGCTACATTTAAAATTTTCGAACCCGAGTGAATCACTTATTTCTTTAGCTTTTTCTTTAACTAGTGTTCCCGAAATCGGCACATTATTGTCTCTCACTTTTGTAAACCACTTCAAAAGTTCCTTTTCCACGTCCTCGTTCGTAGCTTTAAAGAGCCTCTTTGATGAACCGGATGATCCTGAAGCAATAGCAGCGTCTATTTTTTCTGTGTTTTTGATGATTTTTCCGCTATTTTCGTTTTCGATATCAAAGCACATTCCACTTCGTCCAGAATTTTTCTCTTTATCGAAAGACCAATAGATCTTTGGACACTTTTCTTAGCACTCATTTTCCCTTCATAAACTCAAGAAAGACGCGATAGAACTAGAGCGAATCGTCAAAGTAAACAGTAACGATAAAGGGCAGATCGCAAGTCTAAGCATAAAAGCATAAACAAAACTTCCCGGCAAACAAAGACTCCTTGGCTTTTCTTTTTTTTTTTCGTTTCCATCGTCAATCATAAAATTCGTGTTAACCGACATTTTTGTATTGCCGTTACAAAATTGAGTTCGCAGTTCGTGTTACCCGAATAATTCGTGCTAGCCGGTTATTTGTGGTTTGAAATCATTGGATTTAATGGGGGAAAATAAATGGTTCGCGTAAACCGAATGTTCGTGTTATCCGGGTTCGTATTAACGAGGGAGTACTGTATCACGCTCTTTCACATCCGCAAAAGAAATTTTACTAAGCCTCGATCAAGCAGCAAAAGAAGTTGGCCTGAAAATCAATGAAACAAAAACGAAAATAATGACACAAACAAGGAAAAGGACCTCCAATAGACAATACATTACAATTGACGAATATAATTTGGAAAATGTGGACGAATTCATATATTTAGGCACAAAATTGACAAAGAGTGGAAATGAAACGAACGAAATAAAAAGACGAATCCAGCTCGCAAATAAAACGTATTATTCAGTCTTAGCTATTCTTAAGGCCAGCTGCGTACACAGGAAGACCAAACTCCAAGTCTACAAATCAATAGTAAGACCTGTGCTTTGCTACGGATGCGAAACGTGGACCCTTACACAAGCATCTGCAAATATGTTGAACGCTTTCGAAAGACGGGTCCTGAGACGAATAATTGGAGCGAAACGTGATGGTGACCGATGGCCCGAAAGGGGCTGTAGCGCTGTAACGAGGGAATTATAACTAACATAAACAAAAATAATAATAGTCATCAAGAAGAATTATGAATTAAAAAACAAATTGCTAATTTGTATGTACTTATATTATAATTACTTAAATGAATTTTATTGATATATAATTTCTAAGCTGCACTCATGAATTTATTGCAAACAAAACTAACTTTGTAACTATTATCTAAAAAATAAATAAACTATGATGAATTTATTAATTACTTATTATTAATTTTTATATAAAATTTCCTAAAATATTAAATTACTTATTTAATTATGTTCACTACTGATATTGTATCTTTTAAACTAAGATAACTATTGCTACACTTGAATTAATTTTATATTATTACTTTAGAAATCATTATAACTTTGTCATATTATTCTAAACCGATTTAATTATATTTAACTATATGAATTGTAAAAGGAAAGATGTGTCAGTATTGTAAAGTTAGTCAATGAATAAACACAACACTTGCCACATAAGTTGTTACATATATGGTTGTACCTCAAAAAAACTGCAAACTTTCGCAATCCAATGCCTCCATTTCAGGAATATTCTAGGCGGATGCTAACTCAAACGATGAACTTTCGATGCAAGCTTTCAGAAGATAGGCATTGAGATTCAAAGTAGTGATGGGATTATTTGAATGAAAATAATGGAATATCTCGACTATGAAAATAATCGAGATATCTCGAGAAACAGCTAGCAATCATACAAATGATTTTTCATTCGTTTCCCTACGATGAAAAGAGAAGAGATAATTTGAATCGAATAAACTCGTTCTAGTTTACGTACGCCATTCGAATGTTCGTTCATTCGAAATTTCGATTATTTTTCGGTTGTCAAATACATATCTCGTTCTCGTTTATCGTATTTTTCATTTAGTGTTTTGGAGGATCAGAACAAGAGAATGCTCAACGAATGGGATAAAAGAGGAAGGAAGCAACAAGATAGTGATAGAAGAACGATACGCGAGTCAAACGTAATACGATGAACGAGAACGAGATATGTATTTAGTAAAAACCGAGTTAGAACCTAAATTTCGTATGATCATTTCAATATCAAACGATCAACGAGAATGATTTATGCATTTGAAAATCAAACTAGAATCGAAGTTCCAAATGATCATTCGAAATTTCGAATTAGATTTCATCGCTTTGAATTAAAACGAAAGATTGCTGGATTTTACACAGGTGCAGAATCCGCAAACCTTTTCTTTTAATTCGGATTTCAAATTATTATTATTTCATTTAGAGAACACATGAGAGCATCGCGATCTTTTTGGCCTATTGTAAATACGTTAATTGAACCTTTACCCTATCATAACTCGATAGCTTTGGCTAATCTAAGTATGTATGGCTAAGGGAGCCATGATGTCTGTTATGTAGATCGCATCCTCGCGGTGCAGACTGGGTAATGCTAAGAGATCTACAGATAGGGGGGAATAAGTCGAACAGCTTGCATTCGGCTACGTATTCAATATAGATAGGGGGGAGAAAGCTAGAGTGTAGCCTAGTGGGTAGCATGTTGGTTTATAATGCGAAGGTCGTGAGTTCAAATCCCGGTCGACTCATAATTCCAGCACACTACTTGCTTGAGTATACCTTGGTTACCTCAATCTATGAAAATGAAAAATTTATAGATAGAGGGTTGTGCGAAGGGCTAACCCTTCCGCAATAAATAATGATGCTAAGGAACCTGAAGGTCAGGAGGCCAAGGCCCGATTTGTGCTGTAGTGTTATTGAAGAAGAAGGGGGAGAAAGTCGAATAGCTTGCTCTCGGCTCCTATATATGGTCTTTGGCGGATATGGTAGGGGAGATTACATCGTTCAGCTAGCTGTCGGTACCGTGTACTATCACAGCATTGGTATTCTTGTAATCTGGACTGGTCATGTCTTAGGCAGATTTCAACATATTGATGGTTACAATGGGATTTATTCCTAAAGTGATTCGCAAATGTACGTACTACCTTGAAAAATGAAAAATGGTGACCTTGATAAAGTATGACGCTAGAAGAATAAACCTTGGAAGTAAAAATCCCCAAATCTACGGTGAAATTGCATATGCCAAGGATGTATGGTTAGTGGGCAACTAACCGCTAATATGCGAACTCTGGATACCAGGCGCACTCCAGATTTAATTAGCCTTCCCCTAGTAATGCCGAGCTCTGCCAGGGGTGACTCCTCTCTCTCTCTCTCTCTCTCTCGCTACTCGTGGGAATCAAATGGATAATCCAAGAGTAATCAAAAGGGCAGATCGACCCTTAAGGCATCACAAACAGTGGCTGATGCCGTAAACGAAGAGGGAAACAAAACAACAAACCCTCCATGAAAAGTACGTGAAGTGACTGCAGATACCAATCCTCCAGTCATGACAAAAAACAAAAGACCGCCGCTTAAAGCGGATAGAAAGACCCGTAGTAAGCCTCTAGTGGATGAGCAACTTTTATCAACAGAGCTGAAATAGTTAACGCCCAAATAAATAAAAATAGGCTAAGCGGAGCTGCGAGGAGACGGTAATCGTATTACCGTAACCAAGGCAAAATAGCAAACGAAGCGTACGATCTTCCTTGCCAGCCAATGGAAAAAAAACCTTATCGCCAGCACAGAATAAGGCAATGAAAAGAGGCAGAACCTCATCTACAACACCGCCATCTATAGGAAGTGATAACAAAAGGCCTAAGACCCTGCAGCAGAGGCTCAGCCCTCCACGTCGGGTACTAGCTACAGAGACGCGGTTAAAGGGATCAGGATCGGTATTATACATTCCGAAAATCCTCACAAGATCCTTACATCGGAGCAGCTAGATGCAACTCAAAAATCAATATTGAAAGAGATACCTAAACCGGCAAAAGAGGGGATAAATCCAAAATTTGGTGGACTCAGCATTAAGCCGAGATGGATACTGATTTGCCTTGATGAGCAAACCGCAGCATAGCTGGAAAGAACAGCAAGGAGCATCAAGCCGAATGAGTCCACGAATATCAGGGCAGTCCGGGAGGAAAATATCCCGTGGTTAGAAATAATCACGGGATATTTTTCTCACGAGACAGACTCGTCAGAGGAGATAACTACCCTCAATGATGCCTAAAATGCTGGTTTGTGCGCCTCAAATTGGTAGATGCTTACAGTAGAGTAGAGGACACAAACACCATTATAACCTTCTCCATCGACGGCCAACCGATGAAAAAGCTTAAACTAAAGGGGCACAGAGTCTGCTATAAATTTTCAAGCGTGACTCTCCGCCCAAAGGTCAAAGAGCTCAAAAGCGGCAAACTGCAACTCTAATACATAAACTAAATAAACTTAGAGTTATTCAAACGAATCTCCATCGTGCAGCAGCGGCTATGGACACAATAACATGGAGATTCGCAAAAGAGGAATTCCGTGTAGCCCTAATACAGGAACAAAGAGCCGTGAAGAAAAAAATTATTGATATTCCTCAAAAAATGGGTAAGATAATTTTCGATAAAAGAAGCGACAGGCCAAGAGCTGCAATTCTAATATCACCAGAAATTAATTACCTGAATATGCCTATTTTCATCTGAATAGATTTAGTAGCGTTACTGGAGGAGGGAGTCAAGAGGTGATAATTGCCTCGGTCTTTCCTGGTGAGGAGGTAGGTGCTCCACCTCAAGGCGTCATAGAGCTTGTGGAATACAGCAGAATCCACAAAATACCAGACATTCTGGGCTGCGACGGGCACCGCACTATCTAGAGAAGTAGTGATACCAACAAAAGAGGTGAGTCACTTTTGGAGTACCTTACTACTAACAACCTAAGTATAATAAATAAAGGCAACACACCTACATTCATAAATTCAGCTAGGCAGGCAGTACATGATCTAACCATAACAAGCCCCTGCCTGGTTGACAAGTGCGAAAATTGACACGTATCAAAAGAAGCTTCATTGTCAGATTATAGGCTTATCTGTTTTGATATTAAGACTTTATTTGGCTGTATAGGACAATACAAAAACCCTAAACGTACCAATTGGAATCTTTACCAGTCAATCCTAGAGTACGAACTCGTACACAACATTATTAATGCTTACAAACAAATTTGTCCTATTCTACACAAAAAAAGAGTCAAAAACACCTTGGTGGAACCAGGAACTAGCGGCAAAACGCAAACAAACTAGGAAATTGTTCAAGAGAGAAGAAACCTTTGGCAACTGGGACGAATACAGAGATTCCCTTACTGAATATAACAAACCTCTAAAAAGTTAAAAAAAAGTCTTGGAGAAGATTTTGTGAAAAGATAGATGATCTCAAGACTCCAATAGGTGTTATCAAAAGACACCCCGATAAATATCGGACTCTTGGAGAAACCGAACGAGTCCTCAACTAAAAGCAGCATGGAAAATTCTTGAAGTGTTATTGGCAACACATTTCCCAGGCTGCAAGATAATTAACAATAATGAAGATTTAGAGTCAGAGGTAAGGACATATCTTCAAACCCGTTCAGCAAAAGCATTGCCGGTAAAATCTTCACTCCGGAAAAGATCAGATGGGCAATCAACACCAAAATCAGCCGGAGGAGATAAGATATTCCCCGCATTACTACAGAATGAGTTAGAGATCCTAATGCCAACAATGATAAGGATCCTTAAAGCTAGCTTTTTATGGGGATACATAACAAAAATCTGGAGGAAAGCGAGGGTGGTATTTGTACCGAAGGCAGGAAATTGTCCCATTGATCAGCCTAAGTCATATCGCTCTATAAGCCTTACTTCCTTCTTCGTCAAAACCATGGAGAAGTTAGTGGACATTCACATAAGAAGGATATTCTAAGATTCATCAAAAGTGACATTAGTACTCTAATCGACCTAATGACGGGGCACAGTGGAGTAAAACATCACCTCAAAAATATGGGCTTAGCTGAAACCGAAGACTTAGAAACGACAGAGCATGTCCTATGTCACTGCGAACCAGTGCAAGGAAAAGAATAAATCTTCTAGGAAAAGGTTTCCTTACAACTGATGAACTAGTAACATGGCTCCATTAGACATACTTAGATTAGACAAAACTATTGAGTTATAGTAGGGTAAAGGGGCAATAAATGCACAATAGGCCGAGAAGGTCCCCTGTTGCCCAAATTATAAAAAAAGGGGAACTACATATGTTGGATTGATAAGCCTGGAAGTCTATTCCAGTAGTAGTCTATTCCTTGTTCAACCCACTTTCTAAGTATAGGGTTGGAGTGCCCTTTTGGTTTTCCGATTTGCTAATAATTTGTAGATTTTACACAAAAACGGTAAATTAATATTTTAAATTTAATAAAATATTGTGTAAAATTTTTACAAATCAGTTTGTAACTTTGACAAAAATTTAGATTTTCGTGGAAAGATCCTCAAGGGCTTTCCAATGACACCAAGTTTGTGAATAATTTTTTTGTCCCACTAGACAGGATCTGTTTGGCACCGAATTTGGAAAATAATTTTTAGTCCTTCGTCTCAGTTAGTTCTATTATCATATACACTTTGTATCCATGTCGTTTCCGTTATTATTGTTTTGTTCTGGGGCTATTGGACTATACTATTGTATCATGTCGCATTTAAAGTTAGTATACTCTAGATGAAATCTGAGAGGTTTGCCTTACCTTCTATAACGCTAAGAAATAATGCTCGCATAGGGTACAGAAATATGTGTTGTCACTCAAAAACCTAGATTCTGAGTGACCGTCTGTTCGTCTGTCTGTCCGTCTGTCTACAACATGAAAGCTTTGACCTATCTTGCTGAAATTTGTCATATGTCATTTTTAGCAAAAAGTAACCCTAAGTTCGTGTTCCAAGAGGTGATATTATTATCATCTCAGAAGATATGAACGCCCATTGGATTAAAAGACCCGAAAACGGCGAATTATTTGCTGAGTTTTGTAGCACTCGGCAAATGGTCATCGGAGGGACCCTTTTTCCACACAAGGGTCATCATAAAACATCTTGGGTTTCCCTTGATGGTGTTACTCAGAACCAGATAGACCATTTGGCTATAAGTCACCGATGGAGAAGATGTCTCCTCGATGTGCGAGCGAAACGTGGAGCTGACGTGGGGAGCGATCACCACTTGATGGTTGCCTGCTTGAGATTGTGTACAGCAGCTATCCGACGACCACAAATTCTTCAAATGAAGCGCAAGCTTAATGTGGATAAACTCTGAGATCCCAACAAGAAACGCGAGTACAACACTATTCTACGCGAGAAGTCATCCACATTGGATGAATATGAAATGCGCACACTGAACGCCAATTGGGAGGCAACCAGAAACACTTTTCTAACCAGTGCTGAAGAATCGGTGGGATATGTGCAAAGCGGTGAGAAACCCTGGATGTCGCAAGACACATGGGATAAGGTTGGCAATCGGAAAAAAGCCATATTAGTAATCATCTCTCAACCCGATGTCAACCCATGAACGCCCGACCTGAGGCAGAACTACCGCGATGCTCATATACAGCTTAAAAAGGATCTTAGACAAGAGACAAGAGAAAGGCCACTGAAGATCTGGCAAACAAGGCAGAATCTGCGGCTTACCTTGGGGATATAGGTTCACTATTCAAAATCATGAAACAGTTGACGAACAGAGCTTTCACCGCCAAACACCTGGTGAGAGATGTCAGCGGAACTCTCCTTAATATGAGTGAACACCAGTTGCGGCGATGGAAGGAATACTGATATTTTAAACATCTTGTCAGAGGAAGATATTCCAGAAACAGAACAACTACCAACCGCAACAATCCTCTATTAAGAAGGATCTCCCAGATAGGAAGAGATAGTTTTCGCCATTCGGGCAATGGCGGGAAGGAAAGCTCCCACTCCTTACTGAAGTGTGGAATGAAGGAAGATATCCGACTGAATGGAAGGAGGGCGTTGTTCGCACGATAGCGGTAACTTGTTCTAAAAGTTCGCACGATAGCGATAATATCTTATACCGAAAAAAAACCAAATTAAAATCGAGAATTTACTTGTTTATTTGTCGGTGGTTGGTAAACGAGTCTCTACACTAAATCAAAAAATGACCAAAAATGGCCAATTGCTGTGCGGTAAAATTCGAGTACCGCTAGCGGTTATGCTCGATTGCTTTTTAGCACCAGGGCCGTATTCAAGATTTTAAGTTAACTTTAATAAGATTTTACAAAGGTAATAATTAACGCAAAAAATAACATGAATGATAATTAATGCAAAAAATAATGTGTTGATGAACTCTAACATTCCGGCCGCCTTGAAGTCTCTTCAACTAATCCATGGGTAACGGCGCCACCTTAGTTATCGACCGACGAATGACTCCACCCTTGGTTTTTATGTCAACCACTCGCACATGTCCATCAGGGCCCGGAATAGCTTTAATGATTCTGCCAAGCAGCCAATTTTGCGGTGGCAGTTGGTTGTCGACGACAAGTACTAGCATATTTTCTTCAATGTTGGGCGATGATTTTAACCATTTATACTTCTGTTGCAGCTGAGGAACATATTCCTTGGACCATCGACGCCAGAAGTGCTGCTGTAACGACGACAATACCTGCCATCGAGTCAGATGAGTTAATTTTTTTCTCATTAAATCGGGCTCCGGCAAAGCGTTGAGAGGGCTATTCACCAAAAAATGACCAGGTGTTAGCGTGGCCTCGTCGTTCGGATCTGACGACATCGCTGCTATTGGTCGCGAGTTAAGAATAGCCTCGATTTGCGCAGCCACTGTGGAAAGTTCCTCAAAGGTCAGCGACGAAGATTCGATAGTGCGGACTAGGTGAAATTTTGCAGATTTCACTGCCGCCTCCCACAAACCTCCAAAATGGGGAGCACGTGGTGGGATGAACTGGAACTGAATACCAGTTTTTGTGCAGTGTTCGATGATTTTTTTTTTGGTTTTGTTCTGTGTAAAACTTCTGGCGAAATTCTTCCATCTTCGTTTTCGCTCCGACAAAGTTGGTTGCATTATCGCAGTATAATGTGGCGCAGATTCCACGACGACTGACAAATCTCTTCAGCGCCGCAATGAACGCTTCCGAGGAGAGGTCAGATACTACCTCTAAATGGACAGCCTTCGTCGCGAAACAGATGAAGACTGCAATATAAGCCTTTTGACGTTGCCTCCCACGAAGCTTAAACGATATCCAAAAGGGTCCACAAAAATCGACTCCACTGTGATTGAAAGCACGAATTGCCTCAGTGCGAAGTTTTGGCAGGTGTCCCATTATTTGCGTCTGAACTCGTGGGCGGTAATGGAAACAATGTACGCACTTCCGTACAACCCAGTTAGCAACCGACTTTGCATTCAAAATCCAAACGGTCTGTCGTAAGTTAGCCACTAATGCCTGACTTCCAGCATGTAACGATCTGCGATGAAGATAGTTAGCGTACGAAAAAACAAATGGATGGTTTTTGGGAAGGAGTAAGGGATGTTTCATATTATAAGGTATGTCTGCGTTCTGCAAACGCCCGCCGACTCTTAGGAGTGTTGGTGAGTTGTCATCAAGAAAAGGAGATAGTGTTTTGATGATACTCTTTGGGCTAGTCAGTCCATGTTTACGCAATGATTCTATTTCTACTGCAAAACTCCCTCGTTGGAGAACGAATACGATTCTCTTAAATGCTTCTTCCAATTCTAGAGCATTAAGATCCTTGTCGTGAGAGTGATTCTTCCCCCGAATACGAGCAAGTAAAATGTTGATGAACCGAACAACAAATCCAAAAATTCTAGTCAATTTTTGATAATTGTTGACGTACTTGTGGTCGGATATCAAATCGTGTGAGCCACGCATTCCAATTAAGATTGATTTCACACTGCGACGCTCTGGAACATTGGCTGCCGCATGATCGACGAATTTTAGTTGCGGCCACTCTTGTTCAGACTTCAATAAGAATATTGGTCCAGTGAACCAGAGTGAA
The DNA here is from genome assembly GCA_963669355.1 of Chorisops tibialis. Taxonomy (NCBI): domain Eukaryota; kingdom Metazoa; phylum Arthropoda; class Insecta; order Diptera; family Stratiomyidae; genus Chorisops; species Chorisops tibialis. Next base: position 167,956,698 of record OY770263.1, on the reverse strand, counting down.
GCCAGTAGCTGTTCGACGGAAGCGCCCCTGGATATGACGTCTGCTGGATTTAATTTCGTTGGAACATGTCTCCAAGATGCGAATTTCGTAGTTAGTTCCTGTATTTGAGCCACGCGATTTGCCACAAAGGTGGTCCACGTTGATGAGTGTTGATGTATCCAATGTAATACGATCTCTGAATCCGACCAAAGGTAAATTTTCGACGCTTCGTTGAATAAACCGCGAACTGATTTAAAAAGGTTCGAAAGTACTAACGCCGCGCATAGTTCCAAGCGCGGGAGGGATACCGATTTTATAGGTGCAATTCTCGACTTTGCTGCTATCAATGTGACCGATATTTTTCCAAAAATGTCAATTGTGCGAAGATAAAGACAGCCACCATAAGCGCGACCAGACGCGTCCGCGAAACCGTGTAATTGATACGAAACCGAAGTGTTAGGCGAGTACAATAAGCGAGGGATATAAATTTTCTCCACGTCTTGCAATTCCAGACGATAGCGCATCCATTTATCTGATTGTTCCTTCGAAAGAGGTTGATCCCATTCGAGTTTCATGGTCCAAAGTTCTTGCATGAATACTTTCGCCAACACAATGATCGGGTTGATAAGCCCTAGGGGATCAAACAATTTTGCAATATCTGAGAGAACAAGCCGTTTAGTTATCTTGGAAGAACATTCATTTATCTGCCAGCGAAAATGAAAGCGATCCTCAGAAGGCTCCCAAATGATACCGAGAGTTTTGATAATATCTGCGTCGTTGATTCTGAGCGGGGTTTCTCTATTCGTTTTTGTAATTCCGTGGAGAAAACTTCTCTCATTCGAAAACCACTTTTTTAATTCAAACCCCCCTTCAGAAAGAATACACTCAACCTCCATTTTTATCCGCGTCAGTTGTTCCAATGAATCCGCTCCGGTGATCAGATCGTCCACGTAAAAATCCGATTTTATCACTCGATATCCCACAGGATACTTGTCCTTGAAGAGGTCAGCTAAGTAGTTTAGACAACGTGTTGCTTGAAAGGGTGCTGATTTTGTGCCATAGGTTACCGTCTTCAAGAAAAAGGTTCTTAATTGCTCATCCGGATTTTCTCTCCATAAGATAGCTTGATGGGGCCAGTCCTCCTTTGCAATCCAAATCTGACGGTACATTTTATGTATATCTGCAGTCATTGTATATTTATGACACCGGAACCTCATTATGATTGAATATAAATCATCCTGCACAATCGGTCCGCACATCAAAATGTCATTTAACGATAAGTTCGCGTTCGTTCGGCATGACGCGTCAAATACGACCCGAAGTTTGGTACTGGAGCTTTCCGGACGCACAATAGCGTGATGAGGAATGTAATACCTTGCAGTTACACCATTCGATTCTGACACCTGCATATGTCCCAATGCCTCATATTCTCGCATGAACTGGATATATTTTTCCTTTAACTCTGCGTTGTTGCTAAGTTTTTTCTCTAGCATGAAGAATCTCCGTTTACAAATCTCAAATGAGCTTCCCAAACGATTAGGGTCTTCCTTAAAAGGTAATCTGACAATAAGTCGCTTCTCCGATGACAGTGTGACAGTTTTTACAAAGTGTTGTTCAGCATTCTGCTCCTCTTCATTCCATTTCGAGTTGACAGATTCTAGATTTTCTATTTTCCAGAAGCGTTCCACTTGATTAGACAGAGTTTCATCTTCGTTGAATGCGATGTCTGATTCGATTATCAGGCAGTCGCCACCTTGCGGCGGATGAACTCTATTACAACGACCTCCTATTACCCATCCGAGCTCTGTATTGGCTAGAACAGGAAGATTATTGCCTATTTTAAACTTTCCTTCCAACATAACGTCATATACCAGACCTGCACCTAGTAGCAAATCAATTTTCTTCGGCATATTGAATTCAGGATCAGCCAAGTGAACGTCCTTCGGAATGTTCCAATTTGAGATGTCAATTTTTCTATCTGGCTGCACTCCAGTAATCACTGGAAGGACCCACGCTTCCAGATCAGCTTCAAATGATTGAGATTTAGATTTGATTTTCGTGATTACTAAAGAGTTTGATCGCGAACCGATTTCAGCGATTCCAGTTATAGACTGATTTAAGCGACGACTCTTGAGCGACAATCTTTTAGCCAAATCTTCGGTAATAAAATTCAATGTCGACGCAGAGTCTAAAATGGCACGGGCAGGAACTAATTCGCCAAAGCTATTTTTTATCCAAATAATTGCCGTAGCTAGTATTACTTGATCATGCGATGCCGCTGAATGAAGAGATGAAGCGCAACTCGTCCTTACCACATTATCCGAATTCCCGGTCAATAGAGTTGTTACATTCTTGACTTGAGTGTGATTGGGAGTGTCAGGAGATGCATACCGATGTAACAATTGGTGATGCGGTGCGCTGCATACAATGCACCGAGGATGAGGACAGTTTCCCGCCATGTGACCTTGACCAAGACAGTTCAAGCAAACGCCTACTTTCTTGGCTTGACGGTACCTTTCAAGCACATTTAACTTTTCGAATTTATAACATTTGTCGATGTTATGATTTGTCCCATGACAATGAAAGCAGCTGGGCTTAGATACGGTCAAACTAGTGGATTTTCTGCTATTAAATTTGCTAACAGTCCTTGATCTAACATTGTCTGGCACCATTGGTTCATGAGACGATTTTCGCGTCTCTAATTGTTGACAGCGCTTGTTTAGAAAAATGGCACATGACTCCCAAGTAGGTATCTGAGAAAAATCCAACGATTCTTCCCATTTAGTAAGCGATTGCTCATCTAATTTTCCTTTCACTACATGTAAGATAAAAACATTTAAAATCTCTTCAGCAGATCCCATTGAATTGAGTGCTCTCAGATTAACATTCAGTTTATCCACCAGGCTACGTAATTCAGCCGGTGTACCGTTAAGAGCAGCCGGGACGGCAAATAATTCCCGCACATGTGCTTGAAAAACAATGCACTTATTGTCGTAGCGGGATTTCAATAAATCTAACGCTTGCGGATAATTTTTATCCGTTACTTCTAATCCATTTAGCAATTCACGTGCTTGACCTTCGAGACAGCTCAATAAGTGTTGAAATTTATGCACGTTGCTCAAATCCTCACAATTATCAACCAGATTTTCAAAATTATTCATGAAACTTAGATATTCGGTGTAATTTCCAGAAAATTTGGGTAACGATAATTTAGGTAGCCTTTGATGCGGCGAAATTTGGCTAGAATTGCCGAAATATGATTGCTCTGCACGTGTGTTCACCGGTGAGGGATTGGGGTCGAGTTTTGGATTCAACAGGTTCATTAATTTTAAGATCTTGGATTTCGTGGAGCAAAAATTGTGCTCGATCTCTTCCCGCTGAGACGGCTGGGATGGGTCTTCGATTTCTAAAATTTCTTGATGAACCAAAATTTGTTCAAAGTACCTTTCTAAAACGCCAAGTCGGCACGCCAATTCCTCGCTGGTGATCGTTGCCTCGTTTTGATCGACGAAATTTTTAATTTTAGTCATGCATCCCTTGATGATTGACCTGCGCGATTTTACCTTCGCAAGTTCTGCCGGATCCATTTTTCGATAACACTTTTTTCTCCAAAATAACGTGCGTACGAGTCGAATCGAGGGAACGATGTATCCAAATCGCGTTATGTGGTCGAATTGCACTAACAAACGCACCAACTATATAGCAATTTAGGTTCACCAGCATCGAATTGATCGAAAACGCAAAAATCACAATCCTTTTCGATGTGCACTCCACTACGATCGAGAAAATTTTCGCAAACTATATTGCAATTTAGCGTCGCACCGCTCGATCCAATTGATCGACAAAAATCAAAATTAATATCCGAAAGAAATGCACTGCGATCTAGAATAAACTAAATCCGAAAATACACCGCGATATCCAACATATCACGTCGGGGTCACCAAAATGTTCGCACGATAGCGGTAACTTGTTCTAAAAGTTCGCACGATAGCGATAATATCTTATACCGAAAAAAAACCAAATTAAAATCGAGAATTTACTTGTTTATTTGTCGGTGGTTGGTAAACGAGTCTCTACACTAAATCAAAAAATGACCAAAAATGGCCAATTGCTGTGCGGTAAAATTCGAGTACCGCTAGCGGTTATGCTCGATTGCTTTTTAGCACCAGGGCCGTATTCAAGATTTTAAGTTAACTTTAATAAGATTTTACAAAGGTAATAATTAACGCAAAAAATAACATGAATGATAATTAATGCAAAAAATAATGTGTTGATGAACTCTAACAGGCGTCATTGTGAAAATTGCGAAGAAGGGCGACCTTGGGGATTGTGGCAATTGGCCTGGTATATGTCTACTTACTGCCGTATCAGAAATTAAGGCTAAGGTAATTCTCAATAGGATTAGTGATGTCGTCGAGAGCACACTCGATGTTTATCAGGCTGGATTCCGTAAAGGGTCGTCTTGTACCGACCACACAAATACCCTACGGATAAAATTAGAGCACTCAGCCGTAATGGGTTCGCCATTACATTTCATGTTTGTGGATTTCGAGAAGGCTTTCGACAGCGTTAAGCGAAATTACATATGGAATGCTTTGCGTAGGAGAGGTATTCCAGGTAAGGTCATAGCTATGATTAAAGAATCCTACGAAGATGCAAGGTGTCGCGTCTTGCATAGAGAAGAGCTGTCCGAGAGCTTCCCTGTGCGAACGGGTGTCAGACAAGGCTGCACATTATCACCAGCCCTGTTTCTGGTAGTAATAAACGACATCTTGAAAGCTGCACTGGAAGGCGGGGAAGGTAAGGGTCTTCAATGGAGACTATTTAACATATTAAGTCACCTTGATTATGCTGATGACGTGTGTTTGCTTGCACATAACCGTTCGGACTTAGAGTGAAATATTCGCTCGTTTCATTCTAAATGCAAAGAGGTGGGATTGAAAATAAATGTGCGTAAAACCAAGTACATGCACATGAGTTCGAACGCAAGCACACGGATTGTTCTTAACGGACAGGATGTGGAAAAGGTGCAAGATTTTTGCTATCTCGGAGGCATTGTCAGCATGGACGGCGGTGCCGAAAAGGATGTTGAGGCTCGTCTAAATAAAGCTCGTCAGGCCTTCGGTATCCTTTCACCTTCCTGGAGGTTAAGAGAGATCTCCCTTTGCACGAAGCTGCGAGTTTTCAAATCCGTGTTGTTATATGGTTGTACTACGTGGAAAGTGACCGTTCGACTTACCAAAAAACTACAGACTTTCGTGAACCAATGCCTCCGACGCATTTTAGGAATATTCTGGCCAGAAGTGATCTCCAACGACGAACTTTCGAGGCCAGACTAAAATAGGTATTGAGATTCAGAGGCTGAAGTGGCAGTGGATCGGTCATACTTTGAGGAAACCAGAGCGAAACATCGCCAAACAGGCTCTGGATTATAATCCCCAAGGAAGACGTCGAGGTGGTCGACCATGTAACACATGGAAGCGAGCAGTTGAGCAGGAGGCCAGAGGAATAAACAAGTCCTGGCAACAGCTTAAGGCCGATGCTCAGGATCGCGTCTTGTGGAAGAGAGTTGTTTCTGTCCTATACCCCTATAGGGGGTCCTAACAGGAATTTGATTGATTTAAGTTCGTGAACGGGCAATATCCTCCCACTCCTTGTACCCCCTCTCATACAAATTTCATGAAATTTCGAAATTTAAAAAAATTGATTTTTCTTCGAAACCATTTCAGCTATTGATTTGAGAATTAGGTCATAGCATAATGATACAAATATCATTAACGTCAAAAAATATTGAACTGATCACTTTACTCCTTCTACCCGCTCCCATACAAATGCACAATTTTCAAAAATGTATTTATTCGGTTTGCATTGCAACTAGCAAAGCTAAAATAAACAATTTTTGCCGTAATCAATTTTTTTACGATTGCAACCAATTTTGGAAAAAATTTGAACTTCACCTCCCTCCTTCTACCCCCCATACGAATTTCACGATATTTCAGAATTTTAATTAAATAATTTTTCTCAAAAACCGTCAAAGGTATCATCTTTAAATTTTGAGAAAAGTTTTTTTTATTATAAACATTATTGATGTCAACAAATTTGGTTTTTATTCGAATACTCCTTCTACCCCCTTCTAGATAAATGCACAATTTTGGTAAATGCATTTAATCCATTTTCATTGAAACTAAAAAAAGTACAAACTTAAAATTTTGTCAGAATTTATCCCTTAATAATTCTAATAAATGCTAAAAAAAATATAAACTTCGCTCCACTCTTTCTATCACCTCCCATACAAATTTTTGTATTGGAAACTCATGAAAAGTATTTCTCCTTCGAAGATATGAACGATATCGACTTTAAAATTGTAACAAAGCAATGTGATTAGAATGTTGATAAGCAGATTACAAATTATCCAAAACCTCCCACTTTCTCTGCCACCTCCCAAATAAATGCCATAAATTAAGACAAAAATTGTTCAATTTCCTCGAATATTATGAAAGCTACAAACTTTAAATTCAGTATGAAACATTTTGTATACTACGTTCGGTGTTACATACAAAAACAATTTTGAAATCCGAGTGATTTATCATTCGAATGATCATTTGATTATTGAATTCATTCGGCTAAGCATATTGTATATGAAAATTGTCTGTGAAAATCATTCGATCGTCACTAATTAAAAGGCGAAAGTGGCAGTAGATTGTCACATTTTGAGGGAGCCAGATAAAAATATCTCCAAATAGGCTGTGGACGGAAGACGTCGACCATTGAGGACATGGAGGCCTGTAGTTGAACAGCAGACCAGAGGAATAAACTAGTGCTGGCGACAACTAAAGGCCGATCATTAGGAACGCACCTTGTTTAAGAGAATGGTTCCTGTCCTTGATTGACACCCCAAATAATTTGCTATCACTTTCTTTAAGGATGAATAATGATACAAAGCAAAGCCCGAAAAGTATTCACGTAATCATATATCGCTATCATTTTGAAACTACCTGATGATATAAATTGCGGAAAAGTTTATTTTCAAGATCATAACAATGCCTTATTCACAAAACATACTGATATTCAACGCCTAATTCAAAAAACATCTAATTAATACTTATTTACAACCAATGCAAAATTCATCACTAAATCTTTTATGTTAAGCTCACTCACGCGCATTATTCAATTGTATTAAGAAGAGCAACTTGTTTTTATAAATTTCTGTTTCTGATTGAAAATGAAGAATAAGATACTCGTATACCTACCTATCTACCTAAGTGAAGAATGGCAAAAGTGCACACCCGCGGAATGTTCATTCTTATAAGTAATAAATTCCGATTGTTGATCATTTTCTAGATTTGATAGACGAGATAGATGAGAAGATCAACAACAAAACAGATAAATACACAGATGATTCCCGATTGAGCTCGCACATAAGAAATAATTGTCCAGTAACCCACTGTTGATATGAAGCAGAAAAGAATGTTGTTACGAGTATCTAATTATGTATGGCGAAAAGAAGAAAAGCGGTTCGTATAGTTTACATGATATGCTGACCAATTAATGATGCATAATTCGAAAAGAAACGCAAATATGCGTATATAATTGTTTGTAATATTTATAGTGAGAGGTATTCAATTGATTCCCAGCCAGTGTTTATGGGCGATTAATGCTTTTAATTGTTGAACTTACTGCTTAAAACGCGGCTTTTCGACAAACACAAATATGCGTCACAAAATCAGATTCAAACCATTCAAAGATTTCCCTGCCATTTCAAAAAAATCTCTCATGACATCCCTTTAAAAAATTTCGCTGCCAATTTCATTTCTATTTTTGGTTTGAGAGTTCAAAACCGTGTGTATTCACAAGTTGTGTGATGGAGCAAAAGCAAAAACCGGCCTGCTGATGATGGGCACATGGTAGACATGGGGTCCATCACACGCGTGTAGGATATAAAATATACTGCACTTAAATTTCACTCTTTCCCTTTTGGAAGATCAAAACGCATAGAAGCGAAATCCACGAAATGCATTGGTGCATCTTTATGCTTTTATCTCTGTTTTTTTGTTTTATTGTTTTAAACCATAAGGAATACACTATATTTGTGTACAAGAACTATGTTCTTTGAATGGTGCAGAAATTTATTAGCGAGAAAAAAAAAACTCAACTCTCGGGAGGGTTAATCACCTCTGATCAGGGAGAGGTTATTTTTGGTTTATAATTAAAATCCAATCTCCATCGTATCCATCTCTCCTGGGCATGAGGTATACGTGTGCACGAGTATGTCTACTATGCGTTAATAGGAATGATATTTAATTGGAAATTGATGGAGTAGGTATGGCTATGCATGATGCGTCTTATACATATGTATATGATTAAAATCTATTGGGAGGAGTGCGTTTTTCTTCTGTGGTATTTGTCTATCGGGGGAGGCAGGAGGCTAGATGGATCGCGCTTAATCATTATGGCAATATGAATGATTCGAAAAGTACTTTCTTGTCAGGAAATCGCAATGATGGAGATTGATGCAATTCAAGAAGAATCTGTACATGCCGATGAAATATGATCGATGAAATTATCACCATCTCATTTTGAAGGATCTACCATCTTTTGAAGATTCTATCAGCCAAAATGGAAAGATTTATTTATACGAGCCCCAACAACCATTTTCGCTCCATCGACCATGCTGACAATGCTTCCAAGGTAACAAAAATCAATTCATTTCAATGAAGATGGCTGGTCGCATTGAATGATAAGACACACATTCAGCTTTTTCGGAAGAGTCTGTTGTTGTTGAATAACTGATGTGCACAATCTTAGGCAGGTAACCACAAGGTGTATGGTAGATAACTCCCAATGTCAGTTCTCTCTTTGCTCGCACATCTATTACTATCAGCGACATATCATTTCACCATAGAACATATCTTGATCGTTTAACGAACATGCCAGATACTAGGTCGCTAGCGCAAGGTTGTCTTTAGCAATCGCGGATTGTTTTTGTGACGACAATCATTAACGCTCCCGACGGTAGCAGTTTATACCAAATGCAAGTTTGGCATTCATACTGCTGGATGCGAGACCTATCTAAATATCTGCCAGTCTATCGGTCATGGCACCGGGTTGGAGAACGCAACTCCACATCGAGCTCCGAGGAACTCTGCCCGCGATGTGGGCGGTAAACCACAGCTACCACGATACTCCCCGAAGGGCCTTCTTCCTTTGCCGGGGGTGAAAGCAACCTTCCATGGGCTCCCCGACACCCGTGGTACCAGAAAACCTCTGGTCAGGTTTCGTAATTTGAAAATTACTACCAGTTGAGTTCCTTGCTACTCGTGACTGGTGACACTCCGCATCGGGATGCGTGGGGACGGCACTCCCCAAAGGTTATACCGGAATTGACCATGGTCGTTCACCCGGTATGCGATAACTAGTGTTATCCCTTCCCTGCGTATATGTAAAAAGAACCTTGACTACATGTATTTAGATTTCTACGCCCTCCTGGACCTCTCCGTGTCAGCCCACCTTCCACTGAATGCCTCGTTCGCAAAGGCTCTGAGACATTCAAAAGTTTGTCGACTCGAGAGACATCTGCTGACATCTAAATTACTACCATTGCGGGTGATCCCCATATCCGTTAAATTCCTGATATCATCATATCTTGGGCATTCGCCCAGTATATGCTGCCAATTTTCATTCGCCGCTCCGCATAGGCAGCCCTCAGTTTCATTTTTGTCTACTCTGTGAAGGTAGGCGTTCATGCTACCGTGGCCTGTCAGTAGAAAACCCAGACTGAGAGAAAATTCAAAGTCTAAGTTCTCTCTGGCATAGTTCGCGACTCCAATAAATTCGTGCGTTACTCTACCCTTTCACTATCTGCCCATCTGTTTTGCCATATCGACGTAACCCTGAGGTCGAGGAGTTCTTTGCATTCGCGAAGGCTCCTCTCCCTGATCTCTTCATGAGTCAACCAATCGCTATCCAGCAATGGGACACCCTTCCGGATCTTAAAGGTGATAGCTCTGCGCTTCACCTCCAAGTCCAATGGTAGAACATCCATGAGTACCTGCATGGCTTCGATAGAAACCGTTCGACATACAGGTAAACATGCCCGCAGGATTACTCGTTGGCAAGAGTAAACAGCTCGGATTCCTGTGCCAGTCGCCAAGGCTTCGTACCATATCGGCGATCCATACGTTGCGCATGCAACGAACAGACCGTCGTATATGACACGTACCGCTCTTCTCTCCTTTCCGCAGAACTCTGCGGATTTGTCCCATACTAGTAGTGAGACGTTCCCTGAGCTCTCGCAGATGCAGCTCAAACCTCAACCGCTCTGAAACTCTGATGCCCAGATACCTCAAGCTTTACCAAGAGTGGACGTGAGAGCGAAAGTTTGCCTTTCAGCAACATGATCGCTGTCTTTTCTTAAGACACCTCCACTCCCACAGATGCTGAGACCTTTATTAAACTGAGCAGAGACTGAAACGGCACGAATAATAAAGCGTAACATTGTAGAATCCGGAAATCTTTTCTTTCAATTCGAAATACACTGTGAAAACATTCACCAAACCTTTAACATTTTCCAAGAATATCGACATATTATAAGGTTTCATAACTGTGTCATTTTGTATAGGATGTGAAAGAAGGAGTGGCAAGATCAATCTAATTTCTTTTCATACCACTATAATTGCTACCAAAATACTTCACACATAATTTCAGCTACATCAATTTAATAGATACTGAAAAAAATGGTGCATTGTATTTTACGAAATTGTACAGTTTGTATGGGAGGTGGTAGAAGAAGTGGGATATTTCAATTTGTTTTGGGGAAACAAATATATTTATCATAGAAATGATAAGTTTAAAATCTCAGATTTTCGAAGAAAATTATCTTATTATAAAGTTGTGAAAATGTGCTATTTTATGTGGGAGGGGGTAGAAGGGGTGAAGCGATTTGGCCCGTTCGAGAATTTAAAGTTACTTTTTACCAAAAACAATATGGACAACAAACACGTTCCCAAACTAGAGAGCGAACGGACGGACGGACGAGCACTATTTTTTGGCATTTCAAACTTTAGAGTAAACTCATATTCAGATTTCGTCTATAGTATAATAAGAACTAAATCAAGAAAATTCAGGCAACAAGATGAATAATTTTGCCCAATAATAAATATCTTGTTAAATTGATCCTATCGATTCTGTCCGTATATACAATACGCATACGATATATGTATATAATTTTTTATAAAACAAACTACAACATTAAAAGATTAAGGTAAGAGGGTCGAACACAATTTGTTGGCGAAGAAACGAGACATTAACGACATGTAAAAGAAGATAATTCGTCTATAGAAACGTTATGCTTGAGTTGGAAATGCGATTGTTTATTTAGCATATCGCGATCAACGATCATTTACAATTAATATTACAATCACATATGGTATAATTGATATTTATGGCATAATGTTAGTAAGATACACACTTGTATATGATTTTAGTGACATTCCAAACTTTTGCTTTGGATCGGCTTATAATAAAATTTCAGTCATGTCTAGAAGATCGTAATGTTACTGTAGTGACTTTCAAAAAGTAAAACTTGAATTTTATTGTGGTTTAGTTATACATATGTGGGTTGTTTTTGTTTGCCGTCACACCGCATTTTATTAACTGATCTGCATACTGACTATAATTTTGATCATCATTACTCATATGACTTCAATGTCAAGGAAAAATTCGCTGAAAAATTTTGAGGGGAATCACAAAATACTTAAGTTGGGGTTATTTTAAATCGTAAAATGATGAGTAATATGAGAAGTCTTACAAGTATTAAATCAGTTGATTGCATGTTATTGAGATATCAATTGTTGACATTAAGAACGGAAAAGAATAATATGCTTATTTGTAAACTTATTAAAAATAGGTTATTTGACAAAAAGAATAATTCAAAAATTTTAAAAATTACTTAGAACCACTGAAAAAGCATGCCATCGCTATAATAGTTCCATTTTTATTTTCTTTAAATATACTTATTTCCCATTTCGAATTCTTACTTTCAAAAGATTTACTCCTCATACCACACAATTCCCTGCATAATTCTTGAGGATGGTTTAGTACAGAAAACCGGTTCAACTTCATATTTATCCTCCTTACCCTTTACGCACACCTGAATAAAATCGAAGGCGTATACAAAAAAAAATCATCAATTTAACATCCTCCAAAGATGCCAGAGATCCGTGATATACAGCAACAACCACCATCATAAGTAAAATGTGCTCCGAAATGGTAGACGCGGGGCAAGATGGATATATGGATCCCAAGGCAAGACAAGAGCAAGGTGGCAATCTGGTAGTGGTGATTCTTCTTCAACTTGACCATCGAGTTCTACCAAAGCTGCTCCGTATATGATACTGGGACCATGAATGGAGAATCAATTATGGCATCATCCCAGAACGACGATAATATGTATGCCCTGCGATGCATGAGCCGGAATGATGTGTAATTGAATCATATCACGAAGGAGAGATGATTTCACTGTCATTTGAGCCAAAGCAGATTTCAGTATTTTCAAGGCGCCCAAAGTAAGCGAGAAGCGAAATGTTTACAACGTTGTGGTTAACATGTTGCAGATGAGACACGCGTCAGAGATGGAGTTCTGTGATTTTATCCTTCGTGCGTCTCATAAGATGGGTAGTTACTTCCACCGAGTGAGTATCTGGATCTATTTAGCAGTATGGAGAGCACTATAGTGGGATGGAAAGGAATTGATTTTGCAATCTTAATAATCACTAATCTTGAATACAAACTGATCTTAGAGACTATATTGACGCTGTTTTTCTTTTCATTAAGCATGGAATTGCGTAGCATAGATCCCGCACAACTTTTCTTTGCGCTCGCGCCATTGATACTATTGATTCGTCAGTGCCAAAATGTCTTTGGTAAAGCGCAGGAGCTAGCGAAATACTTCGCGACTGGAGTAGAGAGGAAGCGCCGAAAGAGGATATTAACAAGAAGACGAAGGGTGTCCGGTTAAGACCGCCTAGTATGTATGAGTTTAGTCCCATTTTGTTTGTGTCGGTGCAGCGTTCTTTTTTGACAGTTGTATTGTGTGAACATTGAGGTTTAGTAATGAAGAATTACATGAACGCGCAATATACAGAAATTGTAAAAATCCACTAAAGAAATGGGGAGAGTTTTGCGGAGACGATTAGAAAATGTCGGGGCTTTTTCGGTCACCATAACGCATCTTCTCGCCGTACAGTGGTCCGATTAATCAAGATTTGAAGCAAATGGGTCAGTTTGAACCCAGAAAAGAACTGTTCGTGTTCGTGAAGCTCGGTCTAATGAAAACATTGCAGCTGCTCGTGAGAGTGTTTACCAAAATCCTTCCACCTCAATACGCCATCGTTCTCAGCAATTGAGAATTTCACGAAGCAGTTTACAGCAAATTTTAACTGAAGATCTGCATTTGCATGCTTAAAACATTCAGTTGACACAACAGTTGAAGCCAGCTGACCATGCGCAGCGCCAAACGTTCACACACTGGATCTTAGAGCAACAACAAGTGAATGGTGATTTTTCGAAGACAATCATCTTCTCTGATGAGGCGCATTTCGAACTTAACAAGCAGAATTATCGCATTTGGGGAGCTGAGAATCCAAATGTGATCCTTGCTTGAGCGTCCCATGCATCCACCGCGAGTCATTGTTTGTGCGCATTTTGGGCTCAGGGAGTGAACGATCCGTTCTTCTTCGAGACTGCGAACGACAATGCAGTCACCGTCAACGGCGTTCGTTACCGTGAAATGATAAACAACTTCTTCTGGCCTCAAATTGCTGAAATTGATCTCGAAAATACATATGTGCTTTCAAGACGAAGGCGCAAGGTGCCATACAGCGAACGAAACGATAGAATTGTTGAAGACGAAATTTGAAGGGAGAGTCATTTCGTGCCGTGGCAATGTGAATTGGCCGCCAAGATTATGCGATTTGACGCCATTCTTTGGGTTTTTTTGAAATCAAAGGTGTATGTACTATGCCAATATGTCATCGAAAATTTCGTCAAAAGGATCCACTAGTGCCATCAGTCACGAGGCGGCTTTTCAAATAAACACTGCCTTTTTTTTTAAATTTCAAAATAGGCGGTCTTAATGGTACACCCTTTAAATATAAAAAGTGTTTCAAAATGATCTCCTATTTGAAATTGTGTGCCATATTTTTGTAGCAAACAAAGAGCACTAATTTTTGGCAAACTGGAATCAGTAAGTGTTGAAGCTTAGTCATGGAGAATTACATGACCGAGTAAAGTATAGAAATTGTGAAAATTGCGCTGAGACGATTCGAAGAGTTCGCACGTCTTTTGGTCATCATAACGCACGATGAATTCAACCCTGACAGTCCAACACCCATATTTAGACTCATCAGCCCACACCTACGTCTGAGGAACGTCCATATAATAAAACGCACCAAATAACACTTTAAGACAACAATACTACCCTGACAGCCCACCTGCACGTCTCGTAGACCTACAGCCCTCTATTTTGTTCTCTACCCACTCCTCTACACATTTCATACCCCCACCACTTAGGTATTCTTCCACTGACTAGTGTTCAATCTGATGTCGGCCCGGTTGGATCTTCCACGTTTTTAAAAAAATATGTTTGAAGTTAATAAGGTTTGGCTGCAACGAAGCTATCGAGATAAATTGAAGGGGGTCGGCCTTTTTCGAAAATCCCGAAGAAGAACTACCGTCAGAATTGTGGCAATTGGCGCGATTAACCTATACAGTGACCGACAAAATTCTACATTCTACCCCTATTTTCGCTACTAGACGAGCCCCATGGCACTAATTAAAAAAGTAATGATGCAGTTATGTTAGCCTATTTTAATTGATATTTAACAAAAAAATCTTTTCTCCAATATAAACTTTACAAGTTATTCATACATAACTAAAAGCATAATAGAATTGTGATTGGGCTTAAAGCCCAGTCATATAATACTCTAGATGAGATGGAAATGACTTTAATATACCGGAAAATATGTCATCTCAAGTTCTTTCGAATAGTGAATAAAGACTTTTGCATAGGAGGTGGTAGAAGTAGAGGGGGAGGTTTGTATTTTTCGTATATGACACCGAACATGGCATGCAAAATGTTTTCTGCTGAATTGAAAGTTTTTAGTTTTCATTTTATACTCTAGATGAAATCTGAGAGTATATTATGTTTGCCTTACCGTTTGTAACGCTAAGAAATAACGCTCACACAGAGCCGCCAAGGGTACAAAAATATTTGTTGTCGCTCAAAAACCTCGACTCCGACTGACCGTCTGTCTATCTTTCTGTCTGTCTGTCTATCTTTCTGTCTGTCTGTCTATCTTTCTGTCTGTCTGTCTGTCCGTCTGTCTGTCTATCTGTCTATCTGTCTATCTGTCCTTCTGTCTATCTGTCTGTCTGTCTGTCTGTTTGTCTGTCTGTCTGTCTGTCTGTCCGTCTGTACGTCTGTCTACAGCATAACTCTCGAAAGCTTTAAGCTATAGTGCTAAAAATTTTTGTGTGTTATTTTTAGCAAAAAGGCAACTTTAAGTTCGTGAATGGGCTACATCCCCCCACTCCTTCTACCCCCTCCCATAAAAATTTCATGAAATTTCGAAATATTAAGAAATTGATTTTTCTTTGAAACTATTTAAGCTATCGACTTGAAATTTAGGTCAAAGTATTATGATATAGATGTCATTAATATCACGGAATATTGATCCGATCCCTTTACGCCTTCTACACCCTCCCATACAAATGGACAATTTTGATAAATACATATTTTCGATTTTCATTGAAACTAGTAAAGCTGAAAAGACGAAATTTTGTCAGAATTAATTCTATTATAGTTGCAATTTATTTTAAAAATAATTATTAACTTCACCTCACTCCTTCTACCCCCTCCCATACAAATTTCACGAAATTTTGGAATTTAAATAAAATTATTTTTCTTCGAAACTATTAAAGCTATCAACTTCATATTTTGTATAAAGTATATAAATAGAAATATTGATAATGAAAAAAAAAATTGTTTTGATTCGTACACTCCTTCTACCCCCTCCCATACAAATAGATAATTTTTGTTAAATGCATTTTATCGATTTCCATTCAAACTAGATGTACAAAGTACAAACTTAAAATTTTGCCAGAATTTGTTTCTGAATAATTGAAATAAGTGTTAGAAAAAATTATCAGCTCCACTTCACTCCTTCTTCCTTCCACCTCCCATACAAATATTTGTATTGTAAATTCAAGAAAAGCATTTCTCCTTCAAGTATATGAGAACTATCGACTTTGAAATTGAATCAAAGCATGGTGATAAGGATGATGATAAGCAGTTTCAAAATCATCTTAAACGCTCCACTTCCTCTGCCACCTCCCATACAAGTGCCCCAATTTCAGGAAAACTATGACCAATTTCTTTAAAAATAATGAAAACTAAAAGCTTTAAATTCAGCAAAAAATTTAGTGCATGCCATGTTCGGTGTCATATACGAAAAATACAAACCACCCCCTCTACCACCTCTCATGCAAAAGTCTCTATTCACTATTCGAAAGAATTTGAGATGACATATTTTCCGGTATATTAAAGTCTTTTCCATCTCATCTAGAGTACCATATGATTGGGCTTTAAGCCCAATCATAATTCTGTTATGTTTTTTTATGTCTTCGGGAGTTTTATGTTTTTCTGGGGCAAAAGTGTAATTGTTGCTCCTAGGGAAGTGTTCGGACCTTCGCCGGCTCGTGTGTGTTTTGCGCGCGTCCAATGTGTTGTGTCGTTAGTGATTTTGTGCTTACCACGATGGTATTGTGCATGTTACGTCGAGTGCTCCACCGGCTTCGTGATAGTTGAGTTTTAATTTGGTTTGTTTTGAGTGCCGACCTTGTGTTGTTTTTTCAGTGATTTTGTCTTTCAGGTTTCTTCTAGGTACTCCGCTGGCTTCGCGTTTGATAGTAAGGCGAAGAATTGGCGTAAAATATCGGTCAGTTCTTTGTTCTGCTGTCGGACGACGTTGCTGCGATTCGACGATTGTTTACTGCTTCCCGTAGAACTCAATGCATTTAGGTAAGATTACAATATTTTCAGCTACTTTACGTTATTAATTTTCTCGTTCTTTTCAACCTTTCATTGATCCCGAGTTGGTTTGTTGTAGGTACAACGTAACTGGTGATAGGAGTGCTGAAGGCTGCTACCGAAGGTGCGGCCTGATCGTAATCGAGGTAAGTGAGCATTCAAATTTCAACACTATTTACGGGGTTTTAATTCATTTCTTTTTCTTCTTTCAGGCACCATCACTTACTTTACGGATGGACCGTAACACTGTTACTTCCGAAGTGCAGAGCACTCCTCATGAGCACAGTGCACCAAGTAAAATAACTCTGTATAATGCCTTGGTTCTTGGTGAGAGATCTCCGAATTTTGACGGCATTACCCCCAAAAAAGAGGGAGAGAAAGGTACTGATGGACACATTCGAGACGTGTCCCGCCGAGTCCGCGACAGTAGAGGGAGTGACGACATTTCTCATCACGCTAGAGTTGCTGTCAAAATGTTTTATACAAAATTTAGGATTCATAAATTTAAAATGTACTGAGAAAATTAGTGTATTTGATTTAGTGAAATTGTGCAGTTTGTATGGGAGGTGATAGAAGGAGTGTGAAGTTATTAATGACTTTATTAGAAATAACTGTAAACATCATTTAATTGACATATCTTAAATTGAAGATCAGTAGAATTCATTCTTTTCAGGAAAATCGACTTTTTGTTAAGTTGTTGGATTGTATCAAATTGTATGGGAGGGGGTAGAAGGAGTGAAGCTAATCTCGTAATTTTTTTTGGCCTTACTAATAATTCTAACTAAATATTTATTGCATTATTTCAGCTCGATAACTTTGACACGTACTGAGTAAATTGGTTTGTAGTATTTCATAAAAAAGTGCAGTTTGTATGGAAGGTGGTAGAAGGAACAGGAGGACACAAATAATTATTGTACAGTAGAATGGATTCATTTTAAAACTATTATATTCCAAATCAATAGTGTTTATACTTTTCGAGAAAAACCGTTTATTGGCCAATTGCCTAATTGTGTCATTTGGGAGGGTGTAGAAGGGGTGGAGTGATTTGGCCCGTTCACGAAATTGACCTTACTTTTTTGTCAGAAACCACGTGTACAAAATTCTAACTTTCTAGCCCAACGCGTTCTCAAGCTAGAGAGGACACGGACGGACAAATTTTGAATTGCTCCCTGGTCAAACGGTTGCAATTTGGAGGTCATATTTGGTGGAAAAAAAGCCAATTCAATAGATTTCAGTTTTCTTTGTAAGTCTTTTGGATGGGCAGGACAATTATCAATGAATAATAAGACTTTTCGTCCAACGCGTAAAAATTGCTTATCTAATTCGCAAATCCATTCTTCAAAAAGTTTTCCGGTCATCCACGCCCTGCAGTTTTATTTATAATCAATGGGTAGCGACTTAACCCCACGAAAGCAACGAGGCTTGCTATTTCTGCCAATCAAGAGAATTTTCAATTTTTCTGTTCCATCCACATTTGCTGCCAACAATAATGTAACTCGCTGCTTACAATGTTTACCTCCATGGCATTTATCGCCCTTGAAAGTCAGTGTCTTATCTGGTAAGCATTTGAAGAACAGTCCTGACACGTCTGCATTGAAAATGTCGCGTTCATTATACTTTTTTAATAGAATGGGCAAAACGTCGTCGGTTTTCCATTTATCTCAGTCCTCGTCACAAACATTACTGCTTTCACCGCATACCTTTTTATGACACACACCATGCCTACAATTCAACATACATACGTCTGACACACAATTTGGTTAACCTTTCGTTCGTTAAATATTTGTCCATACCTTTGCTTCCATTTATCAAGCCAACCAGTGCTTGCCCTAAATTCGTTTTCTCCAAACCACTTCGCAAATTCCAATGCCTTCTCCTTTAAAATTCCTCCAGATATGGGCATGTTTTGGTTTCCTGCTTCTTTAAACCAATCGAAAACTGCATTATTGACATTTTTGAATAGTGGATTTTTAATTCTTTTGCTGCATCCAGCACCAGATTCAACTGATGCGATAATTGTGTCCTTATTTTTTAAAATCGTTGAAACTGTACTCGCCAGAACACCGTATTTAAAAGCTACATCCTTTTTCTTTAATCCACTTTCTATTTCTTGAATTAATTTATACTTTTCGTCAATTGACAAACTTTTTATACTCTAGATGGAATCTGAGAGTATTATAAGTTTGCTCTAAGGTTTGTAACGCCAAGAAATAAGGCTCGGAGAAAAAAATGAATGATACAGAAGTTAATGTTATCACTCAAAAATCTCAAAACCGGATGTCCGTCTGTCCGTCTGTCCGTCCGTCTGTCCGTCTGTCTGTCCGTCCGTCTGTTCGCTCTCTAGCTTGAGAACGCGTTGAGCTAGATCGTTGTACACGTCGTTTTTTACAAAAAAGTAAGGTCAAGTTCGTGAACGGGCCAAATCGCTCCACCCCTTCTACCCCCTCCCATACAAAATTACACAAATGCGCAATTTTACAATAAACGGATTTGCTCGAAAAGTATAAAAGCTATTGGCCTGAAATTTGGAATATATTACTTTTATGATAATATAAATCTACCGTATAAAAATTATGCGTGTCCTCCCCCTCCTTCTACCACCTCCCATACAAACTGTACTTGTCATGAATTATTCTAAGCCAATTTACTCAGTGCGTATAAAATTTAGCGGGCTGAAATTGTGCACCAAATATTTATTTAAAATTGTTAGTAAGGCCAAAAAAAAATTAGACGATTAGCTTCACCCCTTCTACCCCCTCCCATACAAAATGACACAATTTCGCAATTTGACATTAAATGGATTTACTCGAAAAGTATGAAAGGTATTAGGCTGAATTGTGGGATATATGCTTTCATAATGATTTTAATCTACAGTAGAAAAATTATTTGCGTCCTCCCTCTCCTTCCACCCCCTCCCATACAAACATCACTTTTTCATGAAATGCTCTAAGACAATTTTCTCAGAACATATAACATTGATCGAGCTCATATTTTGTTATGAATTCTTAATTAGCATTATCACTAAGATCAGAAAAAAATATTTGATTAGCTTCACTGCTTCTACCCCCTCCCATACAATATGACACAGTTTCACAAGCTCACAAAAAATCGATTTTCTTGAAAAGTATGAATGTTACTTATCTCAAATTTAAGAGATATCAATTTTATGATATTTTTAGTTATTTCTGAAAAATTCACTAAAATCCCCCCACCCTTTCTACCACCTCCCATACAAACTCCACATTTTCACAAAATCGAACACACTAATTTTCTCAGTTCCCATTCAATTTTTGGAGTAAGCATTTTGAATAAAACATTTTTATAGCGAGTTTAGCATGATGGGGGAAAAAGTAGTTCAATGCTATCATCCCTTCTAACACTCCACATACAAAATTTCTTGGGGTCACAAAAAATTCTATTTCATCTAGAGTATCGTAAGATTGCGCATTACGCAATCGTAGCCCTGTTATGTTTACAACACGTTTCGACGCAATGAAAAACCGATTCTGTGTTAATATACCGTAGTACGTAAACTGAACTCGTGTTCACTTACAAGCGTAACTGAAATGTGCACCAAGCGGCAACCTCATAAAACATTTCTTTATAAATAGGGACTCCCCAACTATAAAAACCCAAAACAACAAACCACACTTGATGTGAGAAAATGAGGGATTCCCCAAAAAAAAAGAAACAAAAATTTTCTCCGCTATGAGGGATCTCCCCGAATTATTCGACTTATTGAATACGCGTGCCATTTTTTTGCTCGACTTATGGAGAAATGCGAGTTATGGAAGTTACATTTTACACAATTCGCTCTCTAAATGCTATTGACACCTGATTTAGTTCGAGTTATAGACGTTCGACTTGTTGAAGTTTGACTGTAGATCACTTTCCAAAATTACGAATCCTTATATGTATCTCAAAACTGAGTACAGATATCAAATCGAAAATTGTCAGATTGTAGAACTACATAGCTTCTTATTTTGGTAAAAACTTTGAGTTGGCAGGTGTAAGGGGAGGGAGGTGGTAAGCAAAAAAGTCCAAAATTTTGAAATTTTTTTAGGGCTCTGGTGAAAGATAGAGTTTAAATTTTGCATGTGAATACATCTATTTGATTTACATAGAAAAAAATAATATTTTGTTTCACAATTATTTTAAAACCCCCTTTATGCAAAATTTCAAATTGATAGCTTTAAATAGTTAGGTGATAATTGATTTCTTAAAAATGGCCGAAGAAATAATTTTGTATGGGAGGGGGTAGAAGTTTTGAAGATATTCGACCAATTAATATTTCAAACTTTTAGAGATTTTTTTCAAATGCATTTCGCAAATTTTCAAGTTTTTACCTTAAAATTTCATTCAAAAATTTTCAGTTTATGTATTTTTTTCATTGCATATGAAACACCTTGTGCACGTTAGACCCCCACTTCGGTGCATAACAATTTTTTATCAAATAGATGTATCGACGTGCAAAATTTAAACATTGTATCTTTTACCAGAGCCCTAAAAAAATTACTCAAAATTTTCAACATTTTTGCTTTCCACCTCCCTCCCCGTACACCCTTAAACTTAAATTTTTTACCAAAATTAAAGATTATATAGCTCTACAACCTGACAAATTTTTGATTTGATATCTGTACTCAATTTTGAGATATAATGATTTGTAATTTTGGAAAGTGCGTCATTTTTTAAATGCTCCCCATTTCCTCCACTACTGTTATTTCCACATGTAATATTTTTTTCATATTTTACTAGTAAAGCTTAATGTACGTTTCAATTACATAGCTTAAGAGACAGTCGAGATTATCATTTTTAATTGTTTTTCTATTCACCCCTGACCCTCCTCCATACAATAATTAGCCTCTTTCTAAGCTGATTCTGGTAGATCTCTATGCCACCTTAATGGCCCCAAAATATACATTTTTTGTGATTAGTAATTTCGAAGATATAATCATTTGAAAAAAAAATATATCGGCCGACAATTTGTTCTTAGCCCCCCCTTTTCGAACGCCAATGGATAAAAAAAATAAATTATTTTTAAATTTTGTCCCATAATCCTCTTCATACCTCTGCTGATTTTCAGCTTCCTATCTGCATTCCTGGTGGAGATATTAGCAAGTGAAGTTTTTGACTCTTTCCCTCCCTCCGTCTCAGCCTTCTATCTGACACTCCCCAAAATTTAGATAATGGAGCTCACTTACTCAATCAACAATCCACCTAAAAAATAAATTTCTACCTTTAACGGTCTCGGAGATATGAATGTACGGCGTACGGCTGGACGGATATTTTTTACATTTTTAGGCTAATTTAGTCATGAAACGCGAAAAAAAAATTTCAGGGTAGGAAATTTTTTTTTTCTGTGTCGTTCACAATACTTTATTATTAGAATAATAAAGTAAAATTTGTATGCGAGGTGGTAGAAGGGGTGAAGCGAAGTTAATTTTTTTGCATTTATAAAGGAATAAATTCTGGCAAAATTTGGAGTTTGTACTTTTTCTAGTTTCAGTGAAAATCGATTAAATGCATTTACCAAAATTGTGCATTCGCTTGGGAAAGGGTAGAAGGAGTATTCGAATCAAAACCAAATTTTTTGACATGAATGATATTTATAATAGTATACTTTTTTCAAAATTTAAAGTTGATACATTTGACGATTTCGGAGAAAAATTATTTAATTGAAATTCAAAAATTTCGTGAAATTTGTATGGGGGGAGGGGAGTAGAAAGAATGAGGTGAAATTGATAATTTTTTGAAAATTTGCTGCCATTGCTATAAAATTAATTATGGCAACAATGGTTCTTTTAGCTTTGCTAGTTGCAATGATAACTGAATAAATGCATTTCTGAAAAATGTGCATTTGCATGGAAGGGGGTAAAAGGAAGTAAGGGGATCAGATCAATATTTTTTGGACCTAATTTTCAAGTCAATAGCTGAAATGGTTTGGAGGATGTTGCCCATTCATGAACTTAGTGTTACTTTCTTGCTAAAAATGACATACGAAAAATTTCAACACAATAGGTCAAAGCTTTCGAGATTTATGTTGTAGACAGACAGACGAACAAACGGACAGATGGTCACTCGGAATCGAGGTTTTTGAGCGTAAACAAACATTTCAGTACCCTTGGCGACTTTGTGTGAGCAGTATTTCTTAGCGTTACAAACGGTAAGACAAACACAATATACTCTCAGATTTCATCTAGAGTATAAATAATCTGCCAACAAGTCGGGCGCAACTTTATTATTTTTGGGACAAGTTGAAGACGCATGGAAAGTCAATATGCAAGTTGGAGTGGTTAATGCAGACTAAGTGGAACCTCCTTTCACAACTGGAACCCCTTTTCAAAGTGAAACCCTCTTTTACAAGTGGACCCCCTTTAGGGCAGGGCTGCTGTGAATTTAACCCTTAATTGCGGATACGATCAATAGCTCCAGTATATGTAATCAATATTTAATTATTGTATGCAAGTTTGGGTTTTTATGAGGGAGCGGTGATATTAAGGGTGAGTGAATGTCAATTTTTCAATTGATTGCTTCCATTACGTTCAATATTTTCTGCATAGAATGTTAGTTTCATAGATGAAGTTGCATAGAATTTTCATAAAATTTGGTGTATTTTACCTTCACGAAACCAATCATTTGTATGGGAGGGGGTAGAGAAGGTAGGGGAATCGTAAAAATTGTGATGCAGTTTTATTTCATTTCTTTTGTAAGGTGCTCGTACAAAATTTCAAGTTCGCAGCTTTTAATTTGTTGGTTATTAGTTGATTTATTGAAATTGGTCGACATCATACTTTTGTGTGGGAAGGGGTAGAAGGGCAATTGTGATCTCAAAACTTTTGACGCAGTTCCGTTTCAACTTTTTTCGAAAGCTTTTGTGCAAAATTTCAAATTGATAGCTTTTAATTTTATTTAAGTGATAATTAATTTTTTGAAAATGTCGAAAAAATAATTTTGTATGGGAGGGGGTAGAAATTTGGAAGGTATTCGATCAGTTAATATTTCATTCTTTTAGAAATTCGTTTGAAATGGATTTTGCAAACTTTCAAGTTTCTACCTTAAAATTTCATTCAAAAATTTTCAGTTTATGTGTTTTTTCAGTGCACATAAAACACCTTGTGCACGTTAGACCAAGGAGGTCGGTGCATAACAATTGTAGAATTTTTATTATTTTTTCTGTATGTACAACAAAAAGATGTATCCACATGGAAAATTTAAACTTCGTATCTCTTACTAGAGCCCTAAAAAAATCACTCAAAATTTTCGACATTTTTGCCTACCACTTCCGTCCCCTTACATCTCTCGACGTAAAACTATTACCAAAATTCAAAAACTATGCAGTTCTATAATTTGACAAAATTTAAATTTGATATCTGCACTGAATTTTGAGATATAACGGTTTGAAATTTTGAAAAGTGCAATGGTCCCCATTTTCCTCCACTACTATTTTATTCAAATGTTCTATTTTTCTCGTCTTTCTCTAGTATAGCTTAATATAAGTACTAATTTTCAGTTACAAAGCTCAACAAATAGCCGAGATATTGATTTTTTTAATGATTTTCTTTGCACCCCCCCCCTGACCATCCCTCTTAGAATATTTAGCCTTTATGTAAGCTGGTCCCAGTGGAACTATATACGACCTTGATGGTTTAAGAATATAAATTTCTTATGGTAAGTAATTTCAAAGATATTGTTGCGAGCTAGGGGATCGCCGATTTCAAAGAAAAACACAATTCGTTTAAAAACAATGAATAATTTATTTAATCGCACTATATTCGCCGATTTGGCAATGCCGTCGATCTTATTCTTTCGCTTACTTGTACCGATTCGCGTTTTTCCACCGATAGGTGTCGCCGAATGACTATGTCTGTTGTCTGAAAGTTGGCGGATATTTATACTCCAGACAGATGTCGTTGTGTGTGTGTGTCTCGGCTATTCTAGATTGCGTACATTATGGAGTTTAGTAGAAGTGTCTGGAAACATGTTTATAGCGTTTTACATGTTGATGCACTTTTCTCGGTGTTTCCGGCAACATCCAAATTGCGTGATTGCAAGATCTATAACATTACCCTCTCCTTAGTTCCTGTTCGTCCCGAACAGAGTCGTTCACTTCCTCAATGGCACCATGGTACTTTGTTAATCGGTCGAGATGTACCACTTTCATTTTAGTGCGGGGTTTATGATGTAGTTGAATGCGATAGACGACATCATTTAACCGGTTGATGATCTGGTAAGGGCCTTCCCAGTTTCGCTGTAGTTTCGGCGATCTGCCCTTCTGTCGTTTGGGATTGTATAACCAAACCAAATCGCCCTCTTGGAATCCTGATGAGTTCGCCCGTTGATCATACCTCGTCTTCATGCGGTCGGACGCCAAATCAATTTTATCTCTGACCAGGTTATAAATTGTCTTTAGTCGACATCGAAGATCCGAGACATAATCTTTAGCATTGGTTGGTTGGTCTGGTGGCACTCCAAACATTAGCTCCGCAGGGACTCGAATATTTCTTCCGAAAATGACTCGGGACGGAGTTTCTCCTGTTGTTGAATGCACCGATGTTCTATAGGCCATTAAAAATAGAGGGATGTGCTGGTCCCAGTCCTGTTGCCTCTCGCTGACGAGTTTGGATAGGTTTGAGTTCAATGTCCTATTGAAACGTTCCACCATTCCATCGGACTGTGGGTGTAATGGAGTTGTCCTCGTTTTGTTTATTCCCAGCATTTGGCACACGTGTTTGAATATTTGAGATTCAAAATTGCGCCCTTGATCGGAGTGTAGTTCACGTGGCGCTCCAAATCTGCTCACCCAGTTGGTAACAATTTGTTCTGCGACGGTTACTGCTTCTTGGTTTGGAATTGCGTAAGCTTCAGGCCACTTGCTGAAATAATCAATGACCACTAAAATGTAACGATTACCATTTTCTGATTCCGGGAACGGTCCAGCAATATCCACAGCAATTCTCTCGAATGGGATTCCCACGTTGTATTGTTGCATTTCTCCCTTTGATCTGCGGTGTGGGCCCTGACTCGATGCACACGTAGTACATTTACGGCACCAGTTTTCGACATCATCTCGGAGATGGACCCAATAGAACCTTTCTCGTATCTTTGCCAAGGTTCTGTTTACTCCCAAATGCCCACCGGAGGTACCTCCATGATATTCCTTCAAAACCTCCTCGACTTTACAATGCGGGACGATGGTTTGCATGTGATACGACTTTCCATCAGCGTTCTCCCATTTCCGTTTTAATAATCCGCCGTCTAGGTGAAGGGAGTTCCATTGTGCCCAATAACACTTTAAGGTTTCACTGAATTGTGAGATGTCTTTCCACTCAGGCCGTTTCATTTCGTCCTTCCATGCCATGATCGGTGAAATATCTGGATCTTTACGTTGGGCGTCTTCCAGTTCTTGCTGATTCCATCCAGTCTTTGGTTCGGTCGTTATCCTCTGAATGGTTTCTCCGGCCTCTTTTCCTTCTACACGGTGACAATGCTTGCAGTTCGGTGGACAAGGACGACGTGAAAGCGCATTACCGTGGATTCTTCCTCTTCGATGAACAATCTCGAAATCGTAGGATTCGAGCCTTTCGATCCATCTGGCTACTTGGCCTTCGGGGTTCTTAAACTGAAGTAGCCATTTAAGCGATGCGTGATCCGTTCGAAGAAGGAACTTTTGACCATAGAGATATTTGTGAAAATGTTTTGTTGCTTCTACTATGGCTAGTAGCTCTCGGCGAGTTACGCAATAGTTCCTTTCTGATTTTGAGAGTACTCGGCTGTAGTAAGATAGCACTCTCTCCTGCCCATCGATCTCTTGTGATAGTACTGCTCCGATACCGACATTGCTGGCGTCAGTGTCTATGATGAAACCATGACCTGGTTTTGGTTACGCCAGAACTGGGGAGTCGCAGAGTTGGTCTTTTATCCTCTCGAATGCTTCCTGGCACTGTTGACTCCATGTAAATGACTTTCCTTTTTCCGTTAACTGATGCAGACATTTTGCCGTGTTGGCAAAGTCTCTTACGAATCGATGGTAATATGTCGCTAAGCCTAGGAAGCTGCGCAACTGGTGTTTATCACTCGGAGTAGGCCAATTTTTCACCGCCAGTATCTTCTCCGGATCCGTCTTTACGCCATCAGCTGAAACGATGTGACCCAAGTACTTGACTTCTGCACTAAACAAAGTGCACTTTTTCGGACTCAGCTTTAATTTTGCCGCTCGCAGTCGCTGGAAGACTTCCTGTAGATTTTTTAGGTGTTCCTTGAATGTTTTGCCGATAACGATCACATCATCCAAGTAAACGAGACAAGTTTTCCAGCTCAGGCCACGCAAAACGAATTCCATTAGCCTTTCAAACGTAGCTGGAGCATTGCACAGGCCAAATGGCATTACGATGAACTGCCACAGTCCACTGCCGACAGAGAATGCTGTTTTCTCTCTATCTTTTTCATCTATGTCCACCTGCCAGTAACCACTTTTCAGATCCAACGTTGAGAACCATTTAGCATCAGTCAGGGTGTCCATGATATCGTCAATTCTTGGTAGTGGATAGCTATCCTTTTTCGTAACATCATTCAGTCGCCTGTAGTCCACACAAAAACGGGTACTGCCGTCCTTCTTCTTTACCAGCACCACTGGCGATATCCACGGGCTCTTTGATTCTTCGATGATTCCTTGCTGCTCCATAGTTTTGACCATTGAATTGACTTCTCCTTGTTTCGCTAATGGTACTCTTCTTGGAGGTTGACGTATCGGTGTAGCACTTCCGGTATTTATACGATGTTTCACTAAGTTTGTTCTGCCATAGTCGTCATCACCGGTGGAAAAGACGTCGCTGAATCCTTCGATTAGGTTTACTGCTTGCTTGTGTTGTTCTCCTCTAAGGTTGCTTGACTGAAGAAGTGTTGAAGTTACATTGTCCTTCCTTCTTGGCTTATTTTTAGAGGGTACGTCATGTGATTCTGCCTTATCGATGCTCGTCACCGCCGATATTGGTTCACAGCTGCCAATTACATCTCCTTTCTTTACGCTGGTAATGCTGTCCGAAACGTTGAGGACTCTTATTGGTACCATCATCTTCTCATTCCTTTTTACGAGCGTTTTTCCTAGTATTAGACTTCGTAATGCAGGTGTTGTTTCCGGTTCTATGAGGTAGAATCGGTGGTTCCCGGGATCACCATCGAGCTCTGCCCAAATAACATTCTCGGATGATTTTGGTATATCCGCATCTTCGCACAATACAACTCGTAGCTTTGTTGTGTTGGAGGATGTTATTTCCATCGGGATTTCAATATTCCGCCACTTCATTATTCGTTGTCCTAAGTCCAGCTGGATACCGTGTGGTTTCAGAAAATCCATTCCAAGGATACACTCATCGGTAATGTCAGCTACCACGAATACATGCGAGAAGGTCAAATCCCCAAGCTGTATGTCACGAGCTATTTCTCCATGGACCGTTGTAGTTTCTCCAGTAGCAGTGCGAAGTGCGTACTTCTTGGTGTTGTGAAGCCAAGTACGATCTACGAGGTCAGATCTTAGCACTGACCGTGTTGCGCCTGTGTCGACTGTTATGATGCAGTTTAATTTGCCGACTCGACCACTCATACATAAGTCGTTTTCACAACGATGTAGTCGAGAAACTGCGATGATGGTTCCGGGGGCGTCGATTCTACCAGCCAACTTCTGCCCCATGAAGTTGGCCTTTACTCGTTTCCCGGACTGTCATTAGGCGAAGCGTGCTCTCGTGACGGTTCGCCCCTTCCTCCTCTTTGTTTAGCAGCGCAGCCAGAACAATAGTTGATCGCTTTTCTGGGTTTGCGGCAGTCGCGTCTTAAGTGTCCTGCCTTCCAGCATCGAGGAGCACCAGATCCTTCGCTCCGCTTGGTGTACTCGGCTTTCTGGCACACACATTCTTCTACTATTTCTTGAACTCGATAGTTACTCCGCGAGCTTTGCTTGGCAGCTTCGAACGTCAGCCCATATACTAAGGCTTCGCCAATCGTTTTCTTACCTGCCAGTTTTAACGCCTGTTGCAGCTCTCTGTCATGTACAGCATTGTTAAATGCGAAAACAGCTGTATCGTTTCGTTGCTCTGTTTGCGCATTAGGCAGCGATAATAGTGTGAGTCGTTCAATATCGCGTGCCAGCTCTTGAAGTGTTTCACCATTCTTTTGAGTTCGGTTGTACAGTTGCGTTTTGTAGATCTCTCGCATGTGGTCACTGCCATAATGAAGATCCAATGTCTGGACTAACGTTGAAAAATCTTGTTGTTGCTCCTGCGGAATCGTTTGAAGAACTTCTGCTGGTGGACCTCTTAGCGCCAATATAAGAGCTGTTCCCCGTTCCATATCATTCCAATGGTTGTTTCTTGCGGCGGCCTCAAATTGGGTCTTATAAATAGCCCACGGTGTTTGTCCATCGAAGATTGGAGCCTTGAGACCCTTGTGCGCAACATGTTCTGTCTTGATGACGCCAGTCGCCTTCACGTTATCGAAGTCTCTTTTTAGGCGTTCGACTTCTTCTGCAATTCCGGATGTCTTTTCCGTAATTTGCTTTTCGAAGATTCGAAGTTTCTTCTCTTGCCTTACCCATGGTGTCTATTTTATTATTCTGCAGCTCCAATTTTTGGTTGAGTTCCTTTGAGGTCTGGTCTAATTTCTGATTAATGTCCGCTGATTGTTGTTTAATGTCCACTGATTGTTGCTCTAATTTCTGATTCATGTCCGCAGATTGTTGTTTAATGTCCGCAGATTGTTGTTTAATGTCTACTGATTGTTGGTCTAATTTCTGATTCATGTCCGCAGATTGTTGCTCCAATTTCTGATTAATGTCCGCAGATTGTTGTTTAATGTCCACTGATTGTTGCTCTAATTTGTTCATCATTTGTTGCATTAACTGTGTTAAGGCATCAGATGTACCGGAGCACTCCTCTTTACGAGCTTCTTCGATTTGGAACTCAAAACTATCTGCATCTTCGCCCTCAGCCTGCAGTGTCTCGATCATACGGCTGACAAGTTCAGACTTGCTCCCTGTCGTAGGTAATTCTCGTCTACTGAGCTCTTCCTTCAGCTCCGTTAATTTTAAGTCCTTTAAATAACGCGGCATTTTCACTTAAATTTACGTCACTGCTCACTAAATCACTCGGGAATATTCGATTTCACAAAATTCTCACTGTCCGTTCGAGAATTTTAGTTCCGCGATTTTACTTCGCTAATTAAAGTCACTGTTCACTAGAGCACTCGGGAATATTCGTTTTCACCAAATTCTCACTGTCCGTTCGAGAATTTTAGTTTCACTTTTCCGCTCTCACAAAATTATTCGTTCGAGAATTTTTAATTTCACTCGCGATTTTTAACCCGAATTTATCCTTGAAATCCCACTCCAAAAATGAACTTTCTATCTTGAAGGATTTGGGAGTTAATGTGCGCTGAGCGTACACACCGGCGTACGGCGAACGGCTATTTTAGTCATGAAACGCGAAAAAGCAAAATTTCAGCGTAGCAAATTTTTTTTTTTCAAGTCGATCATAATACTTTATTATTAACATAATAAAGTAAAATAGTAAACGTATCGGAAAACTGGAAATACATACCAACAGACTAATAAATCAAACATATAGATATAACATCTCTATACGTATTGTATCAGACTATACAATTTAAAAAAAAAAAAATTATCAATATTTTAAACTTTTTGGGAATGTGCAACTTAAGAATGATAAAGCTGTAACACCTATTTGCCAGGGTGATTAAAAATATTACACTGCTATTGATGTCAAGCAATTAGGTAAAGTTAGCTCCTTCATAGTGGTCACATTAAAATTAAAAATAAATAAATGGAAATCAATACACTTTTAAGTGTCGTATTTAATATAACCTATATAATAATGAAAAACTGTGCGTATATTTGAAGTCACGTTAACTAGGTGACTAAGTTTTGCCGAGATAATTTCGTCGCTATCGGTAGTTCAGTGGAAAAACTACCCTGCTACGCGGGTGGCCCCAAGTTTGTTTTCCGGACGATATTCTTTTTTACCAATATTTTTATTTATGACTAGCAAACGCCCGCGACTTCGTCCGCGTAAAAATAGAAATAATAAGCAATTTTTGAGAGTGTAGTTAGTAATACATTATGTGGGATACATAATCTGCTTACTTTAATGGCTCTTTGAAGAAAATGGTTTGTATGTTGTTGGAATCACAACCATAAATCATTAAGAACGAAAACATGATACTCCCATTTTTATGGGACAGGCTCGTGATCAAATCAAACCCGTGATTCAAGATCATATACGTGTTGAAAAGCGTTAAGGACATGTGAATAATTGTAGCTGGTTTTATTTAAAAAAAAAAAAAAACAAATAAAATAACATTAAGCTTAAAAACATAACATGACTACGATTGTGCGTAAAGCCCAATCATACGATACTATGTATAGATGAAATCGAAATTTTTGCGGTGTTAAGAAATTTTGTATAGGGAGTGGTAGAAGGGGTGACAGCATTGAACTAATTTGTTTCACATCATGCTAGAGTAGCTATAAAAAGGTTTTGTACCAAATTTAAGCTTCAAAAATTGAGTAGGTACTGAGAAACTTAGTGCATTGAATTTAATGAAATTGTGCAATTTGTATGGGAGGTGGTAGAAGGAGAGGGGGGTTTTTGGTGATTTTTCGAGAAACTATCATGCAATTGATATACTTTAAATTTCAGATCTGTTCCATTCATACTTTTCAAGAAAATCGAATTATTGTATAGTCGTGGAATATGTCTCATTGTATGGGAGGGGGAAGAAGGAGGGAAGCTACTCGGTTAAGTTTTTTTCCCAATATTACTAATAATGCTAATTAAGGATTAAATTCAAATTTTTACTTCGATGAAATTTAAATGTACTGAGAAAATTCGTTTAGAGTATTTCATGAAAAAGTGCGGTTTATATGGGAGGTAGTGGAAGGAGAAGGGGGTTTCTGGTGATTTTTTGAAAAACAACTATAATCATCATGCAATTGATATATTTGAAATTTCAGATCAGTAACTTTCAGACTTTTGAAGAAAATCAAATTCTTGCGAAGTCGTGGAACTGTGTCACATTGTATGGGAGGGGGTAGAAGGAGTGAAGCTAATCGGTTAATTTTTTCCCGATATTAATAATAATGTTAATTAAGGATTGAATACAACATTTTATCTCGATGGAAGTTACACGTACTGAGAAATTTGGTGTAAAATAATTCATGAAAAAGTGTAGTTTGTATGGGAGGTGGTGAAAGGAGTGAGGAAACTCAAATAATTTGTAAACCAAAAGACTGTATTTATAATAGAAATAATATATTCCAAATTTCAAATTAATATCTTTTATGGTTTCCAAGAAAATTTGATTAATATATATTTTGAAAATTAGTCACTTTGTATGGGAGGGGGTAGAAGGCGTGAGGGGAGTGAAATGAAACCAAGTGCAGATTTCATTCCGATGGACACCTAATAAACTGTGCAAGTTTCATTACAATCGGTTCAGCCGTTTGTGCGTGAAAAGCGGTCGGACAGACAGACAGACAGACAAAAATTTCAAAAATGTGTTTTTATGCTTAGTTAGTGCTAAAATAACTCAAAAAACTAACTTATAGCCATTTATAAGCAAATTACAGACAGACACTACAATTATATTACTATGTATAGATTTGACTGCAAACATCATAATTTCAAATAATTTTTATTCCATGCATGAGTTTAAAATAAAAATTTATTTAGTTCGAAATCAACGACTTGATGTCTAAAACTGAATCCATTTAAATCTAATTAAAGTAGATTCAAAAGTTCTCGCTAAATTTTGGTGAGACAAGTTCATCAGCATCGGTGGTTGTGTGGTGGAATGCTCGCCTGCTACGCGGGTTCGATTTTCGGCGTAGACAATTTTTTTTAATATATTTTTTTAGCATACTGCAAATTTGAATTTTTCCAAAATAACAATGTATTTCCCGCTATGAGTTGAGTCCAAACACAAGAAGACTTGAAGTTGTTAGTAACCAAGATCTCAAACTATTTAAAAATAAAGCCAATGGGAAATTCATCAGAAAGAATGTCGTATATAAGGAAGCAGCAGCAGTAGCAGCCAGTAAACTGAAAAATATACAAGCTTCTCCACTCGTTACGGTCGTTCTCACTCCCTTTCCCCTCCCTTACCAATCCCATTCCTTCCCTCTATGACTGTGTTTGTGCATTGCGCATAAACGCCAGATATAAGTGAAGACATAAAGATGTCTCACTCAGTACAAGAAAAATGTCATATGAAGAAAAAGGTAGCCGCAATGTCTCGCATCCAGGCGAATTCAATACCGGTGCCAGCACGAAGGGGAAACAAAGTTCAAGGCAAATAATGACGTTTTGTGACAGAAATTGATGATGAACTGGTTATGCGCAGGTCGAATATATGGGATCGTGAAAAGAGATTCTTGAGATGTGTGTTTTTTTCGTATGTAGAATTGAATTGATCTCCTGAACGTTTTTATTTCTTTTAGCAAAGTCGGTACCGTAGTTTTGTTTTTGATTTCATGAATCAATGTGAAGCATAGGTTTTGTATGATTATGATTTAGAAATAAAAGAAATTGTCTTTTGGACATTTTGGATTTTAGGATAAGATAGAAACATGAGATTCTGCTTAAAATTATTTAATACCCTTCGAACTGCAAACTTTTGAATCCATGCCCATATGACGGTTGGCACGCATATTTGTTTGGGCTTAATATAAAATAATCTAGAGCCTCTAAATGATATTTTTTTAAGATTTCAAAAATATGTCTTAAACAGTTTTAGAAGAACATTCATCACTCAATTGCTTAAAACAAAATAAAACAGAATCCTGTATCTCAAATGTACAAAATACCCCTAACTTATTATTCTGGTTTTCTGTTGAAAATCCGTGTTATAAACATCATTTAGAGGCTCAAGATTATTTTATATTAATCCTTTTAAAAAAATTACAATATATGGGAGTCCGATAAAGCCCAAACAAATATGCATGCCAACCGTCATATGGGCATGGATTCAAAAGTTTGCAGTTCGAAGGGTATTAAATAAATTTATGCACAATCTCATGTTTCTGTCTTATCCAAAATGTCCAAAAGACAATTTCATTTATTCATAAATCATAATCATACAAAACCTATGCTTCACATTGATTCATGAAATCAAAACCAAAACCACGGTACCGACTTTGCTAAAAGAAACAAAAACATTTAGGAGATCAATTCAATTCTACATACGAAAAAAACACACATCTCAAGAATCCCTTTTCACGATCCCATATATTCGACCTGCTCATAACCAGTTCATCATCAATTTCTGTCATAAAACGTCATCATTCGCCTTGAACTTTGTTTCCCCTTCGTGCTGGCACCGGTATTGAATTCGCCTGGATGCGAGACATTGCAGCGAGCTTTTTCTTCATATGACATTTTTCTTGTACATCTTTATGTCTTCACTTATCTCTGCTATAACACAGGTCATTATGTAAAAAATAGCCCTAATATAAAACACCGACTTCTTTCATTACATTACACAGACCTTAAGTTCTGGACTGAGGTTGACAAATCAGGAGTGTTTGAAGGACCGGCAATAATTAAAATTTAATTAAATAAGCAAATATTTCTGAAGGAAAAATTATTTTGAATTATTTATTTTTTGACATATTCGGCAATAACAATAAGGTAGGCTTTATAAAATGTCCTTTTCGTACAAAATTCGCGTGCGGAGCACGGGTTAATGTTCTAGTAACAAAATAAGAAAATACTGTAAGAACAGAAACAAAAGTTTATCTAAATAAACGGCAAAAATATTTTTATCTATCTAAGCTTTGGATTACAACCCTCAATGAAGACGTCGGATTGGTCAAACATGTAGTAGAACAGTTACGAATCAGCCTAGAGGAGTACACAAGCTCTAGCATTTTCGCAGATTGAGGTGGCCGAACTCCCAAACTTCGCATTGTATACCAACACGCTACTCACTAGACTAAACACAGCTTTAGTTGAATAGAATTAATTTTATTTAGACAAACCAAAGTTGAATTAAATATTTTAAAAGGAATTTTTCAGAACAATTATCAGTTCCTCACTTAAACACTGTAATATGCATCTATTTATAACACTTCTACAACATCTTCTTAAATTTAATTATTTATTAAAAATATTGAGCTCTCTAAAGTAGTTAATACGGACTTAATATAGTCATAAATACTTCTCGTTTATCTTTAGCACGAATCCATAAAAATGACATTATTCGAGCTCTAACTCTCTGTCTCTTACGAGGTAGTCAGACCAAGATACATATTTATTTATGACTAATAAACCTGTGTCTAAGTACTTTCTTAGATTTCTCGCAAAAATAGGTAAGAAAAGGTTGAACTCAATATCACCTCGGTAAATGCAATGTTCGTGTTTTCACTGTAGTGTTGTTAATCCATAAGCGGTTTATTTCTTGGGTGTTTTTTTCTGCCCCTTATACATTTGATAGCCTCTTAAACTTCCCTATTTCGTTCAAGACAACACCATCAGCAATTTAAAGGTTTATCGCTTAAGTCCAAAGATGAAAAAAGAATGAAAATAATTGACGCCTATTCGTACTGGATATGATCTTCGGTCGGCAAGCTGATTAAAAATGACATGAACCTTTCTCCCTTTCCCGTTTTGAGTATAAGATCTTCTCCATAAAACAAATTCAATTTGATATTGGCTGTGTGTGACTATAACGAATCGTATTTGCCGGACAAATTGATGTAATCGCAGCAAGATGATCGCGTACTGTCTGTAAAAGACGATCGCTGCATATAGGTATAAGATGCGATCGCAACCTGATCAATTATCCTATACATACATTGCACACTATGTCTTCGCAGAGATGCTAACGATCTTGCTAACGATCAGTTCGAGAAGAATGATCGACGAAATCGTAATCAAATAAAACTGAAGAAGGCAGAAATCGTGGTGATCTTTTCAGATGCTCAGAAAGGTACCATAGAAACGGCAGCAGCAGAATACAGGTGCATGTCATTGCCATCCAATATGATCATTCATGATCATGGTTCATGGATGCCGATGATGATAATGTTGATCCCATCCATGGTCAACTGAACCCGAGACACTGCTAAAAAGGCATCGCATCGTAAATGTACCAGGAAATTGTGCGGAACATCTTCTCGGAGGAGGTTCGATCATCGCATATTTCAGGTATAAATCGTACAAAGTGAAGATCAACTCTGGCCAGAGCAGTTGACTTCTGTTATACGAGCAGATCACCATCATCATCATCATGCATGCGTGCAATGCAACTGACTAGCCATAATATGACCTTAAGGCAGAAATCAAAATTGAATAAAACGCTACATAAGAAGGGCATATACGGCAAGATCAACATACTCAGTCAAGTACTCGTGCGTACAAGAGAGCCATAAGATCACGAGGTTTGCGTGTATGATGTTAAAAACCGAGGTTTTACTTCGATCTTAAAATGATCTTGAGGTGATCTTCACTTGGCGTGATCTTCTCTTCGAATCGGACTGGAAAATTGATTATCAGGTATTTCTGCGCGGACATGATCGAATTATGGTTCAAGCAAGTGTGATATTCACTTGGCTTGGTTTATCAAAATGATCATCAGGTTCACTGGTTTCTGAATGCAAAAAAATGCATTGCGAAAAAATGGCCGTTTCGTAATTTGTAGGATCAAAGTATTTTCACTGATAAGGAGATACTCTCGCGATCATAAAACTGCATAACTGAAATTATGCATAATATATTTTCTAGAAACCGCATTATGATGCAATGAAAGTGATCGTAATACTAAACTGATCATGCTTGAATCGATCTAATTGGTTTTGATTCATGATCATTTTACAGAATTTTAATTTATCGCCTATCTAGTTAGTTTTTATACTCTAGATGAAATCTGAGAGTATTATAAGTTTGCCACAAAGTTTGTAACGCCAAGAAATAAGGCTCGGAGAAAAAAATGAATGATACAGAAGTTCATATAATCACTCAAAAATCTCAAAACCGGACGTCCGTCCGTCCGTCCGTCTGTCTGTCTGTCTGTCCGTCCGTCCGTGTCCTCTCTAGCTTGAGAAATCGTTGAGCTAGAAAGTTCAAATTTTGTGTACGTCGTTTTCAACAAAAAATTAAGGTCAAGTTCGTGAACGAGCCAAATCGCTCCACCCCCTCTACCCCCTCCCATACAAACTGATACAATTTCGCAATCTGACAATAAACGGATTTGCTCGAAAAGTACAAATGACATTGATCTGAAATTTGGAATATAATACTTTTATGATGATTCCAATCTACTCTATAAAAAAAATTTATGTCTTCCCCCTTCTTCCACCACCTCCCATACAAACTGAACTTTTTCATGAAATGCTCTAAACCAATTTACTCAGTGCGTATAATAGCTATCGAACTGAAATTGTGCACGAAATATTTGTTTAAAATTATTAGTAAGGCCAAAAAAAATTAGACGATTACCTGTACCCCTTCTATCCCCTCCTATACAAAATGACACAATTTCGTAATTTCACAATAAACGGATTTGCTCGAAAAATATAAATCTTATTGATCTGAAATTTGGAATATATTACTTTTATGATGATATAAATCTACTGTGCAAAAGTTATTTGAGTCCTCTCCTTCCTTCCACCACCTCCCACACAAACTGCACTTTTTCATGAAATGCTCTAAGCCAATTTACTCAGTGCGTATAAAATTGATGGAGCTGAAATTGTGCACTAAATATTTATTTACAATTATTAGTAAAACCGAAAAAATTAAGCGATTAGCTTTACCCTTTCTACCCCCTCCCATACAAAATGACACAATTTCACAACTTTATAAAAAGTCAATTTTCCTGAAAAGTATGAATGCTACTGATCTGCTATTTAAAACATGTCAAAAGCATAATGTTTATAGTTATTTCTGAAAAGTCATTAAAAACTCGCCCCTCCTTCTATCACCTCCCATACAAACTGCACTACTTCACTACATCCAATACACTAATTTTCTCAGTATCTATTAAATTTTTAAATCCTTAATTATGCATAAAACATTTTGATAGCAACCTTAACGTCATGTGAAAAACGTAGTTCAATGTCGTCACTCCCTCTACCACTTCCCCTACAAAATTTCTTAAGATACAAAAATTTCTCTGTCATCTAGAGTATCGCACGATTGGGCGTTATGCCCAATCGTACTCCTGTTATGTTTTTTATACATCAAATTGCGTATTATTTGTTCTTGCGTCGTAAAATGTAGAATTTATACATGTACATACATATAAATTGAAATTAATTGAAAACAAGTAAAAGTTGCATGTACTTTGCTTATGGGATTAGGTTCGTTTAAAAAAAGAAAATTATAGCTGATCAGTAAATTGACAAAAAATTAAAATTAATAAATTTTGAGAAATGAATCAAGTTGAAAATCGATCTAATATCAATTTGTATTATTGAGGAGCTTAGTTATAATTAATTCGATCGAAGCCACTCCCAGCGGGAGACTTCGAGCTCTTTGTACAGAATCCCTTCTAAAGCGCTTAAAATTTGGAAAATACGAAGTCCTTCTGAGCAAAGCGCTCGAAAATCAATTTTCGAGTGCTTTTTTTTACAAGCAGCAGTATACTTGCTTTAAGATGTAACGGAAGGGGAGCTTGGCTCCTGCACGCTTTTTGGGTGGCAGCTCGTTGGCAACTGGGATGAATCTTGCCATCTCCTCCATTACACAAAATTTCGAGCATGTAAGCCTGATCTGAGAAATAAGGGGGATGGGTGCCTTAGGAACCAAACATACTAGTGGCTGAAGTCCCAGACAAAAAAAAATCTTCGAATCAGATGATTCTCATAAGGAAAAACTCTGTATGGCTTGGTGCTATACGGGATACAAATCTTAACACGGCAGCTCCGATACAATTGACGGATGGTTTCTGCTGAGCCGAACTTCTTCACTTCGGAATCCTCCTTCTTCCAAATATCTTACATACTGAAGTGAGATCCCTCTATTCGTCTACCGCAAGTCCTAGAAAAAAGAAACGAGGGAGCCGAGTTTAAATTCCGGATTTTAAGTTGTTAGATAAAGGTCTCAGCAGAGTCCGAAACATCACAAATAATAAAGCAATCAGTGTAAAATCCAGTAATCTTTCCTTTTAATTCAAAATGCACTGAGAAAATATTCACCAAACCATAATTAAGTATGGCAGAAAAGATTTCCGGATTCTACACTGTTACGCTTTATTATTCGTGACGTTTCGGTCTCTGCTGAGACCTTCATCAAACTAATCGACAATTACAAAAGACTATTACTTTATACATAATGGGGTCAATTGGGTATGGGAAGGGTAATTTATGGTTAAATTAGTTAAGGATTTCTGGGTACGAATTTTGTTCTTACCAAATCTTAAGGCAGGTAGCCAAACTGCTGGTAGCTTGTATCTGGTGTCTCGGTTGAAGTTCTGTGGATGTTTGGAAATTTCAATGGCTTCTCGTACTGTTCGTTGAAAATATTGGTTTGTCCTTGCCAGAATTGGCACATTGTCGAAATCGATTGTATGCTCCTCTGTCGTTGCATGTTCCGCGATCGCTGATGACTGTATTTGGTTTTTCCGTGTGCATCGTTCATGTTCGTTGATCCTTGTTTGAGCTGTGCGTCCCGTTTCTCCTATGTACACTTTATCGCATGAGCCAAAAGGTACTTTGTACACTGCTTCAGTCTCCAATAATTTTTTATCCTTCTGGTTTCCTCAAATTCCTCGAATAGTAGTCGGGGTAGGGTATGTTGGATTTTCGAAGGATTTTCCCTATCTCATCCTTCGTGCCCTGAAAGTAAAGTAGTTTTAACCATCCTTTCCTTGTATTTCCTTCTTCAATCTCTTCCGAGTCTTTTGTCCTTGGATGCTTCGGTTTCCACGCCTTTTTTATTTGGCTCGCTTTGAATGACCGATTCAACTGTTCTTTTTCATTTCGTAGATTGCGCAGATTTCCTCCAGTAATACAACTGGCTCTATGTATTAGGGTCTTCAATACGCCTGTTTTCTGATTTGGGTAGTGATGTGAATGAGTTTGAAGATATCTATTGGTATAAGTTGGTTTGCTATATACCCCGAAGCTTAAGACAAATCATTCCTTTCTACGAGTACATCTAAGAATGGCAGTTTAGCGTTGCTTTCCGTTCCAATCTACTTCTACAATAGCGCTACATCCCAAATCGGACCTTGGCCTCCTGATATTCAAGTTCCTTAACATTTTTCATTACTTATTGTGGAAGGCTTGTTAGCCCTTCGCACAACCATCTTTCTAAGAATTTTTCATTTTCTTAGATTGAGGTAACCAAGGTATATCCAAGTCGACAATGTGCCGGAATTATATATTGCGCCGATAGGGATTTGAACTCACGACCTTCGCATTACAAGACCAACACACTACCTACTCGGCTATACCCTACCTCCGTTTCCATAGTGAACTTAATTTTCTCGTGGTTCAGGTGTGCTAAAAATTTGTCGAGCTCTTCTTTCCTATGTTGCCTAATGATGAAGTTATCATCCACATACCGTAGATGCAATTTCGGTGTTAATGGAGCTAAGTCCAGTGCGTTCTTTTCGAATTCCTCCATAAAAATTTCCGCTACCACAGGTGAAATTGGAGATCCCATTGCCGCTCCTTCCATTTGCTTGTAGAGTTTCCCTAGAGCTGAAAAGAAAGTATTATTTAAACAAAATTCTCTTAAATCATTCCGCTTACTCACACTGTTTCACGTCGGAGGGTCGTACCTGTACAAAGGTCATTCCACCCGACGGAACATCTCGTCCTCTCACGACGGAAAATTAATCTAGAAATCAACGTTGATCGATTTGTGTCTCCTTGCGGATCACTTCGTCCTCTGACAAAGGAAAATTGACTTGACGATGTACAAATCGAAGTGGAATGATACAG
The DNA here is from genome assembly GCA_963669355.1 of Chorisops tibialis. Classification (NCBI taxonomy): domain Eukaryota; kingdom Metazoa; phylum Arthropoda; class Insecta; order Diptera; family Stratiomyidae; genus Chorisops; species Chorisops tibialis. The sequence continues at coordinate 167,915,680 of OY770263.1, read as the reverse complement.
CTTGGCCCCTTGCCGAGCACCTCGTCCTCTCATGACGGAAACCGATTAAGAAAATATCGTCGAACGAATCAGCTATGGAAAACGATGTATAACTCGACGTTGAATGGTGCAACTATATTGCGATCAACTTGTATCCCCTTGCGAAACACTTCGTCGGAACATCGAAGTAACGTTGAACGAAATAGCTACGGAAAATCAACGTATAACTCAACGATAAGCACTGCAGCTAGGTTGTAATAGACTTGTGCTTCCTTGTGAAGCATCATCTTACGAGGGAAAGTCGATTTAAAAACCATAACAGAATTATGATTGGGAGGTGGTAGAAGGAGTGTAGCTAAGCTCATATTTTTTTACTATTTATTGCAATTATTATGGGACAAATTCTACTTTTTCTAGTTTCAATAAAAATCGATTAAGTGCATTTACCAAAATTGATCCCAACAAAAAACTCGAATACACCACCATTCTACGCGAAAAGTCATCCACATTGGGTGAACATGAAATGCGCACACTGGACGCCAATTGGGAGGCAACCAGAAACACTTTTCTAACTAGTGCTGAAGAATCTGTGGGATATGCGCAAAGCGGTGAGAAACCCTGGATGTCGCAAGACACATGGGACAAGGTTGACAATCGGAAAAAAGCCAAATTGGCAATCATCTCTCATCCCGATGTCAATCAACGAACGCCCGACTTGAGGCAGAACTACCGCGATGCTCATATACAGCTTAAAAAGGCTGTTAGACGCGACAAGAGAAAGGCCATTGAAGATCTGGCAAACAAGGCAGAATCTGCGGGTTACCTTGGGGATATGGGTTCACTATTTAAAATCATGAAACAGTTGACGAACAGGAATTTCAAAGCCAACCACCTGGTGAGAGATGTCAACGGAACTCTCCTTAATATGAGTGAACACCAGTTGCGACGATGGAAGGAATACTTCTCTGATATTTTAAACATCTTGTCAGATGAAGATATTCCGGAAACAGAACAACTTCCAAACATCCAACCGCAACAATCCTCTATTAGAGACGATCCCCCAGATAAGGAAGAGATAGTTTCCACCATTCGGTCAATGGCGGGAAGGAAAGCTCCAGGTATAGACGGACTACCAACCGAACTCCTCAAAGCGGACCCGGAAATAACAGCCGATATACTCCTCCCACTCTTCACTAAGGTGTGGAATGATGGAAGATATCCGACTGAATGGAAGGAGGGCGTCATTGTGAAAATTCCGAAGAAGGGCGACCTTCGGGATTGTGGCAATTGGCGTGGTATATGTCTATTTACTGCCGTATCAAAAATTATGGCTAAGGTAATTCTCAATAGGATTAGTGATGTCGTCGAGAGCACTCTCGAAGTTTATCAGGCTGGATTCCGTAAAGGGTCGTCTTGTACCGACCACACAAATACCCTACGGATAATATTAGAGCAGTCAGCCGAAATGGGTTCGCCACTACATCTCATGTTTGTGGACTTCGAGAAGGCTTTCGACAGCGTTAAGCGAGATTACATATGGAATGCTTTGCGTAGGAGAGGTATTCCAAATAAGGTCATAGCTATGATTAAAGAATCCTACGAAGATGCAAGGTGTCGCGTCTTGCATAGAGGAGAGCTGTCCGAGAGCTTTCCTGTGCGAACGAGTGTCAGACAAGGCTGCATATTATCACCAGCCCTGTTTCTGGTGGTAATAAATGACATCTTGAAAGCTGCACTGGAAGGTGGGGAAGGTAAAGGTCTTCAATGGAGACTATTTAACATCTTAAGTCACCTTGATTATGCTGATGACGTGTGTTTGCTTGCACATACCCGTTCGGACTTAGAGTCAAATGTTCGCTCGTTGCATTCTAAATGCAAAGAGGCGGGACTGAAAATAAATGTGCGTAAAACCAAGTACAAGCACACAGGTTCGAACGCAAGCACACCGATTGTTCTTAATGGACAGGATGTGGAAGAGGTGCAAGATTTTTGCTATCTCGGAAGCATTGTCAGCATGGACGGCGGAGCCGAAAAGGATGTTGAGGCTCGGCTAAATAAAGCTCATCAGGCCTTCGGTATCCTTTCCCCTTTCTGGAGGTTAAGAGAGATCTCCATTCGCACGAAGCTGCGAGTTTTTGACGCATGCGTCAAATCCGTGTTGTTATATGGTTGTACTACGTGGAAAGTGACCGTTCGACTTACCAAGAAACTACAGACTTTCGTAAACCAATGCCTCCGACGCATTTTAGGAATATTCTGGCCAGAAGTGATCTCCAACGACGAACTTTGGAGTACAACTCGCCAGACTAAAATAGGTATTGAGATTCAACGGCAGAAGTGGCAGTGGATCGGTCATACTTTGAGGAAACCAGAGCGAAACATCGCAAAACAGGCTCTGGATTATAACCCTCAAGGAAGACGTCGGGTTGGTCGACCATGTAACACATGGAAGCGAGCAGTTGAGCAGGAGGCCAGAGGAATAAACAAGTCCTGGCAACAGCTTAAAGCCGATGCGCAGGATCGCGCCTTGTGGAAGAGAGTTGTTTCTGTCCTATGCCCCTATAGGGGGTCTTAACAGGAATTTGATTGATTGATTTGACCAAAATTGTGCATTTGTATGGGAGGGTGTAAAAGGAGTATTCGAATCAAAACAAAAAATTTTCGACATCAATGATATTTGTAATAATATACTTTTCTCAAAATTTAAAGTTAATAGCTTTGACGGTTTCGAAGAAAAACAATTTAATTGAAATTCCGAAATTTCGTGAAATTCGTATGGGAGGGGGCAGAAAGAGTGATGTGGATTTGATAGTTTTTCCAAAATTGGTTGAAATTGTAATAAAAGTAACTAGGAAAAAAATTGGTTCTTCTAGCTTCGCTCCTTGCAATACAAACCAAATAAATGCATTTTTGACAATTGTATGAGAGAAGTAAGAGAATTGGATCAATAATGTTTGACATTAATGATATTCAGATATTTCAATAAACTATGACCTAATTTTCAAGTCAATAGCTGAAATGATTTCGGCGAAAAATCAGTTTCTTTAAATTTCGAAATTTCATGAAATTTGTATGGGATGGGGTAGAAGGGAGTGGGAGGATGTGGCCCGTTCACAAACTTAAAGATACTTTTTTGCTAAAAATGACATATGATCAATTTCAGCACGATAGGTCAAAGCTTTCGAAACTTATGCTGTAGACAGACGGACAGACAAACAGACAGACAGACGGACAGACGGAGGGGGAGGGCTCAACTAATTTTTATACAGCAGATTGAAATTTTTATAAAAGTAATATATTCCAAATTTCAGATCAATAGCTTTCACGCTTTTTGAAAAAATCCGTTTATTGTCGAATTGCGTATTTGTGTCATTTTGTATGGGAGGGGGTAGAAGGGGTGAAGCTAATCTTCTAATTTTTATTGGTCTTGCCAATAATTCTAATTAAATATTTTTTGCACAATTTCAGCTCGCTAAATTTTATACGCACTGAGTAAATTGGTTTAGAGCATTTCATGAAAAAGTGCAGTTTGTACAAGAGGTGGTAGAAGGAGAGGGAGGATACACATAATTTTTATACGGCAGATTAATATCATCATAAAAGTAATATATTCCGAATTTCAGGTCAATAACTTTTATACTTTTCGAGCAAATCCGTTTATTATCAAATTGCGTAATTGTGTCATTTTGTATGGGAGGGGGTAGAAGGGTTGGAGCGATTTGGCCCGTTCACGAACTTGACCTTACTTTTTTGCTAAAAATGACACACAAAAATTTTTAACAGTATAGCTTAAAGCTTTCGACAGTTATGCTGTAGACAGACGTACAGACAGACAGACGGACAGATAGACAGACGGACAGACGGTCACTCGAAATCAGGTTTTTGAACGACAACAAATATTTCTGTGCCCTTGGCGACTCTATGCGAGGATTATTACTTAACGTTACAAACGGTAAGGCAAACACAATATACTCTCGGATTTCATCTAGACTATAAGCATAACAGCACTACGACTGGGCGTAAAACCCAATTATGCGATACTCTAGATGAAAGAGAAATTTTTGATTTTAAGAAATTTTGTAGGGGAAGTAATTGAGGAGGTGAATCTATTGAACTAATATTTTTACATCACGCTACAGTTGCCATCAAAATATTTTATACAAAATTAACGACTCACAAATTAAATAGGTACTGAGAAAATTAGCTAAATAGTTAGTAGAGTTACGGTGCAGCCTAGTGTATAGCGTGTTGGTCTACAATGCGAAGGTCATGAGTTCAAATCCCGGTCAATGCATAATTTCAGCACACTGCTTGCTTGGATATGCTATGGTTACCTCAATCTTCGAAAATGAAAAATTCGTTGATAGAGGATTTTACGAAGGGCTAATAACCCTTCCACAATAACTAAGTATTGAAAATGTTAAGGCACCGGAAGGTCAGTAGGCCAAGGTCCGATTTGGGCTGTAGTGCCACTCTAAAAGCAGAAGAGAAAATTAGTGTATTGGATTTAGTGAAATTGTGCAGTTTGAATGGGAGGTAATAGAAGGAGGGGCGAGTTCCTAATGACTTTTGCACAAATAAATATAAACATTATGCTTTCGACATGTTTTAAACTGCAGACCAGTTGCATTCATACTTTTCAGGAATATCGACTTTTTGTAAAGTTGTGAAAGTCTGTCAGATTGTATGTAAAAAGTAAACAAGGCAGAATCTGTGGCTTACCTTGGGGATATGGGTTCACTATTCAAAATCATAAAACAGTTGACGAACAGGAATTCCAAAGCCAACCACCTGGTGAGAGATGTCAACGGAACTCTCCTTAATATGAGTGAACACCAGTTGCGGCGATGGCAGGAATACTTCTCTGATATTTTAAACATCTTGTCAGAGGAAGATATTCCAGAAACAGAACAACTACCATACATCCAACCGCAACAATCCTCTATTAGGGACGATCCCCAAGATAAGGAAGAGATAGTTTCCGCCATTCGGTCAATGGCGGGAAGGAAAGCTCCAGGTATAGACGGACTACCAACCGAACTCCTCAAAGCGGACTTGGAAATAACAGCAGATATACTCCTCCCACTCTTTACTGAGGTGTGGAATGAAGGAAGATATCCGACTGAATGGAAGGAGGGCGTCATTGTGAAAATTCCTAAGAAGGGCGACCTTCGGGATTGCGGCAATTGGCATGGTATATGTCTACTTACTGCCGTATCAAAAATTATGGCTAAGGTAATTCTCAAGGATTAGTGATGTCGTCGAGAGCACTCTCGAAGTTTATCAGGCTGGATTCCGTAAAGGGTCGTCTTGTAACGACCACACAAATACCCTACGGATAATATTAGAGCAGTCAGCCGAAATGGGTTCGCCACGTTTGTGGACTTCGAGAAGGCTTTCGACAGCGTTATGCGAGATTACATATGGAATGCTTTGCGTAGGAGAGGTATTCCAGATACGGTCATAGCTATGATTAAAGAATCCTACGAAGATGCAAGGTGTCGCGTCTTGCATAGAGGAGAGCTGTCCGAGAGCTGTCCGAGAGCTTCCCTGTGCGAACGGGTGTCAGACAAGGTTGCATATTATCACCAGCCCTGTTCCTGGTGGTAATAAATGACATCTTGAAAGCTGGACTGGAAGGTGGGGAAGATAAAGGTCTTCAATGGAGACTATTTAACATCTTAAGTCACCTTGATTATGCTGATGACGTGTGTTTGCTTGCACATAACCGTTCGGACTTAGAGTCAAATGTTCGCTCGTTGCATTCTAAATGCAAAGAGGCGGGACTGAAAATAAATGTGCGTAAAACCAAGTACAAGCACACAGGTTCGGACGCAAGCACACCGATTGTTCTTAACGGACAGGATGTGGAAGAGGTGCAAGATTTTTGTTATCTCGGAAGCATTGTCAGCATGGACGGCGGAGCCGAAAAGGATGTTGAGGCTCGGCTAAATAAAGCTCGTCAGGCCTTCAGTATCCCCTTTCTGGAGATTCAGAGAGATCGCACACGTCAAATCCGTGTTATTATATGGTTGTACTACGTGCAAAGTGACCGTTCGACTTACCAAGAAACTGCAGACTTTCGTGAACCAATGCCTCCGACGCATTTTAGGAATATTCTGGCCAGAAGTGATCTCCAGCGACGAACTTTGGAGTAGAACTGGCCAGACTAAAATAGGTATTGAGATTCAACGACGAAAGTGGCAGTGGATCGGTCATACTTTGAGGAAGCCAGAGCGAAACATCGCAAAACAGGCTCTGGATTATAACCCTCAAGGAAGACGTCGGGTTGGTCGACCATGTAATACATGGAAGCGAGCAGTTGAGCAGGAGGCCAGATAAATAAATAAGTCCTGGCAACAGCTTAAGGTCGATGCTCAGGATCGCGTCTTGTGGAAGAGAGTTGTTTCTGTCCTATACCCCTATAGGGGGTCTTAATAGGAATTTAACTTTTGACTGTATGGGAAAGAGTAGAAGGAGTGAAACTAATCGTCTGTGTTTTTTTTGCCTTACTAATAATTGTAAATAAATATTTAGTGCACAATTTAAGCTCGATAAATTTTATACGTACTGAGTAAATTTGTTTAAAGTACTTCATGAAAAAATGCAGTTTGTAGGTGGTAGAAGGAAAGGGAGGACTCAAATAACTTTTATATAGCAGATTGAAATTACCATAAAAGTAATATATTCCAAATTTCAGATCAATAGAATTTATACTTTCGAACAAATCCATTTATTGTCAAATTGCGAAATTGTGTCATTTTGTATGGGAGGGTATAAGGGATAAAGCTAACCGTCTGATTTTTTTTTTGGTATTATTAAAAATTCTAAATAGATATTTAGTACAAAATTTCAGCTCGATAAATTTCATAAACAATGATTAAATTAAATTAAAAGTGCAGTTTGATGGGAGGTGGTGGAAGGAAGGATAGGACTCAACGAATTTTTATACAGCAGATTGAAATTATTATAAAAGTAATATATAAAGAATTTCAGAGCAATAGCTTTCATGCTTTTTGAAAAAATCCGTTTATTGCTAAATTGCGGAATTGTTTCATTTTGTATGGGAGTGGGTAGAAGGGGTGAAACTAAATGTCTAATTTTTGTTGGTCTTATTAATAATTCCAAATAAATATATAGGATACAAATAATTTCTGAACAGTAGATTGAAATCATTATAAAAGTATCTTCATCGATTTATCAAAAGCTTTTGACACGGTAGATCACGATATCTTACTTAAAAAGTTATTCGCTGTAGGAGTTAGAGGTATAACTTATTCATGGTTTAAAAGTTATCTTACTGGAAGGTTGCAATATGTTGAACTCGACAATTTAAAAAGCTCAAAACTTCCAGTTGTCACAGGTGTTCCGCAAGGAAGTGTCTTAGGACCTATCCTTTACAATCTATACTCAAACTCCATAACCACACTTGAGTTAAATGGCAACATATCCCTCTATGCAGATGACATCGTACTAACCTATAAAGCAACAAGTCTAGATGCCTTAGAACGAGAAATTAACATAGACCTCGAGCAAATAAACCAATGGACAAGTAAACACAAGCTTGTTGTTAATATTAGGAAAACAAAATACATGCTTTTTAACGACTCATCATCGCTTGATATAAACTTCAACCACGAAAAAATTGCAAAAACCGATGAATTTAAATATCTCGGAATCATTTTAGACTCGCAACTCACCTGGGATTCTCATATTCAATCCATCAGGAAAAAAATTGCTCCGATATCTTCAAAAGGATAAGCAATAACGTTCCTGAAGTACACAAGAGCGCTATATTGCATTCACTATTTCTGAGTCACATTCAATACGGTATAGTTATTTGGGGCTCAGCATTTAAATCTAAGCTTATACCAATTCAACGATTACAAAACAAAGCTATAAAAAACTTATTCAGCATTAACAAAAGAGAACGAACAAAAACTATCCATCAGTCTCATCATCTTCTTACTCTAGAAGAACTGCACCATCTGGAATCCGCGAATCAAATGAACATGATAAAAAATCATCTCACAAATACGAACTTAATTCTGGAATATCACAGCGATAACCATGGGTACAATACCAGACGGGCAGATGACATCTACCTTGAAACTGCGCGCACTACACGATATGGCGCAAATGGGATAATGACTAGGTCGATTAAAAACTACAATGAACTTCCACAGACGATCAAGAGGGATCCAGATAAATTCAAATCTAAATTAAAAGAATATTTATTAAACTTAAGCTCATAATTTAGCTAATCTAAATTTAAATTACATTAACTTCTTTCTTTCATTTTTAACTCTTGCTATTATGTCTTATTTTCATTTTATTGTTTCCTATTTAATATCTTATTTTTCTTGCTCACTTTGCATTTTCTGTTTATTCATTATTTGTCATCAAATCACTAAATGTAATTTATAAATACAATCCATACGAGCTATGCTCACGGATGATTTTACGAAATAAATTATTATTATTATTATTATTATTATATTTCAAATTTCATATCAATATATTTATACCTTTCGAGCAAATCCGTTTAATGTCAAATTGCGAAATTATATTATTTTGTATGGGAGGGGGCAGAAGGGTGGAGCGATTTGGCCCGTTCACGAATTTGATCTTATTTTTTTGTCAAAAACGACGTGTACAAAATTTGAGCTTTCTAGCTCAACGCGTTCTCAAGCCAGACGATCTGACGGATGGGCAGATGGACGGACAGACGGACGGACAGACGGACGGACAGACGGACGGACCGACGGAGGGACATTCGGTGTTGAGATTTTTGATTGATTACATGAACTTCTGTATCATTCATTTGTCTCTCCGAGCTTTATTTCTTAGCGTTATAAACTTTCTAGTAAACTTATAATACTGACAGATTTCATCTAGAGTATAAACTTAACAGAATTATGATTGGGCGTAAAGCCCAAACATATGATACTCTAGGTGAAATAGGAAAGAGTTTAATATACAGGAAAATATGTCATCTCAAATTCTTTCGAATGATTATAAGTGACTTTTGTATGAGAAGTGGTAGAAGCGGAGGGGGATGTTTGTAATTTTCGTATATAACACCAAACATAGCATGCGAAATGTTTCGTGCTGAATTTAAAGTTTGTAGTTTTCATTATTTTCAAAGAAATTGGACATAGTTGTCCTGAAATTAGGGCTTTTTTTCGATTTCAAAGTCAATAGCTCTCAATGGAGAAATGCTATTATAATAAAATTGATATTTCTGTGGGTGAGGGTAGAAGTAGTGAAGAGAAGCTGATAATTTTTTCTGGCATTTATTGTAATTATTAAGGGACAAATTCTGGGAAAATTTTAAGATTGTACTTTTTCGAATTTTATAGGAAATCCATATAATGCATTTACCTAAATTATGCATTTGTATGGGAGGTGGTAGGTATACGGATCAAAACAAAATCCTAAGTCGTCAATAACATTTTAATTATTATACTTTCCACAAAACTTCAAGTCGATAGCTCTGACAAGTAAAGCAAAATAGTTTAATTGAATTTTCAAAATTTCATGAAATTTGTATGGGGAGCAAAGAGATATAAAATGGAGTGCCTGATAGTCTGTCTCATGTGGGAATACTTTTTGATTTGGAAATTTTCGAAAATTGTGTCCGAACTTAACTTGGCTTCAAACTTTTACAAAAACGAAAATACCATAATTTGTATTCTCTTTTGGTTGCTAATATTTAGTCAGTAATAAAATAGTTTTCAGTAGAATGGAGTTTGCTGTTTTATTTCAGAAATATTTATTTTTTTCAATTTTTATTGGTTTTTGGCTCGTGTCTAAGCTAAGCACTTTAGCAACGGACAATTTAACGTGGGACAGAGATAGTCGCATTGGGCCTAAGTATGCTAGACAAGAATAGCGAAAAAATTCTTTCGAATATTTGACAATTGTTTCGAACAATTTAACGTGGGAAAGAGTTAGTTGCAATATTTTGAAGTGTGCCAGACAAATATAGCGAAACGAATTTTTTTTCGAAAAATTTCGAGCATTTCGCCAGTAAGGGAGGGAAATACTTTCTTTCTCATTTTCTTACACGGCAAATCATGCACATAGTCACTCCTTAATATATATCCTCCTTGATGGGGATAGAAGGAGTGAGGTGAAGTTGATAATTTTTTAAAAAAATGGTTGTAATTATAATAGAATTAATTCTGTAAAAATTTTGCTTTTTCAGCTTCGCTACTTTCAATGAAAATCGAAAAAATGCATTTTTCAAAATTGTACAATTCTATGGGAGGCGGTAGAAAGAGTAAAGGGACCGGATCAATATTCCTTGAAATTAATGGCATATAGATCATTATCAATCAATCAATCAAATTCCTGTTAAGACCCCCTAGGACAGAAACACCTCTCTTCCAAAAGGCGCGAACCTGTGCATCGGCATTAAGATGTTGCCAGGACTTGGTACGTTCAGGGTTTCTTTATTTGCTATTTGGCTTAATGAAGCCTTTATATAAAAACAGATATGCCTATGACTTGAATGTGAAGATGTAGATACGTGCCAATTTTCACACTTGTCAACCAAACAGGGGATTGTTATGATACGACCAAGTTCTTCCTGCCTAGCTGAATTCATGAAAGTAGAGGTGTTGCTTTTATTTATTTTTTCTAAATTGTTAGCAGTAAGATACTCTAAAAGTTACTCACCTCTTTTTATTGATATCACTACTTCCCCATATAGTATGGTGTGCTTTAGCGACGCAGCCCAGTTTTGTTGTGGATTTTGCTGTATTTCACTAAAGTGACTGTATAGAAACGCGCCCTCTTCTGTGGATGTCGAGTTTGGACACGAAGCCGTTAATCTAGCTGTCACTCGTCAGTCGCCGAGTGACAGCTCGTACTGAAAAGACGATAAAAGATTGCTTTTTTATAAAAAAAACTAATTGAAAAGTAATTGTTAGGATTTAAAATTTACACTTGGCCTAAGACTTCAACGGAAAAGAGAATCGATCGCAGAAAATAAGATAAAATACTTAGCCTGAAATATTCGATTTGAAAATTTCCCGCTCTGTGCTGGAACCTGGTGTTCAAACTCTAATAAGAGAGGGTACATTCCTATGAAGTAACTCTAACTCCACTAGTTTCTGACACCTTGAGGTGGAGTATTTGGCTCCTCACCAGGAAAGTAGGCCGAGGCAAGAATCGCCTTTTGAACCCCCCTGCATTTGAGATTTTCACCAGCACTGCGTCTGAGCCTGTTCGAATGAAAAGAGTCCTATTCAGATAATTAATTTGTTTTTTTGACTGTTAATAAAAAATAGCTGGCTTTGTAAATCCGTCCGGGAACACAACGGATGGTAGTCAATTCTACGGATGGTGATTATTGAAGACCAAATGTAAAAATTGCTTTTTCTAAATAATTGGTTTTTCGATACCCATTTTGACCTTGAAATATTCAAAGTCAAATCTCCGAAAAACTCAGAATCACTCGATTTTTCTCCATTGAAAAACACTCAGTTTTGATCAATATTATTTTGCATATTTTAACTGATGAGTCAGCTCAAAGACGGCTCAAAGATGAAACAAAAAAATAAATAAATAAATAAAAACCGACAATGATAGCGCCTCTTTTCCTGATAATCTTTATACGATCGCGCGATGATCTTCATATCTTTATAGGCACATTTATATATAAAAATACTCGTATGTTAAATATTCATGTCATAGCGTTAAGTTGTACAGTACACGTTAGGGAATTGATTCTTTATAATACTTCGGAGCAGCGCGGACCATAGTTATAAGAAATGCATTACAGTAATTGCATTTTATCGCAGAGTATACGTTGTGTGATCCACACTTTGAAAATATGTTGGCTCGAATAGCGAACGTTTGGTTGCAGCTTATGTTATTATTACTTTTTTTATTATTATTTTTTCGTATTCTGTTCCACCTTGTTAAATTGCACATATTGACGCGATCCGATGGCGATCTAATGGTCGGTAATAATTGCTTTATATCATGAACGTGATACCACTTGACTATGATGTGTAATCACGTTTTATGTGGTCGCGCGGCGGCAGTACCCTAGCTAAGTCCGGAATCATTGTACCTGGTGACATCGTTTAGTGATGCCAGGCATATTTAATTAGCCTTTTGGTATTTTTTTTTTTAATCGAAAAAAATTGTCCATTTAGTTAGTGAGTTAGCTACCAAGTTGGTATGGTGATAGTCATTTAATCGGTATGGTCAAGTACCAAAAATTATGGGGTGAAAAGAGCATAATTAGTATGAAGTGTATATATCGATGTATTCTCAGTCAATTATTGATACTTTGTTGTAACTTGAGCTTAAGGACGTTCATCTTTTTAGAGAGCTGCTAAAAGCGATATATTGTATTGAATATGACAGACGATCAGCGAACGTACATATACTGAAGCTAATTATCGATGAAATTGGATATGTTAACAGATTGAAGTAGTGACACTCTGACTGAAGATCAATTATCGTAGTGATCACCAATGCATCCCTGCAGAGATCAGTGATTGCAATGAGGCTCATCACTGTACATATTAATAACGATCCATTGAATACTTATTTACTGCAATCTTTGGCTATTGAAGATCAGAGATATTACTTAAGATCTTTACTGCCATACGGTCGATTAGCTAAGCTCAGTCAGTGAAGTTATAGGTTTAGATTTACGTTGTAGGAGGGTGGTTCCAAAGAACCACAATGCACTGAGGCCATCTAGTTTGTACTTCCCTTGTTTATTATAAGATGAAAGTCACTCCTCTTGTTCTAACCACTTGGTTCGGTGTGCGAACCGTAGCAGGCTCGAATGTTCGTCGTCTAGTTCTGAGAAGAATCTAGAGCCTAAATAAAGGAGACGACTGTTGGAGATTCGCGGACAGTGACAAAGTTAATGTTCGATAGATTCTTCGTCTTCCTCGCAACCTCTCCAAAGGATTTTTTTTTCTGGTTACGCCAGGGAGGTGTGGAATCTTCGTTAGATACCAATAGCCCGTGCCATTGGCATGCACGATTCACATACCTGATCCTAACAGAACTGTCAGTCGATATGTGCCTGCGTACTAAACCACACCCCCGCACACAGACTTCAACCACTCTCCCCGCGGGACTGCCGTTAGGTATTACTTCGCGGGGCTGGCTAGCATTTTATGCTGTGCTCCTTAAATTGCTTCTGTTCTCACTTTTCTCTCAATTCTCCGAAGATCTTTTTGCACATTCATTACGAGTGTGCAAATTTCCATCCAATTTTCCTCTGATTCCATCATATAGTCAATGATGAATGGTGGACTCGGAATATTAATTCTCCATTCTCCGAAGCGATTGCAGTTGGAAACCGCGTGCTCTGTGTCTTCTTCTTGATCTAGGCAATTTGGACAAAGAGGCGAATTATCGTGTCCGAACCTATGTAGGTATTTGCGGTAGCCGCCGTGACCTGATAGAAACTGCGTGATGTGATAGTTGCAGTCCACATACACCCGCTTTGTCCAGACCTCAATTTCGGGGATTAGCTTATAGGTCCTTCTGCCTTTTTTAGCGTTGTCCCACCTGGCTTGCCACATAGCTATTGATGTTGCCTTTTCCTCTTCTTTTATTTTCCTGGCAACAGCTGCCTTTTGTTGGATCGAGGATCTTCTTTCGTAGATCCTTAGCATCTCATTCGCGAGAATGTCAATGGAGATCATTCTGGCTATGACACAGGCTGCCTCGTCCGATATTGTTCGGAAACCGCTAATTGCTCTTATCGCACAGAGCCTATATGTTGACATCTTTTTCCTTGTTTCCTTTGTCGCTAGCGCCGCCGCCCAAACCGGACCAGCATATAGGAGAACCGAGCTGACTACTCTCGAAAGTAGTATCCTTCTGGCATATCCTGGTCCACCGATGTTTGGCAGTATTCGGAAAAGGACTGCCTGCATTTGTGATGTCTTTTTGCTCGCGAAGTCCACGTGAACTTTAAATTTTAATCTGTTATCGAGCATAACTCCTAGATATTTAATTGCCTCCTTGGATCTGATGATTTGACTGCCGAACTGAATGTTCACGTATTCAATTTTCTTTCGGCTTGTCATTAGAACAGCCTCCGTTTTGTGATCAGCTAATTTTAAGCCAGAGGTCTCTTGCCAGTCTCTAATTTGTGATACGGCTTCATTTGTTGCTGACTCTATTTCGTGGATGTGCTTAGCCACGGTAACAACAGCGATATCGTCAGCGAACCCGATTAATTTTACTCCTTGTGACAACGATAGTCGAAGAACTCCATCGTACATAATATTCCACAAGAGAGGGCCTAGCACAGATCCTTGTGGGACTCCCGCGGTGACGTAGTACCTTAACCCGTCATCAGTTTGGTACCTCAACTTCCTGTTGGTAAAGTAATTTGCAATTATTCTCAACATGTAGTGTGGTGTATCCATCCTGACTAACGATCTGCTTATGAGTGGCCAATCTGCCGAGTTAAAGGCATTTTTAATGTCCAGTGTCACTACTGCACATCGCCATCTTTCTCCTTGTATCGCCTCCGCTGCAGTATCGACTACCACTTTTATAGCGTCAACATTTGAACGCGATTTCCTAAATCCGAGTTGGTGGTCTGAGAGTGCTCCTTTCTCCTCTGCCAGTACGAGCAGTCTGTTGTTAATAATTCGCTCAAGGATCTTTCCCAACGTATCAAGTAAACATTTTGGGCGATATAACGATGGTTCTCTAGGAGGCTTCTTTCCTTTTGGTAGAAGTACCAAATGTTGGAACTTCCATGGCTCAGGAAAGACTCCTTCCTCGAAACACTTTTGAATAGTTGCTATAAAGATGTCGGGCCTCTTTTGAATAGCAACTTTTATTGCCATATTTGGGATGCCATCGGGTCTAACCTCTCCAAAGACTGTCGTTCGCGATCTGCATTCTAAATGCATGCAGCTTTAGCAAGCAATGACCTGTAGTCAGGCTAACAATAGTCTGGATGCTACAGCGACTACGTTGTAACAGCTGAGCTGTAATATTTTTATTCTTCCCAAAAGGATTTGGCCGTTCTACAGCTTTCCAGCTGCCGCCACCACGCCAAGAAAGAATTGAAAATAATTTGTTTCAAGCTCGACAGACTTCCTAGTGGAATTGATGTTTGCAGATCCTTGCCGCGCAAGTGTGTCAGCTGCATCGTTTCCTAACAGGTCGCTATGACCCGGTATCCAAATTAAAAATACTTCGGCTATAGCCGCTAGGCGATTCAAATTATGTGACAAATGGACACTAGTTTGGGCGTGGTCCTGTAGGATTGAAGTGCCAGAAGCACAGCCCTGCTGTCCGAGAAAATGTAACAATTTCCTAGACTGTTCTACATATCTAGAATAATTTTTGTACACTCGTTAATGGCTAATACTTCCGCTTGGAACACTGTTGCGTGTTCTGGAAGATAATATGAAGTTTGGATTTCGAGGTCGTGGGAATAAATCCCTGCACCTGTCCCCTGGTTAGTTTTAGATCCGTCCGTATAGAGATAAGGACCTGTACAGGTGTTGAGTATTGTGTTTGTCGCCCATTCGCTTCGTTCAGGAAACTTAATTTGAAACTTCCGTTTCTCAACCTGCGGTTGGTTCATGCAATCATACTCGCGGTCTAAAAGGGAGTTTGTGTCTCTAATGACGTTTAAAATTTTGCCAATGACCAATTTGTGGCGCTGATGAAAAATGTGAAGTTATAACTGCACGCTGTTTGCAGATCTAATTAAACCCTGCAATCGTATTGAGAATCATCACTTCATCATAGCTGATAAATTAAACTCATACAATGACTAGAAGCAACTGAAGATCAGTAATCGCAAGGAGAATCATCATTGATCCAGAGTAGTTACTAAATGCAAAAGATTATCGTCCCATTAGTGATGATTTATTTAACTATGATACTGAATGATAGCCAGTGATTATATTGATCAGCACTGCTTTTCAAAAGTTTTGCTACTTGTAGGAAAACCGGTCAAAGGTCAACGGATCGAATAAGAGCTGTGTACTAACAGCAAATAGAGATATGTATATCAGAAGAAAGCACAACATCAATCAACTGTAGTAGCAAACATAGAATTTGAAGTTTGAACGGCGCGTGACCAGTCCAGTCAGAGGTGGCTATTCAACCAACATTCATTTTAAATTTTATTCTAAGAAGAGGTATACAAATTCTATTGTAATAAATCAAATTATTCTTAACCATCGGCAATTAAATGTCCATCATAGTTATTTCAAAACTCGACATGCCAAATTACAATGGTATTAAAGATATTATTAAATTACATTGATAAATATTATAGTTTTGAGATTATTAAACGCTAAATTAGAGCACCAGTGGCAGACCAAATAGAAGATAACAGAAAAGCATGCAGTACAAAAGATCAGAGAACAGAAACATTTTTGTACACAGATCGAGGGCTGTTGAATGAGTATAGATAGGGTAGGCATCTCAACGAACGAGAAATCATTTATAAGACAGATCAAGAAGAGAAAGTGGAGTTGGATTGGGCAACCTTAAGAAAGTATTCCAATAGTACCCTTAGGCTGAAATTCTTGATGGAAAAGATGACCTGGACGGTAAAAATTATTTGGAGATTACCAATACTCCAATAAGGACAATGAAAACTCACTTGGGAAAGTGCAAAAATAGCAGCGGACACGTTAAGGAGCCTCCCGGATACACCTGCTCCAGTTCTTTCGGTCAAACGACCGCGTCCTCCAGTTTGAAAAATCGAAAAGCGATCTGCAATCTGTGTCGACTGAGTCCTTCCATCGATTTCGTGGCTTCCCCTGCGGTCGGTTGCCTTGAGCTTTACCCTTGAGCACTCGTTTTGGGATTTGTTCCTCGTGCATTCGCTCCACGTGGCGATTGTAGCTTGCGCAGTTTGATCACGATAGATGCTGGTGGGTCGTCTCATGGTTGTATCGAATTTGCCAATCATCTCCTTCCTTAACCGCTCCGTACACCTTCCGAAGAATGTTTCGCTCAAACGTGTCGATTAACTTTTCCGATATCCGCGTCAAGGTCCACGTTTCGTATCCATATAGCAGCACATATTTTTCAGTTGAACTGGCTGATACTGACAAATATTTGCAGATGTTATTGGGGGACTGAATGATAGAAAGCGAACAGAAACCATCTACTGAGTATCTAGACCTTCTTGAAGTGGAACTATTTCACTTTTACACCGTTTGTTCATTTTATTTCGAATAATTTTTCATAGCCAGTAGCAACTGAAAAATTCGTGCTTAAAAAAATCCCCTGTCTGGAGTGGGAATCGAACCCAAGACCTATTGCCTAAAAAGCAAGCACGCTGCCCACTACGCCAGGGAAGCCTCTTGTAGATGCGTAGGTTATTGTTTCGATGGACCTTCCTTAATTAAATTATGGGGAGGACCGCATAAAATGCCTTGTTAGCTGTCGTGATTCTTCTTTGGATTTCATGTCGCTCATTGCCGTCCTTTGTGAGAAGGGCTCCCAATTATACGAATTCATCCACCTGCTCGAAGTTGTATTCGCCTCTAGTAACGTTCTGCCTCTCCGGGACAGTCCTTCGTATCTGGGTCATGTATTTCGTTATCGCTTCATTAACCCTGAGCCCTACTCCACCCACTACCGACTCCAACTCCTGGAATACTTCCTTAACGCACAGTATTGATTGGGCCACGTAGTGCGTACGCTACCAACTGTGCGAATTTGACGAGTAGCGTACCTCTGGTGTCCACTGAGATCACTGAAGCTCCTGACGACATACTCGAGCACCAAGTCAAATAGCATGGGGGCGAGACCATCTCCTTTTTTGAGACCTGACTCCATCGGAAAGCTTTGAGTCAACTCGTTTTAGATTTTTACTTGGCACTCATTGTTTTCCATCGTGGCTTTTATTAACAGAACTAGTTTTGTTAGGACACCTAGCTCATTCACTATTCTGTACAGAGCATTACGGTGGACACTATCGTATGCTTGACAAAAATTAATGAACAGTTGGTGCACCTTAATATCACATTCCCAGCATTTTGCTAGCACCTGTTTTAGTGAGAATAACTGGTCCGTTGTCGATCGTCCGGATCTGATGATGTTGTTAGCGTATTCACTGAGTCTTCGTTCGATAATTTTCGTTAAAATTTTGTAACACGTACATAACAATAAAATTCCTCTGTAATTTTCACAACGCAAATGGTCACCTTTTTTGTATACCGGACATATAATGCTTTTCCGCCAGTCGTCGGGTAATTTTTTAGTTGTCCAAATTTTAACAATTAATTTAAATATTCGACTGGTAAGCTCTGTTCTACCTTCTTTCAAGAGCTCTGCAAGGATTCTGTCAATCCCGGATGCCTTATTCGATCTTGAATTATGTAGGGCTGGCTCTACTACATCATAAGTTGGAGCAATGAGCAGTTGAACTCCATCTGGATCTTCCGGAATTATAAACGGTTCAGTCTGGGATGTCGTTTTGTTTAATAATGTTCGGAAGCACTGAGCCCATCATGCATTGATTTCGGTAGCGTCGCTTATGATGTTGCCTTCTTCGTCCTCACAGAGGGTAAGCCCTTCAAGATAGAAAGTTCGTTTTTAGGTGAATTGTAGGTGGTTGCGAATCTCAACGGGATACCCTATTTGGGGTGCAGGGGTTAAGGGGAGGTAGGGGTAGCAGACCGAGAACTAAGAATTCGAACATCTCAATCATGGTTCTAGCTAGGATCCTGAAAATCAAGATATAAATAGAGGGGTTTGTGGGAAAAAAACTCTGAAATTAATTTAATTGTTTTTATACATTGGGGTCCGAAAAGGGGGAGGGGGCTAAAAATATATTGTCCACCGATTTTTTTTTAAATAATTATATCTTCGAAATTACTTACAATAAACGATTTATATTTTGGGACCATTAAGTTGGCATATAGATCCATCAGAACCAGCTTAGAAGGAGGCTAATTATTGTAAAGGGGAGGGTCAGGGGGTGCAAAAAAACATTTAAAAATTAATATTTCGACTATCTCTTAAGTTAAATAATTGAAACTTGGAAACTCACGAAATCGTACTCGCAAAACCGATTTTCCATCACCGGACATCAAAACACTACGAGAACTGTCATGTAGCAGTCAATTAAAAAATTCAGCTGTAGTCAGCATACATCTTTGCATAATACATACAGTGAGCGTCAAAATAAAGTGTACACTTCATTCCCATATGCATTCTACTTAAATTTTGACCACCATGCCGAACTTCATCAAGTATTTCATGATTATTTAAGTTCTCATTGAAATCTCTTTTATATAACTAATCGACACTTGCAGTAAGTTTACAACAACAAAAACTATGTAGGAAAAACAAAAAAAAAGTCCCTTTTTCTAGCGTCAAAATAAAGTGTACAGTTGTAATAAAAATTAAAAATAATACTCAAAATCCAGCCTTCAGTATTTAGTTTGCTTTCCTTTTGCCTTCAGAACAGCCTCCAGTCGTCTTGGCATTGATTCCACTAATTGATGTCACTTCCGGTGAAATATTTTGCCATTCGTCCAGTAAAGCATTTTTGAGTGTGTCTATGCTAGTTATGTTTCTCTTTCGTATTTGTCGGACCAGATGTTTCCATAAATATTCAATGGGATTAAGGTCCGGTGATTGTGGGGGGTGATCCAATTGTTTGGGTGCATGATATAGCAAATATTCCTTAACTATTTTGACCGTATGCTTAGAATCGTTGTCTTGTTGAAATATCTACGTACGATCCAACCCCAATTTTTCCACACTAGAGCTCAATACGATTAGGCATCCTATTTTATTCATTGTATTATCAATGAATACCAATCTGCCAAGTCAACTTGAAGCCATACACCCCCACACCATCACCGTGTTTCACTGTCGATACTGTTTCACTGTCGAACTTCTGATTTTTTCCTCTCCATATCCTAGTCGGCGCTTTCTTCCCAAAAACTTCGAACTTAATTTCTTCACTATACAGGGTGTTTGGTACTCCGTACGCCACGTTGTAAGGAGTTATTCCTAGATATATTTTGAGAAAAAAATTGTTCTATGGAGATGGTCAATTTTCAATATCCGCGGAGATACAGGGTGATCAAGAAAATTGTTTCGGACCTGTACCCTCACTCACTCAAAACGCTATGTCTTGAAAATTAATAATCGCAATTCAAAGTGTTATAGCTTGTTTTTTAGGAAATCAAATTACCTTTTATTTGGTGTAATAGTCCACATTGTACCTGTACCCAATTCTGAGGTATTTGCTTCAGACCACAAATTTTTGAAACTTTGACCCTCAAAATTCTGGGATCAATGTAGTTTTTCTCAAAAAAACGCGTTATAAAAATGTCATTTTAATGTTGTTTTTTTATGACCCATATTATTGCCTATAAAAGATGCACACGTACTTATGACTTAGGTTTTCCCGTTTTCCAGGTAATAAGCGAAAATACATACATATGGCTTAAAAATAAAATATGCCATAAGGCAACCCTCGTTCTAAAAAAACTACTTGAAATGTTGTTAAACTGAAATATTCTTTGTGTCTTTTAATTACTATTTAAATTATCGAGGAATGTCCTTTAATTAGTATTAGTAGTATTAAATTAAAATGAGTTTCAACACAACTAGGTGCAGCACTTTGTCTTTTTTAATGGTGTACCTAAGAAAATGAACAGTGTATAACAGCAAATCTTACTTCATATTTTTACCAGCTTTAGTTACATTGTTGAAAGTAGAAGGTGTCACTAAAATTTAAAAAATAATTTCGAAATGCCTGAGTACACGAATGAAGAATATGCAGACATCATTTTCATTTATGGAGAGTGTCAGGCAAATACACGAGGGGCGCGATCTTTGTATCATCAGAGATTTCCTAGTCGTCGGATACCTGACAGGAGAGTATTCCAAGACGTTTACAGAAGAGTTCGGGAAACAGGCAGCGTTAGGACAAGCGGAGTAAATGCAAATCCTGCGCCGATAATCGCTGTTCCAATCGATGAAGGAATACTACATGCAGTTCAAAATGATCCATTAATCAATATCCGACACTTGGCATTGCAGTTAAACATCTCTACGTGGAAAGTTTGGAGTGTCCTAAAAGCAGAGCGGTTGCATCCCTACCAACACATACCAGTGCAGGAGCTGTTACCCATTGATTTGCGCAAAAGGATGGAGTTTTGCAATTGGCTCCTTGAACGACAACTAAGTGACGAAAATTTTATGATCAACATTCTTTGGACGGATGAGTCCCAATTCACCAGGGACGGTTTCACAAACTTGCACAACTTACACATGGGCTGAGAGCAATCCACATACAAGAAGAGAGGCATCATTTCAGCACAGATTCAGTGTCAATTTATGGGCAGGGGTGATTGGTGACGATTTCATTGGTCCTATTAGGCTTCCGCCTACCCCAAATAGTTCCAATTACTTGCATTTTTTGACAAATGATCTACAGGAGTTATTGGATGATATGCCACTGCAACGATTGGCTTCCATGTTTTACCAACACGATGGTGCTCCAGCTCATTACGGCCGACAAATCAGAGATTGGTTCCAATTATTGGTTCCAATTATAGCAATCGCTGGATCAGTAGAAATGGACCGATACACTGGCCTGCAAGATCTACTGATTTAACTATTATGGATTTCTTTGTATGGGGACTGATGAAGGACCTTGTCTACGCAACGGAAGTAGTAACGTTGCAGGATCTAAACACCAGAATCGATGCGGCAGCAACAGAAGTAAGGCAGCAGTGGAGGAGTATGAACACAAAGAGAACACTGGCAAAACGAGCTTTAGCGTGCATTCAAAATGAAGGTAGCCATTTTGAACATTTATTGTAATTAAGGAAATTTGAAATAAACCATAAAAACCATTCTTAAGTTCTTTTAGTTCAAGCGGAGAGTGTTGATCAACATATTCTTGTTTTTTGATAAAAGTGCTATACTATTGGAATGATATTTTTTTCTACACTATGAAATTTATGCAATGCAAGCGTATACCGGTGTGTCGGTAATTCCTTTCCGGTTTTTCCGGCAGATGTCACTAGCCATAAGTATGAAATGTTATGATTTGATACATATGTCATTTTATTCTAGTGACATTAACCTTAAAACTAAACAAGTTACGTTCCGCCAAAATAACAGCGTTATAGATTTATAATTTTTTGAAAATGTCGAGTTTTGTGCCTGATAACGTGCATTTGCGGCACGCATTACTTTTCTTGTTTCATCAAAAGAAAAAAGCCGCTGAAAGTCATCGTTTGCTAGTAGAGACTTACGGTGAGCATGCTCCAACCATAAGAACATGTGAAACGTGGTTTCGACAATTCAAATGTGGTGATTTCAACGTTCAAGACAAAGAACGTCCTAGTAGGCCGAAAACGTTTGAAGACGCGGAATTGCAGGAGTTATTGGATGAAGACCCAACACAAACTCAAAAACAATTAGCAGAAAAGTTGAATGTGAGCCGAGTAGCAATTTGTGAAAGCGATGGGAAAGATCCAAAAGTTGGGAAGATGGGTGCCACATGAATTGAATGACAGGCAAATGGAAAATCGGAAAACCGTCAGTGAAATGCTACTTCAAAGGTATGAAAGGAAGTCATTTCTGCATCGAATAGTAACGGGTGATGAAAAATGGATTTATTTCGAAAATCCCAAGCGAAAAAAATCATGGTTATCACCTGGCGAAGCCGGCCCATCGACTGCAAGGCCAAATCGCTTTGGTCGCAAGACCATGCTCTGTGTCTGGTGGGACCAGATTGGTGTCGTTTATTATGAACTGTTGAAACCTGGAG
Organism: Chorisops tibialis; assembly: GCA_963669355.1. Lineage (NCBI taxonomy): Eukaryota > Metazoa > Arthropoda > Insecta > Diptera > Stratiomyidae > Chorisops > Chorisops tibialis. Next base: position 167,892,918 of record OY770263.1, on the reverse strand, counting down.
AAACAGTTAATACTGATCGCTACCGACAACAAATGATCAATTTGAACTGTGCATTGATCGAAAAACGTCCACAATACGCTCGAAGACATGGTAAAGTGATTTTGCAACATGACAACGCGCCGCCTCATACAGCAAAACCAGTCAAAGAAATGTTGAAATCACTTGAATGGGAAGTTTTATCGCACCCGCCGTACTCTCCAGACCTGGTTCCATCCGACTACCACCTTTTCGCATCGATGGGGCTCGCGCTTGCAGAGCAGCACTTCGCCGATTTCGAAGAAGTTAAAAAATGGCTCGATGAATGGTTTAGCTCAAAGGAGGAACTGTTCTTTTGGAATGGCATTCATAAATTGCCTGAGAGATGGACAAAATGTATAGAATCAAATGGCCAATACTTTGAATAAATAAATTTTAACTATTCATTCTAAGTAACGTGTTTTCTTTAGCGAAAAAACCGGAAAAGAATTACCGACACACCTGGTACATCGTTTGCAGGCAATAATATGGCACATAAAAAAATAAACTGCCAACAAGTCGGGCGCAACTTTATTATTCTTGGGACAAGTTGCGGATGTGTGGAAAGTCAATATGCAGGTTAGAGTGGTTAGGGAAGGCTAAGTGAAAGGGAGTTCTTGGGCAGGGCTGTTGTCAATTTAACAATATTTCATTCATTTCTGCAAGTTTGGGTTTTTATGAGGGGAGGAGGAGGGGTAAGGGTGGGTGGATGTTAATAGCTTTTTAATTAATTGCTTGAATCGCGTCCAATATCCTCTGTATAGAATGTGTTTCATAGACGAAGTTGCATAGAATTTTCATAGGATTCGGTGCATTTTGCATTCACGAAACCAAACATTTGTATGGGAAGGAGTAGAGGAGGTAGGGGAATCGTAAAATTTGTGACGCAATTTTATTCCCTTTCTCTTGTAGTGTGCTTGTACAAAATTTCAAGTTCGTAGCTTTTAATTTGATGGTTATTAGTTGATTCAATGAAATAGGTAGAAATGATACTTTTGTATGGGAGGGGGTAGAAGAGCAAGCGCGATTTCAAAACTTTTAAAGGAATTTCATTTCAATTATTTTTATAAGTTTTTAGGCTAAATTTGAAATGGATAGCTTTTAAGAGTTAGCTGATAACTGATTTCTTAAAAATGCTCGAAAAAATAATTTTGTACGGGAGGGGGTAGAAGAGGTAGGGGAATTGCAAAATTTGTGACGCAATTTTATTTCCTTTCTCTTGTAAGCTGCTCGTACAAAATTTCAAGTTCGTAGCTTTTAATTTGTTGGTTATTAGTTGATTTAATGAAATTGGTCGAAATCATACTTTTGTATGGAAGGGGGTAGAAGGGCAAGTGTGATTTTGAAACTTTTAAAATAATTTCTTTGCAAATATTTTTATAAGTTCTTATGCAAAATTTCAAATGGATAGCTTTTAATAGTTAGGTGATAATTAATTTCTTAAAAATGGTCGAAAAAATAATTTTGTATGGGAGGGGGTAGAAGTTTTGAAGGTATTCGACCAGTTAATATTTTATACTTTTAGGGATTTTTTTTAAATGTATTTCCCAAATTTTGAAGTTTCTACCCTAAAATTACATCCAAAAATTTTCAGTTTTCGTGTTTTTTTCGTTGCACATATAACAGCTTGTGCCCATTACTTAAAATTTTTATCAAAATTATAAATTATGTAGTTCTATAATCTGACGAATTTTCAATTCGATATCTGTACTCAATTTTGAGATATAATGATTTCTAATTTTGAAAAGTGCACCATTTTTCAAATGCTCCCCATTTCACCCCACTACTATTATAACCAAATTTTATATTTTTTTTGTATTTCGCTAGTATAGCTTAGTATATGTTTTAAATTTCAATTACATAGCTTAAGAGATAGTTGAGATATTAATTGTTCAGTGTTTTTCCTTGAACCCCCCCCCCCCCCACCCTTCCCCTTACAATAATAAGCCTATTTCTAAGCTGATTCTGGTGGATCTATACGCCATCTTAATTGTCCCAAGATATGAATTTTTTATGGTAAGTAGTTTCGAAGATATAACCATTTCAAAAAAAGATTCGGCCGACAATTTGTTTTTAGCCCCCCCTTTACGGACGCCAATGGATAAAAAAAATTAAATTATTTTTGGAATATGTCCCACAGCTTTCTCTATACGTGTGCTGATTTTCATCTTTCTATCTGCATTCGTGGTGGAGATATTAGCAAGTGTATATTTCGACTTTTTCCATCCCCCCGCCTCCCCCTTCCACCCCACACTCCCCAAAATTTGGATAATGGAGCTCACTTACCAAGTTAATAACCCACCCAAAAATCAACATTCTACCTTTAACGGTCTTGGAGGTACGAGTCCATATGTACGGCGTACGGCGTACGGCGGGACGGATTTTTTTTTTTTGCTTTTTTAGGCTAATTTAGTCATGAAACGCGAAAAAACAAAATTTCAGGATAGCAAATTTTTTTTTTTTCTGTGTCGATCACAATACTTTATTATTAAAATAATAAAGTAATAACATTAAAATGACATTTTTATAATGCGTTTTTTTGAGAAAAACTACATTGATCACAGAATTTTGAGGGTCAAAGTATCAAAAATTTGTGGTCTGAAGCAAATACCTCAGGATTGGGTACAGGTACAATATGGACTATTACACTAAATGAAAGGTAATTTGATTCCCTAAAAAACAAGCTATAGCACTTTGAATTCTCCAACCTCAGCTTTCAGAGAGCTCTATATTAAATCAAGAAATACCTGCAATTCCATCCTCAAACGTGTTAAATTTGAATACGACCAACAACTTCGACGGAAGATCCTTCAGAGTCCTAAAGGCTCAAGATCTTTCTGGTTTTTTGTAAAAACGGTCAACAATAATTTCGTCTCTTCATCAACACCGCCACTCGTAGATGGTGACCGTACCGTAGTCGATCCTGTTGAGAAAGCTAACCTATTGGCAGCAAGCTTTGCGAGAAACTCCTCACTACCACCTTCAAACCAAAGCCCTCATATCGCAACACCTTCTGGTTTTTCGCTGCCTTCATTACATTTTCGCGCACGTCTCATTTCCAGGATTCTGCAACAGCTCAATATTCACAAGTCCGCTGGCCCTGATGGCATTCCCCCCATTACCCTTAAAATGTGCTTCTCTTCCCTGGCTAAGCCACTTCGCAATCTTTTCCATCTATCTTACTCTTCCGGGTGCTTTCCACAATTGTGGAAAGTTGCGAATGTTCAGCCAATTCCCAAGAAAGGAAGCAAAGCGAACCCCGCTAACTACCGCCCAATAGCCATTACTTCAGTGCTCTCGAAAGTAATGGAAACCGCTGTCAATCGCAAAATCGTTCATTATCTCGAGGATAAACAGCTTATCCACGATCGCCAATACGGTTTCCGTTCTGGAAGGTCGACGAGAGATCTCTTGGTCTACCTGACGGAACGATGGAACTCTTGCTTGCACAAATACGGCGAAGGTCAAGTTCTTGCACTTGACATTGCAAAAGCTTTTGACAGAGTTTGGCACGAATGTCTTCTTGTTAAGCTCGAGGCCATTGGCCTCGATGCTTCCCTTATTCAATGGATTGAGAGTTTCTTGTCCAATCGCACTATACGAGTCGTATTAGATGGCGTTACTTCCGCCTCCTTCCCAATCAACTCCGGTGTCCCTCAGGGTTCTGTTCTATCGCCTACTCTGTTCTTGGTATTTATCAACGACCTTTTGTCTTCTACTCTCAATCCAATCCATAGTTTTGCTGATGACAGTACTTTAGATAACACCTTTGAATTTAACTCTGCTGCGGATTCTCACAAGCAATCTGTTGCTTCCAAACGCAGTGAGTTAATCGGTTCGCTGAACTCCGACCTCGACTTAATCCTGGAATGGGGCAGGAAAAATAGAGTAGAGTTCAACGCTGCTAAAACACAGGCCTGTCATCTTTCCCATAAACGTGATGTTCCAGCGACGTCGTCCAATTTAAACTTTAATGGCGTACCAATTTGCTCTGTAGATGAGTTTATCATTTTAGGCGTAAAATTAAATAACCATCTTGATTGGAGCAAACATATCTTTGATGTTGCCCTTGATACCTCCAAACGCCTGGGTATTCTTCATCATCATCAATGGCGCGACAGCCCAAATCGGGCCCTGGCCTCCTGAAGTCGTCGCCTCCAATCGTCTCGATCCAAAGACCGCGTCCTCCAGCTGCTAATTTTTAGAATGGCTTTGCTGTCTTCATCAACCGAGTCTTCCCATCGCTTGCGTGGTTTGCCTACCGGCCGGTTACCACTCGCTTTGCCTTTAAGAGCACGTTTGGGGATTCTTCTGTCTTCCATTCGCTCTACATGGCCAGCCCACTGCAGTTTACGTAACTTGATGAACGTTGAAGCTTCTGGCTCGTCGTAGAGTTGATACAACTCATGGTTGTATCTTATTCGCCATTCCGTTCCTTCCTTCACAGGTCCCAAAATTCTTCGGAGGACCTTTCTTTCGAATGCGTTAACTGCTTTTTCGGAAGTTCGCGTTAATGTCCACGTCTCGCTGCCATAACAGAGCACAGGTCGTATAATAGTTTTATAAATCCGCAGCTTATTGTTCCTGTGCACTTTCTTGGATTTCATTATTGGAAGTACCGAATAATACGTCTTATTTGCTAGTATTATCCGTCGTTTGATTTCGTCTGTTTCATTACCGTCCTTTGCTAGATTAGCCCCAAGATATATGAAGTTGTCCACACTCTCCAAATTATATTCCGCAATTGTTATGTTTTGTCTGATTGGCGTTCTCCTTCTTGTTTGCGTCATTACTTTTGTTTTGTTTTCATTAATGCGCAACCCGACTTCTTTTGCGGCGGAGTCAAGATTGACAAATACCTCCTTAGCACTAGGGAAGGATCTTGCTAGAATGTTAATGTCGTCAGCGTATGCTACTAGTTGGGTGGACTTGAATAGTAGTGTCCCGTTGGTGTCGACTGGGATTTTTCGGATGACATACTCTAGTGCCAAGTTGAAAAGCATAGGAGCTAGACCATCTCCCTGCTTTAAACCACATTCCGTTCGAAAGCTGGTTGTGGAATCGGTTTGTATTCTCACTTGGGATTCAGTGTTCGTCATTGTGAGTCTTGTTAGTCGGACTAGTTTTGGAGGAATTCCAAAGTCAAGCATGATTTGGTACAGTACGCTCCTGTCGATACTGTCGTATGCTTGTTTAAAATCTACGAATATTTGGTGCACGTCTGTGTTATATTCCCAGCATTTCTCAAGCACCTGTTTCACCGAGAATATCTGGTCTGTTGTAGATCGTCCGGTTCTGAATCCGCCTTGGTATTCGCCAATTATTTGATTTGTATAGGGCTTAAGACGACGTTCAATTATTTTTGTCAGTATTTTATAGGACGTACACAACAATGATATACCTCTGTAGTTCTCACAGCAGAGTTTGTCTCCTTTCTTGTAAATTGGACATATAATGATTTTTCGCCAGTCGTCGGGTATGATTTCCTCTGTCCAAATTTTGCATATCATGCTGTGCAGTATTTCAGCGACACAGTTTCCACCGTTTTTCAGAAGTTCAACTGGTATTTCGTCAATTCCCGGCGCTTTGTTTCGTTTTTGGTCACATAGGGCTGCTTTGATTTCAGGAAGCGTGGGTGGTGTCGATGATGGTTCATCTTCGTCAGTTGAGGCTTGAATTGAAATGTTGTCTGTCGTTATCGGTGCTATTGGGATGGGATTCAAAAGATGTTCGAAGTATGAAGCCCATCTCCTTTTGATTTCTTCTGTGTCGCTGATGATATTGCCCTCTGCGTCTTTGCAGAGACTGGTTTTTGGTTTATATCCCTTTTTCAAGTCTTTTACTATGGCGTATGCGTCCCGCGTATTATTTTTTCTCATGTCGTCGTCCATTTTTTGTATCTTGTCATTATGGTACTTCCTTTGTTTTCGTCTGCAGGTCTTTTTCGCATATCGCCTAAGCTCGTCATATTTTTCTTTTTTGGCTCGTGTTGGTCGTTCAGTAAAAATTTTGTAAGCTTCGTTCTTTCTATCTATTGCGTCGCGACATTCTTGGTCGAACCAATCATTGCTTTTTCGCCGTGCTTGATATCCTAATACCTCTTCCGCGGAGGATTTGATACCGTCTCGTATTTTCATCCACGCATTATCCACTGGCATATTTTGGATATTTTCATATATTGGTGTCAGGTGTTTATTACATGCTAGCATGTAAGCCTGCGCCACCGTTTCGTCGTTAAGCATGTCGACATTAAATTTGCGAGCTCTACTCGTTTTCGAATACCCACGACAAGCTATTTTGCATCGATACTTAGCTCTGACTAGATAGTGATCAGAGTCACAATTCGCACCGCGGAGAGTTCGTACATCAAGTATGCTGGAAGCAGCCCTTTTCTCAATAAGAACGTGGTCTATTTGGTTGAAGGTGTGACCATCTGGTGATGCCCACGTTCGTTTGTGAATATCGCGATGTGGGAAGCACGTAGAGCTTACTATGATATTTTTGCTGCTTGCGAAATCAATAAGACGTTGGCCATTGTCGTTTGCTATGTCATGGAGACTGTGCCCTCCTGTTGTTCCTCTATGAGCCTCCTCCTTTCCGACTTTTGCATTAAAATCCCCTAAGACAATTTTTAGGTCATTCGAGGGCAGTGAGTCATAGGTTGTCTCTAGGGTGGCATAAAATTCGTCTTTAGTTACATCGTCCTTGTCTTCTGTTGGTGCGTGAACGTTGATCAACCAAGTGTTGAAAAATTTAGTCTTTATTCGGATTGCACACAATCTTTCACTTATTGGTTTGAAGCTCGTGACCTGCTGTTTAAATTTTTTGTCAACGACAAAAGCGACTCCAAACTCTCTGCTTCCCGACAATTTTCCACTTGGATAGATTGTGTGTGATCTCATGTCCATGATTTCGCTACCGAGCCATTTCGTTTCTTGGATGGCAGTTATGTTGATGTTGTGTTTTGCCACTTCTTCGAGAAACTCTTTCAGAGCTCCTGTCCTAAATAAGGATCGAACATTCCAAGATCCAATAGAGTAGTCCATTTTTCGTTTGCGGGGTCGTTGCCGTTGAGTCCATCCTTTCCGAGGCTGTTCTTCAGGTTTCTGGACAGTGTTCTTTTTCCGGTGATGCGTTGTCGGCGCCTCGCCCAACCCCCGACCTGGAGGACCGGTCCTACTTATTTATTACACCCTAGTAGAAAAAGGGTGGGAGTTTTGAGCTAAATATGACATGCTGGAGTTCTCACAGCTATGCTGCAAGTCCAACTATGTAATACTTTTTGCCTACTTCCTGAGACGCACTGGTGTTACTGGCCATTCAGGTTAACTCCATTTACCCTCCTCCTTTCTCAACTCGGGCTTGGGACCGTCTATGGCGGAGTTGGGTATTCTTCGCAAATGTAAAAAATATTTTACGCCTCGCGACTTAGCTACCATCTACAAGGCCTACATTCGACCTCGCTTAGAATACAACTCGCATCTTTGGGCTGGGGCTCCCAAAACTCACCTTGCGCTGCTCGACCGAATCCAAAAACATGCGTTCCGACTAATTGGAGATGAAACCATTACGGCTTCTATTGACTCCCTCGAGCATCGCAGAAACGTCGGAGTACTCAGCATTTATTATCGCTACTTTCATGGTAAATGTAGTGCGGAGCTTAGATCACTCATTCCTCCACTTTACACCTTTGCCCGTGATACTCGTCAAGCTAAACGCGCACACGAGTATACCGTCAACCCTATTCCTACTCGTACAGTGAAATATGGACAGTCATTCATTTCCCGAACGTCCAGACTTTGGAATGCATTGCCGGCTAACGTTTTCCCAAGTAGGTATAACCTCCAGTCCTTCAAGAATAATCTCCACCGTCACTTCCGTCTCTCTCCAACCTAAATTCCTCAGTACACTCAAATTTTATCCAATTCCTTTACCGAATTAATTGTGCAATGCATTAAAGGGTGACCCCCTAAATTAAACTCGGTGCCTTAAAAAAAAAAAAAAAAAAAAAAAGAATTGCGATTATTAGTTTTCAAGATATAGCGTTTTGAGTGAGTGAGGGTACAGGTCCGAAACACTTTTCTTGGTCACCCTGTATCTCCGCGGATATTGAAAATTAACCATCTCCGTAGAACAATTTTTTCCTCAAAATATATATAGTAATAATGTAATAAAATACAACGTGGCGCACGGAGTACCAAACACCCTGTATAAAACGTTTTTCCAAAATGAATTATGATGATTTTCGTACTTTTTGGCAAAATCAAGGCGCCGTTGTTGGTTAAATTTGGATATGACTGGCTTCTTTCTAGGAACCCTTCCAAATAGACCATTATTATGCAATGCCCGTCTGATTGTGCTGGCGCTAAAATTGCGTCCCAATGACCTTCAGAGGTCTTCCGCTATTTTCTCGACGCTAGTTTTCGGATCCTGTCTAACGGTTCTTACAAACTGGCGTATTTCTATTTCACTGAGCCGTTTTGGTCCACCATGATCTGTCCGATTTTCAAACTTACCGAAGATCTCGAACTTATCAATAATTTTTTTGAGGGTGTTATGGCTTCTATCAAAAATTGAAGCTATTTCTCGCAACGATTTCCCTTCGATTCCAAATTTTATGACAAGTTCTCGCGTTTCCAAAGAAGATGCCTGTCCATTTTCATCAAATTAAATGTAAAATAACTTTTTTATACTTCTTACACTCTAATCAGCACAAATGATGCGCAGAGAATCTATACATCTATACATATAAATATAATTATATTGTCTGTTATTTGTTTAAAAATGGCTATAAGTTAGTTTTTTGCTTTATTTTAGCAGTAACTAAGCCGAAACTCACGTTTTTAAAATTTTTCTCTGTCTGTCTGTCCGCCTTTCACGCAAAAACGGCTGAACCGATTGTAATGAAACTTTCACAGTTTATTTGGTATGGTCCGAGATGAAATCTGCTTGTGGGTACATTTCCTTCCCCTCACGCCTTCTACCCCCTCCCATAAAAAGTGACACATTTTCAAAAATATGTAATAATCAAATTTTCTTGGAAACTATGAGAGCTATTAATTTGAAATTTAGAATATATTATTTCTATTACAAATGCAATCTTAAATATACAAATTATTTAAATCCCCCTATTCCTTCCTTCACCTCCCATACAAACTAAACTTTTTCATGAAATACTATACTCCAATTTTCTTAGTACGTATAACTTTCATCGAGCTAAAATTGTTTACCAAATCCTTAAAAACCTCCCATACAAATACCATAAATTCAGACAAAAATTGTACAATCGCCTCGAAAATTATGAAAGCAAGAAACTTTAAATTCAGCATGAAATATTTTATATACTGTGTTACATACAAAAATTACAAATCTCCCCCTCTGCTTTTACCACCTCCCAAGCAAATGGTAAGTAATTATTTCATCTAGAGTATCATATGATTGGGCTTTACGCTCAATCATAATTCTGTTATGTTTTTACTTCAATTTCCACACGGAAAATAATAAAAACTGAAACTCCATCACAGCTACACGCATCGCATTTAACCCAAAAATAACAAAAGCAACAAAATCACCAACCATCGAATTAAAAAATAACATTCAATGTTGCCATCACACAGCATTGAAAATGAAAAGTCCTTACTTGTGAACGAAGGAGCGCAAAAAAATATCCTGATGAAAAACAAACTGAACCAAATAAAAAAAAAACATCATTTCAGAATTCAGGACTCACCCTCGAACTGCAAACTCCTATTATCTCTCATCCTGCCTTAGTTTTCACATCGCTCTTCTATCATCGACGAGCATGAAGGACACGAGAAACATAAACAGTTTTCGAACCTTAAAATATGACAGATAGATAGAATTTTCCACCAGTTCGGAATAATTCTAGAGAAACGATATTCTGAAGTGAAAAACAAATCCACACACACACACACACACACTGAAACAGACAGAAAAAAATGAACTTCGGGAAATTGAAAAATAACATTGCGCGAGTCAGGACATTGCGGTACGAGTTAAGGTGGATTGTCCTCCGTTTGTCATGAAACGAAGAGAGGAAGGCGGAGGGGCTGGGCTGGGGTGTAGATTGGATGATATTATTGAATATAAATAACAATGTTATAATATTAAAACTGAGAGATAATATTTATGATTTTGTGAAAAGCACGTCAGATATCGCTCTACCGCTAGACCATGGCCATCGGTCGCAGCATTTGAGGCTGTGAGCCAGGATCATAGTTACTCTCCATGCAAAACGATGAAGACACACTGTAGTAGAGTGGAAGCTTTGGCCTCCTGACCTTCAGGTTCCTTGACATTTTATTTTTTATTGTGAAAGGTGTGTTAGCCCTTCGCACAACCCTCTATCTACGAGATTCGCAGATTGAGGTGGTCAAGATATGTATACGCAAGCAGGTAGTGTGCTGAAGCTATACGTCGACCGGGATTTGAACTCCCGACCTTCGCATTGTACACCAACACGCTACCTACTAGACTACACCTAGCTTTAGTTAAGTATTAAAACGAACACATACCTCTTGGTTCCAGGCCCGTGCCCAGGAATTGGAAGGAGTAGGTGAAGGTGCACTTGGGCGTGGGAAAATTTTAAAGACCGTGGGAACTTTTTGTTAACCTTGAGATGACCTTGAAAACAGGTGTTGGTGACGTCATAGGGAATCCCCGTGCAATCTATGGGTTTTGAATGGGGTCATGGAGGTCAATGACCTTGAGGGATTCCCTTGATCACCTGAGGGTTTTGCACTTTGGGCCTGGGAAAATTTTAAAGCCCGTGGGAACTTTTAGATTAACCAACTCTCATGGGACCCCTAACTACTTTAATTGATCTCTCTCTCTCTCTCTCTCTCTCTCTCTCTCTCTCTGGTTCCTGTTAACACCTGTTCTCCGTAATCACCTTTCATCTCTCTCTATCTCTCTCTCTCTCTCTCTCTGATTACTGTTAACACCTGTTCTCCGTAATTACCTTTTATATCTCTCCGCAATATGCCATTACAGGCACCCACGCTCTCAGCTGACTTTCTCTACGTGTTTCTCGGTCGTCCAACACAGTGTCTTTGCGTTGTATTTATCCTATCTATCCTATACTGGCGATTGATCGATTGAAATTTAACATGAATTGATATTGAATTCCATATGAATCTGATTTGATTGATTGCCGGGGGACGTATTTTAATACACTCGGCACTTAAATTACTTTTTATCGAAAAAAAACTGTTGCCACCAAAGGGACTTGAACCTGGAACCACATGCGTAAGAAGCGGTAGCGTTAGCCTTACGCTAGCCAGACTACATACTCGGTCTTGTTCAATATGCAAATATATAGTAACTAATAAAGTGGTGTTATTTCATGACGTCATCATCGACCAAATTATATGTGTTTTAGGAATAATTGTTTGCAGCTAAGAGTGTTCTTATCATATAAGTAGATAAGAGTTTGTTATGGTTAGGTTTTTTTGTTTTGATTTTTTTTTTATATTAGAGGTAAGAGAATTACGGATTAGGTTTCATATATGATGAAAATTGATAGATTGTGTGTATGGAGATTGTTATTGTTATTAATAGCGTGATATTATTTTATGAAGTCATCATCGAGTAGGAATAATTCTTTCGAATTGTTTATGGTTTAGAGTATTCATATGATAGGTTGTTTACATTTTTTTTGTGTATGGAATTTTTTGGTTTACGAGTGAGATTGATATGAAAATTTCACCTCAATTCGCTATCATATATGATCATTTTTTTTTGATGAACGAGTTCAAGGTCTAAGATTTGTATGAAAATAACTTGTATTTGTGGTAGATGAAGCACTTGTATGGTTACATGGATATAACGCTGTTATGCAATAGGGGTAAGCTTTGTATGGGATGTTGGTTAGTGATGATGTACTGACGTTCCATGACGTCATCAATTAGGGTTGCCATAAGGTCATCGATTATAGTTTCATGACGTCATCATCAATTGGGGTTGCCATAATGTAAAAAAAAAAATAAAAAAAATAAAAAAAAAAATAAAAAAAAATAAAAAAAATTAAAAAAAAAAAAAAATAAAAAAAAAAAATAAAAAAAAATAAAAAAAAAGTCAATAAAAAATCAAAAAAAAAAAAAAAAAATCATAAATTTACAGATTCGCATGACAATGTTCCTATGTCTAATACTGATAAATCCGATTAATGGGCTATTTAACGTACACGAACTGACAGGATTTACGAAAATACAACTTAACAAAGTAGAAATAGTGACCAAAGCAAATATTTTACCAGATGTTGAGGTAGGTATTAATTGATGGGGAAATCTCGGAATAAACAAATTTTGGTGTACAAGTTTTTATTAAATATTCAAGCATTATAAGAGCTTAAATTTATTTTGATTACATAATTGAATTTTCTGAAGTAAAATAGGTCTTAGTAATTGCTCCAATTTTAAGATCCTTCGTTGAAACCTTAGTCGGTCTAACACACAGCTCTGTCAATTACCCTTTCTACTAGTTCTATATGCATACTCCCAGACAATTATGTATTTAACGGAAACATGATCAGAAAATCTAACATGTCTAAGATCTGCAGATGACATTGTATAGGTTGACGAACTCGATTGATTTCTGTGTGAATTAAAAAAAATATATATAGATAGATAAGAGTTTTGTTATGATAGGTTGTTTATATTAATAGGAATAAACACGATTGTGCGTTATCAATTACTTTTTTTTTGGGTTTTGAGTTTTTAATTTGTATAAAAAGAACGGTAAAATTGATTTAAGAATTAAAAAACAACTACAACACTAGAATATACAGCCAACCAACCAACCACACAGCTGTACAACCAACTATACAACTATACAGCTATACAACCACACAGCTGTACAACCAACTATACAGCTATACAGCTATACAACCACACAGCTGTACAACCAACTATACAGCTATACAGCTATACAACCACACAGCTGTACAACCAACTATACAACTATACAGCTATACAACCACACAGCTGTACAACCAACTATACAGCTATACAGCTATACAACCACACAGCTGTACAACCAACTATACAACTATACAGCTATACAACCACACAGCTGTACAACCAACTATACAGCTATACAGCTATACAACCACACAGCTGTACAACCAACTATACAGCTATACAACCACACAGCTGTACAACCAACTATACAACCACACAGCTGTACAACCAACTATACAGCTATACAACCATCTATACAGCTATACAAACCAACTATACAACTAACCTTTTATCATATTACTGTTTTATGTTTTAATGAACGCATCGAAACCTTTTCTATAGCGCCCAGCATCAATTGGACAATCTTTACTAATAACCAAAAATCCATACTTTTCCTTCCAACACTCAGCAGCCATATTTTTAAATTTATCGAACGTCAAGTCTGTATTCACATGATCACTGTATACATGTTTTAAATTCTGATCATCCTGTTTAAATAGTATTAAAAAATTTGCATTATCTCGAATCAAGTGTTTGGGTATATGTGTGTACGTTTGACACAAGTAGAAGCTGTCAATGCTTTTGTGTCGCCCCATGCAAAAATACGATCTCATGTTATTCTGCTTTTCACAAGCAACGTCATCAAATATGAAAACTGAATTTTTTTTAGCATCGCTTGGATCTATGACATCATTATTTTCTGTGAATGTGTGGTAGCCGAGTCCCTTGATGGGTGATACAATACGCTTTAAATATTCATATTTTGGTTGATACAACGACTTTGAATACAGATATATATTTTCGAATTTCAACCCGTTCGGGTGCAAGAGTAGGCTCAGCATTATATTGGTTTTGCCTGAATTCGATGGTCCGACAATTATCGCTCTGATATCATTTGGTAAAAGTACGCTATGTTTTATTCTCGTTCCTTGATGAATATTTCCAAAATCAAAATTTTCTATACTCAGTTTCGCATGTTGATTGATCAACTTCATTTTGTATACTATTATATAAATATACATAAATACATTGTTTTATAGGATTTTCAATCTGTTTACATCAAAAGTCCGATGCGAAAGGTTATATTTATATATATATATAATGATTGATCATAATCGTAAATCTATTATTAATAAACGAAACCCCACTGGAGGAGGTCTATTAAATACACTCATCAATAAGCTACCATTCGAGTTACATATACCTGGTTATAATTTTTGTGGTCCAGGTACAAAACTTCAAAAACGTCTAGATAGAGGCGATCGCGGTGTAAATCCACTTGATGAGGCGTGCAGAGAACACGACATTGCCTACTCCAAACATAAGGATACGTATAATAGAAACATCGCAGATAGAATTTTAGCGGAAAAGGCGTGGAACAGAACAACTTCAAAAAACGCTACCTTGGGGGAGAAAACCAACGCTTGGTTGATTACAAACACTATGAAAGCTAAAGCGAAACTTGGAATGGGGTGTGCTATTAAGAAAATAGGATTGAAGAGAAAACCGAGAAAACCAAACAAAAAAAAATTTATTCAAATCGGCTCTTAAAAACGTAAATATTGCATTGAAGAAAAAAAAGCCGGAAAGCATATCGAGTACCATCAAATTGGCTATGAAAACTGCAAAGGATGTTATTGAAGCAAATAGATCTCTGATTGAAACGCCACGGATAATACCAATTCCAAAAGTTGGTGGTTTCTTACCCCTCATACCGATATTTGCTGGACTTTCGGCACTTGGAGCGTTAGCTGGCGGAGCATCACAAATCGCAAAAGCTGTTAAAGATGTAAAAAATGCAAAAGACGAACTGGCAGAAAGTGTTCGACATAATAGACAAATGGAGGCTGTTGCACTTGGAAAGGGGTTTTATCTGAAACCATACAGGAAAGGACTAGGACTGTACTTGACTCGACCATCAAAAAACTTCTAAGGCAGCTACCCAATAGAGCGTTAACTGAGATCGATATAATCAAATTGGTTAAAGACATTCCCTACTTTCGTGGTATATTTATGCGCGATGAGCTGCCAGAACATCCCTGGTATACGGAGTGTGGAGTAATAAATTTGGATATTTCATCGGGTCTCGGCACCCCATTGGGTAGCATACTACAAACATCAGGATTGCATAGAATATTTCGATAGTTTCGGAAATTTACAACCGCCAAAAGAAGTCATCTCCTATCTTGGCTCCAATATCAAATACAACTATAATCAATATCAAGAATTTGATTCGGTAATATGTGGACACTTATGTTTAAAATTTCTATTTGATTGTATAAAATTCTATGAAAAATAAAAAAAAATTAAAATGAAAGATATACGAATTTTTTGTTTAGTCATAATCAGCATGTCTATGACCTTGATCTTGAATTGAAAGTCTTTACAAAAATAAAGAAAAAATTTCTATAAATATACAAGACACACGAACTTTTGTTTAGTCTGTCTAAAATAATATCATAATCAGCATGTCTATGACCTTGATCTTGAATGGAAACACTTCCATATTAACCGCAGAATATTTTCCTCCATTGGAATTGCCTGGCGCTTATGTATGTGGTTTGGCTGACTTTCAAACATACAACTCAATTCCGAATGTTGATAACGAGAATAATCTTTTCCATATTGCAAATGAAGAAATTGAGATACCTATTGGATCATATTCACGATATTGCTCTTTACATAGAAAAAGAGTTGGAAAAAAGGGGCAAAAGGTATGCGTTTAAGATAAAAGCAAACAACAACACTCTCAAGACAGAAATAAAAAGTAGTGAGATAATATACTTTAATCGGAAGCGAACGGTTGGAAAGCTATTGGGTTTTACGGATGTGATTCTAAACCCTACTAAAACACACACTTCAACACTACCCGTTAACATTATAAAGGTGAATGCAATCCGAATAGAGTGTAATTTAATCACTGGCTCGTATATCAACAACACCTTAGCACACACCCTGCATGAATTTTCACCTGACGTTGGTCCAGGCTATAAAATAATTGAAGTTCCGAAAAGTGTTATCTATTTACCGCTAAACACTCGTGAAGTAAGGTTCTTGGAGATAAAAATCTTAGATCAAGACGGACAACTAGTTAATTTCCGCTTCATCTTAAATCAATATAAAAAATGTTATTATATAACCAATATGTTGGTATTATTCCAACCAGTACACAATCAGCGTCTACTTCGGCAACAACAACAACAACAACAACAACACCAAAGAAAAGGTCTATTGTTCTCGGAAAAGCACCTTTAACAGCAGAAAACAAATTATTTCTACCAACAACAATAACGACAACACCAAAGAAAAGGTTCATTGCTCTCGGAAAAATAAAAGCACCTATAACAGAAGACAGCAAATTATTTCTACAATCGATAGGAATTCAAGTTCCACTTAATTAGAAAAGATGACAGCTTTACTCAACATTACCAATCAGCCTGCGTTCAGTGAAGATATTATAAAGAAGGAGTATCACTCATATACACCATTTTCAACAGCATACAAAAACAGTGATGAAATCAGAATTTCTATACAACATCAAGACTTGTATCTACTACCATCCGAAAGTTTTCTATACATTGAAGGCGCAATTACTGGAACAGATGGAACAAAATTAGATGCCGACAGCTCTGTTGTTAATAATAATTGTATATCTTTTCTCTTCGAAGAAATCCGATACGAGTTGAATGGAATTGAAATTGATCGTACCAGAAATTTGGGTATCACAACCGCTATGAAAAATTATATTTCCCTAAGCAAAAATGAAAGTGAAATGCTATACAATGCAGGCTGGTCACCGGAAAATCACATCAAAGTTCCAGATTCGTTTTTCAATTGTTGTGTTCCGCTGAAAATGGTGCTTGGATTCATAGAAGATTACAAAAGAGTTGTTGTTAACGCACGCCATGATTTGATTTTAATTCGATCTAGGACCGATAATAATGCTGTCAAGACTTCAAAAAGTTATGATCTATCCATTCATAAGTTGCTATGGCGAATACCACACATAACCGTATCCGACGTTGAAAGACTAAATTTTCTCAACATTATAAATGCCGGACAACCGATACAAATGAGCTTTAGAAGTTGGGATATGTATGAATATCCCCTATTACCAACAGGATCCAGTCATCACATTTGGACCGTAAAAACTTCTTCACAACTTGAAAAACCACGATTCATAATTTTCGCATTACAAACTGATAAGAATAACTTAAAGGAAAAGGATGCATCAACATTTGATCACTGCGACCTAACAGACATCAAAGCACATTTAAACTCTGAAACCTATCCGTATGAGGATCTTAATCTTAAATTCGATCGAAACCGATACGCACTATTATATGACATGTATACCAAATTCAGACGATCATACTATAATCAGGATGCTCCTCCGCTATTAGATTGTGAAAAATTCAAAAGTTCAGCTCCAATAGTTGTTATTGATTGCTCGTTTCAAAATGAAGCCTTAAAAACTGGACCAGTTGATGTAAAGATAGAATTTAAAACATCGAAAGCGTTTCCGGCAAAGACATCAGCCTTTTGTCTACTACTTCACGACAGGGTTGTAGAATACAACCCGTTGACCAGCGAAGTTAGAAAATTAATGTAGAATATATAAGAAATTGATTGTTATTTTATTAAAAAAATGTAAAGATTAAAAGCTGTTGTATATCCGAAAAACAATGATTTTATTATTTTTAACTTTAAATATCATAGCGTCCTCAAGCATATATGCAAACGTTATTTTCGTTATTAGTATCCCACCATTAAAGTATAAAACAGTAATACATGCCCTGTATCCACTCATTATCGTGCAGCACGTCGATGGAACACGCATCTGCACGTTGGTTACGAATTGGTCGCAGACTATTTGCATGTTGGTTTCAAGTTGATGGCAAGGTGGTTGTAGGTTGTTTACAAGGTGGTCGCAGGTTGGTTGTCAGTTGCACAAGGTGGTTGCGAATTCGTTGCAAGGTGGAAACTCATAATGGACACAAAACTACTTAAAAACATTATAAAATCAACGAATGATATACGAAAAAAATATAAAGCATTGAAAACCGGAAAAAACTGAACGAGCACTAATGTTGGAAGAAACATTTAAGCCTATTAGCGAATCGTTGAAAGAAATGAAAGACAAGTCAAACGAAGAACTTGATAAAAAGATTAAAACCAAAGTGAAGAAGGAACTGTCCTTAATCAAGGCTTATGATGACGATGATGATGGTAATGAGGATGATGACGATGATGATTCATTTAGAACACCAAATAACCCGTTGAAACGATTGCAGACGCCACTTCCGTATAGCACACCCTTAAAAACTATGAAAACGTCTCTACCAACCCTGAATGTGAGCGAATCGTTGAACAGATCAAGATCTTTATCTACACATTATATCAACGAATATACAAATAATAGTCGAAATCTTGATAAAACCTATGGACCTAAATTCAATGAACGCATCAACAAGTTTCAAATGGGTCGTTTAGATATGGAATTCAAAGAACATGTAATTGATATTGGTGATATCGAGTATCATGCAACTCGAGGGCTATTCGAATTGATTTTCATGAAAAATCCGAGTAATTACAACACAAACGATTTAGAAAACTATAAAGATATATTGCAAAAATCAAATGTTTATCGCACTGCTATCGATGATGTAAATAGTAGAATCAAAGGTAACGCAGGAGAAAAGTATAGAAAAATCATAAGCAAGCTCATCGCAGTAAAGGAGGGAAGTGGACTTATGCTTTTGAATAATCAAAAAACCAATTATGTATATTGGGATGATCCAAATGAATTGGTTGATAGACTGCGACTTCTCGTTTCTTCCCAGCAAGCCGGTCATTCCAATCATAATAACGAAATAGTATCAATTATTGAAGAACTGAGAGAGGCCAATATAATTATCTAAATAGTTTTGCATCTACGAAAAATTCCTTATTACGATCATGAGTGTTGATAAGTTTGGACGTTTTGTAAGCAGGCGTGCACGATCCATTAGAGGAGAACGCGGTCTTCCCGGTGTTGGATTCAACATAAGCAATACCGGAAACTTTGATTTGGAACTTAAGCTAATTGAAAACTTGGGAGATCCCTTACACTTGCAAGATGCTACAACAAAAGCCTACGTTGATAAAGAGATTGAAAAATTGAAAAAAGAAATGGAAAACGTCATTAAGAATACAAGCGAGAATATTTCTCAAAACGCAAAATCAATTAATGTGCTAACATTGAAACTTAATAAAAGGTCTGGTAACGATGCAGATTCTTCAGATGATGTTCAAGATAGAGAGGACGATGGTGTTGATGATGATGAACATTCGATAGATTTAAATTCAACACCCACAGTTATTTTAAAAAGGGATAAAGAGAGAGAGATACACCATTAAAAATGAGCAAGCGAGATCTCGTTGAAGAGTTGCATAGGTCGGCAAGAAAAAATTTTAAACGAAGACGAGTTATAATAAAAGGCCTCGATGACTTGTGGCAAATTGATTTAGTGGAAATGGGTACATACTCTACCGATAATAAAGGATATCGCTATTTGCTTACCGTAATCGATTCGTTTTCAAAGTTTGCTTGGGCCATTCCATTAAAGACAAAACGTGCAAGTGATGTGACAAAGGCAATGGAAAATATATTTTTAAACTCATCATCACGTGTCCCAGCTAATATACAAAGTGATCTTGGAAAGGAATTTTATAACAAGCCGTTTCAAACATTAATGCAAAGCTACAAAATCAATCACTATTCAACATATAGCTCGCTAAAAGCTTCGATAGTTGAGCGCTTCAACCGTACCTTGAAAGGAATAATGTGTAAGGAGTTTAGTCTAAATGGATCTTATAAATGGATTGATACAGTACAGAATTTGGTAGACAACTACAACAATACAAAACATAGAACAATCAAAATGAAGCCTTGTGATGTTAATTCTTCAAACGAAAAGCTATTGTTAAAAACCGTTTATAGCAATTTAAAAGTATTCTCACAACCTAAATTTAGAATAGGTGATTTTGTGCGCATCAGTAAATACAAACATGTTTTTGAGAAAGGTTATACTCCGAATTGGACAACTGAAATATTCAAAGTGCATGCAGTCAACAATACAAATCCAACAACATATTTGCTTGAAGATTATAAAGGCAATCGGATACAGGGAGGATTTTATGATAAAGAATTACAAAAAACTAAACATTCTCACATGTACCTGGTGGAAAAGGTTTTAAAACGTTCTGGAAATAAATTATATGTCAAGTGGCTAGGATTTCCGTCTCAACACAATTCATGGATTAAAAAAACCGATTTAATGTAATACATTATATTTTATTGATTAATAAAAAGAAATAATTTTAATATAAAACAAAAATCTTTACATCTTTCTTTTGTTTAAAGTTTATTATTTAGAAATGTTCTTAGTGCTAAGACGTTTCGCAAGGCACATTGTCCTATATGATTATTACACACTCCCAGCTGTTTTTCTGCCTCTAGTTCTAGAAGTGTCGGGCAATTCAGGGTCTCCATTTCGCATGTTGATATATCGTATCCAATCATATTTTTCACCCAATTCATTTTTTCTTCTCCTTTTACATGTATAATATCGTTCTCCTTATCGATATTCATTTTGATGAAAGTTTTCACGCTGTTAAAATCAACAACTCCATCATACCAATCCAAGTGATGAAATTTATTTGTTAACCAATAAGCTTGTTTTTTATATATTTGCGGTAAATTATCAAATCCATACGGTGGTTTCACCAAAAACCTTTGCCACTCTGTTGTGTTGAATGATATGGCCAGTTCCTTCAATATAAAAACGTTTCCTGGAGCTTTGAAACCCTGAATATCGATAATAATATTTATATTCAGCATATTACTACCTGTTAAAAAAAATGCAATATTTAGATTATAGATATTTTAAAATGATAATATGTGCTTACCTCTTGGTGTACAGTTGAATTATAATTCTTAAATCAATTTTACCGTTCTTTTTATACAAATTAAAAACTCAAAACCCAAAAAAAGTAATTGATAACGCACAATCGTGTTTATTCCTATTAATATAAACAACCTATCATAACAAAACTCTTATCTATCTATATATATATTTTCTTTAATTCACACAGAATTCAATCGAGTTCGTCAACCTATACAATGTCATCTGCAGATCTTAGACATGTTAGATTTTCTGATCATGTTTCCGTTAAATACATAATTGTCTGGGAGTATGCATATAGAACTAGTAGAAAGGGTAATTGGCAGAGCTGTGTATTAGACCGACTAAGGTTTCAACGAAGGATCTTAAAATTGGAGCAATTACTAAGACCTATTTTACTTCAGAAAATTCAATTATGTAATCAAAATAAAATTTAAGCTCTTATAATGCTTGAATATTTAATAAAAACTTGTACACCAAAATTTGTTTTATTCCGAGATTTCCCCATCAATTAATACCTCAAAACTACCTCAACATCCGGTAAAATATTTGCTTTGGTCACTATTTCTACTTTGTTAAGTTGTATTTCCGTAAATCCTGTCAGTTCGTGTACGTTAAATAGCCCATTAATCGGATTTATCAGTATTAGACATAGGAACATTGTCATGCGAATCTGTAAATTTATGATTTTTTTTATTTTTATTTTTTTTTTTTTGATTTTTTTATTGATTTTTTTTTTATTTTTTTTTTATTTTTTTTTTAATTTTTTTTTATTTTTTTTTTTTTATTTTTTTTTTTATTTTTTATTTTTTTTTTACATTATGGCAACCCCAATTGATGATGACGTCATGAAACTATAATCGATGACCTTATGGCAACCCTAATTGATGACGTCATGGAACGTCAGTACATCATCACTAACCAACATCCCCATACAAAGCTTACCCCTATTGCATAACAGCGTTATATCCATGTAACCATACAAGTGCTTCATCTACCACAAATACAAGTTATTTTCATACAAATCTTAGAGCTTGAACTCGTTCATCAAAAAAAAAAAAATGATCATATATGATAGCGAATTGAGGTGAAATTTTCATATCAATCTCACTCGTAAACCAAAAAAAAAATCCATACACAAAAAATGTAAACAACCTATCATAACAAAAAACTCTAAACCATAAACAATTCGAAAGAATTATTCCTACTCGATGATGACGTCATAAAATAATATCACGCTATTAATAACAATAACAATCTCCATACACACAATCTATCAATTTTCATCATATATGAAACCTAATCCGTAATTCTCTTACCTCTAATATAAAAAAAAAATCAAAACAAAAAAAACCTAACCATAACAAACTCTTATCTACTTATATGATAAGAACACTCTTAGCTGCAAACAATTATTCCTAAAACACATATAATTTGGTCGATGATGACGTCATGAAATAACACCACTTTATTAGTTACTATATATTTGCATATTGAACAAGACCGAGTATGTAGTCTGGCTAGCGTAAGGCTAACGCTACCGCTTCTTACGCATGTGGTTCCAGGTTCAAGTCCCTTTGGTGGCAACAGTTTTTTTTCGATAAAAAGTAATTTAAGTGCCGAGTGTATTAAAATACGTCCCCCGGCAATCAATCAAATCAGATTCATATGGAATTCAATATCAATTCATGTTAAATTTCAATCGATCAATCGCCAGTATAGGATAGATAGGATAAATACAACGCAAAGACACTGTGTTGGACGACCGAGAAACACGTAGAGAAAGTCAGCTGAGAGCGTGGGTGCCTGTAATGGCATATTGCGGAGAGATATAAAAGGTAATTACGGAGAACAGGTGTTAACAGTAATCAGAGAGAGAGAGAGAGAGATAGAGAGAGATGAAAGGTGATTACGGAGAACAGGTGTTAACAGGAACCAGAGAGAGAGAGAGAGAGAGAGAGAGAGAGAGATCAATTAAAGTAGTTAGGGGTCCCATGAGAGTTGGTTAATCTAAAAGTTCCCACGGGCTTTAAAATTTTCCCAGGCCCAAAGTGCAAAACCCTCAGGTGATCAAGGGAATCCCTCAAGGTCATTGACCTCCATGACCCCATTCAAAACCCATAGATTGCACGGGGATTCCCTATGACGTCACCAACACCTGTTTTCAAGGTCATCTCAAGGTTAACAAAAAGTTCCCACGGTCTTTAAAATTTTCCCACGCCCAAGTGCACCTTCACCTACTGGAAGGCTTATTAAAACTTTTCCAGAATAATCACAAACTATTTACAACTATGTAAAATTTGTAAAATGGAGTTATTCCTCAAAAATTCAAGTCCGTAAAAGCAAGAATTTTGTGATATGAACAAAGTTCAGATTTACTTAGTTTGAACCTCCCCCCGTCCGCATAGTCCTACTAGTGTTAGGAACGAACAAGGAGGATATATTATATGGAGTGACTATGAGCATGTTTTGCCGTGTAAGAAAATGGGAATGAAACCATTTTCCTCCCTTACTGGTGAAATACTCGAATTTTTTCGAAAAAATTGTTTCGCTTTCTTTGTATGGCATACCTAAAAATATTGCAACTAATTCTTTCCCACGTTAAATTGTTCGAAACAATTGTCAAATTTTCGAAAGAATTGTTTTGATATCCTTGTTTGGTATACTTCAACCCAAAGTAATTATCTCTGTCCCACGTTAAATTGTTCGTTGCTAAATTATTTAGCTTAGACATGAACTAAAAACTAATAAATAAACTGCCAACAAGTCGGGCGAAACTTTATTATTCTTGGGACAAGTTGCGGATGAGTGGAAAGTCAATATGCAGGTTAGAGTGGTTAGGGAAGGCTAAGTGAAAGGGAGTTCTTGGGCAGGGCTTTTGTCAATTTAACAATATTTCATTCGTTTCTTCAAGTTTGGGTTTTTATGAGGTGCTTGTATAAAATATCAAGTTTGTAGCTTTTAGTTTTTTGGTTATTAGTTGATTTAATGAAATTGGTCGAAATCATAGTTTTGTATGGGAGGGGGTAGAAGGGCAAGCGTGATTTCAAAACTTTTCAAGCAACTTCATTTGAATTATTTTTATAAGTTCTTGTGCAAAATTTGAAATTGATAGCTTTTAAGAGTTAGCTGATAACTGATTTCTTAAAAATGCTTGAAAAAATAATTTTGTATGGGAGCGGCTAGAGGAGGTAGGGGAATCGTAAAACTTGTGATGCAATTTTCTTTCTTTTCTGTTGGTGCTCGTACAAAATTCCAAGTTCGTCGCTTTTAATTTGTTGGTTATTAGTTGATTTAATGAAATTGGTCGAAATCATACTTTCAAATAGGGGAGGGGGTAGAAGCGCAAGCGCGATTTCAAAACTTTTAACATAATTTCATTTCAATTATTTCTGTAAGTTTTTGTGCAAAAGTGCAAATTGATAGCTTTTAATAGTTAGGTGATAATTGATTTTTTAAAAATGGTCGAAAAAAAATATTTGGTTTGGGAGGGGGTAGAATTCTTAAAGGTTTTCGACCAGTTAATATTTTGTATATTTAATGATTTTTTTTAAATGCATTTTGCAAATTTTCAAGTTTCTACCTTAAAATTTCACTCAAAAATATTCAGTTTATGTGTTTTTTTCAATGCACATGAAACACCTTGCGCACGTTAGACCGGGGGGTCGGTTTATAACAATTATAGATCAAGTTATTATTATTTTTGTATGTACACCAAATAAAGGTAT
Organism: Chorisops tibialis; assembly: GCA_963669355.1. Taxonomy (NCBI): domain Eukaryota; kingdom Metazoa; phylum Arthropoda; class Insecta; order Diptera; family Stratiomyidae; genus Chorisops; species Chorisops tibialis. The sequence goes on along the minus strand of OY770263.1, from coordinate 167,868,249 downwards.
TCACATGCAAAATTTAAACCTTGTATCTTTCACCAGAGCCCTAAAAATCACTCAAAGTTTTCAACATTTTTGCTCATCACCTCCCTCTCCTTACACCTCCCAACTTAAAAAAATAACCAAATAATAACCATTATGTAGTTTTACAATCCGACACATTTTCGATTTGATATCTGTACTCCTTTTGGAGATATTGTAATTTTAAAAAGTGCGCCATTTTTGAAATGCTCCCCATTTCCGCCACTACTATTATTTCAATATGTTATATTTTTGTTGTATTTTTCTAGTATAGCTTAATATACGTTTTAAGTTTCAATTCTATACCTTAAGAGATAGTTGAGATATTAATTGTTAAGTGTTTTTCTTTGCACCCCCCTGACCCTCTCCCTAACAATAATTAACCTCTATCTAAGCTGATTCCGATGGAACTATATGCCACCTTGATGGTCCCAAAATATGAATTGTTTACAATAAGTAATTTCGAAGATATAATCATTTGAAAAAACAATTCGGCCGACAATTTGTTTTTAGTCCCCCCCTTTTCGGACGCCAATGGATAAAAAAATTAAATTATTTTTAAAGTTTGTCCCACAACCTTTTCTATATCTCTGCTGATTTTCAACTTTCTACCTGCATTCGTGGTGGAGATACTAGCAAGTGTATTTTTCGACTTTTTCCATCCCCCGCCTCCCCCTTCCACCTAACACCCCCCAAAAATTTAGAAAATAGAGCTCATTTACTCAATCAACAATCCACCCAAAAACGAACATTCTACCTTTAACGGTCTCGGAGATATGAGTCCATATGTGCGGCATACGGCGGACGGCGTACGGCGGGACGGATCATGAAACGCGAAAAAAAAAATTTCAGGGTAGCAAATTTTTTTTTCTTGTGTCGACCACAATACTTTATTATTAAAATAATAAAGTAAAATTGAAAAAATAAAGATTTCTGAAGTAAAACAGCAAACTCCATTCTACTGAAAACTATTTTATTGCTGACTAAGAGAGAATACAAATTATGGTATTTTCTTTTTAGTAAATGTTTGAAGCCAAGTTAAGCTCAGACACAATTTTCGAAAATTTCCGAATCAAAAAGTATTCCTAGACAGCCTATCAAGCACTCCATTTTATATGTATGTATATCCTCCTTGGGGACGACCAAAAATAAGGGCGATACTTTTTTACACTCAAATGTTGGGCTTCACGTTTGCAAAATATCGTACTACTCGTATTTTCAACTGAAGGAGAAGAAGAATACACAGTATGCCAAATTACCGTGCTCTGCTTGCTATTTTTTTTGTGTTTTTAGTAGAAAGTAGAAAAAAAGTATGGTTGGATCCTGTTGCACTTGCCACTCTGCAATATCAAGGAGTCCTTGGAATAGAGTGTGTTGGTTGCAAGAGCATTTATCACAATGTGTGTGCGGACATAACCTCTGAGATCTTCAAGCGTATATAAAAAAAACTAACCTGGCATTGTGACGGCTTCAGAGTCAACTTATATTCCTCAATTCGTCTGAGGAACATAATGGAAAATCCATCGAATGACTTTTCCTCTTCGCTACAAGTGTTGACGGACGAAATAGCTTCTTTGCAACAAAATAGCACCGTCCTTAGCAACTCGCTCCAATCAGCAGCTAGAATATCAGAATTGAGTAATCTGCGTGATTTGGTCGCTGCCAATACCAAACGTTTAGACGCACTCGAGGATGAAAATACAAATTTAAAACGCGAACTGAAACGCCCTTATGACCGGGATTGCCACTTAGAGCAGCAGCATATTTCTAAAGAAATCGTCATCTTAATGTGCCTCGCGTCCTGGATGAGGACCTGTTTCATTTTGTAAGCCTACTCAAATGCCATCTATCTGATATTCCTTTGAATGAAGGAGACATTGAAAAAGTATAACGTCGCAATCCTCCATTACAACCAATATCTACAGGGAAGTCACCGTCGCTGGTAATTAATTGCATCTAGAAGCTCTACTATCAGATATCATATTCTTAAAGCGCATAAGGTAAATGGACCATTGGATATTTCTGCCTGTATACACCGGACCAAAACTCCCAAGATACAATTAGCAAGGTTTCCATCAACGAACGTCTACTTTTTAGTGTAAGAACTATTTACAGAGATGCAAAGCATTTTGAAATACAGCAAAATTATATATTTCTGTAGATTTCAAGGATCAAACTGCTGATGAGAAGGATTAAGGAATCCACAATTATTCGTATACATCCGTTATTCGACTTTAAGTCGCTTAAATAATAATACCACGTTACTAATACGTTTAATAGAATCACTTTTCAAAACATTCAATTATTTTATATTATCAAAATATCAGAGGTGTTAGATCCAGGACGATGGATATCAGATTGGCTGTATTACAAAACAAATACGATATTGCATGTTTAAAAACCTTTACTATGGAGTGTACAGTTCGGAACTGATTCACGCTACAGAGTCTAAAGGAAGGATAGAGATTTAATTTTGACAAATAAAGAAGATGGAGGAGGTCGCTTAATTGCGGCGAAGAGAACAATTACTCACAGGCGTGAATAATGGATGGAAACGCCTTATTAAGAATTCTGGGTGTCAATTAAGTCATTGTTTAAAGAAGAAACAAATTTTAAAAATGGTTGGAGTATCAGATACAACCATTTTCAATATCCTCCACGATCATCTAGGCGGTTTAGAAAAAGCAGCTGGTCGAGTGTTCGTGAGTGTTTTTGGAGCTCTGTAGCGAGAGCAGGGATGAATTTTTGACCAGGATTATGATCGACTATAAAGAAAAAGGACAAAATATCACACGGGGATACTATGCCAACTTGCTACAAAAATTAAAGGATGGAATCAAGGAAAAAAGATGAGGAAAGTGGGCTCGAGGTTGGCTGCTTTTGCACGATAACGCACTAGTTCACAAGAGCCACGTTACAATAGCTGCCCTACAGAAATGTAGCTTCGGAATATGAAACCGCCCCCCTTATAGTCCAGATCTGGTCCTTTCAGATAACTATTTGTTCCCAAAACTGAAAAAAGAACTTCGGGGAAGTAAATTTACCAACGATGAAAAGGTGAAGTCGATAATTTCAGCCTATTTTGAAGACCTTGATAAAACTGTTTTTAGAAGAATTTAATAAACTTTGTGAGAGATGTGATAAATGTATTAGACTTAAGGGAGAATATACTGAAAAGCAAAAATTATAACTTGTTTAATTTTACACCCCTTCCCTGTCATCCCACGAAATTTTTGACCTCCCCTCGTACCTAGCATAACTTAAACTTCTGGACCTAATTCGTCCATTTTATATCCTCATGTATTTACTAGCACTGTAGCTCAGTCTTTAATTATGAATACCTCAATTTGTAACCTAAACCAATATAACTACATTCTCAACTATAAGCCTAGGATTCTGGATATAGTTTGGTCTAGTTTAGCATCATCTATACATATAAATATAATTGTAGTGTCTGTCTGTTATTTGTTTAGAAATCGCTTTAAGTTAGTTTTTTGCTTTATTTTAGCAATAACTAAGCAGAAACAGGCATTTTACTTTATTAATTTAATAATAAGGTATTGTGATCGACTTGGAAAAAAAAAATTTGCTACCCTGAAATTTTGTTTTTTCGCGTTTCATGACTAAATTAGCCTAAAAATGCAAAAAAAAATCCGTCTGTCTGTACGCCGTCCGCCATACGCCGGTGTGTACGCTCAGCGCACATTAACTCCCAAACCCTTCAAGATAGAAAGTTCATTTTTGGTGGGATTGTAGATAGTTGCAGATCTCAGGAGGATAACCATTTTGGGGGGTGTACGGGTTCAGGGGAAGGTGGGGGGAGCGCTTAAACCGAAAAATACGAATTCAAATATCTCAACCCTGGTAATAGCTAGGAAGCTAAAACTCAACATATGTACATATAGAGGGGTTTGTGGGACAATTTTTAAAAATAATGTAATATTTTTATCCATTGGGGTGCGAAAAGGGGGGGAGGGGGTTAAAAACCAATTGTCAGCCAAATTTTTTTTTTCAAATGATTATATCTTCGAAATCACTTACCATAAAAAATTGATATTTTCAAACCATTAAGATCCACTAGAATCAGTTTAGACAAAAGCTAATTATTGTAAGGGGAATGGTCAGGGGGGTGCAAAGAAAAACACTTAAAAATCAATATCTCGGCTATTTATTAAGTTATGTAATTGAATCTTAGAACCTATATTAAGCTATATTAGAGAAATACGAGAAAAATATAACATTTGGACAAAATAGTAGTTGGGGGAAATGGGGAGCATTTCAAAAATGATGCACTTTCCGAAATTTCAAACCGTTATAATTCAAAATTGAATGCAGATATCATATTCAAATATTGTCGAATTGTAGAACTAGGTAGTTTTTAAATTTGGTAAAAATTTTACGTCGGGAGGTGGTAACCAAAAATGTCGAAAATTTTGAGTGATTTTTTAAGGGCTCTGGTGAAAGATACAAAATTGAAATTTTCCATGTGGATACATCTATTTGTTATACATACAGAAATATAATAAAAATTCCACAATTGTTATGCACCGACCTCCCTGGTCTACCGTGCACAAGGTGTTTCATATTCAATGAAAAAACCACATAAACTGAAAATTTTTGAATGAAATTTGAAGGTTGAAGGCTGAAAATTTGCGAAATGTATTTTTAAAAAATCTTTTAAAGAATGAAATATTAACTGGTCGAATACCTTGAAACCTTCTAATCCCTCCCATACAAAATTATTTTTTCGACCATTTTTAAGAAATTGATTATCACCTAATTAGTAAAAGCTATCAATTTGAAATTTTGCACAAAATCATTTGAAAATAGTTAAAATGGAACTGCGCCAAAATTTTTGAGATTACACTTGCCATTCAATTGCCATGCAGAAGAACCCCCTTTCACTTAGTCTTCCCTAATTTTCCTAACCTGCAAATTGACTTTCCACACATCCGTAACTTGTCCCAAGAATAATGAGGTTTCGCCCGACTTGTTGGCAGTTTATTTAAAATTCTTCTCTGTCTGTCCGTCTGCCTGTCTGTCCGGCTTTCACGCAAAAACGGCTGAACCGATTGTAATAAAACTTTCATAGTTTATTAGGTATGCTCCGGGATGTAATCTGTTTTTGGTTTTATGTCACTCCCCTCACGCCTTCTACTCCCTTTTATACAAAGTGACACATTTTCAAAAATATGTATTAATCGATTTTTTCTCGAAACTATAAGAGCTATTAAATTGAACCTTAGAATATATTATTTCCAATACAAATGCAATGTTTTGGTACACAAGTTATTTAAATTTCCCCACTGCTTCCACCACCTCCCATACAAACTGCGCTTTTTTATGAAATACTATACACCAATTTTCTCAGTACGTGTAACTTTCATCGAGCTAAAATGCTATACTAAGTCTTTAATTAGCATCATTATTAATATCGGGAAAAATTAACCGATTAACTTCACTCCTTCTACCCCCTCCAGTACAATGTGACAAGATTCCACGACTTTTCAAAAATTTGATTTTCTTGAAAAGTTTGAATGCTACTGATCTGAAATTTTATATATATCAACTGCATGATGATTGTAGTAGTTTGTCAAAAAACTACTAAGAACCCCTCACTCCTTCCACCACCTCCCATACAAACTGCACTTTTTCATGAAATACTCTACACCAATTTTCTCAATACGTATAACTTTCATCGAGCAAAAATGTTGTATTAAATTTTTAATTAGCATTATTATTAATATCGGGAAAAAATTGACCAATTAGCTTCACTCCTTCTACCCCCTCCCATACAATGTGACACAATTCCACAACTTTTCAAAAATTCGATTTTATTTAAATGTGTGAACGTTATTGATCTAATATTTAAAATACATCAATTTTTTTCTACCACCTCCCATACAAATTACACAATTTCATTAAATCCAATGCACTAAGTTTCTCAGTACCTATTAAATTTTTCAAGCTTACATTTGGTTCAAAAAAATTTTTATAGCTACTCTTGCATGATGGAAAATAAATTATAGTTCAGTACTGTCACCCTTTCTACCACTCCCCATTCAAAATTTCTTAAGATCACAAAAATTTTGTTTTTATCTATGGTATCGTATGATTGGGTTTTACGCACAATTGTAGTCCTGTTATGATTTTAAGCTTAACGTTATTTTATTTGGTCCTTTTTTTTCATTACTACAAGCTACAACATGTCCTTAACGCTCTTCCACACTTATATGATCTCAAATCACAGGATTGATTTGATCACGAGCCTGTCCCATACAAATGCAAGTATCCTGTTTTCATTTTTAATAATTTATGGTTCTGATTCCAACAAAACAAAAACCATTGTGTTTAAAGAGTCATTAAACTAAACAGATTGTATATCTCACATAATGTACATATTACTAACTACATTCTCCGAAATTGCTTATTTTGCGATTCTTCCGTGGACAAAGTCGCGGGTGATCGCTAGTCTAATATAAAAGTATCCAACTGCAGTCATCCCCCATCTAGACTAGATGGTAATCACTATGCATTTGGTATCCAACTGTTCAACGAAACAAACTGGGTTGGAACAGTAGAGAAAAAGCTAATTATGATTTTTCGAAAACCAATTTTCCTGGAATAACTTAAAATCTTATTCTCCTTATGGTGGCGCTACAGCCCAAATCGGACCTTGGCCTCCTGAATACTTCGCCTCCATCCATCTCGGTTCAGTGACTACGTCCAACAGTTAATTAATTTTTAGGATGCCTGAGCTAATTAATGTCCACGTTTCGCTGCCTTAGAATAGCACAGGTCTTATAATTGTTGTATGTATTTTTAGTTTAGTTTTCTTGTGTACGTTATTGTTGCTAATTATTAGAAGTACCGAAAATACGTCTTGTTTGCTTTCATTATCCTTCTTTTCATTTCGATGGACTCGCTTCTTCCCTTTGATAATTGACCCTAGGTATACAAATTTGTCTACGTTTTCTAGGTTGTAGTCTCCTACTGTAATATTTTGTCTGATTGGCATCCTTTTCCTAGTTTGTGTCATAATTTTTGTTTTGTTTTCATTAATACGTAGTCCAACTTCCCTTGCTACCGAGTCAAGGTTTACAAATACCTCCTTAGTACTCTCCGGAGGTCTTGCAAGGATATCTATATCGTCAGCATATGCTACGAATTGTGTGGATTTGAAGCATAGTGTTCCCTTGGTGTCAGCGGAAAGTTTCCGAACGACATATTTGAGTGTCGAGTTGAAAAGCATTGGTGCTAGACCGTCCCTTGTTTAAGGCCATTGTCTGTTTTAGAACTGGAAGTGAGATCAATTTCTAGTCTGACTTGTGACAAAGAATCGGTCATTGACATTATTGTAAGCCGAGCCGGTTTCGATGGAACTCCAAACTCCAACATGATTTTATGCAGTACGCGCCTGTCGATACTGTCGTATCCTTGCTTGAAGTCAACAAATATCTGGTGCACATCAATATTATATTCCCAGCCCTTTTCCAGCACCTGTTTAACTGAGAATAACTGGTCCACGGTCGATCGTCCAGCTCTAAATCCGCCTTGGTATTCACCAATTACTTCGTCAGCATAGATCTTAATTCTCTTTTCTAGAATTTTCGTCAAGATATCGTAAGACGTACCCAAGAAAGATGTTCCTCGGTAGTTTTTGCAGCAGAGCTTGTCGGTAATTTTTTGTAAACTTTTCTTTTTCGCTCTAAAGCATCTTGGCATTCGTTGTCGAACCAATCACTTCTTTTGCGTCGGGGTTGATGTCCTATCGCCTCCTCTGCGACAGATGTATTGCCATCTTTGATGTTTGCCACATTTGCGTTGTTGTTCAGCATTGTTGCGAAGTGCCTCTACAAGGCTGATACACATCTCGCTACTATTTTTTCGGCTTTGAGTTTTCCAATGTTGAATTTAGGAACCGGTATTTGTTCTTGAGTGTCCTCTTCTTGCGATTCGACATCAGAACTTCATCCTTATCAAATAGTGATCTGTGTCGCAATTCGCTCATCGACATGTTCGCACGTCGAAAATGCAGGAGGCCGTCCTGTTCTCTATTTGAACGTGGTCTATTTGGTTGAATAATCGTCCGTTGGGTGACGCCCACGTTCTCTTATAAATGTCACGATGCGAAAGCATGTCGAGCTTACAATAAAATTTTTGCTGCTGGCGAAATCAATCAGCCTCTGGCCGTTTTCGTTACTAATGTCATGGAGACTGCGCCTTCCAATTGTTCCCATGTAAATCTCTTCTTTGCCCACTTTCGCATTAAAGTCATCTAATACAATTTAATGTCGTTCGAAGGACGGAAGTCGAATGTTGATTCTAATGTGCTATAGAAATCATCTTTAACTTCATCGTCCTTATTTTCCGTTGGGGTACGAACATTAATAAGCCATACATTAAAAAACTTCGTTTTGATGCGGATTGCACACAATCGTTCACTAACGGATTTGAAGTTGGTAACTTGGTGTTTAAACTTCTTCTCGACGATAAACGCAACTCCAAACTCTTGGCTTCTCGATTTTTTTCCCACTTTTGAAAATTGTGTCCGATGTCATTAACTTTGCTACCCAACAATTTAGTTTCTTGGAGTGCAATGATGGTCATATCGTATTTAATTCCCTGTTCCAGAAGCGCTCTCATTGCTTCTGCTCTGAACAGGTATCACACGTTTCAAGCTCCGAAGTAAATGGACTATTACTATTTTAGTTTGCGTGGTCGTTAGCGTTGAATCAATCTTGTTCGAGGCGGTGCTTCAGGTTTCGGAACAAGTCTGGTTTTTGCGGGGATAAGTTGCTAACAGATCGCCCAACCCCCAAAATGGAGGGACATATTATAGTGCTAGAATTTCTAATTTCACTAGCACTCGCACATATCAGTTGAGCAGATCAAGTCCGGATGTTCAAGACCAGTACCCAGTGGCTACCACGTGGAAGTATGATGAGCACAATTGATGTGTATATGATAGTTACAACACGATCAGATGCCTACCCGATCTATACCCATCCAACCACCAACTCAAAATCTTCTTGACCAAAATTTTTCTCTAATGGGACCTTTAAGTACCAATGATGCGTTCGCTTATTTTACTTTATTATTCTAATAATAAAGTATTGTGATCGACACAAGAAAAAAAAAACTTTGCTACCCTGAAATTTTTTTTTTTCGCGTTTCATGACTAAATTAGCCTAAAAATGCAAAAAAAAAACATCCGTCTGTCTGTACGCCGTCCGCCGTACGCCGTCCCCCGTACGCTCAGCGCACATTAACTCCCAAACCCTTCAAGATAGAAAGTTCATTTTTAGAGGGATTATAGGTAGTTGCGGATCTCAGGCGGATACCCATTTTGGGGGGTGTACGAGTTCAGGGGGAGGCAGGGGGAGCGCTTAAATCGAAAAATACGAATTCAAATATCTCAACCATGGTTACAGCTAGGAAACTAAAAATCAACATACATATAGAAGAGTTTGTATGACAACTTTTAAAAATAATTTAATTTTTTTATCCATTGGGGTGCGAAAAGGGGGGGCTAAGAACCAATTGTCGGACGAATTTTTTTTTCAAATGTTTATATCTTCGAAAGTACTTCCTATAAAAAATTGATATTTTGAGACCATTAAGATAGCATATGGATGTGCTAGAATCAGTTTAGATAGAAGCTAATTATTGTAAGGGGAAGGGTCAGGGGGGCTGCAAAGAAAAACACTTAAAAATTAATATCTCGACTATCTCTTAAGCTATGTAATTGAAACTTGAAACGTGTACTAAACTTTATTAGCATAATATAAAAAAAATACAACATGTGGACATAATTGTAGTGGGGGGAAATGGGGGGCATTTCAAAAATGGCGCACTTTCCAAAACTACAAATCACCAAAACTCAAAATTGAATACAGATATCAAATCAAAAATTTGTCACATTGTAGAGCTATATAGTCTTTAATTTTGGTAAGAAATTTAAGCTGGGGGGTGTAAGGGGAGGGAGGTGGAAAGCGAAAATGTTGAAAATTTTGAGTGATTTTTTTATGGCTCTCGTAAAAGATACAAAGTTTAAATTTTGCACGTCGACATATCTATTTAATGTACACAGAAAAAAAATAATAATTTGTTCCTAAATTGTTATGCACCGAAGTGGAGGTCTAACGTGCACAAAGTGTTTCATGTGCAATGAAAAAAACATATAAACTGAAAATTTTTGAGTGAAATTTTAAGGTAGAAATTTGAAAATTTGCGAAATGCATTTAAAAAAAATCTCTAAATATACAAAATATTAACTGGTCGAAAATCTTTAACACTTCTACCCCCTCCCATACAAAATTATTTTTTCGACCATTTTCAAGAAATCAATTATCACCTAACTATTACATGCTATCAATTTGAAATTTTGCACAAGAACTTACAAAAATAGTTGAAATAAAATTACATTAAAAGTTTTGAGATCGCATTTGCCCTTCTACCCCCTCCCACACAAAAGTATGATTTCGACCAATTTCATTAAATCAACTATTAACTAACAAATTAAAAGCTACAAACTTGAAATTTTGTACAAGCACCTTACAAAAGAAACGAAATAAAACTGCATCACAAATTTTACGATTCCTCTACCTCCTCTACCCCCTCCCATACAAATGTTTGGTTTCGTGAATTTAAAATACACCGAATCCAATGAAAATTCTATGCAACTTCGTCTATGAAACTGACATTCTATACAAAGAATTTTGGATTTGGTTCAAGCAATCACTTAAAAAACTATTTACATCCACCTACCCTTACTATCACCCTCCCCCCTCCCTTCATGAAAACTCAAACTTGTATAAATAAAGGAATGAAATATGGAGCGTTTCCGGAAAGTGTTAAATTGAGAACTGCCCTGCTCAAGAAGCTCCTTTCACTTAGTCTTCCCTAACCACTCTAACCTGCATATTGACTTTCATGCGCATTTTGTCCCAAAAATAATAAAGTTTCGCCCGACTTGTTGGCAGTTTATTTATGATGTAATTAATAAACTCATTGCTGGGCATTGTCCACTTAAAACTTCTAAAAAGAATAAATATCCTAACTGGTACTCTGAACGTGCGATTAAAGCATTAAAGAAAAAATCTTCTGCTCATAAATTGCACAGGAAATACAAATCTGATGAACATTATAAAACCATTTCTTACTTTAGAGCTGTTGCTAAACGAGAAATCAAAACATGTCACAAACTTTATATCGGAAATAGTGAGTCAAATATTAATTAAGATTTGAAATTTTTTCATTCTTATATAAAGAGTTTGAAACTATCTAATATAATAGTTTGCGTCAAGACATGCACTTAAATGATATAATTGCATCTACTTCCCAACATTGTTATAACTTATTTGTACAATATTTTGAGAGTAATTATGTACAGGATATTGTGATACTAATGTTCTGGACAATACCCGCGAACGGGCAACTGCGTCAATTTTTTTGCCACAAATCAGCATTGAAACGGATAAAGAAGTACTTTCACTACAGGAACAAAGTTTTCTCACATTCTTGTAGCCCTTTTTTATTAGTCCAATTTTTAAAGACGGGGACATTTTAAACATAACTAATTATAGACCTATTTCAATTTTGAACTCTTTATCTTTATCATATACAACTTTAATAACTTTTACATTTCTGAAATCAGCATGGCTTTCCGCAAAATCTACAGTAACGAATTTATCAATTCTTCTTCTTTGGGCAATACCCTTCAAGTTGACGTCGTATATACCGATTTCCAGAAGGCATTTGATAAGATAAATCATAATGTTATCATAAGGAACTTGAAGTTATTGGGATTGGATGACAGTCTTATGCGGTGGTTCTACTCATATTTAACAGAAAAAGTAAATTTATTTCAATTAATCCATGAGCTAAGCTCGTAAGGATAGTAATTATATACATTTTTTTTACAATATTATCAAATAAAAAGTAATAGTTTTAATACAATGAGACAATAAACTGCCAACAAGTCGGGCGAAACTTTATTATTCTTGGGACAAGTTGCGGATGAGGGAAAGTCAATATGCAGGTTAGAGTGGTTAGGGAAGGCTAAGTGAAAGGGAGTTCTTGGGCAGGGCTGTTGTCAATTTAAAAATATTTCATTCGTTTCTGCAAGTTCGGGTTTTTATGAGGGGAGGAGGAGGGGTAATAGTAAGGGTGGGTGGATGTTAATAGCTTTTTAATTAATTGCTTGAATCACGTCCAATATTCTCTGTATAGAATGTCAGTTTCATAGACGAGATTGCATAGAATTTTCAGAAGATTCTGTGTATATTACTTTCACGAAACCAAACATTTGTATGGGAGGGGGTAGAGAAGGTAGGGGAATCGTAAAATTTGATATGTAGTTTTATTGTGCTTCTCTTGTGAGGTGCTTGTATAAAATTTCAAGTTCGTAACTTCTAGTTTGTTGGTTATTAGTTTATGAAATTAAATTAAATTTAATTTTAATTTAATGAAATTGGTCGAAATCATGGTTTTGTTTGGGAGTGGGTAGAAGGGCAAGCGCGATTTCAAAACTTTTAAAGCAACTTCATTTGAATTATTTTTATAAGTTTATCTGCAAAATTTGAAATTGATAGTTTTTAAGAGTTAGCTGACAACTTATTTCTTAAAAATGCTCGAAAATATAATTTTGTATGGGAGGGGGTAGAGGAGGGAGGGAAATCGTAAAACTTGTGATGCAATTTTCTTTCTTTTCTGTTGTAAGATGCTCGTACAAAATTTCAAGCTCGTAGCTTTTAATTTGTTGATTTAATGAAATTGGTCGAAATCATAGTTTTGTATGGGAGGGGGTAGAAGGGCAAACGCGATTTCAAAACTTTTAACGTAATTTCATTTCAATTATTTTTGTAAGTTTTTATGCAAAATCGCAAATTGATAGCTTTTAAAAGTTAGGTGATAATTGATTTTTTAAAAATGGTCGAATAAATAATTTTGTATGGGAGGGGGTAGAAGTTTTAAAGGTTTTCGACCAGTTAATATTTCGTATATTTAGGAATTTTTTTTAAATACATTTTGCAAATTTTCAAGTTTCTACCTTAAAATTTCACTCAAAAATTTTCAGTTTATGTGTTTTTTTCAATGCACATGAAACACCTTGTGCACGTTAGACCGGGGGGGTCGGTTTATAATAATTATGGATCAAGTTATTATTATTTTTCTATGCACATCAAATAGACGTATTCACATGCAAAATTTAAACTTTGTATCTTTCAACAGAGTCCTAAAAAAGTCACTCAAAATTTTCGACATTTTTGCTTATCACCTCCCTCCCTTTCACCTCCCAACTAAAATTTTTACCAAAATTAAACATTATGTAGTTCTACAATCTGACAAGTTTTTGATTTGATATCTGTACCCTTTTTTGAGAGGATTCGTAATTTTGAAAAGTGCGCCATTTTTGAAATGCTTCCCATTTCCCCCCACTACTATTATTTCGACATGTTATATTTTTTTTTGTATTTTCCTAGTATAGCTTAATATAAGTTTTAAGTTTCAATTACAGAGCTTAAGAGATAGTTGAGATATTCATTTTTAAGTGTTTTTCTTTGCACCCTTCCTGACCCTTCCCCTTACAATAATTAACCACTCTCTAAGCTGATTCCAAAGGAACTGTATGCCGTACTGACGGTCCCAAAATATGAATTTCTTAGAATAAGTAATTTCGAAGATATAATCATTTGAAAAAACAATTCGGCCGACAATTTGTTTTTAGCCCCCCCTTTTCGGCCACCAATGGATAAAAAAATTAAATTATTTTTAAAAGTTGTCCCACAAACCCTTCTATACATATGTGAGTTGAGTTTTAGCTTCCTAGCTGTTACCATAGTTGAGATATTTGAATTCGTATTTTTTGGCTTAAGTGCTCCCCCCGCCTCCCCCTGAACCCGTACACCCCCCAAAATGGGTATCCCCCTGAGATCCGCAACTATCTAAAATCCTTCCAAAACTGAACTTTCTATCTGGAAGGATTTGGGAGTTAATGTGCGCTGAGCGTACACGTCGGCGTACGGCGGACGGCGTACAGACAGACGGATTTTTTTTTTGCATTTTTCGGCTAATTTAGTCATGAAACGCGAAAAAACAAAATTTCAGGGTAGCAAATTTTTTTTTTTCCAAGTCGATCACAATACTTTATTATTAAAATAATAAAATAAAAGTGGAGAAAAAAATGGGTATGAAAGTAAAGCAAATAAAATAAAATTCAATGATAGTTATTTTTTTTTTTTTTTATTTATTTATTTACGGGTACCAAACCCTCAAATGAAAGTTACAAACTTATAAATATAAATGTAAAAGAGAACATAATAAAAATATAAATGTAAATGTAAAAGAGGACATAATAATAATATAAAGGTAATAACATAAATATATGAAAAAAAAGAGTAAAAAAGGAAATGAAAAGTAAGACAAAAGTAAATAATATTTTAAAAACGAAATAACAAAGAAAATCATAATAATTGTATTGCCTTAAGGCAGTCGATATTAGTAGAGAATATGTCCAACATAGCTGAGTGCTTGTTAGCAGTTCTCATCAAGCGAGTGGCCGGACTATTGTTAGCATAACTAGTAACATGACGCGTGACATAAAAACTATCGGTAGAGCGTGATGCATGACTTGGAACCCGAAAGTTTAAAACTTCAAGAAATTCAGAGCAATCCAACTTATCATTAACAATTTTAAATAAAGCTATTAGCTCATATCGTTCACGTCGTTTAGACAGTGGCTCCAGATTCAAGGTAGTGAGCAAACAGTCATAGTCAATTGTTTCGACAGGTATGCGAAGTTTAAAGGCAATGTACCGCAGGAATTTGTGTTGAACAGTTTCAATATGGGCGGAGTGAATATGGAAAAAGGGGTTCCAAATGACAGATAAATATTCCAGATGTGGACGCACCAATGAGCAGTAAAGAGTTTTCAGGGAATAAATATTTTTGAAATCTTGACTATTGCGTATAGCGAAACCCAGCATTCTCCGAGCTGATCTACAAATTTTGTTGTAGTGAGGCACGAATGTCAATTTAGAGTCAAGTAATAGACCCAAGTCATTGATAACATCAACCACTGGTAAATCGCAAGTATTAAGGTAATAGTTAATATTGACCCGCTCACGACGTCTGCTGAACGCAATGTAATTACACTTTGAAATATTCAATGGAAGACGATTTGTGATACATCAATCATACAGGTAATTAAGATTATTTTGAACAATTGTACAATCGTTTACAGTGTTTATAATTTTATAGATTTTAAGATCATCCGCGAATAACGAAAAATTTACGTTTACGAATATGTTGGATATATCGTTAATAAAAACAAGAAAGAGCAGAGGCCCTAAATGCGATCCTTGTGGTACTCCTGATTTTACGAGAAAAGGTTCCGAGTGAGCAGATTTTATATTTACAATACTATAGCGATCATGGAGGTAATCACGTATCCAACTCAGAAGATCGCCAGAGATGCCTATGGCGTGAAGCTTCGAAACGAGTAGGCAGTGATCAACTTTGTCGAAGGCTTTTGAGAAGTCGGTGTAGATTGCGTGGACCTGGGAATTAGACTCCATTGCGTGGATAATAGTCTCAACATAAGGCAAGAGATTAGTCAGTGTAGACTTCCGTTTTAGAAAACCATGTTGGTGAGGGGTAATATAGCTTCTCAGTAATGGTGTTAATTTGTTCGTGACGATTGCATCAAAAATTTTGGATAGGGTCGATTGGATAGAAATGGGCCTGTAATTGTGAACATTGCATTTATCATTGGACTTATGAATTGGTATAACAAAAGAAGTCTTCCACAATTCAGGAAAAAGACCCGAACGTAAGGATAAATTTAAAATAATCGTAATGGGTAACGCCAAAAAAGAGAACATAAAACTCAATAACGTTACAAAATAAGAAATTTAAGATGCATTATTTAGCAAAGATCGTTTGCAAAACGTTGTACCAAATAGAATTACTTCAAGAAACGTCTTTTCTACCTCTGGAGTTCCTCAAGGAACAATCCTGAGCCCTATTTTTATTTCCATCTTTATTAATAATATTACACAGCACTGCTCTACACCCTCTCTTCTCTTTGCTGATGATTTAAAGATTTATTTATGTGAAAGAAAAGATTTCCGGATTCTACACTGTTACGCTTTATTATTCGCGACGTTTCGGTCTCTGCTTATCAAACTGATTGACAATTACAAAATACAATCATTATATAGAAGGAAGAGTAATTAAGGTTAAATTAGTTAATTAATTAGTAACAGGTAGTTAAATTAGTTAAGGATTTGTGGGTACGGATTTTGTTCTTACCACATTTTAAGGCAGGTAGCCAAACTGCTGATAACTTGTATCCGGTGTCTCGGTTGAAGTTCTGTGGATGCTTTGAAATTTCTAATGCTTCTCGTACTATTCGTTGATAATATTGATTTGTCCTGGCCAGAATTTGCACATTGTCGAAATCGATTGTATGGTCCTCTGTCGTTGCATGTTCCGCGATCGCTGATGACTATATTTGGTTTTTCCGTGTGCATCGTTGATCCTTGTTTGGACTGTGCCTCCTGTTTCTCCTATGTATACTTTATCGCATGAGCCGCATGGTACCTTGTCTACTCCTTCAGTCTCCAATGGTTTTTTGTCCTTCTGGTTTCCTAAAATTCCTCGGATAGTAGTCGGGGTAGTGAATGTTGTTTTGATGTTGGATTTTCGAAGGATTTTTCCAATCTTATCCGTCGTCCACTGGATGTAAGGTAGTTTTACCCATCGTTTGTCTGCATTTCCTTCTTTAGTGTCTTCTCGTTCTGTTGTCCTTGGATGCTTCGGTTTCCACGCCTTGTTAATTTCGCTCGCTTTGTATCCATTTGCTGTGAATGCCCGATTTAACTGTTCCTTTTCCTTTCGTAGACTGCCCGGATTTCCTTCAGTTATACGTCGAGCTCTGTGTATTAGGGTCTTCAGTACGCCTGTTTTCTGGCTTTATTTATGTATTTCAAACGTAAGAGATTGCGTCTTATTGTAAAAAAATATTGAGTGTCTTGTTTGTTGGTGTGATAAGAATAAGCTGCAATTGAACACAAATAAATGTTCAGCTAAGTCATTCCTTAGAAATCGCGACACAATTCCCTTTAATTAAATTCGACTTGGTACGGACCTCACCAGGGTGTATGTGCAAAAGAATCTCGTTGTTTTTTCTTACCCTTAGCTTATCTTTGATACGCATACATCATACTTTACAAAGTGTGCAAGTCGAACTACAGGAAATCCGAAAAACGGCTACATTTATTTATCTCTTTACTACTCTAGTTCACACCTTGCTGGAATATGCTAGTGTGGTTTGGAATCCAATATATCAGGTATAGAGATCATCATCATCAATGGCGCAACAGCCCAAGTCGGGCCTTGGCCTCCTAAAGTCATCGCCTCCAATCGTCTCGATCCAAAGACCGCGTCCTCCAGCTGCTAATTTTTAGAATAGCTTTGCTGTCTTCATCAACCGAGTCTTCCCATCGCTTGCGTGGTTTGCCTACTGGCCGGTTACCACTGGCTTTGCCTTTCAGAGCACGTTTGGGGATTCTTCTGTCTTCCATTCGCTCTACATGGCCAGCCCACTGCAGTTTACGTAGTTTGATGAACGTTGAAGCTTCTGGCTCGTCGTAGAGTTGATACAACTCATGGTTGTAGCTTATTCGCCATTCCAATTCTTCGGAGGTCCTTTCTTTCGAATGCGTTAACTGCTTTTTCGGAAGTTCGAGTTAATGTCCGTGTCTCGCTGCCATAACAGAGCACAGGTCGTACAATAGATTTATATACCCGCAGATTATTGTTCCTGTGCACTTTCTTGGATTTCATTATTGGAAGTACCGAATAATACGTCTTATTTGCTAGTATTATCCGTCGTTTGATTTCGTCTGTTTCATTACCGTCCTTTGTTAGATTAGCCCCAAGATATATGAAATTGTCCACATTCTCCAAATTATATTCCGCAATTGTTATGTTTTGTCTGATAGGCGCTCTCCTTCTTGTTTGCGTCATTACTTTTGTTTTGTTTTCGTTAATACGCAACCCGACTTCTTTTGCGGCGGAGTCAAGATTGACAAATACCTCCTTAGCACTAGGGAAGGATCTTGCTAGGATATTAATGTCGTCAGCGTATGCTACTAGTTGGGTGGACTTGAATAGTAGTGTCCCGTTGGTGTCGACTGGGATTTTTCGGACGACATACTCTAGTGCCAAGTTGAAAAGCATGGGGGCTAGACCATCTCCCTGCTTTAAACCACATTGCGTTCGAAAGCTGGTTGTGAAATCGGTTTGTATTCTCGCTTGGGATTCATTGTGAGTCTTGTTAGTCGGACTAGTATTGGAGGAATTCCAAAGTCAAGCATGAATTGGTACAGCACGCTCATGTCGATACTGTCGTATGCTTGTTTAAAATCTACGAAGATTTGGTGCACGTCTGTGTTATATTCCCAGCATTTCTCAAGCACCTGTTTCACCGAGAATATCTGGTCTGGTGTAGATCGTCCGGTTCTGAATCCACCTTGGTATTCGCCAATTATTTCATTAGTATAGGGCTTAAGACGACGTTCAAATATTTTTGTCAGTATTTTATAGGACGTACACAACAATGATATTCCTCTGTAATTCTCACAGCAGAGTTTGTCTCCTTTCTTGTAAATTGGACATATAATACTTTTTCGCCAATCGTCGGGTATGATTTCCTCTGTCCAAATTTTGCATATCATGTTGTGCAGTATTTTAGCGACACAATTTCCACCGTTTTTCAGAAGTTCAACTGGTATTTCGTCAATTCCCGGCGCTTTGTTTAGTTTTTGGTCACATAGGGCTGCTTTGATTTCAGCAAGCGTGGGTAGTGTCGATGATGGTTCATCTTCGTCAGTTGAGGCTTCAATTGAAATGTTGTCTGTTGCGATCGGTGCTAATGGGTTGGGATTCAAAAGATGTTCAAAGTATGAAGCCCATCTCCTTTTAATTTCTTCTGTGTCGCTGATGATATTGCCCTCTGCGTCTTTGCAGAGACTGGTTTTTGGCTTATATCCCTTTTTTAAGTCTTTTACTATTGCGTATGCGTCCCGCGTTTTATTTTTTCTCATGTCGTCGTCCATTTTTTGTATTTTGTCATTATGGTACTTCCTTTGTTTTCGTCTGCAGGTCTTTTTCGCATATCGCCTAAGCGCGTCATATCTTTCTTTTTTGGCTCGTGTTGGTCGTTCAGTAAAAATTTTTAAGCTTCGTTCTTTCTATCTATTGCGTCGCGACATTCTTGGTCGAACCAATCATTATTTTTTCGCCGTGCTTGGTATCCTAATACCTCTTCCGCGGAGGATTTGATGCCGTCTCGTATTTTCATCCACGCATTCTCTACTGGCATATTTTGGATATTTTCATATATTGGTGTCAGGTGTTTATTACATGCTAACATGTAAGCCTGCGCCACCGTTTCGTCGTTAAGCTTGTCCACATTGAATTTGCGAGCTCTACTCGTTTTCGAATATCCACGACAAGCTATTTTGCATCGATACTTAGCTCTGACTAGATAGTGATCAGAGTCACAATTCGCACCGCGGAGAGTTCGTACATCATGTATGCTGGAAGCAACCCTTTTCTCAATTAGAACGTGGTCTATTTGGTTGAAGGTGTGACCATCTGGTGATGCCCACGTTCGATTGTGAATATCGCGATGTGGGAAGCACGTAAAGCTTACTATAATATTTTTACTGCTTGCGAAATCAATAAGACGTTGGCCATTGTCGTTGGTTATCTCATGGAGACTGTGCCCTCCTGTTGTTCCTCTATGAGCCTCCTCCTTTCCGACTTTTGCATTAAAATCCCCTAAGAAAATTTTTAGGTCATTCGAGGGCAGTGAGTCATAGGTTGTCTCTAGGGTGGCATCAAATTCGTCTTTAGTTATATCGTCCTTGTCTTCTGTTGGTACGTGAACGTTGATCAACCAAGTGTTGAAAAATTTAGTCTTTATTCGGATTGCACACAATCTTTCACTTACTGGTCTGAAGCTCGTGACCTGTTGTTTAAATTTTTTGTCAACGACAAAAGCGACTCCAAACTCTCTGCTTCCCGACAATTTTCCACTTGGATAGATTATGTGTGATCTCATGTCCATGATTTCGCTACCGAGCCATTTCGTTTCTTAGATGGCAGTTATGCTGATGTTGTGTTTTGCCACTTCTTAGAGAAACTCTTTCAGAGCTCCTGTCCTAAATGAGGATCGAACATTCCAAGATCCAATAGAGTAGTCCATTTTTCGTTTGCGGGGTCGTTGCCGTTGAGTCCATCCTTTCCGAGGCTGTTCTTCAGGTTTCTGGACAGTGTTCTTTTTCCGGTGATGCGTTGTCGGCGCCTCGCCCAACCCCCGACCTAGAGGACCGGACCTACTTATTTATTACACCCTAGTAGAAAAAGGGTGAGAGTTTTGAGCTAAATATGACATGCTGGAGTTCTCACAGGTATGCTGCAAGTCCAACTATGTCATACTTTTTGCCTACTTCCTGAGACGCACTGGTGTTACTGGCCATTCAGGTTAACTCCATTTTCCCTCCTCCTATCTCAAACCGGGCTTAGGACCGTCTATGGCGGAGTTAGGTATAGAGATGGTATCCTCTTTTACATACCTGCGATTTTCTCACTGCTCTCTTGTAAGAACAATCACATATTATGATTGCAAATTGAAAAGAGCTGCGATTAGATGATAATGCATACTGCTTACATTCTATCGCCAATAAAATTGCCGCAATGATCATAGCTAAAAATCACTCGGCTTTTCTTCGCACTCGCACATTTATCGCGCAACTCTTACGTCCCACCTCACCCCGACTAGATCGTATCGTAAATCAAAGCTCGCCAAACTAATCGCCGCTTAACCACGAAAGCGCACCTCATTTCATTGAACACTTCGCAAGTACCACCCATCAGATCAAAGCTCGCTAAACAAATCGCAGTCGCATTTCACCGACCTGCTTAGAGCAGCTTTAAGCTCACCGATCTGTTCATTGCTTGTAAGGTCGTAAATCTACTAATCTGCTCCTCTGTCTAATTATTACTATGCTCAATGTACACTTAAAGCTTTTGTACATTGAGCTAGTGGTGCCCTGCATGAGCAGTGATATCACTGAACAATGAGCAGATATCACTGAGCAAGAGCAATGAACAGATATCATTGAGCAGGTACTTGGTGCAAGGAGAAATGTTCACTATGCATACTAAGCTGATGGCATTGAGTATGAGATTTGGTCTGCCTGTAGGATTCCGCAGAAATTTGTAGTTTTGTCTGTTTTTTTTTATTGACTTGTGTTTTTGTTTAACCAACATAAAACATAAATAGAGACATTGAATCTTCCGATTTCATTTCATTTCATTTCAGTTATCTGTGCTCTTCCGTTTGATTCATTTCGTTTTTCCGTTTCAATTTAGATCATTGTTAAATTAGTAAAAAAAAGAAATAGTAAATAACAGTTTTTGCCATCGCTGCTCACTAGCATGGAGAATAGAAGTGAAAAAATCACTGTCATTAGAAGAGCTGCTCTTTTTCACAGATATTGAAAAAGAACAATCGTAGTTGAACACTACGATTGGTTTTAGCCATCCCTAATCAGGTATACAGAGGCAAAATAGAGGGTAACGTGTTGGTCTACAATGCGGAGTTCGTGAGTTCAAATCCCGGTCGACGCATGATTCAAGCACACTGCTTACATGGATATACCTTGGTTATCTTAATCTACGAAAATGAAAAATTCGTAGATAAAGGTTTGTGCGAAGAGCTAACAATTCTTCCGCAATAAATTATGAAAATGTTAAGGAGCCTGAAGGTCAGGAGGCCGAGGCCCAATTGGGCTATAGCACCATTGAAGAAGATCACTTCACCATAGAAGGATGTTGCTTGATGAATCGTTTTTGTATAAAATAGCATCCCCCAAAATTAATTCACCGGTTCTATTAGTAAGATTGGACGTTTTTATAGAATATAGGGGCAATCGTCAACTGAACGCAAGTATCTTCCGCATTCCAAAGCATAAAACCAGCATCGTTTTTGAATCTCCCATTATAGCCAGAAAACAAATTAATTCGTTAAAGAATCGTTAATGAATTATATTAAAGAACGACTTGATCGTTAAAAAGCGTCGTTAACGAGTCATTGACGAATCATCAAGCGGACTAAATTGTCATTTGTTAATAAATTTCTTTTAATAATTCGTTAATGAATTGTAAAACGCTTACAAGAAACGAGTATATAAGCATGTCTATAATCATTATTAACGATTCATTAATGTGTCGTTAATGATTTTTATTTTGGTTCATTAATGAATATCTTTAACAATTCATAAACGACATTTTTATAAAAGATTAACGATTAATTAAAGAATTTGCAAACTCCAGGTTTTTCACCGTTTGAGTTTGAGATATCGACACGAAATAATTTTTGACTGATCTCATTGGCCTTAAATTCGTCGTACTGGCGGCTCTTTTAGACTAATGTCTTCCTTTCAAAATTTTCTCTTCCTTACAACTTATATATACATATACACTTTTATTTAATTTAAGTACTTACGAGTACGCATATGTTTGTTTATTATTATTATTATGTTGCTCTCTTCTAACATTGAATTACAACAGTTTAGATTATCGGTTGAAAATAGTTTTGTATAAAACTGTAAGCCCTTGTGCAATAAATAAAATAAAATAGAAATAAAAAATAAATTGGTAAAGTACCTCTTAATATGGGGTAATTACAGTCAGAATATCACAAAAAATTTGCTTAGAAAGCTTACCGCAAGAAAGAGGAAAAAGTACCGAAGGCCTGACGGGGTTTATTTATACAAACCTCAACATCATTTTCTATCGAATGAATCCCAGCAAACAATATAAAGAGCCGTCGCAAATAACGATCCTAAAACGAGCGTGAAATGACACGAGACAAATGAACTGCGTGATGATTTTAGGCAAACCAATCATAAATACAAACAAAAAGGGTCACACAACTTCAATATTGCTATATACAAGCAGATTTCGTGTCACCACACGCATTGATAGTGCCAAAAACTATTATGTGAGATTTAGTTTGCAGAGGATCGTACTCGAGTGCGAATAAAAATAGAAAAAGCATCTGCGATCTTCTCTTGTTCGTTAATCGTTAATTTTTCATAAATAATGTCGTTTATGAATCTTAAAAGATGTTTATTAGTAAATTAGAATAAAAATCATTAATGATACATTCGTATCGTATCGTTAACGACGCTCGTTAAAGATCAAATCGCTCGTTAATATAATTCATTAACGATTCTTTAACGAATTAATTTGTGTGCTTGGATGCTAATTAATTTTAACTCCATTCGAATTTGTATTGGTGTAAGGAATTTCAATCGATTTGAAATCGCGCCTGTTTGCGAATCTTTATTGCATTATCTTGTTGTCTCGAAAGAATAACAAAAACATAATAAGAGTACTTCGAAGAAAATTGGATCATGTTGCGACATATATTTATTACTAAAACCACTCAATTCCATACATACATATGTACCTATATGTAATGTATCACTTCTATCTTCTTAGTCACTACACTCCAAATAAGCCTTTGGCCTACTGACCTTCAGACTCCATAATATTTTCTTATTTTTATCGTGAAAGGGTTGTTGGCCATTCGCACAACCTTCTCTCTACGAGTTTTCATTTTCGCAGCTGTAGGTGACAAAGATACGTTGACCGGGATTTGAACTCCCGACCTTCGTATTGTTGTAGACACGCTACCCACTATGCTAAACCCTAGATTCTCGTTACAAAGCTCAACTGCAATATTGGAAAATATTTTGAGTTGCCGTGCTTATTTTAAGTACCAACGAAACTAGAAGATTTACTTATTTATGTAGAAACCCTGCACCGTTGCTGTGCAGGAAAGTGTGGGGGTAATAGGAGTAGGCATCTAACTAATTCTACTCGTATAATACATTTGTAATTTAGTCTAAAAGAAGTGTTCAACATTGAAATTAGAGATTCTTATAGCTGCAACCACCATTTTTTTTAATCCAAAACAACTATACTATCCGCATGAAAAATCAAATCATACATTTTATTCAGAACCGACAGCATCAATCTGACATTAAATGGATACGATTGCTTAAGCCATTAGCCATGCACAAGACAGTTGCAAACTACTATTGCTTGCTTAAAACCTTGTAGTCTGTTCTAGTCGTTTCCTTGGCTGATTTATTTTCCAAACGAAGAAGTAAAAACTTTTACACTTACCAACCATCCATCAAAATCACATTTTGACATTTTGTTGGTTCGTTTTGGAGCAAGCAATCTATACATTAAAAAACGGGCATAAATAGATCAAAAAGGAGGAAACTGCCAAAGAAAATCTCCTTCGTTTATGTCTTACGAGCTTCGAAATGATGCTGCTGTTGCATCCTAAAAAAATGCACTTGCAACAAAAGTTGAAGTAAATCATTTTTTTTATTTTTGCTTATCATAATATATTTACAAATCAAGAAGAATGAAGGATAGGGATACAGGGATAAATGAATCGAGTCGAGTGAAGATGGTGCATGGCACACAACAAAAAATCATTAAGGTTCGGGAAATCTGAAGCATAAATCGCGCGTTAGTGCAGATGAATTCATGAAGAGAAAATTCGCGAGCAAAAAAATTTGTTCATGTGTCGGGAAAAGATACAGAGAAAATGAAAGAAGATTTGTCTTTATATTCCACCCGCAGTGAAGATGATTAACGAGAATTCAGTTTTGAAAAGAATATGAAGGTGTCAGAAATTCTTAAAGATGATTGCTGAATAAGTTACGGAATGTAATGAAAAATTAAAACAACAACAACATAGTTTGTGTAGCGGAGTAGAATTACTTTTTGCAAGGCTTATGATAAAGATGAATCGATGGACTGATTGCAGCTTCCTAGCGCCCACCAGAATACTCTATAGCGACTGTATTGGTAGTTTCAGTTAAGTTTCATGTTAAACGACTAAAGTAGTAGTTAGACTGCGCCGTCAATAATTATTATACATATAAGTTAGGCTATGTGCAGCCTAGTTTTTTTTTTTTAAGGCACGATTATAATTTAGCAGGTCATCCTTTAATGCATTGCACAGTTATGGCGGTATAGGAAGGGGATGAAATTTAATAGTGTTATGTGAATTTTGGGGGTAGGAGATGGAAATGGCGATGGACATTATTTTTGAAGTGCTGAAGATTATACTTGCTTGGAAATATGCTAGCAGGCAATGCGTTCCAAAGTTTGGACGTTCGGGAGATGAATGACTGCCTATATTTCACTGTATGAGTAGGAATAGGGTCGATGGCTATCTCCTGCGCGCGTATAGCTTGACGAGCATTTCGGGGAAAAATGTAAAGTGAAGTGATGAGTGATCTAAGTTCCGCACTACATTTACCATAAAAGTAACGATAGTAAATGCTGAATACTCCATCGTTCCTACGATGCTCGAGGGAGTCAATAGGTGGTGTCATCTCCATTTAGTCGGAACGCATGTCTTTAGATTCGATCAAGCAGCACAAGGTGTGCTTTGGGTGCCCCAGCCCATAAATGGCGATAGTTCTCTAAACGAGGTCGAATGTAAGCCTTATTCATGGTAGCTAAGTGAGGTGTAAAATGTTTTTTGCATTTGAGAAGAATTCCTAAGCGTTTGGAGGTATCAATGGCAACATGAAAGATATGTTTGCCCCAATCAAGGTGGTTATTTAACTGTACGCCTAAGACGATAAACTCATCTTAAGAGCAAATTGGTACACCATTAAAGGCTAAATTATACGACGACGCTGGAACATCCCGTTTACGGAAAAGATGACAGGCCTGTGTTTTAGCAGCGTTCAACTCTACTCTGTTTTTCCTACCCGATTCCAGGATTAAGTCGAGGTCTGAGTCTAGCGAACCGAATAACTATGACCCTGATTTCGGAAGCAACATATTGATTGTGAAAATCCGCAGCTGAGTTAAATTCAAAGGTGTTATCTAAAGTATTGTCATCTGCAAATCTATGGATAGGATTGAGACTAAAAAACAAAAGGTCGCTAATGAATGCTAAGAACAGAGTAGGCGATAGGACAGACTCCTAAGGGACACCAGAATTAGTTGGAAAAGAGGAAGTAGTAACGCCATTTAATACAAATCGTATAGTGCATTCGGACACGTTCGCCGCATTTGTGTAAACAAGAGTTCCAACGTTCTATCAGGTAGTCCAAGAGATCTTCCGTCAACCTTCCAGAAAGGAGACCGTACTGGCGACCGTTGACAAGATGTTTATCCTCCAGACAGTAAATGAATTTGCGATTGACAGCAGTTTCCGTCACTTTCAAGAGCGCTGAAGTAATGGCTATCGGGCGGAAGTTGGTGGGGTAACGTGTTGGTCTACAATGCGAAGGTCGTGAGTTCAAATCCCGGCCAACGTTTAACTCCAGCACAATGCCCGCTTAGATAGGATGTATACCTCAATCTACGAAAATTAAAAATTCGTAGATAGAGGGATGTGCGAAGGGCCAACAACCCTTCCACAATAAATAATAAAATGTTAAGGAACCTGAAGGTCAACAGGCCAAGGCTCGATTTGGGCTGTAGTGCCATGGTAAAGAGAGAAGAAGAAGAATGTAAGTTGGGTAACGGTAGAATAAAGAATAGATAATATTGGATGAGAAAATGTTAAACCTGTTGAAAGAGAATCATTGTACGATCAATTTAAATTTTTTTCTGCTAATTTAGATAGACCAACAATCGTCGGAAACAAGCGATTTGAACAATTTTCGACGTATAATAATAAATCATTCATTTCAAAACTAATCTGATCTAGCGAAGCTGTTTAAAGCCGATATTTTGAGATTTTGTCATAGCATGAGCACTTGAACCTGTGTTCAGCCTATAGGGTAGCGTTGGTCTTCAATGCGGTCATGAGTATGTCTGGGCCACCTTAATCTGCGATAATCAAAAAATTCATCGATAGGGGCTGTGCGATGCAGTGGCGTGGCTTTCATTCACGCAAGGGTAGTATTGATTTCCCTAAATTTGACCTCTCTGTTGTGTATAAAAATGTTAAATTGATTTACCAAAGAAGTTTTGAACTCTTTTCAAAATGCATGCACTCCATAAAATTTTTACTTTATTGAGCAAAAATAAAGTAAAAATTTTACGGCACAACCCATCTGATGCTTTGCTCTACCCAGCGGGAACGATTCCAAGCGCTTCACTTACAAGCACTTAAGGAGGACTTTAATGAAACAAAAATGAAGCACTACATATCGAAGCAGTTTGGGAGTCCTTTATCACATATAAAGATAAAGTACTTTAAAATTGCTTCATAAAATGTAAGAAGTATCGACTCCTCCCTCATATAAATGCAAAACGCTTTAGAAGCGCTCCAAAAGATGTTGGAGAGGATGAATTCATATAATTCCATTCCATTATTTGATTTTACGAAGAAAAAATTTTGTTCAGCTTCATTTCGAATTTCGTAATCGTGCGTGTCGGGTGTTTAAGTTAATTCAAGTTCGATATTTCGTTTTGTTATCTATTTTGTGTGTGATCAAACCATTCGAAAGATGAGTCTTTTATTTTGCATGCTAGCCTAAATATTCAAAATGTTTTAATTTCAAATAACAGATGGGTTGGCGGGGTCAGCAAAAGGCATTTTAAACGCCTTGTATCAAAAGAAGTGAGCTCTTCACTAAATAGAGCTGATCCCTTAAGACCAAATAATTCTTTTGATGATATGAAATACGTCTCTTCAAATGGGATTCCTGAAAATTGTAGTGAATTACCCATTCAACAGAGTGAGGACAGCAATTTTGGGGAGAGTTCAAGTGAAGTTCCATTGAAAGAGAACTTGAGGTTATGGTGCATCAAGCATTGAATAACCCGAGCTGCTGGTAATGATTTGCTAAAAAATTTTAACAAATTCGGAAATGAGGTTCCACTTTCAATGAAATCACTACTCGCAACGAATACAAATTCCATATCAAAATGATCTTGTTGTAATTCCAATTTTGCATCACTGTTTATAGCTAATGTATATGCATATGTAATATGGTATACAAAAATACCACTTATATATTATATTCTTGCAGAAAAATGTTAGAAGGAGAAAACTTTGCCACTCCGGGATTCAGGTGCAATGCCTTTACATCGAGCCCTAAAAAGTAATGCGGTAATTGTACAAAATTAGGTTCGGTATTATTGTTATACCTATCACATTCTATAGTCGTTTCATATATGATTTCTATTTTTCGCAACCTGAAGAACCAAATTTCCGGTTATGAGGAAATGAAAAATATCTTGCGTGCCCAAGCAGAGTCTCTCGCAAAGCATTTCATATTATTGGAAAAAATTGCGGACAAAGTTTTTCCAAACCAAAAAAATTTAAATATATTTCCTTTGGAAACAATTGAAGATATCAAGGCGGCGGACGACAAACTTGATAGACTCCCAACTAATGAAATAGTAATATTCAATTCAATTTAACATAACAATAAAAGAAATATATTTCAAAAATTTCAGACTTGTTCAGAAGCTGAACATAGTAAAAAATAAATAAGTTACATTATGTTGGGTGAATGATCGAACATGCATACATCAAATCAGTAATAGGGTCAACCAAATTGAGGAAATGTATACCAAGCGAAAAGTTGATCCGTGAAGTTAATTGGGATTTTTTTTTTTTTTTTTTTTTTTTTTTTTTTTTAAAGTACCGAACATAACTTAGGGGGTCACCCCATAATGCATTGCACAGTTATGTCAGTGTAGGTATTGGAAGAAAAAGAATTTAAAAAGTTATTAAAAACAGGCTAACAAAAATGGAGAGAGACGAAAGTGACGGTGGACATTGGCCTTGAAGCACTGGAGGCTGTACCTGCTGGGAAACACCTTGGCTGGTAATCTGTTCCAAAGTCTTGACGTTCGAGAAATGAATGACTGCCTAAATTTCACTGTACGAGAAGGCAATAGTTTAACGGTGTACTCGTGTGCGCGTTCAGCTTGACGAGTATCCCGGGGAAAAGTATGGAGTGGGGGGATGAGTGTGCTTAGTTCCGCACTGCATTTACCATGGAAGTAGCGATAGTAAATGCTGAGTACTCCGACATTTCTGCGATGCTCGAGAGAATCGATAGAAGACGTGATGGTCTCGTCTCCAATCAGTCGGAATGCATGTTTTTGAATACGATCGAGCAACGCGAGGTGTGTTTTGGGTGCCCCAGCCCAAACATGCGAGTTGTACTCTAAACGTGGTCTAATGTATGCCTTATAGATGGTTGCAAGGTCGGTTGGCGTGAAATATTTTTTGCACTTTCGAAGAACACCTAGACGTTTAGAGGCGTCGAGAGCAACATCAAAAATATGCTGTGCCCAATTCAGGTGGTCATTAATTTTAACGCGTAGAAGTGTGAAATTATCTGAAGTGCAGAGTTGTGTGCCACCAAAAGCCACATTGTTAGATAGTACTGGGACATCATGCTTAAGGGATAGATAACAGGCCTGTGTTTTGGAAGCGTTGAACTCTACTCTATTTCTCCTGCCCCATTCCAGGATTAAGTTGAGATCTGAGTTAAGCGAACCAAATAACTCCCTGCGATTGGAAGCAATAGAATGCTTGTTTGATTCCGCAGCAAAGTTAAATTCATAGGTGTTATCTAAAGTACTGTCATCTGCAAAACTATGGATTGGATTAAGAGTAGATGACAGAAGGTCATTGATGAAAACTAAGAAAAGAGTTGGAGATAAAACAGAGCCTTGAGGGACGCCGGAATCTATTGGGAAGGAGGAAGAAGTAACGCCATCTAGTACTACTCGTATAGTGCGTTCAGACAGAAAACTCTCAATCCATTGAACAAGGGTAGCATTAAGACCTATGGCCCTAAGCTTAACTATCAGACATTCGTGCCAAACTCTGTCAAAAGCTTTTGCAATGTCAAGTGCAAGAACTTGACCTTCGCCGTGCTTATGTATGCACGAGTTCCAACGTTCTGTCAAGTAGACCAAAAGATCTCCCGTCGACCTTCCAGAACGGAACCCATACTGACGATCATGGATTAGATGGTTATCCTCAAGATATTGTACGATTTTGCGATTGACAGCAGTTTCCATTACTTTCGAAAGCACTGAAGTAATGGCTATAGGGCGGTAGTTGGCGGGGTTCGCTTTGCTTCCTTTCTTGGGAATTGGCTGAACATTCGCAACTTTCCACATACGGGGAAAGCACCCAGAAGAATAGGAAAGGTAGAAAAGATTGCGAAGCGGTTTAGCTAAAGAAGAGGAACATTTTTTAAGGGTAATGGGGGGAATACCGTCTGGACCAGCAGATTTGTGGATATTGAGCTCTTGAAGGATCCTAGAAATAAGTCTCGTGCGAAAATGTAGTCTGGGCAGCGAGAAACCAGAATCATTTAGAGAGGGAGGCGATTGATTTGAAGGTGGAAGTCGGGAGTTTCTCGCGAAACTTGCTGCTAGTAAGTTAGCTTTTTCGACAGGATCAATCACGGTACGGTCGCCATCAACAAGAGGTGGTATTGAAGAAGAGATGAAATTGTTGTTGACCGTTTTGACGAATGACCAGTAAGATCTTGAGCCTTTAGGGCACTGAAGGATCTTCCGTCGAAGTTTTTGGTCATGCTCAAATTTAACACGCTTGAGTATGGATTTGCAGGCATTTCTTGATGAATTGAAAAGTTCTCTGTTAGCAGGTGTTTTGTTGCCTTTAAAGGTTTCAAAAGCTTGTTTCTTGGCCTGAATTGCTTCGAGACATTCTTTGTTGAACCAAGAGTCCTTCGACGGCCTGACTCTTTTATGACTGGAAGGTATGTAGAGCTTCATACCTTTCAGGATAATCTCGGTGACAAGTCTACAAGCTTCATCGCAGTCATTGGAATCAAAGCACAATTTCCAATTAAAGGCATTAAAGAAGTCATTTAGCGCCCCCCAATTGGCTCTTTTGAAATGCCAAATGTTTCTTCGAGGTGCCTTAATTGTCAGCGGTATAAGTGCTGCAACTGGAAATTGTGCACGAATCAAGAAATGATCCGTATTTCCAATTGGCGATGGGGATATAACAGAGACAGAATATTTCTCAGGCTGGCTGGTGAGAAAAAGGTCAAGAAGGTTAGGAAAATGTCCTGCAATGTCTGGCAAACGAGTAGGTTCATCTACCAGTTGTGTTAAACCGTTTATTGAAGCAAAAAGCTCAGTATCACGCCCCTCCTGGTTCGTAGTAGAGGAATGTTTAAGCCAGGCAATGTTATGAACATTGAAATCGCCCGCGATAACGATTTCAGCGTCAGGGTTTGCAGTGTATATAGATTGAATAGATTCAGATAATCCATCCAGCTCCAATAAAAAATTCGCTGCAGTCATTGCTGGGCTTCTATACACATAACAGAAATACATGATATGTCTTTGGATTAATAATTTTACCCAGATGTAGTTAAATTCTGGGTTGGAGCAGTTACCCAAATAGGGAACTAATTGGAAAGACACATCATCACGGATGTAGAGTGCGACACCCCGTTGGCGAAAAAAAGCTGGAATAAGGTGATAGCCAGGAACAGAATAAAACTGTTCACTTCCCGGTAACACCTTACATTCGCCAAGTGCTAAAATATCCGGTCTTTCGGTTTGAGTGTGGATATACAGTGATAGATAGCCAGAATTCAGACCCCGAACGTTAATCTGATCTATGGTGAAGGCCATGATCAATGATTCCTTCCTTATTTCTTTTCTTTTGTAGATGTAAAAATGAAAATAACGAACAAAATCAAACTATAGGAAAAATATGCATATGTAAATAGATAAAAAATTTGCCTAGTACAATACAAAAAGGGAAAAAAAAATTCATAAAACAATATTATTAAATTTGCCTAGGACACTAACAAAAAAAAAAAAAAATTTTTTTCTATGGGACAATACTAAAATTTTTCTATGGGACAATACCAAAATTTTTTTATGGGACAATACTTAAATTTTTCTATGGGACAATACTAAAATCAATATGAGAAAAAAAGAAAAAAAAAAGAAACAACAATAATGAATCGCCAAGGTATCAGAACAAAAAACAAAAAAAAAAAAAAAAAAACTAGGTACAGCCAACAATACAACAAGAACAAATAAATAAGCTGGCTCGGGGTCGACAGTGATAAAATGTCGTATACCTGTACAGTACGAGGCCTTAGTACAGATAACAACAACACTGCAGACCTGGAGCGCTAGCTGTCACTTAGCCTGTAATTTCATTATGCTGACGGTGCTGTGACCCCCTGATACGCGCACATATTAAAATTTAAGTTTATTTTAAAATCAATAAATTATACGATATTAATAAATAAACAACACTACACTACACAGAAGCACAACTAATTTAAAATTAAAAGTTAAAACTATGAATAAAATTAATCAATCAAATTTAATAGATTTGACAATGGCAAAAAAAAAAACACGTCTGCCATTGCCCACTGTACTCGTCGCTTCCCGGCAACATCTCGGGATGGGCAGTAAAAAAAAAATTGCTCTAAAAAAAACAAAACTGTTCGGAAAATATTTTTATGGTAACAATATTATGACTCTACCCTCAAATATTTTTCACAGTTGAGCATTTTTATTTACAGATTCACTGAAGAAAAAAGATTTCGATTATGGGGACTACGAAAAAGAAATTAGGAGGGGTATTCGTCTCGAGAAAAATAAAATATATCGGGAAACATTCAATTCATAAATACGAGTGCCACTTTAAATTTAATAATATATGTATATATTATAAGATCAATAATGAATTAAATAAGATCAATAATGAATTAAATAAGATCAATAATGAATTAAAGATAAACCCGTTTTTTTTAATTCGAACATGTTTTTTTAAAGCTACTATCCTGATCCAAGTTCACGCAGTCCCAATCGGGCGTAATTGCTTCTATTCAAATATGAAGTTTGAACTTAATCGGATACGAATTTCTGAAGTTATTGTGGTTCTGAACAGACAGACTGAGAGACGGACACATGTTCATCTAACTTAACTTAATATACTCTAAAAAGTATAAATATCATTCACCGAAAGAAGGATTTCTAAAACGCTTTTTGAAAGTGCTTTATATTTACTGAATGCAAGGCTCTTTTACAGCGCTTTAAAGTAAGTTCTTACAAAGGCCATGTTTTAAGCACTTTTTAATCAATGTATTCTAAGTGCTTCAACGGCGCTTTACGAAAACGTAATGACAAGGTCTTTCTCGCAATGACATGACATGTTAAATTTTTATGAACGAAGAGCGTCTTTGGAGCACCCCCCTGCTTCAAAAAAGCGCTCGTTAATGCATTTGCAAGCGCTTCATTTCCCGCTGGGTACATATCGCTTTGGACTCGAAAGCCCACCAAAAGCACTCTCGAGAGAAAAACCGCCGAGATGCGATTTGAAAAATATACATTTGGCACTCACGGACCGTCCATAAGCAAATCTTCACGCCCCACAAAAAAAAAATAGTCCACAGCGTGACAGAAAGTGCTTCCATTTCCAGGCTCTCCTTTTCTCATTCACACGACTTTCCGTCGATACAAGTATTCATTTTGAAGGGCAGTGGTATGGCATGATTTTTAAATACAACAGGATACGTGCTTTAAGATTGCTTCTAAAGATGTTAGGGAAAAGTTCTTGAATAGCAGCTTATAGTCACAAGCTTTTGACCAACTTAAACGTTGGGTGAAGATGGCTTGGTGGTTTACGCGTTTACTAGACGATCTAGAGTCCTAGGTTCAAATCTACTTCTCGACTTGAAAAAAAAAACACTCCCACATGAGCTCTAAAATGCACTTTTTGCTCATTACAAAATATACGCTTTGAACTGGCTTCGAAAATACGCATTAAAATGGGTTTTATTAAAGCTGAAGAGAAGAGCTTACTTGAGCGGACATGCAATTTGAAAATACATATGAAAGGTTAGATAATTTAAAGTACCTCATCGCGAACAAATTAATCGCATTAAAACTAATTCACAAGCGCTTCTTTTTTCTGATAGGTGAAACGCGCGGGAAAAAAGTTTTCCTTATTAAGACACGCCCTCATATACTGCGGCAGGGTGTTGTATTATACATATATACAATATGTCAAATTCGTATTCGTACATACCCATCACTATCCAGTCAGAGCTAAGTATCGATGCAAAATAGCTTGTCGTGGATATTCGAAAACGAGTAGAGCTCGCAAATTCAATGTCGACAAGCTTAACGACGAAACGGTGGTGCAGGCTTACATGTTAGCATGTAATAAACACCTGACACCAATATATAGATATCCAAAATATGCCAGTGGAGAATGCGTGGATGAAAATACGAGACGGCATCAAATCCTCCGCGGAAGAGGTATTAGGGTATCAAGCACGGCGAAAAAATAATGATTAGTTCGACCAAGAATGTCGCGACGCAATAGATAGAAAGAACGAAGCTTACAAAATTTTTACTGAACGACCAACACGAGCCAAAAAAGAAAGATAGGACGAGCTTAGGCGATATGCGAAAAAGACCTGCAGACGAAAACAAAGGAAGTACCATAATGACAAAATACAAAAAATGGACGACGACATGAGAAAAAATAAAACGCGGGACGCATACGCAATAGTAAAAGACTTAAAAAAGGGATATAAGCCAAAAACCAGTCTCTGCAAAGACGTGGAGGGCAACATCATCAGCGACCCACAAGAAATCAAAAGGAGATGGGCTTCCTACTTTGAACATCTTTTGAATCCCATCCCAGTAGCACCGATAACGACAGACAACATTTCAATTGAAGCCTCAACTGACAAAGATGAACCATCATCGATACCACCCGCGCTTGCTGAAATCAAAGCAGCTCTATGTGACCAAAAACGAAACAAACCGCCGGGAATTGACGAAATACCAGTTGAACTTCTGACATACGGTGGAAACTGTGTCGCTGAAATACTGCACAACATGATATGCAAAATTTGGACAGAGGAAATCATACCCGACGACATTATATGTCCAATTTACAAGAAAGGAGACAAATTCTGCTGTGAAAACTACAGAGGTATATCATTGTTGTGTACGTCCTATAAAATACTGACAAAAATAATTGAACGTCGTCTTAAGCCCTATACTAATCAAATAATTGGCGAATACCAAAGCGGATTCAGAACCGGACGATCTACAACAGACCAGATATTCTCGGTGAAACAGGCGCTTGAGAAATGCTGGGAATATAACACAGACATGCACCAAATATTCGTAGATTTTAAACAAGCATACGACAGTATCGACAGGAGCGTACTGTACCAGATCATGCTTGACTTTGGAATTCCTCCAAAACTAGTCCGACTAACAAGACTCACAATGACGAACACTGAATCCCAAGTGAGAATACAAACCGATTCCACAACCAGCTTTCGAACGGAATGTGGTTTAAAGCAGGGAGATGGTCTAGCCCCTATGCTTTTCAACTTGCCACTAGAGTATGTCGTCCGAAAAATCCCAGTCGACCCCAACGGGACACTACTATTCAAGTCCACCCAACTAGTAGCATACGCTGACGACATTAACATTCTAGCAAGATCTTTCCCTAGTGCTATGGAGGTATTTGTCAATCTTGACTCCGCCGCAAAAGAAGTCGGGTTGCGCATTAATGAAAGCAAAACAAAAGTAATGACGCAAACAAGAAGGAGAACGCCAATCAGACAAAACATAGCAATTGCGGAATATAATTTGGAGAATTTGGACAACTTCATATATCTTGGGGCTAATCTAGCAAAGGACGGTAATGAAACAGACGGATAATACTTGCAAATAAGACGTATTATTCGGTACTTCCAATAATGAAATCCAAGAAAGTGCACAGGAACAATAAGCTGCGGATTTATAAAACTATTATACGACCTGTGCTCTGTTATGGCAGCGAGACGTGGACATTAACGCGAACTTCCGAAAAAGCAGTTAACGCATTCGAAAGAAAGGTCCTCCGAATAATTTTGGGACCTGTGAAGGAAGGAACGGAATGGCGAATAAGATACAACCATGAGTTGTATCAACTCTACGACGAGCCAGAAACTTCAACGTTCATCAAGCTACGTAAACTGCAGTGGGCTGGCCATGTAGAGCGAATGGAAGACAGAAGAATCCCCAAACGTGCTCTTAAAGGCAAAGCGAGTGGTAACCGGCCAGTAGGCAAACCACGCAAGCGATGGGAAGACTCGGTTGATGAAGATAGCAAAGCCATTTTAAAAATTAGCAGCTAGAGGACGCGGTCTTTGGATCGAGATTGGAGGCGACGACTTCAGGAGGCCAGGGCCCGATTTGGGCTGTCGCACCATTGATTATGATGACATACCCATTTGATCTAAAGTGTACGAATACGAATTTAACCTGTGCTATTTTTTGAAAAATGTGTTTATTTTCTTTTCTTGGAATGGAAATGAAATTTTAAGTTACAGAGCAATTATTTGATATATGACAGAATATTACCATCGTTTATATTTTTTAGGAATAGTCTAAGTTACTATTCACTAGTTATACCTTTGAAGTACGAGGCCGTTGAAGGTAGAATTATAGTTTTTAGGTGGGCATGTGAGCTCCGTTATCTAAATTTTGACGAGTATCAGGGGGAAGGGAGAGGTGGGGGAGGGAAAGAGTCAAATACTACACTTGCTAATATCTCCGCTACGAATGCAGGAAGGAAGCTCAAAATTAGCATAAGTGTAGAGAGGGTTATGGGACAAACTCTAAGAATAATTTAATTTGTTTATCCCTTAGCGTCCAAAAAGGGGGGCGAAATGCAAATTTTCGTCCGAAGTTCTTTTTTTCAAACGATTATATCTTCGAAATTGCTTACCATAAAAAAATCATATTTTGGGACAATATTTTGGTATACAGATCCACCAAAATCAGCTTAAAGGAGTCCAATTATTGTAAGGGGCAGGGTCAGGGGGTCAACTATCTTTCAAGCTATGTACTTGAAACTTACAACATATATTAAGTTATGTTAGCGAAATACAAAAAAAAACAATATACAATTTGGTCACAGCAGTAGTGAGGGAAATAGGGAGCATTACAAAAATGATGCACTTTCCAAAATTTAAAACCGTTATATCTCAAAACTGAGTACAGACATTAAATCGTCAAATTATAGAACTACATAGATTTAGATACAAAGTTAAAATTTTGCATGTAGATACATTTATTTTATATATACATAGAAAAATAATAATAACTTGTTCCATAGTTGTTATAAACCGACCGCTCCGGTCTAACGTGCACAAGGTGTTTCATGTGCATTGAAAAAAACACATAAACTGAAAATTTTTGAATGAAATTTTAAGGTGGAAACTTGAAAATTTGCAACATGCATCCCTAAATATAAGAAATATTAACTGGCCGAATACCTTTAAAACTTCTACCCCTCCCATACAAAATTATGTTGTCGATCATTCTTAAGAAATAAATTATCACGTAACTATTAAAAGCTATCAATTTACAATTTTACATAAAAACTTTTAAAAATAGTTGAAAGAAATTGCGTCAAAAGTTTTGAGATCGCGCCTGCCTTTCTACCCCCTCCCATACAAAAGTATGATTTCGAGCAATTTCATTAAATCAACTAATAACCAAAAAATTAAAAGCTACGAACTTGAAATTTTGTACAAGCAGCTTACAAGGAAAACGAAATAAAACTGCATCACAAAT
The DNA here is from genome assembly GCA_963669355.1 of Chorisops tibialis. NCBI lineage: Eukaryota > Metazoa > Arthropoda > Insecta > Diptera > Stratiomyidae > Chorisops > Chorisops tibialis. The sequence goes on along the minus strand of OY770263.1, from coordinate 167,830,527 downwards.
TTTACGATTCCCTTACCCCCTCTACCCCCTCCGATACAAATTTTTGGTTTCGTGAATGTAATATACAACGGATCTTATGAAAATTCTATCCAACTTCATCTATGAAACTGACATTTTATATAGAGAATATTGGACGTGATGCAAGCAATCAATTAAAAAACTATTAACATCCACCCACTCTTACTATCACTCCTCCCCCCTCCCCTAATCAAACGCAAACTTGCATAAACGAATGAAATATTGATTATTTGTACTGGAGCTATAAATCGTTTCCGCAATTCAGTGTTAAATTGACAACAGCCCTACCCATGTACTCCCTTTCACTAACATAGTCTTCCCTTACCACTCTAACCTGCATATTGACTTTCACGCATCCGCAACTTGTCCCAAGAATAATAAAGTTTCGCCCGACTTGTTGGCAGTTTATTATACTCTAGATGAAATCTGAGAGTATTATAAGTTTGCAACAAAGTTTGTAACGCCAAGAAATAAGGCTCGGGGATAAAAAATGAATGATACAGAAGTTCATATAATCACTCAAAAATCTCAAAACCAGATGTCCGTCCGTCCGTCTGTCCGTCCGTGTCCTCTCTAGCTTGAGAACGCGTTGATCTAGAAAGTTCAAATTTTGTACACGTCGTTTTTGAAAAAAAAGTAAGGACAAGTTCGTGAACGGGCCAAATCGCTCCACTCCTTCTACCCACTCCCATACAAAATGACACAATTGCGCAGTTTGACAATAAACAGATTTGCTCGAAAAGTGTAAAGGTTATTGGTCTCAAATTCCAATAAAGTATTAAAAGCCGAGAAAAGCCTACTGTAAGAACATCGTCAGCTCTGCTACCGAATCCTACCTACACCTCCTCGTGGTGGCCGCTGGGAACTCTCACTTGAGAGTTGCTAATGTAGGAGGGTGAAGCCGAGTTTTCCGCGCCTGATAACGGAAACAACAATAATAACCACTCCTCCAGAGCGGAGGTTGGGCGAAGGGTTAATTCCCCTGTTACCGTAAAAAATCTTCATTGTCTTGGAACCCAAGATGAAGCCTCGGATAGGATTGGACCAACGGAAACAACCGCTCAAACGTACAATGGACTATGCTTTTGGATCCTGGAATATCAGATCATTAAACAAACCTGGTGCTGTTAAAGAATTACTACAAGAGGCCAGTCAGTACAAATTAAATGTGTTGGCAGTCCAGGAAACGAAATGGACTGGTAGAGAGATTCAGGACATGAGATCGCACACAATTTTTAAAAGTGGGAAGCCCTCAGGAAGCCGTGAATTTGGAGTCGCCTTTATTGTGGATAGGGAATTCAAATCACACGTCATCGACTTCAAGCCAATTAGCGAACGGATGTGTGCGATTCGCATCAAAGCGAAATTCTTCAAAATATGGCTAATAAATGTACATGCCCCGACGGAAGAAAAAGATGAGGAAACGAAAGATGCCTTTTATACGAGCTTTGAAAGGCTATTCGACTCATTGCCCTCAAACGACGTTAAAATAATACTTGGCGACCTCATGGATGGATATAAAGACAACCATAAAGACCGTTGCGGAACAAGTGGTTGGGTATGAAGCTCGGCGCAAAAGAAATGACTGGTTCGACGACGAATGCCAAGATGCGTTAGATAAGAAAAATCAGGCGTACAGACAGTTTCTCGAAAGGAATACCAGAACGAAGAGAGAAAAATACGAAAATCTCCGACGAGTAGAAAATAAGGTCATTAGATGTACGAAAAGAAAATATTATGACGACCAATTGAGAAATATCGATGACAATCTTGCGAGCAATAAAACAAGACAAGCCTACAAAGTAGTGAAAAGCCTAAGACGTGGATATCAGCCTAAGACAACCCTCTGTAAAGACAGAAATGGCACTATCATCGCCGAGGAGAGTCAGATTAAGAAAAGATGGGCGTCATACTTTAAAGAACTCCTTAATCCCGCACACGGCTCCCGAACATCGGAGCTGATAGGTTTCCAAACATCCGACGAATGCCCACTGGGTCCTTCAACGTTGGAAGAAGTCGAATTTGCCATCAGAAGCCAGAAAAGCAATAAAGCGCCGGGCATCGACGAAATTCCAGCGGAATTAATTAAATATGGCGGAAGCTGCACCCGAAATTCCATCCATAAAGTGATTCAGTACATCTGGAATCAGGAGCGAATACCGGAGGAGTGGTTCCAATGCATTATTTGCCCTATCCACAAAAAGGGAGACAAACTGCAGTGCGAAAACTACAGAGGTATCTCACTACTTTGCACGTCATATAAGATACTGACAAAATATTAGAAAATAAGATTAAAATTTACGCTGACAATGTGATTGGGGAGTACCAAGGCGGTTTTAGAGCTGGTTGATCAACGACTGATCAACTTTTTACGGTCAAAAAAATGCTGGGAATTCAACATCGACGTTCACCAGGTTCTTGTGGACCTTAAAAAAGCATACGACAGTATTGATCGAAACGTACTGTACAAAATAATGCTGCATTTTGGCATCCCAGCAAAACTAGTCCGACTGACCAAAATGACGATGACATCAACAACATCACAAGTCAGAGTCAACAACCAACTAACTGATGCCTTTGACACAAATGTCGGATTAAAACAGGGTGATGGGCTGGCCCCTCTGCTTTTTAACCTAGCTTTAGAATACCATCAGAAAGTTACCCGTTGACACAAGAGGTACGCTGCTTTATAGATCCAGCCAGACAGTGGGTTATGCGGACGATATCAACATATTATCACGCTCTTTCACATGCGCAAAAGAAATTCTACTAAGCCTCGATCAAGTATCAAAAGAAGTTGGCCTGAAAATCAATGAAACAAAAACGAAAATAATGACACAAACAAGGAAAAGGACTTCCAATAGACAAAACATTACAATTGACGAATATAATTTGGAAAATGTGGACGAATTCATATATTTAGGCACAAAATTGACAAAGAGTGGAAATGAAACGAATGAAATAAAAAGACGAATCCAGCTCGCAAATAAAACGTATTGTTCAGTCTTAGCTATTCTTAAGGCCAGCTGCGTACACAGGAAGACCAAACTCCAAGTCTACAAATCAATAGTAGGACCTGTGCTTTGCTACGGATGCGAAACATGGACCATTACACAAGCATCCGCAAATATGTTGAACGCTTTCGAAAGACGGGTACTGAGACGAATAATTGGAGCGAAACGTGATGGTGACCGATGGCGAACTAGATACAACAGTGAGCTGTATGATATATTTGACGAACCGGAGGTTTCCACTATCATCAGACTGCGGAAGCTGCAATGGGCTGGCCATGTACAAAGGATGGACGAAACTCGAATACCTAAAAAGGTATTCGAGGGAAAAACGGAGGGCCGGAGGCCAGTGGGAAAACACAGGAAACGCTGGTCCGACTCTGTTGACGAAGACTGTTCATCGCTGCTCGGATTTCAAAATTGGAGGACGCGATCACTGGACCGAGATCGCTGGAGACTTCGGCTACGGGAAGCCAACGCCCGAAAGGGGCTGTAGCGCTGCGACGAGACGAGATATAAAAATTATGAGTGTGCTCTCCCTCCTTCTACCACCTCCCATACAAACTGTACTTTTTCATGAAATACTCTAAGCCAATTTACTCAGTGCGTATAAAATTTAGCGCGCTGAAATGGCACACTAAATATTTATTTAGAATTATTAGTAAGACCGAAAAAATTAGACATTTAATTTCACCCCTTCTACCCCCTCCCATACAAAATGACACAATTTCGCAATTCGACAATAAACGGATTTTTTCAAAAAACATGAGAGCTATTGATCTGAAATTTTGAATATATTACCTTAATAATAATTTCAATCTGCTATATAAAAATTAGTTGAGTCCTCCCCTTCCTTCCACCTCCTCCCATATAAATAGCACTTTTTTATGAAATATGTACTCTAAATAAATTTACTCAGTACGTTTGAAACTTATAGAGCAGAAATTATGCACTAAATAATTATTTAAAATTATTAGTAAGACTAAAAAAAATTAGGCAATTAGCTCCACTCCATCTACCTCCTTCCATACAATTTCACACAATTCAACAACTTTACAAAAAGTCGATTTTCCTGAAAAGTATGAACGCTACTGATCTGCATTTTAAAATATTTTAATTAAATGATGTTTACAGTTATTTCTAAAAACTTAATTAATAAATTCACACTCCTTCTACCACCTCCCATACAAACTACACAATTTAACTAAATCCAATACACTAATTTTCTCAGTACCTATTACATTTTTGAATCCTAAATTTTGTATAAAATATTTTGATAGCAACCTTAGCGTGATGTGGAAAAATTAGTTCAATGTCGTCACCCCCTCTACCACTTCCCTTACAAAATTTCTTAAAATGAAAAAAATTCTCTTTCATCTAGAGTATCACACGATTGCGCTTTACGCCCAGTCGTAGTCCTGTTATGTTTTTTTTGATGAAGTGTACGAAGTCCACTTACGTTGCTATACGAGATCGAGACAGAGCCAGTCCGTTTTTTCACCCAGTTACCCTATTTCAGCGGTATTCCGGAACCGGAACAAATAGAGATCTGCAACCCAGAAATACCCTTCCAATGGTATTCAGTTTGCATATTTTGGATCATTAGTTTTGGCTGTATTGTGTTTACAAAACGCTTATTCATTGAAATATGTAGATTGTGATCAACACAAAAAAAAAACAAATTTGCTACCCAAAAATTAAGGTGCTCGTACAAAATTTCAAGTTTGTAGCTTTTAATTTGTTGTTATGGAAATTGGTTGAAATCATACTTTCGCATGAGAGGATGTAGAAGGGCAGGCGCGATCTCAAAACTTTTGACGCGATTTTGTTTCAACTATTTTTAAAAGTTTGTGCGCAAAATTTCAAATTGTTAATTTTGTCGACGCTTCGTCCCTGCGGATGGGTAGCTTTGTTATCCCGCTTTCGTAAAACGAAGATGGTTGCACCATAAGCCAACGCACGAAATCTTCAACTGCAACATAGTCATCAAAACGTTGTCCTCCAAGGGCTTCTTTCATCGATCCAAACAGGTGGTAGTCGTAGGACGACTGTATGGAGGGTGTTCCAGTGCAGTCCACGACAATGTTTCAAGTTTTTTCGTAGTTAAGGCAGCTTTATGGGGCCGGTCATTGTCTTGCAGCAAGATAACGTCTCTTATGGGAAAGCCGCGTCTTTTTTGACGATGTGCCGTTTTTGCATCATCTAAAAGGTGGCAGTTGTACGCGACATTTACAGTTCGACCTTCGCAAAAATCAATAAGTAGCACTCCTTTAAAGTCGAAAAATATGGTCGCCAATACCTTTCCAGCCGAGAGCCGAGTTTTGACTCGCTCTACATTAGCCATTCTATACTTGCTTCCTTCGATTCGGGGGTGTAATGGTGCACCCAAGTTTTACTACAAGTCACTATCCGGTGCAAAAAACCTTCTCCTTCAGCCTCGTAGCGGATCGAATGCCGTTGGCACACATCCAGACGATTTCGTTTTTGATGTTCGGTGAGAAGACGACGTACCCACCTTGCGGACACTTTCCGAAACTTCAAGTCGTCAGTAATGATCGGCTGCCAAGGCTGATTCGCACCCGTGAAGCAATTCCAGCTACTGTTAATCGTCGGTCGCCCTCTAGAAGTCGGCGGACAGTACGAATGTTCTCCTCTGTCACGCTGGTTCTTGGTCGACGTTGGTGACCTTCATTTTCGACTGCTTCTCGCCCTTCTAAAAATTGTTTGTGCCATAAATACACTTGTGTCTATTTAAGCGTATTATCCCCGATCTGTGCTTGAAATCTTCTCAAAATTTCTGATGGTTTTACGCCTTCTTTTGTAAGAAATTTAACTATAAAACGTTGGACAACGGTACTTCTCGCTCAGACATCGCGATAATTACTGAACGCGTGAAATGTGGCATTCTAAAGCGATGTAAAGTCCTCTAGGCGTCCCTGCCAGTGAGCCTCAGACACCACGCCTCTCTTTGTTCACCTCACTATCGGTACAAAAATAATTCGGGTTTATATTTGATTCACTTAGGGTGTAGCTATTATAATTATTATCACCTTAGAAAGGCTTGTTTCGATTTTGAAATTTGTCTAAATTTACAAATGTTGTGATTTTTTTGCTGATTTTTCGAGCTATCGAGCTATTACTACCATCACTCCTTTAATTATAATAAAATTATCTAAAAACAGAGACACCAAGTTATTTTTTAATTCATTTTTCAATCATCTACAAATGTTTGTGTTCGTATGCTTTGGCGAATAGTGGCTTGGAAATTCGTATTCGATAAAGAAGTATTCGTTGCATCACCGATACGAAATTGAACCGACCGATAATTCATCTTAGATTAAACCTGACTGTTGAATTTTCAAATTGACAATACTCGTATATTAGCACAAAAGTAACTTAACAATTTATTTTATCTATTTCGAAAAGATGCTTCCAAAAACATGAATTACCGAAATTTCAATTATTTCGAAATAATAAATGTCTGGACTAGATAAAAATCAATATAAATGTCAATATAAATAGCTCAATGCTTCTAGATTACACGCTACCGTTATATCGCGAACAAAAAAATGTTTATTTTTCCAAAAATTTAAGATAAAAATTTATTTATGTCTATGAAAAATGATAAAAAAAAATTATCTGCAAGCCTACCGTCAACCCACAGATTTTTACTATAAACCAACTCAAATCTAGAAAAATTAATCTGAGACATCCATGACCTACCGCAGGTTGTAGAGCTAGCTGCCTTGCTAGCTAGTATAATTTCAATCTTTAACTTTTCTTATTTCTCTTCGTCCGAAAAAAAATAAAAAACATTATAAAGCTCAAATTCAAGGTCATGAACTAATTTCATGCAAAAAAAAAACAACCAACATAAATTTTTATAAAGTCTGCAACTTTACAATAGTAATCATCAAATAGCGTAAAATTCTATTGTGCGCTGTTAAAATTCGCCACAATCAAGTAAACATGCCCCGATGGCGGCGTTTAAATAAACATCGCCACCTAAAACGAAAAAAAACATGGCGAACAAAGAAAGCAAGAAAAAAACGGCGGAAAAAATACAAGTTGCGCGCGCAGTTGAAAATTGCTAAACTTGAATATTTTTAAAAAATTTCTTATTTATTTTTTTTTTTTGCGAATATTTTTATTTTATTTTTTTAATTGCAAAACACGATCATGTCTAAAGAAGAAACGCAAAAATAAGTAACGCACACACACACAGAGCACAGAGGCCCGACGCGAGCGTATTGTGTATTTTTGTAACTAGGAAAGTGCTTTGACTTTTGGCTTTTTGAAGGTTTTCCTTGTTGGTTTTTAACGTAGCTATATGAATTTTTTTAGTGTTTATAAATTTATGAAGTCAGCTTGTAGTGAGTCATCGTCGGCGCGCAAATCGGACATTCAAACAGGTCAAAAAAAAAAGACGGACAAATTTTTATTTCGCACAAACAAATAAAATCGCAGCGCATACCGCGCGCTAGTAAAAAGGGGGAAGGGGTGAAAAAAGGGGAAGACTATAAATTTGTATCTTGGATTGCTTAAAAAAAGTGAATTTTAATCTTTTTATTATTTGTTTTTTTTTTTCGTTTTTTGGTTTCCGCTTGTTTTTCAGTTACAAAGAAGCATTTTTATAGAGCGATCGGCGAACGTTTTGCGCAGCGCAAACTTATTTGTAGGTCTCGTGCGTAGCAGGTAAATATGGTACGCAATAGCGTTTCAGTTAGTGCAGGTCATGGGTGTGGAGTTGGCGTTTATTGAAGCTTTTATAAATGACGAAGCATAGGAACGTCAAATTTTCTTTTGACTAATTTTCACATAATAAACGATTATGGATGACATTTGTGATCTATGACAGGTTGTAAAAATAAATTAGATTGTAGAATGAAAATAAATTGTTTGTTGCCTGGAGAATGGATTTGGATGACTGCTAGATTAATTTTTTTATTATTAAATGAGTGATAAGAGTATTAGAACCGATTAGCTGTCAATAAAACCGTTATCTAAGGTCAATTATGTAGTTCAATGAGCGAATAGTTAGTTACCTTATTTCGAGAGCTTTATGGTAGCAGTATAGTTAACTGGAAGAAAGTAAAGGAAATGAGTTATGGTGTTACTGGCAGAGAAATGCTGCAACCGACCGCAAGGGAAGCCACGAAAGCGATGGGAGGACTCAGTCGACGCAGATGCCTGCTCGATTTTTCAAACTGGAGGACGCGGTCGTTGGACTGGAGGAGGTGCATCCAGGAGGTAAAGGCTCGACATGGGCTGTAGCGCCATTGCATCATCATCAGTGGCCCAAGATAACTACCTTGGAGAACACCGGAAATGTTGTAAATCTCAGAGTATAACGGACCACGGAATAGCACTTTTTGAACACGATTAGTAAGACATGACTTAACGTACGAAACAAAGGGGGGGGGGGGGGGGGGCTTATAACAACTATGGAACAAGTTATTATTATTTTTCTATGTTTATCAAATAGATGTATCCACATGCAAAATTTGAACTTTGTATCTTTTACCAGAGCCCTAAATAAATCACTCAAAATTTTCGACATTTTTGCTTACCACCTCCCAATTTAAATTTTTACCAAAATTAACGAATATGAAGTTCTACAATCTGACAAATTTTCGATTTGGTATCTGTAGTCAGTTTTGAGATATAAGGAATTGTAATTTTGAAAAGTGTGCCATTTTTAAAATGCTCCCCATTTCCCCCCACTACTTTTATTTCCACATGTTATATTTTTTTCGTATTTTTCTAGTATAACTTGATACATGTTTCAAGTTTCAACTACAGAGCTTAAGAGATAGATGAAATATTAATTTTTGAGTGTTTTTATTTGCACCTACCTGATCCTTTACCTTACAATAATTAGCCACTCTCTAAGCGGATTCTGGTGGAACCATATACCACCTAAATGGTCCCAAAATATTTCGGACGCCAATATGTAAAAAAATTAAATTATTTTTAAAGTTTGTCCCACAATCCTCTTCATACTTCTGCTGATTTTCAGCTTCCTATATGTATTCGTGGTGGAGATATTAGCAAGTGAAGTTCCTTCCGCCGCCCCCTTCCATCTTACACTATACAAAATTTAGATAATGGAGCTCACTTACCCAATCAACAATCCACCCGAAAGCGAACACTCTACCTTTAATGGTCTCGGAGATATGGGTCCCTATGTAAGGCGTACGGCGGGACGGATTTTTTTAGGCTAATTTAGTCATGAAACGCGAAAAAAAAGAATTTCAGGGTAGCAAATTTTTTTTTTCTGTGTCGATCGCAATAAGGAATAGAATAATAATTAGAATAATAAAGTAAAATAATAAAATTATACTATCGTATTCGTCCTAGCTCGAGACAAGGTTGTTATATGACATGGCCAATCATTCAAATTTCTGTTAAGACTCCCTATATGGGCATAGGACAGAAACAACTCTCTCCCACAATGCGCGATTCTGAGCATCGGCCTTAAGCTGTTGCCAGGAATTGTTTATTCCTCTGGCCTCCTGCTCAACTGCTCGCTTCCATGTGTTACATGGTCGACCAACTCGACGTCTTCCTTGAGGATTATAATCCAGAGCCTGTTTTGCGATGTTTCGCTCTGGTTTCCTCAAAGTATGACCGATCCACTGCCACTTTCGCCGTTGAATCTCAATATCTATTTTAGTCTGGCCAGTTGTACTCCAAAGTTCGTCGTTGGAGATTACTTCTGGCTAGAATATTCCTAAAATGCGCCGGAGGCATTGGTTTACGAAAGTCTGTAGTTTCTTGGTAAGTCGAACGGTCACTTTCCACGTAGTACAACCATATAACAACACGGATTTGACGCATGCGTCAAAAACTCGCAGCTTCGTGCGAAGGGAGATCTCTCTTAACCTCCAGAAAGGGGAAAGGATACCGAAGGCCTGAAGAGCCTTATTTAGCCGAGCCTCAACATCCTTTTCGGCTCCGCCGTCCATGCTGACAATGCTTCCGAGATAGCAAAAATCTTGCACCTCTTCCACATCCTGTCCATTAAGAACAATCGGTGTGCTTGCGTTCGAGCCCATGTGCATGTACTTGGTTTTATGCACATGTATTTTCAGTCCCGCCTCATTGCATTTAGAATGCAACAAGCGAACATTTGACTCTAAGTCCGAACGGGTATGTGCAAGCAAACACACGTCATCAGCATAATCAAGGTAACTTAAGATGTTAAATAGTCTCCATTGAAGACCTTTACCTTCCCCACCTTCCAGTGCAGCTTTCAAGATGTCATTTATTACCACCAGAAACAGGGCTGGTGATAATATGCAGCCTTGTCTGACACCCGTTCGCACAGGGAAGCTCTCGGACAGCTCTCCTCTATGCAAGACGCGACACCTTGCATCTTCGTAGGATTCTTTAATCATAGCTATGACCTTATCTGGAATACCTCTCCTACGCAAAGCATTCCATATGTAATTTCGCTTAACGCTGTCGAAAGCCTTCTCGAAGTGCACAAACATGAGATGTAGTGGCGAACCCATTTCGGTTGACTGCTCTAATATTATCCGTAGGGTATTTGTGTGGTCGGTACAAGACGACCCTTTACGGAATCCAGCCTGATAAACTTCGAGAGTGCTCTCGAGGACATCACTAATCCTATTGAGAATTACCTTAGCGATAATTTTTGATACGGCAGTAAGTAGACATATACCACGCCAATTGCCACAATCCCGAAGGTCGCCCTTCTTCAGAATTTTCACAATGACGCCCTCCTTCCATTCAGTCGGATATCTTCCTTCATTCCACACCTTAGTGAAGAGTGGGAGTAGTATATCGGCTGTTATTTCCGGGTCCGCTTTAAGGAGTTCGGTTGGTAGTCCGTCTATACCTGGAGCTTTCCTTTCCGCCATTGACCGAATGGCGGAAACTATCTCTTCCTTATCTGGGGGATGGTCCCTAATACAGGATTGTTCCGGTTGGATGTTTGGAAGTTGTTCTGTTTCCGAAATATCTTCCTCTAACAAGATGTTTAAAATATCAGAGAAGTATTCCTTCCATCGTCGCAACTGGTACTCACTCATATTAAGGAGAGTTCCGTTGACATCTCTCACCAGGTGGTGGCCATATCCCCAAGGTAAGCCGCAGATTCTGCCTTGTTTGCCAGATCTTCAATGGCCTTTCTCTTGTCGCGTCTAACAGCCTTTTTAAGCTGTATATGAGCATCGCGGTAGTTCTGCCTCAAGTCGGGCGTTCGTTGGTTGACATCGGGTTGAGATATGATTGCCAATTTGGCTTTTTTCCGATTGCCAACCTTGTCCCATGTGTCCTGCGACATCCAGGGTTTCTCACCGCTTTGCACATATCCCACAGATTCTTCAGCACTAGTTAGAAAAGTGTTTCTGGTTGCCTCCCAATTGGCGTCCAGTGTGCGCATTTCATTTTCACCCAATGTGGATGACTTTTCGCGTAGAATAGTGGTGTATTCGCGTTTTTTTGTTGGAATCTCTGAGTTTATCCATATTAAGCTTGCGCTTGATTTGAAGAATTTGTGGTCGTTGGATAGCTGCTGTGCACAATCTCAAGCAGGCAACCATCAAGTGGTGATCGCTCCCCACGTCAGCTCCACGTTTCGCTCGCACATCGAGGAGACATCTTCTCCATCGGCGACTTATAGCCAAATGGTCGATCTGGTTCTGAGTAACACCATCAGGGGAAACCCAAGATGTTTTATGATGACTCTTGTGTGGAAAAAGCGTCCCTCCGATGACCATTTGCCGAGTACTACAAAACTCCACAAATTATTCGCCGTTTTCGGGTCTCTTAATCCAAGGTCGTGACGCGTCGACCCAAGGGTCACCATGCCTCCCCATGACGTGTTCTAGTCCAGTGTTGTCTGATCCAACCTGGGCGTTCATATCTCCCGAGATGATAATAATATCACCTCTTGGAACACGTTCGAAGATGGCACTCATTTGGCTATGAAACTCCAGATGTCACCAGATGTTGCGGTATTAGTTGGTGCGTAGCACTGCAGAATTGTGACGTTTCTGACACTGGTCCTAAGCCGGACGACGATAACCCTATCCGAGATTGGTTCCCAGCTAATGAGACTGGTTCTCGCTCTCGGTGTAAGGACGAACGCCACGCAATTTCTGGCTTCACTTTCAGGGCCAATGTACAGAATAGTGTTTCCGCTAGGGGTTCGTTCTTCTCCTGATCCTGTCCACCTGACCTCGCTCAAGCCCAAGATTTGGATGTTATAGTGCTCCATTTCACGGTCGATCACCGATTGGCGGTGCAAGGACCGAGTAACCCCAGCTCTTCCCCCGTCATTCAATGTTCGAACGTTCCAGAAGCCAATCATAGTCCGTTTTCGAATGCTAAAAGTTGTTACCGTAGAATCAGTCCGTATCCGAGGCGATGTATCCGTTTCTCGTATCATTTAGGTCTTAAGATCACGGGTGATAAGCCCATGATCCAGTGAGTGTCCATTTGCCATTTTTTAGGGCAAGCAGGACTGGCTGTGGGTGAATTCTACAGCCCCCATCCCACAGGGGGATAGTTAGGTCAGGTCCGTGGAGTCGCTAGTCTCCAAAGATAGTTGCAGGAATTGGTAAAACCTCATCCTGCAACTACCCCCTTGCGCGAATGGGAGGATTTAAAAGGAGTATATGCATCAAACCATTTTTTTCTACGTTAATGAAATTTCTATTTTCATACTTTACACAAAATTTCAAATCGAAATTTTCAGTTTCGAAGAAAAATTATTTAATTGAAATTTCAAAATTTCGAGAAATTTGTATGGGAGGGAGTAGAAGGAGTGAGGTGAAGTCAATAATTTTTTTTAAATTAATTGCAATTATAATACAAGTAATATTAGGACATCTACACCATAATACTTTGGCCAAAATTTCAAGTCGATAGCTTAAATAGTTTCGAAGAAAAATCAATTTCTTAAAATTTCGAAATTTCATGAAATTTGTATGGGAGGGGGTAGAAGGAGTGGGGGGATTTAGCCCGTTCACGAACTTAAAGTTACTTTTTTGCTAGTTTTGCTAATTTTTAGCACTACAGCTCAAATCTTTCAAGAGTTATGCTGTAGACAGACGGACAGACGGTCACTCGGAATCGAAGTTTTTGTGCGACAACTAATATTTCTGTACCGACTTGGCGACTCTGTGCGAGCATTATTTCTTAGCGTTACAAACGGTAAGGCAAACACAATATACTCTAAGCTTTCATCTAGAGTATAAAAATGCAAGACTCAGTCTGCTCTGAGATATCAAATTACTACTTCCTCCGATACCCAAGCTATGTGTGATCTTTTTGCGGAATATTTTTCTTCCGTTTTTAAGACTCCAGACAAGGAACTAACTTATGTTTTTCATGTTTCTAGTCATGAATCTATTAGTTCTATTTATGTTTCCTCTTTAGATGTTTTAAAGGTAATTATCGCGCTAGATTCTAAAACAAACGGCGGTTGCGATGGCATTCCTAACTTTTTCGTTAAAGCACTGTCGGAGAATCGCTCTTTTCCACTTTCGATAATTTTTAATAAACCACTTTCCGAATGTACTTTTCCAGAAGTTTGGAAACTTGCTATGCTTTATAGAAAAAAACTGAAGTTTCTTTTAATAGGATAAGAAACAATAATACCCAAAATCATCATCATCATCATCAATGGCGCGACAGCCCAAATCGGGCCTTGGCCTCCTGAAGTCGTCGCCTCCAATCGTCTCAATCCAAAGACCGCGTCCTCCAGCTGCTAATTATACTCTAGATGAAATCTGAGAGTATTATAAGTTTGCTCTAACGTTTGTAACGCCAAGAAATAAGGCTCGGAGAAAAAATGAATGATACAGAAGATAGTATTATCACTCAAAAATCTCAAAACCGGATGTCCGTCCGTCCGTCCGTTCGCTCTCTAGCTTGAGAACGCGTTGAGCTAGAAAGTTCAAATTTTGTACACGTCGTTTTTAACAAAAAAGTAAGGTCAAGTTCGTGAACGGTCCAAATCGCTCCACCCCTTCTACCCCCTCCCATACAAAATGACACAATTGCGCAATTTCACAATAAACGGGTTTGCTCGAAAAGTATAAAAGCTATTGGCCTGAAATTTGAAATATATTACTTTTATGATAGTATTAATGTACCGTATAAAAACTATGCGTGTCCTCCCCCTCCTTCTACCACCTCCCATACAAACTGTACTTGTCTTGAATTACTCTAAGCCAATTTACTCGGTGCGTATAAAATTTAGCAGGCTGAAATTGTGCACCAAATATTTGTTTAAAATTGTTAGTAAGACTAAAAAAAATTAGACGATTAGCTTTACTCCTTCTACCCCCTCCCGTACAAAATTACACAATTTCGCAATTTGATAATAAATGGATTTACTCGAAAACTATAAAAGCTATTAGCCTGAATTTTGGGATATATTATATTCATAATGATTTCAATCTACCGTAGAAAAATTATTTGCGTCCTCCCTCCCCTTCCACCCCTTCCCATACAAACTACACTTTTTCATGAAATGCTCTATGTCGATTTTCTCAGAACATATAACATTTATCAAGCTCATATTTTGTATTAAATACTTAATTAGCATTTTCACTAAGATCAGAAAAAAATATTTGATTAGCTTCACTGCTTCTACCCCCTCCCATACAATATGACACAGTTTCACAACTTCACAAAAAATCGATTTTCTTGAAAAGTATGAATGGTACTAGTCTGAAATTTCAGGGATGTCAATTTTATAATATTCCTAGTTATTTATGAAAAAATCACTAAAATCCCTCCACTCTTACTACCACCTCCCATACAAACTGCAAATTTTCACTAAATTTAACTCACTAATTTTCTCAGTTCCCATTCAATTTTTGGAGTAAGCATTTTTTACAAAACATTTTTATAGCTACTTTAGAATGATGGGGAAGAAATTAGTTCAATGCTATCATCCCTTCTAACACTCCCCATACAAAATTTCTTGGGATCACAAAAAAATCTATTTCATCTAGAGTATCGTAAGATTGCGCTTTTCGCGCAATCGTAGCCCTGTTATGTTTTTTAAGATGGCTTTGCTATCTTCATCAACTGAGTCTTCCCATCACTTTCGTGGCTTGCCTACTGGTCGGTTACCACTCGCTTTACATTTCAGAGTCATAAAATAAGACTTTTCATTTTAATGATTTTTTCTATAAATGTACAATTTCTTAGATAATTTGTTTTTAACAACAAAATATATTTTTATTAAGCGCAAAAATAAACTTAATTGACAGAAATCAGTATTATAATAATATATTATATATCAGTAGCACCATAAGCTAGGGTGTAGCCTAGTGGGTAGCGTGTTGGTCTTGTAATGCGAAGGTCGTGAGTTCAAATCCCGGTCGACGCAGTATATAATTTTGGTCGGATATACCTTGGTCACCTCAATCTACGAAAATAAAAAATTCGTAGAAAGAGGGTTGTGCGAAGGGCTAGCAACCCTTCCACAATAAGTAATAAGAAAAAATGTAAGCGAACCTGAATATCAGGAGGCCAAGGTCCGATTTGGGCTGTACCGCCATTGTAGAAGTAGTAGAACACCATAATTAATTTTTTTACTTTCTTCCAATTAACTATACTATATATGTACCGTAAAGCTCTCGAAATAAGGTAACTAACTATTCGCTCATTGAACTACATAATTGACCTTAGATAACGGTTTTATTGACAGCTAATCGTTTCTAATACGGTTACTCTTATCACTCATTAAATAAAAAAAATCAATTTAGCAGTCACCCAGATCTATTCTCTAGGCAACAGACAATTTATTTTCATTCAACAATCTTAGAATTACTCTATGAAGAAGAAAGAACAAGGCACTTGAAAGAGTTAGGTCAATCTGTCAAATTGGGCGCTTTTTATTTTCATATGTATGCGTACAACGTGTTCGTGTAACTTTTTAGTGGTTTTATTTCGCAAATATCTTTTATTTGCAGAATTTTTAAGTGATAACAAATTTGGTAGGTTTCTCCTACTAATGAACGGTTTGCAATTACATTTGCTTATTTATCGTACGCTGGAAAATAGGTGGGCGCTTTTTCAAATTTAACGGAAAAGCTAGTTATTACCTTGACCGAACTCTATTATCAGGTGTCTTATTTTTTCTACTCCATAGAGTAACTCTAGACAATCTAATTTGTTTTAGTAGTTCGGTGCGGAGCTAAGCATTGTTCAAAAAACTATGAAATCCTTCACTCCTTTCGTCACCTCCCATACAAATTGCACTTTTTCATGACATACTACAAACCAATTTACTCAATACGTATAAAATGTATCGAATTGTGCACCAAATATTTATTTAGAGTTATTAGTAAGACCGAAAAAAGTAGATGATTAACTTTATTCCTTCATCCCCCTCCTATATGTACAATATGACACACACACCCCCCATACAAACTACACGATTTCACTAAATCCAATACACTAGTCAGTATCCAGCTTAAATTTTGTACAAAACATTTTGATAGTAACTTTATCGTGATATAAAAAAATTAGTTCAATGCCGTCCCCCCTTTTACCGCTCCCCATACAAAATTTCCTAAACTCATAAAAAAAAATCTCTTTCATCTATAATCTAGATGAAAGAAATTTTTTTTGAATGGTAGTCCAGTTATGTTTTTATTAAATTATTTGAGACATGAAAGTATATAAAAACTTTCAGATACAAAAAATATAACGCCCTGAACCTCCGAAAAAGGGTTTAAAGGGTTCTCTTTTAAAAAAAAGTGCACATTTAGATGATATTTTGGCGAGATAAGTTTCGTCGGTGTTTTAATAGTAGAATGTTCGAACGACATGCGGGCAGCCCGGGTTTGATGCCTGAGCAATATACCAACTTCTCCACTCGCTACGGTCGTTCTCACTCCCCTTCCCCAACCTTCCCAATCCCATTCCTTCCCTCCATGACTGTGTATGTGCATTGCACATAAAGGCCGAAATCGCCTATAACACTGGTCATTCTGTAAAAAAAAAAAATATATTTTTTACACATACGGTATATTTTGTAAGATTTGACTACAGTAAAAATATCATAATTACAGTGAAGCACAGCAGCAGGTGTGCCCGTGCGATTCTAGGCCAACAACTTCTTCTCTCTAAACCTATGGCTAGTCTTTGAATAAGTATGCTCGAAAGTAAGTGGCTGATGGAAATTTCCAGACCGAACGGCATCACCTACAGACATACGGTTTTATTTTATTAAAATTTTGAAACATGAAAGTACCATAAACACTTTCAGATCCAAAAAATATTACACCCTAATCCACCGAAAAAGGGTTTTTGATATAAAAGCTGTACACATTATGTAGATGGGTACATTTTGGCGGCGTCGGTGGCTCAGTGGTAGAGTGCTCGCTTGACATCTAGTAGGCCCGGGTTCGATTTCAGATATACATATATCTACATAAACTATTTTTTTTTAAATATTTTCTTTTCAAAGATTTGACTATAGTAAAAATATCATAATTTCAGCGGCAGCGGATTCCGAGCGACCGTCTGTCTACAAAATAACTATTGAATGCTTTGAGCTATCGAACTAATTGTTTTTTCAAGTCATTCTTACCAAAAAAGAAACTGGTACCATAACCCTACGCCTTCTACAAGCTGCCATACAAATCTCAAGAAATTTATTTTTCTTCGAAACTATTAAAGCCATCTACTTGAAAATTTGACTAAAGTATAACAATGTGAATAAATAAAATTATGTTCTTTGCGATATCATACAAATGCACTCAATTTTGGAAAATACATTATATGAATTTCCATTAAGACTAGAGAATATAAAAACATGAAATTTCGCCATAATTTGTTTTTTTTTTTATTAATATTAAAGTGCGCAAGAGGTCACTGTGCTTATACATATAAAAATAAGGAAATAAAACCACCAGTACTTTAAGTTAACCGCAAAACTTTATTTAATTTAACTAAATCGCAATTGAGAATTTTTCGCACACAAATCATCGCTTAATTCTTTCAACTACGACTCACTCGTCGACGGCACTAAACCAGACTGACTCCACTTCTTGGGCCTATTTATATTGATCTCTATTCGGTTGCCACTTATTCGTTCGCCGTCGGCCACATTCAGCCATCTCTATTAATTCGACCATAGTCGGCACCCATTGGACTTCTCCGTTGTTTCGAATGTTGTCGGTTTCCGTCGGCCATAGTTGTTCTTCTACTCTGTTTCGGGTTTCGGCCATTATCAGCACTCGTCGATTCCTTTCTCGACCGTCTCCTTGTTCTTGCTTTCTTGGTAAAGAACACACAGATGTTCATAAAGCATTTTCTTTTCCCTGAGTCTTTACCCTATTGTTGTTGCTGTTGAACATTCCAATCGATGCTGGGAATTATTTCTTTCTCGTCCTTTTCTCTACAATGCCTATGTTGTTATTGTTGGATGGTTCGATGGTCGCGAGCAGTCGAAGTGCACGTGTTTTTTCATTATTGTTTGTCGAGACCTACAATGCATTTCATCGTTACCCGAGTAATTCTTCTGTCACCCAATCAAATTATCACAAGTTTCAAAATTATTTCATTCTTGTTGCTTAAGGTCTCCGAGCACTCGACGAGCAATACAGTGTGGGAACGTTCATGCTCGTAATTCAAGGAAAATAGTGCAGGTGTTATAATAGTGCTCGTACGCGCGCATTAATTTAATTCAGTGTTGCATGATAGATGATAAACAGATAAAGCTGACATTTTTTTTTTGCGGCACCGAGTATAACTTAGGGGTCACCCTTTAATGCAATGCAAGGTTATGTCGGTATAGGAAGTGTAGGAATTAAGGTGGAGAGAGACGAAAATGATGGTAAACATTGTTCTTGAAGCACCGCAGGTTGTACTTGTTGGTAAACAAACTAGCTGGCAAATTGTTCCAAAGTTCTGACGTTCGGGAAATGAATGACTGCCTATATTTGTACAATAAGGCAAAAGTTTGACCGTGTACTCGTGTGCGCGTTCAGCTTGGCGAGTATTCCGGAGAAAAGTATGCAGTGGAGAATGAGTACGCTTAGTTCCATACTGCATTTACCATGGAACTATCGATAGTAAATGCTTAGTACTCCGACATTTCTGCGATGCTCGATAGAAGACGTGATGGTTTCGTCTCCAATCAGTCGGAACGCACGTTTTTGAATACAATCGAGCAACGCGAGGTGTGTTTTAGGTACCCCATACCAAACATGCGAGTTATACTCTAAACGAGGTCTCATGTAAGCCTTGTAGATGGTTGCTATGTCAATGGGTCTGAAATATTTTTTGCATTTCCGGAGAACACCTAGACGCTTAGAGGCGTCCAAGGCAATATCAAAGATATGCTGGGCCCAATTCAGGTGGTCATTAATTTTGACACCTCAATCAATCAATCAAATTCCTGTTAAGACCCTTATAGGGGCATAGGACAGAAACAACTTTCTTCCACAAGGCGCGATCCTGAGCATCGGCCTTAAGCTGTTGCCAGGACTTGTTTATTCCTCTGCCCTCCTGCTCAACTGCTCGCTTCCATGTGTTACATGGTCGACCAACCCGACGTCTTCCTTGAGGATTATAATCCAGAGCCTGTTTTGCGATGTTTCGCTCTGGTTTCCTCAAAGTATGACCGATCCACTGCCACTTCTGCCGTTGAATCTCAATACCTATTTTAGTCTGGCGAGTTGTACTCCAAAGTTCGTCGTTGGAGATCACTTCTGGCCAGAATATTCCTAAAATGCGCCGGAGGCATTGGTTTACGAAAGTCTGCAGTTTCTTGGTAAGTCGAACGGTCACTTTCCACGTAGTACAACCATATAACAACACGGATTTACTCGCAGCAGGGAGATCTCTCTTAACCTCCAGAAAGGGGAAAGGATACCGAAGGCCTGACGAGCTTTATTTAGCCGAGCCTCAACATCCTTTTCGGCTCCGCCGTCCATACTGACAATGCTTCCAAGATAGCAAAAATCTTGCACCTCTTCCACATCCCGTCCGTTAAGAACAATCGGTGTGCTTGCGTTCGAGCCCATGTGCATGTACTTGGTTTTACGCACATTTATTTTCAGTCCCGCCTCTTTGCATTTAAAATGCAACGAGCGAACATTTGACTCTAAGTCCGAACGGTTATGTGCAAGCAAACACACGTCATCAGCATAATCAAAGTGACTTAAGATGTTAAATAGTCTGCACTGAAGACCTTTACCTTCCCCAGTGCAGCTTTCAAGATGTCATTTATTACCACCAGAAACAGGGCTGGTGATAATATGCAGCCTTGTCTGACACCCGTTCGCACAGGGAAGCTCTCGGACAGCTCTCCTCTATGCAAGACGTGACACCTTGCATCTTCGTAGGATTCTTTAATCATAGCTATGACCTTATCTGGAATACCTCTCCTACGCAAAGCATTCCATATGTAATCTCGCTTAACGCTGTCGAAAGCCCTCTCGAAGTCCACAAACATGAGATGTAGTGGCGAACCCATTTCGGCTGACTGCTCTAATATTATCCGTAGGGTATTTGTGTGGTCGGTGCAAGACGACCCTTTACGGAATCCTGATGAGCCTGATAAACTTCGAGAGTGCTCTCGACGACATCACTAATTCTATTGAGAATTACCTTAGCCATCATTTTTGATACGGCAGTAAGTAGACATATAACACGCCAATTGCCATAATCCCGAAGGTCGCCTTCTTCGGAATTTTCACAATGATGCCCTCTTTCCATTCAGTCGGATATCTTCCTTCATTCCACACCTTAGTTAAGAGTGGGAGTAGTATATCGGCTGTTATTTCCGAGTCCGCTTTAAGGAGTTCGGTTGGTAGTCCGTCTATACATGGAGCTTTCCTTCCCGCCATTGACCGAATGGCGGAAACTATCTCTTCCTTATCTGGGGGATCGTCCCTAATAGAGGATTGTTGTGGTTGGATATTTGAAAGTTGTTCTGTTTCCGGAATATCTTCCTCTGACAAGATGTTTAAAATATCAGAGAAGTATTCCTTCCATCGTCGCAACTGGTATTCACTCATCATTTGACACCTAACAGTGTGAAATTCTCCGAAGTGGTAAGCTGTGCACCGTCAAATGTTACATTGTGAGTCAACACTAAAAAATCACGTTTGAGGGATAGATGAAAGGCCTGTGTTTTGGATGCGTTGAACTCTACTCTGTTTATCCTCCCCATTCCAGGATTAATTTGAGATCCGAGTTCAGCGAACTGAATAACTCCCTGCGATTGGAAGCAATGGAATGATTGTTTGATTCCGCAGCAAAGTCTAAATTACTGTCATGTGCAAAACTATAAATTGGATTGGGAATGGACGATAGAAGGTCATTTATGAAAACTAAGAAAAGAATTGATGATAAAACAGAACCTTGAAGGACGCCGGAATCAATTGGGTAGAATGAAGAAGTAACGCCATCTAATACTTCTTGTATAAGGCGTTCAGAAAGATAACTCTCAATCCATTGAACAAGGATATCATTAAGGCCGATGGCCCTAAGCTTAACTAAGAGACATTCATGCCAAACGCTGTCAAAAGCTTTTGCAATGTCAAGTGAAGAGAACTTGACCTTCGCCATATTTATGTAAGCATGAGTTTCAACGCTCTGTCAAGTAGACATTTCACATTACTTTCGAGTACAGTGGAAGACCGTGGATATTTATACAATATGTAATTGCAATTATTGTTGGAGAGACTATCAATTTCATTTCACTACTATTTTAGAAATTTACAATAAAAAAAGCACAATAAAATAACAAGATGGATATTTGATGTCAATCGGCTCTCAAACGAAGATCAAAATGCAAGAAATTAAAACTTGGACTGCTCAAAACAGAAAAAAAAATCGGAGGGCATTTTTTTTCGCTAAAAAATCATTATACCCTAAACGTTCCTGCCGCAAAAGTGAAACTTCATTTTGTTCCACACACTTAATATTTTACAATGTTACATACAACGAATTTAAAAAAAAAATTCAGAAATTTGATTTTCTTGGTTCAGTTTAGGCTACGCATAAAACAAGTTTTCCGTGAATCCTGAGAGATTTCAGGAAAAAGCATTTTGTAGAGAAATCCGCCACCACTAGTCCTCGATCTCAATTATATCGCAAGTATAAAATAACTTTCTAGTTGATTCAAAGTACGATAACTATTCAAATTTTTAGTAGCGTGTAACGTTTTATAAACATTCTTATCTTTAATCAATAATTTTTTTATAAAATCAACCCTCCTTAAATAATTCACTATTTCCAGAAGATACTAGTACGCCTAAAGCATTTCACAAGAAGACCCTTGTTTCGTTGTCTCTATTATTAAAGAACGATATTATCTTAAAGTTGGTAGGTAGGTACATCGCAGTACATCCTTTTTTTTATTAATTTACGTAAGGCATGAGTGGTTTCCATGTTGAGTGTTGGTCAACATGAACATGATTAACGCTCTCGAACATAATTTATAGCTTCATTTGAAGTGAAGAATTTCAATCATAATCCCCCCTCCCCTGAACAAAAGCCAAGGAAGATGTTCAAGAGAAAATTTGTTTTGATGTTCTGGACCTCTTTAATTGCCTGCTTGAACCGAGTGTCTAGAACATATTCGCGAGGTAAATAAGAAGACATGCTACCTAATAATTGTAAAGTATGCAAGGGGCTGTACTTATAAAACATACCCTTCAATAAAGGCATCAAAAATTGCCTTTTAATACTTTAATGAGACGTTTATGTGGTGAAAAAATTTACTCGCTCAAGTTTATGCTAATTTTTTGAGTATTAAACACGTCGTAAATTATAAATGGTTTGAAGATCGAAAATTCAGCGTGTGATTTGGTACTTAAATTCTGAAAAAGGAAATGGACGAGGAATATGAATAGTAGTCGTACGAAAGTTTTTAGTTTATCAAATGGAGTCATTTTAAAATCTAATTTGAGGACCAAGTCTTTTCACCACTTTTATCATCTCCCATGCGAATGACATATTTTTATAATTTGAAATCAAATTGGTTTTTTTTTAGAACATTATTAACAAGTCAATCATACACACTATCTAATGATAATATGATTACAAAAGTACTATCACCCCTTTCACCATCTTCCATGCAAAATTCTTCTTTGATGGACCTCATACCACCTCTGCCTGCCACCTTTCATATCATTAATACACATCGTCAGTGATATGACATATTTACCGTAAGACTCTCTGATAAAATGCAACATGTGTAAATGGGGAAGGTATCGCCACAACCAGTCATAATCATGAACCGATAGTAAAAAAAACTAGGGATGTTCGACTGGAAAGCAAAATTAAAGAATGATAATGAGAATAGCGTAGACGATAGGAGCGATTCAGATTATAAAAATTAGATTATCTGCGATGAGGAATCTAGTATAGATAGGGGTGGCAAAATCTGCTCTTTTACAATCGCAGTGATCAACTACGACTGTTCTTTTTCAATATCTGTGAAAAAGAGAAGCTCTAGTAATAGCAGTGATTTTTTCACTATATATGCTAGTGCGCATGGATGGCAAAAACTGTTATTGCAGTGATAAATCTCTTTAAGAAGAGCTGCTATTTCATTTTTTTTTAATTTGGCAATGATTCAAATTGAAACAGAAAAACGAAATGAATTAAACGGAAGAGCACAGAAATCTGAAATGAAATCAAATCCGAAAAAATTAAACTATTTATTTACATGTTGGTTAAATAACACAACTCAATAAAAAAAAACAGACAAACTAGCAATATCTTGCATCTAATAATCAGGTAGACCCAATCTCATGTTCAGTAACACCAGCTAAGTACGCATAGTGAGCATTTCTCCCTCGGAATGAAAAAGTTTCCTCTTACTATCCAAAGTACGAAAAAACGATAGAGTGCAATCGATTCACGATGGCAAAAATATCAATCGCATCGCATATACACAAATCAAATAAAAAAAACACATGGTCATGGAAAACCGAACCAAAATGGTCTATTGTATTCTTTTTTTTTTCATAGAATATTACACCCACAAACGGTTTCATCAATGAAGAACGTAAAGCTCTTATCGACACAGTGGACTGACGCGTAAATCGGCGTCCCACTTCACGCCAACGAGATTGAAAATCAGAACGAACCCCGCCAAACAAATCGCCAGCAAACCGAACCATTGACTACTTCGCACGTCCCACCTAACCTATTAGATCCCAAAACCCATCGATCAGATCAAAGCTCGCCAAACAAGTCACAGTTGCACTTCACCCAGCCCCAGCACTAAGCTCACCTTTCAAATGTAAGTCGTTCATATGGAAGCTCTTTCGTTGCTTGATTGTTGCTGAATATCAGATTGTCTCTCATATATTCTCTTGTCTTTCTTCGTATCTTTTGTATCGCTCGCGCTCAGCGATATCTATGAACTGTTTACTGCTCAGCTCAGTGATATCAAAGACTATCCATAATATTAGCTACCCCAAACCTAGTTGATAGTCTTTGGTGATACCTGCACTACCTACACACTGTTCATGCTTTCAGTGCTATTGCATTACACTGAGGAAGTATAGTAATAAATGAATGCGATTTGTATAGCGGGCTTTGATCTGATCGGTGGATTTTATGTTCTGATCGATGGGATCTAGACCCTTTTGGTTTGGTTTTCTATGACCGAGTGTTTTTATACTCTAGATGAAACCTGAGAGTATTATAAGTTTGCCACAAAGTTAGTAACACCAAGAAAAAAGGCTCGTAGAAAAAAATTAATGATGCAGAAGTTCATATAATCACTCAAAAATCTCAAAGCCGAATGTCCGTCTGTCTCTAGCTTGAGAACGCGTTGAGCTAGAAAGGTCAAATTTTGTATACGTCGTTTTTGACAAAAAAGTAAGGTCAAGTTCGTGAACGGACCAAATCGCTCCGCCTTTTCCACCCCCTTGTTGTGACAGTACCGAGGCAAGTTCTCTGCTGGGCAGCAGAGTCCAGGTGGTGGCGCTGATGTTCGAGGTCTCTCCTCTACCTCTACTCTGTTACCAGCTGAAGTTGAAAGAAGGAGAGCATAAAATTTTTTGGTGCTGGCTACATATGAACGCGGTTTTCTTTCTGGATCGTAAAATTTTTCTTAACCCAGTTATTTAGATAATAGTATTAACATTAGTGAATTTTTTTCCAAAACAAATATTGTATTTTAGTTCAGAACTGTTCATCCCTCCCATACAAAATTACACAATTTCGCAATTTGACAATAAACGGATTTGCTAGAAAATTATAAATGCTATTGATCTAAAATTTGGAATGTAATACTTTTATGACGATTCCAGTCTACTGTATAAAAATTATTTGAGTCCTCCCCTTCCTTCGACCACCTCCCATATAAACTGCACTTTTTCATTAGAAATAATAAATAAATGTACTCAGTTCGTATAGAATTGATGGAGCTGAAATTGTACACTACATATTTATTTAGAACTATTAGTAAAGCCAAAACCAAATTATACGTTTAGCTTTACTCTTCTATCCCCTCCCATACAAAATGACACAGTTTCGCAATTTGACAATAAACAGATTTGTTCGAAAAGTGTAAATGCTATTAATCTAAAAATTGAAATATATTATTCCTTCCACCACCTCCCATACAAAATGCGCTTTTCATGAAATACTATAAACAAATTTGCTCAGTTCGTATAAAATTGATCGAGTTGAAATTGTGCTTTAAACAATTATTTAGAATTATTAGTAAGACCAAAAAAAATAGACGGTTAGCTTCACTCCTTCACCCCCCCCCCCCTCCCATTCAATTTGACACGATTTCACAACATTACAAAAAGTAGATTTTCCTGAAAAGTACGCATGCTACTGATCTGCAATTTCAAACATATCAAACCCTGATGTTTTTAGTTATTTCTGAGAAACTCATTAAGAACTCGCCCCTCCCCATACAAACTTCACAATTTCACTATATCCAATACACTAATTTTCTCAGTACCTATTAAATGTTTTATAAGTCATTTTGATGACAACTCTAACGTGAAGTGAAAAAAGTAGTTCAATATCGTCACCCCCTCCACCACTTCCCCTACTTGATAGCAAAAAATTTCTCTTTAATCAAGAGTATCGCACGATTGGGCTTTACGCCCAAGGGAAAAAGTCGAAAACTACACTTGCTAATATCTCCACCACGAATGCAGATAGAAAGTTGAAAATCAGAACAGATATAGAGAAGGTTGTGGGACAAACTTTAAAAATAATTTAATTTTTTTATTCATTGGCGTCCGAAAAGGGTGGGAACTAAAAACAAATTGTCGGCCGAATTAATTTTTCAAATCACTATATCTTCGAAATTACTTATTGCAAAAAATTCATATTTTAGGGCCATTAAGGTGGCATATAGTTCCATTGGAATCTGCTTAGAGAGTGGCTAATTACTGTAAGGGGGAGGGTCAGGGGGGTGCAAAGAAAAACACTTAAAACCCAATATCTCGGCTATTTATTAAGCTATGTAATTAAGTCTTAGAACTTATTTTAAGCTATATTAGAAAAATATAATATTTGGACAAAATAGTAGTGCGGGGAAATGGGGAGCATTTCAAAAATGGCGCACTTTTCAAAATTACAAATCCTTATATCTCAAAAAAGAGGACAAATATCAAATCGAAAATTTGTCAGATTTTAGAACTATATAATAGTTAGTTTTGGTAAAAATTTTAAGTTGGGGGTGTAAGGGGAGGGAGGTGATAAGCAAAAATGTCGAAAATTTTGAGTGATTTTTTAGGGGTCTGGTTAAAGATACAAAGTTTAAATTTTTCATGTAGATACATCTATTTGATATACATAGAAAAATAATAACAACTTGATTCATAATTGTTATACACTGACCCCCCGGTCTAACGTGCACAAGGTGTTTCATGTGCATTGAAAAAAACACAGAAACTGAAAATTTTTGAGTGAAATTTTAAGGTAAAAACTTGAAAATTTGCGAAATGCATTTAAAAAAAATCCCTAAATATATGAAATATTAACTGGTCGAAAACCTTCTACCCCCTCCCATCCAATTTTATTTTTTCGACCACTTTTAAGAAATCAATTATCACCTAACTATTAAAAGACATCAATTTGAAATTTAGCAGGAGAACTTATAAAAATAGTTGAAATTAAATTACGTTAAAAGTTTTGAAATCGCGCTTGCCCTTCTACCCCCTCCCATACAAAAGTATGATTTCGACTAATTTCATTAAATCAACTAATAACCAACAAATTAAAAGCTACGAACTTGAAATTTTGTACAAGCACCTTACAAGAGAAGCGATATAAAACTAAATATCAAATTTTACGATTCCCCTACCTTCTCTACCCCCTCCCATACAACTGTTCGGTTTCGTGAATGTAAAATACACCGAATTTTATGAAAATTCTATGCAACTTCGTCTATGAAACACATTCTATACAGAGAATATTGGACGGGATTCAAGCAATTAATTAAAAAGCTATTAACATCCACCCACCCTTACTATTACCCCTACTCCTCCCATCATAAAACCAAACTTACAGAAACGAATGAAATATAGTTAACAGTCCTGCCCAAGAACTCCCTTTCACTTAGCCTTCCCTAACCACTCTAACCTGCATATTGACTTTCCACTCATCCGCAACTTGTCCCAAGAATAACAAAGTTTCGCCCAATTCGTTGGCAGTTTATTTAATGCACCAGTTGCAAAAAAAAAGTGAAAAACGGAAGTGTGATACCTTCACTAGTGAAATCAGAAAAAAAAATGTTTGAAAAATTTTGAGATGACTTAAAGTGGAATCAGCTCAAAATTTATGTAAATTCTCATGTGTCACGGGTTTAAGTAAGTAGAAAGACTCAAAAGTAATAAACTGCCACAAGTCAGGCGCAACTTTATTATTCTTGGGACAAGTTCAGGATGCGTGGAAAGCCAATATGCAGGTTTTGGTGGTTAGGGAAGACTAAGTAAAAGGGGGTTCTAGCGCAGGGCTTTTGTCAATTTAACACTTAATTGCGAATACGATCAATTGCTCCAGTACATATAATCAATATTTCATTCGTTTATGAAAGTTCGGGTTTGTATGAGGTGATAGTATGGGTGGGTGGATGACAATAATTTTTTAATTGATTGCTTGAATCATGTCCAATATTCTCTGAATAGAATGCCAGTTTCATAAATGAAGTTGCATAGAATTTTCATAAAATTTAGTGCGTTTTACTTTCACGAAACCAAACATTTGTGTGAGAGGGAGCAGAGGAGGTAAGGGAATCGTAAAATTTGTGATGCAGTTTTATTTTGTTTCTCTTGTAAGGTTTTCGTGCAAAATTTAAAGTTCGTAGCTCTTAATTTGTTGGTTATAAGTTGATTTATCTATTCTAATTGATTTATCTAATCTAAGTTGTAGCCTAGTGGATAGCACGTTGGTCTAAAATGCGAAGGTCGTGAGTTCGAATCCTTCACCAGAGCCCTAAGAATCTCTCAAAACACCTCCCAACTTAAAACTTTAACTAAAATTAAAAGCTAAATGCTCTTCATTTTCCCCCACTACTATTATGACCACATGTTATATTTATACTCTAGATGAAATCTGAGAGTATTATAAGTTTGCCACAAAGTTTATAACGCCAAGAAATAAGGCTCGGAGAAAAAAATGAATGATACAGAAGGTCATATAATCACTCAAAAATCTCAAACCCGGTTGTCCGTCCGTCCGTCCGTCCGTCCATGTCCTCTATAGCTTGAGAACCCCTTGAACTAGTTCAGATTTTGTACACTTCGTTTTTGATAAAAAAGTAAGGTCAAGTTCGTGAACGAGCCAAATCACTCCACCCCTTCTACCCTCCCATAAAAAATCACAAAATTCCGTAATTTGACAATAAACGGATTTATTCGAAAAGTATAAATGCTATTGATCTGAAATTTGGAATATACTACTTCCATGGTGATTCCAATCTACTGTATAAAAGTTATTAGAGTCCTCCTCTTCCTTCCACCACCTACAAACTGCCCTTTTTCATGAAATGCTACAAACAAATTTACTCAGTACGTATAAAATTTTTCGAGCTGAAATTGTGCACTTAATACTTATTTAGAATTATTAGTAAGACCGAAAAAAATTCGACGATTAGTTTCACTCCTTCCACCCCCTCCCTCTGACACAATTTAACAACTTCACGAAAAGTCGAATTTCCTGAAAAGTATGAATGCTACTGATCTGCAATTTAAAACATGTCAAAAAAAGATGTTTTAAGTTATTTCTGAAAATTCATTAAGAACTCGTCCCTCCTTCTATCACCTCCCATACAAACTGCACAATTTCACTAAATCCAATATACTAATTTTCTCAATACTTATTAAATTTTTTAATTCTAAATTTTCTATAAAATCTTTTGGTTGCAACTCTAGCATGATGTGAAAAAAGTTGTTCAATGTCCTCCACCACTTCCCCTAAAAAATTTCTTAAAATCGAAAAATTTCTCTTTCATCTATAGTATCGCAAGATAGGGCTTTACGCCCAATCGTAGTCCTGTTATGTTTTGATTTAGTCATAAAACGCGAAAAAAACAATATTTAAGGGTAGCAAAATTTTTTTCTGTGTCGATCGCAATACTTTATTCTTAGGATTCTGATCCTAAATCTTTTCATAATTATTGAATAACCGCAAAAAGTGTTTTCTAAATGCTTTTAGTAGCGATAGTTTCTTTGACCTCCTGTTAAATTCCACGTTAATAACATAAAATGAATTGTCATATCACCGACGATATATATATACATACATATTAAGATTATAGCTTAGCTCATTGAAGTGATTGATCGATTATTGTTTTGATTTCAATGAAGAGCCTATTTATTTAAATTCAATCTATCTAAATCGTAATACCTAACGTTAAGAGCATTTAAATTCTACAATTCCGAGACTCATATTAATTATCACAATTCCAACTGGTGAAACTTTTGAGTTCACCATAAAACTAATATCTATTTTTTAACATCCGCCTATAAAGACAGCCCCTTTAAATTCATGAAAACACTAGAGCACACAAGTCATAAAGCCATTCCACATTAGGCCTCGAAAAATTGTCAAGGGTAAAGTTCTCAAAGTCATACAAAACAAGAAACGGCGTCATCCTTACCCTCATCCCAGCTTCAGCTCTAATAGTCCTCAAACCAATCACCAACCATATAAAGACCACCCCTGTGAGTCGAGGACATTCTAGGAACCAACAAAAAAAAATTTCTTGAGGTAAGCTCAACCGAACCACGGTATCCCGAAAACCATCTTCACTCCTCCTTCCATTCCCTTTTACCTTCGTTTAAGCTTTATAGCTCATACAAAGGAAAGCGGGCAAAAATCCTTAACTTTTTTCCAAAAGCGGACGGTTTAAAGGGTCATTGCTCCACGCTCTCTCTACAGGCAAAGGATGATGAGGAGAAGGTGGAAGCGATAGAGAGAGGAGGAGATGGTGAGATTCGAGGGCAACGTCTAACATGCACAACAGGTCAGACGTCTCCCAAAAATATACGTCTCAGGAAGGCTATACCCGCAGCCGACGGCTACCCTCGTCCCGAAGCATTGTAAATAAATTGTTCGGCTTTATTTTTTATTTTTTGCTCTCTCAACGCTTTTGAGAGCTTGCTGGAAGGAATATTTTCGGGCTTCGTGTCTTATTCACTCCCCCGTGAAGCTTCAGCATGATGTCTATCTGGAGCTGTTCTATAGTAGACCACCGGCAGCTCTTTCCTGTCTCCTTCTGTGACCATGTTAGAATGTGAAATATCCAGAGGAGCATTGAGCTTGCACAGCACGTTTGTTTGGGTTTTCTTCGTCAGATAGCTTCAAGGACGAATCATACTTGGAGACATCAAGTATATTGTGTGTATGTGTCTGGTTGGGGCAAGGATTTCAAGTTTGACGAACTGTCGGGTTAAGCAGCTCGAGAAATTTTTCGGGAAAAAAATAATCGAATCCGTGTATTTTTTTATTCAATTTTTTTCATGGATATTTTTAAGGGTTGATGACATTCAATTGAAATGAAATGTACGTGTAGTCTCCATGCATGATGCGATTATGGTCATACCAATTAAGATGTTAAGGATGTTTGGCCCTTGAAAGAAACTTTTCATGTAAATCGGATTGGTAAGGCATAGAGCAATGGAGACGATCTCAATGTCAGCTGCTTTGAGTTTTTAAATCCGTTGCTTTGTATAAGAGATTATCGAAACCTCTCATCGTATCGAAAAAGGAAGATGTAGGAATAGAAGGACTTTTGAGAAAAGCTGGTAATATATTTTTTTTTCAGGTGCAAAAAAAGTTGTAAAAAGAATGATATAACGTATAATGACTCCAAAATTTCGTAAAGCCATTACTTCTGTAACAATAAGGTTAAATTGACAAAATTGAAAACGTAATAGTGAACCAATTGGTCACAGAACCCGAAATTATAAGAAATCGCAACTGTTTGAAGTGGCGTTCAGAAATAAAAGCAAGGACTTAATGCACTGCTACCGAGTTTTTCTGAAAAAATACCCAGATTTTTTGTAACAGGAGGGTTTGTACAGGGAGTCGTAAAAATTGTGATGCAGTTTTATTTCGTTTCTCTTGTAAGGTGCTCATACAAAATTTCAAGTTTGTAGCTTTCAATTTGTTGGTTATTAAATGATTTATTAAAATTCTTCTTGCTGGATTCCTGTAAAACCGGCTAGTTTTTGCTAATCCTACTATTTCAAATCTTATCCAAATGTGGTCTGACAAGAGTGGTTCTTTTGAAAATCTCCAGCCGCGAACCACTAGTGACTTCGAGTTAGTTGCAAGAGTCAGGTCGATAACCTTGCTTCTTACTCTATTAATGAAGGTGGGCTTATTACCAACATTACAAACTTTTAGATTGTTCATGCTAAGATATTCTAGGATTGTCTTATCGCGATCATTACAATCTGTGCTAGACCACTAGGTGAGATCGACATTCGCATCACAACATATTACCAAGTCCCCTATGCACCGGACAAGCTGGCACAGGTCAATCGTTGGAACATCCCTTGCTACGTATGGCTGGTATGATGAAACCAGCTTAACAAGCTGCGGTGTTCTGTTGAAGGACCTCTACCAGAGCGTCGCAGTTTGGTCTAGACTGCTAAATTGTGGAATTTGTGTCAATTGTAGTTTTTTTTTACAACGACACAGTTTTGTTGCACCAACCAAAGTTGTATGTTCTCTGCGGTTCAATAATCTTTAAACACCTCTGATCTGAACGCTCCTCCTTTATCAGTAATAAATCGATATAGATTCCCAAAAATCTTCTGCGGACTCCGAAAACTGAAAAAAGACTAATACCATTGACACATAGCGGCCCTAATTATAATTTAACTAATTCGTAATTTAGCTCGTCTTCATCGTTAGTAGATTGGTGACACACAGCACTTTGCATATTAAGAAAAGCCAATCACTCATCTGTCATATTTTAAAAAGTTGAATTGCATAGCCAATAGGCAATAAAATTTTGCAAGGAAGGCGGCAAAAGAAGAAAAACGATCCTTAGTCCTGTTTTGCAATCGTTTGTAAGTCATTTTTCATAGCTGAGCATGATGAGATGATTTACCCGATAAATCATCACTATTTTGGTAATTTAGCTACATTAGCGTATGACACACAGCCGTTTAATGATATTTGAGACCTTAATTATAATTAAGCTGCGGTATGTGTCCCCCTCTGGGATGGGGGCTGTAGAATTCACCCACAGCCAGTCCTGCTTGCCCTAAAAATGGCAAATGGACACTCACTGGATCATGGGCTTATCACCCGTGATCTTAAGACCTAAATGATACGAGAAACGGATACATCGCCTCGGATACGGACTGATTCTACGGTAACGACTTTTGGCATTCGAAAACGGACTATGATTGGCTTCTGGAATGTTCGAACATTGAATGACGGGGGAAGAGCTGGGGTTACTCGGTCCTTGCACCGCCAATCAGTGATCGACCGTGAAATGAAGCACTATAACATCCAAATCTTGGGCTTGAGCGAGGTCAGGTGGACAGGATCAGGAGAAGAACGAACCCCTAGCGGAAACACTATTCTGTACATTGGCCCTGAAAGTGAAGCCAGAAATGGCGTGGCGTTCGTCCTTACGCCGAGAGCGAGAAACAGTCTCATTAGCTGGCAACCAATCTCGGATAGGATTATCGTCGTCAGGCTCAGGACCAGTGTCAGAAACGTCACAATTCTGCAGTGCTACGCACCAACTAATACCGCAACATCTGGTGACAAAGAGGAGTTTTATAGCCAACTGAGTGCCACCTTCGAACGTGTTCCAAGAGGTGATATTATTATCATCTCGGGAGATATGAACGCCCAGGTTTGGATCAGACAACACTGGACTAGAACACGTCATGGGGAGGCATGGTGACCCTTGGGTCGACCCTTCACGACCTTGGATTAAGAGACCCGAAAACGGCGAATTATTTGTGGAGTTCTGTAGTACTCGGCAAATGGTCATCGGAGGGACCCTTTTTCCACACAAGAGTCATCATAAAACATCTTGGGTTTCCCCTGACGATGTTACTCAGAACCAGATCGACCATTTGGCTATAAGTCGCCGATGGAGAAGATGTCTCCTCGATGTGCGAGCGAAACGTGGAGCTGACGTGGGGAGCGATCACCACTTGATGGTTGCCTGCTTGAGATTGTGTACAGCAGCTATCCGACGACCACAAATTCTTCAAATGAAGCGCAAGCTTAATGTGGATAAACTCAGAGATCCCAACAAAAAACTCGAATACACCACCATTCTACGCGAAAAGTCATCCACATTGGGTGAACATGAAATGCGCACACTGGACGCCAATTGGGAGGCAACCAGAAACACTTTTCTAACTAGTGCTGAAGAATCTGTGGGATATGCGCAAAGCGGTGAGAAACCCTGGATGTCACAAGACACATGGGACAAGGTTGACAATCGGAAAAAAGCCAAATTGGCAATCATCTCTCAACCCGATGTCAACCAACGAACGCCCGACTTGAGGCAGAACTACCGCGATGCTCATATACAGCTTAAAAAGGCGGTTAGACGCGACAAGAGAAAGGCCATTGAAGATCTGGCAAACAAGGCAGAATCTGCGGCTTACCTTGGGGATATGGGTTCACTATTTAAAATCATGAAACAGTTGACGAACAGGAATTTCACCGCCAACCACCTGGTGAGAGATGTCAACGGAACTCTCCTTAATATGAGTGAACACCAGTTGCGACGATGGAAGGAATACTTCTCTGATATTTTAAACATCTTGTCAGATGAAGATATTCCGGAAACAGAACAACTTCCGAACATCCAACCGCAACAATCCTCTATTAGGGACGATCCCCCAGATAAGAAAGAGATAGTTTCCGCCATTCGGTCAATGGCGGGAAGGAAAGCTCCAGGTATAGACGGACTACCAACCGAACTCCTCAAAGCGGACCCGGAAAAAACAGCCGATATACTCCTCCCACTCTTCACTAAGGTGTGGAATGATGGAAGATATCCGACTGAATGGAAGGAGGGCGTCATTGTGAAAATTCCGAAGAAGGGCGACCTTCGGGATTGTGGCAATTGGCGTGGTATATGTCTACTTACTGCCGTATCAAAAATTATGGCTAAGGTAATTCTCAATAGGATTAGTGATGTCGTCGAGAGCACTCTCGAAGTTTACCAGGCTGGATTCCGTAAAGGGTCGTCTTGTACCGACCACACAAATACCCTACGGATAATATTAGAGCAGTCAGCCAAAATGGGTTCGCCACTACATCTCATGTTTGTGGACTTCGAAAAGGCTTTCGACAGCGTTAAGCGAGATTACATATGGAATGCTTTGCGTAGGAGAGGTATTCCAAATAAGGTCATAGCTATGATTAAAGAATCCTACGAAGATGTAAGGTGTCGCGTCTTGCATAGAGGAGAGCTATCCGAGAGCTTTCCTGTGCGAACGGGTGTCAGACAAGGCTGCATATTATCACCAGCCCTGTTTCAGGTGGTAATAAATGACATCTTGAAAGCTGCACTGGAAGGTGGGGAAGGTAAAGGTCTTCAATGGAGACTATTTAACATCTTAAGTCACCTTGATTATGCTGATGACGTGTGTTTGCTTGCACATACCCGTTCGGACTTAGAGTCAAATGTTCGCTCGTTGCATTCTAAATGCAAAGAGGCGGGACTGAAAATAAATGTGCGTAAAACCAAGTACATGCACATGGGTTCGAACGCAAGCACACCGATAGTTCTTAATGGACAGGATGTGGAAGAGGTGCAAGATTTTTGCTATGTCGGAAGCATTGTCAGCATGGACGGCGGAGCCGAAAAGGATGTTGAGGCTCGGCTAAATAAAGCTCGTCAGGCCTTCGGTATCCTTTCCCCTTTCTGGAGGTTAAGAGAGATCTCCCTTCGCACGAAGCTGCGAGTTTTTGACGCATGCGTCAAATCCGTGTTGTTATATGGTTGTATTACGTAGAAAGTGACCGTTCGACTTACCAAGAAACTACAGACTTTCGTAAACCAATGCCTCCGACGCATTTTAGGAATATTCTAGCCAGAAGTGATCTCCAACGACGAACTTTGGAGTACAACTCGCCAGACTAAAATAGGTATTGAGATTCAACGGCGAAAGTGGCAGTGGATCGGTCATACTTTGAGGAAACCAGAGCAAAACATCGCAAAACAGGCTCTGGATTATAACCCTCAAGGAAGACGTCGGGTTGGTCGACCATGTAACACATGGAAGCGAGCAGTTGAGCAGGAGGCCAGAGGAATAAACAAGTCCTGGCAACAGCTTAAAGCCGATGCGCAGGATCGCGCCTTGTGGAAGAGAGTTGTTTCTGTCCTATGCCCCTATAGGGGGTCTTAACAGGAATTTGATGTGTCAATGGTATAAAACGTCTACGTGTTTCATTCTCGTTCGAGATCGATGTTCTATTTCTTGATCGAACTCTTGCATGTCGATTGCTTTTGGTGACATATCTTTTTTGTCATCGTTTTTTCAAATGGTTGACAATCCGTGATGATTTCGGAGTGCATGCCTAGTAAATACACGCGAAGTTTCTTTAACGTCTTAATCACGGCAAGTACTTACAGCTCGTATGAGTGTCATCTCTTTTCGGCATCGGACGTTTTAGTACTCATATAGTACACCTGATGAAAATCGTTTTCCCCCGGAAGTTTCTGCAGTAGTGCTGCCCCATATAATTCCCGGGAAGCATCTGTGTGAAGTTCTGTTATTGCATTCGGGTTATAAATGCGCAAAACCGGATCACGTGTCAATGCATCCTTAAGCGCCCGGAACGATGCTTCCTCTTCTTTATTCCACTGAAATTTTCGGTCTTTACGCAATATATCTGATAAAGGCCTGGCCAACAAAGCGTAGTCCTTCACGAATTTTCTGAAATATCCAGTCAAACCGTAGAAAGATCTGGATATATTTGCCAACTTCGGAACTGGAAAACTACACACCGCCTTTATCTTTATTTCGCTTGGCGAAATGTTACCATTTTCGATAATATGTCCAAGAAAATCCACTCGTCTTTTCAGAAAGTGACACTTTTTCCAATTGATCACAAGGCCATGTTCAGCAGCGACTCGCAAAACTCTGACCAACTTCTGATATGCGTCTTCATCGCCCAGTCCAGGAACAATCAGATCATCATCAACCAGTCCAAACAGTCGTCAATCAATAGCGGAAAGCGATCTCTCTTGACATTACGGTTAAGGCACCTGTAGTCGACACATAAGCGATATGATTCGTCTTTTTCGGTGTTAGAACGACGAACTCACTCGTATGTCGTATGATTCCATTCATCAGCTATTCACTAATTTGGTCGTCTAATACTTTCTTCTCTATCGGTGCTAGTCTTCGAGATTTCTGGTATATTGGTTTTTCCAATATTAGTCTTATCTTTGTTTCCACTTTAGATTCCGCAATTATTTTTTCAACTCGACTTTTGTACGGTTCCCTTAAATCCATCTCGTTGACCGCTTGACTATCCTCCGCGTCTCCAGGTTTCGGTTCCTACCTTCAATAATTAATATTTCCTTCTCAGCTCTCAAACCTCTGACTTTTACGACGCCCTTTTGGATAAAAATTCGACGCTTTTTAGAAAAAACTTCGACGCTTTTTAGAAAATCGTGCCCCATGATTACTGGAAATGACGAAATACCAGATGGAACAGCAAACATTTTGATTGAATGTAATTCGTTGTTAACCAAAATATTCCACTCCACCTAATCCTGTCAGTACGTGCATTGTTGAGTTTAATTTCGAGCTACCAATCCTGGTATACAAGTTATGAAGACTAATTTACTATATGAAATTAAAACACAGTTCCTTTGATTTTATTAGTGTTTATTTCTTAACGGTTCGGCTGCAACTGACTTAATTCTAGCTTACACAAAAATTCAACATAAAATTGTCGACTTAGAAATTAACAAAATTGTCGACTTAGACATTCACAAGTTTCTGGTTTTTATAATTTGATTCCATTACTAGAATTTGTCGTACACGCGTTTTATGGAATGATAATGAATTAGACGAGACGTGCAATTCGAAATTTGAGAATTGCAATTTTGTGCTTATGGGAATTAAATTATAATGAATAAAAAAGAATCGAAAGAATTGCAATATTGCAAAAGAAGAAGAGCGTTAAATTATGGTGAATAAAAAAGAATCGAAAGAATTGCAATATTGCGAAAGAAGAGGAGCATGGAATTGGGACGTGTTAACTCTTCCCTCTTTAAAAATCTGTGTCCCACAGATTAAAATTAAAATTTTTTTTTTTATAGATGAATTGTACGGGATCTGGGTAAGTTAGGATAAGTTGGCTTGTAAATTTGTTTTTGAAGTTTTGGTTCGAAGGAGGAAAAATAAGGATGCAAGTATTGCTATTATAATAATGATCGTCGCATCAGATGCAATAGATGTAATTTTATTAAGTGAGAAATATTCTAGTTTTTTGACATTATCCAAATGAAGCTTATGCATATACTCTAGGTCGATTTGTATATCCTTTTCCGTGAGGTTACTTTGTAGGACGGAGGGTAAAATGTGAAAGGTTTGTATTTCTCTACTGATATATTCAATATCGTTAATTCGGACCGTATCATTTGGGAAGCTAATAATGAATGTTCCGTTAAGGATTTGTGTTTTGTTTTGGTGGTAAATTTTTCCATTGAAGTTAGTTAGAAATATTGTGTTTTCATTTATAGTTTCTACAACCGGTTTATTGTGATACTGATACTGACAAATCGCGTTGGTGCCGTCAAGAATCTGCGATATGCAATCGTCCTGCGATAGCTCCTGAAGTAAGTTTCTATCGCAAATCGTTACGTTTTGTATTTTCGCACATTGCCCTTGTATTCCCTATTTTGTCTGATGGGTTATAAACAGCTGTGAATAGTTCAGAAGTATTCTCTTATTGTTTTTAATTGTGGAGCGGACTAAGATATGGTTAAAATTCGTGTCTTCTGTTTTGGGTAAGCATATTACGTATAAGAGTAGGGAGTCCCTAATAAGCATCATCGGTTCGGCATACTCTATCGCTTGAATTTCGTTTTCGTAAGGCAAGCTCTTTATTTCAGATAGGACTTTGTTAATCTCTGTAGTGTCTAGTAGGTTTGAATTTACAATCCCTCGTTTAGCAAGTTGGCTGGCCAATACGATTTCCCGAATCTCGTCTTTAAGGATTCCCAATTTGTTAAAAAGCATTTGCTCATAATTATTGTTATTGTGCGCGTTGACATCTGAAATGATCCTGTTGTAATTGTCGATAAGCTCGGTGGATACGTTTGTGAGGTATTGGTTGATTTTGTACTGTTGATTGTTGTTGTGTACTATGTCATTTTAGCTTTTCAAGATGTTGTTCCAGTCGGTTGCGTCTGGATTTCCCGCGATCCATTTCCAGGCGGACCCTATCCAATTAACCGAACGCTTACTTCGGGTTGCTCGAAGTTGGGCTAGTAGTTCTCCTGTTTGGGATACTTGATGATGAAGTTGCGGAATTAGGATGCTAGATTTATTGAGCCGATGTTGTACTATAGAGTCGATGTTGGCTAGTATTTCTTCGTATCTGCTAAGATTTATCGTGTGTATAATTTTGAAATTTCCATGGGTGATTTTGCCGAGTCCTTTCCGCATGGTCACGAGAGGGCTTGTGTATTTGTAGATGTCGAGCATGGCCTCTGCTGTCCATAGGGTGATTCTGAAATGGACGGGACATTTTTTAGGTGCGATTTGTGAATTCTTTTACCTGTGGTTGTAGTGACTGTAACACGATTATTCTTGGCAATCGTTTCTTTTTTGAATAAAGGTTTATCCTTGGATTTGATTTGCTTATCTTTCTTATAAACAATATCTCCAGATTTGTAATTTTTGGGTTTTTTACGCTTTGCATTATGGGTGTCTATTTGATTTTTTTGTTTTCGAAGTATTTCGCACTTTACGTTCTCATGCAATTTGGTTTTAAAGTCGTTAAGATGTTGGTAGTTAATCCGTTGGGATCTCCCAAAGAATATATCCGATGGTTTGGTTTTAGTGACAGAGTGGATCGTGTTATTGTATCTGTCTACAGCAATTCTTACAGTTTCTTTTAAGGTGAGGTCAGGGTTCTCTTTATGAAGACATCTAGTTATTTCCAATATCGTTGAATGAACGCGTTCGATTGTGCCGTTCACTTCACTTTTCTGTGGCGGGGCTAGATATACTGTTACGCCTAATGACTCAATGTAATTTAAAATGATAGGGCTAACGAAACTACCTTCGTTATCCGAAACTAGCATTTTTGGAACAGAAAAATAATGTAGTAGTTTGATTATTTTTTCGCGGAGGTGTAAGGCGGATTTGTTCTTAATGTGGAAATATTTGGCAAATTTACTGAATTTATCAACGCAAGTTATAAATTTTTCGCCTTTGAGCGTAACTATGTCTATATGCAAGATTTCAGTTGGATACTCAGGGATTGGTGTCTTCTGGAATTCCGGTTTGTACGGATGACGGTCGTATTTACAGGTGTGGCAGATGTCACAAGTTGTAGTGTATTTTTTTATGAGTTTGCTCATTCCCGGAAAGTAGTATTTTTCCAGTATTTGTTTCTTGTTTTCGTCACCGTTTCTGTGTGCTCTTTTGTGTTCGTCCTGTATTATCTTACATTTTTCCTCTTCACATGAAATATCTTTGACAATCCGCTGAGTGATACGTATCTTAAATTTTGAAAAATCATCTTTATAAGTCTCCTGAAGTAGTTGAATAAATTCTTCTGGGATTTTTATTCCATTTATGACATTCGGACTCAAGTATTTTCTTAGTGATTTTGTTAGGGTTTGTCTGTTAATTTCTTTTAAATGAATGTAGTATCTGTGGTAGGTTTTGTGCGGTTCCTCATGAATAAGTATGTCTTTATCACCCGATATTGTCGAGATTATCAATTGTCTTTTAAAAACGTTAATTGAAGCTTCACAACATGGTATGAGCTCGCTGTTATCTTCATTCGCGCTGTGCAACGTTCCGGAACTGTTAGTTAGAATGTTAGCTTCTAGTGGTAACCTGGACAGGGCGTTGGCAACGACATTTGTTTTCCCCGGTTTATATATAAGCTCGTAATTATATTCCTCGATTCGTGATTTCCACCTTTTAAGCTTGGCATTGTAATTCCTATTGCTTAAAGCAAAGGTCAGTGGTTGGTGATCCGTAAGGATTTTTACCTTTTTCGCTCCGTATAAGTATGTTCGTAATTTGTCGAGGGCCCATACGATGGCAAGCATTTCCTTTTCACCTGTGGCATAATATTCCTCTGTTTTGTTTAAGGATCTCGATATGTAGACTATTGGTCGATCTTTACCAATTTCGCCTTGGGACAGAACCGCTCCGATCGCATGTTTCGATGCGTCTGTTGTCAGGATGAAGGGTTTGCTGAAGTCTGGAAATGTTAGAATTTCAGAAGAGGTCAATAGCTCTTTTAATGTATCGAAGGCTTCCAATTCCTTTTTCCCTAGTTTGATTTCTTTCTTCGAAGACTGGTTAGCTTTTATTTGGGCGTTTTCTCCTCTTGTCAATTGCGTTAAGGGTTTTGCAACCTTTGCAAAATCTCTTACAAACTTGCGATAGTAGGAGGCCAATCCAATAAAAGATTTGAGGTCTTTTAAATTTTCAGGGGGTTTAATTTTCTGAATAGCGGCAATTTTCTTCGGGTCTGGCAACATGCCATCCTGTGTGATTAAGTAACCAAGGAATTCTACTTTAGTTTGTAGAAAGATTGATTTTTCTATATTGACTTTAAGATTTGCCTTTTCTAACTGTGAGAGAATAGTTTGTAAGTTTTCCAAATGTTTTTCTTCAGTTTCGCCAAGGATGATAATATCGTCTATATAAACATAACAGATTTTCCCGATAAACGGTTTTAACACATCGTCGATCATTCTTTGGAATATTGCCGGAGCATTTTTGAGGCCGAATGGAAGTCTCGTGAACTCATATTTTCCGTTCGCCGTTGAGAATGCTGTTTTGGCAATATCACTTTCTTTCATTCGTATCTGATGAAAGCCGGATGTTAGATCGATAGTTGTAAAATATTTCGAGCTCCCGAAACTCGCTAAGGTATTAGTAATATCAGGGATCGGGTATGTGTCCGCTATAGTTACCGCATTTAATCTTTTGAAGTCGATTACAAGCCTGTATTGTTTTTCTCCTGCTGAATTGGGTTTTTTAGGCACAACCCAAATTGGTGAGTTGTACGGACTTTTTGAAGGGCGTATAATTCCGTCCTGAAGCATTTTGAATATTTGGTTCTCGACTTCCGACTTAGTGTATATTGGCTCAGAAGTTGATGTCCTGATTTCAGCTCTGACGCTAGTTTCGACTAGTTCGTTGTCTGTAATCGGGCCAAAAATATGTGGGTGCTTGTTTAAAATATTTTGTAGTTTCCCTTTCAGTCTGGTATTTAGGTGATCGCATTTGACCTGAATGTTGTTTACTTGACTGGAAACTTTAGATTTTGAGGGGATCCGAATGTTGGGTTTTATGTTGAGAACGTTGTTTTTCCTATCTATTACCGCCTCGAGAGCTTTGAGCGTATCATCTCCTATGATCCCATCGAATGATTTTAGTCCAGGTAGAACGAAAAAGTCTAAAATTGCATTGTTACCAACGCTTTTAAAAAAAGATCCGCTAACTTTCATGGTTATTGGGATTTCTCCCGCAGCTGATTGTATGTTAAAAGGTTTTTTTACTGGTTTTGCGTTTTGTGCTATTTTTGTAGAAACGAAGTTTTTGTTAGCGCCGGTGTCTATTAGAATTTTTAGGATCTGGCCATTGCTTATAATATATTCTATGTAGGGAACACTAGAGAGGCGTTCTCCATAAAATTTAGGTCGAACTCGTCTTGGTAGTTTTCAGACTGATCGGCTTCGGGGTCAAACTCTTCAGTTTGATCATAGTCGAATTGATCAGTATCAGTGGCAGAATAATTGTTCTCTAAAGTTTGTAGATTAAACATTCGTTGTGGTTTGTTTGGGAATTGAACAGAATCGTTCGGACGTTTATTTGATTGGAAATTGGGATATCTGTTCATGTAGTCCACTTGACGCGTTTGTATGGACCGGTCGATGTCCATCGGGACTGGAGGTTTTGGCTGGGTGGGCCTAGGTGGAGGGTTATTGTTAGTAGCTTTTTGATAATGCGTATTATGTAGGGCATTATATATTTTATTTTTGTCCGATAAGTTTAATCGGGGGCTTTCCGTTGCCCGATTCCTATTCGGATTAAAACGTGGGGTATACGTTTGGTTGATCGGTGCAGAAATGGAGTTGTTGAAATTCCTCTGCTGTGGTGGAATATTCCTGTAACTTAAATTTTGGAATTCCAGACACGACGCGTATGCTTCTGGTAGAGTCTGGGGTTTCTGAATTACTAATGTTTTTGAGAGTTCCCCGTTTAGACCTCTTATAAAGACATCTAACGCTCTATTGCGATAACTTCCGGTTAAAGCAATTATCGTTTCCCGCGAGTGGTCTTCGGTTTTAATTCTATTTATGAGCAGTGAAAGCTGATGATTCACGGCTGCGTAGAATTCGTCGACACTCATATGTCTTTGAATCATACTATGTAGCTGATGTTCCAAGGTTCTAACATCTCGCTTATCAGCATAATGAAGAGAGAGGCATTTCTTTATACTAGCCCAGTCTTCATTAAATATATTGTATGAAATAAGGGCAGCATCGGCTTGGCCTCTTATTTTTTGCCTGATATGCCTTAATATGGCTCTAAAAATTGGTTTTTCGCGAACAATGCTGTAATCTTCTAGGATTGTTTCGACATTGTGGACCCAGGACACGTATTGCACTGGATTCCCGTCGAACACTTGCAAATCTCTTACGGAATCAGGAAGCTTCCTTATCGCGTCAAGATCCTGTTCGGTTATAGGGTGATACAGGTTTGCTTGAAATGGAAGATTGCTTGACTCGGTATTGTTTTCGAGCAGCTTCAACCTTGATTCGAGATGTGACAAGTTTTGTAGCAATGGCGAGTTGGTTGGTTCGGAATTGTTTTCAATTCTACCCAACCTGGCCTCTACCTTCTTGATTTGCTCAATCTAAGCATTTACCGCCCCGGTGAGTTGCATGACCGCTTGCTGCATAGCCTCCATTTGGATATGTAGATTTTTTGTTTTGGGGGGAGTTCGCCAGATCAGAATTTATCGATAGAGTAGGTAGGGTAAAAACAGAATGAAGAAAAAAGAGAGAGAGAAAAAAAAATTGCAATTTCGTCTTTTTGTTTTTCGCGTACACCCGAATAAAAATTCCACGACAGTGTTTTAGGTTGTTTTTCAGAAGCCGCGAATACGACGAACAATAGTAATCACATTGATTTCTTACACATACGCAAAAATACACAATATTTATTTTTCTTAAATAATAACAATGATAGTTGACAATAATTTTTTCAAACTGACTAACTTTCGTTTTATTTTAGAAATAATAGTGATAATAGTTGACAATAAATTTTCGAATTGGCTTACAATAGTGCCAATGCGTTGAGGAACTTCATCGGATCGTCCGTGTTGTCCTTTTTGACCTCAACTGTTGAGGGGTTGCTTGGATGGGGTCTACTGCGGCACGGGTGGGATCACTTCCTGTTCTTCCTTCAAAATCCTGGAACGGCAGCGAAAATTTCACGGGTTCGAGCACTTTGTTATTATTTTGTCGTATTAAAATCAGATCCCTCGCCAGCCTTAGCGAAGGTTTTAAGGATCCTTTTGGCTTGTTACGGCCCTCTGATTATTTGTTTTTATTATTGTTTTTTATTAATTATTTCACTATTTTATTTCAGATTATTTTCACTTTTGCTCGGGCGCAGGTTATGAAGACTAATTTACTATATGAAATTAAAACACAGTTCCTTTGATTTTATTAGTGTTTATTTCTTAACGGTTCGGCTGCAACTGACTTAA
The DNA here is from genome assembly GCA_963669355.1 of Chorisops tibialis. NCBI lineage: Eukaryota > Metazoa > Arthropoda > Insecta > Diptera > Stratiomyidae > Chorisops > Chorisops tibialis. The sequence continues at coordinate 167,786,074 of OY770263.1, read as the reverse complement.
TTCTAGCTTACACAAAAATTCAACATAAAATTGTCGACTTAGAAATTAACAAAATTGTCGACTTAGACATTCACAAGTTTCTGGTTTTTATAATTTGATTCCATTACTAGAATTTGTCGTACACGCGTTTTATGGAATGATAATGAATTAGACGAGACGTGCAATTCGAAATTTGAGAATTGCAATTTTGTGCTTATGGGAATTAAATTATAATGAATAAAAAAGAATCGAAAGAATTGCAATATTGCAAAAGAAGAAGAGCGTTAAATTATGGTGAATAAAAAAGAATCGAAAGAATTGCAATATTGCGAAAGAAGAGGAGCGTGGAATTGGGACGTGTTAACTTACATGTGTTGAATCATTAAATTTACGTCGCTTCCGCTATCAATCAAAGCGTCGATCTTTATTCCGTTTATCTCGATCTGCACCGATCCATCTATCTTTCTGCTACTTATACAAGCGACGTTATGCCTCCTTTCATTTTTCGTAGAAGTCATGCTGCATTTTGATGAGGTGTGCCCACGCTCATTACACTTGAAATATTTGGGGCCTTTGTCCTTACTTGAACATTGGTTCGCCTCGTGACCTACCGAACCGTAACTGAAACAATAAGCACGTGGCTTCTTCTTCGAAATCGCTCCCTTCATGTCCTTCATTGAGTCTCCCTTGACCATTTTTATCGGTTTTGACCTTTCTTTCATGCAGTGATATGCTTCAAGTTTGTTTTTACTCCTGCATCGTCCGTGCACCAATAAAACTATTTTATTCGTCTCTCCATCCCAAATGCCGTCTATAATGTACTGCATCAAAGCTTCGTCTTCGATACATCCTTGAGAAGCAATTTCTTGCGTAGCATACACGTACTGGCGTCCGCTTTCGTCCAACCGTCAATTGCGTTTGGTAAGTCTGGCATGAATTATGACACTATTAACTTCCGGCGTTAACTCCCTTAATAGAGGTTCCTTTAGCATGGACTAATTTATGATGCTAGTTTCGTATGCTATGAACTTTTACGCCGAGCCTTGTGGCATTCTTCTTCTGTATATCAGCTTTTGTATATCACTCCACATCAGCACATCAGCCAAGTGCTCGAAATCTGATATCCACTTTTTAGCTGACAATGCGTCGTATTCTGAAAAATGAACGATGCTATCCTCCACGTCCTTAATCGTGAATTGAGCTACCATTCCACCTTTTTTTCCCATTTACTTCTGTCCTATCCCTCTTCCTGTTTCGAGTGTTCCGCCTTTTCTCATCGTCGTTCCCATCGTCTGAGCTCTTGGAATCTTCCTGATGTTCCCAGCTGTTTTTGCTAATAGCGTGGTCGCCACCGACATCATCATTGTCACTGAAATCACAATTGCCTCTGAAATCATCCTTGCCATCGTCGCCATCATCGTTGGCGTCGCTATCATCTTTTTTGTTATCGTGGGCATCACCTTTCTCGTCGTTCCACTTTATTTTAGCAAATTCCTCCAACCTTATTTTTAACTGGGTCTTCTTACCAACAGTTGACAATCCGAGCTCACGTAAACATGTTTGAATGTCTACTACACGCATCTTCCCTATCTTCTCAAGCCCCGGCAGATCACCGAATTGTCCTTAGAATCGGCTTACTTCTGAGTTTTCTCAATAAATCGACCGATCTTTTGTCTTGCGACACTTTCAGCCGTGTTTCCGAAATTTGTTTATTTCGATATCCGAAACGTTTGCGCTCACTTTCGGCAAATACCGGTTCAATCAATCAATCAAATTCCTGTTAAGACCCCCTATAGGGGCATAGGACAGAAACAACTCTCTTCCACAAGGCGCAATCCTGAGCATCGGCCTTAAGCTGTTGCTAGGACTTCTTTATTCCTCTGGCTTCCATGTGTTACATGGTCGACCAACCCGACGCCTTCCTTGAGGATTATAATCCAGAGCCTGTTTGGCGATGTTTCGCTCTGGTTTCCTCAAAGTATGACCTATCCACTGCCACTTCCGCCTTTGAATCTCAATACCTATTTTAGTCTGGCCAGTTGTACTCCAAAGTTCGTCGTTGGAGATCACTTCTGGCCAGAATATTCCTAAAATGCGTCGGAGGCATTGGTTCACGAAAGTCTGTAGTTTCATGGTAAGTCGAACTGTCACTTTCCACGTAGTACAACCATATAACAACACGGATTTGACCCATGCGTCAAAAACTCGCAGCTTCGTGCGAAGAGAGATCTCTCTTAGCCTCCAGAAAGGGGAAAGGATACCGAAGGCCTGACGAGCTTTATTTAGCCGAGCCTCAACATCCTTTTTGGCTCCGCCGTCCATGCTAACAATGCTTTCGAGATAGCAAAAATCTTGCACTTCTCCCATATCATGTCCGTTGAGAAAATCGGTGTGCTTGCGTTCGAACCCATGTGCATGTACTTGGTTTTACGCACATTTATTTTCAGTCCCGCCTCTTTGCATTTAGAATGCAACGAGCAAACATTTGACTCTAAGTCCGAACGGTTATGTGGAAGCAAACACACGTCATCAGCATAATCAAGGTCACTTAAGATGTTAAATAGTCTCCATTGAAGATCTTTACCTTCCCCACCTTCCAGTGCAGCTTGCAAGATGTCATTTATTACCACCAGAAACAGGGCTGGTGATAATATGCAGTCTTGTCTGACACCCGTTCGCACAGGGAAGCTTTCGGACAGCTCTCCTCTATGCAAGATGCGACACCTTGCATCTTCGTAGGATTCTTTAATCATAGCTATGATCTTATCTGGAATACCTCTCATATGCAAAGCATTCCATATGTAATCTCGCTTATAAAATAAGCGGTTGAGCCCCCAAAAATATGGGAATTGTTTATTAAATGGAATGCCAATATGCACTGTCCACATCACTAATTTTATTACGAAAGATTCTTAATATCTATTGCAACTCGTTTCCGCGGCTAAAACACCTCCGAAGCTCTCAGCTACCTCTTCACATCTAATGGTCGCGCATTCTCTCCCTTTCGCGACGGTTCGTATCTGACTTCTCGCCGCTACAGTGGCTCGCAATATCGTCATTACATATATGTATATAGATAATCTAGCAAAGGACGGAAATGAAACAGACGAAATCATCGACGGATCGATCACGCTAGCAAATAAAACGTATTATTCGGTATATCCAATAATGAAATCCAACAAAATGCACAGGAAAAATAAGCTGCGAATATATAAATCTTAATATACGACCTGTGCTCTATTATGGCAACGAATCATGGGCATTAACGCGAACTTGCGAAAAGCAGTTAACGCATTGGAAAGAAAGGTCTTCCGAAGAATTTTGGGAACTGTGAAGGAAGGAACGGAATCGCGAGTAAGATACAACCATGAGTTGTATTAACTCTACGACGAGCCAGAAGCTTCAGCATTCATCAATCTACGTAAACTGCAGTGGGCTGGCCATGTAGAGCAAATGGAAGACAGAAGAATCCCCAAACGTGCTCTTAAAGGGAAAGCGATTGGTAACCGGCCAGTAGGTAAACCACGCAAGCAGTGGGAAGTCTCGGTTGATGAAGACAGCAAAAAAAATTAGCAGCTGGAGGATGCGGTCTTTGGTGCGAGACGATTGGAGGCGACGACTTCTGGACCCGATTTGGGCTGTCGCGCCATTGACGATGTACAATGAAAAATAGATAGTCCTTTCAATCTCGAGCAAGCAAAATGTGAAATGCACTACAAGTTTATAGCATCCAAAAATTTATTATTATTATTATTCACCGACTTTTATACTGTAAGTCTTTCTAAATTAATTCGCACGTTTATCTATTTTCGTTTGTTTTTTTTCATCTCTTAACCGACTGAACTGTACGCTAAAGTATTAAAGAGTGACCCCAAGTCCAGCTTGGAAACTTCTTCAGTCTTGCATCAATGGACACACCCTAAACTTGCATCGCTTCTCGCGTTCGCTTTGTTCTTTGCCCAAAAGTACGAGCAGATTAAACGCGATTGTTTACCTTTTACAAAAAAAGGTTTTTAGAGATGAAGATCCTAAAATCCTATCATTCTGAAGATTTTGATCCACTGACAGAAATCCTGCGGAAGCCCTTGCATGCCAGGTCTCACAACTACATATGCTATGAGTCCAACTATGTCATACTTTTTGCCTACTTCCTAAGAAGCACTGGTGTTACTCTTCGGTCAGGTTAACTAAGGCTTGGGACCGGCTATGGCGGAGTTAAACTAAATAAATACTCGTATCTAGCTATTTTTAAAAAATATCAAATTTCAATTTTTTTATTGATTTTTAAATGTTCTTACGGCTACAAATTTTTTGGAATGAAAATAAAAACTTTAATTAGTTATAAAAATAATTAAATTAATTTCATTGTTTAATTTATAATATTATATAGGTATAAAAAAAAAGAGAATTAAATTGAGAACTTGGTAAACAAGTTTCAAGGTGACCGCAACCATAAATTTCGCTTAAATCTTGTGCATAGATACAAATAATGTCTTATTTACTATAAGTTGCAACAGTTGAAACATTTTATAATATGGGTAGAGATACCTTTATTTAATGGTGTATAAATCAAACTCCAACTTGGAGGTTCTTTTATATGCCTACATAGGTATCTTTTTCACGTAGCACTTATATATTTATATCGAGTTTAAAATGGTATGGTGTGCAGCAAGTATTTTTTGTTTCTCCTATTTTTTTTAAGAAAAGATCTGAGCAAAACGCTCGTACCACGCATAAAAACCGATTAAAATGCATACGAACTATACCTAGGAAGAAACAGCATCCCAGTCAGTTTTCCGAAGATCTTCGACCACTATGATCGTGTATAAATATAAATGCAGGTATATTCTCCATGCCCCAGACGCGGATACACCGAGATCAGGATTTCTTCGGCGGCGGCGGCGGCGGCGCAACCCAAAAACTGGTTTAAGATCAAGAAATTCTTGAAAGAATTTGTAAGTAGTTTTAAAACTGCCTTAGGGAGTTACATACACCAAAACGACACGCGGAGCCAAGTCCAAGCGAAAAACTCCGACCAGAAAAAAATAAACCAACTACGATCAGTTTCGCGATCATCTTGGGAGAAAAAAATTCTGATCAGGTCTGTTAATCTCTGATCTTTGAGACATAAAATTTAGATGATACTCATAAAAATCTCATACGATTAATCTAATTTTAAGACTTTGAATCTTAACAAGATCACGCTGTAAGATCATCGATCCAAACTCCTAAGAGATATCTTTAAAATGATGCAGATCGTATGTGATGGAGAGTCATTAACCTGTGAAATATTTATGCTCACGTATATCTATTTTTCTATTTCTTATTACTAACATCTTAGAGTGATCGTGTTGTCGTCGGTCTTAGTCATTCGAAGAAAAATCTTCATAAAATGTGAGCGAAAAAATCTAAAAATAAACAGAAAATTTTCTACGATCCGTATGTAACTACTTGCCCAACAAAAGGCATATTACACGCAAATGGAACGCGTACTAATAATACACGAGTAACTTATGCTATCTCTGCACCGGATGATTGTTCGTTTGCAATTGGTACTTGGCAAATATTGATGCATTCGCGATTATCGTGTATTTAAAGATCGCGCGATCATCGTAGAGACGATGATCTCCATCGTCGGCCTCTTAAAGTTCATTACGAGAATTCCGTATGCGCAACGTATTTTTTATAAGCTTTTCAAGAATACTAGTGGGTAGATCATCAAGTTCATTGGCGGAATTTTGCGCGCGATCAGTTGTATTCTATCTGAATAAATGGCGCCGCGCCGCGAGTATCTATGGTCTTTTGTCGATTATTCTATATAGTTTGCGTCCACACTATCCACATCAGAAAATATGTGCAGAGTGGTCTTGCAGCACACTAGCGAACAATTTAAATGATCGTTGCACCTACGCTTCGCCATCCTTCGTTCAAATCCCGAAACCAATGATCGTGCTAAATTGCAAAGAAAACAACGAGAATCGTTTGTTATTATTATCATGCAAAGATAATATATAAAGCTCTATATATTAGAACTCATTCGAGTGATCATACGGATGAATAGACTTACTATTGTCATGAAGTGGAATCATATCTATAGATAGAACTAAAGTTATCACGAATTTGTTGTGTACGTTCTTCCAGGAGTATTTTTAAAATTATTCATATTCAATGAAACGAATATTTTTTCGAAATGATGGACATTATTTGCGCAATCAATCAATAACCTTCCTGTTAAGACCCCCTATAGGGGCTTAGGACAGAAAAAGTTCTCTTCCAGAAGGCGCGATCCCGAACAGAAGTAGTCGCCAGGACTTGTTTATTCTTCTGACCTCCTGCTCAACTGCTCGCTTCCAGGTGCGACCAATCCGACGTCTTCCTTGCGCACTATAATCCAGAGCTTAGTTCACGAGTTCTTAGTAAGTCGAACGACCATTTTTCATGTATTATAACCTTATAACAACATAAATTTGACGCATGCGTCTCATAGCTAAGCTTAGAGCTCTTGGCCTTAACTCTGACATCCTCAATTGGATTGCGAGCTTCCTCTTTGATCGCTCCATACGAGCTGTTCTAGATGGAGTTACCACTTCCCCCTTTTCTGTTGATTCCGGTGTTCCTCAAGGCTCAGTCCTATCACCCACCCTCTTTTTAGTTTTTATAAACGACCTTCTGACGTTAACTCTCAATTCAGCATACTTGACAACATCTTCCAATTTCACTCCCCTGCGGATACACGTCCGACTTTAGTGTCCTCATGTCGTAACGAGTCAATAGGTACATTAAACTTTAACCTCAACTTTATCCTGGGATGAGGTTGGTAAAACAGAGTTGAGTTTAATGCGTCGAAAACCAAGTTCTGTCATCTATCTCTAAAAAATAATGTTCCAGCGTTGGCCGCTATAATGTCCTTCAGTGGTGTGCAGATTCCACCTTCTGCAGTCTTTACGTTACTTGGTGTAATATTTAATAATCGTCTTAATTGAAGTCAACCAGTGGCGTGGCGTGACTTTATAGCTAGGGGAAGCAATTATTTTTTAATTATATTGGTTAATTACGCTTAAGCAATATATTATAAATATTACTTAAACCTCTCTTGTCAGCTGCTTAAAACATTATTAATGAATGTTGAGAGCACCCAGGAATCACGAACGTGATATAAAAAAAAACGATTTACATTCACCCCTACTACCACACAGGAGCGTAAAGCGCCTGAATTAATAAATTAACAGGCAATCCATATTATTTAATCCCTTCAATAGATGGCATTTTATTTGCTATGGTGGTAAGGGACCGAAATTCGAAGTAATATTTTAGTGACGTCTGCTTTGATAGACCCTTCAACCTTTTTTTATTAAATATAAGCTTTAAAAATGTTGAATAATTAATTAACTGAAGCCTTAATTTAAGCTTCTAGTTTTTATTTTCTTAATAAAAAAAGTAAAGACGTCCACAAAAAGATGTCGCCCGATCTGCCGAAGTTTAAGCCGATTCGTTTGCACAAATATGGGCAAAATTGCCAGACCGACTTCTTCACATTTTTCTTCCTGATAATTTTTCGGCTAGTACAGAAATTTCAATACTACTCTTATCGAGAGCCAGAGCTTACGATTGAAACCACTATCTGGAAGCAATTGCTCTAACGCTTCTATCCTTCCTATAAAAGTCAAACTTGCGCTCGCCGCGAGCGAAAATTTTTCTCGTATTGGCCGGCGGCCTCGTTCTCTTTCTTGCATATGCAACTAAAAGCAATGAGAGGAGAGGTGGAAGCATTTTAATGTGACGCATCTCCCCTTCTTATTGAAGTTGAACTTGCGCTCGCCGCCCGAGAAAATTTTCTCGTATTGGCCGGCAGCGGTCTTTTTATGCGTTTTTAAAATTGCATCTTTTTGCCTGCGGAAGGCTTTCAACTTTGGTTGGTCAGAAAAAGCGTGAGAAAAAAAAGCTGTCCTGAGCACGTAAATGCTGTGAACAGTGGTAGACGAAAATAATGCGCGCTTTCTTTTAAAGACATTTTTTAATAAATTTTCATATTCGTGCTGATTTCAGTTTAGCTTTTCTAAACTGAAAAAAGGGCAAAACGTAAGGGAAGCAATGCTTCCCTTGCATCAATGGACGCCACGCCACTGAAGTCAACAGATCTACTAATTCGCTCTTGCTGCCTCGAAGCGTTTAGGTATTGTGAGGAAGTGTAAGAAACACTTTTCTGTGTCTGAACTGGCTACCACTTATAAGGCCTATATCCGACCACATCTTGAGGCAACTTTTATATCTGGGCTGTGCCCCCAAAATTAGACCTAGTATTATTCGATCGTATCCAGAAACATGCGTTCCGTCTAATTGGAGACAAACCGTATCTGCTTCCATAGAGTCCCTCGAACACCGCCGAAATATCGGAGTACTCATTATTATAGATATTTCCATGGTAAATGAATTAAATAACTAAGGGACCTAATACCTCCTGTTACGTGCCCCACGTAATACTCGCCAAGCTGCACACGCTCAAAAATTAGTTGAAACGAAATTGCGTCAAAAGTTCTGAGATCTCGCCTCTTTCATACCAAAATATGATTTCGATTAATTTCAATAAATCATCTAAAAACCAACAAATTGAAATTTTGTACCAACACCTTACAAGAGAAACGAGATAAAACTGAATTACAAGTTCTACGATTCCCTTACCTCCTATACCCCCTGCCATACAAATGTTTGGTTTCGTGCATGTAAAATACACCGAATGTGTAGAATTTCAATTTCATAGACGAAGTTAAGTAGAATTTTCATAAAATTCGGTGTACAAAGAATATTGGACGTGATTCAAGCAAGCAATTAAAAAAATGTTAACATCCACTTACCCCTCCTCCCTCCCCTCATAAGAACCAAAACTTGCATAAATAAACGAATAAAATATTGATTATATGTACTGGAGCTATTGATCGTATCCGCAATTAAGTGTTAAATTGACAACAGCTCAACCCTAGAACCCAACCCCTTTCCACATAGTCTTCCCTAACTACTCTAACCTGTTATTGACTTTCCACGCATCCTTAACTTGTCCCAAGAATAATAAAGCTGCGCCCGAATTGTTGGCAGTTTATTTTGTTGTTGATTGAAAAATGGTAGGGTCTGAGCAAAATTTTTAAAAAGTTCGAAAAAAGGACCACCCTAACGAGATGTAAAAAACATAACAGAACTACGTAGGGCCCAATCACGTGATACTCCAGATAAAAGAGAAATTTTTTGCTCTTAAGAAATTTTTTATGTGGAGCAGTAGAAGGTGTGACGGCATTGATCCAATTTTTCCACATCATGCTAGAATTGCTATAAGAATTTTTTATATGAAAAAAAACCTTCAGCTTCAAAAATTTATTGGGTACTGAGAAAATTATTGTATTGGATTTAGTTAAATTGGGCAGTTTTTATGGGAGGTGGTAGAAGGAGTGGAGAGTTCTTAATGATTTTTTCAGAAATAACTGTAAACATCATGCATTTGACATGTTTTAAATTGCAGATCAGAAGCATTCATACTTTTCAGGAAAATCGACTTTTTGAAAATTTGTGAAATTAAGTCAAATTGCAAGGGAGTGAAACTAATCGTCTAATTTTTTTTTTTCGTTGGTCTTACTAATAATTCTAAATTAATATATAGTACATAATTTCAGCTCGCTAAATCTTATACGCACTGAGTAAATTGGTTTATAGTATTTCATGAAAAAGTGCAGTTTGTATGGGAGGTGGTGGAAGAGGTTGGGGATTCAAATATTTTTTATACCGTATATTAAAATTGGCGTAAAAATAATATATTCCTAATTTCTGATCAATAGCTTTTACAATTTTCGAGAAAATCCGTTTATTGTCAAATTCCGAAATTGTGTCATTTTGGATGGAAGCGAAGGATTGGAGCGATTTGGCCCGTTCACTTTTTTTGTCAAAATCGACATGTGCAAAATTTGAACGGACGGACGTCCGGTTTTGAAATTTTTGAGTGATAATATGAACTTCTTTATCATTCGTTTTTTTCTCCGAGCGTTATTACTTAGCGTTACAAGCTTTCTGATAAACTTATAATACCCTCAGATTTTATCTGGAGTATAAAATTTAAAATTAATGAAATAATAAGAAAAACGAAGGTATGCAACTAATAAAACTCGACTGTAGAAGTTTGATTTTATTTTAAAAATAACTTTATTCAGTAATGATAACTTAACTCGTCTGCTGACATCCTATGACTGACGTAATTTCTAAGAGCTTATCCTAATTTATAATTTACTGCCTCAGCATATGGGAAAGCAATATAATTTTGGTTCCCATCGTTAACATTCCAAACTGCAAAAGTGCATCTAAGTTTTATGATGGGTTCAGGAACGTTTCTTAACACCTTAACCCAATACCCATGTTTGCTTGCATATTTTTTCAGATGCGCAAACATTAGTTAAACGTGGGTATACTTGTGATCTTTTCCGATGCGTAAACATTGACCAAATATGGGTATGCTTGCATGTGTTTCCCGATCCGTAACCTGCATGACGACAATGGTTTGTTCTAGTATTGTGGTAGCCGAACGTTAACGTAAACTCATTTTTGAAAGTGTGATCCACAGAAGAACCCATCGTAAGTACACGGATGTGTAAGCTTTTTTCATTGTTGTAAATAAAAGGGGCGCCAAGTTCAACTTATTCCCCGGGCGCCATTTTTTCTTTTTTTTTTCGCACGGCCCTGTTCAGGGGTGAAGTGATTTTCAATGTCCCGATCCGTAACCTGCATGACGACAATGGTTTGTTCTAGTATTGTGGTAGCCGAACGTTAACGTAAACTCATTTTTGAAAGTATGATCCACAGAAGAACCCATCGTAAGTACACGGATGTGTAAGCTTTTTTCATTGTTGTAAATAAAAGGGGCGCCAAGTTCAACTTATTCCCCGGGCGCCATTTTTTCTTTTTTTTTCGCACGGCCCTGTTCAGGGGTGAAGTGATTTTCAATGTCTGCCAAGCAAATTTAAATGTTAAATTTGAGACTTTTTTTTTCAACATTTTGTCGACACAAATTTGGTTAAAGTAATTGATTTACGAAATCTAGGGTGTAGCCTAGTGCGTAGGGTGTTGGTCTACAAGGTCGTGGGCTTAAATCCCGGTTACCACATTTCGCCACACGACCTGCTCGGATATACCTTGGTTACCTCAAACTACGCAAATGACAAAATCGTAGAAGGGCTAAAAACCCCTTTCACAATATAATGATAAAATGTTAATAAATTGTTAATGAAAAAAATGTTAAGGAATCTGAAGGTCTGCAGACCAAGGCCCAATTTTGGCCATAGTGCCATTGTAGAATTATTATAATTGATTTACGAAGAGACGACATTTTAACGATAAATTTGACATAATATTTCAGATATTGTAATTTTAATAAGTTGAGCTGTGTAATATATGCAATATTTTGTATGTTTTTAAGTGTGATATTTGAACATTGTGGAGTTATAAAGAAAAATTGAAAGAGAAGCGTTTACAAGAAAACATTTTTAAGTACACTACGCCAATGTTAATCATTTTTATGTGCATATGTTGTAGAACTCCGAAATCTAAGGGACACGTATTTTCTTATCGGCAGTGATGAACATTTAAAGGGTGAAAGTTTGACGAACAATCTACTGACTTTTCGATTTCCGTTAAAGCACTCGATGGATTTCAATAATCTTTGGCAAGTGAGCACGATCCCCTGTGGGACGGGAGCAGCAGAATTTACCCACAGCCAGTCCTGCTTGCCCTAAAAATAGCAAATGGACTCTCACTGGATCATGGGCTTTTCACCTGTGGTCTTAAAACCTATCTGATACAAGAAACGAATTCAGCGCCTCGGATACGATCGGATTCTACGGTAACGACTTTTGGCCTTCGAAAACAGACTATGATTGGCTTCTAGAACGTAAAAACATCGAATGACGGGGGAAGGGCTGGGGTCACTCAGTCCATGCTACGTCAATCAGTGATCGACCGTGAAATGGGCCACTATAACATCCAAATCTTGGGCATGAGCGAGGTCAGATGGAATGGATCAGGAGAAAAACGAACCCCGAGCGGAAACACTATTCTGAACCTTGGCCCTAAAAGTGAAGTCAGAAATGGCGTAGCTGCCGTCCATATATCGAGAGCGAGAAACAGCCTCATCAACACTCTTTTTCCACACAAGAGTCACCATAAAACATCTTGGGTATCCCCTGATGGTATTACTCAGAACCAGATCGACCATTTGGCTATAAGTCGCCGTTGAAGAAGATGTCTCCTCGATGTGCGAGCGAGGCGTGGAGCTGACGTGGAGAGCGATCACCATTTGATGGTTGCCTGATTGAGATTGTGCTCAGATCGGGTAGCTACGACGACCGCAAATTTTTCAAATGAAGCGCAAGCTTAATGAGGATAGACTTAGGCCCCCAACAAAAACCGCGAGTATACCACCATTCTACGCGAAAAGTCATCCACATTAGACGGATGTGAAATGCGCGCACTGGACGCCAATTGGCAGGCAGCCAGGAAGGAAACACGTTCCGAACTAGTGGTGAAGAATCTGTGGGATATGTGCAAAGCGACACATTGGAGAAGGTTGACAATCGCTAAAAGCCGATATACTCCTCCCACTATTTACTGAGGTGTGGAATGTAGGAAGATATCCGCCTTAATAGAAGGAGAGCGTCATTGTGAAAATCCCGAAGAAGGGCAACCTTTGGGATTGTGGCGATTAGCGTGGTATGTGTAAACTTACTGTCGTATCGAAAATCATGGTTTATCAGGCTGGATTCCACAAAGGGTCGTCCCTACGGATAATATTTGAGCAGTCCGCCGAAATGGGTTCGCCACTAATTCTCATGTTTGTGGACTTTGAGAAGGCTTTCGACAACGTTAAGTGAGATTACATATGGAATACTATGCGTAGGAGAGTTATTCCAGATAAGATCATAGCTGTGATTAAAAAATCTTACGAAGATGCAAGGTGTCGGGTTTTACATAGAGGAGAGCTGTCGGAGAGCCTTCTTGTGCGAACGGGTGTCAGACAAGGCTGAATATTATGACCAGCCCTTTTTCTGGTGGAACTAAATGACATCTTGAAAGCTGAACTGGAAGGTGGGGAAGATAAACGTCTTCAATTGAGACTATTTAACATCTTAAGTGACCTTGATTTTGCTAATAACCGTACGGATTTAAAGTCAAACGTTCGCTTGTTGTATTCTAAATGCAAAGAGACGGAACTAAAAATAAATGTGCATAAGACCAAGTACAGGGTGGGCCATCCAGTGGTTTCTTTTTAAATCATAGGTTATTTTGACACTGAAAGCTGTTTCCCGCTGGAAATCTTGACAGAAAGTCAGTATCATACCTCCGCGGAACGAAATGAGTCGCTTTAGACTTGAACAACGTTGGGAAATATTGAAAACTTATTTCCAAAGTGAGTGCTGTGTAGCCCAAACAGTGCGTTTTTATACTCTAGATGAAATCTGAGAGTATTATAAGTTTGCCATAAAGTTTGTAACGCTAAGAAATAAGGCTCGGAGAAAAAAATGAATGATACAGAAGTTCATATAATCACTCAAAAATCTCAAAACCGGATGTCCGTCCGTCCGTCTGTCCGTCCGTGTCCTCTCTAGCTTGAGAACGCGTTGATCTAGAAAGTTAAAATTTTGTACACGTCGTTTTTGACAAAAAAGTAAGATCAAGTTCGTGAACGAGCCAAATCGCTCCACCCCTTCTACCCCCTCCCATACAAAATGACACAATTACGCAGTTTGACAATAAACGGATTTGCTCGAAAAGTATAAAAGTTATTGGTCTCAAATTTAGAACATATTACTTTCATTATGTTATCAATCTACCATATAAAAATTATGAGTGTCCTCTCCCTCCTTCTACCACCTGAAAAAAATTCTCTTTCATCTAGAGTATCGGACGATTGGGCTTTACGCCCAGTCGTAGTCCTGTTATGTTTTGAAAAGAAGTTTTGGCCGAAATGAAACACCCACCGCGCAAGTGCAAAAAGTTCGTGAAACTCGCATGCTAGTGGACAACACTCATGGTCCCCGTCATCGTACGGTGCACACAGACGAGAATGTGGCTGCTGTAGCCGAGAGTGTGAGACTCACTTCACGAACATCAACTCGCCGTCGATCCAACAGCTCAACATTTCACGCACTAGCCTGAGGAGAATTTTGCACAAAGATCTCGGATTTTTCGCTTACAAGGTCCAATTGACTCAGCAATTGAAGGCGCTCGACCATCCGCTTCGTTATCGCTTCGCAGTTTGAGCCTTAGAGCAGCTTGAATTGGACAACGATTTTGGGCGAAAAATCATCTTTTCTGACGAGGCGAATTTCCATCTCGGAGGCTACGTTAACAAACAAAATTGCCACATCTGGGGCTCGGAAAACTCGCACGTTATTGTCGAGAAGCCAATGCATCCACAGAGAGTGACAGTTTGGTGCGGATTATGGAGTGGTGGCATGATTGGACCATTTTTCTTCGAAAATCAGGCTGGGAACAACGTTTCGGTCAACGGTGAACATTACAGAGCCATGTTATCACCCTTTTTTTTACTGAAATTGAAGACATGGACTTGGACGACCTCTGGTTCATACAGGATGGCGCGCCATGTCACATAGCCCATGCCACAATCGATCTTTTACGCACCAAATTCCCAAATCGTGTTATCATCCGTCTTGGCGATGTCAATTGGCCGCCTCGGAGCTGCGATTTGACCCCTTTGGACTTTTTTTTCTGGGGAACCGTGAAGGACCGATGTTATGCCAACAATCCAGAAACGATTCAAGCACTTAAGGCCAATATCATCCAAGCAATCCGTGAGCTACAGCCCGAATCCATCGACATGGTCTTGGAAAATTGGAGTAAGAGAATGCGATACTGCGAAGCCAGCCGAGGCAGCCACTCAAACAAAGTTGTATTGATCATTAATGGGAATGTTTGTTCTTACTAATGAAACCATAATACATGGAAACAAATTTAATTTTGTTCATTTTATTGCATTTTTAAAAAGAAACTTGTATTTGGCCCACCCTGTACATGCGCATGGGTTCGAACACAAGCACATTCTTAACGAACAAGATGTGGAAGAGGTGCTAGATTTTTGCTATCTCGAAAGCATTGTCAGCATGGACGGCGGAGCCGAAAAGGATATTTATTCTGGCCAGAAGTGATGTCCAACGACGAACTTTAGAGTACAACTGAACATACTGAAATATGCATTGAGATTTAGAGGCAGAAGTGGCAGTGGATCGGTCACACTTCGAGGAAACCAGAACAAACAGGCTCTAAATTATTATCCTCATGGCAGACGTCGAGTTGATCGACCATGTAGCACATGAAACCGAACAGTTGAGCAGGATGCCAAAGAAATACATAAGTTCTGCCAACAACTAAAGGCCGATGCTCAGGATCGCGCCCCGTGGAAAAGAGCTGTTTCTGTCCTATGCCCCTATAGGGGGTCTTTACAGAAATTTGATTGATTGACGATCCAAAATCAAAAAGCAATGTAGTCTGAATAGAGTGCATCGCCATAAAAAGGTAAACGATTTATAAATTTAAGGGTATTGGTGCAATTTTGTTGTTGTACGCTCAGGGAAAATTACTGCTGTGCCAAAGCAAATCCAGTAATCGACATTTGAGCTCTTCGCTCTAAGCATATTGGCTGATCATATTATTGAAAATAATATAATGTTGGGAGTTAAACAGTGCGAATTACTGGCCATGAAAATCACACAAACTTTTCCTTTTGAATCAAAGGTTTGTCCATAGTTTGATGAAAATTTTCCTCACAATTAAGACTAACTCTTTCAACAGGAAAGTTATTCCGTTAAAAGTGGTGAAGGAGGAAAAGCAAGTGGTGCTATTTATACATCGTATAACAATAGGTTAAAATATTTAAGATAAAAGGCCGAGACATCAAATAGAGCCCCAACCGTTGTGAATACCCTCGCTTATCTATACTACCACTGTATATACTGGAATTAATGGAGTGTAAGCTAATGTCACCTAGGGTACAGTCTAGTGGGTAGCGTGTTTGGTTTACAATGCGAAGGTCGTGAGTTCAAATCCCGGTCAACGCATAATTCCAGCACACTACCTGCTTGAATATACCTTGGCTACCTCAATCTACGAAAATGAAAAATTCGTAGATAGAGGGCTGTGCGAAGAGCTAACAACTCTTCCGCAATAAATAATGAAAATGTTAAGAAACCTGAAGATCAGGTGGCCAAGGCCCGATTTGGGCTGCAGCGCCATTGAAGAAAAAGAAGCTAATGTCACACATTGCTCGTTTATTGCAACATCGTTATAACTTAAAATGCTTGAGATTCTTAAGAAATCGAATTAAATTGTAAATCATTGTTACAATAACGAAACTTAATTTATACTATTCAGCTCCTTCCCAACCATCAACTAAAATAAGGAAATATTAGAGTTTTGATGTGACGTTGTGAACTAAATAAGCAATATATTAAATTAAAGTAAGAATACAATATTTTACAAAATGATGTGAACAAAATTGATTAGATTTAAATTAATATAATACAGAATAATTGTAGTTTTTCATTTAGACATTGGAATTTTCATAATTTTGTTTTTGTTTTTTATATGTATATTAATAAAGTTCTGAAAACTTAAACTTAATGTATATATTATTAAAGCTTATAATTATGTAAGCTTTTCAGATTTTTGTAAAGTACGACGACGGTAAATTCTATTACAGCAGCATTAAAAACTGTAATGAAATTTCATTGAAATTAGTAATAAATATTTACTTCTACATTTTCTACAATAGCACTACAGCCCAAATCGGACCTTGGCCTCCTGATGTTCAGGTTCCTTAACATTTTTCATTACTTATTGTGGAAGGGTTGTTAGCCCTTCGCACAACCCTCTTTCGACGAATTTGTCATTTTCTTAGATTGAGGTGACCAAGGTATATCCAAGCAAGCAATGTGCCGGAATTATATATTGCGCCGACCGGGATTTGAACTCACGACCTTCGCATTACAACACACTACCTACTAGGCTATACCCTAGCTGTAATGAATTTAACTACAAATGTAATTAACTTCACAACACATGTAATGGGGTCAGAAACCATCATTTGTAAGATTTCATTACATTTTTCTCTCCCTGTGTATCCTTGCCACGTAAACTTCAGAGGGTGTTTCACCCTTTAAATGCTCATCACTGCCGATAAAATAAAATGAGTGTCACTTAAATTTCCGAGTTCCACAACCTTTAAGAAAATTGTTAAAATCGGCGTGGGACACTTGGGAATGTTTCCTTGCTAGTGTATTATGTGACGTGTCAGGCTGAAACATCTTGTTTGCTTGAACGCTCAAAATATGAAAAATGATTTGGTGAATGTGTTCATAACAAATCACCAAAATAGCAGATTTTTCGTTTACAAACATTTGCAACAATTTTGTCAAAAACAATTTAGCTTCGAAAACTTTCAAAATTTGTTGGTATAGTTTTGTCGTAAAGTTTTTGGTAACAAATTTGGCGCAACACCGCTGTGAAGCAATTTCACACCTTGTAATAAATAAATATGGCAACGGAAATGATATTTTAATTTATGACTGGGTTTAGCTTTTCGGTCTTGAAACCGCCCCTCCAACATGCCGCCCGGTGCAACTGTAGGGCCAGCCCTGGAACTGTGATATAAAACCAATTGAAATCATATTCATGATTTCAAAACTGTCACGAGCTGAAAACAAACAAATTACATCCAAAAAAAGAGCACAATTCAATAAAAGAAAAGGGTACCGCACCGTCAAAATTAAATTCCTGGCACGTGTGCGCATTTAAATCAGCGCATGTTCGTCACAACGTACAACCGCATTCAAAATGTAAGCAAATCGCTTGCATGACTTGTGAGCTTGTGCCATGCTAAAAGGTGTGAAATTCGATGCAAGAAAAGTGCAAATGTTGGAAAACAAACAATTACCCATCATCATCATCCGTAAACACGATAGAGCGCATAGACAACTGACGACGCTCTTGATGCACAAAAGGTTTCTATGTGCAATCTTGTGGCAATCCGGGGAGCCATTCATACAATGCCGCCAAGTGCATCATGCATCATGAACACAATAAACCTGTTGGATGGTTAAAGAACACTATGCACATCGTTCGGCCAACTTACCTTTTTATCTTGTCCGGCTTTCCAAGGATGAGAAGTGGGATCGAGCAGATATATAAAAGAAAAGTGCGAGCTATGATGCACCCGGGTAGTGGTGACGAGTTGCTAAAGACTCAAAAATGTTCGGCGGGGGAAAAACTGCATTAAATGCACTCGACATGCACTTTGCAATTTTACTCGGAAGATTCGCCACGGTTGGTCGGAGCGACAAGTGCCGGTTGCGCCTATAGTAAAGTTTTTCAGCCAAGCCTAATTTCTAAATACCTTTCATAATGGAGATGATAGTGCTTCAGTTGTGTCCTCTCTAGAAGTGGGTGGTGGTGGTTGAATTATGGAAGAGAGTGCGATGAAGGTGTGGAATTGGATGGTGAAGCCGTACAGCTTTCTAGGCTTGGAGAAAGTTAGCGAAATGGTAAAAAAAATGCATCGAAGGCTCACGGAAATGCGAGGCACTTTTCACATAGAGGAGACATAGGTGTAGAGTGTAGTGGGTGGTAATCTGGACGGATGGGTTTTCGGTTGGAAGGCAATTTAATAGGTAGAATTTTGTGGGCGTTCTATTTTATTATCACCTCGTGATGCGTTTAAAAATTGAAAAACTAGCTGCAACCGGCCGTGCTATTTATCGCAATCAAGGGAAAGTCGAGCATTTTCATTAAAAAAAATAAATATCACAGAATTTTCTTGATTAATGTTAAACGATTAGATTTCAAAGGATTATTTATGGTCTTTTTGCCATTTCTTCGTAGCTTTTGGTTCTTCTTATGGTATTCGCCTAGTCTTCACGTAGTAATAATTTGGTTCATACCCTATCCTGGAAACTAGCTTCTCTGATATAACTCTTAAGTCAGTTTTACATAGTAATCAAGACTTTCAATCCAGGATATTACTAATTTATCAGGCAATTTCACGTCTCTGATTCCATCCTGGTAAGCGTTGCAAGCTGCTATATAATCATCACGGTTTTTTTTTACGTTGGACTTGCGTTGGAGGCCATTCTGCCATTATGTGCAATGCAAAAACACAGTCATGGAGGAAAGGATTAATCAAAATGGGAAGCAGAGTGAGTACGACCGTAATGATTAGCGATGCTTACTTTTCAGGTGTACTGGCTGCTACTGATAAATGTTTATAAGTATTAGGGGACTGAATGCGAACAAATACCATCCACTAGGTATAATTATCTTCAAGTTTAACTATTTCACTTTTACATTGTTTGCCCATTTTATTGCCAATAATTTTTCATTGCTAATAACTAATGAAGCTAGGGTGTAGCCTAGTAGGTAGCGTGTTGGTCGTGTAATGCGAAGGTCGTGAGTTCAAATCCCGGTCGACGCAATATATAATTCCAGCACATTGCCTGCTTGGATATACCTTGGTCACCTCAATCTATGAAAATGAAAAATTCGTAGAAAGAGGGTTGTGCGAAGGGCTAACAATCCTTCCATAATAAGTAATAAAAAAAATGTTAAGGATCCTGAATATCAGGAGGCCATGGTCCGATTTGGGCTGTAGCGCCATTGTAGAAGAATAACTAATGAAAAATGCATACTTAAATAAATCCCGCTGCCTGTGAAGCAAGCACACTATCACTACAGTATGTATCTATGTATGTTACGATGTTACACTATGTTATAAATACTGAGAAAATTCTACTTCTATAATGGCACTTCAGCCCAAATCGGGCCTTGGCCTCCTAACCTTTAGAATCAGGGATAGATTTGCCACTAGGCCCGGTAGGCCCGGGCGGCAAATTTCGAGGTCGGCAAATTAGAAGAATTAAAGGAGAAGTTATGTCGGGAGCCAGTTTTAAAGTTATTTGATCCCTACGCTGAAACAGAATTACATACAGACGCCAGCAGCATCGGCTACGGAGGTGTACTGCTACAAAGGAATATCGACGGGAGTTTCCATCCTGTATTCTACATTAGCTTCAAGTCAACAGCACCGAAAAAGAATTATACCAGCTACGAATGCGAAGCGCTCGCTGTCGTCAAATGCCTGAAAAAGCTACGAGTTTACTTGTTGGGCTTAAAGTTTAAAGTTTACACTGATTGCCAGGCGTTTGAAGCCACTATGAAAAAGAAAGACTTATGCCCAAGAGTTGCACGATGGGCTATTATGCTACAAGAGTTCGACTGTGTTGTGCTACGCAGACCCGGAAAAACTACGTGACATGTGGATTCATTAAGTAGATACCCCAGTGTGCTGAGGGTCGAGGATGGCATCTTGCACAGGATCAAAAGTTCACAGCAATCCGATGAATTCTGCAACCTAATAATGACCCTTCTCGAGAACGCAGCGACTGCGGGCTACCAAAATTACGAAATGAAAGGTGGAATACTGTATAACTTCAAGGATGGACGACGTCTTCTAGTTGTTCCAAAGGCGCTGCAGCGTGAAGTCATCAAGAACAGCCACGAACAAGGACACTTTGGCGTCAAGAAAGTCGAAGCTGCTGTTGGGCAGGACTATTTTATCCCAAAGCTATTTACGAAAATTGACGCAGTCATCAGGAATTGTATCCCGTGCATACTTGCAATCCGGAAGCGGGGTAAAATGGAGGGATTTCTCAATCCTATCGACAAAGGCGATGCACCGTTAGAAACATTTCACATAGATCATCTTGGTCCATTACCATCGACCGCAAAGCTGTATAAGTATGTACTTGCCATAGTTGACGCTTTCACTAAGTTCTGTTGGATTTATCCGGTGAAGACTACGACGAGCGACGAAGTGCTAAAAGTTCTGGAATCACAAGCCAATGTCTTTGGAAATCCATTCCGGATAGTAAGTGATAGAGGAACCGCTTTTACCTCCGATGTCTTTAAAACATTCTGTTCCGAAAAACATATTCAACACGTATTAATAACAACTGGAGTGCCGCGGGGGAACGGACAGGTGGAACGCATCAATGAGGTGATAATCGAATTGTTGTCCAAGCTATCAGTCGACGATCCAATGAAATGGTTCAAATTCGTACCACGAGTCCAAAAGGTCATAAACTCTGCAGTAAGTCGCAGTACCAAACGAACCCCGTTTGAACTAATGTTCGGCGCGAAGATGAAACGAGAAGACGACGTGAAGATAACCGCTTTACTCGAAGACGCGATTCGAGACGAGTTTGACGGAAGACGCTCAGAGGAACGAAGACAGGCGAAGGCAGAATTAATGAAAATCCAGGAAGAAAATCGGCGAACCTTAAGCGAAAACCTCCTTTGAAATATCAAGTCAACGATTTAGTCGCGATCAAGAGGACGCAGTTTGGGCCAGGTCTAAAGTTTTACCCGAAATATCTAGGCCCATACAAGGTTGTGAACGTAAAGAGGAACGACCGCTATGAAGTTCAGAAGGTCGGCAGACACGAAGGGCCGAATACGAAGCATACGGCCGCAGATCTGATGAAACCATGGCTGGACGATGATGACAGCGACGACTACTCGTCAGGGTCTGACGAAACGCAGGATGGCCGATCTGTAGGATTCGAAGCGGCAACGCTGCAGAGCAGCGAAGAGAATAGAGGCAGTTCGTGCGCGACCGGCTAAGTAGCCGCATGTCAATTTTAATTTCATGTCATTTATTTTTATATCAATTTTATATCTGCTTACAATACACATAATGAATTAATTTCTGGTTTTTTGCTTTCGCGGGTTTAGAGAAACCCACGTACATATATCTGAGTTGAATGAGCCTAACACCTCAAGCCAACCGAATGCTCTAAAAATCAATGCACGACAAATTTCACCTCTGATGATTTTTTTCGGACATCGAAAAGTTTGACTTATAATAAATATCGAAATGCGATCACGGTAAAGCACCAAATAAACTCAAAAATACCTAAAAAGTACCTAGAAAGTATCTGAAAATACTTAAAAAGAACCTAAAAAGATCCTAAAAAGAACCTAAATAATACCTTTTCAATTTACGAAAAGCTTATCAGAGGTAAATATTTGCGTGCGTTGATTTTTCAGAGAATTTTTTTATTATTATTATGGTACAGGGTATAGGGTATATCAACTACATGCAAATCTCTCTTTATTTTTGACGTGTTTTTTTTCAAATGGTACTTCATTACTGAAATTCATTTCTATAAAAAAATGAAATCCAGAACATCATAGGTCAAAATATCCCGGGTTCACCCTCAATTAATAACGTATCGTGCATTAATTTATAGTAATTGAGTTCATAGTTGATCTCCAGTCAAGTGCGGAAGCAAACTTTAAACGGAATAGTGAACTTACTTATAGAAGTATGAGCGAAGACGTTGGAATTAAATGCGATGTAAAAGTGTATGCGGTTTTCGACTGTTATCCGATTTCAATATTTCCAATGTTATTTTTCTTTTTGGCAACACTGTATTCTCAGACTGGCGGGCGGCGGCTGGTGCCTGCAGGAGCGCGCTCGTGCCTGCACTTTCTCGCGAAGTAAATAAAGTTTCTATCTAAATAAACAATCAGTGTTAGATCGTGAGCTGAATGTTGCAGGACGATAGCGCGATCGTCTCAACCGTATCGTATCACTCGGGAATTCATTGAAAATTCACAGTTTTTCGGTAAGCGAGGATACTGTGACTAATTCTATATTTTATCGTTCATAATATATAATATATATACTGTTTACAATCAACTTTTAATTATAAACATGAGTGATGGAAGAGCTCGACTAAGTGGCGCGAAGTACCGAAAAAATGCCAAAGAAAAGCTAGTAAAGGAAGTGGAATTGATAAAGAAAACTAGAAAATTAGATGCGTTAGGCTCAACGCTCTCGCTATTCTCAGCATCGAGTCCGCATTACTACGATCTCTCGATTGTGATGAATTGATAACTACGTTCGCGACCCAGAAGGCAAGACATGTGGCGATGTAGGATATATCCCAAAAATCTTTGTTTCTCGTTTACGAATGACAATATAATTGGCAGTGTATAATTTAAATGATTGATAAATGAAAGATTGATGATTTAATAAATTGATAAACTGTTCGTATGTTTGGCATTTTTTTTTTTCTTTTCGTCAAAAGTCTTTACATATAGCAACAAGGCTGCAAGCTGGAACCTTGCAAATTGGTACTTTTGGGTTCTTTACCGTGTGTGTATTTTAATAATTATTTGTGTGGCAAGGGCGCAATAATAGGGAACTTTTACGAACGAATCGGTGCCTTTTTTATTCTGATATTCCTTTCTTGCGAGCTCGGGCGCAATGAAAAACAGCGAAATATTCTGGGGAATCGAAAAAAAATCGCGCATTATTACATATAATATAATTATCGAAAAGGGCGGCAAATATTTCTGAGGCCTAGGGCGGCGAAATGGTCAAATCCGCCCCTGTTTAGAATCCTTAACATTTTTTCATTATTTATTGTGGTAGTTTTGTTAGACCTTCGCACAACCCTCTATAAATTTTTCATTTCCGTAGATTGAAGTGACCAAGGTAAACCCAACCAGGCAGTGTGCTGGAATTATGCGTCCACCGGGATTTGAACTCACGACCTTCGCATTGTAAGCCAACACGCTACACCCTAGCTGAGAAAATTGGTTTATAGTATTTCATGAAAATGTTTGCATCGCAGATGGGGGTTTTTAATGATTTTTTGTGAAAAAACTATAATGATCATGAAATTAATATATTTTAAATTTGTTATCAGTAAAATGTACACTTTTCAAGAAAATCGAGTTTTTGAAAAGTTGTGGAATTTCACAAGCACATTGTATGGGTGGGAGTAGAAAGAGTGAAGCTATTCGATTAATTTTTTCCCCATATTAATAATAATGCCAATTGAGGATTTAGTACATTATTTTAGCTCGATGAAAGTTATATGTACTGAGAAAAATTTTTCATGAAAAAGTGTAGATTGTATGAGAGGTGGTGGAAGGAGTGGGGGGATTCAAAAAATTTGTATACTAAAATATCGCATTTGTAATAGGAATAATATATTCTAAATTTCAAATTAATAGCTGTTATATTTTCCAAGAAAATTTTATTATTGCCCATTTCGTAAAAAATGCATGTAGCTCCAGATCCTCCTTGAATAGTAGATTGCTCGACTGCCCAAGAAACAATAATAGCACCAACTTCTTCTCTTTTCGTTGTATCAGCCTAAGCTGATTTTTCTCTGTTCATCATAGTATTAAATCCCTTTCCGTTGGAGCTGATAAAATGCATCCTGGTTTTTTATGAATACTTTTTCCATACTTATGGCAATATATTCTTCATATTATGAACTCTTGCTTAACAATGAGCTAATTTCCTCTCGCTTTGGAGGTTGCTGTCTATCCCTAAAAATAAAAATCCTTATTGTTCTAATGATGTATGTTGTCGAATTCTTCTCTCGAGCGAGTCCCATAAATGCTCAATGGGGTTAAGATCTGGAGATTGTGGAGGCTTATGTACCTGTTTTGGGGCATTATAAAGCAACCATAGCCTCACAATTTCTGCTGTATGCTTGGGATCATTATCTTGCTGGAAATAATAATCGTTACCCTAGGCGAGATTTCGGGCACTTCTCTCCAAATTATTGTTTAAAATATTGAGGTAATCGAATTTATTCATTGTCGACTCAATACACTCTAGGTTACCAATGCCAGTAGCCGCCATGCACCCCCAAACCATTTCTTCACCACCACCGAGTTTTACAGTGGGTAGCAAATATTCTTTTCGGAAGGCTGTCCTTGATTTCTCCATATTATTTTACGTCCTTGTCTAATTATTCTCATAATGCTAAATCTATCATAATTGCACATTCTTTATTGTGACGTACAAAATCCGTTTACTTCTTTTTGCCTCTTGGCGAAGCGAAGCTTGAAGCGGTCGAAGTCATTTAATTCGGTGCGCTTCCGAATGGATTGCGCCTTCAAAGACCATGCGGTCTGCCTCCACTTAGCCTTAACGTCAAAATCCTTCCAGGCCTTACGAACAATCCTCGTCGGGGCGGTGTACGGGAATTTGATGCGATATTTCGTCAAGTGGATGTTGGCCAGACGGTATTCCTGACGTGGAACTCCGGTCAACGGCCCATCAATGAGAATAATTAGATATCATATGATAATAAAGAATGAGCAATTATGATAGATTTAGCATTATGAGAATAATTAGACATTCTCCCCCTCGTTGAAGTTACATACACTTCAACTTTATACTGCTTGAAATGAAAAGTCGGGGGTTGTTGAAATTCTGGCTCTTGGTGCTGGTGTAGGTGATATAATCTTTCGCTAGATCATTCGCTTCTTGCCAGTATGTCGTCATATTGTAATATACGACGATTTTCCATTCGTCTGATATCAGGTTGGTGGTTCCTATATTCTCAAAGTAAAGCCCAGGTGGAGACGAGAAAGATGTAATTTGAATCGATTCTGAAAATGCTGGTAAAATGAGTGTCAGAAGTAACAGGCTGAGTGCGTTGATAGCCCCCCCTTTTCGACGTCTTTTTTTTGGTGCATTTTCCGATGTGGTGACTGGTTTGGTGTCTTCAGAGATAGCACTGTCCCTTTGGTGGCTTCTTTTTGACGCCGGTTCTGGATAGGTGCCTGCAGAGATAGCATCTTTTTGGTTTTCAGGCACCACTTCTGGATCAATTGGTAGTGGACACAGACGATGTATAGGTCTTCGAAAAACGCCTGTTGCAGTTTTGACGTCAGCCACTCGTACTAGTCCATCGTCTCCTTTAACGGCTTGAAGAATTCGCCCCATGTGCCACTTCAGAGGTGGTAGTGAATCATCCTTGATTAGCACTAGGGTCCCTGGATAGATGTTAGCGGATTTCTGAGTCCATTTTACCCTCTGCTGAAGTTCGCACAAGTATTCTTTGGTCCAACGTTTCCAAAACTCTGTTTTTATATATTGGACCAATCTCCAGCGTGTCAAAAGACTCGGACGATCCGTTGATATTGTGGCTTCTGGTAAGCTTGTGAGTGCTTCACCAATTAAAAAATGCCCTGGTGTGAGGGCCGTTAAATCGTTGGGATCTGATGATAGTGGTGTTAATGGTCTTGAATTTAGTATAGCTTCGATCTCCACTATGGCCGTTTCCAGTTCTTCGTAGGTTAGTGACACAGGATGTATTGTTTTGAACAGCAACTGCTTAGCAGATTTGACTGCGGCTTCCCAAAGTCCGCCAAAATGTGGAGCTCGTGGTGGGATAAAATGGAAATCAGTTCCCCTTGAGAGACATAGCGATGCAATCTTCTCTTGTACTTCCTTCGTCTGCAGCATATCTTTTAATTCTTCTAGCCGGTTATAAGCCCCGAGGAAATTAGTTGCATTGTCGCAATAAATGCTTCTAGAATTTCCTCTCCGGCCAAAGAAACGTTTTAGGGCACCCAGGAAGCTGTCCGTCGAAAGATCTGAAACAACCTCGAGGTGAACCGCCTTAGTAGAAAAACAGCAAAATACCGCTATGTACGATTTTTGTGGTCTCTTACCACGAATTTTAAAATGAGTCCAAATTGGTCCACAGAAATCGACTCCAGAGTGCAGGAATGGACGGCCTTCCTGAATCCTTGGAGCAGGTAGATTGCCCATTAGTTGAGTACCTAATGTTGGTTTGGCTTTAAAACATCTTATGCAGTGCTGTACTACTGATCGCGTCAGCAATTTCCCTTTTAGTGGCCAGAAACGTTGTCGAATTATCGACAGCAGTGCTTGTGGTCCGGCGTGAAAATTTGTTTTATGAGCCTCGGTTACTAATAGTCGTGTTAAAGCGTGATCCCTCGGTAGCAGCATTGGATGTTTAGTATCGTATGGAATATTTGCTGCTTGAAGCCTTCCCCCCACTCGTAGTATGTTGTCTTTGTCTACAAATGGGGTTAAGCTTGCTAATCGATTATGCATATTTAGTTGTTTTCCTGCCTTCAGTGTCTTTTGTTCTTCTCCGAAGCCTTGGGACTGTATGTATCGAATGGTGATTTTTAATGCTGCATTAGTCTCCATAGCAGTAAGTGATCCTGCAGAACGATTAGTTCTGCAATGCAGGTTTTTTACGAACCTTGCAACATATGCCACTACACGAATTAAGTGCTTGAAGGAATTTCGATGATTGATAACATCAATGAAATGAGCTCGCTTGTGAGCTGTTGCCACTAATGATGATGCCTTTAGCTCTATTTTGGTGTTTTCTGTTGAAGCATCTTCTGATGGCCACTCAAATGGAGATTTTCGTAAGTAGTCTGGTCCATTAAACCATAATTGCGAGGTTAGCAGAATGCTCGGCGACACCCCTCTGGACACTAGATCGGCTGGGTTGAGGTTGGTATTGACATGTTTCCAGTGTTGTATAGAACTTGAATTTTGAATACTGGATATTCTGTTCGCCACAAAAGTTTTATACGATGAGGATTCTGCTCTTATCCAACCTAGGACTATTTTAGAATCACACCAATAAAATATTTGGTCATCGTTGAGTTCTAGTATGTGCTTCACTCGATTGGTCATGTGAGCTAACATTCGTGCTGCACATAGTTCTAAACGTGGCAAAGTAACCGTTTTCACTGGTGCAACTCTGGAAGCAGCACATAGTAGCCTGACAGTTGTATTCCCCTTTGTGTCAATAGAGCGTAGATAGATAGCCACCCCATAAGCCTTTTCTGAAGCGTCGCTGAAGCCGTGAATCTGGTATAGTGCCTTTGATGTTGCAATACATGCTTGTCTTGGTATCGTCAGTTTGTTCAGCAATGGGAGATCATCTCGAAATTTCAACCAACGTGTATGAAGTTCTTCTGGGAGTGCTGCGTCCCAATCAAGCTTGAGCTTCCACAGTTGTTGGAAGAATATTTTGCAATGCACTATAACCGGATTGATTAAGCCCAGTGGGTCAAATATGTGAGCGATGTCTGCTAGTATTGAACGTTTTGTAATCCGTTTTAACGTTGGCCAGTTTGTTTGGATTAAAAACTGGTCTGCCTTGGGCATCCATGTAACTCCTAGTGTTTTGATACCTTCTTCACCTTTGTCATTCAAATCTAGCTTGAATTCAATATCTGCATCAGGTATTGTTGCTAAGAGCATGGGATTGTTGGAACACCACTTCCGAAGATTAAAACATGCACCTTTCAGAAGACCTCTTAGCTGTACCTGCATTTGTAAGGCTTCATTCAAATTGTTACTCCCCGTCATGATATCGTCTACGTAGAAATCTCGTCTTGCCACCTTAGATCCTAATGGGTAGGCACTTGCGTTCTCTTCTGATAGTTTTTGTAAGCACTTGGTTGCCAAGAAAGAGGCTGGAGTGGTCCCATAAGTTAAAGTCTTGAGTCTGTAGAATTCCATGTCCTTGGTTACTTCGTTGCGATAGACTATTAGTTGATATTCTTGATCTCTTGTGTCTATTAATATTTGCCGGTACATCTTCTCGATGTCTGCGGTAAAGACGTATTTATGTAGACGAAAGCGAGTAAGAATCGAGAATAAATCGTCTTGGATTGTTGGACCTTTGAATAATATCTCATTGAGCGATATATTTGTGGATGTCTTGCATGATGCGTCGAATACTACCCTAAGTTTAGTTGTAGTACTGGATGGCTTTAGCACACAGTGATGAGGAATAAAATAGTGCGACCGTTGTATCTCACTCTCTTGTATTCTCTCCATGTGCTTTAGTTGTAGATATTCGTCCATAAAGGCGACATATTGAGATTTAAGAAGAGAATCTCTGTTCATTCTTTTCTCTAATGAAATGAATCGACGGACTGCAGTCTCCTTTGACTGGCCTAAGACCGTTGGATCTTTCTTAAATGGCAGTCTCACTATGAATCGACCTGAGTGGTCACGAGTTGTAGACTTTTCAAAATATTTTTCGCAGAGACTCTCCGCTTGAGTTCGTGGTTGGATTGGTGTACTAACCTGTTCTAGCTCCCATAAGCGCTGAATATCGAATGTTGTCTCATCTATAGTGGCTACTCCGCAGAACGCCTTAGGGGATGTATGGTCCGAGCTTCTTCCTAGTACCACCCACCCAAATATTGTATTTTGAAGAGTGGGTAGGGTTTTGTCTAGCTGAATCTGACCAACGGACATCAAAGCTGAGAAGTGCTCAGCGCCAATAAGTAGGTCAATCTTCTTCGGCTTATAAAAATCTGGATCAGCAAGTTTTATGTTGGATGGTAAGTTCCAGTGTTTGATGTCTACAAAACGAGCTGGCTGGTTGTTGGTTATCTTTGGTAGAACAACTGCCTCAATGTCTACAGAGAAATTATTCAATCTTGACTGAATTTTGGTGTATAGCCGCTGCTGCGCTCTGTATTCACGGCTTCCGATACCAGCAACGATGGTGTTGCAGTCAGTATGTGTTAGTTGAAGCCGTTTTGCCAATTCAGCTGAGATAAAATTTAGCTGGGATCCGGAATCCAAGACTGCTCGACATTCGATGGGATTATTATGTTTGTCCATTATATGTATTACTACAGTTGCTAGAAATACATAACTGGACCGATTGTTTATGATGGCTTCAGATGTGAGAGCAGCTGATGATGTGCTGCTTGTTGATGCTTCGGGCCTTCTGGTTTGGGTCACGTATCGGGCTGCTGTTGTCTCCTCATGAAGCAGTGTATTATGCCTTTTCGAGCACTTCTTGCAGCTTCCCAATTGACATTGACTCGCAAAATGGCCGCATTGCAAACAGTTCATGCAAAGCTTTTGAGTTCTCACTGCTTGGCAACGGCTGTTTACATCCATCTTGAGAAATTTTGGACACGTGTATATTGCGTGAACAAGATTACAAAGCGGACAAGCAGTGGTTCCAGATGTTACCAGTGACGACCCTTTCGAACGATTTTCTGCTTGAGGTCGCTGTCCAGAGGTTCTGCCAAGAGTCTGAAGAGATTGAAATCGTGCATCTAGGAAATTTAGTAGCTCCTGGATGCCTTGTATTTGCTTCGGGTATTCCAAAACTTGCTCGTACAAACCATGAGTGTTTCTATCCATTTTCTTAATCGTGATGTGAGCCAGAAATGCATCCCATGATTTGGTGGAAACTCCAAGATTTTCCAATCCCAAAATGCATTCTTTGGTCACATCATGGAGAGATTTGATGCTGGAAGCGGAGTCAAGCTGACATGCTGATTGACCCAGAAGCCGATTAAGGATAGAAGTTACTAATAACCGCTGGTTATCGTAACGATCCACTAATGTGTCCCAGGCGGAGCTATAACTGGACTCCGATACCGGGAAGTGTTGGATTAACCGTTTGGCTTCACCTGATAGGTTGGCCATTAGGTAAAACATTTTTTCGGTTTTGCTCATCGGCTGCTCGTGAATTAGCCGACGATATAGCTCGGAAAAGGATCTCCATTCCAAATAGTTACCATCAAAAGTGGGCAGCTTAATGTGTGGCAGCTTCAATGTTGATGGTCCACTGGATCCGCCTGGTGGTGGAGGCGATGCGCTATGAAGCAACTCCTTCAATCTGATGATGATGTCTTGTGTTGACTCCTCGATGTCACAGATGGTGTTGATGTCGTAGTCGTATCGCTCTGGTTCGCTGCAAACTGCCCATATGGACTGGTTGATGGCCGAGATTTCATCCCAGTATTTGGTCACCGCCTCGATTTTTACCTGATAGTAAATTGATGAGTTCGGCGAATGCAGTCTTCTTTCTATGTCGTTAATCAGGCGCTGCAGTACACTGATTAACGCTCGCTGTCGTCTGAAGAGGGCGGCCAGCTCCGAATCCTCCGGGAAAGACATCTTGCTCGGAGCCTTCTTTGACGTAGAAGGCTGAGCGGGAGGCACTTTGTCGTCTGTCTTCGCTGCTGCGTTTTCGACGCTAGGTGGAGCACCATTTTTTAGTGCCAGCTGCTCCAAGATGTCTTCCTTCAGCTTCGCGAATCCATTGCTGACCTTTTCATAATAGCGGCTCGTGATGTATTCAGACTCGTTGGGTCCGAATCTAAGTACCGCTTGATGACCTCTATCGAAGTTCGCCCATAGTTGCTCCAAGTTTTCGAGCTTCGCCCTCAAGTAGTCCAGCGTCTTGCGGTGCAGCGAGTCCTTCCGATAATTGATTATCAGTCGCTCAATTTCTTTTCCCTCCGTCACCTGTGATAAGATCAATTCCTCCATTTGAACTGTGGAAAAATTTTTTATTTAAATTATTATTAAGATCACGAGTTCGATATCTCGCCGGGGCCTCCAAATGTTTAAGCTGGACAAGGGCTTCTCCTTGTCCTGATGTGACAAACGAAAGAATACTGAACGAAAGACGAAATTCGGAAAAATACTGAACATCTTTATTACTTAACGCTACGTTTATATAATATTAAAATGCTTACGCTAATGGGAATATAAAAAATGCTTACGCTAGTGGGAAAGAACAAAAGTGCATATTGTACATATTTGCTGCATACATAACATGCTAGCCATGTGTGCATTGAAATATAAAACTACCTGAAACATTAAATAAAGTGCCAATCGTGAGAATTATGAATGGATAGAAAAGATTTGTGCAGTAATATGATAATAAAGAATGTGCAATTATGATGGGAATAGATTTAGCATTATGAGAATAATTAGATATCATATGATAATAAAGAATGTGCAATTATGATAGATTTAGCATTATGAGAATAATTAGACAGTCCTTTTATTCCAAAAATGCGTAATTTGTTTTCGTCTGAAAAAAGCACATTGTTCCAAAACTCTTCAGGTTCATTTAAATATTGCTTGGCAAAGGCAACGCGCTTTTTTCGATTTATAACAATATTTCAAAATCAAACATTTTTTTTTATTTTTAATCCAATTTTGGGTATATATGTATAAATGAATATAAAAAGTGTACTTGCTCAAGGTACTTAGAAAGAATTTAGTCTATAATGACAAAAATAATTTAACTTAAAACTAAACTAAACATAGAAAAGATAAACTTGTACTTGTACTTGTTCCCAGGTTGAGCTGGTGTTGTTTCGATCCCGCAATTCGGCTGTATCGGCAGGAATCCTCCGCAAAATAACCTGAGGCACTTTAAGACTGCGCTCATCTCCCGTTTCGTCCATCTGCTCGGCTAGAGTCCCCTTTGAGGCCGGGGGAGGCCCTGGATCAAACATAGCTCAAATGCTATTATACTTTTTTGTTTGAAATTAAAAATGCGAATTCTTGCGCTGCGCGATGTGTCCTCGCTGAGAGCTGAACTCGTACGAGTTTCGAGGATCGATGACGATCACACACTGACAACAATTTACTCTCTGACAAATCTCACAAAGTCTACATTGTTGAGACCATAGTCTACATTGCTGATATACTCTTCACTAAATTTGTTTGTCTACGCTATTGTCTACTCCAACGCGTAGAGGATCATCGCTGTTGCCAGAAACTTCATTGGATTAATCTTATCTGCTGATACCTTTTTTTCCAAAATAATTGTAACACTCTTTTATTTGAACTCTTAGTTTCATATTCATATGAAAATATGGTAGTTCACATGTTCGCGAGGTTTTTATAACTGCGTTCTTATAATCGAGTGGATACTGTATCACTATTGCTGCAGTGGAAGTGGTACTTATTGATCTTGTTATACCAATGCGAGCAAGTTGTTTGATTTTTGCCAGCTTTTGCAGAATAATTCTTTGCAGTGTTTTGCTCCACCATACCGATACTGGATATGTTGCTATGGGCGAAATCTAGACCTAATCGCTGCATCTATTCGGTGCTTTTTCGGAATCTCCAAACCAAGAAGAACAATCCAGAGAATTTTCCGTATGCATACTTAATTGCTACAGCCTTCACTTTTAATTGTTCTCCCTGAAAAGAATTAACCGCGAATAAGATCTACTTAAAGGCAACCTGATTAATCTCACATCAACCACACTCACCTCTTGCTAGCTACAAAGCATATTTGCCGCCCAAACTGAACTCTTCTGTGCTACAAAATCTTTCGCATCTTTCTTTATGCTTTTCGTGTTATCTTCTTTTTTTCTCTTGGAGTTGACTCTTTCAAAGTGCGAACGCCCTTGACCGCAGCCGTTGCTCCAAACTCACGACGTGAAGTCGCGCTTAGTTTCGATGGATCACCATCGGCACTATTTGAACAAAAAAAACAGACTGGGGGACGACCCTCGCTTAAACTCCCACACACTCATCTTTTCATGATGTGTGGAAAACGTTTTTCTACGACAAAGTCGATTCGCTATCGCGGAGACATCGCGATTCCTTTTCAACTTGATTGTTGTTGTTGCTGGCACAAGCTCCATGATTTTTCCAGTATGAGATAGTTGGCATTTATTAGTTTTGTTTTTGCGCACACATTCTATTGTTGTTTTTCGTCACACATATTTTTACGAGCGTCAATTTCTCGAACAGCCATGCATTTTGAAATCGGCCAACTGCCACCATCTTGCGCCCTATTTCAAAAATCAGAAGCGCCAACAAAGTGTAGAAAAACGGTCAAAAATATTGAACTCGAATAGCGAAGCCGGGCTATCGCTCCATGTACATAAGCATGGGGATTTGTTTTGCATTTGAATTGGTAGTGGAAGCATGTTGCAGAAATACTGTTGAAACGTTTTAGCGGGGGTCGGTCCCTGAGTCTGCGCAATCCGATTTGCATTTTTTTACCACGTGCTTCGGGTCCTCTACGAACACCGTTTATATGCGGGAGTTCCGAAACGGCGGGCGAGTGCACCGAGTAAAAAGTATCACACACTCCCTTGCCCAATACATACGCGGCGTGGCATTGGTAGTGGTCCGATATTAACTTTTTTATTAAAATATATTGGCGCGGCTTTTTCTATTTATCTGGTTTTAGCAGTCACCTGAATCCGCGGTTCGGGACAGGTATGCGGATGAGGTGAGTAAAGAATACATAAAAGTTTGTCCATGGTTGAGTATGGTCCAGCAAGTGGAGTTTTTTTTTTATAGAATGTGGACAATGGCACTGCTAAACCCGCTCCCCCTCAGTAATAGTGTGTATATAGAGTGCACTTTACTATAGCTTGGAGCGTGTGTGCGTCTGTATTGGAGGTTTTGTACATGGTTTGATATTTGATTGTAAAAACGGGTTTGTGCATTACACTGGAGTTTGGGTTTCAAAGCTCCACTGCAAGCTTTTGGGTGGTAGTGGGTGACTAACACAAATAATGCGATTCGAAAATTACAGACGCGAAATAAAAGCTTCTATGATCGGGAGTGAATCATGGAAGTAAGCAGCTCCAATGCAAATCTCTACTTGGTAGAATTTGGCGATGTTGCCGTGAATTTAAGATGTTTCCGCGTTGAAACAAATTACTAAACAGTCCTGAAGTGAAATAGAAAGATGCTGCCATAAAACATTCGCTAGAACTCACTTCCATTCCCAAATATTTACATCCTGATGACTGATTTCCTCGAACACTCACTGTTAAAAGATTTCAGCAGCATCCAAAATTGGCCAATATGATTCTTAGGTAGGAAAATTAAGGAGGTGCGAGAAATGGGCATTGTAAAAATGAACGGCGAGGCTGAAAAGTATGGTGGCGGACAAAAGTGAATACATAAATTATGAATTACTTTTTGTATCGCATACTTTGAACTCTCTCCTTCAATTATTAAGAAGCAAACAAAAACAATTTATATGACAAATATAATACTTCCACTAATTTCTTTTCAAACCGCATTTACAGTGTCTCAAAAATGTATCCGGGCAAAGGGACAATTAGCAACAATAATGAAAGAAACAAATTTGGCAAGGAAATGAAACCGTTTTTTTTCCTTTATTCAATGGATCATCATAACGCTTTGAAGTGGGTACCAAAAAAATTCGCATTCGAGTTAACTAGAAGCATTTTTTCAAGAATTAATGTGCACGTGTCTATCATGACAGTCAAAAAATTATTCGGGCAGAAACGAATTCTTAGAATTACACAACGTTGCAATTGAATTCACATGTTAATATGTTTGGTGATAGATATTATAATTAGTATAGCTTTGCCTGTTGCATTGTTAGTCGCAATTATTTTAATAATGGTTCATAAAATGCGGGAAGTTGAAATTTGTGTTAGGAGGCTTATAATTAACCAAAGGACAATAAATCGGAACGTAGTATCGCGAAAATCGTGAAAGTTAATAAATCGATAGTTCATGATATAATTGCGCGTTTCAAGGAAACTGGATCCATCGATTAAAAGCATAGGTCAGGGCGTCCGCGTGTATTTAATGCTAGTGAAGAAGGGTGGTTAGTGCGGCAAGTTCAGATTTGGGGTGGCTGCCAGTACTGAATCTGTTAAAAACGTCCTTCGAAAACAAGGATTCTACGGCAGGTTTGCTAGGAAAAATCCCTACACAAACAAAACAAGCAAACGAAGGCGGTTTCGATTTGCGGTTGAGCATATAATGCATGCTTCCCACATCGACGCATCCATAAAAGAACATGGGCATCACCAGATGGCAATACCTTTAACCAAATAGACCATGTCCTTATACAGCGGAGATGGGCCTCCAGCATCATTGACGTTCGAACATTCAAATTGTGACTCGGACCATTACTTGGTCAAATCCAAATATCGATGTCGTAAGTCAAAGGCGTATCAAACAAAGACCAGCCCTCTTCGTAAGTTCGACATCGAAAAGCTCCAAACGGCGTCAGTTGCGGAAAATTACGCAGCACCACTTGAAAGAGAGCTCACTCCGATTCTGCAGAATGACATGTGAACCAAGTTTGGATATATATAAAGACAACCATAAAGACTGTTGCGGAACAAGTGGTTGGGTATGAAGCTTGGCGCAAAAGAAATGACTGGTTCGACGACGAATACCAGGATGCGTTAGATAAGAAAAATCAGGCGTACAGACAGTTTCTCGAAAGGAATACCAGAACGAAGAGAGAAAAATACGAAAATCTCCGACGAGTAGCAAATAAGGTCATTAGATGTACGAAAAGAAAATATTATGACGACCAATTGAGAAATATCGATGACAATCTTGCGAGCAATAAAACAAGACAAGCCTACAAAGTAGTGAAAAGCCTAAGACGTGGATATCAGCCTAAGACAACCCTCTGTAAAGACAGAAATGGCACTATCATCGCCGAGGATAGTCAGAATAAGGAAAGATGGGCGGCATACTTTAAAGAACTCCTTAATCCCGCACACGGCTCCCGAACATCGGAGCTGATAGGTCTCCAAACCTCCGACGAATGCCCACTGGAACCTCCAACGTTGCAAGAAGTCGAATTTGCCATCAGAAGCCAGAAAAGCAATAAAGCGCCGGGCATCGACGAAATTCCAGCGGAATTAATTAAATATGGCGGAAGCTGCACCCGAAATGCCATCCATAAAGTGGTTCAGTACATCTGGAATCAGGAGCAAATATCGGAAGAGTGGTGCCAATGCATTATTTGCCCTATCCACAAAAAGGGAGACAAACTGCAGTGTGGAAACTACAGAGGTATCTCACTACTTTGCACGTCATATAAGATACTGACAAAAATATTAGAAAATAAGATTAAAATTTACGCTGACAATGTGGTTGGGGAGTACCAAGGCGGTTTTAGAGCTGGTTGATCAACGACTGATCAACTTTTTACGGTCAAGCAAGTGCTTGAAAAATGCTGGGAATTCAACATCGACGTTCACCAGGTTTTTGTGGACCTTAAACAAGCATACGACAGTATTGATCGAAACGTACTGTACAAAATAATGCTGCACTTTGGCATCCCAGCAAAACTAGTCCGACTGACCAAAATGACGATGACATCAACAACATCACAAGTCAGAGCCAACAACCAACTAACTGATGCCTTTGACACAAATGTCGGACTAAACAGGGTGATGGGCTGGCCCCTCTGCTATTTAACCTAGCTTTAGAATACGTCATCAGAAAGTTACCCGTTGACACAAGAGGTACGCTGCTTTATAAATCCAGGCAGATAGTGGATTATGCGGACGATATCAACATATTATCACGCTCTTTCACATCCGCAAAAGAAATTCTACTAAGCCTCGATCAAGCAGCAAAAGAAGTTGGCCTGAAAATCAATGAAACAAAAACGAAAATAATGACACAAACAAGGAAAAGGACTCCCAATAGACAAAACATTACAATTGACGAATATAATTTGAAAAATGTGGACGAATTCATATATTTAGGCACAAAATTGACAAAGAGTGGAAATGAAACGAACGAAATAAAAAGACGAATCCAGCTCGCAAAAAAGGGTATTATTCAGTCTTAGCTATTCTTAAGGCCAGTTGCGTACACAGGAAGACCAAATTCCAAGTCTAGAAATCAATAGTAAGACCTATGCTTTGCTACGGATGCGAAACATGGACCATTACACAAGCATCCGCAAATATGTTGAAAGCTTTCGAAAGACGGGTCCTGAGACGAATAATTGGAGCGAAACGTGATGGTGACCGATGGCGAACTAGATACAACAGTGAGCTGTATGATATATTTGACGAACCGGAGGTTTCCACTATCATCATACTGCGGAAGCTGCAATGGGCTGGCCATGTACAAAGGATGGACGAAACTCGAATACCTAAAAAGGTATTCGAGGGAAAAACGGAGGGCCGGAGGCCAGTGGGAAAACTCAGGAAACGCTGGTCCGACTCTGTTGGCGAAGACTGTTCATCGCTGCTCGGATTTCAAAATTGGAGGACGCGGTCACTAGACCGAGATCGCTGGAGAAAGGGGCTGTAGCGCTGCGACGAGACGAGACATATAAACAGATCCCACGATTTCTGGAAAACAGTTCGTTTTGCAGACGAAAGCAAATAAACTTTAAAACTTTATCACTTGATATCACCAGCCCAACATGGATTCGTGAAAGGTAGATCTACTTCTACTAATTTATGTGAATTCACTAATTTCGTTGTTCAATCCTTAGATCGTCATAATACTGTCCAAGTCATATATACCGATTTTTCAAAAGCTTTCGATACTGTCAATTGTAAAATTCTAATCTCAAAACTTGAAAGGTACGGTGTCTCTGGCTCTCTCCTGAACTGGTTCAGTTCGTACCTTACGGACCGTCGTCTCCAAATTACGTTCAACGGATACTCCTCTACTAAGTTTCTTGCTAGCTCCTGGTGATCCTTGATCCTCTATTATTTACTCTCTTCATAAATGATTTGCCCCAATTTGTATCTCCGAACTGTCTCTTATTCGCTGATGACTTCAAACTGTTCCGGGAAATTTCCTCCGTTTCTGATGGCATGATTCTCCAGGCTTATTTGTCTGCTGTCTCTCGTTGGTGTTCAAACAACGATATCTTTTTGAACATAGAAAAGTGTTTTACTATGAAGTACTCGTATAAGACTACCCCCTCTGTTCTCTCTTACTCTATTAATGGATCCATCCTTACAGCAGTAACCACAATAAAGGATCTAGGAGTGGTCTTTGATCGTAAACTTAAATTTGTAAATCATTTCTCAGAGATTACTAATAAGGCATACAGACTTGCTGGTTTTGTCCTCCGCACGACCGCCCAGTTTAATCGTCCAGGAACAGCTGCTTCCCTATTTTCCACACTCGTCCGTAGTATTTTGGAATACTGTTCCACCGTCTGGAACCCACACCATTCTTGCCATGTTCGGACCATCGAATCTGTTCAGCGTAGATTCACTCGAACCCTTTTCTACAGATTAAGGAAGCCTCATATCGACTACAATGGCAGACTTGAAGTATTTATCCTGCATTTAAGGCGGACCTTCCTCGATGCTTGCTTACTCTTCGAGTTGTATAACTACCTGCTCAATACCCACCTCTGTGACGACCTGAACTTTAGACCAGGACTAGTCTCAACAAGGAGTTCAGACATCTTCAATCCTCGATGAGCCTCTCTCGATGTATACCATCACTCTCCGATGCTAAGAATGCAAGGGAACCATGACCGACTCCAATGTGGTTCTTTAGCTTCTTCTTTTCCATTATTTAAGAATAGAGTTAAATCTATCATATATAATGTTTAAATTTTTATCTTTACTATTCATTTATTTTTTTGCGTATATTATAAACTATCATCTTCAATATTTAAATTTTCCTCTTTGCTATTCTTTTATTTTCCGCTTTTGTTTAATTGAAATTGTAGTCTTTTTGTTCAAGAGCACAAATAAATAAATATAATATATTTGGATCAGATGGAAGTAATTTTGTATGGCGGAGGACAAACACAGAGTTGGATTTAAAGAATCTCAAATGTACAGTGAATCATGGTGGCGGGTCGCAATTAGTGTGGATCTAAGATTTATAAATGGTAAATACGACAAACTTGCTTCAAAGTGTATTTAGGAAATTGCTCCAATCCAGAATTTAATTACATCTGGATAAAATTAATAATCCAAAGACATATCATGTACTTTTGTTATGTGTATAGAAGTCCAGCAATGACAGCAGCGAACACGATGGGTTATCTAAATCTATTCAGTCTATTTATACTGCTAACCCTGACGCTGAAATCGTTATCGCAGGCGATTTCAATGTTCATGACATTGCCTGGCTTAAACATTCCACCACTACGGACCAGGGGGGACGTGATACTGAGCTTTTTGCCTCCCTAAACGGGTTAACTCAACTGGTAGATGAGCCTACTCGTTTACCAGACATCGCAGGGCATTTTCCTAACCTTCTAGACTTATTTCTCACCAACCAACCTGAGAAATATTCTGTCTCTGTATTATCCCCATCGCCAATTGAAAATACCGATCACTTTTTGATTCGTGCTCAATTCCCAGTTGCAGCAACTACACCGCTGTCAGTCAAAGCACCTCGAAGAAATATTTGGCATTTCAAAAGAGCCGATTGGGAGTCGCTAAATAACTTCTTCAATGCCTTTAATTGGAAGTTGTGCTTCGATTCCAATGACTGCGATGAAGCTTGTAGAAGTGTCACCGAGATTATCCTGATGGGTATGAAGCTCTACATACCTTCCAGTCAAAAGAGAGTCAGACCGTCTAAAGAATCTTGGTTCAATAAAGAATGTCTCGATGCTATCCAAACCAAAAAACAAGCTTTTCAAACATTTAGAGGCAATAAAACACCTGCCAACAGAGAGCTTTTCAATGCCTCAAGAAATGCCTGCAAATCCATACTCAATCGTGTTAAATTTGAGCATGACCAAAAACTTCGACGGAAGATCCTCCAGTGCCCTAAAGACTCGAGGTCTTACTGGTCATTTGTCGAAACGGTTAACAACAATTTCATTTCTTCTTCTATACCACCTCTAGTTGTTGGCGACCGTACCGTGGTTGATTCTAACGAAAAAGCCAATTTACTAGCAGCAAGTTTCGCAAGAAACTCTCTCCTTCCACCTTCAAACCAAACGCCTCCAGCTGCAATTCCCTCTAGTTTCTCACTGCCTACACTGCATTTTCGCAAGAGACTTATTTCTCGGATCCTTACAGAGCTCAATATCCACAAATCCGCTGGTCCGGACGGTATTCCCCCCATTACCCTTAAAAAGTGCGCCTCTTCTTTGGCTAAACCTCTTCGCAATCTTTTCTATCTCTCTTACTCTTCTGGGTGCTTTCCACGTATGTGAAAAGTTGCGAATGTTCAGCCCATTCCCAAGAAAGGAAGCAAAGCGAACCCCGCTAATTACCGCCCAATAGCCATTACTTCAGTGCTCTCAAAAGTATTGGAAACTGTTGTCAATCGTAAAATCGTCAAATATCTGGAGGATAAACAGCTCATCCATGATCGCCAGTATGGGTTCCGTTCTGGACGGTCGACGGGGGATCTTTTAGTCTACTTAACAGAACGTTGGAACTCATGCTTACATAAATATGGCGAAGGTCAAGTTCTCGCACTTGACATTGCAAAAGCTT
Organism: Chorisops tibialis; assembly: GCA_963669355.1. NCBI lineage: Eukaryota > Metazoa > Arthropoda > Insecta > Diptera > Stratiomyidae > Chorisops > Chorisops tibialis. The sequence continues at coordinate 167,745,202 of OY770263.1, read as the reverse complement.
TTGACAGAGTTTGGCACGATTGTCTCTTAGTGAAACATAGGGCCATTGGCCTTAATGATACCCTTGTTCAATGGATTGAGAGTTATCTCTCAGAACGCGCTGTACGAGTAGTATTAGGTGGCGTTACTTCTTCCTCTTACCCAATTGATTCCGGCGTCCCTCAAGGGTCTGTTTTATCTCCAATTCTTTTCTTCATTTTCATAAACGATCTTCTGTCGTCCACTCGCAATCCAATCCATAGTTTTGCAGATGACAGTACCTTAGACAACACCTATGAATTTAACTCTGCTGCTGAATCAAACCATCATACTATTGCCTCCAGTCGCAGAGAGTTATTCAATTCGCTGAACTCGGATCTCAGCTTAATCCTGGAATGGGGCAGGAAAAATAGAGTAGAGTTCAACGCATCCAAAACACAGGCCTGTCATCTATCCCTCAAACATGATCTTCCAGTATTGTCTCACAATGTTACCTTTGGTGGTGCACAGCTTACCACTTCGAAGAATTTCACACTGTTTGGCGTCAAAATTAATGAACACCTGAATCGGGCCCAGCATATCTTTGATATTGCCCTGGACGCCTCAAAACGCCTAGGTGTTCTCCGAAAATGCAAAAAATATTTCACACCTATGGACACAGCAACCATCTACAAGGCTTACATTAGACCACGATTAGAGTATAACTCGCATGTTTGGGCTGGGGCACCCAAAACACACCTCGCGTTGCTCGATCGTATTCAAAAACATGCGTTCCGACTGATTGGAGACGAAACCATCACGTCTTCTATAGATTCTCTTGAGCATCGCAGAAATGTCGGAGTACTCAGCATTTACTATCGTTACTTCTATGGTAGATGCAGTACTGAGCTAAGCGCACTCATTCCTCCACTGCATATTTTTCCCCGAAATACTCGTCAAGCTGAACGCGCACACGAGTACACAGTTAAATCCTTGCCTTCCCGTACAGTGAAATAATGGCAGTCTTTCATTTCCCGAACGTCAAGACTTTGGAACGATTTGCCAGCTAGTTTGTTACCCAACAAGTACAACCTGCAGTGCTTCAAGAACAATGTCTACCGTCATTTTCGTCTCTCTCCACCTTAATACCTCCACTTCCTATACCGACATAACTGTGCATCGCATTAAAGGGTGACCCCCTAAGTTATACTCGGTGCCATAAAAAAAAAAACCCTATTGAGCATTTGTGGGATCATTTGGAGAGGAAAATTCGTGTTCGCCAAATCACAAGTCTGAACACCCTCAGAACCGCTCTGCAGGAGGAGTGAGAAACGATTACCCTACAATTTTGCGAAAATCTTATCAAATCGATGCCGAATCGATTAAGGGAAGTAATAAAAAGGAGCGGTGGTCCAACAAGTTATTAAGTTCCAGGTAAAAACGGTAAATTTTGTTGAAATGTTTCCTGTCCGAATATTTTTTTGACTTTAATTTTCAGGCTTTTTCGACAAAATGAACCGAACTTATTTTAAAATCGCTCATTTGGGAACTATTTTGTTTTAAATTAATAATAAACCGTTCAAGCATAATTATAATACCATGTTATGTAAATAAATATATAAATATAATTCTGTGTTTTTTTTAAATAGAGTTGGAAAAACTACGCTGCCCTGATACTTTTTTGAGCCACCGTATCCAGTTTTATCGATTTTAAGTTCCGTTGATCATAACATGATTCGCAATAGTTTTTCGCATTTCTATTTTGTGGTTTTTTCTGTGTTTCTATTCTATATTTTAGTCTTATTCAAGTAATCAAGTAACAGTCACTCCTTGAACAAAGTTAAAATAAGAAAAATTTCATCTCAAGTCGAAAATGATTACCGTGGTGACCAAATAAAAGTTAACACCTACATATGAATATCACCACATACCGCCTTTACATAATGCTCTCCGATTATAAATAAAACGAACTGGTATTTATTAATTTAACTTTAGTGTTATACTTAAAATGTATAAAACACATAAACAAAAAAATTTATTTATTTTGAAGGCACAGTCACATCATTAAAATGATCATTTTCGCAGCAAAAGTTGTTGAATTGAAAATTATCAACTACATTGGATTCTTAATAGGAAATTTGTATTGGCAGTTACTAGTAGGTAGGTAGGAACAATATTCTTTAATTAATCAATAAAACTAATACTTCGTGTATCCTCCGCGAGCCTTGATTACAGCTTCAATCCTTCGAGGCATGGATTTTATCAATGTCTGACAGTATTCGATGCTTATGTCGTCCTTCGAAGCGTCGTTGATGGCGTTTTTGAACTCCTCCGTGGTCTCCGACTCGTCACTTTTCGTTTCAGTTCGGCCCTACAATTCTCCATTGGGCTCAAATCAAGGCTGTTTCCTGGCCACTCAAGTGTAGAAACTCCTATTTCTGTGACGAATTCTTTAGCCTGTTTAAAAACAAAATAATTATTTTAAGCTTTTATTTTTTTTACTTTTGCATTGAACTGTTTGTAAAAAAAACCCACAACTTACCTTACGAGCGCAATGATATGGCGCAGAGTAATCTTGAAAAATCGGGTCGTAAATAACTGGGAAGAGGCTACCCATCGACGGGATCAAATGGTTGTCAATCACGGTGATGTAACTGATCGCATTCATTGATCCTTCTAAAAACACCAAATCTCCGGTGCCAAAATAGGAAATGCAACCCCAATCCATGTAACTCGGAGGGAGCTTGTTTCGAGTCACTACACAGTCTTTATGAAGTTACTCTCCGATTCTGCGACGTACATACTGCAATCCATCCGATTGATTCAGGTTGCATTTTGATTCGTCGGTAAAGAGTACTTTCTTCCAGTCATTTTCCGACCAATTTCGATGAAATTTGGTGAAATTCAGCCTCACTGTACCCATTTTAGCCGTTAAAGTTGGTTTGTTCGGAGTCGCCGAGCTAAAAGTCTACATAACTGTAGCCTTCTTCTGACAGTTCCGTCACTAATCATCATTCCAGTCGCTTCTTGGACGTCCATGTTGACTTCCCTAGCGGTTCTTTTTCACTTAGGCTTATGTTTTTAAGATGTCGGTCATCTCTCGCGGTCGGCTTTTTGTTGCCAAGTCCTGTTCCAGGTTTCCGCTGGAGAGATCCTTTCGCGTTTTTTTTTTTCAAAATTTTGGACACAGCCACGTGGCTACAACCAATTCTTCTGGATATAGCCCTCGTGAAAAGCCCTTCGTTGCTTCACGCAACAATAATCACTTTCTTTTTCACTATCCAACTGTGGTGCTATGTTTACTCGTCAACGGCTAAACTACAATAAATGACTGACAGAAGCCGACTCTGTCGCGAGACCTGAATAAATTGACAGATAATTAGCCCCGCATGGGATTTCCCAGATAAATTTTGGTATAAGACTCATAAAAATAGGGTTTTCTAGGAAATTTTGATTTTTTTCACAGTGTTAACCACCACCACGATATTATCTTTAAGCCAAAATGGATATTCTTGTCGAGAAATAGCGGCAAAATTAAAAATATGCCATTAAACAGTAAGTTTAGTAAGAAAACGACGAAATTTCAACGCACCTAGCAATCCTGGTGACCGGCCAAGGTTGTTGTCTGATAGCGATGCTCGTATGGTGGAGCGATTGATGGTGACAAGGAAAGCAATAATACCTAAAATAGCTGCAGAGGCACTACACAAAGATCGCACAGTAAGGAAAGCCTTGCACAGAATTGGATTGGTGTCTGCAGTTAAACGAAAAAAAAACAGCTAGAGAGTGTTTCAACAGGATGGAGATGCCAAGCACACTGCGATTATCGTGAAAAAATGGCTTGCTCAGCAACAATTTCAAACTATGCAGAGGCCTGCACAAATTCCGGATTTGAATCCAATCGAAAATTTATGGGCGATTGTGAAACTAATGCTTTCGCGTCACAGATGTGCTCCAACTAACTCTGGACCAAAATTCCACACCAAATAATAAAATTTGGTAGAAAGCATGCCAAAACGAATTGAAAGTGTGTTAGCCAAAAAAAGACTTTGGACGAAGTACTGATTTGTCAAACAATTAAAATGGACAAAACTGGATAAATGATGTTACAACGAATTTTGAATTTATCATAAGTTTTATACATGAATTGTAAGAGAAGTGTTTTAAGTACTTGATGCAAGAAGAATTTCTTAATTATCTATAATAAAAAAATAGTTACATCAAATTTATCAAAAATTTTAATTTATGTATCCGCTTTTGTCCGCCGCTGTAGATGCTCTCAAAAACATTCGCTAGGACTCACTTCCATTCCCAAATATTTTCATCCTGATGATGCTTTCCTCGAACACTCACTGTTAAAAGATTTCAGCATAATCAAAAATTGGCCAGTATAATTCTTAGGTAGGAAAATTAATGAGGTGCGGAAATAGGCATTATAAAAATGGACGGCAAGGCTGAAATGTATGGTCGGAGGTGAACTCGCAACCCTACAAGAAAGTGAAGGATCAAATAATCGTTCGACGAAGCATTACTAGAAAAGTCAATCAACCAATCAATTTCCTGTTCGGATCCTCTATAGGACACAAACAGTTCACTTTCACGAGGAGTTGTCGCCAGGATTTGTTTATTACTCTGATCTTCTGTTTAACTGATCGCTTCCATATGTTAATAGGTGTATCAACAAGAGGTGTAGGATTTGTTTCGAAGACCCAAACAGAAGGTACGGCGCTGATGGTGGTCCACCGGCTGCAGGTCTCGAGTCAATTGAAATTTTTGTGCATGCAAAGCCGAATCTGTTGTCAATTTCTGCTACAGTGTGGACGTGAAGAGGTCGAGTTCTTGAGCACGGTCACGAATGGATGCAGTTTGAGTCGTTTTTAACACTGTCCTTCACTGCTGCGATATTTTGAATCGAACGTCCGGGGCGAAGTAGTTTTGGTGTCTTTACATCTTGCACCAAACCAATCTTTTAAATTTTAATCTATTATTCTAATAATAAAATATTGTGATCGACACAGGAAATAAAAATGGTACCCTGTAATCTTGTTTTTTCGCGCTTTATGACTAAATTAGAATCAAAATGCAAAAAAAAATCCGTCCCACCATACGTCGTATGCCGTACATATGGACTCATATCTCCGAGACCGATAAAGGTAGAATGTTCGTTTTTGGGTGAATTGTTAATTGGGTAAGTGAACTCCATTATCTAAATTTTGTGGAGTGTAAGGTGGAAGGGGGCGGCGGGGGAGGGAAAGAGTCAAAAACTACACTTGCTAATATCTCCACTACAAGTAAGCTGAAAATTAGCATAGATATAGAGAGGGTTGTGGGACAAACTTTAAAAATAGTTAAATTTTTTTTTATCCATTGGCGTCCGAAAAGGGGGGCTAAAAACAATTTGTCGGCCGAATTTCTTTTTAAATGAGTATATCTTCGAAATTACTTACCATAAAAAATGCATAATTTGGGCATAAAGATCGACTAGAATCAGCTTAGAGTGAGGATAATCGTCGTAAGGGGGAGGGTCAGGAGAGGTGCAAAGAAAAACGCTTATATCTCAACTATCTCTTAAGCTATGTAATTGAAACTTAAGAGATATATTAAGCTATAGTAGCGAAATACGAGAAAAATATAAAATTTGGTTGTAATAATAGTGAGAGGAAATGGGGAGCATTTCAAAAATGGTACACTTTTCAAAATTTCAAACCGTTATATCTTAAAACGGAGTTCAGATATCAAATCGAAAATTCGTCAGTTTGTAGAACTGTATAGTCTATAATTTTGGTAATTTTAAGGTGGGAAGGTCTAAAGGGAAAATTTTGAGTGATTTTTTAATGCTCTGGTGAAAGATATAAAGTTTAAATTTTGCATGTGAATACATCTATTTGATATACGTAGAAAAAAAATAATAATTTGTAGCACAATTGTTCACAAGGTATTTCATGTGGAAAGAAAAAACTCAAAAATTAAAAATGTTTGAATAAAATTTTAAGGTAGAAACTTGAAAATTTTCAAAATGCATTTGATAAAAATCCCTAAATGTATGAAGTTAATAAACTGTTTGAATACCTTCAAGACTTCTACCCCTCCCATACAAAATTATTTTTTCGACCATTTTTAAGAAATCAATTATCACCTAACTATTTAAGGCCATCAATTTAAAATTTTGCGTAAGAATTTTTAAAAATATTTGAAACGAAATCGCGTCAAAAGTCTTGAGATCACACTTGCTCTTCTACCCCCTGCCATACAAAAGTATGATTTCGACCAATTTCAATAAATCAACGAATAACCAACAAACTAAATGCTACAAACTTGAAATTTTGTACGAGCACATTACAAGAGAAATTAAATAAAACTGCACCACATATTTATACTCTAGATGAAATCTGAGAGTATTATAAGTTTGCTCTAAAGTTTGTAACGCCAAGAAATAAAGCTCGGAGAAAAAAATGATGAATACAGAAATTAATATTATCACTCAAAAATCTCAAAACCGGATGTCCGTCCGTCCGTCCGTCCGTCCGTCCGTCCGTCCGTCTGTGCGCGCTCTAGCTTGAGAACGCGTTGAGCTAGATAGTTCAAATTTTGTACACGTCGTTTTTGACAAAAAAGTAAGGTCAAGTTCGTGAACGGGCCAAATCGCTCCACCCCTTCTACCCCCTCCCATACAAAATGACACAATTGCGCAATTTGACAATAAACGGATTTGCACGAAAAGTATAAAAGCTATTGGCCTGAAATTTGGTATATGTTACTTTTATGATAATATCAATCTACCGTACGAAAATGATGCGTATCCTCCCCCTCCTTCTACCACCTCCCATACAAACTGTACTTGTCATGAATTACTCTAAGCCAATTTACTCATTGCGTATACAATTTAGAGAGCTAAAATTGTGCACCAAATATTTATTTGAAATTGTTAGTAAGCCCAAAAATTTAGACTATTAGCTTCACCCCTTCTACCCCCTCCCATACAAAATGACACAATTTCGTAATTTGACTATAAACGGATTTACTCGAAAAGTATAAAAGCTATTAGTCTGAATTTTCGGATATGTTATTTTCATAGTAATTTTAATCTACAGTAGAAAAATTATTTGCTTCCTCCCTCTCCTTCCACCCCCTCCCATACAAACTACACTTTTTCATGAAATGCTCTAAGACGATTTTCTCAGAACATATAACATTTATTGACCTCATATTTTGTAATAAATACTTAATTAGTATTAGCACTAAGATCAGAAAAAAATATTTGATTAGCTTCACTGCTTCTACCCCCTCCCATACAATATGACACAGTTTCACAACTTCACAAAAAATCGATTTTCTTGAAAAGTATAAATGGCACTAGTCTGAAATTTCAGGGATGTCAATTTTACAATATTCCTAGTTATTTCTGAAAAAAATCACTCTAATCGCCCCAATCTTTCTACCACCTCCCATACAAACTGCACATTTTCACTAAATCTAACTCACTAATTTTTTCAGTTCCCATTCAATTTTGGGAGTAAGCATTTTGTACAAAACATTTTCATAGCTACTTTAGCATGATGGGGAAAAATTAGTTCAATGCTGTCATCCCTTCTAATACTTCCCATGCGAAATTTCTTGGGATCACAAAAAATTCTATTTCATCTAGAGTATCGTAAGATTGCGCTTTACGCGCAATCGTAGCCCTGTTATGTTTTTTCTTTTTCCTTACCTCCTCTACTCCCTCCCATACAAATTGATTGGTTTCGTCAATGTAAAATACACCGAATTTTATGAAAATTTTATACAACTTCGTCAATGAAACTGACATTTTATACAGAGAATATTGGACGTGATTTAATCAATCAAATTCCTGTTAAGACCCCCTATAGGGGCATAGGACAGAAACAACTCTCTTCCACAAGGCGCGGTCCTGAGCATCGACTTTAAGCTGTTGCCAGGACTTGTTTATTCCTCTGGCCTCCTGCTCAACTGCTCGCTTCCATGTGTTACATGGTCGACCAACCCGACGTCTTTCTTGAGGGTTATAATCCAGAGCCTGTTTTGCGATGTTTCGCTCTGGTTTCCTCAAAGTATGACCGATCCACTGCCACTTTCGCCGTTGAATCTCAATACCTATTTTAGTCTGGCGAGTTGTACTCCAAAGTTCGTCGTTGGAGATTACTTCTGGCCAGAATATTCCTAAAATGCGCCGGAGGCATTGGCTTACGAAAGTCTGTAGTTTCTTGGTGAGTCGAACGGTCACTTTCCACGTAGTACAACCATATAACAACACGGATTTGACGCATGCGTCAAAAACTCGCAGCTTCGTGCGAAGGGAGATCTCTCTTAACCTCCAGAAAGGGGAAAGGATACCGAAGGCCTGACGAGCTTTATTTAGCCGAGCCTCAACATCCTTTTCGGCTCCGCCGTCCATGCTGACAATGCTTCCGAGATAGCAAAAATCTTGCACCTCTTCCACATCCTGTCCATTAAGAACAATCGGTGTGCTTGCGTTCGAACCCATGTGCATGTACTTGGTTTTACGCACATTTATTTTCAGTCCCGCCTCTTTGCATTTAGAATGCAACGAGCGAACATTTGACTCTAAGTCCGAACGGGTATGTGCAAGCAAACACACGTCATCAGCATAATCAAGGTGACTTAAGATGTTAAATAGTCTCCGTTGAAGACCTTTACCTTCCCCACCTTCCAGTGCAGATGTCAAGATGTCATTTATTACCACCAGAAACAGGGCTGGTGATAATATGCAGCCTTGTCTGACACCCGTTCGCACAGGAAAGCTCTCGGACAGCTCTCCTCTATGCAAGACGCGACACCTTGCATCTTCGTAGGATTCTTTAATCATAGCTATGACCTTATCTGGAATACCTCTCCTACGCAAAGCATTCCATATGTAATCTCGCTTAACGCTGTCGAAAGCCTTCTCGAAGTCCACAAACATGAGATGTAGTGGCGAACCCATTTCGGTTGACTGCTCTAATATTATCCGTAGGGTATTTGTGTGGTCGGTACAAGACGACCCTTTACGGAATCCAGCCTGATAAACTTCGAGAGTGTTCTCGACGACATCACTAATCCTATTGAGAATTACCTTAGCCATAATTTTTGATACGGCAGTAAGTAGACATATACCACGCCAATTGCCACAATCCCGAAGGTCGCCCTTCTTCGGAATTTTCACAATGACGCCCTCCTTCCATTCAGTCGGATATCTTCCATCATTCCACACCTTAGTGAAGAGTGGAAGGAGTATATCGGCTGTTATTTCCGGGTCCGCTTTGAGGAGTTCGGTTGGTAGTCCGTCTATACCTGGAGCTTTCCTTCCAGGACGTGATTTAAGCAAGCAATTAAAAAATTATTTACATACAACCACCCTTACCATCACCCCTCACCCCTCTGCTCATAAAAACTCATACTTGCATAAATTAACAAATGTTGATTATATGTACTGGAGCAATTAATCGTATCCGCAATTAAGTATTAAATTGACAACAGCTCTACCCAAGAACCCCCTTTGACTTATTCTTCCCTAACCACTCTATGCAGGTTATATTAATTTTCCACGCATCTGCAACTTGTGCCAAGAATAATAAAATTTCGCCCGACTTGTTTGCAGTTTATTTGGAGTAGGCTGCGCACAGACGTCCCAGAAGGTGCATGATTACGATCAAAATTTGCTTGAATTTTGCGCATCGTAACTGCGATTGAACGCGAATTTTCGTAATAAAATTCAACGACTGTGTGGCATTCCCGTGTTTATAGATGACTGCTGTCAAATAATAGGCCTTTCCAACCCTACACCTCTTGCTGTCATAGCATAGCACATGTTTTATAATTGTTTTATTTATTTTTAATTTATATAGTCTTCCTGTGCACGGTCCTGTTTTTAATTATTGGAAGTACGGAATAATACGTCTTATTTGCCAACATTATCCTTCTTTTGAGTTCGCTTCCATCCTTTGATAAGTTTGCCCCTAGGTATCCAAAGTTGTCTACGTTTTCTAGGTTGTAGGCTCCTACTGTAATATTTTGTCTGATTGGCGTCTTTTTCCTAGTTTGTGTCATAATTTTTGGTTTGTTTTCATTAATACGTAGTCTAACTCCCCTTGCTACCGAGTCAAGGTTTATAAATACCTCCTTATCACTCTCCAGAGATCTTGCAAGGATATCTATATCGTCGGCATATGCTACGAGTTGTGTGGATTTGAAACATAGTGTTCCCTTGGTGTCAACGGGAAGTTTCCGAACAACATATGCGAGTGTCAAATTGAACAACATTGGTGTGAGGCCGTCGGGTGGTTGGATGGGTATAGATAGGGTAGGCATCTGATCGGCGTCATTAGGCGACGTCCAGTGTTGTAACTGTCATATACACATCAATTGTGCTCATCATACCTCCACGCGGTAACCACCGGATACTGGTCTTGTCCATCCGGACTTGACTTGCTGAACTGATGGGCGCGAGTGCTAATGAAACAGAAAAATTCTAGCACTATAATAATATGGCCCTCCAAGTTGGGGGTTGGGCTATGTGCTAACAACTTATCCTCGGAAAAACCACACCCGTTTCGAAACCTGAAGCAATGCCTCGGACTGGATTGATTCAACGGCAACGACCACGCAAACGAAAAATGGACTATTCCTTCGGATCTTGGAACGTGCGATCCCTGTGCAGAGCAGGAGCAGTGAGAGCGCTTCTGAAACAAGCAGCCAAATACAAAATAAACATAATTGCACTCCAAGAAACTAAATTGTTAGGTAGCGAGATTACTGACATTAGATCGCACACAATTTTCAAAAGTGGGAAATCATCGGGAAGCCGGGAATTTGGAGTTGCGTTTATCGTCGACAACAAGTTTAAACACCAAGTTACCAACTTCAAGGGGAGCTAGGGTGTAGCCTAGTAGGTAGTGTGTTGGTCTTGTAATGCGAAGGTCGTGAGTTTGAATCCCGGTCGGCGCAATATGTAATTCCGGCACATTGCCTGCTTGGATATACCTTGGTCACCTCAATCTAAGAAAATGAAAAATTCGTAGAAAGAGGGTAGTGCGAAGGGCTACCAACCTTTTCACAATAAGTAATAAAAAATGTTAAGAAACCTGAATATCAGGAGGCCAAGGTCAGATTTGGGCTGTAGCGCCATTGTAGAAGGAGAAGAGTGCAGCTAGAAGAATAGGATTTGATCCAAGTAGAAAACATAACAGAATTATGATTGGGCTTAATACCCTATCATGTGATACTCTAGATGAAATGTAAAAGACTATAATATACCGGAAAATATGTCATCTCAAATTGTTTCGAATAGTGAATAGAGGTGGTAGAAGTAGAGGGAGAGGTTTGTATTTTTCGTATATGACACCGAACATGGCATGCAAAATGTTTTTTGCTGAATTTAAAGTTTTTAGTTTTCATTATTTTTAAAGAAATTGGACATAGTTTTCGTGAAATTGGGGCATTTATATGGGAGGTGGCAGAGGAAGTGGAGCGTTGAAGATAATTTTGAAACTGCTTATCATCATCCTTATCACCATGCTTTGATTCAATTTCAAAGCCGATAGCTCTCATATATTCGAAGGAGAAATGCTTTTCTTGAATTTATATTACAGATATTTATGTGGGAGGGGGTAGAAGGAGTCAAGCGGAGCTGATAATTTTTTCTAGCGTTTATTACAATTATTAAAAAATAAATTCTGGCAAAATTGTAAGTTTGTACTTTTTCTAGTTTTTATGGAAATCGATATAATGCATTTAACATTTACATTTGTATGGGAGGGCGTAGAAGGTGTATACGGATCAAAACAAATTTTTTTAACGTTATTGATATTTCTATTTGTATACTTTAAACAAAATATCAAGTTAATAGCAGTAACAGTTTCGAAGAAAAATAATTTAATTTAAATTTCCAAATTTCGTCAAATTCTCCCACACGAACGGGTGGTAGAAGGAGTGAGGTGAAGTTGATAATTCTTTTCAAAACTAATTGCAATTATAGTAGAATTAATTCTGACACAATTTCGTCTTTTTTGTTTCAATGAAAATCGAAAATATGTATTTTTCAAAATAGTCTATTTGTATGGGACGGGCTTGAAGGAGTGAGGGGATCGAATCAATATTCCGTGATATTAAAGACACCTATATCGTAATACTTTGGCCTAAATTTCAAGTCAATAGCGTAAATAGTTTAAAAAAAAAATCAATTTATTAATATTTTGATATTTCTTGACATTTGTGTGGGTGGGGGTAGAAGGAGTGGGGGGGTGTAGCCCATTCACGAACTTATAGTTACTTTTTTGCTAGAAATGACACATAAAAATTTTTAGCATTATAGTTCAAAGCTTTCGAGAGTTATGCTGTAGACAGACGCACATACGAACAGACACACAGACGGATAGACGGTCACTCGAGGTTTTTGAGCGACAACAAAAATTGTGCTGTACCCTTGGCGGCTCTGTGCGAGCGTTATTTCTTAGCGTTACAAACGGTAAGGCAAACACAATATACTCTCAGATTTCATCTAGAGTATAAAGAACTCCTAGTGAGCAAAGCATGCAAATCAGTATGTTATGATTAATTTTATCAAATCATTTGCTAAAATATATAATTGTATATATACAGTCAACTTGTTTGCCTACTCCAATCGCTGGAATCGCAAAATTTGAAAATTCCACCAGGTTTGTTATTGTGGATCTACCTTTCGAGAACCCGTGTTGGGTTGGACTAATTATTGATTACATTACCTCACAGACAATTGCCTCGAATAATTTTGGAATACAAGACTGCCTAGCCATAGGCCGATAATTACATACGTCGTTCCTTTTGCCTTTCTTGAACAGAGGAGTAATTGTCGAGTATTTCCATAAACTAGGAAAAACCCCACAATGAAGAGATGCATTAAATAAGGAGCTTGGTGGAGATAAAAGTGCAGAGTAGCCGCTATTAAAACTCTCAACGATGTTCGTGATAACTTCGATATAGTGGGATTATCAATAAAGAGGTCCTTCATCTCTAGTGTAGCAGAGGGAAATTTTATCAAGTATTGAAAATTATTAAAATTAATATCATTATCTTGAGCATCAAATTCAGTGCAAAAAACATAACAGAATTATGATTGGGCGATACTCTACACGGTTAAAAATTTGGGTGTAAATTTTATGGCAACATGATATACATATAAATCCTTACAAATTATTTATAAAATGAATATTATTCATCCCGATTGATTTTATAACGACTGAGTTTGAATTTTTACTTTTCCTTATGTTATAAAATAAATGTATAAAATTAATGGCAAGAAATGTTCACTATGTATCCCTATTTAATATATACCTGAATTTAAAGAGATCTTTATACCTCTTTAGTATACTCTTATAATCCGGGTAAAATGAACCTACACAACATTACCTCTCAATCTGTAATTCTTAATAGTTTATTTCGAAAACAAATATATATAAAATAAAATATATTACAATACAAAATTAAATTATATATTTAGACATGTGCTATAGAAATAAAGTATACATTTTTAAAGGAAAGATGCCCGGATTTCCAAACTATTGTGCTTTATTAAACGTGGCGTTTTGGTCTCTACTAAGAGCATTTATCAAACAGTTTGATAAAGGTCTCAGCAGAAACCGACACGTCACGGTTAATAAAACACAAAAGTGTGGAATCCAGAAATCATAAAATAATATTATTAATTACAAAATTATCTATTTACATTTACTTATGTATATATGATTAACAATACCTAACTGCTACAATCTGTGGCGATAAGTTGACCGAATTTCATACATACTCCTTCTTAGTTTCATAATGCAGCCTAGTAAAGAGTTTGATTTATTATTATAATTGAGTCAATTAAATAAAAAAAATATTACGTGTTGCGCATTTGCCAATGCGTTAATATGTCGGCAACTTTTTGTTTCCATTCGCTGGAGGTGGCAATAATTGAACCAGATTCAGGAAGGGTAGCGTACATAAATCTGAAATTTTTTAAAACCTTAGCCAAATGACAAAATAATATGAAAGTCTTACCTTTTAAAGTTTTCAGGAATAGAAAAAGTCTCTTTTTTAAGAAATATTAATATTTGAAGATGCCTTAAACGCTGCTGCATCAAAAACATTTTCTTCGTCGATATTATTCGAAATGATTCCGACGCCTAGCCTATTATCTAATTTTATCCTTATGGGTTTTCATTCCAATGTCATGGGTAAGGTAAGCAATATTTACTTTACAATTTCTCTTCCGTTTCTATAGATAAATAAATAACATTGCGTAAGAACGTTTTCCACGGTTGGATTTAAAAAGTTGTGAATATCAAAATAATTATACTATAAAACTTGGAAGCATGTTATATTGTACATACCTGAATACAAAACATCTATGTATTCTATGCGCATTTTTCACTAATAAATATGTCCACTCGCACTATTTTGTCCACACAAATAAGAAAACACAAATGACAAAAAGCAATCCAATTATGATGTAAATTCGAAGAGCAAATAAATTTTATAACATTTTAAAATTTAAAGAAAAATAATAATAATAATGATAGAATAAATATAAAAATCGTTTCCATGGCAAATATTTGTCAATCACACGTATAAAATCTATCACAAGCCTTGTAAAAGAATCTTCCAGGCAATTTTATTTATTTCTTACCAATTTTGGCAAAAAAGTTTATCTCACGTTTTTGTAAAATCTACTGCGGTTAGTATAAGAAAACCAGTTCTTAAGATCAAATTTATACTAAAAGGAAGATAAAAAAAAATGAATGACCTTGTTCTAGAATTCATTCAATAACTATCAGGATAAATTTAATACATTTTGGAATAAAACTTATTTTGCTCTAATAAAAGCAAATCTTTACATTTAAATCCATATACACTTTAAACCAATTTAATATAAAGTAATTTAATATAATAATTTTTCATAAAAACCATAGCAATTTTCAGATACATGATACAGGTGGTTGAAGCAGAGCGTGTTGGTCTCTAACTTTTGTACCAAACTTTGAATGCAAAATGTTTTATGTTGAATTAAAAGTTTGTAGCTTTAATAATTTTCAACGAAATTGAACGTTGTTTTCCTCAAATTGGGCATTTGTATGGGAGCTGGCAGAGAAAAGGAAGGTTTCCGATGATTTTGAAACTGCTTGCCAACATTCTTATTTATAGCTGCTCTCATATGTTGTATTGGAATAGGAGGGGGTAGAAGGAGTGAAGCGAAGTTATTATTTTTATTTATTGCAATTATTAAGTCACAAGTTCAGGCGAAATTTGAATTATCTGCTTTTTCTAGTTTTAATACAAATCGATATGCCAATATTATCAAAATTATGCATTTGTTTGGGATGGGGTAGAAAGAAAAATCATATTAGCATTACTATACTTTGCTCAAAATTTCAAGTCGATAGCTTTGACAATTTCGAAGCAAAATAATTCAACTGAAATTTCGAAATTTCTTGAAATTTATATGGGAGGGGTAGAAGGAGTGTAGTAAATTTAATATTTTTTTCAAAATTGTTTGCAATCATAATAAAAATAATTCTGGCAAGAATCCGTCTTTATAGCGTTGCTAGGCTCAATGAAAATCGAAGAATATGATATTCACATCATTATACTTCGACCTAATTTTCAAGTCGGTAGCTTTAATAAATTCGGAGAAAAATCAATTTCTTTACATTTCGAAATTTCATGAAATTTGCATGGGAGGTGTTAGAAGGGATGGGGGATGTAATCCGATCACGAACTTAAATTTACTTTTTTGCTCAAAATTATACAAACAAATTTCAGCACGATACCTTAAAGCGTTCGAAAGTTAAGTTGTAGACAGACGGACAGACAGACATTCACTTGGAATCGAGGTTTTCGAGCGGGAACAAATATACAGCGCTGTGCAGAATAATAGGTGCAAACACTAGGCTCATGCAAAAAGTATATTTTCTTATCAGATGTTGACATCTTTTTTATGTTATTACTGTGAAACGAATTACCGTTAACCCTCCAATCATTTAAAAGGAAGAACATAATTAGAGATCTCATTTTTGGTTTTGGTTTTAGTTTTGGGAGTTATTAAATATTCGTCTACGAGAACAGTGTGCAAAAAATAGGTGAGAAAGTAAAATGTGAAAATGTATGTAAGCTCCTTATTGTTTCTATAGGTGACTTATTTAAGATAGGTTATTTATTTTCTTAATGACAAACCAATTCAGTTCAGAGGAAATGGGACGTAAACGGCACTGCAAGGAAGAGGTGAGGGAAATCATCCGCAAACTGACAACGTACAAAGTTATCGCCGAAACAGTGGGTTGTTCACACAATATGGTGACAAATGCTTTAAAAAGTCGCGAAGGTAAAGAAACAAGGGACAGGCTACGGAAAATCTCGTAAAAGAGTGTTTGACAGATAACAAGGTTGGTCAAAAGAAAGTCATTTATCACTTCTGCTGAAATAAAAAAAAAATCTTGGGCTCGGTGTTAACATGTCGACAATAAGAAAAAGGCTAGTAGAAGCAAATCTGCCAGCAGAAGGCTTAGGAGGAGGCCATTGTTAACATCTAAACATAGGCAACAGCGAAAATTGTTTGCGCAAGAGCATCTCAATTGGCCGAAAGAAAAATGGCGAAACATATTATGGTCGGACGAGTCCAAGGTACTTTTATTTGGTGCAGATGGTACCAAGAAATTTGTACGAGGGCCTAGATCAAAGGAATTCTCTCTCGAGTACACCGTCAAATCAATAAAATATGGCGGTGGCAGTGGCATGGTTTGGGGATGTTTTTCGTGGTACGGTGTTGGTCCCATACACTGGATCAAAGATACTATGAACTCTGTACGATACATCGAAATACTGGAGACAAGCGGCTATGGTCTGGAATGAGCGCAATAGGATAAACGTTATGAAATGGCTAGCGCAATCGCCAGATCATAACCCTATTGAACATCCTTGAGGTGATGTTAAGAACACGCTTGGCTACATTAGACACCGTAATAAAGAAGAATTATGGCAGTCAGTGAGAGTAACTTGGGAGTCTATACCTGTTGAATGGTGCCAACGATTGGTTGACTCCATGCACAGAAGATGCCAGGCTGTTCTAAAAAATAACGGATATGGAACTAAGTACATATTAGGTATTCTTACATTTCCGAATGTTCTAAAGCATAATTAAATATTAATTTGTGTCTTTTTCAGAATTTTAAGAAATACACCTATTTTTTGCACAGCCCACCAAACTAAAATAATATTTAGGACTTTCGTTTTTCTTGAATTAAAATTTTTGTTTTGTTTGTTATATATTACATAAAAGAATAAAAGAACAAATTTTTGTTTGTTAAAAATACAGAAACATAGTTGCTATACATAAAATTTACGTTTTTTAAGTTCACACCTATTATTTTGCACAGCGCTGTATATGTACCTTTGGCGGCTCTGTGCGAGCATTATTTCTTAGGGCTACAAGCGGTAAGGCAAACACAATATACTCTCAGATTTCATCTAGAGTATCTCTCTTCAATGGCGCTACAGCCCAAATCGGGCCTTGGCCTCCTGAACTTCAGGTTCCTTAACATTTTCATTATTTATTGTGGAAGGGTTGTTAGACCTTCGCACAACCCTCTATATCTACGAATTTTTCATTTTCGTAGATTGAGGTAACCAAGGTATATTCAAGCAGGTAGTGTGCTGGAATTATGCGTCGACCGGAATTTGAACTCAAGACCTTCGCATTATAAACCAAACACGCTACCCACTAGACTACACCCTAGCTTCATCTAGAGTATAATGATCCCCAAAAAAGCTGCTAATTATTTCGTGGTCGTCGCTAACTTGCCCGTCAAAAGACAGAGACTCAGAAAAACCATCTGTTCGCCTTTTAGAATTGACGAAATTCCAGAACTGCTTAGGGTTGTCTTTAGTTTTCATCTTCATATCAATCAGATAACACTGATAGGCCAATTTTGACCTGGTAAGAAATAAACCGCTTAACTCAGAGCACCGCATACAGTCTGATTCAATCCTAGACAGACAGTACAAGATTTAGTTTTAACATTTTTTAGGTTTATTAAATCGTCGTCAAACCATGGAAATCTTTTATATGAACCATTGCTCGTAATCGGCACGCACCGACTGAAACAACCAGAGAGAATATTGTAGAAATTATTAACAGGCATTGAAACTGTCTGTCTCGTTAAGTACGCACGACCAATCGCATTTTGAAATATCTTCATTCAAGGCAACAAAATCAGCTTTATTAAAATTAAGACGAGGAGAAATAGCAGTATCAAAATTCTTAACATTATCAGAAGCGATATTTAAAGAGCAAATAGCATGGAACTCAGGATGGCGTGCTGATTCTGGAAGCAAAAGCAACTTGCATCTGTTGATCGTTAAGTATCTCACATCCGAGCAGAACGCTAGGTCAAGAAATGTTCGGAATGGTTTAGGTGTTGGATTAGATTGAAGTAAGCCTGTTGAAAGCGAGATTACATATGGAATGCTTTGCGTAGGAGAGGTATTCCAGATAAGGTCATAGCTATGATTAAAGAATCCTACGAAGATGCAAGGTGTCGCGTCTTGCATAGAGGAGAGCTGTCCGAGTGCTTCCCTGTGCGAACGGGTGTGACAAGGCTGCATATTATCACCAGCCCTGTTTCTGGTGGTAATAAATGACATCTTCACATCTGCACTGGAAGGTGGGGAAGGTACAAGTCTTCAATGGAGACTATTTAACATCTTAAGTCACCTTGATTATGCTGATGACGTGTGTTTGCTTGCACATAAGAGAGATCTCCCTTCGCACGAAGCTGCGAGTTTTTGACGCTTGCGGCAAATCCGTGTTGTTATATTTTAGGAATATTCAGGCCAGAAGTGATCTCCAACGGCGAACTTTGGAGTACAACTAGTCAGACTATAATAGGAATGGAGATTCAAAGGCGGAAGTGGCAGTGGATCGGTCATACTTTGAGGAAACATCGCCAAACAGGCTCTGGATTATAATCCTCAAGGAAGACGTCGGGTTGGTCGACCATGTAACACATGGAAATGAGCAGTTGAACAGGAGGCCAGAGGAATAAACAAGTCCTGGCAACAGCTTAAAGCCGATGCTCAGGATCGCGTCTTGTGGAAGAGAGTTGTTTCTGTCCTATGGGTCTTAACAGGAATGTGATTGAAGCCCGTTGAAAACATATTATCTAAGAAATTTGCATCTTGTCGTACACAAAAAGGAGATTTATTGTCGGAAAGAGACTAACTGATTGCATTGGACTTAATTTTTACACTAGAAATTTGTACACAAAATTTTACCGCAAAATGAGCGACGCCCGGGAGGAGGGCACTCTGAAAAGTTTAGAGCAGAGGCAATGCTGTTCCTAGTTACGCCACTGCTTCCTGACCTTCACGTTCCTTAACACTTACATATGTGTTATTGTGGAAGGATTGTTAGCCTTTCGCAGAACTCTCAATCTATGCGTTTTTCATTTTCGCAGAATGAAGTGGCCGAGATATACCCACCCAAGAAGTGTACTGGAATTATACGTCGACCAGGATTTGAACTGGGTGGTCGAATGGTAGTAAGGGTCACAGAGCGTAATCGTGATCTGGTACATGACGTAGCATAAATTCTGTGAAAAGCCTACTGTTAATACCATCAACAGCTCTGCTACTGAATCCTATCTTCACCTCCCCGTGGTGGCCACCGGGTGTTTTATTCAAAACAGCAAACGGAGAGGCGAGTGTTCCGCGCCTCTAATCGGAACTGCCATCCAGACTGGTCCTCCAGGTTGGGGGTTGGGTGAAACGCTGACAACGTCTCCCCGGAAAAAACTCGCGTGTCCAGGAACCCGGATTACAGCCTCGGATTGGACGGATCAAACGGCAACGACTACGGCAACGGAAAATGGACTATTCTCTTGGATCTTGGAATGTGCGTTCACTACATCGAACGGGTGCACTGCGAGAACTTCTTCAGGAGATGTCTCGTAACAACATCAGCATCCTCGCTCTCCAAGAAACGAAATGGCTCGGAAACGAAATTAACGATAGCAGATCTCACACGATTTTTACCAGCGGAAAATAGCTCGGTGTCGCCTTTGTGGTAGATAATGCGTTCAAACAACTCGTAACGAAATTTATACCGATCAACGAACGAATCTGCTTAATCCGCTTCAAGTTGAAGTTCTTCAGAGTTTGGTTCATTAACTGCCATGCTCCTACAGAGGAGAAAGATGACGTCACTAAAGACGAATTCTATGCCCGACTTGACTTCACTTTTGATGGGCTGCCCTCCAATGACATCAAAATTCTTATAGGAGACCTCAACAGTAAAATTGGCAACGAACTCTTTCATAGGGGCGTATCAGGAGGGCATAGCCTCCATAATGCAACGAATGATAATGGCCAAAGACTTATTGACTTCGCCAGCAGTAAGAACCTAGTCATAAGCTCCACCTGCTTCCCGCATAAAAATATTCATAAAATGACGTGGGCATCACCAGATGGGCACACCTTCAACCAAATCGACCACGTTCTCATCGAAAAAAGGGCTGCCTCCAGCATTCTAGATGTCAGGACTCTACATGGCGCGAACTGTGACTTGGACCATTTTCTTGTTCGAGCTAAATACCGCTGTCGCATAGCTAACAAGGGCCACACTTAAAGGAGCTGGGCTCCGAAGCTCACTATGCAAAATCTAAAGGACGACACAACGAAAGTGGAATATATGACCACAATCAAAGCACATATTGAGGCATTACCTCAGGCTGAGCCTGAGGAAAGTATTGACCAAATGTGGCAGAACATTAAGGATAGTATTCACCGCGCAGCAGAATACACTTTAGGACATTTAGAGCGGAGAAAACGAAATAACTGGTTCGATGAGGAATGCCAAGAAGCCATCACCAAGAAAAACAAAGCCTATCGATTGTTTCTCGAAAGACGAACACGAGCTAGAGAGGACAACTATCAACGGCTCAGGCGAAACGCCAAGAAGATCTGCAGACGAAAACAACGCAAAATAAACAATGACAAAATTTTATCACTGGACGAAAACCTGAAGAAAAATGACGTGCGAGCAGCATTTAATACCGTGAAACAAATGAGACAAGGTTACAAACCGCAAACTACCCTCTGTAAGGACGAAGAAAGCAACATCATAAGCGACGCTACCGAAATCAATGCACGATGGGTTCAGTACTTTCGAACACTGTTAAATAGAACGACATCACAGACTGAACCTTTTATAATTCCGGAAGATCCAGATGGAGATCATCTGCCAATTGCACCAACTTATGATGAAGTAGAGACAGCCTTACATAATTTAAGATCGAACAAGGCGCCCGGAATTGACGGAATCTCTGCAGAGCTCTTGAAAGAAGGTGGAACAGAGCTTACCAGTCGAATATTTAGATTAATTGTTAAAATCTGGACAACTGAAAAATTACCCGACGACTGGCGGAAAAGCATTATATGTCCGGTATACAAAAAGGGTGACCGTTTGCGTTGCGAAAATTACAGAGGAATTTCGTTGCTATGTACGTGTT
This sequence comes from Chorisops tibialis, assembly GCA_963669355.1. NCBI lineage: Eukaryota > Metazoa > Arthropoda > Insecta > Diptera > Stratiomyidae > Chorisops > Chorisops tibialis. Next base: position 167,723,709 of record OY770263.1, on the reverse strand, counting down.
ACAAAATCTTGACTAAAATTATCGAACGAAGACTCAGTGAATACGCTAACAACATCATCGGAGAATATCAAGGTGGCTTCAGATCTGGACGATCGACAACGGACCAGCTATTCTTAGTAAAACAGGTTCTTGCAAAATGCTGGGAATATGATATTAATGTGCACCAACTGTTCGTCGATTTTTGCCAAGCATGCGATAGTGTCGACCGTAATGCTCTGTACAGAATAACGATTGAACTAGGCGTCCCACCGAAACTAGTTCGGTTAATAAAAGCCACGATGGAAAACAATGTGTGCCAAGTAAAAATCCAAAACGAGTTGACCCACAGCTTTCCAATGGAGTCAGGTCTTAAACAAGGAGATGGTCTCGCCCCCACGCTCTTTAACTTGGTGCTCGAGTATGTCGTCAGGAAAGCAACTTCAGTAACCTCAGTGGACACCAGAGGTACGCTACTCGTAAAATCCGCACAGTTGGTGGCGTATGCAGACGACGTGGATATTCTGGCCCGATCAATACTTGGCGTTAAGGAGGTATTCCAGGAGTTGGAGTCGGCAGCGGGTGAAGTAGGGCTCAGGGTTAATGAAGCGAAAACTAAATACATGACCCAGACACGAAGGACTGTCCCAGAGAGGCAGAACATTACAATAGGCGAATACAACTTCGAGCAGGTGGATGAATTCGTATACCTGGGAGCCCTTCTCACAAAGGACGGCAATGAGCGACATGAAATTCAAAGAAGAATCACGGCAGCTAACAAAGCATTTTATGCGGTCCTCCCCATAATGAAATCAAGGAAGGTCCATCGAAACAATAAACTACGCATCTACAAGATATTAATTCGTCCTGTGCTGCTATATGGATGCGAAACGTGGACCTTGACACGGTTTTCGGAGTAGTTAATCGACACTTTTGAGCGAAAAATTCTTCGGAAGGTATACGGAGCAGTTAAGGAAGGAGATGATTGGCGAATTCGATACAACCATGAGCTGTATCAACTATTTGACGACCCACCAGCATCTATAGTGATCAAACTGCGCAAGCTGCAATGGGCTGGCCACGTGGAACGAATCCCAAAACGAGTGCTCAAGGGCAAAGCTCAAGGTAACCGACCGCAGGGGAAGCCATGAAAGCGATGGGAGGACTCAGTCGACGCAGACTGCAGATCGCTTCTCAATTTTTCAAACTGGAGGACGCGGTCGTTGGACCAAGACAACTGGAGGAGGTGCATCCGGGAGGCCAAGGCTCGATATGCGCTGTAGCGCCATTGCATCATCATCAGGATTTGAACTCACGACCTTCGCATTCTAGACCAACACGCTACCCACTAGGCTACACCCAATGCTACCCGAAGCTTATACCGTGTATATTTGAATGTTGATCAATTTCAAAGATCTCAATCTTCGTTTGTCCAGCATACCATTATGTTATTGGCTAAAACCATTACACTGATTTCTTAGCTTTCAGTTTCAATAACTTTATGCAATAAATTGGGCAACGCGGTATATTCTCCAAATGAGGAGGCTCAACTCAATCGGAGCCACACATGTGGCAGAAGTCCATAGAGAAAAACAGTATCGCCAATACAAAGCTGTCTTCTATGCATAAAAGCGATATACCAAATATAGTAGTCACTCTCTAGAGTATACTCGTATCTACACTTCAATACGTTGAAATATGCCAACTTCCATGCACAATTTAACTCAAAAATAAAATTCAGCCCCACCATAATAATGTACACGATTCAGGCAGGGATCACTATGCAAAAGCTTTAATATACATATGATATGGCAATCGCACTATAGTTAGTTACTCGACTTGTCCAAACTCGCCATCCCAATACTCATACCAGAGTAGTCAGCTCGATCCATAGATACGAGTACATAAAAGCGATAAGCATAAAATGTACCAAAAGTTGAGTTCAGCGGGTGCGATAATGCAAATGTGAAAGTGAAACTGGCACTAGCTAGATGGCATTACATTTGAGGATACTCACTGGTTTGAAACAAGAAATGTACAGAAAAAAAAACAAGCGTACTGGAGCATATAATAAAGATATATCTAGAACAGAACAAAGAAGTGAATCTTATAAAGAGATCCATATGGCTCTTTTTGTACGACCAAAATATCGCGCGCCATACTGTGTCTGACCTAGCTCGTTGCCAAAAGTACAGTTTTTGATTGAGATTCTTCTTCAATGGTGCTATAAAGCGATTAGTCTGAAGGCCGGATTTCCGAACAGTTTTAGGTTGGGTTATTAGTTTGAACTTAGATTAGCTTGATTAGTGAGTTTAGATTGTACCTGTATTTGATTACGATTGGGAAATTAATACGTCAGTGCTGATGTTTGGATATAAATGTAAGGTAGGATTTGAACTCACGACCTTAAGATTCGTAAGCCAAATCATACGCTAGGGACTAGGCCATGGCGAGTCTAGTTGCGACTATGACCTCTAATTTTAGACAAAATATTTCGATGTTTTTGAAACATTACAGAAAGGTTTAAGCAATTTTTTTCAAATATACATAATTCATTATTTTTTTGAGTTAAATTAAAAGGGTGGTACATATATGTAAAAGTAAACATTATATTCCAGACACATGATTGTATACATGAATCGCGAATTTTTTCGCGGCTTTTCATATACAAAGATGTGTGCTAGAGGTGCATCTTATCTGGTGTTGGTACTTGCATTATATTTTCCCGCACTGCTCCAATGTGTGTAGAGATATGTACATAGATGGAGCTTGCGCCCTCTATCATCCTTTCTCTTTCCGGGCGGCTGTGTTGCACTTTGCAATATATTATCGCTTACACACATTTCTATATACTTTGATTTTAGCACTATATACTTTTGGGTTTGGATATTTGGTTAGTGGGTAGGATATAGCGAAAATGACGATACATGAATGGAGTAAGCTATAAAGCGGCGGGATTGGGAAGGGCAATTTATTTTTTATTATTTTCGGTCGGCATTTGAAAGGAGGGGAGGGGTCGGGAAGAAGGTGATGGCAAGGATAGCTGTGGCTGCGCGCACACCATTTAAAAACTAATGTTTCATACACACACGTATCTCTTTTTTTTGTTGGTTTTTTTGCCCGAATATTTTATGCGATTCAGTTTGTAAAGTCCATTTAATCCGTTCAGTGTGCTGTTTAGTGCCACGGCTTACCACCGGCATTTTTTCGGGTTAGTTTTGGTTTTAGTTTAGTCCCATATCTTTTTATGCCGCCATATATAGTAGAACTAGTTTTGTGGCTTCGTAGTGTGCCCACAATTACAAGGACCCCCCGCTTTTTTTTCCTTTTCGTTATATATAATTCGGGGATAATACACGCTCTCCTCACCGCTATAGGTTTGCGTCTAGGAATATTTTTCGATGAACGAAATTATGGTAGCAGGGTAGGAGATTATATTGAACAAGAGCGGGGGAAGGTTTGATAAATCACCGCGCGCGATTTTCTTCTACATATATATGTATATGACAAATAAAAAATGATAATAATCGTATATTGATGGTCGCGACTCGCGAGGAATAAACAGAACCCCCTTCGAGCACGTACTAATACTATACCGCAAATATGTGCATCAAATACATTTATAGATATATAGATATGAAGAAATAAAGTCATATCGCTGAAAATGTACACTAGCGAGAAGAAAAAGGAAAATATTTTCTGAGTGATATGTGCTCTTTTTGTGGTGCATTCGACCAACTTTTGTGCACTTTTTCTTCACAATTACAACACGACAACGACGAAGACGAGATAATTCGCGGGATTTTTTAGTTTTTCGGTACGACGGCGTTTTATTTTTTCGATCTTGTTACCGGGAGAAAAAAACATTTCGATCAACAAATGCTAAATGAACTTTTTTTTCCTTGTTATCCGCGATTAAATTTTACTTTTATCATTTCTAATTTTCGCAATAATTCTAATCGATAACTGAATTTTGATTAATTGTTTTAAGTTTGCAAAAAAAAAAAATGAAAATTAGAATGATTCGCGCCAAAAATATTTGATCGGTTTTTTTTCTTCAATTCTTTGAAAACTGGTGAAATAAACAAAAATAGTGAATATTAATTTGTGATTAATAATTAAAAAATAAATAATAACAAGATAATAAAATATTGCGAAAAATATAATTATTTTAAAAGATTTCAATGTGAATTAGTTTGAAGAAATTAAACGTTTAAAAATCAAAGTTTCAACTTGTCATCTACGGAACAATTAAAACATAAAAATATCAAAGAATATAAATAAAAGTTAAAAAATAAAACTTAATTTAAAATTTTTGCAATTTTTCAGGTGCTTTATTCGTCATGGAAACTTCGTTTCGGAAATTATATAATTTTTTTATAGCTTTCTTATTTTGAATATGTTTTTGTAAAACTTATAAAAAAAACCAAATCAAAAATAATTTTTATGCAAAAAAAAATAGTTTGTTAACAAAAATTAAACAAGAAAAAAAAATGTTGTTTTTTAAAAATTCTGTTCATAACTATTTGCTCGGTTATTTTCTGCAAGTGCGTCTCTCAAAGTGTATAAATGAATAAAAATCTCGATTCAATAAATAAAAATATAAATAAGGTTATTTAGTAGTTTTTTAACAACAACTCTATATGGAAATAATTCCCAAAAAAATATAAATTACTAATATAAGAAAAAAATACGAAAAAAAAAATAAAATGTGATTGCTAATTTTGTGAACATATATTTTTGGATTTTGAAAAAAAAAATTAGTCCAGCAAAAAACGGAAACAATTTTTGAAGTACACAATTTTAATCGGGTAAGTTTGTTTCTTCTATCTTTTTTCTGCTATCCAAAATTATTTCTATTTAGTAATTTTAATTTGTGTATCAAAATGTTTTGATTTATCTTACAAGATAAAAATAAAATGTAAACAATGCGATCAAATTTACTTTGTTTTTTTTTTCAAAGTTACAAACGTTAGAAAATATAAATAAAAATATTTAAATTATCATTTAAATATCAGTTTTTAATTTTAGTGTGATATCCTAAAAAAAAGTTAGATCATGTCGAAAAAATCTGGTAATCAGAATGAGAGAAAATGTGATTTTATTTTCGTTTTATTAATTGGGCTATTAAGGAAGTTATCTATTAATACAAATATGAGCAGTAGTAAGAGTGAGAACTATAAAAATTAAATTATTTACCTTTTATAAGAATAAAAACTTTCCGACGGTAAAGCCCGTTTGAATCTTTGTAACCCGAATTAATTTCTAATGGTTTGGTGAAGATCTTCACAGTGCATTTCGAATTGAAAGGAAAGATTTCCGGATTCCACACTGTTACGCTTTATTACTCGTTAGGTTTCGGTCTCTGCTGAGACGAGCTTGATAAAGGTCTCAGCAGAGACCGACATGTCACGAATAATAAAGCATTACAGTGTAAAGTCCGGAAATCTTTCCTTTCAATAATTTCTACTATTCTCATTTCTTTTTTAATATTTGGATATTTAGGGAATAAGATACCTGATTTTTTCAGAATTTTTCGACCACCTAACTCAAAAAATTCAAGATTGTTGCTTCAGGGAAACATTGGACGTCAGGGGTGAAAAATAAAAAAAAATATAAGAATTTTGTTTAGAGGTATTTTTTTTTAGATTTTGTATTATATTATAAAATTTGCTTATTAATTAGAAAATTTAGTAAAAATTAAAATGCATGTAGAACAAAAAAAAAATAGTTCGCTTTTAAAAAAAAAAAGAAATAGTAATTATTCCCAGTAAACAATGAGTGAATCACAGTGAAATCATAATGAAATCTGCAAATGAATGTGAAACCACTTGAGGTTCATTTTCGCTGCTTTTTGAAGTCACTTCGAATCCACTGTCGTACTAAAAACGTTACTCTAGACTGAAATCAGTATATGAAGTCAGAAAAACTTGCGGAAGTGATGCAGAACAAAACTCAACAAAAAAAAAAAAAGCATGACAGGGCTACGATTGCACGTAAAGCCCAATCTTACGATATTCTATATAAAATAGAAATTTTTGTGATCTCAAGAAATATTGTATGGGGAGTGGAGAAGGAGTGATAGCGTTGAACTATTTTTTCCCATCTTGTTGGAGTAGCTATAAAAATGTCTTATACAAAATGCAACCTCCAAAAATTGAATTAACTGAGAAAAGTAGTGTATTATATTTAGTGAAATTGTGCAGTTTGTACATATGTGAGGTGGTAGAAGGAGTGAGGGGATTTTAGTGATTTTTTCAGAAATAACTACGAATATTATAAAATTTACATTTCTTAAATTTCATATTAGTAACATTCATACTTTTCAAGAAAATTGATTTTTTGGGAAATTGTACCATATTGTATGGGCGGGGGTAGCTCATCATCTAATTTTTTCTGATCTTAATGATAATGTTAATTAAGTATTTACTACAAAATTTGACCTCGATAAGTGTTATATGTACTGAGAAAATCGGTTTAGAGTGTTTTATGCAAAAGTAAATTTTTATTGGAGGTGGTGGAAGGAGTCGGGGGATTCGACTAATTTTTATACTATACATTATATTTATGAAAAAAGTAATATATATAAAATTATTAGCTTTTATAGTTTCCAAGAAAACTTGATTATTGTAAATGATTGAAAAAGTGTCATTTTGTGTTAGGGAGGTTAAGAAGGGTGGAGCGATTTGGCCCGTTCACGTACTTGACCTTGCTTTTTCGTCAAAAACGACGTGTACAGAATTTGAGCTTTCTAGCTCGAGGCGGTCGCAAGCTAGAGAGCTCGGTTTTGAGATTCATGAGCGACAACAAATATTTCTGTACCCTTGGCGATTCTGTGCGAGCATTATTTCCTTGCGTTACACACTTTAAAGCAAACTCATAATTCTTTCAGATTCCATCTAGAGTATAAAAACTTCGGAAAGATATCACAGAATGAATCAATGACGTTATCAGTTCAAGGTTAAGAACTGATATCGATACTAGGATTCAATATGCTTTAATGATAAGTCAACTACAAGCTGACGTTGAAGTCAGTGAAAGCGATGGTCGCACTCTATGCGGTCGGAAATGGATATTATTTTCTACTTTCGTGTTGATTTCTTGTGCAAGCTAAGAATAATATGAAATAAATTACAAAATAATTTTAGTAATATTTTATCAAATTTTTATCACAAAAATTTCTTATAGCAAATATTTATTTAAAAATATCAAATATAAAAATATCCTATTATTTAGCTAGTAGGAATTAAAAACAAAAATATTCTAAAAGCAAAAAAAACATTAATTCAAATTATAGAAATTGTATATAACAATAGTAAAAAAAAAAAAACATTTAAATCCGGCAAATTACTTTTGGAGAAATCAATTCAGCTATTGACTTGAAAATTAAGTCATAGTAATGATATGAATATCATTAACATGAAAAAATATTGATCTGATCCCCTTACTCCTTCTACCTCCTCCAATACAAATGCACAATTATCAAAAATGCATTTATTCGGTTTGCATTTTTGTCATAATTAATTTTATTATAATTGCAACCACATTCAGAAAAACTATCAACTTCACCTCATTCTTTCTACCCCCTCCCATACAAATTTCACGAAATTTCGGAATTTCAACTAAATTATTTTTCTCCAAAACCGTCAAAGCTATTAACTTTAAATTTTGTGGAAAGTATACCGTCACAAATATCTCTAATGTCAAAAAATTTGGTTCTTATTCGAATACTTCTTCTACCCCCTCCCACACAAATGTACAATTTTGGTAAATGCATTTAATCGATTCTCATTGAAATTAAAAAAAGTAAAACCGTAAAATTTTGCCACAATTTATCCCATAATAATTGCAAAAAATGCTAAAAAAAATATGATTTTCGCTTCACTCCTTCTACCACCTACCCTATAAATTTATAAATTTTTATATTAGAAATTCAAGAAAAGTTTTTCTAATTCGTACATATGAGAGTTATCGACTTTAAAATGTAACAAAGCAATGTGATTAGAATGTTGATAAGCAGATTCAAAATCATCCAAGACTCCCACTTTTTCTGCCACCTCCCATACAAATGCCATAAATTCAGACAAGAATTGTACAATTTCCTCGAAAATTATGAAAGCTACAAACTTTAAATTCAGCATGAAACATTTTGTATACTGCGCTCGGTGTTACATACAAAAATTAAAAACCTCCCCCTCTGCTTTTACCACCTCCCATACGGAATTCACTATTCACTATTCGAAAGAATTTGAGATGACATATTTTCCGGAACAATAAATGCTGTCCTATTTCATCTAGAATATCGTATGATTTGGCTTTACGCCCAATCATAATTCTGTTATGCTTTTAATTTAATAATAATTAAAAAAAATGGAAATTATTCCTTTTTTTAGAACGTAGAAACATTTTTCATTACATGATAATATTTTGAAACGTAAATGAAGCATATAATGCATTTTAGAGCGGAATTCATTTCATTTATACTAAGTGACAAATGAGTGAAACAAAGTCTCAGCAAATGATTCCACATAGGTTTCATTTATTAAAATTTCACCAAATTGCTCGCTAGTTTATTTATAATTTAAATGAAAAAAATAGTTTTTAGTAGTAGTAGTAAGGCATAACCTTACGTTACATTTCATGCAACAAACTTTGGTTATACTTTGGCAAATTTTACATCTTTTTTTACTACTTTCATTACAAGAGAAATGCCCAATTTGGCCATCATAAGGAACATCACTTACAGGAGCTATTTGGTTTTGTCTTTTTTTTCGGTGGTGCATCTCGGTCATTTTTGGAAGGACGCCCACGTTTTCTGGATGGAGTCAATTTTCGAGCCAGAGCCCCTGGGCTATTTGTGCAGAAGACTTGAGTAGTGTCAGGACCGGCCACCAATGCCCAATGTTGACTTCTTTAAGCAACATACGTTTCTGTTTCCGTACCACTTACAAAACAATAATCATGAGATATATTATGAATATATATGAAGTTTATTGTAATATCTATATAATAATGAAAAACTGTGCATATATTCGAAGTCACGTGACTTACTTTAAGTAGATTATTAAGTTTTGCCGAGATAATTTCGTCGCTATCGGTGGTTCAATGGAAAAACTCGCCTGCCACGCAGTCGGCACCGGGTTCGATTCTCGGCCGATATTCTTTCTTGTGAATATTTTTTTTACGATTTCACTACGACAAAAATATCATGATTTCAAATAGTTTTTATTCCATAAATGAGTTAAAAATAAAATCGATTTTTTTTAGTTCGAAACTAACGACTTGATGGTTTGGTGAATGTTTTCACAGTGCATTTCGAATTGAAAGAAAAGATTTCCGGATTCTAAACTGTTACGCTTTATTATTCGTGACGTTTCGGTCTCTGCGAGACAAGTTCATCAGCATCGATAGTTGTGTGGTGAAAAGCTCGCTTGCCACGCAGGTTCGACTTTCGGCCGAGAAATTATTTTTGCATATTCAGCAATAACAATAAAGTGGACCTTATAAAATTTCTTTGCTTTTCTTACAAAATACACATGCGAAGCACGGGTGCACGTGCTTGTTTATTACAAACATATTAAAAAGTGGCACAGTAAAAGTTGTCTGCATGTCGTCAGGAATACAGTAAAATTTTCAACTCGAATCGACAATCTAGATATACATAGAGGCTTCCGTGGCGTAGTGGGCAGCGTGCTTGCTTTTCAGTCAATAGGCCGTGGGTTCGATTCCTACTCCAGACGGGTTTTTTTAAGCACGAATTTTTCAGTTGCTAATGACGATGAAAAATTATTCGAAATAAAATGGGCAAACAGTGTAAAAAAGTTCCACTTCAAGAAGGCCTAGATACTCAATAGGCCGAAATTTCCTATAACACAGGTCATTGTGTAAAAAAAAAACATCTAAGAGTTACTCTAAAATTGGCGGTAGAAAAATATTTTGATGCTGTCCCAGTCTTTTACCAGGGGCGTGAATATGAAACCGAAATTTTTTTACAAAAAAAAAACACTTATTGGTTGGAAATGAAAAGGAGCATTTTATTCAAAGTATAGCCCTTCGCTAGCTATACATTTTCGCCATCTTTCTGGTAATGTGTGAATGCCTCGCCAAAAAAACTGTTGGTCTTTTGATGAAAACCAGTCATCGAGCCATATTCATACATTTTCGAAGGAAGTGAAGCGCTGTTCAACAAGTGCGTGTCTCATCGATGCAAACAAATGGTAATCAGACGGAGCCAAGTCTGGTGAGTAAGTGGCATGGGAAAGAATTTCCCAACTGAACGACTCTATCATTTCCTTGACCAGTCTTGCTGTGTGTGATGGTGCATTGTCATGATGCAAAATCACTTTGTTTTTTCTCTGCTGGTATTCTGGGCGTTTTCACTCAAAGCTTGATTCCATGCAATCATTTGTTGTCGGTAGCGTTTAGTGTTAACGGTTTCACCAGGCTTCAGCAGCTCATAATAAATCGCACTCTTCTGATCCCACCAAACGCAGAGCATTGTTTTCCCGCCCATAGCGATTCGGTCTTCCAGTTGATGTCGGTGGTTGGCCTGGAGATACCCATAATTTTTTCCACTTCGGATTCTCGAAATAAATTCATTTTTCATCGCCAGTCACAATTTGATGGGGAAATGACTTTCTTTTGTATCTGGCGAGCAGCATTTCGGAAGTGGTTTTTCTGTTTTCCTGCTGTCTTTCGTTGAGATCATGTGGGCCCCATTTTCCCCTCTTGTGGATCTTTCCCATGGCTTTCAAACGTGTTGCGTTTAATTGATCTTCCAGTTGTTGTTGCGTTTGAGCGTCGTCCTCATCCAACAATGCTTGCAATCTGCTGTCTTCAAAGTTTTTCGGTGGTTTTCCACGTTCTTCGGTTCTCACGTCAAAATTTCCTTTCGAATTTTTAAACCACTCAAAGCACTGTGATTTACCAAGAGCATGATTACCGTAATCATCGACAAGCATTCGATGCAATTCAGCAGCAGTTTTCTTCAAATGGTAACAGAAAATTAAAGCTGCCCGCAAATCGTAGTTTCGCGGTACAAAGTTCGACATGTTCACTGTTATTAAAAACTATTCTGTCGTATGAAACTTGAAGTGTTATGAGTTGACAATCTTTGTCCGATGTCAAAACAAGAAAATGGCGCCACTGACGCGTGTTCACAATAACCACATTGACCAGTGAGGCCCTCTATGATCAAATTCCGGTTTCATATTTACACTCCTGGTACGTTCTCATTCTAATTTTCTCAATTGAAATTTTCATCTTCGACCTTCAGTTTGTTTCCTTGAGATATTTTTCCGCGATAGGATTGTTGGTCAAAAATTGTGCGCCCATAGGAATTTAAGTTCGCGGTATGGTGGATTTTAAAATCCGCCTGTTATAGTGGCGTCATAGTGTAGTGTAGCGGAATGGAAATTACTAGTTGAAGAATAACTAAACCATTTAAAGCAGTTTCCATGGAATCACAGAAAATTTCTTTCGAAATTAAGAATCCTAAAAATATAAAACCTTAAGAAATTATACGAAAATAAAACATAGCTCCTCAAATTTCATTTTATCGAAAGTAGTACAAAATCAAATACACTACACTACACTACGCTGCACGTGAATGCGATATTAGTTTCAAAACTTTCGTATCTATGAATAGGTTGATCTCAATCGTACACCAAAAATACTCTTGTAGGGCACAACATAAGAATTATGCATCGACTGGTATTTGAAATTGCGATTTTCATCTTTATGAATGGCGCTATAATCCAAATCGGGCGTAGCCTTCTGTATATTTCGCCTACAATTATCAGGATCGAACGATCGCGTCCTGCATGACGAAAATTTCAGAAGCGATTTCAATCTTCGTCTTTTAAATCTTTCCAGTCTGACCATCCTGTACAGCTTTCTGTACACGTTTGGGTATTCTTCGGTCTTTTTCGAGAAAATTGAACAATTTTTGTCTGAATTTATGGTATTTGTATGGGAGGTGGCAGATAAATTGGGAGATTTTGGATGATTTTGAATCTGCTTATCAAAATCCTAATCATATTCCTTTGTTGCAATTTTAAAGTCGATAGCTCTCATATATTCGAAGGAGAAAAACTTTTCTTCCAATACAAAAATTTGTATGGGAGGTGGTAGAAGGAATGAGGTGAAGGCAATGTTTTTTTTAGTATTTATTACAATTATTAAGGGACAAATTCTGGCAATATTTCAAGTTTCTACTTCTTCTAGTTTCTATGAAAATCGGTTAAACGCATTTGCCAAAATTCTGCATTTGTATGGGAGGGGGTAAAAGAAATATCCGAATCAAAACCAAATTTTTTGACAACAATCATATTTAAAATAGTATACTTTTCTCAAATTTTAAAGTTGATAGCTTTGGCGGTTTTGAAGAAAACTAATTTATTTGAAATTTCGTAAAATTTGTATGGGAGGGGGTAGAAGGAAAGAGGTAAAGTTGATAGTTTTTCCAAAATTAGTTGCAATTATAATAATAATTAATTATGACAAAAATTGGTTCATTTGGCTTTGCTAGTTGCAATGCAAACCGAATAAATGCATTTTTGAAAATTGTCAATTTGTATGGGAGGCGGTAGAAGGAGTAAGGAGATCAAATTAATATTTCTTGAGGTTAATGATATTTATATCATTATACTATGACCTAATTTTCAAGTCAATAACGGAAATGATTTCGGAGAAAAATCATTTTCTTTAAATTTCGAAATTTCATGATATTTGTATGGGAGGGGGTAGATGGAGTTGGGGGGATGTTGGTCGTTCACGAACTTAAACTTACTTTTTTGCTAAAAATGACACAAAACAAATTTCAGCACGATAGCTGGAAGTCTTCGAGAGTTATGTTGTAGACAGACGGACAGACAGCAACTCGGAATCGAGGGTTTTGAGAGATAACAAATATTTCTGTACCCTTGGCGGCTCTGTGCGAGCATTATTTCTTAGCGATACAAACGGTAAGGCAGACACAATATACTCTCAGATTTCATCTAAAGTATAAAAAAACAAATACGTCCCTCCGTGCGCCGTACACCGTACATATGGACGTTGTCGGGTGGATTGGTAATTGGGCAAGTATCTAAATTTTGGAGAGGGTCAGGTGAAAGGGGGAGGCGGAGGAAGGGAAAGAGTCAAAAAATACACTTTCTAATATCTTCACTACGAATGCAGGGTTGAGGGAAGAACTCTAAAAATCGTTTAATTTTGTTATCCATTGGCGTCTGAAAAAAAAACTAACTAAAAACAAATTTTCAGCCGAATTTTTTTTTTCAAATGATTATATCTTCGAAATCATCAGATCAGATTGTACAACTGTATAGTCTTTAATTTTGTTAAAAATTTTGAAAAATGTCGAAAATGTTCACAACGTTCACGAGGTGTTCATGTGCAATGAAAAAAACACAATAATAAACGAATGAAATACTGGTGATATGTACTGGAGCTATTGATCGAATCCGCAATTAAATGTTAAATTGACAGCAGGCCTGTCCAAGAGCGCCCTTTCACTTGGTCTTCCCTAATCACTCTATTGTCTTGCCACGCATCCTCAACTTGTCCCAAGAATAATAAAGTTGCGCCCGACTTGGCAGTTTATTTATACTAATAATAAAATCGTTCCACTCAAAAAGTATGTTACAGCATCACTCAAAAACAACTGACCGGATTTTAATTAGTCGGTTCTTAAACTGGGGTATGTGTCATTTCAATATTAAATGGCGTTACAGCCCTAATTAAGTTCTAAGGTTTCAAAGCAATCGAATGTAAAAATTCTGTGAGGGCGAGTTGTTAAACTAGAAAAATGATCAAATTTTTACCACATAAGCTAGGGTATAGCCTAGAAGGTAGCGAGTTGGTCTACAATGCGAAGGTCGTGAGTTCAAATCCCGGTCGACGCATAATTCCAGCACACTGCTTGCTTGGGTATACCTTGGTCACCTCAATCTACGAAAATGAAAAATTCGTAGATAGAGGGTTGTGCGAAGGTCTAACAACCCTTCCACAATAAATAATGGAAAAGGTTAAGGAATTTGAAGGCCAGGATGCCAAGGCCCGATTCGGGCTGCCATTGTAGAAGCAGAAGGTGTGGTCGAAGTACCAAGGTATTCAATTTCTGAAGTCTTAATTGTAGCAAGTAAATAATAAACGTCTCGTTTGATAATAAAAAAAAATACTTAAAAGAGTCAAGTACCTTTAGGTTGGCATCACTGGATGAGCTGAGAACAGTTAACGGATAAAAATTGTAATGTTTATAACCTCAATATTGCATTTAATGATGGCGTGTCCGCTTGAAGTTTTCATATTAGTTGAACGACGTTCAGTGATCCGTTTTTTGCATCTTGAATGTGAAAAACTTTCGTGTATGGTGAAAGTTGTACATATGAACCGCGGAAATTTTTATAAGTGGGTAGAACAGTTCAAAAACGGTCAAACCTCAGCGACTGACGTGCAACATCCTCCAACATCAACGCAAAAAGTAATTTTGAACGTCTTTTAGGATGCACAACGTGTCGTCTTTTGTGATGATTTGGAAGATCAGCGTACAGCAAACAGTGGCTACTACTCAGATATGCTGATGAATAAAGTACAGCCGAGCAATAAGAGAAAAACGCGGATCTCAAAGAAAAGGCGTGATATTGCTACACGGCAATGCTCGCCCTCCCACCCCCCGCCAGACCCAAAAAACTATTGCAAAAATGGTTTGATGGACACTACCTAATCCTCCCTACAGCTTAGATTTGGCTCCCTCGGATTTTCATTTATTTGGTCCACTCAAGGAGGCATTACGTCGAAAAAAATTTAGCAGCAGCGAGGAGGTCAAGGAATTTGTGGAACAGTGGCTCAAACAACAAGACAAAGACTTCTTGGCATCAGGTATAAAAAAAAACAGTTCATCGTTGGGACATGTGTGTTATATTTGTGGGGATTATGTTGTGAAGTAGTAAGTCTCTTTTTGTATAAATACACAGTTTTTATTCTATATCAATTTATCTCTTTAATTATTGAATGTCCCTCGTAGTTTTGACGATTTTGAAAAATCAAAAACAGTCGATTTTCGTTTGATATATTCAATGCCGTAGGTCGATACATGTATCAAGCTAAAAATTCTACTCTGGTGGCGATCTCGACACATATGTAGCTGCTGGGGCATTCTAATAATTTTTATTCAGAAGAGCATCAAAACCATATATTCAATAGCTTTTTCACTTTCTAACCAATTTGTTTTTTGTGAAGTTGTGAAAATGTAATGAAATAAGGATTATATAAATAGAATTAAAGCCTAATATAGACCATGTTATCTGAAAAACGCCACATAACTACCAATAGATGTCCCCCCAAAAGGTTGCCAGTACATTATTTTTAAGTCTCCCTTTCGGCAAAAGTAAAAAAACTGTAATAGAATAATTTTAGTTTTAGATTTTGAGCTTTTGTGCAATTTATTTCAAAGCACCCAAAATTAATCTTTGCGATAGGTTTCAAACTCCAGGAGGATATTTAGAACATTGAAATCTATGGAAGTTGCTTTTGTGCGATCAATTCAAAACTTTTCATTTCATTAACATTTTTTTGATCCAAACCTTTGGTGACCATTTAAGTTTTTTAACTGTAAGTTTCAACTATTACACAAAAAAAATTATCTTGGTGTCTGTTCAAGACACCTTCTGTAAGGTAATTATGATCTATAACATCGTTTTTGCAGATTTTTGGAAGAACTTTCTGGAAACCCCACAGCGACATTATAGGCCTTAAGAATAAATAATATCTTTGAGCATTTCCTAGAAATGTATAACGAGCTCCATCTATAATAATGAAATACATTGTCTGTAAGTCTGTATGTATATAGGCGGTTCCAGACAAATCTAGAGAACGCAGTGGTCTGAAAATTTGAGCCTAGAAGCCCACAACGTGCCAAATCGCTCCACCTCTTCTAACCCCCCAATACAAAATAAAACAATTCGGAAATTTTCGGAATTTGAAAATAAACGGGTTTTTTCGAAAAGTATAAAAGCTGTTGATCTGAAATTTAGAGTTCTTGATTTCTATAACGATTTCAATCGTCGGTATGAAAATAAACCAATTCACTCAGTACTTATATAATTTATTTATTGTGTATTAAATGCTTATTTAGAATTATTAATAACACCAAACAAAATATACGATTAGCTTCACTCCTTCTACCCCCTTCCATACAATATGACACAATATCACAACTTTACAAAATCATGATTTTCTTGAAAAGTACGAATGCTACTGATCTCCAATTTAAAAGATATCAATTGAATGATGTTTATAGTTATTTATAAAAAAAATCATTAAGAAGTCTCCACTTCTTCTGGCGCCTCCCATATAAACTGCACAATTTCACAATCTAATACGTGGAGGAATGGTAAAAAAATCACTTGGGTTCATGAATCGTTAACCAAAATGACGGAGTCTTTTGTTCACATTCACAGAGAATACGCTCTGGTTTTTCCTCCTCTTCTATGCACATTCTGCAGAGATTGTCCTCTGAGAGTTCAATTCTGTGAAGGTGTTTTTTCATTGATAGTATCCAGTTAGGACACCTACTAAGATTCTAGTCTGATTTCTGTTTCTACTTCTACAATGGCGCTACAGCCTAAATCGGACCTTGGCCTCCTGATATTCAGGTTCCTTAACATTTTTCATTACTTATTGTGGAAGGGTTGTTAGCCCTTCGCACAACCCTCTTTCTACGAATTTGTCATTTTCTTAGATTGAGGTGACCAAGGTATATCCAAGCAGGCAATGTGCCGGAATTATATATTGCGCCGACCGGGATTTGAACTCACGACCTTCGCATTACAAGACCAACACACTACCTACTAGGCTATACCCTACCTGATTTCTGTTTAATTGCAGATATTCGGAAGTTCCTTTAACCAAATGTTTGGCATGAAAAGCTTAGCATGCTTGTTGCCTGATACCGAATCCCAGTAAAGGAGACACTTTCAGTAACATTTCGATATTCCTTTTTTCAGTACTGAGTGGTATTCCGCAAAACGGAAAAGAATTGCCAATGGGTTCCTGGATCCCGGTGGAAATTTCTCTGTTTTTATTCCCCAGTTCTATTAATACCTGAAGGCAATCCCATATGAGCTTTGATCGGATTTAAGATGATTGTAAAGCTAGAATTACCGCATTACTGTCCGAAAAAATATAAATGCCATGATCTTATACTATGACACATAGCGGTCCTAATTATAATCATAATTTAGTTAATTCATAATTTAGCTCGTCTTCATCGTTATTAGATTGGTGACATATAGCACTTTGCTAATTAAGACGAGCCACTCAATCATCTGTCATATTTTTAAATAAACTGCCAACAAGTCGGGCGAAACTTTATTATTCTTCGGACAAGTTGCGGATGCGTGGAAAGTCAATATGCATGTTAGAGTGGTTAGGGAAGACTAAGTGAAAGGGGGTTCAATTGTCAATTTAATACTTTACGAAAACGTTCAACAGCTCCAGTACTTATAATCAATATTTCGTTCGTTTATTTATCCAAGTTTGAGTTTTTATGAGGAGTGGGGTGAGGGGTGATAGTAAGAGTGGGTGGATGTTAATAGTTTTTTAATTGATTGCTTGAATTACGTCCAATATTCTCTGTATAGAATGTCAGTTTCATAGACGAAGTTGCATAGAATTTTCATAAGATTCTGCGTATTTTACATTCACGAAACCAAACATTTGTATGGGAGGGGGTAGAGGAGGTAGGAGAATCGTAAAATTTGTGACGCAATTTTATTTCCTTTCTCTTGTAGTGTGCTCGTACAAAATTTCAAGTTCGTAGCTTTTAATTTGTTGGTTATTAGTTGATTTAATGAAAATGGTCGAAAAAATAATTTTGTATGGGACGGGGTAGAACTTTTAAAGATATTCAACTAGTTAATATTTCAAACTTTTAGAGATTTTTTTTAAATACATTTTCCAAATTTTCAAGTTTCTACATATCTTAAAATTTCATTCAATAATTTTCAGCTTATGTGTTTTTCTCATTACACATGAAACCCCCACTTCGGTGCATAACAATTTTGGAACAAATTATTATTTTTTTTTCTATGTATGCATATTAAATAGATGTATCGACGTGCAAAATTTAAACTTTCTATCTTTTACCAAAGCTAGGGTATAGCCTAGTAGGTAGTGTGTTGATCTTGTAATGCGAAGGTCGTGAGTTCAAATCCCGGTCGGCGCAATATATAATTCCGGCACATTGCTTGCTTGGATATACCTTGGTCACCTCAATCTAAGAAAATGAAAAATTCGTAGAAAGAGGGTTGTGCGAAGGGCTAACAACCCTTCCACAATAAGTAATGAAAAATGTTAAAGAACCTTTATATCAGGTGGCCAAGGTCCGATTTGGGCTGTAGCGCCATTGTAGATTAGATCTTTTACCAAAGTCCTAAAAAAATTACTCAACATTTTCAACATTTTTGCCTTCCACCTCCCTCTCCTTATACCCCCCAACTTAAATTTCTTACCAAAATTAAAAGCTATATAGCTCTATAATCTGAGAAATTTTTGGTTTGATATCTGTACTCAATTTTGAGATATAATGATTTGTCGTTTTGGAAAGTGCGCCATTTTTGAAATGCTCCCCATTTCCCCCCACCACTATTATATCCAGATTTTATATTTTTTTTCATATTTCGCTAATAAGGCTTAGTACGCTTTCCAAGTTTCAATTACATAGCTTAAGAGATATTCATTTTTAAGTGTTTTCCTTTGCATCCCCCCTGACCATCCCCCTTATGTTAATAGTTTTTTAATTGATTGTTATGTAAATAGCCGACAATTTGTTTTTAGCCCCCCCTTTTCGGACGCCAATGGACAAAAAAAGTAAATTATTTTTAGAGTTTGCCCCACAATCCTCTTCATACCTCTGCTAATTTTCAGCTTCCTATCTGCATTCATGGTGGAGATATTAGCAAGTGAAGTTTTTGACTCTTTCCCTCCCCCCACCTCCCCCTTCCACCTGACACTCGCCAAAATTTAGATAATGGAGCTCACTCACCCAATCAACAATCCACCCAAAAACGAACATTCTACCTTTAACGGTCTCGGAGATATGAGTCCATATGTACGGCGTACGGCGGGACGGATTTTTTTTTTGCTTTTTTAGGCTAATTTAGTCATGAAACGCGAAATAAAAATTTCAGGGTAGCAATTTTTTTTTCTGTATCGATCACAATACTTTATTATTAGAATAATAAAGTAAAATTTGAATTACATAGCCAATGGGCAATAAAATTTTGCAAGGAAGGCTACAATAGAAGAAAAACGATCCTTAGTCCTGTTTTGGAATCGTTTGCAAGCCATCTTTCATAGCTGGGCGTTTAAATCACTCTTCAATGATTTTATATAAGTCAGAGCTCTCAGAAAATGACTTTTCATCTTCTCTCTCGCACGAGAAAACTTTTATAAAAGCTCCAGCTCTAGCACAATCTTCATTGTTATAGCCTAAGTTATGAGGAAAATGAGAGAATTTAGCTAAATGAGAGGATTTAGCTGATAAATGATCAGTTTTTTGATAATTTAGCTAAATTAGCTTATGACACATAACCGTTTAATGATAATTTAGGCCTTAATTATAATTTAGCTGTGATATGTGTCAATGGTATTAGTATGCTCTGTTTATATTCTCCCGAATATATAGTTCTATTGGATGTATTTTAACTTGGAAAACAGCACATAACTCATGCATCCTGTCTTAGATAGTAGTACTGATACGTACTCACAATACTCCAGCATCTACCCCGTTTTCTGTTTTAAAACCATCTGTGTACTAGATGATGGTTTTCTTCGATTGGGCCAATTGGACACTCAGACTTGACAATCTGGTAAGATCACCTTAAATGATTTGGAAGTGGTACTCGTTGCTTCAGTTGTACCAATGTAAGCAAGCCTTTGTATTTTTGTCAGCTTATGCTACGTAGTTTTTTATCGTGTTTTATGCTACTATGTTCCTAGCAACAGAGGTATACATCCGGTTTGTCAGCCTTAGTTTGAGTGTCCATGGGTATCCCAGAAGGCTCCTACACGTCCAGAGGGATAATCTGACTTTTTCTAGAATATTGTCTAAAGAACATTCCACGTGAATTTCTCATCTAGTATTACTGCTAACAATCCCACTTCAGTGGAATATTTCAGTGTTTCACCAAAAAGTTTGGGCTTTCTCAATTTGGTTTTGATTCGCTTCTTGGTAAAAACTACAATTGTGGGAGTTCAAATTGAAAACAGCCGTTTTTTTTCAAAATTCGAGCCATTATTGTGCGAAAATGGTTGAATACTTATTATTCAAAGAAATTTTCATTGCTAGCCACAAGTTTTTTCCCATCTTTTAGGCAGCATACGGGTTCCGCTTCGAAAAAACTGTTCTTCTTTTGAGCCGATCCACAAATCGACCCATTTTTTTGGCTTCTTCGTAAGAATGGAAGTGCTGCGCGGCCAGGTCATGCTTCATCGATCGGAATAGGTTGTAGTCGGAGGGAGCGATGTCTGCAGATTACAGTGGGTGGAGTAGGACGTCCCATTTCAGTGTTTCCAGGTAGGTTTTCATAATGTGAGCAACATGTGACTGAGAGTTGTCGTGCAACATAATCACTTTGTCGTGTCTCTCCTCGTATTGTGGCCATTTTTCCTTCGGCTCAAACGCATTAGTTGTTTTTTGTAGCGATCTTCCGTGATGGTTTCACCCGGTTGCAGCAGCTTATAATACACCTCGCCGAGCTGGTCCCACCAAAGGCACAGCATGATTTTTGGGCCGTCGATGCTGATGCATGGCCGCGTTGGATTATCGTAATGGATCACAACGCCAGTGACGATGCAATGCAAAAAACCTTTTTTTGCCCTTTGGAGCAGCTATTCGTATGTAAAAAACGCTGCTCGACGTTTCTTGGCTTCAAATCGTATGGCACCCAATATCATTGCTTTTACATCATTCCCAAGCTTGTCAAGCGATGTCAAATAGCTTGTTAAGTCACACCCAATAAATCTGTAAGCTTTTGTTGCATTTTGCATAAATGTTCGTCCGGCAATGCCTCCGATTCTGCGCCTCTAAACTTTTTAACCGCTCCGGACGCTCCTTGTCTTCCACGCCGAAATCACCCATTTTATAGCATTGAAACCATTCGCAACACGTTTTTTCACTAATAGTATCTTCACCATAACTTTCAACAATCATTCGACGCGCCTCAGCCGCAGATTTTTTTGAATTAAAGGCAAAAAGCGAAACTTCCCGCAAATGACGCTTATTTGGCACAAACTTCGACATATTCGTGCACAAAAAAGTACAACACGCCGATAAAACTTCTCAAATCTAATTATGTGAGCTTAGTGACAGATGCCTAAGTCTACCATGTGACGTTTCTAATCCTCCATTTTTCATCTGCATTCACTGCTGGCGCCATCTGGCGGGAAACGGCGGGTTTCAATTTGTACTCCTGATAATTTTGTGCACCAGCTTGCTGCCTGACTTAGAGAACCTTGTACTATTTCTGTAATAGTTTCTTCGAATTTACCCCTTATTGGAATGGTCGGGTCATCTGCATATCCCTGAACTTCCGATCCAGATTTTCTAAGTTCGAAGAGAAAAGCATGAACTATCATACATCACATGCTGGCGGAAAGTACTCCACTCTTTGGTAGCGGTAACAGTAATAACTGTATCTGATAGTGCAGATTTTATAATTCTGCCTTCAAGCATAGCTATGATCCAGTGGCAGATTTTTGAATGAATGCCACGTAGAAAAAGGCATATCGTCGGCCTAATGCTAAAACCTCGTAACTTCCAAAAATAGAACTTTAAAGACAGAAAAAACTTATTGCTGTTCGCACTGCATGTATGCCGCTCATGTTAAAAAGTTATTTACTATTAAGCTAGCTTCAGAAAATAAACAAAAGCATAATTTTAGATGTATTGGGTATTTATTATGTATTTTGATTATTTCGCTCAAAATCCAATTTTTTATGATTTTCGAGTTAAGATGCTTTAGTATTAGGCCGACGATATGCCATATTATTGAATACCCGTTCGGTGTCAAGAAAGCACCCTGCTGCGATTTCCTGGTCTTTCATCGACTTCTCGATTTTTAAGCTTTGTAATGCGAAGGTAGTGGATTTTCCTGGTTGATAGGCGTATTGATTAATGAAGAGGGTGCTGGATTTCAATGCCCCGTCTCTTATGTGCCTATGCAAATTTTTTTTCCATAGTCATTTGGAGAAAGGATGTTCAACTGAACGAATGATGCGATTTGGGTTGTTTACTTAGTCTGTACCCAACTTTATACGACAAAGTGATTTTGCTGCACGACAACGGCCACATGTTGTTCGCTTTGTGGAAGTTTACCTGTAAACACTGAAATAGGGTATCCTACTCCACCCGCTGTATTCTCTAGACTTCACCCCTTCCGACTACCACCTATTCCGATCGATGACGCATGGCCTGGCTGAGCAGCACTTTCATTTTTACGAAGAAGCCAAAAATTAGGTCGATTCGTGGATCAGCTCAAAAAAATAGTAGTTTTTTCGACGCGGAACTCGTATGCTGCCAGAAAGATACGAAAAATAGTTGTGGCTAGCAATAAGCATTTTCTTGAATAATAAATATTTATTTGTTTATTTATTTTGCACAATAAATGGTCGAATTTTGAAAAAAGAAAAACGTTGTTTTCAATTTGTACTACCAATGAATTTCCTGAAAATTTCATAAACTTTGTTTGAGCGGTACAAGGAGCAGTTTTGTGATGTGGCCCATTCACGTTATGCAAGTTTTTTTTGCTCAAAGTGGCATAAAAAATGTTGGCTCAAAGTATTCGAAAGTCATTGTGTAGATAGACGGAGAGAAGGTCACTTGGGATCGAGGTTTTCGGATATTAACAAATATTTCTGTATCCTTCAATCTACTAATTCAATAAATATATGCAACTAAAATGCATTTTAAACAATTTTAATTACTCCATTTCAATGCAAAATAATGCAATAAAAATATAGAAAAATAAACCTTTTACCATATCATCAATTTACACATAAAAACAAACATAAATTTAGAACCAGTTTAATTTCATTTTATTTCATCAATTTATCCATAACATTCCAATTTTAAATCCCCCATCATTTTTACGTTAATAACGTTCACTCGTATTTCCCGTTTAATTAATTGCAAGACTCGAAATGGCTGATAAATTTTGGCATCAACCTTTTAACATTGAAGTGATTTGACATGATACAAAAACAAAGTTGAAAAAAATAAAAAATAAAGTTTATAAAAAATACACCTCCACTTTTTTCGTCCTGTCTGATGCGATGTGATTTTTTTATGGAATCTGGGGAGTGAAGTATGGATCCTTAAAAAAAAACCGAGTACAAAAATTGAAAAGCTTTTTACGTGTGCATCCTGAAAATAAAACGCCATCAGCCAGTCCGATAAAAAATCAATAATTCCACACTTTTACAGTGAACGGATTTTTTTTTTAATTGTATTTGCATCTAAAGATTTTTTGTTGTTTTTCTCATACCAAATGGCGCACCTATTTTTTATTAATAAAATTTAAAATTATTGAATTATTGGTCAGTAAATCTACACCCATGCAATGTTTATGAATTAATTCTTAATTTAAAAAGATACTTGAAACTTATTTGTTTTCTTTGCAAATGTTAATACGCGTTAAACTGTCCTAGCTAAAGGTAACTAGGTGCTATTTCCTGTGTATTCTCAACGAACATGAATACAACATCTAAGATGTCGGGAAATATGAACCTCCATTTCATGTCAAGCAGAAATAAGGGAAACTTCTGGGTGTAGCCCAGTTGGTAGCATGTTGGTCTACAATGCGAAGATCGTGAGTTCAAATCCCGGACAACGTATAATTGCGTGGGTATATCTGGGTTACCTTAATCTTCGAAAATGAAAACTCGTTGTGCGTTCGTGTTCCACAATAACAAATAAAATGTTAAGGAGCCTAAAGGTCAGGAGGCTACGGCCCGATTTGGGCTGTAGTGCTATTGGAGAAGAAGAAAAAATAATAAAAGAAATGGTTTGCTTGACTGATGAACTTATTTTCTCTAGTTCCGATGTAATTAAAAAACAATCATGGTTCTACTGCAAATGTGAAGAGACTCAATACTTCGGGAGTCAAAGCAAAGCAGTTGATAGATACATTTTACCTTTTCTTCACTGGATAAACTTAAAATGTAATTTAGGAAGAAGGATGTGAATTGAGGAAAGCTTAAGTAAATCAAAGACTTGTTTATTTTATCAATTGCTTGATCCTTGTCTTAAAGTGATTACTTTATTAGCAATATTGGTGCCCAATGTGCGGTATTTTGTTTCAGACAGACAAACAAACAGTTCTGAACTGTGTGGAAACTTTTCTCTCCGGTTAAAGTTTTCGAACGTTCAAACTTTCACTGCTCGTTCCAGAAATTTGCAACAACAAAAGGATTAAAGTCGAAATTACTTTACTCGAATTGTACACCAAAGCTGTATCTATCGCTATCCTTGTATGTGTCATAACTAAATTCCTTTTAATATACTTTTTTCCTGGGATCAAAATCACTTCCATTCCATTCAAGTCATGCGCAGTTTAAATCAAAACAAATATCGTCGCCATCAAGGCTCTCTCATCCAAATATTTGGCTCGAAAAAATCGACAAAGGAAATGGAGTCCTTTTCAGAAGCAACCACTTGGCATCCCACTTACTGCAGTAGGTTCTTCTCAACATCCGGATTAGGTCAATCTATAAATGCCGCCGGAAATGAAGTAGAATACTCGTACTCGCCCTAATCTCTTTGATATCTCTAAGTTCTAATACAGCATCGAGATATCCTTAACTGGAATTAACTATGTAGAAATGAGATCCTTCTCTATTGAATTATGTAGATATAAAATATTGAATGTGTGAACGATGCACACCATCCCATGCAAGCATTTCAAGTGCGCCGGCTTGCATATTATTCGCTTCATTCTCAATAAGCTCTGCTTCCATCCAAGGACTTTCCTGCTTACTTCCTAACTAGAATCGAGTTCGTCCTTTTTTCAGTTACGCCCGCCACACACTACCGATACGATACACATGCAATAATATGGCATAAATTCCCGGAATTTGTCTAGAAATAACGACAAGGACTAAAAACTTTTCACTTTCACATGAAAGTTTTCCATCAGTTCTCCATTCAGTTTAATTTCATTGTGCCTCGTGTTTTATCCGTTTTATTTTTTTTGCCGGTGATGATAAGGACGAAAAATGAAATGAAAACAAGACGAGGTCGTGCAAGTAATTAAAACAACATCTAAGCAATAATACACCTGCGATATGTACTATCTTCAACACACACTACAAGTGAAGTGTATTGCTTCGTCCTTTAAGAAGTTGTGTGAGCTAACGATGAGCGCGCGCCATCTGTGCAATAGTATGAGGGTAAAAAGGAAATCATATCAGCCATATAAATGAGTTAGTGAAATTTTGCGTGTGTATTAGTGGGAATATGTGCGGTCGAATGCGAATTTTATGAAAAGCTTTCGTATCGTATAAGATCGAAGAAAAATAGAAAAAAAACGGACGCGTAAATTTTGTGTATATTTAGCTTAAAGTGAGAATACGGAAAAAGTAAACATACCAAAAGTGAAGTACTTCGAATAAAACGAAGAAGAAGCAGAAATAAAGAAAAAAAAAACACAAGGACTATTTAAAGGATAATAGAAAATAAGGAAAGGAGTTTTTCTTTGTTTTGATTACGCTCTCCGTGATGGGACGTGATGGAAATTCCAAGGATTTAATGGCGCATGAATGGGTGTGAGTTTTATAAGAAAATAAACTTGAAAATTTCTTTTTTTTTAACTTTATAAAGAGTTGATTTTGCGATATATTTTAAATTGAATGGAAAACAAAAATTTTATTATAAACTAGAGATCGGCCGCGACTTTGTCCGCGTAAGAATCGCAATAATAACATTTTTTGAGAATGTAGTTAGTAGTACATTATATCGGATAAGTAATCTGCTTAGTTTGATGGCTCTTTGAACACAATGTTTTGTATTTTGTTGGAATCAGAACCATAAATTATTAAGAATGAGACCATGATACTCGCATTTGTATGGAACAGGCTCGTGATCAAATCAATCCCGTGATTTGAGATCATATAAGTATGGAAGAGCGTTAAGGACCTGTGAATAGTTGTAGCATGTGTTAATTAAAAAAAGCCCAAATAAAATGACATTAAGCTTAAATACATAACAGGACTTCGATTGTGCGTAAAGCCTAATTACATGATACTACCGATGAAATCGAAATTTTTGTAGTCTTAAGAATTTTTGTGTGGGGAGTGATAGAATGGATGACAGTACTAAAATAATTTATTTCACATCATGCTAGAGTAGCTATAAAAATATTTTGCACCAAAGTTAAGCTTGAAAAATTGAATAGGTAACTTGAGAAACCTAGTGCATTGGATTTTGTGAAATTGTACAATTTGTATGGGAGGTGGTAGGAGGAGTGGGGGGTTTCTGGTAGTTTTTCTAGAAACAACTATAATCACCATGCAATTGATATCTTACAAATTTCAGATCAGTTAGATTCACACTTTTCAAGAAAATCGAGTTTTCGCAAGGGAGGGGGTAGAAGGAGTGGAGTTAATCGGTTAATTTTTCCCGACAATAGTAATAATGCTAATTAGGGATTTAAGAATAAAATTTTAGCTCGATCAAAGTTATACGTACTGAGAAAATTGATTTAGAGTATTTCATGAAAAAGTGCAGTTTGTATAGGAGGTGGTGGAAGGAGTGGAGAGTTTTTAGTTATTTTTTGAGGAGCAACTACAATTATCATTCAATTGATATATTTTAAATTTCAGAACAGTAACACTCATTCTTTTCAATAAAATCGAATTTTCACAAAGTCGTGGATTTGTGTCAGATTGTATGGGAGGGGGTAGAAATAGTCAAGCTAATAAGTTAATTTTTTCTTAGTATTAATAACAATGCTAATTAAAGATTTAAAACAAAATCTTAGCTTGATAAAAGTTATACGAACTGAGAAAATTGGAGTATAGTATTTCATGAAAAAGTTTAGTTTGTATGGGAGGTGGTGGAAGGAGTAAGGGCATTCAAATTATTTATATACTTGAAGATCGCATTTATAATGGAAATAATATATTTTAAATTTCAAATTAATAGCTTTTATACCTAGTCGTGCCATAAGTTCTGTCACACGTATATGGGCAATTTTTGTATAAATGAAAAAGAGTTTTTGACAAAGGAAAATATATTTTATTTTGGCATACTAATGGAAGTAAAATAAGCAACAAATTATTCAAAGTGGCCGCCTTTAGCCTTAACACAGCTCTTTAATCTGTTGGGCCAGTCATCGATAGCAGTACGCACTGTTTCGAGCGGAAAATTAGCTACTGCTTCTGTCAAAGATCGCTTAAGGCTCTCGATATTTGGGTGTCGTCTCGTGCACACCATGGACTCTAACTCCGCCCACAGTTTGTAGTCCAGGGGATTCAAATCTGGGCTCCCAGAAGGCCATTCCGTCGCCCTTATAAACTGTGGAATATTGGTTTCCAACCACGCTTGTGTGGTTCGAGCTTTGTGGGCTGGCGCAGAATCTTGCTGGAAAACCCAATGTCGATTGTTGAATAGCGTAGAGTTCAGCGGCTTCACACATCCCTCCAGGATGTCCGTTTGATAATTTTTCGCTGCAGTTTTTACGCCTTTTTCGCAAAAATGAAGCTCGGTGACCCCTTCGTAGCTAACACCCCACCATACCATGACTGATGCTGGATGATGTCCTCGCTGTACCCTAGTGGCAACTTCTCGGGCTTCTATGGAGCTGTGGGCATACACCTTATCATTTTGGCGGTTGAAATGTTCCTCCACCGTAAAAGTTTTTTCATCGGTAAATAAAATTTCTCGATGTTTGTTGTTGCCGTACCGCCGAAGGAGCTCTTTCGATCTGGTGCTCCTAATTTGCTTCAACTGCTCAGTCAGCAAATGTCCCGTTGATTGTCGAAAGGCACTCATCCCGAGGTCAGATTTTATGATGCGAGACATACTTCGGGTGGAGATGTTCATCTCTCGAGCCATGATTCGTTGTTTACGAAGCGGATTTCGACGAATTCGACTCTCGACCGCTTTGATGGCAGCAGAAGAACGTACATCACGCGGACGTCCAGAACGAGGTCGATCTTCAATAGTCTGGATCGCGTTATATCTCTGGATCGCACGATACACAAATCTTTGCGTTATTTTTAACGGGCACAACAACTTGAAAATTTCACTCGCGGATTTTCCACACTTATGTAGTGCAATCACTGCAGTTCGGTTTTCTATTACACCCCATTCCATCTTCACACGTTAACGAACACACTTTAAATGACTATCAACTGTCAACAACATTATGACGTTTATAAAACTGGTCGATATTGAAATGTCACTCATAAAACAAAGTTGTTGCCAATGTGAGAAATTATGTGACAGAACTTATGGCAGGACTAGGTAGTTTCCATGAAAATTTGATTATTATAAATTTTTGAAAATGAGTCACTTTGTATGGAAGGGGGTAGAAGGAGTGAGGGAAGTAAAATAAAACCTAAAGCAGATTACTCCCCGAGGTAGACCTAATAATCTGTGAAAGTTTCATTACAATCGGTTTAGCCGTTTTTGCGTGAAAACCGGAAAGACAGACAGACAAAGAAAATTTTTAAAAACGTTTGTTTCTGCTTCATCATCAATGGCGCGACAGCCCAAATCGGGCCCTGGCCTCCTGAAGTCATCGCCTCCAATCGTCTCGATCCAAAGAGTGCGTCCTCCAGCTGCTAATTTTTAAAATGGCTTTGCTGTCTTCATCAACCGAGTCTTCCCATCGCTTGCGTGGTTTGCCTACTGGCCGGTTACCATTCGCTTTGCCTTTAAGAGCACGTTTAGGGATTCTTCTGTCTTCCATTCGCTCTACATGGCCAGCCCACTGCAGTTTACGTAGCTTGATGAACGTTGAAGCTTCTGGCTCGTCGTAGAGTTGATACAACTCATGGTTGTATCAAATTCGCCATTCCGTTCCTTCCTTCACAGGTCCCAAAATTCTTCGGAGGACCTTTTTTTCGAATGCGTTAACTGCTTTTTCGGAAGTTCGCGTTAATGTCCACGTCTCGCTGCCATAACAGAGCACAGGTCGTATAATAGTTTTATAAATCCGCAGCTTATTGTTCCTGTGCACTTTCTTGGATTTCATTATTGGAAGTACCGAATAATACGTCTTATTTGCAAGTATTATCCGTCGTTTGATTTCGTCTGTTTCATTACCGTCCTTTGCTAGATTAGCCCCAAGATATATGAAGTTGTCCACACTCTCCAAATTATATTCCGCAATTGTTATGTTTTGTCTGATTGGCGTTCTCCTTCTTGTTTGCGTCATTACTTTTGTTTTGCTTTCATTAATGCGCAACCCGACTTCTTTTGCGGCGGAGTCAAGATTGACAAATACCTCCTTAGC
Organism: Chorisops tibialis; assembly: GCA_963669355.1. NCBI lineage: Eukaryota > Metazoa > Arthropoda > Insecta > Diptera > Stratiomyidae > Chorisops > Chorisops tibialis. Next base: position 167,694,214 of record OY770263.1, on the reverse strand, counting down.
ACTAGGGAAGGATCTTGCTAGAATGTTAATGTCGTCAGCGTATGCTACTAGTTGGGTGGACTTGAATAGTAGTTTCCCGTTGGTGTCGACTGGGATTTTTCGGACGACATACTCTAGTGCCAAGTTGAAAAGCATGGGGGCTAGACCATCTCCCTGCTTTAAACCACATTCCGTTCGAAAGCTGGTTGTGGAATCGGTTTGTATTCTCACTGGGGATTCAGTGTTCGTCATTGTGAGTCTTGTTAATCGGACTAGTTTTGGAGGAATTCCAAGTCAAGCATGATTTGGTACAGTACGCTCCTGTCGATACTGTCGTATGCTTGTTTAAAATCTACGAATATTTGGTGCACGTCTGTGTTATATTCCCAGCATTTCTCAAGCACCTGTTTCACCGAGAATATCTGGTCTGTTGTAGATCGTCCGGTTCTGAATCCGCCTTGGTATTCGCCAATTATTTGATTAGTATAGGGCTTAAGACGACGTTCAATTATTTTTGTCAGTATTTTATAGGACGTACACAACAATGATATACCTCTGTAGTTCTCACAGCAGAGTTTGTCTCCTTTCTTGTAAATTGGACATATAATGCTTTTTCGCCAGTCGTCGGGTATGATATCCTCTGTCCAAATTTTGCATATCATGTTATGCAGTATTTCAGCAACACAGTTTCCACCGGCGCTTTGTTTCGTTGTTGGTCACATAGGGCTGCTTTGATTTTAGCAAGCGTGGGTAGTGTCGATGATGGCTCTTCTTCACCAGTTGAAGCCACAATTGAGATATTGTCTGTCGTGCTCGGTGCTAATGAGGTGGGATTGAGAAGATGTTCAAAGTAGGAGGCTTCCGTGGCGTAGTGGGCAGCGTGCTTGCTTCTCAGTCAATAGGTCGTGGGTTCGATTCCCACTCCAGACGGGATTTTTTTAAGCGCAAATTTTTCAGTTGCTACTGGCGATAAAAAAGTTAATCGCAATAAAATGGGGAAACGGTGTAAAAGTGAAACAGTTCTACTTCAAGAAGGCCTAGATACTCAGTAGATGGTTTCTGTTCGCTTTCTATCATTCAGTCCCCCATAACATCTGCAAATATTTGTCAGTAAGCAGCCAGTACAACTGAGCAATATACCAGCTTCTCCACTCGCTACGGTCGTTCTCACTCCCCTTCCCCAACCTTCCCAATCCCATTCCTTAGCTCCATGACTGTGTTTGTGTATTGCACATAAAGGCCGAAATTGCCTATAACATATGTAGGTCATTCTGTAAAAAAAAAAAAGTAGGAAGCCCATCTCCTTTTGATTTCTTGTGAGTCGCTGATGATGTTGCCCTCTGCGTCTATGCAGATACTAGTTTTTGCCTTATATCTTATATATATATTATATATTTTATGTCTTACTATAGCGTATGCGTCCCGCGTTTTATTTTGTCTCATATCGTCGTCTATTTTATATATCTTGTCATTATGGTGCTTCCTTTGTTTTCATCTGCAGGTCTTTTTCGCATATCGCCTAAGCTCATCATATCTATCTTTTTTGGCTCGTGTTGTTCCTCGTAATACGGTACACAAACCTGACAAGCATACTCAAGAATAGAGCGTACAAAAGCGCAGTACAAAGTCTTAGTTATATAATGCACCATCTTTTAACGAAACCCCAAACGGAGTTGGCCTTGCCGATTATGTAGTCGATATGATCGTCAAACGTAAATGCGGCTATAAAATGTACACCGAGATTTAGTAGCTTGTCTGTCTGTTGTAGTAGAACATAATCAAAATGTAGGGTAGATTTATTCCTAAAGAATGAAACGCTTACACGTTTACTAATACTCAAAGGCATACAGTTTAATGTACACCAGTTAAAATAGCAGTCATTATGATCTCCAATATCATGAAACTACATATTTCGCGTCGTCAGCGTAAAGCAAAATTTTCGAGTGCAAAATAACCGAACTCACGTCGTTAATAAATAAAATAAATAACAGTGGTCCAAGATGGGTTCCCCGAGGAACACCAGATGTATTGGATATAGCAGAGGAATGAAATCCTCGAAAAATCATTTTTTGAGTACGATCAGATAGGTAATAGGTAGTGAAAGCAGTACGAAAATGGCAGGCAAAAAAGTTACTTATAACTAAGGGGTCATCACTGACTACACCGCAAAAGGACACAAAAGCGGAATAACTATGGTGGGCCTTTTGGAATTCACAAAATTTCAAAACTGCTTAGGCTTATCCTTGATTGATCGCTTGATTTTACTGACGTAATTATTATATGCCGCTGCTTATCCTGGGTGAACGGTACACTCCGTGTAAAGCAAGTAAAACGAGTATTGTAAAAACTTGAAGTGGCTATCTCGGCATCTTGCTCATTAAGAATGCGCGACCCATCGCATGATAATATGTCATGGTTCAAAACAGTAAAATAACCTTTATTAAAATTAGCTATGTTACTTTTTGAAATTGTTTCCAAATGAAAAATTGCGTGAAGCGCAGGATGAAGTGCAGATTCTGGCAGTAGTGGAGCAAGGAGAGTTTTGTATGCCTAAGGCGCGAAGGCACTCAAAACTCTCCCTACATTCTTACGTCTAGCCTCTCCCCATTTCCCACAACCCCCATACCGTCAAGCTATCTGAGGTCTGCATATCTTGGACATTCGGCCAAGATATGCAGCTAGCTTTCTAGTGGCGCTCCGCATACGCAACCCTCCGTTTCGCTCCGACCAATGCTGTAAAGAAATTCATTCATACTGCCATGGCCCGTCGAAAGATAGCCAAGACTAAGACAAAAGTCAAAGTCTCGGTTATCTCTCGCGAAACTTGCGACCCCAATGAATCGATGTGTGACCCTGCCCTTGTCACTGCTGTCCCAACTGACTTGCCACAATGATGTGACGTTAAGTTCAAGGAGTTTTTTGCTTTCGTGAAGGCTCCTCTCCCTAACCTCCTCCGAAGCTAGCCAGCAATGGGAGTCCCTCCTTGTGAGTGATAGCACGACGCTCCACCTCCAAGTCCAATGGCAGAGCATCCATGGCCACGGTGGAGAATGTGCGGCATACAGGTAAACATGCACTCAAGACTACTCTTTGGTACGAGTTAATCGAGTTAGTGCCTTCACCAGTCGCCAGTGATTCGTACCATACCGTCGATCCATACGTTGCGCAAGCAACCAAAAGACCGTCGTATATGACACGAACAGAACGCCTGGAGAGGCCCCACTCGCAACGCAGCACCCTACGGATTTGGTTCTCACTGGTTAGGAGACGCCCCCGAGCTTAAATCCCAGCCGCTCCGAAACTTTGATGCCCAGGTATTTGACTTCAGTCGCATACCTAAGTTCTCTTCTTTCAAGCTGCTTGTGATAATGAGCACTTCAGTATCATTGTCACCGTCTTATCTTTCAATATCGCCACGCCAACCCTTAAGCCCATTCACGAACGGTAGTCATCAAAGCCTCACCCTTGTGCTCAAGCTCAAGCCTGGAGTTTCCCTCCTCCAGAATTATCAGACCGTCAGCATATGCCGCGACACTGCACCAGAAGGTCATTAAACCATTAGGTTCCATATGAATGGGCCACTGATGAGGCCTTGTGGGCATCCATGCTCCAAAACCTTCCACACTGTATCGCGCAAACCCTTAACATATGCTGACCTTCCAGAGAAATAGCTCCTCCACAGGGCTAATTCCTGATAGTCACAGGATCGTAGTTTACATTACATCCAAGCTTAAATAGTTAAATGTGCCCTCCAAATTTACAAAGATTCCAAAGTCGTACTCGCTAACACTCCTAGTAACGCAATTTTTCACGTGCATCCACGCAACCTCCGTGCATTTCCCAGCACGGAAGCCGAACTGCCATTCGGACGCCAGATAGCTAGTTTTCTTCTCCAGTCTACGACCCATAATCCTCTCCGAGACCTTGCAAAGAACTGGGAGAAGAGATATGCCTCTATAAGACTGTGAAATACTCCTAAAACGCAAGTTAAGTACTCAGTAATGGCACGCCAGATGCCTTTACACATCTCACCTGTCATTCCGTCGACCTAAGGTGCCCTTCCGGATCTAACCCTTCTGAAGCTAGCGTCAATCTCCTCGGGGATTTCTCCCTCTGTCCGATCATGAGGAGGTTCTCTCGGCTCAGGACCCGGAAAAAAATCATCCAAAGAACGATGTATGCAATTACCGACCTCTAGCTAGACTATCTGGTGTTCTGAAATTCGTGGCAATTGTCTTACTTTCATTGCAAATTAATAATTAGACCAACCCAACACGTTTTTACCAAAAGGTAAATCCACAATAACAAACCCGCTGGAATTTTCAAATTTTACGATTGCAGCAGTTGAAGCAGGCAAACAAGTTGGCTGCATATATACAAATTTTAGCAAAGCATTTGATAAAATTAATCATAACATAATGATTCACAAGCTTCGCTCACTAGGATTTCCTATTTTTACTACGTGAATCAAATCCTATCTTTCTAACCGTACCCAACAAGTGCAATTTCGAGATGATGTCTCATCGATTATTCCAAATACTTCTGGTTCATCTCAGGGTAGTCATCTTGGACCACTTCTGTTTATTTTATTTATTAATGGCGTGATTTCGGTCATCTCCAACTCAAATATTCTTTTGTATGTTGATGATGCAAAAATATGTGTCTTCCCTGGTCAAATCCATTATGTCTTCCTCCTTATCAAGAACGACTTCAACAGCTTTCATTGAAGTCACTCGAAGATAGGCGTGATATTCTTAGTGTAATTGCAGTTAAATTAATTTCAATTCAAATCGACTCTCCGCCCTCGCTAGAAGATCTCTCCTTCAAAATACCTTATCGAACCTTGAGAGACTACGTACTTCTTGACACTCGATTCTATCGAACTAACGTTAATTATAGCAACAGTAGTTTTTATCTTAATATTGCTCAAATAAATTCAGCTTTGTTAACCTTAAAGTAATCATATATTGATTGATCTATACATATAAATATAATTGTAGTGTCTGTCTGTTATTTGCTTATAAATGGCTGTAACTTAGTTTTTTGCTTTGTTTGGACAATAATTAAGCAGAAACAGACGTTTTTAAAAATTTTCTCTGTCTGTCCGTCTGCCTGTCTGTCTGCCTGTCTGTCTTTCCGGCTTTCACGTAAAAACAGCCGAACCGATTGCAATAAAACTTTCACAGATTATTAGGTCTGTCTCGGGAAGTAATCTGCCTTAGGTTTTATTGTACTCCCTTCACGCCTTCTACCCCCTCCCATACAAAGTGACTCATTTTCAAAAATTTATAATAATCAAATTTTCATAGAAACTATATGAGCTATTAATTTGAAATTTAAAACATATTATTTCTATTTTAAATGCGATCTCTACGTATATAAATAATTTGAATCCCCCTACTCCTTCCATCACCTCCCATACAAACTAAACTTTTTCATGAAATATTATACTCCAATTTTCTTAGTACGTTTAACTTTCATCGAGCTAAGATTTTGTATTAAATCCTTAATTAGCATTGTTATTAATATCAGGAAAAAACTAACCAATTAGCTTTACTCCTTCTATCCCCTCCCATACAATCTGACACAAATCCACGACGTTGCGAAAATTCGATTTTCTTGAAAAGTGTGAATGTTACTGTTCTGAAATTTAAAACATATCAATTGAATGATTATTTTAGTTGCTTCTCAAAAAATAACTAAAAACCCTCCACTCCTTCCACCACCTCCTATACAAACTACACTTTTTCATGAAATATTCTAAACCAATTTTCTCAGTACGTAAAACTTTGATCGAGCTAAAATTTTGTATTTAATCTTTAATTAGCATTATGCAAAATATTTTTGTAGCTACTCTAGCATGATGTGAAATAAATTAATTTAGTACTGTCATACCTTCAATCACTCCCCACACAAAGATTACAAAAATTTCGATTTCATCGGTAGTATCATATAATTAGGCTTTACGCACAATCGTTATGTTTTTAAGCTTAATGTCATTTTATTTGGGCTTTTTTTTATTAACACAAGCTACAACTATTCACATGTCCTTAACGCTCTTCAACACATATACATATGATCCCCATTCACGGTTTGATTTGATCACGAGCCTGTCTCATGCAAATGCGAGTATCATGGTTTCATTCTTAATAATTTATGGTTCTGATTCCAACAAAATACAAAGCATTGTGTTCAAACTAAGCAGATTATTTATCAGACATAATGTACTACTAACTACATTCTCAAAAAATATTATTAATGCGATTCATACGCGGACAAAGTCGCGGGCGATCGCTAGTTCTAAATAAATAAATATGGCAACCATGTGTGCAAGTGGTATTTGTTTTTTGCGTGATGCGGAGAAATATTTTTGGGAATACCCTTGTTCGCATTACTTACTTACTTACGATGGAGCTACAGCCCAAATCAGACCTTGGCCTCCTGAATGCTTTGCCTCTATCTATCTCGGTTCAGTGACTGCGTCCTCCAGTTTGAAAATCTTAGCAGTGATTTGCTGTTTTCGTCAATCGAATCCTCCCGCTTCCTTGGTTTTCCGACTGGGATTTGTCCGTAGACTTTCCCTTTTAGTGTGCGTTTGGGAATTTTTCCGTCATCCATCCGCTCGACATGACCAGCCCATTGTAACTTTTTAAATTTTATAAGGCTTGAAACTTCTGGATTTTCGAAGATGGCGTACAATTCTCTATTGTATCGTATTCTCCAGATCAAGCCTTCCCTCACAGGTTCGAGAATTCTTCTGAGGACCTTTCTTTCAAAGGCGTTAAGTAATTTTTCGGACGCCTGAGTTAAACTCCACGTTTCGCTGCCATAGTATAGCACAGGTCTTATGATGGTTTTGAATAGCTTAAGTTTTATTTTCCTGTGTACGTTCTTGTTATACTCTAGATGAAATCTGAGAGTATTATAAGTTTGCTCTAAGGTTTGTAACGCTAAGAAATAAGGCTCGGAGAAAAAAATGAATGATACAGAAGTTAATATTATCACTCAAAAATCTCAAAACCGGATGTCCGTCCGTCCGTCCGTCTGTGCGCTCTCTAGCTTGAGAACGCGTTGAGCTAGATAGTTCAAATTTTGTACACGTCGTTTTTGACAAAAAAGTAAGGTCAAGTTCGTGAACGGGCCAAATCGCTCCACCCCTTCTACCCCCTCCCATACAAAATGCCATAATTGCGCAATTTCACAATAAACGGATTTGCTCGAAAAGTATAAAAGCTATTGGCCTGGAATATGTTACTTTTATGATAATATCAATCTACCGTATAAAAATTATGCGTGTCCTCCCCCTCCTTCTACCACCTCCCATACAAACTGTACTTGTTATGAATTACTCTAAGCCAATTTACTCAGTGCGTATAAAATTTAGCGGGCTGAAATTGTGCACCAAATATTTATTTAAAATTGTTAGTAAGGTTCAAAAATTAGACGATTAGCTTTTCCCCTTCTACCCCCTCCCATACAAAATGACACAATTTCGCAATTTGACAATAAATGGATTTACTCGAAAAGTGTAAAAGCTATTAGTCTGAATTTTGGGATATTTTACTTTCATAATGATTTAAATGTACAGTGGAAAAGTTATTTGCGTCCTCACTCTCCTTCCACCCCCTCTCATACAAACTACACTTTTTCATGAAATGCTCTAAGAAGATTTTCTCAGAACATATAACATTTATTGAGCTCATATTTTGTAATAAATACTTGATTAGTATTATCACTCAGATCAGAAAAAAATATTTGATTAGCTGCACTGCTTCTACCCCCTCCCATACAATATGACACAGTTTCACAACTTCACAAAAAATCGGTTTTCTTGAAAAGTATGAATGGCACTAGTCTGAAATTTAAGGGATGTCAATTTTATAATATTCATAGTTATTTCTGAAAAAATCACTAAAATCCCCCCACTCTTTCTACCACCTCCTATACAAACTGCACATTTTCACTAAATCTAACTCACTAATTTTCTCAGTTCCCATTTAATTTTTGGAGTAAGCATTTTGTATAAAACATTTTTATAGCTACTTTAGCATGATGGGGAAAAAATTAGTTCAATACTATCATCCCTTCTAACACTCCCCATACAAAATTTCTTGGGATCACAAAACTTTCTATTTCATCTAGAGTATCGTGAGATTGCGCTTTACGCGCAATCGTAGCCCTGTTATGTTTTTTAATAATTGGAAGTACCGAATAATACGTCTTGTTTTCCATCATTATTCTTCTTTTGATTTCGATGGGTTCGGTTTCATCCTTCGATAGGTTCACCCCTAGGTATGTAAAGTTGTCTTCGTTTTCTAGGTTATAGTCTCCGACTGTAATATTTTGTCTGATTGGCGTATTTTTCCTAGTTTGAGTCATAATTTTTGTTTTGTTTTCATTAATACGTAGTCCAAATTCCCTTGCTACCAAGTCAAGGTTTAGAAATACCTTCTTGGCACTCTCCAGAGATCTTGCAAGGATATCTATCGGCATATAGTTCGAGTTGTGTGGATTTGATACATAGTTTTACCTTGGTGTCAACGGGATGTTTCCGAACAACATATTCGAGTGTCAAGTTGAAAAGCGTTGGTGCGAAACCGTCACCTTGCTTATGGCCGTTGTCTGATTTAAAACTGGAAGTCAGATCGTTTTCTACTCTGACTTGTGACAAAGACTTGGTCGTTGTCATTCTTGTAAGCCAAACTAGTTTCGGTGGCACTCCAAACTCCAACATGATTTTATACAGTACGCGCCTGTCGATACTGTCGTATGCCTGCTTGAATTCAACAAATATCTGGTGCCCATCAATATTATATTCCCAGCACCTGTTTAACTGAGAATATCTGGTCCGTGGTCGATCGTCCAGCTCTAAATCCGCCTTGGTATTCACAAATTTCTTTGTTAGTATTGGGCTTTGAGATGCACAAGCGCCTGTATCTACATCCATTGACAGCTGCTGATTCTCGTCTATGACTTTCATAACAGCTGAACCACTAGCTTTTTCCGATCTAACGCATACGATTTGACGTCTGTAACCGATTCGACGTCTGCAGCTGGTTCGATTTCTACCGTTTCAATTTTACCGAAATCGTTTATTAGCTACTGAACCGCTTCTTCCATATTACGAATGTTTTGGTTTTGAATTGGTTTATTTTGAGGTTTTTTGCAGACCGTAGCGGTGCGACCTTTTTTTCTGCACTTAAAACACCAAAACCAATTTTGTGTTGGACAGTTATGTTTTGCATGCGAACGATTACAGCGATGGCAAGTTTTGAATTTTTACCGTTGATCTTCGTATTGACTTTTGAAAGTATGATGCGTACGTGATGTTTTTCACCTCATTTAGTGAATATTGTAGCAATGGCTGAAGGGAATTACTTTCTGACTCAGCCATTTCAAAATTTAGCTATTTTTCACAGGCGGACTCGAGCGAGACTGTTTTCATTCAGCACAATTGCTCTCAGCTTAACATTTTTAATTCCATCGATAAGTTGATCGCGCAATGCATCATTTAAAAACGTTTGGAAGTCACAGCTTTGAGCTAATGCCTTTAGTGAAATTATATAAGACGATATCAATTCGTACGACTTTTGCTCATATTTTTAAACTTCTATCTTTCAGCCGTCACGTTTATTTTAAGTGCGGAATGATTTTGTAAAACAGCCATTAGCTAAGCATACGTTTTCGCATGTGGTGACACAGAAAGTGTTAGAGACTTCAGTATGGAATATGTTTGGGCGCCTATCATTGTGATCAGGAATGCGACTTTCTTTTCCTCTTTGACGTCGTTTAAAATGAAAAATTGGCTTATCCTTTCTTCATATTCCTTGAAACAAGATTCAGGTAAATACGGCTCGATGTTTCCAATCATTATGTGATTTATTTGGTATGCTGCTTCCGAATAGAATTTTTCACCGCTGCCTTTGATGTCGTTCGCTTCGTTTTCGCTGGACATTAAAATTTTCACGTGTTAACCAAAATTTTCTATTTTCTTTATTTTTTGAGTTTATCCTCGTCGCCAAAATGTTATATCTTGCTACAATAAACTGTTAACTTTATTCACAACACAAGATATTAAAATTTTATAAATCATTTTATTTAAGTCTAATTGTAATTGTAATCCCTTGTTTGCATTGCATTCGTGGAACATGTATCTACACACCTACGTTTGAATTTTTTTAATAAGCTTCCTAATTTACAAATTACTGTGATCTTCGATTAAAAATATGTGTACACTGTATCAAATAAGCTGTGAGTCACTGTATAAAAATTTCAAACCTCCGCTTCTGCTTCTACCACCTCCCATGCAAAAGTGACAATTCAAGAATTTGATATGACACATTTTCCGGTACATTAAACTCTTTCCCATTTCATCTAGAGTATCGCATGATTGGGCCTTACGTCTAATCATATTTCTGTTGTTTTTTTCTTCACATTGAAATATAATTCCTTTAGATCACTGCAACGTCTTTGAATCACTGTCATTGCTCTGCTAGACACTGACCTTCATCATTCCAAAATGTCTTGCAGCTTTTTTGTCTCTCATACGAAACATGTTTTTCTTTCTGTATCGTTCCGCTTTTAATATTTTCATTTTCATTCGAAATTTACTTGTGTGCAACTTTTATTCGGCCAAAAAACGGCTTGAAATCGTATTGTAATTACCGAAAAACGATGAAAAAAAAGAACTTGAAAAAAGAAGAAAAGAAAAAAATTGCGACGTCTTTGTTTGTTTAGTAAACGAAACGCACATTGCGCTCCGTCAAAATTGTCTGAAAAAGAAAAAACTGATAAATTCACTAGTGCTGTTTGCAAGCAAAGAAAAAGCCCACAAGACTTTGTGTCGGCCATGATGTTTTTTTTTTCTTTGCTTGCTATTTCGTTAGTGTTTTGTCTGCCCTCTAGGCTCGCGCTTTTGTAGTGAGTTTGTGTGGCGGCGTTGCTGCTCCCCATCCACCCACAATAGATGTCAGCGTGTTGAGGTGCATTTCAAATATTTTGCTGTGTTGCATGCGTGTTGGAGCACTTTTGAGTTTACGGACAGCAAGCAATATCGGACTTCTCTTTCGTGTCGATTTTTTTCGGTGATGGAGCTCAAATTTCCCAGCGAGAAATGGAAGTTTGATATGATGGAAGCGTCAAGCCAAGGCAGTTTTATAAAAGTCGCTCATGTTTCTATTTCCTATTAAGGGGCTGTAGATACCAAAATTACATTTTCGTTGAAGATGAGGTAATTTCGAATCGCAGAATTATGCGAATAGCTAAAAATAATTGTAGAAGTAATAAATTGGCTGAAAATGGGCAAAGCTGGATGGCCCGGAGTATAGTTACTCTATGGGAAACTAGGGGCGCTTTAGCATAGTCTGGCCCGATATTTGGAGCGAAATTTAAAAATGTGTCGACCCTTTTTTTTTGGTACGTTCTTAACATCAAGAACAGTGCGCAGTTTTTAATACTTAACTAAGAAATCACAAACAAACATTTTGAAAGAACAATTTATTTTAGGGCGGAAATTGGCAAAAGAAAACCACTAAACTCACCACTCCACGAATGGTGAATTGGGAAAGGTGAATTCGCATGTGTCGATTGTGCCATTTCTGTCAGACTCTTATACAGTGTGTCTCCTTCTTGCATGGAGTGACTCTAGCCAGGACTGAAAAAATTTACTTTACTTTAAATTCGATGTACCTTCTACTTCTACAATGGCGCTACAGCCCAAATTGGACCTTGGCCTCCTGATATTCAGGTTCCTTAACATTTTATATTACTTATTGTGGAAGGGTTGTTAGCCCTTCGCACAACCCTCTTTCTACGAATTTTTCATTTTCTTAGATTGAGGTGACCAAGGTATATCCAAGCAGGCAATGTACTGGAATAATATATTGCGTCGACCGGGATTTGAACTCACGACCTTCGCATTACAAGACCAACACGCTACCTACTAGGCTACACCCTAGCGATGTACATTAAAATGGTCATAACATCTAATTGGTTGCGTAATTTTTTATTATTTTTATTATTTTTTTCGGCTCAAAACAAATCAATCTTTGTACTAATAAAGAAACGGGGTCGAAAAAATACCATTTACGTGCAAAAAAATTAAAATCAAAATTAAATTTTTTTAGTAAAAACATAGCTTTTTCAGAATGTAATATTAAACGAAATTTAGGATATTTTGTAGCTAGTGCCCTCCGTTAAAAGGTTTGCTTTTCGGTTATGGGAAAAAAAATTAACGCTACCTCACAAGATATAAAAAAAAAGTTGTTTATAAAATTTTCATTTTTACATTTTTTTCAAAAACTTCCTGCTCGAAAGTGTTAATAATTTCAAAACCAAACAACCAATCACATTGCCATTAAACCAGTGACCAGTTCTCTCTTTATTTAAGGAAAAAACTGAGCGTATATTTGAAGTCACGTGAAGTAGGGGACTAAGTTTTGCCAAGATAATTTCGACGGTATCGGTAGTTCAGTGGTAAAACTCTCTTGCCACGCGAACGGCCTCGAGTTCGATTCTCGGCCTATATTCTTTTTTACGAACATTTTTTTTTTACGATTTGACTACAATAAAAATATCATAATTTCAAATAATTTTTATTGCATTCATGAGATCAAACTAAAATCGATTTATTTAGTTCTAAACTAACGACTTGGTGCCTAAAGCTGAATCCATTCGAATCGAACGAAAGTAGATTAAAAAATTGTGACTAAATTTTGGGGAAGCAAGTTCATCAGCATCCGTGGTTGAGTGATGGAATACTCGCCTGCCACGCGAGTTTAATTTTCGGCGTAGACAATTTGTATTAATATATATTTTAGTATACTGAAAATTTGAATTTTCCCAAAATAACAATATATTTTCACAAGGACAACTCTAAGTTGCTCCGAGTTGAATCCAAACACAAGAAGACTTGAAATTATTTATAAGCAATAAGATCTGTAGCTATTTAAAAATAAAGCCAATGGGAAAGTCATCACAAAGAATGTCGTGTATAAGGAAGACCTAATATAAAACATTCTTAAAACAAAATAAATCAAAAATAAAGTAAAATAAAAATATAATACAATAAAATAAAAAATTTTAAGATAAGTTAATTCAAAAGGAAATAATAAAAAAAAAGATAAAAAAGTTTGATGGGTCATTTGTAATGGACGATGAAGTTCACCCGAATCAGTATTACTGGTGTTCATTTGTACATTGCAATTACCATCACAGTAGTGGGTATATGCCGGTTCTGGCGCACTTTCTCTTTTACTTTCTCCTTGGCGCCACTTTCTCTTTTACTTTCTCCTTGGCGCCACTTTCTCTTTTACTTTCTCCTTGGCGCCACTTTCTCTTTTACTTTCTCCTTGGCGCCACTTTCTCTTTTACTTTCTCCTTGGCGCCACTTTCTCTTTTACTTTCTCCTTGGCGCCACTTTCTTCTGGCTCACTTTCTCTTTGGCGGTTCTGGATCACTTTCACGATACCTATCGATTATCGATTACCCATGCCCGATTACCTGTTGAGTTTTCATGTCTTATGATATTTTTTTGAAATGCCAAGATTGATAAGAGTTGTACGAATTATGATTCAGATATGATGAAATTGATATTTACATTGATAGGAATGAACACGTGGGTTACATTTTTAGTTGGACTTTAAGAATGCTTTCGTTGTTTATATTGTGAAATAGGTTTTGATCAGCTTGTTTAGTTTTATGAATTAGGTGTCATATACATATGATGAAAATTGATAGATTGTGTGTATGGAGATTGTTATTGTTATTAATAGCGTGATATTTTTTTTTATGAAGTCATCATCGATTAGGAATAATTGTTTGAATTGTGTATGGTTTAGAGTATTCATATGATAGGTTGTTTACATTTTTTGTGTATGGAATTTTTGGCTTACGAGTGAGATTGATATGAAAATTTCACCTCAATTCGCCAACATATATGATCATTTTTTTTTTGATGAACGAGTTCAAGGTCTAAGATTTGTATGAAAATAACTTGTATTTGTGGTAGATGAAGCACTTGTATGGTTACATGGATATAACGCTGTTATGCAATAGGGGTAAGCTTTGTATGGGATGTTGGTTAGTGATGATGTACTGACGTTCCATGACGTCATCAATTAGGGTTGCCATAAGGTCATCGATTATAGTTTCATGACGTCATCATCAATTGGGGTTGCCATAATGTCAAAAAAAAAAATAAAAAAAAAAAAAATAAAAAAAAATTTAAAAAAAATAAAAAAAAAATTAAAAAAAAAATCAATAAAAAAAATAAAAAAAAAAAAAAAATATCATAAATTTACAGATTCGCATGACAATGTTCCTATGCCTAATACTGATAAACCCGATTAATGGGCTATTTAACGTACACGAACTGACAGGATTTACAGAAATACAACTTAACAAAGTAGAAATAGTGACCAAAGCAAATATTATCATACACATAATTGACATAAAAGAAATTTTAGACGTAATAAACGAATTTTCAACCAATACAGCTAATTTTAACGGAGAACAAAAGAACTTACTTATTACAGAATTAAAACAATTGACAAACAAAATTAAAAATATTTTAGGAATTATATAGAAATAGATAGAAAAGTGCTTTATTGAATATAGTCCGATGTACAGCAAAATGGTTATTTGGAACGATGGACGAACAAAACAGACTAGACACATAAAATCACATGAAGACGACAGACGAAAATAATCATAGTCTCATTACCGTAATAAACCAACAAATAATTATAAACAACAATTTAATGAATCTTTCAGACAGCTTAAAAATTGAAAAATAAATATATAGAACCATATCAACTACAACAACAACAACTACAACACTATAAAATACAACCAAACAACCATACAAACACCTGATACCAACTTGTACCCATATGATACCAATTTACCTTATTAAATTTTACTATAAGTTAAGAAATAAAAAAGAGTCTTGTGTGTTGTTATACTTGTATACCAAATTCTGATTAATATGCATATTTCAAGAAAAAAACAAAACTGAATGATGGTTTTAAGCATATTTATTATCAAGATATTTTTTTTTAAATAAATAAACATAAGAAAATTACGATATGTATCGGTTATATTATATATAGAATAGCTATTTCTTTAACAATGAAACAGTTTTCAGATCCTCTAAATTTAATATTTATATTATTACTTCAGCTTTTCTCAATGCTTCAATGATGGCAACAATCTCGTTGATATGATAAATATCTCCCGCCTGTAGCGCTGATACAAGCAATTGTAACCGGTCCACCAATTCATTGGGGTCATCCCAAGAAATATACTGTTTTGGTTCGATTGATGTTTGTATTAAATCTCCTCCTCTATGAGTTAAAAGTTTGTTAATAGTTTTTGTATATTTATAGCCACGGTTTCCATTTATTTGTCTTTTGCTGGGTTCGATTGATGTTTGTATTAAATCTCCTCCTCTATGAGTTAAAAGTTTGTTAATAATTTTTGTATATTTATAGCTACGGTTTCCATTTATTTGTCCTTCGCTGGTATAGTGACGTCTATAGGCATTAGTATCGAGCAGAATATTTCTATAATTCTGTAAATCATCTTTATTGTACAGAGTCTTATCTGGAACTTTCATAAATAGTAGCTCATATATGCCCGGAGTACCCTCATAGGTTTTATCTTTTATTAATATTTGACTACCATCGATTGTAAAAATCGAGTTTCCAATTTTCCATTGTTCATTTTCATGATAAACACCATAAGTACTATCAATGAAATCCGGATTATTTACAAATATATTTAAATATTTTGTAGGTATTTCATCAAATTCTCGCTCGTTCATATATTCAATGAGTTCTTGCCGACCTGAAGGAGTTGTCACATATTTACGTATGCTTCTTACATCCGGAGACTTTAATGGTGTTTCAAAAGTATCAGTTAGATTAAGCTTTCGTCCGAATTTGGGTGTTGGAGTTTCAAAGTCTACGTCACTTTCACTATCATCTGTAGATTGAGTTTCCATGTTTTCTTCTTTTTCAGGTTCATATTTGCTGTGATCATGAGTTTCTACATCTTTTTCTCTTTTAGGTTCGTATTTACTGTGTTCATACAGTTTAACTAATTCTTTAAGAGGTCTTGTGATTGGTTTAAAAGTTTGTTCTTGTCGAGTCTCAGCATTAACTCTACCGATTTTTAATTGTTTATATTTTTTACGTATCGAGTTAGTAGACTTTATAACTTGTTTAAGAATATCTTTATCGGTCGACTTCTGCATTTTTCCTTCTTACACAACAACAACAGATTAACAGATATCGTACTGCTTTAATACTGCTTCTGTACTGAGGTGTACTGCTTTACACAGCTTTATTACTGCTTTCAGGTTTTTAAATATAGTTTTTCAAACTTTTTTCTCATATTACTGGATCAAAGTCTTCATATTGATTATATATAGTTGTATTTATTTGATATTGGAATCAAGATAGGAAATAACTTCTCTTGGATGCTGAAAGTGAACAGAATTCAAAGCATATATACAGTATTCATATAAATCTAGAAACATGACTGCTGAGTGTTGAAGGGAAAAGTATAGATTTTTTTTTTTTTTTGTTATTCGAGCCTCAATGTGATTACAATCAACCAAGTACAGCTGTGAGGTTGTATAGTTGGTTGTACAGCTGTGTGGTTGTATAGTTGGTTGTACAGCTGTGTGGTTGTATAGTTGGTTGTACAGCTGTGTGGTTGTATAGTTGGTTGTACAGCTGTGTGGTTGTATAGTTGGTTGTACAGCTGTGTGTTTGTATAGTTGGTTGTACAGCTGTGTGGTTGTATAGTTGGTTGTACAGCTGTGTGGTTGTATAGTTGGTTGTACAGCTGTGTGGTTGTATAGTTGGTTGTACAGCTGTGTGGTTGTATAGTTGGTTGTACAGCTGTGTGGTTGTACAGCTGTGTGGTTGTATAGTTGGTTGTACAGCTGTGTGTTTGTATAGTTGGTTGTACAGCTGTGTGGTTGTATAGTTGGTTGTACAGCTGTGTGTTTGTATAGTTGGTTGTACAGCTGTGTGGTTGTATAGTTGGTTGTACAGCTGTGTGGTTGTATAGTTGGTTGTACAGCTGTGTGTTTGTATAGTTGGTTGTACAGCTGTGTGGTTGTATAGTTGGTTGTACAGCTGTGTGGTTGTATAGTTGGTTGTACAGCTGTGTGGTTGTATAGTTGGTTGTACAGCTGTGTGGTTGTATAGTTGGTTGTACAGCTGTGTGGTTGTATAGTTGGTTGTACAGCTGTGTGGTTGTATAGTTGGTTGTACAGCTGTGTGTTTGTATAGTTGGTTGTACAGCTGTGTGGTTGTATAGTTGGTTGTACAGCTGTGTGTTTGTATAGTTGGTTGTACAGCTGTGTGGTTGTATAGTTGGTTGTACAGCTGTGTGGTTGTATAGTTGGTTGTACAGCTGTGTGGTTGTATAGTTGGTTGTACAGCTGTGTGGTTGTATAGTTGGTTGTACAGCTGTGTGGTTGTATAGTTGGTTGTACAGCTGTGTGGTTGTATAGTTGGTTGTACAGCTGTGTGGTTGTATAGTTGGTTGTACAGCTGTGAGGTTGTATAGTTGGTTGTACAGCTGTGTGGTTGTATAGCTGTATAGTTGGTTGTACAGCTGTGTGGTTGTATAGTTGGTTGTACAGCTGTGTGGTTGTATAGTTGGTTGTACAGCTGTGTGGTTGTATAGTTGGTTGTACAGCTGTGTGGTTGTATAGTTGGTTGTAATCACATTGAGGCTCGAATAACAAAAAAAAAAAAAAAATCTATACTTTTCCCTTCAACACTCAGCAGTCATGTTTCTAGATTTATATGAATACTGTATATATGCTTTGAATTCTGTTCACTTTCAGCATCCAAGAGAAGTTATTTCCTATCTTGATTCCAATATCAAATAAATACAACTATATATAATCAATATGAAGACTTTGATCCAGTAATATGAGAAAAAAGTTTGAAAAACTATATTTAAAAACCTGAAAGCAGTAATAAAGCTGTGTAAAGCAGTACACCTCAGTACAGAAGCAGTATTAAAGCAGTACGATATCTGTTAATCTGTTGTTGTTGTGTAAGAAGGAAAAATGCAGAAGTCGACCGATAAAGATATTCTTAAACAAGTTATAAAGTCTACTAACTCGATACGTAAAAAATATAAACAATTAAAAATCGGTAGAGTTAATGCTGAGACTCGACAAGAACAAACTTTTAAACCAATCACAAGACCTCTTAAAGAATTAGTTAAACTGTATGACCACAGTAAATACGAACCTAAAAGAGAAAAAGATGTAGAAACTCATGATCACAGCAAATATGAACCTGAAAAAGAAGAAAACATGGAAACTCAATCTACAGATGATATTGAAAGTGACGTTGACTTTGAAACTCCAACACCCAAATTCAGACGAAAGCTTGATCTAACTGATACTTTTGAAACACCATTAAAGTCTCCGGATGTAAGAAGCATACGTAAATATGTGACAACTCCTTTAGGTCGGCAAGAACTCATTGAATATATGAACGAGCGAGAATTTGATGAAATACCTACAAAATATTTAAATATATTTGCAAATAATCCGGATTTCATCGATAGTACTTATGGTGTTTATCATGAAAATGAACAATGGAAAATTGGAAACTCGATTTTTACAATCGATGGTAGTCAAATATTAATAAAAGATAAAACCTATGATGGTACTCAGGGCATATATGAGCTACTATTTATGAAAGTTCCAGATAAGACTCTATACAATGAAGATGATTTACAGAATTATAGAAATATTTTGCTTGATACTAATGCTTATAGACGTCACTATACCAGCAAAGGACAAATAAATGGAAACCGTAGCTATAAATATACAAAAATTATTAACAAACTCTTAACTCATAGAGGAGGAGATTTAATACAAACATTAATCGAACCCAGCAACGGACAAATAAATGGAAACCGAAGCTGTAAATATACAAAAATTATTAACAAACTTTTAACTCATAGAGGAGGAGATTTAATACAAACATCAATCGAACCAAAACAGTATATTTCTTGGGATGACCCCAATGAATTGGTGGACCGGTTACAATTGCTTGTATCAGCGCTACAGGTGGGAGATATTTATCATATCAACGAGATTGTTGCCATCATTGAAGCATTGAGAAAAGCTGAAGTAATAATATAAATATTAAATTTAGAGGATCTGAAAACTGTTTCATTGTTAAAGAAATAGCTATTCTATATATAATATAACCGATACATATCGTAATTTTCTTATGTTTATTTATTTAAAAAAAATATCTTGATAATAAATATGATTAAAACCATCATTCAGTTTGTTTTTTTTCTTGAAATATGCATATTAACCAGAATTTGGTATACAAGTATAACAACACACAAGACTCTTTTTTATTTCTTAACTTATAGTAAAATTTAATAAGGTAAGTTGGTATCATATGGGTACAAGTTGGTATCAGGTGTTTGTATGGTTGTTTGGTTGTATTTTCTAGTGTTGTAGTTGTTTTTGTTGTTGTAGTTGATATGGTTGTATATATTTATTTTTCAATTTTTAAGCTGTCTGAAAGATTCATTAAATTGTATTACGTCTAAAATTTCTCTTATGTCAATTATGTGTATGATAATATTTGCTTTGGTCACTATTTCTACTTGGTTAAGTTGTATTTCCGTAAATCCTGTCAGTTCGTGTACGTTAAATAGCCCATTAATCGGATTTATCAGTATTAGACATAGGAACATTGTCTGTCATGCGAATCTGTAAATTTAGTTTTTTTTTTGATATTATTTGTTGATTTTATTATGTTTTTGAAGAGTTTTTGTATTTAGATTGATGATTATGTCTATCTGCTTTATAATTTTTTTAATAAAACCTGTTGTTCTTATTTCGTTTTCTAAATAGATCTAGAACCAGCATTTCATCATATTGTGTCATATAAGTGTTTATAATCCTTTCGGTATAAGCCACTTTCAATTATCAACCAGAACTGATTTATTTTTTATGACAATCGAGTTCGTCAACCTATACGATGTCATCTGCAGATCTTAGACATGTTAGATTTTCTGATCATGTTTCCGTTAAATACATAATTGTCTGGGAGTATGCATATAGAACTAGTAGAAAGGGTAATTGGCAGAGCTGTGTGTTAGACCGACTAAGGTTTCAACGAAGGATCTTAAAATTGGAGCAATTACTAAGACCTATTTTACTTCAGAAAATTCAATTATGTAATCAAAATAAATTTAAGCTCTTATAATGCTTGAATATTTAATAAAAACTTGTACACCAAAATTTGTTTATTCCGAGATTTCCCCATCAATTAATACCTACCTCAACATCTGGTAAAATATTTGCTTTGGTCACTATTTCTACTTTGTTAAGTTGTATTTTCGTAAATCCTGTCAGTTCGTGTACGTTAAATAGCCCATTAATCGGATTTATCAGTATTAGACATAGGAACATTGTCATGCGAATCTGTAAATTTATGATTTTTTATTGACTTTTTTTTTTATTTTTTTTTATTTTTTTTTTTTATTTTTTTTTTAATTTTTTTTATTTTTTTTATTTTTTTTTATTTTTTTTTTTATTTTTTTTATTTTTTTTTTTGACATTATGGCAACCCCAATTGATGATGACGTCATGAAACTATAATCGATGACCTTATGGCAACCCTAATTGATGACGTCATGGAACGTCAGTACATCATCACTAACCAACATCCCATACAAAGCTTACCCCTATTGCATAACAGCGTTATATCCATGTAACCATACAAGTGCTTCATCTACCACAAATACAAGTTATTTTCATACAAATCTTAGACCTTGAACTCGTTCATCAAAAAAAATGATCATAAATGTTGGCGAATTGAGGTGGAATTTTCATACCAATCTCACTCGTAAACCAAAAAAATTCCATACAAAAAAAATGTAAACAACCTATCATAACAAAAAAATTCTTATCTACATATATCAAACGAATACTCTAACCCATAAACAATTCGAAAGAATTATTCCTAATCGATGATGACGCCATCAAATAATATCACGCTATTAATAACAATAACAATCTCCATACAC
This sequence comes from Chorisops tibialis, assembly GCA_963669355.1. Lineage (NCBI taxonomy): Eukaryota > Metazoa > Arthropoda > Insecta > Diptera > Stratiomyidae > Chorisops > Chorisops tibialis. Next base: position 167,673,139 of record OY770263.1, on the reverse strand, counting down.
ACAATCTATCAATTTTCATCATATGTATATGACACCTAATTCATAAAACTAAACAAGCTGATCACAACCTATTTCACAATATAAACAACGAAAGCATTCTTAAAGTCCACAGTCAGTATCAATGTAAATATCAATTTCATCATATATGAATCATAATTTATAAAACTCTTATCAATCTCGGCATTTCAAAAAGGAGTCAGTTAGGGGCATAATTTATAAAACTCTTATCAATCTCGGCATTTCAAAAAGGAGTCAGTTAGGGGCATAATTTATAAAACTCTTATCAATCTTGACATTTCAAAAAAGAGTTAGTTAGGGGCATAATTTATAAAACTCTTATAAATCTTTACATTTCAAAAAAGAGTCAGTTAGGGGTACTGCTAGGCGCTAGTGTCGCCAAGGAGAAAACGAACTGCATTACCCCATCCCACTAATTAGTATTGCTATTAGCCACCTCCGCTCGTGGCGCTAGTGTCGCTAAGGAGAAATCGAACTGCATTACCGTGAGCCAGAAACGCCATATACCCACTACTCATCACATTACGTAATAATTAATCTTAATGGATTTGTCCACACTATATTGATTTTTTCCCCAGACAGCTACGAGCTGGTATAAGGGAAATTTTTCGTAATATCTTGAAAAAATGATATAAGTAATAGTGAGTAATTAGTATATTCACGATTGCTGTATAAGTACACTAACACTACATTACTATAGTTATGATAAAAAATTAGATTAGGAAGTTTATTATAGAAAATAGTATCGAAGTAATTTTGACGAAATACCATGCCTTCCTAATAACGTCAAATTATTCTGTTAGCAAGTGATTTCTGGCATAATTTTTAATATGCTTAGCCATTGGCGTTTTTTTAACCAAGATCGAGTATTCTCCCAAAGGATATGATGCTTGATAAGTTCAACCTCATCACTGCTAGCTACGATGTCTGACCCATTAGGTCCTCTAAAATTGATGATGCTTGATTTTCATGCGGATGGTCCTTACAATTCGCAGAAACGATTTGGTACCAGAATCTATGTTTATACATTACTGCACACCGTTCTGGCTTGTTTTTAATTAAATATCAATTCATTTTATTCACTTCGTTTTTCAGCAAAATTACTAAAAGTACAGAGACATAATTAATGTTAAATCTGAGCTATTGAAAAATAGTAATGTGAAAAAAATCACTTGCGTGTATCAGCTTACATATAGCAAGAGTCAATGAAGAAGAGTTCAAGGAATTGAGAATTATCGAGAGATCTGAAGCTGAAATGGAATACATTCGTGCAAAAATTTGTTTGCAGTAGTTGAAGAGTAGCATCATGACCAAGGATACTGATACGAGAAACGGATACAGCGCCTCGGATACGGACGAATTCTACGGTAACGAGAGAAAATCATGGCTAAGGTAATTCTCAATAGGATTAGTAATGTCGTGGAGAGCACTCTCGAAGTTTATCAGGCTCAACGTCATAACTATGATTAAAGAATCCTACGAAGATGCAAGGTGTTACGTCTTGCATAGAGGAGAGATGTGCGAGAGCTTATCACCAGCACTGTTTCTGGTGGCAACAATTGACATCTTGCAAGCTGCACTGGAAGATGGGAAGGTAAAGGTCTTCAATGAAGACTATTTAACATCTTAAGTCACCTTGATTATGCTGATGACGTGCGTTTGCTCGCATATAACCGGTCGGACTTAGAGTCAAATGTTCGCTCGTTGCATTCTGAACGTAAACACGCGGCACTGAAAATAAATGTGCGTAAAACCAAGTACATGCACATGAATCCGAACGCAAGCACGCCGATTGTTCTTAACGGATAATATGTGGATGTGGTGCAAGAAATTTTGTTATCTTGGAAGCATTGTCAGCATGGACGGCGGACCCAAAAAGTATAATGAGGCTCGTCTAAATAAAGCTCATCAGGCCTTCGGTATCCTTTCCCCTTTCTGGAGGTTAAGAGACATCTCCCTTCGCATGAAGCTGCGAGTTTTTGATGCATACGTCGAATCCGTGTTGATATGTGGTTTTACTACGTGGAAAGTGTCCGTTCGACTTACCATTACCAAGAAACTACAAACTTTCGTGAACCAATGCCTCCGACACATTTTGGGAATATTCTGGCCAGAAGTGGTATTCAGATTCAAAGGCAAAAGTGGCAGTGGCCACACTTTGAGGAAACCAGAGTCGCCAAACAGGCTCTGGATTATAATCCTCAAGGAAGGCGTCGGATTGGTCGACCATGTAGCACATGTAAGCGAGCATTTGCGCAGAAGGCCAGAGCAATAAACAACTCCTGGCAACAGCTAAAGGCCGATCCTCAAATTTGCGCCTTGTGGAAGAGAGTTATTTCTGTCCTATGCCTCTATCAATCAATCAAATTCCTGTTAAGACCCCCTATAGGGGCATAGGACAGAAACAACTCTCTTCCACAAGGCGCGATCCTGAGCATCGGCTTTAAGCTGTTGCCAGGACTTGCCTCTATAGAGGGTCTTAACAGGAATTTGATTGACCACGCCCGCCGTATTAACCAGACATTGCCCCTTTCTATAATCACTTATTGCAGCCGATAGCATATGACCCGTCTAAGCAGCGCTTTACATCATATGAAGATACTAAAAATTGAATGAATTCGTGACTAGTCACAAAAGATGAAGAGTTCTTCCGACGTGGTATCCTAATGCTGCTAGAAAGATGAAAAAAAGTAGTGGCTTATGATGGATAATACTTTGAATAAATACTAATAACAATAATTATATACCGTTTTTTCACATTACATTCCTAATTTTTGTTAGAAAACGGCGGAAAATTATTTGTACTCTTAATAAAATATCGATTTTTTGGTTCTTGTGCTTCCACAGTATATTTTAGATCGAATTTCTGAATAAGGAATTGTTTTTGGTAAAAACTTTAGGCTAGATTGTGCTTACTGCAATGAAAAACATTAGCTACAATAAAACCCGATATTGACGCGGCACCAGGTTTTTATGCTAATATGCGGGTTGTGTATGAATATCGTGCCCGTTTATATGCATTTTGTTGTGTGCTTATCCGGGGACCGTTTAAAATCACAAAATTGTGCTCTTATCTGAATATTAAAATGGATCAAAAAAATCGGAAATTAAACATTTAGAAACGCAATAAAAAAATGAAACATTTAAAAATCGCAAGTAAGGCATTCTGTAAAACTTCTTCGTTTATGTTTTTATTAGTTATATCTATAAGATGCTCCTCCAAAGTTTCCATAATTTTCAGGTCCACATTATTTGCAGTAAGATAGGATCGGAGAATGGTTACTGCATTCACAGCTTCACTTCGAGTGGCTGAGTGTTTTTTTTTCCGATTATGAGAATTTTCATTTTCTTCGTCATGATCATGAACATTTTGAATTTGATCCACTATACGAGTATCTTGCTCTGCAAGTTCTCCATAGCATTGTATATTTGAATCGGAATTAACACACTGTTCAAGCTCCTCTTCCGAAATCAATAAAAGAACAGTCTCAACCATAATATATCATTTATTTCACTGCTCCCGTATTTAATAAATTCAGCTTTCTTAAAACAATTTTGAATAATTTGTGGGTTTATTAACCACCATGACCGTTTAATATATTTTAGTGCCTCAAAAATATTAATTGACTTAGCCAATTGCATCTCCTTTTCTAATGCGAAAAGTTGTTTTCTGATGATGATCTTTCTGTTATAAGTCCTGAAGCAGTGTATACTCCCATGAAGATGTTGAATGTGACTCTTGGTATTTACTGGGATAAACTGAATTTCAATATTCTCGATCTTAGTTTTACTATTTATGGCAAGCGGCGTTATCAATTATTAATAATAATTTTTCTAGCTTACCCATTTTCCCCATCAAGTTGTGTTAAAATTTTGGTCAATGCGAAACCGTCCATCCATGATTTTTTTTGATTACAATATTTAACTGTCTTTCGAAACAGTGCGACTATTTCGACTAATTGCGTAAATATTCTTGTACGAACCATCCATATTGCATAAAAATAGTGATGTAATTCGATCCTTTCGTAATTTACCTCTAGTAAGAGTTTCACCTATTCTCGCTATGATTCCAGCGGGTTGTGCTTTATAGTACAACCCACTCTTGCCAGCATTATATACAGGGTGTTTGGTACTCCGTACATAACCTTGTAAGGGGTTATTCCTGGATATATTTTGAGCAAAAAATTTTTCTACGGAAATGGTCAATTTTCAATATCCACGGAGATACAGGGTGATCAAGAAAAGTCCTTCGGACCTGTACCCTCACTCACTCAAAACGCTATATCTTGAAAACTAATAATCACAATTCAAAGTGTTATAGCTTGTTTTTTAGGGAATCAAATTACCTTTCATTTGGTGTAATAGTCCGCATTGTAACTGTATCCAATTCTGAGATATTTGCTTCAGAACACAAATTTTTGACAGTTTGACCGTCAAAATTCTAAGATCAATGTAGTTTTTCTCTAAAAAACCCATTATAAAAATGTCATTTTATTGTTGTTTTCTTTTGTGTCATATTATTGCCTACAAAAGACGCATACACTTGCATTGCATAAGTTTTATAGTTTAGAAGAAATTATCATTCCAATAATTTAGCACTTTTGTCAAAAAAGCAAGAATAGGTTGATCAACACTCTCCGCTTGAACTAAAAGAACTTAAGAATGGTTTTTACGGTTTATTTCAAATTTCCTTAATTACAATAAATGTTCAAAATGGCTACCTTCATTTTGAATGCACGCTAAAGCTCGTTTTGCCAGTGTTCTCTTTGTGTTCATACTCCTCAACTGCTGCCTTACTTCTGTTGCTGCCGCATCGATTTTGGTGTTTAGATCCTGCAACGTTACTACTTCCGTTGCGTAGACAAGGTCCTTCATCCGTCCCCATACAAAGAAATCCATAATAGTTAAATCAGGGGATCTCGCAGGCCAGTGTATCGGTCCATTTCTACCGATCCAGCGATTGCTATAATTGGAATTTAACCAATCTCTGATCTGTCGGCCGTAATGAGCTGGAGCACCATCGTGTTGGTAAAACATGGAAGCCAATCGTTGCAGTGGCATATCATCCAATAACTCCTGTAGATCATTTGTCAAAAAATGCAAGTAATTGGAACTATTTAAGGTAGGCGGAAGCCTAATAGGACCAATAAAATCGTTGCCAATCACACCTGCCTATAAATTGACACTGAATCTGTACTGAAATGATGCCTCTCTTCTTGTATGTGGATTGCTCTCAGCCCATGTGTGTAAGTTGTGGAAGTTTGTGATACCGTCCCTGGTGAATTGGGACTCATCCGTCCAAAGAATGTTGCTGATAAAATTCTCGTCACTTATTTGTCGTTCAAGGAGCCAATTGCAAAACTCCATCCTTTTGGGTAAATCAATGGGTAACAGCTCCTGCACTGGTGTGTGGTGGTAGGGATGCAAACGTTCTGCTTTCAGGACACTCCAAACTTTCCACGTAGAGACGTTAAACCGCAATACCAAGCGTCGTATACTAGTTGATGGATCATTTTGAACTGCAGCTAGGATTCGTTGATCAATTGAAACAGCGATTACCGGCGCAGGATTTGCATTCACTCTGCTTGTCCTAACACTGCCTGTTTCCCTAATCCTTCTGTAAACGTCTTTGAATACTCTCGCGTAAGGTATTCGACGATTGGGAAATCTGTGATGATACAAAGATCGCGCCGCTTGCTCATTTCCCTGACACTCTCCATAGAGGAAAATTATGTCTGCATATTCTTCGTTCGTGAACTCAGGCATTTCGAAATTCTTTTCTAAATTTTAGTGACACCTTGTTCTTTTACAAATTTAACTAAAACTGATAAAAATATGAAGTATGGTTTGCTTTTATAGGCTTTTCATTTTGTTAGGTAACCCATTAAAAAGGGCAAAGTGCTGCACCTAGTTGTGTTGAAACTCATTTTAATTTAATTCATTTTCTCGATAATTTTAATACTACCTAAAGGACATTCATTGATAATTTAAATAGTAATTAAAGGACACAAAGAATATTTCAGTTTAACAACATTTCAGGTAGTTTTTTTAGAACGAGGGTTGGTTTATGGCATATTTTATTTTTAAGCCATATGTATTTTCGCTTATTACCTGGAAAACGGGAAAACCTAAGTCATAAGTATGTGTGCATCTTTTGTAGGCAATAATATGGCACATAAAAAAACAACATTAAAATGACATTTTTATAATGCGTTTTCTCGAGAAAAACTACATTGATCACAGAATTTTGAGGGTCAAAGTATCAAAAATTTGTGTTCTGAAGCAAATACCTCAGGATTGGGTACAGTTGCAATACGGACTATTACACCAAATGAAAGGTAATTTGATTCCCTAAAAAACAAGCTATAACACTTTGAATTGTGATTATTAGTTTTCAAGATATAGCGTTTTGAGTGAGTGAGGGTACAGGTCCGAAGGACTTTTCTTGATCACCCTGTATCTCCGTGGATATTGAAAATTGGCCATCTCCGTAGAACAATTTTTTGCTCGAAATATATTCAGGAATAACCCCTTACAAGGTTATGTACGGAGTACCAAACACCCTGTATATTTTCTGGAGAATAATTGCTTAGTAAACTTGATAATGCGTTATTTACCCATTCCTCAGCTGAGTTTTTGTCTTCATTCTCCCCTTTGGCTTCTGATCGCTTTCTATCATATTCAGTCCCCCATAACATCAGCAAATATTTGTTAGTAGCAGCCGATTCAACTTAAAAAATATTCCAGCTTCACCACTCACTACCGCCGTTTCTTCGCTCCCCTTCCCATACCTTCTCAATCCTCTCCTCTATGACTGTGTTTGTGCATTGCACATATAGTCCAAAATTGCCTATAACACAGGTCATTCTGTAAAAAAAAATTCCTTGGAATGCGACATTTTCTCTTCTTTTCCACCGTCATAACCACCCATTGGTAGTTTCAAACTCGTCTATATTAATCAGTATTGTAATTATTTTTGCTTGTTGAATTATCATTGCTCCGCTGATTGTAGCATCCTTAGCTCGCAGCTTCCTAACATTTTTTGTTACATATCGACGATGTTGTCACAACGGGAAAATTTTTATGTTTGCATAAAAGTGGGGTAAAATTAGTGTAAACATTTCTAATTCGGTACCAATTATACAGTGGCTCACAGCTTATTTCGTGCAGCTACAAATTTGTAATTTGTTACGCTGTTATTGGAAAACTATGTCAAATATTGACAAGATTCAAATGCCATGTTTTAAACAAATATTTATTTTTTAAGTTAGGAACTTCAAAAATAACACAATTGTTGTTTTTAATACTTAATTAACAATAATTATGAAAATACTGCTTAATTCTATGTCACAGCTTATTTCATGCACTTAAACTTAGGCCTTAATTTACAGAAAAAAGTTAAATTTTATACTAAATTGTGGATATTCCTTAAGTGGTTTTGAATGTCTTGTCAGCCTGACATTGTCATTGAGTCTGAATTGATTTGAGATGTGGTTAACCTTAATATCGCCATTCAAAACATCTGAGGTAAAACAGGATGTGAGCATAGTTCTTCTAGAATCAAGAGGTAAAAGATTTAATAATTGCAGCCTAACTGTGTAGGGTGGAAGGTTTTCAAAGTCTCTAGGATCATACAAGTCCCTGAGAGCAAAAAGAAGGAATTGCTTCTGGATTGACTCTATTCTGTTGCTGTATAACTGAAAAAAAGGGTCCCAAATAGGACATACATATTCCAGAATAGGGCGGACAAGAGAACAGAATAAAGATTTTGTAACCCATACATTCTTAAACTCTTTGGCTCTTCTCTTAATGAACCCAAGAAGTCAATTGGCTTTCGAAATTATTCGATTATAGTGAGATTTGAAGCACAGTTTGTTGTCCAGTAGTAAGCCGAGGTCCTTAATTTGATCAACACGGTGTAGTTGAGTTCCACTTAAGACATAGTCTTCGTGATATGAGGATGATTTACGTGAGAAACTTATAACGTGGCATTTACTGACATTAAGCTCCAATTTGTTCTGAATGCACCAATGATCTAGCGCAATAAGCTTGGATTGCAGCATCTGCGGGTGAGGTTATGGCATGATATATTTTTAGATCATCAGCGTACATCAGATGTGAAACATTTTCCAATACTTCTGATAGATCTGAGATGAACACATTAAATAAGAGAGGTCCCAAGTGACTTCCTCGGCGTACCCCAGAGGACACTAATATTTCTTTGGAAATAAGACCTTGAAACTTAACAAATTGAGTTCTATTGTTAAGATAGGATTTAAGCCAGTCAAGTAAGGATCCTGTCACACCAATTTTTTTTAACTTTAAAATCAGGACATTGTGATCAACTCGATCAAACGCTTTGGTAAAGTCGGTGTATATTGTATCGACTTGATGCCCGTTTTCAAGTTCGCAGAGCGTATCAGATACAAGAATCATGAGATTCGTTGTAGTCGAGCGATCTTTTCTAAAGCCGTGCTGTTGGTCATTAAGAACAGGGTTGATCATATTGGTTAATTTATCGCAGACAATTTTTTCGAATAATTTCGGCATTGCTGATAGAATTGCTATACCTCTGTAGTTCTCAACTTTTTGTTTGTCTCCATTTTTGTGGATAGGTGTGAGGTGCGATGATTTCCAAGCCGAGGGGAAAGTTCCCAATAACAGTGACTTGTTGAAGAGAAAATGTAACGGTCTTAAAAGTTGATGGGCACACTTTGATAAAAATAGCGGAGGAATAATATCAGGACCTGGACCTTTTTTGGTATCAATAGTTTTGAGAGCGTCGAGCACCTCCTCAATAGAAAATGAGATATTATCAATAAGTGTAGGAACCGAAATGTTGGGTTCACTGTGTGTTGAATCTGACTGGGCACTAAAAACCTCTTGACGGTGAACGGTCAGCAAGCATATCTGGACTCTGTGTCGGCGGGGACATAACATGCGGGCAGTTCCAAATCAGCCAAGATTGCATAATATCAGACTTATGCTTAGGGTAGGGTTGTTGGATAGCCTTTCGATTTTAAAGTGCTTTTAAGCCTCCGAGGCATCGAATAAACGAATTTTTTGACTACGTCGCTACTTATTTTATTCTAATATTGGTATGCGCAACATGTACTTATTTAAAATTTTAATTTTAGTGATGGATTGCCTTAGGTGTCCCCATAGATGCTCAGTGGGGTTGACATCTGGTGATTGGGACGGAGTTTCGAGTCGTCTGGGTACGCTGTATAAAATCCATTCCTTTACAATTCTCGCACAATGCTTTGAGTCGTTATCTTGTTGGAACATAAAATTGTTGGGAAGTCCCAATTTCTCTGCACTGGCTTTTAAATTGTTTTTTAAAATGTTTAAATAAACAGTTTTATCCATGGTACCGTATATATATAAACTCAAGATTTCCCACCCCAGCTGCCGCCATGCAATCCCAAACCATCAGAGAACCACCGCCGAATTTTATCGTAGGTTGCAAGTTTTCTTTATCGAACTCTTTTCTTGGTTTTCTCCACACACGCTGCCAAATACTTCGATTTTACATTCGTCGCTAAATAAGACATTTTCGCATTTTTAATATCTTCGGTCGACCCGAACGCTTATTTTCCACAAAAGCCCTAAATTATTATTATATTTTGTGGGAACTGCTAATTGAATTTTTTTAAGTTATTGCATTTTAGATTATGAATATTACACTTTTTGATTATGATTAGTTTTTAATTAATACAAACTTCTGAAGTTGTAAAAACTTAATACTCTTTCATTTGAGTGGGGTGAATCAATACTTTTGTGACTAGCTGTATTAGTAAATTCGCGAATAATCCTAGCCGCAGCCTAATTTTTAGATATTTATCTCAAGCATTGCGTGCTACTCCTTCTGGACTTAGCACACATAATTATCTTCGTATTCAAGAGTAACTTGATAATGCTGGCCTTTCCATGTTGTTCAGAACTTTAACTTTCCCGTTGGTTGCATTACAGCGACGGACCGATTAATTCCTAAGTGCATTTTTTCGTTCTTGTCACCACACCACTACCTGTAAACGAATGCCGAGCGCGAGCGACACCCACACTTATTCGCGGTATTTTTGTCAACGGGTGTACATTTAGGAGTGACGGAGTGCACTTTCCAGCTTTCCAACACCGCGGCTTGCACTTGTTTCTCAATCGTACCACCAACCGTCTTCTCTTTCTTGCTACCCGAAACCATCAGTCAGGCAACTGCGGTTGTACTCTTTGCAATGACGTCACATGTTTCATGTCAATTTCTGTCTGGACATGTTCCCGTGTATTTGTTGTTGGAATATCGCAAATAGCCGTCACGCGACGGAACGAATCGCATTGTCCATCCACGACAGCGCTGCGGTTCGTGAAAAGTTTTTAGCGCGCAGTTGTAATTTCGTAATGTCGGTGTGGTGATTATCTTGCGAACGGCGACGGCGAAGCACTTTTTTTTATCTTCTTCGTTTTTCCTCCACATATCGCGCAATTTTTCTTGTTGTGTCTTACGAGTGAGGAAAAAAAAACGATCACGAATCTTTTTTTTTTTACTTTTTCCCGGCTGCTCGAAATTTCTTTTTGTTTTTTCCGCGCCTGAAATGGAAAATAAGAGTGTAAAATACGGGCGGTAGCGTCTTTTGATCGGAAAAGAAATAATTTGTGAAAAATAGACGACCAAAAATAGAAGAAAAAAAATGAAGAACTCGAGAATGTGGAATGATGAGGATTTGGTGCGGTAGAAGGGGCCAAAGTTTTCGAGTTTTATAGTTGTGTGTGCGGCGAGTTCACGGTGCAGTTTTAAACGTTTTTTTTTGTGTAGTTGCGTTATGTCGCGAGTTCTTTTGGTTTCACTTTCGCCTCACCGCCCCGACAAATTCAAATAAAAAAAAACCCCTATTAGACTTTAGAGACTACAAAAAATCTCGAAAAGTTCTTGAAGTGATTTTTTTTCTACCCGGGGATTTTCGCTTGTTGTGACAGTTCTGTGCGAGTGAATTTCGTGCGAAAGGGGATTTCACTTTCTAGACGGGCAGGAAAAAAAAGTTCTTTTGATTTTCTATTCGGTTTGGTGATTTATTGTTTTCTTGTTCGTGTGCGACTCGTGGAGAACTGTCAGTTGTGCAATCTTTCGCGAAAACTATCGAAAGAAGAAAACTGTGAACGAATTAACGGTGTCGGTTTTCATTTACTGGGATAACTTCCGTCGCAAATGAAAAGGTTAGGATTTTCTCCACTAGCAATTTCAATTTGGGTTTTTTTTATTTTGTAATTTTTTTCTTTTTGGGATGGCGATATGTGTTGAAATTGAGAGCTTCTATGGTTGTCTCGTTCTATCGAATGGATTTCGCGCACGTTCTTGATGATGCATCGGCGTCGTGTTTTTTTCTTTTTGGAATTTTCAGCTCGAGATTTGAAATTGTAACGCGCGAAAACACGGAATTTGTCGCGCCAAACTGGTTCTATTTTAGCACTAAGAGAGCTAAATTTTCATCCATTCTTTCCCTTTATTACGTTTGGGATGAATATAAACAAAGGAAAGGGTAAGATGTGGAATTGTGAAATCAATAACAAGCGATTTTCTTATGAGAAAAAGAATTTTCCGGGCCAGTATTCACTGTGGGAATCAAAAAAAAGTGCACATCCGAAAACTTTATGTTTAGCATTCAATAAAAGCCAAATTATTTTCGATCATGTAATATCAAACTTTTATTTGTCAAGAATGTATATGTAACAAAATTAATTTCTTAGAATTACTAATAAAAAAATTTCCAGGAGAAAAACAAAACAAAGTCAACAAAATATGAATCAAAAGTAAGTGCACACGTACTCAACGTTTTACCATATTTATCATTGAATGAAAAAAACACTTTTTTTTTTACAAAGTACCGTTTTAATGCAATGGTCAGGGAATAGGGATTTGAAGAATTTATTGCAAAACAAATTTTACAGTGATTAGTTTGATTTTAATAGCGCTAGAAGACTGTCGCAAAATGGGAAAAAAAACTGAAATAGAAACGCGAAAAATTGTATTAAATTTGCATAACGAAGGTAAAAGTTTACGTGAAATTGGAAAAGTTATTAAAAGACCTCATAGTACAGTGACGAAAATCATTGATAAATTTAAACAATATAAAACAGGAAAATTTTAAGAATCATGCTTTTTCTTTCTGGAGCAATGTCCTATTTACAGATGAAAGCAAATTTGAAATATTTGGTAGCATCAAAGGTAGAAAAATTTGGCGAACGAAGAATACAGAGTTTCATGAAAAGAACGTTTCGAAGACAGTTAAACATGGAGGAGGTTCTGTTATGGTTTGGGGGTGCATGGCAGCATCAGGAGTCGGAAACCTCGAATTTATAGATATACTATGAATAAACAAGGTTATCTTAAGATATTGCTGCAAAATTTACCTGCCAGAGTTGAAAAATTGGAATTGCCTAGGACGTGGATCTTCCAGCAAGATAATGATCCTAAGCATACCTCTTATTTAGTAAGGGAGTGGCTGCTGTATAGGACTCCCAAACAGTTGGATCATCCCCTGCAATCAGCCGACCTCAACCCCATTGAGCATTTATGGGAATATTTAGAAAGAAAAATCAGGCAACTTACAATCACAAGCAAGCAAACTTAAAAGGATGCTATTAAGGGAGAATGGGCTAACATACCAGCGGAATGTACAAAAAAGTTAGTAGAATCCATGCCGAGAAGACTACTAGCTGTTTTAACTGCTAAAGGAGCTCAAACTAAATATTAACGCACTAAATTTTCTTTACTGAAATGACTTTTATATGAACTGTACACTTACTTTTGATTCATATTTTTTTGACTTTTTTTTGTTTTTCTTCTGGAAAGTAGTAAATCTAAGAAATTGATTTTGTTACATATACATTCTTGACAAATAAAAGTTTAATATTATATAATCGAAAATAATTTTTAATCAATAATTTAGCTTTTATTGAATGCTAAACATAAAATTTTCAGGTGTGCACTTTCTTTTGATTCCCACAGTATATTCAAGTCTATGGGTAAATCAGTTAAGTAGCCAAAAAATGAATGTCTGAAACACGTAAGATTTGAAATGAACACTGAACAGACGCGGCATCAGGAGCAACGTAAATGGAGACAAAATTACACTAGTAAATCTGACAAAGACTAAAAGTATAGCAGACTTTTAGATCTTGTTTGAATTTATACCTATGAAACAAGAAAGTCCTATGAACTTTTTTTTTTTGAGGCGGAGAACTATTGAAATAAAACACAGAAAAATGTTTTTAATATCCATGAAATTGGCTTTATTTGAAAAATAATTTTATGGCATTAATGTTTGAATATGACCTCGCCGCGGCTGGCGCGTACATGGCACACAGTGGCGGAAAAAAGTCTACGGCAGCAATTTATATTGAGGCTCTGGTTAATTGGAAGCTTTAATCAAAAATCCATTGATGCACATTTTTTCAGTAACGTAAATATATTTATAAAAAAAACAAAAACTTTTCATAACAAACTTAAAGAGAAATTCATAAAAACATAAAAAAATTGAATGGACAAAAGTCTACGGCAGTCAGTGCTGGCTGACTTATACACAAAAAATTTCCAACTAAACCTAACGGTATTTCTTCGAAATTTGTTTATTTGCTCTTACTGCCATTCAGTACATGTGCAGCTGCAACTCTATTATAGATTTATCGCTAGTTTCGAACTTTCTTCTACTTCTACAATGGCGCTACAGCCCAAATCGGACCTTGGCCTCCTGATATTCAGGTTCCTTAACATTTTTTATTACTTATTGTGGAAGGGTTGTTAGCCCTTCGCACAACCCTCTTTCTACGAATTTTTCATTTTCTTAGATTGAGGTGACTAAGGTATATCCAAGCAGGTAATGTGCCGGAATTATATATTGCGCCGACCGGGATTTGAACTCACGACCTTCGCATTACAAGACCAACACACTACCTACCAGGCTATACCCTAGCTGGCCGTTTCCAAACCCTTTTTCCTAGCCGCCGCTAGAGTCACTGTATAACTGAGCTACTCGGTCCAGGAGTCTGGCAGATAGCTATTTTAGTACAAAAATCGAACGTGCTAAAAAATTTGGTACTAAAAATCGAACGTTCGAAAGATCAAAGTGTTGGTGAAAATAGGTGTAGACTGTGTAGTCATTCTGACATATCCCAGTTGGGAGTGGAATCATTACCGCGCCGATGATTCTTACCATGAAGCTATTACAGCTACTTCCTGTCGTAAAACATAGATTATTTTAACATTGCAATGTCATAGGCAAGCATTCGTTTTTTTCTACTTTCTGCATTACAAAGAATCGACATTGGAATCTAGGGAAACGAATGAATAATGTAATGATTGGAAAAAAATCAACAATATAATGGTCGCAATAGAATCTACGATGGAATGGTTGCAAAAGAATAGAAAGCAAATTAATCTTTGAGAAGGTATTCTAACATTGAGGGAGCGATTCATTTTGAATAATATTGAAAAATGTGATGAAATGGGATCCTGCTTTTAATATGAATTCAGTATTTTAAATTCTGTTGCTATAATTTAACTAATTTTGTTGCTGGAAAAGTACGGTGTAACTTAAGATTTTTTTCTTGCAACTAACAACTTGTAAAATTTTACGGGAATATTAGAAAGCAAACGGAATATGACATTAATGTTTTCTATTAATAATCTTTCGTTTTGTGCGCGGCACGTTTTGACGATGATCATTTATTTTATGCAATCTCCACACATTACCTTGCAATGCATATCAAATTCCCTAAATAAACTGCTACTTTATGCAATGCCTTCACATTACTTTAGAATGCATTGCAAATTCCTTAGGTCGATTTGAATGATTTCTCGATTTGAATGATTTTCAATAAAAGGGAATGGATTGCAAAAATCCCTGTTGGGATGTTTTTCCGCCATGTGTCAACAAACAGAATCATAAACTAGACTAAAAACCTGTTTGGTAAAGATGTGTGGGTGCAGAAAATTGCAAAATAAAATTGAATTTTTGGCTGTTTCTAATGGAATGGCACAATGATAATAATTTTTCAGGGCACATAATCGAATTCCAATTGCATTTTGATAAATATCTAACCGAATATGTACCTAGTCGTGCCATAAGTTCTGTCACAAGTATATGGGCAATTTTTGTATAAATGAAAAAGAGTTTTTGACAAAGGAAAATATATTTTATTTTGGCATACTAATGGAAGTAAAATAAGCAACAAATTATTCAAAGTGGCAGCCTTTAGCCTTAACACAGCTCTTTAATCTGTTGGGCCAGTCATCGATAGCAGTACGCACTGTTTCTAGCGGAAAATTAGCTACTGCTTCTGTCAAAGATCGCTTAAGGCTCTCGATATTTGGGTGTCGTCTCGTGCACACCATGGACTCTAACTCCGCCCACAGTTTGTAGTCCAGGGGATTCAAATCTGGGCTCCCAGAAGGCCATTCCGTCGCCCTTATAAACTGTGGAATATTGGTTTCCAAACACGCTTGTGTGGTTCGAGCTTTGTGGGCTGGCGCAGAATCTTGCTGGAAAACCCAATGTCGATTGTTGAATAGCGTAGAGTTCAGCGGCTTCACACATCCCTCCAGGATGTCCGTTTGATAATTTTTCGCTGCAGTTTTTACGCCTTTTTCGCAAAAATGAAGCTCGGTGACCCCTTCGTAGCTGACACCCCACCATACCATGACTGATGCTGGATGATGTCCTCGCTGTACCCTAGTGGCAACTTCTCGGGCTTCTGCGGAGCTGTGGGCATACACCTTATCATTTTGGCGGTTGAAATGTTCCTCCACCGTAAAAATTTTTTCATCGGTAAATAAAATTTCTCGGTGTTTGTTGTTGCCGTACCGCCGAAGGAGCTCTTTCGATCTGGTGCTCCTAATTTGCTTCAACTGCTCAGTCAGCAAATGTCCCGTTGATCGTCGAAAGGCACTCATCCCGAGGTCAGATTTTATGATGCGAGACATACTTCGGGTGGAGATGTTCATCTCTCGAGCCATGATTCGTTGTTTACGAAGCGGATTTCGACGAATTCGACTCTCGACCGCTTTGATGGCAGCAGAAGAACGTACATCACGCGGACGTCCAGAACGAGGTCGATCTTCAATAGTCTGGATCGCGTTATATCTCTGGATCGCACGATACACAAATCTTTGCGTTATTTTTAACGGGCACAACAACTTGAAAATTTCACTCGCGGATTTTCCACACTTATGTAGTGCAATCACTGCAGTTCGGTTTTCTATTACACCCCATTCCATCTTCACACGTTAACGAACACACTTTAAATGACCATCAACTGTCAACAACATTATGACGTTTATAAAACTGGCCGATATTGAAATGTCACTCATAAAATAAAGTTGTTGCCAATGTGAGAAATTATGTGACAGAACTTATGGCAGGACTAGGTATATACACCAAAAAATTCAAACTTAACGGTTTCAACTCTGATACGCATCTGCCAGACTCCTGGACCGAGTAGCTCAGTTATACAGTGACTCTAGCCGCCGCTATTATGGCTTCATGTGGAGTATTGTCAAATGCTCCTTCTATATCTAGGAATGCACAAAGTGCAATTTCTTTATAGTCTTTTGCCTTTTCGATTTGTCTTACCAGACCGTGAAGGGCTGACTCTGTTGATTTGCCATTTTGGTAGGCATGTTGATTAGTATTAAGACGAACCTTGTTGGGTCCTGTTCTTACGTGTATAAGTTAGCCAGCACTGACTGCCGTAGACTTTTGTCCATTCCATTTTTTTATGTTTTTATAATATTTTTTTTTTTATAAATATATTTACGTTACTGAAAAAATGAATAATCTGGTAGCCCCATTTTCACACACTTTTCGCAGTGAATCAGGCTGTATTTCGGTTGCCAGTTAACAGATCCATTTCGTGAAATTCATCATCAAATGTTTCTTTCAGTAGATAATTTATATCACGCATGGCATGTGGCACCGTCCTGTTAAAACTACATGTTTGCGACATCAATAATTTCCAATTGGGGCACGAAAAAGTTATTACAGTTCTTCTTTTACTTCTACAACTACAGCCCAAATCGGGCCTTGGCCTCCTGACATTCAGGTTCCTTAACACTTTTCATTATTTATTGTGGAAGGGTTGTTAGACCTTCGCACAACCCTCTATCTTTGAATTTTCATTTTCGTAGATTGAGGTGACTAAGGGATACCCAAGCAGGCAGTGTGCTGGAATTATGCGTCGACCGGGTATTTGTAGGCTAACACACTGCCCACTAGGCTACACCCTAGCTAAGTTAGTACAGTAGAATCTGTTAAACCCGACCACCATGGGTCCGAAGAGGCGTTAAGTTTGGGAGAAAGTCGGGTTTGGGAGAAACATTGGAGTTTTAAAGAAAAACGATTCTACTTCTGTTATGTTTGAACTGGCAGGGTTCAAGTGTAAGTTCAAGTCTAAAGGCCCTTGTCTTCCGTGATTTATCTATCACAAAAAGGGGCAACTTGTGGCTCCCACTTGCGTTATTACACGGAGCTATGGTCAACCTCTCTTAGGACTGCCTATATCCACTCACATCTTTCTCCTGCCTAGAAGCAAGAGTTTTCCGTGGAGCATTTTGTAAAGGGTGGTCCAACCAAAACGCACGATGTTAATTGTAAATAAAACAAAAAGTTTTCAGAGAATTATCTTAATATTTTTTATTATGATAGAAGGATCTATGACAATTATGTGTGAAATAAAATATCGCCCGAATGCTCGCCACAGCTACAGTGGCATACTTCTATCCGATGGTCCATATTATCAATGACTCTGAGACATAATTGAGGTTCAATGTCGTTAATATGCTAAATTATCTCATACTTTAGCTCTTGAATTGTTCTTGGCTTATTGACGTACACTTTTTCTTTTAAATATCCCCAGAGAAAGAAGTCCAACGGTGTCAAATCACATGATCGTGGCGGCCAATTAACATCGCCACAACGTGAGATAACACGGCCACTGAATTTCTCGCGCAAAAGAGCCATTGTTTCGTTGGCTGTGTGGCAAGTGGCACCATCCTGTTGGAACCACATATCGTCCAGGTCCATATCCTCAATTTCTGGCCATAAGAAGTCCGTTATCATCTCGCGATAGCGAACACCATTCACGGTAACTGCTTGGCCGTCCTCATTTTCGAAGAAGTACGGCCCGATGACGCCGCCAGCCCATAAACCGCACCAAACGTCACTCTTTGTGGATGCATCGGCTTTTCAACAATCACTCGTAGATTCTCATTTGCCCAAATGCCGCAATTCTGCTTGTTAACGAATCCACTGAGGTGAAAGTGTGCCTCGTCGCTGAAGATGATTTTTCGTAAAAGGCTTCAACAACCTTAATGCGCTGCTCAATTGTGTACCTCTCCATGGTTGAATTTGTCAAACACCGAAACAAAGAAATGTCAAATTAAGTTTGGCGAAAAACTTGACGTTAAGGTGTGACTCATAATTGGACCACCCTTTAGTTAAGACCTCTTTCGTCGATATTGAAGAGCTGCTCGGGAGTTAGTTCATTCTCTCTAACAATGCCTGAAAATTTTTTAATGAAATTTTCGGTGGCAAGGTGATCTGCAGATCGCTTTCCTCCAGAGATGGTAATTTGGTGGATTCCGTGCGCTCTTTTCCACCAACCTCTGCATATACATATTGTCAGTAGGATCCAGTACAACTGAAAAATATACCAGCTTTTCTACTCGTTACGGTTGTTCTCACTCCTCTTCCCCTACCTTCCCAATCCCATTCCTTCCCTCCATGACTGTGTTTGTGCACTGCACATAAAGGCCGAAATTGCCTATAACACAAATCATTCTGTAAAAAAACAACGCTATCACTAACCAGCGTTTCGCACAACACCCATTTTTCATTCGTTCCTCGCGCGATCCCACGTTTTCCGTCCTCACCGAAGAAGAACCCCAAAAATAAAAAAACCGATTTTTCCTTTTTCTTTTTTTTTCTCGCGAACAATGACCGATCGCTCCAAGATCTTTTCCGCGCCTCTCGAAAATTGCTCGATCATCTCCCAAAAAAAACGGTCTTTTTCCGATAGCTTCCGCCGCGGTTGAGCAACTTCGAGTAAAGTTGCTCGCGATTCCGGGTCATACCCAGTGACGAACTGGTCATTTGTCACAATTTTATGTACTTTTTCTTGTTATTCCAATTTTTTTTTTGTTGTCCTAGACGAATTTTGTAGCATAATTTTTTTCGTGTAAAATTACCTAGGACAATTTTTTATAAATGTATATATATTTTTTTTTAATCTTATTTATTTTTGTTTTCCATTTAGCTATTTTTGCTTTTCTATGTCCTAGCAAAATTTAATAGTTAAATTTTTTCGTACATTGTCGTAGGTATTTTATTTTTTCTCTTTTTATTTTCTCCTCTATCCAATTTTTTGTTTTTTTCTTGTTTGCTTGATTTTGCTATTATATTTTAGTTTTTATTTTTCGCTCCCTAAAGTAAGAGTCTTTTTTTTGCTGATCATGGGTAGCTTCACTATTGATCAAATTAATGTTCGGGGACTGAACTCTGCCTATCTCTCGCTCTATATCCGTACCCAAGACCGGATATACTAGCACTTGGCGAATGTAAGGTGTTACCGGGAAGTGGACAGTTTTATTCTGTTCCCAGATATCACTTTATTCCAGCATTTATTCGCCAGCGCGGTGTCGCACTCTGCATCCGCGATGATGTGTCTTTCCAATTAGTTCCCTATTTGGGGAACTGCTCCAATCCAGAATTTAATTATATCTGGATAAAATTGCTGATCCAAGGACATGTCATGTACTTCTGTTATATGTATAGAAGCCCAGCAATGACTGCAGCGAAGACTTTATTAGAACTGGATGGATTAACTGAACCTATCCATTTCGCCGTCAAGGTTTGCAGTGTTCATTACTGCAAACCTTGACGCCGAAATCGTTATCGCGGGAGATTTCAATGTTCATAACCTTGCCTGGGTTAAAGACTCCTCCACTACGGACCAAGAGGGGCGTAATACTGAACTTTTTGCTTCTATAAGCGATTTAACACAGCTGGTAGATGAGCCTACTCGTTTACCAGATGTTGCAGGAAATTTTTCCAAACTTTGACCTTTTTCTCACCAGCCACCCAGAGAAATATTCTGTCTCTCGTCATATCACCATCGCCAATTGGAAATACGGATCATTTTTTGATTCGTGCACGATTCCTAGCTGCAGCATTTACACCGCTGACAATCATGGCACCCCGAAGAAATATTTGGCATTTCAAAAGAGCCAATTTGGGGGCGCTAAAAGACTTCTTCAATGCCTTTACTTGGAAATTATGCTTTGATTCCAATGATTGCGATGAAGCTTGTAGACTTGTTACCGAGATTATCCTGAAAGGTATGAAGCTCTACATACCTTCCAGTCATAAGAGAGTTAGGCCGTCGAAGGACTATTGGTTCAGCAATGAATGAATGACCGAAAACTTCGACGGAAGATCCTTCAGTTCGCAGTTTTCGCACGGAACTTATTTCTAGGATCCTTCAATAGCTCAATATCCACAAAACTGCTGGTCCGGAAGGTATTCTCCCCATTACCCTTACAAAGTGCTCCTCTTCTTTAGCTAAACCTCTTCGCAATCTGTTTTATCTTTCCTACTCTTCTGGGTGCTTTGTGTATGTGGGAAGTTGCGAATGTTCAGCCAATTCCAAAAAAAGGAAGCAAAGCGAACCCCGCAAACTACCGCCCAATAGCCATTACTTCAGTGCTCTCGAAAATAATGGAAACTGCTGTCAATCGCAAAATCGTTGAATATCTCGAGGATAATCAGCTAATCCATGATCCGCATATGGTTTCCGTTCTGGAAGGTCGATGGGAGATCTTTTGGTCTACTTGACAGAATGTTGGAACTCATGTATACATAAACACGGCGAAGGTCAAGTCTTTGCACTTGACATTGCAAAAGCTTTTGACAGAGTTTGGCATGATTGCCTCATGGGTAAGCTTAGAGCCATAGGTCTTAATGCTACCCTTGTTCAATGGATTTAGAATTTTATTTCTGAACGCACTATACGAGTAGTAAAAGATGGGGTTACTTTTTCCTCTTTCCCAATAGATTTCGGCGTCCCTCAAGGCTCTGTTTTATCTCCAACTTTTTTTTTAGTTTTCATCAATGACCTTCTGTCATCTCTCAATCCAATCCATAGTTTTGCAGATGATAGTACTTTAGATAACACCTATGAATTTAACTGTGCTCAAGGTTACTATTTTTTTTAAAGGTAATTTTACTTATTTATACTGCGCAATATAACAAAAGTCATTCTTTGTTAATCACATATGATGGGCTTTTGCTTCCGAATCAAATAGAAAGCACCAAATCTTATCTAAATTAGTTGGTTGTTAAGTCAAAATTGCGAACATCTTATCATGCCATAAAAACCGCCAGGAGATAAGAACCAGTTTTCTTCTTTATGTGTTTTTTTTTTCTTTATTCTGATTACCAAGAAAATACTCACAAAAACTGCGTGATAAACGCACAAACAATAAACACTCCCAGACTCTTTATATTTCTTATTTTCGACTTTCTTGTGAGTTCTGTTTTTGGATTTTTTTATTTTAACTTATTTTTCTTACCTGTAAAATTCCAAAACTGACTAATGTCTGTGGAATTTCCGTTTAAATTGGAGATCTCCGAGTCGTAACGTCTTGTTAAAGTCGACTCTTAAGGAATAGAAGGAGATAAGAAAAGAAGGTGTGATTGTTGAATGCGCATCACACCTTTTTAAATATTTTCTTCTTTTTCCTGCTTTTCTTCTTATTCTTCAGTTGAATCAGCAGCTTGATATGAACTATGTATAAGATTTAACCATTTAACAAAAAAACAAACAAAAAACGTGAGAGAATGGCAACTGTGCTGGAAATTAGGCCTGTTTTGGATCATTGTTTTGTATTACTGTTGACTGCCGGTAATTTGTTTCTATACTTATTTTTCTTTTACTACTACTTTAATGTTTACGTTTCTCGCGGAAATATTGGAAGGCTTAAAGGTATTTATATCGAACGATGAGAGCAAACTCCGTATACAAAAAAGAGATTTCATTACGAAAGAATTCTCGGCATGTTGAGTAAGATTATGGTTGTCGGCCAACAAGTGAATCTCTTCTTAAAAAAAAAACAAAAAGAAAATGCTGATATTTCTGTTTCTGATAAAAATCCAAGCTATAAAAAATGAGGTGAAATCTAATGTGGCTTGTGGTAGGTTCAGGTTCTTTTGATATCTATCAGGGTTTTTTTCTATCTTAAAGAAAAGATAGAGATTATCATCGATAGGTAAACGATCATTTGGAGTGAAAATATAGGCGGGGGGTGGTGGGAGACTACCAGCTTTTTTTTTTATTGATAGAATAAAATAAATGGGATATATTAAAAGATTTCTTCAAGATTTATGAATCTGTTGAGCTCTAAATAAGAGTTGAGATCGAAATCGATCAGTAATCGTGTCATGGGAGGAAACTGGTTTTTCAAGATTTATAATTATGCATTCAAATTTCATTTAAAATAAATACATCATTTTTCGATTTTAGTCATCTGCAATATATTAATTCTTTTCTTTTTTTTCTGTCCCTAATTTTAGATCTGTGATCGTATAAGTTGGATTATTTTTACACGGAGTATATTATCCAAAAGAAAGGTAAGAATTGCAGTTTTTAACAGCAATAAATTGGATCAATATTAACTACTTCTAAGGGAAAGTAGATCGTTTAGATACTGCTGAAAGAAAAAAAAATCCGTTGTAGTCGACTGTGGAATAGAGAATTTATAAAGTTTTATGTCGCTCGAACTGACCGAGATCGACTAATTAGATCTGACCTAATGATGAAGGCAAGTTTACAAATTGATAAAAAAATAATAATAGAAACTAACCTAGGAACGAATGGCAAATAATTAAATAAAACTCCTGTCTTCGAAGACGAGATCAATATGAAGTATGGAGAAGGATCAAAACATCGTAAGCGACATTAGTCATCAGTCCTGAATTGCAGGTATTCATTTAGATATCAAATCTAATTGTAGGCCTTTTCGAAACACTAAAATATGTGATTTAGACATGTAGAGTAGATAGATCATCAGTTCCGGATTGTAAAAACCTCAACCGATTAATTTAGCCGTATGAAGAGGTGGGCAGTAAGGTGATTGCTGACGACTGATTGCTTATGCTTTCTTGGTAAGCACCCGAGTACTCTGGGCGAGGTTATTTAAAATATCCTCTCAATACTCTCTGCATGGACTCTCGTGAAAGTGAACTGAAGTGAACGAACACAAAGCCGAGCTAATCCTTGTCACACGGATACATATGGTAACTCTCTTACCCTGGATGGTACCAGTCTTGTTTTTTGCAGACAGCAAAATTATTGTGTTCTGAAGGCCTAGGAAGAACTATTTCGACAAAATAGTCGATTTTTTTTTATAGAATGACCTGTTTTATAGGCAATGTCGGCCTTTAAATGCAATGCACAAACACAGTAGGGGAAGGGGAGTGAGAATGACCGTAACGAGCGGAGAAGCTGGTATATTTTTCGGCTGTACTGGCTGCTACTGACAAATATTTGCAGATGTTATGGGGGGGCTGAATGATAGAAAGCAAACAGAAACCATCTACTGAGTATATAGACCTTCTTAAAATGGAAGTGTTTCACTTTAACACCAGCAGCAACTGAAAATTCGTGCTTAAAAAACCCCAGTCCGGAGTGGGAGTCGAACCCATGGCCTCTTAACTGTGGAGCAAGCACGCTGTCCACTACGTCACGGAAGCCTCAAATACGGTCGTAGCAGGCGCGTTTGTACACCGCCATCCTCCGGTGTGATGGTCGAAGTCGAGCCGGCTAAACGGAAAAAGATTGCAGACGATGATGACGACGTAATACGTTTCTTCATCCAATTTAGGCGGACCTTATCTCAATCGTGGTGTGATGCGTAAATGATTCTTGCCGTCTTCATGTTTCATCAGCGAATCGACAATGTCCGTATCGCCATCAGTCAGACGGAACTTTTCCGAGAAACCTTCCGAATTAACGCGCTTTGCCCAGAGTATGACACTTTTGTGTAGGACTTCAGTTTGCGATCGAGCCGAACTGAGTATGCGTCTCGACTCGATGACGAGTCCGAATCGGAATCGGGGCTGCGACGACGTGGTGACCGCCATCGAGATCGATCCACTTCCGGTTCCGGCGCAATATCTGGAATCCAAGAGTTCCGGCCTTAACTTTGTCCTGCAGTAAAAACACTTCAGTTTGATAACCTTGGCGTATCGACGACTTCCCAGTATTAAATGTCGAGTGTTTTAATGTCAGGTTATTTTTTCCTCCTGGACATAAAAAAGAGTATACCATAGAAGTCTATCTCCCTTTAATTCGAGACTAGCGCCACTTGATTCTAGATTTTGGTCCACTTTTTGGTGTTAGTGAGTTTCATTCATGCACACTTCTTCTTATTTTACCAATCCTAATGACATTTCATCTAGAATCGACCAATTCGCTGTCAATAGAAGAAATGTCAATGAGAAATGTAAACAAAGAAAACAAACTGAATATTTTGTTTCAAATGTCTGTCTAAATACTGAAAAATTATGAAAAGTAACGTTTCCCAGTGTTATAAAGACAATTTCAGTTATTAATTATAGATTTATTTAATAGTTTCTCTTGGATTACAATTCACTCCGACCGACTTGTTCTGACGTTCGCGAAACACGCGAACGTCATCCGGCATTGCCATATCGCATATTCTTTCAATTCCAAATATAAGTTATGCCATATGTAACACCCAGTGACCCGGCAAGTAGTTGCTTGTTTCTTCTTGTGCACTTTCTGAAACACTGCACCCGTTTCTCACTTTCTGTTTACGCGAATTACTTGTATTTTCTCCGTCTTCGTCTTGTATTATTCACAAAAGGAAAGGCGAGAAAACAACACGAATTGCGCGTACGACAAAATACTAGTCCATCGCGAAAATAGCCACAATATTTGAAAGTAAAAATTTTTAAGAACCGTATTGACAATGCCCTTTTGAAAATTCAAAAGCCCTATCTCTTGATGCTAGGCGCAATCTTCAAAAACTAAGTAAAATTGCGTTGCGTCATCTGGTAACGCAGGGTAAAAAAGAGAAAAATGACAGCCTCCGCTCACGCATTTTAGTTCAAAATTTACCAAGTGTTTTTATATGAAGCTGGCTCAGCATGCTCCTGGGCATTTAGTCGACCAACGCTGGTAAAATTTTCCTCGTTACGAAGAAAATAAGCCCCACAGAGAGTGCGATTCCTAAGACCGGAAAATGAAGAAACTCTCAAAACCGAACAACAGCGATTCGAACACTCAACTTTTTTTTGCCTTTTAGATTTTATTTTAGCCTGAAGTTGTTTTTTTTTTGGTACTGCCCTACTGCGGAAATTTGCCCGGGCTGGCGGTTAAATTCGAATTTTTTTTTTCTTTTTTTTTTCTTAATTTCAAATAAAAAAATGTTGCTTCCATTCGGTCTCCGTTGAGGCGGACTCATCCGACTTAACAAAATATCTGGGTCTTATTTTGGATAGGAAACTAAGCTGGAAACCTAATATTCAGGAACGCGTAAAGGAAGCGATTGTTGCGCTTTATTCCTGTAAGATGGCTATGGGTAAGAAATGGGGAATGCAGCCTAAAGTAGGGCATTAGTTCTACGTTTCCGTCATTATACCCATCTTGCCATCACCAATTAATCACACTATATATGTATGTGATTGTGTGATGGACAGAGATAAACCGCACTCTCCTCGGCAAAGTGAAGGAAATAACATGTTTATGCATAAAAGTGGCTCTGAGAACAACCCCCTCCGCAGCATCAAAAGTACTGTTTCATCTGCTACCTCTCAACCTTATTGGTGAACAAATAGCTGCTAGTGCAGTAGTCTTGCATTTAAGCTGGTCACTCTTTAATTCTGAAAGATTCCGAGAATTTCACCGAAAACATAGACTACACTCTTTTTTGGTTTTGATAAAAATTTCCTCACCGTCATCCTCTCGAGACAATAGTGGTAGGCAGATGAAATACGGGAAGATGAGCCCATATCCTTTTATACTGATGGCTCCAAAATTAGAAGTGGAGTGGGACGTTTCACTTTAGCATATCTTTCCGTCTACCGGATCATTGTAGTGTGCTCTAAGCAAAAGTCATGGCCATAAAAGAAACCTTGCCCTGGCTGATATGTAATTTAGTATCTACTAAGGATATTGGCATCTTCACTGATAGCCAGGCCGCTATTAAATCCCTGGAATCAGTCATGTTTATATCCAAGACTGTTTTTGAATATCACGCGTCTCTGAGGGAGATGGCTGAACAATTCAATATTCGCCTGTGCTGTATACTAGGGCGTAGGATCATTCCGGCCTACGGACTCGCTCGGCACGGAACCACCTTGCAGATTCAATCTGAGAAAGAGAAGCTGAGTATGATGATGATGCAATGGCGCTACAGCCCATATCGAGCCTTGGCATCCCGGATGGACCTCTAGTTTTCTCGGTCCAACGACCACGTCCTACAGTTTGAAAAAGCGAGAAGCGATCTGCAATCTGCGTCGACTGAGTCGTCCTCCTCGTGGCTTACCTTGCGGTTGGTTGCCTTGAGATTTTTCCTTGATTACTCGTTTTGGAATTCGTTGTTCCTCGTGCATTCGCTCCACGTGGCCAGCCTATTGAAGCTTGCGGAGTTTGATGACGATATATGCTGGTGGTGCGTCAAATAGTTGATACAGCTCATGATTGTATCAAATTCGCCAGTCATCTGCTTCTGAAAAAGAACGTGTCGATTAAATTCTCCGACACCCGCGTCAAAGTCCACGTTTCGCATTCATATAGCAGCACAGACCTTCCTTGATTTCATTATGGGGAGGACCGCATAAAATGCTTTGTTAGCTGTCGTACCTGTGGTGTCCACTGAGGTTACTGAAGTTGACTTCCTGACGACATATTCGAGCACTAAGTTGAAGAGAATGGGGGCGAGACCATCTCCTTGTTTGAGACCTGATTCCATTGGGAAACTTTGAGTCAACTCGTTTTGGATTCTTACTTGACACTCATTGTTTTCCATCGTGGCTTTTATTAGCCGAACTATTGTAATTTCGGTGGGACACCTAGTTCAATCGTTATTCTGTACAAAGCATTACAGTCGACACTATCGTATGCTTGACAAAAATCGACGAACAATTGATGTTTGTTCGATAATTTTCATTCAAAAAAAAAAAAAAAAACAATGAAATTTCTCTATAATTTTCGCAACGCAGACGATCACTCTTTTTGTATACAGGTCATATAATGCTTTTCCACCAGCAGGCAGTCTGCTGGAATTGTGCGTCGACCGGGATTTGAACTCACGACTTTCGCATTGTAGACCAACACGCTACCCACTAGGCTACACTCTAGCTACACGTGGACTGCTAACTTTATATACATATGTACGTCTGCCTGCTTGGGTATACCTCACCTCAATTTACGAAAATGGAAAATTCGTAGATTGCGGGTTGTGCGAAGGGTTAACAACCCTTTTCAATAAATACTGAAAAAAAAATGTTAAGGAACCTTCAAGGTCCGAGTTGTACTGAATTGCCATTGTAGAAGTAGAGCTTTTTTTGTCCGCTAATAATAAAAAGAAAAAACCCAGTGGTAGACATTCGTATGAGCGACCTACATTTTTTTGAGATATTTCTTGAAAAAAAAAATGTAACACTTTTAAAAGAGATACACTCGGCAGAAAAGGTTTGCGTACATACCCAACACTCCGATATGTCTAATCAACATCGTTTCTAACATTTTATTCCGAAATATTTTTTTTCCCTATTTTTCATTACTTCATTATGAACATAAAACAAAACAAAAATGAGAATTACTGTACTCTAAAACAACGGTAAAATTCGGAAACGAAAAATAGTCTGAAATTCCAGGAATAAAAAGCCTGCGTTGAAAGCGTATAAAGGGAAGTCAAAGTCTCTGAGTTGCAGTTAAATCATTAATAACAATAAAGTTTGTGTAGGAAAGTTGGTAAACGTGTTTTTATCTAAGGTTTGCGTTAAAAATAATTGCTAAAAAACGTTAAGTAAGAGATGTCTAATAAAGGAAAGGAAATTGAATTTGGGGAAAGGAAAATTATCGTGGATTTGTGGAAAAAAGGTACGTCATATCGTGAAATAGGTGCAATAGTCAGCAGAAGTCATTCATCTATCCAACGAGTCGTAAACACCTTCGAAAACACAGGAGTTTTGGTTTCAAAACCCAGATCTGGCCGTCCTCCAAAGTTGAGCCCTCAGCAAACTCGGAGTTTGCTCCGAACGATGAAGGCTAATCCTAGATTAACTGCAGCTGATATGGCGAAGGACATCAAAGCAAAGTACCGCAAGTCTATTTCTGATGATGGTGTTCGTAAAATTCTTAGGAAATATGGGTATCACGGACGCGTTGCCTGTAGAAAGCCATTTATAACAACAGTAAACAGACTCAAGCGGCTGGCGTTTGCTAAGGAGCACATAAATAAGCCAAAAGAATTTTGGAAACAAGTTATTTTCTCGAATGAAAGTAAATTTTGTATTTTTGGAATCAAAGGTCGGAAGATTGTATGGCGAAAAACTGGCGCGACCTTCGACGTAAAAAATCTCTGTCCAACAGTAAAGCACGGTAGTGGCGGTGTTATGATATGGGGGTGTATGGCTAGTGGAGGAGTTGTAAAAATGGAGTTTATTGAAAGTGTTATGAATAAAATATAACTACCGTAATATTCTCAAGCGCAATTTGAAGAAAAGTGCAGAACATTTGGGCTTAAGCGAAAACTTTTACTTCCAACAAGCCAACGACCCTAAGCACACTGAGGAGGTAGTAAGACTCTGGTTGCTGTATAATACCCAAAATCATCTTCGTACACCGCCCCAATCTCCTGACCTTAATCGAATAGAGTATTTGTGGCATCACTTGGAACAAAGGATTCGAGCGCACACAATAACGTCGAAGGTAATGCTTAAGGAAGTCCTGATCCAAGAATGGAATTCAATAACCCTAGAGTTCACTGAGAAGCTGGTTGATTCCATGCAAAAACGGTTGTGGGAAGTAATAAAGAGACGAGGATATCCCACAAGCTATTAACGAGGAAAAACAATTGTTTTATTTTGAAAAGAAATATTTGTACGCAGACTTTTTATTGTTGCAATTCAGGATTTGTTTTCGTTTTTTAATTTTAATATTTTTATGGAGTACAATAATCATCATTTTGGTTTTGTTTTATGTTTGTAATAAAGCCATGAAAAAAAAAGAAAAAAAATTATTATGAAATAAATTACTTACTACTTTATCCGACTGAATGGAAGGAGGGCGTCATTGTGAAAATTCCAAAGAAGGGCGACCTTCGGGATTGTGGCAATTGGCGTGTTATATGTCTACTTACTGCCGTATCAAAAATTATGGCTAAGGTAATTCTCGAAGTTTATCAGGCTGGATTCTGTAAAGGGTCGTCTTGGACCGACCACACAAATACCCTACGGATAATATTAGAGCAGTCAGCCGAAATGGGTTCGCCACTACATCTCATGTTTGTGGACTTCGAGAAGGCTTTCGACAGCGTTAAGCGAGATTACATATGGAATGCTTTGCGTAGGAGAGGTATTCCAGATAAGGTCATAGCTATGATTAAAGAATTCTACGAAGATGCAAGGTGTCGCGTCTTGCATAGAGGAGAGCTGTCCGAGAGCTTCCCTGTGCGAACGGGGGTCACACAAGGCTGCATATTATCACCAGCCCTGTTTCTGGTGTTAATAAATTACATCTTGAAAGCTGCACTGGAAGGTGGGGAAGGTAAAGGTTTTCAATGCATGGAGACTATTTAACATCTTAAGTCACCTTGATTATGGTTATGATGTGTGTTTGCTTGCACATAACCGTTTGGACTTATAGTCAAATGTTCGCTCGTTGCATTCTAAATGCAAAGAGGCAGGATTGAAAATAAATGTGCGTAAAACCAAATACATGCACATGGGTTCGAACGCAAGCACACCGATTGTTCTTAACGGACAGGATGTGGAAGAGATGCAAGATTTTTGCTATCTCGGAAACATTGTCAGCATGGACGGCGGAGCCGAAAAGGATGTTGAGGCTCGGCTAGATAAAGCTCGTCAGGTCTTCGGTATCCTTTCCCCTTTCTGGAGGTTAAAAGAGATCTCCCTTCGCACGAAGCTGCGAGTTTTTGACGCATGCGTCAAATCCGTGTTGTTATATGTACCGTTCGACTTATCAAGAAACTACAGACTTTCGTGAACCAATGCCTCCGGCGCATTTTAGGAATATTCTGGCCAGAAGTAATCTCCAACGATGAACTTTGGAGTACAACTGGCCAGACTAAAATAGGTATTGAGATTCAACGGCGGAAGTGGCAGTGGATCGGCCATACTTTGAGGAAACTAGAGCGAAACATCCTCAAGGAAGACGTCGGGTTGGTCGACCATGTAACACATGGAAGCGAGCAGTTAAGCAGGAAGCCAGAGGAATAAACAAGTTCTGGCAACAGCTTAAGGCCGATGCTCAGGATCGCGTCTTGTGGAAGAGAGTTGTTTCTGTCCTATGTCCCTATAGGGGGTCTTAACAGGAATTTGATTGATTGATTTGAAATTACTTAAAACAGCAGTTAAGCAGGAAGCCAGAGGAATAAACAAGTTCTGGCAACAGCTTAAGGCCGATGCTCAGGATCGCGTCTTGTGGAAGAGAGTTGTTTCTGTCCTATGTCCCTATAGGGGGTCTTAACAGGAATTTGATTGATTGATTTGAAATTACTTAAAACGATGTTTTTTATAGATATGTTGGATGTGTGTGTACGCAGACTTTTTTTGCCGAGTGTATATTATGTTTTCTTTGGTAAGAAATGATTTGAATTCATTTTTGGCAAAATATTTTTTTCTTTTTGTGGATTTAAAAAAACAAAATTCTAATTAATGGTTAGACATTCGTATGAACGCACTTGTCACTTCAAATTTCGCGTTCAAGACTCAATAATTCCTCGATGCGCTCATACGAATGTCGCAGCTCAAACTGAGCTCCATTCACATTTTTCGCTTTTTTTTTCAAAGTTGTACCGTTAATTTCATCAGTTTTACTGTCGTGTATTACTCATCCATAGCAATTCCAAAAATAGGGAGAAAAAGTTTTTCTTAGAAATATTTTACAGTGGGGAACACAATAATGATACATTTTTAGATGCGCGCATACGAATGTCTACCACTGTAGAACAACTGGCAAATTGAAAGAAATTGAAAATACAATTATAACAGCCTATTCAGGTAGTATTGAAAATATTTACAACAATAAAAAAACTGTTCAATGATCTGCCATTTTTAATCTTCCAAATTTAATGATTGACTTAATCTCTATCCCTCTCTTTTTTCACCGAATTACCACCGGCAACCTTGACTTCGGCTCATAGGCTTTCGTCTCATTCACAATTTTTGTGCATTTTTATGTAAATCAACTGAAAGCAAAGTAATGCATGAACAAAACAAAAAAAAAACGCCTAAACCTACCAAGCTAGCAGAATACACAAAAGTACTCAAGTGGATTAAATGACAGAAAATTCCTGGAAGTTATAAGGTCGAAATAAAAACAACAACAGAAAATAAGATAGTCCAGAAAGATATATCATATATGATGTTGAAGCAATAACAACAAAACAACTACGCCCAATCCCGCGCCAGTCAGACAGAGTAGAAATAAAAAACCAAACAAAAAAAAAAAAAAAATACGGGCCAACAAAAAATAAACGAATTTAAAATCAACCCGACTCTCGAAATAACAACAACAAACCAAGAATAACTTTAAATTGCGCTTGATAGATTGTGGCGCATTTTTCTCTCTTTCTCGTCCGATGTATTGGTGAAGTTGGGATAGCGCTACAGCCACCTCTCCGAATCGACCAAATTCCGCTTGTTAATTTTCATAATAGCAATAACAACAACGTTTATATTTCAATCGAAAAATACCCTAAAGCAATGGGACCACCGTCATCACCGCACCAACCACTACCACATACAGCAATATCGGTTCAAGCTTTATAATAATCCAGGCTCACCAAAAGCCGGGACAGAACTCTTTCTGTTCGGTTATGTGGGGCTGGTTTACGACGACTGGTGTTAGTTACTTCCATTCCCAAAAACTACATCGCCATACATGCATTTCTGCCATCCATACCACACGTTCGATAGAACGTTCAGAAAACATGGTACCATGTGTGGTTTTTTCGATATACACCTCGCCGTGTACATATAAACTAATATCATGCTGCTACACAATGTCGTTATTATGGCTATATGACTTTTCATGTCTCCTCGATGACATCATATAAAAATAAACGGCTAAACATTGGCGGCATTGGGACAGCCTGAACATTAACTACCATACATCGTGTAGAGTTCATGGCTGTTAGTAGTCAGCGTCTGCTCATTTATTCATCATCATCATAATTTCATAAATCCATTAAATTGAAAGAGGACGCCTTTGAACTTTCAATTCTCAACTTCGACTGACCGACGAGTATGCTTCCAGAGCACTCCGTCAAACCGATATATAGTTGCGTTTCTTGTACCATAGAAACACACATCATACGGAGCCAACCTTGCTGCTAGGTGTGCTCATCGCGTTCTCCTCGATTGAATGCACTCGTCATCATTCATCATACCTGTGAAACCTGACGATTATTGTAATCGGAAAAGCCAGACAGACGCACCAATTTCGATAATTATGTGTGCCGGTTGAGATTATAGGGGTATGGTATAGTGTAGTTATTGCTTATTTTTTTTTATGCAGTCGTGGAACGTATATCAGTTTCATTATATACGGGTCTGTATGGTCACATTGATTGTAATGAAGAAGATTGTGCTTGGTTCATATGTGTATTGAGCGTTTTGGATAAGTAATTTTCAATTGATATCGGTAGTTTTAACGATGAAGCGTATGGAAAAGTTTAAATTAACGATTCTTTTCCGTTCTAGATTGCTACTATAGTCCTCTAACCGTATTCGTAATGCAATCAAATTCTTGTTAAGACCCCCTGTTTATTCCTCTAGCCTTCTGCTCAACTGCTCGTTTCCATGTGTTACATGGTCGACCGACCCGACGTCTTCCTTGAGGATTATAATCCAGAACCTGTTTCGCGATGTTCCGCTCTGGTTTCCTCAAAGTATGACCACTGCCACTTCCGCCTTTGAATCTCAATACCTATTTTAGTCTGTCCAGTTGTACTCCAAAGTTTGTCGTTGGAGATCACTTCTGGCCAAAATATTTCTAAAATGCGTCGGAGGCATTAGTTCACGAAAGTTTGCAGTTTCTTGGTAAGTCGAACGGTCACTTCCCACGTAGTACAACCGTAGAACAACACGGATTTGACGCATGCGTCAAAAACTCGCAGCTTCGTGCGAAAGGAGATCTCTCTTAACCTCCAGAAAGGGAAAAGGATACCGAAGGCCTGACGAGCTTTATTTAGACGAGCCTCAATATCCTTTTTGGCTCCGCCGTCCAAGCTGACAATGCTTCCAAGATAACAAAAATCTTGCACCTCTTCCACATATTGTCTGTTATATACCTGGGGCTTTCCTTCCCACTATTGATGTTTGGTAGTTGTTCTGTTTCTGGAATATCTTTCTCTGAAAAGGTGTTTACAATATCAGATAAGTATTCCTTCCATTGCCGCAACTGGTGTTCACTCATATTAAGGAGAGTTACGTTGACATCTCTCATCAGGTGGTTGGCGGTGCAAATCCTATTCGTCAACATGATTTCGAATAGTGAACCCATATCTCCAAGGTAAGCCGCAGATTCTGCCTTGTTGGCCAGACCTTCAATGGCCTTTCTTTTGTCGCGTCTAACAGCCTTTTTGAGCTGTATATGAGCATCGCGGTGGTTCTGTCTTAGGTTGGGCGTTCGTTGGTTGACATCGGGTTGAGAGATGATTGCCAATTTGGCTTTTTTCCGATTGCCAACCTTGTCCCATGTGTCTTGCGACATCCAGGGTTTCTCACCGCTTTGCACATATCCCACAGATACTTCAGCACTAGTTCGAAAAGTTTTTTTGGTTGCCTCCCAATTGGCGTCCAGTGTGCACATTTCATATTCACCCAATGTGGATGACTTTCCGCGTAGCATAGTGGTGTATTCGCGTTTTTTGTTGGGATCTCTAAGCTTATGCACATTGAGCTTGCGCTTCATTTGAAGAATTTGTGGTCGTCGGAGAGCTGCTGTACACAATCTTAAGCAGGCAACCATCAAGTGGTGATCGCTCTCCACATCAGATCCACGTTTCGCTCGCACATCGAGGAGACATCTTCTCCATCGGTGACTTATAGCCAAATGGTCTATCTGGTTCTGAGTAACACCATCAAGGGAAACCCAAGATGTTTTATGGTGACTCTTGTGTAGATAAAGGGTCCCTCCGATGACCATTTGCCGAGTACTACAAAACTCCACAAATAATTCACCGTTTTCGGGTCTCTTAATCCAAGGTCGTGACGCGTCGACCCAAGGGTCACCATGCCTCCCCATGACGTGTTCTAGTCTAGTGTTGCCTGATCCAACCTGAGCGTTCATATCTCCTGAGATGCGTAGCACTGTAGAATTGTGACGTTTCTGACACTGACGACGATAATCCTATCCAAGATTGATTCTCAGCTGATGAGAGTGGCGTTCGTCCTTACGCCGAACGCGGGGGTGTAAGGACGAACGCCACTCCATTTTTCTGTTCAAGGCGCTCAAGCCCAAGATTAGGATGTTATAATGCTCCATTTCACGGTCGATCACTGATTGGCGGTGCAAGGACCGAGTGACCCCAGCCCTTCCCCCGTCATTCAATGTTTGAACGTTCCAGAAGCCAATCATAGTTTGTTTTCGAATGCCAAAAGTCGATACCGTTGGATCAGTCCGTATCCGAGGCGCTGTATCCGTTTGTCGTATCAGTTAGGATTTAAGATCACGGTTGATAAGTCCATGATCCATTTAGTGTCCATTTGTCATTTTAAGGGCAAGCAGGACTGGCTGTGGGAGAATTCTACTGCCCCCATCCCACAGGGGATTGGTTAGCTCAGGTCCGTGAAATCGCTAGTCTCCAAAGATAGTTGCTGGAATTAATAAAACCTCATCCCACAAATACCCCCTTGCGGATTCGTTATGGAATGACTGGAACAAATTGTCTGTACTAAAAGTTACTACAAAAAATTTGATTATTGCTATCATTTTAAATTTTTACATGCGAGAAGCATTTCAAAAATAATGAACACATTGGCAACACTGACTATTGGATGAAGCAATCTTACAAAATCAATACAAATTGACTCAAATTGACAGCAGCGTATTATCGCACCTCCTTTTTGCAGAAATTGAAGAGGACAATGCAGGAAAACGTTCAGAATTAATCACTCGTAAGTAAGAGATGGTATGCTATTTTACATACCTGTGATTTTTTCACTGCTATTGTAAAAGAGCAATCGCATATTGCGATTGAAAAGAACTGTGATTAGAAGAGCAGAGCAAATGCATACTGCTTAAGGTCTATCGCCAATTGGCGCAATGATCATGGTTACAAATCCCAGAGGTTTTGTTCGCACTCCCACATTAATCGCGAAACTCGCATATCCCATCTCATCCCGGCGAATCGTAGCTCAGAACAAAGCTCGCCAAACAAATCGCCGCTTACCCACGAAAGCGCATCTCATTGACAACCATTACGTTTGCTTGTTTTCGCCTTACGAAGAAATCTGCAGTTATTGATTCACTTAACTATGTTTGGTTTAAACTCCATGCTCCGCAAGAATATTTTCACCGCTTGTTATCCACTGGATTCTGACCTCCTGGTATATCATGTAAATTATTCGAACGTCGAAAGATTGTTAATGATGTCGAAAATGTTCGTTTAATGCATGGTCTAAATCAGCCAACATAAATTTTAATTCTTATATACATACATATATGGTATACCCTAAATATTTTGTACGTGGCCTAAGGTCCAAGTTGTCTGTATTTTATTGTTCTATATTTGAAGATTCTCCAGACATGTCTGTATTACAGAATCATCACTAATGTCTTCCATTTTGGACTCTGAAATTTTTCCATCCTTTTATACAGTTCACCGAAATGATCGTGATTTGTCACGATCTATAAAAAATGGTGGAGGTGGAGTCCTTATTGCCGTTAAAAATGACTTACTGTCCTTTCGTTGTCCGGCTTTCGATTCTCATCCCATCGAAAGTATTTTCGTAAAGGTTAAATTATCATATAATCGTTTTCTTTATCTTTGTTGTGTCTACATTCCGTGTAACTCAAATGTTAGTACGCTTAAAAACTTGTTTGATTATCTCTCTATTTTTATAAACAACATTGACCTGGGTTCACACTTTTTGATCTGTGGTGACTTCAACTTACCTATGATTCCCTGGAATGATAGTTCTTCTCAACCTGTGTCTTGTAATGCATACTCCTCTTGCTTATCTTCTTTCATGAGCCTTTGTTCACTTGCTCAACATAATGTGATCAAAAATTACCGTGATACTCTATTAGACCTTGTGTTTTCCAATATTGCTATACCCGATGTTCGTGTTATATCGACATTTGGATTAGTTCCTCCCGACCCTTACCATCCTCCTTTGAGTATTACGGTTAACATTTTTAGGAGAAATAGTAATACACCGTCACCATTATCTAAGTTAAATTTTCTAAAGGGAAATTACTCTGAGATCAGTCGCAAGTTGGATGAAATTAATTGGGTTGAGGCTTTTTCAGGACTCGCTGTGAATACATCGATTTCAATATTTTATGAATATATCAATCAGAGTCATGTACCTCTCAAGCATACTTTTTCTAAAAACTATTCTGTATGGTGGTGTTATTCGGAGTTTACGTCTAAAAAACTGCTTGTATAAGAAATATAAACGTTCAAAACTTCATTCTGACTATGTAAATTTTACTGTCCAATGTACCTTTGTGAGAAAGGAAATCAAGTCTGCCTTTCGTTCTTATGTTTCCTCGCTTGAAACGAGTTTAGCTCGTAATGATACCAAACCTTTCTGGTCACACGTTAAAAATTGCAAAAAGACTCTGCATGCTCAGTCTGCTCTGAGGTATCAAAATACTAAAACCTCTGATACCCAAGCTATGTGTGATCTTTTTGCTGAATATTTTTCTTCCGTTTTTAAAATTCCAGACAAGTAACTAAACTATGTTTTTAATGTTTCTAATCATGAATCCATTAGTTCTATTTATGTTTCCTCTTTTGATGTTCTAAAGGTTATTAACTCACTTGATCTCAAAATTAACGGCGGCTGCGATGGCATTCCTAACTTTTTTGTTAAAGCACTATCGGAAGTTCTCGCTTTTCCCCTTTCGATTATTTTTAATAAATCACTTTCCGAAGGTACTTTTCCAGAAGTCTGGAAACTGGCTAATGTTATTCCTATTTTCAAGAAAGGTGACCACGAAAATATCTTGAATTATCGCCCTGTTTCCATTCTTACTAGCTTTAGTAAAATTTTTGAACGTCTCGTCTCCTGTATGCGGATGACCTAAAAATCTTTCGAGTGATTAATTCTCCCTGTGATCGTGATTTTTTAAAATTGGACCTTGATCGATTATATCAGTGGTGTTTGTCGAATGACCTAGACTTAAACATTAAAAAATGCTTCTCAATGTCATATTCACTTAAAACTGATCCTCCCGAATTACTTTATTTAATCGATGGCACTAGACTTTCGGAAGTAACGATTATGAAAGATCTTGGTGTGACTTTTAATGTGAAGTTGAGTTTCACTACACATTTTGAAAATATTATCAATCATGCCTATAGACTTGCCGGATTCGTCCGCCGTATTTCTTCTTACTTTTTGTTCTAGTACTGCTGTCCTGCTTTTTATCTCTCTAGTACGTAGTATTCTTAAATACTGCTCTGTTGTTTGGAGCCCTCACCATAAGTGTTACTCAGCTGCTATTGAATCAGTTCAACGTAAGTTTGCGCGTTCTCTGTTCTTTCGTTCTAAAATACCGTATGCTAACTCCTCTACGAGGCTTATGGTACTTCATCTCCATCCTTTAGACATACGCAGAAGTTACTTTGATTAGTACTTTCTTTACAAGGTTGTAAATGGTATTATAAGGACTAATCTTGTTGACGAACTTAATTTCAGAATGGAAGTTGTTAGTACTAGAAATGCCGATATTTTTTATCTTTCATGCGCTTTACTAGACGTTTATTTTCGCTCTCCTGTAGTTAGACTTCAGCGAAATCATGACAAACTACAACTTGGATCTTTGTCTATTTCTTTTAATGCTTTTAAAACTAAACTTAAGAAATTCTTGTGATATTTCTTATCGCTTGCTATTGTGTAATTGAAATGTAAATTTTGTTCAATGGCTAAATAAATAAATAAACTTTGCACGTCCTACCTCACCGATCATAAAACCCACCGGTCGCCAACATTTCAATAAATATTTACTTTGAATTTTTCGGATTTCATTTCAGTTTGCGAAATAGTAGCACTTTTCGAAAATATTTATCACTGCAATAGCAGTTTTTGCAATCCTTCTGCACTAGCATGGAGAATAGTGGTGGAAAATCACTGCTATTAGAAAAGCTGCTCTTTTTCACTGATATTGAAAAAGAGCAATCGCAGAGGATCACTACGATTGGAAAAGAGCAGTTTTTGGCGTCCCTAGATATTATTACTAACTTTTTCAAAAGCTCAGTTTCATAAACGAAGTTGCATAGAATTTTCATAAAACTCGGTGTATTTTACATTCACGAAACCAAACATTTTTAATGGGAGGGGGTAGAGGAGTTGAGGGAATCGTAAAATTTGTTATACAATATTATTTCGTTTGTCTTAATAGGTATTCGTACAAAATTTCAAGTTCGTAGCTTTTAATTTGTTTGTTATTAATTGATTTAATGAAATTGGTCGAAATTATTCTTTTGTATGGGAGAGGGTAGAAGGGCGGGCGCGATCTCAAAATTGTTAACGCAATTTCGTTTCAACTATTATTAAGCAGACATACAGCGCTGATATTTGGGATAATAATTAAGGACAGTTCTACCTGCTTACCAAAAAAATTTAAATATCATTTTCTAGACTAATTTTAATTACAAACTCCCGGTACTTTATGGTCACAATATCCGATGTCTTTTTTTACACGTATTTTTCAGGAACGTGTTCATCGTGTAAAAACAGAATTAAGTGTATATCAGATGTTCAAAATTTTAACTTTGTATCTTTTACCAGAATATGCCACCTAATTGGTCTAGTTCTAGTATAGCTTAATATAAGTACCAAGTTTCAATTACATAGCTCAAAAAATAGCTGAGATATTGATTTTTAAGTGTTTTTCTTTGCACCCCCCCTGACTCTCCCCCTTACAATAACTAGCCTTTATGTAAGCTGATTCCAGTGGATCTACATATATGCCAACTTGATGGTCTAAAAATATAAATTTTTTGTGTTAAGTAATTTCGAAGATATAATCATTTGAAAAAAAAAAAAATCGGCAGATAATTTGTTCTTTGCCCCTCCCTCCCTCTTTTTTCAGACGCCAATAGATAAAAAATGAAGCTGATTTTCAGCTTTCTACCTGCATTCGTAGTGGAGATATTAGCAAGTATAGTTTTTGATTCTTTCCCTCACCCCACCTTACCCTTCCACCGGACACTTCCCAAAATTTTGATAATGGAGCTCACTTACCCAATTAACGATCCATCAAAAAACGAACATTCTACTTTTAACGGTCTCGGAGATATGAGCCCATAACTACGGCGTACGGCGGGACGGTTTTTTTTTGCATTTTTAGGCTAGTTCAGTCATGATACGCGAAAAACAAAATTTCAGGGTGTCGATCACAATATTTTACTTTATTATTTTAATAATAAAGTATTGTACTTACTTACGATGGCGCTACAGCCCAAATCGGACTTTGGCCTCCTGAATGCTTTGCCTCCATCCATCTCGGTTCAGTGACCGCGTCCTCCAGTTTGAAAATCTTAGCAGTGATTTGCTGTCTGCGTCAATCGAATCCTCCCAGCGCTTTCGTGGTTTTCCGACCGGTCTTTGTCCGTTGACTTTCCCTTTTAGTGTGCGTTTGGGAATCCTTCCGTCATCCATCCGCTCCACATGACCAGCCCATTGTAATTTTTTAAATTTTATGAGGGTTGACACTTCTGGATTGTCGAAGATGGCATACAATTCTCTATTGTATCGTATTCTCCAGATCGAGTCTTCCCTCACAGGTCCGAGGATTCTTCTGAGGACCTTCCTTTCAAAGGCGTTAAGTCGTTTTTCGGACGCCTGAGTTAATGTCCACGTTTCGCTGCCATAGCATAGCACAGGTCTTATGATTGTTTTGTATAGCTTAAGTTTTGTTTTCCTGTGCACGTTCTTGTTTTTGATTATTGGAAGTACCGAATAATACGTCTTGTTTGCCATCATTATCCTTCTTTTAATTTCGATGGGTTCGCTTCCATCCTTCGATAGATTTTCCCCTAGATATATGAAGCTGTCTACGTTTTCTAGGTTATAGTCTCCTACTGTAATATTTTGTCTGATTGGCGTCTTTTTCCTAGTTTGCGTCATAATTTTTGTTTTGTTTTCATTAATGCGTAGTCCAACTTCCCTTGCTACCGAGTCAAGGTTTACAAATACTTCCTTAGCACTCTCCAGAGATCTTGCAAGGATATCTATGTCGTCGGCATATGCTACGAGTTGTGTGGATTTGAAGCATAGTGTTCCCTTGGTGTCAACGGGAAGTTTCCGAACAACATATTCGAGTGTTAAGCTGAAAAGCATTGGTGCGAGGCCGTCACCTTGTTTAAGGCCGTTGTCTGTTTTAAAACTGGAAGTCAGATCGTTTTCTACTCTGACTTGTGACAAAGACTCAGTCATTGTCATTCTTGTCAGTCGAACCAGTTTCGGTGGGACTCCAAACTCCAACATGATTTTATACAGTACGCGCCTGTCGATACTGTCGTATGCTTGTTTGAAGTCAACAAATATCTGGTGCACATCAATATTATATTCCCAGCACTTTTCCAGCACCTGTTTAACTGAGAATATCTGGTCCGTGGTTGAGCGTCCAGCTCTAAATCCGCCTTGGTATTCACCAATTACTTTATCAGCATAGGGCTTAATTCTCTTTTCTAGAATTTTCGTCAAAATCTTATAAGACGTACACAACAGAGATATTCCTCGGTAGTTTTCGCAGCAGAGTTTGTCACCTTTTTTATAAATTGGACATATGATGCTCTTGCGCCAATCTTCAGGAAGTATTTCCTGCGTCCATATGTCCGCGACTAATCTATGTAGGAGATGCGCTATGCAGGTGTCGCCGGCTTTCAGCAGTTCAGCTGGGATTTGATCAGTGCCCGGCGCTTTGTTGTTTGGGTGGTTCCTTAGGGCTGTTTTTACTTCTTCGAGTGTGGGAGGACTCAAAGCGGATCCTTCATCAGCTGTTACATCAGTTATACCTGCTATTGTATCTGCTGCTGCTGTTCGTGTAGGTGATGGGCTCGGGTTAAGAAGGTGTTCAAAATATTGTGCCCATCTTAGTTTTATATCTTCCGCGTTACTTATAATGTTCCCTTCCGCATCCTTGCATAGGGTCGTTTTCGGTTTGTAACCTTCTTTCATCCTTTTGACAAGGGAATACGCGGCTCTTGTGTTGTGTAATTTAAATTGTTCGTCCATGTTTTTAATTTCGTCATTATTGTACTTCCGTTTTTTTTGTCTGCAAATTTTGTTTGCAAATCGTCTAAGATCCTTGTACTTGTCTTGTTTGGCTCGTGTCGGCCGTTCCGTTAATATTTTGTAAGCTTCATTTTTTCGTTCTAAGGCATCTTGGCATTCTTTGTCGAACCAATCATTTCTTTTGCGCCGGGGTTGTTGTCCTATCACCTCCTCTGCGACAGATGTAATGCCATCTTTGATTTTTTGCCACATTTCTTCTATAGGCATGCTGACAGTGGTATTCAGCATTGTCGCGAAGTGCCTCTCCAAGGCTAACGCATATTTCGCAACTATTTTCTCGTTTTTGAGTTTCCCTATGT
Organism: Chorisops tibialis; assembly: GCA_963669355.1. NCBI lineage: Eukaryota > Metazoa > Arthropoda > Insecta > Diptera > Stratiomyidae > Chorisops > Chorisops tibialis. The sequence continues at coordinate 167,631,027 of OY770263.1, read as the reverse complement.
CGAATTTAGGAACCGGTTGTATTTTTGAGTGTCCTGGGTTTGCGATTCGACATCGAAACTTGGTCTTTACCAAATAGTGGTCTGTGTCGCAATTAGCCCCTCGACATGTACGCACGTCGAGAATGCAGGAGGCCGTCCTTTTCTCTATTAGAACATGGTCTATTTGATTGAATGTTCTTCCGTCGGGTGAAGCCCACGTTCTCTTATGAATGTCACGATGCGGGAAGCATGTCGAGCTTACAATAAGGTTTTTGCTGCTGGCGAAATCAGTCAGCCTCTGGCCGTTGTCGTTACTAATATCATGGAGACTATGCCTTCCAATTGTCCCTATGTATGCTTCTTCTTTGCCCACTTTCGCGTTAAAGTCACCTAATACTATTTTAATATCATTCGACGGAAGGGAGTCGAATGTTGATTCTAAGGTGCTGTAGAAATCGTCTTTAACTTCGTCGTCTTTGTCTTCCGTTGGGGCGTGGACATTAATAAGCCAAACATTAAAAAAACTTGTTTTGATGCGGATTGCACACAATCGTTCATTGACGGATTTAAAGTTGGTAACTTGGTGTTTAAACTTCTTGTCGACGATAAACGCAACTCCAAATTCCCGGCTTCCCGATGATTTCCCACTTTTGAAAATTGTGTGCGATCTTAAGTCATTAATCTCGTTACCTAATAATTTAGTTTCTTGGAGTGCAATTATGTTTATATTGTATTTGACTGCCTGTTCCAGAAGCTCTCTCACTGCTCCTGCTCTGTACAGGGATCGCACGTTCCAAGATCCGAAGGAATAGTCCATTTTTCGTTTGCGTAGTCGTTGCCGTTGAATCAATCCAGTCCGAGGCGTTGCTTCAGGTTTCGAAACGGGTGTGTTTTTCCGAGGATGAGTTGTTAACACATCGCCCAACCCCCAACTTGGAGGGCCATATTATTATAGTGCTAGAATTTTTCTGTTTCATTAGCACTCGCGCCCATAAGTTCAGCAAGTCAAGTCCGGATGGACAAGACCAGGATCCGGTGGCTACCACGAGGAGGTATGATGAGCACAATTGATGTGTATATGACAGTTACAACACTGGGCGTCGCCTAATGACGCCGATCAGATGCCTACCCTGTCTATACCCATCCAACCACCAATAAAGTATTGTGATCGACTTGAAAAAAAAAAAAATTGCCCTGAAATTTTGTTTTTTCGCGTTTCATGACTAAAATAGCCTAAAAATGCAAAACCAATTGTCGGCCGATTTTTTTTTCAAATGATTATATCTTGGAAATTACTTAACATAAAAAATTTATATTTTTAGACCATCAAGTTGGTATATATGTAGATCCACTGGAATCAGCTTACATAAAGGCTAATTATTGTAAGGGGGAGAGTCAGGGGGGCGTGCAAAGAAAAACACTTAAAAATCAATATCTCGGCTATTTGTTGAGCTATGTAATTGAAACTTGGTACTTATATTAAGCTATACTAGAAAAATATAACATTTGAACAAAATAGTAGAGGGGGAGCATTGCACTTTCCAAAATTTTAAACCATTATATCTCAAAACTGAGTGCAGATATCAAATTCAAATTTTGCCAAATTGTAGAACTTCATAATTTTCAATTTTGGTAAAAGTTTTACGTCAGGAGGTGTAAGGGGAAGGAGGTGGTAAGCATAAATGTCGAAAATTTTGAGTGATTTTTTTAAGGCTCTGGTAATAGATACAAAGTTTAAATTTTCCACGTGGATACATCTATTTATTATACAGGGTGGGCCAAATACAAGTTTCTTTTTAAAAATGCAAAAAATGAACAAAATTAAATTTTTTTCCATGTATTATGGCTTCATTAGTAAGAGCAAACATTCCCATTAATGATGGAACACAACTTCGTTCAAGTGGCTGCCTCGGCTGGCTTCGCAGTAGCGCATTCTGTCACTCCAATTTTCCAAAACCATGTCGATGATTTCGGGCTGTAGCTCACGAATTGCTTGGATGGTATTGGTCTTAAGTGCTTGAATCGTATCTGGATTGTTGTCATAAAATCGGTTATTCACGGTTCCCCAGAAAAAAAACTCCAAATCGCAGCTCCGAGGCGGCCAATTGACATCGCCAAAACGGCTGATAACACGATTTGGGAATTTGATGCGTAAAATCGATTGTGGCATGGCGCGCCATCCTGCATGAACCAGAGGTCGTCCAAATCCATGTCTTCAATTTCAGTAAAAAAAAAGTCGGATAACATGGCTCTGTAACGTTCACCGCTGACCGAAACTTTGGTCCCAGCCTCATTTTCGAAGAAAAATGGTCCAATGATGTCACCACTCCATAATCCGCACCAAATTGTCACTCTCTGTGGATGCATTGGCTTCTCGACAATAACGTTCAGGTTTTCCGAGCCCCAGATGCGGCAATTTTGTTTGTTAACGTAGCCTCTAAAAATTCTGCAATTGTTATGCACCGACCCCCCTGATCTAACGTGCACAAGGTGTTTCATGTGCAATGAAAAAACACATAAACTGAAAATTTTTGAATGAAATTTTCAGGTAGAAACTTGAAAATTTGCAAAATGCATTTAAAAAAACTGCATCACAAATTTTACATTTCCCTTATCTCCTCTACCCCTTCCCATACAAATGATTGGTTTCGTGAATGTAAAATACACCAAATTTTATGAAAATTCTATGCAACTTCGTCTATGAAACTGATATTCTATGCAGAAAATATTGGACGTAATTGAAGCAATCAATTGAAAAATTAGACATTCACCCACCCTTTATATCACCCCTCCCTCATAAAAACCCAAACTTGGATAAACTAATGATAATATTGATTAGATGTACTGGAGCTATTGATCGTATTCGCAACTAAGTGTTGAATTGGCATCATCCCTACCCTAAAGGGGGTTCCACTTGTGAAAAGGGGTTTCACTTGTGAAACGGGGTTCCACTTGTGAAAGGGGGTTTCACTTGTGAAAGGGGTTTCCACTTGTGACAGGGGGCTCCCCTTAGTCTTCCTTAACCACTTTAACTTTCATATTGACATTTCATGCATCTTTAACTTGTCTCAAAAATAATAAAGTTGCGCACGACTTGTTGACAGTTTATTTATTATTAGAATAATAAAGTAATTAGAAAGAAAATGGCTGGTTTGCAAAAGAAAAAAATCTCTTTCACTAGGACAATGCACCTGCCCACTAAGCCGATTTGGTAATGGGAAAATTGAGGGATTTCAAGTACGAATTGTTAGAATATCTTCCTTATTCCACGGATTTGGCTCCCTCTGTCTTTCATCTATTCTGAAATCCCAAGAAATTTGTGGCAGGAAAACGTTTTGGGTCAAATGAAAAGGCGATAGTAAAAGTATATGTATATTTTTAAGACCTTCCAGAATCCCATTTCTGGGACGGAGATCAGAGGCAAAGTATATTCGACTAAAGGGAGACTCCATTGAGAAATAAATGTATTTTTAAAATAAAAAAATTAAAAAACTTTTCACCTCGCCCTTGTATATCGAAGTCTGACGAGCTTTTTTTTTATACGAACCCTAGTATCTTTTTTGGCTTCGCCGTCCATGCTGACAATGCTTCCGAGGTAACAAACATCTTGCACCTCTTACACATCTTGCGCCTTAGAGCAATCGATCCGCTTGTGTTCGGACTTATGTGCAAACTCTATTAGGAGGGTAGTGTTAGCGTGTATGGAGTATCTCGAATGTGCATGTACTTGGTTTCACGTACGTTTATTTTCAGTCCTGCCTCTTTGCATTTATAATGAAACGAGCGAGCACTCTAAATCCGAACGGTTATGTGGAAGCAAACACACGTCATCAGCATAATCAACGTGACTTAAGCGTCTCTTTAGTTTCAGGTATAATAAAGCATCCACACAAACAGTATTGTCTGAATTCTTTTTGTAAATGTATCCGCAATCAGAACGATTGGAATTGAATGTTTCTATCCTAGAGCTTTAGCACCTATTCCTAAAAATCAAAACAAAGCGATTTGTAGTTCGTTTTAATGGTAAAACATGTACAGTGAGCGTCAAAATAAAGTGTACACTTCATTCCTATATGCATTCTACTTGAATTTTGACCACCATGCTGAACTTCATCAAGTATGTGATGATTATTTAAGTTCTCATTGAGGTCTCTTTTATATAGCTAATCGGCACTTGCAGTAAGTTTACAACAACAAAAAATATGTAGGAATAACAATAAATAGTCCCTTTTTCTAGCGTCAAAATAAAGTGTACACATATGACAAGAGGCCTAGCGCTAGAAGATTTTAAGGAAAAAAATTTCTGTTATCTTTCGTATTTTGTAGCCGTGGCGATCTATCGTCTTATTAGTTATTCCCTGCGCGCCATTTGTGCTGATTAAAGTGTAAGAAGTATAAAAAAGTTATTTTACACTTAATTTGATGAAAATGGGCAGGAAAACTTCTTTGGAAACGCGAAAACTTGTCATAAAATTTAGAATCGAAGGGAAATCGTTGCGAGAAATAGCTTCAATTATTGATAGAAGCCATAACACCGTCAAAAAAATTATTGACAAGTTCCAGATCTTAAGTTATAAAATCGGACAGGTGTTGGTAGACCAAAGGGGCTCAGTCAAATGGAAACACGCTAGTTTGTAAGAACCGTTAGACAGGATCCGAAAACTAGCACCGTGAAAGTGCCGGAAGACCTCTCAAGGTCATCAGAACGCAATGTTAGCGCCAGCACAATCAGACGGGCATTGCATAATAATGATTTATTTGGAAGGGTTCCAAGAAAGAAGCCATTCATATCCAAACTTAACCAACAGCGTTGCCTTGATTTTGCCTAAAAGTATGGAAATCATTATAATTTATTTTGGAAAAACGTTTTATTTAATGATGAAAGTAAGTTCGAAGTTTTTGGGAAGAAAGCGCCGAGAGGAAAAAATCAGGAGTTCGAAGATAACAGTGTATCGACAGTGAACCACGGTGGTGGTTCGGTGATGGTGTGGGGGTGTATGGCGGCAAGTGGAGTTGGCAGATTGGTATTCATTGATAATACAATGAATAAAATAGGATACCTAAACATATTGAAAGATAATTTGGGTCCTAGTGTGGATAAATTGGAGTTGGATCGTACGTGGATATTTCAACAAGACAACGATTCCAGACATACGGTCAAAATAGTTACGGAATATTTGCCTTATCATGCACCTAAACAATTGGATCACCCCCCACAACGGACCTTAATCCCATTGAACATTTATGTGAACATCTGGACCGATAAATACGAAAGAGAAACATAACTAGCATAGGCACCCTAAAAAATTCTTTACTGGACGAATGGCAAAATATTTGACTGGAAGTGGAATCAATGCCAAGACGATAGAGGCTGTTCTGAAGGCAAAAAGAAAGCAAACTAAATACTGAAGGCTGGATTTTGAGTATTATTTTTAATTTTTATTACAACTGTAAACTTTATTTTGACGCTATGAATATGAAGAATTTTTTGTTTTTGTTGCATTATTTTCGTTTTGGTGAAATGATCTCTTAACTTACTTTGTTGACTATAGAAGTACGCCTTAATGATTTTAGAAAGACTGCAAAATTTCATGAAAGCACATTGTAAAATACAGAAATAAATGACGCAAATATTTAATATACTGTGAGCGTAAATTGTAAAGTGTACACTTTATTTTGGCGCTCACTGTATGCTGTACACTTTATTTCGACGCTCACAGTATGTAAGAGTTTATAATAATTATTGTCAGTTTGCTAATATAGCTCCTTACATGAGGATACGATTTCATACTTTATTCTTTTCACATTCAACCGAAAAAAAAAAATCATATATATTTTTGCACATGTTGAAAAAAAATCAAAATGAATCATCAAAAAAACACAGACTAAATGGAATAACCCTATTTCAACGCCACAATCACTGATCACATTTTACAAATCTTGTTAACCACTGTCAATTTATTCAGATGCGATATCTATTTGTGGTTTTATAATTACTTTCATGGAAAATAAAATTATACATACATGTATCTACTATATTGGATTAGCCCGTAAAATATGATTCACGTAGCCTGTTATACCAATAATAAAATACATGACAGAATTCGTTGAAAAACAGCGATCGTTTGTTGATATTTTGACCTACTTCAATGTCAAATAGAGTTCAAGCTTGTCAATAAGAAGCTCTGAAGGTTGAATAAATATGAATACGAAAAATTAAATAAGAACCAGAAATACTGCCTTAAAAAAACATGTACTATGAAATATCCAAATCTGAACTATCTTTAAACAATTTCGACTGCATTAGATAAGCCCTTCTTTGCCTATGTGGCAGTAATCTCTGTATGTTTCATATCTATCTGTATAGTTGATAAGATAACGCCACTGCATAAAGCCAACTTGGTAAACTGAAAGTCAAAGCTATACTTAACCATTGCATTTACTCTATCGTACATACATAATTAATAAAACGATTATATACGATATGTGGCACTATAAATAAGGGAGTAGAGAGACATGTATGTATGTACACGTATATGTTATAATAATTCAATGTCTATTTGTAAATTGGTTCTTTGATTCGAGACTTGTAATTGCTGGCTGACTGCACTATACACAAGTACAATGGTTCGAATTGTTTATTTCGCATATTATGACCTCGAATGTGGCCAAAGAACTTTTCCGATCCGCAACATACAATATTCTACTTTTGAAATAAAAGTGGTAAACAACACATTTTTGCGGATGGAAAGTTGTATAGTTTGAGCCATGCATTTTATTTAATAAAACAAATAGACACAGTTGGTGAGAGTTATGTTCGGAATCGGCGTTCGTAATTGTCTCGAATGATTGGAGACTTTGAAATTTGGCAGAAAACGAATTCGGACCTTTACAGGTTTTCAAAATAACTCCTTTACTTCAACGTCTTTCTAACTTTCGAAATAGATGGTTGATGGACAGGCACTTGTATTGTTAGGCAAGAACTTTTTTTTTTTTGGGAAAAAATTTCGTTTTATTTTTCAACTTTAGTTCCCTTCTAGCTCGATGAACTTTATCTAGCGATATTGTAATTTTTTCAAGTCTCTCAGAAAAATCTGACGGTTAGCTCCTCGTACGATATGAATTGCTTTCTGCAGAGCCATTTGAGTGTTTTTTTTAGAGGTGGGGAACTTTAAATTGGTAACACTGTTTTTTATTACAGTCGATTTGACAGTTCCCGGTTGTTTTGGGGTTAGTTTTGGCAATTCATCGTAGATAGGCTGACGCAGGAGCAAAGTTTGCAAATTGTTCAAATTTATTTTGAAAACCATGGTTCAATTCGAGAAACTCATTAGTCCTATGTCTATGCCGATAAACCAGAAACTATTGAGCACTTGGAAGCCAACATTCAACGCGTTATTGCCGAAATACAGCCTGATTCACTGCGAAAAGTGTGTGCAAATTGGACATCCAGATTACACCATGTACGCGCCAGCCGCAACGACCACACGCCCGAAATCATATTCAAACATTAATGCCACAAAATTATTTTTCAAATAAAGCCAATTTCATGAATATTACCAACATTTCTGTGTTTTATTTCAATTTAAAGTTCTCCGCCTCTAAAAAAACACCCTGTTAGAAAATGTCGTGGGAGGCTAAATCTGAACTGGACTTTTTTTTTTTTGGGGTCGTTTTCTTTTCAATGCGATTTCGAACCTGCTCGTTGATGAAGATTATAGTTTTCGTATCCCAGAAAACGGGGCCTCGTACGTACGGGTAGGTAAAGTTCACCGTATTAAAATTGAAAGAAAAGATTTCCGGACTCTACACTGTTATGCTTTATTATTCGTGACGTTTCGGTCTCTGCTGAGACATTTATCAAACTGGATAAAGGTCTCAGCAGAGACCGAAACATCACGAATAATAATGAATTTTCTGGAGTACAATCCATGACATTTGGTTTGTTGTTGGGAAGATGCTTCTTTTCTTGAGCAACTATACCTACTGGCAAGTTCTTCAGACAATTGAAAAAAAAATTGTTTTCTAGTTATATTTTCATCACAAATCTCTTTAAATAAAATCCACGAACTGATTGCTGCCAAGTCCAAAATAATATAAAATATCTGCAAAGGCCAACTACACGATTCTGCTTTTACGCTATATTTGCGGGCCATTTGGTCAACTATATCTATAATAGGTATAGTGATGGGCCACTGTTAGAAAACACGCTCGAAGACTTCACCTTGCAACCAAGGACAGTTGTAGAGACTGTGGTGGGGAGGATGAGACTATAGAGCACTTTTTCTTCCATTACCCATACATCCGAACAATTCGGAGACAAATTCTCGGAGAATACTTCTTCACCGAGCTTCACCGGTCCCTTGAACCGATGAAGCTCATTAGTTTCACCGATAGATCGGGCTGGCTGAATGATATGTAGGTCCACATGGTAAAAAACACGGAGGCGTACAATATGTCCACTGGTGGCCTACGTACATTGCTGTCCAACCCCTCCACCTACCTAATCTAACCTCTAATATACAGTACTCTGCAGAAGTTTAAGGCCATCTGAACAAAATAGATTTTTGGACTTTTTGCTCATATTTTTGACCGGTGTATTCAATTTGTTTTCATTGCATTTCATATATACGTAGACGTATGTTATCTCTTTATCAGAAGAATTATTTTTTGTCAGCAAGCAGCCAGTACAACTGAGCAATATACCAGCTTTTCCACTCGCTACGGTCGTTCTCACTCCCCTTCCCAACCTTCCCAATTCCATTCCTTCCCTCCATGACTGTGTTTGTGCATTGCACATAAAGGCCGAAATTGCCTATAACACAGGTCATTCTGTAAAAAAAAAAAAAACGATTTTTTTTGGAAACAAATTAAAAAAATTAAACAAGGTGTTTTTCAGTACATATTTTCAATGTTTCCTTGCGATTTTATGATGCCACACACATTTTGAATATTCCTTGCACTAACTTTTTGAGTTTTCTAGTTGCAGTTGTCCCCAAGCCTTTGTTTAGACTTTCCCACAAGTTGGATTTGCTAGTAGAACACAGTTTCCGTTAGAACACAGTTTCCATACCTCTCTGTCCAGTTCTTCTCACAATAATTCAATAGGATTGGCGTCCGGTAATTGAGGTTGCCAATCCATGAATTTAAGTACGCCGCGGTCTTTTTTTGATTACAAATAATTTTTACAAAAGTTTGGACGAGTGTGTTTCGGTCGGTATCTTGTTGGTGGAACACAAAACCTTCTCATATCAAATCGATGCCAGATGGAATAGAGAGATGACTGCGGTGATAGTGTTCTTTTTTCGATTTTGACCAATGAACCGGCATCATCTTCCTATCATCCAGCCACTGCCACACTTGATGATTAGCTTCACACACTGGTAGCATTTACCGCCTTGTCCACGGCAAATATTTCAAATTTTTATTCATCGGTCCAGAGTACTTGTTTCCATTGTTCGATTCACCAATTAACATTATTTATCTTGGTGGAATCGTTCGCCCTGTTCTTCACTAAAGTCACCTAGATTTTCAGGAAAACGATCTAAATGGCTGTGCAGGAAGTGTATTTTGATGCTCATGTTGCATCCAAGTCGCTGGAAATGAGACAACACCTCTTCAACGCGCTCAACGTAATCATCATCTCTTTGCCTAAGAAATTTTTAATAACCCAAACAAACGAATCCCATGGATTCTTCTCAATTTCTGACATTGAACTGCTGAAATCAGGATCGTTCACAAATTAAAGATGCCTGCTTTGAGCTTTTCTGAACTCAGGTTCGGAAACTTTCTTGAAATATACTTGAAACATTCACAGTCTTTGCTTAGTGCTTTAACATATTGTTTCATCAGAGCAAGTTTAATATGCAGAGGTAGCGATATATCGTATCACGTGGCACAAAAGGTACACTTATAACATTAAATCTACCTGGAACTACTGTTGCATTCTTTTCTTGTCCAATGTTCTGATTTAGCTCTGTTATCTCATAAGCATATAAAACAACGATATTTGGTATAGCCGCCTTGTTGTCCTAAAAGAAAATTAACCATCTTAAAATCAACACAAATAGCCCATTTATGTTCGTCATACTTTATCTTGCTTATGACCAATGCTATTGTAGAGTATTCTTCCTTAACTTTGGTTGAATGTGGATCGGTAAGGAGCCTTGTTCTCGACTACGGTAATGCGAAACATTAGTTTCTTTAGTTATGAGATTTCTCACTTTCAACCGGGAAACTAGTAATTCAGAAGAAGTTTTCGACAGTCGTCAGGTCTCTAAGTAAAACATTAAGCTCGTTTTGATTGAATGGTCTCGGTTCAGAATGGTTTTCTGGGACGAATTCTTCATTGCTCGCGCAGCTTAGCTCATCCAATTCGTCAGAACTTTCTTTAGCTGTAGATAGTAGTATTAAAAATGGATCATTCGAACTCCTTACAGGTCTAACAGCTGATGTTGATGTGATCCAATTAGAGCGGTTATTCTTGTTGATTCCTGATATATTCACAACACAAAAATAGCAGTTATCGTGATGATTTAAAGGTTCACACCAGATCATTGGAGACCGGAACTTGAAAGAGGTTCTCTCATAAACGTAATTCCTCAACACAGATTTTGCATACGACATTGGGCACCCAGTACTTATTTTTTGTCTCCAATGGAAAACCAAAACACTCTAAATATGCTTGTTTTACGAAATCTGAGACACTCAAACGAATTTTTTTTTAAAATATATTCACCACAGATATTACAAAAACTATTTAGATCGTTAATGCAGACCCTTCTTGATGAATATATGATAGAAATTACAAAGATTTATCTAAAACGCAACCGTAGTAGACAACAGTTAATGTAAACAGACTCAATACGCACGTAGTAGCTGTATATCAAAAACTGGAGCTGCTCGATTAAAACTGAGGGTATTCGAAATCAGCGATCTCGAATTAGTAAACAACTGTTAAAATATTTCGTGCAACAGAAAAAAGTTTGATTTTTTTGTGCTGTGTGTAACTCACTAAATTTAAAAAAAGCTCAAAAGTACGGTCCAGGAATGTCATTATAGCAAGCGGCCATAAGCTGCGACAATTTGAATTGACATTTCGAAATACATGTGAGCATCGAGTAACTAACCGACTGACGAGCTATCGAGCGAGAAACATTCTGTTAATGATACATTACAAACACGTCAGAGACCGAGACATATTAACAATACTGAAAAAAAAAAAAATTTAGGTAGTCTTAAACTTATGTAGGGTAGTGTAGTCTTAGAATCAAAATTAAAGAACCCAAATATCGGAATTATTCGGGGATAAAGGATGAAAAAATGAGCCTTTGCCTCAATGAAATGTCAAAGCTCATTCAGAACCAAAAATCTTAAAAAGATGAAAATTAAAAGGATAAAATAATAAATTAATTATTAATTAATAATTAATTAAAAGGATAAAATAATAATTATTAATCTATCCACATCGTTTTATCTTTCACGGATGAGTAATAGCTTTCTGAAAAAAATCGAAACCTGGATTTATGTTAAAAATGATATAAAACTCCAAACATTAATGCCTAACTAATGGAAACACTAATAAAAACTTCTTAAGCAATTCTTAAGTGTCTATAATCGAATCAATTATTTACCTCCCAAAAATTTACATATCTTGAATCTTACGACTTCAGCATAATTTCGTTTTCACAGGCAATCGTGAAAATCATGCACACATTATTAATTGTGTATCTTACATTTTTGTGGGGGCGAATAAGAAAATTATACGTGCTCTGTCGATTGAAATATCAACTTAACCTCATGACCTTTGTTGGCGCAATTTATATACATAAAACGTTTTACACGAGAGCCATAATTTCCAAATAATTTCATATGTGAAAATCTAAGCAAGAAGAATAAGAGAACTTATGGTATAACTCTTAAATGTTCCCAAGTAAATGGAGTTCACTCGCTCTATTTTCGAAAACCGAATAAGAATTACCGCACAAAAATCTATTAAATGCCCAACAACAACTTTTAAAGCAGCAATCTCCTATTGTTTTTTTTTTTGTAGTGTAACGTAAAGAACACGAAGGAAAAGAAGAACTCCACCCAAACTAGTCCTCCCCTTGAGTACCCACATGCAAGACGTTTTCGTCTAAAAAGCATCTTTATCTTCTTGGGTAAGTAACTTCCATATAAAATTGCATTCATTTTGAAGAGTGTTGTTAGTCCTATAGCACTGATGATATATAAAAGAGACGGAATAGCATAACGTGACGCGAAATAATGCTCCTTCACTTACAGGGTGATATTAAATGAATGACTTATTTATTGAGTCTCTATATGGCAATGCATAGAATTGTCTTAGTCAGATCGCAATATACTAGCTATTACTTTATTATTTTAATAATAAAGTATTGTGCTCGACTTGGGAAAAAAAAATTTGCTAACCTGAAGTTTTGTTTTTTCGCGTTTCATGAATAAAATAGCCTACAAATGCAAAAAAAAAAAATCATCTGTCTACGCCGTACGTGTACGCTCAGCGCATATTAACTCCCAAGATTGAAAATTAATTTTTGGGTGGTCCAGGCGGACATCCATTTCGGGTGGTGAAAGGGTTAAGGGTTGGCGAGGGGTGCAAGGTTTAAAGGAGAGGCGGAGGGAGCGCTAGAACCGAAAACTAATAATTCGAATATCTCAACAATGGTTCTAGCTAGGAAGCTGAAAATCAACATATATATGGAGGAGAAACTTTGAAATTAATTTAATTTTTTTTATCCATTGGCGTACGAAAAAGGGAGGGGGGGCTAAAAATAAATTGGCGGCTGATTTTTTTTTTTATATATGTTTTCGAAATTACTATCCATAAAAAATTCATGTTTTGGGACCATTAAGGTGGCATACAAATCCACCAGGATCAGCTAATTATTGTAAGGGGAGAGGGGGGGGGGGTCAGGAGGAAGGAGGTGCAAAGAAAACACTTAAAAATTAATATCTCGACTAGCTCTTAAGCTATTTAATTGAAACTTGGATAACATATTAAGCTATACGAGAAAAATATAACATTTCGACATAATAGTAGTGGAGGGAAATGGGGAGTATTTGGAAAATGTTGCAAATTCCAAAATTTCAATCCGTTATATCTCAAAACTAAGTACAGATATCAAATTGAAATTTTGTCAAATTGTAGAACTACATAGTCTTAGATTTTGGTAAACATTTTAAGGGGAGGGGGGAGGGGGGGGGAAGTTCAACAGGAGGGAGGTGGAAAGCAAAAATTTCGAACGTTTTGAGTGATTTTTTAGGACTCTGGTGAAAGATACAAATTTTAATTTTTCGATGTGGATAAATCTATTTGATATACATAGAGAAATAATAATAATTTACTTCGCAATTGTTATGCACCGACCTTCCGGGACTAACGTGCACAAGGCGTTTCATGTGCAATGAAAACTACACAAAATCTGAAAATTTTTGAATGAAATTTTAAAGTAGAAACTGGAAATTTTGCGAAATGCATTTAAAAAAAAATGCTTAAAAGTATGAAAATTAACTGGTCGAATACCTTCAAAACTTCTACCCCATCCCATGCAAAGTTATTTTTTCCACCATTTTTAAGAAATGAATTAGCACCTTACTATTGAAATCTATCAATTTGAAATTTTGCACAAAAACTTTTAAAAATAGTTGAAACGAAATTACGTCAAAAGTTTTGAGATTGCGCTTGCCCTTCTACCCCCTCCCATACAAAATTATGATTTCGACCAATTTCAATAAACCAACTAATAATCAATAAATTAAAAGCTATGAAATTTTGTACAAGCAGAAGAATATTGGACGTGATTCAAAATTATTACCATCCACCCACCCTTATTATCAGCCCTCTCCTCATAAAAACCCAATCTTGCATAAATAATCGATTGAAAAATTGATAATATGTACTGGAGCTTATTGATTGTATTCGCAGTGTTAAATTGACAACAGCCCTTCCCTAACCACTCTACTTCTTACTTACCACATGATGAGCGGTCATTTAGAATTCGCAGGTGTTTCATTAATGTTTGGCTATCAGGGTTTATTTTACTTACAGTGAAAAATGGTATTGATGAGTCGCATAAGATAATAAGATGCCTCTCGGTTTTTTACACCAGTGCGGGACTATCGCATGTAAATAGCGTTAAATTGAAATGCGTGTGATGCAGATCAAATCTGTATGCCAGTTCTAACAACGAAATGAAATTTCGCTTCCTTATCGAGCACGTCTGATCAGACGAAGATTGATCTTCAAACTGTGAAAAAATTTTAAGATCTTTTTAAACATAAACCAAATCTTTTTTCTATTTACCATTACTCTTTATTCCGTAACGAGAAGACCCTTACGGGAATATGTGAAATGGACTGAATTTGGTTCTGCCCCTTTTATCATCGAGTGTAAGCCAAATTAAACACATGCTAATTACTGATATCCTGTTTTTGTTTAAATTGCTATGCACACTTGTGAACGTTCGGTACTATAGTATGAATTTTTCGGAGACTTGGCTATAAGGGGGGATCGAAAGAACTTCTCGAAATAAACACACCAATTTGCGTACAATTTGCACGCCTACATGCGTACAATATATACGTGTAAAATGTGTCTCAGTTATCAGCTGTTAAAATTTTTGGAAGGTATAACCTTGTGCGAACCAATTAAAATCGTTCATTTGGGAAGTAAGAATTTTCTATGCAATCAATTTCTCTGTTTATGGGCAAGATATTGTTATAGATCTGGCAATGATCTCTCTCAAATCTGCCAGAACTATTTAGAATATTCTTCCAACATGTAGAGGGCTTCTAGTAATTTCTCAAAGACACAGACAATGACACCCGACGCCATCTAGTAACTTCCAGAATAGTCCAGACGCAGCAGAAAAACATACACCAGAGAAGGTTCGAGACTCGGATAAATCCATTATAAATAGCCAGAGCTCACGACAAGGAATCCACTTACTCAGTGACAGTTTCATGGAAAACACCTATCGGTGTAAATAAGCGAAAGTGATAGATCGCCGGTGTTCCTGGATTGTGCGAATTAAGTTTTTAGAGCGAATTTAGTGAAGTGATCGGGAAATTGTGTATAAAGTGCAATAAATAAATTATTCGTTGTTTTTAAAACGAATTGAGTTTTCTTTGGAATCTGGCGAACCCCTAGCGCGCAACAATTGGTGTCAGAAGAGTGGGATTCCAAGGATAAATTCGGGTTAAAAATCGCGAGTGAAATTAAAAATTCTCGGAACGGATAATTTTGTGAGAGCGGAAAAGTGAAACTAAAATTCTCGAACGGACAGTGAGAATTTGGTGAAACCGAATATTCTCGAGTGCTCTAGTGAACAGTGACTTTAATTAGCGAAGTAAAATCGCGGAACTAAAATTCTCGAACGGACAGTGAGAATTTTGTGAAATCGAATATTCTCGGGTAATTTAGTGAGCAGTGACGTAAATTAGCGAAGTAAAATCGCGGAACTAAAATTCTCGAACGGACAGTGAGAATTTTGTGAAATCGAATATTCTCGGGTAATTTAGTGAGCAGTGACGTAAATTAGCGAAGTAAAATCGCGGAACTAAAATTCTCGAACGGACAGTGAGAATTTTGTGAAATCGAATATTCTCGGGTAATTTAGTGAGCAGTGACGTAAATTAGCGAAGTAAAATCGCGGAACTAAAATTCTCGAACGGACAGTGAGAATTTTGTGAAAACGAATATTCTCGAGTGAGCAGTGACTTTAATTAGTGACGTAAATTTAAGTGAATTCGATCGCGGAAAATAATCGGTAGTGAGAATGCCGCGTTATTTAAAAGACTTAAAATTAGCGGAGCTGAAAGAAGAGCTCGGTAGACGCGGGTTATCTACGACAGGGAGCAAGTCTGAACTTGTCAGCCGTATGATCGAGACACTGCAGGCTGAGGGTGAAGATGCAGATAGTTTCGAATTCCAAATCAAAGAAGCTCGTGGAGAGGAGTGTTCTGGTGCAACGGATGCTCTAACACAGTTAATGCAACAAATGATGCACAAATTGGATCAACAATCTGCGGATATGAATCAGAAATTAGAGCAACAATCAGTGGACATTAAACAACAATCTGCGGACATTAAACAACAATCTGCGGATATGAATCAGAAATTAGAGCAACAATCAGTGGACATTAAACAACAATCTGCGGACATTAATCAGAAACTAGAGAAATTAGATCAGACCTCAAAGGACCTTAACCGAAAATTGGAGCTGCAAAATAATAAAATAGACATCATGGGCAAGGCCATAGAAGAAAACGTTGAGAAGAAACTTCGAATATTCGAAGAGCAAATTACGGAAAAGATATCCGGGATTGTACAAGAAGTCGAGCGCCTAAAAAGGGACTTGGATAACGTGAAAGCAGTCGGAGTCATGAAAGCAGAGCACGTTACGCATAAGGGTTTCAAAGCTCCAATCTTCGATGGACAGACACCGTGGGCTATTTATAAGATCCAATTTGAGGCTGCCGCCAGAAACAACCATTGGAATGATCTCGAACGAGGAACGGCTCTTATATTGGCGTTAAGAGGTCCACCAGCGGAAGTTCTTCAAACGATTCCGCAGGAGCAACAACAAGATTTTTCAACGTTAGTCCAAACATTGGATCTTCATTACGGCAGTGACCGCATGAAAGAGATCTACAAAATAGAGCTGTACAACCGAACTCAAAAGAATGGTGAAACACTTCAGGAGCTGGCACGCGATATTGAACGACTCACGTTATTATCGCTGCCCAATGCGCAAACAGAGCAACGCAACGATACGGCTGTTTTCGCATTCAACAATGCTGTACTGGACAGAGAGCTGCAACAGGCGTTAAAACTGGCAGGTAAGAAAACGATTGGCGAAGCCTTAGTATATGGGCTGACGTTCGAAGCTGCCAAGCAAAGCTCGCGGAGTAACTATCGAGTTCGAGAAATAGTAGAAGAATGTGTGTGCCAGAAAGCCGAGTACACCAAGCGGAGCGAAAGATTTGGTGCCCCCCGATGCTGGAATTGTGGACAGGCAGGACACTTGAGACTCGACTGCCGGAAAGCGACCAACTATTGTTCCGGCTGCGCTGCTAAACAACGCGAAGATAGAGATCGGGCAGGTAGATCTTGGTCAAGAACTAGTCGTCAGAGTTCAAATCTTACACACGGTTTGGATAAAAGATGCCGGAGTCGGTCGAAAACCTCGAGTCGGCAAGATCGATTGCGACAAGAACAATACATCGGGAAAGATCATGGAAGCAAAGATGGACAATCGAATAAGGATCGCGAACGAACGGGTAGAAGTTGTGACGGTCAAGTACTTCATGCGAATAATCGTGACAAGACCAAACATGGGAAGCGATATGATCGAGAAGATCGCGAAAGGAAGAATGCGGAACGAGAAAAGGGAAGTAAACGTGCCGCTAAGGAGGGGAATGAGCGCGAAAAGGAAACGGAGAAAGAACGCGAACGTGAGAAGGAAAAAGAAGCCGGAAAAACCATTCGGAGGTTAACGATCGAACCAGAGGATGGATGGAATCAGCGAAAACCCCGCACTAAAATGAAAGTGGTACATCTCGACCGACTAACAAAGTACCACGGTGCCATTGCGGAAGTGAACGACTCTGTTCGGGACGAACAGGGACTAAGGAGAGGGTAATGTTATAGATCTGGCAATGATCTCTCTCAAATCTGCCAGAACTATTTAGAATATTCTTCCAACATGTAGAGGGCTTCTAGTAATTTCTCAAAGACACAGACAATGACACCCGACGCCATCTAGTAACTTCCAGAATAGTCCAGACGCAGCAGAAAAACATACACCAGAGAAGGTTCGAGACTCGGATAAATCCATTATAAATAGCCAGAGCTCACGACAAGGAATCTACTTACTCAGTGACAGTTTCATGGAAAACACCTATCGGTGTAAATAAGCGAAAGTGATAGATCGCCGGTGTTCCTGGATTGTGCGAATTAAGTTTTTAGAGCGAATTTAGTGAAGTGATCGGGAAATTGTGTATAAAGTGCAATAAATAAATTATTCGTTGTTTTTAAAACGAATTGAGTTTTCTTTGGAATCTGGCGAACCCCTAGCGCGCAACAATATCTTTATACATTGTTTGAACTCTGATTTATACTCAACGTTTTTTAAATTTTATTCTTCAATTGCACCACAGGTCAAATCTGGCATCGGCCGCCCTGATCTTCAGGCTTCTTAGCATTTTTTTTATTAGTTATTGTGGAAAGGTTGTTAGCTCTACGCACAACCCTCACTCTACGAATTTTCATGCTCGCAGATTGAGGTGACCTAGATATACCCAGGCAAGTGTGGTAAAATCATAGGTCGACCGGGATTTGAACTCACGACTTACGTATACCCATTAGACTACACGTTTTAAAATGTTAGACGTTCATATATTCCGGCTTCAAATTATTCAAAATATGAAAAATGTGGACATATAATTTTTTTCAGCTTAGTTAGCACAGTGATTTTCGGTTTCAAAACGCTCTGCTGTAGAGTTTTCATTTTTTGACTTAGGCACCCCTGCTTGTTAACCGACGAGACAATAGTATTATAATAATAGTACACAGTAGTAATCGTAAGTGTGTATGATACTGTAGGTTTGTCAAATTTATAGTGTTGAATATGTAACTCGATATCTTTTGCCATAAACTTCATATAACATTTATGGTAGGTTACAGGATTTAGGATTCAATTAAATTTGATTTATAATTGAATCCTAAATCCTGTAACATCATCTGAAAGTCATCTGACTTTCAGATGATGTTACCTCACTATCACACGCGCATGTAATTTTATTTGTACGGAGTACTTTAAAACCGCCTTAAACTATGTTTTTTTTCTTTTTTTTTATTATTTTTCAGATAATAAAAACAACACAGTATACAAATATAAATAATATAATTTTCTTTTTTTCTGCTTCAATTTCGAAAGCTATGGTATGAGAATCGATATTCAATAGAATTGCGAGACTCAATATTTATGGAGTTAGCATAGCACCAACCTTATTTTGACTCACTATAAGAATGTTTATCTGTGATTCTGTAAATATCAGATTGACAGTATATTTCGCGTGTAACTTATGGCTACGCATAGATATAACATTCAAGATCATATTAACTTCAAAATATATAAAAATCCCATATTACTTGATATTTCTTTTTAATTTCAAAATGAAACCACCCTGTAAAACACAAGTACCACTTAATATCGATAAATATTTTATAGGAGAAGGCGTATGATACAAGTGCTCTCCTCCGCTAGTCTCCGTTCATGATGATGCACGTCACTATAGATTAAAATAACACCAGAGATCAAATACATGTAATACCACGATAGAAAGATATACTTTTTCTGTACGTCTACACACAGATTCGTTATAAACAAGCCCATATGCTTAGAAAAAAATTATCCAATTGTACTCATTTTGAAAATGTGGTTGGAGATTTAAAAAAAAAATAGCTGGCTCACCCACACGTCGATTATGTATAAGTACACGCGATAATCCGTGAAAATAATACATGTGTTTTAAGAAATATTTTTAAATCCAAGAATTTAAAGATTTTAAACGGTGGTGGGCAAAAACTTGGATATGGCGCGAATTTTTCAATTCTACTCATTTCGCACGTGCGTTATTAGCGGGGATTAGGAAATCATTTGTTTGTTGTTGTTGTTTACACTCGGGAAAGTTTACAATTTTAAAACTAAGATAAACCCTGGGTTTTTTCTACGTATAGTCATGGCATATCTATAAAGATTGATATCGCATGTTTACATGGTTGAAATTGCGTTAATAGCTTAATGACAGAGAAGAGTTCAATAAGATAAAATTTTGTGTATTTGTCATGCAGTTTAGTTTTCGAATTGTATGAAACTTCGGCCGCTATGACCTTGAAATGATCCAAAAATTGTTTGATTTTTGTATTTTTTCCCTCATATCCATTGGCTTTCAAGTATGTATGTAAGTTCTATTCATATCACAAGGGTTTCTTCTTAATATTTTTAAGATAATAAATGTATTGATTTAAGATGGTGTTCAATGCCGATCAATCTATTTATCAATATCAAACTTATGCAATGACAATTTCATTCAATTCAATTCAATTCAATTTCATTTAATCATTCATATCATTTAACGTAAAATTCCACATAGAGCGTCTTTAATTATAAACATGCAATTTAAGCAAATTTGTTAAATTCCGTTCTCACAAGTCTTTTCATGCACCTATCGCGTAAGTAGCATCATATTGCATCTGCCAGTTAGTCAGTTGAATTAAGGCATCATATTGCGTCTGACTTCTTATCGCAAGAACTATGCATGGAAAGGCTTGGGAACCGAAATTCCTATATTGTTTCTCACGACAGAATTTATGTAAATAACTGTATAAATAAGCTAGACAAGTAAAATAAAATTTAGTTATCCATTAACTCCCGTGCGCATTTTATTGCTCTTCTTCGTACCCGAACAAATAGTGTACTGGTCTAAGACCTTTACACACCGGCAAGGAATCTTGGTGCAACACTAAGTTTCAATCCGTCTGAAATTATCTAAATAAAAGAATTTAGATCAATCAGATGGTGACCCCGACGTGATGATACGAAGTATTCGCGATCGACACAGTCAAGTTCACGCGAATAATATAAACACTATCGGTAGTTTTTTAACACGATCGATAATAAAGCGCGGTTAAATCATTTACGCGATCGATACAGTTTATAACGCGACCGATTCAGTTTAACGCGATCAAGCCGTAACGCGATTGATACAGTTTTACGTGCTAAAACATTTAGCGCAATAGCATTTCAGTGCATTTTCAACAGTTCCTGATCTGAATCAGCGATCGACAAGGTTCAACATGAATTTAGACGATTTAACCAAGCAACAAGGCGAGACCGGATCAGAGATTGAGAGGCTGATCCGAAATTACAAGAAGGATTCACCAGACCGAAAAACGCTGGAATATCTGGATGAAAGGGCAACGGAACTAGCTAAAATTTGGGAAAGGTTCCAGGCAGCTGATTACAATATCAAGTGCAAATACGATGATCAAAAACAACATTCGTATTTTGCAAAGGAATATTATGCTAATATGGAAAGGGGATACAACTGGTTCGTACAGGATGTTGCACACAGACGTCTTCAGCTACAAAATCCAGATCCTAAACATCCTGGTATCATCGATAATCCGTCGTCTGCTTCTCTGGTACATACGCATCCTTCTATACGCCAAATCAAGGCAGCAATGAAGGCCTTACAGAGAACTCTTAGAATCCAGCCGCAAATGAGTGAAACCTTCACATCTTGTCAGGTCAATCTACGAATTATCGAACGACAATGGCTAAATGTCGAGCAGCTTCAACAGAAATTATGGGCCGACTTGGTTGATCCAGTAACCTCAGGCTTTGACGAGGAAGAATATAACGACCTAGAAATCAAGGCACGAGAAACAATTATTGTGCTGCAAGAAGCATTGAATACAACTACTAAACCACAAAAGGCGAAAATCATCGAACCAAAGATTAAGTTACCATCAATATCTATTCCAACGTTTGATGGTAATTACCTCAATTGGACCCAATTTCACGATTTATTCGACCAAATGGTTCACCAACAAAATTTGGGCAATGCACAAAAGATGTGGTACTTAAAATCCAGCCTAAGCGGCGAAGCAGAGAGGCTCGTACATCATCTAACATTGTCTGACGATAACTATCAGTCAGCCTGGAATATGCTGAAGGAAAGATTCAGCAATACCAGACTTTTGGTCACGGCCTTATTAAACAAACTCCTGGCAATACCCTCAACGCAAGCAGGGTCGGCAAAATCGATAAAGGCTCTTCACGACACAACTAGAGAATGTTTATTTGGTCTCCAGAACATCAATGTGTCAACTGAAAATTGGGATCCGTTATTGCTGCATATACTAATTCGGAAACTCGATGCCGGAACTCACATGCTCTACGAGCAAGGCCTAAAAAACCCAAGGAATCTTCAATCATTGGAAGATTTCCTGAAATTCATGGAAAACCACTTCCAGTCACTAGAGTCATTGTCAAACACAACAGCAAAAATTGGCTCTGAGGAACGCCGATCAGCGAAACATTCATCATCCAAGGTCCTAGTTGCATCCACGCAAAGACCTTGCTGCATTCTCTGCAAGGCAGATCATCCGCTATTCTCTTGTCGGGTGTTTCTGCAAATGACTACTGACAAAAGGCTGCGAGTC
Source organism: Chorisops tibialis (assembly GCA_963669355.1). Classification (NCBI taxonomy): domain Eukaryota; kingdom Metazoa; phylum Arthropoda; class Insecta; order Diptera; family Stratiomyidae; genus Chorisops; species Chorisops tibialis. The sequence continues at coordinate 167,608,793 of OY770263.1, read as the reverse complement.
ATTCAACAAGCCAAGCATTGTGTAAACTGCCTAAAATCCGGTCATCGCTCTAGCGAATGCAAGTCCAGGCATTGCTCTAAGTGTTCGAAGAAGCACAATACATTGCTTCACTTCGAAACCAAAAATAATCAGGAGCAACCCAAGGGTTCAACCAGTCCACAGCTATCCAATTGCAGAGCAGGCACAATGCCCGGAGCAACCGCAGCAGCATCTGGCCAGACAGGATCGGTCGACCAAACAACGTCTCTCAGTACAAATACTCTCTTGAAAACTCGTGCTTATGTTTTACTGAGTACGGCCATTATCAAGCTAACGGATGTATCAGGAAATCAAATAGAATCGAGAGCAATATTAGATTCTGGTTCCCAATTGAATTTCATCTCCGAAAGGTTGCTGAAAAAATTGGAACTTCGTGGTACAAAACACTCCATGAGCATTGAGGGCATTGGTCAAAGTAAAGGAGAGACCCAAAAACGTGTGAATGTGCAAATCCATTCAAAAACAACTGGGTTCAAGGCCAACATTGAAGCCCAAGTTCTTACAAAAATTGTTTCGCCGCAACCGTCTCAACAAATCGACACATCCTCTTGGTCGATTCCTAATAACATAAAACTAGCTGACCCACTATTTCATCAACCAGGTCCCATCGACATTCTAATTGGAGCTGAGTTGTTTTATGCCACATTAGCGATAGGCCAAATCAATTTGGGAGATTGCTTACCAATACTACAAAATACCGTGTTCGGCTGGACAGTTTCTGGGAGAACCCAAAATTGCAACCCTGCGCAAAATAATGCGTACTGTGGCATATGTAGCGACGATGAATCACTCGACAAACATATCGAAAAATTCTGGCAGCTAGAAGAAGCAGGAGAACAATCGAGCAACTTCACGATGGCTGAAAATCGCTGTGAGAAACTCTTCTTACAAACCACTAGAAGAGATAAAAATGGACGTTTCGTGGTTAAATTACCATTCAAGGTCGAACCTGGTAAATTAGGAGAGTCTAGTGAAACGGCGCTCCGGCGCTTTCACTCGCTTGAACGAAAACTATCGCGAGACCCAGCTGTCAAGGCACAATACGTGCAATTCATGAAGGAATATCTCGACCTTGGCCACATGGAGGAAGTGTGCTTCACGATGATCCAAGAACCGTACTTCTTTTTACCACATCATTGCGTGCTCAAACCAGAGAACACCACAACGAAGCTGCGCGTCGTCTTCGACGGTTCGGCGAAGACAACATCAAATATGTCGCTAAATGACATCCTGGCAACTGGTCCCACCATCCAAGATGACGTCTTCACTATTCTACTGAGATTTCGTCTGCCTCGATTCGTTTTTACCGCTGATATCGAAAAAATGTATCGGCAGGTTCAGATCGATCAACCGGATCGGAAGTATCAGCTAATCTGGTGGCGAGATGATGCGGATTTGCCGCTCAAGTGCTATCAACTCAGAACGGTGACATATGGCACCACCCCTGCATCATATCTTGCAACAAGAACCCTGCATAAACTGGCAGACGAAGTGGCATGCCAATACCCGTTGGCCGCACAAGCTCTGAAACAAGATTTTTACGTCGATGATGTTATGTCGGGCTCAGACAGCTTGATGATAGCACTGCAAAAACAAACAGAGTTGATATCAGCTTTGAAAACTGCCGGATTCAAGCTACATAAATGGTGTGCGAACCACCCACGATTGCTAAATGCTATGGAACCAAACCAGAAAGCCATTGAATTGAACTTCGCACATCACTCGAAGGACAGCATTAAGACAATGGGAGTCACATGGCACCCAACAAATGATTCCTTCGCGGTAAAAACAACGCTGACCCCCCAAACCAGGATCACTAAAAGAACGGCATCGTCTGAGATAGCCCACATTTTCGATCCATTGGGCATTTTAGGACCAGTCGTAATAACGGCCAAACTGTTTCTCCAGCGACTCTGGGAACTGAAACTGGATTGGGATGCAGCATTGCCGCAAAATTTAAATGCGACCTGGTCAAAATACACGGAGGGTTTAAGATGCCTGGGAGAAATCAGCTTCCCACGACATGTCTTCGCCCATCACCCACCAAAAAATGTACAACTTCACGTGTTTGCAGATGCCTCCGAACGGGCATATGGAGCAGCAGCCTACATACGTTCACTATGTCCGAACAACATTGTTATTGTCCGCCTATTGTGCTCGAAATCAAAGGTGGCGCCTCTAAAGCAAATCACTCTTCCACGCTTGGAGCTGTGCGCTGCCAAATTAGCAGCACAGCTCTTGGTACGTATCCAGAAGGACCTGAAATTACAGAACGAAAAAACATTTCTGTGGACTGACTCCATGATCGTCCTTGATTGGATAAACGCCGAATCTTCAAACTACCATACGTTTGTGGCCAACAGAATATCAACCATCCAACAAATATCCATTCCTGAGCAATGGAGGCACATCAAATCAGCCGAAAATCCTGCTGATTTGTTAACGCGGGGAATCTCGCCCGAAAAACTAGCAACCAACCATCTCTGGTTTTATGGACCTACGCTTCTACATGGAAACGAGAATCTATGGCCTAAACCTCACACAAAGGTCTTAGAATCACCACTAGAAAGGAGAGAAAAACCACGAGCAGTATGCAGTGGAACAACGAGCGAAACGACTAACTTCATTCAAATCATTGATCATCGTAATTCCTTTCGCCGCTTGCAGCGTGTCGTTGCATATGTTCTTCGATTCATAAATAAATCAGCAAGGCGTGCCGAATCTTCACCTATAACTACACCAAGCGTTAAGGAATTAGACGATGCGCAAACAATCATAATAAAATATATGCAGCAGCACGAATTCAGCGATGACATCAAAAATATCCTGAAATTCAAAGAAGTGTCAAAAACCAGTGACATCAGCACCCTATCACCCTTCATAGATGAAAAGGGTATTCTTCGAGTAGGAGGACGCCTTGAGGCATCAAATTTGAGCTACAACGCTAAACATCCTGCGTTGCTACCATATGCACATCCGTTTACCAAGATGATCATTAACGACTTGCATAGAGAAAACATGCACGCTGGCCCTCAAACGTTATTGGCCATCACCAGACAAACATTCTGGCCCATAAAGGGAAAACATATTGCTCGCGCTGTAGTACAGCACTGTGTTCGATGCACAAGGGCAAGACCAAAATTGTTCACACAACTCATGGGCAATCTACCAGCAGATCGCGTTCAACCTGCCCGTCCATTTGTCAACGCAGGAGTCGATTTTTGCGGTCCAGTCTTTACGCACTACAAAACCAGAGGAAAACGACCGCAGAAGGCCTATATTGCAGTATTCTGCTGTTTTGCATCCAAGGCTGTTCATCTTGAGCTAGTCAGCGACCTATCAACAGATGGTTTTCTTGGAGCACTGCGGCGCTTTATGGCCAGACGAGGTCATTGTAGAAGAATATACTGTGACAATGCAACTAATTTTGTGGGAGCGCGAAATCAGCTTCAAGAGCTCAAGGAGATTGTCAGTAACAAGCTTTCTAAAGATAAGGTTACATCCGAGTGCAGCACCAAGGGAATAGAATTCCAATTCATCCCACCTCGAGCTCCGCATTTTGGTGGACTATGGGAAGCTGCAGTAAAATCGGCCAAACACTTGTTGCGGCATAACCTAGCCTCAGCCTCACTAACGTACGAGGAGATGGAGACTGTGGTCATTGAAGCGGAGGCCATACTAAACTCACGTCCAATCACACCACTCTCATCAGATCCCAACGATCTATCAGCCCTTACTCCAGCTCATTTGCTGATTGGTGATACATTAACCTCTTCAGCAGATCCACAAGCTGAACCAGTAAAGGTAAACTTGTTGACGCGCTGGAAACTCGTCCAACACATTAAAAATGAATTCTGGAAGAGATGGTCAAGTGAATACCTGAGCAACCTCCAACAGCGTTATAAATGGAAGCAGCAGTGCAACAACGTTAAGCCAGGCACAATGGTTATAATCAAAGATGACAACCTGCCTCCTTTGAAGTGGTCCCTAGGGCGAATACGCAATATAATCAAGGGAGAAGATGGACTGGTGAGAGTGGTCGATGTTCGAACAGCACATAATATACTCCGTCGACCAATTCATCGATTAGCTCCCCTCCCTGTTGAACAAGAGCTATCTGAACCATCTCCCAGCTCAAATCAAGGCGATTATACAAGGAAGATAAATGAATCACCAGGAAGGTCTGAGGACAAGACCAACAATCCTCCGAAAAGAGCTCGTCTCACGCTAGGTACCGCAATTGCCACCATGCTATTAACATGCTTGATTTTACCGGTGACAAGTATCAGCTCGATGAAGGTAACGCCTTTCAAAACAAATCCTGGAATATTCTTCGAGAACATAGGTTCTACAAATATCATTGCTAGCGAATGGAATCTCATAGCTTATTATGACATGGACCCATACTGGAAGGAATTTGAAATCTTGCGCAATTGCAGTTCAATTCTTGATAATTTATCTTCGGCAATGCACAAACGAGATTCCTATGCCAACATAGTTAAACAAATCAAACATGTTCTCAACGAGCTGGATCAAACCAATGACTTACTAAAAACGCAGCCACCATCCAGACAAAAACGCGGTGCGTTAAACATCGTCGGTAATGTAGCAAGTGCTTTATTCGGCGTTCTGGATTCAAAATATGCAGAAGACATGTCCACGACTATCGACTCAATCCAGCAGAACGAAGATCACCTAACAGAACTACTGCGAAATCAAACTTCCATCCTCGATGCAACAATCAACGTAATGCAGAGAGACCATGCAGCTATAAAGGAAGAGTTTGAAAGAGTGCAGCAACAGTTCAACAGCATTTCCTTTCAAATCACGGGCATCGAAGACAAATTACGGCAGGAAAATCTAGCCCAATCGTTCTCTACGTTAGCACTACAAACCCTGTTAACTATCACCAACTTCCAGAAGACTCAAAACTCAATATTGGACGTCCTCACAAACACGCAGCACGGCAAATTGAGTACTCAGCTAATTTCGCCACGTCAACTAAGGGCGGAGCTAATAAACATTCGAGCAAACCTTCCTCCAGCATTAAAATTACCGGTAAATTTGGAAGATGTCTTGAAATTCTACAGTCTAATATCATTGGAAGGCAGAGCCACCACAAGGCATATTATATTCAAGCTACGATTGCCTCTCCTACGCTCAGAAGAATTTGAACTTTTTAAATTGACTCCGGTTCCAGTCAAAATAAACGACACATTAACTGCTATTAGGCCTTCATTCAAGTTCTTAATAGCCAATTTGCACCGAGATCATTACTATCCGCTTCCAGATTCAGAGCTAAGGACCTGCATTGCGATTGAGGCGGAAAAATACCTGTGCAAACAACGTCATCCTCTCTACAAATTGGGCTCACAAGTGAGTTCTTGCGAAATGCGCCTACTGAATCGTATGCCTCCGAGCTCTCTGTGTCAAATCATGACCATGCAACCAGGACCATATTGGGTGCAAATGCACAATCCGAATCACTGGATTTACTCACTGGAATCGGAAACTACAATCAACGTAGTGTGCGACAACAACATGACTCAGCTTGTGCTTCAGAGCGCTGGAATTCTGAAGATCGACAGCGATTGCATCATAAAACAACCGCTCATCACCATTCAAGGTCACAAGGTGTATCCTGCAATTGAGAGACTGTCGTATGTCCCAACACTGAACCTAACAGACATAGTAACAAACCCAAACCTATCTTCGGCGTTGCGATATCATAATCATTACACACCACATCTTCACGAACTGGAAACGCTAAAACACCAACTCCAAGAAACAAGGGTCCAGCTTCCCGAGTTGATACACGGTCATAACATCCACCACTACTCGCTCGGTTACGCCAGCTTAGCTTTGGTAATCAGCATCATGATCTTCTTATTCTGGAGACTACGCCGCGTAAGAAGAGGTCAACCAGCATCATCAGCTCCAGATCTTGAGGCCAACTCACCACCTCACGACAGCAATCCTGAGACCAAGCGCTCTGAAGACTGTGCCACCGAAAATCTCTTCACTACCAGCTTCAACGATTGAATGCAGTTCATTCAATGCCGGGGAGGATGTTCAATGCCGATCAATCTATTTATCAATATCAAACTTATGCAATGACAATTTCATTCAATTCAATTCAATTTCATTCAATTCAATTCAATTTCATTTAATCATTCATATCATTTAACGTAAAATTCCACATAGAGCGTCTTTAATTATAAACATGCAATTTAAGCAAATTTGTTAAATTCCGTTCTCACAAGTCTTTTCATGCACCTATCGCGTAAGTAGCATCATATTGCATCTGCCAGTTAGTCAGTTGAATTAAGGCATCATATTGCGTCTGACTTCTTATCGCAAGAACTATGCATGGAAAGGCTTGGGAACCGAAATTCCTATATTGTTTCTCACGACAGAATTTATGTAAATAACTGTATAAATAAGCTAGACAAGTAAAATAAAATTTAGTTATCCATTAACTCCCGTGCGCATTTTATTGCTCTTCTTCGTACCCGAACAAATAGTGTACTGGTCTAAGACCTTTACACACCGGCAAGGAATCTTGGTGCAACACTAAGTTTCAATCCGTCTGAAATTATCTAAATAAAAGAATTTAGATCAATCAGATGGTGCTAAAAACATAAAAGGACTACGATTGCGGGAAAAGCCCAATCATACGATACTCTAAATGAAATAGAAATTTTTCTGTGTTATAAAATTTTGTTTGGGGAGTGGTGGAAGGGGTGATAGCATTGAACTAATTTTTTTTCATATCATGATAAGATTAGCTATAATGTTTTATACTAAATTTAAAATTCGAAAATTGAATAGGTACTGAGAAAACTAGTGTATTCAATTTTGTGAAATTGTGCAGTTTGTATGACTGGTGGTAGAGGTAATAGGAGGCTTTAGTGTTTTTTTTTCGTAATAACTATCAACATTATGCAATTGACTTCTCTCAAATTTCAGACCAGTAACATTCATATTTATGAAGAAAATTGATTTTTTTGTAAATTTGTGGCAATGTGTCCACACAACTCTTACCATAAAGTTCCTTTGAACCCCCAAATGTTTTAATGCGGACCTATCGATCCTGCTCTTCTAGCGGCGAATAAATTATTTTTCAGCACCAGCACTATTAACCAAACATCAAAATTAGGTGTATATACCAAGAAATTGCAAACTTTTTGAAACTAATATTTCCGATGCATTCAAAATGTTGCGTCTTACATAAAGGAGAGTTGTTCGAGAGTATTACCATTACGATGTAAATGTAAAGCGGGGGAAGTTAAGGTCTTTAGTGACTGCGTCTGCAATCACCTTAATTGCGCTAATGACGCAGTTTGCTTTGCCTTCAGAACAGCCTCTAGTCGTCTTGGCATTGATTCCACTAATTTTGATGTCACTTCCAGTCAAATATTTTGCCATTCGTCCAGTAAAGAATTTTTTAGGGTGTCTATGCTAGTTATGTTTCTCTTTCGTATTTATCGGTCCAGATGTTCCCATAAATATTCAATGGGATTAAGGTCCGTTGTGGGGGGTGATCCAATTGTTTAGGTGCATGATAAAGCAAATATTTTTTAACTATTTTGGCCGCATGTTTGGGATCATTGTCTTGTTGAAATATCCACGTACGATCCAACTCCAATTTTTCCACACTAGGACCCAACTTATCTTTCAATATGTTTAGGTATCTTATTTTATTCATTGTAGTATCAATGAATACCAATCTGCCAACTCCACTTGCCGCCGTACACCCCCACACCATCACCGAACCACCACCGTGTTTCACTGTCGATACACTGTTTTTATCTTCGAACTCCTGATTTATTCCTCTCCATATCCTAGTCGGCGCTTTCTTCCCAAAAACTTCGAACTTACTTTCATCACTAAATAAAACGTTTTTCCAAAATGAATTATGATCATTTCCATACTTTTTGTCAAAATCAAGGCGCCGCTGTTGGTTAGGTTTGGATATGAATGGCTTCTTTCTCGGAATCCTTCCAAATAAGCCATTATTATGCAATGCCCGTCTGATTGTGCTGGCGCTAACATTGCGTCCTGATAACCTTGAGAGGTCTTCCACTACTTTCACGGTGCTAGTTTTCGGATCCTGTCTAACGGTTCTTACAAACTGGCATGTTTCCATTTCACTGAGCCGCTTCGGTCTACCAGCACCTGTCCGATTTTCTAACTTACCGAAGATCTCGAATTTGTCAATAATTGTTTTGACGGTGTTATGGCTTCTATCAATAATTGAAGCTATTTCTCGCAACGATTTCCCTTCGGTTCTAAATTTTATGACAAGTTCTCGCGTTTCCAAAGAAGTTTGCCTGCCCATTTTCTTCAATTTAAGTGTAAAATAACTTTTTTATACTTCTTACACTCTAATCAGCACAAATGACGCGCAGGGAATAACTAATAAGACGATAGATCACCACGGCTACAAAATACGAAAGATAACGGGAATTTGTTTCCTTAAAATCTTCTAGCGCTTGGCCTCTTTTTATGTGTACACTTTATTTTGACGCTAGAAAAAGGGATTAGTTTTTGTTTTTCCTACATATTTTTTGTTGTTGTAAACTTACTGCAAGTGTCGATTAGCTATATAAAAGAGAACAATGAGAACTTAAATAACCATCAAATACTTGATGAAGTTCAGCATGGTGGTCAAAATTTGAGTAAAATGCATATAGGAATGTAGTGTACACTTTATTTTGACGCTCACTGTATGTCTTTTGCTTTAGGACTGGAAATAATGCGTAAAAACCATTTACATGGAGATTGGCTCGAGTACAAGCCCACCGACTGTTCTGAGCGGACAAGATGCAAAATTTTTGTTAGTTTTCAAGCATTGCCAGTATGAACGGCAGAGCTGAGAACTATATTATGTACAAATAAAGCTTGTTAGAGCTTTGGAATCATTTTCACGCCTTTTGGCCGTTGTTTTGACGCATCTGTCAAGCCCATGCTGTTATATGGTTGCACTTCATGTAAGGTGAACGATAAGCATTTCAAGAGATTGGAAACTTTCGTAAACCAATGGATCCGAAGCATTTTAGGGATATTTTAGCCAGACGTCAACTCCAATGAAGACGTCTGGAGTACAACTGGACAGACTAAGCTTGGGTGTAGCCTAGCGGGTAGCGTGTTGGTCCACAATGCGAAGGTCATGAGTTCAAATCCCAGTCGACGCATAATTCCAGCACACTGCCTGCTTGGGTATACCTTGGTCACCTCAATCTACGAAAGTGAAAAAATTCGTGGATAGAGGGTTGTGCGGAGGTCTAACAACCCTTCCACAATTAATTATGAAAAATTGTTAAGGAACCTGAAGCTAAGGAGGCCAAGACCAGATTTGGGCTGTAGCGCCATTGTAGAATAGGACAGACTAAGATAGACATTGAGTTTCAAAGGCGAAAGTAGCAGAGTAATACATCACTAAACAAGTTCTGGATTATAGCCCGAAAGGAAGACGTTAAGTTTGTATACCACGTCGCATTAAAACGAGCAGTTAAATAGGATGCAAGACGGCTAAACAAATCCTGGCGGCAACAACTAAATGCCGAGGTTCAGAATCGAGCCTTTTGAGAAAGAATTGTTCCTGGCCTATGTTCCCTGTAATTGACCACATAATTATTTCTGCAAAAGAAATGTAAGATTCGAAACCGTAAAAGGCGTACAATCGCCACTAATTATTCATCCAACGTATACACGTTTCGCATTTAGTGCTAAAAAAATCCCCCCTGCAAAAGATCCTGCGCACGGGCCTGTTATAGGTTATTGACTGGGCGGATATTAAGATAGGATAAAAATAAAACATGAAAACACATCATAGCCAAGAGGCAGGCGTTAAAATCTGAAATGGCAACAGGAGAGGCTAAAAAAAAGAAGAACAAAATTTCAAAATATACGAGCATATTCAAGTTCCTTGCACTTAGCATACTTACGATAATTTCTAAGCGAAATCTTAAGACTCTGCGATGGAGATTAAAGAAAATTGAATGGAAAATAGGCATGTCTACGCGCTGCTATAGCAAAATATCGATAGTATTTGAATGTGATATTTATTTTTTACATTGGCTTGAATGGAGTAAATAGGAGAAGTCGATTTATTGAAATTGAAATACGTGCATTGAGAGAAAGTTGTTGCATGTGAAATGTGTTTTTCTTTTAGTTCGTGTATAAATTAAATGGTTTTTCTTTTTAAATTTTCTGGAAGTCTCGCAGGGGACGAAAATGGTTTGAGTTTAATCGAAATTATTGCATTATTATTTTTTTGTTTTAAGTTTTTTGGATTTTCAATTATTTATTTTTCAACTCAGGGTTTTTTTTATGTCTATAGAGATATGAATAAAAAACATAACAGGGCTACGATTGCGCATAAAGCGCAATCTTACGATACTCTAGATGAAATAGAATTTTTTGTGATCCCAAGAAATTTTGTATGGGGAGTGTTAGAAGGGATGATAGCATTGTACTAATTTTTTCGACATCATGCTAAAGTAGCTATGAAAATGTTTTATACAAAATGCTTACTCCAAAAACTGAATGGGAACTGAGAAAATTAGTGAGTTTGATTTAGTGAAAATGTGCAGTTTGTATGGGAGGTGGTAGAAAGAGTGGAGGGATTTTGATGATTTTTTCAGAAATAACTAGGAATATTATAAAATTGGTATCCCTTAAATTTCAGACTAGTGCCATTCATAATTTTCAAGAAAATCGATTTTTTGTGAAGTTGTGAAACTGTGTCATATTGTATGGGAGAGGATAGAAGTAGTGAAGCAAATCAAATATTTTTTTTTTCACCTTAGTAATAATATTAATTAAATATTTATTACAAAATATGAGCTCAACAAATGTTATATGTTCTGAGAAAATCGGCTTAGGGCATTTCAGGAAAAAGTGTAGTTTGTATGGGAGGGGGTGGAAGGAAAGGGAGGAAGCAAATAATTTTTGTACTGTAGATTTAAATCATTAAAAAAGTAATATATACCAAAATTGAGACCAATAGCTTTTATACTTTTTGAGTAAATCCATTTATTGTCAAATTGCAAAATTGTGTCATTTTGTATGGGAGGGGGTAGAAGGGGTGAAGTTAATCATCTCATTTTTTTTGACCTTACTAACAATTTTAAATAAGTATTTGGTGCACAATTTCAGCCCGCTGAATTTTATAAGCACTGAGGAAATTGGCTTAGAGTAATTCATGATAAGTACAGTTTGTATGGGAGGTGGTAGAAGGAGGGGGAGGACACGCACAATTTTTATATGATAGATTGACATTATCATAAAAGTAATATATTCTGAATTTCAGGCCAATAACATTTATACTTTTTGAGCAAATCCGTTTATTGTCAAATTGCGTAATTGTGTCATTTTGTATGGGAGGGGGTAGAAGGGGTGGAGCGATTTGGCCCGTTCACGAACTTGACCTTACTTTTTTGTCAAAAACGACGTGTACAAAATTTGAACATTCTAGCTCAACGCGTTCTCAAGCTAGAGAGCGCACGGACGGACGGACGGACGGACGGACAGACGGACGGACGGACGGACGGACGGACGGACGGACGGACATCCGGTTTTGAAATTTTTGAGTGATAATATTAACTTCTGTATTCATCATTTTTTTCTCCGAGCCTTATTTCTTGGCGTTACAAACCTTAGAGCGAACTTATAATACTCTCAGATTCCATCTAGAGTATAATTAGTTTATGATTTAAAAGATCAATATTAACAACTATATCCCAATGAACAAGAATATAAGGAATTGAAAATTATCGAGAGAAATGGAGAAAATGCAGCAGTGGCATCGTTAAAAAGTGTTTTAAGTTTTTGGGGATTAAACGGAAGAAAAAATAATAATGCATCGATATGTGGGGTACTGCATTTTTAACAAAATTTTAATTAAATTAATGCAAAATAAATTCGTATTTAAAAATTATGCAGGCAATAAATCTTCATTCCTTTAAAAATAATGAGTCTCTCTAATGTGCTTATTTCGAAGAGAACATATCTCTGAAATTGTTTTTACTATAAAGTAATAAAAAGTAGTTATGCTTGTGAAAATTATTATTAATAAGAGAAACTCTAATTTCATAAAAATCTCAAAATAAAATTTGAAATTTTTCTCGCGAATTATAAAATGAAACCCCCATTCATGTCACACCTTTGTATTTTTCACAGCTGATTTTGACATCAAAGTATTGTTGCGAGCTAGGGGTTTGCCGGGATTTCAAGTAAAACACAATTCGTTTAAAAATAAGTGATAATTTATTTATTCGCACTTTGACTTAATTCGCACTTTAACTTAATTCGCACTATACAGGGTGTTTGGTACTCCGTGCATAACCTTGTAAGGGGTTATTCCTGGATATATTTTGAGCAAAAAATTGTTCTACGGAGATGGTCAATTTTCAATATCCACGGAGATGCAGGGTGATCAAGAAAAGTCCTTCGGACCTGTACTTCATAAATCACATGACTTATATTTAGAAATTTCTTATGCTCTTGAAAAAGAGATATGTGTAGTTCATTATTCTTGTCAAACCAGTAACCACAAATTGATTAAATACCCCGAAGAAGAATTATATTATAATTGTTACATCATTTTCAACATGATTCATCATTAACAAATAACAACTAATTAGTAGCAACAATAATAAAAAATGTCAGTATCTCTAAAAGTTTGAATTAATTTGATAAAAGAAGAAAACAAAATATTATTTTTCTTTATTTGCAATTTGTAGAAAAAATCCTTATTTTCATTATAATCGCGCACTTGGGATATTAGCTAGTTTGTTGCACTTTTTGAAGATTTTATTAAAGCGAATCTAGAGTAGAAGTGGCTTGAAGAAGAATTTTTTTTAGCTCGACATTGAACACAATTTCCTGTTATGACCACCTATAGGGGGACACAAAAAGTTCTCTTCCACAAGGCGCGATCCTGAGCATTGGCCTTTAGTTGTTGCCAGGACTTATTTATTCCTATGGCCTCCTGCTCAACTGCTCGCTTCCATGTGTTATATGGTCGATTAACCCGACGTCTTCGGATTATAATCCAGAGCTAGTGTTGTGATGTTTTGCTTTGTTTTTCTCAAAGTGTGACCGATCCACTGCCATTTCTGCCTTTGAAACTGAGTGCTAATTTTAGTCTATCGTCGTTAGAGATCACTTTTTTTTTTACAGATATAACACAAGTCATATAGGCAATTTCGGCCTTTATGTGCAATGCACAAACACAGTCATGGAGGGAAGGAATGGAATTGGGAAGTTAGGGGAAGGGGAGTGAGAACGACCGTAACGAATGAAGAAACTGGTTTGTTTTTCAGTCTTAATGGCTGCTACTGACAAATACTTGCAGATGTTATAGGGGACTGAATGATAGAAAGCGAACAGAAACAGAAACCTTCTCGAAGTGGAACTGTTTCGCTTTTACACCGTTTACCCATTTTATTTTGAATAAATTTTCATTGCCAGTAGTAACTGAAAATTCGTGTTTAAAAAAATTCCACTGTCTGGAGTGGGAATCGAATCCCCTGCCTATTGACAGTGAAGCAAGCACGTTGCCCACTACGCCACGGAGTCCTCACTTTCGTCCAGAATATCTCTAAGATGCGTCAGAGGCGTTAGTTCACGAAATTTTGTAGTTTCTTGGTAAGCCTAACGGTCACATTCCATGTGGTACAACCATATAACAACACTCGCAGCTTCGTGCGAAGGATGATATCTCTTAATCTCCAGAAAGAAGAAAGGATACTGAAGGCCTGACGAGCTCTATTTATACGGGCCGCACTATCCTTTTCGGCTCTGCTGTCCATTCTCACAATGCTTCCGAGGTAACAAAAATCTTGCACCTCTTACACATCTTGTCCGTTAAGAACAATCGGTTTGCTTGTGTTGGAACCCATTTGCATGTACATACTTGGTTTTACGTACATTTATTTGCATTTCTGCTTCTTTGCATTTAGAATTCAACGAGCAAACATTTGACTTTAAATCCGAACGGCTATGTGCAAGCAAACACACGTCATCGGAATAGTGAAGGTGACTTAATACGTTAAACGGTCCTTACTGAAGACCTTTATCTATCTGCCCCATCTACGCTGTCGAAAGCCTTCTTAAAGTCCACGCACATGAGATGTAGTGGCGAATCCATTTCGGCAGACTGCTCCTATATTATCCGTAGAGTATTTATTTGTTTTTGTACAAGACGATCCTTTGCGGAATCCAGGCTAATAATTTTCGAGAGTGCTCTCTATGTTACAACATCACTAATCCTATTGAGAATTATCTTAGCCCCAGGATCGTCTGGTTGATCGTCCCTAATAGAGTTGTATATGAGCATCGCGGTAGTTTCGTCTCAAGCCGGGAGTTCTTTGGTTGATACCGGGTTGAGAGATGATTGGCTTTTATCCGATCGCCAATCTTGTCCTATGTGTCTTGCAACATCCAGGGTTTCTCACGCCTTTGCGCATATCTCACAGATTCTTCAGCATTACATTTCATTTTGTTTTATCGCTTCCCAAACCGACTGGACTGTATGCTACAGTTTAAAGGGTGCCCCTAAGTTCAAATTGGTGCCTTAAAAAAAAAAAACTTGTTAGAAATGTGTTTCTCCCACTTGGCGTTCAGTGTGCTTATTTCATATCCGCCCAATGTGGATGACTTTTTGCGTAGAATGGTTATATACTCGCGTTTTTCATTGGGGTCTCCAAGTTTATCCACATTAAGCGTGAGCTTCATTTGAAGAATTTGTCGCTGTCGGACAACTGCTGTGCACAATCTCAAGCAGGCAACCATCAAGTGGTGATCGCTCTCTAAGTCAGCTCCACGTCGAAAACACATCTTTTCCATCGGAGACTTATAGCCAAATGATCGATCTGGTTCTGAGTAACACCAGGGAAAACCCAAGATGTTTTATGGTGACTCTTGTATAGAAAAGAGGTCCCTCTGATGATCATTTTTCGAGTACTACAAAACTCCACGAATAATTTGCCGTCGTGGCGCGTCGGCTGAAGGGTCACCATGACGTGGTCTAGTCCAGTATTGTCAGACCCAACCTGGCCATTCATATATCTTCTACTTTTACAATGGCATTACACTCCAAATTGGGCCACGGTCTTTTGACCTACAGGCTTCTTAGCATTTTCACTACTTATTGTGGAAGGCTCAAAACTATATCTACGATTTTTTTTTCATTTTTGTAGAATGAGGTAACCAAGGTATTTCTAGGCAGACGGTTTCCTGGAATTATACGTCGAACGGAATTTGAACTCACGACCTTCGCATTGTTGGCCAATACGTTACCCACTAGGCTACACCCTAGCGTTCATACCTCCTGAGATGATAATAATATCACCACTTCGAACACGCTCGAAATTGGCACTCAGTTGCCCATAAAACTCCTCTTTGTCACCAGGTGTTTCGGCATTAGTTGGCGCGTATTATTGACGACGATAATCCTATCGGAGATTGGTTCTCTGCTGATGAGACTGATTTTCGGTGTAAGGACGACCGCCACGCCATTTTCGGCTTCACACGCAGGACCAATGTACAGAATGGTGTGGTGATTCTGTCCATCTGACTTCGCTCAAGCCCAAGATTTGGATGTCGTAGTGCTCCATTTCACGGTCAATTAGTGATTGGCGATGTATGGACCGAGTGATCTCAGCCCTTCCACTATCATTCAATGTCATTTATAGAACAAGCAGGACTGTCTTTGAGTGTATTCTACTGCCCCATCCCTCAATATACATAGATAGGAGAAAATAATTTCCACATCTGTTCCAAAGTTGTTAGATGAATTGAAGTTGCAGTTAATAGACTGAGTTTTAAGTTGTAGTAATTAAATTTCTTGGGTCACCAAAGAACACACTTTGTCGCCAACATTTTTGAACATAGGGATGCTGCCTTAAGTTTTATTGGTTCCAAGATAAGTTTTTTTGGTTCCAAAAAAAACCAGCGTCCAAAGAAAATTGTAGTAAATGTTTCATAACCATCAGTCGAAATTGGTCGATTCTGTCTGCCATATCTATATCAGCGAATTAAAACAAACCCTTTTCAATAGGCTAGCGACAATCATAGAATTTAATTTTGTATTGAGTATCTCAATTGCTTGTATCACGTTTAGCCCCGTTTGGCCGGTGGACAGTTTTGTAAAATGCAACACATCCCAAATGGTGGGCCACGATGGGTTTCGCATTGAAGACCGAATGTTTATCAGAGGACTCGTTTTTTCGTAGTCCACTCTAGAGTTATTGTATAGGACCCTCTCCAATTAGAGTTTTGACAACTGAAGATTAGTTTTACCTTATTTCTTGGGATCGATCTTGTTTTTCGCAGAAGTTCCAGACCAAATGTAAATTCATACTCCCGAGAATCACGTTTCAAGTAATTTTTGGTGAAACCGCAAGTTTCTATCATCTTTTTAGTACCTATGAGTGACATTACGGCTGTATGGCGAAACTTGAGATAGAGGGTCCGTTTGTATACAGTAACTTTATCCACTCGAATTCTGCAATAATTTTGACGGTTTCTTCAAGTTTGGAAACAGGAAAAAATCGCAGGGGCTAAATCTGGTGAATATGGTGGATGAGTAACCAATTCATAACTCAATTCATGTTTCTTTGTTATTAAGACTGCACACGTGTGCATCCGTGCATTGTATTGGGGGAGGAGCACTTTCTTCTTGCGGTTAATTTTGCATCAAATCGATGCGCCGGTAATCGTTTTGCCTTTTTGAATGTAATCGATGTGGATTTCGCCGTGTGCATCCCAGAAAACTATCGCCATCTCCTTGTTGACCGACAGACCCATCATCGGCGCCGACACGCTCGCAGGATCACACTGTTTTGACTGTTCCTTTGTCTGTGGTGCGTTGTGATGGATACATGTTTCGTCCAAACAGCGCCAATCACTCCTTCGACATGGTAGCACGTGTGCGATTATGGTAAATTGTGAGCAAACGCGACACTCATCGCGCGAATACCCGAATGATTATGCAAAATATAATGCACTGTAACAGTTGAAATCCCTGCGACCTCAACCGCGCACATTCAATCTCCGATCGACCAGCTGCATATCATTGGCTTTCTCTGTAATTTCTGGGGTGGTTGGTGACCTCAATTGGACGTCCAGAACGTTCGGCATCACACGTCACTGCTTGTACGACCGGATCGGCATTCAGTAAACCACTCGTGAAGCATTCATGTCTGATTAGGACACTCTAATACTTTTGATCTTTTTAATACATCTATGTTTGAAATTAGGAACTAATTGCTTGACCAGCGATACAAATTGTAAAAATAACATTGCAAAGCGATTAATTAAGTAATATAAATATTGAGCTTGTATTTAATTATCTTATCTTCATATTGAACATTTGTAAAAATCAGTTGGCTCAAATTTTGACAGTAGTCTATTGACGATGCTTCTTTACAGAAGCAGTGTTGAATTTAAGGCGAAAACTACGGAAGATCAAAATTTCACGAGCTTATTAAAGTACCCTCATCATCGCCAGAGACTTCACTCCGAGGAATTCTAAGAATACAACTTTTCCGCCGGCTCCTCAAGCATCGGCAAGATCTTAGCTGCTACTAAATCAAATTTTAGAACTAATGATTCTTCAATCATCAATATTTTTTATCAAAATGTGCGTGGTCTAAAAACCAAGCTGCAGGATTTCTGGTCTTCAGTTTATGTAGATGCGCCCGACCTATTTTGTGTTTCGGAAACTTGGTTAAATGCTTCCATTAGCGACTCGCGATTTGGCAAGATCTGATAAGGAGGATGGTGGTGGAGTTATGTTTGGTGTCAACACCCGGTTTACTTGTCATTCCTGCCCTAGCCTCAACACATTCCCGATTGAAAACATTGTGGTTAAAGTCTGTTTGTCCTCGTCACATTCACTCTACCTGTGCTGTGTATACATCCCTTGTCAAACCGAGCTCTCTGTTTACGAAAATTTCGTTGACCTATTTTCAAACTTCATCAATAATCTTAGTGCCAATTCTTCAATTTTTATATGTGGTGACTTTAACATGACCGCCACCTCGTGGTCCAGCAATCACACAGTGCCTATACCTACAACTTCCCGTCTTAACGTTTGTGTTTCGTCTTTTATCGAACTTTGTTCCCTCCAACAACACAATAGTATTCCCAACTCTAACGATAAGCTACTTGACCTTGTATTTTCGAATACGGATGCTTCTAATGTGTTAATTTCGTCTTTCGATGGGTTTGTTTCCATTGACACCCATCATCCACCTTTAAACATTACTGTAACTATTGCGCTCAAAGTCTTTTCGCCATTTATCTCGACAACTTCTAAAAGAAATTTTAGGAAAGCTAACTCAATCAAATTCCTGTTAAGACCCCCTATAGGGGCATAGGACAGAAACAACTCTCTTCCACAAGGCGCGATCCTGAGCATCGGCTTTAAGCTGTTGCCAGGACTTGTTTATTCCTCTGGCCTCCTGCTCAACTGCTCGCTTCCATGTGAAAGCTAACTACAGCGCCTTAAAAGCGGAACTAGGCTTGGTTGATTGGGACGCTATATTGAATGATCTTTCGTCTGAAAATGCTTTAGCACTCTTTCATAACATACTTGACAAACTCATTGCACAACATGTTCCACTGCAAATCTCTGCTAAGAGAACTTATACTGACTGGTTTTCAGAATCTACAATTCAATTACTTCGAAAGAAAACGATTCTTCGCCGCAAGTACAAGCGATCAAATCATATTTCTGACTACCAGAACTATTCTTCGCTCAGATTGCTTGCCAAGAACTCTATTAAAAATGATTGGAACCATTACCTTAGTTTCATTGAGTCTTGTTTAGCTCGTAATATGACTAAGCCCTTCTGGTCGTACATTAAGAAAAATAGAAAGACGTCCCCGCTTCCCTCTATTATGCGTTATGGAAACATCTCTGCTGGGGAACCTCAAGGTATCTGTGATCTTTTCGCTTCATACTTCAGCTCTGTTTTCTCTTCCACCGACAAGGATCTAAATTACAATTTCTTTGTTGAGAGCCATGAACCTTTGGGCTTCATCCCTATTTCTTCGGTCGATGTTGCAAATTGCATTACTCTGCTGGATCCAAACACCAATGGTGGACCGGATGGAATTCCCAATTGGTTCACCAAATCACTTTGTGATGAATTATCTTCTCCGCTTGCGATGATTTTCAACAAATCTCTCAGTGATGGTTACTTTCCCAGTGCTTGGAAGCTAGCTACCGTGATCCCAATTTTTAAAAAAGGTGACAAGAATAATGTTACAAACTATCGGCCGATCTCAACACTGAACTGCTTTGGAAAAATATTTGAACGATTAGTTCATAACTCTATCTCAGAACATCTTTCTCATCTTATTTCTTCAAAGCAACATGGGTTTCTTAAAGGCAAGTCCACGACTTCAAATCTCCTCGAACTTTGAATGCCGTAGATCCGTGCACACCATATACACTGACTTTGCCAAAGCATTTGACTCTGTGAATCCTAAGATACTCATATCTAAATTAAAGAAGTACGGTATCTGTGGTTCGCTTCTCAGTTGGATTTCTTCATATTTGTCTGATCGAAGTATGAGAGTGACTTTTCTCGGCAAATCATCACCGATTTTTTCGGTTAACTCCGGAGTTCCTCAGGGTTCCATTCTCGGTCCACTCTTATTTCTTGTTTTCATAAATGACTTACCATCATTTTTATCTTCTCACTGCCTTTTATATGCTGACGACCTCAAAATATTCCGAGTGATCGAATCTCTTTCTGACTGTCTGGCACTGCAAAGTGACCTTTATTCTCTATCTGAGTGGTGTCTTAACAATGACATATCTCTTAACATTGAGAAATGTCTTTTCATGAAGTTCACTTGCCAACTTAACCCCCTTAACTTTACCTACATAATCAACACGACTCGTCTTTCTGAGGTTAGCACATATAAGGACCTTGGTGTTCTATTTGACAGTAAGCTAAAGTTTACGCATCACTATGCTGAAATCTCTGCTAAAGCCTATCGGCTCTCTGGTTTTATATTGCGCTCCACTAAATCCTTTTCGAGTATAACCGTTGCTGTTTAAAACGTTAGCTCGTCCTATCTTAGAGTACTGTTCTCCCATTTGGAATCCCCATTACCAGTGTGATATTGACCTTATTGAGTCTATTCTTTCGCTTTGAAAATCAGCAAGTTTCTTACGCTAATCGTTTGGCCGAACTTGATCTTCCATCCCTTTATCAGCGACGTATTTTAATAGACCAGTGTACACTATACAAAATCGCTAACGGTATCGTCACTTCACCTTTGCTTATCGAACTATCGTTCCGGGTTTCTACTGCTACGAGGAATCGTGATACTTTCAATCTCCCTCGTGCACTTCATAATGTTTATTATCATTCGCCCTTTCCTAGATTTCAAAGGATGCATGATTTCCTGCAGCTTGGTTCTTTAACTGTTCCTTATAGTTTATTTTTAGGCACACTAAAACACATTCTTGACCTATCTTGATTAACGTAATTTCTAGTAATTTGTAATTTTGTTGTTTTTATTATTTTTATTTTATTTAGTTTTTTAGTTTTACTATTATTATTATTATTTTTTTTTTTTTAATTTTATCGTGCTCGTTGTTATTATTTCCTTTTAGTCATTTGCTATTATAGTAAGTCTTATTTGTAGATAAAATTTTCGCTCCACTTTTAAATGGCGGCTTTACATTATTGGAGCTATCTGTGTTAAAGCTGTAAATAAATAAATAAATAAATAAACGTTTTACCCTCGTATTTTTGAAGAAAAATAAATTTCCTCAGCGTTTTTATATACTCTCTTTCGCATATATTGGATTCCCCAGCTATTTTTTTTCCTAATTTTCTACTCTTGAATTATCTAAATTTCACGTCCGCCAAAGTTTTCTAATTTAGTCCAACTTTTACATCAACTTCGAGATCAGCGAAATCATCAAATAACTCATCATAATACTCAACAATGGTTGTTGAATTTATCAAACTGCTAGGTGTAGCCTAGCGGGTAGCGTGTTGGTATGCAATGCGAAGGTCGTGAGTTCAAATCCTGATCGACGTATAATTCCTATACGCTGCCTGCTTGGATATACCTTGGTCACCTCAATCTACGAGCTGTGCGAAGAGCTAACAACCTTTCCACAATAGGAGGAATGAAAATGTTAAGGAACCTAAAATTCTGAAAGCTTACATAATGATCTGTGTTATAGGCAAATTCAGCCTTTATGTGCAATGCACAAACACAGTCATGGAGAGAAGGAATTGGGATTGGGAAGGTTGGAGAAGGGGAGTGAGAACGACTGTAACAATTGGTAAACAGAAACCATCTACCGTCTTGAAGTGAAAAGTTTCACTTTTACATCGTTTGCCCATTTTATTTCGAATAATGTTAATTGCCTATAGCAACTGAAAAGTTCAGTACTTAAAAAATCTTCTGCCTGGAGTGGGAATCGAACCCACGACCTATTGACTGTGAAGCAAGCACATTGCCTACTATGAAACGGAAAAAAAAGATGTAAAATGAAAGTTTCCAACTCTGGCAAAAGGATGTGTATGGTCCCTTAGAGTTCCAGCCCTTGTACATCGGTTCAAGTTCTGCAGCATAATTAGTATGCTAAACTTTACTGTTGCAACCTAAGCTTTTCAAGTCATCAACGATATCTTAACGCTATCGGAAAAGTAAGTATGATCCTTTGCACATATTATATTTCGCACTTCAAAAAATTTCGGTCGAAATCATCGAACCCCCTAAAATCATTTCGAAATTGTTACGTAAAATTCGAAATTAATGACTTCAAATTATCCGAATCAGTACGACGAAAATTGATACATCGAACTCATACATGGAATATAATATGGAAATTTCTAGGAAGTGGATCACTCAGGCATCGTAATATGTTCTACTAATCACCTTCTTAAAGGCTTCCGTGGCGTAGTGGGCAGAGTGCTTGCTTTTCAGTCAATAGGTCGTGGGTTCGATTCCCCCTCCAGACGGGATTTTTTTAAGTACGAATTTTTCAGTTGCTACTGGCGATGAAAAATTATTCGAAATAAAATGGGCAAACGGTGTAAAAGTGAAACAGTTCCACTTCAAGAAGGCCTAGATACTCAGTAGATGGATTCTGTTCGCTTTCTATTCAGTCCCCCATAACATCTGCAAATATTTGTCAATAGCAGCCAGTACAACTGAAAAATATATATAAGCTTCTCCACTCGTTACGGTCGTTCTCACTCCTCTTCCCCTACCTTCCTAATCCCATTCCTTCCCTCCATGACTGTGCTTGTGCATTGCACATAAAGGCCGAAACTGCCTATAACACAGGTCATTCCGTAAAAAAAAGGGTAATCAGCATGGAAGCTGACGTCCAAAACTCCTTAAGAGAACACCCACTAGGAATGGAATTTACAGGCAATTACTAGAAATCAACTATTTGAAAACATAAAAATGCAAGATCTGCTATTCTTTACCAAATAAAGATTCCTCATAATGAGATAGATCAAACAATTGAGGCTGGACTGGGCACACCACCAGAAAGCAGGAATATCATTGGAATGATATATTGACCAGACGACTTTGTCGAACTTGGGCGATGCACCTTTCTTGAAAATGTGCAAAAATAAAAATATCCACCCCATCCAACTATATTCGCCAAACAGATAATGCATAATTATCGTAACACGTCCATCAATACTTTCAGAGTTCAATTAAATATTCATCATCACATCCACAATCCACGATACAATCAACTCTCAATTTTTTACAATTGATTTGCATTCGTCTTGACGTCAATTATTGCATTTCGCAGCCTAGTGCACTAACCCTCTTCTTTTGTTCAATCCGCCATAATCCTTTATTATTGCGCGCTGTTTTTGGGGTGCAACAAAATCATGCCTATAATTGACCAACAGATGGCCGTCAATGAGCAACCTGTTCGACTTAAAATGGAATTCATAGCTAGTTCCTTGGCATATGGCGCCCAATAATGGCGCATCATAACTATAGGTGTGATCCATTACGATGCATCACTCATCTCACAGTTTATTGTTCTGTGATGATTTTCGTGATGATGTTGATTTTATTGGGACGGTACAAAATTCCATCACGTTCTCTTTTTCAATGGTTTTTTGGTTTGTGTCAAAACAACAATTGATATTGTCGTAAAATTTTTATTTTTTCGTAAAAAATACAATCTTTAAAAAAAAGGACGCAACAATGGTTGAAATTAAATCGAAGGAGAAAGATCTTTATGATGAGTGACACACACAAGGCCTTCAACCTGATTAATTACAAATTCATAACGCAACATAAGGCTTGCGCGCGCCTTTATCTTAAGATTTACGATATTATGAATATCACTTTATTATTTCTCTGCATCCTCGAAACATATTACTACCTTAAAACTGCAGGTGGATTGACCAAGCCAAAAGGCCAATAGAGACGGATACGAATACTCTTGCGTATTTTACATTTGATGGTGATCATAATCGTGATCATGATGACGACGATGATGATTGAACAATTGTTTCACCTGTTAGTCGTTAAGATCACATTTATGGTGTTAACTTGACAAGACAGATAAATATTTTGTTGTAAGAAAGACAACGATATTGTACAGTATTGCACGTACTTGGGATAATTTTTTCTCATTTATAAAATAATAAAACACAACTATGGTTGTTTTTAAATCTCATTTGCATTCGTGTATTGCTTTGATTATGCATTCTATTTTCAAGATCCTCAATCCTCGATTGCGTGACACGCATAATATAATTGAGTGAAATATAAAATTTCGCATTTTATATTTCTTTTGTTGAGAGTCTGACTAGACAAAGGTCGATAGAATTGTCGAATAGGTTTAGGCCCAGATTTATTTATGTTATTGGAGCAGTTTAAAACTGATCGATACACTGAAAGTAATACAATAGATCACATCTTGTAATTTATTCGCATCATGTAGGGGGCGGATAGTTTGTAGCTCAACCCATAGAAGCTACCTCCTACTTGGATCACGTCCAATTTCTTGTCATCTCTTCATTGATTGACATTGAGAATAAGTTTTCAAATATTGTGTTTTATATATTATACTAGCGATCGCCCGCGACTTTGTCCGCGGAAGAATCGCAAAATAAGCAATTTTTGAGAATGTAGTTAGTAATATGTCCATTATGTGAGATATACATATAATCTGTTTAGTTTAATGACTCTTTAAACACAATGGTTTGTATTTTGTTGGAATCAGAACCATAAATTATTAAGAATGAAACCACGATACTCGCATTTGTATGAGACAGGCTCGTGATCAAATCAATCCCGTGATTTGAGATCATATACGTATTGAAGAGCATTAAGGACATGTGAATAATTATAGCTTGTGTTAATTAAAAAAAAAGCCCAAATAACGTTAAGCTTAAAACCATAACAGGACTACGATTGTGCGTAAAGCCCAATCATACGATACTATAGATGAAATCGAAATTTTTGTGATGTTAAGAAATTTTGTATGGGGAATGCTAGAAAGGGTCACAGTACTGAACTAATTTATTTCACATCATGCAAGAGTAGCTATAAAAATGTTTTGTACCAAATTTAAGTTTGACAAATTGAATAGGTACTGAGAAACTTAAAGCATTGGATTTGATGAAATTGTGCAATTTGTATGGGAGTTGGTAGGAGGGTTTTTGATGATTTTTCGACAAACAACTATAATCATAATTAAATTGATTTATTTTAAATATTAGATCAGTAAGGTTCACACTTTTGAAGCAAATCGAGTTTTTGAAAACTTGTGGAATTGTATCACATTGTATGGGAAGGGGTGAGTGGTTGGATGGGTATAGATAGGGTAGGCATCTGATCGGCGTCATTAGGCGACGCCCAGTGTTGTAACTGTCATATACACATCAATTGTGCTCATCATACCTCCACGCGGTAACCACCGGATACTGGTCTTGTCCATCCGGACTTGACTTGCTGACTGATGGCCGCGAGTGCTAATGAAACAGAAAATTTCTAGTACTATAATAATATGGCCCTCCAAGTTGGGCGATGTGCTAACAACTCATCCTCGGAAAAACCACACCCATTTCGAAACCTGAAGCAACGCCTCGGATTGGATTGATTCAACAGCAACGACCACGCAAACGAAAAATGGACTATTCCTTCGGATCTTGGAACGTGCGATCCCTGTACAGAGCAGGAGCAGTGAGAGCGCTTCTGGAACAGGCAGCCAAATACAATATAAACATAATTGCACTCCAAGAAACTAAATTGTTAGGTAGCGAGATTACTGACATTAGATCGCACACAATTTTCAAAAGTGGGAAATCATCGGGAAGCCGGGAACTTGGAGTTGCGTTTATCGTCGACAACAAGTTTAAACACCAAGTTACCAACTTCAAATCCGTCAATGAACGATTGTGTGCAATCCGCATCGAACTAAGTTTCTTTAATGTTTGGCTTATTAATGTCCACGCCCCAACGGAAGACAAAGACGACGAAGTTAAATACGTCGAATGATATTAAAATAGTATTAGGTGACTTTAACGTGAAAGTAGGCAAAGAAGAAACATACATAGAGACAATTGGAAGGCACAGTCTCCATGATATTAGTAACGACAACGGCCAGAGGCCGACTAATTTCGCCAGCAGCAAAAACCTTATTGTAAGCTCGACATGCTTCTCGCATCGTGACATTCATAAGAGAACGTGGGCATCACCCGACGGAAGAACCAAATAGACCATGTTCTAATAGAGAAAAGGACGGCCTCCTGCATTCTCGACGTGCGTAGATGTCGAGGGGCTAATTGCGACACAGACCACTATTTGGTAAAGGCCAAGTTCCGATGTCGAATCGCAAACCGAGGACACCCAAAAACACAACCGGTTCCTAAATTCGACATAGGAAAACTCAAAGACGAGAAAATAGTTTCGAAATATGTATCAGCCTTGGAGAGGCACTTCGCGACAATGCTGAATACCACCGCCAGCAAGCCAATAGAAGAAATGTGGCAAAATATCACAGATGGCAGTACATCTGTCGCAGAGGAGGTGATAGGACAACAACCCCGGCGCAAAAGAAATGATTAGTTCGACAACGAATGCCAAGATGCCTTAGATCGAAAAAATTGAGCCTACAAAATATTAACGGAACGGCCGGCCGACACGAGCCAAACAGGACAAATACAAGGATCTTAGACGATTTGCAAACAAAATATGCAGACGAAAAAAAACGGAAGTACAATAATGACGAAATTAAAAACATGGACGAACAATTTAAATTACACAACACAAGAGCCGCGTATTCCCTTGTTAAAAGGATGAAAGAAGGATACAAACCGAAAACGACCCTCTGCAAGGATGCAGAAGGGAACATTATAAGTAACGCGGAAGAAAACTAAGATGGGCACAATGCTTTGAACACCTTCTTAACCCGAGCCCATCATCTACACGAACAGCAGCAGCAGATACAATAGCAGGTATAACTGATGTAACAGCTGATGAAGGATCTGCTTTGAGTCCTCCCACACTCGAAGAAGTAAAAACAGCCCTAAGGAACCACCCAAACAACAAAGCGCCGGGCACTGATCAAATCCCAGCTGAACTTCTGAAAGCCGGCGACACCTGCATAGCGCATCTCCTACATAGATTAGTCACGGACATATGGACGCAGGAAATACTTCCTGAAGATTGGCGCAAGAGCATCATATGTCCAATTTATAAAAAAGGTGACAAACTCTGCTGCGAAAACTACCGAGAAATATCTCTGTTGTGTACGTCTTATAAGATCTTGACGAAAATTCTAGAAAAGAGAATTAAGCCCTATGCTGACAAAGTAATTGGTGAATACCAAGGCGGATTTAGAGCTGGACGCTCGACCACGGACCAGATACTCTCAGTTAAACAGATGCTGGAAAAGTGCTGGGAATATAATATTGAGGTGCACCAGATATTTGTTGACTTCAAACAAGCATACGACAGTATCGACAGGCGCGTACTGTATAAAATCATGTTGGAGTTTGGAGTCCCACCGAAACTGGTCCGACTGACAAGAATAACAATGACTGAGTCTTTGCCACAAGTCAGAGTAGAAAATGATCTGACTTCCAGTTTTAAAACAGACAACGGCCTTAAACAAGGTGACGGCCTCGCACCAATGCTTTTCAACTTAACTTTCGAATATGTTGTTCGGAAACTTCCCGTTGACACCAAGGGAACACTATGCTTCAAATCCACACAACTCGTAGCATATGCCGACGACATAGATATCCTTGCAAGATCTCTGGAGAGTGCTAAGAAAGTATTTGTAAACCTTGACTCGGTAGCAAGGGAAGTTCGACTACGTATTAATGAAAATAAAACAAAAATTATGACACAATCTGGGAAAAAGACGCCAATCAAACAAAATACTACAGTAGGAGACTATAACCTAGAAAACGTAGACAACTTTATATACCTAGGGCCGAACCTATCGAAGGATGGAAGCGAACCCATCGAAATTGAAAGAAGAATAATTATGGCAAACAAGACGTATAATTCGGTACTTCCAATAATTAAAAACAAGAACGTACACAGGAAAACAAAACTTAAGTTATATAAAACGATTATACGACCTGTGCTATGCTATGGCAGCGAAACGTGGACATTAACTCAGGCGTCCGAAAAACTCCGCCTTTGAAAGAAAGGTCCTCAGAAGAATCCTCGGACCTGTGAGAGAAGACTCGATCTGGAGAATGCGATACAATAGAGAATTGTATGCCATCTTCGACAATCCAGAAGTGTCAACCCTCATAAAATTTCAAAAGTTACAATGGGCTGGTCATGTGGAGCGGATGGATGACGGAAGAATTCCCAAGCGCACACTAAAAGGGAAAGTCAACGGACAAAGACCGGTCGGAAAACCACGAAAGCGCTGGGAGGATTCGATTGACGCAGGCAGCAAATCACTACTAAGATTTTCAAACTGGAGGACGCGGTCACTGAACCGAGATGGGTGGAGGCAAAGCATTCAGAAGGCCAAAGCCCGATTTGGGCTGTAGCGCCATCGTAAGTAAGTAAATAAGTATGGGAGGGGGTAGAAGGACTGAAACTAATCAGTTAAATTTTTTCCCGATATTGATAATAATGGTAATTAAGGATTCTATACAAAATTTTAGCGCGGTGAAAGCTACACGTATTGAGAAAATTGGATTAGAGTATTTCATGAAAAAGTGCAGTTTGTATTGGAGGTGGTGGAAGGAGTGAGGTGTTTTTAGTGATTTTTTGAAAAACAACTACAACCATTATTCAATTGATATATTTTAAATATTAGATCAGTAACGTTCACACTTTTGAAGAAAATCGAATTTTTGTAAAGTCGTGGAATTGTGTCACATTGTATGGGAGGGGGTAGAAGGAGTGAAGCTAATCGGTTAATTTTTTCCCGATAATAATAATAATGCTAATTAAAGATTTAGTACAACGTTTTAGATCGATGAAAGTGACACGTACTGAGAAAATTTGTGTATAGTATTTCATGAAAAAGTGGATTTTGTATGGGAGTTGGTGGAAGGAGTGGGAAAATTTTAAAACCTTGTCTATCAAAAGATTGCATTATAATGGAAATAATATGTTCTAAGCTTCGATTCAATAACTTTTATAGTTTCCAAGAAAATTTGATTAATACATATATATTTTTGAAAATGAGTCACTTTGTATGGGAGGAGGTAGAAGGCGTGAGGGGAGTGACATAAAACCAAAAGCAGATTACATCCCGGAGCATACCTAATAAACTGTGAAAGTTTCGTTACAATCGGTTCAGCCGTTTTTGTGTGAAAGGCGGACAGACAGACGGACAGACAGAGAAGAATTTTAAAAACGCTTGTTTTCTGCTTAGTTATTGCTAAAATAAAGCAAAAAACTAACTTATAGCCATTTCTAAACAAATAACAGACGGACATTACAATTATATTTATATAGATTATGTTGTTAATGTAAATCACAGGCAAACTTGTGATCAGTCGAACTGAGGAACTAGGCATTTGACAAATCAGTACTTCCTAAGGATTATAAAATGCAGCAATCTATATTATAGAACTCAGTTTCAAACCCTAGAAATGGAATTTCATTTCCATGTTATAGAAATATAGAAATGATACGATTTGAATTTCAGATCCAAAAAAAAAAATCGACATATTTTGAAATTGTGGCATTTTCGATGTGAGGTGATAGACGGGGTGGCAGGATCGAAACCATTTTTTCACATATCACTTATTATTACCAAAATACAAATTTGAGATTTATAAATTTGATGATGAGAAAATTAGTGTTTTGTACCTAGTCCTGCCATAAATATTGATACATGATTTTTTTAACTACAGAAATAAAACTGTTGGTTGCTGCTGGTTTGAATAATTTTTTCAGTTTTTTATTGCGTCAATAGTAAACTACAAAATTTAAAAAAATTATTCAAAATGGCCGTCATTTGCCTTAATACAGCGCAGATGTCTGTGAGGCCCATCATCGCGATATCCATGGGAAACTGGTCTACAAATGCTACCAACGCCTGCTTCAATGACTCCAGGTTGTAGTGGCGTCTTTTACAGATCATGTCCTCTAAAACTGACCACATTTGTAGTCGAGCGGATTAAGGTCTGGGCTGGCTGCCGGCCAATATTCAGTACTAATAAACTCAGGTACATGATTTGCAAGCCACTGTTGAGTTGTTTTGGCCTTATGAGCGGGCGCAATGTCTTGTTGAAATATCCATGGTTTGATTCAAGGGCTCCACAACATTCTTTAAAATGTCTCGCTGATAGTTTTTTGCCGTTGTTTTAACACCCTTGTAAGGAAGTGAGACGCCGTCATAGGATACTCCCCATCAAACCATTACTAATGCGGGATAATGGCCTCGTTCAATTAGCACCAGTTCACCGGCTTCCTTGGAGGATCGTGAATACACCCTATCATTCTGCTTATTAAAAGTTTCCATGGTAAAGATGTTTTCATCAGTAAATAGGATTTTTTTTGTAATTCTCTTTTTTCCGATTTTGTTTTTTTAATTCAACGGGAAGGCGCTGTCCTGTTTGCCATTTGAAAGCCCCAAGTCTTGTTTAATGATGCGGCTCATGGCTCTCGGCGCTATATCCATTTCACGAGCCATGATTTTTTTCCTGCGGACAGGAT
Source organism: Chorisops tibialis (assembly GCA_963669355.1). Taxonomy (NCBI): domain Eukaryota; kingdom Metazoa; phylum Arthropoda; class Insecta; order Diptera; family Stratiomyidae; genus Chorisops; species Chorisops tibialis. The sequence goes on along the minus strand of OY770263.1, from coordinate 167,578,574 downwards.
TTCGATTGATTCGCGACCTCACAGCATTGATGGCCTGTGGCGTACGAACCGAGCGAGGCTGGCCGGATCTTTTACGATCGCTTACATTTCCAGTATCAGCAAACAACTTCACAGTTCGATACACAAAACATGTGTGATATTCAACGGTTTTAACAAATCAAAAGTACGAGCTCTTTCTATTCCACACTTATGAAGAGCAATAACAGCAATATGGTTATCTTTGTCTGGTTTAGCGCATTTATAGAGCACATATCAACTTTCAAAGCTTGCAATATAACATTTGGCTGCGTTTAGGTTATCAGCCGCAAAGTCGCTTTTACACTTGTATCAATATTTATGGCAGGACTATTTCGTGGAATTGTAGATTTCGTATGGGAGTGGTGGAAGAAGTGGGGTGATTTCAATGTGTTATTGGAGAAATTATTATATTTAATATCAGAGAAATACTGAATTGAAAATTTCAGATTAGTACCATTTATATTTTTCACGCAAATAAACTTAGTGAAATTGTTTAATTTTGTATGCTGTGGAGTAATTTAAACCGTTCACCAACTCGACCTTACTTTTTTCGTCGGAAATAATGTGTACAAACTTTGAGCTTTTTACCTCAAGGCGTTTTCGAACTAGAGTGCTAATAAACGAACGGACAACCGATATCGATATGCTTGAGTGATAATATGAACTTCCGTGTAATTTATTTTTCCTCCGAGCCTTGATTCTTAGCGTTATAAATTTTTGAGTAAACTTATCGTACAATACTCTCAGATTTCATCTAGAGTATAAAAACTCTTAATTCTACTGGGATATGTTTAAGTTCATCAAGCTACGTAAACTGCAGTGGGCTAGTCATGTAGAGAGAATGGAAGATAGAAGAATTCCTAAACGTGCTCTTAAGGGCAAAGTGAATGGCAACAGACCAGTAGGCAAACCATGGGTATAGCCTAGTAGGAGTTCAAATCCCGGTCGGCGTAATATATAATTCCGGCACATTGCCTGCTTGGATATACCTCAATCTAAGAAAATGAAAAATTCGTAGAAAGATGGTTGTGCGAAGGGCTAACAACCCTTCCACAATAAGTAATAAAAAATGTTAAGGAACTTGAATATCAGAAGGCCAAGGTCCGATTTAGGCTGTAGCGCCATTGTAGAGAGTAGAGGCAAACCATGTAAGCGATGGCAGGACTCGATTGATGAAGATGGTAAAGCTATTTTTTTTTTTAAATTAGCAACGACTTTAGGAAGCCAGGGCCCAATTTGGACTGATGATGATGTTTGAGCTTGAGTCCGCCGGTGGTAGTCATTGGTCTATAAAGCTTCGGCTATTCCAGTGATTTTGCTTTTGGTGCCCGGGGACTCCACGGACCCGAGCTGATTCATCGGTATCAAAGCTATGCACGAGTTTAGACTGAAGTGGGTAGCGACCCACGAAAGCCAGACCAAAGGATTAGAACCTGGTACTACATGTGATGTGTCGAGGACTTCCAAGCATGTCGCATCGGTGAAATATAATGAGGTATACGAGCTCTGCGGGACTACAGGTATATAGTTTTTCAGAGTAACATCCGTTTACGGATGAACTCAAGAACTATGGAGAATTTGGTGAGCAAATCGTCGTAATGAAGGAAACAAGCTATTTGGTGATGTGAAAGCATGGCTTGCAGGTGGAAAACGAGACACCAAAGGGACCGAAATTGGATACAGATGTAACGATGATGTAGTAGCTAAATGTTGCGAACATGGCTGACACGCGGAAGAAAGCAGTGAATGGGAGATCGAAATACACTGCGTGTGCTGTCAGAGTAAATTAGGGACCCAGGTGGGAAATCTGAGGAGAGTAATGCTGAGGAAATCGAAATACACTGCGTGTACAGATAAATGTAAAGTAGGGACCCGAGATAACAAAATGCACAAGTTGAGAGTCTGGTCCGAATAACTAGTAGCCGTAAAATGAAGGCTTAATACAGAACTAATAGTACATGTATGGTGTGTAGCTCATAGCAGATATGTGGAAGAAAGTGACCGAGGGGATCGAAATACACTGTATCTCGGCATATAGATGTCAAATTAGTAAACCGAAGGGATTGAAATCTGAAACAAAATTGCTGTATGATTGAACATCTAGCGAAATGGATTGAGTGAATTGGCACATCCATGGATGAGGGCGCTTCCTGTTACACGCAGCGGCGACGTCTTGATCCTCAGCTAGGCAGAGATGTTAGATAGGTCTCGCATCCAGCAGTATGAATCAGTTCGGCATTCATACTGCTGGATGTATAAACTGCTACCGACCCAGGGGCGTTAATGATTGTAGTCTCAAAAACTATACGGTATACCGTGAGTAAGTCCCTAATGGGGGAAGGCTTCATTAAACGAAACATATTTGATTTTAAGCTTCAGCATCAATTACTGATTCATATGAAAAGTGTTACATGCTTCTAGATTACCAAAATGTTACTTTCTAATGAGACAAACTCTTTCCGAAAGAATTGATTTGATTTAATCAATTACTTACTTCCATTTGCGCTACAGCCCAAATCGAGCCTTGGCTTCATGTATGCTATGTCTCCATCCTTCTCGGTTAGCAGTAATTTGCTGTCTGCGTCAATAGAATTCTCCCAGCGCTTCCGTGGTTTTCCCACTGGTCTTTTTCCATTGACTTCTACCTTTAGCGTTTGAGAATTCTTCCGTCATCCATCCGGCGAACATGACAGGTAGCTTTTTGAATTTAATTAGGGTTGACACTTCTGTATTGTCCAAGATGGCATCAATTTTTTTTGTTGAATCATATTCTCCAGATCGATTCTTTCCTCACAGGTACGAGGATTCTTCTGAGAACCTTTTTTTAAAAGCGTTAAGTATCGGGTCAGTGCAAAAGTTCATGCGGAGTTTGAGAGTAAAAGTCACACAGTGATAGGCAAACAAAGTTCTTTATTCTATCAGTGATATGTTCTCCATCGTTTTCTATAATCTGTTTCCAACGTTCTGGCAGCATACGGATGCCCCGATCATAAAAACTGCGCGCTTTAGATTCGAAGAACGAAGACACGACGTTTTTTAAGGCATCGAAAGAGTCAAGTTTTTTTTCCATTTAAATGATTTTGCAATGACCGGAACAAGTGATAATCAGATAGTGCGATATCAGGAGAATACAGTGAATGAGTTAGGACATCCCATTTCAGGCTGTTCAGTTTGCGCAGCATCTGTCTCGAAACGTGTGGTCTGGCGTTGTCGTGATGAAAGACTACGCCCTTGCGATTTGACAAAATCGGACGTTTCTGTATGATTTCTCGATTCAGATTGGTTAACTGGCGACACTACTTGTCCGAATCAATCGTTTGGCTAGCTGGGAGAAACTCAAAATAAATTATGCCCTTGCAATCCCACCAAACACAGAGCATCACCTTCACCGGGTGCAAACTGGCCTTTGCCATTGCGTCACCTGCCTGTTTCCATGTGCGTTTGCGCTGATCATTGTGGTACAGGACACATTTCTCATAGCCCGTCACTAATGGATGCAAAAACGGCTCGTTTTTGAGCCGCCCGAGTAAAGAAACGGCCGCAGAAATTCGCTCGACTTTGTTCCTCTCGGTCAGCAAATGGGGCACCCATATGTCGAGCTTCAAATCGAATCCCATGTTTTTAAACGTCGAAAAGCAGTTGATCGGTCAACGTTAAGTGCTGTAGCAACTTCCTCTGTTGAAATTCGCAGAGTATTCTGAACTAAAGTACGCACAACATCGTCATCTATGTGTGAAGGTCGACCTGAGCGTGGCTCGTCTTCAAGGTTAAACTCTCCGCGGCGAAATTTCGCAAACCATTTTTCCACAGTTCGTTTAGCTGGTGCTTGATCTCGATAAACCTCTTGAATGTTTTTTACGGCTGCTGCAACGTTTATTCCCTTCCGAAACTCGTAAAGCATAACATGCCGTAAATGCACCTTATCGACACTCATTTTGAAAGTAATCTTTCTCGAAGCAGTTTGTATCTACACAAATTATTTTGTTTCAAATGAAAGCTGCACACGTCACCTTTTCAACGATCTGTCTTACGTAGATGGCAGTATTAACGACAACACTTTACGGCGCTTCTAACGCCATCTATTGCTCCTCCGCACGAACTTTTTCGCTCACCCAATAGTTTTTCCTTCGCCTGAGTTAATATCACAGGTCTTGTAATCGTTTTATGTAGTTTAAATTTGGTTTTCCTATGCACGTGTTTATTGGAAGTCCCGAACAATACGTCTTATTTGCCATCATTATTTTTTTTCCATTCTTGATGGGTTCGCTTCCATCCTTTGATAAGCTTGACCCTTGGTTTACAAAGTTGTCTAGGTTTTCTAGGCTTAAGTCTCCTACTGTAAAATTTTGTTTGATCGGCGTCTTTTTTCAAGTTTGTGTCATAACTTTTTCGTTAATACGTAGTCCAACTGCCCTTGCTACCGAGTGAAAGTTTACAAATATTTCTTTAGCATTCTGCAGAGATCTCGCAACTATTATTATACTATTTATGTCGTCGGCCTATGCTTCATGTTGTGTGGATTTAAAGCATAGTGTTCCCTTTATGTTAACGAGAAGTTTCCGAACAATGTAGCAGTGTCGATCTAATCAATTAAATGATAATGTTCGAGTGGTTCTCTATTGGTTGCTTTCTTAAACCTTGGCGGCAGATCTCAAAGCAAAAGAAACGCTATTGTTTCTGCAATTTACAATTTCGCCACTCATCAATCTGTTCGCTCCCATTCTCTTTGTAACACTAATTTTTATTCCTATTTTCCTTTCTTACAGATAAATGACATACTTAATGCCTGATCGAAACTTGAAAAAGTCATTTTCCAGCCATAAGCCTGGACAACAAACAAAAAAGAAGAAATAACATTCGAGGACGCGTTCGAAAAAGTTTCTTTATCGAGATGCAACCACAAACATGATCCATAGAGGGATAGTCTGATAAATAAAATGAAAAAAATTATTTTTTAAGTTTTTTTTTTGAAAAATAAAATACCAGAATAAGAAAAATTTTCATATAAGAAAATTGAAGTAAACTTTAAAAAAGAAAACATAAGGTAAAATAAAAGAAAATCGAAAATCGGAGGCAGAAAAAGAAATAGATTTGTTGAGTAAATAAAAATACTCCCATAGAATTTATTAGATGCAACATTTATGCGTTCTAAAATCGAAATAAAAAATTATGGCAATTAATTTTTCGGCATCGTTTGCGGCATGCCTTGCGGCCGGCCTGAAAGTGCCGCGTCAAATTATGTACTGCATATCGCAAGATACCGGTGCTCCGTACGTTCTATACAAAGATTCTCAAGAGGCGGCAGAACGAAGTGCGGCACTGAGTGGTGCTGCCGCACAATGGGGTACCGATGTTTATCCGACTATGCAACAATCTCAAGCACACTTGGCAGCACAAAACGCTCAAAACACATCACCTCAAATCGCTGCAGCGGCTGCAGCTGCAGTTGCAGCTCAACAGCAACAACAACAGCAGCAACAACAGCAACAGCAGCAACAACAGCCGCACAGTCCAAATGGCGATGGTGATCCAAATCGGGATGGGCCTCATCAGACGGGATTGCCGTCACCTTCCACGAGTCCTTATCCACAACGGCCAAACGGTCAGGAAGATGACGTGACTATGAATCAAGTAAGTAAAAACCGTTTAGAGCAATTAAAAAGACTGGAATTATCATCAATTTTTGAATTATTAGGTTACGCTGCAACAGCAACAAGCAGTTCAATCAAATCAGCAACAAACGAATCAAGCAGCTCAACAACAGCCACAAAATCCAAACCAAAGTTCGAATGATCCGCAACAACAGCAACAAAATATTGAAAATATGCCGGTGGGTGATCCACAATCGGCTGCTGCTAATCAACAACAGCAGCAGCAACAACAGAATCAACCGAACGGCAATCCCCAACAAGCTGGAGGTCCGTGTTTTGATCCGCCCCAAACTGAGCTCGGCTACTATGCACCACGCCATCCGGGACCACAAGGTGCCATGCTAGCGCCCGGCTTTCCACCACTACACTATTTAAATAAGCCCGTTTTACCCGGTATGGGCGGTAATATGGATCAAAATGGTGGCGGCGGCCTTGAAACGTACGCAATGCCCGATCTCTTACCCGGTCACGGGATGCATCAAACGGCCACAACGCCATCGCCCAGTTCGCATAAAACGAAACCGCAAAATGATCTTCGCCTATTCAAATGCGTAACATGCGGAAAAGATTTTAAACAAAAGAGCACACTATTACAACACGAACGTATCCATACGGATTCGAGACCGTACGGTTGTTCGGAATGCGGCAAACGTTTCCGTCAGCAATCACATTTAACGCAGCATTTACGTATCCATGCCAACGAGAAACCGTTCTCGTGTGCCTACTGTCCACGCAGCTTTCGTCAACGAGCCATATTGAATCAGCACATACGCATCCATTCGGGTGAGAAGCCCTACGCATGCCCCGAGTGCGGCAAGCACTTTCGCCAGAAGGCCATCCTTAATCAACATGTGCGCACCCACCAAGGCGAGCGACAGTTATTGAAAACAAAAAAATCAAAAAGAAAAAATTTTCAACCTATTCGGCACAGTTCTTTTTTTTAAATAATAATACCGAAAAAGCAAAAAGAAAATTTAAAAAAAAAAACGTTTGATTTTTCTAAAAAAAAAAAAAACATGCAAAAACTATTTTCCAAATTCTCAATTTCACGAATACAAATTGAACAAAAAAATAACTATGAACGCAAAATTTGAAACCTTTGGCCAAAGTAGTTTATCCACTTTCGAAAAATTATGAAAAAAGAAATTAATTAGGTAGATTTTCAAATTTTGTGATACAAAAATGACACAAAACAAAAAATGATAGAATGTTGTTCGTTCTCGCGGTCATCGAATGTACAATTTTAACGATTTTTTTCCGCGTATTTATGATTTGATTTAATGTCTGGTATAATATCTTATTATTTTCATACATTTAAGAATTCTTAGCTTTTGCAATAAGTTTGGAGCGAACTTTACGATGAGTTGGTCTTTAAACGTTCCAAATTGTCTTTTTTTTTAAATTGTCTGAAATTCTACTACTGTACAAAATAGCGTCCCCATCCTTAGTATTCAATTTAGTAAATTGTCATTGAAGTCACAAGTTCAATGAGTTTCTGGTATCTCACAGCTCTGGCTGTGATTTTATCATCTACTGATTGAATTGCCCTTGAAGGTATACATTCATTAAATCAGATTACTTATTGTATTTCTTGTATTGTTAAAAATATGGACAATGTGTCTTAGTAGACGCTTACTTAACACTGAAAGGGCAATCCGTCTTGTCCAGATGTTGCTTAAAAAAACCTGACAATAAACTGACTTTACATTTGCTTCTATTTTTCTAGTCTGCTTCGTGTGCTTTGAAATTTAATATAAATTTTTGGTTTAGAGTAATTTTAAAACCGCTTGGATTTTTATACTCTAGATGAAATCTGAGTGTATTATAAGTTTGCCTCAAAGTTTGTAACGCTAAATAAGGTTTGGAGAAAAAAATGTTTAACACATAAGTTCAGTATCACTCAAAAATCTCAAAACCGGATGTCCGTCCGTCCGACCTTGTCCTCTCTAGCTCGAGAAGAAAGTTAAAATTTTGAACGTTTTTGACGAAAAATTATGGATAAGTTCGTGAATGGGCCACATCGCTCCACCCCTTCTGCCCCATACAAAATGACTTAATTTCGGAATTTCACAATAAACGGATTTTCTCAAAAAGTATGAAAGCTATAGTTCTGAAACTTAGAATATATTATTTTCATGTTGTCATCAATCAGTATAAAAATTATTTGAATCGCCTCACTCCTTTTACCACCTCCCATACAAATTGCACTTTCTGTTGAAATACTATAAATCAATTGAATTAGTACGTACGTTATCGAACTGAAATTCTGCGCTAAATAATTATTTAGAATTATTTGTAAGATCGAAAAAAAAAATAACTGATTAGCTGCACTCCTTCTACCCCTCCCATACAAAGTGACACATTTTCAGAACCTTACATAAAATCGATTTTCTTGAAAAGTATGAATGTTGTTGATCTGAAATATGAGAGATGTCATTTGCATAATCTTCATAGCTATTACTGGGAAAAAAACACTAAAAACCCTTTCCCCTTCTACCACCTACCATACAACTGCACAATTTGACCAAATTTAATACACCAATTTTCTCAAATTCTGTCAAATTTTTGTTGCTTAAATTTTGTGTAAAACATTTTGATAGCAACTCTATCATGATGTGAAAAAAATAGTTCAGTGTCGTCACCCCTTCTACTACTACCCATACAAAATTTCTTAAAATCAACAAATTTCTCTGGCAAAATGTCGTTATTTATTGTTTGATCTTGAATTTTTAAAACACTTTCTTTTAAATTTCTCATTGACAAGTTCGTATGGTTTTTCATGAGATCTTTTAAAATTCGTGACGACATACCTTGGGATATTAATATTTATTGGGAGTTTTTTTTCGATTGGAGCCACCACATCTTTGAAGTTGCTGTTGACGCCTCCAAACGCTTAGGTATTCTTCGTAAATGCAGAAAATATTTACGCATCACGATTTAGCTAACAGCTACAAGGACTATATTCGACCTCGCCTAGAGTACAATTCGCATATGGGTGACCCCAAAGTTATACCCGATGCCTTAAAAATATGTTTTCATATATTTTTATTCAATTTAATCGAACGGAATTCATATTTATTTTCGAAATTTTACTTAGTAATGTGAATGCAGAACATCCACAAAAAAAAAGTTTATATGATTTTCTACGCGAATAACATACTCGTGTGGCAGAGCCCTTATGCAAATCAATTTTTCTCCTCTTTGAACATCGAATCGCATAATTGATACGAGAATGAAAGATGACACGCTGCTAGTACTGAAAGCAAAAATTTATACTTTGGAAAATCGTTTTCAAATTTCATTCATTTTCGTGCTAATTTTTCAAAAACACAGACACTCATATCAAAGAAACCCTCCACCAATGAGTTTACTCGAAAATTTAATTACGTGCGTAACAATCATGTAGTGTGCCATATACAGCAAAGAAATTCTCCATGACACGTCATGTTCTGATTATGTTAAACTAAAGTTAAACTATGTTTTTGTTCATTTGAATGGTATAGCTATCTTTGTTCAAAAGTTCTTGGTATTTACCTAGTCCTGCCATAAGTTCTGTTATAAGGAAATTTTTCAATAAAAAACGAAGTCTTTCACTTTGTAAGTTTATATTTTCAGGAAAAATTTCGAAAAGTATAACAAATGGTAAAAAAACAAAATTATTCAAAATTACATCCTTTTGACCGGAGTTTGCGTGACCAATCGCCTATTGCAGTACGCACCTTTTTCAGTGGAAATTAGTTCCTTGCCTTGCTATCCAAATTCGGGCCAAGTCTTCGTCAGGCCATTTCCTCAAGGACAGACCATGAGGAGTAGTCCAACGGATTGAGATCGGCCTCCTTGAGGGTCAGTCTGAAGGCCCCTTTGAATTCAGGAATGTTTTCCTCAAGCCACAGTTGAGTTTATCTGGGTGGGTGCAGAGTCCTGCTGGAACACCCAGTGTTATCCCCCGAACACGGTATCGTTCAAACACATCACAACACGCTCTAAAATAGCTTCTTGATAATTTCTGGCCCGAGTTTTGACGCTCTTTTCACAAAAGGGTTTCGTGTGTGGGAAATCAATAAAAATATTGAGACTCGATAGAAACTCCCTACGGACACTAGTAGGTATAATCACGGTCCACTATCATAGAAAACACGCTCGAAAACTTCGCCTCACAACCGATGACCTTCGAAGAGAATTTCCTCTGTCATTATCTATGCCTCCGAATGGCGAATTTCGGAGAATACTTCTTTCTTCATCGAGCTGAATGATCGCAGGTCTCTTGAACCGATAAAAGTCATTAGTTTCATCAGTAGAGTAGGCCGGCTAAAAAATATGTTGGTCCGCAGGGTACAAATATGGAGGCGTACAATGAGCCCATTGGTGGCCTACGTTACATTTTGTCCAACCCGTCCATAAACCTAACCTAACCTTGTACTCGTTCAACTTTTTTCTCGAGAGTTGGTACCAAAGACGTGGTTATTTTAATGGTTAAATTTTTCTTCGACCGTGAGGGAACAAAATAGTGTGATGCTGGCAATCCGCGTAACGAGGAAACAACGTTTTCGATCTTTCTGCTCGTATAAATTAAGAGCTGGTGGAAGCATTTATTGCTCTCCGAAAGGCACGCCTCTTAAGGTCATTTCTGATCAATCGGGACATTAATCGGATCGAAATTTCCATCTCTCTGGCTAAATTCTTCTGTTTTCGGAGTGAATTTGTTCTGATCTGAGCAGCCGTAACCCGCACAGCATTCTTTATCCACACGCTTTGAGGACGATCTCACCAATATCTGTCTGCGCTTTGTTGAAGCGATCTAGTTTACGCCAAACGAACATCCCGTTTATTTCTATCGTTTTGAAGCGAAGTTTCTGAGTTCTGCACCAAAAATTGAGTTTTTTTTTTTTTTTTGAATTTTTTGATCATATGGAAGGGTTATTTCACACGACTAAATTTGCACAGATATCGAGTTTTACTCTTTCTTTCTCTCTCAGTGGCTTCGTCACTGTTCGTTGAAAATGGCATATAGAGTATGTTTATAATAATAAATAACTTTGTTACAATGTAACCAAAAAGTATCGATAATTTGTAATTAAAATTACTCTGGGAAATGATAATTCAAATTTTTATTGATAAGTAGCTAGGACTGTCCTCAATTATTACCCCAAAAATTAAGCGCGGTCTGTTAATCAGTTTCTTTACAGCAGCTGGTTAAATCGGTACACCTCAGAAGTCCACGGCGATTTTTGTTTTATGTTCTCGATCGACTGAAAACAACGGGTTCCACGGAGCGGTAATTTCATTTCCTCCATTCCGATGATTGTTGACTGGTTTGCATGTCAAACTCGTAGACCCATGTTACATCACAGTTATGATGCGCTCCATGAATGTGGGATCAGAATTCACACGATCAAGCAAGTCCAAAGTTCACGGTACTTTTTTTTAAGAAAATTTGGCATTATTGGAAATAGACGAGCAAGGACGCGTTTCATAGCCAAACCATCCACCAAAATCGAACGAAAGGACTCACAAGAGATGTCGACTTATCCTGCTATCTCCCTAACACTGGTATGACGATTTTCGAGCACCATTTCTTTCGCTTTTTGAATGTTTTCGTCAGTTGAAGAGGTCGAAGGTCGTCCAGAACGAGGCATATCTTCAAGGATCTTTCGACCGTCCTTAAATGCACTCGTAGGCTCGTGTTTTTGATATTACTGAATCACCGTAAGCGTTTTTCAACATTCGCAACGATTCCGCACACGAAATTTGGTTGGAAACACAAAATTTTAGACAAACTCTTTGTTCCGTATTTTTATTCATTGTAAAAATCGCCGTGGACTACTGAGGTGTATCGATTCAACCAGCTGCTGTAAACAAACTGATTAACAGACCGCGCTAATTTTTGGGATAATAATTAAAGACAGTCCTACCTGCTTTTAAAAAAAAATTAATATATCATTTCCCAGAGTAATATTAATTACAAATTATCGATACTTTTTTGTCAAAATGTAAGTTTTTGAAAAACTTAAATATTGAAGTGTGCTAGAGGCTGCTGGATTTCAAGTAGAACTAATTCACTTTATTTAATCGCTTTCAACTAAATCACTTTTATAATTTTCGCTCACAATATTTCGCCTCAGCCCTCGTACTCATCACTCTGTCTGATAACACGACATATTCGCATACTGAATGTCGATTACAGGACTTACTCGCTTCCTGATTCTCCACCGTCTATCCCACGACGCTTACTTATATCCACCGTCGATCACAAGACGTACTCGCTTACTGTATTTTGCCTGTCGATCACAGGACTTGCTACTGTATTTCCACCGTCGATCCCACGACGTATTCGCTTAGATTAATAAGCGAATACGTCGCTTACTTATATCCACCGTCGATCACAAGACGCACTTGCTTACTGAATTATGGCCATAAATCACAGGACTTACTCCCACCTGTCGGTCATAGGACTTACTCCCGCCTGTCGATCACAGGACTTACTCCCGGCTGCCGACCACAGGACTTAACGCTTACTGTCGCTTACTGCTGAAGTCCGTCTTTCGATCACAGGATCTACTCGCATACTCGCGCCGATCGCCGACCACACGACACACTTGCTCACTCATCCCGGCCGTCGATCGCACTCGCCTGTCGGCTCTCCTACTCAAATATCATCTATTCATCACAAGTACTCGCCCTTTTTATATCGTTCTATTCGTCCGCTATTCGGCCTCTATGCTGTTTCTATGAATCATTTCCTTTTCTGCCGCCACTCGAAGCTTCCGCGAAGCCCAGTTGATGAGCAATTTGTGCGCGCGTATATGTGCAGAACAGCTGAATATCGCGAACAGTCGACGAACGACTAGGAGTGACATGCAGTAATATTCTTATCGACTAAAAACTCTGTTTCCAATCAAGAAACGCTTCGATATCGAAGAAAGAACTTGAATTTGATGCTCAATTCCAGTTGCATTATTCTATATTTCCTTACTTTACACGTTCCACATGTTATCCCTTTTCACTTGCCTTGTAACTCATCTTTTTTTTTGTTTTTCACATTTTTCTGATTTCCTAATTTACTCAACTGCTGCATTGCAGAACGGCGGCGATTTTAGTTTATTTAGTTAATCATAGAAGATGTGTGCAAAGTTTCAGACAAATCCAACGAGTGATTTCAGAGAAAATGGTACCGAAATACTCATATTTCACTATGGGAAATGAAGCTTGTAGTGACCCTTTTAACTCAATCCGATATTAGCCAGCGTTTCGCATGATTGGATTTTACGACCGATTATAATTCTTTTATGGGTTTTTCAAGCCCATCAATAATCAGTTGAAAAAAAAAATAATAAAGTCTAAAGAAATGCCACACCTTATGCCGTTTTCACAAACCATAACCTACGACATTTTATGTGTAACTTATTAAAATTTGGTAAATTTATTTTCACTAAGGTTTGAATAGAATTTTGAAAGTATTTCCTAGCGTTTGGCCAGCTTATTTCACGGAGTAAGATTGTTGGGTTGCGTCCAGTGACCCAACATGATAGAGAAAAGCCTTTTGGGTTTTACGTATTAATTACAATATACAATTTTATTTCAAATGTATTGTGAAAAAAAATACTATAACTTTATGGCTGTCAACATATCGGATGCTAAACTATCTCGAAGAATTACTCTTTCCTATTTTAGATGGGTCCAAATTCGATGCGTTTCTATAAAATGACTGTGGAGCAGAATAATTCCTCAATGATCTTTGATTCCATCATAAATTTTGAGAACCTAGATACTGCTAGTAATAATTATCGTTTTCCCTATTTATCGTCTTTAAATTTGTGATAAGGTTGCTTTATTCCTTAAATATCTAAAAATTTAACTCAAAACCTAGAACGACAATGGCTGGCCCTTTTCTACTTGATAACAAATTTTCGGTTGCATGTTTTTAGTTGCACAATTTTATTCGATTTTTCATGCCATCATTTCGTTGAAAAATGAATTTTATAAAAATGAGAATGCAATAAGCAAAGAATTAATCGACTCTGAATACAAAGACATTAAATCAATCAGGCAAATAGAAATGTTCTTAATCACATTATAAAACTAAAACTATCACCGATCATGCGATATATTCGAAGAATTATTCAACCGTAAAGATTGTTCTGGGTTTTTCTTGGGCTTAAAAATAAAAACCTTGGCACCAACTACACGTTGATTTTCATTCTAATAATTTCACACTTGAATAATACTGCAAACTTAACGCATCGTCGATACCTGATTTTTAATAATTGTACCTCGATCGCGTTTAATGATAATTTTATTATAAAAACTCGTAAATTCAATGTTTTGTTTTTATTTTTAAATTAACAAAAAAAAAGAACAACGATAAATTCTACAGTCTTACCTTTTCGAAATTTCTTTTTAAAATTTATTTATTAAAAAAAGAATTCTTCAAAATTTTTCATAACTAAATTTTATGAGGTTATTTTTATTAGATTCTAAGCAAAATTGAAAAAAAAAATAATAAGAAAACAATTTGTTATGGTATGTTTTGGTGTGTGAGTTTTTCTTTTCTTTGATAAAGAAAATAAATAATGAATAGTGAAATATTGATGGGGATCAATTTGTAAAAGCTCTAGTCCTTGTTTAAGATGATGAAATTCGATTTAGGTATTCGTATGTTATGTTTTTACGATCATAAAACAATTGTATCTAAATCTAAACGATAATGTGTGTGTGAGAGAGATAAAAGCCTGCCATCATTTTGGGCGTAATTAAAATTAAAAAAATTGAAAAGAAATTTTATTTCTCTTAATTTTATTTTACTCAAATAGAATTTAAAAGCATAATTTGTTTAAAGTTTTCAATTTTAAATTGATTGTATAGGACTCTCTGTAATGCCCCTTCCAAGCTTTGTGTTTTTTTTTCATATTTCTTAACTTCTAATTTTATATCGCAACAACAGTAGATTCTTTCTTACAAATCTTTAAGGTTTATTTTACTTCCAAGTTCTGTTAGTCATGTAAAGCTTCACTTTACTTTAGTCATTTTAAATTGTGATGAATTGAGAAAGCAATATGAATTTCCTGTAGGAATGGGATCTTAATTACTCAATAGTAGAGTAAATGTCGTATGTGTAGGAATAGTTCTGATCGAGGTTTAAATCTCAGCTTGTGCTTAAGTCGATGAATATGTATTTCGTTGATCTCAGGATCGACACTGTTAAAGTTTAATTAACCGAATTAACTGTATCTCAAAACTCTTTAATTGAATAGAAACTGTATTTCTTTGCAAGCAGAATAACTTTACTCCAGCATTTCAAATTACAAATTCAGTTGTCCCACACAATGCAAAACTGCTTAGTTGAGTTCAGTTGGACATTTGATCAGTTTAAACGTTATGTTCTCTAGCCTTCTCTTCTAATTTTGATGCCTTGTTGATAAAATATTCGATTATCTTATTGCTTACTTCAGGAGTTCCTACTCATAATCAAGGTATAGAATATGTGACCTGGAAAAAGTGAAATATGAATTAGAGTTTGGTTTTAGCTGGTTTAGTTTAGCTTTATTGGTCACTTGCAAGGATCATATTGTAGTATATTTCTGTAACAGAATTTTTCTCTAAACTTGCTGTTTATATGTTTCCAGAATTTTGATACAAAGTATTTTTTTTTAACTCAAAAGAAGAAAAACTCCCCATCAAAACCAATGCCAGAATTTAGAACACATTAAAAACACAACTAACAATTTTCCATTTCCTTCTTTTTTTTATTTATATCCATGCATAATATCCTGAATCGGGGAAAAAAAATTATAGATGTTTCACCTCATCTCATATTTAAAAATGGACCACATCCGACGCTGTGGCCCCAAGATGTACCATATCCAGGCGATGAGACTGAAACCAAAAATGAAATTGGCGGTTATCCGGACGACGCATCACAAGGTACGCTCGATTCACGTGCATGTTTTTCACCCGATGGCATCGGTGTCTTACAATATCCTGCTTACTTTAAAGATGGTAAAGGTCTTAATCATTCAGTGTTTGGCGCTAATCTTGGTACACTACAATATTTGAAACAACAAGGCGGTACTGGACCGAACGGACAAAAAATGCTACCGGATGTAATACAGCACGGACGATCAGCCGGTATGCCGTTATACGTAAGATGTCCGATTTGTCAGAAGGAATTCAAGCAGAAGAGTACGCTTTTGCAGCACGGATGTATACATATAGAATCACGACCATATCCATGTCCGGAATGTGGTAAACGTTTCCGTCAGCAATCACATTTAACGCAGCATTTACGAATACACACGAACGAGAAACCGTACGGTTGCTTGTACTGTCCGCGATTCTTTAGGCAAAGAACGATTTTGAATCAGGTATAGGATTATTGTTTTTTTTTGTTTTAATCTAATTCTTCTTTTTTTTATAGCATATTCGAATCCATACCGGTGAAAAACCTTACAAATGTGCACAATGTGGTAAAGATTTTAGACAAAAGGCGATTTTGGATCAGCACACACGGACGCACCAGGTAGTTGTAAAGTTTAAAACGCTTAGAATTTTATTTACAATATGAAAAACGAAAGTATTTAATGGGGATTTATCTGATGTTTTTAATCGTCATTAATTAACTCATATCGAAGGTCTCTTAGCCAAGATCCATGTCCACTGAAGAT
This sequence comes from Chorisops tibialis, assembly GCA_963669355.1. NCBI lineage: Eukaryota > Metazoa > Arthropoda > Insecta > Diptera > Stratiomyidae > Chorisops > Chorisops tibialis. The sequence continues at coordinate 167,562,244 of OY770263.1, read as the reverse complement.
AATTAATTTTCATGCATGACCTTAACTTGTTGCCAAGACGTTTTTATTCCGCTGATCCCCTTTCTAACTACAACCGCCGACTAAAACGACGTCTTTTTTAGGGGCTCCAATCTGAGATACCTCAAAGCGTGGTCGATCCACTGCCACTTTCACCTTTGCATCTTAGCTGTTGTAGTGATAATATCCTGCCTTATCTAGCACCCGTTCGCATAGAAAAGCCCGGTCAGTTCTTCATGCAAGACGCGCCATCTGGCATCTTATTTCATCATCGTAGGATTCGTACTGTGTCTGTTTATAAAAGGTAAATGAAACAGAAAGGTTACCAAACAATAAATGAAAGACATAATTAATTGTCGCTAGCTAGAACTATGAAAAAGCCATTTTCTTGGTGACAGCTCGTATCTAGCACCCGTTCGCATACAAAAGCCCGGTCAGTTCTTCATGCAAGACGCGCCATTTGGCATCTTATCTCATCATCGTAGGATTCATACTGTGTCCGTTTACAAAAGGTCAATGAAACAGAAAGGTTACCAAACAATAAATGAAAGACATAATTAATTGTCGCTAGCTAGAGCTATGAAAAAGCCATTTTCTTGGTGACAGCTCGTACGCCGTAACATGACGCGATTTCGGATGTATGAGTGAATATTTCTCCTTACTGATCGGAAGTACTCCACATCTTCATTGCATTTCATGTGAGAAAAGCTGCGAAGAATTACGATCATCCGCATTGGTGCACACATTCTTGTCAGGATGCATGGAATGCATTCCATTTGGATTGCTGGGATTTTACATCAGCACGCCTAAAATTCTCGCGTAGTTCGGATGACTAATAGCATTTTCCACTGATACTCTCACAGTGCACTCTAGCACGGAGCGAGTGCAGATCGCACTGCCGCGGTTCTGGCGTAGAGACTTGCGCTTGCTCGGAGCAATGGAAAATGTTTTCCTTTTTCGCTCAACCGTTGCAATTGTTGATACTATTCGGGCAATTCCAACGCCACGCTCCTGAAGCACCTGTTGTTGTACCTGGAATTAATTACGTGTCCGGAGGTTTTCTGGTACCATGGATGTCGGCCATGGAAGGTTGCTTTCATCCCCGGCAATGATTGCAGGTCCTCTTAGGTGGCGGTAGTTAGCCCAATTCGAGGGAAGAGTTCTACGAAGTTCAGCGTGATGCTGCGTTTTTCTCAACCGGGAGTTTTGACCCACAGACAGGCAGAGGTGTTAGATCCAGCAGTATTAATGCCGAACTTGCATTTGATACAAAATGCGACCGAACCAGGGGTGTTAATGATTGTCGTCTCGTTCACGTTAGACCAAATACATAGGAATCTTCTTACAGTTCCAAAAGTTCGAACTCAGAGTGTGCAAAATGTAATTATTAGTAGTAAATCGCACTGAAATTTGTCAGTGTAATACGAAAACCACATTGTACTGGGAGCATCTAGTTGGATATGTTTTACTCCCCCTTTTGACATTTATGGGATGTATGTTACTCTTTTGCTTGTCACTTGGTAAGGTTTGTAAATCGAAGCAGACTCGAATGTTTTGACGCCTCTGAAGTCGTCTAGCTCTGAGAAGAATTTAGAGTCCAAACAAAGGATAGAACTCTTGGAGATTTGTGGACATTAACAAAGATAATGTTCGATAGATTCTTCGTCTTGCTCGCAATCTCTGGATATGCTGTCACTCACGATCCGCAGCCTGAATGCGTGGAGCTTAAGCATTGACCTGTGATCAGGCTGACAATAGTTCTCTATAGCGTCTACGTTTTAAAAGCTGGTCTGTGATGTTTTTATTCGGTTTTTGTCGTTCTACAGCTATCCAGCTGCCGTCATCCTGACGAGAAAGAATCCAAAATATTTTGGTTGAAGCTAGTCTTCAGCACTGTTGGTACTACATCGACTGACTTCCTAATAGAGTTAATGTTTGTAAATACTTTGATTGTTGCCGCTTGGCAATTCAAATTATGGCTGCAAATGGAACGTTGCTGCAGGGTTAGAGTGCCTGCGGTCCGAGAAAATGTAGCAATTTCCGTGACTGTTGTGCATGTCCAAAAGAATTTGTGTGCACTCGTTAATGACTAATACTTCCGGTTGGAACACAGACGCGTGTTCTGGAAGATGAAAAGAAGTGTGGATGTCGAGATCGTGGGAATAGATCTCTGCGCCTGTCCCCTAGTTAGTTTAGGGCATGCGCTGAGAATTGTTGCTCATTCATTTTCTTCAGGAAACTTAATGTGAAACCTCCCTTTCTCAGCCTGTGGTTGGCTCATGCAATCGTACTCGCAGTCTAAAAAGGGAAGATACGTCTCTAATGACGTTTAAATTTTGCCTTGACCAATAAGTGGTGTTGACCACGAATTAGAGGTTTTTAATCGAATGGCAGCTAGGCCTGCTATTTGTCTAAAAAGATCAAATGGAGGTAGTCAGAATTACCTCTAGGTCTCCAGTTGGTGTGGTTGTAAGAGAACATGTTATACACAACTAACAATACTGGTACATCCAGTGGATGAGATGCGGCTTAAGGCCTAATTTCAAGCCGAATCTCTTTTTGCAAGCGAGTCTTAGAGTTTCTCATTGTAGGAGTAACTTATGTGCCCACAAACATATTATGAATCCATTCAGCGAGTAATGAAATTACGCCGTGTGCGGCAACGCGTCTATTCATGCATTGGTGCATTTATTTTAACGCACCATTCAAATCCACAAATGCACTCAAAGTATACTCCTTGAGTTTTATAGACATTTTAATTTTTGACATTACCGTGTGCAGTGGCGTTTCCATACACACTTCTTTTCCTGTAGGCATGTTGGCAAGGACTGAGGTCGGCGATGTTTACGGTGGTTCAGATATGAATGTCTATCAATCTTTCAAAGGTTTTGAGAAAGAAAGATGTCAGACTTATTGGCCTGTAGTTCTTCGACTGCGCATGATTTCTTGTATTTTGCTTCGGTTGGTATGAAAACCACCTACACATCTTTCCACTTTGGCATATCTTAGAAGAAGATAGGACTTGAACATGTTAACTAGTCTTAAGATGGTGCTGTCCGGACTATGCTGTGGCTTCGTAGAAAACTTTCCGTCAGGTCCCGCCGCCGATTAAAAGTTTTGAAAGTGGTTATTACCCATATCTTTTTATCTTTGGTTATAATTTCGTCCACTATACGAGGAGCGGTTAAATTAAATCTATGTATACCCCGGTTACAGTGAAAGTTTCCACCCCCTGGAGGTGTCCATTCAGAAACAGTGTTCCTATCGCCGAGGCAGTCCATATCATATCGTTCTTTTGAAGGAATCCGATCACGGTATGGCCTTTTTACAGAAATTTCTTAAATCTAGCCTGTTCATTTATTGAATCAATGGGTGCGCATAATTATATCCAGGATGGACCCTTTGCCGTTTGTACAGAGTGCTTAAATTTGCTTAGCAATTTTCTAAGTTAATTCCAAAAGCCTTCCAGCAACCGGATAGCAACGAGACGAGAATTACTGTCTTTTGTAAAAGTTATCGATCTGTGGACGGGTAGTGATTCTTCTCCAGAATATCGATAGCCTCCGCCCATACTTACCGAGTTGTCGGCACAGATCCGATCGTGGTGGCGTTGAAGTACGACATGTAAATTGATACCAGGAAAACTGCTGTTGCAAGACCAACATGCTACCCACTAGGCTACACCCTAGCTTAAATCAACTATAGAAAGTGCTAAATTTCAACATGACCAAAAGCTTCATCGGAAAATTGTTGAAACCCCTAAAGAGATCTTGAGCCTATCTTTTTGGTCATTCGTTAAAACAGTCAACCGAAACTGTAAGATTTTATACACCTCCCATTACAGATAGTGACCAAATTATTACCAAACCTTTTGAGAAAGCTAATCTTTTGATTGCATGCTTTGCAAGAAACTCTGCTCCCACCATCAGATCAGACTCCACCTCAACCACCACATTCTGGTTTTTCTCTGCTTTTGAAAGAGTCTTATCTCCAGGATACTCTTGGAACGCGCGCGTTTAAAAATTCGGCGAGGATCGGGTACTGGGTGTTGACATTGCGAAAACTTTTGACAGAGTTGGGCAAAAAGATCTATTGGTAAAACTCTTACCCATAGGTTGTAACACTACCCTTGTCCAATGGATTGAGAGTTTCCGTTTTGATCGCTCGATACGTAAGTCGTAATGGATGGCGTCATCCCAACCGTTTCAGATCGATTCCAACGACGCCAAGGCTCTGATCTATCACCCTCTCTCTCTTTTTAATCTCCATTAATCATCTTCTGTCAGCAACACTCAATTCAATTTAAAGCTTAGCAGATGACAGTACTCTGGATAATACTTTGCAGTTTGACTCCGTAATTGAAGATTATCGTACCTTAGTAAATTATAAACGCGACGAATTATACAGAAAAATAGAGTAGAGTTCAATGCCTCAATAACTCAGGTCTGTCATCTTTCCCTTAAAAAGGATGTTTCAGCGGGTTCCGCGAATATAACCTTGGGAAACATACTACATGCTCTTCGGAAGAATTTACATTACTCGGCATACAACTTAGCAAACATCTCAATTAGACCAAAGACATTTTTTATGTTGAACTTGCCTCCAAATACCTTATTGTACTTCGGAGATATTTAAAAAGTATTTTTCATCTCACGATCTAGCTATTTAATACAAAGCCTACATTTGTCCTCGTTTTGAGTACAGATCGCACATATGAGCTGGGGCACCCAAAACACAACTTGCGGTACTCCATCGAATCCAGAAGCATGCGCTCTGTCTAATTGGAGATGCGATTGTTACAGCTTCCTTTGACTCCCTCGAACATCGTAGAAACGTCAAGGTTTACTATCGTAGAAACGTCAGGGTTTACTATCGTCATTTCCACGGTAAAGCAGCGAAGAACTGTCCAAACTCATTCTCTCTCTGCTCAACTAACCCAGGAATACTCGAAAAGCTGCATGCGCTCATGAGTTCACTGTGAAGCATCTACCATCGCATCGACACTTGGGTAAACATCCCTACTCGTTTGGCTTGGTCAATGTTTTCACAGTGCATTTCGAACTGGAAGAAAAGATTTCCGGATTCTACACTGTTACGCTTTATTATTCGTTACGTTTCGATCTCTGCTGAGACCTTTATCAAACAGTTTGGTAAAGGTCTCAGCAAAGACCGAAACGTCACGAATAATAATGCGTAACAGTGTAGAATCCGGAAGTATTTTCTTTAATCCCTAATCGTGTTTTTCCTTCCTGTCCTTCATAATGGGCTTTCCCGAACCAACTTCTGCTAACCTGCGAAAAAAAGACGTTTCAAGGGGTTGGATGTAGTGGAATGGTCTTTGGTAAGAAAACAGCAGTATTTGGGTGAAAATGTTCTCTTTGTCTATTCGCGAAAGAGTCCTTACTTATTCAGCAGCTGGTCGATCGTTCACTATCCGAAGTCTGTGATCGCGCTAATGGTATATAACTGTGTAATCTTCAGGTGAAGATAAACTGACGGGTACCACGTTATTAGCTCTATACTAGTCACAAAAATCTTTTCATCTAGAGAATCAAAAAATTGGATATTACACGCTTTTTGCCAATTTTGTTTTTTATTAATCTTCTTAAACAATTTCCTTGGACCTACATTATATTCAAAATTCCTATAGCTCTCGATTTTAAATTGAAAAATTCTAATAAAATTTTAAATTTTAGGGTGACCGACCATTCTGCTGTCCGATGCCAAACTGTCGACGAAGATTCGCAACCGAACCGGAAGTCAAAAAACACATAGACAACCATATGAATCCACATTCATCGAAATCACGTCGACATCTCAATAATATGACAAACGAAGCGAAAAATGCTGCTGCAGCAGCACAATTTTTAACTTCAATGGATAATAAGGCGAACGTAATGTCGCGTATGACACCAGTTGTTAAGCACGAGTTATATTTTCCACAATGCTACGGACCACCATTACCATTTAATCAAGCATTCGGTGCGCAACAGCAACAGCAGCAACAACAACAACAACAGCAACAGCAACAACAGCAGCAACAACAACAACAACAGCAGCAGCAGCAACCAACAGCAGCTCATGGTGGTGCAAGTACTGTTGTAACACCCGTTGGTGTTGCTGTAACTGGAACACCAACCGGTGCAGGCACCGTAGTTACAGTTGCAAGTTCTGTACCAGCGGGCAGCACTCAACCAAATCCAACAACAGTAGTTGCACAGTGACAAATATCACATTCAATATTTGGATCTCTTTGATAGGAAACGAAAGGAAAAATGAGAAAAAAATCAATATTAACAACAAAAAGTGTTCCTTACAAAAAAATACAACATAAAATTGCAATTTCTTTGGCTTTATAAACATTTCTAGCCTATACAAAAAAAAAGTTATACAGTACGTAATTCTTACATGTATATTCGTATAACGAGTTAACTTTTTTTTTAAATTTTATTTTCAAGTCGAAGAAGGACTTTAAACTTATCTTTTCTTCATATGTATTGTTTTGTCTTTGAGAAAATTCAGAAGATGCAAGACACCGTGAGAAAGTTTTTTTTCACATTAAAGTTTAATAGTTACATTTTTTTTGTTATTTTAATCAATAATGTAACTCTTTTTGTTCTTATACATAACAATGAGTCGCAATTTTAATTGAACAAAAATTTAGTATTATCGATGTTAACTATTTCATTTCTTCTGCATAAATTTGCGTAGAGATTAAATTGAGTTGTAAAATGTGTGAAGTAATGTTGAAAGGCATTGAACGCGTCTAAAGTTGTAAGTGGTGTGAACTTTTCGAAATGCTGAAGTTACGCTTTGCAATCCAAATGGATCGACGGATTGAATGCTGTCAGGAGTTTTTGGATATCTCTAGATCGAGGAGGCCTTATCGAATCAGTTGTCACTGAAGATGAGACTATGGTGTTGTATCATGGATACTTAATCTTAAATAGTTTCGATGGAATGGCGTCGATGTTAAAGGATGCCCGAAGTCAACAAAAAACGTTTTGAGATTACCAAGGAATTTCGTTGATCGACTTCAAAGAACAAAACACTACGTAGGGGGAAATAAATTCGAACAACTTACCGCCGTTGGTCTTTGGCGGATGCGGTAGGGGGACTAAAATCGGTTTCGTATCCTATCACAGCATTGGTCCTTTTGAAATCAATTTTTAAACCAGCTCTGCCGAGTTTCGCTAGGGAGTACGGCACACTCGTTGTCTTAAGCCCTCAGGAGTTCCTCATCACTGGAAAACCGAATCTCTTCCAGGTTAATTTTCACAAGCGGGAACAGTGCAAAATCACAGCTGGCAAGGTCTGGACTGTACAGAGGGATGCTCAAGGAGTTTTAGTCCTGTAGTGGCCAAATATTCGGTACAGGTTTTGGCGCGGTGAGCTAGATCGATCTCATGATGGAGGATGGAGGACTTTAGGCAGGTACTGCTCAGTATACCACTTAGCTGTGACTGTCTTCTGTTAGTTCAAAACGACGCTCTCCACAATTCCACTCGATTTGAAAAATGCAGCTATCAGTTTCTTAACTGATTCAGAATTTTTGACAGCTACGGGTGTGTTCTCGTCATTAAATATCCAAACTTTGTTTTGAGACTTAGTCGGTACATCATAATATTATAGCTAAGTTTCATCGCCTGTCACGATGCTGTTCACATACTGAGATTATCCCTTATACAACTTTTTTGGCATCTCCCGGCACGTCGTGCCATCTTCTCTTCAGTCAGCATTGCAGGTGCATTTAAGTCTAAAGTGGCGGTCCACGACGCTGGTTACCAGCCTCTGGTGGCTTAGCAAAACGGTCTCTACTTCACCAGCCGCTGCTAAAATCGCTCGTGTGACTGCTGGTAGTTCATTCGCCTGTTTTCGTCAATCATTTTCCTCAGTAGTAATGTTACCCTCCGTAGCAGTGGCTAGTCGTTGGTAATCCGGCGTGGTGTGACCCATGCATTAGGTATCCTATATCCGCCAGTATGCTATTCGTCCATTTTCGTCAAACATTTTCCTCGCAGCAGTAATTCCTCCGTAACTGACGTCCGGGGCTTTCTCGCCCTTTCAGCGTCCTCCATTTTTGTGTGTGTTCTTACACATCTCTAACAAATACATTATCTCAAAATGCATATTTTGTAGACAATACGCCGGACTTTAGCTTTTTGAATGTAAGCGTTACTTCAGACATCTAAAAATTGGTAATTTATTTTCGGGTATACATGCTAGCTATTAACACTTTCTTTAATCTATAAATTCATATTTTAGATAAAAATCTGGATTGCGTGGCTGGTTTGCGATTTACACTTCTCTCTCGCAACGTATCACCTAATATGTACTAAAGTTTCAACTGCTTTCATTGACCGAGTGATAGTTTTTAGTTATTCTTATTTTTTTTTTCTAAAAACAAATGGGACCAATATTTCTCTCTAAAGTAGAGTTAATGAGTTGGTACACCGTAAGTTTGGACTGAGAACCACATCCTAGGTTCAATCCAAATATAATAGGTCCTGATTGTGGAAATATTTGATATGCAGTGGGTCTGGCTTTGGTGGTCGGACCACTTTTTTTATGTGCTCTGACCTGGTCTGGGCCATACGATGTTGTAACCCGTGTAGACGAGAACTATTGCAATTCTCGAAACAACGGTAGTTTATCAACTGAAACTGTATAAGCACTGGCTTGCACATTCTTTATGGTTTTTATGCTTTAGATGAAATCTGAGAGTATTATAAGTTTGCTTTAAAGTTTGGAACGCTAAGAAATAAGGCTCGCAGAAAAAATTAATGACATAGAAGTTAATATTATCATTCAAAAATGTCAAAATTTGGAAGTCCGTCCGCCGTGTGCGCTCTCTAGCTTCAGCACACGTTGAGCTAGGAAGTTAAAATTTTGCACACGTCGAAAAAGTAAGGTCAAATTCGTGAAAGGGCCAAATTGCTCCACCCCTTCTACTACCCCCTTACAAAATGACTCATTTTCAAATATTCACAATAATTAAATTTTCTTGGAAACGATAGGAGCTAATAAATTGAAATTTAGAATATAACATTTTTATCATGAATATCATCCATGGTATAAAAATTATTCGAATCCCCAACTCATTCCAGCACCTCACATACAAACTGCACTTTTTCATGAAAATCTATAAACCATTTTTCTCAGTGCATATAACATTTATCGATCTCAAATTTTGTTCTAAATACTTAATTAGCATTATAATTAAGATTGTTGTGTGTGACGAATTAAGTGCCTTTCTAAGTGTCCAACGCGCCCTATAAATTTAACGAAAAAGCTAAGTTTAACGGCGAGGCGTGTTGTTGGCGTCACGTTTTTCGAAGAAAAAGTGGAAAGATTAGTTTGGGTAATATAAATCTTTAGAGATCTATAGACAGGCTAGATCAACTACTAGATCGACTACGGTATAACATATCTGGTGGAATTCAGAAGTTGTTTTGTGGTCATCGTTCATTCCGTTTCTTCTGAGTAATCGCGCTACTTCGCGAAACACGCGGCAATATCGTTTGCAATCCAACAAACCGGCTGTTGATCATTTCATTTGACGAAAAATATATAAAAATAAGTGGAATACACCGACACACATAGTTCAATTTATCGAGCAATTCTAAACGTGTATATGGTACAACGTAGTAAAGCGATTTCTTCGAAGTTTCAAAGTTTCATCGGCTATAAACTGTCGTGTGTGCGTGAAGGTCGAGTTTTTTTTTGCCCGTCGCGGATATCTTCTGAAACGACAACGGGAAAAAGAATTTTTGCCAGTTTCTCATCGTGAATATTATCGTTTGCTCTGTTTCGCGCGATTCCGAAAAGACTTGACCTGCCGTGTGACGAACGCGAATCGAAAATAATCGGAAAACGTGACAATAACTGTAACTGGGTGCTAGCAGCCCCATAACCATTTCTTGAGTCGTCGAGGAGCGGAAGAGCTAGGATTTTTTTCCCCCTCTTATTTTCATCGAGAGTTCAGCTTCGTTTCACACAGAAAAGGATTGCCCCATGTCATCTATAGCCGCGTATGGCACTGGCCCGATCTTCAAAGTCATCACGAATTAAAACCGCTCCGAACATGTCAGTATCCGTTTAGTGCAAAACAAAAGGAGGTCTGTATAAATCCTTATCATTATAAACGAGTGGAGAGCCCAGTTTTACCGCCCGTACTTGTACCACGACATTTAGAATTCGCACCGGGCCATTCGCTCTTACAATTTCAAACAATGTCCGAACCGAATATGCCACACAACGTAAGCAGTTCGACAGCCGCACCTCCGCCCTAATAGTTCGGCCAGGATATCGTCTGGAGGCAGTTCTAGTTCGGTTAATTCGAATCCAACTAGCCCGTATGGCAGTCTAGCAGAAACACTACCGCACGCCAATAGTTCATCGGAAGATGTTAATTTCAATAATCAGAACAATGGTAACGGAATGGATGCGCAAATGGGCGAAGTAGCAAGATCGAAAAAATTTTACTCCTTCTAATCCTTCCCATGCAATGTGACTCATTTTCAAAACTTTACAAAAAATCGATTTTCTTAAAAGATATGTGATGTTGCTGGTGTAAAATTTGAAAAAAAAAAAAAAAAAATTGTATAATTTAAACATTATACAATTTTTTTTTTTTTATTATATCTGAAAAAATGACTAAGAGGCCTTTACTCCTTCCACCACCTCCCATACAAACTGCTCAATCTTAATAAATCTAATACACTAATTTTCTCAGTACCTAGTTAATTTTTGAAGCTTTTTGTACAAAACATTTTGTAGCTACTCTAGCTCATTGCTGTCACCCCTTTTACTACTGATATAAAAAATCTTAAGATCACAAAAAAAAAAATTATTTCATCTAAAGTATCGTATGATTGGGCTTTATCCGCAATTCTTGTCCTGTTATGTTTAATTTTGAATTAGCACAACAATCAACAAAATAACAGAAAACAAAAAAATTTGAAAAAAAAAATATCAAGATTTGACCTGCAATAACTCGCGTTACAATTATTATTTTCATGTCCCGAAGAAATTAATTGATAGGTCGAACCTCTTTTGCGCAAAATACTGACAATGCCGTCGGAAGAACATATTTAGCATTGTCCTTAGCTAAAAAATTAAAAAATATTTAATTTCATTGGAAACGAACGCGAACACTACGATACTTCGACAGCTTTGAATGTGGTAGCTGCGTATGCACTGGGATGACTTCAGGTATGTAGATGAAAAGTAGTCGTATATGAACTCTTTCCGTGTTTGATCAAATTTTTACACTCAGTAAAGCAAAATAAAAGCGCTCAAATAAACCGCCACTTTCTTGTCTACAACCAGGTCAGAATATAGAGAAAACTGTGATGCAAACTAGCTCAATATCGTTAAGTGCAAAATTTTATCAATTTTCAATTTCCTGTTAAGACCTAGAGTCATAGAATTGAAACAGTACTTCTTCACCAGACACGATCGGCCATTAGTTGTCGCAAGGATTTGTTAATTCCTCCGGACTCCTGATCAACAGCTCCGAGGTCCATGCTGACAATGCTTCCAAAGTAATAAAAATCGGATAAATTGGCTAAAAAAGATTCATCCCGATTAGCTAGATGGCCAGGAGTTGACTGGCAAAAAATTGACTTTGCAATTTAGTACATGCAGAAAAATCAATGTCAAGCCTTTTCAGAATGTACTGTTATTAATAAAAACTTTAAAATTTATAAAACTTTCTAACCCGCTCCCTCCATGCGTTAAGCGCATGCAGCAACGCAAGTAAATAGTGCCTCAAGCGAAAGCATTTTTTTCTGAAATTTGATGGCGCATATAATAGCTCTAGGCTATCTGACGGATATGGGGAACACGTGCGTTATAGAGTGCGATTTGCTTGTACGTGCTATTTATTCTTTGCAATCGAGTACCTAGCTAACAGAAAACAAAGTAAAATGAAAAGTAAAGTAACATTCTCAATCTTATTGAGAATTATAGAACATTTGATGTTCTGTGGAAGAGCGACTTTGCTACGTGCACACATTACGTCATTCTCGAGCGCTAGGCGCATGACACATTAAGCTGAACGACGCGCAACTTATTGCATGCGTTTTTCTTCTAAAACGCATGCGCTTAGCGCACGAAAATAAGGCATCGTGTGGACGTAGCTTAAGTATATTTTTCCGTGCTTTTTGCGTTGCTACCTGAGCACGGTCTTTTGTAGAATAAAAAACTTTAAACGCGTTTTTCTCAAAACAACGTTTTCTCGTCGCGCGGAACTGAAACCACTCAACCGAATTTCCATTTTTGCTGTGCGGGGTATGCTGTTTCTCGTGAAAAAGTGAGCTTTTCGTTACCATGACATTTCACAAACACTCATTTTATTGGTTTGGTGAATGTTTTACAGTGCATTTATAATTAAAACGAAAGATTTCCGGATTTTACACTGTTTGATTTATTTTGTGTGTTACGTTTCGATTTCTGCTGAGAACTTTATCAAACTTTGATAAAGGTCGACAGGTCTTTTCAGTGCAATATTCATGACCCCTTTTCTCAGGAACCACTAACCCGATTTGAATGAAACTTTGCACATTTATTTATCGTTGTAAAATAAGAAAATAAAGTGGAGTAGAATCTTTTAAGTTTTTCGAAGGTTGTACTTAAAGCACATCTAGTTCGGAATAGAGTACCTCCATGCAGGAAAAGGGCCTCTAGTGTCCCATGGAGTAACTATAGTTGGGACTAATAGAAAGCTTCAAGTCAATTTTATATTACATTATAAAAAATACACAGTCTTGTCATCTATGAAAAACCAAAAAATAAAAACACTGATCAGATGAGTAGGTGTAGAGAAAATGGGTCAAACGTAAAAAAATACAAATTTTCAAGAGAGCAGAAAACTAAAAATATTGGCCTCCGTGTGATACCAGATAACTTCTATTGGGGCTACGCAGAGACACTCACATGTGGTGACCATGTGAGTAACCGCTTCCTACTACGGCAAAATTGATTAAACCAGACTGGAGTCAATGTCAACTTATGGCCTGTTAATTCCATGAACCATGCAACGGTTTTGTTCGTGTAAAGTTTATGAATAATATACCCTATGGAAGAAAGAATAAGAAATTTTACCCATTTAGCTACGTTGCGATTGATGGAAAAGGTAAAATACTCAAAGATCATGATCCGCGCTCATTGGCCGCTAATCACGCGCCCACATCCAACACCCTTAAAAAAATCTTGTAACTAAAAGCTTGTCACAACCAACATGTTATTAAATACGAATTACGACTCTCGAATTAAACAATAATTCATCCATTATTAACGGATCAAAAGTAAACTGACATGTTTTGCATTTTCTTATTTACCAGGCACATTACATTTGCTTAATACATCAAAATTATCGTGCTAAATAATTTCTCAAAGATAAACTTTTTTTTAAATCATATAAATATTTTTGTTATATATATATTTTTTTATATCTCTCATTACATTTAAAATGTATCTCAATAAATCTTCCAATTAAAAAAAAAATACAATTTTCGATTAAAAAACATAAAAAATTGGCAATATAAAAATAAAAAAAGTAAAATGTGATATAGATCCTTACAATTCGTAAAATAATTCGACTACACTGTCGTTATTAGCTCGCTAAAAATCAATCAATCAAAAGAGCTCTATCAATATATTAAGCTGATCCAGAGTAATAATAAAATTGCAAATTTCATGTACATAAAAACAAAAGAAGAGTGCGCTGTTGCAATATAAGAAAAATTACAAAAATATGAGGTTTCTCAAAAAAAAAAAAAAAAACAACCATACAAAAACGTAAAATTGATACAAAATAAAAAACCGATTTTAGTTTTAAATTTCATTGAAAAAAATTATACAAATGTTTATCGTAGACGATAAATAAGTAAAAAATCAATAGAAAAGAAATTGATAATTTTTTTTAGGCAATAATATTATCGTTTTTTTTTACTTATAAATGTAATTTTTAATGCGATATTGAATAGAATGCATTTATGTTACGTTGATTTTTAATACTTGTTTTATTTTTTTATATATATAAACATCGCATACATACATAATTATTCTTATTATCTATGCATAAACAAAACAAAAAATAATATAAATGATAAAATTTGTTTATTTTCAAAATATTTTTTCTTATTTGTTTTATTAAAAAATTAAAGAAATTTATTATTACTCTTCTTTAGTATTTAAGTTGTATTATAATAATTATTATTTAGTTTAGTTATTATTCATTTGTTTTTTTATGCTTACTTTTTTTGAAATTATTAAATTTAATGAAAATTTGAGAACAAAAATATGAATCTCTTTGACTAAAGCAAGAAGTTTTGTCGCAAGAAGGAAAGAAAAAGGAGATATTCGAAGATCTGAATTAGAATTTTGTGTTTTCTATTATTTTCCATCGGTTTTATGTCATTTAATTACAAAGCACATATCAATTTTAATCCAAAATGAATGGATTTTGATGCAACTCGAGAAACTGTAAACGTTGGTTGTTTTCTATTTAATACGATTTCGAAATTGTTGATATTACTTCTTTCTATAGTCGAAACGACTCATATGAAAATGCAAAAAAAAAGCTTTAAACACAAAACTTAAAAGTATTCAAGATGCATTCAAAATTTTTTTGGGATAACAGGAAAATTCCGTAGTGATGGATCATACTAAGCGTTTTTGCTGATGCGGTGGAAACGTATGATTTTTCGAGGTATTTTTGAGAAAAACCTTACGCTCCAAATTTTCCACAGTTTGAAGATCGATCTTTGTCTGATCAGACATGCTCGGCAAGAAAGCGAAATTTCATTCCGTTGTTAGACCTGACATGAAGATTTGATCTGCGTCAAGTGCATTCAAATTTAACGCTGGTGTCAATGTCAATGTCAATGAAATACCTTGCCACTCATTGCTGGTCTGTAATATGAACTTCATGCGTATTTAGCCAATATCCTTCATCGATGAACGGTAATTAAACATTCATACATTCTTATTAATTATCGGTCAGTGCTACAAATATGAGGCTTCCGTGGCATAGTGGGCAACGTGCTTGCTTCACAGTCAATAGGTCGAAAAATATACCAGCTTCTTCACTCGTTACGGTCGATCTCACTCCCCTTTCCCTACCTTCCCAATCCCATTCCTTCCATCCATGACTGTGTTTGTTCATTGCATATAAAGGCAACACAGGTCATTCTGTAAAAAAAAAATATCTTTCACGCTCACTGTGTTTCATTGATAATTCGGCGTATTAATTTATATTTATGGAACCATATAGTTAAGTTGAGGGAATCGTAAAATTTTTTCCCTTCATTTCAAAATTATAGATAGCTATACAATCTGTCAAAATGTGACCATAACATCTGTTTTGGATTTTGAGATATAACAGATTGAAAACAGCATCACTTTCGAAATGCTCCTCATTTCCACCCACTACTTTTATGTTGCAATTTTATATTTTTTTCATTTTTCGCTAGTATAGTTCAATATATGTTTAAAGTTTAAACTTCAAGAGATAGTCGAGATATTAATTTTTAAGTGTTTTTCTTTGTACCCCCTTTTAAGTGTTGGCCTCCGTCTAAGTAGATTATGGTGAACCTATAAGCAACTTAGGGTATAGCATAGTGCGTGTTGGCCTACAATGCGAAAGTCATGTGTTCAAATCTCGATCGACGTATAATTCCAGCATACTGCCTTGGCTACCTCAAACTACGAAAATGAAAAAATCGTAAATTAGAGGGTTGTGCGAAGGGCTAACAATCCTTCTACAATAAGTAATAAAAATCCCAAGGCCCGATTTGGGCTGTAGTTTTGTTGTAGAATAGATAGATAGATAAACATTCCACCTAGTTGGTTCTAAAATATAAATTTTTTCTGATGAGTACCTAATTCCGAAGATATACTCGTTCTGAAAAAATAAATAAATCGGCAACCAGTTGTTTTTAGCCCTTTTTCGAACCCCAATGGATATAAAAATTAAATTATTTTTAAAGTTTGTTCCACAAACTTTTTTATATGTGTGTCGACTTTGACCTTTCTACCTGGATCCATAGTTGAGATATTCGAATTCTTAATTTTCGATTCTAGCGCTCCCCCGCTTTCTCCTTCATCCATACAACCCTAAAATTAGTGCCTGCCTGAGATAAGCACCCATCTATAATCCACCCAGAAATTAACTTTCTATCATTGTGCGCTGAGCGTACGTACGACGTACAGACTCTAGATGAAATTTCAGAGTATTGTTGCGAGCTAGGAGTTCGCCGGGATTTCAAGTAAAAACACAATTCGTTTAGAAAAATAAGTAATTATTTATTCGCACTATATGGCACCATTGCCGCATACTTTTCTATCACTTTCACTGGTTCGCGTCTTCCATAAATAAAAGTCGCTGAATAATTGACTGCTCGCTGAGAGCTTTCGCGCTTTTATATATTTTATGACAGTTCTCGAAGCTTCCTTCAGTGTGTATGTGTGAACAGTTCTCGAAGCTTCCTTCGGTGTGTATGTGTTATACTGGAAAGCTCTAGATCTTTAATTGTAGCTTTCTACATAGTGGAGTACATAATTCTTGTCTATTCGAGAGAGATCGAGTTGCGGGGTTGCCAGATCTGCATATAACAGTATTATCAGGCCTATTATGTTATGAGAGTCGAGTCAATCAACTGAATGAGTTTTCGGTATTATAAGACTCGAGCAGGACTGTTTGAGTGACTTTTTCGCGTAACTGTCAGTGAGTGACTTTCTTCAGTGTATTATGGGACTCGACGAGATAGTCATATTGAACGTCAAAACATATCTTCCTCGTCCGTATGACTCATACGGTATGAGCGACTAAAACAATAAATTGATGATTTGAATATCTAATTCTAACTTCGCGTTTTTTTTTTTACAAATCTGTAAGTACATACACAACCCAATCCAAAGCCCTCTATAGTAGAAAGCCGAGTAACTGAATCCAACAACAACACGTTGGAGTCATAACAAACATGACAGTTCCATACAAATTCACGCGCTTTTGTATGGAGCAGACACGGCGGGCTTCGTAAGAATCGCGTTTATTCTTAAATGCAGTGTTAAAGATAGTTCAGCTTTCTAAGGTACTTTAATAATAGTGCTCGGCATGTACTTATTACACGTTGATATGAGTGCAGTCGATTTTTAATTGAAAAAAGTGCGATCAAAGTTAAATCTCGGCTTCTCACACCAATGAAAATCTGTCACTCATATTGTGCAGAGTTCTCCGGTTAATTTTTACACAGAAAATTGTAAAATTTTAGTTCTTGCGAAAAAGTGTGCACTCGCGTAATATTTCCGTGCTTAATTTGATTTAATTATGCTTTTGTGTTGTTTTCGGTAAAACGTTTTTACGACAAGTTCGTCAAAAATAATACAAGTGGCCCTTTGGAATGGAAAAATCCATGAAGTCACACCCGCTGGAGTCATTCAAGATGGCCGCTACGTCAGTTCTGCCCAGCTTGAGATGTAGAAAGCTTTGCCCAATCTCATTCCTTCCGTCCATGACTGTGTCTGTGAATTGCATATAAAGGCCGAAATTGCCTATAACAGATCATTCGGAACAAAAAAAAAATCATTCAATGGTACGTCTATCGATCTTTCAGTTCAAAGCGTGATATCCATACATCCGACGCGACAAGAGCTTGAAGAAGAGCAGGAAAAATGCAATATTTTTAATGCGTACTGCATATAAATGATTTTTTTTATGTATACAGTTTTATACACACGGTGATCGACATCAAGAGATGAACATTTAGAGTCCCTACAGTGTTGTTAGCATATATGCCGTTTTTTTCAGTTATAATGCCTTCGCATTGTGTGCACGATATAGCTTCGGACAATTAACATAAAATTTGCGTTAAATACCGTATAAATAAATAAAGTTACAGAAAGATGGTATCCGCGTATGAAATTAAGTAAAGCACTTTCGATAATTCGGCATAAATCGGCATTTTATAACTCTCTATTTTTGCTAATTTGAAATAGCAATTGCTACTCCATATTAGCACATATTAGTCAATAATTTACTTATTAGAAATGGCCAAATTAAATATTTTTGTATCATATTTTTTTCACAGAACCCCTGAGATCCCAGCAAACAAAATAATTCATTAAAGAATCGTTGATGAATTATATTAACGAACGATCGTTAATGAGCGTCGATAACGGGTCATTAACGATTCATCAAGCGGACTACATTATCATTCGTTAATGAATTACTTTTAACGATTCATTAATGAATTGTAAAACGCTTACAAGAAACGAGTATATTATCAATGAATCATTAATGCATATGTCTTAATGATTTTTATTTTAAATCATTAATGAATATCGCTAACGATTCAGAGTGATATTATTTATGAACAATAACGATTTATTAAAGAATTTGACGCTAAACAAGAGCTCTTCGAAGATCGCAATTGCTTCTTGTTCTGTTTCTTTTGTTTATGATTTTGAACATTTCACAGACACACTCACAAGCACAAGCGGATTTCTCTGCAAACTCTGTCAGTTTCTCACCGTTTGCAATATTTTGAGATATCGACGCAAAATCATTTTTGGTTCTGCTAATAGTGAAAACTGCTTGTACACAACAATATCGACATGTGCGACCCTTTTTGCTTGGTTTGCTTAATATCATGACGCAGTTTATTTGTTTTGTATCTTTTCATGCTCGTTTTAAAATCGTTATTGGCGAGCGCTCGTTAAATTGTTTGCTGGGGTATCTCGCGCAACCCAGTTTGAAGAACGCTGATCTAGAGTATTGCATGACAACGCGTTACGTGCAGTAGTAGTCCTGTTATAAATTTTTTTTTTTACATTTATAGGCTAATTTAGTCATGAAACACGAAAACAGAAATTGTTTTTTTTTTGCAAGTCGATCACAATACGTTAACGAAATATTAGAATAATAAAATGAAATTTGATCACAGCTGCAGAAATGTGCTGAAGCGAAAAAATTTCATTTCGATTTCTCTTTCATTTTTTTATGTACCCAATTGAAAGTTGTTTTTTCAACTCCTTAAGGCAGGTTTTACTAAGCAGCGTATCTAATACGCAGCGTATTTTTGTTTTCCTAGGGAACGTATTATTATATGTAGGGGAAGGTCATGTATCTTGGATCTGCTCATAACATTAATAATAGCGAATTATGTAAAAATGTTAAAATGTCATTTTGAAGCTGAGATTTGTACCTTTAAAGCAAATCGGCGAGAAATAACGTGCATTAATATGGACGGCATCAGGGTAAAAGGGAACAAGTCACATTTCAAATACATGGGACTTATTCTCTTTTTCCCATAGGCCATCCATATTTTGTAAGTTATAGTGCATTAAGTGAAATCCGGACCAAGATACATAACCACCTTCCCCTGTATGTCAAAACCTATAGGGTCTGCCACTTTGCTTCCGCCGTTTTCCGTTAAATGGCAGCAGAGCGGTAAGTGCTGGTCGAAATAGGTAGTAAAAATTTCACACAGTAAGCTTGGACATCTGTCAATATAACGACAGCAACACATTAATGAGTTTGTATTTGCATCATAAATTTATTCTCGATCGAAGATGTCAGTTTTCGAGCCAAATTCTCGTCATTTGTGGGAAGTGTTGATTTTTTGCTTCCATTTGAAGAAAACTGCGGCTGAGGCTCATTGAATGTGCTGAAGTATTTACGGCTGTATTAGTGAAAGAACATGTCGTGAGTGGTTTCCACGCTTCAAAAGGGGTGATTTTGACGTCGAGGGCCGGCAAAGGTGGTGGAAGAGAGAACAATTTTTGTGGTATATCATGAGTAGAGTTACTCTATGAAAAAGAAAGAACAAGACGTACTAGAGTTCGGCCAAGGTGATAACCAGCTTTTCCGTTAAATTTAAAAAAGCGCACTGCTATTTTCCAGCGTGCGATAAGTAAGCAAATGTGATTGCAATCCGTTCATTAGAACGTGAAACCTACCAAATTAGATTTTCACTACTTAAAAGTACTGCAAATTAAAGATATTCGCGAAATAAAACCACTAAAAAGTTACACCGACACGTTGCACGCATACATATGAAAGTAAAAAGCGCCCCATCTGACAAGGTGTCCAGACTATTCTACCAGGTGCCTTGTTCTTTCTTTTTCATAGAGTGACTCTAATCATGAGCTGTTGAAATCGAGTGAAACCATCACGGGAGATCACTATCGACTACAATTGATGCGTTTGAGCCGAGCATTGAAGTACACAGAGAGACGACAAAGTGATTTTACTGCACGACAATGCTCGGCCACATGTTGCTTAGGTTGTGAAAACCTACCTGGAAACACTGAAATGGGACATCCTACCGCACCCGCTGTATTCTTCAGACATCGCCCCTTCTGACTAGCACCTTTTCCGATTGATGACGCATGGCCAGGCTGAGCAGCACTTCTGATCTTATGAAGTCCAAAAATGGATCGATTCGTGGATCGCCTCAAAAGAGTCATCGTTTTTCAAGATAAAAAAGCAGAAACTGAAAACTTTGAAACTTTGTCAGAATTTGTTCTCCAATAATCTTAGATTAGAAATTTTTACTTATTATTAAAGGGATCCCCTTTCAGAACTACGCGCCGCCTAATGCTGCTTGACTTCAGTGATCAAACGAGTACCAGTAGAACCAATGCGCTGATTTGAGCTTATGCAAGAAATTTGCTCTTTAACCTCGCCTCGTATAATGGTATTTTAAGAACGAAATTTTCTTATGAAAATAACATTTTTTTTATGTGACACCAGAACGAGAGGAGTTGCCCTTTCGTACTGGCGTACAGCTCCGGTGAGGTGTGAAGGATATTGGGTTGTGGGAATCAAGGAGATGGCTATGAATATTTTTCTTGAATTGTTAAGTGTTGTAGTCTTGCGGGATGGGCATCGAGTTCCATATTCGAACAGTTCGGTTTAAAAACGAATCAGATCAGTGCGATCGAAAATAGGTTTGAGAGAATTCTTATCAGCACATGGAAGCAGCTCTAAAACGATGGAACTTAATACACATTGCATTAAACTAGATTATTAAGAACATTATAATCCTGCGATACAGATATCGATAATTTGTTTATGGCACTACAGCTCAAAATGGGCTTTAGCTCCCTGACCTTCAGGCTCCTCAACATTAATTTGTTATTATTGGAGAGCTTTTATCCTTTCTTATGACTTTCTGTCTACGAATTTTCATTTTCGGAGATTGAGGTGGCCCAGATATACCCGCGCACGCAGTGTTGGAATTATACACCGACTCCAAGCTACACACTGGCCATAGTTATAACGTCGATCGAGTTGTGTTATTTAGCAAAATGTATGGTTTTAATGGCGGAATGACTTATGTGCATTTTAATCGACGGTAATTCCGGAAATGACGTCATTCTTACCGAATTTTTGTGCAACATATTGCAGATGAGATGTGGGAACAAAATTCCCTGTGCACTTAAACCAGCTGTAACGACGGAAATGATGTTATTTTTCTGTGGAAAATTTATTTGTTTGTTTAGTCAAGTTGAATGTAAGAACAAAAAAAGTTTGGTTTTATTGAAGCGGAGTGGCTACTGTGACTCCGGAAAAAATATTGTTTTTAGTATTTTTCTCTGCAAAAACAAAGTTTTTTTTTTGCATATATTGTCATTCTTACAGTATTTCTTTAAAAGAAACATTTGTTATAGATATGTCAAGAATAGCTGCTCAGATGCAAAAATGCTTGTTTCTTCAAGAAACACAGTTTTGCTCAAAAATTCAACCAGATTGAGTTAATCGATTTCGAAAACTATCTTTGTCACTGTCCGCAAATCTCCTACAGTCGTCTTTTTTCTTTAGGCTCTAGATTTTTCTCAGAACGACCTTATCTAGCTAGCACAAAAGGACTAGCTTACACCTTATTATTTTCAATAGGGGAGTACAATGGACACAATTGGATGGTCCCAGTGCAATGTGGTTCTTTTTCTCAGATCAGACTCCTTCAACCTAAACCGTACTCAAGATATTTTTTAGAAAAGATACTTCTTCGTTTTGACAAACTCCCTGCACGATCCGAGCAGCCGTTATCGAAATATCCACAGAAAACTGAGTTGTGTAGAAAATTACGGTAAAAATTACATCATTTCCGTAGGCACAGCCAGATGGAATGCATAGAAATCCTCCCCAACGTTAGCACAAACATTATTTTCTAGCACTCGCTTGATCTATGCAACTATTTTCGAGATATATGAAACAATATGTATTTCGCAGAGAAAAGCGGTATAAAATATGTTACTGTCGCAGTCACATCCGATTAGAATGCACGAAAGTCACTCCGGGCTATTGAGATCAACTACTTAACTGCAGAATCAAACTCGATCGGAATTATCGATTTTTGCATCGTAAGATCATAATGTCTTCGATTGAAAAATTACGAAAAAGCAAATTCTCTACACTAAATGCTATTTTTAACATAACGAAATAACGTCATTAGTTTACAAGAATTGTTGCTTTAATTTTTTAAATTTAAACGAAAAAAGAAAAGCATAACGTTATGAATAATGTTATTTTAGAGCCCTGACTGACTTAATTGTATCGTGCTGTTTCGTACTAGTTTTACGCAAGTCGACTTATACCTATGGTACTGCTGGTATACAATACCTGGTATTGACAGTACCATCAGTGTATCACCCAATATGTACCTTGTATATACGTGGTTTACAAATTGATATAAATGTGGTGTTGAAACCTTTCGTGGTATACAAAATTCCCAAATTTTTCATGGTACACCATGAAAGGAAGGGTTTAAGTACATACAGCATTGGACAAAACTAAAGCACCCCTTTGCGAAATATCAGTTATCCTCTGATATTATCAGGAAAACTTGATGAAACAAATTTGTTCTTAGTTTTTATTATTTACATGTGTATTATAAAAAAACATAACAATGACAATTCAGTCTTTTCAACAACAAAAAATAAAACAAAAATATTTACCTTATTTTAGTTTTAAACTTCCCCTGTGTGCCATTCATTTATTTAAGAGGTAAATGTTCAAGTTTAGCAAATAACTTTTAATTTTTATGTTGCAAGTTTTTCAGTATGTGACAGCTGTCAGTTTTAACACTAGAAAATATTAAACGCAATCGGATTAGTACGTGAAACCAGTCTTATATTGCTACGGTCTAAACGAGCTCACTAATAGACATTTCATAATGAAACTCTGAGAATTGTATATTTTTGTCACTAAAAAGAGTCGTGAAAAATCATGCAAATTTTAACGTTATATATGAGTTGGAATGCTCTTTTACATACCTGCGATTTTTCCTCTGCTCTTTTAAAAGAGCAATCTCATACAAATTGAAAAGAGCTGCGATTAGAAGAGCAGAGTTAAAGCATAACTACTGCATACATTCTATCGCCAATAAAATTGCCGCAATGATCATCACTACAAACACCAGGGTTTTTGTTCGCCTTCGCACATTAATCGCGCGACTCACACGTTCCACCTCACCCCGACTAGATCGTAGCTCAGATCAAAGCTCGCCAAACAATTCGACGCTTATCCACGAAAGCGGACCTGATTTCATTGACCATTTGATCTGTGAGACGTGCGATCACAGATCAGATCATAACCCATCGATCAGACCAAACCTCACTAAACAAATCGCAGTCGCACTTCACTGACCTGTTTAGTCGTAAACCTGCTCATCTGTTCATTCATTACTATACCTATTCTGTGTACAACTAAAGCCTTGTACACTGAGCATGTGGCACCGTGTATGAGCAGGGAACAGATATCATTGAGCAGGTATTTGGTACAATGTTAAATGTTTACTATGTGCACTGAGCTGGTGGTATTGTGCATGAGATTGGTTTTGCCTAATTGTTAAATGCAGTATTTTGCAGAAAATTGCAGTTTTGTCTGTTTATACTCTAGATGAAATCTGAGAGAATTATAAGTTTGCTCTGATCTTTGTAACGCTAAGAAAGAAGGCTCGCAGAATAAAATGAATGATACAGAAACTAATATTATCACTCAAAAATATCAAAACCGGAAGTCCGACCGTCCGTGCGCTCTCTAGGTTGAGAGCGCCTTGAGATAGAAAATTTAAATTTTGTACATGTCACTTTTGACAAAAAATTAAGGTTAAGTTCGTTAACCAGCCAAATCTCTCCACCCCAAAAATTTACAATAATCCAATTAGCTTATCATTTGGAATTTTTATCATAACTTTAATCTATGGTATAAAAATTGTTTGCATATCTTCACTCCTTCGAACACCTCCCATACAAACTGCACTTTTCTCTATACGTATAACAGTCATCTTGCTGAAAATTTGCAATTAATACTTGATTTGTATTATTATAAGGATCGATAAAAATTAACTGATTGGCTTCACTCCTTATGCCCCTTCCCATACAATGCGACACAATTTCACAACTTTGCAAAAAATTAATATTCTTGAAAGCTACGAATGGTGATTGTATAAAATCTAAGAAAAGTCATTTGCATAATATAAAAAAAAACCATCAAGAAGTTTCCACTCCTTCTACCACCCATACAAACTGAACGATTTCACTAATTTTCTTAGTACCTATTCAATTTTTGGAGCTTACATTTTGCATAAAACATTTTTATAGCTACTTTAGCTCGTTGCGAAAAAGATTAGTTCAATGTTTTCACTCTTTCTACCATTCCCTATACAAAACTTCTTAGGATCTCAAAAGTTTCAATTTCAACTGAAGTATCGTAAGATTGGGCTTTATGCGCAATCGTAGCCCTGTTATGTTTATACTGAGTATATTGTGTTTGCCTTACCGATTGTAACACTAAGAAATAATGCTTGGACAATGTCGCCAAGGATACAGAAATATTTTTTGTCGCTCAAAAACCTCAATACCGAGTATTTTTCCGTCTGCCCGTCATAACTCTCGAAAGCCTTGACCTATCGTGCTGAAATTTGTCATATGTCGTTTTTAACAAAAAAGTAACTTGAGTTCGGTTCCCTTCACTCCCCATAAAAATTTCATAAAATTTCGAAATTTAAAAAAATGATTTTTCTCCGAAACCATTTCAGCTATTGAAAATCAGATCATACAGTGCTGTGCAAAACTTAAGCAACACACTACATGTCGGAATGAAAAGGAAAATTGCAATCAAAATATAAAGAAATTTTTTTCCTTTCGTTAGCATGTCGCTTAAAGTTCTGCAATAAAAAAAGTACATCAGTATTTTAACTGTTCTTAAAAAAAAAAAAAAAAAAAACAAAATACACCAAAAAAATGGCTGTGCAAAATCTAAGCAACTTTCAAAACGCAGCTGCGATTCCCAGTCAGAACAAAACATAACGGGGATTTCCCGATGTTGTTTTTGTTTTCTGATGTTCGTGTCAATTAGATCAGTATAGATCGTCTTCCCTTTGGGTTTAATTGTGTCTAAAAAAATAATATTTAAAATGCAGCGTGATCAATACGATAATAGATTTAAATCAAATGTAATTTCGCTATATTATTCTGGAAAAACGCAAATAGAGATTGCCAAATCGTTAAATATAAACAAATCTTTAATTTCAAGATGGATTACGAAATATAAAAACACGGGTACTGTGAAAAGTGTAAATTTTGGTGGAAGGCCGCGTAAAACTACCATTAGAGATGATAAAAAGAAAACCGTTTATCTCGTCAAAAGAAGTTGTAAAAGAGCTAGGCTTAAATGTCAACTCAAGCACTGTTCGCAGACGGGCAATTGAACTCAATCTAAAAAGCTATACACCTTTTAAAAAAACCATTGCTCACAAAAAGACATGCAAGGAAAAGGTAAACTGCTCGAACAACACTTTTAAACATTATTATTTTACTATTTATATCGTTTTATATATCATTTAGGCTTGAATTCGCTAAAAACCATCTTGACTGGTCAGTTGCTAAATGGAAGACCGTTTTATTTAGCGATGAATCCAAGTTCAACCTCTTCAATTCTGATGGCTTCTCCCGTGTGAGGCGTGAGAAGGGTGAGAAGGGACAACAACTCAATCCACGCTTCTGTAGGAAAACGGTGAAACATGGGGGAGGAAGCGTCTTGGTCTTGGTCTTGGTCCCTTTCATAGAATAACAGAAATTATGGACAGATTCATGTATAAGGACATCTTAGAATCTAGAATGTTACCTTATGCAGAGTGGAATATGCCACTTCGATGGGTGTTTCAACATGATAATGACCCGAAACGCACATCGAAGTTGGTTAAAGAATGGCTTAGGTCTAAAAGGATTCAAGTTCTTGATTGGCCGGCACCATCGCCCGACTTGAATCCTATAGAAAACTTATTCGGTATATTGAAACGGCGTATGGGAACAGTACAGTTTGCAAACAAGGACCAATTGTTTACGAACCTAAAAACCGAATGGGAAAAAAATTGACATATTAGTGAGTTGCTTAAGTTTTGCACAGGACTATATGTAGTACAAAAATGTGAATATCATTAACGTCAAAAAATGTTGATCTGATCCCCTTACTCCTTCTACCCCCTTCTCATACAAATGCACAATTTTCAAAAATGCATTTTTTCGGTTTGCATTGCAAGTAGCAAAGCTAAAAGAACCAATTGTGTCATAATTAATTTCAATATAATTGCAACCAATTTTGGAAAAACTTTCAACTTCACCTCACTCTGTCCTCCCCCTCCCATACAAATTTCACGAAATTTCGGAAATTCAATTAAATTATTTATTTTAAATTAGAAAAAGTACAAACTTAAAAATTTGCCAGAATTTCTCCCTTAATAATTGCAATAAATACTAAAAAAAATATGAACTTCGCTTCACTCCTTCTACCACCTCCCATACAAATTTTTATATTGGAAATTCATGAAATTATTTCTCCTTTGAACCTACGAGAGCTATCGACTTTAAAATTGTAACAAAGCAATGTGATTAAGATGTTGATAAGCAGATTCAGAATCATCCAAAACCTCCCGCTTTCTCTGCCACCTCACATACAAATCCCATAAATTCAGACATTGAAATTTTTCAATTTCTTCGAAAATTATGAAAGCTACAAACTTTAAGGGGGTCACTACCGAGAAAAAAAATCGATTTATTTTATTGTCAATTCGAATTTTAGACTCTATTCTGTGCATAGAAAATATGTTTTCACAATTTCCCGATTATTAGAAGTGGTAAAAAATGCCAGCAAAGTGGGGTGAGTCATGAAAATTCATGCCAGCGCGGCAGTGCTCCCGCCCCGCGGTTTGACAATCCCGGTTAAAATTGCAGGTTAGTTTCAATATTTGTTTTGAACAAATAAAAAATTATAAAATTCTTCTGTCATAAATGTTTATTGTGATGGTAAAAACAAGTGTGCAAAATCTCATTAAAATCGGCCCAGTAGTTTCCGAGAAATATGTACCTACCTATTTTTATATGAAAAAAAAACCTCGGTAGTGACCCCTTTAAATTCATCATGAAACATTTTGCATACTACGTTCGGTGTTATACATAAAAATTATAAACCTCCCCCCTTTGCTTTTACCACATCCCATACAAAAGTCCCGATTCACTATTCGAAAGAATTTGAGATGTAATATTTCCTAGTACATACATTAAACTCTTTCCTATCATATGATTGGGTCTTACGCCCAATCATAATTCTGTTTTTTTTATTGAGTTGTGTTTTTTTAACAACATGTAAATAAATACTTTGAGTTTTTCGGATTTGATTTTATTTCAGTTTTTCGTGCTTTTCCGCTTAATTCATTTCGTTTTTCTGTTTCAATTTGAATTATTGCTAAATGGAAAAAAAATGAAATGGCAGCTCTTTTCGAAGATATTTATCACTGCAATACCAGTTTTTGCCATTCTTGCGCACTAGCATGGAGAATAGATTGTGAAAAAATTACTGCTATTAGAAGAACTGCTATTTTTCACAGATATTGAAAAAGAGCAATCGCAGTTGATCACTGCGATTGGAAAAGAGCAGATTTTTGTCTTCCCTAGTTACTAGTTATAAACCAGATTCCTAAATGTTTTATATTGCACATTTCCATATAACGTTTTAGTGTTCTAGACCACGCTTCGTTCGTACTCTAAGATTATCCCAGTTATTTTTATGCATATTGAAAAAAAAAATTGTTAAATAATTTCTCAAATTTTCTAAACCGCCATATATAGCTTGACAGTCTGTGAAATTCGTTTTAATCATCTTAATTTTCATATCATTATTTTTGTTTATATAAGATAATAAAAAGTTTTGTAAAACAATTTTAAAAATGAAAAAAGTATTATATGTAATTGTAATTTGTTTTTTTATTTGTTAGCCTTTTTTTAAATGAAATTATAAATACACTAAAATTTCGAATTTATTAATTGGATAGCGCTGGAAAAAAAGAATATGGAAAAATTATTTACTAACAAACAAAAAACCGATCAAAGATCTCGTTTAATATTAAAAAGAAATGTTTTAAATAATAACTTTAGGAATTCAATTAAATTAAAATTATACATTAAAAGAAATTTGTTTTTTAATCAAAATTATGAATACAATTTATTACATAAATATTTGTCTCTTCTTTTTTTTAAATAATTTTCTGTTCGATTTAGGAAAAATATTTTTATTATATTTTGTTAGAAAAATAATCAAAAAATAAAATTATTATATTTATAACAAACAAAAAAGAAAAAAAAAACAAACCCACATAATTCTAAGATGGAATTTAAATTAAAAACTTTTAATAGAAACAAAACAAAAATAAAGAAAAACTTAAAATTAATCTTGTAAAAAGAATGTTTTTATTATTTTAAACCGTAGAATATCTTAAGATAATATTAAATCAAAAATTAAGAAAAAGAATGAAAAAAATGCAGAAATTAATTGAATATATAAAAAAAAATATTAATATGAAAAATTTTAGTCATTAAGAAGAAATTTTTAGTAATTTTTAGATTATAAAGACCACAAATAGAAATTTGAATGAACAATGAAATGAAGCGCAAACCGAAGAAGAAAAAGAAAAGATAAAAATAAAATCCGATTCAAATGTCGGTTTTATGAGCTCGCATAATTGTGTAAAATTTAAAATATGTATGTGTCTGCTTGCGTGTGAATATTATAGTAAAGTCAGGAACTCGTAATACTAAATTATATAATAATTATTAAATGTACTTTTTCTATAACCAAAAAAAAACAACGTAAAAAATACAAAAATAAAAAAAAAAAAAAACAAAAAGGAATAAAATAAATTCAAAATTTCTATTCATACAAGAAAATATATAAATAATAATTTTTCTTGTCTATAAAAAAAAAACACAAAGAAAATAATGATGGGTTCAAAATAAAATTTAGTGTAAAAGAAACGAACGAAAAAAAAAATCTTAATCCATGAAAGAAAAATCGTCATTCTGGTATTTAGACACACATTGACAATAGACAAGAAAATAAAACAGAAGAAAAAAATCGTATGTAATAAAAAAAAAAAGTTTACAACATAAAAAAAATGTAAATGTTAAGGAACGGAGTGCCTAGTGTAGCTTGATTTTTTATTGTTTCCTTTCTTTGTAAGTTTATATTTTAAAACCTACAACTTTTTGTATTTTTTCTGTTTATTCTATTTTTTATTAAAATGTTTTCTTTATTTTTACATCTTTTTTAATTTGTTTATATTTTTAGATCTATAATTCCTCTTTATCGTTTCTTACCTCATACTCTTATGAATTAATTTATTTTTAGTTGTTTTTTTTTAATTTAATGATTACTTTTATATATTCTACACATTTGTATAAAGTGATTCGATTAATTGAGACGACGAAGATGAAGATGCAGTGGAATTAGAAGTAAAATATGTGAAGAAAGAAAAAATATTAAAATGTGATGATAAAAACGAACAATTGATTTATGATTTTTAAAGTCATATTATTTTTAATTAATTTTTTTTAATTAAATAATAATAGTTTTTAATAAAAATATAAAATAAAACGGAGAAAAAAATTAAAATAAAATACAATTAAATTTTATTTTAATGATAAACACATAAAAATTATTACGAGGGAAATTATGTTATTATCATTCTGTAAAATATTTTTATCCTATTCTTAATTATTATGATTAGTAATAACAGAAAAAAATATACAGATACACAGTAAAAACTGATAAAACAAAAAATCAATTATTATATTATATAAAATAATTTTTACTATATTATACATATTTTTTTCCGAAAGATTTTTTTTATTATTACTTTTATTTGCCACTTAAACAATTTTTGAATTTGTTAAATTGAATAAAAAAACAAAATAGACGAAAAGAAAAAATTCAAATCAAGGAAATAAATCTAAAAAAACAACAACCAAAAAATCAATAATATGAAAAAATATTAAAGAGTAAAAAGCAAAGTTATGGCCCATTGTAATATTTGTCAGAGACAAACGAAGAAAAAAAAACGAAACAATATGTACTTATTAGTTTTCATTTGGGAATATGTTTGCCATTTCATTTTTACCATTATATTTATTATAATTATTATTCGTTTGTTTTTTGTTTCTTAGGTACATACAGATATTTTTTTATATTTAATTTGATTAACTGAAACACAAGACAATAGATAAATACTGTAGAGAGAAAAAAAAATAGTAAACTTCAATATTCTACTAGAATTTGTTGAATATCATTTTTATTTTCAATCAATAGATTGTTTTTATGAATGCAATGATATTTAAAAAAAAAAAATAGATTTAACATAAATGTAAACAATAGTTAATTTATGAAATGGAGGATTTGTACGAGGATAGAAAGAAAGTGGGATTTTAATTGATGAAAGTGTTTCTTCAATGTCTTCAATCATTTACAATTGCAAAGTTAATATTATTTACAAAAAATTAATAATTTTAGTTAAAAAAAACGTAGTTTCCAGCAGTTTCTTTGTTAAAGGAAATCTCTGTGAAAAAAATTTAATTATTTACAGGGTTGCATTACTTGTTTCGAATTTTTCAGCAGTTCAACTTAACCTGATGTCAATTTCAACTAATGAAAACCAAGTCGATTGGAATTTTGGAATAGATGAAATTATAGGGTGTGAAATAATATACTATCCAAACGCAAAAATATTGATGCACTCTAACATATTCGAAAATTCAGCGCGGCGCGAACGAGGTTATCACAGTTTTAACCTGCGAACAAATCTAAAATTTCCTTAATTCGAGTGCATAGTTCTTCCTTTGTTCGAGCAGGCTTAGAACTACTATGCATCACAAAATTATTTGTACCATGGAAAAAATACCAATTTTCAAGTTAAGCCATGTTTAAAGTGCGCCTTACAGCTTTAGGGAAAAATATGTTTACAGGGAAAGGAAGCGACTAATGTCCTTAAAATATCCAATAATAAAGTTAACGCAATTTATTTAAAGCAAAGGAATTAAAAGCAAAAAACATTTTAACAAAATTATTTGTACAATTGAAATTTATTCACAAAATTATTTGTACTTCATTTAATAATACTGGAAAATACCAGAAATGAAAAGAAAAACTTATTCTTTTTCGACATCTAATATGAGGTCCTGCCTCCCTTTGCATCTATTACTGCCTGCAGTCGCCTTGGAACTGATTCCACTAAATTCATCGTTATTTCCTTGGGAATATTCCAAATTTAAATTTTTTCATTGCAGGCAGCTCGTTGCTATTTTCCGATTTCATGTTTGATTTGTTGCTTTACGTAATACCATAAGTTCTCAATCACATTCAAATCCGGGGGGGCCAAGGTAGAAGCTCTTGTCGAATTTTGTTAAAAAATAAAGTAATTTGACGATCTTTGTGAATAGGAGCATTATCTTACTGCAGTACGAAGCCCTCCCCAATCAAGGCCTTTGCTGACTGGAAGGCGTTATCATTAACAGTTGCCAAATAAACGAACTGGGTAACTTTTTCTTTTAGTTCAACCAGTTTTCCTATACCATTGTATGCCATACAGCCCCAAACTATTATTTTCCCGCCATTGTGCATCCGAAACGGAATGGTTCGCTATTGTTTTTTTCTTTGCCATATGATCCATCTAACGAAAATGCTGACTCATCTGTCCACAGAATGGTTTTCCAGAAGTCTAAGGGCTAATCAATATATGTACCTTCCTTTTGACATGACATTTTTTATTCGCTTCCTCCAACCTCCGTCGAAACGTCATATGACTTATTTTGTGTACACGGTGCAAGTGAACATTTTGAAGCAATATTTTAATTGGAATTGAGTCATTTTTGTCACCGCTCCAACGATTTCCCGATCTTCTCTATTGGATGTAACACGCTTTCTGCCCCTATCGGCAGTGGCGTGGCGCCCATTGATGCAAGGGAAGCATTGCTTCCCTTACGTTTTCCCTTCTATTGAGTTAAAAAATACTAAATTGAAATTAGTACGAATATGTAAATTTATTCCAAAAAAGTCTAAAGAAAACATACATTATTTTCGTAAAACACTGTACACAACATTTGCATGCAAATGACAGCTTTCTCTCATTCTTTTTCCAAACAAAACCGTTTGGATGCAAGTCCAAAGCCTTTTATAGAGAAAAATCGACGAGATGCGATTTAAAAAATGCATACACGAGACTGGCATACGTGGCGAAATTTTCGAGCCCAAAAAGCCCAAATTCGACTTCTATAGGAAGGGAGATGCGCTAAAGTAATTGCTTCCAACTGTTTTTGTTACTTAATAAGTTTGAACTAAAGGTTACATTGATTCTTAAAAAAAACGGTTGAAGGGCTTATGAAAGGAAGACATCGCTATAATATTTCCTTGAATCTCAGCCCATTATTAATCTAGGAAATGACGGACTGAGAACCAGAGGCGTACAAATGCAAATTCAAATTTTTGCATTAGTAGTACAAGTTAATGGTTGTTTGCATTATTTTTGTAAAATACTGTACACAACATTTGCGTGCATAGGACAGCTTTTCACTAAATCTTTTTCTAAACAAAACCGTTTGGATGAAAGTTCAAATCGACGAGATGTGATTTAAAAAATGCGTTCACGAGACTTCCGACCAGTACGTGGCAAAATTTTCGCGCCCAAAAAGCCCAAATTCGACTTCTACAGGAAGGGGAGATGTGTCAAAGTAAAGCTTACATTGATTCTTAAAAAACAAAACGGTTGAAGGGCTTATCAAAGGAAGACATCGCTATAAGATTTCTTTGAATTTCAGTATTACTACTCTAGTAAATGACGATTATTACTCTAGTAAATGACAGGCTCAGAACCAGAGGGGTACAAGTGCAAATTCAAATTTTTACATTAGTAGTACAAGTTAATGGTTGTTTGCGTTTCGTACATACATACTTGGGGGCACTTTTAAAAATGGAATTCCATCACTATCATTTATTTGTATTAAAATTTATCCAAACGCATAGCTGTCAAGTAGTGCAGTTTTTAGTGTGGTATTTATCAACTGCCTCGAAGTACAACTGACTGTAGTGTCATTATTTTTATTTGTCTGGTGCAGGTATATTTTATTTTTTAAATATATGTATCTTTTGGCTCAACATGGCGGATAATTGCTGCATTATTGATAACCTTTTCGTGTATCTTTGAATCTCGATCTTTTACGGAAAAATAAGATATTATTATTATTTCCAAAAACTGTTTTAGAATATAGACAGACCTGGCATTTGGTTCAGGTCCAAGAATTGAAGAATTTGTTAAGTAACTAGCATGGATCAGTAATTTTACACAAAAGACACGAAGCTACAATCATTAAAATTTGGATGCCAAGAAGAGGCAGTTCGTAGCATAATGAAAATATAAATTCTTCAAATAGGGAGAATAATAATGTACTAGTAAATTTGTTAGCCAATTATAATTGTGATTGCTTCCCTTAGCTATAATATCACGCCACGCCACTGCCTATCGGGTGCCGTTTTCAAAGTTTTTGTATTATTTAATTTCCGAACTTGATACAAAACGGTATTTCTAAAATTTAAATTGTTTTGCTATATTAGTCAAAGTAACCCCGGCTCTGTACTGACTAATGATATACCTAGTCGTGCCATAAGTTCTGTCACACGTATATGGGCAATTTTTGTATAAATGAAAAAGAGTTTTTGACAAAGGAAAATATATTTTATTTTGGCATACTAATGGAAGTAAAATAAGCAACAAATTATTCAAAGTGGCCGCCTTTAGCCTTAACACAGCTCTTTAATCTGTTGGGCCAGTCATCGATAGCAGTACGCACTGTTTCTAGCGGAAAATTAGCTACTGCTTCTGTCAAAGATCGCTTAAGGCTCTCGATATTTGGGTGTCGTCTCGTGCACACCATGGACTCTAACTCCGCCCACAGTTTGTAGTCCAGGGGATTCAAATCTGGGCTCCCAGAAGGCCATTCCGTCGCCCTTATAAACTGTGGAATATTGGTTTCCAACCACGCTTGTGTGGTTCGAGCTTTGTGGGCTGGCGCAGAATCTTGCTGGAAAACCCAATGTCGATTGTTGAATAGCGTAGAGTTCAGCGGCTTCACACATCCCTCCAGGATGTCCGTTTGATAATTTTTCGCTGCAGTTTTTACGCCTTTTTCGCAAAAATGAAGCTCGGTGACCCCTTCGTAGCTGACACCCCACCATACCATGACTGATGCTGGATGATGTCCTCGCTGTACCCTAGTGGCAACTTCTCGGGCTTCTATGGAGCTGTGGGCATACACCTTATCATTTTGGCGGTTGAAATGTTCCTCCACCGTAAAAATTTTTTCATCGGTAAATAAAATTTCTCGATGTTTGTTGTTGCCGTACCGCCGAAGGAGCTCTTTCGATCTGGTGCTCCTAATTTGCTTCAACTGCTCAGTCAGCAAATGTCCCGTTGATCGTCGAAAGGCACTCATCCCGAGGTCAGATTTTATGATGCGAGACATACTTCGGGTGGAGATGTTCATCTCTCGAGCCATGATTCGTTGTTTACGAAGCGGATTTCGACGAATTCGACTCTCGACCGCTTTGATGGCAGCAGAAGAACGTACATCACGCGGACGTCCAGAACGAGGTCGATCTTCAATAGTCTGGATCGCGTTATATCTCTGGATCGCACGATACACAAATCTTTGCGTTATTTTTAACGGGCACAACAACTTGAAAATTTCACTCGCGGATTTTCCACACTTATGTAGTGCAATCACTGCAGTTCGGTTTTCTATTACACCCCATTCCATCTTCACACGTTAACGAACACACTTTAAATGACCATCAACTGTCAACAACATTATGACGTTTCTAAAACTGGCCGATATTGAAATGTCACTCATAAAATAAAGTTGTTGCCAATGTGAGAAATTATGTGACAGAACTTATGGCAGGACTAGGTACATATACTTTATCCTCAAATGACAGCTCTCGCACTTTTGGCATTTTCACACAATATTTAATCGTCACACTTGTACTAAGCACGAAAAATAATTGAGAAATTAATACCTTACTGATTTCAGTTGAAATAACTATCAAATCAATCAAATTCCTGTTAAGACCCCCTATAGGGGCATAGGACAGAAACAACTCTCTTCCACAAGGCGCGATCCTGAGCATCGGCTTTAAGCTGTTGCCAGGACTTGTTTATTCCTCTGGCCTCCTGCTCAACTGCTCGCTTCCATGTGTTACATGGTCGACCAACCCGACGTCTTCCTTGAGGGTTATAATCCAGAGCCTGTTTTGCGATGTTTTGCTCTGGTTTCCTCAAAGTATGACCGATCCACTGCCACTTTCGCCGTTGAATCTCAATACCTATTTTAGTCTGGCGAGTTGTACTCCAAAGTTCGTCGTTGGAGATCACTTCTGGCCAGAATATTCCTAAAATGCGTCGGAGGCATTGGTTTACGAAAGTCTGTAGTTTCTTGGTAAGTCGAACGGTCACTTTCCACGTAGTACAACCATATAACAACACGGATTTGACGCATGCGTCAAAAACTCGCAGCTTCGTGCGAAGGGAGATCTCTCTTAACCTCCAGAAAGGGGAAAGGATACCGAAGGCCTGACGAGCTTTATTTAGCCGAGCCTCAACATCCTTTTCGGCTCCGCCGTCCATGCTGACAATGCTTCCGAGATAGCAAAAATCTTGCACCTCTTCCACATCCTGTCCATTAAGAACAATCGGTGTGCTTGCGTTCGAACCCATGTGCATGTACTTGGTTTTACGCACATTTATTTTCAGTCCCGCCTCTTTGCATTTAGAATGCAACGAGCGAACATTTGACTCTAAGTCCGAACGGGTATGTGCAAGCAAACACACGTCATCAGCATAATCAAGGTGACTTAAGATGTTAAATAGTCTCCATTGAAGACCTTTACCTTCCCCACCTTCCAGTGCAGCTTTCAAGATGTCATTTATTACCACCAGAAACAGGGCTGGTGATAATATGCAGCCTTGTCTGACACCCGTTCGCACAGGAAAGCTATCGGACAGCTCTCCTCTATGCAAGACGCGACACCTTGCATCTTCGTAGGATTCTTTAATCATAGCTATGACCTTATCTGGAATACCTCTCCTACGCAAAGCATTCCATATGTAATCTCGCTTAACGCTGTCGAAAGCCTTCTCGAAGTCCACAAACATGAGATGTAGTGGCGAACCCATTTCGGCTGACTGCTCTAATATTATCCGTAGGGTATTTGTGTGGTCGGTACAAGACGACCCTTTACGGAATCCAGCCTGATAAACTTCGAGAGTGCTCTCGACGACATCGAAATAACTAACGGTTGTCTCATATTTTCTTAGAAATAATAGTGTTACCATGGGGTACAAATAATTTTGCGAATAACTTTCAATGGTACAAATAATTTTGTTAAACTGTTTTTTGCTTTTAATTCCTTTACTTTAAACAAATTGCTTTAACTTTATTATTGGGTATTTTAAGGACATTAGTCGCTACCTTTCCCTCCAAATATATTTTTCCTTAAAGCTGTTAAGCGCTCTTTGAACATGGCTTAACTTGAAGATTGGGATTTTTTTCCATGGTACAAATAATTTTGTGATGCATAGTAAGTTTTTTTTAATATGATGGCATAAAGTGTCTTATGGGCGACAGATCTGGGCTACTGGCTGGCCGTGGCTATAGTTACTCCATGGGACACTAGAGGCGCCATAGTTTGGCAAAGGTGAAGACCGATATTTGGAGCGAAATTTAAAATCAAAAGTTTCGATTTTTTTTTGGTACGTTTTCAACAGCAAAAACTGCGCAGTTTTTAATACTTGACTAAAAAGTCGCCAAAAAGTTTTTTGAAGGAGCAATTTATCTTAGGGTGGATGGAATTTGCAAAAGAAATCACTAAACTCACCACTCTGCCGTAAAACTTATAGTGATTTTATTTTGAAAAAAAAATGTGATCCGTCTTTGCCCTTAACATTTTTTCTAGCAGTTCCTATGATATATTGTTAAAAAAAATGGTTTGCGCTCTAGGTAAAACCAGAAAATGCTCATTTCTTGCTTCGAATTTTTCGGCAGTGCAACTCAATTGACCTGTAATGTACAATATGAAAAAAAAATCCCCTGACAGCAGCGGCAACAGACACTTCTTCTAGCAAATAGAAACGACTTTCACGAGTTTTGAAGAATTTAAAGCAATTTGTGCATCAACACCAATGCTAAATTAATTGCAAATGTAAATAGTACGATGATACCAAGACAAATAAAACCGTTGGATTATCCGCGGCTTTGACAGTTTTGGAAGACAACCAGCTGTTCGGCATGCATCAGCCAATATGATAAAAAGAATGCAAATGCATTTAAAGCGTTTTATTGTAAATTCACCTGACATATTCATATATGTCCGAGTTTCTTACAATATATCACAGTTATAGTAAATGAAAATCTTATGTACCTGGCATTTCTTCGATATAATATACAGTGCGCATCGAAAATGAAAGGTACAGGTCGT
The DNA here is from genome assembly GCA_963669355.1 of Chorisops tibialis. Lineage (NCBI taxonomy): Eukaryota > Metazoa > Arthropoda > Insecta > Diptera > Stratiomyidae > Chorisops > Chorisops tibialis. The sequence goes on along the minus strand of OY770263.1, from coordinate 167,524,383 downwards.
AACAAAAATACGTACTAATAATTTTTCGGATATTATTACATTTTATTAATATTGTAGGGTGCACTACAATTTCGCACAGGAATCGCTGCTGCTCGAATTTGGGATTTGATTTGAGCGCGGTTTTGAATGTCTCGCTGTTTCTCCTGGAGCTCGTTCTTTCTAAGCTCAGTCAGAGGCGTAAGATAATCCGTATCAGAGTCGCTACTAGTAGAACTTACACCTAGCGGATCACGAGTTTTCTGCCGATACGAAGTAGTGACCGAGCCGGACTTTGAGCTCGTGTCGGGAATGAAAGCTGGTGGAATCACGCAGTGCTCGACCTCGCGGTCCCACGATGAAAAAATTGTGTTCAATATCCATTTGGCTGGCCCCAAATTGTCGTCTGTATCTATGGGAAGAATTTCTGGAGCAGCGAAACTACACTGGGCTACGCTCGCATTCACGTCCCGATTTTCGGTTTGCCCAAGCAAAGGATTGTGGCTCCGATCTTGATACCGCGATGCGCGAATTTACTCGCTGAGATGTTAAGCTGGCTGACTGGGAAAAATCCGGAGCTGCGGCATCCACGGATTTTGGTAGAGGGGACAAACGAATTCATACGGCGAATTAGTGGTCTCATTACAAACGATATCACGCGGTGCAAATCGACTGAGATACGATTGGGAACAGAAAGGATTCGATTAGAAATAAAGTTTTCTTTTTTATTGTTTCAATTTTATTACATAAAATTTTTTATTTGGTATCCTTAAATAATATTTGATTTTGTTGTTTTATTTACTTATTTTCTTAACTATAATAGATCCTTTATTTTTCATACTCATTCGAATTTTTCATTATATTTTTATTTTTTAATATTTTTTTCTTTTAAGTACTAAAATTAGAATAAAATTCGTCACAAGTATAAAAATAAAAAAAATAAAAAAAGGCGATCGAAGAACTGAAGAAGCAGTCTCCTGTTTTGGCCTATTCCACACCAGGAAATGTTTTCATCATTGTCACTGATGCTAGTAATTTAGAAATCGTAGCAGTTCACTCACAAGAAATTGACGTACAAAAAAAACGTAGTGCTCTCAAAATCCGAGAAAAATTACTGTGTCACCGAAACTGCAGTATAACTAGGAAGGACCGACCTTATCAATTCATCACTAGAATGAATGTCGTAGTATATCCCATACAACTCACATCGGGATTACCAAGTGAAGCGTCTTGTTTTAGAGTTGTGTTATATTTCTTTAATTTTTTAATTATTTTCAATGCAAGTTTATTTATTTTGAATTTTAAGAGAACGCGAAAAAATCGGGTAACGCGCGGCGACGGTTGCGATGAAAATTGTATTGAGCAGGAGTCCCAAGCTTCCGTTCCGGTTCCTATCTATACCAAAATCGATTTGATTTAGGCCCGAAGCCACGTCTATTCAAAGCAAACGTTGAGACAACGTAAAGCTTCACAGTATTTGATTGGGTTGATACATCGTCATCCCTTCAATGGTATCATATCCTGACCGGAGATATCGATGTTAAAGAGTGGTTCTTCAATGGATTGAGTTTGAAAATTTTCTCCTACAGAAATCTGATACAAAATCATGTATAGAGGCTCCAGATGTCTTTTGGATATTTTTATATTTTATTACAATTGCAATCAGTTTTGGAAAAACTACACTCCGCGACAACTGTTTATGACCAAACTAATTTTTCTAAGAATCCCATAATTACGAAGTAAAATTTAATGATCTGCTTTGTCATTTTATTGCTTAGGTGGAGTAAGTTCGTAACGCACCAAAATTAAAATTATTCTCTTTCGCTACCTTTCAGCACAAATTGAATTGCCTCAAATACTATTCAAAGGCGCAACGACTGTTTATGACCACATGGAAATTATGGAGAAAAATAAGACAAAATAATTTATATTAAATTTATTTTTTAATAGTGAGTCTGTTTTCCACTGTTTTGTATTATCTAAAAAATTCGGCTGGGAACTGAGCTGTATAATTTTTGAACGTAGTTCAAAGGAATATTCCTTCATTCAATAAGGGATGATCTGCTGTCGTACTGCTTGCTGTTTGCGTAAACACGTCGAGATAAGTATCCATACAAATTTTCAATGATATTCAGATCGGAAGATAACGCTGGCCAGTCCAAAACATGAAGATTTTCTTCTAAAATCTAGTTCCTGACAAGCTTCGCAGTATGTATGGAAGCGTTGTTCTGTTGGTAAATCCAATTAGTAGTCTCCATAACTTTCGTAATTTTAATCTTCTCCTGCATTAAAAGCTCCTTATATTTTTGAGCATTTTGTTTTTCATCAAGGTCTACTAAATCGAACACGCCATTGTGGGACACAGCGCCCCATACCAAATGATGTCTTTCGTCGTGAGAGAAATTGCTTTTCTTTTCGCATATCGTGAAAATAGAAATAGTAACCATCAGGACCATCAAGACAGAAACGCTTTTCGTCAGTAGAAATTCATTTTTGCCATATTGTTGTCCAACCCATATATTTTCGACAAAATGCCAAACGCTGTTCTTGGTGAACCTTCTTTAAAACTGGTTTTCTTGCCATTTTTATTCTTTTAAAAAGTGGACAGTCTTTTAGAATACGTTGTACTGTTCTTAGACTTTCAGATGTTCCTGCTCTGTGTGCTATTTCTCTCGCTGTGAGTGGTTCATTGGATGCAAGTCTCAATAAACTGCGGCGTTCCCTTTCCGTTGTTGCAGCTTTAATTCCCCCCTTTCTCTTTTTTCCCATAATTCTCCGGATCGCGCAGTTAATTCATAATCACGCCATGGGTTCTCCCCAGTTTTCTTCCAATTTCTCTAGTTGAGCAGCCTGTATCCTTCAATATTTTAATTTGACCAATTTTGAAAGCCGTTAAGTTGTTCCTTTTCCCATTTCAATAACATTTAAATCTTTCTAAAAAACTGTTCATGCACAAACTTACAAAGAATTACAACCCGAAAATTTCCTCTTTAAACACGTCTATCTGCCAGAAATAACGAAATTGAACTGATGGTCATAAACAGTTGTCGCGCCTTTGAATACTATTTCAGGCAATTAAATTTCTGTTGGCAGGTAGCGAAAGAGAATAATTTTAATTTAGAAGCGTCACTTTACCTAAGCAATAAAATGACAAAGCAGATCATTGAATTTTACTACGTAATTATGAAATTCTTAGAAAAAGTGAGTTGGTCATAAACAGTTGTCAAGCTAGGGTGTAGCCTAGTGGGTGTGGCGTGTTGGTCAACAATGCGAAGGTCGTGAGTTCGAGTGCCGTTTGTCGCATAATTCTACCACACTACCTGCTTGGGTATATCTTAGTTACCTCAATCTACGAAAATTGAAATTTGTAGATAGAGGGTTGTGCGAAGGGCTAACAACCCTTGCACAATAAGTAATGAAAAATGTTAAGGAACCAGAAGGCCAAGGTCCAATTTGGGCTGTAGTGCCATTGCAGAACAGATAAACAGTTGTCGCGGAGTGTATGAACTTCACCTCACTCTTTCTACTCCTCCCATACATCACAAAATTTCGGGATTTCAATTAAATTATTTTTCGTCTAAACTATCAGCTATCAACTTTAAATTTTAAGAAAAGTATACTATTGCAAATATCATTGATGACGAATAATTTGGTTTTGTTTCGAATTCTCCTACCCCCTCCCACACAAATGCACAATTTTGATAAATGCATTTAATCGATTTTCATTGAAACTGGAAAAAGTACAAACTTGAAATTTTGCCAGAATTTGGCTCTTAATGATTGCAATAAATGCTAAAAAAATATCAACTTCGCTTCACTCCTTCTACCACTTCCGTACAAATTTTTGAATTGGAAATTCAAGAAAAGTATTTCTGCTTCGAACCTATGATAGCTATCGACTTCAAAATTGTAACAAATCAATGTGATTAGGATGTTGATAAGCAGATTTAAAATCATCCAAAATCTCCCACTTTCTCAGCCACCTCCCATACAAATGCCATAAATTCAGACAAAAATTGTTAAATTTCCTCGAAAATTATGAAAGCTAAAAGCTTTAAATTCAGCATGAAACATTTTGGATACTCCGTTCGGTGTTATATATACAAAAATTAAAAATTTCCTCCCTCTGCTTTTATCACCTCCCATACAACAGTCACTATTCACTATTTGAAAGAATTTGAGATGACATATTTTCCGGTACATTAAACTCTTTTGATTGGGCTTTACGCCCGCACAATCATAATTCTGCTATGTTTTTTTTCTGACAACAATTGAAGTGTATTGTATTTGTGTGTATTTCAAGTAAAAAATAAAACTAGCTCACGTTAACTTTAAATAATCACAAACTTTATTTATCGCTTTTCATAAATCACCTTTACATTTTTTGCTTAATATATCGCCTTTACTCTTCGCACCATTCGTGCTGTCGGTCACATGACTTAATCACATTCTAAATTCCGACTGACTCACAATATTTCGCCTCAACCCTTGCACTAATCGCGCTCCGTCGATCACACGGCTTCTCAATCCAGACTGAATCACATTACAAGCGCTCGCCATGATTATTTTGTTCCATTTGTCTTATTAAATATTTGTGCGTGTATGCAGAACAGTAGAATTCTGAAGGCGAGTGACTAGGGCCGACATGTAACAGTATGAAGAGATATCCATTTAGGATCTCCCTTTTTTGTTGCTGGTGTGAATTGTGTTTGGAGTGCTTTGTACGTTTATTCTCGGTCTCCTATTCACCACATTTCTAGGTAAATAATGAAGCTTGAAGTCATAGATAGTCAGTTTTAAATCAAATACTTAAAAAAATACAAAAAAAAAAATCTTTCAACGCTTGTACAAATCCTTTCATTTTCACAACTTCGATGTTTCTGTTTTTCATTATCGTTTCCAACCAACAATCATTTCATTTTATACAATAGAAAATACCATAGTGCTACAGAAAATCAACATTAAAAAAACAAAATCAAAATAACAAAACAAAATACTACAAAACTCTATTATGAGATAGAATTGATCGTCTATCTATAAAACACACAAAAATGTTGTTTTCGTTCTTATTATTAAAAACAAAATACAAACTCCAAGAAAAATCAAACCTCCCTTAAAACCAACCATAGATAAAAGTAATTTATAAATAATAGCAAAGGAATAATATTTTATATATTTACAATAGACCGATTTTAACAAATTGCAATACAATACAAAAATTCCATTCACTCAAACCGATACACATTCACTCACAACCACACACTTCTCTGCACACAAACAGAACAAAAACAAATTAAATATTAAATACAACTACAGACAAACAAACAAACAATAGTGCTATATTTATAATATTAAATAAAACAAAACAAAAAAACAGTTGCGAAAATTTCTATGAAAATACAGAAATAAAACAAATATTTTTATTAAAAATAAAACAAGATATTTTTCAAAGCAAACAAACAAACACTACCGAAAAATAGATTACAAAATGAAGATGATGAAACAAATTTAATTAAATAAGCCAAGAAATTAAAACAAAACAAAATAACAGAAAAATAGAATATACAAAATAAAACCTAAAAAAAAAACAATAGAGCAAATAACAAATAAATAAAAAAAAATTAACATACAAAAACTGATTGTACAAAATGGTGCTAATTCTTTTCATTATTTCTGTTATTTGTTGTTAATTTCTTTTAAAGTATTTCTTTTTTTCTTTATAATTAAAACCTCTATAACAATAAATAAGTTTAATATACAGAGAAACAATAATAGAAAAAAAAACTATGGAACAAACCAGCAAAGAAACAAAACCAATATATCCAATTATATGTTTACTATTCAATTTTTTTCTTTGTTTTTACAATATATTACAGATACATAACACATCCAAATTAAATAAACACATATAGAACCGAATTAGTAAACAAATTACAAAAGAAAAAAACACTTAAATAATCTTAAACAACAAAATAATATTATAAGAAATAAATAAAAATAAACAAACAAGAAGAAAACAAAAAAATATAAAAAACAAACAATAAAAGGCCATAACTATAAATTTTATATATAATTATTATTATAAAATGCAACATATTGTTTGTTGTACGAGAAACCGATGTAAGGCAAGAAAGAAAAAACAAAAATACATGCAACAAAAATCAACTAAAAACTTGTAAAAAAAAAAATATGTGACAAAATCATAAGAAAAGAAAAAAAACACGTAGTAAAAAAGAAATAGAATTTCTTTCTAAATAAAAAAAATAAAAAAAAGAATAAAAATAAAACAAAATATTATATAAAAATAAGGCTTTTTTTTAAATTCCCAAAATTCTAATATGATCTTATCGTTTTTGTCAGGCAGAATCAGTCGTGCAAGATTCCAATTCATCGATTTTTCATTCTTTCTATTCATCCAACAAGCGATCTCCTATTATCAACGGCGCGACAGTTTAAATCCGGTCCCGGCCTTCTAAAGTCGTCGCTTCTAATCGTCTCGATCCAAAGGCCACGTCATCCAGCTGCTGATTTTACTTTATTATTTTAATAATAAAGTATTGTGATCGATTTGAAAAAAAAATTGCTACCTACCTGAGCCCAAAAATGCAAAAAAAACGCTGTACTTGTACGCTCAGCACAAATTAACACCCAAAACCCTTGAAGATAGAAAGTTAGTTTTTTGGTGGATGAGTGCTGATCTCTTAGTCACTTACTTACGATGGCGCTATAGCCCAAAGCGGACTTTGGCCTCCTGAATACTTCGCCTACATCCATCTCGGTTCAGTGACCGCGTCCTCCAGTTTGAAAATCTTAGCAGTGATTTGCATTCTGCGTCAATCGAATCCCCTCAGCGCTTCCGTCGTTATCCGACCGGTCTTTGTCCATTGACTTTTCCTTTTAGTATGCGTTTGGGAATTCTTCCATCATCCACACTCTTCATATGACCAGCCTCGTTGTAGTTTCTTAAATTTTCTGAGGATTGTCACTTCTGGATTGTCGAAGATGGCATACTGTTTTCTATTATATCGTGTTCTCCGGATACCTCACAGGTCCGAAGATTCTTCTGAGGACCTTTCTCTTAAAGGCGTTAATTTTTCGAATGTCTGAGTCAATGTTCACGTTTCGTTACTATAGCATAGCACAGGTCTTACAATTGTTTTATATTATACAGGGTGTTTGGTACTCCGTACATAACCTTGTAAGGGGTTATTCCTGGATATATTTTGAGCAAAAAATTGTTCTACGGAGATGGTCAATTTTCAATATCCACGGAGATACAGGGTGATCAAGAAAAGTCCTTCGGACCTGTACCCTCACTCACTCAAAACGCTATATCTTGAAAACTAATAATCACAATTCAAAGTGTTATAGCTTGTTTTTTAGGGAATCAAATTACCTTTCATTTGGTGTAATAGTCCGCATTGTAACTGTATCCAATTCTGAGATATTTGCTTCAGAACACAAATTTTTGACAGTTTGACCGTCAAAATTCTAAGATCAATGTAGTTTTTCTCTAAAAAACCCATTATAAAAATGTCATTTTATTGTTGTTTTCTTTTGTGTCATATTATTGCCTACAAAAGACGCATACACTTGCATTGCATAAGTTTTATAGTTTAGAAGAAATTATCATTCCAATAATTTAGCACTTTTGTCAAAAAAGCAAGAATAGGTTGATCAACACTCTCCGCTTGAACTAAAAGAACTTAAGAATGGTTTTTACGGTTTATTTCAAATTTCCTTAATTACAATAAATGTTCAAAATGGCCACCTTCATTTTGAATGCACGCTAAGGCTCGTTTTGCCAGTGTTCTCTTTGTGTTCATACTCCTCAACTGCTGCCTTACTTCTGTTGCTGCCGCATCGATTCTGGTGTTTAGATCCTGCAACGTAACTACTTCCGTTGCGTAGACAAGGTCCTTCATCCGTCCCCATACAAAGAAATCCATAATAGTTAAATCAGGGGATCTTGCAGGCCAGTGTATCGGTCCATTTCTACCGATCCAGCGATTGCTATAATTGGAATTTAACCAATCTCTGATCTGTCGGCCGTAATGAGCTGGAGCACCATCGTGTTGGTAAAACATGGAAGCCAATCGTTGCAGTGGCATATCATCCAATAACTCCTGTAGATCATTTGTCAAAAAATGCAAGTAATTGGAACTATTTAAGGTAGGCGGAAGCCTAATAGGACCAATAAAATCGTTGCCAATCACACCTGCCCATAAATTGACACTGAATCTGTGCTGAAATGATGCCTCTCTTCTTGTATGTGGATTGCTCTCAGCCCATGTGTGTAAGTTGTGGAAGTTTGTGATACCGTCCCTGGTGAATTGGGACTCATCCGTCCAAAGAATGTTGCTGATAAAATTCTCGTCACTTATTTGTCGTTCAAGGAGCCAATTGCAAAACTCCATCCTTTTGGGTAAATCAATGGATAACAGCTCCTGCACTGGTGTGTGGTGGTAGGGATGCAAACGTTCTGCTTTCAGGACACTCCAAACTTTCCACGTAGAGACGTTAAACCGCAATGCCAAGCGTCGTATACTAGTTGATGGATCATTTTGAACTGCAGCTAGGATTCGTTGATCAATTGAAACAGCGATTACCGGCGCAGGATTTGCATTCACTCTGCTTGTCCTAACACTGCCTGTTTCCCTAATCCTTCTGTAAACGTCTTGGAATACTCTCGGGTAAGGTATTCGACGATTGGGAAATCTGTGACGATACAAAGATCGCGCCGCTTGCTCATTTCCCTGACACTCTCCATAGAGGAAAATTATGTCTGCATATTCTTCGTTCGTGAACTCAGGCATTTCGAAATTCTTTTCTAAATTTTAGTGACACCTTGTTCTTTTACAAATTTAACTAAAACTGATAAAAATATGAAGTATGGTTTGCTTTTATAGGCTTTTCATTTTGTTAGGTAACCCATTAAAAAGGGCAAAGTGCTGCACCTAGTTGTGTTGATACTCATTTTAATTTAATTCATTTTCTCGATAATTTTAATACTACCTAAAGGACATTCATTGATAATTTAAATAGTAATTAAAGGACACAAAGAATATTTCAGTTTAACAACATTTTAGGTAGTTTTTTTAGAACGAGGGTTGGTTTATGGCATATTTTATTTTTAAGCCATATGCATTTTCGCTTATTACCTGGAAAACGGGAAAACCTAAGTCATAAGTATGTGTGCATCTTTTGTAGGCAATAATATGGCACATAAAAAAACAACATTAAAATGACATTTTTATAATGCGTTTTCTTGAGAAAAACTACATTGATCACAGAATTTTGAGGGTCAAAGTATCAAAAATTTGTGGTCTGAAGGAAATACCTCAGGATTGGGTACAGGTACAATACGGACTATTACACTAAATGAAAGATAATTTGATTCCCTAAAAAACAAGCTATAACACTTTGAAATGCGATTGTTGGTTTTCAAGATATAGCGTTTTGAGTGAGTGAGGGTACAGATCCGAAGGACTTTTCTTGATCACCCTGTATCTCCGTGGATATTGAAAATTGGCCATCTCCGTAGAACAATTTTTTGCTCGAAATATATCCAGGAATAACCCCTTACAAGGTTATGTACGGAGTACCAAACACCCTGTATATTTATACTCTAGATGAAATCTGAGAGTATTATAAGTTTGCCACAAAGTTTGTAACGCTAAATGAATGATACAGAAGCTCATATAATCACTCAAAAATCTCAAAACCAAATGTCCGTCCGTCCGTCCGTCTGTCTGCCCGTCCGTGTCCTCTCTAGCTTGAGAACGCGTTGATCTAGAAAGTTCCACGTTTGTACACGTCGTTTTTAACAAAAAAGAAGGGAAAAGTTCGTGAACGGGCCAAATCGCTCCACCCCTTCTACCCCCCTCCCATACAAAATGACACAATTGCGCAATTTAACAATAAACGGATTTGCTCGAAAAATAAAAAGCTATTGGTCTCAAATTTGGAGCATACTCATTTTATCAATTAATCAATCAATCAAATTCTTGTTAAGACCCCCTATAGGGGCATAGGACAGAAACAACTCTCTTCCACAAGGCGCGATTCTGAGCATCGGCCTTAAGCTGTTGCCAGGACTTGTTTATTCCTCTGGCCTCCTGCTCAACTGCTCGCTTCCATGTGTTACATGGTCGACCAACCCGACGTCTTTCTTGAGGATTATAATCCAGATCCTGTTTTGCGATGTTTCGCTCTGGTTTCCTCAAAGTATGACTAATCCACTGCCACTTCCGCCGTTGAATCCCGATACCTATTTTAGTCTGGCGAGTTGTACTCCAAAAATCGTCGTTGGAGATTACTCCTGGCCAGAATATTCCTAAAATGCGCCGGAGGCATTGGTTTCCGAAAGTCTGTAGTTTCTTGGTAAGTCGAACGGTCACTTTCCACGTAGTACAACCATATAACAACACGGATTTGACGCATGCGTCAAAAACTCGCAGCTTCGTGCGAAGGGAGATCTCTCGTAACCTCCAGAAAGGGGAAAGGATACCGAAGGCCTGACGAGATTTATTTAGTCGAGCCTCAACATCCTTTTCGGCTCCGCCGTACATGCTGACAATGCTTCCGAGATAGCAAAAATCTTGCACCTCTTCCACATCCTGTCCGTTAAAATCAATTGGTGTGGTGTGGTGTCCGAACGGTTATGTGCAAGCAAACACACGTCATCAGCATAATCAAGGTGACTTAAGATGTTAAATAGTCTCCATTGAAGGCCTTTACCTTCCCCACCTTCCAGTGCAGCTTTCAAGATGTCATTTATTACCACCAGAAACAGGGCTGGTGATAATATGCAGCCTTGTGTGACACCCGTTCGCACAGGGAAGCTCTCGGACAACTCTCCTCTATGCAAGACGCGGCACCTTGCATCTTCGTAGGATTCTTTAATCATAGCTATGACATTATCTGGAATACCTCTCCTACGCAAAGCATTCCATATGTAATCTCGCTTAACGCTGTCGAAAGCCTTCTCGAAGTCCACAAACATGAGATGTAGTGGCGAACCCATTTCGGCTGACTGCTCTAATATTATGCGTAGGGTATTTGTGTGGTCGGTACAAGACGACGCTTTACGGAATCCAGCCTGATAAGCTTCAAGAGTGCTCTCGACGACATCACTAATCCTATTGCGAATTACCTTAGCACGGCATCATCAATGGCGCGACAGCCCAAATCGGGCCTTGGCCTCCTGAAGTCGTCGCCTCCAATCGTCTTGATCCAAAGACCGCGTCCTCCAGCTGCTAATTTTTAAGATGGCTTTGCTATCTTCATCAACCGAGTCTTCCCATCGCTTGCGTGGCTTGCCGGTTACCACTCGCTTTGCCTTTCAGAGCACGTTTGGGGATTCTTCTGTCTTCCATTCGCTCTACATGGCCAGCCCACTGCAGTTTACGTAGCTTGATGAACGTTGAAGCTTCTGGCTCGTCGTAGAGTTGATACAACTCATGGTTGTATCTTACTCGCCATTCCGTTTCTTCCTTCACAGGTCCCAAAATTCTTCGGAGGACCTTTCTTTCAAATGCGTTAACAGCTTTTTCGGAAGTTCGTGTTAATGTCCATGTCTCGCTGCCATAACAGAGCACAGGTCGTACAATAGTTTTATATATCCGCAGCTTATTGTTCCTGTGCACTTTCTTGGATTTCATTATTGGAAGTACCGAATAATACGTCTTATTTGCTAATATTATCCGTCGTTTGATTTCGTCTGTTTCATTACCGTCCTTTGTTAGATAAGCCCCAAGATATATGAAATTGTCCACATTCTCCAAATTAAGGTAAACGGCCCAGTAATGAATAATGTCCCAATATTAAATAATATGTCACTTTATTTTGAATTTTAAGCAAATAGTTAAATTCTTATTAAAACCATCAATTAAAAATCAAACTGACGATAGTTTTCTAAATAGTTGCTATTTTTCCGATTTACCGTAGTAACATTATTGCTCGGAAAATGATTAAGCTTAACGGAAGTGCAAGACATTAAGAAACATCAGTTGTTGACTGTCAATTGTGTTAAGAGGAAGTGAAATCGAAATCTTTGAGCACAGTATTAAAACTGTGGCTTCAGAGACAAAATACTGTTGCGACTGATAATTTAACTTTCAAGGAATTCATAAATTTATGTCAATATATATTTTTTCATATTTTATAGCTTAATTTCTAGTTATTCATGACTGGGACATAGTTTGTATCGTTTGAGCCAGTGATGAATGCAATTATTCATTACTAGGTAAATCGCAAGTCAAAGATAATATTAAATTTCTTAGACGGGTTTTAAAATATCTGATTAAGAAAATAAAGGGTATTCTTCCTTATAGTATAAGGCTTAGAATGAGCAATGTTGAATATATTATTTTCTTCTTTAATATCGTGCCAGGAACTTCAATTGCTAACTTACACATATATTCATTATTAGGTCGTAAGTACTATTCATCACTAGCTAAATGTGCTTTGTTTCATGCATTACATATCATTTGAAATTCCGTGTAACATATTTTTGTATCTTAGGTTCTTAAATAATGGCGCCGAAATTTAAATACGCGGAAAATGATTTGCTTGATGCTTTAAAAGCAGTAAAAAATGGATCGTCCATTTATCAAGCGAGTATGGCTCACGGAATACCATTTACGACTCTTTACTACAAAAGTAAAGGAGATAGGCCACTGGCCAGGAAAATGGGTCCAATGACAATTTTGTCAACGGAAGAGGAAAACACATTTGAACGATGGGTCTTACATTTAGGAGATGCAGAATTTCCAATGACAAAAGAACAGCTTCTGGAAAGTGTTCAACTTTAAGAAGCTTAAAAGAAAAACAATCTTTAAAGATTCTACCATAAGCCTAGTGGGTATTTATTAATTTCGTTAGAAACGAAACCACTTCATTTAATTTTTTTGTGATATATTTATTTAGGGCGACATTGGTTTGAAGCTTTTTTAAGACGCCATCCAACAATTGCATCACGTGTGTCGCAAAACTTAACCACTGCACGAGCCTCGGTAACTGAAAATAGTATTCGGAAATGGTTTGACGAAATAGAATCATACATTTCTTCAAATGGTTTATCACCAGTATTGGAATATCCAAGCAGAATATTTAATGTCGACGAAACAGCGTTTTTTTTATCACCTAAAGAAAAAAGAGTTCTTGTTCGTAAAGGTGAGAAAGCTGTATACAACTTTAGTAGTAATGACGACAAGGAATGTATAACAGTTTTATTAGCTGGCAGTGCTTCAGAAGAAATGCCACCCCCGATGGTATTACTTGCATATAAGAGAATTCCCCGAGGTATAGTTAATAGTACACCAACAAACTGAGGACTTGGAATGTCTGACAATGGGTGGATGACGGGGGAAACATTTTATGAATATATTTCTAACGTATTCTATCCTTGGGTTATCAGCAAGGGTATATAATTCCCCATTATATTATTTGTGGTCATACCAGCCACATGACATTGGAATTGAGTAAGTTTTGTGCAGAGAAAAGAATTGTTCTCATTGCGCTTCTTCCAAATGCAACCCATATTCTACAGCCAATGGACGTGACAGTTTTCCACCCACTAAAAAGCATGTGGAGAGAAGCCGTTCACAAATGGTGAGTAGAAAATGAACTGATGCGTCTTACAAAAGTTGATTTTCCAAAGTTACTTGATTCTGCATTAAAATCTGTCAAAGTACAGACTCTCCAAAATGGATATCGTGCTTGTGGCCTGTATCCGTTAAACGCAAATGGTATTAATTACAGCAAAATTATAAAAGGAGTTAAAGCTTCCAAAACCATAACTACGGATCATAGTCGTGAATTCCATGATAAATCTAGCTTCGTGGCACTTTTTGAAGCAGAAATTCCAGAGAAACTTCAACTCCTCGGCATATACAGATCGAAAATGTCGACACTGATCAATTTATTTCGCCACAACTATGCTCAACGCCAATTTTAGAGACATCAGCCTTACTATCTGGAATATCATTGGTTTTTGAAAAAGAAAACGAGCTTCTTCTTAGTAATTCTACGTGGTTAGAAATGGAACTCGAAAAAAATAATGAAGTCCAATTGACAGAATTGACAAATATGGATTTGGAAACGACAACAGTCCAGCCTCTTCCATTCGAAATAAGTGCACCTGAACAAGGCGCTTCGCAGATAGGTCCAATTGATATTAGCTGTACATCACCTAAATCAGTCACTTTTCTAGAAGATGAAAATATACCACCAGGTATCTCAACGCCGCTCAAAACCACTTTATTTTGGCCCAAGAAAACACAACCTTTCAACCAACGAGGATGTTTCTTAGTTCCAGAAATTAGAAAATACAGAAAGCCAATGTAATTCCTTCAATTATCAATGAAATTTATTTACACTACCAGCAAAATGAAAATGATTATTTTTTTTGATAGTTTTATAAGTTCATCATTAGAGTTAGAAACATTTTTTTTTATTTATATATATAAAATGTGATATGCTTTAAAAGAATTTATTTGTTTTTATTTTAACACAATAAAAATGTACCCTTCAATCAATCGAGCTTATTTTTATATTCATAACTGGTACAGCAATATATTCATAACTAGAGCAATGGATATTTTAGCTATTCATTACTGGGACATTTCAAAGACTTTGTACAAATGGTAAAATAAGATCCGTTTTTTGCAAAAAGTGAAATTCAATTTGAATTTATATTTACAACAATTTATTCTACCATATAATTGCAGTAAAATCAATTTCAGAGAGTTCCAACGCTATATAACTCAAAATAATCTCCAGAAAAAGTTACATTATTCATAACTGGGACATTTACCTTATATTCCGCAATTGTTATGTTTTATGATAGGCGCTCTCCGTCTTGTTTGCGTCATTACTTTTGTTTTGTTTTCGTTAATGCGCATCCCGACTTCTTTTGCGGCGGAGTCAAGATTGACAAATACCTCCTTAGCACTAGGGAAGGATCTTGCTAGAATGTTAATGTCGTCAGCGTATGCTACTAGTTGGGTGGACTTGAATAGTAGTGTCCCGTTGGTGTCGACTGGGATTTTTCGGACGACATACTCTAGTGCCAAGTTATATATACCGGCTAGACCATCTCCCTGCTTTAAACCACATTCCGTTCGAAAGCTGGTTGTGGAATCGGTTTGTATTCTCACTTGGGATTCAGTGTTCGTCATTGTGAGTCTTGTTAGTCGGACTAGTTTTGGAGGAATTCCAAAGTCAAGCATGATTTGGTACAGTACGCTCCTGTCGATACTGTCGTATGCTTGTTTAAAATCTACGAAGATTTGGTGCACGTCTGTGTTATATTCCCAGCATTTCTCAAGCACCTGTTTCACCGAGAATATCTGGTCTGTTGTAGATCGTCCGGTTCTGAATCCGCCTTGGTATTCGCCAATTAAGACGACGTTCAAATATTTTTGTCAGTATTTTATAGGACGTACACAACAATGATATTCCTCTGTAGTTCTCGCAGCAGAGTTTGTCTCCTTTCTTGTAAATTGGACATATAATGCTTTTTCGCCAATCGTCGGGTATGATTTCCTCTGTCCAAATTTTGCATATCATGTAGTGCAGTATTTCAGCGACACAATTTCCACCGTTTTTCAGAAGTTCAACTCCCGGCGCTTTGTTTAGTTTTTGGTCACATAGGGCTGCTTTGATTTCAGCAAGCGTGGGTAGTGTCGCTGATGGTTCATCTTCGTCAGTTGATGCTTCAATTGAAATGTTGTCTGTTGTGATCGGTGCTACTGGAATGGGATTCAAAAGATGTTCAAAGTAGGAAGCCCATCTCTTTTTGATTTCTTGTGCGTCGCTGATGATGTTGCCCTCCACGTCTTTGCAGAGACTGGTTTTTGGCTTATATCCTTTTTTTAAGTCTTTTACTATTGCGTATGCGTCCCGCGTTTTATTTTTTCTCATGTCGTCGTCCATTTTTTGTATTTTGTCATTATGGTACTTCCTTTGTTTTCGTCTGCAAGTCTTTTTCGCATATCGCCTAAGCTCGTCATATCTTTCTTTTTTGGCTCGTGTTGGTCGTTCTGTAAAAATTTTGTAAGCTTGGTTCTTTCTATCTATTGCGTCGCGACATTCTTGGTCGAACCAATCATTATTTTTTCGCCGTGCTTGATATCCTAATACCTCTTCCGCGGAGGATTTGATGCCGTCTCGTATTTTTATCCACGCATTCTCCACTGGCATATTTTTGATATCTTCATATATTGGTGTCAGGTGTTTATTACATGCTAACATGTAAGCCTGAGCCACCGTTTCGTCGTTAAACTTGTCGACATTGAATTTGCGAGCTCTACTCGTTTTCGAATATCCACGACAAGCTATTTTGCATCGATACTTAGCTCTGACTAGATAGTGATCAGAGTCACAATTCGCACCGCGGAGAGCTCGTACATCATATGTATGCTGGAAGCAGCCCTTTTCTCAATTAGAACGTGGTCTATTTGGTTGAAGGTGTGACCGTCTGGTGATGCCCACGTTCGTTTGTGAATATCGCGATGTGGGAAGCATGTAGAGCTTACTATGATATTTTTGCTGCTCGCAAAATCAATAAGACGTTGGCCATTGTCTTTGGTTATGTCATGGAGACTGTGTCCTCCAGTTGTTCCTTTATGAGCCTCCTCCTTCCCGACTTTTGCACTAAAATCTCCTAAGACAATTTTTATGTCATTCGAGGGCAGTTAATCATAGGTTGTCTCTAGGGTGGCATAAAATTCGTCTTTAGTTATATCGTCCTTGTCTTCGGTTGGTGCGTGAACGTTGATCAACCAAGTGTTGAAAAATTTAGTTCTTATTCGGATTGCACACAATCTTTCACTTACTGGTCTGAAGCTCGTGACCTGTTGTTTAAATTTTTTGTCAACGACAAAAGCGACTCCAAACTCTCTGCTTCCCGACAATTTTCCACTTGGATAGATTGTGTGTGATCTCATGTCCATGATTTCGCTACCGAGCCATTTCGTTTCTTGGATGGCAGTTATGTTGATGTTGTGTTTTGCCACTTCTTCGAGAAACTCTTTCAGAGCTCCTGTCCTAAATAATGATCGACCATTCCAAGATCCAATAGAGTAGTCCATTTTTCGTTTGCGGGGTCGTTGCCGTTGAGTCCATTCTTTCCGAGGCTGTTCTTCAGGTTTCTGGACAGTGTTCTTTTTCCGGTGATGCGTTGTCGGCGCCTCGCCCAACCCCCGACCTGGAGGACCGGTCCTACTTATTTATTACACCCTAGTAGAAAAAGGGTGGGAGTTTTGAGCTAAATATGACATGGTGGAGTTCTCACAGCTATGCTGCAAGTCCAACTATGTCATACTTTTTGCCTACTTCCTGAGACGCACTGGTGTTACTGGCCATTCAGGTTAACTCCATGTTCCCTCCTCCTTTCTCAAATCGGGCTTGGGACCGTCTATGGCGGAGTATATCGGCTGTTATTTCCGGGTCCGCTTTGAGGAGTTCGGTTGGTAGTCCGTCTATACCTGGAGCTTTGCTTCCCGCCATTGACCGAATGGCGGAAACTATCTCTTCCTTATCTGGGGGATCGTCCCTAATAGAGGATTGTTGCGGTTGGATGTTTGGAAGTTGTCCTGTTTCCGGAATATCTTCCTCTGACAAGATGTTTAAAATATCAGAGAAGTATTCCTTCCATCGTCGCAACTGGTGTTCACTCATATTAAGGAGAGTTCCGTTGACATCTCTCACCAGGTGGTTGGCGGTGAAATTCCTGTTCATCAACTGTTTCATGATTTTGAATAGTGAACCCATATCCCCAAGGTAAGCCGCAGATTCTGCCTTGTTTGCCAGATCTTCAATGGCCTTTCTCTTGTCGCGTCTAACAGCCCTCTTAAGCTGTATATGAGCATCGTGGTAGTTCTGCCTCAAGTCGGGCGTTCGTTGGTTGACATCGGGTTTAGAGATGATTGCCAATTTGGCTTTTTTCCGATTGCCAACCTTGACCCATATGTCTTGCGACATCCAGGGTTTCTCACCGCTTTGCACATATCCCACAGATTCTTCAGCACTAGTTAGAAAAGTGTTTCTGGTTGCCTCCCAATTGGCGTCCAGTGTGCGCATTGCATATTCACCCAATGTGGATGACTTTTCGCGTAGAATAGTGGTGTATTCGCGTTTTTTGTTGGGATTTTTAAGTTTATCCACATTAAGCTTGCGCTTCATTTGAAGAATTTGTGGTCGTCGGATAGCTGCTGTACACAATCTCAAGCAGGCAACCATCAAGTGGTGATCGCTCCCCACGTCAGCTCCACGTTTCGCTCGCACATCGAGGAGACATCTTCTCCATCGGCGACTTATAGCCAAATGGTCGATCTGGTTCTGAGTAACACCATCAGGGGAAACCCAAGATGTTTTATGATGACTCTTGTGTGGAAAAAGGGTCCCTCCGATGACCATTTGCCGAGTACTACAGAACTCCACAAATAATTCGCCGTTTTCGGGTCTCTTAATCCAAGGTCGTGAAGGGTCGACCCAAGGGTCACCATGCCTCCCCATGACGTGTTCTAGTCCAGTGTTGTCTGATCCAACCTGGGCGTTCATATCTCCCGAGATGATAATAATATCACCTCTTGGAACACGTTCGAAGGTGGCACTCAGTTGGCTATAAAACTCCTCTTTGTCACCAGATGTTGCGGTATTAGTTGGTGCGTAGCACTGCAGAATTGTGAATTTTCTGACACTGGTCCTGAGCCTGACGACGATAATCCTATCCGAGATTGGTTCCCAGCTAATGAGACTGTTTCTCGCTCTCGGTGTAAGGACGAACGCCACGCCATTTCTGGCTTCACTTTCAGGGCCAATGTACAGAATAGTGTTTCCGCTAGGGGTTCGTTCTTCTCCTGATCCTGTCCACCTGACCTCGCTTAAGCCCGAGATTTGGATGTTATAGTGCTCCATTTCACGGTCGATCACCGATTGGCGGTGCAAGAACCGAGTAACCCCAGCTCTTCCCCCGTCATTCAATGTTCGAACGTTCCAGAAGTCAATCATAGTCCGTTTTCGAATGCCAAAAGTCGTTATCGTAGAATCAGTCCGTATCCGAGGCGCTGCATCCATTTCTCGTATCATTTAGGTCTTAAGATCACGGGTGATAAGCCCATGATCCAGTAAGTGTCCATTTGCCATTTTTAGGGCAAGCAGGACTGGCTGTGGGTGAATTCTACAGCCCCCATCCCAGAGGAAGATAGTTAGCTCAGGTCCGTGGAGTCGCTAGGCTCCAAAGATAGTTGCAGGAATTGGTAAAACCTCATCCTAAAACTACTCCCTTGCGGGAGAAACGTATACCAAGCTTTATTAGCGATATATGAAAAAAATATAAAATGTGGGCATAATAGTAGTGGGGGGAAATGGGGAGCATTTCAAAAATGGCGCATTTTCCAAAAATACAAATCATTACATGTATCTCAAAATTGAGTACAGATATCAAATCAAAAATTTGTCAGATTATAGAGCTATATAGTTTCTAATTTTGGTAAAAAATTTAAGTTGGGGGGTGTAAGGGGAGGGAGGTGGAAGGCAAAAATGTTGAAAATTTTGAGTAATTTTTTTAAGACTCTGGTAAAAGAAAGTTTAAATTTTGCACGTCCACACATCTATTTTATATACACAGAAAAAAAATAATAATTTGTTCCAAAATTGTTGTGCACCGAAGTGGGGGTCTAACGTACACAAGGTGTTTCATGTGAAATGAGAAACATAACAGAATTATGATTGGGCCTAAAGCCCAATCTTATGATACTCTAGATGAGATGGAAATGACTTTAATATACCAGAAAATATGTCATCTCAAATTCTTTCGAATAGTGAATAGAGACTTTTGCATGGGAGGTGGTAGAAGTAGAGGGAGAGGTTTGTATTTTTCGTTAATGACACCGAACATGGCATGCAAAATGTTTTTTCTGAATTTAAAGTTTTTAGTTTTCATTATTTTTAAAGAATTGGTCATAGTTTTCCTGAAATTGAGGCATTTGTATGAGAGGTGGCAGAGGAAGTGCAGCATTTAAGATGATTTTGAAACTGCTTATCATCATCCTTATCACCATGCTTTGATTGAATTTCAAAGTCGATAGCTCTCATATACTTGAAGGAGAAATGCTTTTCTTGAATTTATAATAGAGATATTTGTATGGGAGGTGGTAGAAGGAGTGAAGCGGAGCTGATAATTTTTTTTAACACTTATTTCAACTATTAAGAAACAAATTCTGGCAATTTGAAGTTTGCACTGTTTCTAGTTTGAATGGAAATCGATGAAATACATTTAACAAAAATTCTGTATTTGTATGGGAGGAGTGTACGGATCAAAACACATTTTTTTCTCGTTATTGATATTTCTATTTTTATACTTTATGCAAAATATGAAGTTGATAGCTTTAACAGTTTCGAAGAAAAATAATTTAGTTTAAATTTCAAAATTTCGTGAAATTTGTATGGGAGGAGGTAGAAGGAGTGAGGTGAAGTTGATAATTATTTTTAAAATAAATTGCAATTATAGTAGAATTTATTCTGACCAAATTTCGTCTTTTCAGCGTTACTAGTTTCAATGAAAATCGAAAATATGTATTTTTCAAAATTGACCATTTGTATAGGAGGGGGTAGAAGGAGTAAGGGGATCGGGTCAATATTCTGTGATATTATTGACCTCTATATCATAATACTTTGACCTAAATTTCAAGTTGATAGCTTAAATAGTTTCAAAGAAAAATCAATTTCTTAATATTTCGAAAATTCATGGAATTTGTATGGGTGGTGGTAGGAGTGAGGGGATGTAGCCCATTCACGAACTTAAAGTTACTTTTTTGCTAAAAATGACACAAAAAAATTTTTAGCACTATAGCTCAAAGCTTTCGAAAGTTATGCTGTAGACAGACGGTCACTCGGAATCGAGGTTTTTGAGCGACAACAAATATTTCTATACCCTTGGCGGCTCTGTGCGAGCGTTATTTCTTAGCGTTACAAACGGTAAGGCAAACACAACATACTCTCAGATTTCATCTAGAGTATAAAAACTCATAAACTGAAAATTTTTGAATGAAATTTTAAGGTAGAAACTTGAAAATTTGCTAAATGCACTTAAAAAAAATCCCTAAAAGTTTGAAATATTAACTGGTCGAATATCTTCAAAACTTCTACCCCCTCCCATGAAAAATTATTTTTTCGACCATTTTTTTAAGAAAGCAATTATCACCTAACTATTAAAAGCTATCAATTTAAAATTTTGCATAAAAACTTACAAAAATAATTGATATGAAATTACGTTAAAAGTTTTGCAATCGCGCTTGCCCTTCTACCCCATCCCATACAAAAGTATCATTTCGACCTATTTCATTGAATCAACTAATAACCAACAAATTAAAAGCTACGAACTTGAAATTTTGTACGAGCACACTACAAGAGAAAGGAAAAAAAATTGCGTCACAGATTTTACGATTCCCCTACCTCCTCCACCCCCTCCCATACAAATGTTTGGTTTCGTGAATGTAATATACACAGAATCTTATGAAAATTTTATGCAACCTCGTCTATGAAACTGACATTCTATACAGAGAATATTGGACGTGATTCAAAAAATCAATTAAAAAACTATTAACATCCACCCACTCTTACTATCACGCCTCACCCCTCCCCTCATAAAAACTCAAACTTGCATAAATAAACGAACGAAATACTGATTATAAGTACTGGAGCTTTTGAACGTTTCCGCAGTGTTAAATTGACAATTGTTCTGCCCAAACCCCCTTTCATTTAGTCTTCCCTAACCACTCTAGCATGCATATTGACTTTCCACGCATCCGCAACTTGTCAATAAAGTTTCGCCCGACTTGTTGGCAGTTTATTTACTTTAGCACGTGTTTTTTCACTATAACTACATATTTTACCTCGTCGCCAATTGATTCGTTTGCTCCGACGAAAGAAATAAAACGACTGGTCTTGCCCGCGGTTAGAATCCAAGTGAGATTCGTTTATTAAAATGTAAATGTTATGTTTTTCTTATAGCTATTGGTATTGCCAGATGTAGGGCAAAATACAAAACAAAATGCAATATATCAAAATAGAAACTTAGAAGCCTCTTATTTTCGCATATTTTATTTAATTTTTGTGAATGCAGGTGGTGCTAATGTTTGCAACACTTTCGTAATGAAATTCGCAGGCAAAATCTGGAAATTTTAGTGATGCTATATTTTCTTTTACATTTTTCAATTTTTATATATATGTTTATATTAATTTTTTTTTATTTCGAAAAGATGAAGATACGGCAGTACATTCGTTACACAGTATATCAGAATGCAAGAAACCTATTAATAAGAGTAAAAGATTTTTTTTTGCTTTGAACGATTAGAGTCAAGCAATGAGCTCGGCCAGACTATCGATGAGAAAACCAATTAATTTCAAGTTTTATAATTTTGTCTCGTGTATGTAATGGTTTTGCCAATTAAATTTCTTTTTTCGAACCGGATTGCTACAAAAAAAAAGTGTTAAGCATTTTTTTAAATTAAAGGCGTGAGTCGGGCCGAACTTTACATTAATCAGATCATTCATAAAAAAATATTATTCGGCCAGTCCCGGCACCGATTCCATTCATGAAAATGCTTTAAATCCTACACAAAGTACATCGGAAAATCATGTATGATTTCCCTCTTTACGATCCTGTTTCTGTATTCTCTCGAAAGATCATTATTATTCACGCGTGAACTGCGAAAAAATAGAACATTACTAAAACTCTACACTAATTCCAAAGTCTTACTTACCCTTCAATATAAACGCGACCTCTAGCCGCAACCAAATGTGCATAATAAGCTGGTGCCGGGTACGATACAGAACGATTGCAGCGCGTAAACATATGACATAAATAATAGGTCATAGCTTGTAATTCGTCCGGATTGAAATTCGAATCATCCCGTATGACGCAGTATTTAGCAGGTTTTGCAGTACCCTGAATCGATTCGTGACTCAGCAAGAAAAATTGTTTTTCGCCGGGATGCGTTATAGTCGTATCGACAATTGTACCTGGCGGACAATTAACATATCGATCGCGTGGATTTATGTAAAC
This sequence comes from Chorisops tibialis, assembly GCA_963669355.1. NCBI lineage: Eukaryota > Metazoa > Arthropoda > Insecta > Diptera > Stratiomyidae > Chorisops > Chorisops tibialis. Next base: position 167,501,333 of record OY770263.1, on the reverse strand, counting down.
GGACTTTGGATCGTTACGAATCGGAAACATTCGACAATGATGTCGCTTCTGTACCACGAGACAAGTTACAAGTGGACGATAGTTGGCTTTAGTCTGAAAATGCAATATTCAAAAATAATAATTGCTTCGTTTCGTACAAATAAATACCTTGGCACATGCCCTGTTGATGGCATTTAATTCAATTTCACGTAATTGCTCGAATTGTCCATCCGAAACACCATCACGATAATATATAATTCGCGTCGGTAGCTTTTTGTTCTTCATTTCGAAATATCTCAATTGTTCGATAACGATATTCTCCATATCGGCAATCATTTCGGCTCGCGGATCTTGTAAACGCCAACAAATGTTATACTGAAATGCAAGCGAATCGTGCGAAGCCACAACGCCAACAACGCTCGGAATATCACGTTGGTCGGGCGACGGATGTGTTACGTCGGCACCGAGAAACATAATACACTCTTGTAAAACTTTTACCTTCGGGTCTGGCATCAATCTATGATTGATACCGTTCAATTTCGAATTGACCTTAAGTAAAATATTCGAAATTGTACTCGGATCGGTCTTATTTATAAGCGTGTTCGCTTTAATGCATTGCGTTAGAACGCCACATCTGATTTCAGCCGTTTGTTTAACTTTAGAATAACTATCGCCAAAACCGGAAATAATTACAAATGCTATATCAACTTTTTCATCCTTCAATTGAGCTAATTGTCGCTCGAGATTTCTTGGGTCCGTTTCTTGGCGAATTGTTGGTGCGGTACTGATTTTCATGTTAAGCCGTGCAGCTTCCGCTGAAATCTGAAAAAAAATTGTGTAAATACCTAGTCGTGCCATAAGTTCTGTCACACGTATATGGGCAATTTTTGTATAAATGAAAAAGAGTTTTTGACAAAGGAAAATATATTTTATTTTGGCATACTAATGGAAGTAAAATAAGCAACAAATTATTCAAAGTGGCCGCCTTTAGCCTTAACACAGCTCTTTAATCTGTTGGGCCAGTCATCGATAGCAGTACACACTGTTTCTAGCGGAAAATTAGCTACTGCTTCTGTCAAAGATCGCTTAAGGCTCTCGATATTTGGGTGTCGTCTCGTGCACACCATGGACTCTAACTCCGCCCACAGTTTGTAGTCCAGGGGATTCAAATCTGGGCTCCCAGAAGGCCATTCCGTCGCCCTTATAAACTGTGGAATATTGGTTTCCAACCACGCTTGTGTGGTTCGAGCTTTGTGGGCTGGCGCAGAATCTTGCTGGAAAACCCAATGTCGATTGTTGAATAGCGTAGAGTTCAGCGGCTTCACACATCCCTCCAGGATGTCCGTTTGATAATTTTTCGCTGCAGTTTTTACGCCTTTTTCGCAAAAATGAAGCTCGGTGACCCCTTCGTAGCTGACACCCCACCATACCATGACTGATGCTGGATGATGTCCTCGCTGTACCCTAGTGGCAACTTCTCGGGCTTCTATGGAGCTGTGGGCATACACCTTATCATTTTGGCGGTTGAAATGTTCCTCCACCGTAAAAATTTTTTCATCGGTAAATAAAATTTCTCGATGTTTGTTGTTGCCGTACCGCCGAAGGAGCTCTTTCGATCTGGTGCTCCTAATTTGCTTCAACTGCTCAGTCAACAAATGTCCCGTTGATCGTCGAAAGGCACTCATCCCGAGGTCAGATTTTATGATGCGAGACATACTTCGGGTGGAGATGTTCATCTCTCGAGCCATGATTCGTTGTTTACGAAGCGGATTTCGACGAATTCGACTCTCGACCGCTTTGATGGCAGCAGAAGAACGTACATCACGCGGACGTCCAGAACGAGGTCGATCTTCAATAGTCTGGATCGCGTTATATCTCTGGATCGCACGATACACAAATCTTTGCGTTATTTTTAACGGGCACAACAACTTGAAAATTTCACTCGCGGATTTTCCACACTTATGTAGTGCAATCACTGCAGTTCGGTTTTCTATTACACCCCATTCCATCTTCACACGTTAACGAACACACTTTAAATGACCATCAACTGTCAACAACATTATGACGTTTATAAAACTGGCCGATATTGAAATGTCACTCATAAAATAAAGTTGTTGCCAATGTGAGAAATTATGTGACAGAACTTATGGCAGGACTAGGTATATATGTATACATTGTGACCAAAAAGAACCGAGAATTTGTAAATAAAACGTAAAATATTTAATTAATTATCAATATTTATTTTGTCGCCTTCAAAGTAATCCCGATTAAATGCAACACACACATGCCAGCCTTTTTTCCATTCCTCGAAACACTTTTCATAAGCACTTTTTGGTATGGCCTCCAGCTCCTGCGGCGAATTTTGTTTTATGTCCTCGTTCGACTGGAAACGGGTTCCACAGAGCGGTAATTTCAGTTTCGGGAATAGGAAAATGTCACACGGGGTCAAATCTGGTGAATACGATGATTGGTTTGTGGACTAAAGTTCGGTCACAATTGAGGCTCTATGCGATAACGCATTATCATCGTGGTAAATCCATGAATTCTACTTTCATAATTTTAGCCGTTTTTTACGGGTTTGCTCACACAAATGCTTCAGTACGGTCAACTCTTCTCTTCTCTTAAATGGCGCTACAGCCCAAATCGGGCCTTGGCCTCCTGAACTTCAGGTTCCTTAACATTTTCATTATTTATTGTGGAAGGGTTGTTAGACCTTCGCACAACCCTCTATCTACGAATTTTTCATTTTCGTAGATTGAGGTAACCAAGGTATATTCAAGCAGGTAGTGTGCTGGAATTATGTATTGCGCCGAACGGGATTTGAACTCACGACCTTCGCATTGTAAGCCAAACATGCTACCCATTAGACTACACCCTAGCTTACGGTCAACTAGTACTCGTTATTGGCCGTCTGTCCCTCGGGCACGAATTCATGAACAATGAACATCGTCTTGATTTTTGGTTTTTTTCGGTTTCGGCTCAATTTTTTTCCTCCATTCCGGTGATTGTTCACTGGTTTACATGTCAAACTCATAGACCCATATCGCATCACCAGTTATGATACGCTCCATGAATGTTGGATCAGAATTTGCACGATCAAGCATGTCCAAAGAGACCTGTTCACGATACTTTTTTTGGAGAAAATTCAGCTTTATTGGAACGAGTCGAGCAAGGACGCGTTTCATGGCCAGAGTATGTAATTTTTTTAATGCTCTAGCAAAATTTAGTAGTTTAATTTTTTCGTACATTGTCCTAGGTATTCTTTTTTTCTCTCTTTTGTCCATTTATGTATTTTTCTTATTAGTTTATTTTGGTTTCATTGTTATTTCTTTATTTTTTCTTTCCGTTGCCTAAAGTCAGAGTCTTGTTGATCATGGTTGACTTCACCATTGATCAAACTAATGTTCGGGGACTGAGCTCTGCGTATCTCTCGTTATATATCCATACCCAAACTGAAAGAACAAATATTCTAGCACTTGGCGAATGTAAGGTGTTACCGGGAAGTGAAAAGTTTTATTCTGTTCCCGGATATTACCTTATTCCCGATTTTTTCGCCAACGGGGTGTCGCACTCTACATCCGCGATGATGTGTCTTTCCAATTAGTTCCCTATTTGGGGAACCGCTCCAATCCAGAATTTTATTATATCTGGATAAAATTGCTGATCCAAATACATGTCATGTACTTCTGTTATGTGTATAGAAACCCAGCAATTAATACAGCGAACATTTTATTAGAACTGGATGGGTTAACTGAATCTATCCAAACAATCAAAACTGCAAATTCCGATGCTGAAATCGTTATCGCGGGTGATTTCAATGCTCATAACATTGCCTGGCTTAAACACTCGTCTACTACGGACCAGGAGGGGAGTGATACTGAGCTTTTTGCCTCTTTAAACGGTTTAACACAGCTGGTATATGAGGCCACTCGTTTACCAGATATTGCAGATCATTTTTCCAACATTCTTGACCTTTTTTCTCACCAGCTAGCCAGAGAAATATTCTGTCTTTGTCATATCACCATCGCCAATTGGAAATACGGATCATTTTTGATTCGTGCACAATTCCCAGTGGCAGCACTTACACCGCTGTCAATCAAGGCACCTGGAAGAAATATTTGGCATTTTAAAAGAGCCAATTGGGGGGCGCTAAATGACTTCTTCAATGCCTTTAATTGGAAATTGTGCTTTGATTCCATTGACTGCGATGAAGCTTGCAGACTTGTCATCGAGATTATTCTTAAAGATATGAAGCTCTACATACCTTTCAGTCGATAAGAGAGTCAGGCCGTCGAAGGACTCTTGATTCAATAAAGAATGTCTCGATGTAATTCAGACCAAGGAACAAGCTTTTTAAACCTTTAAAGGCAATATAACTCAATGCTTACAAATCCATACTCAAGCGTGTTAAATTTGAGCATGACCAAAAACTTCGAAGATCCTTCAGCGGCTCGAGATCTTACTGGTCGTTTGTCAAAACGGTCAACAATTTTATTTTTCTTGTTGATAACTACCGTACTGTTAATGATCCTGTCGAAAAAGCTAACTTACTAGCAGCAAGTTTCGCAAGAAACTCACGCCTTGCACCTTCAAACCAACCGCCTCCCACTCTAAATGATTCTGATTTCTCATTGCTTAAACTACATTTTCGCACGAGACCTATCAACCTTCAAGAGCTCAATATCCACAAATCTGCTGGTCTTGACGGTATTCCCACCATTACCCTTAAAATGTACGTCTTCTTTAACTAAACCTCTTCGCAATCTTTTCTGTCTTTCCTACTCTTCTGAATGCTTTCGTATGTGTAAGGTTGCGAATGTTCAGCCAATTTCCAAGAAAGGAAGCAAAGCGAAACCCGTCAACTATCACCCGATAGCCATTACTTCAGTGCTAGTAAGTAATGGAAACTGCTGTAAATCGGAAAATCGTTGAATATCTCGAGGATAACCATCAGTATGGGTTCCGTTCTGGAAGGTCGACGGGCGATCTTTTGGTCTACTTGGCAGAACGTTGGAACTTGTATGCATGAGAGAACGGTCATGAGGTCAAGTTCTTGCACTTGACATTGCAAAAGCTTTTGACAGAGTTTGGCATGATTGTCTCTTAGTTAAGCTTAGGGTCATAGGTCTTAATGCTACCCTTGTTCAATGGATTGAGAGTTTTATTTCTGAACGCACTATACGAGTCGTCCACTCTCAGTCCAATCCATAGTTTTGCGGATGGCAGTACTTTAGATAACACCTATGAATTCAACTCTGCTGCGGAATCACACAAGCATTCTATTGGCTCCAATCGCATGAAGTTATTCCGTTCGCTGAACTCGGATTTCAACTTGATCCTGAATGGGGCAGGAAAAATAGAGTAGAGTTCAGCGCCTTCAAAACGCCTGTCATCTATCCCTCAAACGTGATGTTCCAGTGTTATCTCAAAATGTGGCCTTTGGTGGCGCACAACTTTGCACCTCGGATAACTTCTAGGCGTTAAAATGACCACCTAAATTGGGCCCAGCATATCTTTGATGTTGTCCTCGACGCCTCTGGGGCACCCAAATCACACTCCGCGTTGCTCTACCGTATTCAAAAATATGCGCTCCTACTGACTAGAGACAAGACCATCACGTCTTTTATCGATTCTCTCAAGCATCGCAGAAATGTCGGGGTACTCAGAATTTACTATCGCTACTTCCATGGTAAATTCACTGCGGAAGCACCCTCATTCCTCCACTACAATTTTTTTTTATGTTATGTGACACCGGGACTAAAGGGGTTATCCTTTTGTACTGAAGCACAGCTCCGGTGAGGGGGAAGGATATTGGTTTTTGGGGATTAAGGGGATAGAGACGGAAGTGGCTATGAATATATCCCTTGAATTGCTGAATGTTGTAGTCATGCGGAAACACCGAGATGGGCAGCAAGTTCTATATTCGAACAGTCCGGTTTAAAAACGAATCACGAAATTTGACAGTGCGACCGAAGGTGGGGTTGACAGAATACTTATGAGCGCGCGAAGCAGCTCTAGTATTACGGGGTAAGGACATACATGGGGGGCAAGAGATTAAAGTTTTCGTCCGAACAATCTCCACTGTAGTAGCGATACAAAAGGGTTAGGGAGCTTACAGTTCGTCTATGCTCGAGTAAATCGAGCGAAGAAGTGGTGTCAGAATCTCCTATAATTTTAATAGTCCGAGACTGAATACTATCCAGATAGGAGAGAGAAGTTTTTGCAGCTCCCGCCCATAGGTGAGAATTAAATTCAAGACGAGGTCTAATATAGGCCTTATAAATTGTTAAGTTTTTACATCGTTTTAGGTATCCCAAGCATTTAGATACTTCCTTGGCGATGTTAAATATATGTTCGTTCCAAGATAAGTTATCTGTGATTTGGATACCTAACACTTGAAGAAGTGGTTAGTGACTGACCTCCGAAGGTGATTGGATCAAGGTTAGAGTCACGTTTTTGGGACACAAGACAGCACTGGGTTTTCGAAGCATTAAGCTCAACTTGATACTTATTACCCCAACAAAGAATTTTAGCCAAGTAGTACATCGGGCTAAGGACGCACTGTTGAAGTGATAGGAGAAGTCTAAGCTGCTGTCATCGGCGAAGCTATGTATAGGATTGAAAGTTGCAAGTCATTAATAAATATCAGAAAAAGGGTGGGAGAAAGAACCGAGCGCTGAGGGACACCAGCGTTAATTTTATAAGAGGAAACCACACCATACAATACCACACGCATTGAACGATTGGCTAAAAAAAACTTCAATCCAGGAAATAAGAGAGTCGCCCAAACCAATAGCTTTAAGTTTGATTAAAAGGGCGCTGTGCTATACTCTATCAAAAGCTTTGGAAATATCGAAAATAGCGATAATACAAGATTCACCAAACTGGTGAATGCTCTTGTTCCAACGTCCAGTGAGGGTGGTTAAAAGGTCTCCTGTGGAACGTTTTTTGCGAAATCCATATTGTTTGTCGTCAATAATATCATTGATGTTGAGATATTCTATTGCTCTATTGTTGATGATTGTTTCCATGACCTTGGACAGAATAGAGGTTATTGCTATTGGGCGATAATTAGCGGGATTGATACGTTCTCTTTTTTTTGGAACTGGCTAAACATTTGCAAGCTTCCATGAAGATGGGACAGTGGAGAACGATAAAGTTTGCATAGAGGTTTAGCTAGAGAAGCGCAGCAATTTTTAAGGACAAGGGCAGGGATTCTATCTGGACCGGACGATTTATTAGCATCTAGATTCTTAAGAACTCGGTAAACGTTTCGCGGACGAATACTAATCTGTCCTAAGGAGGAATTTAGCGTAGTATAAGTTGGAAGGCTAGAGTTCGTTGGTAGTAAAGAAGAGTTGGCAGCGAATTGGTTCGCTAAGATGTTTGCCTTCATGTTAGGATCCGTAACAACCTCATTATTGTAGTTTAAAGATGGAATCGAAGAAGCAGAACTACCTCTGATGGAACGAGCGAGAGACCAGAAACTTTTGCCTGCCCTTAGGACTTCTCAAAATTTTTTGTCTCAGTTTCTGGTCATGCTATATGCATGACCAGAAACTTCACGTTGTAAGCTGGATTTACAGAGGTTCCTTTCTTTTTTGAAATTAATCCAATTAACTTCGGATGGCCGCTGCTTATAAGCACGGTAAGATGCCTCTTTAGCACTTATCGCAGTACTACAATTTTCATTAACGCCTTAGAACTGGTTGGCTTGATTGGTTTGTAGCTTTGGGGGATGAAAAGTCTCATGCCCAACAAGATGGTCTCAATTTTTGCAGAAGAAGCATACTCAACACCTCTGTTAAAGCATATTGACTAATCAAATGTATAATAAAATTGCTTAAGACTGGACCAATCGGCACTTCAGTAATGCCATACCAACTTTTTTAAAGCTGGTGTGATTGGCGTAGAGGTAGAAACTGGGAAACAGGCGGAAATTAAGCAATGGTCTGAGCTTCTGAGTGGAGAATTAACAGAAGTCGAGTATTTAGCTGGCTCTGATGTTAAGAAAAGATCAAGAAGATAAGATCCTTGGCCTGCAACGTCAGGGATAAGAGTAGCTCTGTGTACAGTTTGGCATAGGTTATTCGATGATGCGAATAGTTCTATCAATCGCCGGCTGAAGATGTGTTACGGGAGTGACGAAGCCAATTTATATTATGAACATTAAAATCGCCCGCTACTGCGATTTCGGATTCAGGGTGTTTGGAGAGAATTCGATCAAATGAATCTGAAATATTTTCAAATTCGTTGGTTGTGTCTTCGTCCGATATATTAGGGCTTCGATACAAAAAAACAAAGATGAATAATGCGCTTATGGACGTAGAGTTTAACCCAAATGAAATTAAATTCGGGATTCGTACTATTTCCGTACTCGGGCAGAAGTTGATAAGCGACATTATTGCGGATGTACAATGCAATCCCGCGTTATCTAAAAAATACAGGCACTAGAACGTAATTTGAAACAAAAAATTGATCCAAATCGTCTTCATTGGAAACTTTAGTTTCACCAAGTGCCAGTATCGCTGGACTATTAGAGGTGAGGTGGCAATACACCGCATAGTGATTCGCTTAGCCCTCGGATATTTGTAAAATCAATTGCAAATGAGCTTTGCATTGACTAGAATAAATTGCAACACAAACAACAACAACGCCAAAAGAAAGAGAAAAAAAGAAAATTCTTTTTTTCTTCTTTCCCTCCTCTCACTGGCCGCTGACATAGAACGGGAGCGGTGCAACAACAACTTACCCACTTAGAGAGCGAAACCTTCTAGCAAGTGATTGGTAAGGAGCCGTTACACCGTCCGACCGTGTTTTATGCTACATAAACTGTGTACATAGCCTGCAACTGGCAATCGAAAAAAAAAGATGTCGAGAGAAAAAAAAAACAATGAACTTATTGTCTCTTTGACTATAAAATTGGATGTGGGAAGTAAGGTAATGGGATAAAAATATTTTGGAAGGATCTCACCAGATCACTGGCAATCAGATTTTGGGTCCCCTTCCGAAGCACTTTCCGAGCACAAAAAAGAACAAAAGCGCGTTTATTTTTCCCTTTTCACTTTCTCTATTCCCGATTGCGATGCTAATGCGGTGAAGACCACAACCGAACTGAATTTGCCCCGAGATACTTGCCAAGCTGAACACGCACACGAGTACACCGTTAAACCATTGCCTTCTCGTACAGTGAAATATTGGCAGTCATTCATTTTCCGAACATCAAGACTTTGGAACACATTACCAGCCAAAGCGTTTCCCAACGACTACAACCTCCAGTACTTCAAAAGCAATGTAAACTGTCACTTTCATCTTTCTCCACCCAAATTAAATTGACTCAACTTTAGTTTTTTTTTCTCCAATTCCTATACCGACACAGCTGTGCATTGCATTATAGGGTAACTCCCAAAGTTGTGTTCGGTTCCTTAAAAAAACGTTCTCTCGACCGTCCTTAATGGTGTTATTGACTTGAAAATGAAAAAAAAAACATTTTTTTGGGCTGATTATCATTTTTGTTCATTTTAACACAAAATAAAACAAACCGCAGATTTTTCCGATGAGTAAAAGAGGTCCAAAAATGTATTTAACGTTGGAAGGTCGGTGTAAATCTTACTACCAGTCTGTTCGTTTTTTCGCTCTCCTGAAAAGTTTTTATTTTGACATTTTTATCCACATCGGTACATTTTTCTCGAAAATGATAATAGTATGGCACCAAGGAGGATATATAAAAAGGAGTGACTATGAGCATGCTTTGCCTTGTAAGCAAAATGGGAATGAATGTATTTCCCTCCCTTACTACCGAAATGCTCGAAATTTTTCGAAAAAAATCGTTTCGCTATCTTTGTCTGCTACACTTAAAAATATTGCAACTAACTCTTTCCCACGATAAATTGTTCGAAACAGTTGTCAAATTTTCGAAAAAATTGTTTCGCTATCCTTGTTTGACATACTTAAACCCAAAGTAACTATCTCTGTTCCGCGTTAAATTGTCCGTTGCTAAAGTACTTAGCTTAAACACAAACCAAAACTAATAAAAATTGAAAAAACAAAAATTTCTGAAATGAAACAGCAAATACCATTGTATTGAAAATTACTTTATTGCTGACTGAATATTAGCAACCAAGAAAGAATACAAATTATTGTATTTTTTTTGTAAAAGTTTGAAGCCAAGTTAAGCTTGGACGCAATTTTCGAAAATTTCCGAATCAAAAAATATTCCCACATGAGACAGACTATCAGGTACTCCTTTTATATATCCTCCTTGTATGGCACATAAAAAAACAACATTAAAATGACATTTTTATAATGCGTTTTTTTGAGAAAAACTACATTGATCCCAGAATTTTGAGGGTCAAAGTGTCAAAAATGTGTGTTCTGAAGCAAATACCTCAGGATTGGGTACAGGTACAATACGGACTATTACATCAAATGAAAGGTAATTCAATTCCCTAAAAAACAAGCCATAACACTTATATATATGTATATAATATATAAACTGATTAACAGACCGCGTTAATTTTTGGGAAAATAATTAAGGACAGTCCTACCTGCTTACCAAAAAAAAATTTTTGAAATATCATATCCCAGGGAAATTTTGAATACAAATTCTCGAAACTTTATGGTCACAATGTATATCGATATTTAAGAGATAATTTTTAGTTGTAACTGTATGTAACAAAGACAACAGTTGAACCAAGAGAATGACTTGCCAATATACTATTACTTCTTGAATGCTAACGAAACGTGGATAATCCCCTGATATGAAATTCATGAAAATGTGACAAAAATAATACCAAAAACGTGAAAAAAGCGAATAAAATTTAATAATTGCTAAAATAAAATTACTTTTCGTCCTAGGAGCTTCGACAGTCAAATGAATGAGTTTGTTTAGGTAGAGAGAATGGATGACCAAACGGTAACAAAGAGCAGCATAAGCGGAGAGTAAAGCGCAGCTTTGAAAGTACTCTATCGGGATAACTTTCTTCCGTTATAAACGGCTACTTACAGCTGAATAAGAATTGTACTTATTGTTGTCAACGGCTCCTTAGAACTGAACCCTATTTAAAATTTGTTACCAATAGTTACAGCGGATTGGGATCGTATCAAAATACTGAAATACAAAAATTCGGAAGTTGAAATTTATCAAATTAAAATTCAGGTAAAAGGCGTTGAGCGATTTGACTCGAACTTGACCTTACTTTTTCGTCAAAAACGATGTGTACGAAATCTGAACTTTCTAGCTCAATGCGGTCTCGAGCTAGTGAGGACAGACGGACGGACGGACATCCGGTTTTGAGATTTTTGAGTGATAATATGAACTTCTGTCTCTTTCATTTTGTTCTCCCAGCCTTATTTCTTAGCATTACAAACGTTAGAGCAAAAAAAATATTATTTACAAAAAAAATTATTAATAACGTTGCTCAATGCTGTACAGGCTTATATTCTAGAGCTAAGAAATTGGCGGACCATCTTGGAAAACTATACAGTGGCTCACAGCTTATTTCGTGCAGCTACAAATTTGAAATTTGTTACGCTGTTATTGGAAAACTATGTAAAATATTGACAAGACTTAAATGCCATGTTTTAAACAAATATTTATTGTTTAAGGTAGGAATTCTTAATTCTATGTCACAGCTTATTTCATGCACTTAAACTTAGGACTTAATTTAGAGAATAAAGTTAAATTTTATAATAAATTCAGTATTTGGTATGGTAGCCCTTTGCATTTATTACATCTTTAAGTCTCTTTGGCATAGAATCCACAAGTTTTCGGGTAGTTTCTGGGGCAATTTTCGTCCAATCCTCCAAAATAGTTTTTTTCAACTGTTCCTTGTTGGAAATACTATGTTTTCGAATATTATTTTCCAAAATTGCCAATAGATTTTCTATTACATTCATATCTGGACTCTGTGCCGGCGGGGACATAACATGTGGGCAGTTCCAAATCAGCCAAGATTGCACAATACCGTGCTTAGAGTCGTTGTCTTGGTAGAAACAGAATATGTTTATAATTTCAAGATTCGCAGCACTCTGGAGCAAATTTTTTCACAAAATGTTGAGGTACATGGTTTTGACCATGTTACCTTCAATGAACTCCAAATTTCCAATCCCGGCTGCCGACATACAGGCCCAAACCATTACGCTTCTGCCGCCGTGCTTCACTGTAGCTTTTAAATTTTCTTTTTATAGCTCAGTATTAGGTTTCCGCCATACGTATGCCATGCCATCAGAGCCAAAGATATTAAATTTAGACTCGTCTGAGAATATGACGCTGTTCCAGAAGTCCGAATTTTTGTTGGCGTGCTCTTTAGCAAAGGCAAGGCGGCTCAGCTAATTTTTTCTGCTTATGAATGGCTTTTTTCTAGCTACTCGACAATTGAAGTTATGGTCTCGTAGCACGCGGCGGACAGTTTTTGCACTGCATTACCTAGTCCTTGCTGTATCTCAGCGGCTAGTTTTGGAGCCGTTAACTTTGGGTTCGTCTTGATTTTACGTACAATAAATCGTTCGTCAGACGAGTTGAAAATTTTTTTTGGCGCGCTTCTGCCCTTATCTTGAATACGATTTTCATGAACAGAGCGCTCAATGATACTCTGCACTGTGGTTGCGCTGGGATAGCCCGTTCTTGAAATGACTTATCACTAATTCTTGCTGCTCAATTGCCGTGCGACGACCCATTTTTTCAAAAAGCACTTCTTGTCCTTTACACGTAAAAAATCACACTAAATATTGACAACTAGTTGCCAATTCTTCAAAAAAATGTTATACAATGCGACACGATCGGACAGAAGTGGAGACAAGTATCTGCATGAAATAAGCTGTGGCTTGCGTCTTTTCAGCCGTAAGTGTCAGAATTTTTTTTTTTAAACTTTTTTTATTTATTGTAATCAATAAGCATGTTTTTCTATAACTACATTCAAAATTTCATGATTTTCTAATTTTGAAGATATAGTATTCTATAGTTTAAAAATAGCACTGCACGAAAAAAGCTGTGAGCCACTGTATGTACATAAACCCGAAATTATGGCACCGATTTTTAATCATTTGATTAAATCAAATGCGCTATTCCGGAGTTTTGCGAACGGGATTTTGTACCTAATCCACATTTTCATCGTCGTTAAGGAAAACTTTAACTCTAAATTAATTCGGTATAGAGTCCAATTCCAGATAAAATCAGACCGAAACGAGAGTACTTTGCTGTACTCACTAGGTATCACAATAGAGGCTGTAAAATTGCGAAATTCACTCGATCCATTCTCTACTTCTACTTAATTGTGCATTACATTAAAGGATCACTCCAGAAATTATAAAAATATGAAAGGAACTACTTACCCTATCAGCGAAGGCTCGAAGTTGCGAATCATTCATACGTCTTCTATCAACAGCCAGAATTGCCCATTTCATCATTACAGCGCCTTCTATATATTGCGGATTATTCGGACGCCAGCTACCTCCACGCGGAATAATTTTTTGATTCAAATAGCCCAATTGCGGAGCATCGATAACACGTGCCATAACTTTAATAAATTCAGCTCCGAGTGTTAAATTAAATCCTCGAATTATTTCATTTCGATTATGGTCGAACGTTCTAAACAAATCAAAGATTTTCTGTTTTCGAACTTCGGTTGAAGTTGCGGCTGCCTTTATCATTGCTCGGACTTGATTCGCACCGGCCTTCTTCAATACCGTTTGACCCGCTGGTATTAGACATAATTCGGCCGGATAATAAAGAGATCGCACTGTACTAACCGATAAGCACGGCATATTCGGATATTGGAGTACATAGTTTTTTGATTTGTAGTATTCTTCAACAGTCATCCTTTTATTGTCGTCCATCAAAAATGTTAGCTCTCTGGCCGATTGTTTTATTTCGACGATCTTGTAAAGTTTCTTTTGAGCGTTCATACAAGGCGGTGGATTGTAAATAAGATTTAATCCTCGGAAATACTCTGCGGGATTACTAAAATTTCGGAAAACATCGGCCGCATTCATTTCGACTGGGAATCCTTTATGTGCCACGTCAATGTTTACCATCGGGTATTGACCCAGAATTGCCGATTGAAACAACCCAAGCCACAATTCGAAACCGTCCGATAAATCAACGGGACGCTCTGGTCTAATGTAAAATGCCCTTCCCGCTTGCTTTGATCTACCATAACAGGCAGATCGTAGCACAACATCGATACATTGAAGAGCCCGTAACGGTTTTTCGGTAATACCTGTATTTTGATAACTGAAATGTAATGTTTATATAACGAAATAATAAAAAAAACAAATTGGATGTTCTTACTTTCTTAAAGCATCCAAGTCAATCTCACAGTCAACAGTTTCTTTTATTGTTATTTTAAACTCTTTTGCGACGTTTGTGTCAGGATCGATAAACTTTACCTGAAATTATAAAAAAAAAAACTAAACAATTTCGTTGCTATGATTGACATCACGCTATTTTAACGAACCGTGTGCTGTATTAGCCATGGTGAAGGAATCTTCTGATTCGCCGAGTATGCCATACAGCGACCATCAAATGCGAGTGGCATTTTATTCAATGTTGTCGATCGTAGTTGTTCGAATGCCGGCTGTCGCAAACGCAAGGGACGCTCAGGATCGAATTGTACATCGTAATGATATGCAACTTTTGGCATTTTCTCTATGTCCAATTTCAAATAATTAACTTCGATATTAGCGGTTTTTCCGGCTCTTCCACACCAGTTGAAAACAACAGTTTGTCCCGCCGACGTTGATTTAATCGAATATTGGTTAGCGACATTTAATGTGGACATTTTTGATGTTAAGCTAGGAATCGCTGATTGCTGACTTGGTGATCGACCAGCCTGCTGTGCAGGGTGTTGAGTACGCTGCTGCGGTTGACCAGTACCCCAGGCTTGTTGAGCAGGTTGCTGTGCAGGTTGTTGAGCACGCTGCTGGGGTTGACCAGTACCCCAGGCTTGTTGAGCAGGTTGCTGACTAGCACTCCTAGCTTCTTGTTGCTTTTGGTGTGGTTGTTGTTGGCCTGAACCCCAAACTTGTTGAGCAGGTGGCGCAGCGAGACCCTGCGATTGCTGTGCAGGTTGTTGAGTACGCTGCTGGGGTTGAGCAGATGACTGGCTGGTACCCCAAGCTTGTTGTTGAGCAGGTGGTGCAGCGAAAACCTGCGGTTGCTGTGCAGGTTGTTGAGCACGCTGCTGCGGTTGACCAGTACCCCAGGCTTGTTGAGCAGGTTGCTGTGCAGGTTGTTGAGCACGCTGCTGGGGTTGACCAGTACCCCAGGCTTGTTGAGCAGGTTGCTGACTAGCACTCCTAGCTTCTTGTTGCTTTTGGTGTGGTTGTTGTTGGCCTGAACCCCAAACTTGTTGAGCAGGTGGCGCAGCGAGACCCTGCGATTGCTGTGCAGGTTGTTGAGTACGCTGCTGGGGTTGAGCAGATGACTGGCTGGTACCCCAAGCTTGTTGTTGTTGACCTGCACGCCAATCAGGTGGCTGACCAGTACCCTTAGCTTGTTGTGGCTTTTGGTGTTGTTGTTGCTGCTGCTTCGGTTGTTGTTGTTGCTGTTGTCTCCATTGTTGTTGTTGTTGCTGTTGTCTCCATTGTTGTTGTTGTTGCTGTTGTCTCCATTGTTGTTGTTGTTGTTGTTGTTGTTGTTGTTGTTGTTGTTGTTGCTGTTGTTGCTGCTGCTGCTTTGGTTGTTGTTGTTGCTGCTGCTGCTTTGGTTGTTGTTGTTGCTGTTGTTTCGGTTGTTGTTGTTGCGATTGTTGTTGTTGCTGTTGTTCTTTCGGCTTATCTTTGATATTTCCACCAGGATCTCCACCCGGCCCTTTACAAAAAAAAACACAAAATCGTAATTAACTTATTTCACTCATAGCTCACATAAAATTCTACTAATGATATTTTACAAAATCTTGATGTAAAGCTTGGTATCAATAAGATATTAGCTATATCAGCCTGCTGCCTACCTACTTATATTTTAATAATAATAAATTAAATGCTTGCAGAGCGACAGTTTTAATAATCAGATAGACCAAAATAAAATATACCGCAGTCAAGCATCTA
The DNA here is from genome assembly GCA_963669355.1 of Chorisops tibialis. Lineage (NCBI taxonomy): Eukaryota > Metazoa > Arthropoda > Insecta > Diptera > Stratiomyidae > Chorisops > Chorisops tibialis. Next base: position 167,485,307 of record OY770263.1, on the reverse strand, counting down.
TATTATCAAAGTAAATCCGAAATCAAATTGCAAGTATTATTTTAAAAACGTTCACAGCTTGAGTCTGGCTGAAAGGTGTCGCAGGAAGTTTTTACACGGTCGGTTAAAAATAAGGCACTCCAGCACAAATCGGACCTTGGCCTTCTGACATTCGAGTTCCTTAATATTTTTCATTACTTATTATGGAAGGGAAGGCGCAACTCTCTTTCTACGAATTTTTCATTTTCGTAAATTGAGGTGACCAAGGTATATCCAAGCAAGTAATATGCTGGAATTATATATTGCGTTGACTGGGATTTAACCTCACGACCTTCGCATTACCAACACGATACCCTCTAGGCTACACCCTAGCTGCATAGTATCCTTGGGTCCTTTCTAATTCTTACTTAGTTTTTTGCAAATTTTAAGAAGTTATGCTAGGAATGGTCTGCTAAATTCCTCAAAACATTGGTGAAAATGTCTAGTGCGCCGACAGGTTTCTTTTCTTCTTTGACAATACAGCCCAAATTGGAGTAAGACTTCCAGGATACGAAACTTTAGCGTAAACATGTTAGTGTTGACAAGAAAGAATTTTTTCCAGTCTGTCTCATTTTACTTTGAATATTTTCATGCAAAAAATCAAGCATATGGTTTTATCAAAGAAAATTACTGATTCCTGATTCATTGCGGAAATAGTTAATATTTAAATTTCGCAGGAATGATTTTTGTCCAATCTGAACGTCGATTTAATCAGGAGTTCGTGATGGCAACAACATTGTACTCAAGGCAGATTCATTCAAAGCTCGTCTTTCTTTATTGAATGTTGAAGCATTCAATTGTGTTAGCAAAATAGCAACGATTGTTATACTTCTGACGATATCTGAGATTATATTATGAACCTAATTTCAAAACCACGTAGCTCCGAAAATGATAATTTCGCAGGAAATGCGAAAAACTGTTTATTTCCAAAAGCAATGTTGCTCGGTTCGGGGTGGGAAAAAAAAGATGACGGATCAAGTGAAGTGGCACGATAAGTACTACCACGAGACCGCTGAATTCACCTCGGAGATACAGTAGGATGGATGGAGTTTCGACGAAAGACCTAAAAGGATACCAAAGTAACCACCAGGTCTAAATACGATCATCGCAAATCTGGTTGAGAGGCAGAGTTCTTCCGCGGCCAAGCGGTGGTTACAGGAAGAGCTGAGTTGCGGGACAGAGTGCCTGCAGCGTTGGTAGGTCTTCTCTTGGAGCAGTGGTACCAGTTTGCCGATCAATTGGCACATATTGGGCGATATTAGCGGGAAGCACAAACGAAGCAAAGAACATACAAAATTTGTATCGACGATGCACTGGCAATGGGTGTCCGATGGGATTTTTATGGCCCGGCCGGAGTAAATCGTGATGAATGGCAGTGTGCATTCAATTTTCCTGCTTCGTGATGTCAACTAGTTCACAAATTACGTTCGACGAAGACAAAGGTAACGGAAACGTCGCTTGATTACTACCAGCCCATGGCAAGAGCCTGGTAACTCGAAAATCTGATCACTGTGTGGATGGTTACAGTTAACGGCAATATACTGTTGAAAACATGTACCGAGCGAGCAACCGTAGATTTCGATAACTTGAGGACCAGGCAATAAAGTAGTGATGGTCTGAAAATCTTGCATCCCAGCAGCATTCTGGTGAGACGGTAATTTCCCCTTAACTCATATTTGACCAATCAATTTCCTGTTAAGAGCCCTTATAGAGGCATAGGACAGAAACAGTTCTCTTCCACAAGGCGCGATCCTGGTCATCGGCCATTAGTTGTCGCAAGCATTTGTTTATTCCTCTAACCTCCTGCTCAACTGCTCTCGACGTCTTCCTTGAGGATTATAATTCAGAGCTGTTTCCCCTCCAGTTACCTTAAAGTATGACCGATTCACTGCTAATATGATCAGTTGTAATCCAAAATTTGTCTTTGGATATGACTTCCGGCCAAAATATCCCTTAAATACGTCGGGGGCATTGCAAAGTTTGCAATTTCTTGGTAAGTAGCCATATAAAAATTCGGATTTGACGCATGCGTTAAATACTCGCAGCTTCGTCCGAAGGGAGATCTCTCTTAACTTTCAGCTAGCTCTAATTTGCTGTCTGCGTCAATCGAATCCTCCCAATGCTTCCGTGGTTTTCTGACCGGTATTTGTCCATTGAGTGCGCGTTTGAGTATTCTTCCGTCATCCATCCGCTCCACATGACCAGCCCATTGCAGCTTCTTAAATTTTATGAGGGTTAACCGTTCTGGATTGTCGAAGATGGCATACAATTCTCCATTGTATCGTATTCTCCAGATCGAGTCTTCCCTCACAGGTCCAAGGATTCTTCTGAGGACCTTTCTTTCAAAGGCGTTAAGTAATTTTTCGGACACCTGAGTTAATATTCACGTTTCGCTGTCATAGCACAGGTCTAATAATTGTTTTCTATATTTTTAGTTTAGTTTTCATGTGTACGTTCTTGTTTTTCATTATTGGAAGTACCAAATAATAATACGTCTAATTTACCATCATTATTGTTCGTTTAATTTCGATGGGCTCGCTTCCATCCTTCGACTGGTATGCCCCTAGATACAAAGCTATCTACCACCGCCGTCTCCTATTGTAATATTTTATCTGATTGGCGTCTTTTTACTAGTTTGTGTCATAATTTTTGTTTTGTTTTCGTTAATACGTAGTCCAACTCCCATTGCTACCGAGTCAAGGTTTACAAATACTTCCTTATTACTCTCCAGAGATTTTGCACGGATATCTATGTCGTCGGCATATGCTACGAGTTGTGTGGATTTGAGAAAAAGTTTTCCCTTGGAGTCTATGGGAAGTTTCCATACAACATATTCGAGTGTCAAGTTGAATAGCAAACCCGTCACTTTGTTTAAAGCCGTTGTCCGTTTTATAGTTGAAAGTTAGACAATTTTTTTACTCTGACTTGTGACAAAGACTCGGCCATTGTCATTCTTGTAATCCGAACCAGTTTCGGTGCGACTCCAAACTTCAACATGATTTTATACACGCATGTCAATACTTTCGTATGCTTATTTGAAGTCACAAGAACAAATATCTGGTGAACATCAATATTATATTCCCAGCACCCTGTTTAACTGAGAATATCTGGTGCGTAGTCGATCGTCCAGCTCTAAATCCGCCTTGGTATTCACCAATTACTTTGTCAGCATAGGGCTTAATCCACTTTTCCACATTGTCACATTTTTTATAAATTGGATGATGCTCTTGCGCCATTCCTGCGTCCATATGTCTGTGACTAATCTATGTAAAAGACTCGCTATGCAAGTGTCACCGGCTTTGAGAAGCTCAGTTGGAAATTGATCAGTGCCCGACTGTTTTCACTTTTTCGAGTGTGGAAGAACTCAAAGAGGATTCTTCATCAGCTGTTACATCAGCTATATTTGCTATTATTTCTGTTGTATGAGAGGACTCACTTATGTCTGCTGCTGTTGTTCGTGTAGATAATGGGCTCGAATTGAAGAGGTGTTCAAAGTATTGCGCCCATTTAAATTTTCTATCTCTTCCATTCTTTTAACAAAGGAATACGCAGCTCTTGTCTTGTGTAATTTAAAATGTTCGTCAATGTTTTTAATGTCGTCAGTATTGTACTTCCGTTTTTTCTGTCTGCATATTTTATTGCAAATCGTCTAAGATCATTATATTTATTTTATTTATAGCGAAAGCCTTAAAAGCTTTATTTATACGAACATCAATATCTTTTTCGGCTCCACCTTCCGAAGTAGCAAAAGTCGTGCACTTCTTCCACATATTATCCGTTAAGAACAATGGGTGTCCGTTAAGAACAATGGTTTCACGTATTTTTATTTTCAGTCCTGCCTCTTTGCATTTAGAGTGCAACGAGCGAATATTTGACTCTAAGTCAAGCGAACACGTCATCAGCATAATCAAGGAAACTTAAGATGTTAAACAGTCCTCACTGAAGACCTTTATCTTCCCCACCTTTCAGTGCAGCTTTCACTATGTCATTTATTACCACCAGAAACAGGGCTGGTGATAATATGCAACCGTGTCTGACACACGTTCGTACAGGAAAGCTCTCGGATAGCTCTCATCTATGTAAGACGCGACACCTTGTATCTTCGTAGGATTATTTAATCATAGCTATGACCTTATCTGAAATATCTGTCCTACGCAAAGCAATCCATATCTAGTCTCGCTTAACGCTGTCGAAAGCCTTCTCGAAGTCTACTAACATGAGATGTAGTAGCGAATCCATTTCGGCGAATTACTCCAATATTATCCGTACGGTATTTTTATAGTCCCTACAAGATGACCCTTTACGGTATCCAGCCTGCTAAGCTTCGAGAGTGTTCTTTTCAACTTGACTAATCCCATTAAGAATTACTTTAGCCATGACTTTCTAAACAGCAGTAAGTAGACATATAGCACGCCAATTACCGCAACCTCAAAGGTCACCCTTCTTCGGGATTTTGACAATGACGCCCTCCTTTCATTTATCCAGATACCTTGCTTCATTCCACACCTCAGTAAGAGTGACTGTTATTTCCGTGACCGCTTTGAGGAGTTCGCTTGGTAATCCGTCTATACCTCGGGCCCACCATTAACCAAATGGCAGAAACTATTTCTTCCTTATCTGATGGATCAAACTAACCAGACAATTGTTGCGGTTGGATGTTTGACAATTGTTCTGTTTTTGGAATATCTTGACATCTCTCACCAGGTGGTTGGCGGTGAAATTTCTGTTCGTCAAATGTTTCATAATTTTAAATAGCGAACCCATATCGTAAAACGCAAATTCTGGGGATTTTAATGCTAAAGTCGGAAAGGAGAAGGCTCATAGAGGAACAACAGGAGGGCACAGTCTCCATGACATAACCAACGCCAACGTCTCATTGATATCGCAAGCAGCAAAAATATCATACCAACCAAATAGACCACGTCCTAGTTGAGAAAAGGGCTGCTTCCAGCATACTTGATGTACGAAACCTCTGCGGTGCGAATTGTGCCTCTGATCACTTTCTAGTCAGAGCTAAGTATCGATACCGAATAGCTTGTCGTGGATATTCGAAAACGAGTAGAGCTCGCAAATTCAATGTCGACAAGTTAAAGACGAAACGGTGGCGCAGGCTTACATGTCAATAACAAATATTGATCAAATAAAATCGAAATTATTTGGCGTGAGATTCTTTGCGACATTAGATGCTAATAGTGGTTTCTGGATGATAAAACTAGATGAGGAAAGTTCAAAGTTATATACGTTTAATACACCCTTTGGTCGATATAAGTTCTTGAGAATGCCTTATGATCTAAAGGTGGTACCAGAAATTTTACACAGATCAATGGTTGAAATATTTTGTGATTTAGACGTGATTGTTTATATAGATGATCTTTTGGTATGGGGAAATACATTAGAAGAACATAATATGCGACTTGACAAAGTTTTACAGCGTGCAAAAGAAGTTAATTTAAAATTAAATAAAGCCAAATGTAAATTTGGGTTAGAAGAAGTAAAATATTTCGGGCATATATTTAATCGGAATGGTATAATGCCGGACCATTCCAAAGTTGAAGCAATTCAAAAAATGCCAGCACCAAAAAACTATGATGTTCAAAGATTTCTTGGTATGGTGAATTACTTGGGGCAATATATTCAAAAATTGTCACACGAAACGGAAGCATTGAGGAATTTAATAAAAAAATAAGTCTAGTTGGACTTGGTCTGAAGCTCATGAACTTTGTTTTAAGAAATTAAAAGAGAAAATTTTGTCAACACGGGTTTTGGCATATTTTAACAAAAGTGAATCCGTAACTGTATCGACAGATGCTTCAAAAAATGCAATTGGAGCAGTACTACTCCAAAAGTGAAAACCAATTGCTTTTGCGTCAAAATCACTAACAAGTACTCAGGAGAGATGCGCTCAAATTGAAAAAGAGCTTTATGGTATTGTTTTCAAAGTTCCACCAGTATATTTATGGGCGTGAAGTTAGTATCGAAACGGATCAGTAGCCATTAATTTCAAATTTAAGAAAAGTTTAGGTGACATTCCAGGTCGTCTTCAGCGAATGATGCTAGCATTACAAAATAATAAATTAAATCTATACATATAAATATAATTGTAGTGTCTGTCTGTTATTTGCTTATAACTAAACTAGCTACCGCCCTATAGCCATTACTTCAGTACTCTCGAAAGTAATGGAAACTGCTGTCAATCGCTGAATATCTCGAGGATAACCAGCTAATCCATGATCGGCAGTATGGGTTCCCTTCTGGAAGGTCGACGGGAGATATTCGGGTCTACTTGACAGAACGTTGGAACTCATGCATACATAAACACGGCGAAGGTCAAGTTCTTGCACTTGGCATTGCAAAAGCTTTTGACAGAGTTTGTCATGAATGTCTCATAGCAAAGCTTAGGGCCATAGGTCTTAATGCTACCCTTGTTCAATGGATTGAGAGTTTTCTTTCTGAACGCACTATACGAGTAGTACTAGATGGCGTTACTTCTTCCTCTTTCCCAATAGATTCCGGCGTCCCTCAAGGCTCTGTTTTATTTCCAACTCTTTTCTTAGTTTTCATCAACGACCTTCTGTCGTCCACTCTCAATCCAATCCATAGTTTTGCGGATGACAGTACTTTAGATAACACCTATGAATTTAACTCTGCTGCGGAATCACACAAGTATTCTATTGCTTCCAATCGCATGGAGTTATTCCGTTCGCTGAACTCGGACCTCAGCTTAATCCTGGAATGGGGCAGGAAAAATAGATTAGAGTTCAACGCCTCTAAAACACAGGGCTGTCATCTATCCCTCAAACGTGATGTTCCTGTATTATCTCAAAATGTGACCTTTGGTGGCACACAACTTTGTAACTCGGATAACTTCACACTTCTTGGCGTTAAAATTAATGACCACCTGAATTGGGCTCAGCACATCTTTGATGTTGCCCTCGAAGCTTCTAAACGTCTAAGTGTTCTCCGAAAGTGCAAAAAGTATTTCACGCCGAACGACCTCGCAACCATCTATAAGGCATACATTAGACCACGTTTAGAGTACAATTCGCATGTATGGGCAGGGGCACCCGAATCACACCTCGCGTTGCTCGACCGTATTCAAAAACATGCGTTCCGACTGATTGGAGACGAAACCATCACGTCTTCTATCGATTCTCCCGAGCGTCGCAGAAATGTCGGAGTACTCAGCATTTACTATCGCTACTTCCATGGGAAATGCAGTGCGGAACTAAGCACACTTATCCCTTCACTCTATAATTTTGCCCGAAATACTCGTCAAGCTGAACGCTCACACGAGTACACCGTTAAACCCTTGCCTTCTCGTACAGTGAAATATAGGCAGTCATTCATTTCCCGAACATCAAGACTTTGGAACACATTACCATCCAAAGTGTTCCCAACGAGTTCAACATCCAGTGCTTCAAAGGCAATGTACACCATCTCCACCTAAATTAAACTGATATAACTTGAGTTTTTTTTTCCCAAATCCTATACCGACACAGCTGTGCATAGCATTAAAGGGTGACCCCCTAAGTTGTGTTCGGTTCCTTAAAAAAAAATAATAATAATGGCTATAACTTAGTTTTTTGCTTTATTTGGACAATAACTAAGCAGAAACAGACGTTTTTAAAAATTTTCTCTGTCTGTCTTTCCGGCTTTCTCGTAAAAACGGTTGAACCGATTGTAATGAAACTTTCACAGATTATTAGGTCTGCCTCGGGAAGTAGTCTGCCTTAGGTTTTAATTTATTCCCCTCACGCCTTCTACCTCCTCCCATACAAAGTGATTAATTTTCAAAAATTTATAATAATCAAATTTTCATGGAAACTATAAAAGCTATTAATTTGTAATTTAAAACATATTATTTCTATTATTAATGCGATCTCTACGTATATAAATAATTTGAATCCCCCTACTCCTTCCACCACCTCCCATACAAACTAAACTTTTTCATGAAATACTATACTCCAATTTTCTCAGTACGTATAACTTTCATTTTGTATTAAATCCTTAATTAGCATTGTTATTAATATCAGGAAAAAACTAACCAATTAGCTTTACTCCTTCTATCCCCTCCCATACAATCTGACACAAATCCACGACTTTGCGAAAATTCAATTTTCTTGAAAAGTGTTCTGAAATTTAAAATATATCAATAGAATGATAATTGTTTTCCCATACAATGCGGCACAATTCCACGACATTGCGAAAACTCGATTTTCTTGAAAAGTGTGAATCTAACTGATCTAAAATTTAAAACATATCAATTGCATGGTGATTATAATTGTTTCTAGAAAAATTACCAAAAACCCCCCACTTCTTCTACCACCTCCCATACGCATTGCATAGTTTTACTAAATCCAATGCACTGAGTTTCTCAAGTTACCTATTTGGTTTTTCAAGCTTAAATTTGGTGCAAAATATTTTTATAGCTACTCTAGCATGATGTGAAATAAATTAATTTAGTACTGTCATCCCTTCTATCACTCCCCACACAAAAATTCTTAAAATTACAAAAACTTCGATTTCATTGGTAGTATCATATAATTAGGCTTTACGCACAATCGATATCCTGTTATGTTTTTAAGCTTAATGTCATTTTATTTGGGCTTTTTTAATTAACACAAGTTATAACTATTCACATGTCCTTAACGCTCCTCAACACGTATACATATGATCTCGAATCGCGGGTTTGATTAGATCACGAGCCTGTCCCATACAAATGCGAGTATCATGGTTTCATTCTTAATAATTTATGGTCCTGATTCCAACAAAACACAAAACATTGTGTTCAAAGAGCCATCAAACTAAGCAGATTATTTATCCGACATAATGTACTACTAACTACATTCTCAAAAAAATGTTATTATTGCGATTCTTACGCTGACAAAGTCGCGGGCGATCGCTAGGTGTTATATATAAACCGGGCAAAGATTTAATTATTGCCGATACTTTGTCAAAAGCTGCCTTACCTCACAAAGAGGAATCAAAATTAGATGAAAATATAGAAAGACATGTTGGGTTTTTAACGAAAAATTTGTCTGTATCGGAAAATAAACAAAAACAAATAGAGGAGGCAACAGAAAATGACTGGATTTTACAAGAAATTAAAACTTTTGAAATGCCTGGCTAAGAAATATATATAATCTAAATGATGAATTAATTCCTTATTGGAAAATTCGTCATGAAATATCGTTTTACGAAAATTTAGATTTGAAGGGGTCAAATATAATTATTCCCACTAGCATGAGAGCTGAGATTCTAACAATTTTGCATTCGGATACCCTGAATAGGTGTAGAAAAAATTAAAATTAGAGCTAGAAGTTCAATTTATTGGCCGGGCATTACAAAGGATATCGAACAATACGTTCTATCTTGCAAGTCTTGTCAAATGTATAGGAATGCAAAATGCAAATAAAAATTAATTCCTCATCCTGTTCCAAATGGTCCTTGGGAAAAAATAGTTATTGACTTTCTCGAATTTCATAAGAGTACGTATTTAATAATAGTTGACTATTATTCCAAGTTTATAGAAATGCCAAAATTATCTTCAAAGAATAGTTTGACAGTAATAACAAAACTAAACAAATTTAAAGTCCATATTTGCTAGATATGGAATACCAGCTGTAATCATTTCGGACAATAGTCGACCGTTTTTCTCAAAGGAATTTAAAAAATTATTTAAGAAACAAAAACTTATCAATTCTCTCTGTGGGCTATTTAGTTGGACTTTACTGTGTCCAACCAAATGGCACACGAAATATAAGAATAATATTTTAAATTGGACCCGTTAGGTCAAATTGTACTTGTTAGATGCACTTAGCATTAAAGGCCGACTCTTAGGTCGAAGAACGATCAAATAAATTGTTTTAAGGCATTTGGAGGGGTACAAGACCAATAACTATATTTTTAGGTATAAATAGGCTAGGATTAGGATAAAATAAATGTCAGTATTGAATTTGAAACAGAACGGGCAAGGTCTTCTTATTTACAGAGAAAAAGTACCAAAGAGTAAAATAAAGTACATTTCAGTTCTTATCAGAACTGGAATCTTGCACCAACGATTTAGAGTTGGAAAACACCCAACAGCTCTTGTCAGAGCTGACCAAGCTCGCCCCCGGACGCAGGCGCCGCACTCAAGGGTGCAAGAATCGCCCGCCCACGGACGCCAGCGATTTTTACTGACGCCCGCCGCGACTCTTACCGTCGTGGCTTACTAGTGTGGCACACCACATTATAGGTGTCGCTACACTCTCCATCTGAAATTTTAATGGGACGAAGTTTAAGAACTAAAATTCCAGTACTCATAGATAAAATTGGTCCTTTACACGTAGATCATAAAAAATATAAGAATGAATTAGCAACACAGCAACGAAAAATAAAGAAAAAATACGATAAAAACAAAACAAATTCAATGACATTTGACTTGAGTGACTCTGTTTATTTTAAAAAAACTTCCATCGTCTACTTGGGAAAAAGGAAAGATAGTAAGTAGGTGCAAAGAGCCAAGGTCGTATAATATAAAATCTGCGGACTATAGATATATAGAAGAAATTCAAACCACATTTTTTTAGATGAGTACAAGAATAAAAAGAGTTCTTCCATGGTTAAAAATTTTGAAAATCCAATTCCATCTAAAGACAAACCTGCGGAAATGAACTCAAATGCTATGTTCTACAGATTTAAAAATAAAATACAAAATGTGGAACTACCTAAATTCGCGAATAATAACTCAAATGGTAATGAAAAATCTGATCTGCTATAAATGATGTTATTGTTCTAAGAAATGGTAAAGAAATACAATAAAAATTAATCGACACTGCTAAAAGTATTGTCATAAGTGTTGAAGAGATTGATTAAATTTGAAAATGTACTAGAAATTAATATTAAATACAATTAGAATTTGAAATTAATAATTTGATTTTTTTATATAAATCATTATTTTTAATACACTACTTAAGAATTATGTTTGCTTTATTGTGTACATAAAAATTTTTAATTTTAGTTTGAAATTAAGTTTTAAAATGAATTTATTATATATCTGAAAGGGAGGATGTTATACTATGTCACACTGTTAAGTATGGCAACTCCATGTACTAAAATACAATATAATCAGGAAGTCTTAAATATATGCTCTAACGAGAAAGACGCGAATCTTCTTTATAATTTAACAGACACTACCCACGCTTACTGAAATCGAAGCAGCCCACGTGACCAAAAACTAAACAAAGCGCCGGGAATTGACGAAATACCAGTTGAACTTCTGAAAAACGGTGGAAACTGTGTCGCTGCACAACACGATAATGTGAGAATTACAGAGAAATATTATTGTTGTGTACGTCCTATAAGATAATGACAAAAATAATTATACGTCGTCTTAAGCCCTATACTAATCAAATAATTGGCGAATACCAAGGCGGATTCAGAACCGGACGATCTACAACAGACCAGATATTCTCGGTGAAACAGGTGCTTGAGAAATCCTGGGAATATAACACAGACGTGCACCAACTCTTCGTAGATTTTAAACAAGCATACGACAGTATCGACAGGAGCGTACTGTACCAAATTATGCTTGATTTTGGAATTCCCCCAAAATTAGTCCGACTAACAAGACTCACAATGACGAACACTGAATCCCAAGTGAGATTACAAACCGATTCCACAACCAGCTTTCGAATGGAATGTGGTTTAAAGCAGGATGGTCTAGCCCCCATGCTTTTCAACTTGGCACTAGAGTATGTCGTCCGAAAAATCCCAGTCGACACCAACGGGATACTACAGTACCTTGCCAAATTATTAGACCCAATGAACAACAACAAATCATTCGATTTACTTTGAATAAGATATCTTACAACTAATTTTTTGCATTATGTGGATTTCTTATTCTTTGTAATGTTTTCAACACTTTGATGTTAACATTGTTGCCTAGCAACTTAAATAACGGCAAAAAATTTCCTGTTAGTGGAATAACATACCCGGTCAGTTTTTTTTAAATAATCACTTGTTATAACTAGGGGCGCAATATTTGTGAATTAAGGTAGTAATAAAAATTGTTTTTTTTTTTGGGAAATTAGATAACAGGTAAGTTAATTTGTTTCAATTTTGTAGAATCTATTTTTTATTACCGAGATTTTGGGCATATTGTGTTTTATGAAGATGGGAAAGCGAGGTGACTTGTTGCAATTGAAAGTTGGGGAAATTTCCGGATTATTAAGGGCGAGAAACTTTTCCTAATACAGGATTGCAGAAATGTTGGGCATATCAAGAAGTTCTGTAAAGAATATTAAGAAAAGAATGGATGCAGGTGATGATTTTACCCCAAAACGGAAGGGCGCATGCGCCGAATAACGACTGTGCGAACTGACCGAAAAATGCGTGATTACTGCACGCAAATCATAACATTAAATGCTGAAGTCATCATTAAAAAAATCCAAGAAGCAGGCATCAAGGTTTCGCAGCGAACTATCCAGCGTAGATGGGCTGAAGAGCACCTCATAGCTAGAAGACCTGCGAAGAAACCAAGACTGACACCCGCCATTATAAAAAAAAAACGTTTTGAATGGGCTAAAAAGTACAAGCATTTCACCATTTATGACTGGCAACGGGTAAATTATAGTTCAGTGGTTTTATTTTGCTAAACTTCCACCGGGAAATTTTAAATACCTATTTGTGTTCTTCCTTCTGTTTTTCGGATGAATCCATTTTTCAGGTTATGGCTGAAAAAACGAAATTTGTGAGACGACGGCCGGGAGAAAAATTTCTTTCAGAGTGCATTGTACCCACAATTAAACATCCCCCGTCAATCATGGTGTGGTCTGTGATCAGTGCGAAAGGGCCTGTATATTGTAGAAGGCACCCTTAAAGCCGATCCGTACCAACGAATGTTGAGCGAGCAACTGCTACCGCAGATGCGAAACTGATTTAAGGAAGATGAAAACCCTATTTTTTTGCACGATGCAGCGCCGTGCTATAAATCCAAGGTTATAACAAAGTTTTTGGCTGAAAATAATGCTACGGTCCTTGATTGGCCAGGAAATTCACCGGACATGAACCCTATCGAAAATGTTTGGGAGCTTATCAAAATTGAAGTAATACCGCACCTACTACGAAAAAAAAATTATTAGAGGTGCTCACAAAGATTTGGAGCCATAATCCAAACATTAAAACCACCATTGAAAACTGTGTTAACAGTATGCCTCGTATAGACTCATTACTGGAGGTTAAGGGCAGGCATACGAAATATTAAGTATATTCATGTTTTTTTTTTTTTAGTTTAATAAATACTTATTAAATAAGTTTTGTGTTGTATTTCATTTCCTAAGGGACAGGGAAAGTGATTAATTAAAAATAACGGTCAATTATTGCAAACACTTTAAGTTATCATAACTTAAAACAAAAAAAAGCTATTTTGCTAATGGGTTTAATAATTTGGCAAGGTACTATACTATTCAATTCACCCAACTAGTAGCATACGCTGACGACATTACCATCCTCGCAAGATTCTTCCCAAGTGCTGAGGTATTTGTCAATCTTGACTCCGCCGCAAAAGAAGTCGGGTTGCGCATTAATGAAAGCAAAACAAAAGTAATGACGCAAACAAGAAGAAGAACGCCAATCAGACAAAACATAACAATTGCGGAATATAATTTGGAGAGTGTGGACAACTTCATATATCTTGGGGCTAATCTAGCAAAGGACGGTAATGAAACAGACGAAATCAAACGACGGATAATACTTGCAAATAAGACGTATTATTCGGTACTTCCACTAATGAAATCCAAGAAAGTGCACAGGAACAATAAGCTGCGGATATATAAAACTATTATACGACCTGTGCTGTTATGGCAGCGAGATGTGGACATTAACGCGATCTTCCGAAAAAGCACTTAACGCATTCGAACCAAAGGCCCTCCGAAGAATTTTGGGACCTGTGAAGGAAGGAACGGAATGGCGAATAAGAGCAAACATGAGTTGTATCAACTCTACGACTAGCCAAAAGCTTCAGCGTTCATCAAACTACGTAAACTGCAGTGGGCTAGCCATGTAGAAAGAATGAAGGACAGATTTCCCAAATGTGCTCTTAAAGGCAAAGCGAGTGGTAACTGTCCAATAGGCAAACCACGCAAGCGATGGGAAGACTCGATTGATGAAGACAGCAAAGTCATTTTAAAAATTATCAGTTGGCGGACGCGGTCTTTGGATCGAGACGATTGAAGGCGACGACTTCATGAGGCCAGGGTCCGGTTTGTGCTGTCGCGCCATTGATGACGATAATAATGCAAATATAACTAAGTTTGAAAAATGTTGTTTGGATCCGTATACTAACTACTACCCGTCCAATACAAATGAATAAGTTTGGTATCGACTTGGGCTGTCTGTCGCGCCATTGATAACGATGACTTGTTCGAAGCATACAGGTCGGAGCTGTGACAGACAATTTCCAGTCACAAAATAGATATTTTTTAATTCTCGCAAATTCAAAGAATTGCGTAATCTGTTCATGTTTGTAATCCACAGTCAATGCCACAAACAACAAATATAGACTAGGGTTGGTTACTGTGTAGGAACGGAGCTTCCCTCCAGCAGAAGGGGGCGCTTTCGTACACAGTAACTCGTAATCTAGACGAGACCTTGGAACTTTCTCGAAACATATAGCGAGTTTCGACGGCAAATCCACGTCGATTGAATAGTGATGAAATTCAGCTTTTGACAGTTTTCGGGTGTTCCCCGAGAAAGCACCGACATCTTTGATTTGCTCGAAAAGATAAGAAAACTGCGACGCAAAAACTACTTTTGTTTTCCCCAGTGTTCCGCGAAAGCTTTTACACGCACCCAAATTAGAATTAATAAAATATTAAGACGTAAATTTTTCATACCGGCCTGCGGAGCCTGCTGCGGTGCCCCCGATGGTTTTGGATCTTCGGCCGTGCCCGATGTCGACGGTCCTCCGGTTGGCTTATCCTCTCCTGCCTTCTTTTTATCTATTTAAGGAATTTTTAGTGAACAAAAATGTAAAAATGATGAATGAAATGCAATTTTACTTTTCTTTCCCATTTTTTCTTCCTTTAAAGATTTTCACAAATTAATTGCTACACTCTCAGTCACTTGTCAAAGTTGTTCTGGCGATGGCAGAAAACGCAAGGTGCAGTTTTGTATAGAAAGTAATCTGAAATGACGTATCGCAGTGCTTCCCAGCAGGAAAAATAACGTTGGCTTGAAAACTCTTCACAAGGTGGTTTGTGTCTGTGTACAGGGAGTGTGTTCAGCGGAGGAAAAAGTAGCGAATGTGGGACAACTTGAAAAATGCAAAAAATGAATTTAACTCATTTATTATGTATAAAAACCCATAGATTAAGTAATTTTAGAGGTCGGTCAACACTATTATTAACGTTTTTCCACTTGGAAAATGAGTAAAATCGCAATTTAAAATCTAATTTTTGAGGTTCTGAAATGGCCATTTCCTCATTTTCCTCGGCTGGGATTCCATTACAAATAATATTACTTAAACTACAAGAATATAAATATTAGAAAAACTCGACTAGTTTATCAATTCAAGCCTTCCGGAAGGCAAAAATTAAAATTATTTATCGCGTATAAATAAGCCCGGACGAATTAAAAGTTTCCATGAACGACTGACAGTTTTATTATTTAGTATTGCCAGCATCGAAAATCAATTGAAATTATATAATTTCCCGCCGAGGGAAAATGTTTCTGTGGGAAATTATGGTTCAACTTAATATAATTTTTTAATAATTTTCTGGAAAATTTAAATCTATACTATATTAATAATATTATTTGCAAAAACAAAATCTTTACCTATGACATAATTATTTGCTTTTTACAAAACCTGTTTTTCGGGTCCAACTACGGCTACGCATAAAACTACGTTTTAGGTAGACCTGCGGGGCTTTTATTATTAAACCCTCTTTTTCGTAT
The DNA here is from genome assembly GCA_963669355.1 of Chorisops tibialis. Taxonomy (NCBI): domain Eukaryota; kingdom Metazoa; phylum Arthropoda; class Insecta; order Diptera; family Stratiomyidae; genus Chorisops; species Chorisops tibialis. The sequence continues at coordinate 167,469,353 of OY770263.1, read as the reverse complement.
CCAACTACAACTACGCATAGAACTGCGTTTGGATAAAAGGGCAATTATTATGTCACAGGTAAAGATTTTTTTTTTGCAAATAATATTATAAATATAGTATAGATTTAAATTTTCCACAAAATTATTAAAAAATTATTATTATTATTAAGTTTATTATTAAGTTGAACCATAATTACCCAAGGAAACGTTTTCCCTCGGCGGGAAATTATATAATCCCAATTGATTTTTTTCGATGCTGGCAATACTAAATAATAAAACTGTCAGTCGTTCATGGAAACTTTTAATTCGTCCGGGCTTATTTAAACGCGTACCTAATTGAATTATTTTTAAGATTAATTTTTATAAGAGAGGAAAAAAAATACTAAATTTTATTTATTTTATGATATAAATTTACATTGTTTTTTCTTTAAGTATAATATAAATATGCATAAATGTCCATTCCAAATTAAAGCAAAGCAATTTTATTAATATGATACCTAAGGAGCTTTCGAAGTACAGGAGAATTCCTTTGTGGATGTCTTTTCTCGCTTCTAGCGTTCATGATGCCGCGTTTTGTTTGACTCAAGGCGGAAAAGGGATGATTGCAAAATTTCAATTTCGAAAGCGATCCGCGGCTAAAAAAATGTCATGCTACATCAAAAACTTCAAACTAAAAATGGAAATAATTATATTTTTGCGCTGGCGGATGCGACTTCGTAATACATCTGCTGCGTCTGATTCCAAAATGATACTTTTTATTCCACCCATTTCATCATATCGAAAGTGTCGACCGAATCCTTTTCTCGGCAGAAAATCGAGTTTGCCATCAATGTGAAAATTATTCAAATCGAAAGTTTAACTGGAAGTAGGCTCGTTCCCGGGAATGCCCTTTTTAATTGATCTTTCCTGTTTACGTTGTTCAGTGATGATTTGCCACTCTCGTTCAATTTCCTGTTTTTAGGAAATGGCCTAAAACTCTTCAGAGCTAGCAGTTTAAACTGGATCGATAGAGTTGAGGAAACAAAGGCATCGAACTTTTGTTTGCATTTAGAGGAGGAATAGGCGAAGACCCCCCCATTTTGAGATTGTCATCCATTCAGTTCGTAAAATTCTTGTCCTTTCATATACTTGGTCATTTGAGCGTTCTACCATTTGAGCGTTCTACCATTTGAGCGTTGCTATTTGCTACGGTTAACACATTAATTTAAAATGTTTAAAATAATGTGGTTGTTGAGCTATTTGCTACGGTTAAAAACATTGGTTTCATTGAGCTCAGGTACTTTAAAACTGACTAGCATACTCCTCCGCCCAGAAATTGAGTAGATTCGTCCGTGGGTTCTCGCAGATGACCGGGATCAGATTTTAATCGCGCTGCACTTAAATCGAACCCACTTCGCGGACGAACTTTTGCGTTTACTCGATTATATAGGCTTAAGTGTGCCAGACAGGAATAGCGAAAAGAATTATCTTGAAATATTTCGAGCATTTCGCCAGGAATGGAGGCAAATACTTTCATTTTCTTAAAAGGCAAACCATGCATGCTCATATGCTCTTATTATAAATCCTCAAATTTTTTTTGCGCAGATTGTGAAACGACTTATTAAATCATCCGGACAAGTACAAACTCAAACCTTAAAAACATGCCAGCCCTGATAGCCCGCCCGCCCAAACTGCCAGACACTGTGTCAGACACAGTCAGTCCCAACATGTTGCCAGTTGACGTAAATTCCGGCAGCATGTTGCATTCTTGCAATTTTTTGACAGCGATCAACGTAAACAAAAGACGACGACCAACAAAAAAATTGCACAAGACGCGAACTGTCAGAACGAAAAAAACGGCTCACCCTTTCGCAGCAGTCAGAAAATTCACGCCAGACAAAAAAGAAAAAACAATCATCAGTGTAAAGTAGCCAAAAAGCAAAACGACAAAAACAAAAACCAATCAGCTCCCGGAAAAAGATGAGTGAAAATGTTGCCGGCTGTCAGCATTTTGCGGCCTACGTGAAGGAGTTTGGGCTCGATTCGTTTCGGGTTGTCCACGGGATCTTCTCCACGAGCATTTCAAAAGAGGCGCAGCGCCGAAAGGTAATTTTTATTTCTTTTAGATTTAATGCGTATAAAGGGGTGCGTACGAGCGCCTACGGAGCGCCACACCTTCCTGCCGGTTTTTTCCCTCAGCAACTGAAAATTTCTAGAATCAAAAAAAAGAAAGTCAGTCGCCAGAAAGTCAGTCGCAAATAAACTTCAAACAATTATATAAAAGGCCGGCATATTTTTTTCTGCTATGGGCAAGTTGAAAAGACTGTCTGCGTAAGGTAGGCTGTATATGGTGTTCGCAATCACAAGGCTTCTCCCGGTCAGCTGTGATTTGACCTTGAGAAGAGATAGCCCTGCAGTTTAAACTGGATCGATAGAGTTGAGGAAACAAAGGCATCGAACTTTTGTTTGCATTTAGAGGAGGAATAGGCGAAGACCCCCCATTTTGAGATTGTCATCCAATCAGTTCGTAAAATTCTTGTCCTGTTTTGAGGTCCAAACTAAACAATAACAAGAGAACATCTAGGATCTTGGTATATGGGATCAGGACAAAATCGTTTATTTATTAAATACACTTGGGCCTAAAAAAAAAGTCTGAAATATGTCGTAAGTTTATACTTTCTTTTTTTTTTTATAATTTGGGAACACGTTAGAGCAATGCGATCTTCTCTGCCTATTGTACGTTTATTGCCCCTTTATCCTAGCATAACTCAATAGCTTTGTATAATCTTAGTATTTTTAATAGAGCCATGTTGGCTAGTTTCTCGGTAGAAAGAAACCCTTTTCCTAGAAGATTGTTGCGATTAGATCTTATATTCTCTTGGATGCATAGCTCCATTGCAATTAGTTCAGCCTGGAAGATTGTGACTTCTTTGCCGAGTCATTTTCAAACCGAGAAGTTAGGACCTTTAACTCCGGCTCCAGTCCCCTCAGAGAAGCGCGAGCCATCATCTTATAACTTTGAAGGGAGTTTCAAAGTTGAATTTTGTCGGCATAGCGTCCGATAGTGTGGAGGTTAGAACCTCTATTGTTAGTGTTTTTAGGATTTTGAGGGGACCTCTAAAATCCCCTGATTTGTAATTGCTTTTCCTCTGTATGCGTAACACCCCTTTGATAGAACATTTCCATTGCCGCCATAGGACAGGTTTTCATCGCTCCTGTGATACCAAGACAAGCTAGCCTTTGGATTTTTTGTAGCGTAAGCTGTGCTTTTCGTTGTAAAACTTTAGTCCACCATATCGTTGACCCGTATGTGACGATTGATAGGATGATTGTTCTGTAGCACCTTTCTGCCAAATAAGCCTTTGCAGGCCTAAAATGCCTTCAGTGCTTTGGCATGAGTCCATTCCATTTGTTGCAGTTGAGTTTGATATCGAGTAAAACACCTATATATTTTACCTCATCTGGAAAGAGTACTGGTGTTCCATTTATTGAAGGAGGTATGATGTGTATTTTCCTTTTACTTGTAAATGGTACTATCTCAGTCTTATTAGGGTTGATATTGAAGTTCTTAGACCTCTAAGACTGGTTGTATCCATTCCGTTATTATTAAATCATACTCGTATCCTTGTTCTGTTAGACGGTCCAGGAGCTCAACTACTACCCTATAGGTCTGTGCAGTCAATGTGCTATCAGCTAGATCCGTGGTTGTCATTCGGTTCTCGTGTATTCATTTTATCGCGGCCGTTTCCAACCACTTTTTCCTAGCTGCCACTATTATGGCTTCATGGGGAGTACTGCCTTTCTATATCTAGGAATGCGCAAAGGGCAATTTCTTTATAGTCTTTTGCCTTTTCGATTTGTCTTACCAAACCATGAAGGGCTGACTCTGTTGATTTGCCTTTTTGGTAGGCATGTTGATTATTATTAAGACAGACCGTGTTAGGCCCTGTTGTTATGTGAATGTCCACTAATTTCTCCATCGTTTTGACTAAGAAGAAAGTAAGGCTTATAGGGCGATATGACTTAGGCTGATCAATGGGACGATTCCCTGCCATCCGTAGAAATACCACCATCGCTTTCCACCAGATTTTAGGGATGTATCCTCATACAAAACTGGCTTTAAAGATCCATATCAATATTGGCATTAGGATCTCTAATCCCTTCTGCAGTAATGCGGGGAATATTTTATCTACTCCGGTTGACTTATAGGGCTTAAAAGTGTAGATCGCCCATCTAATTTTTTCCGGAGCGAAGATTTTACCAGCAATGCTTTTGCTGGATGGAGTTTGACGATATATTCTTTCCTCTACCTCTAAATTTTCATTGTTGTTAATTATCTTGCAGCCTGGGAAATGTGTTGCCAATAAAACCTCAAGAGTTTCCATGCTGCTTTTAGTTGAGGACCCATCCGGTCTTTCTAATAGTCCGATATCTGTCGGGGTTTCTTTTGATAAAACCTTTTGGAGTCTTGAGGCCGTTGGAAGATCATCTATCTCTTCACAAAATCATCTCCAAGACTCTTTTTTTTAATTTTTTTAGAAATTTGTTATATTCAGTAAGGGACTCTTTGTATTCATCCCCAAAGGTTTTTGCTCTATTGTACAATTTTCTAGTTTGTTTGCGTTTTGCTGCTAGTTCCTCGTTCCACAAAGGTGTTTGTTTGCCCCTATTTTTGTGTAGAACAGGAAAACTTTGTTCGTAAGCATTAATAATTTTGTTTACAAGTTTGTTCGTGATTTGATCAATGCAGTCAGGGCTGCTTATTGATTCTTCTTCGATTCCTAGTTTGTACTCTAGGACAGACTGGTAAAGATTCCAGTTGGTACGTTTAGGGTTTCTGTATTATCCTATACAGCCAAATGAAGTCTTAATATCTAAACAGATAAGCCTATAATCTGACAATGAAGCTTCTTTTGATACGTGCCAATTTTCGCACTTGCCAACCTGGCAGGGGCTTGCTATGGTTAGGTCAAGTTCTTCCTGCCTAGCTAAATTTATGAATGTCGGTGTGTTGCCTTTACATATTTATTATATCTGGGTTGTTAGTAGTAAGGTACTCCAAAAGTGACTCACCTCTTGTTGATATCACTACTTGCCCAGATAATGTGGTGCGCGTTAGCGTCACAGAATGCGTTCAGAATGACTGGATTTCGCTGTATTCCACAAGCTCCATGACGTATTGGGGTGGAATATCTAGCTTCTAATCAGGAAAGTAGCCCGAGGTAAGTATCACCTTTTGAACTCTTCCTGCCTTTGGTATTTTCACCAGTACCGCTACTAAATCTGTTCGGATGAAAGTAGGCATATTACAATTTCTGGTGGTATTAGAATTGCAGCTCTTGGCCTGTCGCTTCTTTTATCGAAAATTAACTTACCCATTTATTGAGGAATACCAATAACTTTATCCTTCACGGCTCTTGGTTCCTGTATTAGAGCTATATAGAATTCTCTTTTGCGAATCTCCATGTAATTATGTCCATTGGCGCTGCTGCAGCATGGAGATTCACTTGAATAGCTCTAAGTTTATTTAGAGTTAGGCCATCTTGATTGAGCTGCGGCTTGTCGCTTTTGAGCTCTTGACCTTTGTAAAATTTATAGCACACTCTGTGCCCTTTTAGTTTAAGCTTCTCCATTGATTGGCCGTCGATGGAGAAGGTAATAATGGTGTTTGTTTTCTCCTTTCCTGCTAAGCTCCTTCCAATTTGAGGCGCACAAACCAGCATTTTGGACATCAATGAGGGTAGTTATCTCCGTAGATGAGTCTGTCTCGTGAGGAAAATATTTCGTGATTATTTCTAACAGCATGCTATTCTCCTTCCTGACTGCCCTGATGTTCGTGGGCTCATCTGGCTTGATGCTCCCTGCTGTTTTTTCCAGCCATGCTGCGGTTTACTCATCAAGGCAAACGATTAGCATCCATATCGGCTTAATGCTGAGTCCACCAAATTTTGGATTTATCCCCCCTTTTGCCGCTTTAGTTATCTCTACCAAGATCGATTTTTGTGTTCGTTTTTGTAGCTGATCCGAAGTAAGGATCTTGTGAGGATATTCGGTATGTATAATACTGATCCTGATCCTTTTAACCGCGTCTCTGTAGCTAGTACCCGACATGGAGGGCTGAACCTCTGCTGCAGGTCTATGCACGACGCTTTTACTTAAGGTCTTAGGCCTTTTATTATCACTTCCTATAGATGGCGGTATTGTAGATGAGGTTCTGCCTCTTTTCATTGCCTTATTCTGTGCTGGCGATAACATTTTTCCATTGGCTGGCAAGCAAGATCGAACGCTTCGTTTGCTGTTTTGCCTTGGTTACGGTGGTTCAAATACCATCTCCTGGCAGCCCCGCTTAGTCTCTTTTTATTTTCTTTGAGCGTTAACTGTTTCAGGTCTGCTGACAAAAGTTGCTCATCCACTAGAGGCTTACTATACTTTTATATCCGCTTTCAGTGGCGGTCTTTTTTACTTTGTCGTAACCGGAGGATTGGCCTCTGCAGTCACTTCACGTAGTTTTTGTGGAGGGTCTTTTTTTTGTTATGTCCCTGTTTGCTTACGGCATCAGCCGCTGTTTGTGATGCTTTAGGGGTCGCATCTGCCCTTTTGGTTACTTTTGGATTATCCATTTGATTTCCACAAATAGCGTGGGAAAGTAAAGTTATCACTGACAGAGCTCCTCATTACCAAGACTAATTGAAACTGGTGGGCGCCTGGTATCCAGAGTTCGAATATAGCGGTTAGTTGCCCTCTAACCATACATCTGTGGCATATGCTGTTTCACCGTAGATTTGTGATTTTTATTTCCAAGGTTCCTTTTTTTAACAGAATGACCTGTGTTATAGGCAATTTCGGCCTTTATGTGCAACGCACAAGCACAGTCATGGAGGGAAGGAATAGGATTAGGAAGATAGAGGAAGAGAAGTGAGAACGACCGTAACGAGTGGAGAAGCTGGTATATTTTTTAGTTGTACTGGCGCTATCGAAAAATATTTGCAGATGTTATGGGGGACTGAATGATAGAAAGCGAACAGAAACCATCTACTGAGTATCTATGCCTTCTTGAAGTGGAATTTTTACACCGTTTGCCCATTTTATTTCGAATAATTTTTCATCGCCAGTAGCAACTGAAAAATTCGTGCTTAAAAAAATCCCGTCTGGAATCGAACGGAAGCCTCATTAAGGTAGTAGGTTTTGGGGGTCCGGTCGTTACTCTAGGTGCTTTTAATAAAACACGTACGACTCGGTCGGTGTTCGAATTTTGACTCTATTGTATTTCATCTTAATACTAGGTACATAAACATACTCACTAAACTTATACTATATAGTATTTGTGCAAGTTAGGTATATAATAAAAATCCGTAAGACCAAAATTATAATTCGTTTTTCCAATTCGTTTTATTGTGAACTGTCCACTACAAGGCGCAATTGCGAATCATTTTAGAAATAAATCCTCTTGTAACCATCAATATCTTGAAATATGCATAAAACATGACCAGTACAGATTACAAGAATACCAATGCTGTGATAGGGTACTGAACCGACAGTTAACTAAACGATTTAATCCCCCCTACCACATCCGCCAAAGACCATAGATAGGATATGGAGCCGGTGGCGAACTGTTCTACTTATTTCCCCATATCTGTAGACCTTTTAGCATTACCAGTCTGCACCGCGAGGAGGAGATCTACATAACAGACCAAGTTTATACGTTCATTAAATTGAATAAAGTTCAATAATAATTATACTAAAAAGAGAAAATATAATTGGAACAAAATAAATATATATAATAAGATGAACACATGAAGCATCAGAATTATTTAAATAAATTAAAAGGTAAATAATGAGAAGGAAATGAAAAACGAAAAAAAAGATGACGCTAGTTATTTAGAAAGGAAGGGAAGTTAATATTGTCGATACCTCTGATATACGTCTGGATATGATGAGATCAAAGCGCAGTATATCTACAGAGTCAAACAATTTATTATGTGGTCCGTACGATGGGCGATTTGAGAATCAGGTTAGTTCTATGTATAGGTATTCGAAATGTGAGAGAATGCTTAAAGCGATTACCTCTATATCGAACTTCTCATTTAAACGAAATATTAAATGTGAGGAATCAATTTTTCTAGTAGCAATTTTATGTAAAAAACACTCATTGAGCTGTGATCTTCTTTAACGTAGAGAAATTATGGTCAGGTTTTTTTTAATCTTTCTTCGTAATCGTTAAAGGATATATTATATTTTTATCAGGCGAGTAAAACGCCGTTGAACGCTTTCGATTCTTTTATTGTAAACCTGGTATGTAGGATTCCATATTACGCTTCCGTATTCAAAAATACTACGAACAAGAGAACAATAGAGGCTTATGAACATAGTGTAGTAAACAAATTTTTTTCACATCTAAATAAAAAACCAACAGCTCTGCTGGCACGCATAATATTTGAAGATGTATGTGAATCAACCAGTAGTTTACTATCATATATTATACCTAAATCCTTAGAATTGAATAGTAGCCGGTCTTACAGGAATCCAGCAAGAACGGATTGGGTTAAATGTCAGGAGCTAATAAATCGTAAACTACCGGCAATATTTCCTTACCCAATAAAAACACCAGATTCCTTATACAGGGTGTTTGGTACTCCGTACATAACCTTGTAAGGGGTTATTCCTGGATATATTTCGAACAAAAAATTGTTCTACGGAGATGGCCAATTTTCAATATCCACGGAGATACAGGGTGATCAAGAAAAGTCCTTCGGACCTGTACCCTCACTCACTCAAAACGCTATATCTTGAAAACCAATAATCGCATTTCAAAGTGTTATAGCTTGTTTTTTAGGGAATCAAATTATCTTTCATTTAGTGTTACACCAAATGAAAGGTAATTTGATTCCCTAAAAAACAAGCTATAACACTTTGAATTGTGATTATTAGTTTTCAAGATATAGCGTTTTGAGTGAGTGAGGGTACAGGTCCGAAGGACTTTTCTTGATCACCCTGTATCTCCGTGGATATTGAAAATTGACCATCTCCGTAGAACAATTTTTTGCTCAAAATATATCCAGGAATAACCCCTTACAAGGTTATGTACGGAGTACCAAACACCCTGTATAAAAGAGTGGGTATGTTAACAAATATACTAATAAACTCATACAAGAGTTCCTGCCCTCAGAAGTTCGCCAAAGATAGTAAGAACGCTGTCTGGTGGAATAAGGATCTTGATATTCTGAAAAAAGAGCAAGGAAACTCTTTAACAAAGCTGATTCCAGCAAACGTGACACAGACTGGGACAAATACCAAGCAGCACTTACACTGTATAAAAAACAGCTAGGAGCCGTCAAATGAAATTCATGGAAGAGATTCTGTGAAGAAGTCGATAGCGTCAACGATACTGCTAGGATAAAGAGGACCCTATCCAAACATCCATACATGCCTGAATTACTGGATAAAGGCGATGGTTCTTGGACGGGGTCTAGCGGTGAGTCACTTGAACTTTTAATGCAAACGCATTTCCCCGGATGTTTTGAGCCCCCGCTACAAAGTGTATGTGTCGATTGTATTCTAGCCAACTGAGAACTATTAGATACAGTCGTAATGCCAGAAAACATAGAAATTGCGTTCAGTTCCTTCAAACCTTACAAGTCACCAGGGCTGGACGAAGTTTATCCCGCAATGATCCAGAATGCAGATGGAACAATAATTCAGTACCTGGTTGACATATATAGAGCATGCATCAGTCTTTACTATATACCGAAGCTTAGGTGGTTTTCATACCGAAACCAAACAGAGCCTCCCACAACATCCCGAAGGCGTTCCGACCCATCTGCCTGACTTCTTTCCTTCTTAAAGGCCTGAAAGGATTGGTGGACAGCTACCTACGTGCAAATATGAACCTCTCGGTCAGATGCTCCCACCAACACGCCTATCTGAAAGGTAGGTCCACTGACACCGCCTTGCATGTGACGGTAGCCGCCGTAGAGAAAGCTTTTCATCATAAAGAGGTTGCACTCGGTGCCTTCCTAGATGTGGAAGGCGCTTTTGACCACGTCAACATTGATGTTATACTTGAGGCCTTGCGTAGCCATAGTGTGGAACCTTTCCTGAGTCCATAGATGGCTCACAAAAAATCGTAGCAAGTATGGGTGACGAGACAAGAAAAGGCTCTGTCCACAAAGGAACGCCACAGGGCGGCATAATATCGTTAGTTCTATTCGATGAGCTCTCGTGACTAGACGCGTTTCGCCGAGATCTGTCGTTATTTTCTGCGTGCAATAGCGAGTACTGCCTTTTTAGTCTAATCTTGTAATTATCGAGCTCTCTGATCTGCTCTGTTATTTATTATCGATTGTAATGACGGATTCTAAATCGAAAACCGGTATGGCTAAAGATCGCGTAAGGATGTTCGCGGTGATTCTAGCGATGGCTGTTCTCCGTTAAGTGGACAACAAATTTTGTCTATTGACCAGCTGCTGCCGCATTTTCGGAAGTTGGAGGCTTCGATGAGAGAGTTTGATGCGGCCTTGTCGTCACTGGAAAGTAGATTCGTCTCGAAACTCGGTGACGTTCTTGAATCTGTGCTGAAAAAGACTGATACTCTTGAAGCAAGGGTCGCCGTTTTGGAAGGTAGGGTCGCATCGCTGGAAGCATAAAATCTCGATATGCAGCAGCAAGTACGGCTATTGGATGCCATTGTTAGGGGCATTCCAGTTATGCCAAACGAAAATCCTCTAACTATCGTCCGCTGTTTAACTATTGTCATTGATTATGAGCTGTCACCCTTCACTAGAGCCATTCGTGTTACATCATCTCAACTTCATAACGCAGAGTTTTCATCAGAAAATTGTATGAATGTGTTGGTGGAGTGCAGCTAAATAAATGGGCTTACGAGCAATGCTAAGATCTATGTAAATGAGAGCCTTACGACGTAGAATCGTAACCTTCTTCGTGGGGCGTTACGCCTGTGCACATCTGGCATTCAGCATTTACCAGAGATGGTAGGATTTTCGTCAAACGTCAGTCAACGTCACCTGTCATTCGGATCTTTTGTGTTGATGATTTACGTCGTCATGTGTCAGTTCCTGGTGATACACCTGTGGAAGCTATTGCGGCGAAGCGCAGTTGTAAAGCGGCAGTTATATAACTTTTCGATGGAGCTTAGCTTTCTGCAAGAATCTTCTCACTAATATGTGAATTTTTTACATATTTTTCATTCTAACTTTTTCCTTTATTTTGTACTTAAATTCTTTTCTTTTAGACTTCCTGGTTATTCTTCAATCTGTTCAATATGTTAAGTTGTTGGTTTCTTCTTTGTACTGGATGATCGCTGTTGCATGCCTCTGTCACTGGTTCCCGTGCGTTGATAATGGTATATAACACTTCCTTGAACATAGTTTGGGCTCGTCTATCCACCTTCTGTAGCCAAGCAATCGGTTTTAATATTTGCTTGGTGAATGCTAGAAGTATTCACAAAAAAAATCACTGATTTCTGCTTATTTTTTCAAAACTCTGATGTTCATGTAATCTTGATATCTGAATCATGGCTGAAGGACCACATACCAACATCTCTTGTTATTATGTATTGCTTTGTTGTTTTATCAAAATCTTCAGTTCCGATATCAACATAATTTGAAGCAACATGAATAGGTTTATTATCCTGCCATTTCACAACCATTATATTACCATCTTGACTAACCACTTCATCTGACGTACCTCTACCTTTTTTTGATAATTCCTTATCGGTGGCTAACGATGGTTTAGTAAATTTATTCGCTCCATTAGCTGAAGGACCATTACTGCACCAAAACCAAATTTGTTCAAATTTTGAGAATTTGTTAATAAATATCCTTTGAATATCATGATCTGTTCATCGACGCAAACTTCTTCTTCTTCTACAGATAGTCTTCTATATATATGGACAGCATCAAGAACTGGTTTCACTTAATATATTTATTTGTGTTATTTACAGGTATGTCTATGTTTTTAATAATGTGTAAATTTATCCTTAATTGGCTAAACCCTTCTGAAGTCATAGTTTTTCGGAATAAATCTATTCAAAATATTGGACTCCAAAACATTCTTAACCGTCCTTTTTTCGTAGCACCAATCGCTATATGAAGTCCGAAAAGACATTTTATTTCTTCCATATTCGTATGTTTATAATTTTCCACATTATTTTGCAAAGCATACGAATTAGTAAAAAAGGCAAATTTCTCGAAAAAGTCATCGGTAAAATATTTATATTTTTATATTTGTGTACGTCCTATAAAATCTTGACGAAAATTCTGGAAAAGAGAATTAAGCCCTATGCTGACAAAGTAATTGGTGAATACTAAGGCGGATTTAGAGCTAGACGATCGACCACGGACCAGATATTCTCAGTTGAACAGGTGCTGGAAAAGTGCTGGTAATATAATATTGATGTGTACCAGATTTTTGTTGACTTCAAACATGCTGTAACGGTCTGGAATTACGGTCCAGACCGTTAACAGAAAAGAGGTTTGGGGGGTTTTTCTTCCGGGTTGCAGCGCGACTTGTGCCGACCGTTCAGGAGCGTAGGGTGGGGGTCCCCGGGAATGCCCTAACCTCAGGATGCGCGCTGCGACACCTGGAACGTGAGTAGGGTACCCACGCGGTCTTCCTCGGAACAGTCAAAAAAACTCCTCTACTCAGTCATGGCGGTGCTTAGTATTCGAAATTAATTCTATTAATATTAAATAAAAAAAACGGGTACATACCTGGGTCTTCAGTCTCCCGAATGAAAAGAAAAAAAAATTTGTCACTCACACTTCACTTCACTGTATAATTTTTTTAATTGGTCACTAATCTGTATATATTTTTTTTCAACTTCACTTGTCGCCGGTCGTTCCAAAAAAGATCTCGCTTTTCCGCCGAGAAGCACATTCCACTTGTCGTTCTTTTCTCACGTTGTAGGGCATTGCCTAGTCCCATCCTCCTAGTCAGGTCTTTAGCCCTTTTGAAATAGAGTTTTTGAATTTTTGAAATAGAGTTTTTGAATTTGGGCGCGCAGCTAACGAAAGCCAGTTTCGTTACAATCGTGGGGACGACCCCGACCAAGATAAGAGGTCTCATCAGCCGGGCCAGGAACACTTAGTAAATAAGCGAAAGGGTGTATACACATGGGGTTTACTCTAAATCATAATTTTATTGCTTCCAAAATTTACTCGAGTGCCTGTTCGATATGATCCCTGTTCCAAACGAAATTATTCAAGTGGTGGCAAATAAATAACCAACGGAACCAGTCCGGATACAATTTCGCGAGAGACCATAACGTGAGCATAAAGACAAAATAATCGCGCTACTGGGATGTAGGTCCTTGCACTCTATATTCAACGCTACCTGCGGATTAAGTAGACTGCGGCATACATCCCTAGTAAAACTACAAAGAGAAAGGTTCATAAATCTCGCAGGTTTATGCAAGAGGTCCAAATGAACTCTGCACTGAAGGTGCACCTGGCGACCTTGACAACAAAAATAAAAATTCGCCCGATATGAATTAGAGTATCTCCCATGCGTCGAGCGGCCGGATTGTAACTCAATGGTGTTCGACGGAAGAATCTAGCGGGGAGAAGATAACACTAAGCTAGGGAGGGGTGGTATTAGTTCTTAATGTCGCGTACATGATGAATCCCCAGCGACTTACCCTGCTCATTAATTAACTCGTACGACACATTTCCTACACGTCGTTTAACAATGCCGAGAACAAACCTGGGAGCAAGCTTTGCATTAAACTTCTTGTCGGCTCTAGATAGAAAATGTGTACGAACATATACTGACTGTCCAATATTGAACTCGCGCGCTTTACTGCGGAGATTGTAACGTCGCGCGTTTTTAGTATGCGCTTCCCGCAGGTTTTTCAGGACATTACATTGCGCGAGGCTTAGGCGCTCGGGAGGCGGCAGTATCTCTATTTCACCTTCTGCAATACCGTCTAATTCTCGCAGGAGTTTGTAGTCAGAGCCGTGATGGATCTTATGCGACCCAAACACCAAAAAGTGGGGTGAGTAACGAGTGGAAAAGTGGACGGCATTTCGCAGAACGGAAGCAATTGCACTTAGATTTACGTCCCAATCTCGCTGATCTTCTCCCAGGTAAGCACGTATCGAAGCCAGTAGAGTGCGATTGGTTCTTTCAGCTGCGTTAGCTTGAGGAGAATATAAAGGCGTGAACATATGCTCGATACCATATTCTTTTAATAGTTCGGCAAATGCTTTTGATTTAAATTGAACTCCATTATCTGACAAGATCGTCTCTGGTACTCCAAACATATTAAAGACGTCGTGTTTTAAATAGTCGATGATTTTGGGAGTAGTTGCCCGGGTCACTGCTTTTAACAAAACGAATCTTGAATATTGGTCGAGTACGATAAAAATGTGCGTATTTCCTGCTCTTGACCTTGGGTAGGGTCCCAGGAAATCAATATAAATCCGTTGCCATGGTCGAGATATTATCACCTGTTCCCCCATCGGTGGTTGAGCCGTGTAGTTTATGGGCTTACATTCCTTGCATGTAGGGCAGGCCTTAATGTAGGTTCGTATTTCCTGAGCCATATTGGGCCAAAAGAAGTAGCGTTGGATGTTTTGGAGAGTCTTCAAAACACCCATGTGCGCGGCTGACGGAGGGTTGTGTGCCTGCTTGATGATCGAGTTGGTCAGGCCCGCTGGAATCCACAGTCGCTGTTCAAATTCGCTAGGCCGGTGGGTGGGCTTATGTATATTTTTCCCTCTCTTACTCGCACATTTTTAGTTGAAGAGTCACTCAGGATTTTGTTGAGTCGTTTAAGATACTCGACACTGGAGAACTCCATGTCTTGTAGGTCCACGTGCAATATGGGAATTTGGTCATCAGGAACTTGTTGGCACCATAGGGCATCGGCATGCGCTCTAGATAAGGCGTCCGGAACAACGTTCTGCTTACCCTTTCGATATTCGATGTTAAAATTGTAGGCTTGCAGTTTGAGACTCCATCGGGCCAGTCTACCGGACAAGTCCTTTTGGTCCATGAGCCATTTCAAACTGGCGTGATCGGTGATTACTGTGAAGGGGTGTCCCTCCACATATGCTCGGAATTTCTTTATACTCGAGACAGCTGCCAAACATTCAAGTTCCGTGACGCAATAATTCCGCTGTGCCGAGTTTAGCTTCTGCGACACATAAGCAATGGGGTGTTCATCGCCGTCATCGGTTTTTTGAAAGAGGACTCCCCCAATGCCCGTTGTACTGGCGTCACATTGGATAAAGAAAGGGCGGGTGAAATTGGATTGGACTACGTATGTATCGATGACGATCGTGTTCGCCGTCCTAGAGTTTGCTTGTGCAAAAAAAAACAAAACGTGCAGATGGTTTCTGACCGTTTCTCCTTTTTTTCCTAAACTTCCCACTTTAAGGTAGTTGAAACCGGACTTTCTATAAAAAAAAAGAAAAACTGCAGAGGAAATTGTGCAGATGGATTTTAATCGAAAGAGTCATTCGAGGACACGAATCTTCGTTGTATAATCAATGTTGCATGTGTTCAGACTAATGGAGGCTCCCATGTGCCAGCATTCAGCAGGTGCAACGCACCTAACGCCAACGGCGGATAGCTGGCCATAGGAACATTCTCCTGAGTTTACTGTATTATAATCCTGTGTTTAAGGAACATCAGGTTAGGAAAAATGAATTAATCGCTGTCCGTACTTTCTAAGTATAATATGAACGAATATAGGCAACGTAGGCCGCGCGAGATATGAATTAAAATATTCAAACAAAAATACAAAAAAAAATCAGGGTATATCCCAGTAATTCACGTAAAGAAAATGTATTTACAAAGTAAAAAAAATCAGCTTTCAAAAATTTTGAATATAGCCAATGTTTTAATGTATTTCTTCATTTAAGCTTAAATCCTATATTTTTTTTTTTTTTTTTTTTTTTTTTTTTTATTAAATTAATATCTATTTTTCAAGGACGCTTTAACTCCGGAAATTTTAGCTTACATTCCTGATTATGTAGAAGGACGAAACACAAATTATGCAAATTTGCCTAAAAAAAATGTCCAATACTTTAAGGGGGCATTTTCCAAGAAATTAAAAAAAATATACGTACATACGTTGAGAAAAAAAAACCAGATGTGATAACACACTAATGATAAATTAAAGTATAATTCCATTGTTGTAATTTTTATCTCCCGACAATGAATCAAGAGTCTAGATGATGAGAAAAAAATTAAAAGTATCGAATATGAACAGAAACGTTATAAAAACGGCTGTCAAGTGTGTAAGTGAGCTTGTTTTTTTTTTTCTCTTTACAAGCGATTATACAATAACTGCTTTATTTTCTCATTTTTTTTTTTTTTTTTTATTAATACAACTTGGTTAAACAAGACTTTAATTTTTCTTATGTGTCGCAAAAAAAAACCTCCATGTTGCAGATCCTTTAATGGATTTTTTTTTTTTTCTTTTTCCTGTTACACGCTATAACTTAATAGTACAAAGAAATGAAATACGGTTGGTAAAGAAACTTATCATTAAAAATCTAATATTTGTATTTTTTTTTTCTTTTGGGGGGTTGGAGTGCATTTTCTTACAAGCGGAAAAAAAATTCAGTGTGCGCTCATAATATTGCTCTTCAACACCCAATTCGTGTTTAATTTTCGTAAGATCTAATTTCGACAGAACCTCGCCGGACAATATCCATGACGTCTAGGCAGGTTGTCTCAAAAGAGGTACTCGCATCGTATGATTCGGATATGAAAATCTGTGATTCTAGACCTCTATCGGTCGGTTCGTAGTAGTCCGAAACGCATATGAATTTCTGTGCAATCGGTTCTAATAAATCTAACCCGGGCTTTATGGCACTTTCCGGATTATCTGATTCCACAGTGGTCGAGACCATAGCAATGAACAATTCCTTGGCCGCAACCTGATGCGTATAATCCACTGTCGAAACACAAATGTCCGATGTAAGACCGGCCTGTCTTGGCGGTAGTATTATTTGAGTCACGAAAGCATCTTTGAGATTTGCGATCGGATGATCAAGTAGGCAAATGCACCGAATTACTTGGCCTTTCTTACGAACCTTATCCGGTACGTAGCCGGGATCACAATAGACTTGCTTACCTTTGGCAATTTCGTTCCCTGAACGCACGCCAATCACCTTACCACCGTCGTCGACAACAATTTCATCGACAGGTTTATCCAACATATAGGTTCCGCCATACATAGCGGATGAACGTGCAAGGTCTTGCGGGATTTCACCGATACCGTATATCGGGTATAGATTCGGGGATTTACCGCACCGTGCTAACGGATCTGCATACGATTTAATCCGGCGGATTGTATTTACGGCCGGTTCACTCAGATACACATCGTCGCGAAACAGTGCCAATACATGACCCGTAAAATTTTGAGTCTTTTTATCAAGGCCGAATTTATCGTAGAGGTCATGCATGGTTGTTTTCGTTAAATCAAAATTTTGCCATGTTTTTGAATCGTCTTCTCGAAAGTTTTGAACGTACGACAAGAACTTTCGGAATCGGCGCTTTTCAAACATGCTCATTAAATCGGAGGCGATGCTGAAGCGCGTAACGAGCGCCTCGAACGGCGTAATCAAGGACGACTCGCCGCCGTAGTACTCGTTCCGGGGGATGTGGAGCACCTTTTTTCCCGATGTAGACAGCATTCCGCTCAGGATGCACTCCTTGAGACCGGTGCCCAATACGATTGCGTCGTATTCCTTGTCCATGGCGACAGAGAGATCTGGGTTTGCCTCGATTTCTACACGAAGTTGTTTCTTCGTTGCACAATATGCACAGCCTCGTTAGTCAAGTGGACCGAATACAAAATACACGAGGAAAGAAAAATTAGGTTTTTTTTTTTTTTTTTTTCATATGAGAAAAAAAAACTCAATCGGCCATGCGGCCACGTTTTTGGGCGCCACTGTAACGGTCTGGAATTACGGTCCAGACCGTTAACAGAAAAGAGGTTTGGGGGGTTTTTCTTCCGGGTTGCAGCGCGACTTGTGCCGACCGTTCAGGAGCGTAGGGTGGGGGTCCCCGGGAATGCCCTAACCTCAGGATGCGCGCTGCGACACCTGGAACGTGAGTAGGGTACCCACGCGGTCTTCCTCGGAACAGTCAAAAAAACTCCTCTACTCAGTCATGGCGGTGCTTAGTATTCGAAATTAATTCTATTAATATTAAATAAAAAAAACGGGTACATACCTGGGTCTTCAGTCCCCCGAATGAAAAGAAAAAAAAATTTGTCACTCACACTTCACTTCACTGTATAATTTTTTTAATTGGTCACTAATCTGTATATATTTTTTTTCAACTTCACTTGTCGCCGGTCGTTCCAAAAAAGATCTCGCTTTTCCGCCGAGAAGCACATTCCACTTGTCGTTCTTTTCTCACGTTGTAGGGCATTGCCTAGTCCCATCCTCCTAGTCAGGTCTTTAGCCCTTTTGAAATAGAGTTTTTGAATTTTTGAAATAGAGTTTTTGAATTTGGGCGCGCAGCTAACGAAAGCCAGTTTCGTTACAATGCATACGACAGTATCGACAGGCGCGTACTGTATAAAATCATGTTAGAGTTTGGAGTCCCACCGAAACTGGTTCGGCTTACAAGAATGACAATGACCGAGCCTTTGTCACGAGTCAGAGTAAGAAACGATCTGACTTCCAGTTTTAAAACAGACAACGGCCTTAAGCAAGGTGACACCCTCGCACCAGTGCTGTTCAATTTGATACTCGAATATGTTTTTCGGAAACTTCCCGTTGACACCAAGGGAACACTATGCTTCAAATCCACACAACTCGTAGCATATGCATATGTAAACCTTGAGTCGGTAGCAAGGAAAGTTGGATTATGTATTAATGAAAACAAAACAAAAATTATGACGCAAACTAGGAAAAAGACGCCAATCAGACAAAATATTACGGTAGGAGACTATAACCTAGAAAACGTAGACAACTTCATATACCTAGGGGCGAACCTATCGAAGGATGGAAGCGAACCCATCGAAATCAAAAGAAGGATAATGATGGCAAACAAGACTTATTATTCGGTACTTCCAATAATTAAAAACAAGAACGTGCACAGGAAACCGAACTGAAGCTATACAAAACCATTATAAGACCTGTGCTATGCTATGGCAGCGAAACGTGGACTCTAACTCAGTCCGAAAAACTACTTAACGCCTTTGAAAGAAAGATCCTCAGAAGAATCCTGTGAGGGAAGACTCGATCTGGAGAATACGATACAATAGAGAATTGTATGCCATCTTCGACAATCCAGAAGTGTCAACCCTCATAAATTTTAAGAAGTTACAATGGGCTGGTTATGTGGAGCGTATGGATGATGGAAGCATTCCCAAGCGCACATTAAAAGGGAAAGTCAACGGACAAAGACCGGTCGAAAAACCATGGAAGCGCTGGGAGGATTCGATTGACGCAGACAGCAAATCACTGCTAAGATTTTCAACTGGAGGACGCGGTCACTGAACCGAGATGGATAGAGGCAAAGTATTCAGGAGGCCAAAGTCCGATTTGGGCTGTAGCGCCATCGTAAGTAAGTAAAATATTTACTAAAATATTCTAGTGGAGTCGCATTGGAATTGGATTGAAATGTTAGTGGTGTCGGTTCAAAAACTCTTCTTCTCTATTGTATATTACTTTTATTTTATGAATATATCGTTCGATGGTTCTGTGCTTGCATCGTCACTCAGAACTATTTCATAACTTCTCCCTCCGTTGCTTCCGCACCATCAAGTCCATGCTTTTCTTTCTCTGAAGTTGAATTGTTTCGCAGTGAATATCATATTGTAAGGCTGCGTTCTCATCTTTGAATTCAACATCCGAATTGTCTACCAAATCGTAGATTTCAGATTCTTTCGACCCTTTTGACATAATTCTAAGAATCGAAATATATTTTATAGGAAATATTGAAGTCTGTTCGATCGAAATGTACATAATTATGTACATTGTATTTGGAACGGTGTGTGCATAATAATGTACAATGATTTTTATACTCTAGATGAAATCTGAGAGTATATTGTATTTGCCTTACCGTTTGTAACGCTAACAAATACTGATCGCACAGAGTCGCCAAGGGTACAGAAATATTTGTTGTCGCTCAAAACCCTCGATTCCGAGTGACCGTCTGTCTGTTTGTCCGCCTGTCTGTCTGCTGTCCGTCTGTCTACAGCATAACTCTCGAAAGTTTTGACCTGTCTTGCTGAAATTTCTTATGCATCATTTTTAGCAAAAAAGTAACTTTAAGATCGTGAACGGGCCAAATCCCCCCCACTCCTTCTACCGCTCCCATACAAATTTCATGAAATTTCAAAATTTAAAGAAATTGATTTTTCTCCGAAACCATTTCAGCTATTGGCTTGAAAATTAGGTCATAGTATAACGATGTGATTATCATTGACGTCAAAAGATATTGATCTGATCCTTTTACTCCTTCTACCACCTCCCATACAAATACACAATTTTCAAAAATGCATTTATTCGGTTTTCATTGCAACTAGTAAAGCTAAAAGAACCAATTTTTGTCATAATTAATGTTATTACAATTGTAACCGATTCTGTGACAGCTATCAATTTAACCTTAAATTTCATGAAATTTCGGAATTGAAACTAAATTATTTTTCTTCAAAACCGTCAAAGCTATCAACTTTAAATTTTGAGAAAAGTTGACTATTATAATTATCATTGATATCGAAAAATTTGGTTTTGATTCAAATACTCCTTCATCCCCCATACAAATACACAATTTTTGGCAAATGCATTTAATCGACTTTCATTGAAACTAGGAAATTTACAAACTTCAAACTTTACCAGAATTTGTCCCTTAATAATTGCAATAAATGCTAAAAAAATATGAACTTCGCTTCACTCCTTCTACCACCTCCCATACAATTTTTTGTATTGAAAATTCAAGAAATGTATTTCTCCTTCAAACATATGAGTAATAAGGCAATGTGATTAGGATGTTGATAAGCAGATTCAAAATCATCCAAAACCTCCCACTTTCTCTGCCACCCCCCATACAAATGCCATAAATTCAGACAAATTCGTTCAAAAATTATGAAAGCTACCAACTTTAAATTCAGCATTAAACATTTTGTATACTACGTTCAGTGTTTGTATACAAAAATTACAAACCTCCTCCCTCTGCTTTTACCACCTACCATACAAAAGTCATAATTCACTATTCGAAAGAATTTGAGATGACATATTTTGCGGTACAATAAACTCTTTCCTATTTCAACTAGAGTTCATATAATTGGGCTTTATAATTCTATTATTTTAAATAAAAGTACGAATCACATTTTCATTATTCATGTTTTTTTTTGGAATTTATAGAATGTTTTGATAACCCAAATCACCATACACCAAAAATTAACATTATAAAGTAAAAATTATGCACATAAAAAATAAAAAAATTGTGGGCTAACCGTGAGGTATTCGATCTCACTCCTTATTCACTCAAAGTTATGATCATATTGATTGATTAAATAACAAAAGAGTGATCGGCTGTAGACAAAGCTTTGTAAAACAAATGGAAGTAGAAGAAAACATTTTCAAAATGTCAATACATGCATTAGGGTTTAAATATAGCTCTTCAAAGTTGATGTACATTATAATGTGCACCACGCACGAAAAGTTTAAATCAACGTAAATGGAGTAGCGCCTCGTAAGTTCAGTTGCATTCTTCTTACTTTGCTGAAATGGATGTGAATTTGCCTGCAATGGAAAAGCGTATGAAAAAGCAGCGACTTAAAGTTGTTGAGCCGCGGCCCATACAAAACCTGTAGTACGATACTCTCACGAAATATCATTTATATTTTGTCAGAAGAAAGAAGAAGGTGGTTTATTGTTATTTTAAGCGGCTTGTATCATTAACACATAGCGCAGCTATATTATAATTACGACCCACATTATCATTAAATGGCTGTGTGCCATACGCTAATTTAGCTAAATTACCAAAATAGTGATAATTTAAAAGCTAAATCAATCAATCAAATTCCTGTCAAGATCCCCTATAGGGAAATAGGACAGAAACAACTCTTTTCCATAAGGCGCGATTCTGAGCATCAGCCTTTAGTTGTCACCAGAACTTGTTTATTCCTGGCCTCCTGCTCAACTACTCGCTTCCATGTGCTACGCTTTTGAATCTCTATGTCTATTTTAGTCTGTCCAGTTGTACTCCAAAAGTCGTCGATGGCCAGAATATTCCTATAATGCGTCGGAGGCATTGGTTCACGAAAGTTTGCAGTTTCTTGGTAAGAATAGAGAACACGGATTTAACGCATGCTTCAAAAACTCGCAGCTTCGTGCGAAGGGAGATCTCTCTTAACCTTCAGAAAGGGGAAAATATACCGAAGGCCTGACGAGCTTTATTTAGACGAGTCTCAATATCATTTTCGGCTCCACCGTCCATGCTGACAATGCTTCCGAGATAAAAAAAAGTTTGCACCTCTTTCATATCTTGTCCGTTAAGAACAATCGGTGTGGTTGTGTTCGAACCCATGTGCATGTACTTGGTTTTACGCACATTTATTTTCAGTCCCGCCTCTTTGAATTTAAAATGCAACGAGCGAACATTTGACTCTAAGTCCGAACGGCTATGTGCAAGCAAACACCCGTCATCAGTATAATCAAGGTAACTTAAAATGTTAAATAGTCTCCATTGAAGACTTTTATCTTCCCCACCTTCCAGTGCAGCTTTCAAAATGCCATTAATTATCACCAGAAAGGTCTGGTGATAATATGCAGCCTTGTCTGACACCCGTTCGCACAGGAAAGCTCTGAGACAGCTCTCCTCTATGTAAGACGCGACACCGTAGGATTCTTTATTCATAGCTATGACTTTATCTGAAATACCTCTCCTACGCAAAGCATTCCATATGTAATCACGCGTAACGCTGTCGAAAGCCTTCTCGAAGTCCACAAACATGAGATGGAGTGGCGAACCCATTTCGGCGGACTGCTCCAATTTTATACGTAAAGAGTGGTAGGACTACATCGGTTCTTATTTCCGGGTCCGCTTTGAGGAGTTGATAGTCCATCTGTACCTGGGGCTTTCCCTCCCACCATTGACCGAATGGCGGAAACTATCTCTTTCTTATCTGGGGATCGTCCCCAATAGAGGATTGTTGCAGTTGGATGTTTGGTAGTGGTTCTGTTTCTGGAATATCGTCCTCTGACAAGATGTTTAAAATATCCTTCCATCGCAGCAACTGGTGTTCACTCATATTAAGGAGAGTTCCGTTGACATCTCTCACCAGGTGGTTGGCGGTGAAATTCCTGCTCGTCAACTGTTTCATGATCTTAAATAGTGAACCCATATCCCCAAGGTAAGCCGCAGATTCTGCCTTGTTGGCCAGATCTTCAATGGCCTTTCTCTTGTTGCGTTTTACAACCTTCTTAAGCTGTATATGAGCATCGCTCTCATAGTTCTTCCTCAAGTCGGGTGTTTGTTAGTTGACATCGGCTAAATGCTTTCAGCTAAATCATCTCATTTAGCTTAATTCTCTTATTTTTCTCATAATTTAGGCTAAATCGACGAAGATTGTTCTAGAGCTGTCCATTTCATATAAGTTGTCTCGTGCTAGAAAGATGAAGAGGAACAGTCAATTTCTGACAGCTCTGACTTATATGAAATCTTTGAAGCGTGATTTAAAAGCTCAGCTATGAAAGGTGACTTGCAAACGAATTACAAAACAGGGCTATGGATCGTTTTTCTTTTTTTGTGGCTTTCGTTGCAACATTTTATTACGTATTGGCTACGCAATTCAACTTTTTAAAAATATAACAGTTGAGTGAGTGGCTCTCTTAATTAGCATTGTGCTATGGGGAACCAATCTTCTAACGATGAAGACGAGTTAAATTACGAATTAGTTAAATTATAATTAGGACTGATATGTGTCACTAGTATTAGATGCAATAATGCCATATAGGGGATTATCTAATTGGATCAAAACGAAATCCACATTTTGATGGTTATTTTTATTTTAAGAACAATTTTCGTTTTCCAATAGCAAAATATAATTCTCGATCTTACATATTTACTTTAATTATTTCTATAGGCACTATCCTGCTTATGCTACACATGCGGTAGCTCCGGTCCACAACTCTATTCATGTTTACATTGTATTTACTTTGGCTGCAAGGGACAGCACATTCTCGATCATTTGAAAACAACAAAACATGTGATTGCCCTAGAACTTAGCTACGGAATGATTTATTGCAATATATGCAAAGACTTTATTTACGATCAACAATGTCAGGCAATTGCCGAGAAACATTTACGTCAAGAGGCTCGATATTTAAACAAAAGTGTATCGTGGCGACCGTGGACACCGTCTCAAATTGAAGTTAATTTATTGTTGCAGCATCCGAAACGACGTCACGTTACGCCATGTTCATCGATCGGATTACGAGGACTATTAAATTTAGGTTCGACGTGTTTCATGAATTGTATTGTACAGGCGCTTATACATACGCCACTGTTACGTGATTATTTCTTATCCGAACGACACGAATGTAGCGTTAAATCGTCCATGAAATGTTTAGTTTGTGAAATTTCAAGACTGTTTCAGGTATTTACTTTACTTTGATTATTTTTGTTTAACTATTGTAACAGCACCTTTTCTGTGATCACAGGAATTCTATTCTGGCGCACGCGGACCACTCTCATTGCATCGCCTATTACATTTGATCTGGAATCATGCGCGACATTTAGCCGGCTACGAACAACAAGATGCACATGAATTTTTCATTGCTACGCTCGATGTTTTGCATCGACATTGCGAAAATTCGCATAATAACGAAGGAGAAAAGAGCGGTTCGGTGGCGGCTGCAATCAAAACAGAAACATGTCAGACCCAATGCAATTGTATAATCGATCAAATATTTACCGGCGGCCTTCAGAGCGACGTTGTATGCCAAAAATGTCAAGGTGTATCGACCACAATCGATCCGTTCTGGGATATTTCGCTTGATTTAGGCGAAGCCCAGCAGGGCGGTGGTCCGCCAAAGAGCCTTATCGATTGTTTAGAGCGTTTCACGCGTGCCGAACATTTAGGCTCGAATGTGAAAATCAAATGTTCGAGCTGTGAAACGTATCAGGAATCGACGAAACAATTATCGATGCGTACACTGCCAATAGTAGCTAGCTTTCATTTGAAGCGTTTTGAACATTCTACTCTTGTAAGTATTTTCGGGCGTTGGATTTGTATTATTTTGTAATTGACGTTATGTCTCTTTTAACGATCTTTTTCAACAGATTGATAAGAAAATTTCAACATTCATATCATTTCCAGCCGAATTGGATATGACACCGTTTATGTCACAGAAAAAAGACAATCACGGCGATTATCGATATTCGCTGTATGCCGTTATTAATCATGTGGGAAAGTTAGATAATGGTCATTATACAGCTTATGTACGACATCAAAAGGATATTTGGGTTAAATGTGATGATCATATAATTACAACTGCTACGCTAAAACAGGTTCTGGATAGTGAGGGGTAAGTTTTTGGGATAGCGTGTAGTATTGTGTTCTTAAATGTCTGGCCTAAATGTTTTATCTGAACGAGTGATGTACATAATACAGCTTAGTCTGAGCTCAACCGACCTACTCAGGTCCTTCCATTCACTCTCTCACAAAAAATCCATTGAAATACATTAATTTTTTTTTTCTTTTCAGATATTTACTATTTTATCATAAAAAAGTTCTAGAATATGAATAACAATTGGAATAATATTAACAACATAAAAACGCAGAGAGCAGAATACGTGCTAGTACTTAATCAACATGATAAAAGATAGCTTTAAAAACAAATTTAGAAAAATTTCTCTAATATCTCCAATAACTTGACATATTTGCGGTTCATTTCAGTCCATCTTTCGTTCTTTTTTTAGTTGTAGTTCGTGGCTCTGTAAAAATAGAAATGCGTTCTATTAAAATTCGCACATATCAACTTCAAATATAATTCGCGTTTTAATAACACTTCCAAATAATAATAAATGAGCAGATAATGCTGATCGTGTGCGAATTGAAAAATTCTCGTGTAGACTGAAATTTTATGAGTGTTCGGGCTTATTTTGATGTAAATTGGAAAAAAAATCGCGTAAATAGAAGTAGTTATAGTTAGTTATAATATCAGTTCTAAGCATTAAGTCAATGCCAAACGACAACAAACCCGTTTTATCTAAACGAATAATCATGATGTAATATTTTTCTTTTAATTTATCTTTTTAGTAGTATTTTTAATTTAATTTAATTATAAATTAATTTTTTTACCTGACAATAATCAAATTATATATGTAAAATCATAGTTTCATTTATTAAAAATTTGATTATGACTGAAAATTGAATGGAAATTTGTTTTTCTATTGGGTTTTGTTCAAGGGCGTCCACCGGCGGGTGAGGGGGATGAAAGGGAAAGATGATGACATGTTACAATGCGATCAGTCGCAGCCAATAGCTGTACCAGCTGAATCAACGGACCAACAGGGACGTAGTAGTCAGTGTAACAAAGTTAAACAGTTGATGGAAGAGTGAGCCTACTCGCCTACCTAACTTTGCAGACCATTGTGCAAGTCTCCTTGAACTCTTTCTCACAAACCAGACTGAAAAATATAACATATCTATTGCTGTATCATCGCCAATTGGTGATACCGATCAGTTTCTGGTTCGTGGATGATTTCCAATATAGGCATTAAAACCGCGGGCAGTAAAAGTCTTAAAGAGGGCATGTTTGGCACTGGGACAGACTAAACGCATTCTATAAAGCTATAGATTGGAAATAGTGCGTTATATCTAATGATTGCGAGATAGCGTGCAATCTTATTACTGAAACAATTTTAACAGGAATGCGGTTTTATTTCCTTCAATCTCAAAAGATTTAGATCATTTAAAGAGTCGTGGCTTACCAAAGATTGTCTCAGCAAGTTCAGGGCACACTCACCCACGGCAACAGAGTGAGAGCAAGAGATTCCTGCAACTCTATAATATACTACATCAAAACACAGCATAAGCAGAAAACGATGGAAAGATGCTTGAGTTTCCTAAAAAATCTAAGTTTTTTTGGTCATTTACCAAAGCCGTGAGTAATAATCTCACCGTCCACATCTCCTCTTTCTGATGGCACCCGCTAAGTCACTAAAAAAAAATCTTATTAGCAACGAGTTTGCGAGAAACTTTACTATACCTAGTAATCAGTCTCTCCCAACTGTATTGCCTTCTTCTTCTTCGATGGCACTACAGTTTAAATTGGGGCTTTGCCTTCTGACCTTCAAGTTCTTTAATTTTTTTTTATTTGTTATTGTGGTTGGTAGCTGAACGCACAGCCCTCCATCTATAATTTATAATGTTCGCAGATTGAGGTGACCCAGATATATCCACGTAGGCAGTGTGGTAATGTTATACGTCGACCAGGATTTGAATACACGACCTTCGTATTGTATACCAACACGCTACCCAGGATCTGTATCGCCTAGAGGTACCAAATTGCATGCCTTAAAATTTCGCACTCGCGTCATCGCTAAAATTCTTCAGTATCTCAATATTAATAAATACTATGGTTCTGGAAGTTTTTCTCTCACCAATCTTAAAAATGCTTCTCATCTTTGATTAGACCTCTTCGCACCTTTCATACTCTTCAGCGAAATCCCAGCATGGCTGGGAGCAAGCGGTTATCCAGCCTATAGCCAAGGAATGAAGCAAGTGGAGCCCCAAATTATCGCCATCACTTCTATCTTATTAAAAGTGATGGAAACTGCTGTCAACCGCAAGCTCCTGCAATTCTTGGAGAGCCCCGTAACGGCTCAGTCTTATCAACCTACCTTATTTTTAGTTTTTATTAACAACTTTCTGTCGTCGACTCCTAATCCAATTCACAGCTTTGCAGATGACAGTGTACTTGAAAACAATTACAACTTGGACTTAATTGCTGTGTCGCACCAGTCTTTTGTTCCCTTTAAACGCAGTAAGTTATTTGATTCATTATATTCTGAAATCAACACAATCCGCAATGTAGCTTTAGACGCCTCTAAGTGCATAGGCTTTCTTCGAAGAAATATTTTACACCATCTGATCATATGAGTGAACACCAGTTGCGACGATAGAAGGAATACTTCTCTGATATTTTAAACATCTTGTCAGAGGAAGATATTCCGGAAACAGGACAACTTCCAAACATCCAACCGCAACAATCCTCTATTAGGGACGATCCCCCAGATAAGGAAGAGATAGTTTCCGCCATTCGGTCAATGGCGGGAAGCAAAGCTCCAGGTATAGACGGACTACCAACCGAACTCCTCAAAGCGGACCCGGAAATAACAGCCGATATACTCCGCCATAGACGGTCCCAAGCCCGAGTTGAGAAAGGAGGAGGGAACATGGAGTTAACCTGAATGGCCAGTAACACCAGTGCGTCTCAGGAAGTAGGCAAAAAGTATGACATAGTTGGACTTGCAGCATAGCTGTGAGAACTCCAGCATGTCACATTTAGCTCAAAACTCCCACCCTTTTTCTACTTGGGTGTAATAAATAAGTAGGACCGGTCCTCCAGGTCGGGGGTTGGGCGAGGCGCCGACAACGCATCACCGGAAAAAGAACACTGTCCAGAAACCTGAAGAACAGCCTCAGAAAGGATGGACTCAACGGCAACGACCCCGCAAACGAAAAATGGACTACTCTATTGGATCTTGGAATGTTCGATCCTTATTTAGGACAGGAGCTCTGAAAGAGTTTCTCGAAAAAGTGGCAAAACACAACATCAACATAACTGCCATCCAAGAAACGAAATGGCTCGGTAACGAAATCATGGACATGAGATCACACACAATCTATCCAAGTGGAAAATTGTCGGGAAGCAGAGAGTTTGGAGTCGCTTTTGTCGTTGACAAAAAATTTAAACAACAGGTCACGAGCTTCAGACCAGTAAGTGAAAGATTGTGTGCAATCTGAATAAAGACTAAATTCTTCAACACTTGGTTGATCAACGTTCACGCACCAACAGAAGACAAGGACGATATAACTAAAGACGAATTTTATGCCACCCTAGAGACAACCTATGACTCACTGCCCTCGAATGACCTAAAAATTTTCTTAGGGGATTCTAATGCAAAAGTCGGAAAGGAGGAGGCTCATAGAGGAACAACAGGAGGGCACAGTCTCCATGACATAACCAACGACAATGGCCAACGTCTTATTGATTTCGCAAGCAGCAAAAATATCATAGTAAGCTCTACGTGCTTCCCACATCGCGATATTCATAAACGAACGTGGGCATCACCAGATGGTCACACCTTCAACCAAATAGACCACGTTCTAATTGAGAAAAGGGCTGCTTCCAGCATACTTGATGTACGAACTCTCCGCAGTGCGAATTGTGACGCTGACCACTATCTAGTCAGAGCTAAGTATCGATATTCGAAAACGAGTAGAGCTCGCAAATTCAATGTCGACAAGCTTAACGACGAAACGGTGGCGCAGGCTTACATGTTAGCATGTAATAAACACCTGACACCAATATATGAAGATATCAAAAATATGCCAGTGGAGAATGCGTGGATAAAAATACGAGACGGCATCAAATCCTCCGCGGAAGAGGTATTAGGGTATCAAGCACGGCGAAAAAATAATGATTGGTTCGACCAAGAATGTCGCGACGCAATAGATAGAAAGAACGAAGCTTACAAAAATTTTACTGAACGACCAACACGAGCCAAAAAAGAAAGATATGACGAGCTTAGGCGATATGCGAAAAAGACCTGCAGACGAAAACAAAGGAAGTACCATAATGACAAGATACAAAAAATGGACGACGACATGAGAAAAAATAAAACGCGGGACGCATACGCCATAGTAAAAGACTTAAAAAAGGGATATAAACCAAAAACCAGTCTCTGCAAAGACGCAGAGGGCAATATCATCAGCGACACAGAATAAATCAAAAGGAGATGGGCTTCATACTTTGAACATCTTTTGAATCCCATCCCAGTAGCACCAATAACGACAGACAACATTTCAATTGAAGCCTCAACTGACGAACATGAACCATCATCGACACCACCCACGCTTGCTGAAATCAAAGCAGCCCTATGTGACCAAAAACGAAACAAAGCGCCAAGAATTGACGAAATACCAGTTGAACTTCTGAAAAACGGTGGAAACTGTGTCGCTGAAATACTGTACAACATGATATGCAAAATTTGGACAGAGGAAATCATACCCGACGACTGGCGCAAAAGCATTATATGTCCAATTTACAAGAAAGGAGACAAACTCTGCTGTGAGAACTACAGAGGTATATCATTGTTGTGTACGTCCTATAAAATACTGACAAAAATAATTGAACGTCGTCTTAAGCCCTATACAAATCAAATAATTGGCGAATACCAAGGCGGATTCAGAACCGGACGATCTACAACAGACCAGATATTCTCGGTGAAACAGGTGCTTGAGAAATGCTGGGAATATAACACAGACGTGCACCAAATATTCGTAGATTTTAAACAAGCATACGACAGTATCGACAGGAGCGTACTGTACCAAATCATGCTTAACTTTGGAATTCCTCCAAAACTAGTCCGACTAACAAGACTCACAATGACGAACACTGAATCCCAAGTGAGAATACAAACCGATTCTACAACCAGCTTTCGAACGGAATGTGGTTTAAAGCAGGGAGATGGTCTAGCTCCTATGCTTTTCAACTTGGCACTAGAGTATGTCGTCCGAAAAATCCCAGTCGACACCAACGGGACACTACTATTCAAGTCCACCCAACTAGTAGCATACGCTGACGACATTAACATTCTAGCAAGATCCTTCCCTAGTGCTAAGGAGGTATTTGTCAATCTTGACTCCGCCGCAAAAGAAGTCGGGTTGCGCATTAATGAAAGCAAAACAAAAGTTATGACGCAAACAAGAAGGAGAACGCCAATCAGACAAAACATAACAATTGCGGAATATAATTTAGAGAGTGTGGACAACTTCATATATCTTGGGGCTAATCTAGCAAAGGACGGTAATGAAACAGACGAAATCAAACGACGGATAATACTTGCAAATAAGACGTATTATTCGGTACTTCCAATAATGAAATCCAAGAAAGTGCACAGGAACAATAAGCTGCGGATTTATAAAACTGTTATACGACCTGTGCTCTGTTATGGCAGCGAGACGTGGACATTAACGCGAACTTCCGAAAAAGCAGTTAACGCATTCGAAAGAAAGGTCCTCCGAAGAATTTTGGGACCTGTGAAGGAAGGAGCGGAATGGCGAATAAGATATAACCATGAGTTGTATCAACTCTACGACGAGCCAGAAGCTTTAACGTTCATCAAGCTACGTAAACTGCAGTGGGCCGGCCATGTAGAGCGAATGGAAGACAGAAGAATCCCCAAACGTGCTCTTAAAGGCAAAGCGAGTGGTAACCGGCCAGTAGGCAAACCACGCAAGCGATGGGAAGACTCGGTTGATGAAGACAGCAAAGCCATTTTAAAAATTAGCAGCTGGAGGACGCGGTCTTTGGATCGAGACGATTGGAGGCGACGACTTCAGGAGGCCAGGGCCCGATTTGGGCTGTCGCGCCATTGATGATGATGATCTGATCTTGCAACCATCTACAAATCAGGCCTCAACACGTCATTATTCAAAAATCAGCCTTGGAGTTTCCAGCAAGATTCTGCACCAGGTCATAAGGCGAAGTCAACCCAAAAATGGCTTGAAGAAAATGTTTCAGATTTTATTAAAGCTAAAGATTGGCCTTCCTCTAGCTAATCCGCTGGATTACGAATTATGGTCTGTCTTAGAGCAAATGACGTGCTCTAAAAGACATCTTAATATCGAATCCTTAAAGAAGTCTCTTACACATGCAGTCGCCAACTTTCCGATTGAAGTCGTGCGTGCTTCCATAGATAAGTGACCAGCTCGATTAAAGGCTTGTGTAAAGGCAAAAGGCAATCACAATCTGCAGGATTTTGTTAATTGTTGCACTCAAGACACTTGTTGTCATGATAAAAAACATAAATAGAATTTGTTGCATTACAAAAATGGAAGAAAAATGGAAATTTTCAAGTCTTTTCGCCCGTGGCTTAAATTTTCAAGTCTTACTTAAATTTTCAAGTCTTTTCGCCCGTGGCTTAAATTTTCAAGTCTTACTTAAATTTTCAAGTCTTTTCACCCGTGGCTTAAATTTTCAAGTCGTACTTAAATTTTCAAGTCTTTTCGCATAGAACGATTCACATATCTGGCTGTTGCACCCAAAATTCATCTAGCGGTACTGCGTCGAATTCAGAGATTTGCGTTCCGACTTATTGAAGATGATGCCATCATGGTATCCATCGACTCCATTGAACATCGTAGAAATGTCTGAGTACTCAGGATCTACTACACATATTTCCATGGCTGCTGTAGTGGTGAAACTAGTTGTAATACCTGATGCTTTGTCCTCTCAAGGTGTAATGTTTGCTGTAAGTTTAGCTTGTTGTAGGTTACGTAAAGATCCGCTGAAGATATCAGATGTGGTAAATTATTATATACATATACGACCTTAATGCTTTTGTTTATAATCCTCGATATTCTTTTCAGGTTATACATAGAGGTTTGGCTCCATATTAAAATTCCATTTGATAAAATAAACACCTTATACAAAATTTCTTTTTATTGGTGTTGGTAGTAAATTGTTACGCCGTAGGACTCCAGTGATGGGTGCTATTTTCTTGCGCATGTTATTAATGTGCGGAGTCCATAGTAGTTTTTTATCGATCGTCAATCCTAAATACTTGGTTTGTTTTGTTCTATTTAATTCGATTTCATCTATGTTAAGTTTTAGATCAATATCAGCTTTGTTTATTTGGTTGAAAATCATCAAGTTGTTCTTCGATGCATTTAAGGTTAACCTATTACCCAGCAGCGATTTCTTAAAGAGCTTGAGGTCAGTGTTGATAAGATATACCAATTCTGGCTGATTTCTTGCTTTGTAGCAATAGTGTGTCATCCGCATGTATATATGAGCCGTTCACTGCACAAATCGATTAACTCCATAAAACGAAATGTGGAGAAATGCGATGAAATAATGTACATTGTTTTTTAAAATTCCCTTCATAATATAAATTCAAATACATATTGTAGAATGCATCAATACAGATGTAGCTTTCATCTAAGCGTATATAAAATGAATAAAAAAGAATAACCAAAAAGTAATCATTAGTAATGTTACAATTTTTATGTGATTGGGGGATTGGCAAGTGAAAAAAGTAATAAAGTTAAATTCAGTATTAAAATTTGTAAGTTTTTTATTACAGAAAAAGTAAATTATACTATTTGTGATAGAAATAATGTCTTCTTCATCAGCTGTATTTGAGGTCTCGTCATTTCGATTTGTTCACAAGTTTTTATAGTAATCATGTTTAACAGCAGGAATGAATTTTAGCTGGTGCATCATGACAGATACAGATTTACTTATATTTTTTCATTTAATGGCATTAAATTCTGAATCTTCATTATAGTTATATTTAAAATGTATGAGGTGGGGTTTGGACCTTTCTAACTTTATTCCAGCTCTTATTTCCGTACTTTGAACATGCTACTGAATTTGAGTTGAATTATTGCAACGATTTATTTTAGAATAGGGAGTTAATCGAAATGGCTTTTGAAACAAATTATTTATAATTCACTGGCCAAAAAATGTTGTCATTTAATGGTGTTAATCTTTATTATAAATATAAAAAGGTATGACTGAACCAAGTGTTTGACACTTAAATTTAAGATATTTCAAAAAGTGGAGTTAATCGATTTGTGCAGTGAACGGTTCATATGTGCTGGATGTTATGGATATAAAGTATGTAAAGAGTAGGGCCAAGAATTGAACCTTGTGGAATTCCAATTTCCAGGCTTTTGTTATGTAACTACGTCCTAGGAGATCATTTTTTATTACATCGTTAGCTTTTTCTCTCGTACCTAGTTCATTGCAGCAATATTGTATGGTCTACAGTATCAAATGCCTTTTTAATATCTATAAAGGCTGACGTAACATAGAAACCTTTGTCAAGACCATCATGTATGAATTGCATAGCGTCGATTAGTGCTAATGTAATATTGCTCTTTTCTTGGAAGCTATACTGGTAGCCTAACATTCAAGCAAAAAAATACCTATTTTTATTCAATATTACTTCATACATCATTATCGTAATTTCTCCCTTTTTTCATTTAACAGTTTCAATCTTAATATTTTCTTTGAGTGAATGAAACACATTTAAAATACTTGAGTTATCATTTTTAAAAATATTTTTTTTGTGATTTTTTTGATCTAGATTCTTGTTTGATTAAAAAAAAAATTTCAGTCCAAGTTGTTGCCAATGAAAACTGCCTTTCGATAAAAATTAAAATTTCCTCATTCTTATTCAATTATTTTATTTATTATTATCATTTTTTTTAAATCACGCTACTTTTCGAGGCTTTGCTTTTCTATTTGATTCGTAAGGGGAAATTATAAAAGAGAGAGAAAAAAATTAACTTAAAAAATAACAAAAAATCGAAAAAGAAGCGTAAATATATTTTTAAAGCTCGTAAGCCCGCGAACTATCAAACAGAAATAAAAAAAAATTTGTTTATATTGAAAATAAACATGACGAGATCTTCAACAAGAAAATAAAATAAACTGCCAACAAGTCGGGCGAAACTTTATTATTCTTGGGACAAGTTGCGGATGAGTGGAAAGTCAATATGCAGGTTAGAGTGGTTAGGGAAGGCTAAGTGAAAGGGAGTTCTTGGGCAGGACTGTAAACAATATTTCATTCGTTTCTGTAAGTTTGGGTTTTTATGAGGGGAGGAGTAGGGGTAATAGTAAGGGTGGGTGGATGTTAATAGCTTTTTAATTAATAGCTTGAATCACGTCCAATATTCTCTGTATAGAATGTGTTTCATAGACGAAGTTGCATAGAATTTTCATAAAATTCGGTGTATTTTACATTCATGAAACCGAACATTTGTGTGGGAGGGGGTAGAGAATATAAGGGAATCGTAAAATTTGATACGCAGTTTTATTTTGCGTCTCTTGTAAGGTGCTTGTTTAGAATTTCAAGTTCGTAGCTTTTAGTTTGTTGGTTATTAGTTGATTTAATGAAATTAGTCGAAATCATACTTTTGTATGGGAGGGGGTAGAAGGGCAAGCGCGATTTTAAAACTTTTAACGCAATTTCATTTTAATTATTTTTGAAAGTTGTTATGCAAAATTTCAAATTGATAGCTTTTAATAGTTAGGTGATAATTGATTTCTTGAAAATAGTCGAAAAAATAATTTTGTATGGGAGGGGGTAGAAGTGTTCAAGGTTTTCGACCAGTTAATATTTCGTATATTTAGGTATTTTTTTTAAATGCATTTGGCAAATTTTCAAGTTTCTACCTTAAAATTTCACTCAAAAATTTTCAGTTTATGTGTTTTTTTCAATGCTTATGAAACACCTCGTGCACGTTAGACCGGGGGGGTCGGTTTATAATAAATATGGATCAAGTTATTATTATTGTTCTATGTACATTAAATATAGGTATTCATATGCAATTTTAACTTTGTATCTTTCACCAGAGCCCTAAAAAAATCACTCAAAGTTTTCAACATTTTTGCTTATCACCTCCCTCCCCTTACACCTCCCAACTTAAAATTTTTACCAAAATTAAACATTATGTAGTTCTACAATCTGACAAATTTTTGATTTGATATCTGTACTATTTTTTCAGATATAAGGATTTGTAATTTTGAAAAGTGCGCCATTTTTGAAATGCTCCCCATTTCCCCACACTACTATTATTTCAAGATGTTATATTTTTTTTTGTATTTGCCTAGTATAGCTTAATATACGTTTTAAGTTTCACTTACATACCTTAAGAGATAGTTGAGTTAATTTTTAAG
This sequence comes from Chorisops tibialis, assembly GCA_963669355.1. NCBI lineage: Eukaryota > Metazoa > Arthropoda > Insecta > Diptera > Stratiomyidae > Chorisops > Chorisops tibialis. Next base: position 167,433,477 of record OY770263.1, on the reverse strand, counting down.
TGTTTTTCTTTGCATTAAATTCAACTCACCGGATGTACGCCAACCATAGTAGGATTAGGAGGCTGTTGGAATTTATTTGGTGGCGGAAAACCAGGCAGTGGTAAATTAGCACTACTCGGTCCGGACATCATATTGACGGCAACGTTTGCCACCTGTGAGATCACATCGACAACTGGCTGCTGATTGTCGACCAGGCTGCTTAAAATCGGCTGTTGCTGCTGCCCGACAACAGCTTGCTGAGGTGGTGCTAGTGATTGAATCGGCTGCATGGGTCCAGGCTGCTGCTGCGAATAAACAATCGGCATTTGAGGCGGCTGCTGCTGTTGGTTATTGGGAATATCCAGATTATGAACCGTGATAAATAGCAATGGGTGGCGGAAAAACGGGAGGGAATGATTGGTTCGTGAATGTTTGAGAAGGTAAGGTTTGGGCTGATGTAGATTGAGATTGTTGTTGTATTCCGGGTTGCGGCATTACCATTTGTTGTTGCTGCTGCTGCTGAGATTGTTGCTGTTGCTGTTGAATGAGCTGATGTGGCATCGTTATCGGGCTCTGCTGTGACATCATGCCTAGAAAAGTCAAAAATATTCGCCTTTTTCATTTCAAAGCTATGCAAAAATAAAAAGTATAGCTCAAAATGTTCTTTCAGGCAGTTTCTCCGCGGCAATTTTAAATATTAAGTCACTGTCATAGTTGCGTGATATTTTTGTTTGTTTTTGTGTTAGTTTTAGTGTGAACTGCTTTTATTTCTGAATCAGGATTTACATCTACATAGATTAAGGGACTTGATCAATCAATCAATAAAAAAAACCCTATAGGGGGTCTTAACAGGAATTTGATTGATTATTGATAGGGGCATAGGACAGAAACAACTCTCTTCCACAAGGCGTGATCCTGAGCATCGGCCTTAAGCTGTTGCCAGGACTTGTTTATTCCTCTGGCCTCCTGCTCAACTCGCTTCTATGTCTTACATGGTCGACCAACCCGACGGCTTCCTTGAGGATTATAATCCAGAGCCTGTTTGGCGATGTTTCGCTCTGGCTTCCTCAAAGTATGACCGATCCACTGCCACTTCCGCCTTTGAATCTCAATACCTATTTTAGTCTGGCCAGTTGTACTCCAAAGTTCGTCGTTGGGGATCACTTCTGGCCAGAATATTCCTAAAATGCGTCGAAAGCATTGGTTTACGAAAGTCTGTAGTTTCTTGGTAAATCGATAGAAGACAATAATTCTTCACTCAGGTACTCCCTTTCGAGTTCGTGGATTATTAGACGTCGGGTTCGTTGTCTTGTCGGCTCAATAATACAGGAGTGTTGTAATTTAACGCAAGTTTGTGTTTATGTCCATATATTTGAAAACCGTAAAACTCAACTATACGTTCAACTGTTTTTCACATTCTTATATTGCCTTCTTGGACTTGTAAGCTCACGCTGAGCTGTTGGTATTATTGCATTGTCCAAACTCTATTAGGAGAGTAGTGTTAGTGTGTATCGAGTATCTCTAATCTCAACCAAATCGAGGATTCATTAGGGCACAACTTTCAAACAGCGTATCCTTCGCTCCTATTGCAGCGGAAAATAAATAAACAAGCATCATCAATTTTAAACCTTCTCTATTTTCCCCTTAACAATTTTCACATTTTCCATCGGTCTATCGTTCTTATCGCACTCGACCATTCCGACTCGCTTCACCACTTGCATCCCGGAGTGCACACGCCCAAAAATCGTATGCTTACCGTCCAACCATTGAGTGGGTGCTAGCGTTATGAAGAACTGCGAACCATTTGTATCCGGCCCGGAATTGGCCATTGATAAAATCCCGGCTCCCGTGTGCTTAAGATCGGGGTGAATTTCATCGCCAAATGTTGCGCCGTATATCGATTGGCCGCCACGGCCTGTTCCAGTCGGATCGCCTCCTTGTATCATGAAATCGCGAATGATTCGATGAAAGACGGTGTTATTATAGTAGCCTCGTCTAATTAGCTCTGCGAAATTCCGACATGTATTTGGCGCGTGTTTCCAGTAAAGTTCGCACGTTATTTCGCCCATGCTGCAAGAAGAATTGCAGAAGTGAAAAACAATTTGACGATTTTAGTTCTGGTTTACTTACGATGTTTCTAATGTAACAAAGTGCGGTTGCCACGCTTTATCCGGTATTCCTGCATTATTTGTTGCTAACATTTTATTTACTATTTATCCTACACAAAAAGAATCTTTGAACTATTCGAAACGCGATTACTTTTATCAGCTGTTTTGGGTTTTGGTGCTATAACTGTCACTGACATTTCTCAGGAAAATATTCCGATGAAATACATATTTAAAATTTATTGGAAAAAATTGAAGTCATTGAGACGATTATTGTGTTTCGTCGCCTAACGAATCGATTGGGAAACCAATCAAATTCATTTTAATTCATAAAATATGCAAGAAACTGCAAAACAATCACTGTCACATCAACAACATGGCAATGCCGTTCCACTTCAGAAACAACGTCCACAGCAAGAAAAATCCACTTGAAACCGTTTTGATTTTCAATTTTCGTGACAGTTGATCGAGTGCTAGGCTGCTATTCCCACCGAAATCGCCTTTTTGCAATTAATTTTCCTGTGATGTATACGTTGTTATGAATTAAACTCGAATCGTTTTTATACCTTTAAGTTAGTGTAATATTTTTGAAATGGATTCTCGTTCGTTTCGTACGCCACAAAAGCCTTTTCACGGGCAATCGCCTGCGATGAAAAAATTCGTAGCGGCTACAAAATTGCTTAGTACGCCGCAAGCAAAATTCAAAGGTCCCGAAACACCGAAGTCCTTAACACGAGGAACTCCCGGGCATTTCTCGTTATTCCCGATTTCGAATACCCCACCGTCACGCTTCCCAAAGATTATAAATCCGTTCGAAGCAGCACTAACCGAGCGTTTACATTTGCCGCTTATTTGCAGGTAAGCTGAAGTGTTTTTATTTGATTTCGAGGGAAAGAAACTATCGCTGTGTAATTTCTTTTCAAGTCCGTCGCTTTTTCAACGGCCCAGTACGCCACAGCACTCGTCGACACAATTCGAATGGACGATTGATGAAGTCTCATCGCTTGGTCCGGTCAACGTCGAACCGCACGAGACTCAATTTCAAGCAACACCGGATCCTGATCTGGAAGCAAAAGCCCAAGCTGCCATCAGTTCGTATTTTAAGGATCAAATCATCGTACCGAGCCCGGTCGATTGCCAGCGGCGCAATCGAAAGATCGTTTTGCACGACTCGAACGATTGCAGTCCGGCTGTACGGCCGGGGCGTCGGATTCGAGATGGCCATGCTCAGACTGTGATGTCTATACCACCTATCGTGCCACTGGAAGTCGAAAACATGCTGAAAATCTTTTTCACTTATACGGCTGATCAGCAACAGTCGCCCACGATTAACTGTGATAGTGATAGCGCCACGATTGATTATGAGGCGCAGGATATTTCGCTCAGGCGGAAATTATTTGGTGTTCCATCACCTTGCGTTGATAAGGACGAGGAAAGCTGTGATTTTGAAATAAGTGAGATTGTCGATAGAGAGCAAAGTCCGCCACCTGTTTCGCCTGATTTGGTAAGTGATAACTTTATGATTTTTACCGTTAAATCTGATTGAAATTAGAAATCGAGGTACGGCACTAAAAGAAAACTAAATACAGTTTGGAGCCGATTTTCCAGTTCTTCTAGAGAGGGGATAAGCAATTTCACAAGCAAGATCTTGTCCTAAAATTAGGTTTGTGAAGACATTGCAGATCTAGGTAGGATCTAGGTAGCAGAACCGTACACTCATGAGCGTGTTCAGCAGAGCAATTATCGCGTGGAAATTCATGTTAAGAAGCAGTCGCAGTTTAGCATTCCCGCTTTTCGGATCTATTCTCTGATTGTGTATTAGTTTTTGAATAACAATTTTACCGTTCAAACGTAATGTGCGGTAACATTAATCCAGGGTGAACCGTTTCACTTAATAATTTATCTTGGTTCTTTCTTATATTTTAAAATAATAACTTTATATTTATATTGTAATTATGTAGTCCCCGCAGGGGAGGTCTTACAAGTTCATGCAACTATCTTTGGGGAATAGAGACTCCACGGACCTGGTTTAACTATCCTCCTGTGGGATGGTGGCAGTAGAATTCACACCCACTGGATCATATGCTTATCATCCGTGATATCAAAACCTAACAGATGCGAGAAACGGATACAGCGTCTCGGGTACGGACTCTCGGCATTCGAAAGCGGACTATGACTGGCTTCTGGAATGTCGAATATTGAATGACAGGCGAAGGGCTGGGGCTACTCGGTCCTTGCACCGCTGATCAGTGATCGACTGTGAAATGGAGAACTATAACATCCAAATCTTGGGCTTGAGCGAGGTCAGGTTGACAGGAGAAGAATGAACCCCGAGCAGAAACAACGACAACAGTCCTGAGAGTGAATCCGAAAATGGTGTGACGGTCGTCCTTACACCGGGAGCGAAAAACAGTCGCATCAGCTGGGAACTAATCTCGGATAGGATTATCGTCGTCAGGTTCAGGACCAGTGTCAGAAACGTCATCCTGCAGTGCTACGTACCAACTAAAACCGCAACACATGTTGACAAAGAGAAGCTTTACAACCAACTGAGTGCCACTTTCGATCGTATTCCATGAGGTGATATTATTATCGTCTACGGAGATATGAACGTCCAGGTTGGTTCTGCCAATACTGGGCTAGAACACGTCATGGGAAAGCATGGTGACCCTTGGGTTGACGCGTTACGACCTTGGAGAGACCCGAAGTTTCAGTTTTGGCCACGGAGCCGTTAATCGAGCTATCACACGGCGATATTTAAAAAGTCAGCGAGTGACAGCTCGTACTGAAAAGATGACAAAAGATTGCGATTACACTTAGAACGATTTGAAACGTAATTCTCGTGAGTTTAAATTTTTACTTGGCCTAAAATTTCAACGAAAAAGAAAATCGATCGCAGAAAATAACGTAAAATACCTAAAACGCCTAAAATCTACGGTTTGAAAATTTCTCGCTCTGTGCTGGAACCTGGTGTCCAAACTCTAATAAGAGAGGGTCCACATACAGTAACTCTACTTCTGACCACTTTTCTATTGACTCCCTCAAGGCTCGTCTTATCACCTCTTTTTAGTTTTTATAAATAACCTTCTATCGTTAACTTTCAATTCTATCCATAGTTTCGCTGATGCTGTAATGAATCTATAAGCTCATTAAACTCTGACCTCAACTTAATCCTGGAATGGGGCAGGAAAACCAGAGTAGACTTTAATGCTTCGAAAACCCAGTCCTTTCATTTATCCTTAAAGCACAATGTTCCAGCGTGGGCGCTATAATGTCCTTCAGTGACGTTCAGATTCCTCGTTCTGCAGACTTATGGCGTAAAATTTAACAGGCCAGGGAATGCCTAACAACTATAAGACTTACGTTCGGTCATGTCCTTAGTACAAATCGCATGTCCTTAGTACAAATCGCATGTCTGGGCTGGAGCCCCAAAATTACACCCAGCATTGCTCAATCAAATCCAAAAACTTGCGTTCTGTCTGTCGCCGAAATATTTAAGTACTGTGCATGCATTATAGACATTTCCGTGGTAAATGTAGTAAGGAACTAAGAGATCTAATACCTCCTCTCTTATATGCCCCACCAAATACTCGCCAAGCTGCACGCGGTTACGAGTAGGGATGGCAAAATCTGCTCTTTTCCAATCGCAGTGATCCACTGCGATTGCTCTTCATCAATATCTGTGAAGAGAGCAGCTCTTCCAATAGCAGTGATTTTTCCACCTCTATTCTCCATGCTAGTGCGCAATTAAAAAAAGAAAAAAGACAAAACAGCGATTTTCTGCAAAATCCTACATCTAACAATCAGGCAAACCCAATCTCACACTCAGTACCACCAGCTCAGTGCGCATAGTGAACATTTCCCTCACTTCCCCCCGAAATGAAAAGGTTTTCTTTTACTATCCAAAGTACGAAAAAAACGATCGAGCGCAATCGAGTCAGGATAGCAAAAATGTCAATCGAAAAGATATTTGCGAAATAAAACCACTACAAAAGTTACACCGATTCGTTAAAGGAAAATAAAAAGCGCCCAATCTGACAGGCTGACCTAAAGCTTTCAGGTGCCTTGTGTTTTCTTCTTCATAGAGTAATTCTATTACCCACGAAAACGTACCTCATTGAACACTTCGCACGTTCCATCTCACCGATCGTTAAGCAAATCGTAATTTTCCTGCATCTAACAATCAATCTCATAGTACCACTAGCTCAGCAGAGTGAACATTTCCCCCATTTCCCCCTTGGAATGAAAAGGCTTTCTTTTTACTATCCGAACTACGAAAAAACGATCGAGCAAAATAGCTTTTTTTTTCGTTTTAAGTTATGATAACTTAACGGGCCGTACCTACCATCGGTCGACAGCGATTTCAAATCATTTTGCCTATGATTTAAAATCGAGAGAGTAAATGATTTTTTTCTCTCTGAACACTTTTTCGTGTCGTAATTTGCTCGACTTCTAGCCAGTCGTACATGCTGTGATGATTTGTTTTTCCACATCGATGCGGGAAGATGGGACTAAAGGAATGTGCAAGAATTAAGAGAAAGTGGAAATGAAAGCGGGGAAATAGGTCGCGAAGGAATAAGAAAAGAAAATGATGCATTGACGTTTTACAGTTGGCAAATATTTTTTTATATCATAATTTCTAATTGGATATTTTTCTTCTTCTCTTCTGGCTTGTTTGATAGATCAGTCAAATTACAACATAACAATAAATCATATAGGTAATCTATATAAATATAATTGTAGTGTCTGTCTGTGATTTGTTTATAAATGGCTATAAATAAGTTTTTTGCTTCATTTTAGCAATAACTAAGCAAAATCAAACGTTTTTAAAAAATGTCTCTGTCTGTCTGTCTGTCTTTCCGGCTTTCACGCAAAAACGGCTGCACCGATTGCAATGAAACCCTCACAGATTATTAGGTCTGCCTCTGGGAGTAATCTGCTTTAGGTGTTATTTTTCTCCCCTCACGCCTTCTACCCTCTCCCATACAAAGTGACTCATTTTCAAAAACTTATAATAATCAAATTTTCATGGAAGCTATTAAAGCTATTAATTTGAAATTTAAAATATATTATTTCTATTATAAATGCAATCTTCAAGTATATAAATAGTTTGAATCCCCCAACTCCTTCCACCACCTCCCATACAAACTAAACTTTTTCATGAAATACTATACTCCAATTTTCTCAGTACGTATAGCTTTGATCGAGCTAAAATTTTGTATTAAATCTTTAATTAGCATAATTATTATTATCGGGAAAAATTAACCGATTAGCTTTACTGCTGCTACCCCCTCCCATACAATGTGGCACAATTCCACGACTTTGCAAAATCTCGATTTTCTTGAAAAGTGTGAATTTAACTGATCTAAAATTTAAAACACATCAATTGCATGGTGATTATAGTTGTATCTAGAAAAATTACCAAAAACCCCCCACTCCTTCTACCACCTCCCATACAAATTTCACAATTTCACTAAATCCAATGCACTAAGTTTCTCAAGTTACCTATTCAGTTTTTCAAGCTTAAATTTGGTGCAAAATATTTTTATAGTTACTCTAGCATGGTGTGGAAAAAATAATTTAAATCACTCCCCACACAAAAATTCTTAAGATTACAAAAATTTCGATTTCGGTAGTATCATATAATGGGGCTTTACGCACAATCGAAGTCCTGTTATGTTTTTAAGCTTAATGTCATTTTATTTGGGGTTTTTTTTCAATTAACACAAGCTACAACTATTCACATGTCCTTAACACGTATACATATGATCTCGAATCACGGGTTTGATTTGATCACGAGCCTCTCCCGTTCATTCTTAATAATTTATGGTTCTGACTCTAACAAAATACAAAACATTGTGTTCAAAGAGCCATTAAAGTAAGCGGATTATATATCCTATATAATGTATTACTATTATTTATTATTTTAAATAGGGGATCATGCGAGAGCACTGCGACCTTCTCAGCCTATTGTGCGTTTATTGCCCCTTCACCCTACCATATCTCAGTAGCTTTAGCTAATCTGATGATCTTTAAGGGAGCCATATTGGCTAGTTCTTCGGTAGAAAGGAACCCTTTCCCAGTAAGATTGTGTCTTTTCCTAGCTACTGCTTCACAGTGGCATAGAATGTGTTCTGTCGTTTCCGATTCTTCGAGACAAAGGCTACAGATGTCGGTTTCAGCTAAGCCCATGTTTTTGAGGTGGTGGTTTACTCCACTGTGCCCCGTCACTAGGCCGATTAGAATACTAATATCCTTCTTACTGAATTTTAGGATATCCTCCACTTTGTTCTTTTGTGGTAGGATCAGCTTTTTTGAAATTGACAAGCCTGGTTGTATATTCCAGTAGATTTTATGTTCTTGTTCTACCCATTGTCTAATTATAGTGTTGAAGTACCCCTTTGGTTTTCCGCAGAAAGGTTCTGGACCAATAAAATTAGATTGAGCACCGATTTTTGCTAGGTGATCAGCCTCTTCATTTCCCTCAATTCCCATATGTCCTGGTACCCACATTAAGGTTACATTATTCCTTTTCCCCAGGATTATAAGGTTTTGAAGGCAGTCCCATACTATCTTTGATCCATGTTTATTGGACGCAAGAGCTTTGAGAACCGCCTGACTATCCGATAGGATATAAATAGATTTGTTGCGATGAGCTCTCCTTATATTTTCTTGGATGCATAGCTCCATTGCAATTAGTTCGGCTTGGAAGATTGTGGCTTCTTTACCGAGTGGTTTTGAAACCGCGAAGTTAGGCCCTTTGACTCCGGCTCCTGTCCCCTCAGATGTGCGCGATCCATCTGTATACCAGATGGTTGACCCTTCTTCTATGTCAGATAGCATGGATTGCCAGTCCTTGCGTTCCCTGATAATAACTTTGAAAGGGGTTTCAAAGTTGAATTTTGTCGGCATGGCGTCCGAAATAGTGGAAGTTAAAATCTCCATTTTTGGGTCCCTTAGGATTTTGAGGTGACCTCTAAAATCCCCTGGTTTGTAATTATTTTTCTCCTGTAAGCGTATCACCCCTTTAATAGCCTCCTTCTTTATTTGGAGATGTATAGGAGGGATGTCCAGGAACATTTCCATTGCCGCTGTAGGACAGGTTTTCATAGCACCTGTGATACCAAGACATGCTAGCCTTTGAATTTTTTGTAACGTAAGCTGTGCTTTACGTTGTAAGATCTTAGTCCACCATACTGTTGATCCGTATGTGACTATAGGGAGAATGATTGTTCTGTAGCACCAGTAAATCATTTTGGGCTTTAGTCCCCATTTTCTGCCAAACAAGCTTTTACAGGCCCAAAACGCCTTTAGTGCTTTGGCATGAGTCCTTTCTATATGTTTATTCCAGTTGAGTTTGCTATCTAATATAATACCTAGATATTTTACCTCATCTGAAAGGGGTATAGGTGTTCCATTTATTGAGGGAGGTGTAATGTTGACCTCTCTTCTGTTTGTGAATGGTATTATCTCAGTCTTGCTTGGGTTTATGTTTAAGTTCTTAGACCGACACCAGTTCATTATCACCTCTAACGCTGATTGAATTCTTTCCGAAATTATTGAATCGTGTTTGCCTCTAATGATAATGACGATGTCATCAGCATATCCTATTGCCTCGTATCCTTGGCTTTCTAGACGGTCCAGAAGCTCATCTACTACCATTGACCAAAGAAGTGGAGATAGTACCCCACCTTGGGGACAACCCCTATAGGTCTGTGCAGTCAATGTGCTATCACCTAGATCCGTGGTTGTCGTTCGGCTCCTTAGCATGGCATGTATCCAATTTGTTGTTGCCGCTTCCAAACCCTTTTTCCTAGCTGCCGCTATAATTGCTTCATGGGGAGTGTTATCAAACGCTCCTTCTATATCTAGGAATGCGCAAAGGGCAATTTCTTTGTAGTCTTTAGCCTTTTCGATTTGTTTAACCAATCTATGAAGGGCTGACTCGGTTGATTTACCTTTTTGATAGGCATGTTGGTTCTTATTTAGACAGACCCTCTTGGGCCTCGTTCTTATGTGAATGTCCACTAACTTCTCCATCGTTTTGATAAAGAAAGAGGTTAGACTTATAGGGCGATATGACTTAGGCTGTTCACTGGGACGGTTCCCTGCCTTAGGTATAAATACCACTCTCGCTTTCCTCCAGATTTTAGGGATGTATCCCCATGCAAAACTTGCTTTAAAGATCCTCATCATTGTTGGCATTAGGATCTCTATCCCCTTCTGCAGTAGTGCGGGGAATATTTTGTCTACTCCGGCTGATTTGTAAGGCTTAAAGGTGTTGATAGCCCATCTGATCTTTTCCGGAGTGAAGATTTTACCAGCAATACTTTTGCTGGACGGAGTTTGACGATTCATCCTTTCCTCTACTTCTAAATCTTCATTGTTATTGATTATCTTACAGCCTGGGAAATGTGTTGCCAGTAACATTTCAAGATGTATTACTAACTACATTCTCAAAAATTGCTTATTAATGCGATTTTTACGCGGACAAAGTCGCGGGCGTTTGCTAGTATTTTATAAAATCAATGTAAGCACGAGAGAAACTTCCAAATGAGCTGTTGTAATACTGCATTTTAATTTAAAAATTGAACTAAATCTATTACGATTCTCAGAACTAATTGTTAAATATGCAAATCCACAACCGAAACGCTCTGAATGCATCGATATTTCTTTAAATTTATTGAAAATAAATTGGAAACCTACGATGCGCCTACCTTCGACCAAAAATTTGTCATGTACTTGAGGGGTTGAACAATCCAAAAACTGATTTGGACTGGTACACTATTACAGAAAAAAAATGAAAAGTTATTTCACATATACAACCCAGAAATGATTTAAATCTTTTGTTCTCAAATATAAATATCGTAAAAAACGTTAAAAAAATGGGGAACAAATAATATGGTACTCACGGGAAGCGGTTGTATTTCTTTAAATGTTTGTATTTCCTCAATTAAAACAACAATTAAAACTACTTCATAAACAAATTTAACCCTAATAAGAAAAGGTCCAGTAATTAGGAAATACTAGGGTATGTGCTATGAATGCTAAACTTATTTAAAAAAAAAAAGAAACAATTCGATATCATCTCTTTAAAAATTAGGTAGAAACTGCGGTATGCAAATCATAAATGCAGAGCCCTTTACCTCTTTACAATGTCTGCCAACAAGTCGCCCGCAACTTTATTAATCTTGGGACGAGATTATATACATAATGTATTACTAACTACATTCTCAAAAATTGCTTATTTTGTGATTCTTACGCGGATAAAGTCGCGGGCGATTACTAGCACATAAATAAAATCATTCAATATGTTATACATCAACATCAACATCCTATCTCCAAGGATCTAGAAGATATGAATCCATCTGTACGGTGTACAGGGAGACGTATTTTCTTTTTTTTTGCATTCCTAAACTAAATCATAACACACAAGCCATTCATTTATCCACACGACATGATTTCCCAACAAATCCATTCAATATTCTTCCCGCTTCACACTTGCCTAGGTCTATGGATTTCTCATCATTCACCACCTACGAACTTTGATCTGCGACAACACATACAAAGAATGCAAGCGATCATCGAAAATGCGAAGGGGAAAAGACAAATCTCTTGAGAGCGTACGAACATATTGTAAAATAGACCAACCGATTGAAAAATCGGCGCGGACCGACCTCTGCTCTGGTCGCCGTCTCAAGGCAAACTGAGCTTAAATTTTCCCTGCGAAATTTACTGATTGATTTTCAAAGAATTATGATGTATTTTTTATGAAAACTAATATCAAACTCATTGAATAAGCTTAACAACATTCTATTCTTCGATATGAGTGTTAAAAAAATTTCATAGTCATCAGTTTTAATACATAAATTCGAACAAAAAAATCAATAAGAAACGCTCTTTTTTAACTCCATTTATTATTAACGAGACTTCTAAAAATCGAAAATGTTCTGCCGTACAGCACTTGTCGCAACCTTTTTCTATTGTTATTGCAAAAAATAATATATAGTCGTCGCCTGACTTATAGGTGAAAAAGTACATCGAAAAGTACTGTTTTTCTCATTTTTAAAAAACCGAACTCGGAGTTATGCTGTAAACTTTTTCCTAAACATAATTTTAAAAATTTGTTTCCAAACTGCTGTTGTAAAATTAACAAGAATTAAAATTATAAAAACCAATTTTCATTATATTGAATGCTTTGTCCGGCATGTCTGTGCGAAAACAGCCATTTTTGCACGAAATCGTCGTTTCGGTATGTATGGCCCCTTAAAGTGGTTACAATAATTGGCCGTTATTTTTAATTAATCACTTTCCCTGTCTCTTAGGAAATGAAATACAACACAAAACTTATTCAATAAGTATTTATTAAACTAAAAAAACAAACATGAGTATATTTAATATTTAGTATGCCTGCCCTTTGATTTTGATGATTTGACAATGCACTCCGAAAGAAATTTTTCTCCCGGCCATTGTCTCACAAATTTCGTTTTTTTCAGCCATAACCTGAAAACTGGATTTCTCCGAAAAACATACCTGAAAAACAGAAGGAAGAACTCAAATATTTAAAATTTCCCGGTGAAAATTTAGTAAAATAAAACCACTGAACTATAATTTAGCCGTTGCTCGTTGCCAGTCATCATTGGTGAAATGCTTGTACTTGTTAGCCCATTCAAAACGTTTTTTTTATCATGGCCGGTGTCAATCCTGGTTTCTTCGCAGGTCTTCTGGCTATGAGGTGCTCTTCAGCCCATCTACGCTTTTTAGTTCGCTCCGAAACCTTGATGCCTGCTTCTTGAATTTTTAAATGTTGACTTTAGCAGGTAATTTTCTGTTTTTCGTGCAGTAATCACGTATTTTTCGGTCAGTTCGCACAGTCGTTATTCGGCGTCGATCGCATTTGCCCTTCCATTTTGACGTCAAATCATCACCTGTATCCATTCCTTTTTAATATTCTTTACAGAACTTCATGATAAGCCAAACATTTCTGCAATCCTGTATTGGGACAAGTTTCCCGCCCTTAAAAATCCGGAAATTTTCCCAACCTTCAATTGCGACAAGTCACCTCGCTTTCCCATCGCTATAAAACACAATGTGCCCAAAATCTCGGTAAAAAAGTAGATTCTACAAAATAGAAACTAATCAACTTACCTGTTATCCAATTTCCCAAAAAAAATTTATTATTACTACCTTAATTCACAAATATTGCACCCTTAGTTATAACAAGTAATTATTTAAAAAAAAACTTAACCGGGTATGTTATTCCACTTAACAGGAAATTTTTTGCCGTTATTCGAGTTGCTAGGCAACAATGTTAACATTAAAGCGTTGCCAACACAACAAACAATAAAAAACCACATAATCCATAAAATTAGTTGTAATATATCTTATCCAAAGTAAAACGAATGATTTGTTGACAATGGATCTAATAATTTGGCAAGGTACTGTAATATGAAAAACGCATTAACGTGGTATACAACGGAGTTCAAAATTTACAAACTCGAAGTGGCAATGGATTGGTCACATCTTCAGAAGATTGGAGCAAATCGCAGCCAAAAGCGTCCCGAAATCACGAAATTTGTCGAGTAGATCGGCTGCGTCACAAATAGGGAAAGTAAGTCGTAAGGCAGGAAAATAAGAATTTTCTGCCGAAAGTCAACATATATCATCGGATTTCGTCAAAGGTCAGTGCAAATGATTTCAAAAGATAGGCATTAAGATAAAAGTCATTCATATGTCAAGCACACGAATGTCAAGCAGACAGAACGTTGTATACACAAACCAACCCAAGAGTCCCAGATAAGCATGGAAACTCGGAGACGGACATATGCGAATTCGAGAAATGAGTAGATCGACTGCTTAACAAATGGGAAAGAAGTAATCAAGTCGTTAAGATATTGAAGAGTGCAAGGGATCGCTAGTAAATAAATAAAACCAGCAGTTTAACAAGTTCACTTTAATTTAAACCGCAACCTTTATTTTAATTTAAACTAAATCGTTTTTAAACTTTCACTTGACTCCAGCATTGCTGGAAAAATTTTCACTCCGGAAAAGATCAGATCGGCGATCATCACCTCAAAATCGTAAAAGACCCAAAAATAGAGGTTCTAGCCTCCACACTATCGGACGCTATGCCGACAAAATTCAACCTTGAAACCCCCTTCAAAGTTATAATTAGAGAACGCAAGGACTGGCAATCCATGCTACCTGAAATGGAAGAGAAATTAACCATCTAGTATACAGATGGCTCGCGTACCTCTGAGGGGACTGGAGCCGGAGTTAAAGGTCCTAACTTCTCGGTTTCAAAACCACTCGGCAAAGAAGCCACAATCTTCCAGGCTAAACTAATTGCAATAGATCTATGCATTCAAAGTGATACATATAAGGAGGGTTTATCGGATAGTCAGGTGGTTCTCATCCAATAAGCACGGATCGAGGATAGTTTGGAACTGCCTTCAAAACCTAATCATTCTGGCAAAAAGGAACAAAGTAACCCTAATATGGGTCGCAGGACATATAGGAATTGAGGGAAATAAAGAGGCTGATTGCCTTGCAAAAAACGGCGCAGAAACAAATTTTATTGGACCAGAGCCATTCTGCGGAAAACCTAAAGGGCACTCCAACCCTATACTTAGAAAGTGGGTTTAGCAAGAGCATAAAATCTACTGGAATATAGAGTCTTATCAATCTCAAAAAAACTAATCCTACCACAAAAAAAAATAAAAAATAAAGTGGAGGATATTATGAAATTCAGCGAAAGTTGTATTAGTACTCTAATATCACTATCAGGATTCCTTAATGCAAGGAATTGCCATAAATCGATTCCAAATTTAAAAATTGAAAGTCGATTTATTCTCTGGCTCATCACTTAGTGAAGGGACTAAACAAACATCAACTTCCCAACACCAAGTACAGATAATAAAAACAAGAAATTGACAAAAATTCACATAACATACATCGGTGTCAACTAGCGTTTAGTCTACGTCTTAAGCACTGATTATCAAAAGAGAAGTCGAATACATCATCATTCTTATTAACTTCTCTCGCGAGACTCGAAATCGGTTCGTTATTACCATAGTTTGTCCGGTGAAAACCAATCCGCAGCAATCCAGGAAACCTTGGTAAAAATTGACCAACATTAAACCAAATCAAACCCAAGGGTGGAGGAATCAACTAACCCTGTAAGAAGGTTATGAGCAAAAATTCCATCAGCTACTTCACGTCGTTTCGAAAGCGATGACATATTTAATAGCTGAAGTCGATCAGTATAAGGAGGAAGACGAACACTGTCGTTCCAATTAAGGTGATATAAGGCTATTCTTACAAAATTACGCTGAGATCTAACGAAGGTGTTATACAATTGTTAAATTCCTTTCATAAGTGTGTGGTAAATCCCAACATAGAATAATTGGCCTAATGACGGGGCACAGTGGAGTAAACCACCACCTCTAAAATATGGGTTTAGCTGAAACCGACATGTGCCGCCTCTGTCTCAAAGACTCCGAAACGACAGAACACATCCTATGTCACTGTGAAGTCAATCAATCAATATTTATCACGTGTTCCCCAAATTATATAAAAAAAAAACAAATAAAAAAAACTACCAAAAAAAAAAACGAAACCATAATTTGTTCTTGTTTTTTTTTCAGGACGCCCATTCGATTCCAATGCGAGGTTTCGGCAGTCCATTCGGGAAGAATTCGTTCGGTTCCCTTTCGCCCATTTCTAAAGTTGGCTCGGACGGAAACTCGCCGAAACGCTATTGCGGCCAACAAGACAAAACACTCAACAATACCGGTGGATTTGTCGATGCCGATTTCGACTTCAATAATGCTGCCGGTACTCCGAAATCGCCGCAACCAACGTCAAGTAACGAATCTGTCGGCTGTTCCTCGAATCCAGAACAGCAGAATCAATCGTTGTTTCGTTCTACACCGGATCGATCAATAATGGTTTCAAGCGTTGTCGATATGTCAGTCGATCGTAGCTATAATAAAAGTACCAATCGATTGGCTGTGAACAGTTCGAAAAAGCTCTTTCAGCATGATGTGGATTGCAATACAACAACAATGTCAGAGCATTCGTCGTTTATCGTTATCGACGATGATGACGACGACGACGATGGTATGCAAATCAGTCAATTGTCCGCGAAGAGCACTGGCTCTTCTTCTGGATCATCGCAACATCCCGACACGCCTGTAAGAAAACATCGTTCGGCCAGTCGAAAGAATCTCTCGCGTTCGTTTTCGTGTCCGGTTACAGACGACGAAGATGAAGTTTTCGATGGCGGTATGGTTTTGTTTAAAAAGTCGTTCGGCCGAACCAAGTCGAATCCTGAAACGATGGAAAATCGTATCGAATCATCGCATACAACCAATACTACGATGGATACAACAGAACGTTCAGTTTTTTATCGTACCGACAGCGGCTTTAACGAGATGACAACACAGGACGAATCGAAATTCAGAAAAGATATTGATGAAATGAAACGTAATTCGCCGATTTTCGAAACAGATGTTAGTATGTGCTAATGGAAGAATCGCAGAGGAAAGATCATCGTTTTAAATATGTTTGTGTTCAAATGCGCGCACACGCATAATATTTTTAAGTAGTTCCCTTCTTGTTCGTTTTTTTGCGTAATAGTTGTTTTTATTTTGTTTTTAATGAAATTTTACAGACTTAGCCAATATTTGGTTTCACAAAGAGATGAAGGACTTATAGCTATTTATTAAGT
This sequence comes from Chorisops tibialis, assembly GCA_963669355.1. Classification (NCBI taxonomy): domain Eukaryota; kingdom Metazoa; phylum Arthropoda; class Insecta; order Diptera; family Stratiomyidae; genus Chorisops; species Chorisops tibialis. The sequence goes on along the minus strand of OY770263.1, from coordinate 167,416,662 downwards.
TATAGCTATGATACTAAGTATTTATAAGTGTATGATATAATTATTATAAAATTGTTGCATGTGGATAAACTATTATGATGAAAGCTTAATTAAATGCTGTTGTTTTTTTTATGTTACGACCATGAAAGTACTGAACCGTTTTTGTCTATGAAATTAATGCTAATTAAAGTTAGTAGCAAATGCTGCGAAAATGTCGCAAGGGATATCATACTCAGCGCGATATCTCTAAAAAGCGGAAAACGCTCGCTAAAATGTAACACCTACACCTCTGCCGGCACATTCTACTCTTCGTATAATAGAAGAAGAAGGTCGGTCATTCGGCGGGATACCACTTAGGACCTCATAGCCTGCTAGTCGGTGTGCTAGATGAGAGATTGTGCGCGTTGGTCGCTCACGTTAATTGGGTCTATCATCCATCATACGTAGAGTTGGACCTCCAGGAGGCATTGCTACAGGTTTGGAAACAAGTCTGCACTTCCCCATACAAATGCGTAATTTTGAAAAATGTATTTCTTCGATTTTCATTGAAACTAGCAAAGCAAAAAGACGTACTTTTGCCACAATTATTTTTATTATTACTGATTGCAGTATTTTGAAAAAAATTATCAACTTAACCTCCCTGCTTCTATCTCCTCTCACACAAGTTTCACGAAATTTTAATTAGATTTTCAAATATTATTAGCGTTGAAAAATTTTTAAGTACAAAAAAGGTAGTTTAGAGATAATCGAGGTTAAAGTTTAACTATGTTTTCGGACGTATTAATTGTCAACATAATTCCAACAAATAAGGCTCTGCCCATCAACGATTTACCTGTCTCCCTGTTAAATCGTTTGCCTATTTTATTTCGAATATTTCTTCATTACCATTAGCAACTGAAATATTCGTACTTAAAAAAAATTCTACTGCCTGGAGCAGTGGCGTGGCGTGATATTAGGTCTGCGAAAAAAGTTCGTAGCGTTTTTTCCAATAGATGAATTTAATTGCAAATAACTCAGGAAAGACAGGTCACAGCGCCACTACTAAACGCTCGTTGGAAAGGTGATACTTCGAGTGTATAAGCGTCGAAATTGGTGCAGTGGTTGGAAAGTGGTTTGTGTTTGAAAATGGAGAAAAGTAATGAAAAATTGCGCTATATTTTGCAATATTATGACGACAAAGGGTAGAACGCTACGCAGGCTTGTGGTGTGTATGGTGAAGGTACTTTATCAAAATCTGCTGCGCGGAAATGGTTCACTCGCTTACGTTCTGGTAATTTTGATGTGAAAGTTGAGACACTCTCTGATCGCCCAACCACTGAAAAAGCTGATGAAATTCTTGAAAAAGTCCAGCAAGATAAGCATATCAGCAGTATCGGCGTCAGAAAAAAAGCTGTCCTGTGCACGTAAAGTGTGTTTACAGTGATGGACGGAAATAATGCGCGCTTTTATCCAAATTTTTTTTTAAATATTATATATAATTTTTTGATAGTCGTTCCGATTTGAATTTAGTATTTCTAGACTCAATAAAAGGTAAAATGTAAGGGAAGTAATGCTTTCCTTACATCAATGGACGCTACGCCACTGGCCTGGAGTAAGAATGGAACCTACGACCTATTGGCTGTGAAGCAAGCCTCGGAGGCTATTTTGGGTATATTTAAGCTGAATTGGTTGCATTTCCAATCGGATGGAAAAACATCACGAGCAAAGTTTGTAGATCTTCAGAAATAAAAAGGTTTTGCCAAAAAAAATTAGACGATTAGCCTTACCCTTCTATCCCCTCCCATACAAAATTACGCATTTTTGCTATTCGACAGTAAACGGATTTGCTCGAAAAGCATAGATGCTATTGACCTGAAATTTGGAATATATTACTTGTATGATGATTTCAATATAATATATAAAAATTATTTAAGTCCTCCCTTAATATTTATTTGGAATTATTAGTAAGCCCAAAAAAAATATTATATGAGCCTTACTCGTTCTACCTCCTCCCATACAACCAGGCACAATTGCACAACTTTACAAAAAGTTGAATTTCCTGAAAAGTATGAATGCTACTGATCTACAATTCAAAAGATGTCAAAAGCGTGATGTTTATAGTTATTTCTAAAAAAGTCTTTAAGAAATCGCGCCTCCTTCTACCACCTCCCATACAAATTGCACAATTTCACTAAGTATAATAAACTAATTTTCTCAGTATCCATTAAATTTTTGAATCCTAAATTTTGTATAAAACATTTTGATAGCAACTTTAGCGTGATGAGAAAAAATTAGTTCAATGTCGTCAACCCCTGTACTACTTCCCCTACAAAATTCCTTAAAATCAAAAAAATTTCTCCTGCATCTAGAGTATCGCACGATTGGGCTTTACGCCCAATCGTAGTCCTGTTATGTTTTTATTTACACATTGTCGGTACTTTCTGGTCACAATCTATAATGTTTTTTCGCCAATCGTCGGATATGATTTCCTCTGTCCAAATTTTGCATATTATATTGTGCAGTATTTCAGCGGCACAGTTTCCACCGGTTTTCAGAAGTTCAACTGGTATTTCGTCAATTCCCTGCGCTTTGTATAGTTTTCGGTCTCATGGGGCTGCTTTGATTGTAGCAAGCGTGGGTAGTGTCGATGATGGTTCTTCTTCACCAGTTTATGCCTCAATTGAAATGTTGTCTGTCATGATTGGCGTTAATGGAGTGGGATTGACAAAATATTTAAAGTAGGAAGCCCATTTCCTTTTGATTTCTTGTGTGTCGCGGATGATGTTGCCTTCTACGTCTTTGCAGAGACTGGTTTTTGGCTTGTATCCCTTTTTTAGCTCTCGTCGTCCATTTTTTGTATCTTGTCATTATGGTACTTCCTTTGTTTTCGCCTGCAGGTCTTTTCCGCATATCGCATTAGCTCATCATATCTTTCTTTTTTGGCTCGTGTTGGTCGTTCAGTAAACATTTTGTAAGCATCGTTCTTTCTATCTATTGCATCGCGGCATTCTTGGTCGAACCAATCATTATTTTTTCGCCGTGCTTGATATCCTAACACCTCTTCTGCGGAGGATTTGATGCCGTCTCGTATCTACACATTCTCCACTGGCCTATTTTGGATGTTTTCATATATTGGTGTCAGGTGTTTATTACATGCTGAAATGTAAGGCTGGACCACCGTTTCGTCTTTAAGCTTGTCGACATGTAATTTGCGAGCTCTACTCGTTTTCGAATATCCACGACAATATATTTGGCATCGATAGTTAGCTCTGATTAGATACTGATCAGATTAACAATTCGCACCGCGGAGGGGTCGTACATCAAGTATGCTGGAAGCAGTCCTTTTCTCAATTAGAACGTGGTCTATTTGGTTGAAGGTTTGACCATCTGGTGATGCCCACATTCTTTTGTGCATATCGCCATGTGAGAAGCACGTAGAGCTTACTATGATATTTTGCTGCCTGCGAAATCAATGAAACGTTGGCCATTATCGTGGTTATGTCATGGAGACTGTCCCCTCCTGTTGTTCCTATATGAGCCTCCTCCTTTCCGACTTTTGCATTAAAATCCCCTAAGGCAATTTTTAGGTCATTCGACGGCAGGAATCATAGGGTCATAGGTCTCTAAGGTGGCATAAAATTAATCTTTAATTATATCGTCCTTGTCTTCGGTTGGTGCGTGGACGTTGATCAACCAAGTGTTGAAAAATTTAGTCTTTCTAGAACTCCTGTCCTAAATAAGGATCGAACATTCCAAGATCCAAAAGAGTAGTCCATTTTTCGTTTGACGTTGAGTCCATCCTTTTCGAGGCTGTTCTTCAGGTTTCTGGCCAGTGTTTTTTTCGGTGATGCGTCTCGCAACCCCCGATCTATTTATTACACTCTGGTAGAAAAAGGATGGGAGTTTAAGCTAAATATGACATGCTGGAGTTCTCACAGCTATGCTGCGAGTCCAACTATGTCATACTTTTTGCCTACTTCCTGAGATGCACTGGTGTTACTGGCCATTCAGGTTAACTCCATTCTCCCTCGTCCTTTCTCATCTGGGCTTGGGATCGGATATGGCGAGTTCGTTTATTTTTATTACAGTGCTTTATTTTAGAGAACTTTCTTGCATTTCTATAGCATTTGGTAAACTAGAATTCTAACGGATACGTAAACAAACAAAACCCAATCAGATTCAATCGAAACTTGAATTAATTTAACGTTTCGGATTTCGAAATGGTTACGAACACGTAATCATTTCGAAATACGGCAGCCAGCGAGCATTTTTGCTTTGCTTCATATTCTTTCAATGAATTACGTCAAAATTAATTATCTCTAAGTCTAAGCTGATCGTATAAGCTAAGCACCCCGGACTGCAGTCTCATTGGCAGTAATAAGATGCCTGTCTACAATATGAGGGTGGTGAGCTCAAATCCCGCTCATCGTATAATTCTAGCCTACTGCTTGCGTGGGTATATAGAGGCCGCTTTAATCTGCAAAAGTGAAATTTCGTTTTGCAATATCATATAATAATGTTTAGGAACCTGAAGGTCAAGTGACCAAGACCCGGGTTGGGTTGTAGTGGTTGTGAAGAAGAATGAGAATGCTAATTGGAGAGTAAAAATATACACAACGAAAAACACTTAAAAAGTAATATCTCGGCTATCTTTTAAGCATGCAGTTGAAACTAAAACATATATTGAGCTATACTAGCGGAATATAGAAAAAATAATAAAACATTTACATAACAGTAGCATATTCAAATTGGAGGCATTTAATAAATGGTGCACTTCAAAATTTCAAACCGTTTTCAAAATCCAATGCAGATACTAAGTTAAAGTTTCGTCAGAATGCAGAGCTGTATGATCTCTAATTTTGGAAAGATTCGTATCTTGGGGAGCAAGGTGGTGAGCCAAAATTTCATAAATTTTTAATAATTTTTTAAGGGTTCTGTTAAAAGATAAAACGTTCAAATAATAATTTGAACCACAACTTTTCTGAACCGAAGCGAGGCTCTAACCTTCACGAGTTGTTTCATGTACATACATTGAAAAAAAGACAAAAACTTCAAAATTTATGAAATTTATAATTTATATGCAAAAATGCATAAAATTATTATTATTAACTGGTCGAATACTTTCAAAACTTTTACCCCCTCCCATACAAAAGTATGATTTCGAACGTAAGAAAAAATAGCAGCAATTTGCGTTATATCTAATGAAAGCAACCGCCACTGCTAGCAAGATCTCTGGAGAGTGCTGAAGAAATATTTGTGAACCTTGGCTCGTTAGCAAGGGAAGTTGAAACACGCTCCGGGGAAAAACCTAAACAATTTTGTATGTCTAGGTGCAAACTGGTAATAATTGACATTTTGAAAGCTGCACTGGAAGGTGGGGAAGGTGAAGGTCTTCAATGGAGACTGTTTAACATCTTAAGTCACCTTGATTATGCTGATGACGTGTGTTTGCTTGCACATAACCATTCGGACTTAGAGTCAAATGTTCGCTCGTTGCATTCTAAATACAAAGAGACAGAACTGAAAATAAATGTGCGTAAAACCAAGTACATGCACATGGGTTCAAACGCAAGAACACTGATTGTTCGTAACGGACAAGTTATAGAAGAAGAGCAAGATTTTTGTTATCTCGGAAGCATTGTCAGCATGGACGGCGGAGCCGAAAAGGATATCGAGGCTCGTCTAAATAAAGCTCGTCAGGCCTTCGGTATCCTTTCCCTTTTCTGGAGGTTGAGGAAGATCTCCCTTCGCACGAAGCTGCGTGTTTTTGACGCATGCGTCAAATCCGTGTTGTTATATGGTTGTACCATGTGGAAAGTGACCATTCGACTTACCAAGAAACTACAGACTTTTGTGAACCAATGCCTCCGACGCATTTTAGGAATACTCTGGCCAGAAGTGATCTCCAACGATGAACTTTGGAGTACAACTGCCAAGATTAAAATAGGTATTGAGATTCAAAGGCGGAAGTGGCAATGAATCGGTCATACTCTGAGGAATCCAGAGCGAAACATCGCCAAACAGGCTCTGGATTATAATCCTCAGGGAAGAAGTCGGGTTGGTCGACCATGTAACAGATCGAAGCGAGCAGTTGAACAGGAGACCAGAGGAACAGATAAGTCCTGGCAACAGCTTAAGGCCGATGCTCAGGATCATGCCCCTATAGGGGGTCTTAACAAGAATTTGATTGATTGATTGAGGTGCAAACTTATCGAAAGATGGAAGCGAGCCAATCGTATATTCGGAAATTGCAATAATAAATAACCAAAAAGGTACAGGAAAATAAAACATAAAAGATTATATAAATATAAAACGATTATAAGACTTGCTATGCTACGACGGCAATTAAACGTGGACATTAACAAAGGCGCTTGAGAATATTAGTATTACCTTTATAAATAGAGTAAGAAGCGAGGTTATCGACCTGAAATATCAGGAGCTAATAAACCGTAAACTACCGGCAATAGTTCTTTCCCCAATAAAAACACTAGATTCCTTAGATAAAAGAGTGGGTATGATAACAAATATAGTAAGAAACTTATACAAGAGTTCCTGCCTTCAGACGTGACACAGTCTGGGACAAATACCAAGCAGCACTTACACTGTATAAAAAACAGTTAAGAGCCGTTAAACGAAATTCATGGAAGAGATTCTGTGAAGAAATCGATAACGTCAACGATATCGCTAGGATACAGAGGACCCTATCCAAAGACACATATATGCCGGAATAACTGGATAAAGGCAATGGTTCATGGACGGGGTCTAAAACAATTGTTTTTCGTCGTTAATAGCTTGTGGGATATCCTCGTCTCTTTATTACTTCCCACAACCGTTTTTGCATGGAATCTACCAGCTTCTTAGTGAACTCTGGGGTTATTGAATTCTGGATCAGGACTTCCTTGAGCATTACCTTCGACGTTATTGTGTGCGCTCGAATCCTTTGTTCCAAGTGATGCCACAAATGCTCTATTGGATTAAGGTCAGGAGATTGGAGCGGTGTACGAAGCTAATTTGGGTATTATACAGCAACCAGAGTCTTACTACCTCCGCAGTGTGCTTAGGGTCGTTGTCTTGTTGGAAGTAAAAGTTGTCGCTTAAGCCGAAATGTTCTGCACTTTTCTTCAAATTGCGCTTGAAAATATTAAGGTAGTCTATTTTATTCATAATACTTTCAATAAACTTCTCCACTAGCCATATCATAACACCGCCACCACCGTGCTTTACTGTTGGACAGAGATTTTTTACGTCGAAGGCCGCGCCAATTTTTCTCCATACAATCTTCCGACCTTTGATTCCAAAAATACAAAATTTACTTTCATCCGAGAAAATAATTTGTTTCCAAAATTCTTTTGGCTTATTTATGTGTTCCTTAGCAAACGCCAGCCGCTTGAGTCTGTTTACTGTTGTTATAAATGGTTTTCTACGGTCATCGGCCAGATCCGGGGGGGTTTTGAAACCGAAACTCCTGTGTTTTCGAAGGTGTTTACGACTCGTTGGATAGATGAATGACTTCTGCTGACTATTGCACCTATTTCACGATATGACGTACCTTTTTTCCACCAATCCACGATAATTTTCCTTTGCCCAAACTCAATTTCCTTTCCTTTACTAGACATCTCTTACTTAATGTTTTTTAGCAATTATTTTTGACGCAAACCTTAGATAAAAACACGTTTATCAACTTTCCTACGCAAACTTTATTGTTATTAATGATTTAACTGCAACTCAAAGACTTTGACTTACCTTTATACGCTTTGAACGCAGACTTTTTATTCCTGGAATTTCAGACTATTTTACGTTCCCGAATTTTACCGTTGTTTTAGAGTACAGTAATTCTCATTTTTGTTTTTTTTTATGTTCATAATGAAGTAATGAAAAATAGGAAAAAAAAATATTTCGGAATAAAATGTTAAAAACGATGTTTTTTATAGATATGTCGGATGTGTTGGGTATGTCTTTGCCACATACTGAAGCTATGGAAAGAGGCTGAGGTACTTTTCATACCTAAGCCAGGCAGAGCCTCCCACAACATTTCGAACGTTTTCCGACCCATCAGCCTGACTTCGTTCCTTCTTAAAGGCCTGGAAAGACTAGTGGATAGCTACCTACGTGCAAATCTGAACCTGTCGATTAAATTTTTTTTTTTTTTTTACAGAATGACAGAATTTTATGTGCAATGCACAAACACAGTCATGGAGGGAAGGAATGGGATTGGGAAAGTTGGGGAGTGAGAACGACCGTAGCGAGTAGAGAAGCTGGTATATTGCTCAGTTGTACTGGCTGCTTCCAATCAATCAAATTCCTGTTAAGACCCCCTATAGGGGCATAGGACAGAAACAACTCTCTTCCACAAGGCGCGATCCTGAGCATCGGCTTTAAGCCGTTGCCAGGACTTGTTTATTCCTCTGGCCTCCCGCTCAACTGCTCGTTTCCATGTGTTACATGGTCGACCAACCCGAAGTCTTCCTTGAGGGTTATAATCCAGAGCCTGTTTTGCGATGTTTCGCTCTGGTTTCCTCAAAGTATGACCGATCCACTGCCACTTTCGCCGTTGAATCTCAATACCTATTTTAGTCTGGCGAGTTGTACTCCAAAGTTCAACACGGATTTGACGCAGTCGTCAAAAACTCGCAGCTTCGTGCGAAGGGAGATCTCTCTTAACCTCCAGAAAGGGGAAAGGATACCGAAGGCCTGACGAGCTTTATTTAGCCGAGCCTCAACATCCTTTTTGGCTCTGCCGTCCATGCTGACAATGCTTCCGAGATAGCAAAAATCTTGCACCTCTTCCACATCCTGTCCATTAAGAACAATCGGTGTGCTTGCGTTCGAACCCATGTGCATGTACTTGGTTTTACGCACATTTATTTTCAGTCCCGCCTCTTTGCATTTAGAATGCAACGAGCGAAAATTTGACTCTAAGTCCGAACGGGTATGTGCAAGCAAACACACGTCATCAGCATAATCAAGGTGACTTAAGATGTTAAATAGTCTCCATGGAAGACCTTTACCTTCCCCACCTTCCAGTGCAGCTTTCAAGATGTCATTTATTACCACCAGAAACAGGGCTGGTGATAATATGCATCCTTGTCTGACACCCGTTCGCACAGGAAAGCTCTCAGGCAGCTCTCCTCTATCCAAGACGCGACACCTTGCATCTTCGTAGGATTCTTTAATCATAGCTATGACCTTATCTGGAATACCTCTCCTACGCAAAGCATTCCATATGTAATCTCGCTTAACGCTGTCGAAAGCCTTCTCGAAGTCCACAAACATGAGATGTAGTGGCGGACCCTTTTCGGCTGAGTGCTCTAATATTATCCGTAGGGTATTTGTGTGGTCGGTACAAGACGACCCTTTACGGAATCCAGCCTGATAAACTTCGAGAGTGCTCTCGACGACATCACTAATCCTATTGAGAATTACCTTAGCCATAATTTTTGATAGGGCAGTAAGTAGACATATACCACGCCAATTGCCACAATCCCGAAGGTCGCCCTTCTTCGGAATTTTCACAATGACGCCCTCCTTCCATTCATTCGGATAACCTCCATCATTCCACACTTTAGTGAAGAGTGGGAGGAGTATATCGGCTGTTATTTCCGGGTCCGCTTTGAGGAGTTCGGTTGGTAGTCCGTCTATACCTGGAGCTTTCTTTCCCGCCATTGACCGAATGGCGGAAACTATCTCTTCCTTATCTGGGGGATCGTCCCTAATAGAGGATTGTTGCGGTTGGATGTTTGGAAGTTGTTCTGTTTCCGGAATATCTTCATCTGACAAGATGTTTAAAATATCAGAGAAGTATTCCTTCCATCGTCGCAACTGGTGTTCACTCATATTAAAGAGAGTTCCGTTGACATTTCTCACCAGGTGGTTGGCGGTGAAATTCCTGTTCGTCAACTGTTTCATGATTTTAAATAGTGAACCCATATCCCCGAGGTAAGCCGCAGATTCTGCCTTGTTTGCCAGATCTTCAATGGCCTTTCTCTTGTCGCGTCTAACAGCCTTTTTAAGCTGTATATGAGCATCGTGGTAGTTCTGCCTCAAGTCGGGCGTTCGTTGGTTGGCATCGGGTTGAGAGATGATTGCCAATTTGGCTTTTTTCCGATTGCCAACCTTGTCCCATGTGTCTTGCGACATCCAGGGTTTCTCACCGCTTTGCGCATATCCCACAGATTCTTCAGCACTAGTTAGAAAAGTGTTTCTGGTTGCCTCCCAATTGGCGTCCAGTGTGCGCATTTCATGTTCACCCAATGTGGATGACTTTTCGCGTAGAATGGTGGTGTATTCGAGTTTTTTGTTGGGATCTCTGAGTTTATCCACATTAAGCTTGCGCTTCATTTGAAGAATTTGTGGTCGTCGGATAGCTGCTGTACACAATCTCAAGCAGGCAACCATCAAGTGGTGATCGCTCCCCACGTCAGCTCCACGTTTCGCTCGCACATCGAGGAGACATCTTCTCCATCGGCGACTTATAGCCAAATGGTCGATCTGGTTCTGAGTAACACCATCAGGGGAAACCCAAGATGTTTTATGATGACTCTTGTGTGGAAAAAGGGTCCCTCCGATGACCATTTGCCGAGTACTACAGAACTCCACAAATAATTCGCCGTTTTCGGGTCTCTTAATCCAAGGTCGTGAAGGGTTGACCCAAGGGTCACCATGCCTCCCCATGATGTGTTCTAGTCCAGTGTTGTCTGATCCAACCTGGGCGTTCATATCTCCCGAGATGATAATAATATCACCTCTTGGAACACGTTCGAAGGTGGCACTCAGTTGGCTATAAAACTCCTCTTTGTCACCAGATGTTGCGGTATTAGTTGGTGCGTAGCACTGCAGAATTGTGACGTTTCTGACACTGGTCCTGAGCCTGACGACGATAATCCTATCCGAGATTGGTTCCCAGCTAATGAGACATTTTCTCGCTCTCGGCGTAAGGACGAACGCCACGCCATTTCTGGCTTCACTTTCAGGGCCAATGTACAGAATAGTGTTTCCGCTAGGGGTTCGTTCTTCTCCTGATCCTGTCCACCTGACCTCGCTCAAGCCCAAGATTTGGATGTTATAGTGCTTCATTTCACGGTCGATCACTGATTGGCGGTGCAAGGACCGAGTAATCCCAGCTCTTCCCCCGTCATTCAATGTTCGAACGTTCCAGAAGCCAATCATAGTCCGTTTTCGAATGCCAAAAGTCGTTACCGTAGAATCAGTCCGTATCCGAGGCGATTTATCCGTTTCTCGTATCATTTAGGTCTTAAGATCTCGGGTGATAAGCCCATGATCCAGTGAGTGTCCATTTGCCATTTTTAGGGCAAGCAGGACTGGCTGTGGGTGAATTCTACAGCCCCCATCCCAGAGGGGGATAGTTAGCTCAGGTCCGTGGAGTCGCTAACTCCAAAGATAGTTGCAGGAATTGGTAAAACCTCATACTACAACTACCCCCTTGCGAGTACTACCCCCTTGCGGGTGGCTGCTTACTGACAAATATTTGCAGATGTTATGGGGGACTGAATGATAGAAAGCGAACAGAAACCATCTACTGAGTATCTAGACCTTCTTGAAGTCTAACTGTTTCACTTTTACACCGTTTCCCCATTTTATTGCGAATAATTTTTACCACCAGTAGCAACTGAAAAATTTGCGCTTAAAATAATCCCGTCTGGAGTGGAATTCGAACCTACGACCTATTGACTGAGAAGCAAGCACGCTGCCCACTACGCCACGGAAGCTTCAACCAATACGCTTATCTGAGAGGTAGGCGCACTGACACTGCCTTGCATGTGGTGGTAGCCGCCGTAGAGAAAGCCTTCCATCATAAAGAGATTGCACTCGGTGCCTTCCTAGATCTGGAAGGCGCTTGTCACGTCAACATTGATGTTATATTTGATGTCTTGCGCAGCCATAGTGTGGAACCTCTCCCGACTGCATGGATAGCTAAACTTCTTTGCTTTCCATTTTAAATCGGAACGGCTACCCCACAATAGCATATGCAGACGATCGTGTCATTATGCTAACTGGTAAGTTTGCGCAATTTCTAGGGAACCTTATGTAGTCCGCTTTACAACTGTTAGACAGCTGGGAACTAGATAAAGGACTTACCATTAACCCTCAAGAAACAGATCTCGTTCTCTTCTTCTTCAGAAGAAGACCATACGTTTTCAATTCAACAAACATTCGGGGTATCACTGTCTCTCGACCCAAGCTAAATATTTAGGTATTATTCTTGATAGTAAATTATCCTGGAAGGCCAACATTCAAGAACTCGCTTGCAAAAAAACAGTATTGTATTCTATTGTCAGACCAATTATTTGCTATGGCGCGCTAGTGTGGTTGCCAGCGGTGGTACTAAAAACAAACCTAGCACCTTTACACCTAATCCAACGGATGGCATGTCTGTGTATAACAGGTGCTCTTAGAACCACACCAACTGCAGCCCTGGAGGTAATTCTCTCACTACCTTTACTTGATCTTGTTATAAAACAAACACCGGACCTAGCTGTCATTAGATTAAAAACCACTAATTCGTGGTCAGCGCCATAATTTTTTTAAGGCAAAATTTTAAACGTCATTAGAGACGCAAACTCCCTTTTAGACTGCGAGTATGATTGCATGAACCAACCGCAGGCTGAGAAAAGTAAGTTTCACATTAAGTTTCCCATTAAGTTTCCTGAACGAAATGAATGGGCAACAAACACGATATTCAGCACCTGTACAGGTGCTCATCGCTATACGGACGGATCTAAAACTAACCAGGGGACAGGTGCAGTGATTTATTCCCACGACCTCGACATCCACACTTCATTTCATCTTCCAGAGCACGCGACGGTGTTCCAAGCGGAAGTATTAGCTATTAACGAGTGCACAAAAATTATTTTAGATATGCAGAACAGTCACAGAAATTGTTACATTTTCTACAGGATCTCGTCCAAACTAGTGTCCATTTGTTGACACAATTTGAATCGCCTCGCGGCTATAGCCGAAGTATTTTTAATTTGGACACCGGGTCATAGCCACTTTTTAGAAAACGATTCAGCTGACACACTTGCGCGGCAAGGATCTGCAAATATTAACTCCACTGGTAAGTCAGCTTATGTAGCACCAACAGGGCTGAGGACTAGCTTCAAACAAACTATTTTGGATTCTTTCTAAAAGAATCCTCAGGGCTGTGAGGGAAGACTTGATCTGGAGAATATGACGTTTTAGAGAGTGTATACCATCTTCACTAATCCAGAAGTGTTAACTCTTATAATATTCAAGAAGCTACAACAGCCTGGTCATGTAGAACGCATGGATGACGCAAGAATTTCTAATTGCACATTAAAGGGCTTTCTCCTTTAGTTCAACGGCAAAGACAAATTGGAAAACTACGGAAGCGCTGGGAGAATTCTATTGGTTGTACAGCCAATTAAATTATGTAAGAAACCGTAGTCTCCTTAACTAATGATGGAATTTTTAACAAGTTTTTGTGCGATAAATTCGTCCAAAAAAGTGTTTTGAAACTTTAAACATTATGCTCGAATAAAACTTCTTCGCAAAATATTTGACTGATAAACTTTTATCAAGTAAATGAGCTTCCGGTCTCGAGCCAAAAACTGATAACGCATATTTAAACGTTATTATTCACCAGTTTCGTTCGGTCAGTTCAGTTCTGATTGTCGTTCTATGCAAACATGCATAAATTAATAATCGTATTACCAATTATTTTGTTGGCGCTATTCTTGCAACCTATTGATGCATCGCATCATCGTGTAAAACGTATTGTTGGTGGCCGAGCAGCAGCAGCTCCACCGCCCGACGATCCTGTCGTATTCGCACGAATGTACAATCGCGATTCACGTGTGGAAGGATTCCGTAATCTTCGTACCGGTCTCTATTCATTTCTGGGAGTTCGCTATGCAGATCCGCCCACTGGTGAAAATCGTTTCACTCGACCACTTTATAAACGACTCGAAGGGGATGTAATCGCGACGAAATATGGTCCGCCGTGTCCGCAGCCCGATGCAAATAATCCGCGGCGTGTGATTGGGGACGAAGATTGCTTGTTGCTGAATGTTTTTACGCCACATATGCCGGACGAAACAAGTGGGTTGCCCGTTTACGTTTGGATTCATGGTGGTGGATTTCGTTACGGTTCGGCAAATCAATATGGCGCCGAACCACTAACCCAGAAAGGTGTAATATTTGTTCCAGTGCAGTATCGGTTGGGTAGTTTGGGAATTATCGGCGAGGGAAATAAGGATTTTAGTGGAAACATCGCAATGTTCGATATGACGGCAGCACTACGTTGGGTGACCGAGTATATTTCGTTTTTTGGTGGCGATCCGAAACAGATCAAAGTAATCGGGCATGGTTCGGGTGCGGCGAGTGCTATGTACTTGGGCATGTCTCGAGTCCCGAGAAGTAAGTTAGTGTAGGTGAATTCAAGCTGCGATTAACAGAAAACTATTATTTCAGGCGGATCTATTAACGGTGTGGTATCCATGTCCGGATCGGCTCTATCTCAATACGCTACCGATAAAAAACCGGTGCAATCAGTCGAAGAAATCGCAACGATTAACGAATGTCCGACCACAAATGAAACCGAAATTGTCGACTGTTTACGAAAGGTATAAGCGATCATTTTAATACTTTTCTAGTTACAATTCAAATCTATTTCTTTTTAGAAATCTATCGAAGAGATCATTCTTGGCGATTCGGCAGTCGAAACAGAACGTTTACAAGGACGTGCTATGATCCAAGCAATTGCCGGAAGTGTTGGTTTCAATCCGCACGTTGAAACCGAAGACGATCATCGTGCGCTGCCTGGTTTTATAGAACGCGAGCCCAACATAACCATCAAGGAAGGAAAATTCCGTAAAGTCCCATTATTAATTGGCGTTACGAAGCATGAAACTGCCAATGGCCTGTCCATCGAAAGTGTTACAAAAATTTGGGGAACGGCTGAGAAATTTTTGAACTCATTGCTGAATGAAGTGCTCGGATTAGGCGATCTTTTACAGTTGACAGATATTACGGGCGAACTGTTGAAACCAATTTTACCCGGTTTAGGTGAAGCTGGATTGAGCTTGGTCGAATTTTTGAAGCTTCCGCCCGGTTTAAATCCAGATCAAATATTAACAAAGGTAGATGTATGAATGGTTTGTCTTATTGCAACGTACATTGGCGTCTTCATTGTCAGGTGTTGGAAACTTTGTTTTTGGTGATAAGTTTGTGATTGCTTATAGTCACGGTTGCGGTAATGACCAACTCAGCCATTGGGTCTTGATCGAGGCGCATCTTTTTTCACATCTTCCGTACAACGCGAACTATAAGGAATGCAAGCAGTTCGTTTAGTCCCCCAAAATATCTGCAAATATTTGTCAGTAGCAGCCAGTACAACTGAAAACATAACAGGGCTACGATTGCGCGTAAACCGCAATCTTACGATACTCTAGATGAAATAGAATTTTTTGTGATCCCAAGAAATTTTGTAACGGGAGTGTTAGTAGGGGTGATAGCATTGAACTACTTTTTTCCCCATCATGCTAAAGTAGCTATAAAAATGTTTTATACAAAATGCTTACTCCAAAAATTGAAAAGGAGCTGAGAAAATTAGTGTGTTAGATTTAGTGAAAATGTGCAGTTTGTATGGGAGGTGGTAGAAAGAGTGGGGAGATTTTAGTGATTTTTTCAGAAATAACTAAGAATATCATAAAATTGACATCTCTTTAATTTTAGACCAGTAACATTCATACTTTTCAAGAAAATAGATTTTTTGTGAAGTTGTGAAACTGTGTCATATTGTATGGGAGGGGGTAGAAGCAGTGAAGCTAATCAAATATTTTTTTCTGATCTTAGTGATAATACTAATTAAGTATTTATTACAAAATGTGAGCTCTATAAATGTTATATGTTCTGAGAAAATCGTCTTAGAGCATTTCATGAAAAAGTGTAGTTTGTATGGGAGGGGGTGGAAGGAGAGGGAGGACGCAAATAAGTTTTCTACTGTAGATTTATATCATTATGAAAGTAATATATCCCGAAATTCAGACTAATAGCTTTTATACTTTTTGAGCAAATCCATTTATAGTCGAATTGCGAAATTGTGCCATTTTGTATGGGAGGGGGTAGAAGGGGTGAAGCTAATCGTCTAATTTTTTTTAGCCTTACTAACAATTTTAAATAAATACTTAATGCACAATTTCAGCTCGCTAAATTTTATACGCACTGAGTAAATTGGCTTAGAGTAATTCATGACAAGTACAGTTTGTATGGGAGGTGGTAGAAGGAGGGAGAGCACACGCATAATTTTTATACGGTAGATTGATATTATCATAAAAGTAATATATTCCAAATTTCAGGCCAATAGCGTTTATACTGTTTGAGCAAATCCGTTTATTGTCAAATTGCGCAATTGTGTCATTTTGTATGAGAGGGGGTAGAAGGGGTGGAGCGATTTGGCCCGTTCACGAACTTGACCTTACTTTTTTGCTAAAAATGACACACAAAAATGTTTAGCACTATAGCTCAAAGCTTTCGAGAGTTATGCTGTAGACAGACGCACAGATGGACAGACGGTCACTCGGAATCGATGTTTTTGAGCGACAACAAATATTTCTGTACCCTTGGCGGCTCTGTGCGAGCGTTATTTCTTAGCGTTACAAACGGTAAGGCAAACACAATATACTCTCAGATTTCATCTAGAGTATAAAAATATACCAGCTTCTCCACTCATTACGGTCGTGGACACTTAATTCGATGAACCCCACTTTTTCAAAAATAAAAGCAAGAACTACATATGCGCATTAGTCGACGCCAAATGATGATAATAATTGCCAGTATAGAGCTCGCCAGTCCTAAGTCCTCCTCCTCACACCTGATCCCACGATATTCCAACTCTTTCAAAACCTTCAAAAACAGGATTTATTGATTTGCTTCAGGTTCGGAGATGACCTTTTCGTTCGATATGAATCTCTTTTCGCCGACTAATTTTACTTTATTATTATAATAATAAAGTATTGTGATCGACACAAAAAAAAAAAAAAGTTTGCTACCCTGAAATATTTTTTTTTCGCGTTTCATGACTAAATTAGCCTAAAAAAGCAAAAAAAAAAAATCCGTCTGTCTGTACGCCGTGCGCCGTACGCCGACGTGTACGCTCAGCGCACATACTCCCAAACCCTTCAAGATAGAAAGTTCATTTTTGGAGGGATTGTAGATAGTTGCGGATCTCAGGCGAATACCCATTTTTGGGGGTGTACGGGTTCAGGGGGAGGCGGGGGGAGCGCTTAAACCGAAAAATACGAATTCAAATATCTCAACCATGGTAACAGCTAGGAAGCTTAAACTCAACATACATATAGAGGGGTTTGTGGGACAACTTTTAAAAAAAATTTAATTTTTTTATCCATTGGGGTGCGAAAAGGAGGGGCTAAGAACCAATTGTCGGACGAATTTTTTTTTCAAATGATTATATCTTCGAAATTACTTATCGTAAAAAAATCATATTTAGAGACCGTCAAGGTGGCATATAGTTCCATCGGAATCAGCTCAGAAAGCGGCTAATTATTGTAAGGGGGAGGGTCAGGGGGGGTGCAAAGAAAAACACTTAAAAATTAATATCTCAACTATCTTTTAAGCTATGTAATTGAAACTTAAAACGTATATTAAGCTATACTAGGCAAATACAAAAAAAATATAACATGTCGAAATAATAGTAGTGGGGGGAAATGGGGAACATTTTAAAAATGGCGCACTTTTCAAAATTACAAATTCTTATATCTCAAAAAATAGTACAGATATTAAATCAAAAATTTGTCAAATTGTAGAACTACATAATGGTTAATTTTGGTAAAAATTTTAAGCTGGGAGGTGTAAGGGGAGGGAGGTGATAAGCAAAAATGTCGAAAATTTTGAGTGATTTTTTTAGGGCTCTAGTGAAAGATAAAAAGTTAAAATTTTGCATGTGAATACCTATATTTAATGTACATAGAAAAATAATATTAACTTGATCCATATTTATTATAAACCGACTCCCCCGGTCTAACGTGCACAAGATGTTTCATGTGCATTGAAAAAAACACATAAACTGAAAATTTTTGAGTGAAATTTTAAGGTAGAAACTTGAAAATTTGCGAAATGCATTTAAAAAAAATCCCTAAATATACGAAATATTAACTGGTCGAAAACCTTTAAAACTTCTACCCCCTCCCATACAAAATTATTTTTTCGACTATTTTCAAGAAATCAATTATCACCTAACCATTAAAAGCTATCAAATTCAAATTTTGCAAAATAACTTACAAAAATAATTAAAATGAAATTGCGTTCAAAGTTTTAAAATCGCGCTTGCCCTTCTACCCCCTCCCATACAAAAGTATGATTTCGACTAATTTCATTAAATCAACTAATAACCAACAAATTAAAAGCTATGAACTTTAAATTACGTACGAGCATCTAACAACAAAAATAAAAGAAAATTGCATCACAAGTTTGACGATTCCCCTACCTCCTCTACCCCCTCCCATACAAAATTATTTTTTCGAGCATTTTTAAGAAATCAGTTATCAGCTAACTCTTAAAAGCTATCAATTTCAAATTTGGCATAAAAACTTATAAAAATAATTCAAATGAAGTTGCTTTAAAAGTTTTGAAATCGCGCTTGCGCTTCTACCCCCTCCCATACAAAACTATGATTTCGACCAATTTTATTAAATCAACTAATAACCAACAAACTAAAAGCTACGAACTTGAAATTCTATACAAGCACCTTACAAGAGACGCGAAATAAAACTGCGTATCAAGTTTTACGATTCCCCATATATTCTCTACCCCCTCCCATACAAATGTTCGGTTTCATGAATGTAAAATACACCGAATTTTATGAAAATTCTATGCAACTTCGTCTATGAAACACATTCTATACAGAGAATATTGGACGTGATTCAAGTAATTAATTAAAAAGCTATTAACATCCACCCACTCTTACTATTACCCCTACTCCTCCCCTCATAAAAACCCAAACTTACAGACACGAATGAAATATTGTTAACAGTCCTGCCCAAGAACTCCCTTTCACTTAGTCTTCCCTAACCACTCTAACCTGCATATTGACTTTTCACTCATCCACAACTTGTCCCAAGAATAATAAAATTTCGCCCGACTTGTTGGCAGTTTATTTTCATGTATGAAAACAGTAAAACATCGCAGGGAGTGATTTTTAGCCAATTGCCCCAAATAACGTGTTGAAACAGCACTTTTTTCTTCAACAATTGAACACAATACTGCCTTGTGATCATTTTTCTCTTTTACAAATAGTCGATAGAGATTATGCCTTGCCAATCACAGAAAACGGTGGCCAAAGGATTCATCGTTTCCTCATTTTTGGCGTGTAGTGATGGATTCATCAGCAGTCACAGTTCTTCAACTTGCGATAAAAAACGTTCGAAGTTTCATTCGATTTCACTTGTTGGATTTTCTGTACATGTTGAAATGAGATATCAACAATCTCTGTCTGATCCTCACTCGCTAGCCTGCCAATACGATATCATAGATTTTGCCTTTTCATCTATATTCAGCTCAACTGGTCGATCAGGACGATTTTCTTCGATGTACGACTTCGCTTCAATTCAGTAAACCAATATTTTTGATAGTTGTCACCGAAGGCTCCGATATACTCTTACACACTTTTTTTGGAATTCCTCAAACGTCTTCCAAAAATGAGAATCTAATTATCAATTGGTACTGCACTTTCTGCATAGAAAAAACTGAAACTGTCTCAGACCACAACAAAAGTACACTATGAATTTATCTGAAATTCTGACGGCCGTTTGTAAAATACACTAAACAATGGTATACTTACTTACGATGGTTCTACAGCCCAAATCGGACTTTAGCCTCCTGAATACTTCGCTTTCATCCATTTCGGTTCAGTGACCGCGTCCTCCAGTTTGAAAATCTTAGCAGTGATTTGCTGTCTGCGTGAATCGAATCCTCCCAGCGCTTCCGTGGTTTTCCGACCGGTCTTTGTCCATTAACTTTCCCTTTTAGTGTGCGTTTGGGAATACTTCCGTCATCCATTCGCTCCACATGATCAGCACATTGCAGTTTCTTAAATTTTATAAGGGTTGACACTTTTGGATTGTCGCAGATGGTATAGAACTCTTTATTGTATCGTGTTCTCCATATCGAGTCTTCCCTCACAGGCCCGAGGATTTTTCTGAGAACCTTCCTCTCAAAGGCATTAATCGTTTTTTCGGATGCCTGCGTTAATATCCACGTTTCTCTAACATAGCACAGCGCAGGTCTTATAGTTGTTTTATATATTTTTAGTTTAGTTTTTGTTTTTGATTATTGGAAGTACCGAATAATACGTCTTATTTGCTATCATAATCCTTCTTTTAATTTCGACGGGTTCTGCGCTAGCCACTTGGTTCGATTTGTGAACTGAAGCAGGCTCGAATGTTTGACGCCTCTGAGGTTGTCTAGATCTGAGAAGAATCTAGAGCCTAAGCAAAGGAGATAACTGTTGAAGATTTGCGGACAGTGACAAAGAAAATGTTCGATAGATTCTTCGTCTTCATCGCAACCTCTACAAAGGCTGTCACTCGCGATCTGCAGCCTGAATGCGTGCAGCTTTAGCAATCAATGACCAGTGGTCAGGCCGACAGCTGAGCTGTAATATTTTATTCGGTTCTTCCCAAAAGGGTCTGGTCGTTCTGAAGCTGTACAGTTGCCGCCACCCAGCTAAGAAAGAATCCAAAATAGTTTGTTTGTAGCTAGTCTTCAGCACTGTTGGTGCTACATCGGCTGAGTTCCTAGTGGAGTTAATGTTTGAAGATTTTTGCCGCGCAAGCGTGACTTAGTTGTGTGGATTTGAAGTATAGTGTTCTTTTGATGTCAACGGGAAATTCTCGAACAACATATTCGAGTGTCAAGTTGAAAAGCATTGGTGCGAGGCCGTTCTCTTGTTTAAGGCCGTTGTCTGTTTTAAAACTGGAAGTTAGATCGTTTTCTACTCTGACTTGTGATAAAGACTCGGTCGTGGTCATTCTTGTAAGCCGAACCAGTTTCGATAGGACTCCAGACTCCAAAATGATTTTATACAGTACGCGCCTGTCAATACTATCGTATGCCAGTCTGAAGTCAACAAATATCTGCTGCACATATATTATATTCCCAGCACTTTTAACTGAGAATATTTGGACTGTGGTCGATCGTCCAGCTCTAAATCCGCCTTGGTATTTACCAATTACTTTGTCAGCCTAGGGCTTAATTCTTTTTTCCAGAATTTTCGTTAAGATCTTATAAGACGTACACAACAGAGATATTCCTCTATAATTTTCGCAGCAGAGTTTGTCATCTTTTTTATAAATTGGATACATGTTGTTTTTGCGCCAATCTTCAGGAAGTGTTTCCTGCGTCCATATGTCCGTGACTAATATATATAGGAGATGCGCTATGCAGGTGTCGCCGGCTCTCAGAAGCTCAGCTGCAATTTGATCAGTGTCCGGCGCTTTGTAGTTTGGATGGTTCTTCAGGGCCGTTTTTACTTCTTCGAGTGCGGGAGGACTCAAAGAGGATCTTTCATCAGCTGTAACATCAGTTATACTTGTTGTTATGTCTGCAGTTGCTACTCGTGCGGATGATGGATTGAGAAGGTGTTCAAAGTATTGCACCCACTTTAGTTTTATATCTTCCGCATTACTTATAATGTTTCCTTCTGTGTCCTTGCAGAGGGTCGTCTTCCGTTGGTATCCTTTTAACTAGGGAATCTATTGGCATGTTGGCGTTAGTCTTCAGCATTGTCGCGAAGTGCCTCTCCAAGGCTTATACATATTTCCCAACTACTTTATCATCCTTGCATTTTCCTATGTCGAACTTAGGAATCGGTTGTGTTTTTAAGTGTCCTCTGTTTGCGATTCGACATCGGAGCTTGGTCTTTACTAAATAATGATCTGTGTCGCTATTAGCCCCTCGACGTGTACGCACTTTGGGAATGCAGCCGGCCTTAATTTTCTCTATTAGAACGTGGTGTATTTCGTTGAATGTTCGTTCGTCGGCTGATGACCATGTTCTCTTATGAATGTCACGATGCGGGAAGCATGTTGAGCTTACAGTAAGGTTTGTGCTGCTGGCGAAATCAGTTAGCCACCAATATTTTGACATGGTTCGACGGATGGGGGGAGTCGAATGTTGATTTTTAGGTGATCGTCTTTAACTTCGTCGTTTTTGTCTTCCGTTGCGACATGGACATTAATAACCCTAACATTAAATAATTTTTTTTGTCGCGGATTGCACACAACCGTTCATTGACGGATTTGAAGTTGGTAATTTGGTGTTTAAACTTCTTGTCGACGATAAACACAACTCCAAACTCCCGGCTTCCCTATTTTTTTCCCACTTTTGAAAATTCTGTGCGATACAATGTCAGTAATCTCGCTACCTAACAACTTAGTTTCTTGGAGGACGATGATGTTCATATTGGATTTGCTTGCCTTTTCCAGAAACGCTCTCACTGCTCCAGCTCTGCACAGGGATCGCACGTTCCAAGATCCAAAGTAATAGTCTATTTTTCGTTTGCGTGGTCGTTGCCGTTGAATCAATCGAGTCCGAGGAAGTGCTTCAGGTTTCGGAACAAGTCTGGTTTTTTCCGAAGATGAGTTGTTAACACATCACACAACTCCCAACTTGGACGGACATATTATAGTGCACGAATTTTTGTTTCATTATCATTTTCACTGATTAGTTCGGCAAGTTAAGTCCGGATGGACAAAATCAGTACCCGGTGGCAAGCACGTGAAGATATGATGAGCACAATTGATGTGTATATATACCTAGTCGTGCCATAAGTTCTGTCACACGTATATGGGCAATTTTTGTATAAATGAAAAAGAGTTTTTGACAAAGGAAAATATATTTTATTTTGGCATACTAATGGAAGTAAAATAAGCAACAAATTATTCAAAGTGGCCGCCTTTAGCCTTAACACAGCTCTTTAATCTGTTGGGCCAGTCATCGATAGCAGTACGCACTGTTTCTAGCGGAAAATTAGCTACTGCTTCTGTCAAAGATCGCTTAAGGCTCTCGATATTTGGGTGTCGTCTCGTGCCAACCATGGACTCTAACTCCGCCCACAGTTTGTAGTCCAGGGGATTCAAATCTGGGTTCCCAGAAGGCCATTCCGTCGCCCTTATAAACTGTGGAATATTGGTTTCCAACCACGCTTGTATGGTTCGAGCTTTGTGGGCTGGCGCAGAATCTTGCTGGAAAACCCAATCTCGATTGTTGAATAGTGTAGAGTTCAGCGGCTTCACACATCCCTCCAGGATGTCCGTTTGATAATTTTTCGCTGCAGTTTTTACGCCTTTTTCGCAAAAATGAAGCTCGGTGACCCCTTCGTAGCTGACACCCCACCATACCATGACTGATGCTGGATGATGTCCTCGCTGTACCCTAGTGGCAACTTCGCGGGCTTCTGCGGAGCTGTGGGCATACACCTTATCATTTTGGCGGTTGAAATGTTCCTCCACCGTAAAAATTTTTTCATCGGTAAATAAAATTTCTCGATGTTTGTTGTTGCCGTACCGCCGAAGGAGCTCTTTCGATCTGGTGCTCCTAATTTGCTTCAACTGCTCAGTCAGCAAATGTCCCGTTGATCGTCGAAAGGCACTCATCCCGAGGTCAGATTTTATGATGCGAGACATACTTCGGGTGGAGATGTTCATCTCTCGAGCCATGATTCGTTGTTTACGAAGCGGATTTCAACGAATTCGACTCTCGACCGCTTTGATGGCAGCAGAAGAACGTACATCACGCGGACGTCCAGAACGAGGTCGATCTTCAATAGTATGGATCGCGTTATATCTCTGGATCGCACGATACACAAATCTTTGCGTTATTTTTAACGGGCACAACAACTTGAAAATTTCACTCGCGGATTTTCCACACTTATGTAGTGCAATCACTGCAGTTCGGTTTTCTATTACACCCCATTCCATCTTCACACGTTAACGAACACACTTTAAATGACCATCAACTGTCAACAACATTATGACGTTTATAAAACTGGCCGATATTGAAATGTCACTCATAAAATAAAGTTGTTGCCAATGTGAGAAATTATGTGACAGAACTTATGGCAGGACTAGGTAGTTACAACACTCGGCATCGTCTAATGACGCCGATCAGATGCCTATCCTATCTACACCCATCCAACCACCCAATAAACGATAGTATACAGATTTTAAATCAACGGCGCCATCTATTTTAAAACTCTGGTACTTTTTAATCACCCTTAGTAATTCCGCTATCCCATTGACGTCGTTTCCATGTACTACATTGTTCAATCAATCAATTAAACTCCTGTTCCTACATTGTTAAAAACATTTTATTCATAATTACGTACTCTCGACACAACAGTATTTTCTTTTGCATCATTTTCTCTAAGTAAAACGAAATCCTCTCGCGACTAAAAACATACTAATTTTTACTGTTTTCAGCTAACTGAAACAACCACCGACATTTTATTCAACTTACCCGCTGTCCTAACAGCTGATCTCTGGAATTCTATAGCGCCGGCATTTCTCTACAGTTTCGAACATTTAAGCGAATCGACAAGCGGCAAAGATTTCTTAAAACAACTGCCAATCACATCTGGAGAAGATCGAAAAAATTATTCAGCACATGGCGATGAATTGGGTTACCTATTCGATGTTAATGATCTTTTTGGTAATCCGATTCCGAATCGAAAATTAAAAACCGGAAATGATTTACGTGTACGAAATAGTTTTACCGAATTGCTAGCAAAGTTCGCTAGAATTAGTGCTGATGCGAAAACGGATGGTGGTGGTATTTTCCAGAGATTCAATCGTAAGGGTGCACCGTTCATTAAAATTACTGAAAAGATTGATGTTGGCGTCGATTTTCAATTTTGCTCGTTGTCGTTATTTGGTGTACCGCTGGAAGCTATAAAAGCTCTTACGTGTGAAGGATTGTTGAAAAATTTAAGCCCTATTACGAACGTTGCTGGTAATTTAGGTGGTGGATTGACAAATACTTTGGGCAGTGTGCTAGGAGGAGGAGGAAATCAGCAGAAACCTGGAGGATTACTCGGAAGTGGTGGCGGACTTCTTGGTGGTGGATTATCTAATAATAAAAATAATAAAAAACCAAATAGAGGCGGTGGTTTGGGATTGCTTGGGATTTAATAGATTTTAAAATTAAATACAATACAATAAAATAAGTCAGTTTCATACCTTATTTATGTTTGTTTCATTTCTTAAAGATCATCAGCAGACTTTAACAGTTATCACAATTAAATTGCTAGTTAATCGAAAGGTTAAAAGATGCCAAATCAAATTGGACGATAGGAGTAATAGGATTATTTTTTGGAATCGGCAGAAAAAAAAAACGATTTAAAGGTTTTCTTTTAATTAACTAAAATTATTTTTTCTTTAATAAAATTTCAGTTATTTCTGTTGTTCTTTTTGTTTGCTCTTTTACGTTTGTTGTTGTGTATTTTTTTGCATCGTTTCTCATCTTTTACATTTTACAAAATAAATTTCTTTCTTTTTTTAAATTTAATAACTGATTTACTTATTGAATTGTGTTTTGTCTCATGTTTTTTTTATTTATTTTTGTAGCGTTACTGTGGGTATATTGTTGCCTTATTTAAACTTTATTTTTTATTTTTATTGTTTTTCTTTTTAATGATTTTCTACTTAAGTTGATGTTTCGTTATGGTATATGTGTTTTTTTTTAACTTAAACTTTTTCTTTTTTTATTGTTTCAATTTAATAGTTTGTCCTTATGTGTTTTTTTATGGTTGTTTTCGATTTAATGAATCGTTTTTTAAAACTTAAATGAAATCATGAAGCGGAATTATTATCGCCGTTGTTATCATGAAAATTGGCTCCGTTCACTATAAATGATGTTCCTAGTCCGTACAGATGACCACAATATTTAGCGTTGTCAATGTTATCCTCGAAAAACATCTGTTTAAGATAAAAAAAGAGATGATTTATAATGGTTTGGAAATTTTAATAAAATTGTTTCCTTTTTTAAATAAAAATAGTGAAAGTACAATTTTTTTTTCAAATCGTGACCAATGCTTTTTAATTTAATCTTTGTTGTATAGCAAATGTTAACGTAACCAGTTTGGATAAAGTTATTAGTCCGAGCATCGAAGAAAGGATTGCGTACACTTATAAAGGATTTGAATAAAAATATATGCGGTGTTTTTGAAGCATTAAGGGTTTACTTGGGAAATAAACTAACTGGAAATTCGTTCTAAAGATTCACATTCGGCAACTGGAGGACAACCTATTTCACTGTACGATAAGGTGTGGAATTAACGGTGTGCTCATGTGTGCGTTCAGCTTAAAAAGTAATTAGGGGAAAGGTACAAAGTGGAGTAATACGTTTTCTAAGATGCAAACTGCATTCCCTATGAAAGTAGCGATAGGAAATGCTGAGTGCTCAGACATGAGATGATCAAGAGAGTCGATAGAAGTCGATTTGTTGCAACGACCATTTCTGCAGACGCTCGAATGTTGCTCGATACTGTGTTTTGGGTGCCCCTGGTTCAAATATGTGAGTTGTACTTGAGACGTCGTCGATGGTTACGAAGCTTCAAACATTTTAAAAGCTTGCGGGGAGCATCTTAACGGTTAAGCGTAAGTCGTCACAGTACAAACAGTATGGAGAAGACTTGAGAAGATATTGGTTTACTTCTCGAAACACATTTAATCTGGTATTCCCATTATATTTCTGCACAGATTTTTTTTTTATTAGACAGGAGAAAGCGAAATTTTAAGCTACATAGAAGAAAAATTATCGGAAGAGAACCGCCGACCATGCTTCGCGCTCGCGCCGTCCAAGTTTAATACGACGCGAAGGCTGTACGAGAATGAGAGATAAGAGGTGTCGTGGACGTGTCGGTCAGTGTTGTCTTACTTGCAGCTGTTTTCTAAAAAATGCGATGGTAATGACGTTAAAATTAGGCAATATAGGTAGTAATTGAACTGTGTACACTGTGGTCTATACCACAAGGACTGTATCAAAGATATGTAGAGTCCAATCCAGATCTTCTAGAAATGCAAAACGTGTTCCGCGAGGCTGTATTATTCTCATCTGAGCGATATGGACGCCCATATTGTTTCTGACAATATTGGACTAGAATGTATCATGGCGAAATATAATGACGCTTGGCTCGATGAGTCACGACCATGAATTAAGAGTTCCAAAAATGCCGAATTATTTTTCAAGTTTTATGACGCTCAGCAAATGGTCACTATAAAACATTGTTTCCCCCGATAGCGTTTACTCAGAACTACGACTATTTGGCCATAAGTCTCCTTGTGCCAGCGAAGCGTGAATCTAACGTAGGCATCCAAACACAAACTTTTCACAAACAAAGCGTTAATTTAATCTGAACGACCTTGAAGATCGCGACAAACAATGCAAGTATTCCAACATTCTGCCCGTCAAGTCATCCACACCAAGTGGAAGTCAACCAAAAACAAAGTTTCTAGCAAGTGCTGAAAAAAGAGTGGGATATGTGCAAAGCAGTGAGACACCCTGAATGTCAGCAGAACACTTGAAAGAAGGTTGGCAATTATCGCCTACTGCAATGCCAACTAAAGAGTGTTCAACTTGTTTGCGATGCACAAAGAGACCATTGAGAAGCTTGCCAGTATAGCAGTCTGCATACCTTGGGTTGGTTATTTAAAATTATGAAACAGTTGACAAACAGGACTTTCATTCCCAAGCACCTGGTGATTAATGTCAGCAGAAACCTCTTTAATATGAGTGAACAACAGTTCCGCCGGTGGAAGGAATACTTCTCTAATATTTAAAAGAACTTGTCACATGAAGAACCTAGGATGTGGCCTAGTAAGTAGCGTGTAGGTCTACAATGCGAAGTCGTAAGTTAAAATCCCGATCGACGAATAATTTCATTACGCTGCCTGCTTGGGTATACCTTGGTCATTTCAATCTAAGAAATTGATAATTCGTAGATAGGGAGTTGTGCGAAGGGCTAACAACTCTTTCACAATACGTAATGAAAAAATGAAAGGCCAAGGCCTAATATAAGCTGTAGTGCCATTGTAGAAGAAGACGTCAGATGAAGATATTATATTTCAGAAACAAGACCAATAACACTAACATCAACACAATAAACTTCTCTTCCTCTCTTTTGAGGAGTGGAATGAAGGAAGATATCCGGCTGAATGAAAAATGAAACCATTGTCAAAATCCCGAAAAAGGGAAACCTTCGGGATTGTCGCGGTCTATGTCTCCTTATTTCCCGTATAGAAAATCCTGGCTTAGGTAATTCTCAATATAATTAGTGATGCTGTATAGAGCATTCTCGACCATCATCAGCTTGGATTCCGTAAATGGTTGCCACTACATCTCATGCTTGTGAACTTCGAGAAGGCTACCGACATCGATTCTAGGTGTAACTTAGTGGGTAGGTCTACATACGAAGGTCGTGAGTTCAAGTCCTGGTCGACGTATAATTTCAGCACTGTGCCTGCGTGGATATGTCTGGGCCACCTCAATCTATGAAAATGAAAATTCGTAGTTAGAAGGTTGTCCGAAGGGCTAACAACTCGTCCTAAATAATATACAAATGTTAAGGAACTTAAGGGCCAGGATATCAAAGCCCGATTTGGGCTTATGAGTGCTATTGAACTTGAAGAGGCAGATCGACAGCGTTAAAGCCTTGTTGACACTATGCTAGTTGACTACCGCTTGTGCACTAGCAATGCACTGTAGCATGTAACTAGCATTGTGACAATGAGAATGCTAGTGCTATTAGCACATTCCCTTGTGCTTGTGGTTCTAGCACAAAAAAGTTGAAGCGGGTCTACTTTGTGCTAGTAGAAGCACGCTAGTAAGATATTCAAAATGGCGGTGAGTAGAAAATTAAGTGAAAGTCGTATAGCGTTAGTCAACTGGGCGCGATTATATATGGAATGCTTTGCCAAGGAGAGATATGCCAGATAAGATCATAGCTATGATTAAAGAGACGGGAAAAGTAAAGCTCTTCAGTGTGGACTGTTTAAGATTTTAAATCACCTTAATATGCTGATGACGATGCATAACCATTCGGACTTAAGAGTCAAATGTCCGCTATTTGAATTCTAAATGCAAAGAGGCAGGACTGAAAGTAAATGTGCGTAAAACGACATACATGGACATGGGTTCGAGTGCAATATATCACACCGATAGTCCTTAACGGACAAGTTGTGGAAGAGGTGTAAGTTGTTAGTTTGCAAGCATTGTCAGCATGACGGCGGAGCCAGACTAGATATTGGGGCCCGTAAGAATATGGCTCGCCAGGTATTTAGTATTTGCTTCCCGTTTTGGAGATTAAGAGAGATCTCCATTCGACAGGAACGTAATAAGACATCAGTTTTCCCGCGAAGCAGAAGGGAATGATGGTCCGTGCGCGAATCGGCTCATTTGCCTCTGAATCTTTTCAGAGAGCGGGTCGAGCGGGAAGTAGATTGTTATTTTGTTTGACCGGTTACGAGTCAAGATGCAATGCAGGGCGACACTCAATAAAGTTTTGTTCCAAGCTCGGCCAATACGCTTTCGGGACTC
This sequence comes from Chorisops tibialis, assembly GCA_963669355.1. Taxonomy (NCBI): domain Eukaryota; kingdom Metazoa; phylum Arthropoda; class Insecta; order Diptera; family Stratiomyidae; genus Chorisops; species Chorisops tibialis. The sequence goes on along the minus strand of OY770263.1, from coordinate 167,387,115 downwards.
TGACAATGGCTTAACAAGGTTACGACAGGAAAGTGTTTTTCAGAGTTGCAAGTTTATCGGTGGAAAGAAATGTTTAAGACGAGGAGAGCAGATTTCGCGGACGAAGAGCATCCTGGACGTCTGTCAATCAGCCGGCATGATGACAATGTGGCGAAAATCAAAGAACTCTTCCACAGCCATCGTAGTTTGGCTGCAAGATTGTTTTCAGAAGTCTCAGGATTTCCGAAAACAGTTCTGCCTGCAATTATGACATCGCTCTCAGTAATGCTCCCCAACCACTAACCTGGCCTGGCCAGGTTTATTCTGCTAAAAACTGCCTTTAAAGGACATAATTTTAGAGACGCTTGCAATGTGCAAGCGACCGTAACGAAGAACCTAAAGGACCTTCTCGTTGATACTTTTCACAGCGCGTATCATCGTGGAATACTCGCTGAGACTTGTGCAACGATGATTAAGGGTCCAACTTTAAAGAGTTTTAATTGCTTGTAGTCCTATGTTCAATAAATTATTATAGTCTAGATGAATCCTGAGAGTTTTATAAGTTTGCTGTGAAGTTCATAACGCTATGAAATATAACTCTCGAGACATAAATTGATTACACAGAAGTTGTTACCGCTCAATAATCTAGAAACCGAATGACCGTACCTGTCCCGTATTCGTTCACTCTCTAGCTCGAGAATTCGTTTAGCTAGAAAGCTTAAATGTTGTGCGCCTAATTTTCGGCGAAAAAAATAAAATCAATTTAGTGAACGAGCCAAATCGTTCCACCAAACAACAGAATGATACAATATCACCACATTGTAATAAGTCGATTTTATTGGCAAATGTAAATGCTATTGATCTGCAATTTTAAACATTCTGTTGCATGTCAGCCCAAGTCGTTCATCGAATATTCGAGATCTTCAGCTAACTAATATTCTGCACACACATTTGTACACATATTACTCATCATAGATAATGCTTTAGAAGCGGCCGAACAGAGAAGTGATTTATGGAAGCCGCCGAATAGGAAATGATGCGGCCGAAAATCGAAATGATTTATAGAAGCGGCCGATAGCGAGCCGACAAGAACGATATAAAAAGGGCGAGTGGTGAAGGCAGTTGTAAGTCGATATTTGGACAGGAAAGTCGGGACTGGGAAGTAAGTAGGGGAGTCGTCAGGCGAATGTAAACGACAGTGGGAGTTTAGTGAGCGACAGTATCCGATTAAGTTCTGTGATCAACAGGCGGGAGTAAGTCCTATGATCGATAGGCGGAGTTCGGCAGTAAGCGACAATAAGCGAGTAAGCGACAGAAAACGAGTAAGTCCTGTGATCGACAGGCAGATTTCAGTAAGTGAGTACGTTGTGGAATAGTCAGCCGAGATCAGATCATCACGTGGTGAAGTCACGAGAGACGAAGTCGAAATACGAAAGAGTCGTGTGAATGACGGTGCAAATTAGAAGTGTTAAAGTCGTAAATAAAGTTTGTGTGGTGTAATTTAAATTAAAGTGAACTTGTTTTGTTTTATTTTTACTTGAAATTCAGCGATCCCTAGCGCACTTCATTGCCATTTTTTATGTATATTAATTTTTTTTCAGCAAATCTAAAATCCCACACAAACTGGAATAACAGCTGCTTGTCGTAATAAAACGATTAATGGACAGTTTTTACTTGTGTTAGATGGAGGTTGTAGAGTTCATCCACAGTCAGCCCAGCTTGCTCTAAAGTTTGGCGATGGACTCTCACTGATCATGGACTTATCACCCGTGTTTTTAAAACACTAACTGATACGAGAAACGTATACAACGTCTCGGATACGGACAGATTCTACGTAAAGATCTTTGGCATTCTTAAACGGACCCTTATTGGCTTTTTTTTACAGGATGACTTGTGTTATAGGCAATTTCGGCCATTATGTGCAATGCACAAACACAGTCATGGAGGAAAGGAATGGGATTGGGAAGGTAGGAGAACGATCGTCACGAGTGGTGAAGCTTGTATTTTATTCAGTTGTGCTGGCTGCTACTGAAATTGTTGTGCATTTAATCAAATTTGGGTTCGTTTAACAAATTTGTGTGCATTTAATCAAATTTGTGTGAATTTAATCAAATTTGTGTTCCTTTAATCAAATTTGTATGCATTGAATCAAATTTGAGTGCATTTAATCAAATTTGAGTGTATCTGATCAAATTTGAGTGAATTTAATCAAATTTGTTTTCATTTACTCAAATTTGTGTTCATTTGCTGAAATTTGTGTGCATTTAATCAAATTTGAAACAGCAGAGAAGGCCGATGGCGAACGAAATAGCGAACGAATTGAAAGCAATATAAATAGGTCAGCGTTTTTGGTGAGCATTCAGTCTGGTTTGTAGCAGTAGCTCGTCTAGCGATAATTCGAGAGCGAAAGTGATAAGTGCAAAGCGAAAGGTTTATTAAATAAAGTCTTGCAGTTTAATCTAAAGTGAACTTAGGATGGTGGTTTAATTTATTAACTTGAAATCCAGCAAAATGTCATCTACGACGACAATTTTTGGAGTAGGTACCACTAGATACACATAGATAACGCATTGAAAACAAAAGGAAAACATCTCCAAACAAGCTCTGGATTGTAACCATCAAGGAAAACGCAGAGTTGATCGACTATAGAGCGGAAGAGAGCAGTTGAATAGCAGGCAAACACTTTATCATGCAGTTGTTTTGTGTGTTAGCATCGAGAGTAGTGAAAGCTTGAGAGTTTGTTAACTCTATTTGGCACTGAAGGACCCATGTCTCCAGGGATAATAGTCCGAAAGTTATTGACAGAAAGGGTTAGGGGACTGGGATGTTAGGAGTGTGAACACTTAAATAAATTTCCCACAACTAACTTCTATTCTTACCAGCATGCTTCATTCCATGTTCGGGTTGATTGCTGTGACAAACTCAGAAGAAAGCGACTCGATTAACAACTATGCACAGGCAAAATTGTCCATTTTTCCGCTTTTTGCCTTCACTTAAATGTATACATGTAAAGTATTTTTAGAAAAATCTCAACCAGGGATTTCTTTTTCTACAATGGCACTACAGCTCAAATCGGGCCTTGGCCTCTTGACTTTCCAGGTACCTAACATTTTTTTTAATTACTTATTGTGGAAAGGTTGGTAGCCCTTCACTCTATCCTATACCTACAAATTTTTCATTTTTGTAGGTGCTGGTTGATCGGGATTTGAACTCACAACCTTCGCATTATAGACCAACACGCACTAGGCTACACCCAGAGATTTGGGAGTCCCCTTTTACAACAACCGTCCTCTGTTATGAAACCGTTTAATTAACCAACCCTAGAATTATGACCTGCGAGCTAATTCGGATGAACAATAAATGATGGCAAACTAATACCTTCGAAAGACGATGCGAGCTATTTATTATTTCGAGCCTTATCTTATATATAATTTAACCAACTTATATCAAAACCGTGATTTACTATGTATTAGCTTGCATCGTCTGTCCAAGGCATAGACGTCATAAGCTACTGTACTAAAAATAAATTAACCAGTACTATACTAAAAAAAATCAACTACGCAACAATTGAATAAAAATTTCAAAATAATACAAACATAACATTAAAAAATATAGAAAATGTAATTTGCGTTTTGTACTTGCCTTTTTTTTTGAGTATTTTGTAATTTTTTTTTTATTTATATTTTTTTCAATTTTTTTTCTTTGAAGATGTGCTGTGATCTTTTCTTCTTTCTTTCTTTCAAAAACATTGACAAACAATTTGAACAAAATTTTAAGAAAACATTTCTTTTGAGCACTTAATTATTTCAATTTATTCAAATCAAACATTTTTTTTATTTGTATAAATCATATACAATTCGATATTTGCTTTGTGTGGATAACAATAATTTTCTCAAAAAGTCCTACATAATTCAGTTCTAATGTTTTAAACAAAATATAAACAAAAACTATTCTGATAAAAATTCAATGCAACTTTAAGTGCATGAAAAAAAAATTGCGAATCTTTTGATTTAAGATCACAGCACAATTTATTTGAAATAAATTTTTTTTTCTTTTTGAAAATATCCTTTGTTTTAGAGTAAATCTAGATTGGCTCATATTCATACGCTGTTTACAAATTTAAATGTTATGGTGCGCGGTTTAAATTCAATCTAACTGATTCAGTCGTTTCTAATAAGAACAATTTACCGATAGAAGGTAAAACGCTATACCCCAATTCTTGCCTACAGACATTATTAAAAAACAATTAATTTCTATCTAATCTTTGTAAGTTCAATTTAAAAACTATGGACGGCAAAGTCTCTAGCTTCCTGTAATTCTTTCATATAACAATTAAATTTAATATTGTCATAGTTTAACAATTGCGAAAAAAATTTAATGAACTTCTGTAAAATCTTTCAAAGTTAACAAAAAATAAAATTAAAATCGTAATCAATAAAAAATTCAAGATCACTCTCAAGTCTCACATATTCATTCAATAATTGCTTGTAGTTGGTTTTTTTTATCTACATCTCTAGATAAATTTGTGTTGCCTTAACTAAAACTAAGGAAAATGTCTTATCATAGTTTAATACCTCACGCATTTTAAAGAATGCCATTCCGGTCAGTAATGAATCAGAGCCAGCCTGATGCTGCGGTCCGACTCGTCGCAATTCCAATTGATCAGCAACTTCTTGCAATCCGCCTTTCAAATTCTTACAAGATTTCATTAAATATTTGATATCGTAAATTGTCGGAAAATATAATCGTAACAATTCGAAAAAATCACTTTCTTCAGGCGGTAGATTTTGATCGGTTAATAATTTGAGTAAATAGCCGAAATCGTAACCCGAATGAAAACATAACCATTTAATGTTGTCCATTAAAACGATACCGGATGTCATTAGTAATTCGGCAAAATCTAACGGATCGATACCGTCTTCTTCGTGTTTTTTGAATTGTATGCCAGAATTAGTTAGCAAATCGATTGAATCTTGGGCGTACATGTCTTCGCTGTAAGAATGAAATGCGTAATAAATATTTCTTTAATAACTTGATGAACTTACGCCAAACTGAATTTGAAATTGAATTGCCATGTTGAGTAGCCAGGCGGTGTTTTACCATCTTCATCCATAAACGTTAATCCCAATTGAATGATTCGCAGTAGATCGACATTGCATCGTAACAATTGATATTGATAGTCGGCCGTTGAACGAAATTCGCCGACTGGTCGGGCAACGACACCCGGAAATTCCGTATCCATTGCAACATAGTGATATTTTTGTACGACTTGTCTTATTGTACGGAACTCATCTTCGAGATTATGCTTCCATACATCACGAATACCACACTCTTCGTTACTTGGGATGTTTCCTGAATGCGACGAATGTCCGCCGCTAATTGCCGAAGGCATTGCCTAAAGAAAAAAGATTTTTCGTTTCATATTTTGTCGTACTAAATTTGCACAATTACAATTCAGATAAATTGTGTTGAAGATTTATCTAAAATCGACGAAATTACACGGGTCAACACAATTTTTGTAAATAGCTGATTCTAATAGAAAATTTTGCGCTGATTTCAGAAACGTGAAAAAATTGCTTTTAGCAATTCAAAATTTTTTTTTTCGGGTACCAACACCGATTCCGATGTTTGCTATTCACTATCCTATCACTTCTCTAACCTCTCTTTCACTGAGCTCGTGTTTTGATGTGTTTTTGTAAGTAAATAAAAATAAACTGCCAACAAGTCGGGCGAAACTTTATTATTCTTAGGACAAGTTACGGATGAGTGGAAAGTCAATATGCAGGTTAGAGTGGTTAGGGGATGTTGTCAATTTAACAATATTTCATTCGTCTCTACAAGTTTGGGTTTTCATGAGGGGAGGAGGGGAGGGGTAGTAGTAAGGATGGGTGGATGTTAATAGTTTTTAAATTGATTGCTTGAATCACGTCCAATATTCTCTGTATAGAATTTGTTTCATAGACGAAGTTGCATAGAATTTTCATAAAAGTCGGTGTATTTTACATTCACGAAACCGAATATTTGTATGGGAGGGGGTAGAGCGGATAAGGGAATCATAAAATTTATGATGCAGTTTTATTTCATTTCTTTTGTACAAAATTCCAAGTTCGTAGCTTTTAATTTGTTGGTTATTGGTTAATTTAATGAAATTGGTCGAAATCATACTTTTGTATGGGAGGGGGTAGAAGGGCAAGTGTGATTTCAAGACATTTGACGCAATATTGTTTCAATTATTTTTAAAAGTTCTTAAGCAAAATTTTAAATTGATAGCTTTAAATAATTAGGTGATAATTGATTTCTTAATAATGGTAGAAATCATACTTTTGTATGGGAGGGGGTAGAAGTACAGGCGCGATCTCAAAACTTTTGACGCAATTTTATTTTAACTATTTTTAAAAGTTTGTGTGCAAAATTTCAAATTAATAGCTTTTAATAGTTAGGTGATAATTGATGTCTTGAAAATGGTCGAAAAAATAATTTTGTATGAGGGGTTAGAAGTTTTAAAGATATTCGACCAGTTAATATTTCGAATTTTTAGAGATTTTTTTAAATGCATTTCGCAAATTTTCAAGTTTCTACCTTAAAATTTCATTCAAAAATTTTCAGTTTATGTGTTTTTATCAATGCACATGAAACACCTTGTGCACGTTAGACCGGGGGATTCGGTTTATAACAATTATGGAACAAGTTATTATTATTATTTTTCTATGTACATCAAATAGATGTATCCACATACAAAATTTAAACTTTGTATCTTTCACCAGAGCCCTAAAAAAATCACTCAAAATTTTCGACATTTTTGCTTATCACCTCCCTTCCCTTACACCTCTCAACTAAATTTTTACCAAAATTAACGACTATGTAGTTCTACAATTTGACAAATTTTCAATTTGATATCTGTACTCTGTTTTGAGATATAGGGATTTGTAATTTTGAAAAGTGCGCCATTTTTGAAATGCTCCCCATTTCCCCCAACTAACATTATTTCAACATGTTATATTTTTTTCGTATTTTTCTAGTATAGCTTAATATATGTTTCAAGTTTCAATTACATAGCTTAAGAGATAGTTGAGATATTCATTTTTAAGTGTTTTTCTTTGCACCCCCTCTGACCCTCCCCCGTACAAAAATTAGCCACTCTATAAGCTGATTCGGATGGAACTATATGTATGTCACCTTAATGGTCCCAAAATATGAATTTTTTACAATAAGTAATTTCAAAGATAGAATCATTTAAAAAAAATTTGGCCGTCAATTTACTTTTAGCCCCTTTTTTCGGACGCCAATAAATAAAAAAATTAAATTATTTTTAAAGTTACTCTCTATACCTCTGCTGATTTTCAACTTCCTATCTGCATTCGTGGTGGAGATATTAGCAAGTGTTGTTTTTGACTTTTTCCCTCCCCACCTCCACCTTCCACCTAACACCCCACAAAATTTAGAAAATAGAGCTCACTTACCCAATCAACAATTCACCCAAAAACGAACATTCTACCTTTAATGGTCTCGGAGATGAGTCCATATGTACGGCGTACGGCGGAAATGCAGTTTTAGGCTAATTTAGTCATGAAACGCGAAAAAAACAAAATTTCAGGGTAGCAAATTTTTTCTTTCTATACCGATCACAATACTTTATTATTAAAATAATAAAGTAAATGTGAAAAAACGCCTCAAAAGTGCAAAAACAGTGCTGACTCTTTTTGTTATACGGGCGTGCGGTGAGTTTAAACGATTAAAAATAATAGTAATGACTGTTTTGGAGAAAAGGCGCATGAACACGATTCCAAGTGCAAAGTTGGCGACCTGGACAAGCATGGGTTCCGCACATGAGCTGTGTACGATTTACAAGAACTTTCAGGGGCTGGTTACGAGGTTCACACAAAGCCATGTTAATTGCGGCTCCGATGATTTGAAGGGAGCCGAAGGATCATATCAATGATTGCTACTTTACTTTTTTTTTTGAGTCGTCCATGTAATCGCACAGGTTCAGATAATTGTAGTCGACTGCGCTCGTTGTACGTTGTGTTCTTCTGTGGCGACAGCAGCATTCCATACGATTTACGTGTCATCTTACGGCGTTCCCGGATGATTTTCTATAGTATATTCGAAATCACCCAGGAAGCGAAGCACAAGAATACCATTCCTTTAATTAATGTATTTTCGTTTGGTATTCATTTTTAGAGAAATAAAGTTACATCAATCAATCAAATCAAATTTCTGTTAAGACCCCCTAAAGGGGCATAGGACAGAAACAACTCTCTTCCACAAGGCGCGATCCTAAGCATCGGCCTTAAGCTGTAGCCAGGACTTGTTTATATCTCTGGGCTCCTGCTCAACTGCTCGCTTCCATGCTACATGGTCGACCAAACTGACGTCTTCCTTGAGGATTATAATCCAGAGCCTGTTTGGCGATGTTTCGCTCTGGTTTCCTCAAAGTTTGACCGATCCACTTCTGCCACTTCTGGCTTTGAATCTCAATAACTATTCTAGTCTGTCCAATTGTACTCCAAAGTTCGTCGTTGGAGATCACTTCTGGCCAGAATATTCCTAAAATGCGTCGGAGGCATTGGGTCACGACAGTTTGCAGTTTCTTGGTAAGTCAAACGATTACCTTTCACGTAGTACAACCATATAACAACACGGATTTGACGCATGCGCCAAAAACTCGCAGCCTCGTGCGAAGGGAGATCTCTCTTAAACTCGAGAAAGGGGAAAGGATACCGAAAGCCTGATGAGCTTTATTTAGACGAGCCTCAATATCCTTTTCGGCTTCGCCGTCCAAGCTGACAATGCGTCCGAGATAACAAAAATCTTGCATCTTTTCCACATCTTGTCCACTAAGATTAATCGGAGTGCTTGTGTTCGAACCCATGCGCATGTACTTGATTTTACGCACATTTAGTTTTAGTCCCGCCTCTTTGAATTTAGAATGCAACGAGCGAACATTTGACTTTAAGTCCGAACGGTTATGTGCAAGCAAACACACGTCATCAGCATAATCAAGGTGACTTAAGATGTTAAATAGTTCCCCCCCCCTTCCAATTCAGCTTTTAAGATGTCATTTATTACCACCAGAAACTGGGCTGGTGCTAATATGCAGCCTTGTCTGACATCCGTTCGCACAGGAAAGCTCTCGGACAGCTCTCCTCTATGTAAGACGCGACACCTTGCATCTTCGTAAGATTCTTTAATCATAGCTATGATCTTATCTGGAATACCTCTCCTACGCAAAGCATTACATATGTAATCTCAAGTCCAAAAACATAAGATGTAGTGGCGAACCCATTTCGGCTGACTGCTCCAATATTATCCGTAGGGTATTTGTGTGGTCGTTACAAGACGACCCTTTACGGAATCCAGCCTGATAAACTTCGAGAGCGCTCTCCACAACATCACTAATCCTATTGAGCCATGATTTTAGCTAGGGTGTTGCCTAGTGGGTAACGTCTTGTAATGCTAAGGTCGTGAGTTCAAATCTCAGTCGACGCAATATATAATTTCAGCACATTACCTGCAAGGATATGCCTTGGTCACCCCAATCTACGAAAATAAAAAATTCATAGATTGAGGGCTGTTCGAAGGACTAACAACCTTTCCACAATAAATAATGAAAAATGTTAAGGAACCTGAATATCAGGAGGCCAAGGTCCGATTTGGGCTGTAGCGCCATTGCAGAAGAAGAAGATGATTTTCGATGCGGCAGTAAGTAGACATATGCCACGCCAAATGCCACAATCCCGAAGATCGCCCTTCTTCGGAATTTTCACAATGACGCCCTCCTTCTATTCAGTCGGATATCTTCCTTCATTCCACACTTCAGTAAAGAGTGCGAGGAGTCCGTCTATACGTGGGGCTTTCCTCCCCGCGATTGACCGAATGGCGGAAACTATCTTTTCTTTATCTGGGGGATCGTCCCTAATAGAGGATTGTTGCGTTTGGATGTTTGGTAGTTTTTCTGTTTCTGGAATATCTTCCTCTGACAAGATGTTAAAAATATCAGAGAAATATTCCTTCCATCGCCGCAACTGGTGTTCACTCATATTAAGGAGAGTTCCGTTGACATCTCTCACCAGGAGGTTGGCGGTGAAATCCCTGTTCGTCAACTGTTTCATGATTTTGAATAGTGAACCCATATCCCCAAGGTAAGCCGCAGATTCTGCCTTGTTTGCTAGATCTTCAATGGCATTTCTCTTGTCGCGTTTAACAGCCTTTTTAAGCTGTATATGAGCAGCGCGGTAGTTCTGTCTCAATTCGGATGTTCTTTGGTTGACATCAGGTTGAGAGATGATTGCCAACTTGGCTTTTTTCCGATCACTAACCTTGTCCCATGTGTCTTACGACATTCAGTGTTTCTCAACGCTTTGCACATGTCCCACAGACTCTTCAGCACTAGTTAGAAACGTGTTTCTAGCTGCCTCCCAATTGGCGTCCAGTGTGTGCATTTCATATCCACCCAATGTGGATGAATTTTCACGTAGAAAACGAAGCTGTATATTATCACCAATCCGGTTTCTAGTGGTAATAAATGACATGTTAAAGCCTACACCTCCAGTGGGGACTCCGTAACGTCTGACGTCACCTTGATTATGCTGACGACGTGTATTTGCTTGCACATAACCATTCGCATTTAGAGTCAAAAGTTAGCTCGTTACATTCTAAATGCAAAGAAGCAGGACTATAAATGTACGTAAAACCAAGTACATGGACATGGGTTTGAACACAAGCTCACCGATTGTTTTTAACGGACAAGATGTAGAAGAGGTGCAAGATTTTGTTACATGGACAGCGGAGCCAAAAATGATATTGAGGCCCGAATAAATTAAGTTCGTCAGTTGACCTTCGGTTCTTTGTAAACTAAATGGAACTAAATTATGCACTTGATGATGCAGACGCTTTTTTTTTGCTCTGCTCTACCTCACTAGACACTGAGCACTAAATAGCCTTGAAATTTACTTTTTAAGCCACATACATAGACGGACAAAAGTATTCGCTAATTGACGTATATCGACTTTAATTGTTCATAGCATTTTCCAGAAACATGTATATAGGAGAATTCTCACGAAAATACTATATCTGTATTTTTATTAAAACATCTTATACGGAGAAATGTCTCTTATTGCCTCCATTCCAAGAAAAAATCTGATAATTTATTTATGGTACGAGTTTCACTTGGACAAAAGTATGCGCCATTTGCATTCCTAGTTAAAATTCCAGGAATTTACAAACAAAACAACATCAATTTACTACACTACTAGTATCCGAATGGAGATATTTTTCAGTCTACGATAATTTTGCATAGCTTACTGACCGCGATTGCGAGGTATTTTCCGAGTTTTAAAAGAAAAATTGGTCGAAACGGGAAAGAAACCACTGAGGAACGGAAAATAATTTTAAATTTGTTTATGGACATGAAACCTATCAAAGATATTTGTCAAATAGTGAAACGCAGTCGGACCACAGTTCGGGATGTAATAAAGCGGTTTTCAGGGATTTTCGAAATTTTAAGAGAAGTGGAAGGCGTAGCAAGCTTAATGATTGAGAAATCTCGAATATTGTTAAAAAGGAACCAAAAACCAGTTCATCGAAAATCGCAACCCATCCCCTGTGGGATGGGGGCAAAAGAATTCCCCCACAACCAGTCCTGCTTGCCCTAAAAATCGCAAATGGATACTCACTGGATCATGGGCTTATCACCCGTGATCTTAAATCCTAACTGATACGAGAAACGGTTACAGCGTCTCGCATACGGACTAATTCTACGGTAACGACTTTTGGCATTCGAAAACGGACTATGATTGGCTTCTGGAACGTTTGAACATTGAATGACGGTGGAAGTGCTGGGGTTACTCGGTCCTTGCACAGCTAATCAGTGATCGACCGTGAAATGGAGAACTATAGCATCCAAATCTTGGGCTTGAGCGAGGTCTGGTGGACTGGATCGGGAGAAGAATGAACCCCTAGCGGAAACACCATTCTGTACGTTGGTCCTGAGAGTGAAGCCAAAAATGGCGTGGCGTTCGTCCTTACAATGAGAGCGAGAAACAGTATCATCAGCTAGGAACCAACCTCGGATAGGATTATCGTCGTCAGACTCAGGACCAGTGTCAAAAACGTCACAATTCTACAGTGCTACGCACCAATTAATACCGCAACACCTGGTGACTAAGAGAAGTTTTATAGCCAACTGAGTGCCACCCAGGTTGGATCTGACAACATTGGACTTGAACACATCATAGGGAGGCATGGTGACCCTTGGGTCGACGCGTCACGACCTTGGATTAAGAGACCCGAAAACGGCGAATTATTTATAGAGTTTTGTAGTACTCGGCAAATGGTCATCGCAGGGACCCTTTTTCCACACAAATTATCATAAAACATCTTGGGTTTCCCCTGATGGTGTTACTCAGAACCAGATCGACCATTTGGCTGTAAGTCGGCTTCCAATCTTTACTGAGGTGTGGAATGAAGGAAGTTATCCGACTGAATGGAAGGAGGGTGTCATTGTGAAAATTCCGAAGAAGGGCGACATTCGGGATTGTGACAATTGGCGTGGTATATTTCTACTTACTGCCGTATCGAAATTCATGGCTAAGGTAACTCTCAATAGGATTAGTGATGTTGTGGAGAGCGCTCTCGAAGTTTATCAGGCTGGATTCCGTAAAGGGTCGTCTTGAACCGACCACACAAATATTGGAGCAGTCAGCCGAAATGGGTCGCCACTACATCTCATGTTTGTGGACTTCGAGAAGGCTTTCGACAGCGTTAAGCGAGATTACATATGGAATGCTTTGCGTAGAAGAGGTATCCAAGATATAGTCATAGCTATGATTAAAGAATCCTACGAAGATGCAAGGTGTCACGTCTTGCATAGAGACTAGTCCTTTTATTTTCCCTGTCATTTTAGTGCCGAAAAAGACTAAAGACGGCAAGAAGAAATTCGGAGTCTGCGTCGATTTTAGAGAATTAAATAAAAAATGCATTCCCTATTCATATCCGCAACCACGTATTGAAGATATTTTGGACAGCTTATGTTATACACGATATTTCACTACGCTGTGGATATCACCAAGTTCTAATTGAAAGCTGTGACCGCGAAAAAACCGCGTTTAGTGCCAACTATAATCATTACCAATCCAAGCGCTTACCGTTTGGATTAAAAACAGCGCCCTCATTTTTTCAGTCAATGCAAAACCAAAAAATGACCGGTCTCCAGGGCGTAAAGTGTATTGTGTACTTAGACTACGTAGTCATATTCGCGAAAAACTTCAACGAGCACATTCAGAAGCTCGCGATTCGGTGGACACTTTGGAAATAAAACGCTAGCTAGAGTTAGGCGCAGGTATAGATGGCCCGGAATGGGAAAATATATTAAAAGCCATATAAGAAAATGTCCAAAGTGTCAGAAGAATAAGAACTCGCGGCCTGTGAAAATTCCTATGGTAATCCCACCAATATCAGAAAGACCTTTTGAAAAAATATATATAGATTTAGTAGGTCCTCAACCTACTTTACATAACGGTAATAAGAACATTCTGAGTATGATGGATGATATCACATGTTATGTTGATTTTTCTGCTATCTGATCAAGAAGCGAACGCCGTGGCTAGAATTTTATTCGATCAGATACTTAGTCGTTACAACCTACCTAAACAACTGGTAACTGATCAGGATTTAAATTTCACGAGTGACATATTTAAGTCGCTAGGGTGTAGTCTAGTGGGTAGCGTGTTTGGTTTACAATGCGAAGGTCGTGAGTTCAAATCCCGGTCGACGCATAATTCCAGCACACTATCTGCTTGAATATTCCTTGGTTACCTCAATCTACGAAAATGAAAAATTCGTAGATAGAGGGTTGTGCGAAGAGCTAACAACTCTTCCGCAATAAATAATGAAAATGTTAAGGAACCTGAAGGTCAGGAGGCCAAGGCCCGATTTGGGCTGTAGCGCCATTGAAGAAGAATATTTAAGTCTCTATGCAGGGTTCTCAAAATCAAAAAGTTATAAACAACGGCCTATCATCCCCAATCAAATGCTGTTGAAATACAGCACTCATGGCTTGGTAATTACCTGAGATGCTTCGTAGACGACGATTCTCTCAATTGGGATGACTACCTTAGAACAGCGGCTCACGCGTATAACAACACCGTACATGCTGGTACGAAATTAACACCCATGGAGACGCTATTTGGTTTCGCTTCGGAAATACCGAGTAAATTACAAATGAATGTAGAGCCAGTGTACAACTACGAAAACTATCACTTCGAGCTTCGGAACAAGCTACAAAAATTATTCCAATTGGTGAAGTTGAATCTCGAAAACTCGAAGGTTCATTCGAAAAAGTATTACGACAGAAACATAAATGTGACTCGGTTCCATGTCGGTGACGATGTACTGCTTAAAGATCCAGCTAGATCAGGAAAGCTCAGTGCAATTTTTAGAGGCCCTTATAAGATAATTCACCCGAAAACGTTTCAATCCTTATCAAGAAGAAACTAAAAAGAGTCCACGTGAACAGAATAAAGCTTTGGCTTATTAGAGAAACATTCAAAGTAGCTTGTTAATAATTAAACTTCTAAATTTCAGATCTAACAGGGGAAGAGAAGCGTGAGAGACACCAGAATAAACAAACGTGAATATTAATCCAGGTTAAGACGTGAAAGACACCAGAATAATAAATAAAAATTAATCCAGGTAAAAAGCAACAAAAAATAGCGAAAGAAAAACTTATTCAAACACAAAAATACACATGCTTTGGAAAAAATAAAAGCGAACACAAAGTTAAATAAACTGCCAACAAGTCGGGCGAAACTTTATTATTCTTGGGACAAGTTGCGTATGTGTGGAAAGTCAATATGCAGATTAGAGTTGTTAGGGAAGACTAAGTGAAAGCGGGTTCTTGGGCAGGGCAACTGTCAATTTAACACTTTGCTGAAACGTTCAAAAGCTCCAGTACATATAATCAATATTTCATTCCTTTATTTATCCAAGTTTGAGTGTTTGTGAGGGGTGGGGTGAGGGGTGATAGTAAGAGTGGGTGGATGGTAATAGTTTTTAATTGATTGCTTGAATCACGTCCAATATTCTCTGCATAGAATGTCAGTTTCATAGACGAAGTTGCATAGAATTTTCATAGGATTCGGTGTATTTTACATACATTCACGAAACCAAACATTTGTATGGGAGGGGGTAGAGGAGGTAGGGGAATCGTAAAATTTGTGATGCAATTTTATTTCTTTTCTCTTGTAGTGTGCTCGTACAAAATTTCAAGTTCGTAGCTTTTAATTTGTTGGTTATTAGTTGATTCAATGAAATTGGTCGAAATGATACTTTTGTATGGGAGGGGGTAGAAGGGCAAGCGCGATTGCAAAACTTTTAAAGTAATATCATTTCAATTATTTTTATAAGCTTTTGAGCAAAATTTGAAATTGGTAGCTTTTAAGAGTTAGCTGATAACTGATTTCCTAAAAATGCTCGAAAAAATAATTTTGTATGGGAGGGGGTAGAAGAGGTAGGGGAATAGCAAAATTTGTGACGCAATTTTCTTTTTTATCTCTTTTAAGGTGCTCGTACAAAATTTCAAGTTCGTAGCTTTTAATTTGTTGGTTAGCAGTTGTTTTATTGAAATTGGTCGAAATCATGCTTTTGTATGGGAGGGGGTAGAACGGCAAGTGTGATCTCAAAAATTTTGACGCAGTTCTATTTCAACTATTTTCAAATGATTTTGTGCAAAATTTCAAATTGATAGCTTTTACTAATTAGGTGATAATTAATTTCTTAAAAATGGTCGAAAAAATCATTTTGTATGGGAGGGAGTAGAAGCTTTCAAGGTATTCGACCAGTTTATATTTCATTCTTTTAAAGATTTTTTTTAAATGCATTTCACAAGTTTTCAAGTTTCTACCTTTAAATTTCATTCAAAAATTTTCAGTTTATGTGGTTTTTTCATTGCACATGAAACACCTTGTGCACGGTAGACCAGGGGGGTCGGTGCATAACAATTGTGGAATTTTTATTATTTTTTCTGTATGTACAACAAATAGATGTATCAACATGGAAAATTTAAATTTTGTATCTTTCACCAGAGCCCTTAAAAAATCACTCAAAATTTTCGACATTTTTGGTTACCACCTCCCTCCCCTTACACCTCCCAACGTAAAATTTTTACAAAATTTAAAAACTACCTAGTTCTACAATTTGACAAAATTTTAATTTGATATCTGTACTCAATTTTGAATTATAACGGTTTGAAATTTTGGAAAGTGCGCCATTTTTTAAATGCTCCCCATTTCCCCCCACTACTATTTTGTCCAAATGTTATATTTTTCAGGTATTTCTCTAGTATAGCTTAGTATGGGTTCTAAGATTCAATTACATAGCTTAATAAATAGCCGAGATATTGATTTTTAAGTGTTTTTCTTTGCACCCCCCTTGACCCTCCCCCTTACAATAATTAGCTTCTATCTAAACTGATTCTAGTAGATCTTGATACTATCTTAACGGTCTCAAAATATCAATTTTTTATGGGAAGTAATTTCGAAGATATAATCATTTGAAAAAAACTTCGGCCGACAATTGGTTCTTAGCCCCCCCTTTTTGCACCCCAATGGATAAAAAAATTAAATTATTTTTAAAAGTTGTCCCACAAATCCCTCTATATGTATGTTGAGTTTTAGCTTCCTAGCTGTTACCATGGTTAAGATATTTGAATTCGTATTTTTCGGTTTAAGCGTTCCCCCGCCTCCCCCTGAACCCGTACACCCCCCAAAATGGGTATCCGCTTGAGATCCGCAACTATCTACAATCCCCCCAAAAATGAACTCTCTATCTTGAAGGGTTTGGGAGTTAATGTGCGCTGAGCGTACACGTCGGCGTACGGCGGACGGCGTACAGATAGACGGATTTTTTTTTATTGCATTTTTAGGCTAATTTAGTCATGAAACGCGAAAAAACAAAATTTCAGGGTAGCAAATTTTTTTTTTTCCCAAGTCGATCACAATACTTTATTATTAAAATAATAAAGTAATATTAATGAGTAAAAAAAACGCGAACATGTAGCATCCGCAGTGGGGATACTGTTGTGTACTCCCTTGATAATACCGATCGAAACATATGTTGCAACCAGAAGAAAGACCACAGATGTCATTAAAAATAGACGAGTCTATCATCCTGAACCAACTGAACCGGCTAAAAACCAACACGAGCCACCTTCCCGTAATTCCAGCGAACAATCTTAATTCTATTTGGCAATCGGAGAGCAGGACTGTAGATGACCTAGTAGACAAAATTGAAACGGAGAACCATCGAAGAAACCAGAACCAAACGTCGAAAATACATATGGCCAAATCTGCACGAGTGCTAGCCTCACTGAACTATTAGTCATCGTAGTTGCCATACTTTGGAAACTATGCTGGAAGAGAACTAGATTAGACGAGCCTATCAGCGAACATCAATTGCCTAGAACATCAATTGCCTAGAACATCAAAAGAAAACCCTGAAAACCGGATCCAAGCCCGCACTCGTAATAGCTACGACAAGGAAAACGTCGAGAATAAAAAGGATATACCACTGATACACGCGCAGCCATCAGCAGAAATCCCCGTAGCGTAGCCACACCACGTCGCAATCGACAGGTCTTAGAGCTAGTGTAAATAATTACTATGTAGTATAGTATAGTATAAGAACTCAACCAAGCATAATCTTGGCAAGATTTAATTAATAAACTGTTTAAACGTTTTATGCAATAGAAAAAGCAAGTTTTTTGCAGAAGGGAGGAATGTCAGGGATCATGCCCTAACGATATTGATGTTGAATCGACAGGTCATTGTCTTAATGTATAACGATATAAATTCAACATCATGCAATACATCAGCACATGCCATGCGTCCACGAGTCGCAAAGTTGCGAAAACTCACATGGTGTTGAATATCCGTAACATTGGAAAATGTATAATCAATGTAAATTCGACACCATGTGAGTTTAGCGACCTTACGATCTTCGGCATGTGCGTCCGGTCGTAAGCTAGATTGCCCGGATCGAAAACCTAAGTTGAGATCGATCGAGGAGTTGAATTTGGCTCTGATTGGGAGCAGACCTAATATAAGAAATAGTTTAATAAAGTGTTAATGTAATATTTAATAAGTTGTTTTATTTGTGACTCGACCTAACAACCCCATAGAACATTTATGGGATTTCCTCGACAAGTAATTAAGACATCACACATATTACTTCAAAAAGTCAGCTGAAATCTATTATAAAGAACAAACGGGATAAAATCAGTGCAGAGATAACCAGCAAGTTAGTACAATTCAATGGGAAGTTGCTTAAGGGAGGTAATTAAGCGAAGTGGAAAGTCAACAAAATACTAAACATTGCAAACATTCAAATAATTGTTAACATCTCTAATGTATATTAGGATATGGCGAATACTTTTGTCCAGGCGAAATTTGAAATCTAACCGTTTCATATATTTTTTTTTTTACGTTAATTAATGTGGACTAAGTTTTGTTTTACTTGGATTGTTTTTGTAAATAAAGGAAGTTTCTTTTTCTGTAATAACTTAGTTGCTACTACTTTCTTTGGATCCTAGCGGACAACTAATGGCGAATACTTTTGCCCGTCTGTGTATTTTTATTTTCGCATTATTCAAATCCGAAAAACACTTGCTTTCGCTCTCAACATCATATTCAGGCTCAACAGGTCCGCAAACCGATTGCATTGCTATTCACTGCTGCGTATGAAACTAGGAAAAAAATATCAAACTCTTCTTGTTCTCCTTTCGTCAAATCTCGATGAGTTTTTCGATTTATATTGTGAGTACCGATAATTTGTAAGCAAAATTACTCTGGGGAATGATATTTCAAAAATTGGACTACTGGGGTGTACCCACTCAACCAGCTGCTGTAAAAAAAACTGGTTAACAGACCGTGCTAATTTTTGGGATAATAATTAAGGACAGTCTTACCTGCTTGCCAAGAAAAAAAAAATTTTAATATCCTTCCCCAAAGTAATTTTATTTACAAATTATCGGTACTTTATGGACATAATGTATCGCATAAATGTTAGTTGATCGCAAGTCAATAAAAAAAAATTACAATGAAGCTAGAATAAAAATACGTTCTCAAACTTAGTTCAATGATCTTCATTGAAAAAAAAAAAATACAAATCATATGCGGGTCCTGAATGCTCCGGTACATGAAAAATAAGGTCTTTGTTCAAATAATTTCTATGTTCGCGTAAACCACCGGAACGAGTTCTTACATATTCCTCGTCGTACGACAAAGTCGATTCCATTACTTAGATTCATTATCGTTACCCTTTTTGAATTTGAAGATCTTTTTGGAAACTTAAAAATGCCTTACGGCACTGGTTTAAATATTTTGCGGAGTCGCCCACTATAATTTTATTCATTCACCTACCAACTTGCAAATGAGCTTGGCAGAATAGAAATGCGCCTCTGATGCCACTTCCACATCCTATTGTGTTACCACCTTGTTATATTTACTTAAAACAACGCAAGATTTCTTATGTCAAATCGCAAAACCAAGACAAAATGATGATGCAAGAAAATCATTTGCTTCTCGGCTAAAGCGTCTTTGTGTGAGATCGATAGATTTTTTTACGATTTCAATTTCCTTTCATTCCGCCTGAAACAGGATTTTCTCTTTACTTCTCGTTTTTCTATCTTTAGGTTACGTAATATCGTCTTAAACGTACGAAAACATCATCGGCCTCCGTCGCTGGCCCGACAGACACGTACTTAACCCCCAAAACACCGTGAGTAAACGAAAACAAAACCAATGTAAATCCGACAACAAAACAAAAATAAAATCAAGCGAAATATCGTACAGTTCTATAAATCAATAAAGAAAAAAATAGAAATAAAAATCATCTCACCTATTTTATGGATTCTGTGTGAACTTGGGAACAGAAAAATTCTACTTAAAGACTGTGCGCTCCAGAAGCCTTGACCGAGCTGACAAAGTGAATTCCAATCAAGGCTCGAATGTGGAGCCTTGGAATTCCTAGTGTTTCAATTATATTTTTTTTACAAAATATCACTTACATCAGTTAAATCACCGATGTCAGCCACTGTGCCTTCGCGCCCAGCAAATTTATTATCCTGTTCCTGCAACCGAAATTACCGGAATTCTCAGCAAGGTCTGGCTCGAAGCTGGACGATAAATTGGCGACTGCTACTTTTCCTGATGCTGTTCTGCCGCTGTTGTTGTTGATGATACCGTTAGTTAACCGCAGATGACAAAAAAACAAAATGTGAAAAACAAAGTTGTGGCGGCGGCGACACAAAGAAGTGTTCCGCCCCGAAAATGAAAAAAATTGTTTTTGTGAATTTGCACGTCGGACGTTTTTGCGTTTGAAGCGTAGGGTTTGGTTCGTTTGAATTCCAGTTGATCACTTGAAATCATCGGAAGGCTCTGTACCCAGGAGAAAAAAGCAAAATTAACGACTAAGACGAACAGGAACTTGAGGACGACACGAAATTCTAGATTTTGCTGAAAGTTTGCAAGCATTCGTGAAACGTCAAAAAAAATGTTCATCGAATTTCATGTCATCGAATTTGACGCCGTTCCCGACGAAGATTTCAACAACTTACCCGTCATTTTAACGCGGAGGATTTGTTACAATCGAAATTCGACGGTCTTTACGCAAATTTACCGGACAAGCAAGAAAATCCTGCTTTCAACTGTTCGCACTTCACTTTCTTTAAAAGTTTTGTGTCTCTTCTTCTTGTTTTCTTTTGGCGAGATGTAGCGCGAGCATCACACATGTAGAAAAATTGGGAGGGAATTTGTTGTTTTTCGAGGCGGTTAAGCATTAGTGATGCCCGATGTGGCGTGAAGTTTTGCTTTGGAGAATCGCAAATTTCTACGGAGAATATTTTGAATCTAAGCGCTCTACCATTTAAGCGTTCTACCATTTCACTAGTGGTCTCGCACGCCTGGGGTCGTGAGTTCAAAACCTCACGGGGGGCAAATTTTTTCTTGTCTTTCTTTTTTTTTTTTATTTACTTTATGTAATTGCTCAGCTTGAAAACTGGAAATAAATCACGCGGGTCGCAAGAAGGAAAAGAGACAAACCTTATTTCGTCCATGATGTGAAAAGAGAGAACATCATGGATTTTAAGAAGTTTTTGAAGCAAAATATGACTACCTAAAAGAAGGACGATAATTCAAATGCAGTTTTTTGGCAGGAAATGTCATGGTTAAGATTCAAAAAATTACGACCATGCATTATGGAGTTCAAAGAAACCTTCGAAAAAAATTTCAGGAGTCTCGATTTCATTAAAAGAAACTACCGTATTACGCAATCGTCATAGCAGATTTTAAATCTGCGTCCAATACCAATAACCAAAGAAAAATATAAGGTTTTGACATCATAATTTGCTATGGATCGGGCGCAATAATTTTTTTTTTATTTTGATATCATCCTCCTGCCATTACTTTTTAATTATTTATTGGGGAACACGTGAGAGCACTGCGACTTTTTCGGCCTATTGTGCGTTCACAACTTGATAGCTTCGGCTAATTTAAGTGTATACCGAAGTCAGAGACAAAATTTGTTGGTCAAAACTTTCTTTATTTTGAATTGAACTTAACAATTTTTTAACAGAATTATTTCCCGTAATGTACTAAGCCCAAAAGCTATAACAAATAATAATCTTCAACTCTCAGAAAAATAAAAAAAAAAATAAAAATGTCAATTGAGCCACACTTTTTGTTGGACACAAAATTTTCAACTTCTGAAAATAACGGCATCATATGCGTAATAGGTTTACTGCCAAACTGCAATTTTGTATTTTTTCATTTTGTTTGCTGTTTGTATAGCTTCCCTGAGTGAGTTCTTGTTGGTTATTTTATACAAGGGTGTAACTTGTGTGAAGCGTCAAACGAAAATGGGAGATAGAGGAACTTGTCCTGAGTGGAAAATCGTTCCACACATACTCCAATTTTGCACCGTTAAGGACATAGCGCGATTGTAAGGACGAAGGATTTTCATCGTACCAGTGATCACTGTTTGATCTATAACTTCTGCCGTAACGCAATAATTTTGGGCTCGTTGGAAAGGACACAAATTCTTCTTTCCATATTGCTATCAACTGTGTCGGTCAGTGCTATACTTTGTGAGAAAAAGTCATTTCAATGACACAAAAATAATAAAAAATTGAAAAAAATACAAAAAAAGTCCTTTTTTCTTCAAGAAGGACCTCATTAACCACCAAATTTTATTACATTTTCGAAAAGCCCATAAAATTTCACTATAAGTTTGCAAACAGAATTTCTTCATATTTGCAAGAACAAGTGAGTTCCCTGCACATGTTTGAAATACTGCTAAACATAGAATTTACTGCAAAACAGATGCAGTAATGAGAGCAACCATGTTAACAACACAAGTATTCATCTTATGTGTGGAAATAATTATGTTACAGTTAAGTAAAAATATGACAACTAATTAGATAGCGTCCATTTAAGTCAATTAACTAACATCCATTTAAGTTAATTAAGTAATCTTCATTTAAGTAGGGCGTGGAGTTTACTTGCTCCCTTTAGGAACAGGAATGACTTCGTCCTACGTAGATTTTTCTGCGATAAAAGCATCGGGAGGAAGCAGCAGCAAACAGAATGTCATTGACATCATTCACTTCCGTGCTGTCAAAAGTTATGGAAACTGCTGTCAACCTCAAGATCATGCAATACTTGGAGAGCAATCAACTTATAGATGATCGCCAATATGGTTTCCGGTCGGGAAGATCCACAGGTGATCTATTGGTTTACCTAACCGAACGCTGGAACACTTGCATACACAATTTGGCGAAGGCCAAGTACTTGCATTAATTGTTTGGCATAAATCCCTACTTTCTAAGCTAAAATCATTTGGCTTTAATGCTCCTTTTTTGTTATGGATTGAGAATTTCCTATCGAAGCGCGCCATACAAGTTGTTTTAGATGGCGTCTCTTCGTCTCCCTTTCCTATCAATTCCGGCGGCCCTCAAGGCTCCGTTTTATCACCTACCTTATTTCTAATCTTTATTAACGACCTTCTGTCGTCGACTCTCAACCCAGTTCACAGCTTCGCAGATGATAGTACACTCGAAAACATTTACAGCTTCGACTCAATTGCTGAGGCGCACCAATCTTGTGTGCCTAAAGTGGCTTTGTCAACATCAGATTCATTCAACACAGACAACCAATCGCAATTGGATATGTCAAGATTTAAAGTTTCAAAATCAGCTTTGGCGAAATTAAAATAATTACTAGCAATACATTTCGAGTCCGTAAATTCTGTCTGAGAGTTGAATGTTGCGTGAAGCGCAGTATGAATAGGCAAGTCAGGCAGCAAAGGGCTGTGACATCTATCAATCGTCGTAAGGCTGGCATCAGATGAAAAAATCAGATCCAAAAATCTACCATGAGCATTCGAAATCGGACACACTTGGAAAAGTCCTGTAGCAAGCATGTTGTCCACAAATTGTATTTCGTGTCGGGCACAGGAGGAATACGAAGGCGTCATACAAAACTCATTATCATCAGAGCGTAGCCACAGAATTAAAATATCGTCTGATGGATGAAGAAGACCAAGCAAGATTTCAAACGCATTATAAACCGCATAGTAAACTGATGAAGGTGAAGGTGATATGATGTATACAGTCACAACGTATAGCTTGCGGTTCCCTTGTGTTACAGCTACACACAAGAACTCTAGATTCTCGGTTCCTGGGACATCTATGATCGTAGAAGCAAACCGGCGACGAACGGCGCAGAGGACTCCACCCCCAACCGGTGGATCAAGTAAGTTGGGGTGGCGGTCACGACGAAAAACTTCAAAGTCGGAATCGAAAAGCTCAGAATCTCTGAACTGACAAGACAACCATGTCTCGCAAATGCACACGATATCAAAGGAACAAACAGCAGCGGCGAGATATAGATCCTGAGTCTTCGTACGCATCCCGCTTACGTTACTGTAAGATATCGAGATAGAGCTTGCCCGTTTTTTGACGATGGATTTTGAGATGATAGCCGCGAAAGACGATTTCGGGGCAAAAATTCACGGACGATAGCAGATTTCGGCCATAGTTTCGATGACACAACATGGGCAAAGCAAGCGTCCGGCAGAACAACCTTAAATGAAGACACTCTCGCGCCAACATCGCGGGATATAGGAGTAATCTTTCTACAAGATACTAAGTCCGGTGATAAGTCAACACTTGCACAGCGTAAGATACCAAGAACGTTGTCAGTAATTTCCTTCTCCGTGGTGTCAGATGCTAAGCGCGACACAAAAAGTAACTTTGGCTGTTCAGCGCCTCGTAAAGTGCAGCGAAAGTCTTTTGACGTAGTCGAAGCTTCAGGCACAATATCCGTTTTGTGGTTGTAATCAACCGCAGTAGCTCTACGTTGTGGCGCATTATCAGATTCAGGAACATTCTCTAGGCTCGATTTATCAAATGATGGGAAGGTACGTACCATTGTCATCAACATATAGATTCGACCGTGGGCGAACGTCTTTAGGAGATTTAGCAGCATTCCGTTGAGTATCCATATTTTTTTTCGTGCTCTTACCGCGTTTCATGTTTACTGCTTGCGGCTGTGATTTGAATGCACCAGAAGACAATGTGTTGGAATCAGTCTGGCAGCCAATAGAGCAGGATGAGGAATTCGGATCGATTTGGACGCCAATGTTACTTCTGGCAACTGGCACATGCTCTTTGAAAATTTTTAAATTAGATGATAGTAATTTCACGCTATCATTTAACACATCTAATTTGTGTAGTGTTTGCACGTTGCCCACAACAGGTCCAAACTCACTGTACCCAGTTAAGCTAGAACAAAGATCGGTGATATTGTTGGATAAGGATGTCAATTTAATGTCCGAGTTAGAAACTTTTTTAGACATTTTCGAAACATCATGTTGCATGAGAGAGCAACAAGACTCAACCTTATCAATCTGAGTACCATGTTCACGGATGTCGTCAAAGCAGTTATTCAGTTATAATTATCATGCAGTTGATATATTTTAAATTTTAGATCAGTAACATTCACACTTTTCAAGAAAATCAAATTTTTGGAAACTCGAATTGTGTCACATTGTATGGGAGGAGGTACATAGAAGGAGTAAAGCTTATTGGCTAATTTTTTCTCGATATTAATAATAATGCTAATTAAGGATTTAGTACAAAATTTTAGCTCGACGAAAGTTATACATATCGAGAAAATTGGTGTATAGTATTTCATGAAAAAGTATAGTTTATATGGGAGGTGGTGGAAGAAGTGGGGTATTCAAATAATTTGTACACTAAAAGACTACGTTTATAATAGAAACAATATATTTTAAATTAATAGCTTTTATAGTTTCCAAGAAAATTTGATTTTTAAATATTTTTGAAAATTAATCACTTTGTATGGGAGGGGGTAGAAGGCGTGAGGGGAGTAAAATAAAACCAAAAGCAGATTAAATCTCGGAGCATGCCTAACAAACTATACAAGTTTCATTACAATTGGTTCAGTCGTTTGTGCGTGAAAGATGGCCGCTCATACAGATAGACAACAATTTCAAAAACGTGTTTTTATGCTTCTACTTCTACAATGGCGCTACAGCCCAAATCGGACCTTGGCCTCCTGACATTCAGGTTCCTTAACATTTTTTTCATTACTTATTGTGGGTGGGTTGTTAGCCCTTCGCACAACCCTCTTTCAACGAATTTCTCATTTTCGTAGATTGAGGTGACCAAGGTATATCCAAGCAGGCAATGTGCTGGAATTATTTATTGCGTCGACCGGGATTTGAACTCACGACCTCCGCATTACAATACCAACACGCTACCCACTAGGCTACACCCTAGCTACCCTAGTTTTTGTTAAAATAAAGCAAAAACTAACTTATAGCCATTTATAAGCAAATAACAGACAGACACTACAATTATATTCATCTATGTATATAAATACATATATGGGTCTTTACGACGTCAATAAAAAGAGAACATTTAAACTTTAAGAACGTTTATTAAACTTAGTACTCGGAGGCACTCGGTCGAACGCAGACAGCCCAGCTTTCATCGTAGAAAGCGAATGTTTCCATCGCTGTCCTGTTATTAATTTCTGACCCTTCCGATCCAGTTTGCACATTTCAGTTTGTTTTCTTCAATCCATAGGTTCATTTCAGATTCAAGTTCAGATTTTACTAAGATATGACACGACCTATCTATAGAACATAAAAGATAAGCTAAAAATAAATTTCGAGATTCCTTATGTAAAATATTTGAACTTTCCGCACTTGTAAAATTTGCATAGCTTATCACACGTGCTAACTGTCAATCTTGACTTATTCTTAGACGAGCTCGTCGCATGTCTCGCAACACGACACTAGCTTCCCAGCAGCAACAAGCATAATGCTCAGCATAAAAAGTCGCGCTAATTCTTAACGAATGGTAATGTGTAGCTTCGGAAAAGCTCGTCTTACTCGTTCCCATACCTGATGCCGCCAACCGTAAGCAATGTTGTTGTTGTTGTTTTGTTTTCGTTAATGAGCAACCCGACTTCTTTTGCGGCAGAGTCAAGATTGACAAATACCTCCTTAGGACTGGGGAAGGATCACTTCCATTCTGTAGTAACACTCCTTTTTATTTGTAATAACAATCTTTTATTTGAAATAACAATCTTTTTATTCGAAATAACAATTTTTTTATTTTTCGTCAAAACAAAAAATGGTGTCCCATAGAAAAATCACCCGCGCTCTTCTTTTTTTTTTTATTATTCTTTTTACAATCATCTCCATAACAACATAAAATGTCCATTCCCAATGGTTTTTCTTACAGTGGTTTTTATTACTTCAAATATATACATTCCCAATGGAATGTTTACAACTTAATCCTACAACTCGGCTATCCTGACAAATTTGATTGCCCTCAATCATCTTCTTTTTTTTTTTTTTTAGTTCTGCCTCTTCGAACGAATTGCGTGACTCACTGCTCTGTCCATTTTCTTATTCGGTTTGCTTCTACAACTCCATCATACGGTAAGTGTGTAATTTGACAATTCTCGATGTCTCTAATGACATACCGGTCATTTGGCAAAACTTTATATATTAAGTATGGTCCGCGATAGTTTTCATTGAATTTCTTATTGGTACCCGCTGTTGTGTCAACATGTCTAATCACCACGAAATCACCCACTGAGTATTGCTTTGGTGGTCTGCTTTTAGCCGTGAAATATTTAAAATTTGTTTCCTGCGATTGTCGAATTGCTTCGGCGGCCTCTCGTCGTATATCATCCAGGTCTCGGTCAACTTCAGTATCGTGTTCTTTTTGTAGAAACTCGGTCAAATAGTCTACGATAACGCCTTTCTGGTTTACTCCAAATAGTAACTGGCTTGGCGTCTTCTTTGTCGATTTTTGTTGTGAGTTGTTTAGTGCGAACTCAACTTGCTCCAGCATCTTCAACCAATCAGAATGTTCGACAGTCTCCGTAATTTTGCTAAACATTGCTTTTATAATGCGGTTCACTCGCTCGACTTGTCCATTGGCTTGGGCGGATGCAACGGCTACTTTCACATGATCGATGTTTCGCTTTAGTAGATATTCTCCAAACTTAATGGACGTGAAACTCGTACCTCTATCAGAGATGATACGTTGTGGTCGACTGTACATAGCGAAATACTTATCCAAACATACTTCGACTTCCTTGGTGCCGGTGGATTTTACCGCGAATAGTTTCGTAAACTTCGTGAAGCCATCGATTATTACTAAGATATGCTTTCTGGCTCCTCGGACAGACGGCAAAGGCCCAAAATGGTCCACATGTATCGTATCGAAGGGTATTGGCTTTTTCGGAATGTTGAACAGGTTTCTTTCCGTTATCCTGACAGGTGGTGAGCACATAATACACCGAATACAATTCTTGATGAACTTTTCGACTTTCGGTTTCATATGGTCGAACCAGTAGTTCCTCTTCAATTGCTCATACGTTTTATCGACCCCTAAATGACAAATCTTTTCATGAATCATTCTTATAACGTTCTCTTCCATCTCTTCCGGAACGTATAGCTGAAGGTGCCCCCTTTTATCACATCGAAACACCAATCCATCTCTCAGCTTAAATCCCTCCATTTCTTGTTCTTCTAATTGTCTTCGCAAAGATAACACTTTTGTGTCTCGGTTCTGCGTTGCCTGGATCATGAAATTCACTTCCATTTGGTCTGCTACAGTAACTACCTTGCAAGGTAATTTCTTAGAAATTTCCACATCTTCGTCTTCTTCAGTTCCCTGATTTTTAGCTTCCGGATCTTCATCATCCTTAACATTTTTTTCGTTGTACTCATCTTTCTCCTTATCATCCAATGCGCATATGGCGGTCATGCGGTTATTGATTTCAGTCTGGAAGTCGATCGGTTCCATGTTGTGTGGGTTGTGACATCGGCTCAAGGCGTCAACATGTCCCATTAATATTCCACTGCGATGCTGCATACGGAACGAAAAATGCTGAAGCTCCAAGGCCCACCTTGCAATCTTCGGACTTATATTCTTCTTGTCGAATGTCAATGATAGTGCGCTGCAGTCCGTTATTACCTTAAAAGTTTTTCCATGCAAATAGTTACGAAACTTCCTCATTGCATAAACGATGGCCAACGTCTCCAACTCGTAGCTGTGCATACGGGACTCTTCGGGTGATGTCGCCTTCGAAAAATAATATACCGGGTGGAATTTTTCATCCTCCTGCCTTTGCATCAATATCGCGCCGTAACCTACACTGCAGGCGTCGGTGTGAAGTTCAGTCTCCCTGGACGGATCAAAGATGGCTAACACTGGAGCGGCCAACATTTTTGCTTTTAATTCTTCAAATGCCTGCTTACATCGGTCATCTATCTCAAATCTGACATTGTTTCGTAGTAATCTTTGCAGCGGATGAGCAATTCTCGAGTAATTTGGCACAAATCGCCGAAAGAAAGAGAACAAGCCCAAACACGATCGGACTTGCTTGATCGTATTTGGCAGCGGGTAGTCTCTCATTGACCGTAGATGACTGTCACTTGGTCTGACACCTTCCTTACTCACGGAATATCCCAAGAAGTCGATATTTTCATAAGCGACTCGACATTTACCTAAATTCAACTTTAATCCACATTTGGCTAAGCGCCGCATAACTTCAGCAAGTGTCTCCACGTGAGACTCTATGTCATCGGTGGCTATTATGATGTCGTCCATGTATGCAATTATCTTTCCTGCCTCTATTAGATCCCTCAGTCTGTAATGAATGTATCGAAAAAAAACTGCCGGTCCATTTTTGAGGCCAAATGGCATTCGGTTGTATTCGTATTGTCCATATGGGGTGACAAAGGAGGTGTATTTCCTCGAATTCTCGGCTATCTTTACGTGAAAAAATCCGTTCTCCAGGTCCAGGGCAGTAAAATAACGCTTTCCACCCAAGTAATCCAAGCACTCTTCCATCAGTGGCATTGGGTAATTATCGCGGATCATTACTTTATTCAAGCTACGGTAATCCACACATTTTCGATACTTTCCGTTTTTCTTTTGCACCATCACAATTGAAGAGGTGTACGGTGACTCACTTACTCGAATGACTTCCCTTGCCAATAACTCATCGATAATCTCTTTCAGAGCAATTCGCTCTTCCCATGATAACTTCTTCGGATAATGATGAATCGGTACATCGTTTTCCAAACGGATATTCATTTCAAAATCGCACTCATCTGGTATGTCTTCAGGGTATAAGTATTCGTCTGCTATCATCTGCTTAATGTTTAATACTACTGCTTTTCCCAGAAATGGATTTATATCGATCGAATCCTGAGACGTTTCATAGTCAATCGCCATCATATTTTCTACTTCTTCCACTGGCGGGCTAACCGACTCAGAGTTTTCTTGGTGCTTTTGGTGTCCATTCGACACAACTGCGGGTATTTCTTTTTTTTTATCTACAGATTCGTTACACGGTGACAGAGCAGAGGGTAACAAGGCAACATTCGCTAAAGCTACTCCTTCTAAAATACCACAATCAAGTGAACAGATACACAACTTGTCCCTTTCAGATTCCGCTGTTCCATTTCTTTTATTAAATGTTCTATTGGAACTTGCATTCAACAGTTTTTCATTAATCATTTTCAGAACAATTCCGAATTTTGATAACGCAGCTCGTCCCAAAAGTAATGGCATAGGTGTCATATCATCTGGAACAACCAATAAGTTTATTTTCTTGCAACGATTTCGAATAGTTATGTGACATTCGACCTTACCGAAAGTTCTGATAGTGACTTTGCCCAAACCACGATACGGCGTTTCAAGTAACTCATCCTTCATAGTGAATGGAACAGCGGATCTTTTGATTAAATTAGCGGGACTACCCGTATCAAAAAGAGAAAGGACAGTTATATCCCTATTACACTCACCCCCGGTATTAATGAAGGCAACACTTACCATTGTTAGCGCGCTAAGCGAATTAGCACCCTCGTCATCTTCTTCGGGCTCGGCTTCGATGTTCTCGTTGACAATAGCTGCCACCAAATTTGACTTCTTCAGCTTTTGATAGTATTTCGGGTTCTTGCACGATCGGCGCTCGTGTCCGGGTTTCCAACAATTATAGCATACATCCTTCGGTCTTTCTTCGTAGGGACAGGTCGGCTTACGGTGTCCAACGCGAGAGCAGTTGAAACATCGGTCGCTGTCGGTAGCGGAGGCAATTCTTATAGCGGGGTGATCAACCTGGTTCCTCTGTTTTACTGCGGCTACATTACCGTCTAAACCACGCATCGCCTGTCGGTGTTCGAGCATGTCTACTGATTTCTTCACATCCTCCATAGTTCTGGCGGTGACAAAAATAGCGTAATCAGTCGTGCGATTGTTAAGACCTTCTAAAATGAAAGTCACTAACTCCATTTCGGTGACGTCACTGCGAAATGAAATGGACTCCATTTCCATCACATAACGACGAACACTTTCGTTTGACTTTCTGACACGGTGGCGAAGAGTCTGATATACCTCTTGTCGGCTTATAGAACGTCCGAACTCCATAATCAAATTTTCCTTCAGCTCGGCGTACGTTAAAGCGCCTCGAGCGAGCAAGAGTCGAGCGGGATCCATGAGTGAATTTCGTAGCGTCAAGAACATTAATAATTCATCAGCGTTTACCTGTCGAAAAATCTGTTCCAGGTGTCGGAAGAAATCGTGCACACTATACCTCCTATCTTCGCCACTAAACTTAATAATGGCGTGTTCCAGGTCCTGGAAATGTACTACTCTCGGTCGTGACTCACTCGGGGTGGCTGCGGCGTTTCTTTCGGGAACTCTTGCTTCCAGAACCGTTTCTCCACTCTCCATTCTAGCGATCTCGTTTTTTAATCTCCAGATTTCGTGCCGGCGGCGCAAATTGGCGAGTTCTCGCTCCAAATCTTCCGCCTCCCGATCAGCCGGCGGAGTCTGCGGTGCATGGTTTCCTGTCTTCGGCGGTGTTGGCACGCCCATGTTATCCTCCGAAACGTCTGCGTCACTTTCGTCCGTGTTGCCCTCTGTGGCTGCATCCTCCAGCGGGTTTTCATCCATAACTTTGTTCATCTCCAGCTTCTGGCTTCTAGTCACGCGTTTGGTCATCCTTCCAAATAGCGGGTGTGATAATCCCACTTCTGAGTTGTAGTAACACTCCTTTTTATTTGTAATAACAATCTTTTATTTGAAATAACAATCTTTTTATTCGAAATAACAATCTTTTTATTTTTCGTCAAAACAAAAAATGGTGTCCCATAGAAAAATCACCCGCGCTCTTCTTTTTTTTTTTATTATTCTTTTTACAATCATCTCCATAACAACATAAAATGTCCATTCCCAATGGTTTTTCTTACAGTGGTTTTTATTACTTCAAATATATACATTCCCAATGGAATGTTTACAACTTAATCCTACAATTCTTACGAAGAAAAGACCTAGATTGAAAATAAATGTGCGTAAAACCAAGCGCATGCACTTGGGTTGGAGCACAAGAGCACCGATTTCTCTTAACGGACAGGATGAAAAAGAGGTGTAAGATTATCGTCACACTGGAAGCTTTGTCAGCATGGACGGCGGAGCCGAAAAGGATGTTGAAGCTCGGCTAAATAAAGCTTGTCAGGCCTTCGGTATCCTTTCCCCTTTCTGGAGGTTAAGAGAAATCTCCCTTCGCATGAAGCTCCAAGTGTTTGACGCATGCGTCAAATCCATGTGGTTGGACTACATGGGAAGTGACCGATTGGATTACCAAAAAATTAAAAACTTTCGTGAACCAAGGCTTCCGACGCATTTCAGGGATATTTTGGCCAGATGTGATTTCCAACAACGGATTTAGTTTTCGCGGTGGGGAGCGGCAATGTTTGGCGATAACATGCTATGTTACGCTCTGGAGGTAACATGTTCTTGAATTCATAAATAAATTCGAAAAGGCCAAGACTTTCGGGACAAATAAGAAGTTCCGCATTGAAGTTGATTGGAGCTCGCAAACGGAAAGTTGTCCATCATTAACACATGGCACCACGACAGCAACAACTTCGGGTACGACTGTGATGATTAACTTGGCACCTCTTAATCAGAAACCGGCGCCAAGTAGCTTAACATGCTTGCGACCGGTAAGCTTTTCGAGCTCACTCGGAAATACACAGTCGAGCTTTTCCTCCTCTTCCACGACCACGACGCTAGAGCAAAATTTTCACTTTCCGTCACGTGTAGCAGCAACAAAAATAAAACTGTCGCACAGTGAAAATTTCTTCGCACGTCCAGCTGTGTGTGCTTTCACCGAATTTCCCGACTGTCGTCGCGTCTCTGAGCAGTCTCGAGAAAAATTTTCACATTACCAGCGAAGTTTTTGCGAAACACCGAAACAGTCTTGGCTCGCTTGGTGGTGCTGAAATACGTAACGGACGAAGCGAGCGAATGCCATTTCTTCCCCACTTCCGGTTTGTGTAACTCGTCGCCCTGTCTTAAGGATTTCTTTTCCGGTGATGCGATAGTTTCGGTTTGAACTTCGGACAAACAGGACACGTGAAAAAAGGTGATGCGGTATAATTTACACGGATAATTTTCGGAGAAAAAAGGAAGAAAATCATGTGCACCGGGAAACCGTTGTTGAATCAATTTGGTTCAGTCATCATTTAAATTTTTTTTTAAAGTAAATTTAAGTGACGTCAGAATATAGAAATTATTTCCAAGTTTTTTTTTTTTTTTTCTTATTAATGATAAAGTAGAAAAAATTCTTTTCGCTGTTTCTCATGAAATTTTGCCGGGTCATTCTTCGAATTGAATTCATTGTATCGCGGAAATTTGTTTTGCCATTATTTTCTGCATTTTTACGAAATTAAATTCAAGATGATTTGATTGTTTTTGTTTGAAATAAAATCGTGCGAAAAATAAAAAAATTTTACAAAATCGAGAAAATTTATGATGAGAAAACATAATGAAAATTCCATTCTGGTGAAAAAATAATCAGTTGCGTTTTGTTTGTGTAATCTTGTCTGTCGTGTGAGATTGATGACGATTTTATTCTATGTTTTATTTAAATTGTGATTATATTTTTTTTTGTATTAAGGAAATTAAAAAAATTGAAAGGTGTACACAATTTTCGGCAGTTTTTCATCAGAGGAATTTATGAATTAAATGGAATGATGTGGTTCCAGATGTGATTTATCTTAATTTATTCGGTAAGAGTAAATTTTTAAACAAAATTTAATTTAAAATATTTCTTATAAAAGTAAATAATTTAAAATAAAAATGTCTAAAATGCTAAATAATTTTCTTTATTCTCAGTCGTACTATGTACATATATTGTGAACGAGGCGATCGAAAATACATAACAGAACTACTATTGAATCCTTTCATGCAACTACTCTATAGAAATATGTTTAAAATTTCAAATCAGTAGCCTTAATACTTTCCAAGAAAAGCGACATAAAGTTGTGTCGCTTTGAATGGAAGGTAATAGAAGAGGTTGCCGGATGGATCTATTTTCTTGGCATCTCTCTATATTCGCTACTAAAATACTTTGCGCAAAATTTGATTTGATGGGAGAAAATTGGTGTATTGTTTTTCGTGAAATTCTGCAATTTGTATGGGAGGTGGTAGAAGGCTTCATTATTTTTTATAGAAATGAATAAAATTGTCATAAAAATGTTAAGTTTAAAATTTCCAAGAATATGAACTTATTATAAAGATGTGGAATTCTTTTATTTTACATGAGAGAGGGTAGGAGCAGTGAAAATATTTTTTTTTCTTCTATAATGGCTCTACAGCCCAAATCGGGCCTTGGCCTCCTGATTTTCAGATTCCTTAACATATTTTTATTATTTATTGTGGAAGGGTTGTTAGTCTTTCGCACAAGACTCTATGTACGATTTTTTTTCATTTTCGTATTTAGATTGAGGTAACTCAGTATACCCAAGCGGGTAGCGTGTCAGAATTATACGTCACCGAGATTTGAACTCACGACCTTCGCATTATAGATCAACACGCTACCCTACGCCTACGTTTAATATTTTCAGTGTTACTAATAATCAAATCAAGTTCGATGTATTGCTCCGGTTTCCTCAAAGAGTGAACGATCCACTGCCACTTCCGCGTTTGAATCTCAATGCCTATTTTAGTTTGTTCAATTGTACTCCAAAGTTCGTCGTTGGAGATCACTTCTGGCCAGAATATTCCTAAAATATGTCGGAGGCATTGGTTCACGAAAGTTTGCAGTTTCTGGGTAAGTCGAACAGTCACTTTCCACGTAGTAAAACCATATAACAACACGGATTTGACGCATGCGTCAAAAACTCGCCGCTTCATGCGAAGGGAAATCTCTCTTAGCCTCCAGAAAGGAGAAAGGATACCGAGGGCTTGACGAGCCTCAATATCGTTTTCGGCTCCACCGTCCATTGTGGCAATGTTGCCGAGATAACAAAAATCCGCTAATAATAATTCTGCACTCTTTAAGTCTACCAAATAATCTTCAAGTAGTTCTCAAACGCCTCTTACTGATGCTAATCCCAATGGGTCTTCTTCTTCCTTACCAACACGTCCACATGTGCTTACTATTGTGCCTCGTCTAAAGGCCCTTTTGTCTCTCGACTTGATCCCCGGATGATGTTGTAAGTTATTTACTTTCAAAAAAATGTATTTTAACAGGATCAGCAGTTAAATGTGATAAAATTAGTTAAGATACTAGTTCCATTGTCTCCTTTAAAATTGTTATGGCCAATACTGAACTTTTCAATCAGTTGTTAGATAATAATTCATGGCCCTCTGGAGCATTTCTTAAAGAATTTATTTCTCGTCGTAATAATGCACCCGGTTATGGTCCAAAAAACTTAGACAATTGTCGCCTTACTATCAAAACGTAAATGGACTGCGCACTAAAACCCATGTGATATTTGCTTCGACTCAGAATTCTTCCTATGATGTTATTGCTCTAACTGAAACGGGACTAAATTGTAGTTTTTCTGATTGTGAACTCTTTAGTTCAGACTTCCAAGTCTTTCGTAGGGATCGCTATGTTTCTGATCTGAGATTGAAGGGTGGTGGAGTGTTATTAGCAGTCAGTAGTTGCATTAATTGTGTTGTTGTTCATGTGCCGAACTCTTATGGTCTGGAGATCTTGTGTGTTAAACTCTTGTTTAGCAATAAGGATATTTATGTGTTTTCGACATATATTCTCCCGTCGAGTCCTTGAACTTTATACGAAAAAACAGTTGACTGTATAACTTTTGTTCATAATAGTATGAATATCTCTGACGAACTGATTTTACTGGGTATTTTAATATTCCAGGTCTTTCTTGGTCTCTCTCTGAGAATGATTCTACTCTCTTAGTTTCTGATTCTTCGTCCTCGCTTCAATGTTTTTTTTGTAGATAGTATATTTGCACTTGGTCTCCATCGTTCGGAATTCCTATGGAAGACAGATTAACCTAGTTTTTTATTCTAACTATTGTGCCTGTTCCGTGGAAGAGAGCTTAATTTCAATTTCTACCATTGATGTCTTGCACCCTTCTATTAATATTTTTGTTATAATTGACGAGGAGTATATTGTCCGCCCTAGTGAGACAGAGCTTTCTTTTGGTTTTAATAAAGCAGATTTTTCTCGTTTGGACTACCTTATATCTAATTTCAACTTTAATGAAATTCTTGACAATCCTGATTTTGAAGGTGACGTAGTTCAGCTTTATTATGTTCTGTATCAATTTTTTGTTGCTACAGTTCCTTTTACCTATCGCAGGACGAAGAATGATACTAATTTTTGTTTGTATGAGGAATATTATGACCTATATTATATTCGAAATATTTAATAAAAATGCAGTCGGATTTTATTAGAGATCCCATGAAGTTTTGAAAATTTGTTAATCGTAACCGTAAATCAGATGGTTTTCCAGCTTCTTTTCAATTCCCTGGCAACGATAGTAATGATCAATTTACTATTTGCAATTGTTTCGCCACATTCTTCAGCGGATCTTTTAGCTTTGTTCCTAATATAACGTATTTTGATGACTTAAAGATATTCCTCCAACTTCTTTGTCTGGTTTTCAAATCTTTTATAATGATATAGTCAATCACATCTCCCGCCTTAAAGACATGTCTCTCCAGATGGTATTCCTGCAGTTGTCCTTAAGCGATGTTGTCTCTCTCTTGCTGAGCCACTCTCCCTCCTCTTTCAAAGATCCCTAAAAACGGGGATTTTTACAAATGTGTGGAAGTCGTCTTTTATCATACCTACTCACAAGAGTGGTGAAAAATCTGCTGTTGAAAATTATAGGCCTATAGTTAACTGTCGGCTATTCCTAAACTTTTTGAGTCTATAGTATATGAATGCATGTCGTTTCACTGTAAATCCATAATTTTGAGTAAACAACATGGGTTTGTTAGGAATAGGTCCACTGTTACTAATCTGATGGAGCTTACGAATAAATCCATTTTGGTTATTGAGGATGGTAAGCAGGTTGATTGTATACATACTTATTTTAGTAAGGTCTTTGATAAATTACCTCATTCTATAACTTTGCTGAAATTAAGCTTGTTTGGCTTTCTTACATGGTTTATAAATTGGATTAAGTCATATCTATTTAATAGAACCTATCAAGTTATCTTTCGTGATTGTACTTCCAAGCTATTTACTGCACATTCTGGGGTCCCTCAAGGAAGTCATTTGGGACCACTTCTATTTATCCTGGCCATTAACGATGTTGCCTCTGCTTTTAAATATTTGGAAGTACATACTTATTTATGCTGACGACACTAAAATGTTTAGGTCTCTTAGTTCCAAGTCTGATAATCTTCTTCAGGATTTGATAAATTTTAGTAACTGGTGTCGCCATAATGACCTTCGATTGAATTTGGATAAATATCATGTTATGTCATTTACTGGGAAAATCTCACCGGTTATAGGAACTTACAGTCTCAATCACTGTATTTTGGATCATGTTAATTCCATTATTGACTTAGGTATTATATTTGACCAAAAGATTGACTTTGGCTTGCATACATATAAATAAGATTGTGCAAAAGGGTAATTCTATGTTGGGTTTCACCACCCGCTTATCCAAGGAATTTAACAATTCCTTTGTTAGGTTGAGTTTGTATAACACCTTTGTTAGATCTCAACTTGAGTATGCTTCTCAAGTTTGGTCTCTATATTACGATGTGCATATTGGCAGAATTGAATCTATTCAGCGTGAATTTGTGAGAATAGCTTTATGTCACCTTAATTGGAATGACAGGGTCCGTCTTCCTCCTTATACCGACCGACTTCAGCTACTAAATATGACATCATTCTTGAGACGTATTGAAGTAGCTGATGTAGTTTTTGCTCATCAACTTCTTACTGGGGTGCTTGACTCCGAGGAGGAGGGAGTATGGAGTTAACCTGAATGGCCTATAACACCAGTGCGTCTCAGGTAATAGACAAAAAGTATGACATAGTTGGACTCACAGCATAGCTGTGAGAACTCCAGCATGTCATATTTAGCTGAAAACTCCCACCCTTTTTCTACTAGGGTATAATAAATAAGTAGGACCGCTCCTCCAGGTCGGGGGTTGAGCGAGGCGCCGACAACGCATCACCGGAAAAAAGACACTGTCCAGAAACTTGAAGAACAGCCTCGGAACGGATGGACTCAACGGCAACGACCCCGCAAACGAAAAATGGACTACTCTATTGGATCTTGGAATGTTCGATCCTTATTTAGGACAGGAGCTCTGAAAGAGTTTCTCGAAGAAGTGGCAAAACACAACATCAACATAACTGCCATCCAAGAAACGAAATGGCTCTGTAATGAAATCACGCTCATGTCCATGATTTCGTCACCGAGCACACACACAATCTATCCTAGTGGAAAATTGTCGGGAAGCAGAGAGTTTGGAGTCGCTTTTGTTGTTGACAAAAAATGTAAACAGAAGGTCACGAGTTTAAAACCAGTAAGTGAAAGATTATGCGCAATCCGAATAAAGACTAAATTTTTCAACACTTGGTTGATCAACGTCCACGCACCAATTGAAGAGATGGACGATATAACTAAAGACGAATTTTATGCCACCCTAGAGACAACCTATGATTTACTGCCCTCGAATGACCTAAAAACTGTCTTAGGAGATTTTAATGCAAAAGTAGGGAAGGACGAGGCTCATAGAGGAACAACAAAAGGGCACAGTCTCCGTGACATAGCCAACGACAATGGCCAATGCCTTATTGATTTCGCAAGCAGCAAAAATATCATACTAAGTTCTACGTGCTTCCCACATCGCGATATTCACAAACGAACGTGGGCATCACCAGATGGTCACACCTTCAACCAAATAGACCACGTTCTTGTTGAGAAAAGGGCTGCTTCTAGCATACTTGATGTACGAACCCTCCGCGGTACAAATTGTGACTCTGATCACTATCTAGTCAGAGCTAAGTATCGATGCAGAATAGCTTGTCGTGGATATTCGAAAACGAGCAGAGCTCGCAAATCCAATGTCGACAAGCTTAAAGACCGTTTGGTGGCGGAGGCTCACATCTCAGTATGTAATAAAGACCTGACATCAATATATGAAAACATCCAAAATATGCTATGTGGAGAATGTGTGGATGAAAATACGAGACGGCATCAAATCCTCCGCAGAAGAGGTGTTAGGATATCAAGCACGGCGAAAAAATAATGATTGGTTCGACCAAGAATGCCGCGATGCAATAGACAGAAAGAACGAGGCTTACAAAAATTTGACTGAACGAACAACACGACCCAAAAAAGAAAGATATGACGAGCTTAGGCGATATGCGAAAAAAACCTGCAGGCGAAAGCAAAGGAAATATCATAATGACAAGATACAGAAAATGGACGATGATATGAGATAAAATAAAACGCGGGACGCCTACGCAATAGTAAAAGATTTAAGAAAGGGATATAACGTAAAACCAATCTCTGCAAAGACGCAGAGGGCAACATTATCAGGAGATGGGATTCCTACTTTAAATATTTTCTCAATCCCACCCCATTAACGCCAATCATGACAGACAACATTTCAATTGAGGCATAAACTGGTGAAGAAGAACCATCATCGACACTACCCACGCTTGCTACAATCAAAGCAGTCCTATGAGACCAAAAACTATACAAAGTGCCGAGAATTGGACGAAATACCAGTTGAACTTCTGAGAAACGGTGGAAACTGTGTCGCTGAAATACTGCGCAATATAATATGCAAAATTTGGACAGGGGAAATCATACCCGACGATTGGCGAAAAAGTATCATATGTCCAATTTACAAGAAAGGAGACAAACTCTGCTGTGAGAATCACAGAGGAATATCATTGTTGTCCTATAAAATAATGACAAAAATAATTGAACATCGTCTTAAGCCCTTTACTAATTAAATAATTGGAGAATACCAAGGTGGATTCAGAACCGGACGATCTACAACAGACCAGATATTCTCGGTAAAACAGATGCTTGAGAAATGCTGGGAATCTAACACAGATGTGCACCAAATCTTCATAGATTTTAAACAAACATACGACAGTATCGATAGGAGCGTTTTCTACCAAATCATGCTTGACTTTGGAATTCCCCTAGAACTAGTCCGACTAACAAGACTCACAATGACGAACACTGAATCCCAAGTGAGAATACAAACCGATTCCAAAACCAGCTTTTGAACGGAATGTGGTTTAAAGCAGGAAGATGATCTATCCCCCATGCTTTTCAACTTGGCACTAGAGTATGTCGTCCGAAAAATCCCAGTCGACACCAACGGGACACTACTATTCAAGTCCACCCAACTAGTAGCATACGCTGACGACATTAACATCCTAGCAAGATCCTTCCTTAGTTAAGTAATTTTTCGGAAGTTTGTGAGCGACAACAAATGTTTTTGTACCCTTGCCGAGTCTGTGCGAGCATTATTTCTTAGCGTTACAAACGGTAAGGCAAATACTATATTCTCAGATTTCATCTAGAGTATAAACATAACAGAATTATGATTGGGCGTTAAGCCCAATTTGTTTTCCTTGCTCTCTCTGTTCAGCCACCTTTACAATTATTATATTTCAAGGACTTAAAATATCATTTCTTTATGGGGACTCCGAAGATATAATCATTTGAAAATACATTCGGTTGAAATTTGGTTCTTAGCCCATCCCCCTCCACTGCATCACACTGGATACAAAACATTTTTTTTTACTTTCCTTCCCATAATCTAATATATCCGAATGCTGAGCTTCAGCTTTCTGCCTGCATTCGTAGTGGAGATATAAACGAGTGTAGTTTTCGAGTTGATGCCTCTCCTACCATCCAACACTCAAAATTTAGGAAATGAAACTTCCCTACTATATAGAAAGCATCAAAAAATAAATTAACTTTCTTCAAGGGTTGCGGAGATATGAGCCGTTGAATTTCAAAAAGTGTACACGTACGGCCAGATCCGTGCCAACCGGGGAAGTAGGGGTGTTCCCCCAGATTTACGGTTACCAGCACAGATTTCAGAGTGATTTGTTTGCAATGTCTATTCATCTTCTTATTTTTAGCACTCTTGTCCTCCAAAACGAGAATTAGTTGATCTCACTCCTGCGTACGGCATTTAGACGATGAATCTGAGAGTATTATAATTTTGATATAAAGTTTGTAAAGCTAAGAAAAAAAGCTTGGAGAGAAGAATGAATGACACAGAAGTTAATTAAAACTGACCGTGCGCTTTCTGGGTTGAGAACGCGTAGAGCTAGAAAGTTCGAATTTTGTACAAAAAAAGTAAACCCAAGTTCGTGAACGGGCTAAATCGCTCCACCCCCATATAAACTGACTCATTTTCAAAATTTTACAATATTCAAATTTCCTTGGAATAGTTTCCTTATAACTTGAAATTTAGAATACATTATTTTTATCATTAATGAGATCCACGATATAAAAACTATTCGAATCCCTTACTCCTTCCACCTCCTATGCAAACTGCACTATATTATGAAATACCTACTATAAACCAGCACGTACAAAATTCATCGATATTAAATTTAGTAGTAAATACTTAATTATTAATATTATCAAGATCGGAAAGAATTAACCCTTTAGCTTCTCTAACTTCTTTCAAACTGGCACAATTTCACAACTTTGCCAAAAATGATTTTCTTGAAAAGCATGAATGCTACTGGTCTGAAACTTAACGAATGTTAATTGCATAATGTTCATAGTTTTTCTGAAAAAAAAAAAAATTATTAAAAACCTCCTTCTACCACCTCCCATACAAACTGCACAGTTTGACTAAACTCAGTACCAATTCAATTTTTGAAGCTTACTTTTTTAGCTTCTCTAGCATAGAGTGCCTATATATAAAACACAACCCACCCTTTCATGCACGGCGTGTTCTGCTTAACTTATACAGG
Source organism: Chorisops tibialis (assembly GCA_963669355.1). Taxonomy (NCBI): domain Eukaryota; kingdom Metazoa; phylum Arthropoda; class Insecta; order Diptera; family Stratiomyidae; genus Chorisops; species Chorisops tibialis. Next base: position 167,345,269 of record OY770263.1, on the reverse strand, counting down.
AACCCTACTTTAGCATGGTGTGAAAAAAATTAGTTCAGTACAGTCACTCATTCTACCACTCCTCATACAAAATTTCTTAAGATTACGAAAATGTCTACTTCATCTCGTAGACCTGTTATATTTTTGATGTAATTTTTAAGCTCAGTTAGTAATGAAACGTAAAAAAAAAACATTTTTTTTTGAATCTAAATAGCTAGGGGTAGTGTATTGGTCTACAATGCGAACGTTGTAAGTTCAAATTCCGGTTGACGTATGAGTCTAGGACACTGCCTGCTTGGCAGGCTACCACAGTTTGCGAGAATGAAAAATTCTTAGCTGGAGGGTTTTGCGAAGGGCTAACAACACGTCCACAATAAGTAATGAAAATGTTAAGGATCCTGAAGGTGAGGTGGTATTGTATAATAATCTATCACAATAAAGTAGTAGGATAATATAGTAAAATTAAAAAGTGAATGAAATTTAATCCGTTCTATGCTAATAATATAATAAATCGTTCGGTGGCAAAACGTCTGTACATTACAGATATTTTAGAAAAAAAAATGATTGAAAATGATTATTTTGGTGCTGAAGAACTCGAGGAGCACATATTTAGAATTTTGTCTGTTTGTATGTAACAACATCACTCAAAAACTACTGAAAGGATTTTGATACGGAATTCGAAACAAATCACTATTATTACTTGGTGCTTACACTGGGGTATGCGTCATTTCAATATTAAATGGCAGTAGATGGCCTTCCATGTACTGCATGGACGTTGAACAGAAGTCGAGAGGAATAAACAAGTCCTGGCGACAACTAAAGGCCGCTGCTCAGGATTGCGCCTTATTTCAGAGAAATATTTGTGTCCAATATCCCTATAGGCAGCATTAACAAGAAATTGATTGATTGATTAATACAGAGTAAGATAGGCATTGAGGTTCAATGTCGGAAGTTCCAAGAGTTCGGTCATACTTTGAAAGAGTAAAGCATTTTCAAACAAGCTCTCGATTATAACCCTTAAGGAAGACGTCCGTTGGTCGACCAGTTGAAAAGGAGGCCAGTGGCATTAGCATGTGGCAATAACTAAAGACCTGGATGTAGCTTAGTGGCTTGCGTGTTAATCTACAATGCACGTGAGCTCACATCCCACCCAACGTAAAATCATACCGCGCTATCTATTTCTATCTGGGCTGCATCAATCTCGAAAAAAACAGAATAGGACTACGACTGGGCGTAAACCCCAATCGTGAGATACTCTAGATGAAAGACAATTTTTTTTATATTAAGAAATTTTGTAGGGGAAGTGGTAGAGGGGGTGACGAAATTGAACTAATTTTTTCACATCACGCTAAAGTTGCTATCAAAATATTTTATACAAAATTTAGGATTCAAAAATTTAATAGGTACTGAGAAAATTAGTGTATTGGATTTAGTGAAATTGTGCAGTTTGTATGGGAGGTGGCAGAAGGAGTGTGAATTTATTAATGACGTTATTTTAGAAATAACTGTAAACATCATTTAATTGACATATTTTAATTTGCAATATCAGTAGCATTCATACTTTCCAGGAAAATCAACTTTTTGTAAAGTTGTTGAATTGTGTCAAATTGTATGGAAGGGCTAGAAGGAGTGAAGCTAACCGCCTAATTTTTTTTAGTCTTATTAATAATTCTAAATAATTATTTAGTGAATAATTTCAGCTCGATAAATTTCATACGTACTGAGTAAATTTATTTAGAGTATTTCGTAAAAAAGTGCAGTTTGTATGGGAGGTGGTGGAAGGAAGGGGAGGACTCAACGAATTTTTATACAGCAGATTGAAATTATTATAAAAGTAATATAAAAAGAATTTCAGAGCAATAGCTTTCATGCTTTTTGAAAAAATCCGTTTATTGTTAAATTGCGGAATTGTTTCATTTTGTATGGGAGTGGGTAGAAGGGGTGAAACTAATGTCTAATTTTTGTTGGTCTTATTAATAATTCCAAATAAATATATAGCGCACAATTTTAGCTCGCTAAATTTTATACGCACTGAGTAAATTGGTTTAGAGTATTTCATGAAAAAGTACAGTTTGTATGGGAGGTGGTGGAAGAAGGGAAAGGACACGCATAATTTTTATACGATTTTATACGATACATTGATATCATCATAAAAGTTATTGTGTCACTTTGTATGGGAGGGGGTAGAAGGGGTAGAGCGATTTTGCCCATTCACGAACTTGGCCTTACTTTTTTGTAAAAAAAAGAGGTATACAAAATTTGAACTATCTAGCTCAACGTGTTCTCGAGCTAGAGAGCGCACGGACGGACGGACGGACAGACAGACATCCGGTTTTGAGATTTTTGAGTGATTATATGAACTTCCGTATCATTTATTTTTTTCTCTGAGCCTTAAAGAACTTGACCTTCAGGGTGCCAAGACCCGATTTCAGCCGAAGTGTCGTTGAAGAAGAAGAATACCTAAAGACAGAAGGAACGCCTATTGTATCTTATACACCTAAATTGATTGAACGATTGATTGATTAAGGCAGAGTTCACCGACATGGATAGCACTGCATTACACAGGACGTGGTAAAGCTTTAGACTGAGAGTAGAGGCGGTTATTCAAGCTAACGTGGGACATCTTGAATAATAGCGCTCCAAAGAGATCCCTCAAGTTCTAAAGAAATAAATTGAAATTTCCCGAAATATTAATTTCTTTTTTTTATGAATTGTAAATTTCTTAACCAATCTTAACCTTCGTCGCTTCTTCTTAACACCTTAAAGTATAAATTAAAAAAGAAAAAAACAAACATTAGATTTTGGAAATATCTCGTCTGATGCTACTCCTTAATAGAATTCGAAGATAGAATGTTTTTTTGGGTGATGAAGTATTTTATTATATCTTTGAATTCAGGAGAACTGCCATACAGGTATATTTTTTTCGTACCCTAAGATGCCCAACCAAAGAGTTCGTATATGTATAGATATACCGTGGATTTAAGAATTGATCTTTACGTGTCTATCAAAAAAATTTAAGTTAGATCCGGTTTACAATACGTAAATTGCAAGCTTTAAGCAAACGGTGTAAACATTATATGGTTGGCATTTATTTTAACTTTGATCAAAAAATTTCGATTTTGCTTGGTAACTGAAAGGAAATCCTTATACACTTTAAATTTTTAAGTCGTATCGTAACCTTAAAGAAACTAAATCGATTTTAATTTATATACCATTGAATATGCATATCTTCTCAATGAAGATGATCATTTAAAAACATTTTAATCTTTTCAATTTCAAGCTAAGAATAAAATCTCAATAATTTTCATCTTGATTTGTTTATGTTTTGCCCCGCTAGGCTATCCTTAGAAACATCCATCAATGTTCAAAAAAGTTGAAACAGATAAATAATAAAAGATAGAGCCAACATACATCTACGAGTAAATCTCTTAGCATGGCTACGTGTTTTTTTTAGTTAGCATGTTTCTTACTGAATTTAAGTGATATTTATGGTACGTTAGAAAGATATTAGGTCACCATAAGGCAGCATTTATCTACCACTAGACACCATCAATTTGAAGTTATTCTCCTGTCCTTAGTCAAGGCGAAAAGAAATAACTCAATTCGTCTTAGTGAAGAAAAAAAATGTATCTATCGATTTCCTTTCAAAATATTTGCCTCCTTAAGCTATGCTTAATGTTGCGAAATCGATTGGCAAGATTAGGCTATGGTATTTTTGTATGACGTTATAAATCCAACTGACTGACTTTGTATCCAGCCTGTGTTTACATTTATATAAATTGGGTTGAATATTTTTTTTAGGTTGCTTCCATCTCTGCAGTCTGAGTGATTCGCTGATTCGTTTTGCCAATTGCCTGTGTGTCTCGGCGATAACAACAGTTGTCTAGGAATGGTTTCAATATATTAGGCTCCTCCATATAGTTAGGGCCTCTCCATTAGTCTCCTTAAACAAACGAATTCTACTGAGGAACTCGACTCCTTGAGACTTTCGTGGACGGTAAATTTCTGTTTATATTTTTCTTCATTTTCTCCTACTTAATGATGATTGGTTACGCAAAACAGAAGCATCTGGAGCAATCGTATTGTTCCTCTAAGTCCGAAAGTATACTTATATACGGATTTCTGAATCTCTAGTTAGATAAAGTCCTTAATTTTTCATTTTTAAGTAGCAGCAAGACTGCTTACTCGAACCAGAAGTGCCTAAGATGATCAGAAGTATTGCTTTTACATTGCTCCCGAGATGCTAAAAGTATTTCTGGAAGTGATATGTATAAATCACATTCTCTAGCGAAAGTGTGTAAATATGTAAGAAATATTTATGTTACTATTGCGAGTAAGATACTTTCTGTCTTCCTTGGCATATTATCACATATGTCATTATCTGCGACATCTGTTTCTATAAGGTTACTGTGCAGTGCTTCGCTAGTCTGCAAAAGTAGAGATTGGTATACGATCTATTGTGCTCTCCTTTATTTTCTGCAGGACGTACATATGTATATAGCAATTCTTATTTGTCTGCTCATTCATGGGTTCCAGACCTTTTGATAAGTTCGTAATGAAGTTATATCTGAGTATATCCACTGATTTCAAACGTATCAGTTTTAAGTGACTTAGAAATCAATATCAATCCTTTCAATAATAAGCTGTGCAAGACAGTACGACGTATGTTATCCAGGGGGTTTTTCTCCTGTGTGGGCGAAAGTATTCGGTAAGATATTTATTTCATTAAATTCGTCTCTCGTTACAATCGCGCTTGCACTTTTTTCTTATTTATTTTATTTAGGGAACACGTGAGAGCATCATCATCAGTGGCGCGACAGCCCAAATCGGGCCTTGGCCTCCTGAAGTCATCGCCTCCAATCGTCTCGATGCAAAGACCGCGTTCTCCAGCTGCTACTTTTTAAGATGGCTTTGCTATCTTCATCAATCGAGTCTTCCCATCGCTTGCGTGGCTTATCTACTGGCCGGTTACCACTCGCTTTGCCTTTCAGAGCACGTTTGGGGATTCTTCTGTCTTCCATTCGCTCTACATGGCCAGCCCACTGCAGTTTACGTAGCTTGATGAACGTAACACGTGAGAGCACCACGACCTTTTTGGCCTATTCTGCGTTTATTGTCCCTTTATCTTACCGTAACTTGATAGCTTTGGCTAATCTAAGTATCTTTAAGGCAGCCATGTTGGCTAGTTTATCAGTTGTAAGGAAACCTTTTCCTAGAAGATTGAATCTTTTCCTTGCTACTGCCTCACAGTGACATAGGACATGCTCTGTCGTGTCTGAGTCTTTGAGACAGAGGCGGCAGATTTCGGTTTCAGCTAGATCCATATTTTTGAGGTGGTGGTTTACTCCACTGTGCACCGTCAATAGGCCGATTTGAGTACTGATATCACTCTTGCTGAATTTTAGAATATCCTGTTTTTTTTGTGGTAGGATAAATTTCTTTGGTATTGATAAGCCTGAAAGTCTATTCCAGTACACTCCATGCTCTTGTTGAATCCACTCTAAAAGTATAAGCACTTTTTCTTACTGTTCGTACCAATGATCTCTCTTATACCAACTCTCGCATTCTGGGTTGGAATATTACTGTGCATTCACACTGGTTTTTCTCATATCAGCAACAGTAGCTGGCATCGATTCTCTACCAACACATCCCAAGCTGGATGATTTGTTGAAATTTTCGCAAATAGAAATAAACTTTACCAAATTGTTAACAGGGATACTCGTATCGCTGATATTGCGTATATTTATACCACTAGGCCTTCGGTATTTTCTTCCCTTTTTGGAGGTTAAGAGAGATCTTCCTTCGGACGAAACTGCGAGTGTTTCACGCATGTGTCAAACCCGTTTTGTTATTGTCTATTGTTGTACTACATAGGAAGTGACCGTTCGGCTTACCAAGAAACTGAAAACTTTCGTAAGCCCTTGCCTCCGACCCAACGCATCTTAGGGGTATTTTGGCGAGAAAGTGATCTCACATGGCGAACTTTGGAGTAGAACTAGATAGAATAAAATAGGTATTGCGGTTTAAATGCGGTAAAAGCAGTGGGTCGGTCACACTTTGAGGATTCCAGAGCCAATAGTCGTCAGACTAGCTCTGGATTATAATCCTCAAGGAAGACTTCGGGTTGGTCGATTATGTAGCACATGGACGCAAGCAGTTGAGCGAGGGCAAGAGAAATTAACAAATCTTGGCGACAACTTAAAGCCGATGCTAGAAGAGAACTGTTTCTGTCCTATGCTTCTATGAGGCCTTAACAGGAAATTGATTGATTGGTTCCGTGAACGAACTCGGTTCACCTATTTCCTTCAAATATACTTAGGACAAATCAACTTCCAAATATAATTTTGTGATGGGATTCCTGATCTTATCCTTAAAAACTGTAGTTCCTTGCTCGCTAAGACACTTTGGAAGCTATTCCGAATGATGCTTTCTGCTCATATCTTTCCATTTTCTTGGAAGTTTGGTAACGTCCAGCGAAATTAGAAGAGAAGATCGCTAAATAATCCTGTTACCTACTGCCCAATCGCGATTACTTCAATATCGTCGAAGTTAATGTTATAGATGTTATCATTAATCACAAAGTAATGAAATGTCTCGAACTGCGCGATATCCTCAGTGACATATCAACATAGATTTAAGGGAAAAACGCTTCCCAAATAAAATTTTATCAAAGCCCAGCGACACTCGCGTCATTGCAATAGGTCATGCTATCTGCAAGGACACAGCAAACACGAAGGACTGTTATAATCTTGTGAAAGAAAAATTTCAGTCTTTATCGTCTTTTTACATAGTGCGTAGTTTAAAGACCAAACTACAGGATTTCTGGTCTTCAGTTTATGTAGATGCGCCTGACCTATTTAGTGTTTCGGAAACTTGGTTAAATGATTACATTAGACTGTTTTCTTGTTATTCTTGCCCTGGCCTCGACACCTTCCCAATTGAAAACATCGTGGTAAAAGTCTGTTCGTCTTCGTCACATTCACTCTACCTGTACTGTGTATACATCTCTTGTCAAATCCCGCTCTCTGTTTCTGAAAATTTCTCTCCAACAACACAATAGTGTTCCCAATTCTAACGATAAACTACTTGAACTTGGTTTTTTGAATACGGATGCATCTAACGTGTCAATCTCATCTTTCGAAGGGTTTTTCCCATTGACACCTATCATCCACCTTTATATATTGTACTACTGTGACTATTCCGCTCAAACTCTTTTCGCCATCTATCTCGACGACTTCTTTAGAGTTTTAGAAAAGCGAACTACAGCGCCATATAAGCGGAATAATTGGAACGCTATTTCGGTTGGTCTTCCTTTTGAAAATTCTTTAGCACTCTTTCATAATATACTTGATAAACTCATTGAACAACATGTTCAACTGAAAATCTCTGTTAAGAAAACTTATACTGACTGATTTTCCAAATCTGCAATTCCATTATTTCGAAAGAAAACGATTCTTCGCCGCAAGTACAAGCGATCAAATCATATTTCTGACTACCAGATCTATTCTTCGCACAGATTGCTTGCCAAGAACTCTATTAGCGTAGTTTCATTGCCCTTCTGGTCGTATATTAAGAAGAATAGAAAAACGTCCCCTTCCCTCTATTATGCGTTATCATAACATCTCTGCTTTCGAACCTCAAGGTATCTGCGATCTTTTCGCTTCATATTTTTTTTTTTACAGAATGATCTGTGTTATAGGCAATTTCGGCCTTTATGTGCAATGCACAAGCACAGTCATGAAGGGAAGGAATGGGATTGGGAAGGTAGCGGAAGGGGAGTGAGAGCGACCGTAATGAGTGGAGAAGCTGGTATATTTTTTCAGTTGTACTGGCTGCTACCGAGGGGGACTGGATGATAGAAAGCAAACAGAAACCATCTACTGAGTATCTAAGCCTTCTTGAAATGGAACTGCTTTTACTTTTACACCAGTTGGGAATACCATCCGAACCATCATTAGTGTTTGGATTCAGCAGACTAATGCGATTTGCGACATCGACCGGAAAAATAGGTATGAAGTCCAAAGGTTCATGGCTCCCAACAAAGAAATCGTAATTTAGATCCTTTTCGGTGGAAGATAAAACAGAGCTGAAGGCTTCCGTGGCGTAGTGGGCAGCGTGCTTGTCAATAGGTCGTGGGTTCGATTCCCACTCCAGACAGTTACTACTGGCGATGAAGAATTATTCGAAATAAAATTGGCAAACGGTGTAAAAGTGAAACAGTTCCACTTCAAGAAGGCCTAGATACTCATTAGACGGTTTTTGTTCGCTTTCTATCATTCAATCCCCATAACATCTGCAAATATTTCTCAATAGCAGACAGTACAACTGAAAAATATACCAGCTGCTCCTCTCGTTACGGTCGTTCTCACTCCTCTTCCCCTACCCTCCTACGCACACATAAACACATACTGATTAACGTATCTTCTTGTAATTTGTAATTTTATTATTTTTATTTATGTTTGTACTTTTTTTTTAGTTTTAACTTGCTCATTGTTATTATTTCCTTTTAATCATTTCTAATATCGTAATTGTTATTTGTACATAAAAAACCTTTGGTAAATGGAGGATTTACATTATTGGAGCTATCTGTGCTAACGCTGTAATTAATTAAATGAAATAAATAAATAGTTCCAACATCAATTACAGAGATACAAAAAGTAATATTTGAGATGCACTGACTGATAATTCACAAGGAATCGATGGTCTAAGGTTGTGATGGAATTAATTTAAATGCCGCTTAGACACACTTTCAACATCTGCCTGATGCATTTTATATATATTTCTTTAAAAACTGAAATGCGCACCTATAATACCACTACACAAAGGTAATGACAAAATGGAGCTCTGAAATTATAGACCGATCGCATTACTGCCTGTAATTTCAATGTTACTTGAAAAGCGCACAAAACGTAGATTAATGAATTACCTTCAAGAAAAACTGGTATTCCTCAGGGTTCAATTCTATCTCCAACTTTTTTTTATACTCTAGATGAAATCTAAGTTGGGCACAAAGTTTGTAACGCCAAGAAATAAGGCTCGGAGAAAAAAATGAATGATACAGAAGTTCATATAATCACTCAAAAATCTCAAAACCGGATATCCGGAATTCCTTCCTCGTAAGCGGTTGGCTCGCTCATCGCTTCAACGCACTTCGCCAAAAAACGGACTCGCTCGGTGTCAATCTCCTATAGCAACGTAAGCGGACTTCGTACAAAAACGCAGGAGCTACATGTCGCCGCCACTGCGTGCTCGTTCGATATAGTTAGCATTACTGAGACCTGGTTGTCCGCCCAGTTCACTAATGCCGAGCTTTTCCCCCGTGACTTCGAGGTGTTTCGTCGAGATCGTCATCATGACAGGCTTGATGCTCCTGTAGGTGGTGGAGTTATATGCGCCGTCCGTCGTGAATTTTCTGCAACTTTATTCGATGTTCCTGGTGCAGAGAATATTGAGCTATTATGTGTTGCTATTTCTCTGGGTGACAGAAAATTATATGTTGTCACTATTTACATTCCGTCTCCATCACCAGCGTCTACTTACGAATCGGTTTACTACGCAATGGATACTCTCCTTAGTATTCTTCAACCGTCCGATGAACTTCTGATTCTTGGTGACTTCAACTTGCCTCTTATAGACTGGATACGTTCCGATGACGACGACTATTTATTGCCTTCGTATTCTTCATGTCCTCGTCATGAAATTCAATTTTTGGACGACATGCTATCAACTGGACTTCTACAAGTGTGTCCTATTCCAAATGCTTACGGCAGATATTTGGATCTTGTTTTTTCGACCGATGCTAACTTTACGACCGTTGCTCGCTGCCACAGCCCTCTACTGCCTGAATTACCTATTCATTTAGCACTTCAAATTGATTTTAATTTTCATTCAAATTTTACAGATTCTAAATGTATTTTTAATACTTATTTTAACTTCGCTAAAGCTGATTTTGATGCCTTAAACTCTGACATATCTAACTGTGACTGGTCGTCTGTACTTGATGAGCCTGATGTTAATATGGCGACTTCTAATTTTTATTCGATTTTATATGGGTGCTTCATGCGTTGCATACCTGTCTCTCGCTCGAACCCTTCCAACAGGTTTCCCTGGCTTGACGATGGCTTACTTCATCTAAAAAATCTGAAAACGAAAGCTTGGAAAGTGTATTGCCACTCAAGAAGTAACTCGGACCTTCTGCTGTACTGCAACCTCAGGGACTCCTTTAATTCCGAATACCGTGCTGCTTATTCCCTATATCTACAGAATGTTAAATTGTCATTAAAAGACAAACCTAAGCAATTTTGGAAATATGTCAATTCAAAAAGAAACTCTGACGGCTATCCAACTAGTATGTCTCTGAATGATATGGTAAGCACTAATCCTTTGGTGATCAGCAATTTATTTGGTAACCATTTTCGCACTGCTTTCTCCAATAGTCCCTCAGTAACTGACTTCAATGATTTTCAGTACTTGGCAAAGTTCCCTTCTACTTCCTTAGTGCCAAAAGATCTCTTTATTGATGATGAAACCATTTTGAAATACATTGAGGACATTGCCGATAATTTCTCTTGCGGGCCTGATGGTATTCCTGCGTCTGTAATTAAGAGGTGTTCTTCATCTTTTTTACCTATTCTCGGCTATCTATTTAATTTGTCCCTTCGATCCGGTATTTTTCCCTTATTATGGAAATTCTCTACTATAACACCTATACATAAATCTGGCAAGCGCGATGCTGTAAGCAATTACAGGCCAATTGCCATTCTTCCTTGTGTTGCTAAATTGTTTGAGTCAATTGTTTGTGATGTTTTGTACTTCCATTCGAAGTCGATTTTGGGATCGTTTCAGCATGGCTTTGTGAAAGGCAGATCCACCGTTACTAATTTGATGCAATTTTCTAACTACTGTCTTTCCGCTCTCGAGAAAAAGCAGCAGGTTGACTGCATTTATACAGACTTCAGTAAGGCATTTGACAAAATTGATCACCTTATTCTTGTGCACAAGCTTAACTTGCTTGGTTTTCCTGTGCATTTCGTTTCATGGATTAAGTCATATCTTTCTAATCGTGTTCAAAAAGTGCTATTCCGTGGTGCCTTGTCTTCTGAGATTTACAATATTTCCGGTGTTCCTCAAGGTAGTCATCTTGGGCCACTGCTATTTTTGTTGTTTATTAATGACGTGAGTGCATTTATTGTTGACTCGAATATTCTTCTCTATGCTGACGATGCAAAGATTTATAAAATTATTTCTAATCACAATGATTGCATAACTTTGCAGAGTGACCTTACGAGTTTTTATAGCTGGTGTGTGCTAAATAACTTACCTCTTAATATTAGTAAGTGCACTATTGTCTCGTATTTTAAAATAAGAAAACCGATTCTATTTGACTATGTTGTAGATGGAACCACTCTACTTCGTTCTGATAAAGTACGTGATTTGGGGGTTTTATTTAATAGCACTTTCACCTTCGACGACCACGTTGATCATATTGCCAGTAAAGCTAGCGCTATACTTGGTTTTGTCAAAAGAAGATCCAAGGAGTTCAATGATCCATTCGTTACTAAAATTTTGTACTGTGCCTTTGTCCGTTCTGTTTTGGAGTATGCGAGCCCTGTCTGGTCTCCATTTTATTCTGTTCACGTAGCTAGAGTCGAATCTGTGCAGCGTAATTTCTTAAGGTTTGCCCTTCGTGGTCTTCCGTGGTCAGATCCGCTTAGGCTTCCATCTTATATTGATCGATTGAATCTTCTTTCGTTGGACTCCTTGGAGAACAGACGTGAGCACGCAAGAGTGGTTTTCGCTTTTAAAGTGATAACGGGAGTTATCGACTCTGACCAATTGTTGTCTTCGATTAATTTTAATGTTCCGTATCGTGCCTTGAGAAATAACGAATTTTGCAGAGTCCCACTGCATCGCACCAATTATGGTTTTCATGAACCAATTTCATCTATGCTCAGGCTTTTCAATCAACACTTCTCACAGTTGGATTTTAACATGACCCCCACCCAGGTAAAAAATCAGCTCTCTTGACGTTGAATAAAATTTTATTGTATCTTTTTATTCTACATTATTGTTTATTTGTTATTTTATCTTGTTTTTCTTTTATTATTTTTGTTTCTTCTTTTAGTTTTTATATTGTTTATTTATTATTTATTATTTTTTATTATGTTTTTGTCTTATTTTTATTTTGTTTATTGACTTCTAACTAGCTATTTTGATTTTCATTGCTTTATAGTTAAGTTGTATTAAATTTATTTTTATTTTTTTTGTATTATTTGTAGTAATCAGGCAGTTGATGAATAAACGAATATTATTATCCGTCCGTCTATCTGCCCGTCCGTGTCCTATCTAGCTTGAGAAAAATTTGGAATGTAATACTTTTTTGATGATTTCATTATACTATATAAAAATTATTTGGGTCCTCCTCCACCTTCCACCACCTCCTATACGAACTGCACTTTTTCATGAAATGCTCTAAACCAATTTACTCAGTGCGTATAAAATTTATCGAGCTGAAATTGTGCGCTAAATATTTACTTAGAGTTATTAGTAAGACCAAGAAGAAATTGCCAACAAGTCGGGCGAAACTTTATTATTCTTGAGACAAGTTGCGGATGCGTGGAAGGTCAATATGCAGGTTAGAGTGGTTAGGGAAGACTAAGTGAAAGGGCGTTCTTTCGTAGGACTGTTGTCAATTTAACACTTAATTGCGGAAACGATTAATAGCTCCAGAATATATAATCAATATTACGTTCGTTTATTTATGCAAGTTTGGGTTTTTATGAGGGGAGCGGGGAGGGGTGATAGTATGGGTGGGTGGATGTTAATAGTTTTTTAATTGATTGCTTGAATCACGTCCAATATTCTCTGTACAGAATTTCAGTTTCATAGACGAAGTTGCATTGAATTTTCGTAAAATTCGGTGTATCTTACATTCTCGAAACCTAACATTTGTATGGGAGGGATTACAGCGGGTAAGGGAATTGTAAAATTTGTGATGCAATTTTATCCCATTTCTCTTGTAAGGTGCTTGTACAAAATTTCAAGTTCGTAGCTTTTAATTTGTTGGTTATTAGTTGATTTAATGACATTGGACGAAATCATACTTTTGTATGGGAGGGGGTAGAAGTACAGGAGCAATCACAAAACTTTCGACTCAATTTTGTTTTCAACTATTTTTAAAAGTTTTTGTGCAAAATTTTAAATTGATAGCTTCTAATAGTTAGATGATATTTGATTTCTTAAAAATGGTCGAAAAAATAATTTTGTATGGGAGGGGGTAGAAGTCTTAAACGTATTCAACCAGTTAATATTTCATGTATTTAGATATTGTTTTCTAGATGCATTTTGTAAATTTTCAAGTTTCCACCTTAAAATTCAAAAATTTTCAGTTTATGTGTTTTTTTCAATGAACATGAAACACCTTATGTACGTTAGACCGGGGGGTCGGTTTATAACAGTTGTGGAACAAATATTTTTTCCATGTATATCAAATAGATGTATCCACGTGCAGAATTTAAACTTTGTATCTTTCATCAGAGCCCTAAAAAAACTACTCAAATTTTTCGAAAAGCATAAAAGCTATTGATCTGAAATTTCAAATATATTACTTTTATAATAATATAAATTCACTGTAAAAATAAAAACCATTTGAGTACTCCTCTTCCTTCCACCACCTCTCATACAAACTGCACTTTTTAATGAAATACTCTGAACAAATTTACTCAGTACGTATAAAATTTATCGAGCTGAAATTGTGTTCTAAATATTTATTTAGAGTTCTTAGTAAGTTCAAAAAAAATTAGACGATTAGCTTCACTCCTTCTACCCCCTCCCATACAATCTGACACAATTCAACAACTTTACAAAAATTTGATTTTCCTGAAAAGTTTGAATGCTAATGATCTGCAATTTAAAACATATCAAAAGCATGATGTTTATAGTTATTTTTGAAAAAGTCATTAAGAACTCGCCCCTCATTCTACCACCTCCCATACAAACTGCGCAATTGCACTAAATCCAATATAATAATTTTCTCAGTACCTATTAAATTTTTGAATCTTAAGTTTTGTATAAGATATTTTGATAGCAACCTTTGCGTGATGTGAAAAAATTAGTTCAATGTCGTCACCCCCTCTACCACTTCCCCGACAAAATTTCTTAATTTAAAAAAAATTCTATTTCATCTAGAGTATCGCACGATTGGGCGTAAAGCCCAGCCCAGTGTTGTTAAGTTTTTAATACTCGCATTCAACGTAATATAGAGTTTTGCCGACGTAAGTGCTCTTGACTTATGCTGCCATTTTTACTCCTTTTCCGTAGGCTTTCAACTCTGAAGTAGAACGTAGTAATATAATTAGACCTTTGAATAACTACTTCTCTGATATTTTGCGATGGAGCGAGAAGAACTTGATGAATGAATCGAAAACCCAATGTAGCATCATATCTCTGAAGTGAGATCAAGATATGGAGTCTGCAATTTTTAGCAATTAGGCTATATCTAGGCCTGCAAATTTTGGGTATTGCCGTTATTGAGAACTTAGCTTGGAACGAACATTTCGGGTAATCTCTGATCTCTTGCCTTCTTGACCTTTCAACTCTCGCAATACTATTTACATTTAAATTTGCTAGTACTTAAGGAACGTTCTGAAGCCCGCATTCTCGAATTTTACTAAATTTAAAAGAATCATATAATTATATTTCCTTTTTAACAAGATATTCTTGTTGCTATAAAAAGTGAAATATTATTATATTTTTATTATCTTCAAAATAGAAAAACAAATACTATCAATCTTTTTTTTTGTCGGAATTTGGTCAAAAATAGCTTTCGAAAAGTTGAATATTTCACAATTTTCCTGTCCGTCATAAATATCCAAGTATCCTATAAAATCTCGTATTATCCAAGGAAGAGCAGCATAGAAATTTTACTCCAATATTTTACGATATAATCCTGAATGAAATAGTATACAATTTCAGTATCAGTCCAATCCAATAGGTATCTTCCACTACTAACACGTATCCAAACAACATTTCCGGTTGAATATAAAAATAACGCTAATATAATTTTCCTACCATAAAGAAGAAAATACAAACCAATTATTACCCAGCAGAATAACGTCATAGTAAAGCTCTATGTACCCACAGGACTGGCAATAATTTAACTTTATTTCTCCTTAACGGTCACTATAGTCCGGAAAAAAACCCTTAAAGGCAGTCCCCATCACACCCATTTCGAAATCGGAAACAGGAAAATAAACCACTTCGTAGGTTATTCCAGCCCATTTTTTTATACTATCCTTTTCTACACAAGCGGCGAAAAATCAATAACCTTATCCATTTTTTTTTCGATACGGATATTTTCCATGTCAATTTGAATTTTCTTCTGCTTGCCAAAAATACAACCAAACCTAGAAGAAAATTTTAATTCCGTTGTAAATAAATTCAAAGGTGCGCTTAAAAATCAAATAAAAGCAACTCAGATTAAAAATTTCGTTCCGGAATGGAAGGGAACGACCGAAAAACGCACACTATAAACAAAAACGAAAGTAAAATTCTATATACTATACCTTTCAAACTGCTGATAAGAAAACTGCGAATTTTATATAGGTGGTGGTTGAAGGGGGTAATGTAGATCAGGAGCATGCATACTTTTCAGGAAAATCCACTTTTTGTAAAGTTGTGAAATTGTGTCAGATTCTATGGGAAGGGGTAAAGCTAATAGACTATTATTTTTGGCCTTACTAATAATTCTAAATAAATATTAAGTGCACAATTTCAGCTCATAAATTTTATATGCACTGAGTAAATTGTTTGTATGGGAGGGGGTTGAAGGAGAGAGAGAAGGTAAATAATTTATATACGGTAGATTGAAATCATCATATAAGTAATATGATCCAAATTTTCGACCAATAGCTTTTATACTTTTCGAGATAGTCCGTTTATTGTCAAATTTCGCATTTGTGTCATTTTGTATGGGAGGGGGTAGAAGAGGTGGAGCGATTTGGCCCGTTCACGAACTTAACCTTACTTTTTTGTTAAAAATGACGTGTACAAAATTTGAACTATCTAGCTCAACGTGTTCTTAAGCTAGAGAGCGCACGGACGGATGGACGAACGGACGGACGGACAACCGGTTTTAAGATTTTTGAGTGATTATATGTACTTCTGTATCATTCATTTTTTTCTCCGACCCTTATTTCTTTGCGTCACAAAATTTAGAGCAAACTTATTATACTCTCAGATCGTCTAGAGTATAAACATAACAGTATTATGATTGGGCGTAAAGCGTAAGTTTCAATCTTCTACATACAATTTATTTGAATCATCCACCACCTCTCATACAAACTGTACTTTTTCATGAAGTTCTATAAACTACTAAAAGAAAAGATATCCGGATTCTACACTCTCATTAGAGACCGAAACGTCACGTATAATAAGAAAATTGTCAGCTTCACCTCACTCCTTCTACCCCCTCCCATACGAACTTCCATAAGCGAAAGCATTCCCCATATGAACATATGAGAGCTATGGACTTTAAAATTGAAAAAAGCATGGTGTAAGAATTTTGTTAAGCAGTTTCCAAATCGTCTGAAAACCATCCAATCTTTTTACCACCTCCCGTACAAATATCATAATCCCGAGAACGGGCTTGTTGTTATCGCTGAATGAGCCAAAATATTTAATTTCCAAAACTAAATAATATAAATTTTATGAAAATCTCCAATTTAATATGATAATCTCTCGCTTCCTCCCAAGAAGCAACACACCTAAATACAAAATTTAAATTTCAAATAAATCTCAACTCAAGAGCATACAATGATAATACTCTTCGTTTTGACCGTGTACCGAAGTATGGGAAAAGAACATGTATTATACGGGATTTTAAGCTATACTTATATATAACTTTCATCCAGGACAACAATCGAATCGATTGGCAAAACATGTTCACTCTGTTATGAGAGTTAGATCACGACGACGAAAAATTTGCTATCCTCATGAGGGACTCTATTCAACGTCGTTCTTACCTTCCTATTCGTAATAATAACCGTAGATCCTTTAGTGTATATGTGTACCCTTTTTCCAGACATTTCATTGCAGCTATCATCATGATTTGGGTTTATGATAAAACGTTTGTAGTATGTAGAAATCCACGCCTTTCTGTCGAATCGACAAAGACGGCGGGACAATAAAGGACTTCATATCGATTCGATTTAATCCCAGAGAGACGATGTTTTTTTTTAATTATCAGGTGGAAATTTTTCTTGTTCAAAGAATATGACACATGATGAGCAAATAATTTATCTACATACATATATTGTTTCAATTAAAACGGCTGAGATATAACATATCTTACAAAAACATTGGTTAAGAAACTGAACTTTGAAAAAATGTAATTACTCGTTCATTGGTAAATAAACTAAAATAAAGGTACTCTACATTTCAATAATAAAAAAAAAAACAATAAAACCAAGCTATGTATAAAAAATATAAAAACTTAACAGGACTACAAAAGAGTGTTAACAAACATACGATATTCTAGATGATATATGTAGAGATTTTTCGTGATCTCGGAAAATTTTGTATGGGGAGTGGTAAAAGAGAAAACAGTATTGCACAAATAAATTTTTTTTCATGCTAGAGTAGTAGCTACACAAATGTTTTATTCTACACAAGCACATGCACCCGTGCTTCCCACGTGTATTTTGTACGAAAAAGAAGGACAATGTATAAGGCACATGTTATTGCTATTGCTGAATAAGTCCAAAAATAAATAAGTAAAACCAATTTCTCCTTTTAGAAATATTTGTTTATTTAATAAAATGTATGTAATAATTATATTCTAGATGAAATCTGAGAGTATATTGTGTTTGCCTTACCGTTTGTAACGCTAAGAAATAATGATCGCACAGAGTCGCCAAGGGTACAGAAATATTTGTTGCCGCTCAAAAACCTCGATTCCGAGTGACCGTCTGTCCGTCTGTCTGTCTGTCCGTCTGTGCGTCTGTCTACAGCATAACTCTCGAAACCTTTAAGCTACAGTGCTAAAAATTTTTGTGTTTCACTTTTAGCAAAAAAGTAACTTTAAGTTCGTGAACGGGCCACATCCCCTTACTTCTTCTACCCCCTCCCATACAAATTTCACGAAATTCTGAAATTTTCAGAAATTGATTTTTCTTTGAAAGTATTTAAGCTATCGACTTGAATTTTGGGTCAAAGTATTACAATATACATGTCATTAATCTGACTAAATATTGATCCGATCTCTTCACTCCTTCTACCCCCTCCCATACAAATGCATAATTTTGAAAAATGTATTTTTTCGATTTTCATTGAAACTAACAAAGTTATAAAAACGAAATTTTGCCAAAATTAATTTTTTTATAATTGCAATCAGCATTGAAAAAATTATCAACTTCACCTCACTCCTTCTACCTCCTCCCATACAAATTTCAAAAAATTTTGAAATTTAAGTTAAATTATTTTTCTTCGAAACTGTTTAAGCTATCTGCTTGATATTTTGCATAA
This sequence comes from Chorisops tibialis, assembly GCA_963669355.1. Classification (NCBI taxonomy): domain Eukaryota; kingdom Metazoa; phylum Arthropoda; class Insecta; order Diptera; family Stratiomyidae; genus Chorisops; species Chorisops tibialis. Next base: position 167,326,768 of record OY770263.1, on the reverse strand, counting down.
AGTGTAAAAATAAAAATATCAATAGCTAGAGAAAAACTTGTTTTGATCCGTACACTCCTTCTACCCCCTCCCATACAAATGCATAAATTTGTTAAGTGCATTTTATCGAATTCCATTCAAACTAGAAACTAACAAAGTTATAAAAACGAAATTTTGCCAAAATTAATTTTTTTATAATTGCAATCAGCATTGAAAAAATTATCAACTTCACCTCACTCCTTCTACCTCCTCCCATACAAATTCCAAAAAATTTTGAAATTTAAGTTAAATTATTTTTCTTCGAAACTGTTTAAGCTATCTGCTTGATATTTTGCATAAAGTGTAAAAATAAAAATATCAATAGCTAGAGAAAAACTTGTTTTGATCCGTACACTCCTTCTACCCCCTCCCATACAAATGCATAAATTTGTTAAGTGCATTTTATCGAATTCCATTCAAACTAGAAAAAGTACAAACTTAAAATTTTGCCAGAATTTGTTTTTTAATAATTACAATAAATGCTAAAAAATTTATCAGCTCTTCTTCACCTCTTCTACCCCCTCCCATATAAATATTTGTATTATAAATTCAAGGAAAACATTTCTTCTTTGAACATATGAGAGCTATCGACTTTGAAATTGAAAAGCCTGGCGATAATGATGTCGATAAGAAGTTTCAAAATCTTCTAAGCCCCTCTACTTCCACTGCCACCTCCCAAACAAATGCCCCAATTTCAGGAAAACTATGTCCAATTGAAAATAATGAAAGCTACAAACCTTAAATTCTGCACGAAATATTTTGCATATCACATTAGGTGTCATATCCAAAATCTTCCTCCTCTGCTTCTCCCACCTCCCATACAAAAGTCACTATTAATTATTCAAAAGAACTAGAGGTGACATATTTTCCGGTACATTGAACTCTTCCTCATTTCATCTAGAGTATCATATGACGCCCAGTCATAATTCTGTTATGTTTATACTCCAGATGAAATCTGAGAGTATATTGTGTTTGCCTTACCGTTTGTAACGCTAAGAAATAACGCTCGCACAGAGCCGCCAAGGGTACAGAAATATTTGTTGTCGCTCAAAAACCTCGATTCCGAGTAACCGTCTGTCCGTCTGTCCGTCTGTCTGTCTGTTCGTCAGTGCGTCTGTCTACAGCATAACTCTCGAAAGCTTTGAGCTATAGTGCTAAAAATTTGTGTGTGTCATTTTTAGCAAAAAAGTAACTTTAAGTTCGTGAACGGCCCAAATCGCCCCACCCCTTCTACCGCCTCCCACACAAAATGACACAAATGCTCAATTTGACAATAAACGGATTTGCTCAAACAGTATAAACGCTATTGGCCTGAAATTTGGAATATATTACTTTTATGATAATATCAATCTACCGTATAAAAATTATGCGTGTCCTCCCCCTCCTTCTACAACCTCCCATACAAACTGTACTTGTCATGAATTACTCTAAGCCAATTTACTCAGTGTGTATAAAATTTAGCGAGCTGAAATTGTGCATTAAGTATTTATTTAAAATTGTTAGTAAGGCTAAAAAAAATTAGACGATTAGCTTCACCCCTTCTACCACCTCCCATACAAAATGGCACAATTTCGCAATTCGACTATATTTCATAATGATTTCAATATACAGTATAAAAATTACTTGCGTCCCCCCTCTCCTTCCAACCCCTCCCATACAAACTACACTTTTTCGCGAAATGCTCTAAGCCGATTTTCTCAGAACATATAACATATATCGAGCTCACATTTTGTGATAAATACTTATTTAGCATTATCACTAAGATCAAAAAAAAATATTTGATTAGCTTTACTGCTTCTATCCCCTCCCATACAATATGACACAGTTTCACAACTTCACAAAAAATCTATTTTCTTGAAAAGTATGAATGTTACTGGTCTAAAATTTAAGAGATGTCAATTTTATGATATTCTTAGTTATTTCTGAAAAAATCACTAAAATCTCCCCACTCTTTCTACCACCTCCCATACAAACTGCACATTTTCACTAAATCTAACACACTAATTTTCTCAGCTCCTATTCAATTTTTGGAGTAAGCATTTTGTATAAAACATTTTTATAGCTACTTTAGCATGATGGGGAAAAAAGTTGTTCAATGCTATCACCCCTTCTAACACTCCCCATACAAAATTTCTTGGGATCACAAAAAATTCTATTTCATCTAGAGTATCGTAAGATTGCGGTTTACTCGCAATCGTAGCCCTGTTATGTTTTTTTCATTATTTCCGATCCCTTCAAACTCTCCTCGGTTTCGAATGACCGTCTGTCCGTCTGTCCATCTGTCTACAACATAGCTCTTGAACGCTTTGGCCTATCGTGCTGAAATTGGTGTATGTCATTATTAGCAAAAAAGTAAAAGTTCCCCGATATCATTTCAGTTATCGACTTGAAAGGTCAGAGTATAATGATGTGAATATCGTTAATGTCAAAAAATATTGATACAATCCCCTTACTTCAACCCCCTCCCATAAAATTGCATAATTTTCAAAAATGCATTTATTCGATTTTCATTCCAACTACCAAATCTAAGAAAATGAATTTTTGCCAGAATTAATTGTATTGTTGCGAGCTAGGGGATCGCTGATTTCAAAGGAAAACACAATTCGTTTAAAAATAATGAATAATTTTATTTAATCGCACTTTTCTTTATTTCTTGATCACTTCACTAAATTCGCTCTAAAAATTAATTCGTACAACTCAGGAACACTGCCAATCTATCACTTGTACCGATTCGCCTTCTTCCACCGATAGGTGTCGCCAAAATCTAACTAACTCGTTGTCTGAAAGTTGGCGGTTATTTATACTAAGTCTCCCGGACAGGTGTCGTTGTGTGTGTGTGTCTAGAATGATTGGCTACATTGTGGAGCTCGGTAGAAGTGTCTGGAAACATGTGTATAGCGTTTTAAATGTTGATGGACTTTTCTCGGTGTTGCTGGGGACGTCGAGGTTGTCAGATTTATAACATTACCCTCTCCTTAGTCCCTGTTCGTCCCGAACAGAGTTGTTCACTTCCTCCATGGCACCCTGGTACTTTGTTAGTCGGTCTAGATGTACCACTTTCATTTTAGTGCGAGGTTTTTGATGTAGTTGAATCCGATAGACGACATCATTTAATCGGTTGATGATCTGGTAAGGGCCTTCCCAGTTGCGCTGTAGTTTCGGCGATCTGCCCTTCTGTCGTTTGGGATTGTATAACCAAACCAAATCACCCTCTTGGAATCCTGATGAGTTCGCCCGTTGATCATACCTCGTCTTCATGCGGTCGGACGCCAAATCAATTTTATCTCTGACCAGGTTATAAATTGTCTTTAGTCGACATCGAAGATCCGAGACATAATCTTTAGCATTGGTTGGTTGGTCTGGTGGCACTCCAAACATTAGCTCCGCAGGGACTCGAATATTTCTTCCAAAGATGACTCGGGACGGAGTTTCTCCTGTTGTTGAATGCACCGATGTTCTATAGGCCATTAAAAATAGAGGGATGTGCTGGTCCCAGTCCTGTTGCCTCTCGCTGACGAGTTTGGATAGGTTTGAGTTCAATGTCCTGTTGAAACGTTCCACCATTCCATCGGACTGTGGGTGTAACGGAGTTGTCCTCGTTTTGTTTATTCCCAGCATTTGGCACACGTGTTTGAATATTTGAGATTCAAAATTGCGCCCTTGATCGGAGTGTAGTTCACGTGGCGCTCCAAATCTGCTCACCCAGTTAGTAACAATTTGTTCTGCGACGGTTACTGCTTCTTGGTTTGGAATTGCGTAAGCTTCTGGCCACTTGCTGAAATAATCAATGACCACTAGAATGTAGCGATTACCATTTTCTGATTCCGGAAATGGCCCAGCAATATCCACAGCAATTCTCTCGAATGGGACTCCCACGTTGTATTGTTGCATTTCTCCCTTTGATCTGCGGTGTGGGCCCTGACTCGATGCACACGTAGTACATTTACGGCACCAGTTTTCGACATCATCTCGGAGATGGATCCAATAGAACCTTTCTCGTATCTTTGCCAAGGTTCTGTTTACTCCCAAATGCCCACCGGAGGTACCTCCATGATATTCCTTCAAAACCTCCTCGGCTTTACAATGCGGGACGATGGTTTGCATGTGATACGACTTTCCATCAGCGTTCTCCCATTTCCGTTTTAATAATCCGCCGTCTAGGTGAAGGGAGTTCCATTGTGCCCAATAACACTTTAAGGTTTCACTGAATTGTGAGATGTCTTTCCACTCAGGCCGTTTCATTTCGTCCTTCCATGCCATGATCGGTGAAATATCTGGATCTTTACGTTGGGCATCTTCCAGTTCTTGCTGATTCCATCCAGTCTTTGGTTCGGTCGTTATCCTCTGAATGGTTTCTCCGGCTTCTTTTCCTTCTACACGGTGACAATGCTTGCAGTTCGGTGGACAAGGACGACGTGAAAGCGCATCGGCATTACCGTGGATTCTTCCTCTTCGATGAACAATCTCGAAATCGTAGGATTCGAGCCTTTCGATCCATCTGGCTACTTGGCCTTCGGGGTTCTTAAACTGAAGTAGCCATTTAAGCGATGCGTGATCCGTTCGAAGAAGGAACTTTTGACCATAGAGGTATTTGTGAAAATGCTTTGTTGCTTCTACTATGGCTAGTAGCTCTCGGCGAGTTACGCAATAGTTCCTTTCTGATTTTGAGAGTACTCGGCTGTAGTAAGATAGCACTCTCTCCTGCCCATCGATCTCTTGTGATAGTACTGCTCCGATACCGACATTGCTGGCGTCAGTGTCTATGATGAAACCATGACCTGGTTTTGGATACGCCAGAACTGGGGAGTCGCAGAGTTGGTCTTTTATCCTCTCGAATGCTTCCTGGCACTGTTGACTCCATGTAAATGGCTTCCCTTTTTCTGTTAACTGATGCAGATATTTCGCCGTGTTAGCAAAGTCTTTTACAAATCGTCGGTAATATGTCGCTAAGCCTAGGAAGCTGCGCAACTGGTGTTTATCACTCGGAGTAGGCCAATTTTTCACCGCCAGTATCTTCTCCGGATCTGTCTTTACGCCATCAGCTGAAACGATGTGACCCAAGTACTTGACTTCTGCACTAAACAAAGTGCACTTTTTCGGACTCAGCTTTAATTTTGCCGCTCGCAGTCGCTGGAAGACTTCCTGCAGATTTTTTAGGTGTTCATTGAATGTTTTTCCGATAACGATCACATCATCTAGGTAAACGAGACAAGTTTTCCAACTCAGACCACGCAAAACGAATTCCATCAGTCTTTCAAACGTAGCTGGAGCATTGCACAGGCCAAATGGCATTACGATGAACTGCCACAGTCCACTGCCGACAGAGAATGCTGTCTTCTCTCTATCTTTTTCATCTATCTCCACTTGCCAGTAACCACTCTTCAGGTCCAACGTTGAGAACCATTTAGCATCGGTCAGGGTGTCCATGATATCGTCGATTCTAGGTATTGGATAGCTATCCTTTTTCGTAACATCATTTAGTCGCCTGTAGTCCACACAAAAACGGGTACTGCCGTCTTTCTTCTTTACCAGCACTACTGGCGATATCCACGGGCTCTTTGATTCTTCGATGATTCCCTGATGCTCCATAGTTTTGACCATTGAATTGACTTCTCCTTGTTTCGCTAATGGTACTCTTCTTGGAGGTTGACGTATCGGTGTAGCACTTCCGGTATCTATACGATGTTTCACTAAGTTTGTTCTGCCATAGTCGTCATCACCGGTGGAAAAGACGTCGCTGAATCCTTCGATTAGATCTACTGCTTGCTTGTGTTGTTCTCCTCTAAGGTTGCTTGACTGAAGAAGTGTTGATGTTACATTGTCCTTCCTTCTTGGCTTATTTTTAGAGGGTACGTCATGTGGTTCTGCCTTGTCGATACTCGTCACCGCCGATATTGGTTCACAGCTGCCAATTACATCTCCTTTCTTTACGCTGGTAGTGCTGTCCGCAACGTTCAGGACTCTTATTGGTACCATCATCTTCTCATTCCTTTTTACGAGCGTTTTTCCTAGTATTAGACTTCGTAATGCAGGTGTCGTTTCCGGTTCTATGAGGTAGAATCGGTGGTTCCCGGGATCACCATCGAGCTCTGCCCAAATAACATTCTCAGATGACTTTGGTATGTCCGCATCTTCGCATAATACAACTCGCAGCTTTGTTGTGTTGGAGGATGTTATTTCCATCGGGATTTCAATATTCCGCCACTTCATTATTCGTTGTCCTAAGTCCAGCTGTATACCGTGTGGTTTCAGAAAATCCATTCCAAGGATACACTCATCGGTAATATCAGCTACCACGAATACATGCGAGAAGGTCAAATCTCCAAGCTGTATGTCACGAGCTATTTCTCCATGGACCGTTGTAGTTTCTCCTGTAGCAGTGCGAAGTGCGTACTTCTTGGTGTTGTGAAGCCAAGTACGATCTACGAGGTCAGATCTTAACACTGACCGTGTTGCGCCTGTGTCGACTGTTATGATGCAGTTTAATTTGCCGACTCGACCACTCATACATAAGTCGTTTTCACAACGATGTAGTCGAGAAACTGCGATGATGGTTCCGGGGGCGTCGATTCTACCAGCCAACTTCTGCCCCATGAAGTTGGCCTTTACTCGTTTCCCGGACTGTCATTAGGCGAAGCGTGCTCTCGTGACGGTTCGCCCCTTCCTCCTCTTTGTTTAGCAGCGCAGCCGGAACAGTAGTTGATCGCTTTTCTGGGTTTGCGGCAGTCGCGTCGTAAGTGTCCTGCCTGTCCACAATTCCAGCATCGAGGAGCACCAGATCCTTCGCTCCGCTTGGTGTACTCGGCTTTCTGGCACACACATTCTTCTACTATTTCTCGAACTCGATAGTTACTCCGCGAGCTTTGCTTGGCAGCTTCGAACGTCAGCCCATATACTAAGGCTTCGCCAATCGTTTTCTTACCTGCCAGTTTTAACGCCTGTTGCAGCTCTCTGTCCTGTACAGCATTGTTAAATGCGAAAACAGCTGTATCGTTTCGTTGCTCTGTTTGCGCATTAGGCAGCGATAATAGTGTGAGTCGTTCAATATCGCGTGCCAGCTCTTGAAGTGTTTCACCGTTCTTTTGAGTTCGGTTGTAAAGTTGCGTTTTGTAGATCTCTCGCATGTGGTCACTGCCATAATGAAGATCCAATGTCTGGACTAACGTTGAAAAATCTTGTTGTTGGTCCTGCGGAATCGTTTGAAGAACCTCTGTTGGTGGACCTCTTAGCGCCAATATAAGAGCTGTTCCCCGTTCCAGATCATTCCAATGGTTGTTTCTTGCGGCGGCCTCAAATTGGGTCTTATAAATAGCCCACGGTGTTTGTCCATCGAAGATTGGAGCCTTGAGACCCTTGTGCGCAACATGTTCTGTCTTGATCACGCCAGTCGCCTTCACGTTATCGAAGTCCCTTTTTAGGCGTTCGAAGTTTCTTCTCTACGTTTTCTTCTATTACCTTACCCATGGTGTCTATTTTATTATTTTGCTGCTCCAATTTTTGGTTGAGGTCCTTTGAGGTCTGATCTAATTTCTCTAGTTTCTGATTAATGTCTGCAGATTGTTGTTTAATGTCCACTGATTGTTGCTCTAATTTCTGATTCATATCCGCAGATTGTTGTTTAATGTCCACTGATTGTTGCTCTAATTTCTGATTCATATCCGCAGATTGTTGTTTAATGTCCACTGATTGTTGCTCTAATTTGTGCATCATTTGTTGCATTAACTGTGTTAAGGCATCCGATGTACCAGAGCACTCCTCTTTACTAGCTTCTTCGATTTGGAACTCAAAACTATCTGCATTCTCACCCTCAGCCTCAAGTGTCTCGATCATACGGCTGACAAGTTCAGACTTGCTCCCTGTTGTAGGTAACCCGCGTCTACTGAGCTCTTCCTTCAGCTCCGTTACTTTTAAGTCTTTTAAATAACGCGGCATTTTCACTACCGATTATTTCCAGTTTTTCCGCGATTCGAATTAACGTCACTGCTCACTAAATCACTCGAGATTATTAAAATTCTCACTGTCCGTTCGAGAATTTTAGTTCCGCGATTTTACTTCGCTAATTAAAGTCACTGTTCACTAGAGCACTCGAGAATATTCGATTTCACAAAATTCTCACTATCCGTTCGAGAATTTTAGTTCCGCGATTTTTCTTCGCTAATTAAAGTCACTGTTCACTAGAGCACTCGAGAATATTCGATTTCACAAAATTCTCACTGTCCGTTCGAGAATTTTAGTTTCACTTTTTCGCTCTCACAAAATTATCCGTTCGAGAATTTTAATTTCACTCGCGATTTTTAACCCGAATTTATCCTTGAAATCCCACTTCTGACACCAATTGTTGCGAGCTAGGGGATCGCTGATTTCAAAGGAAAACACAATTCGTTTAAAAATAATGAATAATTTTATTTAATCGCACTTTTCTTTATTTCTTGATCACTTCACTAAATTCGCTCTAAAACTTAATTCGTACAACTCAGGAACACTGCCAATCTATCACTTGTACCGATTCGCGTTCTTCCACCGATAGGTGTCGCCAAAATCTAACTAACTCGTTGTCTGAAAGTTGGCGGTTATTTATACTAAGTCTCCCGGACAGGTGTCGTTGTGTGTGTGTGTCTAGAATGATTGGCTACATTGTGGAGCTCGGTAGAAGTGTCTGGAAACATGTGTATAGCGTTTTAAATGTTGATGGACTTTTCTCGGTGTTGCTGGGGACGTCGAGGTTGTCAGATTTATAACAGTATTATAATTGCAACCAATTGCGGAAAAAAAACTATCACCTTCACTCTTTCTACCACCTCCCATACAAATTTCGGAATTCCAATTAAATTATTTTACTTGAAAACCGTCAAAGCTATCAACTTTAAATTTTGCAAAAAGTATATTATTGCAAATATCATTGATGTCGAAAAATTTTTTTTTGATTCGAATACTTCTTCTATTCCCTCCCATATAAATGCACAATTTTATTTTATTATTTTAAAAATAAAGTATTGTGATCGACTTGGGAAAAAAAAAATTTGCTACCCTGAAATTTTGTTTTTTCGCGTTTCATGACTAAATTAGCCTAAAAATGCAAAAAAAAAAAATCCGTCTGTCTGTACGCCGTCCGCCGTACGCCGGTGTGTAATTAACTCCCAAACCGTTCAAGATAGAAAGTTCATTTTTGGAGGGATTGTAGATTGTTGCGGATCCCAGGCGGACACCCATTTTAAGGGGTGTACGGATTCAGGGGGAGGCGGGGGAGCGCTTAAACCGAAAAATACGAATTCAAATATCTCAACAATGGTTACAGCTAGGAAGATAAAAATCAACATACATATAGAGCGGTTTGTAAGACAACTTTTAAAAATAATCTAATATTTTTATCCATTGAGGTGCAAAAAGGGAGGGCTAAGAACCAATTGTCGGCCGAATTTTTTTTTCAAATGATTATATCTTCGAAATTACTTACCATAACAAATTGATATTTTGAGACCGTTAAGCTGGCATATAGATCCACTAGAATCAGTTTAGACAAAAGCTAATTATTGTAAGGGGGAGGGTCAAAGGGGGTGCAAAGAAAAACACTTAAAACCCAATATCTCGGCTATTTATTAAGCTATGTAATTGAATCTTAGAACTTATATTAAACTATACTAGAAAAATACGAGAAAAATATAATATTTGGACAAAATAGTAGTGGGGGAAATGGGGAGCATTTCAAAAATGCTGCACTTTCCAAAATTTCAAAGCATTACAATTCAAAATTCAGTGCAAATACAAAATTCAAATTTTGTCAAATTGTAGAGCTGAATAGTTTTTAAATTTCGTAAAAATTTTGGGTCGGGAGGTGTAAGGGGAGGGAGGTGGTAACCAAAAATGTCGAAAATTTTAAGTTATTTTTGAAGGGCTCTGGTGAAAGATACAAAATTTAAATTTTCCATGTAAATACATCTATTTGTTGTACATACAGAAAAAATAATAATAATAATTCCACAATTGTTATGCACCGACCCACCTGGTCTACCGTGCACAAGGTGTTTCAATCAAATTCCTGTTAAGACCCCCTATAGGGGCATAGGACAGAAACAACTCTCTTCCACAAGGCGCGATCCTGAGCATCGGCTTTAAGCTGTTGCCAGGACTTGTTTATTCCTCTGGCCTCCTGCTCAACTGCTCGCTTCCATGTGTTACATGGTCGACCAACCCGACGTCTTCCTTGAGGGTTATAATCCAGAGCCTGTTTTGCGATGTTTTGCTCTGGTTTCCTCAAAGTATGACCGAGGTGTTTCATATGCAATGAAAAAACCACATAAACTGAAAATTTTTGAATGAAATTTAAAGGTAGAAACTTGAAAATTTGCGATAAGCATTGAAAAAAAATCCCTAAATTTACGAAATATAAACTGGTCGAAAACCTTTAAAACTTCTACCCCCTTCCAATACAAAATTATTTTTTCGACCATTTTTAAGAAATCAATTATCATCTAACTATTAAAACCTATCAATTTGAAATTTTGCATAAAAACTTACAAAAATAATTGAAAAGAAATTACGTTAAAAGTTTTGAAATCGCGCCTGCCCTTCAACCCCCTCCCATACAAAAGTATCATTTCGACCAATTTCATTAAATCAACTAATAACCAACAAATTAAAAGCTACGAACTTGAAATTTTGTACGAGCACCTTATATGAAAAAAGAAAGAAAATTGCGTCACAAATTTTACTATTCCCCTACCTCCTCTACCCCCTCTCATACAAATGTTCGGTTTCGTGAATGTAAAATACATCGAATTTTATGAAAATTCTATGCAACTTCGTCTATGAAACTGACATTCTATACAAGGAATATTGGACGTGATTCAAGCAATCAATTAAAAAATTATTAACATCATACTACTCTTACCATCCCGCCTCACCACTCCCCTCATAAAAACTCAAACTTGCATAAATAGACGAACGAAATATTGATTATAAGTACTGCAGCTTTTGAACGTTTCCGCAAAGTGTTAAATTGACAATTGCCCTGTCCAAGAACCCCCTTTCACTTAGTCTTCCCTAACCACTCTAACATGCATATTGACTTTCCACGCATCCGCAACTTGTCCCAAGAATAATAAAGTTTCGCCCGACTTTTTGGCAGTTTATTTATACTCTAAATGAAATCTGAGAGTATTATAAGTTTGCCACAAAGTTTGTAACGCCAAGAAATAAGGCTCGGAGAAAAAAATGAATGATACAGAAGTTCATATAATCATTCAAAAATTTCAAAACCGGATGTCCGTCCGTCCGTCCGTGTCCTCTCAAGCTTGAGAACGCGTTGAGCTAGAAAGTTCAAATTTTGAATGCGTCATTGTTAACAGAAAAGTAAGGTCAAGTTCGTGAACGAGCCAAATCGCTCTACCCCTTCTACCCCCTCCCATACAAAATGAAACGATTTCGCAATCTGACAATAAACGGATTTGCTCGAAAAGTACAAATGACATTGATCTGAAATTTGGAATGTAATACTTTTATGATGATTCCAACCTACTTTGTAAAAATAATTTGTGTCTTCCTCCTCCTTCAACCACCTCCCATACAAACAGAACTTTTTCATAAAATGCTTTAAACCAAACCAATTTATTCAGTGCGTATAATAGTTATCGAGCTGAAATTGTGCACGAAATACTTATTTAGAATTATTAGTAAAACCGAAAACAAAATAGACGATTAGCTTTACCCCTTCTACCCCTTCCCATACAAAATGACACAATTTTACAACTTTATAAAAAGTCGATTTTCCTGAAAAGTATGAATGCTACTGATCTGCAATTTAAAACATATCAAAAGCATGATGCTTATAGTTATTTTTGAAAAGTCACTAAAAACTCGCCCATCCTTCTATCATCTCCCATACAAACTGCACTTTTTCACTACATCCAATACACTAATTTTTTTAGTACTTATTAAATTTTTAAATCTTAAATTTTGCATAAAACATTTTGGTAGCAACCTTAGCGTCATGTGAAAAAATTAGTTCAATGTTGTTACCCCCTCTACCGCTTCCCCTACAAAATTTCTTAAGATACAAAAATTACTCTTTCATCTAAAGTATCGCACGATTGGGCTTTATGCCCAATGGTACTCCTGTTATGTTGGTAAATGTATTTAATCGATTTTCATTGAAATTAGAAAAAGTAGAAACTTTTGCCAGAATTCGTCCCTTAATAATTGCAATAAATGCTAAAAAAAAATCAACTTCGCTTTACTCCTTCTACCACCTCTCATATAAATTTTTGTATGTGAAATTTAACAAAAGTATATCTCATTCGAACATATGAGAGCTATCGGCTTTAAAATTGTAACAAAGCAATTTGATTAGGATGTTGATAAGCAGATTCAAAATCTTCCACTTCCTCTGCCACCTCCCATACAAATGCCATAAGTTCAGACAAAAATTGTTACATTTTCTCGAAAATTTTGAAAGCTACAAACTTTAAATTCCGCATGAAACACTTTGCATACCACGTTCAGTGTCATACAAAAATGACAAACTTCTGCCCTCTTCATCTACCATCTCCCATACATTTATTTATTCACGCTTCGATGAATTTGGGATGAAATATTTTCCGGTACATTAAACTCTTTCCCATTTCATCTAGAGTATCGTATGATTGGGCGTAAGACCTGTTATGTCTATATTCTAAATGAAATCTGAGAGTTTGCCACAAAGTTTGTAACGCTAAGAAATGAGTCCCGGAGAAAAAAATAAATCATACAGAAGTTCATATAAACACTCAAAAATCGCAAAACCGGATGTCCGTCCGTGTCCTCTCTAGCTTGAGAACGCGTTGAGCTACACTTCGAGAAAGCTTTCGACAGCGTTAAGCGAGATTACATATGGAATGCTTTGCGTAGGAGAGGTATTCCAGATAAGGTTATAGCTATGATTAAAGAATCCTACGAAGATGCAAGGTGCCGCGTCTTGCATAGAGGAGAGCTGTCCGAGAGCTTTCTTGTGCGAACAGGTGTCAGACAAGGCTGCATATTATCACCAGCCCTGTTTCTGGTGGTAATAAATGACATCTGCATCAGCTGCACTGGAAGGTGGAGAAGGTAAAGGTCTTCAATGAAGACTATTTAACATCTTAAGTCACCTTGACTATGCTGATGACGTGTGTTTGCTTGCACATAACCGTTCGGACTTGGAGTCAAATGTTCGCTCGTTGCATTCTAAATGCAAAGAGGAGGGACTGAAAATAAATGTGCGTAAAACCAAGTACATGCACATGGGTTCGAACGCAAGCACACCGATTGTTCTTAACGGACAGAATGTGGAAGAGGTGCAAGATTTTTGCTATCTCGGAAGCATTGTCAGCATGGACGGCGGAGCCGAAAAGGATGTCGAAGTTCGGCTAAATAAAGCTCGTCAGGCCTTCGGTATCCTTTCCCCTTTGTGGAGGTTAAGAGAGATCTCCCTTCACACGAAACTGCGAGTTTTTGACGCATGCGTCAAACCCGTGTTGTTATATGGTTGTACTACGTGGAAAGTGACCGTTCGACTTACCAAGAAACTACAGACTTTCGTGAACCAATGCCTCCGACGCATTTTAGGAATATTCTGGCCAGAAGTGTTCTTCAACGACGAACTTTGGAGTACAACTGGCCAGACTAAAATAGGTATTGAGATTCAAAGGCGCAAGTGGCAGTGGATCGGTCATACTTTAAGGAAACCAAAGCGAAACATTGCTAAACAGGCGCTAGATTATAATCCTCAAGAAAGACGTCGGGTTGGTCGACCATGTAACACTTGGAAGCGAGCAGTTGAGCAGGAAACCAGAGGAATAAACAAGTCATATAAACTCAAATATATGTATAGTTTTTCATTGGTTTGGTGAAGGTTTTTACAGTGCATTTCGAATTAAAAGAAAAGATTTCCGGATTCTAGTACACTGTTACGCTTTATTATTCGTAACGTTTCGGTCTCTGCTGAGACCTTCATCAAACTGTTTTTCCTTATTATATAGATATGAGCTTCAAAAATTGAATGGGTATAAATACCCTAATTTATTAGATTTAGTGAAATTGTGCAATTTGTATGGAAGGTGGTAGAAGGAGTGGGCGTTTTTAGTGATTTTTTAGAAATAAATGTACACATTAAGCAATTGACATTTCTCAAATGTCAGATCAGTAGCTTTCATACATTGTCCCTCAATAAGACTCCTCTTTGCCCACTTTTGCGTAAAAGTCACCTAATACTTCTTAATACCGTTTGACGGAAGGAAGTCGAATGTTGATTCTAAGGTGCTGTAGAAATTATCTTTAACTTCGTCATCTTTGTCTTCTACTGGGACGTCGTTTAAGCCAAATATCAAAGAATCACACAATCGTTAATTGACGGGTTTGAAGTTGGTGGCTTAAACTTGTTGTCGACGTTAAACGCTACATCACGATACATACACGATCTGATGTCAGCACTCTCGCAACCTAACACTTTAGTTTCTTGGGGTGCAGTGATGTTGATGTTATATATTCTCACCTGTTTCAGAAGCAATCTTGTTGTCCCTGTTCCATTTATCGTTTGAGTGGTCTTTGCCGTTGAATCAGTCTAGTTAACAATTTTTTTTTTGAGCCGATGATTTGTTAACACATCATCCAAACTGGAGGGTCATCCCTACATTTAATGGTAGACCTAGCTCAATCTCTCTCATATAGCACAACGCCTAGAAGTTAATGAGGTCCTGAGTGGTATTCCACCGATTATTCGCCCTTCTTGAAGACGGAGAGTATGGTTCGCTGACAGAGCTGTTTGGGGTTAAATATCAATGCGTATTTCTCAGTTTTTTTTAGAAATATCACGTAGGGTATGATATCCCCAGGGTCACTTTACAAGCATTTACCACCTACTTTAGGGACTTTAGCAGCACATTTTTTGTTTTTGTTTTTCACAGAATGACTTGTATTATATGTCACACAGAGGGATAGAGGGAAGTGTTAATGGGATTGGTAAGGTAGGGGAAGGGGAGTGAGAACGACCGTAGCGAGGGTGAAGCAGGTATATATTGTGGCTTAGGTCCGTCAGGACCTACAATCGTAATACTATTAAATTTTTTTTACCAAACATAAATTTATTCTCATTTTCAAATGTGAATAAATTTAAAAGTTAATTTATGTATAAAATATTGAATACGCCATTTTCCCACTGACAAAACATATTTGCCTGGCATTTATCCTAACAAATTTGAATAAATTTCGATGTATTTTACAATTTTGCTGATGTCGTTGTCTCGAACTCGACTTATACACCTCATTTAATGCGTTCTGTTCGGCGTTTAAGTATATGCTCGAAAAACTTTACAACGCATAATAAAAAAGTTGGATAAACTTCAAAAATGATACGATGCTATCATCTTCAGGATGACAAATTTTTATAGCCTATTTGACGCCACGATATTCAAGTGTAGGAGTCTTTACTTGACAGCGTTATAGTCTTGATTATTTGTGTGGATACGGAAAAAAACACATGGAGTTTAATACATGGCCATGTATTGAATTACAGACCTAATCTACATCAGACATTAAGCTCTGCAAAAAAAAAATACTCTATGTAGGTGTATCAAATAATTGCTTAAATTTTATGAGCATTTGTTTATATCAACATGCACGCCATAGGTATGAACGTATTTATATGACTATAAATTCTATTCTTAACAAAATAAATACAGGAACGCGTTGGTTCAAAGTTTGGATGAAGTAAAGCTTCGAACATTTAAGATGTAATTTTGAAAGCAGAGTTAGAAATTTAAAATATTTAATTGTAGTAAAGTTTTTTGACTAAAATAAGCGTCCAGCAAACATGCTCAGCGTGTCTTAAAAATACATTTACGGCTCTTCTATATCTGTCTTTTTCATCTTCGGAGTCTTTTTTATAAATTTGATACTTTTAAAGTTGCAATATGCACTTTCGGCTAGCCTTAAGCATTCTTGCATGAATTACCAAAGTTTTGTGATTTAATTCACGAAATTAATTAAATTAATTTGAAATTTAAAAAACGAATGGATTTAATTAATTTCGCAATGATTCAAACTGTGAAAACTCAGTATCTAATCTAAAAACGAGCTAGGGTGTAGTCTAGTGGATAGCGTGTTGGTCTAGATTAAGAAGGGTGGGAGTTCAAATCCCGGTCGACGTATAATTTTAGGTCATTACTTGCGGGAGTATAATTCGACCACCTCTATCTGGGAAAATGAAAATTCGTAGATAGAGGGTTGTGCGCAGGACTAACAAACCTTTCACAATAACAAATAAAATATGAAGGAATCTAAAGGTCATGAGGCTAAAGCGCGACTTAGGCTGTAGTGTCATTGAAGAAGTATAATGTAAGAATGCGTAAGTAACCGAAAGTATAAACATTGGAAGTGAAATATTTAGTAAAAGCGCTGTAGAAATAGAAGACAGGTATAGAATAGCCTTAAAAATGCTTGTTTACAACATTTTAATGTGCTGACTGACACCATTTTAAAACCTCCGATACTGTGTATACATACATACTTACAGTATTGGACAAAACTAAAGCACCCCTTTGCGAAATATCAGTTATCCTCTGATATTAGCAGGAAAACTTGATGAAAAAAATTTGTTCTTAGTTTTTATTATTTTTTTACATGTGTATTATAAAAAAACATAACAATGACAATTCACTTTTTTCAACAACAAAAAATAAAACAAAAATATTTCTCAGTACTCAAAAGTTGCCTGGACAAAACTAAAGCATCCTCTAGCTGACGATCAGAATATATACCAAATGTTGGGTAGTTTTAGTATTTCGTCGCCAGTCCTTTATTTGTAATAACAGCAGCACATCTTTTTGGCATAGAAGATATTATATTATCAATGAACTCTTCAAGAATATTTTCCCACGCTGTCTGTTTTGTTCCTCAAAAATATTTGATAGTAACAAGTCTATGTTTATTTTCAAAATTACACTTTTATTCATTTACAAAACACTTTTATTCATTTACAAAATTTTAGGTTAGAGCAAAAAGAAAAACACAACGAGGCCGCAGCACGTTAAAGCTTCAGAGCAAACAAAACGTCAAAAGTGTCGTTAAGACCACGATGTTCAGGGTTGCGCTCACGTAGAAATTGTTGATCGTTCGTTGAGTTTATACAGGGCTGAACATTCTCCTGGGCGTTGAATCCTCTGGTTCAAATTGATGAAAGCGAATACGAAGATCTTCGGTTTAATAAAGTAGCAATTGATGGCATTTCCTCCGTATCAAGGCTTCTTTACTATTCGGGAACAAGAGATGTTTTTTAGCGCATCTCACTCGTTATTAGAGATGAAAGGAAATTGGGTATGAAATGACGTGGATTGGGGTTGGGTAGATTGACTTTGGAATGTTAGACAAGCTAACGTGCTATTTTGTGATATCGTCTGGGTTTATTGGTAAAACTGCAATTTTTGTAACTGGTCTTTTCATAGTTGCACCTCTGGATAATACGGTTACAACTCGGACTAAACCATTCGTTCCGGGGTGTATTTCAATGATTCTTCCTAGTGGCCATTTATAGGGTGGAATTTTTTCATCCTTAACCAAAACTAAATCGTTTTTTTTCACATTCACTTTCTGTGATAGCCATTTTGGACGTTGTTGCAACCGTGACAAACTGATTTCGCTGTGCACAGCTTTTTTAATTTTTATTGAAAAATTTCGATATTCTGTCCTCGAAGATTAGTGGTTTGCAAGCTATGACTAGACTTTTTATTCTCTAGATGAAATCTGAGAGTATTATAAGTTTGCCACAAAGTTTGTAACGCCAAGAAATAAGACAATAAGACAAGAAATAAGAGAAAAAATGAATGATACAGAAGTTCATAAAATCACTCAAAAATCTCAAAACCGTCCGTCCGTCTGTCCGTCCGTCCGTCCGTGTCCTCTCTAGCTTGAGAACGCGTTGAGCTAGAAAGTTCAAATTTTGTATACATGATTACATATGGAATGCTTTGCGTAGGAGAGGTATTCCAGATAAGGTCATAGCTATGATTAAAGAATCCTACGAAGATGCAAGGTGTCGCGTCTTGCATACAGGAGAGCTGTCCGAGAGCTTCCCTGTGCGAACGGGTGTCAGACAAGGCTGCATATTATCACCAGCCCTGTTTCTGGTGGTAATAAATGACATCTTGAAAGCTGCACTGGAAGGTGGGAAGGTAAAGGTCTTCAATGGAGACTATTTAACATCTTAAGTCACCTTGATTATGCTGATGATGTGTGTTTGCTTGAACATACCCGTTCGGACTTAGAGTCAAATGTTCGCTCGTTGCATTCTAAATGCAAACAGGTGGGACTGAAAATAAATGTGCGTAAAACCAAGTACATGCACATGGGTTCGAACGCAAGCACACCGATTGTTCTTAATGGACAGGATGTGGAAGAGGTGCAAGATTTTTGCTATCTCGGAAGCATTGTCAGCATGGACGGCGGAGCCGAAAAGGATGTTGAGGCTCGGCTAAATAAAGCTCGTCAGGCCTTCGGAATCCTTTTCCCTCTCTGGAGGTTAAGAGAGATCTCCCTTCGCACGAAGCTGCGAGTTTTTGACGCATGCGTCAAATCCGTGTTGTTATATGGTTGTACTACGTGGAAAGTGACCGTTCGACTTACCAAGAAAGTACAGACTTTCGTAAACCAATGCCTCCGGCGCATTTTAGGAATATTCTGGCCAGAAGTAATCTCCAACGACGAACTTTGGAGTACAGCTCGCCAGACTAAAATAGGTATTGAGATTCAACGGCGAAAGTGGCACTTGTTTTATTTTAAATTTTGTCATTCTTTATTTTCCGTTGTTTTCGTCTGCAGATCCTTTTGGCGTCTCGCCTGAGCCGCTGATAGTTGCCCTCTCTTTCATTTCTGATCGAACCAGTCATTTCGTTTTCGCCGCTCTAAATACCCTAACGTGTATTTAGCTGCGCGCTGAATACTATCCTCCTTTGACCAAATGGTCAAAACTTTCTTAATGTCTCAATATGTGCTTTGATTGTGGTCATATATATCGCTTTCGTTGTGCCGTTCTTCAGTTTTTGCACACTGAGCTTCGGAGCCCAGCTCCTTTTAGTGTGGCTTTTCGTTGTTAGCTATGCGACAGCGGTGTTTAGCGCGAACAAGAAAATGGTCCGAGTCACAGTTCGCGCCACGTAGAATCTTGACATCTAGAATGCTGGAGGCAGCCGTTTTTTCGATGAGTGCCAGATATGCATTATTCAAATCGCATCCCAGCCGTTTTTCTATCGAGAATGCTTTTGGTGCGCTTTGGACTCCAAAGCGTCTGTAGAGCAAAATCGTCAGATAAGTTGCATGCCATGGTGAGCGTAAATAAAGCCTAATTTTTATGAAGTGCATGAATTTTCAAAAGATTTCACAAAATCTTTGGTGACTAAATTTAAACACAATCGAGAAGTAAAATGTAAGGGAAGCAATGCTTTCCTTGTGTCAATGGACGCCACGCCACTGGTCGAGAGGTCCTTGAAGACATGCCTCGGTCTGGACGACCTCCGACCTCTTCAACTAACGAAAAGATTTAAAAAGTGAAGGAAATGGTGCTCGAAAATCGTCAGACCAGTGTTAGGGAGATAGCAGGAGAGCTCGATATCTCTTGCGAGTCCGCTCGTTCGATTTTTGTGGATACTTTGGCCATAAAAAGCGTCCTTTCTCGACTCTTTCAAATAAAGCTGAATTTTGTTAAAAAAAAGTACCGTTAACAGGTCACTTTGGACATGCTTGATCGTGCGAATTCTGATCCCACATTCATGGTTCGCATAGTAACTAGTGACAAGACATGGGTTTATGAGTTTGACATGCATGTCGGTCAACAATCATCGGAATGGAGGAAAAAAATGAGCGGAAACCGAAAAAACCACGCCAAAGCCGCTCAAGAATCAAGACGATGCTCTGGGTTGTTTTCGATATTCGAGGTTTGATCCATCATGAATTCATTCTGGAGGGGCAGGCGGTCAATCAGGAGTACTATTTGGCCGTATTGAAGCGTTAATACTTAAAAAATGGCCGGAATTATGGAAGGAGAATTCATGGATTTTCCACTATGAAAAGCCTCAATTGTGGTTTGGTGAATGTTTTCACAGTGCATTTTGAATTAAAAGAAAAGATTTCCGGATTCTACACTGTTACGCTTTATTATTCGTAACGTTTCGGTCTCTGCTGAGACCTTTATCAAACTGGTTGTTTGAAGTTTGATAAAGGTCTCAGCAGAGACCGAAACGTCACGAATAATAAAGCGTAACAGTGTAGAATCCGGAAATCTTTTCTTTTAAGCCTCAATTGTGAGTTAGAGTTAGAGGACAAAATAGCAACGAATTCCATCAATCAACCACCGTATTTACCAGATTTGGCTCCGTGTGACTTTTTCCTATCCTCGAAGCTGAAATTACCGCTTCGTGGAACCCGTTTTCAGACGATCGAGGGCACAAAACAAAAATCGCCGTGGACTACTGAGGTGTGGGGTACAACCAACTGCTGTGGACAAACTGATTAACAGACCGCGCTAATTTTTGGGATAATAATTAAAGACAGTCTTACCTACTTACTAAAAAAAAAATTTAAATAATATTCCCAGAGTAATTTTATTTACAAATTGTCGGCACTTTCTGGTCACAATGTATAACGGTTTGAAATTTTGGAAAGTGCACCATTTTTGAAATGCTCCCCATTTCCTCCATTACTGTTATGACCAAATTTTATATTTTTCGTGTATTCGCTTAATATACCTATATATATGTATGTTTCAATTACATAGCATGTGAGATAGTTGAGATATTAGTTTTTGAGGTTTTTCTTTGCATCCTCCCTAACCCTCTCTCTTACAATTATTGGCCTCATTTTTAGAAGATTATAGTGGAACTATATGCCACCTAATTCGTCTTAAAATAAGAATTTTTTGGATCAAGTAGTTCCGAAGATATAATTATTTTTAGAGTTTGACCCGCAACCCTCTCTATGCCTGTGCTGATTTTCAGCTTCCTATCTGCATTCATAGTGGAGATATTAGCAAGTGTAATTTTTGATTCTTTCCCTACCCCCGCTTTCCCCTCCCATCTGACACTCCCCAAAATTTAGGTAAGGGAGCTCATTTACCCAATCAACAATCCACCCAAAAACGAACATTCTACCTTTAACGGTCTCGGAGATATGAGTGCATATATATGGCGTAGTTAGGGTATAGCCTAGTGGGTAGCTTGTTGGTCTACAATGTGAAGGTCGTGAGTTAAAATCCCGGTCGACGAATGATTCAAACATACTGCTTGCATAGGTATACCTTGGTTGCCTTAATCTACGAAAGTGAAAAATTCGTAGATAAAAGGTTGTGCGAAGAGCTAACAACCTGTCCGCATTAAATATAATAATATAATGAAACATAACAGAATTATTGGGCGTAAAGCCCAATCATATGATACTCTAGATGAAATACTCACTTACCTTTTGTTTGGGAGGTGGTAAAAGCAGATGGGGGGGGAGTTTTGTAATTTTTGTATATAACACCGAACGTACTAATACAAAATGTTTCATGCTGAATTTAAAGTTTATTGCTTTCATAATTTTCTAGGAAATTGAACAATTTTTGTCTGAATTTATGGTATTTGTACGGGAGGTGGCAGAGAAAGTGGGAGATTTTGGATGATTTTGAAACTGCTTATCAACATTCTAATCACATTGCTTTGTTACAATTTTAATGTCCATAGCTCTCATATGTTCGAAGGAGAAAAACTTTTCTTGAACTTATAATATAAAAATTTGTATGGGAGGTGATAGAAGGAGTGGGGTGAAGGCGATATTTTATTTAGCTTTTATTACAATTACTAGCAGACCCCGCGACTTCGTCCGCGCTAAAATCGCATTAATAAGCTATTTTTGAGAATGCTGTTAGTAATACAATATCTGGGGAAATATAATCTGCTCACTTTAAACCTCTTCCTAAATCAATTGCAAGTATTTTTCAAATGAAAATAAGTCTATTTGATATATTATTTTTGAGTGTTAAGGATATTCTTCAATTTAAAGAGATTTACTGCTGTTGACATAATTACACTGACATCGATTTGAACAGATCTCAGTTTGTTTCCTGTCATTGGAACAACAAAAATCACTTTTATTGTAAATAGATGTTGACATTAACAACAACGATTGTTATGACTTCAAACAGAATGTTTTCAAATAATTTTTATAATCTAGATGAAATCTGAGAGTAAATTGTGTTTGCCTTGCCGTTTGTTACGCTAAGAAATAATGCTCACACAGAGTCGTTAAGCGTACAGAATTATTCGTTTCCGATCAAAAACCTCGAATCCGAGTGACCGTCTCTCTGTCCGTTCACGAACTTGGCATCACTTCTGAACAAAATCAGTGAGCACAAAATTTGGACTTTATAGTTCAACGCGCTGTGGAACTATAGAGCGCACGGACGGACAAACGAACAGACGATTTCGAGATTTTCGAGCAAAAATATTGACTTCTGTGTCATTCTGTTTTTCTTCGAACGTTATTTCTTAGCGTTACAAACTTGAAAGAAAACATATAATGCAGTCAGATTCATTCCATCCCGCTCCCCAATAAAACCCAAAAAAATCGAATTTTAGCGAATTTTCCTGAGAAATATTTAAACTATGGATCTGTAAATCATCATATTACAAATATATCATTCGCATAACAATGCTGGTCTATGAACGAAAATTTTATCGATATCCCATCACTTCTTATGCTCCCCCCTTCGAATACCACAATTTTATAAAATTATTTTACTTCTTTCCTAAATAACTATGAACTATGAACTGTGATAGTGTACATATTCTTTAATGTATTTTAAAGAAATATAGAATTGGAAATAGTTGGCATGATTACTTACGAATCTCTAAACATAAAAAAGAAATGCCGGACGAACGCAAACCAAAACACACGGCCACGTTGTCATACACATACATATGCATCCGTATGCTATCTTTATACATTAAAAAAAAAAAAAAATTCGTGCTTAGAGAAAAAAAAAGAATCCCATCTGGAGTGGGAATCGAACCCATGACCTATTGACTGAAAACCAAGCACGCTGCCCACTTCGCCACGGAAGCCTCATACATATACATATACATATTTTTGTATATATGTATGTATGTAATTGTATGACTATGCGGACGTGTGCTCCCATTTGTGTTGTTCTGGAATTTTTTTTTTTTTTTTGTGTGTTGAGATAGCAGGACTATTCCGAAGAAAAAAATTCATGCAAATCTGGTGAATAGTTGCGAACAACAAACGAAAAAATGTCGCGATACAAAATGTACTGAAAGCGAAATTTTCCAAATTTTCCGGGATAATTTGCAATTTTTGGCTCCGTTAGGATCTAAGTTGGGCTTTAACGAACACAACAAAAAAAATTTGATCCAAATCGGACGAACGGTTGCTGAGTTACACGTGTACACACGTAGACTACTTATTTTTATATACATAATATAGGTAAGATATATAAGAAGATAAGAAATAGTTCGCATGATTACTTACGAATCTCTACACATAAAAAAGAAATGCCGGAGGAACGCAAACCAAAACACACGGCCACATGGTCATACATATACATATGCATCCATATGCTATCTTTATACATAAAAAAAAAAAAAAATTCGTGCTTAAAAAAATCCTGTGTGGAGTGGGAATCGAACCCATGATCTATTGACTGAAAAGTAAGCACGCTGCCCACTACGCCACGGATGTCTCAATTATCGGATGAATAGTTGTGAACAACAAACGAAAAAATTTCTCCATACAAAATGTACTGAAAACGAAATTTTCCAAATTTTCCAATTTTCGTGGAAAATTTGGAATTTTTGGCTCCGTTAGTATCTAAGTTGGGCTTTAACGAACACAACAAAAAAATTTGAGCCAAATCGGACGAACGGTTGCTGAGTGATGCGTGTACATACGTAGACCACTTATTTTTATATATAAGATTAAGGGACAAATTCTGGCAAAATTTCAAATTTCAAATTTCTACTTCTTCTAGTTTCTATGAAAATCGGTTAAATGCATTTACCAAAATTCTGCATTTGTATGGGAGGGGGTAGAAGGAATATTCGAATCAAAACCAAATTTTTTGATATCAATTATATTTAGAATAGTATACTTTTCTCAAATTTTAAAGTTGATAGCTTTGACGGTTTCGAAGAAAACTAATTTAATTGAAATTCCGAAATTAGTGTGAGTGTGAGTGAGGTAAAGTTGATAGTTTTTCCAAAATTAGTTGCAATTATAATAGAATTAATTATGTCAAAAATTGGTTCATTTGGCTTTGCTAGTTGCAATGCAAACCGAATAAATGCATTTTTGAAAATTGTGCATTTGTATGGGAGGTGGTAGAAGGAGTAAGGAGATCGGATCAATATTTCTTGTGATTAATGATATTTATATCATTATACTATGATCTAATTTTCGAGTCAATAGCTGAAATAATTTCGGAGAAAAATAAATTTCTTTAAATTTCGAAATTTCATGAAATTTGTATGGGAGGGGGTAGAAAGAGTGGGGGGATGTGGCCCGTTCACGAACTTAAATTTACTTTTTTGCTAAAAATGACATAAAACAAATTTCAGCACGATAGGTCAAAGCTATCGAGAGTTATGTTGTAGACAGACGGACAGACAGACGGACAGACAGCAACTCGGAATCGAGATTTTTGAGTGACAACAAATATTTCTGTACCCTTGGCGGCTCTGTGCGTGCATTATTTCTTAGTGTTACAAACGGTAAGGCAAACACAATATACTCTCAGATTTCATCTAGAGTATAAAAATGATAAGAAACCTGAAGGTCAGGAGGCCAAGATCCGATGTGGGCTGTAGTGCCATTGAAGACGTACGCCGGACGGATTTTTTTTTTGCATTTTTAGGCTAATTTAGTCATGAAACGAAAAAAAAACAAAATTTCAGGGTAGCATTTTTTTTTCGCTTAAAAATTTCTTACTTCCTAAATGAGTGATTTTGATTGCTTCCAAAAATTAAAACAGCTGATGACTGAGGCACATTTTACACCTAAATTTAACGCATGTACGTTTATTTCGCGAAGCTCTCTTTAGATTATTTACTCCGTCTTCTTTGTACTTTGCATAAGGCCAATTACATACTTAGTAGGTAGATAGATAATAAGTTGGTTGCTTACGAAATTTGCGTTATTATTAATTGTTTGCAAACATTATGTCCGAAAATGTTAACAGTTTCAGCATAGATGAACCAATTACATTGCCATTAACAGGTCCGTTTGCTTTATTTTTAAAGTGCTAGATAAACAACAGCTTTCATTTGTATTTCAATATAAATTGCGTTTATTCACACCAGTTTGCGATTTATAAAAATTAAACACAATTATTCAACAAGTATTTACCTCTAAGATGTTTGTCAAAGTGGCGGATGAAAATGGTGCAATGAGTTATTGCGCAATAAAATATTGCGATGTGTGAACAGACCTTTAAGCTGAGCTTTGCCGTTTTAAAATTAATAAAAAGTTGATATTGCCACTTCCTATCTGCGAACAGGACGTATACTTTACAATACAAAAATTGGAGCCATAGAAAGTGTACAATCTATCTTTTTGTTGCAGTGGAACAAATAAAACGACAATGATAATCCATTAAACTTGACCATTAAAATTCGCTAATTAAATTTTAAAGGTCTTTCCACTCTTAACCGGAAATTCCTGCCGGCATAATATTATTTTTTTATTTTTTACAGAAATTAAATAATATATCTACATGTACATATATACTTATAAATTGCATTTTCCGAACTGAATAAAAGTTAAATATTTTCTGTATGCATTTGTTCTTCTTCTAAAAATACAAACTTTTTCTTTTCAGAAAAAATAGAGGTTGGAATTGAAAAAAATGAACGAGTAGATGTGATAAATTTTGCAAAAAAAAAAATGTAAAGGTATTTTTTCGTTAAAAACTTGGCAGACTTCCAATCATATTTCCAAATTTTCTTTTCTAACCAAAAAAAAAAAAAATACTGTGAGAACATAAACTTGCAGTCATTAAATATAAATATGTGAATTTCGACGATAATTCAGCAGTTTTCTTTTATGGGAAGTTTAATAGTTTTAATGATGTTTTCTTGTTTTTTTTTCTTTCTTCGACTAATTTTCATAATTTCTTGGCAATAATGTTCAGTTTCACTTTCGTTGCTGCACGGTTTTATGGTTTTGATCTCAGATCAGCATAACTACACAGTTTGCGTTTTGAAATTAATTACTTAGAAGATTTTATATGCATTAATTTTAGTAAGTTTCAAAAATTATTCATTAGATGGAAATAAACATAAATTGTTTACAAAAAAATTTTTTTTGTGAGACTGAAAATAGTTAATATTTTTTTAGTTCTGTGCAATCAATTTATTTAATTTCCAATTAGAAACATGTCAGGGCTACTATCACTTGTAAAGCCCAATCTTACGATAATCTATACAAAATAGAAATTGTTGTTATCCCAAGGAATTTTGTGTGGGGAGTGGTAGAATGGGCGATAGCATTGAACTAATTCCTTTCTCATCATGCTAGAATAGCTATAAAAATGTTTTACACAAAATGTAAGCTCCAAAAATTGAATAGGTACTGAGAAAATTAGTGTGTTAGATTTAGTGAAATTGTGCAGTGGTAGAAGGAGTGGGGGGATTTTCAGTGATTTTATCAGAAATAACTATGAATATTATAACATTGACATCTCTTAAAGATAGTAACATTCATATTTTTCAAGATAATCGATTTTTTATGAAGTTGGCAAATTGTTTTATATGGTATGGGAGGGGGTAGAAACAATAAAGCTAATCGGTTAATTTTTTCTGATCTTAATGATAATGCTAATTAAGTATTTATACAAAATTTAAGCTCGATATATGTTATAAGTACTGAGAAAATCGGCTTAGAGTGTTTCATGAAAAAGTGCAGTTTGTATGGGAGGTGGTAGAATGAATGGAGGGATTTAAATAATTTAAATACTATACAGGGTGTTTGGTACTCCGTACATAACCTTGTAAGGGGTTATTCCTGGATATATTTCGAGCAAAAAATTGTTCTACGGAGATGGCCAATTTTCAATATCCACGGAGATACAGGGTGATCAAGAAAAGTCCTTCGGACCTGTACCCTCACTCACTCAAAACGCTATATCTTGAAAACCAATAATCGCATTTCAAAGTGTTATAGCTTGTTTTTTAGGGAATCAAATTATCTTTCATTTAGTGTAATAGTCCGTATTGTACCTGTACCCAATCCTGAGGT
Organism: Chorisops tibialis; assembly: GCA_963669355.1. Taxonomy (NCBI): domain Eukaryota; kingdom Metazoa; phylum Arthropoda; class Insecta; order Diptera; family Stratiomyidae; genus Chorisops; species Chorisops tibialis. The sequence goes on along the minus strand of OY770263.1, from coordinate 167,299,465 downwards.
ATTTTCTTCAGACCACAAATTTTTGATACTTTGACCCTCAAAATTCTGGGATCAATGTAGTTTTTCTCAAGAAAACGCATTATAAAAATGTCATTTTAATGTTGTTTTTTTATGTGCCATATTATTGCCTACAAAAGATGCACACATACTTATGACTTAGGTTTTCCCGTTTTCCAGGTAATAAGCGAAAATACATATGGCTTAAAAATAAAATATGCCATAAACCAACCCTCGTTCTAAAAAAACTACCTGAAATGTTGTTAAACTGAAATATTCTTTGTGTCCTTTAATTACTATTTAAATTATCAATGAATGTCCTTTAGGTAGTATTAAAATTATCGAGAAAATGAATTAAATTAAAATGAGTTTCAACACAACTAGGTGCAGCACTTTGCCCTTTTTAATGGGTTACCTAACAAAATGAAAAGCCTATAAAAGCAAACCATACTTCATATTTTTATCAGTTTTAGTTAAATTTGTAAAAGAACAAGGTGTCACTAAAATTTAGAAAAGAATTTCGAAATGCCTGAGTTCACGAACGAAGAATATGCAGACATAATTTTCCTCTATGGAGAGTGTCAGGGAAATGAGCAAGCGGCGCGATCTTTGTATCATCACAGATTTCCCAATCGTCGAATACCTTACCCGAGAGTATTCCAAGACGTTTACAGAAGGATTAGGGAAACAGGCAGTGTTAGGACAAGCAGAGTGAATGCAAATCCTGCGCCGGTAATCGCTGTTTCAATTGATCAACGAATCCTAGCTGCAGTTCAAAATGATCCATCAACTAGTATACGACGCTTGGCATTGCGGTTTAACGTCTCTACGTGGAAAGTTTGGAGTGTCCTGAAAGCAGAACGTTTGCATCCCTACCACCACACACCAGTGCAGGAGCTGTTACCCATTGATTTACCCAAAAGGATGGAGTTTTGCAATTGGCTCCTTGAACGACAAATAAGTGACGAGAATTTTATCAGCAACATTCTTTGGACGGATGAGTCCCAATTCACCAGGGACGGTATCACAAACTTCCACAACTTACACACATGGGCTGAGAGCAATCCACATACAAGAAGAGAGGCATCATTTCAGCACAGATTCAGTGTCAATTTATAGGCAGGTGTGATTGGCAACGATTTTATTGGTCCTATTAGGCTTCCGCCTACCTTAAATAGTTCCAATTACTTGCATTTTTTGACAAATGATCTACAGGAGTTATTGGATGATATGCCACTGCAACGATTGGCTTCCATGTTTTACCAACACGATGGTGCTCCAGCTCATTACGGCCGACAGATCAGAGATTGGTTAAATTCCAATTATAGCAATCGCTGGATCGGTAGAAATGGACCGATACACTGGCCTGCAAGATCCCCTGATTATCAATCAATCAAATTCCTGTTAAGACCCCCTATAGGGGCATAGGACAGAAACAACTCTCTTCCACAAGGCGCGATCCTGAGCATCGGCTTTAAGCTGTTGCCAGGACTTGTTTATTCCTCTGGCCTCCTGCTCAACTGCTCGCTTCCATGTGTTACATGGTCGACCAACCCGACGTCTTCCTTGAGGGTTATAATCCAGAGCCTGTTTTGCGATGTTTTGCTCTGGTTTCCTCAAAGTATGACCGATCCACTGCCACTTTCGCCGTTGAATCTCAATACCTATTTTAGTCTGGCGAGTTGTACTCCAAAGTTCGTCGTTGGAGATCACTTCTGGCCAGAATATTCCTAAAATGCGTCGGAGGCATTGGTTTACGAAAGTCTGTAGTTTCTTGGTAAGTCGAACGGTCACTTTCCACGTAGTACAACCATATAACAACACGGATTTGACGCATGCGTCAAAAACTCGCAGCTTCGTGCGAAGGGAGATCTCTCTTAACCTCCAGAAAGGGGAAAGGATACCGAAGGCCTGACGAGCTTTATTTAGCCGAGCCTCAACATCCTTTTCGGCTCCGCCGTCCATGCTGACAATGCTTCCGAGATAGCAAAAATCTTGCACCTCTTCTACATCCTGTCCATTAAGAACAATCGGTGTGCTTGCGTTCGAACCCATGTGCATGTACTTGGTTTTACGCACATTTATTTTCAGTCCCGCCTCTTTGCATTTAGAATGCAACGAGCGAACATTTGACTCTAAGTCCGAACGGGTATGTGCAAGCAAACACACGTCATCAGCATAATCAAGGTGACTTAAGATGTTAAATAGTCTCCATTGAAGACCTTTACCTTCCCCACCTTCCAGTGCAGCTTTCAAGATGTCATTTATTACCACCAGAAACAGGGCTGGTGATAATATGCAGCCTTGTCTGACACCCGTTCGCACAGGAAAGCTCTCGGACAGCTCTCCTCTATGCAAGACGCGACACCTTGCATCTTCGTAGGATTCTTTAATCATAGCTATGACCTTATTTGGAATACCTCTCCTACGCAAAGCATTCCATATGTAATCTCGCTTAACGCTGTCGAAAGCCTTCTCGAAGTCCACAAACATGAGATGTAGTGGCGAACCCATTTCGGCTGACTTCTCTAATATTATCCGTAGGGTATTTGTGTGGTCGGTACAAGACGACCCTTTACGGAATCCAGCCTGATAAACTTCGAGAGTGCTCTCGACGACATCACTAATCCTATTGAGAATTACCTTAGCCATAATTTTTGATACGGCAGTAAGTAGACATATACCACGCCAATTGCCACAATCCCGAAGGTCGCCCTTCTTCGGAATTTTCACAATGACGCCCTCCTTCCATTCAGTCGGATATCTTCCATCATTCCACACCTTAGTGAAGAGTGGGAGGAGTATATCGGCTGTTATTTCCGGGTCCGCTTTGAGGAGTTCGGTTGGTAGTCCGTCTATACCTGGAGCTTTCCTTCCCGCCATTGACCGAATGGCGGAAACTATCTCTTCCTTATCTGGGGGATCGTCCCTAATAGAGGATTGTTGCGGTTGGATGTTTGGAAGTTGTTCTGTTTCCGGAATATCTTCATCTGACAAGATGTTTAAAATATCAGAGAAGTATTCCTTCCATCGTCGCAACTGGTGTTCACTCATATTAAGGAGAGTTCCGTTGACATCTCTCACCAGGTGGTTGGCGGTGAAATTTCTGTTCGTCAACTGTTTCATGATTTTAAATAGTGAACCCATATCCCCAAGGTAAGCCGCAGATTCTGCCTTGTTTGCCAGATCTTCAATGGCCTTTCTCTTGTCGCGTCTAACAGCCTTTTTAAGCTGTATATGAGCATCGCGGTAGTTCTGCCTCAAGTCGGGCGTTCGTTGGTTGACATCGGGTTGAGAGATGATTGCCAATTTGGCTTTTTTCCGATTGTCAACCTTGTCCCATGTGTCTTGCGACATCCAGGGTTTCTCACCGCTTTGCGCATATCCCACAGATTCTTCAGCACTAGTTAGAAAAGTGTTTCTGGTTGCCTCCCAATTGGCGTCCAGTGTGCGCATTTCATGTTCACCCAATGTGGATGACTTTTCGCGTAGAATGGTGGTGTATTCGAGTTTTTTGTTGGGATCTCTGAGTTTATCCACATTAAGCTTGCGCTTCATTTGAAGAATTTGTGGTCGTCGGATAGCTGCTGTACACAATCTCAAGCAGGCAACCATCAAGTGGTGATCGCTCCCCACGTCAGCTCCACGTTTCGCTCGCACATCGAGGAGACATCTTCTCCATCGGCGACTTATAGCCAAATGGTCGATCTGGTTCTGAGTAACACCATCAGGGGAAACCCAAGATGTTTTATGATGACTCTTGTGTGGAAAAAGGGTCCCTCCGATGATCATTTGCCGAGTACTACAGAACTCCACAAATAATTCGCCGTTTTCGGGTCTCTTAATCCAAGGTCGTGAAGGGTCGACCCAAGGGTCACCATGCCTCCCCATGACGTGTTCTAGTCCAGTGTTGTCTGATCCAACCTGGGCGTTCATATCTCCCGAGATGATAATAATATCACCTCTTGGAACACGTTCGAAGGTGGCACTCAGTTGACTATAAAACTCCTCTTTGTCACCAGATGTTGCGGTATTAGTTGGTGCGTAGCACTGCAGAATTGTGACGTTTCTGACACTGGTCCTGAGCCTGACGACGATAATCCTATCCGAGATTGGTTCCCAGCTAATGAGACTGTTTCTCGCTCTCGGCGTAAGGACGAACGCCACGCCATTTCTGGCTTCACTTTCAGGGCCAATGTACAGAATAGTGTTTCCGCTAGGGGTTCCTTCTTCTCCTGATCCTGTCCACCTGACCTCGCTCAAGCCCAAGATTTGGATGTTATAGTGCTCCATTTCACGGTCGATCACTGATTGGCGGTGCAAGGACCGAGTAACCCCAGCTCTTCCCCCGTCATTCAATGTTCGAACGTTCCAGAAGCCAATCATAGTCCGTTTTCGAATGCCAAAAGTCGTTACCGTAGAATCAGTCCGTATCCGAGGCGATGTATCCGTTTCTCGTATCATTTAGGTCTTAAGATCACGGGTGATAAGCCCATGATCCAGTGAGTGTCCATTTGCCATTTTTAGGGCAAGCAGGACTGGCTGTGGGTGAATTCTACAGCCCCCATCCCAGAGGGGGATAGTTAGCTCAGGTCCGTGGAGTCGCTAACTCCAAAGATAGTTGCAGGAATTGGTAAAACCTCATACTACAACTACCCCCTTGCGGGAGAATTATACTATTATGGATTTCTTTGTATGGGGACGGATGAAGGACCTTGTCTACGCAACGGAAGTAGTAATGTTGCAGGATCTAAACACCAGAATCGATGCGGCAGCAACAGAAGTAAGGCAGCAGTTGAGGAGTATGAACACAAAGAGAACACTGGCAAAACGAGCTTTAGCGTGCATTCAAAATGAAGGTAGCCATTTTGAACATTTATTGTTATTAAGGAAATTTGAAATAAACCGTAAAAACCATTCTTAAGTTCTTTTAGTTCAAGCGGAGAGTGTTGATCAACCTATTCTTGCTTTTTTGACAAAAGTGCTAAATTATTGGAATGATAATTTCTTCTAAACTATAAAACTTATGCAATGCAAGTGTATGCGTCTTTTGTAGGCAATAATATGACACAAAAGAAAACAACAATAAAATGACATTTTTATAATGGGTTTTTTAGAGAAAAACTACATTGATCTTAGAATTTTGACGGTCAAACTGTCAAAAATTTGTGTTCTGAAGCAAATATCTCAGAATTGGATACAGTTACAATGCGTTACTATTACACCAAATGAAAGGTAATTTGATTCCCTAAAAAACATGCTATAACACTTTGAATTGTGATTATTAGTTTTCAAGATATAGCGTTTTGAGTGAGTGAGGGTACAGGTCCGAAGGACTTTTCTTGATCACCCTGTATCTCCGTGGATATTGAAAATTGACCATCTCCGTAGAACAATTTTTTGCTCAAAATATATCCAGGAATAACCCCTTACAAGGTTATGTACGGAGTACCAAACACCCTGTATATCAAATTTATGATAAAAATAACATATTTCAAATCATTAGCTTTGATAGTTTCCAAGAAAATTTGATTATTGTAAATGATTGAAAATGAATCATTTTGTATGGGAGGGGGTAGAAGGGGACGGAGTGATTTGGCCGGTTCACGAACAAAATTGGAACTTTCTAGCTCGACACGTTCTCAAGCTAGAGAGCGAACGGACGGACATCCGGTTTTGGGATTTTCCAGCGACAAAAAATATTTCTGTATTCTTGGCGGCTCAGTGCGCGCATTATTTCTTGGCGTTACAAACTTTAGAGCAAACTTATAATACTGTCAGATTTCATCTCGAGTATAAACATAACATAATTATACAATCATGCGATATTCTAGATTCCATTTTGTATTTCTCAAGTGGCTCCTCGTTAGTTACTTGAGGGTTTTCTACGGCAAAAAAAAAAAGAAAAGACGTAAATCGACAAAACTATCGTATCTAATTTTCTCGGTTTACCGTCTTATTTTTTGAAGGATATTCTCATTGAGTTTTCACAATAGATTAATTATTTTTATAGTCTAGCCCAACAATTTTAGTGCGTTCTAATGGCGTGAAGTGCTCCATGGCTGTTATTTACATGTACTGAAGTTTCATTTGACACTTTCCAAATGTCAATCCGACCATAAATGACAGATATATTGATTAATTCGATGGGTCATAATTAGATGGCGCAATCTTTATGATGATGAAGGATATTCTTTCTTAACGACAGCTCAAATCGAGCTTTGGCCTCCTGATCTTCTTAGCATTTATTCGTTATTGCGAACAAGAGGAAACCAACTAATTTACGACTGAGGGCGACAGAGTTCAATAAATAAATGGACATTCCATACGATCACTCTAAAATTTGAAGGAAGCCGTCCCACCGGTTAATACTCGTTCTTGTGAAAGGCCTGTATCTACGAATTTTAATTTTCGCAGATTGAAATGACCCAAATATACGTAGGTTGAGTACTGGAATTATACGTCCAACGGGATTTGAACTGACGACCTTCATATTGTAGTTCGGTCCAGGCCCAAGTCACCCTTTAAGCTATAGCATTATAAAAATAGTGAAATCTATTTGAAGTTATAGTTAGTTTATAAGCTGTGGACGTTCACTTTAGGAAAGATGACCATAGCTGAGTCATCTAAGATAAGGATCATCTAACTCCTAAGGACAGTTGAGGGTTCGAAAAAGGGTTGATAAATTTCATCGACCCCATTTCGATTGTAAGTTAGTTTCATGAACCTTCTGAATTGTCCTGTCCGGTCGATATTGGCAACTTTAAGGATCCCTGATGTTAGATACTGCATCCACAGTTTATCACGTAGTTTTATTGTACATATATATATATCCAGGAGATTATTTATGGATCATCATCAATTTTATTAAATTTCAATGCATTAATATATGCAAAATGCGATAAAGATTCTACTTGCACTCTTAAAAGTTCATCTATTAAATCCGAATTACTATCAATAAAATCCAATAATTCTTGAATAGTCCCGGTTTTGTTGTTGTTGTATGATTACGAGTGTATGTATTTATCTAGCCAAATTTCCAATCTTTTTCTAAATTTAAACCTTACGAAATTCTTCACATGGCACATAAGAAAATTTGCCAGATGATAGCCATTAATCGACACGAGCATTTTTTTTTATAGTTTCATAATAGACGATTTTAATGCAATTTAATTGTGTTTAATTCTAGAAAAAAAATCGTGTTCCTGGTGCAAATAAAATGTCTTTTTTCTGATTGATTTTTTTTTACGGATCTTGATATGATAGCAGGACAATCATAATTAAAATAAATACGATAGAATTTTCAGAGAGCGAAAAGGATTCTTTTCCATCGGCTTTGATTTGGGGATTTAGAGATTTGAATAGCACCATTTTGTTTTGGTTCGTGATTTTTCTATATTGTTATGATGACTTGTTTACCTTTCAATTCGAAAATGATTGCTGACTGAATGTCGCATTAGAATTTATATGTAGCTGAAACATATCCTAAGAGATGAATCGCTGTTTGATGTTTGTGCTGGCAAATATAGTTATTAATGGATTATAGAATTATAGAATTTTATTTGTGCGATGCAGAAAAATTCAAATATGATATTGAAATGTGTTCGAGGTTCAAGGAATCCAAGTAAGAAACATAACAGAATTATGATTGGATGTAAAGCCCAACCAATGGGAAAGACGAAATATGTACCGGAAAATGTGTCATCTCGAATTCTTTCGAATAGTGAATAGTGACTTTTGTGTGGGAGATGGTAGAAGCAAAGGAGGGTGGTTTGTAGTTTTTGTATACATCACCAAACGTGGTATGAAGAATGTTTCGCGCTGAATTTAAAGTTTGTAACTTTCATAATTTTCCAAAAATTTCACGTTGGTTTTCTAAAATTGAGACATTTGTATGGGAGGTGGAAGTGGACGATTCTTTATGATTTTGAAACTACTGAACAACATTCTTATCACCATGCCTTGCTCCAATTTTAAAATCGATGTCTCTCATATGTGCGAAGGACAAACACTTTTCTTGAATTTCTATCCTCATATAGAAATTTGTATGGGAGGGGGTAGAAGGAGTGGAGTGAAGCGAAGTTAATATTGTTTTTAGCATAATCCAATTAATAAGGTACAAATTGTGGCAAACTTTAAGTTTCTACTTTTCCTAGTTTTAATGGAAATCGGTATAATGCATTTACCAAAATTAGGCATTTGTATAGGAGGGTGTAGAAGGAGTATACGGATCAAAACATATTTCTTTGATGTTAATATTTACAGTGTTATACATCGCTCAAAATTTCCAGTCGATACCTTCGACACTTTTGAAGAAAACTAATTTAATTGAAATTTCGTGAAATTTGTATGGGAAGTTGATGATTTTTTTCAAAACTGGCTGCAATGATAATGAAAATAGTTATGGCAAAAAGTCGTCCTTTTAGCTTTGCTAGTTTCAATGAAAATTGAAAAAAAAGATATTTACCTATTTGTATGGAAGGGGATCGGATCAATATTTTTTGACGTTAATAAAATTTACATCATTATACTTTGATCTAATTTTCAAGTCGATAGCTTAAATAGTTCCAAAGAAAACCAATTTCTTAAAATTTCGAAATTTCATGGAAGAGGGAGTTGGGGCATGTAGCCTGTTCGCGGTCTTAAAGTTTCCTTTTATAAATAGAATAGATAAGAATGACTTAAAACAAATTTGAGCACGGTAGCTCAAAACGTTTAAGAGGTATGCTGTAGACAGATGGACAGATAGACAGCCGGCGCTCAGAGTCGATGTTTTTCAGCGACAAAAAATATTTCTGTGCCCTTGGCGACTCTGCACGATCATTATTTTTTAGCGTTACAAACGGTAAGGCAAACAAAATATACTCTCAGATGTCATCTACAGTATAATAAAAACTGGGTGTAGCCTAGTGGGTAGCGTGTTGGTCTACAATACGAAGACTGTTTGGTTTCCAACTTAACAAAAAAAGAAATAAATAAAAAGAATCCTTGATGTCGATTTCAGAGGTCTTTAATTTATAATGATACGATTTCAATTACAACTTGATTTCAAAGTAAATAATAAAAGTTTACAAAAAAAAAGGTTCCAAAATAAGTTCAAACGATTTCGAAGAATAGTTCGGTGATCGACGATATGATTTCAAGTGTCATAGGATTTTACCTCGACCGATAACAATAGCTCGGTCGAGATTTTTAATTTAGCAAAATTTAAAATTACAGTAAACGATTAGCGGTTAGAAATATTATACTACAATGGAAAAATCTCGACCGAAACTAATTAAACTCAGCCTGTATTGTTGTTGTTGTATGCTTTTCGGTTGTACAGCAGTGCGGGGCTCGATGTGACATCTTCGAGTCTGAACATTCTCCCCCCGTTGAAAGCGTTGCTTGCAATGGTTTCAAATATGATGTGATTGCATCTCGAGTCACGTGCAGCATCATGATTCAATGTTTTATTCTTCGGATGGCGATGTTGGCTGTCTAATAAAATACAGGAGGATAACATGGGAATAGGAAAGGATAAAATCGAGAAAAGGAAAACAATGGGGGATTTTAATTATTTAGGTTGCGGGTATTTATGGGAAGAATACCAAGTTTGGATATTGGTCGTTTTAGTGTGTGATCTTTCGTTTGGATGGTTGCAACACGTACAAGTCCATCCGGTCCGGGATGAGTGTCAACGACTCGTGCCATTGGCCAGCGAGACGGCAACAATCGATCTTCCTTCAAAATTACAAGATCTCCGATTTCTAAGTTTGGTTCGGTTTTGTTCCATTTCGGACGTTGTTGAAGTCGAGAAAGATATTCGTTGCTCCATCTTTTCCAAAATGATTGATGGATCTGTTGCACGACATGCCATCGTGTAAGACAATGAGTTTGTGTGTCCAGCAATGATGGTTCTGGAAGTGTTATTAAACTTTCTCCAATAAGAAAATGTCCTGGTGTTAAAGGCGTTAAGTCGCTTGGATCGTGTGTGATTTCGCAGAGCGGTCTTGAATTTAGGCAAGCCTCTATCTGTGCCATAAGCGTGCTAAATTCTTCGAAGGTCAAAATAGTCGATCCAATGGTCCTTTTTAAGTGGTATTTGGTAGACTTGACCCCTGCTTCCCACAGGCCTCCAAAATTGGGCGATGCCGGAGGATTGTAGTGCCATTTTACACCTTCATTTTCTAAAGTTGCTGCAATATTTTTGTCTATCGGACTGGTCATAATTTTATGTTGCCTCATTAGTATGGCGTTAGCCCCTACGAAGTTTGTACCGCAGTCGCTATACATGTTTGTGCATAATCCCCTTCTGGACGTGAATCGCCTAAACGCTGCCAGAAATCCATCGGTAGTAAGATCACTTACAACTTCTAAATGTACCGCTTTGGTTGAAAGGCATATAAAGATCGCCACATATCCTTTGTAGGTTTTCGCTCCTCTTCCCTTGGACATACGGATGTCAAAGGATCCGCAGTAATCCACTCCAGTGTGTTGGAAGGTCTTGGAGATGTTTACTCTCGGTGCAGGAAGGTCACCCATTAATTGTTGGCGAATCGTAAGTTTATATCTGCTGCATGTTATACATTTATGATTTGATAAACGGACTGTGCTTCGACACTTTACAATCCAATATTTTTTCTTAAGCACTGACATCATGAGTTGTATACCGCCATGAAGTGTTTTGTGGTGTACATCTCGAATGATCAACTCTGTCAGGTAATTGTTATGGGGCAATATAATGCCATGCTTCTCATCGAAGGTTATATCCGCGTGACGCAGTCTGCCTCCAACTCGTAAGGTGTCATCAGTATGCAAGAATGGATCCAGCTTTAAGAGTGCACTGGATCGCTGAATGGATTTTCCGGATTTCAAGTGAAGAATTTCTTTCTGATAATGATGAAGTTGAGTTCTTTTGATCCAAAATGATAACGCATGTTGGATTTCTTCCATCTTCAAATACGATGATTCCCTTTCTTCACCTTTCCGTCTGGTGTTACTGATGAAACGATGACAATAAGCCGTGACTCGACATAATTTTGACAATGACGAGTATTTGAATAAAAGGTCCCATTCTACACAGAGATCGACGTGAAGCGAAGAGATTTTTCTAATTTCTAATTCTGTGGAAGGATACTTGCAGGAATTTGGCCACATTTGCTCAGGTAATTGAAGCCATTGGGGTCCGACCCACCATAAAGTGCAATTTTTCAAGTCTACTAGTGACAGCCCTCGAGATGCGATGTCGGCAGGGTTCTCCTTTGATGGTACATGCCTCCAGGTATTTGCACCTAACAATTCGTGGATTTTAGTTGTTCGGTTTGCAACAAAGCTTTTCCATTTTGATGGATGGCTTTTTAGCCAGTCAATTTCCGAATCTGTCCAAGTGTGAAGATCAATATTTATAATTTTTATTGCTTTTATAACGTAATTAACTAGCTTTGCAAGCAATAATGCGCCACAGAGTTCTAATCTGGGTAACGAGATAGTTTTTATGGGGGCCACTTTCGTCTTTGCGGCCATTAACGATACCTTTATCCCGTTCGTATTCTTAACGCAGATATACACCACTGCTGCATAGGCTTTCATTGAAGCATCACAAAAGCCATGAACTTCGACGTGATGATTGGAATCCGAATAATGAATCCATCTTGGAATTTGAATTGATCGAATTTCATGCAAAGAATTGTAAAATTCCAACCATTTTCTGCTGATTTCATCTGATAATGTTTCATCCCATCCAATACCGATGAGCCATAAATCTTGTAGAAATATTTTTGCTTGGATATTTGTAGGAGCTATCCAGCCTAGAGGATCAAATAACTTAGCGATTTCAGAGAGGATTTTTCGTTTCGTTAGAGGTTTGATAAGCGGCTCCATGTGAAAGGTATATGAAAAACAATCGTTTACTGGATTCCATTGTGTACCCAGAGCCTTTATGTTGCTACTCGCGTCGATGCATACTGGTACGCTATTCTTCGTGTTTTCCGCTGCAATGTTTCGTAACACTTCTGGTGAGTTCGATGACCATTTTCGCATTTGGAATCCACCAGATTTCATGATGGCATTGACTTGATTCATTTTTTCAATTGCGTTTGATATCGTGAAGTCGCCGGTAATCAAATCGTCTACGTACATATCGCTGGATATGGTTTCAGATGCGATTGGATACGTTCTTTTTTCATCGAAAGCTAACTGTTGCAAAGTTCTGATTGCTAAGAACGGCGCACTCTTAGTTCCAAAGGTAACAGTTGAGAGAGCAAAGTCTTTTATCGGAGAAGTGGGTGATTCACGCCAAACAATGCGTTGAAAGTTTGAATCATTTGAATCGATTTTGATTTGGCGATACATTTTCTCAGCGTCTGCCATTAGAACAATGGCATATTTTCTCCATCGAAGTAATAAAGCTGCCAAATCGTCCTGGATTGTAGGTCCTTTCATGATAACATCATTCAATGATCTTCCACTTGATGTCTTTTGGGAAGCATCGAAAACAACGCGAAGCTTTGTGTACTGCTACTCTCCTTAACGACCGCATGATGTGGGAGATAACAAGAAGCGTATGATCGATGACCATCCCGTCCGAAAATAATATGATCTTCTTCAGTGGTTTTCACTCGTTTCATGTGTCCCAGTGTTAAATATTCATTTAAACAAGAAGAGTATTGTTGCTGCAGCTCAGGATATCTCTTGAAACGCATCTCCATTTGATGAAGCCTATTGATTGCTATTTCTCGTGACTTCCCCAAGTTAGTATTCCTTTTTTCTTCCATGAATGGTAAGCCGATTTCGTATCGACCGTCTGAACTCCGTTTGATATTTTCTTTATAGAAGCTTTCACACTTTTCTTCTTCTTCAGTGAAGATCTTGCCGGTTGGCACTTCCTCCAATTCCCAGAAAAGTTTTAATTGATTATCAAGTTCGCATTTAATATGAAAATTCTGAACATTGGTTCGAGCACAATCAGTTCGGGAGGTGTCGCCCGAGAGAATCCATCCAAAAATAGTTTCCTGTGCGATTGGCGTCCCTAACGGACCTTTTACGAAACCCGGTTCCATAATTTTTCCGTACACATCGGCTCCAAGAAGTATGTCGATCTTCCTTGGCTGATGAAATAAAGGATCTGCCAATGTCAAGTTCTGAATATGATCCCATTGGTGGCTGGCGATCATTTGGTTGGGAAGGAGATTGGTCAGTGTCTTTAGGATAAAGCAACTTATGCTGATTTCAGTGTTCTTGGGTTTGAGCTGCAGATGCACTCTACTTGTGATTCTTCCTGCCTTAGCGTGGCCTAGGCCTGTAACATCCGCGCTTATCGATTCTCTTTTTAACAGAAGGATTTGAGCTGCAGCCTCCGTAATAAACGAGGCTTGCGAACCCGGGTCTATTAAGGCTCTCAACGTTTGTTCTCTTCCCGCGGGAGTTATTACTTTAACCATGGCAGTGGCTAGCAATATTTCTCTATTTTTGTAAGAGCTGTTTGCAATGTACGAGTTGATGTTAGATTCAGATGAGGATGACGGTACATTAGATGGCATAAACGACGGTGCTTGAGGAGACAGTCGTTGGTTCTGATTCCACTTTTCATTTCCAGATGCGTTTGTATTAGCGCTTATAGTTGCAATGTTTTTTGCTGAATCTGATGTATTTCGATGGAGGAGAGTATGGTGTCGCTGTTGACAGCACCTACAACTATGTTTGCTTGGGCACCTTGATGATAAATGTACTTGCCCTAAACAGTTAAGACATAAGCCTTTATTTTTGACTATATCAAATTTGGGAGCGTGAGTCATCGCAAGAAATTCTGGACATTGTCGAAGATTGTGTGATTGAGAGCATACGGAACAAATTGATATGGTGGTAGTGTGAAATGCTCTGGTTTGCAAAAATCCCTTTTCTGGTTTTACATCCTTCGAACTTTTAACAAATGATGGCCTGAGGAGTTTCGGTGGAAACGCTTCCAGTGCTCTAAAGCGGCCTTCCAAAAAGTTTCGAACTTCTTTCCATGTTAATAAATCAGTCCGTCCACTTAGACTTTGCTCCCAGAGTAGCCTCGTAGTTGGTGGAAACTTTTCGACAGTAATGTATACAATCAAGATATCCCAAGTTTCCACGGGAATGCTTAAATTTTTTAAGATTTGTAGGCATTCTTCAGTGGTATCAAGTATTCGACGAATACTTTCGCAGTTCTCGTTAATCACCATATTTTGCGAAAGAAGATGCTTCAATTGAGTATTTACCAAAGCACGTTTGTTATTATACCGTTCTATAAGAAGATGCCAAGCGGTATCATAATTGGCATCAGTTACTTGAATGTGTCTTAGAAGCTGCTGAGCATCTCCAGTGATATGAAGCTTGAGATATTGCAGCTTTTGAGCAGGGGATAGATTTCGATTCTCATGAACAAGATGTTTAAATAAATCATGAAACGAAAGCCAATTTTCGTAATCACCAGAGAATCTGGGTAGTTCTATTCTTGGTAACCTTATTCCGTTATCTTTATTTTGATAGTTCGTCCCGGTAAATTTGGACGATTCTTGGTTACTCTTTGCTACCTGTAATGACTCTGGCGGCCAATCGGTGATAAAGGCTTCTTTAATCATGGCGTACGAGTGAACGTAGAGTTCTTCAAAATCAGAATACCCGTTATTTTCAAAATAATTTTTGCCGATAGTCGATAGAGTGCTGCTATCGGTCGGCTTTAACGATATAATTTGCATATCGCGAGATTGAAAAGCGTCCCAATGATCCTTCAACGTTTGGAGCCTGGTCGCATAATAAGATTTAGTTTTTCTTTCCTTCCCATCTTTTTTATAGTTCCTGACAAATCTCTCGGTGTTGTCCTTTTGTCTGAACTGCTGTTCAATTAGCTCGTCCATTGTGGTTTTAATTTAATTAATTTAATAGAATGGCCAAATAATAAATAGATAAATAAATTTACCAGTTTCCAGTTGTTGGTTTTCGAGTTCAAACTATAATTTTAATAAGCCACGTTCAAATTATGGTGTTTTTACAAATAGGTTCACGATTCAAGTTCACTTTAGAGTTCAGCAGGATAGCTCTACGAAGTCACTTCACAGTTCAAGTTCACTTTAGAGTTCAGTAGAATAGTTCTACGAAGTCACTTCACAGTTCAAGGTCACTTTAGAGTTCAGCGGGATAACTCTACGAAGTCACTTCACAGTTCAAGGTCACTTTAGAGTTCAGCGGGATAACTCTACGAAGTCACTTCACAGTTCAAGTTCACTTTATAGTTCAAAAAGAGTCGCTTCAAGGATTTAAATTCACAGAGTTCAACAAGATTTCACTTCAAGTTTTCACAGTCACTTGAGAAAGAGTTCTCAGAATTCAACAAATGGATTTCGAATACTTGTTGATAAAAATATCTGGCTCGACGGACCATATGTTTGGTTTCCAACTTAACAAAAAAAGAAATAAATAAAAAGAATCCTTGATGTCGATTTCAGAGGTCTTTAATTTATAATGATACGATTTCAATTACAACTTGATTCCAAAGTAAATAATAAAAGTTTACAAAAAAAAAGGTTCCAAAATAAGTTCAAATGATTTCGAAGAATAGTTCGGTGATCGACGATATGATTTCAAGTGTCATAGGATTTTACCTCGACCGATAACAATAGCTCGGTCGAGATTTTTAATTTAGCAAAATTTAAAATTACAGTAAACGATTAGCGGTTAGAAATATTATACTACAATGGAAAAATCTCGACCGAAACTAATTAAACTCAGCCTGTGTTGTTGTTGTTGTATGCTTTTCGGTTGTACAGCAGTGCGGGGCTCGATGGGACATCTTCGAGTCTGAACAAAGACCGTGAGTTCAATCCCGGTCAACGCATAGTTCTGGCACGCCGTTTATATGGGTTACCTCCATCTGCAAAAATAAAAATTCGTAGATTGTTGTGCGAAGGGATAAACCCTTCCAAAATCTATACATATAAATATAATTGTAGTGCCTGTCTGTTATTTGGCTATAAGTCAGTTTTTTGCTTTATTTTAACAATAACTAAGCATAAAAATACGTTTTTGAAATTGTTGTCTGTCTTTCTATCCGGCCGTCTTTCAAGCATAAACGGCTGAACCAATTGTAATGAAACTTGCAAAGTTTGTTAAGTATGCTCCGAGATGTAATCTGCTTTTAGTTCTATTTCACTCCCCTCACGCATTCTACCCCCTCCCATACAAAGTGACTCATTTTCAAAAATATGTAATAATCGAATTATCTTGGAAACTATAAGAGCTATTAATTTGAAATTTAGAATATATTATTTCTATTACGATCTTTTAGTATACAAATTATTTAAATCCCTCCACTCCTTCTACCACCTTCCATACAAACTACAATTTTTCATGATATACTATATACCAATTTTCTCAGTACGTATAACTTTCATCGAGGTATAATTTTGTACCAAATCATAAGTTAACATTATTATCAATATCGGGCCATTAGCTTCACTCCTATACAATATGATACAATTACACGACTTTACAAAAATTCGATTTTCTTGAAAAGTGTGAATGTTACTGATCTGAAATTTAAAACATATCAAATTCATGATGATGATAATTGTTTTTCGAAAAATCACCAAAAACCCCCCACTCTTTCTACCACCTCCCATACAAATACTACAATTTCATTAAATCCAATGCACTAAGTTTTTCAGTACCTATTCAATTTTCGAAGCTTAAATTTGGCAAAAAACATTTTTATAGCTACTCTAGCATGATGTGAAGCAAATTAGCTCAGTACTGTCACCCCATCTACTACTCCCAACACAAAATTTCTTAACATCACAAAAATTTCAAATTCATCTATAGTATCGTATGATTGCGCTTTACGCACGGTCGCAGTCCTGGTATGTTTTTGAGCTTAATATTATTTTATTTGGGCTTTTTTTTAATTAACACGAGCTACAACTATTCACATGTACTTAACGCTCTTCAATACGTATATAAATATATAATCTCAGATCACGGGATTGATTGAGCTTACCCCATGCAAATGCGAGTATCGTGGTTTTATTCTTAATAATTTATGGTTGTGATTCCAACAAAATACAAAACATTCTCTTCAAAGAGCCATTAAACTAATCAGATTATATATCCCGCATAATACATTACTTACTACATTCTCTAAAATTGCTTACTTTGCGATTCTTACGCGGGCAAAGTCGCGGGCAAAGTCGCGGGCGATCGCCAGTAACAAATAAAATGTTAAGAAACCTGAAGATCAAGAGACCAAGGCCCGATTTGGGCTGTAGTGCCATTGAAGAATTATAATAAAACTATACATTAGATAAGAATAGATTATCATTATGAAACAAAGGCTGCAGTCCCTCAAGCATCACGACCATGCGTCTACTGTGCACGGGACTATCATTGAGAAATTGGATGTTTGCTTTAGTCGTCAGTATCAATGCTTATTCTCATACGATGTCCTTTCAGCCGTGAGTTTTGTATCAGTATTCCTATCACAATTCGTACCTTATTCTTGCCCAAGTGGTGCAGCTGTTGGGCTCGTTTGGCAGATAGGCTTGATAACAGTACTTAGCCTATTTAATTGTGATGTCAAAAAGGTAACTATTCGTTACATAAGTACTCGTTACCGATCGAAGTCCGAAGCAACGAATACCGACGCGGATTTATATTCGTTACTTATGTAACGAAATGACCTCTCGAAGAAGTAACTGAACTTTCAAAACATTTCGTTAATGTTTCGTTATTCGAGTATTCGTTTCACATACAAAAAAAGTATCTATACCGAAAGTAACGCTTAGTTACTTTTTCGTTACATCACAGGAAGGAAACCTACACTTGTGCATAACGCCATTCCAAAGCAAGAACGAGAAGAAATACTTTTACTCAAAGCCTACTGAGAAAATGATGTGTTTTTCTTCGTTTCGCTTCGTTTCTTGCAACATCACTCGAATAGAATTTCGTCGAGTAAAATTCTGGCGCTCAGCTCGAGCGGCGGGGCAGGCAGTCATTACTAGTTTTAGGGTTCTGGGATCAGTGATATCAGATTATAGAATTGTTCAATGTTTGGGGCGATAAAAGGCTTTTTTTTTATCAATTTGAAGGATTTTTGTTGAAGAAAATTGCGATTTAATAAAAGTTATTTCTTTGAAATTGCCGTTTTATTTACTTTAGTGTTTAAAGGGATTTTATATACTTAGAAGAGTGATAATTAAAAAATCGGGCTTGGCATCATTGTGTTGATACACGTACTAGGCCAACGAAATCAAGAGCGATTCACAAGCGATTTCTTGTTGCATAGGGTACAAGAGGCGATTTCTTCTATTTGAATTTACGATTTGCAAAACAGGCTTACTCATCCCTGCAACATGATATAGCGGTCATTTCAAATAAACGAGTACCTGGTAGCGAATAAGATGTAACGATTCCTTTCCTTAAAGTAACGAATAGTTACTGGTACCGAAAAGTGACGACACTTGACATCACTAATTATTTAAGTCAAGCAGGCGCAGTCGAATTATCCAATCCACTTTGTTCTTCTGTGCATTGCCTAATGCTCTTTTTGATGGAGCATGTTGTAATCCTGCAAAAGGGTTCTGAATCTATAGAATAGGTTGAGGATCCTTCCCTGGCAATCTGATCTGCTGCTTGGCTTCCTTTTATACCTTGATGACCAGGCACCCAGTACAAGGAAAGTTTGCTATTGGGACCGATGGTACGTCATTTCCTTTAGCGTTTTTTTTCCACCATTTTTGAGTTATGTATAGTTAGGATAATTACTGTCTGGCCGTCCGTAAGAAGGACTATTTCTTTTTTTTAGTAATTCGTTTCGAGGATAACGTCTGTATAAATTGAAATGGCGTTAATTTTCGCTTGAAACATGATCGGGTGGGGACCTCGATAGCCTGGCGTGTGGATCGCCAGTTATGGTCAGGATTGACCAAATCTGTTCATATTATACAGGTAGTCAATATATCAATCAACCAATTTCCTGTTAAGACTTCCAAAAGGAGCATAGGACAACAAAAGGTATTACCTTCATCCGTCTTTGACATTCAGTACTTCTATTACAGAAGTAGAGGCGTGTCAACCGGTAGGCAGTGCGGGGGCTGCCCCAAGATTTCAGCGTGATCGTATGTTACGTCTATCTACTTCTTGCAAATGAGCTTTGTCGCCTTCCCAGTCGTGAGCAAGTTTGCTCGCTCCTACTCAGAGGATAGACTAGAATCGGATGTCGAAGCGATAAGTTTTCACCATGAAGTCTGTAAGCATGTGCAGCAAATCTTTTTGAGTAATGTTCCTACTATCATGCTGTTCTTATACTTTTCTCAACTTGGACAGTTTTCCCTCTGATTTAATAAGGATGTGGTCCAGGAGGACCCCTATTGCTGCTGTGCGACATGATCTTACTGTTCCTATAATGCTCACACAAGCTAGCTGATGAAGCTTGTCCAATTTGATTTTGGTGTTAATTTGGGTCATTTCCTGCCACTATACTACACTGTCGCATACGCGATCATTGGCCTTCAGATCGCTGTGTATGTTTATAGATCTACGTAATTTGGGATCAATGCGTCAGGTTTTGCCTACACGGAAAGAGAGCTTTCTGTAAAACTTTCTCCAAGTGTTAGGTACCTAGAGGTTTTTGATCTAATATCACTCTAAGGTATTTTATCTCTGCAAACAACTTACTTTCGGCCTCATAGATCTTGAGTGTTTGCATCCTACTTAAATTGATTTTTCTGATAACAGGAACAATGAATATGTCTTGGTAGACAGATAGCTTCCTCAAATTCGCCCTTAATTGTTAATAAAAAGTCGTCCGCATATCCGTGAACTGTGAATCCACTGCTGCAAAGTATCTATGGGTCATCTACAATTAGGCATCACAAGAATGGGACTTTAGTCGTGATGATTGCGATGTCTTTAGTTGACGCATTTCGCTGATCCATCTTGGTGGAGTTTCGTTGATTCTCGATATTATCGATTACTCCCATGATGGTTAGGATGGCGCATAATAACGAAGTGCGCTCGAGGTCGCTGGATTTTAAGCGAAATAAAACTAGTTCACTTTAAATTAAATAAACACACAACTTTATTTAATCGCATTTTACAAATAACTTTTCGTTAACAATATGTCGCATTAATATTTGCACTACTTGCACTGTCGATCACACAACATAATCACTTTTCAAATTTCGACTGTATCCTTTTCACGAATGCGCGCCCTTTTCGTATCACATCCGACGCCTTCTAGGAGATTCTCCTTTGTTCCCGTTTATTGTTGCATATCTTCGTGAGTTCATTATCGAAGATTCTCTGCTTACTCGCCTATACATGTGTGTGTGTGCAAGAGAGACCGCGTGTGCGTGTATGTGTGCGCGAGTTAAATTTACGTGATCACTTTTTAAAAAAAAAAAAAAAAAAGAAATTTTAACTTTGATAAATTCTTTCATTATTTTAGCAAATTTAAACGAGTCAATTTGAATTTCAATTCTTACTGAATTAAGAGTAAAACTTAGAATAAAGCTGAACTTCAACTCTCAGTTCTTATATACTATTTTCTTATCTCTATTTCTGCAAGTCTGCAATAAATCCAATTCTGCAATTTTACAATGAATCCTGAACTTATGGCTTTGTTTATACGAGTCAGCATTTAATGATGAGTCGTTTTTTTGTTTACATGAGTCAGTTTCGCACTTTTGTTTATACGAGTCAGCATTTTATTTAATGATTTGAATTTTAGGATTTTGCTCATGCAAGTCTCCAGTTCATCTTAATGGTTTGAATATTGAACGAAATGAAATTGGAATAATGATCATTCTTAATTGAATTTAGTTGTAATATCCTTATTATCTATTATAACTAGCGCGAACTGTTCAAGGTCACAAACAATTGAAGATCGCAGACGACGAGTCTAAAACGTGTGTGTGTACGTGCAAGACCTTTTTATTGCAACCAATTGATGAGGGGCATAGTGATGTAACACTGCCATTTCTGTGATGTAACAGTACCATTTCTTCCATGAGGACTGATTTCGCAATAATATGTACAAGCTGAAGAAGTACCGTTCTGTTTCCACTCGCATAATATTTCATATGAAGCGGCATGTTCTATGTACTATTTGTCATTTGCAGTAATCTAGTAATTTATATGTACATATGTATGTAGCTAGGGTATAGCCTTGTAGGTAGTGTGTTGGTCTTGTAATCCGAAGGTCGTGAATTCAAATCCCGGTCGGCGCAATACATAATTCCAGCACATCGCCTGCTTGGATATACCTCGGTCAACTCAATCTACGAAAATGAAAAAACTCGTAGAAAGAGGGTAATGCGAAGGGCTAACAACCCTTCCACAATAAGTAATGAAAAATGTTAAGGAACCTGAATATCAGGAGGCCAAGGTCCGATTTGGGCTGTAGCGCCATTGTAGATATGTATGTACATATCACTTTTTATTATTGTTTTGAAAAAAAATGTTCCATTAATGCAATAAATCACTGTGATCAATATATCTGTCTCTTGTCCTTCAGTGGTGGTTTTTCGACAGATAAATTGTTTGGAAATGTCTCCATGGTTGGGTTGATGGGAATGGCGCTACATTTTGGATCGTATCATGCCGCTGAAATCGAATACAATGTGCCGCGGTGGTTGCATGAGTTTCCTGTGAAAAGGTTGTATAAAATTGGGTTAATCACGCCGAAAAATTTTTCCAGTTCGTCCCGTCATTTCTAAAGTCCCGATGACAACTTTGCAGCGTATCAAAAGTTAAATGTTGCCAACTTTCTACTAAAGCTGCAGCTACAGTGCCAGATACAGCAGCGAATTGTAACCGGAGTCACTAATTTATTCATTATGAACTTTTTGACACATTCAGATACAGCAGCAGCGGTAGCTACAGCAATAGCGACACATTGTATTTCAGCATGACAGTTTGCGGGGAGCAGTAACGTTCGTTGAAATTTGTACAGGTTACTGTCGTTAGCTTTGTTTCTACTTTTTGAATTATGTTTTCAAAAAATTATGCCTGACTGGCACAGTACATTTGAATTCTAGCAAATGGACTATAATTGTGTATTGTTTTTGGAAATTAAAAAGTTCACATTAATAAATCTATCATTTCGAAATGAACACGGTAACTTATACTGGATAATAAAGCCCATTGTTCAGTATTACATGACTTAAATGAAATGAATCCTCTACAAACATCTCTTCCACATAAAAATTATATAATAATAAGGCCTCCTACATTATTTTACTCTAAAAAATATCCCTTAAAGTTGAAATTAAACACTTAAATTTTAAGTGTTTTCATCGCGGCAAAGAAAAAGAGAAAATTCATTGAACTTTTCCTCCATTTTCATCTTTCAATTTCGACCTACTCAACTAACAAGGACTTACCGTAGTCCTTAAACAATATCCAAACCCATCTAACTCAAGTCTAGGCTACTTGAAATTAATGGTTGCATTTTGCTTAAGCGAAAATCGGGAATTCTTGTCGTGACTGCGAAAGGACAAGAAAATATTATCTGAAATAAAACGATGTTGGTAGATTGTTGAGTGGCGATAAGAAATGTCCTTGTCAGAAGGCTGAAGGCGTATTAAAGACCCCTTATTTGAGAGCAATTCTTTTTCAAAGAGAATAGGTTTAGTACAAATGAGGATAGAATTGGATCTTATCAAGGATTATATTTACTTGATTTGTTTCATTTGTGCTTGTTCTGTGCGAAATGTCATCTACAACATATACAAACTTTCTAATCTGATAGAATACAATGGCTTCGAAGGATACAAGAGGATCTACTTTCAGTTCATATGGGGTATTTTACCTTTTGTATTATATGATTGTGTTAGATAGGATAAGAGAATTGCAGAAACTGAATTTCAAGGATTTCACTGTAATAAATTGCTATATATAAAGGATCGTCGATTGTTGTTATCGGGGAAATGAAATTTCAAATCAATTGTTTGGTTGTTTCGAAACTAAACAATATTGGATTGAGGATCAGAAAAAATGTTAATTGGGTTAAATCTCAGCGAGAATTTGATATGGCTGGCGGCGTGCCTGTCGTGGGAATCCGAGAGCGAGAAGAGTTTCGTATTTATGTAGATATTAACAGTGTGGTTATTTTTATTACTTTTATGACTATGCTCGAAAATTTTTATCTGGGGAAAATTTGTAATTTGGGACCTCGAATTATTTGGTGTCAGCCTGGGGTATACGTTGCTTTATAGATTTGAGCATGCCTATGCGAGTGAGGTGTTATTGGCGAGCATAAGACAGAAATAGTGGCAAACTGTAGCAGAGTAGACAGTTTACATTTTTGGAAGATACACTCAATCTTAAGCTTAATGTGAAGAAACTCAGAGACCCCAACAAAAAGCGCGAGTACACCACCATTCTACGCGAAAAATCATCCACATTGGGCGAATATTAAATGCGCACACTGGACGCCAATTAGGAGGCAACGAAAAACACGTTTCTAACTAGTGCTGAAGAATCTGTGGGATATGTGCAAAGCGTTGAGAAACCTTGGATGTCGCAAGACACATGGATCGGAAAAAAGCCAAATTGGCAATCATTTATCAACCCGATGTTAACCAACGAACGCCCGACTTGAGGCAGAACTACCGCGATGCTCATATACAGTTTAAAAAGGCGGTTAGATGCGACAAGAGGAAGGCCGTTGAAGATCTGGCTAACAAGGCAGAATCTGCGGCTTACTTTGAAGATATGGGTTCACTATTCAAAATCTTGAAACAGTTGACGAACAGGAATTTCACCGCCAACCTCTTGGTGAGAGATGTCAACGGAACTCTCCTTAATATGAGTGAACACCAGTTGCGACGATGAAAGGAATACTTCTCTGATATTTTAAACATCTTGTCAGAGGAAGATATTCCAGAAACAGAACAAATACCAAACATCCAACCGCAACAATCCTCTATTAGGGACGATCCCCAGATAAGGAAGAGATAGTTTTCGCCATTCGGTCAATGGCGGGAAGGAAAGCTCCTGGTATAGACGGACTAGCAACCGAACTCCGCAAAGCGGACCCGGAAATAACAGCCGATATACTCCTCCCACTCTTTATCAGTTTCTGGTAATAAATGACATATTGAAAGGTAAAGGTCTTCAGTTTAGACTTTTAAGTCACCTTGATTATGCTGACGACGTGTGTTTGTTCGCTCATAACCGTTCGGACTTAGAGTCAAATGTTTGCTCGTTGCATTCTAAATGCAAAGAGACGATACTGATAATAAATGTGCGTAAAACCAAGTACATGCACATGGCTTCGAACACAAGCACACCGATTCTTCTTAACGGTCAAGATGTGGAAGAGGTGCAAGATTTTCGTTATCTCGGAAAAATTGTCAGCATGGACGGCGGAGCCGAAAAGGATATTTAGGCTCGTCTAAATAAAACCCGTCAGGCCTTCGGTATCCTTTTCCCTTTCAGAAGGTTAAGAGAGATCTCCCTTCGCTCGAAGCTGCAAGTTTTTGACGCATGCGTCAAATCCGTGTTGTTATATTGTTGTACTATGTGGAAAAAGACCGTTCGACTTACCAAGAAACTACAAACTTTCGTGATCCAATGCCTCCGACGCATTTTAGGAATATTCTGGCCAGAAGTGATCTTCAACGACGAACTTTGGAGTACTACTGGACAGACTAAAATAGGTATTGAAATTCAAAGGCGGAAGTGGCAGTGGATCGGTCACACTTTGGGAAAACCAGAGCGATACATCACCAAACAGGCTCTTGATTATAATCCTCAAGACAGACGTAGGGTTGGCCGATCATGTAGCTCATGGAAACGAGCGATAAACAAATACTGGCAATAGCTTAACGCTGATCCTCAGGGTCGCGCCTTGTGGAAGAGAGTTGTTTCTGTCCTGTGCCCCTGTAAGGGGTCTTAACAGGAATTTGATTGATTTGATACTCAATCTTGTGCGAACCAATCAAAATCGGTCATTTGATAGGAATTTTTGAAGCGAAAAATTTCTGAATTTATGGACAAGATAGAAAGCCTGTCTATTCTGCTTTCTTTTTACTCCGAACTGAAGCGATTGTTGAGCATGAACCAGATAAGGTGAAGGCTGAAGAGCTCTTAAATTAAGGCAAATCGAAGTGGAGTTGGTGAAGTGATAAGACGGATAGTTATGCTATTATGAGACGGAGAGTTGTGCTATGGTGTAACGAAAAGTTATACTAAGATGAAGTACGTTATATCAGAGGCGGTAAAAAGTAGAAAACCGGCGTGAGCTAATTACTTAGTGCCAGTTCACAACCCTTGGGATAGACGCAAAGCAATGAAGTAACGTGGGAGAACATGGTTATGTGCCAGAAAATAGCACAGTACGGTAAGCGAAATACTTGGACCTCAATAGCTGGATGGTAAAGTAGCGATTCAAAGTGAGTGAAATTAGATGCGAAATTAGGAGGTAACATGTAAGACACGGAGTGGAGTACTTGGCTCAGTATAAATGGTGGTAAAGAAGTGAACCAAGGGGACCAAAATTAGATGCAAAACAAGAACCTATGTGAACTTAAGGCTCTGTTTTCTTCTTTTTTAGTGGTTTTCAGCGTTAAAATTTGTACTTTCGGCAAATCTTACGCGTTCTTATATTAGGTATAGAATTTTTGTAGTTTGAATCATCGCGAAAGCAGAAGTATCCACGTTTTAATTTGAAATTTAGGGATTTCTAAATTTCAAATTATGGAGCAGATAGTTCAGCGAAAAGTGCACATTTAAATTTGGAAGGTGTAAAATTTAGCAAAAAACGTCAAAGAAGAAGATTGATATAAAAGAGATTTAACTTCAAGGCGATCACACAGATCAAAAGAAGAAGGAAACATAACAGGACTACGATTGGGCATAAAACTCAATAGAAAGAGAATTTTTTGATTTCAAGAAATTTTGTAGGGAAGTTGTACACGTTGAAGTTGACGACATTGAACTAATTTTTTCTCATGCTCATGCTAAAGTAGCCATCAAAATGTTTTATGCAAAATTTAGGACTCAAAAATTTAATGGGTACTAAGAAAATTAGTGTATTGGATTTAGTGAAATTGTGCAGTTTGTATGGGAGGTTATAGAAGGAGGGGCAAGTTCAGAAATAATAATTCTAAATAAATATTTAGTGCACGATTTCAGCTCGCTAAATTTTATACGCACTGAGTAAATTGGTTTAGAGTATTTTATGATAAAGTACAGTTTGTACAGGAGGTGGAGGAAGGAGGGGGAGGGCACTCATAATTTGTATACTTTTTGAGCAAATCCGTTTATTGTGAAATTGCGAAACTGTGTCATTTTGTATGGGAGGGGGTAGAAGGGGTGGAGCGATTTGGCCCGTTCACGAACTTGACCTTACTTTTTTTTTGTCAAAAATGACGTGTACAAAACTATCTAGCGCACGGACGGACGAATATTTTTGAGTGATTATATGAACTTCCGCATCATTCCTTTTTTTCTCCGAGCCTTATTTCTCAGCGTTACAAACCTTAGAGCAAACTTATAATACTCTCAGATTTCATGTAGAGTATGAAAAGATGCGGATGAGTGGCTGATGCGACATGAGGAGGGCTAATCGCTACTGCTATGATTGAGGTCCATTAGGAATATTTGTAGTCGCTCTTTCCAAATCGCGGATAGAGATTCTCGGAACTCGTTCCTTAATTCTCGATGTGGAGTTGTGTATCAACATGATGCCGTTATCTTAAAGGCGACAGGGAATTAGATAGGTCTCGCACTTACAAGTGTGAATGCCAAACTTGCAATTCTGTATAGAAATGAACTTTCATGCAAATGAAGAGGCGCTGATCAAGGATATCCGTAGGGAGGGTGAGTCAATAGAGCCCGTGACAAGTGTATCTCTCTTGTCACGGGCTCTGTTAAGCTGTAAGATATCATATTTCAGAATCTAGAGCGAAGTGGTCAGACGCCTTCTGCACCTTCTCCCATAAGTGAGGATGCGTACGTACAAGAAAAATTATAGGCGTATCTGATTTGATGATCCTTTTAAAAATTGCAGCGAAAAAGCTGGGATATCCACGGAAATGCAATGCGAAACTGGCATGAGATTCTGCTTGCATAATTCATCGCAATCCGGAATACATTGAAAATAATAATAGAACGTTTCTCTTCAAAATTGATCGGAAGTAGTTATTGCGGGCGATTTCAACATTACCCTAACTGCACGAAAAAAATCCTTCAATCTCAAAAGTATCAGATCATCTAAGGACTCATGCTTTGCCAAATATTGTCTCAGTAAATTCAGTGCAAACTCCACCCACAATAATGGAGAACTGTATATCAAGGCAAAAAATTCTTGCATCTCTATAATATTCTAAGCCAAAACATAGTATGACCAAAAATAAGGCCGAAAGATACCCTAAAGGATCTTAATCTTTTTAGTTATTTGCCAAAGCCGTTAGTAACAATTTTATCACATCTTCTCTTTCTAATGGCAGCCAATCACATAGCTGGAAACAAGCGGATGTCCACCTTACATCCACGAAAGGAAGCAAATGGAACCCCACAAATTATCACTCTGTCGCCATCCCTTCTGTGCAATCAAAAGTGATGGAAACTGCTGTTAATTGCAAGGTCATGCAACTCTCAGAGAGCTCTGTAAAGTATTATACTCTAGATGAAATCTGAGAGTATTAAAGGGTGTTTTTTAAAGGCGAAGAACTTTAAATTGGCACTGTTTTCTGTGACAGCCGATTTTACAGTTCCCGGTTGTTTTGGGGTTAGTTTAGTTTGGCAATTCATCATGAGGATATGTAAAGTCACATGTCTACGCCTATAAACCAGAAACTATTGACCACTTGGAAGCCAACATCGACGCTTTACTGCCGAAATAGAGCCTCATTTACTGCGAAGAGTGTGTGAAAATTGGACTTCCAGAGTACGCTATGTACGCGGTGGTCACACGACCGAAATCATATTCAAACATTAATGCAATAAAATTATGTTTCAAATAAAACTAATTTCATGGATGTTATGAACATTTTTCTATGTTTTATGCATTTTAAAGTTCTCCACCTTAAAAAAAACACCCTGTACTAAAGGGTGTCCCATTAAAACCGTTTATTTTGAAATTTGAAAAAAAAAAACGCAGTGTTTATTTGAAAAGCTCTGATGTTTTTATTTTAGTGAGGAGTGTAGACATGGAGATTATGTACGAAGTTGAATATCTGACAAATAGCCGCCTTGTGACTGATGGCACTCGTTAATACTTTTGACAAAATTTTCGTTGATATTTTGTCATAGTTCCGGCTCAATTTCATCAATGGCGCGACAAATTTCGACTTTTAATTCAGGAATCGTTTTTGGGTTAGTGGCATACACCTTTGATATCAAAAAATCCCAAAAAAAGAAATCCAATGGCGCCAAATCGCATGATCTTGGTGGCTAATTCACATTGCCGTGGCGCGAGATAAGTCTGCCTTCAAATTTCGTTTTCAATAATTCCATCGTTTCGTTCGCTGTGTGGCAGGCTGCGCCGTCCTGTTGAAAGCACATGTCTCCGCAATCCCTTTCAGCAATTTGAGGCCAAAAGAAGTTGTTTATCATCTCACGGTAGCGAATGCCGCTGACATTGACTGCATTGCCGCATTCTCGAAGAAGAACGGTCCAATCAATTCCTCAGCCCAAAATGCACCCCAAACAGTGACTCGCGGTGAATGCATGGGACGTTCAAAGAAGATTACTCTTGCATTCTTGCATTCATGCGTCGTTAACGAGTCATTAATGATTCATCAAGCGGACTAAGTGGACATTCGTTAATGTATTACTTTTAACGATTCGTTAATGAATTTTAAAACGCGTACAAGAAACGAGTATATAAGGAAGTATATATAATCGTTATCAATGAATCATTAATGTGTCGTCAATGATTTTTCTTTTAATTCATTAACGATTCAAAAACGATATTATTTATGAAACATTAACGATTTAGTAAAGAACTTGACTTTTAAAAGTTATTGTTCTATTTCTGTTATTTATAACTTTAAACATTTCACGGACACACACACCTACAAGCACACGCGGATTTCTCTGCAAATTCTAGGTTTTTAACGTTTGCTTCTGCGATATTTTGAGATATCGACACGAAATAATTGGCTCTGGTAAGGAGCTTTGCTTGTATATAACAAGATTGATGCTGTGGGACCCTCTTTGCTTGGTTTGCTTAAGAAAATGATGCAATTTATTTGTTTTGTGTCATTTTATGCTCGTCTTGAGATCGTTATTTGCGACCGTTCATAAAATTGTTTGTTGGGAGTTGTGTTAACTGAATCCTGTAAGTTTGCAAATCTTAAGTTAAAATTTGCTGTAAACTGCTTCGTGAAAGTCTCAATTGCTGAGAATGATGGCAAATCGTGGTGGAAGGATTTTGGTCAGCACTCTCACGAACACCTGCAATGTTTTCATTAGACCGAGCTTTCCGAACACGAACAGGTCTTTTCTGGGTTTGAACTGACCCATTCGCCTCAAATTTCTGGATTAATCGGACCACTGTACGGCGAAAAAGATGTTTTGCGGTGACCGAAAAAGTCACAACACTTTCTAACGTCTCCGCAAAATTCTCACTATTTCGGTAGTGATTTTTCAAAATTTTTATACATTGTGCGTCCGTGTAATTCTCCATCTACAACTTCTGCAATGGCGCTACAGCCCAAATCGAACCTTGGCCTCCTGACATTCAGGGTCCTTAACATTTTTCATTACTTATTGTGAAAGGGTTGTTAGCCCTTCGCACAACCTTCTTTCTACGAATTATTCATTTTCGTAGATTGAGGTGACCAAGGTATATCCAAGCAGGCAATGTGCTGAAATTATATTATTGCGCCGACCGGGATTTGAACTCACGACCTTCGCATTACAAGACCAACACGCTACTCACTAGGCTACACCTTAGCTAATTTTCTTCACACCACTAAACCTCAATGTTCGCACAATACAACTGACACACAACGCGGCACGACTGGTACAAAAAAATGGAGCTACATTCAAAATAGGCGGTCTTAATGGGACACCTTTATATTAAAATCAATTATGCAAATATTCTAGGGCGTATTACGCTTATAATATGCTACACGCTAAATATTATAGACTTAAATTGTGTAATGTCTACAATGAATAGGTGTTTGTAGTACCTATAGTACATATTTCATGCGATATTACGCGAAATTTCTGCTCACACACACGATTATTGATTTTATCATTTTGCATGTCTGACGAAATTGGAATCGATATGCGAGGGCATTTGATAAATTAGCGTAGAGAAATAAGACTATCTATAGGTATATAATATCTAACTTTAGTCTAATTGACGGCTTTAAAGAAATGCAACAAGTAGTTTGTTGTGAGTAGAGGGAATATTGTAATTGAAGGTTTTTTTTGTAACTATTCTAACTTTAGGTGGACAATGATTGCATTAGCAAGTTATGTTAATAACTTTGGCTACTCTTGTATCATATATATGATTCTGGTTGATTTTCGTACGTTGTTCGAGTGTATTTAAACTTCTTGGGATTCACATGAGTTGTGTTCTGTATATCTTTATTGATTATAGAAGTAGCTTTAAAGTTTTCGAAATTTTTGGAATTCAAAATATCCGTTTTTGTCCCTCGTTACAACTTAAATTTGGTAATCAGCTACTGAGTTCTAGCGTTCTTATAATGGAACTGAGCCACTGACTCAACCACATTAATAATTTTACTTTATTATTCTAATAATAAAGTATTGTGACAGACATAGAAAAAAAAATTTGCTACCCTGAAATTTTGTTTTTTCGCGTTTTATGACTAAATTAGCCTTAAATGCAAAAAAATATCCGTCCCGCCGTACGCTGTCCGCTGTACATAAGGAATCATATCTCCGAGACCGTTAAAGGTAGAATGTTCGTTTGTGGGCAGATTGTTGATTGGGTAAGTGAGCTCCAATTTCTAAATTTTGGGGAGTGTTAGGTGGAAGGGAGGCGGGGGGAGGAAAAGAGTCAAAAATTACACTTACTAATATTTCCACCAGGAATGCAGAGGGTTGTGGGACAAACTACAAAAATAATTTAATTTTTTTGTCCACTGGCGTCCGAAAAGGGGGGGGGGGCTAAGAACCAATTGTCGGCCGAATTGTTTTTTCAAAAGATTATATCTTCGAAATTACTTATCATAAAAAATTCATGTCTTGGGACCATTAAGGCCGCATATAGCTTCACCAGAATCAGCTTAGAGAAAGGCTAATTACTGCAAGGGGGAGGAGGGTCAGGAGGGGTTCAAAGAAAAACACTTAAAAATGAATATATCAACTATCTCTTAAGCTATGCAATTGAAACTTGAAACATATATTAATCTATACTAGCAAAATACGAAAAAAATATGACCTGTGGAAATAATAGTAGTGGGGGTAAATGGGGAGCATTTTAAAAATGGCGCACTTTTCAAAATTACAAATCGTTATATCTCGAAATTGAGTATAGATATTAAATTGAAAATTTGTCAGATTATAGAACTAAATAATTTTTAATTTTGGTTTGGGAGGTGTAAGGGGAGGGAGGTGGTAAGCAGAAATGTCCAAAATTTTGAGTAATTTTTTTAGGGCTCCGGTGAAAGATACAAAGTTAAAATTTTGCATTTGGATACATCTATTTGATATACATAGAACAACAAAATAATAATTTGTTCCACAATTGTTATAAACCGACACAAGGTGTTTCATGTGCATTGAAAAAAACACATAAACTGAAAATTTTTGAATGAAATTTTAAGGTAGAAACTTGAAAATTTGCAAAAAATCCTTAAATATATGAAATTTTTACTGGTCGAATACCTTTAAAACTTCTACCCCCTCCCATACAAAATAATTTTTTTCGACCATTTTCAAGAAATCAATTATCACTGTTAGAAGCTCTCAATTTAAAATTTTGCATGAGAACTTCTAAAAGTAGTTGAAACGGAATTGCCTCCAAAGTTTTGAAATCGCGCATGCCCTTCTACCACCTCCTATACAAAAGTATGATTTCGACCAATTTCATTAAATCAACTAGTAACAAACTAATTAAAACCTACAAAATTGAAATTTCGTACGAGCACCTTACAAGAGAAATGAAATAAAATTGCATCACAAATTTTACGATTCCCTTACCCGCTCTACCCCCTTCCATACAAATGTTCGGTTTCGTGAATGTAGAATACACCGAATTTTATGAAAATTCTATGCAGCTTCGTTTTTGAAATATTGAGAATATTGCTCATAATTCAAGCATTCAATTAAGAAACCAAACTGCGTGTTAAGTGTGGTTAATTAATTTTGGAAAACTTGGAAAGAAATACTCCGTTTCCCAGCGCGTGATTGCCTCGTAGGATTTTTTTTCGATTCGCTCTTACAGTTCTCACGCTCTAGTCCGTGAACATTGCAAACGTTGAAGTTTACAAGAATGTTGATAGTGAGTTCATTTAGGAACACCCAGTTACAGCGCCCTTAGCGCGAATCGGGACGCAGCAGAAGAAAAACAGACACATCTCTGGACGCTACGAACTACGCCAGCACCAATTCGTAGAGCGCTGAATGAATCAGATGATTTTAGTCGTGTTCGTTTTTTATATAAAAAAAAAATTTCTGCGGTCGCTGTTTTCATATCCGAAGCCTAAAAATAGTTGAACCAGTCTCGAATTGATTTTCCCGATGTTTGTAAAAATTTGAATCGACTTTCTGTTTTAGGGGTTGCTGGTTTCAAATCTGAGCTGAAAATTGAAAACGACGAATAAAGTTTGTAAATCATGTTGGGTCTGTTGGCTACACAATTTGCAGATTTTGATATTGCAAAACGTGAACATACTGAAATTTTTAATTTTATTCAATATGATGTGAATAGTATCCAGACAATTTATCCATAAACAATTCATCCAGAGCAATTTATCTACAACGATTCGTTCATGGAACAAATCAGCCATAGGAAAATTCATCTATTGAACAGTTAATCCAGTAATAATTCATCTAAACCAGAATTTCTGAATTCGTTTCAATTCAGCGAATAAAACAATTTTGATGTTCGTAATGGCAGTCACTTTTGAACGACTACAAATACCAGTCACTGATTACCCATTTCCACAAATTTTGGCTTCACTTCGTCTTCCGTCTTCAACGCCTATTTGGAACTGGCCCGAAGTCCTCTAGAGGTCGACATAGACACGTTGCTGCAACCGAAACCACCCGAAACTGTGTAATAATACTTTTCTACTACCTTGGTGGTTCGACAACGAATGCCAAGATGCCTTACACCGAAAAAACCAGGCTTAGAAAATATTAACAGAACGGCCGACACGCGCCAAACGGGACAAATACAATGATCTTAGACGATTTGCAAACAAAATATGCAGACAAAAAAAACGGAAGTACAATAATGACGAAATTAAAAACATGGACGAACACTATAAATTACACAACACAAGAGCCGCATATTCCCTTGTCAAAAGAATGAAAGGGGGACACCAACCGAAAACGACCCTCTGCAAAGATGCGGAAGAGAACGTTCTAAGTAATGCGGAAGATATAAAATTAAGATGGGCGCAATACTTTGAACACCTTCTTAATCCGAGCCCATCACCCGCACGAACAGCAGCAGCAGACACAGTTGCAGGTATGACTGATGTAACAGCTGATGAAGGATCCTCTTTGAGTCCTTCCACACTCGAAGAAGTAAAAACAGCCCAGAGGAAGCACCGAAACAACAAAGCGCCGGACACTGATCAAGTTCCTGCTGAGCTTCTGAAAACCGGCGACACCTGCATAGTGCATCTCCTACATAGATTAGTATCGGACATATGGACGCAGGAAACACTTCCTGAAGATTAGCGCAAGAGCATCATATGTCCAATTTATAAAAAAAGGTGACGAGCTCTGCTGCGAAAACTACCGAGGAATATGTCTGCTGTGTACGTCTTATAAAATCTGGACGAAAATTCTGGAAAAGAGAATTAATACATATGCTGACAAAGTAATTGGTGAATACCAAGGCGGATTTAGAGCTGGAAGATCGACGACGGACCAGCTAAATAGGTGCTGGAAAAGTGCTGGGAATATAATATTGATGTGCACAATATATTTGTTGACTTCAAGCAAGCATACGACAGTATCGACAGACGCGTACTGTATAAAATAATGGTAGAGTTTGGAGTCCCAACGAAACTGGTTCGGCTTACAAGAATGACAATGACCGAGTATTTGTCACGCGTCAGAGTAGGAAACGATTTGACTTCCAGTTTTAAAATAGACAACGGCCTTAAGCAAGGTGATGGCCTCGCACCAATGCTGTTCAATTTGACACTCGAATATGTTGTACGGAAACTTCCCGTTGACACCAAGGGAACACATGTTTCAAATCACCAAGGGAACACATGTTTCAAATCCACACAACTCGTAGCATATGCCGACGATATAGATATCCTTGCAAGATCTCTGAAGAGTGCCAAGGAGGTATTTGTAAACCTTGACTCGGTAGCAAGGGAAGTTGGACTATGTATTAATGAAAACAAAACAAAAATTATGACGCAAACTAGATCTGGAGAATACGATACAATAGAGAATTGTATGCCATCTTCGACAATCCAGAAGTGTTCCCTCATAAAATTTAAGAAGTTATAATGGGCTGGTCATGTGGAGCGTATGGATGATGGAAGCATTCCCAAACGCACACTAAAAGGGAAAGTCAACGGACAAAGACCGGTCGGAAAACCACGGAAGTGCTGGGAGGATTCGATTGACGCAGACAGCAAATCAGTGCTAAGATTTTCTAACTGGAGGACGCGGTCACTGAACCGGGATGGATGGAGGCAAAGTATTCAGGAGGCCAAAGTCCGATTTGGGCTGTAGCGCCATCATAAGTAAGTAAGTAAGTACTACCTTGGTGTGCAGACGCTGTAGAAGGAGGCGATGCTAATGCTACACAAAATTCGATATACTCATAATGCTTCTTTGAAACTGAGCGATGATGCAGCCTCTCATACAAATCGCTTGACCAAAACGATTTCGAGATCCCAGTAATTTGTAGTTGTTCGACTATAAAAATATTCGCATGATCACATTTTCATGCTCCTTGAAACATAAGTCTTTCAAATGTGTCTTTTCTTTCAGGAATTTTCGGTCAATAATCTTTAAATTCCTCCTACGAAAGACCCCATTTAGAAATACAATACAAATAAGAGTTTAAGGGTTTTTTTCTTTCACAATTTTCAAATGCCAGGACGATTCATCACCATAAAATATCAAACGAAGGACTCATTTCTATTTTGGATGTGAGCCAACAGCCAATTAATTTCTAGGAAAGGATCCTAATGTATCATTGTCATAAAACCATTTTATTTCATTTTTTTTTATTTTCCCAGTGATATAAGGGGTTTAAAAGTCTTTTCTTGAATCGAGTGAGAAAAAGTGGAAAATGAATTCTCGAAGGAGACATCCGCCCACAAAAAAAAACGGATTCAAATTCCCTTAAGGCGCAGCTCCCCGAATAAATTTCAGTGCATGTGATAAATGCGTTACCGGAAAAAAAATTCATGATTCCATACGAGTGTTTTTGATACCCTGTCTCTAGATATTCCTTTGGCAAATGGTTTCTAGTAAATTTTTAAAATTGAGGTCATGATCGTTTTGTACTCTAAGGAAAACTTTTAAACAACAATTTAAACTTTACTCTACATCAGGTGATTGACAAGTTTCTAACATTGAACTGTTCGGTGTTTTATTCCCTAGAGAAACGACATTACCACGCTAGGTACGGCAACTATATATGATACTGAGTAATTAGTTTGGAAAACTATGGCAATTCTCTTCAAGCTTTCCCCCGATGCTGATTATGTCCTGATGGTAATTTGTCCTCAAAGTGTAATACTCATGTTCGCGATGGCGGTGATGGCAAAAGAAAAACTTTCCTGATTGTTGTAATGGTTGTACAAGTTTAGTTCTCCGGTGTTCTAGAGGAGAGTATTGTGTGTCCTTTTGAGGTAGTTTAGTAAGTAGAAACGTAACTCGTGTTTCAAGTAGGCGAAATTCAAATATGTAGAGTGGAAAAGAAGAATTAGCTAGAGGACTGTAGTGATATAGATTTAGAGTTATTGTGATATTAGAGGACTTGTTCTTGTTCTTTATAATTAAGCACTTAAGTCCACTTTAGACGATCAAATTTCTTGTGGCATTTTTTATTGCATCGGATTTTTCACGCTTTTTAATACGAAACGATTGAGTATAGAACAAAAATCCATCCAAAAAATTTTGATAAAAACTATCTATAAACATATCTTTCAGGAAATACTAAGACTCCCGAATCAGGGATCCTCCTGGCTCTATAAAATTCTGTATTGATGGATTTAAAATGGAAGGTGCAGCTGTGTATACAACATTGTTAACCATTTATTATTTAATTAATTAACTAAATCTAAGACGGTTCTTAGCTGTCGACTCGCACTACAGACACTATGTGCAAATACGAAAAGAGAATTGAACTGCGTGCCACGATGCACAACGACGCAGCTAGTGAGCTTGGTACTCACTCACACTTCCTCTTCAGATTTTTAAAGCCTTTCTAGAGTTGACTACAACAACTGTTACACTGCATAGTTGGTGTGCATGCACATAGAATGGATATAGTCACGAAGATCTCTGCAGAAACTGTGAAGAACCTGTGGTGAAGGAAGCTCGTTATGCAAGTGTCCAGCATTGGTTAGAAGAAAATTGTGGTTCCTTGGAACACAAAAAAAAATTCTGTCATTTGCATGCGAGGTGGCAGATGAAGTTGAAGACGATTTTGAAACTGCTTGCGATGGCTCTGAACGGACGATATATTGAAGACGTTTTTGTTATCTTGGAAGCATTGCTAGCATGAACGGCGAAGTCGAAAAGGTTTTTGAAGCTCGTATAAATTGAGTTTATTAGGATGAAGGTACCCTTTTCCCTTCCTGAAAATTAAGCGAGATTTTCCTGCTCTTCATCCTGCGAAATCCTTCTCATACTACATGAAAGATAACCGCTAAGCTGTAACAAACATCGTTAAAGAAAAACTGGATTCTAACCCCTCACGATGATGTCGTGTGAATTGACCACGTAGCATATGGAAACGAGTAGTTTAGATCCCAGACTAACAAACAAGTCCTGCTCAGGGCCACGAATGGAATGTACTCGACAGAAATACGCGTTGATGGGCGTTTTTTGTTGCTTTCATGGCTGTTGCAAAACTGCTGCTGTTTCCTTGTCATCTAAAGAGCTTCAAATTTGTTCTTTCCAAAGGTAGACATTGATTTTCTTTACCTCCATAGAAATAAACTTAGGAGGACACCCTTCAATGCGCGATGGAATATTTCTCGATCTAACCAAAGTGTTCGAATCCATAACGCATAAACATATTACACGTAAACTCCATATGACAAACATAAATAAAAATTCTATTGACTGGATTACTAGGTATCTCTTTAAGCGTAAACGAGCTGGAAGAATAAATAACCAACTTAGTTCTGAGCTTACCTTTGAGTTTGGAGTACCTCAAGGAACGGTCTTAGGTACCATATTGCTTCTGCAAAAAATGTTCATGGCATCCAAGAAAATTGTCGTTGTTTGAATTTCACCTGTGATTTCGAGCCAACGAAATTTCTCGTAAAAACGATAACATGACCATTGTAAAATGTAATTCGTTAGATTTATAGAATGTGTTGTAAATTATGGGCAACGTTTCAATGAGGTCGTGGGTTAAATGTACTCGCGTTGATTTTGATGGGCGTTTTTTGTTGCTTTCCGATTGCTCTTGCAAAACTGCTTCTTTTTGAGCCATCCTTGCCGTTCTCTAAAGAGTTTCAAACTTTTTCTTTCCAAAGGTGTTCAATTGTTTTGCTTACTGCCATAGAAATAACTTAGCGAGTCAAGCTTTAATGCGCGGTGCAATATTTCTCGACCTAACCAAAGCGTTCGATTCCATACCGCATAAACGTATTATAAACTTCATATGACGAACATAAATAAAAATTTTATCGACTGGATTACTAGCTCTCTTTAACCGTAAACAAGCTGTAAGAATAAATAACTAACTTAGTTTTACCTTTGTTTACCTTTGAGTTTGGAGTACATCAAGGAACGGTCTTAGGTCCCATATTGTTTCTGCTTTACGTGAATGACTTATACACTCAGAAAAAATGTTCAAGACATCTAAGAAAATTGTCGTTGTTTTAACGAATTTCAGCAATGATTTCAAGCCAATGAAATTTCTCGTAAAAATAATAACATGACCGTTTGTAAAATGTAATTCGTTAGATTCATGGAATGTGTTGTAAATTATGGGCGCGACGTTTCAAAAAATGAATAAAATAACATTTCTGATAATTTTTGTAAATTTTATCATCAAAAGTAACACAATGTTTTGTCCCAGGCCTGCCTACGACGGACTCGTGAGTAAGGCTTGTGTAAGCAGGGCTCTGCCTTACACGCACAGGAATACCTTGCAGGTAGTTGGATTCGAACCCATGGATCTAAGAGTTGCAAAGCGACCGTGCTGACCACTGAGCTATCAAGACCCCATGGCATAGTCGGTTAATAGCGTTGCAGTATAAGCCGCCATACGCTTGCGACATATAATAAATCAATGGAGCTTCTCGTAGATTTTTAAATGTAGCTACGTAAATTTTATGAACTTTGCATAAATACTAGAAAACAATAACATTGAAAATAAAATTACGAAACTAATCATTATCTTTCGTAAAATTGATGATTTCATTATTTTTTTAATAACATTGTATCGTTATCTATACATCTATACATAGAAATATAATTGTAGTGTCTGTCTGTTATTTGTTTAGCAATGGCTATAAGTTACTTTTTTGCTTTATTTTAGCAATAACTAAGCAGAAACTCGAGTTTTTAAAATTCTTCTGTCTGTCTGTCTGTCTTTCACGCAAAAACGTCAGAACCGATTGTCATGAAATTTCCACAGTTTATTAGGTATGCTCCAAAATGTAATCTGCTTTTGGTTTTATTTCCCTCCCCTCACGCCTTCTACTCCCTCCCATACAAAGTGACTCATTTTTAATAATATGTAATAATCAAATTTTCTTGGAAACTATCAGAGCTATTAATTTGAAATTTAGAATATATTATTTCTATTACAAATGCAATCTTTTAGTATACAAATTATTTAAATCCCTCACCCACCTCCCAAACAAACTACACTTTTTCATTAAATACTATACACCAATTTTCTCAGTACGTATAAATTCCATCGATCTAAAATTTTGTACCGAATCTTAATTAGTATTATTACTAATATCGGGAAAAAAATTAACCGATTATCTTCACTATTTCTACCCCCTTCCGTACAATGTGACACGATTCCACGATTTTAGAAAAATTCGATTTTCTTGGAAAGTGTGAAAGTCACAGATCTAAAATTGAAAATATATCAATTGCACAATGATTGTAGTTGTTTTTCAAAAAATCACTAAAAACCCCTCACTCCTTCCACCTCCTCCCATACAAACTGCACTTTTTCATGAAATACTCTAAACCAATTTTCACAATACGTATAGCTTTAATCAAGCTAAAATTTTGTATAGAATCTTTAATTAGGATTATTATTAATATCGGGAAAAAATTAACCGATTAGCTTCACTCTTGCTACCCCTCCCATACAAAGTCACACAATTTTACAACTTTTCAAAAATTCTATTTTCTTGAAAAGTGTGAACGTTACTGAACTAAAATTTAAAATGTTTCAGTTTTGTTTCTCGAAAAATCACCAAAAAACACTCCCTTCTTTCTACCACCTCCAATACAATTTCACTAAATCCAATGCACTAAGTTTCTCAGTACCTATTCAATTTTTGAAGCTTAAATTTGGTACAAAACATTTTTATAGCTACTCTGGCATGATGTGAAACAAATTAGTTCAGTACTATCACCCTTTCTACCACTCCCCATACAAAATTCTTAACATCACAAAAATTTCATCTGTGGTATCGTATGATTGGGCTTTACGCAGAGTCGTAGTCCTATTATGGTTTTCTTCTTCAATGGCGCTACAGCCCAAATCGGGCCTTGGCCTCCTGAACTTCAGGTTCCTTAACATTTTCATTATTTATTGCGGAAGAGTTGTTAGCTCTTCGCACAACCCTCTATCTACGAATTTTTCATTTTCGTAGATTGAGGTAACCAAAGTATATTCAAGCAGGTAGTGTGCTGAAATTATGCGTCGACCGGGATTTGAACTCACGACCTTCGCATTGTAAACCAAACACGCTACCCACTAGACTACACCCTAGCGTTATGGTTTTAAGCTTAATGTTATTTTATTTGGGCTTTTTTTTTAATTAACACTAGCTATAATTATTCACATGTTCTGAGTGCTCTTCAATACGAATATGGTCTTAGATCACGGGATTGATTTGATCACGAGCCTGTCCCATACAAATGCGAGTATCGTGGTTTCATTCTTAATAATTTATGGATCTGATTCCAACAAAATAGAAACCTTTGTCTTCAAAGGGCCATTAAACTAATCAGTTTATATATCCCGGATAATGTATTACTAACTACATGCTCAAAAATTGCTTATTTTGCGATTCTCACGAGGGCGCGGGCGATCGCTAGCAATAAATAAATTGTTTTATGATACATCTTTCAGTGATTCTAAAACCCTTTCGTAAATTATACCAAGACAATTATAAAAAAAACAAAAAAAAAATGAAGAGCTTAGAATAATTTTGATAAAAAGTATTTAATGAGACATATTGTAAATTCTATGACACTTATTTTTCTGAGTCTTCAAATAAAAGGACAACTAATATCGTTTGCCGATGATACAGTGCTATTTACAAAAGGTTCGAGTTGGAAAGGAGTTACTGCTAACGCTAACTACAGTTTATGGGATTTAAAATAAAAAGATATTTTATTAATGTTTATCTTTTGAGGATTTATTTAATGTTTTACTTTTAAAGGTTTTAGGAATACTAAAATAATTAATTGTCACTACTTTCCTTCTCCATACCTATTATGCATTCATTAATTTTCTCCATGCCTACTATGCATTCACCACATTACACCCATCCTAGTGATAACGTGCTGGAATTTTAACATATCTTCCTGATCTGGTCGTTACTTTCGCAGGAACTGGAATTATCTAACTATTTGACGAAGTTGAAAGTGCCAAAATAGTCTCATCATTATCTGGACTGATCGTAACGAATGTTGCTTTCAAACGATCAATTGAAACTTTCGATATCCTGTTGTCCAGCTCTACTTTGAAATACTTGTCATATTTCTTGATCACCTTGAAACGTCCCTTGCATTGTGGTTGAAAATGTGATTTTGCTGCATCATTTCCTATAAAAACGTGCGTACAGTCCTTTAACGATTTTTGTGTAAAATTTTTTGCTTTATCATCATGTGCTGACTGAGTAGGTTCGATTTTTGACATTGTAGTTTTAAGTTCTTTTACAAACTCTGATTCGTTTTCAAATCCTGATGATTCACAAAAAAATTCGCCAGGCAGTTTCAGTGTTGTCCCATATACCATTTCTGCTGGAGATGATTGGATATCTTCTTTGAAGGATGTTCTTAAACCAAGTGGAATAGTTGGGAATACGTTATGCCATTGCGAAGTTGCTGACATGTGATACACGCCTTAAGGTTCTATGACACCTTTCGATCATCCCATTGGATTGCGGATGATACGGAGTTATCCTTAGATGAAGTATTCCTAATATTTTTGTAAGTTCTTGAAACAGCTGAGATTCGAATTGACATCCCAATTCTGTAATTATTTTCTGAGGTATTCTAAATCGTGATATCCATCTAGAAATTGGATTATTTTCAACTGTTTCAGCTGTTATGTATTTTAGTGGAATAGTCTTTGGCCATCTTGTGAAACGATCAATTGCTGTAAGGCAATATCTGTACTCGTTTGATGTTGGCAATGGACCGATGATGTCAATATTAATATGTTGAAATCTTTCATTAGGCATCATGTACGTTGGAAATTGAGTCCGGTTGTGCTTTAAAACTTTTGTTGTTTGACATAAAATACAAGTTTTTACATAATTAGCGCAATCCATTTACATATTTGGCCATATAAATCGTTTACGTACTAGGTTCTTCGGTGCTTTAATACCAGGATGAGCAAGACCATGAAGTTTTCGTAAAATGGCTTCTCGAAAATTCTTGGGTATAAAAGGCCAAATGATGTTTTTCGAAATATCGCAATAAAGTAACTTAGTTGAATTCGGCATCTTAATTTGTTTAAGAATAATATGGCTGTCTGGATTGGAAGAAGTAATCAGTTTTTCTAATTCGAGATCTTGCTGTTGGGCATCAGCAATTTCATCAAAATTTATATTAGAATTAGTGACAGCGTTTATCCTTGATAGCAAATCTGCAACATTGTTTTCAGCACCAGCGATGTGTCGAATATCCGTTGAAAATTGACCTAGATGGCTGATCTGCCGTGGTGAAGCTTTGTCTGTTTTCTGTTTAAATGCAAAGGTCAAAGGTTTATGATCTGCAAAAAATATGAATTGTCTTCCTTCAAGTAGATAGTAGGTTGTTGCAGATGAAATGGCAACTTTCGCGAGGAAGTGAAGTTAGTTGCGATTTTCATGTCTCAAACTGCCACCAGGTGTCTCTCGTAGTAATGAATATTGAAGTATAAATACTCTTACATTTGGTCATGGAATCATTTCAGTTTTGGACTTCATTGAGATCGGAGAAAAAAAAATGAAAATAACATGGAATCGAGTCAAAAACGGTTACTTTTTCCTTACGAGTTCAAACTTGGCCACAACGCAAGGGAGGCAACCAAAAACATCAACAATTTGGAGCTAACATAGTAAACGAACGAACCACACAGCGATAGCTCGAAAAATTCCGATCAGGAGATATGACCCTTCAAAGTAAGTCACCCAGGACCATCGATAGACAACGACGAGCTGCGTTTCCTAGTGGAGTCTGACTCGCGCCAAACTGTAATTGGACATTGCAGAGAAACTTGGCGTACACTATTCGATAGTTTCCCGGCACCTATAACAGCTTGGAAAAGTCAAAGAGCTTGATAAGTGGGTTCCGATTGAGCTTACTGAGCGTCATGTTATGCGTCGAATGGAAATTTGGAGTTCTTTGCTCTCCCGGAACAGAAACAACCCGTTTCTGAACAGAATAGTGACGTGTGATGAAAAGTGGATATTGTACGACAATTGTCGACGATCGGCACAACGGCTAGATGCTGCTGAAGCCCCGAAACACATAGCGAAACAAAGTCTTCATCCGAGGAAGATAATGGTGACTCTTTGGTGGTCTGCAGCTGGCGTTATTCACTATTCCCTTTTGCAACGTGGTCAAACCATTAATGCAACTACCAACTCGATGAAATGCACCAGAAATTGCGCACTCAACGGCCTAGATTGATCAACAGAGATGGAGCTACACTGCTTCATGACAACGCACGGCCTCATGTATTAAGAATAACGGTCAAAAAATTAAACGAGTTGCAGTATATAAGCCTCTCGCCAACCGATTACCACTTTTTTAAACATTTGAATCATTTTTTGGCGGAGAAAAAATTTAACAATGAAGCAGCCATCAAAAATGCCTTCGAGGAATTTTTTCAGTCTAGAAAGTCGGACTTCTACGAAGCTGGCATAAATGCACTTGTATCTCGTTGGGAGAAGTGTGTTGCATCTGCTGGTACCTATTTTGATTAATAAAATTAAGTTTTATACAGGGTGTTTGGTACTCCGTGCGCCACCTTGTAAGGGGTTATTCCTAGATATATTTTGAGGAAAAAATTGTTCTACGGAGATGGTCAGTTCTCAATATCCGCGGAGATACAGGGTGACCAAGAAAAGTGTTTCGGACATGTCACTCAAAACGCTATATCTTGAAAACTAATAGTCGCAATCCAAAGTGTTATAGCTTGTTTTTTAGGGAATCAAATTACCCTCCATTTCGTGTAATAGTCCGCATTGCAACTGTGCCCAATCCTGAGGTATTTGCTTCAGAACACAAATTTTTGACACTTTGACCCTCAAAATTCTGGGGTCAATGTAGTTTTTCTCAAAAAAACGCATTATAAAAATGTCATTTTTTATGTGCCATATTATTGCCTACAAACGATATATACGCTTGCATTGCATAAATTTCATAGTTTAGAAAAAAATATTCCAATAATTTAGCACTTTTATCAAAAAACAAGAATATGTTGATCAACACTCTCCGCTTGAATTAAAAGAACTTAAGAATGATTTTTATGGTTTATTTCAAATTTCCTTAATTGCAATAAATGTTCAAAATGGCCACCTTCATTTTGAATGCACGCTAAAGCTCGTTTTGCCAGTGTTCCCTTTGTGTTCATACTCCTCAACTGCTGCCTTAAATCTGTTGCTGCCGCATCGATTCTGGTGTTTAGATCCTGCAACGTTACTACTTCCGTTGCGTAGACAAGGTCCTTCATCCGTCCCCACACAAAGAAATTCATAATAGTTAAATCAGG
This sequence comes from Chorisops tibialis, assembly GCA_963669355.1. Taxonomy (NCBI): domain Eukaryota; kingdom Metazoa; phylum Arthropoda; class Insecta; order Diptera; family Stratiomyidae; genus Chorisops; species Chorisops tibialis. The sequence continues at coordinate 167,254,968 of OY770263.1, read as the reverse complement.
AGATCTTGCAGGCCAGTGTATCGGTCCATTTCTACCGATCCAGCGATTGCTATAATTGGAATTTAACCAATCTGTGATTTGTCGGCCGTAATGAGCTGGAGCACCATCGTGTTGGTAAAACATGGAAGCCAATCGTTGCAGTGGCACATCATCCAATAACTCCTGTAGATCATTTGTCAAAAAATGCAAGTAATTGGAACTATTTAGGGTAGGCGGAAGCCTAATAGGACCAATGAAATCGTCACCAATCACACCTGCCCATAAATTGACACTGAATCTGTGCTGAAATGATGTCTCTCTTCTTGTATGTGGATTGCTCTCAGCCCATGTGTGTAAGTTGTGAAAGTTTGTGATACCTTCCCTGGTGAATTGGGACTCATCCGTCCAAAAAATGTTGTTAATAAAATTCTCGGCATTTAGTTGTCGTTCAAGAAGCCAAGTGCAAAACTCCATCCTTTTGGGCAAATCAATGGGTAACAGCTCCTGCACTGGTGTGTGGTGGTGTTGAGTGTGACTTTTGGCACTTCTCGCCCTGTGAAATTGCAACATACAGGTGCATTGCACTTTCAGTGTAATGACCTGACATGCTTTCATAGTGCGAGGTGCCGAAGGTATAATTCCATCGAAACAAGCGATTTTTGCTTATGCGATCTAACATATGTCGTAAGAAATTGTAACGTATGATGGATCGCAAAGCAAAGGTTCCTTGGACTTTGAAATTGCAAGTGCAGAATTATACGGGCAATAACTTGCCAGTATGATTGTGCATAATTGTATTTTTTGTTTACGTGACCTGCGAGGTGAGCAACCTTTAATGTAGGTCGCGCGAAATAAGAAATGCAAGCAATTTCAGGGGTCTCGATGGAGTTCGAAAAGTACGGAGTTGATCAACGGACTTCGACGCGAATTGTCGTAGTGTTTTTAATTATTATCAGTCGTGTTATGAAATGTGTGTTTGAATAAACTTAATTATTATTGAATCTTATGGTGTTTTTAATTATTATCTATCGTGTTATTAAATGTGTGTTTGAATAAACTTAATTATTATTGAATCTTATGGTGTTTTTAATAATAAAATACAACAATTGTCGCAGCTGGGTAACGAACCCTTTTCATGTGTAGGCGTGTTTCGTTTTTGTTTTAATAAATAATAAAACCTCAAAACCCAAAATACTACCGTGAAATAAATAAATACTGAAAACACAACAATTGTAACACTGTGATTAAGTTTATTTGAAAAGAATTAAGTTTAAAAAAAAAAAAAAAAGTGAAGTTATAAAAATCACACTGGATTAAGTGGCAACAACAACAAAAAGATAACGGAAAACAACACGAGGAAAACATTACTAGTATATTATACATGAACAACAAGGAGGGAAGTTCATCAACGCGAACACCGACGGAAAACAAAACAGAAACAACAACTAGCTCTGAAAACTCTAGGATCCAGCCAGAAAACCCTACAGGAGAATCGACACCAACAGCATCACCCTTCAAGATTCTAAGACAGAGGACGATATTCTTGCAAGAACCACAAACAGAGCCGCTTAGTGAGTACATACGAAAAATTGTATTAGATAATAAAAATTTAGATTTAGATACTATTGATAATTTAGAAAAACAAATTAGTAAATCAAAAAAAGAAAGAAACAATTGCTTAAAAAAAAATTAAAGTTAAAACGCAAAACTTTAGAGAGGAAATAAAGCAATTTGCTTCAAAAAATTTACATTCTTTCAACGATTCCATAGAAAGTAATATTTTGACCAACATATCCGATCAAAATTTTAATATCTCCTGGATCAGTCCATTAATGATCACCCCCGAAAAAGAAATATTAAATAATAAAAAAGGTAATTCATCCACAAATTTTATCGCAATGGATTTAGACAAGGTAATAAAACTGACAACTCAGTTAATTCCCTTATTTAGTGGTGAAATTCACGCCAAAATAGTGCAAGAGGTGCAAACTTTCATTGGGTGTTGTAAACGGGTATTACAATGCCTCAGTGAAGAAGAAAAAAATACGTTTTTAACAGTTCTGCCAACACGACTCAGAGAAGATGCATATCAAATTGTGTCATCAAGTCTCACACCAACTTTCTCTGAATTTGAAGCGTTAATATACAGAACGTACTTACCCCGAGCAAGCTATCAGGAATTAGTTAATCAGTTAATTACATGTAGGCAATATCCGACTGAAAATATAACGTCGTATACGTCAAGACTTCGAAATCTATTGGCGAAATGTAGGGATGCTGCAGATAGCAAGTACGGATCACTTTCTGTAGCTGTTAAGACACAATTAGAGGATTTTGCGGTAACTTCTCTGAAAACCGGTGTAACAAATCCACATCTAGGTCAGCATTTGTTAACTCTCAAACAGACCAAATTTGATACCCTTATCATTAATGCATTAGAAATGGAAACATTGCAAAAGGGATCACCCTATCTTTCTCCAATCTATCCTACAACTACAACAATTTGTCCATCACTTTCTACGCCCTCACCACAAATGTACAATTTAACTGCTACAGATTTTCATCCAAATTATGTAACAACTCCAACTCAAATTATATCCACGCAATCCAATCCTAATCAAATTAATTCATTCGAATCTCCTCAAAACACTCATAGAGAAATAGATTATAAAGCAGCCACACAACATTATTTGGAAACTAAGAAATTGGTACCAGATAGAAAAAGTTCGATAAATTGTAGTTTCTGTAAAATCAGAGGACACAACTATGACGAATGCCTAGCTCGAAAAAACACTCCATTTTGTTCAGGATGCAAACGGGCTGGGCATGATATCCGGGATTGTAGAAATAACCAACCTAGAACCCCTTCACTGACACAAAATAAAAATCAAAATTTACATCGTTATCAAAGGACACCAGAAACAAGTATAGAAACACATGGAAACGCACGATTTGACTGTGAATTTTGTGGTCGTAAAGGTCATGCAATTAGCAATTATTTTCAAAAACGGAAATGGGAAAATAGATCCCAGGCAAACAACCAGGGAAACGATTACAAGTCGACCGAAAACACCCCGGCTCGACTTTAAATCTAATAGAAACTAAAGGGTCCACTACTTATCATACCAACTCGAACCAACATCTATCGGGAGTAAACCTTCCTTTAGATATTGGCCACAAATCCACCGTACAATTGGCTATCGATACCGGAGCCGAGATAAGCATAATTAAGAAAAAAGCACTCAAGCCACAAACGATCCTAAACACTTCTAAGCGGTATACCATTAGCACACCTTTCGGAAAAGGAAAAACTCTTGGCGAAAGTCAGGGTAAATTTGTTTTCGGTAACGGAATTCCTTGCAATTTTCAAGTTGTCCCAGAAGAGACGGCAGTTCCTCGCGAAGGTTTTCTTGGAAACGACTTCTTGTCAAAAAATTGCAATATAGAGGGTCCGGGAAACAATATTCGTTTTCTTCGCACGAAAACAAATCCTGAAGAGTTTGTAGTACCGTTAACACCTTTAGTATACGAAGATGACAGTGGTCAAAATGATCTTCAGCCTCACCTGGAAACGAATATGAAAGAATTAAATGAGCAACCACAGGAAATGAACATAAGTTTACCAAAAGAAATGGAACTCTCATCGCTCGGGACTAGTAACAGCATACTAGTCAACAATGCCGATCGAACTGAAAATTACCATTTGTTTCTACCTAATCCCATTATAATTCCACCAAGATCGCAAATGATCTCAAAAATTCCTCTGAAAATACAAAACGACATGATATGTCTTTCTGACGAAATAGAAAATGGAGTGTACTTAGCTAATTGTCTACTAACGGCCAAATCAGAAACGTTGATAAGCATACTAAATGTAAACAACGAGACAATACAAATCTCTGAAGTAAAGCTAAAATTACTTCCATTAAATACTTTTAATGTACAACCAATTCAACCAAACGCTAAAAATAATCTCGTAGACAACTTGCACAACACTAAGATCATAAACTATATGTCGCTCAAAAATTATAACAGAGAAACAGAAGAAAGAATAGTACAACTAGGCAAAGAGCTACAGTGTGACGATACGTTAAATGAATTCGAAAAATCAACTTTACGGAAATTATGCAATAAATATAACGATATATTTCACCTGAAAGGTGACAAATTGACACATACTAAGGCAATAACACATTCAATACCCATTCTCCAAAATCAACCCGCAATCAACCAAAAAATGTATCGTCTACCTATTTCCCAACGGGAAACCATTAATGACCGAGTTAAAGAAATGCTTGAAAACGACATCATTCAACACAGCAAGAGTCCGTGGAATTCGCCACTTTTAGTTGTTCCAAAAAAACCTGGGAAAGATGGGAATAAAAAATGGCGCGTGGTAGTTGATTTTAGAAAATTAAATGAATCAACTATCGGAGACGCATTCCCACTTCCCCGAATTGAGGATATTTTGGATCAATTAGGTCACTCACGGTACTTTTCAACTTTAGATCTTGCGAGTGGCTATCATCAAGTAGTCGTGGACCCGAAAGATCAACCAAAAACAGCATTCAGCACCGCATATGGGCACTTTGAGTTTAAAAGGATGCCGTTTGGATTAAAGGGTGCTCCTGCGACCTTTCAAAGGCTTATGAATTATGTTCTGACAGGCTTACAAGGTCTTGATTGCTTTGTATATTTGGATGATATCGTCGTTTATGGTAAAAATTTAGAAGATCACAACCAAAAACTAGAGAACATTTTTAAACGATTGCGAGAAAATAACCTTAAACTGCAACCAGAAAAGTGCCAGTTTTTAAGGCGCGAAGTAGTATATTTGGGTCATAAGTGCTCAACCGAAGGAGCACGCCCCGATCCCAGCAAAACGATATGTGTTCAAAATTTCCCACAACCACGTACTGTAAAGCAAATTCAATCATTCATGGGTTTAGCTAACTATTATAGAAAATTTATCCCAAATTTTTCACACATAATAAGACCAATTTCGAACCTAATAAGAAAGGGAACGAAATTCAATTGGGATGACAATTGCCAAACAGCTTTTCAAAAAATAAAAAATGATTTAGTTTCTCCCCCACTTTTAATATACCCCGATTTTTCACAACCATTCAACCTTACAACCGACGCTAGTAATTTTGCCTTGGGAGCTGTGTTATCGCAAGGTGATATAGGTAAAGATAAACCTATAGCATACGCTAGCAGGAGTTTAAATAATGCTGAAAGAAACTATTCCACAATAGAGAAGGAGTTGCTTGCAATCGTATGGGCGACTCGAAACTTTAGATGCTACCTCCAGGGTCGAAGATTTACGGTCTATACAGATCATAAACCACTCAAAGGTACATTCAAAGTGAAAGACCCAACCACACGACTAGCCCGTTTCCACCACAAATTGTCCGAATTCGACTACACTATAGAATATAAGCCGGGCAAGTATAACACAAACGCGGATTGCCTAAGCCGAATACCGGACAGCTCAGAAGAAAATACATTAAACACAAAAACTAAATCTAATACCGACGATGTAAATCAACAAAATAATGAAGCAAGAATTTCAAAAGAAATCGCCAAAATGCATGTACTTACACGAGCTCAAAAACAAAGAGCTGAGAAGGAATCTAACGATTCTCAAAGAGACGTGTCCTTAGATCAAAAGGCTTTAGAAGACGACGATAACAACGGCGATAATGTCATAGCCAACACAGAAAATAGCACAGAAGTAACACCAAAACAATCTGAGGACAACGTCTCAGAATTTATAGTTGATCCAAATGAAATTAAAATATCATGACACTATATTCGGTGGCCATCAAGGAGTACTGAAAACATATAAGAAGATTAAACGCAAATTTAAATGGAAGAACATGCTCAGAGACATAAAGGACTACGTAAAAAGATGCGAGCTTTGTCAAAAAAACAAGTCCAGTCCAGAACATCGCATGCCTATGGTAATCACTGACACTTCTGAAAAACCATTCGACAAAGTATATCTTGATATAGTAGGACCCCTCGAAGAAACGGACGTGGGTAACAAATATATCCTGACATTTCAAGACAATCTTACAAAGTTTGTAGACTGGTACCCTATGGTGAATGCTGAAGCAGAAACTGTTGCTGATATATTTTTTAACGAAATTATGACCCGCTATCGAATTCCCAAAGCATTAGTGACTGACCAGGGCTCAAATTTTGTAAGTGATCTATTCAAAAGAGTATGTAAGCTACTAAAAATCAAAAAGCTGCAGACAACTGCCTATCACCCGCAATCAAATGGAGCTTTAGAACGAGCCCATAGACCATTAACTGAATATTTAAGGTCAGTAGTGGACAAAAATACTAACACATGGGATACATTCTTAAGAACCGCAGCTTTTGTTTATAATAACAGTGAACATGACAGCACCAAATTAACTCCCATGGATTGTCTTTTTGGATTCACTGCAGACATACCATCTAATTTGAAAAGGGACCCCGAACCAATATACAATCACGAAGACTATTATTTTAAGCTCAAGTACAAACTACAGCAGATGTATGCGGTTGCTAGACGTAATATATTAATTAGCAAAAATAGATCAAAGGCTTATTATGATCTGTTAAGTCGACCAATAACAATTCACACTGGTGACAAGGTTCTTCTGAAAAACATGGCGAAAAGGGCAAACTATCTCAGGTATGGTTAGGACCCTACCAAGTCATCGGAATACCTTCCTCAGTGAATACCACTATCCAAATAGGAAAAAGAAAAGTTACAGTGCATAACAACCGTCTTAAATTATTCTACGAATAACATTATATGTAGATCTTTACCACTAAATTTAACTTCCTATAGGTATAAAAAAAAAAAAAAAATTGTTCTATATTTTTTAGTTTAGATATCGTGGTCAAAATATTTACACACAATAATTACAAATACAATAATTATAAAAAAAAAAAAAAATTTGTTCTATATCCTTTAGTTTAGATATCGTGGTCAAAATATTTACATACAATAATTACAAAAAATTATAAACGCATCTATATGTTTAAGTTAAAATTATAATGCAACAATTGTTTATAAGCAGCATCATTTAATGTAAGATCTGCTACATAGTCGTAATGAAGACAAATTATATATCTAATGTTAAATTCTTATATACAAAAATACGATTGTAAAAATGTAATGATTATGTACGACTATTTTTAGATCATGGCATCAAACATTAGTTCAGTTCAAATATAATATAATAATAATAAATGCAAGACGTAATACAAAAAAAAAAAAAATATGAAAGTAATGAAGAAGTTAATTTCTATGATAAGATTATTCCTGCTTACAAAAAAAAAAAAAAAGAATAAAAAAAAAAAAAAAGGAAAATGCAAAAGATATAAAAAATATGTTACAATTAGAGAATGTAAATGTATGACGCTCTTATTTTGTTTATATGACGCTTTTATTTTGTTTATACCAAAAAAAAAAAAAAAATATGTTATAAGAATCGAAATTTCCGATTCATCTAAATCCGAAATTCCGTCTTTTTGGAGGGAAGGAATGTTGAGTGTGACTTTTGGCACTTCTCACCCTGTGAAATTGCAACATACAGGTGCATTGCACTTTCAGTGTAATGACCTGACATGCTTTCATAGTGCGAGGTGCCGAAGGTATAATTCCATCGAAAGTGATGCAACCGCTCTGCTTTTAGGAAACTCCAAACTTTCCACGTAGAGACTGCAATGCCAAGCGTCGGATACTGATTGATGGATCATTTTGAACTGCATATAGATTCCTTCATCGATTGGAACAGCGATTGTCGGCGCAGGATTTGCATTTACTCTGTTTATCCTGACGCTGCCTGTTTCCCGAATCCTTCTGTAAACGTCTTGAAATGCTCTCCTGTCAGGTATCCGACGATTAGGAAATCTCTGATGATACAAAAATCGCGCCGCTCGTGTATTTGCCTGACACTCTCCATAAATGAAAATGATGTCTGCATATTCTTAATTCGAGTACTCAGGCATTTCGAAATTATTTTCTAAATTTTAGTGACACCTTCTACTTTCAACAATGTAACTAAAACTGGTAAAAATATGAAGTAAGATTTGCTTTTATACGCTTTCCATTTTGTTAGGTACACCATTAAAAAAGGCAAAGTGCTGAACCTAGTTGTGTTGAAACTCATTTTAATTTAATTCAATTCCTCGATAATTTAATACTAATTAAAGGACATTCCTCAATAATTTGAATAGTAATTAAAGGACACAAAGAATATTTCAGTTTAACAACATTTCAGGTAGTTGTTTTAGAACGAGGGTTGCTTTATGGCATATTTTATTTTTAAGCCATATGTATTTTCGGTTATTACCTGGAAAACGGGATAACCTAAGTCATAAGTATGTGTGCATCATTTGTAGGCAATAATATGGCACATAAAAAAAAACAACATTAAAATGACATTTTTATAATGCATTTTTTTGAGAAAAACTACATTATTCCCAGAATTTTGATGGTCAAAGTATCAAAAATGTGTGTTCTGAAGCAAATACCTCAAGATTGGGTACAGTTACAATGCGGACTATTACACCATATGAAAGGTAATTTGATTCCCTAAAAAACAAGTTATAACACTTTGAATTGTGATTAGTAGTTTTCAAGATATAGCGTTTTGAGTGAGTGAGGGTACAGGTCCGAAACACTTTTCTTGATCATCCTGTATCTCCGCGGATATTGAAAACAATTTTTTTCTCAAAATATATCTAGGAATAACCCCTTACAAGGTGGCGCACGGAGTACCAAACACCCTGTAGAGTTAAAGTTGCTTGAAATTTTACTAGCAAAGTCGCCATTTCACCTGCAACAAGCTAATATTAAAACTCTTTGATGCCCTGAAAAATTGCGAGCTACTATCGATCATGTGCTGTATTTTTTTTGCGAATTCGAAAGTTTCTTTGAATAAAATCCAAATGGCATACATTTTCCTTCATACATTTGGTGTATAACCGCACCAACCGCTGAGTCCGAGGCATCTACTGTTAGTGTTAATGATGAGCTAGCAATGTTGCATTTACTAAATCAGCTTTGCAATTATTGAACGTTTTCTCACCATCTACATTCCAATTCATGATAGTTTGATCATTTTTCTTGTTGCCGGTTATAAATTGTTAAAGAATCATTTGATTTTTGATTGCGTTAGAAATGAAACGTCTATAGAAATTGATCATCCCTGAAAATCGTTTCAGTTCGCTGACCTTTTTCGAAAGTTGAGCGATTTGGCATGTTCGTTGCGTAAAGCCCAATCATATGATACTCTAGATTAAATAGGGAAGAGTTTATTGTACTGGAAAATATGTCATCTCAAATTCTTCCGAATTGTGAATAGCGACTTTTTTATGGGAGGTAGTAAAAGCAGAGGAGGGTAAGTTTGTATTTGTTGTTCATAATACCGAACGTAGTATACAAAATTCTCATGCTGCATTTAAAGTTTGAAGCCTTCATAGTTTTTGAGGAAATTGAACAATTTTTGGCATTTGTATGGAAGGTGGCAGAGAAAGTGCGAGGTTTTGGATGATATTAAATCTGCTTATCAACATCCTAATCACATTGCTTTGTTACAATTTTAAAGTCGATAGCTCTCACATATTCGAAGGTGAAATACTTTTCTTAAATTTCCAATACAGAAATTTGTATGGGAGGTTATAGGAGTGAAGCGAAGTTCATATTTTATTTAGCATTTATTGCAATTATTAAGGAACAAATTCTGGCAAAATTTTAAGTTTCTACCTTTTATAGTTCCAATGAAAATCGATTAAATGCATTTACCAAAAAAAAGCATTTGTGTGGGAGGGATAGAAGAAGTATTTGAATCAAAACCAAATTTTTCGACATCAATGATATTTGCAATAGTAAACCTTTGTCAAAAATTAAAGTTGATAGCTTCGATGGTTTCGAAGAAAAATAATTTAATTGAAATTCCGGAATTTCGTGAAATTTGTATGGGAAGGGGTAGAAAGAGTGAAGTGAAGTTGATAAATTTTTCAAAATTGGTTGTAATAAAATTAATTATGACAAAAATTGGTGCTTTTAGCTTTGCTAGTTGCAATAAAAACCGAATAAGTGCATTAGGGAGATCAGATCAATATTTCTTTGCGTTAATGGTATTCAAATTATTATACTTCGACCAAATTTTCAAGTCAATAGTTGAAATAGTTTCGGAGAAAAATCAATTTTCTTTAATTTCGAAATTTCATGAAATTTGTATGGGAGTGGGGGATGTGTCTCGTTCACGCACTTAAAGTTACTTTTTCGCTAAAAATGACACACAACAAATTTCAGCACGATAGCTCAAAGCGTTCGAGAGTTGTGTTGTAGACAGACGGACAGACGGTCACTCGGGATCGAGGTTATTGAGCGACAACAAATATTTCTGCACCCTTGGTGGCTCTGTGCGAGCATTATTTCTCAGCGTTACCAACGGTAAGGCTAACACAATATACTCCCAGATTTCATCTAAGTATAAGAATTTATACTATAAAGGGAGAAATTAATCAATTAATTTGTGTGTGGTGTATGCAAGGGGGTAGTTGTAGTATGAGGTTTTACCAATTCCTGCAACTATCTTTGGAGTTAGCGACTCCACGGACCTGAGCTAACTATCCCCCTCTGGGATGGGGGCTGTAGAATTCACCCACAGCCAGTCCTGCTTGCCCTAAAAATGGCAAATGGACACTCACTGGATCATGGGCTTATCACCCGTGATCTTAAGACCTAAATGATACGAGAAACGGATACATCGCCTCGGATACGGACTGATCCTACGGTAACGACTTTTGGCATTCGAAAACGGACTATGATTGGCTTCTGGAATGTTCGAACATTGAATGACGGGGGAAGAGCTGGGGTTACTCGGTCCTTGCACCGCCAATCAGTGATCGACCGTGAAATGGAGCACTATAACATCCAAATCTTGGGCTTGAGCGAGGTCAGGTGGACAGGATGAGGAGAAGAACGAACCCCTAGCGGAAACACTATTCTGTACATTGGCCCTGAAAGTGAAGCCAGAAATGGCGTGGCGTTCGTCCTTACGCCGAGAGCGAGAAACAGTCTCATTAGCTGGGAACCAATCTCGGATAGGATTATCGTCGTCAGGCTCAGGACCAGTGTCAGAAACGTCACAATTCTGCAGTGCTACGCACCAACTAATACCGCAACATCTGGTGACAAAGAGGAGTTTTATAGTCAACTGAGTGCCACCTTCGAACGTGTTCCAAGAGGTGATATTATTATCATCTCGGGAGATATGAACGCCCAGGTTGGATCAGACAACACTGGACTAGAACACGTCATGGGGAGGCATGGTGACCCTTGGGTCGACGCTTCACGACCTTGGATTAAGAGACCCGAAAACGGCGAATTATTTGTGGAGTTCTGTAGTACTCGGCAAATGGTCATCGGAGGGACCCTTTTTCCACACAAGAGTCATCATAAAACATCTTGGGTTTCCCCTGATGGTGTTACTCAGAACCAGATCGACCATTTGGCTATAAGTCGCCGATGGAGAAGATGTCTCCTCGATGTGCGAGCGAAACGTGGAGCTGACGTGGGGAGCGATCACCACTTGATGGTTGCTTGCTTAAGATTGTGTACAGCAGCTATCCGACGACCACAAATTCTTCAAATGAAGCGCAAGCTTAATGTGGATAAACTCAGAGATCCCAACAAAAAACGCGAATACACCACCATTTTACGCGAAAAGTCATCCACATTGGGTGAACATGAAATGCGCACACTGGACGCCAATTGGGAGGCAACCAGAAACACTTTTCTAACTAGTGCTGAAGAATCTGTGGGATATGTGCAAAGCGGTGAGAAACCCTGGATGTCACAAGACACATGGGACAAGGTTGGCAATCGGAAAAAAGCCAAATTGGCAATCATCTCTCAACCAGATGTCAACCAACGAACGCCCGACTTGAGGCAGAACTACCGCGATGCTCATATACAGCTTAAAAAGGCTGTTAGACGCGACAAGAGAAAGGCCATTGAAGATCTGGCAAACAAGGCAGAATCTGCGGCTTACCTTGGGGATATGGGTTCACTTTTCAAAATCATGAAACAGTTGACGAACAGGAATTTCACCGCCAACCACCTGGTGAGAGATGTCAACGGAACTCTCCTTAATATGAGTGAACACCAGTTGCGACGATGGAAGGAATACTTCTCTGATATTTTAAACATCTTATCAGATGAAGATATTCCGGAAACAGAACAACTTCCAAACATCCAACCGCAACAATCCTCTATTAGGGACGATCCCCCAGATAAGGAAGAGATAGTTTCCGCCATTCGGTCAATGGCGGGAAGGAAAGCTCCAGGTAAAGACGGACTACCAACCGAACTCCTCAAAGCGGACCCGGAAGTAACAGCCGATATACTCCTCCCACTCTTCACTAAGGTGTGGAATGAGGGAAGATATCCGACTGAATGGAAGGAGGGCGTCATTGTGAAAATTCCGAAGAAGGGCGACCTTCGGGATTGTGGCAATTGGCGTGGTATATGTCTACTTACTGCCGTATCAAAAATTATGGCTAAGGTAATTCTCAATAGGATTAGTGATGTCGTCGAGAGCACTCTCGAAGTTTATCAGGCTGGATTCCGTAAAGGGTCGTCTTGTACCGACCACACAAATACCCTACGGATAATATTAGAGCAGTCAGCCGAAATGGGTTCGCCACTACATCTCATGTTTGTGGACTTCGAGAAGGCTTTCGACAGCGTTAAGCGAGATTACATATGGAATGCTTTGCGTAGGAGAGGTATTCCAGATAAGGTCATAGCTATGATTAAAGAATCCTACGAAGATGCAAGGTGTCGTGTCTTGCATAGAGGAGAGCTGTCCGAGAGCTTTCCTGTGCGAACGGGTGTCAGACAAGGCTGCATATTATCACCAGCCCTGTTTCTGGTGGTAATAAATGACATCTTAAAAGCTGCACTGGAAGGTGGGGAAGGTAAAGGTTTTCAATGGAGACTATTTAACATCTTAAGTCACCTTGATTATGCTGATGACGTGTGTTTGCTTGCACATACCCGTTCGGACTTAGAGTCAAATGTTTGCTCGTTGCATTCTAAATGCAAAGAGGCGGGACTGAAAATAAATGTGCGTAAAACCAAGTACATGCACATGGGTTCGAACGCAAGCACACCGATTGTTCTTAATGGACAGGATGTGGAAGAGGTGCAAGATTTTTGCTATCTCGGAAGCATTGTCAGCATGGACGGCGGAGCCGAAAAGGATGTTGAGGCTCGGCTAAATAAAGCCCGTCAGGCCTTCGGTATCCTTTCCCCTTTCTGGAGGTTAAGAGAGATCTCCCTTCGCACGAAGCTGCGAGTTTTTGACGCATGCGTCAAATCCGTGTTGTTATATGGTTGTACTACGTGGAAAGTGACCGTTCGACTTACCAAGAAACTACAGACTTTCGTAAACCAATGCCTTCGGCGCATTTTAGGAATATTCTGGCCAGAAGTAATCTCCAACGACGAACTTTGGAGTACAACTCGCCAGACTAAAATAGGTATTGAGATTCAACGGCGAAAGTGGCAGTGGATCGGTCATACTTTGAGGAAACCAGAGCAAAACATAGCAAAACAGGCTCTGGATTATAACCCTCAAGGAAGACGTCGGGTTGGTCGACCATGTAACACATGGAAGCGAGCAGTTGAGCAGGAGGCCAGAGGAATAAACAAGTCCTGGCAACAGCTTAAAGCCGATGCTCAGGACCGCGCCTTGTGGAAGAGAGTTGTTTCTGTCCTATGCCCCTATAGGGGGTCTTAACAGGAATTTGATTGATTGATTGTATGCATTGTGTAATATCTTTCTGAACAATAATCAAAATAGTAACGGAAACAAGTAGATGGGACAGAATGAAAATTGTTCAAAAGAATAAGGATAATAATCCCTGTGTGATGGGGCAGTAGAATACACCAACTGTCAGTCGTGCTTGTAGCAAAAAGAAGGAAAATAGATACTAACTGAATCATGGGTTTGAACAGATACAGCGTCTCGGATACGGACGAATTCTACGGTAACGTCCTTAGGCGTTCAAAAACGGACTATGATTGGCTTCTGGGACGTTCGAACATTGAATGGCTGTGGAAGAGCTGGAGTCAATAGGTCCATACACCGCCAATCAGTGATCGACCGTGAAATGTTGTACAATCACAAATCATGGGCTTGAGCAAGGATGGGATGAAAAGAAGAACAAATCCCGAGAGGAAACATCATTCTGTACGTTGGTACTGAGCGTGAATCCAAAAATGGCTTAGCGGGAGCCATCAACTAGGAACCAATCTCGGATAGGAATAACAGAACACGTCATGGGAAGCATGGTGATTCTTGGGTGGACGCGTCACGACCTTGGACTAAAAGACCTAAAAACAGAGAATTTTTTGTGGAGTTTTATAGTGCTCGGCAAATGGTCATCGCAGGCACACAAGAATCAGAATAAAACATCTGGGGTTTCACCGATAGTGTTACTCAGAACCAAATCGACCATTTGGCCATAAGTCGTCAATGGAGTTGATGCTTCCTCGATGTGCGAGTGAAGCGTGGAGCTGACGAGATTATGCACAGCAGCTATCTGACGACCACAAATTCTTCAAATGAAGCGCAACCGTAATGTGGATAAACTTGAAGACACTAACTAAAAAAATACGCGAGTGTACCACTACTCTATTGTACCACCTACTGAGGGATGCTAACAAAACTCTCCTTAATATGAGTGAGCACTATTTGCTCTGATATTTGTTGGCAGAGGGAGATAACAGTACAATTGCCAAACATCCAACCGACACAATTTTCTATTAGGGATGATCCCCCAGATAAGGAAAAAATAGTTTCCGCTATTCGTTCAATGGCGGGAAAGAAAACCCCAGTTATAGACATATCAACCGAACTCCTCAAAGCGGACTCGAAAAAAAAGGAGATATCCTCCTCCCACTCTTTAGTGAGGTGTTGAATGAAGCTGAATGATCGAGCGTTTCTGTGAAAATCTGGAAGAAGGGCGACCTTCGGGATTAGAACAATTGGCGTGGTGTATGTCTACTTATTGCAGTATTGAAAATCATGACCAAGCTAATTTTCAATAGGATTAGTGATGCTATAGAGAGCACTCTCGTAGTTTACCAGGTTAGATTTCAGAAATATTCGTCTTTTACAGACCATACAGATTATATGCGGATAAAATTAGAACAGCCAACCGTAATGGATTATTTGTGGACTTCGAGAAGGCTTTCGATACCGTTAAGCGAGATTACGTATTGAATGCTTTACATAGGTGTTTCAGATAAGATCATAGCTATGATTAAATAATCCTACGAATATGCAAGGTGTCACGTCTTACATAGAGGAGAGCTATCCGAGAGCTTTCCTGTGCGAATCGGTATCAGACAAGGATGTATTCTATCACCAGCCCTCTTCCTAGTAGTAATAAATGACATCTTTAGAGCTGTACTGGAAAGTGGGAAAGATATGTGTCTACAGTGGGGACTGTTTAACGTTTTGAGTCACCTTGATTATGCTGATGACGTGTGTTTGCTTGCACATAACCTTTCGGACTCATCATCAAATCTTTGATCGGCGGAACTGAAAGTAAATGTGCGTTAAGCCAAGTACATGCACATGGGTTTGAACACAAGTGCACCGTCTGTTCTTAACGGAGAGGTGCAAGATTTTTGTTACCTTAAATAGATATTGAGGCTCGTATAAATAAAGCTTGTCGGGCAGTCAAATCCGTGTTGTTATATGGTAGTACTACATGGAAAATGATTTTTTTTTTATGGTTATCGAAATAAACTTAGGTGGTCATCCTTTAATGCGCGATGCACAGTTAATTCGGCATGGGTAAGGGAAACAAGCCTAGGGTATAGTCTAGTGGGTAGCGTGTTTGGTTTACAATGCGAAGGTCGTGAGTTCAAATCCCGGTCAACGCATAATTCCACCACACTACCTGCTTGAATATACCTTGGTTACCTCAATCTACGAAAATGAAAAATTCGTAGATAGAGGGTTGTGCGAAGAGCTAACAACTCTTCCACAATAAATAATGAAAAATGTTAAGGAACCTGAAGGTCAGGTGGCCAAGGCCCGATTTGGGCTGTAGCGCCATTGAAGAAGAAACAAGTGGAAATAAGAAAATTAACAGGGAAACATTGACTTACCAAGAAACTACAAACTTTCGTGACAGATTTTAAGGATATTTTGGTCAGAAGTGATCTCGAACGATAGACTTTGGAGTATAATTGGAAAAACTAAAATAGGTATTGAGATTTAAAGGCCAAAGTGGCAGTGGATCGGTCACAGTTTGAGGAAATTAAAGCGAAACATCGCCGAACATGGATTATAATCATCAAAGAAGACGTCGGGTTGGTCGACCATGTAGCACATGGAATCGAGCAGTTGAGTAGGGGTCCAGAGGAATAAACATCTAAGACCTTGTATAATTCCAATAACACAACTCTTACAAAATTAAGTCAAAAAATTTCCGCCTTTGATTTCGTGATTCTGCATAATCAACATGAGTAATTTCCCCGCATATAATTCGTAGGCCTGCTGTTCTGTAACTACCATCTTTTATTGATACAACGTTGAAAACTAAATTCAGACTATCAAGTGTTGCGTGCGTTCCTAATCCAAAACTAACCGAATCGAAATAATATGAATCTCACCATTTCGACATTCACCAGTCAACTACACACTTTCTTTGATTCGAAGCACACAATAAAGTCCTTGCGTGATAGTTCAAAATTCCATTTTTATCCTAATATTGCCCGTAATGTTCATCCAACTCTCTGTTAAATCCCAATGACCGGCTTAGATCCGCCTGTACCCTCCTCAATATAGCTACCGACCAAAATGCACATAGCTATATACGGTTCAACTTCTTAACCGTCTCGTAAGCCGTCTTGAACGCCACCCACAAAATTTCCATATCCATCTAATTAACAATGTTAAAAGGATATAAATTTCATAAGAACTTATCGTAATTACAGAATCAGAGTAGATTGACCAAAGCTTCGCAGGTGTATACTTATTATGGATCAAAGAGCAATCGAAAAGTTCGAGTCACAATAAGCCCAACAGAATTGTAATTACCCAAGACTCAGGGTGCGGGTAGTACAGACTCAATCCACCAACTACCCCAAGTGTGTCGTGCACAGCCTTTTAATTATAATTAACTGTGTTACTTGCGGGAAGTAACACGAAGAGAAAAATAAAACAAGAAATAGTCCAAATTAAATTATCACCTGTCTTCACGCAATACAGATAAATACAAATAAAAGAACTTCAAGTTCCATGTTATGTGATGCCTATACACATATTATGATGTATTTTAGTAACAACAGAAAGCAAGTGTGTAATATGTACATAAATGCCTTGTGCTATCTGCAACGTTATTACCTCATTCGTATCGTTTGATAATATTGTTGTGCATAATATGTACGACGGTAAAATCTCACAGGTACGACAGGTCTTTTGAAGAAGAAGGATAAAAAACGGACTTACTAGAAACTAGCATGACGGCACGTCAAGCAAAAGGACCTTTTGATTTGTAGAGTGCGGCACATTTCTGGGTGGAGTGCATCAGTTCAGGGGTGACGTCCTTAATGCTTTGTTGTAGACTTTTGCTTTAATTTTCAATTTAAGGCTTCCTTGCTTAACTTCAAGTGTACATAGAGAAATTATAACGCCATATCAAAATATTGGTACTGCCAGTAATACTCAAAAGATTTTTATTCAGAGTTAGTTTTACTGGAGTTGTAATGAAACCTTCGTATGCATGACTTTACTGTATTTTAATTCATTTGAGAACTATCAAAGGAATGATCTTTTGGTAATTTACAATGTATTGACTCAAATCATAAAGTCCTTTAGGAAAAATAAAATATCAGCAGTGGTCGAACGGCCTGGTTCTTTACTTCATGATGTCTGACTCTTATGACTATTAGGTAGAAAAAAGTGCTTATCTGTGACACATTTTCAATTAGTGTGTTGAATCCTACCTTATTTAGTCTGGTGGTAGCTCCTTCTTAGCGTGAATAATCACTTTCACTTATGTTGTTAAGCACCCACGGTACACTTGTAAAATGTCTGTTAAAGCTTATCTAATTTAGTCTATTGAAATGTAATTAGTTTGTGATAGTTGTGACACATTTACAAGTTGTCCAAGGGTGCCTGTGATGCAATTGTTGCAGTCCTTTGGATACCATCCAATTAAGTCTGATGATATCTATTACTTACTTAGGGTTCAGGGTTAGTAATCGTGATACACTTTCAAGCTCTTTATTGGATCAAAATTGAGTCGTACGTGAGGCGCAAAGATAGTTCCTAAATCAATGTAGCCAACCGATAAGACTTTTATACTTAAAATGAAATCTGAGAGTATATTGTGTTTGCCTTACCGTTTGTAACACTAAGAAATAATGCTCGCACAGAGCCGTCAAGGGAATAGAAATATTTTTGTTGTCGCTCAAAAACCTTGATTCCGATTCAACATAACTCTCGAACGCTTTGAGCTATCGTGCTGAAATTGGTTGTGTGCTATTTTTAGCGAAAAAGTAACTTTAAGTTCGTGAACGAACTTCTACCTCCTGCCATACAAATTTCATGAAATTTCGAAATCTTAGGAAAATGATTTTGCTTTGAAACTATTTAAGGTATCAACTTGAAATTTTTGTTAAAATATAACAATGTATATATCATTAACATCACAAAATATTAATCCGATCCCCTCACTCCTTGTACTCCTTTACACCCTCCCATACAAATGGTCAATTTTGAAAAATTCGTTTTTTTCGATTTTCATTGAAACTAGCAAAGCAAGCAGTTTTGAAAAAAATTATCAACTTAACCTCTCACTCCTTCTAACCCCTCCCACACAAATTCAAAACTTTTGAAACTTCAATTTAATAATTTTTCTTTAAAAGCTATAGACTTGAAGTTTTGTGGAAAGTACAACAGCAGAAATATCATTGACGACGAAAATTTTTGGTTTGATCCGTAAACTCCTTTTACCGCCTCCCATACAGATGCATAATTTTGTTAAAAGCATTATCTAGATTTCCATTAAAACTAGGAAAAGAAAAAACTCAAAATTTTGCCAAAATTTCACCCTTAATAATTGCGTTCGTTTTTTTCGATTTTCATTGAAACTAGCAAAGCAAGCAGTTTTGAAAAAATTATCAACTTCACTTCTCACTCATTCTACCCCCTCCCATACAAATATTTATATTATAAATGCAAGGAAAGCATTTCTCCGTCGAACATATGAGAGCTATCTACTTCGAAATTGAAACAAAGCATGGTGATAAGGCTGTTGATAAGCAGTTTCAAAATCATCTAAAACCCTCCACATCCTCTGCCACCTCCATTCAAATGCTTCAATTTCTAGGAAAACTATGTCCAATTTTTTTGAAAATAATGAAAACTTCAAACTTTAAATTCAGCACGAACCATTTTGCATGTAACGTTCGGTGTCATATACAAAAACTACAAACGTCCCCCTTCTGCTTCTACCATACAAAAGTCACTATTCACTATTCGAAAGAATTTGAGATGATATATTTTCCGGTATATTAAAGTCATTTCCCTCTCATCTAGAGTATCATATGATTGGGCTTTAAGCCCAATCATAATTCTGTTATGTTTTTTATACGGAATGAGCTGTGTTAGAGGCAATTTCGGACTTTATGTGCAATGAACAAACACGGCCATGGAGGGAAGAAATAGGATTGAGAAGGTAGGAGAATGGGATTGAGAACGACCGTAGCAAGTGGTGAAACTGGTATATTTTTTCAGTTGTACTGACTGCTACTGACAAATATTTGCAGATGTTCTGTGGGACTGAATGATGTTACAACAAGAGCAACAACAGCATTTACGCAGGAAGGTAATGCAGAATGTGCAGTTTTTTGAGAGTTTGCAATGCTCATTGCAGCAACTTTAAATTTGTCTGAAACCAAAGCTACTGTCCAATTGGACGAGCTGAAGCTACAGCATTCTATGTGTTATGAATGCATTTGTGTAAAATTTAAGTCGAAGCTGTTGTATCTAATTAGGCCAGCCTTTATACCAAATTTCTCTATGATTCACGTTTAAATTTAAATTTTATTTTATGATTCACCATTACCATCTATTACGTTAAAAAACATAAAGTCACATATGCTTGTAATTCTTCTAATCCCTAACCTTATTTTTGTTTTTCTTTCCAGATCAAATGCAAGCAGATAAAAGTTCTAATTCGAAATCAAAATTGTCTAGCGAGTCCATATTATCAGTCTAATGCGATCTTAAAACTTACTTGAGTTGAATTCAAGAAGCTTTATAAAATTATTAGCTTCAAATTTACCTCTTTAATCCTTGACTTGTGTAACGGGAAATGGCAAGAAGTAACGAAAACCGTTTTCCTTTAGCCGTCTTATCGGCAAAGAAGAAAAATCAATTAATGGATTAGGAAAAAAGAAAACAAATAAACCAAAAAAAAAAAATCGATACGGATTAGAACATCTTAGCCATAAAAAAGAAATACAAAAATAATAATAATACCTTCAAGTGCACGACGAACAACGAAAACATCAAAAATCGTCTTTGACGTCAGTACCAATTGCGGCCATCTATTGGCAGGCTTCAAATCATCTATCAATTCGGGGGTAATACGGGCGCGTAATTTGAATTTATTGATTACTTACATTATTATTTGTTTTTTTGTTGCAATTAGAGCGGTGCGCCCCCACTCAATGCGCGTAATGTTACGAAGTTGCGTTTGCTTTCGCCGAACAAAACGACGTAGTTCGAGTTTCGAAGATTCTTCGTCGTGTCGATCGTCGGAAATTGAACGGGGCGGAGTCGGTGATTTAACGCCGCATACCGGCAGTTTATTGAAACTATTCCGTTCGAAGGGCTGGTATCGACAGTGGCGGAAAAGTGGACGTGGCATGAGCATGACGAAAATCGAAAGAAGTGAGTTTTTAAATTTTTAATTGAATGGATATAATTTTTTTTTCAACATAATTTTAATATTTTTAGAATTAAATTTAATTAAGAGCTATAAGCGAAAGGTTTTTAACTGAAAACAAAAGAGACAAAAAAGGGTTCAGTTTCCGAGTGTTTGTGTCGATAGTGAGTTTAGAAACGATAGCTAGATAATGAATCCTTTCAAGTGTCTTTTGTGTATTTTCAATTTATGCTTGAGGTGCAAACGATAGATAGGTAGTACGTGTGCTGTTTTTAGTTTAGTTCATTGTCGGGTGGCACATATTTTAATTAATAAAATTAACATATTATAATTATCAAATTTTTTTTTTTGTTATTGTTCCTGTTATGGTGTGCAATTCGTTCGAAGATTAATTTTCTAGGTTCTATGTGGGCCTGTGGCAATTTTCGCATTTAGAATATCGTGAAGTGAAAGGCCAAATGTCGTAACCCTCAATTTCGCCGAAAAAGTGTTTTTGTTTTATCCAGTATGGGATCAGAATGCACTCTTGTAAAGTATCTCACCCTGATAGGAATGCTGTAAGTATTAATACACAAAAAACGTGGTTTTAATTCGAATTAATTTAATTTAAAACAGTTTTGTTTTTGATGGTACGACATTTGGCCTTTCTAGAAGTAGGAACTAGCATTTAAGAAACCTTGATAAAAATGAAAAAGATTAACTTTTCTACTTACTTAAAATCAGTTTGTAGCTATTATCGTGGATAATCACTTATTCTTTGCGTTTAGCTAGTTTTCTCCTATTTTACCACTTAGAATGAAAAATTTACAAACCCACAAAATTTCATGCACCAAGCACCCAAAAGGAGCCCATAAGATAAATTTTATGCTTCTAGGTGATGACTTCACGAATTGAATATCCAAATATAAGTGTTTTCTTACTCTAAGGCGTTGTGCAGATACGGTGATTCCACAAACAGAGGTATCTTCCCATTTTACATTGACGGTGATCAAATTTCGAAAAAGAAACACTAACTACTTTTGTTCGAAAGATTTTAGCAAAATTTGATATTCGAAAGTTTAAGTGTTGTGGAAGTACAGTATGGATCAAATCGGGGCTCTCCCTCTCGTCTTCTTATTTTCAATTTCAAGACATGAGGACGTTGTGTAGTGCAAGTATTTTTGGACCTTTTGGAAAAAAGAGTAAATCTTGAGAAATTAATAAAACACGTCATTTATATTTGATGATTCAGGAAAAAGAAGACTAGACCTTTTTATTCTACAAAACACCTCGTATCGCCAACTTGTGATAATAATTAATATTCTATTCTATTCTACTTTTTTTTTTTTTTTACAGAATGTCCTGTGTTATAGGCAATTTCGGCCTTTATGTGCAATGCACAAACACAGTCATGGAGGGAAGGAATGGGATTGGGAAGGTTGGGGAAGGGGAGTAAGAACGACAGTAGCGAGTGGAGAAGCTGGTATATTGTTCAGTTGTACTGGCTGCTTACTGACAAATATTTGCAGATGTTATGGGGGACTGAATGATAGAAAGCGAACAGAAACCATCTACTGAGTATCTAGGCCTTCTTGAAGTGGACATGTTTCACTTTTACACTGTTTCCCCATTTTATTTCGAATAATTTTTTATCACCAGTAGCAACGGAAAAATTTGCGCTTAAAAAAATCTCCTGTCTGGAGTGGGAATCGAACCCACGACCTATTGCCTGAGAAGCAAGCACGCTGCCCACTACGCCACGGAAGCCTATGGCACTACAGCTCAAATCGGACCTTGGCCTCCTCACCTTCAGGTTCCTTAACATTTTCATTACTTATTGTGGAAGGATTGTTAACCCTTCGCACAAACCTCTATCTACAAATTATAATATTCGTAGATTGAGGTAACTAAGGTATACCCAAACAGGTCAATCAATCAATCAAATTCCTGTTAAGACCCCCTATAGGGGCATAGGACAGAAACAACTCTCTTCCACAAGGCGCGATCCTGAGCATCGGTCTTAAGCTGTTGCCAGGACTTGTTTATTCCTCTGGCCTCCTGCTTAACTGCTCGCTTCCATGTGTTACATGGTCGACCAACCCAACGTCTTCCTTGAGGATTATAATCCAGAGCCTGTCTTGCGATGTTTCGCTCTGGTTTCCTCAAAGTGTGACCGATCCACTGCCACTTCCGCCGTTGAATCTCAAAACCTATTTTAGTCTGGCGAGTTGTACTCCAAAGTTCGTCGTTGGAGATTACTTCTAGCCAGAATATTCCCAAAATGCGCCGGAAACGAAAGTCTGAAGTTTCTTGGTAAGTCGAACGGAAAGCATTCCATATGTAATCTCGCTTAACGCTGTCGAAAACCTTCACGAAGTCCACAAACATGAGATGTAGTGGCGAACCCATTTCGGCTGACTGCTCTAATATTATCCGTAGGGTATTTGTGTGGTCGGTACAAGACGACCCTTTACGGAATCCAGCCTGATAAACTTCGAGAGTGCTCTCGACGACATCACTAATCCTATTGAGAATTACCTTAGCCATAATTTTTGATACGGCAGTAAGTAGACATATACCACGCCAATTGCCACAATCCCGAAGCTCGCCCTTCTTCGGAATTTTCACAATGACGCCCTCCTTCCACTCAGTCGGATATCTTCCCTCATTCCACACCTTAGTGAAGAGTGGGAGGAGTATATCGGCTGTTATTTCCGGGTCCGCTTTGAGGAGTTCGGTTGGTAGTCCGTCTATACCTGGAGCTTTCCTTCCCGCCATTGACCGAATGGCGGAAACTATCTCTTCCTTATCTGGGGGATCGTCCCTAATAGAGGATTGTTGCGGTTGGATGTTTGGAAGTTGTTCTGTTTCCAAAATATCTTCCTCTGACAAGATGTTTAAAATATCAGAGAAGTATTCCTTCCATCGTCGCAACTGGTGTTCACTCATATTAAGGAGAGTTCCGTTGACATCTCTCACCAGGTGGTTGGCGGTGAAATTCCTGTTCATCAACTGTTTCATGATTTTAAATAGTGAACCCATATCCCCAAGGTAAGCCGCAGATTCTGCCTTGTTTGCCAGATCTTCAATGGCCTTTCTCTTGTCGCGTCTAACAGCCTTTTTAAGCTGTATATGAGCATCGCGGTAGTTCTGCCTCAAGTCGGGCGTTCGTTGGTTGACATCGGGTTGAGAGATGATTGCCAATTTGGCTTTTTTCCGATTGCCAACCTTGTCCCATGTGGCCTGCGACATCCAGGGTTTCTCACCGATTTGCACATATCCCACAGATTCTTCAGCACTAGTTAGAAAAGTGTTTCTGGTTGCCTCCCAATTGGCGTCCAGTGTGCGCATTTCATTTTCACCCAATGTGGATAACTTTTCGCGTAGAATATTAGTATTCGCGTTTTTTGTTGGGATCTCTGAGTTTATCCACATTATGCTTGCGCTTCATTTGAAGAATTTGTGGTCACGTCAGCTCTACGTTTCGCTCGCACATCGAGGAGACATCTTCTCCAACGGCGACTTATAGCCAAATGGTCGATCTGGTTCTGAGTAACACCATCAGGGGAAACCCAAGATGTTTTATGATGACTCTTGTGTGGAAAAAGGGTCCGTCCGATGACCATTTGCCGAGTACTACAGAACTCCACAAATAATTCGCCGTTTTCGGGTCTCTTAATCCAAGGTCGTGAAGCGTCGACCCAAGGGTCACCATGCCTTCCCATGACGTGTTCTAGTCCAGTGTTGTCTCATCCAACCTGGGCGTTCATATCTCCTGAGATGATAATAATATCACCTCTTGGAACACGTTCGAAGGTGGCACTCAGTTGGCTATAAAACTCCTCTTTGTCACCAGATGTTGCGGTATTAGTTGGTGCGTAGCACTGCAGAATTGTGACGTTTCTGACACTGGTCCCGAGCCTGACGACGATAATCCTATCCGAGATTGGTTCCTAGCTAATGAGACTGTTTCTCGCTCTCGGTGTAAGGACGAACGCCACGCCATTTCTGGCTTCACTTTCAGGGCCATTGCACAGAATAGTGTTTCCGCTAGGGGTTCGTTCTTCTCCTGATCCTGTCCACCTGACCTCGCTCAAGCCCAAGATTTGGATGTTATAGTGCTCCATTTCACGGTCGATCACTGATTGGCGGTACAAAAACCGAGTAACCCCAGCTCTTCCCCCGTCATTCAATGTTCGAACGTTCCAGAAGCCAATCATAGTCCGTTTTCGAATGCCAAAAGTCGTTACCGTAGAATCAGTCCGTATCCGAGGCGATGTATCCGTTTCTCGTATCATTTAGGTCTTAAGATCATGGGTGATAAGCCCATGATCCAGCCAAACAGGTAGTGTGCTAGAATTATGCGTCAACCGGGATTTGAACTCACGGCCTTGGCACTATAGACCAACACGCTACCAACTAGGCTACACCCTAGCTAATAATTAATATTAATGATTATCATTTGGTAAACTGATAAGTGGTGGCAACGTTCTCACCCCTTTGAAGGATGGACCCACGTTCTTCAATTAGAAGATATTTGTTGAAGATATTTAGGCAGTAGACATATGCGTACGGTAGTTGTGTTTTTAATGCCATTATATGAACGGCTCCATCCGCACCTGCACAGTTGATTTATTCGTCCTAATTTCTATTTTAGCAGTGGTAGATGATCGTTCTTTAGAAAAACAAAATCTCCTGTTGCTATGTTTTCGTCTTTAGTGAATCATTTTTGGCGTTGTTGGAGCTCTCATAGGTACTCGTTTTTTCATCTCATCTAAAAGTTTGTTGAAGTTGGCGATCGAGACGCATATGATTTGAACTTCGGTTTCCAACATTCTTATGACGATGTAAGAGAATTCCCTATCAGAAAATGACCAGGAGTGGGAGCTTCCAGATCATTGAATCTGCTGAAAGTGCAGTTAGTGGTCAGCAGTTTAAAATGGCCTCTACTTGGATAACAGTTATGTTTAGCTCCTTGAAGGTTAGAGATGCACCTGCAAGAATTCCGAATTTATTTTATTTGAATGTTTTGGCAGAAAAATCTAAGCATGCTTATTACCTGGTGCCGAGGCCCACTATGATTTAAGCCAGATTTGGATGTACATTTTTACAGTTTTGAATAAAGGGGACCAACGAAAGGACAATGAATCAGCTTCTTTTTTCCCTGAAATTCACCGTATTCTGAGTTCTATAGGATTACTTAGGTTTTGCTTACTAGTTCTTTTAGCGCCTAAGGGCAATCCCAACCCTGCTTTAATCGTATATGAGATGGATTGCTACCTTATTGCCTATGGCCCAACATAAATTGATAATGCTATAGATTTTACATTTCGAAAATCTCAAATACGTTCGAGAATTCGCTGCTCTTTATGAAATATAAAAAATCCTCCCTTACACCCTACAGAACCTTATTGTTACCTACTGTACTGCGACAAATCCCCACAATAGGCAACATTAGATCTAACAAACGTTTATCACAAAATGCTTCATGTGGTTTTTAAGTCGATACGTTTCACATAGGCTCCAAAAAAAATGGGGAATTTCGAAATTAGCTTCCTTTTTATCAAAACCGACGTATAAAACTTCTTCTTCTTATTTCAATACTTCCTTGAATAATCATCGACATAAAGACATGGTAAGATTTCAAATTTCAAAAATTTCTTCAAGCTTTGATATATGTATACTCAATTTTAAGATTTAGATCTATGAGGGGAGGTGTGAAATTTCGCTGAATGACAGGAAAGGAGGGCAAAATTAAACAAGTTCTTATATTTCTTTTCAATATATTCTCCCTTAAGCCTATCACATTTATCAGATCTCTCACAAAGCTTATTAAAAAAAGAAAGAGTTTATTGTACCGGAGATAGCTCTCGTATGTTCGAAGGAGAAATACTTTTCTTGAATTTACAATACATAAATTTGTATGGGAGGTGGTAGAAGGAGTGAAGCGAAGTTCAAATTTTTTTTTGGCATTCATTGCAATTATTAAGGGTCAAATTCTGGCAAAATTTAAAGTTTGTACTTTTTCTAGTTTCAATGAAAATCGATTAAATCCATTTACCAAAATTGTGCATTTGTATGGGAGTAGTAGGAGAAGGAGAATTCGAATCAAAACCAAATTTTTCAATATGAATGACATTTATTAGTTTACTATTCTAAAACGAAACAGGGGTACGATTGGGCATAAAGTCCAATCGTGCGATACTCTAAATGAAAGAGAAATTTTTGTATCTTAAGAAATTTTGTAGGGGAAGTGGTAGAGGAGGTGACGACATTGAACTAATTTTATCACATGACGCTAAGGTTGCTATCAACATGTTTTATACAAAATTTAGGATTTACGTATTAAGGTACTGAGGAAATTAGTGTATTGGATGTAGTGAGGTAGTGCAGTTTGTATGGGAGGTGATAGAAGGAGGGGCCAGTTTTT
This sequence comes from Chorisops tibialis, assembly GCA_963669355.1. Classification (NCBI taxonomy): domain Eukaryota; kingdom Metazoa; phylum Arthropoda; class Insecta; order Diptera; family Stratiomyidae; genus Chorisops; species Chorisops tibialis. Next base: position 167,227,580 of record OY770263.1, on the reverse strand, counting down.
AATGACTTTTCAGAAATAACTATAAACATCATGCTTTTGAAATGTTTTAAATTGCAGATCAGTAGCGTTTATACTTTTCAGGAAAATTGCCTTTTTATAAAGTTGTGAAATTGTGTCTTTTTCTATGGGAGGGGGTAGAAGGGGTAAAGCTAGTAGTCTAATTTTATTTCGGTTTTACTAATAACTCTAAATAAATATTTAGTGCACAATTTCAGCTCGAACAATTTTATACGCACTGAGTAAATTGGCTTCGAGCATTTCATGAAAAAGTGCAGTTTGTGTGGGAGGTGGTGGAAGGAAGGGGAGGACTCAAATAACTTTTGTACAGTAGATTTATATCATCAGAAAAGTAATATATTCCAAATTTCAGATAAATACCATTTATGTTTTTCGAGCAAATCCGTTTATTGTGAAATTCCGAAATTGTGTCATTTTGTATGGGAGGGGTTAGAAGGGGTACAGCTAATCGTCTCATTTTGTTTGGTCTTACTAACAACTTTAAATAAATATTTCGTGCACAATTTCAGCTCGATAACTATTATACGCACGGAGTAAATTGGTTTAGAGCATTTCATGAAAAAGTGCAGTTTGTATGGGAGCTGGTGGAAGGAGGGGCAAGACACAAATTATTTTTATACATTAGATTGGAATCATCATAAAAGTATTACATTCCAAATTTCAGATCAATGTGATTTGTATTTTTCGAGCAAATCCGCTTATTGTCAGATTGCGAAATTGTGTCATTTTGTATGGGAGAGGGTAGAAGGGGTGGAGCGATTTGGCTCGTTCACGAACTTGACCTTACTCAAGCTAGAGAGGACACGGACGGACGGACGGATGGACATCCGGTTTCGAGATTTTTGAGTGATTATATGAACTTCTGTATCATTCATTTTTTTCTGCGAGCCTTATTTCTTGGCGTTACAAACTTTGTGGCAAACTTATAATACTCTCAGATTTCATCTAGAGTATAAAAATCAAAGTTGATAGCTTTGACGGTTTTGAAGAGAAATAATTTAATTTAAATTCCGAATTTTCGAGAAATTAGTATGTGAGGGGTAAAGTTGATAGTTTTTTCAAAATCGGTTGCAATTATAATAAAATAAACTGCCAACAAGTCGGGCGCAACTTTATTATTTTTGGGACAAGTTAAAGATGCATGGAAAGTCAATATGCAAGTTAGAGTGGTTAAGGAAGAGTAAGTGGAACTCCCTTTCACAAGGGGAATAATATGGCACATAGAAAAACAACATTAAAATGACATTTTTATAATGCATTTTTTTGAGAAAAACTACATTGATCCCAGAATTTTGAGGGTAAAAGTATCAAAAATTTGTGTTCTGAAGCAAATACCTCAGGATTGGGTACAGTTACAATGCGGACTGTTACACCAAATGAAAGGTAATTCGATTCTCTAAAAAACAAGCTATAACACTTTGAATTGTGATTATTAGTTTTCAAGATATAGCGTTTTGAGTGAGTAAGGGTACAGGTCCGAAACCCTTTTCTTGATCACCCTGTATCTCCGCGGATATTGAAAATTGACCATCTCCGTAGAACAATTGTTTTCTCTAAATATATATCTAGGAATAACCCCTTACAAGGTAGTGCACGGAGTACCAAACACCCTGTATAAAAAAAAAATGAGATCTTGAATTAAAATTTTGCATAATAATTATTAGAACATTATTACACGAAACTTAAATTACTATCGAAGTAAAATATTATAATATATCTCATTTATTAATTTATTCACATTATTCATAAATTCATATTGTAAGAATAGAATGTAAAATAACTAATGTTAATAATTGGCAAGGAGGGAGATGTCATATACATAAGTACCGAACGTATATACATAAATACCAAACGCATATAGATATACCTTAAGATACCTAAATTGTAACTAACTTCACGACGATTGTAAAACGACTTGTGCTCTGCCGCGTTCGCGGTTTACAATCCGGTACAAACTACTAATTGTTAATCTCAATAAATACGAAATACAATATCCAAACACAACAGTTTTGTATTTGAGCAAATGCGTTTAATTTTTTGAATAATTCATAACTTTAAGTTCTTAATATCTCCAATTTTATTTTATTTTCTCTTATTATTATATATCTTCTCCAAATTATTTATAAAAGATCTCTGGAAATGAGTTTTAAATTAAATAAATAAATAATTTAATTTCAAATAACAGTAGGCAAATTTCAAATCGGTGCAATTTGATCGGGCCCATGACATACCCAAACGACTGGGATTTAAACTCCCGGCCTTCGCATTGTAGACCAGTACGTTACCCACTAGGATAAGCTCTAACGCGAATTTTTTCTCGAAATGATATTTTTGAAGCTGGTGTAGAATGAAAATATATAGAACAAAGTATATGGACGAACATGGGCTTTTGTCAATCGGTCCAATACTTTTTATTCAAGTGACATTTTGCTTGTATATTCTAAGTTATGTATTACGAACAAACAACTGTATTAATTTTTATACTCTAGATGAAATCTGAGAGTATTATAAGTTTGCTCTGGAGTGTGTAACGTCAAGAAATAAGGCTCGGAGAAAAAAATGATGAATACGGAAATTAATATTATCACTCAAAAATCTCAAAACCGGATGTCCGTCCGTCCGTCCGTCCGTTCGCTCTCTAGCTTGAGAACGCGTTGAGCTAGAAAGCTCAAGTTTCGTCCACGTCGTTTTTGACAAAAAAGTAAGGTCAAGTTCGTGAACGGGCCAAATCTCTACACCCGTTCTACCCCCTCCCATACAAAATGACACAACTGCGCAGTTCGACAATAAACGGATTTGCTCGAAAAGTATAAAAGCTGTTGGCCTGAAATTTTGAGTATATTACTTTTATGATAATATCAATCTATCGTCTAAAAATTATGAGTGTCCTCCCCTTCCTTCTACCACCTCCCATACAAATTGTACTTGCAATGAATTACTCCAAGCTAATTTACTCAGTGCGTATAAGATTTAGCGAGCTAAAATTATACACTAAATATTTATTTGAAATTATTAGTAAGACCAAAAAAAATTAGACGATTAGCTTCACTCCTTCTACACCCTCCCATACAAAATGATACAATTTCACAATTCGACTATAAATGGATTTATTCGAAAAGTCTAAAAGCTATTAGTCTGAATTTCGGGTCATATTACTTTCATAATGATTTCAATATACAGTATAAAAATTTTTTGCGTCCTCCCTCTCCTTCCAACCCCTTCCATACAAACTACACTTTTCATGAAATGCTCTAAGCCGATTTTCTCAGAACATATAACATTTATCGAGCTCACATTTTGAAATAAATTTTTATTTAGCATTATCACTAAGATCAAAAAAAAATATTTGATTAGCTTTACTGCTTCTACCCCCTCCCATACAATATGACACAGTTTCACAACTTCACAAAAATCTATTTTCTTGAAAAGTATGAATGTTACTGGTCAAAAATTTAAGAGATGTCAATTTTATGATATTCTTAGTTATTTCTGAAAAAATCACTAAAATCCCCCCACTCTTTCTACCACCTCCCATACAAACTGCACATTTTCACTAAATCTAACACACTAATTTTCTCAGCTCCTATTCAATTTTTGGAATAAGCATTTTGTATAAAACATTTTGATAGCAACCTTAGCGTCATGTGAAAAAATTAGTTCAATGTCGTCACCCCCTCAACCACTTCCCCTACAAAATTTCTTAAGATACAAAAATTTCTCTTTCATCTAGAGTATCGCACGATTGGGCTTTATGCCCAATCGTACTCCTGTTATGTTTTTTATAAAATTTTAAATCGTTCAGTTTTAACAGTGACACTGCATTTATTTATTTACATATAATTTGGAAACACGTGGGAATGTTTATTATCCCTTTACCCTACCATAGCTCTATAGCGTTGGCTAATCTAAGTATCTTTAAGAGAATAATGTTGGCTAGTTCCACGGTAAAAAGGAAACCCTTTCCGAGAGGATTGTGCCTTTTCCTTGCTACTGCTTCACAGTGACATAGGACGTGTTCTGTCGTTTCTGAGTTTTCGAGACAGAGGCAGCAGATGTCGGTTTCAGCTAAACCCATATTTATACTCTAGATGAAATCTGAGAGTATATTGTGTTTGCCTTACCGTTTGTAACGCTAAGAAATAATGCTCGCACAGAGCCGCCAATGGTACAGAAATATTTGTTGTCGCTCAAAAACTTCGATTCCGACGCTTTGAGCTATCATGCTGAAATTTGTTGTGTGTCATTTTTAGCAAAAAAGAAACTTTAACTTCGTGAACGGGCCACATCCCCCTACTCCTTCTACCCCCTCCCATACAAATTTCACGAAATTCCGAAATTTTCAGAAATTGATTTTTCTTTGAAACTATTTAAGGTATCAATTTGAAATTTGGGTCCAAGTACTATTTTATAAATGTCAATAATATGACTGAATATTGATCCGATCCCGTCACTCCTTCTACCCCCTCCCATACAAATGCATAATTTTGAAAAATGCAGTTTTTCGATTTTCATTGAAACTAGCAAAGTTATAAAAACGAATTTTTGCCAGAATTAATTTAATTATAATTTCAATCAGAATTGAAAAAATTATCAACTTCACCTCACTCCTTCTACCCCCTCCCATACAAATTTCACGAAATTTTGAAATTTAAATTAAATTATTTTTCTTCGAAACTGTTATAGCTATCAACTTGATATCTTGCATTAAGTATACAAATAAAAATATCAATAACGAGAAAAAAATGTGTTTTGATCCGTACACTCCTTCTACCCCCTCCCATACAAATGTATTATTTTTGTTAATTGCATTATATCGATTTCCATTAAAACTAGAAAAAGTAGAAAATTAAAATTTTGTCAGAATTTGTTTTTTAATAATTGCAATAAATACTAAAAAAAATTATCAGCTTTACGCCCAATCATAATTCTTTTATGTTTTTTATACTGTGTCCCGTCATTAGAGTACTTATATCACTCTTGCTGAATTTTAGAATATCTTCCACTTTGTTTTTTCGTGGTAGGATTAATTTTTTTGAAATTGATAAACCTTGAAGCCTATTTCAGTAGATCTTATGCTCTTGTTTAACCCACTTTCTAAGTATAGGGTTGGAGTGCCCTTTGGGTATTCCACAGAATGGCTCTGGTCCAATAAAATTTGTTTCTGAGCCGTTTTTTGCAAGGCGATCAGCCTCTTCATTTCCCTCAATTCTCATATGTCCTGGTACCCACAGTCCCAGAATGATAAGGTTTTGAAGGCAGTCCCAAACTATCCTCGATCCGTGTTTATTGGATGCTAAGGCTTTGAGAACGGCCTGACTAGCCGATAGGATATAAATAGATTTGTTGCCATGAGCTCTCCTTATATTCTCTTGGATGTATAGCTAGATTGAAACTAGTTCAGCCTGGAAGAGTGTGGCTTCTTTGCCGACTGGTTTTGAAGCCGAGAAGTTAGAGCCTTTAACTCCAGCTCTAGTCTCCTCAGGGGTGCGCGAGCCATCTTTATGATGGTTGATTCCTCGTCCATTTCAGGTAGCATAGATTTCCAGTCCTTACACTGCATACTACATGTCGAGTTTGTTTTAACATGCAAGAAAAAAAGCTACCCGCTCACTGTTTCCAAAAAAAGGGCTTCACGATAACTCTGACTCATGAGATCAGAAAACTGTGACCCATTCCAGATTAGTGTATCTAAAATCTCACATATATTTATCTTCAACAATTCATTTATATAAAAATAGGCTCCTTTCTCAACTAAAAAAACAACTTGTTACAAAAACATTTTTAAGTGTTTTTGTTTTATAGCCCCGAGCGGCATTAAGTTATACAACACTGCGTTCTACCAGGCTATTCGGATGAGAAATCTTTCAACTGTGATGAGAAAATACAGTGCTTTTATGGTGCAAAACATAAAGCGTCACAGCTTGTTTATAATCTTCGTTGACAGATTACTCCCCGGTAGCCAGGACCCTTCATTCTCAATTTTTAAATAAACTGACCTACTTTATCTTATTTTCAGTAAAAACTATTATGTCCACTTGGGCAGTGTTTCATGGTTAAAACTGCAACGCGATTCAGGTGTCAAAAATAATTGCTAAGCATACACCTAAAAATATTCAATATTGCAAGAATCTGCATTTAATCTAGAAAAATTTACTTGTACCAATATTGATTTCCCTAGATTTTTTATTCATAATTATTCTGAAAGTCCTCGAAAAAGTTCTCCCCTGGGCAACATTGCTATTTGATTGCCATTTATCACCTAGAAATTCACGACTTCTTACACAGTATTATCCCTACGTTGCACGTAACGATAGGAAATTAAGTTTACGAGCAAATTAAGTTCCTTTAATGTAAATCTGCCATAAACAACTAAATATCTCATCCTTTTCATTGAATACCAAAAGAAAAAAAAAAAATAATAAACCACATAAGGCATAATATAAAATGCCAATAAAGCCATATCTCTCTTAATCTACTCGTTCTTCGAATTAAATCAAAACCTATCATCACATAAATCTTGCTTGTGCCACTTCCACATGCCACTGAGTTCCAGCTCTCCATACTCCATTTTCTTCTCCTCCTTTAACACCACATACGTCCATTATGCAAAAACTTCCCGAAATAAGGCTAACAACAACACATCACTCCTCTTACAGAGGAAAAGAAAAAGGAACTTCTGAACCGTAATACCTACCAGGACCTGCTCATACAAATTGCCGGCTTCTCTCCTTGGTACCACACTATTTCTCTCTCTCGTTCTCGACAATTTTGCATGTTAGGTGGTTTCCGTTTTCGCTTCCGTTGGCCAGAAAGGAAGCCGGAAAATCCTTAAAGGACATCATTGTTAAAATTGATAGACACGGAAGACGGCCGGAATGTTTCGAATCTAGACGTACCGCCATCCAGAAAAAGGGAAAAAAAAATAAAAATCTTTATGCAAAGCAAACTTGGGAGGTGCTCTATGATGGAATGGGTTCATGTCCTGGCTTTTTGTTGTTATCAGGATGAATGGAAACAGGCCAAACAGAAAATTAAATTAGCAAATTAATGTATCAAACAACCACTGAACGTAATGTGGTTGAGAAATGGACACCTAAAGGATTATTCTGTTGGACGTATGTTAAAGGAAGTCTGTGTACTTGACGGACTGAGATTTTTGGTGTACATGAAAGGATAATCAAGTTAAATTAGTTAATCTGAAGGAATGCATAGTATGCGTAGGTGTTGATTACTTTCGAAGCTTAATTACATTTGGGGCTTATAACTATATGTTTGTCTAGAAGGTCAAAGCCAAAGTATTAGTGCTAAATCTGCTCATTTTTGATCTTCTCGAATTATATATAGTATCCCAATTTAGTTGAGATAATTAGAAATAGCTGAGGAAGATAGGAGGATTGGAGAAGAAAAGATCACAGGTCAAGCTGAATGCATCCTTGGTGCCTGTCGAAGAAAGCATTTGTTTGGGTATTCACAAATGGATGAGCTGGATGAAAATCTCCAATTGTTTAATGAAAATTTACAATTGGATGAAAATCTATAAATTTTTTTTTGCTATATTTTATTATTTTGTCAATACGTGTAACTTTCATCAAGCTTAAATGTTGTACTTAATCCTTAATTTGCATTATTATTAATATCGGGCAAAAAATAACCGACTAGCTTCATTCTTTCTACCATCTCCCATACAATGTGACACAATTCCACGACTTTACTTAATTTCGATTTTCTTGAAAACTGTAAATGTTACTGATCTGCAATTTAAAATATGTCAATTGTAACCTAAGTATAGTTGCTTCTCAAAAAGTCACTTAAAACCCCCAACTCCTTCCACCACCTCCCATGCAAACTGCACTTTTTCATGAAATATTCTCAACTAATTTTCTCAGTACATATAACTTTCATTGAGCTTAAATTTCGTACTCTATCCTAAATTAGCATTATTAATATCGAGAAAAAATTAACCGAGTAGCTTCACTCCTTCTACCCCCTCCCATACAATGTGACACAATTCCATGTCTTTACAAAAATTCGATTTTCTTAAAAAGCGTGATTGATACAGACCTGAAATCTATACATATAAATATAATTGTAGTGTCTGTCTGTTATTTGTTTATAAACGGCTATAAATAATTTTTTTGCTTTATTTTAGCAATAACTAAGCAGAAACACACGTTTTTAAAATTTTTCTCTGTCTCTCTGTCTGTCTGTCTTTCCGGTTTTCACGCAAAAACGGCTAAGCCGATTGTAATGAAACTTTCACAGTTTGTTAGATGTGCACCGAGATGTAATCTGCGTGTGGTCCTATTTCAATACCCCCACGCCTTCCACCCTCCCATACAAAATGACTCTTTTTCAAAAAAAAAAAACTAATCAAATTTTCTTCAAAACCATTGGAGCAAATCATTTGAAATTTAGAACATAATATTTTCATCAAAAATGTGATACATGGTATACAAATTATTTGAATCACCCTTCTCCTTCCACCACCTCCCATACAAACTGCACTTTTTCATGAAAGGCTATTCACCAATTTTCTCAGTACGTGTAACTTTCATCGAGCTTAAATGTTGTACTTTATCCTTAATTTGCATTGTTACTAATATCGGGAAAAAATTAACCGAGTAGCTTCATTCCTTCTACCACCTCCCGTACAATGTGGCACAATTCCACGACTTTACTTAAATTCGATTTTCTTGAAAACTGTAAATGTTACTGATCTGAAATTTAAAATATGTCAATTGTAAATTAATTATAGTTGCTTCTCAAAAAGCCACATAAAACCCCCTACCCTTCCACCACCTCCCATACAAACTGCACTTTTTCATGAAATATTCTAAACTAATTTTCTCAGTACATATAACTTTCATTGAGCTCAAATTTCGTACTCGATCCTAAATTAGCATTATTAATATCGGGAAAAAATTAACCGGATTCCTTCCAGGATTGTAAATTGGCGCCGTTTATATCTTCACATATTTGTTGTGTATTGATTGAAATATAATTTTGTGAAATTTCATTAGTATATATCCGTTATAACCAAACTTATTTACAATTATTTTCAATAAATGTCGGTGTGCGGAGAGTTTTTTGTCTGACTGTATGGTTTCATTCTAGAAGGAAGAAGAAAGGCCTTTTTCTGACAGCTCTTACTCATATGCAACCTTTGTAGCGCGATTTAATGGCCCTCATAAAAACCGAAACTTGCGCAAATAAACGAATGAAATATTGATTATATGTACTGGAGCTATTGATCGTACTCGCAATTAAGTGTTAAATTGACAACAGGCCGGCCTCGACCCCTTTCACTTAGTTTTTCCTAACCACTTTAGCCTGCATATTGACTTTCCACGCATCCCCAACTTGTCCCAAGAATAATAAAATTGTGCCCGACTTGGTCGCTGTTTATTTTGTATTGAATGCCCACAATAACCGCCACGAAATTCCGACAGAAAGGCTGGGAAAAATATTTTGTTTTTCAACAAAATTGTTGGAAAATGGTGAGCGAAGGGTTGACGTGCACATCTGGTACGGCATTGTACAGAAGTCAGAATTGAGGGCGTTGTGAAGATTTAGTTTCCGGAGAAGACACCATCCGTGACGAACTGCGATGAAAAGGAAAAAAAGGAGGATGGTAGTGGTTACATACCGATAAATCGTTGCCAGCACGTCCTGTGAAACACAGCAATTTATTATGATAACGGAACCGGAAAAAAAACTTACCTCCCACGCCCTCATCAAGCTGTGAGGTCCGGAGGAAGCTTATTATCTTTTGGCGAAAAAAAGTTCTTCATTCCGTTATGGTGGCACCCAACGTGGGGCTTACAAATTTACCTGTAGGCAACGAGAACCCCTAGCATTCTTGCCGCCTCTCTCATTACTACTATTCAAGAATAGTGCTCTTGTCATAACAAACCAAATCCCACACACCGTGATTTACCAGGAACTGCTCTATGCAGTTTGGAGGAAGTCCATTATCTGTTGGTGGGATGAAGTCCTCCACTTCGAAACACTGGTTTTAACATTTCGGTCTGTTGATGATGTTGCCTTTCTCTAGCATGCCAGCCGATGCAACTGCCCTACTTGCGCCTTGGTAGGAACGGCTCTGTTCAATAGTCAGAATATGTCCTTACTTTTTTTTCCTTAAAAATCTCCTCACTTCATTTTTAATGAAAATCAAATCGTCTGGACAGTTTAAGAGGCATTCATCACCAAAGAAAACTCAATTAATTTATTATGTAACATACGCATGTGACCTTAGGACCTTAATTAACTTTTAGGCGCGATATGGTAGAATAAATATCGCGACCATAAAAACTATGATAACAAAATTTATAGTCAAACAATTTGTCACTTTGAATTTATGTGAACAATTAAGTGAGCAAATAAAGCTGAAAATTTATTGGCAAGTTAATAAAATAAATGAATACGAGGAGAACGGAATCAATGAAACAGGAGGACAAAATAAAGTAAACTTAGAATAAGTGGATGCCAATTAGAACTTTTTTTTTAATTTATATCAATTATTTTATTACAATTTGAATGGCTTTCAAAAATTTGTCGCCACTGCATTCAGCTTAAGGGGGTCGTCAAAGAAATTGGTCTCTCATGTATTCTTATGGGAAAACACGGTCAACTTCGGTACAGTTTTCTCCAAAACTACTAATCGGATGAAACTTTGCAGTATTCTTTTTAGATACATAATATGAATAGTTTCACAAGAACATTTAGAAAAAAACCCATAAAAAATTTAATTTTTAATTTTTTCTTAGACTACGCCCTTAAGCATTACATTTTGCCTTTCTATTGAGTTTAAACATTTTTAATTCAAATCGCAAAACAGCAAGCTCAGAGTCAGTAGCGATAAAGTCCTGTAAGCCCGTACAGTGCTAGGGCGCAATGCGGGCAATAACAATACGCCGTAGACCCTGGCTCGCTAGCCGACACTTATCCCAGTGACACATAGCGTACATAATTATTAATTTACTAATTAGTAATTTAGCTCGTCTTCATCGCCAGTAGAGTGGTGTTATATAGCACTTTGCTAACTCACTCATCTGTCAAAAGTTAATTTGTACAGTTTATAGGCAATAAAATGATTCAAGAAAGGCTCCAAAAGAAGAAAAAGAATCCTTAGTCCTGTATTGGAGTCGTATGCAAGCCCCCTTTCACAGCCAGTAGGTAACGTGAACCCCTACCATCTTCCTTTTCTGTTCCTTTACATCATAGTTCATCACGGCTGGTGTCTTCTCCGGAGACTAAATCTCTGCAACGCCCTCAATCCTGACTTCAGTACAATGCCGTACCACATGTGCGCGTCAACTCTTTATCCATAATTTTTCAAATTTCTAACTGAATTGTTTCGCATTAGGTGCTACCTCGCATAAGTGTTACTGTTAGAGTTTGGTACTTTCATTAAAATGTTGCCCGCCCTGTATTTAAAATATGTCATGACTTTCAAATGCGACAATTTTTCACACAATAATTGTTCAAAATTGTTTGTCCTGAAATTGTATATTGCATGTTTAAAAAAATTCAGTTTTCATATTAGCACAGAAATTCATTAGTTAACATGTCTCGAAGCACTATCATATTTTTTCGCCAATTTTAAATCTGCAGGTAGGAATGTAACTTTCGACAAGAACGGACGTATTCTCGTATTCGGTGACTAGTCGCATTACTTTCGAAACCCCAATCTAGGGCAAGAATAAAATTGAATTCTTAAAACTTTGATTTTTTTTTCCGGGTTTTTCATAACTCGTTCATCGGGCTTAGTGATTTAAAATCATAAAAACAATGGAAAAAGCTAATAAAAAGGCACCCCGTAGCGGATTACCATTTTCTAAAACGCTTTGAGGTGCAAGTTTTAAAAGTGAATTTTGTGGTGACAATGCACTAAAACTTATAATTAAAAACATGAGTGACGGACAATCGAATAAATCAAATTGTTCTCATAGGGATTCTAGTGCGTTCCCAAAATTGACACAGCACTTGCGTTCAAAATTCATAAAAAGTAACGGTAACGATGCTGCGGACACAACAAGGTATCCATCATCATCAGCAATGACCTCTAACGATCCAGCCGAAAAAACACTGCAGATCGATTTACGGTACCATAAGAAAGCGGCAGCGATTTTCTACAGACGATACAGGCGTGGGAACAACGGCGATGTACAGCGAATGCGATAAGCGAGCTCCAGCTGATGAGTACAGCTGGTAAATAGTCAAAAGAAGGAAGACAAGTCATGATCCTATGACGTAGACCCAACAGCAAAAAAAGAACCGGCTGCTAACAATCGAAACGTCCAGCTGGCACAAATACATACACAATACTTAGCTATGACTCACCCAACAACATAAGTTCTACATAACGCAATACAAATAAAGGCTTAAAAAAGCAATTTTGCCCGCCAATATTACTCTGTAACGTAGATTCAAAACTGTTAAATCAGAAGCTAAATAATAGGTACCCGCAGGTAAGCTACAAAATGATAACAAAAAGTATTTACAAGCTATATGTTGATGGTCCCGAAAATCATAATAAAATTTTCCAAAGCATTAAACCGAACTCCCAAGTAGACCTTTATACCCATACTCCGCCAGAAAAGAAAATGAATTCTGTTCTTCTCAAAGGAATTGGTAGTGTGTATTCACTCGCAGAGGTCTTGGCAGAAATCAACGCAAACTATCCCGAAATCAAAAATATTTTGATAAAATCCTTCAGTACTCCACGCTCCAAAAAAGCAGGTAAATGTTTAGACATTTTCGTAGTGCAAGCGCCGCCTGAGCTTAAAATCGAGTTTTTGACTCAGATAAAAAGCCTTTTCCATTTACGGGTCTACTGGGAAAAATTGCGAAATAGGAACATCATTCAATGTTACAGATGTCAACGTTTTGGTTATGTCGCCATTAATTGTGGAATCAAATATAGGTGCGTGAGATGCCCTAATACACATGGCCCAGGTGAGTGCCCCAAAAGACAAGAAGATAGTACCCCTGTCTTTTGCGTAAATTGCAAAACTGCGGGACACCCCGCACACTACAGAGTATGTCCAAAATATAAAGTGATATCTACCCAAAGACAGAAACTCATATTAGACGCTAGATCCAAAAGAGAGGAAAGTGGTTCATTTGTTAATACGACAATCAATACTAAACTTGCACCTAATAAGAATATACGAGTAGATCTTCCTGAAAACTCCGCCTGGAATAAGCCACTTTCGATATCAAAAATATAGAAAGTCTAAATTTTGTCAATCAATCTAAAGTATTATTTGGAATAAGCTTAGGCGAGATACTACACCTAATAAATGAGTTCCTTCCATCTTAAAGGTCACTACAATCGTTAGCAGAAAAATAAGCTTATTATTTCCAATTTCTTTTTAGCATCTTCAATGGACGAAAAAACCTTTAAAATAACTATACTTAATGTAGGATCTTTAGTCACGAAAGCTAGAAAATTTTCATTGTCTGATTTAATAAGCCACGATAACTTTGACTTCTATTTATTGAATGAAACACACTTCAAAAAGAAAAACAAATTAACTATACCATATTATAATCCTTTAGGTAATGATGAACAACAGGGTACTGCTATTCTCGCTAGAAACAAATTTCAACTCACACCCGTAAATCTGTCGTGTAGCTCCTTAGCTTATACCGCGGCTTCGATTAAACTAAAAAATAGCACGAATGAACGCAAACATTTTTTACTAGTATCACTATATCTTCACCCTACGAAAACAGAAATTTCCACTGTAAACAGTTTCCTTAACAAAATAAATACACTCTACTCCAACAATAACTACTATGCAATCATTGTAGAAGGTGATCTGAATGCGAAGAGCCCCCGGTGGGCCAATTGCATTGTGAACCCGAATGAACCGTAGAGAACTGGTTGGATTCCCTCGCACCAGTTCTTGTATAGATTTTTTTATTACTTCTAATAATATAGTTAACTTCACATGCTCAACACTACCATCTTTTTCTGACCATTATGCCGTCAACCTTAAGATCAATCTCAAAAGTTTTACTCTAGAATCCTCAAACCCTCGAACATTCAGATCATTCCAATATACGAATTGGGTCAATTTTAAAACTGACCTCGAAGACCTTATGACGACTCTTGTGCAAGACAACAACCGCAATCTCAGTAATGTAGAGATAGATTCAAAAGTACTGGAATTCTCCAGAAACGTTAACAAAATTACTAATAAGCACTCAAAAACGGTTACAAATAATCACTTCTGTATATACAAAGCTGCCACAAAATACATTGATATCAGGAAACGACGGACAAGAGACCTCAAACAAATTCTGAAAAGAAATCTTTTTATTGTTAGCCAAGAATATCGCGACTAGCAAAATAGAACTTCCCTAATTTCTAAAATAATAGAACAGCAAGTTAATGCATATTTGAACAAAGAATTTCAAAATATTCTTATACAATTAAAACCTGACCATTAAATCTTGACTCCGCCGCAAAAGAAGTCGGGTTGCGCATTAACGAAAGCAAAACAAAAGTAATGACGCAAACAAGAAGGAGAACGCCAATCAGACAAAACATAACAATTGCGGAATATAATTTGGAGAGTGTGGACAACTTCATATATCTTGGGGCTAATCTAGCAAAGGACGGTAATGAAACAGACGAAATCAAACGACGGATAATACTAGCAAATAAGACGTATTATTCGGTACTTCCAATAATGAAATCCAAGAAAGTGCACAGGAACAATAAGCTGCGGATTTATAAAACTATTATACGACCTGTGCTCTGTTATGGCAGCGAGACGTGGACATTAACGCGAACTTCCGAAAAAGCAGTTAACACATTCGAAAGAAAGGTCCTCCGAAGAATTTTGGGACCTGTGAAGGAAGGAACGGAATGGCGAATAAGATACAACCATGAGTTGTATCAACTCTACGACGAGCCAGAAGCTTCAACGTTCATCAAGCTACGTAAACTGCAGTGGGCTGGCCATGTAGAGCGAATGGAAGACAGAAGAATCCCCAAACGTGCTCTTAAAGGCAAAACGAGTGGTAACCGGCCAGTAGGCAAACCACGCAAGCGATGGGAAGACTCGGTTGATGAAGACAGCAAAGCCATTTTAAAAATTAGCAGCTGGAGGACGCGGTCTTTGGATCGAGACGATTGGAGGCGACGACTTCAGGAGGCCAGGGCCCGATTTGGGCTGTCGCGCCATTGATGATGATGAATTAAAACCTGGACCGACAGTGTTTAAAAAAATATACAACCTGATAGGAAGAACAAAATTCAATGCAGTCGAAAAAGTCTCAGTGGGAAATAATACTTTTGACTCAACTTCTGATAAATTAACGCGTTCGAAATTTTCTATCGGGAGCTCTACACAGAAAAAAATCCCATTCACAATGAGACAATTGCCCAATTAGTTAATACTAAAGTATCTGAATTTGAAAACCAATACCTAGTAGACAACATACGAGTATTTCAACCAATACTGTGTTTTGATAGCTATAATACATCGACTAGTGATGAGATTGAGAAGTCATTTCTTACGCTAAAAAAGTTTTTTTTCACATTTTTTTCCACATCGGTACATTTTTCTTGAAAATGATAACAGATATCAGTATGATTTTTTTTTGGTCGATAGGTAGCACTACTAGCTAACTACAGTACAGAGGAATAAATAGTTAGTTATAAATATATATACATATACCTAGGTATATGTATTTTTTTTTTTTTTTTCAAAACAACATGAAAAAATTTGAAACTTATCAATGACTTACTTTTGAATATTTTAATAATTCTTTCACTAAAGTAATAAGTGCACAAAAAATTATTAAAATCGGTCCAGCCGTTCCCGAGAAAATGATATTTTGTATGGAAAACGGTCAAGTCAGTAATCTCCTTAAGTTACTGTCATTTTGAATTTCAAAAAACTTCTTGAATATTATAAGGGATGTCGTTAGGCTTGACAATGAAAGGATTTCGTATCAGTTTTTATGGCTTGAGTCTCATTGCTACCATATTCGGGTAAATAATGATCAAAATCATCCTTGTAAGTGCTGAAGTGACTGAGTACGTTATGTAGTACTTAGTCTATGACAGTGGCGTAGTATTCGTCGTTAGCAAGGGTTTTATTAGATTGTTGCAGATGAAATGGCGACTTTCGCGATGAAGTGAAGTTAGTTGCGATTTTCATGTCGCAAACTGCCGTCTGGTAGCTCTGGTAATAATGATAAAGTGAAGTATAAATACTCCTATATTTGGTCATGGAATCATTTCAGTTTTGGACTTCATTGATATTGGAGAGAAAAAAAAAATAAAAAAACATAACAGAAGTACAATTGGGCGTAAAGCCCAATCGTGCGATACTCTAGATGAAAGAGGAATTTTTGGATCTTAAGAAATTTTGTAGGGGAAGTGGTAGACGGGGTGACGCGACATTGAACTAATTTTTTCACAAGACGCTAAGGTTGCTATCAAAATGTTTTATATAAAATTTAGGATTTAAAGATTTAATAGGTACTAAGAAAATTAGTGTGTTGGATGTAGTGAAATAGTGCAGTTTGTATGGGAGGTGATAGAAGGAGGGGCGAGTTTTAAATGACTTTCCAGAAATAAACACATCATGCTTTTGACAAGTTTTAAATTACAAATCAGTAGCATTCATACTTTTCAGGAAAATCTACCTTTTATAAAGTTGTGAAATTGTGTCAGGTTGTATGGGAGGGGGTAGAAGGATTGAATGTAATCATCTAATTTTTTTCGGTCTTACTAACAATTTTAAAGAAATATTTCGTGCACAATTTCAGCTCGATAAATTTTATACGCACTAAGTAAATTGGTTTAGAGCATTTCATGAAAAAGTGCAGTTTGTATGGGAGGGGGTGGAAGGAAGGAGAGGACTTCAATAACTTTTATACAGTAGATTTGTATCATCATAAAAGTATTACATTCCAAATTTCGGATCAATAGCATTTATATTTTTTGAGCAAATCCGCTTATAGTGAAATTGCGAAATTGTGTCATTTTATATGGGAGGGGGTAGAAGGGGTACAGATAATCGTCTAATTTTTTTTTAATCTTACTACTAATTCTAATTAAATATTTCCTGTACGATTTCAGCTCGATAAGTATTATATGCACTGAGTAAATTGGCTTAGAGCATTTCATGAAAAAATGCAGTTTGTATGGGAGGTGGTGGAAGGAAGAGGAGGACTCAAATAACTTTAATACAGTAGATTTATATTATCATAAAAGTATTATATTCCAAATTTCAGATCAATAGCATTTATATGTTTCGGGGAAATCCATTTATTGTGAAATTGTGCCATTTTGTATGGGAGGGGGTAGAAGGGGTGGAGCGATTTGGCCCGTTCACGAGCTTGACCTTACTTTTTTGTTGAAAACGACGTATACAAAATTTGAACTTTCTAGCTCAACGCGTTCTCAAGCTAGAGAGGACACGGACGGACGGACGGACGGACATCCGGTTTTGAGATTTTTGAGTGATTTTATGGACTTCTGTATCATTCATTTTTTTCTCCGAGTCTTATTTCTTGGCGTTACAAACTTTGTGGCAAACTTATAATACTCTCAGATTTCATCTAGAGTATAAACATAGAATCGATTAAAAAAGGTTACTTTTTCTTTACGAGCTCAAACTTGGCTACAACGCAAGAGAGGCAACCAAAAACTTCAACAGGGCATTTGGAGCTGACACAGTAAGCGAACAAACCACACAGCGATGGTTCGAAAAATGCCGATCAGGAGATATGACCCTTCAAAGTGAGCCATGTGGTCACCCAGGACCATCGATAGACAACGGCGAGCTGTGGAGCTAGTGGAGTCTGACTCACGCCAAATTGTAAGGTACATTGCAGAGAAACTGGGCGTACACTATTCGACAGTTTTCCGGCACTTGCAACAGCTTGGAAAAGCTAAAAAGCTTGATAAGTGGGTTCTGCAAGAGCTTACTGAGCAAAAAAATGCCCTTATATATCAAGAATAACGGTTAAAAAATTAAACGAGTTCATCCACCACATTCACCAGACCTCTCGTCAACCGATTACCATTTTTCTAAACATTTGAATCATTTTTTGGCGGAGAAACAATTTAACAATGAAGCAGCCATCAAAATGCCTTCGAGAAATTTCTTCAGTCTAGAAAGTCGGACTTCTAAGAAACTGGCATAAATGCACTTGTATCTCGTAGGGAGAAGTGTGTTGCATCTGCTGGTACCTATTTTGATTAATAAAATTAAGTTTTATAAGAATTAAAGTTGTTTGAAATTTCACTAGCAAAGTCGCCATTTCATCTGCAACAACCTAAACATAAAAGAATTATGATTGGGCGTAAAGCCCAATCATATGATACTGTAGATGAAATGAGAAAGAGTTCAATGTACCGGAAAATATGTCACCTCCTATTTTTTTTCAAATAATTAATAGTGACTTTTGTATGGGAGGTGGTAGAAGCAGAGGAGGAAAGTTTGTAATTTTTGGATATGACACCTAATGTGGTATGCAAAATATTTCGTGCTGAATTTAAGGGTTGTAGCTTTCATTATTTTCAATTGTGCATAGTTTTCCAGAAATTGAGGCATTTGTATGGGAGGTGGCAGAGAAAGTGGAGCGTTTAAGATGATTTTAAAACTGCTTATCATCATCTTTATCACCACGCTTTGATTCAATTTCAAATTCGATAGTTCTAATATATTCGAAGGAGAAATGCTTTTCTTGAATTTAGAATACAGATATTTGTATGGGAGGGGGTAGAAGGAGTGAAGAGGAGCTGATAATTTTTTTAGCATTTATGGCAATTATTAAAAAACAAATTCTGGCAAAATTTTAAGTTTATACTTTTTCTAGTTTTAATGGAAATCGATATAATGCACTTAACAAAAATTATACATTTGTATGGAAGGAGGTAGAAGCAGTGTATGGATCAAAACATATTTTTTTTCTCGTTATTGATATTTCTATTTCTATACTTTGTTCAAAGTATCAAGTTGATAGCTTCAACAGTTTCGAAGAAAAATAATTTAATTTAAATTTCAAAATTTCGTGAAATTTGTATGGGAGGGGGTAGAAGGAGTGAGGTCAAGTTGATAATTTTTTCAATTCTGATTGGAATTATGATAAAAATAATTTTGGCAAAAATTCGTTTTTATAACTTTGCTAGTTTCAATGAAAATTGAAAAACTGCATTTTTCAAAATTATGCTTTTGTATGGGAGGGGGTAGAAGGAGTGAAGAAGAGCTGATAATTTTTTTAGCATTTATTGCAATTATAAAAAAACAAATTCTGGCAAAATTTTAAGTTTATATTTTTTCTAGTTTTAATGGAAATCGATATAATGCAAGTAACAAAAATTATACATTTGTACGGGAGGAGGTAGAAGGAGTGTACGGATCAAAACACATTTTTTTCTTGTTATTGATATTTTTATTTTTATACTTTATGCAAAATATCAAGTTGATAGCTTTAACAGTTTCGAAGAAAAATCATTTAATTTAAATTTCAAAATTTCGTGAAATTTGTATGGGAGGGAGTAGAAGGAGTGAGGTTAAGTTGATAATTTTTTCAATTCTGATTGAAATTATATTAAAATTAATTTGGCAAAAATTCATTTTTATAACTTTGCTAGTTTCAATGAAAATCGAAAAACTGCATTTTTCAAAATTATGCATTTGTATGGGAGGGGGTAGAAGGAGCGACGGGATCGGATCAATATTCAGTCATATTAAGGACATCTATATCATACTACTTTGACCCAAATTTCAAATCGATAGCTTAAATAGTTTCAAAGAAAAGTCAATTTATGAAAATTTCGGAATATCGTGAAATTTGTATGGGAGGGGGTAGAAGGAGTGGGGGGATATGGCCCATTCACGAAGTTTCTTTTTTGCTAAAAATGACACACAACAAATTTCAGCATGATAGCTCAAAGCGTTCGAGAGTTATGCTGTAGACAGACGGACCGACGGACAGACGGACAGACAGACAGACGGACAGACAGCAACTCGGAATCGAAGTTTTTGAGCGACAACAAATATTTTTGTACCCTTGGCGGTTCTGTGCGAGCATTATTTCTTAGCGTTACAAACGGTAAGGCAAACACAATATACTCTCAGATTTCATCTAGAGTATAATAAAAGCCGGAAAAGATTGAAATTTTTTTTTTTCAACTTTGGTAATCCAGAAATCAATTTTCCACAAAATAGTAAGAAGTTTGTCTTTGAATACACATATATCGCCAACACCTTCGATCTTTTCGTTTCCAGGTTCTTGAAGTTTTAAGTTCAGCTAGTTCAAATAGCCGAAAATAGCTACTAGATATGCGAGTTGCAACACATAAGTTGGTTCACTCGATTGTTGTAAATGCTGGATTTTCGTCGCAATAAAAAATACTTTTAGCTCTTCTCTCAACTCATATAAGCATACCAACATATTACATATTACAGCAAAGGAAACTCAGTATGAAAAAGTAGTATCTTGCTCAGGATCACGCCTTATGGAAGAGAGTTGTTTCTGTCCTATGCCCAAATAAGGGGTCTTAACAGGAATTTGATTGATTTATTAATGGCTAAATTCATTGTATCCGATAAGTCTACTGGCAAAAGTTTTTGATGCTAATGCTCGTCCTTGTATGATACGATGCATTGTCACTGTGGAAGCGATCTGCTCTTTCACGAACGTTGATGAGCCTGAACGTGATCCTGGCATAGCTGAGACCCCGTTTGTATAAAATCCAGCCAGCCTCTTCCACTGAATGTCATGCTTTTCAAAGTTACCACACAGGGTTTACATGACTTCTTTCCTTTCGATGTTGTTTCCAACTGTTGGGATATTAACATTTCGATCTAGATTGTATTGTTGTCTCCCAAAAACCGAACAAAAACTAGCATAACTGGCAGCATTGGGCAACGTCATTGGTACTTTCATCACACTCCACTTCACTGAAATATGGAGTCTTTTCATTTTCACAAACCAGCTGATCTTCAATATCATTCCGTGCCTTCACAGTATTGTTCGATAAGGGAATTTTTTGAAATTTCTTAGAAGCTTCAGCTGCCAAAACTTTTTCGAAACAGGCTTTACTAAGGTTTCACCAATTGTATTCAGTTTCTTTGCCTTGGCGATTAACTGTGAAAGCTCAAAAGAAGCTGAGACAGCTTTTTCAGACGACTTATATGGTGAATAACTTGTCCCTAATTTCATTTTCTTTAAGTTTTCTATTTTTCCAGAAAATAATTTCATTCAGGTGGCCAGTCACTCAAGTTAAGATTTTAAATAACGTTCTAGTTTTGAATGTTTTAGGGCTTAATTACTGAGGACAGCCGCACAAACCACTCACTACACTCTCATCTCCTTATTAAAACACAGCGAAACCTATAGAAATTAATCGCACTGCTGTCTAAGACTTACTGCTAAAGACTGAGGAATTAGTTTGGTCATGTTCTAGTAATAATTATTTTAGACGTTTTAGAAATTTGAATTGAAGCATCGGATATATTCGGCCCATCTCGTTGAATGAACATCGCTTCTAAAATCCCCATTTATTTGAAAACTTTTTTATATGGACCGTTCTCGAGGCTCTTGCACACCACACAAGTTGATGAATAAATTCGAATTTTGTCAAGAAAATCTGCTTTTCTTACTTAACCTCGGGACCTTTTGACCGATATGTTATGTCACTGATTTCGAAAAAAAGTCAGCCTGGAAAGAAAAAATTCAAAAGGCTGTACAAAATACAAAACTTTTACTAAAGTATATTATGTGGTCTTACCCTTACGTTACAGCAAGATTTTTTGGCTTGCATATTTATATAGCAACTAGCAAACGCCCGCGACTTCGTCCGCATAAAAATCGCATTAATAAGCAATTTTTGAGATTGTAGTTAGTAATACATTATATGGGATATATAATCCGTTTACTTTAATGGCTCTTTGAACACAACGTTTTGTATTTTGTTGGAGTCAGAACCATAAATTATTAAGAATGAAAGCATGATACCGTGATTCCAGATCATATACGTGTTGAAGAGAGTTAAGGACATGTGAATAATTGTAGCTCGTGTTAATTGAAAAAATCCCAAATAAAATGACATTAAGCTCAAAAACATAACAGGACTTCGATTGTGCGTACAGCCCCATTATATGATACTACCGATGAAATCGAAATTTTTGTAATCTTAAGAACTTTTGTGTTGGGAGTGATAGAAGGGATGAAAGTACTAAATTAATTTTTTTCACACCATGCTAGAGTAGCTATAAAAATATTTTGCACCAAATTTAAGCTTGAAAAACTGAATAGGTAACTTGAAAAACTTAGTGCATTGGATTTAGTGAAATTGTGCAATTTGTATTAGAGGTGGTAGAAGGAGTGGGGGGTTTTTGGTAATTTTTCTAGATACAACTATCATCACCATGCAATTGATATCTTTTAAATTTCAGATCAGTTAGATTCACACTTTTCAAGAAAATCGAGTTTTTGCAAAGTCGTGAAATTGTGTCATTTTGTAAGGGAGGGGTAGAAGGAGTGGAGCTAATAGGTTAATTATTCCCGATAATAATAATAATACTAGAAGGAGTAAAGCTAATCGGTTAATTTTTCCCGATAATAATATTTATGCTAATTAAAGATTTAGTACAAAATTTTAGCTCGATCAAAGCTATACGTACTGAGAAAATTGGTTTAGAATATTTCATGAAAAAGAGTAGTTTGTATAGGAGGTGGTGCAAGGAGTGGAGGGTTTTTAGTTATTTTTTGACAAGAACTACAATTATCATTGAATTGATATATTTTATATTTCAGAACAGTAACATTCACACTTTTCAAGAAAATCGAATTTTCGCAAAGTCGTTGATTTATGTCAGATTGTATGGGAGGGGTAGAAGGAGTAAACCTAATTGGTTAGTTTTTTCCTGACATTAATAACAATGCTAATTAAGGATTTAGTACAAAATCTTAGCTCGATCAAAGTTATACGTACTGAGAAAATTGGAGTGTAGTATTTCACGAAAAAGTTTAATTTGTATGGGAGGTGGTGGAAGGAGTTGGGGGATTCAAACTATTTATATACTTGAAGATTGCATTTATAATATAAATAATATATTTTAAATTTCAAATTAATAGCTTTCATAGTTTCCATGAAAATTTGATTATTATAAGTTTTTGAAAATGAGTCACTTTGTATGGGAGGGGGTAGAAGGCGTGAGGGGAAAAAAATAAAACCTAAAGCAGATTACTCCCCGAGGCAGAGCTAATAATCTGTGAAAGTTTCATTGTAATCGGTGCAGCCGTTTTTGCGTGAAAGCTGGAAAGACAGACAGAGAAATTTTTTAAAAACGTTTGATTCTGCTTAGTTATTGCTAAAATGAAGCAAAAAACTTATTTATAGCCATTTATAAACAAATAACAGACAGACACTACAATTATATTTATATAGATAAAACGCAAATATATGTGCATTGAACACCAAATATGTAGGGAAGATAACTACTCAAAAGAGGTGTGACATGGCATAGTCAGCGAGATTGACTAGTTTTCTCTTAGTTGCGAACGTGAGTAAGTGAAATAAATTTTGAAATTTGTCAATTCTCTTAAAATCGTTACAGACAAAATTATATATGTATAGTGAGTATTATTTGTGCTACATGTGCGTTACCAATATTACGTTTTTTCAGTTTTTAATAAATTTTAGATTTCTATTATAGAAAAAAGTTATACCGTTGGATTAAGTTGTTTTGCTTCAATTTAACGGGAACGTACATACGTAGTGTTGCCTTCTGCATCCTTACAGAGGGTCGTTTTCGGTTGGTCTCCCTCTTTCATCCTTTTAACACGGGAATACGCGGCTCTTGTATTGAGTAGTTTGAAATGTTCGTCCATGTTCTTAATTTCGTCATTATTGTACTTTCGTTTGTTTTTGTCTGCATATTTTATTTGTTCGTCTAAGATTGGTCCTGTTTGGCTCGTATCGGCCGTTCTGTTAATATTTTGTAACTAGTAACGAATAAAATGTAACGATTACTTTTCTTAAAGTAATATATGGTAACTGTTACTGAAAAGTAACGAAACTTGACATCACTACTTGGCAATGACGGTTGGTGAGGCCTATCAAATTTATGAAACTGAAATAGAGGATCGGAATATACTCTCGAAAACGGAGTTTTATGATATTTTCTATGTTCAGTGCTTAAGTCTGTTCCTGGTTCTCCGCCATCATATAAACAACTTTTGAGAGAAATGTGCGGCGACATTTTTAATGAACATTGTATGATAGGCTCATTTCAGTTTTGTCAAAATGATATTCGAGATGTACTGCCTATTGTTATTGAATATAATACTCATACTTTTTGGAATAAATGAATTAAAAACGAAGAAACTGGAAGATTCGAATTAGTGAAGCGCAGAAGAACTGTGGCTGATGCAATAAAGGATCAATAACTACTACGCTTTAAAAAACATGTTCATGTTAATGATGTTCAATCAATTCATTTCCGAAACGCAAAGGATGTCGTAAGTGACACTAAAATTGTGCTGCAAATAGATTTTGCTGAAAATTTTGCCATATTTCATTAGGAGGAAATCCAGACCCCTCACTAGGCCAGGCCAGGCCCATGCTATACTACCAACTAGAGATACTCGATACACACTAACACTTCTGTCTTAATAGAGTTTGGACAATGCTCTAATACCAACAGTTAAGACTGCGTTTAGAAGCACAAGAAGGCAACATAAGAAATACGAAAATCAGCCAAACTTGAGTTTGACCGATTTTAAATGTACGGAGACAAGCGAAAACTTGCGTTAAACTACAAGTTTTTGAATAGAATTCTCATTAAAACCGAAAATAAATTTGATTTTCATAAACAACAATTCAATTTGATTGTGTTTACTTCATAAAAGAAAAAGAATCGAGAAAATTCAAATATCAGGCAAAATTTCTCGCGCGATCGCTGTACATGCATTGTCCAAACTCTATTAGGACAGGAGTATTAGTGTGTATCGAGTATCTCTACTACCAACAAGTTACCATTTTTAGTGCGTTAGTATGGAGTAAAAAAAAACTCGATTTCTTGTAGTTGTTTGTGATTACCTATCACATGACAAGCTTTCTGTATGGATTTACCTACAAACTTTACTAAAATACTTGATTCTTGAACTCCCAGAAATCAATGAAGTGCAAATATTTTCGGACGGGTGTACGAGCCAATTTAAATTTATTTATTTATTATTTAGATTTGTTTTATCGAGCTTGCCACTTCTTCAATCTGAAAACAATTTGAAGATTACTTGGTAATTTTTCGCAACTTCATATGGCAAAGTTGCAGTTGGGTATAGGTGGGACCATTAAGCGTTGTGTGTGGAATGCAATAAAGTCGCGACGCGTTCAAATCAATTCTGCCGAGGATTTTTGAAAATATTCAACAAAAGCTGCCAAAGGCATCCACATTTATTATAGTGGAAAAGAGAAAGTGAAAGAAACCCAGAGATTCCTTGAAGCGAAGTGGTCTAAGGTTTCAAAAATACCCAATCTCTTGCAGAAACATTATTTTGAGGTACCACATGGTTCTATCTTGCATATCTCAACGAATGTTACTTCGACAAAATTAGAAAAAATTGATGTTTGGGCTGTTAATTATACTCTAGATGGAATCTGAGAGTATTATAAGTTCGCTCTAAGGTTTGTAACGCCAAGAAATAAGGCTCGGAGAAAAAAATGATGAATACAGAAGTTAATATTATCACTCAAAAATTTCAAAACCGGATGTCCGTCCGTCCGTCCGTCCGTCCGTCCGTCCGTCCGTCCGTCCGTCTGTCCGTCCGTCCGTCCGTCCGTCCGTCCGTCCGTCCGTCCGTCCGTCCGTCCGTCCGTGCGCTCTCTAGCTTGAGAACGCGTTGAGCTAGAAAGTTCAAATTTTGTACACATCGTTTTTGACAAAAAAGTAAGGTCAAGTTCGTGAACGGGCCAAATCGCTCCACCCCTTCTACCCCCTCCCATACAAAATGACACAATTACGCAATTTGAC
Organism: Chorisops tibialis; assembly: GCA_963669355.1. NCBI lineage: Eukaryota > Metazoa > Arthropoda > Insecta > Diptera > Stratiomyidae > Chorisops > Chorisops tibialis. The sequence goes on along the minus strand of OY770263.1, from coordinate 167,201,538 downwards.
AATAAACGGATTTGCTCAAAAAGTATAAAAGTTATTGGCCTGAAATTCAGAATATATTACTTTTATGATAATGTCAATCTATCATATAAAAATTGTGCGTATCCTCCCCCTCCTTCTACCACCTCCCATACAAACTGTACTTATCATGAATTACTCTAAGCCAATTTCCTCAGTGCTTATAAAATTCAGCGGGCTGAAATTGTGCACCAAATACTTATTTAAAATTGTTAGTAAGGTCAAAAAAAATGAGATGATTAACTTCACCCCTTCTACCCCCTCCCATACAAAATGACACAATTTTGCAATTTGACAATAAATGGATTTACTCAAAAAGTATAAAAGCTATTGGTCTCAATTTTGGTATGTATTACTTTTTTAATGATTTAAATCTACAGTACAAAAATTATTTGCTTCCTCCCTTTCCTTCCACCCCCTCCCATACAAACTACACTTTTTCCTGAAATGCTCTAAGCCGCTTTTCTCAGAACATATAACATTTGTTGAGCTCATATTTTGTAATAAATATTTTATTAATATTATTACTAAGGTGAAAAAAAAAATATTTGATTTGCTTCACTACTTCTATCCTCTCCCATACAATATGACACAGTTTCACAACTTCACAAAAAATCGATTTTCTTGAAAATTATGAATGGCACTAGTCTGAAATTTAAGGGATGCCAATTTTATAATATTCCTAGTTATTTCTAAAAAAATCATCAAAATCCCCCCACTCTTTCTACCACCTCCCATACAAACTGCATATTTTCACTAAATCAAACTCACTAATTTTCTCAGTTCCCATTCAGTTTTTGGAGTAAGCATTTTGTATAAAACATTTTCATAGCTACTTTAGCATGATGTCGAAAAAATTAGTACAATGCTATCATCCCTTCTAACACTCCCCATACAAAATTTCTTGGGATCACAAAAAATTCTATTTCATCTAGAGTATCGTAAGATTGCGCTTTACGCGCAATCGTAGCCCTGTTATGTTTAATATTAATTTTAGAATAAGATAGGTTAGTTTATGATATTATTTTAATATTTCATTCATTCAAATAAACAATTATTAGAACTGTATTGCAATAAACTTTCCATTAATTTCGACTAAAAATTTTGTAGTTTGACTCTAAACTAAAGTGAAGTGTCACAGTACGGTACCGATGGGACAACGTACGTTACCACATCATTTTAGGAAATTAAATCCAAAACTGCACCAAATGCAAGAACTGACACCATTAAATGCATTTCACATTTCTTATGTCTTATTACAAATTAATGTCATATTGATATTTCATGGTAATTCGCAGAATTATCAATTTACTTACATTTATAAATTGAATGAAATATATGTAGTTTCTTTTATTTGTCACGCGTGCATTACCCATATTTGTAAGATTTTTGTTTTCATTGAACATAGCATCGATTTCACTCAAGTGAAAACTTAAGAGAGACATAAAACGTAACGTTCTTGTACGGAAAAGTAGTAACAAAAAGCAATGGTTTACTCCTAAAACATAACGTTAAGCCGAAGAATGTCACAGTACGTTACCTAGAATCAGTGTATATTAAAAATCTTTCGATCCCTAGTGAACTTTTCTATAATGACGACCAGACCCGTGGGAAGTTCGAGGATGTATCCTTCCTCTTTTTTTATTCCCAAATCGTCAATAGCTATGCCTTGGGTCATTGGGAATTGAGCTCAAAGGACTTCCTAGAGTGTCCTAGGTTAAGTGTTATTGTCCTTATCTTAAATTCAATGAAGTGTAAGAATTGCCCATCTCAGTTCACCGGAACTGCGGTTCATTACAATAAGGTAAGTCCTTTGGATCCGGTGTCACTTAAAAAGAAAAGCTTAAACGAAAGTAATTGTTATATTTTACCAAAATATGAACCGGAAAGGATCTCTAATTAAAAAAGCGACTTTGTTATAACCTTTGTTCCACGAATCCGAACAAATTGAATGCTTCCTAAATAATATAGAATCGAAACATAAGAATTTTGTTTTGTCTTTAAATTTCTTCAATAGAGAACATCTGTTTCGTATTAGTCCTTATAAGAAGTAAAAAAAAAAAAAAACAATTAACATTCCAGGATTTTTTTTCCGCCCGGAAATTCTTTTTATCCTGCAGCATTATTATTTTTTCCTTGCAATACAAACGTATTGAGTCAAGTCACGAATTATTAACCCAAATACGGCCATTCACCAGCGTTCTTAAGATGAGAAATTTTTTTTTCTCTCCCCCCGAAAAAGGAAGGTCAAGTCAGATATTATGTGGGTAGCAAGAAAAAAAAGTGGGTAGAATTGAAAGAAACTGTGGGAAAGACCACTTTACGGAGTTTCCTATGCGGCTTTTTAAGATACGTTTCCCCTTCTCAGAAGCGTGACTAAAAGTTCGGTTAGTGCTTGAACGGGTCCTCTTTTTCTTCATTTTATCTCCACGAATTCTTTGCCAATAGCTTGAACGGATCCTTATAAATATCTCCCTTGCAAAAAGAGGAGGGGTCGCAGCGAGAAACTGGTCTGAAAATAGGCTATTCGATAAATAACACATGTTTACCAAGTTACATAAGCCATTTTGATTCTTAATGTTTAAGAATTCTGAAAAAAAAATCAATTTATTGACACGGTTGCTTGTCCGTTCTGCAGGGAATAGATGCCACTACAGAACTTTTTTTAAATGAAACTTTTGAATTTAATTAGTACCAGACTAACACACAGTGTCAAATAAATGGTGCCCAACCAGCGTATAATGATAGCATATTCTCTAGCATATAAATGAGTTTGTTTTAAAGATTAAATGAGGTCAGCATGGTTATTCTACAGTTGAAGTTTATGGTATATGGGTCTTTCAGGAGTACTTCAAGTAATTTGTTTGAGAATGGCTTGCACTTTCCTGGGGTTGCGTTCATTAGTTTCGGGAAGCAATCCTCTACAGAAAAAAAATCCCTCTTCCCATTCGGCAGGATGAAGCTTAATTTAATATGCAACACCACAAACTGTAGAGGTCAGAGTGCTTTGCAGGATCTAGGAATTGTGAATGAAGAACAACATAAGAAGAAGACGATTCTGAATCCCTTGAATAAAGGTCACAATAATTGAAAGATTGTACTCCAGAGCCTTTTAAGTTTGTTAGAATGAGAATTCTTGCATCAACACTATTTGCATATCGCCAAGGATGAAATTTTATTAACATAATCCTTTCTGATCTACGGTAGAGAATAGTATACTACAAATTCGCATTTGAACTTTTGAATCTTGGAATATTTCATTCCCGTTTGGTTTTGGTAATCTTTTAAGTTGTAAGAATCTTAAATTGTTAAGCAATAAGTTTATTTTTCTTGGCATTAATAAGAAGATTAATCACTTCTATTGCCAGTAAGGAAATAGTTTTGTTGGAGCTTTTTTTGTGTATCAAAATACCATATTTCAATCGTTTTGCATTTTTACGAACATGAGATATTTACGTTAAGATTGGGCGAAAATTTTAATTTGAGTTGATTCATCTTTTTAATTGAAGTACCGAAGTACCATCGCGATTAAAAAAACTTTACAACCTACATTTTTCATCTTAGGACTCAACGATCTTTGGTTAGTACTGAATGCATCCTTTAGTTTAATGATATAAATAATACTGCAACCGTTTTTGTCCGAAAATTGATGGATCTAAACTCATTAATTAGTTCCAAATTCCCTTCTACCGCCTCCATTATATCTATCTTATAGTCGGTGATCATAGTGATTAATGAAAAATAGATTTACGATTGCGCGCTCTATGACGTTTTCAGGGTGCATAAGGATAGGGTCGAATATAATCGGCTTCGAAAAAAATTCCACAAGATCGGTCGCAGATCGACCTTGCTGCGATATAGTACCGAGGTTTTCGTCGATTGTGGAACACGGCCAGTGTGCTACTCTCAACTTTTGGAAGTGCGTTGAATCCGGAACGAAATTTGAGTAAATTAAGTGCTTGTATTTAGTGAGACCTAGAGTTATTCTATGGAGAAGAAAGAGCAAGACACCTGGTAAAAGAGTTCGGCCAAGGTAATAACCAGCTTTTCCGTTAAATTTGAAAAAGGCGCCAGCATGCGATAAATAAGCAAATTTGATTGCAAACCGTTCATTAGTACGTGAAACCTGCCAAATCAGTTTTTTATCACTTAAAAGTTCTGCAAATTGAAGATATTTGCGAAATAGAACTACTAAAAAGTTATACGGACACAGTGACCGCATACATATGGAAATAGAAAGCGCCCAATCTGACAGGTCCCAGCAAACAATTTAACGAGCGCTTACATATAACGATCATTAAACGAGCATGAAATGCCACAAAACAAACTGCAAACGGTAAAACACCTGAAGTTTGTAGAGGAGACCGCAAGTGCTTGTGTGTCAAGTTCTTTCATTCATCCCCAGCAAACAATTTAACGAGCGCTCGCAAATACTAATCTAAAAACGAGCATGAAATGATACAAAACAAATAAACTACGTCATGATCTTACGCAAACTAAGCAAAAGGGGTCGCACAGTATCGATCTTGTTATGTACAATCAGTTTTCATTTCACCATGCGCATTATAAGAGCCAAAAATTATTTCGTATCGATATATCAAAATATTGCAAACGCAAACGGTGAAAAACCTAGAGTTTACAGAGAAATCCGTATGTGGGTGTCTGTGTTCGTGAAATATTCAAAGTCATAAACAACAGAAATAGAACACGAAGCAATTGTGATCTTCGAAATCTCTCGTTTAGCTTTAAAAGTCAAGTTTTTTAATAAATCGTTAATGTTTCATAAATAATACCGTTTATGAATCGTTAACGATATTCATTAATGAATTAAAATAAAAATCATTAACGACAAATTAATGATTCATTGATAACGATTATATACTTGCTTATATACTCGTTTCTTGTAAGCGTTTTACAATTTATTAATGAATTGTTAAAAGTATAGTTAATGACTCGTTGACGACGCTCATGAACGATCAAATCGCTCGTTAATATAATTCATTAACGATTCTTTAATGAATTATTTTGTTTGCTGGGTCGTTAATCTTTCATAACGAATATCGGTCATGAATCATTAACAATATTCATTAATGTATTAAAATAAAAATCATTGGCGACACATTAATGATTCATTGATAACGGTATTGTACTTGCTTATATACTCGTTTTTTGTAAGCGTTTTACAATTCATTAATGAATGGTTTAAAGTAATTCATTATCGAATGTCCATTTAGTCTTGATGAATTGTTAATGACTTGTTAACGACGCGCGTTAACGATCAAATCGCTCGTTATAATTCATTAACGATTATTTAAAGAATTAATTTGTTTGCTGGGGATCTTTGAAGATCTCTTATTTAGCTTTAAGAGTCAAGTTTTTTAACAAATCGTTAATGTTTCATAAATAATATCGTTTTGAATCGTTAACGATATTCATTAATGAATTAAAATAAAAATCATTGGCAACACATTAATGATTCATTGATAACGGTAATATACTTGCTTATATACTCGTTTCTGTAAGCTTTTTGCAACACATTAGCGAATCGTTCCGAGTAATTCATTAACGAATGTTCATTAAGTCCGCTGGAATAATCGTTAATGACTCGTTAACGACGCTCGTTAACGAACAAACCGCTCGTTAATATGATTAATTAACGTTTCTTTAATGAATTATTTTGTTTGTTGGGGTTAACCTAACTTTTCCAGGTGCCTTGTTCTTTTTTCTTCATAGACTAGCTCTAGTGAGACCCATCGAATTTTCTTTCTAAGCTCTCCACCTGTTGTTCCGTCCGTTCAACTCACTTTCATTTGTAATTTACTGTCGCTTTCACTATTTTGCAAATTATACCATTTATTTATGGCTTAGATTGTTACAGGGTGCTTCGTTTAGTATAGAGGCACTCTATGCAAGGGGGAGAAGACGCTCTGCAGTAGAATCTGTCAACCTGCGAATTCACCCTCCACGATTCATCATTCGTGGAATGGTAAAATTAGTGGTTGTCTTTTGAAAAATTCAACCTCCTTGATAAATTAATTCTTCAAAATTTTTGTTTGCGACTTTTTAGTTAAGTATTAAAAGCCGCGCACAATTCTTGATGTTAAAAATTAACCAAAAAAATGTCGAAACTTTTTCAAATTTCGATTCAAATGTAAGGCTTCACTTTTGCCAAACTATAGTGTCCCATGGAGTAACTATAGCTTAGTAGGTGCTTGTTGTGTGTTTGTGATCTGTCGCCCTTTATTACGATTGTACTCTTTAGGATCTTTAGCAAATGCGCAGTTCTCTACTTTATACCGAAGCCAGTGATTCGTTACATTGCTTTGTGTTAAACTTTTAAATGGTTCTTCTCTTTGCTACATCGCAAATTTCCCATATTTGTTTTACATATACTTTAGATGAAATCTGAGAGTATTGTAAGTTTGCCACAAAGTTTGGTACGCTAAAAAATAAGACTCCGAGAAAAAATAAATGATACAAAAGTTCATGTTATCACTAAAAAGTCACAAAACTGGATGTTCATCCGTCTGTCCGTCCGTGACCTCTAGAGCTCGAGAATGCGTTGAGCTCGAAAGTTGTACACTTACAATTACAATTTCGTATACTCCGTTCTTAACAAAAAAGTAAGGCAAGTTCGTGAACGGGCGAAATCGCTCCACCCATTCTACTACTTCTACCCAAAAACAAAATGACACAATTTCGGAAATTAATTGTCGAAAAGTATAAAATTTGTAGCGCTGAAAATTAAAGTATATTATTTTTCTGATGACATCAATCCACAGTATAAAAATTATTTGAATCTTCTTTCTACTCCTTTTACCAATTCTCATACAAATTACACTTTTTGTTGAAATACTTCAATATAAACCATTTTACTCAGTACGTATCAAATTTATCAAGCTGAAATTATGCACTAAATATATATATATTTAGAATTATTAGTAAGACCAAAAAATTAGACGATTAGCTGCACTCCTTCTACCTCCTCTAATTTAATATGACACGATTTCACAATTTTACAAAAATCAGATTTTCTTGAAAAGTATGAATGATAATGATCTACAATATAAAACATGTCAATTGAATGATGTTTATAGTAGATATTTCTGAAAAGGTCATTAAGAACTCCCCACTCCTTTTACCACTGCCCATACAAAATTTTTTAAATTAAAAAAAAAATCTCTTTCATTTAGAGTATCGCATTTGTCATATTTTTTATATTGAACTGCAAATATCGTTGATGATGATAATAAATATATATATATATTCCAAATTTGTTGATATTGTCATCATCAACGATATATAGGTATACCTATATAATATATGATTCAATTCATATGTTACTAGAACGTCGCTCGAAATCAGAAATCGGTAAAATATCGCAGGAACGTACATAGATTTGTTGAACTCTATGCTAGGAAGTAATAGCCTCAACCAAATTGTTGATGAGATTACGCATATTGTAGATCATCGTCTTGATTTCTTCCTTTCATCCGACTCGAACAAATACTCGTCTTTGTCAACTTTCCTCTCGGAATCTCAGACAATTATTTGATTTGACCTCGGTTCCAATCGCTTCAATTGTATGGAAGCTGTTCTTACAAAACGGATATGCCGCTTGGTCAAGCGTCAATCAGTTTTTCAATCTTTTGAAACCGCCTCTCTCGAGGCGTTAATTAACATCTTCGGCAATCCACAAGGTCAATACTTTAATTTTTCTTCGACTACTGTTAAAAATAATTCACAGAATTTGATAGTAGTCGAGTAATCTTAAATTTAAATTTTTACATTAGACAGTTTTCGTTCAGTGTCATGCCACATATTATAGTATTCTTATAAATAGCAACAAAGTCAATTGTAATAAAATCCGTTTTATCATTAATTAATTATAATTATAATAATTTAGAATTGCTTTTTTTTCAGTGATTCATTTTAAACGAGTGATTAATTTTAATTTTTAATGTGGTCGACATAAAGTTTTAATGTGTCAAATTGCACTTTTGGCTTAATTTTTTTGAACGTCAGTTTCATGATAGATCTCAGTTTTAATCTTTTCAAAAATGTCAAATTGTGATCATATGTTTGGTAATGATTCCAGCAATTTAATTATATATAAAACTAGCGTTAGTTAGTAATACATTATGTGGGATATATATATAATCTGCTTGGTTTAATAGCGCTTTGAACAAAATGCTTTCTGTTTTTTTGGTAACAAAGTAATAAATTATTAGTGCTCTCACGTGTTCCCCTAATATAAATAAAATAAAATTATAAATTATTAATGAAACCATGATACTCGCATTTGAATGGGACAGGCTCGTGATAAAATAAATCCCGTAATTTGAAATCATATACGTATTGAAGAGCGTTAAGGGCATGTTAATAGTTGTAGCTTGTGTTAATTTACAAAAAAAAACCAAATATAATAACATTAAGCTTAACAACATAAAAGAACTACGACTGTATGTACAGCCCAATCATACGAAATTGAAATTTTTGTGATTTAATAATTTGTGTATGGGGAGTAGAGTGGAAGGGGTGATAGCATTGAACTAATTTATTTAGGGTTTTTAGTGGTTTTTTTGAGAAACAACTATAATCATCATAAAATTGATTTATTTTAAATTTCAGATCAATAACTTTAATACTTTTTAAGAAAACCGAATTTTGAAAAAGATGTGATATTGTGTCACATTGTATGAGAGAGGTTAAAAGGGGGTAACCTAATCGGTTTACTTTTCCTCGATATTAATTATAATATTAATTAAGGATTTAGTACAAAATTAGAGCTCGATAAATGTCATACGTGCTGAGCAACGAAAAAGTGCAGTTTCTCTGGGTGGTGTTAGAAGGAATGGGCGGATTCTAATAATTTGCATATTAAAGATCAGATTTATGATAAAAATAATATATTCTATAATTTCTATTCTATTCTTTGATAAAGGTCTCAGCAGAGACCGAAACGTCACGAATAATAAAGCGTAACAGTGTAGAATCCGGAAATCTTTTCTTTTAATTCGAAATGCACTGAGAAAACATTCATATATTCAAACCAATATATTCTAATTTTCAAACTACTCGCTCCTATGGTTTTCAAGAAAATTTGATTATTATATATTTTTGAGAGCGAATCATTTTTTATGGGAGGGAGTAGAAGCGGGGGAGTATTGATATGAAACCAAACGCAGATTACTTCTCGAAGCATACCTAATAAACTGTGGAAGTTTCATTACAATCGGTTCAGCCATTTTTGCGTGAAAGCCGGACAGAAATACCGACAGAAAAGAATTATAAAATAAACATGAGTTTCTGCTTATTTATTGCTAAAATGAAGCAGAAAACCTAACTAATAGTCATTTATGAACAAATAACAGACAGACACTACAATTATATTTATATGTATGGATTGATGTACAGATTAGTCGCCAATCCAATGGATCTTGATTTTATATTTTCTACTTAGTTAGGAGTTAGTTCTTCAAATAATTACTGTCCTGATTTCAAATTTTAGAATAGTTCAGTTAAAAATTCCAATTGTTCTTTAAACAGCATAACCATATCAAAAATTTGAATTTTAGATATTATTGTCAACAAGAAGAAATAAACTGCCAACAAGTCGGGCGAAACTTTATTATTCTTGGGGCAAGTTGCGGATGCGTGGAAAGTCAATATGCAGGTTAGAGTGGTTAGGGAAGACTAAGTGCTGTAGTCAATTTAACACTTTGCGGAAACGTGCAAGATCTCCAGTACATATAATAAATATTTCGTGCGTATATTTATGCAAGTTTGAGTTTTTATGAGGAGGGAGGGAGGTGAGGGGTGATAGTAAGGGTGGGTGGATGCTAATAGTTTTTTAATTGATTGCTTGAATCACGTCCAATATTCTCTGCATAGAATGTCAGTTTCATAGACGAAGTTGCATAGAATTTTCATAGGATTCGGTGTATTTTACATTCACGAAACCAAACATTTGTATGGGAGGGGGTACAGGAGGTAGGGGAATCGTAAAATTTGTGAAGCAATTTTATTTCCCTTCTCTTGTAAGGTGCTCGTACAAAATTTCAAGTTCGTAGCCTTAATGTGTTGGTTATTAGTTGATTTAATGAAATTGGTCGAAATCATACTTTTGTAGGGGAAGGGGGAGAAGGGCAAGCGTGATTTCAACACTTTTAACGTAATTTCATTTCAACTATTTTTGTGAGTTCTTATGCAAAATTTGAAATTGATAGCTTTTAATAGTTAGTTGATAATTGATTTCTTAAAAATGGTCGAAAAAATAATTTTGTATGGGAGCGGGTAGAAGTTTTAAAGATATTCCACCAGTTAATATTTCAAACTATTAGAAATTTTTTTTAAATGTATTTTACAAATTTTCAAGTTTCTACCTTAAAATTTCATTCAAAAGTTTTCAGTTTATGTGTATTTTTTTCATTGTACACGAAACACCTTGTGCACGTTAGACCCCCACTTCGGTGCATATTCTGGAACAATTCTGGAACAAATTATTATTTTTTTTCTATGTATATCAAATAGATATATCGACGTGCAAAATTTAAACTTTGTATCTATTACCAGGGCTCTAAAAAAATTACTCAAAATTTTCAACATTTTTGCTTTCCACCTCATTCCCCTTACACACCCTAACTTAATTTTTTTACCAAAATTAAAGATTATATAGATCTACAATCTGACAAATTTTTGATTTGATATCTGTACTCAATTTTGAGATATAATGATTTGTAGTTTTGGTAAGTGCGCCATTTTTGAAATGCTCCCGACTACTATTATGTCCACATGTTATATTTTTTCATATTTGCTAGTAAAGCTTAGTATACGTTTCAAGTTTCAATTACATAGCTTAAGAGACAGTCAAGATATTCATTTTTAAGTGTTTTTCTTTGCATCCCCCTGACCCTTCCCCTTACAATAATAAACCTCTTTCTAAGCTGATTCTAGTGGATCTATATGCCAGCTTAATGGTCCTAAAATATGAATTTTTTATGATTAGTAATTTCTAAGATATAATCATTTGAAAAAAAAAATCGGACGACAATTTGTTTTTAGGCCCCCCTTTTCGGACGCCAATGGAAAAAAAAAATAAATTAATTTTAGAGTTTGTCCCACAACCCTTTTCATACCTCTGCTAATTTGCAGCTTCCTATCTGTATTCGTAGTGAAGATATTAGCTTTAGTTTTTGACTCTTTGCCTCCCCCCGCCGCCCCCTTCCACCTGACACTCCCGAAAATTAATAATATAATATATAATAATGGAGCTCACTTACCCAATCAACAATCCACTCAAAAACGAGCTTTCTACCTTTAACGGTCTCGGAGATATGAGTCCATATGTACGTACGGCGTACGGCAGGACGGATTTTTTTTGCATTTTTAGGCTAATTTAGCCATGAAACGCGAAAAAAAATTTCAGGGTAGCAAATTTTTTTTTCTGTGTCGATCACAATACTTTATTATTAGAATAATAAAGTAAAATGGAAGAACATTATTGTTTTCTAAACGTGATACGAAAATAATTTATGCGTACGTTTTCTGAATAGATTTTGTGAAAAGTTAAATAATCTTTCTACCAATGATTCCTTAGAAATTTTGAACTATCAACACTTTTCAGTCATCATTGTTGCATTTTCAAAACTGTATTCATTTGGCAAACAAAACTCTTTCGATCCAACGGTGTATACTGGAGAATAATATATAGGGAGTAGTGTCCGAAAATTACAAAACATTATTAAATTAATTTTATTATCACAATTTAACTAAATACAAATAATTTGAGTGTAACCTAAATTTAGTTAAATTGCCTTGTTAAGCGCATCTTTTGAACATATGTATATATTTTTCAGATAATCGACCCTTACGACGATATGAATTTCCCCCTCCTGTCAACATAATTGATTCCAAACATGTTTGTAATGTTATTAAAACGTTTTCAGGAGTATTTTTCCCTGATTTGTTAAATGCATCTTGAACACATTGAATCCATTCATCATGTTTAGCGAAACTTTATGTTCTAGTAATTGAATAGAGTTACCTGTTGCAAGATAACATGCCGTTGTTCATTATTTAATTGCTTCGATTTGGCATCTCTACTTTGTAAATTCACGTTATTTGGTTTAACATTTTCCATTTTGAAATTACAGCAGTGACCATTTCGTTTTTCTTAAAAAAAACTAATTTTTGGTTTTCAAATTTCAAAGAGGCGGTTCTGAAAATAAATGCGTTAAACAAAGTACATGTACATAGGTTCACACGAGCACACCGATTGTTCTTAACGGACAAAATGTGGAAGAGGTATAAGATTTTCGTTATCTCGAAAGCATTGTCAGCATGGACGGCGGGGCCGAAAAGGATATTGAGGCTCGTATAACAGACTAAAATAGGCATTGAAATTCAAAGGCGGAAGTGGCAGTGGATTGGCCACATTTTGAGGAAGCCAGAGCGAAACATCTCCAAACAGGCTCTGGATTATAATCCACAAGAAAGGCGTCGTGTTGATCGATCATGTACCACATGAAAGCGAGCAGTTGAGCAAGAGGCCAGAGGAATAAACAAGTCCTGACAACAGCTAAAGGCCGATGCTCAGGATCGGGCCTTGCGAAAGAGAGCTGTTTCTGTCCTATGTCCCTATAGGAGGACTTAATAGGAATTTGAAATTCCAACTTAACTCAGAAGCAACGCACGTAAATATGTTAGGTCATGTAACTATCAAAGTAAACAATGCCAATATAATGAGTATTGCCAGTTACTTTCGAAACTCTAGATAATTTAAGATTTTCTTTCAAATGTATACCATATTTTGGGAGAGGGTGTTAGCGAGGGCAAGCCTTTCAATAGACTTAAACTTAAGAAATTGCTGTGAATTTGTAATGCTTTACCAAGCTCGATAGTTGGGTTGCCTTCCTTCCACTCGGGTAAGAGCGACACAAAAAAAAAACATAAAAGAATTATGATTGGGCGTAAAGCCCAATCATATGACACTCTAGATGAAATGAGAAAGAGTTCAATGTACCGGAAAATATGTCACCTCCAATTCTTTTAAATAATTAATAGTGACTTTTGTATGGGAGGTGGTAGAAGGAGAGGAGGAAGGTTTGTAATTTTTGGATATGACACCTAATGTGGTATGCAAAATATTTCGTGCTGAATTTAAGGTTTGCAGCTTTCATTATTTTCAATTGGACATAGTTTTCCTGAAATTGAGGCATTTGTATGGGAGGTGGCAGGGGAAGTGGAGCGTCTAAGATGATTTTGAAACTGCTTATCATATCATCCTTATCACCACGCTTTGGTTCAATTTCAAATTTGATAGTTCTAATATATTCGAAGAGAAATGCTTTTCTTGAATTTAAAATACAGATATTTGTATGGGAGGGGGTAGAAGGAGTGAAGAGGAGCTGATAATTTTTTTTAGCATTTATTGCAATTATTAAAAAACAAACTCTGGCAAAATTTTAAGTTTATACTTTTTCTAGTTTTAATGGAAATCGATATAATGCACTTAACAAAAATTATACATTTGTATGGGAGGGAGTAGAAGGAGTGTACGGATCAAAACACATTTTTTTCTCGTTATTGATATTTCTATTTTTATACTTTATGCAAAATATCAAGTTGATAGCTTTAACAGTTTCGAAGAAAAATAATTTAATTTAAATTTCAAAATTTCATGAAATTTGTATGGGAGGGGGTAGAAGGAGTGAGGTCAAGTACATAATTTTTTTCAATTCTGATTGAAATTATAATAAAATTAATTCTGGCAAAAATTCGTTTTTATAACTTTGCTAGTTTCAATGAAAATCGAAAAAATGCATTTTTCCAAATTATGCATTTGTATGGGAGGGGGTAGAAGGAGTGAAGAGGAGCTGATAGATTTTTTTAGCATTTATTGATATTATTAAAAAACAAATTTTGGAAAAATTTCAAGTTTATACTTTTTCTAGTTTTAATGCAAATCGATATAATGCACTTGACAAAAATTATGCATTTGTATGGGAGGGGGTAGAAGGAGTGTACTGATCAAAACACATTTTTTTCCCGTTATTGATATTTCTATTTTTTTACTTTATGCAAAATATCAAGTTGATAGCTTTAACAGTTTCGAAGAAAAATAATTTAATTTAAATTTCAAAATTTCGTGAAATTTGTATGGGAGGGGGTAGAAGGAGTGAGGTCAAGTACATAATTTTTTTCAATTCTGATTGAAATTATAATAAAATTAATTCTGGCAAAAATTCGTTTTTATAACTTTGCTAGTTTCAATGAGAATCGAAAAAATGCATTTTTCCAAATTATGCATTTGTATGGGAGGGGGTAGAAGGAGTGAAGAGGAGCTGATAGATTTTTTTAGCATTTATTGATATTATTAAAAAACAAATTTTGGAAAAATTTCAAGTTTATACTTTTTCTAGTTTTAATGCAAATCGATATAATGCACTTGACAAAAATTATGCATTTGTTTGGGAGGGGGTAGAAGGAGTGTACTGATCAAAACACATTTTTTTCCCGTTATTGATATTTCTATTTTTTTACTTTATGCAAAATATCAAGTTGATAGCTTTAACAGTTTCGAAGAAAAATAATTTAATTTAAATTTCAAAATTTCGTGAAATTTGTATGGGAGGGGGTAGAAGGAGTGAGGTCAAGTACATAATTTTTTTCAATTCTGATTGAAATTATAATAAAATTAATTCTGGCAAAAATTCGTTTTTATAACTTTGCTAGTTTCAATGAAAATCGAAAAATTGCATTTTTCAAAATTATGCATTTGTATGGGAGGGGGTAGAAGGAGTGACAGGATCAGATCAATATTGTGTCATATTAATGATATCTATATGATACTACTTTGACCTAAATTTAAAATTGGTAGCTTAAATAGTTTCAAAGGAAAATCAATTTCTGGAAATTTCGGAATTTCGTGAAATTTGTATGGGTGGGGTTAGAAGGAGTGGGGGGATGTGGCCCGTTCACGAACTTAAAGTTTCTTTTTAGCTAAAAATGACACACAAAAAAATTCAGCACGATAGCTCAAAGCGTTCGAGAGTTATGCTGTAGACAGACGGACAGACAGACAGACGGACAGACGGACAGACGGACAGACGGACAGACGGACAGACGGACAGACAGACAGACGGACAGACAGCAACTCGGAATCGAAGTTTTTGAGCGACAACAAATATTTCTGTACCCTTGGCGGCTCTGTGCGAGCATTATTTCTTAGCGTTACAAACGGTAAGGCAAACACAATATACTCTCAGATTCCATCTAGAGTATAAAAAGTTTGGGAAGCGGGAAGAAATCGAGAAGACTTTTTGCCATTATCATATAGCCAAGCTAAGCTGGGATTGCAAATGTTACCTTGAAACGTCAATAGAAATGAATTATAATATATATATTGAATTAATGCACCAAAACGAATTTAGCGATTCACGCGACGCGGACAAGGGAGACAACCCAACCAAGAATAAACTCGAATTTAAATTTCAAGCGACAGAAATTTACCAATAACAATTTTTAAACAGATCGAAGTCGCTTAATTTTAAAGAGGAAAGAAAAATTTGGTCTCTCGAGCCAGGCGGTAGCAGAGGGAGTATTACTTTATTATTATTATTTTTTTAAACTGTTTATTACGACAAAATGAGGTATCTTGCGTATAACCGTTATTAAAAATAAGTTTATTTTCAAAAAGAAACGAATTAAAGGAAAGATTTCCAGCTTTTACACTGTTCTGATTTATTAATCGTATGGTTCCGTTCTCCGCTGAGACCTTTATCAAACTGATTTTCGATACTTCATATTCTAGTCAAAGTAGAAAATAGATTAATACGCTAGGACTGGTAATCCATGCTACCTGAAATGGAAGTGGAAGCAACCATCTGGTATACAGATGGCTCGCGCACTTCTGACGGGACTGGAGCCGGAGTTAAAGGTCCTAACTTCTCGGTTTCAAAACCGCTCGGCAAAGAAGCGACAATCTTCCAGGCTGAACTAATTGCAATGGAGCTATGCATCCAAGAGAATATAATCTATTTATATCCTATCGGATAGTCAGGCGGTTCTCAAAAGCCCTAGCATTCAATAAACACGGATAGAGGATAGTTTGGGACTGCCTTCAAAACATAATTATCCTTGGAAAAAGGAACGATGTAACCTTAATGTGGGTACCAAGACATATGGGAATTGAGGGAAATGAAGAGGCTGGTCGCCTTGCACAAAACGGCGCAGAAACAACTTTTATTGGTCCAGAGCCATTCTGCGGAAAACCAAAAAGGACACTCCAACCCTATACTTAGAAAGTGGGTTAAACAAGAGCATAAAATCTACGGGAATAAACTTCCAGGCTTATCAATCTCAACAAAAAAAATCCTACCACGAAAAAAAAAAGTCAAGGATATTTTAAAATTCAGCAAGAGTGACATTAATACTCTTATCGGCCTAATGACAGAGAACTGTGGAGTAAACCACCACCTGAATAATATGGGCTTAGCTGCAACCTACATCTGTCGCCTCTGTCTCGAAGACTCAGAAATGACAGAGCACATCCTATGTCACTGTGAAGCAGTAGCTAGGAAAAAAAAACAATCGGCTCGGAAAAGGTTTCCTTTCTATCGAGGAACTAGCCAACATGGCTCCCTCAAAGATACTTAGAGTAGTCAAAGGTATTGAGTTATGGTAAGGTAAAGAGGCAATAAACATACAATAGGCCGAGGTATGGTAGGGTAAAGATGCAATAAACATACAATAGGCCGAGAAGGTCGCAGTGCTCTCACGTGTTTCCCAAATTATATAAAAAAAAATCCTTCCCAATCGGCATATTGGCTTCCCACGCATCCTCAACTTGTCCCAAGAATAATAAAGTTGCGCTCGGCTTGTTGGCAAATATTTTAGTTAGTTTGCATTTCTGAATTTCGTCGTTCTGGGTTTCGATGTTTCCGGATTTCGTACCCAACCCTCCCAGATAGGTTCTAAATAAAACTTTCAAAAACTCGATCGACAATAATATAGGGTTTTCTAATAAGAGGTGTTATTTTGAAACTTTTCCCGTAAAAGATCAATGGTTTCGGTGCTTGTGTGGCACGTAGCGCCGTCTTGTTGAAAGTAAACGTTGTCCAGATCAATATCATCCGATTCCGGCCATAAAAAATCATTAATCATCTCTCGATAGCGCCGTAACTGTTGCTCCAGCCTCATTTTCGAAAGTAAGGTCCAATGACCCCGCCGGACCATAAACCACACCAAACAGTCACACGTTGAGGATGGAGAGGCTTTTCAACAATAACTCTTGGGTTTTCCGAGCCCCAGATGCGACAGTTTTGCTTGTTGACGTAGCCACCGAGGTAGAAATGGGCCTCATCAGTCAAGAATAGTGAATTTTAATAATTTCAATGCGTTGTTGAAGCGTGTATCGTTCCATTTTTATTAATGGCGTAGTTTCTACTTGTCAAATGTCAAAAAATGACAGCTTTAAAAGTGACAACTACCGAAATAGCGGGCTATTCAAAATAACACCTCATATAGAATACCCCTATATTATCCCATTTTAGGTAGGCACGAAAAGAATAATTTTAATATTTTGATCTGTTATTAACTACGCACTTTGTTTGCTTTTGTGAAAAGAATTGAAGAATTGCTTCACCTACACAGTTTTCAATATCTCCTCATTTAAGGTTCTTGAAAACATTACACATTACTTAGAAAACATTACTTGATTTAGCCTTAGGTTAACTCTTTGGTTCGGTGAATGATATTGTAAAGAATAATGTCTTCGTGGTTCTTCAGCATTCTTTTTTGCAGGTTAGATTCCAAAAGTGTTTTTCGTCAACTTGATCTCTTTTATGGCATTTCCTTGGCAGCATAGTAGTCGCTAGTGTCAATATCAGCATCTTTTTTTGAACACAAATTTTCAAAACTAGCACATCGTTTTCAGTTTCAGTTTTTCTAATTTTCTAATTCATTCATAAGCTTCTATTTGCAAACCTTTTATCTGACAATCGCGTATCTAGTTCAATTTTAAAACATGGTAAATCCAATCTGAATAATTATAAAAACGAATACAAAATTTGATAAGTTTGAATATTTTTACAAATTCACAAAACAGAATTTAAAGTGTCAATAATAACGTGTTTCAATATTAAATGTTTTTGAAACTAACACAACAGGAGACACTGATAGAATACGTTGCGAAATTATACTGCGAATGAGTTATCTGAAGTTATCAAAAACTGGAGTTACGTACAGAAAATTTTCTTTTCCATAAGGCGGCATCTAGAGATTCGTACTTTAGTTCTCTCAAGGACTTGTTAATTCTTCTTCTTCTTCTGCAATGGCACTACTGCTCAAATCGAGCGTCAGATATTCAGGATCCTTACCATTTATTTATCATTGTGGAAGGGTTCTTAGCTCTTCGGACAACCCTTTATCTAAAAATTATCATTTTGGCAGATTAAGGTAACCCAGATATACCCACGCAGGCATTGTTCTAGAATTATACGTCTACCGGGATTTGAACTCACGACCTTCGCATTGTAAACCAACACGCTACCCACTAGGCTACGTCCAGGGTTTATTCCTCTGACTTCCCAGTCTTTGGCAATACATTCCAAAGATTTAAAGTTCGGAGTATGAATGACTGCTTATATTTCACTAAACGAGAATTTCGAAGCTTAACAGGAAACTTGTGAGCGCTTTGAGCTAGGCGAGTATTTCTAGGAAATTTTAAAAGGAGTGGAATAAGGTTAGGAAGTTCCTCACTGCATTTACTATGGAAGTAGTGGTAGTAAATGCTAAGTACTCCGACATTTCTGCGATGCTCTAGTCTATAGAAGCCGCGTTAGCTTTGTCTCCAATTAACTTGTTTCTGAAAACGGTCAGACAGTCGTTTTGAGCACCACAGCCTTTATATGCGAATTGTACTCGAGGTGTGGTCTAATGTAGTCGTTATATTTTAGATGTTGGCTAGGTCAGTAGAAGTAAAATATTTGTTATTTCTTCGGAGCACTTCTAGGCGTTTAAAACCGTTAAATGGTACGTCGCGTGTGTGCTAGCTCCAATTAAGATGGTTATTTATTTTAATGCCAAGGAGTGAGATTTATTCGGAAGAGTCGAGTTGTACACCACAGAAGGCCACCGAATAAGGGACCGTCGCTATTATGGAAAAAATGATTCTGTCATGTTGTACATCCTTCTGCAATGGCACTACAGCCCAAATCGTGCCTTGGCCTCCTGACCTTCAGGTTCCTTAACATTTTTACATTATTTACTGTGGAAGGATTGTTAAACCTTCGCACAACCCTCTATCTACGATTTTTTCATTTTCGTAGATTGAGGTGACCAAGGTATACCCAAGCAGGCAGTGTGCTGGAATGAAGCGTCGACCGGGATTTGAGCTCACGACATTCGCATTGTAGACCAACACGCTACACCTTAGTTGTGCTCCAACGTTTATCGCTGGAGTAGTGATCTGGCGAGAGAATCCCTAAGATGCATCGGAGGCAGTGGTTCACGAAAGTTTGCAGTTTCTTGGTAAGCTTAACCATCACTTACCATATAAAGCAAGTATATAACAAAAAAAATTTAGTGCATGCGTCAATTGAGTGAGTTAGCCAGCTTCTTCCACACTCATTCAATGTTGGAACTTTCAAGAAGTCCATCAGAGTCTGTTTTCGAATGCAAACCTTAGAATTCATCCAAGTCTTAGGCGTTACTGTTTTAAGGTCACGAGTGGTAATCCCATAAACTACATAGTAAGTGTCCATTTGATATTCTCAGGGCAAACAGGACTGCCTGTGTTTGAATTCTTCTGCCCCAACTCTACAAAAGATAAATTTTCCATGAATTAATTGTTCTGGTCCAATTGCCAATAAAGCATTTTCTTTTGCAGTTAACTCTACGTAATTCATCTATAGTTCCGCATGGATAAGCTTTACGCCCAATCATATGTCTGTTATGTTTAAATTTCATTCATGCTTTTTCGATTACTATAAATTAATGTAAATTGCGAATTTGCTTAGCTCTGGTGCAGGAAGAACTGTTTGAATTTGCCAAATTAATGATCTACATTGAATGCAAAATATTAATTAGAAAAACAGAACATGGCAATGGTAAGAGTGAAATAGATGCGAATTCTATTTAAATAAATTAATCCTTTTCTGAAATTGTTTTTCAGACCAGTCCTCCTGTATAACATCACCACTTTACGTACTCGCCATAAAAATGCTCACTTCCTATACAGAGAGTTTGACTAGCTTTGACCTTGTGCTACCACCAAAACCGTCGCTTTGGTAATCGTAAATTTCCAAAAACAACCTTCAGGGAATAATCCTGTCTATCGTATTTTAAATCCACAGAATCCGTGAATCACGCCTCCCTTCATTTTCAACATACCTTTAAAAGGAAAGGATATACAATTTTGTGTCTGATGTAGATAGGGTATATGCCTACATATGGTATGACCTGCTCTCGTCATTCTGACATCCCTTGATTTTCCATGCCAATCTAAAGGATACAAATAGCACCTTCCTGACGGTTATTTAAGGATATATATTCGAGGGCAAATCACCAAAATATAAATCGATGGTATGCCGACAAAATTTCCGATTTCGTTTTATGTACCTTTATTTTGTATTTTATTTTAAACCCGCATTACCTGAAAATCAATTATGGATGGTCTCGTTCGTTATTTACGTAAATATGCATTTTAAGGCTTACCCTTTTCTATCAATGAAAAACTCGAATGGAAATTCATAAATCTGGCGTTGAGTTCTAGTAGTTGTAGACTTTTATTTCTTTTAGCTGGAGTAGTTATTGGCATTAGCACCCGTAGCTCTTAAGGTGGCGTGAGCCCGAAAAAAGCGTTTTTGCTGAAGATGAGATAATTTCGAATTAAACAACTACACGAATAGCTCAAAATAGTTCTAGTAGTGAAAAATTAGCTGAAATCATGCGATACTCTAGATGAAGAGAAATTTTTTGATTTTCAGAAATTTTATATGGGGAGTGGTAGAAAAGGTAACGGCATTGAACCAATTTTTTCACATCATGTTAAAGTTGTTTTTAAAAGGTTTTATTGAAAATTTCAGCTTTAAAAAATTAATAGGTACTGAGAGAATCAGTGTGTTGGATTTAGTGAAATTGTGCAGTTTGTATGGGAGGTGGTATAAGGAGTGGGGATTTCTTAGTGAGTTTTTCAGAAATAACTACACACATCATGCATTTGACATGTTTCCAATCGCAGATCTGTAGCATTCAAACTTTTCAGGTAAATCAACGTTTTGAAAAGTTGAGAAATTATGTCATATTTTATGGGAGGGGGTAGAAGGAGTGAAACTAATCATCTAATTTTGTTCTTACTAATAATTCTAAATAAATACTTTGTTCAAAATTTTAGCTCAGTAAATTTTATACATACTGAGGAAATTGGCATATAGTATTTCATATAAAAATGCAATTTATATGAGAGGTGGTAGAAGGAGTAGGGGGATTCAAATAATTTTTATACAGTAAATTGACATCGGCATAAAAATAATATATTCCAAATTTCAGTTCAATAGCATTTATACTTTTCGAGAAAGTCGGTTTACTGTCAAATCTCGAAAATGCGTCATTTTATATGGGAGGGGGTAGAAGGGGTGAAGCGATTTGGCCCGTTCATGAACTTGAACGTACTTTTTTGTCAAAAAACAACGTGTAATAAATTTTAACTTTCTAGCTCAACGTGTTCTGAAGCTAAAGAGCGACCAGACGGACGGACGGACGGACGGACATCCGGTTTTGAGATTTTTGAGTGATAATATTAACTTCTGTATCATTCATTTTTTTTCTCCGAGCCTTGTTTCTTGGTGTTACAAACCTTTGAGCAAATTTATAGTACTCTCAGATTTCATCTAGAGTATAAAGAGCCACCCGATTAGCTGGATAGCCAGGACCTGTTTGGAAAAAAATGACTTTAAAAGTTCGATGCACCTTTAAATGGTCATAAAATTCAATTGATTGCGTGATTTTTTTCCAAATCACATTGAAATTTGCTATGCCAAAAAAAAAATTCTGATGTAGAAAATCAGCACTACAAAATATGAAAAAAATTCAAAATTAAACGGTTTTTTTCCTTTAATATATTATTAAGAAAAATATGTTAAATATGAAACCTATTCGTAACCATGTTCTATTCTTATAGCAATTTAAATTAAGTTGTTATCTTTCTAAATATAGGTAATAAATTTATTTGAAAATGGACAGTTTGCCATTTTTAAAAACTATAAACAAATTTGTGTTATATACATATTTCATTTCGAAAACAAATTTGTTTCATACAAACCCTAGTAAATTTATTAAAGATCAAAATCAAAAATACAAGATTTCATTATCTCGTACCATTCGAAAATAGACTCTTTTCGAAGAATATCGCCATTTGCGACACACGGCTTCAGGGAAAAATTTAAGTACGGACGACAGAATTTTGTCTTTTTTTTACTAAGTGTAAAAAAAAAGACAAAATTCTGTCGTCCGTACTTAAAAGTCTAAAAATGAAGTAAAAAATCTGTCTGACGTATACTGCGCCGCACGTCGTACCTGTAAGCTCTTAAAATTTTCACCACTTATATCTCATCTTCAATCTCCTGAAAGCTGCAATGGAAGCCAGGTGAGGAAGGTGTCTATATTAGGGAATTTTTCATATCTTAAGTCACCTTCATTATGCTGATGATGTGTGTTTGTTGCGTTAATTATTTAGACCTAAAGTCAAATATCCGCTATTTGCATTCCAAATGCCAAGAGGCTGGACTAAAAATAAATGTGCGTTAATTCAGGTACATGCACATGGATTCAAGCACAAGCACACCAGTTATCCTTAACGGACAAGTTCATTAAGTCTACGGTATACTTTCTGGAGGTGAAGAGAGATATTTCTTTGAACCACACATTTTGGGAATAGTCTGACCAGACATCATTATTAAACTACGAACTTTTAAGTGCGTCTATTTTAAGTTAAAAAACAGATAAACATTGAGATTCAAAGCCGGAAGTGGCAGTAGATCGGTCACACTTTGAGAAATCCCAAGCGAAACATCTCAAAATAAGCTCTAGATTATATCGCTTAAGCAAAACGCTGGGTTGGTCGAAAAACAATCATATCCTGGTTACGGATATACATTTTCAAAGCATTTTAAACTAAGCAAAATAAAAATCATTAACTTCTGCCCACCCCTTTCACCACCCTCCATATAATTCAAGACTTTCAGGAATAAATCAATGGTAGCCCTTGACACAATCATCTTATCTATTGTGTAAATTTTTATGTTTACTGATTCAGATGGACTAGATATACGATAGCAAGTAATGAGCTCAAATTAAACATCGGCCGAGATTTGAAACTCGGGACCTTCGTATTTTACACCAGCATGGTACCTGCTACATTTATGCTGAATCTACTCGAGCTATCCATAATATTTGCAGTAAAATGTTAAACATAAAATAAATAATTCTAAAGGGTTTGAAAATCTACATACCTTCCAGCGTCAAAAGAATCCAACCGCCGAAGGATACATGGCTCAACAAGGATTATTGAAATGCCATACAGAAGAAGAAAAAAGCATTTGTGAACCAATTGCTGTCCAATGTGTTAAGGAATACCTGTAAATCAATTCTCAAAACATGACGAACAGCTTCGTCGGAAGATTCTGGGAACTCTTCACAAGATATTTTTCAGTCATTTTTTAAAACGACGAACCGAAACTTCGTAAGATCTTCTACACCATTTTCACAGATGGTGACCGAATAATTACGAATTCCGTTGAGAAGGCTTATCTTCTGTCTGTGAGATTTGCTAGAAACTCTCGGCTATCACCATCAAATCAGTCTTCTCCAAACTATCAAATTCTGGTTTTTCTCTACAAACTCATCAAACTCTATGATACTTAAAGAGCTCAATATTTACAAATCTGCTGGTTCTGATGGCATTCCCCAATTACCCTTAAGAAATAGTTTTCCTCTCTGGTTAAAACTCTTCGCAATCAATTTTACCTATCATTCTCTTCAGAACACTTTGCAACGATGTGGAAAATGGCGAATGTCCAACCAATTCCTAACAAAGGAAACAAAGCGATTTTCTCGATTTCCCATAGCTATCACTTCAATGCAGTCGAAAGTGTTTGAAATGGCTGTCAATTGCAAACTAGTCAGTTACCTTGAGCATAATCTCCTTATTCATTATCGCCAATATGGGTTCCGTTCCGGACGTTCCACAGTAGATCTCCTAGTCTATCGCAATAAATATTAAAACTCGTGCATTCACAAATTCGATGAGGGTCAGGTACTGGCTCTTGACATTGCGAAAGCCTTTGTCAGAGTTTGGCACAAAGGTTTATTGGTAAAACTCAGTTTTTTTTTTTTTAAGGCATCGAGTTTAGTTTAGGGGTGACCCCCTACCCTTTAATGCATTGCACAATTAATTCGGCAAAGGAAGTGGATAAAATTTGAGTGTACTATGGAAATTAGGGTGGTGAGAGACGGAAATGACGGTGAAGGTTATTCTTGAAAGACTGGAGGTTATACCTACTTGGGAAAACGGTAGCCGGCAATGCATTCCAAAGTCTGGACGTTCGGGAGGTGAATGACTGTCTATATTTCACTGTACGAGTAGGAATAGGGTTGACGACAAACTCGTGCGCACGTTTAGCTTGACGAGTATTTCGAGGAAATGTGTAAAGTGGAGGAATGAGTGATCTAAGTTCCGCACTACATTTACCATGAAAGTAGCGATAATAAATGCTGAGTACTCCGAGGTTTCTGCGATGCTCGAGGGGGTTAATAGAAACGGTAACAGTTTCATCTCCAATTAGTCGGAACGCACGTTTTTGGATTCGATCGAGCAGTGCAAGGTGAGTTTTGGGAGTTTTGGGGCCCATAAATACGAATTGTACTCTAAACGAGGTCGAATGTACGCCTTGTAAATGGTAGCTATGTCGCGAGGCGTAAAATATTTTTTGCATTTGCGAAGAATACCTAGGCGTTTGGAAGTATCAAGGGCAACATCAAAGATGTGTGTGCTCCAATCAAGGTGGTTACTTAACTTTACGCCTAAAAGAATAAATTTATCTGAAGAGCAAAGAGGTACGCCATTAAAGGCTAAATTAAACTCTATTTTTCCTGCCCCATTCCAGGATTAAGTCGAGGTCGGTGTTCAGCGAACCGAATAACTCTCTGCGTTTGAAAGCAACAGATTGCTTGTGAGATTCCGCAGCGGAGTCGAATTCAAAGGTGTTATTTAAAGTACTGTCATCTGCAAAACTATGGATTGGATTGAAAGTAGAAAGCAAAAGGTCATTAATAAATACCACGAACAGAG
The DNA here is from genome assembly GCA_963669355.1 of Chorisops tibialis. NCBI lineage: Eukaryota > Metazoa > Arthropoda > Insecta > Diptera > Stratiomyidae > Chorisops > Chorisops tibialis. The sequence continues at coordinate 167,176,172 of OY770263.1, read as the reverse complement.
TGGGCGATAAGACAGAACCCTGAGGGACACCGGAGTTGATTGGGAAGGAGGAGGAAGTAACGCCATCTAATACGACTCGTATAGTGCGATTGGACAAGAAACTCTCAATCCATTGAATAAGGGAGGCGTCGAGGCCAATGGCCTCAAGCTTAACAAGAAGACATTCGTGCCAAACTCTGTCAAAAGCTTTTGCAATGTCAAGTGCAAGAACATGACCTTCGCCGTATCTGTGCAAGCAGGAGTTCCAACGTTCCATCAGATAGACCAAGAGATCTCCCGTTGACCTTCCAGAACGGAAACCGTATTGGCGATCGTGGATAAGCTGTTTATCCTCAAGATAATGAACGATTCTGCGATTGACAGCGGTTTCCATTACTTTCGAGAGCACTGAAGTAATGGCTATTGGGCGGTGGTTAGCGGGGTTCGCTTTGCTTCCTTTCTTGGGAAATGGCTGAACATTCGCAACTTTCCACATTTGTGGAAATCACCCGGAAAGTAAGATAGATGGAAAAGATTGCGAAGTGGTTTAGCCAGAGAAGAGGAGCACATTTTAAGGGTAATGGGGGGAATGCCATCAGGGCCAGCGGACTTGTGAATATTGAGCTGTTGCAAAATCCTGGAAATGAGACGTATGCGAAAATGTAACGAAGGCAACGAAAAACCAGAAGGTGTTGCGATAGGAGGGCTTTGGTTTGAAGGTGGTAGTGTTTGATTGCTCGATACGGGTCGTAATGGATGGCGTATCGTCTTAACCGTTTCAGATCGATTCCGGCGTCCCTCAAAGCTCTATTCTAGGTCCCCTTCATTGTTCACCTATCCTATACTAACTTCGCTGCGTGTTAAATGGTAACGCTCTAAATTATGTTCAGTGCTATAAAAATAAAAATAGCTGACAAAAACCCGCCCCTATCAACTACCACCTTGATTTTAACTGGACTCGACTTCTTGGCACATATTAATATATGTATGTGCACAGAATCAATAACACCCATGAGCGAAGCGTTCCATGTTCACATTCATTTACACTAATTTCATAGTTACTGGATTTTTATTCTTGGAGATTTCGGGCTTATACTTCAGATGAAGGTAGGGGAAGGGAAATGAGGACGACTGTAACGAGTAGTGAAGCCAGAATATTTTTCAGTTGAACTGGCTACTACTGACAAATATTTACAGATGTAATGGTTAACTGATTGATAGAAAGCAAACAGAAACAGATAGTTTCTGAGTACATAGATCTTCTTGAAGTGGAACTGTTTCTTTTTTATTATGACACCTGATTTTTTTCCTAAAAAAAATTATTTCTCCACACCTTCTACCACCTCCAATAGAAACTGCAGAGTTGCACGAAATACAAAACACCAATACCACCATGTTATCAGGATTAAACTTGATTATAGAACAGTTTGATAGCGACTACAGTGAGATGTGAACAAATAAATTTGATCATGCTACCTCTTCAATCACCTCCCATATAAAAAACACACACAACTTTATATTGTCAGATATTGATTTTCTTGGAAAGAATAAATTTGTGATCTGTAATTTAAATCTCTATATTAATTTTAGTTACCTCTGTAAAAACGTAAATGTTGCCTCTCCTAATACCACCTGCCATAGAAACCTCGCACCTTGGCGAAACGTGGTAAAGCAATTTTCAAAACAATGGTGCTCAAATTAGGCATATTTTATGAGTAGGCGATTGATATGGCAGGATAATCGCCACTTCTAAGGTCACAAACAAAAAGACCTGAATGTTGTACATCTCAATAATTCCACAGGTTCCTAAACACGCACCAAATCATAGGACACTCGAGTTTTACAATACGGTTTTCTTCCAAATTTTCAAAACATTCTCCAATTCTCGCTAAACCTTCCTGCGGCGGTTAAGGAAAGAAATATTGACTTTCGTAGTTTCAGTTTCACATTAAAAGCATTCGCCTCATATTTGCTTCCAAGCTGCATTCGACATAGTGTAAGTTCACGATCTGAGATGACTATAGGCCGCGAACATTGAGGGAGTACCGTAATCGCAAATATGCGAGTATGAACAAAAGTTTTACCAGAAGAGCTCTTTTTTTTTAAAATACAAAATGTTGCAAACAAGTGCTTTAGAAAATATTTTCACCAAATTGAACGTATAAAGTGTAAAAGAAAGAAATGTTCGGACGAATTAGAAATTTTTTTTCGCGGAAGAAATATAAACGGCCATCTACTGCAAATGGTAAGATATTTTTATTTAAATTGATTTATTTATTTATTTTTTATTTAAAAATATTTTATCGAATTTTCATTATCACTACTCATCATAGTAAAAGAGAAGGGAAATTACAGGTATAACGTTTTCCCTGTTAAATCATAATTTTGAATTCAGTTGTCTAGATCCTTCAAATTTCTTCAACTGAAAAACATTTAAAAATTCAATCCTCGAACTATTCTAGTAAGAACCTTTTCTCATCGACCTTAACTATACGCAAAACGCAACCCATTAATGCTGAATTGAAGATGTTTCAAAGCTTTTAACATAATTAATAACCCACAATCAACTCTTAACATTCCGTGGGATGTTCCCATGCAATTAGTACTCCCCAAGCACTGACATGCGAAATATTTTCCAAGACATTTTGCCAACTCTTATATACATAAGCTGTCATTTCTATACGGCGACAAGGACACGTACCACGAGATGGCGCGGGAATAACAACAGCAAAATAAATGCAGTCTATAGAGTAGGTAGTTTCTCATCGCATCCTTTTGAAATTCTCTTTTGTCCTATCATCGTCGTGTAGCTATGGTATATATAGCTGTTCTGTTGTATGGTTATTGTTCTTATTGTTGTTCTATACCGAACATTATCCTTGCCAAGACATTTCTTTGGATAAAAGAACAGTACTGCTTTATTTTAGTCACTTGGTATCTTTAAAGCTCGACCTTTTATTTTCTTTAAGACATTACTTAACCCGATAACATTGTCGCGCTAGATCCTTTTGCGTTCCACTCTTCCTGCCTTTTATAATGATTCAATGGGTTCAACTTTGTGTGAACTATCCATGTTGCTTTTTTTGGTTTATGTTTACCTTTTATTTCAGTAATGGGCGTCAGGATGGTTTTTGTCCCTGATTGAGGTGCTTCTTTGGAACAAAAGACAGATATCTAATAGGCTGTGAAGTACATGAAAACTTCACTAGGTGTGATAGCAGCAACGAAAAATCAGTTTGAGGAGAAAAGGAAGTTTAGAAGAGACTTAAGGTTGAACAGGATACCTTTATCGCATACTAAACGCGTGACAGCATATATTTACTTAGCTCTGTGATTTACTAAAGAATGTGGTTTGAAATTTTCTTCTCGATAGATAATTACAGGAAGGAAGGATTCTGCCTGTTCAAATAATCTTTTAAAATCGTTTCTCGTTCGATTGAATGACGTAATTACATAGACTGAAAAAATGGTAATAGCTCGATTCTTGATTTGGAACCGTGCATCAAGAGTCCTGAAAACTTTGATCCAAGTTCTGGAGGTGACATTAAGTGCTAATAGACACACATAGCCTCAACGATTTGCGGAATCATTTTTTTTTCTGTAACAAATATTTAATTACCATATCAAGCTAAGCTAATGGGTCTTGCTTCCTCTATGTTTTTTGATTTCATCCCAGCCGTAAGCCTATAGTCACATCTAAGCTATTTAGTGTCCCTTTTCAATGATCCATCCGGTGTTGGTATTGTTTCTTACATGCTTTATCATAATTTAACAGCACATAAATATACTATTTTAAGGACTTGAGTTTGAGAGTTTGTATCGTTTTTTACTGTATCTATGATAACTTCACTTACTTAACTTAGTTTCGATAACAATTTGGAAGAAATTCTATGTCGGAACCCAGTTAATTCCGCCATAGAATTTCTTCTAAATTTTAAATATTAATACATGAGTATCTAAAATTGTAAGCGACTTTTTTTATTTATTATAAAAGGTGGAAAATGAAACTTGTGTCACTAAAAATATGCTGTGTCATAGTTATATACAAACCAGAAATCATGTTTGTATGTTGCCGTTAAGGCAGGTAAAATAAAGTGGGAGCATACAAGCGGGATCTCATTTTAGAACTACAATTATTCTTTGCTACTTGACTTAAGTGAACGAGCACTGGTAAATCCAACGCAAATGGAAAAGTGTCTAATTGAAGAATGCCTAATATTAGGCGAATTCATATTGAAAGTGTAAAATAACGAAATTTTACACACACAATTTGGTCGACTAGTTAAATTAAAAATGGCAAAGAGTGTGTTGCCATTTTTAATTTAACCAAATTGAGTGTGTAAAAAAAATTAAAAATGGCGAAGAGTGTGTTAAGGACGGTAATGAAACAGACGAAATCAAACGACGGATAATACTAGCAAATAAGACGTATTATTCGGTACTTATAATGAAATCCAAGAAAGTGCACATGAACAATAAGCTGCGGATATATAAAACTATTATACGACCTGTGCTCTGTTATGGCAGCGAGACGTGGACATTAACGCGAACTTCCGAAAAAGCAGTTAACGTCCTCCGAAGAATTTTGGGACCTGTGAAGGAAGGAACGGAATGGCGAATAAGATACAACCATGAGTTGTATCAACTCTACGACGAGCGAGAAGCTTCAACGTCCATCAAGCTACGTAAACTGCAGTGGGCTGGCCATCTAGAGCGAATGGAAGACAGAAGAATCCCCAAACGTGGTCTGAAAGGCAAAGCGAGTCGTAACCGGCCAGTAGGCAAGCCACGCAAGCGATGGGAAGACTCGGTTGATGAAGATAGCAAAGCCATCTTAAAAAAAGCAGCTGGAGGACGCGGTCTTTGGATCGAGACGATTGGAGGCGACGACTTCAGGAGGCCAAGGCCCGATTTGGGCTGTCGCGCCATTGATGATGAAAGAGTGTGTTGGTGAATGTGGCTCTTATTAGAAGTACCTATGTATTTCAAAATCCAATGGAATGAATTTGTTCGAATTTGTACATATGTATATGATGTACGGTTGAAAAAAAAAAATGTTAATGGATTTAATATGATGCATAACATATATAGATGCGGCCAGGAGTCGTGGATCCCGAACCTAATGTTTATTTATTTATTTAAATTAATCTTAGTGAAAATGAATGCTGAGGAGGATTTACGGTCACTAATTTTGTATCTAATATTGACAAATAAATACTCAAAATGGCGGATATCGCTTATTACATTTGGAATCGCTAATCCTGTCAACAATTCAAAATGACGAATTCAATATGGCTGAGAAAATCGGTAGAATTCACGAAATATATGTGAAATATCGTGTTTCGGGCCATTGACCGTAAATTCGATGCTCAAAATTCAAATTCGTGAATTAAATTTTACGGACGATATTCGACAAATTGAGCGGATGTACACATACATATGTGGAATCCCGTAGATGGATTCAAATTTTATACCTTTACTGAATACAAGTATCTAACATGCTTAAAGGTTGGCTGGTGCAAAGTTTGGTAAAATCTTCAAGTAGCCGAGCTCTTAAATAAAAACTTTATCGAAAAACTTGCACAGTAACTGTTCGCTCATTTAGGATATATCAAGTCAAGCATCTTGCACGACGCGCCCATTGATATTTCGTTGATATGATAATATCTCCATCTATTTGAAAATCAATCAATTAATTTTCCTGTTAAGATCCCTGTAGGGACATAAAACAGCAACAATTCCAAAAGCCGCAATCTAGAGCCAGGACTTGCTTATTCCTGTGGCCTACTGCTCAACTGCTCGCTTCTATTTAATACATTGTCGACCGACCCGACGTGTTCCTTGGTGATGATAATCCAGAGCTTGTTCGGCGATGTTTCACTCTGATTTCCTCAAAATGTGACCGATTGACTACCACTTCCGCCTTTGAATCTCAATGCTTATTTTAGTCTGTCCAGTTGTACTCCAAAGTTTGTCGTTGGAGATCACTTCTGGCCAGAATATTCCTAAAATGGGTCGGAGGCATCAGTTCATGAAAGTTTGTAGTTTCTTGGTTAGTCAAACGGTAACTTTCCACATAGTCCAATCATACAACAACACGGATTTGACGCATGCGTCAAAAAGTCGCAGCGAAGGGCGATCTTTCTTAACCTCCAGAAAGGGGAAAGGATACCGAAGGCCTGACAGGCTTTATTTAGACGGACCTCAATATCCTTTTCGCTCCGCCGTCCATGCTGACAATGCTTTCGATATACCAAAAATCTTGCATCTCTTCCACATCTTGTTCGTTAATAACAATCGGTGTGCTTGCATTCAAACCCATGTGCTCATTGGTTTCAGACACATTTATTTTCAGTCCTTTTCAGTCTTTACATTTATAATGTAACTATCGACAAATTTCTAGTTATTTCTCCCAACAGCAAAACCTCCTAATTACGAAGAATGCAGCGATCGAACATCTAAGGCTCTAAGTCCGAACGGTTGTATGCAAGCAAACACATGTCGGCAGCATAATCATGAATATTCTATTAAATTTAAGATACTAGTTGAACGTTTTTGTATGAAAGCCAACAACTGCCATGCTCCTACAGAGGAGAAAGATGATGTCACTAAAGACGAATTCTATGCCCGACTTGACAGCACTTTTGACGTCCTGCCCTCCAATGACATCAAAATTCTTATAGGAGACTTCAACAGAAAAATTCGCAACGAACTCTTTCATAGGGGCGTATCAGGAGGGCATAGCCTCCATAATGCAATGAATGATAATGGCCAAAGACTTATTGACTTCGCCAGCAGTAAGAACCTAGTCATAAGCTCCACCTGCTTCCCGCATAAAAATATTCATAAAATGACGTGGGCATCACCAGATGGGCAGACCTTCAACCAAATTGACCACGTTCTCATCGAAAAAAAGGGCTGCCTCCAGCATTCTAGATGTCAGGACTCTACGTGAACTGTGACTCGGACCATTTTCTTGTTCGAGCTAAATACCGCTGTCGCATAGCTAACAAGGGCCACACTAAAAGCAGCTGGGCTCCTAAGCTCAATATGCAAAAACTAAAGGACGACACAACGAAAGTGGAACATATGACCACAATCAAAGCACATATTGAGGCATTACCTCAGGCTGAGCCTGAGGAAAGTATTGACCAAATGTGGCAGAACATTATGGATAGTATTCACCGCGCAGCAGAATACACTTTAGGACATTTAGAGCGGAGAAAACGAAATGACTGGTTCGATGAGGAATGCCAAGAAGCCATCACCAAGAAAAACGAAGCCTATCGACTGTTTCTCGAAAGATGGACAGGAGCTAGGAGGACAACTATCAACGGCTCAGGCGAAACGTCAAGAAGATCTGCAGACGAAAACAACGCAAAATAAACAATGACAAAATTTTATCACTGGACGAAAACTTGAAGAAAAATGACGTGCGAGCAGCATTTAAAACCGTGAAACAACTGAGACAAGGTTACAAACCGCAAACTACCCTCTGTAAGGACGAAGAAGGCAACATCATAAGCGACGCTACCGAAATCAATGCACGACGGGTTCGGTACTTCCGAACACTGTTAAATAGAACGACATCACAGACTGAACCTTTTATAATTCCGGAAGATCCAGATGGAGATCATCTGCCTATTGCACCAACTTATGATGAAGTAGAGACAGCCTTACATAATTTAAGATCGAACAAGGCGCCCGAAATTGACGGAATCCCTGCAGAGCTCTTGAAAGAAGGTGGAACAGAGCTTACCAGTCGAATATTTAGATTAATTGTTAAAATCTGGACAACTGAAAAATTACCCGACGACTGGCGGAAAAGCATTATATGTCCGGTATACAAAAAGGGCGATCGTCTGCGTTGCGAAAATTACAGAGGAATTTCATTGCTATGTACGTGTTACAAAATCTTGACTAAAATTATCGAACGAAGACTCAGTGAATACGCTAACAACATCATCGGAGAATATCAAGGTGGCTTCAGATCTGGACGATCGACAACGGACCAGCTATTCTCAGTAAAACAGGTGCTAGCAAAATGCTGGGAATATGATATTAATGTGCACCAACTGTTTGTCGATTTTTGCCAAGCATACGATAGTGTCGACCGTAATGCTCTGTACAGAATAACGATTGAACTAGGTGTCCCACCGGAACTAGTTCGGTTAATAAAAGCCACGATGGAAAACAATGAGTGCCAAGTAAAAATCCAAAACGAGTTGACTCACAGCTTTCCAATGGAGTCAGGTCTTAAACAAGGAGATGGTCTCGCCCCCACGCTCTTTAACCTGGTGCTCGAGTATGTCGTCAGAAAAGCAACTTCAGTAACCTCAGTGGACACCAGAGGTACGCTACTCATAAAATCCGCACAGTTGGTGGCGTATGCAGACGACGTGGATATTCTGGCCCGATCAATACTTGGCGTTAAGGAGGTATTCCAGGAGTTGGAGTCGGCAGCGGATGAAGTAGGGCTTAGGGTCAATGAAGCGAAAACTAAATACATGACCCAGACACGAAGGACTGTCCCAGAGAGGCAGAACATTACAATAGGCGAATACAACTTCGAGCAGGTGGATGAATTCGTATACCTGGGAGCCCTTCTCATAAAGGACGGCAATGAGCGACATAAAATTCAAAGAAGAATCACGGCAGCTAACAAAGCATTTTATGCGGTCCTCCCCATAATGAAACCAAGGAAGGTCCATCGAAACAATAAACTACGCATCTACAAGATATTAATTCGTCCTGTGCTGCTATATGGATGCAAAAAGTGGACCTTGACACGGTTTTCGGAGAAGTTAATCGACACTTTTGAGCGAAAAATTCTTCGGAAGGTATACGGTTAAGGAAAGAGATGATTGGCGAATTCGATACAACCATGAGCTGTATCAACTATTTGACGACCCACCAGCATCTATAGTGTTCAAACTGCGCAAGCTGCAATGGGCTGGCCACGTGGAAAGAATGCACGAGGAACGAATCCCAAAACGAGTGCTCAAGGGCAAAGCTCAAGGTAACCGACCGCAGGGGAAGCCACCAAAGCGATGGGAGGACTCAGTCGACGCAGACTGCAGATCGCTTCTCAATTTTTCGAACTGGAGGACACGGTCGTTGGACCGAGACAACTGGAGGAGGTGCATCCGGGAGGCCAAGGCTCGATATGGGCTGTAGCGCCATTGCATCATCATCATCAACAAATTATTAGGAAACAAATTATATTTTTGTAAAGTGCTTTGCGAGACCTTTCCAATGACAATTTGTGCCTTCAAATTATTTTTTCGTTCCACTATGCAGGACTCGTTTGGCACAGGTATTGGAAATTTATTTTATCGTCGTTCGTCTTAGTTACACTGCATTCTATTATTATATGCACTTCATATCCTTGTCGGATTCCGTTGTTATTTTTTGTTCTAGGGCTCTTGCTCTATTATATTTAAGAGCAAAAATCGCCAAAAACCACATGCTTTCATACGAAAAGTAAAAGCGCCCACTTTAACAGGTTGGCCAAACACTATATGGTGTCTACCTTTCTTCTTCACAGAATACCTTTACTAAAAATGAGGTACGCAGAACTACTTTTATTAACGTACATACACGATATTGAGATACAACGAAAAAGATCATTACATTAGTAAATTGCAAATTTTTTTTTGAAAAGCATATACGTGCAGTTATCAGGTAAACGCAATGCACTTTAATGACACTTAAATAAAGGCAATAATATCTTTTCTTCATGTTCCGTGCATTTTTTTTTGAAAAAATCACGAAATCAACCCTTTTTGTCACCCGCTGAAGCACAAATGATTCTTAAGCTTCATCCAGGGCTTATGCGGAAATTGTTCATTCAGAAAGCATTCAAAGCGGATCAATTTTGGTTCACCCTTTATTTTGATTGGAATAAATAAGTCTTGGCAATAGCTTAAGGCCGATTCTCAGAGTCGCACCTTGTGGAAGAGAGTTGTTTCTGTCCTATGCCCCCATAGGGAGTCTTAACAGAAATTTGATTGATTGAATGATTTGTTCTGATTTACAAAATGCATGGCTCTTTCTTATATTGTGGATCCGCTACGTTGCGTCGCTTCAATAGAGGAGACAGAAGACAGGAGACTGTCATATGCGATAATGTTTTTTACCAATTTCACCAGTGTTGGTACAGTGCATCATGTTACATATGTAGCAAGCTAGGGTGTAGCCTAGTGGGTAACGCTTTGGTCCACAATGCGAAGGTCGTGAGTTCAAATCCCAGTCGACGTATAATTCGTATATAAGCACACTGTGTGCTTGGATATTCCTTGATTGCCTCAATCTACGAAAATGAAAAATTCGTAGATAGAGGGGTGAGTAAAGAACTAACAAGCCTTCCCGCAATCAATAATGAAAAATGCTAAGGAACCTTCATGAGACCAACGCCCGACTGAGCTGTAGTGCCATTGTAGATGAAGTAAATAGAAGTTACATTTGCAGTATAGGTACGCCTCAATATCTTATAGCTTGAGGTCAGGTCTACGATGTAGAAGCGACAACCAACACTTGAGTAGGGTGGAAGTGCACCTCTGTTGCAAAAGGTTATTGGAGCGGCGGCCTACTAAAAGCAAAGTATTTTACACAATATGTTCTTCTGCACAAAATAATGACAGATTTTGAGAGAATCTATACGAATTGTTATCGGGAGTTCAAATCCCGGTCGACGCATAATTCCAACACTCTGCCTGATTGGGTATATCTTGGTTACCTCAAACTGCGAAAATGAAAAATTTGTAGATAGAGGTTTGTGTGAGGGGCTAACAACCTTTTCCCAATAACAAATAAAAAAGTAATTTTAAATAGCGAACCCATATCCCTAAGGTAAGCCGCAGATTCCGTCTTATTGGCCAATAGCCTTTCTCTTATCGCTCTTATCTAAACAGTCTTTTAGAGCTGTATGTGAGCATCGCGCTAGTTCCGTCTTAAGTGGGGAGTTCTTTGGTTGTCATCGGGTTGAAAGATGATTGCCAATTTGGCTTCTTCCTGATCGCCAACAAATTTGTCCCATGTGACTTGCGACATTTAGGAATTCTCACCGCTTTGCGCATATGCCACAGATTCTTCAGCATTTGTTAGAAATATGTTTCTAGTTGCGTCCTATTTGGCGTCTATTGTGCGCATTTCATATCCGCCCAATAACGGATGCCTTTTCGTGCAGAATGGAGGTATATTCACGTTTTTTGTTGGGGCCTTCTAGTCTATACACATTAAGCTTTCGCTTCACTTGTAGAATTTGTGGCCGTCGGATAGGTGCTATGCATATTCTCAGCAGGCAATTATCAAGTGTTGATGGTTCTCCACGTTAGCTCCATGCTTCGCTCGCATATCGAAAAGACATCATCTCCATTGACGACTTTTGGCCAAATAATCGATTAGGTTTTGAGCAACACCATCTATGGAAACAAAAGATGATTTATGGTCATCCTTGTGCGGAAAAGGCGCCATCCAATGACTACAAAACTTCACAAATACAAAACATCACAAATAATTCGCCTTTTGCAGGTCTCTTAATCCAAGGTCACGACGCGTCGACCCAAGGATTACAATGTTTCGCCATGACTTGTTCTCCAGTGTTGTCAGAGCCAACTTGAGCGTTCATATCTCCTGAGATGATAATAACATGACCTCTTGGAACACTCTCGAAAGTGGTACTCAGTTAACCATAAATCTCCTCTTTGTCACAAAATTTTGCGGCAAACGAATTTGTGTCCTTAAGCCATACTAGCGGAATATGAAAGAAAATGTAAGATTTGGGTTTTATAGTAGCGGGGGGAAATGTGGAGCATTACCAAAATGGTACACGTTTCAAAATTTCAAACCGTAATATCTCAAAATTTTATACTACTAATTACTAATAATTAGGTTGAAATTTTCTCAGATTGTAGAGTTGTTTAACCTATAATTTTGTTATGGGATAAGTTGGGGTGTAAGGGAAGGCAGGTTAAGGGACAAAATGTGACTTTGAGTATTTTTTTAGGGTTTTGGTAAAAGACACACAGTTAACATTTTTACGTGCATACATCCATATGATAGACATAAAGAAAACATAATAATTTAAACCAACTGTTACGGAGAGGGGAGCCCTAACCTGCACGAGGTTTTTCATGAGCCTTCATCCGATATAAACGTTTGCGACCATTTTTATGAAATCAATTATCACAAAACCGATAAAAGCTATGAACTTGAAATTTTGTATAAAATAAAAATATTTCAAACAAATTTGTGTGGGATAGACTACACCATTGTATTTTATATTTGAAACGCATTCCGCGTTAAGGTTTAACTGAATTTCTTGTTCTCGTTTTGCTAACTTTGTAAACTCAGACACTCTTGCATTATACGCGAAAAGGCGAGGACTTAATTTTTTGGATCAATTTATTTTCTATGAGAATTTCTTATATTTCTAATAAATTAATTTTTAATAAAAATCGTCGTGTTTTAAATTCCTAAATAGTCCTACGTTTGCATTATAAGTTTCGAAATCCCTCTTGCCCTTCTACCGCCTCCCATACAAATGTATAATTTAGACCAATTTCAATAAATCAACTAATCTATATAAATATAATTGTAGTGTCTGTCTGTTATTTGTTTAGAAATGGCTATAAGTTAGTTTTTTGCATTACTTTAGCAATAACTAAGTAGAAACTTGCGTTTTTAAAATTCTTCTCTGTCTATCCGTCTGTCTGTCTGTCCGGCTTTCACGCAAAAACGACTGAACCGATTGTAACGAAACTTTCACAGTTTATTAGGCATGCTCCAGGATGTAATCTACTTTTGGTTTTATGTCACTCTCCTCACGCCTTCTACCCCCTCCCATACAAAGTGACACATTTTCAAAAATATGTAATAATCGATTTTTTTCCGAAACTATAAAAGCTATTAATTTGAAGCTTAAAATATATTAATTCTTTTACAAATGCCATCTTTAAGCTTACAAATTATTTGAATCCCATACAAACTATACTTTTTCATTAAATACTCTACACCAATTTTCTCTGTACGTATAGCTTCTATTAAGCTAAAATTTTGTATTAAATCCTTAATTGGTATTATTACTTTATTATTTTAATAATAAAGTATTGTGATCGACTTGGGAAAAAAAAAAAATTTGCTACCCTGAAATTTTGTTTTTTCGCGTTTCGTGACTAAATTAGCCTAAAAATGCAAAAAAAAAAATCCGACTGTCTGTACGCCGTACGCCGTCCGCCGTACGCCGGTGTGTACGCTCAGAGCACATTAACTCCCAAGCCCTTCGAGATAGAAAGCTCATTTTTGGAGGGATTGTAGGTAGTTGCGGATCTCAGAAGGACACTCATTTTTGGAGGTGTAAGGGTTCAGGGGGAGGCGGGGGGAGCACTTAAACCGAAAACTAAGAATTCAAATATCTCAAACATGGTTACAGCTAGGAAGCTAAAAATCAATATACATATAAAAGGGTTTATGGGACAACTTTTAAAATTAATCTAATTTTTTTATCCATTGGGGTGCAAAAAGGGGGGGCTAAAAACCAATTGTCGGCCGAATTTTTTTTTCAAATAATTATATCTTCGAAATTACTTAGCATAAAAAATTTATAATTTTAGACCATCAAGGTGGCATACAGATTCACTGGAATCAGCTTACGTAGAGGCTAATTATTGTAAGGGGGAGAGTCAGGGGGGGTGCAAAGAAAAACACTTAAAAATCAATATCTCGGCTATTTGTTGAGCTATGCAATTGAAACTTGGTACTTATATTAAGCTATACTAAAGAAATACAAAAAAAATATAATATTTGGACTAAATAGTAGTGGGGGAAAATGGGGAGCATTGAACTTTCCAAAATTTTAAACCATTATATCTCAAAATTCAGCGCAGATATCACATCAAAAATTTGTCAGATCATAGAACTATATAGTTTTTAATTTTGGTAAAAAAATTAAATAAGGGGGTGTAAGGGGAGGGAGGTGGAAAGCAAAAATGTTGAAAATTTTGAGTAATTTTTTTAGGGCTCTGGTAAAAGATACAGAGTCTAAATTTTGCAGGTCAATATATCAATTTATTGTACATACATAAAAAATAATAAAAATTCTACAATTGTTATGCACCGACCCCCCTGGTCTAACGTGCACAAGGTGTTTCATGTGAAATGAAAAAACACATAAGCTGAAAATTTTTGAATGAAATTTTAAGGTAGAAACTTGAAAATTTGCGAAATGCATTTAAAAAAAATCCCTAAAAGAATGAATTATTAACTGGTCGAAAATCTTTAAAACTTCTACCCCCTCCCATACAAAATTATTTTTTCGACCATTTTCAAGAAATCAATTACCACCTAACTATTAAAAGCTATCAATTTGAAATTTTGCACAAGAACTTACAAAAATAATTGAAATGAAATTACGTTAAAAGTTTTGAAATCGCGCTTACCCTTCTACCCCCTCCCATACAAAAGTATGATTTCGACCAATTTCATTAAATCAACTAATAACAAACAATTTGCAAGCTATGAACTTGAAATTTTGTACGAGCACCTTACAACTAAAAAGAAAGAAAATTGCATCACAAGTCTTAAGATTCCCCTACCTCCTCTACCCCCTCCCATACAAAATTATTTTTTCGAGCATTTTTATGAAATAAGTTATCAGCTAACTCTTAAAAGTTATCAATTTAAAATTTTGCATTGAAACTTATAAAAATAATTCAAATGAAATTGCTTTCAAAATTTTCAAATCGCGCTTGCCCTTCTACCCCCTCCCATACAAAACTATGATTTCGACCAATTTCATAAATCATCTAATAGCCAACAAACTAAAAGCTATGAACTTGAAATTTTATAAAAGCACCTTAAAAGAGAAGCGAAATAAAACTGCATATCAAAATTTACGATTCCCCTACCTACTCTACCCCCTCCCATACAAATGTTCGGTTTCGTGAATGTAAAATACACCGAATTTTATGAAAATTCTATGCAACTTCGTCTATGAAACACATTCTAGACAGAGAATATTGGACGTGATTCAAGCAATTAATTAAAAAGCTATTAACATCCACCCACCCTTACTATTACCCCTCCTCCTTCCCTCTATAAAAACCCAAACTTGTAGAAACGAATGAAATATTGTTAAATAGACAACAGCCCTGCTCAAGAACTCCCTTTCACTTAGTCTTCCCTAACCACTCTTACTTGCATATTAACTTTCCACACATCCGCAACATGTCCCAAGAATAATAAAGTTTCGCCCGACTTGTTGGCAGTTTATTATATATATTGGGGAAAAAATAATCGATCAGCTTCACTCCTTCTACCCCCTCCCGTACAACGTGACACGATTCCACGACTTTTCAAAAATTCGATTTTTTTGAAAAGTGTGAATGGTACTGATCTGAAATTGAAAATACATCAACTGCATGATGATTATAGTACTAACTCAAAAAAATACTAAGAACTCCTCACTCCTTCCACCACCTCCCATACAAATTGCACTTTTTCATGAAATACTCTACATTAATTTTCTCAATACGTATAACTTTCATCGGGCTAAAATTTTGTATCAAATCCTTAATAAGCGTTATTATTAATATCGGGAAAAAATTAACCCATTAGCTTCACTCCTTCCACCCCCTCCCATACAATGTGACACAATTTCACAACTTTTCAAAAATTCGATTTTCTTCAAAAGTGTGAACGTTACTACTCCAATATCTAAAATATATCAATTTAATTGTTGTTTTCCGAAAAATCACCAAAAAACCTCCCCCCCCTCCTCTCCTTCTACCACCTTCCATACAAATCGCACAATTTCATTAAATCCAATGCACTAAGTTTCTCAGTATCTATTCAACTTTTCAAGCTTAAATATGGTACAAAACATTTTATAGCTACTCTTGCATGATGTGAAATAAATTAGTATTCACCTTTTCTACCACTCCCAATACAAAATTTCTTATCGCAAAAATTTCGATTTCATCTACATATAGTATCGTATGATTGGGCTTTACGCACAATCGTAGTCCTTTTATGGTTTTAAGCTTAACGTTATTTTATTTGGTCTTTTTTTACAATTAACACAAGCTACAACTATTCACATGTCCTTAACGCTCTTCCATAATTACATGATCTCAAATCACGGGATTGATTTGTTTCAGTCTTAATAATTTATGGTTCTGATTCTAACAAAATACAAACCATTGTGTTTAAAGAGTCTTTAAACTAAACAGATTATATATCTTGTAGTGACCCTACAATATTAATAATATACGAATAATAATTTTTATTATGAATTGAAATAAGAACGTATTTTGGTTACAACCTGCATATTTAATTTTCAATCCGCACTGTATAATATATCAAAATTCTAGGTATATAATATTTTTCACTCAATATAATTATAATATTTTGATTTTGTAAGTAGGCTATAAAAACAGATAAAAAAATAAGAGATTCATTCGAGAATGTTTTTGATCAGAAAAAGCGCTGTGTTTTATGTCCGAAAATAATAATTAAATAAAAAGCAAAAATAATAATTAAATAATAATTAAATAAAAGGCAATTTTTAAATAGAGATTAGAGTTTTTGTAAAGATTATTAACTCTAACATTGGTGACCCCGAAGAATTTAACGTTGCAATGCAGGAGTGCAGCAGTCAATCTTCTCAAGAAAAATTTTTTTCTCAAGAGAAAAAGTGCCGTTCTTGTGAATTCGGCATACTGAATCGGCGAAACGCAGCGACCAGCGGCAGCATCCAAGCGTAAATTTACAGCATACATTTGTGCAAACGCAAGAGTGCCGAACAACGGAAGAAAAAAAGAAGAAACATCCAAGGCAGCAACAAGACTTAGGAAATATTATAAACACCAATTATAATTTTTCATATCAAAATTATCATATAATTTTCATGTAAGTACCTAAAATTTTGGTATAACAATAGATTTTATCAATCAGTGCGTATTA
This sequence comes from Chorisops tibialis, assembly GCA_963669355.1. NCBI lineage: Eukaryota > Metazoa > Arthropoda > Insecta > Diptera > Stratiomyidae > Chorisops > Chorisops tibialis. Next base: position 167,159,231 of record OY770263.1, on the reverse strand, counting down.
GAAGACTTTTTAAAAAAAAAAAAAAAATATTTTATCAGTCAGTCAAAAAGATTAATTCATATTATTCGGATATATTTATATATATAAAAAAAGTGAAAACTAAAAGGGATGAACGGTTTCTTTTTGTAATAGTGATTGATTGTTAAAGGCAACTAATATTTCATTTGTGTGTGTGTGTGTGTTTTTATATATAACGAGTTTTGTGTTAATATTAATAATTTTCTTATATACGACGAGTTTTCTGTTTGTCGGTAATTTTCCTTTTCGGATTTTTGATTTTTCCTTTCTCTCACTCTTGATTTCACATCATGGGAATCGAAGACGAAGAGATAAATCAGCCGAATGTTAAAGACATAAGGCAATCATCAAACGAGAATTCACTGAACCCACATTGCAGCAATGCGTATGGGAATGAATTAAGCCCTATGCATGTGCGCTTACCCACTTTCTGGCCTAATAGCCTTATAACATGGTTCATTCAAGTTGAATCACAGTTTGCAATAAGCAGAATAACTAGCGATGCTTCTAAATACAACTACGTTGTGGCAGCCTTACCACACGGCGTTGCGGAATCGCTTACTGATATTCTTGAGAATCCGCCAAAGGATAATACGTATCCATATTGTAAAAAAGCAATCATAGATCGCCATTCACTCAGCATTGAGTCAAGAATTAAAAAATTAATTTCAGTGGAAGAAATGGGTGATAAAAAACCATCTGAATTCTACCGCACAATGAAACTATTGGCAGGGAATTCAGGAACAGTTGGGGAAGAGTTAGTGAAAAAACTTTGGGTAGCGAGATTACCCAACTTAATCAATATAGCGCTGATTCCCCAAATGAGCAACGATATGCGGTGTATTCTCGATACAGCTGACAAAATTTGGGAGGCAATGAAAAATAATGATAATGTTGTATCAGCTATTAACATACGCCCAGAAAAACACTTTAATGACTCCAATTCTGAAAAAATTGAAAAATTGGAGCGAGAAATTCAAGAGTTGAAACAATTAATAACGAATAAATGTAACCTTAGAACTTCAAGGTCGCCCACAAGAGGTAGAAATTCAACTGGTTCGTCTAACAATATATCCAGGTCAAGGGGAAACAAATACAATCCAAACGGATCTCTGTGTTGGTACCATTTCAAATATGGAAGTGATGCCAAAAAATGTATAACGCCATGCACATTTAAAAATTCTACCCCATCAACATCCGTTTCAACAAACTAAATAATCCCACTATTCAAGCGGCTGATAGTGGGGTGTTATTAAAAAGTCGCCGCCTATTCGTCAAAGACAAAAATAGTAATTTAAATTTCCTGATTGACACAGGTGCCGATCGTTCTGTAGTTCCACGTAAATTTTGCGCAAATACTACAAGCAATAACTCTGAGTTGTGCCTGTTCGCCGCGAACGGAACAACCATAAATACATTCGGAACTCGACTGATGCAAATAGATTTAGGTCTTAGACGAACATTCTTACACGTTTTTATCATAGGCAAAGTAAACCAACCCATTATAGGCGCGGATTTCTTGGAAAAATTCGCATTAAACGTTGATCTTAAAGGCAAACGATTGATAGATAGTAAAACGACTTTGCACATAAGCGCGAAGTCTTCTAATACAAATTCCCCAACTCCAACAAACTACTCAATAGACAATCCATTCGGTGAATTACTTCGCAAATATCCTTCGTTAACCGCATCTCCGGATTTTACGCTATCGACAAAACATAGCGTAGTACATCATATATTAACAGAAGGCCATTTACCATACTCCAAACCTCGTCGACTTGAGCCAGCAAAATACAAAGCCGCCAAGTTGGAATTTCAGCATATGGCGAACATGGGAATTTGCAGACCATCCTTTTCCCCAGTATCTTCACCGCTGCATTTGGTAGCCAAAAGAGGTAGTGACGAGTTACGACCATGCGGTGATTACCGTAGACTAAATGCCGTCACAATACCTGATCGTTACCCAATACCTCATATACAAGATTTTACCATGAGGCTTGCAGGATGTTCTATTTTCTCTAAAATAGATTTATTTAGGGCATATCACCAAATTCCAGTTGCGTTAGAGGACATTCATAAAACCGCAATCACGACTCCTTTTGGTTTATATGAGTTTCCAAGAATGAGTTTCGGATTACGTAACGCCGGTCAGACTTTCCAGCGTTTTATGAATGAAGTCGTGTTAGGACTCGATTTCGTTTTCGTCTACATTGACGATATATTGATAGCTAGTAAAGATATCACTGAGCACAAAAATCATTTAAAACTCCTTTTTGAAAGGTTATCAAAATACGGTTTAACAATAAAACCAAATAAATGTATTTTTGGAGCGCCAACACTTGATTTTCTTAGCCACACCATTTCCAAAGATGGAATCACTCCATCAGCGGACAGAGCTAAAGTCATACAAGACTACCCGTCACCTAAATCCATCAAACAAACACAAAAGTTCATTGGAATGGTTAATTATTACCATCGTTTTGTTCCACACTTGGCCGAATTTCTTGCACCAATATATTCGCACATCACTACATTACAAAGCCAAATCAAATCAAAAGTAAAACCAACATTTTCCTGGCCTGATGAATGCGAGACATCTTTTCAAAAAATTAAAGACGCGATGTGCAAAGCCGTTTTACTCGTTCACCCTGCCGAGGGCGCGGAGATTAGCATAACGACAGATGCCTCTAACCACGCTGTCGGAGCTGTACTACAGCAGTATCACAACAAAAAATGCCAGCCTTTAGCATTTTTCTCTCGGAAATTTTCATCAGCAGAAAAGAATTATTCCACGTTTGACCGTGAACTCCTAGCTATATTTCTAGCCATAAAACATTTCAAATACTTTGTAGAAGGAAGGTCATTCGTCATTTACTCAGATCATAAGCCATTGGTATATGCTATCAAATCAAAAAATGATAGAAGTCCTAGACAGACACGTCATCTGGAATATATTGCACAATTTACAACGGATATCCGCCATGTTAAAGGAAAGGACAATATCGTAGCCGATTGCCTTTCGAGAATAGGTACGGATATTTCTTCGATAAATATTCATTTGGATCACGCCACTTTCGTCAAGCACCAATCATCTGACACCGATTTGCAGAGATTGCTTAATGATCCGAAACGGCAAGATTCTCAAGTAAAAATGGAACAAGTTCCTACTCCACTATCTGACGACAAGCTCTGGTGCGAAACGAGTACCGGAAAGCCTCGACCATTTGTTCCGCAGGCACTTAGACAACATGTTTTTCATAAGCTTCATTCTCTGTCACACCCAGGCATAAAAGCCACAAGAAAGTTAATCTCAGCTCGATATTTTTGGACGAATATGACAAAAGACAGCGTGGACTCAATCATGCATCCCATGCCAAAAAGTAAAGTTAATAGACACACAAAGTCAACACCCGGGAGATTTGAAACACCCGCTGGTAGATTTGACCACATCCATATGGATCTAGTTGGTCCACTTCCCACATCGGATGGAAACTCCTACATCTTAACAATTATCGATCGTTTCACCCGTTGGCCCGAAGCAATCCCTATACCAAACATGTCAGCCGAAACCGTCGCGAAAACTTTCGTAACGCATTACATTTCACGGTTCGGTGTTCCTTTAACACTTACAACCGACCAAGGTTCGCAATTCGAATCAAAACTATTCCGCGAGTTATCAAACTTAATTGGCACTAACAAACTAAGAACCACCGCTTACCACCCACAGTCTAATGGGATGGTAGAACGTCTGCATAGACAAATCAAGGCATCACTCATGGCAAGGTGTAACACCATGCACTGGAGCAACGAGCTACCAATGGTGATGCTTGGTTTAAGAGTAGCCGTCAAAGAGGATCTAAAATGCTCCCCATCTGAAATGGTTTATGGGCAAGCTCTTAGAATCCCTGGCGAATTTTTCGAAAATTCCAATTCATTGAACTTAACAGAAAACTTTATAGAAAGGTTACGTAGTAATATGAGAGATATTAAAGCAACAGAACCACGTTCTTGCGGCAACTCCAGAGACTTTATACCGAAGTCACTGGACACTTGCACCCATGCATTCGTTAGAGTTGACAAAGTCAAGCCACCCTTGAATCCACCCTATGAAGGACCTTTTCCGATAATCAGAAGATTCCGAAAACATTTTGTAATAAATATCAACGGTCGTAATAAATCCATTTCGATCGACCGATTGAAACCGACATTTGGAATAGCCACAACAAATATCCTTAAGGAAAACAAGCACAAACACGAAGGAAATAAAAAAGTAAAATTTGCTAGTCAACTCGTCAATACGCGGTATATAGAATAAACTTCATTTTTGTTTTTATTATTAACAATTAACTTTATTAGCTATATTTTAATTTAAAAAAAATATTTTAATGCTAATAGTTTGACAATTTAATAACCGTTTCACTAGAAAGGGGGTACTGTAGTGACCCTACAATATTAATAATATACGAATAATAATTTTTATTATGAATTGAAATAAGAACGTATTTTGGTTACAACCTGCATATTTAATTTTCAATCCGCACTGTATAATATATCAAAATTCTAGGTATATAATATTTTTCACTCACTATAATTATAATATTTTGATTTTGTAAGTACGCTATAAAAACAGATAAAAAAATAAGAGATTCATTCGAGAATGTTTTTGATCAGAAAAAGCGCTGTGTTTTATGTCCGAAAATAATAATTAAATAAAAAGCAATAATAATTAAATAATAATTAAATAAAAGGCAATTTTTAAATAGAGATTAGAGTTTTTGTAAAGATTATTAACTCTAACAATCTCACATAATGTACATATTACTAACCACATTCTCAAAAATTGCTTATTTTGCGATTCTTACGCGGACAAAGTCGCTGGCGATCGCTAGTAATCAATAAAATAGAAGCTATGAGCTTGAAATTTCTTATGAGCACATTTCAAGAGAAACAAGATAAAACTGCGCCACTAATTTTACGATTCCTTCACCTCCTCTACCTCGTCTCATACGAAAGTTTGGTTTCGTGTATGTATATGAAACACACCGAATTTCATAGAAATTCTATGCAACTTTGTCTATGAAACTAAAATTGTGAACAGAGAATAATAAACATGATTCTAGCAATTAATTAAAAAATTATTAACATCCACCCGCTCTTTATATCACACCCTCTCCTACTCTCATACAAACCAAGCTTGCAAAAATAAACTTATGAAATATTAATTATTTGTACTGGAAGAGACAACAGCCCTGCCCTAGTTCACATAGTCTTCCCTATCTACCCTAACATTTATATTGACTTCCCACACATCCTCAACTTATCACAAGAATAATAAAGTTGCGCCCGACTTGTTGACAGATATTTTAGTTTACTACTAAGTGTTACTAGCATCACTCAAATGTTGAATAAATATAAATTTTAGAATGGCGCTAAGCCTTGTTTACGAAATTTACGACCGCAATAAAATTACGATGAATGAAGGAGTTTTTTTTTGGTATACTGAAACTACCAGAAAGCTGACAATATAATCCATGTATTTTTGATAAGATAACACAATACATTTACCAATGTCTGATTAAGACATGATACGAGAATTTGGTCTTTACAAAACAAGATAAGACATTTACGTTGAAAACAAAACAGCACTATTTTATTGTAAAATTCATGAAAATCTAAGGAGCAAAGCAACATTTCAAATTTTTAACACAAATCTCTGCAAATGAGTGTGCGGTGGATTCGCGAAGAAAACTTTCTCACCATTTTCATTTCGATACGATTCATACGAGATTTTCCCGATACACTTCATGCCTAATTTTGTAGCAATCTTGGCCGTATGATTGCTCGTACAGTCCATATAAATCACTTGTAATCCGTTCGACTTAGCCAATTCGATTGCTGCCGCACACAATTGCATTCCGATCGATTTTCCACGAAAATCGGGCTCAACCGACAAGATCATCATATTGAAGGCCTTTTCGATTCCGTATAGATCGAAAACATTGTACTTTCGATCGATAGCGTTCAGTATTTGAAGTGCTTCGATTGCCGCTCTATCCGTCATCGAGGTAACGCACTTTGGCGTAGAAGTAGATGTGGAGATGCCATTAGTCAGAAATCCTGCAAATTGGCGTTCCGGTCCGATTCTGGCAATCAGTGTTAATCCATCGTTTGGTAATATATCAGTGGATACCTCCTCCGCGTCCGATTTTATTTCACTTAGGCAAATGTTAAGTGGTTCATCAGGAAGAAAGTGTTCCTCAAATGCTAGTTGTATTAGGTCGTTTTCTTCGGGCTTAGCTAGACGAATTTCAAGAGCGGGCTCCATTATCTTAACCGAACAGTTTCTCTGAAAACTTTACGCGATACTACTGAGTATAATGCGATCTTGGTCCAATCGCACTCTTTACATTTACTTGTTTGAAGCTTACCGCTAATCTTATGTTTACATTTCGCTGAGTTTTACATAAGTTCACTAGAATTGCTTGAATATATCAAAAGTGATTAACTTCGTCCGACTAAAAGGGGTAACAAAAGAATTGTTAAAGGCATGATAATAAGTCAATATTGATGCTATTAGATAGCAACCACTCACTTTGCATTGCAAGTAAATGGCTGGTGACATCACAGTCGGACAAAGCAGTTTACTGATTCTAGTTATCTGTTTTAAAACATACTCTCAAACTCTGTGGTAAGGATACCAAATGGACAGGCGATGTAACTGCTCACGGTTAGTAGCTGGTATCGTTCAGCAAGCTATGAGAATCTGTAAAGTATCCTGGAAAACATACAATACTCGACGTCCGCCCAGCTGATCCCCACTTTATCGAAAATTACAGAATTAAGTGCCATTTATGCGCTCTCGAAAAAACCCAGAAAAATTGTTTGCGCTCCTTTTGTTTAATAGGAATTAATTAGTTTATGGTGGGGGGGGGGGGGTGGCTGGGTAAGCGGCAAGCCAGCCCCTTCATCCCTAAAATATGATATAATTGACAAACGATAGAGATTTTAAATTTAAACTCGCCGTTTCCCAATAGATAGCGCCAGCAGTAAATGCTGCTCAAAAATGGTGGATCGGAAACGTCACATAGTAAGGTTAGGCATCTGTCAACAACTCCTTATCATTACATTTATCAACTATTATCGGCATCATACACTGTTTTATGGGCGAATATGTCGAAGTTTGAGCCAAATAAGCGTCATTTGCGGGAGAAGATGTCTCCTCGATGTGCGAGCAAAACGTGGAGCTGACGTGGGGAGCGATCACCACTTGATGGTTGCCTGCTTGAGATTGTGTACAGAAGCTACACAAATTCTTCAAATGAAGCGCAAGCTTAATGTGGATAAACTCAGAGATCCCAACAAAAAACGCGAATACACCACTATTCTACGCGAAAAGTCATCCACATTGGGGTAATATGAAATGCGCACACTGGGCGCCAATTGGGAGACAACCAGGCAAATTTTTCTAAGTAGTGCTAAAGAATCTGTGGGCTATGTGCAAAGCGGTGAGAAACCCTGGATGTCGGAAGACACATGGGACAAGGTTGGCAATCGGAAAAAAACCAAATTGGTAATCATCTCTCAACCCGATGTCAACCAACGAACGCCCGACCTGAGGCAGAACTACCGCGCTGCTCATATACAGCTTAAAAAGGCTGTTAAATGCGACAAGAGAAATGCCATTGAAGATCTGGCCAATAAGACAGAATCTGCGGCTTACCTTGGGGATATGGGTTCACTATTTAAAATCATAAAACAGTTGACGAACAGGGATTTCACCGTCAACCACCTGGTGAGAGATGTCAACGGAACTCTCCTTAATATGAGTGAACACTAGTTGCGGCGATGGAAGGAATACTTCTCCGATATTTTAAACATCTTGTCAGAGGAAGATATCCCAGAAACAGAACAACTACCAAACATCCTACCGCAACAATCCTCTATTAGAGAAGATCCCCCAGATAAGGAAGAGACAGTTTCCACCATTCGGTCAATGGCGGGAAGGAAAGCTCCAGGTATAGACGGACTACCAACCGAACTCCTCAAAGCGGACCCGGAAATAACAGCCGATATACTCGTCCCACTCTTTACTGAGGTGTGGAATGAAGGAAGATATCCGACTGAATGGAAGGAGGGTGTCATTGTGAAAATTCCGAAGAAGGGTGACCTTCGGGATTGTGGCCATTGGCGTAGTATATGTCTACTTATTGCCGTATCAAAAATTATGGCTAAGGTAATTCTCAACACGATTAGTGATGTTGTCGAGAGCACTCTCGAAGTTTATCAAGCTGCATTCCGTAAAGGGTAGCTTTTTACCGACCACAAATATGGGCTCGCCACTATATCTCATGTTTGTGGACTTCGAGAAAGCTTTCGACAGTGTTAAACGAGATGTGGAAAACTTTGTCGGAGTGGTATTCCAGATAAGGTCATAGCTATGATTACAGAATTCTAGGGAGATGCAAGGTGTCACGTCTTGCATAGATGAGAGCTGTCCCTTTCTTGTGCGAACAGGTGTCAGACAAGACTGCATATTATCACCAGTCCTGTTTCTGGTGGTAATAAATGACATCTTGAAAGCTGCACTGGAAGGTGGGAAGGTAAAGGTCTTCAAAGGAGACTATTTAACATCTTAAGTCACCTTGATTATACTGATGACGTGTGTTTGCTTCCACATAACCTTTCGGACTTAGAGTTAAACGTTCGCTCGTTGCATTCTAAATGCAAAGAGGCGGGACTGAAAATAAATGTGCGTAAAACCAAGTACGTTCACATGGGTTCGAACGCAAGCACACCAATTGTTCTTAACGGCCAAGATGTGGAAGAGGTGCAAGATTTTTGTTATCTCGGAAGCATTGTCAGCATGGACGGCGGAGGATATTGAGGCTCGTCTCAAGAAAGTTTGTCAGGTCTTCGGTATCCGTTCCCCTTTCTGGAGGTTAAGAGAGATCTCCCTTCGCACGAAGCTGCGAGGTTTCGATGCATGCATCAAATCCATGTTGTTTTATGGTTGTACTACGTGGAAAGTGACCGTACCACTTACCAAGAAACTACAGACTTTCGTGAACCAATGCCTCCGACGCAGTTTAGGAATATTCTGGCCAGAAGTGATCTCCAACGGCGATCCTTGGAGTACAACTGGCCAGACTAAAATAGGTATTGAGATTCAACGGCGGAAGTGGCAGTGGATCGGTCATACTTTGAGGAAACCAGAGCGAGTGACACCATTACAGGAGCTCACTACCAAACACAGCGAATGCACTTGAGCCGAGCATTGAAGGAGAAACGACAGTATAATGAGGAGAGACACGATAAAGTGATTTTGCTGCTCAACAACGCTCGACCACAAGTTACTTACGTTATGAAAGCCTTCCTAGAAACACTGAAATGGGACGTCCTTCCCCACCCGCCGTATTCGGTAGACATCGCCCCTTCCAACTACCACCTATTCCGATCGATGACGTATGGCCTGGCTGAGCAGCACTTTCATTCTTCCGAATAGTAGCTTTTGTATAAGAGGTGCTAGAAGTAGAGGGGGAGGTTTGTAATTCTTGTATATGACACCGAGCGTGGCATGCAAAATGTTTCGTGCTGAATTTACAATTTATAGTTTTTATTATTTTCATAGAAATTGGACATAGTTTTCCTGAAATTAGAGCATTTGTATGGGAGGTGGCAGGGGATGTGGGTGGTTTTAGATCATTCTGAAACTGCTTCTCAACATCCTTGTCACCATGGTTCGTTTTAATTTCGAAGGAGAAACTCTTCTTAAACTCATAATATAGATATTTGTATGGGAGACGGTAGAAGAAGTGAAGCCAAGCTGATATTTTTTTAGCATTTGTTACAATTATTAAGGACAAATTCTGAGAAAATTTTGAGTTTGTACTTTTCTTAGTTTTAATGGAAATCGATGTAATGCTGTTACAAAATTATGGATTTTTATGGGACGGGATAGAAGGAGTATCCGGATCAAAACAAAATTTTTTGGCGTCAATGATATTTCTATTATTATACTTTCTACTAAACTTCGGTAGCTTTGAAAGTTTCTAAGAAAATTAATTTAATTGAAATTTCGTGAAATTTGTATAGAAAGGGGTAGAAGGGGTGAAATGAAGTTGGTAATTTCTGCAAAACTGATTAGAATTATAATAAAATTAATTGTGGCAAATATTCGTCTTTTCTAATTTGGTACTTTCAATGGAAACCGAAACAGCCAATTTTTCAAATTTGACAATTTGTATAAGAGGAGGTAGAAGGAGTGTGTATACATACCTAAACTTCAAGTGGTTAGCTGAAATAGTTTGGAAGAAAAATCAATTTCATAAAATTTTGAAATTTCATGAAATTTGTATCGGAGGGACTAGAAGAAGTGGGGGGATGTAGCCCGTTCATGAACTTTAAGTTACTTTTCTGCTAAAAATTACATTCAAAAAATTTCAGTACGATAACTTAAAGCGTTCAAGAGTTATGTTGTAGACAGACGGTCACTCGGAATCGAGGTTTTTGAGCGACAACAAATATTTTTGGACCCTTGGTGGCTCTGTGCGAGCATTATCTCTTAGTTTTATAAACGGTAAGGCAAATGCAATATACTCTCAGATTCCATCTAGAGTATAAAAATTACTTGAAGTCATCAACTCCGGGAGCAAGAGCAACCCTATCCAAGATTGCATTGTAATTTAGTTCTCAGTTTTAATTAAGTTATAATGCTTCGTCAAATTCTGAGAAAGAATAAGTAGCGCATAACTCCTATTTATTTATTTTTTCACTTACAATGTATATCAAATTGATGGGGGGGGGGGGGGTGGCTTGCCGCCTACTCAGCGCACCACCATAAAATAATTAAATTTTACTAAACGAAAGGAGCGCAAAATTGTTTTCTTGGTTTTTTCGAGAGCGCATAAATAGCGCATTTTCCTGTAATTTTTTCGATAATTTTCAATGAAGTTGGGGGCCAGCTGGACGGACGTCAATACTCGCTATATACTACCGTCGATTTACTTTCCTTCCTGAACTTTCTCTTCCCGATAAATCCTTCCTGTCAAGACTATATTTCATAGAAACATACAATGATTGGTTGAAGACAAAAAAGTTAACACTTTTTAATTTTTGAAAAGCCGCTTCTAAATTATTATCGCAAATTTCAAAATGAAAATAATTTTTCGGTCATAACTCAGTTATGAGGATTAGGGCTTTCAATCCTAGTCAAAGTCATCAATTGTGCCAATGAATTGGCACGCTAATGACGACGCAATCGTACTAACATTTATCTACATACAGTGGCTCAATTAAGTAATCGGACAGTACCGCGGTGTGAAGATTTTTGTCTGTAACTTTATGAAAAATCAATTTAGGAAAAAAATTAAATGCATATATATTTACTAGGTAACAATAGTTTATAAAATAAGAAAATAATAAATTTCTATTTTATTTACAAAAAAAATTATAAGCCAAAATTCAAAATATATGATTGTTAAATTCCAATTAAATATTCGAACACTTCAAATAATGATAGTAAATTAAGTATATTGTAAAAAAGCTTTTTTTTCTTATTTTAATATTTTGTTGGAAAACCTTTGGTTTTCCAACTGGCTTCCAGTCTTCTTGGAATAGATTCCACCAACGACCTGCAATAAGAGGGATCGATTTTTTTCCATTCGTCCTCCGGAGCCACTTTAAGCTCGGCCTTCGAAGAAATTACCCGCGATTTCAATTTGTTTTCTAAATAGGCCCACAAATGTTCGATTAAATTTATATCCGGAGATTGTGGGGGCGTTTCCATCACGTAAGGACAATTATACAATAACCACATGCGCGTATTGTGAGCTTTGTATTTTGGGTCATTGTCTTGATAGAACGAAAATGCCTCAGAGATGACCAATTTATCTACACTTTCTTTAAGATTTTCTTTTAAAATGGATATGTACTTGTGTTGGTCCATTATGCCATCAATAAAAACTAGCTTTCCTGGTCCAGAGGCAGCCATACAGCCCCAAACCATCAATGATCCAGCTCCATGTTTTACGGTCGTTTGAAGATTAACAGGTTTGAACTCCTCATTTGCTCTCGTCAGTAAATAACACGGTGCTCCAACAGGAAAAGTCACGCGATTTATGCTCTTTAGCGAACTTAAGTCGCTTTAGCTGATTTTTCTTATTTACAAAAGGTTTTTTGCGTGGAACTCTGCCGTTAAAATCGTCACTCCGTAGAACTTTTCTCACAGATTCTGTACTTGAAGTAATATGGAGGTAGGTTGACACTTCTGATGTCATGAACTGTCGAATGGCTTCTACCGACGATTTCCCCAATTTCTCGCACAGACATCCCGTTTTGGTGATGTTTGATGACCAATTTCCGAACTTCGTTAGTAGTTTCTTTACCTCGACAATCCATGCCTGTTTTGTATGAGAATTCACTATAAAAATTTCGCAACAAGTAATTTACTCTTTTCGTTTACACTTTGACTACCGTTATTCACACTTAATTTGTTATAATTTGGGGAATTCCCTTCTCAAATGTCTAAAGAAAACCAGTGTTACCAGGTGTCCGAATATTGAATTGGAATTTAACAATCACATATTTTGAATTTTGGCTTATAACATTTTTGTTGATATAATAAAAAGCTATTTTTTTCTTAGATTATAAACTATTGTTAACAAGTAAATGTATATGCAATCCATTTTCTCCTAAATGGGATTTATAAAGAGTTACTGACAAAAGTCTTCATCTCGTAGCTCTGTCCGATTACTTAATTGAGCAACTGTATATTGTAAGTATGTACTGTATCAATCAGACCCAACTAGTTGCCAATCACATTTTGAATGATTCTTTTCATTTTGTCATCCTGCAATTTCACTTCTATTCATCACAAAACACCCCAAAAATATCCGATAAAAATAACTGCTTTCGCCCATAATTTCGTCCGTTTATAACCTTTAAGCTGACAGTGCACAAATTGGCTGGAGGCGTTACATGTGTGTGTTCTTCAATAAAGCATTTCTCAGTATCAATTTCGTCGTATCATGTATCACTGCTAGCTTGCTGCATGAAACCTTGTGAAACATATATGTAAGTAGGTAGGTAATTCAAAAGGAAGCGATTAGAAAAAGAAGGTCCTACTCGATAATATCTTTCTCTCTATCTTTCTTCGAACAGCAATTTCCTGAGAAAAAAAAGGTAGAGTGAGTTTACACTCTAAATAGCAATTTACTGGGTGTAATGACAGGCAAAATACGTGAGGAGCAACATAGAAAAGATTGCTTCCAAAATATCATTATAGTCAGCGCGGCAGGACGAAGTTTGTGGTGACGGAAGATGAGTACGAGGCAGAGGGGAGCAAGAACGAAACACGAAAGTGATATACATATGTATGATAAAGACGAACGAGTTCAGTTCAGACGAACAGAGTTATGAATGATATGAAAGGATAACCTGATTACATGGTTATCAACGTTATCATAAATGTCATTAAGGAGAGACAATGTACACTGTTGGCATGTAATAGCAGTACCATCATGGGTAAGGTGTGATGAAATCATTTTCGTAAAATACAACATGGCATGTTTCACGTCAGGCACACACCGTACTCTCCAATCTTATCTATCGCCATCATCCAGAAACGTTCTTGTATTTTTAATAAAATAATGCTCCGCTAGGGATTAGATTTTTGGAGGCAATAGAATCCGCCACGTGAAGAGTGCTGGATGGCACATAGCAAAATGATTAGAGAGAAAGATAGAGAAAATCGGACCGTTGGGAGAGCCAATTAACTTGATGAGTTTATAGGATAATCCACGTTATGAACAGATCCAGGACATGGAAATTGTAATAGAAGCCTGTAATTGTAGTTAAATTAAAGTATATTTTGTTGTTGTTTGATAGCTATCCAATTAAAAGTTTAAAGTTTCACGAAAATCCAATTAAATTATGTATTATGTTGATGCACATGAAATATTGTCGGTTGTTAGAAACGGTTTTCATCGAATTCTTGAAAATGTGCGACCTTATCTCGTCTTTCTGCATAACAAATTTGAGGTAGTGATGGGATCATTCGAATGAAAATAATCCAACATTTCGATTATCAAAATAATCGAGATATCTCGAGAGGTTTCTAGCAATCATTCGAATGATGTTTCGTTCATTTCATTATGAATGTGAAGAGAACCTTTAAAGAACCGAATGAATGATCATTCAATATTTCGATTATTTACTCAGTTTTTTTATAACATATAGTCGCGGACAAAATCGGATACATACAGTGACCATCAAAATAAAGTGTACACTTCATTCCTATGCATTCTACTTAAATTTTAACCACCATACTGAGCTTCATCAAGTATTTGATGATTATTTAAGTTCTCATTGAGGTTTCTTTTATATAGCTAATCGACACTTGCAGTACGCTTACAACAAAAAAAAATGTAGTGAAAACAAAAAATAGTCCCTTTTCCTAGCGTCAAAATGAAGTGTACAGTTGTAATAAAAATTAAAATTAATACTCAAAATCCAGCCTTCTGTATTTAGTTTGCTTTCCTTTTGCCTTCAGAACAGCCTCTAGTCGTCTTGGCATTGATTCCACTAATTTTGATGTCACTTCCAGTGAAATATTTTGCCATTCGTCCAGTATAGCATTTTTTAGGGTGTCTATGCTAATTATGTTTCTCTTTTATATTTGTCGGTGATTGTGGCGAGTGATCCAATTGTTTAGGTGGAAGATAAAGCACATATTCCTTAACTATTTTGGCCGTATGTTTGGGATGGTTGTCTTGTTGAAATATCCACGTACGATCCAACCCCAATTTTTCCACAATAGGCCTCAAATGATCTTTGAATATGTTTCGGTATCCTATTTTATTCATTGTATTATCAATGAATATCAATCTGCCAACTCCACTTGCCGCCATACACCCCCACACCATCACCGAACCACCACCGTGTTTTACTGTCTATACAGTATTTTTATTTTCGAACTCCTGATTTTTTCCTCTTCATATCCCAGTCGGCGCTTTCTTCCCAAAAACTTCGAACTTACATTCATCACTATATAAATCGTTTTTCCAAAATGAATTATGATGATTTCCGTACTTTTTGGCAAAATCAAGGCGCCGCTGTTGGTTAGGTTTGGATACAAATGGCTTCTTTCTCGGAACCCTTCCAAATAGACCATTATTATGCAATGCCCACCAGATTGTGCTGGCGCTAACATTGCGTCTTGATGACCTTGAGAGGCCTTCCGCTACTTTCACGGCGCTAGTTTTCGGATCCAGTCTAACGATTCTTACAAACTGGCGTGTTTCCATTTCACTGAGCCGCTATGGTCTACCAGCACCTGTCTGATTTTCTAACTTACCGAAGATCTCGAACTTGTCAATAATTTTTTCAACGGTGTTATGGCTTGTATCAATAATTGAAGCTATTTCTCGCAACGATTTCCCTTCGATTCTAAATTTTATGACAAGTTCTTGCGTTTCCAAGGAAGTTTGCCTGCCCATTTTCATCAAATTAAATGTAAAATAACTTTTTTATACCTCTTACACTCCAATCAGCAGTAATGACGCGCAGGAAATAACTAATAAGACGATACATCGCCACGGCTACAAATTACGAAAGATAACGGAATTTTTTTTCCTTGAAATCTTCTAGCGCTAGGCCTCTTATCATATGTGTACACTTTATTTTGACGTTAGAAAAAAGGGACTATTTTTTGTTTTTCCTACATATTTTTTGTTATTGTAAACTTACTGCAAACTCAATGAGACCTTAAATAATCATCAAATACTTGATGAAGTTCAACATGGTGGTCCAAATTTAATTAGAATGCATATAGGAATGAAGTGTACACTTTATTTTGACGCTCACTGTAAATTGAAATTCTTGGTTTGATTGATGTAACTTTTTTTTTATTATAGACTATTAAACGCCCGCGACTTCGTCCGCGTAAAAATAGCAATAATAAGCGATTTTTGAGAGTATAGTTAGTAATACAATATGTGGGATATATAATCTGCTTACTTTAATGGCTCTTTGAAGAAAATGGTTTGTATATTGTTGGAATCAGAACCATAAATTATTAAGAATGAAAGCATGATACTCCCATTTTTATGGGACAGGCTCGTGATCAAATCAAACCCGTGATTCGAGATCATATGCGTGTTGAAAGCGTTAAGGACATGTGAATAATTGTAGCTGGTGTTATTGAAAAAAAAACAGATAAAATAACATTAAGCTTAAAAACATAACAGGACTACGATTGTGCGTAAAGCTCAATCATACGATACTATGTATAGATGAAATCGAAATTTTTGCGGTGTTAAGAAACTTTGTATGGGGAGTGGTAGAAGGGGTGACAGCACTGAACTAATTTGTTTCACATCATGCTAGAGTAGCTATAAAAATGTTTTGTACCAAATTTAAGCTTCAAAAAATGAGTAGGTACTGAGAAACTTGTGCATTGAATTTAATGAAATTGTGCAATTTGTATGGGAGGTGGTAGAAGGAGTGGGGGGGTTTTGGCAATTTTTCGAGAAACAACTATAACTATCACGCGATTGATATACTTTAAATTTCAGATCTGTATCATTCATACTTTTCAAGAAATTCGAAATATTGTATAGTCGTTGAATGTGTCTCATTGTATGGGAGGGGGAAGAAGGAGTGAAGCTACTCGGTTAAGTTTTTTCCCGATATTAATAATAATGCTAATTAAGGATTAAGTTCAAATTTTTACCTCGATGAAATTTAAATGTACTGAGAAAATTCGTTTAGAGTATTTCATGAAAAAATGCGGTTTTTATGGGAGGTGGTGGAAGGAGAAGGGGGTTTCTGGTTTTTTTTTTGAAAAACAACTATAATCATCATGCAATTGATATATTTGAAGTTTCAGATCAGTAACATTCAGACTTTTCAAGAAAATCAAATTCTCGTGAAGTCGTGGTACTGTGTCACATTGTATGGGAGGGGGTAGAAGGAGTGAAGCTAATCAGTTAATTTTTTCCCGATATTAATAATAATGTTAATTAAGGATTTGATACAACATCTTAGCTCGATGGAAGTAACACGTACTGAGAAATTTGGTGTAAAGTAATTCATGAAAAAGTGTAGTTTATATGGGAGGTGGTGAAAGGAGTGAGGAAACTCAAACAATTTGTAGACCAAAAGACTGCATTTATAATAGAAATTGTATATTTCAAATTAATAGCTTTTCTGTTTTCCAAGAAAATTTGATTAATACAGGGTGTTTGGTACTCCGTGCATAACCTTGTAAGGGGTTATTCCTGGATATATTTTGAGCAAAAAATTGTTCTACGGAGATGGTCAATTTTCAATATCCACGGAGATACAGGGTGATCAAGAAAAGTCCTTCGGACCAGTACCCTCACTCACTCAAAACGTTATATCTTGAAAACTAATAATCACAATTCAAAGTGTTATAGCTTGTTTTTTAGGAAATCAAAATACCTTTCATTTGCTGTAATAGTCTGCATTGTTACTGTATCCAATTCTGAGATATTTGCTTTAGAACACAAATTTTTGACACTTTGACCCTCAAAATTCTAGGATCAATGTAGTTTTTCTCTAAAAAACCAATTATAAAAATGTCATTTTAATGTTGTTTTCTTATGTGCCATATTATTGCCTAAAAAAGATGCATACACTAGCATTGCATAAGTTTTATAGTTTAGAAGAAATTATCATTCCAATAATGTAGCACTTTTGTCAAAAAAGCAAGAATGGGTTGATCAACACTCTCCGCTTGACCTAAAAGAACTTAAGAATGGTTTTTATGGTTTATTTCAAATTTCCTTAATTACAATAAATGTTCAAAATGGCTCCCTTCATTTTGAATGCACGCTAAAGCTCGTTTTGCCAGTGTTCTCTTTGTGTTCATACTCCTCAACTGCTGCCTTACTTCTGTTGCTGCCGCATCGATTCTGGTGTTTAGATCCTGCAACATTACTACTTCCGTTGCGTAGACAAGGTCCTTCATCCGTCCCCATACAAAGAAATCCATAATAGTTAAATCAGGAGATCTTGCAGGCCAGTGTATCGGTCCATTTCTCCCGATCCAGCGATTGCTATAATTGGAATTTAACCAATCTCTGATTTGTCGGCCGTAATGAGCTGGAGCACCATCGTGTTGGTAAAACATGGAAGCCAATCGTTGCAGTGGCACATCATCCAATAACTCTTGTAGATCATTTGTCAAAAACTGCAAGTAATTGGAACTATTTAGGGTAGGCGGAAGCCTAAAGGAACCAATGAAATCGTCACAAATCACACCTGCCCATAAATTGACACTGAATCTGTGCTGAAATGATGCCTCTCTTCTTGTATGTGGATTCCCTCAGCCCATGTGTGTAAGTTGTGGAAGTTTGTGATACCGTCCCTGGTGAATTGGGACTCATCAGTCCAAAGAATGTTGTTCATAAAATTCTCGTCACTTAGTTGTCGTTCAAGGAGCCAATTGCAAAACTCCATCCTTTTGGGCAAATCAATGGGTACCAGCTCCTGCACTGGTGTGTGGTGGTAGGAATGCAACCGCTCTGCTTTGAGGACACTCCAAACTTTCCACGTAGAGACGTTTAACTGCAATGCCAAGCGTCGGACAGCGTCGTTGTGTTGAAACTCATTTTAATTTAATTCATTTCCTCGATAATTTAAATACTACTTAAAGGACATTCATCGATAATTTAAATAGTAATTAAAGGACACAAAGAATATTTCAGTTTAACAACATTTCAGGTAGTTTTTTTAGAACGAGGGTTGGTTTATGGCATATTTTATTTTTAAGCCATATGTATTTTTGCTTATTACCTGGAAAACGGGAAAACCTAAGTCATAAGTATGTAGGCATCTTTTGTAGGCAATAATATGGCACATAAAACAACAACATTAAAATGACATTTTTATAATGCGTTTTTTTGAGAAAAACTACATTGATCACAGAATTTTGAGGGTCAAAGTATCAAAAATTTGTGGTCTGAAGCAAATACCTCAGGATTGGGTACAGGTACAATACGGACTATTACACCAAATGAAAGGTAATTTGATTTCCTAAAAAACAAGCTATAACAATTTGAAATGCGATTATTAGTTTTCAAGATATATTGTTTTGAGTGAGTGAGGGTACAGGTCGGAAACACTTTTCTTGGTCACCCTGTATCTCCGCGGATATTGAAAATGGACCATCTCCGTAGAACAATTTTTTGCTCAAAATATATCCAGGAATAACCCCTTACAAGGTTATGCACGGAGTACCAAACACCCTGTATATATTTTGAAAATGAGTCACTTTGTATGGGAGGGGAAGAAGGCGTGAGGGGAGTGAAATGAAACCAAAAGCACATTTCATTTCAATGGAACCTAACAAACTGTGCAAGTTTCATTACAATCGGTTCAGCCGCTTGTGCGTGAAAAGCGGTCGGACAGACAGACAGACAGACAAAAATTTCAAAAATGTATTTTTATGCTTAGTTAGTGCTCAAATAGCTCAAAAAACTAACTTATAGCCATTTATAAGCAAATAACAGACAGACACTACAATTATATTACTACGTATAGATGTATAGATAATTAAGAAATTCTTGTTGCATTAATTACTTAAAACACTTCTCTTAAATTAATAAAGAAAAAACAAAAACAATTCATGTAAAAAACTTAAGAAAAATTTAAAATTCAGCGTAACATCATTTATCCAGTGTTGTCCATTTTAATTGTTTGACAAATCAGTACTTCGTTCAAAGTCCTTTGTTGGCTAAAACACTTTCAGTACGTTTTGGCATACTTTCTACCAAATTTTGTATTGTTTGGTATGGAATTTTTGTCCATTCACTCTTTACGAAAGCATTCTTTTTACAATCCACCATAAATTTTCGATTGGATTCAAATCCGGACTTTATGCATGCCACTGCATAGTTTGAAACTGTTGCTCAGCAAGCTATTTTTTCACGATAATCGCAGTGTGCTTGGGATCTCCATCCTGTTGGAACACTATCTCGTCTACTGGATAAGCGCATTCATCAACGACGTTGGGTAAATTACTACGCAAAAGGCTAAGGTAGTCTTCCTTTTTCATGATACCGTCGATCTTAACCAAAGGACCAAGTTTTTACCATGTAAAGCAGCCCCACGCCATTATATGTCCACCGCCGTGCTTCACTGTTTGCTTAACTTGGTGCCTTTGAATGCTCTCATAGGATCGATGCCAATAATATTTCTTACCGTCTGATTGGAATCGATTAATTTTGGTCTCATCTGACGAAATAACTCGTTTCCAGTAGTCAGTAGTCCACTTCCTGTGATCCTTGCAAAATTTAAGCCTTGCCTTTATATTCTTGGCGGATGGTGTTGGTTTTTTTTTTGTTGAACTGCAAACACCAATCCAATTCTATGCAAGGCTCTCCTTACTGTGCGATTACTAACGTCTTTGTGTAGTGCCTCTGCAGCAATTTTAGGTTTTTTCGCTTTCCATGTCTCCATCAATCGTTCTTTATAATTTAAGGAGCGAGTCCAAAGTATGCGATGCAAAAAAAAATTACTAACTTATTGTGGAAAAAAAGTTACATCAAATTTACCAATTTATTTTATTTAAATTTATGTATCCGCTTTTGTCTGCCACTGTATATCGCTCTCTTTTATCCTATTTCGTTTGAGCGCTCTGCTCTGCTCTGGTGTACTGTGAAAGGGGGCGAATGGAACAGCTGCAACCAAAGAAAATTAACAGAAATAATACGCACTTGCGCATTTGTATCTTGAAGAGTCAGAAAACGCGAGGCTATGAAATACGATAAACAAGAACGAGAATCTTGTTCTAGTTTATCGTATTTCATTCGAATGATCATTTAAAATTTCGGTTTTCATCACATCTCGTTACGACACATATGTCTTCATTGCTGTAAACAATAAACTCTATGGCTATCTCATAGCTGTTCAGTTGCCCATTAATGCGTTTTTTGAGGTTTGGCCATGTAAAATCTAAATGATGGATAGAAATCTGGTAATAATCTGTTTCTACATCTCACCTGATTCTACTAAGAAGCAGTATGTTGATCTTGTGGAATCCATTACACTGATACATTCGTATATCTTTCCAGGTGATGAGTTCTTGTTGTATGGCAAAGTAAATTTCAGTGGTTTTAAATGGGAGGTCAGTGAAATTTGCAATTTCGTATTTGACTCACTTAACATAAATAAGCATGAAATTTCATTTTTATCCCGAATTCACTCACTTGATTTGTTCTAAATATGTGATAAAACTAATAAATTCGTAAATGTTTTGGATCTCGTTTTCACCAGTTTTCATTATTATAAGCAACCTCTACTTTGACTAGCAAGACGAGTATTTTCCACAATGTACTGTACTTAAATTATTTCTCTTCCATACATGATTTTCGCAGTGACTCTAACATGATCATAGTCTATGATTTCATGATGATAAATCTTGAAATTTCTAATCTTAAATCTTCGGTCAATATTGTTGATGTGAATTAAAAGGCCGAAAATGTTGTTACCTCATTAATACTTATAATAGATAAGCACACCCCTAAGCGTATTAGTATGTTACAACAAACGTAACCAACTATACAGGAAATGGTCGCAATCTTAATCAGTCGAGGATCATACTGCATTTCTGCATATGCGCGAACAATTGGCTGTTAGTGAAATGGGAGCCATAACAATTCATAATCGGAAAATAGTAAACAGCTTGATTCAACGTCCTTAACACAAGTGTCAATGCGAAAAAAAACACACTCATCAATACCTGGCCACATTATTTTATATGAAAGTACTATAAGTTTGTTTTAAAGTTTGTAACGCGAAGAAATAATGCTCGCACAGAGGCGCCAAAAGTACAGAAATATTTATTTTCGCTCAATATCTCAAAACCAGATGTCCGTCCGTCCGTCCATTCGCTCCCTAGCTTATGGACACGTTGCGTTAGAAAGTTAAAATTTTATAAATGTCGTTTATGACAAAAAAAATACGGTCAAAGTTGTGAATGGGCCAAATCGTTAAATCCCTTCTACCTCCTCCCATACAAAATTACTAATTTTCAATCATTTACATTACATTACAACTCCGCCATAGACGGTCCCAAGCCCAGTATGAGAAAGGAGGAGGGAACATGGAGTTAACCTGAATGGCCAGTAACACCTGTGCGTCTCAGGAAGTAGGCAAAAAGTATGGCATAGTTGGACTTGCAGCATAGCTGTGAGAACTCCAGCATGTCATATTTAGCTCAAAACTCCCACCTTTTTTCTACTAGGGTGTAATAAATAAGTAGGACCGGTCCTCCAGGTCGGGGGTTGGGCGAGGTGCCGACAACGCATCACCGGAAAAAGAACAATGTCCAGAAACCTGAAGAACAGCCTCGGAAAGGATGGACTCAACGGCAACGACCCCGCAAACGGAAAATGGACTACTCTATTGGATCTTGGAATGTTCGATCCTTATTTAGGACAGGAGCTCTGAAAGAGTTCCTCGAAGAAGTGGCAAAACACAACATCAACATAACAGCCATCCAAGAAACGAAATGGCTCGGTAGCGAAATCATGGACATGAGATCACACACAATCTATCCAAGTGGAAAATTGTCGGGAAGCAGAGAGTTTGGAGTCGCTTTTGTCGTTGACAAAAAATTTAAACAGCAGGTCACGAGCTTCAGACCAGTAAGTGAAAGATTGTGTGCAATCCGAATAAAGACTAAATTTTTCAACACTTGGCTGATCAACGTTCACGCACCAACAGAAGACAAGGACAATATAACTAAAGACGAATTTTATGCCATCCTAGAGACAACCTATGATTCACTGCCCTCGAATGACCTAAAAATTGTCTTAGGGGATTTTAATGCAAAAGTCGGAAAAGAGGAGGCTCATAGAGGAACAACAGGAGGGCACAGTCTCCATGACATAACCAACGACAATGGCCAACGTCTTATTGATTTCGCAAGCAGCAAAAATATAATAGTAAGCTCTACGTGCTTCCCACATCGCGATATTCACAAACGAACGTGGGCATCACCAGACGGTCACACCTTCAACCAAATAGACCACGTTCTAATTGAGGAAAGGGCTGCATCCAGCATACTTGATGTACGAACTCTCCGCGGTGCGAATTGTGACTCTGATCACTATCTAGTCAGAGCTATGTATCGATGCAAAATAGCTTGTCGTGGATATTCGAAAACGAGTAGAGCTCGCAAATTCAATGTCGACAAGCTTAACGACGAAACGGTGGCGCAGGCTTACATGTTAGCATGTAATAAATACCTGACACCAATATATGAAGATATCCAAAATATGCCAGTGGAGAATGCGTGGATGAAGATACGAGACGGCATCAAATCCTCCGTGGAAGAGGTATTAGGGTATCAAGCACGGCAAAAAAATAGTGATTGGTTCGACCAAGAATGTCGCGACGCAATAGATAGAAAGAACGAAGCTTACAAAATTTTTACTGAACGACCAACACGAGCCAAAAAAGAAAGATATGACGAGCTTAGGCGATATGCGAAAAAGACCTGCAGACGAAAACAAAGGAAGTACCATAATGACAAAATACAAAAAATGGACGACGACATGAGAAAAAATAAAACGCGGGACGCATACGCAATAGTAAAAGATCTGAAAAAAGGATATAAGCCAAAAACCAGTCTCTGCAAAGACGTGGAGGGCAACATCATCAGCGACGCACAAGAAATCAAAAGAAGATGGGCTTCCTACTTTGAACATCTTTTGAATCCCATCCCAGTAGCACCGATAACGACAGACAACATTTCAATTGAAGCCTCAACTGACAATGATGAACCATCATCGATACCACCCACGCTTGCTGAAATAAAAGCAGCCCTATGTGACCAAAAACGAAACAAAGCGCCGGGAATTGACGAGATACCAGTTGAACTTCTGAAAAACGGTGGAAACTGTGTCGCTGAAATACTGCACAACATGATATGCAAAATTTGGACAGAGGAAATCATACCCGACGACTGGCGAAAAAGCATTATATGTTCAATTTACAAGAAAGGAAACAAACTCTGCTGTGAGAACTACAGAGGTATATCATTGTTGTGTACGTCCTATAAAATACTGACAAAAATTATTGAACGTCGTCTTAAGCCCTATACTAATGAAATAATTGGCGAATACCAAGGCGGATTCAGTACCGGACGATCTACAACAGACCAGATATTCTCGGTGAAACAGGTGCTTGAGAAATGCTGGGAATATAACACAGACGTGCACCAAATATTCGTAGATTTTAAACAAGCATACGACAATATCGACAGGAGCGTACTGTACCAAATCATGCTTGACTTTGGAATTCCTCAAAAACTAGTCCGACTAACAAGACTCACAATGACGAACACTGAATCCCAAGTGAGAATACAAACCGATTCCACAACCAGCTTTCGAACGGAATGTGGTTTAAAGCAGGGTCTAGCTCCTATGCTTTTCAACTTGGCACTAGAGTATGTCGTCCGAAAAATCCCAGTCGACACCAACGGGACACTACTATTCAAGTCCACCCAACTAGTAGCATACGCTGACGACATTAACATTCTAGCAAGATCCTTCCCTAGTGCTAAGGAGGTATTTGTCAATCTTGACTCCGCCGCAAAAGAAGTCGGGTTGCGCATTAATGAAAGCAAAACAAAAGTAATGACGCAAACAAGAAGGAGAACGCCAATCAGACAAAACATAACAATTGCGGAATATAATTTGGAGAGTGTGGACAACTTCATATATCTTGGGGCTAATCTAGCAAAGGACGGTAATGAAACAGACGAAATCAAACGACGGATAATACTAGCAAATAAGACGTATTATTCGGTACTTCCAATAATGAAATCCAAGAAAGTGCACAGGAACAATAAGCTGCGGATTTATAAAACTATTATACGACCTATGCTCTGTTATGGCAGCGAGACGTGGACATTAACGCGAACTTCCGAAAAAGCAGTTAACGCATTCGAAAGAAAGGTCCTCCGAAGAATTTCGGGACCTGTGAAGGAAGGAACGGAATGGCGAATAAGATACAACCATGAGTTGTATCAACTCTACGACGAGCCAGAAGCTTCAACGTTCATCAAGTTACGTAAACTGCAGTGGGCTGGCCATGTAGAGCGAATGGAAGACAGAAGAATCCCCAAACGTGCTCTTAAAGGCAAAGCGAGTGGTAACCGGCCAGTAGGCAAACCACGCAAGCGATGGGAAGACTCGGTTGATGAAGACAGCAAAGCCATTCTAAAAATTAGCAGCTGGTGGACGCGGTCTTTGGATCGAGATGATTGGAGGCGACGACTTCAGGAGGCCAAGGCCCGATTTGGGCTGTCGCGCCATTGATGATGAATCATTTACATTAATAAAATTTTCTTGGAAACCATAAAAGCTAGCAATTTGAAATTTAGAAAGTATTATTTTTATCATAAACGTGATGTATGGTACAAAAATTATTCGAGTACCTCACTCCTTCCTCCACCACCCATACAAACCGCACTTTTCATGGCACACTATAGACCTATTTTCACAGTACGTTTAACGTTTGTCGAGCTCAAATTTTCTACGAAAAACGAAATTAGCATTATTTTTATTATCGCTAAAAATCAACTGATTAGCGTCACTGTCTCTACCCCTCCTATACAATATGAATCCACCTTCCACCACCTTTAATACAAATTGCACTTTTCATGACATACTACAAACCAATTTTCTCAGTACGTTTAACGTTTTTCGAACTCATATTTTCCACTAAACACTAAATTAGCATTATTATAAAGATCGCAAAAAAATACTGATAAGCATTACTTCTACTACCCCCTCTCTCCCAGTATGGCACCATTTCTCAACTTCACAAAAAATCGATTTTCTTGAAAAGTATGAATGTTACTGATCTGCAATTTAAATTATATCAGTTACATGAAGATTATCGTTGTTTCTCAAAAAATTACTAAAACCCCCCCACTCCTTCTACCACCTCCCATGCAAACTGTACAATTTCACTAAATCCAAAACACTAATTTTCTCAGTACATCGATCTGGTGAATACAATGGATAAATGGCACTACACGACAAAAAGAAAAACACAATCCTGGCACTTTTCTATGGTAGAATTTTTCTATAATATAGGTATATATAAATAATTATTTAATTTATTAATATATAATCTGTACATATTAATATATAATATATGGATATTTAATTTATTTTTCAATTTGTATATACCTAGTCGTGCCATAAGTTCTGTCACACGTATATGGGCAATTTTTGTATAAATGAAAAAGAGTTTTTGACAAAGGAAAATATATTTTATTTTGGCATACTAATGGAAGTAAAATAAGCAACAAATTATTCAAAGTGGCCGCCTTTAGCCTTAACACAGCTCTTTAATCTGTTGGGCCAGTCATCGATAGCAGTACGCACTGTTTCTAGCGGAAAATTAGCTACTGCTTCTGTCAAAGATCGCTTAAGGCTCTCGATATTTGGGTGTCGTCTCGTGCACACCATGGACTCTAACTCCGCCCACAGTTTGTAGTCCAGGGGATTCAAATCTGGGCTCCCAGAAGGCCATTCCGTCGCCCTTATAAACTGTGGAATATTGGTTTCCAACCACGCTTGTGTGGTTCGAGCTTTGTGGGCTGGCGCAGAATCTTGCTGGAAAACCCAATGTCGATTGTTGAATAGCGTAGAGTTCAGCGGCTTCACACATCCCTCCAGGATGTCCGTTTGATAATTTTTCGCTGCATTTTTTACGCCTTTTTCGCAAAAATGAAGCTCGGTGACCCCTTCGTAGCTGACACCCCACCATACCATGACTGATGCTGGATGATGTCCTCGCTGTACCCTAGTGGCAACTTCTCGGGCTTCTATGGAGCTGTGGGCATACACCTTATCATTTTGGCGGTTGAAATGTTCCTCCACCGTAAAAATTTTTTCATCGGTAAATAAAATTTCTCGATGTTTGTTGTTGCCGTACCGCCGAAGGAGCTCTTTCGATCTGGTGCTCCTAATTTGCTTCAACTGCTCAGTCAGCAAATGTCCCGTTGATCGTCGAAAGGCACTCATCCCGAGGTCAGATTTTATGATGCGAGACATACTTCGGGTGGAGATGTTCATCTCTCGAGCCATGATTCGTTGTTTACGAAGCGGATTTCGACGAATTCGACTCTCGACCGCTTTGAGGGCAGCAGAAGAACGTACATCACGCGGACGTCCAGAACGAGGTCGATCTTCAATAGTCTGGATCGCGTTATATCTCTGGATCGCACGATACACAAATCTTTGCGTTATTTTTAACGGGCACAACAACTTGAAAATTTCACTCGCGGATTTTCCACACTTATGTAGTGCAATCACTGCAGTTCGGTTTTCTATTACACCCCATTCCATCTTCACACGTTAACGAACACACTTTAAATGACCATCAACTGTCAACAACATTATGACGTTTATAAAACTGGCCGATATTGAAATGTCACTCATAAAATAAAGTTGTTGCCAATGTGAGAAATTATGTGACAGAACTTATGGCAGGACTAGGTATATTATACTGTACTTCTTAAAATATTAAATACTAATATTTATCTATAGAAGTATTATTATTAATTATTAGATGAATAATTAATATATAAATAATTTATATATATATTTATATAAATAATTTATTAATAGCGGCGGTATAATTCCAGAATACTGCTTAATTGAAAATACCCTTGTTATCTCAATCTATGAAAATGAATAAGTTTGTAGACAGAGGGTTGTGCAAAGGGCTAACAATCCATCCAGAATAAGTAATGAAAATGTTAAGAAACCTGAAGGTCAGGAGGCCAAGACGCGAATTAGGTTGTAGTACCGTTCAGAGGAGAAGGAGGATTGTCTTCTAGGTTCATCATGAAAACAATCCTAACAATTGCTCTGATAGAAGACGAATTTTTCTCCAGGAGCTTGGCGGACGGTTATTCTTACCAAATAATAATCACGGAGCTGAAAATTTTGCAATAATAAAATACTTAAATATTCATAGTGGAATAGAAAGTGTTTTTAGAAAACCAATGCAGTTATCTGTTTCCTCATGTGAATATAAATGATACGTTCAATTGAACCAGCTCAACACGTGGCTTTCCACTGCTTTCGTGGCTTCCCCTGTGGTCGGTTGCCTTGAGCTTTGCCCTTGAGCACTCGTTTTGGGATTCGTTCCTCGTGCATTCGTTCCACGTGGCCAGCCCATTACAGCTTGCGCAGTTTGATCACTATAGATGCTGGTGGGTCGTCAAATAGTTGATACAGCTCATGGTTGTATCGAATTCGCCAATCATCTCCTTCCTTAACCGTATACCTTCCGAAGAATTTTTCGCTCAAAAGTGTCGATTAACTTCTCCGAAAACTGTGTCAAGGTCCACGTTTCGCATCCATATAGCAGCACAGGACGAATTAATATCTTGTAGATGCGTAGTTTATTGTTTCGATGGACCTTCCTTGATTTCATTATGGGGAGGACCGCATAAAATGCTTTGTTAGCTGCCGTGATTCTTCTTTGAATTTCATTTCGCTCCTTGCCGTCCTTTGTGAGAAGGGCTCCCAGGTATACGAATTCATCCACCTGCTCGAAGTTGTATTCGCCTATTGTAATGTTCTGCCTCTCTGGGACAGTCCTTCGTGTCTGGGTCATGTATTTAGTTTTCGCTTCATTGATCCTGAGCCCTACTTCATGCGCTGCCGACTCCGACTCCTGGAATACTTCCTTAACGCCAAGTATTGATCGGGCCAGAATATCCACGTCGTCTGCATACGCCACCAACTGTGCGGATTTTACGAGTAGCGTACCTCTGGTGTCCACTGAGGTTACTGAAGTTACTTTTCTGACGACATACTGGAGCACCAAGTTAAAGAGCGTGGGGGCGAGACCATCTCCTTGTTTAAGACCTGACTCCATTGGAAAGCTGTGAGTCAACTCGTTTTGGATTTTTACTTGGCACTCATTGTTTTCCATCGTGGCTTTTATTAACCGAACTAGTTTCGGTGGGACACCTAGTTCAATCGTTATTCTATACAGAGCATTACGGTCGACACTATCGTATGCTTGGCAAAAATCGACGAACAGTTAGTGCACATTAATATCATATTCCCAGCATTTTCCTAGCACCTGTTTTACTGAGAATAGCTGGTCCGTTGTCGATCGTCCAGATCTGAAGCCACCTTGATATTCTCCGATGATGTTGTTAGCGTATTCACTGAGTCTTCGTTCGAAAATTTTAGTCAAGATTTTGTAACACGTACATAGCAATGAATTCCTCTGTAATTTTCGCAACGCAAACGGTCACTCTTTTTGTATACCGGACATATAATGCTTTTCCGCCAGTCGTCGGGTATTTTTTCAGTTGTCCATATTTTAACAATTAATCTAAATATTCGACTGGTAAGCTCTGTTCCACCTTCTTTCAAGAGCTCTGCAGGGATTCCGTCAATTCCGGGCGCCTTGTTCGATCTTAAATTATGTAAGGCTGTCTCTACTTCATCATAAGTTGGTGCAATAGGCAGATGATCTTCATCTGGATCTTCCGGAATTATAAAAGGTTCAATCTGTGATGTCGTTCTATTTAAGTGTTCGGAAGTACTGAACCCATCGTGCATTGATTTCGGTAGCGTCGCTTATGATGTTGCCTCCTTCGTCCTTACAGAGGGTAGTTTGCGGTTTGTAACCTTGTCTCATTTGTTTCACGGTATTAAATGCTGCTCGCACGTCATTTTTCTTCAGGTTTTCGTCCAGTGATAAAATTTTGTCATTGTTTATTTTGCGTTGTTTTCGTCTGCAGATCTTCTTGGCGTTTCGCCTGAGCCGTTCATAGTTGTCCTCTCTGGCTCGTGTTCGTCTTTCGAGAAATAGTCGATAGGCTTCGTTTTTCTTGGTGATGGCTTCTTGGCATTCCTCATCGAACCAGTAATTTCGTTTTCTCCGCTCTATATATCCTAAAGTGTATTCTGCTGCGCGGTGAATACTATCCTTAATGTTCTGCCACATTTGGTCAATACTTTCCTCAGGCTCAGCCTGAGGTAATGCCTCAATATGTGCTTTGATTGTGGTCATATATTCCACTTTCGTTGTGTCGTCCTTTAGTTTTTGCATATTGAGCTTAGGAGCCCAGCTCCTTTTAGTGTGGCCCTTGTTAGCTATGCGACAGCGGTATTTAGCTCGAACAAGAAAATGGTCCGAGTAACAGTTCGCGCCACGTAGAGTCCTGACATCTAGAATGCTGGAGGCAGCCCTGTTTTCGATGAGAACGTGATCAATTTGGTTGAAGGTGTGCCCATCTGGTGATGCCAACGTCATTTTATGAATATTTTTATGCGGGAAGCAGGTACAGCTTATGACTAGGTTCTTACTGCTGGCGAAGTCAATAAGTCTTTGGCCATTATCATTCGTTGCATTATGGAGGCTATGCCCTCCTGATACGCCCCTATGAGAGAGTTCGCTGAAGAACTTCAACTTGAAGCGGATTAAGCAGATTCGTTCGTTGATCGGTATAAATTTCGTTACGAGTTGTTTGAACGTATTATCTACCACAAAGGCGACACCGAATTCTCTGCTTCCTAGCTCTTTTCCGCTGGTAAAAATCGTGTTAATTTCGTTTACGAGCCATTTCGTTTCTTGGAGAGCGAGGATGCTGATGTTGTTACGAGACATCTCCTAAAGAAGTTCCCGCAGTGCACCCGTTCGATGTAGTGAACGCACATTCCAAGATCCAAAATAATAGTCCATTTTCCGTTGCCGTAGTCGTTGCCGTTTGATCCGTCCAATCCGAGGCTGTAATCCGGGTTCCTGGACACGCGAGTTTTTTCCGAGGAGACGTTGTCAGCGTTTCGCCCAACCCCCAACCTGGAGGGCCAGTCTGGATGGCAGTTCCGATTAGAGGCGCGGAACACTCGCCTTCACCCTTCTCCGTCTGCTGTTTTGAATAAAACACCCGGTGGCCACCGCGGGGAGGTGGAGATAGGAACAACAAATATTTACTATGCAATACCTAATTCCCAAATGAAAATAATATATATATACAAAAACAATACATACATAAAATATATTAATGATTTATATAATAATATACTATACGTAATATGTTGTGTATATATTTCCTATTTTTCACCCTGTTTCACTGTTTCTCAATACTTTCAGCGATAGCTTGAGCCTAAAAATACATTGGCCACATGTGTGGCCTTGCGTTGACTAACGATATATAGATCTTTCAAACCCAGGTGCTTATAATTTGAGAAATGTGATAAGTTACAATCCCTTAAAAACATGTTAATTGAGGATGTCCTGAAGTTCCAAGTAAAAATCTTTAGAATTGTAGTGTCTTCAGCTGCTCAAAGATGAAATGGCCACATTTATAGCCAAGTGCTAAATGTTAAATAATTTGTACGTTGCTTGATCTAAATATTCAAGAAGGTCCTGGACCTGATCTCATTTCACAATTTTTTCTAAATAAAACTTCCTCTAGTTTACCTCGGTTGTTCCTTTCTTTGCTTAATGCGTCCCTTCAGCAATCAATATTTTCGATATGTTTTAAAATGACGCATATAATACCTATTTTTAAGGCCGAAGATAGATCTGTCATTCATAATTATAGAGGAATAAGCCTTTTATTATCTATTCGTACGGTTTTCGAAAAACTAGTTGCAGGAGTACTAACAATAATTCCTTTTATTCATCGTTGCCAACATGGCTTCTTAAGGGGTAGATCTACGTTCATTAGATGCTTTCGATTTAATTAAGCTTAACTTAAATTCGAGCGAGCTCCTTTCTCGCTTTATATTTGTTGACAACAGGTTTAATTTTCGAGACAACAGGACTTGAAAATTGAATCTCATCCTACCGATTTTATGATGAATGATCCTATTGATTGCGCCATAAAAATTCTAATTTGCATTTAGACTACTTTAATAGTTCTGTAAACAGAAATATCTACAAAGATAAAATTTCTTAGCTTTCATGCAGCCTCATTTTGCTTTGATTATAATTGTTTATATTTGTTGTAGGTAATGTTTAAAACTTTCTTCATAAGCTTAGTATTAAGATTGCTCTAATTTTATTTTTGTAAAATTGACTTAAATTGTCTACCTATATTAAATAAATAAATAAATCTTTATTGGGACTTAATTTGGCCATTTGAAAAAGCATTTCATCCAATAAAATTACGTTTGGTATTTAGTGGGATTACTTTCAATAAAATGCTCGATTCAAATTTTTAAGTCTCCTTCTTTTGTTATCTTTTTTAGTTTTGTTATTTTTATATACACACTTTTTTATCCCATAATTCGTTACTCATACACGGTCGGCCATC
Source organism: Chorisops tibialis (assembly GCA_963669355.1). NCBI lineage: Eukaryota > Metazoa > Arthropoda > Insecta > Diptera > Stratiomyidae > Chorisops > Chorisops tibialis. The sequence goes on along the minus strand of OY770263.1, from coordinate 167,126,875 downwards.
ATTAGAGTTACTCTATGGAGAAGAAAGAACAAGACACCTGGTAATAGAGTTCGGTCAAGGTGATAACCAGCTTTTCAGGTTTGGTGAATGTTTTCACAGTGCATTTTGAAATGAAAGAAAAGAGTTTGATAAAGGTCTCAGCTGAAACCGAAACGCCCCGAATAATAAAGCATAACAGTTTAGAATCCGGAAATCTTTTCTTTCAACCAGCTTTTTCCTTTAAATTTGAAAAAGCGTCCACCTATTTTCCAGCAGCAACAATTAAGCAAATTTGATTGCAAACCGTTCATTAGTAGGTGAAACCTACCAAATTAAATTTTCATCGCTTGAGAATGCTACAAATAAAATTATTTGCGAAATAAAACCACCAAAAAGTTAGACGGACACGTTGCAGCATACATATGAAAATATTAAGCGCCCACTTATCCTGATATTTTCAAGTCGACCCACAAAACACCACTGAACTTTCATGTGGACAGCTTAACTCTTTCAAATGCCTTGTTAGTTCCCAGCGCCAAGCTCGACATCTAAGCTATAAAACATCAAAGGCGGAAATTTTCGCGATATCCCATTTGGACTGTTTTTTTGAGCTGAAATATTTAAATTAAAATTTATTTTATAGCTCGATCAATTCTAACGTTAACAGGGCAAAGAATTATAATAATTGCCAAACGAGCTATGTCTCAACACTTAGATATAACGTTTATTATTATTATTAATTAAAACAAATTCATGATAAGGTATACCAGTATGTGGCACGCCTCTAATACTCCGTATCGGTCATACAGAAGAACTTTTTAAATGTTGTAAGCCTCTCGAAATTGAGATATTAACTTCTTCTTTGAACCAACTGAAGTAACTTCTACTTCTTAAAAAATGGCACTACAGCCCAAATTGGACATTGGCCTTCTGACCTTCAGATTCCTTAACATTTTCATTATTATTGTAGAAGGGTTGTTGGCCTTTCCATCTACGAATTTATCATTTTCGTAGATTTAAGGGGCCAGTGTATACCCAACCCGGCAGTGCGCTGGAATTATACGATTTGAGCTCACGAACTTTGCGTTGTAGTTACCCACAAGGCTACACTCTAGCTCTGAACTGAAGTATCTATACATTCAGGAACTCTTAAGACTTTTCCAGCATGCAATCCATTAGAACGCTACACTATTCTTTAGCTCGTCCTAATCTCGAATATCTGTCAGTAATTTGGAATCCAGATTATGACAGCAATAATATTTCAACAATACAAAATAAATTCCTAAGCTATTACTTTATTATTATAAGTGTAATCGAACCAGAAAAAAAAACATAAATTTGTTACCTTGAACTTTTATTTTTTTGCGTTTCATGACTAAATTAGCCTAAAAATGCAAAAAAAATCCGTCCCGCCGTACGCCATATATATGGACTCATATCTCCAAGACCGTTAAAGGCAGAATGTTCCTTTTTCGTTGGATTGTTAATTGGGTAAATGATCTCCATAAAAAATTATTCGCAATAAAATGGGGAAACGGTGTAAAAGTGAAACATTCCACTTCAAGAAGGCCTAGATGCTCAGTAGATGGTTTCTGTTCGCTTTCTATCATTCAGTCCCCCATAAAAATCTGCAAATATTTGTCAGTAAGCAGCCAGTACAACTGAGCAATATACCAGCTTCTCCACTCGCTACGGTCGTTCTCACTCCCCTTCCCCAACCTTCCCAATCCCATTCCTTCCCTCCATGACTGTGTTTGTGCATTGCACATAAAGGCCCAAATTGCCTATAACACAGGTCATTCTGTAAAAAAAAAAAAATTATCTAAATTTTGGAGAGTGTTAGGTGAAAGGGGGAGGTGGGGGGAGGGAAAAAGTAAAAAACTACACTTGCGAAGCTTGATACTTCTGCCAATCAATAGAATTTTCAATTTTTCTGTTCCATCCATATTTGCTGCCAACAATAATGTAACTCGCTGCTTACTATGTTTGCCTCCATGGCATTTATCGCCCTTGAAAATCAGTGTCTTATCTGGTAAGTATTTGAAGAACGTAGGAGAGGTATTCCAAATAAGGTCATAGCTATGATTAAAGAATCCTACGAAGATGCAAGGTGTCGCGTCTTGCATAGAGGAGAGCTGTCCGAGAGCTTTCCTGTGCGAACGGGTGTCAGACAAGGCTGCATATTATCACCAGCCCTGTTTCTGGTGGTAATAAATGACATCTTGAAAGCTGCACTGGAAGGTGGGGAAGGTAAAGGTCTTCAATGGAGACTATTTAACATCTTAAGTCACCTTGATTATGCTGATGACGTGTGTTTGCTTGCACATACCCGTTCGGACTTAGAGTCAAATGTTCGCTCGTTGCATTCTAAATGCAAAGAGGCGAGACTGAAAATAAATGTGCGTAAAACCAAGTACATGCACATGGGTTCGAACGCAAGCACACCGATTGTTCTTAATGGACAGGATGTGGAAGAGGTGCAAGATTTTTGCTATCTCGGAAGCATTGTCAGCATGGACGGCGGAGCCGAAAAGGATGTTGAGGCTCGGCTAAATAAAGCTCGTCAGGCCTTCGGTATCCTTTCCCCTTTCTGGAGGTTAAGAGAGATCTCCCTTCGCACGAAGCTGCGAGTTTTTGACGCATGCGTCAAATCCGTGTTGTTATATGGTTGTACTACGTGGAAAGTGACCGTTCGACTTACCAAGAAACTACAGACTTTCGTAAACCAATGCCTCCGACGCATTTTAGGAATATTCTGGCCAGAAGTAATCTCCAACGACGAACTTTGGAGTACAACTCGCCAGACTAAAATAGGTATTGAGATTCAACGGCGAAAGTGGCAGTGGATCGGTCATACTTTGAGGAAACCAGAGCAAAACATCGCAAAACAGGCTCTGGATTATAACCCTCAAGGAAGACGTCGTGTTGGTCGACCATGTAACACATGGAAGCGAGCAGTTGAGCAGGAGGCCAGAGGAATAAACAAGTCCTGGCAACAGCTTAAGGCCGATGCTCAGGATTGCGCCTTGTGGAAGAGAGTTGTTTCTGTCCTATGCCCCTATAGGGGGTCTTAACAGGAAAAAAATTTGATTGATTTGAAGAACAGTTATGTCTCGTCTGCATTGAAAATGTCGCGTTCATTATACTTTTTTAATAGATGGGGCAAAACGTCGGTTTTCCATTTATCGCAGTCCTCGTCACGAACATCACTGCTTTCACCGCATGCCTTTTTATGACACACACCATGTCTACAATTCAACATACATACGTGTGGCACACAATTTGGTTAACCTTTTGTTAGTTAAATATTTGTCCATACCTTTGCTTCCATTTATCAAGCCAACCAGTGCATGCCTTAAAATCGTTTTCTCCAAACCGCTTCGCGGTCTCCTTTAAAATTCCTCCAGATATGGGCATGTTTTGGTTTCTTGCTTCTTTAAACCAATCGAAAACTGCATTATTGACATTTTTGAAAAGTGGATTTTTAATTCTTTTGCTGCATCCAGCATCAGATTCAACTGATGCGATAATTGTGTTCTTATTTTTTAAAATCGTTGAAACTGTACTCGCCGGAACACCGTATTTAAAAGCTACATCCTTTTTCTTTAAGCCACTTTCTATGTCTTGAATTAATTTTTATACTCTAGATGCAATCTGAGAGTATTATAAGTTTGCTCTAAAGTTTGTAACGCCAAGAAATAAGGCTCGGAGAAAAAAATTAATGATACAGAAGTTAATATTATCACTCAAAAATCTCAAAACCGGATGTCCGTCTGTCCGTCCGTCCGTCCGTCCTTCCGTCCGTCCGTCCGTCCGTCCGTCCTTCCGTCCGTCCGTCCGTCCTTCCGTCCGTCCGTCCGTCCTTCCGTCCGTCCGTCCGTCCTTCCGTCCGTCCGTCCGTCCGTCCGTCCGTCCGTCCGTTTGCTCTCTAGCTTGAGAACGCGTTGAGCTAGAAAGCTCAAATTTTGTACACGTTGTTTTTGACAAAAAAGTAAGGTCAAGTTCGTGAACGGGCCAAATCGTTCCACCCCTTCTACCCCCTCCCATACAAAATGACACAAATGCGCAATTTGACAATAAACGGATTTGCTCGAAAAGTATACAAGCGATTGGCCTAAAATTTGGAATGTATTACTTTTATGATAATATCAATCTACCGTATAAAAATTATGCGTGTCCTCGCCCCCCCTTCTACCACCTCCCATACAAACTGTACTTGTCATGAATTACTCTAAGCCAATTTACTCAGTGCCTATCAAATTTAGCGAGCTGAAATTATGCATTACATATTTATTTAAAATTGTTAGTAAGGCCAAAAAAAATTAGACGATTAGCTTCACCCCTTCTACCCCCTCCCATACAAAATGACACAATTTCGCAATTCCACAATAAATAGATTTGCTCGAAAAGTATAAAAGCTATTAGTCTGAATTTCGGGATATATTACTTTCATAATGATTTCAATATACAGTATAACAATTATTTGCGTCCTCCCTCTCCTTCCAACCCCTCCCATACAAACTACACTTTTTCATAAAATGCTCTAAGCCAATTTTCTCAGAACATTTAACAGTTATCGAGCTCACATTTTGTAATAAATACTTATTTAGCAGTATTACTAAGATCAGAAAAAAATATTTGATTAGCTTTACTGCTTCTACCCCCTCCCATACAATATGACACAGTTTCCAACTTCACAAAAAATCTATTTTCTTGAAAAGTATGAATGTGAATGGTCTAAAATTTAAGAGATATCAATTTTTTGATATTCTTAGTTATTTCTGAAAAAATCATTAAAATCCCCCCACTCTTTCTACCACCTCCCATACAAACTGCACATTTTCCCTAAATCTAGCACACTAATTTTCTCAGCTCCTATTCAATTATTGGAGTAAGCATTTTGAATAAGACATTTTTATAGCTACTTTAGCATGATGGGGAAAAATTAGTTCAATGCTATCACCCCTTCTAACACTCCTCATAATATACCGTAGTACGTAAACTGAACTCGTGTTCACTTACAAGCTCAACTGAAATGTGCACCAAGCGGCAACCTCATAAAAACTTTCTTTATAAATAGGGACTTCCCCAACTATAAAAACCCAAAACAACAAACCACTTACTTTGATGTGAGAAAATGAGGGATTCCCCAAAAAAAAAGAAACGAAAATTTTCTCCGCTATCAGGGATCTCCCCGAATTATTCGACTTATTGAATACGCGTGCCATTTTTTTACTCGACTTATGGAGAAATGCGAGTTATGGAAGTTCGACTTATGGAAGTGACATTTTATACGATTTGCTCTATAAATGCTATTGACACCTGATTTAGTTCGAGTTATAGAAAATTCGAGTTATAGACGTTCGACTTATGGAAGTTTGTATTCTGTATTACTTTCATAATGATTTAAATCTACAGTAGAAAATTTATTTGCGTCCTCCCTCTCCTTCCACCCCCTCTCATACAAAATACACTTTTTCAGACGACGATTAAGACGATTTTCTCAGAACATATAACATTTGTTGAGCTCATATTTTGTAATAAATACCAAAATAGTATTATCACTAAGATCAGAAAAAAATATTTGATTACCTTCACTGCCTCTACCACCTTCCATACAATATGACACAGTCTTACAACATCACAAAAAATCAATTTTCTTGAAAATTATGAACACACTAGTGCCAAATTTAAGGGATATCAATTTTATAATATTCTTAGTTATTTCTGAAAAACCACTAAAACCCCCCCACTCTTTCTACCACCTCCCATATAAGCTGCACATTTTCACTAAATGTAACTCGCTAATTTTCTCAGTTCCAATTCAATTTTTGGAGTAAGCATTTTGTATAAAACATTTTCACAGCTACTTTAGCATGATGGGAAAAAATTAGTTCAATGCTATCATCCCTTGTAACACTCCCCATACAAAATTTCTTGGGATCACAAAAAATTCTATTTCATTAGAGTATCGTAGCCCTGTTATGTTTTTACTTAGTTTCAATGAAAATCGATAAAATGCATTTTTCAAAGTTGTATTGAAGGGGTAGAATGAGTTAGGGGATCGGATCGATATTTCTTGAGGTTAATATGATATTCACATCATTATACGTTGACCTAATTTTTAACTCAATCGCTTAAATATTTTCGGAGAAAAATCAATTTCTGGAAATTTCGAAATTTTCTGAAATTTGTATGAAAGGGGTAAGAAGGTTTGGGGGATGTCATTCGACGAATTTAAAGTTTCTTCTCAGCTGAAACTGCCATAAGATTCAACGCGATAGGGTAAAGCGTTCGAGAGTCATGCTGTAGACACTCGGAATCTAGGTTTTTGAGCGACTACTAATATTTCTGTACCCTTGGCGACTTATTTTTTAGCGTTACAAACGGTAAGACAAACACAAAATGGCTAGATTTCATCAAGAATATAAAAATATATTTAATTTAACCCTTTTCATAAACAATTAACCATCTTTCATTTCAAGCCGCCCCGCAACTATATCGCATCATCAATACGCCAAATGTGTCGGCATTACAAACATAAAACTTATCCACTTCTTTTGTAACATAAAGTTTGGAATTACTTCGTTAACTTTTCTTTTAGCACTCGTCTCTCTAAATTATAATTAATTTATATATTTCCCATTTGAAAAGCCAATTAAGCTTCGAAGTAAAATGTTGCGACGAAATCGATTTCCTATATAATTTTATGGGTCTATATGGTGCCTATGGAAATTAAAATTCAATGAATTTTGATAGAAGAAAAGTAGGATCGATTTCGTGATTTTGCCATAAGTCTATTTAAATGTGTTTTTTTTTTTTGTTAAGAGAGTGAGAGAGAAACCCATTTTCTTGTGCCATATTTTCCAAGTAAACACTAAAACGATAAATTTTTGTCGGGAGAAAAATTTTGGACATTTTTATAGTCGTTCTTATTGGCGATTCTGCCATATGCCATATGGTATGATATCGTGTATTATAGTATATCATACTTTTCGCTCTCGAATGCTGCTCCTGGTCGTTATAATGTAGAGCGAATTTTTTTATGACTTTCACAAGGATACAAACACCTGAAGAAAAAAAATCGTTTCTAACGCTTTATATATAATGCTGGTTTTAGATATACGCTACACCACATTTTATGGTTTTGAAGAAAATCTTAGCTATAGGATTACGGAGTGGATAGAGTACTTTACAGACAGCAAAATTAGAAGTAGGGTCAATTAAATCTAAGTGGGCATTTGTAATGCTTAGGAGGATTCATGAAAGGGTCTTGATGAATGAAGCATATCTGTCTCGCTGTCCGTGTCCATAACCAAAGAAATCGAACCATATTCTAATCGCGGTATCTCTTCTAACACAATAAAAACACATAAAAATTACGTAATTGGTATACCCTTATTTATTGATGGACCAAATACCTTTAACTCTTTCAATTGTTAATCGACCAAACCAATATACTAGTACACAAATTTTAAAGTTTAAAAATAAAATTGATCCGAAATTCGTAATTACTGGTATATACTCTTTCTACCACTTCCCACACATATTTTCGAAAAAAGGAACGAAGCCTGGTCAGGATATCGACAACTCAAACTTTTTCAAATTCATTGGCAACTGAAATATAATTTCATATAGCTTTATACAGGGTGTTTAGTACTCCGTGCGCCATCTTGTAAGGGGTTATTCCTAGATATATTTTGAGAAAATACGGCGATGGTCAAATTTTAAAAATCCGCGGAGATACAGGGTGATCAAGAAAAGTGTTTCGGACCTGTACCCTCACTCACTCAAAACGCTATATCTTGAAAACTAATAATCACAATTCAAAGTGCTATAACTTGTTTTTTAGGGAATCGAATTACCTTTCATTTGGTGTAATAGTTTGTATTGTAACTGTACCCAATCCTGAGGTATTTGCTTCAGAACACAAATTTTTGATACTTTGACCCTCAAAATTCAGGGATCAATGTAGTTTTTCTCAAAAAAACCCATTATAAACATAACAGAGCTACGATTACGCGTAAAGCGCAATCTTACGATACTCTAGATGAAATAGAATTTTTTGTGATCCCAAGAAATTTTGTATGGGGAGTGTTAGAAAGGATGATAGCATTGAACTAATTTTTTCGACATCATGCTAAAGTAGCTATGAAAATGTTTTATACAAAATGCTTACTCCAAAAACTGAATGGGAACTGAGAAAATTAGTGAGTTTGATTAAGTGAAAATGTGCAGTTTGTATGGGAGGTGGTAGAAAGAGTGGAGGAATTTTAATGATTTTTTCAAAATTAACTAGGAATATTATAAAATTGGCATCCCTTAAATTTCAGACTAGTGCCATTCATACTTTTCAAGAAAATCGATTTTTTGTGAAGTTGTGAAACTGTGTCATATTGTATGGGAGGGGGTAGAAGTAGTGAAGCAAATCAAATATTTTTTTTCTCATCTTAGTAATAATATTAATTAAATATTTATTACAAAATATGAGCTCAACAAATGGTATATGTTCTGAGAAAATCGGCTTAGAGCATTTCAGGAAAAAGTGTAGTTTGTATGGGAGGGGGTGGAAGGAAAGGGAGGAAGCAAATAATTTTTGTACTGTAGATTTAAATCATTAAAAAATTAACATATACCAAAATTGAGACCAATAGCTTTTATACTTTTTGAGTAAATCCATTTATTGTCAAATTGCGAAATTGTGTCATTTTGTATGGGAGGGGGTAGAAGGGGTGAAGCTAATCATCTCATTTTTTTTGACCTTACTAACAATTTTAAATAAATATTTGGTGCACAATTTCAGCCCGCTGAATTTTATAAGCACTGAGGAAATTGGCTTAGAGTAATTCATGATAAGTACAGTTTCTATGGGAGGTGGTAGAAGGAGGGGGAGGACACACACAATTTTTATACGATAGATTGATATTATCATAAAAGTAATATATTCTGAATTTCAGGCCAATAACTTTTATACTTTTTGAGCAAATCCGTTTATTGTGAAATTGCGTAATTGTGTCATTTTGTATGGGAGGGGGTAGAAGGGGTGGAGCGATTTGGCCCGTTCACGAACTTGACCTTACTTTTTTGTCAAAAACGACGTGTACAAAATTTGAACTTTCTAGCTCAATGCGTTCTCAAGCTAGAGAGCGCACGGACGGACGGACAGACGGACGGACGGACGGTCGGACGGACATCCGGTTTTGAGATTTTTGAGTGATAATATTAAATTCTGTATTCATCATTTTTTTCTCCGAGCCTTATTTCTTGGCGTTACAAACCTTAGAGCGAACTTATAATACTCTCAGATTCCATCTAGAGTATAAAAATGTCATTTTAATGTTTTTATGTGCCACATTATTGCCAATAAAAGATGCACACATACTTATGACTTAGGTTTTCCCGTTATCTAGGTAATAAGCGAAAATAAAAATAATAATACATATGGCTTAAAAATGAAATATGTCATAAAGCAACCCTCGTTCTAAAAAAACTGCCTGAAATGTTGTTAAACTGAAATATTCTTATTGTCCTTTAATTAGTATGTAAATCGAGGAAATGAATTAAATTAAAATGAGTTTCAACACAACTATGTGCAGCACTTTGCCTTTTTTAATGGTGTACCTAACAAAATGAAAAGTGTATAAAAGCAAATCTTACTTCACATTTTTAGTTACATTGTTAAAAGTACAAGGTGTCACTAAAATTTAGAAAATAATTTCGAAATGCCTGAGTACTTGAATGAAGAATATGCAGACATCATTTTCATTTATGGAGAGAGTCTGGGAAATTCACGAGCAGCGCGATCTTTGTGTCATCAGAGATTTCCTAATCGTCGGATACCAGACATGAGAGTATTCCAAGACGTTTACAGAAGGATTCGGAAAACTGGCAGCGTTAGGACAAGCAGAGTAAATGCAAATCCTGCGCAGATAATCACTGTTCCAATCGATGAAAGAATACTACATGCTGTTCAAAATGATCCATGAATCAGTATCCGATGCTTGGCATTGGAGTTAAACGTCTCTACGTGGAAAGCTTGGAGTGTCCTTAAAGCAGACCGTTTGCATCCCTACCACCACACACCAGTGCAGGAGCTGGTACCCATTGATTTGCCCAAAAGGATGGAGTTTTGCAATTGGATCCTTGAACGGCAACTAAGTGACGAGAATTTTATGAACAACATTCTTTGGACTGATGAGTCCCAATTCTCCAGGGACGGTATCACAAACTTCCACAACTTATACACATGGGCTGAGAGCAATCCACATACAAGAAGAGAGGCATCACTTCAGCACAGATTTAGTGTCAATTTATGGGCAGGTACGATTGGTGACGATTTCATTGGTCCTATTAGGCTTCCGCCTACCCTAAATAGTTCCAATTACTTGCATTTTTTGACAAATGATCTGCAGGACTTATTGGATGATATGCCACGGCAATGATTGGCTTCCATGTTTTACCAACACGATGGTGCTTCAGCTCATTACGGCCGACAAATCACAGATTGGTTAAATTCCTATTATAGCAATCGCTGGATCGGTAGAAATGGACCGATACACTGGCCTGCAAAATCTCCTGATTTAGCTATTATGGATTTCTTTGTATGGAAACAGATAAAGGACCTTGTTTACGCAACGGAAGTAGTAACGCTGCAAGACCTAAACACCAGAATCGATGCGGCAGCAACAGAAGTAAGGCAGCAGTTGCGGACTATGAACACAAAGAGAACACTGGCAAAACGAGCTTTAGCGTGCATTCAAAATGAATGGCCACATTTTGAACATTTACTATAATTGAGGAAATTTGAAATAAACCATAAAAACCATTGTTAAGTTCTTTTAGTTCAAGCGAAGAGCGTTGATCTACATATTCTTGTTTTTTTGATAAAAGTGCAATATCATTGGAATGATAGTTTTTCAAAACTATGAAACTTATGCAATGCAAGTGTATACATCTTTTGTAGGCAATAATATGGCACATAAAACAAACAACATTAAAATGACATTTTATAATGCGTTTTTTTGAGAAAAACAACATTGATCCCAGAATTTTGAGGGTCAAAGTAACAAAAGTTTGTGTTCTGAAGCAAATGCCTCAGGATTGGGTACAATTACAATGCAACCTATAACACCAAATGAAAGGTAATTCGATTCCCCAAAAATCAAGCCATAACACTTTGAATTGTGATTATTACTTTTCAAGATAAAGCGTTTTGAGTGAGTGAGGGTACAGGTCCGAAAAACTTTTCTTGATCACCCTGTATCTCCGCGGATATTGAAAATTGACCATCTCCGTAGAACAATTACTTTATAATTTTAATAATAAAGTATTGTAATCGACTTGGAAAAAAAAATTGCTAGCCTGAAATTTAGTTTTTTCGCGTTTCATAACTAAATTAGCCTAAAAATGCAAAAAAAAATCCGTCTGTCTGTACGCCGTCCACCGTACGCCGGTGTGTACGCTCAGCGCACATTACTCCCAAGCCGTTCAATATAGAAAGTTCATTTTTGAAGGGATTGTAGATAGTTGCGGATCTCAGGCGGACACCCATTTTGGGGGTGTACGGGTTCAGGGGGAGGCGGAGAGAGCGCTTAAACCGAAAAATACGAATTCAAATATCTCAACAATGGTTACAGCTAGGAAGCTAAGACTCAACATACATATAGAGGGGTTTGTGGGACAACTTTTAAAAATAATTTAATTTTTTTATCCATTGGGGTGCAAAAAGGGGGGGCTAAGAACCAATTGTCGGCCGAATTTTTTTTTCAAATAATTATATCTTCAAAATTACTTACCATAAAAAATTGATACTTTGAGACACTTAAGATGACGTCAAGATCTACTAGAATCAATTTAGATAGAAGCTAATTATTGTAAGGCGGAGGGTCAATATCTCGGCTATTTATTAAGCTATGTAATTGAATCTTAGAACCTATATTAAGCTACACTAGAGAAATACGAGAAAAATATAACATTTGAACAAAATAGTAGTGAGGGAAATGGGGAGCATTTCAAAAATGGTGCACTTTCCAAAATTTCAAACCATTATAATTAAAAATATAGTGCAGATATAAAATTCAAATTTTGTCAAATTGTAGAGCTAAATAGTTTTTAAATTTGGTGAAAATTTTGGGTCGGGAGGTGTAAGGAGAGGGATGTGGTAACCAAAAATGTCGAAAATTTTAAGGTTTTTTTTAAGGGCTCTGGTGAAAGATACAAAATTTAAATTTTCCATGTGGATACATCTATTCGTTGTACATACAGAAAAAATAATAAAAATTCCACAATTGTTATTCACCGACCCCCCTTGTCTACCGTGCACAAGGTATTTCATGTGCAATGAAAAAAACACATAAACTGAAAATTTTTGAATGAAATTTAAAGGTAGAAACTTAAAATTTGCGAAATGCATTAAAAAAAAATTTCTAAATTTACGAAATATTGACTGGTCGAAAACATTTAAGACTTCTACCCCCTCCCATACAAAATTATTTGTTCGACCATTTGTAAGAAATCAATTATCACCTAACTATTAAAACCTATCAATTTGAAATATTGCATAAAAACTTACAAAAATAATTGAAAAGAAATTACGTTAAAAGTTTTGAAATCGCGCCTGCCCTTCTACCCCCTCCCATGCAAAAGTATCATTTCGACCAATTTTATTGAATCAACTAATAACTAACAAATTAAAAGCTACAAATTTGAAATTTTGTACGAGCACACTAAAAGAGATCAAATTCCTGTTAAGACCCCCTATAGGGGCATAGGACAGAAACAACTCTCTTCCACAAGGCGCGATCCTGAGCATCGGCTTTAAGCTGTTGCCAGGACTTGTTTATTCCTCTGGCCTCCTGCTCAACTGCTCGCTTCCATGTGTTACATGGTCGACCAACCCGACGTCTTCCTTGAGGATTATAATCCAGAGCCTGTTTTGCGATATTTTGCTCTGATTTCCTCAAAGTATGACCGATCCACTGCCACTTTCGCCTTTGAATCTCAATACCTATTTTAGTCTGGCGAGTTGTACTCCAAAGTTCGTCGTTGGAGATCACTTCTGGCCAGAATATTCCTAAAATGCGTCGGAGGCATTGGTTTACGAAAGTCTGTAGTTTCTTGGTAAGTCGAACGGTCACTTTCCACGTAGTACAACCATATAACAACACGGATTTGACGCATGCGTCAAAAACTCGCAGCTTCGTGCGAAGGGAGATCTCTCTTAACCTCCAGAAAGGGGAAAAGATACCGAAGGCCTGACGAGCTTTATTTAGCCGAGCCTCAACATCCTTTTCGGCTCCGCCGTCCATACTGACAATGCTTCCGAGATAGCAAAAATCTTGCACCTCTTCCACATCCTGTCCATTAAGAACAATCGGTGTGCTTGCGTTCGAACCCATGTGCATGTACTTGGTTTTACGCACATTTATTTTCAGCCCCGCCTCTTTGCATTTAGAATGCAACGAGCGAACATTTGACTCTAAGTCCGAACGGGTATGTGCAAGCAAACACACGTCATCAGCATAATCAAGGTGACTTAAGATGTTAAATAGTCTCCATTGGAGACCTTTACCTTCCCCACCTTCCAGTGCAGCTTTCAAGATGTCATTTATTACCACCAGAAACAGGGCTGGTGATAATATGCAGCCTTGTCTGACACCCGTTCGCACAGGAAAGCTCTCGGACAGCTCTCCTCTATGCAAGACGCGACACCTTGCATCTTCGTAGGATTCTTTAATCATAGCTATGACCTTATTTGGAATACCTCTCCTACGCAAAGCATTCCATATGTAATCTCGCTTAACGCTGTCGAAAGCCTTCTCGAAGTCCACAAACATGAGATGTAGTGGCGAACCCATTTCGGCTGACTGCTCTAATATTATCCGTAGGGTATTTGTGTGGTCGGTACAAGACGACCCTTTACGGAATCCAGCCTGATAAACTTCGAGAGTGCTCTCGACGACATCACTAATCCTATTGAGAATTACCTTAGCCATAATTTTTGATACGGCAGTAAGTAGACATATACCACGCCAATTGCCACAATCCCGAAGGTCGCCTTTCTTCGGAATTTTCACAATGACGCCCTCCTTCCATTCAGTCGGATATCTTCCATCATTCCACACCTTAGTGAAGAGTGGGAGGAGTATATCGGCTGTTATTTCCGGGTCCGCTTTGAGGAGTTCGGTTGGTAGTCCGTCTATACCTGGAGCTTTCCTTCCCGCCATTGACCGAATGGCGGAAACTTTCTCTAAAAGAGAAAGGAAATAAAATTGCGTACCAAATTTTACCATTCCCCTACCTCCTCTACCCCCTCCCATACAAATGTTTGGTTTCGTGAATGTAAAATACACAGAATCTTATGAAAATTCTATGCAACTTCGTCTATGAAACTGACATTCTATACAGAGAATATTGGACGTGATTCTTGAATCACAATTAAAAAATTATTAACATCCACCTACTCTTACCATGACGCCTCACCACTCCCCTCATAAAAACTCAAACTTGCATAAATAAACGAACGAAATATTGATTATAAGTACTGGAGCCTTTGAACGTTCCCGCAAAGTGTTAAATTGACAATTGCCCTGTTCAAGGACCCCCTTTTAATAAGTCTTCCCTAACCACTCTAACATACATATTGACTTTCCACGCATCCGCAACTTATCCCAAGAATAATAAAGTTTCGCCCGACTTGTTGGCAGTTTATTTTTTTCTAAAAATATATCTAGGAATAACCCCGAACAAGGTGGCGTACGGAGTACCAAACACCCTGTATAGTTCATAAAATAAAACTGGTAAGATTATAATTAGATTACATTATAATTACAAATCTTTTTAAATCCCTTTTATCACCTCCCATTTCGCCTTTTCATAGCTTGCATTTGCCCAAAAAAATTGATTTTTTTTATTTTCTTTTCTTATTATACACTAACTTCTCCACAGAACGCCACAAACCAAAGATCTCAATGACAACTAGAAGTGCTTCTAAAAAGACCTTTCTTCTTTTTTTAAAAAACTCCTTTTGGTTTTGTCATTTTAAAATAAAATAATATAAAAAATAAAAACTTATTCACAATCACAATAATCAATGAAGGTTATTTAGAAAGGTTTTCCATTTGTCAGTGTTGTTCATTCATACGAGAAGATTCGAAAAATAATAGCTAAAAGTGAAGAAAAACTTTTTGAAAAATAACTTTTTTGTTTTTGGCGTATCCTGAAAAGTTACCTTTTTTTCACAAAAGACCCATTTATTCCAAAAGTATAAGACATATTGTCACAATTCTTTTTTTTTTATTTGAAGATGGTTACACTGGCTAACAAAACAGCTGTGGAAATGTCAAAATTCCCGCCAGTTTTTGAAATATGGAATGAAGACCGTCATGAATTATCACACAAAACAACAAAAAATTTTCTTCAGAATAGCTACAGCTAAAAATGTGTAATTTGGCACAAATAAAAAGTGGCAAAATTTGATTAGCTACGATAAGCGGTTTCTAAGAAAACGGGTCATTTGTCCCCATAAGACTATGTAAAAGAGCCTTGCGGCCTTCCCCCTTAAGTTTCGAAGAAAATCCAAGAGGAAATAATGTGGTTAACATAAAATTTTCACAATACTTATTTCTCAATCAGTCTTTTCAAGATTTATGCTTGGAAATATCATCGATATTTGCGTCACATTAAACAAAGCACTTTCCGTTTCAAGGTTATGTAATGTACAGAGCGGCGAAGGAAAATGAAAAGAAAATTTATACGATTGAAATCAATCCAATCAATTTACAAATCTACTGCACCGTCAATATTGTCAAGAAGAAAATTAGAATCGGAAATTGTCAATAACACACATGATGTTTGCAGGTGTAAAATACTCGGCAATTGAGTTGGAATGAATTGCGTTAATTAGAAATTCAAAGTGGTGTATTAATCTGTTTCAATTATATACAGGACAATTACTCTAGTCCTTAAAACAAAAAAAATTCCAGTAGTACGCTACGTGATCATCATCATCAATGGCGCGACAGCCCAAATCGGGCCTTGGCCTCCTGAAGTCGTCGCCTCCAATCGTCTCGATCCAAAGACCGCGTCCCTCAGCTGCTAATTTTACTTTATTATTTTAATAATAAAGTATTGTGATCGACTTGGGAAAAAAAAAAAATTTGCTACCCTGAAATTTTTTTTTTCGCGTTTCATGACTAAAATAGCCGAAAAATGCAAAAAAAAAAATCCGTCTGTCTGTACGCCGTCCGCCGTACGCCGACGTGTACGCTCAGCGCACATTAACTCCCAAACCCTTCAAGATAGAAAGTTCATTTTTGGAGGGATTGTAGGTAATTGCGGATCTCAGGCGGATACCCATTTTGGGGGGTGTACGAATTCAGGGGGAGGCGGGGGGAGCACTTAAACCGAAAATACGAATTCAAATATCTCAACCAAGGTAACAGCTAGGAAGCTAAAACTCAACATACATATAGAGGGGTTTGTGAGACAACTTTTAAAAATAATTTAATTTTTTTATCCATTGGGGTGCGAAAAGGGGGGGCTAAGAACCAATTGGCGGCCGAATTTTTTTTTCAAATGATTATATCTTCGAAATTACTTCCCATAAAAAATTGATATTTTGAGACCATCAAGATAATACATAGATCTACTAGAAGCAGTTTAGTTACAAGCTAATTAGTGAAAGGGGGAGGGTCAGGGGGGTGCAAAGAAAAACACTTAAAAATTAATATCTCAACTGTCTCTTATGCTATGTAATTGAAACTTAAAATGAATACTAAGCTTTACTAGTGACATATGAAAAAAATATAATATATGGACATAATAGTAGTGGGGGGAAATGGGAAGCATTTCAAAAATGGCGCACTTTCCAAAACTACAAACCACCAAATCTCAAAATTGAGTACACATATCAAATCGAAAATTTGTCAGATTGTAGAGCTATATAGTCTTGAATTTTGGTAAAAAATTTAAGTTGGAGGGTGTAAGGGGAGGGAGGTGGAAAGCGAAAATGTTGAAAATTTTGAGTGATTTTTTTATGGCTCTGGTAAAAGACACAAAGTTTAAATTTTGCACGTCGACACATCTATTTACTGTACATAGAAAAAAAATAATAATTTGTTCCAAAATTGTTATGCACCGAAGTGGGGGTCTAACGTGCACAAGGTGTTTCATGTGGAATGAAAAAAACACATAAACTGAAAATTTTTGAATGAAATTTTTAGGTAGGATCTTGAAAATTTGCGAAATGCCTTTAAAAAAAATCCCCAAGAGTTTAAAATATTAACTGGTCGAAAATCTTTAAAACTTCTACCCCCTCCCATACAAAATTTTTTTTTCGACCATTTCTAAGAAATCAATTAACACTTAACTTTTAAATGCTATCAATTTGAAATTTTGCACAAGAACTTACAAAAATAGTTGAAATAAAATTACATTAAAAGTTTTGAGATCGCATTTGCCCTTCTACCCCCTCCCACACAAAAGTATGATTTCGACCAATTTCATTAAATCAACTATTAACTAACAAATTAAAAGCTACAAACTTGAAATTTTGTACACGTATCTCACAAGAGAAAAGAAATAAAACTGCATCACAAATTTTACGATTCCCCTACCTCCTATACCCCCTCCCATACAAATGTTTGGTTTCGTGAATTTAAAATACACCGAATCCAATGAAGATTCTATGCAATTTCGTCTATGAAACTGACATTCTATACAAAGAATATTGGATTTGGTTCAAGCAATCAATTAAGAAACTATTAACATCCACCCACCCTAACTATCACCCTCCCTTCATGAAAACTCAAACCTGCATAAATAAACCAATGAAATATGGAGCTTTTGAACGTTTCCGGAAAGTGTTAAATTGAGAACTGCCCTGCCCAAGAAGCTCTTTTCACTTAGTCTTCCCTAACGACTCGAACCTGCATATTGACTTTCTACGCATGCGCATTTTGTCCCAGAAATAATAAAGTTTCGCCCGACTTGTTGGCAGTTTATTTAAGATGGCTTTGCTATCTTCATCAACCGAGTTTTCCCACCGCTTGCGTGGCTTGCCTACTGTCCGGTTACCACTCGCTTTGCCTTTCAGAGCACGTTTGGGGATTCTTCTGTCTTCCATTCGCTCCACATGGCCAGCCCACTGCAGTTTATGTAGCTTGATGAACGTTGAAGCTTCTGGCTCGTCGTAGAGTTGATACAACTCATGGTTGTATCTTATTCGCCATTCCGTTCCTTCCTTCACAGGTCCCAAAAAACTTCGGAGGACCATTCTTTCAAATGCGTTAACTGCTTTTTCGGAAGTTCGTGTTAATGTCCATGTCTCGCTGCCATAACAGAGCACAGGTCGTACAATAGTTTTATATGTCCGCAGCTTATTGTTCCTGTGCACTTTCTTGGATTTCATTATTGGAAGTACCGAATAATACGTCTTATTTGCTAATATTATCCGTCGTTTGATTTCGTCTGTTTCATTACCGTCCTTTGCTAGATTAGCCCCAAGATATATGAAGTTGTCCACACTCTCCAAATTATATTCCGCAATTGTTATGTTTTGTCTGATTGGCGTTCTCCTTCTTGTTTGCGTCATTACTTTTGTTTTGCTTTCATTAATGGGCAACCCGACTTCTTTTGTGGCGGAGTCAAGATTGACAAATACCTCCTTAGCACTAGGGAAGGATCTTGCTAGAATGTTAATGTCGTCAGCGTATGCTACTAGTTGGGTGGACTTGAATAGTAGTGTCCCGTTGGTGTCGACTGGGATTTTTCGGACGACATACTCTAGTGCCAAGTTGAAAAGCATGGGGGCTAGACCATCTCCCTGCTTTAAACCACATTCCGTTCGAAAGCTGGTTGTGGAATCGATTTGTATTCTGACTTGGGATTCAGTGTTCGTCATTGTGAGTCTTGTTAGTCGGACTAGTTTTGTAGGAATTCCAAAGTCAAGCATGATTTGGTACAGTACGCTCCTGTCGAGACTGTCGTATGCTTGTTTAAAATCTACGAATATTTGGTGCACGTCTGTGTTATATTCCCAGCATTTCTCAAGCACCTGTTTCACCGAGAATATCTGGTCTGTTGTAGATCGTCCGGTTCTGAATCCGCCTTGGCATTCGCCAATTATTTGATTAGTATAGGGCTTAAGACGACGTTCAATTATTTTTGTCAGTATTTTATAGGACGTACACAACAATTATATACCTCTGTAGTTCTCACAGCAGAGTTTGTCTCCTTTCTTGTAATTTGGACATATAATGCTTTTTCGCCAGTCGTCGGGTATGATTTCCTCTGTCCAAATTTTGCATATCATGTTGTGCAGTATTTCAGCGACACAGTTTCCACCGTTTTTCAGAAGTTCAACTGGTATCTCGTCAATTCCCGGCGCTTTGTTTCGTTTTTGGTCACATAGGGCTGCTTTGATTTCAGCAAGCGTGGGTGGTATCGATGATGGCTCATCTTTGTCAGTTGAGGCTTCAATTGATATGTTTTCTGTCGTTATCGGTGCTACTGGGATGGGATTCAAAAGATGTTCAAAGTAGGAAGCCC
Organism: Chorisops tibialis; assembly: GCA_963669355.1. Lineage (NCBI taxonomy): Eukaryota > Metazoa > Arthropoda > Insecta > Diptera > Stratiomyidae > Chorisops > Chorisops tibialis. Next base: position 167,107,348 of record OY770263.1, on the reverse strand, counting down.
ATCTTCTTTTGATTTCTTGTGCGTCGCTGATGATGTTGCCCTCCACGTCTTTGCAGAGTCTGGTTTTTGGCTTATATCCCTTTTTAAAGTCTTTTACTATTGCGTATGCGTCCCGCGTTTTATTTTTTCTCATGTCGTCGTCCATTTTTTGTATTTTGTCATTATGGTACTTCCTTTGTTTTCGTCTGCAGGTTTTTTTCGCATATCGCCTAAGCTCGTCATATCTCTCTTTTTTGGCTCGTGTTGGTCGTTCAGTAAAAATTTTGTAAGCTTCGTTCTTTCTATCTATTGCGTCGCGACATTCTTGGTCGAACCAATCATTATTTTTTCGACGTGCTTGATACCCTAATACCTCTTCCGCGTAATAAATAATAAATACTTAAGTAGTATTATCACTAAGATCAGAAAAAAATATTTGATTAGCTTCACTGCTTCTACCCCATCCCATGCAATATGGCACAGTTTCACAACTTCACAAAAAATCGATTTTCTTGAAAAGTATGAATGGCACTAGTCTGAAATTTAAGGGATGTCAATTTTATAATATTCCTAGTTATTTCCGAAAAAACCACTAGAATCCTCTCACTCTTTTTACCACCTCCCATACAAACTACACATTTTCACTAAATCTAACTCACTAATTTTCTCAGTTCCCATTCAACTTTTGGAGTAAGCATTTTGTATAAAGCATTTTAAAAGCTACTTTAGCATTATGGGGAAAAAGTAGTTCAATGCTATCATCCCTTCTAATATTCCCCACACAAAATTTCTTGGGATCACAAAAAATTCTATTTCATCTAGAGTATCGTAAGATTGCGCTTTACGCGCAAGTGTAGCCCTGTTATATTTTTTTAATCATTTATTGCAATTATGAAGAAAACAAATTTTATGTTTGTACATTTTCTAGTTTTAATGGAAATTGATATAATGCATTTACCAAAATTATGCATTTGTATGGGAGGGACAGAAGGAGTATACGAATCAAAACAAAATTTTTCGTCGTCAATGACATTTTTATTATTATACTTTCCACAAAGCCTCAAGTCGATAGCTTTGGCAGTTTCAAAGCAAACTTATTTAATTAAAATTTCAAAATTTCCTGAAATTTGTATAGGAGGGGGTAGAAGGAGTAAGGTGAAGTTGATAATTTTTTCAAAACTGATTGTTATTATAATTAAATTAGTTGTCGCGAAAATTCGTTCTTATAACTTTGCTAATTTCAATGAAAATTGAAAAAAATTGTTTTTCAAAATTGTGCATGTGTATGGAGGGAGGTAGAAGGAGTGTGGAGATCGGCTCAATATTTTGTGGTGGTAATGATATATATATCATTATATTTTGTCCAAAATTTCAAGCCAACAGCTCAAATATTTTCGAAGAAAAATCATTTCTTAAAATTTTGGAATGTCGAGAAATTTGTATGGGAGGATGTAGAAGGAGTGGGGCATACAATGGCGTGGCGTCCATTGATGCAAGGGAAGCATTGCTTCCCTTACATTTTACTTCTCGATTGTGTTTAAATTTAGGTACCAAAGATTTTAAGAAATCTTTTAAAAATTCATGCACTTCATAAAAACTAGGCTTTATTTACGCTCAGCATGGCACACAACCTATCTGACGCATTTGCTCTACAGACGCTTTGGAGTCCAAAGCTCACCAAAAGCATTCTCGAAACAAAAACGGCCGAGATGCGATTTGAATAGGCATATATGGCACTCACGGCCCATCCATAAAAAAATTTTCGCGCCCCTAAAAAAAATCGACTGTCATACCAAGCGTGAAAGCATCGTGGCTATCATTCCAGGCTCTCATTCTCTCATTCCCACGACTTTCCATTGTTACAAGCAATGCCAATTATTATTATTATTATATAAATTTTGTTATTGAGTAAAAAATTATCAGCGAGAAAAGCTTGAGGGCATTTGTATGGTAATATCGCCGGAGAGGGAAGCTTTAATCAAAGCTCTATGAATATTCTTGTAGATCTTGGCGACATCTGATGTTCTATATTATTTGTTTCTATTTTGGTTCGCAACTAAACTTAACAGTTGAAAGCGGTCGCCGAAAGGTCCGTTGTCACTCATTACCACGATGAATCGGTTTTAGAACTGTGGATCTATAGATCTATATAAGCCTAGCCTTTTGATTTCTATTATCACTGCATTATTGATTACCTTTTCAGATTCTGTGTAGATTTCGGATTATTTGCGTAGAAAAACGACATTATTGAATAACTAAAATTATTTTACTGTTATTTTATAAATTGATTTCTTGTGATAACAATTATTGAAGCTTTTTGAGATATGAATTTGCACAATTTATGCTCGGAGATGGATGAAAAGTTTGAATCATTTAAAATCATTAATTTTATGTTCTGAATTTGACCCGGACCCCGGAATTGAAAATTTGCAACTTCAAAAACCTTGTCAATGATTTTATTTAATGAAAATTCATACATGTGTACGCATATATGTACGTTACATATAACAATTTTACAATTTAAAAGATTAAAAGATCTTGCTAAAAAATTGCTTCCCCCAGCCATAATATGACACCACGCTGCTGGGAGGATTTAGACCGTTCACGAACTTAAAGTTGCTTTTTTGCTGGAAATGACACACAACAAATTTCAGCATGATAGCTCAAAGCGTTCAAGAGTTATGTTGCAGAGAAACGGACAGACGGTCACTTAAAATCGAGGTTTTTGAGCGACAACAAATATTTCCGTACCCTTGGCGGCTCTGTGCGAGCATTATTTCTTAGCGTTACAAACGGTAAGGTAAACATAATCGACTCCCAGATTTCATCTAGAGTATGAAAATATCGAAACCCAGATGGTAGTAGATAGGGAAGACTAAGGGAATAAGGATTCTAGGGCATGGCTGTTATCAATTCAATGCTTAAGTGGATAAAGGGGTTATTCGACATTTTTTGAATTTCTACTTTTTTAGTCAGTTGATACTGTAGACTAATAAATTATGTTTTCAACTGACAACCAGAGCGATCTAGCGCCTAGAAACAGATGAAAACATAACAGGACTACGATTGGGCGTTAAGCCCAATCGTGCGATAGTCTAGATGAAAGTGAAATTTTTTTATTTTACGAAATTTTGTAGGGGAAGTGGTAGACGGGGTGACAACATTGAACTAATTTTTTGACATCACGATAAGGTTGCTATCAAAAGGTTTTATACAAAATTTAGGATTCAAAAATTTAATAGGTACTGAGAAACTTAGTTTATTGAATTTAGTGAAATTGTACAGTTTGTATGGGAGGTAGTAGAAGGAGGGTGGAGTTATTAATAACTTTCTTAGAAATAACTGTAAACATCATTTATTTGGCATAGCAGATCAGTAACATTCATACTTTTCAGGCAAAAGTTGTAAGGTTGTTGAATTGTGTTAAATTGTATGGGAGGGGGTAGAAGGAGTGATGCTAATCGCCAAATTTTTTGGTGTTAAGAATATTTCTAAATAAATGTTTAGTGCACAATTTCAGCTGCATCAATTTTGCACGTACTGAGTAAATTTGCTTAGAGTATTTCATTAAAGAGTGCAGTTTGTATGGGAGGTGGTAGAAAGAAGAGGAAGACGTAAATAATTTATACAGCAAATTGGAATTATTATAAAAGTAATATATTCTAAATTTCAGACCAATAGCATTTAAACTTTTCGAGAAAAGCCGTTTATTGTCGAATTGCGAAATTGTGTCATTTTGTATGGGAGGGGGTAGAAGGGGTGAAGCTTATGGTCTAATTTTTTTGGTCTTATTAATAATTGAAAATAAATATTTAGTGCTAAATTTGAGCTCGATAAATTTTATACGCATCATTCATTTATTTCGCCGAGCTTTATTTCTTGGCGTTACAAACTTTGTGGCAAACTTATAATACTCTTAGATTTCATCTAAAGTATAACAACCGCGGAAAGTTTGAAAATATTAAATAATTCCCTTGTCCATTTAACCTATAGTACGTATATAATTTATCGAGCTGAAATTATGCACTAAACATTTATTTTGAATTATTGTAAGATCGAAAAAAATCAACTGATTAGCTTCACTCCTTCGACCCCCTCCAATACAAAGTGACACATTGTCAGAACTTAAGATAAAATCGATTTTATATAAAAGTATGAATATTGATAGTCTGATATTTGAGAGATGTCAATTGTATAATCTTCATAGTTAGTTACTGAAAATAAAAATACACTGAAAACCCTCCGCTCCTTCTACCACCTCCCATACAAACTGCACAGTTTCGCTAAATTTACAAACATTAGAGATCATATAGCTCTACAATTTGACAAAATTTCAAGTTAATACCTGTTTTGAATTTTGAGAAATTTTGAAAAGTGCGCCATTTTTGAAATGCTCCCCATTTCCTTCATTACTATTGTGACCAAATTTTATATTTTTATTGTATGCCACTAGTGTCGCCGCGCAATGAACGCACTCTAACGCGCGTATTGAACGTATCCATCGCTGAATAAGAATGGAGGCAACCAATCCTCTTCAGCGATGGACCATCTAATTTCCGGCCTCTTTCTTCTCGATCAATCGCTCGTGCGAACACGGCAGTAAACAATTTCCAAGCAAATATTGAAATTATAAAGGGTAAGTATCATAAGTATATTCTAAATTTGTAAAATTTAGTCGCATAAGCATTATATATTAAGACACAAAATTATGAATGTATTTTAGGAAACCGAAATACAAATTTGAAGTTTCTCTCGGAAAAAAACTGATGCGTTTTTCTACAAGCCGAGTTACTAGCAAATTTTTGGGCCACCCCAACAAGCTTCAAATTTGTAAGGAAAGCTTCAAATCAGTCAGGAAAGATTCAAATCTGTCAGGAAAGATTTGTCAGAAAATCTAACCTATGTCGCAGCGCAACATGAGGTCGGCTTTCAACAACTCAAAGAAAACATCTCGAACGCCGCCGACAGGGCCAGGCATAAGTCGAGCGATCTCAAGTTGCCAATCCTGCGAGGAAACCGATACTGAAGATATGGTTCAGTGCGATATCTGCGACAAGTGGCAGCATTTCACATGTGCAGTTGTAACAGAGTCCATCGCCGAAAAGGACTTCACATGCGACAACTGCAAACTAACAAACGCAGCGGTAGAGGACAACAATTCGGTACGCAACTCCAGCATCGCTTCCAAGAACTCTGGAAGCTCCGTAAAAAGAAAGGCGATGCTTAAGCTTCAGAAGCTTGAGGAGGAAAAGGCGGCCGAAAGCAGTTTCTCGACAAGAAATATGAAATCCTGTCGGATCTCATCAGTGATGACGAGGAACTGCAACCAACGAACGAGCAACCCGGAAAGTCGAAATATATTAACAGCTGGGTTGCAAATTCGTCAGCATCGGCTTTACTGTCGATCGACTCAACAGTAAAATCGGCGCACATAAACACGGATCATTTAACCGAGCAACCAACAGAACCGTTTACGGTGCCAAACACCAACACACAAACGGTTTGCGAGCGACCTGTCATCTCTGCATCAACAAACTCAACTTTACGTTCTGACGGCTTATTGAACTGCAGACTTTCGACAACGAGACCGATCACCACAGTAACTCAGCATACGGATAGTCATAAGTATATTATAGATTCAGGTAACTCTTTTCAAAATTGTAAACTACCCTTTATAAATACAATGCCCGTATCGCCAGTCACTAAAACAAACGTGTTCGCGCCGCGATTGGAGAGTAACCCGCCGGTAATGCCTTGTGTTTTTCCGCCCGTGACAAGATCTATAAAAAATCAGTGCGGTAGTGATTATCAATCTGCATTCAGGGCTCCACCTGAAGATACATGTAACACGTCAAGCGCTACTCTGCCAGTACCAAGTGTCTTAGTAAACCAGTGCTATAGTGCCCCGCAACCTGCAATCAGAGCTCCAAATATAGCACCTGGAGATACCTACAACGCATTTAGTGCTAATCAAACCGCCTTTTCAATGCCAAATAACGGGTTCAGAAACCCGTGCAATATAACTAGTGCTCCGCAGTTCCTTCAAAACAATAACAATGACACAATAAGTAGGTCAGCCGCTACCTCTAGTTGTCATCCCGGTGCTTCTTACAACACCTCCGAACGAAATTCAATCAATATACCCCGAATAATATGTAATCCTTCTTCGGATTTACATAATTGTGGTCAACCGGCAATCAATAAAAATCAATTGGCAGCTAGGCAAGTCATGCCTAAAGACCTGCCAATATTTAGTGGAAACCCTTACGACTGGCCTGTTTTCATAAGTAGTTTCGAAGGCTCAACTCGTGTCTGTGGCTTCACAAACGAGGAAAATCTGTATAGACTTCAGAGATGTCTGAAAGGTAAAACCCTGGAGGCTGTAAGATGCCGATTATTGTTGCCACAAACAGTCCCTCAAGTGATTGAGACATTACGACTTCTATACGGAAGACCAGAAGTTGTAATACAATCTCTTCTTCAGATTGTCAGAAATCAACCTCCCCCAAAAGCCGAGCGACTTGAAACCCTTATATCGTACGCACTTTCTGTGCAAAATTTGTGCTCAACTATAGAAGCGTCCGGTCTAGTGGATCATCTCTGTAACCCAACCCTTCTACAGGAGCTCGTAGAAAAACTTCCCTCAAATATAAAACTGTACTGGGCGATGTATAAGCAAAGTGTATCGTATGTTACTTTGGCAGTTTTGGGGAATTGGCTATTCCAAATAGCGCAAGCTGCGAGCGAGGTTACGATTCCACATTTCAATATAAGTCCTGAAACTCGGTCGTTTAAGGACCGCGGCTTTGTCCATACACACCTGGAGGGCAGTGAGAGTAACCATGATTCTCAAGTTTTAAGCCAGAGGGTAAAATTCGAATCGCTCACGGGAAACCAAACTTCGATACCCTCACATAATCGTACCCAACGCATAGATCCAAAAAAGTGTGTAGTTTGTGGCGACGATAATCATTGCATAGAGAATTGTGACACATTCAAGGGTCTGAAACACTTCGAAAGGTGGGGCATAGTGAAGCAAAACAAGTTGTGTCGAAAATGCTTGAAGCAACACAGCCAAGTAAAGTGTAAAGTAGAAAAGACTTGTGGCCAGAATGGATGTCCGTATAGACACCATCCCCTGCTGCACAACTATAATTATATAGAAGGAAACTCAAAACTAAAACTCGAAGTTTCTCCAATCCACCAAAATAACACTCATCAGCAATCGCGCCAAACAACCCTATTTAGAATTCTACCAGTCATTCTTCATGGCAAGTTTTCGAGTATCAAAACGTATGCCTTTCTTGACGAAGGGTCGTCAGTCACGCTAATCGACGATGATATAGCGAATGAACTGGCTTTAGGAGGTACGAAAGAAAAACTTTGTCTCAGGTGGACTGCTGACAATGTCCGCGTCGAACCGGATTCGAAAAGACTCTCTTTAGAAATCTCCGGCAGTTACGATAACGCTAAGACTTATAAAATGGATAATGTTCGTACAGTGAAAAAACTTAGTTTGCCTAAACAGTCGATTTCCTTGAGGCGCAACGAAAAATACAACCACCTCCAGGATATACCTTTCGAATCTTATAAGAATGCAGTCCCCCGTATTCTTATAGGCATCGACAATTGGAGACTTGGTTTGCCGCTTGAAGTTAGGGAAGGAAACAATAAAGATCTCGTAGCAACTAAAACTCGACTTGGTTGGGAGGTACATGGGCTTAGTGGTGGAGTTAACTTCACTGATCAACCGACCATTGGCTACCACCATAATAGTTTCCATGTATGCGACTGTAGTCCCAAAGATGATCTACATCAGCTTGTAAAAGATTTCTTCTCGATCGAAAGCATTGGCGTTAAAATTCCCGATGTTATGCCTGCTTCCAAGGATAATATTCGCGCCATTAATATTATGAATTCAACTACACGTAAGACGATAAACCGCTTTGAAACTGGCTTGCTATGGCGTTACGATAATCTAACGTTACCCGATAGTTATCAAATGGCCTACCGACGATTTCTGTGCCTTGAAAAACAAATATCTAGAAATCCAACGCTTGGTCAACGCATAGAACGGTTGCTTCGAGAATATTTAGAAAAAGGCTACGTACGAAAATTGTCTGCGGAAGAATTGAATATGTACCATCCTCGCATTTGGTATTTACCTCTTTTTACGGTAACAAATCCAAACAAACCCGAAAAGTTAAGAATTGTCTGGGACGCAGCAGCGCAGGCGCATGGTGTCTCGCTCAACTCTGTCTTACTTAAGGGTCCAGACGAATTGACACCACTGCTGGATGTCTTATTCAAATTCCGCGAGCGAGCGATTGCTGTGACAGGTGATATCCGTGAAATGTTTCACCAAGTTCGAATCCGCAATGAAGATCAGCAATCTCAACGATTTTTGTGGAAGAACCGAGATGAAAATCAGCTGAGTGTATACGTGGTGCAGGTTATGACCTTCGGAGCCGCATGTTCACCAAGCTCAGCCCAGTACGTAAAAAATCTTAACGCTTCTCAGTTCTCTAATCGCTTTCCAAAAGCGGCTGAAGCAATCGTAGCAAATCACTATGTCGACGACATGCTAACTAGCGCTGAAACGGTCGAAGAGGCAATCATGCTGGCGAAACAAGTTAGATACATTCACTCTAAGGCAGGATTCGAAATCAGAAACTGGGCGTCTAACTCGCCAGACGTGTTAAAAGAGCTAGGAGAAAATAAAGAAAATAAACTGGAAAAGATAATGATCAAAAAAGAATCGGAACCTGAAGTAGAGAATGTTCATCTGCTGAGCACGAGTGGAAATGAAAAGATTCTAGGTATGCTATGGTGCACGTCTGAAGATACCTTTCTATTCCCGCTTATGTTCAGCAGAGTTAATCATGATGTGTTAACGCGAATACGTAGTCCTACAAAGAGGGAAGTGCTAAGGACTCTGATGTCGATATTTGACCCGCTAGGCCTTCTCTCTCCATTTGTCGTCTGCGGTAAAATTTTACTGAAGGATATCTGGCGCTCCTTATTAGACTGGGATGATCAGCTCACAGGGGAACTCTACCTTAGATGGCAAAAGTGGGTGCAATACCTCGAACATCTTAAGGAACTTCGAATCCCTAGATGTTATAGCTCAAAGTCATCTGTAAAACAAAGGTCCATTCAACTCCATGTTTTTGTCGATGCCAGCGAGTTTGCGTATGCGGCAGTAGCATACTTCCGGATAGAAACCGACACCGGTATTGATTGTTCTTTAATAGCGGGTAAAACTAAAGTAACACCTCAAAAACCGATATCGATCCCTCGGCTTGAGCTGCAAGCAGCCGTACTTGGCACGAGGCTCGCGAATTACATCATAAAGGGTCATTCCATTAAAATCGATAAAAAATTTATGTGGACGGACTCACGCACAGTATTATGCTGGCTACAATCAGATCCTACGAAATATCGACAATTCGTAGCGTTCCGTATTGGCGAAATTCTGGAAACAACCAATATAACTGAATGGTATTGGGTTCCGACGAAGCTGAATGTAGCAGACGACGCAACTAAAACGCCTAGTTCGGGCTTGAATTTTACTTCCAATACTCGCTGGTTCACAGGACCCACCTTTCTAGGCGAGAGCGAAGATCGGTGGCCCGCAAATATTACAATCGAAGACAGTTCTATCGAAGAATTGAGACCGCATTTTATCCATACATTGAATCAAACGGATCGACTAATTGAATTAGAGCGGTTCTCAAAGTGGCTGCGTTTAGTTCGTACAATGGCTTATGTATATCGTTTTACACGAAACGCAAAGCGAAAGTCTCAGCGCGCTCTAGGCCCGCTAACGAAGGAAGAGTATCAACTGGCGCAAAATAAACTATATCAAATTGCACAATTCGAATGCTACGCTGAAGAAATTTTGGTACTTCGCCGAAATAGGTCTCTTGAAGTTGGACAACAGTCTTCAATCAGTAAGTCTAGTTCTATCTATAACCGCTCACCTTACTTAGACAACTATGACGTGCTAAGAGTAAAAGGACGCATTGATGGAGCAATAAATATCGCCTATCATGCAAAACGACCTATTTTACTACCTAAAGATCACACTATCACGCGCCTTATCGTCGATCATTTTCATCGAAAATACTACCACCACAATAATGAGACAGTTGTTAATGAAATACGCCAAATGTATGATATCCCTACACTTCGCATGATTCTAAGAAAGATCGTTAATACCTGTCAAATGTGCAAAAATAATAAAGCTGTTCCAAAGCCCCCACAAATGGCAAGTCTGCCAAGCGCCCGATTGAGTTCCTTTATGTTGCCATTCACCTTCACCGGCATCGATTACTTTGGGCCCATGTCGGTTACGGTAGGGAGACACACGGAAAAACGATGGGGTGTTCTATTTACGTGTCTCACCGTGCGGGGCATCCACATTGAAATTGCGCATAGTCTGTCGACAGACTCTTGTATTTTGGCCATAAGAAATTTTATAGCGAGAAGAGGCTGTCCTCAAGAAATTCGTACTGACAACGGAACTAATTTCCGTGGAGCAAATGAAGAACTCCGACGTGAATTACAAAACCTTGATAATGCTAGGCTCCAGGACGAAATCTGTATCGGCGCACCTCTCAAATGGGTTTTCAATCCTCCGGCAGCGCCTCATATGGGAGGGAGCTGGGAACGATTGATACAGTCCGTAAAAAAAACACTTAAAAAGATAATGCCAATGAGAAATCCAAATGATGAACTTCTTAGAGCCATGCTCATGGAAGTAGAAATTATAGTGAATAGCAGGCCACTTACATATGTACCACTGGAATCAAGTGAACAAGAAGCTCTAACACCGAACCACTTCCTACTAGGCAGCTCCAGCGGGCAAAAATTTCCGGTTACATTTACCGACGAGCCTCTAGTGTTGAGAAGGAACTGGAAAATTGCCCAACAGTTAGCAAACCTTTTCTGGAAGCGTTGGGTCAACGAATACCTTCCGGATCTTACTAGGCGATCAAAGTGGTTCGAACAAGTAGAGCAAATAAAGAAGGGTGATATAGTCGTGATTGTAGATGAAAATCAACCGCGAAACACATGGCGCAAAGGTGTCGTTCTGGAAGCGCTTAATACGAGATCTGGTCAAGTCCGGCAAGCAGTAGTACAAACTACTAGTGGAATCTTAACCAGACCCGCCGTTAAATTAGCGGTACTGGATGTACTAAAATCTGAGAACAGATCAACAAATTTTGGTAAATCTACTGAATGCAGTCGATATACCGGGAGGGAGAATGTCGCCGCGCAATGAACGCACTCTAACGCGCGTATTGAACGTATCCATCGCTGAATAAGAATGGAGGCAACCAATCCTCTTCAGCGATGGACCATCTAATTTCCGGCCTCTTTCTTCTCGATCAATCGCTCGTGCGAACACGGCAGTAAACAATTTCCAAGCAAATATTGAAATTATAAAGGGTAAGTATCATAAGTATATTCTAAATTTGTAAAATTTAGTCGCATAAGCATTATATATTAAGACACAAAATTATGAATGTATTTTAGGAAACCGAAATACAAATTTGAAGTTTCTCTCGGAAAAAAACTGATGCGTTTTTCTACAAGCCGAGTTACTAGCAAATTTTTGGGCCACCCCAACAACTAGCATAGCTCAATATGTGTTCCATGTTTCAATTACATAGCTTAAGAGATAGTTGAGATATTAGTTCTTAACTGTTTTTTTTTGTGCACACCCCGTGACCCTCCTCCTTACAATTACTGGCCTTTTCAGTAGATTATAGTGAAACTTGGTCTTAAGATAATAATTTTTTGAATAAGGTAGTTCTGAAGATATAATCATTTGAAAAAAAAAATTCGGTCGGCAAGTTGTTCTTAGTCCCGACGAAAATAATAAAGTAACTGTTCACTTTTCAAAATTTCAAACCATTATATGTCAAAATCCAATGCAGGTATTAACTTGAAATTGTTTCAGATTGCAGAGCTTTTCATCCTACAATTTTGGTAAAAATTTTAAGTTGAGGAGTGTAAGGGGAGGGAGCTGGTGGCTCGAAATTTCGAAAATGTTGACTAATTTTTTTAGGACTTTGTTTGGTAAACAAAAAATAAAGTTTAAATTTGCCAGGTGCATACATCTGTTTGTTGTACATAAATAAAAAATAATAATGCGAACTAGAACTGTTATGTACGGAAGGAGGGACCCTAACTTGCACGAGGTGTTTCATGTGTATTGAAAAATACACAAAACTCAAAATTTTTTTATTGAAATTTTAAGCTACAAACTTGAAAATTTTTGAAATTCATTAAAAAAAATCCTTAAAAGTGTGAAATATTAACTGGGCGAATACTTTCAAAACTTCTACCCAATCCCATACAAACGCTTTTTATCAACCATTTTTAAAAAATCAATTATTACCAAACAATGAAAATCTATCAACTTGAAATTTTGTACAAACAGTTCTAAAAATATTTAAAATAAAGTTGCATCACAAGTTTTGAAATTTTTCTTGCCCTTTTACCCCCTCATATACAAAAGTATGATTTCGACCAATTTCAATAAATCAAATATTAACCAACAAATTAAAAGCAACGAACTTGAAATTTTGTAGGAACGCCTTTCAGGACAAACGAAGTGACACTGCATCACAAATTTTACGATTTTATCAACTTCTCTGCCCCCTCCCGTACAAATTTATGGTTTTATGAATATACAATTCGGTGTAGAATTTCATAGAATTTACTTCGTTTACGAAACGTACGTATACAGAGAATTTTCGTTAATATCCACTCACCCATTAATTCGAACACTCCCCGCCTTCCTCTGCCATACAAACCTAACTTGCAAAAATAATCGAAAGAAAAATTGATACTTCGTACTGGAGCTATTCATCGTAACCGCAGTTAAGTGTTATATAATTGACAACAGTCCTGCCCTAGAACCCCCATTCACTTACTCTTCCCTAACCTGCATATTAACTTCCCACGCATCCTCAACTTGTCCCAAGAATAATGAAGTTACACCCGACTTTTTGGCAGTTTATTTCTTAATAACGAGCACGATCTTAATCAGCTTTATCAATCCGAATGAACCACGAAACATTTACTTTTCCAGTACGTTATCAATAATGTTCTTGTAATTAAATTACATATTTATGCTGGTTTCCTTATTAAATTAAACAGGAACTTCATTTAGCTCATCCATAAAGAATCTCGTATAGTGCGTGTTATTTACACACTTAATTCTAATTATGTTTATGGCTTAATTATTATGCTTGTGTGAACAGCATAGTGTATGTACATAGCAGTAGGCTCTTTGAAGATACCGATTTCTTCGCATAGTGCTCTCGTCTCATGGGAAACTCTTATAAATCCTGCATAAAGCATTTAGATTTCTCTTTGGCTGACTGATTAGGTCCTTATTTGGAGCATACCAACACCGAAAATAAATAAAATGTGTAATCAAGACATGATTTATGATTAAAGCAATAGTTTTCAAGCTACAATAGAGTAGTGTATGACTATATTTGAAGTTCTGATTTTTTTTCTTTCTGTAATGTCCAGTAAATATTAGGTTTATGGATTTCAGAGTAAATTTTAGTTGCGATATCATCGTGTTCATCATCATTATCATCGTGAAATTACTGAAGGTAAGGGTTTTTTTTCAGTTTTACTACGTGACAAGCGAATATTACAAAACTTTTATACTAAGCAAGTTTCTTCCGTAATTATGATTAAATACTATGAACAACATTAGATTTTGATTTTTCGCCAATAATGAAAAATATGATAAAGGAACTATTGACTTAAAGAGTCATTTATTAGTGGCTAATTTTCAAACTAATCGAAAGAGTAATGGTGTTATCTGTCTTTGGTATCAGAATTAATCTTAATAAGCCAAACTTGTCTGTCCAATACACTATAAATCTTCCTATTATTAAATTTGTTTTTCACACTGGAGTAACATAATGTGTTTGCGGAATGAGAGACAGCGATAGGGCTATGAAGATCTATTGCTCTTCATAGCCCATATAAGAATAGAGAAAGATTGATACATATAGCTTAGTACACTGTTCAAGGAAAATGAACTTTTTGTATGAAAAATCATAGTTGGCGGAAAGCTACGCGAACAATTTCATTTCCATTCTCGCTGTGCGATACGCCATTTCTCGTGAAAATGTGAGCTTTGCTTTTTGTAACCATGACATTCCGGAAACACTTAATATGTTTTTCATTTCATTTTAAATGATCGTAGTATTAAAAGCGAAGTGAGAAAGTGACATACGAGTCATTTGAGTGGTTTTTTGAAATTATGAGTGAAATGATTTTTTCCTCGACGAGGAGGGAGGCTTCTGCGGAATAGAGTAAAAATTTAATTTCACTTCAACAGCATACTAGGCTTCTAGAGGTAGACGGATAGTTGGAAATATGTACATTTAAAAGCAATATAAGGGTGGCAGGGATAATAACAAAGCGATTTCTGTGTTATCCGAAAACTCGCAGTCAAGGTTTACACCCAAAGCCACTTCCAGTTAGGTTTCTTATAATTCGGACGTACTATCTCACTTCAGTTCTGCGAAGACGATATTCTTCGTGTTCGTTCGCATTATTCAGTCAAAAAAACCGTGTGCAACTCTTACTGTATTTACTGAGATCTCCTCCAGCGAAACATCATGCGAAGCAACTTAAATCGTTCTCTTTAGTAATTAACATCGTACTCTTCCGTAGCAAATTACCCTACTGCCATCTTCTAGCTGTGCGATAAGTTAGGATAGGATAGGAATTGAAGCAGATACCTGCCTCTGGGGCGGTGGTACCAATTTATACCGAATAAAAGTTTGGTCTATAAACTAATGGGTTTGAGATCTATGTACATCTCCACCGTTCGGAGAGCCCCGGCGACCAGTTGATAGACGCAAGACGCAACTCCACGTTGAATGCCGAACTCTGCTCGCATTTGAACGTTAAACCACTAATAGAGCATCGCCATTGTCAGGGGTAGAAGCATCTTTCCATTGACTCCCCAGTAGCCGCGGTAACGAAAAACTTCCGGTCAGGCATCGTAACTCAATGAATTACTTTCAGCTAAGTTTCTTGCAACTCATAACTTCTCTCCTAGGCATCCTTCTTCTGAATACCTCACGCACGAATGCACTCAGTAGTCTTCTTATTTGCGGGTCATCTAGTTACGACCAGCGCTCATTAATAGAGTTTGAATCAATCCTCCGCAAAGATTTCGTATCTCAATGAATTGCTTCCAGTTAAGTTTGTTGCAACTCGTAAACAGTGTTTTGACATGGATATGTCCAATGACTGGACTCAACCAACAATTTTGTGCGTCACGAAATTGGTTACAGTCAAGTCTGAGCAAGTCGGCGACCATAACTCAGCAGCAAGCAGTCGAAGCTCAAATATATTATCCTCTAATTCTTCTTGAAAAACCTTCACGGAACTGCAAATTTGCTCGCAACCGGCCGAAAAAAAGCGCAATTTCTCATAGCGAACCGAATCTGAAACACTCAGCATGCAGAACTCCTTTCTCTCTCTATTTTACTCTCAAAAAACATTTAATCTACTCACCGCACAAGCGCCGCAGCCAACCGAAAAATCTGAACCATTCCACACCGAACCGAATCTGAAACAACACACAGAACTTGACAGCAAGCAAAAATGTCCGGAGGATACTTCTTTCCCTGCGCGTCGCAGCATGGAAAATTTTCGAAATCTATGCCAACTTCCTGTTATGTTTTATGGTTCTTTTATTATATTTTACTTTTATTATTATGTTTTGTTAAATCTTCCCCGCAAGGGGGTAGTTGTAGGATGAGGTTTTACCAATCCCTGCAACTATCTTTGGAGACTAGCGACTCCACGGACCTGAGCTAACTATCCCCCTGTGGGATGGGGGCTGTAGAATTCACCCACAGCCAGTCCTGCTTGCCCTAAAAATGGCAAATGGACACTCACTGGATCATGGGCTTATCACCCGTGATCTTAAGACCTAAATGATACGAGAAACGGATACAGCGCCTTGGATATGGACTGATTCTACGGTAACGACTTTTGGCATTCGAAAACGGACTAACGTTCGAACATTGAATGACGGAGGAAGAGCTGGGGTTACTCGGTCCTTGCACCGCCAATCGGTGATCGACCGTGAAATGGAGCACTATAACATCCAAATCTTGGGCTTGAGCGAGGTCAGGTGGACAGGATCAGGAGAAGAACGAACCCCTAGCGGAAACACTATTCTGTACATTGGCTCTGAAAGTGAAGCCAGAAATGGCGTGGCGTTCGTCCTTACGCCGAGAGCGAGAAATAGTCTCATTAGCTGGGAACCAATCTCGGATAGGATTATCGTCGTCAGGCTCAGGACCAGTGTCAGAAACGTCACAATTCTGCAGTGCTACGCACCAACTAATACCGCAACATCTGGTGACAAAGAGGAGTTTTATAGCCAACTGAGTGCCACCTTCGCACGTGTTCCAAGAGGTGATATTATTATCATCTCAGGAGATATGAACGCCCAGGTTGGATCAGACAACACTGGACTAGAACACGTCATGGGGAGGCATGGTGACCCTTGGGTCGACGCGTCACGACCTTGGATTAAGAGACCCGAAAACGGCGAATTATTTGTGGAGTTTTGTAGTACTCGGCAAATGGCCATCGGAGGTACACTTTTTCCACACAAGGGTCATCATGAAACATCTTGGGTTTCCCCTGATGGTGTTACTCAGAACAAGATTGACCATTTGGCTATAAGTCGCCGATGGAGAAGATGTCTCCTCGATGTGCGAGCGAAACGTGGAGCTGACGTGGGGAGCGATCACCACTTGATGATTGCCTGCTTGAGATTGTGTACAGCAGCTATCCGACGACCACAAATTCTGCAAATGAAGCGCAAGCTTAATGTGGATAAACTTAGAGATCCCAACAAAAAACGCGAACACACCACTATTCTACGCGACAAGTCATCCACATTGGGTGAATATGAAATGCGCACACTGGACGTGCACTGGATGTGCAAAGCGGTGAGAATCCCTGGATATCGCAAGACACATGGGACAAGGTTGGCAATCGGAAAAAAGCCAAATTGGCAATCATCTCTCAACCCGATATCAACCAACGACCGCCCGACTTGAGGCAGAACTACCGCGATGCTCATATACAGCTTAAAAAGGCTGTTAGACGCGACAAGAGAAAGGCCATTGAAGATCTGGTAAACAAGGCAGAATCTGCGGCTTACATTGGGGGTATGGGTTCACTTTTCAAAATCATGAGACAGTTGACGAACAGGAATTTCACCGCCAACTACCTGGTGAGAGATGTCAACGGAACTCTCCTTAATATGAGTGAACACCAGTTGCGGCGATGGAAGGAATACTTCTCTGATATTTTAAACATCTTGTCAGAGGAAGATATTCCGGAAACAGAGCAACTACCAAACATGTAACCGCAAAAATCCTCTATTAGGGACGATCCTCCAGATAAGGAAGAGATAGTTTCCGCCATTCGGTCAATGGTGGGAAGGAAAGCCCCAGGTATAGACGGACTATCAACCGAACTCCTCAAAGCGGACCCGGAAATAACAGCCGATATACTCCTTCCACTCTTTACTGAGGTGTGGAATGAAGGAAGATATCCGACTGAATGGAAGGAGGGCGTCATTGTGAAAATTCCGAAGAAGGGCGACCTTCGGGACACCATGTTATGTTTTATGGTTCTTTTATTATATTTAACTTTTATTATTATGTTTTTGTTAAATCTTCAATTGTATGTTTTACATTTTTGTCTTCTCTCTCTCGGCCATGCTGCGACTGTCAGGCTTGGCATTGCCAAATCTGTCTTGCCGATATTCATTCGACCAGTTATGGTATTGCCAAATCTGGCTTGACATTACCATATTTAAAACTTCTGAACATTCCCGCCTGCCGCCAAGCTCCGTAGGCTCGGCATCCTACACCCAACTCGGTAGGGGGAAAAACGCGGATCGCTCGGCCAGCCGCGAGCGCACGCACAGCGAGTGAACTGAACACTTGGTTAAATTTTTTCCAAGCGGGTGGCAGAGCTGTTCGAGACTTTTGCTTGCTGCTGCATCATGCGTGGTGGGTGTTTCAGGTCCGATTTTGTATGGAAAGCAGCAAACTTTCCGGTCGTATTTTTTCTGATGGAGCAGTAAAACTTTTTTTAATGGGTGCCTGATATTTCAGGCCGGACTTCATATGAGAAATAGTTAATTTTCGGGCCGGTTCTTATCCGGGGAGGGCGCGATATGATTCACTCTCTTCTTCAAATGATTAACTGCGGGAAGGTGCTCGCATATAAAATTAAAGAAGGATCCTGGTAAGACGTTCACTATGTAAATAGAAATAAGAACAAAAATGTATAGTGAATAAATGCTATTCAAATAAATGATTTATATATACATACATATATGTATATATACAAAGAAATATGCATGTTCCTTATGTACTTCCATGTAACGGAAGCCATTTTTTATTTTTATACTCTAGATGGAATCTAAGAAAAGTATGAGTTTGCTCTACAGTTTGTAACGCCAAGAAGTATTGCTCGCACAGAGGTGCCAAGGGTATAGAAATATTTATTGTCGCTCAAAAATCTCAAAACCGGATGTCCGTCCGTCCGTCTGTGCGCTCTCTAGCTTGAGAATGCGTTGAGCTAAAACGGTAAAATTTCGTTCACGTCTTTTTGGACAAAAAAGAGAGGTCAAGTTTGTGAACGGGCAAAATCGCTCCATCCCTTCTACCCCCTCCCATACAAAATGACACAATTTCGCAATTTGCCAATAAACGGGTTTACTCAAAAAGTATTAAATCAGTTGATCTGAAATTTGAAATATATTACTTTTATGATGATTTCAATCTACCGTATACAAATTATTCGTGTCCACCTCTTCTTCCACCACCTCCCATACAAACTGCACTTCTTCATGAAATGCTCTAAAACAATTTACTCACTGCGTAAAAAATTTATTGAACTGAAATTGTGCAAAAAATATTTATTTATAATTATTAGTAAGATATAAAAAAAATTAGACGATTAGCTTTACCCCTTCTACCCTTTTGGGCTTTACGCCCAATCGTAGTCCTGTTATGTTTTTTTCTATACATCTCTCTGCGACCCCCTTCTGAATACCTAAAATGTCTCCCTTCTCATGAGGTATCTACTTAGCCTCTCTCCACTCTCCGCAACCACCGTGTTTTTAACTGCCTCATGCCTGCAGTCAGCTTTCGGAATCGCTCCACAAACGCAACTCGTCGTCTCACTCAAACCTCGTTTGTGGAAAAACTAGTTCAAGCAGCCATGGCTCGTCAAGAGGATAACCTAGACTGAGAAGAAATTTATACGTTCTCTCTTGCAAAGATTGCGACTGCAATAAATCTATATGTGACTCAACTTTTGGTGATACTAGCCTGCCTGGTTGGTTACATTGATGTGACTTTAAGTTCATTCAAAGAGTTCTTTGCGATCCTTCCGCTAAAGGTTAATATATTGGACTCGGAAAGAATCCGTCCAGTAGTGCTCTCACACACTCAGTCCATCTTGACACAGTATTGTCTCCTTATAGTTATGCCAGACATTGCAGTCCCCGATCGCTTCCCCTAAAGATATAAGATCGTACCTGTCCCGAGGGCTTACGGTAGCTCGCACGGAAGAAACGCTTCCAATCGCCCTCCTTGTACGTATAGGAATCGATCGGTTCGTTCAAAAAGGTATCCTTTATCCAAACGCCAAGAGCCTCTCCACGAAGGAGCTCACCAATGCTAGACGTTCGTCTGATGCAATCTTACTGAAGCACGAAAAGAAGAGTCCATTTCAATAATGACAGCCATGATTGAAAAATTGAGAAAATTGAGATAGCCAAAATATACCAACGCGGGCAGTGTGCTAGAATTATGCGGCGAACGGGATTTGAACTTGCTACCTTCGCGCTGAAGACCAACTCGTTAGACCACTAGGCTACACTTAAGCTCAGCACAGTCAGGTGCTCTAGCCTGTGATTTAATATTGGAGTCACAAACCACCACCGCAGCGCCATTATCCCTTCCGGTAAAAAATACCTTCGCGTCTAAAGGATGATCTGGAGGATCGCGAGGGAGAACACCCTTTCCAAAGGACGCATCAAACTCGTATTTCACCGGATAGGAACCCTATTTGAGCGAATTTGACTACCATCGCGATCTTACTGTCTTACTCTCGTCATCCCATTCGCGTAGATGGGACGAGAGATAGACAGCACGCGATGCACGGAGCACTCTTGCCACGCAATTCCCGCAATGTGAGATAGGATAGAATGGAATATACGATTGGATAGGTAAAGTAGGATAAGATAGAATATGATAGGATAGAAGAAGATGGGATTGGAGTCTAAAATACATAGGACCGATTTCTAGATATCGTAATAATTTACATTACAAGGAAAACAATAATGACGAACTTGAGACCCATGAAAGGTCAAAATACATAAACGAACTAATTATAAACTAAACGATTTCACTCTATAAATGGTAAACCCTTTCTAAATTGATTACTATTTAAATGCTCTCGATCTTAATACTTGCCTTAGGACTCTTGACCTTCATAAATTCAATGATAACATCACCATAATCTTATATACCTATATTATTCACTGATTTTTTTTTCTCAAGAATCATTTCCATTTCGTTTAATGCTTCAAAAAGGAAAACCGTCCGTTTTTCTTTCGACATAATGAAATCCATATAGTAGCTCTTCTCCGATCCCTCCTCCAAAGTCAGAATCAATCCGGTTTTCTGGTCACATACCACACATAACGTTACGTTACAGATAAACTTTAAGACCAATCAAATGGTTCTGGCAATTGAAACAAGGACATTATTTCTTTCTTCTTAAAGTTCTTAAAGATTTTCAGCAAAGAGTCGTGTCGTCGTCATCGTAGAGATAACGAAGCCATTATCGTACTCATTTTACCCCTCACCACACTAAACAACACTTAATGCTGCTTTAAGATAAAACCAGAAGTTTTTCGAAACATAGAGCAAAAATAAAGGAATTAATCTGATTCTAGTTATGAACCGAAAAGGACGATGAGACTATACAATCATTATCATTATCTGAAATACATCCCTGTGTTCTAGGGTGTACTGTATAGTATATCAAACTCTTTGCAGAAAATTAGTGTTTGTAGGTTTATGTTGTGCCCGCTTATTTCGAGTTGTTTTGAAAGTGGGTGAGTTTCTAAATGAAAAAAAGGACATGTCTTTACCCAGATATTATGAAAATTATCGCTTTGATAATGTATCTGCATAATCCGAAAAAGGAATGGCCAAAATGAACGGATAAGGTCTTGAGGAAGGAGGAGTGAGAATCGTTTCATGTTGGGAATAAACGAGAAATTTATTGTAATTCTGATGCGAAAATTACATTGCTGAAAATGTCGTCTCTCTGTCACCTCCAGCTGTTTCTAATTTATCCTGTATTAAATGCTGAATCAATAAACGAAAGATATCTTATCGTAACTCTATCGTTTTTGCTCTACTGGGTGGTTCGATGTCTATAGGTATGGACATAATAACATTGTTTATAGATTGCTTTCTTATTCGGAATATTATCCTCAATTAATGCGTAATAGCGATTGAATTATAATAATGTCTTGTGGTGCTTAGATTATTCAATTGGGCGGTGACAAAGGCGATGTAATCGTTTTGACTATACATATGTGTTTAATGTTTTAAATTTTGGAACGCAGTTCGTTCACATGGTACAGATTTAACAAAGAAAACAAAGATCAGAAATTTTGGTGGCACAGGACAGCCCCTGGTACAGTGGCGTGGCGTGAATTTATAGCTAGGGGAAGCAATTATTTTTTAAATATATTGGGTTATTATGCTTAAAGAATATATTATTAAGCCACCCAGGAATCACGAACGTGATATAAAAAGAAACGATTTACATTCACCCCTACTACCACACAGGAGCTTAAAGCGCCTGAATAAATAAATTAATGGACAATCCATATTGTTTAATCCCTTTTATTTGCTAGGGTGGTAACAGACCGAAATTCAAGGAAATATTTTAGTAACGTCTTGCTTTGACAGACCATTCAACTTTTTTTTATTAAATATAAGCTTTAAAAATGTTGAATAAGAGCTTGCGATTTAAAGCACTGGCTGGAAGCAATTGCCTTAATGCATCTCTCATTCCTACAGAAGTCGAACTTTTCACTTGTGTTGGCCGGCGATATCATTCTCTTGTATATGCGACCAAAAGCAATGAGAGAATAGGTGGAAGCATTTTAATGCGACGCATCTTCCCTTCCTATTGAAGTCAAACTTGCGCCTGTCGCGCGAGAAATTTTGCTCGTACTGGCCATCGGTCTTGTATATGCGTTTTTAAAATAGCATATTTTTCCCTGTGGAAGGCTTTCAACTTTTTTGGCCAGAAAAAGCGTGAGAAAAAAAGCTGTCCTGAGCACGTAAATGCTGTAAACAGTGGTAAATGAAAATAATGCACGCATTCTTTTAAAGAAATTTTTTATTAAATTTTCATATTCGTGCTGATTTCAGATTAACTTTTCTAAACTGAATAAAGGGGAAATCGTAAGGGAAGCATTGCTTCCCTTCCATCGATGGACACCACGCCACTGTCTGGCACAGGTCCACGAGCTATTTGAATCAAACTCTCCAAACGTCCTTAATGAAAATCTGATATATTAGTTTACCGCAGTCGTTCAGCGATTTATCCCTACCCTTTTCTTAGGGATAGCAGATGCTACGTGCAACCTCGAAAGTTTTAAGCTCGAAATAAATGAAGAAGTCGAAGATTTGGCGGTCCTAAGAGCTTTTAGTGCAATTGAATTTTAAGCGTCTTGGAGATGGCATTTTACAATCTTCGTAGGGTCTGCAGATACAGCAATCTTCAGAAGTTAGTTATGGTCCTTTAGTGTAACTATTTCCACGCCTGAGTGTCAAAATAATGCAAAAGAAGAAAGTTTTGAAGATACGAGAAAGAGCCGAATTGAAATTTAAACGTGGTCGTACAGACACCGATGTTGCTAATCACTCTGGACGTTCAAATGAGGCTGTTGTTCTAGAGTACATAAAAAAAAGTGCACAAAATCGTTTCGGAAGACCGTACAGTGAACTTGCAGGAGATAGCAGATATCCTAAAGATATCAAAAGGCATTGTGTTCATAATGGTGCATGAACATTTGTCCATAAAAAGCTGTGTCCAAAGTGGGTTGTTCACAGCGGACCAAAAACAGCAACGCGTCGATTGAATGAAGAAATTGCAAAAAATCGGCCCCATATGAAGAAGAAAAATTGCTCTTTCACCAAGTCAATGCACCGTGTCGCAAGTCGATGGTAACGATGGCATGAATTGATGTTCGAATTTCTTTCAAACCCACCGTATTCTGTAGATCTGGCACCCAGCGACTACTCCGTATTCGCAGACGTCAAACGAATGCTCCAGGGAAAGAGATTTGCATCGAATGCGATGAAGAAGACTATGTTGACGAATAAAGTCAAATTTTTCCAAAAAAAAAAACAAAAAAGAGTTTCTCGTAGTAGCCTCGAGACTTTTTGACCGATGTGTTACAATAAGCGATTCAGGTGAAAAAAATTACCACTAAACTGTAGTTCCATACAGATTTTGTTAAGAAGATCAGAACACGACACTCTGGTATGAAAAATTACAGAACAGAACCAATAAGATTTTTCGAATTTGTTAATACCCGATTTCATGAATTTTTGGTGCCCAGTCAGATTCAACCCACAGCGAACCCAACATTTCGGTTGCTCCACTAGTTGACAATATCTCATTTTTCATTTAGGAGGTACTTGATGCTCTCACAATTATTTATATCAAAAAAGGTCCAGGTCTTATTCCTAATATATGCCCATTTACTTTTAACACCTCTATATTTTCTCTTCAACAAGTCATTGGGAACTTTCCCTTTGGCCTGGAAATCATCGCAACTCACACCCATCCACAAGAATGGAGACAAACGAAGAGTTCTTCTACTTCTACGAAGGGTTGAGAACTACAAAGGTATAGCAATTCCACCAGCTATACCGAAATAATTCGAAAAAATTATCTGCGATAAATTGACCAGTATGATCAACCCTGTTCTTAATAACCAGCAGCAAGGCTTTAGACAAGGTCGCTCGACCACGAAAAATCTCATGATTCTTGTATCTGATATACTCTGCGCACTTGAATATGGGCATCAAATCGTTGCAATATACTCCGACCTTATCAAAGCGTTCGACCGAGTTGATCACAATATACTAATTTTAAAGTTAAAAAAAAAAAATAAACTCAACTGGAATAAACATATAGAAATGACTCATGCCAAAGCACTAAAGGCATTTTGGGCCTGTAAAAGCTTGTTTGGCAGAAAATGGAGACTAAAGCCCAAAATGATTTACTGGTGCTACAGAACAATCATTCTCCCTATAGTCACATACGGATCAACAGTATAGTGGACTAAGATCTTACAACGTAAAGCACAGCTTACGTTACAAAAAATCCAAAGGCTAGCTTGCCTTGGTATTACAGGTGCAATGAAAACCTGTCCTACAGCGGCAATGGAAATGTTCCTAAACATCTCTCCTATACATCTCCAAATAAAAAAGGAGGCTATTAAAGGAGTGATACACTTACAGGAGAAAAATAATTACAAACTAGGGGATTTTAGAGGTCACCTCAAAATTCTAAAAGACCCAAAAATGGAGGTTCTCACTTCCACTCTATCGGACGTCATGCCAATAAAATTCAACTTCGAAACGCCTTTCAAAGTTATTATCAGGGAACGCAAGGACTGGCAATCCATGCTATCTGAAATAGTAGAAGGGTCAACCATCTGGTATACAGATGGATCGCGCACATCTGAGGGGACAGGAGCCGGAGTAAAAGGACCTAACTTCGCGGTCTCAAAACCACTCGGCAAAGAAGCCACAATCTTTCAGGCCGAACTAATTGCAATGGAGCTATGCATCCAAGAAAATATAAGGAGAGCTCATCGCAACAAATATATTTATATCCTATCGGATAGTCAGGCGGTTTTCAAAGCTCTAGCATCCAATAAACACGGATCAAGGATAGTATGGGACTGCCTTCAAAACCTAATAATCCTGGGGAAAAGGAATAAGGTTACCTTAATGTGGGTACCAGGACATATGCGAATAGAGGGAAACGAAGAGGCTGATCGCCTAGCAAAAAACGGCGCTCAAGCTAATTTTATTGGTCCAGAACCTTTCTGCGGAAAACCGAAAGGGTACTTCAACCCTATTATTAGACAATGGGTAGAACAAGAACATAAAATCTACTGGAATAAACATCCAGGCTTGTCAATCTCAAAAAAATTGATTCTACCACAAAAAAACAAAGTGGAGGATATACTAAAATTCAGCAAGAAGGATATTAGTACTCTAATCGGCCTAATGATGGGTCACAGTGGAGTAAACCACCACCTCAAAAACATGGGCTTAGCTGAAACCGACATCTTTCGCCTCTATCTCGAAGAATCAGAAACGACTGAACACATCCTATGTCACTGTGAAGCAGTAGCTAGGAAAAGACATAATCTTACAGGGAAAGGGTTCCTTTCAACCAAAGAACTAGCTAACACGGCTCCCTTAAAGATCCTCAAATTAGCTAAAGCTATTGAGGTATGGTAGGGTGAAGGGGCTATAAACGCACAATAGGCCGAGAAGGTCGCAGTGCTCTCTCATGTTCCCTATTTAAATAATAATAATAAATCTTAATTCAGGCGCTCAGGCGAGACGCCAAGAAGATTTGGCGACGAAAGCAATGGAAAATGAACAATGACAAAATTTTATCACTGTGAAAGAAATAAGACAAGGTTACAAACCGCAAACTACTCTCTGTAAGGACGAAGAAGGCAACATAAGCGACGCTACCGAAATCAATGCACGATGGGTTTAGTACTTCCGAACATTGTTAAATAGAACGACATCACAGAATGAACCATTTATAATTGCAGAAGATCCAGATGGAGATTAACTGCCCATTACTCCAACCTATGATGAAGTAGAGACAGCCCTACATAATTTAAGATCGAATAAGGCGCCCGGAATTGACGGAATCCTTGCAGAGCTCTTGAAAGAAGGTGGAACAGAGCTTACCAGCCGAATATTTAAATTAATTGTTAAAATCTGAACAACTGAAACATTACCCGACGACTGGCGGAAAACCATTATATGTCCTGCATACAAAAAGGCTGACCGTCTGCGTTGCGAAAATGACAGAGGAATTTCATTGTTGTGTACGTGTTACAACATTTTAACGAAAATTATCGAACGAAGACCCAATAACAAGGTGGGTTCAGTTAATCTCAGTAAAACAGGTGCTGGCAAAATGCTGGGAATATGATATTAATGTGCACCAACTGTTCATCGATTCTTGTCAAGCATACGATAGTGTTGACCGTAATGCTCTGTATAGAATATAACGATTGAACTAATTGCCCCACCGAAACTAGTTCGGTTAAAAAAGCCACGATGGAAAACAATGAGTGCCAAGTAAATATAAAAAACGAATTGACCCAAAGCTTTCGACTGAAGTCAGGTCTCAAACAAGGAGATGGTCTTGCCCCCATGCTCCTTAACTTGGTGCTCGAGTATGTCATTAGGAATGCAACTTCAGTAACCTCAGTGGATACCAGAGGTACGCTACTCGTAAAATCCGCAGTTGGTGTCGTACGCAGACGAGGTGGATATTCTGGCCCGATCAATATTTTGCGTGAAGGAGGTATTCCAGAAGTTGGAGTCGGCAGCGGGTGAAGTAGGGCTCAGGGTCAATGAAGCGAAACTAAATACATGACCCAGACATGAAGGACTGTCTCAGAGAGGCAGAACATTACTATGAGCGAATACAACTTCGAGCAGGTGGATGAATTCGTATACCTGGGAGCCCTTCTCACAAAAGACATCAATGAGCGAAATTCAAAGAAGAATCACGACAACCAACAAAGCATATTATACGGTCCTGCCCATAATCCAATCAAGTAACGCCCATCAAAACAATAAACTACGCATCTACAAGATTGATTCGTCCTGTGCTGCTATATGGATGCGAAACGTGGACCTTGACGTGGTTTTCGGAGAAGTTAATCGACAGTTTGAGCGAAAAATTCTTCGGAAGGTGTACGGAGCAGTTAAGGAAGGAGATGATTGGCGAATTTAATAGCTGTATCAGCTATTTGTCGATCCATCAGCATCTATCGTGATCAAACTGCGCAAGCTACAGTGGGCTGGCCACGTGGAGCGAATGCACGAAGAAAAAATCCCAAAACAAGTGCTCAAGGGCAAAGCTCAAGGCAACCGACCATGAAAACGATGGGAGGACTCAGTCGACGCAGCTTCTCGATTTTTCAAACTGGAGGACGCGGTCGTTGGACCGAGACAACTGGAGTAGGTGCATCCGGGAGGCCAAGGCTCGATATGGGCTGTAGCGCCATTGAATCATCATCAAATCTTTATTCTGTTCTCTTGTCTGCTCTCTTCTGGAATATGTACTAACTCCTTTTTCAAAATATACAGCTACAGCATAGAGTAAATCCAGAAGCCATTCCTTCTGTTTGCTCTTAGGGACTTGTGTGATCCTTTGAAAACCTTCAACTCTACGCAATTAGGCTCCAATTATTAAATCTTTTACTTCTCGGTTAGAAGAACTATGCTCACATCCTGTTTTACCTTAGATGTTTTGAATGGTGATATTAAGGTTGACCACATCTCAGATAAATTCAGACTCGATTACAATGTCAGGCTGACGAGACATTTAAGAGCACTTAAGGAATATTCACATCGTATAGATTACGGCCAAAATGAGCCTATTAAAACAGATGCAGTAAAGTATTTAACAAATTCAGCGCACACTATACTCCTCCAATAAGTAAGCTGACATACAAACTGAAACTACGCTCCGTTTTATAACGTTCCCCACAGCCCGTTTGACCCTTCCACCAGTGCCTATCATACTTATATCACCTACGTTTAAATTTTAACTACAAGCTTCCTAATTTACAGTGATCTGCATTTAATACTGTATCAAATATGCTGTGAGCCACTGTATGTAATTAAAACATGGAACATATACATAGTATATTAAGCAATACTAGCGAAATATGAAAAAATATAATTTCTGGAGATAGGTATGTTAATAGTAGCGAGGGAAAAGAGAAGATATTTAAAAAATCGTGCATCTATCAAAATTTGAAACCGTTAAATTTCAAAATCAAATACAGATATTACTTTGCAATTTTTTTTATATGATTTATAATTTTGGTAAAATTTTTAAGTTGGGTTAAGGGGCCTAAATATCGAAAACTTTGAGTAATTTTTTTAGGACTCTGGTGAAACATAAAAGGTTGAAAGATTTGCAGGTGCATATATCCATTTGATACGCATTAACAGAAATAATAACTTGTAATCTGTACGGTTATGCATCGAAGCGGACTCTAATCTGCGCAAGGTGTTTCATGTCATTGAAAAAAACACAAAAACTAAAAAAATTGATTGAAAATTTGCAAAATTCATTGAAAAAGAAGCACTAAAGTACATGATATTAAATGGCAGAATATATTAAAAACTTCTACCCCCTCCCATACCAAAGTATTATTTGAATAATTTTGAAGAAATCAGTTATGTTACAGGTTGAAAACTTGGCATTTTTCAGGAACATTTTTAAAAATATTTAAAACAAAGTTGAGTGAAAAGTTTATAAATTCCCCCTGTCCTTCCATCCCCTTCCATTCCAAATATCATTTCGACCAATTTCAATAAATCAACTAATAAACCAACAAAATCAAAAGCTACAATCTTGGAATTTTGTTCAAACTTTCAGGAAAAATGAAATTAAACTGCAATTTTGCAATTCCCTAATTTACTTCGTCTATGAAACTAACATACATTTGAACGTGGTTGAAGCAATCAATTAAAAAATTATTAACATCCACCCTCTCCTTCTATCACCAAACTTCCATAAATAATCGAAATATTGATTCTATGTACTTTAGATATCAATCACTTAGTCTCCACTATCCACCCTAACCTTCATACAGACTTCCCACGCATCTTCAACTTGTCCGAAGAATAATAAAATTGCGCCCGACTTGTTTAAATTTGAAACTCTAGATTAAATATAAAAGCAAATACCATGCTTTAACGTTTGGAATGTTAAGAAATAATGCTCGCACAGAGTCACCAAGGTTACAGAAATATTCGTTGCCACTCAAAAAACTCGATACATTAAATAACTCTGTCTCTCGAATGGTTTGAGCTATCGAGATGACATTGAAAATCTTCATAAAATATCACTCGAAAAATTACTGTCTTTACAGATGTTGTTTTTTTAATACTAATTTCTCGCTCAAAACAAACAAAATTATCCTTCCGTAAAACTTAATTGCAAAAGCTCTTTTCTAATCTAATTATACATTGCTTCCAATTAAGAAAATTTCACAATTGTCGCCAGACAACCTCGGCTACTTTACAAACCAGGAGCATTTGCGTAAGCAATATAATAATTATCTCGTATTCATTGAAATTCAAATTAATTACAAAGTTGTGTGGTAGATATAGGAAAGGATACATTAAGGTGTTACTCCTGTTTACGTAAAATTAAAAACCAGGGTAAAACTCAACTTTATAATCAGAAAAAAATTGGTTACCATAAAAAAAATATATAAATAGCTCTCCTGCCAATTTCATTTCCTGTTTGATTGCAAGAAATTACGGGAAAAAAAAGACAACAGGAGCTCTTTAAGAAATTTCGTTTAAAAAAAGGGGTATCTAGAAGCATTCGGGAAATTTTTTAAGAATATTTAATTAATTTCTTTCTCGAAAGAAACGTTAAATTGTAACCATTTTTTAAGGGATTATGTAGATCGGATTATTCATGGATGAGAAGACATTTCCTTTTTTAATAGGATTTAAAAAAACGGAAATTTATTGAATTTTTAACTGCGTAATAAAAACAAGGACAATCAGACTTACTTTTATAAAAAAGATAAACACTTTTAGTTTATACAATTTGGAAAAGTTTCTGCAATTTTAAAGTGTTTATTTACACTCTAGATGGAATCTGAGAATAGCTATTACAAGTTTACTCTAAAGTTTGTAATGTTAAGAAGAAAATGCTCGCACCCAGTGGCATAGGGTAAAGAAGTAATATTTGTTGTCGCTCAAAAAAATCTTAAGACCGAATGTTCGTCCGACCGTCCGTTAGCCTGAGAACGCGTTGAGCTAGAAAGCTCAAATTTTGTACATTTATTTTTTGGTGAAAAGTAAGTTCAAATTCGTGAACGCGCCAAATTGCTTCAGTCTGTTTAACCCCTGACGCAATCTTACAACTTTATTATAAGTTAATTTTCTTCGATTTTTCGAACCATCGCTGTGTGGTTCGTTCGCTTACTGTGTCAGCTCCAAATGCCCTGTTGATGTTTTAGGTTGCCTCCCTTGCGTTGTGGCCAAGTTTGAACTCGTAAAGAAAAAGGAACCGTTTTTGATTCGATTCCATGTTTATACTCTAAATGAAATCTAAGAGTATTATAAGTTTGCCACAAAGTTTGTAACGCCAAGAAATAAGGCTCGGAGAAAAAAATGAATGATACAGAAATTCATATAATCATTTAAAAACCTCAAAACCGGATGTCCGTCCGTCCGTCTCTCTGTCTGTCCGTCCGTCCGTGTCCTCTCTAGCTTCAGAACGCGTTGAGCTAAAATGTTCAAATTTTGTATACGTCGTTTTTAACAAAAAAGTAAGGACAAGTTCGTTTACGAGCCGAATCGCTCCACCCCTTCTACCCCCTCCCATAAAAAATGACACAATTTCGCAATCTGACAATAAACGGATTTGCTCGAAAAATACAAATGACATTGATCTGAAATTTGGAATGTAATACTTTTATGATGATTCCAATCTACTCTATAAAAATAATTTGTGCCTTCCCCATCCTTCCACCACCTCCCACACAAACTGCATTTTTCATGAAATGCTCTAAACCAATTTAGTCAGTTCATATAATAGTTATCAAGCTGAAATTTTGCACGAAATATTTATTAAAAATTATCAGTAAGACAAAAAAAAAGACGATTAGCTGTACTCCTTCCACCCCTCCCATACAAAATGACACAATTTCGTAATTTCACAATAAACGGATTTGCGCGAAAAATATAAATGCTATTGATTTCAAATTTGGAATATATTACTTTTATGATGATATAAATCTACTGTACAAAAGTTATTTGAGTCCTCCTCTTCCTTCCACCACCTCCCACACAAACTGCACTTTTTCATGAAATGCTCGAAGCCAATTTACTTAGTGCGTATAAAATTGATCGAGCTGAAATTGTGCACTTAATATTTATTTTGAATTATTAGTAAGACCGATAAAAAATTAGACAATTAGCTTTACCCCTTCTACCCCCTCCCATACAAAATGACACAATTTCACAACTTTATAAAAAGTCGATTTTCCTGAAAAGTATGAATGCTACTGATCTGCAATTTAAAACATGTCAAAAGCATGATGTTTATAGTTATTTCTGAAAAGTAATTAAAAACTCGCCCCTCCTTCTATCACCTCCCATACAAACTGCACAATTTCACTAAACTCAATACATTAATTTTCTCAGTACCTAGTAAATTTTTAAATCCTAAATTTTTCATAAAACATTTTGATAGCAACCTTAGAATCATGTGAAAAAATTAGTTCAATGTCGTGACCCCCTCTACCACTTCCCCTAAAAATTTCTTAAGATACAAAAATTTGTCTTTCATCTAGAGTATCGCACGATTGGGCTTTATGCCCAATCGTACTCCTGTTATGTTTTTTTTTTATTTTTTTTATCCGATCTCAATGAAGTCCACAACTGAAATGATTCCATGAACAAGTGTAGGAGTATTTATACTTCAATATTCATTGCTGCTAGAGCTACCTAGCGGCAATTGCAACTAACTTCACTTCATCGCGAAAGTCGCCATTTCATCTGCAATAACCTACTAGATAGAACTCGCCAGCTCTTCTATCACCTCCCATACAAAATGGTACAATTTTCAAACTTTATAATAAGACAATTTTCTTGGAAAATATAAAATTGAAATTTGAAAGTTATCTTTTCAGTGACACTATTTAATTTTATTCTTCTAATCCCTCCCATATAAATTGCACTATTTTACGAAATACAATGTACGAATTTACTCAGTACCCATTAAAGTTAGAAAGTTCAAATTTAAAACATTTTGGTACTGACTGTATTGATATTTTTTTTGCAGAATAACATGTGTTATATGCAATTTCGGCCTTTATATGCATTGTGCGGTCACGGAGGGAAGGATATGGGAATGGGAAGGTAGGGGAAGGGACTGAAAACAACCGTAACGAGTGGTGAAGCTGGTATATTTTCAGTTGTGCTGGCTGCGACTGACAAATATTTACAGATGTTCTGGGGGACTGAATGACAGAAACCGAACAGAAACCATCTGCTGAGTATAGACTCCGCGAAATAAAGATAGGACCAAACGAAATTAACGTACATTTTCGTAAAAGATAAAAAGATATAAAATAAAATATCGAAACCAAATTGCGAAAAATGCGATTTACAATGAAAATATTAAAATTATTATTTGGTAGGAACAGCCAATCGTTGTCGGTCTCCCTTGCAGAGCACCTCGCCTTCAACGACAGCCAAAATGGTTTTAACGCGCAACAAAGCACCCCATCACGTGCGTTGTTGCGCGTTAAAACCATTTTGGCTCGGAAAATGGATTCCGAATCTCCCTTGTGAAGCACCTCGGCCTTTGACGACAGCAAAATAGTTATGACACACAATAAACCACGTAATTTGGCCGAAAATCGCTTCCAAATTTCCCTTGCGGATCACCGTGGCCTTCGATGGCAGCAGAATAACTATGATGCGCAACAACGCACGTGAATGATCCTGAAAATCACTTCCAAATCTCTCTTGCGGAGCACATCAACCTTTGACGACAGCAGAACGCTATGACGTGCAATAAGATACGTGATTGGGCCGCGAAATAGCTTCCAAGTCTCCTTCGCGGAACACCTCGGCACATCGACGACAGCAAAATAGTTAAATAGTTAGTTGCCATACTGAGGCAATGAAAATGTTACATTCCTTCGATACATCTCCAAATAAAAACGGAGGCAATCCAAGGGGTGGGTGTCACGCATATAGAGGGAAAACAAATAAAAATCAGGGTATTTTAGAGGCCAAAATTCTAAAGAATCCGAAAAGAGAGGTTCTAATCTCTACATTATCGGACATTATGCAGACAAAATTCAACTTTGAAACCCCCTTCAAAGTTATAATCAGAGAACGCAAGGACTGGCAAGGACTGCTACCTGAAATGTAAGAGGGATCAACCATCTATTATACAGATGGTTCGCGCACCTCTGATAGGACTGGAGCCGGAGTTGAAGGTCCTAACTTCTCGATTTCAAAACCACTCGGTGAAGAAGCAGGCCGAACTAATTGCAATGGAGTTATGCATCTAAGAGAATATTGAGAAGGCTCATTGCAGTAAAACTATTAATATCCAATCGGATAGTCAGGCGATTCTCAAAGCCCTAGCATCCAACAAACATGGATCGAGGCTAGTTTTGGACTGCCTTCAAAACCTAATCGTCCTGGGAAAAACGAACAAAGTAACCTTAATGTGGGTCCCAGGACATATGGGGATTGAAAGTAATGAAGAGGCAGACCGCCTTGCAAAAAACGGCGCAGAAACAAATTTTATTGGACCAGAGCCATTCTGCGGGAAACCAAAAGGGCACTCCAACCATATACTTAGAAAGTGGGTTGAACAAGAGCATAAAATCTACTGAAATAGGCTTCCCGGTTTATCAATTTAAAAAAAATTAGTCCTACCACAAAAAACAAAGTGGTGGATATTCTAAAATATACTGCCAACAAGTTGGGCGGAACTTTATTATTCTTGGGACAAGTTGCGGATGCTTGGAAAGTTAATATGCAGGTTAGAGTGGTTAGGGAAGACTAAGTGAAAGTTCTTGGGCAGGGCAGTTGTCAATTTAACACTTTGCGGAAACGTTCAAAAGCTCCAGTACATATAATCAATATTTCATTTATTTATGCAAGTTTGAGTTTTATGAGGGGAGAGGTGAGGGGTGATAGTAAGAGTGGGTGTTAAAAGTTTTTTAATTGATTGCTTGAATCACGTCCAATATTCTCTGTAGAGAATGTCAGTTTCATAGACGAAATTGCTAGAATTTTCATAGAATTCGGTGTATTTTACATTCATGAAACCAAACATTTGTATGGGAGCGGGTAGAGGAGGTAGGGGAATCGTAAAATTTGTGACGCAATTTTATTTCCTTTCTCGTAGATTTTAATTTGTTGGTTATTAGTTGATTTAATGAAATTGGTCGAAATCAGGGGGTAGAAGGGCAAGCGCGATTTCAAAACATCTAACGTAATTTCATTTCAACTATTTTTGTTAGTTTTTATGCAAAATTCAAATTGATAGTTTTAAATAGTTAGGTGATAATTGGTCTCTTAAAAATGGTCGAAAAAATAATTTTGTGTGGGAAGGGGTACTAGTTTTTAAGATATTCGCCCAGTTAATATTTTAAACTTTTAGAGATTTTTTAAATGCATTTTACAAATTTTCAAGTTTCTTCCTTAAAACTTCATTCAAAAATTTTCAGTTTATGTAGCTTTTTCATTGTACATGAAAAACCTTGTGCACGTTAGACCCCCCCACTTCGGTGCATAACAATTTTGGAACAAATTATTATTATTTTTCTATGTATATCAAATAGATGTATCGACGTGCAAGATTTAAACTTTGTATCTTTTACCAGAGCCCTAAAAAATTACTCAAAATTTTCAACATTTTTCCTTTCCACCTCCCTCCACTTACTCCCCTCAACTTAATTTTACCAAAATTTAAGATTATATATCTCTACAATCTGACAAAGTTTTGATTTGATATCTGTACTCAATTTTGGATTATATTGAATTGTAGTTTTGGAAAGTGCACCATTTTTGAAATGCTCCCCCCCAATCACTATTATGTCTACGTGTTATATTTTTTTCATATTCTGCTAGTAAACGCATACTATTTTTCAAGTTTCAATTACATGGCTTTGGAGACAGTCGAGATATTCATTTTTCAGTGTTTTTCTTTGCACCCCCCTGACCCTCCCCCTTGCAATAATTAGCCTCTTTCTAAGCTGATTCTGGTGAATCTATACGCCACCTTAAAGGTCACAAAATATGATTTTTTTGTGATTAGTATTTTCGAAAATAGTCATTTGAAACAAAAAAATTCGGCTGACAATTTGTTTTAAGCCCCCCCCCCCTTTTCGGACGCCAATGGATAAAAAAAATTAAATTATTTTTAAAGTCTGTCGCACAATCCTCTTCATTCCTCTGCAGATTTTCAGCTTCCTATCTGCATTCGTGGTGGAGATATCGGCAAGTGAAGTTTTTGACTCCTTCCCTTCCCCTGCCTCCCTCTTCCACCTGAAACTCCCCGAAATTTAAATAATGCATTTACCCAGTCAACAATCCACCCAAAAACGAACATTCTACCTTTAACGGTCTCGGAGATATGAGTCCATATGAAACGGCGTACGGCGGGACGGTTTTTTTTTGCATTCTTAGGCTAATTTAGTCATGAAACGCGAAAAAAAAATTTCAGAGTAGCAAATTTTTTTGTTTTCTGTGTCGATCGCAATACTTTTTATTAGAATAATAAAGTAATTCAGCAGAAGATATTAGTACTCTGATTGGCCTAATGGCAGACCACAGTGGAGTAAACCATCACCTTAAAAATAAGGGTCTAGCTGAAGCCGACATCTCTCTGTCTCAAAGATTAAGAAACTACCGAACATATCCTATGTCACTGCGAAGCAGTAGCAAGAAAAAGACAAAATTTTCTAGGAAAAGGTTTTCTTACAACCGATGAAATAGCCAACATGGCTCCCTTAAACATACCTAGATTAGCCAAATCTACCAAGTTGTGGTAGGGTAAAGGGGCACTAAACGCACAATAGGCCGAGAGTGTTGCAGTGCTATCACGTGTTCCCCAAATTATAAAAAACACGCAACAACGTATGTAATTGGATAGAAAATCTCTTCCAAACTTCCCTTACGGAGCACCTCGCTCTTTTACGACAGCAAAATTTAATACGGCATGCGAAATTTAAAAATTTCGAGCTTGTCAGATTCAAATATTGATATAAATGGTTGGGCGCGATCATTACAAGGTGTGAAAAAATAAATTCAATCCCACCATCCCTTCTGCCACCTTCCATACAAAAGTCCCAGTTTGGCGATTCACGTTAAAATAAGACAATGATGCACATAATGTACTTTTATAAGTAGGTTATTGATATCATCCCTTCTGAAGTCACTGAAACTCCTATTCCATCTAGAGTATCACATGATTGGGGCTTACCAGCAGTAGTAGCTCTGTTAAGTTTTTCATAATTTTGCAAGTTGATTGGAATGGTCTTAGGGGAATCAGAAAGAGGGGCAGTCTGTAAATATATAATTTTCCCTCAACAAGTAATTTCGCTATGTTCTGTTTAATTAACCGTTTTTGTCTTGAAGGTCAAGGCAAATAATTCAATTTTCTTTAGCACTGGAAATGAATTTTGCGTCCTTTTTCTTAATTACAGTACTGTGACAAGTTGTGCTTGCTTTCTTCCAGTCTTATCAGAGACCCTGAAGACTCTTAGATGAAATTTTTCGAGCCATTTTGAAATTTTCGATATCATTCATGAAATGTGACATATCCTCCGTTTTGAAATGTTATCACATAACCAGCGGCCATAAGAACTCATAGTTCGAAATTAGTGGTGACATAAATTCGTTAGCACCAACTTTCACACAGATTCGAAATTAGCTATTCCAAAAACTTTCTTGAATCAGGGAGTAACCTAGTGGGTAGCGTATTAGTCTACAATGCAAAGATCGCGAGATCAAATCCCGGTCGACGCATAATTCCAGTACGCTGCTTGCTTGGGTATGTCTTGATCAACTCAATTTACGGGAAAATTCGTAGACAGAGGGCTGTGCGAAGGGCTAACAACTCTTCCGTTATTATAAAAATTAAGGAAACTGAACTTGCCTGATTTGGGCTGTTGTGCCATTGTAGAAGAAGAAAAACCCCCAAGCAATAATTTTCACACGCAAGAAAGCTAATTTATTCAACACAATTCAATCGAAAAGTGTTCGTATTACTATTAAGACGAAATCAAGATTTAATTTATTATTGAGGAAAGTAAGAAATCATTAATACACTCGTTTAAAAGTGCTCGCCAGAATTGCCATGATATTGTCGTATCCTTGTATCATTCGGTTTTCGAATCTTTTCAGAATTTCTTTTCCCTAGAATATTCGAAAAGTTTTCTTCCGAAAATTCTTCTTTATAAACTGCCTCATTATTGTCAGACAAGTCTCGAAAAGGATCGAAGATGATAACTTTTATATAGCTCTTCCTTCTGGACGACACCTTCGAGTCCAAAAAAGAAAAAAAAGAGGTCAATTGGAAGAAAAACTTTTTACTGTTCGCATACCACCTACCTTACTGAAGCGCCCCTACAATAATTCACAGGACGAAATATTGATTTTTGATGAACATTGTGCTGCGCTATGTCCAAATTAGGTTAAACTAACTGTCGGCACACACCTTGTTATATCGTACTATTCTGCTTTTTATTGTAGTAATAATATCGGACATGGATGAACGTTGTTATAGTGTGAAAATTCTTTGTAGTCGACTTTGTTATCGTTAATTATATTTTAATATTCATTCAGCTCGCTTTTTTTCTCTCTGCTTCTGAGGAAAAGAAAGTTTGCATAAAATGTCTTTCAAAAATACAAGAATACGCCACCCTCATCAAAGGGGCTATTTTATTGATTCACTTGGTTCAACAGCAATTTTCCTTGGTCCATTTTGTGACACAGTTTAAATGTCAAGTCAATTTCTGATAACTTTAAAAGGTCTGTAATTTAAGCACCCCATTTTCACGATGTCAAATTGTCTCAAAAGATCCTTAAGACAAAACTGGATGTGAAGCGAATTCGCCAGAATTTATGGTATTGGCAAAGTTCGATTTTTTTGTGGTAGACTGTTACGTATTTGGCGCGAAATGATGGGAAAATATGCTGACGACGACAGATTGCGTCCTTTCTCATATATCATTTTATCAGACTTTGACCATGGGAATTTCATCTATTTTAAGTCCTTTCCGAAGCACTAAGGACACGCCAAAATAACTATAGTAAAAAAAAAGAAACCGTCCAGACATCGGATGTTTATGTGTATGCGGTTTTTGTGGTGATACCATAATGGAGGCGAGCACTTCCAAATGAACATTACAGATATGTAGTGCTTATGAAAATTGTTTTTAATGAGTCCTTTCAAATGAAGGATGCGATAATTACTTTCAAGCTTATTTAGATTTTGAATTATAATTTTCTGTTTATATTTATGAAAACTTGACATTTCCTTTTATGTTTATGTTGTTCAGTTCTATGTAGCGAACTTATTTTACGCGATGTCTTTTATGGCACAGAGTAAAGTTTGGTAAACTTTAAATTGGTAGTTTACTTTTGATATTTTGTATTGACTTAAATATAAGGAATTGGTTGTTGATTTTGGCTTATTTGTTTTGATAAATTTTTTGAAAATTTTATTATTGTTGGAGGTTGGTTAATCCTTTTAAGCGCTAGAACTTGAAAAATGAAGGAATTTGGTTGCTTTAAAATATACAGAAAGCTGTAACTTTCGTCAAAAGGAGTTACTTTCGCGGAATGAAAAATGAGCTTACTTTCAATTTAATTTTCATCAACCTGATGCAAGTTGAGTGAAACTGCATCTGATGTAAGCTGAAGTAAGTAATTGGCAATCGCCGATTCACGCAGCTGAAATTTGTTAAAAAATTTCGGGCGTAGGATTTGTTCAATCATGGTCCGATCTCTTCTAAAATTTCCATGTGGAAATGGGGTTAGTTTTTTTTTCATAGCAAGCCTGCTTGTCAAAAGTAATGGCTAATTATTTTAATTTATGATAGAGATTAGATTTCGCTCACAGCCTGTCTTGCTTGCCCTGAAAATGGAAAAAATGGGAACTTATTGTGTCATGGACTTATCACAATCTCGAAACACTAACTGATACGAGAAACGGATACAGTTCCTTGGATCTAATGTAACGTTCCAAGGTGATTCTATTAGAACAACGCCAAGAAGAGATCGCCCGTAAAAGGGTGCAACATCTTAGGCATGTGCGGGTGGTTCGGATTACAAAACTCTCGACGCCAATATCTGGATCTGTGACAAAAAAAAGCAAGCGGTAATATGGATATGTGGAAAACACGCCTTCCAAGAAACCAGTGAACAGGGTTTCGTACGAGCAAGAATAAATGGAATTCACCTCTACAGCTATTATGCACGACCCAGCTAGACGACCCGTGAACACCAGACAATGTTACATAATCCAACGACCTAAATTAACAGGAAAGCTAAACTCTTCGGCAAGGATACGTTCGAAGAAATGATGAGCACCGACATCACAACTAGCAGCCAGACAGTAAAGATCCTCGCGGAACAACTGACCCACACTTTCATCACAGCGTGCGATGCAGCCATGCCCAGAAGGACAACTAGTGGAAGAGGTGCACCATGCTACTGATGCAATGAAGGAATAAAGATACTCAGGGCAAAGTGCTTACAAGCCCGACGCAGAGTCCAAGGATCAAGGGGAAGAGCAGGTTTTCAGAAGCGATTAGACATTTTCAAAGTGGCGAGGCGAGACCTAAACAATGCGATTAAACAGATTAAGACAATGTGTTTTAAACATCCTGTAACGAAGCAGATATAAATCCCTGGGGTATAGCATACAGGATGGGGGTGACAAGGCTGAAGGGCCATAGGTCCCCGCAAATAACTAGGCCGATAATGATAAGATCAATAGTAGAGTACTTGTTCTTCCGAATGCCAACTACTATGTGTAGCATAACCAGAGATCAGCATAGAGTTCATCCCTGAAATTACGTCGGAATCATTTGTAGTATACAGGAAGATAGGTAACAACAAGGCACATAGACCCAGTGTCATCTCAAATATGGCAGTAAAAGTGGCAGTTCAAAAGAGGCCTGATATATTTATAACTACGATGCAAAAATGTTTATAGGAAGGAGTCTTTCCTGAACCAAAGCTCCAAAATTTGGTATTTTTACCAATAGGAAATAAGCCTCTTGGAGAACCATCATCATATTGCCCAACCCGATAAAAGCGGTAGTCAATACCGCACCTGAGGTGATACAAAGAGAAATATTGGTATGGAGAACATAGGATTATTGTGCAGTAGTGACGCTGGACATTAAAAATTCCTCCAACTAGGCAGATTGGTCATTTATAAGGAGAGTTGGCCAGGATAGATACACCGTACTACTTGCTGAGAATAGTTACAAACTTGTTAGGGCTAAAGTACTACCACGTCACTACGTCACTCACAAGGAACGGTGGAATATCATGTACGACGGAGTGATTCGACTATCGTTGCTGCAAGGAGTAAAATGATTCGAGTTCGCTGAGGACATCACCGTTGTTACCGTGGTTAAGCAATCGACGAAATAGAGTCGGCAACAAACGAAGCAGTCACAAAGACTGGCTAGAGTCTGCCGGTATAGAGCTAGCTGACCACAAAACAGAGGCTGTTGTAATAACTAGTTATTGAGGTCAGCAGTCAAATCATCAGACCCAAGGAAGTAATTAAATATCTAGGAGTTATGCTCGATAGTAGACTAACGCCAGCAAAAAGGCGTCACAAATGCAGGCAGCTCTTTCCCTAATGCTGCCAAACATCGGTGGACTAGGTATGCTAGAAGGATTCTACATTTCATAGTAGTCAGCTTAGTTCTCCTATACGCTGCTTCGATTTGGGCGGCGACGTTAGCAACAAAGGGAACAAGGAGAAAGCTGGCGTCAACGTATAGGCTATGCGTTTTAAGAGCAATCAGCGGTTTCCGAACAATATCGGACGAAGCAGCCTGTGTCATATCATATCCCAAAATGATCCCCATCGACATTCTCGCGAATAAGCCACTAAGGATCTACGAAAGAAGAGACTCGATCCAACAAGAGGCAGATGCAGTCAGACAAATAAAATTAGAGGAAAAGGCAATATGAATAGCTATTTTGCAAACCAGGTGGGACAACACTACAAAAGACAGATGGACCTATAAGCTAATCCCTGCATTGAGGTGTGGAGAAAGCGGGTGTATATGGACTGGGGACTGCAACCATCATCGCGCACAGTACCTATTAGATCACGGATGCTACCACAAATACTTACACAGATTTGGATACGATAACTCTCCTCTTTATCCAGATTGTCATACAGAGCACGCGGTATTCAACTGCAGTCGCTTCGCACAATGGGGAAATAACCTGCTGAGTCCACCATACATTATATGGTGATATCAGAAAAAAATTGGATGGAAATTTACACACTCGTAACGAATGTTCAAAAGGATCTTCGGAGAACCGAGAGAGAAAGGAGAGTAGCTGCAGTATAAGAAGCATTGCATAAAATGCTAACCAGCCTCGCGAAGTAAAACCTAACGGCAGTCCCGCGGGGAGAATGGTTGAAGCCTGCGGGCGGGGATGCGGGAGTATAGTACGCAGGCCCATATCGGCTGATAGCTCTCTGACAGGATCAGGTATATGAATCGTGCAAGCCAATGGCACGGGTTATTGGTATCTAATGAAGATTCTGAACTTCCCTGGCGTAACCAGAAAAAAAGTATTGATAAGCACATTACGGGGACAGTGGAGAATCTTCTAGAACACGTATGATGCGGTATAAAAAGGGCGAGCGCTCGTGAGATGTATGCAGTGGAAATTTGAAAAGCGATTAAGTCGTGAGATGGGTAGCGCGAATAGTTCAAATATTATAGCGACATATTGTGAATGAAAAATGTTAAAATGATTTTTGAAAGGAGATTAAATAAAGCTTGTGTTTATTTAATTTAAAGTGAACTAGTTTTATTTTAATACACTTGAAATGCCGAAACTTCAATATTATGAGATATGAACGCTCAGATCTGCTATCACAATACTAGACTAAACACGTATTGGGAAAAAATGTTGACTCTTAAGTCGTCGTGTATTTTCGTGTAATATTTGTAGTAAATAGTCATCTATTTTTACTTGGAATCGATTTTATGGCAATTCCTTGCATTAAGGAATCCTGATAATGATGAATCTCAGTGACCCTTTTTTTATACTCAAGATGAGATCTGAGAGTATTTTAAGTTTGCAACAAAGTTTGTAACGCCGAGAAATAAGGCTCGGAGAAAAAAAGGAATGTTACAGAAGTTCATAAAATCACTCAAAAATCTGAAAACCGGATGTCTGTCCGTCCGTCCATCCGTCCGTCTGTCCGTCCGTCCGCGTCCTCTCTAGCTTGAGAACACGTTGAACTAGATAGTTTAAATTTTGTACACGTCGTTTTTGACAAAAAAGCAAGGTCAAATCACTTCACCCCTTCTACTCCTCCCATACAAAATTACACAACTTCGCAATTTGACAATAAACGGATTTACTCGAAAAGTATAAATGCTATTGATCTCAAATTTGGAATGTAATACTTTTATGAAGATTTCATTCCGCATAAAACCTATTTGTGTCCTCCTCTTCCTCCCACCACCTCCCATACAAACTGCACTTTTTCATGAAATGCCCCAAACCAATTTACTCAGTGCGTAAATTTATCGAGTTGAAATTCTGCACTAAATATTTATTTAGAATTATTAGTAAGTCCAACAAAAAACTTAGACGATTAGCTTTATCCCTTCTACCCTCTCCCATACAAAATGACATAATTTCGTTTATTTGACAATAAACTTGTTCGAAAAGTATATATGCTATTGGTCTGAAGTTTTGAATATATTACTTTCATGGTGATTTCAATCTACTGTATATGAGTTATTTGAGTCTTCCCCTTCCTTCCACCACCTCTCATACAAACTGCACCTTTTCATAAAATACTATAAAAAAATTTATTTAGTACGTATAAAATTGATCGAGCTGAAATCGAGCACTAAACATTTATTTATAATTGTTAGTAAGACCAAACAAAATTAGACGATTAGTTTCACTCCTTCTACCCCCTACCATACAATCTGACACAATTTCACTATTTCACAAAAAAGTAGATTTTCCTTAAAAGTATTAATGCTGCTGATCTGCAAATTAAAATATG
The DNA here is from genome assembly GCA_963669355.1 of Chorisops tibialis. NCBI lineage: Eukaryota > Metazoa > Arthropoda > Insecta > Diptera > Stratiomyidae > Chorisops > Chorisops tibialis. Next base: position 167,064,088 of record OY770263.1, on the reverse strand, counting down.
TCAAAAACATGGTGTTTTTAGCTATTTCTGGAAAAGTCATTAAGAACTCGCTCTTCCTTTTACCACCTCCCTTTCAAACTACACAATTTCACTTAATCCAATACACTAATTTTCTCAGTACTTATTAAATTTTTCAATCCTAAATTTTGTATAAAACATTTTGATGACAACTTTAGTGTGATATAAAAAAATTAGTTTAATGTCGTCACAACCTCCGCCACTTTCCCTACAAACTTTCTTAACATCAAAAAATTTCTCTTGCATCTAGAGTATCGCACGATTGGGCGTAAAGCCCAATCGTAGTCCTATTACGTTTTAGACATCGTTGATAGTGTAACTTAGAATCAAATCGACTATTTGGTAATAAGTCTGATGGAGAAGATGTCTCCTCGATGTGCGAGCGAAACGTGGAGCTGACGTGGGAAGCGATCGCCACTTGATGGTTACCTGCTTGAGATTGTGCCCAGCAGCTATCCGAAGACCACAAATTCTTCAAATGAAGCGCAAGCTTAAAATGAAACTTGCAAATCACAGGAAAAAACGCGAGTATACTACCATTCTACGCGACAAGTCATCCACAATAGACGGGAATAATTGCGAGTGCGAGCAACCCGAATTACGTCTCTACATAGCAATAACCGAATAAACAGTGGATTATGTGCAAAGCGGTGAGAAATTCTGGATGTCGCAAGACACACATGATAAGTTTGGCGATCGGTATCAACCAAAGAACTACCAATTTGAGACAGAAACTACCGCAAAAAAGGAGCTCTGCGGAGCTGGTTGATAAGGCGGAATATGTGCCAAACCTAGGAGAAAAGGGTTTGGAGCAAAAAACTACAGAAATTCTACCACCAACGATTTTTTGAGAGATGTTATCGGAAAACTTCATATTATAAGTCAACAGCAGTTGGGGCAATGGAAGGAATTTTTCTCTGAAATCTTAAACATCTTGCCGGATGAAGATATTTTAGAAACAGGACCATTACTTATCATTCAACCATATCAACCGCATTCGGGACGATCTAGCTGATAAGGAAGAAATAATTTTCGCCTTCGGTCAATGGCGGGAAAGAAAGCCCAAGTAGTAGACGGACTACCAATCGAACTCCATAAGGTAGATCCGAAACTAACTGGAGAACAACTCCTCTCACTCTTCATTGACGTATCAAATAAAAAAAGATACCCAGCTATATGGAAAGAGGACGTCATTGGTAATTACTGCTAATCAAAAATTTGGTCTAAGGCAATAGCATTAGTGAAACTGTAACTTACTTTCAGGCTAGATTCCGTAAAGGATCGTCTTTTTTCTTAAGGAACCGAACACAACTTAGGGGTCACCTTACAATGCTATGCACAGCTGTGTCGGTATAGAAATTGGAAAAAAAAATTAAAGTTGGGTCAATTTTATTTGGATGGAGAATGACGAAAGTGACGGTGTACATTGCTTTTGAAGCACTACAGGTTGTACTCGTTGGGAAACATTTTGGCTAGTAATGTGTTCCGAAGTCTTAATGTTTGGGAAATGAATGACTGCCTATATTTCAGTGTCCGAGAAGGTTTAACGGTGTACTCGTGTGCGCGTTCAGCTTGACAAGTATGTCGGGGAAAATTATAGTGTGGAAGCATTCCTCCACCCATTAGTGCGCTTAGTTCCACACTGCATTTACCATGGAAGTAGCGATAGTAAATACTGAATACTCCGACATTTCTGCGGTGCTCGAGAGAATCGATAGAAGACGTGATGGTCTCGTATCCAATCAGTCGGAACGCATGTTTTTGAATACGGTCGAGCAACGCGATGTGTGATTTGGGTGCCCCAGCCCAAACATGCGAATTGTACTCTAAACATGGTCTAATGTATGCCTTATATATGATTGCGAGGTCGTTTGACGTTAAATACTTTTTGCACTTCCGAAGAACAGCTAGACGTTTAGAGGCGTCGAGGGCAACATCAAAGATTTGCTGGGCCCAATTCAGGTGGACAATGATTTTGACGCCTAGTTAGCCGAGGTGCAAAGTTGTATGCCACCAAAGATCACATTTTGACATAACACTGGAACATAACGTTTGAGGGATAGATGGCAGACTTGTGTTTTGGAGGCGTTGAACTCTACTCTATTTTTCCTGCCTCACTCCAGGATTAAGCTGAGATCCGAGTTCAGCGAACGGAATAATTCCATGCGATTGGATGCAATAGAATGCTTGTGTGATCCCGCAGCAGAGTTAAATTCATAGGTGTTATCTAAAGTACTGTCGTCCGCAAAACTATGGATTGGATTGAGAGTGGACGACAGAAGGTCGTTGATGAAAACTAAAAAAAGAGTTGGAGATAAAACTGAGCCTTGACGGATGCCGGAATCTATTGGGTGAAAGGAAGAAGTAACGCCATATAGTGCTATTCGTACAGTGCGTTCAGAAAGAAAACTTTCATTCTATTGAACAAAGGTAGCATTAAGAACTATGGTGTTAAGCTGAGACATTCATGCCAAAGTACCTGCCACAGCAAAACCTTACCGATAAAGTTACCCCGCAAGGGGGTAGTTGTAGTATGAGGTTTTACCAATTCCTGCAACTATCTTTGGAGTTAGCGACTCCACGGACCTGAGCTAACTATCCCCCTCTGGGATGGGGGCTGTAGAATTCACCCACAGCCAGTCCTGCTTGCCCTAAAAATGGCAAATGGACACTCACTGGATCATGGGCTTATCACCCGTGATCTTAAGACCTAAATGATACGAGAAACGGATACATCGCCTCGGATACGGACTGATCCTACGGTAACGAATTTTGGCATTCGAAAACGGACTATGATTGGCTTCTGGAATGTTCGAACATTGAATGACGGGGGAAGAGCTGGGGTTACTCGGTCCTTGCACCGATAATCAGTGATCGACCGTGAAATGGAGCACTATAACATCCAAATCTTGGGCTTGAGCGAGGTCAGGTGGACAGGATCAGGAGAAGAACGAACCCCTAGCGGAAACACTATTCTGTACATTGGCCCTGAAAGTGAAGCCAGAAATGGCGTGGCGTTCGTCCTTACGCCGAGAGCGAGAAACAGTCTCATTAGCTGGGAACCAATCTCGGATAGGATTATCGTCGTCAGGCTCAGGACCAGTGTCAGAAACGTCACAATTCTGCAGTGCTACGCACCAACTAATACCGCAACATCTGGTGACAAAGAGGAGTTTTATAGCCAACTGAGTGCCACCTTCGAACGTGTTCCAAGAGGTGATATTATTATCATCTCGGGAGATATGAACGCCCAGGTTGGATCAGACAACACTGGACTAGAACACGTCATGGGGAGGCATGGTGACCCTTGGGTCGACGCTTCACGACCTTGGATTAAGAGACCCGAAAACGGCGAATTATTTGTGGAGTTCTGTAGTACTCGGCAAATGGTCATCGGAGGGACCCTTTTTCCACACAAGAGTCATCATAAAACATCTTGGGTTTCCCCTGATGGTGTTACTCAGAACCAGATCGACCATTTGGCTATAAGTCGCCGATGGAGAAGATGTCTCCTCGATGTGCGAGCGAAACGTGGAGCTGACGTGGGGAGCGATCACCACTTGATGGTTGCCTGCTTGAGATTGTGTACAGCAGCTATCCGACGACCACAAATTCTTCAAATGAAGCGCAAGCTTAATGTGGATAAACTCAGAGATCCCAACAAAAAACGCGAATACACCACCATTCTACGCGAAAAGTCATCCACATTGGGTGAACATGAAATGCGCACACTGGACGCCAATTGGGAGGCAACCAGAAACACTTTTCTAACTAGTGCTGAAGAATCTGTGGGATATGTGCAAAGCGGTGAGAAACCCTGGATGTCACAAGACACATGGGACAAGGTTGGCAATCGGAAAAAAGCCAAATTGGTAATCATCTCTCAACCCGATGTCAACCAACGAACGCCCGACTTGAGGCAGAACTACCGCGATGCTCATATACAGCTTAAAAAGGCTGTTAGACGCGACAAGAGAAAGGCCATTGAAGATCTGGCAAACAAGGCAGAATCTGCGGCTTACCTTGGGGATATGGGTTCACTTTTCAAAATCATGAAACAGTTGACGAACAGGAATTTCACCGCCAACCACCTGGTGAGAGATGTCAACGGAACTCTCCTTAATATGAGTGAACACCAGTTGCGACGATGGAAGGAATACTTCTCTGATATTTTAAACATCTTGCCAGATGAAGATATTCCGGAAACAGAACAACTTCCAAACATCCAACCGCAACAATCCTCTATTAGGGACGATCCCCCAGATAAGGAGGAGATAGTTTCCGCCATTCGGTCAATGGCGGGAAGGAAAGCTCCAGGTATAGACGGACTACCAACCGAACTCCTCAAAGCGGACCCGGAAATAACAGCCGATATACTCCTCCCACTCTTCACTAAGGTGTGGAATGAGGGAAGATATCCGACTGAATGGAAGGAGGGCGTCATTGTGAAAATTCCGAAGAAGGGCGACCTTCGGGATTGTGGCAATTGGCGTGGTATATGTCTACTTACTGCCGTATCAAAAATTATGGCTAAGGTAATTCTCAATAGGATTAGTGATGTCGTCGAGAGCACTCTCGAAGTTTATCAGGCTGGATTCCGTAAAGGGTCGTCTTGTACCGACCACACAAATACCCTACGGATAATATTAGAGCAGTCAGCCGAAATGGGTTCGCCACTACATCTCATGTTTGTGGACTTCGAGAAGGCTTTCGACAGCGTTAAGCGAGATTACATATGGAATGCTTTGCGTAGGAGAGGTATTCCAGATAAGGTCATAGCTATGATTAAAGAATCCTACGAAGATGCAAGGTGTCGTGTCTTGCATAGAGGAGAGCTGTCCGAGAGCTTTCCTGTGCGAACGGGTGTCAGACAAGGCTGCATATTATCACCAGCCCTGTTTCTCGTGGTAATAAATGACATCTTAAAAGCTGCACTGGAAGGTGGGGAAGGTAAAGGTCTTCAATGGAGACTATTTAACATCTTAAGTCACCTTGATTATGCTGATGACGTGTGTTTGCTTGCACATACCCGTTCGGACTTAGAGTCAAATGTTTGCTCGTTGCATTCTAAATGCAAAGAGGCGATACTGAAAATAAATGTGCGTAAAACCAAGTACATGCACATGGGTTCGAACGCAAGCACACCGATTGTTCTTAATGGACAGGATGTGGAAGAGGTGCAAGATTTTTGCTATCTCGGAAGCATTGTCAGCATGGACGGCGGAGCCGAAAAGGATGTTGAGGCTCGGCTAAATAAAGCCCGTCAGGCCTTCGGTATCCTTTCCCCTTTCTGGAGGTTAAGAGAGATCTCCCTTCGCACGAAGCTGCGAGTTTTTGACGCATGCGTCAAATCCGTGTTGTTATATGGTTGTACTACGTGGAAAGTGACCGTTCGACTTACCAAGAAACTACAGACTTTCGTAAACCAATGCCTCCGGCGCATTTTAGGAATATTCTGGCCAGAAGTAATCTCCAACGACGAACTTTGGAGTACAACTCGCCAGACTAAAATAGGTATTGAGATTCAACGGCGGAAGTGGCAGTGGATCGGTCATACTTTGAGGAAACCAGAGTGAAATATCGCAAAACAGGCTCTGGATTATAACCCTCAAGGAAGACGTCGTGTTGGTCGACCATGTAACACATGGAAGCGAGCAGTTGAGCAGGAGGCCAGAGGAATAAACAAGTCCTGGCAACAGCTTAAAGCCGATGCTCAGGACCGCGCCTTGTGGAAGAGAGTTGTTTCTGTCCTATGCCCCTATAGGGGGTCTTAGCAGGAATTTGATGGTTGATTTGAAACTTCTACTGGTCTAGTACATGGAAGCGAGCAGTTGAACAGGAGAGCAGAGGAATATAAAAGTTCTAGCAACAACTGAAAGTCGATGCCGAGTATTGTCTCTTTTGGAAGTGAACTGTTTGCGTCCTTAGGATACCCTCTAGATGCTCTTAACTGGAATTTGATTGATATGATAATTTAAAATTTTCAAATAGATGTTTTACTAGACCCATACCATGCAACTCCATTAATTGCAGTTGTATTACTTAATGTTTTAGATTGGATAGATTGTAATAAAACTTGAAAATAATTAAAAATTAAGAAATAAGCTCGGCGAAAAATATCAAATGACTCAGACGCTCAAATTATCTTCACTTAAAAACATTAAGGACCGACATCCGCCTGTCTGTGCGCTTGGTAGTTGCAGAAAGCTTTGAGTTTGAAAGTTCAAATTTAGTTCATGTTATATTTGACGAAAAAGTAAGGTCAAACTCAATCGATATACCTCTCCTTTCTCTTGAGATACATTTACACGATTTGACAATAATGCAATTTCCTTGAAAACTGCAGGAGCCATTGATGTCATATTGGGAATATCAAAATTGAAGTCTCCCACCCCTTCCACCACCTACCATATAAATTGCCCTATTTACGAAATAGCAATTTTCTCAGTGAGTTTGAAATTTATTGATTTGAAATTCAGTACTAAATATTTTATAAGCATTTTCGTTAGGATGAAATTAAAATGCACCGATTAAATATACTCCTTCTTTAACATTTCTATGATGATTGGAACTATTTTTTTGAAAAGTTATTAAAATGCTCCCTCTAACACTTTTAATACAAAATGTTCAATTTCACGGAACACTATATGTATGGAAAAAACATTTCTCACATTTTTTTAGCCTAAATTTTCTGTAAAACACATTTACAGAAGAAATCATTTGAATTTCCCACATCTTCTAACAACCCTCGTACAAAATCTAATAGGGACTTGACAACTTTGAATTCAATTTGTGAACGCACCCTTTCACTAATCATCGAACTGTCACTGTCAATCTATTCAGTAAACTTAACATTTTTATCATGGTAAAGTACACGAAGGAACAACGTCTGCAAATTATTAAAAATTTACCTTGAAAAAAAGTTGTCAAGTCCTTATTGGACTAAAGGGGTTTTCCAATTGGGACTTGACAACTTTGAATTCAATTTGTGAACGCACCCTTTCACTAATCATCGAACTGTCACTGTCAATTCATTCAGTAAACTTAACATTTTTATCATGGTAAAGTACACGAAGGAACAACGTCTGTAAATTATTAAAAATTTACTTTGAAAAAAAGTTGTCAAGTCCTTATTTGAAAAAGGGACTTGACAACTTTGAATTCAATTTGTGAACGCACCCTTTCACTAATCATCGAACTGTCACTGTCAATCTATTCAGTAAACTTAACATTTTTTTCATGGTAAAGTACACGAAGGAACAACGTCTGCAAATTATTAAAAATTTACTTTGAAAAAAAGTTGTCAAGTCCTTATTGGAAAACCCTTTATAAAAATAATTGTAGTGTTTGTCTGTTATTTGTTTAGAAATGTCTATAAGTTAGTTTTTTGCTTTATTTTAACAATAACTAAGCAGAAACTCACGTTCTTAAAATTCTTCTCTGTCTGTCTGTCCGGCTTTCACGCAAAAACGGCTAAACCGATTCTCATGAAACTCTCACAGTTTATTAGGTACGCTCCGAGTTCTAATCTGCTTTTGATTTTATTTCCCTCCCCTTACGTCTTCTACCCCCTCCCATACAAAGTGACGCATTTTCAATAATATGTAATAATCAAATTTTCTTGGAAACCATAAGAGCTAATAATTCGAAATTTAAAATATATTATTTCTATTACAAATACAATCTTTTAATATACAAATTATTTAAATCCCCTTACTCCTTCACCCACCTCCCTTACAAACTACACATTTTCAGTAAATACTATACACCAATTTTCTCAGTACCTATAAATTCCATCGAGCTAAAATATTGTACCAAATCCGTAATTAGCATTATGATTAATATCGGGAAAAAACTAACCGATTACCTTCACTATTCCTACCCCCTCCCGTACAATGTGACACTATTCCACGACTTTATTAAAATTCGATTTTCTTGGAAAGTGTGAAAGTCACAGATTTGAAATTTAAAATATATCAATTGCATAATGATTGTAGTTGTTTTTCAAAAAATCACTAAAAACCCCTCACTCTTTCCACCACCTCCCATACAAACTGCACTTTTTCATGAAACACTCTAAACCAATTTTCTCAATACGTATAGCTTTCATCGACCTAAAATTTTGAATCGAATCCTTAATTAGCATTATTATTAATATCGGGAAAAAAATTAACCGATTAGCTTCACTCCTGCTACCCCTTCGCATTCAATGCCACAACTTTTCAAAAATTCAATTTTCTTGAGAAGTGTGAACGTTACTGAACTAAAATTTAAAATATATCAGTTTTGTTTCTTGAAAAATCACCAAAAATCCCTTCCCTCCTTCTACCACCTCCCATACAAATTGCTCAATTTCACTAAATCCAATGCACTATATTTGAAGCTCAAATTTGGTATAAAACATTTTTATAGCTACTCTGACATGATGAGAAACAAATTAGTTCAGTACTATCACTCCTTCTACCACTCCCCATACAAAATTCTTAACATCACAAAAATTTCATCTGTAGTATCGTATGATTTGCTTTGCGGCTTTACGCAGAGCCGTAGTCCTGTTATGGTTTTAAGCTTAATGTTATTTTACTTGGGCTTTTTTTTTAATTAACACAAGCTACAACTATTCACATGTCCTTAATGCTCTTCAATACGAATATTTTCTTAGATCACGGGATTGATTTGATCACGAGCCTGTCCTATACAAATGCGAGTATCGTGGTTTCATTCTTAATAGTTAATGGTTCTGATTCCAACAAAGTACAACCCATTGTCTTCAAAGACCCATTAAACTAATCAGATTATATATTCCGGATAATGTACTACTAACTACATTCTCAAAAATTGCTTATTTTGCGATTCTTACGCGAATAAAGTCACGGGCGATCGCTTCTACCTCTACAATGGCGCTACAGCCCAAATTGGACCTTGGCCTCCTGACACGCAGGTTCCTTAACATTTTTCATTACTTATTGTGGAAAGGTTGTTAGCCCTTCGCACAACCCTCTTTCTACGACTTTTTCATTTTCATAGAATGAGGTGACAAGCAGGCAATGTGTTGGAATTATATATTGCGCCGACCGGGATTTGAACTCACGACCTTCGCATTACAAGACCAACACGCTACCCACTAGGCTACACCCTAGTATAGCGATCGCTAATATACAATAATAATTGATTAATCATAAAAATCACTTTTTAATCTAAAGTATCGCATGATTGAGCTTAAGGTGCTGTCGAAGCTCTTTAATGTTTTGAAACCCTTCCGATAAAAAAGAAAGAATTTAGATTTTTGGGAGTATTGAATGAATTGAATGAAAAAGAAGTGACTGAGGATACTCTACTTGTATTTAAAAATTTTCAAGTCTTTCGGCGGATACCAACAAAAATAACTTTGAAAAATTCAAATAAATCATTACTTCATTTTTTTTTTCTTTTCCATTACAGCTATGAAAGCAGCCTTGCTAATCCAGCGATGGTATCGTCGATATTTGGCACGAATGGAAGTTCGACGTCGCTACACTTGGACAATCTTTCAAAGTATCGAATATGCTGGCGAACAGGATCAAGTTCGGGTAAGTGCTCGAGCTTTAAAGCTCATGGTGTAGTGAAAATATTTTACACAGTAGATCCTTTTCGTCTGGGACAAGAATAAGAGATTTATGTTCGACTTAAAGGAATGTGCAGCAGATAATTTATGGAAGTCTTTAGTGATGTTCGTTTTCTGGATAAAATGTTATATCATTGATTAATTCCATCTACTTTATAACTTTGCCCCATATTCTCAGTGTGTATTACGCAATAAGATGTGAATGCATGGGTTGTGTATTTTGATCCTAGTCATTTTGAACTTTTCTCCTTAAACAATCCCTAAACTAAATACATATTTTATCAAAGTTCAGCCAAAAATATATCGCCGTCCATTCCAACAATTCAGCCTTCATTACTCTGGAGGCCGGTTTGTTTTTGCTGAAATGCTCAATTCTATCCACTGCGCTTACCATGGTATATGTGAGAATGTTGTTCAATTTAAATTTTTCATTCTCTCTTTCTGAAGCGGCTTTGTTGTTTTAGTTGTGATTTATTTTGTGCTTCTTTGCAAAGAAAAAATTCCTTTCAAAGTCAAAATTATCCTGTAAATCCCTTAACACCATTCCCTCAAATGGCTAGACTCTCAGAAGGCGATGAATAAAAAAGTCAAGGAATTTTAGGATAAAAAAAAATTGGGATCGCATCAAAATGAGGCTGCTCTACTGGTACGTAACATACCGCCTGTGGAGATAGAGTGGGTGGACACAATCACTTTATTTACACAAGTTCCATAAGAGGATAAGCACATATGGGGAGCATAGTAGCGGACTACTGTAGGCTATCGTATACACAACATGTCATACTGGATGCGTGTATTTTTCTTTTTTTTTCTTAAGGATACTCGATATACTCGATTCAGGGACAGACATAAGGTAAACAGATGACATCCAAAAGTGGAATTTTACTCGATTTGAATAAAAGGAGAAGCTCTCTAGTTGAAGTAAAGAACTTTGTTCCAATAAGTGTACGCTTCTTTAGTTTTTCCTCCTTTTTTGAAGAGAAATCTACGGTTCTATGGATCGAACGTTAGGAGATTTGTATTATTCGAGATTGAATTTCTATTGGAATTTTTGAAAAAAAAGGCCAGTGCTAAGCTGTAGCTGTAAAAAAAAAAACCAGTTGGTAATCGCTAAGGACATCACCCCAAATTTGAGATGGTTTGCTCGATTACTATTTTCTTGAATATATTTCGGATGGAGTAGAATTTTTTCGCTTACTTTGAAGTTTTATTTTTGTAATATTAAAAATGAAATATCCTAGAATTATTAAAACATTTGACAAAAATCGAAGAAATTTGGCAATGATGTCATAGCAAAATAGCTTGTACTAGGTTCTTAGACCGTTTTACAAAATCATTCTTTATAAAAACTCATTTTTCAACATCCTATTTTAGGTAGCTATTATGAACTCTTAAGCTTCTCTGTTTAAATTTCATTCCCTCCTTCGTCCCGCCCAATAACATTTTTCAATCAGCATAAAAAAAAAATCCAAAAAAAATTAAGTAAGGACGGACAGAATAAAAGAATTCGGTTCTTATGTAAATATCTAAAAAACGAAAAGAACCAGACAATAGATTTTACATACAATTTACTAGGTGGAGTGCAAAGAAGATACATAATATCAAGAGACTATGAACATGCTTTACCTTGTAAGAAAGTGGAACTGAAAGTATTTCCCTCCCTTACTGGTTATATGTTCTTATATATCGATATGTTTTTTTCGAAACAATGGTTTTGCTATCTATCTATCTCTGCCCCACATTAAATTGTCCGTTGTTAAAGTGATTAGCTTAGACACAACCCAAAAACTAAAAAAAATTTAGAAAATCAAGATGTCTGAAATGAAGCGCCAAACTCCATTGCACTAAAAATTACTTTATTCCTGTTTGAATATTAGGAACTAAGAGAGAATAGAAATTATGGTATTTTTTTACTCTATATAAAATCTGAGAGTATTATAAGTTTGCGACTAAGTTTGTAACGCTAAGAAATGCGGCTCGGGGAAAAAAATGAATGACTCAAAAGTTCATGTAATCACTCAAAAATATCAAAAACGAATGCGCGTCCGTTCTTGTCCTCTCTAGCTTGAGAGCGCGTTGAGCTAGAAAGTTCAAATTTTGTACACGTCGTTTGTAACAAAAAAGTAGGGTCAAGTTCGTGAACACTCCTTCTACAACCTCCCATACAAAATTATACAATTTCGCAATTTGACAATAAATGGATTCGCTCGAAAAGTTTACGAGCAATTGATCTCAAATTTGGAAAATAATACTTTTATGATAATGTCAATCTACTATACAGGGTGTTTGGTACTCCGTGCATAACCTTGTAAGGGGTTATTCCTGGATATATTTTGAGCAAAAAATTGTTTTACGGAGATGGTCAATTTTCAATATCCACGGAGATACAGGGTGATCAAGAAAAGTCCTTCGGACCTGTACCCTCACTCACTCAAAACGCTATATCTTGAAAACTAATAATCACAATTCAAAGTGTTATAGCATGTTTTTTAGGGAATCAAATTACCTTTCATTTGCTGTAATAGTCCGCATTGTAACTGTATCCAATTCTGAGATATTTGCTTCAGAACACAAATTTTTGACACTTTGACCCTCAAAATTCTAGGATCAATGTAGTTTTTCTCTAAAAAACCCATTATAAAAATGTCATTTTAATGTTGTTTTCTTATGTGACATATTATTGCCTACAAAAGATGCATACACTTGCATTGCATAAGTCTTATAGTTTAGAAGAAATGATCATTCCAATGATGTAGCACTTTTGTCAAAAAAGCAAGAATAGGTTGATCAACACTCTCCGCTTGAACTAAAAGAACTTAAGAATGGTTTTTATGGTTTATTTCAAATTTCCTTAATTACAATAAATGTTCAAAATGGCTTCCTTCATTTTGAATGCACGCTAAAGCTCGTTTTGTCAGTGTTCTCTTTGTGTTCATACTCCTCAACTGCTGCCTTACTTCTGTTGCTGCCGCATCGATTCTGGTGTTTAGATCCTGCAACGTTACTACTTCCGTTGCGTAGACAAGGTCCTTCATCCGTCCCCATACACAGAAATCCATAATAGTTAAATCAGGAGATCTTGCAGGCCAGTGTATCGGTCCATTTCTTCCGATCCAGCGATTGCTATAATTGGAATTTAACCAATTTCTGATTTGTCGGCCGTAATGAGCTGGAGCACCATCGTGTTGGTAAAACATGGAAGCCAATCGTTGCAGTGGCACATCATCCAATAACTCTTGTAGATCATTTGTCAAAAACTGCAAGTAATTGGAACTATTTAGGGTAGGCGGAAGCCTAATAGGACCAATAAAATCGTTGCCAATCACACCTGCCCATAAATTGACACTGAATCTGTGCTGAAATGATGCCTCTCTTCTTGTGTGTGGATTGCTCTCAGCCCATGTGTGTAAGTTGTGGAAGTTTGTGATACCGTCCCTGGTGAATTGGGACTCATCAGTCCAAAGAATGTTGTTCATAAAATTCTCGTCACTTAGTTGTCGTTCAAGGAGCCAATTGCAAAACTCCATCCTTTTGGGCAAATCAATGGGTACTAGCTCGTGCACTGGTGTGTGGTGGTAGGAATGCAACCGCTCTGCTTTGAGGACACTCCAAACTTTCCACGTAGAGACGTTTAACTGCAATGCCAAGCGTCGAACAGCGTCGTTGTGTTGAAACTCATTTTAATTTAATTCATTTCCTCGATAATTTAAATACTACTTAAAGGACATTCATCGATAATTTAAATAGTAATTAAAGGACACAAAGAATATTTCAGTTTAACAACATTTCAGGTAGTTTTTTTAGAACGAGGGTTGGTTTATGGCATATTTTATTTTTAAGCCATAGGTATTTTCGCTTATTACCTGGAAAACGGGAAAAACCTAAGTCATAACTACGTATGCATCTTTTGTAGGCAATAATATGGCACATAAAACAACAACATTAAAATGACATTTTTATAATGCGTTTTTTTGAGAAAAACTACATTGATCACAGAATTTTGAGGGTCAAAGTATCAAAAATTTGTGGTCTGAAGCGAATACCTCAGGATTGGATACAGGTACAATACGGACTATTACACCAAATGAAAGGTAATTTGATTCCCTATGAAACAAGCTATAACACTTTGAAATGCGATTATTAGTTTTCAAGATATATCGTTTTGAGTGAGTGAGGGTACAGGTCCGAAACACTTTTCTTGGTTACCCTGTATCTCCGCGGATATTGAAAATGGACCATCTCCGTGGAACAATTTTTTGCTCAAAATATATCCAGGAATAACCCCTTACAAGGTTATGCACGGAGTACCAAACACCCTGTATAAAAATTATTCGAGTCCTCCCCTTCCTTCCACCACCTCCCATACAAACTGCAGTTTTTCATGAAATACTCTAAACAAATTTAATCAGTACGTATAAAATTTATTGATCTGAAATTGTGCACTAAATATTTCTTTACAATTATTAGTAAGATCAAAAAAAATTAGGCGATTAGCTTCACTTCTTCTACCACGTCTCACACAATATGACAAAAACTTTACAACTTTACAAAAAGTCGATTTTCGTGAAAAGTATGAATGCTACTGATCTACAATTTTAAAGCCACAGATTCTACCTTGTTGGCCAGATCTTCAATGGCCTTTCTCTGTATATGAGCATCGTGGTGGTTCTGCCTCAGGTCGGGCGTTCGTTGGTTTACATCGGGTTGAGAGATGATTGCAAATTTGGATTTTTTCCGATCGCTAACCTTGTCCCATGTCTCTTGCGACATCCAGGGTTTCTCACCACTTTGCTACATAGCGCAGCTAAATTATAATTTAGGCCTAAATTATTACAAAACGGCTGTGTGTCATACGCCAATTTAGCTAAATTACCAAAATAGTGATCGGTTATCAGTTAAATCATCCCATTTAGCTAAATCCTCTAACTTTTCTCATAATTTAGGCCATAACAATAAAAATGTACTAGAGCTGCCCATTTCATATAAGTTTTTTCGTGCTAGAAAGAAGAAGAAAATTCATTTTCTGACAGCTCTGACTTAAATGAAATTTTTGAAGCGTGATTTAAACGCCCAGATATGAAAGATGACTTACACACGATTCCAAAACTTAGGACTTAGGATCGTTTTCTTCTTTTGTGGCCATCCTTGCAAATTTTATTGCCTATTACCTATGCAATTCAACTTTTTAAAATATGGCAGATGTGTGAGTGGTTCTTCTTAATTAAAGTGTTATGTGTCACTAATCTACTAAAGATGAAAACGAACTAAATTACGAATTAGTTAAATTAAAATTAGGACCGCCATGTGTCACTGGTATAATACCATTCACACATAGCGCAGCTAAATTATAATTAAGGCCTAAGTTATCACTAAACGGCTGTGTGTCATACGCTTATTTAGCTAAATTACCAAAATAGTGATCATTTGGCAGCTAAATCATCTCGTCATGCTCTCAGCTAAATCATTTCATTTTTCTCTTAATTTAGGCTATACCGATGAAGAATGTAATACTAGAGTTGGAGCTTTCATAAAAGCTTCGTCGTGCAAGAGAGAAGAAAAGTCATTTTCTGACAGCTCTGAATTATACAAAATCTTGGAATCGTAATTTAAACGCCTAGCTATGAAAGATAACTCGCAAACGATTCTAAAACAGGACAAAATATCGTTGTTCTTCTTTTGTCCCCTTCTTGTAAAATTTTATTGCCTATTGGCTATGCAATTCAACTTTTCAAAAATATGACAGATGAGTGAGTGGCTCTCCTTAATAAGCAAAGTGCTGTGTGTCACCAATCTACTAACGACGAAGACGAGCTAAATTACGAATTAGTTAAATTAAAATTAGGACCGCTATGTGTCAATGGTATAAGACACATTGATTATGGTGATGAAGACTTGAGCATAACCGTTCGGAATCAAATTTCTCCTCTTTGCATTTCAAATTAAGTAAAAATAAAAAAAATTTAGGAAAGTGCTATGTGTCACCACTCTAACGATAAAGACGAGCTAAATTACTAATTAGTAAATTAATAATTTAGTCCTCTGGTATCACACTAATTTAGCGTAATAACCAAAATTTTAAACATAACCAGTTAATAATCACGATTTTTTCGTCATTAGTTCTATAATGATGAAGAATGTACTAGAGCTGGCAATCCCGTATAAATTCTTTTCATGCTGGGAAGAAGAGCTATAAACTCTCTCAGCTCTGTTTTAAATGAAATCTTTGAGGCGTTATTTCATGTACAAACTATCGAAGATGGCTTGCAAATGACTCCAATACAGAACTAAGGATTCTTTTTTTTTCTCTTTTTGCGTCTTCCTTGCAAAATTTTTTTGCCCATTCTACAAATCCTTTTAACTTTTAAAATTTGTCAGATGAGCGTGTGACTCTTCTTCATTAGGAAAGTGATATGGGTCACCATTCTACTAACGATGAACACAAGCCTAATTACTAATTAGAGCGGCTATGAGTTAATAGTAGAAGATAATCGTTTAGATTCAAAGGTAGAAGTGCAGTCCAGCAAGCTTGGGATTAAGTCCGAATGGAAGACATCGGTTTGGTCCTCATGTGGCACATGAAAGCAAGCAGTTGGCGTGGCCAGAGAAATAAACCATTCCTGGCAACAACTAAAGCTCAATGCTGAAGACCGCGACTTGTGAAAAAGAACTATTTCTGTCCTTTGTCCCTGCTAAGACACACTTTAACAGAAAACTCACATTTTACTGTAGCTGATTCCGGGTAGCTCAAACGTATACAGCTACTTTTTTTCGTAGCCATATGTCTGAGGAAGATCGTGCCCTGCAAACACTTTGCTGCAATCAGAAGTCCCGTGAAAGATCGGACTCTAAAAACACTCTTGTCAAAAAATCATCTCGGTATGAATAAAAATTCGCTTTAATTTAACTAAAACCAGTTGCATTTTTATATCGCTAATATCTGTAAACTAGTTCTACAGGAACATTTTGGTCCGTCGAGCCGGATAGAATTGATATATGGTGCAATTCGTCGCGTTATTAAGTTAAATATCTTGCATAGCATATGTTACCGCGTGTGATAAATTAACAGTATTCGGAAAAAACGAAATTATTCGCATTAGTGTGCGTGGCTTAGTACCTTTACACAGTGTTAAGCTCAGGATTTTGAGAGACAAAACTAGCCGCTATACTGTGCTTGGCTTAGTGCATTTACACTTACAGTGCAACTTGGAAACAGTTCGGTTCTCGTGTCATTTAACATTGTTAAATTGTGTATTTCATACTTGTGCACTCATACTATTAACAATGGAGAAATTACTTGCAAAACAAGCGACACTTACGACACTTAGCTAATTAGTTTACCAACTACAAAAAGGAAGGTGGTATCAAGCGAACAAGGGAGGCAACTGCTATTAAAATTAAAGGGTTGGATGCATTATGGCATAGTTTAAAGGCAAATCATCAAATACTCGAGGATGAATACCGTACAACTGAGACAGAGAGAAATGCATATTTTTCAGAAGATCTTTGGGTGATAACGGAAGACCTATACTGCAGTACCAAAGCCGCGTTCATCGGATATCTCGTACAATTTTCAGCTACCGCTACCGACTCATTCTCATGTCATAAGGTAAACAATACATCGACACTTTTCATCCCAAACTGCCGACTATTGAAATACCGAAGTTTACTGGTCAGTACGCAGACTGGACTAATTTCCATGACATGTTCGTATCGCTAGTAAACAATACCTGCCTCTCGGATGTCGAACGATTACATCATTTGAAGTCGAATGTATCGGGAGAACCAGGTATTTTGCTTCGAAATTTAGCAACAACTTCACAAAACTTCAAACGTGCATGGACTATTTTTTCCGAGCAGCACCAAAACAATCGTTTATTAGCTCGGTACTTTTCACTCGATCAAGCCGGCATGTTCGGAAACATCAGCTGAGTCGAAGCGGGTACTCAACGCAACTGTCGACGCAGTTAACGCTTTAGCAATTCTGAAAAGACCTGTCGCTGATTGGGATGACTGGCTCGTGTATTTGACAGTTCAAATGACAATCACGTCGCGAGTGGGAAAAGGAGATTGGTGGAGATCAAGAACCTCCAACATTCGAACGTATGAAAACCTTCGTAAAGCTACGCATTCGGACACTTGAAGCATTAGAACAATCTGGGTTCCACTGCGCAACGTCTAAAGCAAGCTCGTCGGAACAAACGCGTTCTCAAGGTGTCAACAAGGGAATAAGTACACAATAATCCAATAGCATGAAAATATTCTCGTCTCATACTACCACTACAGATGAACTTGAGCCAAAGGAAAAGACTAAGAAAAAGTGCCCATTGTGCTCACAACAACATTTTCTTCTCTTTTGTGACATGTTTAGGTCAAAATCTCCTAGTGCTCGACGTGAAGTGCTATTAACGGACAAACTGTGTCTTAATTGTATGGGAAGACACTTCCTTCGTGATTGCAAATCTAACAAGGTTTGTCAAACTTGCCAAGGTCGCCATCATACTATGATCCATGGCGCTAGTTATGAAGGGACACCAGCCGCAACAAATACTGGCAATCCGTGTACGTCATCTGCCTCTAGTTCAAACTTACCACCACTGGAACAGCCCGTGCTGCGGCTAAATTCACATGATGTGCATACACGCACTGCTACCAGGATGATTGACGGCACTTTACTTGCAACCGCGCAAGTAAAAGTAGTTTCACCGCTCTATTATTAGAGCTCTGATAGACGAAGCCTCGTTTGTATCACTTATATCAGAACGGCTCGCACAACAACTGAAACTACACCGCTCAACTACTAACTATCACATCATTGGAGTGGGTCAATCAGCTCCGCAGTCGTCTAGAGGTTCAGTCACATTCACCATAAGACCGAATTTTGATTCACCGTATTGCTGTATTGTGAACGCACTGGTTTTACCGAAACTGACGTCATATAAACCGGATAGGAATCTGAACGTTGAAGAATAGCCTCATCTAAGAAACTTACAATTGGCTGATCCGAAGCTCACTAGCAACGAACGACTCGATGTGGTTCTAGGTTCAAATGTGTACGCTCAAATAATTGAGTCCGAAATTGTGAGAGGTCCGTCTTGGAATCCGATAGCACAACTGACTAGACTAGGTTGGATTGTATCTGGACCAATCAACGACAGTGCATTACTGAACACGGCATGTACGAGCATTCAATGCACAGCCGACCCTGAGCTATTAGTCCGTAAATTCTGGGAACAAGAGGATATTACGACAAGTTTCCCACCACTTAGTGATGAAGATGTTGAATGCGAGAAATTCTTCAAGGCTACGCACTCGCGTGGAGCTGATGGCAAATATACTGTTCGCCTACCATTGAAGAATAATTCGCTACACTTAGGTGACTCATTAGTTCCAGCATTAAACGCCTGGCAGCATATGGAACAGCGGTTTCTTCGTAATGAGACCTTCCAAAAAGACTATCAAACATTTCTTACAGAATATGAAGCACTTGGATATATGATAGCTGTATCTAGTCAACAAGAACTTAATACGAAACAACAAAAGATGTGCTACTACCTACCTCACCACGGAGTGATAAAGGAAAATAGTACGACTACTCGCCTCCGAGTAGTATTCAATGGATCGCAAAAAACTGACCTAGGATTATCACTGAACGAACAATTAGCTGCTGGTCCCAATTTGCTTCCAGATCTCGCAAGCTTGATTTCTCGGTGGCGATCACATGCTTATGTATTTGCCGCTGACATCAAAAAGATGTACCGCCAGATTTGGGTACATCCGGATGATCGAGATTTACAACGAATAGTGTGGCGATCCAATGGAGAAAAAAACCTTTAACATTACCAGTTAACGACCGTCACTTATGGTTTAACCTGTGCTCCGTACTTAGCTCAAGCAACTAGCCAAAGACGAGGCTAACCGTTACCCACTTGAGTCAGCTGTCCTACAGCAATATATGGATGATTTACTCTCTGGCGCCGATGATATCGAAACCGCTTTAGACAAACAGCATCAACTAATTGAAATTACCAGGGCGGGCGGATTTCATTTGTGGAAATGGACCGCCAACCATCGCAGCATACTGACACATCTACCTGCGAATAGTATCGCAACTTCAACTGTAAGCTGGCAGTCTGAAAATTCTACGTTTCAGCTTCTTGGCTTAACTTGGCAAGCAGAGGACGACTCGTTTGTATTTCAACTACATACTGTTCCTGAGCCTGCTATCATCACCAAACGAAATTTACTATCACAAGCCGCTCGGCTATTTGATCCTCTTGGATGGATATCACCAATTATCGTTGCAACAAAAATTCTAATTCAGTCCTTATGGCTACTAGGGTTGAATTGGGATGACGATATACCACTTGAAACACGCACTGAATGGAAAAAAATAAGCTCGGAACTGCATATGATCAACCAATTGAGGATTTCCCGCTGGAACAACTGCTCTCCGAAAAATCAGCTAAATGAATTGCATGGCTACTGTGATGCGTCAGAACGAGCCTATTCTGCAGTCGTATACTTACGCACTATAGATGTCGACAACAGAGTTTGCGTCTCCTTACTGGCAGCCAAAACTAAGGTGGCACCGCTGAAACAAATTTCGATACCTCGTCTAGAGCTCTGTGCAGCAACACTTACACTGCTTACTAAGAAAATTATCGAATCACTCAACATGAAAGAGACTGCACTTCATTTACATTCAGATTAAACAATCACTTTTTCTTGGATCAGCGGACATCCCACTCGCTGGCAGACCTATGTTGCAAATCGGGTATCACTTATACAGTGCACGCTACGTCAGAGCCAGTGGCACCACATCAGCACATCTAACAACCCAGCCGACTGTGCATCACGAGGGCTGCTCCCGAGCCAACTTCTTGATCACCAACATTAGTGGAAAGGACCGAGGGAGCTAAGGTCTAACACAAATCCGTGGCCTACTACTTCACCAAGATATACTGTGAACGATATACCAGAAGCACGGATCTCCATACAAGTGACGCTAAATGAAATACAGCCAATCTGGAATCTAATCCACACCGATCTAAACCTCAACTACCAATAATGGGAAATTTATCTCACGAAAGAACTACGAAAGCGCTTCGACCGTTCTATAATTCTGGAGTTGACTATGCGGGACCTATCTTGGTGCGAACTACTAAGGGACGAGGCCATAAGTCATATAAAGGATATATCTGCTTATTTACATATATGCCTGGCTACAAGAGCAGTACATCTTGAGCCTGTCTCTGACTACTCTAAAGAGGCATTCTTAAACGCTTATAGACGCTTTACTGCAAGACGAGGAATTTGCGCTAGCTTATTAAGTGACTGTGGCACCAACTTCGTCGGCGCGGACAGGGAACTACGACTAATGTTTTCACAGGCTTCTAACCAATCGGAAGCTATCGCTCAACAAGTAGCTAATGATGGCACCATTTGACGTCAGGGAAGCGGCCGTCAAGTCTGCTAAACACCACATGAAAAGGGTGATTAGGGACACAACTCTCACTTTTGAGGAACTTACTACCTTGCTTGCACAAATTGAAGCGTGCATGAATTCTCGTCCCCTTCAAGCATTAACCGATGATCCTACCGACTTAACATCTCTAATTCCGGGTCATTTTCTGATTGGTTCAGCACTGAACGTACTACCAGAACCTCTCGTCGCTGGCGTTGCAATTTCCAATCTATCACGCTTGCAACGCATACGCCACTTTGGTGGCATCTGGGAAGCGGCCGTCAAGTCTGCTAAACACCACATGAAAAGGGTGATTAGGGACACAACTCTCACTTTTGAGGAACTTACTACCTTGCTTGCACAAATTGAAGCGTGCATGAATTCTCGTCCCCTTCAAGCATTAACCGATGATCTTACCGACTTAACATCTCTAACTCCGGGTCATTTTCTGATTGGTTCAGCACTGAACGTACTACCAGAACCTCTCGTCGATGGCGTTGCAATTTCCAACCTATCACGCTTGCAACGCATACGCCAGATGCAGGAGCACTTCTGGACCCGTTGGACACAGGAATACCTACAATCATTGCAACCCCGACCTAATTGGCAAAAAAAACAATCATCGCTACAACTCAATGATTTAGTTTTGATAACCAACGAAAAACTACCCCAACGAAATGGCCACTGGTAGTGGATCTTCATCCAGAAGACGACGGAGAGGTTCGTGTCGCCATGATCAAAACTGCCTACACAACGATAAAACGACCCGCAGTCAAATTATGTCGTCTTTTGCCTACCGACAGCAATATAAAACACGGCGGGCGGCCCTCTTCGTTTCGTTATGACGAGGCGGGCGGAAATGTCTGAGGAAGATCGTGCTCTGCAAGCATTATGCTGCAATCAGAAGTCCCGTGAACGATCGGACCCTAAAAACATTCTTGCCAAAAATCATCTCTGAATAAAAAGTCGCTATAATTTAACTAAAACCAGTTGCATTTTTATATCGCTAATATCTGTAAACAAGTTCTACAGCAAAAAGAAATCAGTCACTAAAATGAATGACAATCAGCTTTTTATTTTCTATGATTTGGAATATAATTAATTTTCGAGAGTAACTCAATTGAAACGTATTTCGAAATTAAAATTGGATCATACTCTTCCAAAATCACATTAAAATTCGTTACGCTTAAATTTAGGGAGTTGTGATTTACTCCAGACGCCGCCCCATATCCGTACATATGTACGTGTCCGATATGAAGATAGAAACATGCCGCCTTAATCAAACTGTTCATTTTTCAGATCATTTTCTTGCAAACGAAATGAATTCTGGGAATTGAATTAATCTCTTGTTAGATATCCGTATTTTCCACTCCCTGAAAATATGGATAGGGAGAGGGCAACATGACCGTTTTTTCTTTCGGTCGCTTCATGTACCTACTAGCCGAAATTCGAATGCGTTCCTAATGATGTAGAATTCATTAATAATTAATGAGGGCGGACGGAAAGCTTGCCTACCAAGCTACTTACCGAAATATACACAAAGTCCATGTTCATCTCCACCGCCATTACTTTCACCTATCATAAAGTTTATGAAGAAGGCGCTTATAGAAAATTGAAACACGTAATAGCGTAATGGATCGACGTCGTCATGAATATTTTGGCTGGTGGTAAAAATTTGTCGGTTTTCATACCACCCAGCAAATATAATTAAAAAAACGAGAATTAAGGTAGGACAAGTTAACCAGGTGGTCATTAGAAAGTTTTTATTGTGGTTTAAGTGAGAATACCGACTATAAAGAAATATGTAGTGAAAACTAGGACTAGAGAATTGTTTGATTCCAACTAATTATTTTGTCATATGTTGACATTCTCATGATAAATTGAAATTTATTGAGCCTCGTGGAATTACGATAAGGATATCAACTTTGACACAACAATATCATTTGTGGGCAGTTTCCTATACTTAAGTATAATGGTCATAATTGAGGATGAGCTAATCAGAACAATCATTTGTCATCTTTCATTTGATGATTGAATGAAAAAGTTTTTTTTTTTTTTGGTGGGTGAGGAGGAATTGATTTTATTTTTATGGTTCAGGAAATACAGTAAAATCCGGTTGTACCGAACACGGTTATAGCGAACACCCGGATATAGTGATGGTATTTACAAGTCTAGAAAAACGCTTCATACAGATACATTGTGACCAAGTCATGGTGGAGTTTGAAGTCACACCGAAACTGGTTCGGCTTACAAGAATGACAATGATCGAGTCTTCGTCACGAGTCAGAGTAGAAATCGATCTGACAACGGCCTTAAGCAAGGTGGCGGCCTCGCACCAATGCTTTTCAACTTGACACTCGAATATGTTGTTCGGAAACTTCCCGTTGACACCAAGGGAACACTATGCTTTAAATCCACACATCTAGTAGCATATGCCGACGATATAAATATCCTTGCAAGATCTTTGGAGAGTGCAAAGCAGGTATGTATTTGTAAACCTTGACTCGGTAGCAAGGAAAGCTATACTATGTATTAATGAAAACAAAACAAAAATTATGACACAAACTAGGAAAAACACGCTAATCAGATAAAATATTACAGTAGAAGACTTCTTTTACAATGGCGTTACAGCCCAAATCGGACCTTGGCCTCCTGATATTCAGGTTCCTTAACATTTTTTATCACTTATTGTGGAAGGGTTGTTAGCCCTTCGCACAACCCTCTTTCTGCGAATTTTTCATTTTCTTAGATTGAGGTGACCAAGGTATATCCAAGCAGGCAATGTGCCGGAATTATATATTGCGCCGACCGGGATTTGAACTCACGACCTTCGCATTACAAGACTAACACACTACCTACTAGGCTATACCCTAGCTACAGTAGAAGACTATAACCTAGAAAGTGTAGACAACTTTTTATCCCTGGGGGCGAACCTATCGAAGGGTGGAAGCGAACCCATCGAAATCAAAAGAAGGATAATGATGACAAACAAAACATATTATTCGGTACTTAATTAAAAACACGGAAGGAAGACTAAACTAAAAATATATAAAACAATTATAAATCCTGTGCTATGCGAAACGTGGACATTAACTCAGGCATCCGAAAAATTAATTAAGACCGTTGAGAGAAAGGTCCTCAGAAGAATTCTCGGACCTATGAGGAACGACTCGATCTGAAGAATACGACACAATAGTGTCAACCCTCATACAATTTAATAAGTTACAATGGGCTGGTCATGTGGAGCGGATGGATATTAGACGAATTCCCAAACGCATACTAAAAGGAAAAGTCAATGGACAAAGACCGGTCAGGAAACCACGAAAGCGCTGGAAGAATTCGATTGATGCAGACCAGCAAATCACTGCTAAAATTGTCTAACTGGAGGACGCGGTCTTTGAACCGAGATGGATGGAGGCAAAGCATTCAGTAGGTTAAGGTCCGATTTGGGCTGTAGCGCCATCGTAAGTAAATAAGCAGAGTAAATTTGCTTAGAGTATTTCATGAAAAAGTCCAATTTGTATGTGAGGGGCTGGAAGACTCAAATAACTTTTATACACTAGATTGAAATCATCATAAAAGTATTACGTTCCAAATTTCAGATCAATAGCATGTATACTTTTCGAGCAAATCCGTTTATTTTCAGATTGCGAAATTGTGTCATTTTGTATAGGAGGTGTAGAAGGGATGGAGCTATTTGGCTCGTTCACGAACTTGACCTTACTTTTTTATTAAAAACGACGTATACAAAATTTGAATTTTCTAGCTCAACGCGTTCTCAATCTAGAGAAGACAGGGATGGACGGGCGATTATATGAACTTCTGTATCATTCATTATTTTGTTGTAGCGTTACAAACTTTGTGGCAAACTTATAATACTCTCAGGCTTCATCTAGAGAATAATAACTACCACTAACTATTAACAGTATAAATTCTAGACACTAATAATAACAAATGTATCAAATCAAAAAAAAATGAATAAAATAGATGTATAGGGTTATCCAATAAGAGGTGTTATTTTGAATAGCCCGCTATTTCGGTAGATGTCACTTTTGAAGCTGTCATTTTTTGACATTTGACAAGTAGAAACTATGCCATTAATAAAAATGGAACGATACACGCTTCAACAACGCATTGAAATTATTAAAATTCACATTATTAAAATTCACTATCCTTGACCGATGAGGCCCATTTCCACCTCGGTGGCTACGTCAACAAGCAAAACTGTCGCATCTGGGGCTCGGAAAACCCAAGAGTTATTGTTGAAAAGCCTTTCCATCCTCAACGTGTGACTGTTTGGTGCGGTTTATGGTCCGGCGTGGTCATTGGACCTTACTTTCGAAAATGAGGCTGGAGCAACAGTTACGGTGAATGGATTGCGCTATCGAGAGATGATTAATGATTTTTTATGGCCGGAATTGGACGATATTGATCTGGACAACGTTTACTTTCAACAAGACGGCGCTACGTGCCACACAAACACCGAAACCATTGATCTTTTACGGGAAAAGTTTCAAAATAACACCTCTTATTGGATAACCCTATACAATAATAACGACCCAAACTTGACGATAACATTGGATTTATCGACTCTGTTTACAGTTTTTTGGCGAAAACGGAAAATACTGTGCGGCGTTATTTCCTCGCAGTCAATGTTTCCGATCAAAGTGGTAACCTTTTTTCGGAGATCCTGATGTTTTTGAAATTCCCGTGATGATAACATCTGCAAACAAAGATTGTTGTTCCAAATGGTTCAGATGTTCATCAATGGAATTGAGGCAACCGTCAATTTCTGCTTTCACGTCTTCGCTGGTGAATATTGTTAATTCCATCTTCGAATTTTTTTGATAACCTCTCTTTCAAATTTGCAACGTCAAGCTGAACATTTTTTGTCAGCTCTTCAAAGGCGTTCATTAGGCGATCGATTTGCGCATCTCCATGTCGTAGAATAGGGCCGTTTGGTGTAACTAACTCGATTTCTTCTTAGCATTTCTATTAAATATTTTATTTTAGTTTCCACAATATAAATAAATAACGATTGACTCGAAATTGATAACAACGGAATCGCGAACACAGCCTACGAATTTAGCTCTTATATTTTCTACCGCGTGAAATTAGGCAACAAATTATATTTGAACTAATTTAAAAGAGCCTTGTTAGAACTCATCGAATCTATTTCTACGATAATTTAATCTTTTGAGTTGGAAAACTAATTTACTTGCGAATATTCATTCAATCATTTTTCGAATTACTTCTCTCTAGTACATACGAGTATAATACCATTGACACATAGCGGCCCTCATTATAATTTAGCTAATTCGTAATTTTGCTCGTCTTCATCGTTAGTAGATTGGTGGCACACAGCACTTTGCTAATTAAGAACAGCCACTCACTCATCTATCATATTTTTAAAAAGTTGAATTGCATAGCCAATAGGCAATAAAATTTTAGAAGAAAGGCGACAAAAGAAAAAAAACGATCCTTTGTCCTGTTTTAGAATCGATTGCGAGTCATCTTTCATAGCTAGGCGTTTAAATCACGAGTCCAAGATTTTGTATAATTCAGAGCTGTCAGAAAATTGCTTTTCTTCTCTCTTGCACGACGAAGCTTTTATGAAAGCTTCAGCTCTAGTACTACATTCTTCATCGTTATAGCCTAAATTGTGAGAAAAATGAGAGGATTTAGCTAAATGAGACGATTTAGCTGAGACCATGGTGAGACGATTTAGCTGCTAAATTATCACTATTTTCGTCATTTAGCTAAATAAACGTATGACACACAGCCGTTTAATGATAATTTAGGCCTTAATTATAATTTAGCTACGCTATGTGTCAATGGTATTATACCATTGACACACAGCGGTCCTAATTATAATTTAGCTAATTCGTAATTTAGCTCGTCTTCATCGTTAGTAGATTGGTGATACACAGCACTTTGCTAATTAAGACGAGGCACTCACTCATCTGTCATATTTTTAAAAAGTTGAATTGCATAGCCAATTGGCAATAAAATTGTACAAGGAAGGCGACAAAAGAAGAAAAACGATCCTTTGTCCTGTTTTAGAATCGTTTGCGAGTCATCTTTCTTAGCTGGGCGTTTAAATCACGATTCCAAGATTTTGTATAATTCAGAGCTGTCAGAAAATGACTTTTTTTCTCTCTTGCACGACGAAGCTTTTGTGAAAGCTTCAGCTCTAGTACTACATTCTTCATCGTTATAGCCTAAATTATGAGAAAAATGAGAGGATTTAGCTGAATGAGATGATTTAGCTGAGAGCATGATGAGATGATTTAGCTGATAAATGATCACTATTTTGGTAATTTAGCTAAATCAGCCTATGGCACATACCCGCTTAATGATAATTTAAGCCTTAATTATAATTTAGCTGCGCTATGTGTCAATGGTATTAAGCCTTAATTAGAAAATAGCTGCGCTATGTGTCAATGGTATAACGCTCTGAACCAAAGTCCATTCTATGTCGTATAAACTGCTTATTTATTCCAAATTAGTTCTCTCAATACTTCAATCCTTATACAGAAATTGAGTTAGCTTAACTTAATGATAGTACCCAATCCCAAAACAATAATCAGATACTTTAATTAAATATCAATTGACTGCCATAAATTGCAGATACTTGTAGATCTCTAAAAGGAACATTTTACTTCCTTCCAAAAGACAAATCAAATTTCGATAAGTGGGAGAGAAAAAAAAGCGCTCAAAGATAATTGTAAATGGCTTCCCATTTTCGCTAAGGACAATATTTCCGTCTTTCTCAATTGCCTATAAACGCTATTATTACATTTATATGATAAAGAGAAACCGTGGCTTCTAAATCGTTATAAGATAAAAGCCATTTTATCACATTTCATTTTATTTTTTCTTCCGTTTTTATCCATGCATAAATCTATAATAAGATAAAATATATTTATATATATATATATATATATAAAGACAGTCGGAAGAATATGAGTAATATGTGACAAAATGGAGGGAATTATTCTTTTTTTCTTTCAGAAATATACTGAAAGGAAATTCTCCATTATCAACTTACCTTAGGGCAAAACTTCCCGCAGAATCCATCCATCTATGTATCTGCCGTCTTATCGCTGTTACTTATTGCTTGTCTTATCGAGATACTTCACTCAATTTTCTTCGCATAAAAAATAAAAGGACGAAAGATCTATGATTTTTTTTTTTTTTCAAACGAAAAATTGAATTTGTTTAATGTCGTTTCTCAACGAAAAAAAAAATTTAAATTGATAGTATTTCATCATTTAACATCATCAAATTTTACGATACAAGGGCCAGAGTAAAATGGGATTAGTTAAAGCTTAAAAAAAATATTTCCGATTTAATTATTCTCTAAGGTATTCTTAAAAATTCTTGGCGATTTTCTAGAAGAAAAAATATCAACCAATTTTTCCGATTGCGCACGTAATTTTCCGATACCGTAATTTTCTTGAAAATTGATGAGGTCGAACCCATCGTTTAAGTGAAGTTTCCCAAACATATGTGAAAACTTCGAATAAACCATACATTTCTTGTAATGTTGGTAAAGTTTTTCTTTAGATTCTTGTAAGATGACCCCAAACATAACTCTACTCTATCGAATTCCTTACGATATGATTTTCTAAATCAACTTTATCGTTTACTTTTGGAGGCCTCAAAGTTATGCTACTGATTTGATACAAGTATGAATACCAACCAAGTTCTCGATTCTTCTTTCGAGTTCATTTTCGGTGAAGCATAAAATATTTTATGCGCTCGCCGATAGCAAAGTGTGTAATTTTCTTCTAGTTTTTCTTATTCAACAAAAAAAAAAAAAACTTGGTGAAGAGTTCTTCTATTCGCTCTAGGATACGATACTTGGCCTGAATCAACCATCCAACGTGATTTAATTTCATTTTATAGAGCAATTGAAGCGAAGTTAGCGCGCATATATGAAAATACACATTAACGCTATGCGATGATAGCTACGATGGTTTTAATGGCAGTGCAAAGAACTTTGGTATAGTATCCTATTATTTTTGAAGTATAATTAAAGGATAATAACGTGAATGCTAGTTAAAATCATTGTCATATAAAAAGTTCAAGTTAGAAAGTAGTTATTAGAATTAGTGCTTATTTTACTGTAATTTTGACATTTAATTCGGTTTGGAATAGCCTATTTCAATCTCAGCTTTGCCTATAATTAAGTTGGTGTATGATATTATCTTCCGGAAATCTTTCCTTAGACATTACCTAGACATTACTTAAGTAACGAAAACCGAAGACTGTCTCAAGGTGCCAAGCTGAGGAGAAAGCTACTGAACTGATATTACGACTATTTCAAACTTATCAACAATAAAACCAAATCATTGGACAAGGATTATACTATTAGTGATAGATTTAACAATATAAATCAATCACAGAAGATATAACACTTGTCCAATTCATACGTTGATCGATCGTTGTTCAGCTAGTGAAAATTTATAAAATCGAAATATTGGTCAACAATTGATATTGAAAGCTTATTACAAACGGATAAATAGTCAACGAAACCTTCAAATTCTCTGCTCGAGAATTACAACTGTTTACGATTTGGTGCGATGTTGGGATAATCACAAAAATTCTCATTTGCACGACAATGACAAAAACAAGAATTGTTAAAAACTTTTTGCTGTACAATAAGTGCATCATTAGTGATTGGGTTCATAGATTAGGTTTGTGGAGGGGTTGGACACCGATGCATTGTTCGCCTCCCTATTCAAAACATGTGGACCTACATTATCATTTAGCCAGCATGTTCTACCGGCAAAACTAATGAGCTTCATCGTTTCAAGTGATCGAAGATCATTTGGCTCGGCGAAGAAGTATTCTCTGAGAATTTCTTCAAATTGTTCGTAGACATAGGCAATGACAAAGGAACTACTCTACGGTCTCATCCTCCACTCCGCAGCCTCTGCAAATGTCATCGGTTGTAAGGCGAAGTCTTCGTGTGTATTTTCTTAGAAGAAGAGTGGCCCGTGACTAGACCTACTAGTGTCCAGAGGGAGTTTCTGTAGAGTCGAAGTTTCATAGTTATGCATTTAACAAATAGTATGGTTGGTCATCTTAGAAGTTGCTAGACTGTCCCAACAATTGAAATGGATTGAAAGAAAAGATTTCCGGGTTCTACCCTGTTACGCTTTATTATTCGTGACTTTTCGGTCTCTGCTGAGACCTTTAATATAAAGATTAATAATAAAGCGTAACAGTGTAGAATCTGGAAATCTTTTCTTATCAAAGGTCTCAGCGGAGACCGAAAAGTCACGAATAATAAAGCGTAACAGGGTAGAACCCCCAAATCTTTTCTTTCAATTCGAAATGCACTGTGAAAACATTCACCAAAAAAACAATTGAAATGAAGATTATGATAAGACCTGTGAAAAAATTGTCCATTGTCAAGATATCTGATGACTCCAAAGATTTACAGTGAAGATTGAAGTGAAAACAGTAGGAGAAGATCATTGGCCTTGGTCCGTATTTGGGATTTACCCAATCAATTACAAAATATTAATGCATAATATTCTCGCGTATGTTTTGAAGGTAAAAACCTCAGCTTCAAAATGTCATCTTAACATTTTCATGTAATGCACTATTATTGAAGTTATGATCGAAAGTATAGCTAAAGTCCAAATGGTCCAAACTACAGGTAGGACTTGTACCTTGATCCGACGTGGCATGTACCTTTACAAAAAAAACTGTATGAAATATTTGAACACAAATAACCTAAGGATACCAATTATTCATTACAAAATTAATATTTCACGAATTTTATAAAAATTAAAATGGATTTTATAGATTTGAACTAAAATAATGGTAAGGAATTCTTTTTCAATGGCGCTGCAGCCCGAATTGGGGCCTTCGCAAAAAGCCTTTAGCAAATGGATGGTTTGCTGATACGTTGCACTATACTCGACTTCGCAATTCTTAACTTCATACAACTGTGCTTCGACTTCAAAGACTGCGACAAAGCCTATAGACTTGTCACCGAGACTATCCTTAAGGATATGAAGCTCTACATACCCTTCAGTCGTAAGAAAGCAGGGCCCTCTTGGGAGTCTTGGCTCAACAAAGAATGTCTCGATGCTATATAGGCAAAAAATCAAGCGTTTCAAACTTTTAAAGCTAACCAAAAACCTGCTAACAGAGACACTACCACCTTCTGACAAGTCCCTCCCCACCCATCCCATCTGCAACTGGTTTTACACTGCTCTGTTTACTTTTTCGTACACGGCTTATATCCAGGATTTTTCAAGAGCTCAAAACTCCACAAGTCTTCTGGTCCTGATGGTATTCCCCAAATACCCTTAAAAAATGTTCTTCCACTCTGGACAAGCATCTTCGCAACCTTTTTCATCTATCCCACTCTTCAGGGTACTTTTTACAAATGTGGAAAATTGCGAATGTTCAGTCAGTCCTCAAGAAAGGAAGCAAAGCGAGTTCCGCTAATTACCGCCCGATAGTCATTACTGCACTACTCTCGAAAGTAATGGAAACTGCTGTCTATCGCAAAATTGTCCAATATTTAAAGGACAATCACCTCATCGACGAACGCCAATACGGATTCCGATCGTTAACGATCTTAGTCTTGTTGGCCGAAAGTTAGAATTTCTGTATCCATAAATATGGCGAAGGTCAAAGGTCAAATCCTTGCCTTAGACATTGCAAAGGCTTTTGACAGAGTTTGACATGATTCCCTCTTAGTTAACCTAACACCTATCGGCTTTAACGCTTCCCTTATCCAGTAAATTAAGAGTTTCATTTGTAAGTGCTCCATACGAGTTGATTAGATGGCGTATCATCTTTTTCCTATTCAAGTGATTCTGGCGTCCCCCAAAGTTTAGTCTTATCTCTTATCCTATACCTTATATTCATCAACGACCTTCTATCACAATCCAATCCACAGTTTTGCAGTTGATATTACTCTTCATAACGTCTACGAATTGAACCCTCTTGCGGACTTACGCAGATATTCTGGAGCTTCCAAACGCAATGAGTTATTTAGTTCGCTGAACTCAGACCTCAAGTTAATCCTGAAGTTCGGCAGGAAAAACAGAGTAAAGTTGAACGCAACAAAAAAAAGTCCTGTCATCTATCCCTCATGCGTGATGTTCCGGCGTTGTCCTCCAATGTCTACACTGGCGGCGTACAGCTTTGCTCTTCGGATGATTTTAATCTCCTAAGCATGAAGATTAATAACCACCTTAATTGGAGCCAACACATCTTTGAAGTTGCTCTTGATGTGTCCAAATGTCTAGGTATTCTGCGAAAATGTAACAAATATTTGACGTCTTCCGATCTTGATAACATCTACAAAGCATTCACTTGACCTCGCTTAGAGTAGAATCCATCCAAGTATATCGTCAAACCTTTTTTCTTTCGTACAGTGAAATTTAGGCAATCGTTCATTAGTCGAACTACAAAGCTGTGGAACGCGTTACCAGTTGGTGTTTTTCCTAAAGTGTTTCCGCAATGGTTCAAGAGTAACGTCCACCAACACTTTTGTCTCTCCCCGCCCAAACGAAGAAGTCCTATGGACTCATATCTCCGAGACCGTTAAAGGTAGAATGTTCGTTCTTGGGTGGATTGCTGATTGGGTAAATGAGCTCTATTTTCTAAATTTTGGGGGGTGTTTGGTGTAAGGGGGAGGCGGGAGGAGGGAAAAAGTCGAAAACTACACTTGCTAATATCTCCACCACGAATGCAGATAGAAAGTTGAAAATCAGTAGACATATAGAGAGGGTTGTTGGACAAACTGAAAAATAATTCAATTTTTTTATCGATTGGCGTCCGAAAAGGGGGGGCTTAAAACAAATTGTTGGTTGAATTGTTTTTTCAAATGATTATATCTTTGAAATTACTTGTCGTAAAAAATTCATATTTTGGGACCATAAAGGTGGCATATAGTTCCATCGGAATCAGCTTAGAGAGTGGCTAATTATTGTAAAAGGGAGGGTCAGGGGGGGTGCAAAGAAAAACACTTAAAAATGAATATCTCAACTATCTTTTTAGCTATGTAATTGAAACTTGAAACGTGTATTAAGCTATACTAGGAAAATACAAAAAAATATAACATGTTGAAATAATAGTAGTGGGCGGAAATGGGAAGCATTTAAAAAATGGCGCACTTTTCAAAATTACAAATCCTTATATCTCAAAAAAGAGTGCAGATATCAAATCGAAGTAAGAATGTAAGATTGTAGAACTACATAATGGTTAATTTTGGTAAAAATTTTAAGTTGGATGGTGTAAGGGGAGGGAGGTGAGAAGCAAAAATGTCGAAAATTTTGAGTGAATTTTTAGGGCTCTGGTGAAAGATACAAAGTTTTAATTTTGCATGTGGATACGTCTATTTGATGTACATAGAAAAATAATAATAAATTGATCCATAATTGTTATAAACCGACCCCCCCGGTCTAACAAGCATAAACAAACATAAACTAAAAATTTTTGAGTGAAATTTTAAGGTAGAAACTTGAAAATTTGGGGAATGCATTTAAAAAAAATCCCTAAATATACGAAATATTAACTGGTCGAAAACTTCTACCCCCTGCCATACAAAATTATTTTTTCGACCATTTTTAGGAAATCAATTATATCCTAACTATTAAAAGTTATCAATTTGAAATTTTGCATAAAAACTTACAAAAATAATTGAAATGAAATTACGATAAAAGTATTGAAATCGCGCTTGCCCTTCTACCCCCTCCCATACAAAAGTATGATTTCGACCAATTTCATTAAATCAACTAATAACCAACAAATTAAAAGCCACGAACTTGAAATTTTATACAAGCACTTTACAAGAGAAGCGAAATAAAACCGTATATCAAATTTACGATTCCCCTACATTCTCTACCCCCTCCCATACAAATGTTCGGTTTCGTGAATATAAAATACACCGAATTTTACGACAATTCTATGCAACTTCGTCTATGAAACACATTCTATACAGAAAATACTGGACGTGATTCAAGCAATTAATTAAAAAGCTATTAACATCTACCCACCCTTACTATTACCCATCCTCCTCCCCTCATAAAAACCCAAACTTGCAGAAACGAATGAAATATTGTTAAATTGACAACAGCCCTGCCCAAGAGCTCCCTTTCACTTAGCCTTCCCTAACCTCTCTAACCTGCATATTGACTTTCAACTCATCCGCAACTTGTCCCAAGAATAATAAAGTTTCGCCCGACTTGTTGGCAGTTTATTTATAGCAGGTTGGTATAATATTTTTTCTTTATAGTCGATCATAATAATAATAATGAACCCAGATTTCGTCTCCAGTAACAATCCGGGTCAAAATTTTATCCCTGATAGAGATTCAAAAACTCGCGTAGCCATTAGACGCGCTCCTTTTTCTAAACCGCTGGGAGCATCTCGTTACCCAGCTTGCGCTGACTTATGACATGCCGAGATGATCGAGGAGAATATTCAAAATGGTCTTATCTGATACTCCAACAATTTTTGCGATTTGTTTCTTCCTTAAACGAGCAACTTCGAGAATAAGTTTCTCCACTTTTTCGACGATGTTTGAGAAAGTGGCCTCAATCGGCCGGCCCGAGTTCAATTGACTCTCTGCCTTTTCTGAATAAACTATGCCGCTTATAAATCATTGTTTTTTCAGGGGCAAGAGATGAAATTTCCTCTAAAATGATTTCTGACGTTTTTCCTTTATGACAGTACGAAACTCAATTTTGTCCACAGTTAGCGTTTTCTTTCCGATTGACTTTTTGATTTGGCGATAAATGTTAGTGATTCGATTTGACAGAAACTTTGTATTTATACCTGTATTGAGTTTTAGAATACCTCCAGGTAAAAATATTTTGCCCTTCCTTGTCCAGACCCTCCATTCTACGAAATTGACCTACCTATCTCGTATCTAGACAACATATGTATGTTCTTTGAAATGTCACCTTTCTGACATGTAATTATTTTCTAAATTCTATTTGGTATTAGTAGATATAATCGACTTCAAGCACATCTATCTGCAAAATACGAAAAGAGTTTTTACTCCATTCTATATTTATCGGCAACATTCAACCGCTTATCGGCAATTTTTGTCCAGGAATACGTTTGGTATCGACTTTCACACAAGTTTCATCGTCCATTATCAAGCAGGCAACATTTTTGGTCAGAACATTGTCATACAGGTTTCTAACTATGGCTTCCGTGGCGCAGTAGGCAGTGTGCTTGCTTCACGGTCGTGGGTTCGATTACCACACTAGACAGTCGATTTATTCAAGCACAAATTTTTCAGTTGCTACTGGCAATAAAAAATTATGCGAAACGAAATGGGCAATCGATGTAAAAGTAATACAGTTTCTCAAGAAAGACTATGTACTCAGTAGATGGTTCCTGTTCGCTTTCTATCATTCACTTCTCCATAATATCTGCAAATATTTGTCAGTAGCAGCCAGTACAGCTGAAAAATATACCAGCTTCTCCACTCGTTACGGTCGTTTTCACTACCCTATCTTCCCAATCCCATTCCTTCCCTCCATGACTGCGTTTGTGCATTGCACATAAAGGCCGAAATTGCCTATAACACAGGTCATTATGTAAAAGAAGCTCACTTTCTTGTGTGCCACTAGATTTTGCTTGTCGTTGTGATTGGAGACCTTAATTGCTTGATAGGACTTAAAGCCAGCCTCTGACAATATCCTTCACAGAACTTCTTGAAGTTGTTTACTTTTTTGGCCAAAACCCTCTCTGAAAGACCCGGATTAGCATTTGCCGTCCGAACTACCTTCTTCACTACTTCCGTGTCCGTGGTTTTCTTCCAGTTATTGAGACTATGTCTCTTTGAACTGATTTAAAGCCCGGGTCATTGTTGATTTTACTGTGTTAATTCCTTTTGCGGGTTGGATTTTCATCTAAAAAGTGCAAAATTTTCTTTCTGTTCGCAATTTCCATCTCTTTTAATTAATACCCTATTATTCTCAATGCAATTATACTTTATTATTTTAATAATAAAGTATTGTGATCGACTTGGAAAAAAAAATTTGCTAATCTAAAATTTTGTTTTTTCACGTTTCATGCCTAAAAATCAAAAAAAAAAATCAAAAAAAAAAATCCGGCTGTCTGTACGCCGTCCACCGTATACCGTACGCTGACATGACGTGTACGCTCAGCGCACATTAACTCCCAAGATAGAAATTTAATTTTTGAGGGGATTATAGATAGTTGCGGACTTCAGGCGGACACCCAATATAAGGGAGTGTAAGGGTTCAGGGGAGGCGGGGGGAACGCTAAAACCGAAAAGTAAGAATTCAAATATCTCAACCATGGTTCCAGCTAGAAAGCTGAAAATCAACAACATATAGAGGGGTTTGTGAAACAAACTTTAAAAATAATTTAATTTTTTTATCCAAACCAATTGTTCGCCGATTTTTTTTTTTCAAATGATTATATCTTCGATATTACTTACCATTAAAAATTGCATATTTCGCGACCATTAAGATGGTATACAGACCAACCAGAATCAGCTTTAAAGGAGGCTAATTCTTGTAAAGGGGAGAGTCGGGGGTGCAAAGAAAAACACTTAAAAATCAATATCTCAACTATCTCTTAAGCTACGTAATTGAGACTTGGATCATATATTAAGCTATACTAGGGAATTATGAAAAAAATATAAAATTTGAACATTTGGCGAAAAATGGGGAGCATTTCGAAAATTCAAACCAAACAAATTCAAACCATTATATCTCAAAACTGAGTATAAATATCAAATTTTAAATTTGTCAGATTGTAGAACTACATAGTTTTTAATTTTGGTAAAAATTTTAAGTTGGTGGGTGTAAGAGGAGAGAGTTGGTAAGCAAAAATGTCGAAAATTTTTAGTGATTTTTTTAAAGCTCTGGTGAAAGATACAAAGTTAAAATTTTGCATGTGGATACAACTATTTGACATTCATAGAAAAAAAATTTGTTCCACAATTGTTATGCACCGAAGTGGAGGTCTAACGTGCACAAAGTCTTTCATGTGCAATTGTACCCCTCCCATACAAAATTTTGTACGAGCACCTTACACGAAAAATGATACAAGACTGATAACAAATTTTACGATTCCCTTACCTCCTCTACCCCCTCCAATATAAATGGTTGGTTTCGTAAAATACACCGAAATTTATGAATTCTATGCAACTTCGTTTATGAAACTGACATTCTGTACAGAGAATATTGGACGTGATTGAAGCAAAGCAATTAAAAAATTATTAACTTCCACCCACCCTTACTATCACGCCTCCCCCTTCCTCTCTTAAAAACCCAAACTTGCATAAGCAAATGAAATATTGATTACATGTACTGGAGCTATTGATCGTATTCGCAATTAAGTGTTAAATTGACAGTAGCCCTCCCCTAAAGGGAGTTCAACTTAGTCTTCCTTAACCACTCTTTCCATGCATCCTCAACTTGTCCCAAAAATAATTAAGTTGTGCCTGACTTGTTTTCAGTTTATTTTCTTTTATTATGTAATCACGAATGTTAATTTATTGTGATTTGATTTCAAATTACAGTAGGATATGCATTTAAAATCGGTGCAATTTGGTCGGGCCCATCCCTTATGACATTGATAGGCTATTGCTTGCAGTTGCTTAGAAAGTATCTCAGAGGTCTCAATCAATATGAGAATCCGCAATCGGTTATTCTCGTAATATGTCCTTCCAGTCATGAGTACTTTGTCAAAATTTCTCTTAGAATTCGTACCTACCTTATGGGTACTAATGAGCTGAATGATTCTAGATCTAACCAGCTGGTCTGATGAGTTCGTAATGGCCAGTGTCAACTTGATATCATACTAGGCTTCTTTCCAAGTATTAAGTGTTATAAACATATCCTTTTTACAAATTTAGTGACCATGCGCGAACTATTTTCCTCCCACGGGATACCTTTTATAACCCCCTCCGGTAGCCTGTTCAAGCCTCTGCAGTGAAATACGTTGGACTTATCGAGTTCTCTATTGACAAACATCGGTCCAATTTCCAAATTAGACGCCTGGAAGTGCTGCGATTCAAGACTCCCTCATCTATCAATTAGTGAAGTGTACCGACTATACAAAACCAGTGAAACAGTCGACGCCCTACCAGGACTTCTGCCTTTCCCTTTGCTTAGCATTCAGTTCTCAGGAGCTATTTTGATAGGTTTTCTGAAATACTGGGGTATTCAGTTTTTCAGTAAAGTTGCAAAAATCCAAAGCAATATTTTGCGACCTTTGCCAACGCTTCAACCATACCCGCAAGTTGTTTTTGAATAAGTTTCGCTGTGCTCGATGTGGAGCTGACCACAATACCTCCGCCTATGTGTTCAATCAGCCTAAATCCGTCCCATGCTACAAACCACTACAGACCACCTATCGTGATCACATACTCGTATGTGTGAAAAAGAGGTAAGAGTCCTTGAATTAAACCCACAACCATTAATTTCCGATCCTCCGCTGATTAGCGATTTTAGTCAGTTTCTAACTCCGCCACTATAGGAGCTCCCCCATTTTCCACTGGTTGTGGAATCGGTTTGTATTCTCACTTACGATTAAGTGTTCGTCATTGTGAGTCTTGTTAGTCGGACTAGTTTCTGGGGAATTCCAAAGTCAAGCATGATTTGGTACAGTACGCTCCTGTCGATACTGTCGTATGCTTGTTTAAAATTTACGAAAATTCGGTGCACGTCTGTGTTATATTCCCAGCATTTCTCAAGCACCTGTTTGAGAATATGTGTTCTGTTGTAGATCGTCCGGTTCTGAATACTTGGTATTCGCCAATTATTTTCTTAGTATCGGGCTTAAGACGACGTTCAATTATTTTTGTTACTATTTTATAGGACGTGCACAACAATGATATTCCACTGTAATTATCACAGCAGAGTTTGTCTCCTTTCTTGTAAACTGGACATATGATGCTTTTATGCCAATCGTCGGATATGATTTCCTCTGATCATATTTTGCATATCATGTGGTGCAGTATTTCAGCGACTCGGTTTCCACCGTTTTTCAGAAGTTCAAATGATATTTCGTCAATTCCCGGCGCTTTGTTTAGTTTTTGGTCACATAGGGCTGCTTTGATTTCAGCAAGCGTAGGTAGTGTCGGTGATGGTTCTTCATCATCAGTTGAAGCCTAAATTGATATGTTTTCTGTCGTGGTCGGTGCTAATGGGGTGGAATTGAGAAGATGTTCAAAGTAGGTAGCCCATCTCTCTTTAATTTCACGTGTGTCGCTAATTATGTTGCCCTTTGCGTCTTTGCAAATACTGGTTTTTGGCTTATATCAATTTTTTATGTCTTTTACTATTGCGTATGCGTCCCACGTTTTATTTTGTCTCATATCGTCATCAATTTTTTGTATCTTGTTATTATGGTACTTCCTTTGTTTTCGCCTGCAGGTCTTTTTCGCTTATCGCCTTAGCACATCATATCTTTCTTTTTTGACTCGTGTTGGCCGTTCAGTAAAAATTTTGTAAGCCTCGTTCTTTCTATCTATTGCATCGCGACATTCTTGGTCGAATCAATCAATATTTTTTTACCGTGCTTGATATCCTAATACCCCTTCTGTGGAGGATTTGATGCCGTCTCGTATTTTCATCCACAGATAACGCTGTTAGCGACAGTTTATTTCTTCTAGAATATGCCAATGATGCCGTCGTTTTTATCTCACGACCGGATCCAACTGCCTGTCAATTTAAACTCCAGTAAGCATACTGAGTGTCACACAAGGCAGCATATTATCTGCAGCCCTAATTCTGATTGTAGTAAATGATATCTTGAAAGTTGCACTGGATAGTAGTAGAGATAAATGTCTTCAGTGAGGTCTGTTTAATATTGTTGCATGTCAGCTGTAGTCGTTCATCAAATATTCGCAATCTTCAACTACTATACTATTCTGTACACATACATCGTTGGCAATCCACGATCATCAATTACTTGTGACCTCGAACTGCTCATGTGTACTCAGAAGCGGACTAAAATCAGGAGGAAAACAAGCGAAAGGCAGGCGAAAAGGTGGCGACAAGAACTATACAAAAAGGCGAGCATTTGAAACGAAGTAATTAGTCTGAAGTGTGAAGCGATCAAGTCGTCGCGTGGAAAGTCGCGATAATGAGTTGTGAGTTGATATTCGAGTAGGAGAGTCGGCAGGCGAGTGTGACGAGTGTGTCATGCAGTCGGCAAGTGTGAAGTGTGGTCGGCGGCCGGAGCGGAGCTTAGAAGTAAGCGAGGCGGAGATCAGCAGCAAGCGACAGTAAGCAAAAACCAACAAAAAACAAAAAGTGAATTAAATAAAAGTTTTCGGTTTTTTTATATTAAAGTGAACTTGTTTAATTTTTACTTGAAATCCAGCGACCACTTGCGCACTTTAATATCTTGAGTAACTTTGATTATTCTGATGAGGTTTGTTTGCTTGCTTCAAAATGCAATGAAACAAGACTGAAAATAAATGAGAGTAAATTCAAGTGCATACAGTTGGGTTCGAGCACAAGCACATCAATTGTTCTTAATAGACAAGATGTGGATGATGTGCAAAATTTTTGTTACCTAAGCATTGTGAGCATGGACGGCGGAATAGAAAAGGATATTGAGGCTCGTATAAAAAAAAGTTGTCAGAACTTCTGCATTTTTTCTCCGTTCTGAAGATTAAGAAAGATTTCCCTTCACAGGTATTTGATGCATGCGCTAAATCCGCATTGCTATGTGGTTGTACTACATGGAAAATTACCAGTAAACTTTCTCGTTTTAAATTAACGGCAATAACATTGGCAATC
Organism: Chorisops tibialis; assembly: GCA_963669355.1. Lineage (NCBI taxonomy): Eukaryota > Metazoa > Arthropoda > Insecta > Diptera > Stratiomyidae > Chorisops > Chorisops tibialis. The sequence continues at coordinate 167,023,224 of OY770263.1, read as the reverse complement.
TATTAGATATGTATGTCTAACTCATTCATCCACTTCATCGTTACTGTATTTTATTATTACTTGCGGTATTTTTACGAAACGACAGACCGACTGCCTCAGGATAGATCTATGTTCGATTAGGATCTCATATTAGCAAATCGACTCTCCTGCGAGTCTCCTGTTGTACCCTAAAAGGGCAAGGGCATCATGGACCGTCATTGCTTTTTGCTTACATTGACGACCATTGACCACATGATGTCGCAAAATAGACTCGAATTCAGTTTTCTTCGTATCTAGGAAAGTAAATAATCTGAATTTTTGGTCGAATCACTTTTAATGAAAAATATTGAAATTTCCACTGTCCGTTTTAATTTAATTTATTCACAATAAAAAACCATTTTTCCCTTCTTCGTTTCATCTTAATCAATATAATCCAAACAATTAAAACATTTTTATGATAAAAACAACAGCTACAATTTCTTGAAATATAATTTTAACGACATTTTTGCAGTCGTCTCTTTTATATTAAATTTTAAACTATTAACGAATAATTCAATGCTCAACAATAAAATCGTTAACCAGAAAATTAATTTCAACAATAAAAGCATCGTAAGGATTATCCAAGACCAAGACGTAATATTCACGTGTTTCTCAAGAATTACTCGTGTTTTTTGTTTCGATTAGACAAGAAAACTTCCCTGTTACTGCGTGAACAAGAATGAGATTAAAAATTCGATCTAGATTTCAGTAAACTTTTTTATCGCTATTAAAAAAAAATCGTTAACCCAACTTGATCAAGAAAGACATCCTTTCAAAGTGTTTTGACAAGAAAGCATGATAGGATTATAAGGACTAACGTGGTAGAACGAAGTTGTGGTGTCATCGTAGAACAAATATGAAATTGAATTTTCATTTTCATACTTCAAAATGTAAGACGTTTTTTTTGCAGGCAGTTAATGTAGATACTATCGCTAGAGGTGTGTAGGTATGAAAATTGCTGTGAAAATTGTGATGAAAAGTGCTGAAAACCAATTTAAAACCTTTGATTGCAATTTTCAGTTTTTGAAAGCTTTTAGAAACCATTTAAAAGACATAACAGGGCTACGATTACGTGTAACGCCCAATCTTACGATACTCTAGGCCTAGATGAAATATCAATTTTTGTCTTAAGAAATTTTGTATGGGGAGTGGTAGACAGCATAGAAATAATTTGTTTATACAAAATTTAAGCATCAAAAATTTAATAGCTACTGAGAAAACTAATGTATAACATTTAATGAAACGTTGCATTTTGTATGGGGGGTGGTAGAAGAAGTGAAGTGGGAGTTCAAATGATTGTTATACCATACATCACATTTATGATACAAATATTATATTCTAAATTTCAAATTGTTAGCTCTTATAGTTTGTAAGAAAATTTGATTATCATTTATTTTTGAAAATGAGTAATTTTGTATGGGAGGGGTTAGAAGGGGTGGAGCAATTTGGCCCGTTCACGAAGTTGACCTTACTTTTTTGTTAAAAAACGACGTGTACAAAATTATAAACTTTACGACAAACTTATACTCTCGGATTTCATCTCGAGTATAAAAATAATTGATTATTAGCGAGTTCCGAAACTGTCCTTGCAATCTATGATACATTATTTGATTAGATGTTTTAATAATAATAGGAAATATTTCTGCAATTCAAACTGTTCTGATTTATTAATCGTGATAATTCGTTATCTGAAGAGGCCTTTAGAAAACTTCAGTTTTATAATTTCTACTTCCAAAATGGCAGTACAGCTCAAATCGGGCCTAGGCCTCCTGCCCTTCAGGTTCCTTAATATTTTTTCATTGTTTATTTTGGAAGGGTAGTTAGACCTTTGCACAACCCTCTATCTACGAATTTTTTGTAGATTGAAATGACCAAGGTGTACCCAACTAGGCAGTGTGCTGGAATTATGCGTCAACCGGGATTTGAAATCAAGACCTTCGCATAGTAGACCAACACGCTACCCACTAGGTTATACCCTAGCTTCAGTTTTATAAGGATTTCGATTTTATAAGGGTTTCAAGTATTCTGAGATTTTAGAATCAAAACTTATTCGTGAGGCTTTTTTCTACATTCTAAAGGCTTGGGTATAGCCTACTGGGTAGCGTGTTATTTTATAAGTTTGCCGCCATTTGCGCAGAACATTTTCATACATGATCCATTCGTCATCGTCATCGGCCATTCGTTTTAGAAATTCCCTGTTTTGGAACCGTCTCAGCAACTGATTGCATGCGCAAATTTGATCGAGTAAATTTTTCGCACTCAATTCATGCGGCTCCCATTCCTCGAGCTTCTTGACAAATCCACGCAAATGATTCAAAACAGTTTTCTGAGTAATGTTTAGCTCCGCACAGATCTCATAAGTGGTCGCATGTGGATTTTCATCTACAATTTGAAGAATTTCGCCGACTTTTTGCCGTGTTTGGACGACCAGAGCGAGGTGCATCTTTGACATCGCGATTTCCAGAACGAACTGTTGCAAATTGTGAGGCTAGCCCCATGCGACAACACATAAAATACATAGAATCAGACGCCTACTTCCAACCGTTTGTAGACCCCTCAATTGAAGCCCTGTAAAACAATCGATTTAGCAATTTTATGTTCCTTCTCTTCTGATTAATAAAAAATTGTAATGAAGTAAAATCGTAAAAGCTTCAACTGAGGTTCAGCATAGAAACTAACAAAATTTCTCTTTCATTTTCAGTTGTACAATTTCTTCAATGCGCTTTTGACACACATTCCAGATGCCGCTGGCAGAACATCTGACTCGACAGCTACTTCACGAGCATCTTCTAATGGTAAATACTTCATGAAACATGAACTTATCCAAATCCTTCAATTTTTTAGATTTAAATTATATCTATTAAATCGAAATAAACCTTAATGTACTTTTTGTTTCAATTACAGATCATCTAGATTCAAAATTTTCAGACGAATCTGATGATTTATCGGAAGAAGGAATAAGCGGACCAGAGCGTTCGTATCGTGGTCCACATTTGAATTTTCCATTACAAAAAAAGGACATAGATACGTTAATAGATTTATTTCGTAAGAAAAAGGTGAGAAAGGAGTTGTGTGGATTGACTTCTATCATTTCAATGTAATTTAATATTTCAGTATAACCGTTTACATGCAAAATATGTTGCGGGTATTTTACGAGAGTCAACAACTCGCCTAAAACGACTTCCAAATTTGAATCAAGCATCGACTGCGATCTCAAAACAAGTAACAATTTGTGGTGATTTACATGGAAAATTAGATGATCTCTTAGTTGTATTTCATAAGGTAAGTACTAGAGTCAAATTTGTCGAGAAAAATTAAATTTTCATTTCGTTATTGCTCAATAATTTTTTGTAGAAATAATCAGTATTTATCTATTTCCCAACAATTTGAAATTAGTTACTCATGTGGTTTCTGCAACCAGCGATTCAATTGGAATCAGTTTTGAAAAAATGATCAACTTCACCTCTCTTTCTACCCCTTCCCATACAAATATCACGAATTTTTGGAATTTCCATTCAATTATTTTTCTTTAAAACTGCCAAAGCTATCGATGGGAAGTTCTGTGGAAAGTATAATAGTAGAAATATCAGTGATGACGAAAAATTCTGTTTTGATCTGCATACTCTTTTCACTCCTCCCATACAACTGCAGAATTTTGTTAAATGCATTTAACCGATTTCAATAGAAACTAGAAGAAGTAGAAACTTGAAATTTTGCCAGAATATGTCCCTTAATAATTGCAATAAATGCTAAAAAAAATTATCTGCTTCGCTTCACTCCTTCCACCCCCTCCCATTCAAACATTTATGTTATTAATTCAAAAAAAAGCATCTCTCCTTCGGACATATCAAGGCTATAAACTTTAAAACAAAACATAGTGATAAGGGTTTTGATAAGCAGTTTCAAAATCATCTAAGACCATCCACTTCCTCTGCCACCTCCCATACAAATGCCCCAATTTTAGGAAAACTATGTCCAATTTCCATGAAAATAATGAAAACTACATACTATAAACTTTAAATTCAGCACGAAACATTTTGTATACCACGTTTGGTGTCATATACAAAAATTACAAACCTCCCCCTCTGCTTCTACCACCTCCCATACAAAAGTGACTGTTCACTATTCGAAAGAATTAAAGATGAAGTATTTTTCGACACATTAAACTCTTTCCCATTTAATCTAGGGTATCATATGATTCATAATTTTGTTATGTTTACACTCTGAGAGTATTTTAAGTTTGCTGTAAAGTTTGTAACGCCAAGAAATAATGCTCGCACAGAGTTGTCAATGGTACAGAAATATAGAAATATGTCGCTCGAAAAATTTGAAAACCGGATGTCAGTCCGTCCGTTCGCTCTCTAGTTTGAGAATGCTTTGAGCTAGAAAGCTCAAATTTTGTACATGTTGTTTTTGATGAAAAAGTAAGGGCAAGTTCGTTCGTGAACGGACCAAATCGCTCCGCCCTCCCATACAAAATGACACATTTTCAATCAAATACAGTAATCAAATTTTCTTGGAAACTATAAAAGCTAATAATTTGAAATTTGGAATATATTATTTTTATCATAAATGTGATTTATAGTATAAAAATTATTCGAATCCCCCTTCTTCTTCCATAAACAGCACTTTCGTGAAAGATTCTAAACGGATTGTCTCGGTACGTATAGCATTTTTCGAGCTCAAATTTTAAATTGTGTACTTAATTAGCATTATCATTATGATCAGGAAAAACTAACTGATTAGCTGTACTGTTTCTACTGTTTCCACTGTTTCTACCCCCTCCTGTATTGCCACAATTTCGCAACATCACAAAAACCGATTTTCTTGAAAAGTATGACTGTTACTAGTCTGAAATTTAATGAGTGAGATGTCAATTTTATAAAATTTACAGTTATTTTTGAGAAAATTCACTGAAATCCTCCAACTCCTTCTACCACCTCTCATACAAACTGCACAATTTCACTAAATATGATATACTAATTTTCTCATAACTATTAAATTTCTGGAGCTTGCATTTTATATAAAACAGTTTTATTATTATTATTATGTATGATGGAACAAAATTAGTACAATGCTATCATCCCTTCTACCACTTTACATACAAAATTTTTGTCTTGAGATTACAAAAATTTCTATTTCATCTACACTTCGCGAGAAAAGTATAGCCGCAGTTATGAAAAACCCAGTAAAACAACTAATTTGTTTATATAATTTAATTTTTAATATTTAGTGTTTTTGCCTTGTTTCATCAATAGTTCACAAATACGATTTGGAATAGTTTCATATTGGTTTTTTATAAGTTTTTGTGGTAATTCTTCCCAGGCTTCTTTAATGGCATGTTTTAATTCAGAAATACTACTGTAGGTCTTGAAATCTTTAAAAACCCGACGTGATAAATACCCCCAGATATTTTCTATTATGTTAAGGTCTGGAGATCTCGCCAGCCATTTCATTACATCGATTTGTTTGGTTCGAAACCACTCAGTTATTGATCTGATGTATGCACGGCGGCATTATCCTGCTGAAATATCATTTCCTGGTCTTCCAAAGCATCGAGAAATGGTATCAGTTCTTCTTCGAGAATCTGCTTATACAACTCGCTGTTTACTCTCGCCGGTATAGAGAGAACATTGGTCTTTTTGTTATAGCTACCAGCAGCCCATCATCATCAATGGCGCGACAGCCCAAATCGGGCCCTGGCCTCCTGAAGTCGTCGCCTCCAATCGTCTCGATCCAAAGACCGCGTCCTCCAGCTGCTAATTTTTAGACTGGCTTTGCTGTCTTCATCAACCGAGTCTTCCCATCGCTTGCGTGGTTTGCCTACTGGCCGGTTACCACTCGCTTTGCCTTTAAGAGCACGTTTGGGGATTCTTCTGTCTTCCATTCGCTCTACATGGCCAGCCCACTGCAGTTTACGTAACTTGATGAACGTTGAAGCTTCTGGCTCGTCGTAGAGTTGATACAACTCATGGTTGTATCTTATTCGCCATTCCGTTCCTTCCTTCACAGGTCCAAAAATTCTTCGGATGACCTTTCTTTCGAATGCGTTAACTGCTTTTTCGGAAGTTCGCGTTAATGTCCACGTCTCGCTGCCATAACAGAGCACAGGTCGTATAATAGTTTTATAAATCCGCAGCTTATTGTTCCTGTGCACTTTCTTGGATTTCATTATTGGAAGTACCGAATAATACGTCTTATTTGCAAGTATTATCCGTCGTTTGATTTCGTCTGTTTCATTACCGTCCTTTGCTAGATTAGCCCCAAGATATATGAAGTTGTCCACACTCTCCAAATTATATTCCGCAATTGTTATGTTTTGTCTGATTGGCGTTCGCCTTCTTGTTTGCGTCATTACTTTTGTTTTGCTTTCATTAATGCGCAACCCGACTTCTTTTGCGGCGGAGTCAAGATTGACAAATACCTCCTTAGCACTAGGGAAGGATCTTGCTAGAATGTTAATGTCGTCAGCGTATGCTACTAGTTGGGTGGACTTGAATAGTAGTGTCCCGTTGGTGTCGACTGGGATTTTTCGGACGACATACTCTAGTGCCAAGTTGAAAAGCATAGGAGCTAGACCATCTCCCTGCTTTAAACCACATTCCGTTCGAAAGCTGGTTGTGGAATCGGTTTGTATTCTCACTTGGGATTCAGTGTTCGTCATTGTGAGTCTTGTTAGTCGGACTAGTTTTGGAGGAATTCCAAAGTCAAGCATGATTTGGTACAGTACGCTTCTGTCGATACTGTCGTATGCTTGTTTAAAATCTACGAAGATTTGGTGCACGTCTGTGTTATATTCCCAGCATTTCTCAAGCACCTGTTTCACCGAGAATATCTGGTCTGTTGTAGATCGTCCGGTTCTGAATCCCCCTTGGTATTCGCCAATTATTTGATTAGTATAGGGCTTAAGACGACGTTCAATTATTTTTGTCAGTATTTTATAGGACGTACACAACAATGATATACCTCTGTAGTTCTCACAGCAGAGTTTGTCTCCTTTCTTGTAAATTGGACATATAATGCTTTTTCGCCAGTCGTCGGGTATGATTTCCTCTGTCCAAATTTTGCATATCATGCTGTGCAGTATTTCAGCGACACAGTTTCCACCGTTTTTCAGAAGTTCAACTGTTATTTCGTCAATTCCCGGCGCTTTGTTACGTTTTTGGTCACATATGGCTGCTTTGATTTCAGGAAGCGTGGGTGGTGTCGATGATGGTTCATCTTCGTCAGTTGAGGCTTGAATTGAAATGTTGTCTGTCGTTATCGGTGCTACTGGGATGGGATTCAAAAGATGTTCGAAGTATGAAGCCCATCTCCTTTTGATTTCTTCTGTGTCGCTGATGATATTGCCCTCTGCGTCTTTGCAGAGACTGGTTTTAGGTTTATATCCCTTTTTTAAGTCTTTTACTATGGCGTATGCGTCCCGCGTATTATTTTTTCTCATGTCGTCGTCCATTTTTTGTATCTTGTCATTATGGTACTTCCTTTGTTTTCGTCTGCAGGTCTTTTTCGCATATCGCCTAAGCTCGTCATATCTTTCTTTTTTGGCTCGTGTTGGTCGTTCAGTGAAAATTTTGTAAGCTTCGTTCTTTCTATCTATTGCGTCGCGACATTCTTGGTCGAACCAATCATTACTTTTTCGCCGTGCTTGATATCCTAATACCTCTTCCGCGGAGGATTTGATGCCGTCTCGTATTTTCATCCACGCATTATCCACTGGGATACTTTGGATATTTTCATATATTGGTGTCAGGTGTTTATTACATGCTAGCATGTAAGCCTGCGCCACCGTTTCGTCGTTAAGCTTGTCGACATTGAATTTGCGAGCTATACTCGTTTTCGAATACCCACGACAAGCTATTTTGCATCGATACTTAGCTCTGACTAGATAGTGATCAGAGTCACAATTCGCACCGCGGAGAGTTCGTACTTCAAGTATACTGGAAGCAGCCCTTTTCTCAATAAGAACGTGGTCTATTTGGTTGAAGGTGTGACCATCTGGTGATGCCCACGTTCGTTTGTGAATATCGCGATGTGGGAAGCACGTAGAGCTTACTATGATATTTTTGCTGCTTGCGAAATCAATAAGACGTTGGCCATTGTCGTTGGTTATGTCATGGAGACTGTGCCCTCCTGTTGTTCCTCTATGAGCCTCCTCCTTTCCGACTTTTGCATTAAAATCCCCTAAGACAATTTTTAGGTCATTCGAGGGCAGTGAGTCATATGTTGTCTCTAGGGTGGCATAAAATTCGTCTTTAGTTACATCGTCCTTGTCTTCTGTTGGTGCGTGAACGTTGATCAACCAAGTGTTGAAAAATTTAGTCTTTATTCGGATTGCACAGCACCAGCAGCCCATATCATCACCGATCCTCCACCCATTTGTCGTCTAGAAACAATACGTTGTTCTTTCCTTAAATCATGATAATAATGGGCATATCCATCCAGTCCATCCATGTTAAATATTTTTTCATCCGAAAAATAATTTTCTTCCACTCATCCGTTCGGGCCATGTGCTTTTTTCCGAAATCTAACCTTGCGTCGATATGCTTCCTTGTTAAAGGCGGTTTTCTTTGGAGTTTTCTTCTTTGCAGGATTGGAGACACTTTTACAATATTTTGGACATTTCTAATATTTGTTTTCATTCCTGCTCGATTGGCAATTTCACGAGCGGATAATGCTGAGTTTGATGCGATCCTTAAAATCAATTGTCGTTCTCTTTCCGTTAAAATTTTCGATGGTCCTGTCTTCTTCTTTTTCCAATAATTCTCTTTATCTTTTAGAAAATTCCTTATCACTTTTTCACTTCGGTTTATTTTTGCAGCAATTGCTCTGTTGCTCCGTCCTTCGTCCTTAAGCGCAATAATTTTCCCCTTTTCTTCTTCGATGAGAGAAGTTCCACGCGGCATTTTAATAATTTCACAATACTCGGAATTATAAGATTTATAAATTTACCGTTAAGTTTTAAAAAGTTTATTCGAACCGATCACTTCAACAACTGAACTCAAATTAGTCGAGTGTCAATTGCAATAGAAGATTCAGATTCAGCAGTCCAATGTGATGGTCTTTGTAAAAAATGGTTTCATACCAAGTGTGCAAAGATCAGTGATGCAGATTACGCCAGGCTGCAAAAGATGGAGGTGAAGCTGCTTTGGCTCTGCCCGGAAGACAATACCATATTCAAGAAAATTGTTAACAGCCAAATTGGAGAAACATTTAAATCGCATGAAAATCAATCTGATTGCATAACCAAACTCACGGAGATAACAGAAAAATTGCATGAAAAGGTACGCAACTTGGAAATCAAGTTTGATAATAAAGAAAAGATCAGCAAGCTATCATATGCAACGGTGGCGAAAGCGGTACCAGTGGTGGTGGAGCAAAAGTCAAATCATTATAACGGTGGAATTATTGTAAAACCAAAGTCTCACCAAAACTCTGACCGCACGCACTATGTCTCTGATCAAGAAGGAGATAAGACCATCTAGTTTGAAAACACCAATTGTTTTTAAGAAGCCACTGCCTGGCGGAGCAATCTTAATAAAGACAGATAACAAAATTAATAGTGCAATTCTCCTGAAGGAAATGGAAGCAAAACTGGGGCATGCCTGCACTGTCGAACCTACCTAGCAGAGAACCCCACGCTTAGTAATTTACGGACTCGAAAAAGAGTACTCCAGTGAAGAACTATTGGCACAGATTAAGACCCTTAATCCTGACATAGATCCGGATTCTGCAATCAAAATAGTTCAGAGCGCAAAAACAAATAAAAAATAACATTTGTGGAAGTAAATGGATGTTTATATAAACGTTTGTTAAATAAGCATATAAATATAGACTTTAGTAGTCATTATTGCAAAGAAGACTTTAATCTACTGCGGTGTTTCAAGTGCCAAAAATACGGTCACTCCGCAAAGAATTGTACCCAAGTACACGATACCTGTGCGAGATGTTCAGGATCGCATAGAACTCTAAACTGCGATCAACAGGCTGTCAAATGCAGCAACTGTTCCTCGAAAAGGCTAGATAACTGTCACCACAGTGCAGACAGCGAAGTCTGTCCAGAATATGAAAAAGGTGTGAAGGCGGTGCAAAACAAAACTGACTATTTTTGCATAAAATTATGAATATGGATACACCTCTGAAAATATTATATGCCAACCTACGAAGTGTCAGAAATAAAATGTCAGAGCTAGAAGCATACCTTTTGCAAAACTCTGACGTCCAAGTCTTAATATTTGCTGAAACATGGTTATTCAGCTCAGAAAGGCAATATTTTAACCTAAGGGGGTTCAACGCAGTACATAACTGTCGCGACTCTGGTCAAGGAGGAAGCACTGCAATTTACTTTAGGAATGATATAAAATTTCGAACTGTTTTAATCGATGACGTATACCACACAATAATAGTCGAATTAAAAAATAAAGATTCCTCATTAACAATAGCGACTTTTTATAATCCACCATCGGCCCCTAAAGATCCTTTTATTGAATACTTGGACGCAATTTATTCAAAATACCCGAAGATTCTATCAATGGCAGACATCAATATCGACATACTAAAAGAGAACCAGACTTCACAGAACTACCATGAAATGTTGAAAACCAACAACGTGGAGATTCTAAATCGAGACTCTTCGACGAGATGCACTACACAAACACGTTCATTACTAGACCATGTCTCCACAAACATTCCACAAAATACTAATTCTTTCAAAATAGAATATGATGACTGGCCAGAACTTGACCATAAAATACTGACGCTGAGTTTAAAGCGCCCCATAATTGAGAAGGTTAAGATGGAGAGAAAAACCTTTAAAATACTAGACTTGGAAACCTTTAAGAGTGAGGCAAATCAGATTTTTAACAAAGTAGATGATATATCAATAAAAACAATTATCAACACCATATCAGCAGCGAAGAAAAAAGCAACCAGAGTTAAAACCATGAGAACGCCCAGGTCTATATGGATAACGAATGATGTTCTAACCCAAATTGATAAAAAGCGTAAATCATACAAAAAAAATGCTGAAAGAACCCACTAATCAGATGTTAAGATCAGAATACATTCGAATTAAGAATGAAACGACCAAACTGATACGGTTAACCAAAGAGAAATACTATAATACCCGGTACGCAACGACAGCGGGTAATCCTCGGAAACTTTAGTCTCTTATCAAGGAGACTCTCGGTCAAAAAGGTAGCGGCCAAAATAAACCGGGAATCCATGAATTAAATACGCAAACAGGAACAACGACAGATCATGCAGTAATTGGGAATCTGCTTAACGATCACTTTGTCTCAATAGGAGAAAACCTTGCGAAAGGTCTAAAAAATCTTAACGGAGAGCATTATCCCAAATATGTCTCTCCTGAGTCAAAAAAGACTATGTTTTTGTACCCCACCTGTAGTAAGGAAATAAGTAGATTGATTGCTGAACTAAAAAGCAGCATAGCACCAGGGACTGATGGAATTACAACAAACGACTTAAAAACATTATCTACGATTATATCCTCTCCACTATCCAAAGCGATTAACGCACATATGGCGGATGGCACATTCCGTTCCTGCTTAAAAACATCATTGATTACTCCAGTATTCAAAAGTGGATCTATCTCAGACCCAAACAATTACAGACCGATTGCCTTGATAAGCTCCATTAGCAAAATCTTTGAAAAAGTCATCAACAAAAGAATCTCAAAATTTATAAACAAAAATATGGGATTTGACCGAAATCAGTATGGCTTTCAAGAAAAGAGCAACACTACAGCAGCATTGGTTGATGCGATGCAATTTATAAATGATGGTCTGGACAAAGGCTGCTACGTAACATCAGTCTTCATAGATTTAAAAAAGGCATTTGACACTGTAGATCACGAAATACTGCTCCAAGGTCTAAATGAAATTGGCTTAAGAGGAAAAATTAATGATTTAATAAAAAACTATCTCCTAGGGCGCACTTACATTACAAGAAACCTAGATAAACTCAGCGATTCAAAACCAATTAATATCGGAATTCCTCAGGGTTCAATCCTGAGCCCTACTCTCTATCTACTTTATATGTATACATAATTTGCAGCATATAGGCCTTCGAGCTAAATATATAGTATACGCGGATGATACACTGCTGCTTTATAGAGGAAGAAGTCAGCAGGAATTGGAAACATTCATCAACACTGACCTCAAGTTATTTAAGAATTGGCTGTTAGGCAACAGGTTAACATTAAATGCAGGGAAGACCAGCTTCATGATATTCAAGCAAAGAAATAAAGCTTATATCGATGCAAAAATTAACATAGATGGAATTGAATTGTGTAGAACAAAACAAGTCAAGTATTTAGGACTAACGATCGATGAAAATCTATCATGGTCACAACACATTAATAACATCCGCAAGAAAATAGCACCCATCACAGTACTATTACGACGGAATTACTTTCTACCTACACCAATAAAAGAAATTTTGTATAACGCGTTTATACTTTCAAACATAACATATGGACTTATAACATGGAGCCAAACATCTACATATGTATAACCAAGAGAGAATATCAAGACTCATGAACAAAAGCATTAAAGCTGTATATAATTTACCACATCTTACACCATCGGCTGACTGTATGAAAACTACAGCAATCTAAACCTACAACAAACCTTAAATCTTGAGCGGTCAAAATTAATGTAATAATAAACCAAGGATTAAAATCATCAATACTAATAACGTATAGTACGGATATTCACAATTATAATACAAGAAATGCTAGTGCGATAAGAAACAGAAACTGTAGGACAAATAGACTAAGAAAGGATCCCATTTATGAATCAATACTGTACTACAACTCCTTGCCAAACGAAATTCGACAAGCGAAGGATATCAGATGCTTCAAGATTGCAGCAAAAAAATACATAAAAAACACATAGAACTACTAAACAAACAAATATCAGCTATTAAAACCCGTTGATGGTCTAAAAAAAAAACCACGATCCGTTTCCCTTATACCAGCACACGGCTGCCTGGGGAACAATCACTTTTTCAAGATAAAAAAAAAAAAAATTTGACTTCCATATTTATCTCTATTATAGCTATTTTATTATTTAATTTTTTTATTTATTTCATTAACTATTTATTATTTTATTAATTATTCTTTGTTTATTATTATTATTTATTTAATTTCAATTAATACTCTATTTTTCTTTTTTTTCTTTTGTAAGATTTTTACTTTATTCAGAAATCTCTCATTCCGGATTTCATCGGCGTACTCTCATCGACTCATCTGAGCCTAAAACTGTGGTACTAATACCTGGTTTAGGTAAAATCTGGCGCAATGCCGAGATTGTATGAACTCTTGTATTTAGTTAGTTAATAACACTTATTTTTACTGCGGCTATACTTTTTACACAGATAAAATTGGAATTTACGCACTTAAAAAGAAATAAAAGCCTTAATAGCAAAGAAGAACCGTTGTAATTGTGGTTTTCTAAAAACGCGTGTTAATATACATATCTTGGAAAATATTCAACCAAATTATTCCAAGAAACACCATGTAAGGACGAATATATTCAAGTGCGGCTATACTTTTTTAGCGAAGTGTAGATTATCGTAAGATTGGGCTTTACGCGCCCTGTTATATTTTTTAATACTTTTTTTTCAGTAAAAAAATTAATTTAATCGATTAAATAATTATACAACTCTAAAAATTTAGTGTAATAACGATGACATACTTGCTACTCGATATTGTCAATAAATTTAAAGTATCTCTAAATAAAAATATTTTTATTTTTCAGAATGGACTTCCATCGCCGGAAAATCCCTACGTATTCAACGGTGATTTTGTGGATCGAGGTAAAAAAGGGTTGGAAGTATTTCTCTTGCTCCTATCGTGCTTCCTAGTTTTTCCGGGCGGAGTCTTTTTGAATCGTGGCAATCACGAAGATACAGTGATGAATGCTCGCTATGGTTTTATAAAAGAAGTTCATCTTAAGTATAAGGTATTAAGGGTTCGGATTAAGAGCAATATAAGAAAAAAGTATCTTTTCTATTTTTTTATGCGCTATTTCAAAATTTAGCATAATGCCGAACGACTATTGAAGTTGATCGAGGAAGTCTATCGATGGCTGCCGTTGGGAACGATTGTTAATAATCGCGTCCTGGTCGTACATGGTGGTATATCGGATTCAACAGATTTAGATCTAATTAAGAGTTTAGATCGTGGAAAAGTAAATGAGAGGGATGAAAGTAGATTGGAGTTAATTACATTTCTTTTCTTTTCAGTATGTCTCAATTTTGCGACCACCAATTACTGAAAGTAATGCTCCCGGAGCTGAAATAATCGACAAAGTTGAATGGAAACAGGTGAGTTTCGTGCAACGCGAATTGATGATGTAAAGACCTACCTCCTTGGAATTATTTTCCACTTTGTTTTAATTAACTTTAATCTAAAGGTATGTTCTGAATTCCTCTCGTATATTACGGGGTGGCGTTCAATTTTTATCTCGGATCTTTGTATTTTTTTAAGAGAGTCAAGAAATGGATGGGTGGTCAAGATGGGATGGGGTACAACTAAATGACCTTTAATATTGCTTTTGCGTGTATCATGCAGCTCTTGTGTCTTAATGCAAGTTACTATCGTATAGTTAGGATCAGAGGTACTGCTGCTATACCTTTAAGTTTGGAATTTTATCGTGCAGTATCCTACATTTATGCTGAAGAAAACGTGACATAGTTCCATCAGGACCCTGTTCATTTTCAGCTCCTTCTTTCTTGTTGATGAAAAATCTAGATACTTCTGCAGCAATAAAAATAAAAAACAGGACTGCACTATCCATCAATCTTGTTTCGGATTTACGACTATGTTTATAGATATTGCAGAGAGAGAATCGCTGCAAGGAGTGGTCTGATTATTTCGATAGGAATCACGTAATTTTATCAAGACATTGAAAAATGCCGCAATAAGGACTGGTCTACAATGGAAGGAAATTCAAGAAAAAAATCCATATGAATTCAAATAGAACTTGAAGTTGACTTTGTTAACATCTGGAGCGTTCACAACACGCCATGCAAAACATCCAAACCATGGGAAGATTTTCAAACAAATTTTTTGGAACATAAAAACATCACACGGCTTCGGTCGTTGAAAATGCATGTTGTAGTCTAGTCGGATTAGATCAAAAAAGGCCTGTTTGGCGAAATAGTGCGATCTCGATGTTTTTTTTTTTACCTCATTGTTTTTTGCGTAGATTACTATAAAAATATTCCGGACAATGGGAGAGTAGTGGAAGGGCTCCAAAAATAGCGAAATTCTCAAATTTTCGCCTGTTTTAAAGGTTTTTTGAGATTTATGATATTGCACTAAACTATATTGAAAAACTAAACATAACAGGACTACGCGCAATAGTGCTTTACTCTAGATGAAAGAGATTTTTTTTTATTTCAAGGAATTTTGTATGGGAACTGGTTTCTTATTCCGCACATCACTATCGTTGAATTTTATTTGTTTCACTTTCGTACTTACTTATCCTTTTTCTCCAATTTTGTCTCATTGAATTATTATCATTATTTTTTATTTTATGAACTATTTTATTAATATTGTAAAAAAAATGTATATAATTACTATCCTCACGAGCTTGGCTCATGGATTAACATAAATAAATTTACTTTACTTTACTTTACCTCTTCGCAATCTCTTTTATCTATCTTACTCTTCTGGGTGCTTTCCACGATTGTAGAAAGTCGCGAATGTTCAGCAAATTCCCAAGAAAGGAAGCAAAGCGAACCCTGCTAACTACCGCCCGATAGCCATCACTTCAGTGCTCTCGAAAGTGATGGAAACTGCTGTCAATTGCAAAATAATTCTCTATCTCGAGGATAAGCAGCTTATCCACGATCGCAAATACGGTTTCCGTTCTGGAAGGTCGACGGGAGATCTCTTGGCCTACCTGACAGAACGTTGGAACTCTTGCTTGCACAAATACAACGAAGGTCAAGTTCTTGCTCTTGACATTGCAAAAGCTTTTGACAGAGTTTGGCATGAATGTCTCCTTGTTAAGCTAAAGGCCATTGGCCTCGATGCCACCCTCATTCGATGGATTGAGAGTTTCCTATCTGAACGTACTATACGAGTCGTTTTAGATGGCGTTTCTTCTTCTTCTTTCCCAACTAATTCTGGTGTTCCTCAGGGCTCTGTCCTATCGCCTACTCCGTTCTTAGTATTCATTAACGACCTTTTGTCTTCTACTCTCAATTTAATCCATAGTTTTGCAGATGACAGTACCTTAAATAACACCTTTGAATTTAACTCTGCTCCGGATTCTCACAAGCAATCAATTGCTTCCAAACGCAGGGAGTTATTCAGTTCGGTGGACTCCGACCTCGGCTTAATCCTGGAATGGGGCAGGAAAAATAGAGTAGAGTTCAACGCTGCTAAAACACAGGCCTGTCATCTTTCTCTTAAACGTGATTTTCCAGCGTCGTCCTCTAATTTAGCTTTTAATGGCGTACCAATTAGCCTTTTAGAGGAATTTATCGTTTTAGGAGTAAAGATAAATAACCCTCTTGATTGGAGCAAACATATCTATGATGTTGCACTAGATACCTCCAAACGCCTAGGTATTCTTCGCAAATGCAAAAAATATTTTACGCCTCACGACTTAGCTACCATCTACAAGGCTTACATTAGACCTCGCTTAGAGTACAATTCGCATTTGTGGGCTGGGGCTCCCAAAACACACCTTGCGCTGCTCGATCGAATCCAAAAACACGCGTTCCGACTAATCGGAGATGACAACATCGCGATTTCTATTGATTCCCTCGAGCATCGTAGGAACGTTGCAGTACTCAGCATTTACTATCGCTATTTTCATGGTAAATGTAGCGCGGAACTTAGATCACTCATTCGTCTACTTTACACCTTTCCCCGTAATACTCGTCAAGCTGAACGCGCGCACGAGTTTACTGTTAACCCTATTCCTACTCGTACAGTGAAATATAGGCAGTCATTCATCCCCCGAACGTCCAGACTGTGAACGCATTGCCTGTTACTATGTTTCCAAGCAAGTATAACCTTCAGCATTTCAAAAATAATGTCCATCGCCAATTTAGCGAAAATATGCAGTTTGTGTGGGTGGTGATAGAAGGAGGGGTGAGTTTGTAATGACTTTTTCAGAAATAACTACAAACATCATGTTTTAAATTGCAAATCAGTAGCATTCATACTTTTCAGTAAAGCAACTTTTTGTAAAGTTGTGAAATTGTGTCATATTGTATGGGAGGGGATAGAAGGAATGAAGCTAATCGTCTAATTTTTTTTGGTCTCACTAATAATTATATGAACTTCTGTATAATTCATTTTTTTCTCAGCCTTATTTCTTAGCATTACAAACTTTGTGGCAAGCTTATAATACTCTCAGATTTCATCAGTATGAAAATGGGTTCGATTTCAGACATTTAGGCCTTTCATTTGAGCGGTACATAGTTAAATTTGGTTTGCCTAAACCTGAGATATAGATTGTTACTGAAGACAATTTTCAACAATTCGATAATTTTCAAAGAATTTGTGTTTTTATAAGGACATTAGTATCTCACAAAATTTAAAAAATATATTCTACCAAAACTTGCGGCATTGCCTCTTATTAAATGCACTGTAACTGAATCAAAATCGAAATTGAATCAAAATTCGGCCACATTTAGCGGGTTTCATAGAAATTTCATCTGATGAAATTATTGAAAAATATCTTTTCGAGTAAATTTTTTCTTAATGTCTTTTTCAAAAAAAGATGGTCTAAATCAAATCTCTGCCTGACATCCATAGTCAAGTTGTGTTGTAGATATCCTGGCGAAAAATTTGCGTGATTTGAAATTCAATTTGACCCATCCTGAGCCGAGATATCGATCTTTTTCTTAAAGATTTAAAGATTTTTATGGAATTATGCTATTTTTACACATAAAAATTGCTTTTAGGCTGCCAACTTCGAGAATGGAATTACAAGATTAAACAATCGGTTTGATTATATAACAGCGAGTCTAACTCTTTTATTCTTCTACAATGGCGCTACAGCCCAAATCGGGGTTGGGTCTTCTGACTTTCAGGTTCCTTAACATCCTTTCCATTATTTATTGTGGAAGGGTTGTTAGACCTTCGCACAACCCTCTATCTACGAATTTTTCATTTTCGTAGATTGAGGTGACCAAGGTATACTCAAGCAGACAGTGTGCTGGAATTATGCGCCCACCGGGATTTGAACTCACGACCTTCACATTCTAGACTAACACGCTACCTACTAGGCTACACCCTAGCTCTAACTCTTTTATTGCAGGGCTGAAATTCGGAATTCTCCATCAATTCTACGGGTCCTTCGCTATTTATGTCTTCGATTGTTAAGTTGGTATCAGGTATTATGTTAGTATTCTCCACTAGTTAATTCTGTATGGCCTCACTATTTAAACAATCATTTTCCAAGCACGGTTTACAGAAGGAATTGCATTTTTTACCAATTTTGCTGTATCCGCATCTTTTCAGACAGTTGCAGCCACAATGCATTTTTTTAATCAAATCTTGAGGTATTAAGCATTCCTGGGAGAAAACGGGTTCAAGTATATTCGCATTTTTCCACCATCACCAGTTTTGTGGGTCAAGCTTATTTCGTATCCAAAGCTGACACGGAAGTAAACCCTTAACGCATGCTGGCGTAGGGCTCCTTCGGTACAAGGCAGTGAGCTTAAATCAATATTTTTCAGCGATCTGCTATATTCAAATCGAAATTCGTTCAATGTCATGTTGCAATTTTTTTTAGATGAGCATAGCATCAAAACTAGAGAGGAAGGGACTTAAAAGAAATAATTTATGTCAGCTTCAGGCGAGTTAAAGATTTTCACTTCTTGCAATAATTTGGCATTGTTATTCAACATTTTCATAAACTTTACTTTCCCATGATTGAAAAATGCTGACGTGGTATAACAGCCACTGAAAGCGTAAGCAAATAGAAATCTTAATGATTTTAGTTCCAAGCTTGCTAGTTCATACGTAGCAGGAGATTTTGAACCTCTAGCAGGTTTTTTGAAATAAACATTTGAATTTTCGTTAGCTAATTATGTTAGTAGCACAAGCAAATCAACGTATACCCTCAATGTAATCTCGAGTGACATTGGATTTTGATGTAGCTGTTGTAACTATTAGCAAATCTGCATCTTCTTTTGCTTCAAAAGTTCGAATACCACAATACACGGGGAGTCCAAATTAATGTAAATTAAATATATATGGCACATTACTGATTACTTTATGGAGTAAGAAACCTCCATCTATAATATTAATCGATAAACCAGGAATAAGATCAACTATAGGTGTGAGCAAATCTTATATCTTTGACTTTTGTGTCTTGTGAAAACTTATTCTATTGTAAATGGAAGCTGGATAAGGTGCTAGTTCAAAGTGAGATAATTTTTCAAGTTTTCACGACTTTCATTCGATAAGACAATTCGTTCGAATATAAAATTTGTATAATGGAATTCTCCTTTCCATCTATTACGATTTTCGACATCATGGCCTGGAGCAGTAAAATTCTGTCCTTTTTTTAAAAACGATAATTCTATTGCAACACTGTTTTTAATGTTGCATGAGAATTAATTTTATCATTAATTTTTAAGCCACTATCTATTGTGGTATTAGGTATGGTAAAGTGGGATATGTTTATACTCTAGATGAAATCTGAGAGTATATTGTGTTTGCCTTACCGTTTGTAACGCTAAGAAATAACGCTCGCACAGAGCCGCCAAGGCTACAGAAAAATTTGTTGTCGCTCAAGAACCTCGATTCCGAGTGACCGTCTGTCCGTCTGTCTGTCTGTGCGTCTGTCTACAGCATAACTCTCGAAAGCTTTGAGCTATAGTGCTAAAAATTGTTGTGTGTCATTTTTAGCAAAAAAGTAAGATCAAGTTCGTGAACGGGCCAAATCGCTCCACCCCTTCTACCCCCTCCCTTACAAAATGACACAATTACGCAATTTTATAATAAACGGATTTGCTCGAAAAATATAAAAGTTATTGAACTCAAATTTGGAGCATATTACTTTTATAATGACTTCAATCTACCGTATAAAAATTATGTACATATGTCCTCTCTGTCCTTCCACTACCTCCCGTACAAACTGCACTTTTTCATGAAATGCTCTAAACCAATTTACTCAGTGCGTATAAAATTTAGCGAGCTGAAATTGTGCAAAAAATATTTATTTAGAATTATTAGTAAGACCAATAAAATTTAGATGATTAGCTTCACCCCTTCTATCCCCTCCCATATAAAATGACACAAATACGCAATTCGACAATAAACGGATTTACTCAAAAAGTATAAAAGCCATTAGTCTGAAATTTAAAATATAATACTTTCGTGGTGATTTCAATCAACCATATAAAAATTATGCATGTCCTCCTCCTCCTTCCACCACCTCCCATACAAATTGTACTTTTTCATGAAATACTCTAAACCAATTTACTCTGTGCGTATAAAATTTAACGATCTCAAATTTAGCAGTAAATATTTATTTAGAATTATTAGCAAGACCAAAAAAAATAGATGATTAGCTTCACCCCTTCTACCTCCTCCCATACAAAATGACACAATTTCGCAACTCGACAATAAACAGATTTGCTCGAAAAGTATAGTAGCTATTGATCTGAAATTTGAAATATAATACTTTTATGGCAATTTCAATCTACTGTATAAAATTTATTTGAGTCCTCCTCTTCTTTCCACCCCCTCCCATACAAACTACACTTTTCATGCAATGCTCTAAACCAATTTACTCAGTACGTATAAAACGTATCGAGTTGAAATTGTGCATTAATAATTTATGTGGAATTATTATTCAGACCAAAAAAAATTAAAAGATAAGTCTTACCCCTTCTACCACCCCCCATACAAAATGGCGCAATTTTAGAATTCGACAATAAACGGATTAGCTCGAAAAGCATGGATGCTATTGAACTGAAATTTGAAGGACATATATTACTTTTATGATGATTTCAATCTATCATATAAAAATTACTTAAGTCCTCCCCTGTCTTCCACCACCTCTCATACAAACTCTACTTTTTCATGAAATACTCTAAAACAATAACTCAGTGTGTATAAAATCTATCGAGCTGACATTGCGCACTCAATATTTATTTAGAATTATTAGTAAGCCCAAAAAAATGAAGCTATTATCTATACTTCTTCGACCCCCTCCCATACAATCTGACACAATTGCACAACTTTACACAAGGCGGATTTTCCTGTAAAGTATGAATGCTATTGATCTACAATTTAAAACATGTCAAAAACATGATTACGGACTCGCCCCTCCTTGTACCACCTCCCATACAAACTACACAATTTGGATAAATCCAATAATCTCATTTTCTCAACAACTATTTCATTTTTTAATCCTAAATTTTGTGTAAAACATTTTTATAGCAACTTTAGCGCCATGGGAAAAAATTAATTCAATGTCGGCAACCCCTGTACCACTTCCCCTACAAAATTTCTTGAAATCAAAAAACTTCTCTTTCATCTAGAGTATCGCATAAAGCCCAATAGTAGTCCTGTTATGTTTTTTTTTATCTGCGCTGAAATAATAAGGAATTTTTTATCACACTCGTATCTTCGCAGTCGCGTTCAATTCGAGATGCGTCTCTCTGATGAGAGAAATATTATCCTGGAAAAATCGTATAAAGCCGATGTCACATCTACTAGTTCTCTCAAGCATCCTATCCAATATTCCACAGTATTTTCACTAATTCCGCTATTAATAATCCCGCCTTTTGTCTTTATTTGTCGCATTAAAAAATATAGTTTGGTTAGTGAAAATTCTGACCAGTATGAAAATTATTTGAATACCCCACTCCTTCCACCACCTCCTATACAAAGTGCACTTTTTCATTAAATACTAAAATACTTAAAAGCGGAAAAAATTAACCGATTAGCTTTATTTCTTCCACCCCTCCCATATAATCTGATACGATTTTTCAACTTTCAACAAAAATTGAATTTTCTTGAAAAGTTTGAACGTAAAAGGTCTGAAATTTGGGAGACGTCTATATGATTATTTTCAGAGTTATTTCTGAAAAAAAAAATCCCTGAAAACCCCTAACTCTTACTAACACCTCTCTACAAACTACACAATTTCACTAAATTTAATGTACTAATTTTCTCAGTACCTATTCCATTTTTGAAGCTTAAATCTTGTGTAAAACATTTTTATAGCTACATAGCATGATTCAAAAAAAAAAAAAATAGTTCAACGACTTACTCCCTTTTACCACTCTCCTAAGAACATTTAATAAAGATACAAAAATTTCTACTTCATCTGGAATATTGCATGATTCGGATTTAGGCCCAGTCGCAGTTCAGTCATGCTTTTTATGTTGCAATTCCATCTTCTAAGTTATTTATTTATTTATCAAAACAGATAATTAGTTACATAATAAATTGCTTAATTTAATTTAGTATAACCTAATATAGTTAAATAAACCCAATTTGATATAAGTATGATAGGCACTGGTGGAAGGGTTAAACGGGGTGTGCGGAGCATACTCTCAGTTTATATGTCAGCTTGCTTATTGAATTTGTTAAATACTCTACAGCATCTGTTAATAGGTTCAATTTGTCCGTAATCTGTATGACGTGGATATTCCTTAAGTGGTATTGAATGTCTCGTCAGCCCCACATTGTCATTGAGTCTGAATTTATTTTAGATGTGGTCAACCTTAATATCGCCATTCAAAACATCAAAGGTAAAACAGGATGTGAGCGTAGTTCTTCTAGAACCAAGAGGTAAAAGATTTAATAATTGGAGCCTAGCTGTAGGGTGGAAGGTTTTCAAAGTCTCTAGGAACATACAAGTCCCTAAGAGCAAAAAGAAGGAATTACTTCTGGATTAACTATATCCTGTTGCTGTATAGCTGGAATAAGAGGTATCAAATCGGACATACATATTCCAGAATAGGGCGGACAAGAGAACATAATAAAGATTTGGTGACCCATACATTCTTAAACTCTTCGGTTCTTCTCTTAATGAACCCAAAAAGCTTATTGGCTTTTGAAATTATTCGATTGTAGTGAGATTTGAAGCACAAGTTATTGTCCAGTAGTAAGCAGAGATCCTCAATTTGATCAGCACGGTGTAGTTGAGCTTCACTTAGAATATAGTCATAGTGATAAGGATGATTTACATGAGAAGCTTATCACGTGGCATTCACTGACATTATGCTTTAATTTGTTCTGTCTGTACCAATGATCTACCGCAATAAGCTTGGATTGCAGAAATGCAGCATCTGCGGGCGAGTTTATGGCATGATATATTTTCAGATCATCAGCGTACATCATCACATCTGATTCCAATACTTCTGATAGATCTGAGATGAAAACATTAAATAAAAAAAGTTCCAAATGCACTTCCTTGGAGTACCCCAGAAAACACTAATATTTCCTTGGAAATAAAATCTTGAAATTTAACAAATTGAGTTCTATTATTAAGATAGGGTTAAAGCCAGTCATACCAATTTTTTTTAACTTCAAAATCACGACATTGTAATCAACTCGGTCGAACGCTTTCCTAAAGTCGGTGTATATTTTGTCTATGTGATGCCCATTTTCAAGTGCGCAGCGTGTATCTGATACAACAATCGTAAGGATCGTCGTGGTCGAGCGACCTTTTCTTAACCCGTGCTGCTGGTCATATTGGTCAATTTATTGCAGATAATTTTTTCGAATAATTTCGGTATAGCTGATAGAATTGCTATATCTCTGTAGTTCTTAACTTTTTGTTTGTCTCCATTCTTGTGGATGGGTGTGAGTGCGACGATTTCCAAGCCTAGAGGAAAGTTCCCAATGACAGTGACTTGTTGAAGAGAAATTGTAAAGGAGTTAAAAGTTGATGGGCACACTTTTATAAAAATAGGGAAGGAATTAGACCAGGACCTGGACCTTTTTTAATATCAATAGTTGTGATAGCATCAACCACCTCCTTAATAGACAATGAGATATTGTCAACTAGTGGAGGAACTGAAATGTTGGGTTCGCTGTGGGTTGAATCTGACTGGGCACCAAAAGCTTGAAAACGGTCAGCAAACATATCGCAGATATTATGCCGGCAAGAAGATTACGTGATTCCATTGGACATGGTTATGGGCTTTTTCGTTTTGTATTAACAAATTCGAAAAATCTTTTAGGTTCTGTTATGTTATCGTCAAAAATTTTTTTCACATAACACTCATACGCAACCCGGGACTTAGAAGACTCTGAGGCCAGAGTGTCATATCTTCTCTGAAGATTAGGAGTAATCGCGCCCGTTTTTAAGTTTTTTAAATTTCTTATTTCTTCTATTCCGCAGTGATCTCAGGTTCTTATCTAACCAGGGTTCTGAAACATTATCTTTTTGCTTTATTACAGGGACATAATTATCGACAATTTTAAAGATCACATCACAGAATGATGTTATCGCATTGTCAAGATCATTACAGGAGAAAAGGAATGTCCAGTCTATCGAAGACAGTTCGTTATTAATGCAATTGAAATCAGTATTACGGAAGTCAAATACAACATTATTATTGTAAGAGTGAACAAAATTAGTGTTGTCGCATGGTAGTTCTACTAAGATAGCAGAATGATGTTGTGTATTAGAGAAAAGATTTACTTCATAATCGTCGGTAAATATCATATCAAGCCATCTCCCATTTTTATTGGGAAAATTCACTACCTGATGTAAGTCGTTATTATATAGTGTATCGATAATAGTTGTGTCAATATCAGACGTAAGATTACCCGGTATAATAGTGTTATCGGAATGATTAGTCTGAAAAGAGATATTTAGGCGATTAAAATCGCCGAGAAGGAAGATATTGTCATTCCCTATTAAGAAGCAATTAACACTATGGAAAATGTCAAGAATGTCGTGGTATTTGTGGTCTTCAGAGCTAGGCTCGATGTACACAATACCGATGTAAACATACCTGTTAATCAGTTTGATTCTGATAAATTTATGTTCAAAAACTGTTGTTTGTGCTGTGTCTACAATCTCACTAGATAAAGATTTGTGAACTGGAACTAGGACGCTCCCTCCTTTTGAAAGACCCGTTCCCCTGTAAGACCTATCATTTCTGTATACGGTCCAGCTGTGGTCCAGTATTTCTTCATTTTTGAAGGAGTCAGTTAGCCAGTTTCGGTAATAATGATGACATTAAAGTGACGTGATTGCGCATAAATAAAGAGATTATTTATCTTCCGTCTTATTTTACTTTATTATTCTAATAAGAATTTCCTACTCTGAAATTTTTTTTTTCGCGTTTCATGACTAAATTAGCCTAAAAATGCAAAAAAAAAATCCGTCCCGCCGTACGCCATACATATTGACTCATATCTCCGAGACCGTTAAAGGTAGAATGTTCGTTTTTGGGCGGATTGTTGATTGGGTGAGTGAGCTCCATTACCTAAATTTTGGGGAGTGTCAGATGGAAGGAGAAGGCGGGGAGAGGGAAAGAGTCAAAAGCTTCACTTGCTAATATCTCCACCATGAATGCAGATAGGAAGCTGCAAATTAGCAGAGATATAGAGAGGGTTGTGGGGCAAACTTTAAAAATTTAATTTTTTTATCCATTGGCGTCCGAAAAAGGGGGGCTAAAAACAAATTGTCGGCCAAATTTTTTTTTTTTTTTCAAATGATTATATTTTCGAAATTACTAATTACAAAAAATTCACATTTTGCGACCATTAAGATGGCATATAGACCTACTAGAATCAGCTTAGAAAAAGGCTATTTATTGTAAGGGGAAGGGTCAGGGGGGGTGCACAGAAAAACACTTAAAAATGAATATCTCGACAGTCTCTTAAGCTATGTAATTGAAACTTGAAACGTATACTAAGCTTTATTAGTGAAATATGAAAGAAATATAAAATGTGGACATAATAGTAGTGGGGGGAAATGGGGAGCATTTAAATCATTATATCTCAAAATTGAGATATCAAATCAAAAATTTGTCAGCTTATAGAGCCATATAGTTTTTAATTTTGGTAAAAAATTTAAGTTGGGGGGAGGGAGGTGGTTGGCAAAAATGTTGAAAATGTTGTGTAATTTTCTTAGGACTCTGGTAAAAGATAGAAAGTTTAAATTTTGCACGTCGATACATCTATTTAATATTCATAGAAAAACAAATAATAATTTGTTCCAAAATTGTTATGCAATGAAGTGGGGGTCTAACGTGCACAAGGTGTTTCATGTGTAATGAGAAAATCACATAAACTGAAAATTTTTGAATGAAAATTTAAGATAGAAACTTGAAAATTTGTTAAATGCACTTAAAAAAATCCCTAAAAGTTTGAAATATTAACTGGTCAAATATCTTCAAAACTTCTACCCCCTCCCATACAAAATTATTTTTTCGACCATTTTTAAGAAAACAATTATCACCTAACTATTAAAAGCTATCAATTTGAAATTTTGCACAAAAACTTACAAAAATAATTGAAATGAAATTACGTTAAAAGTTTTGAAATCGCGCATGCCCTTCTACCCCCCACCCATACAAAAGTATGATTTCGACCAACTTCATTAAATCAACTAATAACCAACAAATTAACAGCTGAGAGTCTGTGCTGAAGGCTGAGCCCGAAGGGCTCAGTCGACAGATTGATAAGTCGCGCCCTTGGCGCTGACTCCTTCACCTCAATTTTATCCTATAAAGGGTCACGGGGAGTGGGGTGTGTAGGTATCACATAACATACCTAGGGGGTGTGCTAGCACTTGGTCAAGACCAATGAAGCTGCATTTAATCTAGACGGCTTTATCAGTATTGCTGAGAATTTGCCATAGGGTTAGATTTTGGTGAAATAACAAAAACTAAATAAATTAAATTTACACCGTGCAATAATGATTGAGCATTAGAGCAGGACCGTCTTGGGCCGCTTGTGTTTGCGGATTGTTGATGCTTCATAGTCAACACTTTGGCGGACCAGCGGAAATCCGCACACAAATGTGTGTGTGGATGACGCTTTGAAATGCCTATGCGCACTTTTCGTCAGGAATTCTTTAATGGTTGGCAAATTAGCCTCCCGATGCAGTTGCGTATTTCTGACGATCCATGGTGCGTTAAACGCTACCCTAAGACATTTGTTTTGTTTCTCTTGAAGCTTTTTTATGTGACAATTGGCTGCGTGCCGCCAGGCTGGTGAAGCGTAGCAGAGGGTTGGCCGGATTATACTTTTGTATAATAAAATTTTGCTGTGTGGTGTAAGTCTGCTTCTTCCGTTGTTCATCGGATAGAGCAACTTGCACGTTGAGTTGGCTTTTTGCTGGACGAACTGAATATGCTGACGGAAAGTCAGTTTGGTATCCAGCATAACACCTAGATACTTCACCACGGGTTTCCAAGGAATTTGGTCTCCGAAGATGGAGATATGTCCGCTTGGTGGTTTTTACTCTTTTTGAAGAGTATGGCCTCGCTTTTTTTTGGGGTTGACGCTGATCCTCCAGCGCTTGAACCAATCTTCAATTGCGTTATCTGCTTGCTGAAGCTTTTGTGTGATTATTTTGGGCTGCCAAGATCTACACAGAAATGCTGTATCGTCCGCATAGTAGGCGGTTTCAATGCCTTCAGTTTTTGGCATATCAGCCATGAATACCGAGAAGAGTAATGGTGATAGGACTGAACCCTGGGGAACCCCAGCACTAATTTCCTTCACGGATGATTTCACCCCGTTAATCTTAACTCTGAATGTCCTGCTCTTTAGGAAGGAGGATACCAAGCGAACCAGCCTTAGTGGGAATTCATACTCATTAAGTTTATGTACAAGACCGTTGTGCCATACCTTGTCAAACGCCTTCTCGATGTCCAGAAATACAGCCCCTGTGTAACCATCTGCTATATTTTTTCTATATTTATTTTTCTAAATTTATTCTACGACCCTTACAAGCTGTGAGGTAGTAGAGTGTTCTGACCTGAAACTAAATTGTTCATCAGGAATAATTCCCTCCGCAGTAACATGTTCCTGCAGACGAGCTAGGATTATTCTTTCTACGACTTTTGCAAGCGCGAAGAGTAGGCTTATTGGCCGGAAGTTGCTCAGGAAGAGTGCGTTTTGGCCAGGTTTCGGGATCATAATGACGTCGGCAGTTTTCCACAGAAATGGGAAGTAGCCGTTTATCAGCATGGCATTTAGAATTGCCACTAGTTGCATGATCGCCATATGTGGGAGTGCTTTACAAGCGATATTGCTTATGCCGCAAGGTCCGGGAGCTTTGCCTTTATGAAGATTGGCTAGCACAAGCCTTAATTCGCCCGGGGAAACTGTAGTTAGAGGGGTTTGTTCGTCAGATTCATCTAGCGTGTGTCTTACAGCCCGATTCACACGCTCGATGTGATCAAGGTCAGTGTGGGAGTAGTCCGGGGAGCATTGCAATTCCAGAGAATTTGCGAAGCACTCTGCTTTGTCGGCGTCCGAGTACACAATACCATTTGGGCCGTGAAGTGGCTGTCGTGTTGAGTGCCGATTACGCATGACTTTACATAGTCTCCACATTTCTCTGTCATCACCCGATATAATCTCCATCTTGTCCTGCCAACGCTCGTTGTACAGGTCTCGCGTGGCATATCGCACTTTTTGGACAGATTGGTTGAGTTCAAGTTTGATCCTGTGATCCAAGGTGCGACGGTATTGCCTGCGAAGACGATTCCGCTCTTTTTTCAGAGCTCGAAGTTCTTTTGGGAGGGCCCCCTTCGGGTTGTCAAATATATGGGTCGTGGTAATTGATTCAACTGACATAGCAATTGCATCTTGAAGTTTTCCGATGACTCTATCTATGTCGTCGGGGGAATCCACGCGCTCAACATTTTTCCAGGTGTCTGCCATGGTGTTGCTAAATTTATCCCAATGGCTAATCCTTCTGGAGATTTTGTTTGCATCAAAATCATTTTCACCTAGAAAGAGCAAGACCGGCGAGTGGTCAGAGGACAGTTCATCCACCACATTAATTTCATGGTGCTTGGAGATATTGGATAGCACCGCAATGTCTATGACGTCTGGTCTGCCAATACCTCCGAAGAACGTAGGTGTGATAGGGCCTACAACCGATTTGTTGTATTTGTCTGCGTAGGAGTACAGTACTTTCCCTCTAGGGTTAGTCATTCTACTGTTCCAACTCGGGTGTTTCGCATTCAGGTCGCCGCCCATGATAGTTGGGGTGCTATGGGAGAGTAATTTATCCAGCTGCGAGGTGGACAGCTTGTGATGATGCTGTGGCGGGCTGTAAACAGAGTACAAGTAGAGTGACCCCATGAGGCTTGTCATGATACAAATTCCCGTCGACTCGAGGGTACCTGATCTTGGTTTGGGAGAGAGTAGTGGGCTATATCGCTTTTGACATAGATGGCAACACCACCCCACGGCTGCCTCTATCTTGGCTGTAAAGTGTGTAGTTTCTTAGGCGCGGTTCGTCGGCCGCGTTTAAGTGGGTCTCACCTATCAGAATAACATCCAGCTGATGTTCTTCTGCAAAGTCAAGGAGTTCTAGTCGCTTGATGATCAGGCCGTCGGCGTTCCAGAGCGCCAACCTAATGTTCTTCAGGAATCGGCCTTCTATTGCACTAAGGCTAAGAACATATTATTTATGTTCTTAATCATCGGTTGTTTGAGACTGGGTTCCACAGGGAGTGCACCAAGTCCTTGTATTAAGGCACCCAAATTGCTTAAAAGGATAGACTGGACTCCTTGATTTAAGTGGGTGTTGCCATTCGCATGTCCATTTTTAGAGTCGGTTTTTGGTAGTAATGGTGCCGTTTGTGGCTTTTGCGCCGGCTTGGGGCTTTTGAAAAGCGAAGCGAATGATTTGGTTAATGGCTGTGGAGGAGGGGCCATTGGGAGAGGGGTTAATTTGGGGGGCACAGTGCGTGCGGGTTTGGGTGCAGTACTGGCTGCTGTACGGGCAGCCCTTGTAGTTTGCCGTATGCGCTTCCCCACAGTTCGCGCATTTGGCAGGGCTGGTCGATTTTCTTTCGCAATTTGCGGTAAAGTGAGCACCAGCACACTTCACGCATTTTGGATTGGAGCGGCACCCACTCTGTGCGTGTCCAAATCGCTGACAACGGTGACATTGTCCGAGTCCAGTTTTAGGCTTGAGCGGTTCGGTCTTAACTACAAGACCACAGCATCTCTTTATATCGTAGTGGTGTCTTTGGCTACGGTCAACCTCAACGAGAACCAAGGGCATTGGCGTTTTGTTATGGGTCCGCTTCATGCGGACCACCTTAATAGGTTCAAAACCTTGGGTGGTAAGGTCTTCTTTCACCTCATCTTCCGAGATTGTTTCTAAAACACCTCGGAGAACTATTTTGAGATTTACCTCACTTTTCAGCGGGAAGCTGTGAAATTGAACCTTGCTGTGTTCCAGCAGGCGAATGATGCCCTTGAAGCTGGACGCATCAATGGGTTGGGTTCTGACGCCTTCAGCTGTCGCTCGGGTGTTTTTGATGATAAAGTTGGCATCTTTAATGGATTTGGCTATGGAGAGCCAACCAGACTTAGATGTTAGGAAAATTGCAGGGATTTTTCACTCTGAGGCCACGGGTGGGTCATTAAGAGGCTCCTCTGCGTTCACGTCACCTTGTGAAGCCGTCTTAGGCTTTTTGGCACTTGGCAGAACGGACGCCTGCTGAACGGGGTCGAAGATGGGTTTCTTAAGAGAAACAATTGAAGGAGTATCTGCATTGGGACGCGATACTGAGCGAGATCGGGAAGAACTAGCATCCCGGTAGATTCGTTGAACGCCTGCTAGAGTTGACTCGGCGCATGAGCCCCGACTGCGACTGCGCGAACGAGTCGACTGGCGTTTGCCCGTTTTTAACTTTTTCTTTTTCGGAGATTGAACGAACTCCCGGATCTGTTACTCCGATTCGGAGTTGGTCTCCATGTTGGGGCACTCACTTACTTACTTGTGAATAAAGCCCACGTTCTACCTGATACACAAACACAAGGGTCTACAAAGCACTTTTTTCTAATTCTAACAACCGGGTAATTAATCTAACGGTTCACTGTAGCCACCGTGGCACAGGTATAAAATTTTCATCAAAAAGGATTCTTGAAAAATAATTAAGCACACTGATACTGTTTATTGCTACCTGGCGAGGTTACCTGCACACGACCTGCTCGCTTCAACGTTCAAAGAACGAATGTGAAAATTAAAAGCTACGAACTTGAGCACCTTATAAGAGAAAGGAAAGAAAATTGCGTCACAAATTTTACGATTCTCTCCTCATATAAAATTATTTTTTCGAGCATTTTTAAGAAATCAGTTGTCAGCTAACTTTTGAAAGCTATCAATTTTAAATTTTGCATAAAAACTTATAAAAATAATCGAAATTCATTTCGATTGCTTTAAAAGTTTTGCAATCACGCTTGCACTTCTACCCCTCCCATACAAAAGTACCATTTCGACCAATTTCATTGAATCAACTAATAACCAACAAATTAAAAGCTACAAACTTGAAATTTTGTACGAGCACACTACAAGAGAAAGGAAATAAAATTGCGTCATAAATTCTACGATTGCCCTACCTCCTCTACCCCCTCCCTTACAAATGTTTGGTTTCGTGAATGTAAAAATACACAGAATCTTATGAAAATTCTATGCAACTTCGTCTATGAATCGTCTATGGTCTATCTATACAGAGAATATTGGACGTGATTGAAGCAAAAAACTATAAACATCCACCCACTCTTACTCTCACGCCTCACCCCTCCCCGCAAAAAATCTCAAACTTGCTTAAATAAACGAACGAAATATTGATTATAAGTACTGCAGCTTTTGAACGTTTCCGCAAAGTGTTCAATTGACAATTGCCCTGCCCAAGAACCCCCTTTCACTTAGTCTTCCCTAACCACTCTAACATGCATATTGGCTTTCCACGCATCCGCAACTTGTCCCAAAAATAATAAAGTTTCGCCCGACTTGTTGGCAGTTTATTTAGAATTAGGAACGAAAAAACCGATTATGATCTTCACGACTTTTTTGCATATCAGATATATGCTTCGAGGAAACATGGAAACCGTATGTGGCGAGATCTTTGTGAACTTGGTCAGGAGAAAGATTGAACTGCTCGTGGAAGCGTGTATAGATCCGTCGTAAGGCTTCTACATACATTGGAAGCCCTTCCTGTTGAATGGATAATATCAGGCTACTTTTCGTTTTGCCATTAATACAGATCGAGTCAGACTTATGGTGCATATAAGCAAGATACATCCGCACATATCAAATATTCAACGCTCTCTCAACAATGATATAAATATCTGTTCTCGGAACTTACCGAATTCTTTGATAGCTTTACGACCGGGAGAGAGAGGAAAGGGGGGGTTATTGTGACCAATGACTGCAGTATCAAGATTTGTACAAGATAACTTTTCATTTTTATATTCAACACATATTACTGATGACGAAGGGTAGGGACCCGGAACTGTGACAGAATTCGAAGTAGGAAGTGATATCGAAGTAAGAGCTAGGACTGGGACTAGATTCAAAGTTACATGGCAATTTTGAAAGAATATGACTGGCAGCCAAAAGAGCATTTTTTATGAATAAAAATAACTAATTACAAAATCTGGAATAAAAATATCGATATCTCAGCTCAGGATGGGTCAAATTGAACTTCAAATCCCGCAAATTCTTCATCACGATGTCTACAATACAACTTGACTTTAGACATCAGGCGGAGATTTAAATTAGACCATCTTTTTTTGAAAAAATATACTCGAAAAGATATTTTGCAATAATTTCATCAGATGAAATTTCTATGAAACCGGCTAAATATGGACTGAATTTTAATTCAATTAGTTAAAGTGTATTTAATAAGAGGCAATGCCGTAAGTTTTGGTAGAATATCTTTTTTGCAGTTTGTGAGATACTCATTTTCTTCTAAAAACACACATTCTTTGAAAATTGCCGAAAACGTCTTCAATAACTGTTTAGGACGGGAGCGGAAGCAGAAAAGTGAGCCGGGAGACTTCTTCTTGAATAAAACACAATTATACGGAACAAGCACTTTATTTCACTGCCCATTATTCGCCCTTTACACAACGCACAGCCTTCTCTCGCCCTGCCCGGTCGCTCCACGCTCGACGCGCTCGACTTGCCCTTTCTGTGATCTCTTGGATACTGCTTCTCGGTCTTTCTCTGCACGTCATCTTGCCCTTCGCAAGCTCGGTTGGTTTCGCTGCTCATCGGACGGATATCGTCCGGTACAATAACAATCTATATCTCCGGTTTAGGTAAACCAAATTTAACTTGTACCACTCAAATGAAAGGTCTAAATGTCTAAGGCTGAAATCAAACCTCATTTCTATTTTTATTATATTATTCTAATAATAAAGTATTGTGATCGACACAGGACAAAAAAAAATTTGCTACCCTGAAATTTATTTTTTTCCGTTTCATGACTAAATTAGCCTAAGAATGCGAAAAAAAATTCCGTCCCGCCGTACGCCGTACATGTGGACTCATATCTCCGAGACCTTTAAAGGTAGAATGTTCGTTTTTGGGTGGACTGTTGATTGGGAAGTGAGCACTATTTTCTAAATTTTGGGAAGTGTTAGGTGGAAGGTGAAGGCGGGGGGAGGGAAAAAGTAAAAAACTACACTTGTTAATATCTCCACCACGAATGCAGATAGGAAGTTGAAAATCAGTAGAGACATAGAGAGGGTTGTGGGACAAAACTTTAAAAATAATTTAATTTTTTTATGCATTGTCGTCCGAAAAGGGGGGAGGGGGGGGGGGGGTGGCTAAAAACAAATTGTCGGCCGAATTTTTTTTTCAGATGATTACATCTTCGAAATTACTTAACGTAAGAAATTCACATTTTGGGACCATTAAGGTGGCATATAGCTCCACCGGAATCAGCTTAGAGAGTGGCTAATTATTGTAAGGAGGAGGGTCAGGGGGGTGCAAAGAAAAACACTTAAAAATGAATATCTCAACTATCTCTTAAGCTATGTAATTGAAACTTGAAACATATTTTCAGCTATACTAGGAAAATACAATAAAAATATAACATGTTGAAATAATAGTAGTGGGGGCGAAATGGGGAGCATTTCAAAAATGGCGAACTTTTCAAAATTACAAATCCTTATATCTCAAAAAAGAGTGCAGATATCAAATCGAAAATTGGTCAGTTTGTAGAACTACATAGCGGTTAATTTTGGTAAAAAATGTTAAGTTGGAAGGTGTAAGGGGAGGGAGATGATAAGCAAAAATGTCGAAAATTTTGAGTGATTTTTTTAGGGCTCTGGTGAAAGATACAAAGTTTAAATTTTGCATGTGGATACATCTATTTGATATAACTAGAAAAATAATAATTACTTGATCCATAATTGGTTTAAACCGAACCCCCCCCCCCCGGTCTAACGTGCACAAGGTGTTTCATGTGCATTGAAAAAAACACATAAACTGAAAATTTTTGAGTGAAATTTTAAGGTAGAAACTTGAAAATTTGCGAAATACATTTAAAAAAAAATCCCTAAATATACGAACTACTAACTGGTCGAAAACCTTTCAAACTTCTACCCCCTCCCATACAAAATAAATTTTTCGACCATTTTCAAGAAATCATTTATCACCTAACTATTAAAAGCTATCAATTTGAAATTTTGCACAAAAACTTTTAAAAATGGTTGAAATAAAATTGCGTCAAAAGTTTTGTGATCGCGCCTGTTCTTCTACCCCTCCCATACAAAAGTATGATTTCGACCATTATTAAGAAATCAATTATCACCTAACCATTAAAAGCTATCAATTTGAAATTTTGCACACAAACTTTTAAAAATAGTTTAAATAAAATGGCGTTAAAAGTTTTAAAATCACGGTTGCCTTCCTACCCCCTCCCATACAAAACTATGATTTCGACCATTTAATTAAATCAACTAATAACCAACAAACTAAAAGCTATGAAATTGAAATTTTGTACAAGCACCTTTCAAGAAAAACTAAATAAAATAGCATCACAAATTTTACGATTCCCATACCCGCTCTACCCCCTCACAAACAAATGTTCGGTTTCGTGAATGTAGAATACACCGAATTTTATGAAAATTCTATGCAGCTTCGCTTTTGAAACACATTCTAAACAGAGAATATTGGTCATGATTCAAGCAATCAATTAAGAAGCTATTAACATCCACCCACCCTTACTATTACCTCTTCTCCTCGCCTCATAAAAACCCAGACTTGCAGAAACGAATGAAATATTGTTAAATTGACAACAGCCCTGTCCAAGAATTCCCTTTCACTTAGTCTTTCCTAACCACTCTAACCTGCATATTGACTTTCCACTCATCCGCAACTTGTCCCAAGAATAATAAAGTTTCGCCCGGCTTGTTAGCAGTTTATTTAAGTACAGTTCAGTTCAACGTCGTAAATCTGAAGAAACCTCTTGAACAGACAAAAATTTGCATATTTTGCTATTTTTCGAGTCCATCCCCACTCTCCCATTGTCCGGAATATTTTTATCGTAATCTACGCAAAAAGCAATGAGGTTAGAAAAAAACATCCAGATCGCAACATCTCGCCACAAAATTCTAATCCGACTGGACTAATGATATCACTCCATTACATGTAAATAAATTTTCGGGACGCGGAAGCTTCTGCATTCATTGTAGGCCGGCCCAAAGGGGGCTGGTCTTGACTTGAACTTTGACTTTGCGAAGATTTATTTGAACTAGTATCGCCTGTGGTTAAAATTCGACCAATTGTGTGTGTAAAATATCGAAATTCATCTTGTTCATGACATAATAAATTGGAATTTAGTTGTATACAAATTCTTAATACTTACATGCAAGTTTCATTCCCTCCTTTAAATACTAAAAAAAATTACCACAATTTCTTATTTTCAAGTTGTAAGTCAAGCAGCTGGACGCCAATGGATGTTCGGAAGCTTTTGAGATTGCTAATGTTAGTTCTCGCCTTCAGTGAATACTTTCAGTATGCCTTCGCCTAATATTAGGCATTCTTTAATTAGAAACTTTACGATTTCCACATTTACTACCTAAAAGAGCCTGCGTAAGCTCAATGCAGTGCACTGAATCTACCGGTACTCGTCCGATCACTGAAGTCAAGCAGAATTGGACACGTGCAGTACTGAAATGGGATCCCGTTTGAATGTTCCCGCTTTATTTTACCTGCCTTAAGTGCAACATACAAACATGATTTTTAGTTTATCTATAGCACAGTACTTTTTTAATGATACAAGTTTCATTCCCCTCCTTTTATAATGGATAAAAAAAACTCACGGATGCTCACGCGTTAATATATAAGATGAAGCTTTACAAATTTACGTTAGAGATACTAATTACAACTTAAGTCGCTAAGAGGAAGAACTCGAAAAATGTTTTCAAATTGTTTTATAAAAAAATGTATACAGAATACAGCTCTCAATTAGTAAATTGCAATTTGATCGAATTAGCGCACATGAACACATGGCGTACAAAATCATACAAGAAATAATACGCTGCGGTGAGTGCGATATTTGCTTTTTAATTCCAACCATTGCACAATTATTTTACAATAAATTTTATTCTATGAATTTATATGAATAGTGAATTATTTTTATCAAATATTTACTTCCTTTCTGAGTAATTCATCTACAATCAGCAGTCTTGCCGTGTCTGTACCAAAATGTCGAAAATTTCTTTTCCATAATATTTAACGAGTTTGGTGACGATCTCACTACGGACATTTGAAATTGACAAAATCAGAGCTTCAATCTAATAATTTTTTTCTAATTCAAAAGGTATTCGATATGATGTGGAGTGATCCACAACATACAGATGGCTGTGAACCGAACAGCTTACGAGGAGCCGGAACATATTTCGGACCGGACGTAACAAAAGCCTTTCTTCACAAATATAAACTTCTGTTTCTGGTACGGTCGCATGAATGTAAACCAGAAGGTCACGAATTATCACATAATGGAAGGGTAAGTCGATAATCCTATTAGAATATTGTCCTCTAATTACCATCCATCCTATTATCTTCACCATTCTGCAGGTAATTACAATATTTTCGGCCTCAAACTATTACGCAATTGGTTCAAATAAGGGAGCATATTTAAAATTTAATCCTCAATTGGATCCTCATTTCGTACAGTATACTGCAGCAGCATCTAAAACGCGAAAATTAACATTCCGTCAGCGTATCGGCCTAGTTGAAAGCTCAGCAATGCGGGAATTAGGAGCTCGATTGCGTGAAAAACGTCCGGAACTTCAAAAGGAGTTTGAAAAACGCGACCCGGATAAAAAAGGTAATAAGTTGCTCTAGTACAGAAAGTTTAGGGAGAAATTAGTTGTCTGAGGACGTGTGTAAGGACCAGAACAACCCGCATTTTGTATCTCCCTCGAGGAGTATTAAAAACTTCAAAGAAACATTTCTAAAAAGTCGCCCTTCATTTTGAAACTGACGATGCTTTTCACATTATTCGATTATTATCCGTATCTTATCGCTTTATGCGAATATGTACTCGTATGGTGAAGAAAAGTTCAATGAAACCAAACTTTTATGTCCCCCCGCTCTACATCGCACTTCAAACCTTAACTCATTTAGTATCAATAAATTGCTTTGGTAAGATCAAAAGTTGTGGAGAAGTTAATGGACCGTCATGAAAAGCTTATATCTTTCGTATCGGCGAAGATTTTCTTTAAGTTATTTATTTCGCCTCAAGGAAACTCAATAGCTTTAAATCGAATTTTGTGCGAAGAAAATTCGATGAACCTGCTCTCCATCTTCTGCTTCTCGTACGATTTCAGACACCAATTTTTCAAGGTGTTTTGCAACTAAAAGTTAGGTCTGATAAACCAGAAGGTAAATATTTTCGATTGCCACTATATCGAAAATAATTAAATTTGTTTTTCGCAAACATTTCAAAGGTAAGTTTTTTCTGGAAATATTTAGGTTTCGGTAGCAATAAGGGAAGTTAATTATAGGTGAAAAGGAATTTCAGAAATGTTTTAGGAAACCGCACAACAGACTAGTGACTCTGTGAAAAAAGAATTTCTAAATATATTAATATGTGTACATTAAGGTGGCCCTTAGACATATGGTCTGTTCTGGAAGTTAAAATTTTGCTGCTCCCACCCCCTAATCTTGTTCTATTCAACAACAAAAGCTGTACAAAATTTCACTTGAATCGGACAACTAATAGGCGATCCTTAAACGCCTTGAATTTGGGAAAATTCTTGAAATAACAAGAAAATTTCAAAAATAGTAATTTTTAATAAAAAACAATTTTTATAAGGAAAACACATTTTTTAGAGCAATAATTTTTTTTTTTTCTTAAGAGAGGATTTGGGTACTTTTTATGGTCAATGGCAACGATCTGTAAAACAATTTGTTTATCATGTTTATCCTTGTGAGAATGTTATTGATTCCCTGAATTAGTTTGACACCTATTTCTGCAACATCATTCACAACAACTGTATAATCAAGTTTTTCAATTCCACTTTTGTAACTAGGATCATCCTTCTATGTTGAAAGGTCTTTGTAAAGAGAATCAGTTCTGATAGAAAATCGCGTGAAAAGATTTACAAAAAACGAAAACTCGTTGTTTGTAAAAAAAAATAATATTGGTGCACAATGTAACAGGAAGAAGAACAAAATCAAATAAAGAATCGAACTCACGACTTATTAAGTGAGAAGCAAGCACGCTGCCCACTACGCCACGGAGCCTCAATAAAATTACCGTAATAATTTAGTAGTAAGTGGTGTCTGTCCCGATACGAAATAACTATTTTCTTTTTCAACAATTTCGTTAAATTCAGTTTTCACAATATTTCTGAAAATCTACCTTTAAGTTGTTTGGAAATTAGCTCGCTATTCGTACGCAATATTTAGCAAACAGGAGACCTGTTACCTTTTGATACCTCAATACATTTTATGCCGTTTCATGTAAGATACACAATTTATTATACGCTCAGACTGGAATTACATGTACCTCTGAAAATGTAAGAGATTGATCATATCTAATAATGGCAGACTTGTGAATCTATTAATCAATTCTGAAGTTATTCACTAAGGATGTAGCATCCTGAGCAACTGAGCTAACCGTCCCCCTGTGAATTCACCCACAGCTAGTCCTGCTTGCCCTAAAAATGGCGAATGGACACTAACTGGATCATGGGGTCATCACCCGTAATCTTAAAACTGATACAAGAAACGGATACAGCGCCTACGGGTAAACAAATTTACAAATTAAATATTGTAGTCGTAATACTACTCGTACTTATTATTGTACCATGTTGACAGAAATGAAAAAATATCTGCCAAAACGTCGAGCGCAACTTTATTATACCTGGGGAAAGTTGAGGATGCGTGATAAGTCAATATACAGGCAAGGGTGGATAGGCAAGACTGAGTGAACGGAGCAGGGCAGATGTCAATTATTTAACACATATCTGGGATTATGATCAACACCTAAAGTACATATAATCAATATTTCATTCGTTTATTTATGAAAGTTTGGGTTTGTATGGATGTTATTAAGTTTTTATTTGATTGCTTGAATTACGTTCTATTTGGAATTACGTTCTATTTGCTTAGAATTCCAATGAAATTCGGTGTATTTTTCTTCACGAAACCAAACATTTGTATGTGAGGGGTAGAGTAGGAGTGGGAATCACAAACTTTGTGAAGCAGTTGTATTTGGTTTGTTTTGAGACGTATTCGCACAAAATTGTAAGTTCGTAGCTTTTAGTTTCTCATTTATTACTTCATATTCAAATTGGCCGAAATCATACTTTTGTATGTGACGGGGTAGAAGGGCAGGAGGTATTTCAAAACTTTTGATGCAACTTGTTCTAAATATTTTTAATTTCAAGCTGTGATAGCTTTTAATGGTTTGGTGATAATTGATTTCTCAAAGTGGTCGCAAAAAAACTTAGGTATGGGAGGGGGTAGATGTTTCAAAGATATTCGGCCGGTTAATATCTTAAAATTTGAAGCATTTTACTTTAGTATTCTAATAATAAAGTACTGTGATCGACACAGAAGAAAAAAATTTGCTACCCTCTAGCTTGAGAACGCGGATTTGCTCGAAAAGTATAAAAGCTATTGACCCGAAATTTGGAATATAGTACTTTTATGATAATATCAATCTACCGTATAAAATTTTATGCGTGTCCTTCCCCTCATTCTACCACCTCCCATACAAACTGTACTTATCATGAATTACTCTAAGCCAATTTACTCAGTGCGTATAAAATTTGGCGGGCTGAAATTGTGCACTAAATATTTCTTTAAAATTGTTAGTAAAGCCAAAAAAATTAGACGATTAGCTTCACCCCTTCTACTAACTCCCATACAAAATGACACAATTTCGCAATTCGACAATAAATGGATATGCTCGAAAAGCATAAAAGCTATTAGTCTGAATTTTGAGATATATTACTTTTATAATAATTTCAATCTACAGTATAAAAATGTTTGGCGTCCTCTCTCACCTTCCACCCCTCCCATACAAACTACACTTTTTCATGAAATGCTCTAACCCTTTCGACCTGGATGGTACATATATGTACCAATAAAAGTTTAAACATCCCTAAAACTCGCAAATGCTATGTGATTTGGTAATACTATGCACCAGTTCGTTCGCACAATAATCCAAATGCTAAATTGAAACGGACATGTCTGTGCGTGTTTGCTTTGCGCTGCCATTCGTGGAATTTAGTCGGAGATCTCAGCTGCAAAAACGGATATGTTCTAGTTTTTACGCAATTTCAATTCAGTGTGGTTAGTAGTTAGTAAGAACTAAGTAGTTCAATCAATCAATCAAATTCCTGTTAAGACCCCCTATAGGGGCATAGGACAGAAACAACTCTCTTCCACAAGGCGCGGTCCTGAGCATCGGCTTTAAGCTGTTGCCAGGAGTAAGAAGTTAGTAAGAACTAAAATTTATAAGACAAATGATGGTGAAATGAAAGTAATTGTTGGGTGCATGATTATTATGTGCTACAACAGACTGCCTTCCCTAAAAGATTATTGGTCTAACCATAAGTCATTAGGAAACCGTTCAATTCAGGAAGCAATTACCACCACCCCCCTAGCACCCAATACATGAATCCATGTTTTTAAACCTCAGATATGCTCAACATGATACATATGACAAATTCCACTCATTCAGTTTATCCTAGCTTTACGACTCGAAAGCCGGGTCGAAAGGGCTAAGCCGATTTGCTTACAACATATAACATTTATCGATGTCACATTTTGTAATAAATACTTATTCAGCATTATCAATAAAATCGGAAAAAAATAATTGATTAGCTTCACTGCTTCTACCCCCTCCCATACAATATGACACAGTTTCACAACATCACAAAAAATCTATTTTCTTGAAAAGTATGAATGTTACTTGTCTAAAATTTAAGAGATGTAAATTCCATGATGTTTTTAGTTATTTCCGAAAAATTCACTGAAATCCCCCCACTCCTTCTACCACCTCCCATACAAACTGCACATTTTCACAAAATCTAACTCACTAATTTTCCCAGTTCCTATTCAAATTTTGGAGTAAGCATTTTGTATAAGACAATTTTTATAGCTACTTTAGCATGATGGGGAAAACATTAGTTCAATGCTATCACCCCTTCTAACACTCCCCATACAAATTTCTTGGGACCATAAAAAATTCTATTTCATCTAGAGTATCGTAAGATTGCGCTTTACGCGCAATCGTAGACCTGTTATATTTTTTAAGATAGCTTTGCTATCTTCATCAACCGAGTCTTCCCATCGCTTGCGTGGCTTGCCTACTGGCCGGTTACCACTCGCTTTGCTTTTCAGAGCACGTTTGGGGATTCTTCTGTCTTCCATTCGCTCTACATGGCCAACCCACTGCAGTCTACGCAGCTTGATGAACGTTGAAGCTTCTGGCTCGTCGTAGAGTTGATACAACTCATGGTTGTATCTTATTCGCCATTCCGTTCCTTCCTTCACAGGTCCAAATTTCTTCGGAGGACCTTTCTTTCAAATGCGTTAACTGCTTTTTCGGAAGTTCGCGTTAATGCCCACGTCTCGCTGCCATAACAGAGCACAGGTCGTATAATAGTTTTATAAATCCGCAGCTTATTGTTCCTGTGCACTTTCTTGGATTTCATTATTGGAAGTACCGAATAATACGTCTTATTTGCTAGTATTATCCGTCGTTTGATTTTGTCTGTTTCATTACCGTCCTTTGCTAGATTAGCCACAAGATATATGAAGTTGTCCACACTCTCCAAATTATATTCCGCAATTGTTATGTTTTGTCTGATTGGCGCTCTCCTTCTTGTTTGCGTCATTACTTTTGTTTTGTTTTCGTTAATGCGCAACCCGACTTCTTTTGCGGCGGAGTCAAGATTGACAAATACCTCCTTAGCACTAGGATGTTAATGTCGTCAGCGTATGCTACTAGTTGGGTGGACTTGAATAGTAGTGTCCCGTTGGTGTCGACTGGCATTTTTCGGCCAAGTTGAAAAGCATGGCGGCTAGACCATCTCCTTGCTTTAAACCACATTCCGTTCGAAAGCTGGTTGTGGAATCGGTTTGTATTCGCACTTGGGATTCAGTGTTCGTCATTGTGAGTCTTGTTAGTCGGACTAGTTTTGGAGGAATTCCAAAGTCAAGCATGATTTGGTACAGTACGCTCCTGTCGATACTGTCGTATGCTTGTTTAAAATCTACGAAGATTTGGTGCACCTCTGTGTTATTTTCCCAGCATTTCTCAAGCACCTTTTTCACCGAGAATATCTGGTCTGTTGTAGATCGTCCAGTTCTGAATACGCCTTGGTATTCGCCAATTATTTGATTAGTATAGGGCTTAAGACGACGTTCAATTATTTTTGTCAGTATTTTATAGGACACAACAATGATATTCCTCTGTAATTCTCACAGCAGAGTTTGTCTCCTTTCTTGTAAATTGGACATATAATGCTTTTCGCTAATCGTCGGGTATGATTTCCTCTGTCCAAATTTTGCATATCATGTTGTGCAGTATTTCAGCGACACAATTTCCACCGTTTTTCAGAAGTTCAACTGGTATTTCGTCAATTCCCGGCGCTTTGTTTCGTTTTTGGTCACATAGGGCTGCTTTGATTTCAGCAAGCGTGGGTAGTGTCGATGATGGTTCATCTTCGTCAGTTGAGGCTTCAATTGAAATGTTGTCTGCCGTGATCGGTGCTAATGGGGTGGGATTCAAAAGACGTTCAAAGTATGAAGCCCATCTCCTTTTGATTTCTTGTGTGTCGCTGATGATGTTGCCCTCTGCGTCTTTGCAGAGACTGGTTTTTGGCTTATATCCCTTTTTTAAGTCTTTTACTATTGCGTATGCGTCCCGCGTTTTATTTTTTCTCATGTCGTCCTCCATTTTTTGTATTTTGTCATTATGGTACTTCCTTTGTTTTCGTCTGCAGGTCTTTTTCGCATATCGCCTAAGCTCGTCATATCTTTCTTTTTTGGCTCGTGTTGGTCGTTCAGTAAAAATTTTGTAAGGCTCGTTCTTTCTATCTATTGCATCGCGACATTCTTGGTCGAACCAATCATTATTTTTTTACCGTGCTTGATATCCTAATACCTCTTCTGCGGATGATTTGATACCGTCTCGTATTTTCATCCACGCACTCTCCACTGGCATATTTTGGATATTTTCATACATTGGTGTCTGGTGTTTATTACATGCTAACATGTAAGCCTGCGCCACCGTTTCGTCGTTAAGCTTGTCGACATTGAATTTGCGAGCTCTACTCGTTTTCGAATATCCAGGACAAGCTATTCTGCATCGATACTTAGCTCTGACTAGATAGTGATCAGAGTCACAATTCGCACCGCGAAGAGTTCGTACATCTAGTATGCTGAAAGCAGCCCTTTTCTCAATTAGAACGTGGCCTATTTGGTTGAAAGTGTGACCATCTGGTGATGCCCACGTTTGTTTGTGATTATCGCGATGTGGGAAGCACGTAGAGCTCACTATGATATTTTTGCTGCTTGCGAAATCAATAAGACGTTGGCCATTGTCGTTGGTTATGTCATGGAGCCTGTGCCCGCCTGTTGTTCCTCTATGAGCCTCCTCCTTTGCATTAAAATCCCCTAAGACAATTTTCAGGTCATTCGAGGGCAGTGAATCATAGGTTGTCTCTAGGGTGGCATAAAATTCGTCTTTAGTTATATCGTCCTTGTCTTCTGTTGGTGCGTGAACGTTGATCAACTAAGTGTTGAAA
Source organism: Chorisops tibialis (assembly GCA_963669355.1). Taxonomy (NCBI): domain Eukaryota; kingdom Metazoa; phylum Arthropoda; class Insecta; order Diptera; family Stratiomyidae; genus Chorisops; species Chorisops tibialis. The sequence goes on along the minus strand of OY770263.1, from coordinate 166,978,961 downwards.
AATTTAGTCTTTTTTCGGATTGCACACAATTTTTCACTTACTGGTCTGAAGCTCGTAGCCTGCTGTTACAATTTTTTGTCAACGACAAAAGTGACTCCAAACTCTCTGGCTCCCGACAATTTTCCACTTGGATAGATTGTGTGTGATCTCATGTCCATGATTTCGTTACCGAGCCATTTCGTTTCTTGGATGACAGTTATGTCCTAAATAAGGATCGAACATTCCAAGATCCAATAGAGTAGTCCATTTTTTGTTTGCGGGGTCGTTGCCGTTGAGTCCATCCTTTCCGAGGCTGTTCTTCAGGTTTCTGGACAGTGTTCTTTTTCCGGTGATGCAGTGTCGGCGCCTCGCCCAACCCTCGACTTGGAGGACCGGTCCTACTTATTTATTACACCCTAGTAGAAAAAGGGTGGTAGTTTTGTGCTAAATATGACATGCTGGAGTTCTCACAGCTATGCTGCGAGTCCAACTATGTCATATTTTTGCCTATTTCCTGAGACGCACTGGTGTTACTGGCCATTCAGGTTAACAGGCTTGAGACCGTCTATGGCCGGAGTATCCTATATAATGAGAAAATGTAGTTACACGGGCGGTCTTTAATTTCATGACTGAGTAAGAGTACTCCATTCCGCCAGACAATGGGCATTTTCCGGACCTCAAAGTATGGTTACCGGCAAGTCAGGGCTGAGACCGTCGGGGGAGGAGGATTTGGTCAAGGAATATACCATCCTTGAAGAGCTATGAGGAAAGAGAGATAAATCGGAAGACGGTGGGGGTTCACGGGCTCATGTTGCCTACCGGTCAGAAAGTCTTACGAACCAGGAACTCCTGGTAATGACTGATGGCGGAACCGGTCAAAAGTAACATCCTCAGCCCTGACTTGCCGATTAACATGCTTTGAAGTCTGGAAGAAGAACATTATCTGTTGGCGGGATAAAATCCAGCATTCCGTTATACTGATTTTAACTTTTCGGTGCTTTGATGATGCATGCCGCCTGGTTCATCTGCTTTATTTGCACCGTGGTAGGTAATTTTTTATTTTGAAAGTTTCGACCCTGCGAATTGTAGGGTCTTGAAAGGACGTAGCACAAAAATTGAATTGAATGTACCGGATTCTGAGAGCACATAAAAAGCGCATAGTCCCTATGTATTTAGTAATTCAATTATTTCATACTAGCTGTCCCGCACTCTCATGTCTTACAGTATTGCTTCTCTTTCCAGGGAAGTTCGGGCTTGTCTTTTCAAAAAATTTCGAAACAATCTTTTCGCTATCCTTGTCTGGCATACTTAAGCCCAATGCAACAAACTCTGTCCCGCGTTAAATTGTTCGTTGCTAAAGTGATTAACTTAGACATGAACCAAGAAGTAATAAAAATTGAAAAAAAAATCAATATTTCCGAAATAAAACACTTAATTCCATGCTTCTTTCCCCTCCCCTCCTACTCTACTACTTGCAAAACACGCACGAAAAACGTAGCAAAACGCATTTAGATCCCGACAAATCGAAAAACGTTAACACAGAAAATTCCGGACTGCTTTTTCGCCAGCAGCTAAACGTGTTCGGCGTTTTCTTAGCCCCTTTTCGAGCGTGCGGATGTTTTATTATTTTTTCTTCCTTCAGGTTTTTATACTCTAGATGAAATCTGAGAGTATATTGTGTTTGCCTTACCGTTTATAACGCTAAGAAATAACGCTCGCACAGAGCCGCCAAGGGTACAGAAATATTTGTTGTCGCTCAAAAACTTCGATTGCGAGTTGCTGTCTGTCCGTCTGTCAACAGCATAACTCTCGAAAGCTTTGAGCTATAGTGCTAAAAATTTTTGTGTGTCATTTTTAGCAAAAAAGTAACTTTAAGTTCGTGAACCCCCCCCCCCCCCCCACTCCTTCTACCCCCTTCCATACAAATTTCACGGAATTCCGAAATTTTCAGAAATTGATTTTTCTTTGAAACTATTTAAGCTATCGACTTGAAATTAGGGTCAAAGTATAACAATATAGATGTCATTAATATGACTGAATATTAATCCGATCCCGTCACTCCTTCTACCCCCTCCCATACAAATGTGTAATTTTGCAAAATGCATTTTTTCGATTTTCATTGAAACTAGTAAAGTTATAAAAACGAATTTTTACCAGAATTAATTTTATTATAATTGCAATCAGTATTGAAAAAATTATCAACTTCACCTCACACTTCTATCCCCTCCCATACAAATTTCACGAAATTTTGAAATTTAAATTAAATTATTTTTCTTCGAAACTGTTAAAGCTATTAGCTTGATATTTTGTACAAAGTATAAAAATAGAAATATCAATAACGAGAAAAAAATGTGTTTAGATCCGTACACTCCTTTTACCCCCTCCCATACAAATGCATAGTTTTTGTTAAGTGCATTAGATCGATTTCCATTAAGACTAGAAAAAGTATAAACTTAAAATTTTTCCAGAATTGGTTTTTTTAATAATTGCAATAAATGCTAAAAATATTATCAGCTCCTCTTCACTCCTTCTACCCCCTCCCATATAAATATCTGTATTATAAATTCAAGGAAAGCATTTCTTCTTCGAACATATGAGAGCTATCGACTTTGAAATTAATTATAAGCAGTTTCAAAATCTTCTAAGCCCCTCCTCTTCCTCTGCCACCTCCCATACAAATGCCCCAATTTCAGGAAAACTAAGTCCAATTGAAAATAATGAAAGCTACAAACCTTAAATTCACTACTAATTATTCAAAAGAATTAGAGGTGACATATTTTCCGGTACATTGAACTCTTTCTCATTTCATCTAGAGTATCATATGATTGGGCTTTACGCCCAATCATAATTTTTTTATGTTTTACTGTCAAGTCAAAATCTGTCAGCTCCTCGAAGTGGACTACAAGTTTGTCAATGTTCAATCAATCAAATTCCTGTTAAGACCCCCTATAGGGGCATAGGACAGAAACAACTCTCTTCCACAAGGCGCGATCCTGAGCATCGGCCTTAAGCTGTTGCCAGTACTTGTTTATTCCTCTGGCCTCCTGCTCAACTGCTCGCTTCCATGTGTTACATGGTCGACCAACCCGACGTCTTCCTTGAAGATTATAATCCAGAGCCTGTTTTGCGATATTTTGCTCTGGTTTCCTCAAAGTATGACCGATGAATCTCAATACCTATTTTAGTCTGGCCAGTTGTACTCCAAAGTTCGTCGTTGGAGATCACTTCTGGCCAGAATATTCCTAAAATGCGCCGGAGGCATTGGTTTACGAAAGTCTGTAGTTTCTTGGTAAGTCGAACGGTCACTTTCCACGTAGTACAACCATACAACAACACAGATTTGACGCATGCGTCAAAAACTCGCAGCTTCGTGCGAAGGGAGATCTCTGTTAACCTCCAGAAAGGGGAAAGGATATGTCAATGTTATTATTCCCCAATTCTTAATTTGGTTAGCCAATATACAACCAAGCTACCTTTGCTTATTGTTGTATTGGCTACCAATTTCCTTGGTCTCGGTTTTGGCTATTTTATGATTTGCCTGGTTCGTGTCTCAGAGGGGAAAACCATTAAAAATTAATTTAAAAATACAATAATTAAAATTTTAAAAATCGGACACTGACATATGTACATCAGTTCGAACTTGTGGACATCTAGGTTCAAATTTTCAGACTGGAACGTGCTCTAGATTGATCTGAACACCGCCCATTTAGATAGATGTATAGATACAAGTACAAAGACTTACGAACTTTGTATTTTATTATTATGGATTCCAGGGGTGGGTGTGACTTGCTGCTAACTGAGCCCCCACCTTAAAATAATTCATTCCTACTAAACGAAAGGAGCGCAGAATTTTTTTCTTGGTTTTTTCGAGAGCGCATTAATAGCGCATAATTTTTAATATTTTTTCGTCAATTTTCAATGAAGTTGGTGGACCAACAGGGTAGACGTCTTAGATCTAGAATCTTTAACAACTATTAAAGAATTCATATTTTAAGAGTAATTTCAATCGATTTCTCTGTGTTGATCATTAATTATCGTATATATATGATTTATACTTTACAGGAACTCTAAGCGTTTCAAAATGGTGCGAAGCAATGGAAGCGGCTACAAACTTAGGATTACCATGGCGTTTATTGCGTGATAAACTTGCACCAATTACCGATAGCACACATGGAAATGTTGTAGAAGTTAATTATCAGAAAACTATTGAAATGCTAGAAACTGATTTAATAGTAAGTACATAATTAAAGTTGATCATCAAAAATGCTGTCGTCAATGTAGTGTATAAGCGTACTTGTAATAACATAATCGTCAATATAATGTAAAGGATCCTGTGCACAATGGAACATGCGGCCATCACAATCTCTATCACCACCTCCATTACCATTTTTCGTTGTCCACACAATGGTTTATGTGGATTTACCGTGCCCCTTTCTCCTTCATCGTATTGACAAAATTCTCATCATCAACCATCCTCGGCTAATACGTGGAATCCTGGGCTACTCAACCCTCCATACAATGAAGATGGAGATGAGTATGGTCATGTGGTCTTATAGGGGCGATGAAAGTACTACGCTACAAAATGGTCGTGTAGAAAATCAAAAATAAAAAATTTTAATATTTTTTCAATTCAATTTTCAGAAAACTGCTCACGCTGGAAGTACATCAGTTGCCGAATCGTTGTACAAAAACAAAAGTAGCTTAGAAACAATATTTCGAATACTCGATAAAGATAATTCCGGTGAGTATTATAGATTTCAATGAAATTAATTTAACTTGCTGCAATAAAATTAAGAAATCAAGAAATAATGACTAACGACTCACAAAAGTTGCATACTTCAATTCGTTCAATTACAGTTCTTGTTTTGCCATTTGTACCTTTTGGCTTCTAAGCTACCTGTTAAGATGTAGTAGCCATTGCTTTTGTATTTTTGAATGTAACTAAATTGACGAAAGTAGTAAGAGTTTGGTTTTCTGAAGGATTTGAATTTGAAAAAAGAAAAACTCGGAGAAGTTATTATTAAAAGGCCCGACAAAGCTACTAATATATATGTATATAACACACTTCAAACAATTATTTACGTATTTAGCAACCTTCCTTTTATTTAGGGAAACCAGTAAGTTTGTTTGATTAAGTCACATATTTTATCTATTCCAACATGACCTACCGCATCATGATCGAATCACATTATCCGTCATTTGATCAGGAATATAAAATAATAACTGACTACAATATTTACGATACACAAGTCCCTCTCTTAATTCATAAATTTTATTTTATTCTTTTTCTAGTTGATCCGTGATATTAACTACTGTCGGATCTTTAGCTTGAAACACTATCAAGACTAATTTAAGGGAACTATTCTAGAACTCTATTACACCAATACATCGACTTAACCTGCTCTATGTACTACTTCAAATGAATAATTCAGCTAAAATAAGTCCTATCTATTTATTCGAGGATTTATGTATTTTTTATTCATTGCTAAAACAAAAGCACAACAATCAGTAACTGCGTGAAATTTGATACCGTGTAAATAAATATAAAATATCAGACTTGTATTATGGATACTGTCTCCAACTCAAAGCTATGAAACCGTGCCTCTGTACTTGTAGTACGTTTTGAGAAAAACATTATTGGATGAAACTTGCTACCGTCCTTCTGCTTTTGCAATAAACTAGCTCCTACACCTACGCTAGAAGCGTCGCAATGCAGCTCCATTTCAGCAGTTGGTAAATATATTCGAAGTCCAGATGGAGACAACATTTTAGATTTTAAAACCTGAAAACTTTGTTGTGCAGAGATTTTTAGCAGATCGTACAAAGATTTAGCAATCGTTGCAAAATCTTTAATGAATTGACAAAAATGCGACACTAACCCTAAGAATCGTTGAACCTCTACAGCACTTTTAGGTCTTGGATAGTTGGTTACATAAATTGACAGGTTATTCGAACTTTTGTTATTTTTTCAATTTTAAATAGGATTGAATAATTTTTGCAAGTCTAAAGACTTGGCATCCTTTCAACTGCAAGCCTAGGTCTTTTGCACATAATAAAGAAATTTTATTACATTTATAACATCAAGTTGAAAGACCTTTCAAGCACATCAACAATTTAAATATTTAAGTGCGCTAGGGGTTGCTGAATTTCAACTAAAAAATGAAACTAGTTTTCTTTAAATTAAAATAACCGCAAACTTTCAGTTTTTTGATAAGTCAATTGAACACATTTCTTGTTCACACTGTATCGCCTAAATATTCGCGATATCAATCCCACGACTTAATTGCTTTCCCAACTTCGACTGACTCACGATACGTCGCCTCACCCCTCGCATTAATTGTGTTCCGTCTATCAGACGACTCGATCGGATTCTTAATCCTGACTGACTCAACATCTTCTTTTTGGTCTTTGAAAATTCTTATTTACTAAGATGAAAAAGGTGACTTACAGCAATAGTTTACATATGATTGCCTTCAAGTAAGTGGCGACTATTTAAAATTTTGGCAGGCCCATAACAGTGTTATTGAGATATCAATTTTTAATGTTCTTAAACAAAAAATTTTATTTTTTTTCTGGTAATATAACTAAGCAAATAATTGCACTTCCGCTGCTATGATTTAAATTTGACTTAAATACTAACTTAAAAAGATAAAAAAATTATGATTGGGCGTAAAGTCTAATCATGCGACACTCTAGATGAAATGGGAAATATATCATCTAAAATTCTCTGGAATAGTGAATAGTGAATTTTGTATAAGAGGTGGTAGAAGCAGAGCGGAAGGATTGTAATTTTTATACTCTAGATGAAATCTGAGAGTATTATAAGCTTGCCACAAAGTTTGTAACGCTAAGAAATAAGGATCAAAGAAAAAAATGAATGATACAGAAGTCCATATAATCACTAAAAATCTCAAAACCGTCCGTCTGTCCGTCTGTCCATTTATCCGTCCGTCCATGTCCTCTCTAGCTTGAGAACGCGTTGATCTCGAAAGTTCAAATTTTCTACACGTTGTTTTTAACAAAATAGTAAGGACAAGCTCGTGAACGGGCCAAATCGGTCCACCCCTTCTACCCCCTCCCATAAAAAATTACACAATTGCGCAATTTGACAATAAACGGATGTGCTCGAAAAGTATAAAAGATATTGGTCTGAAATTTGGAACATATTACTTTTATGATGATATCAATCTATCATATAAAAATAATGCGTGTCCTCTGCCTCCTTCCACCACCTCCCATACAAACTGTACTTTTTCATGAAATACTCTAAACCAATTTACTCAGTGCGTATAAAATTTAGCGAGCTGAAATTGTGCACTAAATATTTATTTGAAATTATTAGTACGACCAAAAAGAATTAGACATTTAGTTTCACCCCTTCTACCCCCTCCCATACAAAATGACACAATTTCACAATTCGACAATTTACGGATTTTTTCTAAAAGCATGAAAGCTATTGATCTGAAATTTGGAATATATTACTTCTATAATAACTTCAATTTGCTGTAAAAAAATTAGTTGAGTCCTCCTCTTCCTTCCACCACCTCCCAGACAAACTGCACTTTTTTATGAAATACTCTAAATAAATTTACTCTGTACGTATGAAATTTATCGAGCTGAAATTATGCACTAAATAATTATTTAGAATTATTAGTAAGACCAAAAAAATTAGGCGATTAGCTTCACTGCTTCCATACAATTTGACACAATTCAACAACTTTACAAAAAGTCGATTTTCCTGAAAAGTATGAATGCTACTGATCTGCAATTTAAAATATGCCAATGAATGATATTTACAGTTATTTCTAAAAACTTCATTAATAAATTCACACTCCTTCTACCACCTCCCATACAAATTGCCTAATTTCACTAAATCCAATACACTAATTTTCTCAGTATCTATTAAATTTTTGAATCCTAAACTTTGCTTAAAACATTTTGAGAGCGACCTTAGCGTTATGTGAAAAAATTAGTTCAGTGTCGTCCCCTCTCACCACTTCCCCTAAAAAATTTCTTAGAATAAAAAAAAATTCTTTTTCATCTAGAGTATCGCACGATTGGGCTTCACGCACAGTCGTAGTCCTATTATGTTTATATATGATACCGAATACTGTGTGCAAAATATTTCGTGTTGAATTTGAAGCTTGTAGCTTTCATAGTTTACAAAGAAATTAGACATTGTTTTTCTGAAATATGGGCATTTGTATGGGAGGTGGCAGAGAAAGTGCAAGGTTCTGGATGATTTTGAAACTGCTTATCAAAATCCTTATCATCGTTCCATCAATTCCAATTTAAAAGTCAATAGCTCTCATATGTTCGAAGAAGCAATGTTTTTTTTTTTATTTCTAACATAGACATTTTTACGGGAGGGGCTTAAAGCGAAATTGACATCTCTTTCAACATTTATTGCAATTATTAAGGGACAAATTCTGACAAAATTTTAATTTTCTGCTTTATCTAGTTTTAGTAGAAATTGATATAATGCTTTTACCAAAATTATGCATTAAGAGGGGGTGGAATGAGTATACGGACCAAAAGAAAATTTTTGAATTTTGAAATAGGAAATAGTTTATTGTACCGGAAAATATGTCATCTCAAATTCTTTCGAATAGTGAATAGCGACTTTTGTATGGGAGGTAATAAAAGCAGAGGGGGGGGGGGGGCTTTTGTAATTTGTGTCGGAGAAAGTGAGAGGTCTTGGATGATTTTGAATCTGCTTATCAACATCCTAATCACATTGCTGTGTTACAATTTGGAAGTCGATATGTCTCATATTTTCGAAGGAGAAATACCTTTCTTGAATTTCCAATTCAAAAATTTGAAGGGAGTGTGAAGGGAAGTTCATATTATTTTTAGCATTTATTGCAATTATTAAGGGACAAATTTTGGCAAAATTTTAAGTTTGTATCTTTTCTAGTTACAATGAAAATCGATTAAATGCATTTACCAAAATTGTGCATTTGTATGGGAGAGGGTAGAAGGAGTATTCGAATCAAAACCAAATTTTTCGACATGATATTTGCGATAGTATACTTTTCTCAAAATTTAAAGTTGATAGCTTCGACGGTTTTGAAGAAAAATAATTGAATTGAAATTCCGAAATTTCGTGGAATTTGTATAGGAGGGGGTAGAAAGAGTAAGTGAAGTTAATAGTTTTTCTAAACTTGATTGTAATTCTAATAAAATTAATTATGACAAAAATTGGTTCGTTGGCTGCAATGAAAACCGAATAAATGCATTTTTGTAAATTGTGCATTTATATGGGAAGAAGTAGAAGGAGTAAGGGGATCAGGTCAATATTTTTGACGTCGATGATATTTACATCATTATACTATGACCTAATTTTCAAATCAATAGCTGAAATGGTTTCGGAGAAAAGTCAATTTCTTTAAATTTCGAATTTTTATGAAATTTTTATGGGAGGGGATAGAAGAAGTGGGGGGATGTGGCCCGTTCACGAGCTTAAAGTTACTTTTTTTGCTAAATATGATATATGAAAAATTTCAGCATGATACGTCAAAGCTTTCGAGAATTATGTTGTAGGCAGACAGACAGATGGACAGACGGTCACTCGGATTCGAGGTTTTCGAGCGATTATACATATTTCTGTACCCTTGGCGACTCTGTGCGAGCATTATTTCTTAGCGAAATGGTAAGGCTAACACAATATACTCTCAGATTTCATTTACGGTATAAAAATAACTTATGACTATACTTAAAGCTATGAATTAAATAATTTATGCCACACTTGTCCTGACATTATAGCATTAGCTCCATATATATTTTTTTTTCTTAACCACGATGGATATTGTACGTCCCCTGTTGTTGAAGTTGGTGTAAATATCCCTATGCTGCTCGTTTAATATCCTCTTTGAGTAGATTTATGGTCCGTTGGTGCTCAAATTTAGTCCTGGTGAATACATTTGGTCAAACGTTTTGTTTGGATGATCGTTGACTATTTTAAATGAATGAAATGAATGCCCAGGGAATGGATTTCGACCTGTTCATATAAAGAGACAGGGGATAATTTTTTTCATAATATAGATGAATTGTTTATCAACACATCGCATCAGAATCCTTCTTTCGAACACTTCTGCCCTATGAAGAACTCATTTAGAACACATTAGCCATGTGGGGGCTGCGTGTGTGATAATGGGATGAATAAGGGTTTTCTAGCAAATTATTTTGTGTTTTTTATACTCTAGATGAAATCTGAGAGTATATTGTGTTTGCCTTACCGTTTGTAACGCTAAGAAATAACGCTCGCACAGAGCCGCCAAGGGTACAGAAATATTTGTTGTCGCTCAAAAACCTCGATTCCGAGTGACCGTCTGTCCGTCTGTCTGTCTGTCCGTCTGTGCGTCTGTCAACAGCATAACTCTCGAAAGCTTTGAGCTCTAGTGCTAAAAATTCGTGTGTGTCATTTTTAGCAAAAAATTAACTTTAAGTTCGTGAACGGGCCAAATCGCTCCACCCCTTCTACCCCCTCCCATACAAAATGACACAAATGCGCAATTTGACAATAAATGGATTTGCTCGAAAAGTATAAAACCTATTGGCCTGAAATTTGGAATATATTACTTTTATGATAATATCAATCTACAGTATAAAAATTATGCGTGTCCTCCCCCTCCTTCTACCACTTCCCATACAAACTGTACTTGTCATGAATTACTCTAAGCCAATTTACTCAGTGCGTATAAAATTTAGCGAACTGAAATTGTGCACTAAATATTTATTTAAAATTGTTAGTAAGGCTCGTGTGTGTCATTTTTAGCAAAAAATTAACTTTAAGTTCGTGAACGGGCCAAATCGCTCCACCCCTTCTACCCCCTCCCATACAAAATGGCACAATTTCGCAATACGGCTATAAATGGATTTGCTCGAAAAGTATAAGAGCTATTAGTCTGAATTTCGGGATATATTACTTTCATAATGATTTCAATATACAGTATAAAAATTATTTGCGTCCTCTCTCTCCTTCCAACCCCTGTAACGATCACTCTATAATATCACTCTATAAATTTATTTTAGGGCGGTGGAAAATTTTTTTTTTTGATCGAGTAGGGAAGAAAAAGGGAAAAAATATAATTTTTGGGGGAGTCAGTTTTGTTTTTCGTTTTTTTTTAGTGAGATCAACGAGAAGGATCAAATACTGGTTGAATTATAAAAAAATCTACGATAATTCTACGATTTGAGTGGAGGCGAGAGTTACATTTCATCGAAGAAAAAGAAATTAACTTATGTGAAATCAATCAAGCGGCACCTTCTAAGATTCCACTTGAAGTTTCTTTGCGCGCTCATTGACTTGTGTTGATGGTATCCAGCAACTGTTTTCCAGAAAATCCTCCGCCTTTATCCAAGGAGGTACGGATTCTTGATTCGATCAATCCCGGTTGTTAAAAAAAAAGAAAAAAGAAAGAGGTTTCATCTTTCAAGAAAAGAAAAGGTATTCAGCGACTTGTTTGGCTGTACGCTGAGAAGAAGAAAGAGGTTTCATCTTTCAAGAAAAGAAAAGGTATTCAGCGACTTGTTTGGCTGTACGCTGAGAACAAGAAAGAGGTTTCATCTTTCAAGAAAAGAAAAGGTATTCAGCGACTTGTTTGGCTGTACGCTGAGAACAAGAAAGAGTTTTCATCTTTCAAGAAAAGAAAAGGTATTCAGCGACTTGTTTGGCTGTACGCTGAGGACAAGAAAGAGGTTTGATCTTTCAAGAAAAGAAAAGGTATTCAGCGACTTGTTTGGCTGTACGCTGAGAACAAGAAAGAGTTTTCATCTTTCAAGAAAAGAAAAGGTATTCAGCGACTTGTTTGGCTGTACGCTGAGGACAAGAAAGAGGTTTGATCTTTCAAGAAAAGAAAAGGTATTCAGCAGCTTGTTTGGCTTAACGCTGAGGTCAAGAAAGGGAGTTTTTTTTTAAAAAATATAGAAGAGTGGTGAAAATTGTTAAATTATTATTATTATTATTTTTTTTTTTTATTATTATGTTAATTTATATACATACATATATGTATATTTTAAAAAAACATCTAATTTTTTTTTAGGAATTAACTTACATCAAGTAAGAAGGGGGGAGAAAGGGAATAAAAGGATAAAACTAACTTTTATTATTCCAGTGAAAGTACGAGTGCGCACTCAGTGACATCACATAAAGATTTTTTTCGGGTGAGTTTTTATTTTTGTTTTCTCTCTTCCTTCTCAAGTATATGTATATTGATTCATATAATATAAAATATATATTAAAATATATGTATGTATACATATAAATATACATTTATTGTAAAAAGGGAAAACATTATTTTTATAAATAAATAAGTGTTTTAACGTATTTAATTAAAATTAAAAATTTACACGAATTTTAATTTTTTTTATATATAAATAATGACTTTGTAAGTCATTAAAGACTTGGTTGGTAATTTGGTTTCTTCTTCGTTCCCCCCTCTCCATCTCCAAATCCGGAGAATCATTTCTTTAATTGTATGGGTTGCGACGACACGACCCAACTCTGACTGAGCTAGTCAAAGACAGGTGGTCGCAGACAATTGCCGCATACATATTAAAGAATTATAAATGAATCATCTTGTATAAGGTGGTTACATTTATATATTCTTAAAAATATTAGACACGAATTGAGATCCATTATCAGAAATTAAATTTTCCGGAACTCCATACACCAGAAATATTTCATTCTCTAAATATTGAACTATAGACTTTGTTGAGGCTATTCGAAGTGGTTTCAACAATACAAACTTTGAAAACTGATCTAGTACTATAAGTAAATATTTATTTCTTCTTTTTGAAGAAGGGTATGGTCCAAGTAAATCAATATATATTCGTTGCCATTTACGTTCTACCTTAAACTGTGTAACCATAGGTGGTTTTAATAAAGAATTCGGACATTTTATTTCCTTACATACCGAGCAATTTTTAACATACTCAGTAACTTGAGTAGCTAAATTAGGCCAAAAATATTTTTGACGTATTCTTTCTATAGTTTTTTTTTATTCCTCCATGTGAAGCCAGTGGTAGGTCATGAGCCGATTTAATTATGTCCTGAGTCAATGTATCTGGTATCCATAATTTCCATGAATTAATTATATCGTCAAGAACGTTTGAACTGGAATTAGTTTTCTTGAAAACCAAGTTATCAATTATACATAAATCGGAAATAGTTTCTCCTTTTTGTTGAATTAATGTTATTAATTCTTTATATTGATCGGATTGGAAATGTTCAGACTTAAGATCTAATTCCGGTTTTGCTTCTGAATACGTAAGCACTTCATTATACATTCTAGATAATGCATCTGGTACTACATTTAAAGATCCACTTCGATGTTCAATATTGAAATTGAATCCTTGTAATTTTAAAGACCAACGAGCTAGTCTACCACTCAAATCTTTCTGATTCATTAGCCACTTTAAACTGGCATGATCAGTTATTATTGTGAAGGGTAGTCCTTCAACATACGGTCTAAATTTTTTTAAACAAATAACAGCAGATAAACACTCCAATTCAGTAACACTATAATTTTTTTGTGCAGAATTAAGTTTCTGAGAGACAAATGAAATAGGTAATTCTTCACCCTTTTCATTTAGTTGATAAAGAACTCCTCCAATTCCAGATTGGCTTGCATCACATTGAATTTTAAAAGGTTTCGAAAAATCAGGATTATGTAATATTGGTGATTTAATTAAAGCTTCCTTTAAAGAATCAAAAGCAACTTGTGCTTCCTCAGACCATTTAAATCCACCTTTTTTTTTCTTCAGACAATCTGATATTGGTGAAGCTAAAGACGCGAAATTTGGGACAAATCGTCTATACCAACCTGACATTCCCAAAAATCGTCTGACTTGTTTAATTGAATTTGGAGCAGGAAATTCAGCAATCGCTTTAATTTTTCCTGAATCTACGTTCAGTGTGCCATCACGTACTACATAACCTAAATATTTAACTTCTTTCATACAAAAATGACTTTTTTGTACGTTAATTGTCAAATTTGCCAAAGTTAAACACTTTGCAACTTCTTTTAATATCTTTAGATGATCTTCAAAATCTGGAGAAATAATTAAAAGATCATCCAGATATACAGAAACCCTTTCTCTCATGTCTACAGGTAATGGCTTCATAACTTTATCCATCAACCTACACATTCTTTGAGGAGCATTGCATAAGCCGAATGGCATAACCGTAAATTGATATAAAGGTCTACCAGGTACAGTAAAGGCGGTTTTTTCACGAGAAATTTTCTCAAGTGGTATTTGCCAAAATGCATCTTTTAAATCTAAAGCTGTAATAAATTTAGTATCTTGTAACCTACTAAGCAAACCATCAATATGAGGTAATGGGTAAGCATCCTTTTTTGTAACTTGATTTACTTTTCTGGAATCTATGCACAATCGATTTTTTCCTGGTTTTTGAATAAGAACCACTGGGGAACTCCAAGGACTAATGCTTTCTTCAATTACTCCTAACCTTAACATTCGATCTAACTCTTCAAACATAAGTTTTTGAATAGCCGGTGAAACAGGATAATGTCTTTGTTTAATAGGCGACGAATTTTCTACTTCTATAATATGTTCTTCTAGAGTAGTTTTTCCTAACCCTTTACTTTCAAATGATGGAAATTGAAGAATAATTTCATGCAATCTTTGCTGATCTTTTATATCTAACACATGAACATTTAATTCAGACGTAATAGAAAGTTCAGGAATGTGTTGAATATCCAAAGATTTTCTTTCCAATGAAGCTATGACTGATGGAGCTAATTTGAATAATTTCCAAAAATCCACCCCTAAATAAAGTGATTGTTCTAAACCTGGTATTACAAACAGCTTGATACGCTTAGTTACACCTTTATATTCTATAGAAGCATAAAAGCTACCATGTACACAACAACTAGTACCATCTGCAGTCTGAATTTCTGATATACCTGGCTTAATTTTTATATTCAATTCTTTTAAAAGTTCCAAAGACCCTGCACCTAAACAACTAATATTTGCTCCTCTATCTAGAAGACCAACTAAATTTTTCCCACCAATATTAATTTGAACATATGGTCTATTATCTCCAACTTTAGAAAAGATAGTAGATACTATTAGACGTCTACGAGATATTTGTTTTTTTTTTTTAAAAGGACGAAGTTGGGTTAAAGATTTTTTTGGAGGAACTAATACTTCTGAATCTAATTGATTTTTAAATACTTTTTCTTTTAAGTTTGTCTGATCAGTATTAACATAGTTTACATCAATTAAATTTTCAGTTTGTGTTTCAACTGAAATTCCACCAGTATAAGAAATATTTAACGTTGTTTTTGATGTTCTTTTTGGTTTTTGCCAAAATGTGAAGTTTGTGTATCTCTTTTTTTGAGCTTGAGACGTAATTAGGCCGATCTGTGTCTTCTGAGATCGACCTCTTTCCTCGTTTTTTGACAACGAACACTTAGAACAATTTACACAAGTTACGTCCTTCTCCCCACAATAGTAGCAGAATAAACGTCTACGTGACGAAGGGCAATCTCTGAATCCATGACCACGTGCATTGCAATTCCAACAATTTTCTGACAAATTTTGTTTGTACTTACTAGAAGTTGCATTCATCTCATACACTTGATTAACATTCATATTAAATTCATTGTCTTCCTGTATTTCGGATACTTGACGATTTCTAGTATATATATTTTGTGACTTTAAATAATTTTCAGCTTTACGTGATGACTCTCGAAATTTGTCTATCGTATTAAGATTCATTGCAAATATGAGTTGAGCAATTTGATGATTAATGTTTGATAGTAAAATTGAAATTACTTCTTCATCAGCCAAAGGTCGTAATCTCTGATTATTCAATGAAACTAATACAGATATAAATTCTTCTACTGATTCCTTAGAATCTTGTCGACGTCTTTCCATAGCATGGAGTATTTCAGCGTCAGACGTCCACAACTTAAAACGTTGAATTACAGACTGTTTCAGTTCATTCCACGTTGAAAATGGTTTTGCTCTCAAATATTGCCAAAACCATGACTCCGCCGCACCTGATAAAGTTCTAAAGAAATTATTAATCCAATAATTTTCTGAATAATTTTCTAAATTTTTCAAATGTTCGATCCTGAACATGAACTCATCCACAGGAATACTTTTTGTAGTACCATCAAACTTTGTATGCCATTTACTTAAAGGGCTATGAGACCGTATTTGTGTTGTGCAATTATCATCTGAAGAAGATAACGTTCTACGTACACTATTTGTTTCATATCTCCTTTCTCTTATAGTATTTGGTTTATTTTTAAGTTTCAACTCTAAATAATTTACTCGATTTTTAAATTTTAACAATTCTGCTTCTAAAGTTTGAATATAATTTACATTTTCCGAATCAAAATCTTTTTGTAAATCATATCTTCTTTTCAATAAGGGTGTATCACCCATCCCATTATTTTGTTGAGGAGAGAATGGATTTGTAGAGTGTAAACTCACTCTTTCCAATTCAGGATTCACCTGGTCTATCTCTTCATATGCTTCAGACATCCTGTTTGTAAATTGAGCAGCAAGTTTTGCTGCTCTGGATCGAGTCATAGGCAAACTATACTGCTCCTCTACATCTTCTGGCAAAACCGACGGCGGTGTTCGAAGCATAATAAGTTCTAATATTTTAGTTTTATTATTATTAAATTAGTAATAGTATTGTTAATATTTTTAAATTCAATATTGTATATTAATTGGTTGGTTTTGGTCTCTCTCTCCTCAACTCTCCAAAAAAAAAAAAAAAAAAATTAATTTATTGAAAACATCACGATTCAAAATTCCAAATGACAATTTTTGTCCATTGCCCCACGTTGGGCGCCATATAAATGTAACCACCTTATACAAGATGATTCATTTATAATTCTTTAATATGTATGCGGCAATTGTCTGCGACCACCTGTCTTTGACTAGCTCAGTCAGAGTTGGGTCGTGTCGTCGCAACCCATACAATTAAAGAAATGATTCTCCGGATTTGGAGATGGAGAGGGGGGAACGAAGAAGAAACCAAATTACCAACCAAGTCTTTAATGACTTACAAAGTCATTATTTATATATAAAAAAAATTAAAATTCGTGTAAATTTTTAATTTTAATTAAATACGTTAAAACACTTATTTATTTATAAAAATAATGTTTTCCCTTTTTACAATAAATGTATATTTATATGTATACATACATATATTTTAATATATATTTTATATTATATGAATCAATATACATATACTTGAGAAGGAAGAGAGAAAACAAAAATAAAAACTCACCCGAAAAAAATCTTTATGTGATGTCACTGAGTGCGCACTCGTACTTTCACTGGAATAATAAAAGTTAGTTTTATCCTTTTATTCCCTTTCTCCCCCCTTCTTACTTGATGTAAGTTAATTCCTAAAAAAAAATTAGATGTTTTTTTAAAATATACATATATGTATGTATATAAATTAACATAATAATAAAAAAAAAAAATAATAATAATAATAATTTAACAATTTTCACCACTCTTCTATATTTTTTAAAAAAAAACTCCCTTTCTTGACCTCAGCGTTAAGCCAAACAAGCTGCTGAATACCTTTTCTTTTCTTGAAAGATCAAACCTCTTTCTTGTCCTCAGCGTACAGCCAAACAAGTCGCTGAATACCTTTTCTTTTCTTGAAAGATGAAAACTCTTTCTTGTTCTCAGCGTACAGCCAAACAAGTCGCTGAATACCTTTTCTTTTCTTGAAAGATCAAACCTCTTTCTTGTCCTCAGCGTACAGCCAAACAAGTCGCTGAATACCTTTTCTTTTCTTGAAAGATGAAAACTCTTTCTTGTTCTCAGCGTACAGCCAAACAAGTCGCTGAATACCTTTTCTTTTCTTGAAAGATGAAACCTCTTTCTTGTTCTCAGCGTACAGCCAAACAAGTCGCTGAATACCTTTTCTTTTCTTGAAAGATGAAACCTCTTTCTTCTTCTCAGCGTACAGCCAAACAAGTCGCTGAATACCTTTTCTTTTCTTGAAAGATGAAACCTCTTTCTTTTTTCTTTTTTTTTAACAACCGGGATTGATCGAATCAAGAATCCGTACCTATTTGGATAAAGGCGGAGGATGGAAAACAGTTGCTGGATACCATCAACACAAGTCAATGAGCGCGCAAAGAAACTTCAAGTGGAATCTTAGAAGGTGCCGCTTGATTGATTTCACATAAGTTAATTTCTTTTTCTTCGATGAAATGTAACTCTCGCCTCCACTCAAATCGTAGAATTATCGTAGATTTTTTTATAATTCAACCAGTATTTGATCCTTCTCGTTGATCTCACTCAAAAAAAACGAAAAACAAAACTGACTCCCCCAAAAATTATATTTTTTCCCTTTTTCTTCCCTACTCGATCAAAAAAAAAAATTTTCCACCGCCCTAAAATAAATTTATAGAGTGATATTATAGAGTGATATTATAGAGTGATATTATAGAGTGATCGTTACACCCCTCCCATACAAACTACACTTTTTAATGAAATGCTCTAAGCCGATTTTCTCAGAACATATAACATTTATCAAGCTCACATTTTGTGATAAATACCTATTTAGCATTATCACTAAGATCAGAAAATAATATTTGATTAGCTTTACTGCTTCTACCCCCTCCCATACAATATGACACAGTTTCACAACTTCACAAAAAATCTATTTTCTTGAAAAGTATGAATGTTACTGGTCTAAAATTTAAGAAATGTCAATTTTATGATATTCTTAGTTATTTCTGAAAAAATCACTAAAATGCCCCCACTCTTTCTACCACCTCCCATACAAACTGTACATTTTCACTAAATCTAACACACTCATTTTCTCAGCTCCTATTCTATTTTTGGAGTAAGCATTTTGTATAAAACATTTTTATAGCTACTTTAGCATGATGGGAAAAAAATTAGTTCAATGCTATCACCCCTTCTAACACTCCCCATACAAAATTTCTTGGGATCACAAAAAACTCTATTTCATCTAGAGTATCGTAAGATTGCGGTTTACGCGCAATCGTAGCCCTGTTATGCTTTTTTGTTGAGTCCTTATTTTTTGGATAACAAGAACTTGACACTGTGGTACGCGCCATGGCTTTATTGAGATTAAAATTTAACAGATTATTGAAGTTTACTCCTAAATACTATTTTGATGTTCAATTTGTTGGCTCTTTGCGAATTCCCACTGAAAACGCGTTGGTTGAAGGATTTCTGAAACAGATAAGCTCAATTTTTGATTCATTCACTCGAATACCACATTTTTGGTAGAACGAAGTCAGGTTTTGAGATAGTTCTCTAAGGATTTTCTCGTTTTTAAGGGATTTATCCATGATGAAAATACCAGTGTATCATCTGTATTTTTGATTAATTTAACCGGTGATGCAGGAACAGGTAGATCTGCTGTATTTTGTGAATAAGAGTCCGGTTATTGAGCCCTGAGGCACTCCAGAAGTCACTACCTTTTGGCTGGAAAGACCATTATTCACAAATACAACGAAAGTACGGTTTTTGAAAAAGCTGATGGCGAGCTTAATGATGGATAGGGTGAAGTTATTTTGAATTAATTTACAAACAAGACCGTGTGTCCAAGCTAAGTCGAAAGTCTTCTCAATATTCAATGCACACGCCACGGTGGATACATTTTTAACATTAACGTTCGTAATCGTTGAGTCATAAATGCTGAGACAGCTTGTTGCGACATGTGGTTTGCTCGAAAACCAAACTGGTGCACGTTCTTTATACTCTAGATGAAATCTGAGAGTATTATAAGTTTGCCACAAAGTTTCTAACGCTAAGAAATAAGGCTCGGAGAAAAAAATGATTGATACAGAAGTTCATTTAATCACTCAAAAATCTCAAAACCGGATGTCCGTCCGTCTGTCTGTCCATCTGTCCGTCCGTGTCCTTTCTAGCTTGAGAACGAGTTGATCTAGAAAGTTCAAATTTTGTACACGTCGTTGTTGACAAAAAAGTAAGGACAAGTTCGTGAACGGGCCAAATCGCTCCACCCCTTCTACCCCCTCCCATACAAAATGACACAATTGCGCAATTTGACAATAAACGAATTTGCTCGAAAAGTATAAAAGCCGTTGGTCTCAAATTTGGAACATATTACTTTTATGATGATATCAATCTATCGTATAAAAATTATGCGCGTCCTCTCCCTCCTTCTACCACCTCTCATACAAACTGTACTTTTTCATGAAATACTCTAAACCAATTTACTCAGTGCGTATAAAATTTAGCGAGCTGAAATTTTGCACTAAATATATATTTGGAATTATTAGTAAGACCAAAAAAAATAGACATTTAGTTTCATCCCTTCTACCCTACAATTTCGCAATTCGACAAAAAACGGATTTTTTCAAAAAGCATAAAAGCTATTGATTTGAAATTTGGGATATATTACTTTTATAATAATTTCAATCTGCTGTATAAAAATTAGTTGAGTCCTCCCCTTCCTTCCACCACTTCCCATACAAACTGCACTTTTTTATGAAATACTTATGCACGTATGAAATTTATCGAGCTGAAATTATGCACTAAATAATTATTTAGAATTATTAGTAAGACCAAAAAAAATTAGGCGATTAACTTCAATCTTTTTACCACCTTCCATACAATTTGACACAATTCCACAACTTTACAAAAAGACGATTTTCGGGAAAAATATGAATGCTACTGATCTGCAATTTAAAACATGTCAATTAAATGATATTTACAGTTATTTCAAAAAACGTCATTAATAAATTCACACTCCTTCTACCACCTCCCATACAAACTGCACAATTTCACTTAATCCAATACACTAATTTTCTCAGTACCTATTAAATTATTGAATCCTAAATTTTGAATAAAACATTTTGATAGCAACCTTAGAGTGATGTGAAAAAATTAGTTCAATGTCGTCATCCCCTCTACCACTTCCCCGACAACATTTTTTAAAATAAAAAAATATTCTCTCTCATCTAGAGTATCGCACGATTGGGCTTTACGCCCAGTCGTAGTCCTGTTATGTTTTTATTATAGAGTCCGGAAATGTGACTGAACCAAATCATTTTTAGCAATTTTCGCAAATTGGATATTATAGAAATAAGCCTAAAACTTGATACGTCAGTAGTTTTTCCTTTTTTATGAATTAATCCCTAATTCGACTTCCTTCCGGCTCTTAAGAAAGTAACTACTGTTAAGGCAGTTATTAAATATTATTGTCAATACCTCAACGGCTTAACCTGGAAGTTTTTTAGGATAAAGCTCGAAATATTGTCGAGCCCTGAGAGCTTGTTCGCCTTAATACGATTCCGAGGATATCATTGATGGAAGCCATTTTTCCAGATCATGAGGAACATTTGAGGGATTGAAGTTAGTGAATTCAGTGATATTATCAATCGAATTGGCTGAGAATTCAAAAATGCAATAATTTACCAGCTAGCTAATCTCGTTTTCTTCAGCGTTTAGTTGTTTTGCAAATTTATTTGGAAGAATTTCAGATTTATCATCATTCTAGTAAATGGGAGTATTATTAATTGTCGCAAGAAAATTATCCTTATTTGTCTACATTCAAAAACCGGGAGAAATATTTTCAAGTCTATACGTAAGCTGTTTACTACGAAAATTATTTACCATTTCAGTAACTATTATGGAGAGGCAATTAATTCTCGATAGGAGTGACTTATATTCTGGTCCCTCCTTATTGCCATCCTTTGATAGAAACGTTTGAGTTTCTTGCGCCATATTTGTCCGGCATTCAGATGCTTTTATCTAGAGTGAGGGAATGCATTGTGCAGGAATTTGCCCATTTCTATTTTTTTTTGGAATATTTTTCACTACTGCTGTTAATTTTAGTGGTAATTATTTCTATGTAATTGTCAATTTCAGTAGGTTCCTTCTCAAAATTGTATCCTTCTAATCGAAGTGCCACAAATTTGGAAAATTTATTCCAGTTCGTATTTTTAAAAGACCTGTAAGTTATTGGGGAAGCTTCAATAAAACTTAAAACCAACTTGAATGTAAGAAGGCATTTTACAGCGAAGTGATTGGACCTACCTGCGTGTGTGCTACACACTGAAGTGCTGTCCTGTCTCAGGTCATCAGATACTATAAAGAGTCTATGTTGGATGAGCTAGCCGGTCTACATTATACAATGGCGCTACAACCCAAATCGATCTTAAGCATTTTCATTACTTATTGTGGAAGGATTGTTAGCCCTTCGCACAACCCTCGATCAACGAATTTTCATTTTTCTAAGATTGAGCTAACTAAAGTTTATCCAAGGCGGTAGTGTGCTGGAATTATTCCTCGACCTGAATTTGAACTCACTAGTTGGGGAAATTTACTACATTACTTGCATCACTTCTCCAATTATGAAGTTCTTCCGTGATTGTTGATTTAACTATCATCCCAAGAGAGATGTCTGGAGTTAAAATCTCCTCCAGCCCGGACGTAGTCAAATTTTGTCAATAGAGAATTGAGAACTCGTTAGTCTTGTTTCAATCCATTGGAGTTAATTTTTCGGGGAATATAAATAGATATTATCAATACAAATCTGAATTCTGTTCTATGCTAACTGTTCTGTGCTAACTTGGTTAGATTTAAATTTGTTTCGCACTAGAATGGCTGCGCCACCGTTTGAGTTGTTACGGAATACATTGGTAACCAGCAAATTGGAGACTATGCCTTGGGTTCAGATTTGTTTCGGTTAACAGGAAAATGTCGATTTAAAGGAGTTAACTAGTTTATTAGCTGTCGCTCTTCTTAGGAGCGCAATCAATGAGTTAGCATTGAAGGTTACTACTTCAAGCTCCATTTTGAAGAAGAGATGTGGCAACTTGCAGAGCAGCAACTCTACTTCTGGTTGCGTTGGAGGCATTGAGGATTTCATTGATGTGCCCATCAATATTAAACATGTTAAGGTGTTTATGGGAGAAATAGCGGCACTTGGCTGGCCTTGTGGTTTTGCGTTTGATACAATGGCCTGCTTGGCAGCCATGGAGTAGAAGAGATTATTTTTCACTAAGTTATTAGATGAGTGTCTGGCGAAGGACTTCGCCAACGATTTTTCTCGGTATTTTTCAGATTTCTTTTGTTCCATTCTTTTAATCATGCTTTGGAAAGCTAGCCAACCTCTGAAGCTAGTGGGATGACCCTCTAGACCACAATAACAGCAAATTGGTAGCCCGGCAGTTGATTTATGGCATTCACCTCTTATATGGGATACTTTGCATCTGACACATCTGTGGGTGATAATGCAGTTTATGGTGACATGACCAAAATTTTGGTAATTGAAACATTGCACTTTGTAAAGATTTTTATCTTGTCCCAAGTAATTTTTGGGTACAGAATAATTTTTATCTTCAGATCCTGCTATGGAGCAAAATAGGCAACAAACTATTTCGAGTTAGAAATAAAGGAATCATTCATGGTTTTCTTATTTTGTTTTTCCTTCCGAGTGCCAAAGTTCTTGACAGAAATTAAGTTAATTAAATTAGGTCAAAGTATCGGGAGTACAAACTGAAACCCGCCGTTTCTCAATAGATGGCGCCAGCAGTAAATGCTGATCAACAATGGTAGATCAGGCATCTGTCAACAACTCCTGAACTTGTGAAGTTTTATCGGCGTCATATACTTTTTGTACGCGAATATGTCGAAGTTTGTGCCAAATTTGCGTCATTTGCAGGTAGTTCTGCTTTTTGAATTCATTTCAATAAAAAATCTGCGGCTGAGGCGTGAAATTTATGGCGAGGGTGCCTTTAGTGAAAGAACGTGTCGTGAGTGGCTTCAACGAGCGAGAAAATTTTTGTGGTACATTATGAGCTGTTGAAACCGAGTCAAACCATCACGGGAGATCACTATCGACTACAATGGGTGCGTTTGAGCCGAGCATTAAGGGAGAAACGGCCACAGTACCAAGACAACGCTCGGCTAGATGTTGCTTAGGTTGTGAAAACCTACCTAGAAACATTGAACTGGAATATCCTACCCCATCCGCCGAATTCTCTAGACATCGCCCCTTCCAACTACCACCTATTCCGATCAATGACGTATGGCACTTTCATTGTTACGATGAAGCCAAAAGTTGGGTCGATTCGTAGATCGGCTGTAAAGAAGAGCAGTTTTTTCGACGCGGAGTCTGTATGCTGCTAAAAAGATGGAAAAAGTTGTGGCTAGCGACGGGAATTTCTTTGAATAATAAATATTTAATGATTTTTGCACAATAAAAGCTCGAATTTTGAAAAAAAAAAAAAAAAAAAAGAAACGGCAGTTTTCAATTTGTGCTCCCAATGTAATTATATCTTCTACAATAGCACTACAGTCCAAATCGAGCATTGACCTCCTAACCTTCAGGTTTCTTAACATTTCTCATTATTTATTGTGGAAGGGTTGTTAGACCTTCGCGCAACCCTCTATCTATGAATTTTCATTTTCGTAGATTGAGGTGACCAAGGTATACCCAAGCAGGCAGTGTGTTGGAACGTCGACCGGAATTTAAACTCATGGACCTTCGCATTGTAGACAAACATGCTATCCATTAGGCTACACCTTAGCTAATATATATGCATATCATTAATGTCAAAAAATATTGATCCGATCTCCTCACTCCTTCTACCCCCTCCCATACAAATGCATAATTTTCAGAAATGCATTTATTCCATTTTCATTGAAGCTACCGAAGCAAAATTAACAAATTTTCGCCAGTATCAATTTCATTCTATTTGCAACCAGCTTTAGAAAGTCATCAACTTCACCTCACTCTTTCCGCCCCCTCCCATACACATTTCATGAAATTTCTAAACTCATTTAAAACATTTTTCTTCCAAACCGTCAAAGCCATCGACTTAAAATTTTGATCGAAGTAAAATAATATAAAAATCTTCATTGCCACAAAATTTTGTTTTTATCCGTATACTCCTTCTAACCCCTCCCACACAAATGAATAATTTTGGTATATGCATTATATCGATTTCCATTAAAAGAAAAGGTAGAATTTGTTCCTTAATAATTGCTTAAAAAAAATATCATCCTTCCACCCCCTCCCATACAAATATCTATAATAGAAATTTAAATAAGCATTTCTCCTTCGAACATATGAGAGCTATCGACCATAAAATTGGAAGAAAGCATAGTGATGAGGGATGCCTAAAAGGATACTGATAAGCAGTTATAAGATCTTCGAAAACATTCCACTTCCTCTGAAAGCTCCCATACAAATCTCTCAATTTCAGAAAAACAATGTCCAATTTTCTTGAAAATTATGAACGCTACAAATTATAAATTCTGTACGAAATATTTTATATACAATATTCGGGGTCATATACAAGAATTCCAAACCTCCCCCCTCTGCTTCTACTACCTCCCATAGAAAAGTCACTATTCACCATTAGGCCTTGCGCCCAATAATAATTGTTGTTTTTTTTTTTTTGAATTTAACAATGATTCAAATTGAAACAGAGAAAAAAAAATTATTTAACGAAAGAGCACAAAGAAATGAAATGAAATTAAATCTGAAAAATTCAAATTATTTATTTACATGTTGGTTAAAAACACAACTCAATAAGAAAACAGACAAAACTGCAATTTCCAGCGAAATCCTGCATTTAACAATCAGGCAGACTCAATCTCATGATCAGTCCCACCAGCTCAGTGCGCATAGTGTTCGCTTTCTATCATTCAGTCCCCATAACATCTGCAAATATTTGTCAGTAACAGCCAATAGAACTGAAAAATATACCAGCTTCGCCACTCGTTACGGTCATTCTCACTCCCCTTCCCCTACTTTCCCTAAATGACTGTGTTTGTGCATTGCACGTAAATCTAGAAATTGCCTAAAACACCAATCATTCTGTAAAAAAAATTCACACCAAGCAACTGCTCAATGATATCTGTTCACTGCTCGTGCTCAGTGGTATTGCTAACTGCTCACTGAGCAGACATAGCAATGAATGAACAGATGAGCAGGTTTGCGACTTTACGAGCTATGAGCAGATCGATAAGCTTAGAGCTACTCGAAGCAGGCCGGTGAAGTGCGACTGTAATTTGTTTAGCGAGCTTTGATCTGATCGGTGGGTTATGATCAGATCGGTGGGACGTGCGAAGTGGTCAACAAAATAAGGTGCGCTTTCGTTAGTAAGCTGCGATTTGTTTGGCGAGCTTTGAACAGAGCTGCGGCCAGAGTGAGGTTGGAAGTGTGAGTTATACGATTAATGTGGGAGTGCGAACAAAAACCCTGGGATTTGTAGCGATGATCATTACAGCAATTTTATTGGCGATAGCAGTATGCACTAGCTCTGCTCTTCTAATCGTAGCTCTCTTCAATTTTCAATCGCGATATGCGATTGCTCTTGTAAAAGAGCATACCAACTCTAATCGCGGATAGTCGATGTGTAATTAAATATGAGTGAGTGTGTGTGTGCAGCATAGCAGATAGCTGAAGATCTCGCATATTCGATGAACGACTAAGGCTAACATTCAACAATATTATTGATTTTTTTCCTTAACATTTCAATAGTCTTTCTGATATTTTTTGAATTAAAATGCTTACCAAGTTCCAAATTTCAAAAAATTTATCAATATATTGATCAATAAATTCAATTTTCCAGGATTTATTTCGCTAGAAGAGTTCAGTGATGCTTGTGATTTACTAAGAAAACATCTGCCTGAACACGATACTCAAGAACAATTACTGGATATGTGTCGAATGATGGACATAAATAAAGACGGATTGGTTGATCTAAATGAATTCCTCGAAACATTTCGATTATGCGAACAGGCCAAAGGTTGCAGTAGTGAAACAGCGTCGGGTGCATCGCCAAAACAAAATGGCGGCATTATCTTGGAAGGCAAAGATAATAAAAGTGGTATTATTAAAAGAATATTTAAATAATTAATTATATAAATTGTTCGATTTTAATGTTTTTTTTTTTTTGGAAACGGAAAACATTTTTGTATGAATTTTCTTTAATTTATTTATTTATAAATTATTTCTTATAATTAATTGATTTAATGCACTTCAAATTTAAAAAAAAAAAGAAAAAGAGAAACGGTAGTCGGCGCATATATCGAAGAATTATGCCGAGCTACTATCAATGTAATTATTGCAGATTATAATTCTAGTTATAGATGAGATGAATGATTGACTGGTAGAGCATGATTGCTTTAGTAAGCTTGGTTATTAGCAATTTCATCAATTTTATTGCAATGCACAAATAGTTATCTCGAAGTTGTTATTGTCGAATAAACTTCTGATTTTCTCTCCCACACATATAAGTATTTAATATTAGCTTAAAAGTCTATTAACAATACAGATAATTATCTTAATTTCTGTATATATGAATAGGTATGTTATATCACAATAAAAGTAAATTTAAATTCATATCCTTTTACCATTTTTCAGACAAATGACAAAAAAAATTCTCGAAATCATTATGAATTTAGAGGATATAGTCTCACTTACTAGAGCAGGTTAAAAATTTCGCGGAATGACAGGGAAATAGGGTAAAATTAAATTTCCTTTTCAATATATTCTCCCTTAAGCCTAATGCATTTATCACATTTCTCACAAAGTTTATTAATTCCTTCTAAAAAAATGTTTTATCACGACCTTCAAAATAGGCTGATATTGCCGACTTCACTTCATCGTTCGTAAATTTTTTTCCCCCGAAATTCTTTCTTCAGTTTTGGGGATAAAGAGAAATCGGAAGGTGCCAGATCTGGACTATAAGGGGGGTGGTTCAATACTCCATAGCCGCATTTCTGTAGGGCAGCCCATTGCAACATGTTCTTGTGGACAGGTGCGTTGTCATGCAAAAGCAACACACCTTGAGTTCACATTTCTCTTCTATTTTCTTTCATGACATCCTTTAATTTTTATAGCAGGTTGGCATAGTATCCTGTCCTTTTTCTTTATAGTCGATCATCAAAACCCCCTCTGAATCCCAAAAAATAGTGGCCGTGATTTTTCGGTGGATTTTGAGACCTTGAACTTCTTGGGGGTGAATCGCCTTTACGGAGCCACTACATTGATTCAGACTCATAATGATGAATGCATCTTTCGTCTCCAGTAACAATCCGCGATTCAAATACTCGCGTGAACACTCGACGCGCTGCTTTTTCTGAACTGCTAAGAGCACTCTCGGTTACCGCTGACTTTAGACATACTGAGATGATCGTGGAGAATATTAAAAATGGTTGTATCTGATACTCCAGCCATTTGTGCGAATTATTTCTTCTTTAAACGAGCATTTTCGAGAACAAGTTTCTCCACTTTTTCGACGATTTTCGAGCCGCCCGAGTATTTATCATCTTCAATTAACTCTCTGCCTTGCCTGAATAAACTATGCCACTTATAAATCATTGTTTTTCCAGGACAAGAGACCCCTAAATAGATGACATTTCTTCTAAAATGATTTGTGAGGTTTTTCCTTGTTTGGTAAGAATCTTTAAGACAGCACGAAACTCAATTTTGTCCATAGTTTGCGATTTCTTTCCGATTTACTTGTTGATTTGGCGATAACTAAAAGGTTAGTGATTCGATTTGACAGAAACTTTGTATTTATACCTTTATTCAGTGTTAGAATACCTTCAGGCACAAATATTTTCCCCTCCCTTGTCGATCCCCTTCATTTCGCGAAATTTTTGATTCCCCATGTATTAATGAAAACGATGTTCTAAACACCAGTTGATAAAAGTCATTCTTTCCTTCTACCACCTCCTACATACAAATTGCAACGAAGCTAAAGATACAAGTGTGTCTACCTACTTTTCTATAGTCAATACACTCTAGTATTGAGTGCAGAAAAGTAGGTAGCTGTGTTAGATGCAGAAATTTCAGAGTTTAAAGAGTATGAATGAGAGAGGAAAACAACAAAAATGAAGTGATATTATTTTCATAAATATTTTTATTTTTTTTCTGAATTCAGCACTTGTGCGAGTAGTATAGAGATTAACTAAATTTATTTTATTTTCAATTCTTGCTTATTATTTATATTAAATCTTAGTGAAAATTATTTTGAAAAATACTAACAATTTTTCTCTTTCTTGCGATATTTTTTATCTCATTTCATTTTATGCGCAAACCAGGCAATGGTTCAATGAAACGTTCAGCATATAAAAGTGTAACGTCCGAAGAGGATGAAGATATCGAATATAATGCGTGTGAAGATCAAAAGGACTGTTAAACGATTGAATTGAAAACTTGGATTTAATCAAAAACAAAAATTCTTTTCTACTAATTAAGTTATGTACATTAATTTAAAACAAAACAAAAATTATGAATTAAACAAATTTTGTAAATATTATTTGATTTTGTATTAATTTTTGAATTTAGAAATTTTTTCTATTTTTCTTTCGAAGGGAAATAATCAGATGAAAAGTAACTAAAAACTGATTTACATGTTTTTGTTTAGGTGAAATTTCAACAAAGAAGTCAACATGTAGGAAGAGAAAAATCTATTCTAGAAAATTTCCAAGACTATCACCTTTAATTTGTCACGATTCTCCCCAAGAGTGTACCAGTCACTAAATATAATTAATTAAGCTGCATATCTGCCCTTCAGAAACTTCTCAATTTCCAACTTTTTGAGGAAAAGCAAAATGCTTTCTTCCTAATCGATAGTCTTACTATTTCTTAAGTCTCTTCAAACAACTCGGAAACGAGCTTACAGCTGAGCCAATTTAAATCTGATTTTCACAAGAGTCCAGAACATAGCTCAATTTAAATCCAGGTAATGTTATAAAATTAACTTCTGGTGTACTAAAATTTAAAATCTTTCTTTAAGCTGTAATCTTTTTGTAAAATAATTCGATTTTATACAGGTAATCAGATGAGTATGAAATTTTAATACACTTCTAATTGAAAACTTTCTAAACCCCTATTTTGTGATTAATTAAAATTATAATAAAAAAAACTGCATCAATTTAAAAGACTTTCCCTAATTTGTTTAGCCTTCTTCAATTATTCTAAAAAAAATATGTAGATAAAAGTTTTTTTTTGTATGTAAATTTTTTAATCATAAATAAAAATTTAAAACTACAGCAAATATCTAATGGGATCAAAACAAACAAGTAATGTATAATTAAATAATTACAAAAATACGCTAGAGCTAACTCCATATTTTTAAGCACATTTACAAACTATTAAATCATAAATACTTTAAAAAAATACAAAATCATATATTTAAAAAAAAAAACATTAAAAAAAATATATATGGGTGCATAAAGATTAAGTTCAGTGACTTTAACTTTAGAATTAAAATCTTCTCAAAAAAATACTTAAAAATTAAGGGATCAGATCGATGTGCATAAGTCCGGCCTGCATTCGATGCAGCAGCTTTGGCTTCGAATTTGTGGAAATTAATTTTTATGTAACTTGACAAAGTCACAGTAGAGTTTCGTTTGAATTCTTATGCCTACCTTTTTAAATTACACATATACATGTGGGAAAGGACGAAGCCGAAGCTACTGCTTCCATTGTAGATCCGCACTATAAGGAATTTTTTTTATTGATTTCCAAATTAAAATTAAGAACGAAAATGGTTTACACGACCCGTTCCTATAAGAAAAAAATCAAAATCACTCTATTTTCAGCCAAATTTAATTTATGCAGTAGAATTTAAAAATTAAAAGGTAGCAGATATGTATCTTACTGGAGTCTTTTTATTTTCAAATTTAGAAGGAAATTTAATAAAGCTTATGCTCGTAATAAATTTCTATTTTGGATACAACCCGATTTTTTAGCATGCATGCAGGATTTTATATTTCGAAATATTAAGCAGGGAATTTTGGCCTTAGATTTCTTATTGTGATCTGAAATTTGGAATATATTATTTCTATGATGATTTCATTCTACGGTATAAACATTATTTGAATTCCTTACAACTTCCACGACCTTCCACACAAACTGCACATTTCTTGAAATATCTACTATAAACCAATTTACTCAGTACGTATACAATTTATCGAATTAGAATTATTAGTAAGACTAAAAAAATTAGAGGATTATCATACAATCTAACTCAATTCACAACTTTACAAAAAGTCAATTTTCCTGAAAAGTATAAATCCTACTAATTTGCAATTTAAATCATGTAAAAATATATATATATATAAATTATAGTTATAAAAAGTCATTAAAAACTCCCTACTCTTAGTTTTCATTAGCTAAATGCTGTCATCATTTCTACCACTCCGCATACAAAATTTTTTAAAATCAACAAATTTCTCTTTCATCTAGAGTATCGTAGTCCTGTTATGTTTTTTAAAATTATTTTTATGGTGATAGTTTTTCCATATTTTTAGCGTTTTTTTCACAGCATCCGAAATACTCGTAACTTAGGGGGTCACTCTTTAATGCTTAGTTAGATCGACATGGGTTAGAAAAACATGTGGAAATAGAGGGAGTTCTAAGGTAAACGTAGGAGGGATAAGTCTGAAATAGCGGTGGGCGTCGTTTCTGAAGTGTTGGGGATTGTACGCCGCTGTAAACAGATTGCCCGGTAATGCATTCCACATCAAATCAAGCGATCAAATCATATTTCTGACTACCAGATCTATTCTTCATACAAATTGCTTGCCAAGAACTCAATTGAACATAACAGAATTATCCTTTTCTACAATGGCACTACATCCCGAATCGGGCTTTGGCCTCCTGACCATCAGATTCCTAATCATTTCAAATACTTTTTGTGGAAGGGTTTTTAGCCCTTCGCACAACCCTCTATCTACGAACTTTCATTTTCGTAGATTGAGGGTACTAAGGTATACCCAAGCAGGTAGTGTGCTGGAATTATGCATCGACCAGAATTTGAACTCACGATCTTCGCATTGTAAACCAACACGCTACCCACTAGGCCAACACCCTAGCTCAACAGAATTATGATTGGGCGTAAAGCTCAATCATATGATACTCTAGATGAAATAGGAAAGAGTTTATTTTGCCGGAAAATATGTCATCTCAAATTCTTTCGAATAATGCGACTTTTGTATGAGAGGTTGTAAAAGCCGAGGAGAGAGGCTTGTAATTATACTCTAGATGGAATCTGAGAGTATATTGTGTTTGCCTTACCGTTTGTAACGCTAAGAAATAATGCTCGCACAGAGCCACCAAGGGTACAGAAATATTTGTTGTCGCTCAAAAACCTCGATTCCGAGTGACCGTCTGTCTGTCTGTCTGTGTGTCTGTCTGTCTGTCTGTCTGTCTGTCCGTCTGTGCGTCTGTCTACAGCATAACTCTCGAAAGCTATGCGCTATAGTACTAAAAATTGTTGTGTGTAATTTTTAGCAAAAAAGTAAGGTCAAGTTCGTGAACGGGCCAAATCGCTCCACCCCTTCTACCCCCTCCCATACAAAATGACACAAATGCGCCATTTGACAATAAACGGATCTGCTCGAAAAGTATAAAAGCTATTGCCCTGAAATTTGGAACATATTACTTTTATGATAATATCAATCTACCGTATAAAAATTATGCGTGTTCTTCCCCTCCTTCTACCACCTCCCATACAAACTGTACTTGTCATGAATTACTCTAAGCCAATTTACTCAGTGCGTATAAAATTTAGCGAGCTGAAATTGCGCACTAAATATTTATTTAAAATTGTTAGTAAGGCTAAAAAAAATTAGACGATTAGCTTCACCCCTTCTACCCCCTCCCAAACAAAATGGCACAATTTCGCAATTCGACTATAAATGGATTTGCTTGAAAAGTAGAAAAGCTATTAGTCTGAATTTCGGGATATATTACTTTCATAATGATTTCAATATACAGTATAAAAATTATTTGCGTCCTCCCTCTCCTTCCAACCCCTCCCATACAAACTACAGTTTCTCATGAAATGCTCTAAGCCGATTCTCTCAGAACATATAACATCTATCGAGCTCACATTTTGTAATAAATACTCATTTAGCATTATAACTAAGATCAGAAAAAAATATTTGATTAGCATCACTGCTTCTCCCCCCTCACATACAATATGACACAGTTTCACAACTTCACAAAAAATCTATTTTCTTGAAAAGTATGAATGTTACTAGTCTAAAATTTAAGAGATGCCAATTTTATGATATTCTTAGTTATTTCTGAAAAAATTACTAAAATCCCCCCACCCTTTCTACCACCTCCCATACAAACTGCACATTTTCACTAAATCTAACACACTAATTTTCTCAGCTCCTATTCAATTTTTGGAGTAAGCATTTTGTATAAAACATTTTTATGGCCACTTTAGCATGATGGGGAAAAATTAGTTCAATGCTATCACCCCTTCTAACACTCCCCATACAAAATCTCTTGGGATCACAAAAAATTCTATTTCATCTAGAGTATCGTAAGATTGCGGTTTACGCGCAATCGTAGCCCTGTTATGTTTTTTATATGATACCGAACGTAGTACACAAAATGCTTCATGCTGAATTTAAAGTTTGTAGCTTTCATGATTTCCGAGGGAATCTAACAATTTTTGTCTGAATTTATGGCATTTGTATGGGAGGTGGCAGAGAAAGTGAGAGGTTTTGGATGATTTTGAGTCTGCTTATCATCATCCTTATCACGCTTTGTTTAATTTCAAAGTCGCTGGCACTCATATGTTCGAAGGAGAAATACTTTTCTTGAATTTCTAATACAAAAATTTGCATGTTCGGTGGTAGAAAAAATGAAGCGAAGTTTATATGTTTTTTAGCACTTATAGCAATTATTAAGGGGTTAGTTTTGGCAATATTTTAAGTTTATACCTTTTCTAGTTACAATGAAAATCGATGAAATACATTTACCAAAATTGTGCATTTGTATGGGAGGGAGTAGACGGAGTATTCGAATCAAAACTAAATTTTTTGATCAATGATATTTATAAAAGTATACTTTTCTCAAAATTTAAAGTTGATAGCTTTGATGGTTTTCTAGAAAAATAATTTAATCTGAAATTTCGTGAAATTTGCATGGAAGGGTAGAAAGAGTGGGGTGAAGTTGATAATTTTTCTAAAATTTGTTGCAATTATAATAAAATTAATTATGGCAAAAATTGGTTCTTTTTACTCTGCTAGTTGCAAAGCAAAGCGAATAAATGCATTTTTGAAAAATGTGCATTTTTATGAGAGGGGTAGAAGGAGTAAGGGGATTGGATCAAGATTTTTTGACGTTAATAATATTCACATCATTATACTTTGACCTAATTTTCAAGTCTAACTAAAATGGTTTCGGAGAAAAATCAATTTCTTTAAATTTCGAAATTTCATCAAATTTGTTTGGGAGGGGGTAGAAGGAGTGGGGGGATGTGGCCCGTTCACGAACTTAAAGTTACTTTTTTGCTAAAAATCACATATATGACAAATTTCAGTACGATAGATCAAAGCTTTCAAGAGTTATATTGTAGACAGACGGACAGACAAACAGACGGTCACTCGGAATCGAGGGTTCTGAGGGGCAAGACAACAAATAGTTCTGTACCCTTGCGACTCTGGGCGAGCATTATTTCTTAGCGTTACAAACGGTAAGGCGAACACAATATACTCTCAGATTTTATCTAGAGTATAAAAATGATTGGAACCGTAAACTTAGTTTCATTGAATCGTGTTTAGCTCGTAATATGAGTAAGCCCTTCTGTCGTACATTAAGAAGAATAGAAAGACGTCCTTGATTCCCTCTATTGCGCGTTATGATAACATCTCTGGTTTGGAACCTCAAGGTAGATGTGATCTTCATAGCTCTGTTTTCTCGTCCACCAACAAGGATCTAAATTACGATTTCTTTGTTGAGAGCCATGAACCTTTGGACTTCATCCCTATTTCTTCGGTCGATGTCGCAAATTGCATTAGTCTGTTGGATTCAAACACCAATGGTGGTCCGGATGGCATGACCCAACCGGTTCACCAAATCGCTTTGAGATGAATTAGCTTCTCCGCTTACGATGATTTTCAACAATTCTCTTAGTGAAGGTTACTTTTGCAGAGCATGGCAGCTGGCTACCGTGATCCCAATTTTTAAAAAAGGCGACAAGAATAATGTAAAAAACTATCGCCCAATCTTAACCCTGAATTGCTTTGGAAAAATATTTGAACGATTAGTTCATAACTCCATCTCAGAACATTTTTCTTATCTTATTTCTCCAAAGCAACATGGGTTCCTAAAAGGCAATTGTTGCGAAATCCTTTGAAAGTCATCTACGTGCACACCATATATTCCGAGTTTGCAAAAGCATTTGATTCTGTAAAACCTAAGATACTTATCTCAAAATTAAAGAAGTACGGTATCTGTGATCCGCTTTTCAGTTGGATATCTTCATATTTATCTGATTGAAATATGAGAATAACCTTTCTCGGCAAATCTTCACCCATTTTTTCGATGATCTCTGGAGTTCCTCAGGGTTCCATTCTCAGTCCACTCTTATTTCTTGTTTTCATAAATGACCTACCATCATTTTTATCTTCTGACTGTCTTTAATATGCTGACGACCACAAAATATTCTAAGTGATCCCCTTTCTGACTGTCTGGCACTGCTAAATGACCTTTATTCTCTATCTGAATGGTGTCTTAACAATGACATTGGGAAATGACTTTTCATGAAGTAAACTTGCCAACTTAACCCCCTTAACTTTACTTACATAATTAACACGACTCGTCTTTCTGAGGTTAGCAGGACCTGGGTGTTCTACTTGACAGTCAACTAAAGTTTACGCATCACTATGCTGAAATCTCAGCCAAAACCTATCGTTTCTCTGGTTTTATATTGCGCTCCACAAAATCCTTTTCCAGTATAACCGTTGCTATTTTGCTGTTTAAAACGTTAGCTCGTCCTATCTTGGAGTACTGTTCTCCCATTTGAAATCCCCATTACCAGCGTCATATTGACCTTATTGAGTCTGCTCAACGGAACTTCACTTGATCTCTATTCTATCTATTTCTTATGCTAATCGTTTGGCCGATCCTGATCTTCCATCCCTTTATCAGAGACGTATTTTAATCGTCCAGTGTACACTATACAAAATCGCTATCGATATCGTTACTTCACCTTTGTTTATCGAACTATCATTTCGGGTTTCTACTGCTACGAGGAGTCGTGATATTTTCTATCCCCCCCGAGCACTTCACAATGTTTATTTTCATTCGCCCTTTCCTAGATTTCAAAGGATGCATGATCTCCTGCAGCTTGGTTGTTTAACTGTTCCATATAGTTTATATTTATGCACACTTAAACACATACTTAACCTATCTTGATTAATGTGTCTTCTTGTAATTTGTAAATTTATTGTTTTTATTTTTTTACTTTTTCTTGTTTTTAATTTTATCTTGCTCATTGTAATTAGTTCCTTTTCTGCATCTTTTGCAATGGCGCTACAGCCCAAATCGGACCTTGGCCTCCTGATATTCAGGTTCCTTAACATTTTTTATTACTTATTGTGGAAGGGTTGTTAGCCCTTCGCACAACCCTCTTTCTACGAATTTTTCACTTTCTTAGATTGAGGTGACCAAGGTATATCCAAGCAGGCAATGTGCCGGAATTATATATTGCGCCGACCGGGATTTGAACTCACGACCTTCGCATTACAAGACCAACACACTACCTACTAGGCTATACCCTAGCTAATTAGTTCCTTTTAATCATTTGCTAATATCGTAATTGTTATTTGTACATACAATTTTCGCATCACTTTTGTAAATGGCGGCTTTACATTATTGGAGCTATCTGTGCTAAAGCTGTAATTAAAATAAATAGATAAATCATTGACGTCCGAGGTATGAAGGACTGACTACTGTTCTCCTGGTAGATGCTTTCACAGCGTACTTGTGGACGTGTGCAGCTAGGCGAGTGTTACGAGAGGCATGTAAATCACAATCAGTCGAAACTCGCAGCCATCAGGTTAGTCTTTTCCATACAATCGATAATAGTTCGGTCGCCAGCACGAAGAGGAGATGTTGAACGATTTCTCAAATTACCAAAAAAACCTGGAATTCGTGGGGTTGTCAACGATCTTAAGCCAACGTCTTTGGTCATGCTCGAACTTAGCATGTTTCAAATTTCTATTGCATGCATTTCTTGCCAATATAAAAGAGTCCCTGTTCTCGGCAGTCGGGTTATTTCGATATTTTGAAACGACTGCTTCTTGGCTCTAGCTGAATCAAAACACTCTTTGGAGGACCAGGCATCTTTCGACGATCTTCTCGTTTTTGGCTGGAAGGCATAAAGAGCCTCTTACCCTTTAAAATGGTCTCGGTTACAGATTTCGCTGCCAATTCACAACTTTTTTGCAGGAAGCACTGTCTCCAATCAAAAGCACTTTAGAAGGCATCAAGTACTCCCGAGCCAGCTCTCTTGAAATACCAAACTGTTTTGTAGGGAGATTTTTTTGCCAGTGGACTATTAACTGTGCGCGAACCAGATAATGGTCAAATTTTCCAATAGGTACAAACAGAGATATCATATTTTAAAGGGTGAATTGTCAGAAAAACGTCAAGAAGACCACAGTGAAACATATTCAACCAAGGTCTAGAGTAGAAATTTTAAGGAAGATGTCAAGTTATTTAACCACATGGCACATGGCAACGAGCAGTTGAAGAGGAGGCCAGAGGAAGTAACATGTCGTGGTGACGACTAAAGCTCGACAAGCTTGTCAATATTATTCATAGTTTAGTGGTTCACCTCCTTAACTATCTATCTGTAATAATAAAATACACTACATATTTGTAAGTTTTTTTCTGTACCCATTTGTGTGGTCTCCAGACAAATCTAGAGCACGAAGAGGTCTAAAAATTTCAACCTAGAAGCCCACAAGTTCGAAATGATGGAAGCTCGTGAACGGGCCATATCGCTCCATCCCTTCTACCTCCCCCATACAAAATTTTATCGAAAAGTATAAATGCTATTGATCTGAAATTTAGAATGTATTATTTCTATAACGATTTCAATCGTTGGTATAAAAATTATTCGAATTGCTCCACTCCTTCTACCACCTCTCTTCCAAAGTGCACTTTTTCATGAAATATTCTAAACAAATTTAGTCAGTGCGTATAAAATTTATCGAGCTGAAATTGTGCACTAAATACTTATTTAGAATTATTAGTAAGATCAAAAAAATGCACGATTAGCTTCACTCCTTCTACCACCTCCCACACAATATAACACAATTTCACAACTTTAGAAAAAGTCAATTTTCCTGAAAAGTATGAATGCTATTGATCTGCAATTTAAAACATATAAAATTCATGAGGGGGGGACTATGTTTCTCATTAAAACCAAGTGATTTAATACAAATAAATTTTCATGCCACAGCGGATCATGGGCAAGGCCGTGCGGGACTGCTAGCTCTTAATAAAGAAGATGGAGTCCCCATTGTACCGGCAGATGTTTTTTTGAAACGTCAAAGGGTGAACAAACGAATTTTACTATAGTTCTCTCTAAAATAATTGTGAACTTAAACTGTCATATCACCGGAGGGAGACTGGAGAGCTCTTAAATGCCTTCATTTTTATTTTTTTCTATTATTTAGATATGTACCGACACGAATTTATTACAACATTAAATAGAAAAAAATTAGAAATAATTAAATTCTACGCAACTAATCTTCGAAAAATATTACAAAAACACCCTGCTTAATAATTTTATATATATATTTACCACTCGATTTAATCATTCCAAACATTTTTAGAATATTCGACTTTATGTATTACTAGTGAATAATTTAGAATTTTTTTACTACATTTTTTAGCAATGAAATTTACTAAGCAAAAAGAAATTATTAGATATAAAAATTAGAGCAAATTGAAAAAATACTTAAAAAAATTCAAC
The DNA here is from genome assembly GCA_963669355.1 of Chorisops tibialis. Classification (NCBI taxonomy): domain Eukaryota; kingdom Metazoa; phylum Arthropoda; class Insecta; order Diptera; family Stratiomyidae; genus Chorisops; species Chorisops tibialis. The sequence continues at coordinate 166,940,208 of OY770263.1, read as the reverse complement.
ATTTTCGAATTAGAAATCCGTCTTTCCAGTAGATTAATTCGAGTATTAAGGTAAATTTCTAAACTATAATAAAAAAATCGAATTGGAAGAATTCTCAATTTAGTTTAAAACAAAACTATTTAAAAAAATATATATATATACTCTATACATCATGTAAAACTATAAAAAATGATATATGTGAATCCAATTTCAATAAAAACTATAACAAATGAAACTCAAGCCTTTACTACACTCAAATCTTCATCTCTTTCAGCACTAAATTAAAAAAAAAACTGAAACGACTAAAATCATATTCTCTCTAGCAGCTTTAATCTTTGAACTCCGAATCTCTGTACCCATCATTACTTTTACGACCAAATTGAAAAGAAAAAAGTAAAAAACAATTTACAAAAAAAATAACGAATTAATTTAAAAATAAAAATAAAATCTAAAATAAAGAAAAACATTACTTCCTCTAATTGCTATTCCATATTAAGAGGAACTAAAATCAAAATTATTAACAATTTTAAAAGCTTTACTTATTACAGCAATCAATTTTACATAATTACAAAATAAAAAATTCAAATATTAAATTTTATAGTTAATTAAATGTCAATAACATATACCCAAATGAAAACAAGAAAAACAAAACTTTACTATCACAATATATTTTTTAATAAATGATTATTATGATATTAAAAATATTTTTATTAAATGTTGTCAAAATTTAATGTATAAAATAAAGATTAATCAAAGAAATAAATCAAAAAATAATAATAATATGCATAATTAAATGAATATAATAGAATTCCCTTTTACCACTCGAATAATTTAATTTATTTCCTTCTTCTACAATGGCGCTACAGCCCAAATCGGACCTTGGCCTCCTGATATTCAGGTTCCTTAACATTTTTCATTACTTATTGTGGAAGGGTTGTTAGCCCTTCGCACAACCCTCTTTCTACGAATTTTTTCATTTTCGTAGATTGAGGTGACCAAGGTATATCCAAGCAGGCAATGTGCTGGAATTATGTATTGCGCCGACCGGGATTTGAACTCACGACCTTCGCATTACAAGACCAACACGCTACCTACTAGGCTACACCCTAGCTTTAATTTATTTTACATTTTTACAAATCTGCTATGCTCAACATTTCGCAATTTATGAAAAAAAAAAAAAATAATCATCACCTCTTAAATTAAATTTGAAATAATTATTTTATTTACCGACATATTTTATAATACAATTTCATAAAACAGAAAGCAACATTTTTCATCTAAGTTATATATATATTAAATATTTGCGTCATTTATTTCTGTATATTTGCTTTCATGAAATATTTCAGTTTTTCTAAAATCATTAAGGCGTACTTCAATAGTGTACAGTCATAATAAAAATTAAAAAAACACTCAAAATTCAGCCTTCAGTATTTAGTTTGCTTTCCTTTTGCCTTCAGAACAGCCTCTAGTCATCTTGGCGTTGATTCCACTAATTTTGATGTCACTTCCGGTGAAATGTTTTGCCATTCGTCCAGTAAAGCATTTTTTAGGGTGTCTATGCTAGTTATGTTTCTTTTTTCGTATTTGTCGGTCCATATGTTCCCATAAATGTTCAATGGGATTAAAGTCCGGTGATTGTAGGGGGTGATCCAATTATTTAGGTGCATGATAAAGCAAATATCCCTTAACTATTTTGGCCGTATGTTTGGGATCGTTGTCTTGCTGAAATATCCGCGTACAATCCAACCCCAATTTTTCCACACTAGGACCCAAATTATTTTTCAATATGTTTAGGTATCCTATTTTATTCATTTTATTATCAATGAATACCAATCTGCCAACTTCACTTGCCGCCATACATCCGCACACCATCACCGAACCACCACCGTGTTTCACTGTCGATACAGTGTTTTTATCTTCGAACTCCTGATTTTTTCCTCTTCATATCCTAGTCGCCGCTTTCTTCCCAAAAACTTCGAACTTACTTTCGTCACTAAATAAAACGTTTTTCCAAAATGAATTATGATGATTTCCGTACTTTTTGGCAAAATCAAGGCGCCGCTTAGGCTTAGGTTTAGATATGAATGGCTTCTTTCTCGGAACCCTTCCAAATAGACCATTATTATGCAATGCACGTCTGATTGTGCTGGACATTGCATCCTGATGACATTGAGTAATGGTTCTTACAAACTTGCGTGTTTAAATTTCACTGAGCCGCTTTGATCTACCAGCACTTGTCCGATTTTCTGACTTACCTAAGATCTCGAACTTGTCAATAATTTTTTTGACGGTGTTATGGCTTTTATCAATAATGGAAGCTATTTCTCGCAACGATTTCCCTTCGATTTTTAAATTTTATGACAAGCTCTCGCGTTTCCAAAGAAGTTTGCCCGCCCATTTTCATCAAATTAAATGTAAAATAACTTTTTTATACTTCTTACACTCTAATTAGTACAAATGACGCGCAGGGAATAACTAATAAGACGATAGATCACCACGGCTTCAAAATAGGAAAGATAACGGGAATTTTTTTCCATGAAATCTTCTAGCGGGCCTCTTGTCATATGTGTACACTTTATTTTGACGCTAGAAAAAGGGACCATTTTTTGTTTTTCCTACATATTTTTTGTTGTTGTAAACTTAGTGCAAGTGTCGATTAGCTCCATAAAAGAGAACTCAATGAGAACTTAAATAATCATCAAATACTTGATGAAGTTCAGCATGGTGGTCAAAATTTAAGTAGAATGCATATAGGAATGAAGTGTACACTTTATTTTGACGCTCACTGTATATCCTCCCAATTCCGCAAAAATTAACCTTACATCAATTATTATTTGAAACTTTACTCATCGACAAACTTAACTAGAAATCGCCAGAAAGAGAACCGTACTTTCACAACTTGAAATTTTTATGTGTTGACGTGATAAATTTAGTTAACTGAAGCGTACCATGTGAACAATATAAGTGAAGCGAAATTGCATTATTACAATTCCTAAATTGAATGACTCAAATTAATTGGAAACCAACCTAATTTTTTTTTCACTGTCCTCAAAATTTTATTAACAATCTGATGATTTCAAATAATAAAATTTTCTATCATGCATATTATTTATTTCTAATTTAAAACCAAATTTAAGGATTATTTTTATTAATAGTCAATTATTATAATAAATAATTATTTCGGCAATTTATTGTACCGAATTGTTTTATGAAACTTCGTTTTATAATTATACAAAAGTCTGTTCGATATTTTAATTAAAATAATAATATAGTTCTTATTTTTTGAACAAATTATTGTTAAGTCTAATAATAACGATTTTATGTACTTAATGTTAATAAAAATTATAAATTATAGTTATTCAAAAATAAATATACAAATAAAAGAAATATATATATTTTTTGGAATTCTATGAAAGAGAACTAATAGCCCAAAAAACTTTCCTAAAACACTTTCCTTAAGCCCTCACACGATCGAGTTTCCTGTTTAATTCATTTGGGGCATTTTAGAATTATGTGAAGTCCAAAAAATGGGAGACTTCATCATAGAACGGGATAGCTTTCTTTTCTACTACATATATCGGAAATACAAAAGGTATACGATTTCGTGTGAAGAAATATCTGGAAGACTCCATTATTATTGTATAAAACTGGCATTTGCACGGTACGGTAACGCTTTAGCTAGTTCGGCTCTGAATCTACAGTTAACTCAATGAAATTTCTGTAAAGTGATTAAATTTTGATAAATACGATAATTAACTTTTATTCTCTCGAGTTTTGTCAGTTTTGCCATCATAGTTATATTAGTTCTCCTAAAGTACCTGATATTTGGAAAATTGTTAATAACCCATTAAAAGGGATTGCTGTAGCGATTTGATTGCGAAGCTCAATACATAATACCCACATCAGAGTGAAATATTTGAAGTAACTAATTACTAAAAAAAAAAAAAGAAAAAAAAAACTAACTAATTGCTAGGAAAAAAGAAAAATAATAATAAAATAAACTGCCAACAAGTCGGGCGAAACTTTATTATTCCTGGGACAAGTTGCGGATGAGTGGAAAGTCAATATGCAGGTTAGAGTGGTTAGGGAAGACTAAGTGAAAGGGAGTTCTTGGGCAGGACTGTTAACAATATTTCATTCGTGTCTGTAAGTTTGGGTTTTTATGAGGGGAGGAGTAGGGGTAATAGTAAGGGTGGGTGGATGTTAATAGCTTTTTAATTAATTACTTGAATCACGTCCACTATTCTCTGTATAGAATGTGTTTCATAGACGAAGTTGCATAGAATTTTCATAAAATTCGGTGTATTTTACATTCATGAAACCGAACATTTGTATGGGAGGGGGTAGAGAATATAGGGGAATCGAAAAATTTGATACGCAGTTTTATTTCGCGTCTCTTGTAAGGTGCTTGTATAGAATTTCAAGTTCGTAGCTTTTAGTTTGTTGGTTATTAGTTGATTTAATAAAATTGGTCGAAATCATAGTTTTGTATGGGAGGGGGTAGAAGGGCAAGCGCGATTTCAAAACTTTTAAAGCAACTTCATTTGAATTATTTTTATAAGTTTTTATGCCAAATTTGAAATTGATAGCTTTTAAGAGTTAGCTGATAACTGATTTCTTAAAAATGCTCGAAAAAATAATTTTGTATGGGAGGGGGTAGAGGAGGTAGGGGAATCGTCTAACTTGTGATGCAATTTTCTTTTATTTTTGTTGTTAGATGCTCGTACGAAATTTCAAGTTCATAGCTTTTAATTTGTTGGTTATTAGTTGATTTAATGAAATTAGTCGAAATCATACTTTTGTATGGGAGGGGGTAGAAGGGCAAGCGCGATTTTAAAACTTTGAACGCAATTTCATTTTAATTATTTTTGTAAGTTGTTTTGCAAAATTTGAATTTGATAGCTTTTAATAGTTAGGTGATAATTGATTGCTTGAAAATGGTCGAAAAAATAATTTTGTATGGGAGAGGGTAGAAGTTTTAAAGGTTTTCGACCAGTTAATATTTCGTATATTTAGGGATTTTTTTTAAATGCATTTCGCAAATTTTCAAGTTTCTACCTTAAAATTTCACTCAAAAATTTTCAGTTTATGTGTTTTTTTCAATGCACATGAAACACCTTGTGCACGTTAGACCGGGGGAGTCGGTTTATAATAAATATGGATCAAGTTAATATTATTTTTCTATGTACATTAAATATAGGTATTCACATGCGAAATTTTAACTTTTTATCTTTCACTAGAGCCCTAAAAAAATCACTCAAAATTTTCGACATTTTTGCTTATCACCTCCCTCCCCTTACACCTCCCAGCTTTACCAAAATTAACCATTATGTAGTTCTACAATCTGACAAATTTTTGATTTAATATCTGTACTACTTTTTGAGATATAAGGATTTGTAATTTTGAAAAGTGCGCCATTTTTGAAATGTTCCCCATTTCCCCCCACTACTATTATTTCGACATGTTATATTTTTTTTGTATTTACCTAATATAGCTTAATACAAGTTTTAAGTTTCAATTACATAGCTTAAAAGATAGTTGAGATATTAATTTTTAAGTGTTTTTCTTTGCACCCCCCCTGACCCTCCCCCTTACAATAATTAGCCGCTTTCTGAGCTGGTTCCGATGGAACTATATGCCACCTTGACAGTCTCTAAATATGATTTTCTTACGATAAGTAATTTCGAAGATATAATCATTTGAAAAAAAAATTCGGCCGACAATTGGTTCTTAGCCCCCCCTTTTCGCACCCCAATGGATAAAAAAATTAAATTATTTTTAAAAGTTGTCCCACAAACCCCTCTATATGTATGTTGAGTTTTAGCTTCCTAGCTGTTACCATGGTTGAGAAATTTGAATTCGTATTTTTCGGTTTAAGCGCTCCCCCCGCCTCCCCCTGAACCCGTACACCCCCCAAAATGGGTATCCGCCTGAGATCCGCAACTATCTACAATCCCTCCAAAAATGAACTTTCTATCTTGAAGGGTTTGGGAGTTAATGTGCGCTGAGCGTTCACGTCGGCGTACGGCGGACGGCGGACGGCGTACAGACAGACGGATTTTTTTTTTTTGCATTTTTAGGCTAATTTAGTCATGAAACGCGAAAAAAAAAAATTTCAGGGTAGCAAACTTTTTTTTTTTTTTGTGTCGATCACAATACTTTATTATTATAATAATAAAGTAAAATGGTGAATTGCAATGAATGCAAAGAAGTCGTGCAACGCGGAAATAAAGACTGTGTAGTATGCTGTGTATGTTCTTCTATTGTTCATGATAAGTGCTCTAGCCTTAGTGCTGTTGATCTATCTTTTCTTAAAGACCATATTAAACTAAAGTCGTGGAAGTGCAAAAAATACCAATAAAAATCCAGGCAAAATTCCCAATCGGAAAGCATCCCCATCAAGAGTGATCACTTCAACCAGGACAGTGCACCAAACAAAGGCGAAAACTATGAAATACTTTTGAAGAAAATGGAAGAAATAATCGAAAGTAATAACTTTCTCGCGGCACAACAACAACTGGCTACAAACCAATTAAAAGGATTGATGGACGAAATGAAAGCAATTAAAACAACACTAATGTTATTGGAAACGGAGAATCAGAAGAAAGAAGTTAAAATATGTTTATTGGAAGCTAGAATTAACTCTCTAGAACAAAAGGAATTAGAAACGAAAGTTGAACTTCGCGGAATCGATGAATCTAAAAACGAGGACACCACAAATACTGTGCGAAAAGTGCTTAACTCCGAAAAGTATCCGAGTGCCAAGAACATTCTTCGTGCGTTTAGACGAAGGAAGAAGGATGGCAAGAGTTCCTGTATTGTCGTCGAATTCGATTCTAAAACATCTGCGAAAGAATTACTCAAACACAGGAAGATTGTTTCAAAAGGATTTACTTTTTACGTAAATGAATGTCTCACCCCGTACAATAGGCAGCTCTTGTGGAAGACGAAAACAAAAGCAAATAATTGTAATTATAAATACACCTGGACCCGTGATGGAAGAATTTTTTGCCGACAGAAAGATGGAGAAAAAGCTATATCCATTAGGTCAGAAACTGATCTCTCTTTTTTAAACTAAATAAACTGCCAACAAGTCGGGCGAAACTTTATTATTCTTGGGACATGTTGCGGATGAGTGGAAAGTCAATATGCAGGTTAGAGTGGTTAGGGAAGACTAAGTGAAAGGGAGTTCTTGGGCAGGGCTGTTGTCTATTTAACAATATTTCATTCGTTTCTGCAAGTTTGGGTTTTTATGAGGGGAAAAGGGGGGGTAATAGTAAGAGTGGGTGGATGTTAATAGATTTTTAATTGATTGCTTGAATCACGTCCAATATTCTCTGTATAGATTTTGTTTCATAGATGAACTTGCTTAGAATTTTCATAAAATTCGGTGTATTTTACATTCACGAAACCGAACATTTGTATGGGAGGGGGTAGAGAAGGTAGGGGAATCGTAAATTTTATCAGTTTTATTTCGCTTCTCTTTTAAGGTGCTTGTAAAAAATTTCAAGTTCATAGCTTTTAGTTTGTTGGTTATTGTTGGTTGTTGTTGTAAAAATGCTCGAAAAAATCATTTTGTATGGTAGGGGGTAGAGGAGGTAGGGGAACCGTAAGACTTGTGATGCAATTTTCTCTCTTTTCAGTTGTAAGGTGCTCGTACAAAATTTCAAGTTCATAGCTTTCAATTTGTTTGTTATTAGTTGATTTAATGATATTGGTCAAAATCATACTTTTGTATGGGAGGGGGTAGAAGGGCAAACGCGATTTCAAAACTTTTAACGTAATTTCATTTCAATTATTTTTGTAAGTTTTTGTGCAAAATTTCAAATTGATAGCTTTTAATAGTTAGGTGATAATTGATTTCTTGAAAATAATCGAAAAAATAATTTTGTATGGGAGGGGGTGGAAGTTTTAAAGATTTTCGACCAGTTAATAATTCATTCTTTTGTGGATTTTTTTTAAACGCATTTTGCAAATTTTCAAGTTTCTACCTTAAAATTTTCAGCTTATGTGTTTTTTCATTTCACATGAAACACCTTGTGCACGTTAGACCAGGGGGGCCAATGCATAACAATTGCAGAATTTTTATTATTTTTTATGTATGTACAATAAATAGATATATTGACCTGCAAAATTTAAAGTTTGTTTCTTTTACCAGAGCCCTAAAAAAATTACTCAAAATTTTCAACATTTTTGCTTTCCACCTCCCTCCTCTTACACCCCTCCACTTAATTTTTTTACCAAAATTAAAAATTATATAGCTCTACGATCTGACAAATTTTTGATTTGATATCTGCCCTCAATTTTGAGATATAATGGTTTGAAATTTTAGAAAGTTCAATGCTCCCCATTTTCCCCCACTACTATTTTGTCCAAATATTATATTTTTTTCGTATTTCTCTAGTATAGCTTAATATAAGTACCAAGTTTCAAATGCATACCTCAACAAATAGCCGAGATATTGATTTTTAAGTGTTTTTCTTTGCACCCCCCTGACCCTCCCCCTTACAATAATTAGCCTCTATGTAAGCTGATTCCAGTGAATCTGTATGCCATCTTGATGGTCTAAAAATATAAATTTTTTATGCTAAGTAATTTCTAGGATATAATCATTTGAAAAAAAATTGGGCCGACAATTGGTTTTTAGCCCCCCTTTTTTGGATAAAAAAAATTAAATTATTTTTAAAAGTTGTCCCATAAACCCTTTTATATGTATATTGAGTTTTAGCTTCCTAGCTGTTACCATGGTTGAGATATTTGAATTCGTATTTTTCGGTTTAAGCGCTCCCCCCGCCTCCCCCTGAACCCTTACACCCCCAAAATGAGTGTCGATCACAATATGTACTTTATTATCTATACATATAAATATAATTGTAGTGTCTGTCTGTCTGTCTGTCTTTCCGGCTTTCACGCAAAAACGGCTGCACCGATTGCAATGAAACTTTCACAGATTATTAGCTCTACCTCTGGGAGTAATCTGCTTTAGGTTTTATTTTTCTCCCCTCACGCCTTCTACCCCCTCCTTGTATGGGAGTGACTCATTTTCAAAAACTTATAATAATCAAATTTTCATGGAAACTATGATAGCTATTAATTTGAAATTTAAAATATATTATTTCTATTATAAATACAATCTTCAAGTATATAAATAGTTTGAATCCCCCAACTCCTTCCACCACCTCCAATACAAACTAAACTTTTTCATTAAATACTATACTCCAATTTTCTCAGTACATATAACTTTGATCGAGCTAAGATTTTGTATTAAATCCTTAATTAGCAGGGATCTTCAGAGAGAACCCAACAAAAGTGGATGTAAAAAGCGTAGGTAGCCACTTTGGACTGGTACATGGCCGGCCAAACCAGCAAAATCGTAGCCATCCTACATCGGCTGAGATTTGTTAAGAACAGGCTATGCCAAAAAGCCATTGATGTCGTAGGTATTTCGGCTACCTGTAGCAACCAACCTGCGTAAGCTACTCACACATTCAAACAGTAAAATTTCGTCCCTAGCGTGGTATCTATCGTATATGATTAGCCAGCGTATCCTGCGAGGGCTATTTTAGTACGTAAGATGTGAGGCACAAAAACAATAGATGTATTAATAGGCTGGCGATTTGGTTGATATTCGCACCTTAGGGAAATACCATATCTTTTACGGTTTTTAAAGTGCTTAGTGGGTACGACTTCTCGCTGGGTTCACTCGTTATATAGTATGTATTGTGTATTGTGTCAAACGTCAAGTGCTGCTTATGACGAAAACATAGAAAGTTTATCCAATTCAGTTTTTTCAATCATATGCTGTTGATCGTCTATAAGTGAAAAAGTCTATTGGTGATTTTTGACATTATATTTTGATTTTTGTCAGTGAGTAATTCTAAGTAAAGGAAGTTAAAATACGTACAAGTAATTATTAATTGAAATTAAGAGAAAAATCTATTGCTGCGTTTTAATATTATATTTTGATTTTGGCAAAAGAGGCCTTACACTAATAGTGATTTCTTTTCTAGAATTTAGTTCGCAGAAATTTTTTTGGAATAGAACATAAAAAGTGCTGAACTCTCAAGAAAATATGTAAGGGTTAAAACGGGGTAGCATTTTTCGCAGAAATTAGTGTAAGCAGATTATATATGAAATATACCTTACATTACTATGAAAAGCACATTGTATCGATATTTACGCGGACGAAGTTGCGGGAATTTGCTAGTTAAAATAATAAAGTAAAATTAAACAATTGTTTCTAAACATTTCAAAATTTTATAATTTCAAACTATATTCACAAAGTTTTCGGTTCACAAAATTTAACTTTTTTTCATTATATTTACAAATATTACATTCCACTACACGCAGATCTTATAACCTAAAACTACAAAATTTCAAATTACATTTACTGATATTAGAACTGAAACTACACTCGAAATTTATACGAAATAATCTAAATAACGTCATATTGTCTCAAATTATTCGTAGCCTACTCACTTTATACATACATTTATACCGCTATTTAAAGAGCCTTTATCAGCTGAATGTTACATGCATATTTAAATTGTGTAACGGAGAATTAAATCAAAATGGCTAATGACCTTTTTAGATAGATGATTTGGATATTTGTGAAGAGTTAATATGTGGTAGCGCAGATGAATTTAAACAAAATATTAAAGGTGAGAACAATAGTATTAGCCTGTTTCACACTAATATCAGAAGCTTAAGAAAAAATTTTGCTAACTTGGTAGTTAGCTTATCGGTGTTCGATGCTTTTGATATTATTGTTCTATCAGAATGTTGGAACCCTGACGGTTTGCGGAGCTATGAGCTGCCGGGTTATACGGGACTCCTTTCAATGAATAATATCAATCAGAACAGTGGCGTAGTGGTTTATTTAAAAAAAAGTCTAAAAGTAATAAATAGTGAGGAATATAACTTTAGTGGAGCTACTTGACTTATATTACATTTTTGTACTGAAAATGAAATACATTTTAAATTGGTATCAATATATGTACAGATCGCCTAGCTTTTGCGCTGACACTTTTAATATGGAATTAGAAAGATTATTTCACAGTGTTAAGGGGGATAATATAATATTCACAGGCGATATCAATATTGATCTAATTGCAACGACAAGTAGAGAACGAGATGACTATGTTAATGTTCTAAATGGAAATGGTTTAATATCAGTTATAAATTCTGAAACTGGAGAGCGAAGTTGTTTTGATCATATTTTTGTAAAAATAAAACAGAATACTTTTAGTAAAGTACAATCTGCCATCATTGAGACAAATATCACTAATCATAAGAGCATAACTTTAGTTCTACGAATGAATCTCCTATCTTGTATAAGAGAACATAGTAATACTGGTTTTAAAAAAAAGTAGATTTTGATCTACTTACTGAAAAAATCACATTACTTACATGGAATAATGTATTATCTTTAAATAATGTTAACCACTGCGCGAATAATTTTCATTATACTCTAGGGGAAGTAATAGAGGATAGTACGATAACAAGTAATATTGCGAAGCCAAAATTTGTGAAATTGAGGCCTTGGATAACACAGGGTCTCATAACATCAATCCGGAGAAGAGATAGATTAAGCAAAGCCTTAAGAAAAAACCCTAACAACGATAAGCTAAAAACTTACTTAAAAACATAACAGGGCTACGATTGCGCATAAAGCGCAATCTTACGATACTCTAGATGTCATCCCAAGAAATTTTGGATGGGGAGTGTTAGAAGGGGTGATAGCATTGAACTAATTTTTTCCCCATCATGCTAAAGTAGCTATAAGAATGTTTTATACAAAATGCTTACTCCAAAAATTGAATGGGGACTGAGAAAATTAGTGAGTTAGATTTAGTGAAAATGTGCAGTTTGTATGGGAGGTGGTAGAGAGAGTGAGGGGATTTTAGTGATTTTTTCAGAAATAACTAGGAATATTATAAAATTGACAACTCTTAAATTTCAGATTAGTACCATTCATGCTTTTCAAGAAAATCGATTTTTTGTGAAGTTGTGAAACTGTGTCATATTGTATGGGAGGGGGTAGAAGCAGTAAAGCTAATCAAATATTTTTTTCTGATCTTAGTGATAATACTAAATAAGTATTTATCACAAAATGTGAGCTCGATGAATGTTATATGTTCTGAGAAAATCGGCTTAGAGCATTTCATGAAAAAGTGTAGTTTGTATGGGAGGGGTTGGAAGGAGAGAGAGGACGCAAATAAGTTCTCTACTGTAGATTTAAATCATTATGAAAGTAATAAATCCCAAAACTCAGACTAATAGCTTTTACACTTTTCGAGTAAATTAACTTATTGTTAAATTACGAATTTGCGTCATTTTGTATGGGAGGGGGTAGAAGGGGTGAAGCTAATCGTCTATATTTTTTTCGTCTTATTAACAATTTTAAATAAATATTTGGTGCACAATTTCAGCGCGCTAAATTGTATACGCACTGAGTAAATTGGCTTAGAGTAATTTATGACAAGTACAGTTTGTATGGGAGGTGGTAGAAGGAGGGGGAGGACACGCATAATTTTTATACGGTAGATTGATATTATCATAAAAGTAATATATTCCAAATTTCAGGCCAATAGCTTTTATACTTTTTGAGCAAATCCTTTAATTGTCAAATTACGCAATTGTGTCATTTTGTATGGGAGGGGGTAGAAGGGGTGGAGCGATTTGGCCCATTCACGAACTTGACCTTACTTTTTTGTCAAAAACAACGTGTACAAAATTTGAACAATCTAGCTCAACGCGTTCTCAAGCTAGAGAGCGCACAGACGGACGGACAGACGGACATCCGGTTTTGAGATTTTTGAGAGATAACATTAACTTCTGTATCATTCATTTTTTTCTCCAAGCCTTATTTCTTAGCGTTACACACCTTAGAGCAAACTTATAATACTCTCAGATTTCATCTAGAGTATAAAAATATCGCACTAAATTGACCTGTATTATCAAAAGAACTAGATATCAATACTTTGAGGATATGTTGCAAGGAGCTGGAAATAATGGAAAACAGGTATGGAAAACAATCAATTTAGCTATTGGGAATAAAAGACAAAATGCAAATCTGGAAAGAATAAACCATATGGGTGAGGTTTTAGATGTTAACAATAACGCTAAAAAAATTGCAAATATTTATTATGAATATTATACAAATGTGGGAAGTAATTTAGCAAAAAATATAATAAATAGTACAGGTACTACGCAAACTGAAACATATATGACTACAAATAGTTCAAAAATTGATGTAGTGACGGAAGAAGAAATAGCCTTGGTTATTGCAAAAATGGGTGGAGGAACATCTCCTGGGGTTGACGGATTAACAATTGAATGCATCAAACATATTAGCACTTATATCACAAAGCTCATTTGTCACATAATAAACCTTAGTTTTAAGACAGGACTGTTTCCTGATATATATAAAAAGGCAATGATAACTCCTATCTTCAAGACAGGAAACAAAGAGCTCATTACTAACCATCGTCCAATATCTATCATTTCTAATATAGGAAAAGTAATTGAAAAATTAGCCAAAATAAGACTTGTTACTGAAATAGAAGAAAAAAATTGTTGGTAAATAACCAATTTGGTTTTAGAGCGGAACGCAGTACTCATGATGCCATTGCACTGTTGAGTAAGCATATCGCCTTGGCTTTAGACAAAGGGTTGAAATCTTGTGCTATTTTTTTGGATCTAGCCAAAGCTTTTGAATCGATTCCACACACAAAAATTATTTCCAAGCTTCATATAATGAACGTAAATAAATCATTAATAGATTGGATATCAAGCTATCTTACAAAAAGACCGCAAGTAGTTAAAATAAATAATGTTCTAAGCAACGAGCTGACTTTTGATTTTGGTGTACCACAGGGGAGTGTTATGGGGCCTATACTATTTTTGCTATACGTTGACGATCTACATTCACAAAACATAGAGGGCCAACTTATCTCATATGCTGATGACACAGTTCTTTTCATTGAGGATAATACCTGGGAAGGCGTAAGTGTCAAAGCTAATTACAGTCTTTTGATATTAAAAGATTGGATGAATTTTAATATACTGACATTGAATGCACAAAAGACTAACTACATCACCTTTTCTCCAAACAAATTTGGACAACCCACGAATTTAGGTTTGTGCATTCATTCAAGTAACTGTTCTTCAAACTGTCACTGTCAGCAGATTGAAAAAAAAACTTATTCAAAATACTTAGGGGTAGTTTTCGATCAACATCTCAAATCGGATATTCAGGTATAAAATGTGATAGCTAGATTAAAATAACTTATACCAATATGTTTCGAAGTAAGAAATTTTTTAACCAGAGTTGCAATAAGATTTTTTTACTTTGCTATCATCCATTCGGTAATTCAGTATGGTATTATAGCCTGGGGGTCAGCCTCACCTTCAGTAATAAAACCATTAGAGATTGTGCAAAATTTACTTATAAAAATCCTATTGCACAAACCGGTAAGATTTCCAACAAATAGTTTATTTCCTTTGTTGTCTGTTCTCTGCATTAAGAGTGTTTTTAAACTCATAACAAATATCCAAATTTTCAAAGAATATACAATTGGAGTAATTGAAGTTAATTCAAACTACACTAGAGGTGGTGCTCGTATTGAATTACTGTTGCCAAAGAGGAAATCATATATAGGGCAATGTCACTATACATTGGGATCAAATTTTTTAATGATCTGCCAAGTACAATTAAAGAGAGTAGAAATCTGGCCATTTTTAAATCATATATCACGAAATTGTATGATTCGGGCTAATCAAATCGATTTTTCTGATACTTTCGAGTGTTCTTTTATTTTTTATTTTTCTTTTCTTTACTTACATTTGTTATTTTTCTTTATTTTTTTTTTTTTTGTTTTTTAAACTCTTAGGTATACCTACTTTGTCTTTTTATTTACATACTTATATTTTGTTTGACATAGTAATTGTATCTCTATATAGCGTCATCATTTTTAATCTGCAAGCCATTACTCCTCACCCCTACCACAAGAATTATTCTTACAAGAGGGAGTAGTTCAATGTTTAAAATGTTCAAAAAAAAATTGTGTAAAAATAAAAACTTGAATTATAATAATAAAAAAAAATATATTGGAAATAAGAGGCTTTTCAGAGCGATTGGCATTTTTAAGATTCAAGATTCCTGATACCACAAGTGCAAATGGTTTTTTTTTAATATAATTAAGTTTTTAACATATTTATTTTATTGCTGTACAATAATTAAACATTCAACTACTCCCGCTTGTAAGAAAAATTCTTGTGATAGGGGTGAGGAGAAATGCCTTGCAGATTAAAAAATGTTGACGCAATATAAAGGTACCATTATGTTGAACAAAATATAGGTATGTAAATAAAAAGACAAAGTAAGTATACCTAAGAGATTAAAATAAACCGCCAACAAGTCGGGCGCAACTTTATTATTTTTGGGACAAGTTGAGGATGCATGGAAAGTCAATATGCAGGTTAGAGTAGTTAAGGCAGACTAAGTGGAACCCTCTTTCACAAGTGGCACCGCCTATAGGGCAGGGCTGCTGTTAATTAAACACCTAATTGCGAATACGATTAATAGCTTCAGTACATGTAATCAATATTTCATTCGCTTATGCAAGTTAGGGTTTTAATGAAGGGAGGGGGGTTGAGGAGGGGTTGGTAGTAAGGGTGGGTGGATGTCGATAATTTTTTAATTGCTTGCTTGAATCACGTCCAATTTTCTCTGTATAGAATGTCAGTTTCATAGACGAAGTTGCATATAATTTTCATAAAATTCGGTGTATTTTACATTCACGTAACTAATCATGTGTATGGGAGGGGCAGAGGAGATAAGGGAATCGTAAAATTTTTAATGTAGTCTTATTAAGTTTCTCTTGTAAGGTCAATCAATCAAATTCCTGTTAAGATTTCCTATAAGGGCATAGGACAGAAACAACTCTCTTCCACAAGGCGCGATCCCGAGCATCGGCCTTTAGCTATTGCCAGGAATTGCTTATTCCTCTAGCCTCGTGCTCAACTGCTCACTTCAAGGTGCTACACGGCCGACCAACCCGACGTCTTCCTTGAGGATTATAATCCAGAGAATGTTTGGCGATGTTTCGCTCTGGTTTCCTAAAAGTGTGACCGATACACTGCTACTTCCGCATGAATTTCAATGCCTATTTTAGTCTGTCCAGTTGTACTCGTCGTTGGAGATCACTTCTGGCCAGAATATTCCTAAAATGCGTCGGAGGCATTGCTTAACGAAAGTATGCAGTTTCTTGGTAAGTCGAACGGTCACTTTCCACGTAGTACAACCATATAACAAGACGGATTTGGTGCATGCGTCAAAAACTCGCAGCTTCGTGCGAAGAGAGATCTCTCTTAACGTCCAGAAAGGCGAAAAGATACCGAAGGTCAGACGAGCTTCATTCAGACGAGCTTAAATAACCTTTTTGGCTCCGCCATCCATGCTAACAATGCTTCCGAGATAACAAAAATCTTGCACATCTTCCACATCTTGTCCATTAAGAACAATCGGTGTGCTTGTGTTCGACACCAAGTGCATGTTTATAATGATAATGAATGGCCATCAACGGAATCGAAAAACGAGTTTGAAACGTCTTTAACATGTCTTATGTTACTCGCGGCCCCGGAAAATATAGCTAGTCAACCAACTGCACACCTTTATTCACTCGAGCGTTATAGCAGCTGGAGAAAACTTCTTCACGTTACAGCTTACGTATTTCGGTTTCTCCAGTCGATACGCGGTTCAAAAGCGGATTCTGATATTTTAACGGCTGATGAATTGTTAAAAGCGAAGTGGTACTGGATCAAAGTCATACAACGTGAACATTACGAGGTTGAAATAAACGCACTATCAAAGGGACGACTTGTACCATCATCATCAAAAATATTATCGCTTAATCCTGCTCTAGACGAAAAAGGCATTCTACGAGTTAGTTCGAGCCTTCAAGCTCTAGGAGAAAACTTTGAGGTAACGCATCCTGCAATATTACCTAAATCATCAATTGTTTCACAACTGATCGTGGCGGATCTTCATGAACAATCTCTCCATGGAGGGACCAGCGTCCTACTCGCTAGTCTGCGTAGGGAATTTTGGTTGCCACAAGCTCGACAGCTCGTTAAAAGAGTTATCAAACGTTGTTTCAAGTGTCAGCGCATGTTTGGTAAGCCAGCTGGACAGCCATTTGCACCTTTACCACGGAATCGATTGCAAGCATCGAAACCTTTCGATACAACCGGCATCGACTTTGCGGGACCTTTGTATACGAAGTCAAATTCGAAGGTCTACATCATGCTGCTCACTTGCGGAGCGGTAAGAGCTGTACATTTGGAACTTGTAGCAAGTTTAAGTACAGAAAGTTGTCTACAAGCGTTAAGAAGATTTATATCACGACGAGGAGTCCCACAACTTATCATCTCGGACAATGCACGCACATTCAAACGAGCATCGTTGGAACTAGCGGAATTATCGAGAGTTGTGACTTCGCAGGAGCTTAAGGATTTCTTGGCGTACAAAGGCATTTCTTGGGGGTTTATCGTAGAAAGAGCTCCATGGTGGGGCGGATTTTGGGAACGCCTCATTCGTAGCGTGAAAAATATATTGAAGATCGTAATTCATCGATCTGCCCTGAACTACCATCAACTTCACACCGTATTAGTAGAAGTAGAGGCAATAATCAACTCTAGATCATTAACGTACATATCGGACGACCCTTTAGACTTAGGTGAAAAATATATTGAAGATCGTCATTCATCGATCTGCCCTGAAGTACCATCAACTTCACACCGTATTAGTAGAAGTAGAGGCAATAATCAACTCTAGACCATTAACGTACATATCGGACGACCCTTTAGACTTAGGGGCATTGACTCCTTCACATTTTTTAACTGGATCGACTTCAGTTTTACCATCGCCAGGTAAGACGAGCGAACTTGACGGTCAACAACTACGAAATATCTGGCGCACTCGATTGAAGGCATCAGACTTCTTTTGGAAACGATGGAAGGAGGAATATATTCAATTGTTGCGCTCGGCTCATAGCAGCGCGCGAAGTTACTCATACGACGTTCAAATAGGTGATGTTGTTTTGGTCTACGACCGAGATTCTCCTCGAGTATTATGGCAATTGGCATCGGTCGAAACTACTTTTCCTGGACGCGATGGCAAGGTTCGATCCTGCGAAATTAGATTTCAAAATGGCGTGAAGACTTGAAGAGCAGGACAACTTTTATATCCTTTGGAAGTAAACGAACGATATTCAAGTCGGCGCGGGGAGGATGTGCAAATTCTCTGAGCGTCAGCGATGCAACCAGTCTAATCTCGACCGCCGTGCCGATCACAACCAGTCTGATCTCGACCGCCGTGCCGATCACAACCAGTCTGATCTCGACCGCCGTACCGATCACAACAACGATAAGCCGAAAATAAATACTTGTATCATACTAAAACCCGGGTCTTTTATTTAAATAGTCAATATTTAACCCAGAAACAAGGCTGGTGATAATATGCAGCCTTGTCTGACTCTCGTTCGCACAGGAAAGCTCGGACAACTCTCCTCTATGTAAGACGCGACCGACACCTTGCATCTTCGTAGGATTCCGTAATTATAGCTATGACCTTATCGCGAATACCTCTCCTACGCAAAGCATTTAATATGTAATCTCGTTTAACGCTGTCGAAAGCCTTCTCGAAGTCCACAAACATGAGATGTAGTAGCGAACCCTTTTCGGCTTCTCTTGTAAGGCGCTACCACAAAATTTCAAGTTCTTAGCTTTCAATTTGTTGTTGATTTATTGAAATTGGTTGAAAACATACTTTTGTATGGAAGGGGGTAGTACGGCAAGCGCGATCTAAAAACTTTTGACGCAGTTTCATTTCAATCATTTTCAAAAGTTTTTGTGCAAAATTTGAAATTGATAGCTTCTAATAATTAGGTGATAACTGATTTCTTAAAAATGGTTGAAAAAATAATTTTGTATGGGAGGGGGTAGAAGTTTTAAAGGTATTCAACTAGTTAATATTTCATACTTTTAGGGATTTGTTTAAATGCATTTCGCAAATTTTCAAGTTTCTACCTTAAAATTTCATTCAAAAATTTTCATTTTACGTGTGTTTTTTTCATTGCACGTGAAGCATCTTGTGTACTTTAGACCCCCACTTCGGTGCATAACAATTGTCGAACAAATTATAATTTTTTTTTCTATGTCTATCAAATAGCTGTATCCACATGCAAAATTTAAACTTTGTATCTTCCATCAGAGCCCTAAAAAAATCACTCAAAATTTTCGACATTTTTGCTTTCCACCTCCCTCCCCTTACTTAAAATTTATTAAAATTAAAGACTATGTGGTTCTACAATCTGACAAAATTTCAATTTGATATCTGTACTCAGTTTTGAGATATAACGGTTTATGAAGAAGATTTTGCGAAGAGATAGACGATCTCCTAACGGTCTCAAAACTCCAAAAGGTGTTATCAGAAGACACCGCGATAGATATCGGACTAATAGAGAGACCAGATGGGTCCTTAACTTAAAGCAGCGTGGAAATGCTTGAAGTATAATTGGCAACACATTTCCCAGGCTGCAAGGTAATTAACAATAATGAAGATTTAGAGGTAGAGGAAAACAAGTATTGTCAAAATCCACTCAGCAATAGTATTGCTGGTAAAATCTTCACTCCGGAAAAGATCAGATGGGCGATTAACACCTTTAAGCCTACAAATCAGCCGGAGTAGAAAAAATCTTCCCTGCCTTACTGCAGAAAGGGTTAGAGATCATAAAGCCAATAACGATAAAGATCTTTAAAGCAAGTTTTACATGGGGCAATATCCCAATTATTTGGAGGAAAGCGAGGATGGTCGTTGTACTAAAGTCTGGCAACCGTCCAATTGATCAGCCTAAGCCATATCACCCTATAAGTCTCACCTCCTTCTTCGTCACGACGATGGAGAAAATAGTAGACCTTTACTTCAGAACAGGACCTAGCAAAGTATGTCTTAATAAGAATCAACATGCCTACCAAAAAGGCAAATCAACAGAGTCAGCCCATCATGGACTGATAAGGTAAATCGAAGAAGCAAAATACCATAAAGAAATTTCCCTTTGCGCATTCCTAAATATAGAAATAGCATTTACCAACACGGCAGCTAGGAAAAAGGGTTTAGAAAAGGCCACGATAAAACACGCGATGCTAAAGAGTCGAATGTCATCCATGTACCTAGATGACAGCACATTGATTGCACAGACCTACAAGGACTGTCCTCAAGGAGGGGTACTATCTCCACTTCTTTGGTCAATTGTAGTAGACGAGTTCCTGGACTGTCTAACAAAACAAGGATACGAGGCAATAAGATATGCCGATGAGCTCATCATTATCACTACAGTCTAAGAACTTGAACATCAACGTAAGTAAGACTGAGACAGTACCATATACAAATAAAAGCAAACTCCACATCATACCTCTTTCAATAAGTGGAACATAATTATCCTTTTCAGATGAGGTAAAATATCTAGGTGTTATACTGTATAGCAAACTCAACTGTAACAATCATATAAAATGGACCGATACCAAAGCATTAAACGCATTTTGGGGATGCATCTCTCATACTCTTCTGGGCACTTTTCGCGCACGTGGAAAGAAGCGAATGTTCAGCCGATTCCCAAGAAAGGAAATAAAGTTACACGCCAACTACCGCCCCATCGCTATTCCGTTCCGTGGAAAGTGATGGAGACGGCTGTGAATCGCAAAATATGCCGCTATCTTGAAGATAACAAACTTATCAACGATCGCCAATACGGATTCCGTTCCGGACGTTCTACAGGTGACCTCTTGGTATATCTGACTGATCGTTGGAACTCTTGCCTCCATAAATTTGGCGAAGGTCAAGTTCTGGCACTTGACATCGCTAAACCGTTTGACAGAGTTTGGCACAAATGTCTCCTAGTGAAGCTCAAAGCAGTCGGCTTTAATAATAACCTCGTAAAAAGGATTGAGATTTTCTTATATGAACGCACCATATAAGTCGTATTGGATGGCGTGGCATCTTTCCCCTTTCCCATAGATTTCGAAGTCCCCCAAGGCTCTGTTTTATCATCCACACAATTTCTTATATTTATTAATGACTTTCTTTCGTCAACGCTCAACCCGATACATTGGTTTGCAGATGACAGTACCCTGGACATCTATATAACATCTATGAATTCGACTCGATTACTAACGCTCACCGTGTCCCGGTAGCATCTAAACGTGCCGAACTATTTGGATCATTGAACTTTGACCTGAACCTAATCTTGGAATGGGGCAGGATAAATAGAGTAGAGTTCAACACCTCAAAAACACAGGCCTGTCATCTTTCTCTTAAACGTGATGTTCTAACATCGGTCTCTAATATAACCTTCGGTGGTGTCCAACTGGACTCTTCCGAATACTTCTCTTTCCTTGGCATTGAAATAAATAACCATCTTAATTGGAACCAGCACATACTCAACTTAGTACTTTATGCTTCCAAACGCCTAGGAGTTCTCCGAAGATATGAAAAATATTTTACTTTCAGTGACCTAGCAAATATTTATAAGGCCTACATTAGACCATGCCTCGAGTACAACTCGCATTTATGGGCTGAGGCACGCAACGCAACTTGCAATGCTCGACCGTGTGGAGAGACAGGCGTTCTAGTTGGAGATGATGCCAACACGGTTTCTATAGACTCCCTAGAGCATCGTAGAAATGTCGGAGTACTAAGCATTTACTACCGCTACTTTCATTGTAAATGCAGTGAGGAACTTTCTAAACTTAATCCACCTCTTTACACACACGCCTAGCTTCAAGCGCACACGAGTTTACTGTTAAGTTTCCTACTTCCCGTAGAATAAAATGTAGGCAGTCACTCATACCCGAACTTCAAAGCTTTGGAATGCATTGCCAGAAGCTGTATTCCCATTGTCATATAGCTTCCGACGTTTAAAACTCAACGTCCACCGGCATTTTAGGCTTTCCCCCCTTTTAATTCCTTTTAACCTTAACTCCTTTTTTTGTTCCCTTACCGACATGACTGTGTAAATTGCATTAAAGAGTGACTCCCTAAGTTGTGTTCGGCCACGTAAAAAAATGCAAAAGCTTCTTGGCAGAAAATGGGAGTTACAGCCCAAGATGATGTACGAGTGCTACAGAATAATCATCCTCCCAATACTCATATACGGATATAAAATATTACTACAAAAAGCGAAGGCTAGCTTGTCTTAGTATCACAGGAGCAATAAAAACCTGTCGTACTGAGGCAATATAAATGTTCTTAAACATCCCTCCGATACATCTCTAAATAAAAAAGGAGGCCATCAAATGAGTGTTATGCATACAGAGGGAAAACAAATAAAAATCAGGGGATCTTAGACGACAACTCAAAATCCTAAAAAAAACCAATATAGAGGTTCTATCGGACACTATGTCGACAAAATCATCTCTGAAACCCACGTTAAAGTCATAATCAGAGAACGAAAGAACTGGCAATCCATGCTACCTGAAATGGGAGAAGAATCAACCATCTGGTATACATCGTAAGTAAGTAAGTAAAGGGCTTACTGAAGACGCGAATGGCTTTGATAATAATTGCAGCAAATGTTATTTCTTATCAAAAAGTTGAAATCATAAGTTAAAAATAATAATAGGTGTTAGTAATATATTTTCTGATGACATTAAACGATGATGGTGTCTTCAAACACGCTTACTTTTGAATCCCCCTTCGTAATATCGGGAAACATTTCACATAAAACAAAATAATATGTAAATTTTTATAAATCATTCAATCATTCATACAACTATGGGGAATGAAGTAAAAAAAACCTCAACTTCACGGTCTGCTACTCCAGAGAGAGCTTCGCTGTCCATAAGCATCAACTTTTAAATTTATTCATTGAGATATTAAAAAATAACATTTAAACCACTCCGAGCTCGAACCTAATTTACTTGCCAAACGACCATAGTCCTTCATGATAATTAAAATGCGCATATCGATAAAAATAATCGAAATTTTCTTCGTTAATTTACAGTCATTAATTCTCATTCCCGAATTTCAAGTCCATTACAATTATTGCAATGCTATTAAAATATGCAAAAATCTAATTATACCTTCAATTTCAAAAGCTCGTACTTCCCATTAAAACTTAAATGGACATGCGAACTCTACTGAAAAGGACGATAGATAACCTTTCAAGTTCAGTGATAGTACACTTGAATGATTTCATAAAATGAAAATGTAATTTATTGCGAATGTCGAAGCCAATTTTGTTAAGATTGCCTGCCAAAAATTGCTTATTCGCGATATACATACATATGTATAATGATACAACATATCGAAAAAAAATAACATATTTTCTTCTCAGACAATCTCGACATATGAAAGATAAAATATTTAGGAAATATAGATATTTGAATTTTATACTTGAAAAGATGTTAGGAATATCGAGAAAAAAAAGTTGAAAATTGTCCTTTCATAGTCTTCACTTATTATCTTAGTTGAATTGTTGGCTTCAGTGCATCCTTTGGAATTTAAAAGCTTTTTTTATTGAAAAATTCAGTTCAGCCCTCAGTGAAGGCACTATTCACAGTTTTACTTCCAATTTATTCAGTTCCACCCTCAGGTCAGTTAAGAAAAAACAAAGATAGGGCAGAAAATAGAACAGAATGCATAATGGAGGACAAGTGTTAAAGTTTAGGGAGTATTTTAATGTATCGTATGTACCTACGTTTTTTTATAGCACCAAGCTAAACTTAGGGATTACCCTTTAATACTGTAGCGTACAGTCCAGTCGGTTCATGAAGGGATAAAACAAAATGAAAATAAACCAAATATACAGTTATTTCAGTAAGGACGCACAGGATAAAAGAATTGGGTGGATGTCGCTTTTAAATTGCATAATGCTATAATCTCTAGGAAAATTGACCGCAGATAGTGCATTCCACATTTTACTTGTTCGAGGTAGAAACGACTGCCTCTATTTCACTATACGTGATTTGGGTACCGTATACTCATGAACGCGTTCAACAGCACGAGTAGCATCCGGAAATTTATATAAAGAAAGGATTAGAAGAGACTAATTTCACGGCTTCATCCATGGAAATATCTGAAGTAGATGGTGCGTATTCCGACATTTCTGCGATATTCAATGGAGTCAATAGACGCCGTTGTGGCATCGTCTCCAATAAGGCGAAACGTAAATCTCTAAATTCGGTCCAGCACCGTTAGATGAGTTTTGGGTACCACAGCCCAATTGTGCGAAATGTGCTCGAGTAGGAGCTTGATGTGTGACTTATAAATGGTTGCAAGATTAGATGGTGTAAGAAATGTATTTCCTGCACCTTCGGAAAAAAGCCTAATCACTTGGAGGCGTCTAAGCTACATTGTGGATGTGATGACTCCAGTCAAGTTTTTATACTCTAGATGAAATCTGAGAGTATTAAAAGTTTTCTCTAAAGTTTGTAGCGCCAAGAAATGAGGCTCGAAGAATAAAATGAATGATGCAGAAGATCATATGATCACTCAAAAATCTCATAACCGAATGTCCGTCCGTCTGTGCGCTCTCTAGCTTGAAAACGCATTGAGCTGGATAGTTCAAATTTTGTACACATCATTTTTGATAAAAAAGTAAGGTCAAATTCGTGAACGGGCGAAATCGCTCTAATCCTTGTACCCTCTCCTATATAAAATGACACAATTTCGCGATTTGACAATAAACGGATTTGTGCAGCATGAAAGCTATTGGTCTGAAATTTGCAATATATTACTTCAATGATTTTCAATCTACCGCATACAAATTATGCGTGTCTTCCTCCTCGTTCCACCACCTCCCATACAAACTGTACTTTTTCATGAAATACTCTAAGCCAATTTACTCAGTGCGTATACAATTTAGCGAGCTGAAATTGTGCACTAAATATTTATTTAGAATTGGTAGTAAGACCAAAAAAAATTAGAAGATTAGCTTTACCCCTTCTACCCCCTCCCAGACAAAATGACGAAATTTTGCAATTCGACAATAAGAGGATTTGCTCGAAAATCATAAAAACGCGTTCAAATTTTGCATACGTCGTTTTTAGCAAAAAAGTAAGGTCAAGTTCGTGAACAGGCCAAATCGCTCCACCCCTTCCACCCTCTCCCATACAAAATGACACAATTCCGCAATTTGACAATAAACGAATTTGTTCGAAAAGTATAAAAGCCATTGGTCTGATATTTGGAATATATTACTTTTATTATCATTTCAATCTATCATAAAAAAAATTATGCATGTGCTATCCCTCCTTCCTCCACCTCCCATACAAAATGTACTTTTTCATAAAATACTCTAAACCAATTTACTCAGTGCTTACAAAATTTAGCGAGCTTAAATTGTGCACTAAATATTTATTTAGAATTTTCAGTAAAACGAAAAAACAATAGACAATTAGCTTCACCCCTTCTAACCCCTCCCGTACAAAATGACACAATTTCGCAATTCGACACTAAACGAATTTGCTCGAAAAGTATAAAAGGTATTAGTCTGAAATTTGGATTGCATTACTTTTATGATGATTTCAATCTACGCTGTTAAAACTATTTACGTACTCCTTCTCCTTCCACCTTCAGGCTGGATTCCATAAAGGGTCGTCTTGTACCGACCACACAAATACCCTACGGATAATATTAGAGCAATCAGCCGAAATGGGTTCGCCACATCTCATGTTTGTGGACTTCGAGAAAGCTTTCGACAGCGTTAAGCGAGATTACATATGGAATGCTTTGCGTAGGAGAGGTATTCCAGATAAGGTCATAGCAATGATTAAAGAATCCTACGAAGATGCAAGGTGTCGCGTCTTGCATAGAGGAGAGCTGTCCGAGAGCTTCCCTGTGCGAACGGGTGTCAGACAAGGCTGCATATTATCACCAGCCCTGTTTCTGGTTGTAATAAATGACATCTTGAAAGCTGCACTGGAAGGTGGGGAAGGTAAAAGTCTTCAATGGAGACTATTTAACATCTTAAGTCACCTTGATTATGCTGATGACGTGTGTTTGCTTGCACATAACCGTTCGGACTTAGAGTCAAATGTTCGCTCGTTGCATTCTAAATGCAAAGAGGCGGGACTGAAAATAAATGTGCGTAAGACCAAGTACATGCACATGGGTTCGAACGCAAGCACACCGATTGTTCTTAATGGACAGGATGTGGAAGAGGTGCAAGATTTTTGCTATCTCGGAAGCATTGTCAGCATGGACGGCGGAGCTGAAAAGGATGTTGAGGCTCGGCTAAATAAAGCTCGTCAGGCCTTCGGTATCCTTTCCCCTTTCTGGAGGTTAAGAGAGATCTCCCTTCGCACGAAGCTGCGAGTTTTTGACGCATGCGTCAAATCCGTGTTGTTATATGGCTGTACTACGCGGAAAGTGACCGTTCGACTTACCAAGAAACTACAGACTTCCGTAAACCAATGCCTCCGATGCATTTTAGGAATATTCTGGCATGATCTCCATCGACGAACTTTGGAGTACAACTGGCCAGACTAAAATAGGTATTGAGATTCAAAGGCAGAAGGGGCAGTGGATCGGTCATACTTTGAGAGAAACCAGAGCGAAACATCGCCAAACAGGCTCTGGATTATAATCCTCAAGGAAGACGTCGGGTTGGTTGACCATGTAACATATGGAAGCGAGCAGTTGAGAAGGAGGCCAGAGGAATAAACAAGTCCTGGCAACAGCTTAAGGCCGATGTTCAGGATCGCGCCTTGTGGAAGAGAGTTGTTTCTGTACTATGCCCCTATAGGGGGTCTTAACAGGAATTTGATTTTGATTTGACTCAATTTTGAGAGGGCGCCATTTTTGAAATGTTCTCCAATCCCCCACTTCAACTAAGTCCACATGTTATATTTTTTTCAAATTTTGCTAGTAGAGCTTTAGTGTACGTTTCAAGTTTCAATTACATAGCTTAAGACACAGTCGAGATATTCATTCTTAAGTGTTTTACTTTGCACCCCCCTGACCCTCCCCCTTACAATAATTAGCCTCTTTCTAAGCTGATTCTAGTGATTCTAGTCCTTAACGGTCCCAAAATATGAATTTTTCGTGATCAGTAATTTCGAAGATATAATCATTTGGAAAAAAAAAATCGGCCGACAATTTGTATTTAACACCCTCCCCCCCTTTCGGACATCAATGGATAAAAAAATTAAATTATTTTTGAAGTTTGTCCCACAACCCTCTCTCTACCTCTGCTGATTTTCAACTTCCTATCTTCATTCGTGGTGGAGATATTAGCAAGTGAAGTTTTTGAATCTTTCCCTCCCCCGCCTCCCCTTCCATCTGACACTCCCAAAAATTTAGATAATGGAGCTCACTTACCCAATCAACAATCCACCCAAAAGCAAACATTGTACCTTTAACGGTCTCGGAGATATGAGTCCATATGTACGGCGTACGGCGGGACAGATTTTTTTTTTTGCATTTTTAGGCTAATTTAGTCATGAAACGCGAAAAAAAAAATTTCAAGGTAGCAAATTTTTTATACTCTAGATGAAATCTGAGCGTATATTGTGTTTTCCTTACCGTTTGCAACGCTAAGAAATAACGCTCGCACAGAACCGCCAAGGGTACAGAAATATTTGTTGTCGCTCAAAAGCCTCGATTCCGAGTGACCGTCTGAACGGTCTGTCCGTCTGTGCGTCTGTCTACAGCATAACTCTCGAAAGCTTTGAGCTATAATGCTAAAAAAATTTGTGTGTCATTTTTAGCAAAAAATTAACTTTAAGTTCGTGAACGGGCTACATCCCCCCACTCCTTCTACCCCCTCCCACACAAATTTCACGAAATTTTGAAATTTAAATTAAATTATTTTTCTTCGAAACTGTTAAAGCTATCAACTTGATATTTTGTATAAAGTATACAAATAGAAATATTAGTAGTGTGAAAAAAATTTGTTTTGATCCGTACACTCCTTCTACCCCCTCCCATACAAATGCATAATTTTTGTTAAATGCATTTTATCGATTTCCATTTAAACTAGAAAAAGTACAAACTTCAAATTTTGCCAGAATTTGTTTCTTAATAATTGAAATAAGCGTTAGACAAAATTATCAACTCCGCTTCACTCCTTCTACCACCTCCCATACAAATATCTGTATTATAAATTCAAGAAAAGCATTTCTCCTTGAAGTATATGAGAGCTATCGACTTTGAAATTGATTCAAAGCATGGTGATAAGGATGATGATAAGCAGTTTGAAAATTATCTTAAACGCTCCACTTCCTCTGCCACCTCCCATACAAATATCCCAATTTCAGGAAAACTATGACCAATTTGCAATATATTACTTCAATGATTTTCAATCCACCGCATAAAAATTATGCGTGTCTTCCTCCTCGTTCCACCACCTCCCATACAAACTGTACTTTTTCATGAAATACTCTAAGCCAATTTACTCAGTGCGTATACAATTTAGCGAGCTGAAATTGTGCACTAAATATTTATTTAGAATTGGTAGTAAGACCAAAAAAAATTAGAAGATTAGCTTTACCCCTTCTACCCCCTCCCAGACAAAATGACGAAATTTTGCAATTCGACAATAAGAGGATTTGCTCGAAAATCATAAAAACGCGTTCAAATTTTGCATACGTCGTTTTTAGCAAAAAAGTAAGGTCAAGTTCGTGAACAGGCCAAATCGCTCCACCCCTTCCACCCTCTCCCATACAAAATGACACAATTCCGCAATTTGACAATAAACGAATTTGTTCGAAAAGTATAAAAGCCATTGGTCTGATATTTGGAATATATTACTTTTATTATCATTTCAATCTATCATAAAAAAAATTATGCATGTGCTATCCCTCCTTCCTCCACCTCCCATACAAAATGTACTTTTTCATAAAATACTCTAAACCAATTTACTCAGTGCTTACAAAATTTAGCGAGCTTAAATTGTGCACTAAATATTTATTTAGAATTTTCAGTAAAACGAAAAAACAATAGACAATTAGCTTCACCCCTTCTAACCCCTCCCGTACAAAATGACACAATTTCGCAATTCGACACTAAACGAATTTGCTCGAAAAGTATAAAAGGTATTAGTCTGAAATTTGGATTGCATTACTTTTATGATGATTTCAATCTACGCTGTTAAAACTATTTACGTACTCCTTCTCCTTCCACCTTCAGGCTGGATTCCATAAAGGGTCGTCTTGTACCGACCACACAAATACCCTACGGATAATATTAGAGCAATCAGCCGAAATGGGTTCGCCACATCTCATGTTTGTGGACTTCGAGAAAGCTTTCGACAGCGTTAAGCGAGATTACATATGGAATGCTTTGCGTAGGAGAGGTATTCCAGATAAGGTCATAGCTATGATTAAAGAATCCTACGAAGATGCAAGGTGTCGCGTCTTGCATAGAGGAGAGCTGTCCGAGAGCTTCCCTGTGCGAACGGGTGTCAGACAAGGCTGCATATTATCACCAGCCCTGTTTCTGGTTGTAATAAATGACATCTTGAAAGCTGCACTGGAAGGTGGGGAAGGTAAAAGTCTTCAATGGAGACTATTTAACATCTTAAGTCACCTTGATTATGCTGATGACGTGTGTTTGCTTGCACATAACCGTTCGGACTTAGAGTCAAATGTTCGCTCGTTGCATTCTAAATGCAAAGAGGCGGGACTGAAAATAAATGTGCGTAAAACCAAGTACATGCACATGGGTTCGAACGCAAGCACACCGATTGTTCTTAATGGACAGGATGTGGAAGAGGTGCAAGATTTTTGCTATCTCGGAAGCATTGTCAGCATGGACAGCGGAGCTGAAAAGGATGTTGAGGCTCGGCTAAATAAAGCTCGTCAGGCCTTCGGTATCCTTTCCCCTTTCTGGAGGTTAAGAGAGATCTCCCTTCGCACGAAGCTGCGAGTTTTTGACGCATGCGTCAAATCCGTGTTGTTATATGGCTGTACTACGCGGAAAGTGACCGTTCGACTTACCAAGAAACTACAGACTTCCGTAAACCAATGCCTCCGATGCATTTTAGGAATATTCTGGCATGATCTCCATCGACGAACTTTGGAGTACAACTGGCCAGACTAAAATAGGTATTGAGATTCAAAGGCAGAAGGGGCAGTGGATCGGTCATACTTTGAGAGAAACCAGAGCGAAACATCGCCAAACAGGCTCTGGATTATAATCCTCAAGGAAGACGTCGGGTTGGTTGACCATGTAACATATGGAAGCGAGCAGTTGAGAAGGAGGCCAGAGGAATAAACAAGTCCTGGCAACAGCTTAAGGCCGATGTTCAGGATCGCGCCTTGTGGAAGAGAGTTGTTTCTGTACTATGCCCCTATAGGGGGTCTTAACAGGAATTTGATTTTGATTTGACTCAATTTTGAGAGGGCGCCATTTTTGAAATGTTCTCCAATCCCCCACTTCAACTAAGTCCACATGTTATATTTTTTTCAAATTTTGCTAGTAGAGCTTTAGTGTACGTTTCAAGTTTCAATTACATAGCTTAAGACACAGTCGAGATATTCATTCTTAAGTGTTTTACTTTGCACCCCCCTGACCCTCCCCCTTACAATAATTAGCCTCTTTCTAAGCTGATTCTAGTGATTCTAGTCCTTAACGGTCCCAAAATATGAATTTTTCGTGATCAGTAATTTCGAAGATATAATCATTTGGAAAAAAAAAATCGGCCGACAATTTGTATTTAACACCCTCCCCCCCTTTCGGACATCAATGGATAAAAAAATTAAATTATTTTTGAAGTTTGTCCCACAACCCTCTCTCTACCTCTGCTGATTTTCAACTTCCTATCTTCATTCGTGGTGGAGATATTAGCAAGTGAAGTTTTTGAATCTTTCCCTCCCCCGCCTCCCCTTCCATCTGACACTCCCAAAAATTTAGATAATGGAGCTCACTTACCCAATCAACAATCCACCCAAAAGCAAACATTGTACCTTTAACGGTCTCGGAGATATGAGTCCATATGTACGGCGTACGGCGGGACAGATTTTTTTTTTTGCATTTTTAGGCTAATTTAGTCATGAAACGCGAAAAAAAAAATTTCAAGGTAGCAAATTTTTTATACTCTAGATGAAATCTGAGCGTATATTGTGTCTTCCTTACCGTTTGCAACGCTAAGAAATAACGCTCGCACAGAACCGCCAAGGGTACAGAAATATTTGTTGTCGCTCAAAAGCCTCGATTCCGAGTGACCGTCTGAACGGTCTGTCCGTCTGTGCGTCTGTCTACAGCATAACTCTCGAAAGCTTTGAGCTATAATGCTAAAAAAATTTGTGTGTCATTTTTAGCAAAAAATTAACTTTAAGTTCGTGAACGGGCTACATCCCCCCACTCCTTCTACCCCCTCCCACACAAATTTCACGAAATTTTGAAATTTAAATTAAATTATTTTTCTTCGAAACTGTTAAAGCTATCAACTTGATATTTTGTATAAAGTATACAAATAGAAATATTAGTAGTGCGAAAAAAATTTGTTTTGATCCGTACACTCCTTCTACCCCCTCCCATACAAATGCATAATTTTTGTTAAATGCATTTTATCGATTTCCATTTAAACTAGAAAAAGTACAAACTTCAAATTTTGCCAGAATTTGTTTCTTAATAATTGAAATAAGCGTTAGACAAAATTATCAACTCCGCTTCACTCCTTCTACCACCTCCCATACAAATATCTGTATTATAAATTCAAGAAAAGCATTTCTCCTTGAAGTATATGAGAGCTATCGACTTTGAAATTGATTCAAAGCATGGTGATAAGGATGATGATAAGCAGTTTGAAAATTATCTTAAACGCTCCACTTCCTCTGCCACCTCCCATACAAATATCCCAATTTCAGGAAAACTATGACCAATTTCCTTAAAAATAATGAAAACTAAAAACTTTAATTTCAGCAAAATAAAATTTTGCATGCCATGTTCGCTGTCATATACGAAAAATACAAACCTCCCTCTCTACTTCTACCACCCCCAATGCAATAGTCTCTATTCACTATTCGAAAGAATTTGAGATGACATATTTTTCGGTATATTTAAGTCATTTCCATGTCATCTAGAGTATCATATGATTGGGCTTTAAGCCCAATCATAATTCTGTTATTGTTTTTTTCTGTGTCGATCACAATATTTTATTATTAGAATAATAAAGTAGTAACTGAAATCCTTAACAAAGTACAGGGAGCCAAAGTTTCGACTGGATTATTAAATTTTAAGAAAGAGAATTTAGTCTTAAATTATGAAATCGTAATTTTTATACAAAAGGTGATAGAATATGTAGTATGGTGGTTGGATGGGTATAGACAGGGTAGGCATCTGATCGGCGTTATTAGGCGACGCCCAGTGTTGTAACTGTCATATACACATCAATTGTGCTCATCATACCTCCTCGTGGTAGCCACCGGATCCTGGTCTTGTCCATCCGGACTTGACTTGCTGATCTGATGGGCGCGAGTGCTAATGAAACAGAAAAATTCTAGCACTATAATAATATGGCCCTCCAAGTTGGGGGTTGGGCGATGTGTTAACAACTCATCCTCGGAAAAAACACACCCGTTTCGAAACCTGAAGCAACGCCTCGGACTGGATTGATTCAACGGCAACGACCACGCAAACGAAAAATGGACTATTCCTTCGGATCTTGGAACGTGCGATCCCTGTACAGAGCAGGAGAAGTGAGAGAGCTTCTGGAACAGGCAGTCAAATACAATATAAACATAATTGCACTCCAAGAAACTAAATTATTAGGTAACGAGATTAATGACTTAAGATCGCACACAATTTTCAAAAGTGGGAAATCATCGGGAAGCCGGGAATTTGGAGTTGCGTTTATCGTCGACAAGAAGTTTAAACACCAAGTTACCAACTTCAAATCCGTCAATGAACGATTGTGTGCAATCCGCATCAAAACAAGTTTTTTTAATGTTTGGCTTATTAATGTCCACGCCCCAACGGAAGACAAAGACGACGAAGTTAAAGACGATTTCTACAGCACCTTAGAATCAACATTCGACTCCCTTCCGTCGAATGATATTAAAATAGTATTAGGTGACTTTAACGCGAAAGTGGGCAAAGAAGAAGCATACATAGGGACAATTGGAAGGCATAGTCTCCATGATATTAGTAACGACAACGGCCAGAGGCTGACTGATTTCGCCAGCAGCGAAAACCTTATTGTAAGCTCGACATGCTTCCCGCATCGTGACATTCATAAGAGAACGTGGGCTTCACCCGACGGAAGAACATTCAATCAAATAGACCATGTTCTAATAGAGAAAAGGACGGCCTCCTGCATTCTCGACGTGCGTACATGTCGAGGGGCTAGTTGCGACACAGACCACTATTTGGTAAAGACCAAGTTTCGATGTCGAATCGCAAACCGAGGACACTCAAAAATACAACCGGTTCCTAAATTCGACATAGGGAAACTCAAAAACGAGAAAATAGTTGCGAAATATGCGTTAGCCTTGGAGAGCCACTTCGCGACAATGCTGAATACCACTGTCAGCATGCCAATAGAAGAAATGTGGCAAAAAATCAAAGATGGCATTACATCTGTCGCAGAGGAGGTGATAGGACAACAACCCCGGCGCAAAAGAAATGATTGGTTCGACAAAGAATGCCAAGATGCCTTAGAACGAAAAAATGAAGCTTACAAAATATTAACGGAACGGCCGACACGAGCCAAACAAGACAAGTACAAGGATCTTAGACGATTTGCAAACAAAATATGCAGACAAAAAAAACGGAAGTACAATAATGACGAAATTAAAAACATGGACGAACAATTTAAATTACACAACACAAGAGCCGCGTATTCCCTTGTCAAAAGGATGAAAGAAGGTTACAAACCGAAAACGACCCTATGCAAGGATGCGGAAGGGAACATTATAAGTAACGCGGAAGATATAAAACTAAGATGGGCACAATATTTTGAACACCTTCTTAACCCGAGCCCATCACCTACACGAACAGCAGCAGCAGATACAATAGCAGGTATAACTGATGTAACAGCTGATGAAGGATCCGCTTTGAGTCCTCCCACACTCGAAGAAGTAAAAACAGCCCTAAGGAACCACCCAAACAACAAAGCGCCGGGCACTGATCAAATCCCAGCTGAACTTCTGAAAGCCGGCGACACCTGCATAGCGCATCTCCTACATAGATTAGTCGCGGACATATGGACGCAGGAAATACTTCCTGAAGATTGGCGCAAGAGCATCATATGTCCAATTTATAAAAAAGGTGACAAACTCTGCTGCGAAAACTACCGAGGAATATCTCTGTTGTGTACGTCTTATAAGATTTTGACGAAAATTCTAGAAAAGAGAATTAAGCCCTATGCTGATAAAGTAATTGGTGAATACCAAGGCGGATTTAGAGCTGGACGCTCAACCACGGACCAGATATTCTCAGTTAAACAGGTGCTGGAAAAGTGCTGGGAATATAATATTGATGTGCACCAGATATTTGTTGACTTCAAGCAAGCATACGACAGTATCGACAGGCGCGTACTGTATAAAATCATGTTGGAGTTTGGAGTCCCACCGAAACTGGTTCGACTGACAAGAATGACAATGACTGAGTCTTTGTCACAAGTCAGAGTAGAAAACGATCTGACTTTCAGTTTTAAAACAGACAACGGCCTTAAACAAGGTGACGGCCTCGCACCAATGCTTTTCAACTTAACACTCGAATATGTTGTTCGGAAACTTCCCGTTGACACC
This sequence comes from Chorisops tibialis, assembly GCA_963669355.1. NCBI lineage: Eukaryota > Metazoa > Arthropoda > Insecta > Diptera > Stratiomyidae > Chorisops > Chorisops tibialis. The sequence continues at coordinate 166,905,474 of OY770263.1, read as the reverse complement.
AAGGGAACACTATGCTTCAAATCCACACAACTCGTAGCATATGCCGACGACATAGATATCCTTGCAAGATCTCTGGAGAGTGCTAAGGAAGTATTTGTAAACCTTGACTCGGTAGCAAGGGAAGTTGGACTACGCATTAATGAAAACAAAACAAAAATTATGACGCAAACTAGGAAAAAGACGCCAATCAGACAAAATATTACAGTAGGAGACTATAACCTAGAAAACGTAGACAACTTCATATATCTAGGGGCAAATCTATCGAAGGATGGAAGCGAACCCATCGAAATTAAAAGAAGGATAATGATGGCAAACAAGACTTATTATTCAGTACTTCCAATAATCAAAAACAAGAACGTGCACAGGAAAACAAAACTTAAGCTATACAAAACAATCATAAGACCTGTGCTATGCTATGGCAGCGAAACGTGGACATTAACTCAGGCGTCCGAAAAACGACTTAACGCCTTTGAAAGGAAGGTCCTCAGAAGAATCCTCGGACCTGTGAGGGAAGACTCGATCTGGAGAATACGATACAATAGAGAATTGTATGCCATCTTCGACAATCCAGAAGTGTCAACCCTCATAAAATTTAAAAAATTACAATGGGCTGGTCATGTGGAGCGGATGGATGACGGAAGAATTCCCAAACGCACACTAAAAGGGAAAGTCAACGGACAAAGACCGGTCGGAAAACCACGAAAGCGCTGGGAGGATTCGATTGACGCAGACAGCAAATCACTGCTAAGATTTTCAAACTGGAGGACGCGGTCACTGAACCGAGATGGATGGAGGCAAAGCATTCAGGAGGCCAAAGTCCGATTTGGGCTGTAGCGCCATCGTAAGTAAGTAAGTAAGTAAGTAATATGTAGTATGGCAGCAGAAAGATTTGACTCATCAAAAATTTGAAAGGAATGAAACTTTTTTTTCCTAGATCTATCCTGCGTCCAGACAGACATGGACTTATGAACATAGAAAAATCGACTTATGAGAAAACAAAGAAAAAAAAATGGATATAATATTACCACTGACCAAATAAGCTCCAAAATTCTAGGTTACATGTCCACACCATAAATTCGATCTCATCCATATTTAGTATACGAGTAGGTAGCACAGCTGGAATTCGATGCAAGTGTAAAGACCGAATTTCGATTTTATTGGAGCATTATTTAATTTATTAAACGAAATTTGTCGATTTATTATTGCCATAGATTTTTTTTTTTTTGAGTTATATAGAAAATACGATTATGAATCGTTTATAGTTGATGATGGATTTGAGCAGTTTCGTATAGATTGGTGGTCGGTACAACTACATGGAATGAATCACAAACAGGATATGAAAATTGTTATGAAAAATGGAATTGGATTGGAATTAGGACGATAGAACAGATTACAATTTAATGGCATGTCGTAAAAGTTGGGTAATTGCTAAGGACTGTGTTCCATTCGGTTATGATTATGGAATACGAATTGTTGTGATTTTTGCAAGACGTTGAAAATAATTCAACAACTTAACAAATTGTGTACATTTATTATTGATAGGAAGTAGGATCTTAACAAACAAAACAATTAATGTGGGTCCTTACTACATTTGGAGATTAGTTATAACTTTTATTCAGTACCTCGGTTGAGGTATCATGGATATACGTTAGATGAGGGTATTATAAGTTTGGGACAAACTTTGTAAGGCTAAAAATGACAAGAAGTTCCTGGGTATTATCACTCTAAAATCTTTTCTCCATCCGTTTCATAATTTTATAATAATCCAACTTTCTTGGAAACTATATATAGAATCAATGAATTTGAAATTGGGAATGTATTAATATATTACTTTATTAATCTAATAATTAAGTATTGTGATCGACAAAGAAAAAAAAATTTGCTGCCCCGAAATTTTTTTTTCTGGTTTCATGACTAGATTAGCCTAAAAATGCAAAAAAAAAAATCGTCCCGTCGTACGCCGTACATATGGACTCGTATCTCCAAGACCGTTAAAGGTAGAATGTTCGTTTTTGTCAAGTGGAAGGGGGCGGCGGGGGGAGGGAAAGAGTCAAAAACTTGCTAATATCTCCACGAATGCAGATAGGAAACTGAAAATCAGTAGAGGTATGAAGAGGATTGTGGGACAAACTTTAAACATAATTTAATTTTACTTTATTATTTTAATAATAAATTATTGTGATCGACTTGGGGAAAAAAAAATTTGCTACCCTGAAATTTTTTTTTTCGCGTTTCATGACTAAAATAGCCTAAAAATGCAAAAAAAAATCCGTCTGCCTCTACGCCGTACGCCGTCCCCCGTACAGCTAGGAAGCTAAAAATCGATACACATATAGAGGAATTTGTGGGAGAACTTCTAAAAATAATTTAATTTTTTTATCCATTGGGGTGCAAAATAGGGGGGCTAAAAATCAATTGTCGGTCGAATTTTTTTTTCAAATGATTATATCTTCGAAATTACTGACCATAAAAAATTGATATTCTTAGCCCATCAAGGTGGCATGTAGATCTACCGGAATCAGCTAAAATAAAGGCTAATTATTGTAAGGGGGAGGGTTAGGGGAGTGCAAAGAGAAACACTTAAAAATCAATATCTCGGCTATTTCTTGAACTATTTACTTGAAACTTGGAACTTATATTAAGCTATACTAGAGAAATACGAGAAAAATATAACATTTGGAGAAAATAGTAGTGGGGAGAAAAGGGGAGCATTTCAATAATGGTGCACTTTCCAAAACTTCAAACCGTTATATCTCAAAACAGAGTGCAGACATAAAATTCAAATTTTGTCAAATTGTAGAACTACCTAGTTTCTAATTTTGGTAAAAATTTTAGGAGGTGTAAGAGGAGGGTGGTGGTAAGCATTGTACATTTTACATACACATACACAATGTACATACAGAAAAAATAATAAAAATTTCACAATTTTTATGCACAAGGTGTTTCATGTGCAATGAAAAAAACACATAAACTTGAAAATTTTTGAATGAAATTTTAAGGTAGAAACTTGAAAATTTGCAAAATACATTTAAAAAAATCTCTAAAAGTTTGAAATATTAACTGGTTGAATATCTTTAAATCTTCTACCTCCTCTAATATAAAATTACGACCATTTTTAAGAAATCAATTATCACCTAACTTTTGAAAGCTATCAATTTGAAATTTTGCACAAAAACTTACAAAGATAGTTGAAATGAAATTACGTTAAAAATTTTAAATCGCGCTTGCCCTTCTACCCCCTCCCATACAAAAGTATGATTTCGACCAATTTCATTAAATCAACTAATAAACAACAAATTAAAAGCTATGAACTTAAGATTTTGTACGAGCACCTTACAAGAGAAAGAAAATAAAATTGCGTCACAAATTTAACGATTCCCCTACCTCCTCTACCCCCTCCCATGTAAACGTTTGGTTTCGTGAGTGTAAAATACACCGAAATTCACCGAAATTCAATGCAACTTCGTCTATGAAACTGACATTATATACAGGGAATATTGGACGTGATTCAAGCAATCAATTAAAAAACTATTAACATCCACCCACCCTTACTATCACCCCTCCTCCTCCCCTCATAAAAACCCAAACTTGCATAAACGAATGAAATATTGTTAAATTGACAACAGCCCTGGCCAAGAACTCTCTTTCACTTAGTCTTCCCTAACCACTCTAACCTGCATATTGACTTTCCACGCATCCGAAACTTGTCCCAAGAATAATAAAGTTCGCCTGAATTGTTGGCAGTTTATTTATATTATGAAGGGAATTTTCAAAAACAATGTACATTATTTCATCGCATTTCTTTACATTTCGTTTTATGGAGTTAATCGATTTGTGCAGTGAACGGCTCAATTCCAGCACACTGTCTGCTAGGGTATAAATATATATAGTCAAAATCTACGAAAATGGAAAATTCCCAGATATGGGATTGTGCGAAGGGCTAACAACCCTTCCACCATAAGTAATACAAATGTTGAGGAACCTGAAGTTTAGTAGTCTAATGCCCGATTTGGGTTGGAGTGCCATTGTAGAAGAGACAAAAGCTGGTTAAACGATATGAAAGTCCACATGGCATAAATGCGATAGCGTAAAATGAGCCCGAAAATAGTGGCTGAGCATTCGCACTAGATTTGATGATGCCATAAAAAGCACTCTCGAAGTTAATCAGACCGTATTCCGTAAAGCATCATCTTGCACTGACCACACAAATACAAAATTATAAAGAACCCGAGAAAATGAGTTCGCAACTATTAAATGAATATTTAGTGAATGCGTTATTAATGCGTTTATACAATATGACGCACTCTTAATTCACTAAATTATATATTATATTAAGTTAAATCAATTGGTTAATATTTAACTATATTTATTATATATTATTATATAACTCTTAATTATTGTTTATATTACATAAAATATTTATTAATATTTATATCAATAACATTATTTATTATTATAATTATTGATTATATTATTTATCACATTATTTATTATTTTAACAACACATTTGTAATATATATTTTTCAACAACATTTCACTATTCATAATTGTTTATCTTTTTGTAACGCTTTACTTTTCGACTGACTAGCAATGAAATTATTTTTCAACTAACTTGTTTTTTACAATTTTTTCATAAAAAACTAATATGATTATTTTATATTTTTTTGCGATCTATTCATTTATCAAAAGTAAAGTAGCGCTAGTAAAGTAGGCACTACAAATACTTCATGTCCGTAAAGGCTTTCTACAGCGTTAAATGTAATTACATACGGAATACTTTGCGTAGGAGAATCCTACGAATCCTAAGAATCCTACGAAGATACAAGATGTCACGTCTTACATAGTGAAGAGCTGTCCGAGAGCTTTCCTGCGCGAACGGGTGTCAGACAAGGCTGCATATTATTACCAGTACTATTTACTATCGTGGGTGGGAGAGGTACCTTTAGTGAGTAAAATCATGTGCATGCACATGAGTTCAAACATAAGCATATCAATAGTTCTTAACGACAAAATGGGAAAGAGTTACATGATTTTTGTTACCTCGCAGGAATTGTCAGCATGAACGGCGAAGCTGAAGGGATATTGAGGCTCGTACATATAAAGCTTTCGATATCCTTCACCATTTCAGAAGGTTAAGCCTTTCGTGTCTTTTTGCTGCTATATGGCAACACTTCTAGAATGCACACTTGATTCATTATCTTTCCACTTTTCGCACTACAAACAATGCAAACCAGCTTACGATCTTATTATTCGTCCGAAATCAAACGAAAAGGTTGCATAGCTCAAGTTGTATTGTTTAGTAATACTACGGACACACAGGTGGTATAGTAAGCCTTTTTCTACAATGCCACTATAGCCCAAATAAGGCCTTGGCCTGCGAGCCATCAGCGTCTTTAACATTTTTCATTATTTATTGTGGAAGGGTTACTAGCCCCTACGCACAGCCCTCTACCTACGAATTTTTCATTTTCGTGGATTCAGGTAACAGTATACGGAAGAGCAGGTGACAGTGTACGCAAGCAGGCAATGTGCTGGAATTATATGTCGATCGGAATTTGAGCTCACGACCTTCGTATGATATGTGACGAATAATGACAGCGAAAAATTAATGAAACTGCCACAAAAAAACTTCCAAAGATATTTTGAAATGAAGCCTCGAAACATTGTCTTTTTTACTCCCACAAATAAAACAAGTATTGGGCTGAACGCCCAATCATGCGATGCTCTAGATAACGAGCAATTTTTTGATTTTAAGAAATTTTGTATGGGGAGTGGTAGAAGGAGTAACGACATTGAACCAATTTTACTTTATTATTCTAATAATAATGTGATTGACACAGAAAAAAAAATTTGCTACCCCGAAATTTTTTTTCGCGTTTCATGACTAAATTAGCCTAAAAATGCAAAAAAAAAACCGTCCCGCCGTACGCCGTACATATGGACTCATATCTCCGAGACCGTTAAAGGTAGAATGTTCGTTTTTGGGTGGATTATTGATTGGGTGAGTGAGCTCCATTATCTAAATTTTGCAGAGTGTCAGGTGGAAGGGGGAGGCGGGGGGAGGAAAAGAGTCAAAAACTTCACTTGCTAATATCTTCACCACGAATGCAGATAGGAAGCTGAAAATTAGCAGAGGTGTGAAGAAGATTGTGGGGCAAACTCTAAAAATAATTTAAGTTTTTTAACTATTGGCGTCCGAAAAGGGGGGGGGGGGGGCTAAGAACAAATTGTCGGCCAAATTTTCTATTCAAATGATTATATCTTCGAAATTACTAATTACAAAAAATTCATATTTTGCGACCATTAAGATGGCATATAGACCTACTAGAATTAGCTTAGAAAGAGGCTACTTATTGTAAGGGGGAGGGTCAGGGGGGTGCAAAGAAAAACACTCAAAAATGAATATCTCGACTGTCTCTTAAGTTATGTAATTGACACTTGAAACGTATACTAAGATTTATTAGTGAAATATGAAAAAAATATAAAATGTGGACATAATGGTAGTGGGGGAAATGGGGAGCATTTCAAAAATGGCGCACTTTCCAAAATTACAAATCATTATATCTCAAAATTGAGTACAGATATCAAACCAAAAATATATGAAATTATAGAACTACAAAGTTTTTAATTTTGGTAAAAAATTTAAGTTGGGCGGTGTAAGGGGAGGGAGGTGAAAGGCAAAAATGTTGTTGGTAAAAGAAAGTTTAAACTTTGCACGTCAATACACCTATTTAATATACATAGAAAAAAAATAATAATTTGATCCAAAATTGTTATGCACCGAAGTGAGGGTCCAACGTGCACAAGGTGTTTCATGTGTAATGAGAAAAACACATAAAAAAAATCGCGAATTGTTTGAAATATTAACTGGTCGAATATCTCCAAAACTTCTACCCCCTCCCATACAAAATTATTTTTTCGACCATTTCTAAGAAATCAATTATCACCTAACTATTCAAAGCTATCAGTTAGGAATTTTGCATAGAAACAAAAATAATTGAAATGAAATTACGTTAAAAGTTTTGAAATCGCGCTTGCCCTTCAACCACCTCCCATACAAAAGTATGATTTCGACCAATTTCATTAAATCAACTAATAACCAACAAATTAAAAGCTACGAACTTGAAATTTTGTACGAGCACATTACAAGAGAAAGGAAATAAAATTGCGTCACAAATTTTACGATTCCCCTACCTCCTTTAACCCCTCCCATACAAATGTTTGGTTTCGTGAATGTAAAATACACAGAATCTTATGAAGATTCTATGCAACTTCGTCTATGATACTGACATTCTATACAGAGAATATTGGACGTGATTCAAGCAATCAATTAAAAAACTATTAACATCCACCCACTCTTACTATCACGCCTCACCCCTCCCCTCATAAAAACTCAAACGTGCATAAATAAACAAACGAAATATTAATTATAAGTACTGGAGCTTTTGAACGTTTCCGCAAAGTGTTAAATTGACAACAGCCCTGCCCAAGAACTCTCTTTCACTTAGTCTTCCCAAACCACTCTAACCTGCATATTGACTTTCCACGCATCCGAAACTTGTCCCAAGAATAATAAAGTTTCGCCCGACTTGTTGGCAGTTTATTTTCACATCATGCAAGAGTTACTATCAGAATGTTTTATTGAAAATTCAGCTTCAAACATTTAATTGGTACTGAGAAAATTAGTGTATTGGATTTAGTAAAATTGTGCAATGTGTAGAAGGAGTGGGGCGTTCTTAGTAAGTTTTTCAGAAATAACTATAAATATCATGCATTTAACATATTTTCAATCGCAGATGTGTAGCATTTAAACTTTTCAGGCAAATCGACTTTTTGAAGAGTTGTGAAATTGTGTCATATTGTGATGATACGGAATTAAAGCCCAATGTCATTGTGTTCAGTAAGCGCCATTACCTACCACAGCTGATAATTGAAATCGGAGAATTAAATGTCAAGAGCTTGGCGATGCTTAAGCAAAATAAAGTTAGCAGGTAATGAGTCATCATAATTAGTTTAACTACATGTGCGCAATACCATATACCTATAGGTATAGCAAGCATGGTTGACATAATGGAGATAATTCCAGGTGTTCAATTTCGTATCATCACGACAAAGTAAACAAATGTTGCGAATTAATATAATCATAAAATTTATCGATGCGAGCCGGCAGAATTCTAGAAAGTATAAACATGTATGAAAAGCAAAAATGGATTATGAACTGGATTTCGAAAAATTCATTAGTGGATTACACACTTGCATTTCGGAATCTAGTTAAACGATTTGTGTTTACGAACATTGGAATTTTTTGTATACAGAATTTTAAATATGTATTATTGTAATTTAGTAATTAATGTTTATTAAAACCAATTGATGTCAACCAAAACCGATTTAAGGCCGTCAGCAAGAATATCAGATATAACAACCAACAGAAGTCGAGACCGGGTCAGTCTTTTTGAATCAAACGAGTCTTTCGAATCAAGCAGTCTTTTAGGCAGTAGCAGCCCTAACCACGACATAAAAGTATTTATAAAACTACAACGATCAATTTTCTTTAAAAACATAACAGGGCTACGATTGCGCATAAAACGCATTCTTACGATACTCTAGATGAAATGATATTTTTGTCATCCCAAGAAATTTTGGATAGGGAGTGTTAGAAGGGGTGATAGCATTGAACTAATTTTTCCCCCATCATGCTAAAGTAGCTATAAAAATGTTTTATACAAAATGCTTACTCCAAAAATTGAATGGGGACTGAGAAAATTAGTGAGTTAGATTTAGTGAAAATGTGCAGTTTGTATGGGAGGTGGTAGAAAGAGTGGGGAGATTTTAGTGATTTTTTCAGAAATAACTAGGAATATTATAAAATTGACAACCCTTAAATTTCAGATCAGTACCATTCATACTTTTCAAATTTTTTGTGAAGTTGTGAAACTGTGTCATATTGTATGGGAGGGGGTAGAAGCAATGAAGCTAATCAAATATTTTTTTCTGATCTTAGTGATAGTACTAATTAAGTATTTATTGCAAAATGTGAGCTCTATAAATGTTATATGTTCTGAGAAAATCGTCTTAGAGCATTTCATGAAAAAGTGTAGTTTGTATGGGAGGGGGTGAAAGGAGAGGGAGGACGCAAATAATTTTCTACTGTAGAATTAAATCATTATGAAAGTAATATATCCCAAAACTCGGAATAATAGCTTTTATACTTTTCAAGTAAAGTAATTTATTGTTAAATTGCGAATTTGCGTCATTTTGTATGGGAGGGGGTAGAAGGGGTGAAGCTAATCGTCTAACTTTTTTCGCCATAATAACAATTTTAAATATATATTTGGTGCACAATTTCAGCCCGCTAAATTTTATACGCACTGAGTAAATTGGCTTAGAGTAATTCACGACAAGTACAGTTTGTATGGGAGGTGGTAGAAGGAGGGGGAAGACACGCATTTTATACAGTAGATTGGTATTATCATAAAAATAATATATTCCAAATTTCAGGCCAATAGCTTATATACTTTTCGAGCAAATCCTTTAATTGTCAAATTGCGCAATTGTGTCATTTTGTATGGGAGGGGGTAGAAGGGGTGGAGCGATTTGGCCCGTTCACGAACTTGACCTTACTTTTTTGTGAGAAACGACGTGTACAAAATTTGAACAATCTAGCTCAACGCGTTCTCGAGCTAGAGAGCGAACAGACGGACGGACGGACAGACGGACAGACGGACAGACGGACGGACGGACGGACAGACGGACAGACGGACAGACGGACATCCGGTTTTAAAATTTTTGAGTGATAACATTAAGTTCTGTATCATTCATTTTTTTCTCCGAGCCTTATTTCTTGGCGTTACAAACCTTAGAGCAAACTTATAATACTCTCAGATTTCATCTAGAGTATAAATAAATAACCAAGCAAGCAGAACAAAATGGTATATTTATTAATGCATTTCTTACTTTACAGCCGACAAAGACTGAACGAACGAACCACCCACGGCTCTTTGCAGCTAGAAGTGTGTCTGGCTCTTTTGAGGTAGAGTAAAAAAACGGACCACCTCTGGCTCCTTGGAGCCACATGTGCGTCGGGCTCATATGAGCCCGAGTCCAGAAAAACTCCCTGCCCGACTTTTTGACTGGTCCAAGTTCGGCTCTCGGGAGCTTGATTATCCAGCTCCGTGGAGCCACAGTCTGCACGCATCCCCTTCTGTATTCTCAGACCCCTCTGTCATAAAAGCCCAGTCCTTGTATGGATCTCACAATTGGGAGAGCCTATACTTCTCAATCAAAAGAACATTATTCATACCTATTACGTGATACCAGGGAAAAACGTTATGGGTTTACATTGGGTAAACCCATAAGCAATTTTCAAAATACCACACATATTGCATGGGAGGGGGTAGAAGGAGTGAAACTAATCATCTAATTTTTTTGGCCTTACTAATAATTTTAAATAAATACTTTGTTCAAAATTTCAGATCGATAAATATTATATGTACTGAATAAATTGGTTTAGAGTATTTCATGAAAAAGAACAGTTTATATGAGAGGTGGTAGAAGGAGTAAAGGGATTCAAATAATTTTTATGTATTATGTATGATGTATTCCAAATTTCAGTTCAATAGCATTTATACTTTTCGAGAAAATCGGTTTACTGTCAAATCTCGAAAATGCGTCATTTTGTATGGTAGGGGGTACAAGGGGTGGAGCGATTTGGCGCGTTCACAAACTTAGCCTTACTTTTTTGTCAAAAACAACGTGCACAATATTTGAACGTTCTAACTCAACATATTCTGAAGCTAGAGAGTGAACACATGGACGGACAGATGGTGCGACGGACGGACAGACGGATATCCGGTTTTAAGATTTTTGAGTGATAATATTGACTTCTGTATGATTCATTTTTTTTCTCCGAACCTTATATTTTTGTGTTATAAACCTTAGAACAAACTTATAATACTCTCAGATTTCATCTAGAGTATAAAAACATAACAGAATTATAATTGGGCTTGAAGTCCAATTATAAGTATCATACTCTAGATGAGATGGAAATGACTTTAATATACCGGAAAATATGTCATCTCAAATTCTTTCGAATAGTGGATAGAGACTTTTGCGTGGGAGGTGGTAGAAGTAGAGGGAGAGGTTTGTATTGTTCGTATATGACACCGAACATGGCTTGCAAAATGTTTTTTGCTGAATTTAAAGTTTTTAGTTTTCATTATTTTTAAAGAAATTAGTCATTGTTTTTCTGAAATTGGGGCATTTGTATGGGAGGTGGCAGAGGAAGTGGAGCGTTTAGGATGATTTTGAAACTACTTATCATCATCCTTATCACCATGCTTTGATTCAATTTCAAAGTCGATAACTCTCATATGTATACTTGAAGGAGATTTGCTTTTCTTGAGTTTATAATACAGATATTTGTATGGGAGGTGGTAGAAGGAGTGAAGCGAAGTTGATAATTTTTCATAATTCAGTTATTTCAATTATTAAGAAACAAATTCTGGCAAAATTTGAAGTTTGTACTTTTTCTAGTTGAATGGAAATAGATGAAATGCATTTAACAAAAATTATCCATTTGTATGGGAGGGGGCAGAAGGAGTGTACAGATCAAAATAATTTTTTTTTGCATTATTAATATTTCTATTTGTATACTTTATACAAAACATCAAGTTCCTAGCTTTAACAGTTTCGAAGAAAACTAATTTAATTTAAATTTCAAAATTTCCTGAAATTTGTATAGGAGGGGTAGAAGGAGTAAGGTGAAGTTGATAATTATTTTTAAAATAAATTGCAATTATAGTAGAATTAATTCTGACAAAATTTCATCTTTTCAGCTTTACTAGTTTCAATGAAAATCGAAAATATATATTTTTCAAAATTGTCCATTTGTATGGGAGGTGGTAGAAGGAGTAAGGGGATCCGGTCAATATTCCGTGATATTAATAACATATATATCGTAATACTTTGACCTAAATTTCAAGTCGATAGCTTAAATAGTTTCAAAGAAAAATCAATTTCTTAATATTTCGAAATTTTATGAAATTTGTATGGGAGGGGGTAGAAGGAGTGGGGGGATGTAGCCCATTCACGAACTTAAAGTTACTTTTTTTGCTAAAAATGACACACACAAATTTTTAGGACTATAGCTCAAAGCTTTCGAGAGTTATGCTGTAGACAGACGCACAGACGGACAGACGGACAGACAGACAGACGGTCACTCGGAATCGAGGTTTTTGAGCGACAACAATTATTTCTGTACCCTTGGCGGCTCTGTGCGAGCGATATTTCTTAGCGTTACAAATGGTAAGGCAAACACAATATACTCTCAGATTTCATCTAGAGTATAAATAGCTATAAACTTTTTGCAGAAATCCATATCAAAATTTAACTTGAACATGGGGTTAGTACTTAGTGTTCATTATAGCATCCTTTTATGGCTTAGATCCCTATCGTAGTGCATATTACATATTATCCTCTTTCGTGACAGAGTACTGCCCTAAATAACTCTTAAGTTCAGTTGTAAAATATCCAGTAGTCTCTGCTGGAATCGTTGCGCTTTTCATGCTTCCATGTCATAAAAATTTTGTGTAAAACTTTTTATCATGCTTTAAAAAGATACACGATGAATTGTCATATAATTTGTATAATTTTCTTATGGATAAATTTATATTAAAATTTTGTTCCTTATTTCAAACTAAGAGATTAATTTAGTTTAACATAGCAAAGTGAACAGAAATTGTGGGTCATGGATATCCAGAAAGTTTTATACAGTAAACTGGATATAACTCCAAGATTCGTGTATTTTGTATGGACGGTAGCAGAATAAGTGTAGAATTTCAATACAATTTTGTTCTTTTGTCTTGAAGATCATCAATTAGCAAGTTGATACAACCCAACAGTTGGCAGAAGAAATGGAGCGAAGTTGATAAATTCTTAACAGTTTATTGCAATTCGCATAACACAACATTTGTGCATTGTTGCATATTTCGATGTAATATAATCTTAGTGCACAAAAAAATGAAGCTTCGAATCTACAAAATTATAATAAAACCTGTCCTCTGTTATGGCAGTGAAACGTGAACTTTAAAACACGCATCAGGAAAAATGGTTAATGCCTTCGAGGGGAAGGTCTTACGACGAATTCTCGGACCGCTGAGAAAACACCCCCGCAGGGGATAGTTGTAGAATGAGATTCTACCAATTCATGCAACTATCTTTGGAGAATAGCGACTCCTGGGAGCTGTGCCAACCATCTCCCTTTGGGATGGGAGCAGTAGAATTCACCGACAGCCAGTCCTACTTGCCCTAAAAATGGCAAATGGACACTCAATGGACCATGAGCTTATCACCCGTGAACTCCAAACCTAACTGATACGAGAAACGGATACAGCGTCTCGCATGCGGACGGATTCTACGGTAACGACTTTTGGCATTCGAAAACAGACTATAATTGGGTTCTGGAACGTTCGAATTTTGAATGACGGGGGAAGGGCTGAGGTCAATCGGTCCATGCACCGCCAATCAGTGATCGACCATAAAATGGAGCACGATAAAAATTAAATCTAGGGCTTGAGCGAGGTCAGATGGAAAGGATCAGGAAAAGAACGAACTCCGAACGGAAACACCATTCTGTACGTTGGCCCTGAGTGTAAGGCCAAAAATGATGGTGGAGCACAGTGGTCGTGTGCAGACGCGCTTCGTTTGATTTAGTTTAATTTTAATTTTAGTTTAGTTGCATTCTATTTTACTTTGTTTTGTTATTGTTTTTCTCATACATATTTCAATATTTATGCCTTTATTTCTGAATTTTGCATTTGATTTTGTGTTCAAATTAAAAAAAAAATTTTCTTTATGTACGCGCCGGCATCGGTCTCATAATTGAGGAGTATCAGCTTGTGGTCCGGAGTGATTTGTTGTTGCTCGTGACAAGGCCTGGAACTGCATGGGTATATAGCAGTTTAACTCTGTTGACTTCGAGCTAGCGTAATTGTTTTTGTTGTATTTCTGGTTGTGTATTATTTTGGTTTTGATTTTAATGATACCAAGTCATTGTTTTAATTCTTATTTATTTTTTTCTTAATTGTTTAGCAATAGTTTGATTAGTTTGATTTTAAGAACAAATTTTTTTATTTATTTATTGTTTTTATACTCTAGATGAAATCTGAGAGTATTATAAGTTTGCCACAAAGTTTGTAACGCCAAGAAATAAGGCTCGGAGAAAAAAATGAATGATACAGAAGTTCATATAATCACTCAAAAATCTCAAAACCGGATGTCCGTCCGTCCGTCCGTCTGTCTGTCCGTCTGTCTGTCTGTCTGTCCGTCCGTGTCGTCTCTAGCTTGAGAACGCGTTGAGCTAGAAAGTTCAAATTTTGTATACGTCGTTTTTAACAAAAAAGTAAGGTCAAGTTCGTGAACGAGCCAAATCGCTCCACCCCTTCTACCCCCTCCCAAACAAAATGACACAATTTCGCAATCTGACAATAAACGGATTTCCTTGAAAAGTACAAATGACATTGATCTGAAATTTGGAATGTAATACTTTTATGACGATTCCAATCTATTCTATAAAAATAATTTGTGTCTTCCCCCTCCTTCCACCACCTCCCATACAAACTGCACTTTTTCATGAAATGCTCTAAACCAATTTACTCAGTGCGTATAATAGTTATCAAGCTGAAATTGTGTACAAAATATTTATTTAAAATTATTATTAAGACCAAAAAAAATGAGACGATTAGCTGTACCTCTTCTACCCCCTCCCATACAAAATGATACAATTTCGTAATTTCACAATAAACAGATTTACTCGAAAAATATAAATGCTATTGATCTGAAATTTGGAATATATTACTTTTATGATGATATAAATCTACTGTACAAAAGTTATTTGAGTCCTCCCCTTCCTTCCACCACCTCCCATACAAACTGCACTTTTTCATGAAATGCTCTAAGCCAATTTACTCAGTGCGTATAAAATTGACCGAGCTGAAATTGTGCACTAAATATTTATTTAGAATTATTAGTAAAACCAAAAAAAATTAGGCGATTAGCTTTACCCCTTCTACCCCCTCCCATACAAAATGACACAATTTCACAACTTTATAAAAAGTCGATTTTCATGAAAAGTATGAATACTACTGATCTGCAATTTAAGACATGTCAAAAGCAAGATATTTATAGTTATTTCTGAGAAGTCATTAAAAACTTGCCCCTCCTTCTATCACCTCCCATACAAACTGCACTACTTCACTACATCCAATACACTAATTTTCTCAGTACCTATTAAATTTTTAAATCCAAAATTTTGTATAAAACATTTTGATAGCAACCTTACCGTCATGTGAAAAAATTAGTTCAATGTCGTCACCCCCTCTACCACTTCCCCTACAAAATTTCTTAAGATACAAAAATTTCTCTTTCATCTAGAGTATCGCACGATTGGGCTTAACGCCCAATCGTACTCCTGTTATGTTTTTTTAGACAAATTTAATAGGAATTTTTTTTTTTCGTGTATTGTCCTAGGTAATTTTTTTGATGTCCTAGCAAAATTTAGTAGTTTAATTTTTTCGTACATTGTCCTAGGTATTCTTTATTATGTTTTCTCTTCTGTCCATTTATGTTTTTTTCTTATTAGTTTATTTTGCTATTATTTTTATTTCTTTGTTTTTCTTTCCGCTGCCTTAAGTCAGAGTCTTGTTGATCATGGTTAAATTAATGTTTGGGGAATGAGCTCTGCCTATCTCTCGCTGTATATCCATACCCAAACTGAAAGACCGGATATTCTAGCACTTGACGAATGTAAGGTGTTACTGGAAAGTGAACAGTCTTATTCTGTTCCCGGATATCACCTTATTCTCGCATTATCTCGTCAACGGGGTGTCGCGCTCTACACCTGCAATGATGTGTCTTTCCAATTAGTTTGTGGCGACCAAAGCCCGCCATCGTCAAATGTAACATCGAATTTATATTGCAGCGGCTTACGGCCCATGATGTCGTCATCACGCCGCCTGCCAACTCAGTCAACATTCTTGTCTCTTCTTGTCAAAACGCTACCGGAAAAAATTTCATTCTTCGTGCTAAAATCTTTCATGTAATTTCAAATCCCACAAATGGAAGTAAAAATAAAATGTTTTCTAGTGGAGGTTTAAGTGATACTGTGTTTATTCCTTTCAACCCCCACAGAGGCTTCCGTGGCGTAGTGGGCAGCGTGCTTGCTTCTCAGTCAATAGGTCGTGGGTTCGATCCCCACTCCAGGCGGGATTTTTTTAAGCGCAAATTTTTCAGTTGCTACTGGTGATAAAAAATTATTCGCAATAAAATGGGGAAACGGTGTAAAAGTGAAACAGTTCCACTTCAAAAAGGCCTAGATACTCAGTAGATGGTTTCTGTTCGCTTTCTATCATTCAGTCCCCCATAACATCTGCAAATATTTGTCAGTAAGCAGCCAGTACAACTGAGCAATATACCAGCTTCTCCACTCGCTACGGTCGTTCTCACTCCCCTTCCCCAACCTTCCCAATCCCATTCCTTCCCTCCATGACTGTGTTTGTGCATTGCACATAAAGGCCGAAATTGCCTATAACACAGGTCATTCTGTAAAAAAAACAAAACAATTTCCATATTTGGGAAATTTAATTATATCTGGATAAAATTGCTGATCCAAAGACATGTCATGTACTTCTGTTATGTGTAAAGAAGCCCAGCAATGACTGCAGCGAACACTTTATTAGAACTGGATGGGTAAACTGAATCTTTCCAGACAATCAGTACTGCAAACCCTGATGATGAAATCGTTACAGCGGGCGATTTTAAAGTTCATAACATTGCCTGGCTTAAACACTCCTCTACTACGGACCAGGAGGGCGTGATACTGAGATTTTTGCCTCTTCAGACGGTATTACACAGCTGGTAGATGAGCCAGATATTGCAGGACATTTTTCCAACTTTCTTGACCTTTTTATCACCAGCCGGAAAAATATTCTATCTCTGTCATATCCCCATCGCCAATTGGAAATACGTATCATTTTTTGATTCGTGCAGCACTTACACCACTAACGGCACCTCGAAGAAATATTTGGCATTTAAATGACTTCTTCAATGCCTTTAATTGGAAGTTGTACTTTGATTCCAAGGACTGCGATGAAGCTTGTAGACTTCTCACCGAGAATATCCTGAAAGGTCTGAAGCTCTACATACCTTCCAGTCAAAAGAGAGTCAGGCCGTCGAAGGACTCTTGGTTCAATAAAGGATATCTCGATGCAATTCAGACCAAGAAACAAGCATTTCAAACCTTTACAGGCAATAAAACACCTGCCAACAGAGAACTCTTTAATGCGTCAAGAAATGCCTGCAAATCTATACTCAATCGTATTAAATTTGAGCATGACCAAAAACTTCGACGGAAAATCCTTCAATGCCTAAAGGCTCGAGATCTTACTGGTCATTCGACAAAACGGTCAACAACAATTTCATTTCTTCTTCAATACCATCTTTTGTTGATGGCGACCGTACCGTTATTGATCCTGTCGAAAAAGCTAACTTACTAGCAGCAAGTTTCGCTGGAAACTCACGCCATCCATCTTCAAACCAATCACCTTACGCTCTAAATGATTCAGGTTTCTCATTGCTTAAGCTACATTTTCGCACGAGACTTATTTCTAAGATCCTTCAAGAGCTCAATATCCACAAATCTGCTGGTACTGACGGTATTCCCCTCATTACCATTAAATGTACGCCTCTTCTTTAGCTAAACCTCTTCGCAATGTTTTCCTACTTTTCTAGGTGCTTTCCACGTATGTGGAAAGTTGCAAACGTTCACCCAATTCCCAAGAAAAGAAGCAAAGCGAACCCCGCCAACTACCAAACAATAACTACGATTACGATACGTTGGATTGAGAGTTTTCTTTCTGTTCGCACTATACGAGTAGTACTAGATGGCGTCACTTCTTCCTCTTTTCCAATAGATTCCGGCGTCCCTCAAGGCTCTGTTTTGTCTCCAACTCTTTTCTTAGTTTTCATCAAAGACCTACTGTCCTGACCTACTCTCCATCCGATCCATAGTTTTACGGATGAGAGTACTTTAGATACTTTATATAGCACCTATGAATTTAGCTCTGCTGCGGAATCACACAAGCAGTCTATTGCTTCCAATCGCATGGAGTTATTCCGTTCGCTGAACTCGGATCTTAGCTTAATCCTGGAATGGGGCAGGAAATTCAAAGTAGAGTTCAACGCCTCCAAAACACAGGCCTGTCATCTATCCCTCAAACATGATTTTCCAGTGTTATCTAAAAATGTCACCTTTGGTGGTGCACAACCTTGCACCTCGGATAACTTTACACTTCTAGGCGTTAAAATTAATGACCAACTGAATTGGACCCAGCACATCTTTGATGTGGCCCTCGATACCTCTAAACGTCTAGGTGTTCTCGGAAAGTTCAAAAGGTATTTCACGTCGAACGACCTCGCAGCCATACATTAGACCGCGTTTAAAAGTACAATTCGCATGTTTGTGCTGGGGCAACCAAATCACATCTCGCGTTGCTCGGCCGTATTCAAAACTATGCGCTCCGACTGACTGGAGACATCGATTCTTCCAAGCATCGCAGAAATGTCGGAGTACTTATCATTTACGATGGTAGTAGCGATGGCTACTTCCATGGTAAATGCAATGCGAAAGCACTTTCATTCCTCCACTACAATTTGCCCCGAGATACTCGCCAAGCTGAACGCGCCCACGAGTACACCGTTAAACCTTCTCGTACAGTGAATATTGGCAGTCATTCATTTCCCGAACATCAAGACTTTGGAACACATTACCAGTCAAAGTGTTTCCCAACGACTACAAGCTCCAGTGCTTCAAGAGCAATGTAAACTGTCACTTTCATCTTTCTGCACCCAAATTAAATTGACCCAACTTTAGTTTTTTTTTCTCCAATTTCTATACCGACACAGCTGTGCATAGCATTATAGGGTGACTCCCTAAGTTGTGTTCGGTTCCTTAAAAAAAACACAATTGCGTGGCGTTTGTCCTTACACCGAAAGTGAGAAACAGTCTCATCAGTTGGGAACCAATCTCGGATAGGATTATTGTCGTCAGGCTCAAGACCAGTGTCAGAAACGTCACAATTTTGCAGTACTACGCACCAATTAATACCGCAACACCTGGTGACAAAGAGGAGTTTTATAGCCCACTAAGTACCACCACCTACCTGTTTCTAACTAGTGCTGAAGAACCTGTGGCAATCATCTCTCAACCCGATATCAACCAACGAACACGCGACTTGAGACAGAACTACCAGAACGCTCATATATAGCTGTAAAAGGCTGTTAGATGAGACAAGAGAAAGGCCATTGAAGATCTCGCCAACAAGGCAGAATCTGCGCCTTATCTTGGGGATATGGGTTAACTTTTTAAAATTATGAAACAGTTGACAGATATTTCACCGCCAACCACCTGGTGAGAGATGTCAAAGGAACTCTCCTTAATATGAGTGAACACCAGTTGCGGCAATGGAAGGAAAACTTCTCTGATATTTTTAACATCTGTTCAGAGGAAGATATTCCAGAAAGAGAAGAACTACCAAACATCCAACCGCAACAATCCTCTATTAGGGTCAATCCCATAGATAAGGAAGAGATAGTTTCCGCCATTCGGTCAATGGCGGGAAGGAAAGCCCCAGGTATAGACGGACTACCAACCGAACTCCTCAAAGCGGAACCGGAAATAACAGCCGATATACTCCTCTCACTCTTCACTAAGGTGTGGAATGAAGGAAGATATCCGACTGAATAGAACGAGGGCGTCATTGTGAAAATTCCGAAGAAGGGCGACCTTCGGCAATTGGCGTGGTAAATGTCTACTTAATGCCGTATCGAAAATCATGGCTAAGGTAATTCTCAATAGGATTAGTGATGTCGTGGAGAGCTCTCTCGAAGTTTATCAGGCTGGATTCCGTTAAGGGTGGTTTTGTACCGACCACACCAATACCCTACGGTCAATATTGGAGCAGTCCGCCGAAAAGGGTTCGCCTCTACATCTCATGTTTGTGGACTTCGAGAAGACTTTCGACAGCGTTAAGCGAAATCACATATTCCATATGCTTTGCGTAGAAGAGGTATTCCAGATAAGATCATCGCTATGATTAAAGAATTCTACGAAGATGCAAAGTGTCACGTCTTACATAGAGAAGAGCTCTCCGTGAGCTTTCCTGTGCGAACGGGTGTCAGGCAAGACTGCATATTATCACCCGCCTTGTTTCTGAGCATAATAAATGACATCTTGAGAGCTGCACTGGAAGGTGGAGAAGATAAAGGTCTTCAATGGAGACTATTTAACATCTTAAGTGACCTTGATTATGCTGATGACGTGTGTTTGCTTGTAGATAATCGTTCGGACGTAAAGCCAAATATTCGCTCGTTGCATTCTTAATACAAAGAGGAGGGACTGAAAATAAATGTGCGTAAAATCATGTACATGCACATGTGTTCGAACACAAGTACACCGATTGTTCTTAACGGACAAGATGTGGAAGAGGTGCAAGATTTTTGCTATCTAGGATGCATTGTCAGCATGGACGGCGGAGCCGAAAAGTATATTGAGGTCAGGACTTCGGTGTACTGGAGGTTGAGGGAGATCTCC
Source organism: Chorisops tibialis (assembly GCA_963669355.1). Lineage (NCBI taxonomy): Eukaryota > Metazoa > Arthropoda > Insecta > Diptera > Stratiomyidae > Chorisops > Chorisops tibialis. Next base: position 166,884,830 of record OY770263.1, on the reverse strand, counting down.
CTTCACACGAAGCTGCGAGTATTTAACGCATGCGTCAAATCTGTATATACATATATATATATATATATATATATATATATGGTTGTACTACGTGGAAAGTGACCGTTCGACATGGAATACAACTGGACAGACTAAAATAGGCATTGATTTTCAAAGGCGGAAGTGATAGTGGATCAGTCACATTTTGAGGAAACCAGAGCGAAACATCGCCAAACAGCCTCTGGATTGTAGTCCTCCAGGAAGACATCAGGTTGGTCGACCATGTAGCATGGAGGCGAGCAGTCGAGCAGGAGGCCACAGAAATAAAGAAATCCTGGCAACAGCTAAAGGCCGATGCTCAGGATCGCACCTTGTGCAAGAGAGCTGTTTCTATCCTATGCCCCTATAGAGGGTCTTAACAGAAATTTGATTTTGTAGGGGTACAGGAATTGACAACATTGAACTAATTTTTTCTCAACACGCTAAAGTTGCTATCAAAATATTTTATATAAACTTTAGGATTCAAAAATTTAATAGGTACTGAGAAAATTAGTGTATTGGATTTAGTGAAATTGTTCTGTTTGTATGGGACGGGGTAGAAGGGGAAAAGTTAATAGTCTAATTTTTTGGCCTTACTTATAATTCTAAATAAATATTAAATGCACAATTTTAGCTCGATAAATTTTATCAGCACTGAGTAAATTGGTTTGAATGAAAAAGTACAGTTTGGATGGTGGTGGAAGAAAGGGGAGGACTTAAATAATTGTTATATAGTAGATTGAAATCATCATAAAAGTAATATATTCCAAATTTCAGATCAATAGCTTTAATGCTTTTCGAGCAAATCCGTTTTTTGTCGAATTGCAAAATTGCGTCATTTTGTATGGGAGAGGGTAGAAGGGGTAAAGCTAATCGTCTATATTTTTTTTTGTCTTACTAATAGTAGTTCTTAATACACAATTTGAGCTGGATAAAATTAATATGTACTGAGTAAATTGGTTTAGATCATTTCATGAAACAGTGCAGTTTGTATGGGAGAGGTGGAAGGAGAGGGAGGACACGCATAATTTTTACACGCTACACGCTAGATTGAAATCATCATAAAAAAAAATATTTACCAAATTTCAGACCATTGGCTTTCATATTTTTCGAGAAAATCAAATTGCAAAATTCTGTCATTTTGTATGGGAGGGGGTAGAAGGGTTGAGCGATTTGGCCCGTTTACGAACTTGACCTTGCTTTTTGTCAAAAAAAAAACGGGTACAAAATTTTAATTATCTAGCTCAACGCGTTCTCAAGCTAGAGAGCGCACGGACGGATGGACGAACGGACGGACATATGAACTTCTGTATCATTAATTTTTTTCTCCAAACCTTATTTCTTAGCATTACAAACTTTCTTCTTCTTCTACAATGGCGCTACAGCCCAAATCGGACCTTGGCCTCCTGATATTTAAGTTCCTTAACATTATTCACTACTTATTGTGGAAGGGTTGTTAGCCCTTCGCACAACCCTCTTTCTACGGATTTTTTTTTTCATTTTCGTAGATTGAGGAGACCAAGGTATATCCAAGCAGGCAATGTGCTGGAATTATATATTGCGCCGACCGGGATTTGAACTAACGACCTTCGCATTACAAGACCAACACTCTACCTATTAGGCTATATCCTAGCAAACTTACAAACTTTAGAGCAACTTATTATGCTCTCAGATTTCATCTAGTGTATAATTAAGGCTTGCATGATCTTTAGAAAAAACTTCTGAGGGTTCAAACAATTTTTTTATAACGTTCTTACTAATTTATCTTCATTTTTCAAAATTAATTAGCATTACTCTATGACAGGCACTTTATCGTCTTGACCACTTATCATTCATTTATTTTAATTCTTTGGTCGAGGTCCTATCATTAATGCCGTCACCATTAATCAAAGAAAAGTGGTTTGAACATCATTCCACCTTAAAGAAAAAAAAAACCGAAAAACGGAAAAAGAGATTTTCTCTCATCTCAACAAGATTATTCAGGAAAAGTTGGATTCATCGATCTTCATAATATGCTGGAGGAGAGCCGTTTAGTCGATTTGAGATGAGTCCTTAGTCCTTTTAGCTTGTTTTCGACATTTTAATGTAAGAGTGCACCTATATATGCCTATTGCCTGTGAATTAAGACTTATCTTTTAGAAATGACGGACGAATAATTAAATTTCCAAGGGAGATAGAATTAATAGATTAACGGAGGTGTAGATTGAGAAGCTGACAGGTCTGGCCATTGTTTTTGGTGTTCGCTCTTCGAGTGCCTATATACTATGGAAATCGTACTTATAAGTACATACCATACACACTACTCAACCAGATAGCAGCCTTTCAAATTCAAATGACGGGCTTGTTATTTCGGATTACATACCTATCGAAGACAAACAACACCACACACGCTCATCGATAAAATTTTGTCGAATGTTATGCAGGAAAATTCAGTTTTGCATACGAATAGAATTTCCATGAAATGTTTTCCATTTTAAATTAAATTACTGAAGCCGATAAAGTTGTTAGAAAATTTTATTTCAGTCTTCCGTTTAATTATACTTTATTATTTTAATAATAAAATATTGTAATCGACTTGGCAAAAAAAAATTTGCAACCCTGAAATTTTGTTTTTTCGGGTTTTATGACTAAAATAGCCTCAAAATGCAAAAACAAAAAAATCCGTTCGTCTGTACGCTCAGCTCCCAAACCCTTCAAGACAGAGAGTTCATTTTTGGGTAGATTATACATGGTTACGGATCTCAGGCGGGCACCCATTTTGGGAGGTGTACGGGTTAAGGAGGGGTTTCGCTAAGACCAAAACTTAAGAATTTAAACATCTCAATCATGGTTTTAGCTAGGAAGCTGAAAATCAACGTATACATGGAGGGGTTTGTGGCACAAACTTTAAAAATATTTTTATCTTAACCATCGGGGTCCAAAAGGGGGGGGCTAAGAACAAATTGTCGGCCGAATTTTTTTTTTAAATGATTATATCTTCAAAATTATTTACCATAAGAAATTCATATTTTGGGACCATTAAGGTGGCATACAGATCCACCAGAATTAGCTTAGAGAGAGGGTCAGGGGGGGGGGGGGGGAGATGTGCAAAGAAACACACTTAAAAATCAATATCTCGGCTATTTCTTTAGCTATGTAATTGAAACATAGAACATATATTAAGCTATACTAGCTAATTATGGAAAAAATATAATATTTGGTCATAATACTAGTGAGGGGAAATGGGGATCATTTCAAAAATCGTGCACTTTCCAAAATTTCAACCCGTTATATCTCAAAAAACATTTCCCAGGCTGCAAAATAATAAACAACAATGAGGATTTAGAGGCGGAGGAAAGGACATATCGTCAAACTCCGCACAGCAAAAGCATTGTTGGTAAAATGTTTACTCCGGAAAAAATCAGATGGGCGATCAACACCTTTAAGCCTTACAAATCAGCCGGAGTAGATAAAATATTCCCCGCATTACTGCAGAAGGGGGGTGCCAATAATGATAAGGATCCTTAAGGTCAGCTTTATTTGGGGATACATCCCAAAAATCTGGAGGAAAGTGAGGGTGGTATTTGTACCGAAGGCAGGGAATCATCCCATTGATCAGCCTAAGTCATATCGTCCTATAAGCCTTACCTCCTTCTTCGTCAAAACGATGGAGAAGCTAGTGGACATACACGTAAGAACAGGACCCAATAAGGTTCGTCTTAATACTAATCAACATGCCTACCAAAAGGGCAAATCTACAGAGTCAGCCCTTCACGGTCTGGTAAGACAAATCGAAAAGGTAAAAGACTATAAAGAAATTGCACTTTGTGCATTGCTAGATATAAAAGGAGCATTTGACAATACTCCCCATGAAGCCATAATAGCGGCGGCTAGGAAAAAGGGTTTGGAAACGGCCACGACTAAATGGATACATGCCATGCTAAGGAGCCGAATGACAACCATGATCTAGGCGATAGCACATTGACTGCACAGAACTATAGAGGCTGTCCCCAAGGTGGGGTACTATCTCCACTTCTTTGGTCAATTGTAGTAGATGAACTCCTAGACCGTCTAACAGAACAGGGATACGAGGCTATAGGATATGCCGATGACCTCGTCATTATCATTAGAGGCAAACATGATTTAATTATATCGGAAAGAATACAATCAGCCTTAGAAGTGATAATGAACTGGTATCAGTCTAAGAACTTGAACATCAACCCAAGTAAGACTGAGTTAGTACCATTTACAAATAGAAGAAAAATGTACATCATACCCCCTTCAATAAATGGTTCAATAATACCCTTCTCAGATGAGGTAAAATATCTAGGTGTCATACTAGATAGCAAACTCAACTGGAATAAACATATAGAATGGACTCATGCCAAAGCGCTAAAGGCATTTTGGGCCTGTAAGAGCTTATTTGGCAGAAAATGGGGACTAAAGTCCGAAATGATTTACTGGTGCTATAGAACAATCATTCTTCCAATAGTCACATACGCATCAACGATATGGTGGACTAAAACTTTACAAAGAAAATCACAGCTTATGTTACAAAAAATCCAAAGGCTAGCTTATCTTGGTATCACAGGAGCTATGAAAACCTGTCCCACAGCGGCAATGGAAATGTTCCTTAACATCCCTCCGATACATCTACAACAAATCAATTTGTATCCTATCGGATAGTTAGGCGGTTCTCAAAGCCCTAGCATCCAGTAAACACGGATCGAGGTTAGTTTGGGACTGTCTTCAAGACCTAATCATCCTGGGGAAAAGGAACGACGTAACCTTAATGTGGGTACCAGGACATATGGGAATTGAGGGAAACGAAGAGGCTAATCGCCTTGCAAAAAATGGCGCGGAAAAAAACTTTATTGGTCCAGAGCCATTCTGCGGAAAATCAAAAGGGCATCAAAGCTCGATACTTAAGAAGTGGGTTGAACAGGAACACAAAATCTATTGAAATAGACTTCCAGGCTTATCAACCTCAAAAAAACTAATCATACCACAAAAAAACAAAGTGGAGGATATCCTGAAATTCAGAAAGAGCGATATTAGTACTCTAATCGGCCTAATGACGGGGCATAGTGGAGTGAACCACCACCTCAATAATATGGGCTTAGCTGAAACCGACATCTGCCGCCTCTGTCTCGAAAACTCAGAAACGACAATACATATCCTATGCCACTGTGAAGCAGTGGCAAGGAAAAGGCATAATCTTCTGGGGAAAGGTTTCATTTCCACCGAGGAACTAGCCAACATGGCTCCCTTACAGATACTCAGATTAGCTAAAGCTATTGCGTTATGGTAGGGTATAAGGGCAATAATCGCACAATGGGCCAAAAAGGCCGCAGTGCTCTCACGTGTTCCCCTAATATAAATAAATAAATAATCTCAAAACTGAGTACAGATATCAAATTGAAATTTTGTCAAACTGTAGAACTACATAGTCTTTAATTTTGGTGAGAAATTCAAGTTAGGGGGTGTAAGGGGAGGAAGGTGGTAAGCAAAAATGTCCAAAATTTTGAGCGATTTTTTTAGGGCTCTAGTGGAAGATACAAAGTTTCAATTTTGCATGTGGATACAACTATTTGATAGGCATAGAAAAAAATAATAATTTGTTCGACAATTGTTATGCACCGAAGTGGGGGTCTAACGTGCATAAGGTGTTTCATGGCAATGAAAAAAACAACATAAACTGAAAATTTTAGAATGCAATTTTAAGGTAGAAACTTAAAAAATTGCGAAATGCATTTTAAAAAAATCTTTAAGAGTATGAAATATTAATTAGTTGAATACCTTCAAAACTTCCACCCCCTCCGGTTGAATATTTTGCATTTGAGTTTTTAACTGTTTTGCAAAATCTTCGTCATTAATGAAGCTTAAAGTGCGATGAAATCGTGAAATATATTGATGAACGAATGTCTTGGCGACTGAAATTGTGCTCATATCCTTGAGAGGATACGCTTCCGGCCATCGGATAAATTTGTCTATCACTGTGAGAATATAGTTAGTACCATTGGATAACGGAAGTGGTCCTACTAAATCAATTTGCATGTGGTCAAATCTTTTAGTAGGCGTATTGAACTGTCCAAATCCAGATTTGATATGTCTATGTACTTTTGACTTTTGACATGAAATTCATGATCTTGACCACTGATTTACTTGTTGCTTAAGAGTGGGCCAGAAATACTGAGAACTTAATAATTTTTTAGTAGCGCGAATACCTGAATGAGACAGGTTGTGAGTTGAATCGAAGATTCGTCGTCTCAGTTCTTCTGGAATGTACAGTCTAGTTTTATCTGTACTAATTTTGCACCATAGTTTTGTATTAGATAATGGGTATTTTAGTAATTTTAATTTATATTTTGAACTAGTTTTCTCAGATTTAGTTATCAGCGTTTCAAATTTCTCATCTTTTTCTTGTAATTTCATTAACTGCTCGATATCTGAAGAAATTGATAAAGCGTCTACATCTTTAAAAGACCGTGAAAGGGTATCTGCTACTACATTATTCTTTCCAGATATATGAATAATTTTGTTTGTGAATTGGGAAATGAATTCCAATTGACACGTCCGGCGAGGACTACTTTCTGTATAAACAATGAAATCTGTGCATTCCAAGAAATATCGAAAATGTTTAATCGATAAAAATATTGCTGATAGCTCTCGGTCTAATGCGGAATATTTCTCTTCGACCGAAGTTAGCTTTTTAGAAAAGAATCCCAATGGTTCCCATACTCCACTATTTATTTGTTGAAGTACCGCTCCTAGAGCTATGTTTGAAGCATCTGTTGTAAGAGCAAGCTGTGAATTGTCTATAGGATGAGATAGCAAAGTTAATTCACAAAGTGCTTTTTCAATTTTCGAAAGAAATTCTGTACATGTATCTGGCCACGCAAGCACACCGATTGTTCTTAACGGACAAGATGTTGAAGAGGTGATTTTTGTTGTCTCGGAAGCATTTTCAGCATGGACGGTGGAGCCGAAACGGATATTGAGGCTCGTCTAAACAAAGCTCGTTAAGCCTTCGGTATTCTTTCCCCTTTATGGAGGTTAAGAGAGATCTCCCTTCGCACGAAGCTGCGAGTTTTTGACGCATGCGTCAAATCCGTGTTTATAAATGGTTGTACTACGTGGAAAGTGACCGTTCGACTTACCAAGAAACTACAGAGCTTCGTGATCCAATGCCTCCGACGCATTTTAGGAATATTCTGGCCAGAAGTTATCTCCAACGACGAACTTTGGAGTGCAACTGGCCAGACTAAAATAGGTATTGAGATTCAAAGGCGGGAGTGACAGTGGATCGGTCATACTTCGAGGAAGCCAGAGCCAATCAGGCTCTGGATTATAATCCTCAAGGAAGACGTCAGGTTAGTCGACCATATAACACATGGAAGCGAGCAGGAGGCCAGAGGAATAAACAAGTCCTGGCAATAGCTTAAAGTCGATGCTGAGGATCGCGCCTTGTGGAAAAAAGTTGTTTCTGTCCTATGCCCCAATAGGGGGTCTTAACAGGAATTTGATTGATTGATCTGGCCATTCAATGATCTTTTTACTTTAAGATTGCAGTAATTTTGTCATGTGTGCATTGATAGGTGTTAACATTTTTGCTAATTTTGGTAGAAATCGATGGTAATAATTCACCATGCCAATAAATTGTTGTATTTTTTTTATAGATGTCGGTACTGCTAAGTTGGTAATAGCTTCTACTCGATCTTTGACCAGTGCGATTTCGTCGTTTGTGATACTATGACTTAAGAAGTCCAAAGAAGTGGAACCTTAAGCACATTTGCTCGTCTTTATTCGTAAACCAGAGTGTTTAAGACGTTGAAATAAAATGTGTAGATGTTCACAATGTTCTTCTTTGGTTTTACTCCCAATAAGAATATCATCAATGTAAATAAATTCGAAACCGTGGCCTTTATCCATTGGCGTCCGAAAAAGGGGGGCTAAAAACAAATTGTCGGCCGAATTGTTTTTTCAAATGATTATATCTTCGAAATAACTTATCGTAAAAAATTCATATTTTGGGACCATTAAGGTGGCATATAGTTCCATCGGAACCAGCTTAGAGAGTGGCTAATTATTGTAAGAGGGAGGGTCAGGGGAGGTGCCAAGAAAAACACTTACAAATGAACATCTCAACTATCTCTTAAGCTATGTAATTGAAACTTGAAACGTGTATTAAGCTATACTAGGAAAAGACAAAAAAAATATAACATGTTGATATAATAGTAGTGGGGGAAATGGGGAGCATTTCAAAAATGGTGCACTTTTCAAAATTACAAATCCTTATATCTCAAAAAACAGTACAGATATCAAATCGAAAATTTGTAAGATTGTAGAACTACATAATGGTTAATTTTGGTAAGAAATTTAAGTTGGGAGGTGTGATTTGTGATTGAGTGATTTTTTTAGGGCTCTGGTGAAAGATACAAAGTTTACATTTTGCACGTCGATACATCTATTTGATATACATAGAAAAAAAATTATAATTTGTTTCAAAATTGTTATGCACCGAAGTGAGGGTCTAACGTGCACAAGGTGTTTCATGTACAACGAAAAAAACACATAAACTGAACATTTTTGAATGAAGTTTTAAGGTAGAAACTTGAAAATTTGTTAAATGCATTAAAAAAATTTGTTGAAAAGTTTAAAATATTAACTGGTCGAATATCTTTAAAACTTCTATCCCCTCCCATACAAAATTATTTTTTCGACCATTTTTAAGAAATCAATTATCGCCTAACTATTAAAAGCTATCAATTTGAAATTTTGCATAAAAACTTACAAAAATAATTGAAATGAAATTACATTAAAAGTTTTGAAATCGCGCTTGCGCTTCTACCCCCTCACATTAAAAAGTATGATTTCGACCAATTTCATTAAATCAACTAATAACCAACAAATTAAAAGCTACAAACTTGAAATTTTGTACAAGCACCTTACAAGAGAAACAAAATAAAATTGCATCACAAATTTTACGATTCCCTTACCTGCTCTACCCCCTCCCATACAAATGTTCGGTTTCGTGAATGTAAAATACACCGAATTTTATGAAAATTCCATGCAACTTCGTCTATGAAACACATTCTATACAGAGAATATTGGACGTGATTCAAGCAATTAATTAAAAAGCTATTAACATCCACCCACCCTTACTATTACCCCTCCTCCTCCCCTCATAAAAACCTTAACTTGCAGAAACGAATGAAATATTGTTAAATTGACAACAGCCCTGCCCAAGAACTCCCTTTCACTTAGCCTTCCCTAACCACTCTAACCTGCATATTGTCTTTCCACTCATCCGCAACTTGTCCCAAGAATAATAAAGTTTCGCCCGACTTGTTGGCATTTTATTTTATTAAATATTGATAACTCCAACACATATGAACGAATTCATACAATCTAAAAGGAGTTTTAATGACTGTATTGTAGACATCTTCTGGTGATACGCACGCACAAGGTCGATTTTTGAAAAGGTTGCACAATTGTGTAGTGAAATGAAAAATTTTGTATGTGAGGTATTGAATACCTGGCTGGTATTGCTGCGGCATTGGGTTGCCGATAATCCCCACATGGTCGCCAGTATTTTTTTTTAACTACCAAATGCAGAGGCGATGATACTGAAGATGATGATGGACGATAAATTCCACCATCTACCATATGCTGGAATTCCACTAAAGCAGCTTTGTGAGTTTTAGGGTCCAATCGCCGCGGTTTGGAGAAGGGTAATTGACCTTGCGTCATAATATTGTAATTATGTTGTGCATAATAGGTTTATTGAAATTGAGAGTTCCTGTTAATGTTGAGTATTGTCTCAACATGTTGCCAAACTCATTGTTGATTGTATTACTTTATTATTATAATAATAAAGTATTGTGATCGACACAAAAAAAAAAAAAAGTTTGCTACCCTGAAATTTTTTTTTTTCGCGTTTCATGACTAAATTAGCCTAAAAATGCAAAAAAAAAAAATCCGTCTGTCTGTACGCCGTCCGCCGTCCGCCGTACGCCGACGTGTACGCTCAGCGCACATTAACTCCCAAGCCCTTCAAGATAGAAAGTTCATTTCTGGAGGGATTGTAGATAGTCGCGGATCTCAGGCGGATACCCATTTTGGGGGGTGTACGGGTTCAGGGGGAGGCGGGGGGAGCGCTTAAACCGAAAAATACGAATTCAAATATCTCAACCATGGTAACAGCTAGGAAGCTAAAACTCAACATACATATACAAGAGTTTGTGGGACAACTTTTAAAAATAATTTAATTTTTTTATCCATTGGGGTGCGAAAAGGGGGGGCTAAGAACCAATTGTCGGCCGAATTTTTTTTTCAAATGATTATATCTTCGAAATTACTTATCGTAAAAAAATCATATTTAGAGACCGTCAAGGTGGCATATAGTATCATCGGAACCAGCTCAGAAAGCGGCTAATTATTGTAAGGGGGAGGGTCAGGGAGGGTGCAAAGAAAAACACTTAAAAATTAATATCTCAACTATCTTTTAAGCTATGTAATTGAAACTTAAAACGTATATTAAGCTATACTAGGCAAATACAAAACAAATATAACATGTCGAAATAATAGTAGTGGGGAGAAATGGGGAACATTTCAAAAATGGCGCACTTTTCAAAATTACAAATCCTTATATCTCAAAAAATAGTACAGATATTAAATCAAAAATTTGTCAGATTGTAGAGCTACACAATAGTTAATTTGAATAATTTTAAGTTAGGGGGTGTAATGGGAGGGAGGTGGTAAGCAAAAATGTCGAAAATTTTGAGTGATTTTTTTAGGGCTGTAGTGAAAGATAAAAAGTTAAAATTTTGCATGTGAATACCTATATTTAATGTACATAGAAAAATAATATTAACTTGATCCATATTTATTATAAACCGACTCCCCCGGTCTAACGTGCACAAGGTGTTTCATCTGCATTGAAAAAAACACATAAGCTGAAAATTTTTGAGTGATATTTTAAGGTAGAAACTTGAAAATTTGCGAAATGCATTTAAAAAAAATCCCTAAATATACGAAATATTAACTGGTCGAAAACCTTTAAAACTTCTACCCCCTCCCATACAAAATTATTTTTTCGACCATTTTCAAGAAATCAATTATCACCTAACCATTAAAAGCTATCAAATTCAAATTTTGCAAAACAACTTACAAAAATAATTAAAATGAAATTGCGTTCAAAGTTTTAAAATAGCGCTTGCCCTTCTACGCCCTCCCATACAAAAGTATGATTTCGACTAATTTCATTAAATCAACTAATAACCAACAAATTAAAAGCTATGAACTTGAAATTTCGTACGAGCATCTAACAACAAAAATGAAAGAAAATTGCATCACAAGTTTGACGATTCCTCTACCTCCTCTACCCCCTCCCATACAAAATTATTTTTTCGAGCATTTTTAAGAAATCAGTTATCAGCTAACTCTTAAAAGCTATCAATTTCAAATTTGGCATAAGAACTTATAAAAATAATTCAAATGAAGTTGCTTTAAAAGTTTTGAAATCGCGCTTGCGCTTCTACCCCTTCCCATACAAAACTACGATTTCGAGCAATTTTATTAAATCAACTAATAACCAACAAACTAAAAGCTACGAACTTGAAATTCTATACAAGCACCTTACAAGAGACGCGAAATAAAACTGCGTATCTAATTTTACGATTCCCCTATATTCTCTACCCCCTCCCATACAAATGTTCGGTTTCATGAATGTAAAATAGACCGAATTTTATGAAAATTCTATGCAACTTCGTCTATGAAAAACATTCTATATGGAGAATATTGGACGTGATTCAAGTAATTAATTAAAAAGCTATTAACATTCACCCACCCTTACTATTACCCCTACTCCTCTCCTCATAAAAACCCAAACTTACAGACACGAATGAAATATTGTTAACAGTCCTGCCCAAGAACTCCCTTTCACTTAGTCTTCCCTAACCACTCTAACCTGGATATTGACTTTCCACTCATCCGCAACTTGTCCCAAGAATAATAAAGTTTCGCCCTACTTGTTGGCAGTTTATTTAATTTAGGTGTAGGTGTGTCAACATAACAGCATTTACAAACAATTTAGTTTTCGAATCAACAAGTTTTTTATTTTTCAAATCCACTAACAATTCATATTTGGATATAAAATCGGCACCAAGTCTATTGTTGCAGATATCTGAAAAACTGCGAGGGCTTTCTATCGCCCATTTCTTCGTTCGAAATGAGTTGCTCAATTCTACGTTCTTCACTTACTGAATGGCGTTCAATAAGGATTTTCTTTAATTGTGGATACAAATCAGACACAGGCGGATTTTGAGTAAAGTTCAAAATGGATTCAACTATTTCCTGCGGCAATGAAGCAATGACATGATTATACTTTGTAGAATCACTTTACCAAAGCAAATTGTGCTTTTACTTGCACAAACCAAGAGTTGGGCGAATTTTCCCAAAACAATGGTAACCGAATTGCTTTTACCGCCTCTAATTACTGAGATACCGGTAGTGTAGCGTTACCGGCATTGTTTTCGGGTTTTGTATCGTTACTTTGATCTGCGTCAATCATTTTGTACTACAATACACACCGCCAAGTCACACAAAAAAAAAAAATATCAATCACAATTTTTATAATTAAATCATTCAGATAAAAAATAAATTTAAAATTAGCAAATATTTTAAATGTGTTTAAAATTGAATATGAAGTGTGAACAACATATCGTCGGCCTAATGCTAAAACCTCGTAACTTCCAAAAATAGAACTTTAAAGGAGACAGAAAAAACTTATTGCTGTTCGCACTGCATGTATGCCGCTCATGTCAAAATGATATTTACTATCAGAAAATAAACAAAAGTATAATTTTAGATGAATTGGGATATCAAGCGTTATGTAATTTGATTATTTCGCTCAAAATCCAATTTTTTATGATTTTGGAGTAAAGAAGTTTTAGTATTAGGCCGACGATATGTCAGTGTAAATTAAATTAAATTGAATAGTCAAATAAATTAAATTAAATACACCTTCCGTGGCGTAGTGGGCAGCGTGCTTGCTTCTCAGTCAATTGGTCATGGGTTCGATTCCCACTCCAGACGGAATTTTTTTAAGCGCAAATTTTTCAGTTGCTACTGGTGATAAAAAATTATTCGCAATAAAATGGGGAAACGGCGTAAGAGTGAAACAGTTCCACTTCAAGAAGGCCTAGATACTCAGTAGATGGTTTCTGTTAGCTTTCTATCACTCAGTCCCCCATAAAATCTGCAAATATTTGTCAGTAAACAGCCAGTACAACTGAGCAATATACCAGCTTCTTCACTCGCTACGGTCGTTCTCACTCCCCTTCCCCAACCTTCCCAATCCCATTCCTTCCCTCCATGAATGTGTTTGTGCATTGCACATAAAGGCCGAAATAGCCTATAACACAGGTCATTCCGTAAAAAAAAAAAAAAAAACCTGACCTTATTCTTCCTGCTTTGAGGTTTTCTTGATTTTCCTATATTTGTACGAATATTTCTCAGTTCGGGGGAAATTCTAATGTTTTTGTAGCGCAATTGTAGTCTTCCAGCTTATGTTTAATGATGCTGCGTATGTATTCTGATTCATCTTCTGAGTCAAAAAAGAAACCTACGACCAAGAAGCTGCCGGCATATACGAATCGACGTATGTATATGCCGGCAGTTTCTTGGTCGTAGGTTTCTTTTAAACAGCGTATCCACATCAGAAATTCGTGTGTCTCTTTTAATTATTGTCTTCTTGAGCTGAAACAATTAACGCTCAAAGAAAATAAAAAGAGGCTAAGCGGGGCTGCCAGGAGACGATATACGTACCACCGTAACCAAGGTAAAACTGCAAACCAAGCGTACGAATTTGCTTGCCAGCCAATGGAAAAAACTGTATCGCCAGCACAGAATTAGTCAATGAAAAGAGGAAGAACCTCATCTACAACTCCGCCATCTGTAGGAAGTGACAACAAAAAGGCTAAGACTTTAAGTAAAAGCGTCGTGCATAGACCTGCAGCAGAGGCTCAGCCCCTCCACGTCGGGTACTAGCTACAGAGACGCGGTTAAAGGGATTAGGATCGGTATAATACATACCGAACATCCTCACAAGATCCTTACATCGAAGCAGCTAGCTGCAATACAAAAATCGATCTTGAAAGAGATACCTAAAGCGGCAAAAGAGGAGATAAATCCACAATTTGGTGGACCCAGCCTTAAGCCGGGATGAATGCTTATCGTTTGCCTTGATAAGCAAACCACAGCATGGCTGGAAAGAACAGCAGGGAGCATAAAGCCGGATAAGTCCACGAATATCAGGGCAGTCCGGGAGAGAATATCCCACGGTTAGAAATAATCACGGGCTATTTCCTCAAGAAACAGACTCATCAGAGGAGATAACTACCTTCATTGATGCTCAAAATGTTGGCTTATGCGCCTCAAATTGGAAGGTGCTTAGCAGGAGAGTAAAGGGCACAAACACCAATCGATGGAGAAGCTTAAACTGAAGTAGCACAGAGTCTGCAATAAATTTTCAAGCGTGACTCTCCGCCCAAATGTCAAAGAGCTCAAAAGCGGCAATAAACTTAGAGTTATTCACGTGAATCTCCATCTTGCAGCAGCGGCCATGGACACAATAACATGGAGATTCGCAAAAGAGGAATTCCATATAGCCCTAATACAGGAACCAAGAGACGCGAAGGGAAAAATTATTGGTATTCCTCAAAAAATGGGTAAGTTAATCTTCGATAAAAGAAGTGACAGGCCAAGAGCTGCAATTCTAACATCACCAGAAATTATAATATGCCTACTGTTATCCGAACAGATTTAGTATCGGTACTGGAAAAATACCAAAGGCAGGAGGGGTTCAAGAGGTGATAATTGCCACGGCCTCCTTTCCTGGTGAGGAGCTAGATGCTCCACCTCAAGGCGTCATAGAGCTTGTGGACTACAGCAGAATCCACAAAATACCAGTTATCCTGGGCTGTGACGCTAACGCGCACCACACTATCTGGGGAAGTAGTGATATCAACAAACGAGGTGAGTCACTTTTGGAGTACCTTACTATACACCGACCTTCATAAATTCAGCATGCATGGACCTATAGGTGCTGCCCCTAAGGGGGGTACTATCTCCACTTCTTTGGTCCACTGTAGTAGATGAGCTCTTGGACTGTCTAACAGAACAAGGATACGAGGCAATAGGATATGCCGATGACCTCGTCATTATCATTAGAGGTAAATATGATTTAATAATATCGGAAAGAATACAATCAGCCTTAGAGGTGATAATGAAGTGGTGTCAGTCTAACAACTTGAACATTAACCCAAGTAAGACTGAGATACTACAATTTACAAATAGAAGGAGAACCCGCATCATACCTCCGTCAATAAATAGAACAGTAATACCCTTTTCAGATGAGGTAAAATATCTAGGTGTTATACTGGATAGCAAACTCAACTGGAACAAACATATAGAATGGACTCATGCCAAAGCACTAAAGGGATTTTGGGCCCGCAAAAGTTTATTTGGTAGAAAATGGGGACTAAAGCACAAAATGATTTACTAGTGTTACAGAACAATCATTCTTCCAATAGCCACATACGGATCAACGATATACTTACTTACTTACGATGGCGCTACAGGCCAAATCGGACTTTGGCTTCCTGAATACCTTGCCTCCATCCTTCTTGGTTCAGTGACCGCGTCCTCCAGTTACAAAATCTTAGCAGTGATTTGCTGCCTGCGTCAATTGAATCTTCCCAGCGCTTCTGTGGTTTTCCGACCAGTCTTTGTCCGTTGACTTTCCCTTTTAGTGTGCGTTTGGGAATTCTTCCGTCCTCCATACGCTCTACATGACCGGCCCATTGTAACTTCCTAAATTTTATGAGGGTTGACACTTCTGGATTGTCGAAGATGGCATACAATTCTCTATTGTATCGTATTCTTTGATCCAGATCGAGTCTTCTCTCACAGGACCGAGGATTCTTTTGAGGACATTTCTTTGAATGGCATTTAGTAGTTTTTCGGACGCCTGAGTTAAAGTCCACATTTCGCTGACATAGCATAGCACAGGTCTTATGATGGTTTTGTATAGCTTAAGTTTTGTTTTCCTGTGCACGTTCTTGTTTTTGATTATTAGAAGTACCGAATAATAAGTCTTGTTTGCCATCATTATCCTTCTTTTGTTTTCGATAGGTTCGCTTCCGTCCTTTGTTAGGTTCGCCCCTAGGTAAATAAGTTGTCTACTTTTTCTAGGTTATAGTCTCCTATCGTAATATTTTGTCTGATTGGCGTCTTTTTCCTAGTTTGCGTCATAATTTTTGTTTTGTTTTCATTAATACGTAGTCCAACTTCCCTTGCTACCGAGTCAAGGTTTGCAAATACCTCCTTGCAAGATCTTGCAAGGATATCTATATCTTCGGCATATGCTACGACTTGTGTGGGTTTGACGCATAGTGTTATCTTGGTGTCAACGGAAAGTTTCTGAACAACATATTCGAATGTCAAATTGAACAGCATTGGTGCGAGGCCGTCACCTTACTTAAGGCCGTTGTCTGTTTTAAAAAAAATCAATAAAGATCAACAATCTAGTGGACTAAAATTTTACAACGAAAAGCACAGCTTACGCTACGAAGAATCCAAAGGCTGGCTTGCCTTGGTATCATAGGAGCAATGAAGACCTGTCCTACGGCGGCAATAGAAATGTTCCTAAGCATCCATCCGATACATTTCCAAATAAAAAAGGAGGCTATCAAAGGGGTGTTACGCAGAGGGAAAACAATTACAAATCAGGGGATTCTAGAGGTCCCCTCAAATCACTAAAATACCCAAAAAATATAAGTACTATCATCCACACTATCGGACGCTATGCCGACAAAATTCAACTTTGAAACACCCTTTAAAGTTATAATCAGAGAACGCAAGGACTAGCAATCCATGCTGCCTGAAATGGAAGAGGAATCAACCATCAGGAATACAGACGGCTCGTGCACCTCTGAGAGGACAGGAGCCGGAATCAAAGGTTCTAACTTCTCGGTTTTAAAACCACTCAACAAAAAAGCCACAATCTTCCAGGCTGAACTAATTGCAATGGATGTATGCATCCAAGAGAATATAAGGAGAGTTCATCGCAACAGTCTATTTATATCCTATCGGATAGTCAGGCGGTTCTCAAAACCCTGGCATCCAATAAATAATAATAAATAAAATTTATTGGTCCAGAGTCATTCTGCGGAAAACCAAAAGAGCAGTACAACCCTATACTTAGTAATCGGCCTAATGACGGGGGACAGTGGAGTAAACCACCACCTCAAAAATATGGGTGATGAAACCGACATCTGCCGCCTCTGTCTCGAAGACTCAGAAACGACAGTACACATCCTATGTCACTGTGAAGCAGTAGCTAGGAAAAGATTAAATCTTCTAGGAAAAGGTTTCCTTACAACTGATGAACTAGCCAATATGGCTCCCTTAGAAATACTTAGATTGGCCAAAGCTATCGAGTTATGGTAGGGTGAAGGGGCAATAACCGCACAATAGGCCGAGAAGGTCACAGTGCTCTCAAAGTGTCTATATCGCTATATGCTCTTTGAACACATTGCTTTGTATTTTGTTTGATTAAGAAGCATAAATTATTAAGAATGAAATCATGATACTTGCATTTGTCTGGGACAGGCTCGTGATCAAATCAATCCCGTGATTCGAGATCATATACGTATTGAAGAGCGTTAAGGGCATGTGCATAGTTTTAGCTTATGTTAATTAAAAAAAATCCCAACTAAAATAACATTAAACTTAAAAACATAGCAGGACTACGATTGTGCGTGAGGCCCAATCATACGATACTATAGATGAAATCGAAATTTTTGCGATCTTAAGAAATTTTGTATGGGGAGTGGTAGAAAGGGTGGCAGCATTGAATTAATTTGTTTCACATCACGCTAAAGTAGCTATAAAAAGGTTTTGTACCAAATTTAAGCTTTAAATATTGAATAGATATTGAGAAAATTAGTGCAATGGTTTTAGTGAAATTGTGCAGTTTGTATAGGAGGTAATAGAATGAGTGGGTAGTTTTCAGAGATTTATTGAGAAACAACTATAATCATCATGCAATTGATATATTTTAAATTTCAGATCAGTAACTTTTATACTTTTCATTTTTGAAGAGATGTGAAATTGTGTTACATTGTATGAGAGATGGTAGAAGGAGAAAAGATAATTGGCTTATTTTTCCCCCGATATTAATTATACGACTAATTAAGGATTTAGTACAAAGTTTGAGCTCGATAAATGTTATATGTATTGAAAAAATTGGTTTATACTATTTCATGAAAAAAAGCAGTTTGTACGGGAGGTGGTGGAAGGAGTCGGAGAATTTAAATAATTTGTAAACTTTAGAACACATTTATGATAAAAATGATATATTCTAAATTTTAAATTATTCGCTTCTGTGGTTTTCAAGAAAATTTTATTATATATATTTTTGAAAATGAGTCATTTTATATGGGAGATAGTAGAAGGCGTATTGGAATAAAACCAAACGCAGATTACATCTCGATGCATACCTAATAAACGTGTGTTTTCGCTTAGTCATTGTCCAAATAAAGCAAAACACTAGCTTATAAACAAATAACAGACAGACACTACAATTATATTTATTTGATGAGGAACAAAAGTCTGTGGCTGGATATAACCTACAACGAACAAAATTATACATATTCACATTTTCTAATATAAAATAAATTCATATCACGTTCAAATACTATGAAAAAAAATGAATAGTCTTCATATGCGCACGAAGTATCAGCTTTTCCAATTCTTGAAGGACTCTTCTATTCCTTCATCTTTCGAAACCCAAACCAAAACGCAAAGGCAAAGTTGTGCCTTGCAAACGATTCTACCGCATATATCGCGACCAGGTTATTTCAAGTTTGCATCGAAATTACAATCTTACAGATGTCGATGAAGAAGGATATTATGAAACATATGTAAGGGTTTGTTACATCTACTTTTCGAAACTATTAAATAAATTTCATTCCACATAAACCACCCTCTTCCACCTAAGAAAAGGGTATAAACTTATCGACAGTTGTTATTTGTTGAACAGCATCTCGTTAAAGTGATTTTATGTTTTGTAAAAATTTAACTTTAGATTTGTGTGCTAATCTTAACTCGTTTGGAGAACGTTATGAGTAATGGTTTGCACTTAAATGTAAGCGATACTTACCGTTAAGGATGCGAATGAGAGTTATATCATTTGGGATTCATAAAAATAAAATATTTCACTTCATAACTTTGGGGAGATGTGTTACGCTAGCATTAGGTACTATGGCAACATACTTGATAATCTTTCGATTTAGAGTACGAAGTGAATACTTACGGAGTTATCTTAAGTGTTTAGCTTACGATTTTCGATGGAATAAAACAGATTTTTATATGATTTTTACATGAGAAAATATAAAATACATCTTATGACTCAACTTTACAATGTTTGGAGATTTAATACATATTTAGAAGATAATTTCGCACCACTTATAGAATAATCCTTATTACCATTCCGGAACTATATTTTGGTAAAATTGTACTTCGAGTCATTGACGAATTGCAAATGCGAGGCCCATCAAAAAATCGACTGGAGCCGTATGGGCAGAATTTTTTGGGATACTCTGAAACTTGGATTACTATAGAAACAAACTTAAAGAATCGATTGAGCCCTCATTCGATTATGAGTGGTAAGGCTGATCCTCCAGGGTGGAGTTAACCGGTTTAGTACTCATTCTCCGAGAAGGCGAACTTGTTTCGAAACCTGAAGAAACGCCTCGGACTGCACGGATTCAAAGCAAAGATATTAGAAGACTGTACAACGTCTCAAGTGAGCTTAAATCGTAAAGAACTTTTAAACTGCGTCCCCATTATCAGCATAAAATGATTTTGTGTGTAGTTCAACTTAATATAGCCGCTCAACTTGGAACCCAGTTTGAAAGCTTAGCGATCTTAGCTTGGAACATTTTATAGTCTTGTAATATATTTGTTCAAACCAAACGAAAAATGGAGTTTTGGAACGTGTGAACCATGTAGAGGACAGGAGCAGCAAGAGCGCTTCTGGAACAGGTAAGTAAATACATCTCCAAGAAACTGATTTATTAGGTAGCGAGATTACTGTCATTATTGCACACAATTTTCAAATTTGGAAACTCTTCGGCAAACAGAGAGTTTTCAGTTACGTTTATAGTCGACAATAAGTTTTAACAGGAAATGAGCAACTTCAAACCCATTAATGAATGAATGAGTGCAATTCATATCATAATTCTTCCCGAGAGGAAAAATACGATGCAATAGATAATAGCCAATGAATGACTGAAAAATTACCAGCTGCACAAAAAAGGAGAAAATCAATGGACAGAGACCAATTTGAAAATCAGGAAAGCATTGGAAGGATTCTATAGATGCAGAGAGAAAATCACTGCTAAGATTTTGAAACTGAAGGACGCAGTCACTTAACCGAGAAGGATGCACACGCAGTAGTAAATTTTGATTTGAATCTTTAGTAATATACCTGCAATTAAACCTCCCTTACTCGAATCTTCCGTAAATTTAGTTTTCCTATGTAAAGAACTTTTTAGTTGCGTAAATTTCGTTGTGACGTCTGGCTGTGTGCGTTTATCACTGTATCTCGACGATAACTCGAGTAGGCCCCAACAAAAAAGTTTAGGAGTGGTTACAATAGATCGAACACATCGCCGGACAGACCGGTATTGTTTTTGAGAATGATCCCACCGGAATCGGAGAATTTTTAAAAAGAATCTTTATCTTTCTTTTTGCGGGATACCGCTCAGTACCACAAAATATAACATTAAAATCTGGCTAAAGTCACAGTGTGCCCTTTACTGGACCTCGATACCAGGCATACTATGCTCATAATACAAAAATATTTGGTTACCTTCTGTATATCTACAATTAAGCAGAAATCAGATTAGACCAAAGAGGATATACATACATATGTATGTATAAAATGGAGTCTTATGTGGGAATACTTTTTGATTCGGAAATTTTCGAAAATTTTGTCCAAGCTTAACTTGGCTTCAAACTTTTATAAATAAAAATACCATGATTTGTATTCTCTCTAGGTTGCTAATATTCAGTCAGCAATAAAGTATTTTCAGTACAATGGAGTTTGCTGTTTTATTTCAGAAATCTTTATTTTTTCAATTTTTATTAGTTTTTGTTTCGTGTCTAAGCTAAGCACTTTCTTCTTCTTCAATGGCGCTACAGCCCAAATCGGGCCTTGGCCTCCTGACCTTCAGGTTCCTCAACATTTTTCATTATTTATTGCGGAAGAGTTATTAGCTCTTCGCACAACCCTCTATCTACGAATTTTTCATTTTCGTAGATTGTGGTAACCAAGGTATATTCAAGCAGGCAGTGTGCTGGAATTATGCGTCGACCGGGATTTGAACTCACGACCTTCGCATTGTAAACCAAATACACTACCCACTAGGCTACACCCTAGCTAAGCACTTTAGCAATGGACAATTTAACGCGGGACAGAGATAGTTGCATTGGGTTTAAGTATGCCAAGCAAGGATAGCGAAACAATTTTTTTGAAAATTTGACAATTGTTTCGGACAATTTAACGCGGAGCAGAGTTAGTTGCAATAGGCTTAAGTGTTTCAGACAAGGATAGCGATACGATTGTTTCGAAAAATTTCGAGCATTTCGCCTATAAGGAAGGGAAATACTTTCATTTCCATTTTCTTACAAGGCAAAACATGCTCATAGTCTCTCCTTATTATATATCCTCCTTGGACTAGACTCAAGGATATTTCTGAATTTCTTGCTTCGTCTTCGTCTAGCTACAGCAGTTTATGACCTATCTACGGTGAATTCGATGGTTTTCCTATGCGAAATACGTCAAGGAAAAGTCAAGTTAATGTCAGATATGCAAGTAGTTTTTTTTGTTTTTTTTTGTATATTTTTTTCCGCTGCCTAACTTATTATAAGAGACTAAGGAAAACCTACGCACACCGGCATACCTACTGGCGCAGAAAGTGAAACGCTCGGACAATTTGATGGCTATTCGTGCAATTTAAATTTCTTTTTTTGGATTTTGTTTTATTTATTTTATTTTTATTATTTTTTTATTTTCAATAAAAAGTAGAAATTCTACAATAGTACAAGTCTTCTACTTTTGGGAGAGATAAGAGGAGCATTGCCAAAACCATCGTAAATAAGATATAGGAACTAGTTGGTATTGAAAAAAAAAGAAAATCAAAACTCCAAGTAGAAGAAAAGAAGTTGAACGCCAATTTGTAGAACTTCGCGGAAGATGGCGGTGGAAGCAAGTTATCTTCAGGACGGCTCAGAGGAACTCTCCCGAAGTCACAGCGGAGGCTCGAAGTATGAACTCTGGATTCTGTATCTTTTCCCTTTGATCGTCGTCCCCCCACACCCCCCCTCGCTCCCTCGCCCCCTCCCCCATCATACAGATTTTCTCCTTCAGAGAATCTTCTGAAATTTGTTTTTTTTTATCATCTGGGACTTCATCCACCCGTACATTTGGTCCTTCATATACACCCACCTTCAACTAATCAGGCTGCATGTAGTTATGTGTCTTGAAGGAGAAGGCAATATCAACCCGAGATGAAAGCACAATGGCACACAAAAAATGGCTCGAGATTTGCGTGGAAACTTTAAACCATTTGGGAACGCACTAATATTGCGTACAGGAAATTTCAGGCAAACAATACCTGTAATTCCTCGATCGACGACACAAATGCTTGCCTGAAATACTCTACTTTGTGGCGACGCGTAAAGACGTTGAAATTAACTATAAATATACGTATGGGACAAACTTCAAGGGTGCGAATCGAATGGTTTCCGATATGCACAAGCATATTCTCTCGGAAACTCATAATCGAATTATCACAGAAAGTTTGGCAAATGAGGCAGGTGGTATAAAATGCCAAGATATACCGATCTTGGCATTTTATACCACCTGGAGCTACACATTTTGGTTAATTACGGGAATCCAACGTTAAGTCTATGACATCACATTTTAAGACTGTGATTGGAGACCAAATATTAACCTATGAGGAGATGTATACGCTTCTTACTGAAATAGAAGCACTACTTAACTTAAGACCACTATACTCTACATCCGACTCAGACTATGACGAACTTACTCCGGCACATTTTTTAATCGGACAACCATATGCAACTATTCCCGAAGCTAGTATCTCAATTAATACTAATTATTTAACTAATTGGCAACTTTTGCAGCAAGTTAAACAGAGTTTTTGGAAACGATGGCACCAATCCTATCTGACTTCACTACAACATCGCAGAAAGTGCTTAAGGGAGAAGAATGACTTGACACTGTGAACCAGCGTCGTGGTAAAAGAGGATAACGTGCCTCCCTCTAAATTAATGTTGGGCCGAATATGTTGTCCAGGTCGAGATGGAAGAGTCAGAGTCGTCAAGATCCAGACTAATAGAGGATCATTCGATCGGCCAATTACAAAGATTTCTGCACTACCCTTATGCCAGCCAACGCTGGCAGGATGCCGGAGGAATACAATTGAAATAAAAAATCAATCTAGTCGCTATGAAAAAACGGAAACAATTGAATATTATTCATGTCAATATTTTTCAGTTATGTTCTGTATCAACTGTCGACCCGAGCACATTAAAAAGAAATAATTAAATAAATATTATAACGTTTTTAGAAAACTCAAGAGTTTTTATTCAACATTTTGGCCCTCTCAAACCAGCTTAATCAGCAACAATTACATTATAACATCATTATTTACAGGCTGAAAAAAACATTTGCAACCGAAGTCAGAAACAAGCTTTTTTGTTCAAAACTTTCCTTATTTTGAATTGAATTAACAATTTTTTATCAGAATAATTTCCCGTAATGTACTAAACACAAAAGCTATTACAAATAATAATTTTCAACTCTCAGAAAAATAATAAAAAAAAATAAAAATGTCACTTGAGTTACACTTTTAGTTTGCAACTTTTATTTTAAATGTTTCATTTTTTAATATTTACTTGAACGGGCATGACTTTTGATGACTTGTGCACATCTTCTGAGCGTAGATGAAATCAAGTTATCGATAATAAATTTTAGAATTCTTTCTCACTATTCTTTAACGGCTATGTATAGGTCCAATTTCTTAGAGAGATTTTGCTTACGAAGATTTTATTTTACAATTTTCTCAATTGGATTGAGATCTGGGGATTGTGCTAGCCAATCCAAAAGCATGACTTCATTATTCCTAATCCAACTCTTCACCAATTTTGAAGTGTGTTTAGGATCGTTGTCATGTTGAAACGTACACAATAAAGGCAAATGCTCATCAGCATACGGCAGCATATATATATAATAAATGCATCGTTTCCTCTAAAATTGCTTTATATTTAGCGGAATCCATTATACCATCAATTTTAAAAAGAGGTCCAAGGCCGTGGCCAGAAAAATATCCCCAGAACATTAAATTACCTCCACCAAATTTACTGTTTTATTTATGTACCGAGGATTCAAAACTTTTTACATGACGTATTTCATCAGTACCTCTTAAGTTAAATTTACTTTCGTCCAAAAAAAGCACGATCTTCTACTTTTGTAAATTCCAATCGATATGATTTCTGGCAAATTCTAGACTGGCCTTCGGATTTTTTTTTAGAAATTAATGATTTCTTTGCGGTAGCTTTTAAGTCCAAATTCAACAGCTCTTATTCGAATGGTTTTAGTGGTTACATTTAAATTCAGTTCGTTCTTTAACTGTTTGGATGATAGTTCAGAATCTTTTTTACTTTTATTTTAATATTTAAATCATCTCTTTGGGTAGTTTTTCTAGGTCGC
Organism: Chorisops tibialis; assembly: GCA_963669355.1. Taxonomy (NCBI): domain Eukaryota; kingdom Metazoa; phylum Arthropoda; class Insecta; order Diptera; family Stratiomyidae; genus Chorisops; species Chorisops tibialis. The sequence continues at coordinate 166,859,965 of OY770263.1, read as the reverse complement.
TCTCCTTTGTGGATTGTCTCTACTTTTTCTCTTTTAACTATTCTACAAACTGTGGACTTTAACATATTGTACTTTTTGCTAATGTCTTTTTGTGATAATCCACTGTTATAATCACTTAAAATTCTAGATTTTAGCTCTTTTCCATTTTTCTTCCCAGCTAGGGTTGCCAACCGTCCTCCTGCCGGGAGGACAGTCCTCCTTCTCCTCATTCTGTCCTCCGTCCTCCAACTTTTCCTTCGAGAACCTCAAATGTCTTCCTTTTTTTTAAGGGTGTTTGTTATTGACATACCATATACGAAAATGTCTCAGCAAATATTTTCGAATAAGTAAGTATAATATATAATAAATGCATGATTGTGCATGGGGCGCCTTAAATTTCGCTGAGTCCCTGACATACGCGATCCCCATATTCGCAAGTTTGATGTAATACGATCCGGGAATCCTCTAATGGGCAATTAACGCAACCAATTAAATAGTTTTGAAAAAAAACTGAATAACTTAATACTACAATCAAGTTTTATATATCTAGTTTAGAATACTTGAAGGAAAGATTCAATTTTGAAAATAACAGTTTGCTTGCAACAATTGGCAAATTATCATTTTCAGCAAATATTACAGAATTTCCAATATGAAAAGTAGATAAGTTGTTTGCCGAAGTCAGTCTTGTAAAATCTATTATTTGCAAAATTGATAAGTGGCATGCATTTTCTAGTTGCGAAAAATGGCTTTTCGTTTTTAATAATGCTGATAACATGCTGCAAAACTCTGTGCAATGATTTTCTGTAAATAATTTCTCATTACCGTTCTTTTTGCTGCAGTTCTTGGAAATTCGTCATTTTTGTGCGTTTCATATTTATAACCCACATGGTGATTAGTGCAGTTAGAAATCGACACACTGAATCAATAACCGGAATGGCTGTAACAGCGTAGCGTCTTCGGATGTAAAAGGGGTAAACATGATGAAAAACCCTGTGTGCTCAGACTTGCAGTTTAGTTGTGAAAACTCAGACACGCATGAATACTCTGAAGCAATAATTCAGGCCAAGATCGAAAAAGATCCGGAGATTGGCGTATACAAAGCACAGAAAATGAATATATACAAGACAGGAAAATAAATATATACAAGACAGCATTGGGCTGGTTACTGTGTTATTCTGTTACCTAAGTAAGCAGGAGTGATATCCTGCAGAAATGGCTTTCAGGCTAATATCACAGTTGCCTGCGTCTCGTTAAAACCCTGGCAGGCCTGAAAGTACGCTCGAAGTTCATCATCATTCAGTTGGAAGTGTAGGCTCAGATGTAACATTCTTGACTAACACTGAGCCGGCCCTGAACGCGATTCTTCTTAAAGGTTTGCGTCAATCCTTGATGTCCTCACTGCTTGTCTTGTTGCATAGACAACAGATACGAGTTTAACCAATTATAATAATAATAACAATAACAATAATATTAACAATGAGTAAACAAATGGATGTGACAACCCAGAAAATAGGACACCATTTGCAAGAAGTGCGCGAATAATTCGATCCCCGGAGAAATTGATGAGCAGAGACGACGTCCCACCAACGCAGTCATTGCCTTCATATCTTGATGGAAGAATTTCCCCGGCGATAGCAATCGGTGAAGAGGAAGACCGTAAGTTTGATGCTCTTGATAGGCTGGGTGAGAAAATTAAGGAGCTAATTGAAATGGTGGGTGGTGGAAGGCGAACGATCCATCAACCTATGAGAGACGCGGTGAGTGCAATCGTGGCTATGCACAAACGCGCTACAAAGGACAAACGTCGTCAAACGGAAACAGAGAAGATTGATAAAAGCGCCCAAAAGGACATACGTCGAAAATCAGAGGCAGGGAAGACTGATAAAAGTGCTCAAACCTCACCATCACTAGAGTGCATCAATAATGATCCACATCAAAAAAAGGGAGATAAAGGGTACCCGAAACGAGCCACCCCACCAAAAAAAGCCGAGAAAGGAAAACGCGCTCGCTACATGAAGTATCAACTGAGAAACTTAAGTTGAAGAAGCCCAAAAAAATAGGATAGACGAGAGTCATGAAAAAAAAGATAAGTAGGCGAGATAAACTTCAAAGTATGGAATCCAAACCTAAAGCGGTTAGACCTGATGCAATAGTCATCACCAAAACAGGAGAGATTTCATACAGTGACATCCTACGATTGTTGAAAGGACACAAAGCATTGAATAAATATCGTGAAAAAGTGTCAAAAATAAGGAAAACGGCAAAAGGACAAATGCTGTTGGAACTTAATAAGCAACGAAGTGAAGACTGAGAGGAGTTCAAGACGGAAATAGAAAAGGTCCTGGCGGCTAGAGCTGAAATTAAAGTTCTTACGCAAGAAACTCAACTAGAACTGAAAGATTTAGATGAAATTATGACAAAGGAAGATATCGTAGATGATATAAGCATGCAGATAGAGGGGCTAAGTTCCTTTAACCCTTCTTGGATTAAGTCAGTTCGGAAGGGTTATGCTGGAACACAGACAGCTGTGATTAGGGCGCCGACAGAAACTGCAAATAAACTTATCGATACGGGAAAAATTAAAGTAGGATGGGTCGTCCGCCGATTTAGAGAAACGGTGAATGTAACGAGGTACTACAGCTGCATTTCCTTCAGCCATTTAGCAAAAGCATGCAAAAACACCGAAGATCGCAGTGCCAGATGCATGAAATGCGGTGAAGCAGACCGTTTTGCGAGAGATTGCAATAGCCTACCATGCTACATGCTATGCAAGAGCAACGGAAGTGCCGACTCTAACCATCCTACAAGCAGTCGAACATGTCCCGCATACCTAGAAACACGAAAAATTAAAAAAACATGAAAATAGTTAAGATTAATCTTAATCACTGTGAAGCAGCTCAGGATCTATTAAAGCAGAGAATATACGAAGAGAAATTTGACGTAGCGATCTTTAGTGAACAATATCGGAACTTAGGAGATTTAGGATGGATCTCAGACAGAACACAAAAGGCAGCAATCTGGGCCTGTGGAGACAAGACTTTTCAAGATAAGCCACACACTGATAACCAGTACTACGTAAGAGCAAAGATTGACGGAATAAATATATATAGCTGCTATATACCACCGAGTGTTGACAACGATGAATATGAAAGGATTCTCGATGAACTCACTGTCGATTTTACATAAGTCAACAAGCCCAAATATCGTTGCTGGTGACTTCAACGCATGGGCCATGGAATGGGGAGGCAAACGCACGAATGGAAGAGGATGCTACCCAAAGCCTTTGCGTCGCTTGACGTCATCGTTTTAAATAGTGGGCGCAAAAACACATTCGAAAAAAACGGAAGAGGCTCCGTTATAGACATTACATTTTCAATCAGAACATTAATCCAGCACACAAAATGGCGGTTAAGTGATGCATACACGCATAGCGACCATCAGGCAATAATAGTGACAATTGATTCTGGTAGGAGAAATCGTCAGAAGCGCCAGCATGCGAAAGCGCAGACAAAAGGATGGAAAGATAATACACTAGATGAAGAAATCTTCAAGATGGTCATGTTCGGCATTCAGAACTTGACTCGGAAGAAGGTATAGAAAATCATGCTCAAAGTGTAGTAAACGAACTGAACAAAGCCTGTGATGCGGCAATGGTGAGAAGAAAAGCTCACAACGTACGGAAACCAAACTACTGGTGGAACGATAACATTGCTCGGCTACGCACTAGACGTCATAAAGCTAGACGACAGCTGCAACGGAGCAGAACAACCGTAAATAGCAGTACACTAAACGATATATACAAAGAAGCCAGGTCAGACCTCAAAAATGCAATTAAGCAAAGTAAACAAGAATGTTTTAGAGAGCTTTGTAACAATATGAACGGTAACTATTGATTAATGATGTCGAAACTGAAGGAACCAAGGGGACAAGCACCAACGTGTCCTATACTTATGGAGAAAGTGGTCGAATCGCTATTCCCAATAGTAATCAATCAATCAACCAAATTCCTGTTAAGACCCCCTATAGGGGCATAGGACAGAAACAACTCTCTTCCACAAGGCGCGATCCTGAGCATCGGCTTTAAGCTGTTGCCAGGACTTGTTTATTCCTCTGACCTCTGCTCAACTGGTCGCTTCCATGTGTTACATGGTCGACCAACCCGACGTCTTCCTTGAGGATTATAATCCAGAGCCTGTTTGGCGATGTTCCGCTCTGGTTTCCTCAAAGTATGACCGATCCACTGCCACTTCCGCCGTTGAATCTCAATACCTATTTTAGTCTGGCCAGTTGTACTCCAAAGTTCGTCGTTGGAGATCACTTCTGGCCAGAATATTCCTAAAATGCGTCGGAGGCATTGGTTCACGAAAGTCTGTAGTTTCTTGGTAAGTCGAACGGTAACTTTCCACGTAGTACAACCATATTACAACACGGATTTGACGCATACATCAAAAACTCGCAGCTTCGTGCGAAGGGAGATCTCTCTTAACCTTCAGAAAGGGGAAAGAATACCGTAGGCCTGACGAGTTTTATTTAGCCGAGCCTCAACATCCTTTTCGGCTCCGCCGTCCATGCTGACAATGCTTCCGAGATAGCAAAAATTTTGCACCTCTTCCACATCCTGTCCGTTAAGAACAATTGGTGTGCTTGCGTTCGAACCCGTGTGCATGTACTTGGTTTTACGCACAATAATTTTCAGTCCCGCCTCTTTGCATGCAGAATGCAACGAGCGAACATTTGACTCTAAGTCCGAACGGTTATGTGCAAGCAAACACACGTCATCAGCATAATCAAGGTGACTTAAGATGTTAAATAGTCTCCATTGAAGACGTTTACCTTCCCCACCTTCCAGTGCAGCTTTCAAGATGTCATTTATTACCACCAGAAACAAGGCTGATGATAATATGCAGCCTTGTCTGACACCCGTTCGCACAGGGAAGCTCTCGGACAGCTCTCCTCTATGCAAGACGCGACACCTTGCATCTTCGTAGGATTCTTTAATCATAGCTATGACCTTATCTGTTATACCTCTCCTACGCAAAGCATTCCATATGTAATCTCGCTAAACGCTGTCGAACGCTTTCTCGAAGTCCACAAACATGAGATGTAGTGGCGAACCCATTTCGGCTGACTGCTACAATATTATCCGTAGGGTATTTGTGTGGTCGGCACAAGACGACCCTTTACGGAATCCAGCCTGATAAACTTCGAGAGTGCTCTCGACGACATCACTAATCCTATTGAGAATTACCTTAGCCATAATTTTTGAAACGGCAGTAAGTAGACATATACCACGCCAATTGCCACAATCCCGAAGGTCGCCCTTCTTCGGAATTTTCACAATGACGCCCTCCTTCCATTCAGTCGGATATCTTCCTTCATTCCACACCTTAGTGAAGAGTGAGAGGAGTGAGGAGTTCGGTTGGTAGTCCGTCTATACCTGGAGCTTTCCTTCCCGCCATTGACCAAATGGCGGAAACTATCTCTTCCTTATCTGGGGGATCGTCCTAATGGAGGATTGTTGCGGTTGGATGTTTGGAAGTTGTTCTGTTTCCTCTGACATGATGTTTAAAATATCAGAGAAGTATTCCTTCCATCGTCGCAACTGGTGTTCACTCATATTAAGGAGAGTTCCGTTGACATCTCTCACCAGGTGGTTGGCGGTGAAATTCCTGTTCGTCAACTGTTTCATGATTTTGAATAGCGAACCCATATCCCCAAGGTAAGCCGCAGATTCTGCCTTGTTTGCCAGATCTTCAATGGCCTTTCTCTTGTCGCGTCTAACAGCCTTTTTAAGCTGTATATGAGCATCGCGGTAGTTCTGCCTCAGGTCGGGCGTTCGTTGGTTGACATCGGGTTGAGAGATGAATGCCAATTTGGTTTTTTTTCCGATTGCCAACCTTGTCCCATGTGTCTTGCGACATCCAGGGTTTCTCACTGCTTTGCACAGATCCCACAGATTCTTCAGCGCTAGTTAGAAAAGTGTTTCTGGTTGCCTCCCAATTGGCGTCCAGTGTGCGCATTTCATATTCACCCAATGTAGATGACTTTTCGCGTAGAATAGTGGTGTATTCGCGTTTTTTGTTGGGATCTCTGAGTTTATCCACATTAAGCTTGCGCTTCATTTGAAGAATTTGTGGTCGTCGGATAGCTGCTGTACACAATCTCAAGCAGGCAACCATCAAGTGCTGATCGCTCCGGCAATAATAGAAAGCCCCACTGAAGTGAATAACGAACCAGCGGTGGTGACTGCGAAGGAGATACTCCAAGCAGCTAAGCGGCTAGAGAACAATAAATCACCAGGATTAGATGTTGTTATGCCATCTAATCTAGAGCGCTTAAACTACTATAAAGCTCAATGCAGACGTCTACGCAGAAATGTACACGAAATGCCTAAAGGATGGTATTTTTCCCAAAATATGGAAAGGTTAACGTTTGGTTCTACTCCCGAAACCAAACAAACCACTCGGAGAGCCGAATTCGTACAGGCCGCTGTGCATGCTTGACTTACTGGGGAAAATCCTAGAACGGTTAATTCTTAACAGATTACAACAATATCTACAAGATAATGGAAACATTTCAGAGAATCAATATGGATTCCGCAAAGGGCGCTCTACAGTCGACGCAATAAAAAAAAGTAATAGACATGTTAGAGTTAATAATCTTTACAAAAACTCTAATCGTTATTTATAAATTGCTTTTTATTTAATTATTATTGCTTTTATTTAATTATTATTTTCGGACATAAAACACAGCGCTTTTATCTGATCAAAAACATTCTCGAATCTATATCTTATTTTTTATCTGTTTTTATAGCCTACTTACAAAATCAAAATATTATAATTATATTGAGTGAAAAATATTATATATCTAGAATTTTGATATATTATACAGTGCGGATTGAAAATTAAATATGCAGGTTGTAACCAAAATACGTTCTTATTTCAATTCATAATAATAATTATTATTCGTATATTATTAATATTGTAGGGTCACTACAGACATTGCTGAAAAGGCCATTGAAGGCAGTAGATGGAAGAATGGTTCTAAAGAATACTGCGCTATAATAACACTAGATGTCAAAAATGCATTCAATTCGGTGACGTGGCCTCACATAATTAATGCTCTACTGAAATTGGAAACTCCACCATACCTCCTACGAATGGTCAGGAGCCGTCTCGCAGATAGAGTATTACTATATGATACCGAAGAAGGAGTGAAGAAGTGAAGCATAACATGTGGAGTCCCACAGGGATCAATACTAGGACCCGTGTTATGGAATATACAATATAATGACATCTTACGACTTCCAGTACCAACAGGCGTACAAATAATTGGCTACGCGGATGATATAGCAATTAATGTGGTAGCGAAAGACTTACAGAGCATCAACAACGTAAGTACCAACGTGATTTCTGACATTAAGAACTGGCTTAGAGCATCTAATCTAGAGCTAGCTGCACAAAAAACAGAAGTAGTTCTTATTACAAGCAGAAAACAAAGAGAGCATATAACGTTAAATATAGATGGACTTAAAATCATATCCCAACCCTCCATTAAATACTTGGCTTTTATGATTGACGCAAGATTATCCTTTAAGACGAACATCGAAACTGTCTGCGCAAAAGCAGGACGAGTGAACTCCGCCCTATGCAGAACAATGGCGAACATTGGAGGACCCAGCCAAAACAGGAGGATACTTCTTTCAAGAGTGACGCGTAGTATCATAATGTATGCTGCACCGATATGAAGCGAAGCACTACGATACAAATCTTACGCGAACATGTTAAAAAGAAACCCACAGGATAAGTGCGTTAAGGGTATGCAGTGGATTTTGCACAATTTCATATGACGCCGCGAATGTCATAGCTGGTTTAGTGCCGCCAGACATACTAGCTGGTGAAGCACAACGATTATATTACAAAAAGAATACGACAAACCGATGCTTAACAGTGGAAGAGAAAAAAGAAGAGCAACGGGTAAGTACCAATGCCTGGCAACAGCAATGGAACACCGTAAACAAAGGCCGCTGGACGTATAGACTCATAAGAGATATAGATAAGAGGGTTGGATGGAAGCATGGTGAAGTAGATTACTACATGACCCAATTTTCTGTCAGGGCACGACTGTTACAGAAGCTATTTGTACAAATATGGCCATGATTTCTCTGCGTCATGTCCAAATTATACAGATACAATAGAAAATGCAGAGCATGTATTTTTTCACTGCCCAGCCTACGAAATGAACAGAAGGAGAGTCGAGGACATTGTTGACGAAAATATTAACCCCGACAACATAGTTCCACATATGCTGAGCAGCAGCGAAATCTGGAATGCGGTGACACTCAGATGTGCGTGAAAGTTCTTACCGAGCTAAGGAGACTCGAAAGACTACGTAGGGAACTATCTGAGACAGAAGTGCCTACAACAGCTAGAACAGTTGATAGTTGAATAAAATAGGAAGTGACATATACAGGGTGACATAAGACATTACATGTGACAGTAAATTGACGTTTGATCTTTATGTTCCTCCTGACGAAATACTTAACGGTTGTCCCGGGAGGTTTTTAGCGGATTCAAGTCCCGCACTTCAAGGCTTTTGATACTAGACCCCGCGTCAAAAGAAAAAAAACACTGAATCAGTTTAATTGTTGCTTACAAGAGGGTTTCGTAATAATCTTATTATTTAAAATGCCGCACAGTGTGTCTTTAAATGATGTCTAAAAGGGTGAAATTTTAGCGTACAAAGATGATGGTTTGAACATAAGTGAAATTTCGGGAAAAGTAGCTCGCAGTCGCCGTGTAATTCGAAACTTTTTAAAAGATCCAGATTTATATGGGAAAACGAAGCGAACGGCAAGAAAAAGAAAACTGTCTCCGCAGGGAGAGAGGAAAATTGTACGGGCAGCAAGCAATTCGGCACTAAGTTGCAATAAATTGGCAGCTCTTGTCTCAACAAAGGTGTCAAAAACAACGGTTTGGAGAACGATTTAACGTAATCCTAACATTTCTAGAGGTAAAATGAAGAGTGCTCCACGACTATTAGATCGCCATAAGAAAGCTCAGATGGGTACAGATTATTCTTCTGTAAGACATGCTGGCTTTCGTACTGCTTCATTGTTTAAGCTCAAGATTTCATTTTCAGGTGATATTTTCTGATGAAAAGAAATGGAACTTAAATGGATCCGACGGTTTAATTCTTACTGGCGCGATCTGAGGAAGGAACCTCTTCATTTCTCGAAGAGGAATTTAGGGGGCGGTTCTGTGATGTTGTGGGGAGCATTTTCTGCTGCAGGGCGTTTGGATATACAATTTATATCATCGCGGATGATCAGTAGAGATTACATCCAAGTACTCGAAAACAGTTTACTGCCATTTCTCGCAGAACATGGCGAAAAAAAACGGATTTTCCAACAAGATAATGCCAGAATTCATACCAGTTGTGAAACAATGGGTTGGATGGAGACAAATTCCATTAGGGTGATGAACTGGCCGGCATGTTCTCCCGATCTGAATCCCATTGAAAACATTTGGGCAGTTCTTGTCAGACGGGTATATGCTGAAAATTGCCAGTATGAATCACTGGTGGAATTGAAAGCTGCAATCCTTGATGAATGGCAGAAACTTGACCTTGAAATGTTAAATAAATTAATCCAATCGATGAAGAAAAGAATTTCTTGTGAAGTCATAAAATCCAAAGGAGGCCCTATTAATTATTAAGTTTTTGTATAAAATTTTTTATTTAAAATTTATATGAAGCATAATAATTTCCCAAGTGGAAACAACATAAAATTTCTACGTGGGTTATAAATATGAAACGGAGTGTATTTAGTATGCCAGCATCATCAGCATTTACAGACAGAATTTGTTCATTAATGGATATCAAATGGAGAAAGGGAAGAAATAGATGTTCAATAATTTTGGTAAAAAGTGAATTAATAATAACTGCAAATACAGAAATAAACTGTATAGAGTTTTATAACAGTATAAAAAATTACAAGAAATTGTTGGAAGCTGCAAAGAACCAACAAAAATATAAGTATAAAAATTAAAATACACAAGTTGGATGTTATAAAAAAAATATATCTAATTCAATTCAGAAGTAAAAAAAAAGGGTTATTACTTTATTATTTTAATAATAAAGTATTGTGATCGACTTGGGAAAAAAAAAAAAATTTGCTACCCTGAAATTTTTTTTTTCGCGTTTCATGACTAAAATAGCCTAAAAATGCAAAAAAAAAAAAATCCGTCTGTCTGTACGCCGTACGCCGTATATGTACGCTCAGCGCACATTAACTCCCAAACCCTTCAAGATAGAAAGTTCATTTTTGGAGGGATTTTAGGTAGTTGCGGATCTCAGGCGGAAACCAATTTTGGGGGGTGTACGAGTTCAGGGGGAGGCAGGGGGAGCGCTTAAATCGATAAATACGAATTCAAATATCTCAACCATGGTTACAGCTAGGAAGCTAAAAATCAACATACATATACAGGAGTTTGTGGGACAACTTTTAAAAATAACTTAATTTTTTTATCCATTGGCGTGCGAAAAGGGGGGGCTAAGAACCAATTGTCGGCCGAATTTTTTTTGCAAATGATTATATCTTCGAAATTACTTCCCATAAAAAATTTATATTTTGAGACCATCAAGATAGTATATAGATCTACTAGAAGCAGTTTAGATAGAAGCTAATTAGTGAAAGGAGGAGGGTCAGGGGGGGTGCAAAGAAAAACACTTAAAAATTAATATCTCAACTGTCTCTTAGGCTATGTAATTGAAACTTAAAATGTATACTAAGCTTTACTAGCGACATATGAAAAAAATATAATATGTGGACATTATAGTAGTGGAGGGAAATGGGGAGCATTTCAAAAATGGTGCACTTTCCAAAACTACAAATCATCAAATCTCAAAATTGAGTACAGATATCAAATCAAAAATTTGTCAGATTATAAAGCTATATAATTTTTAATTTTGGTAAAAAATTTGAGTTTGGGTGGTGTAAGGGGAGGGAAGTGGAAGGCGAAAATGTTGAAAATTTTGAGTGATTTTTTTATGGCTCTGGTAAAAGATACAAAGTTTAAATTTTGCATGTCGACACATCTATTTGATATAGATAGAAAAAAAATAGTAATTTGTTCCAAAATTGTTATGCTCCGAAGTGGGGGTCTAACGTGCACAAGGTGTTTCATGTGGAATGAAAAAAACACATAAACTGAAAATTTTTTAATGAAATTTTTAGGTAGAAACTTGAAAATTTGGGAAATGCATTTAAAAAAAATCTCTAAGAGTTTGAAATATTAACTGGTAGAATATTTTTAAAACTTCTACTCCCTCCCATACAAAATTATTTTTTCTACCAATTTTAAGAATTCAATTATCACCTAACTATCAAAAGCTATCAATTTGAAATTTTGCACGAAAACTTAGAAAAATAGTTAAAAAAAAATTACGGTAAAAGTTTTTAAATCATGCTTGCCCTTCTACCCCCTCCTATACAAAAGCATAATTTCGACCAGTTTCATTAAATCAACTAATAACCAACAAATTAAAAGCTACGAACTTGAAATTTTGTACGAGCACCTTACAACAGAAAAGAAAGAAAATTCCATCACAAATTTTACGATTCCCCTACCTCCTCTACCCCCTCCCATACAAAATTATTTTTTCGAGCATTTTTAAGAAATCAGTTATCAGCTTTCTCTTAAAAGCTATCAATTTCAAATTTTGCATGAAAACTTATAAAAGTAATTCAAATGAAGTTGTTTTAAAAGTTTTGAAATTGCGCTTACCGTTCTACCCCCTCCCATACAAAACTATGATTTCGACCAATTTCATTAAATCAACTAATAACTAACAAACTAAAAGCTACGAACTTGAAATTTTATACAAGCACCTTACAAGAGAAGCGAAATAAAACTGCATTTCAATTTTACGATTCCCCTACCTTCTCTACCCCCTCCCATACAAATTTTCGATTTCGTGAAAGTAAAATACACCGAATTTTATGAAGATTCTATGCAACTTCTTCTATGATACACATTCTATACAGAGAATATTGGACGTGATTCAAGCAATTATTAAAAAGCTGTTAACATCCACCCACCCTTGCTATTACCCCTCCTCCTCCCCTCATAAAAACCCAAACTTGCAGAAACGAATGAAATATTGTTAAATTGACAACAGCCCTGCCCAAGAAACCCCTTTGCACTTAGCTTTCCCTAACCACTTTAACCTGCATATTGACTTTCCACTCATCCGCAACTTGTCCCAAGAATAATAAAGTTTCGCCCGACTTGTTGGCAGTTTATTTTTTTGTGATGTTACGTTTAATTAGGTTTTGCGGCTTATGTCCCAATTGAAATGGAAGAGCGATATGATTGTGTTATGTTCCAATTTTATAAAGAATATGTTGATTTTCATTTCCTACGTTATCTGTCTATTTTTTTAAATAATAGACAAACATAAAAAACGATAAGAAATAATTGAAAACTGCAATGTGTAAGAAAAATATAAATTTTAGATTATTATGCACAAATTAGAAATTATAAAAATTTATAAATCATTTTATATTCGGAGTTTTGCTAAATTAGATTTTACACTTTGTATCCTTATTGTAATGAAAGATGTTATATTAATGATATCTATTATTTTTATTATTTTCTTTTTTATATAAACATTCTTCGCTTGGCCTGTTGCTTTTTTTTTAGTTCGTCCTCCTTTGCAATTTGCAATAGTTGGGAACCCTAACTGTAGTGCAACTATATTTTGTTAATATTAACTTTGATAGCATGGAATGTCTGTTTATTGGGGCCATACGAGGAAGTTTTGAGGAAGACGTAAGGCTTAGGTTGGGTGAGCAGGTTGGCGTCACACCATCTGACGCCGTCGTCGAGACATCTGGTCGGGTTAATATCCGCGACCAGATGAAGTTCAAATTTTTTGTTGTACTCCCGTATTGGGTAAGACGACGCGGCGAGCTCAAAAGCTCGCGATTCTTTTTGTTATGACAGGCCAGTGAGTTTCATGACATTCTGGTGCAGCGAACCCCCCCACGACTCCCGCAGCTAGACCCGGCAACAAGCTAGCGCGTCGCACCAGCACCAAGAATGTCACTGAGATGGACGTAGGTGGATCTCAGCCCAGTCAATCCCGAACCTTATTTTCCTTTCCGAATTAATTTGACATTGGGTCTCAAATATAATTCTACCTGGGCCTTCTCTAAATAACAACTTTTGCAAAAGTACTAAAAGCGGGGCCCTACGAAAGCCACCGCTGAAAGGCCCTATGACCTCGAGTCCTAGGGGCATGTAAGGTACATTTGTTTACCGACAATATATATAATTCCCGGGCCATGCAGTGATCATCCCCAGCTCCCCTGTTGGTCCCTGCCAATGGGTTCAGCAAGTAATTTAAAAAAATTGTGTGTTAGCGCGAACAAGTGCGAAAATCTAAACTGAAATCAGCACGGATATGAAAATTTATTTGAAAATTTCTTTAAAAGAAAGCGCTCATTATTTTCGTCTACCACTGTTTACAGCATTTACGTGGTCAGGACAGCTTTTTTCTCACGCTTTTTCTGACCAACGAAAGTTGAAAGTCTTCCACATTTACAAGACCGCTGGCCAATACGAGCGAAATTTTCTGCAAGTTCGACTTTACTATGAAGGGGAGATGCGTCGCATTAAAATGCTTCCACCTTTCCTCTAATTGCTTTTAGTCGCATATACAAGAGAATAAGACCGCCGGCCAATATCAGTAAAATTTTCGCTCGCAGCGAGCGGAAGTTCGACTTCTATACGAAGGAGAGACGCGTTAACGCAATTGCTTCCAGCCAGTGCTTTCAGTCACAAGCTCTAGCTCTCGATCAAAATATTGCCAGTATGGAAATTTCTGTACTAGTCGAAAAATGATCAGGAAGAAAAATGTGAAGAGAGATCTGGCAATGTTGCCTATATTTGTCGTGCTTTGAGTGAAAACGAATCGGTTTACCTAAAAAATTGAAAAAAAATAATTTTTGTTTTATTTCCGATTAATAATGAAGACTGGATTCGAAATCGATTGCCGAAAACCGTACCCCTCTCGGATGAGTAGAAGTGTTTCAAATAATGACGTAAACTTATTGATTCATGCATACTGACGCAGCGCTTGTAGCTTGGCGCAAAATAATTGCTTACCCTAGCTATAAAGTTACGCCACGCCACTACCCTTTACGGAATCCAGCCTGATAAACTTCGAGAGTGCTCTCGACGACATCACTAATCCTATTGAGAATTACCTTAGCCATAATTTTTGATACGGCAGTAAGTAGACATATACCACGCCTATTGCCACAATCTCAAAGGTCGCCCTTCTTCGGAATTTTCACAATGACGCCCTCCCTTCCACTCAGTAGGATATCTTCCTTCATTCCACGCCTCAGTAAAGAGTGGGAGAAGTATATCGGCTGTTATTTCCGGGTCCGCTTTGGGAAGTTCGGTTGCTGGTCCATCTATACCTGGGGCTTTCCTTCCCGCCATTGACCGAATGGCACAAACTATCTCTTCCTTATCTGGCGGATCGTTCCTAATAGAGGATATAACGCTAAAAGTCTTTGAATGGAAAAATCTCTGTGTGTGGCTAACCAACGGCTTCATATGCCCTTGCCACATCTTTCAGAGAACGTTACACTGTTTTTCTCGTATCTATACATTCCAAATCAGGTTGAACTCAAACTAAAAACTTGTCTGGTTTTTACATACTTACTAGTTATGATGCCTTCTTGGGCTCCAAAACTGAAACCGATCGGTCAGTATTGTTGTATTCCCTAAACTCTGTTAAAAGCGGTTGTGTGCAAATGGATTTTGGATTATCTCTAGTTTGAACTACAGTTACTACATGAATGAAAAAGAAGAACAAGCCACTTTAGAGTGTACGCCATCTTCAAATTAGTTAATACATCCTGTTGCGCATTAGTTTATGTTTTCTGAACCGCTAGTTCTCGGCTCGGTCAAAATTACTAAAAAATCAAAAAGTTTGTTTCCGGCCCGGGCAGTTTTTATACCAAGCTACACTTATTGCAATGAAATCCTTCTTTTCAGAAGATCGAAGGCAAACATTACAACAAAACCGACTTACCCTCAGTTTAACTTTATAGTGCATAGAAATCACCTACCTGTAAGAGACAAAAGAAGAATTCAAAGTAGTTTTGAAAAAAGTTCATCGCCTGTCAATTGTTCCGGTTCAATGGAAAAGTCTCACCTGTCTCGGCCTAACATAATAAAAAGTTTGCATCCTCATCGTGTCCCACTCGTCTGTATTCCAACTGGACATAAAATTACACCAATTAACGCACGAACAAACACAATCGACAGTTTTATCACAAATTAACGTTTAAATAAAAAATGCAGCGAAACTAACATGACAATAAGACAAAATTGGTTCGGACCGTTAATTTCTTTTGACAATCGAAAACAACCGTAAATTCCTTTTTCCACTTCCGTTTCGTAGTGCCACTCGCCCAGTTCAAAATTACCTCATCTGGCAGTCCCAATTAGAATAATCCCATCCACCCACAATCTCCACATCTCTCCACAAATGGGAAATAAATTTCCCAATTCGCAGTGTGTGCGTGTGTCACTTACAGATTCTCGCCACAAAGTTTTTTTTTCGGCCAATTCGGGCGAATTTCGTGCGCACGAAAAAATGTAAAAATCGAACGAAAGTAATGAAAAAGTGCGTGCAAACGAAACGGTGAGTGGTTCAGAGTTGCGTGTAGCGTGCGTGGAAGGTGAAATTGTGGCGGCGAATTGCGTTAATTGGTTCAGAAAAGCGATGGCAAGAAATGGGATGGAAAATGCGTTGTCGCGCGGCAACGAAACATACCCACACACATGCACGGACCATTGATGGCGTGTGCGTGTGTGCGGGCAGGGTTTGAATTTCAGCAAAACGAAAAGAAAAATTGACATTAGGTCTGTTTGTGGTGGTGGCTGTGTAGAGTTTTCCGGGGGAAGGAGATTGGGAATTTTTGTGCGACGAATGTCCCCTAACCTCAACACAAAAATTTTGTGGACAAGAATTTTTTTTTTGCAATTTTGCCCCGTTTTCATCGCGAGTTTTGTTGATTTCGGGGCCTCAAATCGGACAGTTATTGCTGGTTTTCGTTCGCGAGAGTCGTAAAAGTGCGTGAAAAGGTAAAATTCGGCGTTGGGGTGCCTTTTCTAACGAAACAAAAGTGCTTTATAAATTTTATTTCCCTTGGTTTAGCGATGGTTTGTGTCTGTTTTTTTTTTCCTATAGGGGTTTTTGCGTTTGACAGCCCCCAACAAATCGGATTGCCTGTCAACAAAATGAAAATATTTAAATTTCTTGTCGGATTTTTGGAGTTTTGAACCGAAAAAAAAACAGTGGAATAATGTTTGAAAAAGAAAAAAAATATGCAACTCTTTCCCATCGGACGGTGGTCCAGCCAAGACAAAAAATCTCTTGATGTCGGCGGCAATCCGTCCGCTCGATTCGGCCTAGAAAAGAGGGAACAGCTGTGCCGAAAAACCAGCTTCTTATGCTAATCGTGAATTTTTTGCAATCGAAAATCTAAAACGAACAGATTTTCTAATCGGAACAATGCTTTGCAAATAATTTGGCGCCACGACGACAGCTGAACAGCGCCCCGCATCCGCTCATTTTGGAGTTTTCAATGCGACGACGAGGAAGTCGTCTTTTCGGCTGCCAGCAAAACACCTTGCGATGAAAAATAGCACAAAAGATTTATGGCCTGTCGATTGTCCGACAAGATAGCGACGTCATCTCTTTTTGGATTTCTTTGATTGTGCTTTTCCGTAAACGAAATAAAAAGCAACAGCAATCGCTTTAACGAACCCGAATTTTGGAAGTCATTAAGATTTCAAATCTAGCGCTCACTAAAATTGATTACGCCTTTTCAAATGCAAACAACGACGTAATTGTAAAATTTCATTGGATTTATAATTCTCCTTTCAAGGAGCCTTGTACAATTTTTGCAGTAGAAACAATTGTTGAAAGTTTAGACGATTGCCGCCTTTTTCTTCTCCGAAACTCGAGGGTTACGAAAACGAGTGTAGGCTTTGTTGTTCTCTGAATGCTTGACATAAAAATTTAAGACTTTTTTCACTATACCTATAGCCTGAGTGTAGCCTTGTGGATAGCGTGATGGTCTATAATGCAAAGGTCGTATGTTCAAATCCCGGTCGACGTATAACTCCAACTGACTTCCTGCGTGGGTATATTTAGGTCACCTCAATCTACAATAAATAAAATTCGTAGGTAGACGATTGCACGAAGAGCAAAGAGCTAACAACACTTTCACAATAACAAATAAATGTTAAGGAACCTGAAGTCAGCACGCCAACCTCCGATTTGTGCTATACTGCCATTAAACTTGAAGAAGAAAATTCACTGTAACAATGAAGCCATAATAATTATGACGATGGCACAACAGCCCATATTGAACCTTGGCCTCCTGGAAGCACCTTCTCCAGTTATCTCGGTCCAACGACCGCGTCCTGCAGTTTGCAAAATCGAGAAGCGATTTGCAATCTGCGTCGACTGAGTCCTCCCATTGCTTTCATGGCTTCCCCTGCGGTCGATTGCGTTGAGCTTTGCCCTTGAGCACTCGTTTTGGGATTCGTTCCTCGTGCATTCGCTCCACGTGGCCAGCCCATTAAAGCGTGCGGAGTTTGATCACGATAGATGCACGCGGGTCGTCAAATAGATGATACAGCTCATGGTTATATCGAATTCGCCAATCATCTCCGTCCTTAACTGCTCCGTACGCCTTCCGATGCATAGTTTATTGTTGCGATGGACCATCCTTGATTTCATTATGGGGAGGATCACATTAGGTTTCTTCGTTAGCTGTCGTGATTCTTCTTTGAATTTCATGTCGCTCATTGCCGTTCTTTGTGAGAAGGGCACCCAGGTATACGAATCCCTGCTCGAAGTTGTATTCGCCCATAGTAATGTTCTGCCTCTCTGGGACAGTCCTTCGTGTCTGGGTCATGTATTTAATTTTCGCTTCATTGACCCTGAGCCCTACTTCACCCGCTGCCGACTCCAACTCCTAGAATACCTCCTTAACGTAAAATATTGATCGGGCTAGAATATCCACGTCGTTTGCGTCACCAACTGTGCGGATTTTACGAATAGCGTATTTCTGGTGTCCACTGAGGTTTCCTTCCTGACGACATACTCGATCACCAAGTTAAAGAGCATGGGGCCGAGACCATCTCCTTGTTTGAGACATGACTCCATTGCAAAGCTTTGAGTCAACTCGTTTTGGATTTTTACTTGGTACTTATTGTTTCCCATCGTGGCTTTTATTAACCAAACTAATTTCGGTGGGATACCTAGTTCAATCGTTATTCTGTACACAGCATTACGGTCGACACTATCGTATGCTTGACAAAAATCGACAAACAGTTGGTGCACATTAATATCATATTCCCAGCATTTCGCTAGCACCTGTTTTACTGAGAATAACTGGTCCGTTATCGATCGACCGGATCTGAAGCCACCTTGATATTCTCCGATGATATTGTGATGTTGCGTATTCACTGAGTCTTCGTTGGATAATTTTCGTTAAAATTTTGTAACACCTAGACAACAATGAAATTCCTCTGTAATTTTCGCAACGCAGACGGTCACCCTTTTTGTATACAGGACATATAACGCTTTTCCGCCAGTCTTCGGGTACTTTTTGAGTTGTCCAGATTTTAACAATTAATTCAAATATTCGACTGGCTCTTTCAAGAGCTCTGCAGGGATTCTGTCAATTCCGGGCGCAGTTATGCGATCTTAAACGATGTAGGGCTGTCTCTACTTCATCATAGGTTGAAGCAATAGGCAGTTGATCTCCATCTGGATCTTCCGGAATTATAAACGGTTCAGTCTGTGATGTCGTTTTATTTAACAATGTTCGGAAGTACTGAACCCATCGTGCATTGATTTCGGTAGCGTCGCTTATGATGTTGCCTTCTCCGTCCTTACAAAGGGTAGTTGCGGTTTGTAAGCTCGGTATTAAATGCTGCTCGCACGTCATATTTCTTCAGGTTTTCGTTCAGTGATAAAATTTTGTCACTTTATTTTCCGTTGTTTTTGTCTGCAGATCTTCTTGGCGTTTCTTGGAGAGCGAGGATGCTTCACAGAATTTATGCTACGTCATGTACCAGATCATGATTACGCTCTGTGACCCTTACTGCCATTCGGCCACCAGCTATAAAACCATCGCGATTTTTAATTTCACCTGGTCGCACGTTTCGCGAATAAAAATGCAATTCGCAATTGCACTGTTTTGCACGAAGAACGTTGTAAATTCAAAGAGGTGTGATTTGCGCAAATTCAATGTGTTATCTGTAGCGCACTTTTGAATTGCATACGGGAAAACAAGCATATAGCATTGGAAAACAGTGACGACAAATAATGTTACTTTCGGCAGAAGCTTGTGTCGTTTGAACGAAAGTCATTGCAGGGAAATAACTCTAGAGCCGCGAGGGGCGATTGATGAGCGTTATTTACGTTAGCCTCCTGTCTGCTACGCTCCCATCCTACTCGGCTCAGAACCGCGTCTTTCACTTTTAAAATCTTAGTAGTGATTTGCTGTCTTCAAAAGAATGGCCCTTTTTAGTGGACGTTTGGGAATTCTTAGGTCATCTATCCGCTCCATATGGCCGGCCTATTATGTATAGCTTCTTGAATTTTATGAGGGATAACACTTTTGAATTGTCCGAGATGGTATACAATTCTCTATTGCATATTTTTCTCCAGATCGAATACGAGGATTCTTCTGAGGATCTTTATTTCCACGTTTCGCTCCAAAGTACAGCACAGGTCTTATAATGATTTTATATTGGGTTGCGCTCGGCGTCACTGGATTTTAAGTAAACATTTCATTTAATAAAACTCAAACTTTATTACTTCGCTTTTGAAATCACATTTTCATTACACCATGTTTCTTAATTATTCGCACTATTATCGCAGTCGGTTCAATCAATCAATTTTCTGTTAAGATCCCTCTATAGGGGCATAGAACAGAACAGTTCTGTTCCACAAGGCGCGATCCTCAGCATCGGCATTTAGTTGTCGCCAGGACTTGATAGTTCCTCTGACCTCTTGTCCAGTTGTTAGTTCATCGTTGGAGATTACTTCTGGCTAAAATATCCTTAAAATGCGGCGGAGGCATTGGTTCCCGGAAGTTTGAAGTTTCTTGGTAAGTCGAATGGTCACTTTCTACGTAGTACAACCATAAAGCAATACGAATTTGACGCATGCGCATACTTGCACCTTCGTGCGAAGAGAGATCTCTCTGAACCACCGGAAAGGGGAAAGGATACCGCAGGCCTGAAGAACTTTATTTATATAAGCCTCAATATCCTTTTCGGCTCCGTCGTCCTTTTTGAAAATGGACAAAAATCTTGCACCTCTTCCACATATTGTCCGTTAAGAACATACGGTGTGCTTGTGTTCAAACCCATGTGCTTGTACTTGTTTTTACGCACATTTATTTTCAGTCCCGCCTCTTTGCATTTAGAATGCAACGAGCGAATATTTGACTTTAAGTCCATCAGCTTAATCAAGGTGACTTAATATGTTAAACAGTCCCTACTGAAGACCTTTATCTTCTCCACTTTCCGGTGCAGCTTTCAAGATGTCATTTATTAGCACCAGAAACGGGGCTGCTGATAATATGTAGCCTTGTCTGACATCCGTTCGCACGGGGAAGCTCTCGGACAGCTCTCCTCTATGTGAGACGCGACACCTTGCGTTTCGTAGGATTCTTTAATCATTTCTGGAATACCTCTCCTACACATTCCACACTGTGGCGAACCCATTTCGGCGGACTGCTGCAATATTTATTATTTATTTACGGGAACACGTGAGAGCACCGCGACCTTTTTGGCCTATTGTGCGTTTATTGCCCGTTTACCCTACCATAAATCGATAGCTTTGGCCAATCTAAGTATGTCTAAGGGAGCCGTATTGACTAGTTCATCAGTTGTAAGGAAACCTTTTCCTAGAAGATTTAATCTTTTCCTTGCTACTGCCTCGCAGTGACATTTATTTTTATTTATTTATATTAGGGGAACACGTGAGAGCACTGCGGCCTTTTTGGCCTATTGTGCGATTATTGCCCCTATACCCTACCATAAGTCAATAGCTTTAGCTAATCTGAGTATCTGTAAGGGAGCCATGTTGGCTAGTTCCTCGGTGGAAATGAAACCTTTCCCCAGAAGATTATGCCTTTTCCTTGCCACTGCTTCACAGTGGCATAGGATATGTATTGTCGTTTCTGAGTCTACGAGACAGAGGCAGCAGATGTCGGTTTCAGCTAAGCCCATATTATTGAGGTGGTGGTTCACTCCACTGTGCCCCGTCATTAGGCCGATTAGAGTACTAATATCGCTCTTTCTGAATTTCAGGATATCCTCCACTTTGTTTTTTTTGTAGTATGATTAGTTTTTTTGAGGTTGATAAGCCTGGAAGTCTATTCCAGTAGATTTTGTGTTCTTGTTCAACCCACTTCTTAAGTATCGAGCTTTGATGCCCTTTTGATTTTCCGCAGAATGGCTCTGGACCAATAAAGCTTTTTTCCGCGCCATTTTTTGCAAGGAGATCAGCCTCTTCGTTTCCCTCAATTCCCATATGTACTGGCACCCACATTAAGGTTACGTCGTTCCTTTTCCCCAGGATGATTAGGTCTTGAAGACAGTCCCAAACTAACCTCGATCCGTGTTTATTGGATGCTAGGGCTTTGAGAACCGCCTGACTATCCGATAGGATATAAATTGATTTGTTGCGATGAGCTCTCCTTATATTCTCTTGGAAACATAGCTCCATTGCAATTAGTTCAGCCTGGAAGATTGTGGCTTCTTTGCCGAGTGGTTTTGAAACCGAGAAGTTAGGACCTTTGACTCCGGCTCCTGTCCCCTCAGAGGTGCGCGAACCATCTGTATACCAGATGGTTGATCCCTCTTCCATTTCAGGTAGCATGGATTGCCAGTCCTTGCGTTCTCTGATTATAACTTTGAAGGGGGTTTCAAAGTTAAATTTTGTCGGCATAGCGTCCGATAATGTGGAGGTTAGAACCTCCAATTTTGGGTTTCTTAGGATTTTGAGGTGGCCTCTAAAATCCCCTGATTTGTACTTGTTTTCCTTCTGTATGCGTAACACCCCTTTGATAGCTTCCTTTTTTATTTGTAGATGTTTCGGAGAGATGTTAAGGAACATTTCCATTGCCGCTGTGGGACAGGTTTTCATGTGATACCAAGATAAGCTAGCCTTTGGATTTTTGTAGCGTAAGCTGTGCTTTTCTTTGTTTTTTAGTCCACCATATCGTTGACCCGTATGTGACTATTGGAAGAATGATTGTTCTGTAGCACCAGTAAATCATTTTGAGCTTTAACCCCATTTTCTGCCAAATAAGCTTTTACAGGCCCAAATTGCCTTTAGTGCTTTGGCATGAGTCCATTCTATATGTTTATTCCAGTTGAGTTTGCTATCTAGTATGACACCTAGATATTTTACCTCATCTGAAAAGGGTATTGTACCATTTATTGAATGGGGTATGATGTACATTTTTCTTCTATTTGTAAATGGTACTAACTCAGTCTTACTTGGGTTGATGTTCAAGTTCTTAGACTGACACCAGTTCATTATCACTTCTAAGGCTGATTGTATTCTTTCCGATATAATTAAATCATGTTTGCCTCTAATGATAATGACGAGGTCATCGGCATATCCTATAGCCTCGTATGTTCTGTTAGACGATCTAGGAGTTCATCTACTACAATTGACCAAAGAAGTGGAGATAGTACCCCACCTTGGGGACAGCCTTTATAGCCGTTTCCAAATCCTTTTTCCTAGCCGCCGCCGCTATTATGGCTTCATGGGGAGTATTGTCAAATGCTCCTTCTATATCTAGGAATGCACAAAATGCAATTTCTTTATAGTCTTTTGCCTTTTCGATTTGTCTTATCAGACCGTGAAGGGCTGACTCTGTTGATTTGCCCTTTTGGTAGGCATGTTGATTAGTATTAAGACGAACCTTGTTGGGTCCTGTTCTTACGTGTATGTCCACTAACTTCTCCATCGTTTTCACGAAGAAGGAAGTAAGGCTTATAGGACGATATGACTTAGGCTGATCAATGGGACGATTCCCTGCATTCGGTACAAATACCACCCTCGCTTTCCTCCAAATTTTTGGGATGTATCCCCAAATAAAGCTGGCCTTAAAGATCCTTATCATTATTGGCATTAAGATCTCTAACCCCTTCTGCAGTAATGCGGGGAATATTTTATCTACTCCGGCTGATTTGTAAGGCTTAAAGGTGTTGATCGCATATCTGATCTTTTCCGGAGTGAAGATTTTACCAGCAATGTTTTTGCTGTGCGGAGTTTGACGATATGTCCTTTCCTCCGCCTCTAAATCCTCATTGTTGCTTATTATTTTGGAACCTGGGAAATATGTTGCCAATAACATCTCAAGGGTTTCCATACTGTTTTTAGTAGAGGACCCATCCGGTCTCTCCAAAAGTCCGATATTTATCGGGGTGTCTTTTAATAACACCTTTTGAAGTCTTGAGGCTGTTGGAAGATCATCTATCTCTTCACAGAATCTTCTCCAAGACTCTTTTTTCAACTTTCTAAGAAGATTGTTATATTCGGTTAGAGACTCTCTGTATTCGTCCCAGTTCCCAAAGGTCTTTGCTCTGTTGAACAATTTCCTAGTTTGCTTGCGTTTTGCCGCTAGATCCTCGTTCCACCAAGGTGCTTGTTTGGCCCTTTTTTTTGTAGAACAGGACAACTTTGTTCGTAAGCATTAATTATATTGTTTACGAGTTTGGTCGTGATTTTATCAATGCAGTCTGGGCTGCTTATTGATTCTTCTTCGATACCTAGTTCAAATTCTAGGACTGACTGGTACAGATTCCAGTTGGTGCGTTTAGGGTTTCTGTATTGTGTGATATATTCAAATGAAGTCTTAATATCAAATCGTATGTGCCTATGATCTGATAATGAAGCTTCTTTTGATACGTGCCAATTTTCGCACTTGTCGACCAGGCAGGGGCTTGTTATGGTTAGGTCAAGTGCTTCCTGCCTAGCTGAAGTTATGAATGTCGGTGTGTTGCCTTCATTTATTATATCTAGGTTATTAGTAGTAAGGTACTCAAAAAATGACTCACCTCTTTGTTGATATCACTACTTCCCCAGATAGTGTGGTGCGCGTTCACTGCCCAGAATGACTGATATTTTGTGGATTCTGCTGTATTCCATAAGCTGCATGAGGTGGAGCATCTTGCTCACCAGGAAAGTAGGCCGAGACAATTATCACCTCTTGAACCCCTCCTGCTTTTGGTATTTTCACCAGTACCGCTACTAAATCTGTTCGGATGAAAATAGGCATATTTAGGTAATTAATTTCTGATGATATTAGAATTGCAGCTTGACATAGGACATGGTCTGTCGTTTCTGAGTCTTTGAAACGGAGGCGGCAGATATCGGTTTCAACTAGACCCATATTTTTGAGGTGGTGGTTCACTCCACTGTGCCCCGTCAATAGGCCGATTAGAGTACTAATATCATTCTTGCTGAATTTTAGAATATTCTTTTTTTGACATTGATAGACCCGGAAGTCTGTTCCAGTAGATTCTATGCTCTTGTTCAATTCACTTTCTAAGGTTGAAGTATCCTTTTGGGTTTCCGCAGAATGCCTCTGGTCCAATAAAATTCGTTTCTGTGCCATTTTTTGCGAGGCGGTCTGCTTCTTCATTTCCTTCAATCTCCAAATTTCCTGGGACCCATATTAATGTTACTTTGTTCCTTTTTTTCCAGGATGATTAGGTTTTGAACGCAGTCCCAAACAAGCCTCGATCCGTGTTTGTTGGATGCTAATACCTTGAGAACTGCCTGACTATTCGATAAGATAGAAATAGATTTGTTGTGATGGGCTCTGGGTGTTTTTATATTCTCTTGGATACATAGCTCCATTGCAATAAGTTTGGCTTGGAAGATTGTGGCTTCTTTACCAAAAGGTTTTGAAACCGAGAAGTTAGGACCTATGACTCCGGCCTCAGTCCCCTTCGAGGTGCGTGAGCCATCTGCGTACCAGATGGTTGATCCCTCTTCCATTTCAGGTAGTATGGATTGCCATTCCTTGCGTTTTCGGATTATTACTTTGAATGGGGTTTCAAAGATGAATTTTGTCGGCATAGTATCTGTGGTTAGAATCTCAATTCTCGGATTTTTTAAAATTCCTTGATTTGTATTTGTTATCCCTCTGTATGCGTAATACCACTTTGATAGCTTCCTTTTTTATTTGGAGATGTATAGGAGGGATGTTTAGGAATATTTCCATTGCCGCAGAAGCGCAGGATTTCATTGCACCTATGATACAAAGACAAGCTAGTCTTTAAATTTTTTGTAATATAAGCTGCGCTTTTTGTTGTAACAATTTACTCCACCAGACTGTTGATCCGTATGTGACTACTGGAAGGATGATTGTTCTGTAGCACCAATAGCTCATCTTGGACTGTAATCCCCACCATATGCCAAATAAACTTTTGCAGGCGCAAAACGCCTTTAATGCTTTGGCGTGAGCCCATTCTAAGTTTACTCCAGTTGATTTTGTTATAAAGTATCACACCTAAATATTTGACCTCATCTGAAAAGGTTATTGGCGTTCCATTTATAGAAGGAGGTGTTACGAAAATTTTCCTTCTATTCGTAAATGGTACTATCTCAGTCTTACTTGAGTTGATGTCCAAGTTCTTAGACTGACACCAGTTCATTATCACTTCCAAGGCAGATTATAACCTTTCTGAAAAAGTTACATCATATTTGCCTCTAATGATGATAACAAGGTCATCAGCATATCCTATTACCTCGTAGCCTTGTTCTGTTAGACGGTCTAGGAGCTCATCTACTACGATTGACAAAAGAAGTGGAGACAGCCCCTATAGGTCTGTGCAATGTGCTATCACCTAGATCTGTGGTTGTCAATTGGCTCCTGAGCATGGCCTGTATTCATTTTATCGTGGCCGACTCAAGTCCTTTTTTCCTAGCTGCCGCTATTATGGCGTCATGTGGAGTATTGTCGAAAACTCCTTCAATATCTAGGAATGCGCAAAGTGTGATTTCTTTCTAGTCTTTAGCCTTTCCTATTTGTCTGACTAGACCCTGAAGGGCTGACTCTGTTGATTTGCCTTTCTGGGAGGCATGTTGATTCTTATCAAGACATACTTTGTTAGGTCCTGTTCTTATGTAAATGTTCACTACTTTTTCCATCGTCTTGACGAAGAAGGAGGTGAGACTTATAGGGTGATATGACTAAGACTGATCGATGGGACGGTTTCCAGCCTTTGGTACGAGGACCACCCTCGCTTTCCTCCAAAGAATTGGGATATATCCTATATATATATATATATTGCCTTAAAGATCTTTATCGCTATCGGCATTATAATCTCTAACCCTTTTCTGCAGTAAGGTCGGGAACATTTTGTCACTCCGGCTGATTTGTAGGGCTTAAACGTGTTGATCGCTCATCTTATCTTTTCCGGAGTGAAGATTTTACCAGCAATACTATTGCTGAATGGACTTTGACGATACATCCTTTCCTCCTCTTCTAAATCTTCATTATTGTTAATTAATTTGCAGCCTGGGAAGCGTGTTGCCAATAATACTTCAATTGTTTTCATGCTACTTTTCGTTACCATCTGATCTCTCTAAAAGTCCGATGTCAGTCAGGGTGTTTTTGGCTAACACCTTTTTGAGTCTCGAGACCGTTGTGAGATCATCTATCTCACAAAATCTTGTCCATGACTCTCTTTTTGACTTCTTTAAAAGTTTATTGTATTCATCGCCTGAATAACTTCTAATTTATTTAGGTTTTTGGCCATCTTCGGTAGGTTGCGACTTGCCGCTTCTGACCTCCTTGGCTTTAGGGCGTAGAGTCACACTCGAGAATTTGAAGCAGACTCGGTGCCCCTTCTGTTTAAGCTTTTGCATTGATTGGCCGTCGATGGAAAAGGTTATTATTATGTTTGTGCCCTCTTTCCTCTTACTAATGACTTTTCAATTCGAGGCGCACAAACCAGCATTTTAAGCATCGATGAGGGTAGTAATATCCTCTGACGGTTCTTCTTCGTGAGGGAAATATCCCGTAATTATTTCTAGTCGTGGAATATTTTCCTTCTCTATGCGTGACGCTTTTTTTAAAGTCTTGTGCCTCTTATTTTCATTCCCGGCAGAAGGTGATGTTGATGAGGTTCTACCTCTTTTTATCCCCTTTTTCTAAGCCGGTGCTAAGATATCTTGCATTGGCATGCAGGCAAGGTCGTATGCCTCGTTCGTGGTTTTGCCGTGATTACTGTGGTACGTGTACCGTCTCCTAGCGGCACCGCTTAACCTCTTTTTATTTTCTATAAGACTCAATTGCTTCAGCTCTGCTGATAGCAGTTGTTCGTCCATCTAAGGCTTGCTGGCGGTTTTCCTGTCCGCTCTAAATGGCGGTCTCTTGAACGTTTTAGTGACTGAAGGATCCAATATTAAAAAAAAAAAGGATATATTTATATTTTTTTTACGAAATTACCTGTGTTATAGGCGATTTCGGTCTTTATGTGCAATGCACAGTCATGGAGGGACGGAATGGGATTAGGAAGGTAGGGGAACGGGAGTGAGAACGACCGTAACGAGTGGAGAAGCTGGTATATTTTTCAGATGTAATGACTGCTACTAACAAACCATCTACTGAGTATACACACCTTCTTGAAGTGGAACTATTTCCCTTTTACACCGTTTACCCATTTTATTTCGAATAATTTTTCATTACCAGTAGCAACTGAAAATTCGTGCTTAAAGAAATCTCACTTTTTGGAGTGAGAATCGAACCCACGACCTATTGACTGTGCAGCAAGCACGCGGCCCACTACGCCACGAAAGCCTCAAAATATGGTATGTACAAGACGACTCTTTACGGAATCCAGCAGCCTGATAAACTTCGACAGCACTAATGCTAATGAAAATTACCTTAGCCATGATTTTCGTCAGTAAGTAACCATACACCAGGCCAACTGCTATAATGCCGATGGTCGCCCTTCTTCAGTATTTTGACGGTGACGCTCTCTGATAACAACTGGGCGCCAAGGAAGTCTTCGTTAATCTTGACATGGGAGTACGAGAAATAGGGCTACGGATAAATGAAAACAAAACAAAATTTATGTTGCAATCATGAAGAAACACTCCAATCGGACAAAATCTAACGATAGCAGACTATTAAATAGAAAAAGTGGACAACTTCATATATCTAGGATCTCTTCTAATGGTAGCAAACAAGAAATACTACTCGGTACTTCCAATAATAAAGTATAAACACGTGCATAGAAAAAAGAAGCTGCGAATCTAAAAAACTAATAATGAGACCTGTACTCCTGTACTGCAGTGAAACGTTTACGTTAATACAGGCATCAGAAAAAATGGTTAATGTCTTCGAAAGGAAGGTATTACGACGAATCCTCGAACCGGTGAGATAACAAGATAAATGGAGAATCCTATACAATCAGGAATTGTATACCATTTTTGAGGCTCCAGAAGTCTTAATTCTCATCAAACCTCGACTTCGACTACAGTGGGCTGGTCACGTACAGCGAATGGAGGACAGTAGAATATCCAAACGTGTATAAAAGGGAAAGGCGGAAGAAAAGATGCCAGTCGGAAAACCAAAAAAACGCTGATAGGACTAAGAAATTGCTTCTGTAATTTGCAACATGGAGGACACGGTCATTGGACCGAGAAATTTGGAGACAAAGCATACAGGAGGCCAAGGCTCGACTTGGGCTGTGGCGCCATTGATGATGATGATATCGGCTGTTAATTCCGAGTCTGTTTTAAGGAGTTCGGTTGGTAGTCCGAAACTATTTTTACCTTATCTGGGGGATCGCCCCTAATAGAGGATTGTTGGATGTTTTTTGTTCTGTTCCTGGAATATCTTCCTTTGACAAGATGTTTAAAATATCAGAGAAGTATTCCTTCCATCGCCTTTATTGTTGTGCACTCATATTCAGGAGAGTTCCGTTTACATCTCTCACCAGGTGTTTGGCGGTGAAATTCCTGTTCGTCAACATGCCCAAGGTAAGCCGCAAATTTTGCCTTATTGACCAGATCTTCAATGGCCTTTCTCTTGTCGTGTGTAACAGCCTTCTTAAGCTGTATATGAGCATCGCGATAGTTACGTCTCAAGTCGGGAGATCTTCGGTTTGCGAATTTGGTTTTTTTTCCGATCGCCAACCTTGTGTCTTGTGACATCCAGGGTTTCTCACCGATTTGCACATATCCCACAGATTCTTCGGCACTTGTTAGAAATGTGTTTCTGGTTGCCTCGCAATTGGCGTCAAGTGTGCGCATGACATATCTGCCCAATGTGCCATGACTTTTCACTTAGAATGATGGTATACACGCATTTTTTATTGTGGTCTCCTAGTTTATCCACATTAAGCCTGCGCTTTATTTGAAGAATTTACTGCAGTCGGATAGCTTCTGTTCACAATCTTAAGCAGGCAATCATCAAGTGCTAATCACTACCAACTTCAGCTCGCATATCGAGGAGACATCTTCTCTATTGGCGAGTAACATCGTCAGGGGAAACCCAAGATGTTTTCTGGTGACTCTTGCGTGTAAAAAGTGTTCTTTCGATAACTATTTGCCGTGTACTACAAAACTCCATGAATAATTCGCCGTTTTCGGGTCTCTTAATTCAACGTAGTGATGCGTCGACCCAAGGCTCACCACGCTTCTCTGTGACGTGTTCTAGTCCAGTGCTGCCAGAGTCAACCTGGAAGTTCATACCTCTTAAGATAATAATTATATCACCTCTCGGAACACGCTTGAAGGTGGCACTCAGTTGGCTATAAAACTCCCCTTTGTCATCAGGTATTGCGCCGTTAGTTGGTGCGTAGCACTGCAGAATTGTAACGTTTCTGACGCTTGTTCTGAGCCTGACGACGCTAATTCTATCAGAGATTGGTTCCTAGCTGATGAGACGGTTTCTCGCTAAAGACGACCGCTACGACATTTTTGGCTTTACACTCAGGACCAAGGTACAGAATGGTGTTTCCGCTCAAAATTCGTTGTTCTGCTAATCCTGTTCAACTAACTCCGATAAAGCCCAAGATTTGGATGTTATGGTGCTCCATTTTAAGGTGGATAACTGATTGGCGGTGTATTGGCCCAGTGACCCCAGTCTTTCAACCGTCATTCAATGTTCGAACTGTTAGTGTATTCTATCGCTCCCATCATACAGTGGGAACAAACTAAAATGGACGTTGCGATTTAAAGGCCTAATTGGAGGAAGCCAGAGCAATGCATTTCTAAACAAGTTATGGACTATAACCCCGGGTTGATCAACCACATAGTAAATGGAAAGAAGCAAATGAAAAGGAGGCCAAAGGAATAAATAAGTAATGGCGAAAACTAGAGGTCAATATTTAGGATCGCGCCTTGTAGAACAGAACTGCTCCTGGATTTTGCTCTTCTTAAGAAGAAATTGATATATTTATTTAAGGTTTCGACAACTGACAAATTCGTCATTCGGGCGTCTAATATCTCATTCACGTGGAGCGTAAATGTAGTGTAGTGGATTTGAAAATCTGCCTGTTGTATGAACGTTAAGGTGGAGTTGCAGTGTAGTGTAGTGGAATTGCAATTAACAGTTGAAGGATAAAGGATCATAATCAATAATTAAATCTTGCAACACAAAGTGTTGCTAAGAAGTATCAATAAAATCACAGAAAATTCCTTCTGAAATTAAGAGTCCTATAATCGAAAAATTTTAAGAAATTATTCGAATATCGAATGCTTGAAAAACTATTCTCGATGACATTTGCATATGTTTTGTTTTTTTTTTTTGACAGGAAAGTACAGGGTGCGCCATCTTTTATGTCGGTATGTAAACATTGAATAACTTTGAAAAAAAAACAATCGATTTCTATATATGAGGTATTTTTATTCAATTTGGTCCTTTGCAATTTATTTGGACTAGTTTTAGAATACAACATCAATCAAGTGGCCTCCAAAATCTGCCCTTTTTGCTGCGTTTTCCATTGCCTTGATCTAGTCAATGGTCTGAGGCTTGCTGGCGTACACATTGCTTTTTAAATAACCCCTCAAAAAGAAGTCCGGAGTGGTCAAATGTGGAGATTTGGGTGGCTAGTCAATGTCTCCTCTTTTTGACATCAGACGTCCAGTGAATTTTCGTTGCAGAAACTGAATTGTTTGATTTACAGTGTGGCATGGCGCAGCGTCTTGTTAAAACCAGTAACCGTCAAGACCTTTTTCACTTTCACCTTTTTTTTAATGAGCCAACATCCACCGATATCGAATTCCACCTACTGTTTCGTTTTCCCTGAAAAAAAGGGGCCAATGATGGTTTTGGCGCAAACAGTCACTTTTTGGTCATGCAATGGCGTTTCATGGATCTCGTGTGGATTCTCCGTTCCGCAAATGCGGCAATTCTGCTTATTAACGCCGCCAGATAGTGTGAAATGGGCCACGTCGGTCATAAAATTTGCTTTCAAAGATCAGGTTCTGTGTTAACCGTTCGAGCGACTGTTTGGGCGTATCCCAAGCGACGTGGACGATCTGTCGGCAATATTCTTTATGTTAATTGCACTTTATACGGAAACAAATCCAAATCATGTTTCAAAATGCGCCAAAATTATGAGCACGGTGACGATACGACACTTTTGGGTTCTGGGCAACGCTCTCTCTGACCGCTTCAACCAGTTCATTGGAACGGCTTGGTCGTTGATGAACGACATGTTGGCGATCCCTTACTGTCCCGTGCTCAACAAAATTCGACACCAAACGGCGAATAGTGTTGTCAGACGGTGCTTGCACGATATGTACGTTGAGTCCAACACAACTAAACGACTATTTTCAAGGTACAATGTCACTATTTCGGCGCGTTGTTTCGGTGTGAAGCGATTCATGATTAAAATTGTACTCAATTGACGTTTCGAAAACATCTAATCAAGTCAATCGGTTGATAAATGTCAAAGTTATTCAATGTTTACATACCGATTCCTCTAACTTTAGTGTTTTTATCGTAGTACAAAATTCACTACGATACACTGCATTGAAGTGTTCACGTGGTGGATCTTAAAATACACTACACTGCGCTCCACGTGAATGCGATATAATTTAACGTCGCTATTTTAAGTTTAGTTTTCGTGTGCTTGTTTTGTTATTTGGTATTATTTTTTAAGTAGCGAATAATGCGTTTTGTTTTAGGAAATTGATGGTGTAAGATAACTGCGAAGTAAGCACAATTGTTCCTACATATTTGCCTATGATTTCCTTTTCCGATAGTCTTGGAGTCATAGCTCCGCACAATTTTCTCGTTATCATCAATAAGACGCGTTAAAGATTTACTTTTCTATTTGTGTGTCGTCGCAGTTGTGATGAAACAGTCGGCATCGGTACCCACACTTCTGAGCTGCCTCCCAATCAGTTGTAGCTCAGAAAGTATCATTCTTCTAGTGGCGCGAATCTTTGCTGTTGAATTTTTGTTAGTATCAGCTCAGTCATGTAGGAGTAAGTCATTCAAAATGAGCCAGTCAGTGCACTGAGGCGACTGATGTGACACAAAAGAGTTGGATCGCATCTATTGTGTCGGTAACAATTTAACCACCACTCACCACATCACATAACATTGCATGGCATGACACGGTAAGTGTGCGGAGTGTTATTGCGCTGCGACACAGTGTGCCATTGTGTGCCAGTGGTGTGGTCTATAGTGAGTTACCGAAATCGATTTTAGGTGATAATGCGATTTGCTGCTTTTGATCGGTGCAGTGATGACCTTTTCTCTCACAATCTTAAAGAGTCGACACGGCCACAGGGCTTTCATAAGTGGCCGCGCATACAAACGTAATTCTATGTTTTTTTTATTGCTGAGCGATTCTTTTGGGCTGTTGATGTTCTGAGTGAAGGAAGGCACAGCAAAGTCAGAATTATTCTATGAAGAAGAAAGAGCAAGGCAAGTTTGGTAAACCTGTAAAAGTGGGTACTTTTCGTTTTCAAATTTATGCTACGTATGCGTGTGGCTGAAATCTAGTGACTCTTTTGAAGGACTCTTTTAGATCGACACAATTAACTGACTGAGTTGACTCAACGGAAAGAGTCAGATTTCCCATCGCTATGCAGGAGAAAGTTATTTTTATATTAAGTGTTGATGAAATTGAGGTACATCATCGGACTATCCTGAAGCTTTCTTCGTTTTGTTGCATTACAGAAGATAATTACGGATCCCATTTTTTATAGTTTGAATTCGAATCCTTGATTAAAGATTGAATTTATTATAATCATACGAGTGACCGAAATTAAATCTCATTATTTTACTAAGCAAATTTTTTACTTTTATTTGCTCAAAAAAATTTATTCAATTCAGAAAAACTCAACTTTTTTTTCTTCTCTTTCAGCATATCCCTTCTTCTGCTAATAAGTTTTTTATAAGATCACCAACCAATCAAAACCTTAAAAAAAAATAATAAAGCGCCTAAATTCGATCTTATCTTATTCTTAACTTGATAAATCTCCAACAATCCAAGAAATATAAAACATCTTTCTCGGTCACCATCATCATTGCAATCCACACCAGCACCACAACCACCAAAAACAGCCATCATCATTCTATCGAAAATTCGTAAAATTTCGATCGCCATATTGGCGATAGAATGGCTGAAAGGGAATTACAAGCTCACGAATTTGTGCGTCGGCGTAATTGGTCGCACGCCGTCGCTATATATGACCAACTTTTGGCACCGGCAACAACCAATTTTAAAACGCCCAAAGATCGTATAATTGCATGTTTGCTAGGACGTTGCGAATGCCTTTTAGAATTAGGAAAATATGAGAATTGTATTGCGGACGCGTTACGTGTATTGAAAATGTTAAGCGAACAGATGGATTGTAGGGCTAGTGTAGCGCGTGTACGGCGTCGTTTAGTTCATTCATTGTATAAACTTAGACGTTTTCAGGTAAGATATGAAATTACCAAAAAAAAAAACTAATCTAAATCGAAAATATCTTGACGAGTTTTCATTTTTATATTTCATTTCTGGTTTTTTTTCGATTTCAAGAGCTTATTCAATTTTTTTTTTCTTTTAATAAACTTCTCTTTCGTTTGCTAATTCTTTTTTGCAAGATTGTAATTGTATAGATTTTTGATAATGACGATTTTTTTTTTGTAATATGCACGTAATAGTCGTCGTTTCCCAATTACTCAGCGAGGTACTTCTTCTGATTTAATTTTATGCAAATCAAGTGGCAATTTAAATTTTTGTTAACAGGTGTAATAACACGTTAATACCAGTTAAACATAGCACAGCTAAATTATTCATTAGGCCTAAATTATCATTAACTGGCTGTGTGTCATTCAGTAATTTAGCCCGCTGAAAACTAAATTACCAAAATATTGATCATAACGATATCAGCTAATGATCTCATTTTTCACATAATTAGGGCTACAATGATGAAGAATATACTAGAGCTGTTTTTTTCATGATGGCAAGAGGAAGAAGAGCTAGGGTGTAGCCTAGTGGGTAGCGTGTTGGTCTACAATGCGAAGGTTGTGAGTTCAAATCCCGGTCGACGCATAATTCCCGCACACTGCCTGCTTGGGTATACCTTGGTCACCTCAATCTACGAAAATGAAAAACTCGAAGATAGAGAATTGTGCGAATGTCTAACAACCCTTCCACAATAAATAATGAAAAATGTTAAGAAACCTGAAGGTCAGGAGGCTAAGGCCCGTTGCCATTGTAGAAGTAGAAGAAGAAGAGTGATTTTCTGAAAAATGTGGCTTGCAAACAACTGCAACACAGGACCAAGGGGTATCTTCTCCTTTTCAGGCTTTTCTTGAAAACTTTTATTGGCCAGTCGCTGTTCAATTTAACTTTTAAAATTAGACAGACGACACCACTCTACTAACGATGAAGACAAGCTAATTTTCTAATTAGCAAATTATAAATTAGTCTCGCTATGTGTTACTGGTATTACATTGATATTAAATGATGTAATTTAGGAACGAGATTTCTAATTCATGATATCCCGTTAACCAGAATCAATCTAATTTGACATGATGTATGAACCATGTTGAATTTCTAAAAAAATTTTTTTGTTCAAAATTCGATAAAAACTTGCTCCAGAAAGAAAAAGCTCTCTTTCATTTTCTTCGTTTTTCCAAATTTTTTTCTGAATTACTATCTCTTTTGAGACACGTCAAAAATTCTCTGAATAAGGCTTATGAGCGCTCAATTGATTTGAGAGAGTCGTGTATTTACAATAGATATTATTTTGTGCAGGTCTTAAGTCACGTTATCAAACGTGACTATAAATCGTATTTCAACTGATCTCAATAACGTAAGCAATCCGAAGATACTTTAAGCTAAGGAGCATAATCTCTAACTTATTATACTCTTGATGAATTCTGAGAGTGTCAAAAGTTTGCCACAAAAGCTTAAAAATAAGGTTCGAAGAAAAATGAACTGCCAACAAGTCGGGCGAAACTTTATTTTTTTTGGCATAAGTTGCGGATACATGGAAAGTCAATATGCAGGTTAGAGTGGTTTGGGAGACTAAGTGAAAGAGAATTCTTGGGCAGGGCTGTTATTAATTTAACAATATTTCATTCGTTTATGCAAGTTTGGGTTCTTATGAGGGGAGCGGGAGGGGTGATAGTAAGGGTGGGTGGATGTTAATAGCTTCTTAATTGATTGCTTGAATCATGACCAATATTCTTTGTATAGAATGTGTTTCATAAACGAAGCTGCATAAAACTGTCATAAAATGCATTTTTAAATGGTCGAATGAAAGGCACCTTTAACAGTTCGTTACATTCACCGTTTCTCTTAGTAGGTAGACGACCCATGCTACTTTAATTTTTCGTTTATTGATAAGTTTACTCGCAGTTTCTGTCGGCGCCCTAATCACAGCTGTCTGTGTTCCCACATAAGCCTTCCTAACTACAGGGTGCGCCATCTAAATGTGGTCGATGGAAATATTGAATAACTTTGACAGATTTAAACCGATTGACGTCGTCGAACACATTTCGGAAAGGTTATTGCATTACAATTTTAACCATGAATCGATTCACGCCCAAAGAACGCGCGGAAATAGTGACAATGTTCATTAAATGCAATCGTTCAGTTGTTGCAATTTTTGGGAGCGAATTTTAATGACTGATGAGGCCCATTTCACGCTATCTGGCACTGTAAATAAACAAAACTGTCGCATTTGGGGGAAAGAAAATCCTCATAATATACATCAAACTCCACTGCATGATCAGAAAGTGACTGTTTGGGCCGGTGTCTGCTCAAAAACCATCATTGGTCCGTTCTTCTCCAGAGTTGGGGAAACTGTCAATGGGGATCGGTATCGATGGATGTTGGCACACTCTGTTTTACCAGAAATGCGTGAAAAAGGTCTTAAAGGCTTTTGGTTTCAACAAGACGGCGCGACATGTCACACCGCGAAATCAACGATGAACTTCTTGCGTCAAAAGTTCCCATCGACCACATTTAGATGGCGCACCCTGTACTTTAATCCAAGAAGGGTTGAAGCAACTTAGTCTCTCTATCTGCATGCGTATAACATCTACGATATGTTCCTTCGACGTAATTTCATCTAAATCTTTCAATTCTAGTTGAGTTTCTTGCGTAAGAACTTTAAATTCAGCCAAGACCTTTTCTATTTCCTTCTTGAACTCTTTTGGGTCAGCACTTCGTTGCTTATTAAGTTCAAACAGCATTTGTCCTTTTGCCGACTTCCTTATTTCCGACACATTTTCACTGTATTTAATTAAGGTGTCGTGTCCTTTCACCAATCGTAGGATGTCACTGTATGAGATTTCTCCTATTTTAGGGATGACTATTGCATCAGGTCTAACCGCTTTAGGCTTGGATTTCATACTTTGCCGTTTATCCCGCCTTCTTATTTTTTACTTTCGTCCATCCTATTTCTTTAGATTACTTCAAGTTTCTCAGTTGATACTTCCTGTAGTTGTATGTTACGACTATCTGCGAGCGCGTTTTTCTTTCTCGGCATTTTAGGTAGGGTGGCTCGGTTCAGATGTCCTTCGTTTCGGTTTTTTTTTTCTGTGGATCATTATTGACGCACCCTCGTAATGGCCTTTGCTTGTCGACGTAAGTCCTTTTGTCAGTCTTCTCTGACTCTGTTTGACAGCGTATGTCCTTTATAGCGCGTTTGTGCATAGCCACGATTGCACTCACCACGTCTCTCATAGGTTGATGGATCGTTCGCCTTCCACAACCCATCGTTTCGACTAGCTCCTTGATTTTTTCACCATGCCTATCAAGAGCATCAAATTTACGGCCTTTTTCTCTTACCGGTTGTTATCGCCGGTAAAATTCTTCCATCCAGACATGAAGGCAATGGCTGCGTTCGTGGGACGACTCTGCTCATTAATTTCTCCGGGGATCGAATCATTCGCGCACTTCTTGCAAATGGTGTCCTATCTTCTGTGTTGTTGCATCCGTTTGTTTCATTGTTGTTATTATTGTTATTAAGGGTTAAACTCATGCCTTATGGGTCCCCACTGAAAGTCGTTATCTCTATTCATTTGTGTAGTCACTTTAAGATCCCATGGTTGTCTATGCAAGCAGTGAGGCCATGCATGGGTTGACACAAACCTTTATAAGGAATTGCGTTCAGGGCCGGATTAGTGTTAGTCAGGAATGTTACATCTGAGCCTACACTACCAACTGAATAATAATGAGCTTCGATCGTACTTTCAGGCCTGCCAGGGTTTTAACGGGATGGAGGCAACTGTGATATTAGCCTGAAAGCCATATCTGCAGGATGTCACTCCTACTTACTGAGGTAAAAGAATAACATAGTCACCAGCCCAATGTTATCTTGTGTATATTCATTTTCCAGTATGTCAAAATTAAGATTTTATCGGTTTCATCTTAATATCCTTATTCTGTGCTTTATATACGCAAAACTTCGGTTCGGATCTTTTCCGATCTTGACCTGGATTATTGCTTCAGAGTATTCGTGCGTGTCTGAGTTTTCGTAACTAAACTGCAAGTCTGAGCACGCAGGGTTATTCATCATTTTCTCCCCCTCTTCCGGCGACACTAGTGTGTTGCCATTCCAGTTACAATAATTCTTCCCTCCTCCTTTCTCAACCGGGCTTGGTACTGTCTATGGCGGAGTTCGCCGAATTTCAAGCAAAAATTAAACTACATTGTGAAATGTAAATAAAATTACTCTAAGGCTACCGACACACGATGCGAGTTAATATATATTATCTCGCTTTTCGATATTACTAGTGTCATTATCCTATACATAATTCGGCCTACTTATATCAAAATAGGAAGTTAATATATATTAGCTTGCATCGTCTGTCGGAAGCATAAGGAATGATATTTAAAATTTTTTTTTTTTGGTTACTCAGGTAGGACTGTCCTTAATTATTATCCCGAAAATTAGTGCGGTCTGTTAATCAGTTTGTTTACAGCAGCTGGTTGAATCGGTGCATCTTAATAGTCCGCGGCGATTTTTATTTTATGTCCTCGATCGACTGAAAACGGGTTCCACGGAGCTTCAGTTTCGAGGATAAGAAAATGCCACATGGGACCAAATCTGGTGAATACGGTGGTTGATTGAAGCAATTTGTTGCTTTTTATACTCTAGATGAAATCTGAGAGTATTATAAGTTTGCTCTAAGGTGTGTAACGCTAAGAAATAAGGCTTGGAGAAAAAAATGACTGATACAGAAGTTAATGTTATCACTCAAAAATCTCAAAACCGGATGTCCGTCCGTCCGTCTGTTCGCTCTCTAGCTTGAGAACGCGTTGAGCTAGATTGTTCAAATTTTGTACACGTCGTTTTTGACAAAAAAGTAAGGTCAAGTTCGTGAACGGGCCAAATCGCTCCACCCCTTCTACCCCCTCCCGTACAAAATGACACAATTGCGCAATTTGACACTAAACGGATTTGCTCGAAAAGTATAAAAGCTATTGGCCTGAAATTTGAAACATATTACTTTTACAACAATATAAATCAACCGTATAAAAATTATGCGTGTCCTCACCCTCCTTCTACCACCTCCCATACAAACTGTACTTGTCATGAATTACTCTAAGCCAATTTACTCAGTGCGTATAAAATTATGCGGGCTGAAATTGAGCATCAAATATTTATTTAAAACTAGCAAACGCCCGCGACTTCGTCCGCATAAAAATCGCATTAATAAGCAATTTTTGAGAATGTAGTTAGTAATACATTATATGGGATATATAATCCGCTTACTTTAATGGCTCTTTGAACACAATGTTTTATATTTTGTTGGAGTCAGAACCATAAATTATTAAGAATGATAAGAAGAATGAAAAAAGCCCAAATAAAATGACATTAAGCTTAAAAACATAACAGGACTTCGATTGTGCGTAAAGCCCCATTATATGATACTACCGATGAAATCGAAATTTTTGTAATCTTAAGAATTTTTGTGTGGGGAGTGATAGAAGGGATGACAGTACTAAATTAATTTTTTTCACACCATGCTAGAGTAGCTATAAAAATATTTTCCACCAAATTTAAGCTTGAAAAACTGAATAGGTAACTTGAGAAACTTAGTGCATTGGATTTAGTGAATTGTGCAATTTGTATGGGAGGTGGTAGAAGGAGTGGGGGGTTTTTGGTAATTTTTCTAGATACAACTATCATCACCATGCAATTGATATCTTTTAAATTTTAGATCAGTTAAATTCGCACTTTTCAAGAAAATCGAGTTTTTGCAAAATCGTGAAATTGTGCCACATTGTATGGGAGGGGGAAGAAGGAGTAAAGCTAATCGGTTAATTTTTCCCGATAATAATAACTATGCTAATTGAAGGTTTAGTACAAAACTCCAGCTTGATCAAAGCTATGCGGACTGAGAAAATTGGTTTAGAATATTTCATGAAAAAGTGCAGTTTGTATAGGAGGTGGTGCAAGGAGTGGAGGGTTTTTAGTTATATTTTGAGAAGCAACTACAATTATCATTAAATTGATATATTTTATATTTCAGAACAGTAACATTCACACTTTTGAAGAAAATCGAATTTTCGCAAAGTAGTGGACTTATGTCAGATTGTATAGGAGGGGGTAGAATGAGTGGAGCTAATCGGTTAATTTTTCCCGATAATAATAATAATACAAATTAAGGATTTATCAGAAAATACTAGCTCGATCAAATTTATACGTACTGAGAAAATTGGTTTAGAGTATTTCATGAAAAAGTGCAGTTTGTATGGGAGGTGGTAGAAGGAGTGGAGGGTTTTTGGTAATTTTTCTAGAAACAACTATAATCACCATACAATTGATGTGTTTTAAATTTTAGATTAGTTAGATTAACACTTTTCAAGAAAATCGAGTTTTTGCAAAGTCGTGGAATTGTGCCACATTGTATGGGAGGGGGTAGAAGGAGTAAACCTAATTGGTTAATTTTTTCCTGACATTGATAACAATGCTAATTAAAGATTTAATACAAAATCTTAGATCGATCAAAGTTATACGTACTGAGAAAATTGTAGTATAGTATTTCATGAAAAAGTTTAGTTTGTATGGGAGGTGGTGGAAGGACTTGGGGGATTCAAACTATTTATATACTTAAAGATGGCATTTATAATAGAAATAATATATTTCAAATTACAAATTAATAGCTTTTATAGTTTCCATGAAAATTTGATTATTATAAGTTTTTGAAAATGAGTCACTTTGTATGGGAGGGGGTAGAAGGCGTGAGGGTTGAAAAATAAAACCTAAAGCAGATTACTCCCAGAAGCAGAGCTAATAATCTGTGAAAGTTTCATTGCAATCGGTGCAGCCGTTTTCGCGTGAAAGCCGGAAAGACAGACAGACAGACAGACAGACAGACACTACAATTATATTTATATAGATTGTTAGTAAGGCCAAAAAAAATTAGACGATTAGCTTCACCCCTTCTACCTCCTCACATACAAAATGACACAATTTCGCAATTCGACAATAAATGGATTTGCTCGAAAAGTATAAAAGCTATTAGTCTGAATTTCGGGATATATTACTTTCATAATGATTTCAATCTTCAGTATAAAAATTATTTGCGTCCTCCCTCTCCTTCCACCCCCTCCCATACAAACTACACTTTTTCATGAAATGCTCAAAGCCGATTTTCTCAGAACATATAACATTTATCGAGCTTACATTTTGTAATAAATACTTATTTAGCATTATCACTAAGATCAGAAAAAAATATTTGACTACCTTCACTGCTTCTACCCCCTCCTATACAATATGACACAGTTTCACAACTTCATAAAAAAACGATTTTCTTAAAAAGTATGAATGGCACTAGTCTGAAATTTAAGGGATATCAATTTTATAATATTCCTAGTTATTTTTGAAAAAATCACTAGAATCCCCCCCACTCTTTCTACCACCTCCCATACAAACTGCACATTTTCACTAAATCTAACACACTAATTTTCTCAGCTCCTATTCAATTTTTGGAGTAAGCATTTAATATAAAACATTTTTATAGCTACTTTAGCATGATGGAGAAAAAATTAGTTCAATGCTATCACCCCTTCTAACACTCCCCATACAAAATTTCTTGGGATCACAAAAAATTCTATTTCATCTAGAGTATCTTAAGATTGCGTTTTACGCGCAATCGTAGCCCTGTTATGTTTTGATCTCAAATTCTGTTACAATGCGATGGCGCATTTTCATCGTGGAAAATCCATGAATTCTCCTTCCATAATTACGGCCGTTTTTTACGGATTTGCTTAAGCAAACGTTTCAATACGGTCAAATAGTACTCCTTATTGACCGTCTGTCCCTTCGGAACGAATTTATGATGGATCAAACCTCGATCGAAAAAAACAATGAGCATCGTCTTGATTTTTGATCGGCCTTGGCGTGGTTTTTTCGGTTTCGACTCATTTGTTTCCTCCATTCCGATGATTGTTGACTGATTTGCATGTCAAATACGTAGACCCATGTCTTATCACCAATTATGATGCACTCCATGAATGTGAAATCAGAATTCGCACAATCAAGCATGTCCAAAGTGACCTGTTCACGGTACTTTTTTTAAGAAAATTCAGCTTTATTGGACAGAGTCGAGAAAGGACACCACGTTTCATGGCCAAAGTATCCACCAAAATCGAACGGACGGACTCACAAGAAATGTCGAGCTCTCCTGCTATCTCACTAACACTGGTATGACGATGTTCAAGCACCATTTCCTTCACTTTTTGAATGTTTTCGTCAGTTGAAGAGGTCGGAGGTCGTCCAAAACGGGGCATGTCTTCAAGTATTTCTCGACCGTTCTTATAGGCATTGCATCACTCGTGTGATACTGAATCACCGTAAGCCTTTTCTAACATTCGCAACGATTCTGCACACGAAATTTGGTTGGAAACACAAAACTTGAGACTGTCTGCTTTCTCCTAGTCGATGAGTAATGTATGTGCAGAATTGTTGTTGTCGAGAATAGTAGAGAATTACGATTATGCGATGAACGACTAGGGTGACATGTAACAATATTTTGCTATTGATGGTAGCTCCGATCCGGAGTCATTTAGTAATTCCGAAACACTCGCCACCCAGGACAAAGTAGACTACTACGATACATTGCGACTAGGAAATTCTGCAAATCTGCCATGCCAAAGATAAACATGATCAAAATTTAAGACGAAAGATTCTTAAGTATCGAAGGATCTAAATCATCGCTAGGCCTGCCAATATTAACTTGGTCACGTTATTAATCATTATTGAAGATCATTTTTATACTCTAGATGAAATCTGAGACTATATTGTCTTTGTCTTACCGTTTGTAACGCTAAGAAATAATGCTCGTACAGAGCCACAGAAATATTTGTTGTCGCTCAAAAACCTCTATTCCTAGTGATCGTCTGTCTAAAACATAACTCGAACGCTTTGAGCTATCATTTTATTGATTGTGTGTTATTTTTATGAAAAAAGTAACCTTGTGAACGAGCTACAACCCCCCACTCCTTCATACAAATTTAATGAACTTCGAAATTTTAATAAATTAATTATTCTTCGAAACTATTCAATCTATCGCTTTGAAAATTGGGTCAAAGCATAATGATGTAAATAGCTGTAACGTTAAAAAGTATTGGTTGCTTAAAGTGCAAATTTGCTAAATCCAAAATTGAAAATTTTAGTGTCGGGTAAAAAA
Organism: Chorisops tibialis; assembly: GCA_963669355.1. Classification (NCBI taxonomy): domain Eukaryota; kingdom Metazoa; phylum Arthropoda; class Insecta; order Diptera; family Stratiomyidae; genus Chorisops; species Chorisops tibialis. The sequence goes on along the minus strand of OY770263.1, from coordinate 166,816,728 downwards.
ATGTATTGTATAATTTTAATTAATTAATATGGGGTTTTATTTATTATTTAATTCATAAGAAAGTAAAGTTATTTCCAGAATCGAGTAAAAAAAACTTAATTTCAAGTAATTCTCAATAATACGCACCGTTTTCGTATCAATCAATTAATCAAATACCTGTTAAGACCCCCTATAGGGGCATAAGATAGAAACAACTCTCGTCCACAAGCCTCGATCCCGAGCATCGGCCTTTAGCTGTTGCCAGGACTTGTTTATTCCTCTGGTCTCCTTCTCGCTTCTTGCTACATGGTCGACCAACCCGACGCCTTCCTTGAGGATTATAATCCAGAGCCTGTTTGGCGATGTTTCGCTCTGGTTTCCTCAAAGTGTGACCGATCCACTGCCATTTCCGCCTTTGAATCTCAACATCTATTTTAGTTTGTCCAGTTGTACTCCAAAGTTCGTGGTTAGCGATCACTTCTGGCCAGAATATTCCTAAATTGCGTCAGAGGCACTGGTTCAAGAAAGTTTGCAGTTTCATGGCAAGTCGAACGGTCACATTCCACATAGTACAACCAAGTAGCAACACGGATTTGACGCATGCGTGAAATATCTCGAAAGGGGAAAGGATACCGAAGGTCTGACGACCTTTATTTAGACGAGCTTCAATATCCTTTTTGGCTCCGCCGTCCATGCTGACAATGCCGCCGAGATGAGAACAATCGTTGTGCACATATTTTTTCAGTAGCGCCTCTTTGCATTTAGAATGCCGCGAGCGAGCATTTGACTCTAAGTCCGAAAGGTTATGTGTAAGCAAACACACGTCATCAGCATAATCGAGGTCACGTAAAATGTTAAATAGTCTCTATTGGAGACCTTTATTTTCTTATGCTCTTCTAAAATTTTAAATTTTGCAGTTCGACTCATCGATAAATTGGCTTTGATTTGGATATGCTACAATTTAAACATAAAGTGTGTACTCGCAAGAGTTTTGATGAAAAACAAATATTTGATTTTACGGCAGTGAAGTTAATGTGGCATTAAAATATTCATCTCTTGAACTACAATGCAAGTATTGGAAACTTAATTTTCCTAAGACGCCAGTCTAAAACATGCAAATCATACGAAATGTGTAAAAGCTTAAGAAAGAGTACGCACGTGTTCTAAAAAAGGAGCGCTTATTAAACAGAAATATGTAACATATTTCTAACCATTTTACGGGGGCTTATTTGGGCAATAGAGAGGAGAGACAAAAACACGATTGAATCACTGGATTATTGCATAATCCATAGAACCTAGAGATGGAATACTTTTCGCAAATTGTTTTGCTGTCTGCACTCTACAGGGCTATTTTTAGACCTTTCTCGTTTTTGATTATTTCTTAGCACAAATATATTTTTCTTGCCGCGTGCGTGCGTTCTACTTCAATATTTTTTTTCCATAAACGTCGTATAATTTTCGTTTTCTCCATGAATAAACAAAATTTAATAATTTAATGATAATTTAAACACATTTTTCGTTTTTCCATTCTCAACAGGAAGCCGAAGTATCAACCAAGGAATGGATAACTGAAGCCTCAACACAACTATCATTTGCCGATATATCGAAAACTTTACAACGCTATAAGACCGTTATACAAATTGCAAATGGACAGAAAACCAATCAACGGATCTCTTTGCAACGTTTAGATGACGAAATGGCAACGCTAGATACAAAACTAGAACATTGGGCCACAAATAATTTACCGTTAGATAAATTTAGTAAACTTCTCACAAATAAAGGTATGAAGTCAGCAAAACGTGATAGCTTGGGTAGCAGTAGTAACGGAAGCAGTAGTAGTAGCAGTAATGGACCGCCGCCTCAACAGCAACAACAACAGCAGCAGCAGCTTCAAATTCAACAGAAAACCGTTGAACAGTTAGCGGCAAATTTAAATTTAAGTGATAGCGGTGAAAATTCCGATGGGAGCGTGACGTGTTCGTATTGTGCGATCTCATTTGCCGATAAGAATGAATTGCGACAGCATTGTCAAACCGAAACGCATCAGAATTTAATCATGTCTGACGAGGGTAAGTGAAATTTAAAGAGAAAAATAACTGGAACTTTTTTTTCATTTTTTTTTTTTAATAATACAGGCCGCGATTGGAAGTGGAGACCGCCACCACGCGGCTATACCGTTGATTCGTATTCACAATGCGAAAGTTATTCTGAATCGCAACTTTGCCATTACGGTAATCAATGCGTTGAAGCGCACGGTATTGCTGAACTACACGAATGGAAGGAGCGTTTCGAATATCGGAAAATGCGTTTACAGCGTGCCTGCGAAAAGGAACTCTACGGGAAAAGTTTCACGGAAGAACTACTCGAGAAATGGGTTCAAGCAACGAGTCCGGATAAAGTCATGCGCGAAAAGATCGACGGTATCGAGGAGCAGTGTTCAAATGAATTGGTCACGACGATCAGTTCGAAGGTATCGAAACGTGAATGGGCGTTCGTTTTGAAAACGCGTCGTCATTTGCGAGCCGTTGCTCTACTTCAGGATTCGCATCGTCATCATTTTTCTATCAAGTCAATATTACCGGGTGATGCAAAAACGGCTGTAGCTGCGGCCGCTGCGGTTGCATTGTCCGTCGCAACAACCGCCTCTACCCCAACATTAATAGCAACAAATACTAGTAGTAAGAAAGCAGCAGCTACGGCTCCGTCAAATAGTACCGCATCGGTTCCTGTACAAAGTACAAAACAACAACTGTCCGATATCGAGCTAAGCGGCGATCAACAAGAATGGGTTGCACCGATATTCGATCGAAGTTTTCAACCGACTAGCGAATCCCCGCTGCTCGAACATCGGATAAAAATCGCCTTCACCACCGACATTTACGGTACATTTCGGCAAGCGGTTTGTTTCGATTTCGGCAACGAACCGGTACTGGTTAAGCATATTTGTGTTGATGTTGTGCCGGTCGGCGATGCCGAGAAAATACAAGAAATCAAAAAGGATATCATCAGTTCAGCATCGCAACGATGGGACGACTCGAATACAACTCTAGTGAAATTTGAGACTACAATCGGATCACATTTAAAGACTGAAGCTTACTTAAACGATGTGAAACATGAAAAGGACTTACTCGAGCGATATCCGTGCCCCCGAGCGGCTACTTTCACTCTAACGCTATCGACAATTGTCGATAAGCGTTTAACGCGAAATAATTATCGGTCGCGTATTCACGAATTGCTCTATGTCGAAGAGATTGCTCGGTACGAACAAATAGCGCGTTATAATCTGTCAACGAAATTACGAATTGCATCAAACTATATGCTTACGCCGAGCGGAATGGCTACAAGTACTGCAAAATACTCGCATTCAGGCGAACTATTCGGTCTGATGAGTTTAGGAAAGGATGTATCGGAGGATACGTCTGCCGGACGATTGATTCTATCGAATTGTACAAGCGTTTATCTATCGGATTCGTCGCTTGCCGGTACTGAATCGGAGAAATCGAAACGGGAAGTTTACGAAGCGATGATCGAAGATAAGGGCAAAAATATGATCTATTTAAAGTTGTCGGCAAAATGTGTGCAGGGTTTGAATTTGAAAGCGGACAGTGATTTTCAATGCGACGTTCAGTTTCAACTAAACCGTTTGTCGTATTGCGAATGGCATAATGCCGTCGATAAGATTGCCGATTTTCGCATTATTTTTCCCGATACGTATATCGAACCGAACATCCCGTGGACACCGAAAAAACAATGGTCCGATGCAAGCGATCCAAAATTAAATACGAAACAGAAAGAAGCGATCAATGCAATCACAACACCGATAAATTGTCATTTACCGCCAATTCTTTTGATTGGACCGTTCGGAACAGGTAAAACTTACACGCTGGCACAGGCTATTAAGCAACTGTTAACGCAGCCCGACGCGAAAATTCTGATTTGTACACATTCGAACTCAGCGGCTGATTTATATATCAAGGAGTATTTGCATCCGTGGGTCGAGAAGGGCATGAAAGAGGCGACACCGTTGCGCGTTTACTACCATAAAAGATGGGTCGCTACCGTAAATAGTGTTGTACAAAAAGTGAGTCCTTTTATTTACCAAAAAAATAGCTTAAATAATACCACTGCGAATTTCAGTACTGCATAATTGACGGCAACGGAAATTTCCGAAGACCCAGTGTCGATGACATTCTCAAGCATCGTATTGTTGTCGTAACACTGAACATTTCGATGGAATTAGCCTCTCTCGGTCTGCCCAAGGGTTATTTCACGCATATATTCCTCGACGAAGCGGCACAAGCAATGGAATGTGAAGCAATTATGCCGCTGGCACTGGCCAGCGAAAATACTCGCATAGTTTTGGCCGGTGATCACATGCAAATGAGTCCCGAATTGTTTTCGAATTTCGCCAAAGAACGAAAACTTCACATTTCTTTACTCGAACGTCTATACGATCATTATCCGTCGAATTTTCCATGTAAAATACTTTTATGTGAAAATTATCGAGCGCACGAAGCAATTATTAAATTCACGTCTGAATTGTTCTACGAGCAGAAATTAATTGCGTCCGGAAAGCAACCGAAACATGAGAAATTCTATCCGTTAACGTTCTTTACGACGCGCGGTGAAGATGTCCAGGATAAAAATTCGACTGCATTTTACAATAATTCCGAGGTCTATGAAGTTGTCGAGCGGGTTTGTGAACTGAAGAAGAAATGGCCGAGTTCGTGGGGTAAACTATCGGATCAAAGCATTGGAATTATGACACCGTATGCTGATCAGGTGAGTTTTTTTTTTTTTTGGGTTAGGTGAAGAGTTTTGTTTCATAATAACATTTCAACTTATTTAGGTTTTCCGAATCCGGTCGGAGCTACGAAAACGGAGAATGGGTGGCATTTCAGTGGAACGAGTACTCAACGTTCAGGGTAAGCAATTTCGAGCTATTTTCCTTTCGACCGTACGTACGCGAAGAACTTGTACACCAAATAATAACAGCGGAATGGGTGTAACTTCTGACGATTCGGACTATGGATTTCTCAGTAATTCGAAACTTTTGAACACGGCAATAACTCGAGCACAAAGTTTAGTAGCGGTCGTTGGTGATCCGGTTGCTCTCTGCTCGATCGGTCGTTGTCGAAAGGTCTGGGAACGTTTTATCGAGATTTGCAATCAAAATAAATCTCTATTCGGTATAACATGGTCGTATCTTCGATCGCAATTGGATGGTGTCGAATTGAAACGTAGCTACGTGTTGAATCCGTTGGCACCGGAATTCGTACCGCGTTCACTCCAGCCCGAATCGTATCTTCGTCAGCAGCAATCGGCCGCAACAACAGTTGTCGGTCAACCAACAGCTATGCCAGCGGCACCGCTTAATCAAATTCCTCAAACTTATGCCAATCATCCGTACGGCGGAATGATGAATCCAACAACAGTCGGACCACAAGCGCTGCAAAAGGCTGTACAAGCTGCCGCTGCTGCTGCGGCTCATGCAAGTCCAATGCAAATGCGACCGATCGGGCATCCAGCGCAAGGATACAATATGGCAGGACCACCACAAGGCGCCGCAGGTCAGCAGCCCTACTCGCCATATTTAATGTGGCCGCAACAACAACAACAGCAGCAACCGCAATCGTCACCATTAATTCGTCCAAACTATACGCTACAACCACAACCGAATATGCCGCCGCCGCATCAGCAACAGCTTACGCAAAATCCGAATGTAAGTCTGTGGGGTCCGCCACCACAAAACAATCCGTGGGGCGTAGTACCGAAATCCGTGGGAAATTCAAGCGTTCGACCATCCGGACAGCAGCCACAAATACCGACACCGCAATCACTCAACATGGCAATAAACAATTTAAATATGCGTCCGCCAACAGTTCCGGCACCACCGCAACTTCAACCGCAACCAGTTCAAACGATGCGATCGCCTCAAGATCTGGCACACTTGAGTAAGTTCGTCTATCAAAATGCGACGAATTTCAACAATCAAAATCCCGTCATGCTCAATCAAATGAATCTACGCAATCAATTGCACAATGGTCCGGCCAGCCCGGCTGATGTTTCCCGAGGAGGCGGTATTGCCGGTGGTCCGCCACATGCTAGCAATCTTTCAGCTCACCCGTATTTAAATCAGTCGGGCAATCCATTCGGCAAAGATAAAGAAATTCAATTTCTCAATAACGTACATAATATTCCGTTAAATATGAATGCAGGTCCTTTGCAATTATCAACCGGACAACCATATCCTGATTATAGTGTTTTACTTCCGCCCAACATGAATTTCTACGACATGGCTCTCGAACCGAAAGAATTCCAATACAAGTGGTATTTGCAGGTGCTCGAACAGCACGGACAGGAAGCAGCCAATAAATTTACCGAAGTTTTACGACAAGTCGTCGCGACCGCAAACAGCATGAATAAAAGTCAACAGCTAGGACATCAGCAGCAACAACAACAACAGCAGCAGCAACAACTTTCACACGGCGTGCTGTCAAGACCCGGGCTCCAACAGATCGGATCAGCCGGAGCACAGGGTATGGCGTCATCATCGCTTGGACCGCCGACCGGCGCTAATAATTCTTCACCAGGTAACCAGGATAACAATAACATTAATTTTAATCAACAAATCGACTTAGTCTTTCACTCTTTGATGAACGGCAATGAGATGAGTCAGCCAATTCTGCGCGATCTTTTAGGTATGGTCAGTTCAACTACGAATATTAGTAATAACAGTAGTTTATTAAGTAAAGAGGCACAGCAACAACAACAACAATCATTAATCCAACAACAGCAACAAACACCACCACAGCACCAATCGCACCCGCAGTCACAACAAATCGTTCACGGTACTCAAATAATAACTGCATCTGCCACCGGTGGTCCCGATCTAACAATCACTTCTCGGATCGAATCTGTTCCGCTCTATAGGCGCCAAGTAATGGGTAACGGTAGCAGCACTTCGGGCTATAATAGTGCGCCATCATCACATCCGGCATCGATCGGTTCGCCCGATCATTTACACGACGCTCTCCAAAATTCCAGCATGATGGAATCCCTTTTTACCGCTAACGAAATGAATCCGTATGCGAATGTCAATTCGATACAAAAACTATTCCATAGCTATCAAATGAAACAGCAACAGCAACAAAACGATTGCTCCGATCTTTTGATGCAACCGAATCGTTCCCAGCCGGGGCAATCTCAATTGCAACAGCACTACGGCCAGCAACAATCCCAATCTGGCAGTAATACAACCTACGCTTCGGTTCTCAGTCAAGGTCAAAGTCAAGGCCAATCCGGTGGCAGTAATAATGCTGGTAGCGGTGGTGTTGTTGGCATTTCTCATCCCAATCAGCAACAGCAAACCCTTAATCCTCTCATGCATATGGGCGGTGGCCCACCTCATCCACATCATCATCAACAACATCATCATAATTTACATGACGATCGTGACCCATTCGCTAATATTCGCGAATTAGGACAACGATCGAATGGGTTTTATAATTATTTTCAATGAAAAGCAAAAAGAAAACAAGTAAATAACTAAAAAAAAATTATACAAAATATAAAAAACACAAAAAAAAATTAAAAATCATAAAAAAAAGCAAAAAAAAATATTAAGAAAGAAAAACTTACAAAAATATACCGACATTAATTAATTATACACACAATTTAAACAAAATATTATACCATATATCTATATATACAAAAATTAGGTTTTATTTATCTAGGAGTGAGGAACAGAAATGCAAAACTGATCTTTTGTTTGTCTTATAACATGTTTTTATTTTTAAACAAAAAAAAAATAAATAAAAAGAAATAAAATTTTTATTCGCAGAAGATCTATCACAAAAGAATTGAAGGATTTCTTCGGGAAATGAAAAATTTGATGTAGAATAATTAGAAATTTAATCCACCCTATCCTGGATAGAGCGTAATCATGTTTTCTTTTTGTTTGTTTCAAAACTGATTGAAATTTGTTTATTGTAGAAACAATTTATTGTAAATATCGCTAATGATTTTCTTTTTTATGATTGTAAATTTATTGAAATATTTTTGTTTTCTTAATTTTAAGCAAAAGCTTTTTGTAAAACTGAGAGTTTTCTGGCTTTGGAATTAAAAACGCGTGTTTATTTTTTGCTCACTGGGTTTCGGTGAGGTCGTCGCAAATGTATTATATGGAAAATAATCTCTTGTAAATATTTAGAAAAAATGAAATGCAATGATTTTTTGTTATAAACTAAAGTTTATGGAATTCACGATAGTAAGGTCCTTAAAATCTGAACTCCTGAATAATTTAAATGCTGTCGTAGTGATTCAAGGGCAGCGTCCTCAATGAAGATATCGGCCTAAATTGAAACTATTGATGAAAAGTGTTGTCACAGAGATCGGAGCAGCTCATTGTAAAAACTCTGTTCCCGTTCGCAAATCGTGTTGACTTCTCTATGAAATGCAACACCTTGACTAGGACTTCATTCTTCTAGTCTCTTCTTTCTTCCCACTAAATCCGTACGGACTTCTGTACAGAAGGGTAAGCTCTCTAGTTCTGGTGCTACATAAGAAAAATGACCGTCGCGGTGACATCTAAACCTAAACCAAAGTTAATTCTTCTCAATGTATTCGATTTAAACAAAAATTTCCGGATTCCACACATTTATTTTCATTTATTGATAGTGACGTTCTGAACTCTGCTGACATTTATCAAAACGTTTCTCTGATAAAGCTCTCAGACGAAACCGAAACATCACGATTAATAAATCAAAACTGTGTGAACACATTTACCAAACCAATATTCTATTAGGTCAACAAAAAAGTTCTGAGCTTTATATTCAGAAATTCAATCTTTATTTAAAGACAAAAAGATATGAATCAGGGAAATATTTCCCATTTACATCGATCTTTTCCCATTTTTCGGAAATTTTTGTCGCAAAACGTGTATCAATCAATAGAGGGCAACATCATCGAAAGACCGAAAAGTTAAAATCAGTGTAACGGAATGGAGGAATCATTGCTGCCAACAGATAATATGCTTCTTCTCAACCTCACAGCATAGTTCCTGGCACGGTGTGGAGAAGCGGATTGGGTCGGAGGAAGACCTTCATTGAAAAGCTGCAATGAAGAGGTCGAAGAAAATGAAGACAATAGGGGCTTATGTTGCCTACCGGAACAATCTTAAGCACCACAATGGGCGCCACATTAACGAAATGAAGGGCTCCATTCTGCTAACAGATAATGGGCTTCCTAAAAGCCTCTTAGCATGATGAAGGCGTTAGAGGAGACCCTGCTTCACAGGCCGTTCTGGCAATTATTTGCCCAAAGCAAGGTGAACCCCTACCTGCTTACTTTTTTTTCTCCTTTTCATTACAACTCTTCAAGGATGGTCTCTTCCCGGAGACTGAATCTTCCTCCACCACGCCCTGACTTGCCGTACATTGTCATACCACAGGCGTAAACCTTGCGCTCACCATTTCATCAATTTTGTAACTTTATTGTAATTGAAGAAAACAAGATTGTAAACTTTTGTCGAAATTGTTTGGTATAAGGAGCTACCTCAGCGTTGTATACGTGTTACTGTTAGACTTTTGTACTTTCGTCAATTTTTCGATCGCCCTGTGCTCAAAGATTATCATGACTTTCAAATGGGACAATTTTTCACACAATAGTGGTTCAGAATTTTTTGTATTGTCTGAGAAGTTAACATGTCCGTGCTCCGACACTGCTATATTTTTTTTCGCTAATCTTAACTCTGTAAAATTTCTGGAAAAAAATGTCACAAGTTTAATCTCAAATTTCACACACTTTGTCACAGATTTTTGTACACTGCGAAGCATAACTATAAACGCAGTCAAAATATGCTCATTTTTGCAATTTATTTAATGAAATAACGTTTTTTTTAATTGTTTATGAGAAATTAGAGGGAAAGAGTAGCAAACAAAAACAATTAGCAACAACTGATCGCTGTAATTACCGTTGGTTTAAATTTGCTTAAATTTAGCCGGAGCATAACTATAAACGCCAGCAAATAATTTTATAAAATAAAATAAAATAAAAGAACATTCAATTGTAAATTCAAACGTTTGGTTGGACCATCTTTATTGCTTATCACTTCAAATAATCTGTTTGACATACTTTTTATTGTTTTGTTGTTTTTTCACCAATATTCTGATAAGCGTTAATAACAGCCACTTTCAACTGTTAAATATTTTCATACTGCCTGTTTTTCATATAAAATTCTCTTGATAGGATTCCCCAAATGTTTTCTATTGGATTAAAGTCTGGTAAGCAAGCGGATTTAACATCACTTGCAAGCTATGGTCCTGTAACCAGGAATAAGTGATACGGCTCACATGTATTCTGGCATTGTTCTGTTGAAAAACCCAATGCTCAGTGCACCTGGTTCTCATAAATGACAACAAATTCATGAGCAATACGTCTATGTACTCCGATGACTTCATTCGAGTACTGGGAAATGCCAGTTCCAACATTCCATCTGCACAAAAAGTTTCCCAAACCATTAAACTGCTTGCACCAAAATTGCTTTTTGGAAAACTTTGGGGATCCTTTCGCAAATCACGGCAGTACTCTTTGAAACCATCTGGGCTATCCAAGTTCCACTTTTACTCGTCAATAAAAATGGTCTTGAGGAAGAAATAACAGTTAAAATGTGCATAAAAAGTTAGTGTTCAGCATTTTACCTCAAAGAAGTTGGTTTGCATATTTTTTTGGGCGAGTTCTAGCCTTGCTGGCTTATGACGTGTTAAAGGACGTGGTGGCGATTTCAGCTTTTCACGAAAAATGGGCTTAGAACTCTATAAAACCCTGTGAACTCTCCATTTTGGCACATCTAGTCCACAATCCTTAGCGATTTGGGCATCGGTCTTCATAGAGTTGCTTACATTTTTGATTATCCGATGCTTATTTCGGTATGAGAGCTTGCCTTCTGGTCTTCTTGTTCTACGTTTCCATAATTTTTCAGAATTTTGTAGAAAATTTCAAATGGCAGCGTCAGGCTGATTGAGCTTTTTAGTAATTGCACCACGCTTGCTCAAGCCTTCTACAAAAAATGCAAGAATTTTGCCTATTTCTAAATCTGTAAGCATTGTTCCGCGCGGCATTTTAATAATAAAAAACAACAACGATCTTAATAATTTTTTAATAAATTTGTTGATACCAATCAACAGTTGATAGCACAAACTAATGACAATCTACGTGCTGCGTTTATAGATATGCTCCGGCTAAATTTCAGTAAAATTAAACTAACGGTAATTATTGCGATCAGTTGTTGCTAATTCTTTTTGTTTGCTATTCTTTCTCTCTAATCTCTCATAAACAAATAAAAAATAACGGTATTTTACTAAATAAATTGCAAAAATGAGCATATTTTGACTGCGTTTATAGTTATTCTCCGCAGTGTAGAAGAACAATATTTTTTGTGGCAATTTTATCGGCATTTTGTGACGTTTGTTGTGGGCATTCACTAAAAAAACTATGACGAGATCAGCGTCGGATAGAAATGTTCCAAATGTCCTGTAGCGATATGTGTAAGAATTTCGTTATATCTTTCTAGCAATTAAAAAGATGATCCCTTGACTGCAAATCATGCATCAAATCCTTATTATATTACAATGAATAAGTGACCACACATCTGGAAGATACAAAATTGGCTCTCGGCTATGAGAAAAGCTATATGGAAGGACGCGCTATCAATAAAATGATCCGGGCGGCAAATCAACTTAAACCGGCGCCGTCCGCAAGTGCATTTCGGTTTGTGAGTCGTCCAGCATGTGTCATCTCAAGACTGGCGAAGCTTTGATACTGGATTTTGCACGTAGTACTCTACGTCAGTGTTCCTCCCATATTCAGCATAAATAATTTCAGTTGAATCCACCGAAATTATTTGTGCTGCATTTTTCTTGAGATGAAACGCAAAGTGGGTGGAAGCGAACTTGTTTGTCCACCTAACATTTGCCTTAAGCCCGTAATCATTTCGATCCAATTCAAGAATTGTGCCTTGACCAAAATCGTCTGGAATAATTTTCTTGCAATCATCTTTGTTCGAACGACTTAGTCTCTCTAAGGAAGGGGTTATTCTACATCTCACGTAAATAACCAGTTCTTTAAAAAATAATGATTTCATACAAAATAGTTCTCCCGCTTTATAAATGGAGTGCTTAAATGGTCGCATTCACATAATCTCGATTCTCGTCTCTTTAATGATAACTATCAATTCTTCAAATCAGGCCTCAGTCTGGAGTGTTGCCTAGTGGGTGGCGTGTTGGCCTACAATGCGAAGATCGTGAGTTTAAATCCCAGTAAAGGAGGGTCTTGCGGAGATCTAACAACCCTTCCACAATAAATAATGGATAAAGGTTAAAGAACCTGAAGGTTAGGAGGCCATGGCCCGATTTGGGTTGTAGTGCCATTGTAGAAGTAGAAATCGAGTCTTAGCCTCCTCAATAATTCGCCCCTTAATTGCTTCGTTTCAATTAATGATAATACCTTTCGAAAAACGAAGATGTCGATTTAAAAACCTCGACCCGAAATTCAAGCTCGACGTTTGGACTATTACAATCAGGCCTTAGCCTATTGAATTTTCCCGTAATCATCTCGATTTAGTTATCGGGTCCACCAAAATTGAAGAGTTTGATTCTGAACCGGGTTTCAGCCTCTTGAATACTTCGCCTGCAGTCGTTTCGAAAGAACAATCGGTTCTTCCAATAATTCAGTGCGTATCTTTGCAAAGCGCGATCATTGGAATGAGACGTATTAGAAGTATTCAAATGACTAAGGGTACGTCCAGACGATGCTTAATTGCCTTCTACAACAAAAACGCAAGCATAACGCCCTCGATAGCGCACAAGCAAACCGTCCTCAATAGCGCACAAGCAATCCGTCCTCAATAGCGCATGTGATACCAGTCGGGGATCTTTGCTTGTGCGCTATTTAGGACGATTTGTTTGTGCGCTATTGATTGCGCGCTACTGTGGACGACATCCTTGTGCGCTATTGAGGGCGTTTTGCTTGCGCTTCTGTTGTAGAAGGCATGCTCTAAGCGCACGAAAATGAGGCATCGTCTGTACGTACCTTAAGATCTTCATGCTTAGAAGGTGAAAGTCCTAGCCTTCGGAATACTTCTACTACGTTTCAAGACAATGATCGCTTCTTCCGAAAATTACTGCTGACTAATTGGCTCGCAAGGGTGTAGCGTAGTGAGTAACGTATTGGTTTACAATGCGAAGGTCTTGAATTCAAATTGCAATCGACGTATAATTCCAGCATGCTGCCTGCTTTGATATACCTTGGTCACTAGTGATATCAAGTTTCGTTATTTTTCGGTACCAGTAACTATTCGTTACTTTAAGGAAAGTAATCGTTACATTTTATTCGTTACTAGAAAATTGTTTATTTGAAATGACCACCGTAGAATATTGCAGGGATGGGTAAGCCAGTTTTGCAAATCAGAAATTCAATGTGAGGGAAATAACTTTTATTAAATCAAAATTTTCTTTAATAAAAATCCCTCAAATTGATAAAACAAAATCTTTTTATCATTCCAAACATTGAAAATTTCCACAATCTGGTATCACTGATCCAGCAACCCTTACACTAATCATGAACGACTGCCTGCCCTTGCTCTGCCACTCGAGCCGAGCGCTACAACTCTACTCGACCACATTCGTGGTGTGAAAGAAACGAAACGAAAAGAACACCATCATTTGCTCAGTGAACTTTGCTGGAAGATAGAGTAAGAGTATTCCTTCTCGTTCTTGCTTTGCAATGGTGGTACGGCGCTATGCACAAGTTTAGGTTTCCCTCCTGTGATGTACGAAAAAAGCAACTAAACGTTACTTTCGGTAAAGGTACATTTTTTGTATGTTGAACGAATACTCGAGTAACGAAACTTTTTGACAGTTCAGTTACTTTTTCGGGAGCTCATTTCGTTACTTAAGTAACGAATATAAATCTCCGTCGGTACTCGTTACTTCGAATTTTGTTCGGTAACGAGTACTCGTATAACGAATAGTTACTTTTTTGACATCACTATCGGTCACCTCAATCTACCCTTCGACAACAAGTAATGAAAAATGTTAAGGAACTTGAAGGCTAAGAGGGTAAGGACGCGCTGTAGCGCCATTGCATAGAACCATATCTTGTTGGATTAACGTCGATATCTGCCTCTGAGACTTTAATATTTTTGACGACAATCAGACTCCCTTCATTGTGTGAAGGTAGTAGTTTATATTGAATGGAAGTTCACCATTCGCACTAGTGATGGCGAGACCTATCTAAATCTCTGCCATTCTGAGGGCCTTGACGCCAGATTGGTAAACGCAACTCTACCCGAATTTCGGCGTTAAATCATCACGGGGTGCAGAAGCAACTACTCTACCTAGTACGCTTCCGCAAGGTACAATGCCTCCCTTTTAAGAACGCCAATCAAAGATTGGCCACTTCTGTAATCCAGATGAAACATTATCGGAATGTGGAATTTAAGTACGACAGGAATTCTCTATTACAATGATTTCTGACTGGACCCATAGTAAGCCTGTGCTAGCCTGAAATTATTAATTCAGATGTTGCTTGGTAATGCTAATCTGGTTTTCTCTGATTTTAATCAATCTTCTGTGCTTACAACGATTTTCGTTATTTTCTTATGATGATAATGGCAACAGTGGATTTGTTCGATGAACTGGACAAAGCTGATGTGGAAGATATAGTTGAGGAAAAAATCAAGCTAAATGAATCTTTTCGGATTGAAGCAAATCGTTTGCAAAATAAAATGGCCTCTTTCCAATTAATTTAAAACTTTTTGTATACCACATTAAAATCGTTCCATATTCGAAAAACTTTTTCCAAATGAAATTGAACCAATTTCAAATAAGAGTTGAACTTTCGCAAAAGAAAGGTTCCGTGTTATTCGTCGGAGATATTTATTAGGGTTGCCAGCTGTTATATGCAATAGGTGGTTGCGAAAGTGCGCTTTACCATTCGATAACGCCGGTTGAAATTCAAGTTTAACCGACTTCCGGCCGTCGGCTCGAAATCATTGATGATGAAAGCATCAAGCGCACATAATTTCATTTTCATTTATCGTTTTTCAATTCACTTTCAATACTTTATTTGAAATATTCGTAACTGAATTTCGAGGCCGGCATGCAATAAATTCAGATACTGTTTATATATTTTTAGGGAAAAATAAATATATTCGATTTCTTTCAGTTCGTTCCAATCATTTTGGTTTATTTAAAACAGTTTAATGGTTCTACTTACAATCTATTCGAATCATCTCCTTCATTTGAGATCGGTGGTATGATCTTCTCTAAACCGTGACGGTATTTGAACTCAATACCTTTCGCTTTACAAAAATATTTCGCTACTTAAATTTTTAAGGTTTAACACTATTACACGAAGAATAAGATCTATTTTTTTTTAAATATTTATATAAATCTACGCCCTTAGCTCAGCCATGGATTGCAATTGATAGAATTTTAAAATTTATATATATCATTAAAATTACAGAGTTTTAACTGTGCTTGTATTTACAAAACTAGAGCTTTATTTAGCTTAATTCTCTTTTTTTTTTATAAATTTTTGAATGTACTTGTTAGTTAAGATCAATTTTAAATGCTTGTTTTGAAATTTTAATCAATTTTTATTCAAAACCACAATTTCAATATTCGATTTAAGCTCTCGAAAATCCTACCTTCTCCTTATTTCCTTTCACCCTCTTAACTAATTTGACAAAATTCTCTCTCTTTCTCCCTACTTAAAAGCAACAACAATTTTCATCCCTTTCAGCAAATCAATTTATGACATACACACGAACAATTGTGATAGTTCTTCTAGGAAATTAAAAAAAAAAAGAAAAAAAAAAGAATGCATTTTATTATAAAAATAAATTATATAAAAAAATAGAAATATTATATATATCGAATAATTAAGATACGAGGCTTAGTCGTAAGCTCATGATTTAAAAAAAGAAACCATTACTTCGGCGGTGGAATAAAAAAACTAAAAAAAAAAAATACATGTGATGATAGAGTTTAAATAAAAAATAAAGCCTCAAAGTCGACTATTTAAAATATATGTCATACAAAACGGAAAGAAAAAGAGTTGTGTACATAAACGGATTTACATTATTACGAAAACTAATTAGATTCTAAAAAAAAAAAAAAATCCTGAAATTAACAGAAAAATAAACAACACAAAAATGTTCTTACATGGTGAAAATTACAAAAACAAAACCATAAAAAAACCTTTTTAAGTTATATAAATTTTTAAAATTTAATTATCTAAGGACAAAACAAAAAAAAATTAAATCTTGCAAAAGCAAATGTTGAATAAAATTTAATAATCATCTCCCCCACTCCCTTCTCACGTAAATATAATTAATAAAAAAAAATTATTTTAAAATTAAGAATAAAATCAATTATTGCACTTTCATTTATTATTTTTAATTATATACATGCATACATACTTATATGTTAACTAAAAACCCTATTTTAATAGATTTAATCACAAAAACAAAAATATGTAAAAAAAAAAATAAAAAAAAAAAAAAAATTAACAAAAAAAGTCGTAAAAATAAAATAAATTTATCGATCATTAAATAAGCAAAAAGAGAGAGAAAGTATAATTTAAAAAAAAAGGAAAAAATCACCAAAATTTTCGTCTACAAAATAATTATGGTTTGCTTGAAGGCGGTCTTTCTGGGTATTTTGGGGAAACAATTTTTAATCAAGTTCTATGATAAATTTCAACAGAAGTAAGATCACTGGAGTTACCAATAGGGGGACCTGGCAATATAGAGACTTCAACGCTATTAATCAACATATGTTGTTTTCACGAAAGTTTGTTCCTTTCATCCTCAGTCAACGAGAAAGTATTTATTTTTTTTAAGTCAAATTACTCATCTTTATGACGAAAACGTTCCATTGCAAACTTAACATGTCCAGAGTGCTAAGTCTCCTTAACTAACTTCTTATATTTGCAGTCTCATGCATGCTAGAGATGTTCTTTTTCAGCGGTGGAAGCGATTTCGATTAAATTCTATGTTCTCTGAATTCAAGCTAATTCGGAATAAGGTTATTACAGAAATACGGAAATCTAAGATCCTGTACTACAAGTCTAGACTTCGTGCCAATCTTTCAAACAGAAAATTGTGGTCCAATCTGAAAGATCTACGAATTGGAAATAAATTACACCAACCCAAACTGAACATAGACTGTGAAACCCTTAATAAATCGTTTGCTTCCGTATCGTCAACTCCTACCAAATCTATGCCAACGCTTTCAGCTGAATTTTGCCGAACATGTGCGTAAGTCAAAATGCAATAATCCCTCTTATGAGTTTAGTTTCACTGAATGTGTTACTGAATTAGATGTGTACAATGTTATATTCTCGATCAAATCTGACGCTGTAAGTGTGGACAGTATTAACCCGAAATTTGTTAAGCTTATTATTCCTTACATACTCCCCGTTATAAAACACATATTTAACACAATTTCAGCTTTTCTTTAAAATCATTCCTATTCCCAAAAATCCTCTTAATTCAGCTCAACAAGAGTACAGACCGATTGCCATCTTGCCTTATCTTTCTAAAGTTTTTGAAAATCTTATGAATAGCCAAATATATTACTTCAGCGAATATAATCTACTATCAAATTTACAATCAGGCCCCACCATAGTTGTATCACCACTACTTAATGTTACTGTCAATATCAGAGTGCAAATGGACAATGATCGTGTGACCACAATTACTTTGTTGGATTTCACCAAATTGTTTGATAAAGTTGATTACAATATCCTTACTTACAAACTTCTAAACTATTATCAGTTTTCTACTTCTTCAACCGCGTTGATTAAATCATACCTTACTAATGGCCTACAAGCCGTATCAGTCGATGAGCAATAAACAAAAGGAAGTATTGTTGGTCCTTTTTATTTTTTTAAAATACTGCGATATCAACATGTACGCTGACGATGTGCAACTACAGCTTAGTAATCCGCTCAGTTTAGTGAAAGATGCAACCAGTCGTATAAATGAAGATTTGACTCGTATTAGTAATTGGGCACAAATGAATTCTCTACAACTCAACTCATCTAAGCCCAAGAGTATCGTAATATACAAAACGCAGCTTGATTTATCGTATTTCTCTAGTGTTATCCTCAACAACTCTGTTATCGAATATGTGGTAAAAAAACATGGAGCGATCATATTTTATCCAATATAGAAAAAGTTTATGGGCTTCTTCGAATCTTATTTGGCACACGTCGGTATGTACCAGTAGATGTCAAACTTATGCTGGTAAAAACTTTAGTAATACCAATTTTGATGTATGAGCATGAAATTTTCTGTACGCCTGATTCTATATGCAGAAATCGACTAAATGTAGCGTTTAACTCTACTGTTCGTTAACACCTAAGCTCTTATCTCTAGTTTCACAGAGGCAATTCTTCGTTTAAGTCATTCAACAGTTGAATCGATTACCAGTCGAAATTCGTAGATCAGGAGGGGATGGTGATTTTTGCAAGAGGCTCAGAATATACTTGGAAGGTAGAAATCCAGGCTTTTCTTCTTTTCTAATTCAATTTTCATTATTTTTGTTTTCTTTTTTGCTATTCTTCTTTTGATCAACTGCTATTAATGTAGAATTAATTTGAAATGAGTCACACAAACAAAAGATTCTTGTGTCTTAATTGTGTTAAACCAAATAATTAAACTAAAGTAGGGTGTAGCCCAGTGGGTAGCGTGTTGGTCTACAATACGAAAGTCGTGAGTCCAAATCCCGGTCAACGCATAATTCCAGCACACTGCCTGGTTGGGTATACCTTGGTCACCTCAATCTACAAAAATGTAAATTTCGTAGATAGAAGGTTGTTCGAAGATCTAACAACCCTTCCACAATAAATAATGAAAAATGTTAAGGAACCTGAAGTTCAGGAGACCAAGGCCGGATTTGGGCTGTAGTGCCATTATAGAAGTAGAGAAGATCATTCCTCAGGGCTAGACGATCGTTGCTTGGGGTAACGTAAATTGGAGGAGGAAGCTTTCATTATCCACTGTAGATACCAGTGAATAATGACATCTACTCATGCTGTCTTTGATGATATTTTCATTTTAGGTGTTCGGCTGAAAATTCGCAGACCCACAGTTCAGGAGATCGGTTTGGATCTATCGTTATTTTCTGCTACTTGTTATTTTGGTTCGATTCAAGCTTAGGTCAAGTTTGCTCGTATCCATTGGCACTAGTTACACGACTTCAAGCACAAGTTGTCGTAAACGGTTTAGCATTACAAACTCAAAAAACAATGCGCATATTGTTAAAACCGAAGGCTTATGCGGTCTTTATCGCGGCATTACACCAAATTTCATAAAAGTCCTGCCAGCTGTATCAATCAGTTACGTAGTATACGAGTATACGAGCCGAGCACTTGGTGTCCATATGACGTGATGGAAATGCTCTCTAGCTCTAAGACTTTCTCTTAATGAAACTGATTTAATTACGGCCTTCTAAACATTCTAAATAATCCTTTATAAACGTAACAGCTAGTATCATGCAGTTACTCTTTTGATGCTTCCTTGCATATTAATGTCATCAATCATCATATGAGTCGACCAGATAGATACAAATCCTGCTAAATCATAAAAAAAAAATATAATTTGTTAGTGGTATCAACGAATTTAGTTACTCAATTTCTACACGTCTGAACTAAAGTAAAGGACCAAAATCTGTTACAACCCCCTGAAACATCAAAAGGAAAACTTATTGAAACTCAACAACAGATTATCTTCTGTTTTGATGTGATTCCAATCTTCAGGTTTAGTGAGAGAACGAATTTCCGATGTTCGATGTTTAACAAAAGTATCCCATCGCTTCGATGCACTCTTGATCCATGCTAAAGTAATTGTTGAGTCTGACCATGCAATTATAGCTGCAGTAGGCATGTTCAACGTATTTTTAATTTTTGAAATCAGTTGCGTTATAGAAGAGCTGCACAAAGCTCAAGTCTGGAAATTGTTGTAGTCTTTCTTAACGGAGCCACCTTTGTTTTTGCGGCTAGCAGGGTGATAACAGTGCGTCCGTGTTCTGTTACTGTTTTGATATACCTAGTCAAGTCATAAATATTGGTACACAGAAAAATCGACGCCAAATGAAAACGAATTAATATTTTTCAAAACTTTTTTTTTCTTTTTATTGGGTTATTCATTGGCTACAAATCTTAGAACAACTTATTCGAAATGACTTCCATTTGCCTTCCAGCACGATTTGAGACGATCTGGCCACTCAACGATCGTGAGACGCACTTCATGCATGGGGAAATTGTCCACTGCACGGACAACGGCTCGCTTCAACGACTCAATATTTGGGTGTCGAGTAGAGCAAGCCATACCCTTTAATACGGACCACAACTTGTAATCCCACGGGTTGAGGTCTGGACTAGCAGCTGGTCAATTATCCATTGATATGAAGTCCGGAACGTAGTTTTTGAGCCACAGTTGAGTCGTTTTTGCCTTGTGAGCTGGAGCAGAGTCTTGTTGGAAAGTCCACGGCTTGTTGGCGAATATTGATTGGTTGAGAGGCTTCACAATGGGTTCCAAGACATACTTTGGCCGATGTTTTCACTCCTTTCTGGCAAAAATGGAGCTTGGTAACGCCATCGTAGCTCACTCTCCAACATACCATTACAGACGCGGGATTTGGCCTCTTTGGACCCTCGGGATGAGTTGGGATGCTTCTCTGGATGACCGAGCGTACTCACGGTCGTTCTGTTTATTGAACGATTTTTCTACGGTGAAGATTTTCTCGTCAGTAAACAGAATTTGTCTGTGAGCGTTCTTCGCGTACCGGCTGCGTAACGCTTTCGATTTTCGCTTGCGTTTTTACTCCAATGCGACCGTGAGCAGGTGTCCACTGTGTCGCTTATACGCGCTGAGTCCCAAATCTACTTTGATAATGCGAGACATGGATTTTTGCGAAATTTTCATTTCCCGCGACAAGATTTTCTGTTTTCGCAGCGGTTTTCGGTCGACTCGTTTCTTCACGTCTTTGATCGCTTTCGGAGTTCTCATAGTGTGCGGACGGTCGGATCTTTGACGGTCTCGTACTCCACCAGTATCCTCAAACAACTTCACAGCACGATACACAAAATTGCGAGTGATTCCAAGCGGTCGCAACGTCCTAAAGATATCGCCTTTTTCCATGTTGCATTTTAGTAGGCCAACTATAACAATACGATTTTCGATGTCGCCCCATTCCATGATTGTAAACAATTGATGCCAAAAACTTTTTACGTGGCAATGAAGCAGCTGTCAAATCGCAATCAAGACGAAATGGATGCGCCAAATATTGCATTCGTAATGAATGCGTTTAGTTGTGTACCAGTATTTATGACTTGACTAGGTATACGACCGTAGCATACGCTTTCTCTGATGCATCGCAAAAACCGTATATTTCAACTCGTTGATACCATGGTGTTAGGTGAAACCATCTCGGAATGGATAAAGATTGAATTGTTTCGAACTCAGTCTTAAAACGAATCCATTTGCTTGCGAATATTGGTGGTAGTGGTTGATCCCATGTTGCTTCCGCGAACCAAAGTTCTTGCATTAATATTTTTGCTGATATTACAATTGGTGATAGCCAACCAAGAGGATCGAATATTTTGGCTATGGTTGAAACAATTTTACGCTTGGTAAACGTGTCTTCCATCGGGAAGCTGATCCAAAATTTGCAAATGTCACTAGCGAGTAGCCAAAGAACCCCAAGAGTCTTAATAGAGTTTTCGTGAACGCTTATCTCAGTCATTCCTTCTGCTATCATTTCCTTGGGCAGGTCTTCAATTAATGTAGTTTGATTACTTGTCCATTTTCGTAATGTGAAACCGCCGGATTTTAAAAGTTGTATGAGCTCTTGTCGGATACGGTTTGCATCTTGAATGGTGGTGGTACCAGTCATAAGATCATTCACGTAAAAGTCCTGATGCACAGTTCTAGGAGGCCAGAGGAATAAACAAGTCCTGGCGACAGCTTAAGGCCGATGCTCAGGATCGCGTCTTGTGGAAGAGAGTTGTTTCTGTCCTACGCCCCTATAGGGGGTCTTAACAGGAATTTGATTGACAGTTTTAGATGCTTCCGGAAAATTTTTGCTTTCGTCGTGTGCTAGCTGCTCAAGGGTTTTCATCGCTAAGAATGGTGCTGACGCTGTTCCATACGTAACTGTCGTTAGTTAATATTCTTGTATAGCGTCCTTAAGAGAGAACCTCCACAATATTGTTTGAAAATTTTGATCGTCTGGATGAATCTGGATCTGTCGAAACATCTTCTCAACGTCGGCAGTGCGCATTCGCCATCGGAATAATATCGTAGCTATGTCCCTTGTAGTTTAGGACCTATGTAGGTAATATCGTTGAGACTGACATTGTTGCTTGATTTCATGGATGCACCAAAGACTTAACTTAATTGTAGTGCTGTCTTCCTCTAGGACTGCGTGATGAAGAAGAAAGTATCCGCTGTGCCTTGCGGTAGGTGCTAGCGTCATATGTTTCAACGAAATATATTCCTTCATGAATTTTTTATATTCAGATTCCAATTTTTTGTTTGTTTCGCTCTACTTGAAATAAATTAGCGAGAGCCTTATGTTTGGTCTCACCCAATTCAACGTTATCATTGAATGGGGTTCTGACCATATAAGTACCATTTTTGTGGCGTAAATGTGTATGCTTGTAATGCTCTTCGCATCGTTCATCGTCCTCGGAAGCAGCGTTTTTAGATGATACCTCTTCGGTTGCCCAGAACTTCTTCATAGTATCATCAAACGCGGTATTTGATACCATGATGGTTAAAAAAAATCTACAAAACGCTGAAAATGTAACCAGGAGGAGTGGAGGAGGGTAATAGTGACGACTGTGTTGTTAAATTAAAAGAAAAGATTTCCGGATTCTACACTGTTACGCTTTATTATTCGTGACGTTTCGGTCTCTGCTGAGACCTTTATCAAACTGATCGACAATTATAAAAGACAATTATTATATAGACAAGGGGGTTAATTGAGTGTGGGAAGGATAATTAAGGTTAATTAATTAGTATCAGGTAGTTAAATTAGTTAAGGATTTTTGGGTACGAATTCTGTTCTTACCAAATTTTAACGCAGGTAGCCAAACTGCTGATAACTTGTATCCGGTGTCTCGGTTGAAGTTCTGTGGATGTTTCGAAATTTCTATGGCTTCTCGCACTATTCGTTGATAATATTTATTTGTCCTGGCCAAAATTTGCACATTGTCGAAATCGATTGTATGGTCCTCTGTAGTTGCATGTTCCGCGATCGCTGATGACTGTATCTGGTTTTTCCGTGTGCATCGTTGGTGCTCCTTGATCCTTGTTTGGACTGTGCGTCCCGTTTCTCCTATATATACTTTATCGCAAGAGCCGCATGGTACTTTGTATACTCCTTCAGTCTCCAATGGTTTTTTGTCCTGGTTTCCTAAAATTCCTCGGATAGTAGTCGGGGTAGTGAATGTTGTCTTGATGTTCGATTTTCGAAGAATTTTTCCTATCTTATCCGTCGTGCCCTGGATGTAAGGTAGTTTTACCCATCGTTTGTCAGCATTTCCTTCTTCAGTGTCTTCTCGTTCTGTTGTCCTTGGATGCTTCGGTTTCCACGCCTTGTTAATTTCGCTCGCTTTGTATCCATTTGCTCTGAATGCCCGATTCAACTGTTCCTTTTCTTTTCGTAAACTGCCCGGATTTCCATCAGTTATACGTTGAGCTCTGTGTATTAGGGTCTTCAATACGCCTGTTTTCTGGCTTGGGTGGTGATGTGAATGAGCGTGGAGATATCTGTTGGTGTGAGTTGGTTTCCTGTATACCCCGAAGCTTAGCGACGTATCGTTCCTTTCGACGAGTACATCCAAGAATGGCAGTTTCCCGTTGCTTTCCGTTTCCATGGTGAACTTAATTTTCTCGTGGTGTGCGTTCAGGTATGCTAAGAATTTGTCGAGCTCTTCCTTCCCATGTTGCCAAATGATGAAGGTGTCATCCACATACCGAAGATATAATTTCGGTTTTAATGGAGCTGAGTCCAGGACGTTCTTTTCGAATTCCTCCATGAAAATTTCCGCTACCACTGGTGAAATTGGAGATCCCATTGCCGCTCCTTCCGTTTGCTTGTAGAGCTTCCCTAGAGCTGAAAAGAAAGTATTATTTAAACAAAATTTTATTAAGTCATACCTGTTGTCCGGAATGAGTTTCCTGATGATGCTTAACGTGTCTTTAATCGGGATGTTGGTGAAAAGTGATTCCACGTCTAGGCTGACTAAAATATCAGTTGGTTCCACGTTGATTTTTTGAAGAATCTCTACTAGATGAGCGGAATTTTTGACAGAGCGTGATGTGTTACCTACTAGTGGACGTAACTCTGTCGCGAGAGTCTTAGCCAGTTTTTGGGTAAGTGAATTTACCGAACTGACGATGGGTCGAAGCGGGGTATTCTCCTTGTGTATTTTCGGAAGTCCGTACATTTTTGGTGTATGAGGGTCTGAAGGGATTAACTTCGCATATTTTTCCGCTAACTGTGTTGTTATTCTTCACAGACAAACTAGTTTTGATGGTGTAAAAAAACTAAATCTATTTTCCGATGGGTCTAATGGTAACTTATGGTAAAATATATGGGAAACGTTTTAATAATAAACGGTTTTTGCAGCCGCATCACAAATTTAGCAGGTTTTGCAACCTACATCATTTCAGAAAGGTTTCAAACCCTGATAGCTTTGGCGTGTGGTTGCAAAACCTACTAAGTTGAATTTAAATATCATAATAACTAATCGCTAGAGTGTAGCCTAGTAGGTAGCGTGTTGGTATTGTAATGCGAAGGTCGTGGGTTCAAATCTCGGTCGGCGTAATATATAATTCCAGCACATTGCCTGCTTGGATATGCCTTGGTCACCTCAATCTACGAAAATGAAAAAATCGTACAATGAGGGTTGTGCAAAGGGCTGACAACTCTTCCACAATAAGTAAAAACAAAAAAAATTTTAAGAAACCAGAATATCAGGAGGCCAAGGTCCGATTTGGGTTGTAGCGCCATTGTAGAAGAATAACTAATCGCTATAATTCAGCGATTAACTATACATATATGTAAATATAATTGTAGTATCTGTCTGTCATTTATTTATAACTATAAGTTAGTGTTTTGCTTTATTTGGACATTAACTAAGCGGAAACACACGTTTTTAAAATTCTTCTCTGTCTGTCTTTCCGGCTTTCACGCAAAAACAGGTGAACCGATTGTAATGAAACTTTCATAGTTTATTATGTACGCTTCGGAGATGTAATCTGCGTTTGGTCTTATTTCAATTCCTCCACGCCTTCTACTCCCTCCCATACAAACTGACTTATTTTCAAAAAATATAAAAAATCTTGAAAATCATTTAAGCAAATAATTTAAAATTTACAGTATATTATTTTTATCATAAATCTCATCTATGGTATACAAATTATTTAAATCCACCACCTCCCATACAAACTGCACTTTTTCATGAAATACTAGAAACCAATTTGCCCATTACGTATAACATTTATCGAGCTCGAATTTTGTACTAAATCTTTAATTAGTATTATAACTAATATCGGGGAAAAGTGAGCCGATTAGCTTCTCCCCTTCTATTCCCTCTGACACAATATCACATCTTTTCCAAAATTAGATTTTCTTGAAAAGTATGAAAGTTACTGATCTGAAATTTAAAATATATCAATTGCATGATAATTATAGTTGTTTCTTAAAAAATCACTAATTCCCGACATTGGGTAATGGTGGTAAATAATTTATTCAAGACAATTATTATTCTTAATGAAACCATTTAACATTTTATTTGTTTATTTAAGAAAATTAGGTGTGAAATGTCAAAAAACAGTTATTATTTTAATTACACCAAAGGTGGACCTTACACTTTAGACATTTCGACATTGGAGTTCTAGTTTTGCACAACCTGCAACGCCCTTTTTCACCAAATACTACCCAATGTTCCATTTTGTCATACCGCTTTATATCTGGAGGGTCCGGCTGGAACCTGTACTTTTTTGAGCTGTGTGAAGAAACACTGCTCGATGGAAAGCTGCCAAGGGAAGACATCGGCTTATCCTCTTCTGCTGTTGGCGGTCGTCCTCTTTTTCTTTGGATAGAATCTGCAAAAGATTGAAAAAGCATTTGTTGGATTTACGTGACAGGTGCCACTATGGCTTAAATCGTTTTACAAAGGATAGCGTGTTGGGTCTACAATTCAGAGGTCTTAAGCTTAAATCCCAATCGATGTATAATTCCTGCACATTGTCTGCGAGTATATATCTGTGCCACCTCAATCTACACAAATTAAAATTTGTATTATAGAAGAAGGGTTGTGCGATTAACTATTATTAATCACACCCTTTTACAATAACAGATGGAAATATTAGGGCGCCAACTGGTCAGAAGGCTAAGAGACGACTTGGTTTGTAGTGCTATTGAAAAAGGAAAAGGGCTTAGCTTCACGACTCTCCACGAACACATATTGATCTAGTGACCACTATCAGTACGCCTTCATTTGCATGAAGGTAGCAGTCTGTGCCAAGTGCAAGTTTAGTATTTACACTGATGGGTGCGAAACCTGTCTTCATCTCTACCATTCCTTGGGTCACGTAGGAACTAAGTAAACGCAACTCTACTTCGAATTCACAGAAACTTTATCCGTATTGGGGGGTGAAGCCGAAAACGGTCAGGTTTTCATAACTCAAGAGTTGCTTCCAGTTGAGTTTCTTGCAACTCGTGACATTTGGGACACCTCAGGTACGCTCTTATGTTTAAGCAATTATAACACTGCAAGTCCTAATTCTGTATGTAGCTATAAGTTGGATGAAAAAAGTAAGGATTTATACCTAGGATTCTCGCCGGACTTGGTGATTTTAGGTTTGGCTATAAAACAACCCTAACTGTAGCCAAGAAAGTAGCGTGTTGGTCTACAATGCGAAGTTCGTGAGTTCATATCCCGGCCCTTATGTAGGGGTACATACGGGTAACTTCAAAAATATTCACAATTAGATAGTTTTGTGAAGATCCAAATGTTAATAAATCTGACGGTAAAGAGGCCAAGGTCCGATTTAACCTGTAATGCGATTAGAAAAGAAACAACC
Organism: Chorisops tibialis; assembly: GCA_963669355.1. Taxonomy (NCBI): domain Eukaryota; kingdom Metazoa; phylum Arthropoda; class Insecta; order Diptera; family Stratiomyidae; genus Chorisops; species Chorisops tibialis. The sequence goes on along the minus strand of OY770263.1, from coordinate 166,789,580 downwards.
GAAAATCGTGGTTTTTCTAATCACGAAAAAACCGAAACATTTACTATCACTCATCTTCATCAATAGCGCTACAACCTAAATCGGGCTTTGGCGTCCTGTATGCTCCGTCGAAAATCTTGGTTCGATTTGCTGTCCTTTCTCTATTGAATTCTCCCAGCGGTTTTTTTTTTAGTTTTCTTGATTGGTCGTTTTCCTTCCGCTTTTCCTTTTTGTACAGGTTTTGGTATTCGTCTGTCCTCCATCCATTGTATGTGTCCAGCAAACTATATGCTTTGATGAGGTGGTAAAGAATTCCGGGTCCGTAAAGATAAAATATATAATTTGTCTGTCATAGCAGAGTAGTTCATCGATTTCATTACCGTCTTTAAGAAGCTTGGTTTCTAGATATATAAAGTTATCCACGTTTCCTATCTTATATTGTCTGATTGGAGTGTTTTTATACTCTAGATGAAATCTGAGAGTATATTGTGTTTGCCTTACCGTTTGTAACGCTAAGAAATAATGCTCGCACAGAGCTGCCAAGGGTACAGAAATATTTGTTGTCGCTCAAAAACCTCGATTCCGAGTGACCGTCTGTCTGTCCGTCTGTGCGTCTGTCTACAGCATAACTCTCGAACGCTTTAAGCTATCGTGCTGAAATTTGCTGTGTTTTTAGCAAAAAAGTAACTTTAAGTTCGTGAATGGGCTACATCCCCCCACTCCTTCTACCCCCTCCCATACAAATTTCATGAAATTTCGAAATATTAAGAAATTGATTTTTCTGTCAAACTGTTTAAGCTATCGACTTGAAATTTAGGTCAAAGTATTATGATATAGATGTCATTAATATCACGGAATATTGACCCGATCCCCTCACTCCTTCTACCACCTCCCATACAAATGGAAAATTTTGAAAAATACATATTTTCGATTTTCATTGAAACTAGTAAAGCTGAAAAACCGAAATTTCGTCAGAATTAATTCTATTATAATTGCAATTTATTTTAAAAATAATTATCATCTTCACCTCACTCCTTCCACCCCCTCCCATACAAATTTCACGAAATTTTGAAATTTAAATTAAATTATTTTTCTTCGAAACTGTCAAAGCTATCAACTTGATATTTTATATAAAGTATACAAATAGAAATATTAATAATACGAAAAAAATTTGTTTTGATCCGTACCCTCCTTCTACCCCCTCCCATACAAATGCATAATTTTTGTTAAATGCATTTTATCGATTTCCATTCAAACTAGAAAAAGTACAAACTTCAAATTTTGCCAGAATTTGTTTCTTAATAATTGAAATAAGTGTTAGAAAAAATTATCAGCTCCGCTTCACTCCTTCTACCACCTCCCATACAAATATCTCTATTATACATTCAAGAATGGAATTTCTCCTTCAAGTATATGAGAGCTATCGACTTTGAAATTGAATCAAAGCATGGTGATAAGGATGATGATAAGCAGTTTCAAAATTATATTAAATGCTCCACTTCCTCTGCCACCTCCCATACAAAATCCCCAATTTCAGGAAGACTATGACCAATTTCATTAAAAATAATGAAAACTTAAAACTTTAAATTCAGCAAAAAACATTTTGCATGCTATGTTCGGTGTCATATACGAAAAATACAAACCTCCCCCTCTACTTCTATCACCTCCTATGCAAAAGTCAATATTCACTATTCGAAAGAATTTGAGATGACACATTTTCCGGTATATTAAAGTCATTTCCATCTCATCTAGAGTATCATATGATTGGGCTTTAAGCCCAATCATAATTCTGTTATGTTTTTGTTTAAGCGTAGTTCGTCGTTAGGTCGTTCTTGATCTTTACTTCGCATGTTCAGTTCGTCATTGTAAGCCTGTCAGTCTGACGAGTTTCGGTGATATTGCTAACTCAAGCAGTACAGACCTATAGATACTGTCGTATGCTAGCTTGAATTCGTCGAATAGCTGCTTCATGTCGATTTTACCTTTCTAAAGCTTTTGACCTGCAATTTATCGTCCAGCTTTGAATCTACCTTGGTATTCTCCAATTATATTTTCGAGACTATTATCCTGCCAATGATTTTATGTCAATCGAAAATTTTATCCAAATACCTAAAAAGACAGCTTTTATGCGGAAACAAATAAAAAATCTTTAAAATAGTTTTTAATGTTATTACTTAGCTATTAAAAAAATTGTATAAAAATATAGAAAATATCCAAAATAGAACATAAAGAAAAAAAAAATATTCGAGCGATTAAAATTAATTATAACGAAAAAAGAATGAAAGCAAAAAAAAAAAACAAAATTCGTTCTACAATCGAAAAAAAAATGTTTAGTCAATAAAAATAATTTTCCAAGAATAGTTCGTGTACTCAAAAAACAAGCCCAGAATAATTACAATAAAAAAATCTTAATTTCAATAATATACGATTTTAAAAAACAATATTTTATAAAACAAAACAAAAATGAAATCTATTTGATCCTTGTTCCCCCACATAAAAACAAGAAAAATAGAATCAGAAAAGCAACTGTAATTTATCAAAAAGAATAAACTTTAAAAATTTATTTAGAATTTTTCTTTTTTTTTCTAGAACAAATAGAAATAAACAAGTACCTAAGAAAAAATTTATCTTCATTTTTTCGACATAAAAAACTACAAATAATATTGAAATAAATCAAATTTATTAAAAATTACAATAATATACATAAAAAAAAATAAAATATAAAAAAAATAAAAACACGACGTAAAACAGAGATAAAACCAAATTATGTATTTGAAATTAAGAATAAAAAAAAAATATACAAATGCAAGAAATTATTATACATAATTTATCTTATAAATAAAATAAATAAATATAATTAAAAGAGAATGAAAAAAAGGAAAAAATTATTTAAGAGATGCAAAAATTAAATAAAATAAACTAATAGTAAACAACATATAAATATATTTTTTGTGTAATGTAGATTTTTTGTAACAACAACAATATTATTATAAAAAAATTATTAACAAAAAAAAATTAAAAAAAAAATACAACAGTAAATTAACAAAAAGAAAAAAAAGCTAGAATGAAATAAATATAACCTTTATGTATATCCGTGTAGAACTAAACACAAAACATTTTTAGTTTTTATTTATTATTTTGGAAAAATTAACATGTCATTTATAAACACAATCAGTGCTAACATTTAAAGAACAATGCCAGATCAATATGATCATGTTCGAGGTAAAGTTAATAAGAGCGAGAGAGAAAGAGTGATATTGACGACAGAATAAGATAACGAAAAATAGGCCTTGATAATACAAAAACAGGGTAGTACTCAGAGCAGAATCCAGTACATACAAAGTGTTGGAGTGAAAGTATCCTATTGAAAATTGTGGCATTGCATTGGTGATGATGCCATTGCAAGAACAAGGCAATCGTGCTAGAGTGCTTATTCAAGGACCAAGTACCGTGTCGATGAGAGATAGTCAAGTCTCCTAAGACCGCAGTTCGATATATTAAGTAATTAATTAGTATTAAAAAAATACTGGTCAATGAAAAATTTAATATGAATTTTTTAAGTTTGTTTTAGCTTTCTTGCTTTTTTACAGAAAAATATTGTTAATTTTAATTATTATTAATCATTACTCATTCACATTGAATAAAAACAAAAACAACAAATTTTTTTATGTAACCGAACACAACATAGGGGGTCAAGCAATTTTTTTCTCCCTTACCGACATGACTGCCGAGAGAAGGGAGAAAAGGAGTTAATTTTAAAAGGGATTAAAAGGAGGAAAAAGTTTAAAATGCCGGTGGACGTTGAGTTTGAAACGTCGAAGGTGAAAATAAGAATACAGCTTCGGGCAATGCATTCCAAAGCTTTGACGTTCATGGTATGAATGATTGCCCATATTTCACTGTACGGGAAGTTGGAAGCTTAGCAGTAAACTCATGTGCGTTTGAAGCTAGGCGAGTATTTCTAGGAAATGTGTGAAGAGGTGGAATAAGTTTAGAAAGTTCCTCACTGCATTTACCATGACAGTAGCGGTAGTAAATGCTTAGTACTCCGACATTTCTGCGATGCTCTAGAGAGTAAACCGTGTGGGCTTCATCTCCAATTAGTCGGAACGCCTGTCTCTGGACACGGTCGTGCATCGCAAGTTGTGTTTTGGGTGCCCCAGTCAATAATTACGTATTGTACTCGAGGCGTGGTCTAATGTAGGCCATATAGATATTTGCTAGGTCGCTGGGAGTAAAAGATTTGTTACATCTTCGGAGAACTCATAGGCGTATGGAAGCGTCAAGTGCTACGTCGAGTATGTGCTGGTTCCAATTAAGATGGTTATTTATTTTAATGTCATAGAATGGGAAGTATTCGGCCTGTGTTTTTTAGGTGTTGAACTCTACTCTATTTATCCTGCCCCATTCCAAGATTAGGTGCAGGTCAGAGTTCAATGATCCAAATAGTTCAGCACGTTTAGATACTACCGGGTCACGGGCGTTAGTAATCGAGTCGAATTTATTGATGCTATCCAGGGTACTGTCATCTGCAAAGCAAATTATCGGATTGAGCGTTGACGACAGGAAGTCGTTAATAAAAATAAGGAAGATTGTGGGTGATAAAACAGAGCCCTGGGGGACTGCAAAATCTATGGGGAAGATGCCGCGCTATCCAATACGACTTGTATGGTGCGTTCATATAAGAAACTCTCAATCCGTTTAACGAGATTATTATTAAAGCCGACTGCTTTGAGCTTCACTAGGAGACATTTGTGCCAAACTCTGTCGAACGGATTAACGTCAACTGCCAGAACTTGACCTTCGCCAAATTTATGAAGGCAAGAGTTTTAACGATCAGTCAGATATACCAAGAGGTCGCCTGTAGAACGTCCAGAACGGAATCCTATTTTTCTATACAGCTATCCAAATTATGCTTTTGTATCAGTTTTTATTTATCCTATGCTACGTTCATGACCCAAGTAGTTATACGAGGTGCATGGCGCAGATCCATTATACGTAATGAAAATAAAAATAAATGGTAAGGAACTTGAAGCTCAGGTAGCCAAGGCTCGATTTGGGCTGCAGTGCCATTGTAGAAGATGGCGCAGATCGTGCTAGTTTAAGTATTTAACGGAGCGGCATTATATTTTTTTATGTTAGGAAAATATTTAAGAAATTCTGTTTTTGATTTTAAGCAAAACTCTTTAGCCGCCTTTCGAAAATGCCACCCAGCGCAATTGCTCCATTAGCACCTTAGTCGGACTGGCCCTGCTTCGTATAAACTCTTTTGCTCGGTAAACTTAAAATCTAGGTCCACTTTTTGGTTGCTACACCAGCAAAATATGACAAATATGAAAAAGAAGAGGCTTGTATATGTTACGTCCGAGCTATCGTGCGAATACAATGCAACACGCGTTCAATTCTATGTATACTTCTACTTCTACAGTGGCACTACAGCCCAAATCGGGCCTTGGCCTCCTGACCTTCAGGTTCTTTAACATTTTTTCATTATTTATTGTGGAAGGGTTGTTAGACCTTCGCACAATCCTCTACCATCGAATTTTTCATTTTCGTAGATGAGGCGACCAAGTTATAATCAAGCAGGCAGTGTGCTAAAATTATGCGTCGACCGGGATTTGAAATCACGACCTTCGCATTGTAAACCAACACGCTATCCATTAGGATATAATTGTAATGTCTGCCTGTTATTTGCTTACAAATGACTATAAGTTAGTCTTTTGCTTTATTATAACTAAACAGAAACACACGTTTTTAAAATTCTACTTTGTCTGTCTGTCTGTCCGGCTTTCACGCAAGAACGGCTGGGCCGATTATAATGAAACTTTCACAGCTAACTAAGTATGCTTCGAGATGTAATCTGCGTTTGGTCTTATTTCAATAGCCCACACCTTCTACCCCCTCCCATACGAAATGACATAAAACATATAATAATAGAAATTTCCTGAATATCATAGAAGGGAATAATTTGAAATTTAAAATATGTATATTATTTTTATCATAAATCTGATCTATGGTATACAAATTATTATACTCCTTCCACCACCTCCGATACAAGCTGCACTTTTCCATGAAATACTATAAACCAATTTTGCTCAGTACGTATTATCTGTTCACTCTCTAGCTTGAGAACACGTTGAGTTAGAACGTTTACAGTACGAATTGTTTACATGTTGTTTTTGACAAGAAAGTAAGGTCAAGTTAGTGAACGGGCTAAATCACTCCATCCCTTCTACCCCCTCTCATACAAAATGACGCATTTTCGAGATTTGACAGTAAACCGATTTTCTCTAAAAGTATAAATGCTATTGAACTGAAATTTGGAACATATTATTCTTATGCCAATTTCAATCTACGGTATAAAAATTATTTGAATCCCTCTACTCCTTCTACCACCTCTCATATAAACTGCACTTTTTTATAAAATACTATAAGCCAATTTACTCAGTACATACAAAATTTATCGAGCTGAAATTTTGAACAAAGTATTTATTTAGAATTATTAGTAAGAACAAGAAAAATTAGATGATTAGCTTCACTCTTTCTACCCACTCCCATACAATATGACATAATTTCTCAACTTTTGAAAAAGTCGGTTTACCTGAAAAGTTTGAATGCTACAGATCTGCGATTGAAAACATGTCAAATGCATGACGTGTATAGTTATTTCTGAAAAAACTCACTAATAACTCCCCACTCCTTCTACCACTTCCCATACAAACTGCACAATTTCACTAAATCCAATACATTGATTCTCTCAGTACCTATTAAATTTTTGAAACTGAAATTTTCAATAAAAATAACATGATGTAAAAAAATTGGTTCAGTGCCGTTACCCCTTCTACCACTCCCCATAAAAAATTTCTCTTCATCTAGAGTATCGCATGATTGGGCCTTACGCCCAATCGTAGTCCTGTTATGTTTTAGTCAATTTTTTGTAAGTAATTGCATTCAATATTAGTAGACTTTTAAGTAGCAATAAGATTGATCACAAAGAGATCCGAAATTAAATGCGATACACTTTCGCCCTACTATTGATAAATTAACGGACAATACAATCCTTTACCAACACTTAGAACGACGGAATGGCTTGCGACTGAAAGCACTGGAATGACGTTGGAAACAAATACCGCAACACATCTCTCCTTCCTACAGAAGTCGAATTTGATCGAGTCGAGTTGCATTTGAATGCTTAAAAGATTAAGTTGACACAATAGTTGATGCCAGGAGACCATGCGCAGCGCTGAACGTTCACATATTGCATCTTAGAGTGAATGGTGATTTTTCAATCATTTCAGTCATCTTCTCTGATAAGGCGCATTTCGAACTTGATGGATATGTCAACAAGCAGAATTGACGCAATTGGGGAGTTGAGTGATCCTTAAACGTCCCATGCATCCACTACGAGTCACTGTTTGGTGCGCATTTTGGGCTGAGGAAACAATTGGGCCGTTCTTCTTCCAGAATACGGACGGCAATGCAGTCACCGTCAACGGCGGCCATTTGTCGGATATTCTGTTACAAACATGATCTCAATGTCTACATTATTTATTGAAATAAAAACATCATAGATTTTGAAATAAACACCGTGTTTTTTTTCAAATTTCCAAATGGGCGTTTTTAATGGGACATTCTTCATGTAAAGATGGACCTCGCTGGGCCATCAGTTTCGCCGGTCATTGCCTCACTGAGTCCCGGCCTTGCTAGGCCCCTTGGTGGGCATCTCCAGCTTGACTCTCTCCCCCCTCCCCTCGCCCATGTTTTTTGCACCATGCACCATTTTTGTACGGTACCCAGAGCGAATGTATTAGTTCCAACAATGTGCCTTCCACTTCCTTTAATCTGGATTACAAAGTTATCGGCATATCCTTGAGTAACCACACCGTTCCCATGCTGCTTCGTTTAGAGTCACTTCATCCATAGTGCAGTGCCAAAGTCGGCACCAGCGCATCCTTCCACCAACTTACGACCATTCGTAAGTTTAGTGTTTTTCTTTCGCAAATTTTAACCACATTAATATAAATTGTACCTTAAAAATGTTAGTGTGACTTTTCAGTTAAGTACAAACATAGTGCTAAGAATGTTTCAAAAAAAATTACCACACTTTTTGAAATTTCACTCCAAATATAGGAATTCACCTTAGTCAAACTATGATAAAGCTCCTCTAATGCCTGGCCCGTGGTCATAGTATACACAATATGAAGGTTTTAGAAGATATGGCCTTACCTTCCGAATCAGACATATTTTTCCCCATCATTTAATTTCCGCACAAATTTTTGTTTTTATTAGACAAGAGCTACTGAAATTATAAGCCACATTGAAAATATCAAGAAAATTGAGCGTAATGCCCTAGACTAGGGATGGCAAAATCTGCTCTTTTCCAATCGCAGTGATCCACTGCGATTGCTATTTTTCAATATCTGTGAAAAATAGCCGCTCTTCCAATAGCAGTGATTTTTTCACCTCTATTCCTCTGCTAGTGCGCAAGGATGGCAAAAGAAAAAAAAACGAACAAACAAAATAGAAATTTTCCGCGAAATCCTGCATCTAACAATCAATCAGACTCAATCTCATGCTCAATACCACCAGCTCAGTGCGCATAGTGAACATTTCCCCCTTGGAATAAAAAGGTTTTCTTTTAGTATTCAAAGTACGAAAAACGATCGAGCGTAATCGAGTCAGGATGGCAAAAATATCAATCGCATCGCATGTACACAAAAAAAAATGCCCGACTCACGGTCGGTCTGTGAAGTGCGACTGCGATTTGTTTAGCGATCTTTGATCTGAGCTACGATCTTGTCGGAGTGAGGTGAGATGTGTGTGTTGCGATTAATGTAGGCGATAGACCATTAGCAATATGCATTTGCTCTGCTCTTCTAATCGCAGCTCTTTTACATTTTCAATCGCAATATGCAATTGCTATTTTAAAAGAAAAAATGCTAAAGATTTTTAGAGTAGAATTTGTCTGTATCCGTTGTTCGTATCATGGTCATGGACTAATGAGTGAGCTTTTCTCATTTCTATTACTTCAACTTCAAATCAATACGTGAACCTTTTTTTTTTAATAAATTCAAGTTTGTTGCATAGTAAACCTGGACTTTAATTGGTTCGTATTATAATGGTTCCAATACAATTAATACAGTTGAATGCATAATTTGTTACATTTTGCATCGAGATTGTCTTATTTTTCCTCGCTTATATTCTCAATCATACAAATTTTATTTATGACATATATATTTTAAAACCATATTTTTCGTTGAATTTTCATATTCTTTGTTTTGAACAGTAAACAATAGCAAACAAATAAGAACCTATTTTTATCTTTATTAATTTTTCACAAATTATAATTTCAATTTTGGAGGTTTTTGTCCCGCAGAAGGTTTCCTCCTTGAAACTTATGAATTTTATAAACAAGAATAAAAATTAAATTTCAAAATTTATTCTCTACAAATAGCGATAACTAACAATAGCTATTTCGAAAAACAAAAATCCAATTTTAATGTAAATTAATTAATAAAATACAGAAAAATTTACAAAATTCCATTATTAAATCAAATAGAATAATGGAATAACATAAATGAATTTATACAACAAGCATGTAATAATAACAATTATTGTGGATAAGATTTATATTGCAAAAAAAAATGTAACGAAAAATAGTAGTAGTAAAATGAGAGAAAAAAAAACAGCAAGAAAATAATGAAAGAAATTATAAAAGAATACAAAATAAAACATTTTATTTATACACGAGATAAAAATGCAAGCGTTTTTCTTTTTTTTTTGTGTATTGGTTAGTTTTTTTTTTAAAAAAAGCCAGATTTTTTTGAGCAATGAAGAAAGATTTCAAGCCCTTCTTTATCACTGTGGTGCAGCGGCCGTCTTCGCATCGATCAGTTGTAAGGAAAATCTGGCTGTGAAGCCGCACTCTTGTCACAGATTTTTCTCCGAGTCGAGCAGCACCTCCTGCCGGCTGCTCAGGAGCTTGGGGGTCAATATTACCCGAAGAAGCACCCATCCTTGATTCGTGCTGCCAATAAATATGCGATAGGAGGAGGAGAGGTAGGGACAATAGCCCTACATTCTGATGGGCAGCACAAGGGTACTCATATGGTGACCCTCTACTCCTCACTCATTATGCCCAAATTTCGCGGAGCAATGGAAAGGAAGGATATATATTCGCGAAAAACAAGGTTCCAAAAAAACGGCACATAAATATTTACACGAACAAATGATAAATAATCATGCATTTAATAAGAAGAACAAATTCAATAAAATTAAATAACCAAAAATAATTTAGATAAGAAAACCCTTGGTGCATTCAGTGTCTCGATTTTCCGCTTCGAAGAATTTTCTTTCTTCCTTTTAGTTTGGGTTTATTTCATTTTTTTTATTTTCTTTTTATTTGATGTTTTATTAGTTTAATTTTATTACTATACATTTTTTTTATGTTTATTTAAAAATGTATTCCATTTATTATTATCCGTCACTTCTTTTCTTAGTTTATTCCATTGCACTGCACAATTTTTTTACTTTTGTAGAAAAGGAGATCTATTAAACGCATTAAAGTAGCAACTGATTTATGAATATTATACGATACAATTCTTAAATCGGATACTGAAATATTTGGAGTAAAAAAACAATGTAAAATAATATAAATCTGGTTCTATTTATATTCCTCAAAATATTCTACATTTATCCAATACAAGTTGCATCCCGAATTTACTCAAAAGTGTGAAACTACTTGCAACATAATCAACAGCCAGCAACTCCGAAGATCGACTCAACGATTTCAATGGAACGAACCATTTAAATAGAATCGAAAACTCGATGGCACATTCCTGATTAAATTCTACAATAAAAGCGTGACTATCGACTTATTTCTCGGGAAGCTTCGAATTATCAAATCCTACCCGTAGTCCTACAACCACTACCTAAAGAAAAGAAATACCGAAGGTTTCTACGCATGGGAATGATGAATGAGGTAAACATAAATAATACAGATATGATTGAATCATTTCTCTGAGGCAATAGTACATCGGTTCATCACATATGGGTTCCTTGCCATCGTTATCTTCGCCATGGTACTAACAGCATTAATCTGTACGATCCTAAGAAACAGCAACATGAAAATCATCATTCAAGAAAAACAAATAGAACCTACGCAAAGTCATATTTTTTTTTTTTTTAAGGCACCGAGTATAACTTAGGGGGTCACCCTTTACTGCATTGCACAGATAAGTCGGTAAAGGAAGTGGATTCATTGGAGTATTATGAAAATTCGGATGGAGAGAGAAGGAAAGCTAGGCTACAGTAGATAGCGTGTTGGTCTTGTAATGCGAAGGTCGGGAGTTCAAACCCCGGTCGGTGCAATATGTAATTCCAGCACTTTGCCTGCTTGGATATACCTTGGTCACCTCATTCTACGAAAATGAAAAAATTCGTAGAAAGAGGGTTGTGCGAAGGGCTAACAACCCTTCCATAATAAGTAATGAATGATCTGTCGAAAGCTTTTGCAATGTCAAGCGCAAGAACTTGACCTTCGTCGTATTTATGCAAGCAAGAGTTCCAGCGTTTTATTAGATAAACTAAGAGATCTCCCGTCGATCTTTCAGAACGGAAACCGTATTTGCGATCGTGAATAAGCTGTTTATTCTCGAGATATTTAACGATTTTGCGATTGACAGCAGTTTTCATCACTTTCGAGAGCACTGAAGTAATGGCTATTGGGCGGTAGTTGGCGGGGTTCGCTTTACTTCCTTTCTTGGGAATTCGCTGAACATTCGAAACTTTCCACAATTGTGGAAAGCACCCAGAAGAGTAGGATAGATGAAAAAGATTACGAAGAGGTTTAACCAGAGAAGAGGAGTACATTTTAAGGGTAATGGGGGAAATGCCATCAGGGCCAGCGGACTTGTGAATATTGAGCTGGTGCAGAATCCTGGAAATGAGACGTGTGCGATGGCAGCGAGAAACCAGAAGGTGTTGCGATAAGAAGGCTTTGGTTTGAAGGTGGTAGTGAGGAGTTTCTCGCAAAGCTTGCTGCTAACAGGTTCGCTTTCTCAACAGGATCAACTACGGTACGGTCACCATCTACGAGTGGTGGTGTTGATGAAGAGATGAAATTATTGTTGACCGTTTTGACAAATGACCAGAAAGGTTTAGGTTTAGGTTGTAGGAGGGTGGTTGCACAGAATCACAAGCACTGAGGCCATCTAGTTGGGCCCATTGTACTCCCCCTATCGTTATAAGTTGGAAGTCACTCCTCTTGCTCTAACCACTTGGTTCGGTTTGCGAACCTTAACAGGCTCGAATGTTGGACGCCTCTGAGGTCGTCTAGTTCTGAGAAGAATCTAGAGCCTAAGCAAAGGAGACGACTGTTGGAGATTTGCGGACAGTGACAAAGATAATGTTCGACAGATTCTTCGTCTTCCTCGCAACCTCTGCACAAGCTGTCGCTCGCGATCCGCATCCTAAATGCGTGCAGTCTTAGCAAGCAATGGTCTGTGGTCAGGCCGACCATAGTTCGGATACTATAGCGACTACGTTGTAACAGCTGAGCTGTAATATTTTTTTTCGGTTCTTCCCAAAAGGATTTGGCCGTTTTACAGCTTTCCAGCTGTCGCCACCCCGCCAAGAAAGAATCCAAAATAGTCTGTTTGAAGCTAGTCTTCAGCACTGTTGGTGCTACATCGACTGACTTCCTAGTGGAATTGATATTTGCAAATCCTTGCCGTGCAAGCGTGTCTGCCGCCTCGTTACCTAGCAGGTCGCTATGACCCGGTATCCAAATTAGAAAAACTTTCGTTATGGCCGCTAGGCGATTTAAATTGTGTCTACAAATGGACACTAGTTTGGACGTAGTCCTGTAGGATTGGAATGCCTGAAGCGCAGCCCTGCTGTCCGAGAAAATGTAACACTTTCCGAGACTGTTCTGCATATCAAGAATAATTTTTGTACACTCGTTAATGGCTAATACTTCTGCTTGAAACACTTTCGCGTGTTCTGGAAGATGAAATGAAGTTTGGATGTCGAGGTCGTGGGAATAATAAATCCCTGCCCCTGTCCCCTGGCTAGTTTTAGATCCGTCCGTATAGAGATGAGAACCTATACAGGTGCTGAGTATCGTATTTGTAGCCCATTCGTTTCGTTCAGGAAACTTAATGTGAAACTTCCGTTTCTCAACCTGCGGTTGGTTCATGCAATCATACTGGCGGTCTAAAGGGGAGTTTGCGTTTCTAATGACGTTTAGAATTTTTCCATGACCAATTTGTGGCGCTGACCACGATTTAGTGGTTTTTAATCTAATGGCTGCCAGACCCACTGTTTGTTTTATAAAAAGATCAAGTGGAGGTAGTGAGAGAATCACCTCCAGACCTGCTGTCGGTGTGGTTCTAAGGGCACCTGTTATGCACAGACATGCCATCCGTTGGATCAGCTGTAAGGGTGCCAGGTTGGTTTTTAGTACCACCGCCGGCCACCACACCAGCGCACGATAGCAAGTAATTGGTCTAACAATACTGGTATACATCCAGTGGATGAGGTGTGGCTTAAGGCCCCATCTCAAACCGAATGTCTTCTTGCAAGCGAAGAAGGCTATCGTAGCCTTTTTCGCTCGTTCTTGAATATTGGCCTCCCAGGATAATTTGCTATCAAGAATCAGACCTAAATATTTAACTTGATTCGAGAGGACCATATTGATACCTGGATCATGGGCTTATCACCCGTGATCTTAAGACCTAAATGATACGAGAAACGGATACATCGCCTCGAATACGGACTGATTCTACGGTAACGACTTTTGGCATTCGAAAACGGACTATGATTGGCTTCTGGAACGTTCGAACATTGAATGACGGGGGAAGAGCTGGGGTTACTCGGTCCTTGCACCGCCAATCAGTGATCGACCGTGAAATGAAGCACTATAACATCCAAATCTTGGGTTTGAGCGAGGTCAGGTGGACGGGATCAGGAGAAGAACGAACCCCTAGCGGAAACACTATTCTGTACATGGGCCCTGAAAGTGAAGCCAGAAATGGTGTGGCGTTCGTCCTTACGCCGAGAGCGAGAAACAGTCTCATTAGCTGGGAACCAATCTCGGATAGGATTATCGTCGTCAGGCTCAGGACCAGTGTCAGAAACGTCACAATTCTGCAGTGCTACGCACCAACTAATACCACAACATCTGGTGACAAAGAGGAGTTTTATAGCCAACTGAGTGCCACCTTCGAACGTGTTCCAAGAGGTGATATTATTATCATCTCGGGAGATATGAACGCCCAGGTTGGATCAGACAACACTGGACTAGAACACGTCATGGGGAGGCATGGTGACCCTTGGGTCGACCCTTCACGACCTTGGATTAAGAGACCCGAAAACGGCGAATTATTTGTGGAGTTCTGTAGTACTCGGCAAATGGTCATCGGAGGGACCCTTTTTCCACACAAGAGTCATCATAAAACATCTTGGGTTTCCCCTGATGGTGTTACTCAGAACCAGATCGACCATTTGGCTATAAGTCGCCGATGGAGAAGATGTCTCCTCGATGTGCGAGCGAAACGTGGAGCTCACGTGGGGAGCGATCACCACTTGATGGTTGCCTGCTTGAGATTGTGTACAGCAGCTATCCGACGACCACAAATTCTTCAAATGACGCGCAAGCTTAATGTGGATAAACTCAGAGATCCCAACAAAAAACTCGAATACACCACCATTCTACGCGAAAAGTCATCCACATTAGGTGAACATGAAATGCGCACACTGGACGCCAATTGGGAGGCAACCAGAAACATTTTTCTAACTAGTGCTGAAGAATCTGTGGGATATGCGCAAAGCGGTGAGAAACCCTGGATGTCGCAAGACACATGGGACAAGGTTGGCAATCGGAAAAAAGCCAAATTGGCAATCATCTTTCAACCCGATGTCAACCAACGAACGCCCGACTTGAGGCAGAACTACCGCGATGCTCATATACAGCTTAAGAGGGCTGTAAGACGCGACAAGAGAAAGGCCATTGAAGATCTGGCAAACAAGGCAGAATCTGCGGCTTACCTTGGGGATATGGCTTCACTATTTAAAATGATGACACAGTAGACGAACAGGAATTTCACCGCCAACCACCTGGTGAGAGATGTCAACGGAACTCTCCTTAATATGAGTGAACACCAGTTGCGACGATGGAAGGAATACTTCTCTAATATTTAAAACATCTTGACAGATGAAGATATTCCAGAAACAGAACAACTTCCAAACATCCAACCGCAACAATCCTCTATTAGGGACGATCCCCCAGATAAGGAAGAGATAGTTTCCGCCATTCGGTCAATGGCGGGAAGGAAAGCTCCAGGTATAGACGGACTACCAACCGAACGCCTCAAAGCGGACCCGGAAATAACAGCCGATATACTCCTCCTACTCTTCACTAAGGTGTGGAATGATGGAAGATATCCGACTGAATGGAAGGAGGGCGTCATTGTGAAAGTTCCGAAGAAGGGCGACCTTCGGGATTGTGGCAATTGGCGTGGTATATGTCTACTTACTGCCGTATCAAAAATTATGGCTAAGGTAATTCTCAATAGGATTAGTGATGTCGTCGAGAGCACTCTCGAAGTTTATCAGGCTGGATTCCGTAAAGGGTCGTCTTGTACCGACCACACAAATACCCTACGGATAATATTAGAGCAGTCAGCCGAAATGGGTTCGCCACTACATCTCATGTTTGTGGACTTCGAGAAGGCTTTCGACAGCGTTAAGCGAGATTAAGCGAGATTACATATGGAATGCTTTGCGTAGGAGAGGTATTCCAGATAAGGTCATAGCTATGATTAAAGAATCCTACGAAGATGCAAGGTGTCGCGTCTTGCATAGAGGAGAGCTGTCCGAGAGCTTTCCTGTGCGAACGGGTGTCAGACAAGGCTGCATATTATCACCAGCCCTGTTTCTGGTGGTAATAAATGACATCTTGAAAGCTGCACTGGAAGGTGGGGAAGGTAAAGGTCTTCAATGGAGACTATTTAACATCTTAAGTCACCTTGATTATGCTGATGACGTGTGTTTGCTTGCACATACCCGTTCGGACTTAGAGTCAAATGTTCGCTCGTTGCATTCTAAATGCAAAGAGGCGGGACTGAAAATAAATGTGCGTAAAACCAAGTACATGCACATGGGTTCGAACGCAAGCACACCTATTGTTCTTAATGGACAGGATGTGGAAGAGGTGCAAGATTTTTGCTATCTCGGAAGCATTGTCAGCATGGACGGCGGAGCCGAAAAGGATGTTGAGGCTCGGCTAAATAAAGCTCGTCAGGCCTTCGGTATCCTTTCCCCTTTCTGGAGGTTAAGAAAGATCTCCCGTCGCACGAAGCTGCGAGTTTTTGACGCATGCGTCAAATCCGTGTTGTTATATGGTTGTACTACGTGGAAAGTGACCGTTCGACTTACCAAGAAACTACAGACTTTCGTAAAACAATGCCTCCGGCGCATTTTAGGAATATTCTGGCCCGAAGTAATCTCCAACGACGAACTTTGGAGTACAACTCGCCAGACTAAAATAGGTATTGAGATTCAACGGCGAAAGTGGCAGTGGATCGGTCATACCTTGAGGAAACCAGAGCGAAACATCGCAAAACAGGCTCTGGATTATAACCCTCAAGGAAGACGTCGGGTTGGTCGACCATGTAACACATGGAAGCGAGCAGTTGAGCAGGAGGCCAGAGGAATAAACAAGTCCTGGCAACAGCTTAAGGCCGATGCTCAGGATCGCGCCTTGTGGAAGAGAGTTGTTTCTGTCCTATGCCCCTACAGGAGGTCTTAACAGGAATTTGATTTGATTGATATTGATACCTCGAATGTTTGGTGGATTGAAAGCATATGGTCTTCTTCTTCTGGAGAAGAGGGTTAATAGTAAGTCCTTTATCTAGTGCCTAGCTGTCTAACAGCTGTAAAGCGGATTGCATGAGGTCTCCTAGAACTTGCTCAAACTTACCAGTTAGCATGATGACAAGATCGTCTCCATATGCTATTGTGGGGTAGCCGTTCTGATTTAAGATGGAAAGGGGTTCATTCACTGTTAGGACCCACAGGAGAGGCGATATTATACCGCCCTGTGGCGTTCCTTTGTGAACAGAGCACTTTCTTGTCTCCTCACCCATTCGTGCTACGATTTTCCGTGAACGAAGAAGCTTTGCTATCCATGCACTCAGGAGAGGTTCCACACTATGGCTGTGCAAGGCCTCAAGTATGGCATCAATGTTGACGTGGTTGAACGCGCCTTCCACGTCTAGGAAGGCACCGAGTGCAATCTCTTATGATGGAAAGCTTTCTCTACGGCGGTGTCAGTGGATCTACCTTTCAGATAGGCGTGTTGGTGGGGGCATCTAACCGAGAGGATTTACCCGCAGGTAGCTGTCCACCAGTCTTTCTAGGCCTTTAAGAAGGAACGAAGTCAGGCTGATGGGTCGAAAAGCCTTCGGGATGTTGTGGGAGGCTCTACCTGGTTTAGGTATGAAAACTACCTTAACCTCTTGCCATAACTTCGGTATGTAACAAAGACTGATGCATGATTTATATATGTCTACCAGGTACTGAATTATTGTTTCATCCGCGTTCTGGATCATTGCGGGATAGACTTCGTCCAGCCCTGGTGACTTGTAAGGTTTGAAGGAACTGAACGCGATTCCTATGTTTCCTGAAGTTATGACTGTATCTACTAGTTCTGAGTTAGCTAGAATGCGATCGGCACATGAACTTTGTGTCAAAGCAACCAGGGAAATGCATTTGCATTAAAAGTTCAAGTGACTCGCCGCTAGACCCCGTCCATGAACCAATTATCCAGTAATTCAGGCATGTATGGGTCTTTGGATAGGGTCCTCTTTATCCTAGCAGTTTCGTTGACGTTATCGATTTCTTCGCAGAATCTCTTCCATGAATTTCGTTTGACGGCTCTTAGCTGTTTTTTATACAGTGTAAGTGCTGCTTTGTGTTTGTCCCAGTCTGTGTCAAGTTTGCTGGAGTTAGCTTTATTAAAGAGTTTCCTTGCTCGTTTTTTCAGGATATCGAGATCGTTATTCCACCAGACAGTGTTCTTACTATCTTTGGCGGACTTCTGAGGGTAGGAACTCTTGTATGAGTTTGTTAGTATATTTGTTAACACACCCACTCTTTTATCTAAGGAATCTGTTGTTTTTATTGCCGGTAGTCTTTGGTTTATTAGCTCCTGATATTTAACCCAATCCGTTCTTGCTGGATTCCTGTAAAACCGGCTATTTTTTATTGATCCCGCTATTTCAAATCTTATCCACATGTGGTCTGACAAGGGAACTTCCCAGTTGTGGACCGTTCGTGATTTAGAGTTAGTTGCAAGAGTCAGGTCGATAACCTCGCTTCTTGCTCTATTTATGAAGGTGGGTCTGTTACCAACATTACAAACATTTAGATTGTTCATGCTAAGAAATTCTAGAATTGATGGGCATTGGCATCACAACCTATTACCAAGTCCCCTGTGTTGGACTGGACAAGCTGGCACAGGTCAGTCGTTGGAACAACTCTTGCGTCGTATGGCTGGTATGATGAAACCAGCTTAACTGGCTACGGTGTTCCGTTAAGAGACCTCTCCCAAAGCGTCGTTGTTTGGTCTGGGCTGCTGAATTGCGGAATTACAGTTAATTTTAGTGCTTTTTTCGCAACGACACATGTCCGTAGCTTACCTGTTTCGGGTCCGTGAAGGACCGTAAAAGTTTTATTGCACCATCGTAGAATGTGGTTAGAGCCACTCAACCACGGTTCCTGGACAAGTGCAACATCCAAGTAACCTCTTACGAGGTGCTGTTGTTGGAGAGTGGCGGTCGCCGCTTCACTGTGATGTAGATTGGCTTGATTCACTCTCAGTTTCCCGGCTTCTGAAGTTGGCCGCATTTGGTTTCGGTAGTTTGAAGTGGACCATGTTGAGTCCACAATCCGCGAAACCTTTCGCTACAGATAACCTTTCCATGGAGCTTTGGTCGATTCCAAGAACAAGAAGTTGACCCTTGTCTTTTTGTTCTCTATGGAAAAGCTTCCATACCTCCGTAGAAAGATTATTTTGCAGCTTAATATCCTGCAATAGGATTTCAGGGTCTTCAATGATACCCGGGATCCAAACAGACACTTTTGTCAGTCTATGAGCCTCGGCACCTTCCACCACCTGTAGCTTGATGTCCTTCAAGAGCTTGTTCATCTTGGGAACCGCGTTCTGAAGGAAGACCAGAGTGTTTTGGTCCGCACATCCTAAGATAACCTGGCTCGAAGCCATACTTCAAAAAGCTTGGTTTAGCTGGTGGATTACCTAAGAGGTGTTCCCTCAGAATGTTCCTCAATGAAGAGTAGATCTGAGGCCTCACCGACTCTGGTATAATGCCTAGCAAGTCATTGGTATTGATGACTGCTGCCTGGAGGGAACTCCTAGCGACGTCGCTATAGGTAGCCGATCTCGGCAGCTTCTTTTTTGCTGCAGGTATCGGCGTATTACTATCGTCCGATCGGATACGCTTATGTTTGTGCTTACTACCAGTCATTTGGCGCAAAGAATAATGGAAAATAACCGCTGAGAGAGAATAAACAGAGGACATGATCGTGAATCTGGGCGGTTTGGATAATCTTCTTTGGTGCGAAAAGGTGTTACAACAAGTGGTCCATGGCCCTAGCGGAATTAGTTAAGCTATAATATCTAAGAATAATAATATATAATAACTGGTGAAAAGGCTCGGGAATAACGAAGTGAATTGAATTAAATAATTAAACAGATAATTCAAAATAAATTGTGGAGAAACTTAAAACTAGTAGTGAGTTAAAATTATGAGTTCACCAAAAGAACTAATAATTGAAGTGAATCGAATTAAAGTTATCATCGGAGATCATCCAGCACCGAAAACAGCATAACATCGCACCGAATGAAATATTGATTCTTTGTACTGGAGCTATTGATCGTGTTCGCAATTAAGTGTTAAATAAACAACAGCCCTAACCACTCAACAAAAATAATAAAGTTGCGCCCGACTTGTGGGCAGTTTATTTGATTTGTTGCGCTATTGTGTGTAACCGTCAATATGTCCGTCCTGTCGTCGGGTCGTTACCATCGAAAATGGTGTACAGGTGGGCTATGATCACTAGATGTCAGCACGTCTCGTGTTGAGTATGTTGACACAATGTTTCATCGTGGTAAATTTCTTACTCGCACACGTGTGTTTGCTCGCGTTTCGAACTTATTTAGCGCGTTCTTATTCCATTTACGTCAAAACAAAAAGTTTTAAGCCGAATTTCGCGCGAAACAAAAATGGGTAAAATCAAGAAGGAAGCCGGTAATGATGCGGATGTATCGATCAAAGAGGAAGACTCCTACGACGATAAATTGTTGAACGTAAATTCTATCGCTAAACCCATGGCCTCGAAGAAGCTCACGAAAAAATGCTATAAACTGGTAAAAAAGGCAGTGAAACACAAAACCTTTGTACGAAATGGTCTGAAAGATGTACAGAGCCGAATTCGGAAGGGCGAAAGTGGGTAAGTAGCGATTGCAATGCCGGTTTGTGTAAATAAATACCGAGCCGATATTTTTAAGGTTATGGAACGCCCCATTTGATTTCTCACAGTCCTCGTTTCGTTTCCTCCGCAGGATTGTACTGTTTGCCGGCGATGTAACTCCCATCGATATCATGTGCCATTTACCGGCCGTTTGTGAAGAGAAAGGCATTCCGTACACGTATACGCCGAGTCGTGGTGATTTGGGTGCTGCGATGGGTGTGAAGCGCGGCACTGTGACCTTGCTAATACGCGAACATCCCGATTATAAGGAACTTTACGACGAATTGAAAGCGGAGATTGCTTTATTACCGATTCCAACTTAGATGGCGACCAAGATCAACGTGATTAAAGTGCTTTTTTATTTTAATTTTTTATCTTAGATCTTTTTTTTTCTTTTGCTTGTACATTTTTAAGGAGTAAGACTTTATATTGAATAACATCGTCTTTTTAATAAGAACTCAGTTTAACCGTCATCGATGGAATTGTTCTTGTGTTTTAAATTCGAACTGAATAACAATACCTTCATGGTCGGGTTTAAGCTGAACATTTGGTTTAAACTTAAGCATTTCGCGGCTTAAACCAAATGTTCGGCTTAAACTTTGACTGTAAAACCGGCTTCAACACGTTCGTTAGTTGTTATAATCTGAAAAGTAGGTATCCTTATCGATATCGCAAAGTTATTGGTTTTTTTCGCCACTAATTCAATTACCATATAAATTGCGGGCCGATTCCACAACCGGATCGTACGGAAACGGTGCAGCGATGCGTGTCGCTCCGGTTGGCCTCTTCTGCCATAATAAACCTGCCGAAAAACTTCTCGAATTGGTTCGCAAATCGGCCGAAATCACACACACCCATCGTTTAGGAGTGAACGGCGCCATCGTTCAAGCTCTGGCGGTTAATCTTTGCCTTCAAACGCTTTCAAAGGCATTCACACCGACTGCTTTTCTCGACCAACTCATTCACAAAGTCCACGAAATCGAATCGATCCCGGATGAACTCGGCTTCAAGGATTCCGGGCCGACATTCCGGCCGACATTGTTTTGCTTTCGTTATTGCGCAACTTGTCTTCTTTTGCGGCGTAGTCAAGATTGACAAATACCTCCTTAGCACTAGGGGCAATTCTGTGAAAGCCGCGATTACCGCGCACTAAAACATTTCAGTGGAAATTAAATCATGTTCGCATCGAATAAATAAACGTTTTTCCCCTCTCTCTCTGTTATTCGATATTGAAACTCTAAGAATTGTTTCCCTTAAGTAAAAAATGAACAATCACAACGATGACATTAAATTAGAGTCTAACGAGCAATACGGTTTATTGGGTCTGGACACTGGCAATCAAGGCAACACTTCCGCTTCTACGCCAGGCTCAACGTCGTCGTTTCGTATTTCGAAATTACGTGTCACGATCCATACGAAACGTATTCAGCGATAGCGTGACCTATAGAGCACAATTTTCTGCTATTACCGAAAAAGATATTAAACATGCCATGGCAAATCTCGGTCATCCGAATGAAAACGAGGCTAAATCGGTGGATGCTAGGCAAGAACTCGATCGAATTGGTAAGTGGGTTCATTGATGAATCTCGTTGCGATGAGGACGACGAAGAGGATCACGATGTGAAGAGCTTAGGACGCGCGCGGACAGTACACTATGTACATTATAGTAAAGTGCGACAAAGAGCGTTACTATACACGACGATATTCCAGTTGGCCCTTATCAGGGCCACCAAATAAATGAATAAAGAGTAAAATGTTTTTTGCTGTCTGTTTTTGTTATTGCTTACGTGAAAACGTGTAAACAATTAACGTTTATTGCTATTTAAGTAACGTTCACATGATATGAAACATTTGTACGGTTTAATGCGAAAGCTCGGCCCAGTAAAAGTAAAAGCGTCCAGCGAAGGAAAAAGCTCGGCCCAGTAAAAGTAAAAGCACCCAGCAAAGGCAAAAGCTCGGCCCAGACAAATTCGAAACGCAAAAAGAGGGGCGAAAATACAAACATCTAACGATCACATCAGAGAAAAGCTGAGTGTGTGGCTTAGCGGGCAGCGTGCTTGCTTCAGAATGTCTTAGTCGGACGACGTCGGTTTTCGATTCTCCATCTCGACGCAAGGGTTTTTTTTAATTTTTTTTTTTTGGGGTACGGAAAATGTATTTGTCATTTATTTTTTTTTTTGGTGGTGTGGAAAATTTATTTCTGCAATGCTTGTTATTAAATTATATATACCATCATTGACTACAATAACTGTCAGAAACGCTTGCGATGAAATTCGAAACGTAAATTGATGAATTAGAACATAGCAGGTCAATCTAATCGAATTGAATATCAGCGTTAAATTTGCGGTGATACTTAATTCAAGCTTCAGACAAGTTTAGAAGAGTTTCTCGTAGGTATAAGAATGATAAGATAAAAAGTTTATACTACTGGTAATAAAAACATTAGTACGATAGAAAACGTTAAAATTGTTTGATTCTCCAAAACGAATTGTTCTTTTTTTCCAAATAAATACGAAACCAGTACTTACACAGATAAGATCTCAAAACTATAAGTGAATCTCAATATCATTACGTCTTCAAAAACAATAGATTGGTGAATGTGAATGGTAGGCATCTGAGAAGCGTTAGACAATGAAGAAATAAATTACATCTAGAATTGATTGATGCTTACCGAGAGTACATGACTTACACCTTCAGCATTGATTTCGATGGGAAGTATTAAAAAAAAAATTTTCGCCGATACTTTTCTTGTATTTTTTTATTTGTATTTTCATCGAAAATCATAAAAACATCACATTTGTATGACTAAATTACACGAAGCACAATAAAATAATGAAAATAAAATTTAAGACAATCAGAAAACTAAAAAAAATTGTTGCCGCTTCTCCAACCAATCACCAATATCCTTCATGTTTCCCTCTACCCATTCAATATTATTCTGAATATTTTCGATTGCTTGTCGTCTCGAGGCTGCACCGGCCCCAGCCTCTGGATTAATTTAGAAGAAATGCTGAACTTCTTTCAGTTCAATATTGCCCGAAAATCCGCCGGTTCTCGAAGGTATCATTCGTCCTAAATACCGTTCATTCAAACCGAAACGTTCAACCAATTTATCCCAATCGGATATTATCTGTATCGCAGGCGACTTCGATATATCTTAAAAAAAAAGGAAATAATAATAAAATTCGACAAATTTTGGTTCAATAATCGTCGTTTAACGTACTTCATTAAAATTGACGTCCTTAAATTTATTCCACACTTTGTCCCACGATCGTTCGTATATCGGGCTTTGGTGGTTTTGTCGGATCTGCCAACCAAGCACGGTTTATATTAAAGTGAACACGCCGATTCAAGAACTACGAAACGGAGACGACTGTATAAAAAATGAGAATGTTAAATCATTTCTTATCGATGTAAGAACTCTCGTAAAAGCCTACGATACGGTCGAACGAGAGCTTCAAGCGGTACAGCTTTCGAACGGAATGTGGTTTAAAGTAAAGAGATGGTCTAGCCCCATACTTTTCAACTTGGGACTAGAGTACGACTTCAGGAGACCAGGGCCCGATTTGGTGATGATAAATTGCGCGCGGTAATAGATTGTATTTAGAGTAAAACAATGATTTCCAATAACCTCAACTGTTCTGGATGGAATTGTAAAAGCAGTTTATGTTAAGAGTCAGCGAATAACGTAGATCATCTCTCCTGCTGTATATTGTTTCATTCAATTTTACTCTTGATAAATTAGTAAGCCGGGGGTATATTCTTGTAGCCCCAATATCTCTTAAAACTGCCCACAATCACAGTGGTCGTATGATACTTAGTTTTTTCCTTAAATACATTTACCGGTGGAGGTCTTGACCGTTCCTGGAAGATTTACCGCCCGTTGCAATCTTTACCCTAGATAATATTTCCCAATGAAGAATTTTAATTTCATAAGGCTGATATTTTTTTTTGTAGCACCTTCAGCAGTTCGCAGTGGCGTAACTAGAATTTCTGGGGGAGCGCTCAGCTGGTAAAATTTTCTTATACCATTTTTTTTTGACATGGATATGTCCAATGGCTCGACACAACCAAAAATTTTTGTGCATTTCTTACCGTGAGTCTATATCTCTAACAGATACCCATAAACTCAACTGATCAATACAAAAACACAAGACCAAAATAAAAGGAAAACGCACCCTACTCGTTTCGATCTACATTTCGCCAAGCACTTCGATTAAGAAAATACGCGAGTTGTGTGTATATATTTGGAATAGAAATTGAAATCCGCCGTTTCCTAATATATGGCGTCAGCAGTAAATGCTGGTCAAATATGGCGTCACATGAGGTAAGGCATCTGTCAACAACTCATTAAATTTGTCAACTATTATCGGCGTCATACACTATTTTATGGGCGAATATGTCAAAGTTTGAGCCAAATAGGCGTCATTTGCGGGAAGTTTTGCTTTTTGCCTTCAATTCAAAAAAATTGGTTGCTAAGGCACGTCGAATCATTGTTGAAACTTATGATGTGAGGGTAATTAGTGAAACAACGTGTTGCGAAAGGTTCTAACGCTACGAAATGGGTGATTGCGGCGTGGAAGACAAGGAGCGTCCCAGATCGGTGAAAAAGTTGGAAGACGCAGAATGGGAGGAATATTCATGCCAAACACAACAAGATCTTGCAGATTCATTGGACGTGACTCGACAAGCCATTTCGCATTGTTTGAAAAGCTTGGAAATGATGCAAAAGCAAGGAAATTGGGTGCCATACGAGTTGAAGCCAAGTAACGTCGACTTTTTTTCACATGCGAACAGCTGCTTCAACGGCTAAAAAGGAAAGGTTTTTTGCATCGACAAAAATTTGGGGGAAATCCGCAACCATGCATCAACATCGACGGCCAAGCCCAACATCCACGGCTCGAAAATCATGCTGTGTTTGGTGTACGGTGAGCTACTGCAACCGAGTGAAACCATCACAGGTGCTCACTACCGAATGCATTCGAGCCGAGCATTGATGTAATAACGGCCGTAAGACGAAGAGAGAAACGAAAAAGTTTTTTTGCTGCCTAACAACGCTCGTCCACATGTTTCTTACGTTGTGAAAACCTACCTGGAAGTACTGAAATGGGACGTTCCACTGCAGTATTCAACAGACATTGCCCTGTCCGACTACCACCTTCGATTAGGCATGGCCTGGCTGAGCAACACTTCCATGGGGAGAAGTTGTGGTTAGCGACGGACAATTTGAAGAATAAATATTTAACTCAGTCTAGACCCCGTCGTGAGCAGATACTTTTCGTTTATCGCTGGTTCGTTTTAGTGGTGACCCGTTAGCCAGCTCGCTTAATAAGTGACCTAATCTCGGTTTTTTTTTTCGTTTCCCATTGTTTTTGCGATATTTTTTCCCGAATTACCGTTCAAATCAAAAGTGGCAATGGCCTCCGGTCCAGGTGGCAACAATAAGTTTGGTTGGCTGGAAGAAATAAATATCTCCAGCTCAAACAATATCCGCAAACGAAAGAAAAAGGCATCTCCGTTAA
Source organism: Chorisops tibialis (assembly GCA_963669355.1). Classification (NCBI taxonomy): domain Eukaryota; kingdom Metazoa; phylum Arthropoda; class Insecta; order Diptera; family Stratiomyidae; genus Chorisops; species Chorisops tibialis. The sequence continues at coordinate 166,763,526 of OY770263.1, read as the reverse complement.
AATTCGAACCAACTTCAAGTGATGTATCGTCTCAACCGAAATATCTCGTTCTCACGCATCAATCAAGCACTGTCCATTTAGGTTCTTTGAACCCGTTTCTCCTGAAAAAGGCAGTCGACAGTGTTTCCACAACAAATTGCGTGATGGAAGATTGTTATTACTCTGTAATAATGAAAAAACCGCTAACCTTTTTCTAAAAGTCAGTAACTTTGGAGGCTTTATTCCAGTTATAACGGAACTACACAGTATTCTCAACTCAACAAAGGGAATTGTATATAATCGAGCACTTTCCAATCTTTCAGATGAAGACATTATAGCTGGGTTATCACACCTAAACGTCACTCAGGCAACGGTACTCAAAAAGAAAATTGAGAACGTCTAGTCATCTTGACTTTAAACAGATACAAGCTTCTTGAAACTGTCGAGGTCGGATAGCAACGCATACCCGTTAGGCTTTACATTCCTAACCCGATGCAATGTCGATTATGTCAATTAATTGGACATACTCAAAAATGGTGCAAATCAGAACAACCAGTCTGTGAAAAGTGCGGCGAGAATTTCAACACAGATAAGCACTCGAAACCTCCCTCGCCATGCGAAAAAAACTTCTGCGTAAACTGCAAATCTGACGCCTACGCTTTATTATTCGTGACGTTTCGGTCTGTGTTTAAAGGTCTCAGCACAGACCGAAACGTCACGAATAATAAAGCGTAACAGTGTAGAATCCGGAAATCTTTTCTTTCAATTCGAAATGCACTGTGAAAACATTCAGCAAACCATACCGGATCCTTGTTAAAACTTGCATTAATGTAGGTACTTCATAGTTCCATTGACGCTTTGCTATAACTCAGGATAAATGGCCAAAGTTCCAAAATTCTCTCAATCCACTGTCAGCACAATACCAACCGTCAGGCAATATAAACAACTTTTTAATACATAAATCCGCTCACTCTCCAAAACACTTACACCCATCCCAAACTGTTCGCATCTTATATATGCCGACAATATTTTACTATACTCATCAGGTAATAGGAATACAGTTACATCAGCACTATCCAATGGCTTAAGCATCGCAACATCATGGTGTAACAGCATGGGGGTTTTACTTCCTACAGCAAAGGCGGAACTACTACACGTATGCAGAAAAAAGCGATGCCCCACGGACCAAATGGAAGTAAACGGTATTGTAGCGGTCGAATGCATCAAAATTCTTGGACTAGTATTTTCAAAATAATTGAACTGGAATAACCACCTCAAACACCTTTACAAAAAACTAATAAAAATAAACCAATTGCTAAAGTACATCGCTGGCCACTCTTTTGGGCCATTAATGGAAGCCTGCTCCAAAATCGCGAAAACCATCACTGAAGGTACACTGAATTATGGCATTACACTATACGGAACTGCATGTCAAACAGATTTATCAAAGCTTCAAACATCATGGAACGCCATTTGCCGAACCACATTATGCGCTCTCCGCTCAACACCGGTTCCAGCTTTAAGAGTTGAAAGCGGTACACTTCCCCCCATTGTACATTGAAAGAAAGCAGCTGGAACTTGTAGATAAAATTATTTGTAATCCATACAACACATACCACGACTCCCTTTGGATGCTCCTTCCATTGCGCTCCACCTCAAAAAGACATTCATGCCTCCAGAAAGCGTTAACCAAATACAAAACTCATAATATACCAGTTCCGCCCCAACAAGAACGTCCCAAAATAGTAACTAGATGGGTTCCTCCAATATATGATTTCAGCATTCAAGCCTTAGACAAACAACTTCTCAAAAACGCAACCAGCCACGAACAGTATCGAATGTCTTTTCGAGAACTTTTAGCCACCTTTCCGAGCTGCAGACACATCTACACAGATGCGTCCAAAACAACTTCTGCTGTAGCATATGCTATTGTTGAATTAATCAATAGCCACACCACTTTAAAATCACGATATTTGGACCCAGCAACTGATATTCAGCCAGCAGAAATATTTGCGATTATCAAATTTCTGTTAAGACCCCCTATAGGGGCATAGGACAGAAACAACTCTCTTCCACAAGGCGCGATCCTGCGCATCGGCTTTAAGCTGTTGCCAGGGCTTGTTTATTCCTCTGGCCTCCTGCTCAACTGCTCGCTGCCATGTGTTACATGGTCGACCAACCCGACGTCTTCCTTGAGGGTTATAATCCAGAGCCTGTTTTGCGATATTTTGCTCTGGTTTCCTCAAAGTATGACCGACCCACTGCGACTTTCGCCGTTGAATCTCAATACCTATTTTAGTCAGGCGAGTTGTACTCCAAAGTTCGTCGTTGGAGATCACTTCTGGCCAGAATATTCCTAAAATGCGTCGGAGGCATTGGTTTACGAAAGTCTGTAGTTTCTTGGTAAGTCGAACGGTCACTCTCCACGTAGTACAACCATATAACAACACGGATTTGACGCATGCGTCAAAAACTCGCAGCTTCGTGCGAAGGGAGATCTCTCTTAACCTCCAGAAAGGGGAAAGGATACCGAAGGCCTGACGAGCTTTATTTAGCCGAGCCTCAACATCCTTTTCGGCTCCGCCGTCCATGCTGACAATGCTTCCGAGATAGCAAAAATCTTGCACCTCTTCCACATCCTGTCCATTAAGAACAATCGGTGTGCTTGCGTTCGAACCCATGTGCATGTACTTGGTTTTACGCACATTTATTTTCAGTCCCGCCTCTTTGCATTTAGAATGCAACGAGCAAACATTTGACTCTAAGTCCGAACGGGTATGTACAAGCAAACACACGTCATCAGCATAATCAAGGTGACTTAAGATGTTAAATAGTCTCCATTGAAGACCTTTACCTTCCCCACCTTCCAGTGCAGCTTTCAAGATGTCATTTATTACCACCAGAAACAGGGCTGGTGATAATATGCAGCCTTGTCTGACACCCGTTCGCACAGGAAAGCTCTCGGACAGCTCTCCTCTATGCAAGACGCGACACCTTGCATCTTCGTAGGATTCTTTAATCATAGCTATGACCTTATTTGGAATACCTCTCCTACGCAAAGCATTCCATATGTAATCTCGCTTAACGCTGTCGACCCTTTACGGAATCCAGCCTGATAAACTTCGAGAGTACTCTCGACGACATCACTAATCCTATTGAGAATTACCTTAGCCATAATTTTTGATACGGCAGTAAGTAGACATTTACCACGCCAATTGCCACAATCCCGAAGGTCGCCCTTCTTCGGAATTTTCACAATGACGCCCTCCTTCCATTCAGTCGGATATCTTCCATCATTCCACACCTTAGTGAAGAGTGGGAGGAGTATATCGGCTGTTATATCCGGGTCCGCTTTGAGGAGTTCGGTTGGTAGTCCGTCTATACCTGGAGCTTTCCTTCCCGCCATTGACCGAATGGCGGAAACTATCTCTTCCTTATCTGGGGGATCGTCCCTAATAGAGGGTTGTTGCGGTTGGATGTTTGGAAGTTGTTCTGTTTCCGGAATATCTTCATCTGACAAGATGTTTAAAATATCAGAGAAGTATTCCTTCCATCGTCGCAACTGGTGTTCACTCATATTAAGGAGAGTTCCGTTGACATCTCTCACCAGGTGGTTGGCGGTGAAATTCCTGTTCGTCAACTGTTTCATGATTTTAAATAGTGAACCCATATCCTCAAGGTAAGCCGCAGATTCTGCCTTGTTTGCCAGATCTTCAATGGCCTTTCTCTTGTCGCGTCTAACAGCCTTTTTAAGCTGTATATGAGCATCGCGGTAGTTCTGCCTCAAGTCGGGCGTTCGTTGGTTGACATCGGGTTGAGAGATGATTGCCAATTTGGCTTTTTTCCGATTGTCAACCTTGTCCCATGTGTCTTGCGACATCCAGGGTTTCTCACCGCTTTGCGCATATCCCACAGATTCTTCAGCACTAGTTCGAAAAGTGTTTCTGGTTGCCTCCCAATTGGCGTCCAGTGTGCGCATTTTATGTTCACCAATGTGGATGACTTTTCGCGTAGAATGGTGGTGTATTCGAGTTTTTTGTTGGGATCTCTGAGTTTATCCACATTAAGCTTGCGCTTCATTTGAAGAATTTGTGGTCGTCGGATAGCTGCTGTACACAATCTCAAGCAGGCAACCATCAAGTGGTGATCGCTCCCCACGTCAGCTCCACGTTTCGCTCGCACATCGAGGAGACATCTTCTCCATCGGCGACTTATAGCCAAATGGTCGATCTGGTTCTGAGTAACACCGTCAGGGGAAACCCAAGATGTTTTATGATGACTCTTGTGTGGAAAAAGGGTCCCTCCGATGACCATTTGCCGAGTACTACAGAACTCCACAAATAATTCGCCGTTTTCGGGTCTCTTAATCCAAGGTCGTGAAGCGTCGACCCAAGGGTCACCATGCCTCCCCATGACGTGTTCTAGTCCAGTGTTGTCTGATCCAACCTGGGCGTTCATATCTCCCGAGATGATAATAATATCACCTCTTGGAACACGTTCGAAGGTGGCACTCAGTTGGCTATAAAACTCCTCTTTGTCACCAGATGTTGCGGTATTAGTTGGTGCGCAGCACTGCAGAATTGTGACGTTTCTGACATTGGTCCTGAGCCTGACGACGATAATCCTATCCGAGATTGGTTCCCAGCTAATGAGACTGTTTCTCGCTCTCGCTACGCTAGTTTATTTATAATTTCAAATCAATGGAAACTGTCTTCCTACAGAAAAAGAAATTTTCACCTGAAACTTTTTCAATTCAACTTCTAAAACAAATTTTCCATTTCCCAAATACTTTTAATTGGTTTTCTGCCTTAAACTCGTAAATCTTAAAAATACAACTTAACGCTACATATCACCTTAAAAATAATACAAAATAGGACACTTTTAAAAAGTTATTCGGGAAAAAGGACGAGATTCATTCAATAATTTCGCCATCATTTTAAAAGTGTGGGAGACAAACTTTCCCGGCAAACAGTTCGGATACAACGGTTATCCAAAGCGCCAGAACGAACATAATATACGAGATTCCAATCTTATACGTGTTGGGCAGCTGATAGGCCTGTCCGCCGATCTCGGCAACGTGAAACCCGAGCGGAAAGATAACAGCGGCCAAGCAGAAGAGCACCATCGCCGTGAAGCCTACCCACCGAGCGTATGGAATTACGTTGCGATCCCAGCTGCTTGCGGCCAGCAGAATGATGGTTGTCGTGATGCAAATGCAACCGACAAAGATACATATGAGCGCCAGGAGCCACTCTGGTCGGAGTTCGGGCGTGAAACAAACCTGTGCGCGATTGTAGAGCGTCATGCATGTCCACATCAGGCCAAGACGAATTTCGCCTGAAATATATGAAGGTCATAGAGTTAGAGTCGTGCGTGATCCGGAAGTTTTTCGTTTCGATTCTAGTTCATGCAGTGAAAATTCTGTTTACCTCCTTCGTCTGTTACAATCCAGTCTGGCATTGCCAAACTCACGACTGCAAAAACATCAGCTGCCATAAACAGCGTTGCACTGATCGTTGTTAATTTGTCCATTCTTGAGTTTTGTTCGTCGTCTTCATGGATTGAAATGCGATCACGGGAGTATTTTAATTATTTATTTTTCTAATTGCGTTTACTTTTGGTGTTTTGACATTTCAACCAGTTTGCACAAAGTGGAAGGGATATGAAAATTGTCAACGTACTGTCGGACATCGGGAATGTGTTTCAATGGAAGTTTCTTAGATGTATACGAGAATCCAAAGACTAGCGGGAGATTTTAAATTTTTTAATTTTTTAAGGGATTATGCAAAAGGATAAGCCTAGAAATGTTTTTCAGGCTAACGGTTAAATCAAGTTATTGACAATCTATTAATATATAAATATAAATATAAAAGTACGGAAGGTTTTGGTGAACTATCAAGCAGTGTGAGGAAACAGATTACTTCTTTCATTAGGGAGATTTAATGGAGATAAGTTAGGAGAAATTATACGAGTAAACAATATAGGAGAAAGCCGTTATAGAAGTTTTTTAATTTTCTCGTATTTTAATTACTTTTTAACAGATTTTTGTTGAATGGCAGCAATCAATAAATCAATTTCCTGTTAGTGGGTCTGTAGGGGAATAAAAGGAATCCTTCATTTTGCTAGCAGAGTGATGAAAATTTTTTAGGTCGCAGCAGCACGATTTGCCTTCGGCTCAGGAGCTTGAGTTAGGTCATTGACCCAAGAAAACATCCTTTTTTGTGTTGAGAAACATTCCAGGGAACGGAGAAAAAAAAAGATCATAACAATCCATAAGCTGTAATTCCGCTTAGCAGGACGTTTTCCTACAGCTTTTTCAAATTTGCTTAAAACATTCCACAAACCGCGGAAAAGAGAACTCGTGCATCACTTTTCAGGTTTTTTGTTATGCGTGACCGAAGAGATAGCGGAGTAGTTACTCCATGGAACACTAGAGGCACTTTTCCATAGTTTGGCAAAGCTGAAGCCCTGTTTTTGAAGCGAAATTTAAAAAAACTGTCGATTTTTTTGGTACGTTCTGAACATCAAGAACTGTGCGCAGTTTTTGTAATACTTAACTAAAAAGTCACAAACAAAAATATTGAAACAACAATTTATCTTAGGGTGCATTAAATTGGCAAAAGAAAACCACTAAACCCACCACTCCACGAATGGTGAAATGAGAACGGTGAATTCGCAGGTGTCGGCTTTGACATTTCTGCCATGGAGGTAATCTACTCTAAGTTAGCCAATACCAACGTAATCAAAAGTACAGTAGTACAAGTAGTAATTTTACTTTGAAAATGGGGGTTTTTATTGAAATGAAACCAAATGTTTTGAGGAAAATTGTTTATTATATGAAATTAAATACAAATTTATTACATATATTATTTGTTAATAAAATTGAAAGAAATATTTCCGGATTCTACACTGTTACGCTTTATTATTCGCGACGTTTCGGTCTCTGCTGAGGCCTTTATCAAATTGATCGACAATTACAAAAGAGAATTATTATATAGAAAATGGGGGTTAATTGAGTATGGGATGGGTAATTAAGGTCAAATTAGAAAAACAAAATCCGTACCCAGAAATCCTTGACTAATTTAACTTCCTGATACTAATTAATTAACCTTAGTTAACTAATTTAACCTTAATTACCCTTCCCACACTCAATTAATAATAATTCTCTTTTGTAATTGTCGATCAGTTTGATAAAGGTCTCAGCAGAGACCGAAACGACATGAATAATAAAGCGTAACAGTGTAGAATCCGGAAATCTTTTCTTTCAATTTTATTAACAAATAACATATGTATTAAATTTAATAAATTTGTATTTAATTACATATAATATACAATTTTTGTCAAAACATTTGGTTTCATTTTAATAAAAGCTCCCTTTTCAAAGCAAAATTACTACTTCACTGTACTTTTGATTACGTTGGTATTGGTTAGCTTAGAGTAGAGTACCACCATGCAAGAAGTCAATGCTTTCTACATCTCAAGCTGGGCAGAACTGACGTAGCGGCCATCTTGAATGACTCCAGTGGGTATGACGTCATGGATTTTTCCATTTCACAAGACCACCTGTATTATTTTTCTACAAACTTGTCGTAAAAATGTTGAAAGCCTGTTGAGTTTATATTACGCGTGGTAAACTTTGGCGTTAGAAAAAATGAATAATAAAACAATGCAGCTGAGGCAAAAGATATTTATTGTTAATCACTTGAGTGCTTGTGGTGGAATAACAAGAATTGTGAAATACATAAATGAGCAAGTGTCAAAATGACCGAAATCCGCAGCAACCTTTTGAATGTATTTCGATTGACACAAGTGATATATGTCTTCGGTCCTTGATGACTTCCATTCCAAAGTAAAATTTAATTTCACCCAAATCCTGCAATTCGTATTTCGATGCGATAGTTTTCTTTATTTCGTTGACTGTATGGATAGACTTTGCTGCCACAATCATGTCGTCCACATATATTAGAAGAAATGACCGTGCGCCGTTTTCGTCCTTGAAGTATAAGCACTGATCCGCTTTGCTGGAAACCTGCATTGATCAATGTTTTGTGAATAGCGTCGTTCCATACTTTCGCTGCTTATTTCAGACCATATAGACTTTTCTTTAATAAACAAACGAGCTCTTTGTTTTCTTCAAATCCTGGTGGCTGTTTCATGTAGATCGTTTCAGTCAACTCCCCATTTAAAAATGCTGTTTTGGCATCGATATGCCGTACAACGAGTTTTTCTTTCGATGCAAGTGTTCTGAAAGTCGTTTGTCTAGCAACAGGGGCAAACACTTGATCGTAATCCGTTCCATATTTTTGTGAAAAACCCTGTGCCACCAGACGTGCCTTGTATCGATTAATTTTTCCTTTCGCATCTGTTTTTACTTTATAAACCCATTTACAGCCAATTGCCTTTCGATCTTTTGGTAATTCGCACAATTGCCATGTTTCATTATTCTTTAATGAATCCATTTCGTCTTTCAATGCGTCTAATAAACTTTTCGGCTCTTCAACTTTATACACCATGTTCATTTCTTCGATTAAACGCCGTGAAGCAATACCTTTATTCACTCGCTGTGATATTCGACAAACTGGTGTTTCATGAATTTCATCGTCACTATTATTTTCGTTGCTTTCACTGTTCCTTTCGTTGGACAGTTGATTCAATCTTTCAGCGAATGACTCAATATCATTCGTTGCTGTATCGCCGCTGTTGCCTACTGCTTTACTGCTGTTATCGCGTATATCTGTATTGCCTTCCGTTGATTTGGTCATAATGACGCCGATGACACTTGATTCGACGCTCGTATCTCTTGATGAACTAACGTTTTCCTCATTCGCAAAGCTTTCCGTAAAACGAACATCTCGGCTGATCACCAATTTGTTTTTGTCCGGATCGAAGCATCTGAATCCCTTAGAATTTTCGTCATAGCTAACGAAAATCATTTGCGCTGCCGTACAATCCAATTTTCGACGTTTTTCTGATGGAATATGAACGAAACATTTAGCGCCGAAAACTGATAAATGTTTGATACCTGGCTTTTGCTGATTCCACGCCCCGTATGGTGTTTTCTCAATCGCTCGGCTAGGTAAACGGTTTTGAATATAATTCGCTGTATTAACCGCTTCAGCCCAAAATTTATTCGGCAAATTGGCGTCCAACAGCATGCAACGCGCCATCTCGATGAGTGTACGATTTTTTCTCTCGGCAACACCATTCTGCTGCGGCGTGTATGGTGTTGTATACTGCATTTGAATTCCTTCGCTTTTCAAAAAATCGACAACTTTCTTTCCAATATATTCTCCTCCTCGATCCGACCGCACAACTTTAGGTTTCATAGAAAATTTATTTTTCACCATTGCTACGTACTCTTTTATTTTTTCGTCGACTTCTGATTTATTTTTTATCAAATAAATCACCGTATAGCGCGAAAAATCATCGATGAATGTGAGTACGTATCGCTTACCGCTCGGTGAAACTGTTTGCATCGGACCGCATACATCCGTGTGAATAAGATCGAGTGGTGCTCTATATACCGTCAATGATTGCTTCGGGAACGGCAAACGTGTTGTTTTTCCTTTCAAACACACTTCGCATTTAACTTTAATTCCGCAATCGACGATCTTAATTCCGTCAACTTTTCTCTCCGAACACATTCGCTTAATTGCTTCTGGATCGCGATGACCAAAGATGCGATGCCAGTAATGAATGCAATTAACTTTGTGCTCGAGTACTGCATACACTTTATTAGGTTGACGTAACGTAAACAAGTTCGATTGCATATCAGCTACTGCAACTTGTTTGTCTCCGTATTTAATTTCACACGTTTGATTTTTGGGATCAAAACTCACTGCATAACCCTTTTCCAGCAAAATTTTCACTGACAGCAAGTTTCCTTGAATTTTCGGCACATACAAAACATCTGTCACCGTTGCCATCGTGGTTTTTCCGTTCGCATTTACCATCTCAATGCGACAAACACCTTTCCCCTCTACATCTACGCTTTCCCCGTTTGCGACGTTCAGACTTGTGCCTTTCAATTCTTCGAGAGAAACGAAAAAACTTTTGTTACTGGAAATATGTTTCGTTGCACCCGAATCGAGAATCCAGGCATGACGATTCTTGTTGGATGATGTTATGAACAAGAAATCATCATTCTCTTCGACTTTATTTGCCTTGTCGCTTGTTGATGCACTTTTAATTTTCGTTTGTTTGTCCTTCCACGATTTGTATTTACCGCAATCAGTCTTTATGTGGCCAGATTTTTTACAAAAGAAACACGTAATTTTACCTTTGTTTTTCATTGTAGTTTTTAATGCCGAATCCTCATGTGCGTTAACGTCAGCTTCTTTACGACGATGATACTCTGTAATTAACTTTGATTGCACAATGACAAAGTAACATCTTGCTCTGGTCGTGCCACAATTAGATTATCGTAGCTACGCGGTAAACTGCTAACGATGACACCGACATGCCATGTAGTCGATAATTGTCCTTCACCCAAATCACTCAACTTTTGGAACAAATTCGTGATTTCACTCAAATGCTCTTCCACATTTCCATTTTCACTCATTCGTAATCCACAGATTCGACGAATGATACTAATTTTGTTGGTCATCGAATCCTTTTCGTGGAATGTCTTTAACGCTGCCCACATATCTTTAGCTGTGGTTTTGTTTCGAATATGGCACGGGTTTTGTCTCACTTAAAACACTCCATAACTTTTCTTTCATGAGCAATAGTTCCATTTTATACTTCCACATAAAATAATTGTCATTATTCAATTTCGCAATCACAACTTTAGTAGATTCCGCCATTTTGACTTTATGCACTCGCACTTGTAATTCGCGTACACCGTATTTTTATTTCGAACCGAATTTCACTTTTTCTTCAACTGGGCCCCATAACCTGTTGAAAGCCTGTTGAGTTTATATTACGCGTGGTAAACTTTGGCGTTAGTAAAAATGAATAATAAAACAACGTAGCTGAGGCAAAAGATATTTATTGTTAATCACTTGAGTGCTTGTGGTGGAATGACAAGAATTGTGAAATACATAAATGAGCAAGTGTCAAAATGATATACATAATGTGGCACAGGGTGTCGCACAAAAGAGAGTGATTCTACAAGAGAAATGAATTTGAATTGTCTTTCTCAACACAATTTTCTGGAAAAAACCATTTTATCGAACGTCGATCGCCTGTCCTCACAAAAGGCCAGGAAGAAAAGAATACTTTCGGACGAAACAAAACTGCTAATTGAGAAACGAAGCATATTAGGTAACGACAGGAAAGCTAAATCGGAAATTAACAAGAGGATAAAGAAAAGTATAGCTAGAGATTACAAGACACGAAACATGAAGATTTTCGAAAAATATATTACTAGCACATGAGCAATCAAAAAGGCCAGGAAGGAAATGCAGATAGGAAAGGAGTGGATATCAAACTTGCAAGGAAATAACGGCATACAATCATTTGACAGAAAGGATATACTCGCAAATGCAACTTCGTTTTACCAGCATTTATACTCAGACAACAGTACATAAATTGAAGAGAACTCACGATACACGAGTACTCAGAAAGAATATTTAGTCCCAAGTATTATCAACGCTGAGGTAGAGAAAGCGATCAACACACAAAAAGCAGATAAGAGCCCAGGAGACGACCGCATCAGTAATGAAATTATAAAAGTAGCTATACCATCAATACTAGAATTTTTGACAGGAATCTTTAGCCAAGTTATACAGACTCAATCGATACCACAGCAATGGACAACGTCCAATATCATCCTTTTTCACAAAAAAGGGAACAGAAATGATATTGCGGACTACAGACCTATTAGTCTGATGGCGAATTTTTACAAAATATTCTCAAAAGTAGTCCTAACCAGAATTTGTAATGTACTCGACGCCAATCAACCACGAGAACAAGCAGGTTTCAGGAGAACGTATTCGACTATGGACCATATTTACACACTCCTCCAAGTTATAGAAAAATATACGGAATTTAACAAAAGAGTTTATATTGCATTTATTGACTACACGAAAGCTTTTGATACAGTTAAGCACAATGCGATATGGAAAGCTCTAGAGGAACAGGGCGTAGAAAACGGTTACATATCCATCCTAAAACAAATTTATATGCACAGTACAGCAAGGGTAAAATTGGAAACTATAGGACCGAAGTTTGACCTGAAGAGGGGAGTTCGTCAGGGAGATCCAATATCACCGAAGCTCTTCATAGCTGTCCTTGAAAGCATTTATCGAAAACTAAATTGGGACTCGCTCGGGTTCCGAATAGATGGGGACAGACTAACGCATCTTCGGTTTGCAGATGATGGCGCCGAAAATCACTACAAACTTCAACATATGATTCAAAACTTAGCTGCAAAAAGTGGAAATGCTGGCCTTCTAATAAATGTTACGAAAACAAAGCTCTTGACCAACGCGAAGAAGCCTTCTATTTTATTAAATGGGAAAGCAATCGAATACGTCGACGAATGCGTGTATTTAGGTCGTGTAATATTCATGAAAGACAATACAACGAAGAATGTTAACAGACGTATCTCTACGGCATGGAAGCGGTTTTGGTCTTTAAAGGACGTTTTGAAAAGTGAGCTACCTTTCAGTTTGAAACGAAAGCTTCATGACAGCTGTATTCTTTCCGCACTAACATATGCTTCACAAACATGGGCATTAACGACTTCCAACACCGAAAAGCTCGAAGTCTGCCAACGTGCTATGGAAAGAGCAATGCTGGGCATCAATCGATCGCACAGACAAAGAAATTCCACCATAAGGAAACGAACCGGGATCATAAGCTGCAAAAGTAGAGCAAGATCTTTAAAGTGGAAGTGGGCGGGTCACATCGCAAGGTGCACAAACAATAGATGGACAAAGTTAGTGACCGAATGGTATCCACGAGTTGAAAACAGGCCAAGAGGAAGACCGAAATTACGATGGGGTGACGATATAGGGCGGCTAGCCGGTAGGACGTGGATGAGGTTGGCACGCGACAGAGAGAAGTGGAAGACGATGGAGGAGGCCTTCGTCCAGTAAAGGACACGCCATACAATAAATTAAGAAAAAAAAAAAAGCATTGTGTAAAGTGATTTGGCGAAATAAAGGCTATTTTATTTTTATTTTTTATTTATATACCGCATTACCCTCCAATTTCGAAGAACGTGATTTCCACACGAGTTTATTTATTGGGAAACAACTTTCAATGTAACAATTATATCGAAATACTGGCAATTCCATAGATTTAATAATAATACTGTGGCTATAAATATGAAAAAATAAATGGGTATTCCAAATACTTACACTTCCTCCAAAGAGTCAGATCTGTGAACACTTGCAAGGGAAAAAAGCGGATTATCCAAAATGTCTTTACGGTATTTTTTTATGATATGATTGTTTCTAAAAGAAACTGGAAAGTTTTTTATTGGCCCTGCAAAGATCATGTTCGTCCAAAGATTGCTCATCAATTCCTCAACACCTTAAATTACGAGAAAAACAACTTTTTTTTTCTATAAAACGAACAATTATTTTATTTACAGTTTTAATAAATAATCGAATTTTTTCTTTTTATTACCACTAAAAGCTAAGAGTAAAGTCTGTACAGAAGTACGTAGTTTGCATTGGATATTTATTTTTTATATATAATTACCATTCTAAAAGATTCGAGTCTACAATAATCATAAAGCCGGCTTTTTCATATCTAAAACGTCGACGTCTTTTTCAAGTTCACCGCGAACGCATCGTCCACAACATCCTGCCGATGGTTTATTTTCGCATTCGCCGATCGCGGGTGGTTTGAAATTCGGTGTCCACGGACCCAGACTGTTTGTTGCGTAGAAATCCATGGGATACGCATTATTCGGCTCTAAATTATTCGGGGTCCATTCGACATCGCCCAGTACAACGGACAGTTCATACGGCGAAAGGAGCGGCTTTGCAAATGCACCGCCCCAATCGATTGAAAGCCGGGGACACGCGATTTGAACGAATGCATCGATTTCAGCGAATAGTTCGAGTTTTTGCGGGAAGATTTCGGAGAGGAGAATTTTCACGGTTTCGTAGCCTTTCATCTTGAGACGTTTCTCGATGAATTGAAACACTCGCGAGGAGCCTTGTCGTCCCAATGTTCCCAGAATTATTCCGAATTTTTTCGCGACTTTTGCCTGTTTGATTTGATTCCAGCGAATCGCTTGCATCGCCTTGTGATCGTACTCTTCAAGTGTAAATTTCTTCTCGTACGGATCGTAACGGTAGGCTTTGATTTTCGGATTAGAAATCATCGCAGCTTCCAAGTGGAATCGACCGTCGCCGACGTAGATTAGGGAGTGGACAGTATCGGGCATTTGCGGTGCTGTACATCCGAGAATTTCGCCAGGACTGAGTGGTTTCGATTGCGGTACGAGAATATCGTAGCCAAGTGCACGCAGTTCTGTAGCGGCCGCCTGCAGCGTGGTGACGAATTGAATCGTGCTGACCAACGCTATTTGTCCAGAATCAGCATTACGCGGAAAATTCAATTTAACCGATTCGATAAAGTGAAGCGGATCGATTTTGATATCGACAAAAACGTAGAGAACTTTAATCGAATCGGTCTGATCGACGGGAATCAGACAGCTGTGTCCGTAGTGAACGAGAAGATCGGCTCCCAATGCTTTGGCGGTATAATCATCGATGCAGCACGCTCCGTACGTAACGTCGCCCATCACGACTGTATCGGCATCGGTGAAGCGCTCGATTATATCGCTTATAACAAGCGAAAACATCAGAAGGCCTTCGGGTAATTGGAGCGCCACTCGCTTGGCCTTGAGCTCGCGTGCACGCCAAATTGTCTTGTGCAACTCGAAATTGTAGTTCGTCGGTAAACGCTCGATTGCAGCGTTCAATTCCACATTGTTTAAGAGTTCCGGTGGGATACGACTGACCTTTGCCTTCGGTTTGAAGACTTTTTTCGGTTTGGCACGCACGACCACGGGTCCTGGTGGCAAAGCCTCCGTTTCAAGCATGGCTTTACTTACTTTTCCGGGTTTTCCTTACAATTTCCTTTAACAAAACTTGTGCGATTTTAACGGTCACGATTTCACAGTGCTCGAAATCCTTTCGTGTGTGACGACGTTCGATCGTCAGGGGGGTTGGGAGGTACTCTTTGTTTACGACGAAGACGACATTTCGAAAAACGTTCGAGTCACGTAGACCACAGTTCAGTGAGATTTTTCCGCAATTTTCACTGTTTATGATGAAATTTTCACTTTATAGCCGGATTGAGAATGTTTTTGTGTTGTGAAACAGAAGGGTAAAGATTATGCTTTCATTTAAATTTAGTTGAGAATTTTAACGATTAAATTAAATGAATTTAAACTGCGGAGCTTCCTGAACGCGTGTGCACTTCGCAAGTCGTGTTTTGACTTTTTGCTGGCCTTTCACATGTGTCATCGGAGAGGGGAAGATGTGAACAGAGGCTCTCAAACCGTGCACAGTAATAGTCGCCATCTTCTGAGAAAACCATTAGAAATGTCATTTTGTTCAAAGTGATTTCCGTGACATTTTATTTCCGCTAACGAAAAACCGAAATGTCCGGCAGTTTACAACGCAAACGACTCCAAGAGCTTCGCTTCGAAGCTACTAATATCGTGGTGGTGGCTCTGGTAATCGGTAAAACAACACCGCGAAGCTTTGTCTCAAAACGATCTTCCGTTGCCTCGGCCGTTCTCACGCTAACAGTACGTGATTCTAAGCAATTTTTCACCAACTGCATAATATGGGGTTCCGAAGACAAAGTTCTGGAATACCACCGAAACTATCAAATCGGCTCCATCATTGACATCATTACTCCCCGCGTTACACCCATCTCACAGAGCAATAAGGATTTTCAGCCACAAACTTCTACCCCGTACGCTCTGACCGTAAACGAAGGCTGTTCCTCAATCGAGCCGCATATGTTCGATACCGTCCTAATTTCGGAGCTCCAAAATCTCATCCGCATCCCGATAAAACCCGTCAACTTGGCACTAAACTTGGCCGACATTTATTCAACGGGATCTCATCGAATCGGACAATTCGTCGATTTATTTGTAGTGGTGCGGCGTTGTAAGCCTACACGTACCGTTCGGACGCGAACTGGTCAAGAACGGCAATTCATGGAAGTCGTAGTGATGGATCGGAGCCACCCGTCCGGTATGTCCTTGAGCATTTGGCACGAGGACTGGATTCAAAGAGCCGAACGTGATTGGAAAGCGAACGCAACGGTTTTGTATCTGCTTGATGCTCGGCTTGATTATTCCGAGTTCTATAAAGCGACGGTGTTGAGTATGGCGAGTAGAACGATCATTTTGGAGAATCTACAGACTATGGAAACCGAGAGATTGGTGCAATTCGCTAGTACGATTCCGCAGAGCATTTCGGATTGGACAATGGATCGTAAGTGATTGCATTTCGTCGCGGACGCTTTTTGATTTGGCTTTGTTTCAGCGGACTCTATTACAACCCCGATGACTGTGCAGCAGATTTACGATCGAGCTACGGGAAGTCTGGGAGATGATAGCGAACAATTCACCGCAATGCTTTATGCGGTCGTTACCAGGTTTGATTTGGATGGATTATCGCGAGTCGTTGCTAAGAAATGGTAATGAATCATTGATTTCTAAAATTTAGATCTTAACTTGGTACGGATCAAGGAGAATTGATTTTGATTAACCGCCTGTTCCGAGTAAATTCTTTTAATCTGTGATTTTATTGTTCAAAAAGGCGTAATAATTCTTGGTGTTGCAGAACAAAAGTCCTGTACTTTAAATGCTAAGAAAACTCCTAACAAAAAACAGAGCATTAGAATGGATCTCACTCGACTTAGGAACCAGCAGTTGAACAGGAGACGAGACAAGTCCTGGCGATAACTCAAGGCCCATGCTTGGAGCGTGCCTTTTTTATTATTTGGGGAACACGTGAGAGCACTGCGACCTTCTCGGTCGTTTATTGCCCCTTTACCCTACCATAACTCGATAGCTTTGGCTAATCTAAGTATCTTTAAGGCAGCCATGTTGGCTAGTTTCTCGGTAGAAAGGAAACCTTTTCCAAGAAGATTGTGTCTTCACTGCTTCACAGTGACATAGGATATGTACTGTCGTTCTTCGAGACAGAGGCGGCAGATGTCGGTATCAACTAAGTTCATATTTTCGAGGTGGTGGTTTACTCCACTGTGCCCCGTCATTAGGCCGATTAGAGTACTAATATCACTCTTGCTGAGTTTTAGAATATCATCCACTTTGTTTTTTTGTGGTAGGATTAGTTTTTTTGAGATTGATTGAGTCTATTCTAGTATATTTTATGTTCTTGTTCAACCCACTTTCTAAGTATAGGGTTGTAGTGCCCTTTTGGTTTTCCCCAGAATGGCTCTGGACCAATAACATTTCTTTCTGCGCCATTTTTTGCAAGGCGATCAGCTTCTTCATTTCCCTCAATTCCCATATGTCCTGGTACCCACATTAAGGTTACATCGTTCCTTTTTGCCAGGATGATTAGGTTTTGAAGGCAGCCTCAAACTATCCTCGACTCGTATTTATTGGATGCTAGGGCTTTGAGAACCGTCTGACCACCCGATTTGATTTGTTGCGATGAGCTCTCCTTATATTCTCTTGGATGCATAGCTCTATTGCAATTAGTTCAGCCTGAAAGATTGTTGCTTCTTTGCCGAGTGGTTTTGCAACTGAGAAGTTAGGACCTTTAACTCCGGCTCCAGTTCCCTTAGAGGTGCGCGAGCCATCTGTATACCAGATGGTTGATTGCTCTTCTATTTCAGGTAGCATGGATTGCCAGTCCTTGCGTTCTCTAATCATAACATTGAAGGAGGTTTCAAAGTTGAATTTTGTCGGTATAGCGTCCGATAGTGTGGAGGTTCGAACCTCTATTTTAGGGTCTTTTAGGATTTTGAGGTGACCTTTAAAATCCTCTGATTTGTAATTGTTTTCCCTCTGTATGTATGCGTAACACCCCTTTGATAGCCTCCTTTTTTATTTGGAGATATATCGGAGGGATGTTTAGAAACATTTCCATTGTCGACGTAGGACAGGTTTTCATTGCTCCTGTGATACCAAGACAAGCTAGCTTTTGGATTTTTTGTAGCGTAAGCTGTGCTTTTTGTTGTAAAATTTTAGTCCACCATATCGTTGATCCGTATATGACTATTGGGGGGATAATTGCTTTGTAGCACCAGTAGATTATCTTGGACTGTAATCCCCATTTTCTGCCAAATAAGCTTTTCTACTTCTACAATGGCGCTACAGCCCAAATCGGACCTTGGCCTCCTGATATTCAGGTTCCTTAACATTTTTTATTACTTATTGTGGAAGGGTTGTTGGTCCTTCGCACAACCCTCTTTCTACGAATTTTTCATTTTCGTAGATTGAGGTGACCAAGATATATCCAAGCAGGCAATGTGCTGGAGTTATATATTGCGTCGACCGGGATTTGAACTCACGACCTTCGCATTACAAGACCAACACACTACCCACTAGGCTATACCCTAGCTAAAAAAAAAAATAAGCTTTTGCAGGCTCAAAATGCCTTTAGTGCTTTGGCATGAGTCTATTCTATATGTTTGTTCCAGTTGAGTTTGCTATCCAGTATGACAGATATTTTACCTCATCTGAAAAGAGTATTAGTGCTCCATTTATTGAAGGAGGTATGATGTGTATTTTCCTTCTATTTGTAAATGGTACTATCTCAGTCTTACTTGGGTTGATGTTCAAGTTCTTAAACTGACACCAGTTCACTATCATCTCTAAGGCTGACTGTATCCTTTCCGATATTGTTAAATCATATTTGCCTCTAATGATTATGACGAGGTCATCGGTATATCCTATTGCCTCGTATCCTTGGTCTGTTAGACGGTCCAGGAGCTCATCTACTACAATTGACCAAAGAAGTGGAGATAGTAACTACAGGTCTGTGCAGTCAATGTGCTTTCACCTAGATCCATGGTTGTCATTCGACTCTTTAGCATGGTGTGTGTCAATTTTATCGTAGCCGTTTCCAAACCCTTTTTCCTAGCTACCACTATTATGGCTTCATGGTGAGTATTGTCAAATGCTTTTTCTATCTATCTATCTATCTAAGAATGCGCAAAGGGCAATTTCTTTATAGTCTTTTGCCTTTTCGATTTGTCTTACCAAACCATAAATGGTTGACTCTGTTTTTGGTAGGCATGTTGATTATTATTAAGAAAGACCTTGCTAGGCCCTGTTCTTATGTCCATTAACTTCTCCATCGTTTTGACGAAGAAGGAGGTAAGGCTTATAGGGCGATATGATTTAGGCTGATCATTGGGACTGCCTGCGGTACAAATACCACCCTCGGTTTCCTTCAGATTTTTGGGACGTATCCCCATACAAAGCTGGCTTTAAAGATCCTTATCATTATTGGCATTAGGATCTCTAACCCCTTCTGCAGTAATGCGAGGAATATTTTATCTACTCCGGTTGATTTGTAAGGCTTAAAGGTGTTGATCGCCCATATGATCTTTTCCGGAGTGAAGATTTTACCAGCAATGCTTTTGCTGAAGGGAGTTTGACGATACGTCCTTTCCTCTGCCTCTAAATCTTCATTGTTGTTAATTGTCTTGCAGCCTGGGAAATGTGTTACCAACAACACTTCAAAAGTTTCCATGCTGCTTTTAGTTGAGGACCCATCCGGTCTCTCTAATAGTAAGCTTCTCCATTGATTGGCCGCCGATGGAGAAAGTTATAAAGGTGTTTGTGCCTTCTACTCTCCTGCTAAGCACCCTCCAATTTGAGGCGCAGAAACCATCATTTTGAGCATCAATGAGGGTAGTTATCTCCTCTGGCGAGTCTGTCTCTTGAGGAAAATATCTCGTGATTATTTCGAACTGCGGGATATTCTCCTCCCGGACTGCCCCGATATTCGTGGACTCATTCGGTTTGACGCTCTCTGCTGTTTTTTCTAGCCATACTGCTGTTTGCTCATCAAGGCAAACGATCAGCATCCATCCCGGCTTAAGGCTGGGTCCACCAAATCGTGGATTTATCCCCTCTTTTGCCGCCTTAGGTATATCTTTCAAGATCGATTTTTGTATTGCAGCTAGCTGCTCTGATGTAAGAATCTTGTGAGGATGTTCGGTATGTATAATATCGATCCTGATCCCTTTAACCGCGTCTCTGGAGCTAGTACCCAACGTGGAGGGCTGAGCCTCAGCTGTAGGTCGATACACGACGCTTTTACTTAAGGTCTTAGGCCTTTTGTTATCACTTCCTACAGGTGGCGGTGTTGTAGATGAGGTTCTGCCTCTATTCATTGCCTTATTCTGTGTTGGCGATACCGTGTTTTTCATTGGCTGGCAAGCAAGATCGTACGCTTCGCTTGCAGTTTTACTTTGGTTACGGTGGCGCGAATACTGTCTCCTGGCAGCCCCGCGTAGCCTCTTTTTATTTTCTTTGAGCGTTAACTGTTTCAGCTCTGCTGATAAAAGTTGCTCATCCACTAGAGGCTTACCAGGGGTTTTTCAATCCGCTTTGAGTGGCGGTCTTTTGTACTTTGTGAAGACCGGAGGATTGGTCTCTGCAGTCACTTCACGTCCCTTTTGTGGAGGGTTTGTTGTTTTGTTTCCCTCTTCGTAAACGGCATCAGCCGTTGTTTGTGATGCTTTAGGGGCTCGATCTGCCCCTTTGGTTACACTTGGATTATTCATTTGATTCCCACGAGTGGCGCGAGAAAGTAGAGTCACCCCTCGCAGAGCTCCGCATTACCAAGGGAAGTCTAATTTAAACTGGAGGGCGCCTGATATCGAGAGTTCGCATATTAGCGGTTAGCTGTCCACTAACCATACATTCTTGGCCAACACTTTTTCACCGTAGATTTGGGGATTTTTATTTCCAAGGTTTACTCCTCTAGCGTCGTACTTTATAAAGGTCACCATTAAGGTAGTACGTACACTTGCGAATCACTTTAGGGATAAGTCCTCTTGTAACTATCAATATCTCGAAATCTGCCTAAAACATGACCAGTCCAGATTACAAGAATATCAATGCTGTCATAGGATATGGAACCGACAGCTAGCTGAACGATTTAATCCCTCCTACCACATCCGCCAAAGACCATAGATAGGATTCGGAGCCGACAGCAAGCTATTCGACTTTTTCCACCCTATCTAGACTTATTCCTCCTATCTGTAGATCTCTTAGCATTATCCAGTCTGCACCGCGAGGAGGCGATCTACATAACAGACCCCGCGCCTTGTGGAAGTGAACTATTTTTGTCCTCAGGAAATTGATTGATTGTTTGACCTGATTTAGAAGAAGAAGAAGACAGAAAGACAGGTAAATCTGCTACCGTCCAAGGCTGCGCTGTCTTTACGGTACTTATGGCACTCGATGCAATTTAAATAATGCTGATGTGATTTCATGATGAGAGAAGTTAGAAAGGATTAAAGAGTGAGAAGGAAGTGTCTATTTTAGAAAGAATTTTAAGGTGGTAGTGTACCATAAAAAATTGGGAGTCTGCATTTTGGGATGGATCTAATAAGGATTTCACTTCTGGAATGCTGTCATTGAAGAAAGGTTTTGGCTTGGCACACTGGGTTAGATAATGTGGAACAGTGAAAGGTGATTGACTGTGTTTACAGATCGGTTTTCAATCAATCAAACGATTTGCTGTTAAGACCACCTGTAGCAGCATTGAAAAGAAACAGTTTTCTGCCGTAAGGTGCGATCGTAAGAATAGGTCTTTAGTTATCGTCAGGGCTTGTTTATTTCTCTGGTCTCCTGTTGGACCGCTTGCTTCCATGTGCTATATGGTTGACCTACCCGACTTCCTAGGTATACAAAATTTTGGACCTATTCGAGATTTTGTTCGTCATGGGCAATCGGTAAGCCTGTGCTTCAACCCTTAATTGTACGGATATTTATTTTTAGTCCTGGTTCTGCCAGTTGCACATTATTCGGAAATCATTCAAAAAATATATTTTTCCTTTTTTTTTCATTTCCAGTAAATTCTGCAAGCGTACGATTATGAAATCGCGCGATTTCTGCGAATCCGAGCAATGCATGCTTAACGTTTCGATGGACAGTTCTGTTGGAAGTAATTTCGAATTTTATTTCGATATAATCGTGCATCTAACGGACCACACGGGTACGTTAACCGAAGCTCGCTTGATGAACAAGTTTGCAGAGAAGATTTTACAGTGTCGCGTGCAGGACTTTGAAACGTTGAGTACCTCGAAAAAATCCGAACTTAAATGGAAATCACTGATGGAACGTGTAACAGCCAAGTTGGTGGTGAAAAAGAAATCGATTACGCGGGCGCGAACTTTTATAATGTTGGTCGATATGAAACCAGTTGCTCTCGATGAAGTTGCTGAAAATATACTCGTTTATTAGATTTAAAGCTGTTGTTTTATTGTTCGTTTTGTCCTGCTTTAGCTAGAACGAGAGGCCTTCCAATCAATATCAAAAAATAAAAATGGCTTTGTTTATGCCGTGCTGTTTGGCACTAGTTTTACGTCGGCTTACATACGTAGCACTAATATGCACCGTCATAAAAACTCTGAATTACGTAAAACTGTTGAAGTGCGCAAGGGGTCGCTGGATTTCAAGTAAAAATAAAACAAGGATTTCACTTTATTTAAATCACCGCAAAACTTTATGTAAATTTCCACTACAATCGCTTTACACTCAAGACTTCCTACGTTAACAGATTATCGTTTGTAACTCTTGCGCTTTTTAAACATCGATTATAATAATAATAATAATAATAATTTTTGTTTGTATTATTCCGTAATTCATTTAACATTTACCTTAAGTATTAAACAAACTATAAAAAATTAACAATCAATTAAAACAAAACCTACAACTATGACACATCGGTCGTCTGTTCATTAAAACTATTCACTACATAGCTTGTGTTAATTAAAAAAAAAAACAAATAAAATAACATTAAGCTTAAAAACATAACAGGACTACGATTGTGTGTAAAGCCCAATCATACGATACTATAGATGATCGCAATTTTTGTGATGTTAAGAAATGTTATGTGGGGGGTGGTAAAAGGAGTGACAGCACTGAACTAATTTATTTTACATCATGCTAGAATAACTATAAAGATGTTTTATACCAAATTTAAGCTTCAAAAATTGAGTAGGTACTAAGAAACTTAGTGCATTGAATTCAATGAATTGTGCAATTTGTATGGGAGATGGTAGAAGGAGTGGGGGGTTTTTAGTGATTTTTTGAGAAACAACTATAATCATCATGCAATTGGTAGATTTTAAATTTCAGATCAGTAACATTCACACTTTTCAAGAAAATCGAATCCTTGTAAAGTTGTGGAACTGTGTCACATTGTATGGGAGGGGATAGAAGAAGTGAAGCTAATCTGTTAATTTTTTCCCGATATTAACAATAATGCTAATAAAGGATTTAGTACAACATTTTAGTTTTATGAAAGTTGCACGTACTGAGAAAATTGGTGTAAAGTGTTTCACGAAAAAGTGTAGTTTGTATGGGAGTTGTGTGGAAGGAGTGGGGGGACCCTAGTAATTTGTATACCAAAAGACTGCATTTGTAATAGAAATAATGTATTCCAATTTTCAAAATAATAGCTTTTATTGTTTCAAAGAAAATTTTATTAACATATATTTTTGAAAATGAGTCACTTTGTATGGGAGGGGGTAGAAGGCGTGAGGAGAGTGAAATAAAACCAAAAGCAGATTACATCTCGGAGGACATCTAACAAACTGTGCAAGTTTCATTAAAAATCTATAAGTTGAATTTTTTTATAAGTTCTTTACGATACAAAAACGGTGATTTAACATAATTATATAAATTATTCAAATTTTCATCATTTACTCCATCTAAAGCATCTATTACTTCCTGGTCTTGCAATATTAGTTTATTAAAGTGTTTAAGGTAAACGGCCCAGTAATAATTAATGTCCCAATAATGAATAATATGTCACTTTATTTTGAATTTTAAGCAAATAGTTCAATTCTTATTAAATCCAACAATTAAAAATCAAACTGACGATAGTTTTCTAAATAGTCGCTATTTTTCCGATTTACCGTATTAACATTATTGATCGGAAAATGATTAAGCTTAACGGAAGTGCAAAACATTAAGCAACATCAGTTGTTGATTGTCCATTGTGTTAATACTGTTGCGACTGATAATTTAACTTTCAAGGAATTCATAAAATTATGTAAATATATTTTTTTTCATATTTTATAGCTTACATAATTACTAGTTATTCATGACTGGGACATAGTTTATATCGTTTGAACCAGTAATGAATGCAATTATTCATTACTAGATAAATCGCAAGTCAAAGATAATATTAAATTTCTTAGACGGGTTTTAAAATATCTGTTTAAGAAAATAAGGGGTATTCTTCCTTATAGTATAAGGCTTAGAATGAGCAATGTTGAATATATTATTTTCTACTTTAATATCGTGCCAGGAACTTCAATTGCTAACTTACACATATATTCATTATTAGGTCGTAAGTACTATTCATCACTAGCTAAATGTGCTTTGTTTCATGCATTATCATTTGAAATTCTGTGTACATATTTTTATATCTTAGGTTCTTAGGTTCTTAAATAATGGCGCCGAAATTTAAATACGCGGAAAATGATTTGCTTGATGCTTTAAAAGCAGTAAAAAATGAATCGTCCATTTATCAAGCGAGTAAGGCTCACGGAATACCATTGACGACTCTTTACTACAAAAGTAAAGGGGACACTGGCCAGGGAAATGGGTCCAATGACTATTTTGTCAACGGAAGAGGAAAACACATTTGAACGATGGATCTTACATTTAGGAGATGCAGGATTTCCAGTGACAAAAGAACAGCTTCTGGAAAGTGTTCAACTTTATATTAAAAAGCTTGAAAGAAAAACAATTTTTAAAGATTCGAAGCCTGGTGGGTATTAATTAATTTCGTTAGAAATGGAACCACTTCATTTAATTTTTTGTGATATATTTATTTAGGGCGACATTGGTTTGAAGCTTTTTTAAGACGCCATCCAACAATTGCAACACGTGTGTCCCAAAACTTAACCACTGCACGAGCCTCGGTAACTGAAAATAGTATTCGGAAATGGTTTGACGAAATAGAATCATACATTTCTTCAAATGGTTTATCACCAGTATTGGAATATCCAAGCAGAATATTTAATATGGACAAAAAAGCGTTTTTTTTATCACCTAAAGAAAAAAGAGTTCTTGTTCGTAAAGGTGAGAAGGCTGTATACAACTTTAGTAGTAATGACGACAAGGAATGTGTAACAGTTTTATTAGCTGGCAGTGCTTCAGGAGAAATGCTACCCCCGATGGTATTACTTGCATATAAGAGAATTCCCCGAGGTATAGTAAATAGTACACCAACAAACTGGGGACTAGGAATGTCTGACAATGGGTGGATGACGGGGGAAACATTTTATGAATATATTTCCAACGTATTCTATCCTTGGGTCATCAGCAAGGGTATAGAATTCCCCATTATATTATTTGTAGATG
This sequence comes from Chorisops tibialis, assembly GCA_963669355.1. Lineage (NCBI taxonomy): Eukaryota > Metazoa > Arthropoda > Insecta > Diptera > Stratiomyidae > Chorisops > Chorisops tibialis. Next base: position 166,738,028 of record OY770263.1, on the reverse strand, counting down.
GTCACACCAGCCATATGATATCGGAATTGAGTAAGTTTTGTGCAGAGAAAAGAATTGTTCTCATTGCGCTTCTTCCAAATGCAACCCATATTCTACAGCCAATGGACGTGGTAGTTTTCACCCACTAAAAAGCATGTGGAGAGAAGCCGTTCACAAATGGAAAGTAGAAAATGAACAGATGCGTCTTACAAAAGTTGATTTTCCAAAGTTACTTGATTCTGTATTAAAATCTGTCAAAGTACAGACTCTCCAAAATGGATTTCGCGCTTGTGGCCTGTGTCCGTTAGACGCAAATGGTATTAATTACAGCAAAATTATAAAAGGAGTTAAAGCTTCCGAAACCAACCAACTACGGATCATAGTCGTGAATTCCATGATAAATCTAGCTTCGTGGCACTTTTTGAAGCAGAAATTCCAGAGAACCTCGATGATTTCAGGAAATCAGGCCCAGTTTGGGAAGGAAGGGTTTCAGATGAATCCTTATTTTACCTTTGGAAGAAAATATCCGACAAAACACAAAGTTTTAATGTCACTTCAACTCCTCTGCATATACAGATCGACAATGTCGACACTGATCAATTTATTTCACCACAACTATGCTCAACGCCAACTTTAGAGACATCAGCCTTACCATCTGGAATATCATTGGTTTTTGAAAAAGAAAACGAGCTTCTTCTTAGTAATTCTACGTGGTTAAAAGAAAATATTGAAGTCCAATTGACAGAATTGACAAATATGGATTTGGAAACGACACCAGTCCAGTCTCTTTCATTCGAAATAAGTGCACCTGAACAAGGCGCTTCGCAGATAGGTCCAATTGATATTAGCTGTACATCACCTAAATCAGTCACTTTTCTAGAAGATGAAAATATACCACCAGGTATCTCAACGCCGTTCAAAACCACTTTATTTTGGCCGAAGAAAAAAGTTCAAGTTCTTAGAAAAAAGCGAGACAAAGTTCCTGCGGTAGTTACTTCAAAGGTTTGGTTAGACTATTATAACAACAAGGAGAAAATAAAGGAAAAATAGAAGCGGGTAAAAAAGATAGGAAAGCCGAGAAAGAAAAGCGGAAGAAGCCTACGATCACTCAAGTTGATGTTCGCAAAAAACCTATTTATACTCTAGATGAAATCTGAGAGTATTATAAGTTTGCTCTAAAGTTTGTAACGCCAAGAAATAAGGCTCGGAGAAAAAAATGATGAATACAGAAATTAATATTATCACTCAAAAATCTCAAAACCGGATGTCCGTCCGTCCGTCCGTCCGTCCGTCCGTCCGTCCGTCCGTCTGTGCGCGCTCTAGCTTGAGAACGCGTTGAGCTAGATAGTTCAAATTTTGTACACGTCGTTTTTGACAAAAAAGTAAGGTCAAGTTCGTGAACGGGCCAAATCGCTCCACCCCTTCTACCCCCTCCCATACAAAATGACACAATTGCGCAATTTGACAATAAACGGATTTGCACGAAAAGTATAAAAGCTATTAGCCTGAAATTTGGAATATATTACTTTTATGATAATATCAATCTACCGTACGAAAATTATGCGTATCCTCCCCCTCCTTCTACCACCTCCCATACAAACTGTACTTGTCATGAATTACTCTAAGCCAATTTACTCCTTGCGTATACAATTTAGAGAGCTGAAATTGTGCACCAAATATTTATTTGAAATTGTTAGTAAGCCCAAAAAAATTTAGACTATTAGCTTCACCCCTTCTACCCCCTCCCATACAAAATGACACAATTTCGTAATTTGACAATAAACGGATTTACTCGAAAAGTATAAAAGCTATTAGTCTGAATTTTCGGATATGTTATTTTCATAGTAATTTTAATCTACAGTAGAAAAATTATTTGCTTCCTCCCTCTCCTTCCACCCCCTCCCATACAAACTACACTTTTTCATGAAATGCTCTAAGACGATTTTCTCAGAACATATATCATTTATTGACCTCATATTTTGTAATAAATACTTAATTAGTATTAGCACTAAGATCAGAAAAAAATATTTGATTAGCTTCACTGCTTCTACCCCCTCCCATACAATATGACACAGTTTCACAACTTCACAAAAAATCGATTTTCTTGAAAAGTATAAATGGCACTAGTCTGAAATTTCAGGGATGTCAATTTTACAATATTCCTAGTTATTTCTGAAAAAAATCACTCTAATCGCCCCACTCTTTCTACCACCTCCCATACAAACTGCACATTTTCACTAAATCTAACTCACTAATTTTTTCAGTTCCCATTCAATTTTTGGAGTAAACATTTTGTACAAAACATTTTTATAGCTACTTTAGCATGATGGGGAAAAATTAGTTCAATGCTGTCATCCCTTCTAATACTTCCCATACAAAATTTCTTGGGATCACAAAAAATTCTATTTCATCTAGAGTATCGTAAGATTGCGCTTTACGCGCAATCGTAGCCCTGTTATCTTTTTAAAGATAACAACGAAGAAAAGAATAAACTTTATTTGACTGTGGGAAAGTATGAAATTGTCGTTTACGAGGATGAATATTTTCCTGGAAGAATAAGACACGTATCAAGCTACGAATGTTTGATAACAGTAATGACTATGAGCGGAATAAATGCATGGAAATGGCTAATAAAAGAAGATATTTTTTGGTATAAATTGGAGCAAATCGTTGAAGTTATATTGGAACCACAACCTTTCAACCAACGAGGATGTTTTTTAGTTCCAGAAATTAGAAAATACAGAAAGTCAATTATCAATGAAATTTATTTACACTACCAGCAAAATGAAAATGATTATTTTACTTTATTATTCTAATAATAAAGTATTGTGATCGACACAAGAAAAAAAAAAGTTTGCTACCCTGAAATTTTTTTTTTCGCGTTTCATGACTAATTTAGCCTAAAAATGCAAAAAAAAAAATCCGTCCCGCCGTACGCCGTACATATGGACTCATATCTCCGAGACCGTTAAGGGTAGAATGTTCGTTTTCGGGTGGATTGTTGGTTAGGTAAGTGAACTCTATTTTCTAAATTTTGTGGGGTGTTAGGTGGAAGGGGGAGGCGGGAGGAGGGAAAAAGTCGAAAACTACAGTTGCTAATATCTCCACCACGAATGTAGATAGAAAGTTGAAAATCAGTACAGATATAGACAAAGTTATGGGACAAACTTTAAAAATAATTTAATTTTTTTTATCCATTGGCGTCCGAAAAGGGGGGCTAAAAACAAATTGTCGGCCGAATTGTTTTTTCAAATGATTATATCTTCGAAATTACTTATCGTAAAAAATTCATATTTTGAGATTATCAAGGTGGCATATAGTTCCATTGGAATCAGCTTAGAAAATGGCTAATCATTGTAAGCGGGAGGGTCACGGGGGGTGCAAAGAAAAACACTTAAAAATGAATATCTCAACTATCTCTTAAGCTATGTAATTGAAACTTGAAATGTATATTAAGCTATACTAGGAAAATACAAAAAAAATATAATATGTTGAAAATGAGGAGCATTTCAAAAATGGCACACTTTTCAAAATTACAAATCCTTATATCTCAAAAAATAGTACAGATATCAAATCGAAAATTTGTCAGATTGTAGAACTACACAATAGTTAATTTGGATAATTTTAAGTTAGGGGGTATAATGGGAGGGGTAAGCAAAAATATCGAAAATTTTGAGTGATTTTTTTAGGACTCTGGTCAAAGATAGAAACTTTAAATTTGGCGTGTGGATACATCTATTTGATATACATAGAAAAAAAATAATAATTTGATCCACAATTGTTACGAACCGACCACCCCGGTCTAATGGGCACAAGGTGTTTCATGTGCAGCGAAAAAACACGAAAACTGAAAATTTTTGGATGTAATTTTAAGGTAGAAACTTGAAAACTTGGGAAATACATTTAAAAAAAATCCCTAAAAGTATGAATATTAACTGGCCGAATACTTTCAAAACTTCTACCCCCTCCCATACAAAATTATTTTTTCGACCATTTTTAAGAAATTAATTATCACCTAACTATTAAAAGCTATCAATTTGGAATTTTGCATAAGAACTTATAAAAATATTTGAAATGAAATTACTGTAAAAGTTTTGAAATCGCACTTGCCCTTCTACCCCCTCCCATACAAAAGTATGATTTCGACCAATATATAACCAACAAATTAAAAGCTACGAACTTGAAATTTTTTCGCGAGTACCTTACAAGAGAAGGAAAAGAAAATTGCTTCACAAATTTTGCCATTCCTCCTCCTCTTCTACCCCCTCCCATACAAAATTATTATTTCGAGCATTTTTAAGAAATCAGTTATCAGCTAATTCTTAAAAGCTATCCATTTCAAATTTTGCACGAAAACTTACAAAAATAATTGAAATGAAATTCCTTTAAAAGTTTTGCAATCGCGCTTGTCCTTTTACCCCCTCCCATACAAAAGTACCATTTTGACCTAATTCATTAAATCAACTAATAACCAACAAATTAAAAGCTACGAATTTGAAATTTTGTACGAGCACACTACATAAGAAAGGCACAATTTTTACGATTTCTCTACCTCCTCTACCCCCTCCCATACAAATGTTTGGTTTCGTGAATGTAAAATACATAGAATCTTATGAAAATTCTATACAACTTCGTCTATGAAACTGACATTCTATACAAGGAATATTGGACGTGATTCAAGCAATCAATTAAAAAACTATTAACATCCACCGACCCTTACTATCACCCCTCAACCCTCCCCTCACAAAACTCAAACTTGCATAAATAAACGAACGAAATATTGATTATATATACTGGAGCTTTTGAACGTTTCCACAAAGTGTTAAATTGATAACTGCCCTGCCCAAGAACCCCCTTTCACTTAGTCTTCCCTAACCACTCTAACCTGCATATTGACTTTCCACGCATCCACAACTTGTCCCAAGTATAATAAAGTTTCGCCCGACTTGTTGGCAGTTTATTTTTTCATAGTTTTATAAGTTCATCATTAGAGTTAGAAACATTTTTTTTTTATTTATATGTATAAAATGTGATATGCTTTATAAGAATTTATTTGTTTTTATTTTAACACAATAAAAATGTATCCTTCAATCAATCGAGCTTATTTTTATATTCATAACTGGTACAGCAATATATTTATAACTAGAGCAATGGATATTTTAGCTATTCATTACTGGGACATTTCAAAGACTTTATACAAATGGTAAAATAAGATCCGTTTTATGCAAAAAGTGAAATTTAATTTGAATTTATATTTACAACAATTTATTCTACCATATAATTGCAGTAAAATCAATTTCCAACGCTATATAACTCAAAATAATCTCCACAAAAAGTTACATTATTCATAACTGGGACATTTACCTTATATCTGAATTCTTTTAATATAAGGCATCTCCCAATAAAATGAAAAATATTTTCTTCTCCTTTCGGAAAACAAAATGAGCATATTCGTTGATTTCATACTCTATGCTTTGCGGCGTTTAACCCTATCACATCTGTTCTGGCATTAAGCATCCACATTATCTTAGGTCTAGAGTTAGCACTAGTTAAGTAAGAGCTATCTGTCGTTAGGTCCAACATTCTATAAACGCGATCTTCACTTTGTCTTGCTCTTTCGATGTTCTCTGTTAGCCGATTAGACGTTAAAAATTTTAGCGAAGCAATGACATTATACTTCCATACATTATAATTCAATTCGCTGTTTTCCCAATCAACTTGCCATATTGGTATCAAAGACTGCCACTCCTTGTAGCAAAATATTTTATTTTAATAATTTGTTTGGATAAATAGTTAGCAAGCCTATTTTCCGAGTATGTAAATAATGTTTATACTCTAGATGAGATCTGAGAGTATTATAAGTTTGCTCTAAAGTTTGTAACGCCAAGAAATAAGGCTCGGAGAAAAAAATGATGAATACAGAAATTAATTTTATCACTCAAAAATCTCAAAACCGGATGTCCGTCCGTCCGTCCGTCCGTCTGTGCGCGCTCTAGCTTGAGAACGCGTTGAGCTAGAAAGCTCAAATTTCGTATACGTCGTTTTTGACAAAAAAGTAAGGTCAAGTTCGTCAATGGGCCAAATCGCTCCACCCCTTCTACCCCCTCCCATACAAAATGACACAAATGCGCAGTTTGACAATAAACGGATCTGCTCGAAAAGTAAAAAAGCTATTGGCCTGAAATTTGGAATATATTACTTTTATGATAATATCAATCTACCGTATAAAAATTATGCGTGTCCGCCCTCTCCTTCTACCACCTCCCATACAAACTGTACTTATCATGAATTACTCTAAGCCAATTTACTCAGTGCGTATAAAATTTAGCGAGCTGAAATTGTGCACTAAATATTTGTTTAAAATTGTTAGTAAGGCTAAAAAAAATTAGACGATTAGCTTCACCCCTTCTACCCCCTCCCATACAAAATGACACAATTTCGCAATTCGACTATAAATAGATTTGCTCGAAAAGTATAAAAGTTTTTAGTCTGAATTTCGGGATATATTACTTTTATAATAATTTCAATATACTGTGTAAAAATTATTTGCGTCCTCCCTCTCCTTCCAACCCCTCCCATACAAACTGCACTTTTTCATGAAATGCTCTAAGCCGATTTTCTCAGAACATATAACATTTATCGAGCTCATATTTCGTAATAAATACTTATTTAGCATTATCACTAAGATCAGAAAAAAAAATTTTTGATTAGCTTTACTGCTTCTACCCCCTCCCATACAATATGACGCAGTTTCACAACTTCACAAAAAATCTATTTTCTTGAAAAGTATGAATGCTACCAGTCTCAAATTTAAGAAATGTCAATTTTATGATATTCTTAGTTATTTCTGAAAAAATCACTAAAATCCCCCCACTCTTTCTACCACCTCCCATACAAACTGCACATTTTCACTAAATCTAACACACTAATTTTCTCAGCTCCTATTCAATTTTTGGTGTAAGCATTTTGTATAAAACATTTTTATAGCTACTTTAGCATGATGGGGAAAAAATTAGTTCAATGCTATCACCCCTTCTAACACTCCCCGTACAAAATTTCTTGGGATCACAAAAAATTCTATTTCATCTAGAGTACCGTAAGATTGCGCTTTACGCGTAATCGTAGCCCTGTTATGTTTTAGATATATAATTCATATGCAACTGTAATGTATAAATAAACTGCCAACAAGTCGGGCGAAACTTTATTATTCTTGGGACAAGTTGCGGATGCGTGGAAAGTCAATATGCAGGTTAGAGTGGTTAGGGAAGGCTAAGTGAAAGGGGGTTCTTGGGCAGGACAGTTGTCAACACTTTGCGGAAACGTTCAAAAGCTTCAGTATATATAACCAATATTTCGTTCGTTTATTTATGCAAGTTTGAGTTTTTTGAGGGGAGGGATGAGGGTTGATAGTAAGGGTCGGTGGATGTTAATAGTTTTTTAATTGACGTCCAATATTCTCTGTATAGAATGTCAGTTTCATAGACGAAGTTGCATAGAATAAGATTCTGTGTATTTTACATTCACGAAACCAACATTTGTATGGGAGGGGGTAGAGAAGGTAGGGGAATCGTAAAGATTGTGACGCAATTTTATTTCCTTTCTGTTGTAGTCTTCTCGTACAAAATTTCAAGTTCGCAGCTTTTAACTTGTTGGTTATTAGTTGGTTCAATGAAATAGGTAGAAATGATACTTTTGTATGGGAGGGGGTAGAAGGGCAAGCGTGATTGCAAAACTTTTAACAAAATTTCATTTCAATTATTTTTATTAGTTTTCCGGCAAAAATTGAAATGGATAGCTTTTAAGAGTTAGCTGATAACCGATTTCTTAAAAATGCTCGAAAAAATAATTTTGTATGGGAGAGGGTAGAAGAGGTAGGGGAATTACAAAATTTGTGATGCAATTTTCTTTTCTTTCTCTAGTAAGGTGCTCGTACAAAATTTCAAGTTCGTAGCTTTTAATTTGTTGTTTATTAGTTGATTTAATGAAATTGGTCGAAATCATACTTTTGTATGGGAGGGGGTAGAAGGGCAAGTGCTATTTTGAAACTTTTAAAATAATTTTATTTTAAATATTTTTATAAGTTTATATGCAAAATTTCAAATTAATAGCTTTTAATAGTTAGGTGATAATTAATTTCTTAAAAATGGTCGAAAAAATAATTTTGTATGGGAGGGGGTAGAAGTTTCAAAGGTATTCGACCAGTTAATATTTTATACGTTTGGGGATTTTTTTTAAATGTATTTCCCAAATTTTCAAGTTTCTACCTTAAAATTACATCCAAAAATTTTCAGTTTTCGTGTTTTTTTCGCTGCACATGAAACACCTTGTGCCCCTTAGACCGTGCTGGTCGGTTCGTAACAATTGTGGATCAAATTATTATTTTTTTTCTATGTATATAAAATAGATGTATCCACATGCAAAATTTAAAGTTTCTATCTTTGACCAGAGTCCTAAAAAAATCACTCAAAATTTTCGACATTTTTGCTTACCACCTCCCTCCCTTTACACCCCCTAACTTAAAATTTTTATCAAAATTATAAATTATATAGTTCTATAATCTGACGAATTTTTGATTCGATATCTGCACTCAATTTTGAGATATAACGATTTCTAATTTTGAAAAGTGCACCATTTTTGAAATGCTCCCCATTTCCCCCCACTACTATTATGACCAAATTTTATATTTTTTTTATATTTCGCTAGTATAGCTTAGTATATGTTTTAAATTTCAATTACATAGCTTAAGAGATAGTTGAGATATTAATTCTTAAGTGTTTTTCTTTGCACCCCCCTGACCCTCCCCCTTACAATAATTAGCCTATTTCTAAGCTTATTCTGATGGATCTATACGCCATCTTAATTGTCCCAAAATATGAATTTTTTATGGTAAGTAGTTTCGAAGATATAACCATTTCAAAAAAAGATTCGGCCGACAATTTGTTTTTAGCCCCCCCTTTTCGGACGCCAATGGATAAAAAAATTAAATTATTTTTGGAGTATGTCCCACAACTTTCTCTATATGTATGCTAATTTTCATCTTTCTATCTGCATTCGTGGTGAAGATATTAGCAAGTGTATTTTTCGACTTTTTCCATCCCCCCGCCTCCCCCTTCCACCCCACACTCCCCAAAATTTGGATAATGGAGCTCACTTACCAAATTAACAATCCACCCAAAAACCAACATTCTACCTTTAACGGTTTTGGAGGTACGAGTCCATATGTACGGCGTACGGCGTACGGCGGGACGGATTTTTTTTTTTTGCTTTTTTAGGCTAATTTAGTCATGAAACGCGAAAAAACAAAATTTCAGGGTAGCAAATTTTTTTTTTTTTCTGTGTCGATCACAATACTTTATTATTAAAAAATAATAAAGTAAAATGGTTTTCAGAAATTCCAGTTTCTAAATAAATTTCATAGCTTTGCGTGAAATTGGGCGAATTTAAGACCCGTTTGAAGAAAACTTGAAACTTATCAGTTTCCTCGAAACTCTAATAACCCCAAATTTCTGAAGCATAACAGAAAATAGATCGCGAAACAGCATTAAATAGATTCACTTTAGCTGGTATGTCAATAAAATTTTTATTGAAGAAATTATTCCAAGTACCATTGATACTTGCGATTGCCTTATGTTCTCTATCTTTTATATGTTCTTGGAACGCAAGACCCGATGTGAGTTTCACTCCAAGGTAAGTGTATGTTTTCACTATTTATATATCTTCTTGCTTATAGTACCATTTTAGCTAGGGTGTAGCCTGATGGCTAGCGTGTTGATTTACAATGCGAAGGTCGTGAGTTCAAATCCCCGTCAACGCATAATTCCAGCACACTGTCTGCTTGGATATACCCTGGTTACCTTAATCTACGAAAATAAAAAAAAAACAAAAAAAATTCGCAGATAGAGGGTTGTGCGAAGAGCTAACAACCCTTCCACAATAAGTATGAAAATGTTAAGGAACCTGATAATCAGGAGGCCAAGGCCCGATTTAGGCTGTCGTGCCATTGAAGAAGATAGTACCATTTTTCCAGCCTAGACAGTTTTCGTGATTTTCGAAAAACCATTATTTTTGATTTGTCCAAATTTAATATCATATTCCACGTATCTCCATATATTCCTAATCTATTTATCATACCCTGTAAGACTTCAATATCATCGGCCAATAAAACAATATCGTCTGCATAAAGTAAAACCCTAATCTGTTTGTTTCCAACATACAAGCCCCCGCCAATAAAACCATGCAGGTCATTTAAGTAGATAGCGAATAGTAATGGAGAAAGTAAACAGCCTTGCTTAACTCCCATCTTTGTTGAGAAATAGTCCGATAATTCTTTTCCATCCCACACCTTTGTGTTACTATATAAAGATTCTATAAGTTTAACCAGCTTAGTGGAGACTCCTACATTATATAGCTTATATATCAAAGATTTTCTCGGAATACCGTTAAAAGCTGCTTTGAAGTCCACAAAGAATGCATACACTTTTTTGTGATCATTAAATTTCAAATGTAGAATATGACGGTCTGAATCCTGCCTGATATTCTTTCAGTATATTCTTAGATGATATCTATTTAGTAAGTCTACTGTATATAGCTCCCATAAAAACTTTTGGTATACAATTCATAAATGATATTCTTCTATAGTTTAACGCTATGTTCAAATCGCCCATCTTGAAAATTATAAATATATTTATTTTCGAAAAGCTCTCATCTGTATTTAAAACCTTTGTAAATACTCTTGCGAGTTGGGTCAAAAAATCATTGGATTCATTAATTAGGAATTCATATGCTATACGATCCTCCCCGGTGCTTTATTTAGTGAGACTTTGTCCAACACTTTCTCAATTTCTAGCAAGGTAACCTCAGCATCCAACTCAGGTATGACGATGTTTGGCACCGCATAGTTAATATCCTTTTTCGAGAATGGGGGATTCAATAAGCTATGAAGTGATTTTCAAAATCTGTGGCACTCAAACTCGACCCTCTGGAAAATTTAATATCTTTGAGCACTTAAACAAATTTCCATCATTCACGATTATCACGAATATTATTAATTTGGATCTGCAAGTTTTCATAATACTGGTTTCTTTTCAATTGACATACATAACTTCTTATACTTTTTATTTGCTTCTACGTACTTTATTTTATGTTCATCATTATCCGTTTTTCTCCACTGATTCAGGAATTTGAACGATTTTTTCCTTGCGTAGAAGCAAGCTGTATCAAACCATTTTTGTTTACAATCGAAATGTATTGATTTAGATTGGGTTTTTTAGTGCACTGCGTTATCATACTTGGGAGATCACTAGATGTAATTTCATTATTATTCTTAGTTCTTACTAATTCCAATAGATTTTGATTTAGTTTAACTGTATAATCTATTTTGTATCCTCCTTCCATATTAGTTTTGGTAACAATTTCAGTTTTATTGTTTTGTTTATGTCTACTAACGCATAACTCTACACAAATTGGCATATGATCGGAGCAGATAACTTCCTTCACAGAGAAATTTAAGACGTCATCAATTATTTCTTGGGATATTGCACACATGTATGTCGTTGACTGATTTAACAATAGTTGCTACGAATGTATATTCCCCAAATTTCTCTCCGCACCATTTAATATAAATATTCCATGATTATCACAGCATTCAATGAACTCTTTCCCATTTTTATCAATTACTTTATCTCTAAAGTTCCTCTCTACTCGGATTATTTAAAACATTTGCGTCTAACCATTGTCAGGCTGTACACGTAAAACTTACCGGATATGGTTATATACATATGTCCATGGCGTCTTAGCGAGCAATATACACACAGCGATCATCAGGCAATAATACTGGATATAAAAGAAAGAAAACCCGTACAACGACCGAAATTAACAGGCCCAAAATGGAAAGATAAACTCTTCGACAAGGACACGTTCGAAGAAATGATGAACACCGACGTAACAAATCGAAGCGGAACAGCGAAGATCCTTGCGGAACAACTCACCCACACTATCATCACAGCGTGCGATGCAGCGATGCCCAGAAGGACAATTAGTGGAAGAGGTGCACCATGCTACTGGTGGAACGAGGAAATAAAAACACTCAGGGCAAAGTGTTTACAAGCCCGACGCAAAGTCCAACGATGAAGGGGAAGAGTAGACTTTCAGGATCGATTAAACACTTTCAAAGTGGCAAGACGAGATCTAAACAAGGCGATAAAACAGAGTAATGCAATTTGTTTCAAAAATCTCTGTACGAAGCAGATATAAATCATATAGGATGGTGATGACAAAGCTGAAGGGTCATAGGTCCCCACAAATAACTTGCCCGATAATGCTTAGATCAATAGTAAAGCACCTGTTACCCCAAAGGCCATCTACTATGTGTAGCATATCCAGAGAGATCAGCATAGAGTCTATCCCTGCAATTACGTCGGCGGAACTATTTGAAGCATGCGGAAGGATGAGAAACAACAAGGCACCTGGACACGATGGCATCCCAAATATGGCAATAAAAGTTGCTATTCAAAAGAGGCCCGACATCTTTATAGCAACTACGCAAAAGTGTTTCGAGGAAGGAGTCTTTCCTGAGCCATGAAAGCTCCAACATTTGGTACTTCTACCAAAAGGAAATAAGCCTCCTGGAGAACCATCGTCATATCGCCCAATATGTTTACTTGATACGTTGGGAAAGATCCTTGAGCGAATTATTAACAACAGACTGCTCGTACTAGCAGAGGAGAAAAGAGCAATTTCAGACCACCAGTTCGGATTTCAACTGTTGACGCCATAAAAGTGGTAGTCGATACTGCAGCTGAGGCGATACAAGGAGAAAAATGGCGATGGGGGACAAAAAAATATTGTGCAGTAGTGACAGTGGACATTAAAAATGCCTTTAACTCGGCAGATTGGTCACTCATAAACAGATCGTTAGTCAGGATGGAGACACCACACTACATGTTGAGAATAATTGCAAATTACTTCATCAACAGGAAGTTGAGGTACCAAACTGATGAGGGGTTAAGGTACTACAACGTCACTGCGGGAGTCCTACAAGGATCTGTACTAGGCCTTCTCCTGTGGAATATTACGTACGATGGAGTTCTTCGACTATCGTTGCCGCAAGGAGTAAAATTAATCGGGTTCGCTGACGACATCGGTGTTGATACCGTGGCTAAGCACATCTACGAAATAGAGTCAGCAACAAATGAAGCCATATCACGAATAAGAGACTGGCTAGAGTCCGCTGGCTTAGAATTAGCAGATCACAAAACGGAGGCTGTTTTAGTAACAAGCCGAAAGAAAATTGAATACATGAACATTCAGGTCGGCGGTCAAATCATCAGATCCAAAGAGGCAATTAAATATCTAGGAGTTATGCTCGATAACAGGTTAAAATTTAAAGTTCACGTGGACTTTGCGAGCAAAAAGGCGTCACAAATGCAGGCAGCCCTTTCCCGAATACTGCCAAACATCGGTGGACCAGGATATGCCAGAAGGATACTACTTTCGAGAGTAGTCAGCTCGGTTCTCCTATATGCTGCTCCGGTTTGGGCGGCGGCGCTAGCGACAAAGTAAACAAGGAAAAAGATGTCATCAACATATAGGCTCTGTGCGATAAGAGCAATCAGCGGTTTCCGAACAATATCGGACGAGGCAGCCTGTGTCATAGCCGGAATGATCCCCATTGACATTCTTGCGAATGAGATGCTAAGGATCTACGAAAGAAGATCCTCGATCCAACAAGAAGCAGCTGTTGCCAGAAAAATAAAAGAAGAGGAAAAGGCAACATCAATGGCTATGTGGCAAGCCAGGTGGGACAACGCTACAAAAGGCAGATGGACCTATAAGCTAATCCCCGAAACTTAGGTCTGGACAAAGCGGGTGTACGGGGACTGCAACTGTCACATCACGCAGTTCCTATCAGGTCACGGCGGTTACCGCAAATACGTACATAGGTTCGGACACGATAATTCGCCTGTTTGTCCAAATTGCCCAGATCAAGAAGAAGACACAGAGCACGCGGTTTTCAACTGCATCCGCTTCGAAGAATGGAGAAATAATATTCCGAGTCCACCATTCATCATTGACTATATGATTTAATCAGAGGAAAATTGGATGGAAATTTGCACACTCGTAACGAATGTGCAAAAGGATCTTCGAAGAATCGAGAGAGAAAGGAGATCAGAAACAATTTAAGGAGCACAGCATAAAATGCTAGCCAGCCCCGCGAAGTAATACCTAACGGCAGTCCCGCGGGGAGAGTGGTTGAAGTCTGTGTGCGGGGGTGTGGTTTAGTAGGCAGGCACATATCGGCTGACAGTTCTGTTAGGATCAGGTATGTGAATCGTGCATGCCAATGGTACGGGCTATTGGTATCTAATGAAGATTCCACACCTCCCTGGCGTAACCAGAAAAAAAAAACATATGTCCAAATAAAGCAAGACACTAACTTATAGTCATTTATAAATAAATAACAGACAGACATTACAATTGTATGTATATGTATAGATTAAATTCAAATGTTTGTCAATGTAATTTACAACAGCTGCTCCGACTTGAATTGATGATATTTATCGGAGAAGGCTATAGCTATTTATCTACTTACTTCTAGTATACTTCGACGAAAAGATCTCACTTTAGCTTAAGACAAATCTTCACCCAGTGATATTTCAGTTGGAGGTCAACGTAGTCTGTGAAGAAATTTTTACTAGCTGAGCTCTCTCACCAGAAGAAAATTTGAGTTACGCCACTCGTTAAGAGAGATCACCCTCCGCACGAAATTTCGAGTATGCGTCAAATTTGTATTATTATATGGTTGAACATAGGAAGTTGCCGTTAAACTGCCAAATTTCACGGCTAAATGTCGACGACACATTTTAGATTTATGAAAAGGGTGTTTTTTTTAGAGGCGGAGAACCTTAAATTGGCAACACTGTTTTTTGTGACAGCCAATTTGACAGTTTCCGGTTGTCTTGGAGTTAATTTGGTTTGACAATCTACGATGAATAGACTTATGTCGGTGTAACGTTTGCAAATTGACTGGAGGAAGCAATGCTATTGATCCACAATTTCATTTGAAAAATTTGTTAAGTGATGAAGCACACTTTTGGTTGAATGAGCAGAATCGCCACATTCTTCTTCTTCTTCTTCAATGGCGCTACAGCCCAAATCGGGCCTTGGCCTCCTGACCTTTAGGTTCCTTAACATTTTCATTATTTATTGCGGAAGAGTTGTTAGCTCTTCGCACAACCCTCTATCTACGAATTTTTCATTTTCGTAGATTGAGGTAACCAAGGTATATTCAAAGCTAGGGTGTAGTCTAGTGGGTAGCGTGTTTGGTTTGCAATGCGAAGGTCGTGAGTTCAAATCCCGGTCGACGCATAACTCCAAGCACTTGAATATACCTTGGTTACCTCAATCTACGAAAATGAAAAATTCGTAGATAGAGGGTTGTGCGAAGAGCTAACAACTCGTCCGCAATAAATAATGAAAATGTTAAGGAACCTGAAGTTCAGGAGGCCAAGGCCCGATTTGGGCTGTAGCGCCATTGAAGACGAAGAAGGTATATTCAAGCAGGTAGTGTGGTGGAATTATGCGTTGACCGGGATTTGAACTCACGACCTTCGCATTGTAAACCAAACACGCTACCCACTAAACTATACCCTAGGCTTGCCACATTCGGAGTAATGATAATCGACAAGCGATTGTCAAAACACCATTATATCCAGAAAAAGTCACCGTTTGGTGCGGTTTATGGGCTGGTGGAATAATTGGTCCAAATGTCTTCAAAAATGATGATGGTCAAAACATTACAGTCAACGGTGATCGGTACAGAGACATGATTACTAACTTTTTTGTGCCCCAATTGAAAGGCATTAACGGCGCAGACATATGGTTTCAACAGGATGGCGCCACATGCCACACAGGGCGCGATACAATTAATTCACTGAAAGAAACATTTGGTGATCGATAAATTTCACGAAATGGACCTGTTAACTGGCCACCTCGTTCGTGCGATTAGACGCCATTAAATTTTTTTGTCTGAGGATATGTGAAGTTCGATATCTACGCCGATAAACCAGAAACTGTTGAGCACTTAGAAGCCAACATTCGACTCTTTATTGTCGAAATACAGCATGATTTACTGCGAAGAGTGAATGAAATTTGGACTTTCAGATTACGCCATGTACGCGCCAGCTGCAGTAGCCACATACCCAACATTATATGTAAGCATTTATGTCGTAAGATTATCTTTCAAATAAAGGTAGTTTCATGGATATTGAAGATATTTTTCTGCACTGTATTTTAATTTAAAGCTCTGCGCCTTTAAAAAAAACACCCTGTACTTTGACCATATGTGCAATCCAGTGACGAACTTTGGAATGTAACTACAGTAAGACTAAGATAGGCATTGAGATTCAAAGTCAGAGTAAAATATCTCCAAACACCCTCTGGGTTACAACCATCAAGGAAGATGTCGGGTTGATCGACAATGTTGCACTATTATCCTATAGGGGGTCTTAACAGGGAGTTGATGAAATGAATTGAAATTTATGCAAAAATTTCGATTCTAGGACGCACATTGAATATTCGAAGCAGTCATAGGTACGTAGGCGGCTGCCTAGACATAAGTCTGGGCGCACATAGATCATAGTCTGCCCCGTTGTGGATCTCAGAAAAGACTCCTACCCGGAGCTTTCTATGAAGCGTTGAAGGCTCCTGGACAGAAACAACTCTCTTCCACAAGGCGCGATCCTGAGCATCGGCCTTAAGCTGTTGCCAGGACTTGTTTATTGATGAAAAATCGCTTCTTTCCCTTCCTTATCTTTTCGGCTCCTGTAAAAATCATTAAACGGAAGGCCAAGCCATTGTCAAAATCAGCCCTCGGTCAGCCAAAATTATTTGTGTGTTCCTTTTTTAATTGCTGGGCCTCTATTGTCTATTGCACCACTTTATCCTCAACAAAAAGGGTTGTTTCGGCCCATTAAGATATGCCGCTCTACCAATTTCGCCCAAATGAATAAAAACAATATCTTTTTTTTTTATCTTGCATTATTTTTTATGGTTTTATATTTAATTTTTTCTCTCTTTAAATTAATGTACAATAGTAAATCGCATTTCGTGCTGCACTAAGTAACAAGTTTATTTTTATTTTTATTTATTATTAAATATTCAATTTATATCTGTTGTTAAATTTATTTTATTTGTTGCTTTTTTCTTTTATTTAAAGTATTTTTTTAATTTCATTTCTTGTTATTTAGCTGCTATAGTTTTTATTCTTTTGTTTAATTTACAGAGATAAACAAGGTTTTTTATTCAATATTTTTGATTTAAAAGTCTTTTTTTTCGGCATCATTAAATTACAAATTAAATTAAAGTTTTCTTCTTCTTTCATTTGTTTTATAGTTATTATTTTTATTATATCTTTGCGTTTTCTAAAATAAATTCTTAGCTCTTCGAGTAGTTATTATGTAATAATTTACTTTATTGCATAGATTTGTGTTTTTTTATTATTATTTTGTAGATTTTTTTTTTAGAGTAAAACCTCTTTTGTTTTTGTGAAATATTTTACAAATTTTTAATTAATAGCTATTCTTATATTTTTGATTTTTTATGATTTTGTTTTGTATTTTTTCCTTTTTTTAAATATGTGATTCTGTGTTTATGTTTTTGGTTTTTAACGGGCTTAAAATTTATTAGAATAAAGCTAAAAAGGAGTGTTTTTTATTTATTTTATTTGTATATTTTTGCATTTTTTTGTATTTAAACAATAGTTGATTTTTTTTAAATCATACATTTTATTGTAAAGTAGTACGTAGTGGAATTGTTTGAATTTATATTTTATTGAAGATTCGAAAAAAACCAAAAACTTAAATTTATACATATAAATTAAAGATTTGGTGAGAAAATAAGTTTGGTAACCAGAATCTCAATTGAAATGTTCTTAGGTTCGAACTAAAAATGAAATGAAACATAATTTTTAACAATTGAATTGGGTTAAAAAATGTGCTATTAAAAACATGTTTTATTCATTATAACATACCTATTTTTTATTGCATTTTTTGTAGAGCTCGTAACGAAGTACATTTTTTTCTAAGTTAATCTATTTTTTTATTTAATTTTTTTTTTTTTTGATCTCGAAATATAAACAGAAAAAATACATTAATTAAGAAAAGTTTAATAAATATCCTACGTACCATATAATTGAAATAGAAAACAAAATGCATAACTATTGTATAATGATGTGATGGCTATGATTATGAAAATTTTTTCACTTGTCTTTTTTTCAATTAAAATATCCAAATACATACAATTCAAAACTCAAAATAAGATTTGATTTTTAACATTATCTTTCTATACATAAATATTTAAAATTTTAGTTAAACGCGCAACCTTTTTTTTCATTTTTATTCAAGTTATATAGCTAGATAAAACATATTTGAGAGATGGAATTGTTGCGAGGTAGGAGGGAAGGGAGGAATAATTTTTGTAAGGAAGATAAATAGCAAGTGTGAGTGATAAAACCCATGCGCTAAGGCAGAAACTAGTAGCGCTGAATTGTCGAAGAGTACTTTATATTATATTTACGTGATCTGTAGCGTGAGTTTGTATTTTAACTAATTCAAGAATATTTGAAATAAAAATCCGTAATGGTGTATCTTGGAAGTTTTCAGTCAGGATTTGAGAAAGAGAGAAACAGCAAAGGAAGAGAGTTAGCAGTAAAAAATTATTATTATAAATTTGGGAACAGTCTTTCATTCGATGTGTTTTAAATGTCTCTGTTTCTAAGCTATTCACCTTTTCACACATCAAATTTCTGAGTATAAATTATTATTAAAATATGACATAAAATTTTGGAAATCATGTTATTTTGGTATTTAATGTCATTTTTGTGGTGAAACTCGGTGGAACAAATTTATCTTAATTAATTATAAGAAAAAAAAAATATGTGTATTAGAAAATTGTTGCTTATATTGTGAAAGAATTTATCTAAAATGAAATTTTTATTAAAATTTTTGTTTATTTTAATTAGATATCAGATAAAAGTGAAGATAGTTTGATAGTAGGATGTACATAGCTGAAGATGAAAATTTGTTCTAAAAACTTTCGTATGATTCGTGTAATAAAATTGCTTATCGATGAAAAGGTTGAATCGTTACTTTTTTCGAGAATGTTTAAGCCGAGTTCGATCGCGAACTTATGCAGATTAATCCAAATTTAGTTGCAGGCTGATTCCATGATTTTCTCAGATACGAATAAGAATTGAAACTTAACACATATCTGAGAACTTGTGATCATACGCATGTATCTATTAGTTTCGTATTAAGGACTTGTAACTATGATCGCTTTAGACTTCATTGTTGATTAGCGATCTTTACGAAACTGTAAAGATAGAACTAGAGTGTAGCTTAATGGGTAGCATGTTGATCTATAATGCGATATGCAAAGATCAGGAATTCAAATCCCGGTCAACGTAAAGTGCCAGCATACTACGTGGGAGGGCTACGAAAAATGGAAATTCGTAGATAAAGTTCAAAGTGCTAACTGCTTACCTTTCCACAATAACAAATAAATGTTAAGAAACCTGAAGGTCAGAAGTCCAAGGCCCGATTTGGGCCGTAGTATAAATGAAGAGTAACTGTCATTGTTGTGTACGTCCAAAAAATCCCAATCGACACCAACGGGACACTACTATTAAAGGCCACCCAACTAGTAGCATACGCTGACGACATTAACATCCCAGCAAGATCCTTCCCTAGTGCTAAGGAGGTATTTGTCAATCTTAACTCCGCCGCAAAAGAAGTCGGGTTGCGCATTAACGAAAACAAAACAAAAGTAATGACGCAAACAAGAAGGAGAACGCTTGTCAGACAAAACATAAAAATTGTGGAATATAATTTGAAGAGTATGGACAACTTCATATATCTTGGGGCTAATTTAGCAAAGGACGGTAATGAAACAGACGTAATCAAATGACGGATAATACGAGCAAATAAGACATATTATTCGGTACTTCCAATAATGAAATCCAAGAAAGTGCACAGGAACAATAAGCTGCGGATTTATAAAACTATTATACGACCTGTGCTCTGTTATGGCAGCGAGACGTGGACATTAACGCGAACTTCTGATTAAGCAGTTGACGCATTCGAAAGAAAGATCCTCCGAAGAATCTTGGGACCTGTGAAGGAAGGAACGGAATGGCGAATAAGAACAACCATGAGTTGTATCAACTCTACGACGAGCCAGAAGCTTCAGCGTTCATCAAACTACGTAAACTGCAGTAGGCTAGCCATGTAGAGCGAATGAAAGACAGAAGAATCTCCAAACGCGCTCTTAAAGGCAAAGCGAGTGGTAACCGGCCAGTAGGTAAGCCTTGCAAGCATGGGAAGACTCGGTTGATGAAGACAGCAAAGCCATTTTAAAAATTAGCAGCTGAAAGACGCGGTCTTTGGATCGAGACGATTGGAGGCGCCGACTTCAGGAGGCCAGGGCCCGGTTTGGGTTGTCGCGCCATTGATGGTGATAATTGAAGAGTGAAACATCGACTCCAAACCCAGCTTAGTGTTCGTTGCAGTTTCATAGGTTCCAGTTTCAGACTTATCTAATTTGTTACACAGTGGAATTGTACTGTTGATCCTCTACGTCGAATCACGGTGTTATATGGCTAGTATGATCGATTTTCCACAAAAGACATTCTCCAGCTAAGTACTTTCCAACATAAATTATCAAAACTTCTAAATTTATGTATGGATGTGTTTTTTTTCTTGTCTATGTCCTATCTGAAGCTATTAACTAAAGCGCGTGTTTATCTTTTTAATTTCCTTTAATTGTAATCCTTCTAAAATCTTAGCTTCATGCTTTCAAAGCTCTTGCATTATTATTTGTTTTGTTTTTAATCCCATCTACGATCATAGATCATCCTAGAGTACATAGCTTTATGTATTTATGTATGTAATTCGGATTTATGTAATTAAATCTAAAAAAGTGATTATTATTCAATAATTAAGCATCGTGGAAGATGTTCTCGAAGATATTCAAAAAGCTCTTGACTTGCTCCCGGACAATTAGTTAATTCAAGTTCTTGTAAATGTCGTAATTGTATTAAACTCGAAAGACCTGATGATGTTAACAGTGGACATCCAGCTAATGATAAAACTTGTAGATTCCGCATTGAACATAGATGCTGAAGACCGAAATCGCGTACTTGTGAACACCAACGAAGAAATAGAGCTGTTAGCGAGAGCATTGTTGAGATGTAACCGACACCGATGTCGGTTATATGAACGCATCTGAAAGTGAAAAAAAAATGTAATTCGGGATAGTGTACAAACTAATTTTTAATTTATTATTTTAATAATAAAGTGGATTATAGATGGGTTGTAACTCAACTACAATTTTCAAGGGTGTAGGGTATAAGGAGGAGTAGGGGGAGCTGAAAAACAATTTTGTATTTCAAATTAAAAGACTTCCTTGACCTGCAACCGAGATATTGCATAGGTGAAGGTAAGGGGTTACATAAACTTGCAACGACTAAAACCACAGTTATGTTTAAGATTTTTTCGTATATACCTAGTCTAGCCATAAATATTGTTACAAGGTTTGGCAACCCTGCAGAAAGGAAGCGTTATATTGCATTTCTTAAAAATTGAGCTAATCACTATAGTACGCTTGTGCTTGATGCATTTGTCATCATTTGAGTTTAATTTTTAGTGTAGTGAACATGGATTGGGGTGACAAAGAAAATAGAATTGCTGTGATTGCACTTCATAAAGTAGGAATGCAACCAAGTGATATTTTTAAGACTCTGCATACCCTTGGTATAAGCCGAATGTTTGTATATCGGGCTATTGAAAGATTTAATGATACGTCTGGAGTAAGTGACCGTGAAAGAAGTGGCCGTCCGCGAACTACTCGAACACCTCAAGCGGTTAAAGCCGTGCGCGAGAGAATTCGCCGTAATCCTCTTCGGAAACAAAAAATTTTATCGCGTGAGATGAAAATACCCCAAAGAACAATTTCACGTATCATCAAAAGTGACTTGGGGTTAGGTGCTTATCGTAGATCTACCGGGCATTTACTAACAGATTCGTTAAAAAAAATAGAGTGGAAAAATCAAAACGATTACTTTGCCTGTACGCAAACCAAGAACACCGTAAAATTTTGTTTACGGACGAAAAAATTTTTACTGTCGAAGAAACATTTAATAAACAAAATGATAGGGTTTATGCTCGCAGTGCCAGAGAAGCTTCTCAAGTTGCCCAAAAGGTTCAAAGAGGTCATCATCCAGCCTCAGTAATGGTTTGGTGGGGTGTTAGCTACAACGGGGTGACAAAGTTGCATTTTTGTGAGAAGAGCGTCAAAACGTCTGCCAAAATTTATCAAGAAAGTGTCCTTGAAAGTGTAGTGAAACCTCTCAATACGTCATTATTCAAAAATCAGGCGAAGGTCATAAGGCGAAGTCAACCCGAAAATGGCTTGAAGAAAATATTCCAGATTTTATTAAAGCTGAAGATTGGCCTTCCTCTAGCCCAGACCTGAATCCGCTGGATTACGAATTATGGTCTGTCTTAGAGCAAATGACGTGCTCTAAAAGACATCCTGATATCGAATCCTTAAAGAAGTCTCTTACACATGCAGTCGCCAACTTTCCGATTGAAGTCGTGCGTGCTTCCATAGATAAGTGACTAGCTCGATTAAAGGCTTGTGTAAAGGCAAAAGGCAATCACTTCGAATAACTTGTTGCAATTTCCGTTGTTGACAATGCATTTAATAAATAAACAATGATTTCTTAACATATAACACCTCTTTTATTGAACAGTGCTTCAAAAAGTTTGTAACAGTATTTATGGCTAGACTAGGTATGTAAAACAGAATTTTATTGAAGAATCGTGATATACCTAGTCCTGCCATAAGTTCTGTCACATAATTTCTCACATTGGCAACAACTTTATTTTATGAGTGACATTTCAATATCGGCCAGTTTTATAAACGTCATAATGTTGTTGACAGTTGATGGTCATTTAAAGTGTGTTCGTTAACGTGTGAAGATGGAATGGGGTGTAATAGAAAACCGAACTGCAGTGATTGCACTACATAAGTGTGGAAAATCCGCGAGTGAAATTTTCAAGTTGTTGTGCCCGTTAAAAATAACCCAAAGATTTGTGTATCGTGCGATCCAGAGATATAACGCGATCCAGACTATTGAAGATCGACCTCGTTCTGGACGTCCGCGTGATGTACGTTCTTCTGCTGCCATCAAAGCGGTCGAGAGTCGAATTCGTCGAAATCCGCTTCGTAAACAACGAATCATGGCTCGAGAGATGAACATCTCCACCCGAAGTATGTCTCGCATCATAAAATCTGACCACGGGATGAGTGCCTTTCGACGATCAACGGGACATTTGCTGACTGAGCAGTTGAAGCAAATTAGGAGCACCAGATCGAAAGAGCTCCTTCGGCGGTACGGCAACAACAAACATCGAGAAATTTTATTTACCGATGAAAAAATTTTTACGGTGGAGGAACATTTCAACCGCCAAAATGATAAGGTGTATGCCCACAGCTCCATAGAAGCCCGAGAAGTTGCCACTAGGGTACAGCGAGGACATCATCCAGCATCAGTCATGGTATGGTGGGGTGTCAGCTACGAAGGGGTCACCGAGCTTCATTTTTGCGAAAAAGGCGTAAAAACTGCAACGAAAAATTATCAAACGGACATCCTGGAGGGATGTGTGAAGCCGCTGAACTCTACGCTATTCAACAATCGACATTGGGTTTTCCAGCAAGATTCTGCGCCAGCCCACAAAGCTCGAACCACACAAGCGTGGTTGGAAACCAATATTCCACAGTTTATAAGGGCGACGGAATGGCCTTCTGGGAGCCCAGATTTGAATCCCCTGGACTACAAACTGTGGGCGGAGTTAGAGTCCATGGTGTGCACGAGACGACACCCAAATATCGAGAGCCTTAAGCGATCTTTGACAGAAGCAGTAGCTAATTTTCCGCTAGAAACAGTGCGTACTGCTATGGATGACTGGCCCAACAGATTAAAGAGCTGTGTTAAGGCTAAAGGCGGCCACTTTGAATAATTTGTTGCTTATTTTACTTCCATTAGTATGCCAAAATAAAATATATTTTCCTTTGTCAAAAACTCTTTTTCATTTATACAAAAATTGCCCATATACGTGTGACAGAACTTATGGCACGACTAGGTATTTTTAAAGCGTAACATTTTATTTACCAGGTGTATGCATAGGTTTTTTTCCGATTTTTTCAGTAAAGAAAACACGTAATTTTCAAGGAAAATCAATTTTCTTTTATTCAAAATATTGGCCATCGGCTTCTACACATTTCGGCCATCTTTCTGGTAATTTGAGAACACCATGCCAGAAAAACTGATTGTCTTTTGCGGCAAACCATTCGTCGAGCCATTCTCCAACTTCTTCGAAATTGCTGAAGTGCTGTGAATGTGCTGAATGTCACATAGGTGCGAAGAGGTCATAGTCAGACGGTGTCAGGTCTGGTCTAAACGATTTCAAGGTGTCTTTTACTGGTTTTGCTTTGTGAGGCGGCGCATTATCGTG
This sequence comes from Chorisops tibialis, assembly GCA_963669355.1. Classification (NCBI taxonomy): domain Eukaryota; kingdom Metazoa; phylum Arthropoda; class Insecta; order Diptera; family Stratiomyidae; genus Chorisops; species Chorisops tibialis. Next base: position 166,713,477 of record OY770263.1, on the reverse strand, counting down.
TAACAAAATCAGTTTCCCATGTGTTCTGGCCCATCCCGGTTGTTTTTTGATCAATGCGTGTTTTAAAATAATCATTTGTTGGTGATAGCGTTGTGTGTTAACGGTTTCGCCGGGCTTTAAGAGTTCATAATACACAATATCGCTCTGGTCCCACCAGACACAGAGCATGGTCTTCTTGCCGAAGCGATTTGGCTTTGGCGTTGAAGGCTTCGCCAGGTGTAAGCCACGATTTCTTCCGCTTCGGGTTTTAAAAATAAATCCATTTTTCGTCACCCGTCACAACTTAATGCGAAAATGATTTCCTTTCGTGGCGCCGTAACAGCATGTCACTAGTGCCTTTGCGATTTTCCATTTAACGTTCATTCAAATCGTGTGGGACCCATCTACCGAGTTGATTGATCTTCCCCATTGCTCGTAAACTTCTGCTGATTGTTTCTTGTGTTACACTTAATGCTTCTGCCAATTGATCCTGAGTGTGATTTAGATCGTCATACAATAACTCCTGCAATTGCTCGTTTTCGCACTTTTGTGGTCTACCAGAACGCTCACCATCTTTCACATTGAAATCACCACTTTTGAATTTTCGAAACCATGTCTCACATGTTCTTACCGATGGAGCATGTTCACCATAAGTTTCTACCAGCAAATGATGCCTTTCAACAACCTTTTTCTTTTGATTAAATAAGAAAAGCAATGCGTGTCGCAAACGTTCTTTTTCAGGCACAAAACTCGACATGATCACTGAGCAATGAAACAAGGACGCTTGTTTTTGGCGGATTCAACTTTCGTGTGCTTGTAACGTCAATGTCAGACGAACAAAATGACGTACGTGTCAAATCAATAGGTTGCGTACTTATCGTTGGCATCATCTGTTGAAACCGGTAACTTATGCATACACCTGGTATATTGTGTGAAAATTTGGTTGAACAATTTTAAACGGTAAAAACGTTAAAGTCGTTTTCCTGGGGCGTGTTCTTGCCGACACCGTTCACGGTACCAAACGTGCATCCGCCATTTTTTATTCAAAAACTAAAAACCAAGTTTCCATAAAGTAGATATATAAAACTAGTACTTTGCGGGCTGGAATTTAAAAATTAAATTTGTTCAGACCATGACAGTCTCTTGAATAAAACAAGCGATTTTCCGCCTCAAAATTGTTCAGTACTTATGTTAAAAAAAACTATGCCAGTTATAAAAAAAAAACAACGAATCGATAAGTACTAGATTATTGTGTGAAACACAACTCTGCAAAACTAGATTCCGATTGGTCCAGAGGTCGCGGAGATATTTCTGGTACCGGTTTTGAAAACACTGTTTCGAGAAAAACGCGTTTAAAGTTTTAAGTCATCTCATAGTCGTTGTTCACCCTGTCAGTTACACAACGCTATAGCTTCGTTATTACTGAGAATTTCTTTATAAAATTTTCAGGGTAGACACTCAAAGGAAAGTACTTTTGAATGAGCACCTTTTTGAAAAATGGATTTTTTTGAACTATTTAGATGTATGTAATCCCTTAAATTAAAGCGAGAACTTCTTGTTGGAGTATACGAGTAGTAAATATATAAAACGGTATTACCTCTTCGGGTAAATACCATCAGTTCAAGTTAAAATTGCAACTGGATCGGCGAAGCATTCGCAAATTATGCTTTAACAAACATCCAAATTTAATCTTAAATTAACTTTAATAGTAAAATCTAAGGAGTTTTAAATAATTCAAATCCAAGCATGTCTTTATCTTGATGACCACTCGATGATTATTCGAGAACGTATTGGAATAAGAAACTCTCATATTTTATACGTTGGTTTATAAAAAAAATAAAGCCCATCCATTTCGTAACATAAAATACGGATTACGGATATTCTTGGAAGACGTGGCGTAGTTGGCAGCGTGCTTGCTTTATAGTTAAATAAGTCGTGGGTTCGATTTCCACTCCAAGCAGTAGAGTTTTTTAAGCACGAGTTTTTCAGTTGCTACTGGCTAGAGATACTCGATACACCGTAACACTACTTTCTTAATAGAGTTTAGACAATGCCATAATACCAACAGTTCAGCGTGAGTTTAGAATCACAAAAGGCAACATAAGAAATGTGAAAAACAGGAAAACTTGAGAACTAATGAACAAAAACGAAGGAACCCTGATATGGATCTCAGGGCACAGTGATTTAGGAGAAAAATGAACAAGTTAATTTATTGGTCACGAAGGAAGGGATTCTAATCTCCCTTTCCTATTGTAGGATACCACTCAGTATTGCGAAAATTTTCATCCAAATCTGACTTAAATCAGAGTCAGTGGGATTTGGCATGTACCAGGTAATAGGCATGCTAAGATTTTTATGCCAAAACATTCGGTCAAAAAAACCTCTGAAATTATCAACTAAGTAGAAATCAGACTATACCCTTATTGGGGACTAGCGATTGCCCGCGATTTTGTCCGCTTAGGAATCGCAATAATAACATTTTTTGAGAATGTGTAGTTAATAGTACATTATGTCGGATAAATAATCTGCTTAATTTGATGGTTCTTTGAAAACAATGCTTTGTATTTTGTTGGAATCTGAACCATAAATTATTAAGAATGAAACCATGACACTCGCATTTAAATGGGACAGGCTCGTGATCAAATCAAAGCCGTGATTCGAAATCAATGTACCTTATACGTGTTAAGGACATGTGAATAGTTGTAGCGTGTGTTAATTGAAAAATGCCCAAGTAAAATGACATTAAGCTTAAAAACATAACAGGACTTCAATTGTGCGTAAAGCCCCATTATATGATACTACCGATGAAATCGAAATTTTTGTAATCTTAAGAATTTTTGTGTGGGGAGTGATAGAAGGTATGACAGTATTAAATTAATTTTTTTCTCACCATGCTAGAGTAGCTATAACAATATTTTGCACCAAATTTAAGCTTGAAAACTGAATAGGAAACTTGAGAAACTTAGTGCATTGGATTTAGTGAAATTGTGCAATTTGTATGGGAGGTGGTAGAAGAAGTGGGTGGTTTTTGGTAATTTTTCTTGAAACAGCTATAATCACCATGCAATTGATGTGTTTTAAATTTTAGATCAGTTAGATTCACACTTTTCAAGAAAATCGAATTTTCGCAAAGTCGTGGATTTGTGTCAGATTGTATGGGAGGGGGTAGAAGGAGTAAAGCTAATTGGTTAGTTTTCTCCTGACATTAATAACAATGCTAATTAAGGATTTAATGCAAAATCTTAGCTCGATGAAAGTTATACGTACTGAGAAAATGGAGTATAGTATATCATGAAAAAGTTTAGTTTGTATGGGAGGTGGTGGAAGGAGTTGATTTTGAGTTTGAGATTGATTTTGCTTAGTTATTGCTAAAATGAAGCAAAAAACTTATTTATAGCCATTTATAAACAAATAACAGACAGACACTACAATTATATTTATATAGATAAATCTAATATATATTGAACCATCATCGGTAATTCAGAAATTGATGTTTTATCTCAAGCGATTCTATTTTTATCATAGTTATCCAGCTCATAATTATACAGATGAGCCAAAGAACCGTTACAAACGAACTCGAAATTGTTTGGTTAAACACTATATATGCTGTATACATAAGTATACACACAAGTGTGAGAAATACTCACATTTAAGACCACCTCCTTTCTTCCTTTCTCTATCTTCTGCAAGGCTTGCGATCGTGAGCAGCGCGGCCTCACGGCTCTGGTGCTCGGTTCTCCTTCCTCTAATGCGGTCGACGACGCAGATTCCAATAGCAACAGCACAAACCTCAAAATCCTAGCAGCCGAGAAATGAAAATTCCACAAAACGAGCTCTGAACAACAATCAATCAAACAATCAAATTCCTGTTACGACCCCCTATAGGGGCATAGGACAGAAACAACTCTCTTCCACAAGGCGCGATCCTGAGCATCGGCTTTAAGCTGTTGCCAAGACTTGTTTATTCCTCTGGCCTCCTGCTCAACTGCTCGCTTCCATGTGTTACATGGTCGGCCAACCCGACGCCTTCCTTCAGGATTATAATCCAGAGCCTGTTTGGCGATGTTTTGCTCTGGTTTCCTCAAAGTATGAGCGATCCACTGCCACTTCCGCCTTTGAATCTCAATACCTATTTTAGTCTGGCCAGTTGTACTCCAAAGTTCGTCGTTGGAGATCACTTTTGGCCAGAATATTCCTAAAATGCGCCGGAGGCATTGGTTTACGAAAGTCTGTAGTTTCTTGGTAAGTCGAACGGTCACTTTCCACGTAGTACAACCATATAACAACACGGATTTGACGCATGCGTCAAAAACTCGCAGCTTCGTGCGAAGGGAGATCTCTCTTAACCTCCAGAAAGGGGAAAGGATACCGAAGGCCTGACGAGCTTTATTTAGCCGAGCCTCAACATCCTTTTCGGCTCCGCCGTCCATGCTGACAATGCTTCCGAGATAGCAAAAATCTTGCACCTCTTCCACATCCTGTCCATTAAGAACAATCGGTGTGCTTGCGTTCGAACCCATGTGCATGTACTTGGTTTTACGCACATTTATTTTCAGTCCCGCCTCTTTGCATTTAGAATGCAACGAGCGAACATTTGACTCTAAGTCCGAACGGTTATGTGCAAGCAAACACACGTCATCAGCATAATCAAGGTGACTTAAGATGTTAAATAGTCTCCATTGAAGACCTTTACCTTCCCCACCTTCCAGTGCAGCTTTCAAGATGTCATTTATTACCACCAGAAACAGGGCTGGTGATAATATGCAGCCTTGTCTGACACCCGTTCGCACAGGAAAGACGCGACACCTTGCATCTTCGTGAATTCTTTAATCATAGCTATGACCTTATCTGGAATACCTCTCCTACGCAAAGCATTCCATATGTAATCTCGCTTAACGCTGTCGAAAGCCTTCTCGAAGTCCACAAACATGAGATGTAGTGGCGAACCCATTTCGGCTGACTGCTCTAATATTATCCGTAGGGTATTTGTGTGGTCGGTACAAGACGACCCTTTACGGAATCCAGCCTGATAAACTTTGAGAGTGCTCTCGACGACATCACTAATCCTATTGAGAATTACCTTAGCCATAATTTTTGATACGGCAGTAAGTAGACATATACCACGCCAATTGCCACAATCCCGAAGGTCGCCCTTCTTCGGAATTTTCACAATGACGCCCTCCTTCCATTCAGTCAGATATCTTCCATCATTCCACACCTTAGTGAAGAGTGGGAGGAGTATATCGGCTGTTATTTCCGGGTCCGCTTTGAGGAGTTCGGTTGGTAGTCCGTCTATACCTGGAGCTTTCCTTCCCGCCATTGACCGAATGGCGGAAACTATCTCTTCCTTATCTGGGGGATCGTCCCTAATAGAGGATTGTTGCGGTTGGATGTTTGGAAGTTGTTCTGTTTCCGGAATATCTTCATCTGACAAGATGTTTAAAATATCATAGAAGTATTCCTTCCATCGTCGCAACTGGTGTTCACTCATATTAAAGAGAGTTCCGTTGACATCTCTCACCAGGTGGTTGGCGGTGAAATTCCTGTTCGTCAACTGTTTCATGATTTTAAATAGTGAACCCATATCCCCAAGGTAAGCCGCAGATTCTGCCTTGTTTGATCTTCAATGGCCTTTCTCTTGTCGCGTCTAACAGCCTTTTTAAGCTGCATATGAGCATCGCGGTAGTTCTGCCTCAAGTCGGGCGTTCGTTGGTTGACATCGGGTTGAGAGATGATTGCCAATTTGGCATTTTTCCGATTGCCAACCTTGTCCTAAGTGCTATGTGTCTTGCGACATCCAGGGTTTCTCACCGCTTTTCACATATCCCACAGATTCTTCAGCACTAGTTAGAAAAGTGTTTCTGGTTGCCTCCCAATTGGCGTCCAGTGTGCGCATTTCATATTCACCCAATGTGGATGGCTTTTCGCGTAGAATAGTGGTGTATTCGCGTTTTTTGTTGGGATCTCTGAGTTTATCCACATTAAGCTTGCGCTTCATTTGAAGAATTTGTGGTCGTCGGATAGCTGCTGTACACAATCTCAAGCAGGCAACCATCAAGTGGTGATCGCTCCCCACGTGAGCTCCACGTTTCGCTCGCACATCGAGGAGACATCTTCTCCATCGGTAACTTATAGCCAAATGGTCGATCTGGTTCTGAGTAACACCATCAGGGGAAACCCAAGATGTTTTATGATGACTCTTGTGTGGAAAAAGGGTCCCTCCGATGACCATTTGCCGAGTACTACAGAACTCCACAAATAATTCGCCGTTTTCGGGTCTCTTAATCCAAGGTCGTGAAGCTTCGACCCAAGGGTCACCATGCCTCCCCATGACGTGTTCTAGTCCAGTGTTGTCTGATCCAACCTGGGCGTTCATATATCCTGAGATGATAATAATATCACCTCTTGGAACACGTTCGAAGGTGGCACTCAGTTGACTATAAAACTCCTCTTTGTCACCAGATGTTGCGGTATTAGTTGGTGCGCAGCACTGCAGAATTGTGACGTTTCTGACACTGGTCCTGAGCCTGACGACGATAATCCTATCCGAAATTGGTTCCCAGCTAATGAGACTGTTTCTCGCTCTCGGTGTAAGGACGAACGCCACGCCATTTTTGGCTTCACTTTCACGGCCAATGTACAGAATAGTGTTTTCACTAGGGGTTCGTTCTTCTCCTGATCCTGTCCACCCAACCCCGCTCAAGCCCAAGATTTGGATGTTATAGTGCTCCATTTCACGGTCGATCACTGATTGGCGGTGCAAGGACCGAGTAGCTCCAGCTCTTCCCCCGTCATTCAATGTTCGAAGGTTCCAGAAGCCAATCATAGTCCGTTTTCGAATGCCAATACCGTAGAATCAGTCCGTATCCGAGGCGCTGTATCCGTTTCTCGTATCAGTTAGGTCTTATGATCACGGGTGATAAGCCCATGATCCAGTGAGTGTCCATTTGCCATTTTTAGGGCAAGTAGGACTGGCTGTGGGTGAATTCTACAGCCCCATATCACAGGGTGATAGTTAGCTCAGGTCCGTGGAGTCGCTAGTCTCCAAAGATAGTTGCAGGAATTGGTAAAACCTCATCCTACAACTACCCCCTTTCGGGTATCTAAACCCTCATACAGGAACAACAGGCGCTCATAATCTCAACCTAGCAGTAGGAAAAAAACAGTTCCGCTCTCCCTGGAGAAAAATCAGAGCACAAATGCGGCCGGCAATTTGACCGCTTTACACACAAAATTCGATCCGAAATACAAGCGGGCATAGTTCAATTGCAAGCACAAAAAAGATAAACACCGTTGTAATACCACTCACAATTTTCATACTGAGTTTGAACAATTCGCTGACCATAGTTCTTCGTGGTTGGTATTAGATTCGTTTCGGTATGGGAAAATTCGTATTTTTCGGCCGGCTGTGGGGGCATGCACAGTGAATGGACTGAACATTTTATTTGGTTACTACTCAGTTGAGATTATGGGCTCCTATTAGATAGATAGACTCATGGTAATAAATAAATTTTCGATGCTCAAATTTTTTGGTTGAGTCGAGACGTATCCAATAAAAAATATGATTCAATTTATTTCCATTTTTCAGAGTTCCGTTTTTCGATATTCGTAATTTATTTTTTAGTTATTACTAAAATTGCTATAAAAGTAAAATTCGTAGGAACTTGGAATAAATTTACAGTTTCCAAATCGCTCCATTGATATGTGAAAAAAAAAACAATGAAAGAAAGCTACTTTAATAAATGTTCTTCTTTTCTTAAAATATTAGATGTTCCTATGCGGAGCGCGAGTGTATTCTAGTACAGGAATATACATATGTAATTAAATTCAAATATTTTATACTGCCGTTGATTTTTTCTTAAGTCGATATGTTTGTTTCACTATATTATATTATATATGGAAATAGAGCGCACTATTAAATAATCTAAAACGCAGTGGCGTAACTAAAGAGTACCGTCAAATCCTTGTCTTTTCGTACAGTGAAATTTAGGCAGTCATTCATTTCTCGAACGTCAAGACTTTGGAAAACATTACCAGCCAAAGTGTTTTCCAACGAGTACAGCCTCCAGTGCTTCAAGAGCAATGTCCACCGCCACTTTCGCCTCTCTCCTTTTAAGTTAGCCCCTTTTTAAAATATAAAAAGTTATTAGAAACAACTTTTAAATTTTTTCCAATACCTATACTGAAATAGCATAGCATTATATGGTGACCCCCTAAGTTATATTCGGTATGTCATGATAAATTTATTTATTTCTTTAAACAAATATTGAAATAAATCATTCTACCCTCCCATACAATCTGCACAATTTTATTAAATACAATTATTTCTTTTTTTGGTGTATAGTATTTTGGTATCACTATAATTTGATATCATTGGATTCGCTTCACAGATCACATTGCCCTTTCTGTCATCCCCCATACAAAATGACACAATCTTACAAATCTGTAATAAATTGATTTTCGTAGAAATTATCAAAGATGCTCTGAAATTTGTAAATCAACACTTTTTCAGTGGTATTATTTAAATTTTATAAAAATGTTTTTAATAGTCCCACACCTTCCACTCCCCCCCCCCCCCCATATTATTGTGAGATATGAAAAAATATGTTCATCCCTTCATTCACCTGAAAAAAATTTAAATACATCTCTACATCAAATTTAGATACTTTGTAAAAATTGTTAAAATTTCTCAATCACTTCTACTACCTCCCATATAAAAATGGCAGTTTAGCGATACGCGCTTGAGCGTCTGCTACAAATTTTCAAGTGTGAATCTCCGCCCAAAGGTCAACGAGGTTAAGAGCAGTAAGCCGCAGCTCATTGAAGATGACCGTAACTCTTACTAAATTTAGAGAGTTATTCAGGCGTAATAACATGGAAATTCGCAAAAGAAGAATCACATGTAGTCCTCATACAGGAATCAAGAGCCGTGAAGGGAAAAATTGTTCGTCTTCCACAAAAAATGTCATCGACGCATGTTACGCATACAGAGGGAAAACAAATACTAATCAGGGAATTGTAGAGGTTATCTCAAAATCCTAAAAAACTCAAAAGTAGAGGTTCTAACCTCCACATTATCGGACACTATGCTGACAATACTCAATTTGAAACCCGCTTCAATGTTATAATCATAAAACGCAAGGACTGGCCATCCATGCTACCTGAAATGGAAGAGGAATCAACCATCTGCTATACAGATGGCTCACGCAACTCTGATGGCACTGGAACAGGAGTTTCAAAACCACTCGGCAAAGAAGCTACAATCTTCCAGGCTGAATTAATTGTAAGAAGCTATGTATCCAAGAGAATATAAGGAGGGTTCATCGCAACAAAACTAACTATATCCTATCGAATAGTCAGTCAGTTCTCAAAGCCCTAGCATCCAATAAACACGGATCGAGGATAGTTTGGAACTGCCTTCAAAACCTAATCATCCTGGGAAGAAGGAACAACGTAACCTTAATGTAGGTCCCAGGACATATGGGGAAAATAAAGAGGCTGATCGCTTTGCAAAAACGGCGCTGAAACAAATTTTATTGGACCAACGCCATTTTGCGGAAAATCAAAAGGGCAGAAAATGAGTTTAACAAGAGCATAAAATCTACTGGAATATACTTTCAGATTTATTAATCACAAAAAAATTAATCCTACCACAAAAAACAAAGTGGAGGATATTCTAAAATTCAGCAAGAGTGATATAAGTACTCTAATCGGCCTAATGACGGGGCAGAGTGGAATAAACCACTGCCTCAAAAATATGGGTTTAACTGAAACCGACATCTGCCGCTTCCATCTCGAAAACTCAAAAATGACAGAACACATCCTATGTCACTAGCAGTAGAAACGAAAAGACACAATCTTTTAGGATAAAGTTTCCTTACTATCGAGAAACTGCCTTAGAGATACTTAGATTAGCCAAAGGTATCGAGTTATGGTAGGGTAAAGGGGCAATAAACGCACAATAGGTCGGGAAGGTCACAGTGCTCTCACATGTTCCCCAAATAATAATAAAGAGAAAAAAATAATATTATGGAAATTCCTTCTTGTGGCTTTGTAAATATTTTCAGAGTGCATTTCGAATTGAAAGAAAATTCTTCTGGTTATTACTCTGTTTTCTTTATTATGTGTGACGTTTCGGTCTCTGCTCAGACCTTTATCAATAAATGTCTCAGCAGAGACCGAAATAAAGCAAACAGTGTAAGATTCGGAAATTTATTCTTTCAAATTCCTTCTTCTTCAATGAACTACAGCACAAACTAGTCCTCGGCCTCCTGACATTCAGTTTCCTTAACTTTTTATTTGTTATGGTGGAAGGGTTGTTGGTCACAACCCTCTATCCACGAATTTTCATTTTCGCAGAATGAGGTGGCCCAAATATAGCCACGTAGGCTAAAAACTATTGTGTTCAGCCTTAGCTATTTGAAAGAAACTGGTATTAATAACATGATTCGGCACTATTTAACAGGATGTAGTGTAACTAATATTTCGTACAGAAACCTAAAAATTTCTCACTAATATCTAAGCCAAAGTAAAAGGGAAAAAATTGCAGTTTTAACACCTTATTTGTATACGATAACTTACCGATCTAATGTAAGCTCTTCCAATTGATTTAAATCACAGGCAATATATTCTAAAGATGCATCCGTAATTCGAGGACACCAAGATAAGTCCAATGCTCGTAACTTTTGTAAATTTTCTGCTATGAGTTCGACTCCATCATCGGTTACTTTACTGCAACCCGATAAACTTAATACGGTCAAATGTGGAAGTGAATGTACTGTAAAAAAATACGAGAAAATAAAATTAGTTTTACGATAATATTGTAGTAGCTATATGTATATGCATTTTCTTATTTAGTATTAACTCGAATTTAACACACCACCTCTAATTCTTAAACCTCAGAAATTCAATAAGATCGACCTACTTTCGAATGCGAAATAATAATAATGAGAAAAAATTTAAAATATCTCCTATAAGAGAAGAATAGTGTATGTTGGCTAGATTGCTACAGCTAACCGCAAGTCTTATTTTAAAATGTTATTAAGTGTTAAATTGTGGATTGCCATTTGATAATAACTTGTGAAAATTCTGAGAGTGCATTGTGTTCGCTTTAACTTAAGTTCTTCTTCTTCAATGGCATAACAGCCCACATCGTGCCTTGGTGATTGAGGTAGCACAGATATACTCAAGCAGATAGTGTGCTGAAATTATACGTCAACCGGGATTTGAACTCACGACCTTCGCATTATCGATCAACACGCTAACCACTAGGCTACACCACGGCTTTAACTTAAGTTATGCTAAGAAATAAGGCTTGCACAGAGTTGCCAAGGATACAGAAAATTCATTTTCGCTTAAAAACCTCGAATTCCAGTAAGAGTCTCAGTCTGACAGTCTGTTCGTCTATCTTTCTGCTAAACTAAATAACTCTCGAACGCTTTGAGCCAGCTGTCTTACTTGAAAATCGGAAATCCACCTCACTCCTTTTTCCTTATTCCATACAAATTTCACAAAATTTCAAAATTAAGAAACGCACGTTTTCCTTTGAAACCCTCGACTTCAAAATTTTACAGAAATGAAGTCAATACCATTTACTTTAAAAATATTGTTCCGAACTCTTTCTCACACAGGTTGCATAGTTTCGGAAAATATTTTATATCGACTTTCTTAAAAACTAGATAAGAACATGAAATTTCAAATAAATTCTAAATTTTTCATATATAAGAAAATTAAGGAAAGGCTTGAGCTGCGTAAACATGAACATCGCACGTAGCACAACATTGGTCTCATACGCGTCCGGTTTGAATTGAACAAAATTGTCGTACCTAATGTAGCAAACAGGGGAGCGTTCCGATATCTACGGATAAAATTCGTTCGATCTCCGATGAAGTATGCTTTATCATACATCTTTGTTTGCCTTGCTTTACATACTGAAGTTCACAAGGGGTCACTGAATTTCAAGTAAAATTAAAACTAATAGTTTAGCAAGTTCACTTTAATTTAACTGCAAGACTTTATTTAATTATCTTTGAAGTAAATCGCTTTATCGCGATGCTCTGATATCATATCCTCTATCCAGATTAACTGTTTCTCAAAACACTCGCCTTTTTATATCGTTTTTGTCGGCCGTTGTCCGACCAAGAGCGCTTCTATGAATTCTATCATTCTTATCCGAATCATTCCCTTGTCGTACGAAACTTCTCCATCTCGGACCGCTTGCTGTTGGTTTTTATGAAGCATTTCTTTCTCGTCCGAATCATTCCCTTGTCGTACGAATCTTTAACTTCTTTGCCGCTTGCTGTTGGTTGCTTCTATAAAGCAATTCCTTCTCGTCCTAATCATTCCCTTGTCGCACAAATCTTTTTCTTCTCGACCGCTCGTTGTAGTTTGCTTTCATAAGGCATTTCCTTCTCGACCGAATCATTCCCGTCTGTGTAATTAATCTTGGTTGATTGAAGTTCACGGTCTTCAGACCTTGAACATTTGATGATCGCGCGTATATTTTGTTGATGCGTTCTAGGAAACGTTACCGTTTCTTGAGACCTTGAACTTTTGATGAGTATTATGGTATTCGCGTGCACGTATTTGCTTCCGAGTATAGTGGAAGATTGTGAACATGCGATGAGCGATTCGAGCTGGCATGTAACAATACGCTTGTCTCGTTCGCGTTCGTGCTCAAGTGAATACGCAGCTTTACACTTCGAAAAATTTAGAGACGATATACACTGATTGTCGGTTTATGAATTACGTTACCTTCCTCCGTTCACTGTCATGCAGTGTTCGAAAGTTAGAGAAGCCAATCATAGTTTAGCTCCGAATTTCAAATGTCGTTTTCATAGAGTTCGTTCGTATGCAATGCACTGTATTAATTTGAATGATTATTCTGCACAAATTGTCAGTAAAGCATTAAATTTATTGATTAGAAATTTGATTCTAGACATTTCGTTGTGGACAGTAGTCCGTGAGAGGAAGTCCCTTAACAGCTTTTTACTCCTATATTTTCTTAATTTTAGCGCCATACCAAATTATGTAATATTTTTTTCCGACTGATTAAATTGCTGCTCCATTTTTCAAAGGTCATTATGATCGAATCTATTCCATCATTCATTCTCTCACACTCTTGGCAGTTTCTTCATCCTCAATCTGAGCCGCACTATATCTAATATAAGCATTTTCAGATGTTCATTATATCTTAATAATTGATTCTTCACTTCTGAAAGAAGTATTTTGTACCGTACACCGATAAATTACAGTTTATTAAGAAGTATTATATAGAAGGACAAGGAAAACGAGAGATACTTGAAAACCGCAAATTCGGGAATTGAATTACAAACATCGTCAGTTCATAAAAGATCTTATGTACTTAGAGTTACATACAACAGTGTGGGTATCTTCTACATGAATCCGTTTTATTAGATACGATCCCATCGAAGGGTAAAAAAGATATCGAGTAAGATTCTTACAATCCATAGAAGTAAGCTAATTCAAAATGCTTATGCACAGCACAGACCTCAAAAGATATTAAATGACGGCAAAATGTGTTTTGAAATAACCACAAAAAAATCAAACTATAGATTTAGATCTATCGATATAGATAAATTTCATAATATTATGGAAAAATAATACACAGATTGTCTCCCCCATTGCTACTTTGTGAATAATGCGAAAATATTCATGCTATTAATCGGTTTCTCAATTAATTTTTCTAGTCATTTACAAATAAGTTGTTCACGTTGAAGCAAGTAATTTATTTAATTTCTGTTCTTTTTTCCATATAATAAAGTTTAAACAATAAAAGTGCGGTTGTGTTATAAAAAAAATCACCAAACCTGTTGCAATTTCGTTTTGTGACCGACACTAACGGGTAGTTTTTTGTCGAATAAAATAAGAATTTCCTACTCGTTTTTGCGATCACAATCAGTGAAATTGTAGCATCAAGCACAAACAAACGTTATAGTGATTATTTTTTGTTATTAATCGGAATATTAATTCCGAATTTTCGAATTTGCATTTTTACGATATTTACGATATTTTACGATTAATTCAATTTTATATTGAAATTTGTAATTACAGTGATGAATATAATTTTAGCGATAACCGTAATACATGAAATTCTTGAAATCAAGCTTTTCTTCAGCTAAATGATGGGATTATGCACAACAAATTTTTTAATTTCGATTGATATCATTTTTACATCAGAAAGTCAAAACGAACGGATTGAACGAATTCAATAGATAACGACAACAAAATATCGATGAATAAATTTCAAATAGATAAATTATCCTATGGACGAAATGTTTAAAGGACGAATTATTGTAGATAAATTATTCATGGATTAATTATTTTCAACGAATTGTCAGTTGAGGAAATTTAAATTTTACCTCTTTACCTTTGCTTCAAATTAACCAGCTGAATGGAGTGAATATCTATTCCACTCGTTATTTAACAGATTAATTATTATTGAATTAAACAGATTATTGTTCAGAATATTTTTTTAATCCTTAAAGTAATATGTTCAAAAATAAATCATGGCATTTTTTCAGCGAATTTTCCCATTGGATGAAAACCAGGGAGCGCTCGGCGCGGTCAAATACTTCAATTTTTCCAAATATCAATGGCGCTACAATTTATGAGCGATTTTGTGAAAATTCGACAGGACTACATACAACTTTCCAGTAGCGTTAAGTCTTATCGAACGCGGCTAATTGAGATTGCCAGTGATTTATACTTCAGAATTCAGTTCTTCCTTCGGTGAGTGCACTATTCTTGAAGTTCTTAAAAACAAATTGTCGGCCAAATTTTTATTTGATTCTACATACATGTATAGTCGGAATTACTTAACACAAAAGTTCATACTTTAGGATAAATTAGGTGATATCATAATTAATTTAGAGAGAATTATAAGGAGAGGTTCACGGGGGTGCAAAGAATAACACTTTGAAATTAACATCTTCACTATATATTAAGGGTAATGGGCGGGATGCCTTCACGACCAGCAGATTTGTTAATATTGGGCACCTTGAGTATCCTGGAGATAAGACGCGTTCGAAAGTGAATACGCGGTAGTGAAGAACCAGAATGTGGTGGTTTTGGGGAAGACTGAATTGATGGTGGGAGCCTAGAGTTTCTCGCGAAGCTCGCACTAGAAGATTAGCTTTGTCTACAGGATTCGTAATAATTCGGTCGCCATCTGTAAAAACATTTGTAGAAGATCTTATGAAATTTCGGTTAACAGAAATGAATTTGGTAAAATTACAAGTTCCTAGCTTAAAATTTCAATCAATTACAAGAAAAAAAAATTATTTATCTAACTAATTAGTCTCACGATAATTGAAATGATGGATTTTCCGAAATTATGTATTTGTATTTGTAGAAGGGGAGAACTTTTTGAAAAAAAAAAAATTGGTATTAATGGTATTTCCATTATGCATATTAGTTAGATTTCTAAAACGAAAGCTTTGATATTTCAAAGAAAAATAGATTTGAAATTGAACATTGTTGATTTATTCGCAGGAAAATAGGGGTTGGTGGCACGTGGCTCGATCACGAACTCATTAGTTTTTTGTTAAAAATAACAGAAGAAATATCAGCTTGGCAGCTCACACTGGTCGTGAGTTATCATATAGACAGACAGACAAACGGTCACCCGAATTCGAGGCTTTGTGGCGACAAGAAATATTTCTGTATTCTGTGATTCTGAACGAGCCTTATTTTTTGGAAACAAACGTTGGACTATACGTAATATGCCATGGGATTTTAGAAATGAGAGCCTCCTGTCTGGTGATTTTGGCATGCATGAAATAGTGATACGAAATTTTCAAAAATAAATATGATTTTACTTTTTTATTGTGATAAAAATGGGGGAAAAATTAGCTATACCAAAAATATCATTTTTTCATGTTTCGTGATTAATTTATCCTAGAAATGAAAGTAAATCCGTCTACCTGTACTCAAGCGAACTCCACTACAAACACGAATATCTCAGATACGGCTTTAGCTGGAAAGCTGATTTTTTACAGAGGGGCGGAACTAACTTTAAGAATAATTTAATGTTTGTATGCGCTCGACCTTCTAGTTTGCTTATACCTGCAGTATAATCCACTTTGAGAGAAGCAAATACTTCTAATGGGAAGAGTCAGTAACAATTAATACCTCGCTCGAGGTAAGCAATTGAATCTTGGAACATAATATTCAGCTGTATTAGCAGAATATAAGAAAAATTTAAAAGCGAGAAGAGATGGGAGATATTGCAAAAATTGTGGACTTTTCAAAATTTCAAACCGTTGAATCACAAATTCTAATATAGATATAAAGTTAAAATTTCGTCAAATTGTTGATCAACATATATGGTTTATAATTTTGGTAAAATTTTTGTCGTGGGAAGACGCAAGGAGAGGGAAGTGGAGATCCAAAATGTTGCTTAAAAGATACAGAGTTAAAATTTGGCATTATCATTCATCCATCAAATCTACATAAAATAAAAATAATAACTTAGGCCAAAACTGTTATGTACCAAAACCACAAAAACTAAAAATTTTTTATTGACGTTGAGCTAGGAACTTGAAAATTTATAAAATTAATTTAAAAAATTGCACGTTTGGTCAAGATATTAACTCGTCGAATACCATTGCTACTCCATCTCATACAAAAGTATTATTTCAACAATCTATACATATTAATATAATTGTAGTGTCTGTTTATTATTTGCTTATAAATGGCTATAAGTTAGTTTTTTATTTTAACAATAACTAAGCATAAAAACACAATTATTGTCTGTCTGTCCGACCGCTTTTCACGCACAAACGGCTGAACCGATTATAGTCAATCTTGCGCAGTTTGTTAGGTGTCCTCCGAGATGTAATCTGCTTTTGGTTTTATTTCATTCCCCTCACGTCTTCTACGCCCTCCCATACAAAGTGACTCATTTTCAAAAATATACCTAGTCTAGCCATAAATACTGTTACAAACTTTTTGAAGCACTGTTCAATAGAAGAGGTGTTATATGTTAAGAAATCATTGTTTATTTATTAAATGCATTGTCAACATCGGAAATTGCAACAAGTTATTCGAAGTGATTGCCTTTTGCCTTTACACAAGCCTTTAATCGAGCTGGCCACTTATCTATGGAAGCACGCACGAGTTCAATCGGAAAGTTGGCGACTGCATGTGTAAGAGACTTCTTTAAGGATTCGATATAAGGATGTCTTTTAGAGCACGTCATTTGCTCTAAGACAGACCATAATTCGTAATCCAGCGGATTCAGGTCTGGGCTAGAGGAAGGCCAATCTTCAGCTTTAATAAAATCTGGAACATTTTCTTCAAGCCATTTTTGGGTTGCCAAACCTTGTAACAATATTTATGGCTAGACTAGGTATATTAATCAGATTTTCTTTGAAACTATAAAAGCTATTAATTTAAAATTTGGAATATATTATTTCTATTACAAAAGCAGTCTTTTGGTATACAAATTATTTGATTTCCTCACTCCTTCTACCACCTCCCATACAAACTACACTTTTTCATGAAATACTTTACACCAATTTTTTCAGTACGTGTAATTTTCATCGAGCTAAAATGTTGTAAATCCTTAATTAGCATTATTATTAATATCGGGAAAAAATTAATCGAATAGCTTCACTCCTTCTACCCCCTTCCACACAATGTGACACAGTTCCACGACTATATAACAATTCGCTTTCTTTAAAAGTGTGATTGATACAGATCTGAAATTTATATCAATTGCATGATAATTATAGTTTTCTCGAAAAATCACCAAAAACCTCCCACTCTTTTTACCACCTCCCATACAAACGGCACTTTTTCATGAAATACTGTAAACCAATTTTCTTACTACATTTAAATTTCAGCGAACTAAAATTTTGTACTTAATCCTTAATTAGCATTATTATTAATATTGGGAAAAAAATCAACCCAGTAGCTTCATTGCTGCTACCCCCTCCCATACAATGAGAAACAACTCCACGACTATACAACAATTCGATTTTCTTGAAAAGTGTGAACGATACAGATCTGAAATTTTTTATATCAATTGCATGATAATTATAGTTGTTTCTGCAAAAATCATCAAAAACCCCTCACTTCTTCTACCACCTCCCATACAAATTGCACAATTTCATTAAATTCAATGCTCTAAGTTTCTCAGTACCTACTCAATTTTTGAAGCTTAAATTTGGTACAAAACATTTTTATAGCTACTCTAGCATGATGTGAAATAAATTAGTTCAGCGCTGTCACCCCTTCTACCACTCCCCATAAAAAATTTCTTAACACCACAAAAATTTCGATTAGTATCGTATGATTAATTAACACAAGCTACAATTATTCACATGTCCTTAACTCTCTTCAACACGTATATGGTCTGGGATCACGGTATCATGCTTTCATTCTTGATAATTTATGGTTATGATTCCAACAAAATACAAACCACTGTCTTCAAAGAGCCATTAAAGTAAGCAGATTATATATGCCACATGATGTATTACTAATTACATTCTCCAAAAATGTTATTATTGCGATTCTTACGCGGAAAAAGTCGCGGGCGTTTGCTAGTTCTAAATAAATATTTAGTGTACAATTTCAGCTCGATAAATTTTATACGTACTGTGTAAAGTGGGTTAGAGGGGGGAGCACACGCATAATTTTTATACAGAAAATTGAAATAATTACAAAAGTAATATAGAATATAGAAGGGGTAAAGCTAATCGTCCAATTTCTGATCTTACTAATAATTCTAAATAAATATTTAGTGCACAATTTCAGCTCGATAAATTTTATACGTACTGAGTAAAGTGGCTTATAATATGTCATAAAAAAGCACAGTTTGTATGGGAGGTGGTGGAAGGAGAGGGACGACTCAAATAATTTTTATGCAGTAGATTGAAATAATTATAAAAGTAATGTTTTCCAGATTTCAGAGCAATAATATTTAAAATTTTCGAGCAAAGAGGTGGAGCGATTTGGCCCGTTCAAGAATTTGACTTTAATTTTTTTGTTAAAAACGACGTGTACAAAATTTGAACTTTCTAGCTCAACGCGTTCTCAAGCTAAAGAGGACACCGACGGACAGACAGACGGACGGATGGACGGACGGACGGAGATCCGGTTTTGAGAATTTTGAGTAGCTACATGAACTTCTGTATCATTCATTTTTTTTCTCCGAGCCCTATTTCTTAGCGTTACAAACTTTGTGGTAAACTTATAATACTCTCAGATTTCATCTAGGGTATAAAAACCTGCTACACAAATTTTACGATTCCTCATACCCTTTTAACGCTTCCCATACAAATGTATGATTTCATGAATATAAACTACACCGTATTTCTTAGAATTTACTTCAGCTGTGAAATTAATATTCTAACAGAGAATTTTACGTCCCCTCATCCATTGTAGGAATATTTTGGCCAGAAGTGATCTCCAACGACGAACTTTGGAGTACAACTGGCCAGACTAAAATAGGTATTGAGATTCAAAGGCGGAAGTGGCAGTGGATCGGTCATACTTTGAGGAAACCAGAGCGAAACATCGCCAAACAGGCTGTGGACTATAATCCTCAAGGAAGACGTCGAGTTGGTCGACCATGTAACACATGGAAGCGAGCAGTTGAGCAGGAGGCCAGAGGAATAAACAAGTCCTGGCAGCATCTTAAGGCCGATGCTCAGGATCGCGCCTTGTGGAAGAGAGTTGTTTCTGTCCTGTGCCCCTATAGGAGGTCTTAACAGGAATTTGATTGATTGATTGATCATCCTTTGTACCACCACTTCCTCTTTTTCTTCCTCACCATAAAAATCCAATATTGCAAAAATAAACGAATGAAAAATGGAATCTATGTACCGAACCTATGGATAATATTGCAGTTAAGTGTTGTTCTCCTTCTTCTACAATGGTAGCGCCATTGTAGAAGAAGGAGAAGTGTTGAATAATTGACAATAGCCCTGTCCGTGGAACCCCCATCCTCTTAGTCTTCCTTATCTGCTACAACTGTAACCTGCCTTGACTTCCCAAGCAACTTCAACTGATCAAAAGATTGAAGATTCGCCCGACTTGTTGGCAGATATTATTTTTTAATTTCCATTAAATTTGTGAAGTTTTAACCAATTTCCAATCTAAGAACCATTAAAATTCACCAATTAGGTTACAAAATTATACACCCCACTAGTAAAATTTTTTTCAACATAAAAAACCATTTTGTACAAGATTTCATCATTAAAGCGTAATTTCTTTTTTTTCATCGAAAGGAACAGGACAAGGAAGCTAATTTCCTTTATTATGCTACGTATGAACGGTTATATCAACTTTCTTTAACAGAAAAGAAAAGTAACGACATTTCACTTACTTTTTGAAAGAAAGAAAATGACTTCTTGGATGATGATGAAATCTGTTATGATGAAGTAATGGACATCGTTATTATCACCAATGGTAAATGGACCGAATTTCCTCTTTGCGTTTCCTTAATGAGTGGTCTTATTTATTCAACTATTTCCGAAATGTTTTTTTATAACAAAATCAATAAAAAGTGCAAAGAGGTTAGTTCGAAATAAGATTGAGTTAAACTATGAACTGAATTTGAAGAATTTTCTTTTTCCGAGGAATTGTTGTAATAAGTAATACGATTTGAATGAAGGGATAATCTCGGAATTCTTCTTTTCTCATTTTTTGCATTTTCATAATTGGAAAATTTATCCTTATTATTCTTGAAATAAGTTGGACTGCCTGGAAAGTCAATATATGCAGGATACGGTGGTAGTAAATAGGCGGAGTAGAGAAATGGAGACTATAGAGGCGGCGGCGTCTTGTCAATTATTCAATACTTAATGCCGCAATTATTATCAATAGCTCCAGTACAAAATGTTTGAATTTACATAAGAATGGAGAAAGAGGTGGGTGGATGTTAATCATTTTTTAATTGATCGTTTGAAATAGTTTTAAAAGGTTTCATCAACTCAAATCAATTTCCAGAGCAGTTTCCTTGCACTAGCATCGACTTGAAGTTGTCGCCAGGACTTATTTATTTCTTTGACCACGTGTTCAATTACTCGCTTCCATATGTTCGATCAACTGGACGCCTTCCTTGAGAGTTATGCCATAATCTGGATATGTTTCGCTGTCGCTTCCGAAAAAGGCAGACCGATCCACTGCCACTTTCGCCATTGAATCTCAATGGCTATATAAATTTGTCGAGTTTTACAAGTCCCTGAGAGCAAAAAGAAGGAATTGCTTCTAGATTGACTCTGTTCTGTTGCTGTATAACTGGAAAAAGGAGTCCCAAATGGGCCATACATATTCCAGAATATGGCGGACAAGAGAACGAAATAAAGATTTGGTGACCCATACATTCTTAAACTCTTTGGATCTTCTCTTAATGAACCCAAGAAGGTTATTGGCTTTTGAAATTATTCGATTATAGTGAGATTTAAAGCACAGTTTATTGTCTAGTAGTAAGCCGAAATCCTCAATTTGATTAACACGGTGTAGTTGATTTCCACTTAGGATATAGTCATGGTGATATGAGGATGATTTACGTGAGAAGCTTATCACGTGGTATTTACTGACATCAAGCTCTAATTTGTTCTGACTGCACCAATGATCTAGCGCAATAAGCTTGGATTGCAGGAATTCGGCATCTGTGGGCGAGGTTATGGCATGATATATTTTTAGATCTTCAGCGTACATCAGATGTGAAACATTTTCCAATACTTCTGATATAGGTAGATCTGAGATGAAAACATTAAATAAGAGAGGTCTCTTGGGGCACCCCAGAGGACACTAATATTTCCTTGGAAATAAAACATTGAAACTTAACAAATTGAGTTCTATCATTAAGATAGGATTTAAGCCAATCAAGTAAGGATCCTGTCACTCCAATTCTTTTAACTTTAAAATCAGGACATTGTGATCAACTCGGTCAAACGCCTTGCTAAAGTCGGTGTATATTGTGTCGATTTGATGCCCATTTTCAAGTGCGCAGAGGGTATCAGATACAAGAATCATGAGATTCGTTGTGGTCAAGCGACCTTTTCTAAAGCCGTGTTCCTCGTCATTAAGAATAGGGTTGATCATATTAGTCAATTTATCGCAGAAAATTTTTTCGAATAATTTCGGTATAGCTGATAGAATTGCTATACCTCTGCAGTTCTCAATTTTTCGTTTGTCTCCATTCTTCTGGATGGGTGCGAGATGCGACGATTTCCAAGCAGAGGAGAAAATTCCCAATGACAGTGACTTGTTGAAGAGAAAATGTAAAGGTGTTAAAAGTTGATGGGCATACTTTGATAAAAATAGGGGAGGAATAAGATCAGGACCTGGACGTTTTTTGATATCTATAGTTTGGAGGGCATAGAGCACATTCTCAATAGAAAATGAGATATTGTCAACAAGTGTAGGAACCGAAATGTCGGGGTCACTGTGGATTGAATCTGACTGGGCACCAAACACTTCTTGAAAACGGTCAGCAAACATATCGCAGATATTACGCCGGCAGGAAAATTGCGTGATTCCATTGGACATGGTTACGGGATAACCCGAACTTTTTCGTTTTGTATTTACAAATTCGAAAAATGTTTTGGTTGTGTTATGATATCTTCACCAATTTTTTTTACATAACACTCATACGCAACTCGGGACTTAGAAGAGAACTCTGAGGCCAGCGTGTCATATCTTCTCTGAAGATTTGGAGTAATCGCGCCCGTTTTCTTAAGTTTTTTAAATAGCTTATTTCTTCTATTCCGCAGTGATCTAAGGTTTTTATCTAACCAGGGTTCTGAAACTTTGTCTTTTTGTTTTATTACAGGGGCATAATTATCGACAATTGTAAAGATCACATCATAGAACGATGTTATGGCATTGTCAAGGTCATTACATGAGAAAAGGGATGTCCAGTCTGTCGAAGACAGTACGTTATTAATGCAATTGAAATCAGCATTACGGAAGTTAAATACAATATTATTATCGTAAAAATGAACAAAATTAGTGTTGTTGCATGGTAGTTCTACTATGATAGCAGAGTGATGTTGTGTATTGAAGAAAAGATTCTCCGCGTCAGAGGCAGGGTTAACAATCACTTCATCATATGCGTCGGTAAGATCATATCAAGCCATCTCCCATTTTTATTAGGAAAATTCACTACCTAATGTAAGTCGTTATTATCGATAATAGTGGTGTCAATATCAGACATAAGATTCCTTGGTATAATAGTGTTATCGGAATGATTAGTCTGAAAAGAGTATGTAATTAACAATATTGCAAACTAAACACCATTAACTAAAAACATAACAGGAGTGCGATAGCGCGTAAAGCCCAATCATGCGATACTCTAGATGAATTACAAATTGTGTGATCTGAAGAAATGTTATATGGGGAGTGGTAGAAGGAGTGAAAGCATTGAATTATTTTTTTCACATCATGCTGGAGTAACTATAAAAATGTTTTATACTAAAATTAAGCTTAAAAAATTGAATAGGAATTGGGAAAGTTAGCGTATTAGATTTAGCGAAATTGTGCATGTGTGTATGAGAGGTGGTGAGGGAATTAGACTAATTTTTTTTATCAAAGATTACATTTATAATATTGCGAATTTTTGAAAATGAGTCACTGAGAAAGGGTAGAAGGTGTTATCAGGTCCGACGCGGTTCGAGACCGACTAGGACGATGCAATCCGATTCTGCAACTGGCAAACACCGAAAACACTGAGTCTTCTGTGTCAGAGCACAATGATGATGAAGCCTCAGAGTCGAATAAGCCGATGGAGGTGTGCACAGATGTTGATCAGGCTTCGACTTCGATAAACTCTTGCACTTCTGTCTTTGCAGATCTTGGTAGTGAGACCAAGCTAAAAACTAAAGCTACCAAAGCAAAGTTTGACGAGCCGAGAGTCGCGACCTCTGAGATCCGCAGGCAGCAGAAGCTTAATGCCCAGCCAGCGTGCCAGCCGAGGTAGTCGGAAGTGAGAAGAAATGTTTTAGTACCTCAGCCACTGAATAACAAAGTTAGCACTTCTGACGTGAATGTGATCAGCGCAGTACTGCCTCCTGCGAACGAGTCTTTTCACGCTCCTAAAACACCGTTGAAGGTAGCTGAACATTGCTCTGGATAGCGCTATCGTTCAGGAGCTGTCAGTAACGAAAATAAGGAGCATGCTGAGAAGAGAGAGCAGCCCAACGGAGAAAGTCTCATAGCTTGACTCCGTGTCACCAAAAAGCGACTACTTCTAGTTCGCAGCCGTCAGCGGAAAATGCCAAAGTACTTCAAAAACTTTCATCTCCGCCAGTAACAAGTTCGGAACACTGGAACAAAAATACAAGCGCATCCGATCGAATGATAGTAGTAAGCCGTTACCTGCATCAAAAAAGACCCAGACGATAGCGACTACCTACAGAATTTCGCTAGGACTGCTCTTCAGACATTAGTTGTCAACAGTAACGACTTGCTAGTCATCATTCCGGTGTCGTTAAGGCCATAGATCTACTCTTCCTTGTGTAATATTTTGAGGGAGCACCTCATAGCTAATCCATCAAAAAGCTTTTTGAAGTATAACTTCGAGTCATGTTATCGTAGGGTAACTTGTGCTGACCAAAATACTCTGGTCTTCCTTCAAAAGGCGGTTACTAAAAATAACGGGCTCTTGAAGAATATCAAGCTACAGGTGGTGCAAGGTGTTGAGTCTCCTAGACTGAAGAAAGTGTCTGTGAGGATTTCGGGTAGCTCCTATTAAACTACAAAACGATATTTTCATGGACGTATGAAATATTTTCCATAGAGAGCAAAAAGACGAGGGTCAATTTCATGTTCACGAAATTGACCAAAGGTTGTGGACTGTGGACTCAAAAAGATCCACTTCAAACTCTTGAAACTAAATACGGCCAACCTTTATAGCAAAGTTGTCAAGTGACTGGTGTAACAAAACAAAGAGCAAAGACTAAAGCACTAAATTTGACATTAATTCCGAAATCTAGCAGTCCAGACCAAACAACGACGTTCTGGGAGAGGTTCATTAATGGAACGCCGCAGCTTGTTAAGCTGGTTTCGTCATACTTATCGACCTGAATCTTTTTAATCACAAGTGGTCCGCAACTGGAGGGTCTTGAAAGAACCATCCTTGTCAGACCACATGTGGATAAGATTTGAAATACCGGGATCAACAAAAAACAGTCGATTTTATAGGAATCCAGCAAGAACGGACTGGGTTAAACATCAGGAGCTAATAAACTGTAATTTACCGGAAATAGTTTCCCACCCAATAAAAATCCCAGATTCCTTAGATAGAAGATTAGTATGCTAACAATTATAGTAACAATCTCCTACAAGAGCTCCTACACTCAGAGGTAAGGATAGTAAGAAAACTGTCTGATGGAGAAACGACCTTAATATTCAGAAACAACGTGAAGCTCTTTAACAAAGTTAATTCTAGCAAGCGTAGACTGGGACCATTATCAAGCACTGTATAAAAAAGTTAAGAGCCGTCAAACAAAATTCATGAAAGAGGTTCTGTGAAGAAATCGATCACGTTAACGATTCCGCTAGGATGAAGAGGACTCTATCCAAAGACCCATACATGCCTGGATTACTGGATAAAGGTGATGGTTCCTGGAGGGAGTCTAGCCACGAGAGTCTTGAGCTTGTGTATGCTAACGTATTTTTCCGGATGCTTTTAGCCCCCTTCACGAAGTTCAGATGTCGTTCGCGTTTTAGCTAACTCGGAACTAGAGCAAAGCATTCATCAGTCTTTGCCACATATCGAAGTTATGGCATGGTGATTTTCGCACCGAAATCAGATAGAGCCTCCCATAACATCCCGAAGGTTTTCCGACCCAAGGCCTGGAAAGACAGGTAGACAACTACCTATGTGCAAATCTGACCCTCTCCGTCGGGTGTCCACACCAACACGCCTATCTGAAAGGAAGGTCCACTGGTGCCATTTTACATCCGACGGTAGGCACCATAATCGCAGTTAAGTGCTGAATATTTGGCATCAGCCCTGCCCTAGAGCTCCCATTAACTTCCCTATCTGCCAACACCTTAATGTGCATATTGACTTCATACGCATCTCCAACTTCTCCCAAGAATAATAAATTTGCGCCCGATTAGTTGGCCGATATTCTCTTTTCCGATTACCAACCACATCTGAAGTACTTGCTAAAAATGTTTCCCCCCACTTAACGTCTAGTGTGCGCATTAAAACTTTACCCAATACGGATATTTGCCATCTAGAATGGTGGAATACTTTGCTTGTTGAGACCCTCAAACCTAAACATTCAACTGTTGCTTCATCTAGAGAATCTATGATCGTCAGCTACTGCAGGAAGCCTTCAAATAATGATCGCTTCGCTCACACATTGAGGAGGCATATTCTCCTTCGGTCCCATATAGCCAAGTGATCGACTGTGTTCGAGTAAAACTATCAGGGGAAATCTAAGATGTTTCATGGTGACTTTTGTGTGGAGAAAGGATCCCTTTGATGACCATTTGCCGGGGGCTACGAAACTCGACAAATAATTCGTCAATTTCTGCGAAGAATTGACAATGATTAGTTCCTAGCTAGTGAGTCATTTCATACTTTTTGCGTAAAAACAACCTTCATGGCATTTTTATACTCTATATGAAATCTGAGAGTATTATAAGTTTGCCACAAACTTTATAACGCCAAGAAATAAGGCTCGGAGAAAAAAAATGAATGATACAGAAGTTTATATAATTACTCAAAAATCTCAAAACCGGATGTCCGTCCGTAATTTAGAATTTTCAGTAAGACCAAAAAAAGACGGTTAGTTTTACCCCTTCTACCACTTCCCATACAATATGATAGAATTTCGCATTTCGACAATTAACAGATTTTTTCAAAAAGCATAATAACTATTGATCTAAATTTGGAATATTACTTTTATAATAATTCCAATATGCTGTATAAAAATTATTTGAGTCCTCCTCTTCCTTTCGCCACCTCCCATACAAACTGCACTTTTTTATGACATACTATAAACTAATTTATTCAGTACGTATGAAATCTATCGAGTTGAAATTATACACTAAATATTTATTTAGAATTATTAGTAAGACCAAAAAATTAGGCGAGTGAAGCTACTCCTTCTACTCCCTCCCATACAATTTGACACAATTCAATAGCTTTAAAAAAAGTCGAATTTCCTAAAAAGTGCGAACGCTTCTGATCTGCAATTTAAAATATGTCAATTAAATGATGTTTAAAGTTATTTCTAAAAAAAATATTAATAACTTCACACTCTATCTACCACCTCCCATACAAACTGCACAATTTCACTAAATCCAATACACTAATTTTCTCATTACCTATTAAATTTTTGAATCCTAAATTGTGTATAAAACATTTTGATACCAACCTTAGCGTGATGTGAAAAAATTAGTTAAATGTCGTCACCCCCTCTATCAATTCTCCTACAAAATTTCTTAAAATAAAAAATTTCTCTTTCATCTAGAGTATCACACGATTGGGCTTTACGCCCAGTCGCAGTCCTGTTATGTTTTTTTTTTCATTTTTGGTCAAAGTTAATCATGAAACTGAAAAAAATTATTTCCAAGTTAATACTGTATTACTACAAACTATGAATTCTACATAATAGTAGCAAAATGTTTTAGTAAGTGAAATTATGATCTTCAGCGTTTCAAGAACATCGTCCACCGAGAGTTTAGACTCTTCCATGTAAAAATCATTATTTTGATGTCTTATCAGCAAAAATCGTTAATCTATTTACAAATAAAATATTGCATAAGTGAAGGCAATCCATAAATGAATTTACGAACAGGCAATACCTTGCACTTTCATCATGTACAAAATGTAATATTTTACAAATTTACACCACTAGATCAGTGTGTGACACTAATGTAATTAACGCGTGAAAAAAAAATAAATATACATGTTGGCAATTGGTCAAAAATGTTGAACCGAATGACTTGATGTCGTATGTATCTATTTATTTATCAAAGCCCTACCGGCGTAGTTATTTATACAATCAGTGCATCTTTTTCGCATAAGCATAATGTGTGTCTTTGCAGTACTGCGCTTTATATTCTTGTAAAGAGAGCGATGGCTTCAAGATTGGTAGGATGCCCGGAAATCAAGTCATCTGAATATTTTCAATGATATGTACATTCCGCTCTAATAGATTCGATGTGCGGTACAACTAATCAGGTTTGACGTTGATTATTTTCAGACATCAGACTGGCGTCACTTAAAGTTGAGTATTTACACTGTGTGAATTGTTATTTTCTTGGAGGTTTTTCTCTTTAATTTGGAGCTTTCAACGATAATATCGTTTTAAGTTCGAGAAAAATGATTGAACGGAATTTCATCCATATCATCCTTTTGTGGTTTCATTGTCAGGCACATTGATGAACACACTTTAAAAAGTCATAATATAACCGGAGTCAGGGTAAATGGATTATTCACTAATATATTGCCTTTTGTATCTTTATTTTTCAGGACGTAATTTATAGCTGAGTTACTTAGGGGTGGGTTCGAGTCTTGTTCCGAATTCAACTGAATTTTACTTTTTGTATTATCAATTAAGAACGAGAAGCTTGAGAGCTTCAACTTAGCTTGATTGTAATCAGTGGCGGCTCGTCCGCTGAGGCAGGTGGGGTTCTGTGAGGTTGTAACAGCCGATACTACCCATCTCATTAATTTTTCACAGCTGTGTGGAATTTGCTAGGGTGTAGCCTAGTAGGTAGCGTGTTAGTCTTGTAATGCGAAGGTTGTGAGTTCAAATCCGGTTCGGCGCAATATATAATTCCAGCACATTGCCTGCTTGGGTATACCTTGGTCACCTCAATCTACGAAAACTAAAAACTCGTAGAAAGAGGGTTGTGCGAAGGGCTAACAACTCTTCCACAATAAGTAATGAAAAATGTTAAGGAACCTGAATTTTAGGAGGCCAAAGCCCGATTTGGGCTGTAGCGCCATTGTAGAAGAAGTGTAGAATTTGTTGTTTTTTGTTCGCACTCAATCTGTCATTGGCCATGTTTTTTTGTTTTTGTAAGCTGGAACTTTCATCTCTCGCAACACAAAGCTCTTGAGGTTGAGGGTTGATCAAGATTGCTTCAAGTAGCTTCATAAAAGATCGGTACTGGCTTGTTTGTTGTTTACCTAGTACGAGAGAAAAAAAAGAGCGCTCGAAATTCATAGGAGTAGGGATGGCAAAATTTGCTCTTTTGCAATCGCAGTGATTCACAGCGATTGCTCTTTTTCAATATCTGTGAAAAAGAGCAGCTCTTCAAATAGCAGTGATTTTTTCACCTCTATTTTCCATGGTAGAGCGTAAAAAAAAAAAACTTGACAAAACAGCAATTTTCTGTGAAATCCTGCATCTAACAATCAGGCAGGCCCAATCTCATGCTCAGTACCACCAGCTCAGTGCGCATAGTGAACAGTTTCCCCCATTCCCCTCTAGGAATGAAAAGGTTTTCTTATACTATATAAAGTACGAAAAAAACGATCGAGCGCAATTGAGTCAGGATGGCAAAAATGTCAATCACAATCTGTCATCTGTCAGACAAGCAGTAGGAAAATTTTTTTTTACCTCGGTTAATTCAAATTGATATTTAATTTAAAACCATTAATAAACTATAAAGCCGCGGCATTGCTTATTTAAAAAACTCAAGTATCGTGTAGATAAGAAAAATCAGTATTTCCTTACTTTCAAACGGACTAGTCATAAATAAAAACTTTGACCACAACGGCGATTGCATCCAGACAAAGGAAATCTTGTATTTACATCATTACATGAATTTATAAGTGAAATCCTCAACGAACAAGCGATGTCTTCATCTTGTAATGAGTGCAACGCAGAGATTCTTGACGTCCAAGAAGGAATTAAGTGCACCTCCTGCCTACATCTGTTCCACTTTTTTTGCGCCGGCTTCAGTGAAAAAAACTTCCGCAAATTGAGCAAGGAGCGAAGAGCTAACTGGTACTGCAGCAACTGCAAGGATATTTCAAGCCCCAGAAAAGGAAGCGATGACATCATTGCTAAGATCTCTCAACTGGAAAAAAACTTTATCACACGTATAGATCTACTTGAAAAAAAATTTGACAAAAAATTGAACGAGTACCGCGAGTCAGTTGAATTCTGCTCCAGGAAAATTGATGACTTCACCAGTATGATCACCGAACATTCAAAACACCTTACTGCAATATCCGAAAAAACTAATTCCTTAACTATCAAAAACCGCGAATTAGAGAACGAACTTTCCGAGGTTAAATTGAGGTTAAACTACTTCGAACAATCACTTCTGAGCAATAATCTTGAAGTCTCGGGAATACCGGAAACGAAGCACGAGGATGTGTCTGCGATCCTAAATAAAGTTTCGGGATTGCTTCAACTTGATCACACTACACAAGAATTTACCGCCCAGCGTGATATTACTTCGAATCCTAAATCACAGCGTGGAAGACCGATTGTCCTCAAGTTTCGATGCGAACGACAACAACGCGAATGGCTGGAGAAAAGTAAACAGTGTCAAAGTAAACTGAACTGTAAGGGCCTTAGCTCATCACTACCTGACCAACGATTTTTCATATCGGCTCAGCTGTCCAAGTACAACAAAAAATTGCTGTATGAAACAAAACAATTCGCTAAAGCCAACCAATGCCAATTTGTTTGGGTTTCTCAGGGACAAGTGTTTATGAGACGAGAGGAGGGTAGACGATACAAGATAATCCGAAGTCTCGCCGATCTCAACATTAGCTTGATAGATTAGAATGTTACAATTAAACAAGTAATCGCTTATTGTTAAGTAGTGTATGTCAACATGGCTAATAGCTTAAACGACATCTTAGATAATTGTGACCAGGTGAGTACGGAGGTATTGAGTGATGTAAATGATTGTAAATTATTCCTAAACCATTGCGCTAATTATAGTTTTTCAATCTTCCATATGAATATACGTAGTGTTGCAAAAAATTATGATGAGCTTTCAATACTAATTCATCAAATAGATTCGGAAATTGATGTGATTGTCTTAACTGAGAGTTGGCTAAATGAAACTTCATCTTTCGATTTACCAGGCTACGATAAATTTATTAAACCAACACGTTATAATAAATGCGATGGAGTTGTTGTGTACGTAAAAATCGACTATGACATAGTTCAATTAATTCCCAATTTGACTAACGCAAATGCTCTACACCTTCAAGTGAAATTAAAAGACCACTTAAAAATAAATTTAATTTGTATATATAGGTCGCCAAGTCTTGAGGTAGTTACTTTCATAAACTCCTTAGAACAAGTTTTGCAAGAATTCAATGCTGAACAAGACATGGTCTTAATTGGAGATATTAACATAAATATCAATGAGAATCCACTATCTGCAACAGCTTCTGAATATTTGGATGCTCTTTCAGTTAATGGTTATTCTCAATACTTATTTGGTGCCACAAGACAAAATTCTTGCTTAGATCATATATTCTGCAAGTCTAAAAACTTTACCTTCAGACCAGCCATACTTAAGACATATATAACTGACCATTTTAGCACATTAGCTAAATTAACGTTTGATTCTGACAAATTTCGTCCTTCGCTCAGGTCCGTACCACTAACTTCGCCCACATTCACTAAAATTGACTATAATACCGTATCTGACTGTCTTCGCAAAATGAACTGGGTAAGCGTCTTATCTTGCACGGATACTAATATTGCCCTCAATAACTTTTATGATATCCTAAATAGTACGCTCGAAACATCAACCCGAATTATTCCAATACACCAATCAAAATTGAAAATAATCAAAGACTGGGTAACAAGAGGCATTTTGACTTCTATTAGAACGAAAAATAGATTAGCAAAAAAGAAACACAGAGAACCATTCAATACTGCGCTTTCAGAAAAATACAAGAGCTATCGGAATAAGCTGACTAACTTAATTAAAGCTGCTAAAATTAACTTTTATCGTGAGCAAATAAATAGTGTTAAAAATAACCCTAAGAAACTTTGGGATAAAATTAATGAAATTACATTTGGGAAGAAATCTGATGTAGTAATTAAAAGTATGCATGATAATTTCGGAAATGTAACCACTAATCCTGCTTCTATTGCGGAGATCCTGAACTGCCATTTTTCAAGTGTAGGAGAACAAATCTCTAAGTCTATTTCACCTGTCAGTGACAAAGATGACTCTTTCCCAACTGAGCATAGTTTTTCAAATTGTGCTATGCCACTTATTACGGAGGAGGAGACTCTTCATCACATTAACCAATTAAAACTGAATACATCAAAAGGACCTGATGGATACTCTACTGAGACAATTAAGAAACTGGGTCATCTTATAGTTGCACCCTTAACTCATATTTTTAATTTATCGCTAATCCAGGGAATTTTTCCTGATAAATTTAAAACGGCTAACGTAATACCAATCCATAAGGGGAACTGCAAGTTCCAACCAGGTAATTATCGTCCGATTTCCATTATATCCAATTTTGCGAAGTTATTGGAAAAATGTATCAATTACAGAGTGCAACAGCATATTGTTGATAACAACATTCTTTCTAACTACCAATATGGGTTTAAAATTAACTGTAGTACAAACAACGCGCTTTGTGAAGTTGTTAGCTTCATAAACGAACATACGGATAAAAACAATAAAGTTCTTGCCATTTTTTTAGACCTTAAAAAAGCTTTTGATACTGTTAATCATGAGCTTCTGTTGCAGAAACTAAAAAGGTTAGGCTTCTCGAACAGAACGTATGACCTATTCAGCTCTTATTTGAAAAATCGTACTCAGAGTGTAAAGTTGTGTTCTGAAATCAGTAGACCTATGGTACTGAAATGTGGAGTGCCACAAGGCACAGTTTTGGGGCCTATTCTGTTTAACATTTACCTGAATGACCTACTCGACATTCAGGTAAAATATCGCAACAGTCGTATTGTTTCCTTCGCAGATGACACAGTAGTACTTGTAAAAGATAATACATTCATTGATGTCAGTACTACGGCGGAGTCTATCATGAATGATATACATTCTTGGCTATCACTCCATAGACTAGCTTTAAATACTGATAAAACTAAATGCCTGTGGTTCCCCGGAATTCGACCTGGAGGCACTGGAAATAAAAATATATCCTTTCGTGGTAATATAATTCAGGAAGTAATGGAGGTACGTTATCTCGGAGTTATCTTAGATAATAGGTTAAATTGGAAATCTCAAATCGCAAACCTTTGTAGCAAGATTAGGAAAACTGTATTTAAAATTAAAACCCTATCACATATACTAGACCTGCATCTTATGAAAGTAACTTACTTCGCTATTGTGCAATCCGTATTGCAATATGGCATACTCGCTTGGGGTGGGACATACACCGCAACTTTATCACCACTTCTCAAGTTACACAGCAAAATAGTTAAAATATGTTTGAAAAAATCAAAATTTGACTCAACAACACAAGCTTTTAACGAATTCTCAGTCATGACAATCAGGGAATTATACGTGTTTGATCTTTTGAAATTTATGTTTTGTAATCAAGTCAACTTCCCAATTCATCGCTCAATATACCCTACTCGAAGGCAATTAGGTAATCCTTTAGCTGTAAGCAAGTGCAATAAGAATACCGCTCGTCGTCATTTTCAATTTTTGGGCCCAATATTGTTTAATAACCTTCCAGCAGAATTCAAACATGCACTTAATATTAGAAATTATAAATTAATGTTAAAGAATTTTGTTCTAAGTAATAAAAATTTGTTTGAGAGTTTAATTGTATAAATTGTTAATTATATCTGCTGCTCTACAGAATTATCTAGAATGAATCAATACTGTAAATCTTTCATTTTTCCTAAAAGATAAGTAATACTTTTGTAATATTAATCAGATTGATGCCCTGTGGCTCTCACACACAAGAATTCTTTCGTGAGAAGCCGACTTGTTTAAACACTAATTTGTAAGTTTCTGTAACAGTATATTCAAGTCAATAAATGAAATGAAATGAAAATGAAAAAAAAAAAATATACCAGTGGCGTGGCGTGACTTTATAGCTAGGGGAAGCAATTATTTTGCGTCAATATTCATGACTCCACAAATTTACATCATTATTTGAAACACATTTACTCATCTGAGAGAGGTGCGGTTTTCGGCAATCGATTTAGAATCCAGTCTACATTATTAATCGGAAATAAAAAAAATCCATTTTTTTTTCAATTTTTTAGGTAGTGCTCCACTGAAACCGATTTTTTTCACTCAAAGCACGACAAATATGGGCAATATTGCCAGATCTACTTCTCCACATTTGTCTCCCTGATCATTTTTCGGCTAGTACAGAAATTTCAATACTGGCAATACTTTGATCGAGAGCCAGAGCTTGCGACTGACAATACCGCCTGGAAGCAATTGCATTTAAGGATCTCTCCTTCTTATAGAAGTGGAACTTACGCTCGCTGCGAGCGAAAATTTTACTGGTATTGGCCGGCGGTCCCGTTCTCTTGTATATGGGACTAAAAGCAATGGGAGGAAACGTGGAAGCACTTTAATGCGACGCATCTCTTCTTCATATTGGAACTTGCAGAAAATTTCGTTCGTATTGGCCCGCGTTCTTATAAATGCGTTCTTAAAATCGCATCTTTTTCCTTGTGAAAGGCTTTCAACTGTCTTTCGTCAGAAAAAGCATGAGAAAAAAAGCTGCCCTGATGAGGTAAATGCTGTAAAAACTGGCAGACGAAAATAATGCACGCTTTCTTTTAAAGCAATTCTTAAATAAATTTTCATATCCATGCTGATTTCAGTTTAGATTTTCTAAACTGACACTGACACTGACCACTGACATATACACAAGCCAAATATAAAACCCACCCGGCCATAGAAAACCAAACCAAAAGGGTCTATTGTTTTCTTTTTTCACACGATGTTATCTCACACAAGCAATTTCATCATGAAGAACGTAAAGCTCTTATCGACACGGTGGACTGCAACATAAATCGGCGAAACTTTGAGCCGCAACTCACATTTCTCACTACGGACGAGATCGAAACTCAGAACAAAATCTACCAAACAAATCGCCAGAAGAGCGCACCATTGACCACTTTGCACGTCCCACCACACCTATCAGATCAGATCCCACCGATCAAAATATCGCTAAGCAAATCGCAGTGGTACATCCAGCCCCAATTCAATTTATTCATTACTCTACCCCTCAGTGTAAAGCAATATCACTGAGAGCACGAGCAGTGTGTAGATGGTGTCGATATCTCCAAAGACTATCAACTAGGTTTGGTTGGGATTGCTTATATGATTTATAGTCTTTGATATCACTGATCGTTGAGTGCGAGCTATATAACAGATACGAATACAATGGAATATATCATATGTTCCAAGCGGCAATCGAACAAAGAACGACGTTCATGCGCGATTGATGGGCTTAGCGCTGGGGCTGGGTAGAGTTCGACTGAGATTTGTTGGGTTCCATGTGTTCTGGGATCTGACAAGAGCTTTACGTTCTTCATGATGAAATTGCTTGCGTGAGTAATATTGTGTGAAAAAAAGAAAACAATAGATCCTTTTGGTTCGGCCCTGTTTTTTCGCATTTCATGACTAAAATAGCCTAAAATGCAAAAAAAACATAACAGGGCTACGATTGCGCGTAAAGCGCAATCTTACGGTACTCTAGATGAAATAGAATTTTTTGTGATTCCAAGAAATTTTGTATGAGGAGTGTTAGAAGGGGTGATAGCATTGAACTATTTTTTTCCCCATCATGCTAAAGTAGCTATAAAAATGTTTTATACAAAATGCTTACACCAAAAATTGAATAGGAGCTGAGAAAATTAGTGTGTTAGATTTAGTGAAAATGTGCAGTTTGTATGGGAGGTGGTAGAAAGAGTGGGGGGATTTTAGTGATTTTTTCAGAAATAACTAAGAATACCATAAAATTGACATTTCTTAAATTTGAGACTGGTAGCATTCATACTTTTCAAGAAAATAGATTTTTTGTGAAGTTGTGAAACTGCGTCATATTGTATGGGAGGGGGTAGAAGCAGTAAAGCTAATCAAAAATTTTTTTTCTGATCTTAGTGATAATGATAAATAAGTATTTATTACGAAATATGAGCTCGATAAATGTTATATGTTCTGAGAAAATCGGCTTAGAGCATTTCATGAAAAAGTGCAGTTTGTATGGGAGGGGTTGGAAGGAGAAGGAGGACGCAAATAATTTTTACACAGTATATTGAAATTATTATAAAAGTAATATATCCCGAAATTCAGACTAAAAACTTTTATACTTTTCGAGCAAATCTATTTATAGTCGAATTGCGAAATTGTGTCATTTTGTATGGGAGGGGGTAGAAGGGGTGAAGCTAATTGTCTAATTTTTTTTAGCCTTACTAACAATTTTAAATAAATATTTAGTGCACAATTTCAGCTTGCTAAATTTTATACGCACTGAGTAAATTGGCTTAGAGTAATTCATGATAAGTACAGTTTGTATGGGAGGTGGTAGAAGGAGGTGGCGGACACGCATAATTTTTATACGGTAGATTGATATTATCATAAAAGTAATATATTCCAAATTTCAGGCCAATAGCTTTTATACTTTTCGAGCAGATCCGTTTATTGTCAAATTGCGCATTTGTGTCATTTTGTATGGGAGGGGGTAGAAGGGGTGAAGCGATTTGGCCCATTGACGAACTTGACCTTACTTTTTTGTCAAAAACGACGTGTACGAAATTTGAGCTTTCTAGCTCAACGCGTTCTCAAGCTAGAGCGCGCACAGACGGACGGACGGACGGACATCCGGTTTTGAGATTTTTGAGTGATAATATTAATTTCTGTATTCATCATTTTTTTCTCCGAGCCTTATTTCTTGGCGTTACAAACTTTAGAGCAAACTTATAATACTCTCAGATTTCATCTAGAGTATAAAAATGCACAATTGTTATGCACCGACGCCCCTGATCTAACGTGCACAGGGTGTTTCATGTGCAATGAGAAAACACATAAGTTGAAAATTTTTGAATGAAATTTTAAGGTAGAAACTAGAAAATTTGCAAAATGCATTTTTAAACATAACAGAATTATAATTGGGCTTAAAGCCCAATTATATGATACTCTGGATGAGATGGAAATGACTTTAATATACCGGAAAATATGTCATCTCAAATTCTTTCGAATAGTGGATAGAGACTTTTGCATGGGAGGTGGTAGAAGTAGAGGAGGAGGTTTGTATTTTTCGTAAATGACACCGAACATGGCATGCAAAATGTTTTTTGCTGAATTTAAAGTTTTTAGTTTTCATTATTTTTAAAGAGTTTAGTCATAGTTTCCCTGAAATTGGGGCATTTGTACGGGAGATGGCAGAGGAATTGGAGCGTTTAAGATGGTTTTGAAACTGCTTATCATCATCCTTATCACCATGCTTTGATTCAATTTCAAAGTCTCTCATATACTTGAAGGACAAATGCTTTTCTTGAATTTATAATACAGATATTTGTATGGGAGGTGGTAGAAGGAGTGAAGTGGAGCTGATAATTTTTTCTAACACTTATTTCCATTATTAAAAAACAAATTCTGGCAAAATTTGAAGTTTGTTCTTTTTCTAGTTTGAATGGAAATCGATAAAATGCATTTAACAAAAATTATCCATATGTATGGGAGGGGGTAGAAGGAGTGTACGGATCACAATAATTTTTTTTTGTATTATTATTATTTCTATTCGTATACTTTGTACAAAATATCAACTTGCTAGCTTTAATAGTTTCGAAGAAAAATAATTTAATTTAAATTTCAAAATTTCGTGAAATTTTGTATGGGAGGAGGTAGAAGGAGTGAGGTGAAGTTGATAATTATTTTTAAAATAAATTGCAATTATAATAGAATTAATTCTGACAAAATTTCGTCTTTTCAGCTTTACTAGTTTCAATGAAAATGGAAAATATGTATTTTTCAAAATTGTCCATTTGTATGGGAGGTGGTAGAAGGAGTAAGGGGATCGGATCAATATTCCGTGGTATTAATGACATATATATCATAATATTTGGACCTAAATTTCAAGTCGATAGCTTAAATAGGTTCAAAGAAAAATCAATTTCTTAATATTTCGAAGTTTCATGAAATTTGTATGGGAGGGGTTAGAAGGAGTGGGGGAATGCAGCCCATTCACGAACTTAAAGTTACTTTTTTGCTTAAAATGACGCACAAATTGTTAGCACTATAACTCAAAGCTTTCGAGAGTTATGCTGTAGACAGACGCACAGACGGACAGACGGACAGACGGACAGACGGAGAGACGGACAGACAGACAGACAGACAGACGGACAGACGGACAGACAGACAGACAGACAGACAGACAGACAGACAGACAGACAGACAGACAGACGGACAGACGGTCACTCGGAATCGAGGATTTTGAGCGGCAACAAATATTTCTGTACCCTTGGCGGCTCTGTGCGAGCGTTATTCCTTAGCGTTACAAACGGTAAGGCAAACACAATATACTCTCAGATTTCATCTAGGGTATAAAAATCTCTAAATGAATAAAATATTAACTGGTCGAATACTATCAACTTGAAATTTTGCACAAAAACTTTTAAAAATAGTTGAAATAAAATTGCGTCAAAAGTTTTGAAATCGCGCTTGCCTTTCTACCCCCTCCCATACAAAACTATGATTTCGACCAATTTCATTAAATCAACTAATAACCAACAAACTAAGAGCTACGAACTTGAAATTTTGTACAAGCACCTTACAAGAGAAACGAAATAAAACTGCATATCAAATTTTACGATTCATCTACCTTCTCTACCCCCTCCCATACAAATATTCGGTTTCGTGAATGTAAAATACACCGAATTTTATAAAAATTCTATGCAACTTCGTCTATGAAACACATTCTATACAGAGAATATTGGACGTGACTCAAGCAATCAATTAAAAAATTATTAACATCCACCCACCTTTACTATTACCCCTCCTCCTCCCGTCATAAAAACCCAATCTGGCAGAAACGAATGAAATATTGTTAAATTGTCATCAGCCCTGCCCAAGAACTCCCTTTCACTTAGTCTTCCCTAACCACTCTAACTTGCATATTGACTTTCCATTCATCCTCATCTTGTCCCAAGAATAATAAAGTTTTGCTCGACTTGTTGGCAGTTTATTTAGTCATGAAACGCGAAAAAAAAAATTTCAGGGTAGCCAATATTTTTTTTTCTGTGTCGATCACAATACTTTATTATTAGAATAATAAAGCAATTTGTTAACTCTCATTAGCATAATTACAATTATTTAATGGTAATCATGTACGATGTATCACCTTCGACACGTCAGGAGACGAGTCCTAGGGGTGGGGAAGTTACATATACATTTGGTAATGCAACCCCTAATGAACATACGTACCGAGAGAGGTATATTTTCAAACGATGTGGGCCGATCTGCATGGTATCTCGACACCCCAATAAAACAAGGGAAATGCAGACCGATGCCTATTCGCACCTCAAAAGGTATCGATATGCATCGCACCTGGAATAACAAATATAAATTCGGGTTATTCCCACAATCCTAGAGTTTTAGGAGGACCCTTTTTGTAGCATAAGATTTTCGGATAATTAACTTATCCTGTAGATACATAAGAAATCATTCATTATTTTTGGTCACTCCGTGTTCGACATTAAGAGAGCAAATACATTTCATTTTTATACCTGAAAAATCAGTAGTTTTTATTTTTTCTCCCTTCACGTTTGAAAGGAAAGTTTTCTTGTCTAATAAGAGTTCCAGAGCTACGTGGAAGTTAACTTTTTGAAAAACACGAGCAACCGTACTCCAAAGCTCATTGATTAAGTTGGTGGCTTCTAAGTTAAGTGTCTCTCTTGGTCAATATGCCACGAACCGCCACTGGTTGTAATATGAAATTTTCGTACTCAATCTATCTCACACATGGCAGCGATACTTAAAGGCAGGAAGGGAACTGTGTCTGTTTACCTCTTAACAGCTTAACAGGAATTGATTGATTGAACTATATCTCTCTGTATCTCTCTGTCAATCTGCATCTATACCTCTCTCTATTGCAGGAAGAGGGCTGGAATTATATGTCGATCGAGATTGAAACTCATGACCTTTGCATTGTAGACCAACGCTCTATCCAATAAGCTGCGCCCTAATGTGGATATATCTCAGCCACCTCAATCTGCGAAAATGAAAAAATCGTAGATAGAGGACTGTGCGAAGGGCTAACAACAACAAATAAATGTTTAGGAACCTCAACGTCAAGAGGCCAAAGCCAGATTTGGGTGTAGTGCCATTGGCGAAGAAGAATTTGGTTGTGGTATCCATTTGATCTCAAAAGGCATGTTTAGCAAAATATTTTGCCATCTTTGAAGATCATTCCTACTCGTATACGAGAACTTCCTGTATTGATCTTCTTCATGCGCTCAGAATTCAAAAATAGAAACAGTGCTGAGTGTCTTCTACCTAAAGGGTGTCCCATTAAGATCACCTATTTTGAATTTAGTCCCATTTTTTTTTTGCGTCGGTCGTGCAGCGTTCTTTTTTGATAGTTGTATTGCGTGAACATTAAGATTTAGTGATCAAGAATTAAGCGAACGCACAATAACAAACAGTATATCTTAGAGCAACAACAAGTGAATGGTGTTTTTTCGAAGACAATCATCTTCGCTGATGAGGCTAATTTCGAACTTAATGGCAATGTCAACAAGCAGAATTGTCGCATTTGGGGAGCTCATAATCCAAGAGTGATCCTTCAACGTCCCACCGCCAGTCACTCTTTGGTACGCATTTTGGGCTGAGGGAGTGATTGGATCATTCTTCTTCGAGAATATGGACGGCAATGCATCCACCGTCAACGGCGGTCGTTACCGTGAGATGATAAGCAACTTCTTCTGACCTCAAATTGCTGAAATGGATCTCGAAGACATGTGTTTTCAGCAGGATGGCTCAACCTGCCACACATCGAACGAAACAATGGAATTGTTGAAGCCGAAATTTGAAGGAAGGGTGTTGTGTAACGGATTATTAAGATAATCCGATAAGATAATCCGATTCGCGCAAAAAGAATATGAAATAATCAGTTGCGCGTCGCATGCATATGAACATGATAATGCATCGACGTCAAGGCCAACGCCTGCTGGATGGCGCCTACAGCGATAAAGTAAATATTGCTACTTCGGCGTTGCACAGCCGGTGTGACTTTGAAGGTCGGCATGAGCCAACAAGCCGGGAAGTCAGTTAGCAATAATTAAAAAATGTATGACTGACTTTCCGCTTGAATAGCGGAATCAAAATTGCGAATTGCGGTATCGCAATGTTAAGTTAATGTAGGTTTAATTTTAATGTTACCAAATAAGTTGAATAATGTTTTGCAAACGCATTTTTGCCAAGTAGGGCAAAAATGCAGTATTTAAGTAAGTAGATAAGTAGGTTAAGAGAGCAGTTAATGTTGGACTAAAAAAGTAAGTCAGTAATCAATAAAGAAAGACCACACAGTGGCACTAACGAGAATTCATACGTTTGGAGTTTTTGATTTGGACTTTAAGGAGAAATAAGAATAAGTATGTCAAAGCTAAAGTTGTGGTATGAAAATGGCGGCCTTATGGTAGCTACGTACTCAGAGCAACAATAAAAGTCCGTCGCTTGGATGCTGTCTTTGACAGCCCGACGGCAAAGCACCACCCTCTCCTCCAATCTCCTCCTCAACAATTGTAGTAGTATTGACTAAATGGTTAATAATACAACAAGGGTTATCTCGCGCCGCGGCGATGTCAATTGGCCACCAAGATCATGGGATTTGACGCCATTGGATTTCTTTCTTTTAGGTTTTTTGAAATCAAAGGTATACACCAATAACCCAAAAACGATTCCTGAATTGAAAGTCGAGATTTGTCGTGCCATTGATGAAATTGAACCTGTACTATGTCAAAATGTCATCGAAAATTTCGTTAAAACGATCAACGAGCGCGATCAGTCACCAAGCGCTCATTTGTAGGACATTCTATTCCATACATAACCAACATCTCTATACTCTTTACTAA
This sequence comes from Chorisops tibialis, assembly GCA_963669355.1. NCBI lineage: Eukaryota > Metazoa > Arthropoda > Insecta > Diptera > Stratiomyidae > Chorisops > Chorisops tibialis. The sequence goes on along the minus strand of OY770263.1, from coordinate 166,671,493 downwards.
AATAAAAATATCAGAGCTTTTCAAATAACCACTAAGTTCTTTTCAAATTTCAAAATAGGCGATCTTAATGTGACACTCTTTACAATACAAAACTCATTTCATTTTGGAATAAATGAATGCTTTCATCGAAATGACCCGTGTTACAAATCTTGATGTTGATCAGATTCGATCATATCGCTAATATGTCTAATCTTCAAGCAGTGCCAAATAGATCTTAATTTAAAAATTTTTTGGCATTTGATCAAACGTACTTTTGTACAGGTACTTTTTTCCTCTCACTTACAAGTTTGTTTATAATATCATTCAATTAAACAAACATTGGTTAGATATATTGCAGGCTTAAAAAGCATCAGAGTCGTGTGTTAATCGTGTTTTGGGAAGTTTCAGATGCCAATTCTGTTTTGTTTGCATGTCCACCAAAACCTTCAACGCTAAATTTTACATTGATATCTAATTTATCTATATCTCGCTGAAGTATATGTAGTGATAGTGATCAATTTTTTGATCAGCTATTGGTAATGATCGATTTCGTGGGTTCTTGATCGTGTATTGTTCAGGTGATCTTGCCAAATCGATTGTGTTAACAGTGACATGGTTTGTATCTATTTTTAAATTAAATTGGCATTGATTTCGATTTTTAATTCGATTAGTGTTTCTCTTTTTTTAGTACTCACGTATTGTAAAAAAATACGGGTGAATGTTATATTGGGAGTATAAAATGAAAATCGCCGTTTTTTTTTTTTCAAAATTCGAGCCTTTATTGAGCAAAAACGGTTAAGTATTTATTATTCAAAAAATACCCATCGCTAGCCACAACTTTTTTCCCATCTTTCTGGTAGTATACGGACTCCGCGTAGAAAAAACTGCTCTTCTTTTGAGTCGATCTACGAATCGACCCAATTTTTGGCTTCTTCGTAAGAACAGAAGTGCTGCTCAGCCAGACTATGCGTCATCGATCGGAATAGATAGCATTCGGAATGGGCGATGTCTGGAAAATACGGCGAGTGGGGCAGGACGTCCCGTTTCAGTGTTTCCAGCTAGGTTTTCACAGCGTAAGGAACATGTGGACGAGCCTTGCTGTGCAGCAAAATCACTTTGACATGTCTCTCCTCGTATTGCGACCGTTTTCCTTCAATGCTCGGCTCAAACGCATTCGCTGTGTTTTGTAGTAAGCTCATGTGATAGTTTCGCCCAGCTGCAGTAGCACACTGTAAATCACGCCGAGCTGGTCCCACCAAATACACAGCATGATTTTCGAGCCATGGCTTGGCCGTCAATTTTGATGCATGACAGTGGTATTCTTACGATTTTTTCGTTTTAGATTATCGTAATGGATACATTGATAATGCGATGCGAAAAGCTTTTCCTTTTTAGCCATTGAAGCAGCTGTTCGCATGTGAAAAACACAATAGGGCTACGATTGGGCGTAAAGCCCAATCGTGCGATACTCTAGATGAAAGAGAAATTTTTTATTGTAAGAAATTTTGTAGGGGAAGTGGTAGAGGGGGTAACGACATTGAACTAATTTTTTCACATCACGCTAAGGTTGGTATCAAAATGTCTTATACAAAATTTAGGATTCAAACATTTAATGGATACTGAGAAAATTAGTGTATTGGATTTAGTGAAATTGTGCAGTTCTTATGAGAGGTGGTAGAAGGAGTGTGGAGTTATTAATGAATATTATAGAAATAACTGTGAACATCATTTAATTGAAATATTTTAAATTGCAGATCAGTAGCATTCTTACTTTTTAGGAAAATCGACTTTTTGTAAAGTTATTGAATTATGTTAAATTGTATGCGAGGGGATAGAAGGAGTGAAGCTATTCGCCCAATTTTTATTTGATCTTACTAATAATTCCAAATAAATATTTAGTGCATAATTTCAGCTCAATGAGTTTCATACGTACTGAGTAAACTGGTTTATAGAGTTTCATAAAAAAGTGCAGTTTGTATGGTGGAAGGAAGGGGAGGACTCGAATAATTTTTATACAGCAGATTAAAATTATTATAAAAGTAATATATTCCAAATTTCAGATGAATAATTTTTATGCTTTTTGAAAAAATCCGCTTATTGGCGAATTGCGAAATTGTGTCACTTTGTATGGGGGTAGAAGGGGTAAAACTAATCGTCTAATTTTTTTGGTCTTACTATTAGTTTTAAATAAATACTTAGGGCACAATTTCAAATCGATAAATTGTATACGCACAGAGTAAATTGATTTAAAGCATTTCAAGAAAAAGTGCAGTTTGTATGGGAGGTAGTGGAAGGAGCAGAAGGACATAAATAATTCTTACACAGTAGAATGGAATCATAATAAAAGTATTGTAGTGCAAATTTCAGATCAATAGTGTTTATACTTTTCGAGAAAAGCCGTTTATTGACAAATTGCGTAATTGTGTCATTTTGTATGGGAGGATGTAGAAGGGGTGGAGCGATTTGGCCCGTTCACGACTTTTTTGTAAAAAACGGTGTGTACAAAATTTGAACTTTCTAGATCAACGCGTTCTCAAGCTAGAGAGGACACAGACGGACGGACATCCAGTTTTGAGATTTTTGAGTGATTATATGAACTTCTGTATCATTCATTTTTTTCTCCGAGCCTTATTTCTTGGCGTTACAAACTTTGTGGCAAACTTATAATACTCTCAGTTTTCATCTAGAGTATAAAAAAGCCGTTCGACGCTGCTTGGCTTCAACTTGTACGGCACCCAATATCCTTATTTTGCATCATTTCCAAGGTTTCCCTTCAAATTTGTTGCGTTTGGCATGAATTTTCGTCCAGTATTGTCTCCAATTCCGCGTCTTTCAACTTTTTCGCCGTTCCGGGGTGATCTAGCCTTACATGCTGAAATCATCCATTTTGTGGCGTTGAAACCATCCGACACGTTCTTTCACTAAAAGCACCCTCACCACAAGTTTCAACAATCATTCAACGCGCCTCAACCGTATTTTTTTTTTAATTGAAGGCAAAAAGCAAAACTTTCCGTAAATGACGCTTATTTGGCTCAAACTTAATCGCCCACAAAAAAGTATATAACACCGATAAAAGTTGACGAATCTAATGAGTATTAGTTGACAAATGCCTAATTTTACCATATGACGTTACCGATTTGCCATTTTTTGTTGGCGCCATTTATTGGGAAACTTCTTCTACAATGGCACTACAGCCCAAATCGGACCTTGGCCTCCTGATATTCAGGTTCCTTAACATTTTTCATTACTTATTGTGGAACGGTTGTTAGCCCTTCGCACAACCCTCTTTCTACGAATTTTTCATTTCCGTAGATTGAGGTGACCAAGGTATATCCAAGCAGGCAATGTGTTGGAATTATATATTGCGTCGATCGGGATTTGAACTCATGACCTTCGCATTACAAGACTAATACGCTACCCACTAGGCTACACCCTAGCTCTATTGGGAAACGGCGGGTTTCAATTTATACTCCCGATAAATTCATCGGTTTCAAACTTTAAAGTTTGATAAATGTCTCAGCAGAGACCGAAACGTCACGAATAATAAAGCATAACAGTGTAGAATCTGGAAATCTTTTCTTTTAATTCGAAATGCACTGTGAAAACATTCACCAAACCAAAGCTGCACACACTTTAAGTTCAGCATGAAACCTCTGAGCTTATAACAACTGAAACAACTCATACTATGGAGCTGATCATCTGCCTGCTTATTGAGATCAGTCTACCAGAGCGTTTGAAATCCAGCACAGGCCAAAACCTATCTGGTGGTATTACATGTAACACCATTTGTCCATTGGCTGCGCTAATCGCATCCAACTTAAGCTGCAGCTTATAAGTTGCGAGAGGCATGCACAACATTTCTTTCACAAACTGAATCTGCAAGGTGGTTCCGTGCCGGACGAGTTCGTCGGCCCTGCAGTTCCCCAGAATGGCGCTATGCCCTGGTACCTAGCACAGGCGAATGTTAAATTGTTCAGCCATCGCCCTCAGAGACAAGCGACAGTCAAGAACACTCTTGGATGTAGACATGACTGATTCCAAGGGCTTAATAGCGGCTTGTCTATCAGTCAACATGCCGAAATCCTTAGTAGATACTACCTATATAATACATTACACTTCGGTCAGGCTAAGACTTCTTTTATCGCCATTACTTCTTCTTCTACAGTGATTCGGAAGACGGAAAGATATGCTCAAGTTAAGCATTGCGGAGAAAACACCTCCGCCAACTCCAATCCTAGCTCAAGAGCCATCAGTATAAAAGGATATGAACTTTTTCTACCGTATTTTAACTGCCTCCCACTCATCTTTCGAGGGGATGACGGTGAGGGAATTAAGATCAAACTCAAAACTTGGTAGAGTGTAGTCTGTGTTTTCGGTTAAATTCTCGAAATCTTCCAGAATTAAGGAGTAACCAGTTTGAATTTCACTGCCAACCACCTGGTGAGAGATGTCAACGAAACTCTCCTTAATATGAGTGAACACCAGTTGCGGCGATGGAAGGAATACTTCTCTGATATTTTAAACATCTTGTCAGAGAAAGATATTCCAGAAACAGAACAACTACCAAACATCCAACCGCAACAATCCTCTATTAGGGACGATTCCCCAGATAAGGAAGAGATAGTTTCCGCCATTCGGTCAATGGCGGGAAGGAAAGCTCCAGGTATAGACGGACTACCAACCGAACTCCTCAAAGCGGACCCGGAAATAACAGCCGATATACTCTTCCCACTCTTTACTGAGGTGTGGAATGAAGAAAGATATCCGACTGAATGGAATTTCCGAATAATTCCGAACGAGGGCGACCTTCGGGATTGTGGCAATTGGCATGGTATATGTCTACTTACTGCCGTATCAAAAATTATGGCTAAAGTAATTCTCAATAGGATTAGTGATGTCGTCGAGAGCACTCTCGAAGTTTATTAGGCTGGATTCCGTAAAGGGTCGTCTTGTACCGACCACACAGATACCATACGGATAATAATAGAGCAGTCAGCCGAAATGGGTTCGCCACTACATCTCATGTTTGTGGACTTCGAGAAGGCTTTCGACAGCGTTAAGCGAGATTACATATGGAATGCTTTGCGTAGGAGAGGTATTCCAGATAAGGTCATAGCTATGATTGGAGACTATTTAACATCTTAAGTCACCTTGATTATGCTGATGACGTGTGTTTGCTTGCACATAACCGTTCGGACTTAGAGTCAAATGTTCGCTCGTTGCATTCTAAATGCAAAGAGGCGGGACTGAAAATAAATGTGCGTAAAACCAAGTACATGCACATGGGTTCGAACGCAAGCCCACCGATTGTTCTTAACGGACAGGATGTGGAAGAGGTGCAAGATTTTTGCTATCTCGGAAGCATTGTCAGCATGGACGGCGGAGCCGAAAAGGATGTTGAGGCTCGGCTAAATAAAGCTCGTCAGGCCTTCGGTATCCTTTCCCCTTTCTGGAGGTTAAGAGCGATCTCCCTTCGCACGAAGCTGCGAGTTTTTGACGCATGCGTCAAATCCTTGTTGTTATATGGTTGTACTACGTGGAAAGTGACCGTTCGACTTACCAAGAAACTACAGACTTTCGTGAACCAATGCCTCTGACGCATTTTGGGAATATTGTGGCCAGAAGTGATTTCCAACGACGAACTTTGGAGTACAACTGCCCAGACTAAAATAGGTTTTGAGATTGAAAGGCGGAAGTGGCAGTGGATCGGTCATACTTTGAGGAAACCAGAGCAAAACATCGCCAAACAGGCTCTGGATTATAATCCTCAAGGAAGACGTTGGGTTGGTCGACCATGTAACACATGGATGCGAGCAGTTGAGCAGGAGGCCAGAGGAATAAACAAGCTCTGGCAACAGCTAAAGGCCGACGCTCAGGATCGCTTCTTGTGGAAGAGAGTTGTTTCTGTCCTATGCCCCTATAGGGGGTCTTAACAGGAATTTGATTGATTGAGTTTGAATGCACGTTCGCTGGCGAGTTTCTTTGAGGCGGGTGGCTGCACTTGCAGCCATCTCTTTGCCAATAATATTGAGAGGTAGCAGATGAAACAGTACTTCTAATGCAGCGAAGGGGGTTGTTCTTAGAGCCGATATGTGTGGAAGAGTAGTGGAAAATTGGATTCAAAGAACCGATCGCTGGAAACGTACTCGCGGTAGTCATATGAACGAGATGGAACTCCCTACTTAAATTTAACATATGTATGTGCTATTGGTGGAATAAATTTCAGCACGAAGTCTCAATTATTCTTTATTTGATGTAAACACAAATTTGTTATGTCCTTATTGAAAAACCCGATATATTCGTCTTCCTTTCTGAAGATTACACTTTGAGCCAAACACGTGTCACACTTAACAGGATCTAATGTGTTCAGCATTAATCATTTGGAACGGCGCGATATCAATAAAATTATCCGGGCGCCAAATTAATTTGTACCGGCACTGCCTATGGTGGTAAGCTCATAGACAGTCATGCCAATCTCTGTCAAAAGCTTTTGGAATGTCAAGTGCGAGAATTCAACCAACGCCGTATTTATGTATGCATGAGGTACAACAAGACTAAAAGATTTTCGTCGACCAGAACGGGAAATTGATCGTAATTCATTAAGAATAAACTGTTAATGAATTACGATCAATTTGGGTCCGCGAGATATTAAACGATTTTGCAGTTGGCAACAGTTTTTAATACTTTCAAAAAAACTAAAGTAATGACTCTCAGCATCGGCCGGTTGTTGGCGAGGTTCGCTTTGCCTCCTTTCTTCGGAATTAACTGAATATTCTGAACTTTCCACATAAAAAACGTCAAACTTATTGCATCTAGATTTAACCAGTACTTCGTTTTCAGGATTTTCAAGAAAGTCTAGAACGGTTTCCCGCTGTATTTGGTTCAACGGGTTGTCCTAGTGTTTCACCAAACCATGATTCGGTTCATGGGATGGGATATTGTAAACGGGCTATAAGAAACCAGGACTTCCAGGACAACTTTCAATTGAAAGCACTGAAGAAATCATTTAGCGCCCCCAACCGGCTCTTTTAAAATGCCAAATATTTCTTCTAGGTACCTCGATTGTCAGCAGTATAAATAGTGCAATTGGGAATTGTCCACGAATCAAATAAACTGCCAACAAGTCAGGCGAAACTTTATTATTCTTGGGACATGTTGCGGATGAATGGAAAGTCAATATGCAGGTTAGAGTGGTTAGAGAAGGCTAAGTGAAAGGGAGTTCTTGTCAATTTAACAATATTTCATTCGTTTCTGCAAGTTTAGGTTTTTATGAGGGGAGGAGGAGGGGTAATAGTAAGGGTGGGTGGATGTTAATAGCTTTTTAATTAATTGCTTGAATCACGTCCAATATTCTCTGTATAGAATGTGTATCATAGACGAAGTTGCATAGAATTTTCATAAAATTCGGTGTATTTTACATTCACGAAACCGAACATTTGTATGGGAGGGGGTAGGGAAGGTGGGGGAATCGTAAAATTTGATATGTAGCTTTATTTTGCTTCTCTTGTGAGGTGCTTGTATAAAATTTCAAGTTCGTAACTTCTAGTTTATTGATTTAATAAAATTGGTCGAAATCATGGTTTTGTATGGGAGGGGGTAGAAGGGCAAGCGCGATTTCAAAACTTTTAAAGCAACTTCATTTGAATTATTTTTATAAGTTTCTCTGCAAAATTTGAAATTGATAGCTTTTAAGAGTTAGCTGACAACTTATTTCTTAAAAATGCTCGAAAAAATAATTTTGTTTGGGAGGGGGTAGAGGAGGGAGAGAAATCGTAAGACTTGTGATGCGATTTTCTTTCTTTTCTGTTGTAAGATGCTCGTACAAAATTTCAAGTCCGTAGCTTTTAATTTGTTGATTATTAGTTGATTTAATGAAATTGGTCGAAATCATACTTTTGTATGGGAGGGGGTAGAAGGGCAATCGCGATTTCAAAACTTTTAACGTAATTTCATTTCAATTATTTTTGTAAGTTTTTATGCAAAATTGCAAATTGATAGCTTTTAAAAGTTTGGTGATAATTGATTTCTTAAAAATGGACGAAAAAATAATTTTGTATTGGAGGGGGTAGAAGTTATAGGGGGTATAAGTTATATTTAGGGATTTTTTTTAAATGCATTTCCCTAGTTTTCAAGTTTTTACCTTAAAATTTCACTCAAAAATTTTCAGTTTATGTGTTTTTTTCAATGCACATGAAACACCTTGTGCACGTTAGACCCGGGGGGGTCGGCTTATAACAATTATGGATCAAAATATTATTATTTTTCTATGTACATCAAATAGTCGTATTCACATGCAAAATTTAAACTTTGTATCTTTCAACAGAGTCCTAAAAAAATCACTCAAAATTTTCGACATTTTTGGTTATCACCTCCCTCCCCTTTCACCTCCCAACTTAAAATTTTTACGAAAATTAAACATTATGTAGTTCTACAATCTGACAAATTTTTGATTTGATATCTGTACCCTTTTTTGAGATATAAAGATTCGTAATTTTGAAAAGTGCGCCATTTTTGAAATGCTCTTCATTTCCTCCCACTACTATTATTTCAACATGTTATATTTATACTCTAGATGAAATCTGAGAGTATATTGTGTTTGCCTTACCGTTTGTAACGCTAAGAAATAACGCTAGCACAGAGCCGCCAAGGGTATAGAAATATTTGTTGTCGCTCAAAAACCTCTATTCCGAGTGACCGTCTGTCCGTCTGTCCGTCTGTCTGTCTGTCCGTCTGTCCGTCTGTCCGTCTGTCCGTCTGTCCGTCTGTCCGTCTGTCCGTCTGTCCGTCTGTGCGTCTGTCTACAGCATAACTCTCGAACGCTTTGAGCTATCATGCTGAAATTTGTTGTGTGTCATTTTTAGCAAAAAAGTAACTTTAAGTTCGTGAACGGGCCACATCCCCCCACTCCTTCTACCCCCTCCCATACAAATTTCACGAAATTCCGAAATTTTCAGAAATTGATTTTTCTTTGAAACCATTCTAGCTATCAACTTGAAATTTGGGATAAAGTATGATATAGATGTCATTAATATGACTGAATATTGATCTGATCCCTTTACTCTTTCTACCCCCTCCCATACAAATGGACAATTTTGAAAAATACATATTTTCGATCAACTTCACCTCACTCCTTCTACCCCCTCCCATACAAATTTCACGAAATTTTGAAATTTAAAATAAATTATTTTTCTTCGAAATCGTTAAAGCTATCAACTTCATATTTTGTATAAAGTATACAAATACAAATATTAATAATACGAAAAAAATGTGCTTTGATCCATACACTGCTTCTATCCCCTCCCATACAAGCGTATATTTTTTTTTAATGCATTTTATCGATTTCCATTCAAACTAGAAAAAGTACAAGCTTCAAATTTTGCCAGAATTTGTTTCTTAATAATTGAAATCAGTTTTAAAAAAAATTATCAGCTCCACTTCACTCCTTCTACCACCTCCCATTCAAATATCTGTATTATAAATTCAAGAAAAGCATTTCTCCTTCAAGTATATGAGAGCTATCGACTTTGAAATCGAATCAAAGCATGGTGATAAGGGTGATGATAAGCAGTTTGAAAATCATTTAAAACGTTCCACTTGCGCTGCCACCTCCCATACAAATGCCCCAATTTCGGGAAGGCTATGACCAATTTCTTTAAAAATAATGAAAACTAAAAACTTTAAATTCAGCAAAAAACATTATGCATGCCATGTTCGGTATCATATATGAAAAACACAAACCTCCCCCTCTACTTCTACCACCTCCTATGCAAAAGTCCCTAGTCACTATTCGAAAGAATTTGAGATGATATATTTTTCGGGATATTAAAGTCATTTCCATCTCATCTAGAGTATCATATGATTGGGCTTTAAGCCCAATCATAATTCCGTTATGTTTTTTTTTGTATTTTCCTAGTAAACCTTAATATAAGTTTTAAGTTTCAATTACATAGCTTAAGAGATAGTTGAGATATTCATTTTTAAGTGTTTTGCTTTGCACCCCCCCTGACCCTCCCCTTACAATAATTATCCACTCTCTAAGCTGATTCCGAAGGAACTATATGCCACACTGACGGTCCCAAAATATGAATTTTTTACGATAAGTAATTTCGAAGATATAATCATTTGAAAAAACAATTCGGCCGACAATTTGTTTTTAGCCCCCCCTTTTCGGACACCAATGGATAAAAAAATTAAATTATTTTTAAAAGTTGTTCCACAAACCCCTCTATATGTGTGTTGAGTTTTAGTTTCCTAGCTGTTATCATGGTTGAGATATTTGAATTCGTATTTTTTGGCTTAAACGCTCCTCCTGCCTCCTCCTGAACCCGTACACCCCCCAAAATGTGTATCCGCCTGAGATCCGCAATTGTCTACAATCCTTCCAAAAATGAACTTTCTATCTTGAAGGGTTTGGGAGTTAATGTATGTAATGGACGGCGTACAGACAGACGGATTGTTTTTTTGCATTTTTCGGCTAATTTAGTCATGAAACGCGAAAAAACAAAATTTCAGGGTAAAAAAAATTTTTTTTTTTTCAAAGTCGATCACAATACTTTATTATTAAAATAATAAAGTAAAAGTGATCGGTATTCTCCATTGGCGATGGAGATATAACAGGGACAACATCTTTTTTAGGCTAGTTGGTGAGAAATAAGTTAGGCCATGTCTGCACGATCAATTCATCAATAGGTTACTCTCCTTTATTTCTAAAAACTATCGTCAACTCGAAGAGAAATTTATAAAAATCAGCCTATTTTACCCAAGACCCAAACCAAACTGCTGGAAAAAAGTTAAGGATGAAAGTGGGGCAACAATTTTTTGCAGAAAAGAAATCTCTATACGACATTTATAGAAATGGGTAAGAAAGGATACTTTTACCATCTGTACGTGATTCATAATTGCCTGACCAAATGGAATCCTTCCGTTCTCAAAATAGATAAAAATTTAAAATCAGGAAAAAACAGTAGTTGCTGGACCGATATAAATTTCCGATGATACGCAGCTCTGTATTGATTTAATGTTATGTTTTACAAATAGTGAATTTTTGATATTTCTAAATTACCCAAAGATATTTACATAAATTCTCACCCAACCGTAATACATAAATGATATATTTACCTATATTAACGATTCCATGATTCGTTAGCTCCCAGCATGATTGTAAACGAAGTATACTCAGACTATGACTCTGTTTAGGTGAAAAATATCCTAAGGCGGCATCTGTAACATGATAGGCCTGAAAATTAAATGCTTTCATAAGTAAATTAAATCCGAAAATTACTTTATTTGTAACTTAATATTCGAAAATGTTTTTTTTTATATCGTAATTTAATTATGGTGTTTATTCATATTTTTAATTAGATTCTTTGTTTTTTTTTTTTTTGAAATGAATGTCATTTACCTGTAACGAAAATTCATATAACGATGGAAGTAATTGTGCAACAGCCCCGACAGCTTCATCGGCAATATTTATACAATCGGCTAAGGATAAGGAAACGATTCGAGGAGTCAGGCATGCCCAAAGTCCTGCTTCGGTTACTTCATTACAGCCGGCCAGTTCCAATTCGAAAAGAGACTGAAAAAATTGCAGAATTGTTAAAATTGAAATATAGTCTAACGTTAAAAATGCGTAAAAACAAAAAATTGTTATGAAGGTGGTAGCAGATAGAGGCATACGAGGAGTTGGGGTTCTAAGCAGGTCCGTAGTCCTAGGGTATTCGGGATATAAGCTGTATACCTTCTGCTGTTTTTCTAGAAATAGCATATACCCTTTGGTAGCAGGGCAGTATACGCTGTCATATATGTACCACAATATCGTAATTTTTTCGTAATTTTCACACCAAGATACATATGTATAATGTATGATTGTATCACTTGTAATTAAAAGTTCGATTCCATCATCATTTATGAAACGACAAATCAACATTGCTGAAATGAAATACGCAAATGTCTCATTTCCATACAGTCAAAATACTATGTAGAGGAACCGATTTACCATGTTCCGATTATTGAAAAGATTCTCAACAACCAAATGTTAAGAGTTGACGTTTTTGAGTCATAATTTGAACTTCTGTATCATTAATTTTTTTCTTCGAGCCTTATTTCTCAGCGGTACAAACTTTGTGGCAAACTTATAATACTCTTAGATTTCATCTAGAGTATAAACACTAAAGAAAAACATAACAGAATTATTATTGGGCTTAAATTTTTATACTCTAGATGAAATCTGAGAGTATTATAATTTTGCCACAAAGTTTGTAACGCCAAGAAATAAGGCTCGGAGAAAAAAATGAATGATACAGAAGTTCATATAATCACTCAAAAATCTCAAAACCGGATGTCCGTCCGTCTGTCCGTCTGTCTGTCTGTCCGTCCGTGTCCTCTTTAGCTTGAGAACGCGTTGAGCTAGAAAGTTAAAATTTTGTATACGTCGTTTTTAACAAAAAAGTAAGGTCAAGTTCGTGAACGAGCCAAATCACTCCACCCCTTCTACCCTCTCCCATACAAAATGACACAATTTCGCAATCTGACAATAAACGGATTTCCTTGAAAACTACAAATGACACTGATCTGAAATTTGGAATGTAATACTTTTATGATGATTCCAATCTACTCTATAAAAATAATTTGTGTCTTCCCCCTCCTTCCATCACCTCCCATACAAACTGCACTTTTTCATGAAATGCTCTAAACCAATTTACTCAGTGCGTATAATAGTTATCAAGCTGAAATTGTGTACAAAATATTAATTTAAAATTATTATTGAGACCAAAAAAATGAGACGATTAGCTGTACCCCCTCCCAAACAAAATGACACAATTTCGTAATTTCACAATAAACAGATTTGCTCGAAAAATATAAATGCTATTGATCTGAAATTTGGAATATATTACTTCTATGATGGTCTAAATCTACTGTACAAAAGTTATTTGAGTCCTCTTCTTCCTTCCACCACCTCTCATACAAACTGCACTTTTTCATGAAATGCTCTAAGCCAATTTACTCAGTGCGTATAAAATTGACCGAGCTGAAATTATGCACTAAATATTTATTTAGAATTATTAGTAAAACCAAAAAAAAATTAGGCGATTGGCTTTACCCCTTCTACCCCCTCCCATACAAAATGACACATTTTCACAACTTTATAAAAAGTCGATTTTCATGAAAAGTATGAATACTACTGATCTGCAATTTAAGACATGTCAAAAGCATGGTATTTATAGTTATTTCTGAAAGTCATTAAAAACTCGTCCCTCCTTCTATCACCTCCCATACAAACTGCACTACTTCACTACATCCAATACACTAATTTTCTCAGTACCTATTCAATTTTTATATCCTAAATTTTTTATAAAACATTTTGATAGCAACCTTACCGTCATGTGAAAAAATTAGTTCAATGTCGTCACCCCCTCTACCACTTCCCCTACAAAATTTCTTAAGATACAAAAATTTCTCTTTCATCTAGAGTATCGCACGGTTGGGCTTTATGCCCAATCGTACTCCTGTTATGTTTAAAACAGATATTTGTATGGGAGGTGGTAGAAGAAGTGAAGCGGAGCTGATAATTTTTTCTAACATTTATTTCAATTGTTAAGAAACAAATTCTGGCAAAATTTGAATTTTGTACTTTTTCTAGTTTGAATGGAAATCGATAAAATGCATTTAACAAAAATTATACATTTGTATGGGAAGGGGTAGAAGGAGTGTACGGATTAAAATAAATTGTTTTCGCATTATTAATATTTCTATTTTTATACTTTATACAAAATATCAAGTTGATAGCTTTAACAGTTTCGAAGAAAAATAATTTAATTTGAATTCCAAAATTTAGTGAAATTTGTATGGGAGGGGGTAGAAGGAGTGAGGTGAAGTTAATAATTGTTTTTCAAATAAATTGCAATTATAGTAGAATTAATGCAGACAGAATTTCAATTTTTCAGCTTTACTGGTTTCAATGAAAATCGAAAATATGTATTTTTCAAAATTGTCCATTTGTATGGGAGGGGGTAGAAGGAGTAAAGGGATCGGGTTAATATTCCGTGATATTAATAACATCTATACCATAATACTTTGACCTAAATTTCAAGTCGATAGCTTATATGGTTTCAAAGGAAAATCAATATCTTAATATTTCGAAATTTCATGGAATTTGTATGGGAGGGGGTAGAAGGAGTGGGGGGATGTAGCCCATTCACGAACTTACTTTACTTTTTTGCTAAAAATGACACACGAAAATTTTTAGCACTATAGCTCAAAGCTTTCGAGAGTTATGCTGTAGACAAACGCACAGACGGACAGACGGACGGACAGACGGTCACTCGGAATCGAGGTTTTTGAGCGACAACAAATATTTCTGTACCCTTGGCGGCTCTGTGCGAGCGTTATTTCTTTGCGTTACAAACGGTAAGGCAAACACAGTATACTCTCAGATTTCATCTAGAGTATAAAGACTAGTATAGAAGAGCCTTAATAAAAACATAACAGGGCAACAATTGCGGGTAAAGCGCAATCTTACGATACTCTAGATGAAATAGAAATTTTTGCGATCCCAACAAATTTTGTATGGGGAGTGGTAGAAGGGGTGATAGCATTGAACTAATTTTTTTCCCATCATCATTCAGTATACCCAGAGAAAAAACATCGTAAAATCAAAGAAAACGGTTCGCTTCAGAATAAATATGTTCCACTTTAATTTCAAAATATTTCATTTTTGAATTGAACATGGAACACTTTTATTGCAAAATATTCTTACTTTAAATCAATAATGAATAACGTTTGATTCGAATGGAAGAACGATTTGATTTGAACTGCAAATGCATCTGTTTCGAATTGGGGCTACATTTGATCAAAAACTAAAATATATTTGATTTAAAAATATCTCACCTTTGATTTTGGTGGCCTAATCGATTAAGCCGATTTATTGAATTTTTAGGAATTCTAGTCTAACCATTTTATTATATGTAAGTGAGATTTGTCACTTGTAAAACATCGTTAATTATAATTTAAAGAAAAAAATGATTCGGCATATTAGAGCTCCTGAAAATTTAATTTTTCTAAAGTAGAAAGCTCATGGAATAATTTTGTTTCCCATGAGTTGCAGAGGCTAATGATCAATTAATGAAGGTCTTATATGTATGTGTGCAAAGTAAAATAGTAAATTTTTTTTTCAAATTCATTGCAAATGGTTATTTTCAAAAAATTAAAGACTTATAATTGATTACAGTTGTACAAAGTAAAACAGTATTTATTTCGAATTCGTAACATTACAACTTTTTTTCCGTAACACTATTTTATTAATTACTTTTGGTAACAGCAGTTTATCATTATTATTTATCACAGTTTCATCTTTGTTGACGAAATGTGCACCCTCTAAACGGACGCATCCTTAGGGCCACACCTTCATGTAGTACCCATCAAAAACTACTTTTGTTAAAAGAAGAACTTTGGAATTTGGCCCATATTTTAAAAAAGCACCTAAAAATGTCAGTGCTAAAGGCCATCTAACTCAAGCTTCGAATCCAGAGGAGCCCGGATCCAAAACATGCACGGTTCTTGATACGTCAAATAATTGAAATCATAATTTAAATATTTCATTAATATACACTTCGTTTCATATTTATAACCCACGTAGAAATTTTAGGTTATTTCCACTCGGAAAAATATTATGCTTTTGTATTTGATTGCTAAATGTAGCAATCCTGGAGCTAAAATTATTTGTAAGTAAATTATTGCAAGGATTCGTTATTTTTGCAACAGTTCCAGCTATTGTACGTTTTTTGCTCGTTTCTTATATATAACCCAGTAGAAGTTTCCAACAAAATAAAGTGTTTATTTCATATAAATTTTATATAAAAACTTAATAATGAGGGCCTCCTAAAAGGGCCTCCTTTGGATTTTATGACTTCAAAAATCTTTTTTTTCATCAATTGGATTAATTTATTTAACATTTCAGGGTCAAGTTTCCGCCATTCATCAAGGATTGCAGCTTTCAATTCCGTCAGTGATTCATACTGGCGATTTTTAGCATATACCCGTCTGGCAAGAACTCCCCAAATGTTTTCAATGGGATTCATGTCGGGAGAACATGCCGGTCAGTTCGTCACCCTCATGGAATTTGTCTCCATTCAACCCATTATTTCACGACTGGTATGAATTTAGGCATTATCTTGTTGAAAAGTCCAGTTTTTCGCCACGTTCTGCCAGAAATGGCAGTAAACTGTTTTCGAGTACTTGGATGTAATCTCTACTGTTCATCCGCGATGAAATATATATATCCAAATGCCTTGCTGCAGAAAATGCTCCCCACAATATCACAGAAACGCCACCAAAATTCCTCGTCGAGAAATAGGGAGGTTTTTGCCTCAGATCGCGCAAGTAAGAATTAAATCCACTTCTTTTCATCAGAAAATATCACCTGAAAATGAAATCTTAAGCTTAAACAATAAAGAAGTACGAAAGCCAGTATGTCTTACAGAAGGCCATGTGGTTTTCTGAGAATTCCATCCGAGCTTTCTTATGGCGATCTAATAGTCGTGGAGCACTCTTCATTTTACCTTTAGAAGTATTAGGATTACGTTGAATCGTTCTCCAAACCGTTTTGACATCTTTGTTGTGACAAGAGCTGCCAATTTACTGCAACTTAGTGCCGAATTACTTGCTGTCCGTACAATTTTCCTCTCTCTCTGCGGAGACAGTTTTCTTTTTCTTCTTTCGCTTCGTTTCCCCATATAACTCCGGATCTTTTAAAAAGTTTCGAATTACACGGCGACTGCGAGCAACTTTTCTCGAAATTTCACTTATGTTCAAACCATCATCTTTGTACGCTAAAATTTCACCCTTTTCGACATCATATAAAGACACACCGCGCGTCATTTTAAATAATAAGATTATTACGAAACCCTCTGTAAGCAACAACTAAACTAATTCAGTGTGTCGATTTCTAACTGCACTAATCACCATGTGGGTTATAAATATGAAATGCACAAAAATGACGAATTTAGAGAACTGAGAGAACTGCAGCAAAAAGAACGGTAATGAGAAATGATTTACAGAAAAATCATTGCACAGAGTTTCTCAATCTTTCCTTGTGTATTTAATTTGGGGCAAAATTATATTAAGGCGAAAATAATTTCAAAATGGTAGGTGGGTTATATATATGAAACGGAGTGTATAATTCTTAAGCAAACTTTCCGTAGTGAACCTAGTCCCGTCACTGGGGGCTTTTTTCTGATTGCTAATTTTGGCTATCACTCCACTACTTGACTGAACTGATTTGGCACGACATGCACAACCGAAGTTGATTCCGTTTAAATCGAAATTTTTTCACTTATGATAAATTTGAGAAAAACGATTCCACTATAAATTTAAGAAATTTAGATTTTAAATCAAAGTAATCTAAGCTAAAAATCAAAGCCGTGTACCAAGGAGGATATATAAAAAGGAGTGACTATGAGCATGCTTTGCCTTGTAAGCGCAATGGGAATGAATGTATTTCCCTCCCTTACTACCGAAATGCTCGAAATTTTTCGAAAAAAATCGTTTCGCTATCTTTGTCTGCCACACTTAAAAATATTGCAACTAACTCTTTCCCACGATAAATTGTTCGAAACAGTTGTCAAATTTTCGAAAAAATTGTTTCGCTATCCTTGTTTGACATACTTAAACCCAAAGTAAGTCTCTGTCCCGCGTTAAATTGTCCGTTGCTAAAGTACTTAGCTTAAACACAAACCAAAACTAATAAAAATTGAAAAAATAAAAATTTCTGAAATGAAACAGCAAACACCATTGTATTGAAAATTACTTTATTGCTGACTGAATATTAGCAACCAAGAAAAAATACAAATTATTGTATTTTTTTTTGTAAAAGTTTGAAGCCAAGTTAAGCTTGGACACAATTTTCGAAAATTTCCGAATCAAAAAATATTCCCACATGAGACAGACTATCAGGTACTCCTTTTATATATCCTCCTTGCCGTGTACTTATATCTACATTTACGAAAAAAAAAAAATCGCTCCACCCCTTCTATCCCCTCCCATACAAAATGACACAATTTCACAATAAACGGATTTTCTCGAAAAATATAAAGGCCATTGATCTAAATTTTGGAAAATAAAACCTTTGTAATAGTTTCATTCTACTGTGTCCTCCTCCTGCTTCCACCACCTCCCATACAAACTGCACTTTTTCATGAAATGCTCTAAACAAATTTACTCAGTACGTAAAAGATTTATCTAGCTGAAATTGTGCACTAAATATTTATTTGGAAGTATTAGTAAAACCTACAAAAAAATAGATGATTAGTTTTACTCCTTCTACTCCCTCCCATACAATATAAATCATTATCAATTATTTACAAAAATCAAATTTTCTTGGAAACTATAAAAGATAATAATATGAAATTTAGAATATTCTGTTTTTATTATAAATGTAATCTATGGTACAAAAGTTATGTGGAGGAGGGTAAGGGGTTCATTCCTTCCACCACCTCCCATACAATCTGCATGAAATACTAGAAACCACTTTTCTCAGAACGTTTAATATTTGTCGGGCCTTTATTTTGTAAAAAATACTTAATTAGCATTATTATTTAGATCGGAAAAATTTTACTAATTACATTGACTGCTTCTAATCTGTCCCATACAATATGACACAATTTCACAACTTCACAAAAAATGTTTATTTTTATTTTTTTTTTAAGTATGAATGCTCCCATACAAACTTATTAAATTTTTATACTCCAGATGAAATCTGAGAGTATATTGTGTTTGCCTTACCGTTTGTAACGCTAAGAAATAATGCTCGCACAGAGCCGCCAAGGGTACAGAAATATTTGTTGTCGCTCAAAAACTTCGATTCCGAGTTGCTGTCTGTCCGTCTGTCCGTCTGTCTACAGCATAACTCTCGAACGCTTTGAGCTATCGTACTGAAATTTGTTGTGTGTCATTTTTAGCTAAAAAGAAACTTTAGGTGCGTGAACGGGCCACATCCCCCCACTACTTCTACCCCCTCCCATACAAATTTCTCGAAATTCCGAAATTTTCATAAATTGATTTTTCTTTGAAACTATTTGAGCTATCGATTTGAAATTTGGGTCAAAATATTATGATATAGATGCCATTAATATTACTGAATATTGATCCGATCTCATCACCCCTTCTACCCCCTCCCATACAAATACATAATTTTGCAAATTGCAATTTTTCGATTTTCATTGAAACTAGCAAAGTTATAAAAACGAATTTTTGACAGAATTAATTTTATTATGATTCCAATCAGAATTGAAAAAATAATCAACTTCGCACCACTCCTTCTACCCCCTCCCATACAAATTTCACGAAATTTTGAAATTTAAATTAAATTATTTTTCTTCGAAACTGTTAAAGCTATCAACTTGATATTTTGCATAAAGTATACAAGTAGAAATATCAATAACGAGAAAAAAATGTGATTTGATCCGTACACTCCATCTAACCCCTCCCATACAAATGTATAATTTTTGTTAAGTGCATTATATCGATTTCCATTAAAACTAGAAAAAGTGTAAACTTAAAATTTTGCCAGAATTTGTTTTTTAATAATTGCAATAAATGCTAAAAAAATATCAGCTCCTCTTCACTCCTTCTACCCCCTCCCATACAAATATCTGTATTATAAATTCAAGAAAAGCATTTCTCCTTCGAATATATTAGAACTATCGAATTTGAAATTGAATCAAAGCGTGGTGATAAGGATGGTGATAAGTAGTTTCAAAATCATTTTAAACGCTCCACTTTCTCTGCCACCTCCCATACAAATGCCTCAATTTCAGGAAAACTATGTCCAATTGAAAATAATGAAAGCTACAAACTTTAAATTCAGCACGAAATATTTTGCATACCACATTAGGTGTCATATCCAAAAATTACAAGCCTTCCTCCTCTCCTTCTATCACCTCCCATAAAAAAGTCACTATTAATTATTTAAAAGAATTGTAGGTGACATATTTTCCGGTACATTAAACTCTTTCTCATTTCATCTAGAGTATCATATGATTGGGCTTTACGCCCAATCATAATTCTTTTATGTTTTAAGCTTAAATTTGGTATAAGATATTTTATGAGCAACTCTAGCATGATGTGAAAAAATTTATTCAGTGCCGTCACTACTTCTACCACTCCCCATACAAAATTTTTAAAATCAATAAATTTCTCATTCAATTACAGTATCGCACGATTGGGTTTTATTCTAGATGCCCAATCGTAGTCCTATTATGTTTTTATAATACTTTTAGGTTTTTTCACGTGTCACGAAATAAGCATAGTACGTTGATCAAGTGAAATGAAATGTTTGAACTTAAAATCTGAAAAATTTAATTTCACCAGCCATGAATTTTCATATAAAAATATTGTTTGACTTAAGCGTATTAGGCTTAAAACTCGAAAAAAAAATCAGGATAGCAAATTTTTTTCAATGCTTTATTATAAAAATAATAGTTTAACCTAATCTTGATTTCAATACCTTTGTCAAAATTAACAAAATTAAAGATTTCAATAATTTTCGAGAAAATAACATTTTGAAAAACTTTTTATATTATGCAACATTTTTTTATTGCATAAGATATACATCGTCTATTTTCCCCATTAATCGGTATCATTAGTAAGACCCCTAAGGAGATTTTCCAGGGCTAATGACTTGAATAAATTCTCAAATTAATTATTTCTACTATTTGTTCAATTTGACTTCAATTTACGTAAAAGGTTTTCCAACGTTATTTTCATTATTACTCAATAGAAATTCTAATTAGCTAGTATATCGAAAAGTCGATAGTAGAGTGAAGGTGTAGCCTGAAGGTTTCAAGCTTTTAGCTTATTTACTTAATCGAATTCTGAAATTCGTTGTGTTTTCTGTCGTCTCAGGGAAATTCGAAAAAGGATTGTGTTCAAGTTTTATGAATTGGAATAAAATTTGAAAGGATTGTATAAGAGAAATGTTCGTTGAGCACGGAATTGCGAGAAAAAGTATTATTTTAAAGAATAAGTAAAAGCAAAGCTCTTTAAGGACGAAATTTATTAGACCATTTTAGGTATGAAATTTTTTTTTGAGCCCCAAAAAGCTGTTTCGTTGAAGATGAGGAAATTTCAAATAGAAAATTTATGCGAATAGCTCGAAATAATTGTAGTAGTGATAAATTGGGTGAAAAAGAGCCAGAAGCTGACTGCAAAAAAATAAAACTTTGAAAATTCGACGTATTTCGAATGGTCAATAAAATCTAATTGATTGCGTAATTTTCATTACTTTTATTTTTTTAGGCTCACAACAAATCATTATACAAATAAAGAAGCAGGGTCGAAGAAATATCATTTACATGCAAAGAATTTAAAATCAAGATCAATCTTTTTCAATAAAACAAGAGCTATTTCGAAATTTGGAACCAGTTCTAACCAGTTCAATCCGTGGAAAGGTTTATTTTTCGATTATGGGAAAAGAAATAAAACTTCCTCACATTTATATTATAATATTGACATTTTTATATTTTTTTACAAACAATAACAGACCAATTACATTGGCATTAAACGGTTCCCTCATCAAGATTTTGATCTAAGGATAATCGAAAAAAAAGTTCGAGTTTTCAGCGGCTTCGGTCAAATTTTTTGATTGCTGTAATTTTCACTTAAATCATCGTTTTGGTGTACACGTGAAATTAAAACGATTTTCCGAAAAAAAGTTCGAACTTTGTAATAAGAATCAGTTTTAAGTTTGTCTATAATACAGTGGAACTATAAAAGATAGACAATCGAATGATAAATGTATACTGAATTATTGGAGAATGTTTTTTGTATGATTGCATGGTTTTCAATGTACAATTACAAGAAAAAGTTTTATTTATTAGGCTTCAGTAAATAAAATATACTTATTTGTACTTGAGTTTGATAGTTTCAAATAAAAATAATTTCTTAACGTTTCCAAATTTCGTGGAGAAACCATCGCATATAAATTTTATTTTTTGAGAATAATGACTATCATATCAAACTGCTAACAAGTCGGGCGAAACTTTATTATTCTTGGGAAAAGTTGCGGATTCGTGAAAAGTCAATATGCAGGTTAGAGTGGTTATGGAAGACTAAGTGAAAGAGGTTTCTTGGGCAGGGCAGTTCTCAATTTAACACTTTGCGGAAACGTTCAAAAGCTTCAGTACATATAATCAATATTTCGTTCGTTTATTTATGCAAGTTTGAGTTTTCATGAAGGGAGGGGTGAGTGGTGATAGTAAGGGTGGGTGGGAGTTATTAGTTTTTAAATTGATTGCTTGAACCACGTCCAATATTCTCTGTATAGAATGTCAGTTTCATAGACGAAGTTGCATAGAATTTTCATAGGATTCGGTGTATTTTACATTCACCAAACCAAATTTTTGTAAGGGAGGTGGTAGAGGAGGTAGGGGAATCGTAAAATTTGTGATGCAATTCTATTTTCTTTCTCTTTTAAGATGCTCGTACAGAATTTCAAGTTCATAGCTTTTAATTTGTTGGTTATTAGTTGATTTAATGAAATTGGTCGAAATCATACTTTTGTATGGGAGGGGGTAAAAGAGCAAGCGCGATTTCAAAACTTTTAAAGTAATTTAATTTCAACTATTTTTGTAAGTTTTTGTGCAAAATTTTAAATTGATAGCTTTTAATAGTTAGGTGGTAATTAATTTCTTAGTCGCAAAAATAATGTTGTATGGTAGGGAGTAGAAGATTTGAAGGTATTCGACCAGTTAATATTTCAAACCTTTACAGATGTTTTTTAAATGCATTTCGCAAGTTTTCAAGTTTATACCTTAAAATTTCATTCAAAAATTTTCAGTTTATGTATTTTTTCATTGCACATGAAACACCTTGTGCACGTTAGTCCCCCACTTCAGTGCATAACAGTTTTGGAACAAATTATTACTTTTCTTCTATGTATATCAAATAGATGTATCGACGTGCAAAATTTAAACTTTGTATCTTTTACCGCAGCCTTAAAAAAATCACTCAAAATTTTCAACATTTTTGCCTTCCACCTCCCTCCCCGTACACCTCCCAACTTAAGTTTCTTACCAAAATTAAAAACTCTATAGTTATATAATCTGACAAATTTTTGATTTGATATCTGTACTCAATTTTGGGATATACCGATTTGTAATTTTGGAAAGTGCGCCATTTTTGAAATGCTCCCTATTTCTCCCCACTACTATTATGTCCACATGTTATATTTTTTTCATATTTCGCTAATAAAGCTTAGTATACGTTTCAAGTTTCAATTACATAGCTTAAGAGGCAGTCGAGATATTTATTTTTAAGTGTTTTTCTTTGCACCCCTTGACCCTCCCCCTTACAGTAATTAGCCATTTTCTAAGCTGATTCTGGTGGACCTGTATGCCACCTTAGTAAAAAATGAATATGAATTTATTGTGATTAGTAATTTCGAAGATATAACCATTTGAAAAAAAAATAAAAAATCGGACGACAATTTGTATGTATGTATGTATCCGACGCCAATGGATAAAAAAAATTAAATTATTTTTAAAGTTTATCCCGAAATTCTCTTCATACCTGTGCTGATTTTCAGCTTCCTATCTGCATTCGTGGTGGAGATATTAGCCTGTGAAGTTTTTGACTCTTTCCCTCCCCCGCCTCCCCCTTCCACCTGACACTTTTCAAAATTTAGATAATGAAGCTCACTTACTCAACCAACAATCCTCCCAAAAACGAACATTCTACCTTTAACGGACTCGGAGATATGAGTCTATATGTACGGCGTACGACGGGACCGATTTTTTTTGCATTTTTAGGCTAATTTAGTCATGAAACGCGAAAAAAAAAAATTCAGGATAGCTAATTTTTTTTTCTATGTCGATGACAATACTTTATTATTAAAATAATAAAGTAAAATTTTTGCTCAATAGCTTACAGGATTCCAGAGCTATTTAGCATGGAAAGACGGTCACTCGGATTCGAGGTTTTTAAGCAAAAACTATAATATTTCTGTACCTTTTGCGACTTTTGCGAGTTTTATTTTTTAGCTTTACAAATTTTAGAGCAAGAACAATAAGCTCTCAGATTCCATCTAGAGTACCGCATGATTGGGTCTTCCGTCCATTCTTATATTCAGTTGTTTTGTAGTTTTTATATTTAAAATTTATAATGCAACATTATTTTGTTTTGCTTTATTATTATTTTCTTTTACATTTCATTAGAAAATTAAGCCAAAAATTACAAAAAAGGTTCCATCTGTCTGTATGCTTCGCTGTCCCTCTGTGCGATGGGGGCAGTAGAATACACCCATAGCCAGTTCTGCGTACCACATAAATGGCAAATGGACACTCCCGGAATCATGGGCTTATCACCCGTAATCTTAACACCTAATTGATACGAGAAACGGCTACAGCGCCTTGGATACGGACAGTTTCTACGGTAACGACTTTTGGCATTCGAAAACGGACTATGATTGGCTTTTGGAATGTTCGCACATTGAATGACGGGGGAAAGGCTGGGGTCACTCGGTCCTTGCACTGCCAATGAGTGATCGACCTTGAAATCGAGCTCGATAACTTCCAAATCTTGGGCTTGAGCGAGTTTCGGTGGGTATCAGGAAAAGAACGAACCCCGAGCGGTCCTGAGTGAAGCCAAGATTTGCATGTCGGCCGTCCTTACACTCAAAGCGAGAAACAATCTCATCAGCTGGGAATCGTTACCAACTAATGCTTATGTTCAAACCCGAAATATTATTATCATCTCAAGAGATATGAATACCAAGATTGGATCTGACAATACTGGACTAGAACACGTCATGGAGAGGCATGGTGACGCATCACGACTTTGGATTACGAGGCCCGAAAACGGCGAATAATTTGTGAAGTTTTGCAGTACTCGACAAATGGTCATCAGAGGGACCCCTTTTCCACACAAGAGTCACCATAAAACATCTTGGGTTTTCCCTGATGGTGTTACTTAGAATAAATCATTTGGCCATAAATCGCCAATAGAGGAGATGGTTCCTCATTGTGCACAGCAGCTATCTCATGGCCACAAATCATTCAATTGAAGCGCAAAATCAATGTGGATTAACTTGGAGACCGCAAAACTAACCGTGAAAATAACACCATTCTACGCGAAAGCCCACATTCGGCGGACAGGAAATGGACGCCCTGTGCGACGCAACCAGAAACATATTTCTAACAAGTGCCGAAGATTCTATGGGGTATGTGCTAAGCAGTGAGAAACCCTGGATGTCGCAAGACACATCCTGTCGCCAGGACTTGTTTATTCTTCTGCATCCTGCTCAACTATTAACTTCCAAGCTCTTCTTTGAGGATTATAATATAGAGCTTGTCTGGCCATGTTTATACTCTAGATGAAATCTGAGAGTATATTGTGTTTGCCTTACCGTTTGTAACACTAAGAAATAACGCTCGCACAGAGCCGCTAAGGGTACAGAAATATTTGTTGTCGCTCAAAAACTTCGATTCCGAGTTGCTGTCTGTCCGTCTGTCCGTCTGTCCGTCTGTCCGTCTGTCTACAGCATAACTCTCGAACGCTTTGAGATATCGTGCTGAAATTTGTTATGTGTCATTTTTAGCAAAAAATAAACTTTAAGTTCGTGAACGGGCCACATCCCCCCACTCCTTCTCCCCCCTCCCATACAAATTTCACGAAATTCCGAAATTGTCAGAAATTGATTTTTCTTTGAAACTATTTAAGCTATCGACTTGAAATTCGGGTTAAAGTATTATGAAATAGATGTCATTAATATGACTGAATACTGATCCTATCCCGTTACTCCTTCTACCCCCTCCCAAAGAAATGCATAATTTTGCAAAATGCAGTTTTTCGATTTTCATTGAAACTAGCACAGGTATAAAAACGAATTTTTGCCAAAATTAATTTTATTATAATTTCAATCAGCGTTAAAAAAATTATCAACTTCACCTCACTCCTTTTACCCCCTCCCATACAAATTTCACGAAATTTTGAAATTTTAATTAAATTATTTTTCTTCGAAACTGTTAAATATATCAGCTTGATATTTTGCACAAAGTATAAAAATAGAAATAGCAATACCGAAAAAAAATGTGTTTTGATCCTACCCCCTCACATACAAATGTATAATTTTTCTTAAGTGCATTATATCGATTTCCATTAAAACTAGAAACAGTATAAACTTAAAATTTTGCCAGAATTTGTTTTTTAATAATTGCAATAAATGCTAAAAAAAAAAATTATCAGCTCCTCTTCACTCCTTCTACCCCTTCCCATACAAATATCTGTATTATAAATTCAATAAAAGCATTTCTCCTTCGAATATATTAGAACTATCGAATTTGAAATTGAATCAAAGCGTGGTGATAAGGATAATGATAAGGATAATGATAAGCAGTTTCAAAATCACCTTAAACGCTCCACTTCCTCTGCCACCTCCCATACAAATGCCTCAATTTCAGGAAAACTATGTCCAATTGAAAATATTGAAAGCCACAAACCTTAAATTCAGCACGAAATATTTTGCATACCACATTAGGTGTTATATCCAAAAATTAAAAACCTTCCTCCTCTGCTTCTACCACCTCCCATTTTTGTATAGGAGGTGGTCACTATTAATTATTTAAAAGAATTGGAGGTGACATATTTTCCGGTACATTGAACTCTTTTGCATTTCATCTAGAGTATCATATGATTGGGCTTTACGCCCAATCATAATTTTTTTATGTTTTATTCTGGTTTTAGTAATATTTATAGTATATTGCTTAAGCGTAATAAGCCAATATAATTAAAAAATCATAACAGGACTACGATTAAGCGTAAAACCCAATCGTGTGATACTCTAGATGAAAGAAAATTTTTTTGATTTTAAGAAATTTTGTAGAGGAAGTGGTGGAGAGGTCACGACATCGTACTAATTTTTTCACATCATGCTAGAGTTGCCATCGGAATGTTTTATTGAAAATTTAAGCTTAAAAAATTGAATAGGTACTGATAAAATTGGATTTAGTGACATTGTGCAGTTTGTGTGGGAGGTGGTAGAAGGAGGAACGAGTTCTTAATGATTTTTGCAGAAATAACTATAAACATCATGTTTTGGATATGTTTTAAATTGCAGATCAGTAACATTCATACTTTCCAGGAAAATCGACTTTTTGTAAAGTGGTGAGATTGTGTTATATTGTATGGGAGGGGGTAGAAGGAGTGAAGCTAATAATCTATTTTTTTTTGTCTTACTAATAATTCCAAATAAATACTTTGTTAAAAATTTCAGCTTGATAAATTTTATATGTACTGAGTATTGGTTTATAGTATTTCATGAAAAAGTGCAGTTTATACGAGAGGTAGTAAAAGGAGAAGGGGGTTCAAATAATTTGTATACCGTAGATTGAAATTGGTATAAAAATAATATATTCCAAATTTCAGATCAATAGCATTTATACTTTTCGAACAAATCCGTTTATTGTCAGATTGCGAAATTATGTGATTTTGTTTGGGAGGGGGTAGAAGGGGTAAAGCTAATCCTCTAATTTTTTTCGCTTTTACTAATAATTCTAAGTAAATATTTGGTGCATAATTTCAGCTCGAAAAATTTTATACGCACTGAGTAAATTGGTCTAGAGCATTTCATAAAAAAGTACAGTTTGTATGGGAGGTGGTGAAAGGAGAGGGAGGTCACAAACACTTTTTATACAGACAGATGGACAGACGAACGGACGGACATCCGGTTTCGAGATTTTTGAGTGATTATGTGAACTTTTGTATCATTCATTTTTTTCCGAGCCTTTTTTCTTGGCGTTACAAACTTTGTGGCAAAGTTATAATACTCTCAGATTTCGTCTAGAGTATAATAATTGCTTCTCCTAGATATAAAGTCACGCCAAGCCACTGGTTTCAATGCTATAAAATGGGTGATTTCCGCGTGGAAGGCAAGGAGCACAGTTTAATTATACGTAAAACAGTTCGCAAACTGGAGAGAACTTCTCGAATCGAACTCACCAATTTGCGTGCAATTTTCACTCACACATGCGAACAATCTACGTGTAAATATAAGCTTAGTAATCAGCTGTTCATGAATTTGAGAGGTAGAATATGAAAAATTCATACCTCTCAAATTCATACTGCGAAAAATTTTTTGATCTATGGGCAACATAGCTAGTTTTCGTACTCAGTTTTCTTTCACTCTGGCAAGGAGAGTGGTTAAAAAGTGTGAAGACGCAGAATTGGAGGCATTACTGGACAAATATTCATGCCAAATACAAAAACAACTTGCAGATACATTGGGCGTGAGCCATTTCATATCGTTTTAAAAGCTTGGGAATGACGCAAAAGCAAGGAAATTGAGAACCATACGATTTGAAGCCAAGAAACGTCGAATGGCGTTTTTTTACACTTTAACAGCTGCTCCAACGGCTAAAAAGAAGGGTTTTTTTCAATCGCATTGTCACTAGAGACGAAAAGAGAGTCCATTGCGATAATTCAAAGCGAAAAAATCGTGGGAATACTGCAGCCATACATCATTGTTGCTGGCCAAGCCCAACATCCATAGCTCGAAAATCATGCTGTGCATTTGGTGGAACCAGCTTGGCGTGGTGTACGGTAAGCTACTGCCATTGGATGAAACTATCACAGGAGCTCACTACCGAACACAGCGAATGCGTTTGAGCCGAGCATTGAAGGAAAACGGCCGTAATACGAGGAGAGACACGACAAAGTGATTTTGCTGCACAACAACGCTCGGCCACATGTTTGTGTACACAAAAACACAAAAAATTGTGTAGTTCAGACACGTTTAGTAACTAAATCACTCGCCACTCGACTAAATTACTAGCCTAGTGCGAACTAGGCTTAAATAAAATTTCACTGACATACAGGGGCTCAATTAAGTAATCGGACAGTACCGCGGTGTGAAGATTTTTGTCTGTATAAAATAAGAAAAAAATAAATTTCTATTTTATTTACAAAAAAAATTATAAGCCAAAATTCAAAATATATGATTGTTAAATTTCAATTAAATATTCGGACACTTCAAATAATGATAGTAAATTAAGTATAAAAAATCTTTTTTTCTTATTTTAGTATTTTGTTGGAAAACCTTTGGTTTTCCGAATGTCTTCCAGTCTTCTTGGAATAGATTCCGCCAACGACCTGCAATAAGAGGGATCGATTTTTTTCCATTCGTCCTCCAGAACCACTTTAAGCTCGGCTTCGAAGAAAGATTTCAATTTGTTTTCTAAATAGGCCCACAAATGTTCGATTACATTTATATCCGGAGATTGTGGGGCGTTTCCATTACGTGAGGACAATTATATTAATTATAACCACATGCGCGTATTGTGAGCTTTGTGTTTTGGGTCATTGTCTTGATAGAACGAAAATGTCTCAGAAGTTCCCAATTTATCTACACTGTCTTTAAGATTTTCTTTTAAAATGGATATGTACTTGTGTTGGTCCATTATGCCATCAATAAAAACTAGCTTTCCTGGTCCAGAGGCAGCCATACAGCCCCAAACCATCAATGGTCCAGCTCCATGTTTTACGGTCGGTTGAAGGTTAACAGGTTTGAACTCCTCATTTGGTCGTCTCCACACATATGTTTGTCCATCTGATCGGAAAACATTAAATTTGCTCTCGTCAGTAAATAACAAAGTCACGCGATTTATGCTTTTTAGCGAACTTAAGTCGCTTTAGCGGATTTTTCTTATTTACAAAAGGTTTTTTGCGTGGAACTCTGCCGTTAAAATCGTTACTCCGTAGAATTTTTCTCGCAGATTCTGTACTTGCAGTAATGTGGAGGTAGTTAGACACTTCTGATGTCAATTTTGTCGCACTCAGCTTGGAATTTTTCTTTACTTGCTGCACGATCCACCGTTCATCTGCCTCTGAAAATTTTTTCGGCCGTCCGGGTCTAGGATTATTTTCAATACTTTTATTAATTTCAAACCGTTTAATGATGTCATGAACTGTCGAATGGCTTCTACCGATGATTTCCCCAATTTCTCGCACAGACATCCCGTTTTTGTGATATTTGATGACCAATTTCCGAACTTCGTTAGTAGTTTCTTTACCTCGACGACCCATGCTAGTTTTGTATGAGAATTCACTATAAAAATTTCGCAACAAGTAATTTATTCTTTTCGTTTACACTTTGACTACCGTTATTTATACTTAATTTGTTATAATTCGAGGAATTCCCATCTCAAATGTCAAAAGAAAACCAGTGTTGCCAGGTGTTCGAATATTTAATTTGAATTTAACAATCACATATTTTGAATTTTGACTTATGACTTTTTTGTTGATATAATAAAAAGCTATTTTTTTTTTTAGGTTATAAACTAGTGTTAACAAGTAAATCTATTTGCATTCCATTTTCTCCTAAATGGGATTTATAAAGAGCTACTGACAAAAGTCTTCGTCTCGTAGCTCTGTCCGATTACTTAATTGAGCAACTGTATGTATTTTGGGAACATTTTTCAGCATCAGATTGAGAACGCTACTCGTGAATTTAATTAGCTTTAGATTGGACTGACTGCTTCGTGTCGGACAATAACAACTTCTGAGTTCTTGTAATACAGAGTATAATCCTAGCTGAGTACAATCAGAAAAACAACGGTAAAAGAATTCCAATCCCTGTCGTTACTTCGTTAAGCTGAACCTGCATTAACTAAACATTTATAAGCTTTCGAGAACTAACTATGCTCTACAAAACTTATACTCGTATACTTTACTATGTACGAGTATGCTTGCCGAAAATGTTAGACACGCACAAATATGTACAATAGGTACATATACGGTTTGACAAAATGAAAATAACAAGGAACGTAAATAAGGGAAGAAACGTTAATCCCGACCGTGGTTCATCTATGGCTTCCTGACCATTTGGCGTTTCTGGTAGAAAATTGCCTAGGATTTGTGCGGTTATGACGTCTGTCTGGCCTCTGGCGGTATTTATTTTAGTATTTCTTTTTTATTCGGTCTATTCGTCACTTTAAGACGACAGTTGGATAGGACGACTTTGGCTCAGTGAAGAGATTTTGTTACAAATCTTAAGGTTTAGGTGGCCTTTTAAGCTTTTTCTTAAGCACGTAGCTATATGTACATATGTATATGTATGCTTTTTGGATAGAAAAAAATCGGTATTAACGCTAATGTTAACAGTATTTCAAATCCGTTGTGTTACATCATTTTCATAATAAAAATGTCAAGTCAGAGATGTTTTTAAATCGATTGAAACGTGGAAAATTTCAATGTAACTAGATCTTCCTTAAAGTCTCCTTAACTTAATTGATGTTAGTAAAATTTTAAACCGTGACGAAGTAAACAAAATTCAACGAAACACCGAAAGAGAAAAAAATTCAGATGAGTGTTTAACAGTACAAATAACTATGCATGGCTCCATGAAGATGATAGTCAAGAAATTCAACTAAGCGCGGGTAAAATCAAGATTCTCTAAAAGATGCACACGATCGACACGGTTCTTGTAATCTACCTTGAATAAACTTGCAAATAATGCAGAGTAAATTATTATATTCACAGTAAAAAATAATCTAGTTAAATTTAACTAGAATGGTTTCTAATTCAGAATAAAAAACATAAAAGAATTATGATTGGGCGTAAAGCCCAATCATATGATACTCTAGATGAAATGAGAAAGAGTTGAATGTACCGGAAAATATGTCACCTCCAATTCTTTTAAATAATTAATAGTGACTTTTGTATGGGAGGTGGTAGAAGGAGAGGAGGAAGGTTTGTAATTTTTGGATATGACACCTAATGTGGTATGCAAAATATTTCGTGCTGAATTTAAGGTTTGTAGCTTTCATTATTTTCAATTGGACATAATTTTCCTGAAATTGAGGCATTTGTATGGGAGGTGGCAGAGGAAGTGGAGCGTTTAAGATGATTTTGAAACTGCTTATCATCATCCTTGTCACCACGCTTTGATTCAATTTCAAATTCGATAGTTCTAATATATTCGAAGGAGAAATGCTTTTCTTGAATTTATAATACAGATATTTGTATGTGAGGGGGTAGAAGGAGTGGGGGGATGTGGCCCATTCACGAACTGTATTTTTTGCTAAAAATGACACACAACAAATTTCAGCACGATAGCTCAAAGCGTTTGAGAGTTATGTTATGGACAGACGGACAGACAGCAACTCGGAATCGAAGTTTTTGAGCGACAACAAATATTTCTGTACCCTTGGCGGCTCTGTGCGAGCATTATTTCTTAGCGTTACAAACGGTAAGGCAAACTCAATATACTCTCAGATTTCATCTAGAGTATAAACATAACAGAATTATGATTGGGCTTAAAGCCCAATCATATGATACTCTAGATGAGATGGAAATGACTTTAATATACCTATCTTTCGAATAGTGAACAGAGACTTTTGCATGGGAGGTGGTAGAAGTAGAGGGGGAGGTTTGCATTTTCGTATTTGACACCGAACATGGCATGCAAAATGCTTTTCGCTGAATTTAAAGTTTTTAGTTTTCATTATTTTTGAAGAAATTGGTCATAGATTTTCTGAAATTGGGGCATTTGTATGGGAGGTGGCAGAGGAAGTGGAGCGTTTAAGATGATTTTGAAACTGCTTATCATCATACTTATCACCATGCTTTGATTCAATTTCAAAGTCGATAGCTCTCATATACTTGAAGGAGAAATGGTTTTCTTGCATTTATAATACAGATATTTGTATGGGAGGTGGTAGAAAAAGTGAAGCGGA
Organism: Chorisops tibialis; assembly: GCA_963669355.1. Taxonomy (NCBI): domain Eukaryota; kingdom Metazoa; phylum Arthropoda; class Insecta; order Diptera; family Stratiomyidae; genus Chorisops; species Chorisops tibialis. The sequence goes on along the minus strand of OY770263.1, from coordinate 166,638,794 downwards.
GCTGATAATTTTTTTTAACACTTATTTAAATTATTAAGAAACAAATTCTGGCAAAATTTGAAGTTTGTACTTTTTCTAGTTTGAATGGAAATCGATAAAATGCATTTAACAAAAATTATGCATTTGTATGGGAGGGGGTAGAAGGAGTGTACGGATCAAAACAATTTTTTTTTCGCATTATTAATAGTTATATTTATATACTTAATACAAAATATCAAGTTGATAGCTTTAACAGTTTCGAAGAAAAATAATTTAATTTAAATTTCAAAATTTCGTGAAATTTGTATGGGAGGGGGTAGAAGGAGTGATGTGAAGATGATAATTATTTTTAAAATAAATTGCAATTATAGTAGGATTAATTTTGGCAAAATTTCGTCTTTTCAGCCTTACTAGTTTCAATGAAAATCGAAAATATGTATTTTTCAAAATTGTCCATTTGTATGGGAGGGGGTAGAAGGAGTAAAGGGATTTTGTCAATATCCCGTGATATTAATGACATCTATATCATAATACTTTGACCTAAATTTCAGGTCGATAGCTTAAATAGTTTCAAAGAAAAATCAATTTCTTAATATTTCGAAATTTCATGAAATTTGTATGGGAGGGGGTAGAAGGAGTGGGGGGATGTAGCCCATTCACGATCTTAAAGTTGCTTTTTTGCTAAAAATGACACACAAAAATGTTTAGCACTATAGCTCAAAGCTTTCGAAAGTTATGCTGTAGACAGACGCACAGACAGACAGACAGACAGACACACAGACAGACAGACGGTTACTCGGAATCGAGGTTTTTGAGCGACAACAAATATTTCTGTACCCTTGGCGGCTCTGTGCGAGTATTATTTCTTAGCGTTACAAACGGTAAGGCAAACACAATATACTCTCAGATTTCATCTAGAGTATAACTAGAATACCAAGTCTTTTCATTGAATAAACTGGTATTCTAGATAATACTAACCAGTAATTTCTAGTAAAATCGAAAACTAAATTAGAATGCAATTTTTTTAAACTGGAAATTCTTTCAATTTTCAACTTTATTGAGTTTCTGTTTTCATTAATTAGAAAAGCAATCGATTTACATCATATGAAAACAATAACTAGATTTGCAGTTGATTTCATTCAATATCTAGTGCAAGCTAGAGATACTCGATGTGATGATGTAAATACTATTATAGTATGAATATATTTTATGATATCTTGGAAACAGCCATCTATCGATCAAGTAAAATTACTAGTAGTGGCCTGAAAAGAAATTTGTTTCCCATAAAGGCCTGGGCCACCCCGGTATTGTAAAATCCATTAGGCGGAAAATAAACTAGCGCAACTAGCAAGACGTCAACCATTTAATACCAGACTTTCGAATTTTACAAATCATACAGAAATCATCTAAATTCTGTTATTAGAAACGCAAAGATCTATTATTATAGAGCGAAATAGAATCTGTTAAAAACGATCCCAATAAGTTGTGGCAAAAAATTAATGAAATAACTTTTAAAAGAAAAGCTAAAAACAAAATCGAACAAATAAGGAACTGTAATAATGAAATCATTATTAATAAATGCCAGATATGTGAATCAATGAACTATCATTCCATAAACCATCATCATCAATGGCGCGACAGCCCAAATCGGGCCCTGGCCTCCTGAAGTCGTCGCCTCCAATCGTCTCGATCCAAAGACCGCGTCCTCCAGCTGCTAATTTTTAAAATGGCCTTGCTGTCTTCATCAACCGAGTCTTCCCATCGCTTGCGTGGTTTGCCTACTGGCCGGTTCCACTCGCTTTGCCTTTAAGAGCACGTTTGGGAATTCTTCTGCCTTCCATTCGCTCTTCATGGCTAGCCCACTGCAGTTTACGTAGCTTGATGAACGTTGAAGCTTCTGGCTCGTCGTAGAGTTGATACAACTTATGGTTGTATCTTATTCGCCATTCCGTTCCTGCCTTCACAGGTTCCAAAATTCTTCGGAGGACCTTTCTTTCGAATGTGTTAACTGCTTTTTCGGAAGTTCGCGTTAATGTCCACGTCTCGCTGCCATAACAGAGCACAGGTCGTATAATATTTTTATAAATCCGCAGCTTATTGTTCCTGTGCACATTCTTGGATTTCATTATTGGAAGTACCGAATAATACGTCTTATTTGCAAGTATTATCCGTGGTTTGATTTCGTCTGTTTCATTACCGTTCTTTGCTAGATTAGCCCCAAGATATATGAAGTTGTCCACACTCTCCAAATTATATTCCGCAATTGTTATGTTTTGTCTGATTGGCGTTCTCCTTCTTGTTTGCGTCATTAAAATCTACGAATATTTGGTGCACGTCTGTGTTATATTCCCAGCATTTCTCAAGCACCTGTTTCACCGAGAATATCTGGTCTGTTGTAGATCGTCCGGTTCTGAATCCGCCTTGGTATTCGCCAATTATTTGATTAGTATAGGGCTTAAGACGACGTTCAATTATTTTTGTCAGTATTTTATAGGACGTACACAACAGTTATATACCTCTGTAGTTCTAACAGGAGAGTTTGTCTCCTTTTTTGTAAATTGGACATATAATGCTTTTTCGCCAGTCGTCGGGTATGATTTCCTCTGTCCAAATTTTGCATATCATGTTGTGCAGTATTTCAGCGACACAGTTTTCACCGTTTTTCAGAAGTTCAACTGGTATTTCGTCAATTCCCGGCGCTTTGGTCACATAGGGCTGCTTTGATTTCAGCTAGCGTGGGTAGTGTCGATGATGGTTCATCTTCGTCAGTTGAGACGTCAATTGAAATGTTGTCTGTCGTTATCGGTGCTACTGGGATGGGATTCAAAAGATGTTCAAAGTAGGAAGCCCATTTCCTTTTGATTTCTTGTGCGTCGCTGATGATGTTGCCCTCCACGTCTTTGCAGAGACTGGTTTTTGGCTTATATCCCTTTTTTAGATCTTTTACTATTGCGTATGCGTCCCGCGTTTTATTTTTTCTCATGTCTTCTCATAAATGTTGGAGAGGAAATATCTAACTCAGTTTCCTTCCCACAAAATGTAGCGCCATCATTTTTTACACAAGGCCAAATTGTGAGACATCTTTTCAACATTAAGCCAATAGATCCAAATGAAATCCTCTTTCACGTTGGGAATTTGTCAAATCATAAAGCTCCAGGTGTCGATAGCCTTACCTCAAAAATCCTCAAAGATATTTGCCAAACAATTGAAAAGCCTCTTTGCTTTATTTTCAACCAATCTCTACTGAAAGGTATATTTCCACAAAGCCTCAAATTTGCTACTGTTACTCCATTGTATAAGGATAAAGATAAATTGGATCCTAATAACTATAGGCCAATATCTCTTCTATCATCCTTAAGCAAAATTTTTGAGAAATGCATCAAAACCCGGATAATCAATCATCTCGAAAATAACGATTTCGTAGCAGCCAATCAATATGGATTTAGATCTAGTAATAGCACATCGGATGCACTATATGATGTGACGAATTTCATGAAAAATGGCCTTAAAAATGACAAAAAGACTCTAGCTGTGTTTCTTTATCTTAAAAAAGCCTTACTACTTGGCAAGCTATGGAGTATAGACCTGCGAGGAAATGCACTTGCTCTATTAAAATCCTATTTAAAAGATAGAACTCAGAGTGTCAAGATTGACGATTGCATAAGTACTCCCTTATATATCAAATGCGGTTTACCTCAAGGCACAGTTCTGGGTCCCTTATTGTTTCTGATATATATAAATGATCTCTCTGTAGACTTGAGGATCATTATGCTATGGGGCATATTGTTGCTTTTGACACAGTGATAATTTATAATAGCAACGACTGGAATGATGCTTTCTCTAAAATCCAGCAAGACTTGACCGTGATATATAATTGGCTGTGTTTCCACAGGCTAGCCCTAAATATAGAAAAGACAAATTGTTTAGTTTTTGGTAGAAATAAAGATCTCATTAATCATCCCATCAAAATTAATGATATATCGGGTTTTCAAATAGGGACTTGACAACTTTGAATTCAATTTGTGAACGCACCCTTTTACTAATCATCGAACTGTCACTGTCAATTTATTCAGTAAACTTAACATTTTTATCATGGTAAAGTACACGAAGGAACAACGTCTCAAATGGTTTGCATTTTATTTTGAAAAAAAGTTGTCAAGTCCTTATTGGAAAACCCTTTACTATTGAAAATTGTCAAAGAAATAAAGTACTTGGGAATTATTATTAACGTTGAGCTCAACTGGAAAAAGCAAGTGTCAAATAACTGTACTAGGTTTAGACAAACTGGTTACAAAATGCTAGCACTCCCTGATATTCTCTCGCAAGAACAAATAAAAATGGTATACTTTGCGATTTTTCAATCGATATTGCAATAAAGGATTTTGATTTGGGGATCTGTTTATTCTTCAACGATTAAGCCATTACATAGCTTACAGGCAAGAGTAATTAAAATTTGTTTAAAAAAATCTAAATTTTATTCAGGAATTTGATGTTTTGAATATTCGTCAACTTTTTGTTCTTAATGTATTAAAATGTATGGTTATACATATGTACATATATCGAAATTTCCACTCCAACAGTTTAACTACAGCACTCGTAGTTATCGCACTAAGCCTTTAGCAATTAAAGTATTTAAGAAATCCAGTACTTCTAGACATCCAAGCCTTCTCGGACCAAAACTGTACAATAAAATCCCGTTACATATAAGACAACTCATCAATACTAACAACTCAAATCATGCTAAAAACATTTACATACATGGGACAATCCAGCATGATGAAATCATAAATTAAATTATCTTTTCATTCTCATCTTCTCCTTTTCTTTCATTTTCTTTCTTCTGATTGTATTTGATTTTTTGTTTCTCTTTCTTTTAAAGAAAACTACTTAAACAATAACACAAAATGAAAATAATTTAAAAAATTTAGCTTTTGCAATAATTTGCTACAAATTTAAATATCTTATTTATTAATTATACATATCTCAGCGGCCCTCACCCTCAAGCTCCGCTTATGTGGGTAGCTAGCTTAATAAATTTTCTGTTCATATTTTATATAGCTGCAATAACACTAACAATTGTTTTTTATGAATGTCATATTTATTTTCGATTGTAATGAGTATTCTAATGAAAAATTGTAGTTTAACGCAAGTTTATACTCTTGTCCGTACATTTGAAAACCGTCAAACTCAAGTTTGCCTGTTTTTCACATTTCTTATGTTGCTTTCTTGTGCTTCTAAACTCACGTTGAACTGTTGGTATTATAGCATTATCCAAACTATATTAGGAGAGTAGTGTTAGTGCGTATCGAGTACCTCTAGTGCAAGCCACCTACTTTTCGTTTAAATTTCACTAGACTTCCAGTCAATTTCAACTGTTTTTCATTAGAAATGAACGATAAGAAGTTTTCGGATATACTTCACATATTCTTGGCTTGTTTTAGCCAGTCAACGCGAGATCTCCGTATGCATTGGATGTAAATGATTTTACTTTACTATTCCAATAATAAAGTATTGTGATTGATACAGAGACAAAATTTGCTACCCTAAAATTTTGTCTTTTCGCGTTCCGAAAAAAAAAATCCGTCCCGCCGTACGCCATATATATATATACTCATATCTCCGAGACCGTTAAAGGTAGAATGCTCGTTTTTGGGTGGATTGTTAATTGGGTAAGTTAGCTCCATTATCTACATTTTTGGTGAGTGTCAGGTGAGGGGGAAGGGGCGAAGGAAATATTCAAGAATTACATTTGCTAATATCTCCACTACGAATGCAGATAGAAAGCTAACAATCAGCATATAGAGGAAGTTGTGGGACAAACTCTAAGAATAATTTAATTTGTTTATCCATTGGCGTCAAAAAGAGGAGGGAGGGAGGCTAAAAACAAATTGTCGGCCGAATTTTTCTTTCAAATGATTATATCTTCAAAATAATTTAACATAAAAAATGTATAATTTGGGACCAGTACGGTGGCATACAAATCCACTAGAATCAGCTTAGAGAGAGGCTAGTTATTGTAAGAGGGAGGGTCAGAGGTGCAAAGAAAAACACCTCAAAATTATATCACAACTATCTCTTCAGCTATGTAATTGAAACTAAAAACATATAATTAAGCTATACTAGCGAAATACAAGAAAGATGTAAAATGTGGGCATAGCAGTAATGGGGAAAATGGGGAGCATTTCAAAAATGTTGAGTTTTTCAAAATTTCAAACGATTATTTCTCAAAACTGAGTATAGATATCAAATCTAAATTTCATCAGATTGTAGAACTATACAGTTTTTAATTTTGCCAAGAATTTGAAGTGGAGGGAGGTGGTAAGCAAAAATGTCGAACACTTTGAGTGATTGTTTTAGGGCTGTGCTGAAAGATACAAAGTTTAAATTTTGCATGTGGATACAACTATTTGATACAAATAGAAAAAAATAATAATAATTTGTTCCGGGTCTAACGTGTACAAGGTGTTTCATGAGAAATAAGAAAAAACACATAAGCTGTAAATTTTTGAATGAAATTTTAAGGTAGAAACTTGAAAATTTACGAAATGCATTTAAAATAAAATCTCTAAAAGTATGAATTTTTAACTGACCATTTTTAAATATTCAATTATCACCCAATTATTAAAGGCTATCAATTTGAATTTTTGCGCAAAAATAAAGAGAAACGAAATAAAATAGCATCACAAATTTTACGATTCCCTTACCTGCTCTACTCCCACACAAATGTTTTGTTTCGTGAATGTAAAATACACTGAATGTTATGAAAATTCTATGCAACTTCATCTATGAAACTGACATTCTATACAGAGAATATTGGACGTGATTCAAGCAATCAATTAAAAAAAAAAAATTATTAACATCCACCTACTCTTACTATCACCCCTCGCCCCTCCCCTCATAAAAACCCAAACTTGCATAAATAAACGAATGAAATATTGATTATATGTACTGGGGCTATTGATCGTATCCGCAATTAAGTGTTAAATTGACTATAGCCCTGCCCAAGAACAACCCCCTTTCACTTAGTCTTCCCTAACCATTCTAACCTGCATATTGACTTTCTAGCCATCCTCAAGTTTTCCCAAGAATAATAAAGTTGCACCCGGTCCTGTATAACAAAACAACAACTTCGTTCAAAAATGGGTATTTTCTTAAGGCCATTCCTGACAAACCACGCATTATAATGAAAATTTATTTTTATCATGTTAATCTTTGATAAGTGTACAAGAATCGACATTGAACAAATTTTTAAAATTATATTTAGGAAAAAAGTTATCAGCACGATTCCCGGTATAGTTTTCGGAAAACGTGAATATAATACTTTCGGAACGGAGTTTTCACCTATAATTCAGGCGATACCTATATATGTATCCTTTTTCGCAATAACAATAGAAAAAGATCGCGGCGAGGTAATGGAGTGATATTTTTGATTTTTTTAAGTTTTGTTAATAATAAATAGAGTTAAAAAAGTGCATTTTTGATTGATTTTATTGTTCGAGTTTATGGCCTGCGAAGTAGACCCACCTCCATGTGGTGCAGGCCGGGTAACGCTAAGAGGTCTACAGATAGGGGACAAAGTCGCATACTAGCGTCAGCTTCGGCTGTGGACATACGCATTGTGTCGGCTTTGAAACCTATCAAAGATGGGGGGAATCCGTTGCCTTGAGTTCCACCCATCAATTGCTGAACGGATGTCAACTAGTAGCCTATGGCCCTGCGAGGTGTCGCTGCGGTCCCAAGGAAGCAAAATCCGAGCATATTAGAATGATGTAAAGCGAATGGGCTGTGAATGGAGGAATGAATGGGTATGAATGCAAATCATGGGGCTCACATATGTGTTAAAAAGTGTGCAAATGTAAGGAAAGTAGCAACTGGAAGGTCCGAGGCGGCGCCCTGTTAGGGCCGGGCTGCGACAGAAAAACCGAGGCAGAAACTGAGGCAATTGAGGAAAACTAGTGTGCGAAACGCGGAATGCAAAGTAGCCACGATGTTCAAATCTATTGTTAAAGTTGAGATCTATGAGGGGGGACAAGGTCGATACTGGCGTGAGCCTGCACGCATTGTATCTTCTTTGAAACCCAGCATAGATAACCATGACAACACACAACACACAAGTGAGCAAAAATGAGGTACTAAATCGACGAACCGAAGAATAAGTGTGCGAAAAGCTACGATGTAGCTGACGTTAAATGTCGAAATAATACGTGCACAAATAGTTGTAAATCGAGGCAATCGATGATAACTAGTTGCGAAACGCTGATGCAAAGTAGCAAGGTTTACTGAGGATTGGCAAAGTCGATATTAGTGTGAGCCCGAACAACAGATGGAAACAACTGAAGTTGAAAAAGCCGGCACACTGATGCTATTGAATGTGCAATGGATAGGGGGGGGTAAGTCGGCAGCTTGTTGTCGGCTCCGAAACCTTCCAACGGAGGGGGGGGGAGCAAGTCAGCGTTTGGTGTGTTGAGCCTTCTTTTAAAGAGGGCTTATTACACTATATTCACTGGCTCCGAAACCCGAAAACTGTAGGACGGATAAAGTCGATGTCTTGTATATTGAACTTAGTTCAATCATACTACTGGCATCGGCTCCGATACTGCAATGATAGGAGGATAAAGTTGATGGACCGTCAGCTCCGTAACCCATTTAGGTGGGGGGATAAAGTTGAATGGTCCATCAACTCCGCCTATCATACCCAAGTAGGGGGGATTAAGTCGATGTTGTATATTAAATTGAGTTATCAATTTAATAATACTAAGATCACCGGCTTCGAAACCTACACGATAGGGGGGATAAAGTTGAACAGACCGTTTGGTCCGTCAGCTCCGCAACCTATCACACAGGGAAGAAAGTGCTGGTCCAGAAAGTTTCGGCGATTCCAGTAACTACTTTTGGGGCCTACCGTACCCACGAACCCGAGGGGTGCAACTGATCATAGTGCAGGGATCTATGCTTCAGATGTGTAGCCTTACCAGGGGTTAACTGGTACACCGGGAGTTGGGGAGCCCATGGAAGGTACTTCCACCCCCAGCGTTGGTTGAGGATGTCTTCGACATACACGGTGTGGCTGATGGTGCCCACATCGCGGACAGAGCAATAGTTCGGCGTAAGGTTGCGTGATTTAGATTAACAACATGTTGCCATAAACGAGAGATTGGCAGAGATTTAGATAGGTCTCGCTTCTAACAGTAAGAATACTTACCCTGCAAATAGTAGAAACTGCTACCTCCGGGGGCGTTAATGATTTTCGTCAGAAACAATCCGTGTTGCTAAAGACAACTGTGTGGCAATTCCTTTATGTGAGTCAGGCACCACAATAAACAAGTTTTAGAGCAATTCTGTTCGAGTTTATGTATTAAAACTAATGACTGTGAATTTTTTTATCAATGATATCAATGGAATATTGTAAAGCTTACTCAATGAATTCGGTATTAGGTTTCATAGAAAATACTTCATAATTCTTTCAAAATCTATCAGTCAATTTTGCATGGAAAATTCAAGCTCTGTATGCCTTGAGATGGCGAACAGAGCAGAGGTTGGTTTACGCTGATTTTTCCTCCGATGTTTCTATCGATTTTTTTACGCTCGATATTCTTACGGAGCTCTCTGCTCTTAAAAGATTTGTCTTTTCCCCATCGCATTTTTGATGAAAGAATGCATGTTTCCGTGTGTTGTTCCAGATCAAAGTTCGTTGGTGTAGGTGGCAGCGATAGAGGATCGACGACCCATTGACCTAAGAGTGAAGAATATTGAATAGAGTTGTTGGGAAATCATGTCGTATGGATAATTGAATGGCTTGCGTGTGATGATTTCACTTTATTATTCGAATAAAAAAGTATTGTGATCGACACAAAAAAAATTGCATCCCTGAAATTTTGTCTTTTTCGCGTTTTGTGACTAAATAGCCTAAGGATTAAAAAAAAAATCAGTCCGTCCAACGACATTCAAAGACCCAAATCTCCGAAACCCTTATAGATAAAGCAGTAATTTTTGAGTGAATTGTAAAATGGGGTAGGGAAGGGGAGGCAAGATGAGAGTTGCAGATAGAAAGCTGAAATTCGACATTCGGGATTTATGGGAAGAAAGTGAAAAAAAATTAATTTTTTTATCTATTGGGGTACAAAAAAGTGAAGAAAAATGACTATATCTTTGAATAACTAGTTGTAGAATGAGGTCAAATATATTTATAGGTCAACCTATAACCCATAATCCACTTAAATGAGACTGTTTCGCTAGATTTTCTTGTTCATTAGAGTTCGCACTTAATGGTTAAAATGAAATTTACTGTGCATGTAATATTTTAATACATCCCTCCACTTCTTCTACCCCTCCCATACAAATTTCATGAAATATTGAAATTTTAAAAAACTGATTTTTCTTCGAAACTTTTTGAGGTATCGACTTGAAATTTGTGTCAAGGTATACTGATGTAAATATCATTAACATCACAAAATATTCGGATTGCCTCTCTTACAAATGCACAATTTTCAAAAATGTACTTATTCGATTTTCACTGAAGCTAACAAAGCTTAATAATCCAATTTTTGTCAGTGTTAATTTCTTTATAATTGCAACCAGTTTTGAAAAAATCATCAACTCCACCTCACTCCTTCTCCCATACAAATTTCACGAAATTTTTAAATTTTAATTAAATTATCTTTCTTCGAAACTGTCAAAGCTATCGACTAGAAGTTTTGTTGAAAGTTTAATATTGGAAATATCATTGACGACGGAAAATTTTGCTTTGATCCGTATACTCCTTCCACCACCTCCCATAGAAATGCATAAATTTATTAAATGCATTATATCGATTTCCATTAAAACTAGAAGAAGAACAAGCTTAAAATTTTTCAGAATTTGTTCCTAATACTAAAAAAATTATCAGCGTTGCTGCACTCCTTTTAGCCCCTCCCATACAAATATCTATGTATAATAATATAAATTTAAGAAAAGCATTTCTCTTTAGAACATATGAGAACTATCGAATTTTAAATTGAAATAAAGCATGGTCATAAGGATGTTGATAAGCAGAAAATAAATCCGTAACTGCACCTGACCACATTTGTTATAAGAAACATGACGGAAGCTACACAAGCATGGAATAGGACATTATATTTCGATTGAAAAACGTGGATTAGCTTACTCTTGTATGATTGTATGACGGCGGCTCCAACACTTATAACAAAATATTACAAGCTAGGCCATATGCTGATGTAACAGTCGAAAAAATAGAGTGTAAAAATCATTTGCTACGAAACTACTGTCGGAAGTTGAAATTGCTCTCTTCTTCTACGCAAAGGGTATTGCAGCTGAGAAAATTACTTCATAATAATGTGCAACGTTTTCGTGTCACAGTCACCAGTGAAATGAGATATTGTAACCATAACAGGATTATGATTGGGCGTAAAGCTCAATCATTTGATACTCTAGATTAAATAGGAAAGAGTTTATTGTACCGGAAAATATGTCTTCTCAAATTCTTCCGAATTGTGAATAGAGACTTTTGTATGGGAGGTGGTAAGAGCAGAGGGGGAGGTTTGTAATTTTTGTATGTAACACCGAACGTAGTATACAAAAAGTTGCATGCTGAAGTTAAAGTTTGTTGCTTTCATAATTTTTGAGGAAATTTTGTTGGTGGTGGCAGACAAAGTGAGAGGTTTTGGATGATTTTGAATTTGCTTATCAACATCCTAATCACATTACTTTGTTACAATTTTAAAGTCAATAGCTCATATGCTCGAATGAGAATTACTTTTATTGAATTTCCAAAATAAAACTTTGTATGGGAGGTGGTAGAAGTAGTGAAGTGAAGGCGAAATTTTTTTTAGCATTTATTGCAATTTTGGCAAAATTTAAAGTTTCTACTTCTTCTAGTTTCTACGAAAATCGATTAAATACATTTACCAAAATTCTGCATTTGTATGGGAGGGGATAGGAGTATTCGAATCAAAACAACATTTTTTGACGTCAATGACATTAACAAAAAAGTTGATAGCTTTGACGGTTTTGAAGAAAAATAATTTAATTGATATTTCGAAATTTCGTGAGATTTGTATGGGAGGGGGTAGAAGGAGTGAGGTGAAGTTGACAGTTTTTCCAAAATTAGTTGCAATTGTAATAAAATTAATTATGCCAAAAATTGGTTCTTTTAGCTTCGTTAGTTGCAATGCAAATCGAATAAATGCATTTTTGAAAATTATGCATTTGTATGGGAGGTGGTAGAAGGAGTAAGGGGATCAGATCAATATTTTGAGGTTAATGATATTTACATTAGTATAATATGACCGAATTTGCAAGTCAATAGCTGAAATAGTTTCGGAGAAAAATCAATTTTTTTTAAATTTCGAAAATTCTTGAAATTTTTATGGGAAGGGGTTGAAGGAGTAGGGGGATGTGGCCCGTTCACGAACTTAAAGTTAATTTTTTGCTAAAAATGACATATTACAAATTTCAGTATGATAGGTCAAAGCGTTCGAAAGTTACCTAGTCAAGTCATAAATATTGGTACACAGAAAAATCGACGCCAAATGAAAACGAATTAATATTTTTCAAAACTTTTTTTCTTTTATTGGGTTATTCAATGGCTATAAATCTTAGAACAACTTATTCGAAATGACTTTCATTTGCCTTCCAGCACGACTTGACATGATCTGGCCACTCATCGATCGCGAGACGTACTTCCATGGGGAAATTGTCCACTGCATGGACAAGGGCTCGCTTCAACAACTCAATATTTGGGTGTCGAGTAGAGCAAGCCATGCCCTCTAATACGGACCACAACGTAATCTTACGGGTAGAGCTGGACTAACAGCTGGCCAATCATCCTTTGATATGAATTCCGGAACGTTGTTTTTGAGCCACAGTTGAGTCGTTTTTGCCTTGTGAGCTGGAGCAAAGTCTTGCTGGAAAGTCCACGGGTTATTGGCGAATATTGATTGAGAGACTTCACAATGGGTTCCAAGGCGGTCGATTGATATACTTTGGCCGATGTTTTGATTCCTTTCTCACAAAAATGGAGCTTGGTAACGCCATCGTAGCTCACTCCCCCCCATACCATTACAGACGCGGGATGGTGGCCTCTTTGGACCCTCGGGATGAGTTGGGATGCTTCTCTGGATGAACGAGCATAGACACGGTCGTTCTGTTTATTGAACGATTCTTCTACGGTGAAGATTTTCTCGTCAGTAAACAGAATTTGTCTGTGAGCGTTCTTCGCGTACCGGCTGCGTAACGCTTTCGATTTTCGCTTGCGGTTTTCCTTCAATGCGGCCGTGAGCAGATCCCAAATCTTCTTTGATAATGCGAGACATGGATTTTTGCAAAATTTACATTTCCCGTGACAAGATTTTCTGTTTTCGCAGCGATTTTTGGTCGATTCGTTTCTTCACGACTTTGAACGCTTTCGGAGTTCTCACAGTGCGCGGACGGCCGGATCTTTGACGGTCTCGTACTCCACTAGTATCCTCAAACAACGATACACAAAATTGCGAGTGATTCCAGTCGGTCGCAACGTCCGAAAAATATCGCCTTTTTCCATGTTGCATTTTAGTAGGCCAACTACAACAATACGATTTTCGATGTCGCCCCATTCCATGATTGTAAACAATCGATGCCAAAAATTTTTTACGTGGCAATGAAGCAGAAGTGTCAAGCAAAGCCCTTGAAAGTAGAAAACCATGCAATCCAATCCAACAACAACACGTTGGAGTCATAACAAAAATTACAGTTTCATACAAATTCACTCGCTTTTGTATGGAGCAGACACCGCGGGCTTCGTAAGAATCGCGTTTATTCTTAAATCAGCTAGTTCAGCTTTCTAAGGTACTTTATTAATAGTGCTCGGCATGTATGTAATTATTACATGTTGATATCAGTGCAATAGATTTTTAATTGAAAAAAGTGCGATCAAAGTTAAATCTCGGTTTCTCACACCGAAGAAAATCTGTCACTCATATTGTGCAGAGTTCTCCGGTTAATTTTCACACAGAAAACTGTAGAAATTTAGTTATTACGAAAAATATGCACTCGCGTAATATTTCCCTGCTTAATTTAATGTAATTATGCTTTTGTATTGTTTTCGGTAAAATGTGTTTTACGACAAGTTCGTCGAAAATAATACAGGTGGTCTTTTGAAATGGAAAAATCCATGACGTCACACCCGCTGGAGTCATTCAATATGGCCGCTACGTCAGTTCTGCCTAGCTTGAGATGCAGAAAGCTTTGAGTCAAGACGAAATGGATGCACCCAATATTGCATTTGTAATGAATGCGTTTAGTTGTGTACCAATATTTATGACTAGACTAGGTATATTGTATTGGTTGGGGGTTGGAATTAATTCGTAGTTTGATGGTTTATTCTGAAAATATTATTACAGTGGTATTATTGTCAACTCCAAGCGATTCTGACAACTGTGCAAGCGTTTGACACGGGTCTTCATCGAGCATTGTTACCAATTCTTTACCTTCAAACTTTTTCGGCTGTCCGGGACGCTCCTTATCTTTCAAGCCAAAATTTCCATTTTTGAACCGAGCGATTCACTTTCTGCACGTTTGCTCAGCTAGAGCTTAGTCACCATAAACGTCTACTGAAATGCGATGACTTTCCGCGGCACTTTTCTTCATGTGGAAGTAATGATGCAACACGTGCAAAAACAGATTTTCGGGCACGAACGTCGACATGTTTGATGACGCACAACAAAATGTTATAAACTCGAAAAAGAAATGTCGTTCAGTGGACCAGATGCGCCATGACAGTAGCTTTATGGAGAATATTTGCTTTTGTATATGTGACTACGGATACTTGAGTAACGCCACCTTTTGTAAAACGCTACTTATTAATTCCAACCCCTAATAGACAGACGGAGAAACAGACAGACAGACAGACGGTCACTCGGAATCAAGGCAAACACAATATACTCTCAGATTTCATATCTATGTAGAGTATAAAAACGAGAAATGCAGAGAAATTCGAAACTTGCATAAGGATATATGTATCTGTATCAAACGGTCCTCATCATGTTCTTGGAAATCATGCACAATGTAAAGATAGGCCTTATTTTTGCAAAAACACAGTGCTTGCCGAAAATAATGTTGAATTTGATTTTCAACAGTCGGGATTATGGGATCAGATACTAAAGGCCGCGTTATATTTATCACAAAATTCGAGAAGCTTAATTCATGATGTAGACAGAAATACAGTTGATTCTTTCAACAATGTAATCGCAAAGACCGTTGGAGGGAAAAGGATAAATATTTCAACGAGGCGAGGACTCCAAAGTCGATGTTCTTCAACAAAAAGTCCGACTCCATAACAAATAAAATGGAAACTTTAATGGCTAAGCACAACCTTAAATCAATGCGAAAGCGAAAACATGTAAACACTCGAAACTGGGCAAAAAGGAAAGATTTTAACTATGGCAAAAATACTGAAAAACCAGATATGGATCACGATTGTTACAATAGATTTACAAGCTAATATCTTAAATCGAAAAAAAAAATCGAAAATGATACCATTTTACAAGCAAATAGTAGTTGAGACGAAAATTATTAACGGCTTCGAATTTTGGAAAAATCTGTAAAAGAAGGCAGAATATTAGTTGCGCTAGTCTAATCCAAAACCTTCTCTATCCGAAGCAATTTAGCTCAATTACAACAAGGTATGAAAACATGAATGAAGCGACTGCATTGAAAGATGTTTCTAAAACGCCATCATATAATAAGGCGGTGCTCTTCTTAGATGACTGTCACATATTCTTATGTGCATCTCTGGACGGAATAAATGAAGAATTTATTGTGGAAATAAAATGTCCCTATCACGCTCGTGGTGTTTCATTCCCAAAAAAAAAGCACTTGAAAATTATCTACATAAATATAATTGTAGTGTCTGTCTGTTATTTGTTTATAAATGGTTATAAATACAGTGTACCAATAATGTCTTCGTACAGCAGCTATTTGAAACTCGAGTGATAAAAAACAATAAATTGTTGCAAGGAATTTGAAAAAGTTTTAATGCAGATTTAGTCATTAAACATTTTTATTTAATTTAGAAACAAAAACTAATCCATTTAAATTATTCATTACAAAGTTATTAACTAAAAATAAAACAAAGTCGACAATTTGCCTCCAATAATGTCTTCGTACATTTAAGATTTCGCTTGCTCTTCGATCCCTTGGCTGATAATTATCGATCATAATTATTTTCCACTCATAACGGTTCGTAATAACAGTAAACAAACAAACACGTGTGTGTACTGTCAAATGTAAATTTTATGAGTTTCGCTCAGTGTAAATCGAAATAATGTCTGGTAAATACTTGTCGTTTGAAGAGCGTAAGCTTATAGCGAATTTACACGTAAAGGAGCAAAAATCATACGCGGAAATAGCCAAACTACTGTCCCGGAGCCGTTCTACTATCCAATCTGTAATCGGGCGCTATAAATATGAAGGCCACGTAGAGAATAAGCCTAAATAAGGCCGCCCTGCAATTCTCACTGATGCAGATCGGCTGCAAATCAAGCGTATGATTGCCAAAGATCCGTTCATAAGTGCACCAAAAATTAGTGCAGAGCTCCGTCAATCCAATCAAAAAGAAGTTCATCCAGAAACAGTACGAAAATGCGTGATTGATGCCGGATTTAAGTCTCGTACACCTCGCAGAAAGCCACTGGTAAGTGAAGTAGATCGCAAAAAACGTTTGGACTTCGCTCGGCAATACCAAAATGCGTCTCTCGAGTTCTGCCGCAATGTTATATTTTCTGATGAGTCCAAATACAACATTTTTGGGTCTGATGGGAGACTTAGAGTGTGGAGAAAGCCAGGGGAAGCTTACAACCCAAAAAAACACCATCAAAACTGTAAAACACGGCGGCGGCGTAATGGTATGGGGCTGTATGGCTGCCAGCGGCGTTGGAAACTTAGAAATAATTGAAGGAATCATGGATCATCGGGCATATATTGAAATTCTCAAGAGAAATTTGGAGCCAAGTGCTGACAAATTGGGTTTATTAAAGGATTGTTACTTTCAACAAGATAATGAACCTAAGCACATGGCTCATAACACTAGGATGTTCTTGGCGTACAAAACTCCACATTTGCTTAAGACACCACCGCAAAGTCCTGACCTCAATCCAATTGAGCACATGTGGAACATGCTGGAAAAAAGGATCAGGTCTCATCATATTAGCTCGAAACCTCAGTTAAAACAGGCTCTTCAGGAGGAATGGGTGAAAATAGAGCCAAGCTATGCAAAAAAACTTGTAGAATCGATGATACACCGTCTTAAAACCGTAATTAAAAATAAAGGCTGCTCAACTAAATATTAACATAAAATGTATTTATAGTTTTAAAGATTTTTCATAAACTGTTTCGTAAGTGTACGAAGACATTATTGGAGGCAATTTGTCGACTTTGTTTTATTTTTATACTCTAGATGAAATCTGAGAGTATTATAAGTTTGCTCTAAAGTTTGTAACGCCAAGAAATAAGGCTCGGAGAAAAAAATGAATGATACAGAAGTTCATATAATCACTCAAAAATCTTAAAACCGGATGTCCGTCCGTCTGTCCGTCCGTCCGTCCGTCCGTCCGTCCGTCCGTCCGTCCGTCCGTCCGTCTGTGCGCGCTCTAGCTTGAGAACGCGTTGAGCTAGATAGTTCAAATTTTGTACACGTCGTTTTTGACAAAAAAGTAAGACCAAGTTCGTGAACGGGCCAAATCGCTCCACCCCTTCTACCCCCTCCCATACAAAATGACACAATTGCGCAATTTGACAATAAACGGATTTGCACGAAAAGTTTAAAAGCTATTGGCCTGAAATTTGGAAACTGTTACTTTTATGATAATATCAATCTACCGTATAAAAATTATGCGTGTCCTCCCCCTCCTTCTACCACCTCCCATACAAACTGTACTTGTCATGAATTACTCTAAGCCAATTTACTCAGTGCGTATAAAATTTAGCGGGCTCAAATTCTGCACCAAATATTTATTCAAAATTGTTAGTAAGCCCAAAAAAATTTGGATGATTAGCTTCACCCCTTCTACCCCCTCCCATACAAAATGACACAATTTCGCCATTTGACAATAAATGGATTTACTCGAATAGTATAAAAGCTATTAGTCTGAATTTTGGGATGTATTACTTTCATAACGATTTTAATCTACAGTATAAAAATTATTGGCGTCGTCCCTCTCCTTCCACCCCCTCCCATACAAACTACACTTTTTCATGAAATGCTCTAAGACGATTTTCTCAGAACATATAACATTTATTGAGCTCATATTTTGTAATAAATACTTAATTAGTATTATCACTAAGATCAGGAAAAAATATTTGTTTAGCTTCACTGCTTCTACCCCCTCCCATACAATATGACCCAGTTTCACAACTTCACAAAAAATCGATTTTCTCGAAAAGTATGAATGGCACTAGTCTGAAATTTCAGGGATATCAATTTTATAATATTTCTAGTTATTACTGAAAAAATCACTAAAATCCCCCCACTCTTTCTACCACCTCCCATACAAACTGCACGTTTTCACTAAATCTAACACACTAATTTTCTCAGCTCCTATTCAATTTTTGGAATAAGCATTTTGTATAAAACATTTTTATAGCTACTTTAGCATGATAGGGAAAAAATTAGTTCAATGCTATCACCCCTTCTAACACTTCCCATGCAAAATTTCTTGGGATCACAAAAAATTCTATTTCATCTAGAGTATCGTAAGATTGCGCTTTAGGCGCAATCGTAGCCCTGTTATGTTTAGTTAATAACTTTGTAATGAATAATTTAAATGGATTAGTTTTTGTTTCTAAATTAAATAAAAATGTTTAATGAATAAATCTGCATTAAAACTTTTTCAAATTTCTTGCAACAATTTATTGTTTTGTATCACTTGAGTTTCAAATAGCTGCTGTACGAAGACATTATTGGTACACTGTAAGCTTTTTGCTTTATTTTAGCAATAACTAAGCAGAAACAAACGTTTTTAAACATTTTCTCTGTCTGTCTGTCTTTCCGGTTTTCACGCAAAAACGGCTAAGCCGATTGGTATGAAACTTTCACAGATTGTTAGATGTGCACCGAGATGTAATCTGCGTGATGTCTTATTTCAATACCCCCACACCTTCCTCCTCCCATACAAAATGACTCATTTTCAAAAATATATACTAATCAAATTTTCTTCAAAACCATTGGAGAAAATCATTTGAAATTTAGAACATACTATTTTTATCAGAAATGTGATCTATGGTATACAAATTATTTGAATCCCTTTACTTCTTCCACCACCTCCCATATAAACTGCATTTTTTCGTGAAATGCTATACACCAATTTTCTCAGTACGTGTAACTTTCATCGAGCTTAAATGTTGTACTTAATCTTTAATTTGCATTAATTATATTGGGAAAAAAATTAACCGATTAGCTTCATTCCTTCTACCACCTCCCATACAATGTGACACAACTCCACGACTTTACTTAAATTCGATTTTCTTGAAAACTGTAAATGTTACTGATCTGAAATTTAAAATATGTCAATTGTAAATTAATTATAGTTGCTTCTCAAAAAATCACTTAAAACCCCCTACTCCTTCCACCACCTCCCATACAAACTGTACTTTTTCGTGAAATATTCTAAACTAATTTTCTCAGTACATATAACTTTCATTGAACTCAAATTTCGTACTTTATCCTAAATTAGCATTATTGATATCGGGAAAAAATTAACCGAGTAGCTTCACTCCTTCTACCCCCTCGCATACAATGTGGCACAATTCCACGTCTTTACAAAAATTCGATTTTCTTAAAAAACGTGAATGATACAGACCTGAAATTTAAAATATATCAATTGCATGATGATTATAGTTGTTTCTCGAAATATCACCAAAAACCCCCCTTTCCTTCTACCACCTCCCATACAAATAGCACAATTTCATTAAATTCAATGCACTAAGTTTCTCAGTACCTTCTCAATTTTTGAAGCTTAAATTTGGTACAAAACATTCTTATAGCTACTCTAGCATGATGTGAAACAAATTAGTTCAGTGCAGCCACTTCCCATACAAAATTTCATAATATCACAAAAATTTCGATTTCATCTATGGTATCGTATGATTGGGCTCTACGCACAATCGTAGTCCTGTTAGGTTTCCAAGCTTAATGTTATTTTATTTGGGCTTTTTTTTTAATTAACACAAGCTATAATTATTCACATGTCCTAAATGCTCTACAATACGTATATGATCTCAAATCACGGGATTGATTTGATCACGAGCCTCTCCCATTCAAATGCGAGTATCATTCTATCATTCTTAATAACGTATGGTTCTGATTCCAACAAAATACAAAACATTGTGTTCAAAGAGCCATTAAAGTAAGCGGATTATATATCCCATATAATGTATTACTTACTACATTCTCAAAAATTGCTTATTATTACGATTTTTATGCGGACGAAGTCGCGGGCGTTTGCTAGTTATAAATAAAAATAGTGACTGGTATTATCAAATCCAAGGTCAACTACATGTTCGCTAGAAATTTTAGGAGTGTGGACTGGAGACGAAACTCCAATTCACATTTTAAATATAAAACGGGATGATATTTTTTTTGAAAGAAAAAATGGAAAACCAACCCTCCAAGTTTTATTTCGACTGCATAGTTCCCGAATTGCTTGGCCCCAGTTTTACAAGAGGGCAGGAAATAAGAAATCCACCGTACATCATATCAGCAATAAAGCGAAAAAATACAAGAGATCTAAATTAATACTTATAATAATAATATGTACTAAGTAAAAAAGTATTGTTATGAATCTGGCAACCACGCAATTCGATCTCTCTTTTCGAATCGTCGAGAATGACGTAGAACATTATCCCCTACTGTGTAAAACGCCATCTAGAACGTTCAAGTAAAACCTGGAATAGTCTGGACACACACACATACCCACCCGAAGAATACACCACAAGGTTCGAGAATTGGGGAAAAACCCAATATAAATACCGCAGCTTTCAGACCAGCAGTTAGTCATAGACCGACACCTTTCGGTGGAAGAACGCGAACCGGTACAAGAAAGCGATAGTAAAACACGCGACAGTGTTCTGAAAGGCGAAGTGATCGAGAAATTGTGAAAAAGTGCAATTAAATAAATTATCCTTATATTTTTTTTAAACGAATTGTGTTTTACTTGAAATCGGCGATCCCCTAGCTCGCAACAATTGGTGTCAGAAGAGTGAGATTTCAAGGATAAATTCGGGTTAAAAATCGCGAGTGAAATTAAAAATTCTCGAAACGGATAATTTTGTGAGAGCGGAAAAGTGAAACTAAAATTCTCGAACGGACAGTGAGAATTTTGTGAAATCGAATATTCTCGAGTGCTCTAGTGAACAGTGACTTTAATTAGCGAAGTAAAATCGCGGAACTAAAATTCTCGAACGGACAGTGAGAGTTTTGTGAAATCGAATATTCTCGAGTGCTTTAATGAGCAGTGACTTTAATTAGTGGAGAAAATTTAAGTGAATTCGGATCGCGGAAAAACTTGAAATAATCGGTAGTGAAAATGCCGCGTTATTTAAAGGACTTAAAATTAGCGGAGCTGAAGGAAGAGCTCAGTAGACGCGAGTTACCTACGACAGGGAGCAAGTCTGAACTTGTCAGCCGTATGATCGAGACACTCCAGGCTGAGGGTGAGGATGCAGATAGTTTTGAGTTCCAAATCGAAGAAGCTCGTAAAGAGGAGTGCTCCGGTACATCGGATGCCTTAACACAGTTAATGCAACAAATGATGAACAAATTAGAGCAACAATCAGTGGACATTAAACAACAATCTGCGGACATTAAACAGAAATTGGAGCAACAATCTGCGGACATGAATCAGAAATTAGAGCAACAATCAGTAGACATTAATCAGAAACTAGAGAAATTAGATCAGACCTCAAAGGACCTCAACCAAAAATTGGAGCTGCAAAATAATAAAATAGACACCATGGGTAAGGCCATAGAAGAAAACGTTGAGAAGAAACTTCGGGTCTTCGAAGAAGAAGTCGAACGCCTAAAAAGGGACTTCGATAACGTGAAGGCGACTGGCGTCATCAAGACAGAACATGTTGCGCACAAGGGTCTCAAGGCTCCAATCTTCGATGGACAAACACCGTGGGCTATTTATAAGACCCAATTTGACGCCGCCGTAAGAAACAACCATTGGAATGATCTGGAACGGCGAACAGCTCTTATATTGGCGCTAAGAGGTCCACCAGCAGAGGTTCTTCAAACGATTCCGCAGGAGCAACAACAAGATTTTTCAACGTTAGTCCAGACATTGGACCTTCATTACGGCAGTGACCACATGCGAGAGATCTACAAAACGCAACTGTACAACCGAACTCAAAAGAATGGCGAAACACTTCAAGAGCTGGCACGTGATATTGAACGACTCACACTATTATCGCTGCCCAATGCGCAAACAGAGCAACGCAACGACACAGCTGTTTTCGCATTTAACAATGCTGTACAGGACAGAGAGCTGCAACAGGCGTTGAAGTTGGCAGGAAAGAAAACGATTGGCGAAGCCTTAGTATATGGGCTGACGTTCGAAGCTGCCAAGCAAAGCTCGAGGAGTAATTATCGAGTCCGGGAAATAGCAGAAGAATGCGTGTGCCAGCGAACAGAGTACACCAAGCCGAGCGAAGGATCTGGTGCTCCCCGATGCTGGAATTGTGGACAGGCAGGACACTTAAGACGCGACTGCCGTAAACCCAGAAAAGCGACCAACTACTGTTCCGGCTGCGCTGCTAAACAAAGGGGAGGAAAGGGCGAACCGTCACGAGAGCACGCTCCACCCAATGACAGTCCGGGAAACGAGTAAAGGCCAACTTCATGGGGCAGAAATTGGCTGGTAGAATCGACGCCCCCGGAACCATCATCGCAGTTTCTCGACTCCATCGTTGTGAAAACGACTTATGTATGAGTGGTCGAGTCGGCAAGTTAAACTGCATCATAACAGTCGACACAGGCGCAACACGGTCAGTGCTAAGATCTGACCTCGTAGATCGTACTTGGCTTCATAACACCAAGAAGTACGCACTTCGCACTGCTACAGGAGAAACTACAACGGTCCATGGAGAAATAGCTCGTGACATACAGCTTGGGGATTTGACCTCTCGCATGTATTCGTGGTAGCTGACATTACCGATGAGTGTATCCTTGGAATGGATTTTCTGAAACCACACGGTATCCAGCTGGACTTAGGACAACGAATAATGAAGTGGCGGAATATCGAAATCCCGATGGAAATAACATCCTCCAACACGACAAAGCTGCGAGTTATACTGTGCGAAGATGCGAATATACCAAAGTCATCCGAGAATGTTATTTGGGCAGAGCTCGATGGTGATCCCGGGAACCACCGATTCTACCTTATAGAACCGGAAACGACACCTGCATTACGAAGTCTGATACTAGGAAAAACACTCGTAAAAAGGAATGAGAAGATGATGGTACCAATAAGAGTCCTCAACGTTTCGGACAGCATTACCAGCGTAAAGAAAGGAGATGTAATTGGCAGCTGTGAACCAATATCGGCGGTGACGAGTATCGACAAGGCAGAACCAAATGACGCACCATCTAAAAATAAGCCAAGAAGGAAGGACAATGTAACATCAACACTTCTTCAGTCAAGCAACCTTAGAGGAGAACAACACAAGCAAGCAGTAGATCTAATCGAAGGATTCAGCGACGTCTTTTCCACCGGTGATGACGACTATGGCAGAACAAACTTAGTGAAACATCGCATAGATACCGGAAGTGCTACACCGATACGTCACCCTCCAAGAAGAGTACCGTTAGCAAAACAAGGAGAAGTCAATTCAATGGTCAAAACTATGGAGCAGCAAGGAATCATCGAAGAATCAAAGAGCCCGTGGATATCGCCAGTGGTGCTGGTAAAGAAGAAGGACGGCAGTACCCGTTTTTGTGTGCACTACAGGCGACTGAATGATGTTACGAAAAAGGATAGCTATCCACTACCAAGAATCGACGATATCATGGACACCCTGACTGATGCTAAATGGTTCTCAACGTTGGATCTAAAAAGTGGTTACTGGCAGGTGGAGATAGATGAAAAAGATAGAGAGAAAACAGCATTCTCTGTCGGCAGTGGACTGTGGCAGTTCATCGTAATGCCATTTGGCTTGTGCAATGCTCCAGCTACGTTTGAAAGGCTAATGGAATTCGTTTTGCGTGGCCTGAGCTGGAAAACTTGTCTCGTTTACTTGGATGATGTGATCGTTATCGGCAAAACATTCAAGGAACATCTAAAAAATTTACAGGAAGTCTTCCAGCGACTGCAAGCGGCAAAATTAAAGCTGAGTCCGAAAAAGTGCACTTTGTTTAGTGCAGAAGTCAAGTACTTGGGTCACATCGTTTCAGCTGATGGCGTAAAGACGGATCCGGAGAAGATACTGGCGGTGAAAAATTGGCCTACTCCGAGTGATAAACACCAGTTGCGCAGCTTCCTAGGCTTAGCGACATATTACTGTCGATTCGTAAAAGACTTTGCCAACACGGCAAAATGTCTGCATCAGTTAACGGAAAAAGGAAAGTCATTTACATGGAGTCAACAGTGCCAGGAAGCATTTGAGAAAATAAAAGACCAACTCTGCGACTCCCCAGTTCTGGCGTACCCAAAACCAGGTTACGGTTTCATCATAGACACTGACGCCAGCAATGTCGGTATCGGAGCAGTGCTATCACAGGAGATCGACGGGCAGGAGAGAGTGCTATCATACTACAGCCGAGTACTCTCAAAAGCAGAAAGGAACTATTGCGTAACTCGCCGAGAGCTATTAGCCATTGTAGAAGCAACGAAACATTTTCACAAATATCTCTATGGTCAAAAGTTCCTTCTTCGAACGGATCACGCATCGCTTAAATGGCTACTTCAGTTTAAGAACCCCGAAGGCCAAGTAGCCCGATGGATTGAAAGGCTCGAATCCTACGATTTTGAAATTGTTCATCGAAGAGGAAGAATCCACGGTAATGCCGATGCGCTTTCACGTCGTCCTTGTCCACCGAATTGCAAGCATTGTCACCGTATAGAAGGAAAAGAAGCCGGAGAAACCATTCAGAGGATAACGAACAAACCAAAGGATGGATGGAGTCAGCAAGAACTGAAAGATGCCCAACGTAAAGATCCAGACATTTCACCGATCATGGCATGGAAGGATGAAATGAAACGACCTGAGTGGAAAGACATCTCACAATTCAGCGAAACTTTGAAGTGTTATTGGGCACAATGGAACTCCCTTCACCTAGATGGCGGATTATTAAAACGGAAATGGGAAAACGCTGACGGAAAGTCGTATCACATGCAAACCATCGTCCCGCATTGTAAAGTCGAGGAGGTTTTGAAGGAATATCATGGAGGTACCTCCGGTGGGCATCTGGGTGTAAATAGAACCTTGGCAAAGATACGAGAAAGGTTCTATTGGATCCATCTCCGAGATGATGTCGAAAATTGGTGCCGTAAATGTACTACGTGTGCATCGAGTCAGGGCGCACACCGCAGATCAAAGGGAGAAATGCAACAATACAACGTGGGAGTCCCATTTGAGAGAATTGCTGTAGATATTGCTGGACCATTTCCGGAATCAGAAAATGGTAATCGCTACATTCTAGTGGTCATTGATTATTTCAGCAAGTGGCCTGAAGCCTACGCAATTCCAAACCAAGAAGCAGTAACCGTCGCAGAACAAATTGTTACCAACTGGGTGAGCAGATTTGGAGCTCCGCATGAACTACACTCCGATCAAGGGCGCAATTTTGAATCTCAAATATTCAAACACGTGTGCCAAATGCTGGGAATAAACAAAACGAGGACAACTCCATTACACCCACAGTCCGATGGAATGGTGGAACGTTTCAATAGGACATTGAACTCAAACCTATCCAAACTCGTCAGCGAGAGGCAACAGGACTGGGACCAGCACATCCCTCTATTTTTAATGGCCTACAGAACATCGGTGCATTCAACAACAGGAGAAACTCCGTCCCGAGTCATTTTCGGAAGAAATATTCGAGTCCCTGCGGAACTAATGTTTGGAGTGCCACCAGACCAACCAACCAATGCTAAAGATTACGTCTCGGATCTTCGATGTCGACTAAAGACAATTTATAACCTGGTCAGAGATAAAATTGATTTGGCGACCGACCGTATGAAGACGAGGTATGATCAACGGGCGAATTCATCAGGATTCCAAGAGGGCGACTTGGTTTGGTTATACAGTCCCAAACGACAGAAGGGCAGATCGCCGAAACTACAGCGCAACTGGGAAGGCCCTTACCAGATCATCAACCGGTTAAAAGATGTCGTCTATCGGATTCAACTACATCAAAAACCTCGTACCAAAATGAAAGTGGTACATCTCGACCGACTAACAAAGTACCATGGTGCCATGGAGGAAGTGAACGATTCTGTTCGGGACGAACAGGGACTAAGTAGAGGGTAATGTTATGAATCTGGCAACCACGCAATTCGATCTCTCTTTTCGAATCGTCGAGAATGACGTAGAACATTATCCCCTACTGTGTAAAACGCCATCTAGAACGTTCAAGTAAAACCTGGAATAGTCTGGACACACACACATACCCACCCGAAGAATACACCACAAGGTTCGAGAATTGGGAAAAACCCAATATAAATACCGCAGCTTTCAGACCAGCAGTTAGTCATAGACCGACACCTTTCGGTGGAAGAACGCGAACCGGTACAAGAAAGCGATAGTAAAACACGCGACAGTGTTCTGAAAGGCGAAGTGATCGAGAAATTGTGAAAAAGTGCAATTAAATAAATTATCCTTATATTTTTTTAAACGAATTGTGTTTTACTTGAAATCGGCGATCCCCTAGCTCGCAACAGTATATAATAAAAGTTGTTAGGAATTCATAATTATTTTCTCATTATTTGTATATGTATTGCTATTTAAGAAATTATTTATTCAGTTTATTTTTGATTAATTAATTCACTAGTGATTTTAAGTATATTTATGTTTAGCACAAAGAAGTTAAGCAATCTGTTTAAATTAATCAATCAAAACGTGAGCAACATTAAAAATGTTCCTTTGATTCTATATCACCTATCTTCACATCTACGTAAATGCTGACTTACGAACAGATGATCAAAGGAATTTGTTGTTGCTCTATTTCAAAGTAGCAAGTAAGTTCATGTAAAATTCAAAACACACGAAATAGTTTCTGAATTTGTCTATCCTTTTCTTTTTTTTTCGTTTACTTATGTTTTCATGATTATCTTCTTCCACATTCCTTCCCATCTTCCCGCTGCTATTCAACCAAACTATTCATCGAAAAGTTTCCCCGCCAGCACTAATTTCCTTGACAATGGGTACGAAAAAGTCTGCCGCTCATTGCTGAGAGTAAATATTTTATCGCTCTCTTGCTTTGAAATTCATGCAAAACTGACTGAAATCGAATTAGTCTGTCGGTATGCACGGCCCCTTAATTAGGAGTCCAATGTAATTTGTAAACAGAATGATGTAGTTACCAGTACGAGAAATCAATATAATCAACTGAAAATCTAGTGAAATAAATGTATTGGACTTTCAGTTGAACAAATCTGGCTAGATTTTAAACTAGAAAGGCTAGGAATTCCACTCTAGTTAAATTTTAATGATTTTCAGTTAAAAAAAAATTACTGTGTTAGTTATGGTGGATATCAGATCCATTATTCATTTTTATTGCTTTAATTTTAGTATTGTTTAAATATTTTGCTCCTTCTGCTTCTGCACACTTAAAGAATGTACCGAATGTTTGGATGCATGCCATTTTTACTGTTAAAAGATTTTTCTTTCTTGTTATAAACAATTAGGTATAACGGCAATAACCTCTTGATAAATTTGAAGTATATACATAAATATATCTGTCAAAAATCAATCAAAATTAATCTGTTTAAAAGTTTCCTCAAAACAGAAAATACAATCTATCCTTGAGAAATCTTCCGCATATTTTCTGTATGACAAACTATATGTCAAAATTATTTGTAAACAGAAGTGCGTAGAAGAAAGCGTATTTAAGAATTTTCAAATAAAAACGAGTATCAATAAAATAAAAATAAACTGACATGTTATTACTCTTTGCTTGCTAGTTGAATACCAATAAATTTAAGTTGGTATTTTCACACTTTTGTATGAATTTCAAGACACTTTTCTTCACACCTCTTTTTACCTGAAAGTCGTTTCACTTTTGGTTTATTTATAAATTAATCATAAATCTAAAAACTAAACGAATAGCTTAAATATACATACATTATTTATTACGTTTTAATTTTTTTTTCTTTCTTTTGAATGGAAATTGTTTTGAGGCTTCACACACTTGTGTATGCTTCTCGCCTGGCATTTAAATCAAGCGCCAAATTTAAAAATAATTCTTATTCGGAATATCGCATACCGGTTTATTTGTTAGTGTGCTTTCGAAATAACTTGACGTCAAAATTAGTCAAAATAAATATATGTACTCGTAAGAAATTTTTTTTTCATAATCATCAAGAAAAGATTTTGTGGGTTTTATATTTCAGTAAAAAAAAGAAACAAAAAAGAACCAAATAAAAGCAAAATTCGGAATAATTGGAATTCCAAGAAAAATAATTTTCTCTTCTAAGCAAATTCCTTTCTTGTCGATGATGATGGAAAACTTTTGTTTTCTGTTTCAGAATTTTGCAAGCGTAATTTGATTTTCTTTCGTTATTGTTCTCGACTCTTGCCATTCTCTTGATAAATTAGCTTGGCTGGGGTTCGAACAATTCAAGTATCGTAAATGACAGCTTCCCCTTCTTTCTGATCTCTTCCAACAATCAGAAATATCTACGTTCTGAAATCAGCGGTAATTCTCAAAATTCAATGGACCCACATTCCATTTAAGATTTAAGGATCCTTCTTGTTCTGGTACCGGCAAGATAAATACGCACACAAATTTATACCCATACTTTGAGTGTAAAGAACTGTGCGTATACGTCTCCCTGGTCCTTTTATTTTATTTGTTTTAGGTTAGGTCCTTGGGAGCTGACTGCTGAAGTGTAACAATGAGTTGACATAAAGAGGATATGTTTCTCTCTTATATACACACACCCGCTTACACATCCATACAGTGAGAGTTAATCGATAATTTAGCTATAAATGACAGTCGTAAAAAGGTTTCATGACTGAGTGCTCTCGTTGAGTTTCGATATTATACTCGGGCATAATAGCGAGAGTAATGACATTTGGTTTTATTTTTAGAAAGTTGGATTATATTATTAACTTTCAACGTGTTCTGGCATGTTGCTGAGATGATGTGTAGTAGTAGTAGTAGGAAGGATGGATATCTTGTTGACAATCGTTCAATTGTTTTGAGGGCATGCGAGCGACACTACTTGAATGGCATTCGTTCGTTCAAGTCAAATAGCAGTGCAAGAGGATGTCACTCATATATTTCGAGTATTAATACGATGCCAAGTGTCAATCACAAGTAAGTATTTATAATTGATGGACAGCAGTTTTGTCAGCAAATAATATGACTTGTTTTCGTTACTCATGAAGCTGAAAGTGAAAACGAGATACGAAACTCTCTTGCTCGATTTAGTCGAAAGAAGCCTTAAAGAAAACAACAAGTTTTGGAAGAAACTGAAAAATTGTAATATACATACGTATATAGTGCTTTGAAATCGAACGCAATAATAGCCGTGTTTTTTTGCGGCTGTATCCAGAGCAGATTAGCGTAACTACATTGAAAGCAACAACAAATCATCTATCCAGAGTAGGTTAGCTACCCCAGTTTGACCACTGTGGTAGCTAACCTACTCTGAATAAATAGTTCCTGTGTTCACTCATAGAGGGCTCAGAAGTTCTTAGAATTTGGGACTTTCATTTCCTAGCCGTTGGCAGCAATGAAATTTGACATTTCTGACAAAGTAACGTATTCTCATTTCAGTTATTTTTCGAAGATACGCAGTGAGAAAATTTTTTTTTGTGAAAAATGTAAATCAATCAAAAAATAAAAGGTAAAGTAATCGATTTTTTTTATAGATCTCGTCGTTATTGGAGCCGAGGCGAAACCCTCGCATCACTTGATTCTTATAGTTCCAATAAAAACACTTTCCTATTTGCACTCATAATTGGATCTGTAAGGAAAAGTTTTGAATTATCGTCGATAATTCACAATATTTTACAGAAATTACCTGTTATAATGCACAACTGGCAATTTGAAGTAAACTTGTCAAATTGTTTCCAGGTGCAACAACTTTCCAGTTCAATACCTTAGTACTGAACTTCTACTCTGGATCGTTTTTTTGAGGAGTATCTTAACCTGCTCTACTTTCGTCCGCGAAAAAACACAGCTAATATTAAACGTTACTCTATTTTACAATATCAAATACAAATCGAAACGTGCCGTTTTTCAATAGATGGCGTTAACAGGAAATGCTGATTAACAATGGCGGATCAAAAACATCAGATGGTAAGCTCAGGCATCTGTCAACAACTGCTCGTCATTAGATTTGTGAATTTTAATGGGCGGCATGTACTTTTTGTGCGCGAATATGACGAAGTTTCATCCAAATAAGCTTCATTTGCAGGAAGTTTTGGTTTTTGCTTTCAATTAAAAAAAATTTGTTACTGAGGCGCGTCGAATGATTGTTGAAACTTAAGGTGAGGGTGCTTTTAGTGAAAGAACGGATCGCGAATGTTTTCAACGCTACAAAATGGGTGATTTCGGCGTGGAAGACAAGGAGTGTCCCGGAGCGGTTAAAAAGTTTGAAGAGGCAGCATTGGAGGCCAAGCGCAACAACAACTTGCGAATTCATTGGGCGTGACTAAACAAGCCACTTCACATCGTTTGAAAAGCCTGGGAATGATGCAAGCGCAAGGAAATAGGGTGCCATACGAAATGAAGCCATGCGAACAACTGCTTCAACGGAAAAAAGGAAGGGTTTTTTGTATCGTATCGGCACTGGCAATGAGAAGTGCATCAATTATGATAATCCAAAGCGAAAATCGTGGGGATACCGCGACCATATATCGAGATCCACGGCCAAGCCCAAAATCCATGGCTCGATAATCATGCTGTGTATTTGGTGGGACCAGCTCGGCGTGGTGCATTATGGGTTGCTGCAACCGGATGAAACCAACACGGGAGATCGCTACAAAAAACAACTAATTCATTTGAGCCGGGCATTTAAGGAATAACGACCGTAATACGAGGAGAGACATGACAAAGTGAGTTTGCTACACGACAACGCTCGGCCACAAGTTGCTCACGTTATGAAAACTGGAATGGGATGACCTACTCCACCCGCCGTATTTTTCAGACATCGCCCCTTCTGACTACTACTTATTCCGATCAATGACGCATGGCCTGGCTGAGCAGTACTTTCATTCTTGCGAGGAAGCTGAAAATTGAAAAGATGAGCAATTTTTTCGACGCGGATATGCTACCAGAAAGATGAAAAAAAAGATATGGCTAGCGATGGGCATTTCTTTGAATAAAAAATATTTAATTACTTTTACACAATAAAGGCTCGAATTTTGAAAAAAAAAAAACGGTGGTTTTTAATTTGTACTTATAGTAGTTTCAACGACTGAAATATACACAGGGCGTGATGCATGGAATTTCTTTCTTTCTTTTCTTCAATGGCGCTACTGCCCAAATTGGGCATGTTGTGCACACCTGGTCTACGTGACAAAATACCAAAATCAGCAAAAGTAATTGATCTCATGGGCATTGCACCTGAGATCGATTACTGCAGCTAAATTATGTTGTATCAGGAATTAATTGAACGCGCGAGTAAAATTAATGCTGATCGGCAATAAAGGTCACGTAGACTTGGAGTTTTCCCGAATTCAGAATCGAAGAAGGCAGAGTCTTTTATTTTACATAGAGAAAAGTTAAAATTAGGTCTCCGGGTGTTTAGTTCCGATGAACTATACATAACATTTGGCGCAGCTGATATTAAGAACAAACGCGACGTGTGCGAAAAATCAATTTCGTGTTTAGTTCTTCGGAACTAAATACCCGGAGACCTAATTTTAACTTTTCTCTATATAAAATAAAAGACCGATTGTATTGGCGGTTAAAATCAGACTCATCGCTTCTTCGATTCCGAATTCGGGAAAACTCCAAGTCTACGTGACCTTTATTGCCGATCAGCATTAATTTTACTCGCGCGTGCAATTAATTCCTGATACAACATAATTTAGCTGCAGTAATCGATCACAGGTGCAATGCTCATGAGTTCGATTACTTTTGCTGATTTTGGTATTTTGTCACGTAGACCAGGTGTGCACAACATTTCTCCCCATCCTTGAACATTTTATGATTTCAGAAAACTCAATGAAGCGACAATTAAAGATGCATTTCCTCTGCCCAGAATTGAAGACATTCTGGACCAGTTAGAACACTGTCGTTACTTCACAACGTTGGATCTAGCCAGTGGCTATCATCAGGTCTTATTAGACCTGAATGATAAGCACAAAACTGCTTTCAGCACCGGATCTGGTCCCTATGAATTTAACCGAATGCCTTTTGGTCTAACGGGTGCTCCAGCAACATTTCAGAGAATAATGAATCACATTTTGACCGGATTATAAGGCATTGATTGTTTTGTGTACCTGGATGATATTGTCGTCTTTGGGAAAAATTTAGTGGAACATAATGCAAAGCTAGCCAAGGTTTTCTCCCAACTAAGATACCACAACTTAAAACTAAATACGGAAAAATGTAACTTCTTATGTCGAGAAGTGGTATATTTAGGGCATAAATGTTCAGAGACGAGCGCACTCCCAGACTCAGCCAAAACTAGTTGTGTTATAGAATATCCAGTTCCGAGGAATATAAAAGAAGTACAGTCATTTTTAGGTTTTTTCATGATGCAACATAATTTAATGGCAGTAATCGATCTCAGGTGCAATGTCCGTGAGTTCGATTACTTTTGCTGATTTTGGTATTTAGTCACGTAGACCGGGTGTGCACAACAGGCATTAGCCTCCTGAGCTTCAGGTTCCTTATCAATTTTATACTCTAGATGAAATCTGAGAGTTTTATAAGTTTGCCAAAACGTTTGTAACGCTAAGAAGTAAGGGTCGGAGAAAACCATGAATGATACACAAGTTCATATAATCACTCATAAATCTCAAAACCGGATGTCCGCCCGCCCGTCCATTCGTACGCTCTCTAGCTTGAGAATGCGTTGAGCTAGATAGTTTCAATTTCGTACACGTTATTTTTGACATAAAAGTAATGTCAAGTTCATGAACAGGCCAAATTGCTCCACCACTTCTCCTCAATAATTTCGCAATTCGACAATAAACGAATTTGTTCGAAAAGTATAAAAGCTATTGGTCTGAAATTTGGAATAAATTACTTTTATGATGATTTCAATCTACTATATGAAAATTATTTTGTCCTCCCTCTCCTTGTACCACTTCCCATATAAACTACACTTTTTCGTGAAAAGCTCTAAGCCAATTTACTCAATGCGTATAAAATTTATCAAGCTGAAATTGTGCAGTTAACATTTATTTAGAATTATTAGTAAAACCAAGAAAATTTAAACGATTACCTCTACGCCTTCTACTCCCTCCCGTACAAAATAACACAATTTCGCGATTCGACAATAAACGGATTTACGAAGAGTATATGATGTTAAATTTGGAATATACTACTTATATAATGATTTCAATCTACTGTCAAAACAATTATTTGTGTCCTCCCCCTCCTTCTACCACCTTTGCATTTTTTCATGAAATGCTCTAAAGCAATTTACTCAGTGTGTATAAAATTTATCGAGCTGAAATTGTGCACTTAATATTTATGTAGAATTATTAAGGCCAAGAAAAATTAGACAAAGTACTTGACCCCTTCTACTCCCTCCCATATAATCTGACACAATTTCACAACTTTTCAAAAAGTCGATTTCCCTGAAAAGTATGAATGCTACTGATTTGCAATTTCAAACATGTCAAAAACGTGATGTCTATAGTTATTTCTGAAACACAAACTGCAGAATATCATTAAATACAATACACTAATTTTCTCAGTACCTATTAAATTTTTGAATCCTAAATTTTGTATAAAACATTTTGATAGCAACTTTAGCGTGATGAGGAAAAAATGGTTCAATGTCGTCAACCCCTCTACCATTTCCCCTACAAAATTTCTTGAAATCAAAAAATTTCTCTTTCATCTAGAGTATCGCACGATTGAGCTTTACGCCCATTCGTAGTCCTGTTATGTTTTTTTTTATTATTGTGGAAGGGTTGTTAGTCCTTCGCACAATCCTCTATTTACGAATTTTGATATTTGCAGATTGATGTGACCCAGACCTACGTAAGTAGTGTGCGAGAACTATACATCAAACGGGATTTGAACTCCCGACCTTCGCATTGTAGACGAACACGCTATTCTTTAGGCTACATCCAGGTGAATATACCTATTAATATATGTAATTTACGATTGGATTAACGTCGGATAAGTGTGAAATGAAACTTAAGCTTATGGAAATAAATACAGTGGATCACGATACATCATTACAACACACTTAAATTGTTGAGCTCTACACGAAGAAATAATTACTCTATTCTGAAAATCCAACATGAATATTGTACAAAAAATAATATTTAGGGTCATTATCAATAATTTGTCTAAGCTTTGTCTACGTTGCTAGCTTTTATAACAGTTTAGAAAGAAGCCACGCTAATTCATTTGAATAGTAAAGCTCATTGCTTCACGCTTGGGGTAGTCAAAATTCACGGATGGTCTTAGGCAACGAAAAATCGATAGCCCCTAGAAAGAAAATCTTCCTATAATTACATTTTATGAAAATGTAGCTAGTGTAAACACAACATTTTTTCTCCGTCATGTCAAAAAATACCGTGTATACCATCAGAGATAAGTGAAGACGAAATATGCCTTACAGTTCGAAAAAGTTTTAGAAGAAAATCCATCACTCAATTGCTTAAAACAAATTAAAACAGAATCCTGTATCTTAAATGTGCAACATACCCCTAACTTATCATTTCGGTTTTCTGTTGAAAATCCGTGTTATAAACATCATTTAGAGGCTCTAGATTATTCTATATTAATCCTTTCAGAGAATTATTGTAAACGGGAGTCCGACAAATCCCAAACAAATATGCATGCCAACCGTCATATGGGCATGGAGTAATAAGTTTGCAGTTCGAAGGGTATTGAATAATTTTATGCACAATCGCATGTTTTTAACTTATTTTTAAATCCAAAATGTCCAAAAGACAATTTCATTCATTCATAAATCATACAAAACCTACGCATTACTAGGGATTCGCATTGATTCATGAAATCAAAAACAAAATCACGGTACTGGCCTTGCTAAAAGAAACAAAAACGTTCAGGAGATCACTTCAATTCTACATACGAGAAAAACGCACAGCTTAAATATCCCTGTTCTAAGGATCTTGTATTTTCGAAGAGAATGGTCATAACCAGTTCATTATCAATTTCTGCCACACTACGTCATCATTCGACTTGAACTTTGTTTTCCCTTCGGTACTGAATTCGCCTGGATGCGAGAGAATGCGGCGAGCTTTTTATTCATATGACTATTTTCTTGTACTGAGTGAGACATTTTTGTGTCTTCAGTTATCTCTGATATCATCTTGTCAGCTTTTACAACAGTTATAAACGAAGAAAAGCTATGAAGCTAATACCAGTGACACATAGCGGTTCTGATAATAATTTAACTAATTCGTAATTTAGCTCGTCTTCGTCGTTAGTAGAGTAACACATAGCACTTTGCTTATTAAGAAGAGCCACTCACTCATTTGTTATATTTAAAAAGTTGAATTGCATAGCGGATAGGCAAAACCATTTTGAATTGAAGGACTATTACTCTGTATTGGAGTCGTTTGCAAGCCACCTTTCATAGCTGGGCCATTAAATCACGCTTCAAAGGTTTTATATAAGTCAGAGCTTTCAGAAAATGACTCTTCTTCTTTCTAACATGAAAACACAAATAAGAAATGGTCAGCTCTAGTACTTTCTTAATCATTATAGCCCTAATACCATTGTCACATAGCGGTCCTAATTATTATTTGGCTAATTCGTAATTTAGCTCGTCTTCATCGTTAGTAGATTGGTGACACACAGCACTTTGCTAATTAAGAAGAGCCACTCACTCATCTGTCATATTTTTAAAAAGTTGAATTGCATAGCTAATAAGCAATCAAATTTTGCAAGGAAGGCGACAAAAGAAGAAAAACGATCCTTTGTCCTTTTTTAGAACCGTTTGTGAGTCATCTTTCCTGGCTAGGCGTTTAAATCACGATTCCAAGATTTTGTATAATTCAGAGCTGTCAGAAAGTGACTTTTCTTCTCTCTTGCACGACGAAGCTTTTATGAAAGCTCCAACTCTAGTACTAGATTTTTCATCATTATAGTCTAAATTATGGGAAAAATGAGAGGATTTAGCTAAATGAGATGATTTAGCTGAGAGCATGACGAGATGATTTAGCTGCTAAATGATCACTATTTTGGTAATTTAGCTAAATTTGCGTATGGCATAGCCGTTTAATTATTATTTTGAACCTAAATTATAATTTAGCTGGTATAATACCATTGACACATAGCGGTTCTAATTATAATTTAGCTAATTCGTAATTTAACTCGTCTTCATCGTTGTACCATTGACACATAGCGCAGCTAATTTATAATTAAGGCCTAAATTAATTTAGATAAATTACCAAAATAGTGAACATTTATCAGTTAAATCATCTCATCATGCTCTCAGCTAAATCATCTCATTTAGCTAAACCCTCTCATTTTTCTCATAATTTAGGCTAAAACGATGAAGAATGTACTAGAGCCGGAGCTTCATAAAAGCTTTTTCGTGTAAGAGAGAAGAAGAAAAGCCATTTTCTGACGGCTCTGAATTATACAAAATCTTTGAATCATGATTT
The DNA here is from genome assembly GCA_963669355.1 of Chorisops tibialis. Classification (NCBI taxonomy): domain Eukaryota; kingdom Metazoa; phylum Arthropoda; class Insecta; order Diptera; family Stratiomyidae; genus Chorisops; species Chorisops tibialis. The sequence goes on along the minus strand of OY770263.1, from coordinate 166,601,846 downwards.
ACACGCCCAGCTTTGAAAGACAATTTTAAGCGCAGCGTAAATTTAAACTTCCTAAAAATACGTTTCAACTCGTTTTTAGCAAAATCGCACTCTTTTGCCATCTTTTCAGTTCGAGCTGCCACTCGTCGACTTTTTAAATATTGACGAGTGGCAGATCCATTAACGGATCCGTGGCCAAACTCGAAAGAGCAGAATAGGGCCGGTTCATATGCAGTAACTCTACCTAGTTAAACATCACTCCTGTCTTCATCACATCCCAGTGGAAAATTGAATGAATCCATCCGGCATGATAATGCGCTTTTTGAGAATGCTGGAATGCATGAATTCTCCATGACGCTTCGTATCTTTTTAGCATCGGCATGTCCGCAAAAGGAAGCAATCAGCTTTCGGCTTTTCTCGTTTTCTTCCACATACACAGTGCATCACTTGATTGAGGACATTTTTTCAGAGATTTTCATTGTTCTTACTGCTCTACGCTATTATTATGGAAATATACATACATATATAGATTGAAAGGTTGTTCTAACACGGAAACACTCTGTGCGGGTTTATTAGTTTCAGGCAAAGAGCCGGTACTCTGTGTCACATCACTTTTTAAGAGTCATAATATATGCACTATTTTTTGACCTACTTGATTGCGGACATTTGCAAAATTCAGCCATATTTCGAAGTTCGTCATAGTGTGGTGCTACAAAACTTTTATTACTTTATTTCCTTTTAATTTAGCACGTTTTGAAAAAAAACAAAAAAAAAACAGAATTATGGTTGGACGTAAAGACCAATCATATACATACATATATTACTCTAGATGAAATAGGAAAGAGTTTATTGTACCGGAAAAATATGTCATCTCAAATTTTGTGTTTTTAGTGGCTTTTGTATGGGAGGTGGTAAAAACATAGGGTCAGGTTAGTAATTTTTGTATTTAACACGGAACGTAGTATACAAATTGTTTCATGCTGAATTTAAAGTTTTTAGCTTTCATAATTTTCGATGAAATTGAACAATTTTTGTCTGAATTTATGGGAGGTGGCAGAGTAAGTGGGGGGTTTTGGATGATTTTGAATCTGCTTATCAACATCCTAATCACATTGCTTTGTTATTCATATGTTCAAAGGAGAAATACTTTTCTTGAATTTTCAATACAAAAATGTGTATGGGAGGTGGTAGAAGGAGTGAAGCGAAGCTCAATTTTTTTAGCATTTATTGCAATTATTAAGGGACAAATTTTGGCAAAATTTTAAACTTTGTACTTTTTCTAGTTACAATGAAAATCGATGCAATTTCATACTTTTCTCAAAATTTAAAATTGATAGCTTTGACGATTTTGGAGAAAAATAATTAAGTTAAAATTCCGAAATTTCGTGAAATTTGTATGCGAGTGGGTAGAAAGAGTAAGGTGAAGCTGTTTTTATGGAATTGGTTGCAATTGTAATAAAATTAATTATGACAAAAATTGTTCGAATAAGTGCATTTTTGAAAATTATGGATTTGTATGGGATGGGGTAGAAGGAGTGAGGGGATCTGATCAATATTTTTTGATGTCAATGATATTTACAGCATTATGCTATGACCTAATTTTCAAGTCAATAGCTGAAACGGTTTCGGGGAAAAATCAATTTCTTTAAATTTCAAAATTTCATGAAATTTGTATGGGAGCAGAGGGATGTGGCCCGTTCACGAACTTAAAGTTAATTTTTTAATATGAAAAATTTTAATTCGATAGGTCAAAGTTTTCGAGAGTTATGTTGTAGACAGACGGACAGACAGACAGACGGTCACTCGGAATCGAGGTTTTTGAGCGACAACAAATATTTCTGTAACCTTGGCCACTCTGTGCGATCATTATTTCTTAGAATTACAAACGGTAAGGCAAACACAATATACTCTCAGATTTCATCTAGAGTATAAAAATTGGGAAGCGGAAGAACGAAAAAGGTATTCATATTGTTATAAATCTGACAACCTCGACGTCCCCAGCAATATCGAGAGAAGTCCATCAACATTTCAAAACACTATCAACATGTTTCCAGACACTTCTACCGAGCTCCACAATGTAGGCAATCATTCTAGACACACACACACAACGACACCTGTCTGGGAGACTTAGTATAAATACCCGCCAACTTTCAGACAACGAGTCAGTCATTTTGGTGACACCTATCGGTGGAAGAACGCGAATCGGTACAAGTGATAGATTGGCAGTGTTCCTGAGTTGTACGAATTAAGTTTTAGAGCGAATTTAGTGAAGTGATCGGGAAATTGTGTATAAAGTGCGATTAAATAAAATTATTCATTATTTTTAAACGAATTGTGTTTTCCTTTGGAATCTGGCGAACCCCTAGCTCGCAACAATATATATATTTCAATTAATTTTGTAAGTTTTTATGCAAAATTTCAAGTTGATAGCTTTTAATAGTTAGGTGATAATTGATTTCTTAAAAATGGTGGGAGGGGGTAGAAGTCTTAAAAGTTTTCGACCAGTTAATATTTCGTATACTTAGGGATTTCTTTTTAATGTATTTCGCAAATTTTCAAGTTTCTACATTAAAATTTCACTCAAAAATTTTCAGTTTATGTGTTTTTTTCAATGCACATGAAACACCTTGTGCACATTAGACCGGGAGGGTCGGTTTGTAACAATTATGGATCTAGTTATAATTATTTTTCTATGAACATCAAATAGAGGTATTCACATGCAAAATTTCAACTTTGTATCTTTCACCAGAGCCCTAAAAAAATCACTTAAAGTTTTCAACATTTTTGCTTATCACCTCCCTGCCCTTACACCTCCTAACTTAAAATTAAAATTAACCATCATGTAGTTCTACAATCTGACAAATTTTCGATTTGATATCTGTACTATTTTTTGAGATATAAGGATTTGTAATTTTGAAAAGAGCGCCATTTTTGAAATGCTCCCCATTTCCCCTCACTACTATTATTTCGATATTTTATATTTCTTTTGTATTTTCCTAGTATAGCTTAATATACGTTTTAAGTTTCAATTACATAGCGTAAGAGATAGTTGAGATATTAATTTTAAAGTGTTTTTCTTTGCACCGTCAAGGTGGTATACAGTTCCATCGGAATCAGCTTAAAAAATGGCTAATTATTGTAAGGGGGAGGGTCAGGGGGGGGCCTGACTGATTGGGCGTAAAGCCGAATTTTTTCATTTTCGTAGATTGAGGTGACCAAGGTATATCCAAGCAGGCAATGTGCTGGAATAGTGTATTGCGCCGACCGGGATTTGAACTCACGACCTTCGCAGTACAAGACCAACACGCTACCTACTAGGCTACACCCCATTAACTTTACGTATACAATTAACTTGTTAGGTCTTGCTGAGTTGTTCACATATAAAGAACTGGGAGATCTATTTGACAGTAAACTAAAATTTACAAATCACTATGCGGAAGTCTCAACTAAAGCTTATCGCCTCTCTGGTTATATTTTGCGCTCCACCAAGTCCTTCTGAAATTTAACTGTTGCTGTCCTATCTTTCAGAACGTTAGTTCTTCCTATTTTTAAATATTTTTTCTCCCATTTGGAATCCGAATTATCAGTGTGATAAGGACCTTGTTGAATCTACCCAACATAAATTCACCCGTTCTCTATTCTATCGCTTTGACATGACCAAAGATTCCTATGTATCTCGATTAGCCAAAATCAATCTTTCACCCCTTTATCTGAGACGTATTTTCTCGATCAATGTACACTCTACAAAATCGCTAACTGCTTTGTTACTACACCTTTACTTATTGAACTATCAATCTAACAATCGTAATATTTTCTATCCCTCACGTGCGCTAAGTAATGTTTATTTTCATTTGCTCATTATTAGATTTCAAAGAATACATGATCTCCTGCAGCTTGGCCCTTTAACTGTGCCATATAATGAACGATACTCTAGATGAAATCTGGGAGTATCATAAGTTTGCCACAAAAATTGTAACGCTCGGAGAAAAAAATTAATGATACAGAAGTTCATATCCGTCCGTCTGTCCGTCCGTCTGACCGTCTGTCCGTCCGTCTGACCGTCTGTCCGTCCGGCCGACCGTCCGTCTGTCCATGTCCTCTCTGGCTCGTGAACGCGTCAAGCTACATAGTTAAATTTTTTGACACGTCATTTTTGATAAAAAAGTTTGATGAAGTTCGTGAACGGGCCAAATAGCTTCATCGTTTCTACCCCTCCCATATAAAACGACTCAATTTCCGAATTTCATAATAAACGGATTTTCTCAAAAAGTATAAAAGCTATTGATCTCAAATTTTGAATATATTATTTTTATAATGATTTCAATCTGCGCTATAAAAATTATTTGAATCTCCTCGCTGCAAGAAGCAGCATACAAACTGCACATTTTCTTGAAATACTATGAACCAATTTGCATAGTACGTAAGAAATTTATTGAGTAGAAACTGTGCACTAAATATTTATTCAGAATATTAGTAGGATCGTAGAAAATTAGACAATTAGCTGCACTGCTTCTACCTCCTTCCATACAATCTGACACAATTTGACAACTTTACAAAAAGGGATTTTTCCTGAGAAGTATGAATGCTACTGATTTGCAATTTAAAACATGCCAAATGCATGATGTTTATAGTTATATCTGAAAAACTCATTGAGAAGTCCCCACTCCTTTTGCCACCTCTCATACAAACTGTCCAATTTCACTAAATCCAAAAGACTATTTTTTTCAGTACCTATTCAATTTACGGGGATGAAATATTGTATAAACATTTGGTATAGCTACTCTAGCATGATGTGAGAAAAATTTGTTCAATGCTGTCACCTCTTCTATCACTCCGCATATAAAATTTCTTAAAATCTTTCATCTAGAGTATCGCACTTTAAAGCGATAGCATTGCTTAATAAAACACTCTCCGAGCTCAGAGGAAAACAAGGAAACTTTTCAATAAAGCTAAACAAACTGTAGGGTGGAATCCATAACAAAGCTCTCACAGAGCACCACCAGAAAATTTGAAGGGTCTAACAAAAGTCCTGGAAATTGTTCTGTAGGGATATTAATGATACAATCAGGAGTGCGAGATTGCACATGATACTTTTAGAGGACACACTAATAAAATGGGGTTGTTAGAGAAACCTGACGGTTGGATCACAGAAAATGGGAAACAGACGTTAACAAAAACTCACTTTCCAGGATCCGCGACCACCAAAAGAATACAGTTCCAGTATTCTGGGCGCCAGTAAGCAATGCAGAGTGGATTAAAAAAACTCAGCAAAAATCTTTTCTGCGAATAAGTAAGATGGGCAATAAAACGTTTCAAGCCATTTATATCTCAAGCAAAGAGGTATAAAGCTACTTCTTCACAAAGAATTAAACATTTTCAATGCGAACCATGCCTGGAGTTATATGTATACCCTAGTCATGGCGTACGGTCAATGTAATTTACATTCGAAAAATAGGACACCGAAATGAACCTAAATCATTTCGACTGATCAGCCTAGCATCCTTTCTCCAAGAGGCTACGGAAATTTTTTTGGATAGGCATATAAGAGATTACATGGATAGTGACTTACCAAGAAACTACAAACTTTCGTGAACCAATGCCTCTGACGTATCTAAGGAATATTTTGGCCAGAAGTCATCTCCAACATCGAACTTTGGAGTGCAACTCGACGGACTAAAGTAGGCATTGAAATTCAAAGGAAGAAGTGGCAGCGGGTCGGTCACACTTTTAGGAAGCCAGAGCGGAACATCGCCAAACAAGCTCTGGGTTATTATCCTCAAAGGAGACGTCGACCATGTACAACATGGAAGCGAGCAGTTGAGCAGGAGGCCAGAGGGATAGACAAGTCCTGGCAACAACTAAAGGCCGATGCTCAGTATCGCGCCATATGGAAAAGAACTATTTCTGTCCTAAGGAGTTTTAACAGGAAATTGAAATATGTTAAGAGAGACGGGGCACTGAAATCTAAACTGCTTCACATCAATTAATATGCACATTAACCAGGAAAATAGACAACCTACGCATTACAAAATTTGGTTACAAGAATCGAGAAGTCGATAAAATACAAGAAAATCGCTGAAGATTGTTTTTGACATAGAAGAGACATTCGATAATACAGCATATGCATATATACTTACTTACGAGGGCACTACAGCCCAAATCGGACTTTGGCCTCCTGAATACTTTGCCTCCATCCATCGCGGTTCAGTGAACGCGTCCTACAATTGGAAAATCTTAGCAGTGATTTGCTGTCTGCGTCAATCAAATCCTCCCAGCGCTTCCGTGGTTTTCCGACCGGTCTTTGTCCGTTGACTTTCCCTTTTAGTGTGAGTTTGGGAATTCTTCCGTCATCCATACGCTCCACATGACCAGCCCATTGTAACTTTTTAAATTTTATGAGGGTTGACACTTCTGGATTGTCGAAGATGGCATACAATTCTCTATTGTATCGTATTCTCCAGATCGAGTCTTCCCTCACAGGTCCGAGGATTCTTCTGAGGACCTTTCTTTCAAAGGCGTTAAGTAGTTTTTCGGACGCCTGAGTTAAAGTCCACGTTTCACTGCCATAGCATAGCACAGGTCTTATGATGGTTTTGAATAGCTTAAGTTTTGTTTTCCTGCACACGTTCTTGTTTTTGATTGTTGGAAGTACCGAATAATAAGTCTTGTTTGCCATCATTATCCTTCTTTTGATTTCGATGGGCTCGCTTCCATACTTCGATAGGTTCGCCCCTAGGTATATGAAGTTGTCTACGTTTTCCAGGTTATAGTCTTCTACCGTAATATTTTGTCTGATTGGCGTCTTTTTCCTAGTTTGCGTCATAATTTTTCTTTTGTTTTCTTTAATACGTAGTCCAACTTCCCTTGCTACCAAGTCAAGGTTTACAAATACCTCCTTAGCACTTTCCAGGGATTTTGCAAGGATATCTATATCGTCGGCATATGCTACGAGTTGTGTGGATTCGAGGCATAGTGTTCCCTTGGTGTCAACGGTAAGTGTCCAAACAACATATTCGAGTGTCAAATTGAACAGCATTGGTGCGAGGCCATCACCTTGCTTAAGGCCGTTGTCTGTTTTAAAACTTGAAGTCAGATCGTTTCCTACTCGTGACTAAGACTCGGTCATTGTCATTCTTGTAAGCCGAACCAGTTTCGGTGAGACTCCAAACTCTAACATGATTTTATACAGTACGTGTCGATACTTTCGTATGCTTGTTTGAAGTTAACTAATTTCTGGTGCACATCAATATTATATTCCCAGCACCTGTTTAACTGAGAATATCTGGTCCGTGGTCGATCGTCCAGCTCTAAATCCGCCTTGGTATTCACCAATTACTTTGCCAGCATAGGGTTTAATTCTCTTTTCCAGAATTTTTTTCAAGATTTTAGAAGACACAACAGAGATAGGCCGCTATTTAAGTTTTGAGCCTAATAATGAAACGACAGTAATTTCTTATTGGAAATGACTTTATTGTTTTTCAAAGTAGTCTCCATGATGATCGATACACTTTTCCATTCGCTTAAACCAATCTTCGTAACACTTTTTCCACTCCGATTGAGGTACCTCCAAAACATGGTTTTCGAATGCATCAACGGCTTCTTCAGGCCTCGAAAAACGTTGACCGCGCAATTTATTCTTGATATTCGGGAATAAAAAGAAGTCATTAGGTGACAAATCAGGGCTATACGGAGGATGACCCATCAATTCGACGTTTTGACCAGTCAAATAGGCGGTTGTTGCAGCCGATATGTGAGAGCTCGCATTGTCATGATGAAGAATGATCCTTCGTTGCCGCTTCCTTTTTCGTATTTCGCCAAACACTTTTGGCAAACAAATGGTTGTGTACCATTCATAATTAACCGTTCTTCGTTCCTCTATCGGTACGGTTGCCACATGTCCAGTTATTCCGAAGAAACAGGCGATCATTTGCTTCGAAGTGCTCCGCGCACGAACAACTTTTGTCGGATTTGGCTCGTCGTGGAAGACCCATACGGTGGATTGGCGTTTTGTTTCAGGCTCATATGCATAGATCCAAGGTTCGTCACCTGTGTAGATGTTATAAACAGCTGTTGACGCACCGCGATTGTATTTTTTGATCATTTCCTCATCTTTTTGATCTTGTGTGAATTTATGTGGGATCCAACGTGAACAAATCTTCTTCACAGCTAAATGTTTATGCAAAATCGTGTTGATGATCGTCATACTGCTACCCACGGATGCCTCAATCTCCCGATAGGTCACATGACGATCTTCCAATATTAGTTCGCAAACAGCAGCAATGTTTTCTGGCACAACAGCTGATTTTGGACGACCTGCACGATTTTCGTCCCTGATCGAACTACGGCCACGATCAAATTCGTTGTACAAGCGTTTCACAGTGGCCACGGATGGGGCTTCATCACCAAAAGTCGAAGTGAGTTGATCAATGCACTCCCGTCGTGATAATCCACGTCGAATATCGTAAAAAGTCATCGCACGAAAATGTTCCCGAAATAATTCCATTTTTTTGCTGAGACAAAATTTTGAACAAACTGTAAACAACAGAAGTTATGCTCCAATGTCAAAACGCTCTGAAGTACGTTATGATTGAAAAGATCATACTTTTCATTTGAAACGTCAGATGGCGCCTATCAACACTGCGTATAGGTTAGGCTCAAAACTTAAATAGCGGCCCTCGTATTCCTCGGTAGTTTTCGCAGCAGAGTTTGTCATCTTTTTTATAAATTGGACATATATGTGCATATATACATATAAACCTGTCAATCCTAATTAGGAACAAGTTCAAAGAAATTATTATAGAAATAATACAAGGTACTCTTAGATAGGTAGCAGCCTGGCGCACAAAAGTAGAGTTTGGTATTAATCCGAAAACAAGCGCAATTGTAGCTTTGAAAAAGCCCTAACTTTTTGGTGAAGTTAAATTTCTAGCAGCAATTCTAGATGAAAAACTCACGAGGAATGTTCACTAATACAATGTTCTGGAAAAAGCCAGATTCCCTCTAGATTTGCAGGAGCCTTTTGGGCAAAACATGCGAACTTAATCCAAAGCTTTCACACTGAAAGTATATATCTGTTGCTTGGTTCATAGTAACATATACAGTATGATAATGAACTGATATAAATAAAAATACTTGAAATAATTGGAGCAATGAGTACCACCTCCACTGAAATAATAGAGATACTTCTCAATCTGACTCTCCTAGATCTGGAAATACAGAGGGAAGCCCGTACCACAACATGCAGCTTACTCGGCACTGAAAACGAGATAGGATGCAAAACTGCGTGCCTTTCTCTGACTTTAGAAATTGAAAAAGAAGTAATTCTTGGCATACCTCTCTCTGATTCATAGTTTCACAAAACCAATTAAGGTGATCTCACCAGTTTGCTGTGACTGATTGTCTAATAAGCCCAATCTAAGAAAACCAAAAATTATCTAGAACACAGATAGTTCTAAACCAGAAAAAAGAGTAGGTGTTAGAGTATTTAGAGTACGTCCCAATAATAAAGGGAGTATCTACGCCAGCATGCATGAGTTGTGTTTTGTTTTCCAAATATGTACATGCAAAAGATCTATGTATTCGGGAAAATATAAACAGAGCATACCATGATCAGGATATATACAGTTTCTCTGATAGTAGGGCGGAAGTCCTAGCTTTACAATTACCTCAAATACGATTAAAGCTCGTGTGGAATTGCCATCAGGTACTAATACGACTGGGGAATAAAAACATCCCAGAATCATGATTGAGCGAAAAGCCCAATCATATCATACTCTACATGAAATAGGAAAGAGTTTATTGTACCGAAAAAAAATTCTTTCAAATAGTGAATAATGACTTTTGCATGGGAGGTGGTAGAAGCAAGTTTGTAACTTTTATAATTTTCGAGGAAATTGAACAAATTTGTCTGCATTTATGGCATTTGTATGGTAGGTGGCAGAGAAAGTGGAAGGTTTTAAAGTCGTAGTTCTCATAGGTATCTTCGAAGGAGAAATATTTTTCTTGAATTTGCAATACAAAAACTTGTATGGAAGGTGGTAGAAGGAGTGAAGCTTTTATTGCGATTATTGGGGGACATATTCTGCCGAAATTTTAAATTAGAACTTCAAGGAAAATCGATTAAATGCATTTACCAAAATTGTGAATTTGTATGGGAGGGGTTAGAAGGAGTATTCGAATCAAAAACAAATTTTTCAACATTAGTGATATTTATAATAGTATACTTTCCTCAAAACTGAAAGTTGACAGCTTCGACGGTTTCGAAGAAAAATAATTCAATTGCAATTCCGTAATATCGTGAAATTTGTATGGGAGAGGGTAGAAAGAGCTAGGTTAAGTTGATAGTTTTTCCGAAATTGGTTGCAGTTGTAAAAATTAATTACAGCAAAAATTGGTTCTTGTAGCTTTGCTGGTTGCAATGGAAAACGAATAAATTCATTTTTGAAAATTGTGCATTTGTATGGGAGGGGTAGAAGAAGGGGCTCAGATCAATATTTTTTGACGTTAGTAATATTTACTTTATTGTATTATGACCTAATAAAAAATTATATTCAATTTTCCTAAGCTTTATCAATAGCATGGGACTCGATTACCAACTCTAAAATATTGAGAGTACAAATTGAAAACCACCGTTTCTTTTTTTTCAAAATTCGAGCCTTTATTGGTTAAAGGTTAAATATTTATTGTTCAAAGAAATGCCCATCGCTAGTCACAACTTTTTTCCCATCTTTCTGGCAGCATACGGATTCCACGTCGAAAAAACCGCTCTTCTTTTGAAACGATACACGAATCGACTCAATTTTTGGCATCTTCGTAAGAGTGGAAGTGCTGCTCAGCCAGGCCATGCGTCATTGATCGGAGTAGGTGGTTGTCGGAAGGGGATGTCTGGAGAATACATTGTTTGGGGTAGGATGTACCACTTCAGTGTTTCCAGGTAGGTTTTCACAACGGTAGGTTTTGACAAGATGTGGCCAACCGTTCTACTTCTTCAATGGACTGCAGCCCAAATCGGGTTTCTTTTCATTATTTCTTGTGGATGGTTCATTAGCCCTTCGCACAATCCTCTATCTACGAATATTTCATTTTCGTAGATTGAGGTAACCAAGGTATATCCAAGCAGGTAGTGTGCAGGAATTATATTACTTCGACCGGAATTTGAACTCACGACCTTCGTATTGTAAGACCAACACTCCACCCACTAGGATACACCCTAGCTGGCCGAGCGTTGTCGTGCAAAAAAACCGCTTTATCGTGAATCTCTTCATATTGCGACCGTTTCTCCTTCAATGCTCGGCTCAAACGTATTAGTTGCGATCTCCTGTGTAGCAGCTCATAATACACCACGCTAAGCTGGGCCCACCAAATACACAGCATGATTTTCAAGCCATGGATGTTGGGCTTGGCCGTCGATGTCGATGCATGGCCACGATATCCCCACGATTTTTTTCACTTTAGATTATCGTAATGGATCCATTTCTCATCGCCAGTGAAGTTGTGATGCAAAAAAACTGTCCTTTTTTGCCGTTGCAGCTGTGCGCATGCGAAAAAAAACACCATACGACATTTCCTGGGTTCAACTAATATGGCACCCAATTTCCTTGCTTTTGCATCATTCCCAAGCTTTTCAAACGATGTGAAATGACTTGTTGAGTCACGCCCGCATGTTGTTGTTGCATTTTGCATGAATCTTCGTCCAGTAATGCCTCCAATTCTGCGTCTCTACTCCGGGACGCTCCTTGTCTTCCACGCCGAAATCACCCATTTTATAGCACCCTCACCACACATTTCAACAATCATTCGACGCGCTTTCGCCGCAGATTTTTTTGAATTGAAGGCAACAAGCAAAACTTCCCGCAAATGAGGCTTATTTGGCTCAAAGTTCGACATATTCGCGCTCAAAAAATTATAAGATGCCGATAAAACTTCACAAATCTAGTGATGAGGAGTTGTTCTCAGATGCCTAATTTTACCATGTGATGTTTCTTATCCGCCATTGTTGATCAGCATTTACTGCTGGCACCATCTATTAGGAAACGACGGGTTTCAATTTGAACTCCCCATGTGTATACCGGGGAGCGTCAGAATAGGCCCATCAGTGGACGCAGTGATAAAGGAAAACAAGCCTATCTCCCTGTAGAATGTAATCTAATCTTTATTAATAAAAATTCAGCCTGCGCATGTTTGTGCTCGCAAAACTCGAAAAGTAGTCAGTCGGTTGACTTGAAATTTAGATACAACATTGCATTCGAATACGCGCGTGATTTTATGTTTTCGTTGACATAAAAAAATTGTATTATTTGGGAGGTGATTTGGTTATCTGTTTAATGTGATACCGAATGTTGAATTCAATTCAATTCAATTCATTTGCTTTGGAAATGATTTAATTTCTGTTTTCGAAAATCACTTTGGTCCGCTTTACAATAAAAAATGATTTTCTGTGAAAATCATCTTTTTTCTTCTCCCTTTTCTATGGACGGCAAGGAAGGGTATTGAGTTGAATGATGTGTTTTCGCGGTAAATTTATGTTCACTTTCCCATTCATTTCATATCATATTGAGCCACGGCAACGCGTGGCCGGGTACAGCTAGTATAATACATATATGTACATATTATTCCAATGAACAAAAGTACAAATTTGTTTTTGGTGTCCTCATATAAAGACTTCACATTGCGCACTGACATCATAGTAAAGAGCGCATAAACAACTTTCCAAGTCAGCACTTTGTTCTTTGTGTGTGTTTTGGAATATCAGGATGGAAACGTAATTAAATTCGTGCAGAATTTTTTTGAAATTTTTGGTTTTTTTGGGCACTTAAGATTAACACAAGCCACAACTGTCTAAAAAAAAGTTTGAAGCTCTTCAATATATGTATGATCTCAAAAATTCCTCATTGAAATCAACAATTGTTCTGATATGAATAAAGTTGTAATATCCTTGACCAGGGGTTTGAATACCCAAACATCCTCCGTCACTATTCCTCCCACCTGTGCGCACGTGCCGGATTGAAGTACCTGAAAGCATAGATGGCATACTTCAAAAGAATTGTAACCTTAAGAATACAACAATAGGTCTACTGCCTCATGAGTGTCACAGCTGAAATGCTGCATTCGAAATGTATACTAGTGGTAGCGCTGCACAATAAATTTCATAGTAAGAATGGTAAAATATACAAAAGCCTTTGCCAATTTGTCTAAAGAGAATGTCACGATACCTAATTGAAATATCAAACAACTATCAAAGGACAAAAAAATGAAATCACGGATTTCCGACACCGATTGACGAAACGCGATAACTAAAAGTTGGCGCCGACAGCACACACTACTCTAAATTTAGTTCGACTTAACCCCATCCTCTTCTTATGGGTAATTTCGAGCCCATTAAAACAAAATCATATCTACTTCACATGTGTAGTACACGGTGTCCTACTTCTCCTTCATAGATATTTACTAAATAATAAATCCCAAATGTGAAGCACACAAAGGATCTAATAATGCTCGTTTTGCTTGTTGCGAAGAGCAATTTGTTCGGGGAATTATGATTAAGAAGGATAATGCATAGAGAGATAGCTTATGCCATATTCGCATAACAGACTCAAAAGTGGATTCCATACTGAGTTCTAGCACAAACATGTGTAGACAACACATTCTATCGATTTATTTGTCTATTTTGCACCCTAATAGCAGATTTTTATTTTAAGTACGCATCGTACTCAATTTAGCAAGAAACTTGCATAAATCCAATGAACTGTAAATCTTTGGAAAGTTATGGGAACAAAATCATTGAGAATTTTTTTTTTTTATTATTCATAAACACCCCATCATCAGGTAATAATAGTAATAAAACAACAAATAGAATAGTTCCCAACGGGGTAGTTTGTTTGTTTCTCTCCTTAAATGCGAACCATCTGCATTTAATTGAGATAAAAAAAAAATCGATAATGGCATCGTGCCAAAATTTATGTGGGCAAAATAAAAAAATATTAAATATATTCAAACATGGACCGCATTTATGCTTCGAGTATAAAATGTTCTTGTCTTTTGTTATAAATAATGATGCAAAAAATAATAAAAAAGGAAAAAAAAATGGAAAAGAAATTATTTCTCTCTAGACACACTTTCATATCCTTTTAGTTATGTTTGGCTAAAGACGACGATCTTAGAGCCATTAAGTCTAAGGCTTTATTTTTCTTCTTTTTCTTGTTGTTAATGTTTCAGAACAAACATGACAAATGTCAGAATGGAATAATTTTTTGTAGTGGAACATTTAAGAATATCTACGAAATAAATTTCTATCAAATATGCTCCGTTTTTTTTGAAATTATCAAGTAGCTTTAATTGCTTGAAGAGATTTGGCCGGTAGTAATTTATAGCCTAGAATTCATAAGGAAAGTAGGTTTAGGGACCGTACCCGTATATACCGGATAAGCTTTTTCGATGAAGATGAGGTAATTTCGAGTCGAAAAATTATGCGAATAGTTCAAAATAGTTGTTGTAGTGATAAATTGGCTGAAAAAGAGCCATTCGATGGATGGATGGCTGACTGGAAAACAATTTACTATGAAAATTCGATGTACCTTTAAATGGTGATGATCTGATTAGTTGTGTCATTTTTATTACTAGTATCGCCTACGGTCGAAATTCGACCAATTGAGTGTGTAAAATAACGAAATTCATCTTGTTTCTCACATAATTAATTCAGTTGTATACAAATCAAATTCTTAATTCTTGCATATAAGTTTCATTCCTCTTCTTTAAATACTAAAAAAATTGCAACAATTTTTGATTTTCAAGTTGTAAATCAAGTAGCAATGGACGACAATGGAAGTTCGGAAGGTTTGGAGATTGTTGATGCTGCCTTCGATGAATACTTCCAGTATGCAGTCGCCTAATATTAGGCACTTTTTAATTAGACACTTTTCCATTTCCGCATTTACTGCCTAAAAGAGCTCATGCAAGCTCACTGCAGTGCATTGGATCTACTGGTACTTGTGCGATCACCGAAGTGAAGCAGCGTTGGACACGTGTAGTAGTGAAATGGAATCCCACTTGTATGTTCCCACTTTATTATATCTGCCATAACGGCAATATTCAACCATAATTTTTGATTTGTGCACAATTATGGTACAGTACCTTTTTAATGATATAAGTTTCATTCCCCTCCTTTTATAATAAATATAAGAAAAAGTCACGTACAATTTTCGATGCTCATCTGTTCACATATAAATATATTGTAGTGTCGGTCTGTTATTTGTATATAAATGGCTATAAGTTAGTTTTCGTTTCATTTAGATAATAACTTAGCATAAACACACGTTTTTGAAATTCTTCTTTGTCGGTCTGCTTTTGGTTTTATTTCGATCCTCTCATGTCTACCCCTCCCATACAATAAGACACAATTTCACAAATTTGCGAAAAGTCGATTTTCTTGAAAATTATGAATGCTACAGATAGGCAATTTATAACATTTTTTTTTTAAGTGACACCGGAACTAGAGGGGTTGCCCTTTTGTACTGAAGCACAGCTCCGATGAGGGGGAAGGATATTGGTTTTTGGGAATTTAGGGGATAGAGTCGGACGTGGCTATGAATATTTCCCTTGAATTGTTGAATGTTGTAGTCGTGCGGGAACACCGAGATGCGCAGCGAGTTCCATATTCGAACAGTCCGGTTTAAAAACGAATCACGAAATTTGACAGTGCGACCGAAGGTGGGGTTGAGAGAATACTTATGAGCGCGCGAAGTAGCTCTAGTATTACGGGGTAAGGGCATGCATGGGGGCATGAGATTAAAGATTTCGTCCGAACAATCTCCATTGTAGTAGCGATACAAAAGGGTTAGGGAGCTTACAGTTCGTCTATGCTCGAGTGAATCGAGCGATGAAGTGATGTCAGAATCTCCTATAATTTTAATGGTCCGAGACTGGATACTATCCAGATAGGAGAGAGAAGATTTTACAGCTCCCGCCCACAGGTGGGAATTAAATTCAAGACGTGGTCTAATACAGGCCTTATAAATTGTTAATAGCCCAGAAGCGGTGAAGAAGTTTTTACATCGTCTTAGGTAGCCCAAGCATTTAGATACTTCCTTGGCGATGTTAAGTTATCTGTGATTTGGATACCTAACATCTTAACACTTGAAGAAGTGGTTAGTGGCTGACCTCCGAAGGTGATTGGGTCAAGGATAGAGTCACGTTTGTGGGACACAAGACAGCACTGGGTTTTCGAAGCATTAAACTCAACTTGATTCTTATTGCCCCAGCTAAGAATTTTGCCAAGTCGTCATTCAATGACTGAACCATGTACCTACGTTGTTCTACTAAGCTAGTACATCGTGCTAAGGACGCACTGTTGTAGTGATAGAAGAAGTCTAAGGTGCTGTCATCGGCGAAGCTATGTATAGGATTGAAAGTTGAAGATAGCAGGTCATTAATAAATATCAGAAAAAGGGTGGGAGACAGAATCGACCCCTGAGGGACACCAGCGTTAATTTTATAAGAAGAGGAAACCACACCATCCAATACCACACGCATTGAACGATTGGCTAAAAAACTTTCAATCCAGGAAATAAGAGAGTCGCCCAAACCAATAGCTTTAAGTTTGATGAAAAGGGCAGTGTGCCATACTCTGTCAAAAGCCTTGGAAATATCAAGAGCAATAACACAAGATTCACCAAACTGGTGAATGCTCTTGTTCCAACGTTCTGTGAGGGTGGTTAAAAGGTCTCCTGTGGAACGTTTTTTGCGGAATCCATACTGTTTGTCGTCAATAATATCATTGATGTTGAGATATTCTATTACTCTATTGTTGATGATTGTTTCCATGACCTTGGACAGAATTGAGGTTATTGCTATTGGGCGATAATTAGCGGGATTGGTGCGTTCTCCTTTTTTTGGAACTGGCTGAACATTTGCAAGCTTTCATGAAGATGGGACAATGGAGGACGATAAAGAGAGACGGTAAAGTTTGCATAGAGGTTTAGCTAGAGAAGCGCAACAATTTTTAAGGACAAGGGCAGGGATTCCATCTGGACCGGACGATTTATTAGCATCTAGATTCTTAAGAACTCGGTAAACGTTTCGCGGACGAATACTAATCTGTCCTAAGGAGGAATTTAGCGTAGTATACGTTGGAAGGCTAGAGTTCGTTGGTGGTAAAGAAGAGTTGGCAGCGAATTGGTCCGCTAAGATGTTTGCCTTCATGTTAGGATCCGTAATAACCTCATTATTGTAGATTAAAAATGGAATTGAAGATGCAGAACTACCTCTGATGGAACGAGCGAGAGACCAGAAACTTTTGCTGCCCTTAGGACTTCTCAAAATTTTTTGCCTCAGTTTCTGGTCATGCAAATAAACAAGTCCTGGCGACAGCTTAAAGCCGATGCTCAGGATCGCGCCTTGTGGAAGAGAGTTGTTTCTGTCCTATGCCCCTATAGGAGGTCTTAACAGGAATTTGATTTCTGGTCATGCAAATATTTTTCTCGTTGTATGCAGGATTTGCAAAGGTTTCTTTCTTTTTTGAAATTTATCCAATTATCCTCGGATGGCAGCTGCTTATAAGCACGGTAAGCTGCCTCTTTAGCCCTTATCGCAGTACTACAATTTTCATTAAACCAAGCCTTAGAACTGGGCCTGATTGGTTTGTAGCTTTGAGGGATGAAAAGTCTCATGCCCAACAAGATGGTCTCAATTACTGCAGAAGAAGCATACTCAACACCTCTGTTAAAGCATATAGACCAATCAAATGTATAATAAAATTGCTTAAGACTGGACCAATCGGCACTTCCGTAATGCCATACCAACTTTTTAGGAGCTGGTGTGGTTGGCGTCGAGATGGAAACTGGGAAACAGGCGGAAATTAAGCAATGGTCTGAGCTTCCGAGTGGAGAATTAACAGATGTCGAGTATTTATCTGGGTCTGATGTTAAGAAAAGATCAAGAAGATAAGATCCTTGGCCTGCAACGTAAGGGATACGAGTAGTTCTGTCTACAGTTTAGCATAGGTTATTCGATGATGCGAATATACATGTCAATTAAATGATGTTTGCAGTTATTTCTGAAAAAGTCACTAAGAACTTCCCACTCCTCCTACCACCAAGTTAGAGTTTCCAACGGCTTCCGCAAAATTGTTTGTTTAAAATACACCATATTTTCGTTTAAATTGGCGATTTCGTGTAAAACAATGAATTCTATATTTTTTATTTTCCAGTGTTGGTGGTTCGCTGGTACTGCTGTACTGGGCTCTGCGCTAAATTGGGGCTCCCACAATTCGAAAATAAACTAAGCAACTCTGTATTTATATTTTCTTACACCTATTTTTCATTTCTCCATTCTACTTAATCTAATCCAATGATTATAAGCATAAATTATGTTATCTGAAAAACGCAGTATAACTACCAACAAGCCCGATGCAACTTTATTATTCTTAGGACAAGTTGAGGATGCATGAAAAGTTAATATGCAGGCTATTTTAGGGAAGACTGAGGGAAAGGGGGTTCTAGGGAAAGGCTGTTGTCAAAATAATACTTAATCGCAAATACGATCATATATATAATCAATATTTCATTCTTTTGTTTATGCAAGTTTGAGTTTTTATGAGGGGGGCAAGGGTGGGTGGATATTAATATTTTTTAACTGATTGCTTCAATCACATCCTGTATTCTCTGTATACATAGAATGTTAGTTTCATAGAATTTTCATAAACTTCGGTGTATTTTACATTCACGAAACCAAGGTAAGGGAATCGTAAAATTTGTACAAACGATTTTTATATTCTAGATGAAATCTGAGAGTATATTGTGTTTGCCTTAGCGTTTGTAACACTAAGAAATAATGCTCGCACAGAGCCGCCAAGGGTACAGAAATATTTGTTGTCACTCAAAAATCGCGATTCCGAGTTGCTGTCTGTCCGTCTGTACGTCTGTCCGTCTGTCCGTCTGTCCGTCTGTCTGTCCGTCTGTCTGTCCGTCTGTCTGTCCGTCTGTCTACGACATAACTCTCGATAGCTTTGACCTATCGTGCTGAAATTTGTTTTATGTCATTTTTAGCAAAAAAGTAACTTTAAGTTCGTGAATGGACCACATCCCCCACTCCTTCTACCCCCTCCCATACAAATTTCATGAAATTTCGAAATTTAAAGAAATTGATTTTCTCCGAAACTATTTCAGCTATTAACTTCAAAATTAGGTCATAGTATAATGATATAAATATCATTAATCTCAAGAAATATTGATCGAATCTCCTTACTCCTTCTACCACCTTCCATACAAATGCACAATTTTCAAAAATGCATTTATTCGGTTTGCATTGGGACTAGCAAAGCCAAATGAACCAATTTTTGTCATAATTAATTTTATTATAATTGCAACTAATTTTGGAAAAACTACCAACTTTACATCACTCCTTCTACTCCCTTCCATACAAATTTTACGAAATTTCGGAATTTCAATTAAATTAGCTTTTTTCAAAACCGTCAAAGCTATCAACTTCAAAATTTGAGAAAAGTATACCATATTAAATATAATTGATATCAAAAAATTTGGTTTTGATTCGTATATTGCTTCTACCCCCTCCCATACAAATGCAAAATTTTGGTAAATGCATTTAACCGATTTTCATAGAAACTAGAAGAAGTAGAAACTTGAAATTTTGCCAGAATTTGTCCCTTAATAATTGTAATAAAAGGTAAAAAAAATATCGCCTTCACCCCACTCCTTCTGTCACCTCCCATACAAATTTTTATATTATAAGTTCAAGAAAAGTTTTTCTCCTTCGAACATATGAGACCTATCAACATTAAAATTATAACAAAGCAATGTGATTAGGATGTTGATAAGCAGATTCAAAATCTCCCACTTTCTCTACCACCTCCCATACAAATACCATAAATTCAGACAAAAATTGTTCAATTTCCTCGAAAATTATGAAAGCAATAAACTTTAAATTCAGCATGAAACATTTTGTATAGTACGTTCGGTGTTATATACGAAAATTACAAAACTCCCCTCCTCTGCTTTTACCACCTCCCAAATAAAAGGTAAGTGAGTATTTTATCTAGAGTATCATATGAATGGGCTTTACGCCCAATCATAATTCTGCTATGTTTTTTTTGTATTTATGGGCTATTTTAGTTATGATACGCGAAAAAAAACAAAACTTCAGGGTAGTAATTGTTTTTTTTCCAAGTTACACACAATAATTTATTATTAAAATAATAAAATAAAACGAGTCATCTCACATTCTTTCGAATAGTGAATAGTGCCTATTGTATGGGAGGTGGTAGAAAATCTTATAAAAATTATTTCTTGCGAGAATTTCGGGAAACTCCTTATTTGCCTCCAATTTCTTTAGTAAACTACCAAACAGACTAGAAAGATTTTTCTAAATAAAATCAAGGACGAAATATTTTCTACTAACCTGTAAATGATCCAGCAGTGCTTCCAATCCTCGATCACTTATCGACGAGCACCGCAAACTTAACGAGTGTATGTGCTTCGAAGCGAGCGGAAACGAATGTACGATATCTAGAGCATCTTCATCCTGTGCTCCGATCAGACACAACGCATGAAATCCTCGCCGCACGAGCGAATTATAGAGCTTGACGCGCTCCTGATTTTGAATTTGTCGTAGTTCGCGACACTGAAGCGTCGGTAACAGGCCGGACCAATAGCGTGGACTTCGATAGAGAACATCACGCCATCGCGTACACACCTGTGCAAGGACACGCCGATCGTAGGGACTAAAATACGAAAACAATTTGCCCAGGAATCGTTCGTCCTGGAAGAGTTGGTCCACGGTAAGGACTGCAGGTAGCTGTGGTGCAATGGCGGACAATACCATTGTGTTGGGATTCCCCGATGGATACGAGGACGACGACGACGAGTGATGGTGATGTGTTGGATGATGCTTTCGAATTTGTTGTGGAGTATTTGTTTGACTCTTCGTTCCTCCGACTACTGTCGAAGCGCCATTCGACGATGACGATTGTGACGAGTTCGTTTGCTTACAATTGTTCGAATTTTGTTGACTGCCGCCCGTTGTATTTGTTGTACACGAACTGCTACTACTGCTGCTCGTGGAGCCGGCCGAGTTAGTACCGCCGCCCGTTGGAACGGGGACTCGTGAAGGCTTTTCGGGACAATTCGTTATCGAATTACTTGAATTTCCGTGATTACTATTGCTGCCGCCGCACAAAGCATTCGTAACGCGCTCCATGACTGATGTTTTGCCGTGATGGTGTTTTGAACGGAGCCCAAGACCGTTGATACGCTTAGAAAGTTCAGCTGAGGCACGTTCGACCACTCCTTGGGCCGATATCGATGACATTTTTAACATTTATAAGCGAAAAAATATTGCAGTTCTCTTGTTTTGATTTTTCTAAGTATTTTTGAGCACTTTAACTAAATTTTTATAATCACTTTTATTTGAAGTTGGATAGTTCTCCATTAAATTTATTATAAATCACAGTTTTTATTCCTATGCAAAACTTTTTGGAATTCTTCATTATTGGATATTCTATAAGAGAAATTACTTTTAATTTTTTTCCTACTTTTATTGCTTTGGAATGGACCCATTCCACAGAATGAAACTATTGCTAAATTCATATCTACAGAATGTGCATGAAATACGAGACGGCATCAAATGCTCTGCAGAAGAGGTGTTAGGATGTCAAGCACGGCGAAGGTATAATGATTGGTTCGACCAAGAATGTCGCGAGAACGGGGATTACAAATTTTTTACTGAACAACCAACACGATCCAGGCGATATGCAAAAAAGACCTGCAGATGAAAACAAAGGAAGTACCATAATGACAAGGTACAAAAAATGGACGACGATATGAAAAACCAGTCTATGCAAAGACGCAGAGGGCAACATTATCAGCAACACACAAGAAATCAAAAGGAGATGGGCTTCCTACCTTGAACATCTTCTCAATCCCAACCCATCAGCACCTATCACGACAGACAACATTGCAATTGAGGCCTCAAGTGATGAAGCAGACACCACCCACGCCTGCTGAAATCAAAGCAGCCCTATATGACCAAAAACGAAACAAAGCGCCGGGAATTGACGAAATACCAGTTGAACTTCCGAAAAACGGTGGAAACTGTGTCGCTGAAATACTGCACAAAATGATATGCAAAATTTGGGCAGAGGAAATCAGACCCGACGATTGGCGAAAAAGCATTATATGTCCAATTTACAAGAAAGGAGACAAACTCTGCCGTGAGAATTACAGAGGTGTACGACCTATAAAATACTGACAATAATAAATAATAATTGGCGAATACCAAGGTGGATTCAGAACCGGACGATCTACAACAGACCAGATATTCTCGGTGAAACAGGTGCTTTAGAAATGCTAGGAATATAACACTGACGTGCATCAAATTTTCGTAGATTTTAATCAAGCATACGACAGTATCGACAGGAGCGTACTGTACCAAATCATGCTTGACTTTGGAATTCCTCCAAAACTCGTCCGACTAACAAGACTCACAATGACGAACACTGAATCCCAAGTGAGAATACAAACCGATTCCACAACCAGCTTTCGAACGGAATACGTTATAAATTACAGATCAATAGCTTTCATACTATTCGCGAAAATCCATTTATTGTCAAATTCCGAAATTGTGTCGTTTTGTATGGGAGGAGCGATTTGGCCCGTTCACGAGCTTGACCTTAATTTTTCACCAAAAATAACGTGTAGAAAATTTGAACTTCCCAGCTGAACGCGTTCTCAAGCTATAGAGCGAACAGACGGACGGACAGAAATACGCTTTCGAGATTTTGAGCGACAACAAATATTTCAGTACCCTTGGCGACTCTGTGCGAGCAGTATTTCTCGGCGTTACTAGCTTTAGAGCAAACTTATAATACTCTCAGAACTCCCAGATTTCATCTAGAGTATAAATATGCTTACTTCGACAATCACTACGTTAAGTCTCGCTTTTCTTCCCGAACCACTATTTGTACTTCAATTTTGTCAACCGACCGCTCTTTGCATTTCAAATGTAAAGATACTGAACTGAAAATAAATGTGCTTAGAAACAAGTACATGATTATGGGTTGGAGCACAAGCACACCAATTGTCCTAAATGGGCGTCGTAAAGCTAGGAAAGTTCAAAATAAAGTATGAAATAGTAAACAATAAACTGACTGAGAAGCCTATAAGGTCGCATTGAGTGAATTTAAATACCCTATACGCACGGCAAAAAGATAATCTTGGCGACAGTTCTGCACAACTATTGATTCAGTAAATGAAGCAGCTAGACTTAAGAAAGCTCTGTCAAAAGGCCCTTCCGTGGTCGGATTCCTGCAAAGGAGCGATAGTACATGGACCGCTTCGTCGACGGAAACAGTCACTTCCCAGGGTATGGAAACCCAGACGAAACTTTGACGCGGCTGCATTGCTTTGACTATAACTAGGGTATAGATAGTGACAGTTCAGTTGCTCCTTGCATTGTAGATGAAATGATAACTAAGGAAAAAACAATGTGGGCAATAAAAACCTTGAAGCCTTTTAAGTGGGCGGGACCCGATGGAATAATTCCTGTGATGCTACAGCATAACCTGGACAACATCGTTCTAAGGCTGGTCAACATTTTCAAGGCCTGTCTTCTTCGAAGATATGTGCCTTCGAGGTGGAAGGAGGTGAAAGTGGCAAATAGAAGTCATAGCCGAAGGACTATAGGACAATAAGTCTGACATCTTTCTTTCTAAAAACTGTTGAAAGACTGATAGATATTCACATAAAAGCTACCGTAAACATCGCCGACCTCAGCCCTTCTTAACATGCTTACATGGTCTGTGAAAACACCTCACGGGAGTATAAGAAATTTAAAAGTCTATGGAACTCAAGGAGTACACATTGAGTGCTTTTGTAGATGTAAAGGGAGCATTTAATAATATATGCACCTATGCGCTAAAGGGCGCGTTAATCGCACATGGATTCATAGCATGTTGGTGGGCAGGAATATTACTGCCACAATAGAAAACGACTCTAGGATAAAACAAGTGAATAGAGAAACACCACAACGAAAGGTTTTGTCACCTTTAATTTAGCTGCTAGCCATGAATGGTACCCTCACGCAACTAAATGCTGCTAGTTAGTGCAATAAAAAAATACTCCACAACTTTAAATGAACTGATGCAAAGTGCATTAAACATTGTTGCCAGTTGGTCTATTTTGAGTGAACCCAGACAAGACTACACTTTTACCTCTTCACTAGAGGACAACGTATAGAAAGTTTCAATCTGCCATCTATTGGTGGCCTTTCAAATAGGGTAACTTATCTGCGAATCATCTTGGATAACAAACTGAGATGGCGACTAAATTTCGAAGAAAGAATTAAGAAAGCAAATAATGTCTCCTTCATATGCATTGTAAAAAAAATTTTTAGTAAAAAATGGGGACTGAAACCAAATATGGTAAGGAGGATATACCTATATACTAGCAATCGTTACTTGCGGTACGTTGGTATGGTGGGAAAGTAGCGAACTGAAATATGTATATCCAATCACAATTGAGTCGCATTCAGAGAATCGCCTGCATAGGCATAACTGGGGAATTGCGTACAACACCCACAACGGGACTGGAAACCATTTCGGGCCTTCTTCTGCTGAATGCTGTAATTCTGGAGAAAGCCGGCATTAAGGCGGTGAGATTTGAAATCTTTGGCGCATGACTTGGGACCAATTTAAAAAAACCTCATGCCACAATTTTGGAGCGTATGAAAAGAGATTCTTCTTTCTTAAGCCATAGTAGTGATACAATGCTATCAAAGATGTACTTTGTGAAGCACTATGAAGTCACTCTCCCTGACAGACAGCAATGGATTGATAATCATGTCATGCAAAATGACGAGATTCCGATATTTACTGATGGCTCGAAAATGGAAGACGGATTAAGTTATGGGATCTTTTCTGAAAGAATTGATCTGTAAGAATGTGCCACTCTCTTCCAATCGCAGGTAATGGCTATTGCGAAAGAAGTGAAACTGGCATTGCGTGCAGGAGTAAATGATGAGCGAGTTAGTTTTAGCTAGGGTATAGCCTAGTAGGTAGTGTGTTGGTCTTGTAATGCGAAGGTTGTGAGTTCAAATCCCGGTCGGCGCAATATATAATTCCGGCACATTGCCTGACCAAGGTATATGGTCACCTCAATCTAAGAAAATGAAAAATTCGTAGAAAGAGGGCTGTGCGAAGGGATAACAACCCTTCCACAATAAGTAATGAAAAATGTTAAGGAACCTGAATATCAGGAGGCCAAGGTCCGATTTGGACTGTAGCGCCATTGTAGTAGAAGTAGAGTTAGTTTTTACCCGGACAGCCAAGCTGTACTGAAGGCCATCTCCGCTTAGAGGTCCTATTCGAGATGCTTGAACCATTGTATGGGCATGTTGGAAGAATTAGGGAAACCGACTTTGCTCGGTTCCGGGTCATTGGGATGTACTTGGAAACGAACTGGCGGGCAGGCTGGCCGGGAGCAGATCTGACGCTGCCACTGTTGAAGAGACGGACAATTTTGTCAAAGCCTTGAGAGTCAGTAAGACAATTTACGCCAACAAATTGTGGGGAGGGAAAATATCAAATGGCTACAAAGTGACTCGTGTAGCACCACGAAGATGCTATGGAGTGGTTTTGATGGAAGGAAATCATTAAAAATATTGAGACTCGACAGAAACTCCCTACGAACACTAGTAGGTATAGTCATGGGTCACTGTCTTCTTAGGTAACACGTTTGAAGACTTCGCCTTGCAACCTATAGCATTTGCAGAGGTGGCAGTGAGGATGATGAGACCGTAGAGTATTTCCTCTGCCAGTGCCAATGCCTAAGACCAATTCAAAGACAAATTCTCGGAGAGTACTTCTTCGCTGAGTTGAATGATCTCCGGTCCCTTGAACCTTGAAGCTCATTAGTTTCACTGGTAGAGCAGGCTGGCTAAATGGTATATAGGTTCATATGGTACAAATACGGAGGCGTACAATGGGCCCACTGGAGGAATGCGTACATTGGTGTTCAACCCCTCCATAAATCTAACCTTACCTAATAATTGCACAATCGAAGCGCTCATTATCTCCAATACCTAAGCCATCGTCACCAGCAAATAATCCCTCTGTCCACAAGATGGAGGTGGCGCCTTTGTCGTGCCACATGCTCCTTTGACGTAAGCATGAAAAATAGACAAAATTTCAATTGGGATCCACTCTCGACCATCACACGCTAACCGAGGTCAATCGACCACACACAATGGAGAAGGCAATGGTGTGAATATGGGCCATAAGATAGGCATGGACGATCAAAGACGTGAGCGGCAGTCAATCGGTGGAACATTGAGGAAT
Organism: Chorisops tibialis; assembly: GCA_963669355.1. NCBI lineage: Eukaryota > Metazoa > Arthropoda > Insecta > Diptera > Stratiomyidae > Chorisops > Chorisops tibialis. Next base: position 166,575,526 of record OY770263.1, on the reverse strand, counting down.
CCAATGCAAAACATTTTCAAACATGCTCTGAATTATAACCCTTAACGAAGACATCCGGTTGGTCGACCATGAAACATGAAACCGAGCAGTTATTGAGTAGATCACAGAAATAAATAAGTCCTGGCAAGAACTAAAAGCCCATTGCGCAGAGGGGATGATAATTATTTCTGTTCTATGTCCTTATTAAGATCGATATACAGATAAATCTTCACTGAATTTATTAAATCGACTTGATTATGTATGTATAAAGGACTAACTGTTATGCTTTCAAAGTGACTATAAAAGTATACAACAGGAATGAATGAAAATATATTATCGACACTAGAACTAGCCTGAAAAACTGCAAAGAATGTTACAATAATACCGTCATACATCTAGAGAAATCTTCCAAAAAAAATGCAGAGCTCGTGTTGCGTTATCTAAGTCTCTTTAAGTCTTGACTATCGTCGAGGAAATCTATATTTCGCTTAAATTTTCTGTGTAGAGTACTTTCAATTCACAACAGGAATAAATAGAGGCACCTATACTAAAGGAATGAGCTGATCAGTACAATCACTAGACGTTGCGTTAATAATAATGGCGCAAAATATTAAGTACAGGATCTCCACTGTAGAAGCTGTAGAAGCTTGTGAATGAAGAAAATTCGAGGTTTTCTTTCTGTACTAAACTTTGATTTAGAAGTGAGCTCTTGCATGAAGCTGCAGGACCTTTCTCTTAGAAATGACTCTCGAATATCTTAAAACATAGCCTCTCCAGCTTTATATTTATTTAGAAATGAGTGCAGCGTTATTAAGGTTGCATGCAGCGATATTAAGGGTTCTCACAGGCACTACTGCTGTATGTACATACATTCCAAGTTTTAGATGCAGCCCCAATGCCGAAGAATATCTTGGTTAACATTTTGAACTGAGTTACTATCTTTGGTGCATACGAGGGGAGGTCAAAAATTTCGCGGAATGAAGGGGATGGACAAGGGAGAGGGTTTTTACTTGGAGGTATTCTAACACTCAATACTGGTATAAATACAAAGTTTCTGTCAAATTTAATCACTAACATTTTGGTTATCGCCAAATCAACATGTCAATCGTAAATTAAACGCTAACCCGCAAGGGGGTAGTTGTAGGATGACGTTTTACCAATTCTTGCAACTATCTTTGGAGACTAGCGACTCCACGGACCTGAGCTAACTATCACCCTGTGGGATGGGGGCTGTAGAATTCACCCACAGCCAGTTCTCCTTGCCCTAAAAATGGCAAATCGACACTCACTGGATCATGGGCTTATCACCCGTGATCTTAAGACCTAAATGATACGAGAAACGGATACAGCGCCTCGGATACGGACTGATACTACGGTAACGACTTTTGGCATTCGAAAACGGACTATGATTGGCTCCTGGAACGTTCAAACATTGAATGACGGGTGAAGAGCTGGGGTTACTCGGTCCTTGCACCGCTAATCAATAATCGACCGTGAAATAGAGCACTATAACATCCAAATCTTGGGCTTGAGCGAGTTCAGGTGGACAGGATCAGGAGAAGAACGAACCCCTACCGGAAACACCGTACTGTACATTGGCCCTGAAAGTGAAGCCAGAAATGGCGTGGCGTTCGTCCTTACGCCGAGAGCGAGAAACAGTCTCATTAGCTGGGAACCAATCTCGGATAGGATTATCGTCGTCAGGCTCAGGACCAGTGTCAGAAACGTCACAATTCTGCAGTGCTACGCACCAACTAATACCGCAACATCTGGTGACAAAGAGGAGTTTTATAGTCAACTGAGTGCCACCTTCGAACGTGTTATTATCATCTCAGGATATATGAACGCCCAGGTTGGATCAGACAACACTGGACTAGAACACGTCATGGGGAGGCATGGTGACCCTTGGGTCGACGCGTCACGACCTTGGATTAAGAGACCCGAAAACGGTGAATTATTTGTGGAGTTTTGTAGTACTCGGCAAATGGTCATCGGAGGGACCCTTTTTCCACACAAGAGTCATCATAAAACACCTTGGGTTTCCCCTGATGGTGTTACTCAGAACCAGATCGACCATTTGGCTATAAGTCGCCGATGGAGAAGATGTCTCCTCGATGTGCGAGCGAAACGTGGAGCTGACGTGGGGAGCGATCACCGCTTGATGGTTGCCTGCTTGAGATTGTGTACAGCAGCTATCCGACGACCACAAATTCTTCAAATGAAGCGCAAGTTTAATGTGGATAAACTCAGAGATCCCAACAAAAAACGCGAATACACCACTATTCAACGGGAAAAGTCATCCACATTGGGTGAATATGAAATGCGCACACTGGACGCCAATTGGGAGGCAACCAGAAACACTTTTCTAACAAGTGCTGAAGAATCTGTGGGATATGTGCAAAGCGGTGAGAAACTCTGGATGTCGCAAGACACATGGGACAAGGTTGGCAATCGGAAAAAAGCCAAATTGGCAATCATCTCTCAACCCGATGTCAACCAACGAACGCCCGATTTGAGGCAGAACTACCACGATGCTCATATACAGCTTCAAAAGGCTGTTAGACGCGACTAGAGAAAGGCCATTGAAGATTTGGCAAACAAGGCAGAATCTGCGGCTTACCTTGGGGATATGGGTTCACTATTTAAAATTATGAAACAGTTGACGAACAGGAATTTCACTGCCAACCACCTTGTGAGAGATGTCAACGGAACTCTCCTTAATATGAGTGAACACCAGTTGCGACGATGGAAGGAATACTTCTCTGATATTTTAAACATCTTGTCAGAGGAAGATATTCCGGAAACAGAACAACTTCCAAATATCCAACCGTAACAATCCTCTATTAAGGACGATCTCCCTGATAAGGAAGAGATAGTTTCCGCCATTCGGTTAATGGCGGGAAGGAAAGCTCCAGGTATAGACGGACTACTAACCGAACTACTCAAAGCGGACCCAGAAATAACAGCCGATATACTCTTCACTAAGGTGTAGAATGAAGGAAGATATCCGACTGAATGGAAGGAGGGCGTCATTGTGAAAATTCCGAAGAAGGGCGACCTTCGGGATTGTGGCAATTGGCGTCGTATATGTCTACTTGCTGCCGTATCAAAAATTATGGCTAAGGTAATTCTCAATAGGATTAGTGATGTCGTCAAGAGCACTCTCAAAGTTTATCAGGCTGGATTCCGTAAAGGGTCGTCTTATACCGACCACACAAATACCCTACGGATAATATTAGAGCAGTCAGTCGAAATGGGTTCGCCACTAAATCTCATGTTTGTGGACTTCGACAAGGCTTTCGACAGCGTTAAGCGAGATTACATATGGAATGCTTTGCGTAGGAGAGGTATTCCAGATAAGGTCATAGCTATGATTAAAGAATCCTACGAAGATGCAAGGTGTCGCGTCTTGCATAGAGGAGAGCTTTTCTGTGCGAACGGGTGTCAGACAAGGCTGCATATTATCACCAGCCCTGTTTCTGGTGGTAATAAACGACATCTTGAAAGCTGCACTGGAAGCTGGGGAAGGTAAAGGTCTTCAATGGAGACTATTTAACATCTTAAGTCACCTTGATTATGCTGATGACGTCTGTTCGCTTGCACATAACCGTTCGGACTTAGAGTCAAATGTTCGCTCGTTGCATTCTAAATGCAAAGAGGCGGGACTGAAAATAAATGTGCGTAAAACCAAGTACATGCACATGGGTTCCAACGCAAGCACACCGATTGTTCTTAACGGACAGGATGTGGAAGAGGTGCAAGATTTTTGCTATCTTGGAAGCATTGTCAGCATGGACGGCCGAGCCGAAAAGGATGTTGAGGCTCGGCTAAATAAAGCTCGTCAGGCCATCGGTATCCTTTCCCTTTCTGGAGGTTAAGAGAGATCTCCCTTCGCACGAAGCTGCGAGTTTTTGAAGCATGCGTCAAATCCGTGTTGTTATATGGTTGTACTACGTGGAAAGTGACCGTTTGACTTACCAAGAAACTACAGACTTTCGTGAACCAATGCCTCTGACGCATTTTAGGAATATTCTGGCCAGAAGTGATCTCCAACGACGAACTTTGGAGTACAACTGGCCAGACTAAAATAGGTATTGAGATTCAACGGCGGAAGCGGCAGTGGATCGGTCATACTTTGAGGAAACCAGAGCGAAACATCGCCAAACAGGCTCTGGACTATAATCATCAAGGAAGACGTCGGGTTGGTCGACCATGTAACACATGGAAGCGATCAGTTGAACAGGAGGCCAGAGGACTAAACAAGTCCTTCCAACAGCTTAAGGCCGATGCTCAGGATCGCGCCTTGTGGAAGAGAGTTGTTTCTGTCCTATGCTCCTATAGAGGGTCTTAACAGGAATTTGATTGATAGACAAAATTGAGTTTTGTGCTGTCATAAAGAACCTTACCAAGCAAGCAAAAATGCCACAAATTATTTTAGAAGAAATATCATCTGTTTACAGTGACCCTTGCCCTAAAAAAAACGATAATTTATAAGTGCTATAGTTTACTCAGGCAATGCAGAGAGTTAATAGAAGATGATAAATACTCGGGCCGGCCGATTGAGGTCACTTGCTCGAAAATCGTCGAAAAGTGGAGAAACTTGTTCTCGAAGATGCTCGTTGAAAGCAGAAAAAAACTGCAAAAATGGTAGGGGTGTCATATCTAACCATTTTGGATATCCTTCACGATCATTTCGGCATGTCTAAGGTTAGCGCAAGATGGTTACCGATAACGCTCTCAGCGGTTCAGAAAAAGCAGTGCGTCGAGTGATCACGCGAGTGTTTGTATCTCTGTACCGAGAACATGGATGAAATTTTAAGCCGCATTGTTACTGGAGACAAAACGTGGGCTCATCGTTATGAGCCTGAATCAAAGCAGGAGTCAATGCAGTGGCTCCGTAAAGGCGCTTTACCCCCTAAGAAATTCAAGGTCTCACAATTCGCCGGGAAAATCATAGTCATTATTTTTTGGGATTCAGAGGCGGCTTTGATGATCGACTATAAAGAAAAAGGACAAAATATCACAGGGGGATACTATGCTAACCTGCTACAAAAATTAAAGGATACCATCAAAGAAAAAAAAAGAGGAAAGTGGATTCGAGGTGTGCTGCTTTTGCACGACAACGTGCCTGTTCACAAGAGTTACGTTTCAATGGTTGTCCTACGGGAATGCGGCTACGGGATATTGAAGCACCTGCCTTATAGTCTAGATCTGGGCCCTTCGGATCACTATTTGTTCCCAAAACTGAAGAGCTTCGGGGAAGAAAATTTACCAACGATGAAGAAGTGAAGTCGACTATTTTGAAGGCCTTGACAAAACATTTTTTTTAGAAGGAATTGTGCGAAATATGTTAAATGTATTAGGCTTAAGAGAGAATATATTGAAAAGGAAAATAATAACTTGCTTAATTTTACCACCCTTCCCTGTCATCCCGCGAAATATTTGACCTCCCCTCGTATCAACAGCAACATCCCAGCTGATTATTGGTTCAGGCTTGGAACCTACATATATCTGCAGAACAAATTTCTGAGCTCCATCGTATTTTGCCCTCACTCGAAAATCTTTAACGTAAAAGAGATTGTTGGGCAGGAGAGAGGTTGCATTATATTTGCAGGATGATTTTTTTGGAAGTTCAATCTAATATTATTGGAAATTATGTACACATGTCCTTGCTTTCCAAATCTTTTAAAATAGCATTAATCTTTTTAAAATTATTTACTTATTTCATCATCTTCAAAAGATTCAAAATCTCAATTAAGATACCAGCGGATGAAGTGCATTTTACAGCATCCCAGAGTGATGTAAAACAATGAATGAATGAATGGCAGTTAAATGACCTATAAGATGTAATCGAATTACTGCACAATCCTTGCCACACTTTCACCTGGAAAATGAAAACACACCTATCGTTATGCAATATTTGGTACTTTCTCCTGACCCCTTAAATATATAATTTGCAATCTTTCTTTTCATTTAAGCACTTTTTCATTTCACTAAGTAAATTTTCTTAAGATAGCAAACAAGCTGGTTCTGTCGTTATCACGTGAATATTAAAGTGAAGAAAAGCTAAAAACTTCATTTTAAATTTTTTACTGCACCAAATTAAGCAAATAAACCACACTTATACACTACCACCACACTTATAGTTATGACGAGAGATAACTCGTATCCAAGTCAAGATCCTTTTTTCCTTTTAAAGTAGAACGCGTGACACATTATTCTTTATATTTTATCACTGTTTTTCATTATTATTATCATGGCTTTTTTTTTTAACATTTTTCATATAATTATTTTTTCTTTTCATTTGACATTCTTTTTTATTTTTGTTTTCTTCTGTTTAGTGCAAAATAAATATGAATTTAAACGTTTTTTCCTTTATTTAAATTGTCGGTCGTCCTTTTAAGACTGTGTGCTATTTCTTTCGTTTTTATGTCATTTTATTGCAAAATAAAAGGACATAGAAAAACTTGGTGAAAACGAAAGAAACACGATGACACAAGAAAACAGAATTGAAAAGAATAGCTAGGGGATGCAAACAAAGCTTTAAAAAAAAGTAGAATGAAAAGTTCTCATAGAGTAGAAATGTGTCGAAATGAATGCGCCACACACATTCCTGCACACTGCAGAAAAAAAAACCAATACAATGATCAAATTGGAGAGAATTAAATTGTCCACTCTCTTGCTCTCTTATCAAAATATAATCCGATTTTAATGAAATTTTGACATGCTCTACTCAAATAATAATGTTGAAATCAAAACTGGAAGAAAATCACTCGAAATAACTCCATCTACAAATGTTATTGCACTAAAAAAAAATTCCGAAGGAAATCACTGGAAAAAATCGATATTTTTGCTACCCCTAATAAATGATTACAATTGGGGTTTATATGAGTGCACGGACGGGCAATATCAACCAAAACCACCCCCTCATATTACTCTCACACCCTTGCTTCATGTCTCGTTTCTTTTTACACGTCTGTATTGCACTGAATTTGTAAAACGTGGGGATTCCCCTTAACAATTTCCATACAATGTAAAAAAAAGAGAAATGAAAGGCTTCACTATATTGAATTTTAGGCTGGTATTAGCCGTATATCCTTTAACCCCGTTTCACTTGCCAGAAACTACAAAAAACACTAACAACAACCACCACCAAGTTAATTTGATTCGATTTTTCTTTTACAGAAATTTTTATTCCACTTCTAACACCAATTTATTCACCTTGCTATTCTATTCGCGTGTTATTTCATCGTATTCGAGCGAAGGAAAAAAAATTTAAAATCATTTATCTCAGTGCTAAGATGATTGAAATGCGTTTTATCGCCCGAAATTCATTGATCATCGTAATCAGTACAACCGACCGAAGCACCCTCTTCTCAGAGTGGTGCATCCCCCGAAAAATTACACACGAACTGCGTTTTTTCACCAGAGCAGATAAATTTTCTTTTCTGCTTGCTTTCGAATTTCGAAGTCGATTCACACGCGTGTTTCGATCCGATCCGTTCGAGTTGAGAGGGCTTTTTGGTTGAAATTCTGTTGAAAGTTGAACACTCGAAAGCAAACTTTTATACAACAAAAATATATTTTTGGATTTGATTAATACGCTGGTAAGCTTTTCGTAAAGTAGACGAGCTGGCGCGCTTTTTCTTAACATGTGTGAAAAAGAAATTTTATGTGAAAATTTCCCATTTTTACCCCTGATGAGGTGGATTGGTCAGGTACATAAGTTCATAATGTGTGTATCTTGTTTACACAAAGTGTTTTGATTCTTGTCTCCGATACAGTGGAAAGTGGAATTTTATTTAGGTGAAAAAAAAAGGAAATTGGAAGCAGCAAGGTTCACACTCTACCCCTTTGTTTTCAAGAATATGAATTGCTACTTTCGTCATTAGTTCTCAAATTCATAAACATCACCCACTCAATATATGTATACCTTACATAATTTAGGGTGTAGCCTAGTGGATGTTGGACTTCAATGCCAAGGTCGGGAGTTTAAATCCCGCTCGACGTATAATTTTCAACACACTACTTGAGTGTATATATCTGTGCCACCTCTGCAAAAATGAAAATTGGTATATATAGAGGGTTGTGCGAAGGGTTAACAACCCTTTCACAATAACAAATAAATGTTAATGAACATGGAGGTCAGGAGGCCAAAGATCGATTTGCGATATAGTGCCATTGAAGAAGAATAATAGTAATAGTGATTCTATGAATTCGCCTGCAGCTTTTGTCAACAATATGGTCGAGTGAGAAATTATGCAGAAAACTGGAACCAAACTTGAAAGACTAAGGGAAAATGAAAGGTTCGTTAAAAGGTTATGTAATCATCATCAATGGCACGACAGCCCAAATCGGGTCTTAGCCTCCTGAAGTCGTCGCCTCCAATCGTCTCGATCCAAAGACCGCGTACTCCAGCTGCTAATTATACTCTAGATGAAATCTGAGAGTATATTGTGTTTGCCTTACCGTTTGTAACGCTAAGAAATAATGCTCGCACAGAGCCGCCAAGGGTACAGAAATATTTAAATATTTGTTGTCGCTCAAAAACTTCGATTCCGAGTTGCTGTCTGTCCGTCTGTCTACAGCATAACTCTCGAACGCTTTGAGTTATCATGCTGAAATTTGTTGTGTGTCATTTTTAGCAAAAAAGAAACTTTAAGTTCGTGAACGGGCCACATCCCTCCACTCCTTCTACCCCCTCCCATACAAATTTCACGAAATTCCGAAATTTTCAGAAATTGATTTTTCTTTGAAACTATTTAAGCTATCAATTTGAAATTTGGGTCAAAGTATTATGATATAGATGTTATTAATATGACAGTATTGATCCGATCCCTTACTCTTTCTACCCCCTCCCATACAAATGCATAATTTTGAAAAATGCAGTTTTTCGATTTTCATTGAAACTAGCAAAGTTATAAAAATGAATTTTTGTCAGAATTAATTTTATTATAATTCTAATCAGAATTGAAAAAATTATAAACTTCATCTAACTCCTTCTACCCCCTCCCATACAAATTTCATGAAATTTAAATGAAATTATTTTTCTTCGAAACTGTTAAGGCTATAGACTTGATATTTTGCATAAAGTATAAAAATAGAAATATCAATACCGAGAAAAAAATGTGTTTTGATCCGTACACTCCTTTTACCCCCTCCCATACAAATGTATAATTTTTGTTAAGTGCATTATATCGATTTCCATTAAAACTGGAAAAAGTATAAACTTAAAATTTTGCCAGAATTTGTTTTTTAATAATTGCAATAAATGCTAAAAAAAATTATCAGCTCCTCTTCACTCCTTCTACCCCCTCCCATACAAATATCTGTATTATAAATTCAAGAAAAGCATGTCTCCTTCGAATATATTAGAACTATCGAATTTGAAATTGAATCAAAGCGTGGTGATAAGGATGATGATAAGCAGTTTCAAAATCATTTTAAACGCTCCACTTTCTCTGCCACCTCCCATACAAATGCCTCAATTTCAGGAAAACTATGTCCAATTGAAAATAATGAAAGCTACAAACTTTAAATTCGGCACGAAATATTTTGCATACCACATTAGGTGTCATATCTAAAAATTACAAACCTTCCTCCTCTCCTTCTACCACCTCACATATAAAAGTCACTATTAATTATTTAAAAGAATTGGAGGTGACATATTTACCGGTACATTGAATTCTTTCTCATTTCATCTAGAGTATCATATGATTGGGGTTTACGCTCAATCATAATTCTTTTATGTTTTTTAAGATGGCTTTGCTATCTTCATCAACCGAGTCTTCCCATCGCTTGCGTGGCTTGCCTACTGGCCGGTTACCACTCGCTTTGCCTTTCAGAGCACGTTTGGGGATTCTCCTGTCTTCCATTCGCTCTACATGGCCAGCCCACTGCAGTTTACGTAGCTTGATGAACGTTGAAGCTTCTGGTTCGTCGTAGAGTTGATACAACTCATGGTTGTATCTTATTCGCCATTTCGTTCCTTTCTTCACAGGTCCCAAAATTCTTCGGAGGACCTTTCTTTCAAATGCCTTAACTGCTTTTTCGGAAGTTCGTGTTAATGTCCATGTCTCACTGCCATAACAGAGCATAGGTCGTATAATAGTTTTATATATCCGCAGCTTATTGTTCCTGTGCACTTTCTTGGATTTCATTATTGGAAGTACCGAATAATACGTTTTATTTGCTAATATTATCCGTCGTTTGATTTCGTCTGTTTCATTAGCGTCCTTTGTTAGATTAGCCCCAAGATATATGAAATTGTCCACATTCTCCAAATTATATTCCGCAATTGTTATGTTTTGTCTGATAGGCGCTCTCCTTCTTATTTGCGTCATTACTTTTGTTTTGTTTTCGTTAATGCGCAACCCGACTTCTTTTGCGGCGGAGTCAAGATTGACAAATACCTCCTTAGCACTAGGGAAGGATCTTGCTAGGATGTTAATGTCGTTAGCGTATGCTACTAGTTGGGTGGACTTGAATAGTAGTGTCCCGCTGGTGTCGACTGGGATTTTTCGGACGACATACTCTAGTGCCAAGCTGAAAAGCGTGGGGGCTAGACCATCTCCCTGCTTTAAACCACATTCCGTTCGAAAGCTGGTTGTGGAATCGGTTTGTATTCTCACTTGGGATTCAGTGTTCGTCATTGTGAGTCTTGTTAGTCGGACTAGTTTTGGAGGGATTCCAAAGTCAAGCATAATTTGGTACAGTACGCTCCTGTCGATACTGTCCTATGCTTGTTTAAAATCTACGAAGATTTGGTGCACGTCAGTGTTATATTCCCAGCATTTCTCAAGCACCTGTTTCACCGAGAATATCTGGTCTGTTGTAGATCGTCCGGTTCTGAATCCGCCTTGGTATTCGCCAATTATTTGATTAGTATAGGGCTTAAGACGACGTTCAATTATTTTTGTCAGTATTTTATAGGACGTACACAACAATGATATTCCTCTGTAATTCTCACAGCCGAGTTTGTCTCCTTTCTTGTAAATTGGACATATAATGCTTTTTCGCCAATCGTCGGGTATGATTTCCTCTGTCCAAATTTTACATATCATGCTGTGCAGTATTTCAGCGACACAATTTTCACCGTTTTTCAGAAGTTCAACTGGTATTTCGTCAATTCCCGGCGCTTTGTTTAGTTTTTGGTCACAAAGGGCTGCTTTGATTTCGTGGGTAGTGTCGTTGATGGTTCATCTTCGTCAGTTGAGGCTTCAATTGAAATGTTGTCTGTTGTGATCGGTGCTAATGGGGTGGGATTCAAAAGATGTTCAAAGTGTGAAGCCCATCTCCTTTTGATTTCTTCTGTGTCGCTGATGATATTGCCCTCTGCGTCTTAGCAGAGACTGGTTTTTGGCTTATATCTCTTTTACTATTGCGTATGCGTCCCGCGTTTTATTTTGTCTCATGTCGTCGTCCATTTTTTGTAGTTTGTCATTATGGTACTTCCTTTGTTTTCGTCTGCAGGTCTTTTTCGCATATCGCCTAAGCTCGTCATATCTTTCTTTTTTGGCTCGTGATGGTCGTTTAGTAAAAATTTTGTAAGCCTCGTTCTTTCTATCTATTGCGTCGCGACATTCTTGGTCGAACCAATCATTATTTTTTCGCCGTGCTTGATACCCTTATACCTCTTCTGCGGAGGATTTGATGCCGTCTCGTATTTTCATCCACGCATTCTCCACTGGCATATTTTGGATATTTTCATATATTGGTGTGAGGTGTTTATTACATGCTAACATGTAGCCTGCGCCACCCTTTCGTCGTTAAGCTTGTCGACATTGAATTTGCGAGCTCTACTCGTTTTCGAATATCCACGACAAGCTATTTCGCATCGATACTTGGCTCTGACTAGATAGTGGTCAGAATCACAATTCGCACCGCGGAGAGTTCTTACATCAAGTATGTTGGAAGCAGCCCTTTTCTCAATTAGAACGTGGTCTATTTGGTTGAAGGTGTGACCGTCTGGTGATGCCCACTTTCGTTTGTGAATATCGCGATGCGGGAAGCACGTAGAGCTTACTATGATATTTTTGCTGCTTGCGAAATCAATAAGACGTTGGCTATTGTCGTTGGTTATGTCATGGAGACTGTGCCCTCCTGTTGTTCCTCTATGAGCCTCCTCCTTTCCGACTTTAGCATTAAAATCCCCTAAGACAATTTTTAGGTCATTCGAGGGCAGTGAGTCATAGGTTGTCTCTAGGGTGGCATAAAATTCGTCTTTAGTTATATCGTCCTTGTCTTCTGTTGGTGCGTGAACGTTGATCAACCAAGTGTTGAAAAATTTGGTCTTTATTCGGATTGCACACAATCTTTCACTTACTGGTCTGAAGCTCGTGACCTGCTGTTTAAATTCTTTGTCAACGATAAAAGCGACTCCAAACTATCTGCTTCCCGACAAATTTTCCACTTGGATAGATTGTGTGTGATCTCATGTCCATGATTTCGCTACCGAGCCATTTCGTTTCTTGGATGGCAGTTATGTTGATGTTGTGTTTTGCCACTTCTTCGAGAAACTCTTTCAGAGCTCCTGTCCTAAATAAGGATCGAACATTCCAAGATCCAATAGAGTAGTCCATTTTTCGTTTGCGGGGTTGTTGCCGTTGAGTCCATCCTTTCCGAGGCTGTTCTTCAGGTTTCTGGACAGTGTTCTTTTTCCGATGATGCGTTGTCGGCGCCACGCCCAACCCCCGACCTGGAGGACCGGTCCTACTTATTTATTACACCCTAGTAGAAAAATGGAGGGAGTTTTGAGCTAAATATGACATGCTGGAGTTCTCACAGCTATGCTGCGAGTCCAACTATGTCATACTTTTTGCCTACTTCCTGAGACGCACTGGTGTTACTGGCCATTCAGATTAACTCCATGTTCCCTCCTCGTTTCTCAAACCGGGCTTGGGACCGTCTATGGCGGAGTTTCGCCCGACTTGTTGGCAGTTTATTTAAGTTTCGACCTTAAGATTTCATTCAAAAATGTTCAGTTTTTGTGTTTTTTTCATTGCACATGGAACACCTTAGACCCCCTTCGGTGCATAACAATTTTGGAATAAATTATTATTTTTTCTCTACGTACATTAAATATGTTAGATGTATCCACATGGAAAATTGAAACTTTGCATTTTTCACCTGAGCCCTAAAAAAACAATTGAATTTCCGTTATTTTTGCCTACCACCTCCCCCCCTTACATCACCCAATTTAAAATTACCAAAATTAAAGGCTATGCAGTTCTGGAATCTGAAAAAAATTTTAATTTAATATCTCTACTCAGTTTTGAGATTAACGGTTTGAAATTTTGAAAAGTGCACCATATTTAAAATGCTCTCCATTTTTCCTCACTACTATTATGTCCAAATGTTATATTTTGTCGTATTTCGCTAGTATATGTAGCTTAATATATGTTCCAAGTTTCAATTACATAGCTTTAGAAATTGTCAAGATATTCATTTTTAAGTGTTTTTCTTCGCAGCTCCGCTGACCTACCCCGTACAATAATTAGTCTCCTTCTAAGCTGATTCTTGCAGATGTATATGCCACCTTAATGGTCCTAAAATATGAATTTTTTGTGGTACGTAATTTCGAAGATAGAATCATTTAAAAAAAATTTGGCCGTCAATTTACTTTTAGCCCCTTTTTTCGGATAAAAAAATTAATTATTTTTAAAGTTTGTTCCACAAAAACCTCTATATAAATGTTGATTTTTAGCATCCTAGCTAGAACCATAGTTGAGATATTCGAATTTTAGTTTTCGGTCTTAGCGCTCCTCCCGTCACCCTCTTAGCATTTACACCCCCCAAAATAAGTGTCCATGTGAGATCCGCAACCATCTACCTAAATCCACTCAGAAATTAATTTTCTATTTTAAGGGATTTGGGAGTTAATGTGCTCTGAGCGTACACGTACGGCGTACAAAATTTCAGGGTAGCTAATTTTTTTTCCAAGTCGATCACAACACTTTATTCTTAAAATAATAAAGTAAAAGAAAATTCCTATAAATGATACAAATACAGGAAAGTAATAGGGACGAAATACCATGGAAAAATTAATTTAGCTTTTGATTTTGATGAAAATGGAACCTTAGCCTTATAACATGAGCATGTACAGCTAAATGTGAATGTCTATGTACCTATTCCTCTTTAACTATATTTTTTTCCTTTTAAAACACCTTTATTTTCCGTGTTAGCTATCACAAAAAAAGGAAGGGAAAAGAGAACCAAAAATCTCATTAAGGATTGTGAAACTTTGTGAAAACGAAAGAAATAGTTATTAAATATGCTGATTTACTTTGAAATGAATTATTAGAGTTTTCAATTAAAAATACCTCACTCTAGCTTTCATATTTTCTTCCCTCTCTCTTCTTGAGGCCTGACACGAAAGTCTGATGAAGTACGGTGAGGCTAAGGCAGGTTGGGCAGAGTTTGGCGTCAACACTGTCGTCGGGGCACATGATCGGGTCAACACTGCGATCATGAAGAATTCCTTTTTGCGTTCGGAGCCTTAGTCCCGAGGTAGGTCGACGCGAAGAGCTCTAAAGCATCTTTTGTTGTAGGTCAAGATTTTGTGAACAGTATTGGTACAACGGAGTAGGGTCTTCGCTAACCATCCGCAAACTAAAACTCTCAAAGCGAACATTGAAGCCGTCATCGCCGAAATAGAACCCCAATTTTGCGAAAGAATGATCAAAAATTCCGAGAAAATTATGAAAATATGGTAGCAAATCCGAGGCAGCCATTTGACAGATATTGTATTCCATACATAATCCCCGAGTGTCTACTTTATTTCAGGGACATCCAATCAAATCTTCGTTTTTTTTTTTTTTTGTCATACATATGTTTTTTACTTCGCACCTCATTCGTCTCTTTTTTTCAAAACTACTATCATAAACTCATACATATTTAAGGATCTGTGGCAAACCCGAAAAATATAGTGATCTGTTAAGCAAATTTCACATATGTACATATTTTAAATCTTTGACGTGTTAAATATAATTATTGTGTCTGTCTGTTATATGTTTATAAATGGCTATAGGTTGGCGATTGTAATGAAACTTGGAAACTATTAATATGAAATTTAGAATATATTTATATCATATATTTCTATAATAAATGTGATCTTTAAATGTACAAATTGTTTGAATCCTCCCATTACTTCCCATACAAACTAATCTTTTTCATGAAATATTAAACACAAATTTTTTCAGTACGTATAATATACATCGAGCTAAAATACCAAATCCTTAGTTAGCATTATTATTAATACCGGGAAAAAATTAACCTATTAGCTTCTATCCTTCTACCCACTCTCATACAATGTAACACAATTCCACAACTTTTCAAAATTCGGTTTCCTTCGGGGCACAAAGTATGAAAGTTACTGATCTGAAATTTTAAATATATCAATTTCATGATGATTATAGTTGTTTCTCGAAAAGTCACCAAAAACCCTACACTACTTCTACCACCTCCCATACAAGGTTAAAAATAATTTCTGAACCATTTTTATTTCTTAACGGTTGTCTAATGCTCCTTTCTCCATTAAAAATTATGCTATTCTTAAAATCAATTCTCTGTCAAACTGCATCCTGCATCTAAATTTGTAATTCAACTCTCATAATTTATCATGATTATTATTCTGCAAAATGTTACTATAGATGGAAATTATGACCGATGCGGATCCTGCATATAAATGGTCATATTATAGGATTAATCAGGATATCATTTGCTTATCATTCTGTCTATGGCAAATGAACCTCCCATCGTCATTAAATTTAGCTCCAGGGAAAAGCTCATCATTTCAACTGCAGAGAAACTTCTTAGTATATCCAAGTAGTTCTGAATACGAGATCCAATAATTAGTTTTGTCTGCATGTCCTTCATAGTTTCATATCTCAAGAAAAAGGATGCTGTGGGCTCAATCTTTTCTATAAAATAACACAGATGGAATTTATATTTTCATTTTTTTCGAGGCAACTTCATTGCAAGCTTAAAATAGTAAATATCCTTCTCCTATAGGAAATTTCATTTTAGGACGTACTCACACATAAACATATACTATCAGTGCAAAAAACGAAGGATGATAGTAGATGTTGTGTAGGTATTGTAAAGGAGAGCATCTGTTTACTTTTGCGGAGTAAAAAAAGATACGCATGCTCTGCATTTTAATGGCGGTTCTACCGTTGTCGTAGTGATAACCTGCAATATAAAAATATTCAAGAGAATCCTGTCCAGGAGTATTTTCTTCGGGTTACTTTCCTTGCATCTTTGCTTCAATATTCTCAGGTTGATGCGTGGGTTTTGCGTGCAGTAAAACAGTGGGTGGTTTAATTCTTGTTGCTATGAAGAATCTCACAAAAGGATAATTTTCTAGGAGATAAGATTTACGTCATAGGAAAACACATTATTTCCATAATCGTTAATGAGTGGTTTTTTCTGAACGATAGATTATTATTTTTATACTCTAGATGAAATCTGAGAGTATATTATGTTTGCCTTACCTTTTGTAACGCTAAGAAATAATGCTCGCATAGAGCCGCCAAGGGTACAGAAATATTTGTTGTCGCTCAAAACCTCGATTCCGAGTTGCTGTCTGTCCGTCTGTCTGTCCGTCTGTCCGTCTGTCTACAACGCAACTCTCGATAGCTTTGGCCTATCGTGATGAAATTTGTT
Source organism: Chorisops tibialis (assembly GCA_963669355.1). NCBI lineage: Eukaryota > Metazoa > Arthropoda > Insecta > Diptera > Stratiomyidae > Chorisops > Chorisops tibialis. The sequence continues at coordinate 166,558,882 of OY770263.1, read as the reverse complement.
GTATGTCATTTTTAGCAAAAAAGTAACTTTAAGATCGTGAACGGGCCACATCCCTCTACTCCCATACAAATTTTATGAAATTTCGAAATTTAAAGAAATTGAATTTTCTCCGAAACCATTTCAGCTATTAACTTGAAAATTAGGTCATAGTATAATGATACAAATATCATTAACCTCAAGAAATATTGATCTGATTTCCTCACTCCTTCTACCACCTCCCATACAAATGCACAATTTTCAAAAATGCATTTATTCGGTTTGCATTGCAACTAGCAAAGCCAAATGAACCAATTTTTGCCATAATTAATTTTATTATAATTGCAACTAATTTTGGAAAAACTATCAACTTTACCTCACTCCTTCTACCCCTTCCCATACAAATTTTACGAAATTTCGGGATTTAAATTAAATTAGTTTTCTTCAAAACCGTTAAAGCTATCAACTTTAAAATTTGAGAAAAGTATAATATTTCAAATATAATTGATGTCGAAAAATTTGGTTTTGATTCGGATATTCCTTCTACCCCCTCCCATACAAATGCAGAATTTTGTTAAATGCATTTAACCGATTTCAATAGAAACTAGAAGAAGTAGAAACTTGAAATTTTGCCAGAATTTATCCCTTAATAATTGTAATAAATGCTAAAAAAATATAGCCTTCACCCCACTCCTTCTACCACCTCCCATACAAATTTTTATATTGGAAGTTCAAGAAAAGTTTTCTCCTTCGAATATATGAGAGCTATGGACATTAAAATTGTAACAAAGCAATGTGATTAGGATGTTGATAAGAAGATTCAAAATCATCCAAAATCTCCCACTTTCTCTGCCACCTCCCATACAAATATCATAAATTCAGACAAAAATTGTTCAATTTCCTCGAAAATTATGAAAGCAAGAAACTTTGAATTCAGCATGAAATATTTTATATACTACATTCAGTGTTACATACAAAAATTACAAACCTCCCCCTCTGCTTTTACCACCTCCCAAACAAAAGGTAAGTAAGTAGTTCATCTAGAGTATCATATGATTGGGCTTTACGCCCAATCATAATTCTGCTATGTTTGTTTTACTATGTTTGATTTCTTGTGTTATATTTAGTTTTGTTGTTATTACTTTGGGCATAATAATTAAGTCAAGTTTCGTCTAAAGTTTATTTTAATTCATGATGTACCTATCGCACATTGAAGTTAATTAGGATTCTTCTAAAACTACGGCCTCTGACGAACCTATTCTGATATTCCCAGGTATATTGTTTTAGATTTCCAATAGTTGTGTTCTGTTAGATGGGTCTTGATGATGTTTCCAATGGGGAAGATAAACTGCTACTAGGGGGGATTTGTAAGGACCTTAACATTTTTAGAGTAAATAAAGTGCTGCTTTTGAATGGAGAAAAACTTTCTTCAAAGAGATCAATCTGAAAGAACACTGTTACTCTTTCTTATTCGTGGCGTTTCGGGCTCTGCTGAGACCTTTATCAAACTGCGTTACAGTGTAGAATCCGGAAATCTTTTCTTTCAAATCGAAATGCACTGTGAAAACATTCACCAAACTATGAGATCATCTTGTACAGAAAAACAATGAATTCGCTTCGCACACAGAAAGAAAGTCAAAGGTCTAAGCCTTATAGTCTAACTCGATACTTACTATTTTCAAGGCTTTAGTCAGAGATTTATTATCAGAAATGAAGCTATCGCTCTGCACTCTCAAAGTTATAAATGGGTCAGATGCATCTAAAACAAGCAACGTCCATAAATCAATTGAGGATGAATGGTAAATTGTACAACTATACTGATGCACTAATTTACGCAACAGACACGGAATCAGAAATAGAAAATTATATGAATGAAGATATGCAAAAACATTACAGGACTACGATTGGGCGCAAGGCCCAATCATGCGATACTCTAGATGAAGAGACATTTTTTGATTTCAAGAAATTTTGTATGGGGAGTGGTAGAAGGGGTAACGCCACTAAACCAATTTTTTCACATCATGCTAGAGTTGCCATCAGAATGTTTTTTTGAAAATATAAGCTTTAAAAATTTGATAGGTACTGAGAAAATTAGTGTAGTGTATTTAGTGAAATTGTGCATTTTGCATGAGAGGTGGTAGAAGGAGTGGGGAGTTCTTTATAAGTTTTTCAGAAATAACTATGAACATCATTTAACATTTTTTCAATCGCAGATCAGTAGCATTCAAACTTTTCAGGAAAATCGACTTTTTTGTTGTGAAATTGTGTCATATTGTATGAGAAAGATACAATATGACACAGAAGGAGTAAAGCTAATCATTTAATTTTTTTTTTTGGTCTTACTAATAATTCTAAATAAATATTTTGATCAAAATTGCAGCTAGATAAATTTTATACGTACTGAGTAAATTGGATTACAGTATTTCATGGAAAAGTGCAGGTTATATGAATGGTGATAGATATTGTAGATAGGTGCATAGGACAGAAAAAACTCTCTTCCAGAAGGCGCGATCCTGAGCATCGGCGTTAAGCTGTTGCCAGGACTTATTTATTCCTCTAGCCTCCTGTTCAACTGCTCGCTTCCATGTGTTACACGGTCGACCAACCCGACGTCTTCCTTGAGGATTATAATCCAGAGCCTGTTTGGCGATGTTTCGCTCTGGTTTCCTCAAAGAATGAAAGATCCACTGCCACTTCCGCCTTTGAATCTCAATACCTATTTTAGTCTGGCCAGTTGTACTCCAAAGTTCGTCGTTGGAGATCACTTCTGGTCAGAATAATCCTAAAATGCGTCAGAGGCATTGGTTCACGAAAGTCTCTAGTTTCTTCATAAGGCGAAAGGTCGTAGTACAACCATATAACAACACGGATTTGACGCATGCGTCAAAAACTCGCTACTTCGTGCGAAGGGAGATCTCTCTTAACCTCCAGAAAGCGGAAAGGATACCGAAGGCCTGACGAGCTTTATTAATACGAGCATCAATATCCTTTTCGGCTCCGCCGTCCTGCTGACAATGTTTCCGAGATAAAAAAAATTTTGAACCTCTTCCACATCTTGTCCGCTAAGAACAATCGGTGTGCTTACGTTCTAACCCATATGCATGTACGCTCATTTCTTTTCAGTCCCGCCTCTTTGCACTTAGAATGCAACGAGCGAACATTTGAATGGCTATGTGCAAGTAAACACACGTCATCAGCATAATCAAGGTGACTTAAGATGTTAAATAGTCTCCATTGAAGACCTTTATCTTCCCCACTTCCTAGTGCAGCTTTCAAGATGTCATTTATTACCATCAGAAACAGGGCTGGTGATAATATGCAGCCTTGTCTGACACCCGTTCGCACAGTAAAGCTCTTCTCTATGCAAGACGCGACACCTCGTATCCTCGTAGGATTCTTTAATCATTATTTTGAATACCTCTCCTACGCAAAGCATTCCATATGTAATCTCGCTTAACGCTGTCGAAAGCCTTCTCGAAGTCCACAAACATGAGATGTAGTGGCGAACCCATTTCGGCTGACTGCTCCAATATTATCCGTAGGGTATTTGTGTTGTCGGTACAAGACGACTCTTTACGGAATCCAGCCTGATAAACTTCGAGACGGCACCACTAATCCTATTGAGAATTACCTTAGCTATGATTTTCGATACGACAGTAAGTAGACATACATATACCACGCCGATTGCCACAATCCCGAAGGTCGCCCTTATTCGGAATTTTTACAATGACGCCCTCCTTCCATTCAGTCGGATATATTTTGAGGTAGTAGCCATGGTCATTTTAAAACATTTTGACTCCGCCAAAAAATGATGTCTATTTCAACTAGTCAGCTTTTACGTTGACTCTTTCAATTGTTATAAACGAAGAAGTCTGTGAAGCTGGGATAACAGGCAAATAAGAATTTGGACAGATTTTTGCTACGTATGACATTGTAGCGCCATAAACTGTTGTAACTAGACGAAGACGAAGCAAGAAATTCTTAAAGGCCTTTAGTATGCACATGAATTTGTAAACTAAATTTCATCACTTAATAGTTCAACAAAGAAATGATATCTCTGGCTGTTTCGAGTTGGCCATGGAGCTGTTAATCGAGCTGTCGATATTTAAAAATTCGACGAGTAACAGCTCGTATTAAATATATATGATAAAAGATTTCGATTTCACTAAAAAACCACTTGAAACATAATTCTAGGGAGTTTAAATTTATACTTTGCCTAAAATTTCAACGAAAAAGAAAACGCAGAAAATAAATACTTGGCATAAAATCTTCGATTTGAAAATTTCCCGCTCTATGCTTGAACAGTGTCCAAACTCTTATAAGAACGGGTTCTTTCATACACAGTTGATCTAATCTGGGCCACCGCAGTCTGCGAAGAAAATAAATCGTTAACTTTTGCGAAGCGTCAAAATTATTCCACAACAACAGATGTTAAAAAATTTGGAGGACATAAGGCCAATTTCGATTTGGGCTGTAAAGCCATTGAAGAAAAACTTCTGATATGTTAAATACAGCAATAAACAAAAAAAATTAAAATTTACAATAAAAAAAATAAACAATTTTATTCTTAATTATCAAAAGAATTGTCGCCTTGCATCTCATTCTCTCCCCCATCGCCATCTTCACCATTTTCATCTTCATCATTCGGTTGATTGTGTGACTCCCACCAGGAGAGAACGCCCAATCCTGATTCATTTATTGCACCCTGAAAAACAGTCCCAATTTAAATTATTTTTTTTTCAATCAACTAAATTGTTTCGAGTACTCACAACTATCCTATACGGTGTTTTCACCTCGGTTGGCTTCGAAGTCGACGAAGACTGTTGTTCGGCTTGATCTGGCGGTCCGATCGGTGAACTTTCTTCGAAAATTTCTCGAGATACTCGAAATTTAATGGGTTCTCCTACAATGAATATGAATCGTTCACGAAACTGTTGCAATCTGTGAGCTATTTACTCTTACCAATGTCCATAAAAAGATCATGCTTTTCGCCATCTTCGAGCGGATACTCCCAAACCCAAGCTTGTTCTGCTTCTTCGAATCGCGATGGATGTTGCAACGCGGTCGGTGGAATGACGATATCATCGAAGAATCCCATAGTTACTAAGAAACGAGAAGTTTTAGCGTAATTAAGCGCGTCATTTTAATTGTAAATGAAACAAACCATGAACACCTTCCCGGCTGCAACTACGAATCTTCCCGGTAATGACGTCACCAACGGTCGGCCGGAAAACAATGTATCGGAAAATCACTTCAGTGTGTGAAGCGCCATCGCCCGGTAAAATTATGGAATCACCCAATTTTACGAGATCCTTCAGAGCAATGCAAAGGCCAACGTTTAAAAGTACCTAAAATGGGATAAAATCGAGAGATAAGCCTTTGCAAAGAAAAGGTTTTTATAAATTCTTTGACTTGGTTTAAACTCACCTTATTGGCCAGTTTTCGATTGATTTCATCACTTATCGCTTCCGAAAGTTTCAAGTGAAATTGCTCTGGTGCGATACGAATTGTGTCCTTTAATTCTGCCAAAACGAACATTTTCGAGCATCAAGTAAACTCCTGGGAGTTAAATTTAATACATTTTAATTTTTAATTCAACGTATTTTAATACGAAAACTAAGAAACTGAAACACAACAAGCTCCGGAAAAATGTTTTTGAGAAATGTCAAAACAAAGTTGTTCTTGACATTTCGGCGTATCAGCTGATATACACGTGCTGTTGACATTTCGAATTTTCGAAATTTCAAACAGTTACTGTCACTTACTTAAGTAAGGTGTTGAAATCATCTTGAGCTACAGAATTTTCTTTTATTTCATTTATTTATCGCGAGTCGTGAACAACTAAAATGTGGCATCCAGCTCCAGGACAATTTAGCGATGCTGAAGACGATTCAGTTGGCAAGGAGGTAAGTTTCACTGTTTTTTCGTTGTTAAAATTAAATTTTAAGCGCTCAGTTTGTGCAACGAAGTTACGCTCGTTTTTTGTGTATACATAAACATTTTGAGTCCTGTTCAGTTAATTGAAAAATTTCACGTTTTTCGTTTGTGATTGTGCTAAAATTTTCATTCATATTACTTTGGAAGGAGTTGCAGTATGGAGAGTTAGTAGGAGGATTATAACGTCGATTGCATTTCAGTCTACAAACAGCCCATACAAATTTCTAAACGAGATTGAAACGGGACGTGCAGTTTTTCATAAAAGCTATTAAAGATGTCTTATAGTTTCGCTCGGTGTTCACACTGAACTCACATACAAATCAGAAAAAAATCGGTTATCCTTTCATAGAGGCTTATATAGACACGTCCCTATTGCATTTCCGGCTTTTGTATATGTATATTAGCCAGTTAACGTAACTCGGGATTAATTGAATGAAGAAATACATTTTTTAGTTTCCATGTTTTCTTGGACTACAGTTTCCCCATTTTTTAGTGGCACTATTACACCACAATTGAAATTGCTCTTTAAATTGTAGTGCCGATTCATTTCATCGACTGCATTGCTTTCACTGATGAATTGTCTTTTTATTTGGAGGTTATTGGTCAAGTGGGCAAACTCTTGTGTTTTTGAGACCATAAAAATGATTATTTCGACTCCAAGGATTGGAACGGAATAAAACAAATCGAAGTTCATTTTGGTGGCTCTATCTAAGCTTGAACTATTGCTGGGGCCAGGTCTAGCTGCGGCTCTGGGAGGATTAATTCACTGATATACATTGTGACAATAAAGTATCGAGACTTTGTAATTAAAATTACTCTGAAAAATGATATATCAAAATTTTTTTTTTGGTAAGCAGGTAGGACTGTCCTTAATTATTATTTCAAAAATTAGCGCGGTATGTTAATCAGTTTGCTTACAGCAGCTGGTTGAATCGGTACAAGCCAGTATTCCACGGCGATTGCTAAAATGGATAAAAATATGGAACAAGGAATTTGTCTAAAATTTTATGTTTCCAACCAAATTTCGTGTGCGGAATCGTTCCGAATGTGGAAAAAGGCTTACGGTGATTCAGTAAAATCAACAACACGAGCCTACGAGTAGTACAATGCCTTTAAGGATGGTTGAGAGATAGTTGAAGACATGCCTCGATCTAGACGACCTTCGACGTCTTCAACTGACAAAAACATTCAAAAATTGAAGAAAATGATGCTCGAAAACTCCGCCATAGACAGTCTCAAGCCCGGTTAAGAAAGGAGGAGGGAATATGGAGTTAACCTTAATGGCCAGTAACACCAGTGCGTCTCAGGAAATAGGCAAAAAGTATGACATAGTTGGACTCGCGGCATGGCTGAGAATTCCAGCATGACATACATGTATTTAGCTGAAAACTCTCACCCTTTTTCTACTAGGGTGTAATAAATAAGTAGGACCGGTCCTCCAGGTCGGGGGTTGGGCGATGCCCCGACAACGCATCACCGGAAAAAAAAATACTGTCCAGAAACCTGAAGAACAGCCTCAGAACGGATGGACTCAACGGCAATGACCCAGCAAATAAAAAATGGACTACTATTTTGGAATGTTCGATCCTTATTTAGGACAGGAGCTCTGAAAAGAGTTTCTCGAAGTGGCAAAACACAACATCAACATAACTGCCATCCAAGAAACGAAATGGCTCGGTAGCGAAATCATGGACATGAGATCACACACAATCTATCCAAGTGGAAAATTGTCGGGAAGCAGAGAGTTTGGAGTCGTCTTTGTCGTTGACAAAAAATTTAAACAGCAGGTCACGAGTTTCAAACCAGTAAGAAAGATTGTGTGCAATCCGAATAAAGATTAAATTTGTCAACACTTGGTTTATCAACATCCAGGCACCAACAAAAGACAAGGACGATATAACTAAAGACGAATTTTATGCCACTCTAGAAACAACCTACGATTCGCTGTCCTCGAATGACCTAAAAATTGTCTTAGGGGATTTTAATGCAAAAGTCGGAAAGGAGGAGGCTCAGGAACAACTGGAGGGCACAGTCTCTCCGACATAACCAACGACAATGGCCAACGACTTATTGATTTTGCAAGCAGAAAAATATGATAGTAAGCTCTACGAACGTGGGCATCACCAGAGGGTCACACCTTCAACCAAATAGACCACGTTTTAATGGAGAAAAGGGCTGCTTCCAGCATACTTGATGTACGAACCCTCCGCGGTGCGAATTGTGGCTGATCACTATCTAGCCAGAGCTAAGTATTGATGCCGAATAGCTTGTTGTGGATATTCGAAAACAAGTAGAGCTCGCAAATTCAATGTCGAAAAGCTTAAAGACGAAACGGTGGCGGCATGTAATAAACACCTGACACCAATATATGAAAACACCCAAAATATGCCAGTGGAGAATGTATGGATGAAAATACGAGACGACATCAAATCCTCCACAGAAGAGGTGTTAGGATATCACGCACGCCGAAAAAATAATGATTGGTTCGACCAAGAATGCCGCGATGCAATGGATAGAAAGAACGAGGCTTACAAAATTACAAACAAAATACAACACGAGTCAAAAAAGAAAGATGTGACGAGCTTAGGCGATATGCGAAAAAAACCTGCAGGCGAAAACAAAGAAAGCATACATAATGACAAGATACAAAAAAATGGACGACGATATGAGATAAAATGAAGCGCGGGACGCATACGCAATAGTAAAAGACTTAAAAAAGGGATATAAACCAAAAACCAGTCTCTTCAAAGATGCAGGGGGCAACATTATCAGCAACACAAGATATCAAAAGGAGATGGAATTCCTACTTTCAACATCTTCTCAACCTCACTCCATTAACACCGATCATGACAAACAACATTTCAATTGAAGCTTCAACTGGTGAAGAAGAACCATCATCGACACTACCCACACTTGCTGAAATCAAAGTAGCTCTATATGACCAAAAACTAAACAAAGCGCCGGGAATTGACGAAATATCAGTTGAACTTCTGAAAAACGGTAGAAACTGTGTCGCTGAAATACTGCCCAACATGATATGCAAAATTTGGACAGAGGAAATCATACTCGATGATTGGCGAAAAAGCATTATATGTCCAATTTACAAGAAAGGAGACAAACTCTGCTGTGAGAATTACAGAGGAATATCTTTGTTGTGTACGTCCTATAAAATACTGACAAAAATAAATAATAATTGGCGAATACCAAGGTGGATTCAGAACCGGACGATCTACAACAGACCAGCTATTCTCGGTGAAACAAGTGCTTGAGAAATGCTAGGAATATAACACTGACGTGTACCGTAGATCTTAATCAAGCAGACGATAGGAGCGTACTGTTCCAAATCATGCTTGACTTTGAAATTCCCCCAAAACTAGTCCGACTAGCAAGACTCACAATGACGAACACTAAATCCCATGTGAGAATACAAACCGATTCAACAACCACCTTTCGAACGGAATGTTGCATCAATGGACTCCACGCCACTGATAAACACTCGACGCGCTGCTTTTTCTGAACCGCTGAGAGCATTCTCGGTACCCATCTTGCGCTGACTTTAGACATACCGAGATGATCGTGGAGGTATTCAATTAGTTGTATCTGATACTCCAACCATTTTTGCAATTTGTTTCTTTAAACGAGCATCTTCGAGAACAAGTTTCTCCACTTTTTCAACGATTTTTGAGGAAGTAGCCTCAATTGGCCGGCCCGAGAGTTTATCATCTTCAATTGACTCTCTGCATTGCCTGAATAAACTATGCAACTTATAAATCATCGTTTTTCCAAAGCAAGAGTCCCCGTAAACAGACGACATTTCTTCTAAAATGATTTGTGGATTTGCTTGCTTGGTAAGGATCTTTATGACAGCATGAAACACAATTTTGTCCATAGCTAGCATTTTCTTTCCGATTGACTTGTTGATTTAGCGATAACTAAAATGTTAGTTAACTAAAGTGTTAGTTAAGCTAGGGTGTAGCCTAGTGGGTAGCGTGTTGGTTTACAATGCGATATCCATTACATGAAAATTTTGACCTCCCCTTGTATATATTTAGAAATTTCAGTAGTACTTCAACTGAAAGGTTTATCGCAGAGAAACTGCATAAGCTCGTTACTGCTACGTAATTCATTTTTCTCTGAATCCATCCATTAGACGTATTCATGTTAAAAACATAATTAAAACTAAAGCTGCACTGAAGCATTACGCGACCGCAAACTTTTTCGAAGAACTAAAATCCTACAGTTTTACGCGTGAATGACAGATTCTCTTTGATTCGAGAAACCGAAATTTAATTTTGATTGCGATTTACAATAAAAATTCCATTGCACCGAAATGAACGTATAACAATTACACGCCGAGCATTATAAATAAAGTATTTTTGAAACACTTAACTATCTTCAACACTGTACTTAAAAATAGATGCGGTTTTCACGACACCCGTCTGTTTCATACAAAAGTGAACGAATTTGTATATAATTTTTATTTTGACTCGAAAGAATGAACTTCGAATTGAGCTATCTGAGATTGATCAAAAAGGTTTCAAACTCCCATAGCCCATGATCCCCGCCCATAGGCTGCAACAAGGCGCGCGGTAATATTCAATAGCCCGGCAATTCAATCGACGCCGCTTCAGGTTTTCGATGCAATCTCCATGGTCGTGATCAGAGTCAAAATATTTCAAAGATTCCACAAGCTTTCTATCTTGACCATAGACTCAAAAATTTTTCGCATAAAAAATTCCTACCTCTCAAATGAACAATTTTAATTGGCTGGCTCCATGTTTATCATTATGAATGGTGCGACAACCCAAATCGGACCCTGGCCTCCTAAAACCGTCGCCTCCTATCGTCTTGATCCAAAGACCGCGTCCTCCAGCTGCTAATTTTTAAAACGACTTTGCTGTCTTCATCAACCGAGTCTTCTCATCGCCTGCGTGGTTTGCTTGCTGGCCGGTTACCACTCGCTTTGCCTTTAAAAGCACTTTTGAGGATGTCTGTCTTCCATTTGCTCTACATGGCCAGCCCACTGCAGTTTACGTAGCTTGATGAACGTTGAACCTTCTGACTCTGTCGTTCAGTTGATACAACTCATGATTGTATCTTATTCGCCATTCCGTTCCGTCCTTCACAGGTTTCAAAATTCTTCGGAAGACCTTTCTTTCGAATGCGTTGACTGCTTTTTCGGAAGTTCGCGTTAATGTCGTATATTAGTGTTGTAAATTCGCAGGTTATTGTTCCTACTAGTTGCGTGGACTTGAATAGTAGTGCGATTTTTCGGACGACATACTGACTAAGCTGAAAAGCATGCGGGGCTAGACCATCTCCCTGCTTTAAACCACATTCCGTTCGAAAGCTGGAATCACTTTCTATTCTCACTTTGCATTCAGTGTTTGTCATTCGATACTGTCGTATGTTTGTTTAAAATCTACAAAAATTTGGTGAACGTTATATTCCCACCATTTCTCAAGAACCTGTTTCACCGAGAATAATTGGTCTGTTGTAGATCGCCCGGTTCTGAATCCACCTTAGTATTCGCCAATTATTTTATTAGGAATGCGTTTTTCCGGATGTCCTGAAGTCTTCTTTTATCATTTCTATTTTTAAGAACGGTGAACGATCGAATATAAAAAAGTATCGCTTAATCTCAAACCTTAGTTCCTTGTTGCTTATTTTTGAACGTGTTATGTACAATCTACTCATTTCTCGCACTACTCATCTCGGCTAATCAACATGGATTCATTTCTGGAAAATTTATGATAATAAATCTAACCATCTTTACTGATGATATTGCCTGTTCGTTAGACTGTTCTCTTCCGAAAGATGTTATTTATGTTGACTTCCAAAAGGCTTTCGATCAAATTCTTTTCAGAATTATCTTGAAAAACTTGAGTAAATTTCGCATTACAGAATCATTACTTAACCGGTTTCATGCATACTTAACTGGTCGTAAACAAAATTGCGGTTATCAGTGGTGTTACTTCTCAAGACATATTTCCTACCTCTGGAGTGTCTCAGGATTTCATTTTCGGTCCTTTTGTATTTGCTATATTTATAAATGATATTTACCGAAGTTCTCAAAACATACGGATCTATTTCAAACATAAAGGACTGCAAAAAGACATTGAACTAAACTACTGATGGCTTGGTGTGATGCACATAAATGGTTTGTATTTAAATGTAACTGGAATCCTACATACCAGCAGTAACAGAATCGTAAACGCTCAACGGCATTTTATTCGATTGATACACTTAATATTTAATATAAAATTTAAAAAGCTGAACATAATTTCTTTAAGTTATGGAAGACCAGAGCTCAATAAGTGTTTTTTTTTACATACAATGGCTGCTAGCCGAATTTATTCCTCACATTTAATATCTCGTTTGAGTGAAGGAGTTCGATATAGAGGTAATTATGCACTTTCTCACATTTCGAATACCTGAACATAGGACTAACCTGATTTTCAAATCGCCCATCATAAGAATACAGGATGCATATAATAAATTGTTTGACTCTGTAGATATACTGCGCTTTCTCTTCAGTGGCACTGTAGCCAAAATCGAGCCTTGGCCTCCTGACCTTGTTCCTTAACATTTTTATTTGTATTTGTGGAAGGGTTGTTAGCACTTCGTACAATTCTCTATCTATGAATTTTCACGTTCGTAGACTGAGGTGACCCAGATATACCCTCGTAGGCAGTGTAGCAGAATTATACGTCGACCGGGATTCGAACTCACGACCTTCGCATTGTAGAGTAACACGCTGCCCACCAGGCTGCTCTTTGACCTCACCAGATTTAAATCAGAGATATCGACAATATTAACTTCCCTCTGGAGATCGTTAGTGTATATTGAATATCTTTTTTTCGCTTTTACTTATTATTTCCTTTCATTTCTATTAAATAATTCTGTAACCTCATCTTATTTTTTTTTCTTTTTAATATAATTATTATTGAACATTATTCAATTTAATAATTAACGTAAAAACTTAGACATACTTCCAGCTTATTTGTTTGACTGTACTCCCAAATATATTGTAATAAATAAATAAGTATAGGGGTTAAGACGACGTGCAATTACTTTTGTCGGTATTTTATAGGACGTACAGAACAGTTCCCTGGACTTTGTTTAGTTTTTGGTCACATAGGGCTGCTTTTCGGCAAGCGTTCTTCTTTAGTCAGTTGAAACCTCAATTGAGACGTTGTATGTCGTGATTGGTGCTAATGGGTGTGGGATTGAGAAGATGTTCAAAGTAGGAAGCCCATCTCCTTTGGATTTCTTGCGTGTCGCTGAAGCTGTTGCCCTCTGCGTCTCTGCAGAGACTGTTCTTTTGCTAATATCCCTTTTTTAGGTCTTATACTATTGCGTGTGCGCCCCGCGTTTTTTTTATTTCATATCGTCGTCCATTTTTTGTATCTTGTCATTATGGTACTTCCGTCGTTTTCGCCTGCAGGTCTTTACCGCATATCGCCTAAGCTTATCATATCTATCTTTATACTCTAGATGAAATCTGAGAGCATTATAAGTTTGCCACAAAGTTTGTAACGCCAAGAAATAAGGCTCGAATAAAAAAAATAAATGATACAGAAGTTTATATAATCACTCAAAAATCTCAAAACCGGATGTCCGTCCGTCCGTTTCCCTCTAGCTTGAGAATCCCTCTACCCCTTCTACCCCCTCCCATACAAAATGACACAATTACGCAATTTTTCAATAAACGGCTTTTCTCGAAAAGTATAAATGCTATTGATCTGAAATTTGGAATATAATACTTTTGTGGTGATTCCATTCTACTGTATAAGAATTATTTGTGTCCTCCCCCTCCTTCCACCACCCCCATACAAACAGCACTTTTTCATGAAATGCTCTAAACTAATTTACTCAGTGCGTATACAATATATCGATTTGAAATTGTGCGTATTTATTTAAAATTATTAGTAAGACCAAAACGAAATTAGACGATTAGTTTTACCCCTTCTACGCCCTCCCATACAATTTCGCAATTCGACAATTAACGGATTTTTTTAAAAAGCATAAAAGCTATTTATCTGAAATTTGGAGTATATTACTTTTATAATAATTTCAATGTCAATCAAATTCCTGTTAAGACCCCCTATAGGGGCATAGGACAGAAACAACTCTCTTCCACAAGGCGCGATCCTGAGCATCGGCCTTAAGCTGTTACCAGGACTTGTTTATTCCTCTGGCCTCCTGTTCAACTGCTCGCTTCCATGTGGTACATGGTCGACCAACCCGACGTCTTCCTTGAGGACTATAATCCAGAGCCTGTTTTGCGATATTTTGCTCTGGTTTTCTCAAAGTATGACCGATCCACTGCCACTTCCGCCGTTGAATCTCAATACCTATTTTAGTCTGGCCAGTTGTACTCCAAAGTTCGTCGTTGGAGATCACTTCTGGCCAGAATATTCCTAAAATGCGCCGGAGGCATTGGTTTACGAAAGTCTGTAGTTTCTTGGTAAGTCGAACGGTCACTTTCCACGTAGTATAACCATACAACAACACAGATTTGACGCATGCGTCAAAAACTCGCAGCTTCGTGCGAAGGGAGATCTCTCTTAACCTCCAGAAAGGGGAAAGGATACCGAAGGCCTGACGAGCTTTAATTTCAATGTGCTGTATAAAAATTATTCGACCTCTTTTTTATGAAATGCTATAAACCAATTTACTCAATACGTATGAAATTTATCGAGCTGAAATTATGCACTAAATATTTATTTAGAATTATAAGTAAAACTAAATAAAAATTGGGCGAATAGCTCTACTCCTTCTACCCCTCCCATACAATTTGACACAATTCAACAACTTTATAAAAAGTCGATTTTCCTAAAAAGTATAAATGCTACTGATCTGCAATTTAAAATGTGTCAATTAAATGATGTTTACAGTTATTTCTATAGAAGTCATTAAGAACTCGCCCCTCCTTCTACCACCTCCCATACAAACTACACAATTTCACTAAATCCAATACACTAATTTTCTCAGTATATATTAAATTTTTGAATCCTAAATTGTGTATAAAACATTTTCATAGCAACTTTAGCGTTATGTGAAAAAATTAGTTCAATGTCGTCTCCCCCTCTACCACTTCCCCTACGAAATTGCTTAAAATAAAAAAATTCTCTTTCATCTAGAGTATCGCAGTCTTGTTGTTTTTTGGCTCCTGTTGGCCGTTTAGTAAAAATTTTTTAAGCCTCGTTCTTTCTATCTATTGCATCGCGACATTCTTGGTCGAATCAATCATTATTTTTTCGCCCCGCTTGGTATCCTAATATTTCTTTTGCAGAGGATTTGATGCCGTCTCATATTTTCATCCACACTTTCTCCACTGCCATATTTTGGATGTTTTCATACATTGGTTACAAGTTTTGATCCAGTGCTCACATGTACGCCTGTGCCACCGTTTCTTCTCAAGCTTGTCGATATTGAATTTGCGAGCTCTGTTCGTTTTTAAATGTTCACGACAAGCTATTCGGCATTGATAGTGTTCGTACATCAAGTATTCTGGAAGCAGCCCTTTTCTAAATTAGAACGTGGTCTATTTGATTGAAGGTGTGACCATCTGGTGATGCCCACGTTCGTTTGTGAATATCGCGATGTGGGAAGAACGTAGAGGTTACTATCATATTTTTGCTGCTTGCGAAATCGATAAGACGTTGGCCATTGTCGTTGGTTATGTCATGGAGACTGTGCGTTCTTGTTGTTTCTGTATGAGCCTACTCCTGTCTGTCTTTTGCATTAAAATCCCTTAAGACAATTTTTAGGTCATTCGAGGGCAGTGAATCATAGGTTATCTCTAGGGTGGCATAAAATTCGTGTTTAGTTATATCGTCCCTGTGGACGGTCATCAACCAAGTGTTGAAAATTTTTTTTATTCGGATTTAAAACAATATTTCTCTAACTAGTTTGAAACTCGTGACCTGTTGTTTAAATTTTTTATCAACGACAAAAGCGTCTCTAAACTCCCTGCTTCCCGACAATTTTCCACTTGGAAAGATTATGTGTGATCTTATGTCCATGATTTTTACCGAGCCATTTCGTTTCTGGAAGGGCAGTTACGCCAATGTTGTGTTTTGCCACTTCTTCGAGGAATTCTTTCAGAGCTCGTATTTTAAATAAGGATCGAACATTCCAAAAGAGTAGTCCATTTTTTATTTGCGGGGTCATTGCCGTTGAGTCCTTCCGTTCCATGGCTGTTCTTTAGGTTTCTGGACATTGTTTTTTTCCCGGTGATGCGTTGTTGGCGTCTCGCCTAACCTCCGACTTTTAGGGCCGGTCCTATTTATTAATTATACCCTGGTTGAAAAAGGGTGGGAGTTTTCAGCTAAATATGGCATGCTGGAGTTCTCATAGTTAAGCTGCGAGTCCAACTAAATATGTCATACTTTTTGCCTACTTCCTCGGACGCAATGCGGCTACTAGCCATTCAGGTAAACTCCATGCTCCCTCCTTCTTTCTAAACCGGGATTGGGACAACTATGGCGCGGATTTTTATACGGTGGGGTACAAAGTGGAGGGAGGCCAAAAACCCATTGCCGGCCGTATTTTTTTTTCAAATCATTAGATCAGCAAATATACTAGTTCCATTGCCTCCTTTTAAATTGTTATGGCCAATACTGAACTTTTCAATCAGTTGTTAGATGATAATTCCTGGCCCTCTGGAGCATTTCATAAAGAATTTATTTCTCGTCGTAATATTGCACCCGGTTCTGGTCCAAAAAACTTAGACAATTGTCCTTTTACTATCAAAACGTAAATGGACTGCGCACTAAAACCCAGGTGATATTTGCTTCGACTCAGAATTCTTCCTATGATGTTATTGCTCTAACTGAAACGGGACTAAATTGCAGTTTTTCTGACTGTGAACTCTTTACTTCAGACTTCCAAGTCTTTCGTATGGATTGCTATGTTACCGATCTGAGATTGAAGGGTGGTGGAGTGTTATTAGCAGTCCGTAGCTGCATTGATTGTGTAATTGTTCCTGTGCCGAACCCTCATGGTCTGAAGATCTTGTCTGTTAAACTCGTGCTTAGCAATAAGGATATTTATGTTTTTTTGACATATATTCCCCCGTCGAGTCCTTGAACTTTATACGAAAAAACAGTTGACTGTATAACTTTTGTTCATAATAGTATGATTATCTCTGACGAACTCATTTTACTGGGTGATTTTAATATTCCAGGTCTTTCTTGGTCTCTCTCTCTGACGATGATTCTACTCTCTTAGATTCTGATTCTTCGTCCTCGCTTGAATGTTTCTTTGTTGATATTATATTTGCACTTGGTCTCCATCAACTTAGCCTTGTTCGGAATTCCTATGGAGACAGCTTGACCTAGTTTTTTATTTTGACTATTGTGCCTGTTCCGTGGAAGAGAGCTTTCTCGGTTGGAATACATTATATCTAATTTCAACTTATTCTTGACAATCATGATTTTGAAGGTGCCGTAGTTGAGTTTTATTATGTTCCTGCCTTAAGATGTGTCTTCTTCTGGCCCAGATAGTGGTCCTGGAGTTCTCCTTAAGCGCTGTTATCTCTCTCTTGCTGAGCAACTCACTCTCCTTTTTCAAAGATCCCTAAAAACGGGGACTTTTCCAAATGTGTGGGAGGCGTCTTTTATCATACATACTCACAAGAGTGGTGCAAAATTTGCTGTTGAAAATTATCGGCCAATAGCTAAACTGTCGGCTATTCCTAAAATTTTTGAGTCTATATTGTATGAATGGATGTCGTTTCACTGTAAATCCCTAATGGATTTGTTAGGTATAGGTCCACTGTTACTAATCTGATGAAGTTTACGAATAAACCCATTTTTGCTATTGAGGATGGTAAGCAGGTGGATTGTATATATACTGATTTTAGTAAGGCTTTTGATAAATTACCCCATTCTATAATTTTGTTGAAATTAAGCTTGTTGGGTTTTCCTACTTGGTTTGTAAATTGGATTGAATCATATCTATTTAATAGAACCTATCAAGTTATCTTTCGTGATTGTACTTCTAAGCCATTTACTGCGCATTCTGGGGTCCCTCAAGGAAGTCATTTGGGACCACTTCTATTTATCCTTATTAACGATGTTGCCTCTGTTTTTAAATATTCGGAAGTACTCATTTATGCTGATGACATTAAAATATTTAAGTCTCTTAGTTCCAACTCTGATAATCTTCTTCAGGAGGATTTGTTAAATTTTAGTAACTGTGTCGCCATAATGACCTTCGATTGAATTTGGATAAATGTCATGTAATGTTATTTACTAGGAAAATCTTACCGTTTGTAGTATCTTACAGTCTCAATGACTGTATTTTG
The DNA here is from genome assembly GCA_963669355.1 of Chorisops tibialis. NCBI lineage: Eukaryota > Metazoa > Arthropoda > Insecta > Diptera > Stratiomyidae > Chorisops > Chorisops tibialis. The sequence continues at coordinate 166,540,653 of OY770263.1, read as the reverse complement.
GATCGTGTTAATTCCATTATTGACTTAGGTGTTACATTTGACCAAAAGATTGATTTTGGCTTGCATATAAATAAGATTGTGCAAAAGGGTAATTCTATGTTGGGTTTCACCACTCGCTTATCCAAGGAATTTAACAATTCTTTTGTTAGATCTAATCTTGAGCATGCTTCTCAAGTTTGGTCTCCCTATTATGATGTGCATATTGGCAGAATTTAATCTATTCAGCGTAAATTTGGGAGAATAGCTTTATGTCACCTTAATTGGAATGACGGAGTCCGTCTTCCTTCTTATACCGACCGACTTCGGCTACTAAATATGACATCACTCTCGATACGTCGTGAAGTAGTTTTTGCTCATCAACTTCTTACTAGGGTTGACTCCTACTCACTTTTGGGCTTGATGCAGTTTGCTGTTGGTCAATTTTTACCGGGGCATGCATCCTAGATTGCTGCACATTTGCTTTCACCGGACTAACTATGGTATGAGTGAACCGATTTCGCGTCTTGCAAGATAAGTTAACAAGAATATTGATGTATTCGACTTCTCCATAGATAAACTATGTTTAAAAAGCAGACTTAACGCTAGTTGACACCAATTTATGTCAATCCTTGTCAATTTATTGTGCTCTGTCTATGTTCTTGGTGTATGGATGTTGATGTTTGTTTTGTCCCTTCACTAAATGATGAGCCAGAGGATAAATTGATTTCCATCTTTTATGCTTGGAACCGATTTTTTGGCAATTCCTTGCATTGAGGAATCCTTATAGTGATATCTTTGAAATTACTTAACACAATAAGTTCATATGTTATAACCAATCAGGTGGTACATAGGGAGACCAGTACTTTTAAGGGGGAGGGTCAGAGGGGTGCAAATAATAAACACTTAAAAATTAATATCTCGTCTCTCTCTTAAGATAGTAATTGAAACTTGGAACACATATTAAGCTGCAAGGAGAAGGAGGTGGTGAGCCAAAGTTTTGAAAACTTTGTGCACTTTTCTTAGTGCCCTGGTGAAAGATACAATGTTCAAATTTTGCAAACATTTTTTTTTATGTTTATTGTTTACGCGTTTTCCAGATCAATTTTTATATATTTTTTTTATTATTATTTTTTGTCTCGTTTCACTGCCGCGAGTGTTATTTTAAATCATAATTCTGCACGTCTTCGGTGGGTCACGACGCCGTCGGATTGTCCATCATCCAGCTAAGTGTCGGCTAGCGGAGCGGGGTTACGGTATGTTGTTTGTATCCATACAAAGGCCTAGTACATGTATGGGTCTTGCAATCGATCGCTGTGGCCCCGAACCATTAATTGTTCTTATAATGTGCAGTTGGTTATGCTTTTATTCGGGTCACGTTATTTTGTTTATTTTCATTTGTTCCGGATAATAATTCGTGTTGCCAGTTCTTATATTTACAGTGCTGTGAATAATTATAAACTCAAACACATTTTTCGATTTTTTTCCAAAACGTTTCTAGGAAATGAATTTTTTTGCCTGTAAATGTTATTTTGGGATGATTAGAAAACCCTTTCAATTATCTACCTATATCTTTCTTTCAACCACGATAAGTACCAGGTGGAAATCTCAAAAAACTATTTTTTCAGCTGTGAATAATTATAAACTCACTTGCTGTTTGGAGTTTGCCAAGAGAGGTTAAAGCGCGGATTTGAGATTTTATCAAGTAGATTTTATCAAGTGTTTTTTTTTAAAGTTGAAAAATTTTGTTGACGTCTGAAATGCCACGTGGAAAAAAATTAAGTGATGTCGAAAAACATCGAATTATTGATTTAAGGAACTGCGGCAAAACTCAGAGAGAGATCACAAATGAAATTAAAAGATCGCAGACTGTAGTAAAAAACTTTTTGAAACTTGGAACCGAGAATTATGGGAAAAAGAAGTCATCTGAACGTCCTTCAAAATATTCGCCTAGTGTGAAACGAGCAGTTTTAAGAGATCTATCGAATACTAGAGCTTCCTCATCGAAAATTGTTAGCCGGTTAAACTTGAAATGTGATCCTAGTTTAGTTAGAAAATGGGCGGCATCATCAAAAAATTTTAAATATCAAAAATGTTTGCAAAAACCCAAATTGACAAAACGTCACATCGATGCTAGACTTAAATTCGCCGAAAATTATAAACAAAAAGGAACCATTTGGGGTCATGTGATCTTCAGTGACGAGAAGAAGTTCAATCTTGATGGACCAGATGGATTTCATTACTACTGGCACGATTTACGGAAGGATAGAAGAATTATGCCACGAAGAGCAAATGGTGGTGGATCTGTGATGATTTGGGCTGCTTTCAAAAACAATACTAGGAGCGAAATAGCGTTCGTCAACGGTAGAATTAATGCTGTGGGTTATCAGTAGTTACTAGAGGAACATCTACTGCCTTTTGTGACACTAGCGGAGGACAAAAACGTAATTTTCCAGCAGGATAATGCACCCATCCATACAGCTACCTCCACCAAAAAATGGTTCCAGGACTTTGGAATCCAATTATTACCATGGCCAGCGTTAAGTCCCGATCTGAACCATATAGAAAATTTATGGGGAATCTTAGCGAGGAAAGTCTACGACCAGGAGAAAACATCCATTGCAAATGTTGCAGAGCTGAAGGAAAGGATAATAGTAGCCTGGAACGAGATATCAGATAGCGTATTAAATAGTCTTAATCATAGCGTTCCGAGTCGATTATTAGATGTTATAAAAAATAAAGGCAAATGGACTAAGTATTAAATAAAAAACTTAACAAACATTACACTGAGTTTATATTTTTTCACAGATTTTACAACGAGTTTTTATGTTTTTCTTCTTTATTTTTTTTTGGAAAGGGATATGATCAACCTTTCACCCCTAATACATTTACTTAAAGGCATATGATCGAAGTAAATAAACAGTTATTTGAAATATTATCCTGTTTTTAAAAAAGACCTAAACATATGGTTGAGTCTATAATTATTCACAGCACTGTATATATTTTTATTATTATTATTTTTTTTCCTCTCTTCTCAGTCGGATTTTCATTTTTATAATGTTTTTAATTTGCATTACAATTTGACAAATTAATTAACTTAATTTTTTTTTGTACTCACTTTACTTTGAAGTAACAAGGCAAATCAAAACTTATTATTATGATAACTGACGTTTTTAGAGATCTTGATTTATTTTTAGCTGTTTTTAATTTTCATTTATCTGAATCATGGTCAACTTCACAATTGACCAGGTTAATGTTCGGGGATTGAGTTCCGCTTATCTTTCGCTGTATATATATACACGGATATTTTAGCACTAGGCGAGTGCAAGATGTTACCGGGTTGTGAACAGTTTTACTCTGCACCCGGGTATCACCTTATCCCAGCATTTTTTCGCCAGCCTGGGGTCGCACTTTACATCCGCGATGGTGTGACCTTCCAATTGGTTCCGCATTTAGGTTCCTGCTCCAATCCGGAATTCAATTTTATGTGGATAAAATTATTGATGCAAGGGCACATTTTGTATCTTTGTTACGTCTATAGAAGTCCGGCACTGAATGCAGCCAAAACAACTAGTGAGCTAGATAGTTTGTCCGAGTCTATCCAGACCATATACACTGCACACCCTGACGCTGAAATCGTTGTCGCGGACGATTTCAATGTTCACAACGTTGCGTGGCTTAAATATTCCTCCTGCACAGATCAAGAGGGACGTGATACTGAGCTCTTTGCTTCGATAAACGGATTAACACAACTTGTAAATGAGCCAACTCGTTTACCAGAAATTGCAGGACAGTTTTCCAATCTTCTCGATTTATTTCTCACTAACAAACCAGAGAATATTCCCTCTCTGTAATATCTCCTTTGCCAATTGCAAAAACGGACCACTTTCTGATTCGTGCACAATTTGCAGTTGAAGCACTATAACCGCTGCCAGTTAAGGCGCCTCGAAAAATTGTTTGGCATTTTAAAAGAGCTAACTGGAGGGCACTAAGTGAGTTTTTCAATGCCTTTAATTGGAAATTGTGCTTTGATTCTAATAACTGCGATAAAGCTTGTCAACTTGTCACCAAAACTATCCTGAAAGGCATTAGGCTCTACATACATTTCAGTTTAAAAAGAGTTCGGCCGTCGAAGGACTCTTGGTTTACAAACGAGTGTCTTGTTGCAATCCAGGCGAAGAAACAGTCGTTTCAAAATTTTAAAAATCATCAAACTTTAGCTAACAGAGTATATGAAATCAAGAAATGCCTGTAAATCTGTCCTCAATCTAAATTTGAACATGACCAAAAACTTCGACGGCAGATCCTTCAAAGTCCAAAAGGCTCAAGATCTTTCTGGTCATTTGTCAAAATGGTCAACAATAATTTCATCTCTTCATCAACACCACCACTCGTAGATGGTGACCGTACCGTAGTCGATCCTGTTGAAAAAGCTAACCTATTGGCAGCAAGCTTTGCGAGAAACTTTACACTACCACCTTCAAACCAAAGCCCTCCCATCGCAACGCCTTCTGGTTTTTCGCTGCCTTCGCTACATTTTCGTACACGTCTCATTTCCAGGATTCTGCAACAGCTCAATATTTACAGGTCCGCTGACCCTGATGGCATTCCCCCCATTACCCTTAAAATCTGCTCCTCTTCTCTGCCTAAACCTCTTCGTAATCTTTTTTATCTATCCTACTCTTCTGAGTGCTTTCCACAATTGTGGAAAGTGGCGAATGTTCAGCCAATTCCCAAGAAAGGAAGCAAAGCGAACTCCGCCAACTACCGCCCAATAGCCGTTACTTCAGTGCTCTCGAAAGTGATAGAAACTGCTGTCAATCGCAAAATCGTTAAATATCTCGAGGATAAACAGTTTATTCACGATCGCCAATACGGTTTCCGTTCTGGAAGGTCGACGAGAGATCATTTGGTTTATCTAACGGAACGCTGGAACTCTTGCTTGCATAAATACGGCGTAGGTCAAGTTCTTGCGCTTGATATTGCAAAAGCTTTTGACAGAGTTTGGCATGAATGCCTTCTTGTTAAGCTCACGACCACTGGCCTGGATTCTACCCTCATTCAATGGATTGAGAGTTTCTTGTCCAAACGCACTATACGAGTAGTATTAGATGGCGTTCCTATTTATTAACGATCTCTTGTCTTCTACTCTCAATTCAATCCATAGTTTTGCAGATGACAGTACCTTAAATAACACCTATGAATTTGACTCTGTTGCGGAAAAAAACAAGCATTCTATTGCTTCCAATCGCAGAGAGTTATTCCGTTCGCTGAACTCAGATCTCGATTTAATCCTGGAATGGGACAGGAAAAACAGAGTAGAGTTCAATGCCGCTAAGACACAGACCTGTCATCTATCCCTCAAACGTGATGCTCCAGCGTCGTCTTCTAATGTAGCCTTTAATGGCGTACAACTTTGCTCTTCCGAAGATTTTATCCTTTTAGGCGCAAAGTTCAATAACCATCTCAATTGGAGTCAACTCATATTTGAAGTTGCCCTTGACGCTTCCAAACGCCTAGGTATTCTTCGTAAATGCAAAAAATACTTTACGCCTCACGAATTAGCTACCATCTACAAGGCCTACATTCGACCTAGCTTAGAGTACAACTCGCATCTTTGGGCTGGGGCTCCCAAAACTCACCTTGCGCTGCTCAACCGAATCCAAAAACATGCGTTCCGACTAATTTAAGATGAAACCATTACGGCTTCTATTGACTCCCTCGAGCATCGCAGAAATGTCGGAGTACTCAGCATTTACTATCGCTACTTCCATAGTAAATGTAGTTCGGAACTGTGCGCACTTATTCCTCCACTTTATACTTTTCCACGACATACTCGTCAAGCGGAACATGCGCAGCAGTATACAGTCAAACTTTTATCTACCCGTACAGTGAAATTTACGGGTATAACCTTCAGTCCTTCAAGAATAATGTTCACCGCCATTTCCTTCTCTCTCCATCCGAATTTCCACAATATTCCAAATTTTAATCCACTTCCCTTACCGACTCAACTTTGCAATGCATTAAAGTGTGACTCCCTAAGTTAAACTCGGTGCCATAAAAAAAATGTACATAAATGAAAAAATAATAATTTAAACCAGAACTGTTATCCACCGAAAAGCGCCACTAACCTGCGCGAGGTGTTTGATGTGGACCCATACCAAAGTAGTTTTTCGAACATTTTTAAGAAATGAATTACCGCCAAACCTTTAAAAGCTATCAGTTTGAAATTTTGTACAAACATTTTTTAAAAATATTTAAAACAAATTTAAAGCAAAAGTTTTGTAATCCCTCTTGTCCTTCTACCTCCCACACAAAAGTATGAAGAAGAATTTCAATAAATCAACTAATAACCAACGAATTAAAATCTACGAACTTGAAATTGTGCACGAATACCTTTCAAGAGAAACGAAATAATACTGTTGCACAAGTTTCACGATTCACTCAATGAATCAGTCATGGAAATAAAATGCGCCGAATTTCATAGAATTAACTTCATCCTTGAAACTAACATTCTATAAAGAGAATTTTAAACGTGATTCAAGCAATCAATCCAAAAATTATTAACATCCTTCCACATCTTCTATTGGCCCCCACCCTGCCGATGCAAACTCAAACTTGCATAATCGAATGAAATAATGATTGATTGATATTGAGTACATAGAGTACTGGAGTTATTGATCGTAATTGCGGTTAAGTGTTAAATAATTGACTCTAAGCTTGCCACGCATCCTCAACTTGTTGGCAGATATTTTTGGTTTTAACATGAATATGTATTCTGATTTGGTAAAGACAATTTTAAATACAGTTGTAATAAAACAAAGTTAGATTATTTACATTTCCCTTCCTCTCCTTCCACCTCCGATACAAAATGTGTCATTTACTCTCGTTCAAATTTTTCCACGATAATAATAAAGTGTATTTTATTTATTTTTCCAGGTTGAAGTTCTTGAACCGCTTAAAAACTTAACAGTTAAGCATGTAATGTTCACCGGACTAAAAGATGACGATGAAGAGGATGACAAAGACGACGAATTTTCCGATCATGCTGCCGAAGAAGACTATTCCGACGATGACTACGATTACGAAGACAGCTATTCTGGCTATCAAAAACACAATCAATCTACTGTAGTTGCAGCTGCTGGCCATCGGAATGCTCAGAAAGTCAGTAATAAAGTCTCAGCGTATCAACCAAGTGATAAACTTTTCAAAAAATTCACTAATCGTATAAATGTCGAAAAGTACGATCCAACAACAAACTTTTCCGATCAGGCTGCCAACAAGCTAGTGAGTTTCGATCGTCGTCGCGAATCGGGACGGATTCGTGTACGCGATAAGCATGATCGTGCAACAGCCGAACAAGTAATGGATCCCCGAACACGAATGATTCTATTCAAGCTATTGAATCGTGGTTTGATCAACGAAATAAACGGTTGCATTTCGACCGGTAAAGAGGCGAATGTTTATCACGCTACATCGAAAACGGACGATGAGTATGCAGTGAAAATTTACAAAACATCGATTTTAGTTTTCAAAGATCGCGACAAATATGTATCGGGAGAATTTCGTTTCCGACACGGCTATTGCCGGCATAATCCTCGCAAGATGGTACGAACATGGGCCGAGAAAGAAATGCGAAATCTGGTTCGAATGAAAAATGCCGGTATACCCGTACCCGAACCAATCCTTCTACGTAGTCATGTTCTTTTAATGGAATTCTGCGGTAAAAATGGCTGGCCCGCGGCGAAACTGAAAGACTGCGATTTGACGACATCGAAATCTCGCGAATTATATCGCGAATGTGTGATTTTAATGTGGAAAATTTACAATAAATGTAAATTGGTTCATGCCGATTTGTCCGAGTTTAATATTCTGCTGCATGAAGATCAATTAATTATTATCGATGTAAGCCAATCGGTCGAGCATGATCATCCGCATGCTTTTGATTTCTTACGCAAAGATTGCATCAATATATCGGAGTTTTTCCGAAAGAATGGTGTTGCCACAATGACCGTAAAAGAACTTTTCGATTTCATTACCGATTCGACAGTAACCGATGAAAATCTGGAAGAATACTTGGAAACAATTGCCGATAAAATTAAAGATCGGGATTTTGATGCAATAACAGCACAGGAAAAAATCGATGAGGAAGTTTTTAAGCAATCGTATATTCCAAAACGATTGGATGAGGTAAGTGACGCCGATCATGATCGCTGTTACGCACTTTAACTCATAGATCGCGATCATCGGCGATAAATCATACACGCGGAATTCTGTTTTTTTAATCGATCTGTGTTTTATACTTCCAGGTTGTTGATTTCGAACGGGATATAAACAAAGCACGAACCGGCTCAGGTCAAGAATTAGTTTATAAAAAAATTACCGGATTAAGTGCCGATTTACGTGTTCAAGACAAACCCGATTTACTCGATGCGAAAGAAACGGTGAATGATGCGGAAAATGAAAACAGTGGAAATGATGATGACGATAATGGTAGTGCTTCAAGCAATGATGATGATAGTGACGATGAATCGAATTTTAAAACATCTGCACGACCTCGAGATGAATCGCCGGATAGTAAGAAGGCACGAAAGAAGGCCATCAAAGATGCTAATGCTGAGAAGAGGAAAACAAAAATCAAAAAGCATGTTAAGAAACGAAAGGAAAAGCTTAGTGTTGGTGGTAAAAAAAAGTAATGATTCGAAAAACTGTTTTTAATGTTGTTATTTGAAAAGAAATATTGAGATTGTAATTAAATTTTTAAAATAAATTGTAATTAAATTTACCCTTTGACTTTGAATATCGGTCTTATATGAGATCGATCGAAATTAAAAGAAGAATAATTATGGCAAACAAGACGTATTATTCGGTACTTCCAATAATTAAAAACAAGAACGTACACAGGAAAACAAAACTTAAGTTATATATAAAACGATTATACGACCTGTGCTATGCTATGGCAGCGAAACGTGGACATTAACTCAGGCGTCCGAAAAACTCCTTAACGCCTTTGAAAGAAAGGTCCTCAGAAGAATCCTCGGACATGTGAGGGAAGACTCGATCTGGAGAATACGATAAAATAGAGAATTGTATGCCATCTTCGACAATCCAGAAGTGTCAACCCTCATAAAATTTAAAAAGTTACAATGGGCTGGTCATGTGGAGCGGATGGATGACGGAAGAATTCCCAAACGCACACTAAAAGGGAAAGTCAACGGACAAAGACCGGTCGGAAAACCACGAAAGTGCTGGGAGGATTCGATTGACGCAGACAGTAAATCACTGCTAAGATTTTCAAACTGGAGGACGCGGTCACTGAACCGAGATGGATGGAGGCAAAGCATTCAGGAGACCAAAGCCCGATTTGGGCTGTAGCGCCATCGTAAGTAAGTAATGAGAGCGATCGGTAGGTACCCCTTTATTCCTAACTTATTAATTAATTTAAAACAATCCATCAATCCATTTCTTATTTATTTAATCACTAAAAAAACTACACTTAATATCCTTTTATTTTAAAAAAAATAGAAGCTAAGCTCCTTGTTTAAAAATCTCATAAAAAAATTACAACGCTTTCTAAATGCTATCACAGGTAATCTCGATTTTTCTGAGATTGTTGTACGATTAAAAAAAAAAACAATAAATTTACACAATTAAAGAGGGGAGTATCCCGGCGGCATTTTTTTCTTCCTAATCATAAAAGTAATAATATTAACGTGAAATTTCCAATTTATATATTACGTTCGACATCGTTTTCTTAAACTAATAAATAGCAATGCCCGAAAAAATACCATCAGTAGAATTAAAAAACCAAATTCATGCCATATCGAAACATTTTCGACTCGTAAAAATCGCAATAATACTTTTGGATCGCTGAAATGGCAATACATGTCCTGACAATCCAATTCGGGCCGATTAAATCCGAATACTGTTAAGACGAGAGTAACTGCACCGACTCGTATATAGGACAATTTCATCAGGGCATACATTAAAATTGGAATGTCTTGTGCAAAATCGAAACCGTAGATTGCCAGTCCCATAAATGGTGCAATTAATAGTGGCCCGACAATAGAGCCGTTCTGGAAAGAAAAGATAGAATGGAGTTTCAATCAAACGGATTAGAAGATAAGCCAAATAATTATACTTACTGTGACACTAAAAGTTGCTCCTATCGCTAGTCCCATTCCTTCTGCAACGAATGATGTTATAATACCGACCATGGCGAACAGAGTAAAACGCCACAGTTCGTTGGGTAAACCGGACATCCAATACGTACACGATAGAAAGATCATGTTGAAAAATACTTGCAGAGGTATGCGAGATATTGTCAAGGCCATATAATAAGGTGTTAGGCTATACCAGCGATTGAAAAACTCCTTTTTCACTAATTGAACATCACTAGGATCTATGATGAAAAAAAATTGAATTAAGAATTTAAGCCTAAAGTCATTTTTTTCTTGATTTAAGGGGCCTGGCTTATTCACAAGTTCCAATTTTCGGATATTTATATTTTCGATTTCAAAGCTTGAGTATTTACCCTTAGAATTTCTGTGTTAACTTTTTTATTGATAAATACGAATAATTTTCTATCTAGAGAGATTGAGATTGCAATATCGCTTTTCTGAATGATCAGACTATCAATTCATTGCTGTCTATCAGGCAGAGTATCTCCGTACTTTTGAAAATGCATATTTATTAGTACTGCATTAATACTTTAATTTGAAAAGAAGAAGAGTTTTTTCTTCATGCGATCCAAAGTATGCGATTTGATGCACATGCCTGTGTGAGACATTGGAATTTTAAAATCTGACCAGCAGTGACGCACAAAATATTTGTTTCGATTAGAATTCTGGAAAAGCGGTTTCACTCATATTTCTAAGTTTGAAATAATCAAGTAGGTAGCTAATAAAATTTTTCAGCCTTCTGATTAAGCCAAACTCCTTAAATCAATCACTGGAACACGAGGAATTATCTTTTTGCGCAGAAGCACATTCCCGGTCTGGTAAAAAATTAGTTTGATCAATTTTCTACTTACAACTTAAAATAGGCACCATAACTTGAGTATAAACGATAACGAGAATGCACCCAATACAATATTTGAGATGATCGAACATTCGTTCACCCTTATTTGCTGTTTTATAAAAAATCAATCCTGAAAATACAATTTTATTATTTCTACTCCAAAGGAATTATTATGAAAATTCTAATCATACCAAACATTAATCCACACATGATATGATGAATAAACTGAATCCATAGTGCTACACGATTTCGTAGAATCTTCAACATCATAACGCGTAGCAGGACCATAAATTGTCGTGTACCCGATATCGAATGACTCTCGTGCTTAATTCTTTTCGAAAAGGCTTTCATCTTCTCGAGAAGAGCCAATCCTCCGCCCATGCATCGCATCCCTTTCGATTGCTTTACATTATCGATTAAGATTGGTGTTAGGACATTTTTGAATTCGCAGCGTTGTATGATCGTATTGGTGGTCGTCATCATAGGTTCCAGTTCATCTTCATCGTCCTGTACATGTCGATATTCCAGTTTACCATTTTGAGTGATTTCCGAAAGGCTGGTTATCAGGGAACCTTCATTCCAGTCGCATACCTCGATAACTAGAACAGGAAAATGGTGAAGTAGGAGTTTTTCGATGATTTTTAATTTTAATAATCAGTTCAAATTTAAATCAACTTACTATAATCCGACGGACTGTAATGCTTCGGGCAATCCAAATCGATATTGGTCAAGAATGGAATGATAGCTTGCGGCTCGCCCTGATAGACGCAATGTCCTTTCGCCAGGACATAGATATGGTCGAAGTTTTGAAATATCGTTGGCGATGGCTGATGGATTGTACAGACAATGGTTCGACCATGTTTTGCCAGTGTCTTCAGTAGCTGAATACATTGCGATGCTGTGACTTCATCCAATCCACTAGTTGGTTCGTCCAAGAAGAATATCGTTGGGTTAGCGACAAGCTCTAGTGCAATAGAAAGCCGTTTGCGTTCCCCACCGCTTAAACATTCAGCTGTGACATCTCGTCGATGATTAAGATGCAGATTCAAAAGGATATCAGTGATAATATCGTTATGCGATTTCCGACATTTTAACTTTAGCGAACAAGCCACATGCATTAGTTCTTCGACACTGAGAAGAGACTGGAGGTGATCTTCTTGGGTGATGTAGCATGAATCACGTTTATTGATTTTTGTGTAGCCCGTAACGCCTGATGTTCTAGAAAAAGAAGTATACGAAAAATTTGGTTTGTTATACTGGCTTGTAATAAAAGTTCTAATTTATTTTTTTATTTTTTGTTTCTTCTAATCACATTTTAGCATATCGATTAACATGAAGCTGGTTATCAGCTGCTGGACCAAGGAGACGTGCCGTAAATGGAAGCAAGGTTCTGCACAAAGGAACTGCCAAGATTTTTCTGGTGAGTGCATCACAGAAACTGACGTTCAGGCTACTTAGTAGATCAGAATGAGTTGGGAATGCTAGGCCGACTTACTACAGAGTATTGTTGCTTAAATATAGATAGGAAAAAATAAATTTAGTTCGGTGCTAGATTTTATGTGGGGTTATAATTATTCCAAACGAGGGATGCTTGCAGTAAAATGCGTCTAGTTGCCAGTTTATTCCACTGTTTGATGTAGGCACAGAAGTTCACCGACAGCCAGTCCTGCTTGCCCTAAAAATAGCTAAAGGGCACTCACTGGAAGCTTACTCGTGTTTTTAAGCACTAACTGGTAAGAGAAACGGACGGATTCTGCTACATTCGAAAAAGGACTGTGAGGGACTTTTGGAACATGACAGTGAAAGAAGCAGTGCCCATACACCGTCAATCAGTGATCAACCTATAAATGACGTTATAATGGCTTAAAGCGTTTACAAAATCGAAACTGATCATTGTTTTATAAATTTCATTTTTATTGTGCGAGTACATAGAAAAATTTAAACAACATTAAACATATCCAAAAGATTTATTGAGAACACAAGAAGAAGCGGCAATTAGTTATAAGCAATAAGAAATACAGAAGGTTTGGTGTAGTGAGTAGAGTCAATCAAAAATCAACAACAATGTCAAGGTCGTATAATTCCAGAACACTTCTTGCGAGAGTTTATCTGGACCACAACTTCGCTGCTATCTATTCCTAAACTGCCAATTTTTCGTGAATCGTCGAACATGAAACAAGAGTACCGCTAAAGATCTTTAAATTGGTGTTTAATTACAGCCATTTGATCTGGAGTTTCCTCGATTTCCCGCATTAAAAATCGAATGCCGGATATAGCTATTGTGTTTTTTTAAGCGGAAGTTTTTTTTAAATACCAACTTTATATTTAATCGGGTTTTTATTCACGATCGTCTGACAAGGATTTTTGTACACCTAATTTATTTTAACAAGGCAACTATGATGATCTAGAAAAATGTTACAAGTTTTAATTCGTAACATTACCCCCTCCTTATGCCTTCGACAGACGATGCAAGCTAATATATATTAACTTCCTATTTTGATATAAGTAGGCTGAATTATGTATAGGGTAATGACACTAGTAATATCGAAAAGCGAGATAATATATATTAACTCGCACCGTGTGTCGACAGCCTTAGCTCATATTCGTCCCGAACAGAGTCATTACCGTCGTTAGCGTGGCCATGGTATTTCGTCAATCTGTCCACCCTCATTTTTGTGCGTGGTTTTTGGTATAGTTAGATACGGTATACTACGCCATTCATCCTAGTGGTCTTTCCCAATTACGCAGCAGTTTCGATGACCTTCCCTTCTAGAGTCGAAGTTTATAGAGCCACACCAAGTCACACCCTCTTGAAATCCCGGCTCGTAGATCGTACCGGGTTTTCGCGCGGTCGGTAGCGGTTTATTCCTGACCTGGTTGTCGACCGAAACGTTATCCTTTGGAAGCGCTGGCTGATCTGGTGGAGTTCCAAACATAAGATCTGTAGGGATCTGAATGTTTCTTCCAAAGATGACTCGAGATGGTGTTTCCCCTGCTGTGGAACCCCGAAGCTGATCACCCAATTTGAAATAATTTCTTCTTCCCGATTTGGGATGGCGACAGTCTCAGAAAGCTGCGCAGCTGGAGTTTATCTTGCGGAATGGACCAATTCTTAACTGCCATGATTTTCTCCGGATCACTTTTAACATCGTCAGCTGATACGATGTGACCCTAATATTTGACTTCTGGACTGAACAAAGTACACTTTTCGAGCTAAATTTCAGCTGTGCTGTTCGGAATCGCTGGAAAACTTCTTGCAGATATTTTAAATATTCGCCGAAGGTATTTTCGAAAACAATCACATCATCGAGATAAACAAGACAGGTTTTCCGGCTAAGACCACGTAATACGAACTCCATTAGTCTCTCGAGCGCGGCTGGACATTAAAAAGACCAAAAGGCTTTATTACGAATTGCCACAAGCCGCTGCTGATAGAGAAAGCTCTCTATCTCTTTTGTCGATCTCTACCTGTCAACACCCGCATTTCATTTCCAGCATTGACAACCATCGTGCATCAGCTGGAGCACAGTTTAATTATACTTAAAACAATTCACAAACTGGAAAGAACTTCTCGAAATGAGCTCACCAATATGCGTGCAATCTTCACGCACACATGCGAACAATCTACGTATAAAATATGCCTTAGTAATCAGCTGTTTAAATTTTTGGAAGGTATAAACATGGAGCGAACCAATCAAAATCGTTCATTTGAGAGGTAAGCATTTTTTGATCTAATGTTAATGTTAATGTTGTTAATGTTTCCGATGCGGTCACTCATGCATAGATTGTTTTCACCGCGATGAAATCGGGAAACAGCGTTGATGGTTCTGGGAACGTCGATTTCAACCTCTGCTTGCTTTTACTTGTTTCTCAGCGCCTGTTAGCAGATGAGGCGCATTGTTGTGAATTCACGCCTCTTGTATCGCGTTGTTTAGCGCATTCAGGACAAGGATTTGGCGCCCGTCTAGGTTTGCGGCAATCACGGTGTAGATGTCCTATTTGTCGACAATCCCTCTCCGACCTCTAACACACTCATTTCTCTGTATCCACATTAATTTCTCGGACTCGATTGCTATTACGCGAAATTTGCTTGGCAGCTTGAAATGTAAGAGAGAGTGTAACCCAAAGCTTCCTCCGGTGTTTGTTCTCCGCCAATCTTAACGCTTGTTGCAGCGTTCTATCTTGCAGATCGTCAATGAATGCTTCAACTGTCGATTCATTTCGGTTTGCTGGATCTATGGTGGGGAAGGACAGGGCCCACTGTCTACTTTACTTCTGCATACGATTGCGCAGTTGTGTCTCAAGGATTTCCCGTATGTGATATCCACCATATCGGAGGTCCAAGGTATGCACCAGGAACTAAACTTTTGTTGTTCGATTGAAGTGGTCTGCAAGATTTTGGCAGCAGATCCCTGTAAAGTCAATGTTAAGACCATCGCTCGCTCCGTATTCGTCCATTGGTTGGTGGTGGCCGCCGTCTCAAATTGAGTCTTGTATACATATAGTCCAAGGTGTTTGACCATCGAAGACTGGAGCTTTCAGGTTTTCTTGAACGACACTCTCGTATTTGAGGACGCCAGTTGTTTTCACCAGTTCAAAGTCCTTTTTTAGCCGCTCTACTTCATTGGAGATCCCCTCGATCTTTCCAGTATTTTCACTGATCTGTTATTCTAGATCCGTTCATCATCATTCGAGAAGCTTCGCATCCAGTTATTCTTCTGCTAACTAAGTGCGTCCATTTTATTTACCACTAGCGATCCCCCGCGACTTTCTCAGCGTAAGAATCACTATAATTAGCAATTTTTGAGAATGTAATTAGTAATACATTATGAAGGATGTATAATCTGCTTAGTTTAATGACTGTTTCAACACAATGTTTTGTATTTTGTTGGAATTGGAACCATAAATTATTAATGATGAAACCATGATACTCGTATTTGTATGAGACAGGCCCGTGCTCATTTGCGATCATATACAAATTGAAGTGTGTAAATAAAATAACATTCAGCCCAAAAACAACAGGACTACGATTGTGCGTAAAGCCCAATTATACGGTAATACATATATATATTAATGAAACCGAAATTTTTGTGATCATAAGAAATTTTGTATCGGGAGTGGTAAAAGGAGTGAGAGCATTGAACTAATTTGATTCACATCACGCTAGAGTTGCTATAAAAATGTTTTGTATCAAATTTAAGCTTCAGAACTGGAAAATAACTAAGAATATTAAAGTATGTATTGCAATTAGTGAAATTTGCATCTTTAACGTAACGTGCCATTGTTAATTAGTTCGCGTTACAAAATTCTGCTCGAGAACTTTTATCACGCTCACTCGTTTCGCGAAAATAACTCCTTTTGTCCTTTCGAGAATTTTCTACACGGCCACTAATTTCACAATTACCACTTACGATTTTTAGTTGAAATCCCACTTCTGACACCAATTGAAGCGTACTAGGGGGTCACTGGAGTAAAAAATAAACTGCCAACAAGTCGGGTCCAACTTTATTATTCTTGGGACAAGTTGAGGATGCATGGTAAGGCAATATGCAGGTTAGAGTGGTTAAGGAAGACTAAGTGGAACCCCCTTTAGGGCAGGGCTGTTGTCAATTTAACACTTAATTGCGAATACGATCTATAGCTCCAGTACATGTAATCAATATTTCATTTTATTTATGCAAGTTTGGGTTCTTGTGAAGGGAGGGAGGAGTAAAGGTGGGTGGATGTTAATAATTTTTTAATTGATTGCTTGAATCACGTCCCATATTCTCTGTATAGAATGTCGGTTTCATAGACAAAGTTGCATAAAATTATCATAAAATTGGGTGTATTTTACATTCACGAAACCAATCATTTGTATGGAAGAGGGTAGAGGAGGTAAGGGAATCGTAAAATTTGTGATGCAGTCTTATTTCATTTCTCTTGTACAAAATTTCAAGTTCTTAGCTTTTAATTTGTTGGTTATTAGTTGATTTATTGAAATTGGTCGAAATCATACTTTTGTTTGTGTGTGTTTTTCATTGCACATGAAACACTTTGTGCATGTTAGACCCCCACTTCGGTGCATAACAATCTATATAAATATAATTGTAGTGTCTGTCTGTTATTTGTTTATAAATGGCTATAAATAAGTTTTTTGCTTCATTTTAGCAATACTAAGCAAAATCAAACGTTTTTAAAAAATTTCTCTGTCTGTCTGTCTGTCTTTCCGGCTTTCACGCAAAAACGGCTGCACCGATTGCAATGAAACTTTCACAGATTATTAGGTCTGCCTCGGGAAGTAATCTGGTTTAGGTTTTACTTTTCTCCCCTCACGCCTTCTACCCCCTCCCATACAAAGTGACTCATTTTCAAAAACTTATAATAATCAAATTTTCATGGAAACTATTAAAGCTATTAATTTGAAATTTAAAATACATTATTTCTATTATAAATGCAATCTTCAAGTATATAAATAGTTTGAATCCTTCAACTCCTTCCACCACCTCCCATACAAACTAAATTTTTCATGAAATACTATACTCCAATTTTCTTAGTACGTATAACTTTGATCGAGCTAAGATTTTGTATTAACTCCTTAATTAGCATTGATATTAATGTCAGGAAAAAACTAACCAATTAGGTTTACTCCTTCTACCCCCTCCCATACAATCTGACACAAATCCACGACTTTGCGAAAATTTTCTTGAAAAGTGTGAATGTTACTGTTCTGAAATATAAAATATATCAATTCAATGATAATTGTAGTTGCTTCTCAAAAAATAACTAAAAACCCTCCACTCCTTGCACCACCTCCTATACAAACTGCACTTTTTCATGAAATATTCTAAACCAATTTTCTCAGTACGTATAGCTTTGATCGAGCTAAAATTCTGTACTAAATCTTTAATTAGCATAATTATTATTATCGGGAAAAATTAACCGATTAGCTTTACTCCTTCTACCCCCTCCCATACAATGTCGCACAATTCCACGACTTTGCAAAAACTCGATTTTCTTGAAAAGTGTGAATCTAACTGATATAAAATTTAAAACACATCAATTGCATGGTGATTATAGTTGTTTCTAGAAAAATTACCAGAAACCCTCCACTCCTTCGACCACCTCCCATACAAACTGCACTTTTTCATGAAATACTCTAAACCAATTTTCTCAGTACGTATAACTTTGATCGAGCTAAAATTTTCTGATGAATCCCTAATTAGTATTATTATTATCGGCACCACCTCCTATACAAACTGCACTTTTTCATGAAATATTCTAAACCAAATTTCTCAGTACGTATAGCTTTGATCGAGCTAAAATTCTGTACTAAATCTTTAATTAGCATAATTATTATTATCGGGAAAAATTAACCGATTAGCTCCACTCCTTCTACCCCCTCCCTTACAATATGACACAATTTCACGACTTTGCAAAAACTCGATTTTCTTGAAAAGTGTGAATCTAACTGATCTGAAATTTAAAAGATATCAATTGCATGGTGATGATAGTTGTATCTAGAAAAATTACCAAAAACCCCCCACTCCTTCTACCACCTCCCATACAAATTGCACAATTTCACTAAATCCAATGCACTAAGTTTCTCAAGTTACCTATTCAGTTTTTCAAGCTTAAATTTGGTGCAAAATATTTTTATAGCTACTCTAGCATGGTGTGAAAAAAATTAATTTAGTAGTCATCCCTTCTATCACTCCCCACACAAAAATTCTTAAGATTACAAAAATTTCGATTTCATCGGTAGTATCATATAATGGGGGTTTGCGCTCAATCGAAGTCTAACAGGACTTCGATTGTGCGCAAAGCCCCATTATATGATGTTTTTAAGCTTAATGTCATTTTATTTGGGCTTTTTTCAATTAACACAAGCTACAACTATTCACATGTCCTTAACACGTATACATATGATCTCGAATCACGGGTTTGATTTGATCACGAGCCTGTCCCATACAAATGCGAGTATCATGGTTTCATTCTTAATAATTTATGGCTCTCATTCCAACAAAATACAAAGCATTGTTTTCAAAGAACCATCAAATTAAGCAGATTATTTATCCGACATAATGTACTACTAACTACATACATTCTCGAAAAATGTTATTATTGCGATTCCTAAGCGGACAAAGTCGCGGGCGATCGCTAGTTGTGGAATAAATTATTATTATTTTTCTATGTACAGTAAAAAGTTAACAAAAATCTATCATCTTTAGGCCATTTTTTCTTGAACAATAGCAGTGCACGAAAGATTATTATCATAACTATAGTTTGGAACCTCGTATTGAAGTGTCCGTTACATTAGATTACGAATTATTTTTCGCAAACTCAATATTATTTTTCATTTCGTCTTAATTCCTGAGAAACTTATGTAAAGCTCTGCGATTTCAGCTTCGTCCATACTAATTGAACTTCTCTGCGTTCATTCTGTTCAGAATTCGCTTGCAGTATTTAGCTGTGGTATTTTGATACTTTGTTGCGAGAAAATTACGTGCTCATAGCCTCCATTCTGTGCAAACCTCAACTCTAATGGGAACAAGCATTTGAAAGGGAGACAAGGCGAATAAACAAGTCCTGATGATGCAATGGCGTTGCAGCCCATATCGAGCTTTGGCCTCTCGGATGCACCTCCTTCAGTTGCCTCGGTCCAACGACCGCGTCCTCCAGTTTGAAAAATCGAGAAGCGATCTGCAATCTGCGTAGACTGAGCGCTCCCATCGTTTTCATGGCTGCCCCTGTGGTCGGTTGCCCTGAGCTTTACCCTTGAGCAATCGTTTTGGAATTCGTTTCTCGTGCATTCACTCCACGTGGCCAGCCCATTAAAGCGTGCGGAGTTTGATCACGATAGATGCTGGTGGGTCGTCAAATAGTTGATACAGCTCATGGTTGTATCGAATTCGCCGGTCAATTCCACACTTAACTGCTTCGTGCACCTTCCGAAGAATTTTTCGGTCAAACGTGTCGATTTAAGTTTTTCGACACCCGCGTCAAGGTCCACGATTCGCATCCATATAGCAGCACAGGACGAATTAATATCTTGTAGATGCGTAGTTTATTGTTTCAATGGACCTTCCTTGATTTCATTATGGGGAGGACTGCATAAAATGCTTTGTTAGCTGTTTTGATTCTTCTTTGAATTTCATGTCGGTCTTTGCCGTCCCTTATAAGATGGGCTCCCTGGTATACGAATTCACCCACCTGCTCGAAGTTGTTTTCTTCTACAATGGCGCTACAGCCCAAATCGGACCTTGGCCTCCTGATATTTAGGTTCCTTAACATTATTCATTACTTATTGTGGAAGGGTTGTTAGCCATTTTTTTCATTTTCGTAGATTGAGGTGACCAAGGTATATCCATGCAGGCAATGTGCTGGAATTATATATTGCGCCGACCGGGATTTGAACTCACGACCTTCGCATTACAAGACCAACACGCTACCTACTAGGCTATACCCCATCTAGTGAAGTTGTATTCGCCCATAGTAATATTCCGCCTCTCTGGGACAGTCCTTCCTGTCTGAGTCATGTATTTATTTTTTGCTTCATTGACCCTGAACCCAACTTCACCCGCTGCCGACTCCAACTCCTGGAATACCTCCTTAACACAAAGTATTGATCGGACCAGAACATCCACATCGTCTGCGTACACCACCAACTGTGCGGATCTTACGAGTAGCGTATCTCTGGTGACTACTGAGGTTACTGAAGTTTCCTTCCTGACGACATACTCTAGCACCAAGTTAAAGAGCATGGGGGCGAGACCATCTCCTAGTTTGAGACCTGACTTCATTCGAAAGCTTTTGGTCAATTCGTTTTGTATTTTTACTTGGCACTCATTGTTTTCAATCGTGGCTTTTATTAACCGAACTAGTTTCGGTGGGACACCTAGTTCAATCGTTATTCTGTACAGAGCATTACGGTCGACACTATCGTATGCTTGACAAAAATCGACACAGTTGGTGCACATTAATATCATATTCTCAGCATTTTGCTGAGAATAACTGGTGCGTTGTTGATCGTCCGGATCTGAAGCCACCTTGATATTCTCCGATGATGTTGTTAGCGTATTCACTGAGTCTTCGTCCGATAATTTTCGTCAAAATTTTGTAACACGTACCCAACAATGAAATTCCTCTGTAACTTTCGCAACGTAGACGGTCACCCTTTTTGTATACCGGACATATGCTTTTCCGCCAGTCTTCGGGTAATTTTTCAGTTGTCCAGATTTTAACAATTAATTTAAATATTCGACTGTTCCACTTTCTTTCAAGAGCTCTGCAGGGATTCCACCAATTCCGGGTGCCTTGTTCGATCCTAAATTATGTACGGCTATCTATACTTCATTATAGGTTGGGGCAACGGACAGTTGATCTCCATCTGGATCTTCCAGAACTATAAAAGGTGCAGTCCGTGATGTTCTATTTAACAATTTTCGGAAGTACTGAACCCATCGTACATTGATTTCGGTAGCGTCGCTTCTTCGTCCTTACAGAGTGTAGTTTATTGTTTGTAACCTTGTCTCCTTTATTTCACTGTATTAAATCCTGCGCGCACGTCATTTTTCTTCAAGTTTTCGTACAGTGATAAAATTTTGTCATTGTGCAATAAACAAGTCAACAAGTTAAATGCAGATTCTCAGGAATTTGCATTGTAAATAGAAGATAACAGTTTCTGTCCTATATCCTTATAGAGGTCTTAACAGGCAATTTATTGATTATTAGGATCGCTTGAAGCGAAATTGCGACGGAGGATCTAGCTAAGCACTAGCATGAAAGTAAATTCATCACCTTGGCAAATGTTGTTCGCGGCATTTAGACCAGAGAGACAAATTATACCACCCTTACGCATATTCTACAAATCTAGTATAATCTACTGCCTAACTTAGATACATACATACATACATACAGTGGCTCACAGCTTATTTCAACCAGCACATAAAAAAATCTTTAAATGCCTATAAAAACTAAACTAAAGAAGATATCAACATTATTTAAACGCAGGTTATTAGTCTAATGTTTAAACTAATCAAATATGACTTCATTTATTTTTCAATATTTTTTTAATATTCTTAAACATTTATAAGCGAAAAAAGTAACTAAAAAAAATGTCACAGCTTATTTCAACCAAGTAACAGATTCAATGTTTAAATGAAGTTGAAAGGCACAAAAAAAAATTTCAATGCTTAGTATGACCACCCTTCTGGTCAACAATCATTTTTAGCCTCTTAGGCATTGAATCGACCAGTTTTTGTGTCACTTCTGGGGTAAGTTTGGCCCATTCCTCAACCAATACAGTTTTGAGATCGCTTTTGTCGGATATTTCCCGTTTTCGGATGTTTGTATCCAAAATGGCCCACAAATTTTCGATGGCGTTAATGTCGGGCGACTGTGTCAGTGGTTGTATAACATAGGGATAGTTCCAAATCAGCCATGTCTTTACAATACCCGACTTATGCTTGGGGTCATTGTCTAAAAATAATATCTGAAGTCATCGCGAATGCCCAGTTTCTCCAAACTTTCAAGCAAAAAGGACTTCAAAATTTCGAGATAATGAGATTTATTCATTGTAGTCTCAATAAATTGCAAATTTTCAACTTCCGCAGCGGACAAGCGGACATACAGGCCCACACCATAACGCTGATACCTCTTTGTTTGACTGTAGCTTTCAAATTTTTGTTTTGCAATTCTGTATTTGGTTTACGCCAAACATATGAGGCTCCATAAGAGCCAAAAATATTCAATTTTGACTCATTAGCGAACATAACGGTATTCAAAAATCCAGAATCCTTATCCAAATGTTCCTTGGCAAATTTTAAACGGCACTTCTGATTTTTGGCGTTTATAAACGGCTTTTTACGCGCTATTCTACCATTGAACACATGCTCTCACAGCACACGGCAAATAGTTTCCGGGTAGCATGACTTGCCCAACTCAGCTTCCACTTCACTGGCAATTTTTGGAGCCGATAGTGTTGGGTTTTCCCAGATTTTCCGGACAATATAGCGCTCGTCCGTTGGATTGAAAATTTTGTTGGGGGCATTTCTACCTTTATCGTGCGTTCTATTTTAGCAGACAAATCGGTATATGATGCTCTGCACTGTAGAATCACTTAATCCTACCATCTCACCAATTTTCCTGCGCGAATGGCCACTTTTAAAATGACTGAGAACTAGTTCTTGCTGATCAATTGTAGTACGTGGTCCCATTTCGCAAAACTAATTTTTCTGCATGATCTTCGCAAAGAATTCAGCAAGACTGAACTTGAACACATAACGAATATAATGACTAAAACATAGAAAAATCAAATAACCGTTACATTGCAAGATAACACCTGCAAAGTATTTGGTTGAAATAAGCTGTGGCATTATTTTTAGTTACTTTTTTCGTTTATAATTGTTTTAGAATATTAAAAACATATAGAAAAATAAAAGAAGTCATATTTGATTAGTTTAAACATTAGACTAATAACCTGCGTTTAAATAAAAGCCGTGTTTTTTTGCGGCTCTATCCAGAGCAGGTTAGCGTAACTACATTGAAAGCAACAACAAATCATCTATCCAGAGTAGGTTAGCTACCCCGGTTAGACCACTGGTGTAGCTAACCTGCTCTGGATAAATAGTTCCTGTGCTCATTGATAGAGGGCTCAGAAGTTAGAACTTGGGACTTTCATCTCCCAGCCGTTGGCAGCAATGAAATTTGAATTTGTCGAAAAGTGCTGCAGCTGCCTGAAACACAATGCGCTTACGATTGGAGTCATCCGAATCGCTTGATTCTAATAGTTCCAATAAAAAAACTTTCCTATTTGCACTCATTATTGGATCTGTAAGGAAAAGTCTTGAATTATCGCGGGAAATTCGCAATATTTTACAGAAATTACCTGTTGTTGACAACTGACAATTCGAAGTAGAACTGTCAAATTGTTTCCAGGTGCAAAAACTTACCAGTTCCATACTTTAGTACTAAGCTTCTACTCTGGATCGTTTTTTTGAGGACTATCTTAACCTGCTCTACTCTCGTCCGCAAAAAAACACGGCTAATGTTGATATCTTCTTTAGTTTAGTTTTTATAGGCATTTAAAGATTTTTTCACGTGCTGGTTGAAATAAGCTGTGAGCCACTGTATGTAGCACTGCAATAAACTATCTAACTTGTCCGGCACTCTATATGAAGTCAAATTATAAATAATTCCGGCAACTTTCAAATCTCTAAGCTTTAAAACTGGAAATACAAGGCTAAAAACTCGCATAAGAATGATGCTGTTAATGCAAACGAACCATAGTTCAATTCAAATGATTGGTTAAATCGAAAACTCAAGTTCAAGCCTGGAAATCACTGCCACTGCTCGTCAAGGTCGTAGCAAAATCCTATTACGATGATAGCGCAAAAATACAGTAATTATGATCGGAAATATTAGCATAAAAAAATCGCTATGCGAATAATTAATTTAATCATCCATAACGTAGATTCCCAAAAAAACCGGTTAATAAACCATGTAACTTGTGATCGGAAAAAAGTCAGTCATCTCATCGCTAAAAAAAGACATCAACAACATTTTTAATTTCGCCGGTAGATTACGTCTTATTTTTGAAGATTCCAAAATACATAAATATAACATAGATATGCTATTAATTTCGGTCAAGTTTAATCTGTAAACTTTCGTTTTTTTTTTGCTCTCCTCTTTTCTTCTTTCTTTCTTAATTTTATTACTTGTAAACAAACTTGTCGAAAAATGTTTCGTTTACAATGTACAGAGTGTGCATGCTTTAGTGTGTTTTTTTTATAAATAGAGCGTGTTTTACAAACAAAATGTACATGATGCCGGCGAAAAATATGAAATGACCACACTCCATACTAAAAATAAACATTACAATTTTCTCGCGCTTTCGCCTGGCCGTTCACATCTTTAGTACTGACCTCGGGCAAGACCACGTAAATAAAATAGAATTAAATAAACTAAAAAATAACAACAATATCAGCGCTACAGACTATACAGAAGACTTTTCTGCGTTAAGTTAGAAACGGAACTGGATAGTGTAATCATCATCATTCACTGATGACGCTTTTGTTTAATGAATGATGAGCGGATGCATGATGGCCGTTAAATAAATAGAAATAGACTAGACATTGGCGATAATAAAGAGATTTTGAAGAATCGTATATGAAGTTCAGGGCATCGGACAGTTTTCTGTTTTCCGAGACAAAAGACTTGACTATGAGTGGTGATTCGAATCAAGGCCGGCGCTTCAATGCTAGGAACTGATATACTTCTTGCAAGGGTGCTGTTGTTTTCATGATGGAAAACGGAGTCTTGTTAAGCTGTTATCAGCTGAGTTTATTCAGTTGATCTTGTGACCACTAACCAAAGCTATCGATATCGTATCCTCTGGAATTTTTTTCACTCTTTTATAAAATCTTTTTAAGCAGATTACAATCGCTGAGCCGAGGTATCTGTGTTTATAAAATGAACTCGTATCAACAAAATTCTCTTGAACAAACATGATTTTATGCTCAAACATTAGAAAGAATTATCACTTTTGACGACCATATCGATCTCCATCCTACTCACATCATGCATACATGAAGGTTTTGCCCTCGTTCATCATGATGGATAGAGATGGTCTTTACAATACCTGCGAATTTTTCGCTGCTCTTTTAAAGGAACAATCGCTCTTTTAAAGGAACAATCGCTCTTTTAAAGGAACAATCGCAAAAGAGCTGAGCTATTGCATACTGCTTACATTCTATCTCCAATAAAATTGCCGCAATTATCATCGCTGCAAATCCCAGGGTTTTTGTTCGCACTCGCATATTAATCGCACAACTCACACGTCCCACCTCACTCCGACCAGATCGTAGCTCAGATCAAAGCTCGCCAAACAAGTCGCCACCCACGAAAGCGCACCTCATTTCATTGACCACGTCGAACGTCCCGCCGATTAGATCAAAGCTCGTTAGACAAATCGTAGTAGCACTTCACCGGCCTGCTTAGAGCAGCTCTAAGCTCATCGACCTGCTCATAGCTCGTAAAGTCGTAAACCTGCTCATCTGTTCATTCATTACTATACCTGCAGTGAGCAGATATCGATATCACTGAGCAATGAGCAGATATTATTACCAGTGAGCAGTTAGCAGATATCACTGAGCACGAGCAGTGAACAGATATCATTGAACAGATACTTGGGACAAGTATCCCCAAGTATCTGCTCAATGATATCTGTTCACTGCTCGAGAGGATACGATATCGATAGCTTTGGTTAGTGGTCACAAGATCAACTGAATAGAATCAGCTGATAACAGCTTAACAAGACGCCTGACGTTTTCCATCATGAAAATAACAGCACCCTTGCATGAAGTACATACATAAAGCGCCGGCCTTGATTCGAATCACTCATAGTCAAGTCTTTTGTCTATGATCTACAGGCGACCTCTTGGTTTATCTGACTGACCGTTGGAACTCTTGCATCCATAAATTTGGCGTAGGTCAAGTTCTGACGCTTGACATCGCTAAGGCGTTTGACAGAGTTTGGCACAATTGTCTCCTAGTGAAGCTCAAAGCAGTCGGCTTTTATAATAACCTCGTAAAATGGATCGAGAGATTCCTACATGAACGCACCATATAAGTCGTATTGAATGGCGTAGCATCTTCTCCCTTTCCCATAGATTCCGGAGTCCCCCAAGGCTCTGTTTTATCACCCACACTCTTTCTTATTTTTATCAATGACCTTCTGTCGTCAACGCTCAATCCGATTCATTGCTTTGCAGGTGACAGTACCCTGGATAACATCTATGAATTCGACTCGATTACTAACGCTCATCGTATCTCGGTAGCATCTAAACGTGCCGAACTATTTGCATCATTGACCTCTGACCTGAATCTAATCTTGGAATGGGGCAGGATAAATAGAGTAGAGTTCAACACTTCAAAAACGCAGGCCTGTCATCTTTCCCTTAAACGTGATGTCTCGGCGTCGGTTTCTAATGTAACCTTCGGTGGTGTCCCACTAAACTCTTCCGAATGCTTCCCACTCCTTGGCATCAAAATAATAACCACCTTAATTGGAACCAGCACATACTTGACGTAGCACTTGACGCTTCCAAACGCCTAAGAGTTCTCCGAAGATGTAAAAAATATTTTACTCCCAGTGACTTAGCAAATATCTATAAGGCCTACATTACACCGCGCCTCGATTACAATTCTCATTTATGAGCTGGGGCACCCAAAACGCAACTTGCGATTCTCAACCGTGTCCAGAGACAGGCGTTCCGACTAATTGGAGATGAAGCCAACACGGTTTTTGTAGACTCCCTTGAGCATCGCAGAAATGTTGGTGTACTAAGCATTTACTACCTACCGCTACTTTCATGGTAAGTGCAGTGATGAACTTGCTAAACTTATTTCTCCTCTGTACTCATTTCCTAGAAACACACGCCTATCGTCAAGCGCACACGAGTTAACTGTTAAGCTTCCGACTTCCCGCACAGTGAAATATAGGCGGTCATTCATACCCCGAACTTCTAAGCTCTGGAATGCTTTGCCTAAAGATGTATTCCCATTGTCATACGACCTTCGACGTTTCAAACTCAACGTCCACCGGCATTTTAGGCTTTTCCCTCCTTTTAATCCCGACTAACCTCAACTCCTTACTCCTTTTTTTTCCCTTACCGACATGACTGAGTAATTTACATTTAAGGGTGACCCCCTAAGTTGTGTTCGGCTTTAAAAAAAAAAAAATGTTTGGGACATGTTTTAAATTGCCGATCAGTAGCATTCATACTTTTCAGGAAAATCGCCTTTTTGAAAAGTTGTAAAATTGTGTCAGACTGTATGAGAGAGGGTAGAAGGAGTGAAACTAATCGTCTAATTTGTTTTGGTCTTACCAATAATTTTAAATAAATAGTTAGCGCACAATTTCAGCTCGATCAATTTTATACGTACTGCGTAAATTCGTTTATAGTATTTCATGTATTTGTAGGAGTGGGATGACACAAATAATTGTTATACAGTAGATTGCAATCATCATAAAAGTCTTACATTCCAAATTTCAGATCAATAACATTTATACTTTTCGCGCAAATCCGTTTATTGTCAAATTGCGAAATTGTGTCATTTTGTATGGGAGGGGGTAGAAGGAGTAGAGTGATTTGGGCCGTTCACGTACTTGATCTTATTTTTTTGTGAAAAACTAAGTGTTTAAAATTTAAGCTCTCTAGCTCAATGCGCTCTTAAGCTAGAGAGGACACGGACGGACCGACAGACGGACGGATGGACATCCGGTTTTGAGACTTTTGAGTGAATTTATGAACTTCTGTATCATTCATTTTTTCTCCGAGTTTAGTTGGTTAGTTTCAGAAAACCATTTAACAGTTGTGTCAATAAGGAAAAAAAAACACACTCATCAATACCTGGCCACATTATTTTATATGAAAATTCTTGATGTTTATACTCTAGAGGGAATCTCAGAGTATTATAAGATTTGTTGTCGCTCAAAATCTCAAAACCGGATGTCCGTCTATTCGCTCTTTACCTTATGAACACGTTGAATTAGAAAGTTTAAATTTTGTACATGTCGTTTTTGACAAAAACAGTAAGGTGAAGTTTGTGAACGGGCCAAATCGCTCCACCCCTTCTACCCTCTCCCATACAAAATGACTCATTTTCAATCATTTACATTAATCAAATTTTCTTAGAACCCTTAAAAGCTAATAATTTGAAATTTAGAAAATAGTATTTTTATCATAAACGTGATTTATGATATAAAAATTATTTGAATCGTTTCCCCACCTTCCATACAAACCGCACTTTTCATAACATACTATAAACCAATTTCTCAGTACGTTTAACGTTTGTCGAGCTTAAATTTTCTACTAAATAATAATTTAGCATTATTATTAAGATCGCAAAAAATCAACTGATTAGCTTCACTGTTTCTACCCCCTCCCATACAGTATGACTAAATTTTATAACTTCACAAGAAATCGATTTTCTTGAAAAGTATGCATACTGGTGAATGTTTTCACAGTGCATTTCGAATTGAAAGAAAAGATTTCCGGATTCTACACTGTTACGCTTTATTATTCGTGACGTTTTGGTCTCTGCTGAGACCTTTATCAAACATTTGATGCATATTATTGATCTGCAATTTAAATTATATTAGTTACATGATGATTATAGTTGTTTCTCAAAAAATTACTAAAAAAAACCTCCCACTCCTTTTACCACCTACCATACAAACTGTACAATTTAACTAAATACAAAACACTAATTTTCTCAGTACATCTATCTGGTAAATACAATGGCTAAATGGCACTACACGACAAAAAGAAAAACGTAATCCTGGCACTTTTCTACGGTAGCATTTTTCTATAATATTATTGACGTACATTGCTCTCAAGCAGGGGTATAATCGACGTATAATTCCAGAACACTGCTTGCTTGAAAATACCTTGGTTACCTCAATCTACGAAAATGAATAAATTTGTAGACAGAGGGATGTGCAAAGGGCTAACAATCCTTCCAGAATAAGTAATGAAAATGTCAAGAAACGTGAAGGTTAGGAGGCCAAGACCCGAATTAGGTTGTAGTGCCATTGAGAGGAGTAGGAGGATTGTCTTCAAGGTTTATCATGAAAACAATCCTAACAATCGCTCTGATAGAAGACGGACGGTTAGTCTTACCAAATATTAATCGCGGAGCCGAAAATCTTGCAATAATAAAATATTTCAACACTCATAGTGGAATAGAAAGTGTTTTTCTAAAACCTAACCATATATGTAAAATTTTTATAATATATGTACGTGTGAATTACATTTCTATTTTCACCCTGTTTCACCGTTTTTCAATACTTTCAGCGATAGCTTCAGCCTAAAATTATATTGGCCACACATGCGGCCTTGCATAGACTAACGATATATAAATCTTATTTTTGAAACCTCCAGGTGTTTATAACTTAAAAAATGTGATAAAAAGTTACAATTCCTTAAAAATATGTTAATTGAGGATATCCTGAAGTTTCAAGTAAAAAGCTTAAAAATTGTAGTGTCTACAGCTGCTCGTAAATGAAATGGCCACATTTGTGGCCGGCTATTGACACTGTTAAAAAATTTTGGGTTTTCTTATAGTCGCAGAAATTTTTAGTTAATATTATCGTGCTCCGACATTGTCACAATTTTTGCGCCAATTGTAACTCTGTAAAATATTTGTCAAAAATTTTCGGGCAAACATGTCGCACATTTATACTCTTTAGTCACACAATTTCGCATCGTCATTTCTGTCAGCATTTTGTGACGTTTGTTTTGAATATTCAATAAAAAAGTATGACGAGATCTGAAAAAATAAAATGGGGTCTCGGCTATAAGAAAATTGGTGTAAATGCATCTATATTAATTGCCATTGCAATCTGTAGTCTTCTGTGAAGCCGACATGTGAATTGGCTTAGTCTTTGACCACTAAGAAACAGATGCCTTTTTGGTCTCTAGCGTTCAACATCACTAATTTTTACAAACAGCACGTTCGAACTTCCAACCCAACAGACGACTGAAAGTTATTGTTGTATGATTGTTAAATGAATTCTAATTGTAGCCGATATTTCTATTTATGTTCAATTAATAAACAATCATTGTCATTATTGTTGTTATTACTCTATGTTCAACAGAAGATGCAATAGAAGTAAAATATGAGAAACGCGATTTTTCCCTCTTTTTTTCCGGAGATTAATTCAAGTTATCGTCGCGACATATGCATAAACCAAGAAAACTGTTTTGAACTTCCGGTACCTCTAAATATGTAAATACGTTAGACTAGATGACCGATAGTCCGAATATATAAGTTCCCTATATGCGTAGTACTATTTATTGAAAAGCTCTTCGACGAAAGAAGTACTACCATCAGAGTACTACCAAACATAATACTCACTTAAATGTAATGGCAAAAATTGTAAATTTAAGCAAGTAAGATAAAGGAAAAAATGTTGTAACACTTTGTTATGCCAAATTTTTCAATCAGATCAAACAATTTTTTCTAAACAGTTTTGTTAATTAGTTAAATCCTCATTCCGCTTCCGGTGGAAGATCACTCCGAAAATAATACAGGTCTGTCCGGTGATGTCCCCGATCTTTTACGATCGCCTTCATCCTTTTCCATTGAGGTTTACTGAAGTTATCGTCGAGACACATAGACAGAAGTCATAACAAAACCTACTTTTTTGGGTTTTTTGTGACCTCAAATATAATTGGGTTGATCGAAAAGTCCGCTCGGTTTGTTTAAAGTAAACATTAAGCATCTTATTAAAGCCTAGTTTAGCTTCTAATCCAAGAAAGGTTGTACTTGTTTGATTCGTGATATTTCAGTGCAGTTCGACACGAAATTGCTATAAGATCGGTTGTATTTTACATGTTTAAAATTAAAATCGGGAACCAAAATGAACATTATCGATATCCCAGACTTTTTCTGATTTATAGACATAGCACGCTTAGGCTGACCAACTGAGATCAGCAGCGACAAATTAAAGCAATTATTCTCCATCATCCCTAATTAGCTAGGGTATAACCTAGTAGGTAGTGTGTTGGTCTTGTAATGCGAAGGTCGTGAGTTCAAATCCCGGTCGGCGCAATATACAATTCTGGCACATTGCGTGCTTGGATATACCTTGGTCACCTCAATCTACGAAAATGAAAAATTCGTAGAAAGAGGATTGTGCGAAGGGCTAACAACCCTTCCACAATAAGTAATGAAAAATGTTAAGGAACCTGAATATCAGGAGGCTAAGGTCCGATTTGGGTTGTAGCGCCATTGTAGAAGAAGATCCCTAATTATGCGAGCAGGTAGATCGCAGATATTCTCCAGATATCAAAATTGAGGGTTGAAAATCATCTGTATCAACTTGGCTATGTCAGCAGGCTTCAATCAAATTCCTGTTAAGACCCCCTATAGGGGCATAGGACAGAAACAACTCTCTTCCACAAGGCGCGATCCTGCGCATCGGCTTTAAGCTGTTGCCAGGACTTGTTTATTCCTCTGGCCTCCTGCTCAACTGCTCGCTTCCATGTGTTACATGGTCGACCAACCCGACGTCTTCCTTGAGGGTTATAATCCAGAGCCTGTTTTGCGATGTTTTGCTCTGGTTTCCTCAAAGTATGACCGATCCACTGCCACTTTCGCCGTTGAATCTCAATACCTATTTTAGTCTGGCGAGTTGTACTCCAAAGTTCGTCGTTGGAGATTACTTCTGGCCAGAATATTCCTAAAATACGTCGGAGGCATTGGTTTACGAAAGTCTGTAGTTTCTTGGTAAGTCGAACGGTCACTTTCCACGTAGTACAACCATATAACAACACGGATTTGACGCATGCGTCAAAAACTCGCATCTTCGTGCGAAGGGAGATCTCTCTTAACCTCCAGAAAAAGGAAAAGAATACCGAAGGCCTGACGAGCTTTATTTAGCCGAGCCTCAACATCCTTTTCGGCTCCGCCGTCCATGCTGACAATGCTTCCGAGATAGCAAAAATCTTGCACCTCTTCCACATCCTGTCCATTAGGAACAATCGGTGTGCTTGCGTTCGAACCCATGTGCATGTACTTGGTTTTACGCACATTTATTTTCAGTCCCGCCTCTTCATTTAGAATGCAACGAGCGAACATTTGACTCTAAGTCCGAACGGGTATGTGCAAGCAAACACACGTCATCAGCATAATCAAGGTGACTTAAGATGTTAAATAGTCTCCATTGAAGACCTTTACCTTCCCCACCTTCCAGTGCAGCTTTCAAGATGTCATTTATTACCACCAGAAACAGGGCTGGTGATAATATGCAGTCTTGTCTGACACCCGTTCGCACAGGAAAGCTCTCGGACAGCTCTCCTCTATGCAAGACGCGACACCTTGCATCTTCGTTGGATTCTTTAATCATAGCTATAAGCTTATCTGGAATACCTCTCCTACGCAAAGCATTCCATATGTAATCTCGCTTAACCCTGTCGAAAGCCTTC
Source organism: Chorisops tibialis (assembly GCA_963669355.1). NCBI lineage: Eukaryota > Metazoa > Arthropoda > Insecta > Diptera > Stratiomyidae > Chorisops > Chorisops tibialis. Next base: position 166,507,684 of record OY770263.1, on the reverse strand, counting down.
TCGAAGTCCACAAACATGAGATGTAGTGGCGAACCCATTTCGACTGACTGCTCTAATATTATCCGTAGGGTATTTGTGTGGTCGGTATAAGACGACCCTTTACGGAATCCAGCCTGATAAACTTTGAGAGTGCTCTTGACGACATCACTAATCCTATTGAGAATTACCTTAGCCATAATTTTTGATACGGCAGTAAGTAGACATATACCACGCCAATTGCCACAATCCCGAAGGTCGCCCTTCTTCGGAATTTTCACAATGACGGCCTCCTTCCATTCAGTCGGATATCTTCTATCATTCCACACCTTAGTGAAGAGTGGGAGGAGTATATCGGCTGTTATTTCCGGGTCCGCTTTGAGGAGTTCGGTTGGTAGTCCGTCTATACCTGGAGCTTTCCTTCCCGCCATTGACCGAATGGCGGAAACTATCTCTTCCTTATCTGGGGGATCGTCCCTAATAGAGGATTGTTGCGGTTGGATGTTTGGTAGTTGTTCTGTTTCCGGAATATCTTCCTCTGACAAGATGTTTAAAATATCAGAGAAGTATTCCTTCCATCGTCGCAACTGGTGTTCACTCATATTAAGGAGAGTTCCGTTGACATCTCTCACCAGGTGGTTGGCGGTGAAATTCCTGTTCGTCAACTGTTTCATGATTTTGAATAGTGAACCCATATCCCCAAGGTAAGCCGCAGATTCTGCCTTGTTTGCCAGATCTTCAAAGGCCTTTCTCTTGTCGCGTCTAACAGCCTTTTTAAGCTGTATATGAGCAGGCTTAAAAAACTGAATAGACTTTTTGCCAAACCCAGAATTATGTTGATAATTGAAACGTCTGGAAACATAGTTTAACTTTAACCTCAATTATCACAAAACTACCTTTTCTCAACTCCAATATTCAAAATGATATAACTTCGCCAATTTTTGACATTTTCACGTGTTTTTTCGCCGTTCTCTTCAGAATATTGTGTAAGCTCAATTTTTACCTCTGATAAGACAATGTCCCTTTTCTCATGATAAGTCACATATGAGAAACTGAAAAAACTGTCCGTCTGCACGCAATAACGTGTATACGATCAGAGTCCCAGTTACAGATGAGGTGAGATATGATAACATAAATATGGAGGTGATTGTGGCACAAATTTAAAACAAAACATAACAGGACTACGATTGGGAATAAAGCCCAATCCTTCGATATTCTAGATGAAAGAGAAATTTTTCTGAATTTTGGAAATTTTATATGGGGGGTGGTAGAAGGGTTGACGGCATTGAACTAATTTTTACACATCATGCTAGAATACGAATCAAAATGTTTTACATAAAATTTAAACTTCAAAAATTTAATAGATACTAAGAAAATTAGTGTATTTTATTTGGTGAAATTGTGCAGTTTGTATGGGGAGTGATAGAAGGAATGGGAAGTTCCAATTGAATTTTTCAGAAATAACTATAAATATCATTCAATTGACACATTTTGAATTAAAGATCTGTAGCATTTTTACTTTTCAAGAAAATCGAATTTTTGTAAAATTGTGTCATATTGCATGGGAGGGGCAGAACGAGTGCACCTAATCGTCTATTTTTTTTGGGCTTATTAATAATCTATATAAATATAATTGAAGTGTCTGTCTGTTATTTGTTTAGAAATTGCTATAAGTTAGTTTTTTGCTTTATTTTAGCAATAACTAAGCAGAAACACGCGTTTTTAAAATTCTTCTCTGTCTGTCCGTCTGTTTGTCTGTCTGTCGGTCTGTCCGGCTTTCAGGCAAAAACGGCTGAACCGATTGTAACGAAACTTTCACAGTTTATTAATCTGCTTTTGGTTTTATATCACTCCTCTCACGCCTTCTACTCCCTCCCATACAAAGTGAAACATTTTCAAAAATATGTAATACTCGATTTTTTTCGAAACTATAACAGCTATTAATTTGAAGTTTAAAATATATTAATTTTATTACAAATGCAATCTTTTAGTTTGCAAATTATTTAAATCCCACCACTTCTTCCACCACCTCCCATACAAACTACACTTTTTCATTAAATACTATACACCAATTTTCGCAGTACGTATAACTTCCACCGAGCTAAAATTTTGTACCAAATCCTTAATTGGCATCATTGTTAATATCGGGAAAAAATGAACCGATTAGCTTCACTCCTACTCTCTCCCATACAATGTGACACAATTCCATAGCTTATCAAATAAACTGCCAACAAGTCGGGCGAAACTTTATTATTCTTGGGACAAGTTGCGGATGAGTGGAAAGTCAATATGCAGGTTGAAGTGGTTAGGGAAAGCTAAGTGCAAAGGGGTTTCTTGGGCAGGGCTGTTGTCAATTTAACAATATTTCATTCGTTTCTGCAAGTTTGGGTTTTTATGAGGGGAGGAGGAGAGGTAATAGCAAGGGTGGGTGGATGTTAACAGCTTTTTAATAATTGCTTGAATCACGTCCAATATTCTCTGTATAGAATGTGTTTCATAGACGAAATTGCATAAAATTTTCATAAAATTCGGTGTATTTTACTTTCACGAAACCGAAAATTTGTATGGGAGGGGGTAGAGAAGGTAGGGGAATCGTAAAATTTGATATGCAGTTTTATTTCGCTTCTCTTGTAAGGTGCTTGTATAAAATTTGAAGTTCGTAGCTTTTAGTTTGTTATTTATTAGTTGTTTTAATGAAATTGGTCGAAATCATAGTTTTGTATGGGAGGGGGTAGAACGGTAAGCGCAATTTCAAAACTTTTAAAGCAACTTCATTTGAATTACTTTTACAAGTTTTCATGCAAAATTTGAAATTGATAGCTTTTAAGAGATAGCTGATAACTGATTTCTTAAAAATGCTCGAAAAAATAATTTTGTATGGGAGGGGGTAGAGGAGGTAGGGAAATCGTAAAATTTGTGATGGAATTTTCTTTCTTTTCTGTTGTAAGGTGCTCGTACAAAATTTCAAGTTCGTAGCTTTTAATTTGTTGGTTATTAGTTGATTTAATGAAATTGGTCGAAATCATGCTTTTGTATGGGAGGGGGTAGAAGGGCAAGCATGATTTCAAAACTTTTACCATAATTTTATTTTAACTATTTTTCTAAGTTTTTGTGCAAAATTTCAAATTGATAGCATTTGATAGTTAGGTGATAATTGATTTCTTAAAATTGGTCGAAAAAATAATTTTGTATGGGAGGGAGTAGAAGTTTTGAAAATATTCGACCAGTTAATATTTCAAACTTTTGGAGATTTTTTTTAAATGCATTTCCCAAATTTTCAAGTTTCTACCTAAAAATTTCATTCAAAAATTTTCAGTTTATGTGTTTTTTTCATTCCACATGAAACACCTTGTGCACGTTAGACCCGCACTTCGGAGCATAACAATTTTGGAACAAATAACTATTTTTTTTTCTATTTATATCAAATAGATGTGTCGACATGCAAAATTTAAACTTTGTATCTTTTACCAAAGCCATAAAAAAATCACTCAAAATTTTCAACATTTTCGCTTTCCACCTCCCTCCCCTTACACCCCCCAACTCAAATTTTTTATCAAAATTAAAGATTATATAGCTCTACAATCTGACAAATTTTTGATTTGAAATCTGTAGTCAATTTTGAGATTTGATGATTTGTAGTTTTGGAAAGTGCGCCATTTTTGAAATGCACCCCATTTCCCCCCACTACTATAATGTCCACATATTATATTTTTTTTCATATGTCGCTAGTAAAGCTTAGTATACATTTTAAGTTTCAATTACATAGCATAAGAGATAGTTGAGATATTAATTTTTAAGTGTTTTTCTTTGCACCCCCCCTGACCCTCCCCCTTTCACTAATTAGCTTCTATCTAAACTGCTTCTAAATATCAATTTTTTATGGGAAGTAATTTCGGAGATATAATCATTTGAAAAAAAAATTCGGCCGACAATTGGTTCTTAGCCCCCCCTTTTCGCACGCCAATGGATAAAAAAATTAAGTTATTTTTAAAAGTTGTCCCACAAACTCCTGTATATGTAAGTTGATTTTTAGCTTCCTAGCTGTAACCATGGTTGAGATATTTGAATTCGTATTTTTCGGTTTAAGCGCTCCCCCTGCCTCCCCCTGAACTCGTACACCCCCCAAAATTGGTATCCTCCTGAGATCCGCAACTACCTACAATCCCTCAAAAAATGAACTTTCTATCTTGAAGGGTTTGGGAGTTAATGTGCGCTGAGCGTACACGTCGGCGTACGGCGGACGGCGTACAGACAGACGGATTTTTTTTTTTTGCATTTTTAGGCTATTTTAGTCATGAAACGCGAAAAAAAAAAATTTCAGGGTAGCACATTTTTTTTTTCCCAAGTCGATCACAATACTTTATTATTAAAATAATAAAGTAAAATTCGATTTTCTTCCAAAGTGTGAACGTTACTGATCTAATATTTAAAATATATCAATTTCATTATGATTATAGTTGTTTTTCGAAAAATCACCAAAAATCACCCACTCCTTCTACCACCTCCCATACAAATTGCACAATTTCATTAAATCCAATGCACCAAGTTTCTCAGTACCTATTCAATTTTTCAAGCTTAAATTTGGTACAAAACATTTTTATAGCTACTCTTGCATAATGTGAAATAAATTAGTTCAGTACTGTCACCTTTTCTACCACTCCCCATACAAAATTTCTTAACATCACAAAAATGTCGATTTCATCTAAGGTATCGTATGATTGGGCTTTACGCACAATCGTAGTCCTATTATGGTTTTAAGCTTAACGTTATTTTATCTGGTAATTTTTTTAATTAACACAAGCTACAACTATTCACATGTCCTTAACGCTCTTCCATACTTATATGATCTCAAATCACGGGATTGATTTGATCACGAGCCTGTCCCATACAAATGCGAGTATCGTGGTTTCATTCTTAATAATTTATGGTTCTGATTCGATAAAAATACAAACCATTGTGTTTAAAGAGTCTTTAAACTAAACAGATAATGGCACTAATGCCTGTGTTGAAGTGTCAACTAGTGTCAGTGTTCTTTCCGTGATTTATTTTTTTGTTTGATTTTTAATCGTGTTTCTAAGATATTTTTTTTTTCTTATTTTATTATTATTATTATCGATTGGTGTTCTTCATAGTTTGTCCGGGTATTGAGATGTGGTAGAAAGAGTGAGGTGATTCAAATAATTTTTATACTGTGGATTGATGTCATCATGAAAATAATATATTCCAAATTTCAGATCTATAGCTCTTATACTTTTCGAGGAAATCAGTTTATTGTCAAATTCCGAAATTGTGTCATTTTGTTTGGGCGGGGGTAGAAGGAGTGGAGCGATTAGGCCCGTTCACGAACTTGACCATACTTTTCTGTCAAAAACGACGTGAACAAAATTTGAACTTTCTAGCTCAACTCGTTCTCGAGCTAGAGAAGACACGGACGGACGAACATACGGCTTTGACATTTTTGAATAATAATATGAATTTCTGTATCACCATTTTTTTTCTCCGAGCCTTATTTCTTAGCATTACAAACTTTGTGGCAAAATTTCAAATGTCATGTACTCAGTTTTGAAATATAACGGTTTGAAGTTTTGAAAAGTGCACCATTTTTGAGATGCTCCGCATTTCCCCCAACTACTGCTATGACCAAGTTTTATATTTTTCTTGTATTTCGCTAGTATTGCTTAATATAGGTTATGAGTTTCAATTACATAGCTTAAAAGATAATTGAGACATTCATTTTTAAGTGTTTCTCTTTGCACCTCCCCTGGGAATGTCAGGGGATAATAAGCTGATTCTGGTGGATCTGTACGCCATCTTAATGATCCCAAAATATAAACAGTTTATGGTATTTGAAAAAAAAATCGACCGACAACTTGTTTTTAGCACAACCTTTTCGGACGCCAATGGGTAAAAAAATTAAATTATTTTTAAAATTTGTCCCACCTATGATGATTTTCAGCTTTCTGTCTGCATTCGTAGTGGAGATATTAGCAAGTGTAGTTTTTTACTCTTTCCCTGCCCCCGCCTCCACTTCCACCTGACACTCCCAAAATTTTAATAATGGAGCCCATTTACCCAATTAACAATCCACTCAAAAACGAACATTCTACCTTTAAAGGTCTCAGAGATATGAATTCATATGTACGGTGCACAGCGGATGGCGTCTTTCTATTTGCATTTTTAGGCTAATTAAATCGCGAAAAAACAAAAATTTTTTTCTGTGTCGATCACAATACTTTATTATTAGAATAATAAAGTAATAATAATTTATACCAAAACAGGTTACATACATGGCAGAGGGGCCTTACCTACCTACACACAGTGTTTCATGTGTAGTGAAAAACATATCACAAGTACGATTGCGAGTAAATCTCAATCATGCGTTACTTTAGATGAAATAGAAATTTTTTTGCTTTGAGAAAACATAGTATGTTGTATGAGAGGTGGTAGCAGAAGTGACGTCATTGCACTGTTTATTTTTTACAGTTTATAAAACAGAGAAGGTAGAAGCTAGGGTGTAGCCTAGTGGGTATCGTATTGGTCTACATTGCCAGGAATTCAAATCTCGGTCGACGTATAATTTCAGCAAACTACTTGCGTGGGAATATCCTGGACACCAATCTGCGAAAATGAAAATTTGTAGATAGAGGGTTGTGCGAATGGCTAGCAACTCTTTCACAAAAACAAATAAAATGTTAGGGGACCTGAAGATCAAGAGACCAAAGCCCGATTTGGACTGTAGTGCCATTGAAGAAGGTAGAAGCAGACGGAGATCTTAGTCATTTTAACATAAATTACTATATAATAACAATCATTAAAGCAACAAGTTTGAAATTTCAGATCAGTAGCTGTCACACTTTCCAAAAAAATCTATTAATTACAAATTTGTGAAATTGCTTAATTTTGCTTAATACATAGGACTGCTATTATCAGGAAAACTATTCATTCCGAATTACAGATCAATAGCAATAGTACTTTCCGAAAGAATCGGCTTATTGTAAAGTTACGAAAACCGATCCTTTTGTATGAGAAAGAGTGGAGCGATTTGACCCATTCACGAACTTGGTCTTACTTTGTCGACAAAAAAACCGTTTACAAAATTTTAACCTTCTAGCTCAACGCATTCTCAAGCTAGAGTGCGAACGGATGGAACGAGAGATATTCGAACTTCTTAAGTGACGATATCATCTTCAGTTCAAACTGGTTTTTCCCCAAAACTTAGTTCTCAGCGTTAACGAATTTCCTTGGAATAAACTTATAAAAACTTATAATACTTTTAGATTTTAGAGCTCGAAATTCTGCAAAATTTTTAAAATTAAAAATATTTAAAACTAAATTATATAAAAAGTTTGGAAATTCTTTACGCCTTCATATATTTTTCGTCACATATTTTCCAATCCCTCAGATGCAAAACTTTAATTTCATGAATATTAAATTACAACGAATTTCTTATTTCTTTCATACATAGATGTAGAAAATAATCTCTACAGAGCATTTTGAACGTGACTGAAGTGGGCAATTAGAAAATTATATTATTATACAAAACCAAACTTTCACAAATAGACAAAGGAAATATTAAATCTATTGATTATAATTGCTGTTAAGCAGTTAAGCATTAAATAATTATCAATATCCAGCCACTAGAACCTCCAACCTTTCTGTCCTCCACATCTACTACCACCATATTGACTTCCTACGCATCCCCAACTTGTCCCAAGAATAATAAAGTTGTGCTCGATTTGGTAGCAGATTTGTTGCGCAAAACTAACTTGAATAATTCTTAGAATCTTAACTGAAATCTAGCGAACAGCTGCACGATTTTTTTTTTGTAAGATATAATCAAAGTGTTTAAAACATTTTTTTATTAGGCAATAAATGTTATTTCGAATAGGCCCATAAATATTTCACGAGTACCCACATTAAGATACAATAAACGTTTTAATAGATTAAAAAAAATACTTTATCAACAAATTTAGCTCGGTTTGTGATTTCCAAACTATTCGTATACATATACGAGTACGTACGCGGCATTTTACTACTTTCAGAAGATTGGATTCTGGTAGTATGCATGCCGCACGTGTATAAGCTGCATATTTTATTACTGGCGTAATCGTTCTTTCATTGCCCTTTTGTTACAAATTTGTTCAGATGTATGTTACATATTAACTGATTTTAGGATTAGTAGAAAAAGCATTAGGTTTTTCCATGTTTGACATACACTATAAATAATTTCAATTATAATTGCCCTTACTTATCATTGTCATTCATTTCACGTATTAATTACATTATATTTTATAAAAGTGTATTAATGGAAAACCTCCTCCAGTACAATTTGTATATTTTTAATTTTTTCTCTTTTAAAGCAGAAGAAGCTTTAGTTATTAAGACGCATCGCATTACTATACTAATTAGTACGTTTTTAACTGCGAAGGCAGTATCAATTAGGCTGTTATTTGAAATATTGCTAGTAAATGGATTTATACTTAATAGTTTTAATGTTTCAAAATCAAATGCGTATATTTCTGCCTTTGATGTTAATTAAGCTAAAGCCAATATTGCTCATTCATATGGAAGTAAGTCCCACTAGCTAAGAGTGTGCATTTCCAATTTGAAAGTGTGAAGATTACCAGAATTTTTTTTTGAAGGACACGATGCTGTTGGATCCTTAAATAGTATATTTCTTATATCGTGCGATACTCTAGATGAAAGAGAAATTTTTTGACTTTAAGAAATTTTATAGGGAAGTGGTAGAGGGGGTGACGAAATTGAACTAATTACTTTATTATTCTAATAATAAAGTATTGTGATCGACACAGGAAAAAAAAAATTTGCTACCCTGAAATTTTTTTTTTCGCGTTTTATGACTAAATTAGCCTTAAAATGCAAAAAAAACATAGCAGAACTACGACTGTGCGTAAAGCCCAATCGTGCGATACTCTAGATGAGAGAGAATTTTTTTATTTTAAGAAATTTTGTAGGGGTAGTGGTAGAGGGGGTGACGACATTGAACTAATTTTTTCACATCACTGGGTGCTATCAAAATGTTTTATACAACATTTAGGATTCAATAATTTAATAGGTACTGAGAAAGTTAGTGTATTGGGTTAATTGAAATTGTGCAGTTTGCATGGGAGGTGGTAGAAGGAGTGTGAATTTATTAATGACGTTTTTAGAAATAACTGTAAATATCATTTAATTGACATGTTTTAAATTGCAGATCAGTAGCATTCATACTTTTCAGGAAAACCGTCTTTTTGTAAAGTTGTTAAATTGTGTCAAATTGTATGGAAGATGGTAGAAAGATTGAAGCTAATCGCCTAATTTTTTTTGGTCTTACTAATAATTCTAAATAATTATTTAGTGCATAATTTCAGCTCGATAAATTTCATACGTACAGAGTAAATTTATTTGGAGTATTTCATAAAAAAGTGCAGTTTGTATGGGAGGTGGTGGAAGGAGGGGAAGGACTCAACTAATTTTTATACAACAGATTGAAATTATTATAAAAGTATTATAATCCAAATTTCAGATCAATAGGTTTCATGCTTTTTGAAAAAATTAATTTATTGTCGAATTGCGAAATTGTGTCATTTTGTATGGGAGGGGGTAGAAGGGATGAAACTGAATGTCTAATTTTTTTGGTCTTACTAATAATTCCAAATAAATATTTAGTGCAAAATTTCAGCTCGCTAAATTTTATACGCACTGAGCAAATTGGTTTAGAGTATTTCATGAAAAAGTACAATTTGTATGGGACGTGGTAGAAGGAGGGAGAGGACATGCAAAATTATTATATGGTACATTGATATCATCATAAAAGTAATATGTTCCAAATTTGAGACCAATAGCTTTTATACTTTTCGATATACGGAATATTGTCAAATTGCGCAATTGTGTCATTTTGTATGGGAGGGGAAAGAAGGGGTGGAGCGATTTGGCCCGTTCACGAACTTGTCCTTACTTTTTTGTCAAAAACAACGTGTACAAAATTCGAACTTTCTAGATCAACCCGTTCTCAAGCTAGAGAGGACACGGACGGACAGACGGACACACAAACGGACGGACATCCGGTTTTGAGATTTTTGAGTGAGTATATGAACTTTTGTATCATTCATTTTTTTCTCCAAGCCTTATTTCTTAGCGTTACAAACTTTGTGGCAAACTTATAATACTCTCAGATTTCATCTAGAGTATAAAAATCCGTCCCGCCGTACGCCGTACATATGGACTCATATCTCCGAGACCGATAAAGGTAGAATGTTCGTTTTTGGGTGGATTGTTGATTGGGTAAGTGAGCTCTATTTTCTAAATTTTGGGGGGTGTTAGGTGGACGGGGAGGCGGGGGAGGGAAACAAGTCGAAAACTACACTTGCTAATATCTCCACCACGAATGCAGATAGAAAGTTGAAAATCAGTAGAGATATAGAGAGGGTTGTGGGACAAACTTTCAAAATGATTTAATTTTTTTATCCAGTGGCGTCCGAAAAGGGAGGGGAGGGGCTAAAAACAAATTGTCGGCCGAATTGTTTTTTCAAATGATAAAAAATGATAAATAAGAAATCAATTATCACCTAACTATTTAAAGCTATTAATTTGAAATCTTGCATAAAAACTTACAAAAATAGTTGAAATGAAATTACGTCAAAAGTTTTGGAATCGCGCTTGCCCTTCTACCCCCTCCCATACAAAACTATGATTTCGACCAATTTCATTAAATCAATTAATAATCAACAAACTAAAAGCTACGAACTTGAAATTTTGTACAAGCACCTTACAAGCACCTTACTAAGCGAAATAAAACTAAATATCAAATTTTACGATTCCCCTACCTTCTCTACCCCCTCCCATACAAATGTTCGGTTTCGTGAATGTAAAATACACCGAATTTTATGAAAATTCTATGCAACTTCGTCTATGAAACTGATATTCTATACAGAAAATATTGGACGTAATTCAAGCAATCAATTAAAAAACTATTAACATCCACCCACCCTTACTACCACCCCTCACAACTCCCCTCATAAGAACTGAAACTTGCATAAATAAACGAACGACTACTGCCCTGCCAAAGAACCTCCTTTCACTTAGTCTTCCCTAACCACTCTAACCTGCATATTGACTTTCCACGCATCTGCAACTTGTCCCAAGAATAATAAAGTTTCGCCCGACTTGTTGGCAGTTTATTTTTTCACATCACACTAGCGTTGTCATCAAAATGTTTTGTACAAAATTTAGGATTCAAAAATTTAACAGGTGCTGAGAAAATTCGTGTATTGGATTTAATGAAATTGCGCAGTTTGTATGGGAGGTGGTACAACAAGGGGCGAGTTGTTAATGAATTTTTCAGAAATAACTATAAACATCATGGTTTTGACATGTTTTAAATTGCAGATCAGTAACGTTCATACTTTTCAGGCAAATCGACTGTTGTGAATTGAAATTGTGTCAGATTGTATGGGAGGGATTGAAACTAACCGTCTAATTATTTTAATATAATATATATATATAGTTTTATATATGTAGAATTCTAAATAAATATTTAGTGCACAATTTCATCTCGATGAATTTTATGTGTACTGAGTGATGAAAAAGTGCAGTTTGTTTGGGGAGTGGTGGAAGGAAGGGGAGGAGTCAAATACCTTTTATACAATAGATTGAAATCATCATAAAAGTAAAATATTCCAAATTTTAGATCAATAGAATTTATACTTTTAGAACAAATCCGTTTGTTGTCAAATTGCGAAATTGTGTCATTTTATATGGGACAGGGTAGAAGGAGAAAAGCTAATGGTCTATTTTTTTTGGGTTTACTCATAATTCTAAATAAATATTTAGAGCACAATTTCAGTTCGATTAATTTTATACGCACTGACTAAATTGGCTTAGATGATTTGATAAAAAAGTTCAGTTTGTATGGGAGGTGGTGGAAGGAGGGGAGGACATAAATAATTTCGCAGTAGATTGGAATCATCACAAAAGTATTAAATTCCAAATTTCTTTATACTTTTCGAGCGAATTCGTTTATTGTCAAATTTCGAAATTGTGTAATTTTGTATGAACTTCTGTACCATTCATTTTTTTCTCCGAGCCTTATTTCTTGGCGTTACAAACTTTGTGGCAAACTTGTAATATTCTCAGATTTCATATAGAGTATAAAATAAACTGCCAACTAGTCGAGTGCAACATTATTATTTTTGGGACAAGATGAGGAGGCTTGGAAAGTCAATATGCAGGTTGAAGTGATTAAGGAAGGCTAAGTGGAACCCCCTTTCACAAGTTGCCCTTTTAGGGCAGGGCTGCTGTTAATTTAGCACTTAATTGCGAATACGATCAATAGCTCCAGTACATGTAATCGATATATCATTCGTTTATGAAAGTTTGGGTTTTTGTGAGGGGAGGGGTGATAATAACGGTTGGTGGATGTAAACAATTTTTTAAATGATTGCTTGAATCTTGAAAGCTACGTAACTGAGACTTGGATCATATATTAAGCTATTCTAGGGAATTATGAGAAAATTATAAAATTTGGATATAATAGTAGTGGGGGAAATGGAGAACATTTCAAAAATGGTGCACATTCTAAAATTTCAAACCGGTTATATAACTGAGTACAGATATCAAATTGAAATTTTATCAGATTGCAGAGCTATAAAGTTCTTAATTTTGGTAAAAATTTTACGATGGGAGGTGTAAGGGGACGGACGGTTGTAAGCTAAAATTTGGAAAAGAAATAAGACTGCATCACAAATTTTACAATTCCCTTACCTCCTCTACCTCCTCCCATACAAATGATTGGTTTCGTGAATGTAAAATACACCGAATTTTATGAAAATTCAATGCAACTTCGTCTATGAAACTGACAATCTATGCAAAGAATATTCAAGCAATCAAATAAAAAATTATTAACATCCAACCACCCTTACTATCACCCCTCCCCCCACCCTAAAAAAAAACCAAACTTGTCTAAACGAATGAATTATTGATTAGATGTACTGGAGCTATTGATCGTATTCGCAATTAAGTGTTAAATTGACAGCAGCCCTGCCCTAGAGGGGTTCCGCTTGTGAAAGGGGGTTCCACTTACAATAGTCTTCCTTAACTACTCTAACCTGCATATTGACTTTCCATGCATCCGCAACTTAACCCAAAAATAATAAAGTTGCGCCCGACTTGTTTATAGAAGTAGGCTGAATTCAGTACATATTAGTTAGTTACATCGAAAAATAGAATTCAAGTATTTTAACTCGCGTCGTGTGTCGAGGCATAGGGTAGAAATTGGGCGATAGTTAGTGATATTTTCGATATCTCCTTTAAAATGGGTACTACATTAGCTTGCTTCTATCACTTTTTCCAATATTTTTTAGCCAATCAGTACGACTTTATATGTATATTTGTATGTATATGTATATGTATATTTGTTATATAGTGAATAATAAAACGCACTGTGAGAAAAAATTGTCCGGCTCACAGAGGTGTCTGATTATTGAAGTGAAATTCGTTAAAACTGTAACATTTATAGGGGATGACAGAGGTTGGTAAAATTTGATAATTTCAGTTCGATCAAAAAGAGTAAAAACTTATTATTATTATTTATTTGATATTTTGGATCAATTGATTTAAACAAAAAGAAAAGATTTACTGTAAACTTGCAAAAATTTGTCATTTTCTCTGGGTGCAAGTAGGAGGGCAACGTGGAGATTTAGCCCTTTCCTAAATATGGCCGTAATCATTCTTCTAATAAACATAAGGCGTGCAACGTTCTAGCTTAACGCGTCCTCAATCTTAAGAGGCATCCGGGTCTTAAGCTTTTCGGGTGACGTTTTTAGATTCTGTAAGTAAGTTAATCAATTTTTATCTCCATCCAATCTATTTCATAAAAAGCAAATTTCGCGAAAATTCATTTTTTATTGAATATGTTGGTTATTGCAATGCAAGTGGTTGATCTAAGTTAAAGCTTTTAGCACTTGCGCAAAAAATGCATATTTAGTAAATAATTAAGTTTTTATTTGTTGTGAGATACTTTTGCTTTTCACCGTGACCAAAAAATAAACTAGCTAGTGTAGCTCAGTGGCTAGCGAGTCGGTCTAGAATGCGAAGGTCGTCAGTTCAAATCCACGTACAATTCCAGCAGGCTAGCTGCTTCGTTACTATAATCTACGAAAATGAAAAAGTTCGTAGATTCCACAGTACGTAATGGTAATGTTAAAGAACATGAAGGTCTGGAGGCCAAAGCCCGATTTGGGCTGTAGTGTCATCATAAAAGAAGAAGAATTATTAACTCGTTATTTACGAAATTTTCGGTAAATAACTTTTTTATATATTCCTAGAAAATAGTCCATAAAAGTACCATTAAGGTCTATGGGTATCTTGTTCTTTCTTCCCTAGAACTCTAGTCAACACTGGCCGGAAATTTTGTTGTAGCATTAATCGGAATATCCAGTGTCTCCGGCTAATGTGGGGTGTGAAATGTGAGATTTTTTCGTGCGATTTCAGCAAACGAAAGGATCATAATTTTAAATTTTTTAAATTTCCCGATCGAGAGAAAAAGGCGGCACAATTCGAAAAGTAGCTGAGAGCCTGCGTGTTGATAAGCCCGCTAACATGTGTAAATGCACATATTTGTGGAAAACTTTTCGAACATAACCAAATTGGGAAAAAATATTTAAAAATGAGTGCAATGCCAACGTTAAATATTTTTTCTTCACCTCCGATTTTGAGTATATGCAAATTTAACCTTCCTTCGCTGGGTTCAATTTATCGGTGGTTTCCTTTTAAAAATGTACCTCTAGTTTTAATGATACATTTATTTCAAAATTTGAATAGATTTATTCATGGGATGGCTATTCGAAAGAAGCAGTACTTTTGCTCAATGAAATATCAATTCGAAAAGGTTTAACATATGATTCTATTAAAGACCAAATAGTGGGATATAAAGATTTAGGAGACACTAGGATTAACATGAAAGCCAAATACGTATGTGTTTTCATGGTTAAAGGTATTTTTACTAATTTGTAGTGTGCTATTTCGCAACTGTAGCACCAATTTCTGGAGAAATTTTAACTCAAAAAATCAAGGACTGCAGTAAGATTTGTACGAAAATGGGTTTAAATATACGTTGCATAACAAGTGATCAGGGTTCGAATAATCGTAACTATCAGTGAAGGCTGGGTACATCAGAGGAGAAAACTGTTTTTGAGTATAATTCCAGAAGAATTTGCTGCACGTTCGATATACCTCATATATTCAAATCCATTCGAAATATACTCATAAATAATGAAATTAATACGCCGGGAGGAACAGTTAGCTGGGAACCAGTAAAAGAGTTGTACCAGTTTGAACAAAATAAGACCACAAAAATGTGTCCCAAAGTAACTTTCAAACATATAGGTACATATATCCAAATACTTGGCCAAAAATGAAAGTTTTATATGCTGTTCAATTAATGACCTTTTATATTCCATAAGAATTATTCCGTACATTCTCATTTTGGCAGTCTGAAGGCTCCAACGGATTTTTTTAAGTTTGTAAATATATGCCTCAAACAGTTCGAAAAAGTTTTAGAAGAAAATCTATCACTCAATTGCTTAAAAAAAACTATAACATAATGCTGTATCTTAAATGTACTAATTACCCATAACTTATCATTTTGGTTTTCTATTGAAAATCCGTATTATAAACATCATTTAGAGGCTCTAGATTATTCTATATTAATCTTTTCAGAGAAATATTGTAAATGAGAGTCCGACAAACCCCAAACAAATATGCATGCCAACCATCATATGGGCTTCATGTCCAAAAAAAAGTTTGCAGTTCGAAGGGTATTGAATTTCATTCATTCATATATCATACAAAAACCTACGCTTTACAAGGGATTCAAATTGATTCATGAAATCAAAAACAAATCCACGGTACTGGCTTTGCTAAAGGAAACAAAAACGTTCAGGAGATCAATTCAATTCTACATACGAAAAAAACGCACAGCTCAAGTATCCCTTTTCTAAGGGTCGTGTATTTTCGACCTGGTCATAACCAGTTTATTATCAATTTCTGCCACACTACGTCATCATTCGCCTAGAATTTTTTCCCCTTCGTGCTGGCACCGGTATTGAATTCGCCTGGATGCGAGAGAATGCGGCGAGCTTTTTCTTCATATGATAACTTTCTTGTACTAGACATCTTTATGTCTTCACTTATCTCTGGTGCAAGGGACTCATTCTACACTTCTATCATACAATGGCACTGTAGCGCAAATCGGGCCTCGGCCTGACCTTCAGGTTCCTTAACATTTTCACTACTTATTGTCCAGTAGTTGTTAGTCTTTCGTACAACCCTCTTTTTACGATTTTTTTTTTTTTCATTTTCATGTATTGAGGTAACCAAGGTGTTTTGGAATTATACGTCGACCGGGATTTGAACTCACGACCTTCGCATTGTAGACCAAGACGCTGTCCACTAGGCTACACCCCAGCTGAGGGTCTCATTACGTTGTGTGTAGTATCAAATTATTAACCATAATGGATTTTATGACATAACACTTTCAAATTTTGAAAAGGGCATAATTTTTCAAATGCCAATGTTTCCGCCTGTTACTGTTATATACAGATCTTTTATTTATCTCTTGTTTCGTCAATATAGCTCAATATACGCATCAAGTTTCAAATCTTGAATCTAGAAAGATGTCTAATCCCCGTTACGAGTATGTCCACAGCAAGGTTGAATTTTTTTTAATCCCTCTTTTTGTTCGACTCAGGCAACAAAAATTTAAATTTTCACCATAAACGAGTATATACAAATATCGAGCTGTAACAACAGATAGTATCCACATTCAAGATATTAGCAACTGTAACTTTTGACTCTAGCCATCCCTAAGCCTCCTTCCCCTCCACACCACCTAAAATTAGGTGAAACTTCAAACTAAAAACCATCTAAAAATTAATTTCTTATCTCTAAGAATTTCGGAGATATGAACCACTGATATTTAAAACTGTACACTTACGGTCTGTACGTCCGGTTTCTTTTTAGTTTTTAAATCTAGTAAATCAGAAAAAGCGTAAAAATAATTGAGAGTAGCTAGTCGATCATACCATTATACCATTGACACATATCCGCCCTAACTAGTAGTTAGGCTCGTCTTCATCGTTAGTAGAGTGGTGACACATTTCACTTTTGTAATAAAGAAGGACTTCTCAATCATCTGTCAAATTTTAAAAGTTAAATTGAATAGCCACTGGGTAACAAAATAGCTAGGGTGTAACCTATTGGGTAGCGTGTTGGTCTACAATGCGAAGGTCGTGAGTTCAAATCCCGGTCGACGCATAATTCCACTACACTGCCTGCTGGGGTATACCTTGGTCACCTCAATCTATGAAAACGAAAAATTCGTAGATAGAGGGTTGTGCGAAGGGCTTAGAGCCCTTTGACAATAAATATATAAAAAAAAAGTTAAGTAACCTGAAGGTCAGGCCCGATTTGGGCTGTGGTTTCATTGAAGATTTGAAGAACAAAATTTTGCAAGGAATGCCTTAACGAATCCAAGCAAACAAGCCATTTTGATAGCTGGGTCATTAAATCATGCCTCAATGGTTTCATATATGTCAGAGTTGTCAGAAAATAGTTCTTCTTCCTTTTTTTGGCATGAAAAACTTATAAAAAATGGACAAGACGAGGACACTCTTCATCGTTAATGATGAGAAAAGCGAGATCAACAGCTAAGATCGTTATGATCAATATTTTGGTTGTTAGGCGCTCATTAGGCAAAATTAGTGTATGACATACTCGCGATTAATGATAATTTATATCTAATGAATAATTCGTGTTAGAATGATGAATTAAAATTACATGTTAAACATAACAGGGCTACGATTGCGCGTAAAGCGCAATCTTACGATACTCTAGATGAAATAGAATTTTTTGTGATCCCAAGAAATTTTGTATGGGTGTTAGAAGGGATGGTAGCATTGAACTAATTTTTTCACCATCATGCTAAAGTAGCTATAAAAATGTTTTATACAAAATGCTTACTCCAAAAATTGAATGGGAACTGAGCAAATTAGTGAGTTAGATTTAGTGAAAATATGCAGGTTGTATGGGAGGTGGCAGAAAGAGTGGGGGAATTCTAGTGATTTTTTCAGAAATAACTAGGAATATTATAAAATTGACATCCCTTAAATTTCAGACTAGTGCCATTCATACTTTTCAAGAAAATCGATTTTTTGTAAAGTTGTGAAACTGTGTCATATTGTATGGGAGGGGGTAGAAGCCGTGAAGCTAATCAAATATTTTTTTCTGATATTAGTGATAATACTAATTAAGTATTTATTACAAAATGTGAGCTCTATAAATGTTATATGTTCTGAGAAAATCGTCTTAGAGCATTTCAATGAAAAGTGTAGTTTGTATGGGAGGGGGTGGAAGGAGAGGGAGGACGCAAATAATTTTTCTACTGTAGATTTAGACTATTATGAAAGTAATACATCCCAAAATTCAGAATATTAGCTTTTATACTTTTCGAGCAAATCCGTTTATTGTGAAATTGCGCAATTGTGTCATTTTGTATGGGAGGGGGTAGAAGAGGTGAAGCTAATCCTCTAATTTTTTTTGGCCTTACTAACAATTTTAAATTAATATTTGGTGCACAATTTCAGCTCGCTAAAATTTATACGCACTGAGTAAATTGGCTTAGAGTAATTCATGACTAGTACAGTTTGTATGGGAGGTGGTAGAAGGAGAGGAAGGACACGCATAATTTTTATACGATAGCTTTATATTATAATAAAAGTAACATATTCAAAATTTCAAGCCAATAGCTTTTATACTTTTCGAGCAAATCCGTTTATTGTGAAATTGCGCAATTGTGTCATTTTGTATGGGAGGGGGTAGAAGGGGTGGAGCGATTTGGCCCGTTCACGAACTTGACCTTACTTTTTTGTCAAAAACGACGTGTAAAAAATTTGAGCTTTCTAGCTCAACGCGTTCTCAAGCTAGAGAACGAACGGACGGACGGACGGACATCCGGTTTTGAGATTTTTGAGTGATAATATTATCTTCTGTATCATTCATTTTTTTCTCCGAGCCTTATTTCTTGGCGTTACAAACTTTAGAGCAAACTTATAATACTCTCAGATTTCATCTAGAGTATAATTACTTTCGGTTAATTGAAATATGTGGATTTACATACGGTTTTCCTATTTTATTCCTGGCTGAATCATAAAATATTCTAATAATATTTCGTATTACAGCGTGACGTTCCGGTCTCTGCTGAGATCTTTATCATACTGTGGTCTCAGCAGAGATCGAAACGTTATAAATAATAAAGCGTAACAGTGT
Source organism: Chorisops tibialis (assembly GCA_963669355.1). Taxonomy (NCBI): domain Eukaryota; kingdom Metazoa; phylum Arthropoda; class Insecta; order Diptera; family Stratiomyidae; genus Chorisops; species Chorisops tibialis. The sequence continues at coordinate 166,488,385 of OY770263.1, read as the reverse complement.
AGAATGCGGAAATCTTTCCTTTCAATTCGGAATGCACTGTGAAAACATTCACCAAACCAAAATTAGAAATGTTATGGTTTGAGATAACTGTCGAACTTTCATTAAATTGTATGATTCCTATAAGGATTTAGTTTGCAGAAGCAGTTTATGTCTACATTTAATAAATTACAGAAAATCAGTATATTACAAATTCATTTTAATTTCCTTGGTTCGATTGAGAGATACTTTTAAATGCAGTGAAATTATTCTACTTGTATAATGTACCTCCAAGGGGCCGAGAAAAACTGCTTTCGACATTTTCATTATAGAGAAAAACTGTTCTAAAGAAGAAATACTAATAACAAATTTCGCAATACAGAGAACTCCACAGTACAGAGAATTTCGCTATATAGAAGTTTGTTATAAAGAAGTTCCACTTTTCCGCTACTAAGGTCAAAAAATTGATACATCTATGAAGAAACGAAAATTAAAAGTGAAGCTAATCATGTTTTTTTTAAATAATTCTATAAACTAAACCTACAACCAAAAAGTTCGTCGACTCTAAATTAAATTAGTTTTTTCCGGTGTAATTAAAAAATAAAACATTAAGGTAATATTTATCATACCTCCAAAATAAAATAATAAAAGCTGTATCTCTGAATGTCATCATCTGATCTGTTCAAGATACCTCGCTGTTATATCACACAGTTTAAAGATTTCAACGACATTGCATATTTGTAACCTTGACCGTGCATGTACATATGTTAATATGTAATTCATTTTTATTGGTTTATCAAAACAAAAGATTGTTTTTCTTTGAATTACAATCAATATGTGCCTGTTAAATAAAATTTATAAATGCACTAACTCCGAGTTTGTGATTACGCTAACCGGTTTATAAGACGATTGGATGAGGTTACTCACCTGTAACCAGATATGGCATTCAGGAGGCTACTTTTCCCAGCTCCAGACGGTCCCATGATTGCCGATAGTTGACCATTACGAAAAATTCCACTCACATCGTTCAGGAGACATCGTTTTGCGGATTCCTTAACTGAAAATTAAAAAAAAAAAATAGTTAACAATGATCGTATTGATATTACTTGTTAGGTTTGGAATACAGTTTTAGATAAAGCTTGATCAAAAAGGGAAATCCTTCACGTATATTAAGAATGAGGAACGCAGGTTATGGGATTTGAGGTAGAAGGTGCACATGCATTGTAATTAAAATTACTCTGGGCAATGATATTTCAAAAAAAAGTTTTTAAAAGCGGATAGGACTGTCCTTAATTATTATCCCAAAAATTAGCGTAGTCTGTTACTCAGTTTGTTTACAGCAGCTAGTTGAATGGGTACACCTCAGTAGTCCACGGCGATTTTTGTTTTATGTCCTCGATCGACTGAGCACGGGCTCCACGGAGCACTAATTTCAGTTTCGGGGATAGGAAAAAGTCACACGGGGCCAAATCTGGTGAATACGGTGGTTGATTGATAGAATTCGTTGCTTTTTTGGCCTCAAATTCGGCCACAATTGAGGCTCTAAGCGATGACGCGTAATCATCGTGGAAAATCCATGAATTCTCCTTCCATAATTCCGGCTGATTTTTACGGAGTTGCTCACGCAAACGCTTCAATACGGTCAAATAGCACTCCTTATTGATCATCTGTCACTCCAGAACGAATTCATGATGGATCAAACCTCGAATATCGCAAAAAAACCATAAACATCGTCTTGATTTTTAGCGGCTTTAGCGTGGTTTTTTCGGTTTCGGGTCATTTTTTTCCATTTGGATGATTTTTGACGGATTTGCGTGTTAAACTTGTAGACCCATGTTGCTCCATGGGATCAGAATTCGCACGACCAAGCACGTCAAAAGTGATCTGTTCACTGTAATTTTTTTTTTTAAGAAAATTCAGCTTTATTTGAAAGATTCGAGAAAGGCGGCGTTTCATGGCCAAAGTATCTACCAAAATCGAACGAACGGACTCGCGAGAGATGTCGAGCTCTCCTGCTATCTCCCTAATACTGGTGTGACGATTTTCGAGCACCATTTCCTTCACTTTTTGAATGCTTTCGTCAGTTGAAGAGGTCGGAGGTCGTCCAGAACGAGGTATGTCTTCAAGGATCTCTCGACCGTCCTTAAAGGCATTGCACTACTCGAAAGCTCGTGGTTTTCATTGTACTGAATCACCGTAATTCTTTTCCATCATTCGCAACGATTCTGCACACGAAATTTGGTTGGAAACACAAAATTTGAGACAAACTCTTTGTTCCATTTTTCCATTGTAAAAATCGTCGTAAACTACTGAGGTGTACTCATTCAACCAGCTGCTGTAAACAAACTGATTAACAGACCGCGCTAATTTTTGGATAATAATTAAGAATAATCCTATCTGCTTACCAAAAAAAAAAATTTTGAAATATCATTTCTCAGAGTAATTGTAATTACAAAGTTTTGATACTTCATTGTTACAATGTATTTATACTACAGAAATCTGAGAGTATTATATGTTTATTACAAAGTTTGGAACGGTTAGAAATAAGGCTCGGAGAAATTTTTTTTGTACTGTTCATATTAATCACTCAAAATCCCAAAACGGTATAGGGTATGTTCGCCCTTCATCTTAAAGTAAAAATTTCAAATTTTGTAGACTTCATTTTTAAATCAATCCAACCCCTCCCATACTAAATGATACTATTTGACAGTTTTATAGATCGTCGATTTTAAAAAAATATTAAAGTTTCTTATCTAAAATTTCAGTTATCTCCGTAAAAATTAATAAAGTTCCTCCAGTGCTTTTACCACATCCTAAATCAATTTTCAAGGCAATCTTGTTCTTATTAGACATACTTTAATTTTATAATAAAGTTATTCATTTGGTAGAAAAATCCTGCCAACCACCACATAAATTCTGCATAAGTACATAAGAATTTTTTAAACTTTTAATCAAACCCCTATTAAGATCCCCACAAGACGCGATCTATCTCAACTGCTTGCTTCCATCTGCTACATGATCGACCAACCCGAGTCTTCCTTGAGGATTATAATCCAGAGCCTGTTTGGCGGGGTTTCGCTCTGGTTTCCTCAAAGTCTGACCGATCCACTTCCATTTTTGAATCTCAATGCCAATTTTAGTCTGTCCAGTTGTACTCCAAAGTTCGTCGATGGAGATCACTTCCAGAATATCCCTAAAATGCGTCGAGGCATTGGTTCACGAAAGTTTGCAGTTTATTGGTAAATCGTTACGGTCATCTTCCACGTAATACAAACATATAAAAAAACGGATTTTATTTTTACTTGTAGCTTCGTGCGAAGGGAGATCTCTCTCTTAACCTCCACAAAGGGGAAAGGACACCGAAGGCCTGACGAGCTTTGTTAAGACGAGCTCCAATATTCTTTTCGGCTCCGCCGTCCATGCTGAGGTAACAAAAATCTTGCACCTCTTCCACATCTTATCCATTAAGAACAATTGGTGTGCGTGTGTTCGAACCCATGTACACGCACATTTATTTTCAGTCCCAGTCCTGTGGAATATTATGTACGATGGAGTTCTTCGACTATCGTTGCCGCAAGGAGTAAAATTAATCGGGTTTGCTGACTACATCGCTGTTGTTACCGTGGTTAAGCACATCCACGAAATAGAGTCAGCAACAAATGAAGCCGTATCACAAATAGGAGACTGGCTAGAGTCCGCTGGATTAGAATTAGCTGATCACAAAACGGAGGCTGTTCTAATAACAAGCCGAAAGAAAATTGAATACATGAACACTCAGGTCGGCAGTCAAATCACCAGATCCAAGGAGGCAATTAAATATCTAGGAGTTATGCTCGATAACAGGTTAAAATTTAAAGTTCACGTGGACTTCGCGAGCAAAAAGGCGTCACAAATGCTGGCAGCCCTTTCCCGAACACTGCCAAACATCGGTGGACCAGGATATGCCAGAAAGATACTACTTTCGAGAGTAGTCAGCTCGGTTCTTCTATATGCTGCTCGGGTTTGGGCGGCGGCGCTAGCGGCAAAGGAAACAAGGAAAAAGATGTCATCAACATATAGGCTCTGTGCGATAAGAGCAATCAGCGGTTTCCGAACAATATTGGACGAGGCAGCCTGTATCATAGCCGGAATGATCCCCATTGACATTCTCGCGAATGATATGCTAAGGATCTACGAAAGAAGATCCTCGATCCAACAAGAGGCAGCTGTTGCCAGGAAAATAAAAGAAGAGAAAAAGGCAACATCAATAGCTATGTGGCAAGCCAGGTGGGACAGCGCTACAAAAGGCAGATGGACCTATAAGCTAATCCCCGAAATTGAGGTCTGGACAAAGCGGGTGTACGGGGACTGCAACTATCACATCACGCAGTTCCTATCAGGTCACGGCGGCTACCGCAAATACCTACATAGGTTCGGACACGATAATTCGCCTCTTTGTCCAAATTGCCCAGATCAAGAAGAAGACACAGAGCACGCAGTTTTCAACTGCAGTCGCTTCGGAGAATGGAGAAATGATATTCCGAGTCCACCATTCATCATTGACTATATGATGGAATCAGAGGAAAATTGGATGGAAATTTGCACACTCGTAACGAATGTGCAAAAGGATCTTCGAAGAATCGAGAGAGAAAGGAGAGCAGAAACAATTTAAGGAGCACAGCATAAAATGCTAGCCAGCCCCGCGAAGTTATACCTAACGGCAGTCCCGCGGGGAGAGTGGTTGAAGTCTGTGTGCGGGGGTGTGGTTTAGTACGCAGGCACATATCAAAGCAGGCACATATGAAGATTCCACACCTCCCTGGCGTAACCAGAAAAAAAAAAAGTCCCGCCTCTTTGCATTAAGAATGCAACGAGCGAACATTTGATTATATGTCCGAATGGTTAAGTGCAAGCAAACACTCGTCATCATAATCAAGGTGACTTAAGATGTTAAATAGTCTCAACAGTAGGACGACTTTTGTCGTCCCCAACTTCCAGTGCAGCTTTCAAGATCATTTATGAAACAGGGCTGATGATAATATGTAGCCTTGTCTAACACCCATTCTCACAGGAAAGCTCTCGGAGAGCTCTTTTAGACGTAACATCTTGCATCTTCATAGAATTCTTTAATCATAGCTAGGACCTTATCTGGAATACCTGTCCTACGCAAATCATTCCATATGTCATCTCGTTTAACGTTGTCGAAAGCCTTCTCGAAGTCCACAAACATGAGATGTAGTGGTGGGCCTATTTCGGCGGACTGCTCCAATACTATCCGTAGGGTATTTGTGGTTGGTACAAGCCGGCCCTTTACGGACTCCACAACATCACTAATCCTACATTATCCATGATTTTCAATAGGCAGTTAGTAGACATATACCACGCCAATTGCAGAATTTCCACAATAGCGCCCTCCTTCCATTCCGTCGGATGTCTTCCTTCATTCCATACCTCAGTAAAGAGTCGGAGGAGTATATCGCCTGTTATATCCGGGTCAAGACTGGAGTATCGCATGATTAGTGGTTATACGCAATCGTAGCTCTTCTTGGGATTTCCGATTTTTTTTTTATAAAGTTAAGTTGTTGTGTTTCAGGTCGATTACTCTTAGCTGAGATTAACGTATTGAACTTTGAAACTTTTTTGATTCCCGCGTTGTCTTGGGCATAGCTATTTTGAAGTTCACTGATGAACGTTGGATTTATCACGGTTTTCAAACAAAAGTCATATTTTTACATGTCGGCCCTAGTTGATCATCGAGTATTCGCGACCATTAGCTGGCTACTATTCTATAAACACACACGCACACATATTCAATTATTCGTTGCCTAGGCTTCACGGAAACAGCGGAGAAGGTCGAAAAGGAAAGGCTTCGCAAGCGGAACAACCGCCGATAAGAAAAGGCGTCGCTTGCCGAATAATGGTCGAAATGCGACACGTACGTAGATTGTAGAACGAAATAAAAAGGGTGAGCGTTTTTTATAGCGGGTGAGTCGGAATTGAGAAGACGATTAAGTCGTATGATGGACAGCGCGAATATAAGGGCGATATAGTGTAAACAAAAAGTGTTAAAAGTGATTATTGAAAAGCGAATAATTAAATTTTGTGCTTATTAATTGAAAAGTGAACTAGTTTCATTTTTACTTGAAATCCAGCGACTTCTAGTGCACTTCAACTGGTGTCAGAAGTAGGATTTCAAGTAAAAATCGCGAGAGATAATTGCGAAAGTGAAGAAAAGTGTGGAAATTTCTGGAACGAACAAATTGAGAATTTTCTGGAACAAGATTAAGTGATCGTGTATTTGTGAGTGTGATATAAATTACCGTAGAAAATGAATAATTTTCGAGAACGCAATTGTGAAATTAGTGACCGCGTAGAAAATTCTTAAACAGACCAAAGGAGAATTTGCGAAAAGTTTCACCGCGAATAAAGTTCTTGAGCAGGATTCTGTGATTGAATTCGAGTGACCAGTAGAAAATTTCCGAAAAACAGTGAACATTTTTGTGATTTGTTTCCGCGGCGAAAAACTGAGTGGAAAATTCTTGCTGGACAATAAAAGAAATTTGTGTCGCATAATAATTAAAAATGCCGCGTTATGTGAAATATCTGAAAGCAACGAAGTTGAAAGAGTAACTCGGTAAACGAGAGTTAACAAGAGCTGGAAATAAATCATAACTTGTAATCCGTATGATGGATGCGTTGGGAGCTGAGGGCCTCTGGGACGAAAACTGTGAGTTCATCATCGAGTAGAAGACCGAACAGGAGATCGAGCAACAACAATCGTACAGCAAAGTATTGCGGTAAGTTCAACAGCAGATGATGGAACAAATGTGATGATTCATTTGTTCCATCGTCTATCATGAGTCAACAAATCATGACTAAAATAGAGGAACACATCAAAGACCTCAATGCAAATTTCAACCAACAAAACCAACAGCTAAAGTATGATCTCAGCAATAAAACACAGTAAACAGGCCAGAGAACTAAAAGAATATCTAAAACTGACAAAAAGACGAACGCACTCGGTAAGCAGTTGGAAGCTAAACTCCTCCAGCCTGGCACTATTCTGGAAGAGAAATTAAATGAAACGACCAGCTCTCTTAAAGTGAAAATTAACAACCATACTGACAGGATCTGCGAATACTCTGAAAAAATCGATGGTATCACTTATGAGGTAGAGCGGCTGAAAAGGAGCTTCGAGGTGGGCAAAACACGTGTCACAGAATCCGAAAGTGTCGTCTATAAGAACCTAAAGACTCCAGTCTTCGATGCTCAAACACCTTGGACCATCTACAAGGTTCATTTGGCGGCAGGCACCACTAATCGTTGAACGGATTAGGAGCGAGCAACGGCCTTGATATTGGCGTTACGGGCATCTGCAGCCGAAATTTTGCAGATCACCACAACCGAACAGCAAAGAGACTTTCAGTTTCTGGTGCTGACCCTGGACTTTCGATACGGTGGAGATCAATTGCCTGAAATCTATAAGATACAACTCCGCAATCATATGCAAAAGTCTGGTGAAACCCTGTAAAAAGTTCCACCGGAGATTGAAGGTTGATGTTATTATCCTTCCTCAGCTTGGATCCACAAAACCGCAATGAACGGATATTGAATCGATGCTACGATGGATAGAGGGCAACATTAGGCATTAAGATGGCTAACAAGAAGATACCTCAGGAGGTTTTGGAGTACGCTCTGACATTTAAAATTGCTAAACAATCATCAAAAGGTAATTGGCGGGTCCGAAAAAAAATTGGGACCAAGGAATGCTTGTGCCAGAGGTCAGAACTAAACGAAAGTTACCGAAGGACCATACCACATTATTGGAAACGTCGGGCACATACATATGTAAGACGCGAATGCAGCAGAACCGAACCAACAGAAATGCATTGCTCAGGAAGCGTCACCAATCAAGAGTCGCCAAATGTTTGGCGAATGCCAAAACTTATTGTGGGAACCGCGCAAAGATTTTGCCAGAAGGAAGAGTTCAATAAGCGGAGCGTAAACTACAAACTCAGAGGAGTCCTGGCAACAACTAAAAGCCGATGCTCAGGATCGCGCCTTGTGGAAAAGAGTTGTTTCTGTCCTATGCCCCTAAAGGGGGTCTTAACTTTAATGTAGTTGGTTTGGAAACTACAAAGTTCCCTGATGTTGTAATTGCAGACAGACAGGGCACTTCCAACGTGATTGCTTTAAACGGAGAAGAGCATCAATTTCTTGTTCAGAATGTGCCTCCAGATCACGTTTTCAAAACAATTGGCGAGATAAAACATGGCTAGGGGAGACAGAAGCCCTAGAATGGAGCTTGCAAAGCAGAATTTCGGATCTGGACTTCCACAATATTGGAATTCGGTACGCGCAGAACATTTAAGACGTTATTGTCGCAGTTCGAGAACGTTGCTGATCAATTATTTAAAATGTACTGCTCATCTCGGTACGCAGAACTGGAGACACGGCCATCATCCAGAAACCAATTTACGTCGGATAGTAGCGAACGCAACAGTTGAAACGAATGATCGGAAATTGAAAGATACTTCACGGAGCATGATCTGCAAAAACAACATTGAAAGACCCCCGTGGAAAAATAGCCTTAACGAAAATAAAAGCTACGTGGCCACCGAACACATCAAGCACTGACAACATGTCCGATACAACTCAAGTTTTCGAGAAGGTAATTTGGAGCTAGGGCGTAGCCTAGTGGGTAGCGTGTCGGTCTTGTAATGCAAAGGTCGTGAGTTCAAATTCCGGTCGACGCATAATTTTAACACACTGCCCGCTTGGGTATACCTTGGTCACCTCAATCTACGAAAATGAAAAATGAAAACAACCCTTCCACAATAAGTAATAAAAAAATGTAATAAAAATGTTAAGGAACCTGAATATCAGAAGGCCAAGGTCCGATTTGGGCTGTAGCGCCATTGTAGAAGAAGTAGAAGAATTTGGAATGGCTGTGCAATCATCGATACCAGAAGTGGAGATCACCAGGGCTCCAGCGTAATTGGGAAGGAGCATACCAAATAAACACCAGAATAAATAACGCAGAACACTGGAAGCCTAGCGCATAGATGAAAGGAGTAGACAGAATGGAGAAGTACTATGATCATCCTGTTCGGGATGAATAGGAGCTAAGGAGAGGGTGTCGGCCTCAGTCGTTAATTGAGTATTCGCGATCTTCAGCTATCTACTATTCTACACACACACGCACACATATTTAATTACTGATCGACTAGGTTTCATGGAAATGGAAACAGCGGAGAAGGCCGAACAACGGCCAGGCCGAAATGCGACGCCTACGAAGATTGGAGAACAATATATATAAAAGGGACGCGTGTTTGTTATAGCGGGTGAGTCGGAGTTAGGAAGGCGATTAAGTCGTGTGATCGACAATGCGATTATTGAGGCGATATAGTGTGAGCAAAAAGTGGTAAAAGTGCTTATTAAAAAGCGATTTATTAAATTTTGTGATTATTAATTGAAAAGCGAACTAGTAGTATTTTTTACTTGAAATCCGGCGACCCCTAGCGCATTTGAATATTATGATAATAGGTAAATCTGTTTTCTCAGGATTTAAAAAATTAATTGACCTGATATTTGGTAATGATGAGGATGGTAATTAATTAATTACGAAATACTATTTCTTTTCGACGTCCCATACAAAGATCATTATTGCTGAGACATTCATGAATTTAGGCAGGGTCTGGTTTTAGTTTAACTCTCTTTATATATCTACAATATAAAAGTGGAAATATTAGATCTTAACAAGTTTTACTTGATCGACTGTAATTCCATTTCAAACAGAATGCTCGTAAGCGTATATTTTATTTTAAGCTTAATGACTTACCCATATTTTTGCGAATTGAAACCGTATAACGAATTTGTTGAAATTCAACATCTTTCGTTGCACTCAGCATTGAAGCTAACTCCATTTTGTTTCTTTTTCTTAGAATAAATTACTAATAATATCAATTTAGCTTTAACGGATGCAACAAAGATTTTTTTAAAGTGAGTGTTTATAAAGTTCCACTGAGTTTTATTAAGCCATAAACGTTTTTATCCATGTTATATAATCGTGGCTCAAATTTGGCAGCTTGAAGATTATTTTGATTGTTCAGCAGTAGCCTGTAATTAAGAAAAAATAAAATTAAGTCTTATTAAAGGTAATTAAAAATACATAATTCTTTATTAATTTCGTATTCTTTAATAACACTAAATCACCACCTCCAGTATAAAAGTTAAGAATTCACAACTTGAAAATAAATCAACTTTCTTAGAATCCACGAAACTAATTGAAGTTGGAGTTATGTGCCCATTAATCTCAAATTTAATAAAAACTTATTTTGGACATAGTAAAATGAATATAAAATAAACTGCCAACAAGTCGAGCGCAACTTTATTATTCTTGGGATAAGTTCAAGATGCGCGAAAAGTCAGTATGCAGTTTAGAGTGGTTTGGGAAAGACTAAGTGAAAGGAGGTTCATGGGCAGGTCTGTTGTCAATTTAGCACTTAATTGCAGATATTTCTGGCGGTAATAAATGACATCTTGAAAGCTGCACTGGAAGGTGGGGAAGCTAACAGCTATTTAACATCTTAAGTCACCTTGATTATGATGGTGACGTTTGTTTGCTTGCACATAACTGTTCGGACTTAGAGTCAAATGTTCGCTCGTTGCATTCTAAATGCAAAAAGGCGGGTTTGAAAATAAATGTGCGTAAAACCAAGTGCATGCACATGGGTTCGAACACACTGATTGGTCTTAATAAACAAGATGTGGAAGAGGTGCAAAATTTTTGTTATCTCGGAAGCAGCATGGACGGCGGAGCTGAAAAGGATATTAAGGCTCATCTGGATAAAACTCGTCAGGCCTTCGGTATCTTTTCCCCTTTCTTGAAGTTAAAAAAGAACTCCCTTCGCTCGACTTACCAACAAACTGCAAACTTTCGTGAACCAATGCCTCCGACGCATTTTAGGAATATTCTGGCCAGAAGTGATCTCCAATGACGAACCTTGGATTACAACTGGCCAGACTAAAATAGGCATTGATATTCAAAGGCGAAAGTGGCAGTGGATCGTTCACACTTTGAGGAAACCAGAGCGAAACATCGCCAAACAGGCACTAGATTATAATCCTCAAGGAAGGCGTCGGGTTGGTCGACTATGTAGTACATGGAAGCGACCAGTTGAGCAGGAGGCCAGAGGAATAAACAAGTTCTGGCAACAGCTAAAGTCCGATGCTCAGGATCGCGCCTTGTGGAAGTTTTTTCTGTCCTATGCCCCTATAGGGGTCTTAACAGGAATTTAATTGACTTGCGAGGATATATCTTCGCCACCGCAATCTGCGAAAATGAAAGTTCGAAAGGCTAACAACTCCTTCACGATAACAAATAAATATTAAGGAACCTGAAGCTAAAGAGGCCAAAGCCCGATTTGGGCTGTAGTGCCATTGATGAAAAAGTCATCACTATAACAAATCTGTCAAGAACTCCTGAGGCTAACTAAGAAAAATAGATTTTTTTGACAAATCCTTATGATTTTCAAAGAGTACCTTCACATGATACACGTCAAAATTTAACGACAATTCGACCATTACAGTTACAGTGGTTTTAGTATCGCTGCTTTTGGCATTCCCAAAACAATGAAAAAAAAAAAACATAAATTCGTGTGTTGATTTAACATTGCTTTTTGATGGGAGAAAATACGGATCAACCAAAAGTTTGGCTTGATAAGTATTATGAAGACTCTGCTTCATCGAAAGCAACAGTCAAACGTTGGTTTGAAATTTAAACGTGGTCGTACAGACACCGATCACGCTCTGGATGTTGAAATGAAGCTGCTCTAGAATACATAAAAAAAATGCACAAAATTGTTTCGGAAGACCGTACAGTGAAGTTCCAGGAGATAGCAGATATCTTAAATATATCAAAAGGCACTGTCTTCATAATGGTGCGTGAACATTTTCCCATGAAGAAGCTGTGTTCAAAGTGAGTGCCGCTTTAGCTCACAGAGGACCAAAAACAGAAACACGTCGATGATTCAGAGTGCTGTTTGGAGCTGTTTAAACGGAATAAACAGGATTTTTTGCATAAATACGTGGCAATGGATTATTGAATGAAGAAATTGCAAAAAAATCGGCCCCATATGAAGAAGAAAAAAGTACTCTTTCACCAAGTCAATGCACCGAGTTACGAGTCGATGTTCGTGATGGCCGAATTGCCTGAATTGAAGTTCGAATTGCTTCCACACTCACCGTATTCTCTAAATCTGGCGCCCAGCGACTGCTTCCTGTTCGCACACCTCAAAAGGATGCTCCAGGGAAAGAGATTTGCGTTAAATGCTGATGTAGTAGCCGAAAAAATGCTTATTTTGAGGGTCCAGCCAAATCGTTCTATAGAAAGGGCACCAAAATTTTAGAGCAACACTGGAATGATTGCTTCACTCTAGAAGACTATTTTGATGAATAAAGTCGAATTTCTCCAAAAAAATGTATTTTTCGTAGTTAACCTCGGGACTTTTTGACCGATGTGCCATCTAGGTGAAAAAAATCACCATTGAACTGTAGTGTCATAGATATTTTGTTAAACAGATCATATTTCGTCCTCATACCACGACGGCCTGGCATGAAAAATTACAAAATAGAACCAAAAAGATTTTTCGAATTTATTAGTATACAAAAAGAAAAAGTTCGGGTTATGCCGTAACCATGTCCAATAGAATCACGCAATCTTCCTGCCGGCGTAATATCTGCGATATGTTTGCTGACGGTTTTCATGAAGTTTTTGGTGCCCAGTCAGACAGTACAGCGAACCCAACATTTCGGTTCCTCCACTATTTGACAATATCCCATTGTCCATTGAGGAGGTGCTTGATGCTCTCACAACTAGAGATGGTATGCTATTTTACATACCTGCGATTTTTTCACTGCTATTTTAAAAGAGAATCGCATATTGCGATTGAAAATTTAAAAGAGCAGAGCCAACGCATACTGCTTATGGCCAATAAAATTCCCGCAATGATCATCGCTACAAATCCCAGAGTTTTTGTTCGCACTCGCACATTAATCGCGCAACTCACACACCTCACCCCAACGAGATCGTAGCTCAGAACAAATCTCGCCAAACAATTCGCCTCTTACCCACGAATGCGCACCTCGTTGACCGCTTCGCACGTCCCACCTCATCGATCAGATCGCAAAATGCATCGATCAAATCAAACCTCGCTAAACAAATCGCAGTCGCACTGCACCCAGCCCCAGTGCTAAGCTCATCAGTCGCGCAACAAAAGAGCTTTCATATTCTGTTTCAATTTGAATCATTGCTAAATAAAAAAAAATGAAAGCAGCTCTTTTCGGAGATATTTATCACTGCAACAACAGTTTTTACCATCCTTACGCACTAGAATGGAGAATAGAGGTGAAAAAATCACTGCTATTAGAAGAGCTGCTCTTTTTTCCCAGATATTTAAAAATACCAATCGCGATTGGAAAAGAGCAGATTTTCCCATCCCTATTTGGGATATCTTATATTATTCATAGTCTTTGGTAGAATCAAAGGTCTTTCGAATTACTTTCATTACATTTGCATCGAAATCGCGACGAAATCCTCCGGTGTGCACAGACTATAAGAGTATGTTCGCACCGGCTTCCGAAAGTGTTAATTTAACGATAACCATCCCGAAATCTTAAAAACCATAATAAAAACTGTACTCTGCTATGACAGTGAAACATCAGGCATCAGAAAAAATGGTTAATGCCTTCGAGAGAAAGGTATTACGACAAATCCTCGGACCCAGAATTCTCCACTCTCGTCAAACCTCGAAAACTACAGTGGGCTGGTCACGCACCAGAGAATGTAGGGCTGAAGATACCCAAACGTATATAAAAAACATAACAGGGCTACGATTGCGCGTAAAGCGCAATCTTACGATACTCTAGATGAAATAGAATTTTTTGTGATCCCAAGAAATTTCGCATGGGAAGTATTAGAAGGGATGACAGCATTGAACTAATTTTTCCCCATCATGCTAAAGTAGCTATAAAAATGTTTTGTACAAAATGCTTACTCCAAAAATTGAATGGGAACTGAAAAAATTAGTGAGTTAGATTTAGTGAAAATGTGCAGTTTGTATGGGAGGTGGTAGAAAGAGTGGGGCGATTAGAGTGATTTTTTTCAGAAATAACTAGGAATATTGTAAAATTGACATCCCTGAAATTTCAGACTAGTGCCATTTATACTTTTCAAGAAAATCGATTTTTTGTGAAGTTGTGAAACTGTGTCATATTGTATGGGAGGGGGTAGAAGCAGTGAAGCTAGTCAAATATTTTTTTCTGATCTTAGTGCTAATACTAATTAAGTATTTATTACAAAATATGAGGTCAATAAATGTTATATGTTCTGAGAAAATCGTCTTAGAGCATTTCATGAAAAAGTGTAGTTTGCATGGGAGGGGGTGGAAGCAGAGGGAGGAAGCAAATAATTTTTCTACTGTAGATTAAAATTACTATGAAAATAACATGTCCGAAAATTCAGACTAATAGCTTTTATACTTTTCGAGTAAATCCGTTTATTGTCAAATTACGAAATTGTGTCATTTTGTATGGGAGGGGGTAGAAGGGGTGAAGCTAATAGTCTAAATTTTTTTGGGCTTACTAACAATTTCAAATAAATATTTTGTGCCCAATTTTAGCTCTCTAAATTGTATACGCAATGAGTAAATTGGCTTAGAGTAATTCATGACAAGTACAGTTTGTATGGGAGGTGGTAGAAGGAGGGGGCGGATACGCATAATTTTCGTACGGTAGATTGATATTATCATAAAAGTAACATATACCAAATTTCAGGCCAATAGCTTTTATACTTTTCGTGCAAATCCGTTTATTGTCAAATTGCGCAATTGTGTCATTTTGTATGGGAGGGGGTAGAAGGGGTGGAGCGATTTGGCCCGTTCACGAACTTGACCTTACTTTTTTGTCAAAAACGACGTGTACAAAATTTGAACTATCTAGCTCAACGCGTTCTCAAGCTAGAGCGCGCACAGACGGACGGACGGACGGACATCCGGTTTTAAGATTTTTGAGTGATAATATTAATTTCTGTATTCATCATTTTTTTCTCCGAGCCTTATTTCTTGGCGTTACAAACTTTAGAGCAAACTTATAATACTCTCAGATTTCATCTAGAGTATAAAAAGAAAGGCGGAAGGAAAAAGGCCAATCAAAAAAACATAAAATTATATTTGATTTTAAAAGTGGATTATCTCGACATAATATTAGTAAAAGATATTCGATAAATCGGTCAATTATATCGCGACTAATCAAAAAACATAACAGAATTATGATTGGGCTTAAAGCCCAATCATATGATACTCTAGATGAGATGGAGATGATTTTAATATACCGGAAAATATGTCATCTCAAATTCTTTCGAATAGTGAATAGAGACTTTTGCATGGGAGGTGGTAGAAGTAGAGGGGGCGGTTTGTATTTTTCATTTAACAAAAATTCTGCATTTGTATGGGAGGGGGTAGAAGGAGTGTACGGATCAAACAAATTATTTTCACATTATTAATATTTCTACTTGTATACTTTATACAAAATATCAAGTTTATAGCTTTAACAGTTTCGAAGAAAAATAATTTAATTTAAATTTCAAAATTTCGTGAAATTTGTATGGGAGGGGGTAGAAGGATTAAGGTTAAGTTGATAATTATTTTTAAAATAAACTGCAATTATAGTAGAATTAATTCTGACAAAATTTCGTCTTTTAAGCTTTACTAGTTTCAATGAAAATCGAAAATATGTATTTTTCAAAATTGACCATTTGTATGGGAGGGGGTAGAAGGAGTAAGGGGATCTGGTCAATATTTCGTGATATTAATGAAATCTATATCATAATTCTTTGACCTAAATTTCAAGTCGATAGCTCAAATAGTTTCAAAGAAAAATCAATTTCTTAATATTTCGAAATTTCATGAAATTTCTATGGGAGGGGGTAGAAGGAGTAGGGGGATGTAGCCCATTCACGAACTTAAAGTTACTTTTTTGCTAAAAATGACACACAAAAATTTTAAGCACTATAGGTCAAAGCTTTCGAAGGTTATGCTGTAGACAGACGCACAGACGGACAGACAGATAGACAGACAGACAGACGGTCACTCGGAATCGAGGTTTTTGAGCGACAACAAATATTTCTGTACCATTGGCGGCTCTGTGCGAGCGTTATTTCTTAGCGTTACAAACAGTAAGGCAAACACAATATACTCTCAGATTTCATCTAGAGTATAACGAGAAAACGCTGGAAGGATTCAATCGGCGAATACTGCAAATCGCTTCTGAATTTTTCAACATGGAGGACGCGTTCATTGGACCGGGAATATTGGAGACGAAGCATACAGAAGGCGACTTAAGCTGCAGCGTCATTTATGATGATCTCGAAATCTTGGTTGTTCATGAGACTATGTCAAGATACTTTCGTTGCTAGTTTTTGACGTTTTGTTGTTATTATCATGATGTCACTATCATGATCATGTTGAAATAATAAAAATATGTTTATTCACAATGAAGTTGATTGAAGTAATTACGGGGCTGCCATCTTTTTTTCCTCAAAAATATTAACCTTTCGTCCATAGCATAGCCCAAGTCAATTATAGTTGGCGCTTTAGCATTACAATATTCGTTGCAGCAAACTTATAATACAATCAGATTTCATCTAGAGTATAAAAAGTATGATAAGTCAATGCGACCTATCGAGTCCGGGTCAGAGTCCACTGGCAGTAGACCGAAGAAAATAATGACAAAACAATATCCGATTTAAAATTTTCGCTCAGTCGTGGAACCCGATGGCAAAAAATTACTAGGTTCTGTTCGTACAATATCTTACCTCTAAATTCACACGAAGAAGACGAAACAACAAGATACATATCTGCTTAGAGTTTGATCAAAGTGGGTGCTCCGTATGCGTGTAACTTTTTGTGACTTTAACTCGCACATATCTTTTATTTAAAGGACTTTGAACTGACACAAATCTCATTTGATAGATTATGTACAATAATGAATTGTTCGCAATTTAATTTGCTTAGTTATCGCATACTGGAAAATAGATCTGCGTTTTTTTCTTGTATTATTCGTTCTTCTTCAAAGAGTAACTCTACTGTACCCCGATCGACAGATACCAGAGCCCAATTTCATAGATTTTAGGATGAAAAAATAGTGTGTAAAATTTACAAATTTTGACTGCCTTGTACTTGTTTCAGTACAACTAATAAGTAACATAAATTTAAAACATATCAGGCTTAACGCCCAATCATATGATCTACTTCTACTTCCACAATGGCGGTACAGCCCGAATCGGGCCATGGCCTTCTGACCTTCAGGTTCCGTAACACTTCCATTATTTATTTATTCTGGAAGGGTTGTTAGCTTTTCGAACAACCCTCTATCAACGATTTTTTTATTTTCGTAGATTGAGGTAACCCAGGTATACTCAAGCAAGTAGTGTGCTGGAATTATGCATCGACCGGGATTTGAACTTAAGTCCTTCGCATTGTAGACCAACACGCTGCCCACTATGCTACACCCTAGCTCCAATTATATGATACTCTAGATGAAATAGGAAAGAGTTTATTGTACCGGAAAATATGTCACCTTAAATTCTTTTGAATGTGAATGGTGACTTTTGTATGGGAGGTGGTAAAAAAGGAGAAGGGAGGTTTGTAGTTTTCGTACATAACACCGAACGTAGTATACGAAATAAAGTTTGTACCTTTCATAATTTTCGAGGATATTGAAAATTTTTTGCCTGAATTTATGGCAAGTGGAAGGCTTTGGATGATTTTGAATCTGCCTATCAACATCCTAATCATATTGCTTTGTTACAATTTTAAAGTCGATAGCTCTCATATGTTCGAACGAGAAATGCTTTTCTTGAATTTCCAATACAAAAATTTTTATGGGAGGTGGTAGAAGGAGTGAAGCGAAGTCCATATTATTTTTTGAGCATTTATTGCAAGAGTACAAATTCTGGCTAAATTTTAAGTTTGACCTTTTATAGTTTCAATGAAAATCGATTAAATGCATTTATCAAAATTGTGCATTTATATGGGAGGTGATAGGAATATTCAAATCAAAACCCAATTATTCGACATCAATGGTATTTATAACAATAAACTTTTCTTAAAATTTAAAGTTGATAGCTTTGACGGTTAAGAAGACAAAAAATTTAATTTAAATGCCGAAATTTCGTGAAATTTGTATGGGAGGGGGTACAAAGAGTGAGGTGAAATTGATAGTTTTTTCCAAAATTGGCTGCAATTGGAATAAAATTAATTATGACAACAATTGTTTCTTTTCAATTTCTTCAAATTTCGAGATTTTATGAAATTTGTATGGTGGTAAAAGGAGTAGGGGGATGTGGCCCGTTCACGAACTCGAAGTTAATTTTTTTCCTAAAAATGACATTTGACAAGTTTCAACACGATAGATCAAAGCTTTCGAGAGTTATTTTGTAGACAGACGAACAGACAGACAGACGGACAGACGGTCACTCGAAATCGAGGTTTTTGAGCGACAACAAATATTTCTTTACCCTTGGCGACTCTGTGCGAGCATTATTTCTTAGCGTTACAAACGGTAAGGCAAATACAATATACTATTAGATTTCATCTAGAGTATAAAAAAAAGTTTAAACCTGCGACAATTATGAAAAAAAGTTAAATACAATTAGTAGGTCTAGAATGTAGTGCATCTTATCTTGACCTTTTTTTTAATTTGTGAAATTTTTCTAAATGGATTCCTTGTAAATGGAATAGTTATGTGATAATAATTAGTTTTACATAATGTTTTTTAATAAATCTCGATAATGTTGACTCAATCAGATTAATTGAAATTTATGGAAAAGATATTTAAGTTTGTGTCAAGATCTAACGCAAACCTGTTTTGCATTTTTCTTTCATTCAAATAAAATTATCTTACATGAAAGTATGTACGTCCAAACCACGCCATGATTGACATTGTGGAATTTAAAAGAGAATTTAATTAAAGTTTAATTTTGTAAGAAACGCACTTCTTGTGTACTTTTTCATTTATTTTCATGCTACTTGAATTAAACTCGTTTCTGCGACGTTTTTGCATGGTTTTTATTGTATTTTTTTTTTATTTAATCGTTAAAAAACATTCTTGATTTCTTGTTATTCAAGAATGATGCAGGCTTAAGTAATTAAATTTAGTGATGTTGTAGAAATGAAACACGGTGAAACAGATTATAAATATAATTTGGTTTTGGAGCATCGTAGTTGCTTAATCGTCTCTTTGCGACGAAGTTAATCAACTTTGTTGAATTTTTTTAAAAGAAAAGTTTTAAGTTGCTTTTTCTTAAGCAAAAATTGAAATTAATTAACTAAATTTATTTGAAAATGGAAAAATTTTAAATTTTCTTGAACACAAACAAAAACATAACAGAATTATGATTGGGCTTAAAGCCCAATCATATGATACTCTAGATGAGATGGAAATGACTTTAATATACCGGAAAATATGTCATCTCAAATTCTTTCGAATAGTGAGTAGAGGCTTTGCATGGGAGGTGGTAGAAGTAGAGGGGGGGGGGTTTGTATTTCTCCTATGTGACACCGAAAATTGCATGTAAAATGTTTCGTGCTGAATTTCAAATTTTTAGTTTTCATTATTTTTAAAGAAATTGGACATAGTTTTGCAGAAATTGTGGTATTTGTATGGGAGGTGGCAGAGGAAGTGGAACGTTTTCGATGATTTTGAAACTGCTTATCATCACCCTTATCACTATGCTTTGATTCAATTTCAAAGTCGACAGCTCTCATATATTCGAAGGAGAAATGCTTTTCTTGAATTTATAATACAGATATTTATATGGGAGGGGGTAGAAGGAGGGAAGCTGAGCTGATAATTTTTTCCAGCATTTATTGCAACTATTAAAAAACAAATTCTGGCAAAATTTTAAGTTTGTAATTTTTCTAGTTTTAATGGAAATCGATATAATGCATTTAACAAAAATTATGCATTTGTATGGGAGGGGGTAGAAGGAGTGTAAGGATGAAAACAATTTTTTTTTCTGTTATTGATATTTCTATTTTTATACTTTATGCGAAATATCAAGTTGATAGCTTCCACAGTTTCGAAGAAAAATAATTTAATTTAAATTTCTAAATTTCGTGAAATTTGTATGGGAGGGGGTAGAAGGAGTGAGGTGAAGTTGATAATTTTTTCAATGCTGATTGAAATTATAATAAAATTAATTCTGGCAAAAATTCGTTTTTCTAACTTTACTAGTTTCGATGAAAATCGAAAAACTGCATTTTTCAAAATTATGCATTTGTATGGGAGGGGGTAGAAGGAGTGATGGGATCGGATCAATATTCAGTCATATTATTGGCATCTATAACATAATACTTTAACCCAAATTTCAAATGGATAGCTTAAGTAGTTTCAAAGAAAAATCAATTTCGGAAAATTTCTGAATTTCGTGAAATTTGTATGGGAGGGGGTAGAAGGAGTGGGGGGATGTGGCCCGTTCACGAACTTAAAGTTTCTTTTTTGCTAAAAATGACACACAACAAATTTCAGCACGATAGCTCAAAGCGTTCGAGAGTTATGCTGTAGACAGACGGACAGACGGACAGACAGCAACTCGGAATCGAAGTTTTTGAGCGACAACAAATATTTCTGTACCCTTGGCGGCTCTGTGCGAGCATTATTTCTTAGCGTTACAAACGGTAAGGCAAACACAATATACTCTCAGATTTCATCTAGAGTATAAATATTCGGCCCAAATGTCATCAACATAAAAACTACTAAATCACGTTTTCATCTATTTGAATAAACAGGGCTCAACTAAGCTCTGGTTATTTATCTATAGCGTTAGTTTTCTTTATTTTCATTGCTTTTAGAAAAATTTGCTTTTAAAGTATTTTTACTTTATTATTTTAAGAATAAAGTATTGTGATCGACTTGGAAAAAAAATTGCTACCCTCAAATTTTGTTTTTTCCCGTTTCATGACTAAAATAGCCTAAAAATGCACAAAAATGCATACCTTGTGCACGGTGTTTCGTGTGCAATAAAAAAAATACATAAACTGAAAATTTTTGAATGACATTTTATGGTAGAAACTTGAAAATTTGGAAAATGTGAAAGAAAAGATTTTCGGATTCCACACTGTTACGCTTTATTATTCGTGACGTTTCGGTCTCTGCTGAGACCTTTATCAAACTGCTGTTTGCTGTTTGATAAAGGTCTCAGCAGAGACCGAAACGTCACGAATAATAAAGCCTAATAGTGTAGAATCCGGAAATCTTTTCTTTCATTTCGAAATGCACTGTGAAAACATTCACCAAACCATTGGAAAATGTATTTAAAAAAAATCCTTAAAAGAATGAAATATTAATTGATCAAATACCTTGAAAACTTCTACCCCATTCGATACAAACTTATTTGTTCCACCGTTTTTAAGAAATCAATTATCACCTAACTATTAAAAGCTATCAATTTGAAATTTTCCACAAGAATTTTTAAAAATAATTGAAACGAAACTGCGTCAAAAGTTTTGAGATCAATTGAGAAATGAAGATTAAGCACAAGAGAAATGAAATAAAACTGCATCACAAATTTTACATTTCCCTTACCTCCTCTACCCCGTCCCATATAAATGATTGGTTTCGTGAATGTAAAATACACCGAATTTTATGAAAATTCTATGCAACTTCGTCTATGGAATTGACATTCTATGCAACTTCGTCTATGGAAATGACATTCTATGCAGAGAATATTGGAAGCAATTGACGCAATCAATTAAAAATTATTGACATCCACCCACCCTTAATATCACACCTCTCCCCTTTCCTCATACAAACCCAAACTTACATAATCGAATGAAATATTAATTACTTGTACTGGAGCTATTGACCGTATTCGCAATTAAGTGGTAAATTGACAGCAGCCCTGCCCTAAAGGGGGTTCACTTGTGAAAGGGGGTTCCACTTAGTCTTCCTTAACTACTCTAAGCTGCATATTGACTTTTCGTGCATCCTCAACTTGTCCCAAAAATAATAAAGTTGTGCCTGACTTGTTGGCAGTTTAGTTGTAGTTACGTCTGTAAGTGCGCAGTCAGGAGCACTTCAAGGAGGTCTTATACTGTTGCATAATATCCCTTGTCGGTCATCAAATATCCGCGGTATCCCGCTATACTCGAAAGTAACGCGAAATGTCAGCTCTACTTGCTCATTATACATCACTAAACATCTATGCAAATTAATGTGCGCGATAATCGAACCATCCAACAACAATAACACGGGTGATACAGAGATGCGGACGAGAAAGAAATAATTCTGAACATCTGGCACCAAATACGAATGTTCTGCAAGAGCAACCACGATGGAATACTTTATAGAAAGCAATAACAACAACGCGTATGGGCTCGTACGAAAGGGAAAACACCCGGACGACGAGGCAATGCTTTATAAAAGTAATTAACAGCGTTCGGACGAGAAGGATAAGATTAATATGATAAGAGGAATGACTCGCATGACAAGAGCAATATAATAAGGCGAGCGTTTTTGATGAACAGTCTAGTCCAGTTTGGAGCGATCGACAAGCTAGATAATTAGAAAGAGAAAGAAGTCAAGACTGGCAAGCGATACGTTGTGAGCGAAAACATTCCAAGTGGAAAGATTATTAAATAAAGTTTTGCGGTTAAATTAAAGTCAACTTGTTAAACTTGTAGTTTTATTTTTACTTGAAATCTAGCGACCCCTTGTGCACTTTAATACCTAATGATCAGAGCCCAGCATGCCTGAGCCAAGTAAAAGCTTTCCAGATGCTTTTGTTCGGCTAATACCATTGACACATAGCGTAGCAAAATTATAACTAATGCCTAAATTATTATTATGCGGTTGTGTGGCGTACGTTAATTTAACTAGATTACCAAAATAGTGACCATTTATCAGCTAAATGCTCTCAGCTAAATCATCTCATTTAGCTAAATCCTCTCATTTTTCTGATAATTTAGGTTATAACTATGAAGATTATGCTAGAGCTGGAGCTTTCATAAAAAAATGTTCGTGCTAGAGAGAAGAAGAAAAGTCATTTTTTCACAGCTCTGGCTTACATGAAATCTTTAGAGCGTGATTAAAAAGCCCAGCTATGAAAGATAACTTGCAAGCGATTCCAAAACATGACTCAGGATCGCTTTTCGCCTTTTGTTGCCTTCAATACAAAAATTTTATTACCTATTGGCTATGGAATTCAGCTTTTTAAATATTTGACAGATGAGTGAGTGGGTCTTCTTAATTAGCAAAGTGCTTTGTGTCACCAATCTACTAAAGATGACGAGTTAAATTACGAATTAGTTAAATTATAATTAGGAACGCTATGTGTCACTCGTATTCGACATGATCAGATCTGCGCATTCGGTATAAACACAACTTTATATTGAGTAGACAGGAAAGTGTTTTTAGGTCATCTACACGTTTTTAGGTCGTCTATACGTCTACAGTTCCAAATGGTCCTTGGTCTCCTGACCTTCAGGTTCCTTAGTAGATATGCAAGGGTGGAATTATGTGCCGACCAGAATTTGAACTCACGGCCTTCGCATTGTAGAACAACACGCTACCCACAAGGCTACACCCAAGTTTTATTACTATTATAAGAATTTGCCTGGAATCGACATAGCCCAATTAGACTGGAAAACAACTCTGGACAGATGAAAAGGAATTGGGATCTTCAGAAATAAGGGGATGGAATTACTTGATTTTGCAGCCTGCCGAAAATACGAAAATATATAAAATGAAGAATTACAGTACAGTAGTCCCTCGACTTACGTCGGAGTTAGGTTTGGAGAATTTGCGACGTAAGTCGAAAACGATGTAACTCGAGGGTATAAGCAACCTCAGGCGATAAATGTATAAACTTTAATTTTTTGAATATGAATGTATTTATTTTTTAAGTTTGTACATAATTCATTTTTTTTAAAGAAAGTCGTGGGCTTTCGTCTACATAACTTTTATTCTCGTGTACAATTGCGTATGTCGGCTGTTACTTGCAGCCTTCATCAAATGTCTGTACATGACTACACGTCAAATTACAAATAGTAATGAAGGCAACAAGTAGCAAACGGAATACGTATTTATAAAACTTACGAAGAAGAAAATAGATGGCTTTCTTAAAATACAAATACATATTTGACATAAAGCACTAAAAAGCAACACATTAATTGTTATCATCTTTAGAAGAAATAGCCTATACTTCTATTGTTTATGGGTTGACTGGTGTACTGGCGAAGAAGGTCGAAATTCGTGTTTGGGACAAAGTTTGTTTTCTTTTCTCTTCGAGCAACTGCTTGTAATCGTTGACAGAAGTGTAGACTTCGTTTGAAATTTCTGCACTTCTTAATTCGTCGGGATCATTTTCTTGGAAGATTTTTAACGCTTTATCTAAATGTTCGACTGCTTCGACGAAATCTTTTAAACTAAATGTTTTTTCCTTGTTTACATTTTACTCCTTTGATATTGCTTGTGTTTCATTCTCAATTGCCAGAATTTGCTCAAGCTCTTCATTACTTAGTGGCTCGTTTCCGCAGCTCAATAATTCTTGAATGTCGGTTTGATCAACTGTTGTAAATCCTATTTGTCTGGCTAATTCAAGAATATCCTTTTCAATGAGTTCTTTATCAAATTCATTAGTTGTACTTGTTACACAATCAGGCAATATTTTTCTCTATACCTTGTTCATATTTTCGGATGAAACTTCTAGACATGATTCATTTATATTGCTAATTGCCTTCGCAATATCATACTTGCTCAAAAATTTTTTAATTGACATTTCACTGTTGTCCCCCGACTCGGTGGCTTCAATTAATTGGTGAAATGTACGCCGCAAATAATAGGCCTTAAACGATGCTATAAAACCTTGATCCTTGGTTGAAGAATCGCGGTCGTATTAGGAGGCAAAAAAATCACCTTAATGGTATCATTGCTGAGAATTATGGGATGACTTGGAGCGCTATCTATGATTAGTAACACTTTATTAGAAAGATTATTGGCTTCCAAATATTTCTTTATTGTCGGACAGTAATATTGATCAAACCAATCACGAAATATATTAGAAGTAACCCTGACCTTTTTGTTCGACCTCCAAATAACCGGTAGATTTTCATACATTTTTGAAAGCCCTTGGATTCTCTGATTGATAAACAGCAAGAGTTTTCAGTTTCAAATCACCTGATGCATTCCCTCTAAGAACCAAAGTAATCCTGGTTTTTTCTGCCCTAAAGCCAGGAGCTCTTCTTTCTTCAATCGAAAGAAATGTTCTTGAGGGCATGCGTTTCCAATACAGGCCTGTCTCGTCAACATTAAACACCTGCTGTGCGCAATATTCTCCATTTTCAATATCATGTAAAGTGTTTGGAAAGATCTTCGCTGCGTCGTAGTCCGCACTAGCCGTTTCACCTGTTACTTTTACATTGTGAATTTTACTTCTTTTCTTGAAGCTTTCAAACCATCCATTGCTGGCAACGAAAGTGTCTTCTCGATTCAAGTTTACTTGTTCGAATAAGCTTTTTCTACTTCTACAATGGCGCTACAGCCCAAATCGGGCCTTGGCCTCCTGATATTCAGGTTCCTTAACATATTTTTTATTACTTATTGTGGAAGAGTTGTTAGCTTTTCGCACAACCCTCTTTCTACAAATTTTTCATTTTCGTAGATTGAGGTGACCAAGGTATATCCAAGCAGGCAATGTGCTGGAATTATATATTGCGTCGACCGGGATTTGAACTCACGACCTTCGCATTACAAGACCAACACGCTCCCTACTAGGCTACACCCTAGCTTGAATAAGCTTTTTGCCTTCGCCTTAATAGTTAACGTGCTCACCGGCATATTTTGATGATTCAGGTCTTTGATCCAAATAATCAACATTTCTTTCATTTTTTCCAATGCAGGGGCTATTTTTTGATAATTATTGTACCACTGTGGATGCCCCTGCTTTAGCTGATTCACTTATTTTTTTCTATTGCTGGTAGTGGTTCGAAGTCCCATAACACTTGCTATAACTGTCAAATTTTCACCTTCATCGAAACGTTTTAAAATTTCTAGTTTCTTGCCAATAGTCACTGTTTTTCGCATTTTCTTCGGATACGGTTTCCCAGCAGAATGTTGTCGCTTAGTTCTATCCATTTGATTGCTATAAATATAAAACTCAAATTGTACATAATACAATACAATATGTATATACGTAGACAAATAGAAGACATATGTACATAGATAAATACATATTCGATTTTATCTGAATGCCATTACGTACCTTAGATAATCCAAAATACTATTTGTACGTAGGTATGTACATATGTATACATATGTATGTAATACAAAACAGCACAAAACTCGATCAATTATTCAAACACCAACCAAACACGAAATTCATTCGAAATATACGAATGTGATCAAAAACACCTCAACACAACCTCGATCTATAATGTATGAACGCCAAACACGGAAAATTTCCTACGAAAATCGCGATCACAAATTTTGGGAATTCCCTTTTACCAGGGGAAAAGTTTTCATATGAAAACGGTGACGTAAGTCAAGGGACGGACGACGTAATTTCAAGGGTTTGGTCTCAAAGTAATGAACGACGTAAGTCGAAAAAACGTATAACAAGGGAGACGTAAGTCAAGGGATTACTGTATTTTCAACAAAACAATATATGTATGTATACCAAAAGATAACAGGACTACGATTGCGCGTTAAGCGCAATCATACGATACGCTGAATGAAATAGAAATTTTCGTGAACATAAAAAATTGTTTATGGGGAGTGGTAGAAGAGATGACGGCAATGAAATAATGAATATTTCTCACATCATGATTAAGTGGCTATAAAAATTCAAAGTTTAAATATGTAAAATAGGTACTAAGAAAATTAGTGTATTGTATTCAGTGAAATTATGCAGTTTGTATGGGAGGTGGTAGAAGGAGTGGGGCAGTCGAAAAAATTGTATACCATACATTTACGATAAAAATAATATTTCTAAATTTCAAATTGTTAGCTTTTATAGTGTCCAAGAAAATTAAAAATCAGCTGTAAATGATTGAAAATGAGTCATTTTGTATGGGAAGGGGTAGAAGGGGTGGATCTATTTGGCCCGTTCACGAACTTGAACTTACTTTTTCAACAAAAACGACGTGTACAAAAATTTGAACTTTCTAGCTGAACGCGTTCGCAAGCTAGAGAGCGCACAAACGGACGGACAGAAGCTTATCCGGTTGTGAAATTTTTGAACAACAACAAATATTTCTATACTCGTGGCACCCCTGCATGAGCATTATTTCTTGGCGTCACGAACTTTAGAGCAAACTTATAATATTGTCATCTACATATGTAGAGTATAAAATTACAAATAGTGTGATAGATTTTATTTTTACAACAGTGGCGGCTCGTGACTTGCTCGAAAGGTGAACCGCTCAAAATTAATCTTGAAGGGGAGGAAGAAGGTTATGAATCATGCGCTGCACTTGATAAGCTGCCATTGCTTTACCATAAATACTGGTGCAAATCACAAAATTTTGTTATTTCACAGCGCGACTAACGGTGGAATGGATCAGGAAACACTTATACTCGTTCGAAAATATACGAACGCAAGTTGACCTGGTGGAAGTCAAAGATTATAAATCATGTTATCTGAAAAACGCAGCATAACTACCTATAGATGCCACTGCAAAATACTGTCAGAACATTATTTTTAAGGCTCCTTTTCTACAAAAGTAAAAAAAAAAAAATAATTGAGGTTTCCGCGGCGTAGTGGGCAGCGTGCTTTCTTCACAGTCAATAGATCGTGAGTTCGATTCCCACTCCAGACAGTGGCATTTATTTACGCACGAATTTTCAGTTACTACTGGCGGTGAAAAATTATTCGAAATAAAAAGGGCAAACGGTAAAACAGTTCTACTTCAAGAAGGTCTGTATACTCAGTAGATGGTTTCTGTTCGCTTTATAGCATTCAGTCGTGCATAATATCTGCAAATATTTGTCAGTAGCAGCCAGTACAACTGAAAAATATACCAGCTTCCTACCACTCTTTACGGTCGTTCTCACTCCCCTTTAAAAGAATATTATTCAAGAAAACCCAAAATTCATTTCAGCGATAGATTTCAAACTCCAGGTACCATTTGATTGATTCTGTTAATTATTGCATTATTACAAACGGAGAATTTTTTGTTTGCTTTAAATTAGAGTTATGAAAGTTTAAAAATTAAATTCGCATGTTTTCGACCGAAATCTGAATTATTGTTATAAGAGAAGGATATTACACATGAAATACTGAGTTACTCACATTGAGAGGATATATAGAACATTGGAATCTATGGAAGGCGATCGATCCAACACTATTCATTTCATTACCATTATTTGATTCAAAGTTTTGGTGAAAATTAAATTTCTTCAAAAAAACCTATTTTGTTGAACCGCCAACTCAACTGTTCAACTATTGTACCAAAAACAAAAATTATCTTGGTGTTTGTACAAGACTCCACCTGTATCAAGGTAATAGTCTATTACAAAATTTTTATACAGTTTTGGAAGCCCCACAGCGACTTTTTAGGCCTCAAGAATAAATAATATTTTTTCCAAACTCCAGAAAGGTATAGGGAGTACAAATTGAAAACCGCCGTTTTTTTTTTCAAAATTCGAGCCTTTATTGTGCGAAAATGGTCTAATATTTATTATTCAAATAATGTCCATCGCTAGCCACAACTTTTTTCCCATCTTTCTGAGATGCAGCATGTCGAAAAGCCTGCTCTTCTTTTGAGCCGATCCACGAACCGATCTGTTTTTTGGCTTCTTCGAAAAACACCTTTCAAGACAATATAGACAATAAACAAAACTAATATACGACCTGTGCTCTGTTATGGCTGCGAGACGTGAACATTAACGCGAACTTCCGAAAAAGCCGATAACGCATTCAAAAGAAAGGTCGTCCAAAGAATTTTGGGACCTGTGAAGGAAGGAACGGAACGTCGAATAAGATACAACCATGAGTTGCATCAACGTCGATCAAGCTACGTAAACTGCAGTGGGCTGGAAATGTAGAGCGAATGGAAGATAGAAGAATCACCAAACGTACTCTTGAAGGAAAAGCAAGTAGTAACAGACCAGTAGGCAAACCACGCAAACGATGGAAAGACTCGCAAAGCCATCTTAGAAAGCATAACAGGACTACGATTGGGCGTAAATATGTAAGAGAAATTTTCGTGATTTCAAGAAATTTTGTATGTGGGGTGGTAGAAGGGGTGAGTAAATCAGTTTATTGTCATATTGCGAAATTGTGTCATTTTGTATGGGAGGGGGTGGAGCGATTTGGCCTATTCACGACCTTGACCTTAATTCTTTGTGTTCGAAATTTGAACTTTCTACCTCAACGCGTTCTCAAGCTATAGAGCGCACATACGGACGGACGGACATCCGGTTTTGAGATTTTTGAGCGACAAAAAATATTTCTGTACCCTTGGCTTTACAAACTTTAGAGCAAACTTACAATACTCTCAGATTCCATCTAGAGTATAATTAGCAGTTGGAGGACGCGGTCTTCGGAGCGAGACGATTGGAGGCGACGACTTCAGGAAGTCAGGCTGTCGCGCTATTGATGAGACCTTTCACAACGAACGAAATAATACTGCATCAGAAATTTTACGATTTCATCATTGAACATTTGCAAAGTAGCACACTTTATTTTTATTTTAGTAGTACTCTCTATAATTGATTTAAAACAAAAATTCAATCTAAACTACAATCCCTCCACTTCTTCTACCATCTCCGATACGAAATTTCACGAAATAAAATACATCAATTTGTTCAGTGCTTATCAAATCAAAGAAGCTCAAAATCTTTGTATAGTGGGAAATAAGAAAATGAGTTCATCCCTCTTAACAACTCTCACACAATTCGACTATACGCGTTAAACCTTTTTTCAAGGCACTCTAACTGGATGTGTGAAAGGAGCTGAGGTACTCTAATAATTTTTATTCGGTGGACTCCAAATAGCAACAAAGCATTTCATTCGAAATACCAAGTCAATAACTTATGAAATTTTTAACATTTTGAATGGGAGGGGTTATATCTACAATGAGTGCGGGAATTTGGCCTATTTATAAGCTTATCCTTACTTTTTGAGCAAAAATTGAAGTTTCTTGATCAAGACATTCTAATGTTAGAGCAAAGCGAACGAACGAGCTATAACAAAAGGACATTTATCTCAAAAATTATAAGTCACAGCGAAAGGACTTATTTGGTAAGAATTCGGTAATTTTTCAAGTTCAACAACTTGCTCTTAGAAAATATCTCGATCCGATTGCATTCAAATTTGAAAACTCAGTTTGGGCTGCAAAGCCATTTAATGTTGAACTAACATATGCCCCAGTTTAAGCATCGACTAATAAGGTGTCTGATGGTTCAAACCACATCAAAATCCGTTTGGAAATTTTCCAGTGAAGCAATAATATACTTTTTGAAACGAAAGATTTTTTTTATTAGTATAGATATGTACTGGAACTATTGATCGTAATCGTAGTTAAGTATTAAGTAATTGACAACAGCTCTGCCCCAGAATCCCGATTAACTTAGTCTTCCCTATCCACTTTAACCAGCATATTGACTTCACACGCATCATCAACTTGTCCCAATAATAATGAAGTTGCGCCCGATTCGTTGGTAGACATTTTTACTTTATTATTCTAATAATAAAGTATTGTGATCGATACAGAAAAAAAAATTTGCTACCCTGAAATTTTTTTTTCGCGTTTCATGACTAAATTAGCCTAAAAATGCAAAAAAAAAAATCCGTCCCGCCGTACGCCGTACATATGGACTCATATCTCCGAGACCGTTAAAGTTAGAGTGTTCATTTTTGGGTGGATTATTGATTGGATGAGTGAGCTCCATTATCTAAATTTTGGGGAGTGTCAGCTGGAAGTGGGAGGCGGGGGAGGGAAAGAGTCAAAACTTCACTTGCTAATATCTCCACCATGAATGCAGATAGGAAGCTAAAAATTAGCAGAGGTATGAACAGGATTGTGGGACAAACTCTAAAAATAACTTAATTTTTTTATCCATTGGCATCCGAAAAGGGGGGGCTAAGAACAAATTGTTGGCCATATTTTTTTTTAAATGATTATATCTTCGAAATTGCTAATCAAAAAAAATTCGTATCTGGGACCACTAAGGTGGCATATAGACCTACTAGAATCAGCTTAGAAATAGGCTAATTATTGTAAGGGGGAGGGTCAGGCGGGGTGCAAAGAAAAACACTTAAAAATAAATATCTCGACTGTCTCTTAAGCTATGTAATTGAAACTTGAAACGTATACTAAGGCTACCGACACACGATGGGAGTTAATATATATTATCTCGCTTTTCGATATTACTAGTGTCATTATCCTATACATAATTCGGCCTACTTATATCAAAATAGGAAGTTAATATATATTAACTCGCATCGTATGTCGGTAGCCTAAGCCTTATTAGCGAAATACGAAAAAAAATATAATGTGGTCATAATAGTAGTGGGGGGAAATAATAGTAGTGGGGGGAAATAATAGTAGTGGGGGGAAATGGGGAGCATTTCAAAAATGACGCACTTTCCAAAACTACAAATCATTATATCTCAAAATTGAGTACAGATATCAAATCAAACATTTTTCAGATTATAGAGCTTTATAGTTTTTAATTTTGATAAAAAATTTAAGTTGGGGGGTATAAGGGGAGGGAGGTGGAAGGCAAAAATGTTGAAAATTTTGAGAAATTTTGTTAGGACTCTGGTAAAAGATAGAAAGTTTAAATTTTGCAGGTTGATAAACCTATTTAATATACATAGAAAAAAATAATAATAATTTGTTCCAAAATTGTTATGCACCGAAGTGGGGGTCTAACGTGCACAAGGTGTTTCATGTGTAATGAGAAAAACACATAAACTGAAAATTTTTGGATGAAATTTTCAGGTAGAAACTTGAAAATTTGTTAAATGCACTTAAAAAAATCCCTAAAAGTTTGAAATATTAACTGGTCGAATATCTTCAAAACTTCTACCCCTCCCATACAAAATTATTTTTTCGACTATTTTTAAGAAATCAATTATCACCTAAATATTAAAAGCTATCAACAGCTATTGAAATTTTCAATAAAAACTTACAAAAATAATTGAAATGAAATTACGTTAAAAGTCTTGAGATCGCGCTTGCCCTTCTACCCCCTCCCATACAAGAGTATCATTTCGACCAGTTTCATTGAATCAACTAATAACCAACAAATTAAAAGCTACGAACTTGAAATTTTGTACGAGCATACTACAAGAGAAAGGAAATAAAATTGCGTCACAAATTTTACGATTCCCCTACCTCCTCTACCCCCTCCCATACAAATGTTTGGTTTCGTGAATGTAAAATACAAAGAATCTTATGAAAATTCTATGCAACTTCGTCTATGAAACTGACATTCTATACAGAGAATATTGGACGCGATTCAAGCAATCAATTAAAAAACTATTAACATCCACCCACTCTTACTATCACGCCTCATCCCTCCCCTCATAAAAACTCAAACTTGCATAAATAAACGAACGAAATATTGATTAGGCTTCCGTGGCGTAGTGGGCAGCGTGCTTGCTTCTCAGTCAATAGGTCGTGGGTTCGATTCCCACTCTAGACGGGATTTTTTTAAGCGCAAATTTTTCAGTTGCTACTGGTGATAAAAAATTATTCGTAATAAAATGGGGAAACGGTGTAAAAGTGAAACAGTTCCACTTCAAGAAGGCCTAGATACTCAGTAGATGGTTTCTGTTCGCTTTCTATCATTCAGTCCCCCATAACATCTGCAAATATTTGTCAGTAAGCAGCCAGTACAACTGAGCAATATACCAGCTTCTCCACTCGCTACGGTCGTTCTCACTCCCCTTCCCCAACCTTCCCAATCCCATTCCTTCCCTCTATGACTGTGTTTGTGCATTGCACATAAAGGCCGAAATTGCCTATAACACAGGTCATTCTGTAAAAAAAAAAAGTTATAAGTACTGGAGGTTTTGAACGTTTCCGCAAAGTGTTAAATTGACAATTGCCCTGCCCAAGAACCTCCTTTCACTTAGTCTTCCCTAACCACTCTAACATGCATATTGACTTTCCACGTATCCGCAACTTGTCCCAAGAATAATAAAGTTTCGCCCGGCTTGTTGGCAGTTTATAATATATTGCGTGTGCGTCAGTGAATGAGAAAAAATCATAAAATTTACATTAATC
The DNA here is from genome assembly GCA_963669355.1 of Chorisops tibialis. NCBI lineage: Eukaryota > Metazoa > Arthropoda > Insecta > Diptera > Stratiomyidae > Chorisops > Chorisops tibialis. The sequence goes on along the minus strand of OY770263.1, from coordinate 166,455,134 downwards.
GTGGGGTTTTCCAATGATAGAGGGCACTTTCAGTTTAAAATTAATCTGTAAGCAACTTTTATTCATGATTTTAAGAATTTTATACGTCGTAAAATACATTTCTCATATTTTGTAACTGTTTCAAACATTACATAATACAAAAGCTAAGATTTTTAAAACTTCTAGAATACAGTTTTAACATTTTAACAACTGCACTGCATATTAGATTTTTTGTTTGAAGTGAAATGTAATAATAAAAAGTGCTCCGAAAATTTGTTTATCAAGAATTCTCGCGAATCACAAAATCTTTGAGAATTCTTTTTTTTAGTCAACCAGATGGAAACTCTGCCATAAAAAAAATTTATTGTGATATCAATGGAGTTAGTTTTTCAATTGCTACACGTCTGAACTAAAGTCAAGGATGAAAGCCTGTTAAAACCCTCTGAAATATCAAAAAGAAAACTTAGAACAGCAGCAAAACCTGCCAAGATCTGAAGATGATAGGATGCAAAACCCGTTAAATGACATAGGCCAAGATGACATCCTCAAAACTTCTAAAACAAAAACCTGATAAGTATGAGTATTATATATTGAAAACATAACAGAATTATGCTTGGACGTAAAACCCAATCATAAGATACTCTAGATAAAATGGGAAAGAGCTTAATGTACCGGAAAATATGTCATCTTAAATTCTCTTGAACACTGAATTGTGACTTTTTGTATGAGAGGTGGTAGAAGCAGATGGGGGAGATTTTTAATTTTTGTATATGACACCAAACGTGGTATGCAAAATGTTTCGTGCTGAATTTAAAGTTTGTAGCTTTCATTATTTTTAAAGAAGTTGGACATAGTTTCCCTGCGGCATTTATATGGGAGATGGCAGAAGAAATGGAGGGTTGTAGATGATGTTGAAATCGCTTGATCCTTATTACGATGGTTTGTTTCAATTTCAAAGTCGATAACTCTCATGTTTTCGAAGGAGAAATGCTTCTCTTAAATTTATAATACAGATATTTGTATAGGAGGGAGTACAAGGAGTGAGGTGAAGTTGATAATTTTTTTAAAACTGATTGCAATTATAATAAAATGAATTCTCGCAAAAATTCGTCCTTTTAACTTTGCTAGTTTCAATAAAAATCTAAAAAAATAATTTTTCAAAATTGTGCATTTGTATGGTAGGGGTTAGGAGTGAACGGATCAATATTTTGTGATGGTAATGATACATACAGCATTATACTTTGACCAAAATTTCAAGTCGATAGATCAAATAGTTTGAAGAAAATCAATTTCTTAAAATTTCGAAATTTTATGAGGAGAAAAAGGAGTGGGGGTCCGTACACAAACTTAAAGTTGGTGGCTCTGTGCAGCGTTGCGAACGGTAAGACAAACACAATATGCTCTAAGATTACATCTAGAGTATAAAAAGTGTTGCAATGAAAGACGCAACAACAAAAGATAATAAAAAGGTTTTATTGTTACTTTTTGCAAATTTATCATTTTATAAAAATTTAAAAAAAAGCACGAAGTTTTCATAACAACTTATCTTGGAACGATCATATATTTAACATCGCCAAGGAAGTATCTAAATGTTTGGGCAACCTAAAACGGTGTAAAAACTCTTTCACCGCTTCTAGGTTACTGACAACTTATAAGGCCTATATTAGACCGCGTCTTCCCACCTGGGCGGGAGCTGCAAAAACTTTTCTCACCTATCTGGATAGTATCCAGTCTCGGACTATTAAAATTATAGGAGATTCTGAAATCGTTTCTTCGCTTGATTCACTCGAGCATAGATGAACTGTAAGCGCCCTAACCCTTTTATATCACTACTACAATGGAGGTTGTTCGGACTAGGTTTAGGTTGCACGGAACCACAAGCACTGAGGCCATCTAGTTGGGCCCATTGTACTCCCCCTATTGTTATAAGTTGGAAGTCACTCCTCTTGCTCTAACCACTTGGTTCGGTTTGCGAACCTTAACAGGCTCGAGTGTTGGACGCCTCTGAGGTCGTCTAGTTCTGAGAAGAATCTAGAGCCTAAACAAAGGAGACGACTGTTGGAGATTTGTGGACAGTGACAAAGATAATGTTCGATAGATTCTTCGTCTTCCTCGCAACCTCTGCACAAGCTGTCGCTCGCAATCCGCATCCTAAATGCGTGCAGCCTTAGCAAGCAATGGCTTGTGGTCAGGCCGACAATAGTTCAGATACTATAGCGACTACGTTGTAACAGTTGAGCTGTAATATTTTTGTTCGGTTCTTCCCAAAAGGATTTGGCCGTTTTACAGCTTTCCAGCTGCCGCCGCCCCGCCAAGAAAGAATCCAAAATAGTCTGTTTGAAGCTAGTCTTCAGCACTGTTGGTGCTACATCAACTGACTTCCTAGTTTAATTGATGTTAGCAGATCCTTGCCGTGCAAGCGTATCTACCACCTCGTTACCTAGGAGGTCACTATGACCCGGTATCCAAATTAGGAAAACTTCCATTATGGCCGCTAGGCGATTTAAATTGTGTCTACAGATGGACACAAGTTTGGATGTAGTCCTGTAGGATTGGAGTGCCTGAAGTGCAGCCCTGCTGTCCGAGAAAATGTAACAGTTTCCGAGACTGTTCTGCTTATCAAGAATAATTTTTGCACACTCGTTAATGGCTAATACTTCTGCTTGGAACACTGTCGCGTGTTCTGGAAGATGAAATGAAGTTTGGATGTCGAGGTCGTGGGAATAAATCCCTGCACCTGTCCCCGGCTGGTTTTAGATCCGTCCGTATAGAATTGAGAACCTATACAGGTGCTGAGTATCGTATTTGTTGCTCATTCGTTTCGTTCAGGAAACTTAATGTGAAACTTCCGTTTCTCAACCTGCGGTTGGTTCAAGCAATCATACTCGCGGTCTAAAAGGGAGTTTGCGTTTCTAATGACGTTTAAAATTTGTCCATGACCAATTTGTGGCGCTGACCACGATTTAGTGGTTTTTAATCTAATGGCTGCCAGGCCCGCTGCTTGTTTTATAAAAAGATCAAGTGGGGGTAGTGAGAGAATCACCTCCAGAGCTGCAGTCGGTGTGGTTCTAAGGGCACCTGTTATGCACAGACATGCCATTCGTTGGATCAGCTGTAAGGGTGCCAGGTTGGTTTTTAGTACCACCGCCAGCCACCACACCAGCGCACCATAGCAAATAATTGGTCTAACAATACTGGTATACATCTAGTGGATGAGATGCGGCTTAAGGCCCCATCTCAAACCGAATGTCTTCTTGCAAGCGAAGAAGGCTACCGTAGCCTTTTTTAATCGTTTCTGAATATTGGCCTTTCAGGATAATTTGCTATCAAGAATCAGACCTAAATATTTAACTTGATTCGAGAGGACCATATTGATACCTCGAATGTTTGGTGGATTGAAAGCATATGGTCTTCTTCTTCTAGAGAAGAGGACCAGATCTGTTTTTTCTGGGTTAATAGTAAGTCCTTTATCTAGTGCCCAGCTATCTAACAGTTGTAAAACAGATTGCATGAGGTCTCCTAGAACTTGCTCAAACTTACCAGTTAGCATGATGACAAGATCGTCTGCATATGCCATTGTGGGGTAGCCGTTCTGATTTAAGATGGAAAGGGGTTCATTCACTGTTAGGACCCACAGGAGAGGTGATATTATACCGCCCTGTGGCGTTCCTTTGTGAACAGAGCCTTTCCTTGTCTCGTCAACCATTCGTGCTACGATTTTCCGTGAACGAAGAAGCTTTGCTATCCATGCAGTCAGGAGAGGTTCCACACTATGGCTGTGCAAGGCCTCAAGTATGGCGTTAATGTTGACGTGGTTGAACGTGGTTGTTCGGACTAAATCTCTAATCTCCTGCACCCATGTATGCCCTTACCCCGTAATACTAGAACTGCTTCACGCGCTCATAAGTATTCTCTCAAGCCCAACGGTCGCACTGTTAAATTTCGTGATTCGTTTTTAAACCGGATTGTTCGAATATGGAACTCGCTGCCCATCTCAGTATTCCCGCATGACTACAACATTCGGCAAATCAAAAGAAATATTCATATCTACTTCCGTCTCTATCCCTTTTATTCTCAAAAACCCATATCCTTCCCAGCCAAATCGCTCTACCCCTTCTAACCCCTCCCAAATAAAATGACACAATTTCGCAATTCGACAAAAAACGGATTTGCTCGAAAATCATTAAAGTTATTGATTTGGAATTTTGAATATATTACTTTTATAATTATTTTAATCTACTGTATAAAAATTATTCGAGCTCTCCCCTTCGTTCTACCACCTCCCATACAAACTGCACTTTTTCAAGAAATACTCTAAACAAATTTACTCAGTACGTATAAAATTTATCCAGCTGAAATTATGCACTAAATATTTATTTTGAATTATTAGTAAGACCATAAAAATTAGAAGATTAGCTTCACTCCTTCTACCCCCTCCCATACAATCTGGCACAATTTCACAACTTTACTAAAAGTCGACTTTCCTCAAAAGTTTAAATGCTACTGATCTGCAATTTAAAACATATCAAAATCTTGATGTTAGTGGCTATTTCTAAAAAAATCATTAAGAACTCGCCGCTCCTTCTACCACCTCCCATACAAACTGCACAATTTCACTAAATCCAGTAAACTAATTTCCTCAGTACCTATAAAATTTTTGAATCCTAAATTTTGTATAAAACGCTTTGATAGGAACTCTAGCGTGATGTGAAAAAATCAACTTCGTCACCCTCTCTACCACTTCCCCTACAAAATTTCTCAAAATCAAACAAATTTCTCTTTCATCTAGAGTATCGCACGATTGGGTTTTACGTCCAATTGTAGTTCTGCTATGTTCTTTTAGTTGCAGCTACCTCACGCTTTTAATGTAGATAGTCAATTCATTTTCTAGTATAATATCAGTACACATTTATTGATTTGATTCAAAAAATAACAAATTATTATAAAACTTAATATACCACTTTTATTACTTTGCGATTGTGTTTTTATAAAAAAAACCATATAAATGTATGGAGAACATTCTAATAATAAACAGGTTTTACAGCCGCATCACAAATTTAGCAGTTTTTGGAATCTATCGAATCGATGTTATTTAAATATCAAAATATTAAATAAATAAATATTTTGAATATGTTACTGGTACTTTTCTCTATCCTAAAATCTACCCAGTATTGCTCAAACGCAAAATTAAATATGTGTGAATATTTAGATTTACTCGCGGCTACAATACAAGCTTCACAGCTATTATGATCTATAGATATCCTATATTGCACTGCACAGAATGATAAATTGTATTTTGTACAATATACATATGTATGTACATAAATGTCATGTAAACATCGCAGTGACAGGCCAGAGCTGACAATTATCTATCCCTAATAGTATTCTTTCCTTTCTCTAGACCGCATAACTATAGAGATAAGAAAGAAAATAGTTAATAATAATTTTCGCTTTAGATTAAGTTGAATTTTATTAGCATGTTCCATAACAAAAGCGACTCTAGATCTGGAGTCGTTACCATAAATTACATTCAATTCTATGCATTGGGTATTTCGCAATACCAGCCAACAACAGCAACAACCTGAAATTTGATAGTGAAAATACATAACCTTGATTAGGCACACACATTTGCTTGATATTATCATTGAATTGTTATTTTGTTTGTTTGTCGTCTTAGATTTTATTTTTGCAATTCCGTATAATTTAAAATTAGCCTTATGACGTTATTATCGAAAGTTTCACGTTTGCTTTTTTTCCTTTTTATTTGCCATTCAATTGAATTTTCACGTCCCATTAGTATTCATAATAATTTGATGATGATCGTTTTTGTTGCGGAAGTAGCAAGAACAAGTTAAAGAATATGCGGAAAAAACACTTGATCAATATTTGAGATTTGCGAGGTAATTTAACTGGTTAGATTCAATTGCCATTTTGTAAATAGTGTTTTTTTCTTGGTATTTACCAATTAAATAGTATTTGGTTGGAAATTTTTCCATGAACTTTAAATATGTAGATATAAATACAAGTAGTTCGGAGTTTAGATTTTGGACTTTTTATAGTTTTGTAAAGGTCTAGTTCAATGCGGATACGACTTTTGTGTTAAGCAAATAGCTTCAATTATACTAAAATTCAGGTATGCATTCATTTTCTTAGGTGTATTCGTATGTATTTTCCACATAATATTCATCAGTACTTTGAACTTCTTTTTTTTTATGTCGCCGAACACAATTTAGGACGTCACTCTTTAATGCAATTACATAGTCATATCGGCAAAGGGAGAAAAAACGGAATTCGTGGTGAAGCGAGATTAAAAGGTGGGAAAAGCCTAAAATGCCAGTGGATGTTAAATTTGAAACGTCGAAGGTTGTATGACAAAAGCAAAGGACTCAAGTTAAGCATTCCAAAGCTTTGAAGTTCGGGGTATGAATGACTTCTTATAATTATCACTATCAGCATTCCTTAATGCAAGGAATTGCCATAAATCAGTTCCAAATTTAAAAATTGAAAGGCGATTTAGTGAATGGACGAAACAAACATCAGCATCCCAACACTAAGTACAGATAATAAAAAAAAACAAGAAATTGACAAAAATTTACAAACATATGTATATATCGGTGTCAATTAGCGTTAAGTTTGCGTCTTGAGCACTGCTTTTCAATAGAGAAGTCGAATACATCAGCATTGTTATTAACCTCTCTCGCAAAACGCGAAATCGGTTCATTCATACCATAGTTTATCCGGTGAAAACCAATCCGCAGCAATCTAGGATACCTTGGTAAAAATTTACCAACATCAAACCGTATCAAACCCAAAAGGGTGAAAGAATCAACTAATCCTATAAGAAGGTTATGAGCAAAAACTACATCAACTGATTCACGTCGTTTCGAGAGACGTATTTAATAGCTAGAGATGACATATTTAATAGCTAAAGTCAATCAGATAAGTCGGAAGACGAACTCTGTCGTTCCAATTAAGGTGGCATAAAGCTTACGCTGAATCGATTCAATTTTTCTCATTATAATAAGGAGACCAAATTTGACAAGCATATTCAAGGTGAGATCTCACGAAGGTGTTATATAGACTTAGTCTAACAAGCGAATTGTCAAATTCCTCGATCCAAAATACAGTTATAAGAATGTAAATTATCACAAACGGAGAGGTTTTCCTAGTAAATGGCACCAGTTACTAAAATTAATCAAATCCTCCTGAAGAAAATTGTCAGAGTTGAAATTAAGAGACCTAAAGATTTTAATCTCATCAGCATAAATAACTAATTCCGAATATTTAAAAATAGAGGCAACATCATTAATGGCCAGGATAAATAGAAGGGGCCCCAAATGACTTCCTTGAGGAGCACCAGAATGCGGAGTAAATGGCTTACTCGTAGAAGTGCAACCCCGAAAAAGAACTTGATAAGATTATTAGGTAGATATGACTTAATCCAATCGATAAGCTATGTAGGAAAATCCAACAAGTCCAATCTCAATTAGGGGCAATTACTAAAACCAGTAGGTATAATCCACCTTCTTATCCTCCGCAACAGCTAAAATGGATTTATTTGCAAACTCCATCGGTTTAGCGACAGTGGACCTATTCCTGATGAAATGGTGGTGAAATTAAGAATTTACAGCGAAACGACATGCACTCATACACTATAGACTCAAAAGTTTTGGGCTAACAAGTTTAGCTATTCGTCGATAGTTTACAGTAGCAGATTTTGCTCCACTTTTGTGGGTAGGTATGATAAAGGAGGGCTTCCACACAGTAGGAAAAACCCCAGTCTTAAGAGATCTCTGAAATAGTAGAGAGAGTGGCTCAGCAATATAGAGAGAGAGCAGCATTTAAAGATAACTGCTGAAGCCCCATCACAGCCAGATAAAGAAACATCCTTAAGATGAGAGATGTGATTGATTATATCATCATAAGAAATGAGTATACTAGACAAAGTGGTTGAAGCAGTATCTCTAAAGTCATCAAAGAACGACATGTAAGGTATAAAGTCACTACGAGTAAAAGATCGACTGAAGAGTATGGCAAAAATTACAAATAATGAATTGATCATTACTATTGCTGCTACGGAATTGAAAAGAAACTGGATAACCATCAGAAATTTGTTTTCATCCCTACACTCCTTCTACCCCCTCCCATACAAATGCATAATTTTTGTTAAATGCATTATATCTATTTCAATTAAAACTAGAAAAAGTACAAACTTAAAATTTTGCCAGAATTTGTTTTTTAATAATTGTAATAATTACTAGAAAAAATTATCAGCTCCGCTTCACTCCTCCTACCCCCTCCCATATAAATATCTGTATTATAAATTCAAGAAAAGCATTTTTTCCTTCGAATATATGAGAGCTATCGACATGGAAATTGAATCAAAGCATGGTGATAAGGATGATGATAAGCAGTTTCAAAATCATCTTAAATGCTCCACTTCCTCTGCCACCGCCCATACAAATGCCCCAATTTCAGGAAAACCATGGCTATTTTCTTTTTGAAAACTAAAAACTTTAAATTCAGCACGAAACATTTTGCATGCCATGTTCGGTGTCATACACGAAAAATACAAAGCTCTCCCTCTACTTCTACCACCTCCCATGCAAAAGTCTCTATTCACTATTCGAAAGAATTCGAGATATCTTTTCCGGTACATTAAACTCATTCCCATTTCGTCTAGAGTATCATATGATTGGGCGTAAAGCTGTTATGTTTTGTAATACCAGACGGTTCTTCGAGGCATTTTGTCACTTAACATATTGAAGTGCACAGAGGTTCGCTGGATTTCAAGTAAAAAAAAAATGAAACAAGTTTTCGTTAAATTACAATAACTGTAAAACTTTATTTATCGTTTTCTTTTAACTATCACTTTTTGCTCACATTTTATCGCTGACTTTTGCCGGCCCGACATCGACTCTTCTGCTTCTGAGTCTTGACCTCGAATCTTTCGCTTTTCAATCTCAACTCCTGTTTCACGAATGCTCGCTTCTATTTATACTCGGGTGAACCGACCATCCTTCCATACACATAGTGACCTGCCGTCGTCGTCTGCGTTGTCACCACTCGCCGTCATCGCTTGTATCGTCGCCGTCGCCGTCGTCGTCTGCATCTTTGCCGCTCGCTATCGTCGCCTGCATCGTTGCCGTCTACTTCGCCGTGGTGTTTGTGCTTATGCGTGCGGAGTTGTCGCCCAAACCCTGTCGTTGCTTTCTTGGTAAGGAACTAGCAGAAGTTCGGAAATCATTATCACGTCCTCGAGTCTTTTCCCTATAGCTGATGTTGCTGAACATTCCAATCGAGTGGCAGTTCAAATCAATCAAATTCATGTTAAGAGCATCTTTATAGGCATAGGACAGAAACAGGTCTCTTTCGCAAGGCGCGATCCTGGGCATCGGCTTTGAGAGTGGCAGATGGTCAGAATTAGATCTTTCTCGTCCATTTCTTTACATTGCCCATGTTGTTGTTGGATGGTCACGTGCATTCAGAGTGCACGTATAGTTTGCTGGTTAGTGGTAAGCTCAAGGTCCCTATACACTCGATGATCGTGTGTCGGGAATAGTGAAAGATAGCGAATAGGCGATGAGTCAACATGATTGGAATTTTTGTGACCGTATATTTGTTTTTGGTTGAAAATATCTGAAGACGAAAACATACGTCGATCGACTGGGGCTAATATGTAACAATATTTGTCGTTGTAATCGCAAACTGTGCTCGAATCAGGAAATGGTCAGTACTCCCAACTAAGGATGGAGATATTTTGGGATGATTCGTAAGAAAAATGTCAAGCCAGTTAAAATCATGGTTTGCTATTTCAGATAACTGAGTTGATTCGGTCCATTTAGTAAAGCGAAGAGCTCCGTGTCCAGACTCTGTTGGATCGTATTAGTGGAATGCTTAAGCCAGGTATTGTTATGAACACTGTAATCTCCCGCGTTAGCGATTTCAACGTTAGGGTTTGTAACATACAATGCTTGAATGTAGTCTGAGAACATATCTAATTATGTTCTTGTGCTTGATACAGTTAATGTTGGACTTCTGTAAGCATATCAAAAGAAAATGATATTACTTTGGACTTTACTCTTATGCAGGAGTAGTTAAAGTCTGGAGTTGCCCAGATCAGGAAAAAATTGAACTACTACATCATCGCGTATATACATATAAAGCGATGCCACGCCGCCGAAAAAATTTTGGTAGGAGCTGGTAACCAACGACAATAAGAAACTGTTCGCTACCTGATAGCATTTTGGTTTGGTTTTGCGATTTGGGTATGGATGTACAGTGATAAATTTGCACTACTCAGATCGCGACTAGTCAGTTGCTCAATAGAAAAATTTACCATAGAAAAAGAATGAAAAGCAGACGAAAAGTAATGAAAATAAAAAAAAAAAATAAAAACAAATATAATAAATTAACTAAATTAAATTGACAAGTATAACAAAGAGACAATTTAAGATATCCCACATTCGGTGTGTTACACAAAAATGGAAACAGAAATGGAAAATAATGTAAACAAGCTTTGACAATTGATATTCGACAATTTCAGTACAAACAACTTCTGAGTTTCTCCTGTTTTTTTCGCGATCATCAGCATTCAATGCTTCAAGATCAACGTTCACCGGTAATTTGGGCTTCACTCTTATAAAAATAAAAAGACTACGGTCACGGTCATGGGAAATTTATTCTGTAAATTGTGGAATTTTACAATAATACAAAATGAAGCAACACTTGAACATCCGACCGTTGTCAAATTTTAATTTTATTTCGAGCACTGCAACAAATAAAACCCTTATAAATTTTAAAAATCTGTCAATTTCACATTTTTCAAGAAAATCGAATTTTTGTAAAGTCGTGGAATTGTATCACATTGTATGGGAGGGGGTAGAAGCAGTGAAGCTAATCGGTTAATTTTTTCCCGATAATAATAATGCTAATTAAAGATTTAGTACAACATCTGATCTTAAGACCTAAATGATACGAGAAACGGATATGAGAAACGGATACATCGCTTCGGATACGGACTGATTCTACGGTAACGACTTTTGGCATTCGAGAACGGACTATGATTGGCTTCTGGAACGTTCGAACATTGAATGACGGGGGAAGAGGAAGGTTACTCGGTCCTTGCACCGCCAATCAGTGATCGACCGTGAAATGGAGCACTACAACATCCAAATCTTGGGCTTGAGCGAGGTCAGGTGGACAGGATCAGGAGAAAAACGAACCCCTAGCGGAAACACTATTCTGTACATTGGCCCTGAAAGTGAAGCCAGAAATGGCGTGGCGTTCGTCCTTACGCCGAGAGCGAGAAACAGTCTCATTAGCTGGGAACCAATCTCGGATAGGATTATCGTCGTCAGGCTCAGGACCAGTGTCAGAAACGTCACAATTCTGCAGTGCTACGCACCAACTAATACCGCAACATCTGGTGACAAAGAGGTGTTTTATAGCCAACTGAGTGCCACCTTCGAACGTGTTCCAAGAGGTGATATTATTATCATCTCGGGAGATATGAACGCCCAGGTTGGATCAGACAACACTGGACTAGAACACGTCATGGGGAGGCATGGTGACCCTTGGGTCGATGCGTCACGACCTTGGATTAAGAGACCCGAAAACGGCGAATTATTTGTGGAGTTTTGTAGTACTCGGCAAATGGTCATCGGAGGGACCCTTTTTCCACACAAGAGTCATCATAAAACATCTTGGGTTTCCCCTGATGGTGTTACTCAGAACCAGATGGACCATTTGGCTATAAGTCGCCGATGGAGAAGATGTCTCCGCGATGTGCGAACGAAACGTGGAGCTGACGTGGGGAGTGATCACCACTTGATGGTTGCCTGCTTGAGATTGTGTACAGCAGCTATCCGACGACCACAAATTCTTCAAATGAAGCGCAAGCTTAGTGTAGACAAACTCAGAGATCCCAACAAAAAATGCGAATACACCACTATTCTACGCGAAAAGTCATCCACATTGGGTGAATATGAAATGCGCACACTGGACGCCAATTGGGAGGCAACCAGAAACACTTTTCTAACTAGTGCTGAAGAATCTGTGGGATATGTGCAAAACGGTGAGAAACCCTGGATGTCGCAAGACACATGGGACAAGGTTGGCAATCGGAAAAAAGCCAAATTGGCAATCATCTCTCAAACCGATGTCAACCAACGAACGCCCGACTTGAGGCAGAACTACCGCGATGATCATATACAGCTTAAAAAGGCTGTTAGACGCGACAAGAGAAAGGCCATTGAAGATCTGGCAAACAAGGCAGAATCTGCGGCTTACCTTGGGGATATGGGTTCACTATTTAAAATCATGAAACAGTTGACGAACAGGAATTTCACCGCCAACCACCTGGTGAGAGATGTCAACGGAACTCTTCTTAATATGAGTGAACACCAGTTGCGACGATGGAAGGAATACTTCTCTGATATTTTAAACATCTTTTAAGAGGAAGATATTCCGGAAACAGAACAACTTCCAAACATCCAACCGCAACAATCCTCTATTAGGGACGATCCCCCAGATAAGGAAGAGATAGTTTCCGCCATTCGGTCAATGGCGGGACGGAAAGCTCCAGGTATAGACGGACTACCAACCGAACTCCTCAAAGCGGAAATAACAGCCGATATACTCCTCCCACTCTTCACTAATGTGTGGAATGAAGGAAGATATCCGACTGAATGGAAGGAGGGCGTCATTGTGAAAATTCCGAAGAAGGGCGACCTTCAGGATTGTGGCAATTGGCGTGGTATATGTCTACTTACTGCCGTATCAAAAATTATGGCTAAGGTAATTCTCAATAGGATTAGTGATATCGTTGAGAGCACTCTCGAATCTCTTTATCAGGCTGGATTCCGTAAAGGGTCGTCTTGTACCGACCACACAAATACCCTACAGATAATATTAGAGCAGTCAGCTGAAATGGGTTCGCCACTACATCTCATGTTTGTGGACTTCGAGAAGGCTTTCGACAGCGTTAAGCGAGAATACATATGGAATGCTTTGCGTAGGAGAGGTATTCCAGATAAGGTCATAGCTATTATTAAAGAATCCTACGAAGATGCAAGGTGTCGCGTCTTGCATAGAGGAGAGCTGTCCGAGCGCTTCCCTGTGCGAACGGGTGTCAGACAAGGCTGCATATTATCACCAGCCCTGTTTCTGGTGGTAATAAATGACATCTTGAAAGCTGCACTGGAAGGTGGGGAAGGTAAAGGTCTTCAATGGAGACTACTTAACATCTTAAGTCACCTTGATTATGGTGATGACGTGTGTTTGCTTGCACATAACCGTTCGGACTTAGAGTCAAATATTCGCTCGTTGCATTCTAAATGCAAAGAGGCGGGACTGAAAATAAATGTGCGTAAAACCAAGTACATGCACATGGGTTCGAACGCAAGCACACCGATTGTTCTTAATAGACAGGATGTGGAAGAGGTGCAAGATTTTTGCTATCTCGGAAGCATTGTCAGCATGGATGTTGAGGCTCGGCTAAATAAAGCTCGTCAGGCCTTCGGTATCCTTTCCCCTTTCTGGAGGTTAAGAGAGATCTCCTTTCGCACGAAGCTGCGAGTTTTTGACGCATGCGTCAAATCCGTGTTGTTATATGGTTGTACTACGTGGAAAGTGACCGTTCGACTTACCAAGAAACTACAGACTTTCGTAAACCAATGCCTCCGGCGCATTTTAGGAATATTGTGGCAAGAAGTAATCTCCAACGACGAACTTTGGAGTACAACTCGCCAGACTAAAATAGGTATTGAGATTCAACGGCGAAAGTGGCAGTGGATCGGTCATACTTTGAGGAAACCAGAGCGAAACATCGCAAAACAGGCTCCGGATTATAACCCTCAAGGAAGACGTCGGGTTGGTCGACCATGTAACACATGGAAGCGAGCAGTTGAGCAGGAGGCCAGAGGAATAAATAAGTCCTGGCAACAGCTTAAAGCCGATGCTCAGGATCGTGCCTGTGGAAGAGAGTTGTTTCTGTCCTATGCCCCTATAGGGGGTCTTAACAGGAATTTGATAGCTAACTATGGGTTATTGAAGATCCAGATGTAGAGCAACAATATATTTGCGTTTCTAGTCGAGTCGCCCCAGTCTTCATGCCGTGAATTAAAGTCGCCGCCGATAATGAAAGCATCCCAAACAAAGTATTAAGGTCTGATTGTAAGAGTCTTCCTAATCCTGAAGGCACATAAAAAGATCCAACCAATAATTTTTTTTGTACAGATGTTCCATCAAGGTAGGGAACACAAATCAATCTTGCCGAAATATATGATGTTGTTATATGTATTTGGTAACATTTTATATTTTTCTGCACCAAAACTGCAGTACCTCTATTTCTGTAAATATTAAATTGTTCAAAATGGGGGTTATGCGTTCCCTTAAGCCGAGTTTCAGCGAACAATGCGATCATTGGTTTCATTCTATTAAGAGCATCTTGTAATGCGATTTTTCTGTTATGGGTAACAATGGAATTGACATTCGAAGAGTAAATTTTGAAATCAATCATTTTGAACATGATATATCAGCTATAAAATTTAAGTAGCTTGCAGCTCTATCCGCATCTGAGGTTATTGTTAAATGTTTGGGCCAAAATGCTTTAATCTTATTCATAAGAGAGACCAAAGGCAAGCCAAAAATTTTTTCGGATCATTAATAAAGTCCGTCAGTAGTCCCCCATTACTACTACGTGCTTCAGCAGCAACTCTAGATCCTGGTACAATATCTGCAAAGGTATGATTTGTGTTTCTGTAACTGTTAATGATTTTCCTAACTAATTGTTCATTGTCAAGTGTTCTTTGTAAGGATGTCGTTTTTCCCTGTTCAAGTCTTGCTTTATATTTAAATAATGTTTCACATTTCGAGTAGTTTGCATGGTGACCCTCTTTTCCATAATTAACACAGAAGGGTGGCTTAGGAGGGGGGCCTTCATTTTGCCGATGGCAGTCAGTCTTTTCGGTATGATCTCCCACACATTTCACGCATCTCTTTGTGTTGGCGCAATTCATAGAGACGTGACCAACCCTTGGCATCGAAAACACTGAATGGTGCTTCTCTCATTTGGTCGTTCCCAGACAGCCCTTTGGTATAAGAGAAATTTAATTCTTATTAGAGATCGTAAGTCTTTTTCTCTTTCTAAAAATATCTTAAAGATTCGTAGATCGATTTCTTCTCTCCGTGAACATGCTGTGGAAAATTTTTCAAATTTTGAAATTTTAATTGAAGGATTAATCGAAGCTATGTTACGAGTTATCTCTTCAGCAGAAAAGTCTGCGCCAATAGCCTTCAGCATAATTGTGTTCATGCGGAGCTCCCGAGGAGTGTGCGAGGAAGCCTCTGCCCGTGATTCTCTTATGAACTCAATAAAATTTCTATGAACATTAAAATCATCGACTAACCATTTTAATATTTACCTTATCAGAAAATTTCTTACATAAATTAATGATAGGTTTGGCTTGTAAAAGCTTCACAAAAATTGCGGGGCACCAGTTAGTTTTTTGCTTCAGTACTGTCGTTGAATGCTTATTTGATCCAGAACCTGCATCAGCTCTGGATTGTTGTTGCGTTCTAGCATCGTCCAAGTCCGCTAGCATAGCATATTTATTATGCGACTCGCTGGTAAGTTCTCCATTAGAATTCTCCTTGCTGACGCTCCTTTTTATACTCTAGATGAAATCTGAGAGTATATTGTGTTTGCCTTACCGTTTGTAACGCTAAGAAATAATGCAGAGTCGCCAAGGGCCGAATGACCGTCTGTCCGTCGGTTTGTCCGTCTGTCTACAACATAACTCTCGAAAGCTTTGACCTCGTTCTGAAATTTTTCATATATCATTTTTAGCGAAAAACTAACTACAAATTTCATGAAATTTCGAAATTTAAAGAAATTCATTTTTCTCCGAAGCCGTTTCAGGATTGACTTGAAAATTAGGCAATAGTACTACAATATAAATGTCATTACTAACAAAAAATATTGATCTGATCCCCTTACTCCTTCTACCCCCTCCCATACAAATGTACAATTTTCAAAAATGCATTTATTCGGTTTGCATCGCAAGTAGCAAAGCTAAAAGAACCAGTTTCTGTCAAAATTAATTTTATTACAATTGCAACCAATTTTGTAAAATTTTTCAACTTCACCTCACTCTTTCTACTCCATTTTTGATGCATTTCTCTTGGCAATACTCAGTTCTTTAGTAAAATTGAATGGAGTCGCATTTCTTCTACTTCTACAAAGGCACTACAACCCAAATTGGCCTTGGCCTCCTAACCATTTTTCATTATTTATTACGGAAGGGTTGGTAGCCCTTCGCACAACCCAATATCTACGAATTTTTCATTTTCGTAGATTGCGGTGACCAAGGCATAGCCAAGCAGACAGCGTGCTGAAATTATACGTCGATAGGAATTTGAACTCACGACCTTCGCATTGTAGACCAATACGATACCCACTAGGCTACACCCTAGCATTTATAAGGATTTATTTTATGTCAAGAATTATTATACATATAATATTTGATGACGATTTTTCGAATCGTTCGAATCATGCCGTATTTTTACTAAACACGATGCATTCTCGAAAACCTAAGCACGTGTTATTGCAACATCGAAACAGAATCACCTTGGTTTCGCTCTTATTCCCGTAAGCTACTGAATAACTTATTCAAAACGTGATCTCCAAAGAATACCTCACTTGTAATATAACATTTAAAGCGCAAAAATTCGTCAAATTAGATTGAATCTAATCCAAAATTTATACTAAATCGGTACCTTTAAATTGTTACCTTTTAAATTGTTAAATAATTTTAATCTATTCCTTGCATAATTCAACGATAGATGTTGACCTTAAAATTATTTCCACGTGCGATAGATTAAAATTTCAATGTCAAAATCGATAGTTAAATGAACCTCACAAGTTCAAGGGATTTCAATGTTATCTTTTGTTGCAAACTGAAAATCTGATAATGATTTATTTTATCAACTGCACTCAGAAAAATTTTGATATTAGTTACAAAGCAAAGTCCACTTCAATTTCAAAAACTCTTCTTTTTACTTGTTCTACTTTAGATGAAATCTGAGAGTATTATAAGTTTGCCACACAGTTTGTAACGCCAAGAAATAAGGCTCGGAGAAAAAAAATGATCACTCAAAAACCTCAAAATCGAATGTCTGTCCGTCAGTCCCTGGCCTGTCTAGCTTGGGAACGCGTTGAGCTAGAAAGTTCAAATTACACGTCGTTTTTGACAAAAAAGTAAAGTGAAGTTCGTGAACAGGGCAAATCGCTCCACCCCTTCTAACCCCTACCACACAAGATGACATAATTGCGCAATTTGACAATAAACGGATTTGCTCAAACAGTATAAATGCTATTGATCTGAAATTTGACTGTACTACTTTTATGCTGATTTCAATCTACTTTTTAAAAATTATTTCTGTCCTCCCCCTCCTTCCATCACCTCCCATACAAACTGCATTTTGTCATGAAATGCTCTAAGCCAATTTACTCAGTGCGTATAAAATTCATCGAGATGAAATTGTGCACTAAATATTTATTTAAAATTATTAGTCCGACTAAGAAAGATTAGACGATTAGCTTTACTCCTTCTACTCCCTCCCATACAAACTGGCAAAATTTCGCAATTTGACAATAAACGGATTTGCTCGAAAAGTGTAAATGCTATTGATCTGAAATTTGAGATATATTACTTTTATAATGATTTCAATTTACTGTAGAAGAGCCTTTTGAGTCATCCCCTGCCTTCCACCACCTCCCATACAAATTGCACTTTTTCATGAAATGCTCTAAATGAATTTACTCAGTGCGGATAAAATTAATCAAGCTGAAATTGTGCACTAAAAACCAAAAAAAAATTAGACTATTAGGTCCACTCCTTCTACCCCCTCCATACAATTTGACACAATTTCACAACTTTACAAAACGTCAATTTTCCTGAGAAGTATGAAGGCTACTTATCTGCAATTTCAATGTCAAAGGCATGATGCTTATAGTTATTTCTGAAAAACTCATTAAGAACTCGCCCCTCCTTCTACCACCCATGCAAACTGCACAATTCCACTAAATCCAATAGACTAATTTTCTCAGTACCTATTAAATTTTTGAATCCTAAATCTAGACATATAAATATAATTGCAGTGTCTGTCTATAATTTACTTATAAATGGCAATAAGTTAGTTTTTTGGTTTATTCTAACAATAACAAAGCATAAAAACACGTTTTTGAAATTGTTGTATGTCCGACTGTCTTTCACGCACAAACGGCTGAACCGATTGTCATGAAGCTTGCACAGTTTGTTAAGTATGCTCCAAGATATAATCTGCTTTTAGTTTTATTTCACTCCCCTTACACCTTATGCCCTCTTCCACAGAAAGTGACTCATTTTCAAAAATATTAGCTATTAATTTGAAATTTAGAATATGTTATTTCTATCATAAATGCAATCTTTAAGTATACACACTATTTGATACCACTCCTTCCACCTCCATCTCCCATACAAACTGCACTTTTTCATGAAATACTATAACCAATTTTCTCAGTACGTATAACTTTGATCTATCTCAAATTTTGTACTGAATCTTTAATTAGCATAATTATTAACATCATCAACATTATAAGTTTCTCAGCACCCATATAATTTTTGAAGCTTAAATTTGGTATAAAACACTTTTGTAGCTACTCTAGCATAATGTGAAACAAATTAGTTAAATGCTGTCACCCCTTCCACTACTCCCCATACAAAATTTCTTAAGATCACAAAAATTTCTAGTTTATCTATAGTATCATAAGACTGAGCCTTACGCACAATCGTAGTTCTGTTATGTTTTTGACCTTAATGTTACAACTGTTTAAATTTCCTTAACGCTCGTCAATATGTACATTATACAATATGTATATTATCTCAAATCACTCCCGTGAGCACGTGTCATGGGATCATTCTTAATCATTTATGGTTCTAATTCCAATAAAATACAAAACGTTGTGTTAACAAAGCCATTAAACTAAGCAGATAGTACATCCCACATTATGTGTTATTAACTACATTCTCGAAAATTGCTTATTATTGCAATTCTTACGTGGGTAAAGTCGCGCGGATCGCTAGTTTTATATAAAACATTTTGATAGCAACTCTAGCCTGATGTGAAAAAATGTATTCAATGCCCTCTACCACTTCCCCTACAATATTTCTCTTTTATCTAGAGTATCGCACGACGGGGCTTTGCGACCAATCGTAGTCCTGTTATGTTTATACTCCAGATGAAATCTGAGAGTATATTGTGTTTGCCTTACCGCTTGTAACGCTAAGAAATAATAGTCGCCAAGAGTACAGAAATATTTGTTCTCGCTCAAAAACCTCGATTCCGAGTGACCGTCTGTCCGTCTGTCTACAACATAACTCTCGAAATTTTTGACCTATCGTGCTCAAATTTGTCATATGTCATTTTTAGCAAAAAACTAACTTTAAGCTCGTGAACAGGCCATATCCACCCACTCGTTCTACCCCCTCCCATACAAATTTCATGAAATTTCAAAATTTAGATAAATTGATTTTTCTCCGAAACTATTTCATCTATTAACTTGAAAATAAGGTCATAGATACAAATGTCATTAACTTCAAAAAATATTGATCCAATCCCCTTACTCCTTCTACCCCCTTCCATACAAATGCACAATTTTCAAAAATGCATTTATTCGGTTTGCATTGCAACTAGCAAAGCTAAAAGAACCAATTTTTTTCATAATTAATCTTATTATAATTACAAGCAGTTTTAGAAAAACTATCGAATTCACCTCATTATTTCTACCCCCTCCCATACAAATTTCACGAAATTTCGGAATTTCAATTAAATTATTTTTCTCCAAAACTGTTAAAGATATCAACTTCAAATTTGGAGAAAAGTATACCACTATAAATGTCATTGATGTCGAGAAATTTTCTTTTGATTCGAATGCTCCTCCTACCCCATACAAATGCACAATTTTGGTAAATGCATTTAATCGATTTTCATTGCAACTAGAAAAAGTACAAACTTTGAAATTTGCCAAAATTTATCCCTTAATAATTGCAATATATGTTGAAAAAAATATGAACTTCGCTTCATTCGTTCTACCACCTCCCATACAAATTTTTGTATTGGAAATTCAAGAAAAGTATTTCTCCCTCGAACATATGAGAGCTATCGACTTTAAAAATGTAACAAAGCAATATTATTAGTATGTCGATAAGCAGTTTCAAAATCATCCAAAACCTCCCACTTTCTTTGCCACGTCCCATACAAATTCCAGACTAAAATTGTTCAATTTCCTCGAAAATTACGACATTAAATTCAGCATGAAACACTTTGTATACTACGTTCGGTGTTATATACAAGCAGTACAGCCCTCCCCCTTTTGCTTTTCCCACCTCCTATACAAAAGTCACTATTCACTATTCGAAAGAATTTGAGATGACATATTTTCCGGTACAATAAACTCTTTCATCTAGAGTATAATATAATTCTATTATGTTTTTAATTGTTCTTAATTAAATGTTATTCTAATCAAATAAACACCGCTTCAAATGCACTCGCTTTCCCTAGAATTAAACCCCAAATATTTTTGTTACGAATACGGTAAAACCCGTTTAACTGCACAAGCAAAATGTTAAAAGAATCAGTTCACTTATCCGGGTTTCGCACTTAAGAGGGTTAATAAACAAGACCTATTTTTCTATGCGTAGGAGAGCTATTCCAGATGAGATCATAGCTATGATTAAACATTCTTACGAAGATGCAAGGTGTCGCGTCTTGCATAGAGGAGAGCTGTCCGAGAGCTTTCCTGTGCGAACGCGTGTCAAGCAAAGCTGCATATTGTAACGCGATGAAGGGAATCCTTCACCATCATATCACCAGCCCTGTTTCTGATCGTAATAAATGACATCTTGAAAGCTGCACTGAAAGGTGGGGAAGAGAGACTATTTAACATCGTAAGTTACCTTGATTATGTTGATGAGTTCTATCTGCTTGCACATTATCGTTCGGACTTAGAGTGAAATGTTCGCTCGTTGCATTCTAAATGCAAAGAGCTGGAACTGAAAATAAATGTGCGTAAGACATGCACATGGGTTCGAACGCAAGCACACCGATTGTTCATAACAGACAAGATGTTGAAGAGGTGCAAGATTTTTGTTATCTCGGAAGCATTGTCTGCATGGACGGCAGAGCCGAAAAGGATATTGAGGCTCGCATAAATAAAGCTCGTCAGAGCTTCGGTATCCTTTCCCCTTTCTGGAGGTTAAGAGAGATCTCCCTTCGCACGAAGCAGCGAGTTTTTGACGCATGCGTCAAATCCGTGTTGTTATATGGTCGTACTACGTGAAAAATGACCGTTCGACTTACCAAGAAGCAACAAACTTTCATGCGCCAATGCCTCCGACGCATTTTAGGAATATTCTGGCCAGATGTAATCCAACGTCGAACGTTGGAGTACAGCTGGTCAGACTAAAATAGGTATTAAGATTCAAAGGCGGAAGTGGCAGTGGATCGGTCATACTTTGAGGAAACCAGGGCGAATCATCGCCAAACAGGCTCCGGATTATAATCCTCAAGGAAAACGTCGGGTTCGTCGACCATTTAGCACATGGAGGTGAGCAGTTGAGTAGGAGGCCAGAGGAATAAACAAGTCCTAGCAACAGCTTAAGGCCGATGCTCAGGATCGCGCCTTGTGGAAGAGAGTTGTTTCTGTCCTATGCCCCTATAGGGGTATTAACAGGAATTTGATTAAGTATGTCAATAGGATTCACAGACAAACTTAATTTTGGTAAAAACTTCTTAATTTCAAGTTAAGTTGACTCTAAATAATCAAATTTAGTATAATTGACTGAAATTATTGTTTACTTAAATTTAGGAAAATTTATCATATTTCGAAGTAAAATGCCCAACGTACTTCGAATAAGTATTCAGTTCTTAAGCTCGAATCAAAGTACATACATATTTTATTATTTTAATTAATTTTCTTTTAATATTAGAGAATTTTTTCTGAGTGTGTTTTGTAATTTGCAATATGTATTAATAGTGTTTGAAGATGTAATTGTAATGAAGAATTTCAAATGATTTCGGGTTTTTTAGGCTTATAGCAAGTTATTATATTAGGTTGTTGCAGATGAGATGGCGACTTTCGCGATGAAGTGAAGTTAGTTGCGATTTCCATGTCTCAAACTGCCGCCAGGTGGCTCTAGTAGTAATGAATATTGAAGTATAAGTACACCTACATTTGGTCATGGAATCATTTCAGTTTTGGACTTCATTGAGATCGGAGAGAAAAAAAAATAAAAAAAACACGGAATCGAGTCAAAAACAGTTACTTTTTCTTTACGACTTCAAATTTGGCCATCCAAGCAAAACATTTTCATTATTTTTTTTTCTTTTGTCTTTTTGAGCAAAACACAAACAGGCCACATTTCCCGCCCCGTCTACCACCTACAGTATAATACGAAATTTCAAGAAATAATTTTTTCCCCTAAACTGATTTACTTTATTATTTTAATAATAAGGGGGTTCTTCAAAAGTTCCAGTACATATAATCAATATTTCGTTCGTTTATTTATGCAAGTTTGAGTTTTTATGAGGGGAGGGGTGAGGGATGATAGTAAGGGTGGGTGGATGTTAATAGTTTTTTAATTGATTGCTTGAATCACGTTCAATATTCTCTGTATAGAATGTCAGTTTCATAGACGAAGTTGCATATAATTTTCATAAAATTCGGTGTATTTTACTTCACGAAACCGAACATTTGTATGGGAGGGGGTAGAGAACGTAAGGGAATCGTAAAATTTGATATGCAGTTTCATTTCTCTTGTAAGGTGCTTCTACAAAATTTCAAGTTCGTAGCTTTTAGTTTGTTGGTTATCAATTGATTTAATGAAATTGATCGAAATCATAGTTTTGTATGGGAGGGGGTAGAAGGGCAAGCGTAATTTCAAAACTTTTAACGTAATTTCATTTCAACTATTTTTGTAAGTTTTTATACAAAATTTCAAATTGATAGCTTTAAATAGTTAGGTGATAATTGATTTCTTAATAATAGTCGACATCATACTTTTGTATGGGAGAGGTTTGAAGTTTTAAAGGTTTTTGACCAGTTAATATTTCGTATATTTAGGGATTTTTATACTCTAGATGAAATCTGAGAGTATTATAAGTTTGCTCTAAAGTTTGTAACGCTAAGAAATAAGGCTCGGAGGAAAAAGTGAATGATACAGAAGTTAATATTATCACTCAAAAATCTCAAAACCGGATGTCCGTCCGTCCGTCCTTCCGTCCGTCCGTCTGTCTGTCTGTCTGTCTGTTTGTCTGTCTGTCTGTCTGTCTGTCTGTCCGTCCGTTTCCTCTCTAGCTTGAGAACGCGTTGAGCCAGAAAGTTCAAATTTTGTATACGTCGTTCTTAACAAAAAAGTAAGGTCAAGTTCGTGAACGAGCCAAATCGCTCCACCCCTTCTACCCCCTCCCATACAAAATGACACAATTTCGCAATCTGACAATAAACGGATTTGCTCGAAAAGTACAAATGACATTGATCTGAAATTTGGAATGTAATACTTTTATGATGATTCCAATCTACTCTATAAAAAAAATTTGTTTATTCCCCCCTCCTTCCACCACCTCCCATACAAACTGCACTTTTTCATGAAATGCTCTAAACCAATTTACTCAGTGCGTATAATAGTTATCGAGCTGAAATTGTGCACGAAATATTTATTTAAAATTATTAGTAAGACTAAAAAAATGAGACGATTAGCTGTACCCCTTCTACCCCCTCCCATACAAAATGACACAATTTCGTAATTTCACAATAAACGGATTTGCTCAAAAAATGTAACTGCTATTTATCTGAAATTTGGAATATATTACTTTCATGATGAAACAAATCTGCTGTACAAAAGTTATTTGAGAACTCCGCTTCCTTCCACCACCTCCTACACAAACTGCACTTTTTCATGAAATGCTATAAGCCAATTTACTCAGTGCGTATAAAATTGATCGAGCTGAAATTGTGCACTAAATATATATTTAAAATTATTAGTAAAACCGAAAAAAATTTAGACGATTAGCTTTATCCCCTCCCATACAAAATAACACAATTTCACAACTTTATAAAAAGCCGATTTTCTTGAAAAGTATAAATGCTACTGATCTGCAATTTAGAACATGTCAAAAGCATGATGTTTATAGTTATTTCTGAAAAGTCATTCAAAACTCGCCCCTCCTTCTATCACCTCCCATACAAACTGCCCTACTTCACTACATCCAATACACTAATTTTCTCAGTACCTATTAAAATTTTAAACCCTAAATTTTGCATAAAACATTTTGATAGCAACCTTAACGTCATGTAAAAAAATTAGTTCAACGGAGTCACCCCCTCTACCACTTCCTCTACAACAATTTCTCTTTCATCTAGAGTATCGCACGATTGGGCTTTATGCCCAATCGTACACCTATTTTGTTTTTAAAATGAATTTCGTAAATTTTCAAGTTTCTACCTTAAAATTTCACTCAAAAATTTTCAGTTTATGTGTTTTTTCAATGCCCGTTAGACCGGGGGGTCGGTTTATAACAATTATGGATCAAGTTATTATTATTTTTGTATGAACATCAAATAGACGTATCCACATGCAAAATTTAAACTTTGTATCTTTTACCACAGCCCTAAAAAATTACTCAAAATTTTCAACATTTTTGCTTTCCACCTCTCTCCAACTCAAATTTCTTACCAAAATTAAAGATTATAGAGCTCTACAATCTGACAAATTTTTGATTTGAAATCTGGACTCAATTTTGAGATATAATGATTTGTAGTTTCGGGAAGTGCGCCATTTTTGAAATGCTCCCTATTTCACCCCTTTACTATTATGTCCACATGTTATATTTTTATATTTATATTTTTTTATATTTTTTTCATATTTTGCTAGTAAAGCTTAGTATACGTTTCAATTACATAGCTTAAGAGCCAGTCAAGATATTCATTTTTAAGAGTTTTTCTTTGCACCCCCTCCCCCTGAATAATTGGCTTCTTTCTAAGCTGATTATGGTAGATGTGTATGCCATCTTAATAGTCCCAAAATATGAATTTTTTGTGATTAGTAATTTCGAAGATATAATCATTTACGAAAAAAAATTCGGCCGATAATTTGTTTTTAGCCCCCCCTTTTCGGACGCCAATGGATAAGAAAATTAAATAATTTTTAAAGTTTGTCCCATAATCCTTTTCAAACGCCTGCTGATTTTCAGCTTTCTATCTACATTCGCAGTGGAAATATTAGCAGGTGAAGTTTTTGACTCTTTCCCTTCCCCCGCCTACTCCTTCCACCTGACACTACCAAAAATTTAGATAATGGAGCTAATTAACTCAATCAACAATCCACCCAAAAAGGAACATTCTACCTTAACCGGTCTCGAAGATATGAGTCCATATGTACGGCGTACGGCGGGACGGATTTCTTTTTTTGCATTTTTAGGCTAATTTAGTCATGAAACGCGCAAAAAAAATTTCAGGGTATCATTTTTTTTCTGTGTCGATCACAATACTTTATTATTAGAATAATAATGTAATTAGTTCAATGTCACCCCTCTACTATTTCCCCTAAAAAAATTTAAAAAATAACTCTTTCTCATCTAGAGTATCGCACGATTAGGTTTTACGCCCAATCGTATACCAGTAATGTTTTTATTTCGTTTCGGGGCGTACCATTTCTGATTCATGCATTACACAATCTTTCAAATTAAAGAAGCGTAACTCCCCAATTTATGTTATAAAAACTAAACAAGAACAACATTTAAGAAAACTTGTTTACAATTCACTTTATGTAATTAACAAAATGTACGTTAAAAAATTCTGTTATTCCGGTTGTTCATCAGTTTTTCCCTGAAACTGTACGTATATAACGCACAACTTATCACATGACTAACAAACAAAAAACTGAAAAAAAAATAAATAGTTAAAAAACAACCCAAGAAAGAAGCTATAAATCGCCTTAAAACGCTCTAATGAGACAGTAAAACACTTGAAATCGACATACATAATTAAAATATGTACAAAAGTAAAAATTTTGTTGTTAATTTTTACACGATCTTGTACATTATGTTTGTTTTAACGAAAACAACGACAATTACATGTACCGAAACAATTATTTCAACTTAAGAAAATCTTTAATTTACATCAAACAACTCAAAACTTGATTTTTATTTATTTTAATGAGATGTGCAAATATCGTAATAAGTAATTTCATTAATAAATATCAAAATAATGTTTATTGCACTATTCATTCAAAGTTAAATTTTTTTAATTATTTCACCCGGAAAATTTAATTCATTTCATAAGTGGACTATGCCTTCAATTGCTTAACAGTTCGGGGAATAAATGCATGCGTACTGTGAGCTTTACATTATACTTAAAGTTTTTTTTCTGGCATAACTATTTTAATTAAACCTTCATAAAATTCTATAGATACTTTTCTAAATCTCTTTGCAATTTCTACTGAATAAACAATATTCCACAGAATTTTTCTTATTAAATTATTATAATTATGTTTAATGTAATTAATAGACTGTAGATCGCGTTTAGAATTATTTCCCAGCCTTAAGTGGAATGCAATTGTACTAGTAAAAGTCGTGCAGCAAACAAAATAGTAAATGAATTTACTCTTGCAATAATGATAATTTTTTTGTACCTAACGAATATATGCATGACTCAAGCCAATTAAATAAAATTGTATCATTTTTCGGTGCATGCTTTTGTGCAAGTTAGCAGACCCGTGTAACGCTGTCAGGCATTAAGCACACGTCTATTTAAATGAAACGATTTTCATTCAGATCCGATAATAACCTTAGTTGGTACTGACATTGCACTTGATCTTGCCTTTTCTGGTTTAAGGTTAACTTATTACTTTTTTCTGATTTTTTAATAAGCATCCACGTATTTAAATAATGCAATTATTGAAACAATTAACTCGATAAAAATTTATTTATACGATTCTACATAAGACGATAATAATTAAATACAGCATTTTCTCTGGGTAGATAATAATTTTCGACTAGTAATTAGCTATTGGGTATAATTACGTTAGATGAGGACAACGATCGGTTGTTCTTAATACTAATAATAATATATCTGTGGTAGCTAATGGCGAATGTTACGAGTTCGAAGTTTGAAAAGAAAATTACGATTACACGTAAAGCCCAATCATGCGATAAAATATGAATGGGAGCAAGTTTAGCTGGCTGAAATGATGGTCACAAGATTGTATCTAGTTTTCAGCTCTATACATAAAGTACCTTGAAAAATATGAATAAGAAAATTTCTGCACAGAATTTGTTAAAATTATGAATTGTACAAGATGTGTAGAATTCACGTTAAATTTCGAATAGCATAATATGATTATTTTCATATTAAAAGATTTTATGTAATTCGAATAAAGGTGATAGAATTCGAGTGTGGGAAAAAACTTTATAATTGGTTTGGTGAATGTTTTCACAGTGCATTTTGAAAAGGTTGCTGGATTCTACACTATGACGCTTTATTATTCGTGACGTTTCGGTGGTTACTTCAGGGGGAATCGAAGGATTCCACCCTCAAAACAATTTTTGTGGCGTAGCGTCCAAAAGCTTCAGAGGCGCCTGGGGAACATCCCGGATCACATCAGAACCGAAAAGCAGAGAGAATCTGTGGTTTGGTCTACCAGAATGATCACCGAATATACAGACTCCCCTCCGCGGGAAAGCGTACAAGGTCTCAGGATGAGTCCCCTAAGGACACAAAGAGGCCGAAACCAGCCAGCACCGATACTGGGGGCTTATCAAGGTCATTTAGTGACGTCTTTGAGTATTGCTTGTTACTGGGCAATGATCCCCAGTGATCAGATGGAAGCATTACTCATGAGCGCTGGAGGAAGATTGAAAGCAAGCTTTCAGCCAACTTCCTAGGCATCCTGCGTGACCATAGCGGTCCTCTACCAGTGTGCAGAAACGGCGGATGGCACTAAGGTCATATAAAACTGAATCAGTCTACCGATCACAGGTCCGCAGATTTATACAAAATCGCAATCGCTAGATTGGGAGAAATGTGGACAGGCACGCAGCTCGAGGTTTTTTTCAAGGGATGAAATCCCAAGCCGACCTCGAGCGCGAGCACACCTTCAGAACCGAGCGCGATGCGGGAGCGATTTTGGAAATTATTTGGCCATGCAATAAAAATCTTTCTACCCATAATTGGAGGCTTGGGAAGCTGGAGATTAAAGGCAACTCTAGAACCTATAATAGTGATCAACAAAGAGTTCCTAGCTCCTTTTGCAAAAACTCCTGGCATAATTAATTATGCGTACCGTGCCATCACAATGAAGGTATACAAAAAAGGCGGCTTGCAAACGGAGCGAAGAGTCTAAGATCCCGTTTCCCTAGTACCCATGATGGACGTGAAGGGAAAGACTGTACATCCGAACCAGATCCAGTTCTTTATATAGCTAGTCTGTCCATTAACAAAGACGACTCACAGTTGCCAGGTTTACGAATAGAGAACGAGCAACTTAGTTCGCATCCGATCAGCGAGGACGAACTTTTAGCTTCCGAACCGGAAAAAAAGAAGGTCGCTGTGGCGGAAGTTGAATGCAGAAATGACCCAGATACAGAAATTTTCTAGAAATCAACCTTCACCACTATAAATTGGCATCAGCTACCTTACTTTTCCGTCTGTGGAGTTGTTCGAAACCTAATCTGTGAACTCGAAACTTCTAACTATACTCTCATCTCCGTAAGGAATCAAAATCGACCTCGATCTTGTATACGTATTTCGATTTACTCGTCCCAGTAATCAAAATATTGTCGCAACCAGCTTCGAAACAACAATTACCAGCTGATTTCTGCTTATTTAGATCATGGTCATCCTGGATCACTCCCCCCGGATAATCTGGGTGGTGTGATTGCTGAAGCTTGGAGCCTTAAAGCAGACATGTTTATTGGATATCAAGCTAACGTGCATCATACAGTATGGGGTGGCTCCGATATCAATGAAAGAGGCGCGGTCCTGTTTTACTACCTCTGAAGCACCAACCTGCTGCTCTGTAACAAGGGGGAGAACCCACTTTTGTTACTAACAATAGACGTTACCCCAGTCTCAGAGAATATCAAAATGTGTTCAATGAACATTGCTTCTCAGGTCGTCGACACCTTCAATCTGATTTAAATGACCATCTTCCCAACAAACCAGTCTTCAAGCCCCTATCAATGAACTCCGAAGTCCCAGTCTTTTCCGTCTCCAGCGTTGCTCTTGGTAGGATTGTGTCTACCCTCACAAGTGCTTTAAATTGGGCAATAAGACGGTCTCGCCGCACTAGGAAGCCAAGAGGTAAACAGAATCCACCATGGTGGAGTGACGAAATTCGGGATCTCAGGAAAGGCTGTAGCCGACTTTTTAATAAAGCCAAGAGAACCAAAGAGCCCTCAGACTAGGAATCCTATAAAAAGAACTAAAGGAAAGCGCAGGGCGAATCATTTTTTGTGGTAGGGTAGAAGAGATATTTGAAGCGTTAAGACTTCGCTCCGTTGCGAGAAGAGCACCAACTCTAGCCTGAAATGGGCGACTCTCGAAATCATCATCTCGCAGAACAAAATCCAATGGATAGTACGCAGCTTTAACCCGTATAAATCCCCAGAAATGGGCGGCGTAATAGACTAAATCCGGGTATTATGATATATGCGGGTAATGTAGTATGAAGCAGTATCTTGCATATTGAAAATGATCTGGCAAATCTGTTTTCGGCAAAAGGTAGCAAATCAGAACACGTGGTCAGAACCTTTATTGACATGTACGTGATCGTTGTCGTTTTGGCACAGCCATCCAAAGAAATGTTTCGGTGTTCACGTCTCTTTTTTCTCGTGAGATAAGTTTGTCTCCTATTTTGAAATTTTTAACTAATATTGCGTTCTGGCTCAAAATCTCGGAAAATTAGTTTTCAAAGCTGATTTCTGCACAGTTAGTATGCCCTTTACTGCTTTAAATGTTTTACACTCTAGATGAAATCTGAGAGTGTTATAAGTTTGCTCCAAAGTTTGTAACACTAAGAAATAAAGCTCGGAGAAAAAAATGAATGATACAGAAGTTCATATAATCAATTAAAAATCTCAAAACCGGATGTTCGTCCGTCCGTCTGTCCGTCCGTCTGTTCGCTCTCTAGCTTGAGAACACGTTAAGCTAGATGGTTCAAATTTTGTACACGTCATTTCATGAGGTCAAGTTCGTGAACAGGCCAAATCGCTCTACTCCTGCTACCTCCTCACATACAAAATAACACAATTTCGCAATTTGACAATAAAGGGATTTGCTCGAAAAATATAAAAGCTATTCGTTTGAAATTTAGATATATTACTTTTATAATGATTTCAATCTACTATATAAAAATTATTGAAATCCTCCCCTTCCTTCCACCACCCCTGCACAAACTGTACTTTTTCATGAAATACTTTAAACCAATTTACTCAGTGCGTACAAAATTTATCGAGCTGAAATGATGCACTTAATATTTATTTAGAGTCATTAGTATAGCTAAAAAAATTAGACTATTAACTTTACTCCTTCTACCTCTCCCATACAATCTGACACAATTTCACAACTTTATAAAAGGTGGATTTTCCAGAAAAGTATGAATGCTACTGATCTACAATGTAAATCATATCAAAAGCATGATGTTTATAGTTATTTCTGAAAAAGTCTTTAAGAACTAGCCCGTCCTTCTACCACCTCCCATACAAACTGCACAATTTCACTAAATCCAATATACTAACTTTCTCAGTAGCTATTAAATTTTTGAATCCTAAATTTTGTATAAAACATTTTGATAGCAACTTTATCGTGATGAGAAATAATTAGTTCAATGTCGTCAACCCCTGTGCCACTTCCCCAACAAAATTTCTTCAAATCAAAAAATTTCTCTTTAATCTAGAGTACCGAATGGGCTTTACGTAGTCCTGTTATGGTTTCCTATAATTTTTGATTTACAGAACTTGTGATTTGGTTAATATTGTATACCTCGATGGGATTATTGAAACGACATGAAAATGAATCAAATAAACTGCCAACAAGTCGGGCGAAACTTTATTATTCTTGGGACAAGTTCCGGATGAGTGGAATGTCGATATGCAGGTTAGAGTGGTTAGGGAAGGCTAAGTGAAAGCGGGTTCTTGGGCAGGGCTGTTGTCAATTTAATAATATTTCATTCGCTTCTGCAAGTTTGGGTTTTTATGAGGGGAGGAGGAGGGATAATAGTAAGGGTGGGTGGATGTTAATAGCTTTCTAATTAATTGCTTGAATCACGTTCAATATTCTCTGTATAGAATGTGTATCATAGACGAAGTTGCATAGAATTTTCATAAAATTCGGTGTATTTTACTTCACGAAACCGAACATTTGTATGGGAGGGGGTAGAGAACGTAAGGGAATCGTAAAATTTGATATGTAGTTTTATTTTGCTTCTCTTGTGAGGTGCTTGTATAAAATTTCAAGTTCGTAACTTTTAGTTTGTTGGTTATTAGTTGATTTAATGAAATTGGTCGAAATCATGGTTTTATATGGGAGGGGGTAGAAGGGCAAGCGCGATTTCAAAACTTTTAACGAAATTTTATTTCAATTATTTTTGTAAGTTTTTGTGAAAAATTGCAAATTGATAGCTTTTAAAAGTTAGGTGATAATTGATTTTTTAAAAATGGTCGAAAAAATAATTTTGTATGGGAGGGGGTAGAAGTTTTAAAGGTTTTCGACCAGTTAATATGTCTTATATTTAGGGATAAATGCATTTTGCAAATTTTCAAGTTTCTACCTTAAAATTTCACTCAAAAATTTTCAGTTTATGTGTTTTTTTCAATGCACATGAAACACCTTGTGCACGTTAGACCGGGGGGGTCGGTTTATAACAATTATGGATCAAGTTATTATTATTTTTCTATGTACATCAAATAGACGTATTCACATGCAAAATTTTAACTTTGTATCTTTCAACAGAGTCCTAAAAAAATCACTCAAAATTTTCGACATTTTTCCTTATCACCTCCCTCCCCTTTCACCTCCCAACTTAAAATTTTTACCAAAATTAAACATTATGTAGTCCTACAATGTGACAAATTTTTGATTGGATGTCTGTACCCTTTTTTGAGATATAAGGATTCGTAATTTTGAAAAGTACGCCATTTTTGAAATGCTCCCCATTTCCCCCCACTACTATTATTTCAACATGTTATATTTTTGTTGTATTTTCCTAGTATAGCTTAATATAGCTTAAAGTTTCAATTACAAAGCTTAAGAGATAGTTGAGATATTCATTTTTAAGTGTTTTTCTTTGCACCCCCCCTGACCCTCCCCCTTAAAATAATTAACCACTCTCTAAGCTGATTCCAAAGGAACTATATGCCACACTGACGGTCCCAAAATACGAATTTTTTACGATAAGTAATTTCGAAGATATAATCATTTGAAAAAACAATTCTACCGACAATTTGTTTTTAGCCCCTCCATTTCGGACACCAATGGATAAAAAAATTAAATTATTTTTTAAAGTTGTCTCAAAAACCCCTCTATATGTGTGTTAAGCTTCCTAGCTGTTACCATGGTTGAGATATTTGAATTCGTATTTTTTGGCTTAAGCGCTCCCCCCGCCTCCCCCTGAACCCGTACACCCCCCAAAATGGATATCCGCCTGAGATCCGCAAATATCTACAATCCTTTCAAAAATGAACTTTCTATCTTGAAGGGTTTGGGAGTTAATGTGCGCTGAGCGTACACGTCGGCGTACGGCGGACGGCGTACGGCGGACGGCGTACAGACAGACGGATTTTTTATACTCTAGATGAAATCTGAGAGTATTATAAGTTTGCTCTGGAGTTTGTAACGCTAAGAAATAAGGCTCGGAGAAAAAAATGATGAATACAGAAATTAATATTATCACTCAAAAATCTCAAAACCGGATGTCCGTCCGTCCGTCCGTTCGCTCTCTAGCTTGAGAACGCGTTGAGCTAGAAAGCTCAAATTTCCTCCACGTCGTTTTTGACAAAAAAGTAAGGTCAAGTTCGTGAACAGGCCAAATCGCTCCACCCGTTCTACCCCCTCCCATGCAAAATGACACAACTGCGCAATTTGACAATAAACGGATTTGCTCGAAAAGTATAAAGTTTATTGGCCTGAAATTTGGAATATATTTCTTTTATCATAATATCAATCTACCGTATGAAAATCATGCGTGTCCTCCCCCTCCTTCTACCACCTCCCATACAAACTGTACTTGTCATGAATTACTCTAAGCCAATTTACTCTGTGCCTATAAAATTTACCGGGCTGAAATTGTGCACCAAATATTTATTTAAAATTGTTAGTAAGGTCAAAAAAAATTAGACGATTAGCATCACCCCTTCTACCCCCTCCCATACAAAATGACACAATTGCCCAATTTGACAATAAACGGATTTGCTCGAAAAGTATGAAAGCTATTGGCTTGAAATTGGAAATATGTTACTTTTATGATAATATGAATCTACTGTATAAAAATAGAAGAAAATGAAAAATTCGTAGAAAGAGGGTTGTGCGAAGGGCTAACAACCCTTCCACAATACGTAATAAAAAATGTTAAGGAACCTGAATATCAGGAGGGCAAGGTCCGATTTGGGCTGTAGCGCCATTGTAGAAGTAGAAGAAGTATAAAAATTATGCGTCTCCTCCCCATCGTTCTATCACCTCCCTTACAAACTGTACTTATCATGAATTATTCTAAGTCAATTTACTCAGTGCGTATAAAATTAAGCGGGCTGAAATTGTGCACCAAATATTTATTTAAAATTGTTAGTAAGGCCAAAAAAAATTAGACGATTAGCTTCACCCCTTCTACCTCCTCCCATACAAAATGACATAATTTCGCAATTTGATATTAAATGGATTTACTCGAAAAGTATAAAAGCTAATGTTCTGAATTTTGGGATATATATCTTTCATAATAATTTAAATGTACAGTAGAAAAATTATTTGTGTCCTCCCTCTCCTTCCACCCCCTCCCATACAAACTACACTTTTTCATGAAATGCTCTAAGCCGATTTTCTCAGAACATGTAACATTTATTGAGCTCATATTTTGTAATAAATACTTAATTAGTATTATCACTATGATCAGAAAAAAATATTTGATTAGCTTCACTGCTTCTACCCCCTCCCATACAAAGTGACGCAGTTTCATAACTTTACAAAAAATCGATTTTCTTGAAAAGTATGAATGGCACTAGTCTGAAATTTAAGGAATGTCAATTTTATAATATTCCTAGTCATTTCTGAAAAAAATCACTAGAATTCCTCCAGTCTTTCTACCACCTCCCATACAAACTCCACATTTTCACTAAATCTAACTCATTAATTTTCTTAGTTCCCATTCAATTTTTGGAGTAAGCATTTTGTATAAAACATTTGTGTAGCTACTTTAGCATGACGGGGAAAAATTAGTTCAATGCTATCATCCCTTCTAACACTTCCCACACAAAATTTCTTGGGATCACAAAAGTTTCTATTTCATCTAGAGTATCGTAAGATTGCGCTTTACGCGCAATCGTAGCCCTGTTATGTTTTTATACTCTAGATGAAATCTGAGAGTATATTGTGTTTGCCTTACCGTTTGTAACGCTAAGAAATAACGCTCGCACAGAGCCGCCAAGGGTACAGAAATATTTGTTGTCGCTCAAAAACCTCGATTCCGAGTGACCGTCTGTCCGTCTGTCCGTCTGTCTGTCTGTCTGCCTGTCTGTCTGTGCGTCTGTCTACAGCATAACTCTCGAAAGCTTTGAGCTATAGTGCTAAAAATTTGTGTGTGTCAATTTTAGCAAAAAAGTAAGTTTAAGTTCGTGAACGGGCCAAATCGCTCCACCCCTTCTACCCCCTCCCATACAAAATGACACAAATGCGCAATTTGACAATAAACGGATTTGCTCGAAAAGCATAAAACCTATTGGCCTGAAATTTGGAATATATCACTTTTATGATAATATCAATCTACGGTATAAAAATTATGCGTGTCCTCCCCCTCCTTTCACCACCTCCCATACAAACTGTACTTGTCATCAATTACTCTAAGCCAATTTACTCAGTGCGTATAACATTTAGCGAACTGAAATTGTGGACCAAATATTTATTTAAAATTGTTAGTAAACCTGAAAAAAATTAGACGATTAGCTTCACCCCTTCTACCCCCTCCCATACAAAATGGCACAATTTCGCAATTGGACTATAAATGGATTTGCTCGAAAAGTATAAAAGCTATTAGTCTGAATTTCGGGATATATTACTTTCATAATGATTTCAATATACAGCATAAAAATTATTTGCGTTCTTTCTCTCCTTCCACCCCCTCCCATACAAACTATACTTTTTCATGAAATGCTCTAAGCCGATTTTCTCAGAACATATAACATTTATCGCGCTCACATTTTGTGATAAATACTTATTTAGCATTGTCACTAAGATCAGAAAAAGATATTTGATTAGCTTTACTGCTTCTACCCCCTCCCATACAATATGACACAGTTTCACAACTTCACAAAAAATCTATTTTCTTGAAAAGTATGGATGTTACTGGTCTAAAATTTAAGAGATGTCAATTTTATGGTATTCTTAGTTATTTCTGAAAAAATCACTAAAATCGCCCCACTATTTCTACCACCTCCCATACAAACTGCACATTTTCACTAAATCGAACACACTAATTTTCTCAGCTCCTATTCAATTTTTGGAGTAAGCATTTTGTATAAAACATTTTTATAGCTACTTTAAAAATGATTTTTCTAACACTTCCCATACAAAATTTCTTGGGATCACAAAAAATTCTATTTCATCTAGAGTATCGTAAGATTGCGGTTTACGCGCAATCGTAGCCCTGTTATGTTTTTTTTTTGCATTTTTCGGCTAATTTAGTCATGAAACGCGAAAAAACAAAATTTCAGGGTAGCAAATTTTTTTTTTCCGAGTCGATCACAATACTTTATTATTAAAATAATAAAGTAAAATTGTTTAGTCTTCGTTCCCCAACTGGCACATCTTTTAATAGAGCCAAAAACTTTACACCAAAAAATGTTAAACTATTTTTTGACCTTCTCGAAGATCAATGCAAAAAGTAAAATTTTTCTCCATATCAGAAATGGAATGCCGACGAAACTGGACTATCCATTGTGCAAAGTATACTTTCAAAAGTATTAGCATTTAAGGAAAAACGAAAATTGGATCTATCACTTCTTTTATTTTTTTATTTATCATAACAAGATAGCTTATATAATAATAAATTGCTTAATTTAATTTAATATAACCTAATATAGTTAAATTTACCTTAATTAATTAAACACAATTTAATATAAGTGTGATAAAAACTGGTGGAAGGGTCAAACGGGGTGTGGGGATAAAACGGAGCGTTGTCTCAGTTTATATGTCAGCTTACTTATTGGAGGTATATAGTGTGCGCTGAATTTATTAAATACTCTACAGCATCTGTTAATAGGTTCATTTTGTCCGTAATCTGTATGACGTGGATATTCCTTAAGTGGTTTTGAATGTCTTGTCAGCCTGACAGTGTCATTGAGTCTGAATTCATTTCTGATGTGGTCAACCTTAATATCGCCATTCAAAACATCTAAGGTAAAACAGGATGTCAGCATAGTTCTTCTAGAACCAAGAGGTAAAAGATTTCATAGTTGGAGCCTAACTGTGTAGGGTAGAAGGTTTTCAAAGTCTCTAGGATCATACAAGTTCCTGAGAGCAAAAAGAAAGAATTGGATTGGATTGACTCTATTCTGTTGCTGTATAACTGGAAGAAGGGGTCCCAAATGGGACATACATATTCCAGAATAGGGCGAGAACAGAATACAGATTTGGTGACCCATACATTCTTAAACTTGTTGGCTCTTCTCTTAATGAACCCAAGAAGTTTATTGGCTTTTGAAATTATTCGATTATAGTGAGATTTGAGGCACAGTTTATTGTCCAATAGTAACCCGAGGTCCTCAATTTGATTAACACGGTGTAGTTGAGCTCCACTTAGGATATAGTCATGGTGATATGAGGATGATTTACGTGAGAAGCTTATTACGTGGCATTTACTGACATTAAGCTCTAATTTGTTCTGACTGCACCAATGATCTAGCGCAATAAGCTTGGATTGCAGGAATTCGGCATCTGCGGGCGAGGTTATGGAATGATATATTTTCAGATCATCAGCGACATTTTCCAATACTTCTGATAGATCTGAGATGAAAACATTGAATTAGAGAGGTCCCAAGTGACTCCCTTGGGATACCCCAGAGGACACTAATATTTCTTTGGAAATAAAAAAAAAAACCTTGAAATTCAACAAATTGAATTCTATCATTAAGATAGGATTTAAGCCAGTCAAGTTAGGATCCTGTTACACCAATTTTTTTTATTTTTAAAATCGTGAAATTGTGATCAACTCGATCGAACGCTTTGCTAAAGTCGATGTATATTGTGTCGATTTGATGCCCATTTTCAAGTGCGCAGAGCGTATCAGATACAAGAATCATGAGATTTGTTGTGGTCGAGCGACCTTTTCTAAAGCCGTGCTGATGGTCATTAAGAATAGGGTTGATCATATTGGTCAATTTATCGCAGATAATTTTTTCGAATAATTTCGGTATAGCTGATAGAATTGCTATACCTCTGTAGTTCTCAATTTTTCGTTTGTCTCCATTCTGGTGAATTCGTATGAGATGCGACGATTTCCAAGCAGAGGGGAAAATTCCCAATGTCAGTGACTTGTTGAAGAGAAAATGTAAAGGTGTTAAAAGTTGATGAGCACACTTTGATAAAAATAGGGGAGGAATAAGATCAGGACCTGGACCTTTTTTGATGTTTATGGTTTGGAGGGCATAGAGCACCTCCTCAATAGACAATGAGATATTGTCAACAAGTGTAGAAACCGAAATGTTGGGGTCACTGTGTGTTGAATCGATGATATTGTGCAGATTGTATGTGAGGAAGAAGGAGTGTGGGTTTTTAGTTATTTTTTCAGAAGGAAGGCTAAGTGAAAGGGAGTTCTTGGGCAGGATTGTTAACAATATTTCATTCGTTTCTGTAAGTTTGGGTTTTTATGAGGGGAGGAGTAGGGGTAATAGTAAGAGTGGGTGGATGTTTATAGCTTTTTAATTAATTGCTTGAATCACGTCCAATATTCTCTATATCGAATGTGTTTCATAGACGAAGTTGCATAGAATTTTCATAAAATTCGGTGTATTTTACATTCATGAAACCGAACATTTGTATGGCAGGGGGTAGAGAATATAGGGGAATCGTAAAATTTGATACGCAGTTTTATTTCGCGTCTCTTGTAAGGTGCTTGTATAGAATTTCAAGTTCGTAGCTTTTAGTTTGTTGGGTATTAGTTGATTTAATGAAATTGGTCGAAATCATAGCATTGTGTGGGAGGGGGTAGAAGCGCAAGCGCGATTTCAAAACTTTTAAAGCAACTTCATTTGAATTATTTTTATAAGTTTTTGTGCAAAATTTCAAATTGATAGCTTTTAATAGTTAGGTGATAATTGATTTCTTGAAAATGGTCGAAAAAATAATTTTGTATGGGAGGGGGTAAAAGTATTAAAGGCTTTCGACCAGTTAATATTTCGTATATTTAGAGATTCTTTTTAAATGCATTTCGCAAATTTTCAAGTTTCTACCTTAAAACTTCACTCAAAAATTTTCAGTTTATGTGTTTTTTTCAATGCACATGAAACACATTGTGCACGTTAGATCGGGGGGGTCGGTTTATAATAAATATGGATCAAGTTATTATTATTTTTCTATGTACATTAAATATACGTATTCACATGCAGAATTTTAACTTTGTATCTTTCACCAGAGCCCTAAAAAATTACTCAAAGTTTTCGACATTTTTGCTTATCACCTCCCTCCCCTTACACCTCACAACTTAAAATTTTTACTAAAATTAACTATTATATAGTTCTACAATCTGACAAATTTTTGATTTGATATCTTTACTATTTTTTGAGATATAAGGATTTGTAATTTTGAAAAGAGCGCCATTTTTGAAATGCTCCCCATTTCCCCTCACTACTATTATTTCGATATTTTATATTTATTTTGTATTTTCCTAGTATAGCTTACTATACGTTTTAAGTTTCAATTACATAGCTTAAGAGATAGTTGAGATATTAATTTTTAAGTGTTTTTCTTTGCACCCCCCCTGGCCCTCCCCCTTACAATAATTAGTCGCTTTCTGAGCTGGTTCCGATGAAACTGTATGCCACCTTAACGGTCTCTTAATATGATTTTTTTACAATAAGTAATTTCGAAGATATAATCATTTGAAAAAAAAATTCGGCCGACAATTGGTTCTTAGCCCCATCTTTTCGCACCCCAATGGATAAAAAAATTAAATTATTTTTCAAAGTTGTCCCACAAACCCCTCTTTATGTATGTTGAGTTTTAGCTTCCTAGCTGTTACCATGGTTGAGATATTTGAATTCGTATTTTTCGGCTTAAGCGCTCCCCCCGCCTCCCCCTTAACCCGTATACCCGCCAAAATGGGTATCCGGCTGAGATCCGCAACTATCTACAATTCCCTTAAAAATGAACTTTCTATCTTGAAGGGTTTGGGAGTTAATGTGCGCTGAGCGTACACGTCGGCGTACGGCGGACGGCGTACAGACAGACGGATTTTTATACTCTAGATGGAATCTGAGAGTATTATAAGTTTGCTCTAAGGTTTGTAACGCCAAGAAATAAGGCTCGGAGAAAAAAATGATGAATACAGAAATTAATATTATCACTCAAAAATCTCAAAACCGGATGTCCATCCGTCCGTCCGTCCGTTCGCTCTCTAGCTTGAGAACGCGTTGAGCTAGAAAGCTCAAATTTCGTACACATCGTTTTTGACGAAAAAGTAAGGTCAAGTTCGTGAACGGGCCAAATCGCTCCACCCCTTCTACCCCCTCCCATACAAAATAACACAAATGCGCAATTTGACAATAAACGGATTTGCTCGAAAAGTATAAAAGCTATTGGCCGGAAATTTGGAATATATTACTTTTATGATAATATAAATCTACCGTATAAAAATTATGCGTGTCCTCTCCCTCCTTCTACCACCTCCCATACAAACTGTACTTGTCATGAATTACTCTAAGCCAATTTACTCAGTGCGTATAAAATTTAGCAAGCTGAATTTCTGCACTTAATATTTATTTAAAATTGTTAGTGAGGGTAAAAAAAATTAGACGATTAGCTCCACCCTTTCTACCCCCTCCCATACAAAATTACACAATTTCCCAATTCGGCTCGAAAAGTATAAAAGCTATTAGTCTGAATTTCGGGATATATTACTTTCATAATGATTTCAATATACAGTATAAAAATTATTTGCGTTCTCCCTCTCCTTCCAAACCCTCCCATACAAATTACACTTTTTCATGAAATGCTCTAATCCGATTTTCTCAGAACATATAACATTTATCGAGCTCACATTTTGTAATAAATACTTATTTAGCATTATCACTAAGATCAGAGAAAATTATTTGATTAGCTTTACTGCTTCTAACCCCTCCCATACAATATGACACAGTTTCACAACTTCACAAAAAATCTATTTTCTTCAAAAGTTTGAATTTTACTAGTCTTAAATTTAAGAGATGTCAATTTTATAATATTCTTAGTTATTTCTGAAAAAATCAATAAAACCCCCCCACTCTTTCTACCACCTCCCATACAAGCTGCACATTTCAACTAAATCTAACACACTAATTTTCTCAGCTCCTATTCAATTTTTGGAGTAAGCATTTTGTATAAAACATTTTTTATAGCTACTTTCGCATGATGGGGCAAAAATTAGTTCAATGCTATCACCCCTTCTAACACTCCCCATACAAAATTTCTTGGGATCAGGAAAAATCTATTTCATCTAGAGTAACGAAGGATTGCGCCTTACGCGCAATCGTACTCCTATTATGTTTTTGTTTGCATTTTTAGGCTAATTTAGTCATGAAACGCGAAAAATTTCAGGGTAGCAAATTTTTTTTTTTCTTGTGTCGATCACAATACTTTATTATTATAATAATAAAGTAATATTAATCAATTAGAAAAAAATGTTAATTAACTGAGAAAAAAAAACATAATAGGAATACGATTGTACGTAAAGCCCAATCGTGCGATACTCAGATGAAGAGAAATGTTTTTATTGTTATGCAGCAGATTGGAATTATTATAGAAGTAATATGTTCCTCAGGATCGCGCCTTGTGGAAGAGAGTTGTTTCTGTCCTATGCCCCTATAGAGGGTCTTAACAGGAATTTGATGTTCCAAATTTCAGATCAATAACTTTTACACAAATTGCGTAATTGTGTCATTTTGTATGGGAGGGGGTAGAAGGGGTAAGGCTAATCGTCTAATTTTTCTTGGTCTTATTAATAATTATCAATAAATAGTTAGTGCACAATTTCAGCTCGATCAATTGCATACACACTGAGTAAATTGGTTTAGAGCATTTCATGAAAAAGTGCAGTTTCTATAGGAGGTGGTAGAAGGAGGGGGAGGACACAAATAATTTTTATGCAGTAGAATGAAATCATTATAAAAGTATTATATCCAAATTTCATACCAATAGCATATTTACTTTTCGAGAAAAGCCGTTTATTGATAAACTGCGTAATTGTGTCATTTTGTATGGGAGGGGGTAGAAGGGATGGAGCGATTTGGCTCGTTCACGAACTTGTCCTTACTTTTTTGTCAAAAACGATGTGTACAAAATTTTAACTTTCTAGATCAACGCGTTCTCATGCTAGAGAGGACACGGACGGACAGACGGACGGACGGACATCCGGTTTTGAAATTTTCGAGTAATTATATGAACTTCTACATCATTAATTTTCCTCTCCGAGCCTTATTTCTTAGCGTTACAAACTTTGTGGCAAACTTATAATACTCTCAGATTTCATCTAGAGTATAAACACTAATATAGTTGACTAGGACTTATTTAAAATGAAAATGCTACATTTATTTAAAATATCTGTAAGATATGTGCGTAAGTCAATCTATCAGATAGAAATTGAGCTATAATCGATTCAGAATAAATGAAAAAATTTTTAAAATAAACCAAAATAATAAACTTCATCACCTATAATTGTGTATTATACCATAGCTGTCTCAATTAATCAAATTTCTGTTAAGACCCCCCAAATGGACATAGGTCAGAAACAGTACTCTTTCACAAGGCGTAATCCCGATCATCGGCCTTTAGTTGTCACTAGGACTTGTTTATTCCTCTGGCCTACTGCTCAACTGCTGGCTACATGGAGCTTGTTTGACAATGTTTCGCTCTGGTTTCCTCAAAGTCTGACCGATCTACTTCCGTCTCCGAATCTCTATGCATATTTTAGTCTGTCCAGTTGTACTACAAAGTTCGTCCTGGCAGATCACTTATGGCCAGAAAATTCCTAAAATACGTCGGAGGCATTGGTTCACGAAAGTTTGCAGTTTCTTGGTAAGTTGAACGGTCACTTTTCACATAGTATAACCATATAACAACACAGATTTGATGCATGCGCCAAATACTCTCAGCTTCGTGCGAAGGGAGATCTCTCTCAACCTCCAGAAAGGCGAAAGAATACCGAAGGCCTAACGAGCTTACTTATACGAGCCTCAATATCCTTTTCGGATCCGTCGCCCATGCCTTCGATGCTTCCAAGATAACAAAAATTTTGCACCTCTTCCACATCTTGTTCGTTAAGAACAATCAGTCTGCTTGTGTTCGAACACATGTGCATGTACTTATTTTCCGTACATTTATTTTCAGATCTACTTCTTTGCATTTAGAATGCAACGAGCGAACATTTGACTCTACTTTATCTTCTTTATCAAATGTAGCTTTCAAGGCGTCATTTATCACCACTAGAAACAGGGTTGGTGATAATATACCGCCCTGTCTGACACCCGTTTGCATAGGAAAGTTCTTCTCTATGTCTAGTCTGGCATAATTAAATCAAGTCGATTAGATTGAATTCCAGCTGCAAAGTCCTCAAAGATAGAATATATTTACTAGAATCTTACTTTGTATTTCTAACAGGGTATGCTAGTCGGCATTGAATTATTTCACACTAATCCAATTAATGCACAAACTAATGATTAGAGGCTATTTAGTTGAGCAAAGTTCTTTTTTCATCATCGTTCATTAATTATGAAAAAATTGTTATAATATTTGAACACATTTAGATGTATGTATAGCAATATGTTATTAATTCGTTATAAATACGAGTATTAACAATTTTAAAGTTAATGTAATGAAATGACCATGTATATGCTCATGTAATTCGTAAAAGGTCGAAGTCAGGAATGACGAACAATGGTGGTGAAAACATGACTTCCTAAGCGAATTTAACGTCTAATATAGTTATAGTATGATGTATTCTTTGTTAGTCATAGCTAGCGAATGTTACATGACTAGCTCTGGAATCATTTAAACGTGTTATGCAAATCAAAAGCTCAATTATATTTCAATCACGTCCTTAGTTTTATTGATTAGAATGATCAGTCAAATTTATGTACGTATCTATTTTTAACGGGAAGATTAGTAAATAAATTTTTAACAAGTTCAACTTAGCATAATGCGAAAAGTTTATTGTCATCGTATATTTATTAAATCTTACAATTGATTTGTTACAGTCCAGAAGTAATTAATTACCACAGCAATTTGATTATATTTATTTTTCTATACGAATCAGTACTCAGTATCGCAATGAAAAAAAAAACAATTTTAATTGCTTGTTAGCAAATGCATCTAACTCGTGCATAT
Organism: Chorisops tibialis; assembly: GCA_963669355.1. Lineage (NCBI taxonomy): Eukaryota > Metazoa > Arthropoda > Insecta > Diptera > Stratiomyidae > Chorisops > Chorisops tibialis. Next base: position 166,411,279 of record OY770263.1, on the reverse strand, counting down.
CTGCAAGCTTCAATTAGAGAGCTAGACACGTTATTAATATTACGATAGCAATCAATTGCTAAATTATTGAATCTAATTGATAGTGCATACACAGTAGCCATAGAATGACGATTATGATCTATACTAGAAGAAATATTGTTTTTGGGGGTTTTTTTAATTATAATAAATATTTACGTCCGAGAAGAACTGCAGAAAATGTAAATATTTAATTATTTATACACGCTACTACTCCTTAGCGTACTTAAACACAAGAACAAGAAACGAGCAAACACTTCATGAGCAATATTATCTCGCGCCTCTTTTCGGCACATATTGAACATGAAGTTTATTTAGCTAAGTTAGTTTTGTTTGAGGTCAGTTTAATTTTGGCATCTGCCTTGATCATGATCGGAAGTTTTCTGTTGATTTGATTTGGTAAATGTTACGAGTAATGAGACGAAACTTGCGATTGAAAATTGAACTTTTCCAATTCTTAGAAAGAGATAGCATTTTGCTATAAAATATTTAAGGAAGTAGCTACCGTTAGTTTAGTTCGTGTGGATTTTGTTGAAACACCAATTTCGAAAAGAACTCATGTTGGTTTTTTTCCAAATTTTTCAGGAGACACAAAAACCAGAATTTCTTCCAAACTGTACGAAATTTGATTGCGGAAATTCGTTTGAAAGTGCTATCCATTGAACTGCATGTTATAACATACTGAAATGGTTTTTATACTCTAGATGAAATCTGAGAGTATTATAAGTTTGCCACAAAGTTTGTAACGCCAAGAAATAAGGCTCGGAGAAAAAAATGAATGATACAGAAGTTCATATAATCACTCAAAAATCTCAAAACCGGATGTCCGTCCGTCCGTCTGTCTGTCTGTCTGTCTGTCCGTGTCCTCTCTAGCTTGAGAACGCGTTGAGCTAGAAAGTTCAAATTTTGTATACGTCGTTTTTAACAAAAAAGGAAGGTCAAGTTCGTGAACGAGCCAAATCGCTCCACCCCTTCTACCCCCTCCCATACAAAATGACACAATTTCGCAATCTGACAATAAACGGATTTCCTTGAAAAGTACAAATGAAATTGATCTGAAATTTGGAATGTAATACTTTTATGATGATTCCAATCTACTCTATAAAAACAATTTGTGTCTTCTCCCTCCTTCCACCATCTCCCATACAAACTGCACTTTTTCATGAAATTCTCTAAACTGCACTTTTTCATGAAATTCTCTAAACCAATTTACTCAGTGCGTATAATAGTTATCAAGCTGAAATTGTGTACAAAATATTTAAAAAAAATGAGACGATTAGCTGTACCCCTTCTACCCCCTCCGATACAAAATGACACAATTTCCTAATTTCACAATAAACAGATTTGCTCGAAAAATATAAATGCTATTGATCTGAAATTTGGAATATATTACTTTTATGATGACATAAATCTACTGTACAAAAGTTATTTGAGTCCTCCCCTTCCTTCTACCACCTCCCATACAAACTGCACTTTTCATGAAATGCTCTAAGCCAATTTACTCAGTGCGTATAAAATTGACCGAGCTGAAATTGTGCACTAAATATTTATTTAGAATTATTAGTAAAACCACAAAAAATTAGGCGATTAGCTTTACCCCTCCTACCCCCTCCCATACAAAATGACACAATTTCACAACTTTATAAAAAGTCAATTTTCATGAAAAGTATGAATACTACGGATCTGCAATTTAAGACGTGTCAAAAGCATGATATTTATAGTTATTTCTGAAAAGTCATTAAAAACTCGCCCCTACTTCTATCACCTCCCATACAAACTGCACTACTTCACTACATCCAATACACTAATTTTCTCAGTACCTATTAAATTTTGAAATCCCAAATTTTGTATAAAACATTTTGATAGCAACCTTACCGTCATGCGAAAAAATTAGTTCAATGTCGTCACCCCCTCTACCACTTCCCCTACAAAATTTCTTAAGATACAAAAATTTCTCTTTCATCTAGAGTATCGCACGATTGGGCTTTATGACCAATCGTACTCCTGTTATGTTTTTTAAATAAGAGTGCCGAAAAAAACAGATGTTACAGTTTTCCGAGATGAGTCCTGTTCGAAATTGATCTAAGAAATCAGGCGGTTTTTATTATCAATAAAAAATCTCAAAGCCGTATGTCCGCCAGTCCATCGGTCTGTCCGTCCGTCAGTGTCTTCTCTAGCTCGAGAACGCGTTGAACTAGAACCCAACCTATTTTGGTCGAGAAGCAGAAGTTTTTCCAAAGATTATGGAACCCTATACTTTTTTTATTAATAACACCCCAAAAATTTAATGACATTAAATGAAACAAATATTGTTTTAGTACTTCAAACTTTATTCAATAAAACAAAACTTAAAAAGAAATTCATTTTGCGCATGTATGCTTACACGTATAAAAATATCTGCAACAAGCCAAGCGCAATTTTATTATTGTTGGCACAATTTGCTAGGGTGTAGCATAATGGGTAGCGTGTTAGTTTTGTAATGCGAAGGTCGTGAGTTCAAATCCCGGTCGGCGCAATATATAATTACAGCACACTACCTGCTTGGATATACCCTGGTCACCTCGATCTACGAAAATGAAAAATTCGTAGAAAAAGGGTTGTGCGAAGGGCCAACAACCCTTCCACAATAAGTAATGCAAAATGTTAAGGAACCTGAATATCAGGAGGCCAAGGTCCGATTTGGACTGTAGCGCCATTGTAGTAGTAGTAGTGGCACAATTTGAGGACCCGTAGAAAGTCAATATGCAATAATCATTACAATTGTGGATCAAGTTATTATTATTTTTCTATGTATATTAAATAGATGTATCCACATGCAAAATTTAAACTTTGTATCTTTCACCAGAGCCCTAAAAAATCACTCAAAATTTTCGACATGTTTGCTTATCACCTCCTTCCCCTTACACCTCCCAACTTAAAATTTTTATTTTTTGGGTTGATATTAATAATAATTTAATCGATTACTTGAATCACGTTCAAAATTCGCTGTATAGAATGTCAGTTTCATAGACGAAGTTAATTCTATGAAATTCGATATATTTTACATTCTTGAAGACATGTGTAAATTTGTACGGGGTAGAGGCATTGAACGAATCGTGAAATTTGTGATGCAGTATTTTGTTTGTTTTGAAAGGTGTTCGTACAAAATTGCAAGTTCGTAGCTTTTAATTTGTTGGTTGTTAGTTGATTTATTAAAATTGGAATGGGAGGGAGTGGAAGGGCATTAGGTATTTCAAAACTTTTGATGCAGCTTTGTGTCAATTATTTTTAAACCTATTTGTAAAAAAATTGAAGTTGATAGCCTTTAATGGTTTCGTGATAATTGATTTCTTGAAAATGGTCGAGAAAATTATTTTTTATAGGAGTATATAGAAGTTTTGAAAGTATTAGACCAATTAATGTATTAAATTTTAAGCATTTTTATACTCTAGATGAAATCTGAAAGTATTATAAGTTTGCTCTAAAGTTTGTAACGCTAAGAAATAAGGCTCGGAGGAAAAAGTGAATGATACAGAAGTTAATATTATCACTCAAAAATCTCAAAACCGGATGTTCGTCCGTCCGTTCGCTCTCTAGCTTGAGAACGCGTTGAGCTAGAAAGCTCAAATTTTGTACACGTCGTTTTTGACAAAAAGTAAGGTCAAGTTCGTGAACGAGCCAAATCACTCTACCCCTTCTACCCCCTCCCATTCAAAATGACACAATTGCGCAATTTGATAATAAACGGATTTGCTCGAAAAGTATAAAAGCTATTGGCCTCAAATTTGGATTATGTTACTTTTATGATAATATCAATCTACCGTATAAAAACTATGCGTGTCCTCCTCCTCCTTCTACCACCTCCCATACAAACTGTACTTGTCATGAATTACTCTAAGCCAATTTACTCAGTGCGTATAAAATCTAGCGGGCTGAAATTTTGCACCAAATATTTATTTAAAATTGTTAGTAAGGCCAATAAAAATTTGACGATTAGCTTCACCTGTTCTACCCCCTCCCATACAAAATGACACAATTTCGCAATTTGACAATAAATGGATTTACTCGAAAAGTATAAAAGCTATCAGTCTGAATTTTGGGATATATTACTTTCATAATGATATAAAACTACAATAGGAAAATTATTTTCGGCCTCCCTCTCCTTCCACCCCCTCCCATACAAACTCCACTTTTTCATGAAATGCTCTAAGACGATTTTCTCAGAACATATAACATTTATAGAGCTCATATTTTGTAATAAATACTTAATTAGTATTATCACTAAGATCAGAAAAAAATATCTGCTTCTACCCCCTCCCATACAATATGACACAGTTTCACAACTTCACAAAAAATTGATTTTCTTGAAAAGTATGAATGGCACTTGTCTGAAATTTAAGAGATATCAATTTTATAATATTGTTGTTTCTGAAAAAATCACTAGAATCTCCCCACTCTTTCTACCACCTCCCATACAAACTGCACATTTTCACTAAATCTAACTCACTACTTTTCTCTGTTCCCATTCAATTTTTGGAGTAAGCATTTTGTATATAAAACATTTTTAAAGCTACTTTAGCATGATGGCGAAAAAATTAGTTCAATGCTATCATCCCTTCTTACACTCCCCATACAAAATTTATTGGGATCACAAAAAATTCTATTTCATCTAGAGTATCGAAAGATTGCGCTTTACGCGCAATCGTAGCCCTGTTATGTTTTTAAATGAATTTTACAAATTTTCATGTAGTTTCAAATGTTTTATTTTCAATACATGTGAAACATCTAGTCCAGGTTAGGGCTCCCCTATCAAAATATCTTATACAAAATTTAGGATTCAAAAATTTAATAGGTACTGGGAAAATTAGTGTACTGGATTTAGTGAAATTGTGCAGTTTGTATGGGAGGTGGTAGAATGAGAGGCGGGTTCTTTATGACCTTTTCAGAAATTACTAAAAACCTCATGCTTTTGACATTTTTTAAACTGCAGACCAGTAGCATTCATACTTTTCAGGAAAATCGTCTTTTTGTAAAGTTGTGAAATTGTGTCAGATTGTATGAGAGGAGTTAGAAGGAGTGAAGTTAATCGTCTACTTTTTTTTTGTTTTACTAATAATTCCAAATAAATATTTAGTGCACAATTTCAGCTCGATAAATTTTGTACGCACTGAGTAAATTGGCTTAAAGTAATTCATGAAAAAGTTTAGTTTGTATGGGAGGTGGTGGAAGGGGAGGGAAGACACAAATAATTTTTATAGAGTAGATTAAAATCATCATGAAAGTATTATATTCTAAATTTCAGATGGCATTTATACTTTTCAAGCAAATCCGTTTATTGCTAAATTGCGAAATTGTGTCATGTTGTATGGGAGGGGTAGAAGGAATGGAGCGATTTGACCCGTTCACGAACTTGAACTTACTTTTTTCTCAAAAAGACGTGCACAAAATTTGAAATTTCTAGCTTAACGCGTTCTCGAGAGGACACGGACGGACGGAGCGAAAGACATCCGGTTTTGAGATTTTTCAGTCATTATATGAACTTCTGTACCATTCATTTTTTTTCTCCGAGCCTCATTTCTTAGCGTTACAAACTTTGTGGCAAACTAATAATACTCTCAGATTTCATCCAGAGTATAAACATAATAGGACTACGATTGAGCGTAAACCCCAATCGTGTGATAATCTAGATGAAATAGAAACATTTTGATTTTAATAAATTTTGTAGGGGAAATGGTAGAGGGGGTGACGACATTGATCTAATTTTTTCACATCACACTAGAGTTGCTATCAAAATGTTTTATACAAAATTTAGGATTTAAAGATTTACTGTGTAGTGTATTGGATTTAGTCAAATTGGACAGTTTGTATGGGAGATGATAGAAGGAGGGGCGAGTTTTTGATGACTTTTCAGAAATAACTATTAACATCATGCTTTTGACATGTCTTAAATTGCAGATGGGTAGCATTCGTACTTTTCAGGAAAATCTACTTTTTGTAAAGTCGTGAAATTGTGTCAGGTCGTGTGGGAGGGGGTGGAAGGAGTGAAGCTTATTGTCTATTTTTTTCTGGTTTTACTAATAATTCCAAATAAGTACTTGCTGCGCAATCTCAGCTCGATCAATTTTATACGTACTGAGTAAATTTGATTAAAGTATTTCATGAAAACGTGCAGTTTTTATGGGAGATGGCGAAAGGAAGAGGAGCACTCAAATAATTTTTAAACAGTAGATTAAAACATAGCAGGGCTACGATTGCGCGTAATGCGCAATCTTACGATACTCTAGATGAAATAGAATTTTTTTGTGACCCCAAGAAATTTTGTATGTGGAGTGTTAGAAGGGATGATAGCATTGAACTAATTTTTTCCCCATCATGCTAAAGTAGCTATAAAAATGTTTTATTCAAAATGCTTACTCCAAAAATTGAATGGGGTCTGAGAAAATTAGTGAGTTAGATTTAGTGAAAATGTGCAGTTTGTATGGGAGGTGGCAGAAAGAGTGGGGGGATTTTAGTGATTTTTTCAGAAATAACTAGGAATATTATAAAATTGCCAACTCTTAAATTTCAGATTAGTACCATTCATATTTTTCAAGAAAATCGATTTTTTGTGAAGTTGTGAAACTGTGTCATATTGTATGGGAGGGGGTAGAAGCAGTGAAGTTAATCAAATATTTTTTTTGATCTTAGTGATAATGCTAATTAAGAATTTATTACAAAATATGAGCTCGATAAATGTTATATGTTCTGAGAAAATCGTCTTAAAGCATTTCATGAAAAAGTGATGTTTGTATGGGAGGGGGTGGAAGGAGAAAGAGGACTCCAATAATTTTTCTACTATAGATTTACATTATTATGAAAGTGATATATCCCACAATTCAGCCTAATAGCTTCCATACTTTTTGAGTAAATCCATTTATTGTCAAATTGCGAAATTGTGTCATTTTGTATGGGAGGGGGTAGAAGGGGTGAAGCTAATCGTCTAATTTTTTTTGGCCTTACTAACAATTTTAAATAAATACTTGGTGCACAATTTCAGCTAGTTAAAGTTTATACGCTCTGAGTAAATTGGCTTAGAATAATTCATGAAAAGTACAGTTTGTATGGTAGGTGGTAGAAGGAGGGGTAGGACACACATAATTTTTATACGGTAGATTGATATTATCATAGTAGTAATATATTCCAAATTTCAGGTTAATAGCTTATATACTTTTCGAGCAAATCTCTTCATTGTCAAATTGCGCAATTGTGTCATTTTGTATGGGAGGGGGTAGAAGGGGTTGAGCGATTTGGCCCGTTCACGAACTTGACCTTACTTTTTTGTCAAAAACGACGTGTACAAAATTTGAACTATCTAGCTCAACGCGTTCTCAAGCTAGAGAGCGCACGGACGGACGGACGGACATCCGGTTTTGAGCTTTTTGAGTGATAATATTAACTTCTGTATCGTTCATTTTTTCTCCGAGCCTTATTTCTTGGCCTTAAAAACCTTAGAGCGAACTTATAATACTCTCAGATTCCATCTAGAGTATAAATATCATAAAAAGGATATATTCCAAAATTCAGATCAATAGTTTTTATACTTTTCAAACAAATCCGTTTATTGTCGAATTGCGAAATTATATCGTTTTGTATGCGAGGGGGTAGAAGGGGTAAAGCTAATTGTCTAATTTTTTGGTCTTACTAATAATTCTAAGTAAATATTTAGTGCACAATTTCAGCTCGATAAATTTAATACGCACTGAGTAAATTGGTTTAGAGCATTTCATGAAAAAGTGCAGTTAGTATGGGGGGTGGTGGAAGGAGGGGAAGGACACAAATAATTTTTATAAAGTAGATTGAAATCATCATAAAAATATTACATTCCAAGTTTCAGATCAATAGCTTTTATGCTTTTCGAACAAATCCGTTTATTGTCGAATTGCGATATTGTATTTTGCATGGGAAGAGTTAAAAGGGGTAAACCGATTTGGGCCGTTCATGAGCTTGACCTTACTTTTCTGTCAAAAGTGACGTGTACAAAATTTTAACATTCTAGCTCAACGCGTTCTCAAGCTAGAGACGACACGGCCGGACAGGCAGACATCCGGTTTTGAGATTTTTAACTGATTATATGATCTTCTGTACCATTAATTTTTATCTTCGAGCCTTATTTCATAGTGTTATAAGCTTTTTGGCACTCTCAGATCTCATGTAGAGTATACTGAACAGCAAATCTTTTTTAAGAATAATTTTCAAATTCAAGAAAATTGATTGAAAAAAGAAAACATAACAGGACTAAAGGCATAAAGCCCAATCATGCGATACTCTCGATGAAAGAGAAATTTTTAGATTTTAAGAAATTTTGTAGGGGAAGTGGTAGATAGGGTGGCGACATTGAACTATTTTTTTCACATTACGCTAGAGTTGCTATCGAAATATTTTATTCAAAATTTAGGATTCAAAAATATAGTAGGTATGAGAAAATTAATGTATTGGATTTAGTGAAATTGTGCAGTTTGTATAGGAGGTGGTAGAAAGAGGGGCGAGTTCTTAATGACTTGAAAATCGACTTTTTGTAAAGTTGTGAAATTGTGTCAGATTGTATGAGGGGGAGTAGAAGGAGTGAAACTAATCATCTAATTTTTTTTGGTCTTATTGATAATTTTAAATAAATATTTAGTGCACAATTTCAGCTCGATATAGTTTCTACGTACTGAGTAAATTTGTTTATAGTATTTCATGAAAAAGTGCGGTTTGTATGGGAGGTGGTGGAAGGAGACTAAGGACTCAAAAAATTTTATACAGTAGACTGAAGCTATCATAAAAGTATTACATGACAAATTTCAAATCAATAGCACTTATACTTTTCGAGTAAATGCATTTATTATTTAATTGCGAAATTGTTTATTTTTGTATGGGAGGGGAGGGAGAGGGGGTGGGGGTGGAGCGTTTTGGCCCGTTCACGAACTTGACCTTACTTTTTTGTCAAAAATGACGAGTACAAAATTTGAACTATCTAGCTCAAGCATTCTCAAGCTAAAGAGGACACGGACGGATAGACAGACGGACAGGCAGACGGACGGACGGACCGACATCCGTTTTGAGATTTTTGAATGATTATATGAACTTCTGTATCATTAATTTTTTTTCTTGGTTCCTTATTTCTTGGCGTAAAAAACTTTGTGGCAAACTTATAATACTCTCAGTTTTCATCTAGAGTATAAAAACTGGGAGAAACTGGAGCATGAGCTCTTATGTGAGCACTGCTGAGCAGAAATGTAATTTTTTTCTTTAATCGAAATATCAATTAATTCTTCTCTAGTGAGAACTCATCTGATTGTTTTTTTTTGTGAGAGTCTAGAGAGTTGATCAGCGAAATTTCTAAACTCCGATTTAAACCAAACAAATTGATGAGATGAAGGTCTTAGTTTGACTCTTATGTGAGTTCCGATCTACATGCCTGAAATCCTTTGTCCTTTAAAATGAAAATGAATGTTCAAATACATATATTTATCTACTTACTTTATTTTTAAGTCATTTTAAGAGATTTAACCTTTTAATAGCAATGGGATTTGAGATACAGGGTACAGTTTGAATAGGAAGAATCAATAAACCTGTAATATTGTATTTCACAAAGATTGCAAAAGTTTATTTGAATTTTAGAAATAGGCCAACTTAAGCTATCGACCAGCTAGGGTGTAACTTAATGGGTAGCGTGTTGGTCTACAATGCGAAGGTCAGGAGTTTAAATGCCGGTTATACATCTACCGGGACTTGAACTACCGGTTGTCATAAATGTGATTTATGGTATACAAATTATTTGAATCCCCCCACTCCTTCCACCACCTCCTATATAAACTACACTCTTTCATGAAACACTCTAAACCGATTTTCTTAAAACGTATAACATTTATCGAGCCAAAATTTTGCACTAAATCCTTAATTACATTATTATTAATATCGGGGAAAAAAAACCGATTAACTTCTGCCCTTCTACTCCCTCTCATACAGTGCGACACAATTTCTAGCAACTTTTCATAAATTCGATTTTCTTGAAAAGTATGAATGTTTCTGATCTGAAACTTAAAATATTTCAATTGTATGATGATTATATTTGTTTCCCAAAAAAATCACTAAGATCCCACCACTCCTTCTACCACCTCCCATACAAACTGCACAATTTCACTAAATCCAATACATTAATTTTATCAGTACCTAATCAATTTTTGAAGCTTAAATTTAGTAAAAAACATTTCTATAGCTACTCCAGCATGATGTTAATGAAATTAGTTCAATGCTGTCTCCCCTTCTACCACTCTCCATACAAAATTTGTTAATATCACAAAAAATTATACAACATCCAAAGTATGATTGGGCTTCGGTGCAATCGTAGTCCTGTTATGTTTTTTAGCTTAATGTTATTAGTTATGTTATACTTTTTTTTTAATTAACACAAGTTTCAACTATTTACATTTCCTTAACGCTCGTCAATATGTATATGATCGCAAATCGCCCCCGTTAGCACGGGACTGTCCCATACAAATATGAGTATCATCGAGAATCTTAATAATTTATGGTTCTGATTCCGACAAAATACAAAACATTGTGTTAGAAAAGCTATTAAACTAAGTAGATTATACATTCATAATACACATAATGTATTACTAACAGCATTCTCAAAAATTGCTAGTTATTGCGATTTTTTACGCGAACAAAGTCGGGGGGGATTGCTAATGACAAATAAAATATTAAGGAACCTAACAATCCGGAGGCCAAAGCCCGATTTGGACTGATTCCATTGAAGAAGAAGAAATCTATCGACCAGAACAACAATTGAATTGAAAATTTTATTACAAAAGCATTACCTCTCAATATCGCATGCACCATAATTTTCATTTCTAAAGATCACCATCATCCAAGCCAGTACAACGAAACGATTTGATTTTGAACTTTTCTTTTAAAATAGCCACAAACTTTACTTCATCGCATCATGAAAAGCGCTACATTTGGTCCGAGGAGGAAATTTGTTTGCAATTGTTGTGCACTTCAATCGTACTTGAAGTGCGCGGACTTAAAACCCAATGGCTAGGTTTTGCTTTTCTCCTGTGGTTTTTGTTTTGAGATATTATTTGCATAATCTTTTATGGTTGCTTACAACGAACAAGTAAAATATTTAGCAGTGCAAAAAAATGATTGCAAAATTCTCGCTATCGTGTTCATGGTCAATGGACAGAAATAGTGTGAAATAGAAGAATTTTCTATCATAATTCCGAGGCAATTACATCGACAATCTATGGAAAGCATAAAGTTAGGGCTTTTTGTTACGCGATAATCATTTTTTAATAGGGCTTTAGCCATCATAAGAAGTACAAGCATAAAGATTATGAGGTCTTAGGTGGAAATGGCTCAAAATCTGGTCGTAATGTAAAATGATTTTCAGGTCTTCATTTCCTGAATAATTAACTTTTCGGTTGTATCTGGCTGTGTGTTGAAATTAAGCTAACAAAACGCAGGTAGCAACTATTATAATTATGATGATAGCGATTATAAAATGATTAAGCCGAATAGTGAAATTCTTATCCAACATTATGTCGTTTCTGTTCATAAGAGATATTAAATTTTTGACCGATTTCATGGTCAAAATTGCAATAATTCTAGGTAGCTAATGAAAATTACCAGATTTCTTTTCTTCTTCTTTTTTAAATAAGTTACTGTGTTACTGTGAGTTACTGTGCTATGCAGAAACATTTAATTGCAGAGTTTAAGCCGTTTTCAGCAGATACAAAATTTGCACCGCCAAATTTCCATAATGGTCAATAATTTTTTTGGTTTTACTCAATTTCTTAGATAAAAAGATTTTATGCATTCTATGAAATTATCAGAGTTATGACGGAAGCGTTCGAAGGGCTACATACATATGAGTGCAAAACTCGCATTCTCCATCTTTGCACAATTTTTTAAAAACTGCAAAAACCTCTAAAATTCTACATTATATTTAAAGCTAGATTTTTTTCCTAAATCAAGGGATTTCGTAGGGGTCAGAAAAAACAATTGAAAACAAAAGAAAATTGAAAAAAATTTGGTGTTTTCTTAATTTTAAAGGTTTTTTGCAGTTTTTAAAAATTTTCTAAAGATGGAGAATGTGAGTTTTACTTTTAGACTCCTCATATGTACGCGAGGATTTGGTCCAACAAAGAACTTGAGGATGCATGATTTAATTCAATGTTTCCTCGAACTCTGCCTTGCAGAACGAACTAAAGCACAGACTACGCTTATAGAATACGAAAATTAAATTTCTGGCGTGTACGCTCAGCGCACATTAACTCCCAAACCTTTCAAGATAGAAAGTTAATTTTTGGGGGGATTGTAGATAGTTGCCGATCTTAGGCGGACACCAATTTGGGGAGGGTGAGGGATGGCGGGGGGAGAACTAAAGCCGAAAAATAAGAATTCAAATATCTCAACCATGTTTAATGTTTTGGTTTTAATATGAGTCGGGTCGATGAAAAACGAGCCGTAAGTTTCAACAAACTTGTTACTGATATCCTTATGCTTTAAAAAAAATCATAAAAACTGCATTGTTTATTGATATAAGGGTTCAAGAAAAAATTAGATATGATGGTTTTCAATGCAGATAAGGCAGGTTGGTTTTGCACCCTATTTTTAAATATGACAGGTTTTCAACTCTAGCGGAGAAATATAGCAGGCTATGCAACTTTAGCGGAGGCCATCTTTAAAATATGTTTGGATGAAAATCCGGACATTTTCTCAGTTAGAGTGCAAAGCCTTCCTTCTTCATTTTTAATCAAAATAATAATATTTCTGGTGAGAATTATTTTTTTTACAGAATACCAAACAATATATGTAGGCATACATTTAATCGAATGTAATGCTGTAATGGCTCTCTAGTTGAGTGGTTTGCTGTAGACCATACCAAACACAGAGCTGTGAAGCACAGAAAACCAATCTTTAACATTGCCGAGATTTATTTTAATATTTGGAATAGCTTTTTCTACGGAATGAGTTGTGTTATTTCAGACCTTATGTGCAATGTATAAACAGTCATGGAGGGAAGGGATGATTGCCAGGTAGGGAACGAGGAGTTAGAACGACCGTAACAAGTGCCGAAGCTGGTGTATTTTTCAGTTGTACTACTGCTTCTACTGACAAATATTTAAATATTTGCAGATGTTTTGGGGGACTGCATGATAAAAAGCGAACAGAACCATGTACTGAGTATACAGAACTTCTAGAAGTGGAACTGTTTCACTTTTACATCGTTTGCCCATTTTATTTCCAATAATTTTTCATTGCCAGTAGTAACTGAAAAATTCGTGCTTCAAAAAATGCTATTGCCTGGAGTGGGAAGGGTATATGTTGTAAATTGTCCCCTGCACGGACAAGGGCTCGCTTCAACGACTCAATATTTGGGTATCGAGTAGAGCAGGCCATGCCCTCTAATACGGACCACAACTTGTAATCCAACGGGTTGAGGTCTGGACTACCAGCTGGCCAATCATCCGTTGATCTGAAGTCCGGAACGTTGTTTTTGAGCCACAGTTGAGTCGTTTTTGCCTTGTGAGCTGGAGCAGAGTCTTGCTGGAAAGTCCACGGCTTGTTGGCGAATATTGATTGGTTGAGAGGCTTCGCAATGGATTCCAAGACGATCGATTGATATACTTTGGCCGATGTTTTCACTCCTTTCTCGCAAAAATGGGGCTTGGTAGCGCCATCGTAGCTCACTCCCCACCATACCATTACAGACGCGAGATGGTGGCCTCTTTGGACCCTCGGGATGAGTTGGCATGCTTCTCTGGATGACCAAGCATACACACGGTTGTTCTGTTTATTGAACGATTCTTCTACGGTGAAGATTTTCTCGTCAGTAAACAGAATTTGTCTGTGAGCGTTCTTCGCGTACCGGCTGCGTAACGCTTCCGATTTTCGCTTGCATTTTTCCTTCAATGCGGCCGTGAGCAGGTGTCCAGTGTGTCGCTTGTACGCGCTGAGTCCTAAATCATGGACATGGATTTTTGCGAAATTTGCATATCCCGCGACAAGATTTTCTGTTTTCGCAGCGGTTTTCGGTCGATTCGATTCTTCACGGCTTTGATCGCTTTCGGAGTTCTCACAGTGCGCGGACGGACGGATCTTTGACGGTCTCGTACTCCACCAGTATCCTCAAACAACTTCACAGCACGATACACAAAATTGGGAGTGATTCCAAGCGGTCGCAACGTCCGAAAGATATCGCCTTTCTCCATGTTGCATTTTAGTAGGCCAATTACAACAATACGATTTTCGATGTCGCCCCATTCCATGATTGTAAACAATTGATGCCAAAAACTTTTTACGTGGCAATGAAGCAGAAATGTCAACTGTCAAATCGCAGTCAAGACGAAATGGATGCGAACAATATTGCATTCGTAATGAATGCGTTTAGTTGTGTACCAATATTTATGACTTGACTAGGTATAAATGCTGGAATATGATATTTATACTCTAGATGAAATCTGAGAGTATATTGTGTTTGCCTTACCGTTTGTAGCGCTAAGAAATAATACTCGCACAGAGCCGCCAAGGGTACAGAAATATTTGTTGTCGCTCAAAAACTTCGAATCCGAGTTGCTGTCTGTCCGTCTGTCTACATCATAACTCTCGAACGCTTTGAGCTATCGTGCTGAAATTTGTTGTGCGTCATTTTTAGCAAAAAAGTAACTTGAAGTTCGTGAACGGGCCACATCCCCCTACTCCTTCTACCCCCTCCCATACAAATTTCACGAAATTCCGAAATTTTCAGAAATTGATTTTTCTTTGAAACCATTTAAGCTATCAACCTGAAATTTGGGTTAAAGTATTATGATACAGATGTCATTAATATGACTAAATATTGATCCGATCCCTTTATTCCTTCTACCCCCTCCCATACAAATGGACAATTTTGAAAAATTCATATTTTCGATTTTCATTGAAACTAGTAAAGCTGAAAAGACGAAATTTTGTCAGAATTTATTTTACTATAATTGCAATTTATTTTAAAAATAATTATCAACTTCACCTTACTCCTTCTACCCCCTCCCATACAAATTTCACGAAATTTTTAAATTTATATTAAATTATTTTTCTTCGAAACTGTTAAAGGTATCAACTTCATATTTTGTATAAAGTATACAAATAGAAATATTAATAATATGAAAAAAATTTGTTTTGATCCGTACACTCCTTCTACCCCCTCCCATACAAAAGTATAATTTTTGTTAATGCATTTTATCGATTTCCATTCAAACTAGAAAAAGTACAAACTTCAAATTTTGCCAGAATTTGTTTCTTAATAATTGAAATAAGTTTTAAAAAAAAATATCAGCTCCGCTTCACTCCTTCTACCACCTCCCATACAAATATCTGTATTATAAAGTCAAGAAAAGCATTTCTCCTTCAAGTATATTAGAGCTATCGACTTTGAAATCGAATCAAAGCATGGTGATAAGGGTGATGACAAGCAGTTTGAAAATCATCTAAAACGTTCCACTTCCTCTGCCACCTCCCATACAAATGCCCCAATTTCAGGAAGTCTATGACCAATTTCTTTAAAAATAATGAAAACTAAAAACTTTAAATTCAGCAAAAAACATTATGCATGCCATGTTCGGTGTCATATATGAAAAACACAAAACTCCCCCTCTACTTGTAGCACCTCCTATGAAAAAGTCCCTATTCACTATTCGAAAGAATTTGAGATGACATATTTTCCGGTATATTCAAGTCATTTCCATCTCATCTAGAGTATCATATGATTGGGCTTTAAGCCCAATCATAATTCTGTAATGTTTTTATAACGATTTCAATCTACTGCATAAAAATTATTTATGGAAGGTGGTAGAAGCAGGGGGAGGATCCTTCAACCACCTCCCATACAAACTGCACTTTTTCATGAAATGTTCTAAACCAATTTACGCAGTACGTACAAAATTTATCGAGCTGAAGTTGTGCACTAAATATTTATTTAGAGTTATTAGTAAAGCCAAAAAAAAATATACAATTAGCTATACCTTTTCTACCCCCTCCCATTTAAAATGACACAATTTCGCAATTTGACGATAAACGAATTCGCTCGAAATGTATAAACGCTATTGATCTGATATTTGGAATATATTACTATTAAATTTTTGAATCCTAAGTTTTGTATAAAACTTTTTAATGGCAACTCTAGCGTGCTGTGAAAAAATTAGTTCAAAACCACCACTTCCCCTACAAAATTTCTCATTCATCTTGAGTATCGCACGATTGGGCTTTACGCCAATCATAGTCCTGTTATGTTTCCATGTAACTTTGGTTATGATGTCATTTATACCAAGTGCTCTAGATGAGCTGAATGAATTAAGGTATCTTTTAGAAAACCGCACCAAGTTGACATAACGCAGTTTACCCTCGACGTCCAGATTTGTATTACTACTCCAAACGGATCAGTATCATGCAAAAGAATCAATCAGGCCGCGCGCGAAGGATAACTGCGCGTTGCTTTATTCAGGATCGTTTTACCGATGCCATGCTTCGACGCTATCGCAAACTCAAACTGTTGCTCACCGTCTGCAATTGTACGTGAATTCCTGCCGATTGGTCGCAAAGCTCATCACGGCTCTGGATCAAAGAACTCGACAAAATCTCGTTTTTTACAATAACGTAAGGAGCATGCGATCATAAACGAGACAACTTTCCATTGCAGTTGCGTCCTGTTTTGATGTTATATGTATGAATTACCAGAAAATGGCTTTGTGCTAATTTTGAGGATGCTCAACGTTTTGATGTCTATTGTCAAGTATTTCGTCGTGATCGTCACCTCGATCTCCTAGACGCACTAATTGGTGAAGGATTGCTCTGTGCTGTTAATCGGAAATCCTCTACTAAGTCCATTGAGGTTCCTAGAACCAGTGGAATTAAGTTTATCTGCGCGGCTCTTATAATTGGAGATAAAAAGCTTTACACCATCACTACCTACATTGTGACCATAAGGTACTGGCAATTTGTAAATAAAATTACTCTGGGGAATGATATTTAAATTTTTTTTTTTGGTAAGCAAGTTGGACTGTTTTTATTTACTACCCTAAAAATTAGAGCAGTCTGTTAATCAGTTTGCTTACAGCAGCTAGTTCACTACTACTAGCTAGCTCACTACTCCACGGCGATTTTTACAATGGATAAAAATATGGAACAAAGAGTTTGCCTCAAATTTTGTGTTTCCAACCAAATTTCGTGTGCGGAATCATTGCAAATGTTGGAAAAAGCTTACGGTGATTCGGTAGTATCAAAAACACGAGCCTACGAGTGGTACAATGCCTTTAAAGACGGTCGAGAGATACTTGAAGACATGCCTCGTTCTGGACGACCTCCAACCTCTTCAAGTGACGAAAACATTCAAAAAGTGAAGGAAATGGTGCTCGAAAATCGTTATACCAGTGTTAAGGAGATAGCAAGAGATATCGACATCTCTCGCGAGTTTGTTCGTTGGATTTTGGTGAATACTTTCCCCATGAAACTCGACCTTGCTCGGCTCTTTCCAATAAAGCTGAATTTTCTTAAAACGAAAAGTACCGTGAATAGGTCACTTTGGACATGCTTGATCGTGCGAGCTCTGATCCCACATTCATGAAGCGCATCATAATTAGTGACGAGACATGGGTCTATGAGTTTGACATGCAAACCAGTCAACAATCGTCGGAATTGAGGAAAAAAATGGACCGAAACCGAAAAAACCCCGCCAAAACTGCTCAAAAATCAAGACGATGCTCATTGTTTTTTTCGATATTCGAGGTTTGATCCATCATGAAATCGTTCTGGAGGTACAGGTGGTCAATAAGAAGCACTATTTAATCATACTGAAGCGTTTTCTTGAGCAAATCCTTAAAATACGGCCGGAATTGGGGAAGGAGAACTCATTGATTTTCCACGATTATAATGCGCCATCACAATGAGCCTCAATTGTGACCGAATTTAAGGCCAAAAAAGTAACAATTCGATCAATCAACCACCGTATTCACCATATTTGAGTCCGTGCAACTTTTTTTTATCCTCGAAACTGAATTTACCGCTCCGTGGAACCCGTTTTCAGTCAATCAAGGACATAAAACAAAAACCGCCGTGAACTACTGAGGTGTACCCATTCAACCAGCTGCTGTACACAAACTGATTAACAGACCGCGCTTTTGGGATAATAATTAACAGTCCTGCCTGCTTACCAAAAAAATTTTTTTTAAATATCATTCCCCATAATTTTATTTACAAATTGCCGGTTTTTTATGGTTACAATGTATGTTACATCTCAACATCAGATGATTCTAGCATTTACAAGTCCGTCTATAACGATACTGAGAGAATCTGTGATCTTATGCGTCGTTCCGATGAGCTGCTTAATTTCGGAGGTTTCAATCTACCTTATGTGTCATGGTGTCGCTCCGAAGATTAAGATTGCCTGATGCTATATTTCACTAAAAAGACTTCTTGGCAAGACCAAAACTTCTGCGACTGTATGCCGTCGAAAAGTCTTTTTCAGTACAATCATAAAGCCAACAGTTTTGGATGGTACTTTTAGACCTAATCTTTTCTTCGAGTTTAAGCAGCACGACTATCAACCTTTGTACTGCTCCACTACTGCCAGAATTTGCACTTTATCCTGCGTTCCACGCAATTTGGATTCAAGTGCAAAAAGTAACGTAGCTAATGAAGTGTTATCTCAATTTAACTTTAATTAAGCTTATTTTACTGTATTAAACCTGGATGTCAATATATCCAGATA
The DNA here is from genome assembly GCA_963669355.1 of Chorisops tibialis. Lineage (NCBI taxonomy): Eukaryota > Metazoa > Arthropoda > Insecta > Diptera > Stratiomyidae > Chorisops > Chorisops tibialis. The sequence continues at coordinate 166,392,516 of OY770263.1, read as the reverse complement.
GTCACTTAAAATATTTACAATACGCCGTTTACTTGCTTTACACGGTGTGTTCCGGTCATACACGACCAGGAGATTAAACGGTTTCCATAATTCGACGACGATTTGAGTAATTTCAAAAATTTTAAAATTAAGGCATGGAAGTCATACTGTCTCTCGAAAGTCGAAGCGGACTACGTTTTTCACCTCACTACGCGATTTGTTTATTAGTGAGTCTACTCCGGCGTATAATAATTACGTCAGTTAAATCAAGCGATTTTTCAAGGATAAGGCTAAGCAGTTCTGGAATTTTGTGAATTTCAAAAGGCGACCGACGGTTATCCTACTTCTATGTCCTTTGACGGTTTAGTCAGTGATAACGTCTTAGTTATAAGTAACTTTTCGTAATGCTTTCACTACCTCAAATCGTATTATTAGTCCTGATTACCAATATATATCGCAGTTTCCTTCTACTTTATTAGAGATGAAAGATTTCATATTGAGGGATCGACCGTTTTGAGGTTTATTTGAAGCATCGCGAACAATTTTTCTCGATGTCCAAAAGACATCCTTGCTGCCGTAGTAGTGCGTTGTAGCACTTCTCTGGTTTTGACTTTATATGTATGTTACATATTTAACGCTTCTATCAGATCGAGGATATTTCCTAGCTTGTGGTAAGACTTCACTATCAGACCATTGCTAAAGAAAGGAAAAAGAGATTGATGTATGTATGTAGGTCTAGGTTTAGGGTGGTTTCGAAGATTATTTGATTATGAGATGCATGTTACTCCTCTTGTGCTAACCACATGGAACCGTTTGCGAAGCGAAGCAGGCTCGAAAGTTTGACGCGTCTGAAGCCGTTTAGTTCTGAAAAGAATCTAGAGTTAAATGTTGGTAAATGTGCAAGCGTTTTATTTTTTAGGAACATATCACCTCTACATTTCGATTATGTTCTACATAGAAGGTCGCATAGTACAACAAACAGACAAGTTACTGGGTCTAGGTATATACACTCGGCTGAAAAAGTTTGCGTACATACCCAACACACCCGACATATTTTTTTATTAGTTACAATTTAGTTATACAATACAATACAATATAACAGTTTTAAAATATAAACAATCTTATGCACTACTCCTCCTTATAAGGTAGAATACCTTGTATTAGGAGTGAGGAGTTTTTTGCTGATTTCTTTTTAAAATATTTTTACTTTAAGAATCTACAATTTTCAGTTGTTTACATGTAATATGTTAATTAAAAGACTAAAAAAAACTATAAACAATGAAACAAAAATCCATATTCATATATCATATTCATATGTGTTCAATTAAAGATGTGTTCAAAATTCTGTGCTTCTGTTATTCTAATTTATAATTTCTGTATAATAGTAGCGCTTTATATATAATTTAAAATTCATAAGATTATCCGAGGTTCTAATGAAATTTGGCAAATTATTAAATAGTTTAATTCCTCTATAAGAATAATAACTTTGTCCTAAGGTAGTTTTCTTTCGTGGCAGTGTTAATTCTTTGATAGTGCCATTACGTGTGCCATCAGTATTTATCGTGATTTGTCCTAGTTTAAAATCCTTATATGTTTGAATAGTAGCAATGATATCGAAAATCTTATCAACACTGAGTACATTTATTATGGAGAATAAAAGAACTGTGCTATGTCTACGCGGCTTCTTCAGTAATATTTTTAATAAAGTTTTTTGCATAATTTCCAAAGGTCTCATGTTTGATACAGCAGCGCTCCCCCAAGCTATAATACCATACTGTAATATAGAGTGTATTAGCGCAAAATAGAATGTTCTGACTGCAGTTTTTGTTAAAAATGTTCTTACAGTAAAACAGATCGGAATTAATCGCTTTAGTCGATTTACGGTATTTGCAATATGAATATCCCATTTTAAGTGTTGATCAAATGTGACGCCCAGGTATCTAATATGACTTACATTTCTAAGAGGCTTACATAGACAGTGTGATGTACAGTTATCAGAATGAACTGTGATATGTAACGATGACGTTTCTAACATTTTATTCCGAAATATTTTTTTTTCCTATTTTTCATTACTTCATTATGAACATAAAACAAAATAAAAATGAGAATTACTGTACTCTAAAACAACGGTAAAATTCGGAAACGAAAAATAGTCTGAAATTCCAGGAATAAAAAGTCTGCGTTCAAAGCGTATAAAGGGAAGTCAAAGTCTCTGAGTTGCAGTTAAATCATTAATAACAATAAAGTTTGTGTAGGAAAGTTGATAAACATGTTTTTATCTAAGTTTTGCGTTAAAAATAATTGTTAAAAAACGTTAAGTAAGAGATGTCTAATAAAAGAAAAGAAATTGAATTTGGGGGAAGGAAAATTATCGTGGATTTGTGGAAAAAAGGTACGTCATATCGTGAAATATGTGCAATAGTCAGCAGAAGTCATTCATCTGTCCAACGAGTCGTAAACAACTTCAAAAACACAGGAGTTTTGGTTTCAAAACCCAGATCTGGCCGTCCTCCAAAGTTGAGCCCTCAGCAAACTCGGAGTTTGCTCCGAACGATGAAGGCTAATCCTAGATTAACGCAGCTGATATGGCAAAGGACATCAAAGCAAAGCACCGCAAGTCTATTTCTGATGATGGTGTTCGTAAAATTCTTAGGAAATATGGGTATCACGGACGCCATTTAAAGCAACAGTAAACAAACTGAAGCGGCTGGCTGCTGCTAAGGAACACATAAATAAGCCAAAAGAATTTTGGAAACAAGTTAATTTCTCGGATGAAAGTAAATTTTATATTTTTGGAATCAAAGGTCGGAAGATTGTATGGAGAAAAACTGGTGCGGCCTTCGACGTAAAAAATTTCTGTCCAACAGTAAAGCACGGTGGTGGAGTTATTATATGGGGGTGTATGGCTAGTGGAGGAGTTGGAAAAATGGAGTTTATTGAAAGTATTATGAATAAAATAGACTACCTTAATATTCTCAAGCGCAATTTGAGGAAAAGTGCAGAACATTTGGGCATAAGCGACAACTTTTACTTTCAACAAGACAACGACCCTAAGCAGGCCACAGAGGTAGTAAGACTCTGGTTGCTGTATAATGCCCAAAATCAGCTTCGTACACCGCCCCAATCTCCTGACCTTAATCCAATAGAGCATTTGTGGCATCACTTTTAACAAAGGATTCGAGCACACACAATAACGTCGAAGGTAATGCTCAAGGAAGTCCTGATCCAGGAGTGGAATTCAATAACCCCAGAGTTCACTAAGAACCTGGTAGATTTCATGCAAAAACGGTTGTGGGAAGTAATAAAGAGACGAGGATATCCGACGAGCTATTAACGAGGAAAAACAATTGTTTTATTTTGAAAAGAAATATTTGTACGCAGACTTTTTATTGTTGCAATTCAGGATTTGTTTACGTTTTTTAATTTTAATATTTTTATGGAGTACAATAATCATCATTTTTGTTTTGTTTTATGTTTGTAATAAAGCCATGAAAAGCAAAAAAAAAAATTATTATGAAATAAATTACTTAAAACGATGTTTTTTATAGATACATATGTTGGATGTGTTGAGTGTGTACGCAGACTTTTTCTGCCGAGTGTAATTTTAGAACCGCATTTACGTTGAAAGATCATATCGACTACTTAACCGGCAAGGCTAACTCCGTTTACGATTTCATTTAAAGATTATGCAAGGACTTCAATGATCCTTCCGCTCTATTCTTGAGTATGCTTGTCGGATGTGGGCTCCGTATTACGAGCAACATAGGATTAGAATCAAGTCGATACAGCGAAGGTTTTTATGATCTTCCCTAAGGGGCCTTTCTTCACTTCATCTACCCACTCCCATACAAATGTATTTTTTCATGAACAAAAAACAGACCGAATTTCATAGATTCTATAAGACTTCGTCTGTAAAACTAACATTCTACACCGAGAATTTTGAACGTAATTCAAGCAATCAAATAAAAAACCACTCAGTACTTCTATGGCCCTATCCCCACAAAATCCCAAACTTGTATTAATAAATTAATGAAATATTGATCATAGGTATGTACTGGAGCTATTGATCGTAATCGCAGTTAAGTGCTAAATAATTGACAACAGCCCAGCCCTAGAGCCCCCAATCACGTAGTTTTCCCTGTCGACTCTAACCTACATATTGACTTCCCACGCATCCTCAACTTGTCTCAAGAATAATAAAATTGCGCTCGACTTGTTGGCAGAAATTTTTTTATGCGTCACATTCAACTATCGCTGACGATTTCTGCAATATACGCAACATTTTTTTTAACTTAAACAACCTGTCTTTAAAAGGTAATAAATTATTAAATTTTTTTTCCGTTTTATTTATATAAATTTTAGATATCGAAATGATATAGATTAAATCACCCCTCTCATTGTTCAGTATCGGTGAGATGTGAGGAAGGATGATTATTATTATAAAAAAGAAAGAACCGATTAATGATCATCTGGAACTTATTTTTTCGTTCGATTATCGAAGATTGAAATGCTGAAGATGGGAAACAACATGAATATTTCACAAAATTGGGTGATTTGCAGGTTCTAAGAAGCAGATTGACAGAGATTATAGTCAATATTATTACTTCTAAAAGAATCCAAAGATTATTTGATGCTGAATAGAATAGATAAATTAATTTTAAAAAGCTGGTTAATAGTTGTATTGAACTGAAATGAAAAATGTCTTCCTTATTCTAAACTTCGGATATTTACAGTGCACTCAAAATCAATTTATTTTTCGAGTTTCGTGTGTAAGTTGCTGGCTTTAGATAAGGGTCGGTTTTCTTCGACAGCGTCTGTGATAAACCAGTCAGGCACTGGACCCGCAGGATCAACATTCCTACTCGTCACTATTCCTCTACTCAAACATTATTCACTTCTGATTGTTGCAATCGAAATATTCATGTGATAAAATAATTAATATATTTTCTTTTCTACCTTACTATGATATTTTAAAAGTTGCAGAAGTTGTTAACACTTATTCGGTTGTTAACAATATTATTTCCAACCTACTTTTATATATTCGAATACGACGACCTTTTACGAATTACTAAATTCTATTTACCTAACTTGTTCACTTCAAATTCAAATGTTTAAATATTTCGAATTTTTAAGTACAATATTTATTCGATATCATGATGGTCAAATTTAGTCAAGACCAGCTTCCATATAAAAATTGATGAAAAAAATGCGTAATTGCATTGTAAACAAATATATCAAGAAAAAACATACCTAACTTCAATATACAATGTGCTGCTTTCAATGATATGTAATGCTAAATTGGCTCACTTTCTTATCTTGTAAAAAAATAATAACTAAATAAGCACCAGATGTGATCTATGAAGCCATGAAAAACTATTCTATATCACTTTGTTGTATTTTATTGTAAGCCCTCACTAGAAAGAGCTTTTTTTTGTGCCAATATAAGAACTAAATTATTACCGATTGTCACCAATGTTATTATGGGAGAAGAAAAAAATAAATCGATCAAATCGATATCAGTTTTTAATCACATGCTATTTTTGTTATCGGACACTTGGAAAATATACCGCGAGAATATCTATCGTACTATATAATTGAAATTTATAAGCACGCACTATTCTGCTCCCGTTCGTCACTTAACACTATGTATTCAAAATAGCGTCGCGTTGGTTCATTAGTAATGTAGGAAGGAAGTAATGGACTACGACGCTTTCGTCACTATTATAGGAGGGTGATGCAATGAGGTCTGTGATGGTCAAGACTAACAATACGCTTTATATGATAAATAAATCCAATTAGATTCTAATTTAACGTAAATCTGTGCACGATATTCACAGAGAGCTACAAACCGCGCGTCCGTTCCGTTTGCGAACAGAAATCGTATTAAACTGAACTGAAAGCTTGTTGGGCATATCGTAAACCGCGCGTAATTTCGATTAAATCGCATGTACGCGGTCACTATTTTGTCGGTCCGTTCTGGCTACTAAGCCTCTAGTGTAGGGTACTATTTGACCAGGCCCAGTTCTACACTTAACGAAATTCGCTCTAATGTGTTGATTTACATAAAGTACAAAATTTATTTTATCGGCTTGACAAATAGTGAAGCCGTACTCATCTCGACTGTAGCACTCCGCCAAACCAAACCGGAATCTCAATCTTGGATTTTGAAAATTCTCTACCCTTCTTTGGCGATATATAGGTGTGATGAGGATCGCAGTAGAGAGGTCACACCTGGCCTCCGCACTCACGATGCATCATCACAGTCTCAGGTAAATTTACGTTATACCTGTTTCGGGATGAAGACTATCGGCAGCGGGTTCAGTTGGCACAACATCAAGTCTTCTTATGCATATGTACATACATATCTATAGGCATTATATATAAGTATAGCCATGCAGTTTTATTGATAGATACAATCTTAAGATTTGTGCTCGTGATTTTCATAACATCGAGTTAGTTAATTGGAACAGTGACTCTAAAGAATATTTATCCTTTTCTTTATTATCTCCATCGATTATCACTCGCTAAAATATGAAGTGTTTTCCATTCTACGTTATTAGCATGATGCTCTAATTGATTAACTTTTACATCCTATCTTGTTTTTCTTCCAAAATATGGTTTCCATTTACTATCTTTAACTTGGCTGCCACTCAGGGGTATATGTAGATCATCAATACGAATAAGACTTAAAATTGTGCAGGACATGAACTTATTGTAATAATTTACAATTTTCAAAACCGATTCATGATTAGGTATTTAATCAATTAATTTATTTTGGCAGGCTCCTACAGGGGCATAAGAGAGAAAAAGATCTCTTTTATACAGTGCGATTTTGTAGAAGCAGTTTTGAGTTGCTCCCAAGACTTGTTTATTCCTCTGTCCTCCCTTCCAACTGCTCTTTTACATTTGATGCATGATCGCGCAACCCAATGTCTTCCATGGGGACTATAATACAGATCTTGAATAGTGATGCTCTGGTTTCATCCGATCCATAACAATTTATGCATTTGATAATGTTTGGCCGGAATATTGCTAAAATTTCTTTGTTTCCTTCGTCATATAAGAATAGTCGTCATATATTGGGTTGGCAACTAAGTAATTGCCGATTTTTTCATATAAATAAAACACATTTTTTTTTAAATACAAAGAATGTACTTTAATCAATGATACATTTTCCATTTTGTTCGATGACCTCTTGCCATCTTTCTGGCAATTTCATAATTCCACGTTCGTAGAACTTGTGATCTTTATCGGAAAAAAACTGAACCAATTACGATTTTACAGCGTCATCATCATTGAAAGTTTTACTATCCAAAGAGTTTTGCAAAGATCGAAATAAATGGTAATCTGATGGAGCAAGGTCAGGGCTATATGAAGGATGTAACATCGATTTTCAACTAAGCTTCAATAATTTTTGGTGAGTGACCAGAGATGAATGTGGCCTAGCGTTGTCCTGGTGAAAAATGACACCTTTTCGATAGACCAATTCTGGCCGTTTTTCGTTGATCGCTGTATTTAATTTGTCCAGTTGTTGACAGTACACATCCGATGGACCATGATTGTTTTCGATTAACGTTATTGTAAACAATCCATTTTTCACCGCCAGTGATGATTCATTTCAAAACATTGCGTTTAAGATGCAAATCGCAAGCGTTGACGTGCTTTGTTGAATGAATCTCTTTCAATTCATGTGGACCCCGAATCTCAAGCTTTTTAACGAGTTTCATACGTTTTAAATATTTCTCAATCACTGTATGTGACACATTTAACTTTTCTGCTCTCTCTCTCTCTCTCTCTCTCTCTCTCTCTCTCTCTCTCTCTCTCTCTCATACAGTTATATGACGATCCAAATCTATTATGGCTTTAATCAGATCATCATCAAACTCATCTGGTCGACCGGATCGTTGTTCATCTTTGAGTGAAAAATATCCGGAACGAAATTTGTCAAACCAATTCTAGCACTGTATTTCTTTTAAGGCTTCCTCACCATATACGTCACGCAACTTTGTAGCAGCTTGCGCTGCGTTCTTTCCTTTGCGGAAATAAAGAAGTAAAATATGACGAAAATGATCGTCCTTGCACTCCATATTAAAACTGACGACAAAGTAGTACCTTTTAACAAAAATACGCGCAATTTACTTCTAAAGTAAAGTAAGACTGACAGCTAACAAAAACTAAAAGGAAAAAATATATCATTGACAGAAGCCATTAAAGAATATATGACCAGAGACATCTAGAGATTCTCGATACATACTAACACTTCTGTTCTACTAATAGAGTTTGGAGAATGCTCTACTACCAACAGTTCAGAGTGAGTTTAGAAGCGGAAGAACATAAGAAATATAAAACTCTGCCAAACTTGAGTTTGACCGATTTAAAATGTACGGACATGAGCACAAACTTGAGTTAAACTACAAGTTTTTAAATATTATACTCATTTAAATCGAAAATAAATATGACTTTCATAAATAACAATTCAATTTGATTGTGTTTACTTCATAAAAGAAAAAGACTTGAGAAAATTCAAATTTCAGACCAAATTACCCGCGCAGTCGCTATACATGCATTGTCCAAACTCTGTTAGGACAGAAGTGTTAATGTGTGTCGAGTATCTCTTGACACAACTAGAGTACCTCCATGCAAGAGGTAGAGTATGGCAGAAATGTCACAACCGACACCTGCGAATTCACCGTCCCCATTTCACCATACGTGAAGTGGTGAGTTTAATGGTTTCTTTTGCCAATTTCATGCACCCTAAGATAAATTGTTGCTTCAAAATTTTTGTTTGTGACTTTTTAGTTAAGTATTACAAACTGCGCACAGTTCTTGATGTTCAGAACGTACCAAAAAAAAATCGACAGTTTTTTTTAAATTTCGCTCCAAAAACAGGGCTTCAGCCTTGCCAAACTATGGAAAAACGCCTCTAGTGTCCCATGGAGTAACTATAGACACAACTATGTTTGAAATCAGCAATCACTTAGTTGCCAACCCAATACATAACGTACTACAGACATGTATAGCATATATAATACAATATTTAGAAAAATGCATGTTAAAAGAAAATAAACTGCCAACAAGTCGGGCGTAACTTTATTATTTTTGGGACAAGTTGAAGAGGCATGGAAAGTCAATATGCAAGTTAGAGTGGTTAAGGAAGAGTAAGTGGAACCCCTTTCACAAGTGAAACCCCTTTAGGGCAGGGCTGCTGTCAATTTAACACTTAATTGCGAATACGGTTAATAGCTCCAGCACTTGTAATCAATATTTCATTCGTTTATGTAAGTTTGGGTTTTTATAAGGAAGGGTGGAGGGGTGATATTAAGGGTGGGTGGATGTCAATAATTTTTCAATTGATTGCTTCAATCGTCCAATATTCTCGGCATTGAATGTAAGTTTCATAGACGAAGTTGCATAGAATTTTCATAAAATTTCATTCACGAAACCAACCATTTGTATGGGAGGGGGTAGAGGAGGTAAGGGAAATGTAAAATTTGTGATGCAGTTTTATTTCATTTCTCTTGTAAGGTGCTCGTACAAAATTTCAAGTTCGTAGCTTTTAATTTATTGGTTAGCAGTTGTTTTATTGAAATTTGTCGAAATCATACTTTTATGGGAGGTGCGATCTCAAACATTTTTACGCAGTTCCGTTTCAATTATTTTCAAAAGATTTTGTGCAAAATTTCAAATTTCTAGCTTTTACTAGTTAGGTGATAATTAATTTCTTAAAAATAGTCGAAAAACTAATTTTGTATGGGAGGGGGTAGAAGCTTTCAAGGTATTGAACCAGTTAATATTTCATTCTTTTAAAGATTTTTTTTTTTAAATTCATTTCGAAAATTTTCAAATTTCTACCTTAAAATTTCATTCAAAAATTTTTAGTTTATGTGATTTTTTCATTGCACATGAAACACCTTGTGCACGTTAGGCCAGGGGGGTCGGTGCATAACAATTGTGGAATTTTTATTATTTTTTCTGTACGTACAACAAATAGATGTAACCACATGGAAAATTTAAACTTTGTATCATTCACCAGAGCCCTTAAAAAATCACTCAAAATTTTTGACATTTTTGGTTACCACCTCCCTCCCCTTACACTTCTCAACGTAAAATTTTTATCAGATTTAAAAACTACGTAGTTTTACAATTTGACAAAATTTGAACTTGATATCTGTACTCAGTTTTGAAATATAACGGTTTGAAATTTTGGAAAGTACACCATTTTTGAAATGCTCCCCACTCCCCACTACTATTTTGTCCAATCGTTATATTTTTCTCATATTTCTCTAGTATATCTTAATATAGGTTCTAAGATTCAATTACATAGGTTAATAAATAGCCAATAGCCGAGATATTGATTTTTAAGTGTTTTTCTTTGCACCCCTCCTAACCCTCCCCCTTACAATAATTAGCTTCTATCTAAACTGATTCTAGTGGACCTATGCCACTTTAATGGTCTCAAAATATCAATTTTTTATGGTAAGTAATTTCGAAGATATAATCATTTGAAAAAAAAAACGGCCGACAATTGGTTTTTAGCCCCCCCTTTTTGCACCCCAATGGATAAAAAAAATTAAATTATTTTTTAAAGTTGTCCCCTCTATATATGTAATTTTTTAGCTTCCTAGTTGTAACCATGGTTGAGATATTTGAATTCATATTTTTTGGTATAAGCGCTCCCTCCGCCTCCCCCTGAACCTGTACACCACCCAAAATGGGTGTCCGCCTGAGATCCGCAACTATCTACAATCCCTCCAAAAATTAACTTTCTATCTTGAAAGGTTTGGGAGTTAATGTTTGCTGAGCGTACACACCGGCGTACGGCGGACGGCGTACAGACAGACGGATTTTTATACTCTAGATGAAATCTGAGAGTATATTGTGTTTGCCTTACCGTTTGTAACGCTAAGAAATAATGCTCGTACAGAGTCGCCAAGGATACAGAAATATTTGTTGTTGCTCAAAAATCTCGATTCCGAGATTCTGTCCGTCTGTCTATCCGTCTGTCCGTCTGTCCGTCTGTCTACAACATAACTCTCGAAAGCTTTGACCTATCGTGCTGAAATTTTTCATATATCGTTTCTAGCAAAAAAGTAACATCCCCCCCCCCTCCTTCTACCCCCTCCCATAAAAATTTCATGAAATTTGGAAATTTAAAGAAATTGATTTTTCTCCGAAACCGTTTCAGCTAATGACTTGAAAATTAAGTAATAGTATTATAATGAGAATACCATTACTGTAAAAAAAATATTGCTCTGATCTCCTTACTCCTTCTACCCCCTCCCATACAAATGTACAATTTTCAAAAATGCATTTATTCGGTTTGCATCGCAATTAGCAAAGCTAAAAGAACCAATTTTTGTCAAAATTAATATTATTACAATTGCAACCAATTTTGTAAAAATTGTCAACTTCACCTCATCCTTTCTACCCCCTCCCATACAAATTTAACGAAATTTCGGAATTTGAACAACATTTTTTTTCCCAAAATCGTCAAGGCTAACAACTTTAAATTTTGAAGAAAGTATACTATTACAAGTATCATTGATGCCAAAAAATTTGGTTTGGATTCGAATACTCCTTATACCCCGTCCCATACAAATGCACAATTTTGATAAAATGCATTTAATCGATTTTTATTGAAACTAGAAAAAGTACAAGCTTAAAATTTTGCCACAATTTGTCCCTTAATAATTGCAATAAATACTAAAAAAATATTAACTTCGCTTCACTCCTTCTACCACCTCCCATACAAATTTTTGTATTGAAAACTCAAGAAAAGTATTTCTTCTTCGAGCATATGAGTAACAAAGCAATATGATTAGGATGTTGAAAAGGAGATTCAAAATCATCCAAAACCCCCCACTTTCTCTGCCACCTCCCATAAAAATGCATAAATTCAAGCAAAAATTGTTCAATTTCCTCGAAAATTATGAAAGCATGAAACACTTTGTATACTACGTTCGGTTTTATATACAAAAATTACGAACCTTCCCCCTCTGCTTTTACCACCTCCCGTACAAAAGTCACAATTCACTATTCGAAAGAATTTAAGATGACATATTTTCCGGTACAATAAACTATTTCCTATTTCATCTAGAGTATCATATGATTGGGCGTTACGCGTTACGGATATAGGGGGACGAAGCAGATTATGGAGCCTGTGAAGAAAAAAGGAGTGTGCAATGGGGACTACAGTGGGTATGTTAAATAGTGTGTAACAAAAAAAAGTGAAATAAAAACTGTGTGTCCCAACAGCATAAAGATGTTGTGGGAGCTTTCGGAACTCCCCCGCGACTGACGCAAAAGCCGGCGAAATGTGCTGTTGTTGTTCCACAACGTAAAATTCTTTCTTTGCAACGCAACGAAAAAAATTGGCCTTAGCCAACCACGTTCGTTACATCCAATGACTGCGATGAAGCCTGTAGATGTGTCACCGAAATTATCCTGAAGAGTATGAAGCTCTACATACCTTCCAGTCAAAAGAGAGTCAGACCATCGAAGGATTCTTGGTTCTGTAAAGAAAGTCTCGATGCCATTTAGACCAAGAAACAAACATTTAGAGGCAATGAAACACCTGCTAACAGAGAACTTTTCAATGTATCAAGAAATGCCATACTCTATCGTGTTAAATTTGAGTATGACCAAAAACAAACGCATTACAGCATCAATTTCGCTGCACGCTCCAGCATAAAAGAACTCTGCGAGTCCTTAATTGTATTTTTTCACATGGCGTTCACGGATCAGCTTTAGGTTGTCGAAACGAGAAACACATTGCACTTGGACCATTTAGTTGGCTCGATTGTACTCCCCCTAAATAAGAACATAAAATGGATGTCACTTCTCTTGTACTATCTACTTGGTAAGTTTACAAACCAAAGCAGGCCGGATTGTTTGGCATCTCTGAGGTCGTTCAGCTCTCAGAAGAATCCAGATCCTTAATAATGGAGACGACTGTTGGAGATTTACGGACAGTGACAAAGATATTGTTCGATAGATTTTACGTCTTCCTCATAACCTCTGCAAAGGGTCCAACTGCCGCCATTCCGTCAAGAAAGAATCCAAAATAGTTTGCTTGAAGCTGAGCTTCAACACTGTTAGTGCTACATCGACTGACTTCCTAATGGCGTTAATGTCTGATGATCCTTGCCAGACAAACGTGTCCGCTGCGTCGTTACTTAAAAGATCGCTATGCCCCGGTATTCGAATTAAAAATCTTCAGTTATAACCGCTAGGTGATTCAAATTGCGTCTGCAAATGGACATTAGTTTAGACGTGGTGCGAGAGGTGCAGCCCTGCTGTTCGAGAAAATGTAACAATTTCCGAGACTGTTCTGCATGTCTAAAAGAATATTTGTGCGCTCGTGAAGAGCTAATACATACTTCCGGTGGAATACAGTCGCGTGTTATGAAAGATGGTTAGAATATATCCCTGCACCTGTCCCCTGGTTAGTCTTAGATAAATCCGTATAGAGATGGGGACGCATGCATGCGTTGGGTATCGTCTTTGTTGCCCATTCGTTTCGTTGAGAAAACTTATTGTGAAACCTCCGTTTCTTAACCTGTGGTTGGTCGTACTCGCTGTCTAAAAGGGAAGATGCGTCTTTAATAACGCTTAGAATTTCACCATGATCAATTAATGGGAATTAGAGGTTTTTAATCAAATGGCAACTAGGCCTGCTCTTTGTCTTATAAAAAGATCAAGTGGAGGTAGTGGGAGAATTACCTCTGGGCTGCAGTTGGTGTGGTTCTAAGGTCATCTGTTATGCACCTGCACAAACAAGCCAACAGGATTAGTTGTAAAGGTGCTAGGTTGGTTTCCAGTACCACCGCTGGCAAAAAAATTGTCGAACAATATTGGTATATATCCAGCGGATGAGGTGCCTCTTAAGACCCCAAATGTCTTTTTGCCAAATGTCTTTTTGCTAGCGAAGAAGGCTATGGTGGCTTTGTTTGCTCCTTCTTCAATCTTGGCCTTCCACGATAATTTGCTATCTAGAATAAGACCTAAATATTTAACCTGGTTCGAAAGAACCATAGCGATAACCCGAATTAATACTGGATCAAAAACTTCTAGAGAATAGGACCTAGTCTGTTTTTTTAACGGATGATAGTAAAATCTTTATCTAGTGCCCAACTGTCTAACAGTTGTAGAGCGAACTGCATAAGGTCACATGGAACTTGGCTTAAACTTACAAGTAAGCATGATGAAAAGATCCTCTGCATATGCTATTGTGGGGTAGCCGTTCCGATTTAAAATGGAAAGAATTCATTCACGGTTAGAACTCCCAGGAGAGGCGATATTATGCCACCTTGTGGCGTTCCTTTGAGCCTTTTCTTGTTGCGTCACCAACCTCTGCTACGATATTTCGTGAGTGCAGAAGTCTACCTATCCATGCATTCAAGAGAGGTGGCCCATGCGCTGTTAAAAATGAACATATAAGTTGGTTGTGTAGTATGTGACGCAGTATTAGCTTGAAAGCGCGAAAAATTATTCTTTCTTGAAAAACTATTCAATTTGTCATTACTAATCACAAAGAAATAGTAATTTGGCCATTGGCTGTCCGCTCTACTTTCCCATTTACTTGCTAGATAAGTTGCAAGAAATTTAACCGGCAAGTTGCAAAAATGGTAATATGTTAGTGTAAATTATGAGTAGTTTTAAGTACTTGGCGATTCTGTTTGTATATTGATTCCCAGGGTAAACGGTTCACATTGCACTCACATTTTTCATCTCCTTTTATATCGTTGCATGCATTTTTAAAAGACAACTGCTGTTGGCCATGAAAAATTTTAGTGTACTATGAATTTCTTGTTCAATTCCAGTACAGCGTTTGAATACTTTTAAAATAAGCATACACTTCTTGTGACAATAAATGTTTATCCATTGTAATATGTATGTCAGTAAAGAGGAATTCCAAATAAGTAGAGGGCTTGAATATAGCTTGCATCTATCTCTGCCGTATCGAGAGAAAGTCGTATCTACGAGCTTCCGCATAACTAACTCTAGCTACGGAAGCTGATGCTTTAATTTATTCATTTCCATCAAGTATACTGCAGATAGTTCACCTTCCTATCTAGTAGGCGCAAAGAATGGTGGAAACGATCGCAAGCGCTATGCTTCTATGGTATTATACGAGTGAATAAGTATCTACCTCACCCGTATTATACAATAATGAAGAGTTGTCTCATTATAGCAACGCTACAGATACTTTATTTGTTATGCTGTAATAATTATTGCTCTCACTGATCGTCGATTATCGCACTTGATGATCATTGACTTTTTTCCATATTGTACATAGATGTGAGCCTTTTTTTGTCGAAAATATTTACATGGATAATTGTTTAACCCAATTAAATTTTCAGAGTCGTTATCGTCTGTTTCGAAATTGCAAAATTATGAAAATTCATTCTACTTAAAATGTTTTCAGAGACTGTGAGCTTTTCGTGATAACTTATTGAACTTATTAAAAAGCCCGGTTGCTGGTTGATATTTTTATTTCAAAATTATAAACGTTTTTGTTTTATTTTACTTTTCGAGTATGCCGGCAATATTATGATTACAATTTGAAAAAATAAGTTTATTCAACTTTGTACGACTCTCAACATGTAGAGTAATATGAAGTCATGCGGGTGGTAGGCTAAGACGTTCTAATTTAGTTGTTGATAATTTATAACTTTAAATTAGAACGTCTATATTTAATTTAAATATGTACATATATGAAAATATTTATTTCTTGAAATCGATCTGTAGGTGTTTTGGTCGAGTACCAAAGAAACATCTTGCAGAACATTTTTTGTTTAAGAACGCACTTGACAGAATTCAATTAAAAAAAAATTACTTTGCCTTTAATTAGTTAATCACAAACTCTATTAATTAAAATCTGGGCACTTTTTAAATTCTCTCGTACACTTATCAAATCATATCACTGTCGATTGGCTATTGTTCTGCAATTTTTCTGTCGCTTACTTAAACACAAATGTGTAGTTACCGATTTCGTCTTTTAATAGTCAGTGTTTTAAAGATCTAAATAAAACCTAACAAGACGACGAGGCCCAATCATGCGATACTTTAGATGCAAGAGGAATTTTTTGATTTTTGGATATTTTGTATGGGGAGTGGTAGAAGGGGTGACGGCATTGAACTAATTTTTTCACATCATGCTAGAGTTGCTATTAGAACGTCTTATACAAAATTTAAGCTTCAAAAATTTAATAGGTACTGAGAAAATTAGTGTATTGGATTAAGTGAAATTGTGCAGTTTTTATGGGAGGTGGTGAAAGAAGTTGGGAGTTTTTAGTAATCTTTTCAGAAATAACTATAAACATCATGCATTTGACATGTTTTAAATTGCAGATCATTAGCATTCATACTTTTCAGGAAAATCGAATTTTTGTGAAATTGTGTCATATTGATGGGAGAGTGTAGAAGGAGTGAATCTAATCACCTAATTTTTTCAGTCTTACTAATAATTCTAATAAATATTTAGTGCACAATCTTAGCTCGATAAATTTTATGCGTACTGAGTAAATTGGTTTACAGTATTTCATGAAAAAGTGCAATTTTTATGGGAGGTGGTAGAAGGAATAGGAGGATTCAAATATTTTTGTACCGTAGATTTAAATTAGTATAAAAATAATACATTCCAAATTTCAGATCTATAGCTTTCGAGAAAATCTTTTTATTGTCAATTTCTGTAAAATTGTATGGGAGGGGTAGAAGGATTGGAGTGATTTGGCCCGTTCACAAACTAGTCTTTACTTTTCTATGAAAAAAGATGTGTACAAAATTTGAACTTTCTAGCTCAACGCGTTCTCGAGCTAGAAAAGACACAGACGGACGGGCGGACGGATATCCGGTTTTGAGATTTTTGAATGATAATATGAACTTCTGTATCATTTTTTTTTCTCCGAGCCTTATTTCTTAGCGTTACAAACTTTGCAGCAAACTTATAATACTCTTAAATGTCATCTAGAGTATAAACATTTCATCTGTGTGACTAATAGCAGAGATAAGTGAAGATATAAAGATGTCTCACTCATTACAAGAAAAAGTCACAAGAAGAAAAAGCTCGCTGCCTTCTCTCGCATCCAAGCGAATTTAATACCGGTATCAGCACGAAGGGGAAACAAGTTCTAAGCGAATGATGACGTAGTGTGGCAGAAATTGATAATGCACTGGTTATAACCAGGTCGGCTACATGCGATCGCAAGAAAAGGGATTCTCGAGTTGTGTGTTTTTTTCGTAAGTAGAATTGAATTGCTATTCTGAACGTTTTTGTTACTTTTAGCAAAGTCAGTACCGTGGTTTTGGTTTTGATTTCATAAATTAGTGTGAATCCCAAGAAAAGCATAGGTTTTGTATGATTTATGAATGAATGGAATTGCCTTTTGGACGTTTTGGATTTTAGGATAAGTTAGAAACATGAGATTGTACATTCTTTCATTTCATTCATTTCATTCGTTTCATTCATTCATTTCTTCTTTCCCCTTCGTGCTGGCACCGGTATTGAATTCGCTTGGATGCGAGAGAAGGCAGCGAGCTTTTTCTTTTTGGGATTTTTTCTTGTAATGAGTGAGACATTTTTATGTCTTCATTTATCTCTGCTGACAGTGATATAATAATTTGATAAGTATCATACAATAATATAATTTATTTGACGAAAAAAATGTCACCGATTGACTGAAGCGAAATAAGCAAAAGGATCTCTCATCTACAAATTTCAAACAAACCGCGTTTTTTCGTAAGCCAATGAAGCTAAATAAACAAATTTCATACCATTGGTAAGGCATTTTCATGCAGGTTTCCTTTTTTCGGGTTCCAAGTTTTTCCCTCCGCGATTTTTGTTCTTCGCAGAGACCCTGCTACATGTATGAGACAACAACGCAATATTTTTTGCTCGTGCTGCTTACGTTGTTCCATATATTTTACATGCCACACAACCAATTACAACGTTTGAAAAGATTACTAGCTACTTATAGAAACTTCGTCCAAAAATAAAAATGGAAAAGTGCTTTTCTTGAACTGTTAAGTGAAACTCAGCCCGAGGGGTAACGAGTGATAATTTGGTGCTTTGTTCAATTTTCAAAATGATTATTTTGCTGCGATAAAGTCGGTAAGGAATAATAGGCTATAGTTTACAAAGTAGTGCATAATGTAAAGATACTCGTAATATAATAATGCGAAGGTCGTGAGTTCGAATCCCGGTCGACGCATAACTCCTGCACACTGCCGGGTATACCTTGGTTACCTCAATCTATGAAAATGAAAAATTCGTAGATAGAGGATTGTGCGAAGGTCTAACAACCCTTCCTCAATAAATAATGAAAAAATGTTAAGGAACCTGAAGGTTAGGGGGCCAAGGCCCGCTTTGGGATGTAGCGCCATTGTAGAAAAAATGTATAAACTCTTCGATTAGGAATGCCCCCAGTGGTGCATGCGCGAATAATTCCTCTGGAAGTATTGTAGCAGTTTATATCAAAATTGTTCGGAATTCAAGTTAAAAATTTCATCTCAATCAAATGACATGAGGCAGTTTTGTCGATATCTAATAAGCATGCCCATTAAAACAACAATTTTGAATTAATTGTAAGCGAAAAAAATTATCGCAAAAACCGGAAGCATGTCATCTTCTGTGGAGCTACCGAATCTAAAAGAGCTGTTTAAATGGACAGAGTCAACCATGACACATCGATGATACGAGTTGCTAGAAACTAATATTATGGAATCTGATACCAACGTTAGGAAGGCAAGCCGTATCTATCGACCATTAACTGGGAAGCTATTGTATTATAGATGTGTCCGAGTCATATGCTCAAGTTCTTATTATGTTTGAAACATCATTAGTCATAGAAAATTCATCAGGGAAAATACAGCTTATAAATTTTCTTATGGTAGTACGGAATTACAGTGTCAGCAATTAAACAAGTTAGTGCAGAAGTTTGGAGGAAAAAAACTAAAGGTAACACAATTAAAAATTCCAACGGCGTGCCCAAATAATAAAGTTAAACAAAAATTAAAATTGAGTAGTATACGTACCATATATTATCAAAATGTTCGAATTTAAGAATGCATGAAATCAACATTAATAATTGTCGGTGGAAGACAAATGCTAAAATTTTTTTCTGAAACTTTGTTAAAACCATATATTAATCCCAATGAGTTGTTTTAGCGTAAATATACTGAGGAAATTAGGTATTGCCTTGCAATTGCTATATATTAAACAGCAAGCAAAATATTGTTAAATTTATTGTTAATTATGGGACCGATTGTATATTTTGCATAATAATCCAGCTTCAATCGTTTTATTGTCTATGTAAAAAAAGGTCAGTTGCAACATCTCTGGAAGTTTCTTTAATAGCTATTATTCCAAACAATGACATGCTAAATTAGGTAAAATGAATAGCTGGAGTCAAATAACGACATGACATCGACTACTATGAAACAATGGTCAAAATTAAACTTTGACTGCAAATAATGCAAACTTCCTTTTACATTACTTAATTACTTACGATGGCGCTATAACCCAAATTGGGCCTTGGTCTACTGTATACTCGCCTCTCTCCTTCTCGGCCCAGACCACATTCTCCAGTTTTAAAATCTTAGCAGTGATTTGCTGTCTGCGTCATCGAATCCTCCCAGCGCTTCCGTGGTTTTCCAACTGGTCTTTGTCCATCGACTTTGCCCTTTAGTGTGCGTTGGGGAGTTCTTCCGTCATTCGTTCGCTCCACATGAGCAGCCTAGTGTTGCTTCCTGAATTTTATGAGGGTTAATACTGCTGGATTGTCGAAGATGGCATACAATCCTGTAATGAATCGTATTCGCCAGATCGAGTCTTCCCTCACTGTCCGAGGATTGTTCCGACGACTTTTCTTTCAAAGGCGTTAAATAACTTTTCGGACCCCACGTTTCGCTGCCAGGTTTAGCACAGGTTTTATAATCGATTTATGGAGTTTATATTAGTTTAGTTTTCCTGATTTTAATTATAAATACGTCGCCAGAACTATTTTTCTTTTTATCTCGACTTGCATCCTTCAATAAGTTTGCCCCTAGGTATAAAAAGCTGTCTACGTTTTCTAGGCTATAGTCTCTTAATACAATATTTTGTGTAATTGGCGTCTTTTTATAGTTGGTATCATAACTTTTGTTTTATTTTCGTTAATACGTAGTCCAACTTCCCTTACTACCGAGTCAAAGTTTACAGATATTTCTTTACCACTGTCCAGAAATTTTGCAAGTATATTTATGTCGTCGGCATATGTTACGAGTTGTGTGGATTTGAAGTGTAGTGTTCACTTCGTAACAACAGGAAGTTTTTGAACATATCCGAGTGTCAAGTTGTACCTGCTTAATAGCAGGTCATCAAACTCATCCGCACGAACGGCAACAGCAGACATAATTGTCTGCTGTTGCCGTTCGTGCGGATGATGAGCTCCGAATGACGAGCTGTTCGAAGTAATGAGCCCATGAGCATGACCCTTTTAACTAGGGAATACGCGGCTATCGTGTTGTGTAATTTAAAATGTTTGCCCATATTTTTCCGTCGTTACTGTTCTTCCATTTTTTCTGTCTGTAAATTTTGTTTGCAAATAATCTAGGATCATTATATTTATCCTCTCAGCCGTTCCGTTTTATTTTGTAAGCTTGATTTTTGCCCTATGCCTATCTTGGTGTTCGTTGTGGGACTTATCTATTCTTTTGCGCCGGGGTTGTTGTCCTATCACCTCCTCTGCGACGGATGTAATGTCATCTTTGATATTTTTCCACATTTCTTTTATTGGCATGCTGGTGTTGTTGATGAGGATCGTCGCGAAGTCGCCCAGGCTGATACGTACTTCTCAAGTACTTTCTCATCCTTGAACTTGTCAATGTCGAATTGAGGAACCTGATGAGTTTTTGCAAGTCCTTGATTTGCTATTCGACATCGGAACTTGGCCGAATGCTGGATGCCTTTTCTAAGTTAGAACGTCGTATATTTTGTTGAATCTTCGTCCGTCGAATGACGCCCTTTTTCTCTTATGAATGTCTCGATGCAGGAAGCATGTTGAGCTTACAGTAAGGTTCTTGCTGCTGGCGAAATCCGTCATGGATTGGACACAATCGTCCATT
Source organism: Chorisops tibialis (assembly GCA_963669355.1). Classification (NCBI taxonomy): domain Eukaryota; kingdom Metazoa; phylum Arthropoda; class Insecta; order Diptera; family Stratiomyidae; genus Chorisops; species Chorisops tibialis. Next base: position 166,371,432 of record OY770263.1, on the reverse strand, counting down.
GACGGGTTTGAAGTTGGATAATTGGTGTTTAAACTTACGATCGACGATGAACGCCACTCTAAACTACAGGCTTCCCGAAGATTTCACACTTTTGAAAATTGTTTGCGTTTTAATGTCAGTAATCTCGCTACCTCCCCGCAAGGGAGTAGTTGTAGGATGAGGTTTTACCAATTCCTGCAACTATCTTTGGAGACTATCGACTCCACGGACCTGAGCTAACTATCCCCCTGTGGGATGGAGGCTGTAGAATTTACCCACAACCAGTCCTGCTTGCCCTAAAAATGGCAAATGGACACTCACTGGATCATGGGCTTATCACCCGTGATCTTAAGACCTAAATGATACGAGAAACTTATACAGCGCCTCGGATACGGACTGATTCTACGGTTACGACTTTTCGCATTCGAAAACGGACTATGATTGGCTTCTGGAACGTTCGAACATTGAGTGACGGGGGAAGAGCTGGGGTTACTCGGTCCTTGCACCGCCAATCAGTGATCGACCGTGAAATGGAGCACTACAACATCCAAATCTTGGGCTTGAGCGAGGTCAGGTGAACAGGATCAGGAGAAGAACGAATCCCTAGCGGAAACACTATTCTGTACATTGGCCCTGAAAGTGAAGCCAGAAATGGCGTGGCGTTCGTCCTTACGCCGAGAGCGAGAAACAGTCTCATTAGCTGGGAACCAATCTCGGATAGGATTATCGTCGTCAGGCTCAGGACCAGTGTCAGAAACGTCACAATTCTGCAGTGCTACGCACCAACTAATACCGCAACATCTGGTGACAAAGAGGAGTTTTATAGCCAATTGAGTGCCACCTTCGAACGTGTTCCAAGAGGTGATATTATTATCCTCTCGGGAGATATGAACGCCCAGGTTGGATCAGACAACATTGGACTAGAACACGTCATGGGGAGGCATGGTTATCCTTGGGTCGATGCATCACGACCTTGGATTAAGAGACCCGAAAACGGCGAATTATTTGTGGAGTTTTGTAGTACTCGGCAAATGGTCATGGAAAAAGGGTCCCTCCTTTTTCCACACAAGAGTCATCATAAAACATCTTGGGTTTGACCCTGATGGTGTTACTCACAACCAGATCGACCATTTGGCTATAATTCGCCGATGGAGAAGATGTCTCCTCGATGCGCGAGCGAAACGTGGAGCTGACGTGGGGAGCGATCACCACTTGATGGTTGCCCGATTGAGATTGTGTACAGCAGCTATCCGACGACCACTAATTCTTAAAAAAAAGCGCAAGCTTAATGTGGATAAACTCAGAGATCCCAACAAGAAACGCGAATACACCACTATTCTACGCGAAAAGTCATCCACATTGGGTGAATATGAAATGCGCACACTGGACGCCAATTGGGAGGCAACCAGAAACAATTTTCTAACTAGTGCTGAAGAATCTGTGGGATATGTGCAAAGCGGTGAGAAACCCTGGATGTCGCAAGACACATGGGACAAGGTTGGCAATCGGAAAAAAGCCAAATTGGTAATCATCTCTCAACCCGATGTCAACCAACGAACGCCCGACTTGAGGCAGAACTACCGCGCTGCTCATATACAGCTTAAAAAGGCTGTTAGACGCGACAAGAGAAAGGCCATTGAAGATCTGGCAAACAAGGCAGAATCTGGGGATTCCTTGGGGATATGGGTTCACTATTTAAAATCATGAAACAGTTGACGAACAGGAATTTCACCGCGAACCACCTGGTGAGAGATGTCAACGGAACTCTCATTAATATGAGTGAACACCAGTTGTGACGATGGAAGGAATACTTCTCTGATATTTTAAACATCTTGTCAGATGAAGATATTCCGGAAACAGAACAACTTCCAAACATCCAACCGCAACAATCCTCTATTAGGGACGATCCCCCAGATAAGGAAGAGATAGTTTCCGCCATTCGGTCAATGGCTGGAAGGAAAGCTCCAGGTATAGACGGACTACCAACCGAACTCCTCAAAGCGGACCCGGATATAACAGCCGATATACTCCTCCCACTCTTCACTAAGGTGTGGAATGATGGAAGATATCCGACTGAATGGAAGGAGGGCGTCATTGTGAAAATTCCGAAGAAGGGCGAACTTCGGGGTTGTGGCAATTGGCGTGGTATATGTCTACTTACTGCCGTATCAAAAATTATGGCTAAGGTAATTCTCAATAGGATTAGTGATGTCGTCGAGAGCACTCTCGAAGTTTATCAGGCTGGGTTCCGTAAAGGGTCGTCTTGTACCGACCACACAAATACCCTACGGATAATATTAGAGCAGTCAGTCGAAATGGGTTCGCCACTACATCTCATGCTTGTGGACTTCGAGAAGGCGTTCGACAGCGTTAAGCGAGATTAGATATGGAATGCTTTGCGTAGGAGAGGTATTCCAGATAAGGTCATAGCTATGATTAAAGAATCCAACGAAGGTGCAAGGTGTCGCGTCTTGCATAGAGGAGAGCTGTCCAAGAGCTTTCCCGTGAACGGGTGTCAGACAAGGCTGCATATTATCACCAGCCCTGTTTCTGGTGGTAATAAATGACAATTTGAAAGCTGCACTGGAAGGTGAAGAAGGTAAAGGTCTTCAATGGAGACTATTTAACATCTTAAGTCACCTTGATTATGCTGATGACGTGTGTTTGCTTGCACATAACCGTTCGGACTTAGAGTCAAATGTTCGCTCGTTGCATTCTAAACGCAAAAAGGCGGAACTGAAAATAAATGTGCGTAAAACCAAGTACATGCACATGGGTTCGAACGCAAGCACACCGATTGTTCTTAACGGACAGGATGTGGAAGAGGTGCAAGATTTTTGCTATCTTGGAAGCATTGTCAGCATGGACGGCGGAGCCGAAAAGGATGTTGAGGCTCGGCTAAATAAAGCTCGTCAGGCCTTCGGTATCCTTTCCCCTTTCTGGAGGTTAAGAGAGATCTCCCTTCGCACGAAGCTGCGAGTTTTTGACGCATGCGTCAAATCCGTGTTGTTATATGGTTGTACTACGTGGAAAGTGACCGTTCGACTTACCAAGAAACTACAGACTTTCGTAAACCAATGTCTCCGACGCATTTTAGGAATATTCTGGCCAGAAGTAATCTCCAACGACGAACTTTGGAGTACAACTCGTCAGACTAAAATAGGTATTGAGATGCAACGGCGGAAGTGGCAGTGGATCGGTCATACTTTGAGGAAACCAGAGCGAAACATCGCAAAACAGGCTCTGGATTATAACCCTCAAGGAAGACGTCGGGTTGGTCGACCATGTAACACATAGAAGCGAGCAGTTGAGCAGAAGGCCAGAGGAATAAACAAGTCCTGGCAACAGCTTAAAGCCGATGCTCAGGATCGCGCCTTGTGGGAGAGAATTGTTTCTGTCCTTTGCTCCTATAGGGAGTCTTAACAGGAATTTGATTGAATCTCGCTACCTAACAATTTGGTTTCTTGGAGTACAGCGATATTTATGTTGTATTCGCTCACCTGTTTCAGAAGCGCTTTCCCTGCTCCTGCTCTGTACATATATCGCACGTTCCAAGATCCGAAGCAATAGTTCATTTTTCGTTTGCATAGTCGCTGCCGTTGAATTAATGCAGTACATGGCGGTGCTTTATATCTACAAACAAGTGTGGTTTTTTCGAGAATATGAGTTGTTAACACATTGCCTAACCCCTAACCTAGAGGGCCATATTACAGTGCTAGAATACTTTTGTAAGAGAGGGGGTAGAAGTATTGGAAGTATTCGACTAAATAATATCTTAAACTTTTAAACATTTTTTTAAAATGAATTTTTTTTGTTTTTTCAATACATATAAAACACCTAGTGCAGGTTAGGGCCCCTCTTTGGTGGATAACAGTTTTGGTTCAAATTAATATTTTTTCTTTATGTATGTCAATTGGATATGCAATATTTTAATTTTATATCTTTTACCAGAGCTTAAAATACGAAAATTATATAATCTATATAAATATAATTGTAGTGTCTGTCTGTTATTTGTTTATAAACGGCTGTAAATAAGTTTTCTGCTTCATTTTAGCAATAACTAAGCAGAATCAAACGTTTTTAAAAAATTTCTCTGTCTGTCTGTCTATCTGTCTGTCTTTCCGGCTTTCACGCAAAAACGGCTGCACCGATTGCATTGAAACTTTCACAGATTATTAGGTCTGCCTTGGGGAGTAATCTGCTTTAGGTTTTATTTTTCTCCCCTCACGCCTTCTACACCCTCCCATACAAAGTGACAAAACTTATAATAATCAAATTTTCATGGAAACTATTAAAGCTATTAATTTGAAATTTAAAATATGTTATTTCTATTATAAATGCAATCTTCAAGTATATAAATAGTTTGAATCCCCCAACTCCTTCCACCACCTCCCATTCAAACTAAACTTTTTCATGAAATACTATACTCCAATTTTCTCAGTACGTATAACTTTGATCGAGCTATGATTTTGTATTAAATCCTTAATTAGCATTGTTATTAATGTCAGGAAAAACTAACCTATTAGGTTTACTCCTTCTACCCCCTCCCATACAATCTGACACAAATCCATGACTTTGCGAAAACTCGATTTTCTTGAAAAGTGTGAATGTTACTGTTCTGAAATATAAAATATATCAATTCAATGATAATTGTAGTTGCTTCTCAAAAAATAACTCAAAACCCTCCACTCCTTGCACCACCTCCTATACAAACTGCACTTTTTCATGAAATACTCTGAACCAATTTTCTCAGTACGTATAACTTTGATCGAGCTAAAATTTTCTGATGAATCCCTAATTAGTATTATTATTATTATCGGGAAAAATTAACCGATTAGCTCCACTCCTTCTACCCCCTCCCTTACAATATGACACAATTTCACGACTTTGTAAAAACTCGATTTTCTTGAAAAGTGTGAATCTAACTGATCTGAAATTAAAAAGATCAATTGCATGGTGATGATAGTTGTATCTAGAAAAATTACCAAAAACCCTCCACTCCTTCTACCACCTCCCATACAAATTGCACAATTTCACTAAATCCAATGCACTAAGTTTCTCAAGTTACCTATTCAGTTTTTCAAGCTAAAATTTGGTGCAAAATATTTTTATAGCTACTCTAGCATGGTGTGAAAAAAATTAATTTAGTACTGTCATCCCTTCTATCACTCCCCACACAAAAATTCTGAAGATTACAAAAATTTCGATTTCAGCGGTAGTATCATATAATGGGGCTTTACGCACAATCGAAGTCATGTTATGTTTTTAAGCTTAATGTCATTTTATTTGGGCTTTTTTCAATTAACACAAGCTACAACTATTCACATGTCCTTAACACGTATACATATGATCTCGAATCACGGGTTTGATTTGATCACGAGCCTCTCCCATTCAAATGCGAGTATCAGGCTTTCATTCTTAAGAATTTATGGTTCTGACTCCAAAAAATTACAAAACATTGTGTTCAAAGAGCCATTAAAGTAAGCGGATTATATATCCCATCAAACAGCAACCAGAACAATAACTATAGCTCGTACGACCAATATATAGAATTTTACTACATTCTCAAAAATTGCTTATTAATGCGATTTTTATGCGGACAAAGTCGCGGGCGTTTGCTAGTAGATCATATAGCTCTACAATTTGACAAAATTTCAAATTAATACCTGTTTTGAATTTTGAAATATAATGGTTTGAAATTTTGATAAGTGCACCATTTTTAAAATGCTCCTCATTCCCCCCCCCCCCTCCACTACTATTAACACTAAATTTTATATTTTTCTTGTAGTACGTATAAAATAACTTAATTTACATTAAGACAATAAAGTACCGGAAAATTTTAAATAAAACGCAAAATATTTAATTAATTGACAATATTTATTTTGTCGCCTTCACAGTAGTCCCCATTAGATGCAACACACATATGTCAGCGTTTTTTCCAGTCCTCGAAACGCTTTTCATAAGCACTTTTTGGTATGGACTTCATCTCCTTCGGCGATTTTGGTTTTATGTCCTCGATGGACTGAAAACGAGTTCCACGGAACGATAATTTCAGTTTCGGGAATAGGAAAAAGTCACACGAGGCCAAATCTGGTGAATACGGTGGTTCATTGATGGAATTTGTTGCTTTTTTGGCCTTAAATTCGGTCACAATTGAGGCTCTATTCGATGGCGCACTATCATCGTGGAAAATCCATGAATTCTCCTTTCATAATTCCGGCCGTTTTTTAAGGATTTGCTCACGCAAACGCTTCTGGTCAAATAGTACTCCTTATTGACCTTCTGTCCCTCCGGAACGAATTCATGATGGATCAAACCACGATTATCAAAAAAAAAACCATGAGAATCGTCTTGATTTTTGAGCGGCTTTGGCGTTTTTTTTCGGTTTCGACTCATTTTTCTCCTCCATTCCGATGATTGTTGACTGGCCTGCATGTCAAACTCATAGACCCATGTCTCATCACCAGTTATGATGCGCTCCATGAATGAGGAATCAAAATTCGCACGATCAATCATGTTTAAAGAGATGAAATCTAAGAGTATTATAAGTTTGCTCTGAAGTTTATAACGCTAAGAAATACGGCTCGAAGAAAAAAATGAATGATACGAAAGTTCAGATTATCACTCAAAATTCTCAAAACCGGATGTCCGTCTGTCCGTCCGCCGGTTCGCTTTCTACCTCGAGAACGCGTTGAGCTAGAAAGCTCAAATTTTGTACACGTCGTTTCTGACGAAAAGGTAAGGTCAAGTTCGTGAACGAGCCAAATCGCTCCACCCCTTCTACCCCCTCTCATGCAAAATGCCTCATTTTCAATCATATACAATAATCAAGTTTTCTTGGAAACTTTCAAAGCTAATGATTTGAAATTTGGAATACATTATTTTTATTATAAATCTGATATACAGTATAAAAATTATTTGAATCTCCCCACTTCTTCCACCACCTCCCATACAAACTGCACTTTTTCATGAAACACTCTATACCGATTTTCTCAATACCTATAACATATATCGAACTCAAATTTTATACTAAATACTTAATTAGTATTATTATTAAGATCAGGAAAAAACATAACAGGGCTACGATTGCGCGTAAAGCGCAATCTTACGGTACTCTAGATGAAATAGAATTTTTTGTGATCCCAAGAAATTTTGTATGAGGAGTGTTAGAAGGGGTGATAGCATTGAACTATTTTTTCCCCATCATGCTAAAATAGCTATAAAAATGTTTTATACAAAATGCTTACACCAAAAATTGAATAGGAGCTGAGAAAATGAGTGTGTTAGATTTAGTGAAAATGTGCAGTTTGTATGGGAGGTGGTAGAAAGAGTGGGGGGATTTTAGTGATTTTTTCATAAATAACTAAAAATATCATAAAATTGACATTTCTTAAATTTGAGACTGGTAGCATTCATACTTTTCAAGAAAATTGATTTTTTGTGAAGTTGTGAAACTGCGTCATATTGTATAGGAGGGGGTAGAAGCAGTAAAGCTAATCAAAAATTTTTTTTCTGATCTTAGTGATAATGCTAAATAAGTATTTATTACGAAATATGAGCTCGATACATGTTATATGTTCTGAGAAAATCGGCTTAGAGCATTTCATGAAAAAGTACAGTTTGTATGGGAGGGGTTGGAAGGAGAGGGAGGACGCAAATAATTTTTACACAGTATATTGAAATTATTATAAAAGTATCCCGAAATTCAGACTAATAACTTTTATACTTTTCGAGCAAATCTATTTATAGACGATTTGCGAAATTGTGTCATTTTGTATGGGAGGGGGTAGAAGGGGTGAAGCTAATCGTCTAATTTTTTTTAACCTTACTAACAATTTTAAATAAATATTTATTGCACAATTTCAGCTCGCTAAATTTTATACGCACTGAGTAAATTGGCTTAGGGTAATTCATGATAAGTACAGTTTGTATGGGAGGTGGTAGAAGGAGGGGGCGGACACACATAATTTTTATACGGTAGATTGATATTATCATAAAAGTAATATATTCCAAATTTCAGGTCAATAGCTTTTATACTTTTCGAGCAGATCCGTTTATTGTCAAATTGCGCATTTGTGTCATTTTGTATGGGAGGGGGTAGAAGGGGTGGAGTGATTTGGCCCATTGACGAACTTGACCTTACTTTTTTGTCAAAAACGACGTGTACGAAATTTGAGCTTTCTAGCTCAACGCGCTCTCAAGCTAAAGAGCGAACGGACGGACGGACATCCGGTTTTGAGATTTTTGAGTGATAATATTAATTTCTATATTCATCATTTTTTTCTCCGAGCCTTATTTCTTGGCGTTACAAACTTTAGAGCAAACTTATAATACTCTCAGATTTCATCTAGAGTATAATTAACTGATTAGCTTTACTGCTTTTACCCCCTCCCATACAATGTGATACAATTATATATACCAACTTCACAAAAAATCGATTTCCTTGAAAAGTATGAATGTTACTAATCTGAAATTTAAGAGATGCCAATTTTATGATATTCATAGTTATTTTTGAAAAAACACTTAAATCCCCTCATTCCTTCTACCACCTCCCATACAAACTGCACAATTTCACTATTTTCACAGTACCTATTCAATTTTTGGAGCTTAAATTTTTTGCAAAACATTTTTATAGCTACTCTAGCATGGTGGAAATAAAATTAATTCAATACTATCACCCCTTCAAAATAGCATAGAACCACAACAATTTCTATTTCATCTAGAGTATCGTAATATTGGGCTTTACGCGCAATCGTAGCCCTGTTATGTTTATACTCTAGATGAAATCTGAGAGTATATTGTGTTTGCCTTACCGTTTGTAACGCTAAGAAATAACGCTCGCACAGAGACGCCAAGGGTACAGAAATATTTGTTGTCGCTCAAAAACCTCGATTCCGAGTGACCGTCTGTCTGTCTGTCTGTCTGTCTGTCTGTCCGTCTGTCTACAGCATAACTCTCGAAAGCTTTGAGCTATAGTACTAAAAAATTTTTTGTGTCATTTTTAGCACAAAAGTAACTTTAAGTTCGTGAATGGGCTACTTCCCCCTACTCCTTCTACCCCCTCCCATACGAATTTCATGAAATTTTGAAATATAAAGAAATTGATTTTTCCTTGAAACATTTTAAGTTATAGACTTGAAATTTAGGTCAAAGTATTATGATATAGATGTCATTAATATTACGGAATATTGATCCGATCCCCTTACTTCTTCTACCCCTTCCCATACAACTGGACAATTTTGAAAAATACATATTTTCAATTTTCTTTAAAATAGTAAAGCTGAAATGACGAAATTTTGCCAAAATTAATTCTACTATAATTGCAATTGGTTTTAAAAATACAAATTTCACAAAATTTTGAAATTTAAATTAAATTATTTTTCTTCGAAACTGTTAAAGCTATCAACTTGATATTTTGTATATGGTATAAAAATAGAAATATCAATAACGGGAAAAAATTGGTTTGATCCCTACACTTCTTCTACCACCTCCCATACAAATGCATAATTTTTGTTAAATGCATTATATCGATTTCCATTAAAACTAGAAAAATTACAAACTTAAAATTTTGCCAGAATTTGTTTTTTAATAGTTGCAATAAATGCTAGAAAAAATTATCAGCTCAGCTTCACTCCTTCTACCCCCTCTCACATAATTTTTAAATTTCATCTAGAGTATCATATAATTGGGCTTTACGCCCAATTTTCATAGTTACAATTTTAAAAAAACCCTCTACTGTGTTAGCAGCCAGTAACCTTTCCAACAAAAAAAATTAGGTGGATAGGTTGTGTAGTTTTTTAGAAAAGTGTACCTAAATAATAAACATAACAGGACAACGATTGGAGATAAAGCCCAATCGTGCGATACTCTAGATCAAAGAGAAACTTTTTTAATTCAAGAAATTTTGTAGGGAAAATGGCACAGGGGTTGACGACATTGAACTAATTTTTTCTCATTACGCTAAAGTTGCTATCAAAAGGTTCTATACAAAATTTAGGATTCGAAAATTTAGTAGGTACTGAGAAAATTAGTATATTGGATTAAATGAAATTGTGCAGTTTGTATGGGAGGTGGTAGAAGTAGGGGCAAGTTATTAAAGACCTTTTCAGAAATAACTATAAGCATCATGTTTTTGAAATGTTGTAAATTGTAAATCAGTGGAATTCATAATTTTAAGGAAAATCGACTTTTTATAAAGTTGTGAAATTGTGTCAGATTGTATGGAAGGGGGTAGAAGGGTAAAGCAAATAGTCTAATTTTTTTGGTCTTACTAAAAATTCCAAATAAGTGTTAAGTGCAGAATTTCAGCGCGATAAATTTTATACGCATGGAGTAAATTGATTTAGAGCCGATCACCAAGCTACAAGCGTTGCGTCAATATGCATTACTTCACAAGATTACATAATTATTTGAAACACTTCTACTCATCCGACAGGGGTGCGGTTTTCGGCAATCAATTTAGAATCCAGTCTACATTATTAATTAGAAATAAAAAAAAATCGATTTTTTTTCAATTTTTTAGGTAGTGCTCCCCTTAAACTAGATTTGGAAGCATTGGCGCCAATCTTCCGGATTGTACTCTATGTTAAACGTGTAAAATGTTGCTTAAAAGAAGTTTGTCTTTTCTGAAATGATGTTACTATTACACCCGGTGCCAAAACATTTAATGCATTCAAATGTTGCGTTAGGATTTTTGCTTTTCTCTGCGATAGCTTTAATGGATGAACAATTAAATTCAAGCGATCTTGTGAACATTCGACGTGATGACATGGTAGGTTCTGTTGGGAAGGCTGGTACTCAGAATATCTTGTTTCAGTTATAGAAGCTTCAGCAACCGCTGCCTGGAAACTCAGAACTGGAATATTCTCGGTATGCCCCAATGGCCTATGAGCGGATAAAACTTCGTTGTAAATAATACGCTGCCATGAATAGCAGTTTTCTTGATCATGTGTAAGAGGATCAGACCTAATCATTGGAATACCGAAAAGAAGGCTTTCCACCTTACCGCTAGTGGTCGAATTCCCCATGGACGTCTAACGAATTATGCGCTGCGCCCAACTTACATTTCGAATAGACTCCCCTGTAATTTGCCTTTTGCTTGGTATTATTGTAAATCTTTCGCACACGAAGCGATATAAATTAAAATCGAAATTCTCCACATTGGTCTACAGAGCTAAAAATGTTATCTTCGCGGATTTGAATTCCATAGTGAAAAATATTTCAAGTTCGACTCTCTTTTATACATTTTTACTAATTAAAAAATATGTGTAACTAATTAAAATCAACAGTTTTTATTAAAAATTAATAAATAAATAACTTTATTAATTCTTAGGTGCTCATTTGTCTGATAATATACTACGACTGACTTAATTTACAGGTCAATTAATCTTTTTTTAGTTAATTACCGTTTAAAAAAAATTTAAATGTAGACTTAACTGTTTTTGAGGAATATTAGGGAAATTTGAGTAATCTTTAAACTTCCGATCAGTGGATTCTGTCTAAAATTTCCAAAATTCATAACAAGTGAAAGCAATAATAACAAAACGAAAAGAAAAACTTGACGTCAAAGACAAAATCATTCGTTAGAACATTTTCTGTAATTGATCATCAGACATGAATATGGTAACTTGCACCGTTTTATCAATCCGTAGAGCTTTTTATAAATACGTAAAAATTTTGAATTCTATGTGTAGAATTCCTCGTAAACGAGTTATTTGATCGCTTCCACTTGTTCGCAGACCCATTTTTGTTCACAACTGTGTAATACTTTTCTCACCCCTTCCACCCTATTCGGGATTCTCGAAGCATGGAACCTATCTAAAATTGCTAAAATTCGTAGTAAAACGACAACATAGAAACTTAGCGTTGAAGACAAAATCATTTGCCAAAATACTTTCTTTAATTGATCTTCCTGCATATTGATTTCCAACGCATCTGTAACTTTTCCCAAGGATAACAAAGTTGCGTACTGCAAATCCAATGTCAGTACTGCTTCTTTGCATTAAAATTTAATGGTTATACGGAAGTAAGAACATTTCATCACTGTAATCAAGAAGTCTAAAGACTTTAAAAATTCTCTACTGAATACCTTCACTGCCCTCATCTTACCTTTACGCCCCCATCTTCCAACCTTTCTCTCATCTTCTTCAATGGTAGTACAGCCCAAATCAGGCCTTGGCCTCCTGATCTTCAGGTTCCTTAATATTTTTATACTCTAGATGAAATCTGAGAGTATATTGTGTTTGCCTTACCGTTTGTAACGCTAAGAAATAACGCTCGCACAGAGCCGCCAAGGGTACAGAAATATTTGTTGTCGCTTAAAAACCTCGATTCCGAGTGACCGTCTGTCCGTCTGTCTGTCTGTCTGTCTGTCTGTCTGTCTGTCTGACTGCCCGTCTGTGCGTCTGTCTACAGCATAACTCTCGAAAGCTTTGAGCTATAGTGCTAAAAATTTCTGTGTGTCATTTTTAGCTAAAAAGTAACTTTAAGTTCGTGAATGGGCTACATCCCCCCACTCCTTCTACCCCCTCCCATACAAATTTTACGAAATTTTTAAATTTAAATTAAATTATTTTTCTTCGAAACTGTGAAAGCTATCAACTTGATATTTTGTATAAAGTATACAAATAGAAATATTAATAATGCGAAAAAAATTTATTTTGATCCGTACACTCCTTCTACCTCCTCCCATACAAATGCATAATTTTTGTTAAATACATTTTATCGATTTTCATTCAAACTAGAAAAGTACAAACTTCAAATTTTGCCAGAATTTTTTTCTTAATAATTGAAATAACTGCTTTTAAAAAATTATCAGTACCGTTTCACTCCTTCTACCACCTCCCATACAAATATATGTATTATAAATTCAAGAAAAGCATTTCTCATTCAAGTATACAAATGAGAGCTATCGAGTTTGAAATTGAATCAAAGCATGGTGATAAGGATGATGATAAGCACTTTCAAAATCATCCTAAACGCTCCACTTCCTCTGCCCCCTCCCAAACAAATGCCCCAATTTCAGGAAAACTATGACCAATTTCTTTAAAAATAATTAAAACTAAAAACTTTAAATTCAGCAAAAAACATTTTGCATGCCATGTTCGGTGTCATATACAAAAAATACAAACCTCCCCCTCTACTTCTACCACCTCCCATGCAAAAGTCTCTATTCACTATTCGAAAGAATTTAAGATGACATATTTTCCGGTATTAAAGTCATTTCCATCTCATCTAGAGTATCATATGATTGGGCTTTAAGCCCAATCATAATTCTGTTATGTTTTTTTTTGTTATTACGAAAGCGTTGTTTTGTGGTGGCCAAGATATACCCACGTAAGTAGTGTGCTAAGATTATACGTCGACCGGGATTTGAACTCCCGACCTTAGCATTGTAGACCAACGCGCTTCAAAATGTCATCCATTAACACCAGAAACAGGGCAGTTTATTATATGCATCCTTTTCTGATCCCCGTTCGCATTTAAAAGGTCTTGAACAGCTGTTCTTTATATAAGACGCGACATATTGCATCTTCGTAGAATTCTCTGATGATAGCTATGATATTATCTCGAATTCCTCTCCTATGCAAAGTATTCCATATGTAATCGCGATTAATGCTCCCGAAAGCCCTTTCTACAAACTTGAGATATATGTAATAACATAAGGGTCCAAGTCTGTAGACAACTCAGTGCCCAACGCGATCACTTTGCTTCTAATTCCTAGCTTTAATTCTACATCCCATCCTCTACGAAATTCCTTTCGCATTTTAGCCTGATAACTCAATCGTATTCAGCACCTTCCTGAAGGTAGACGAAATGATGTATGGACAAGGTGAAATATCACATATAGAGTTTGAAAGTTACTGTTTTCAAAAAAGCCTATGGGACCCAAAAGTCTAAGTCCGTCCCTCTTTTCAACCTTAGCAAACTTAATGACAAATTAAAAGTTTGCGCGAAAAATAAACAAATAGATGAAAATGTAAGGTATCAATTAATTAAAAAAAAAACATATCTGCATATTTTAAACACTACGTAGGCCGCTATTTAAGTTTTGAGCCTAATAATGAAACAACAGTAATTTTTTATTGGAAATAACTTTATTGTTTTTCAAAGTAGTCTCCATGATGATCGATACACTTTTGCATTCGCTTAAACCAATCTTCGTAACACTTTTTCCACTCCGATTGAGGTACCTCCAAAACATGGTTTTCGAATGCATCAACGGCTTCTTCAGGCCTCGAAAAACGTTGACCGCGCAATTTATTCTTGATATTCGGGAATGAAAAGAAGTCATTAGGTGACAAATCAGGGCTATACGGATGATGACCCATCAATTCGACGTTTTGACCAGTCAAATAGGCGGTTGTTGCAGCCGATGTGTGAGAGCTCGCATTGTCATGATGAAGAATGATCCTTCGTTGCCGCTTCCTTTTTCGTATTTCGCCAAACACTTTTGGCAAACAAATGGTTGTGTACCATTCAGAATTAACCGTTCTTTGTTCCTCTAACGGTACGGTTGCCACATGTCCAGTTATTCCGAAGAAACAGGCGATCATTTGCTTCGAAGTGCTCCGCCCACGAACGACTTTTGTCGGATTTGGCTCGTCGTGGAAGACCCATACGGTGGATTGGCGTTTTGTTTCAGGCTTATATGCATAGATCCAAGATTCGTCACCTGTGTAGATGTTATAAACAGCTGTTGACGCACCGCGATTGTATTTTTTGATCATTTCCTTGCACCACTTGACAAGAGCATCTTTTTGATCTTGTGTCAATTTGTGTGGGATCCAACGTGAACAAATCTTCTTCACAGCTAAATGTTTATGCAAAATCTTGTTGATGGTCGTCATACTGATGCCCACGGATGCTTCAATCTCCCGATAGGTCACATGACGATCTTCCAATATTAGTTCGCGAACAGCAGCAATGTTTTCTGGCCCAACAGCTGATTTTGGACGACATGCACGATTTTCGTCCCTGATCGAACTACGGCCACGATCAAATTCGTTGTACCAGCGTTTCACAGTGGCCACGGATGGGGCTTCATCACTAAAAGTCGAAGTGAGTTGATCAATGCACTCCCGTCGTGATAATCCACGTCGAAAATCGTAAAAAATCATCGCACGAAAATGTTCCCGAGATAATTCCATTTTTTCGCTGAGACAAAATTTTGAAAAGACTGTAAACAACAGAAGTTATGCTCTAATGTCAAAACGCTCTGAAGTACGTTATGATTGAAAAGATCATACTTTTCATTTGAAACGTCAGATGGCGCCTATCAACACTGCGTATAGGTTAGGCTCAAAACTTAAATAGCGGCCTACGTACTTGACATATTAGTCACTTGGTAATACCGCGTAAATAACTTTAATAGGTAATTCCTAAAATTATAACAACGAATAATTGAAATTTAATTTTATATGTTGTCCTAACAAACATGACATGTGCAATTGTATTATATATGTATTTTGTAATTAAATGCTTAACTAAATTCTGTGGTGTTTATTAGTTCTATGTAAGTTAACTTCTTTATTTTCTAATTAAAAAACAGGTATTCGGACTATGACCAATTTTTTATGATTGCTATTAAAATAATCATTTTATTCATTCCTTGCACTTAAATTTTTATAGCAACTTTTAATGTAAGTATGCTCTCCATTAAATAGAACACTATCGAGTTACAATTCCAATGACTTAATCTGTTAAATTTTCATAATTCTCATAACATAATATTTGTTTTAATCTATAGCATGATCGATCGCTTAAAATCATAACCATATGGTCACGTAATCCATATACCCTATGTTTAGCCCAATTTATTCCATACACAACACATTGTAGTTATTCGAAAATAATCGCTTTGTTTATAATGTGTAAGCAATACTGATCGTCAGATGTAATTTCTTTAATATTAAGTTATGTAGTTCTAAAGTGCACTTAGCATCATAGTCAACGCGTATACCATTCAAGACATTCCGAGACTTGACATTTTCAAATTTAGAACGTTTACGATAAGATACGGTACAAAGATTCTGTTTTCATAATCGTAGAGAAAACTTTTCTGGCGCATTATATAACTTGTTAAGCAGAGACTTAGAAATATTTGTATTATCATTAATTGTGTTCTAGTTTATTGGGCATTGAGAAAATTGATCAGATATTTGTAACATATCATCAAAACGCATTTATTGTGTTTGTTACAATGGCTGAAAAATTGAAGAATTGATTACTTTGTAATTTGGTTATCAATATGTCAAAAATTACATAATTTTTTGTTATATATTAATTTACCAATTTTATAAAAAGTATTATTATGCGGTTACTAGAGTTATACGTCGACTGGGATTTGTACTCGCGACCTTCGTACTGTACAAACAAATCTCGCATAATAATACGTTTTATCAATTTATCAAATTCTTGCTAAGACCACCTACAGGGGCATAGAACAGAAACAATTATATTCCACAAGGCGCAATCCTGACCATCGGCCTTAAGCTGTTGCCAGGACTTGTTTGTTCCTCTGGCCTCCTGCTCTACTGCTCGCTTCCATGTGCAACATCGTCGACCAACCAGACGTCTTCCTTGATGATTATAGTCCAGAGCCTGTTTGGCGATGTTTCGCTCTAGTTTCCTCAAAGTGTGACCGATCCACCGCCACTTCCGCCTTTGAATCTCAATGCCTATTTTAGTCTGTCCAGTTGTACTCCAAAGTTCGTCGTTGGAGATCACTTCTGGCCAGAATATTCCTAAAATGCGTCGGGAGCACTGTTTCACCAAAGTTTGTAGTTTATTGGTAAGCCGAGCGGTCACTTTCCACGCAGTACAATCATATAACATAACGGATTTGACGCATGCGTCAAAGACTCACAGTTTCGTGCGAAGGGAGATCTCTCTTAACCTGCAGAAAGGAGAAAGGATACCGAGGGCCAGACTAGCTTTATTTAGACGAGCCTCAATATCCCTTTCGTCCATGCGGACAATGCGCCCGAGATAACAAAAATGCATTTTCGTAGGATTCTTTAATCATAGCTATTACATTACCTGGAATACCTCTCCTACGCAAGGCATTCCATATGTAATCTCGCTTGACGCTGTCGAAAGCCTTCTCGAAGTCCACAAACATGAGATGTAGTGGCGAACCCATTTCGGCGGACTGCTCCAATATTATCCGTAGGGTATTTGTGTGGTTTGATAAACTTTTATCCTATTGAGAATTACCTTAGCCATGATTTTCGATACGGATTTAAGTAGACATATACCACTTCAATTGCCACAATCCCGAGGTCGCCCTTCTTCGGAATTTCCACAATGACGCCCTCCATCCATTCATTAGGATATCTTCCTTCATTCCACACCTCAGTATAGAGTGGGAAGAGTATATCGGCTGTAATTTCCGGGTCTGCTTTGAGGAGTTCGGTTGGTAATCCGTCTATACCTAGGGCTTTCCTTCCCACTATTGACCGAATGGCGGAAACTATCTCTTTCTTTTTTGGGGATCGTCCCTAATAGAGGATTGTTGCGGTTGGATGTTTGGTAGTTGTTCTGTTTCTGGAATATCTTCCTCTGACAAGATGTTTAAAATATCAGAGAAGTATTCCTTCCATCGCCGCAACTGGTTTTCACTCATATTAAGGAGAGTTCCGTTGAACTTCAGTTCAGTTGAACTACCTTATTTCTAACTTCAACTTTAATGAAATTCTTGACAATCCTGATTTTGAAGGTGCTGTAGTTGAGTTTAATTATGTTCTGTATCAATTTTTGTTGCTACAGTTCATTTTACCTATCGCAGGAACATCTCATCGTCGTATCCTTGGTATACTAGCGAGTTGCGTGTAATTCCAATGCTCGTAATGCTGCCTGGAAGAGGTATACTAGGACGAAGAATGATACTGATTTTTGTCTGTATGAGGAATATTATGACCTTTTTAAGGATTTATCTACTCGCTTATATTCTGAGTATTTAATTAAAATGCAGTCGGATATTATTAGAGATCCCCTGAAGTTTTGGAAATTAATAATAATAATAATAATAACAAATGCGTTAATTGTAAGCGTAAATCAGATGATTATCCAGCTTCTTTTCAATTCCTTGGCAATGATAGTAACGATCAAGCTACTATTTGTAATTTTTTCGCCACATTCTTCAGTGGATCTTTTACTAGTAGTAGCTTTTCCCTTGATATGGCGTATTTTGATCACTTTAGAGAAACTACTTCGACTACTTTGTCTGATTTACCAATTTTCTATAATGATATAGTCAATCACATCTCCCGTCTTAAAGAAGTGTCTTCTCCTTGCCCAGATGGTGTTCCTGCTGTTGTCCTTAAGCGTTGTTGTCTCTCTCTTGCTGAACCACTCTCTCACCTCTTTCAAAGATTCCTAATAACGGGGATTTTTCCAAATGTGTGGAAGTCGTCCTTCACCATACCTACTCATAAAAGCGGTGCAAAATCTGCTGTTGAAAATTATCGGCCAATAGCTAAACTGTCGGCTATTCCTAAACTATTTGAGTCTATAGTATATGAATGCATGTCGTTTCAATTTCGACTAAACAACATGGTTTTGTTAGGAACAGATCCACTGTAACTAATCTGATAGAGTTTACGAATAAATCTATTTTGGCTATTGAGGATGGTAAGCAGGTGGATTGTGTATACACTGATTTTAGAAAGGCCTTTGATAAATTGCCCCATTCAATAATTTTGTTAAAACTAAGATTGTTGGGTTTTCCGACATGGTTTATAAATTGGATTAAGTCTTATCTATTTGATAGAACCTACCAGGTCATTTTTCATGATTGTACGTCTAAGCCATTTACTGCGCTTTCTGGGGTCCCTCAAGGAAGTCATTTGGGACCACTTCTATTTATCCTGGCTATTAACGATGTAGCCTCTGTTTTTAAATATTCGGAAGTACTCATCTATGCTGATGACATTAAAATCTTTAGGTCTATTAGTTCTAACTCAGATAATCTTCTTCAGGAGGATTTGTTAAATTTTAGTAACTGGTGTCGCAATAATGGCCTTAGATTGAATTTAGATAAATGTCATGTAATGTCATTTACTCGGAAATTCTCACCGTTCGTAGTAACTTACAGTCTCAATGACTGAATTTTAGATCGTGTTAATTCAGTTATTGACTTAGGCGTTACATTTGACCAAAAGATTGATTTTGGCTTGCATATAAATAAGTCTGTTTAAGACGCAGACTTAACGCTAGTTGACACTAATTTATGTTAGTTTTTGTATATTTACTGTACTCTATTTATTAATGTGTTGGTTTAGGGATATTGACGTTTGTCTTGTCCCTTCACTAAATGATGAGCCAAAGGATGAAATGATTTCCATCTTTATACTTGGAATCGATTTTATGGCAATCCCTTGCATTAAGGAATCCTGATAGTGACATCTCTCACCAGGTTGTTGGCGGTGAAATTCCTGTTCGTCAACTGTTTCATGATTTTAAATAGTGAACCCATATCCCCAAGGTAAGCCGCAGATTCTGCCTTGTTTGCCAGATCTTCAATGGCCTTTCTCTTGTCGCGTCTAACAGCCTTCTTAAGCTGTATATGAGCATCGCGGTAGTTCTGCCTCAAGTCGGGCGTTCGTTGGTTGACATCGGGTTGAGAGATGATTGCCAATTTGGCTTTTTTCCGATTGTCAACCTTGTCCCATGTGTCTTGCGACATCCAGGGTTTCTCACCGCTTTGCGCATATCCCACAGATTCTTCAGCACTAGTTAGAAAAGTGTTTCTGGTTGCCTCCCAATTGGCGTCCAGTGTGCGCATTTCATGTTCACCCAATGTGGATGACTTTTCGCGTAGAGTGGTGGTGTATTCGCGTTTTTGTTGGGATCTCTGAGTTTGTCCACATTAAGCTTGCGCTTCATTTGAAGAATTTGTGATCGTCGGATATCTGCTGTACACAATCTCAAGCAGGCAACCATCAAGTGGTGATCGCTCCCCACGTCAGCTCCACGTTTCGCTCGCACATCGAGGAGACATCTTCTCCATCCGCGACTTATAGCCAAATGGTCGATCTGGCTCTGAGTAACACCATCAGGGGAAACCCAAGATGTTTTATGAGGACTCTTGTGTGGAAAAAGGAGGGACCCTTTTTCCATGACCATTTGCCGAGTACTATAAAACTCCACAAATAATTCGCCGTTTTCGGGTCTCTTAATCCGAGGTCATGACGCGTCGACCCAAGGGTCACCATGCCTCCCCATGACGTGTTCTAGTCCAGTGTTGTCTGATCCAACCTGGGAGACCAGACCAGAACAGCGGTAGAAATGGAAATTTTTCAGAAAAATTGTGCCCGCAATCAAGTGACGCGCAGTGTTCTTGCAATTGTGATCGGATACAAGCGCACCGATTGTTCTTAACGGACAAGATGTGGAAAAGATGCAACATTTTTGTTACCTCAGAAGCATTGTCAGCGTAGATGGCAGAGTTCGTATAAAATTGAAGCTCGTCAGACCTTTAGTCTCCTTTATTTTTTCTGGAGGTTAACAGATCTCCCTTCGCACGAAGCTGCAAGTGTTTGATGGAAGCGTTAAATCAATGTTCTTCTATGGTTGTACCACATAGAAAGTTCCCGTTAGGCTTAGCAGAAAATTGAAAACTTTCGTGAACTAATGCCTGAGACGTATTCTAGGGATATTCTGTCCAGATATGATCTTCAACAATAAACTTTGAAGTACAACTGAACAGCCTAACATAGGCAATGAAATTCTAAGGCTCAAGTGGCAGTCGATCGGTTAGACTTTGAGGAAACCAGAGCAAAACATCGCCAGATAAGCTTTGGATTATAATTCTCAAGGAAAACGTCGTGTTGGTCGACCATATAGCACACGGAAGCAAGCTGTTGAGCACGAGGCCAGAGAAATAAGCAAGTCCTGGCGAAAACTAAAGGTCGATACTCAGGATAAGTTTGCCACAAAGTTTGTAACGCTAAGAAATAAGGCTCGAAGAAAAAAATGAATGATACGAAAGTTCAGATTATCACTCAAAAATCTCAAAACCGGCAGTCCGTGCGTCTGTCCGTCCGTTCGCTCTCCAGCTCGAGAACGCGTTGAGCTTAAAAGCTCGAATTTTGTACACGTTATTTTTGACGAAAAAGTAAGGTCGAGTTCGTGAATGGGTAAAATCGCTCCAACCCTTTGCTCCACCCCATACAAAATGAAACGATTTCCGAATTTAATAATAAACTAATTTTCTCGAAAACTATATAAGCTATTAGTGCGAAATTTCGAATACATTTTTTTATGATGATTTCAGTCAGCGGTATAAAAAAATTTCGAGTCCTTCCACCACCTCCAATGCAAACTGCACTTTTTCATGAAGTACTTTAAACCAATTTACTCAGTACGGATAAAATTTATCGAGCTTATATTTATTTAGAATTATTAGTAAAACTGAAATAAATTAGACTATTAGCTTTAGTCCTTTTACCTCTATCATACAATATGACACAATTTGACAACTTTACGAAATGTCGATTTTCTTGAAAACTATGAATACTACTGATCTGTTATTTAAATCATGTCAATTGAATTATGTATAAAGTTATTTCTGAAAAAGTCAATAACAACTCCCTACTTCTTCTACCACCTCCTATAAAATCTGTGCTAAATCCCATGCACTAATTATTTAAGTACCTATTAAATTTTTGAAGCTTAAATTTTTTATGAAATATTTTGATAGCATTTCTAGCATGAGGTGAAAAATTAGTTCAATGCCGTCACCCCTTCTACCACCCCCCTTACAAAATTTCTTCAAATTACAGAAATTTCTTTTTCATCTAGAGTATGCTATGGCTTTACGTCAAATCGTAGTCCTGTATGTTTTATTTTTATATGTATTTGAGCCACAAACACATCGTGTAAATGTTTAGTGATTTTAACTCGCAAATATTAGTTATTTGGAGCATATTTATGTGACGAAAATATATCTATAATTTGATAGGTTTTACTAATGAAGAGATTGCAATTGTATTTGTGCAGTTATTGCTCAAATAGTAACTTTAACTTTTAACTCTAACTTTTTAATTAAGTACAAAATAAAGCTTCAGAGTTATTACATCTTTTTTCTTTAAGCACTCATTCAATATAAACGTCAATTTGTACAATATTTTCATAACAACTTAATTGCTAGAAATTAATTTTAATCGCATTGGGAGTGGGTCTCTGTCTAAACACGTTGATTTGTACGAGAACAACACGAAACACTTGAAGCCGCATTTCTATTTTTATTTCAAGATGCACAAAAGCACGAAGTTTTTATTATGCATACTTTACTCTTCGAGTTTCGACCTCATAAATCTTAATTTATTGTTTATTATTTTAATTATACATTTACAATAAATCATTGCAGGCTAGAAATAGTTGTTATGTATATGTACGAGTACATGCATATTTATTATGGTGGGAACAAAGAATAAGATATTTTTAAATAAAGTAATCATAGAAACTATTATTAAAAAGACAACGTTTTTTGTGATTATTTGCTTGTTGTCGCGAATTTTGGAAACTACTAAATCATTTTGACCCTGAGTAACCTTGGGGTGAAAACCACTGGGTATCGATTGTGACATTTCTGCCAGACTCTTTTTTTTTATGGCACCGAGTATAACTTAGAGGGTCACCCTTTAATGCGATGCACAGTTATGTCGGTATAGGAAGTGGAGGTATTAAGGTGAGACGAAAATGACGGTGGACATTGTTCTTGAAGCACTGCAGGTTGTACTTGTTGGGAAACAAAGTAGCTGGTAAATCGTTCCAAAGTCTTGACGTTCGGGAAATGAAAGACTGCCTATATTTCACTGTACGGGAAGGCAAGGATTTAACCGTGTACTCGTGTGCGCGTTCAGCTTGACGAGTATTTCGGGGAAAAGTGTGCAGTGAAGGAATGAGTGCGCTTAGCTCAGTACTGCATCTACCATGGAAGTAACGATAGTAAATGCTGAGTACTCCGACATTTCTGCGATGCTCAAGAGAATCTATAGAAGACGTGATGGTTTCGTCTCCAATCAGTCGGAACGCATGTTTTTGAATACGATCGTGCAACGCGAGGTGTGTTTTGGGTGCCCCAGCCCAAACATGTGAGTTATACTCTAATCGTGGTCTAATGTAAGCCTTATAGATGGTTGCTATGTCCATAGGTGTGAAATATTTTTTGCATTTTCGGAGAACACCTAGGCGTTTTGAGGCGTCAAGGGCAATATCAAAGATATGCTGGGCCCAATTCAGGTGTTCATTAATCGTGACGCCTAACAGTGTGAAATTATCCGAAGTGGTAAAATGTGCACCATCAAAGGTTACATTGTGAGACAATACTGGAAGATCATGTTTGAAGGATAGATGACAGGCCTGTGTTTTGGATGCGTTGAACTCTACTCTATTTTTCCTGCCCCATTCCAGGATTAAGCTGAGATCCGAGTTCAGTGAATTGAATAACTCTCTACGATTGGAGGCAATAGTATGATGGTTTGATTCAGCAGCAGAGCTAAGTTCATAGGTGTTTTCTAAAGTACTGTCATCTGCAAAACTATGGATTGGATT
Source organism: Chorisops tibialis (assembly GCA_963669355.1). Lineage (NCBI taxonomy): Eukaryota > Metazoa > Arthropoda > Insecta > Diptera > Stratiomyidae > Chorisops > Chorisops tibialis. The sequence continues at coordinate 166,347,894 of OY770263.1, read as the reverse complement.
GAGAGTGGACGGCAGAAGGTCGTTTATGAAAATTAAGAAAAGAGTTGGAGATAAAACAGAACCTTGAGGGACGCCGGAATCAATTGGGTAAGAGGAAGAAGTAACGCCATCTAATACTACTCGTATAGCGCGTTCTGAGAGATAACTCTCAATCCATTGAACAAGGGTATCATTAAGGCCGATGGCCCTAAGTTTCACTAAGAGACAATCGTGCCAAACTCTGTTAAACGCTTTTGCAATGTCAAGTGCGAGAACTTGACCTTCGCCATATTTATGTAAGCATGAGTTCCAACGTTCTGTTAAGTAGACTAAAAGATCCCCCGTCGACCGTCCAGAACGGAAACCATACTGGCGATCATGGATGAGCTGTTTATCCTCCAGATATTTGACGATTTTACGATTGACAACAGTTTCCATTACTTTCGAGAGCACTGAAGTAATGGCTATTGGGCGGTAATTAGCGGGGTTCGCTTTGCTTCCTTTTTTGGGAATGGGCTGAACATTCGCAAAGCACCCAGAAGAGTAAGAAAGATAGAAAAGATTGCGAAGAGGTTTAGCCAAAGAAGAGGCGCACTTTTTAAGGGTAATGGGGGGAATACCGTCTGGACCAGCGGATTTGTGGATATTGAGCTCTGTAAGGATCCGAGAAATAAGTCTCTTGCGAAAATGCAGTGCAGGCAGTGAGAAACCAGAGGGAATTGCAGCTGGAGGCGTTTGGTTTGAAGGTGGAAGGAGAGAGTTTTTTGCGAAACTTGCTGCTAGTAAATTGGCTTTTTCGCTAGGATCAACCACGGTACGGTCGCCAACAACTAGAGGTGGTATAGAAGAAGAAATGAAATTGTTGTTGACCGTTTTGACAAATGACCAGTAAGGCCTCGAGCCCTTAGGGCACTGGAGGATCTTCCGTCATGGTCATGCTCAAATTTAACTCGGTTAAGTATGGAATTGCAGGCATTTCTTGACGCATTGAAAAGTTCTCTGTTTTATTGCCTTTAAATGTTTGAAAAGCTTGTTTTTTGGTTTGAATAGCATCAAGACATTCTGTATTGAACCAAGAATCTTTCGACGGTCTGACTCTCTTTTGACTGGAAGGTATGTAGAGCTTCATACCCTTCAGGATAATCTCGGTGACACTTCTACAAGCTTCATCGCAGTCATTGGAATCGAAGCACAACTTCCAATTAAAGGCATTGAAGAAGTTATTTAGCGACTCCCAATCGGCTCTTTTGAAATGCCAAATATTTCTACTAGGTGCCTTGACTGACAGCGGTGTAGTTGCTGCAACTGGGAATTGAGCACGAATCAAAAAGTGATCAGTATTTCCAATTGGCGATGGGGATAATACAGAGACAGAATATTTCTCAGGTTGGTTGGTGAGAAATAAGTCAAGAAGGTTAGGAAAATGCCCTGCGATGTCTGGTAAACGAGTAGGCTCATCCACCAGTTGAGTTAATCCGTTTAGGGAGGCAAAAAGCTCAGTATCACTTCCCCCCTGGTCCGTAGTGGAGGAATGTTTAAGCCAGGCAATGTTATGAACATTGAAATCGCCCGCGATAACGATTTCAGCGTCAGGGTTAGCAGTATAAATAGACTGAATAGATTTAGATAACCCATCCAGTTCTGATAACGTGTTCGCTGCTGTCATTGCTGGACTTCTATACACATAACAAAAGTACATGATATGTCTTTGGATTATTAATTTTATCCAGATGTAATTAAATTCTGGATTGGAGCAATTTCCTAAATGGGAAACTAAATGAAAAGACACATCATCGCGGATGTAGAGTGCGACACCCCGCTGGCGAAAGAAAGCTGGGACAAGGTGATATCCGGAAACAGAATAAAACTGTTCACTTCCCGGTAACACCTTACATTCGCCAAGTGCTAGAATATCCGGTCTTGCAGTTTGGGTATGGATATACAGCGACAGATAGGCAGAGTGCAGACCCCGAACGTTAACCTGATCAATTGTAAAGTTCACCATAGTCGGAAAAGAGAAGAAATAGGAACGATAGTTAAATAATGACTAGCCGGCGAACCGCGTAAAAAAAAAACCAAATAAGAAATGGTAATGGAAAACGGTAAAAACAAAAAATAAATAAATTAAATTATACCAAGGAAAGAAAAAAAGAAAACCTAGGACAGTACGTGGAAAATGTAAGTAATTAACATTAAAATTAGACTTAAATAAGAAACAGTAAACAAAAATAAAAAATAGCAGGAACGATAAATAAATAAATAAATCAAAAATATTTAGCAAAAAAACAAGAAATGAAATCTGCGCCTTGGTAACACTACCGATCAAAATATTGAAAGGGGAAAAAAATAAATAAGAAATAATAACAAATGCAACCAACAATAACAGCAACAACAACTTTACTAGCACGGAATCAAAAGCAATAAAGTGCTGTAAACCCGTACAGTTCTAGGCCTGGCACGAACAACAGCACCACACTGAAGATCCCGCTAGCCGGCACTTATCTTGATTTGGGAATTAACCAACGACGGTGCCGTGACCCCCTGATGTAGCGCACACATGAAAATATCAATTAACTCAATAAAAATAAAAAAAAAATCGCGAGTCAGGTGGTAAAAAACAAAAACAAATTGGCGATTAATTAATTGTTGCGCGACATTATCAGTGCGATAATCCATGTTTTGATGCGATCCGCGGGTTAACGAGCTGACCGACCGCACTCGACCAAGGGCTCGACTCGACCTACAGTGTCTACTTCTTGCATGGAGTGCGTCTATTGAAGTTGAAATGTACGAACTTGTATGAAGTGATTCCTAGTGCAAGTTAGTAGTTTTTATTCTACGAAAAAAATTTGCCGCATTTTTGCCCTTACATTTTTTCTAGCAGTGTTTATCGGTTTTACTTTATTATTCTAATAATAAAGTATTATGATCGACACAGAAAAAGAAAGATTTACTACCCTGAAATTTTACGTGTGTAAACTTGCCCCCCCCCCCCCCAATTTCGATTTTTTTAATTTTTCTTTTTGCAATCGTTTGTTGGTCGTTTGGTGGTGATTGGTAGTAACTTTTTTTCGTTTGGTGGTAATCCGTATTCTTAGAAATCACGTTTACTTTATTTAGCGTGAACTTAGCCCCCGCCAAAACACATTTTCTTAAATATCTAGAGTTACAGTTATCTTAGCGTAAAACAAATAATGCCATTCGTTTGGTGGTCGTTTGGTGGTGTTTGTTAGTAACCTTTCAACATTTGGTAGTAATTCAGTTAGCTGTAATAAATGATTTTCTTAAAAAGCGTGAAGTTAGCCCCCCATTATGTGTTTTTGTAAATAACTGGAGTTACGATATTCTTACAGCAAAACGGATTTCACTAGTCGTTTGGTGGTGATTGGTAGTCACCTTTTAAACTTTGGTACCCATTCACATAGCAATAGTAGGCAAATTTCCATATGAGCTTTAAGCTTTCCGATTTTGTGTGAAGTTGGCCCCCCCAATGTAAAATTTCGAATTATTTTTTATTGCATTCGCTTGGGGGTCGTTTGGTGGTGCTTGCTAGCCCAATTTCATCGTTTGGTGGTGATCGGTATAGTAACAATATCGAACTTCCGTTAGATCTTTATTCCGAAAAAGGCAACCCGAAATAGAATTATGAATGAAAATTTCCCCAATATTTTTGATTTTTGAAATTTTCTTATTGTATTCGCTTGAGAATCGCTGAGAATCGCTTGGGGGTGTCTGATAGTCTAATTTTATGTTTTGGTAGTGATTAGTATAGATACAGCATCGAATTCCCGCAAGAGCTTTATTTCAAAAAAAGCAACTCGAAATGGATTTATGAATGAAACTTACCCCCAAATGTAAAATTTTTTAATTTTTCTTTTTGACTTATTTAACGGTAATTAGTATAGTTACAATATCGAATTTCCATTAGAGCTTTACTCAAAAATAGAAACCTGAAATATAATTATGAATGAAAATTTCCCCAATATTTATGATTTTTGAATTCTGATTATTGCATTCGCTTGGCAATCACTTGGTGGTGTTTGCTCGTCTAATTTCATTGTTTGGTGGTGATCAGTACAGTAACGGTATCGAGTTTCCTTGAGAAAATTTTTTCAATAAAAGCATCGAATCTAATTATTAATGAAACTTCCCCCGAAATTTTAAATTTTTAAATTTTTCATTTTGGATTCGCTAGGGGGTCGTTCGATAGTGATTGGTAGTCTACTTTTATTGTTTGGTGGTGATCAGTACAGTAACGGTATCGAATTTCCTTGAGAACATTTTTTCAATAAAAGCATCGAATCTAATTATTAATGAAACTTACCCCCAAATTTAACATTTTCATATTTGGGCGGAATGAAATGCGATATCTACAAAGTAATTTTATTAACTTTGCTTTACTTTTTATTAATTTTTATATATATGGCAGCATGTGGCTCAATTTTAGTGTCACTTGAGCATCTTTTGACAGAGTTGCACATGCTGTCAAAGCACTCCCAGCGTCCGTTTGTTCGTATACAATATGTATATACAACGTAGTGATTTCCTCCAACAAACTTGATGATTCCAGCTAGACTGAAATAAAAAAAATTAATGATTGTTAGCATGACTGTATGATCATATTCAGACTTCTGAAAACTTCTTGATTTATCAAACTAACCCAAACTCCTCCTCCGAAAAGTCGATCAGCATTGGGAAATCCTTTAGTTTGCATTTCAGACCACTTGTATCTTCTATGTTTCGTCGAATGTCCAGTTCAATGAAAATATGTTGGTTAGATAGTAGTGAAATTTTACAAGTTTTGTTGCAGTTATTCATGCTACATATTTCATTAGAGCTACGGGAATGAGCCGCATAGATAGCTTGTTCAAGTGCGCCAAATCCAAATTCGGATATAATATTATGCGAAACACTCAAAGAATGGATACCTCGTATAGTTGTTTTTTTCGAACAAGTGTTATTTTGACATGTAGAGAGCCATCGTGCACTGGGCTCGTTAGTCATTAAATTTTTCCACATTGTTGCCACATTATCTCTTGTGTCAATGGTTTCAGACAGTATAATGTTCCCAATTTGATGGTTTATCATTGAGGCATATAGATTTTTTAATAATGATGTCCTCCCTTGCAATACACTATTATCAGTTCCGTTTATGATAAGGCGTGAAACGAATTATAATGTTTCGTTTGATGATTCGTTCACGAAATTTTCATAACAGTCATGATCAATGGCACTAGTGGTAAGTATTGCAATAATTGCATCAAATGGACAAGTATTTTGCAAGTAAATTGTTATTCCATTTATTGTCTCCGGACTTGATAAATTTCCGTTTTTCAAGAGAAATGATTTCGTTGAATTCTTTTTTTTCGAGAAATTAATTCGAGGATAAGGTGCAAAGAACTTACTTTTTCTTTTTGGTGATTTCTCCGGCACTGTTTCCTTATAAGGTGCCATTATCTGTTTTTTTTACTCTAGACTTGTACTATGGTCAGTTTCATTAAAAACTTGCTTAGGAGCCTTATTTCTCCAATTTTCTGTGGCCATGACGTCCTTGTGTTCAATATCATTTTTATTTACTGCTAAGTCATCTAAAACTAATTTCTGTTTTTGAAGGTTTAAATTCACCAATTTTGAGACAAATATTTGGGATCCTCCCGTTAAATCCTGTAGGTGTACTTTAATAAATTTATCGATTTTTATTGGCCTATTGAAATCTTTTAAGGTATTCTTTTTTAATTCATTAAAGTACCCTTCCACTTCCGCCGATGATGCATATTTATCTCTGCAACCGAAATACGTTGTCATTACCGCAGACCATAAAGGAAACTCTTTGGTTTTGGATTCCAAACTTTCAAAAAAATCTTTTAAATAATAGGTGTTAAACATTCCATTTTTGGCTTCCGAACCAAGTTTTACTCTGTTCTGTATATTATTTATCCATTGGAAAATATTGTTATCACAATCGTCATTATCAACTTTATATTGGTCTTCCAAATTTATATTATCTTCTTCAATGTCCACATACTCGTAAGATGTTAAGATGTTTCGGTTCTTCAAAAACATGTCTAGTTGACTTTTACAAGATATAGCTGCAAGTGGATCGGTAGCATATCCATCATATTTATGAATTACCACTGTGCATATTAGCAGAAATATGTTTTCGAATTCTTCAATTGTCGTACAATCAATTAATAGACTTACACATCTTACAAAAAAAATCACGTATCTCGGGATGATTTATGCTTTTGAAACATTTCCAGTTGCATACAGCATGAATGAAATGAGCTACATCTACTCTGACGAAAGTTGAAGGTTTTTGTACCATTGCTGTATCCTTTGCCGTTAAAATTCGGAAGCAAGTCTCAACGTAAGCTTTTATAGTTTGATTGTTGAATGCAAGAGTTTGGGCCGTTACACGAGATCTAGAGTAGTCGGAAACTGATACCTTTGGTTTTGGTGCACCATCTCGCAGCCATGTTTTCAGCCAATATTTCAATTGCTCAGTATCATTTTTTTCTGAAAGCATTTGGGTTACTGGCACTGTTTGTATTACTAAAAGTAACTACAACTGTAGTTAAAAATATGTGTCCTGATAAGCCATCTTTTCGTATTAATTTTTTAACTAAGCTGCCAGTTGAATCTATACTTACTTTTGCATTATTTTTAACATACCTGCAAAACTCTTTATAGTTGTGCACTTGAGCTGGAGCTCTATACATAACAAAAAATTTGTAGGATGCAATGGCTTGTATCGATCTTGTGAAAGGAAAAGTAGTTCGCATGTCTTCTATTGCTCGAATGACGTCGCGTCCGTCGAATTTTTTAACGCCTAACGATCGATCAATACATTCTTTCTTAGCATGTCTTAGCACATTGGACTTATACAAAATTGGTGCTGGACCATCACCAAGTGTCATCTCCTGCCTTGCAGTTCTCTTTCGCCAAATAGAGCATCCTTCAGCAACTAATTCATTGGATATTTCCAATCTTTTTTTACCCTTTAGGCGTCTAGTTACAGGATCGTGGAAAGAACTTGATGGGTCGTTCGTTTTAATTCGGATAATAACCTTATTTGTTCCAATTAGTTCACTTTCGATGTGCCCAAAAAATGAATTGCCACATGATTTGCTTGTACATTTTCCAACAATCGTTAAAAAGTATTTTGGAGATAACTTATATACTTTTGCTGTTTTGAATGTGTACGCACATGGAAGTCGAAATTGACGATAAAACATTGTAAAGTTCATGTCTGTCCATTCACCTTTTTTTAAAATAAAATACTGTCTCTCACCGTATACAACAGTTTCCGGTTTTATTTTTTGCCACTGTTCATAGAGCTACAATCATTTTTGAAATTATACTCCACATCAATGCCTAAGTCAGTCCTAGCCTTTGATAAAATGCACCTCCTGTTTTCTCTCACATTTATATATACACTATGAGCAGTCCATTTTCCACTTAAATCACTGCTCATTTCTTTCCACACATTGGCGGTATATTCCGGAATATTCTTCTGGTGATTATAATTGCAAACATTGCCATGAAAAGGAGAACAAACCGGTATGTGTCAGCTCGTGCCTTTCGCACCACGATGGATACTTGAATCTCCTGGCGCAGACGGAGCAAACCAACACGCTGAGAATTGTAAGTTGTGCAGCTGCATCTGCCCTAGAGGTGGACGGGGTCGGTTAATCGAGATGTTGCATTTCTTCTCCGAACGGGCATTGAACCGTGCCGTCCTTTTCGTTTTTTCTTTTCTCCAGATCATTTGACATCGTGGTGCTAATATCTCGAACAAATTTCAAAGCAAACTGCACGTAAGCAATAGAATAGCAATACTGCAAGCTATGAAAATAGAGCGATTAAAAAAAGAACATGAAAGCGATGTTGATGAAATCTCCTTGACCTACCTGGAATATCTTGAGACTCCAGAGAGAAGAGCCAATTGAAACGGCTATATTCGCAAATTAATGTAAAATGTCGTCATCTTTAACGAGGCTGCATCTTAAAAACGATACGAAAATACAAAAAAAAAGACCCACATAAGGGATATGAACACCGAAAGACGTTAATTATTGAAACCTTCGAACGAAATTTAGGCTATTAACTCGCCAGTTTCGATTTGACATTTGACGTGATGAAATTGTTTAACGTCAGAATTGTGACACTGACATTGTAGTAGCCACCACGTGTGTTGAAATTGCTGCAACCGAGGTGAAATGGCTGCAAGCGAGGTGAAACTGCTGCAATTGTCATGTCCACTTCATAAAACATATCAAATTATTGTGGTGAAATTTTTAGATGATTTTAGCACAATGTAGACAAACGCAGTTCGAACTTGTAGCTCCATGAATTTAAGAAACAGTTTTATATTGAAAAAGTGTAGAAACACACTTTACGCTGTTTATGCACTGCCGGCAGATTTTTGTTTACAGAACAAAAAAAAGTAATATTTTGCGCTGCGTCTTTGATATCTCGCGCAGCGTCTTCATCCATTTTCCAAACCATTAAACTTTACACCGACTACTACGCCCTGTTTCGGAAAACTTCAACACCCTGGTCTCAAAATTGACATTTCAATGATCCCGAGCATAACCTAAAAAAAACCGAAGTGAAACTAGTGGAGATTTTTTGTTTTATTTAAAAGTTGTTCTAACTGAAAGTGCAATACATTTCCGTAATTTCAATGACATCTGACAAATTAGAATATGATTCCGCCATCGGCGGTCAAATTACAATTCCCGATGCGATTCAAACGTATCACTTTGCAGCCGCTCGTGTCACGGAAGTCCGCCAGTTACTCAATGAAATCCAGAACCCCACGAGCAATAAACTAGCGTTTCAATCGCTCCCGAAGCACATGAGACGCCGTGCTATGTCGCATCATCCGAAACGGCTGCCGCGGCGATATCGTGGCATACATAAATCGCAAATGGCCAAGGCCGGCAGTCCGCAGACCACGAAGCGACCGTCTCGGAAGTACCGCCGTAAACCGAGTAATATGCTGCGTGAGTACTTGCGGCGCCAGCAAAAGAACATTTGGCTCGAGACGCACATCTGGCATGCCAAGCGATTTCACATGATCGCCAGGTGGGGCTATAAGCTGCCGCACTCGTCGTGTGCGAAGACTTTCAGAGCGAGTTACCGAGCCTCAGCGACGCACTGCCTGGTGCAAGATGTTTCTTTTTTGGGATGCTTGGAGATCAGAGGGCAATTGGACGATTTGAAAAAGGGACTGGGACAAATTACCAGTTCGAAATGTGGACTGGGTATCGCAGCAAATTGCTTTATTGCCGGAAAACGAGAGGGCAAAGTAGACTTGTTTAGGGCGGGACAATACCCCAAAGGTGCGCTGGGTAGAGTAAGTTTTTTGTGGCGACCGACTGAAGGCTTCCTGGAAATTACTCGAACGCTTTGGATTTTTGCACATCCTTCGATCTATCGGGAACTTTTAGAGGAATTGATGACTGTCTTCGAGTTGTCTAGCGATCAGAACCAAACAACAGAAATAACAAACGAAGAAGGAGTAAAAATATTGACTAAGACCATCGCCTACTCGAGATGTCCCACCCACAGCAACGAAGACACAAATATCCGGTTGACCGAATTGAAAGACACAATGAATCGATTTCGCCTGACCGGACCACTTTCGCATTCTGTGCTGGCGTCCAGCCTCAAATGCAAAATTTTGCGCGATGACCCGGATAATTGGTTCAAAGATTTACATTCGAACGAGAAGTATACACGATCGCATCTACTGCAAACCACGTTCTGGGAGAATTGCAAAGCTATCACATCGCCCGCCATGCTCATCCCCAGCATGATTCTGGGCTTGAACATCGAAGACCCACGCCTCAATCGACCCGCAAAGCGAACAAAAGCAATCCCCGATCCGGTTGCCGTAAATCAGGCAATGCTTCTTGAACTTCCCGCAGAGCTATCGCACAGTGCAATTTGGGACCCGGACATCCGAACCAATCTGACCGAGAAGATGATGGCCACTCATGAATTGTGCAGGAGACGAAATGAAGATGCAATCGTACCGGGAGACCGCTGCCGCTTCGAAGACGACATGCAACCCGTACCGGTGCTTCTAATCCAACGACCCGGATCGCAGGATAATTCCTACAAAAAATTAGGCTACGGTTGCGGCTGGGATGTAATTGTGCCTTCCGGTTACGGCATTTCTCTTTGGTTATCGCTGATTATGTGGGGCGCTCGTCCAGGAGGACTACGCGAAACAAATGCAATCGCAAAAGAATCAGGGCAAGATGAATTTCTCCCCGATACGTTATCGGCACGGAAAGAATCGGCCGAACGGTATCGCGAACTGCGCGGTAAGTATTTTCGATTGCCGCCAAATAAGCGAACGAACTATCGAAAATTGGGCATTGTCAGTCCGTTTAAGTGCTGCTTCAGGCGATTGCTGAACGAGTGGAAGGAAGAATCATTGACTGATGATAATTTCTACGTCCTACGCGAGAAACAACTGCTGCAGTACATTGATTTGGCCTTACATCGTAGTCAGCCGCTGCCAAAACTTCCGGCAGATTGCCTCATTCCGGTCTACTTGAAAATGAAAAGTCGGGGTAATCCCGGCGACTTTTCCATCATTTGCTTACCAAAAAGTCGTGACCTAAAACAGGACTTGAAGCGACGAAAGTACCACAACAACGAACCGATTTATGTCGAGCCTCTTCACACAGACAGTAAAGAAAGTGAACGAAAAAGACTGCGAAAGGATCACAAAAAGTTGCTGAAACGATTGCGGAATCGCAGAGTACGGGAAAAACGAAAAATTCAGGTAGTGAAGCGACTCTCAAGAAAATCGAACAATTTCTAAGCATAATTTTTCTTTCATCAGGAAACCAGCGAAAAGAGAGTGAAAATTCGGTCGCCTGGAACGAGTACGATTGTTGCGGAACAGTTCAAGAAAATGTGCGAACTGTGGTTGCCGGACGAGGCTGGTTCGGTACGGCATCAATGCTCTCGCGAAGTTTTCGGATATGTTACACAGAGCAGCTTTAGTTTCACCGAGGCAATGGTTACGGCTGTGGGATATGTTACAGCCAGTGGTTTACGCGAACTGCTGAAAGTCTGTCAGGGCCGAGAGAAAACTGTTTTGCTGCGCGGCAATAAGACCCGAAACTATCGATTTGCTAGCTTTAAGATCAATTTTTGTGCTACGTGATTAGAGGAGTTTTTTAGTGATAAATTGTTGTAATCGTTTTTCTCATTTTTGCATGAAGCTTAAGCTTAAGAAGGTTCTTCAAGATTGCGATCTTGGAATTGTTTATGGTTTGCGATTACTTGTAGAGTTTGTAGCAAAATCCTCTGAACAACGTTATACAGACTGTATGTAACCTGTGCTTTTGAAACAAAAAATTTAATCCGAAAAGTCAATTAAACACCACCAATTCAGCATTGCACTCACATCAACCAGTAGTTGCTGGCTGCTTTGATCATTAATCTTTAATCTCCAGTTACTGTGTTCGAACGGATATTTCCAAGTAGTGTTTGGCTTTTCCGTTTGGCGATTTACTTATTTATGATAGCGCTACAGCCCAAATCGTGCCTTGATCTCCTGTATACTATGCCTCCATTTTCGGTTCAGTAACCGCGAACTCCAGTTTGCAAATCCTAGCAGTGATTTTCTGTCAGCGTCAATAAAATGCCCCCCCCCCGCGATTTCGTGGTTTTCAAACTGGCCATTGACTTTGCCTCTAGGAATTCTTCCATCATCCATCCGCTCCACATGATCAGCCTATTGTAGCTTCTTAAATTTTATGAGGGTTGATATTTTTGGATTGTCTAAGATGAAATACAATTTTCTATTGTATCGTATTCTCCAGATCGAGTCTTCTCTCAAAGTTTCAAGAATTCTTCGAAAGACCTCCGGAAGATTGAGTTAATGTTCACGTTTTGCTGCCATAGCATAGCACAGGTCTTATAATCTATATAAATATAATTGTAGTGTCTGTCTGTTATTTGCTTAGAAATGGCTATAAATTCCTTTTTGCCTTAGTTTAGCAATAACTAAGCAGAAACTCACGTTTTTAAAATTTTTCTCTGTCTGTCCGGCTTTCACGCAGAAACGGCTGAACCGATTGTAGTGAAATTTTCACAGTTTATTAGGTATGCTCCGGGATGCAATCTGCTTTTAGTTTTATTTCCCTCCCCTCACGCCTTCTAGCCCCTCCCATACAAAGTGACTCATTTTTAATAATATATAATACTCAAATTTTTTTGGAAACTATAAGAGCTATTAATTTGAAATTTAGAATATGTTATTTCTATTACACATGCAATCTTTAAGTATACAAATTATTTAAATCCCCCCACTCCTTCGCCCACCTCCCATACAAACTACACTTTTTCATTAAATACTATACACCAGTTTTCTCAGTACGTATAAATTCCATCGAGCTAAAATTTTCTACCAAATCCTTAATTAGCATTATTATTAAAATCAATTGTATATTGTATTGAACCCCCCATTCCTTCCACCACCTCCCAAACAAACTGCACTTTTTCATGAAATACTCTAAGCCAATTTTCTCAATACGTATAGCTTTCATAGAGCTAAAATTGTAATTATGGATTCCTTAATTAGCATTATTATTAATATCGGGAAAAAATTAACCGAGTAGTTTCACTCCTTCTACCCCCTCCCATACAATGAGACACATTCCACGACTATGTAACAATTCGATTTTCTTGGAAAGTGTAAATGGTACAGATCTGAAGTTTAAAGTATATCAATTGCATGATAATTATAGTTGTTTCTCGAAAAATCACCAAAAACCCCCCACTCCTTCTACCGCCTCCCATAAAAATCGCACAATTTCATTAAATCCAATGCTCTAAGTTTCTCAGTACCTGTTCAATTTTTGAAGCTTAAATTTGGTACACAACATTTTTATATCTATTCTAGCTGATGTGAAATAAATTAATTCAGTACTATCACCCCCTCTACCACTCCCCATACAAAATTCTGAACATTACAAAAATTTCATCTGCAGTTTCGCCTGTTTTGGTTTTACGCAAAGTCGTAGTCCTGTTATGGTTTTAAGCTTAATGTTATGTTAGTTGGTCTTTTTTTTAATTAACACAAGCTATAACTATTCACATGTCCTTAGTGATCTTCAATACGAATATGTTCTTGATTGTATTGATTTGATCACGAGCCTGTCCCAAATGCGAGTATCGTGGTTTCATTCTTAATAATTTATGGTTCTAATTCCAACAAAATAGAAACCATTGTCTTCAAAGGGCCATTAAGCTAATCAGTTTATATATCCCGGATAATGTATTACTAACTACATTCTCAAAATTGCTTATTTTGCGATTCTTACGCGGACAAAGTCGCGGGCGATCGCTAGTCTTACATAAAATGTATACGATTCATAAACAAAATACAGTTAGGAAGCGGCCGAATTTGCATTTTACATTTTTATATACAGTCCTTGTTTAATTCGCGAGGTTTTAAAATTTGCCACAAGTATAGCGCATCATTTTCTCACTCACGATACCGACGTTGAATGTGCATTAAAGTTTCAACGTAATTCGCTGGTTTCTACCCTTGGTTACGAAGAACTGTATCTAGTCTTGGCATGAGTTCTGTTACACACTTGGGCTTTGCTAATCTTCTTTTAACAACAATTAATGACCTGTTCTTTCCCCGGTTGTTTACCTTCCATGACAAGCTTAAAAAATCTCCCAGTTCAATTGTTGATTGCGAGCTATCGAGATGGATAGAAGGATCAAATGCGTTGTTTGGTCGAAGAGAAATTTTACTGCAAAATTTTACTGAGCGATACCATGTGTGAGAGACGACATTAGGTGTTCCAGCAGGCTTTTGTTTCCACCCGCAAGGCCAGATCAACTCAGCTCTGGCTTGGAGAAAACTTTCCCCATTTCATAGGGGCTTCAGATTGGCCCTCTGGTAGCGCAGACATCAATCCGTCCGTTGGACTGCTCCTTATTGTCTTCAACCCTTGAGGAAGTGGCCTGCCGAAGACGGCCCCAGATTTTGGAGAGTTAAAAGAGGTCCCGAATCAAGGAAAGGGACGAATTCGAAAAGGTGCGTAATTCATTTGACGATAATTCACGCAGACTTCGGGCTTATTTTGACACATAAGGAGATCATTTTGAATAATTTTGCTTTTTAACAATTTGTTCGAAAAATTTCCTGACAATATAAATTTACAAACTAAAGGTTTTCGTTTTCTATTGAAAATTTTCCTTGTAATAGAACTTATATCACGACTAGATATTTATACGTAACTTGAAAAAAAAACAGAATCGGAATACAGATTTCTTAATAAAAAGAAAGCCAACATCAAAGGACGTTATCAAAGAACGGGAATTTTCAATAGGTTCAAGCTCACTAAACGTGTTAGACATATCGTTCGATGAAAGCAATGTTACTCGAGTCAGCAATAAACGTGCCGGCTTATTTTGAAGGACTGATGATAGTTACTAAATAAGTTTTTTATGTATCATTAAAATTTTGAATTTCTTTTTATAGAATTAACATAATATGGGTGTTCATTATTTTTTTTACACGATTTTCTAAACAGCATGTAGTTATTTTTTCATCTTAAACTTACTTACTTACGATGGCGCTACAGCCCAAATCGGACTTTGGCCTCCTGAATGCTTTGCCTCCATCCATCTCGGTTCAGTGACCGCGTCCTCCAGTTTGAAAATCTTAGCAGTGATTTGCTGTCTGCGTCAATCGAATCCTCCCAGCGCTTTCGTGGTTTTCCGACCGGTCTTTGTCCGTTGACTTTCCCTTTTAGTGTGCGTTTGGGAATTCTTCCGTCATCCATCCGCTCCACATGACCAGCCCATTGTAACTTTTTAAATTTTATGAGGGTTGACACTTCTGGATTGTCGAAGATGGCATACAATTCTATATTGTATCGTATTCTCCAGATCGAGTCTTCCCTCACAGGTCCGAGGATTCTTCTGAGGACCTTTCTTTCAAAGGCGTTAAGTAGTTTTTCGGATGTCCACGTTTCGCTGCCATAGCATAGCACAGGTCACAGGTATATCGTTTTATATAACTTAAGTTTTGTTTTTCTGTGTACGTTTTTGTTCTTTATTCTTCTTTTAATTTCGATGGGTTCGCTTCCATCCTTCGATAGTTTCGCCCCTAGGTATATAAAGTTGTCTACGTTTTCTAGGTTATAGTCTCCTACTGTGATATTTTGTCTGATTGGCGTCTTTTACCTAGTTTGCGTTATAATTTTTGTTTTATTTTCATTAATACGTAGTCCAACTTTCCTTGCTACCGAGTCAAGGTTTACAAATACTTCCTTAGCACTCTCCAGAGATCTTGCAAGGATATCTATGTCGTCGGCATATGCTACGAGTTGTGTGGATTTGAAGCATAGTGTTCCCTTGGTGTCAACGGGAAGTTTCTGAACAACATATTCGAGTGTTAAGTTGAAAAGCATTGGTGCCAGGTCGTCACCTTGTTTAAGGCCGTTTGTTTTAAAACTGGAAGTCAGATCATTTTCTACTCTGACTTGTGACAAAGACTCAGTCATTGTCAGTCGGACCAGTTTCGGTGGGACTCCAAACTCCAACATGATTTTGTACAGTACGCGCCTGTAGATACTGTCGTATGCTTGCTTGAAGTCAACAAATATCTGGTGCACATCAATATTATATTTCCAGCACCTGTTTAACTGAGAATATCTGGTCCGTGGTCGAGCGTCCAGCTCTAAATCCGCCTTGGTATTCACCAATTACTTTGTCAGCATAGGGCTTAATTCTCTTTTCTAGAATTTTCGTCAAGATCTTATAAGACGTACACAACATACATATTCCTCGGTAGTTTTCGCAGCAGAGTTTGTCACCTTTTTTATAAATTAGACATATGATGCTCTTGCGCCAATCTTCAGGAAGTATTTCCTGCGTCCATATATCCGTGACTAATCCCGCGATGCTCATATACAGCTTAAAAAGGCTGTTAGACGCGACAAGAGAAAGGCCATTGAATATCTGGCAAACAAGGCAGAATCTGCGGCTTACCTTGGGGATATGGGTTCACTATTCAAAATCATGAAACAGTTGACGAACAGGAATTTCACCGCCAACCACCTGTCAACGGAACTCTCCTTAATATGAGTGAACACCAGTTGCGGCGATGGAAAGAATACTTCTCTGATATTTTAAACATCTTGTCAGAGGAAGATATTCCAGAAACAGAACAACTCGGTCAATGGCGGGAAGGAAAGCTCCAGGTATAGACGGACTACCAACCGAACTCCTCAAAGCGGACCCGGAAATAACAGCCGATATACTCCTCCTACTCTTTACTGCGGTGTGAAAATTCCGAAGAAGGGCGGCCTTCGGGATTGTGGCAATTGGCGTGGTACTGCCGTATCAAAAATTATGGCTAAGGTAATTCTCATAGATTTTTTTAAATTTCACCAGAATAAAATCCTCAATTGGAGAGCGCTGGACTGTTCTTAACTATGAATGAATCGTGAGCGTTTCACTTATTTAAATTTTTTTTTATTAAATAAAAACTTTGTGAAGTTATGTTAGCAAAGTGGATGCTGATAATCGTGAATATTGTTGAATCTGGAAGACGGCCGTCTTATTCGCCACCTTGTTTGTTACGGTCCGCCGTAAAACTACCGAGGTCACCTGGGAAGGAAAAGAAACGAATTAATCACTGAACCTTAGTATTAGAATTACCTCTCGAAACACTTACCCGACTACGGTCAGGCCGACCCCAAGTGGCTGCGCTTCGCTCCTTGAGCATGGTTCCCGCACGACTAAAATCATCAAACCGCGTCGTAAACGAGATTAGAAGCTGAAAAGAACGAGAGAATTAATGAAGTAGAGTAACGAAAATTAGTTTAAATTGTAAATTTGAATTACCTTGGAGATGCTAACGTGAACCACAAACATCGCTGTTGAACTTCGACACCGGCATCTGGCACCAAGCCAAGGAATGGACTCACATATTACGTCCAATTCCCCGTCCTGGAACCACATACACGACACCAGCAGAAAACTTAGAACGATCGCAAAAAGCCAAACGTCATGCACAAAATGTGGACAAATTTACAACCACAAGTGTCCTGCAATAGTGGGTAAAGGAAGACTAAATGAATTACCTGCCTGATCATCACAGCACCCGCTACGACGAATTAACCCACGCACCAATTCTTCCGCGGGTTCATGGAGTTGGAAGTCGGCATGACCTCGACATCTTCGCTGGACTCGAACTCGACGTACACTTCAAGGAAAACGATTACCAAACGTTACATTCGGTTTCAATTTGTTGGAATACTCACGAAATCACTACACAAAATCACGAGCCGACCAAAACACGAGAAAGACGAAACTCGACGTACACTTCAAGGAAAACGATTACCAAACGTTACATTCGGTTTCAATTTGTTGGAATACTCACGAAATCACTACACAAAATCACGAGCCGACCAAAACACGAGAAAGACGAAACTCGACGTACACTTCAAGGAAAACGATTACCAAACGTTACATTCGGTTTCAATTTGTTGGAATACTCACGAAATCACTACACAAAATCACGAGCCGACCAAAACACAAGAAAGACGAAACTCGACGTACACTTCAAGGAAAACGATTACCAAACGTTACATTCGGTTTCAATTTGTTGGAATACTCACGAAATCACGACACAAAATCACGAGCCGACCAAAACACGAGAAAGACGAAATGTCAAATCAGACGCGAAATGTAAAGGGGTGTCCAAGACCATAATCGCGCACTGCTTTACCGACAACCAATGGAGAGGTTGCTGAGCTTTTCGACGCAGCAAAATTAAGTCGAAACTGGGGAAAATTTGAGCGGGAAAGTAAATGAACTAAAGTAAATAAGTGGGTGGATAATTGAACAAAGAAAAGTTCAACAACCACCTGATTTGGAAAAAAATAAGCTTCTCAAGGCCAGAGAAAAGCCGTTGAGGACTCCGGCTTGAAGCTGGGTGGAGAAAAATTAAGCCAACTCGTCCTCTTTATCGTTTCAACCAGCAGAGGAGTCGGATCAAAAAAGTATTTTTACAAGTGGCGAAGTTATTGAATAATTTTTTAAGTACCCGAAGTGGGTGGTGTTGTATAGTGTCTGTTCGGAGTGTAACAAAATAATTCAGCGACGGAAAGGCGAGGAGCTCTACAACGACGAAACAGAAAACTCAACGACGGAGGAAACAAATCAGTCAGCGACGGAGAACGAGAAATCGATCAACGTAGAAAAGAAACGTAGGCCAGGCAGCGGAAGAAAGGACGGCGAACAACGGCATCCGAGATTCGAAAGCGGTGAACAGCATCGACGATTCTCATCAAGGGCCCCAACGAAGCAGCGCAGGAAACAACGGAAAAAAACCAAGAACCAAGTAAATGCTTTAGCTAGGGACTTTCGCTTGAATCCAAAAGAAAAATAACGTAACTGGTAGCCAGGTTTTTTTTGTTTTTGAATAAAGCCAGTGGGAAAATTTCCAACTACTCATTTTCTTCAGTAAATTTTCTTTATTTTCTGTGTAAAAATTGTTGTGAGCGTGTTTTTTCAGCTTCCGGTTTTTTTTTGGTTTCAATTTCCGCCTCACGGAAAATTCTTCGAGCCCGTGGTCCGGCTCGGGGAAATTTTGAAGGAGCGTGGTTTAAATAACGGATCACTGGCGCCCACGACCCGTCTCCACGGGTTGGCCGGACAAACCACGTTCCGCCCCAAGTGCGAGGGGTTTTGGTGATTGATTGAATTCGTTTTTCCCAGTCGGGGAAAAACGGTAATAAATTTGCGCCCAACGTGTTTTTTTGGCCATACGCGAAAATTTTAAAATTTTGCATAAAAACTTCTAACTTACTTAAAACCGTTAATAAATTAATTGGAAAGAACTTTCAAACAGTAAGAATTAAAATAAGATTTAATTAAAAGTGCTCAAGTTGCGAAAAGTAAAGTGTTACAGGGGTGCTGCGCTGGTCAAGCGTTTCGAAAAGTAATTCTGGGGAACAAAAAATTTCGTATAGAGAGTGCAAACGGGTTCAGTGACGGGTTCGTTTCTTTTAGTGTCCTCGTTGGCCTAATTTCGACCTTCGAAATTTTGTCGGCCACTACCGCTAGCACGCGGAGTCAATAAATAGAGCGACAACCTGGGTCACAGTCAAGTAGAACATAAGTATAAAATATTCAAGCGGGTAGAGGAATTATTAAAAGGTTGGGGAATCAAAACATCGTTTCGAGTAACAACGCGATCATCGCATTGTTAAAACGTGTGCAATCGTTAATTGTTAGAAGTGTTTTGGTATTGAAACGTTTATTTAAATTAGTTTTGAAAGAGAGAAACTGAGAATACTGATCGCGCCCTAGTGCGGTTTATTTAACGCCAAAGGTTCGATACGCGTTTTTATCATTGTCATTGAGAAAATTTCGAGTAGCAGGGGAACAAGTCTCGTGGCCTCGAATGTCCAAGAGAAAATTTTGAGGAAGTGAGGAAGTTATTCTTTTTTTTGGATGTTATTCTTGTTTGGAAGTTGTTTTCTAGGCTATAACAGGATTAGCATCTCTAATTAGTTGATGACAAATTGCGAATCAGATACTGCAAGTGTTTTGTTAATAAAGAATTGACGTGATTGAATTAATTCAACGTTGAGTTTCGATAAATCATTTTAATCTACTAGTCGCTTGCAAGTGGGATTTGGTGATCAAAGTGATGGATAAGGCAGATATAAATCGCCTATCGGCCGACGAACTGAAGTATGAATTGGCCATCTTCGGACTCACGGGAACAACAGTCGACGAATCTAGGAGACTATTACGAGCAACTCTAGGTCGACGAACAAGTTTCTCACTACCCGAATACCCGTTCGATTTCGAAGAGGACAAAGCGGCGATAGAAGAAAAAATAAAAGAAATCAAGGGCTTAGTGTCGTTATTCGCTGGAGACGAAAACTCTGCGGACTATAAAAAAATTAATGCGAAATTGGCATGGACCGTAAGGCGGGTCAATAAAATAATGGCACTGGAACCAGAACAGAAGGAGTATATAATAACGTCAAGACAGGAAGCAGCAAAGCTGTGCATGGAAATCGATGCGAAAGCAATGGGAGACGAAAGCGAGGTCGACGAACACTACAAGGATGGGTTTGATAATCCGCAAGGCACGTCATCGCCAGTGCGACCTAAAGACAACTACATCGCGACGCTCCATTACCCAGACTTTACGACACACCAGAGAGCTGCACCACCAAAAGTCGTACAACCAACAATTTCAGAAGACACCAACCCACAACCGCTTAAAGAAGAGAACAAAAACAATACTCGCCCAGTACAAGTGTATAAATGGGCCATCAAGTTTTCGGGGGCGAACAGGGAATCGCTAAGCGGGTTCCTAGAAAGAGTAGAGGAGTTAAGAGAAGCAAGGGGATGCTCCGAGGAAGAACTGTTCAGGTCAGCCATAGACCTATTCGAGGGGAAAGCCTTGATTTGGCTTCGAGCAAACAAGCCATACACAGAGAACTGGGCGGATTTAGTCTGGAGGCTGAAAGAAGAATTTTTGCCGCCAGACTACAACGACCGACTACTAGAGGAGATTCGACACCGCACCCAAGGTCATAACGAAAGCATAGGGATGTTTGTGAGTATAATGCTCAGGATGTTTGGAAGGTTATGCGGATCATGCACGGAAAGCATGAAACTTTCGTTCATTAAAAAGAACCTGGCACCTTTCTACTCGGCACAGTTAGCTCTACTAGAAATAGGAACAATCGAGCAATTGGTAAGTACGGGTAGAAGATTGGAGGAGGCCAGATTTAAGGTGGATAACTACATACCACCACCGCGTCGACACAACCTGTTGGAACCCGACCTAGCATACGTAGATTCTTCCATAAGAAACGGACCGGAGGGACAGAAATCGGAATTACGCCCATCAGTCAACATTTTGGAAGCACAGCGGAATGAGGCGTCGACGTCAAGATGGCAAAGCCAAACACCTGGAAGGAATTTCCGTTGCTTCAATTGCAATCAGGAAGGCCACCTAGCGAACAGGTGCACACAGCCCAGGCGCTGTTACGGCTGTGGCCGGGAAGGCACGATTAGGAAAAATTGCCGGAACTGCGCGGGAAACGAACAGCGAGTTCCTGGAGGCGCAGCACAGGGAGCTCGCCAGTAATTAAGGCTGCCAAAAACGGAAGAAGAGGGGGGGGTGTCCATACTGATAGCGTCAGTATGAACGACACAATAACACTTAATTTCTTATTAGATAAGCGGTCAAGTGATAACCGTCCTTTTTTGTCAGTGAATGTCGGAGGAACGGACATGTGCGGATTATTGGATTCGGGTGCTTCACGCACTATTTTTGGGATGGAGGGTTGGTCGATGTTGACGGGGAAGGGTTTCGTAATTGCTCCAAATAGCATCAAACGAGTTACGCTGGCGGATGAAACGAATATACAGGTTGCGGGAAGTGTGGAAGTGCCATTCAAGGTTCAGGGGAAGGTCGAGAAGATGGAAGCATTAGTGATTCCATCGTTACCACAAGCGCTCATTTTGGGAGCGGATTTTTGGATACGTTTTGGAATCGTGCCGGACTTAGGGAATAACAAATGGGAGTTCACGACCTGCCAACACTTATCCACAATAGGGACTGACGAGCGACATAGCCACCTGACACCAGAACAAGCGGATGAATTGGGAAAACGGATCGAGCAATTATTCGAAGCCATGCCAACTGTTTTGGGTCGAACGCATTTGGTGGAGCATAAAATCCGGACTAACGCGGAACCGATAAAACAACGCTATTACAACGTTTCACCGGTGATTCGACGCCAGATTAATGCCGAGCTGGAGGAGATGTTAGCTGAAGGAGTGGTAGAGCCATCGGATAGCCCTTGGTCATCGCCCATCGTCTTAATTCGGAAGAAAGACGGAAAATACAGATTCTGCGTGGACTACCGAAAATTGAATAAGGTTACGGAGCGGGACGCTTATCCGTTGCCATATGTGTCAGCCACGTTAGATAAGCTACGCAACGCCCAATATCTGTCATCGTTAGATATTAAGTCGGCGTATTGGCAGATCCCAATGGAAGAAGAATCTAAAGCTATGACGGCTTTCACGGTTCCGGGACGAGGATTATTTCAGTTCAAAAGGATGCCTTTCGGTTTACATAATGCCCCGGCTACCTGGCAAAGATTCATCGATCGCGTCTTGGGGGCCGATCTCGAACCACACGTATTCGTGTATTTAGACGACATTATCATCGTGACTGCCACCTTCGAAAAACATCTGGAAATATTAGAGGAAGTCTTTGGGAGAATTATAAGAGCGGGCTTGCAAGTAAGCAAGGATAAGTGCCAGTTCTGCCGCCCGAAATTAAAATATCTGGGATATGTGGTGGATGCCGATGGTCTCCATGTCGATCCAGATAAAGTGGAGAGCGTCTTGAAAATTCCCGCACCTAAATGTGTCAAGGAGGTTCGTAGTTTTATTGGCGCTTTGTCGTGGTACCGTCGGTTCGTGCCGGAATTTGCATCGATTACAAAACCGATGACAGAGCTGCTGAAAAAACATCAGAAATTCGTGTGGTCAGCGGAATGCGAAGAAGCGTTCCAGAAATTAAAAGAATGCTTGGTCACGGCGCCTATACTGGCCTGCCCAGACTTCGACCGGCCGTTCTTAGTACAGACGGACGCATCAGACTACGGAATTGGGGCGGTACTCACGCAAGAACATCACGATGGCGAGAAAGTAGTGGCATACTTGAGTAGATCGCTCTCCAAACCAGAGCGAAACTATTCCACGACTGAGAAGGAGTGCCTGGCCGTGGTGTGGGCCGTGGAGAAACTGCGATCGTATCTCGAAGGAGCAGTCTTTAAAGTGATAACAGATCATCATTCGCTCATATGGTTGAGCAACTTAAAAGATCCGTGTGGAAGGTTAGCTCGATGGGCCGTACGTTTGCAACAATTCGATATGGAGATCGTACATCGAAAAGGAAAAGATCATGTCGTGCCGGACATGCTCTCGCGGTCCGTCCCAATATTGGCTGGAATATCACCGGATGCCACAGATCATTGGCTCGAAAAGATGAAGTCGAAAATCGCCAACACTCCTTCAGAATTCCCGGGATGGCGGGTGGTAGAGGGAAAAGTATATAAGTATGTAAAAGATCGTTACGCGGAGCTCAAAGACGCCGACAGCGAGTGGAAATGGGTGGTTCCGAAAAACCTACGGAAAGAGTTGCTTCGAGAACACCACGACGACCCTTTGGCAGGCCATATGGGAGTGTTCAAGACACTAGCTCGCCTAACACTTAAACACTACTGGCCAAAAATGAAGGCAGACGTAGCGAAGTACGTACGTGGGTGCAGAATATGTCAAGCCACAAAACCAGAGCGGAAAAAAATGGCAGGCTTGATGACGGAACGGAAGGGAGTGAGTCAACCCTGGGAAACCATTTGTGTCGACTTGATCGGACCGTTACCGCGATCGACTAGAGGTTTTTCTTATATTCTGACCGTCGTGGATTACTTCACAAAATTTCCCCTGCTATTTCCTCTACGTACAGCCACTACCCCGGGAATCTGTAAAGCATTGGAGGAGAACGTACTATTGCTATTCGGAGTACCAAAAATTTTAATCTGCGATAATGGGCCGCAGTTCAAGGGCAAGCTTTTCCAGGATATGCTAAAGAGCTATGGCACAGCCATCTCTTACACGGCACATTATCACCCGCAAGCAAACCCGGCAGAACGCATGAACCAAATCGTGAAGAGCGCTCTGAGGGCTTACGTCTCCGAAAACCATCGGACATGGGACGTTCACCTAGCAAAGGTAGCATGCGCGATTCGAACCTCACAACACGAAGTGCTTGGTGTGACCCCGTACCTGCTAAACTTCGGCCGCGAGATGAGGACCAAAGGAGAAAACCAGCCCTCAATGAATGTTGTCCTAGGCGAAATAGACAAGTCAGCCCTGGATTCACGACTGGGCAATATGGAGATTCTGGACCGGCTCAGAACACGGATAAAAGAGAAATTGGCAGTGGCATCAAACAAGGCAGCGGCGGTGTATAACACGCGACGTAGGGACGTGGAGTTCCTACCCAACGAATTGGTCTGGAGGAGGAATTTCGCGCTATCCAGCGCACAAGATTATTTTGCGGCCAAACTGGGGCCAAAGTTTGTGGGCCCATTCCGAATTGATAAGCGTATGTCACCATATACATACCGACTAGTCGACGAAAAAGGCCAGAACAAGGGGACATGGCACTTGAAGGATTTGAAGCCATATCACCCCTCGTCAAACGTAACACAATAAGCAACTCGACCGGTAATCGGCAATTCGCCAGAGAATTTGGGAGAGATCCAAAATTGTCGACTCAAAACAAAATTGACTTCGATGCGATAGTCGCAACCTACATACAGTCAGTGTAGTGCCTACTTTACTATCACTACTTTACTTTTTATAAATTAAGTAAATCGTAGAAACTTACTTTAATAGCGCTACTTTACTTTTGATAAATGAATAGATCGCACAAAATATAAAAATAATCATATTAGTTTTTTATGAAAAAATTGTAAAAAACAAGTTAGTTGAAAAATAATTTCATTGCTAGATAGTCGAAAAAGTAAAACGTTGCTAAAAAGATTAATAAATAGCAGTCTTAGAAAATTAATTAAAAAAAAAGATAAACAATTATGAATAGTGAAATGTTGTTGAAAAATATATATTACTAATGTGTTGTTAAAATAATAAATAATGTGATAAATAATATAATCAATAATTATAATAATAAATAATGTTATTGATATAAATATTAATAAATATTTTATGTAATATATAATTTAGTGAATTAAGAGTTCGTCATATTGTATAAAAGATATTATAAACGCATTCATTAAACCAGCACACTAAAAATGGTGACCCCGACGTGATATTATTATATATTGGTGAACATGCAAACCAGACAAACAATTCACCATAAATATTGGTGATCCCGATATTTCAGCGAATTTAATCTCCAACGAACGATTTTTTTTTTGGTTTAACAGCAAGCACAACATCAGCAGCAACGACAACAACATCAACGGTAACAGCGAAAATAGAAACATCAGCATTAATAACAACAGCAAGCACAACAATAGCAACAACAGGAAAATTGTAAATAGAAAATTAAAACAACATAACATCAATTCTCATCCAACTTTGAAAACTACCAGCGGCATAAGAAATTTCTCAAACTATTTTTTGAAGAAAGAAAATACAAAAATTGAGTAAATTTTAATCCATTATTTAAATATTAATCTTTATTATTTAAATTTTAGTATTTATTTTTCATTTTGTAAATTTTAAATTTTGTGCGATTTATTAATTTTAATATTAGTTGCGTCATGTCGTATGAAACTTTACCTCCTTCATCTCGGGATGAATCGTTGATAGCTAATCCTTTTTTGGGGTTAGGCGATTCAAATAATATTGCGACCGTCGCAATTCAAAAGGTCTGTTTGTGGAGACGAAATCCGACTGCTTGGTTTCAAGCTCTCGAGGTACAATTCCGGTCAGTTAACATTTCGTCAGAAGCAACGAAATTTAGCTATGCATTGAGTATGTTGACTCAGGAAGAATGTGATAAGGTGTTGGACATTATTGAGAATTTATCCTCTACCACACCTTATTCGGATTTGAAATTGGCTGTTATTTCTAGATTTGGTGAATCGGAAGATCACAAACTTCAGAAATTAATTAACGGTCTTGATCTTGGAGACGATAAACCATCTCATCTTTTAAGTAAGATGAAGGCGTTAGCTGGGTCTTCTGTTGGAGAACCTCTTTTAAAGAAGCTTTGGCTTCAAAAATTACCACCTAATGCACAATCGATTTTAGCAGTAGCGAATGTTTCACTCGACGAATTAAGCATTCTTGCAGATCGAGTTATTGAAACTAATCCTAATTTCAATTGGGACGTTTCAAATATCTCGCAACTAAAAGTTAATGAAATTAGAACTGATCGATTTAGTTTTGAAAGTTCAATCATTCATCAGATGTCCCTGTTAACGAAACAGATTGAATTATTGACTCTGAAACAAAACCAATTTTATAGAAGGAATCGATCACGTTCTAGAAGTAATTCACGTTCTTTTAGTAACTATCGCGATAATTCAATACCAAATTCGAATTTCTGTTACTATCATAAAAAATTTGGAACTAATGCAACTAAATGTCGCAAACCTTGTTCGTTCAACAATCCAAAAAACTGAAAAAGTTGTCTGAAGTGGCGATGTTCGACAACAAACCATCATCATCAAGTCGCCTATTCATTTTAGACAATTTATCCAAGTTTAGTTTTTTAATTGATACTGGAGCTGACATCTCTGTTCTTCCGGTTAATCCAAAGGAAAACAGGGTTTGTGATAAATCTATCGTACTCACAGCCGCCAATTCTTCTAACATCAAAACTTTCGGATTTAAATTTTTAGATATCTCTCTCCAATTAAGAAGAGTATTTAATTGGAAATTTATTATAGCCGATGTTGAAAAACCCATTCTTGGTGCAGATTTTCTTAAACATTTCGGTTTAATCGTGGATATCCGACGTAAATGTATTATCGATCCACTATCACAAATTAGTTCAGTAACTGGTTCCTTGGTTAATGGACCATCTTCAAATCTCGCTGTTTTGTCAACTACACCTTTAAATCCAAAAGTTGAGTTGTTATTATCTAAATTCGAAGGATTACGACGCACCTTAAATTATAGTTTCATAGAGTCGAGCACAGTGCGACACTTTATCGTTACTAAAGGTCGTCCAATCTTTGCCAGACCTCGTCGTCTAGATCCGGTAAAGCTTAGAGCAGCTAAGGCCGAGTTCAATCTAATGATTGAACGTGGTATCTGTAGACCCTCCGACAGTCCATGGGCATCACCGCTTCACATGGTGAAGAAGAAGGATGGTAGTTGGAGGCCTTGTGGTGATTATAGATCTTTAAACGCTATCACTACTCCTGACACTTATCCTATTCCTCATATTCAGGACTTCTGTCAACAGTTGGAAGGATGTACATTTTTTTCAACTGTTGACTTAGAGAGAGCTTATCATCAAATTCCCATTAATGAGGATGATATTCCGAAAACAGCCATTACGACACCTTTCGGACTTTACGAGTTTGTGCGGATGACTTTTGGTCTTCGCAATGCAGCACAAACTTTTCAAAGATTCATTTTCTCAATTTTAAATGATTTTGATTTTTGTTTTGTCTATATCGATGACATTTTGGTAGCTTCTAAATCAGAAAGTGATCATTTCAATCATTTAGAGAAATTGTTTGAACGACTTAACTCTCATAATTTGGTAATTAACCAAACTAAATGCTCGTTCTTTAAATCTTCGGTCGATTTCCTCGGTCATTCGATTGACAAAAATGGAATCAAACCAATCGCTTCACGAGTCGAAGCTATATTAGCTTATACACGTCCATCTACAGTAAAAGATATGCGACGATTTTTAGGAATGATTAATTTTTATCGCCGATTTATTCCTCACGCTGCCGAAGCACAGTCAATTCTTGACAGCTTCACTATTGGTAGCAAGAAAAAGAATGATAAAACAGAATTGGTTTGGTCGGTTACATCAATTGAAGCGTTTGAGCGTTGCAAAAAGCAACTCGCTCAAGCTACAACTTTAGCTTTTCCCTCCACTTCTTCATCTCTTTCATTAGCAGTGGACGCTTCAGATACAGCTTTAGGAGCCGTTCTTCAACAACGATATGGAAATGACTGGCAACCACTAGCCTTTTTCTCGAAGAAACTTTCTTCACCTCAAAAGAATTATAGTGCATATGATCGAGAGCTTCTAGCGGCTTATATTGCCATTAAACATTTTAA
This sequence comes from Chorisops tibialis, assembly GCA_963669355.1. NCBI lineage: Eukaryota > Metazoa > Arthropoda > Insecta > Diptera > Stratiomyidae > Chorisops > Chorisops tibialis. Next base: position 166,320,024 of record OY770263.1, on the reverse strand, counting down.
ATTTATGCTTGAAGGCAGAGATTTTATTTTGTTTACGGATCATAAGCCGTTAATTTTCGCTCTTAAACAAAACCCTGAAAAAGCTTCGCCACGTCAGCTCAGACATTTGGATTTCATCAGTCAATTTACATCAGATATTCGTCATGTTTCTGGTCAAAACAATGTTGTCGCTGATGCTTTATCGAGAATTGAAGCATTAAACCTTGCGACAACTATTGACTACTGCGAAATTGCTGATACTCAACTAATTGATTCTGAATTAAATAAAACTAAAAATTTACCCAGTTTAAAAATCATTCCGGTTATTATTGAAGGTACCATCAATCCTCTTTGGTGTGACAATTCCTTGCATAAACTTAGACCTTACATTCCTTTAAATTTACGAACTCGCGTTTTTCGTACTGTTCACGATTTATCGCATCCAGGAATTAAGGCTACCGTTAAACTTATGCGACAAAGATTCATTTGGCCCTCAATCAATAAAGATTGTCGTAAATGGTCTAAGGAATGTTTTGCATGTCAAAAAGCAAAAATCTCTCGACACGTCACAAGTCCTTTAGGAGATTTCAAACCAGTTTCAAGCAAATTTGAAACAATTCATATTGATCTGGTTGGTCCTTTGCCAACTTCGAACGGTTTCAGATACTGCCTTACAGTTTTGGATCGTTTCACCAGATGGCCCGAAGCTTATCCCCTTACAGATATTCGCGCAGAAACTGTTGCATCTACTTTATTCAAAGAATATATTCCACGTTACGGAACGCCAGTTTCTATTATTACGGATCAAGGTCCTCAATTCGAATCTCGATTATTTCACGAATTAGGAAAATTGATAGGATTTAAACGCTGCAGAACTACTGCATACAATCCTAAAGCAAACGGCATGTTAGAAAGATGGCACAGAGTTTTTAAAGAAACTTTGAAATGCAAAACAAACGAAAGTTGGTCAGATGCACTTCCTTTTACACTTCTCGGTTTACGAACAGTAATTCGAGATGATGCCAACGCGACCCCCGCCGAATTACTTTACGGTCAGAATATTAGACTTCCTTACGATTTTGTTCAACACAAGAACAAATCGAATACAATGTCTGGAAGTGATTTTGTTGAAATTCTTCGTGATCGGATCAACAAATCAAGCCCTCGCCCTCCATCAAGACATAGTTTGGAAACTCCTTTTGTTTTTGAAGATCTCAAAACATGTACCCATGTTTTTCTGAGAACAGACAAGGTTCGCACCTCTCTTCAAACTCCATATGAAGGCCCTTTTGAAGTCATTCAGAGAAACAACAAGTTTTTCGTCATTAAGATCAAAGACAAACCGACTTCAGTATCAATTGATCGTCTTAAGCCTTGCTTCATTAGTTCTTCCGAAGCAACAAACTCGTCAAGAGTTAAAAAGAAAGTTTCCTTTGTCAATTAAATACAAAATGCGTACCACAGACATTCCTTTCCTTTTTTGTTTATTCTTTAATGTATATAATATCGAAAAGATCAAAGATCTTCTCTAGGAAGGGGGTATGTAGTGCCTACTTTACTATCACTACTTTACTTTTTATAAATTAAGTAAATCGTAGAAACTTACTTTAATAGCGCTACTTTACTTTTGATAAATGAATAGATCGCACAAAATATAAAAATAATCATATTAGTTTTTTATGAAAAAATTGTAAAAAACAAGTTAGTTGAAAAATAATTTCATTGCTAGATAGTCGAAAAAGTAAAACGTTGCTAAAAAGATTAATAAATAGCAGTCTTAGAAAATTAATTAAAAAAAAAGATAAACAATTATGAATAGTGAAATGTTGTTGAAAAATATATATTACTAATGTGTTGTTAAAATAATAAATAATGTGATAAATAATATAATCAATAATTATAATAATAAATAATGTTATTGATATAAATATTAATAAATATTTTATGTAATATATAATTTAGTGAATTAAGAGTTCGTCATATTGTATAAAAGATATTATAAACGCATTCATTAAACCAGCACACTAAAGTCAGCATCGGGAAATTCTTCCTTGGATTCAATTCGATTAAAATATTTTTTTGGGAAGTTAATCAGACGTGTGTCAATTGCTTCAAAAGAGTGACCAAACTGTGAAAATTGACGTTGCTAATGCATTGGCGAATTCATTTACAAATCTCCGCAGTAGTGTAAATAACGAAACATCTTGCCAAACTCTAAACATATCGATTACCTCTTTAAGTGGATGTTTCGAAAACTTTCCGAAAGCAATCTTATGCATTCAAGACCAAATCGACAGAGTCCTGCAATTTGTACTTCAGTCTTTACAAATTCTACACAGAACTAAGCGTCCACTCCTCACCATCGATTAAAAATGAATTCTAGTTATTCATTCACAATAGCATTCGTTTCATGCTCTCATGCGTGCAAGAATTTTCTAATATTTTATCAGATGAGTCTAGATTATACATGGGGAGCTCCAGACAGTCTATTATTCAGCTGATGTTAAATGCAGACTTGCCAATAGATATTAAAAGTAACTCGGGATTTTGAACGCATATATTGCTAGGATATTGAGTATGAACATCATGTGAGAAAGTCGCTGGGATGAATCATACCGAAGAGAATAATTGTTTTGTACTTTGCTTATGCGTTGGTGTTAGAAATACTCTTGATGTTATTTCTTTAATGAGTCTGGATGCCGAATTTGAAATCATTACCATCAAGATCGTCGATATAGCTAACAAACATCCAACCGAGCCTGCCATGCTACTTAGCGCATCGCGTATATTATTTCAAGTTTCGAAAATTTTACTGTTATTTGAAATGCCAGAGCGTAGAAACGGACGATTCAGACATATTCTAAAACACTCGTTGAATATGTTTTCTGCTATTAAGAGCATCATATGGACAGTGTATGTCACATTTGCAAGGATTTGAAACGGACGATTCAGACATATTCTGAAAACACTCGTTGAATATGTTTTCTGCTATTAAGAGTATCATATGGACAGTGTATGTCACATTTGCAAGGATTTATTCCGTAACAGTATAAGCTCGAACCAAAGCTAAAATTCATCGATCTAATTACTGAAGTTTTGATATCTGAAAAAAAAAAAAGAAAATTTTTTTTTTGATTAATAGAAGAAAAGTCAGTAAAACATATACAACCATCGTCCTCGGGGGAAAGGACACGGGCTCCTATCGTTACTGCACACGCTAACTCGGACGCGAGTCCTGTCCGCACGGAAACTCGGCGGCAAATACCGGGAATAAACGTCCGGTCGTTACGCTCACATGCGGTAACTCTCGCCTGGGACAGCATACTGCGTTTCTTTTCATAGTCCAAACTCTCGCCGTCAACATGAGTTTATCCGTCCTTCCTGATTTCCTACGGCTAGTGCCTAAAATGAAACTAAGAAGGATATCAGTACGAGAAAAGAAAGGAAAAAGAAAAAAAAAAAAAAAAAAAAAAAAATGAATTGAATTTTTTTATATATTTGTTTTGTGTGCAAACATTCATAGTAATAAGTTGGATATTAGTCGGATTAGCAGACATAGGTTCAACATGGTGGTGGTTAGTTTTGGTCGGAGATACCCTGAGGAAGACCTTAGAAACACGACAGAGATTATGTCTTGGTTTAGTTGAAGGTAGTGGATTAAGATTTCAACAACTATTAGGATTAAGGTTACGGGTAGACTTAAGTAGGATTAGGTAGGTTTAGGAACATAGGTTAGTGATCCCTAGAGTAGTTGAATTAGGATTAGTGTTATTACGATAATTTAGGATTAGGTAGGAGGATCAAGTTGGAACAGTATCATTTTTTTTATTGGCTCACCGGCAACCATTGGATTTATTGCCTTTTAGTTAGGATTAGGTAGACCTTAGGAAATTAGAGATAAGTTAGTAAGAGTGTTAGAGAGGTAGTACGCGGATTATGTGTACGACTCACCTTCGCCCATGTGGCCGGCCGTAGATATACTTACCGGACGTTCCATAGAGAATTTAGGAAATTCTCTCCGAAGTGGGGGGGGAATGTTACGGTCCGCCGTAAAACTACCGAGGTCACCTGGGAAGGAAAAGAAACGAATTAATCACTGAACCTTAGTATTAGAATTACCTCTCGAAACACTTACCCGACTACGGTCAGGCCGACCCCAAGTGGCTGCGCTTCGCTCCTTGAGCATGGTTCCCGCACGACTAAAATCATCAAACCGCGTCGTAAACGAGATTAGAAGCTGAAAAGAACGAGAGAATTAATGAAGTAGAGTAACGAAAATTAGTTTAAATAAACTGCCAACAAGTCGGGCGAAACTTTATTATTTTTGGGACAAAATGCGCATGCGTAGAAAGTCAATATGCAGGTTAGAGTGGTTAGGGAAGACTAAGTGAAGGAGCTTCTTGGGCAGGGCAGTTCTCAATTTAACACTTTCCGGAAAAGTTCAAAAGCTCCATATTTCATTGGTTTATTTATGCAAGTTTGAGTTTTCATGAAGGGAGGGGGGAGGGTGATAGTAAGGGTGGGTGGATGTTAATAGTTTCTTAATTGATTGCTTGAACCAAATCCAATATTCTTTGTATAGAATGTCAGTTTCATAGACGAAATTGCATAGAATTTTCATTGGATTCGGTGAATTTTAAATTCACGAAACCAAACATTTGTATGGGAGGGGGTAGAGGAGGTAGGGGAATTGTAAAATTTGTGATGCAGTTTTATTTCTTTTTTTTTGTGAGGTGCTTGTACTAAATTTCAAGTTTGTAGCTTTTAATTTGTTAGTTATTAGTTGATTTAATGAAATTGGTCGAAATCATACTTTTGTGTGGGAGGGGGTAAAACGGCAAGTGCTATCTCAAAACTTTTAACGTAATTTTATTTCAACTATTTTTGTAAGTTCTTGTGCAAAATTTCAAATTGATAGCATTTAATAGTTAAGTGATAATTGATTTCTTAGAAATGGTCGAAAAAAAATTTTTGTATGGGAGGGGGTAGAAGTTTTAAAGATATTCGACTAGTTAATATTTTAAACTCTTGGGGATTTTTTTTTAATGCATTTCGCAAATTTTCAAGTTTCTACCTAAAAATTTCATTCAAAAATTTTGAGTTTATGTGTTTTTTTCATTGCACATGAAACACTTTGTGCACGTTAGACCCCCACTTCGGTGCATAACAATTTTGGAACAAATTATTATTTTTTTTCCATGTACATTAAATAGATGTGTCGACGTGCAAAATTCAAACTTTGTATCTTTTACCAGAGCCATAAAAAAATCACTCAAAATTTTCAACATTTTCGCTTCCCACCTCCCTCCCCTTACACCCCCCAACTTAAATTTTTTACCAAAATTAAAGACTATATAGCTCTACAATCTGACAAATTTTCAATTTGATATGTGTACTCAATTTTGAGATTTGGTGATTTGTAGTTTTGGAAAGTGCGCCATTTTTTAAATGCTCCCCATTTCCCCCCACTACTATTATGTCCATATATTATATTTTTTTCGTATGTCACTAGTAAAGCTTAGTATGCGTTTCAAGTTTCAATTACATAGCTTAAGAGACAGTCGAGATATTAATTTTTAAGTGTTTTTCCTTGCACCCCCCCTGACCCTCCCCCTTACAAGAATTAGCTTCTATCTAAACTGATTCTAGTAGATCTTGATGCCATCTTAATTGTCTCAAAATATCAATTTTTTATGGGTAGTAATTTCGAAGATATAATCATTTGAAAAAAAAATTCGGCCGCCAATTGGCTCTTAGCCCCCCCTTTTCGCACCCCAATGGATAAAAAAATTAAACTATTTTTAAAAGTTGTCCCACAAACTTTTCTATATGTGTGTTGATTTTTAGCTTCCTAGCTGTAATCATGGTTGAGATATTTGAATTCGTATTTTTCGGTTTAAGCGCTCCCCCCGCCTCCCCCTGAACTCGTACACCCCCCAAATTGGGTATCCTCCTGAGATCCGCAACTATCTACAATCCCCCCAAAAATGAACTTTCTACCTTGAAGGGTTTGGGAGTTAATGTGCGCTGAGCGTACACGTCGGCGTACGGCGTACGGCGTACGGCGGACGGCGTACAGACAGACGGATTTTTTTTTTTTGCATTTTTAGGCTAATTTAGTCATGAAACGCGAAAAAACAAAATTTCAGGGTAGCAAATTTTTTTTTTTCCAAAGTCGATCACAATACTTTATTATTAAAATAATAAAGTAATTGTAAATTTGAATTACCTTGGAGATGCTAACGTGAACCACAAACATCGCTGTTGAACTTCGACACCGGCATCTGGCACCAAGCCAAGGAATGGACTCACATATTACGTCCAATTCCCCGTCCTGGAACCACATACACGACACCAGCAGAAAACTTAGAACGATCGCAAAAAGCCAAACGTCATGCACAAAATGTGGACAAATTTACAACCACAAGTGTCCTGCAATAGTGGGTAAAGGAAGACTAAATGAATTACCTGCCTGATCATCACAGCACCCGCTACGACGAATTAACCCACGCACCAATTCTTCCGCGGGTTCATGGAGTTGGAAGTCGGCATGACCTCGACATCTTCGCTGGACTCGAACTCGACGTACACTTCAAGGAAAACGATTACCAAACGTTACATTCGGTTTCAATTTGTTGGAATACTCACGAAATCACTACACAAAATCACGAGCCGACCAAAACACGAGAAAGACGAAACTCGACGTACACTTCAAGGAAAACGATTACCAAACGTTACATTCGGTTTCAATTTGTTGGAATACTCACGAAATCACTACACAAAATCACGAGCCGACCAAAACACGAGAAAGACGAAACTCGACGTACACTTCAAGGAAAACGATTACCAAACGTTACATTCGGTTTCAATTTGTTGGAATACTCACGAAATCACTACACAAAATCACGAGCCGACCAAAACACGAGAAAGACGAAACTCGACGTACACTTCAAGGAAAACGATTACCAAACGTTACATTCGGTTTCAATTTGTTGGAATACTCACGAAATCACGACACAAAATCACGAGCCGACCAAAACACGAGAAAGACGAAATGTCAAATCAGACGCGAAATGTAAAGGGGTGTCCAAGACCATAATCGCGCACTGCTTTACCGACAACCAATGGAGAGGTTGCTGAGCTTTTCGACGCAGCAAAATTAAGTCGAAACTGGGGAAAATTTGAGCGGGAAAGTAAATGAACTAAAGTAAATAAGTGGGTGGATAATTGAACAAAGAAAAGTTCAACAACCACCTGATTTGGAAAAAAATAAGCTTCTCAAGGCCAGAGAAAAGCCGTTGAGGACTCCGGCTTGAAGCTGGGTGGAGAAAAATTAAGCCAACTCGTCCTCTTTATCGTTTCAACCAGCAGAGGAGTCGGATCAAAAAAGTATTTTTACAAGTGGCGAAGTTATTGAATAATTTTTTAAGTACCCGAAGTGGGTGGTGTTGTATAGTGTCTGTTCGGAGTGTAACAAAATAATTCAGCGACGGAAAGGCGAGGAGCTCTACAACGACGAAACAGAAAACTCAACGACGGAGGAAACAAATCAGTCAGCGACGGAGAACGAGAAATCGATCAACGTAGAAAAGAAACGTAGGCCAGGCAGCGGAAGAAAGGACGGCGAACAACGGCATCCGAGATTCGAAAGCGGTGAACAGCATCGACGATTCTCATCAAGGGCCCCAACGAAGCAGCGCAGGAAACAACGGAAAAAAACCAAGAACCAAGTAAATGCTTTAGCTAGGGACTTTCGCTTGAATCCAAAAGAAAAATAACGTAACTGGTAGCCAGGTTTTTTTTGTTTTTGAATAAAGCCAGTGGGAAAATTTCCAACTACTCATTTTCTTCAGTAAATTTTCTTTATTTTCTGTGTAAAAATTGTTGTGAGCGTGTTTTTTCAGCTTCCGGTTTTTTTTTGGTTTCAATTTCCGCCTCACGGAAAATTCTTCGAGCCCGTGGTCCGGCTCGGGGAAATTTTGAAGGAGCGTGGTTTAAATAACGGATCACTGGCGCCCACGACCCGTCTCCACGGGTTGGCCGGACAAACCACGTTCCGCCCCAAGTGCGAGGGGTTTTGGTGATTGATTGAATTCGTTTTTCCCAGTCGGGGAAAAACGGTTCGTGAACGACGTGAACGAGCCGAACACTCACACAAAAATCCCTGAATTTCACCAGTAGCGCCAACGCAGGCTTTTACGCGTGGAAATTCCGGCCAAGCGCGCGACTCCAGCATTTACAAACCGCATGCACGTTCCATGGAACTCGTCGGCATCTCTTTCACGAATTTTCTCGCTGTCCTTTCACGCGTTATCGTGCAATTTTCAGCGCGGACGAGACGACGACTATTTTCCTCTGCAGTGGAAAATGTAAGAATTTTCCGTTTAAAATAAAAAAAAACTATCGCTCAACAATTTCTACTTGTGTGGGGTTTTTTTTTATTCAAAAAAAATTACCGAGGTTTTAAATAAATTGATCCAATCACTAATCAAGCAGCTATTAATTCTCCACAGTTGAGCAAATACTGAAGACGTAGATAAAGAACCCGAACTCGGTCTAGTCTGGCATCATGCTAAATCGAACTCTTCTCTTCCAGCTAAATCGCTTTATCTTCAGTATAATTTCTATGCAAAAAGCTCGCGATTTTTGGTTTTCGATTCGCACTTTTCGGCTCAATCGACACTCGGCGAATCTGATTTTCGACTGCCTGTTGACGCGCGATTCGGGCGACCGGATCCGTTTGTAGCAAAACTCGAAAATAAGAGACAAAAAATATTTTTTTTTTCGACGACGACCACTGCGTTCTTCGTGCAGCGCGTTTCTATTCTTTTTTTTTCTAAAAAAAAGTACTGTTGTCGCCCCGACCACGTTGGGTGACGTGGTCATTGCCGAGGTTTCTGCCGATCTTTTGAGCAATCTGCAGTGGTTGGGAATTTCGGCCGATCGCTAGATGGCGTGGACCCAACACACATAACTAGGGCCCGGATTTATATGCAGTAAAAAGTACTAAAATATGCAGACAAAATTGCTCAAATATGCAATGAAATATGCACTAAAAAATAAGTGTTGATAGTATTATTCCCTTCAAAAAATGATCGAAATGACAATATGTGCAATTTTAAACGTATTTGCAAGATCATTCTTTCAAAAACTTAACTGTTTTAGCCATTTCTCAAAGTATTGTATAGAGATTTAATAAAATAAAATTTATCAGTTAAACGCCATACAGTTACAACTTAATTTATCACGAACAAAACTTTATTTCTTGTAAAAAAATATATATAAATATACAAATCAAAATATGTTATTGCAAGTCAAACAAATATTGTTCTACTCTAGATCATTAAAATTAATAATTAGAATCATTTCCAAATTTTCTTGTGTGAAGCTATAACGTCTGTCAGTCAGAACATTCTTAAAGATAGAAAATGATCGCTCGACCTCCACTGATGTAATTGGTGCAAATTTATAGGCGCATATCAATAAAGGATCCATATCGAGATGTTCCGATCCACCTTTTAAAATTCGATTTATTTTTTCCAATAATTTCAATCCCTCATTTTTTGACAAAATGTTCTCAAGCTTATTTTTTAGAGCCATTCCCTTTTCGCCTGGTATTAGGTTCGTTTTTTCTTTGAATTCCTTAATTATATTTAAACTTTCATCAAGTGATAAGTTCCTTGTTTCAAGTTTTTTTATTATTTGCGGAATGAACGATAAGTTTGAGGCTATATATGCTAAGTCATTTGACACTGTAACATCAAGTACATTTTGCTTTTTTTGAACACTCTGTGCGTCGTCATTCTGGACCAATCTGCTTATTACAATTTTAAAATTGCTAAAATTATCTGCATAAAACAGAGCCGCATTTAACCACGTACCCCACCACTGCTACTGGTAGTAGAGGTTTAGCCATTACTTCTTTATAAATGGAGACGCGAGCTGGAGCTTTCGAAAACATTTTTTTCCTATTGTTTATTAATGTATTTACTTCTGGAACCACCTCTCTGACTTTTTCGGCTAGATGGTTGCACGCATGAGCAACACATGTAACATGAACTAGTTTGCTGTAAAATGTTTTTAATGATTTATCTGCTTTTATCATGTATGGTGCGGCATCTGTGACTAAGAGAAGAACGCGTTCTTCCATTCCAATGTCAGTCCACAGATGCTTTAATCCATCATTAATGAAACGACAAATCGTTTCGCTGTTTGTTTTCTTCAGTTCTTTAGATGACAGCAAATAAGGGCGTCCTGGAACGTCTTTACTCAAAACTCCCACAAGCAAATGCCCAACATATAAGCCTCTAGCATCTGTAGTTTCATCAACTATAATATAGACAAAATGTGTGTGTGTGCCAATTTTTTGTTTTATTTTTTCAATTACTTTTGTGTAGCAAATTTTGATATATTTTTTTCTTAAAGTGCTGTCGTCTGGAATGCTTTGGTTGGTATATTTTTCTAAAAAACCTTTTAAAGAGGGTTGCTTTAATTTAAATAAAGGGATATCTGACACAACCATAGCGTAACATAGATCCTCAAAAAAATTGGTCCTGGCCAATGATGTAGATGCAAATGAACTGCTGGTTAAAAGCTGCTGCTTAGATACATTTTTTTTTCACGGCTGATAAATGCGCATCTAAAAGTTTAATTTGACGCAATCTATCTCAAAGTTTCTAAAATATAATTCGTTTTGAACAACCTAACCGTTTTTATATGCTGATCCAGTTGAAATTTTTTATTACAGGGAATTTGTTTGGAACAGGCATTGCAAAATATGATTTTATCATTGGTAGTAAAAATATTTCCACTTTTATTTTCAGATGCAATCCATCCGCGTAATTGCACACTTAGGGATGTACCTGTTTTAGGCATTTTAAATTAATTAAAAAAGAAACTGCACTTTTTTTCACGACCAAAAGCGGGCGAACAGAGCGGTCGAACAGAGCACTGAGCAGTCTATGCAATCCAAAGCTACTAGCTATGTATGTAGGTATGTGTCAAAAATGGGGAATTCCCCAAAAAAGTCTGGTCAATGGCAGCTCGGATAATGCAGAGTTCGGTTAATCATGATTCGGATAATCAGGAGTCAACTGTATTAGAACATGGTAGTGCTCCAAATTGAATTTCAAAGAAATTACAACAGTGTCGCACCGTATTTCTTGGACGACTCGCTAGTTAAGTAAACCAAGAGTTACTCTATGAAAAACAAGACACCCGGGTATTGAGAGGTGTCTTCGTCTTTATAGAGTAACTCTAAGTAAACCGAGCTTCTGGTTTAACTTTTTGGCCTTAGTTTGAATAGAAAATAAGCAAACGTGTGAAGTAATTTGTCGAAATATGCCGAAAATAACAGAAATATGCACAGAAATATGCATTAAAAGCTGAATATGCTAAAATATGCAACTAAGTATATGCAATTGCATATAAATCCGGGCTCTACACATAACAATCCCATATAAGCAGGCAACCGAAAGGTTATAATACTTATTTTAAAAATATGGGAAACTTTTTTTAGCAAGGTTGATTTAAGGGGAGGGGGGGGGGGGGTAGCCAAAGAAATTGGCCTCTCATATATACTATATGAGAAAACACGGTCAACTTCAGTACAGTTTTCCTTAAAACTACTAATCGGATCTCGATGAAACTTTGCATTATTCCTTTTAGATATGTACATAATAAAGCTATTAAAAAACATTTAGAAAACAAAACCAATAAAAAAAGTTTTTGACACGAATAAAAGAAAATTCTTTAAATTGACATTTTTTAGTTCTTTTATTTAAAACTTGCCGGAAAAAGAAAAAGGCTGCATTGCTAGAAGGTTAATTTCACAATCTAGACAGTACTGCCAAAAGCTCGTAGAAAAAAAATTAACTCGATATGTTTTGTAGTTTTTTTTTTAAAGTGTACCGAAAGTTGAAAATATGCAATTTTTCCGGAGAAGCAAAAAACAAAAAAGTCTCGCTCGAACTAGTACCTGCAACCTCACCTTTGAAGCAATTTTTAGGGCACTTCCCGACATCGCGGAAACGTGGGGCTTTTTGCATTCAGTGTAGATTTGAGTCTAGTTTAATTAATTTAATTTTTTTTTTAATTTTTTCTTTGACTACGTCCTTAAGCTTGAAAGGAAGAGAGTTGATTCAACCTGACTCGCTGATGTGTCACCGTATACGGGTGCACCCTTCCATATGTTGCTTGAGCGCAGAGTTTCTTATGCTCAAAAAGTACTCGTAATCCACAGTTTACATGAAACGCTAAATTTTCTTCAAAAAAAGTAATGCAAATCATTCCCCAAGCATCGCATCCACCGGATACACCTTTTCCTTAAAATCGTTCCGATTCGGACAACAAAAGGGAATTCGCAGAGGGAGCCAAACGCCACACCGAAATTAGCTCACGTAAAATGTTGTGAAGACTGAAAGAAACGCTCGCATCCGTGCACAGCATCCAATGGGAACGAACCACTTTGAAGGGGAAAAATAAACATTGATGAATAATCGAGTCACCGTTGCCCTATCTACAAATTTCGGCACCTTTCGAGCATAAGGTGCCATAAAAGTTCTTTTAGGGTGCTTAGGTTCAAGATTAGGGTGCTTAGGCTCAAGATTAGTCCTTCGCGTATGGGAGACGCAGCGGAGATGAAGGGGAGCGTAAAATTCTCACGCAACGCCGGAGAGTGCACATGGGCACTGGATTGGGCAGTCGTAATGCCTAAGAACTTAGATTTGAAACTTTGGACCTGGCCGTAATCTAGGATGGGCGTAACGATGGTCTATGTTCCTGAACAAACGAACAAACTTGCTTCTGGATCGTTGCCCTATAATACGATCAAAGTTTCGGTTTCTGCAACGCTAAACTTTGTATTTGGAATTCTCGACACTAAACACTCCCGAACGCTTCCTGCGGCTTGCGACTGGACTGCTTCTGAAGCAGTTCGTAGGAGGATGGTTTCGTAGAACCACAATGCACTGGGGCCATCTAGTTGGGCCCATTGTACTCCCTCTATTCATTATAAGATGGTTTTGTACTCATCCTGTGCTAGCCACTTGGTTCGATTTGAAAAGTAGGCTCGAATGTTTGACGCCTCTGAGATCGTCTAGTTCTGAGAAGAATCTAGAGCCTAATCAAACGAGACGACTGTTGGAGATTTGCGGACAGTGACAAAAATAATTTTCGATATATTCTTCTCTGCCTCGCAACCTCTGCAAAGGCTGTCGCTCGCGATGCGCAGCCGAATGCGTGCAGCTTTAACAAGCAATGACCTGTGGTCAGGGCAACAATAGTTCGGACGCTATAGCAACTACGTTGTAACACCTGAGCTGTAAAATTTTTAGTCGGTTCTTGAAACCGAAGAGTGGTTAGTCTTAGATCCCTCCGTGTAGAGATAAGGTCCTGTACAGGTATCGTGCCGTTTCGTTCAGGAAACTTAATGTGAAACTTCCGTTTCTCAACCTGCGGTTGGTCCATGCGGAGTTCATTCACGGTTAAGACCCACAAGTGAGGCGATATAAGGCACCTGTAGTGTTCCTTTGTGGACAAAACCTTTTCTTGTCTCTTCACCAATCTGTGCTACGATTTTTCGCGAGCAAAGAAGTTTAGCTATCCATGCAGTCAAGAGAGGTTCCCCACTATGGCTGCACAAGGTCTGAAGTATGGCATCAATGTTGATGTGACTTAAAGCGCCTTCCACGTCTAGAGAGGCGCCAAGTGGAACCTCTTTATGATAGAAAGCTTTCTCTACGGCGGCTGTCGTCACATGCAAGGCGATGTCAGTGAACCTACCTTTCAGATAGGCGTGACCGAGAGGTTCAGATTTCGACGTATGTAGCTGTCCACCAGTCTTTCCAGGCCTTTAAGAAGTTGGAGGCTTAATTAAAAATTTTGGCGAGTGGCAGCTATCAGCTATGCGTTGGTAACAACTTCCTGCTAGCCATGGAGCAAACAGCAACATCAGAAATGGTTCGCCAAACCCTTGATTTGATAGAAGACCAATTCTGTCCTAAGTGAATTAAATTGGATGAAGACAATTCCCATCGAAGCCAACAATATTCTTACGACAAGTACAAACTACCCGGCGTTGTGGGTTTCATTGATGATTGATCTCTGACCTAAATTGATATTTTTCAGATTTGTGGCCATTAAAATAAGATAATAGCTATTAATCCATCCTTTGGAGGTGCAGTTCATGACTCTTTTGTTTGGAGCTTGAGTAATGAGAAGACATTTTACGAACAATCCACAACACCTCACCTTTGGTTTTCGACTCCTCGGTAAGGTCGGTGGCGTTGTTTGAACAATGATAGCAAATTTGCGTTACTATGCGGAAATAAGTACGCAAACAATTAATGTGTAGCGTTACATAATCTTTGTCCTCACTTAAATCTACATATCTGTGAAGATTAAATCGCTCCACAAAGACGATCCAGAATTATGCAACGATTCCAATGACTGAGATTAATATGAAAGGAAAGAGCAATGCGGGATAGCATAAAAAATTCGTTAGTTCTTCCGTTGTAAATTAAGAAATGGTTCAAGTTTAACTCATTATTCCGTAATAAAAAATAAGATTCATATATTCATAGTTTTTTGATAGCTTAATATTATTGAATAACATTGACATAAATGAATTCTTAATAATTAATCAAATACTTCTGGAATAAATGAAATAAAATAATCCAACAAAGGCTTTTGGTAATAAAGAAAATTAAAAATTAAATGATACTTAAAATGCATATTAAATAAAATACTTAATTGAAATCACTCCCATAACTTCTTTGCTTTTAGCCAATTTTTTTCAATCGCTGCTTCCAATTCAAGCTTTCTCAATTTTAAGTTTCTTTTTTGTTCTGCATATCCTTTTCAATTTTGCGCCTTTTGGCCCTGTATTTTTTTTCAATGATTTCAAAAATCTTTTCTTTTTTTTACCGTTTTTCTATTTCAAGCATTTCTTGTTGACATTGCTTGTCTTCTCTACCGCCAACAGAGCTGTTAAATACGGAGTTAGAAACAAAAGTAGAAGGAGCACCAAATGATTCTTATAGTTTTATGCCATCAACAGCTGCTCCAATGAAAGCCGACTCCACCACGCTTTCCTCGATTTGACTCAATTTTTTATTGAGTAAGGACCTCCTCCAGTTTTCTTTAAGTTTTTTTTTTGTTATCTCTGAGCTTCGTTTTTATTTTATATTTCAAATCCACCCACACCTAATAATTGAAAGTAAGATTTAATAAAGCATTTCAATTTAAATCCTTCTTCCATTGCAATTGCTTACACGGAGGTCTCCGCTCATTTAATCCGCTCTTTAATGATTACCATATATCACTTAACTCATTTTTTTCTTGCGCGGTTTTTAACTGTTCCGTTGTGCGCCGCCATGAAATTTAATCTGGTTAGCATTGGTACTTAGCATTTCACTTTCCCTGTGCAAATTATCAATAATTATAATTTATAGAGACAAACCTAGCAAAACTAATTTTTATACTTATATTTTCCTGAAATTGAAACTAGTCGAAAGGATCTTACCTGTCGTCTAAAATTTGAGCGTTTCGATGGAGTAAGACAAAGAAAAACAATCGAAACAAAGCTACATGCTACGGCCCCAGAAATAAAAGCTACGTGACCACCGAACACATCAAGCACCGACATGTACGATGTAACTCATTACGTTTTCGAGAAGGTAATTTGGATTGGCTGTGGAATCATCGATACCAAAAGAGGAGATCCACATGGCCTCAGCGTAATTGGGCAGGAG
The DNA here is from genome assembly GCA_963669355.1 of Chorisops tibialis. NCBI lineage: Eukaryota > Metazoa > Arthropoda > Insecta > Diptera > Stratiomyidae > Chorisops > Chorisops tibialis. Next base: position 166,304,293 of record OY770263.1, on the reverse strand, counting down.
CATACCAAATAAACACCGGAATAAATGACGCAGAGCACCGGAAGCCTAGCGCAAAGATGAAAGGAGTAGACAGAGTGGCAAAGTACCATGAGCACCCTACCGACAGTGAAAACTCTGTTCGGGATGAACAAAAGCTAAGGAGGGGGTAATGTTACATATCGACCCCAGTCATTCATCGAATATTCAGCTATCTACTGCACACGCATACATATTACTCATCGACAAGCTTCATGGAAACAGCGAAAAGTGGCCGAAAAGGAAAAACGTCGAGCGCCGAAAAACGACTGAAACAGAAAGATGTTGCGGGCCAAAAAGTGGCCGAAAGGGAAAGACACCGCGGACCAAAATGTGACGCGTAAGAAGATTGAAGAACGAAGTAAAAAGGGCGACCATTTGTATGAGACAGTCAGTCGAAAGTTGGAGAAGCGATTAAGCGCAAAGACTGATGCGATATAGCGAACAAGAAAAGCGTTAAAGTGATTATAAGGGGGTGTAAAATAAAGTTTGCGGTAATTTAATTTAAAAACAAATTAGTTTTACTTTTACTTGAAACTCAGCGACCCCTAGCGCACTTCAATCTATTAAAATATCCTTTAGGAATTTTTGTCCTCAAATTCAGTGACCTAAGCGAACTACAATAAATATCTGTTTGAAAAAATAATAATTAAAGAAAAGCCAGTTTTTTATTTCTTTTTCAAGTTAAATAGGAAATCAGTCTTTTTATTATTTATATAAATTATCTATCTTGTATTCTAGAGAAGATTAACACCGTTGCCTTAAACATATTATTATTTTTTTTTCATTTCTATTTATGATAAATTCAAAAAAATTTCTTTATTTTTAGTGCCATTATAAATTTTCAGCATTTTCTAAACATAACTACAAAAAAAAAAAGAAATTCCATAATAATTTTGTCATGTTTAATTTTTGACGACGACAAAATCAAATTAAATCCAAAAATTTACATTCTTTTCAAATATGTTTTCATAACGATTTTTATATTTTATTGTATAAACCAAACCAATCTTTTTCCATAATTTTAATTAAATTTTCGAAAAATTGTGTGAAATAATCGATAAATCAATGTTTTTTGTTTTTGTTATTTTTTTTTAGGAAACGTTTTCTTAAAACTATTAAGCAATAATTTAATTTAATCGTAGATATATTTTATATTTTCAGGCATTGTTTAAGTTTTTTTTCTTTTAGTTTTATATAGATTTATATTTTGTTTGATTTTTAGTTTTTACATTTTTAGAGTAAAGTTTGAGTAAAAAAAGATCTATTCAAAGTGTGTGTGGAGCAGCAGTGTTTTTTTGTGTTTGTTGGGGAAATAAATTAATTTATGAGTATTAAAGTTGTAATTTAACTGAGTTAATTTCTTTTTCAGCTTAAGTTAAATAAAGACTGAAGAAAATTCACTACACAGGTATTATTGTTCTTTTACTTGAAGTAATGTAATTTTGAAAAATCTTGCGTCGATTTTTTTCTGAAACTGAAAAAGTCCAATTATATGGAAGTTGTGACCAGTTAATGAAATGCACAGAACGAAACGAAAATGAACACCAGCAATCTATGTTATCCTTGTATCATGTCGCTTGAAATAGTTAAAGGGTGTTAAAACTATGAGTTTGCCATTAGATTTAAAAGGCAAGCGAAGATAAAACCAATCTCTGGTTAATTAAATGCATGATTTACAATGAAAAGCTCTTTGCATTGTGAACAGCACAAAGCTCTACGATTGTATTGAACGGACAAGATGTGGAAGAAGTACAGAGCCGAAAATAATGTTGAAGCTCGTAAAAATACAGTTCGTCAGGTCTGCGGTATTTTTTCCCATTTCTAAATGTTAAGAAAGATCCCTCGCGAAGCTGCGAATATTTGACACATGTTTCAAATCTGTATTGTTATGATTGAACTACATGGAAGATGACCGATAAGCTTACCAATGAGCTTCGAACTTTCGTTAACCAAAACTTGCAATGCATTTTAGAGCTAGTCGTCATCTTCAACGACGAACTGGAATACACCAGAACAGATCTAGCTATTGCGAAGGCAACAGTGGCGGTGGTTCGGTCGAACCTTGAGAAAGGCAAAGCAGCGGAACATCTCTCCAGGGAAGACGTTGGATTGACCACGTAGCACATGGAAATAAGCATGAAAAGGTGGCTAGGGGAATAAATAGTCCGCCGCGATAGCTAAAAGCCGATGCTCAGGATTGCGATTTTGTAAAGAGCAGTGTTTTAATCAATTTCCAGTGAACGCCCACGATATGTGCGGACAAAAACAATTCTCTTTCATAAAACGGAATCCTGAGCATCGAGCTTAAGTTGCCGCAGGGAATTGTTTATTCCTCTGGTCTTTGTCTATGGCCCTATTGTCTTAACTGAAAATCAATTGAATCATTGATTACACCAACTGGCCTTAAGTACAATCACAATTAATTCTTCAAAAAAAAAACGAAACTGCAATGAAATTTGATACGACATTTTCGTGTAAATTTGGATCAGCGAAATAGTAATTTCAAAAGCCAAATTTTGATAAATATTTAGCAAGTAGAGAACTCGAATAGTGGATAATGGTTACGAAATTTGGATGTATCAACAAGAGGTGTAGGGTTGGAAAGGTCTATTACTTGGCAGTTGTCAAATGTTGGGATTTCTCACGGGAAATTTACCATGCAACGCTAGACATAGCATAGAAATCGTTGAATTTTATTACGAAAATTCGCGTTCAATTGCATTTACAATGCGCAAAATTCGAACAAATTTTGATCGTAGTCATGTGCCTTTTGAGACGCGACCTAATCGAAAAAATTCAAGATGTGTAGACAACGAAACAACTTCGGTCCGGACGTTCGACCGAAAATATCGCCGCTGTGAAGGAGTGTTGAAAATGATTCAAACACCTGAATTCGTCATCATGCTCAAGAACTCGCCCTCTCAACAAACACACTGCAGCGAATATTGTCGAAAGATTTTGCTCAGCATGCGTACAAGGTCCAATTGACTGAAGAACTCCAGCCGGCGGACCACCAGCAGCGCTGGACGTTCTCTTGAAAAACATGAATGATGGTCATTTTCGCAAGAAAATCCTGTTTTCTGGCGAAGGTCATTTTCACATTGGCGGTCACGTTAATAAGCAAAATTGCCGCATATGGGGATCCAGAAACCCGTGAGTGACTCAGGAGAAGCTAACGTACTCTCAACGAGTGACTGTTTGGTGCGGATTGTGGACCGGAGGCGTCATGAGGCCGTACTTTTTCGAAAATGACGATGCCAGAGCCGTCACAGTCATGCGCTACAGACGGATGATAAACTATTTTTTGTGGCAGGAGATGGAGTATATGGACACGTACATCTACTTTCAAAAGGATGGTACTACTGGCCATACAAGTTCCGAAACAATCGAGTTATTGCACACGAAATTCCCGTTTCGCGTTCTGCAGACACCAATTGGCCACCAAGATCATGCGATTTAACACCGTTAGACTTCATCGTTTGGGATTATGTTCAGAGCAAGGCCTACGCTAACCGTCCGCAAACAATTCCAGCTCTCTTCAATACGAATTTCAGAGACATCCAATGGTTCGTTTTATTACATAAAAAAAACCAAATCATACACATTTTGTTGATACAACCTTTAGCTTGTCGGTAACTTCAATTTATTTGCTTTAGAAACCAAACCTCAGAGTTACTTATGTAATTGAAAGACTTACAATCTCGCAGCCATTTCTGTTTCCAGTTTATCCCACTTTATGCATGAAAAGTAGTAAATAAGTCTCAAAAGAACCGACTTGAACACCTGAACGAACCTGTATTGAATACGAGAATTTCAATTATTGCATACAAATTTTCAATCGAACACCTACCTAGCTAAAAATTCATCTTTACTCAAAATAATAAACAATTTCAAAATAAATTCAATGCGTTAAATGAACACCAAAACGGACAAAATGGAAAACTTTGTTAAATAAAATTAATATTAAAAAAAAAAAATATTCTTACTATCTTATTAAAAACTAAAAAAATAAATTATTTATCTCCAAATATACTGTATAATTATTTCGACCCATCATTTTCACTCTTTTTATTTTCTTGAGGCCAAAAAAAAACAAGATTAATGCAAATAATCAGAATTTTCTTTTTTCAATAAAAAATTAAATAAGCTCACGCTTCAATCATATCATTTTCAATTTTATTATAGAATAATTATTTTCTTACTGTCCTGGTTTCATGTATACTGTTTTTGTAATTGATTAGCATTAACGAAAAAAAAAATTAAATATGACTACATACGAAAAAAAAAAAATACATAAAAAATTAAGATCATGCCGAGTGACATGTCTAAAGAGATTTGTTTTGTTTCTTGCATTATTATTTCATTCCTTTTTTTTAGATAAATTAAATTATGACTGATCAGTGAAAACACCCTTTTTTAATATTTCTTAAAACTACTTAATGAAAAATAAAATAATAAAAACGATTCTTAAATATTAAAACAGTACTTTAACATGTGATGCCTCTTGTCTAATTACAAAAATAAAAATAAAATAAAACTAATACTAATAAAAAACACTACATTTTCGACGAATCAATCGAATAATTTAACCATTATAATTAAGAGGATAGAAGGAGGTGGGAAGCGGGGGCGAAACTTTTAAATATGAATTGATAGCTGCGAGAGGAATTCAGTCATCTTTGTTTTCAAAGTGATGATAATGATGATGAATATGTTCATGGACATATCGATGTACAGTTGACGATGTCGAATTATTACCATTATTACTAGCACTGGCGCTATCCTCACCGCCGCCCGATTTCAAACCGTCGTCGTTGATAACTTGCGGCGGAGGCGGTGGCGTTGTCGGCGGTAAGGTATCATCATCGGATGTAGGATGTATGAGATTCTCACATTCGATCGGATCATCAATATTGATCGGAATCATTGTAATAAATTTACTAATGTTCGTTAGACGATCGCTCGACGCGATTAGCGTTGTTTCCGTATCATTATTATCGGCGGCTGAAATAGGCGCCGATGCATTACGATTCGCTACGGAATGTCGCGAATGCCGCTGATAATGATTGTAATGATGTTGTCGACGATTATTCTCCTTATTACTGATATTCTGATGGTGATGATGATGATTATTATTATTGTTGTTCATAATTTTCTTTGGCGCTGCCTGCTGGCTACCATTCACGTCCAGAAATTTCTCATTCAATTTCGAATACAATAAATTATCGTAGTTTTTCTCGTCCTTCTTGAATTTACTCTCATCGTATTTCGATGTCGATTTTAAATGTTCTTTTTCGTTCAGCCATTTCTCGACGTTATCAATCGTTCGAACTAATTTACCCTCGGCCGAAAGTTGAGGATTCAAGGAATTCAATAAGCTTGTATTCAATTTCTGTTGTTGACCCATCAAATTACTATGAAATTGTGGCGAATTCTGTTGACTATGATAGCCGGCAGTATTTCGTGAGATTTTATTCATTCTATGCTGATGCTGTTGTAGTTGTTTTATATTATTATTACTATGATTATTTACAAGGGTTTTATTCGGCGGTGGTGCGTTTGCTGTTGTCGCTGCAGACGTCATTTGCGGATGATTAGGAACTGGTGGTGCGGAATGCGGTGAATTATTGGCCGACGATGATGTACAAATGGTGGCATGAAGAAATGAATCGTAGCCACAGAGATTCGTTTTAGGATGCGGGGCTAGAAGAGCTGGATTTATGGCCATTTGTTGATGATAGATGGGTATATGATGTGATGTTTGTTGTTGCTGCGATTGGTGATGTTGATGATAGGTTGTAGTGTCGGTTTCGTTGACAATTTTCGATATTATACGTGAACGTTGACGATGCCTGACTGGACTGATGCCATTTCGTTGGGGTTTTCTGTAAAGATAAGAAGGATATAGGTGAGTTTGATTGTTTTATTTAAAGATTTGTACGTTTTTCTATCACTAAGAGGCTGATAAATTGAAAATATTCCGTTTTTTAATTTATTTTAAAGAGTGAAAAAATAGATTAATGGCAATAGTTTTTTTTTTGAAAATTCAAATCCGTTGTCGTCAGGTTTAGAGTTTTTCACAGCAATTTTGTACCATTAGAAACAAACTAGTTTTAAAAGTTCTCTTTTTAAATGGAGCACGAGTACATTGCAGAAGAACGGTTAGACAAAGCGTTCGAAAGCGTCGATCATACAATACTTAAAAAAAACCCTAGTCGCTCGCCAAATGTTTGCGCCTTTTGCTGTCGATTATTCTCATCACATACACTCCCACAATTGAACTGCTCGCGCGCAAATGCATGCACGTCCACACACACATACGTAGTAATAAACATGCTCTCGACGGCAATATCTGGATCTGTGACAGAACAAAGCTAGCGGAATTATGGATATGTGCAAAACACGCCTTCCAAGAAACCAGTGAACAGGAGGAGGGTTTCGTACGAGCAAAAATAAATGGAATTCACTTCTATAGCTTTTATGCTCGACCCAGTTGGACGACGAGTGAATAACAGACAATGTAAGGTAATCTAACGGCCGAGGCACGCGGTAAAACTCCAGTGGTCATAGGCGGTAACTTAAATGCATGGTCAACCGAGAGGGGTAGCAGGCTCACCAATGCAATGACGCCTTCTGCTGGAGTCATTTGCACCACTGGAAATAGGAATTGCAAACATCGGCCGGGCAAACACGTATCGCAAAGCAAGAACGGGCTCCATCATAGACATAACCTTCGTAAGGGATTCTACGAATTGCGAAATGGCGTCTTAGCAAGGAATATACATACAGTTATCATTAGGCAATTATATTTGATATAAAACAAAACAGGCCCGAAATGGAAAGATAAACTCTGTTCGAAGCAATGATGAACACCGACATCACAAATCGAAGCGAAACAGCAAAGATCCTCGCGAAACAACTCATCCACACTATCATCACAGCGTGCGATGCAGCGATGCTCAGAAGGAGAACTAGTGAAAGAGGTGCACCATGCTACTGGTGGCACAATGGAATAAAGATTCTCAGGGAAAAGTGCTTGCAAGCCCGACGCAGAGCCCAACGATCAAAGGGAAGAGCAGATTTGCAGAACTGATTAGACACTTTCAAAGTGGCGAGACGAGATCAGCATAGAATTCATTCCTGCAATTACGTCGAAGGAAATATTTGAGGCTTGCAGGAAGATAGGAAACAACAAGGCACCTAGACTCGATAGCATCCCCAATATGACAGTAAAAGTTGCTGTTCAAAAGAGGTCCGACATCTTTAGAAAAACCATGTAAAAGTGTTTAGAGGAAAGAGTATTTCCCGAACCATGGAAGCTCCAACATTTGATACTGTTACCAAAAGGAAACAAGCCTCCTAGAGAACCATCGTCATATCGCCCAATATATTTACTTGACACGTTGGGAAAGATCCTTTAGCGAATTATAAACAACAGACTGCTCTTAATAGCAGATGAGACCACCAGTTCAGATTTAGGAAAACGCGTTCAACTATTAAGGCCATAAAAGTGGTAGTCGATACTGCAGCTGAGGCTATACAAGGAAAAAGATGACGATGGGGGACAAAAGAATATTGTGCAGTAGTGACATTGGACATTAAGAATGCCTTTAAATCGGCAGATTGGTCACTTATATGGAGATCGTTAGCCAGGATCGATACACCATGCTGCTTGTTGAGAATAATTTCAAATTACTTCACCAACAAGAAGTTGAGGTACCAAACTGATGAGGGGGTAAGGTACTACAACGTCACCGCGGGAGTACCACAAGGATCGATACTGGGTCCTCTCCTGTGGAATATCATGTACGATGGAGTTCTTCGATTATCTTTGCCGCAAGGAGTAAAATTAATCGGGCTCACTGACGACATCGCCGTTGCTACCGTGGCCAAGCACATATACGAAATAGAGTCAGCAACATACGAAGCAGTATCAAAAATTAAGGACTGGCTAGAGTCCGCCGGTTCAGAACTAGCTAACCACAAAACGGAGGCTGTTCCAATAACAAGTCGAAAGAAAATTGTCAAACCATCAGATCCAAGGAAGCAATTAAATATTTAGGAGTTATGCGCGATAATAGACTAAAATTTAAAGTTCACGTGAACTTCGCAAGCAAAAAGGCGTCACAAATGCAGATAGCCCTTTCCCGAATGCTGCTTGGATATGCCAGAAGGCTTCTACTTTCCGGAGTAGTCAGCTCGGTCCTCCTATACGCTGCTCCGGTTCGGGCGGCGGCGTTAGCAACAAAGGAAACAAGGAAAAAGATGTCATCAACGTAAAGGCTCTGCACGATAAGAGCAATCAGCGGTTTCCCAACAATATCGGACGAAGCAGGCTATGTCATAGCCGGAATGATCCCCATTGACATTCTCGCGAATGGGATGCTAAGGATCTACGAAAGAAGATCCTCGATCCAACAAGAGGCAGCTGTTGCCAGAAAAATAAAATAAGAAGAAAAGGCATCATCAATAGCTTTGTGGCAAGCCAGGTGGGACAACACTATAAAAGGCAGATGGACCTATAAGCTAATTCCCGTAATTGAGGTCTGGACAAAGCGAGCGTATGGGTACTGCAACTATCACCTCACAGTTTCTATTAGGTCACGGCGGCTACCGCAAATACCTACACTGGTTCGGACTAACTCAACTCTTTGTCCAAATTGCACAGATCAAGAAGAAGACACAGAACATGTGGTTTTCACCTGCAGTCACTTCGCAGAATGGAGAAATAATATGCCGCGGCCACCATTCATTATAGACTATATGATGGAATCAGAGGAAAATTGGATAGAAATTTACACACTCGTAACGAATGTGCAAAAGGATCTTCGAAGAATCGAGAGAGAAAGGAGAGTAGAAGCAATATAAGGCGCACATCATAAAATGCTAGCCAGCCCTGCGGATCAGGTATGTGAATCGTGAAATCGGGCCATTGGTATCTAATGAAGATTCCACACCTCCCTGGCGTAACCAGAAAAAAAAACACGCTAAGGGAGCAGCGGAGAATCTCCTGGAATGGTTGCGCCCTAGTATGTAAGGGTCGAGAAGCCGATTGTGTCGGGTGATCGACAACGCGAATTCGGCGAACATTAAAGCGATAAATAAAGTTTGTGTTCATTTTTAAAGTGAATTAGTTTTATTTTTACTTGAAATCCAGCGACCCCTAGCGCGCTTCAGTGTGGTGTCAGAAGGATAATTGAAGTTACCGACAAGCTAAAGGTTGTATCACCAAAAGGCGCATGATTTGGTTTTTTTTTGTATAATAAAACGAACAATTGGATGTCTCTGAAATTTGTATTGCATTATAAAGTAAACTCTGCTCCATTTCGGCGATGCCGGCTTCAACGTTCGCTTTGAGAGTTGGAATTGAGTGCGGATGGTTAGTGTAGGCCTTGCTCTGAACATAATCCCAAACGAAGAAGTCTAACGGTGTTAAATCGCAAGATCTTGGTGGCCAATTGGTGTCTGCAAAACAGCTTCTACTGAGTCACTCACGGGTTTCTGGATCCCCAAATGCGGCAATTTTGCTTATTAACGTGACCGCCAATGTGAAAATGAGCTTCGCTTGACAATCATCATAAAAATCGCGAGTGATAATTGCGAAAAGTACAAACAGTGAAGAAAATTCTAGAACAGGCAAAGTGAGAATTTTCTGGAACAACGATTAAGTGATTAAATGCATTCGCGAGTATGAAATAAATAATTGCGTGGAAAATTCTCATACGGAAAAAAAATATAATTTGTGAGAAGTGTTATCGTCACTGCGCAAAAAATTGAGAAATTCTTAGAACAAATAAGTATTATAAAATTGTAACCGCGTGGAAAATTCTCGAACGGACAAAAAGAAAATTTTCCAGAAGTCGCTACTGAGAGCGCGTACAAAATTTACCAGTGGGAATCTCCGAGAAGTGTTAACGCGAAGAAAGTTTTCGAGCGAGATTTTAATTTAAATCAAGTGACCAGTAGAAAATTCGCAAAAAAAAAATGGTATGACTTGTTCCCGCGACGCGCATTACGGAGATCTGAGGCAGAAATCTTGTAAACCACTACAGCCGAACAATAGAGCGACTCTCAGTTCCTGGTGCAGACCTTAGACCTTCGATACGGTGGAGGAACCTGGCGAAACTCAACAACTTGCACAGGATGTAGAAAGGGTGGCGGTATTGCCTTCACTTAGCTTGGATCCGGAAATCCGCAATAAACGGTTCTCGGACGCATTATTATTATTTGGGGAACACGTGAGAGCATTGCGACCTTCTCGACCTATTGTGCGGATGCATTTGTTAATGCTCTGCTGAACAGAGAGTTCCAACAGGCATTAAGATTGGCAGGCAAGAAGACACCGCAGGAGACTTTGGTATATGTTCTAACCTTTGAAGCTTTGAAAGAATTGCCTTAAAATGATTGGCGGGTCCGACAAATGACTGTGGGAGACACGGAAAGCTTCTGTCAGAGGTCGGAACAAAGCGAAATTCACCGAAGGTCCGTACTATGTTGTTGGGATAGTGGACACGTCGGGCACATTAGACACAAATGAAGTGGAATCAAGCCAACGCAATTGTATTGCTCAGGATGTGTCGCTAAACAAGAGTCACGAAGTGACTGACGAATCCGGAGAGTTACTGTCGGAAACCGTGCAAAGGATTAGCCATAAGAAAGAGCCGAATAAGCAGTGCGTGAGCTACAAAGTTTCCCGATGTTAACAGGGCTCTTAAGACGTGATTGCTGTAAACTAAGAAGAACATTAATTTCTTGTTCAGTATGTGCCTGCAGATCAGTTTTGTAAAACAATTGGCAAGATCAGGAAAACATGGTTAGGGCGCATGAAAGCCAAAGAACGCTAAAAAGACAGATTATAAGACCCAGAGCTCCACAATGTTGGGATTGCGGACAAGCAGAACATTTAATGCGAATCTGGGAACGTCGCCGAACGATTATTTTGAATGTATTGCTCAGTACGCAGAACTGACGCGGCCATTATCCAGAAAATACGATGGATAAAAGCGAGCACCACTGCTGAAGCGAATGATCAGAAATTGAAAAATATTTCATGGACAAATAACTTGAAAAGACCCAAGTGGAAAAATAGCCTGAATAGAAATAAAAGTAACGTGGCCACCGAACACATCAATCTTCGAAAATATATACGATGCAACTCTTCAAGTTTCCGAGAAGGCAATTCAGTACAGCATCGATACCAGAAGGGGAGATCGCCAAGGCCTCAGCGAAATTGGGAAGGGCCACTCCAAATCATTACTGGATAAATGGTACAGTATGCCGCAAGCCTAAAACAAAGAGGAAAGGAATTGACAAATTGGCGAATACTATGAGCGCACTAACTACAGTGAAAACTCTGTTCGAGTCGAACAGGGACTTAGGAGGGGGTAATGTTACAGCCCTAGTCGCTCGCCGAATGTTTGCGTCTACTGCTGTCCATTAATCTCATCACGTCTTTTTTTCCCGTCATTCGGTTAATGACGGAAAAGAAAGCTTCAGGTATAAAAGGACTAAGAGCTGAACTCAGAACTAACAACTGATTTACTCCTTCCATTCTTTATTGAGATGTGGTATGAAAGAAGATATCCGAGAAGAAGATATTTACAGGCGGAAGTTGCAGTAGATTGTTCACATTTTGAGGAAGCAAAACATCTCAAAAAAGCACTGAATTATAGCCCTCAAGGAAGACGTCGGGTTGCTCGACACATGGCAGCGAGTAGTTGAACTGAAGGCTAGAGGAATAAACAAGTCGTAGCGACAACTAAAGGCTTATGCTCAGGATTGCGCCTTGAGAAAAAGAGTCAGACTTTTCTACCTCTTATAGTCAGTCATTTCTACCTTGACCAAACACTATGTGAAATGCACTCCCCGCGGGCACTTTTCCTAGAGCTTATAGCAATATACAATTAAAAGCAAAATTCCACGACTTCTTTTATCTTGTCCTTACTCAGACAGCCATACAGTTATGTTTCGTCTATTTCCATTTTCTTTAATCTCTTGCTATACTAACTGGACTGTACGCTATAGTATTAAAGGATGTTAGGGTTCAGTTTGGTACCTTTATAAGGGATCGCAAATTTTAAGGAAATTCAGGGGTGGCAATAAGTTTCTGGAATCAAATTTCAAGTTTCAAATATGTCGAAAGTTCCAGTGTTTCTATTAAATTGCAACTTTCTTGCGAATTTTCCTTTTACAATCATCTCAAATATAATCAAAGCTCTTGCGGGATTGCCTTTGGGTACAAACAGAATCAGGGAATAAAAACAGAGTAATCGGATCCCGGGACACAGTGACGATTCATGAACCTGTGTATCCTAGTGGGTAGCGAGTTGGTCTACAATGCATCGTGAGTTAAAATCCGTTTAATCATATCCAGTTTTTTAATTTTGTCTGCTCAAATTGCCTACTTAGACCACTGTGCACCGTACGGGCGGCCGGGAATCGATTCCAGCACACTGTTGCGTAAAAATGAAAAATTCGCAGATAAAGGGTTGTACGAAGTGCTAGGAACCATTCAACAATAACAAATATAAAAGTTAAGGAACCAGTCAGGAGGTTTGGGCTGTAGAGTCATCGAAGAAGAAAAAAATTTATGAACCCAAGTGAATTTTGGACTATTCACCTACGTGATATCCTAAGCTTCATCAATAGTACGGGAGGGAATCTATGAGGAACTCTGAAATACTGTAGCATGTCAACCCTTTTCATTCATCAAATATCCGCGGTCTTTTACTGTACTCAAAAGTAATGCGGAATGTCAGCTCTACTTGCTTATCATCAAATTAATGCGCGCGTACGAACACTATAAGGAACGCTATGCGACTTGAGTGCTTAGGAAAGAAACAACAAAAACACTATGCTGATAAGGAACACGTGCACGACCTTGGACATCTAACCATACAGCAACGATAACACGTGCAATGTAGAGAAGCAACAACAGCTACATGCAGGCACGAATTCGCAGTCATGAACGTTCCCACAATATGTCGCTATGAACGGCGACGGTATTGGAGACGACCGGTGACGAGCGATAGCGATCGTGCGACAGAAGAATTACTCGGGTAACGATAAAATGCTACAGTAATGCGCGCAACCAACCAAGGAGCCATGTAACAAAAGCAACACAGGCAATATAGAGAGGCAGCCGACTGCGATCGGGCGACACGGAAAGACTCGGGTAACGACGAAATACTTAAAGAAATCAACAACAACCACACGTATGGGCTCAGATGAGCAAGAATAGATTTAAAGATGAAATGCTATAGCAATGAACAGCGCTCGATCGAGAAAAAAAAAAGATTCACACGACAAGGGGAATGATTTAGTGGAACGGGAATGATTTAGTGGAACGGGAATGATTTAGTGGAACGGGAGTGATTTAGTGGAACGGAAATGATTTAGTGGAACGGAGATGGCCGACTATGGCCAATGGGGGTTGAAACAGCAGAGAAGGCCGACAGCGAACGAGATGCGAACGAATAGAAATTAATATAAAAAGGCGAGCGTTTTGGGTGAACAGTCAGTCCGGTTAGACGAGTTTAAATAAGAGCATCGCGTGGTAAAGTTGCGATAAAGTGGAAAGCGTTTTGTAAGTCTGGTTTTTTGGAGCCGCGGACGAGAGTCGATGTCTAAGAAGCGAACGACTGAGAAGCGATAAATTACAAGCGAAGGAATCTCGAGTGTAAAGCGATTATTAAATAAAGTTTTGTTTCAAATTAAAGCAGTTTCTATTTTTACTTGAAATCCAGCGGCCCCTTACGCACTTCCATACATATACCGAGGGACATCACAATAGGCCGATCCAACTATCCCAGCGTATAATCTAATCTAAACTAAACGAAAGAAAGTGCTGAGAACTTTCATATTTCTGCGATGCTTAATCTTCAATTAGTCAGAATGCTTGTTTCTGAATATGTTCGAGCAACGCGATGTGTATTTTGAGTGTACGCGTCCAATTATGTGAATGAATTGTACTATAAGCGTGGCTAACTGAATACCGATAATCCCAGTCCCTGATTTTGGACGAAACATCAATTTTATGGACGAGAGACCTTAAAAACAAGCAAAATTGGGGCGATCACAATCTACACGAGATTCAAGAAAGGAATTGCGCCACAGTGAATGGCGATCGCTATCCATCGATAGTAACTGATCATTTTTGGACCGAATTGCATGACTTTGATGTGATCACAACATGTGGTTCTAGAAATACGACGCTACATATCATACATCGCAAGCAACCATTAACATTGTACACGAGAATTTTGAGAATTCGGTTATCTCGCGAGGTGGCGATATCAACAAGACATCAAGATCATGACACTGGAGGGCTGCGTTAAGTCCGTAGTTTTCGCAAACAAACCGAAATCAATTGTAGCAATGAAATTAAGTCCGATTTATGCAATCGCGTCATTGAACCTCTGGAGTTTACGCGACCAGTCATTCTCCAGATATTGTTTTTCACACATAATGTCATTTAATGTCTTCAAAATAAAAAGTAAGTTATATCGAAGAGATATCACACAACGCATGCGCACTAAGTTTTTAATTCAGCTTTAGAGATTGAAAAACCCTCAACACCCACAAAATGAAAAGGGACGAACCTTAAATTTAAAGAAAAATAGAAAGAGCCACTTTTACGAAACTAAAATTTGAGTGATTTAAGCTTGTCTATAGATTTGCCTTTTCTTCATTTAGTGGTATTTTATATTTATCTTTACTACTTTTTTTTGCGTATAATTAAAAAAAAGTGTAAACGTGAATTTCGAATAAAGCCGTCGAAATGGCGAAGACGCATCTGCTCTTGTGCAAACAAGAAATTGAAGAAGTTCATCAAAGTCTGAACCAGTTGAAGGAGCAGGCATATTCACTATTAATTTATATGAACAATTCCTCGTTCATGTCAAAATGTCGATTGGATGGATCAGGGCAATACGAATGTGATGGCATCGAAACCCGATCGGTAAACAAAAATCAAAAACTCTAAGATAAGCAAATAAGAACAGCAACCAACAAAACATCAATGGTTCAAAACACGAAGCTCGAATTGTAAAAGTCCAATTTGAAGCGGTACTATCATTGAAAAGTTATGTAAACTAAAAGGATACGAATCATGCCACCTTGACAGTTTAACAAACCATCATACAATACAATCAGAAACAATGGATAAAGACCAGTTGGAAAAACACGTAAGAGCTGGAAGGATTCTATTGACGTAGACAGCAAACTGGGGGACGCGGTAAGTAAACCGAGAAGAAGGCGTAATACTACACATCCGCAGCAGACGAAACCCGTTTTGGACTGTAGCGTCATCGTCAATAAGTAAGTGTGCAAACCAATCTATTTTTTTATTAAGCGATTTTTTTTCCAATACACCAAAATTCCAAACAAAAGACGACGGAATTAATAATTTGAATATTTTTATTTTTTTGTCCAGTAATTTCCAAACTTGACGCTTATTTTTCCCGGCACTTAATCATTTCATTAGAAGTTATTTTCTCGTAGATGTTTTTCTTTCTGTTTTATAGTTTCTTTGTTTTTAGTTTTCCTCATCTCTTCAAGTCAATTGATTATGACGATCGGATCGGATGGAGACAAAATAAATTTGCAATTTCCTTGTCTTAGATGTGTTTCTTTTTTCCGGAAGTCATTTTGATCTGTTTTTTTACACTTGAGGCGTTCACTTCCAAAGCTCTATCATTTTATTTTTATCAAAATTTAATTAACGAAACAAGTTTTTACAGACCTTATGTAGTCAATAAACAAAATCATTAATATTGCTTGCTTAAAAGTGCTCGCATGTTCTTTGAAATCCGTTTTTTTTGCTTGCAATGTCTGGAATTGCACTGTAAGTCGAAAATTAGAAAACGGTTTTTGCGTTTTTCTCAAAACCATTTGAAAGTCAGTTAGATAGTTTTGCAAGCGAACGCCTCATTACATTTCGAACAAACACGGTGTTAAAATTATTTCGTAAAAGTTGGAGTGTATGTTTCTCACATGGCTTCATTCTTTAGTTAGAAATGCATTATTGGGGGCCCAGTTTCAATAATTTTTTTTTTATTTTAGGCAACAAAAAAAAGATTTACTTTCACCAGCCCATCCAATTCTTGATAATCTGATCTTGAAATTTCGAACCATTTCTTTTTTGGAGATGAGTAACAAGCCTGATCCTAATCTTGTTTGGAAGTATTCTTTTTGTATGGGGATGGATAACAAGCCACCCTAACTAACAAATCTACAGCTACGATTAATATTTTTTTTCTCTTTATCTATAAAATTCTACTGAAATTTTCTTCAATTTAATTATGCCCTCTTGTCTTACCCGTTGGATTGAAAACACAATCGATTCTTCTCCATACTCGCTCGAATTATATCGATCAGATCATTCCGTTTCAATGCATTATTCCAACATTCGCTTGTTATTGGTTCTTGTATGCCATCAATATCGTCCGTTGTTGTTGTGGTTGTGGTTGTTGTTGTAGTTCGAGCTATTGGTTTATCATCATCCCCCGTAGTTGCTTCAATAGCATTTCTTGTGGCTGCTGCTGCGGCTGCTGTACGCATTTTCCAAGAACTTTCATTGCCAACCGATAAGCTTCTTTGACGAGTTTCAAAACATTTTTCCTGGTACTAAATAATAAAAAAATAAAATAAAAAAAAAATAATAAACGAAAATAATAACATAAAAACACACACAAACTCAAATATCGAAACTAACCTTATGTTTTCGAGCTCGTCGAAGCAGCTTAGCTCGCGTTAAAATATGTTTCGATTGTTGAAATTGCTGATGCTGATGGTGTTGTTGATGCTGTACAGCAGTTAGAGTGCTCTGCACACATTCCTTACATTCTAGCATACTATCGTCTTTACGGGCTTCTTTTAAATTGAATTTCAAATTGCCAACACTTTCGTAGATATTTTCGCTGGTCGGAAGCTGTTGAAATTTACAACTAGTCGATGGTTGTTGTGAACTTTGAGCCGACGGACGTCCTTCGTCCGAATAGCAAAATTTCTGATTAACATCAGCGGTAGCAGTTGCCTTACTGGTCGATGGACCACCACTACCAACACCATTTTTCTTATTAAGCTCTTTTTCACTATCACTTTCAGCATCGTCTTCTTCCTCATCCGATTTGATCAATTTACGCGGTCGATATCGATGCTGTCGTCTTGATTGTTGTCTAGTCGTAGCTGCTGCTGATGCACCTCTCATAATTCCATCTCCTCCTCCTCCTCCGGCACCCAACGATGTTGTGTTGATCTTTTTCAGTTTACCTGATGGTTTTGTTTTGCCTTCGGGCGATACAGTAAGACGCACGTTTATTGTTTTGCTACCGCAATGTGGGACAACAACCGATTTCCCTATTGACTCGTAAATCGTATAAACAATTCCAGCTATGTCATCTTTTGTTATTTTACCGTGATGACCGTCAAGATCGTAAAATGTAAAGGAGAATTGAAGAGGTTGTGATGATTTGCCGCCTTCGACTGATACATCGCACGTAAATTCCTGAAAAAATAAAAATAAATCAAATGAGTTTTCTTTTGAATGGAAGTGATTTAACAAAAAGTGATTTAAAAAAAAAAATGTGATTCATGGGATGAGTTGGAGCAAATTCAAAGAAAAGGTGTGAGATAATTATGATCTTGTTGTTTAACATAAGAGTTCCATAAACGATAACTTTACAACGGTTTGGAAATACTTTCTGAATCAACAGTAAAAATATTGGCGATACTATCTAATAATTTCGAATGTTCGATCAATCTGTACTATATCTCAATACGAACTGAATTAATCTAAAATGATTCGTATGTCCAACATTGAGAGGCAATCGAAGTTTAGTAATGCTTTCTACATATTGTACAAAGACAATGAAAAAAAGATGAAAATGAAAGTTTGTGGCAAATTACGTTCACTGACAGATATTCCATCTTTGTAGAAACGCTCAAAAAAATATAAATAAATAATTTTCTAGGCGTTGCAGATTTCGTTAGACTAAACAATAAAAAATCTATACAGACAACTGCATAAGTAGATGCGTAATAACAGAAACAAAACCAGGATCTCCAGAAACTGCGGAGGTAATTGATGTTAAGTATTAGGATTGAAGACACAGAATATTGCCTATCCTGATTTTATATGGTGGTCGCGAAACAAGTAAATAGTGACAGTGCAGTAGCAACAACCATAATAGAATACTACACGATCTAGAATCATTCAAACTTAGAATAATTTGAACTATAGGGTTATTCTATAAGAGGTGTTATTTTGATATTCAAAGAAAAATGGCATTTTTTGAGATAAATGATGGGATGTTTATTTCATTGTAAAGAGGAAGGTATGCCGTTAATAATGGAAAACAACATCAACCAAATGGCCACCACGAACACGCTTACAGGACCGTATCGTTTCCATTGAAATTTTTCATAAACAAATCGCAAAGTGGCTGCCCTATGTCCTCGATAGTCTCACGAATTCCATCTTTGAGGTCTTCAATCGACGCTGGGCTGTTGGCGTAGATCTTATCTTTCACGTAGCCCCAAAGGAAGAAGTCGCAAGGTGTTAAATCACAAGATATCGGTGGCCAATTGCGATCACCTCTTCGAGAGATATCGCGGTCCGGAAACTTTTACCGTAAAATATCAATGGTTTCGGTGCTTGTGTGACACGTAGCGCCGTCTTGTTGAAAGTAAACGTTGTCCAGATCAATATCATCCAATTCTGGCCATAAAAAATCATTAATCATCTCTCGATAGCGCAATCCATTCACCGTAACTGTTGCTCCAGCCTCATTTTCGAAAAAGTAAGGTCCAATGACCCCGTCGGACCATTTGGCTGATGTTGTTTTCCATTATTAACGGCATACCTTCCTCTTTACAATGAAATAAACATCCGATCATTTATCTCAAAAAATGCCATTTTTCTTTGAATATCAAAATAACACCTCTTATTGAATAACCCTACGAACCTTCTCTGCTAAATTTTCACTATTTTTATAGTGAATTTTAATAATTTCAATGCGTTGTTGAAGCGTGTATCGTTCCATTTTTATTAATGGCGTAGTTTCTACTTGTCAAATGTCAAAAAATGACAGCTTCAAAAGTGACATCTACCGAAATAGCGGGCTATTCAAAATAACACCTCTTATAGAATAACCCTATACAATACGAAACTGATCTTTCTTTTTGCTGTTCTTAGGTGAAATTGAGAAAAGAAGACAAGACGGAAAAAAAAATCATGTATATGCCAATAGGAGAAATGTGGTAGAACATCAAAGATGGAATTACATGCGTCGCCGAGGATGTGATAGGGTAACCACCTCGGCGCGAAAGAATTGATTTGTTCGATAACCAAAGCCAAGATGCATAAAATTGAAAAAACAATTTTGAGTTGATTTTTTTCTAAAGGGTCTCTGGGAGAGTGTCTCCTTCACGCAGCCGAGAATCGCAGGAAAAATTATCATCTTTGTTGAATACCGTCTCCATGATCTAGAGAACTGGAATAAGGTACTGCTAGCAAAACGGATAAGTTCAGTTCCACTTTTCTTTTTTCCAGTAGAGAGGTATAACTCCAAGTATCAGAGGTTTTTCGGTCGGTATTTTACGTAGAAGGATAAAACCAAAGCAGGTAGCGGCAGTATGCATGGAAGCCTCTTGCACTCCATTTACTATCTCCCATACAAAATCCGCCCACTCATAATTCTGTTATGTTTAGGTCAATATTCACAATTCTTTATTAAAAAGTTTTGCTAGAATAGAAATGTTGACTACCTAATTTAGAATGCATAATATATAATAATATAAAAGAGATATTAGAATATCAAGCGCGCCGAAAAAATGAATAGTTCGACTAAGGATGTCGCGATGCACTAGAAAGAAAGAACGAGGCTTACCAAATTTTTACTGGACGACCAACACGAGCCAAAAAACTAGATATGAGGAAAACATACCCGACGATTGGTGAAAAAGCATCATATGTCCAATTTACAAGAAACGAGACGAACTCTGCTGTGAGAATTACAGAGGAATATCATTGTTGTGTACGTCCTATAAAATATTGACCAAAATAATTGAACGTTGTGAATAATTGGCGAATACCAAGGTGGAAACAGGTGCTTGAGACATGATGGGAATATAACACAGACGTGCACCAAATATTCGTAGATTTTAAACAAGCATACGACAGTATCAACAGGAGCGTACTGTACCAAATCATGCTTGATTTTGGAATTCCTTCAAAACTAATCCAACTAATGAGACTCACAAGAATACAAACCAATTCCACAACCAGATTTCGAACAGAATGCGGCTTAAAGCAGGGAGATGGTCTAGCCTCCCTGCTTTTCAACTTGGCACTAGAGTGTGTCGTCCTGAAAATACCAGTCGAAACCAACGGGACACTACTATTCAAGTCTACCAACTAGTAGCATACGCTGACGACATAAACATCCTCGCAAGATACTTCTAAGGAGGCATTTGTCAATCTTGACTCCGTCGCAAAAGAAGTCGCGTTGTGCATTAACCATAACAAAAGTAATGATGCAAACAATAAGGAGAACGCCAATCAAACAAAATATAACAATTGCGGAGTATAATTAGGAAAGTGTGGACAACTTCATACATATTGGAGCTAATATACGACGGCAATGAAACGGACGAAATTAATCGACGGATCGTATAAGCAAATAAAACGTATTATTCTGTACTTCCAATAATGTAATCTAAGAACATGCTCAGGAACTATAAACAGTGAGTACGTAAAAGTAGTATACGACCCGAACTTCCGAAAAAGCAGTTTACGCCATTTAACGTTCAAAGAATTTTGGTACCTGTGAAGGAAAGAACGGAATGGCGAAAAAGATACAGCCACGAGTTGTATCAACCCTACGATGAGCAAGGAGCGTCAACATTCATAAAGCCTCGTAAACTGCAGTGGGCTGGCTATGTAAAGCGAATGGAGTTAGAAGAATCCCCGTGCTCTTAAAGGCAAAGCGAGTGGAAACATACCAGTAGGTAAATCAGGTAAGCGATGGAAAGACTCGATTGATGAAGACAGCAAAGTCATGTTAAAAATTTTGCAGCTGAAGAACGCGGTCTTCGGATGGAGAAGATTGAAGGCGGCCACTTTAGGAGGCCAGAGCCCGATTCGGATTGTCGCGCCATTGATGATGAAACTAGACTGTTAAGAGCCCCTATAGCAGCATAGGATAGAAACAGCTCTCTTCCACAAGGCACGATCCTAAGCATCGACTTTTAGTTGTCGCCAGGACTTGTTTATTCCTCGGGCCTCCAGCTCAACTGCTCATTTCTATGTTCTACATGGTCGACCGACCCTACGTCTTTCTTGAGGATAAAAATCCAGAGCTTGTTTGGCGATGTTTCGCTCTGGTTTTCTCAAAGAGTGATTGAACCACTGCCACTTTCGCCTTGTCAATGCCTATTTTACATAGTCTGTCCAAATGTACTCAAAAGTTCGCCGTTGGCGATCACTTCTGGCCAAAATGTCCCTGAAATGCGTCGGAGGCATTGGTTCACGAAAGTTTGCAGTTTCTTGATAAGTCAAACAGTCACTTTCCACGTAGCACAACCATACAACACGGATATAACGCTTGTGTAAAGTGCGAAGTAAGATCCATCTTAACCTCCAGAAAGACACCGAAGGCTATTTATACGAGCCTCAAAATCCTTTTCGGCTCTCTACGACAACAGTAATCCTATTCAGAATTACCTTAGCCATGATTTTCGGTACGGCAGTAAGTAGACATATATCACGCCAATTACCGAATGTCGCCCTTCATCGGGATTCTTACAATGACGAACTCCTTGCATTCAGCCGTTTCGAGTCTCTTAATCCAAGGTCGTGAGGCGTCGACCCAAGGGTGTCCATGCTTTCCCATGACGTGTTCCAGTGTAGTGTTGTCAGAGCCAACCTGGGCGATCTTATATTTTGAAATACGCTCGAAGGTAGCACTCATAAAACTTCTCTTTGTCATCAGGTGTTACGGCATTAGTGGTGCGTAGCACTGCAGAAATGTGACGTTACTGACACTTTTCCTGAGCCTGACAACGATAATCCTATCCGAGATTGGATCCCAGTTGATGAGACTGTTTCTCACTCTCGGTGTAAGGACGATCGCCACGTCATTTTCGGCTTCACACTCAGGAACAACGTACACAATGGTGGTTCCGCTCGGAGTTCGATCTTCTTCTGATCCTGTCCTCCTGATCTCACTCAAAATTTGCACGTTATAGGGCTCCGTTTCACGGTCCTTCACTGATTGGCGGTGTGTGGACCAAGTGACCCTAGCCCTTCCAGCGTCATTCAATATTCGAACGTTCCAGAAGCCAATCATAGTCCGTTTTCGAATGCCAAAAGTCGTTACCGCAGAATCCGACCGTATCCGATGCGCTGTATCCGTTTCTAATATCAGCTAGATTCCAAGATCATGGATGATAAGCCCGTAAGCTCAGTGTGCATTTGCCAATTTTAGGGCTAGCAGAAGTGGCAGTGTGTGTATTGTATTGCCACCATCCCACAGTGAGATATGCTTATGATAAAGATATATTAATGATACACATACTGGACTAGACCTACAGTGATAACGTAGACAAAAGCAAACTTAAGAGTATTGTTCTCGCGAAATCTTTATATAATTTCTGCACAAACTTTACCAATCAAGAAACTACAAAATGCGTTCAATAAAATTGAGACGCCATATCGTCCATAATACAGTTACAAAACTATCAAATTATAGGTCAAACAAATTTTATTGTAAACACAAATTGATGCTTACGAAATATTTCCACCCAAGTACTTGGCACCGTCATTCGATCGATGACTAAAAATTCAAAAGACAGTCTTCTATCCAAACAAAAAACCCAATATGCGTTCCATTGCAACAAATTAATTAATCTATTTCTAAACAGTTTATTTTCATAAGATGTTTTTCCACTGATTCCAACAATTACGGACTTTCTAAGGAATTATAATTGCGTTTAACCCCTGCTACCATTTCACCTATTTTTTTCCCTCGCCGTTGGAAAACAATTTCCGACAAAAAAACAACACAACCACAATTCCCCAACTTGTTTATTATTCTATAAAACATTTCTTAATTTGCATACCGATCATCCAAGCCATGCTGACTATCAGGCATCTCAGACATCACAGAGCCTTTGATCATCATCAATAATTTCAAACAAGACGAAACGAAATTCTAAACAAACTCATTCATTTTTGAAGAGGTATCAAAAATAGCATGATCTGATCATCAATAGTGTGTATGATGGTCTTGGCAATATCTCTTTCTTATCGATTACTGAATTTTCACGATCGAAACATAAGAATTTTTTTTTTCAATCATAAAAAGGAGAAAAAGGAAAAAATGAACATCCCTATCCCTCAATCAGAATAATAATAATTAACTTTAAAATTCTTCGGAAACGAAAAGATCTCGTGACGATCTTATAGCATCATCATATCCAAACAATTATTGTAATTAATTTAGGAAGTATTGGTGGAAAATCAAATAAACAAGAAATTACCCTCGACAGGGTCATATTGCTCTTGCTGTGGAACACGCGGGGTTTTTCAAGTTGGTAAAATTTTCGGAAAAATATTGTAAACAAAACTCCAAAAAAAAATTTTTTTTCTCTAGATTAATTTTAAACATATAAATTTCGAGCAATATAGATGGGAACAGAATAATTTTGTCTAAGACGCCATATCCATGTATCTTTTGATTTCCTATTTAATCGATTGAATCTCATCAGGTGGTTAAATACTACAGAAGAGAAGAAGACGAGAGAAAAAAGCGGCAGTCGATATCCGTGGTTTTTCCTTTAATCGCTACTGGAGTTCAATTTTCGGTAAATTAAAGAAAAAATAAACGTTCGATTTTTCTTCTGATGCTAAAGGAAAATTTATGTGATCATAATCGGCTGCGATCACCACCACCCTTGATGTTTCATAGTCATATCACACAGGGGGAATTGAATTCTCATTTATCCTCCTCCTTTGGGGCAGGCATTCACACCCAATAATATCAAATCCGTTTCCGTACAAAAAAAAAAAATATCTTAAATAGAAAAAAGTAATAATTTAGAAAATTAGGTGTTAAGAATTATATAAAACGATAGATACCTCTAGCCTCATTCTTTCATCTGTTCCGGCTTTTCCATGTAGCTCGGAACCATCCAGTAATGGATTTTCCGTGTTATTTTTATTAATAAGCGCTTTCTTGCTGTGATTATCTTTCTGTTGCTGCTGCTGCTGATGATGATGATGAGAATGATGATGATTGTTATGATGACCCTTTAATGTTGGAATGATGTTCACCGATTGCTTCAATTGTACGGTTTCACGATCACTAACGAGCAATAAATCGGGTGGTGCACTGCACGAAGATGGTGCTCGTACTGGATAAATAAGTTCTTCGGAATCTGTTGTGCATTCTTGGAGAACTAAAAGTATAAAAGATAATCATAGATGGATTAGATGAGAGTTTCAAAACGAAATTCTTGAGGAGTGATACAAAATAGATCTAATAAGAACAGAACAAATAAACGCATTGCACTATGTTTGTAAAATAATTCCACAGCCGCCTACAGCTAACACGTTATTAAGAAGTATTCTGATGGTTTATGCGCAAGAATGTAAGCATTGAGAAGAGAAGTAAATGTAAACTGTAAAGTTATTCTCCATATATTGTAAGTTATACAAGTATGTATGTGTAGTCATACAAGTATGTGTAGCCTAGTGGGTAGCGTGTTGGTCTACAATGCGAAGGTTGTGAGTTCAAATCCCAATCGACGCATAACTTCAACACACTGCCTGCTTGGGTATACCTTGGTCACCTAATCTACGAAAAATGTAAAATTCGTAGATAGAGGGTTGTGCGAAAGTCTAACAACCCTTCCACAATAAATAATGAAAAAATGTTAAGGAACTTGAAGGTCAGGAGGCCAAGGCTCGATTTGGGCTGTAGCGCCATTGTCGAGAATACAAGTATATCGAATATAAATAGCTACTGCAATTTTCGAATATGGTATACCAAATTCGGCTGCGAAGATTTCACCAAAGGCTACGAGCAAGTAATTTTTTAGCTTTTTGTCTTCTTATCAGATATTTTCAGGTGAATACAAAAGCAAGAGCCTTTGCCAATTGAAAAGATGGGACGCGCAGGTGAATTTATAAAGAATTCTGGAATAAAAAAAAATACAACACAACACTGGAGCAGGGTTCATTAAAACTCTGTTAATTTAAACTTGAGATAAAAATACAAGCAAAAAGACTCAGAGTTTTGTGCCTTACTTTGAAGTAAATTCAAGTGAACTACACTTAAGCCTTTAACAAAAAAAAAAACTTAATTGCAGTTTTCGAAGGATCCAAAATAGGTCAAGTATTTTCAGTCCAAAAATGAATTTCTGCTTATAATTATTACCTAAAGCATTCATTCCCTATTCACTTTGTTTCTCTTTTCTTTCAGGACGAACTCTATTTTCCTTGATTTCACATACACACAGACCGGAGAACAAGTCCTAGGACGTTCTCCAGAGTTGTCTGTGAACTAGATTTTATTGAATTATAATTTTATTTTCGCTCGACCTATTTTGAATAGGTACGTTTCTCTAGGACTTTGGTATAGTTGCGAATTCAAAAGGAACGAAAACAAAAAGAACAATAAACAAACGATATTATGTTACGGATTTCTGAAAAGATTTTTCGAAATGGGCCAAAAGTATGAAACTAAGCTATTAAATGGCCTAAATTTTATCCCAGGAATTTTCGTGAGTTCTACGCGAATAATCAGGAGATAGACCAGATTTTTGTTATTGCATAAGGAATTTAACTGAAAGCGAGGTAGAAAAAAGGAATGCAAGGATTAAGTAGTTGTTATAAGTTTAATTTAATGGAATTCGGAATAAAAAGGAAAATCTCTTCAAGTATAATAAAATTGGCGGTTTCAAAAATTCGAAATGATTGCACCGTGGTTTAATGGGCCTGAACCGTTTATTCAAGTAAAGGTATGATACGAAGGGTACTAGGAAAGTTTTGCAATATAACGTAACAAAAAGTTGCGGGAGGCTGCTTGTTGATGGGTTTTACTTTACTTGCACAACTGTAAAAACCAAAAGTCTACAGGATCAGTTATTTATTAGCAATGATAGTTTGAAGCTCTTCCAATAGCATCCTGCTCACGAAGTGAGGTACAGGTAGTTTTGCGGTATAATTTCGCGCGTGGTTTAAACGTAGACCGGTACTTAGATGAAATATCTATTGAACTTGGTGATGGTTGTCCACATCGTACGACTATATTCAAACTATGTTATCTCTGGGTGTCGCATAGACTGACGGAAGAGCAGATGACACGGCGTGTGACTTGGCACCGAAAGATGCTAAAAATGTTTGGTAAGGGACAATCTCGGTATGTGAACAACATCGTGACAGGTGATCAAACTTGGCTATAATATTGTTATATGCCAACACTAAGCCGCATCGAATGTTCAAGACCTTTAACCTTTATTCTTGACTATAACACCGCACTAATAAAAGAACACCTGCAAGTTATTTTCCGCGAATGAAAGCAACAACAATTACACGCGCGTAAAAATTTCGATCAAGTTACATGCCAACACACATTGGACTACTACTGGATCTTCTTGAGCTTCCTCCGTACTGTGACTTTGCACTGTTTCCGCATGTAAAAATGAAGCTGAAAGGGATTTGGTTTTCCAGTGATGAGGACCGTACTCCCTAGCGAAACTTGGCAGAGCTGGTTTCAGGATTGGTTTCGGATGATGGTGAACTGTATTGCAAGTAACCGAAATTACCTTGGAAAAATAAATTAAAATAAACCTGTATTGCAAAGCTTTCCTAATACCTGGTCCGAACGGTATTCCCCCATTACCCTTCTTTTTTTTCCCAATCTTCTGAAAGGAAGCAAAGTAAACCCTGCCAACTACCGCCAACTATAGCCATAACTTCAGTGCTCTCAAAAGTTATGGAAACTGCTGTCAATCGCAAAATCGGGTAACCAGCTAATCTATGATCGTCAGTATGGGTTTCGTTTTGGAAGGTCGACGAGAGATCTTTTGGTCTAATTGACAGAACGTTGGAACTGATGTATACCTAAACACGGCGAAGGTCAAGCTCTTGCACTTGACATTGCAAAAGCTTTTGACAGAATTTGGTATGAATGTATTACAGTTAAGCTTAGGGCCATTGGCATTAATGCTACCCACGTTCAATGAATTGAGAGTTTTCGTTTTGAACGCACCATATGAGTAGTACTAGATGGCGTTGCTTCTTCCGCTTTCCCAATTGATTCCGGGGTCCCTCAATGAACTGTTTTATCGCCAGGCCTGTCATCTACCTCTCAAACATGATGTTCCAATGTTATCTCAAAATGTGACCTTTGGTGGCGCACAACTTCGCACCTCGGATAATTTCACACTTGTGGTTTGGTGAACGTTTTCACAGTGCATTTCGAATTAAAACGAAAGATTTCCGGATTTTACACTGTTTGATTTATTATGTGTACAGTTTCGGTCTCTGCTGAGACCCTTATCAAACATTTTGATAAAGGTCTCCGTAGAGACCGAAACGGCATACATAATAAATTAAACAGTGTAAAATCCGGAAGTCTTTTGTTTTAACTTCACACTTCTCGGCGTTAAAATTAATGACCATCTGAATTGGGCCCAGCACATCTTTGATGTTGCTCTCGACGCTTCTAAACGTCTAGGTGTTCTCCGAAAGTGCAAAAAGTATTTGACGCAGAACGACCTTGCAACCATCTATATGGCATACATTAAACCACCTTTAGGGTACAATTCGCATGTTTGGGCTGGGTCACCCAAATCACACCTTGCGTTGCTCGACCGTATTCAAAAACATGCGTTCCGACTGATTGGAGACGAGACCATCACGCCTTCTATCGATTGTCTCGAGCATCGCAGAAATGTCGGAGTACTTAGCATTTACCGTCACTTTCGTCTTTCTCCATCCAAATTAAATTGACCCAACATTAGTTTTTTTTTTTCAACCAATTCCTATACCGGCACAGCAGTGCACAGCATTATAGGATGACTCCCTATGTTGTGTTCGGTTCCTTAAAAAAAAAAATCGCATTCGACACACAATTCCGGCATGTTGCCTGCTTGGATCCTTGGTTCTCTCAATTTACGAAAATGAAAAATTCGTAGATAGGGTTGTGCTTCCACAAAAAGTAATGAAAAATGTTAAGGAACCTGTAAGTCAGGAGAGCCAAGGCAGAGAGAGTATGTTTTTCGATAAAGTGATAAATGATTCAAATAAAAACCATGAAATAAAAAACAAATTTGTATTTCGATATCGCCAATGCCATCTCAACAGTAATCGTGACGAATCAGTAAAAATTACTTGTGGAGATCACTTCTTCATTAGTGACGATATGGCCAGAAATACTTGAGTGATTAATGAGATAGCTTTAAAAAAAAAGCCTTACTGCTATTATTATTTAAATTCCTAAATTCAAGTATGTAAAGAGGTCGCTCGTGGCACTTCTAAAATTCGATTATGGTGATGATCACCCAACAATATTCAACATTGCTGTTATAGGTTATCGTCATCAGGCTACTTACTACCTGAGCTAGTCAAGGCGCCAACATTGTTTTTTTTTTAATTTTAATTTATTTAATATGTATCAAAACCAAACATAGTAATTAAATAAAAAGTTCGCTCTCAATCGATTAGGAGGACCCAAAATTTAAAAATAAAAAATCATCAGGAATAAATTAGTAAATGGCGCCAACCTTGCATAATGAGTTATGTGATTTTTCAAACGGCGATATGATCAGAATAAAAGAATCTGTCGTCAAAGATATTAAATTAAAATCATTTATAGATTTGGAAGAGATTGTATTTTTTCGTTATTATATTTTTATGTTTGATGACCTAGTGGGGGGCAGTGGAATCTGAAAAATTTCTTATATCGTATGTGTAGCGAGTCGGCAGATTGCCATTAAATTATTATTTTTTCGTTCTTTGCTTCCTCAGTTGCTCGTCCTATTCAAAAACGTCTAGAAGAGAAAACATCAAACGGATAAGCAATTTGTCAGCGATTTTCTAAGATAGTGAAGAGGACAGTTTTTCAATGGTCATTAAGATCGTGCTTTGATGTCATGCTCGAACGATCATAAGAATCGTGTAAAAGAAAAGATCAGTAGTGATCGCGCTAATTTCTCACTACACCACACGATCACATGTGTAATGGTCATATAAAGGAAAAGAAAAGATTTTGTGATCATTAAAATGTTGTTTTCAGCCTTGGTCTGCATATACATGCTAATGTTTTGACAGAAAACGACATGAAAACGAAGATTCAGATTTCTCCCAGGCACCATCATCTCCAACTAATTTCGTTTATTTTAGATGAATGGTCCATATCTCTTTGGATCTTTAATGCGCCAACGCAAACCACATAATCAAAGAGTGTGATCAATTCCTCAACTAAAAAAAGTTTATTTTTTGATGAATCTATCGAAGGATGATCGCATCTTATCCAGCTTTCTATGTAGGTCATTTTTATTGGGATTATTCAAATTCAAACTAAAAGTGTTAGTGATCTATGGGAAATTTGTGATTGGTGGGACCACACACGATCAGTATCCCTCGACAGACCGATTATGTTCATTTTATTACCTAGTTTTTTTTTTTTTTTGCGTAAATTCATCGAAAAACCAACAATACGATGAAATACGACACTGTCAAATAACGATTTACCTTTATGTGGTCCCGCCGTTTTTTCGACCCTCTACGACGTCGGGCTCCGGTCGTATCTTTATAGAAGCGAACATTTTTCTCGTACGTAATATTCTAATTTGAATGGAAGCAACGGAATTGTAGAAGCTATTAAAAAAATCGTTCTTTTAGCGATCGTTAAAAAATCGTTTTGAGCAATTAATTCTTAGCGTCGTCAGCGTATAAATATAAAAAAAAAATTAATGTCCAGCTTTTAGTCTGGACATAAACGCCCAACGAAATGTGAAACTTCTTTAAGTTAAAAACTTTTTTTTTATTATTGTTATCGTCGCTATACAACGATTTTTATTGTTTCAGTTCTTCTATGTTAGAGCTCTTTAATGATCGGCCATTCATGCCTTAATAAAACTCTTAAACTTCTAAATTTATGTAAAAAAAATTTCTTGGTGATCGTGTCATGTTTTTTTTTCTGATAGTTTTTAATGTTTTTCTGATCTCATGGGTTTTTATTGTTATTTTGTTGTCGTTTTTTTTCTATTTTCAAAAATTCCAAAAATTAACACCAATTGTGTGGGTGTGAAGCAACAACATTATGTTTATAGTTCTTCGAGACAAAAATAGTTGTACACAACATGATTTGAAATAAGTTTCTATAATAAGATATATAAGACCGGGGTTGTATTAGTTTCGATATGTTGTCTTGTGCAAGAATTCGTATCGGTCATGTCAGGATCAGTACCCGCGATCACTTTGATTAACATTGTAATGATTGATTTTGCAATCCAATGTATAACTTCGGAAGGTACCTTTTTCAATTTGAAAATTACAACATAGCGAAGATCGTATAGACGACAGCTGAATTCTCAAACGATGGGGGAATCTATTGGCACAGACAGTGAATCACTACTAGCCTCTCAAGGACATTACTGAATGTAGCTAATTTGAAAGTTGGCCAACTTTCAACGTAGCAACTTAAGAATTAGGTTCGTGTTTCGGAAAAGAAACATTAAAAAAACATACTGAAGTCAAAAGTGGCTCGTCAGGTGAAGCGCATAAGGCGGCGCCTCACCAGCCACAGCATTTTCGATCATTGGAACCTAACATTCCTAATACGATTAAATGTTGCATATTCAATTATCGTTTGAGATCATTCTCATATCAACGATACGCCTCTGCGTTTTTACCTTTTGCCTTCCCTACTATTGTAGGGGAATGGACTTGAAAAAAAAAAAATAAATAAAACGATCGATTTCTCCAACTTTAAAAATGAGGCGCCTGAAAAGCTTGCTCACCCACAGCTCGTTCAACACATCGCTGCCGTGCCGGCTTGTATGGCTTGATCCAATGTCGGCGTCATAAAAAGTGAAATATCTAAGGCGCAAAGCTCATCTCCGACTTCCACAGCTATCGGAGCTTCTACAGCTTTCCTTGCTGATTAACCATTGTATTGTTGTTGTTAGCCATTTTCGGTTGTAGAGTAATGTGGGGCTCCATGGGATATTTTCGAGTCATTCCGGAGAGGTGCGATAGAAGGGATGGTTACATGTCAATAATTATTTAATTGATTGCTCAAATCGCGCTCGTATAGAATATAAGTTTCATAGACGAAGTAAATTCTATGAAATTCTCGGTGTATTTTATATTCTTAAGACCATAAATTTGTATGGGAGGGGATAGATGAGGTTAGGGAATAGCAAAATTTCTCACGCAGTTTGTTTAAGTTGCTTTTGAAAGGTGTTCGTAGAAAATTTCAAGTTCGTAGCTTTTAATTTGTTGTTTATTAGCTGATTTATTGAAATTGGTTGAAATCATACTTTTACATGGGAGGGGGTGGGAGGGCAAAGGGAATTCCAAAACTTTTGATGCACATTTATTTGAAATATTTTTAAAAGTGTTTGTACAAAATTTCAAGTTGATAGCTTTTAATGGTTTTTTAGATAAATGATTTCTTAAAATTGGTCGAAAAAATATTTTTGTATGGGAGGGGGTAAAAGTTTCGGAGGTATTCGACTAGTTAATATCTGAAACTTTAAAAATTTTTTTTTAATAAATCTTACAATTTTTGAAGTTTGTAGCTTAAAATTTCACTCAAAAATTTTGAGGTTTTGTGTTTTTTTCTATACGGGTGAAACACCTAGTGCAGATTATAGGCCCCCCCTTTGGTGGATAACAGTTTTGGTTCAAATTAATATTTTTTCTTTATGTATATTAACTGCACGTGCAATATTTTAAGTTTGTATATTTTACCAGAGACCTAGAAAAAATTAGAATATTTCTGACAAATTTGCAAAAAATAGATTTTCGTGAAAAGTATGAATGTTACTAGTCTGAAATTTGAGAGGTGTCAATTACATTATATTTATAGTTATTTCTTAAAAATCACTAAAATCCCCCACTCCTTCTACAACCTCACATACAAACTGCACAATTACACTAAATCTAATAAACGAATTTTCTCAGTACCTCTGGATTTTGTTAAGCTTTAAGCTTAATTGTACAAAAAAATTTTTATGGCTACTCCAGGATATATGAAAAAAATTAGTTCAATGCTGTTAGAGAGGTTAAAGTTTTTTTGATATTCTGCAGAATTGCTGTGGTCAAATTTGTTCCTGAGCCGATTTTTGCGAGGCATCATTTCTCTCAATCTCATATGTCCTGAGACCCACGTTAAGGTTACTTTTTCCCAGAATTATTAGATTTTGGAGGCAGTGCCAAACTAGTCTCGATCCGTGTTAGTTGGATGCTAGGGATTTGAGAACTGCCTGACTATCCGAGAAGTGTAGTTTGAATGCGATGAGCTCTCCTAACATTCTCTTGGATGCATACCTCCGTTGCAATAAGTTCGGCCTGGAAGATTGTGGTTTCTTTACCGAGTGATTTTGAAACCGAGAAGTTACCTTTAACGACCAAGTCCTATTGGGAGGATGATTGTTCTGTAGCACCAGTAGATCATCTTGGGCTGTAGACCCCATATTGTGCCAAACAAACTTTTTCAGGCGCAAAACGCCTTTAATGCTTTGGCATGAGCCCATTCTACATGTTTGTTCCCAATGAGTTTGTAATCAAGTATAACACCTAGATATTTCAACTCTTCTGAAAAGGGTATTGGTGTTCCATTTATAAAAGGAGTTCTTATGTGGATTTTCCTTCTATTTGTAAATGGTACTATTTTAGTCTTACTTGGGTTGATGTTTAAGTTCTTAGATACCACACCAGTTCATTACCCTTAAGGCAGATTATATCCTTTCAGAAATTGTTAGATCGTATTTGCCTCTAATGATAATGACGAAGTCATTGGCATATCTTATTACCTCATAGCCTTGTTTTGTTAGACTGTCCAGGAGCTCACCGACTAAAATTGAAGTGGAGATAGTACTCCTACTTGAAGACAGCTCCTAAAAGTCTGTGCAGTCAATGTGCTGTTACCTAGACCCGTGGTTGTCTTTCAGCTCTTTAACATGGCGTGTATCCATTTACCGTGGCCGATTCTAAGCCCTTTTTCCTAGCTGCCGCTATTATGGGGTCATGAGGAGTGTTGCCGAATGCTCCTCCTATATCAAGAAATGCGCAAAGGGCAACTTCTTTTAAGTCTTTGGTCTTCTCAATGTGTCTTATTAGACCGTATTGATAAGCTAGCCTTCCTGGTAGGCATGTTGATTCTTATTAAGACAGACCATGTTAGGCCTAGGGTGTAGCTAGGGTGTAGCCTAGTAGGTACCGTGTTGGTATTGTAATGCGAAGGTCGTGAGTTCAAATCCCGGTCGGCGCAATACATAATTCCAGCACATTGCCTGCTTGAATATACATACCTTGGTCACCTCAATCTACGAAAATGAAAAAAATCGTAGAAAGAGGGTTGTACGAAGGGCTAACAACCCTTCCACAATAAGTAATGAAAAATGTTAAGGAACCTGAATATCAGGAGGCCAAGGTCCGATTTGGGCTGTAGCGCTATTGTAGAAAAAGATGTTAGGCCTTGCTTTTATATGAAGGTCCAATAATTTCTTCATCGTCTTAAAGAAGGAGATGAGACTTATAGGGCGATATGACTTAGGCTGATTTATGGAACAGTTCCCTGCCTTTGATATAAAGACCACCCTCGCTTTCCTCCAAATTATTGCGATCTACATATACCCATGTAAAATTTGCTTTAACGATTTTTTATCATTATTGGCATTAGGGGAATGTCTACTCTGGTTGAATTGTAGGGCTTAAGGGTGCTAATCGCCCATCTTATCTTTTCCGGAGTGAAGATTTTACCTGCAATAGTATTGCTGAATGAAGTTTAACGATACATCCTTTCCTCTTCTTGTAAATCGTCATAACTGTTAATTATTTTGCAGTCTGGGAAATGTGTTAGCAATAACACTTCAAATGTTTCCATGCTGCTTTTAGTTAAGGACCCATCTGGTCTCTATCAATCTCTTCACAAAATCTCCTCCATGACTCTTTTTCTAACTTCTTTAAAAGTGTATTGTATTCAGTAAAGGAGTTTCTGTATTCGTTCTAGTTACCAAAAATTTTTGCTCTATTGAATAATTTTTTAGTTTCTTTTCGTTTTGCTGCTAGTTCTTCGTTCCACCAAAGTGTCTTGTGTAGAACGGGACAATTTTGTTCGTAAGCATTTCTTATTATCGCTTTTTATTAACTATCACAAACACTCTTTCGGTTCACCAATTGTCGTTTTTCTATCTCCAATTCTTTCGTTTTCCATCTTTCGATTGACTATATCGCGACTTTACGACGCGACGACACCCAATATTGATTCTTTTTTATACCGTTTTTATCCACCGCTGTCGACCTTTCATGCCGTACCTTTTCCTTGTCAACGGTCATTCATGCCAAAACATTTCCTTGTCAACTGATTTCTGCCCTTCATGCCGAAACATTTCACTGTCTACCGCTATCGTCCATGCCGACTGTCCATGAGTAGTCCAATGTCTGTCGCAATGTAGCTTTTCGTTTATCTGCTTTTCGTTCGTCAGTCGGCTTTCTATGCTGTTTCGGAATACGCTCGTGCAGTTCGACGTCACAATTGATGATTGCGAATATCCGATCACCGACTAGGGCTGACATGCAACAATACGTTAGAGAAGTTTCCCGCCATGAAAAAACTTGGAAAACAATTGCATTTCCGTTGTAGGATCCTGTGAAGGTGAAATGCGAAGCGAGAAAAATATCAAACAAACAATTCTTTAAAAAAGCTCTTTGACATTTCCACAATCCGCCGATTTGACATTTGAAATAAACGTCAAATTACTACTTCTACAATGGCACTACAGCCCAAATCGGGCCTTGGCCTCCTGACCTTCAGGTTTCTTAACATTTTTCATTATTTATTGTTGAAGGGTTGTTAGACCTTCGCATAACCCTCTATCTTCGAATTTTCATTTTCGTAGATTGAGGTGACTAAGGTATACCCAAGCAGGCAGTGTGCTGGAATTATGCGTCGACCGGGATTTAAGCTCACTGTCTTCGCATTGTAGACCAACACGCTACCTACTAGGCTACATCCTAGCTATCGTCAAATTAACGTTAGTTAATTTGTAATTTGCCTACAATACTAAGTTGTCAAACATTATGGTAAGTCAAGTTACGTCGCGGAAAGTTAATGTTCCTGTGGCGTAAAATTTCAAAACTGGAATATGCATTTGCATCACCTGCAGTGTTTTAGAACATATCGAGTCATATTCTAAAAAACTGCAGGTGATGTTAGATCCTTCAGTTATCTGCGAAAAGTCTTCCGTAACCAATAACATACAAGTGGAGAGAAACTAATCAGCCTGAGGTACGAATCTAATCAAAATTTAAGAGAAGAACATATTTAATTCATAGACTGTGAAAGAAAAAACCGAAACTAGGACCAAAGATAAATATTATAGAAGCCCATAAAGAATGACTAAGAAATTTCTATGACACAAGAGAGCAAATAAAAAGGAATGGAAATCCATCCCGAAAGTGCTCTTGCCTCGAAAAACGAAAATCGGGACCAAAAAGAAAGGCCCACTCGAAATATTCAATTTACTGTTCAAATACTCTTAGACGTTTTCACAACCGAACAACACTGCATCACCTCATCTGGATGGCTGTCATTTCAATACACATTGACAAAACATTCCGGGAAATTGAATGTCCACATTTTGTATCATTCAGATTTCAGGACACCCAATTTCTTCCCAAATACACCCTGTCTTCTGTCCATCATTCCTCTTTTATCACTAGGCCCCATCAGACTATAGTAAGTATGTGAAAAGAATATGTCAAAACCAGCTGTTGGTAATTGTATTGGGTGTAGAATCCTGCAGATGACAGAGGTTGTAGTGATTCAAACGAGCGAGACGACGAATTATTCACTTAAGTATTCGATAAAATATAAATAATACTCCCGTATAGCACCGTATAGCATACCACTACGATGGCATAGAGAGAAATCCATAACGAAATTTCACTATTGTACAGATTCTGAGCATACCGCCTGACTGTGACAGCAAGGAACACAATTTTCAATGGCTCTCCAAAACATAATAACGTCAGAAAACTCCCTTTCTCGCGCCCTCTTCCTCATCCACCTATGATGATGATCTCATTCAAGGAGAAATGAATAAAAATTATATAATTCCGAAAATGATTTCATTGTTATCTATATCAGGACGACTAGGTACATAGAGTAGTATAGAGTAAAATAGTGTAGAGCGATACATTATACCAACCAGTTCCGTTAATAAGGCTTTCACATTATTATGGAAACTCGGGGAAAATGTGAAAATGAAATGTGTATTATTCATCCGATTCATACAATACAAATTTTAAGGAAATGGTTTTATAATACAATTTTTAAAGGACGAAATTGAATTGGACATTATTGATACGATGTTGTTGATGAATTTAAATTGAAATTTTATGTTGAAAACGGAACAACAATTATTGTCATTGTCGAAGAGTAATTTTTAATTGCTAGAATGAATGGAATGGAAATAAACAATGCACAATAAAATTTCTACCCTGTGCTCATAAATTTAAAAAATTCTGCGTCCATTATTGGAAGAATGAAATGGACAAATGAAAAATGTGCTTGGTAAATTCTTAGTAAATTATAAAAATAAAAGGATGGATCATCATCATAATGGCGCAACAACTCAAATCGATGATAAATAATTGAATTGAATTGAATGGCCTTGCTATCTTCACTACTGGTTTGTTAGCATGTCCTTATGACGTCATACTGGGCCATACTTGCTTGTTAAAAATTAGGTTCAGATATCAGAATTTTCGTTATATTTTTTTAAAATATACAATTTTGCGTGTAGGGAAGTAGTATGAAATGAAAAAAAGAGATGATACGCAACGTTCCTGGCATATTGTGACCGCAGATCTTCCATTCCATACGACTTTCATACAAACATAGATTTAAATTTTAACTCGAAAAATATCAGGATAACCGAAATTTGAATGAGAATTTTCGGAGTAAGTCGTATGTGAGGAAGTCATCGAATTAGATTCGATCGAACATCTATGACGATTCTAGTAAAATCGAAAAGAGATACGACATAATTTATAATTCAGATCGCCCTTCGAGAGCTTGAAACCAGAAAGCATTATTATAAGTACTGAATAAGTCAATTCAAATTATTCAAAGAAAAATCTCTTCAAATTGTCTCTATAAGGCACATACTCTAAACAAGGACTTATAATATTTCAATTTCAAAACTTCTTTTTCGTTTTCTTCTAAAGGATACTTGAACAAAGCTGCCAAGTCCAGCCTGTCTAGGAATTTTAATTGTTTTCAACCATCGTCCTCTTCTTCAAATTCAAAATCACTTTTTCCACATGAATCGCATTTTGTATTGATAAAAAGTTCATTATCTTTCGACACAGAGAGAACATCCGAAGAAAATTGAAAAACTTCTTAAACTCCACTTAAGATCGTTCAAGTCAAAAGAAAAGCAAAAGAAATACAGCTAACTCTGGCTTTATGTATACCACTTTCAAAAATGACAAGAACCAGACGAATATACGACTATGCTTATGGTCACAAACTACTCGGACTAGCAAAGATCTCTTAGCTGAGCTGGAACTGGACAATAAATCAAAAGGAAGGAAATGGAAATCTTATTCTTGTCAATTATGCGGCCCTTAGTTTCTTCCTCGATAGCTCTGAGATGTGTCCGAGGTATGGAGCAATTGCAATCCAGCAACAACAATTTGATGTTGCCCCTTGGGTTCTTTTTTCGAGAATCCCGCTAACTAAGCGTACTTCTTCACTTGGAAATCTTCTCGTTGACTCTATAGATTCGTTCAATATGTCAGACTATCGCTATATATGATGCTTATTGGACGTTAGCTATAGTACACGCCGCACAGTGGCTCCTATATACCGCATCGTGCAAGGCATCATCAATAACAACATCACCATCTCATAAGAAAAGTATCTTTGGCTTCGTGTATAGTGTGCCGCACGCTTAGTTCCCGCTTATACAATTCCACTAACAACTACGATTTCAATGGCAAGTTTAAGATGAAATGCAAGAAACAGATTTCAGAGAGATCTGTGTCTGTCTTTTCTGAACATGAACTGAATATATGGTGTCTTTTTCTTCTTTTTTTTTTCTTTTGATCTTATTGCCACAATACCCAATGCCCGGTCGGCCTCAGAATTAAAAGAGCTATGAAGCAAAAAAAAAAAAAATACATCCGATATCAGCAGCGGAATAAAAAAAATACCCTACACTTCACGAAGTTCAAAGTAATTTTAAAGAAACCATTTTCTTAGATTTTTCATTAAAAAAATAGAAGAAAATTAAGACGGACGCCGCGGTCCGTAAGATAAGCGAGGAATGTGTGGTACGAAACTACATTGATTGCCTACACAGATTAAGAAAAAAATAAAATTGAAGAGAAAACCGATTTTTCTTTCAGCTTTTTTTTTTCGAATGACTTTTTTTGTGAAGAAGTAGACACTGTTTCAATTTTATTTGCTTTGATTTCAGCTTCAATTTGCATACTGTTTTATTTGGTATAATTCCAGCCCCTATTGTGATGTTTGGGTACCTTCTAACTAATCATTGCTTCGAGCTGATTCTCATATTCCCGAATACTTTAGTTGAAGATGAGGTAATTTCGAATTGCAAGATTTATGCGAATAGCTCAAAACAGATATAGTAGCGAGAAATTGGCGAAAAAAGAGCCATTAGCTAACTGGAAAAATTGACTTGTGCAAATTCGATGTAAGTACTTTTAAATGGTCATAAAATCTAATTGGTTGCGTAATTTTCATTTTTTTCAGCTCATTGCAAATCAATCTTTATACTCACACAGTAAAAAATAGCTATTTCAGAATGTAATATTTATTAATAAAAACGTTGAAATTTGGAAAACTTTCTAATCATTGGAAAGGTTAAAAAAATAGCACTCACAAAATAAAAAAAAAAATGTTGTTTATAAAATTTGCATTTTTACATTTTTTTTAAAACTTCCTGCACGAAAATGTTAATAACTTCAAAACCAATCAACCGATCACAATGCCATTAAACTAGTTCTCCCACCAAGGTTTTAATTTAAAGATAATCGAAGAAAAAAGTTAAGGTTTCCAAAGGCTTCGGCAAAATTGTCACAATTTTCATACCGAATGAAAGTTCTGTGTGCCTGGTACTTCAGATTGGATTCGTATTGTTTTGGTTAAATACCATACATACAGTATTTACAGAGTGTTTGGTACTACGTGCCCCACCTTGTAAGGGGTTATTCTTAGATATATTTGGAGAAAAAAATTGCTCTACGGAGATGGTCAATTTTCAATATCCGCGGAGATACAGGGTGATCAAGAAAAGGATTTCGGACCTGTACCCTCACTCACTCAAAACACTATATCTTGAAAACTAATAATCACAATTCAAAGTGTTATAGCTTGTTTTTTAGGGAATCGATTTACCTTT
This sequence comes from Chorisops tibialis, assembly GCA_963669355.1. NCBI lineage: Eukaryota > Metazoa > Arthropoda > Insecta > Diptera > Stratiomyidae > Chorisops > Chorisops tibialis. The sequence goes on along the minus strand of OY770263.1, from coordinate 166,264,603 downwards.
CATTTGGTGTAATAGTCCGCATTGTAACTGTACCCATACCTGAGATATTTGCTTCAGAACACAAATTTTTGATACTTTGACCCTCAAAATTCTGGGATCAATGTAGTTTTTCTCAAAAAAACGCATTATAAAAATGTCATTTTAATGTTGTTTTTTTACGTGCCATATTATTGCCTACAAAAGACGTATATACTTGCATTGCATAAGTTTCATAGTTTAGCAAAAACTATCATTCCAATAATTTAGCACTTTTATCAAAAAAAACAAGAATATGTTGATCAACACTCTCCGCTTGAACTAAAAGAACTTATGAATCGTTTTTATGGTTTATTTCAAATTTCCACCTTCATTTTGAATGCACGCTAAAGCTCGTTTTGCCAGTGTTTTCTTTGTGTTCATACTCCTCAACTGCTGCCTTACTTCTGTTGCTTTCGCATCGATTCTGGTGTTTAGATCCTTCAACATTACTACTTCCGTTGCGTAGGCAAGGTCCTTCATCCGTTCAAATTTTTTCGAACGGACATTTTGGGTTAATGGACATTTTTGTGCCTATTGCTCATTTGAGGTTATGGGTGCCTGTTAGAGAGCGAGAATTTTGTGGTGCACAAGATTTTTGGTTGAGTCGAGCCATTAGACATATCCACGTCAATATATGGCCATGACCATGACCGTGACACACTCGTACGAAAGCAATCCTTTTGCCCGAACTACAATGTATGGCAGCCGTCCAAATGATCATCAACCAAGTATTCCCACATGCATTCTCCGATGACAATAGTCATACGATTGCCACGTTATCGGCCGATCAATCCTTTTGCCTGCAGGACATCACAAATGAAACGCTTCTCATTGACTGCGCGAAGCAGCACAAATGAAGCGCTTCTCCTTTACTGCTCAAAGCCGCACAAATGAAGCTCTTCTTTTTGTTAAAAAGAAATGAAGCAGGGTGTAAGAAAGAAGCGCTACTGAGCTCTAAAAAAGCGCTTCATCATCACTTCTGCGCTCTTTTTTCCAGTTGGGGAGTAATAGGTAGTTAAGCAGGCTGGGTTATTATATTAAGTCAACTGTAGTAACTGCTAATAGGTACACTATTACCAAATATCTAGCTGATTTTATGTCGGACAACAGAAAAAGAACAGGAACCATCTACTACTAAAATTTAGAGGTGAAACTACATTGTTTGCCTATTTAAACTCGAATAATTTAAACCTCATTCTATTTTCTTTCATCCCCTCTTTTTTTTAATTACATCATAACTGTTCACAATAAAAAAAACATGACAGGACTACGATTGGGCGTAAAGTCCTATCGTGCGATAATCTAGATGAAAGAAAGTTTTTTATTTTAAGAAATTTTTTATGGGGAGTGCTAGAAGTAGTGACGACATTGAATCAATTTTTTCACATGCTAGATTTGCTTTTATTAAAATGTTTCATACAAAATTAAAGCTTGAAAAATTGAATAGGTACTGAGAAAATTAGTGTATTGGAAGAAGTGGGGTTTTTTCAGAAATAAATCCGAATGTCATGAAACTGATATTTGTCAAATTTCAAGAACAGTAAAAATACTTGTGAAGTTGTGAAATTGTGTCTTATTGTATGAGAGGTAGTAGAAGCAGTCACGCTAATCAGTATTTTTTTTTATCTTAATAGTAATGCGCATTAAGTATTTAGCACAAAATTAGAGCCCGACAAATATTATACGTACTAAGAGAATTGGTTTATAGTATTTCAGGAAAAAATGCAGTTTGTATGGGAGGTGGGGAATGAGTGGGGGATTCCAATAATTACTTTCGAACTAAAAAAATCGATTTTATTTTGAACTCCAGACATGGAATAAAAATTATTTGAAACTATGATGTTTTTACTGCAGTCAAATCGTAAATATTCGTAAAAATGAATATCAGCCGAGAATCGATCTCGAGGACCCCCGCATGGCAGGCAAGTTTTTCTACTGAACCACCGATACCGACGAAATTATCTCGGTCAAACTTAGTAATCTACTTAATGTGAGTCACATGACTTCAAATATAGGCAGTTTTTTATTTTTATATAGACGATTGAAAAATAGTCCTACTGTATGAGAAGGGGTAGAAGGAGTGAAGTTAATCGTTTAATTTTTTAGGTCTTACTAATAATTCTAAATAAATATTTAGTGCAAAATTTCAGCTCGATAAATTTCAAACTTACTGAGTAAATTGGTTTATAATATTTTATGAAAAAGTGCAGTTTGTAGGTGGTATAAAAGCATTAGGTGGATTCGAATTATACCATAGTTTGAAACCGTTATATATTCCAAATTTCAGATCAATAGCATTCATACTTTTTGAGAAAATTCGTTTATTGTCATACACCGAAATTGTGTCATTTTGTATGGGAGAGGGTAGAAGGAGTGAAGAAATCTGATTCGTTTACAAACTTATCCTTACTTTTTTGCCAAAAACGAATCGAACAGAATTTCAGATTTCTAGCTTAACACCTTCGCGAGCTAGAGAGGACACGGACGGACGGACATCCGGTTTTGAGATTTTTGAGTGATAACATGAACTTCTGTATCATTCATTTTTTTCTCCGAGCCTTATTCCACAGCGTTACGAACTTTGTGACAAATTCATAATACTCTCAGATTTCATCTAGTTAAGACTGGCATTTTATAAATATAATCTACTACTTCAAAACTCTGATCCATGTCACCTAAATATAAAGCATTCAACGATTTATAAAACAGACAATGTCATCATCAACATCAGCATCTTTTCAACAACATAATCTCAAAAAGATTATCATTTAATTTCGTCGAGACATTTCATTTTTCATTGCCTGTTGTAATACTTCGGAATGAAAGGTGACAGATTGTGTCTTAATCTCTCGTGAGCTGAGCGGTTACATTTAAAATTTTGTCAAAACATACTTTGGCAACAAATGTGTCAGATTTAATGAAAAAAAGAAGACATTTTTGTTTTTCAATTGAATCCTGGATAAAACAAAGTAAAGGAAAAAATCAACTTAAAAATTAACAAAACATTGACCATCTTCAGAATTTATTATTTTTCAAAATAAAAGAGGTCGTAAGGAAACATCTCACAACAAAAAATGGGGTTGTGAGGAAACGTATATATAATCTTTCAATTACATTCTAAATATTATGCCGTCGAAAATTTCCTTATATTTTGTGTTAAAAGACAACTTCGTGTATATCTCGCAACATCAATAAGAAAAATCTTTTTCTAATAACATTGAATTTTTGTTTTTCATTTTCTTTATATGTTTCAGATTCTTTTTTAATTTTTTTTCCACCTAAAAATAAAACACAAGCATGACAGCCGATTTAAAATTTGGACTGAAAAAATAATTTTTTTTCTCTTCTCATTACGCTGCAGCAAATCGCCACACATTGTTTGAAGTATAGCTAATTTGAGCTCATGTAAATATGGAAGTAAAAAAGAATAGGAGAGAGGGCACGTGTTCTGGGTAAAGGATAAGGAATATTTGCGAGGAGTATTTTTTGACTTTTTATAGATTCGTGACGTTGTTATTCAAATTAAGTTAAAAAAAACAACAGGACTACGATTGCACGTAAAGCCCAATCATACGATACTTTAGATGAAGTAGAAATTTTTGAGATTTTAAAAAATTTTGTAAGTTTAGTGGTAGAAGGGGTGACGGCAGTGAACTAATTTTTTCACATCACGCTAGACTAACTGTAAAAATGTTTTGTACAAAATGTAAGCTTCAAAAATTAAATAGTTACTGATAAAATTAGTGTATTGGATTTAGTGAAATTGTGCAGTTTGTATGGGAGGTGGTAGAAGTGCAGGTTTTTAGTGATTTCATCAGCAATAAATACGAACGTTATGCAATTGACATCTATCTCAAATTTTAGATCAGTAACGATCACATTTTTGAAGAAAATCGATGTTTTGTAAATTTTTTGAATTGGGTCACTTTTTATGGGAGGGGGGTAGAAGGAGTGAAGCTAATCAGTTAATTGTTCCAGATCTTAATAATAATGCCAATTATGCATTCAGTACAAAATTTGAGCTTGATAAATGTTATACGTACTGAGAAAATCTGTTTAAAGAAAATTGCAGTTTGTATGGGAGGTGGAGGAAGGAGTGAGGAGATTCAAATAATTTTTATATTATTCATTACATTTATGATAAAAATAGTATGTTCTGAATTTTATATCCAAGAAAATTGGGTTATTGTAAATTATTGAAAATGAGTCATTTTGTATGGGAGGGGGTCTGGAAAAGGGTGACTCTACAATTTCATCAAAAACGACGTGTACAAAATTTCAATTTTCTAGCTCAACGCGTTCTCAAGGTAAAGACCACACTGACGGAGGGACGGACGGACATCCGGTTTTGAGATTTTTAAATGAAAATATTAACTTATCTCTTATTAATTTTTTTCTCCGAATGATCCGATTGAAAATACTGCGAATCACATTACCAAAAAAAATCATTAATCTCTGCAGCCATATGTCAGAAATAAGGCTTTGGAAACATTCAGTTTTGCATTTGATAGAGATGATTGATTGCTAGAAAGAACTTTATAGTTTGTACGTTTTCTGCTTTGTTATTCAGATATTTATATGGGAGGTGGTTGACGGGTAGGAAAACACCATAATGCCATTAGCAAAATAATAGCTCAATTACTTTAATAGATTAAAAAAAGATAAATAAAAAAAAACGAAAATATTTTATGGGAGGTGGTAGAAGGAACCTTGATGTTTTGACCATATTTTCGATTTTAATACTAAATCCAAAGCTAATATTTCATTTAAGCAATTTTTTAATGCGTAGTAATTTTTAATGATAGATTTCATGTATTTATCTTGACAAATTACTGAACTCACTATCATAGAAAGATGTATGTGATTTTTGGCAGATAGAGATGAGATGATGCTGATTAACAGTATAAGCAGAAGTGGAAATTGAAAGGGATCAGTTTGGGGTACCGGGCAGGGTCTTGTAAATGCAAGAATCAACCATGTTCATGAGTGTACTTAACTTGTACTTTCTTTTAAAACAACAACATATCCATACCAATAATTAAACCACACACTTTTTTTAATTCCTCTTGAAAACCACCAAGCTAGCCCGTAGAAAGTCTACGTTAAATGTGTGCGATAGAAAGAGGATTGCGCAAATACTTTAAATAAATGATGATGATGATGATGAATGATATCGAACATAAAGTGCGAGCAAATGTACCACACAAACGGCACAATTATATTTACTTTTGAAGAAAAGGCTTCCGGAATTGACCATATCATGGTGATGACATGCCGCCGTCACCGTGACCGACACATCACAGAATCGAACTGAACTGGCTAGCTGCCATCATATCTCATTTGTCCCGATACGTCGCTTCCTGATGTTTGTAAAGAAAATTAAAAATTTATGATAGGCAGCTTTCAGTTGTTGACAAAATTACGTTAAACAATGAACTTCAAAGGAAGAAACGCAATGACCCAGTCAGGCGAGTACTGTAAATTGAAATTGTGTAAATAAAGCGACCCCCGTCCAGTCATCCAGAGAGTGAGAAGCTATCAGCAAATTACCGAGTGAATAGAATAATGGTATTTATGCTTCATGGAACAGCTGGAATGAAAAAGAATGCCCGGTGGCTTTTAATAACAATAAAAATAAAATAATAATCTTACAACTGGGTTTTTTCAACAAGTTATAATCGAACATATTTCTTGTAGTCTTATTATTCAAAAAACTTCACAAAATAAGAAATTACCATCATATACTGAATATTTATGGAAGACCTCACGGATGCGAACCTTCTATACCTTTCGTTTAGGTCATAGTACGCCTATTTCGTGTAATTTTTAAGAAAGTTAATTTAGAATCATCAGTCACGAAATTCAAAAACGCTACATAAATAAATTCGAAAAATTCTTAAATTTTAGTCAAAAATATCTGCCAACAGGTCGGGCGCAACTTTATTATTCTTAGGGCAAGTTAAGGATTCGTGAGAAATCAATGTATAGGTAAGGGTAGATAGGGTACTAGAGCAGGGCCGTTGTCAAATATTTAAATGCGATTACGATCAATAGCTCCAGTACATATCTATATAAATAAAAATTAAATAAAATCGGTAAGCGCATCACTTGAGAACGGCTGGACCGATTTGGCTAATTTTTATACTCTAGATGAAATCTGAGAGTAAGTATATTGTTTGCCTTACCGTTCGTAACGCTCGATTCCCAGTGATCGTCTGTCTGTCTGTCTGCAACATAACTCTCGAAAGCTTTGACCTATCGTGCTAAAATTTGTCATATGTCATTTTTAGCAAAGAAGTAACTTTAAGTTCGTGAACAGGCCACATCCCTCCACTCCTTCTACCCCTCCCATACAAATTTCATGAAATTTCCAAATTTCAGGAAATTGATTTTTCTCCGAAAAAATTTCAGCTATTGACTTGAAAATTAGGTCATAGTATAATGATATGAATATCATTAATGTTGAAAAATATTGATTTGATCCCATTAGTCCTTCTACCCCGTCCCATACAAATGCACAATTTTCTAAAATGCATTTATTCGGCTTTCATTTTAACTAGCAAAGCTAAAAAAACATTTTTTGCCAATTACAACCCATTTTGAAAAAACTATGAACTTCACCTCATTCTTCCTAACCTCTCTCATACAAATTTCACTAAATTTCGGAATTTCAATTAAATTTTTTTTCTCCAAAACGGTCAAAGCTATTATCAACTTTAAATTTTGAGAAAAGTTTTATTTTGAGAAAAGTTTTATTTTGAGAAAAGTTTATATCTTTCATGTCGAAAAATTTGGTTTTGATTCGAATACTCCTTCTAACCCCTCCCCTACAAATACACAATTTTGGTAAATGCATTTAATCGATTTTCACTGTAACTAGAAAAGGTAAAAACTTAAAATTTTGCCAGAATTTGTCTCTTAATAATTGGAATAAATGTTAAGAAAAATATGAACTTCGCTTCTCTCCTACCATACAAATTTTTAAATTGGATATTCAAGAAAAATATTTTTCTTTCGAACATATGATAGCTATGGATTTTAAAACTGTATTAAAGCAATGTGATTAAGATGTTGATAAGCAGATTTAAAATCATCCAAAACCTTCCACTTTCTCTGCAACCTCCAATACAAATGCCATAAATTCAGACAAAAACTATTAAATTTTCTCAAAAATTATGAAAGCTACAAGCTTTAAATTAAGCACAAAACATTGTGCATACTACGTTCAGTGTATACAATAGTTGCAAATCTTCCCCCTCTGCTTTTACCACCTCCCACACAAAAGTCACTATTCGAAAGAATTTGAGATGACACATTTTCCGGTACAATAAACTCTTTCCTATTTCATCTAGAGTATTATATGATTCTATTATGTGTTTTTAAATGTTTGTAAAAGTTAGCTAGGGTGTAGCCTAGTAGGTAGCGTGTTGGTCTTGTAATGCGAAGGTCGGGAGTTCAAATCCCGGTCGGTGCAATAAATAATTCCAGCACTTTGCCTGCTTGGATATTCCTTGGTCAGCTCATTCTACGAAAATGAAAAACTTCGTAGAAAGAGGATTGTGCGAAGGGCTAACAACCCTTCCATAATAAGTAATGAAAAAACGTTAAGGAACCTGAATATCAGGAGGACAAGGTCCGATTTGGACTGTAGCGCCATTGTAGAGAAGAGCAAATAAGGTTTTAAGGGAAAGAGAAATTGGAAAAGTTGCCCGGAAAATTCGGGAAAAAAAACTGAAAGTAATTTTTTCTATTCACGATTTGAACGATGGATATGCGTAATTCTTTTTTCGTTTATGGTCCTGGAAAAGTATTCAGGAAAAAAAGTTCGGGACAAAAATAAAGGAAAGTCGGAAAATTCGGCCAAACCGCAAAAATCATAACTTTTTAATGCAATCTCGATCATAACTGACGACAGGCACGACATATTTCTTGATTGTTTTTTGTTTTGTTCGTTATGCTTGCGGTAGAAGAAAATAAATCATTTCGTTTTCATGAAATTCTGACTTAATTCTATGGTAATTAAATTTTGAAACAAAACCGCATGGTTCTAAGTCGATCACATTCCAGCCACATCACACATTTGTAACATTTCAGCGGTGTGCCGATAGAAATTATCTCGCATGTAAAATTTCCCATTAACGTAGTGAATGTACTTTTCCTATCCATGGCCACAATCGTTAATAGATACAATGATCACTTAGAAATACATTTCTTTCTCAATTTTAGGTTGTTTCGATATTTCCAATAGCTTTTCACAAATTCACAAAACGATCAAAATAAATTTATTGAAATTTGGACAGGACAACGTCTGTCGCGCCAGCTAGTAATTAATATTTTACTCGTTTATTTATTCAAGTTTTGGTTTGTATGGAGAGGGGAAAGAAAATGTGAGTTGTTACGTTTCTCTTTACGGGGCGTATGGACGGTTCGTGCGCATAAATAGCGACAATTTAGGAGAGAGAGGAGGGATGCAGACTATGTTGTATAGTGCCGCGTAAAGTAGGTAGGAGTATCTGAAAAAACAAGGTTTTTCTTATTGGGAAGACTCTATTTTCAAGACCGACCAAGAGCTGTTCCTAGAACAGTGCAAGAGCTGTTCCTAGAACAGTGCAAGAGCTTAGAATGATTTTATGTTAAAAACCGACCGAGAGCTGTTCCTAGTTAAGTGAAAGAGCTTAGAATGATTTTACTTTCAAGACCGACCAAGAGCTGTTCCTAGTGCAGTGCAAGAGCTTAGAATGATTTTATTTTCAAGACCGACCAAGAGCTGTTCCCAGTGCAGTGGAAGAGCTTAGAATGACTGCTGAGGGCACCGGCCACGGTTTACATAATAAAATTTGTGTGACCGTGTGGCACTTTTATAATAGAGTGGTGCCGTAAGACAGAGTGGATTTTAATATTTTTTTCACTGATTTCTTGAATCACGTACAAAATTCTAAAGTATTTTTTTCAAAAATGAGGTTACATAGAAATCCTATGAAAATATATGTATTTTATATTCACGAAACCAAACATTTGTTTGAGAGGGGCTAGTTAATATCTTAAACATTTAATTATTATTTTTTTTTAAATGAATTCCACAAATTTTCAAAATTCTAGATTACAATTTCAATAAAATTATAGTTTTCGTGTTTTTTTCAATAGACATGAAACACCTCGTGCAGGGTCCCACTTCGGTGCATAACAGTTTTGGTTCAAATAATTATTTCTTCCTTATGTACGATATGATAAATAGATGAATGAACGTGCAAAGTTTGAACTTTATATCTTTAAACAGAGCCCTAAGAAAATTACTCAAAGTTTCCGACATTCTGGCTCACGACTTCGCTCCCCTTACACCTCAACTTAGAGATAGTCGAGATATTATAATACTTTTTAAGTGTTTTTATACTCTAGATGAAATCTGAGAGTATATTGTGTTTGCCTTACCGTTTGTAACGCTAAGAAATAACGTTCGCACAGAGCCGCCAAGGGTACAGAAATATTTGTTGTCGCTCAAAAACCTCGATTCCGAGTGACCGTCTGTCCGTCTGTATGTTCTTCCGTCTGTGCGTCTGTCTACAGCATAACTCTCGAAAGCTTTGAGCTAAAGTGCTAACAATTTTTGTATGTCATTTTTAGCAAACAAGTAACTTTAAGTTCGTGAATGGGGTACATCCCCCCACTCCTTCCACCCACTCCCATACAAATTTCACGAAATCTCGAAATATTAAGAAATTGATTTTTCTTTGAAATAATTTAAGCTATCGTCTTGAAATTTACGTCAAAGTATTATGATATAGACGTCATTAATATCACGGAATATTGATCCGATCCCCTTACTCCTTGTACCCCCTCCCATACAAATGGACAATTTTGAAAAACATATATTTTCGATTTTTCATTGAAACTAGTAAAGCTGAAAAGACGAAATTGTCAGAATCAATTCTGCTATAATTAGTTTCAAAAAAAATTATCAACTTAACCTCACTCCTTCTACCTCCTCCCATACAGATTTCACGCATTTTGGAAATTTAAATTAAATTATTATTTTTTTCGAAACTGTTAAAGCTATCAACTTGATATTTTGTATAAAGTACACAAATAGAAATATTAATAACGCGAAAAATTTGTTTTGATCCGTACACTTCTTTTATTCCTTCTCATACAAATGCATAATTTTTGTTAAATGCATTATATCGATTTCCATTAAAACTAGAACAAGTAGAAACTTACAATTTTTCCAGAATTTGCTTTTTAATAATTGCAATAAATGTTAGAAAAAATTATCAGCTCCGCTTGACTTCTTCTACCCCCATATAAATATCTGTAATATAAATTCAAGAAAAGCATTTCTCCTTCGAATATATGAGAGCTATCGACTTTGAAATTGAATCAAAGCATGGTGATAAGGATGATGATAAGTAGATTCAAAATCATTTTTTTTTTTATTATTTATTGTGGAAGGGTTGTTAGCCCTTCGCACAACCCTCTTTCTACGAATTTTTCATTTTCGTAGATTGAGGTGACCAAGGTATATATATTTCTGGAAAACTATGTCCAATTTCTTTAAAAATAATGAAAACTACAAACTTTAAATTCAGCAAAAAACATTTTGCATGCCACCTTCGGTGTCATATACGAAAAATACAAACCTCACCCTCTACTTCTACCACCTCCCTTGCAAAAGTCTCTATTCACTATTCGAAAGAATTTGAGATGACAGATTTACCGGTATCTTAAAGTCATTTCCATCTCATCTAGAGTATCATATTGGGCTTTAAGCCCAATCATAATTCTCTTATGTTTTTCTTTTGCACCCCCCGTGACCTCTCACTTCACAAGTGTTGACCTCCATCAAAGTCAATAAAAGTGGCGCTATATACCACCTAAACTTTCCTAAAATATTAAATTTTTGCGTTTAGTAATTCCGAAAACAATCATTTGAAAACAAAAAAAAGTTCGGCCGGCAATTTGTGTTTAGCCTCCTTCCCCCTCCTTTCGGACCCCACTGGACACAAAAATTAATTGGTTTTTGCTTTTTTCCCTCACCCCACCTCCCCTATCAATTGTAACACCCCAAAATTTAGGTAACGAAACTCACATACGTAAACTACAAACCACCCAAAAATCAACTTCTTATCTTTAAGGAACTCGAAGATATGAGTATTAGATATTTACAGCGTACAGACAGACACATTTTTTTTTTTGCATCCCTAGGCTAATTTGGTCATAAAACACGGAAAACAAATCAAATTTGGGGTAGCTATTTTTCCAGTTCTCTATATTATATTATGAAATAATATTGTAATAGGGAGCTTTGGTAATCGTGAAAATTTTCGTGTTTTGAGGTCCCAGGAGTCCAAAAACAAGTTTTCTTCATGATATCTGACTGTGTGGATCGACGATAACTCGAGTAAACCTCAACAGAATTGAGTGGAAGTGGTCGCGCAAAATCGCGTTCCGCTTCGGACCGAGTACTATTGTTTTTGAACATATCTGCTAACCGGAAACAGAAGTTTTAAGCATATAACCTTCAAAAAAATCACAATAACTATTTTTAATCTGATCGAAAAATATTGTATAACAAAGTTTCAGAGCGGGCAAAAACAATTGTTTTTTAGTCTCACGGTTTTCTGCTATGACGCACGGCTGCCGAGATATAGGATATTTTGGCTAAATTTAACCTGAATTCGCTGCATTTTCAACGGGACGCAAAAATATGCCAAGCGAAGTTTGTAGTAGATCTTTAGAAATAACAACTTTTTGCCATTAATTTTCGATTTTTTGTAATTATTTATTGGAATTGGTGTTTAATTAGAACTTGCCATTCATTTTTATACCATTTGGCAAACAACAATTCTGAGTTTCCATAATACCTACGGGGATATTAAAAAGACACCGTGAATGCTAATTGGATCGTATAAATGTACGAAACAGGCAGCGTGCTGGACTTATATGTCGATCGGGATTTGAACTCACGACCTGCGCATTGCAGACCAACACGCTATCCACTAGAGTGCTAGAGATACTAAAAGAGATTAAAAGCCTTTTGATGTAGAATGATGTGCTTAAGTGTAATTTTCCTTTGAAAATTTTTCTCACTTTCCGATCGGTTTGGCTGGTGTTCTATATGGCAGGCCATGACTTTAATACTTTAATGTTAAAATCAGTTGTGATACTTATCAGAAACAAAAAGGTGTGACATAAATGGGGGTTGTAAGAAAAACAAAAAAAATAAATAACACAGATTCTTACGATTCTTCGCTATCCTTAATTCTATCCTTAGTTCTGAATCTGTGAGTTCGTTTACACCGCGCTGTTTAACACTAGTTTTACTTAAATCGTCTTATGTAGCACTAATAATCACCGGTATAAACCAAGGAGGATATATAAAAAGGAGTGACTATGAGCATGCTTTGCCTTGTAAGCAAAATGGGAATGAATGTATTTCCCTCCCTTACTACCGAAATGCTCGAAATTTTTCGAAAAAAATCGTTTCGCTATCTTTGTCTGCCACACTTAAAAATATTGCAACTAACTCTTTCCCACGATAAATGGTTCGAAACAGTTGTCAAATTTTCGAAAAAATTGTTTCGCTATCCTTGTTTGACATACTTAAACCCAAAGTAACTATCTCTGTCCCGCGTTAAATTGTCCGTTGCTAAAGTACTTAGCTTAAACACAAACCAAAACTAATAAAAATTTTAAAAATAAAAATTTCTGAAATGAAACAGCAAACACCATTGTATTGAAAATTACTTTATTGCTGACTGAATATTAGCAACCAAGAAAGAATACAAATTATTGTATTTTTTTTGTAAAAGTTTGAAGCCAAGTTAAGCTTGGACACAATTTTCGAAAATTTCCGAATCAAAAAATATTCCCACATGAGACAGACTATCAGGTACTCCTTTTATATATCCTCCTTGGTATAAACGCACTGAATGACGTAAGGCTAGTGCTATATTGCTATGATCTAAATGAACTCATCAACGTAAAGCACGGGGTAGAATTAATAAATTTCCCAATTTCGACTCCAGTTTCATGATTCTATTGACTTTGATTTTTATTACAAATCGGATTTTGATTTAACTGGTGTTTGTGTCAATTTTTTTTTGTAAGTATCGCACTATTGCTTTCTAGTATAGATAGATCCCATCATCCAGTCTACTTAGAACTCCTGCAATGAATTCGCATTATTACGAACCGAAATTACACCTTTTCAAAGCAAACTACTTGTTAGCTCACATCATTTCACCATCAATCATTCCTTCTCCTCATCAGAATCGCAACAATATTGAATTCTGCTCAATTTCACTGAAGCAATTAAACCTTCTTCTATGCTTTCTCTAGATGCTTTTCTGTGCATTCCCGCATTGTTAAAACGAATCCTTTCATCTTAAGTTATTTATTTTGAACTTAAATAGCCCGTACGATGATGGTAAAATGGATATGCACTCTACAAAGACCTACTATATAATACCTATAGAGGTTCTCCTTTTGAAATTGACTGAATTTCTCGGGCTGTAAAATGTACACTCCATCATCACTAGAACAACTTCAACACAAGGATCGTACAGAAAAGAGGTCGGTCGTCTTGTAAGGAAGTTGGGTGAAGGAGAACACCATAAAAGTATAGAAAAAAAAACAAAAATGAACCCTTACCATACCATATAAATTCTTTTCTTCACCATGTTTTTTCCATCAAAAAAAAACCCGAAAGTGAAGTAAGAAACAATAGAACACAAAGTCCTTTATAAAACCTTATGAAAAAGGATTTGTTATACTCAGTTGGTTTTTTTGCATTTCTTCCGCACGGTTTGGCATTTTCTTTCAACTTATTCGCCATCCCCACTCGCATAAATTGGAAGAGATTTGTTTTTAATGCGTACACGATATATATATTTCATACTCGTCCTACTTTAATCTTTATTATAGACTTAATAGATACATCTACAGATATTCTACATAGACTTTAACATCTCTCTACCGCAATGCGTTTTTGTTATTCTCTACCAGTTTCCTGCTCTGAAAAAAAATCAAACATTTTCAAATCCTTCGTTCAACACTGTCAAAGATCAAAGAGAATTTTTGACGAAATAAAAAAAAAATTCATCAGCTTTTAAAGTTTTTTTTTTTATAATAAAAAAGTACAAATGTGCATAAAACCAAAATTAAAAATCGTATTCGGTTCATTTTAGCACTTGACTGTATGCAAGCGGTGTAGCTTTTGATATCATTTATAAAAGGGTTGCATTTTGATAATGTTCGGCAACTGTAAAATGCACAAAAATATTTGCAAGGATTGTGGGGTATAAGACCCCATTCAACAGCACAGCAATGAGAATCTAATATATACCTATGGTCGGATGTAAGTGGCCTGATGGAAATTCCCAGACCAAACGGTAGAACCTACAGTATTGCAGTTTGTTTTTATTAAATTCTTTGAAACATGAAAGTACTATAAAAACTTTCAGACCCAGAAAATAATACACCCTAAGCCTCCGAAAAAGAGTTTAAAGGGTTGCCAAATAAAAAAAAAGTCAAACTGTGCACATTAAGTAGATGAGTACATTTTAGCGAGTAAAGTTTATCAGCGTCAGTGGCTCTGTGGTAGAATGCTCACCTGACACCCGGACCGAACAATTTTTTTTTCTTTAAGATTTGACTAAGGGTTGTTAGACCATCGCACAACCCTCCATCAACGTATTTTCATTTTGTAGATTGAGACAACTAAGGTATACCCCAATCAGTTAGTGTGCTGGAATTATGCGTCGACCGGGATGAACGTACGATTTTCGCATTGTAGACCAACATGCAACCCACTAGGCTACACCCTAGCAGCTGATGTGCCCGTGCGATTCAAGACCTACAATAATTATTGGAAATTAAATAAGCCCCTATAAGTGTTATATACCTTCGCCTACATACTACAGACGTAGGAAAAGACTGACCGAAGGTGATGATACGGCCAGTATAATTATATAGCTAGGAAATGAATTCAAATACTTTTGTTTGAAAATCTTTAATCTGAATTGAGGTGAAGATGAAAACTTGATAAATTTTTCAAGCTTGAATGCGAAGCTTTGTCTAGCAAATCTGTCAAATTTGATGGAAGTGTTCAAATTTGATGGAAGTGTTCAAATTTGAGACAATTAAAAGTAGGGATCAGAGAAAACTTTTTTCTTTTCTTAGTATATCAAATTTTGATTGAGCTTGCATTGAATTATTTCTTGAATGTTATGTCGAATATCAGAATAAGATTTAGAACTGTTTGATACAACAAAGTCCTGAATATACATATGCCTTCGAAATGGAAGGACAAACTCAAAACTGTAAACATCTACTTTAATCACTCCCTGGTTTTAACCAGGCAGCATCTGCTAACAGAAAATGTGCATCCTTTCATCTGCCTAATCCTTAGTGGATTCTATCAGTACGTCCGCACCGACCAAACTAATTCAGATAACGTTCTACAGCCTTTTGAGGTCGCATTCCAAATACCATCATATCTTTCTCGTCATTCAAAACAAAACAAAAAACAGAGCAACCGAAAGCGCATCACTAAACATGCAAATTTATCAAAAGCCCATAATTTCTGGAACTCCTCTATAAAGTCCGATGATGATGCAAAATACCTGTGCACTTTATATAAACTGAAAATATAAACCTTCCATCGCACACAGTCAGTCTCAGGAGATTAATAAAAACCAAATCAAGTAAATCTCTGAGGAAAACTTGTGTGCATGTCTAGACACCAAAAGACTGAATCCATTTTGGAATGCGATGCCAGATAATCCTTTTTAATATCTTCCCAGATATACAGAGTTAGTGCATATCTCTGAAAAGAGTAATTCGACCGAAACAGAAAACTGTCGGCAAAATCTCCTTTTGTCCATGATGGAAACTCTTAAATCACTATTACCGATGCCGCCCAAAAATAATACGTACATGTTTTTTAAAGTCGTATATAGTCGTCGTCATTATCAGTCGGCAACTACAAAGTCACCAAAATCAGCTCGAACGAATTCAAAAAGCTTCTCTTCATTTTCTGAATAAATTACTCAGGTGAGATGCCGCAGTTATACCTACACATGTCCGAACTACACAAAAAAAAAATTTGAATATTTAATTTTCACTGAACGATAATGATTTTTATTATCTACGCTGGACACAAGGTTTATATTTTAGGCGGCACCTGTCTTCTGTTTGCTTTTTGCACGATCCGGTTCTTCTTCTACTTTAAGATGATCACCATTGTAAGATCACGATCATCATCACGATCGTTATTTTTCATAAATAAAAATAACCAGTAGCTCAATGATCAGTTCGTCATCATCGCATATACGATCGTTAAATTGATTTAAACAAAAAAAAATTTACCCGCAAAAGAATTTCATCGATCTTTTTCGATAATTACAAAATTATACTAGAGTTCAAATATCACAAAAAAAAATTAGTAATAATAAATACGACATCGCGATCGCGATACCCCCAAGCTCACCGGCATTTTTTTCATAGCATTATACCATGTTAATCTACACATGTCCATAAGCCGTAAATCTTGAGCTTAATCGTAAAAAAATAGTTAAAGTTTGATTAGATTCGATCGAATATGCCATTCTTTCTGAACCAAAAGGGTCAAGGTGTGCGAATAGAGTCCTTCAATCTGAAGAAATAACACAAAAATTACTATGATTACAGATAATATCGATATGAAGCCATAGTTAATCGCTTGAAGACAGGAACACAAAAAACGATTCGGCACTGATTTGAGAAATGGACATTAAGACCACCGCATTGCGCACTGTATGTTTTTCGGAGTCGTTATCGGTTTGGGATTCCCGCACTTATCGAAGCATTAACAGACTGTGGAACATGAACATGAAAATAAGCCGCTGTAAAGGTTTTAGATATTGTCATACTAAGACGATACATTTATTGTAGATATGAGAAATGATCCGCCAAAACAAAAACAGAATTATGATTGGACCAAATGATCCGCCAAAACAAAAAAACAAAAAACAGAATTATGATTGGACCAATCATGCGATACTCTAGATGAAATGGGAAAGAGTTTAATATACCGGAAAATATAATATGTCACGTCAAATTCTTTGAAAAGTGACTTTTGTTTGGGGGTGGTAGAAGCAGAGGAAGCGGGGGGGGAGAATAGCAATGTTTGTATATGACACTGACAGTTGCATGCAAATGTTTCGTGCGGAGTTTAAAGTTTGTAACTTTCATAATTTTCAAGAAAATTGAACCTTGTTTTTCTGAAATTGGAGTATTTGTGTGGGAGGTGGCAGAGTAAGTGGAAGGTTTTAGATGATTTATCAACATCCGTATCACCATGCTTTGGTCAAATTTTAAAGTCGATAGCTCTCACATGTTCGAATGAGAAATACTTTTCTTGAATTTCTAATATAGAAATTTGTATGGGCGGGGGCAGGAGTGAAGCGAAGTTGATATTTGTTTAGCATTTATTGCAATTATTAAGGGACAAATTCTGACAAAATTTAAGTTTCCACTTTTTCTAGTTTTAATGGATATGGATATAATGCAATTAATAAAATTATGCATTTGTATGAGTGGGGGCAGAAGGAGTATACGGATCGAAATAATTTTTAATTTTTTTTTGAGTTTTATGATATTTGCATTCTTACGCTTTACTCAAAATTTCAAGCCTATAGCTTTGACAGTTTCAAAGAAAAATAATTTAATTGAAAATTCGGAATTTCGTGAAATTTGTATTGAAGCGGGCAGGAAGAGTGGGGGAATCGGATCAATATTTTTTGACGTTAACGATATTCACATCATTATAATTTAACCAAATTTTCAAATCGATAGCTTAAGCAATTTCGAAGAAAAATAAATTTATTGAAATTTTTAAATTTCATGAAATTAGTATGGTTAAGTGGTAGATATTCGTATGAGCGCACTACATTTATTGAGATATTTCTTGAAAAAAAATGGATACTTTTAAAAAAGATATATTATTGAAAGAAAAGATTTCCGGATTCTACACTGTTACGCTTTATCTCTCTGCTGAGACCTTTATCAAACAGAGACCGAAACGTCACGAATAATAAAGCGTAACAGTGTAGAATCCGGAAATCTTTTCTTTCAATTCGAAATGCACTGTGAAAACATTCACCAGTTTGGTGAATCTTGTAAAATAGCTATCGATATTTTCATGGCTATTGACAGAGTATGGCAAAGTGCCCTTTTCAAACTTAAAGCTATTGGCTTGGGCGACTACCTTATCTCCTGGATTGAAAGTTTTTTAGCCAATCGTTCAATGCGTGTGGTACTGGATGATGTGGTTTCCATTTCTTATAAAATTAACGCTGATGTCCCTCAGGGTTCGGTTCTTTCTCCCACCATTTTTCTAATATTAACTTTCAATCCTATACATAGCTTCGCTGATGACAGCACGTTCGGCTTCTCCTATCACTTCAACACTGCGTTCTTAGGTCGATATACTAGCTTAGTAGAACAACGTAGGAACATGATTCAATCATTGAATGACGACTTGGCTAAAATTCTTAGTTGTGGCAATAAGAATCAAGTAAAATTTAATGCTTCGAAAACCCAATGCTGTCTTGTGTCCCACAAACGCGACTCTAACCTTGATCCAATTACCTTCGAAGGCCAGCCATTAACCAACTCTTCAAGTATTAAGATGTTAGCTATCCAAATCACAGATAGCTTATCTTGGAACGATCATATATTTCACATCGCCAAGGAAGTTTCTAAATGTTTGGGTTACCGAAAAAGTTGTAAAAACTCCTTCACCGCTTCTGGTTTACTGGCAATTTATAAGGCCTATATTAGACCACATCTTGAATTTAGTTCCCACCTATGGGGCGAGAGCTGCAAAAACCTCTTTCTCCTATCTGGATAGTATCCAGTCACGGACCATTAAAATTATAGGAAATTCTGACATCACTTCATCGCTCGATTCTTCACCCACTCGTAACTACCACCAATAGATCCATTAACCTGCTGGAAAACTACATCTTTCTCGTCGCAACTATCCAGACGATGATCGACACATTTTTTGAAATCTGAAATCTGTGTGCATCGAGTAGTTATGAAACAGATTAGAAGCTTTTCCTTACAGCACCTCAGCACCCCAAACCATAACGCTACCGCCATCGAAATCACGTTTCAATCTGAACAGGTCGTGTTTTTTTAAATTATGCCAGTAGTAACTGTAGCCGGCTGGACAATCCAAATTTCATTTTTTTTTCCATCAGAAAAAATTACGGTTTTTCCATTTCGGATATCTAATATATAATTTTTGACGAATTGTAGTCTCATCTCTCGATACACAGCATGCGCAAAACACGCGCAATGTGACGAAGTGTTACATTAAGCTCAAATGTGTCGTTAATATGTTTTGCAGATAGCTGATTTGTACCTCGTGTCGAATTTTGTCATTGTCACGCAAGGATAATTTTGTATTGCCCTTTATTGGGGACTTAACCCCATTGCTTTTATTCAAGAAATTCCTGATTGCACATTCAGAGCGCATTCAGCTAGGTTGTAGCCTAGTGTGAAGCGTGTTGGTCTGCAATGCGAAGGTCGTGAGTACAAATCCCAGTCGACGCATAATTTCAGCACGTGGTGGCCACGTGTATCCCGAAAGGACCTTACCTTGGCCATATTGTCCTGCTTGGACATATACACTGCAGTCAATCACCAAAATGCAAAAGACGACTGCAGACAACGAATTCGGCAGAAACAATCCGCCCGAGGTACCAGATAACCTCCGGTGGGGCTTCGCCGAAATTGGACAAGCACATGTGGTGATCGTGTTTGTAACCGCTCGCTGCTTCGGTCTAGCTCTGGGTAGCATGATACCGATCGAATAGCTCGGGTACGGGCAGCCGCCAAAGGTAACAGGAAATAGAAGAGGATGCCCTAGGATGACCACTGACCCAAACAGGATTCTTAAATAATTCCGAGATGAAAAACGAAATCGCGATTTGGGTAGCAGTTAACTGAACTGATAAGCTATTAATCTATGTATGAGTACAACACAAAACACCTGTGTACTGCAGTAAAACTTGAACCATCATACAGACACCAGTAAAAATATTAGATACCTTCGAACAGAAAGTTTTATGACAAGGCATCTAGGTATTGAATAATATAGGCCCTAAAATTAAAGCTTGCGGAAAGCCGTTTAATCAAACGCGCGAAGATTCTAATTTGCTAGGTTCAAATTACTTCCATTATCCATTGCTATACTTATAACAAGGCCAACTAATAGGCAACATGATCATGGAGTTCCTCAATCACCAAACAATAACAACAACAAAAACAACGAAAAAGTTCATTCTATTCAACTATACTCTTTCTTCCTCATCTTAAAAGTTACTTTTCGAGTTTTCCCAAAAAAAAAAAAAATTCCTTATTCTTCACTATCGTCTTACTTCATTTCTTAAAGGTCTTGTGTTTCTTTTTCTTTTTTATTGTTCTTGAAACCATCCCATCTCGGGGCATCATCTCCGCCACATAAAACCGTTTGCTCACTTAAGTTAATGGCGTGGCTGTTTGGCGGCAAGACGCTATACGAGAGAGACACTATAGTGGCCGAAGCTAAGGCGGCTTTTCTTATATGTTTTCTTTATTTGAAGATCGGGGGGAGAATGGTCGAAGAAGTACGACAAGGAAGGATGGGGGGAGAAGAGAAACGACGGGGTCCGAAATAATATAGCTTGGTTAAGGCCGGCCGGGTAAGCGTAAATTTTACAAGACCCAAAGTGGCAGAAGAAGAAAAACACAAGGGAACTGAAGGTTCCTCGAACTGGACGCAAGTCTAGCAAAGCAACTATGACCATTATCCAAGATGTAGCTCAACCTGAATGTCGACTATGGTGAGCGGTATTTACGACAGTCGGCGGTTCTTTTTATGTTATTAAAGCCCAATTCACAATTGTGTTATAATGTAATTAGGAAAGGCATGCGATTTTGTTGCGATGGCCTGGGTCACATTCACAGATAGATAGATCTCTGTGTTTTTAGCTTGGGGGTCATTTGTTTATTTGTTGAGTAAAGTAAATTTCCGGATTTTCGTAACATTCGTACTAACCTTATGGTCCCCGTCGTCGATTCAAGGAGGAATTTCTATGGAGTTAATGAAGTCGAGAAGATATTTTAAATTGCATTTTATTTTCTCCGGGTTGGCCTTTAAAAGGTAATCCAACGGCCTTACAGATAGTTTCGTATAACTTGTCTATATAGAGATTGAAGAAAAATGTAAAGATATGGCAAACGCACAAACGTGTATACACACATTCCGCGTACGGAGACTGAAAGGCCTTCTCTGAAAAGGTAACGGAACGTGAAAGATTTAAAAGGCCATTAAATGCCTTCAGAGAAGACACGACGTCTTAAAGATAGGAGCGTCGTGGAAGTAAATATCTTTTCATTCACTTTGATTTGTTTAGGAGAGAGAGAAAGATACGATTGTGGAGAGGTTGGAATTAGACGTTGCGTGTGGTTGTTTGTTTCGCCTTTTCTTAATCTTTTACTATATAGGCCCATAATACTCTTAGCAACATGATGCCAATTAGCTTTATTACTTCTATAGAATGCTTTGTAGCTTTGGGTTTGCTCCATAAGATGATTCGCTCGGCACTCTGTAGAGCAGCATCTTTTCCATTTATTTCTATGGGCAGAAAGTAGAATGAAGCTCAATTACTTTGGGTATCGAGCTGGGTAGAAGATGTGATTATAAGACGAGTTCTTTAGCAACCTATTCAGGAGGATTTGAAATAGGAAGTGATATCCTGTTGGCAGCTCAATAACCTTAATGATCAAATAACAGTTTGATTCATAGTTGACCATGCTGTACAACTATCTGATAAGAGCTTTTCTAATACAATTGGAGAGAATTATCAACGAAATTGAAATGAAAGAGATGCCCTTGCTGGTATTCAACAGTCTTAATGATAAAATAAGATTCTGATTCATCGTCAAGGATACAATTGCGATAGGATCAACACTGTGATACCAAACTTTTTGGTTTGGGACACGAATTGCAGCTGGGGTTAGAGCCTTTGAGTGGAGCAAACATTTGATGTTGCAAGGAAAGATATCAAATCTGTATGAAAATTGTCCGACTTCTTTTGAAGGACTATGAAACCAATTGGCAACTTGGTACGATGCATTTGAGTATATCAAACATGTGATAATGCTAAGAAGTAAGATCAGGATTATGTGACACAACTATCTGATTAGAAGGATTTTTTTCTTCTTTGTGTGTCAGGACCCGTGACACTAATTCTCGGAGTTGAACAAACATGTCACGCTGTAAAGGAAAAATATCAGGACTGTGACATAAATGTGTGACGAGGATTTGTAACATACTCGGTCCTAACCAAAACCCTCTTGCCAGGCCTGTATTCAGAAATTCAATTCCTCTGTTGGTATGTTTTTTTCTTTATTGGGGGGCTGATTAGCCAATTAGCTTCATCAATTTCATCATTCCAAATTCGTCCTAATGCCGCTTTGACGCTTTACATCAGAGCTAAGACTATGTCTTATGATGCATCCCAAACTATTGGGAATACAAATGGAAAATGGGGGAAATGGTTACATAATCATTCTTCAAAATATTGTCTATTGCTAGCAACAACTTTTCTCCCATCTTCAATCAAAAAACCCTTCCTTTTTTGACGTTGGAGCAGCTTTTCGTATGTGAAAAAACGATGTTCGACGTTTCTTGGGTTATACACGTATGGCAACCAATTTTTTTCTCATGCATCATTTCTAAGGTGTTTAAACTATGTGAAATGGCTTGCTGAGTTCTGCCCAATGAATCTGCAAGATGTTGGTGCGTTTGGTATGAATCTTCATCCAATAATGCCCCAAGTCGGTCCGGGACGTTCCTTGTCTTTCACGCCGAAATCACCCAATTTGAAGCGTTGAAATCATTTGCTAGGGTGTAGCCTAGTGGGTCGCGTGTTTGTCTACAATGCGAAGGTCCGCGAGTTCAAATCCCGGTCGACGCATAATTCCAGCACATTGCCTGCTTGGGTATACCTTGGTCAGCTCAATCTACGAAAATGAAAATTCATAGAGGGTTGCGCGAAGGTCTAACAACCCTTCCACAACAAATAATGAGAAATGTTAAGGAGCCTGAAGGTCAGAAGGCCAAGGGCTGTAGTGCCATTGTAGAAGTTGTAGAATTCGAAACCATTCGCGACACGTTCTTGCACTAACAGCAGCCTCACCATAAGTTTCTACAATCATCCGACGCGACTCAGCTGCAGATTTTTTTAAATTGAAGTCAAAAAGGTAAAACTTCCCGCAAATGACGCTTATGTGGCTCTAACTTCGACATCATCATCATCAATGGCGCTACAGCCCAAGTCGGGCCTTGGCCTCAAATTTTTTCGGTCCAATGATCGATCCTCCATGTTGAAAATTTCAGAAGCGATTTGCAATCTTCGTCGATTGAATCCTCCCAGCGTTTTCTCGGTTTCCCGACTGGCCTTTTTCGTTCCGCCTCTTCTTTTTGTACACGTTTGGGTATTCTTCTGTCTTCCATTCGCTGTACAAAGTTTGATGAGAGTAGAGACTTCTGAGTCCACAAAAATAGTATACAATTCCTGATTGTATCGAATTTTCCATTCGTCTTGTTCTCATACCGGTCCAAGGATTCGTCGTAACACCTTCCTTTCGAAGGCATTAACCATTTTTTCTGATGACTGTATTAACGTCCACGTTTCACTGCCATAACAGGTCTTATTATGGTTTTGTAGATTCGCAGCTTCGTTTTTCTATACACGCCTTTACATTTTATTATCGGAAGTATCGAGTAGTAGGCCTTATTTGCTATCATAATGCGTCTTTTGATTTCATTGCCGTCTTTGGAGAGATTGGCTCCTAAATATATATGCTATCATTAGATTTTGTCTGATTGGCGTGTTTTTTCGTGATTACTACATAACTTTCGTTTATACGTAGCCCTACTCTCATGCTGCCGTATCAAGATTAACGGAGACTTCCTTGGCGCCCAGTTGTGATCGCGCCACTATGTTTATGTCGCCTGCGTAAGATACTATCTGAGATGATTTAAACAGAGGCGTCCCTCTGGTGTCAACTGGGAGTTTTCTTACGACATATTCCAAAGCCAGATTGAAAAGAGTAAGTGCAAGACCATCTCCTTGCTTCAGCCCGGAGTGTGTTTGGAAGCTCGTTCTGGATCCTTACTTGGTATGTTGAGTCTATAGTTGCAAGCTTTGTCAGTCGGACGAGTTTCGCTGGTATACCTAATTCCAGCACTATGTTATACAGTACAGTCCTATCGATACTGTTGCATGGTTGCTTAAAGTCTACGAATATGTGGTGCACGTCGATGTTATATTCCCAACATTTTTCTAGCACATGTTTCACTGTGAACATTTGATCCGTAGTTGATCGTCTGGCTTGGAATCCACCTTGATATTCTCCAATTGTGTGTTCGGCATAGCGTTTAATTCGGGACTCTCATCCATTTTGCATAGTGCAACTTCGACATTTTCGCGCATAAAAACGTACATATATGACGCCGATAAAAATTCACAAATCTAATGATGAGGAGTTGTTGACAGACGCCCCTTTCTAATCAGCCATTTTTGACCAGCATTTACTTACTGCTGGCGCTATCTATTGAGAAACGACGATTTTCCATTTGCTGCCAATAAGAAAGCGCAAAAATTACAAAATTCATTGTCCGAATAATTTATGACTCATCATTGAAATACTGCTCTACATAGCAGTCTGAAAGGATCGAATCCATTAGGGCGCCTATCCGGAGACAGTTATCATGCGGAAGCCAATTGAAAAGTGGATTATCTCACGTTCTAAGCTCATAGCTTCAAAATGCGGTAACAATTGGCGCCAATACATCAACCCTTTTTATTTTCTTTTACCTTCTCCAAATACATTAAGGGATTATCGACGTCATAATCAAATTATACCTGACTAGCTATCGTTGCGGGTAATGGAGTCGGATGAATGGTCTTAAAAGGTGTGTCGTCAAACTTCGAGAAAATCTTCTTTGAAATTATTATCGCTTTTGATCCTATCGAGCTAAGTGGAGAAGCTCATAATTTAGGTCTTTGAACATTTTTGGAATAGAAGAACCGTTCTGTTATCTCGACAAATTCAAACTGAAATAAGAGTGTTGGGGGGAGGAAAATAATGAGCTCTGATTCTCTAGCAGCTATGTCATTTAAGCCAACTACAAACTAACTTAAGCTCTAGAAGAGCTGACAGCCGCCGCTTGATGCCATGCTGTAAAGGTAAAAAACCGCACAAGACAAGCCGCTTTATCATCATATTAGCAGTCTAGCTAGTGGCTGGCTAGTGTAGAACCCGCTTTGAAATTATTTTTTTATCTGTAAGTCAACTCGCAAAGTATTTGTGCGCGTTGTACGCGGATGAGCACAGGTTTTTTTCTTGGTCGTTTTTTTTTTCCTTTAATTCTCTTCTCAACCATTTGTCGGCGCTTTTCAATCGAATCGGAAAAAATTGTTCAGGTTTTTTGTATTTTTTATTTTCGATTTATGTAGTTGTTTTGCCGCGTTTGCCTCCTAAGCGGGATTTTTTTTATTTAATTTTTTTTTCGCGAAGCATTTAAGACCGCCGCGCCGGTCGACTAAAGATGCCGACAGATACCGCCGAAGCAAATAGATGCGCGGTATTTAAGAGAGAAATAAAATAAAAAAATATGGAGTGGATATATAAAAAGCTTAGAGGTGAAATATACTTAAGAAAAAACACATTACATGTATAAATATATTTTTAGGGGAGACGCGTATTTGTAACATTGTTACTGTTATTTGTGGAGATTTTGACCTGGTTATTCCTTTTAAGAAACTGGTTTTATTTGAAAACAAGGTTATTCAAGGTCACAATAGCTGATTTTCGGTTATTGTATGGTTGAAGGGGCTCGTTAATTTAGCCCTTTAAAAACAAATTCTCATTGACGACCGGAATTCAAGAGTTAAATTTTCAATTGAAGGGTTGGGTGAGAGAAGTTATTAAGTAACACTTTTGATAGTGATTTAACGAATACGAATCAGTTATTAAATGAATATTCGTTTCGCCGAATACCTCTATGAATGTCAAATTTAAAATTAATCAATGGAACGAACTTGATCTTGTAACAAAGTAATTTTAAGCTGGTTAAAGGGTTACGTCCCCCACTCCTCTTAGCCTTTCTTTCAATTTTTTTTGAATACACCCACAGCAAGTCCTGCTTGCCCAAAATATAGCAAATGGACACGCACTGGATAACGGGCTTATCACCCGTGATTTTAAAATCTAACTGATACGAGGAACGGATACAGCGCATTGGATACGGACCGATTCTACGGTAACGACGTTTGGCATTCGAAAACGGACTATGATTGACTTCTAGAACGTTCGAACATTGAATACCGGTAGAAGAGCTGGGGCACTCAGTCCACACATCGTAAATCGGTGATCGACCATGAAATGGAGCACTATAACATCCAAACCTTGGGTTTGAGCGAGGTCAGGTAGACAGGAAGTCCTGAGTGTGCAGCGTCCTTACACCGAGCGCGAGAAACAGTCTTATTAGCTGGGAACCAATCTCGGATAGGATTATTGTCGCCAGATACAGGACCAAGATCAGAAACGTCACAGTGCAATGCACAAACTATTGCCGCAGCACCTGGTGGAAAAGGGGAGTTTAATGGCCAACTGAGTGTCAGCTTCGAGCGTGTTCCAAGACGTGATATTTTTATTATCTCAGAATAGAATACGTCATGTGGAAGATTGGGGAAGCTTGTTGACCTTTGGGTCATGACCTTGGATTAAAAGCCTTGAAAACGGCGAATTATTTGTGGAGTTTTGTAGAACTCGGCAAAAAGTCTTCGAAGAGACTCTTTATCCACACAAGAGTCACCATAAAACATTTTGGGTTCACCCTGTCTGTGTTACTCAGAACTAGAGTTACTGTATATGAATGCGCCCTCTTATACTGGTGTCGAATTTTGCCTCGGATCTGTTAATCGAGCTGTTACTCGGCGATATTCAAAAGTCGCCGAGTGTCAGCTCGTACTGAAAAGACGATAAAAGATTGCTTTTTCACTAAAAAAGTTCACGAACAGAAATTTTACCGCAGAGGTGTTAACGGAAATGTCCTTAATATGAAAGAATACGAGTTGAGGCGATGGAAGAAATATTTCTTTCATATTTTAAACACCTCGTCAGTGGAAGATATTCCAGAAACAGAACAACTACCAAACATCCAACCGCATCAATCCTCTATTAGGAACGATCCCCCTGATAAGGAAGAGATAGTTTCCGCCATTCGGTCAATGGCGGGAAGGAAATCCCCAGGTATCGACGGACTACCAACCGAAGTGGACCCTGAAATAACAGCCGATATACTCCCCCCACTCTTTACTGGAGTGTGGAATGAAAGAAGATATCCTACTGAATGGAATGGAGGAGGAGGGCGTCATTGTCAAAATTTCGAAGGGCGACCTTCGGGATTGCGGTAATTGGCGAGGTATATGTCTGCATACTGCCGTAATTATAGATAAGGTAATTCTTAATACGATTAGTGACGCTGTAAAGAGCACGAAATTTATCAGACGGGGTTTCGTAAAGCGTCGTCTTGTACAGATCATACAAATAGGCCACTACATTTCATATTCGTGAACTTCGAGAGGGCTTTCGACAGCGTTAAGCGAGATTACATATGGAAGGCTTTGCATAGCCAAGGCATTTGCAGTAAGATTATAATTATGATTAAAAAATCCTTGGAAGATGCAAGATGTTGCGTCTTGCATAGAGGAGAACTAAGAGCTTTCCTATGTGAACAGGTATCAGACAAGGCTGCATATTATCACCAGTCCTGTTTCTAGTGGTAATAAATGACATTTTGATAACTGCACTGGAAGGTGGGGACTGTTTAATATTATAAGTCACCTTGAGTATGCTGATGACGTGTATTTGCTTGCACATAACACTTTCGGAGTCAAATGCAAAGAGACAGAACTGAAAATAAATGTGCGTAAAAGCAAGTACATGCACATGGTTTCAAACACAAGAGCACCGATTGTTTTTAACGGAGAAAATGTGGAAAACGTGCCGAGAAAGATACTGAGGCTCGCATAAATAAAGCTCGTCAGACCCCTTTCAGGAGGTAAAGAAACATAGCCCTTTGCACTAAATTGCAAGTGTTTGATGCATACGTCAAATCTGTGTTGTTATATGGTTGTACTACGTGGAAAGTGCCCGTCCGGCTTACCAAGAAACCGCAAACTTTCGTGAACCAATGCCTCCGATGCATTTCAGGGATATTCTGGCGAGATGTGGTCTCCAACGATGAACTTTAAAGTAGTACCGGATAGACTAAATCAGACACTGTGATTCAAAGCGGAAATGACAGTGAGTGAACAGAGTAAAACGTCGTAAATTAAGTTCTGGATTATAATCCTCAAGGAAGACGTCGGATTGGTCGACCATGGCCAGAGGAATAAACAAGTCCTGGCGACAACTAAAGGCCGATGCTCAGGATCGTGCTGACAGGGGGTCTTAACAGGAAATTGATTTATTCATTTGCATTTTTTCTATGGAGAACTGTACTTAACAAAAACAATAACTTTTGTTATTTTTCAACACCTCCTCTCATTAATAGAAACCTGTAATCTGTAGATAAAGCTAATCTTTTGGCAGCGTTAAACGGGTCCTGTGTAGTGGAACGAAAAAATGATTCGAAGATAACAACACAAACTTGGTGCCATTAGAAAGCTCTTGAGAAGCTCTTTACGAAAATCTAATTTTTTCTCGCAGTTACAAAATATTTTGTTACAATTTTACACACCGGTAATTTTTCGTCCTTCGTATTAGTTACGCACTGCGTTCTAAAATATTATTATATGAATTTCTGTATCCATAAGTATGGCGAAGATCAAATTCTTGCCTTAGACATCGCAAAAGCTTTTGACAGAGTTTAGCATGATTCCCTTTTAGTTAAACTAACAGCTGTCGGCTTTAATGCATCCCTTGTCCAGTGGAGTAAGAGTTTCCTTTCTAGGCGCTCTATACGCGTTGAATAAGATTGCGTTTTATCTTCTTCCGTCCCCCAAGGTTCAGTTTTATCTCCTATCCTATTCCATATATTTATCAACGACCTTCTGTCGTCAACTCTCCAATCCACAGTTTTGTAGGTAACAGTACGCGACGAATTTACCTCTCTTGCGGACTCACGCAGATATTCTGTAGTTTCCAAACGTGAGTTATTTGGTTGGCTGAACTCAGACCTCAACTTAATACTGGAATGGGACAGAAAAAACAGCGTAGAGTTCAACGCTACCAAAACACAGTTCTGCTATTTATCTCTCTAGCGAGATAATGTTCCGACGTTGTCCTCGAATGAATACTTTGGCGGCGTACTACTTTGCTCTTTGGAGGATTTTACTCTCCTAGGCATAAAGATTAATAACCACCTTAATTGGAGCCAACATAGGTTTTCTACGAAGATGTAAAATATATGTTATGCCTTCCGGTCTTGCTAACATCTACAAAGCATTCATTCGACCTCGCACCCAAGATGGATGCGGTTAATAAAAGATTATTGTGAACGTGGAATAAAAGTGAAACTTTAAGTCTTGGAAATTTTTTTATTTTTCAAAATCACACTTTACAATTTCACTGATGATTAATATACCAAAAAATAATTCACAGAAGTTCATCTTTTCATTTAAAAATATCAAAACTAGATATTCGTCCATTTGACTATTCACTAGTGCGCTCTTTAGCTCGAGAACGCCTTGCGAAAGAAAACTTAAATTTTGAAAGCGTAATTTTTAACGACAAATTGGGGTCAATGTCAGGCCGAATTGTTCCACCCCTTCTACCATCTTTTAACAAATATTAAAGAGATCTTCTTGAAAAGCATAAATGCTACGGATTTAATAAATTTTATTTGTATGATAAATATAGTTGTTCCTCAAAATATCAGTAAATGCTTTCAATTCTTCTACTACCTACGTAACCAAACTGCAATTTTAAATTGACGAAATTCAAATTTGAAATGTTAATGTTGTAATTCCGTCACCCCTTCTACGTATATCTTCATACTTACAATAATGTTATAGCAAAAAAACAAACTCTTCTCTTACCCCCCATGCAAAATATAATAATTTCCAATAGTAAAAAAAATATTTACATCATCTAGAGTATATCGTATGATTGGGTTTTTTTGGGGTCGTCAGCGATTGAGAACTTTTTGAATATTATGCAGGACTACCAATATGAATCAGATACTGATGTTCTTGTCATAGAAATTTACTACTGGTGCGGTTGAATACTCTCGAGAGCATTGTACAATCATATTTCTTCGAAAACAAATACATTGCTACTGTAACCCTTAAATAGTGCCATCCAATGCGTAGTTATTTACAGATGGTAGAATTTCTTATTAGGGTAAGCAACCCCAAATATGAGTGGTTCAAAATTTCTACGACTCATTTAACCATGTTCTTCATAACATGGATGCTAGCACACCAAGCCATTCCCGCATTCATCTCTGTTCATAGTTATAATTTCCCAAATGCGTCATAACATTTTATCCCCCCAAAAAACTAATCAAAAGCAATTTTTTTTTCTCCAATTTTCCATACTGTCAAGTGCACTCTAAATTTTGATATCTATTTCTCGCATTCTATCGTATGAGGTTAAGAGAGCCGAATAATCAACAACCCTTACCCTTGCACTTAACTATAACAAATTCAATGCTTAGTATGTCTAGTAAGTATTAGTTCTGTTGCGATATCGCCGGTATTGTCCTGCAGTTCCTGCCCTTAATAATCTTTACGATTCTACATGATATTCTTAGACCCAAATAGAACCAATATAAGAATTTATGTATAAACTCTGAATATTTTCGAACGGCACGTTCATATATGTATGTCGTGAACGTAGAACACTTTAGAACGACGACACACCCTTAAGTCACACAGTCGTTGGTAATATGTTTTTTTTTTTTTTTTGGATGAATGATTTCGACGACATCGAAACGAAGGAAACGTGAACATTTCGGGGAAAACCCATTTAAGTCACCCCTAGGGATTTCCATTTTTACTCAAACTCTACTCGAGGGTATAGAGCGAGAACTTCTTCATTCAGCAGTAGTATAGTGAAGCGCATATAACATCCTGGATATGAAGAAGTTTCCTGGTTTTTAGTACAAAAGTTTTTAAGGTTCTACCATTACCGCACCATAACACGGCGACGATGTTAATTCTACAGGACACATGACAAGAATGAGTATGGGTGGTGGTAGTGATGGCATCTATTTTGGCATTCTGAATGGCAAGTATTGGAAAGGTTCCCTCTTCTATTTTTCTCGGCCTCGGACCGATATTGTGATTTTAACTTTTCTATATAGTTGAGTTTAAGTGATAACGAACTGTATAGGGAATATAAATGAGAGAATTGAATGAAAATGGTTACGGGAATGGAGATGGGGTGGGACATCTGTCACCCAAACATTTCATTGAATTTTCGTATTCAGGAATGTCCTTGTTACGTATATGCTATCGATTCAGTGGTTTTAAAAAAGAGCTGGCTGGATAATGCGAGTATTTGTAGAGGTGTTGATCGTTTAATTTCGAAATTTCTATTAATGGAATAGCGAGGATTTTTTTTTTGGTAGATGAATTTTTGATGTTTCTCAATAAGTTCTGGGCTTTGTTTCGTTTTTATTATACTCTAGATGAAATCTGAGAGTATATTGTGTTTGCTTTACCGATTGCAATGCTAAGAAATAATGGTCGCCTAGAGCCGCCAATGGTACAGACATTTTTGTTGTCACTTTAAAACCTTGATTCGTCTGTCCGTCTGTTTACAACATAACTCTCGAACGCTTCGACCTATCTTACTGAAATCTGTCCTACGTAATTCTTAGCAAAAAATAACTTTAGGTTCGTGAATGGGCCTCATCCCCCTACTACTTCTATCCCTTCCCATACAAATCCCATGAAATTTCGAAATTTAATTAATTTTTAACCGACTTGAAAATGAGGTCATTGAATAATGATGTGAACATCAACAATGCCAACAAAAATTCATGCGATCCTCCTACTCCTTCTAACTCCTCACATACAAATGCAAAATTTTCAAAAATGTATTTATTCCGTTTTCATTGTAACTAGCAAAGCTAAAAGAACGATTTCTTGCCAGAATTAAAATTATTATAATTCAAACCAATTTTGAAAAAAACTTTGTTTTTCTACTCCCTCCCACACAAATGCACAATTTTGATGAATGTATTTAATCGATTTTCGTTGAAACTAGAAAAAGTAGAAACTTAAAATTTTGCCAGAATTTGTCCCTAATAAATGCCAAACAAAGTATCAACTCCCATACAAATTTTTGAATTGGAAATTCAAGAAGATCATTTCTCCTTCGAACATATGAGAGCTATCGAGTTTAAAATTGTAAAAAGCAATGTGATTAGGATGTTGATAAGCAGTTTCAAGATAATATAAAATCTTCCACTTCCTCTGCCACCTCCCATAAAAATGCCATAAATTCAGACAATAATTGTTCAATTTCCCCGAAATTATTAAAAGCCACAAACTTTAAATTCAGCATGAAATATTTCGCATACCACGCTCAGTACCATAAACGAAAATGACAAACCTCCCCCCTCTGCATCTACCACCCTCCATACAAGTCTTTATTCACTCTTCGAAGAATTTGAGATGACATATCCGGTACATTAAACTCCTTCCCATTTCAACTCTAGATGAAATGTATGATTGGACGTGCAGTAATTCTGTTCTGTAAGTTATAATTGGATAAAGGAACTCCATTTAGCTAGGATGTAGCCTAGTGGGTAGCGTGTTTGTCTACAATGGTCGATGAAAAATTTCAGCAAACTACTTACGTGGCTATATGTCGGGCACTTCAATCTGCGAAAATGAAAATTTGTATGTAGAGGGTTGTGCGAAGGGCTAATAACACTTTCACAATCTATTTATCGGGAGGGCGAATTGAAACCCGCCGTTTCCCAATAGATGGCGTCAGCAGTAAATGCTGATCAACAATGGCGAATCAGGAACGTCACATGGTTAACTCAGACATCTGTCAACAACTCTTCATCATTAGATTTGTGAAGTTTTATTGGAGTCATATACTTTTTTCTGCGCGAATATGAATGATTGTTTAAACGTATCATGAGGTTGCTGGATTCAACGATTCAACACCGGTGATTTTGGCGTCGATGACCGGCATGAGGGTGGAACAGAGAACATTTTTGTGGTATATCATGAGCTGTTAAAACAGACAACGCCCCTTCCGTCTACCACCTATTCCGATCGATGATGCATGGCCTAGCTGAGCAGCACTTCCACTTACGAAGAAGCCAAAAATTGAATTCGAAAGGAGGGCAGTTTTTTCGACGCGGAATCCGTATGCTGCCAGAAAGAGGGGAAAAAAGTTGTGGCTAGCGATGGGCATTTCTTTGAATAATAAATATTTAACCATTTTTGCACATTACCGGCTCGAATTTTGAAAAAAAAACAGCGGTTTTCAATTTGTACTCCCAATATATAAAAATGAATGTATGTGTGTTGATCTATCTGTATCGTATGCGTATTCCTAAACCTTTCATCCGATTGCGATGATACTTTGGTGCGATGTTGTGCGCACGCTCGCGAAGGTTTCTACACCTGAAGGTGGACAGAAAAAAGCCATCACAATAGCCATCAATCTAGGGATATCGTCAATTAATTTTAATGAATTATATTAAAAGTGGCCTACTAAAGAATATCAACGCTAAGAGATTTTTAACTCCAAAACGGCTAGGAGGTTTTTTTGGCACATTTAGCCCAAACTGCTTATCAAGTGTCCCTGATACTTGTGGCCAAATTTCAGCGGTGAGAAGTAAATCCTTCGGCAAGCAGAAGGGATTTTAGGACACCAAAAAGGGTAGTTTCGGCCCATAGGGTTTCAGCCTAAAAAGGGAAGGCTGGTCTTATGGAGTCCTCGACGGAGAGCCAAAGATCCAGTCCTGAGGTCGAGGAAAGTTCCGGCTAAGACCAACTCCGACTCCAACTCCACAGCATCTATGCGTCCCTTCACCGAGCGAAGCACTTTTGGATTTTTAACCGCCACACGGCCAGGGGATCTTTTTAGCACATTTTACCCAAACGACTTATCAAGTGTCCCTGTTACTTGTGGCCGATTTTCAGCGGAGAGAAGTCAATCCTTTGGCAACCAGAGGGCATTTTAGGACACCAAAAATGGTAATTTCGGCCTATAGGCACTATGCCGCGCAAAAATGAAGAATGTGGAGCATAAGGATAATAATGGGACTGTCCTTGTCGAGTCGTCGACGGAGAGTGGATGCTCGGGCTCAGTCCTGAGGTCGAGGAAAGTTCCTGCTAAGACCATTAGGGTCACGGAGAAAAACTCCGACCCCGATTCCATGAACGAAGAGAGTGACCGGGATTCCTCCGGTTAAAAATTGGGGCGGTTCCGGCTGAGACCATAAAGGATATAAGAAAAAAGGAGATTGCAGCAGCGAAGGCAGCTCCCTGAGCACTGAGAAGCTGGTGGTGGTGAGGCTCAAGATTGCCAAACGGGCACCGGAAGTAAATGGATCGAATAAGGTGTCGGTTCGAGGTGGGAAAAAAAAGGTGACAGACCAAGTAAAGTGGCACGATAAGTACTATCACGAGGCCGCTGACTTCACCTCGAAGATAAAAGATATCTTCCTGAAGGAGAGAATTTCAACGGAAGCCCTAAGAAGGATATCGATGTAGCTACAATGTCTGAATGCGATCATCGCAAAACTGGTTGGCGATACGAAGTTCT
The DNA here is from genome assembly GCA_963669355.1 of Chorisops tibialis. Lineage (NCBI taxonomy): Eukaryota > Metazoa > Arthropoda > Insecta > Diptera > Stratiomyidae > Chorisops > Chorisops tibialis. The sequence goes on along the minus strand of OY770263.1, from coordinate 166,229,737 downwards.
TCCGCGATCAGGTGGTAGTCGCAGAAAGAGTTGAGTTGTACTCAGTTGCGGGATAGATTACCTCCAGCGGAAAGCGCAAACGAAGCAAAGAAACACACAAAATTACTATCGATGCAATGGGTGTCCGATTGGATTGCAGATTTTCATTATTCGGAGGGAGTGGATCGTGATGGATGGCAGTATGCAGCCGATTTTCCTGCTTCGTATCACGGCATCGAGCAGTTCATGCATTACATTCGACGTAGACAATGGTATCGGAAATGTCGCCTGAGCAATAACGGCCCGTGGCAAGAGTTTGGTATCACGAAAATTTTAGACGTCGTTGCAACCGAAAGTCGAAAGCATCGATGGTCTGAGGCCAGGAGGCCAAAGCCTGATTTGGGCTGCAGTGCCAATGAAAAAGAAGAACTCAATTTACGCCAATTTTTTATACAAATGTTTTTGAAATAAAAGTTGCCTAACCACTTCCATTAAATTAGTAAAAACACTGCGATCGAGAGTTTTTTAATTTGACGCTAAAGTTAAAGGTCAATTGTCCTATCTTATCAAACTGCCGCATTCTTCTGGCTAAACTAAGACCCTAAAAATAACCACGACACCTTTTATTTATTTTTAATTTAAATTCCATTTTCCATAAAAATGAATTTGAATCTTCATATTTACTCATGTTTTGCGAAAGAACAACAATTGCGCCATTATAAACGGATTTTTTATTATTCTCTTCACCATTTCGTCTCTGCACGATATTTATCCGAGACAAATATTTACTTGGAATAACGTAATTTGATGGCGCTATAAATTCTTTAGCGCACTTCTCTATTGTAAAATACAAGTTCACTATGACTTAGCACGACAAAGACTATGCTGCCATTCCATAGAACACACGTAAGGAATGTAAAATAAAATAGCTTTCCAAAAAAAAAAAACTCTTCGTACTGAATAGCATCTTTTCAGCTATTCTATGCCGGCAAAGTTTTGTATCGTCGTCAAGACAATCTGACCCCGATTAATTTCGAACGAGACTTACTTATTCGATGTGGATAAATAATATCGAATAGAAGGCAACTTTCAATTAAAACAAGTGTTTTCCTATACAGTAGTAGTAGCTTGAAAACGCCGGCTCTTTTAGAAATGAATATGACGCTAACCAAAGTTGTCACTTAATTAATGTCTCAACAAATGTCCGAGTCATTAAAAAAAAAAAGCCTGTTCGCGGCTTCCTACTAAGGTAGATATATGCCATGCTAAAAATTGCATAAGCAAGTGAACATCAAAGACATTCGTACCGACACATACTTGCGGTATGTCTTAACGCATTTCTGTCTGGCTAGCAAGACATATATGTGAATATGAGCGCCCAGCAATCGACCAAATACAACGACGACGACTTCGAATTCAAAGAGTAGACACTAGCCTGGTCGGTTTATTTTTGATCTATTCAATCCAGAAATTTTCGGCAGATTTCTGAAATCTGTCCAATCTGTTCAATGATTCATTGTAATTTTCTGAAATTAGAAATCGAGATTTTCATTAAGATTTCAGGCTGGAATGGATGCAATTAGTGGCTCAAACTGCCTCTTATGAAATCCACAACGGAGCTTAAAATCAGCATCTCGCCACGAAGCGGAGAGTCTTTGGCATTGTCATTTAGCACGGGCCTTAGATAAGTTACAACAGTAGTGTTACTACTATTGGGAGAATAAATTCAAAACAGCCGTTTTTTTTTAAATTCGAGCCCTTATTATGCAAAAATGGTTAAATATTTATTTTTCAAAGAAATAACCATCGCTGGCCACAACTTTTTCCATCTTTGGATTCCGCGTCGAAAAAACTGCTCTTCTTTCGAACCAATCCACGAATTAACCCAATTTCTGGCTTCTCCGTAAGAATGGAAGTGCTGCTCAGCCAGGCCATGCGTCATCGATCGGAATAGGCGGTAGTCGGAAGGGGTGATGTCTGGAGAATACAGCGGTTGGGGTAGGACGTCCCATTTCAGTGTTTCCAGGTAGGTTTTTACAACGTGAGCAACATGTGGCCGAGCATTGTCGTGCAGCAAAGTCACATTGTCGTGTATCTCCTCGTATTGCGGCCGTTTCTCCTTCAATGCTCGGCTCATATGCATTAGTTGTTTCTAATAGCAATCTCCCGTGATGGTTTCACACGGTTGCAACAGCTTACAATACATTACGCCGAGCTTGTCCCACCAAATACACAGCATGATTTTCGAGCTATGGATGTTGGGATTGGCCGTCAATGTTGCATGGCCGCAGTAACACCACGATCTTTTTCGCTTTGGATTATCGTAATAGATCCACTTCCATCCCCAGTGACAATGCAATGCAAAAAAAACCCTTCCTTTTTAGCCGTTGGAGCAGCTGTTCGCATGTGAAAAACGCCGTTCGACGTTGCTTCTCTTCAACCCGTATAGCACCCAAAATCCTTGGTTTTGCATCATTCCCAAGGTTTTCAAACGATGTGAAATAACTGGTTGAGTCACGCACAATGAATCTGCAAGTTTTTGTTGAGTTTGATTTTTTTGAATTGAAGGCAAAAAGCAAAACTTCCCGCAAATGACGCTTACTTGGCTCAAACTTCGACACATTTGTCCACAAAAAAAGTATATGACGCCGATAAAAGTTGACAAATCGAATGATGAGGATTTGTTGACAGTGCCCAAATTTACCATGTGACGTTTTCGATCCGCCACTTTTCACCAGCATTTACTGCTGGCGTTATCTACTGGGAAATGGCGGGTTTCAATTTATGCTCCCGATAGTATTAATTTCGTAAAGAAGTACGAGGAATGTGCGTCAACACTGTAAAAAAATCAAATTAAACGTTTAACGAAGATGTTTTTCGAGCTAAATGTAAACAAAAGATGCATTTTAATTGAGAAAATAAAAAGAGATACGATAGCACGCGCTCATCAAACTGTTTCAAGGAATTGTTTAGAAATATTTGAATTTGTAAGAAATATAATAATCTTCTGTTTAGATTAACAGAGTCTTCCGTAGCGTAGTGGTTTACGTGCTTACTTCACAGTCTATAGGTCGTGCGTTCGATTCCCACTCCAGGCAGTAGATTTTTTGAAGCACGAATTTTTCAGTTGAAAATTATTCGAAATAAAATGAGCAAACGATGCAAAAGTGAAATAGTTCTATTTCAAGTAGGCCTATATACTCAGTAGATGGTTTCTGTTCGCTTTCTATCGTTTAGTAACCCATAACATCTGCATATATTTGTCCGTAGCAGCCTGTACACTACTATAATACAAAAATAATTTTAGTATATATTTATTATATCTTCAAATTTATTTGGAGATAAAACTCATCATGACGGAACCCTTTAGAAGTTCAAGCAGAATTCGAAGATCCCCGCCTGTGAAAAAACGAGATGTTGGCCTTCATTGGCAAAGCTACACGGGCACTGACAATGATGAAATGGTAGAATGTGATGTGTGCGACAAATGGTATCACATTTCATGTGTCAATGTTGATGAGACCATCGAAGACAATGATTTACTGATTGAATTAGGCGCTCCCAGTACCCTCCCAGGAGGAGCTGCTGGTGGAATAAAATTCCACTTCGGTGTTACCCCTGGAAATGCCATTTTCTGTGGTTGATCTGGATTCATGTTCAAGAATTCGTTACGGAGTTCCTCGCTCGCGCCTCTAAAGTTGGTCCCGTTGTCGCTGTACAGCTCGCGAGGCATTCATTTGCGCGCCGAAAAGTTTCTCAGTACCTTGCGTTTCGTTGAACGATGTTTTTCGCACAAAATATCGCTCAGGTTTAATGCTCAGATATATGGATCATAGGTGCATTTTCTCCGTCAATGCAACTAAGACTTAAACTGAGTTAAACGCCCAATTACAAAACTCAAATCCTCCTTGGCTATGCATAAATCTTACGTTCGTCGCCAGCTTAATAGCTTTATCTTGAGTGTCTACACTGTCTAGCATATCGTCATTGCATGACTCTTACGAATGTATCGGTTTTTTCAATAAGGACATAACATAACTTTTACAGAGCTCAATCGGAGAAGTTTCGACGCTTCAAATGGTCAAGAGGCTTCAGTATTTGATCGTGTAAAGGTGTAGGCCAAGATTTTTACGCAAAATTCGCCACAACTGCGTGGAATCGACTGATATGGCTCATTTTAAACTGAAGCCCTAACGGCTGCGATAATTTCAGTAGTTCGACTACAAGAACCGCCGGAAGAAGTGGTCAAGTCCGTCAAGCAAGGTTCAAACAGCAACTTGCGCAATTACTCGAACTTTTGCAGGGTACACGAACGTTTTCAAATTTATCCTTAACTCGCATGCCACCTTTCACCACACCTCAAAAAGGAAGATCCAAACTTCTCAAAGTTTGACCTAAGTAGACTCAGTGATCTGGGCTATAGAAATATAGCACAGTCTATTCAAAGCAATATAACAGTTGCTATGTGAATGAATCTAATTCCTTCAATAAAGTGCTCATCTAGCACGGTTCGTATTACATCATTTATACAATGAAAACCTGTACTACTACTACTACAATGGCGCTACAGCCCAAATCGGACCTTGGCCTCCTGATATTCAGGTTCCTTAACATTTTTCATTACTTATTGTGGAAGGGTTGTTAGCCCTTCGCACAACCCTCTTTCTACGAATTTTTCATTTTCTTAGATTAAGGTGACCAAGGTATATCCAAGCAGGCAATGTGCCGGAATTATATATTGCGCCGACCGGAATTTGAACTCACGACCTTCGCATTACAAGACCAACACCCTACCTACTAGGCTATACCCTAGCTGAAAACCTGTAAGGGTGGCAAAATTCAGTTGTCTTACACCACTATGCACATCAAAGAGATCTAACAGCATTCACTGGTACGAGAACGCCATCGTAGGACTCTTGAATGATGGACATGGCCTTATATATACCCATGCGTTTAGACACTGCTAGCCGGATTCCATGACAATTATCACAATCCCGTGAATCACCTTTTTCGTGAAATCTAGCAACGATGATTTTGTACCACTCCCAAGAAAGTGCCCAACAGACAGACCTTATGTAGATTACTATAATCTCGTAGGTTGCCTTTCTTACTGTGATATCAACTATTGTACATATTGTAGCGTGTTGGTCTGCATTGCGAAGGTCGTGAGTTCAAATCCCAATCGAAGTATAATTCTACTACTATGCCTACGTGGATATGTCTGGGTCACCTCAATCTGCGAACATGAAAATTCGTCGATAGAGGGTTACGCGAAGGGCTAACAACTCAACCACAATAACGAGTAAAAAATGTCAAGAAACCTGAACGTGAAGAGGCCATGGCCCGATTTGGGCTGTAGTGTCATTGAAGAAGATGTAAAGGTATAAGCAGAGTGTATATATTATTGCTATCAAATACAACACAGAACTACGACCATGCATACACCATACAAATGCACGGTTTTTTTAGTTAAAGGTAAACAATAATCCATGTTTTAAACTACAAAAGATTCATTTTCATTTTCAAGATTTTGCTTTCAAGAGCTGACAGGACTTTAGCCATCATATATGTAAATCAAACTATCATGCTCACTATTAATTGCTCGTGCAATCGTAAAACAATCTGTTTTAAATTTTCTTTAATCTTATATTCTAGATAAGTCGTAAATTTCAAATTATAGATTAATTGTGATCGATATGTTCATAAGTCCAATGGTATGAAAGGAGTTCAAATTGATAGTGATAAATTGAAAATAAGAAAATTAGAAATTACCAAACAACTTGTCGCTTATCTTAAGCAATTGCTGAATAAATTTTGAAGTTGAGTTCAAAATAGTCTGGCTTTTTTTCCGAACTTTCATCAACGAATTCATTTTGGACATCTATACAAAAATTTGTCGATAGGTCTTTTCGTTAACAGGAAAATATATCCACTGGACACATTGTCCATTGCACAATTCGTCCCAGGCACAATTCAAAAAATGTCGTTCAATTATCTCAAATGGATCAATTAGTCACGAATTTTCGCTTTATATGTATTCAATCTCCACTCAAATTAACATGAATTTGAACTCATCCTACCAACTTAATGAGAATCCTCTTTCTTTTCTTATTCAAGAGCGAACTCTGACCTACTGAACTCTGTATAAAGCAATTCTACAAGCTTATGAGCAGTAGTTCTATCATGCTTTTTTTTCTTCACACCTGGTTGATTATCATCGCTGGAACGTGCTGAAACATTTTGCTAAATGAATGAGTGACATAAACGTAATGATATGACTTCTGTAGAACACCACTTAAACGATTGCAATGCAACCAGCATGACAACCGATTTTGTATTGAAGCGCTGGTAAGACAATCTACGTTTTGAAGAACTTTTGTTCTACTTACTTATATCTTTTTTTTTTGTTTGAAGCATTTATTAATCCTTTAGCTTACCTGAAAGAAAAAGAAAACGAAAATGAATTAAAATGGTTAAAGTGCAATGCTATGCATGTACATATAAATATGCTGCATAATGGCAATGAAATTGCCCAACAAGTTCCCATTAATTTCTGAAGTGTTTGCAGTGAATTGCATTCATTATAAATGATTGTTGCAGCGAAGTGCTGTATAGTACCCATAGAGAATGAGCCGGCTTACGTATTAGGTAGGTAGGTAAGAAGGAAGGAAGGAACACACCATCATCTCGTCCATTTAACGATACAATTCTCAAGCTACTCATGTTATAAAATATATATAATACGAAAACGGACTGAAGTAGTTGCGGCTGGTGTGGCTGTCGGATCTCAATCTTGTGCAACAATTGTAAGGCTTCGAAATTTTCACACTTCAATTCTACAATTGACTCGATTTTAGTGTTGTTATTATTATATTATACATGTGATGATGATGAGGATTTGTATAGGTTATAGGACGAGGTGGTTACGATGCCTGTTCCGCACATGCAAGCAGTCACCTCTCAATATCAACACATTGCACACCAAGCAGTTTATGATGCCGTGTGGTTACTCAAACGACAGAGATCGCCTGGCTTCCTTCTTGCTTGCTTGAGCTTCACATACTCATCAGAAGTGGGATATATTATATTTGAATTGTGACGACAACATCATATATGCAATGTGTCAAACCGCCGTCATATAGGAAAGGTAATCGTGAGCATACCATGAGCAATACTTCAAAGAAAACGCAATGCATACGACGGAAGGATAGGTTTCTTTTTTAATAAGGCCAAGAAAATTGTAACAAAAAACTTGTTGATTCTGCTTTTAAATTCGCAAAAGGATGCCGAGCATTTATAAAATAAAGTACACTGACCAAGAAGGATTTGCTATTAATGAAGAAAGAAAAAGAGCGATGAAGTAGTGTCAATTACGGATAGTGGATGGCCGACTTGGGTCGGTTAGTTGCCGAATAAGTATAACATGGGAATATGCAACCGCGGTCAAGGAGAGTGTTTTATGCGTTGTGTCTGAAAATGTTCTTCATTATGAAATCCGTTTTCTTCCAAAAATCCTCATCCTTTTCGACACTCAAGCCAAGATCTACAAGCATCGCGCCAAGGACAAGATTTCCTAGGGGCACCGGGCGACACCCCTTTGTAAGATAGCCTTACATCCGTAATAGGAGCTCTGCGGGTGCGGACTTTCTTTTCTCGTCATACTCGTGGGATCAAAATTGATACGCTATTTTTTTCGGATGTAGAATCTACTGGTATCAATCTACAGTCGACGTGAAACCAGCTGGATCATGCTGAGTGAGAAGGGAATGGTATATGAAAATGTTATATTATTAAAACCACCAGACCAACCAAAACATGGGAATGTATTTGTTCCATTTTCATGAGAACGGAAGAAGACATATTAGGGGAAGTCAATGACCTGGTACCGAAGACACCAATAGTTGGTAAAACCAAAGCATCTCTTCAGAAACCTGACTTGAAGAGTAAATTTGAGTACTTATCTGGAGCCTCCAAGAGAGTATACCTACAGAGGCTCAGACGTCCACAAAAGGAATCAAACCGATACAGAGGAACATTGAATCAGTATAGAGAAAGCCAGTTGAAGGTAAGAGCATATAACCCAACTCAACACAAAGTACGTCCGTGACCTCATTTAGAGATGTTTTGTCACAAATGAAGACAGCGCTTATACACTCTCAACGCCCTACGATCTCGCTGGATGAGGAAAAGCTCAAAAATATCAAACCTGCAATCTGGACAAGATTGAAGAAGACGGACTCTATCCTCAGTTTTTTTGCACAAAACCAAAAAAGTTGATGACTTTTCGTAACGTGTAACAACAACCAAACGAGGGACTGGATCTTCAGCATAGTCTCTAGTCTAAAACCGTGAGCGAATGTAAAGAAAATGCCAAGAAATAGGCTGGGGCAACCAAGACGCAGCCTGAAGCTTCTAAAGACAAGGCACAGAAAGCATCCACTCGTGCCGTACACAGAACCTCCAGGGGCATACAGGCAGGCCAAGCATATCGGTCTTGGAACAGAGGTTGGTGCATATTAGAGTTGCAGCAAAGAAAGCTGCCTCTACACCACCAACACCCACGCAATAATAAAAATGGCTTTCCGCTGTCTTCAGGCAAACCTGCAGCATACCAAAGCGGAATCAACTGTTATTTCACGAAGATTTACTGATGACCATCTAACCATTACTCTTATCCAAGAGCCTTATTTACTTCTGGATCAGGTAAAACGGTTAAATGTAGGTGAGCTTTTCTATGATTCGACCAATGAAGGTATATCAAGAGCATGTTTACTTTTTAAAAAAGTTACTAAATATGTTCCCACTTCAGGATTCTACACCAAGTATCTAGTGGCGGCCTACGTAGATCTTCCTCTCGGGGTTAGTGCAACCGAGGTCGTTATTTGCTCAGCGTGCCAATGTTTAGTACCCGTCTCAAAGACCATAAGGGACTTGATGTACCTATGCGAAAGAACAGGCAAGCAGCTTATATTTGGATGCGATGCGATTGCAAACCATACGGCGTAGCCAAGTACCAAAATCAACGAAAGAAGTGAATTACTTCTTAAATTCATTTATATTCATAAGCTAGAAATTTTGAATGCTGGCAACAGTCCAACATTCATAGTTAAAGTAAGGCAGGAGGTTTTAGACATAACTATTTGTAGCCAATTCCTAAGTACGAAGATAACCAACTGGCATGTTTCTAATGAGACCTAACCGTCCGATCATAGACAGATAATGTTCGAAATTCGAGCTACAGCAATGGTATCTGAAACGTTCGGAAGTTCGGCAACATACCAGATATAGATAGCATTGAAATAGCGGCAAAGCAAATCACTAATACTGTCTTAACTGCTTATCACAACTCCTGCCCAGTTTAAACCAGAAATAGCAACAGAAGCGTTTCTTTTGTGGAAGAAAACACTCACCAAACACAGAGGAAAAACAAAGAAACTCTTCAATAAGGCTAAACAAACTGCAGGGATGGATCCTTACAAAAAAAAAAGCTCCAACAGAGTACAACCAGGAAATTAGACAGTTATTCAAACCAATTAGAGAGTTATTCAAACCGGGTTGATACAGAAACCTGACGGTTACATCACAGAAAAAGGGAAACAGACGTTAGAGCTCTTAGCACAAAATCCCAGACCACTAAGCCAGCACGAGAAGACAGTTGCATTATTCCAGCCGCCAGCTGGCCTTGTCGAGAGGACTACAAAAACACAGCAATCTTATCTGCGAACAAAGTAAGATGGGCAATAATAAGTTTCAAACCATTTAAATCTTCGGGAGAAGGCATATTTCCTGCACTTCTGGTAGATAGATATGGAGCTACTTCGTTCCACATTAAAATACCTTTTCAGGACGAGCAATGCCTGTAGTTATATACCCAAATAATAGTGAACGGTCAAGGTAATTTACATTCCTAAAGTAGGGCGCAGGCCAAGTAATCAACCTAAATCGTATCGTCCGATCAGCTTAACATCCATTCTCTAAAAAAATGGAACAATTTTTGGATAGGCACATAAGAGACTTGGCATTGAAATCCAACCCGCATCACATCAATCAAATCAATACGCCTATCAACCAGGAAAAAACCTAAGCATTACAAAACTAGGTTAAAAATCGATGAAAGACAAGAAAATCGCAGTAAGGTGCTTTCTTGACATAGAAGGAGCATTTGATAATACAACAAATGCTTGTATCTACCAAGCTACGAAAAGGCGTGGCATTTATTCAAAAATTGACCACTGGACCATGGCTATACCAGAATTATAAAATCAACATTATCAGAAATAGTTTTAACTGTTAGCGCTGCTAAAGGGTGCCCGCAGGACGGGCTACTTCGACCTATCTTATGGCGACGACATTCTTCTAGAACTTACAAACTCTGGATTCGAAGCCCTGGGATATGCAGATGACATCCTAATAAGGGGCAAATTCGAAGAACCAAATTGAGAAAGCTCAAACTTTTTGGAGAAATACTGGAATATACCTAGTCCTGCCATAAGTTCTGTCACATAATTTCTCACATTGGCAACAACTTTATTTTATGAGTGACATTTCAATATCGGCCAGTTTTATAAACGTCATAATGTTGTTGACAGTTGATGGTCATTTAAAGTGTGTTCGTTAACGTGTGAAGATGGAATGGGGTGTAATAGAAAACCGAACTGCAGTGATTGCACTACATAAGTGTGGAAAATCCGCGAGTGAAATTTTCAAGTTGTTGTGTCCGTTAAAAATAACGCAAAGATTTGTGTATCGTGCGATCTAGAGATATAACGCGATCCAGACTATTGAAGATCGACCTCGTTCTGGACGTCCGCGTGATGTACGTTCTTCTGCTGCCATCAAAGCGGTCGAGAGTCGAATTCGTCGAAATCCGCTTCGTAAACAACGAATCATGGCTCGAGAGATGAACATATCCACCCGAAGTATGTCTCGCATCAAAAAATCTGACCTCGGGATGAGTGCCTTTCGACGATCAACGGGACATTTGCTGACTGAGCAGTTGAAGCAAATTAGGAGCACCAGATCGAAAGAGCTCCATCGGCGGTACGGCAACAACAAACATCGAGAAATTTTATTTACCGATGAAAAAATTTTTACGGTGGAGGAACATTTCAACCGCCAAAATGATAAGGTGTATGCCCACAGCTCCATAGAAGCCCGAGAAGTTGCCACTAGGGTACAGCGAGGACATCAACCAGCATCAGTCATGGTATGGTGGGGTGTCAGCTACGAAGGGGTCACCGAGCTTCATTTTTGCGAAAAAGGCGTAAAAACTGCAGCGAAAAATTATCAAACGGACATCCTGGAGGGATGTGTGAAGCCGCTGAACTCTACGCTATTCAACAATCGACATTGGGTTTTCCAGCAAGATTCTGCGCCAGCCCACAAAGCTCGAACCACACAAGCGTGGTTGGAAACCAATATTCCACAGTTTATAAGGGCGACGGAATGGCCTTCTGGGAGCCCAGATTTGAATCCCCTGGACTACAAACTGTGGGCGGAGTTAGAGTCCATGGTGTGCACGAGACGACACCCAAATATCAAGAGCCTTAAGCGATCTTTGACAGAAGCAGTAGCTAATTTTCCGCTAGAAACAGTGCGTACTGCTATCGATGACTGGCCCAACAGATTAAAGAGCTGTGTTAAGGCTAAAGGCGGCCACTTTGAATAATTTGTTGCTTATTTTACTTCCATTAGTATGCCAAAATAAAATATATTTTCCTTTGTCAAAAACTCTTTTTCATTTATACAAAAATTGCCCATATACGTGTGACAGAACTTATGGCACGACTAGGTACATAGTAGTGAAGTCAAATTTCTAGGAGTAACTCCAGAAGAAACTCACGTGGAACAGAAAAAGCCAGAACTTCCCTCTGGGTTTGTAGGAGTCTTCTGGGCAACACATGGGGACTCAGCCCAAAGCTGACATACTGGATGTATACCTATGTTGCTAGGCCTATAGTAACATGCAAATTATCGGGATGATGGCATAAAACACTGCACAAAACGACTCAGCATAACCTGACAAAAATATTGGCTTGCATTGATATAACTGGAGCAATGATTACCACTTACACTGCAGCAATGGAGGACCTAGAACTGGCTCCCCTACTTCTGGAAATACAGAGGGAAGCCCGTAACCCGACATACAGACTACACCACTGAAGACGGGACAATACGTAAGGTTCTTTGCCCTTGTCTGTCTTTGGGAATTGAAAGGGAAGCAGTTCTTGGGATACCTCTCTCTGATTCTAACAAGACATAATTTCACAAAATCTGTTAAGGTGATATTACCAGATCATCAAAACTGGGTGTTCAATAGACCCAATCTAAGAAAACCATCAACCATCTGGTACACAGATGGAGTACATCCCAATACTAGTATCTACCCAAGTATGCATGATTTATGTTTTGTTTTCCAAGCTGACTCAGTGACTCAGTGGCTTTGAGGGTGATGAACTGATTTCGCAGGTCCTCTTCCTTTTTACGGAATATCACTCAGAACTGCAAAAATAAATATCCAAGGGTGGCTGAAAGTACAGTGTGCTCTTTACTTGGACCATGCATGCTAAGCTTTTCATGCCAAAACTTTCGGTAAAAAGAACTTGTAAATATCTGCAATTGTCCTAACTGGACACTTTACCAGTGGTTCAGATTCAGATTCAGTCATTTTGGTCGATTCGCGTCTTACATAGAGGAGAGCTACCCGAGAGCTTTCTGTGCGAACGGGTGTCAGACAAAGTTGCATATTATCATCAGCCCTGTTTCTGGTGGTAATAAATGACATCTTGAAAGCTGCAAGGTGGGGAAGATAAAGGTCTTCAATGGAGACTATTTAACATCTTAAGTCACCTTGATTATGCTGATGACGTTTGTTTGCTTGCACATAGCAATTCGAACTTAGAGTCAAATGTTCGCTCGTTGCATTCTAAATGCAAAGAGGCGGGACTGAAAATAAATGAGCGCAAAACCACGTACATGCACATGGCTTCGAACAAAAGCACACATATTGATCTTAACGGACAAAATATGGAAGAGGTGCAAGATTTTTGTTATCTCGGAAGTATTGTCAGCATGGGCGGCGTAGCCGAAAAGGATATTGAGGCTCGTCTAAATAAAGTTCGTCAGGCACTCCCCTTTCTGGAGGTTAAGAGAGATCTCTCTTCGCACGAGGCTGCAAGTATTTAACGCATGGTCAAATCCGTGTTGTTATATGGTTGTACCTTTAAACTTTGAAACTTTAAACATTCGTGAACCAATACATTCGATGCATTTTAGAGATATTCCGGTCGGAAGATGTCTCCAAGGAAGAACTTTGGTGTACAACTGGACAAACTAAAATTGGCATTAAGATTCAAAGGCGGAAGTAGCAGTAGATCGGTCACACTTTCAGAAAACCAGAGCAAAACATCGCCAAACAGGCTCTGGATGATAATCCTCAAGGAAGACGTCGGGTTGGTCGAGCATGCAGCACATGGCCGATGCTCAGGATCACGCCTTGTGGAAGAGAACTGTTTCTGTCCTATGCCCCTATAGGGGGTCCTAACAGGAACGTGATTGATTGAACTATCCAATCGATTAACCCCATAAAACTAGAAGTTTTAATTATTCAATTAAGGCACGCATAGCTTTTACGTTACGACGTTATTCTATTGGAAAATTCATTATTTTCAAACTCTTTTTTCGAATTTATTTGGTAGTTAATCGAACTTAATCAGCAATATGTTTACTACTTACTGCAAAAAATTGAATCTGCCAAAATTGATAAAAACACTTCTAACCTCTAAGACAGCATAAAAACTACTCCTTTCTCCTTTTTTCCGTTGTACCCATTACTCGATGATGTCGTCATTTAAATTATAATCTTCAAAAATTAAAAAAAAAAATTTTTTTTTCAATCTCATGTTCTAATGAAAATGAAACGTTGCGTTACGACCACCCATCGTTTTAGTAGGAAAAATTCCTGGTGTTGTGTATTGAAATGGTGGACATATCCTAATAATAAACTGAACAAACCAAAAAAGAAAACAGAAATTTCTAAACAATTCTACGAAAACGAAATTTTGCACTAAAAACTGTTTCTGTGCCGCTGCGATAATGGTATTACAGGTAAAGTATTTCCTGTAATTTACAAATTTTTCTTATTCTTGACTTCTAAGGTAATAAGAAAAAAAAATGAAAGAAAGGAAGATGATGAGATTTCTCTACCTGTTGATGAAGCTGGACCGGAGATAAGAAAAACATTGCGAGCTTATAGAGTTTATGTCTAGGTGGCATAAAACTTAGAAAGTTGGTTGAGTTTTTTTTTGAGCCAAGAAAAGATGGCGATTATGATGATGGTACGAGGTCAGTGGTCTTGGCTAGTTAAGTTGCGAGTTTCTTTTCGGGGTGAAAGGACAGGAAATGATGGTATTTTGGTGATGGCGAAATCTTGTTTGGATGCTATGTGTTCCAATAGTTCTATGTTAGAATGAGATCAAGCTCTACCTTCCTTAACTATGGGGTTAATGAAATCGCCTTTCGATAACTTCGATGTTGGTCGAAACTTCCTTTAGGCAAAACCCCTTATTGGCAACAGTAATGTTGGTCGAAGACCGTTTTGGCGACAGTGAGGCAAATCAAAACTCCGATGTGCCATAACGCATCCCTCAGAGCATTTTCATTGCCATCATTTTAATGAATTACATTCATTCCAAAGTTTACTGCGCCTTCAAAGGATACCCACAACTCTATTCCTGTTTCGCAACTATTATAATAACCCTCACAACCGTCAACTCTAGAATGGAATTGAACTATTAAAGAGGCCTATTAGGTTCTTGTCTAGCAACATAAAAGTATGGCGAGGGTATTGGACTTTGGTATGTTGTTGCCTTTTTTTATACGCTCCGCTAAACGAGGTCGTGAACATTGTTAAACATGATTTCCGATCGATCGATTATAGTGAATGAAAATCAGCTAAGCCGACTAGAGTACCCATTTCTGGAGGTACATACATACCTGCCGCCTTATAACACGCTTTCACAAACCATTAGTGACTGTACATACCTTTTTTATGCTCATAATTCAAACATTACTTAACTACAACCTTTAAAGCCTTATATTACTACAGCAGTGATTGCTGTTGTTGTTTTCTGTTGCTTAAGCGGGATTTTAATTTATGTACACCTAATATCGTGTACATGAATCATTACACAGCCATCAATTGTTTCTAGCCGGCGATTGTCGTCTTTGATAGACTTGTGACTTCTTTTCTTATTCCACTCAAAGCAATAATAAGAAGGTGCCTATACAGAGAGTCAGCTAGATGAGGGCTGCTTTTTATGTTGATCGGATATCCGTGCCAAATACCAATTTGTTGTTAGTACAATCACCACTCTTTGGCGGGAATTTCCAAATAAAAATAAACCTCATATTGCCGTTCACCAAACCAGCAGTATAGAGGTTCATGATTGACTTACTTAAAACCACACGCAATATTAAGAAAAATTCGGCACCGCATCATAGTACTCATAGATCTTGAGGAAGTATTGGTATTAGAGAGTGCGGCATCTAAAAAGGCAGGCACTTAGTATGCAAATTGAAAGCACATAATTAACGATTTTATGTTGATATCTACCTTGGAAGTAGCCAAACGAATAAAGAGTGAAGGAAGCAGTAGAAGTTTTCTCAATAGACCACTCTACTATTAGTAGAAGTAGTGTAGCTAGTAAAAAAGACTAATTTATTAGCTGCCGCTATTAAATGAGCCAATTTAGGTGGCTATCTAGATTACGATCATTTTTGTATGGCACGCGGTTAGTTTAAAGACCGACCGATTGAATGGACGTTAATTAGTCCCCGGATAAACTAAGTAACTATGTAGAGAGTTTTCAAGATGGAAAAAATAAAATCTTTGATAAACTGGTCTTCAAAAGTAGCGCACTTTCATGAGTATCATTTTGTAAGGAAAAAAAATCATCGTAGATGATGAATATTTTCTTTCAGTTTGATTTGGATGGTCTAAAAATGAACTAACCCCTTCAGGAACTTGTTTTATTTTACCCGAAGCATTTTGCGAAAAATAAAAGGTGCCAGTGAAATCCAGAAGGGTTCGTCGTCCTCTTCAATGAACGTTAGGTTCCTTAGCATTCTATGTATGTGGATGAGTTGTTGTTCTTTTTGGCAGAACCTTTTATTTAGTAATTTTTCATCTTCAAAAATTCAAGTGGCACAAACAGGCAGTGCATTGGAAAGGAAGCTTTCGAGTTGTGAATCAAGAAATATGATTGATTATTTAATCGAAGAGAGTATTCGGAAATGTCTTGCATTGATTTACGTAGGGTACTACTTCCGCGAAAAGTCATCCACATTGGGGGGAATATGAAATGCGCACACTGGACGCCAATTGGGAGGCAACCAGAAACATGTTTCTGACTAGTGCTGAAGAATCTATGGGATATGTGCAAAGCGGTTAGAAACCCTGGACATCGCAAGATAGGTACATGGGGCAAGGTTGTCAACCAACGAACACCCGACTTGAAGCAGAACTACCGCGATGCTCATATACAGCTTAGCCTTTTTAAGCTTAGACGCAACAAGAGAAAGGCCATTGAAGATCTGGCCAACAAGACAAAATCTGCGGCTTACCTTGTGGATATGGGTTCACTATTTAAAATCATGAAACAGTTGACGAACAGGAATTTCACCGCCAATCACCTGGTGAGAGATGTAAACGGAACTCTCATTAATATGAGTGAACACCAGTTGCGGCGATGGAAGGAATACTTTTCTGATATTTTAAACAATTTGTCAGAGGAAGATATTCCAGAAACAGAACAACTACCAAACATGCAACCACAACAATCTTCTATTAGGGATGAACCCCCAGATAAGGCAAATATAGTTTTCGCCATTCGGTTAATGGCGGGAAGGAAAGCCCCAGGTATAGACGGAATACCAACCGAACTTCTCAAAGCGGACCCGAAAATAACAGCCGATATACTCCTCTCACTCTTTACTGAGGTGTGTAATGAAGGAAGATATCCGACTGAATGGAAGGAGAGCGTCATTGTGAAAATTCTGAACAAGGGCAACCTTAGTACCGATGCTCAGGATCGCGCCTTATGGGAGAGAACTGTTTCTGTCCTATGTCCCTATAAGGGGTCTTAAGAGAAAATTGATTTGATTGATTGATTGACTGTTTAAGTTTTGAGATATGACAACACCGCTGAGAGTATGTGAAATCTGACATCGTCGTAAAGTTAGCCTTTTTTAATGATAAACATATTTAGAACGTTTTGTTATACGAGTCTAATGGTGTTTTGTACAGTGACTTGAGACATTCATCTTGGCCGAAAAATGGAATTAAACCGTGTAAATTTTCGTGCGATGATTTTTTATGACTTTCAAAGTGAATTGCATAACTCAACAACAGTGTGCCGATTAACTCGTTTCGACCTGTGGTGATGAGGCACCTTTTCGAGCCAACGTGTTTTTTGTTAAATAAGCAGTGATTTATTCAAAAAATTGTAACTTTAAGAAAAATCAAGAAAACGGAACCGCAAATTGAAGGTTCATAGTAATAATAAGAAAAAAATTATGCTATTTCGTTTATTTAAAACTAAATGCTTAACTTTGGACAGGCTCTTTCATGTCCGTGTAAACGGCACCTTCCGTCTGTAAACGTTCATGTCCGGTCCGGATATGAGCTGCTCATAGTAACTGTTCAACAGGGTTTGGAACCTTCTACCTTGGGCGTCAGTTCCCACTCTTATATAATTTATTTTAGGTATAAAGAAGGGTAGAGGGGGCGCTGCTCCCTCTACCCTTCTTAAAAAGTTATTAACCGAAACCGTTTTGGCTCGGACGAAAAGACCCAGATTTACAGACGAATTGGTAAAAAGATTTGTTCCCATTGGATACCGCATAATTTGACAATCGCTCAAAAAAAGGCTCGTGCCAATTGGTCATAAAAAATGTTGACGAAACTCGATCGCGGTGCTTCAAAAGACGTATATAAGGTCGCGACAGGTGCCGAACCATGGATATATGCATATGAACCCAAAACTAAACAGCAAACGACTGAATGGATCTTTCAGGACGAGCCAAACCCCACAAAAGCTGTCCGCGCACGAATCACTTCCAAGCAAATGGCCGCCTGTTTTTTTGGAATAACCGGACAAGTCGTCATCGTGCCATTATAGCAACGTAGAACGGTCAATTCGGAATGGTACACCACCATTTGTTTGCCAGAAGTGTTTGGTGAAATAAGGAAAATCGACCGCCGAAGACGAATCTTTCTCTCACACATCGGCTCAGACAAATAACTTTTTGAGCAATCAAAACATCGAATTGATGAGTCATCCACCTTACAGATTTGGCACCCAAAGACTTCTTTTTATTCCCGCACATCGAAAATAAATTGCGAGGTCAACGATTTTCGTCGCCTGCAGAAGCGATTGATGCATTCAAAACGCATGTTTTGGAGGTACTTCATTCGGAGTGGAAAAAGTGCTTCGAAAACTGGTTCAAACGCATGCAAAAGTGTATTAATTTTCATGGAGAATATTTTGAAAAACAATAAAACAATTTTCGATGATAAATATTTGTTTTTACTTGTCTATCTCAAAACTTAAGTAGTACCCTACGTACCACTCTTCAAGCAGAAGGATAAATATTCAAAGAGATTCGATAACTTCAGATCGTTAATTTAATCAGTTCCTCTACTCTGCAAGTCCCCAAAGTGAGATTCCCCATAGATATTTAACCAGCCGCATTGTGGGTAGCGTGTTGGTCTAGAATGTGAAGGTCTTCTACAATGGCGCTACAGCCCAAATCGGACCTTGGCCTCCTGACATTCAAGTTCCTTAAGATTTTTCATTATTTATTGTGGAAGGGTTGTTAGCTCTTCGCACAACCCTCCATCTACGAATTTTTCATTTTCGTAGATTTAGGTGACCAAGGTTTATCCAAGTAGGCAATGTGCTGGAAATATATATTGCGTCAACCGCGATTTGAACTCACGACCTTCGCATTACAAGAACGAACACTCTACCCACTAGGATACACTCTAGCTAGAATGTGAAGGTGGTGAGTTCAATTCCTAGTCGACGTATAACTCCAGCGCACCGCCTCCTTGAAAATACCTTGGTTATCTCAATCTGCGAAAATCAAAAATTTGTAGATGAAGGGTTGTGCGAAGGGCTAACAACCCTTCCACAATAAAAAAAATAAATGTTAAGGAACCTGAAGGTCAGGAGACCAAGGTCCGATTTCGGCTGTAGTTCTATTCTAGATTAGATTAGATTTCTCGTTCTCGAGTCATGTTACAAATAAAAGTCTGAACAGACTCAACCCTAGTCGGCCTCGCAAATTTTTTAAGGCATGTTCTTCATAAGCCAGTTTTTCATCAAATGGAGTAAACGTGACATTTCAAATCTATCACCGAATTCTCAATCTACAGAAAAACATCAGCACACAAATTGTTTCCTTCTAAATTTGTCGAACTTAATTACACACAATTAACTTCTCATTAAGATATTTTTACTCGCTCTAAATAAAACCATCATCATCATCAGCATATTTGCCCAAATTGCTTCTCGTATAGCAACTTTATTACAAAAACGAATCGAATTTTCTGAACAAACTTCCTCGCAACAGTCCTGCTGCATCTCTCGCCTGAAAAGCACCACTCACAGTGGATGAAAAAGATTCGCACATCAACCCAATAATAACTCTTTCAACACCAAACATCTCGCATAACGCCATCGCAATTCCTGCTCTGAAAATCACCGACTAGCACAGCTTAGCCATGCTAATAATCGCTTTTCGAGCCCCTTCATGCGAAATAATTTTCCAAACACACTTAATGATCTCTAATGTGAAAATTCATTGTGGAAAATTGTGGCGTCATACTCGTATCCAGCTTTATTCTTCATGTACTTACTTATTCGCAATATAGAATAGTTCTATATGATACGGCTAGATAGAATCATGGGGTGTGGAAATATCCATGTGATAGGTTCGCGCTAGTTGTACCGAAAATGTTTTTTTTTTAATTTTTCTTTAGGCGCTAATAATCGCATCAAGTGGATGCAGAGAGAATGCACTATCATCACAGTTGGCTTTGTATGGAAAAAAAGAAAACTCTTCACACTAGGCAATTAAGAACTTTCATTCATAAAAACTGAAGCATTGTTTCATTCTCTTCAGAACAAGGAATTTTCATTACTTTGCCATTCACGGTTTCGTAATTTTCTCTTCTATGATATTTTGTAGAAATTTAAATGGAAACTGGAGAAATTTAAAAATTATTGATTGTACATTTTTATACTCTAGATGAAATCTGAGAATTGTATTGTGTTTTCGCTACCGTGTGTAACGCTACGAAATAATGATCGCACAGAGTCGCCAATGGTACAGAAATATTTGCTGTCGCTCATTCCGGATGACCGTCTGTCTACAAAATAACTCTCGAAAGCTTTGACCTATCATGCTGAAATTTTTCATATATCATTTTTGGTAAAAAAATAACTTTAAGTTCGTGAACGGGCCACATTCACCCACTGCTTTTACCCCCTCCCATACAAATTTCATGAAATTTCGAAATTTAAAGAAATTGATTTTTCTACGAAACCATTTCAACTATTGACTTGAAAATTATGCTTTACGCCCAATCATAATTCTGTTATGTTTATGAATGTAATAATATGTAATTCATGAGTTTGTCTACAGCATGATTTTGCTTACTATCAAGAAGCACCTTTCACAAGATTGGATTGGGGAAAAGAAAATTTCCGTACAATCGAGCAGACGTTGTTTGTGACGGAGTAAAACGATCTTTTTATAGAATAGTGTTAATAAAATGATGATTGATGATTTTATAGCACCGGACATAACTTAAGGAGTTACCTTTTAATGCATTGGATGCACAGTCAAGTCGGTGGGCTTATAAGGGAGTTTCAGGATGCAAGAATCTAAACTACCGCTGGACGTTGTTCTCGAAACACTGAATGTTATAAGCTATCGGGAAGATGTGGGACGGCAATGCATTTCACAGTCTTGATGTTTGAGTGATGAAGGACGGCCTATGTTTCACTGTACGCGATGGTAAAGGTTTAACAGTGAACTCATGAGCGCAGCTTTGCCGGGTATTCCTGGGAAAGTTGAAAAGAGAGGGGATTAGGTTGGATAGTTCTTCGCTGCATTTACCGTGGAAATAACGATAGTAAGCGCTGAGTACCCCGACGTTTCTGCGATGTTCGAAGGAGTCAACAGAAGCCGTTATAGAGTCATTTCCAATAAGACAGAAGGCATGCCGCTGGACCCCATCTAGCACTGCAAGTTGTGTTTTGGGTGCCCCAGCCCATATATGCGAGTTGTACCCAAGATGGGGACTAATGAAGACCTGGTAGATATTAGCTAGATCGTGTGATGGAAAATGCTTTTAACATCTTCGAAGAACACCAAGGCATCATGTGCGACATCAAAAATGTGTGTTACAATTGTGATGGTTGTTGAGTTTTATGCCGAGTAATGTGAATTCTTCTGAAGAGCGCAATTGTATGTTCCCTGGCTATATTCGTGGAACCCGCCGGAACATCCTTTTTAAAGAATAGATGACAGGCCTGAGTTTCCGAGGCATTAAACTCTATTCTATTTTTCTTGCCCCAATCTAGGATTAAGTTGAGGTCTGATATCAATGTACTGTATAATTCGTCGCGTTTAGAATTTACTGAAGTACGATGAGCTAGGGTGTAGCCTAGTGGGTAGCGTGTTGGTATTTTAATGCGAAGGTCGTGAGTTCAAATCCCGGTCGACGCAATATATAATTCTAGCACATTGCCTGCTTGGATATACCTTGGTCACCTCAATCTGCGAAAATGAAAAATTCGTAGATAGAGGGTTGTGCGAAGGGCTAACAACCCCTCCACAATAAGTAATGAAAAAGAAGATCTCCAGTGGAACGGAACCCGTATTTTCGATCATAAATAAGATGGTTATCCTCATTGTTACTGACTAGTTTGCTATTCACAGCCATTTTCATCACTTTCGACAAAACTGAGCTGAAAGCTATAGGGCGATAGTTCGGAGGAATCGCTTTGTTTTCGTTCTTAGGGATTGGCTGAGCATTCGCCATTCCACATGGTTGGAAAACTGTCCTGAAGAGAATGATAGGTCAAATACATCGCGAAGGGTAATTGGAAGGATGCCATCAGGACCAGCAGATTTGTGAATATTGAACTCCTTGAGTGTTCTGGACATAAGACGCGTATGTTAATAGATTTTAGAGAAAAGAATGTGGTAGTTTTGGGGGAGACTGATTTGATGGTTGCAAAGCTCGCAGCCAGAAGATTAGCTTTCACAACAGGATTCCTAATAATTCGGTCTAACATCCAATAAAGGTACAATTACAAAGTTTATGTCAAATGGAATCACTAACTTTTAACATATCGCCAAATCTACAACTCACTCGGAAAGGACAAAATTGAGTTTCATGCTGTCATAAAGTTCCTTACCAAGCAAAGAAAAACACCACAAATCATTTTAGAAGAGATGTCATCTGTTTACGGGGACTTTTACCCTAGAAAAACAATAATTTATAAGTGGCATAGTTTATTTAGGCAAAGCAGAGAATTAAAGTTAGTAAACACACGGGGCGGCCGATTGAGGCCACTTCCTCAAAAATCTTGTCCTCGAAGATGCTCGTTTAAAGAAGAAACAAATCGTAAAAATGGTTGGAGTATCAAATATAACCATTTTGAACATCCTGCACAATCATCTCGGCATGTCTTAAGTCAGCGCAAGATGGCTACCGAAAATGCTCTCAGCAGTTCAGAAGAAAAAGCGCGTTGAGTTTTTCGATCTCTGTAGCGAGAACAGGGGCGAAATTTTGATTGTTACTGGAGACAAAATTTGGCTTCACTCCCCAAAAAGTTCAAGGTGTCACAATCCGCCGGAAAAATCATGGTCACTATTTCTTGGGTGTCAGATGGGGTTTTGACGATTGACTATAAAGAAAATGGACAAAATATCACAGGTGGGTACTATGCTAACATGCTACAAAAATTAAAGGATGTCATCAAAGAAAAAAAAAGAAGAAAGTGGAATCGAGATGTGCTGCTTTTGAACGACAACGCACCTGTTCACAAGAATCACGTTGCAATGGCTGCCTTACAAAAATTATAGTCCAGATCTGACCCCTTCCGATTACTATATGTTCCCAAAACTAAAGAAAGAACTGCGGGGAAGAAAATTTACCAACGATGGAGAGGTGAAGTCGATAATTTCAGCTTATTTTATCTTGATAAAACATTTTTCTTAGAAGGAATTAATAAACTTTGAGAGAGAATAAATGTGTTAAGCTTAAGGGAGAATATATTGAAAAGGACATATAATAACTTGTTTAATTTTACCTCATCTCTGTCAGTCCGCGAAATTTTTGACCTCGTAATTAAAATAGAACATTACATATGTAGGTTGATTTGTGAGGATGGGGTCAAGTAAGTTAGAAGAGTGACTTGCAATTTAAGGTAATTGAGCACGTTCAGTTACCAGCTGTGCTAAATTGTTGATGGCAAAGAGCTCAGTATCAAGGCTCTGCTGTGGATGTAGAATACTTCACCCAGGCAATATCATGAACATTGAAATCGGCTGCGATAACGATTTCAGCATCAGGATTTGCAGCATACAGGGACTGAATAGAGTTAGATACATTATCCAATTCGTTAACTGTTCTGTAACCCTGACGTTATATGTGTTACTGAATCCTGGTTGAACCCTTCTGTGCTTGACTCCGAATTTTCCCCAAATTGCTACACAGTTTTTAGGCATGACCGTGATCTTCTACGCTCGATCAAAAAGGACGGAGGTGGAGTACTCATTGTCGTTAAAAACACCTTGCCATCGTCACGTTGTTCCGACTTCGATGCTTTTCCTATTGAGCACCTTCTTCTTAAAATTAAGGTCTCTCGTGGTCGATACCTCTATATTTGTTGTGTTTATATCCCATGCTGCTGCGATGTGGGAACTATCGATAAGTTCTTTGACCACCTTTCTGATTTCGCCAACTCTGCTGGTCCTAACTCCACTTTTCTTATTTGTGGGGACTTCAATCTTCCTGACTTAAAGTGGAATGCAGATTGGACACGCCCTGTACTGCCTTTGTCTACCGCAGACTTATGTGTCGATCATTTTATGAGCCTATGTTCATTAACTCAACATAATAAATACACTAATCATCGTGGTAAGATTTTAGACCTAATTTTGTCCAATGTTAGTGATTCCCAAATCAGTGTTGTCACCACCATTGGATTAGTGCCACCCGGCCCTTATCATCCTCCTCTCCAGATTAATGTGTTGATTGAATTATCGAATCCCTCTCTTAATAGTGCGATCAAAAAATATAACTACTATAAGGGCAATTATGAACAAATCTGTCGTGAAATTAGTAATGTCGATTGGGTCGAACTCTTTAATAACAAAAGCTCTAATGAATCTTCTACTCAACTTTATTTAATTCTTGAGGACATAATTCATCGGAATGTTCTCTATCGAGGGACTTCTAAACAAGAATACCCAGAATGGTTTACCCACTCGGTTATTAAAGCTCTTCATAAGAAAAAACTTCTACATAAAAAGTATAAGCGTACTTGCCTCTTATCTGATTATAATAAGTTTTCCTCCCAGCGTAAACAGGTGAAATCGGCTATCAAGAAAGCTTTCTCTGAATACATTTCTCAGCTTGAGGAGTCTCTGTCACGTAGTGATACCAAACCATTCTGGTCACACGTTAGAAAGCGTAGCAAAAAGCATTATTTTCCTTCCCAACTTAAGTTTGGGGATATTACAACTTCCACTCCGCATGAAATGTGTGAGCTTTTTGTCAAATACTTTTCCTCTGTGTTTACGTTTTCCAACAAAGACCTGTCATATGACTTTTTTATCCCACCACAGAACCACATAAGTGAGTTGTCCTTTAGCGAGAGTGATGTTATCTCTATTATCAACTCCCTAAATCCAAAGACTAGTGGCGGTCCTGATGGGATTCCTAATCTCTTTGTAAAATTTGCCTCTTCGGAGCTCTCGGTGCCGCTTTCTCTTTTGTTCAATAAATCACTTGAGGAAGGCTGTTTTCCTGCTTGCTGGAAGTTAGCTAATGTTGTTCCCATTTTAAAGAAAGGAGACACCGAAAATGTTGCCAACTATCGCCCAATTTCTACCTTAAACTGCTTCGGTAAACTTTTTGAAAGATTAGTCCACAATGCGGTCTGGGAGAAACTTAATCATTTAATATCACCCGTCCAGCATGGATTCGTTAAAGGAAGGTCAACTACCACGAATTTATGTGAATTCACTGACTTCGTAGCACAATCCTTAGATCAACACAACACTGTTCATGCCATATACACTGATTTTTCGAAAGCCTTTGATACTGTCAATAGAAAAATTCTTATTGCAAAACTTGATAGGTACGGTGTCACTGGCTCTCTCCTGAATTGGTTTGATTCTTACCTCACTGATCGTCGTCTGCGAATAACGTTCAATGGACATTCTTCAGCTGAGTTTCTCTCTAACTCTGGTGTTCCACAGGGATCTATTCTTGGTCCACTGCTATTTACGCTCTTCATTAACGATCTGCCCCAATTCCTATCATCAAATTGTCTCTTATACGCAGACGACCTCAAAATGTTCCGTGAAATTTCTTCTTATTCTGACTGCTTGGACCTCCAGACTGACTTGTCGACTTTGTCCAGTTGGTGTTATAACAATGATATTTGTCTGAACATTGAGAAGTGTTTTGCTATGGAGTTTTCGTATAAGACTACCTCTCCTGTCCTCACTTACTCTATTAACGGAACCACCCTTGTAGCAGTATCTACAATAAAGGATCTAGGAGTGACTTTCGATCGCAAGCTTAAATTCGTTAATCATTATTCTGAGATTACAAAGAAGGCATACAGACTTGCTGGGTTCGTCCTCCGTACGACAGTCCAGTTTAACCGTTCAAGAGCAGCAGCCTTGCTATTTTCCACTCTCGTCCGTGGTGTCTTAGAATACTGCTCTATTGTATGGAACCCTCACCATGCTTGCCATGTTACGGCCGTCGAATCCGTCCAGCGTAAATTTACTCGCACCCTTTTCTACAGACTAAAAAAGCCTCATATCAGCTACAATGATAGACTTATAGCACTTCAACTTCAACCTTTGCATCTACGACGGGCTTTTCTTGATGCTTGCTTCCTCTATAAACTTTACAACTACTTGCTTAATACCTACCTCTGTAACGACCTGAATTTCCGGCAGGCAACAGTCTCAACCAGGAATTCAGATATTTTCTATCTTCCTCGAGCCTCACTCGATATGTACTACCATTCCACGATGTTGAGAATGCAAAGGAACCACGATCAACTTCAACTTGGATCTTTAACTACTTCTTTTGTTTTATTTAAAAATAGAGTAAAAACTATAATCTTTAATGTTTGAAATCTTATTATCACTGCTCTCGTATTTTTGCTTTTGTATAATTGAAAATGTTATCTTTTTGTTCAAAGCGATTAATAAAGAAATAAATTAACTGTATTCGTTGCATTCAAAGCCAGGCTTCTGTAAACATAACAGAAAAAATTATGTACCCTTGGATTACTTTTACCCAGGATTAATTGAACTCCGGGTTGGAGCAGTTTCCCAATTGAGGAACCAATTGTAAGGCAACATCATCTCATACATACATTGCGATTCTCTGCTGCCGAAAAAAAGTTCGGGAGAAGATGGTGTCTGAGGACAGTATGGAACTGCTCGCTACCAAGCAACACTACATAATGATTGCCTATGATTGATAAATAATGATTTTAAAGACTAAATTACTTTTGAATAGTAGGATAATCGATAGAAATACTATCGGGAGTAAAAATTGTAACCCGCCGTTTTGCAATAGATGGCGCCAACAGTAAATTCTGATAAACAATGACGGATCAGAAACGTCACATGGTGAACTTAGGCATCTGCCAACAACTCCTCATCATTAGATTGATGAAGTTTTATCGGCGTAGTATATATATGACTTTGTTCATGCGTGGATATGTCGAAGTTTGAGCCAAATAAACGTCATATGCGGGAAGTTTTGCTTTTTGCCTTTAATTCAAAAACATCTACCACTCTTTACAGTCGCTCTCACTCCCCTCCCCCTACCTTCCCAATTCCATTCCTTCCGTTCATGACTGTGTTTGCCTATAACACAGGTCAGCTTGTAAAAAAAAAACTTATGATGAGGGTGCTATTAGTCAAGGAACGGGTCGCAAATGGTTGCAGCGCTATAAAATGGGTGATTTCGGCGTAAAAAAAAAGGAATGTCCCGGATCGGTTAAAAAGTTTGAAGACGCGGAATTGGAGACATTAGTGGACGAAGATTTATGCCAAACGCACCAACATCTTGCAGATTCATTGGGCATAACTCAGCAAGCCATTTCATATCGTTAAAAAAGTTTGGAAATGATGCAAAAGCAAGGAAATCGGGTACCATACGAGTTGAAGCCAAGAAACGTCGAACGCCGTTTTTCACATGCAAACAGCTGCTCCAACGGAAAAAAAAGGAAGCGTTTTTTGCATTGCATCGTCAGTGGGGATGGGAAGTGGACCCAAAACGATAATCCAAATCGAAAGAAAGCGTGGGGATAATGTGGCCATGCATCAAAAGCGAGGGCCAAGCCCAACATCCGTGCATCATGCAGTGTATTTTGTAGCACCACCTTGGCTTGATGTATTATGAGCTGCTACAACCGGGTGAAACCGTCATGGGAGATCGCTACAAGAATCAACGAGGATTGAAGGAGACCGCAATACGAGGAGACACGACAAAGTTTGCTGCCCGAAAACGTTCGGTCACATTTTGCTCACGTTTTGAAAACCTACCTGGAAACACTGAAATGGGACACCCTACCCCACTCGCCGTATTCTTCAGAAATCGCACCTTCCGACTACCACCTATTCCGACCGACGACGCATAGCCTGCCTGAGCAGCACTTCCATTCTTACGAAGAAACCAAAAATTGGGTCAATTAGTGGATTGGCTCAAAAGAAGAACAGTTTTCTCGAAACGGAATCCGTATGCTGTCAGAAAGATGGGAACAAGTTGTGACTAGCGATGGGCATTTCTTTGAATAATAAATATCTAACCATAAAGGCTCGAATTTTGAAAAGAAAAAAACGGCGGCTTTCAATTTGTACTCCCAAAATATAAATATCCAAAAATAGCGTCGCGGTATTTTAACGTAATCCGTCCAGGAACTCATTGCAAACTGTTTTCTTACTTCCTCCTGGTATTCGAAACGAACTAAATTTTGAAAAAATTGGAAGGATATGCACACTCGTTTCCAGACAAACCTGGCATATATTTCAGATTAATTAGGACCAGAACTATCCTAAACATTCCCTGCAGAGTTTCAAATATTCGTCCACATTTTTTTCCAAATTCTAATGGTATTTGTAATATACGACCTCCCCAACTGACAAACTACTCATAAAAGGCGTGTAATCGTTCGCTTTTTATACCCCTTGAGAATTCTAAATCTTACAAGATCAATTCTTAAAAAAAAAAATATGGATCAGCACTTCCTAGAATAAATCTATAGTAAAAATCAACAGGACAGGCATTCCAGGCTACTACACCAGAATTCGTCACAAATACACGACGAAAAGAAGAATAAGAAAAAAGGTCGACATAGCATATATTGCCTAGGTACCCATTAGGGTCTTAGGTATCATCTCACGCCATATGTTTGCTTGAGGCCTGAGTTATTATATCTACCTACTTGAAAACTGCGGCGGTCTCAGATTTGTATTGCGTCCTCTCTATGACTAAAAAATCCATTGCCAATCCCAAGATCGTTTCGTCACATCAACGAACTTTGGAGGCGTACATCGAATCGTACTACACATTTTTTGTATGTGTAATTCGACATGGTTTAAAGCCTGTTCCTAGGCTTAAGTGCCATCAAAAAGATCGGTGCGACTACATAGTTGAACAAAAAAATCTGAAATCGGTTTTTACGACACTCCGGTATGGCTTCAAAGTCGATAGTGGAAAATCGATCTGCCAAGGAAGATAGGATGGTATTTCTCCATCTGCCTATTTCGAAAATCAAAAGATAAACCTCTACCATCCATCTCGACGTCTCTAACAAGCAAAACGATATGGCTTAGAGGAACCTCTCCGATATGCCTATACTATACGGTATTGGGATTGTTCGTAAATTGACAGGCACATTATGCGGTAGATTTGTATAGGCCCAAGATGAAAATTAACAAGAAGAGCTGCAATCAATGAAACCGAAGCCACGTTAGAGCTCAGCTCGTAAAAAACAACAACAAGAAAAAAGAAAACGATACCTAAGAGTGGGTAAAATGAAAGAAGAAAGATAGACCCCGACCCCGAACCTTGTCTACCTCTCAAACAACAACAGTAAGAAAACCCGACCTGAGAAGAAGATGATGATGATGATGGCTCGATAGAAATCTTTGGTTCGGCTTAGATGAAGGAATCGGCGATGGAGTGCAGAAGAAGAAAAACAACGAGAACAGCTAAAAAGAGATCGCGGGACTCTAAGATACAAGATCCAAGAAGCGCGGCCTGTCACAAACAATGCGGCTACGTTGGAAAATATCTGAAAGAGAAGTGAAGGTCTGCCGCCGCCATGCAGTGCCCACCGCGCGCATCAAAACCTTTAAAGAAGTCCGGTCCGCATGTTGTCCACATAGGCTCTCTAGGTAAGGTATTTCTTAGAAAACCAGATGACTGACTCTTGTCCATATTCGAGAAAATGCACAAGACAATGTTGGAGAGGCGACCTCTTCTGACGATCAGATATTAACCGGGTAGTATAACACAAAAGCAACTAAGTCCGTACCTGTCAGAGAGCCTCTATATGTTCAAGGTAGAGATAGGAACCATAGGTGAACATGCATATATATATGTATAAGAAAGGCCAAGACGATGAGTTGGAAAGACAACGATGGCAGCATAACAGAAAAATGGCAAAACATCATCATGATGTCGGTTTGTTTTGAAAATGGTCATTTTCCTCTGTACTCAAAAATTATGCCATCATCGCCATCACCGACATGGCAGTCGTTTTTCGTGAAAAGGATACTGTCCTGAATATTTTCGGGAATGGAAACGTGCGGATTATGTCAAATTACTTCCGTGACGGAAACGCCATTGCCAGGCTGCGCGTCCTTTCCGCACATCCAAGTTAGGAACCCTATGCTGCTCGAGGGAGACCATGATTTGAATTCATATAGGTACGCGACAACACCACCTTCAACATACTACGGAAATCTCCTTCATCTGCAGGCTGCGAGGCCATGAGATCCGAAAACGTTGATGACTGCACCACGGAAAGGAAATGCAAAAAAAAAACATTTGTTCCGAAACTGAGCCAGCAAAAAAGTGGGCAGCCTAGTTCTCCTCCCACTCTGCATTGCATGAATTCTATTTGCATTGAAATCTGCATCTTAGGGATAATTACATCCTGCTGTACACACGGACGGACTACATTTCTGTACGGCGTGGAGCAGCGATAGCGTCGACATCGACGAAGAGAGATGTTTGTAATTACATGCGAGTTATGTCTTCCATTAAGCTGGAAGAAGGCTGGACATAAAAATCTTTTAGATGGAATGCTGGCACATTTCAAATGTATAGAGAAAAGATAGTCGAGTGAGTGAGTGATGGGTCCCGCGCGCGTGATTCAGGTAAGATAACTGTGATCGTGAGGAGAGTGCTTGATGTTTACTGAAATCCAGTTCATTTAATTACATCTTGTTACATGGCATTTAAATTGGAGAAAGATAACAGGAAGACTTGCTCGAATTGATCTTCGTTAAATATGGTTGGAAGAATCGATGAAAAGCCATGATTGATAGGTTTAAGGAAGAGTAGCATGATGAATGGAGAAGAAAGGTGGTACGATCATCGAATTAAAAGGAAGGAGGTACAATCTGGTTTGAGAAAAAAGAAATATGATCGGTGTAGAAAAAAGAAGGTTCTATAAGGATGACAGCAATATAACAAGTGCAGAAGTGAGGTGGCCTTCAATGAAAGAAAGAGGACAGTGCTTGAAGGAAGGATTTGCGATCCGTTCGGAAAGATAACCATTATCGACGCAGAAAATAGGTAGAGAAGCACGATCGATGTAGAAGATAGGCGAGCAGTGTGGAAGAAATTCATGACCTAGCTAGAGGAGCATGATCCGTGCAGAATTAAGGTATATAAGCAGAAAGATCGTGATGGATGCTGAAAGGATGGTGAGCATAATGGTTAAAAACAAGCGAACATGTCGGGCGCAACTATATTATTCATGTGGCAAGTTGAGGGTGCGAGGGATTCAATATGATGGTTAGGGTAGTAGCAGATAGGGACTAAGGGAATGGGCGTTCTAGGACTGTTGTCAATTTGTTGTAAATGATGTGTCGAACAAGAGGTGGCGTTAGCATAGACCGCTGTCTACTTAAAAAGACAGGAAGGAAGTCTTGCTCGCTCTCTCTTTCGTTCGACCGCTGTCATATAATAAGGACGTGCGCTTGGCAAAGTTCGTCTAATAAAGTGAATGATAAAGTAATTGCAATTTATTCAATAAATTATTTAACACTTAACTGCGATTATGATTAATAACTTCAGGACATAGAATCAATATTTCATTCGTTTATTTATGCAAGTCAGCAATATATAAAACAATAATAAGACCTGTGTTATACTATGGCAGCAAAACGTGGACGTTAACGCAGACATCTTCAGAAGAATCCTCGAACATGTAAGAGAAGACTCTAGAGAATACGATACAATAGAGAATTGTATGCCATTTTCGGTAATCCAGAAATATCAATTCTCATAGACCTGTGAAGAAAGGAGCGGAATGGCGAATAAGATACAACCATATATCAGAGAAGTATTCCATCGCCGCAACTGGTGTTCACTAATATTAAGGAGAGTTCCGTTGACTCTCACAAGATGGTTGGCGGTGAAATTCCTGTTCGTCAACTGTTTCATAATTGTAATCCCCAAGGTAAGCCGTAGATTCTGTCTTGTTCTTCAATGGTCTTTCTCTTATCTCTCATATCCGCCCAATGTGGATGACTTTTCACATAGAATGGTAGTTTCTAATTCTATCCACATTAAACTTGCGCTTCATTTGAAGAATTTGTGGTCGTTGGATAGCTGCTGTGCACAACCTCAAGCAGGCTCCCCACGTAAGCTCCACGCTTCGATATCTCCCCTATCAGCGGCTTATAGCCAAATGGTTGATCTGGGTAACACCATCAGGGGCAACCCAAGATGTTTTATAGTGACTCTTATGTGGAAAAAAAGGGTCCCTCCGATGATTATATGCCGAGTACTACAAAACTCCACAAATAATTCGCAATTTTCGGGTCTCTTAATCCAAGGTCGTGACGTATTCGAGTCCAGTATAATCAGAGCCAACCTGGGTGTTCATATCTCCTGAGATAATAATAATATCACCTCTTGAAGCACGCTCAAAGGTGGCACTCAATTGGCTATAAAACTCCTTTTTGTCACCAGGTGTTGCGGTATTAGTTGGATCGTAGCACTGCGGGATTGTGATGTTTCTGACACTGGTCCTGAGCCTGACGACGATAATCCTATCCGAGATTGATTCCCAGCTGATAAGACTGTTTCTCGCTCTTGGTGTAAGGACGACCGCCACGTCGTTTTTGGCTTCACTCTCAGGACCAACGTACTGAATGGTGTTTCCGCTCGGGGTTCATTCTTTTCCTGATCGTATCCACCTGACCTCGCTCAAGCCCAAGATTTGGATGTTATAGCACTCAGTTGCACGGTCGATCACTGATTGGCGATGCAAGGATCAAGTGACCCCAGCCCTTCCCACATCATTCAATGTTCGAACGTTCCAGAAGACAATCATAGTCGGTGTTCGATTGCCAAAAGCCGTTACCGAAGAATCCGTCCGTATCCGAGGAGCTGTATCCGTTTCTCGTATCAGTTAAGTTTTAAGATAACGGGTGATAAGCCCATGATCCAGTGAGTGTCTATTTTTAAGGTAAGTAGGACTGGCTGTGAATGAATTCTACAGCCCCCATCCCACAGGGGGATGGTTAACTCAGGTCAGTGGAATCGCTATTCTCCAAAGACAGTTTAATGAATTGGTTAAAACCTCATCTTACAACTACCCCCCTGCGGAGGTTAGTTCGTGACCTAATGCATCCGACGCATTTTAGGGATATTTTGGGCAGATATGATTTCCAACGACAAACATTGGAGTACATCTGGGCAGACTAAAATAGGCGTTGAGATTCAAAGGCGGAAGTGGAACTTTAGGGAAACCAAAGCAAAACATCGCTAAACAAGCTCTGGATTATATTTCTCAATGAAGACGACAGGTTGGTCTACCATTTAGCACATGGAAGCAGTTGATCATGAGACCAGAGGAATAAACACGTCCTGGCAACAACTGAAGGCCGATGCACAGAATCGCACCTTGTGGAATTGAACTGTTTCTGCCCTATGCCTCCATAGGTGAGCAAAGAAAAACACTTAAAAATGAATATCTTGACTATCTCTTAAGCTATGTAATTGAAACTTGGAACATACAGAATAATAAGTGCAAACACTAGGCTCATGCAGTATATTTTCTTATTAGTTGTTAACATCTTTTGTATGTAATTATTGTGAAATGAATTACCGTTAACCCTTCAATCATTTAAAAGGAAAAAAACGCAATTAGAGCTCTTATTGTGGTTTTATGTTTGGCAGTTATTAAATATTCGTCTACGAGAACAGTATGCAAAAAAATAGGTGTTGAAGTATAGTGTTGTATTATTTTCTGGTTATGGTTGTGAAAATGTAAGTAAACTCCTTATTGTTTCTATAGGTGACTTATTTATGATAGGTTATTTATTTTCTTAATGACAAACCAATTGAGTTCAGAGGAAATGGGACGTACACGGCACAGTACGGAAAAGGTGAGGCAAATCATCCGTAAACTGAGGAGAAGGCAAAACGTACATAGTTATCGCCGAAACAGTGGGTTGTTCACAGAATATGGTAACAAATGCTGTAAAAAGACGCGAAGGTAAAGAAACAAGGAACAGGCTACGGAAAATCTCGTAAAAGAGTGTTCGGCAGATAACAAGGTTGGTCAAAAGAAACCCATTTAACACTTCTGCTGAAATAAAAAAAAATCTTCGGCTCGGTGTTAACACTTCGACAATAAGAAGAAGGCTAGTAGAAGCTTATCTGCCACCCAGAAGGCCTAGGAGGAGCCCATCTAAACATGGGCAACAGCGAAAATTGTTTGCGCAAGAGCATTTCAATTGGCCTAAAGAAAAATGGCGAAACATATTATGGTCGGACGAATCCAAGATAAATTTATTTGATGCAGATGGTACCAAGAAATTTGAACGAAGGCCTAGATCAAAGGAATTCTCTCCCGAGTACACCGTCAAGACAATAAAACATGGCGGTGGCAGCGTCATGGTTTGGGGATGTTTTTCGAGGAACGGTGTTGGTCCCATACACTGGATCAAAGATACTATGAACTCTGTACGATACATCGAAATACTGGAGACAACTATGCTTCCATTTGCAGAAGAGGAAATGCCAATTCGTTGGATCTTTCAAAAGGATAACGATCCAAAACACACCTCAAAAGCGACTAAGGTCTGGTTGAAGCGCAATAGAATAAACGTTATGAAATGGCCAGCGCAATCGCCAGATTTTAACCCTGTTGAACATCTTTGGGAGACTAAATTTGTCAAGACTTGGTTGATCGACGTTCACGCACCAACAGAAGACAAGGACGATATAACTAAAGACGAATTTTATGCCACCCTAGCCTAGAGACAACCTATGATTCACTGCCCTTGAATGACCTAAAAATTGTCTTAGGTGATTTTAATGCAAAAGTCGGAAAGGAGGAGGCTCATAGAGGAACAACAGGAGGGCACAGTCTCCATGACATAACCAACGACAATGGCAAACGTCTTATTTCGCAAGCAGCAAAAACATCAGAGTAAGCTCTACGTGCTTCCCACATCGCGATATTCACAACCAAATAGACCACGTTCTAATTGAGCTGCTTCCAGCATACTTGATGTAAGAACCCTCCGCGGTGCGAATTGTGACTCTGATCACTATCTAGTCAGAGCTAAGTATCGATACAGAATAGCTTGTCGGGGATATTCGAAAACGAATAGAGCTTGCAAATTCAATGTCGACAAGCTTAACGACGGAACGGTGGCGCAGGCTTACATGTTAGCATGTAATAAACACCTGACACCAATATATGAAAATATCCAAAATATATCAGTGGAGAAGGCGTGGATGAAAATACGAGACGGCATCAAATCCTCCGCCGAAGACGTATTAGGATATCAAGCTCGACGAAAAAATAACGATTGGTTCGACCAAGAATGTCGCGATGCAATAGAGAGAAAGAACGAGGCTTACAAAATGTTTACTGAACGACCAACACGAGCCAAAAAATAAAGATATGACGGGCTTAGGCGATATGCGAAAAAGACTTGCAGACGAAAACAAAGGAAGTACCATAATGATAAAACACAAAAAATGAACGACGATAAGAGAAAAAATAAAATGCGGGACGCATACGCAATAGTGAAAGACTTAAAAAAGGGATATAAGCCAAAAATCAGTCTCTGCAAAGACGCAGAGGGCAACATGATCAGCGACACACAAGAAATCAAAAGGAGATGGGCTTCCTACTTTGAATATCTTTTGAATCCCACCCTATTAACACCGATCACGACAGACAACATTTCAATTGAAGCCTCAACTAAAGAAGATGTAACATCATCGACACTGCCCACGCTTGCTGAAATCAAAGCAGCCCTATGTGACCAAAAACTAAACAAAGCGCCGGGAATTGACGAAACACCAGTTGAACTTCTGAAGAACGGTGGAAATTGTGTCGCTGAAATACTGCACAACATGATATGCAAAATTTGGACAAAGGAAATCATACCCGACGATTGGCCGAAAAGCATTATATGTCCAATTTACAAGAAAGGAGACAAACCCTGCTGTGAGAATTACAGAGGAATATCATTGTTGTGTACGTCCTATAACATACTGACAAAAATAATTGAACGTCGTCTTAAGCCCTATACTAATCAAATAATTGGCGAATACCAAAGCGGATTCAGAACCGGACGATCTACAACAGACCAGATATTCCCGGTGAAACAGGTGCTTGAGAAATGCTGGGAATATAACACAGACGTCCACAAAATCTACGTAGATTTTAAACAAGCATACGACAGTATCGACAAGAGCGTACTGTACCAAATCATACTTGACTTTGGAATTCCTCCAAAACTAGTCCGACTAACAAGACTCCGAAGTGGAAATACAAACCGATTCCACAACCAGCTTTCGAACGGAATGTGGTTTAAAGCAGGGAAATGGTCTAGCCCCCATGCTTTTCAACTTTGCACTAGAGTATGTCGTCCGAAAAATCGCAGTCGACACCAACGGGACACTACTATTCAAATCCACCCAACTAGTAGCATACGCTGACGACATTAA
Organism: Chorisops tibialis; assembly: GCA_963669355.1. Taxonomy (NCBI): domain Eukaryota; kingdom Metazoa; phylum Arthropoda; class Insecta; order Diptera; family Stratiomyidae; genus Chorisops; species Chorisops tibialis. The sequence continues at coordinate 166,193,202 of OY770263.1, read as the reverse complement.
CATATTAGCAAGATCCTTCCCTAGTGCTAAGGAGGTATTTGTCAATCATTACTCCGCCGCAAAAGAAGGGTTGCGCATTAACGAAAGCAAAACAAAAGTAATGACGCAAACAAGAAGGAGAACGCCAATCAGACAAAATATAACAATTGCGGAATATAATATGGAGAGTGTGGACAACTTCATATATCTTGGGGCTAATCTAATTAAACGACGGATAATACTTGCAAATAAGACGTATTATTCGGTAGTTCCAACAATGAAATCCAAGAAAGTGCACAGGAACAATAAGCTGCAATAACTATTATACGACCTGTGCTCTGTTATGGCAGCGAGACGTGGACATTAACGCGAACTTCCGAAAAAGCAGTTAACGCATTTGAAAGAAAGTTCCTCCGAAGAATTTTGAGACCTGTGAAGGAAGGAACGGAATGGCGATTAAGATACAACCATGAGTTGTATCAACTTTACGACGAGCCAGAAGCTTCAACGTTCATCAAGCTACGTAAACTGCAGTATGCTGGCCATGTAGAGCGAATGGAAGACAGAAGAATCCCCAAACGTGCTCTGAAAGGCAAAACGAGTGGTAAACGGTCAGTAGGCAAGCCACGCAAGCGATGGGAAGACTCGGTTGATGAAGATAGCAAAGCCATCTTAAAAATTAGCAGCTGGAGGACGCGGTCTTTGGATCGAGACGATTGGAGGCGACGACTTCAGGAGGCCAAGGCCCAATTTGGGCTGTCGCACCATTGATGATGATGAGTGCCCACGACGTCGGAACGTTACTTTTAAGAGATAGATGGCAGGACTGCGTTTTTAAGGCATTTAACTCTACTCTGCTTTTCCTGCTCCATTCGAGGATTAGACTGAGGTCAGAGTTCAGTGATTGCATCGACTCATTACGACAAGAGGCCACCGATGTCGGACAAGCGTCCACAGGAGTGTCGAATTGGTAGATGTTATATAGAGTTTTGTCATCTGCAAAACAGTGCATAGGATTAAGAGTAGACGACAGAAGGTCGTTTATTAAGACTAAAAAGATATAAAACTGAGCCCTGAGGGACGCCAGAATCAATAGGAAAGGGTGCAGAAGTTACTCCGTCTAGTACGACTTGAATAGAGCGCTCGGAGAAAAAACTCTCAATTCTTTGAAGAAACAGAAACCGCAGGCCTTTAGCTTAGCTAAGAGGCATTTGTGCCAAACTCTGTCAAACGCTTTGGCGATGCCAATAGATTGACCTTCTCCAAATTTGTGGATGCAGCAATTCCAAGGCTCGGTAGGATAGATCAGGAGATCGCCTGTAGAACGTCCCGAGCGAAATCTATATTGGCGATCATAAATGAGATTTTTACCCACAAGAAAGTTGACTATCCCGCGATTGACAGCAGTTTCCATTACCTTTGAAAGCACTGAGGTAATGGCTATGGAGCGGTAATTAGCGGGCTTTTTTTCTTTGGGATTGGCTAAGTATTCGCTACCTTCCAGATCTTAAGAAAGCACCCTGAAGAGTATGAAAGATGGTAGACTACGAAGAGATCTAGATAGAGAGGAAGTGCAGTTTTTAAGGACAATAGGGGGATACCATATGGGCCAGCAGACTTCTGAATATTGAGCTCCTGGAAATAACCCTAGTTCGAAAACGAAGAGGTGACAGCGAGAAACCAGAGTCCGGTAAGTACGGAGGACTCTGTTTCGAATATGGAAGCTTCGAGTTTCTAGCAAGTTTGCTGGCAAAAGGTTTGCTTTTTCAACAGGATCATCAACAGTACGGTCACCATCAAGAAGAGGAGGTGTTGAAGATGTGATAAAATTCTGGTTGACCGATTTTACAAACGACCAAAAAGATCTTGAGTTTATGGGATTCTCAATAATTTTAAGTCGACGTATCCGATTATGTTCGAATTTAGCTTGCTTTAAAATTTTATTGGAAGTGTTTCTTGTCACTTTTAATGAGTATCTGGTTTCTACCGTCGGGTTGTTGCGAAAGGTAAGAAAAGACTGCTTTTTGGCTCTAATTGCTTCAAGGCACTCATTGTTGAACCATGAATCATTTGCAGGAATAAATAAACTGCCAACAAGTCGGGCGAAACTTTATTATTTTTGGGACAAAATGCGCATGCGTAGAAAGTCAATATGCAGGTTAGAGTGGTTAGGGAAGACTAAGTGAAAGGAGCTTCTTGAGCAGGGCAGTTCTCAATTTAACACTTTCCGAAAACGCTCCATATTTCATTCCTTTATTTATACAAGTTTGAGTTTTCATGAAGGGAGGGGGGAGGGTGATAGTAAGAGTAGGTGGATGTAAATAGTTTTTTAAGTGATTGCTTGAACCAAATCCAATATTCTTTGTATAGAATGTCAGTTTCATAGACGAAGTTGCATAGAATTTTCATTGAATTCGGTGTATTTTAAATTCACGAAACCAAACATTTGTATGGGAGGGGGTAGAGGAGGTAGAGGAATCGTAAAATTTGTGATGCAGTTTTATTTCGTTTTTTTTTGTAAGGTGCTTGTACAAAATTTCAAGTTTGTAGCTTTTAATTTGTTAGTTAATAGTTGATTTAATGAAATTGGTCGAAATCATACTTTTGTGTGGGAGGGGGTAGAAGGGCAAGTGCGATCTCAAAACTTTTAACGTAATTTTATTTAAACTATTTTTGTAAGTTCTCGTGCAAAATTTCAAATTGATAGCATGTAATAGTTAGGTGATAATTGATTTCTTAAAAATGGTCGAAAAAATAATTTTGTACGGGAGGGGGTAGAAGTTTTAAAGATATTCAACCAGTTAATATTTTAAAATCTTACAGATTTTTTTTAAATGCATTTCTTAAATTTTCAAGTTTCTACCTAAAAATTTCATTCAAAAATTTTCAGTTTATATGTTTTTTTCATTGCACATGAAACACTTTGTGCACGTTGGACCCCCACTTCGGTGCATAACAATTTTGGAACAAATTATTATTTTTTTTCTGTGTACATTAAATAGATATGTCGACGTGCAAAATTTAAACTTTGTATCTTTTACGAGAGCCATAAAAAAATCACTCAAAATTTTCAACATTTTCGCTTTCCACCTCCCTCCCCTTACACCCCCCAGCTTAAATTTTTTACCAAAATTAAAGACTATATAGTTCTACAATCTGACAAGTTTTTGATTTGATATCTGTATTCAATTTTGAGTTTTGGTGATTTGTAGTTTTGGAAAGTGCGCATTTTGTGAAATGCTCCCCATTTCCCCCCACTACTATTATGTCCACATGTTGTATTTTTTTTATATTATGCTAATAAAGCTTAGTACACGTTTCAAGTTTCAATTACATAGCTTAAGAGATAGTCGAGATATTAATTTTTAAGTGTTTTTCTTTGCAGCCCCCCTGACCCTTCCCCTTACAATAATTAGCTTCTATCTAAACTGATTCTAGCACATCCCTATGCTATCTTAATGGTCTCAAAATATCAATTTTTTATAGGTAGTACTTTCGAAGATATAACCATTTGAAAAAAAAATTCGGCCGACAATTGGTTCTTAGCCCCCCCTTTTCGCACCCCAATGGATAAAAAAATTAAATTATTTTTAAAAGTTGTCCTACAAACTCCTCTATATGTATGTTGATTTTTAGTTTCCTAGCTGTAACCATGGTTGAGATATTTGAATTCGTATTTTTCGGTTTAAGCGCTCCCGCTGCCTCCCCCTGAACTCGTACACCCCCCAAAATGGGTATCCGCCTGAGATCCGCAACTACCTATAATCCCTCCAAAAATGAACTTTCTATCTTGAAGGGTTTGGGAGTTAATGTGCGCTGAGCGTACGGCGGACGGCGTACAGACAGACGGATTTTTTTTTTTGCATTCTTAGGCTAATTTAGTTATGAAACGCGAAAAAAAAAAATTTCAGGGTAGCAAAGTTTTTTTTTTTTCTTGTGTCGATCACAATACTTTATTATTAGAATAATAAAGTAAAAGCCTCATGCCTTTTAAAATTGTCTCTGTCACAAGTTACGAGATAATACCACAATATCCGGACTCAAAGCACATCCTCCAATCAAAGGCGCGGTAGAACGAATTAAGATCTTCCCAATTGGCTTTTTTATTGTCCATACCGTTCTACGTGGTGTCTTTGTAGTAAGTGGATATTATGCTGTGATAGCAAACTGTGCGCGAATCATAGAATGGTCAGATGTTCCTCCCGAAGCTTTCAAAACTTCTACCCCCTCCAATACAAAATTATTTTTCGACCATTTTTAAGAAATCAATTATCACCTAACTATTAAAAGCTATCAATTTGAGATTTTTCACAAGAATTTTCAAAAATAGTTGAAACGAGACTGCGTTAAAAGTTTTGAGAACGCACCTGCCCCTCTACTCCCTCCGATACAAAATTATGATTTCGACCAATTTCAATAAATCAAAAAATAACCAACAAATTAAAAGCTATGAACTTGAAATTTTGTACGAGCACCTTACAAGAGAAAGAAAATAAAACTACGTCACAAATTCTACGATTCCCTTACCTGCTCTACCCCCTCCCACACAAATGTTTGGTTTCGTGAATGTAAACACCGAACTTTATGAAAATTCTATGCAACTTCGTCTATGAAACTGACATTCTACAATATACAGACAATATTGGACAGGATTCAAGCAATCAAATAAAAAATTATTACCCGCTCTTACTATCACTCCTCTCCCTTCCCCTTATAAAAACCCAAACTTCCATAAATAATTGAATGAAATATTGATTACATGTACTGGAGCTATTGATTTTAATCGCAATTAAGTATTAAATTGACAACAGCCCTGTCCTAGAACCCCCTTTCACTTAGTCTTCCCTACCCACTCTAGCCTGCATATTGGTTTCCCACGTATCCTCAACTTGTCCCAAGAATTATAAAGAAGCGCCCGAGTTGTTCACTTCCTTCTGTTCAAATTCGGCTTTTGATCGATGATTCTCGTTCCTTTTGCAAGGGTGTTAGACTGATCCACCACTCCCCGTGAATAGTCCTGCAATTCTTTGGCCCAGACGCCATCACGAAAAGTGCACCAAAACAAATGATAAAACTCTCAAGTGTAACCGCATCGACAGAGTTGTAAATTGTTCTGTAAAGGTAAACTTACGCACACACGAGAGCTCAATCGTCTTCTCTCTCATTTCTCGTCATCTTCCTGCGCAAAACGAAAAAAAATAGAAACACAACAAAATAACGAACCCAAAACTGTCGCCCCAGTGATAAAAAAAAAACAAGAAAGCAAAGTAAATTTAAACGGGAAAAAGAGAGAAAAAGGCCACGTAAAACGTAATAGACAAATCTCGCGATGTAACCACCACTACACGTGCAAATACATCTGAGAAAACTGCACGTAACGTTAGTTCTGTCAAAAATATCGAGAAAGACGACGATTTTCATCAACTGAACTTGCAAGAAAACATTTCATCTTTTAACTCACCTGAAAATTGCTTGTAACCTCCAAGAATTTTATGCTTCCACCACTTTACAATATTTCCCGCCATAATTTTTTCTTACTGATGTTCCTTCACGTCGATCAACAAAAAAGAAAAAATGCACCCAGAGCACGGATAATTCAATTTTCTTGAATTCTTTTTCTTCTTTATGAATAAAACCTTGAAATTTCTCGCGGAAGATACATTTTTCGAAAAAAAACGACACAATCCGTAGAGCACTGAAAGAAAATCGCGGTTACGGTGGCATTTCAGAAAACTGAAAGAATTGCACACTTCAGTCTTGTTTTTGAGATTCACACATGATTTTTCCGCATTCGGTGAAGAAGAAAACAAACTTTTTCAACGTAAGATGACACGAAAGAAGAGAATTGGGGCAATCGCACACCGTAGACAATTTTTTTCCTTCATGAGAGACACAAAAAAATAATAAACTCTTGAGATAACCTTTTTTTTATTAGCGCCGTTGATTGACAGAAAATGTTTCCTCGAATTTTTTTTCTACTTTGCTTTCGACTTTTTTTTTATTTATTATTTCCTTATCACTTTGAGACCGCGAAGCGGTAGAGAACAATCGGTTTCGTCCGCCTTGATAAATCACCACTTCACAGAAAATATCGCACAGACCGACAGACGATTTTTTTTTCCATTTTTCCTTCGTATTCTTTGGATTTGGAAATTAAAGACGGCGATGACACGGCGGCGTTATTTTCACGTGGAACGAAGCGACCATCGATAAAAATAATTAAATGCGGCTGAAAAGGCAGCGAAACGGCCTTCCTATGCGCGGCGGTTCAATGTCTCGATCGTTTATTTTCTCACTCACGCGTACGGAACAGAAAACTTTCTATAACACAATAACACGAACTTACTGCGACCACGCTCTACCACTAACTGATTTTCATTCGGGGAAAATTTCGTAGAGAAAGCAAAAATTTTGCTGCAAACTGAGAGCGAAACAGAGGAGAGGGAAATAATTGAGAGAGAAAATTGGTGGAGTAGGATTTTAGTGTTGCTGTTCGGGTGATATGCGGATGGAGCACGGTGCTAGCAGAATTGATGATTTAACGAGCGAGGTGCTTACTCTAGTACAAAAAAATCTACCAACAAGTCGGGCGCAAGTTTATTATTGTTGTTAAGGATTCGTGGAAAGTCAATATGCAGGTTATACTATTGACGGTCCTAATTATAATTTAGCTAACTCGTAATTTAGCTCGTCTTCATCGTTAGTAGATTGGTGACACACAGCACTTTGCTAACTAAGAAGAGCCACTCACTCATCTGTCACATTTTGAAAATGTTGAATTGCACAGCCAACAGGCAATAAAATTTTACAGGGAAGGCGACTAAAGAAGAAAAACGATCCTTTGTCCTGTTTTAGAATCGTTTGCTAGTCATTTTTCATAGCTAGGCGTTTAAATCACGATTCCAAGATTTTGTATAATTCAGAGCTGTCAGAAAATGACTTTTCTTATCTCTTGCACGACGAAGCTTTTATGAAAGCTCCAACTCTAGTACTACATTTTTCATCGTTAAGCCTAGTACGCTGTTCGCGTGGAATGAAATTTTCGTATGAAAAATTTTTGTTGGCGAAGGCCTACGTGAAAAATTCCATCGCCTTTTCTACTTTGCAGTACGCTGATTGCCGTGGAATAGCCGTGAAATAAGTGTGGTTTGCTATTGTAACACAGATGGCTCTGGAAACTCTCCAAATTTTTTCCACGCCAATTTAATGATCGGAGCGTTAAAAGACGAGTGAAAAAGTGACAAGCGGAATTCGGCATTTCAGTTTTGTACCGAAGCGGTTGGAAAAATATTCAGTAAGTCGGTTCTACATTATTCATTCGATTTTTAATTAATTTAATTAATTTGCGTGAAAATCCATTTCAATTTTTTATGTGTAATTATTTACGTTTCTCTGACACAAAACAGCTGAGTTTCAATTCTCTCCACGAAAATAATAAATCTGTCAAAAAAAACTTTCACGCACGATTTAACTTACTTTTGTGGAGACGAGTGAAAATTTCATTTCACTTCAACAGCGTACTAGGCTTAAAGCCTAAATTATGAGAAAAATGAGAGGATTTAGCTAAATGAGATGATTTAGCTAAATGAGATGATTTAGCTGAGAGCATGACGAGATGATTTAGCTGCTAAATGATCACTATTTTGGTAATTTAGCTAAATAAGCGTATGACACACAGCCGTTTAATGATAATTTAGGCCTTAATCATGATTTAGCTGCGCTATGTGTCAATAGTATAAATGTGTTCTACCATTTGAACGTTCTACCATTTGAACGTTTTGCCATTTGATTTGCATTATAGTTTGAACGGTGGATGCGTCGCCTCGGCATTAAATTTGCTTACTAAATTTCGTTTAGTACAGTCCACCATGTAAAATAACTAACTAACTATCATTACCTCCAAAAAAGAGGGAGAGAAAAGTACTGACGGACTCGTTCGCGACGTGTCCCGTCGAGTCCTCTCTCTCATTCTTGTACATGGCGTTCTTAAAGCTTTTGCTCGCGTCGTATTGAACTTGGATAGCGGGTGCTAGCTCTTGTCTAATAAAAAGAAATCTTTTGCGAAAATGAAATGGAAAGTTCAGATTAAATGTTGACTGTAAGATTGAGGGAGAGGAAACACACGTGTGTTTTCGAAACTAAGCTGCATAGATCGCTCAGTTGTATTACTGGGTAGACTGTGATCAGATGGTTAATTCCCCTTCCATTTCTGGTAGCATGTATTGTCAGTCCTTGCGTTCTCTGATTATAACTTTGAAGGGGCTTTCAAAGTTGAATTTTTTCAATAAAAACCTCTATTTTTTTTTTTTTTTAGTATTTTGAGGTGACCTCTAAAATCCCCTGACTTGTATTTGTTTTCCCCCTGGATGCGTAACACCCCTTTGATAGCCTCCTTTTTTATTTGGTGATGTATCGGTGGCGGGACTGAAAATAAATGTGTGCAAGACCAAGTATATGCATATGAGATCGAGCAAAAGCACACCGATTGTTCTTAACGGACAAGATTTGGAAGAGGTGCACGATTTTTGTTATCTCGGGGGCATTGTCGGCATGGACGGCGGAGCCGAAAATGATATTGCGGCTCGTCTAAATAAAGCTCGCCAGGCCTTTGGTATCCTTTCCCCGTTCTGGAAGTTAAGAGAGATCTCCCTTCGCACAAAGCTGCGAGTTTGTGACGCATGCGTCAAATCCGTGTTGTTATATGGTTGTACTACGTGGAAAGTGGCCGTTCGACTTACCAAAAAACTGCAAACTTTCGTGAACCAATGTCTCCGACGCATTTTAGGACTATTGTGGCCAGAAGTGATAGCCAACGACGAACTTTGGAGTACAACTCGACAGACTAAAATAGACATTGAAATTCAAAGGCGGAAGTGGCGGTGGATCGGTCACACTTTGAGGAAGTCAGAGCGAAACATCGGCAAACGGGCTCTGGATTATAATCCTTAAGGAAGGCGTCGGGTTGGTCGACCATGCACATGCACATGGAAGCGATCAGTTGAGCAGGAGACCAGAGGAATAAACAAATCCTGGCAACAGCTAATAGCCGATGCTCAGGATCGCGCCTTATGGAAGAGAACTGTTTCTGTTCTATATCCCTACAGGGGGTCTTAATAGAAATTTGATTAATTGATATCGTTGATCCGTATGTGACTATTGGGAGCATGATTGTTCTGTAGCACCTGTAGATCATATTGTGCTGCAGTCCCCATTTTCTTAAGCTTTTGCAGGTCCAAAATGCCTTTAATGCCTTGGCATGAGTCCATTCTATATGTTTCTTCTAATTGAGTTTGTTATCCTGGTTAACACCTAGATATGTTATCTCATCTGAAAAGGGTATTGGTGTTTCATTAATTGAAGGAGGAATGACGTGGATTTTCATTTGTAAATGGTACTATTTCAGTCTTACTTAGGTTGATGTTGAAGTTCTTAGACTGACACCGGTTCATTATCATTTCTAAGGCAGATTGTATCCAGAAGTCATATTTGCCTCTAAAGATAATGACGAGATCATCAGCATATCCTATTACCTCGTATCTTTGTTCTGTTAGACGGTCCAGGAGCTCATCTACTGACCAAAGATGTGGAGATAGTACCCTACCTTGAGGACAGCCCCTATAGGTCTGTGCAGTCAATGTCCTATCACCTAGATCCGTGGTTGTCATTCGGCTCTTGAGCATGGCGTGTATCCATTTTATCGCGGCCGTTTCCAAATCCTTTTTCCTAGCTGCCGCTATTATGGCTTCATGGGGAGTATTGTCACATGTTCCTTCTATATCTGGGAATGCGCAAAAGGCAATTTCTTTATAGTCTTTTGCCTTTACGATTTGTCTTACCAAACCATGAAGGGCTGACTCGGTTGATTTGCCTTTTTGGTAGGCATGTTGATTATTATTAAGACAGCCCTAGTTAGGTTCTGTTCTTATGTGAATGTCCACTAACTTCTCCATCGTTTTGACGAAGAAGGAAGTAAGGCTTATAAGGCGATAGGACTTAGACTGATCAATCGGATGATTCCCTGCCTTTGGTACAAATACCACCCTCGCTTTCCTCCATATTTTTGGGATGTATCCCAGTGGCGTGGCGTCTATTAATGCAAGGTAAGCATTGCTTCCCTTATATTTTACTTCTCGATTGTATTTAAATTTAGTTGCCAAATATTTTGTGAAATCTTTTAAAAATTCATGCACTTCATAAAAACTATGCTTTATATACGCTCAACATGGCTTTGGAGTCCAAAGCCCACCAGAAGCATTCTCGATAGAAAAACGGTCGAGATGCGATTTGAATAATGCATATCTGGCACTCACGGCCCGTCCATAAAAAAATCTTCGCGCCCCTAAAAAAGAGGTACAGGTCGTGATAAGATCCATCCTCCAGCTTGATAAACGTCTCAGCAAAGACCGAAACGTCACGAATAATAAAGCGTAATAGTGTAGAATCCGGAAATCTCTTCATTCAATCTTCATTGTTGTTAATTATCTTGTAGCCTGGGAAATGTGTTGCCAATAGCTTCTACACTTCTTTAATGGCACTACAGCTGAAGTCGGGCCTTGGCCTTCTGACCTTCAGGTTCCTTAACATTTTTTATTATTTATTGTGGAAGGATTGTTAGACCTTCGCACAGCCCTCTATCTTCGAATTTCAATTCTCGTAGATTGAGGTGACCAAAGTATACCCAAGAAGGCAGTGTGCTGGAATTATGCGTCGACCGGGATTTGAACTCCCAACCTTCGCATTGTAGATCAACACGTTACCTACTAGGCTACACCCTAGCTGCCAATAACACTTCAAGACCTTCCATACAGCTTTTAGTTGAGGACCTATCCGGTCTCTCTAATAGTCCGATATCTATCGGGGTGTCTTTTGATAACACCTTTTGGAGTCTTTAGCCCGTTGGGGGATCATCTATCTTTTCACAAAATCTTCTCCAAAACTATTTTTTAATTTTTTTAGAAGTTTGTTATATTCAGTAAGGGACTCTCTGTACTTGTCTCAGTTCCCAAAGGCTTTTGCTCTACTGAACAATTTACTAGCATGTTTGCGTTTTGTCGCTAGTTCCACCAAGGTGTTTGTTTGGGCCTTTTTTGTGTAGAACAGGACAGCTTTGTTCGTAAGCATTATTAATATTGTTTACGAGTTTGTTCGTGATTTTATCAATGCAGTCTAGGCTGCTTATTAATTCCTTTTCGATACCTAGTTCGTACTGTAAGACTGACTCGTAAAGATTCCAGTTGGTACGTTTAGGGTTTATGTACTGGTCTATATAGCCAAATGAAGTCTTAATATCAAAACATATATGCCTATGATCTGATAATGAAGATTCTTTTGATACGTGCCAATTTTCGCACTTGTCGACCAGGCAGGGTCTTGTTATGGTTAGGTCAAGTACTTCCTGCCTAGCTGAAATTATGAATGTCGGTGTGTTGCCTTAATTTATTATATCTAGGTTATTAGTAGTAAGGTACTCAAAAAATGACTCACCTCTTTGTTGATATCACTACTTCCCCAGATAGTGTGGTGCGCGTTCACAGCCCAGAATGACTGATATTTTGTGGATTCTGCTGTATTCCATAAGCTATATGAGGTGGAGCATCTTGCTCACCAGGAAAGTAGGCCGAGACAATTATCACCTCTTGAACCCCTTCTGCTTTTGGTATTTTCACCAGTACCGCTACTAAATCTGTTCGGATGAAAATAGGCATATTCAGGTAATTAATTTTTGGTGATATTAGATTTACAGCTCTGGGCCTGTCGCTTCTTTATCGAAAATTAACTTTCCCATTTTTTGAGAAATACCACTAATTTTTCGTTCGCGGCTCTTGGTTCCTGTGGCTATATGGATTCGTCTTTTGCGAATCTCCGTGTTATTGTGTTCATGGCCGCTGCTGCATGATGGAGATTCGCTTGAATAACTCTAAGTTTATTTAGAGTTAAGGCAGTTTTCATTGAGCTTTTGAGCTCTTTGACCTTTGGGCGGAGAGTCACGCTTGAAAATTTATAGCACACTCTGTGCTCCTTTAGATTAAGCTTCTGCATCGATTGACCGTCGATGGAGAAGGTTATAATGGTGTTTGTGCACTCTATCCTCCTGCTAAACACCTTCCAATATGAGGCGCACAAACCAACATTTCCCGCAAGGGGGTAGTTGTAGTATGAGGTTTTTACCAATTCCTGCAACTATCTTTGGAGTTAGCGACTCCACGGACCTGAGCTAACTATCCCCCTCTGGGATGGGGGCTGTAGAATTCACCCACAGCCAGTCCTGCTTGCCCTAAAAATGGCAAATGGACACTCACTGGATCATGGGCTTATCACCCGTGATCTTAAGACCTAAATGATACGAGAAACAGATACATCGCCTCGGATACGGACTGATTCTACGGTAACGACTTTTGGCATTCGAAAACGGACTATGATTGGCTTCTGGAACGTTCGAACATTGAATGACGGGGGAAGAGCTGGGGTTACTCGGTCCTTGCACCGCCAATCAGTGATCGACCGTGAAATGGAGCACTATAACATTCAAATCTTGGGATTGAGCGAGGTCAGGTGGACAGGATCAGGAGAAGAACGAACCCCTAGCGGAAACACTATTCTGTACATTGGCCCTGAAAGTGAAGCCAGAAATGGCATGGCGTTCGTCCTTACGCCGAGAGCGAGAAACAGTCTCATTAGCTGGGAACCAATCTCGGATAGGATTATCGTCGTCAGGCTCAGGACCAGTGTCAGAAACGTCACAATTCTGCAGTGCTACGCACCAACTAATACCGCAACATCTGGTGACAAAGAGGAATTTTATAGCCAACTGAGTGCCACCTTCGAACGTGTTCCAAGAGGTGATATTATTATCATCTCGGGAGATATGAACGCCCAGGTTGGATCAGACAACACTGGACTAGAACACGTCATGGGGAGGCATGGTGACCCTTGGGTCGACCCTTCACGACCTTGGATTAAGAGACCCGAAAACGGCGAATTGTTTGTGGAGTTCTGTAGTACTCGGCAAATGGTCATCGGAGGGACCCTTTTTCCACACAAGAGCCATCATAAAACATCTTGGGTTTCCCCTGATGGTGTTACTCAGAACCAGATCGACCATTTGGCTATAAGTCGCCGATGGAGAAGATGTCTCTTCGATGTGCGAGCGAAACGTGGAGCTGACGTGGGGAGCGATCACCACCTGATGGTTGCCTGCTTGAGATTGTGTACAGCAGCTATCCGACGACCACAAATTCTTCAAATGAAGCGCAAGCTTAATGTGGATAAACTCAGAGATCCCAACAAAAAACTCGAATACACCACCATTCTACGCGAAAAGTCACCCACATTGGGTGAACATGAAATGCGCACACTGGACGCCAATTGGGAGGCAACCAGAAACACTTTTCTAACTAGTGCTGAAGAATCTGTGGGATATGCGCAAAGCGGTGAGAAACCCTGGATGTCGCAAGACACATGGGACAAGGTTGGCAATCGGAAAAAAGCCAAATTGGCAATCATCTCTCAACCCGATGTCAACCAACGAACGCCCGACTTGAGGCAGAACTACCGCGATGCTCATATACAGCTTAAAAAGGCTGTTAGACGCGACAAGAGAAAGGCCATTGAAGATCTGGCAAACAAGGCAGAATCTGCGGCTTACCTTGGGGATATGGGTTCACTATTTAAAATCATGAAACAGTTGACGAACAGGAATTTCACCGCCAACCACCTGGTGAGAGATGTCAACGGAACTCTCCTTAATATGAGTGAACACCAGTTGCGACGATGGAAGGAATACTTCTCTGATATTTTAAACATCTTGTCAGATGAAGATATTCCGGAAACAGAACAACTTCCAAACATCCAACCGCAACAATCCTCTATTAGGGACGATCCCCCAGATAAGGAACAGATAGTTTCCGCCATTCGGTCAATGGCGGGAAGGAAAGCTCCAGGTATAGACGGACTACCAACCGAACTCCTTAAAGCGGACCCGGAAATAACAGCCGATATACTCCTCCCACTCTTCACTAAGGTGTGGAATGATGGAAGATATCCGACTGAATGGAAGGAGGGCGTCATTGTGAAAATTCCGAAGAAGGGCGACCTTCGGAATTGTGGCAATTGGCGTGGTATATGTCTACTTACTGCCGTATCAAAAATTATGGCTAAGGTAATTCTCAATAGGATTAGTGATGTCGTCGAGAGCACTCTCGAAGTTTATCAGGCTGGATTCCGTAAAGGGTCGTCTTGTACCGACCACACAAATACCCTACGGATAATATTAGAGCAGTCAGCCGAAATGGGTTCGCCACTACATCTCATGTTTGTGGACTTCGAGAAGGCTTTCGACAGCGTTAAGCGAGATTACATATGGAATGCTTTGCGTAGGAGAGGTATTCCAAATAAGGTCATAGCTATGATTAAAGAATCCTACGGAGATGCAAGGTGTCGCGTCTTGCATAGAGGAGAGCTGTCCGAGAGCTTTCCTGTGCGAACGGGTGTCAGACAAGGCTGCATATTATCGCCAGCCCTGTTTCTGGTGGTAATAAATGACATCTTGAAAGCTGCACTGGAAGGTGGGGAAGGTAAAGGTCTTCAATGGAGACTATTTAACATCTTAAGTCACCTTGATTATGCTGATGACGTGTGTTTGCTTGCGCATACCCGTTCGGACTTAGAGTCAAATGTTCGCTCGTTGCATTCTAAGTGCAAAGAGGCGGGACTGAAAATAAATGTGCGTAAAACCAAGTACATGCACATGGGTTCGAACGCAAGCACACCGATTGTTCTTAATGGACAGGATGTGGAGGAGGTGCAAGATTTTTGCTATCTCGGAAGCATTGTCAGCATGGACGGCGGAGCCGAAAAGGATGTTGAGGCTCGGCTAAATAAAGCTCGTCAGGCCTTCGGTATCCTTTCCCCTTTCTGGAGGTTAAGAGAGATCTCCCTTCGCACGAAGCTGCGAGTTTTTGACGCATGCGTCAAATCCGTGTTGTTATATGGTTGTACTACGTGGAAAGTGACCGTTCGACTTACCAAGAAACTACAGACTTTCGTAAACCAATGCCTCCGACGCATTTTAGGAATATTCTGGCCAGAAGTGATCTCCAACGACGAACTTTGGAGTACAACTCGCCAGACTAAAATAGGTATTGAGATTCAACGGCGAAAGTGGCAGTGGATCGGTCATACTTTGAGGAAACCAGAGCAAAACATCGCCAAACAGGCTCTGGATTATAGCCCTCAAGGAAGACGTCGGGTTGGTCGACCATGTAACACATGGAAGCGAGCAGTTGAGCAGGAGGCCAGAGGAATAAACAAGTCCTGGCAACAGCTTAAAGCCGATGCGCAGGATCGCGCCTTGTGGAAGAGAGTTGTTTCTGTCCTATGCCCCTATAGGGGGTCTTAACAGGAATTTGATTGATTGATTGAAACCAAAATTTTGAGCATTATTGAGGGTAGTTATCTCCTATAACGAGTCTGTCTCTTGAGGAAAATATCGCGTGATTATTTCTAACCGCGGTCTATTCTTCTCTCGGACTGCCCTGATATACGTGGACTCATCCGGCTTGCCGCTCCCTGCTGTTCTTTCCAGCTATGCTGCGGTTTGCTCATCAAGGCAAACGATGAGCATCCATCCCGGCTTAAGGCTGAGTCCACCAAATTGTGGATTTATCTCCTCTTTTGCCGATTTAGCTATCTTTTTCAAGATCGATTTTTGTATTGCAGCTAACTGCTCTGATGTAAGGATCTTGTGAGGATATTAGGTATGTATAATACCGATCCTGATCCCTTTAACCGCGTCTCTGTAGCTCTGCAGTAGGTCTATGCACGACGCTTTTACTTAAGTTCTTAGGCCTTTTGTTATCACTTCCTACAGATGGCGGTGATGTAGATGAGGCTCTGCCTTATTCTATGCTGGCGATACCGTTCTTTCCTTTGGATGGCAAGCAAGATCGTACGCTTCGTTTGCAGTTTTACCTTAGTTACGGTGGTACGAATACCGTCTCGTCTTTTTATTTTCTTTGAGCGTTCTGCTGGTAAAATTTACTCATCCACTAGAGGCTTACTAGGGGTTTTTCTACCCGCTTTGAATGGCGTTCTTTTGTACTTTTTCATGACCGGAGGATTGGTCTCTGCAGTCACTTAACGTACGTTTTGTGGAAGGTTTTGTTGTTTTGTTTCCCTCTTGGTTTACGGCATCAGCCGCTGTTTGTGATGCTTTAGGGGTTGCATGTGCCCTTTTGGTTACTCTTGGATCATCCATTTGATTAAAGTCACCCCTGGCAGAGCTCCGCATTACCAGGTGAATGCTAATTAAAACTTGAGGGCGCCATATCCAGAGTTCGCATATTAGGTTAGTTGCCCACTAACCACACATTCTTGGCATATGCTGTTTCACAGTAGATTTGGAAATTTTTAATACACTTTAATACGTACACTTGCGAGTCACTTTAGGGATAAATCCCCTTGTAACCATAAATATCTTGAAGTCTGCCTAAAACATGACCAGCCCAGATTACAATAATATCAATGCTGTGATAGCATACGGAATCGACAGCTAGCTGAACGATTTAATCCCCCTATCTAGATAGGAAACGGAGCCGACAGCAAGCTGTTCGACTTTATCTCCCCTATATGTAGATCTTTTAGCATTACACAGTCTGCACTGCGAAGAGGCGATCTACATAACAGACCTATCACCTCCCATACAAAAGTCAGTATTCACTGTTCTAAAGAATTTGAGATAAAATATTTGCTGGTGCATTCAACCATTTCTCATTTCATCTGTGCATGATTGTGCATTACACCCAATTATAATTGTGTTATATTTTTATTACACATATTTATTATCCAAAGAAAATTTTGAAAAATAAAATCGGTTAAGCTTTAAGCTATTTTTCTTAATTCATAAATCTATTACATATTTTCCTTCCATTTCTGCATCAATCTAGGAAAAATTAAAAAACGAATATACTTTCGGATTTCTTAGTGCCTTATAATCTGAAAAGAAACATATGTAAGAAATGATTTCTGCAGTCCGATCATTCTTTATTATAGACTTAATCTTGGACACCATTACCAAAACCTACGTAATCCCACCTTTTATCACGCGCTTGAAAATTATACCTATTCCAAGTGCATCTCATAAAATCCCATTACCAGAATCCAATAATTTTAAGATTTGAACAGGTTTCGTTCGATCTAATCGCCGTCGTCGCCCGAAGAAACAATTTAAAATTACTTCTACTACCAGATTGCTCCACCTCTGGTCCAAGGTATTCTGGCATTGCTCGTCTTCTTAGCGGGCCCCATCTTGTCTTTTTTTTTGCATAAAACTGCTATTAAAATCGGATTTAAGTGTCCTCACTAATTTGTAAATCCCGTCAACGACGCGGGAACATCTGCTTCAGTTTCAGTATCTTTATTTTCATTTTTTTGTTGTCTTTTTCATGGTTTTTATTTCCTTAGGCTATTTTTGAGTATATAATTTCGTCTTAGCTCAAGATTCCCTTGTGTCCAGAGCTCTGAAAAATCAAACGACTCTGCCAGTACACGACACACACCTTAAAGGAGATTATTTTTGAAAAATCGGTGAATTTAATTTCGATCATAAATTATTTAAATTGAATAAAAAGAAGAGAAAAAAAAGTTAAGTCCCCAACTTTTTTATCGCCTTACGTTAACCTGTTTAGGGATTTGAAAAAATATTCCTTCCTGAATTACACCGGGCACGGTGTATTGGTGCCGCCGCAATGAATGGTTTAAGTATGGAAATTGCATTCTTGGAATTTCGGCATGAATTTGAGATTTTCAAGATTCTCCGACCTATAATTTTTTTGATGTGAAATTAAGTATCAGGTTTACTTGATTTCAGGTGTTCTCTTCGGTTTAGGTATTCTATAGCAACTTGGAGGATTTATTTTGAAATTGAAAGTTGAATGTGGCAAAGATTTTACTGAAGTCCAAATGTTGTACGTCAATCAATCAATAAATTTCTTTTTAAGATCCCCTATAAGGTCAGTTGAGCAGGAGGCCAGAGGAATAAACAAGTCCTGGCGCCAACTGCCGATGTTCAGGATCGCGCCTTGTGGAAGAAAAATCTTTCTGTTCTATATCCCTATAGGGGTCTTAACAGGAAATTGAAATGAATTCTTCAGTGCCTTTGATTGGAAATTGTGCTTAGATTCCAAAGACTGCGACGATGCCTGTAGACTTGTCACCGAGACTATCCTTAAGGGTATGAAACTCTACATGCCCTCCAGTCTTAAGAGAGTAAGATGGTCGAGGGAGTCTTGGTTTAACAAAGAATGTCTCGATGCCATACAGGCAAAAAACAAGCGTTTCACAATTTTCAATCAAACCAAACACGTGCGAACAGCGAACACTTCAATACGTCAAGAAATACTTGTAAATCCGAAGCGTATTAAATTTGAGAATGACCAACAACTTCAGCGAAAGATCCTTGATTGCCCTAAAAGCGAGATTGTACTGGTCATTTGTCAAAGCAGTCAACATTAACTTTTGTTCTTCTTTAACACGTCCTCTAATTGATGGAGAACACACCGTGACTAATCCTGCAGATAAAACAAATCCATTGGCAGCGAGAAACTCTACACTACCACCTTCTGGCCAGTCCCTTCCCATATCATCTGCAACTGGTCTTACACTGCTCCCGTTACACTTTCGTACACGGCTTATATCCAGGGTTATTCAAGAACTCAAAACTCCAGAAGTCTGCTGGTCTTGACGGTATCCTCCAATTACCATTAAGAAATGTTGTTCCTCTCTGGCCAAGCCTCTGCGCAACTCTTCTTCATTTATCCTACTCTTCTGGGATCTTTCCACAAATGTGCAAAAGTTGCTGCCGTTTAACCAATCCTCAAGGAAGGAAGCAAAGCGAACCCCGCTAACTATCGCCCGATAACCATTACTTCAGTATTCTCGAAAGTAATGGAAACCGCAGTCAATCGCAAGATTGTTCAATATTTACAGGACAATGTCCTCATCGATGATCGTTAATACGGATTCTGACCGGGAAGGTCTATGAGGAAGCTCTTAGTCTACCTGACCGAACGTTGGAATTCCTGTATCCATACATTTGACGAAGGTCAAATTCTTGCCTTAGGCATCGCAGAAGCTTCTGACAGAGTTTGTCATGATTTCCTTTTATTTAAGCTAACTACAATCGGTTCATACACTTCCCCTCTCCAGTGGATTAACAGTCCCCTTTCTAAGCGCTATATACGAGTTGTATTAGAAGGCGTTTCATCCTCCTCTTATTCGATCGATTCTGGAGTTCCCCAAGGTTCAGTCTTATCTCCTGCCCTATTCCTTATATCCATCAACGACCTTCTGTCGTCAACTCTCAATCAAATCCACAGTTTTGCAGAAGATAGTACTTTTGATAACGTCTTCGAATTTAACTCTCTAGCGGACTCATGCAGACATTCTGTAGTTTCCAAACGCAGCGAGTTATTGGCAGGAAAAACAGAGTACAGCTTAACACCACAAAAACAGTCCCGTCATCCATTCCTAAAGCGTGATGGTCCGGCGTCTTTGGCGGCGTTCAACTTTGCTCTTCGTAAGATTTTACTTTCCTAGACATGACGGGTTGACCTCCAATGACATCAAAATTCTAATAGGATACTTCTACGATAAAATTGGCAACGAACTGTTTCATGGGGGCATAACTGGAGGGCATATCCTCCATAATGAAACGAACGACAATGGCCAGAGACTTATTGACTTCGCCAGCAGTAGGAACCTAGTCATAAGCTCCACCCTTGCTTTCTGCATCACAAAATGACATAGGCATCACCAGATGTGCCCATCATTCAAATTTACCACGTTTTCATCGAAAAAAGGGCTGCATCCAGCATTCCAGATGTCAGGACTCTACGTTGGGCGAACTGTAACTCGGACCATTTTCTTGTTTGAGCTGAATACTGCTGTCGCATTGCTAACAAGGGCCACACTAAAGGAATCTGGGGTCCTAAGCTCAATGTACCAAAATTGAAAAACGACACAACGAAAGTGGAGTATATGACCACAATCAAAGCATATATTGAACCATTACCTCAGGCTGAGCCTGAGGAAAATATTGACCAAATGTGGTGGAACATTAAGGATAGTATTCAGCGCACAGGCGAGACTCCAGGAAGATCTGCAGACGAAAAGAACGGAAAATGAACAATGACAAAATTTTATTAATGGACAAAAACTACCGTGAAAGAAATGAGACAAACCGTAAACTACCCTCTGTAAGGACGAAGAAGGTAACATCATAAGTGACGCTACCGAAATCAATTCGCGATGGATTCAGTACTGCCGAACATTGTTAAATACAACGATATCACAGACGTAAGCTTTTATAATTCCGGAATATCCAGATGAAGATCAACTGCCCATTGCCCCAACCTATGATGAAGTAGAGACATAATTTAAGATCGAACATGGCGCCTGAAATTGATGAAATCTCTGCAAAACACTTAACAGAAGCTGGAACAGAGCTCACCAGTCAAATATTTAAATTAGTTGTTAAAATCTTGACAACTGAAAAATTACCCGACGACTGGCGGAAAAGCATTATATGTCCTGTATACAAAACCGGGTGACCGTCTGCGTTGCTAAAATTAGAGAAAAATTTCATTGTTGTGTACGTGTTACAAAATTTTAACGAAAATTATTGATCGAAGACTCAGGGAATACGCTAACAACATCATCGGAGAATATCAAGGTGGCTTCAGATCCGGACGATCGATAACGGACCAGTTATTCTCAGTAAAACAGGTGCTAGCAACAATGGGTAAAAATCTAAAACGAGTTGACTCAAAGTTTCCCAATGGAGTCAAGTATCAAACAAGGAGATGGCCCCTCATGCTCTTCAACTTGGTGCTCGAGTATGCCGTCAAGAAGGCAACTTCAGTAACCTCAGTGAACACCAGAGGTACGCTACTCGTGGTGGCGTACGTAAATGTCGTGGATATTCTGGCCTTTGTGTATACTATGTGTATACTTTGTGTTAAGGAGTTATTCTAGAGTTGGAGTCGGCAGCGGGTGGAAAAGGGCTCAGCATCATTGATCATCAATCGAAAACTAAATACATGACCTAGACACAAAGGACTATCCCAGATAGGCAGAATATTACTATGGGTGAATATGACTTCGAGCAGGTGGATGAATTCGTATACCTGGGAGCCCTTCTCCCAAAGGACAGCAATGAGCGACATGAAATTCAAAGAAGAATCACGACAGCTAACAAAGTACGTATGCGGTCCTCCCCATAATGAAATCAGGGAAGGTCCATCGAAGCAATAAACTACGCATCAATAAGATATTAATGCGTCCTGTGCTGCTATATTGATGCGAAACGTAGACCTTGACGCAGGTGTTGGAGAATTCGATCGGCACGTTTGAGTGAAAAATTCTTCGGAAGGTGAACGGAGCATCTAAGGAAGGAGATGACTGACGAATTCGATACAATCATGAGCTGTATGAGCTATTTGACAACCCACCAGCATCTATCATGATCAAACTCCGCAAAATTCAATGGGCTGGCCACATGGAGCGAAGCTCCAGGCAACCGACCGCAGTGGAAGCCACGAAAGCGATGGGAGGACTCAGTCGACGCAGATTGCAGATCGCTTCTCGATTTTTCAAACTTGAGGACGCGGTCGTTGGACCGAGACAACTGGAGAAGCTGCATCCGGTAGGCCAAAGGTCGATATGGGCTGTAGCGCCATTGCATCCTCATTATCAGGTAAGAAGATTATTAAACACCTTAATAGCAAACGCAACTTTGAAGTTGCCCTTGATGCCTGCAAACGTCTAGATATTCTACGAAAATGTAAAGAACATTTTACGCCTTCCGATCTAGCTTCTGGAGTACAATTTACACATTTAGGCTAGGAGACCCACAACAGAAATATGAGATGAAACCATCGCGACTTCTATAGACTCCCTAGAGCACCGTAGAAATGTTGCAGAACTTGGAATTTATTTACTATCGCTACTTCTACGGTAAATGTAGTATGGAACTCCGCGAATTATTCCTCCTTCATTCCACTTTCCCGCGTCGTACTCCTCAAGTTGAATGTGCACACGAGTATAGCGTCAAACCTTCTTCCTTCCGTACAGTGAAATATAGGCAATCTTTCATTTGTTGAACTTCAGAGTTGTGAAACGCGTTACCAGTTGGTGTTTATACTCTAGATGAAATCTGAGAGTATATTGTGTTTGCCTTACCGTTTGTAACGCTAAGAAATAATGCTCGCACAGAGCCGCCAAGGGTACAGAAATATTTGTTGTCGCTTAAAAACCTCGATTCCGAGTGACCGTCTGTCTGTCTGTTTGTCTACAGCATAACTCTCGAAAGCTTTGAGCTATAGTGCTAAAAATTTATGTGTGTCATTTTTAGCAAAAAAGTAACTTTAAGTTCGTGAATAGGCTACATCCCCCTACTCCTTCTACCCCCTGCCATACAAATTTCATGAAATTTCGAACTCACCCCTTCTACCCCCTCCCATACAAATCGACAATTTTGAAAAATACATATTTTTGATTTTCATTGAAACTAGTAAAGCTGAAAAGAAGAAATTTTGTCAGAATTAATTCTACTTTAATTGCAATTTATTCTAAAAATAATTATCATCTTCGCCTCACTCGTTCTACCCCCTCCCATACAAATTTCACGAAATTTTGAAATTTAAATTAAATTATTTTTCTTCGAAACTGTTAAAGGTATCAGATTGATATTTTGTATAAAGTATACAAATAGAAATATTATTAATGCGAAAGAAAATTTGTTTTGATCCGTACACTCCATCTACCCCCACCCATACAAATGCATAATTTTTGTTAAATGCATTTTATCGATTTCCATTCAAACTAGAAAAAGTGCAAACTTCAAATAATAATAATAATTGAAATAAGTGTTAGAAAAAATTATCAGCTCCGCTTCACTCCTTCTACCACCTCCCATACAAATATCTGTATTATAAATTCAAGAAAAGTATTTCTCCTTCAAGCATATGAGCTATCGACTTTGAAATTGACTCAAAGCATGGTGATAAGTAAGATGATAAGCAGTTTCAAAATCATCTTAAATGCTCCACTTTCTCTGCCACCTCTCATACAAATGCCTCAATTTCAGAAAATCTATGACCAATTTGTTTAAAAATAATGAAAACTAAAAACTTTAAATACAGCAAAATACATTTTGCATGCCATGCTCGGTGTCATATACGAAAAATACAAACCTCCCCCTCTATTTCTACCACCTCCCATGCAAAAGTTTCTATTCACTATTCGAAAGAATTTGAGATGACATATTTTCCGGTATATTAAAGACATTTCCATCTCATCTAGAGTATCATTTGATTGGGCTTTAAACCCAATCATAATTCTGTTATGTTTTTGCTAAAGAATATAACCCGCAATGCTTCAAAAGTAACGACACTTTTGATTCTCCCCGTCCAAACTTCTTTAGTGTCTATTATACTCCTCCCTACTGTGACTTAACTGTATAAGTTTGTCTTCAGGACGTAGGGCTGTAGAGAGATGAATGCCTTTTTAGTTGTCCTAATCAAAACAAAATGTCGATATAGGCTAAAAGTTGTCAAAAATAAATAGTTTCGCCCTGATCACTATTAATTAGGAGCTATAAGGTTTTGGATAATTGGTTTTTAGATACTAAAGTATCTAAAAACCAATCTCGAGTGACCTAAATTGCAAATCTCAAATCTATCAAAAAGATTTCTATAAAAATTATGTATTATTAATTATGTCTGTCTACTAAGTAACCCTCAAAGGCAAATGAAATAATTATCAGTTCGTGAACGGACAAAATCATCCTCTAATACAAAATTTACGAAATTTCGAAATTTAAAAACAAATTTATTTTCTTCGAAACTATCAAGGCTATCGACTTTGCCTTTTGACCAATAAAGTATGAGTATAGAAGTATGTGCTAACCCCTTCTCCGCCATCGCCCATGCCTCCGACCAATTCAAAGACAAATTCCCGGAGAATACGTCTCCGCCGAGCTGAATGATCTCCGGTCCCTTGAAGCTCACTAGTTTCACCGGTAGAATAGGCTGGCTAAATGATATGTAGGTTCACATGGTGCAAATAAGGAGGCGTACAAAGTGCCCACTGGTGTACATACGTACATTGGTGTTCAACCCCTCACAAATCTAACCTTACCTAACCCCTTCCCATACAAATGCAGAATATTGGAAAATGCATTAAATCGATTTCCTTAAAAACCAACTAGCTAAAAATTGCGATAAGCGTTCAATATGATCCCCATACCAATTTCGCGTACTTTAGAAATTTTAAAGAAAGCATTTTCGAAAATATTAGAGCTTGACTTGAAAATTGACGAAGAACATGCGGATAAGAAAACTAGGGTGTAGTCTAGTGAGTAGCGTGTTGATCTATAATGCGAAGGTCGGGAGTTCAAATCCCGGTCGACGTATAATTGCGGCACATTACTTGAGTGGGTATATCTTGAACACCTCAATCTCTGAAAAAGGAAATTCGTAGATAGAGAGCTGCGCGAAGAACTAACAACCCTTTCACTATAATAAAAAATTAAAAATGTTAAGGAACCTGAAGGTCAGGAGGCCAAAGACCGATTTGGGCTGTAGTTCCATTTAAGAAGAAGAGGAGAAAGATATTAAGTAGTGTTTGAAAATCGGCAAATTTCCCTCACTCCTTCTACCATATCCCATAAAAACGACACATTTTCAGAACAGTAAATTTATCGATTTGCTTGAAAATTAATAAAGACACAAACAGGATATTTATCACGAAACCACATTATTCCAAAGACTTTGAGATAAGATATTTTCTAGTGTGCTTAACTTATCCAATATCGAATTAGATCAAGAATAAATAGTTTCTATGATTCTTGGTCAGGCGGTGTCCGTACTTTGCTTATTTTAAGAACGATGAAATTATTACCCTTCTGAACACGGGCATGAACACGCGAATTATGGAAGAATAGGGGATTTCCACAAAATCTCTTGAGTGTTACTTCAAAATTTCTGAACTACAGGTTGCAAAAATTATAAGCCCATCTGTTTTCGAAGTATTTAAATCCAGGCCTATCTTTCTGAGAGGACGAAGACCCCCTTAAAGACTACATTCGTTAAAGGCACTAACCTCATTACTCCTACTCATCCAAGACCATTGACCTGTGTACCATAGTGATCTATACCCAACTGCATCATCATCATCATGATCGCACCATCTTTCATCTTGCCTACAGTAATTCACCTCCTTCGATCTATCCAAATTAGCTACGACGATTAGTAACGCACGGTAGAAAATCTTAGCACAGTACTGCCGGAGCATGGAAACTTTTTAATTAAAACTCGCCGAATCGTTTAATAGTACGAGTACGTCGCGCCGCCATTATCTTTTCCGGTGCGATGGGGACCGATGGAAAAATAAGTTTCTTCGCAATCTTCACATTTCAAATCTACCTCGACTGAAAAGCCCCGTGAACAAGATCCATCGGTCTTCATGACTCTCCGATGATTCCATCCAAAAAATACCCGCGATTACAACAACATCGTATCTTCGCTTGCTTCTTTAAGCGTCTCGACGAACGTTGCGTCCAAGTCGGTAGACAATTGTGTGCCGCAATTATCGACTCCGGGTGGAATAAGATCAAAACATTTCTTTGTCGGTTTCGGGAGATCCAGCAGCATTATGCACCAGGCACCTCGCAGGAGCTTCACAAGATATCGCGCTGCGCAGTTGTGCTTGAGGTTCTGAGTGCATCATCGCACCTTCCTCCTTCCCGATAACCACTCGAGAGTTTGTAG
The DNA here is from genome assembly GCA_963669355.1 of Chorisops tibialis. Taxonomy (NCBI): domain Eukaryota; kingdom Metazoa; phylum Arthropoda; class Insecta; order Diptera; family Stratiomyidae; genus Chorisops; species Chorisops tibialis. The sequence continues at coordinate 166,167,397 of OY770263.1, read as the reverse complement.
GCCGGGACTATGAAGCAACATCATGAACACACCATACAAACGTGAAGCGAGGATCACAAGAAGTTGCCGATCTTATAAGAAAACCAGAGATGGTCGTACCATACCAACAACCCAACACGCCCAGAGAGATTCACGTATGTATATAGAAAAAAGGAACCATCGCGAAGAAGATGCTCGGACCAAGCGGCCTGTAATTATGGAGATACCTTGCAGCCAGCACGCACCTTTTCTTTCCAGGCTTTTCGTTTCGTCTTCTCAAACAGAAAACCGTCTTTATAAGGTTACGCCGCGCAGGTTGGTCTTTGTGGGCCACAGCCAGCGGTCAGTTCTTAGGCCGCTATTGTTGTTGTTTTTGCTATAGTGGCGGAGGATCTCCTCTAATGATACTCTTTGGTTCTTCTTACCTTTACACTTACCGGTCGTGGATACCGTTCAATTCCTCCATTACAATGCCATCCACCTTTACCGAAAAGGTACGTACACGAAAAACTGGTACGAAGAAGTATGGAGTGGTATTGGAAGACGCTGCGCCACCAAAACATCTTCTTGCTCGTGTTTCTACTAAGCTAAAAGGGAACCAGCAAAAAGAACCATCATCATCATCATCCTCATCCGATCCGACCATTTATGAAAATTTGTTTCCAAGAACCTGAACCAAAAACGTTAGTGTGTCTTTTATAGGGTTCTTTAATTCATGTTTACTGCAGTAAAGACGGGCTTTAGTATGTAGCGATTTTTGGCACAATCTTCTCTTCGGAAGGAATATAACTGGAGGCGTATAATTATTGTGTGGTAAGACTCCCTTTTCTTCGGTCACTTTCGTTGATTTGGAGAACATTTACTCTAGGACGTAGAAGGAATAGAATATTGTAAATTTCGTAGAGTAACCGAAGCGTAATTACATAACTTGAAGATACAGAGATGAAATTATGTTTAGATAACCTTTTTAGACCCAATCTTATCCCTGGGACAGGGTACTAGACAGAGCGATAGAGCAGTCTGAAGTAGTCGCCAGTCGCTATCATAAATCATTCATTAAATCAAACAATATCCGCATAATCTTAGTTATATTTGTTTAGAAAACCGTCTCTTGACAATACGATAATAAATACATTGTTGGATCAATAATTCTGTAAGGTCACCGCTCTACAAATACGAAAAAAAACCTGTTCCAAAAGTTCAATTTTCATTCCAAAACGCTAGCAGGTGCTTAACAACAGCTAACACCGCTATATACCTATGTCGTAAAGATCACGCGGTGAATTTCTTTTGATGTTAAGACAAACGAAGAAACAATACCTGTGACGAAATGTTGCCTTGTGGTACCCCATTTTGTGAAGAGATTTTTTCGCAAAGATTGCTTCTGGTCAGCAGCACAATCTCGATAATTCGATCGTCATTTAAACAATTCTAATATATGATTTAGAATAGGAAAAGAAATTTTCAGAAATAACTGCTTGTCTAAGAAATTTCAGAATCTTATCGGATTGTGGCAATATATAACCCCAGGCAATATTCTAGATATATTCAGAATGTCTTTGTAATAGTTGTGTTATCTCTAAAGTTGTTTGGTGTGTGGTATTGTTGAATGGTAGTGCGAATTGCTTCGCCATATTAGCAGGTGTAAGTATGGCAAAGACGCGTGCTCACGTTAAATTTATTTCTTCTTAATAAAACAGAAAAAAATGATGAAGTAAACTTTTTTGACTACAAAAGGTATGAAATCTTCTTCCTCGATTGAAGAAGGTGGGAAGGTGATGCACGCCTTACATAGCGACCTTACTTTGCGAATTGCACAGCGTGTATTTTGATAGCGTTTTCCTTACATGATTTTGCTTTTACCTTTACGTATCGTTTGTTTATGGCATACCTTCGTCGTCGGATTTGAGGTGTTTATGGTGTTTTTTGCCAGTTTCTCGGCGTCATTATTCGTAGCGTTTTTAGCAATCAGAATTGTGTTGATTACCTATCGTAATGCAGGATGTCTAATACTTGTGATAGTGCTAAGGAAAAGGGGAAATCTGAAAGCAATATCTTTCGATAAACAAGTTTCAAGGTAGTTAAGTATTATTATATGACGAGATCGACGTCATCTATTGTTGAAGTTATGTAATCACCCGAAATCGCTGTAGAAGCAGCAGAACAAAATGATAATGTTGTTCTATGCTATTTTGGCAAGATAAGAACTTGGAAAATAGAATCGTCCAAATCAGTATTATCTTAGAATTTTGCAAGACAAATGTTGTCGAAGCATCCTATTAGAATAAATTTGTAAAATGTGCTTCAATCCTTTTATACTCTAGATGAAACCTGGGAATATATTGTGTTTGCCCTGATGTTTGGAACGCTAAGAAATAATGCTCGCACAGAGTCACCAAGAGTACAGAAATAGTTGTTGACGCTCAAAAACTTCGACTCCGAGTGACCCTCTATCTGTCTGTTTACAACATAACTTTCGCACGCTTTGAGCAATACAGAAACTATAATTATTCCACCCCCTCCCATATAAATTTTATGAAATTTCGAAATTTTAAAAAATTAATTTTTCTCCGAAACTATTTAAGCTAACGATTTGAAAATTAGTATAAGTTTAATGATTTGAATATCATTGACGCCAAAAATATTGATTCGATCCCATCACTCCTTCTATCCCCACCCATACAAATGTACAATTTTGAAAAAGGCATTTTTTCGACTGGCATCGAAACTAACAAAGTTAGAAGGACGAATTTTTGGCAGAATTAATTTTTTTGTCATTGCAATCAATTTTGAAAATATATATACATATATACTGCACCTTACTCCTTTAACCCCCTCATTTCGCGAAATTCCGAAATTTGAATTAAATTACTTTTGATCGAAACTTTAAAAGCTATAGACCGGAAATTTTGAGCATAGTATGATAATGCAAATGTCATTAACAACTTTGCGTTGATCCGCATACAGGGAGTAGGTGGTGGAAATATATAAATTCACAATTCTAGTAATTGTAATATTTCGATTTCCATTAAAACAACAAGTCAATCATCATCATCATCAATGGCGCGACAGCCCAAATCGGGCCCTGGCCTCCTGAAGTCGTCGCCTCCAATCGTCTCGATCCAAAGACCGCGTCCTCCAGCTGCTAATTTTTAGAATGGCTTTGCTGTCTTCATCAACCGAGTCTTCCCATCGCTTGCGTGGTTTGCCTACCGGCCGGTTACCACTCGCTTTGCCTTTAAGAGCACGTTTGGGGATTCTTCTGTCTTCCATTCGCTCTACATGGCCAGCCCACTGCAGTTTACGTAACTTGATGAACGTTGAAGCTTCTGGCTCGTCGTAGAGTTGATACAACTCATGGTTGTATCTTATTCGCCATTCCGTTCCTTCCTTCACAGGTCCCAAAATTCTTCGGAGGACCTTTCTTTCGAATGCGTTAACTGCTTTTTCGGAAGTTCGCGTTAATGTCCACGTCTCGCTGCCATAACAGAGCACAGGTCGTATAATAGTTTTATAAATCCGCAGCTTATTGTTCCTGTGCACTTTCTTGGATTTCATTATTGGAAGTACCGAATAATACGTCTTATTTGCTAGTATTATCCGTCGTTTGATTTCGTCTGTTTCATTACCGTCCTTTGCTAGATTAGCCCCAAGATATATGAAGTTGTCCACACTCTCCAAATTATATTCCGCAATTGTTATGTTTTGTCTGATTGGCGTTCTCCTTCTTGTTTGCGTCATTACTTTTGTTTTGTTTTCATTAATGCGCAACCCGACTTCTTTTGCGGCGGAGTCAAGATTGACAAATACCTCCTTAGCACTAGGGAAGGATCTTGCTAGAATGTTAATGTCGTCAGCGTATGCTACTAGTTGGGTGGACTTGAATAGTAGTGTCCCGTTGGTGTCGACTGGGATTTTTCGGATGACATACTCTAGTGCCAAGTTGAAAAGCATAGGAGCTAGACCATCTCCCTGCTTTAAACCACATTCCGTTCGAAAGCTGGTTGTGGAATCGGTTTGTATTCTCACTGTCAAGTCAATCAATCAATCAAAATCAAATTCCTGTTAAGACCCCCTACAGGGGCATAGGACAGAAACAACTCTCTTCCACAAGGCGCGATCCTGAGCATCGGCCTTAAGCTGTTGCCAAAACTTGTTTATTCCTCTGGCCTCCTGCTCAACTGCTCGCTTCCATGTGTTACATGGTCGACCAACCCGACGTCTTCCTTGAGGATTATAATCCAGAGCCTGTTTTGCGATATTTTGCTCTGGTTTCCTCAAAGTATGACCGATCCACTGCCACTTCCGCCTTTGAATCTCAATACCTATTTTAGTCTTGCAAATTGTACTCCAGAGTTCGTCGTTGGAGTTCACTTCTGGCCAGAATATTCCTAAAATGCGTCGGAGGCATTGGTTCACGAAAGTCTGTAGTTTCTTGGTAAGTCGAAAGGTCACTTTCCACGTAGTACAACCATATAACAACACGGATTTGACGCATGTGTCAAAAACTCGCAGCTTCGTGCGAAGGGAGATCTCTCTTAACCTGCAGAAAGGGGAAAGGATACCGAAGGCCTGACGAGCTTTATATAGCCGAGCCTCAACATCCTTTTCGGCTCCACCGTCCATGCTGACAATGCTTCCAAGATAGCAAAAATCTTGCACCTCTTCCACATCCTATCCGTTAAGAACAATCGGTGTGCTTGCGTTCGAACCCATGTGCATGTACTTGGTTTTACGCACATTTATTTTCAGTCCCGCCTCTTTGCATTTAGAATACAACGAGCGAACATTTGACTCTAAGTCCGAACGGTTATGTACAAGCAAACACACGTCATCAGCATAATCAAGGTGACTTAAGATGTTAAATAGTCTCCATTGAAGACCTTTACCTTCCCCACCTTCCAGTGCAGCTTTCAAGATGTCATTTATTACCACCAGAAACTGGGCTGGTGATAATATGAAGCCTTGTCTGACACCCGTTCGCACACAGACGGACAGCTCTCCTCTATGCAAGACGCGACACCTTGCATCTTCGTAGGATTCTTTAATCATAGCTATGACCTTATCTGGAATACCTCTCCTACGCAAAGCATTCCATATTAATCTCGTTTAACGCTGTCAAAAGCCTTCTCGAAGTCCATAAACATGAGATGTAGTGGCGAACCCATTTCGGCGGACTGCTCTAATATTATCCGTAGGGTATTTGTGTGGTCGGTACAAGACGACCCTTTACGGAATCCAGCCTGATAAACTTCGAGAGTGCTCTCGACGACATCAATATTCCTATTGAGAATTACCTTAGCCATCATTTTTGATACGGCAGTAAGTAGACATATACTACGCCAATTGCCACAATCCCGAAGGTCGCCCTTCTTCGGAATTTTGACAATGACGCCCTCCTTCCATTCAGTCGAATATCTTCCTTCATTCCACACCTTAGTGAAGAGTGGAAGGAGTATATCGGCTGTTATTTCCGGGTCCGCTTTGAGGAGTTCGGTTGGTAGTCCGTCTATACCTGGAGCTTTCCTTCCCGCCATTGACCGAATGGCGGAAACTATCTCTTCCTTATCTGGGGGATCGTCCCTAATAGAGGACTGTTGCGGTTGGATGTTTGGTGGTTGTTCTGTTTCCGGAATATCTTCCTGTGACAAGATGTTTAAAATATCAGAGAAGTATTCCTTCCATCACCGCAACTGGTGTTCACTCATATTAAGGAGAGTTCCGTTGAAATCTCTCACCAGGTGGTTGGCGGTGAAATTTCTGTTCGTCAACTGTTTCATGATTTTGAAAAGTGAACCCATATTCCCAAGGTAAGCCGCAGATTCTGCCTTGTTGCCAGATCTTCAATGGCCTTTCTCTAGTCGCGTCTAACAGCCTGTTTAAGCTGTATATGAGCATCGCGGTAGTTCTACCTCAGGTCGGCCGTTCGTTGGCTGACATCGGGTTGAGAGATGATTGCCAATTTGGCTTTTTTCCGATTGCCAACCTTGTCCCATGTGTTTTGCGACATCCAGGGTTTCTCACCGCTTTGCACATATCCTACAGATTCTTCAGCACTAGTTAGAAAAGTGTTTCTGGTTGCCTCCCAATTGGCGTCCAGTGTGCGCATTTCATATTCACCCAATGTGGATGACTTTTCGCGTAGAATATTGGTGTATTCGCGTTTTTTGTTGGGATCTCTAAGTTTATCCACATTAAGCTTGCGCTTCATTTGAAGAATTTGTGGTCGTCGGATAGCTGCTGTACACAATCTCAAGCAGGCAACCATCAAGTGGTGATCGCTCCCCACGTCAGCTCCACGTTTCGCTCGCACATCGAGGAGACATCTTCTCCATCGGCGACTTATAGCCAAATGGTCGATCTGGTTCTGAGTAACACCATCAGGGGAAACCCAAGATGTTTTATGATGACTCTTGTGTGGAAAAATGGTCCTTCCGATGACCATTTGCCGAGTACTACAAAACTCCACAAATAATTCGCCGTTTGCGGGTATCTTAATCCAAGGTCGTGACGCGTCGACCCAAGGGTCACCATGCCTGTGTGCCAGTGTTGTCTGAAGTTGTAAGGTGCTCGTACAACATTTCAAGTTCGTAGCTTGCAATTTGTTGGTTATTAGTTGATTTAATTAAATTGGTCGAAATCATACTTTTGTATGGGAGGGGGTAGAAGGGCAAGCGTGATTTCAAAACTTTTAACGTAATTTCATTTCAATTATTTTTGTAAGGTTTTGTAGAAGGGCAAGCGTGATTTCAAAACTTTTAACGTAATTTCATTTCAATTATTTTTGTAAGGTTTTGTACAAAACTTCAAATTGATAGCTTTTAATAGTTAGGTGATAATTGTGATTATTGATAATTGATGATTTCTTGAAAATGGTCGAAAAAATAATTTTGTATGGGAGGGGGTAGAAGTTTTAAAGATTTTCCACCAGTTAATAATTGATTCTTTTAGGGATTTTTTTTTAAATGCATTTTGCAAATTTTCAAGTTTCTACCTTAAAATTTGATTCAAAAATTTTCAGCTTATGTGTTTTTTCATTTCACATGAAACACCTTGTGCACGTTAGACCAGGGGGGTCGGTGCATAACAATTGCAGAATTTTTATTATTTTTTATGTATGTACAATAAATAGATATATTGACCTGCAAAATTTAAACTTTGTATCTTTTACCAGAGCCCTAAAAAAATTACTCAAAATTTTCAACATTTTTGCTTTCCACCTCCCTCCTCTTACACCCCCCTACTTAATTTTCTTACCAACATTAAAAATTATATAGCTCTACGATCTGACAAATTTCTGATTTGATATCTGCCCTCAATTTTGAGATATAATGGTTTGAAATTTTGGAAAGTTCAATGCTACCCAATTCCCCCCATTACTATTTTGTCCAGATATTATATTTTTTTCGTATTTCTCTAGTATAGCTTAATATAAGTATCAAGTTTCAATTGCATACCTCAATAAATAACCGAGATATTGATTTTTAAGTGTTTTTCTTTGCACCCCCCCTGATCCTCCCCCTTACAATAATTAGCTTCTATGTAAGCTGATTCCAGTAAATCTGTATGCCACCTTGATGGTCTAAAAATATAAATTTTTTATGCTAAGTAATTTTTAAGATATAATCATTTGAAAAAAAAAAAATCGGCCGACAATTGGTTTTTAGCCCCCCCTTTTTGCACCCCAATGGATAAAAAAATTAAATTAATTTTAAAAGTTGTCCCACAAGCTCTTTTATATGTATATTGGTTTTTAGCTTCCTAGCTGTAACCATGTTTGAGATATTTGAATTCTTAGTTTCCGGTTTAAGTGCTCCCCCGCCTCCCCTGAACCCTTACACCCCTCAAAATGAGTGTCCTCCTGAGATCCGCAACTATCTACAATCCCTCCAAAAATGAACTTTCTATCTTGAAGGGCTTGGGAGTTAATGTGCTCTGAGCGTACACACCGGCGTATGGCGTACGGCGGACAGCGTACAGACAGACTGATTTTTTTTTTTGCATTTTTAGGCTATTTTAGTCATGAAACGAAAAAAAAAAAATTTCATGGTAGCAAATTTTTTTTTTTTTCTCAAGTCGATCACAATACTTTATTATTGAAATAATAAAGTAAAGTTATGTGAAAAAGTAGAAAATTTGTTTATTGTAATTGTATTGTGAATAGAAATTTATACAATGTACAAAAACAATTTGTAAGCAAAATCTTATACCACCAGGACTTTGTGTGTCGTAACTTTGCTTCATCGAATTTTTCAATCGCAATTTTATGAAAACATACAAATACAAATCTAAATCTTAACTCATATCTTACACAATTCCAATAATTATATTGTAAAAAAACGGATCCTGAGATAAAAGAAAGACCAAATCTAATCAAAAACTAAGACCCCAGGAAAGGAAATGTATTAAAATATTTTTTCTTGTATTCCTAATTACTTCAAAATTGATATCCATACTACAAAAGAAAAAATCATATTTCTTCCTTAAATCCATCTTTTTCTAAGCGCTCTATAAAATCTGCATATTAAGAAAGAAAAAGCAATCTTTTAGAACTTTTTCTTTCTTGATAACATACTCAATCTCTGCCATAAGAGCGGGAAAAGATAAAGAGAAGGAACCCTGCTAGAGCTTATCATTTTCACTTTGATAAAACTCCAGAAAAGGTAGAAGCAGAAAATTTAATAGCTCGAAGGACGAGGAGTTCTTTGTACCGAGCAACATCAAAGGAACAACTTGACGTGATCCCGGGCTTAGTCGAGTAAATATAGCTGATCCTGCTTCCCCCTATGCATGGACTTTGTACGAGTAATTAGGAGGATGCAACAAGAGAGTCAATTGATGAGGAAGGACATATATGTTCGGTGTATAATGCAAGCTACCTTCTCGAAACTTTCTAGTACTATGGTATGTTGAGGACAGTATGAGGAGCACGAACAAACAATGCAGGGATTCCAAATGTTGTATTCATGTTGGACTAATTTCTTCCACATTTGATGTTAAGAATGGAATTGAAGCGAACTGAAAAGTGTTTGTTTTCGAGAATGGAACAACAAATAAGGATTTCCGGGTGTACTTCATTCGTGCTCTCCATTGTGCAACAGTTGAGTGAATTCTCGATAGAGCTCCTTTACGAACCATTTTAACAGAGAATAATAATTATTCACGTATAAGATTTTCAGAAATCAGCTACATTAGTACAGAATCTATACTAACACTTAAGATCTTCATGTTCAGTGGAACTATAGCCCGAATCGGGCCTAGGCCTTATAACCATCAGGTTACGTTGACCATGTACTTTATATTTCCCAAACGACTGGGACTATTTTCTCGAATCTGCAAGAAACATTTCATGTTCACCGAATTTATCTGAAAAAAAAACTTTGAAAATCGATAGGGCGGCTTTGGTTAACTATTTACAACTACAACAACTACGAAGTGTAGTTATACACTTCGAAAAACTCCAATCGCAACCTTGTGGGATTTAATGAGACATGCTAAGCTTAACCAAAGATTACCTCATGAAATCATTGCGATTACCATAATAAAATAACGTACAAAAACTGTTAGCTGTTGTTGATTAACGATATGGGTACTCCATACCCATTTAAAAATCGTATAACGAATTCGAAGGTCTAATTATGAAATCATGTTAGGCAATTTGTTAATGGTGCGGCCCTTAACACCTATTTCTATGGGTCTTAAAAAAACATGTAAAGGTTTCGTATGTATATATTCCTAGAGAAATAAAGACTACGAAATGAGCTGGAGAAATTAACAAATGAAAACGATCAGAAAATTAATTTTCGGTGTTAAGATGTTAAGGTTCTTAATAAGATGATAATTTGCATATAGGAAAGTGAAAACGTATGTAATTAAAGATCCCATTTCGAAGATGCTTTAGTTTTCTGGCACTTTAATAAAATATTAATTGAGCAATGATCTTAACAAAGCTACACAACATCGTATTATCCCCTTTCAAAGGATGCTTCATCATCTACAAATGGCCATGTTTACACCATAAACTAAAATCTAGTAGCTACAATAACTAACTAGTTTGTTTCTTTCCGGAGCCATTTCTATTACATTACTACGATATATTAAAAATATTTGCCAGCAAAAAGGGCGCAAATTTATTTTTCTCGGGACAAGTTGAAGATGCGTGGAAAGTCAATATGCAGGTTAGGATGGATAGAGAAGACTAGGTTTAGGTAGTAGAAGGGTGGTTTCGAGAAACCACATTACACTGGGGCCATCTATTTAGGCCCATTGTTCTTGCCCTATTGATTATGATATGGATGTTACTCCTCTTGTGCTAGCCACTTGGTACAGTTTGTGAACCGAAGTAGGCTTGAATGTTTGACGCCTCTGAGGTCGTCTAGTTCTGAGAAGAATTTAGAGCCTAAACAAAGCAGACGACTGTTGGAGATTTGCAGACAACGACAAAGATAATGTTCGATAGATTCTTCGTCTTCCTCGCAACCACTGCAAAGGCTGTCGCTGTCGGTATAGCCGCTAGGCGATACAAATTGTGTCTACAAATGGACACCAGTTTGGACGTGGTCCTGCAGGATTGGAGTGCCAAAAGTGCAGGCCTGCTGTCCGTAAAAATGTAAGATCTGCTTTTTAAGAGTTGATGGTAAGTCATTTATCTGGAACCCAGCTGTCTAACAATTGTAGAGCGGACTGCATAAGGTCACCTAGAACTTGCTCAAACTTACGAGCTAGCATGACGGCAAAACCTGCATATGCTATTGTGGGGTAGCCGTTCCGATTTAAAATGGAAAGGGGTTCATTGCGGCTAGGACCCACAAGGTCTAAAGTTGCTTATACATTTGGTAATTTAACCCTTAATGAACTAATAAGTACCTACTAAAGTAAATTTTCATACCACATGGAACGATTTGCATTGCATCTTAACACCCGTATAAAACAATAAAAAAAAGAAATACTGACCGATAAATATTCGCACCTCAAAAGGATCGATATGTATTGCGTCTAAGCAAACAATCATTAATTCGGATCACTCCTACAATTTTAAAGGAAACCCTTTTAGTAAGATAAGATTTTCGGAGAATTTAAATCTTATCCTGTAGGTATACATTGTGACCATAAAGTATCTGGACTTTGTAATTAAAATGATATTTCAAAAATTTTGGTTTTGGTAAGCAGGTCGAACTGTTAGTAGCCCAAAAATTAGGGCGGTCTGTAAATCAGTTTCTTTACAACAGCTGGTTGAATTGGTCTCATCAGTAGTCCACGGCGATTTCTAAGATGGATAAATATATCGAACTAAGAGTTTGTCTCTAACTTTGTGTTTCCAACCAAATTTCGTGTGCGGAATCATTGCGAATGATGGAAAAGACTTACAGTGATTCAGTATAATGAAAAACACTGAGCTTTCGAGTAGTTTAATGCCTTTAAGGACTGTCGAGAGATCTTTGAAAACATGCCTCGTTCTGGACGACCTCCGACCTCTTCAACTGATGAAAACATTCAAAAAGTGAAGGAAATGGTGCTCGAAAATCGTCATACCAGTGTTAGGGAGATAGCAAGAGAGCTCGATATCTCTCGCGAGTCCGTTCTTTCGATTTTGGTGGATACTTTGGCCATGAAACGCGTCCTTGCTCGACTCGTTCCAATAAAGCTGAATTTTCTTAAAAACAAGTACTGTGTTGGACATGCTTGATCGTGCGAATTCTCAACCCACATTCATGGAGTGCATCATAACTGGGACATGGGTCTATGAGTTTAACATGCAAACCAGTCAACAATAATCGGAATGGTGGCAAAAAAGGAGCCGAAACCGAAACAAACACGCCGCTCAAAAATCAAAACGATGCTCATTGTTTTTTTTTTTTGATATTCGAGGTTTGAGGGACAAATGATCAATAAGGAGTACTATTGAAGCATTTGCGTGACAAAATCCTTAAGAAACGGCCGGAATTGTGGAAGGAGAATTCATGAATTTTTCACGATGAAAATGCGCCATTGCATTGAGCTTCAATTATGACCGAATTTGAGGCCAAAAAGACACGAATCCCATCAATTAACCAGCGTATTAACCAGATTCGACTCGACACTGAAATTATCGCTCTGTGATATCCGTTTTCAGTCGATCAAGGACATAAAACGAAAATCGCCGTCCACTACTGAGGTGTACCCATTCAACCAGCTGCTGTAAACAAACTGATTAACAGACCGCCCTAATTTTTGGGATTATAATTAAGGACAGTCCTACCTGCTTACCAAAAATTTTTTTTTAAATATCATTCCCCAGAGTAATTTTATTTACAAAGTCCAGATACTTTATGGTCACAATGTATAAGCAAATTATTAATTTTGTATGGGACTCCGTGTTCGACTGAAAACAAAACAACAAAATGTGCGAAATAAGTATATATTAATTGAAAAGATTTTACAAAAAGGTAATTTCAAAATAGCAAAATTTATACATGATCTGACTTCCAGCTTCAGAACTGAGAACGGCCTTAAACAAGCTGAAGGCCTTGACACTCGAATATGTGGTTCAGAAACTTCCCATTCACACCAAGAAAGCACTATGTTTCAAATCCACACAACTCGTAGCACATGTTAACGATATAGATATCCTTGCTAGATCTCTGGAAAGTGCTAAGGAACTATTTGTAAACCTTGACTCGGTAGTAAAGGAAGTTGGACTATGAATTAACGAAAACAACACAAAAGTTATGACACAAACTAGGAAAAAGACGCCAATCAGACAAAATATTGCAGTATGATACTACAACCTAGAAAACGTAGACAACTTTGTACACCTAAGGGCAAACTTATCAAAAATTTGAAGCAAACCCATCGAAATTAAAAGAAGGATAATGTTGGCAATTAAGACGTATTATTCGGTGCTTACAATAATTAAAAAAAAGAACGTGCAGAGGAAGACTAAATTTTTTTTTTTATTAGTTAATGCAATACAATATAATATAACAGTTCTTAAATATAAACAATCTTATGCACTACTCCTCCTTATAAGGTAGAATACCTTGTATTAGGAGTGAGGAGTTTTTTGTTGGTTTCTTTTTTAAAATATTTTTACTTCAAGAGTTTACAATTTTCAGTTGTTAACATGTAATATGTTACTTAAAAGACTAAAAGCTACTAGAGATATTAATAATGAAAAGAAATCCAAGTTAAATCAATTCAAAACAACTAAAGAAAAACAGTTTTCATATTTAGGAATTTAAAGTACAAATCATTACGTTCCTGTTTTTACATGTAATATTGTTACTTAAAGACTAAAACCTACTTGAGATAATAATAATGAACAATAATGAACAAAAATCCAAGTTAAATCAATTTAAACAACTAAAAAACAATTTTCGTATTTTGGAATTCAAGTATAAATCATTACGATCTTATCAAAAATATACTAAAAAAGAAAAATGAAAAAAAAAGAAAAAAACTATAAACAATGAAACAAAAATTCATATTCATATATCATATTCATATGTGTTCAATTAAAGATGTGTTCAAAATTCTGTGCTTCTGTTATTCTAATTTATAATTTCTGTATAATAGTAGCGCTTTATAAATAATTTAAAATTCATAAGACTATCCGAGGTTCTAATGAAATTAGGTAAATTATTAAATAGTTTTATTCCTCTATAAGAATAATGGCTTTGTCCTAAGGTAGTTTTCTTTCGTGGCAGTGTTAATTCTTTGATATTGCCATTACGTGTGGCATCAGTATTTATCGTGATTTGACCTAGTCTAAAATCCTTATATGTTTGAATAGTAGCAATGATATCGAAAATCTTATCAACACTGAGTACATTTATTATAGAGAATAAAAGAACTGTGCTATGTCTACGCGGCTTCTTTAGTAATATTTTTATACTCTAGATGAAATCTGAGAGTATTATAAGTTTGCTCTAAAGTTTGTAACGCCAAGAAATAAGGCTCGGAGAAAAAAATGAATGATACAGAAGATAATATTATCACTCAAAAATCTCAAAACCGGATGTCCGTCCGTCCGTCTGTCGGTCCGTCTTCTACCCCCTCCCATACAAAATGATACAATTGCGCAATTTGACAATAACCGGATTTGCTCGAAAAGTATAAAAGCTATTGGCCTGAAATGTTGAGTATGTTACTTTAATGATAATACTAATCTACCGTAAAAAAAATTATGCGTGTCCTCCCGCTCCTTCTACCACCTCCCATACAAACTGTACTTGTCATGAATTACTCTAAGCCAATTTACCCAGTGCGTATAAAATTTACCGGGCTGAAATTCTGCACCAAATATTTGTTTAAAATTGTTAGTAAGGCCAAAAAAAATTAGACGATTAGCTTCACCCCTTCTACCCCCTCCCATACAAAATGACACAATTTCGCAATTTGATATTAAATGGATTTACTCGAAAAGTATAAAAGCTATTAATCTGAATTTTGGGATATATTACTTTCATAATAATCTAAATCTACAGTAGAAAAACTATTTGGGTCCTCTTTCTCCTTCCACCCCCTCCCATACAAACTACACTTTTTCATGAAATCCTCTAAGACGATTTTCTCAGAACATATAATATTTATTGAGCTCATATTTTGTAATAAATACTTAATTAGTATTATCACTAAGATCCAAAAAATATATTTGATTAGCTTCACTGCTTCTACCCCTTCCCATACAATATGACACAGTTTCACAACTTTACGAAAAATCGATTTTCTTAAAAAGTAAGAATGGCACTAGTCTGAAATTTAAGGGATGTCAATTTTATGATATTCCTAGTTGTTTCTGAAAAAATCACTAGAATTCCCTCACTCTTTCTACCACCTCCCATACAAACTGCACATTTTCACTAAATCTAACTCACTAATTTTCTCAGTTCGCATTCAATTTTTGGAGTAAGTATTTTGTATAAAACATTTTTGTAGCTACTTAAGCATGATGGGGAAAAAATTAGTTGAATGCTATCATCTCTTCTAACACTTCCCATACAAAATTTCTTGGGATCACAAAAAATGTTATTTCATCTAGAGTATCGTAAGATTGCGCTTTACGAGCATTCGTAGCCCTGTTATGTTTAATAATCTTTTTTGCATAATTTCTAATGGTCTTATGTTTGATACAGCAGCGCTTCCCCAAGCTATAATACCATACTGTAATATAGAGTGTATTAGCGCATAAAAGAATGTTCTGACTGCAGTTTTTGTTAAAAATGTTCTTACAGTAAAACAGATCGGAATTAATCGCTTTAGTCGATTTACGGTATTTGCAATATGAATATCCCATTTTAAGTGTTGGTCAAATGTGACGCCCAGGTATCTAATATGACTTACATTTCTAAGAGGCTTACATAGACACTGTGATGTACAGTTATCAGAATGAACTGTGATATGTAACGATGACGGAATAGCGCGACTGTTATGGGCAAAAACGATGTATGCACTTTTTTCTACATTTAGTGTCAGTAGATTAGCATCTAGCCAGTTTTTTATTAATGACAGGCTGTAATTTGTTTTTGTTCTAACCAAATCCCAACTACTGTCCTCTTCAAATAGAACTGTGTCATTAGCGAACGATATTAATTCACCCTTTATTTGCTCCTGAAACAAGTCATTGACATAAATTAAAAAGAGTAGTGGGCTCAGCACAGTTCCTTGCGGGACTCCATAATAAAAGGAAAGCTCATTACTCGATTCTTGCTTAATATTTACAATTTGCTTTCGGTTTGTAAGGTAGTTTGCAATCCAATCTATTAATCCTTGTTTGAAATTGAGTTTGTGTAATTTGTTAATGATATTATAGTGAGGTATCGAATCAAAAGCCTTAGTTAAATCGAGAAAAACTGCACATGGTTTGTTACCTCTATCTAAAGAATCATTTATTTTCTTGCTGAGTAATGCAATGGCATCATGCGTACTGTATCCCGGTCTAAAGCCAAATTGGTTGTTCGACAGAAGCTTGCTATTTTCGATATCAATAGTTAGTTTGTGTTTAACTATTCGCTCTATAATTTTTGCGACGTTGGAAATCAGCGATATTGGTCTATAGTTACTGATATTAGATTTATCTCCATTTTTGAAAATTGGGGTGATTATGGCTTTTTTATATATATCAGGAAATATTCCTGTTCGTAGGCTGGCATTTATAATATGCGATAATGGTATAGAGATAAATTTGCGTTTCAAATATTCCATTGTAATTCCATCAAAACCTAGACTGGTTCCTTTATCTATGCTCATAATTACTTTCTCGACCTCAACTTCGCTAACATCCTCAACAGCAGAGTTATTATTTGTCTTGCTATTTGAATATGTTGAACCGTAAGGAATTTTTTCTGCAAGTTTTTGACCTACGTGGACAAAATACTCATTAAAAATATTAACTATCTCTTTGGAATTATGTTTTGAATTAAGGGAGACACCATCATGAACGATACTAGTAATTTGATTAAACTGTTTTGGTTTACCTATTGCTGTATGGATTGTATTCCATACCTTTTTGCCATCATTTCATGCGTTTTTTTAGGTTTTTTGAAAATACGAGCTTTTAGCAATAGATATAGTATAATTTAGTTTGTTCCTGAATTTTTTGAAATATGTTTTAAGGTGGTCATTTGACGGATGTTTTCTTACGGCTTTGCTAAGTTTATTTCGTTTTCTAATTGAAATGATGAGGCCTAATGATATCCATGGTTTTAATTTTCTATTTTTATATTTTCTCTTAGCAAACGTTTGAGTATTTTGTTGTAGCAAATCCGTTAGTATTTTTGGAAAATTTGTAGCACTTTCATTTACGTCTGTTGTATTTAGTACTTGCCCATCCCAGTTATAATTTGTTAGTTTCTCCAGTATTCTGTCATAATTTATAATTTTTATGAATGTTGGTGTTTGATCGTTTTATACTTTTTCAACTGGATGTAGCAGAAGAACTATGCTTTTATGATCAGTTATATCAGTGTGTAGGACAGCAGATGAAATTTTTTGAAACAGACTATATTTCAACTTAATAAATATATGATCAATGCATTGTTTCTAGAAGCAATTTTTATTAAACCAGAAAACCACATCTCATTTAGCATACTATCATATCCTATACTAGCTTTACACGTTTTGTTATTAGTATCTATGTTGAGATCACCTGTTAGCATGATATTTTCGTCGTCGAGATTAATTAAAATATGTTTTAGTTCTTCATTAAATAAAATGGTACAATGATTTGGAGATCTATAGATTGCAACTATTTTAAAGGAAAAATTGCCAACTTTAACCTTCGCTAGGAGGCAAGAAGCACCATGTAAATATTTTTCTTCTATACCAATGATTTCAATATTATTCTTTATGTATATCACTACACCGCTATTTTGGTTTATTATGTTTATAGTACTAAAACTTTGATAGCCGGGAATGTCATATAATTGTATGCAGGTTGGATTCCAGCATTCGGAGAGGACAATTATATCAAAAGAGTCATATTCTGTTAAAGTTACAGCGAGATTGTCGAAGTTTTTTTTAATGCTTCTAATGTTTGTGTGGTACAATTTTAAAATTGGTTTTGAACGTCCTATTTGCACTGCTGCATACAAATTCATCGCATAGTTGAAAACTATCAATACAGTCTATTAGATTATTAGCCATTTTAAGTAGTAAAATTTATAATAGAGCCGCGCTGCCATTAATCTTATACTAGTGTTACAAATGGTGTATTTAGGTTTAATTTTACGAAAGTGATTGAATTTTTGAAGTTTGACATTTGAATTTTTGTGACTCAATATGATGTATGTGTGAAAAGTGAAATTAAAATTTATTTGTATTGCAAAATGTGAAGTTAATAAGAATATGAATAAGAATAGGATATTGCGATAAAAATAAATGCAAACACAATATAATAATAAATACTTGAATGAAACCTCAGTTAGATATTTAACATGAAATAAAGAAGTTTTATCTAAACTAAAAAAGCCAGATCCCGTTCTGTTTTGACAATTATCGGAGCGTCTCCTTCATTTTTCCTACAGAATATATAGCCAATTCTAATCCATACATCTTGTAGTTTCAGGTCTTCGCTTTTATTTTTGCCTCCCAGAACAGTTTACGATTTTGAGCTGTAAGGCATTCGTTTAAATATATTGTTTCACCATCGATAACATTTTTTCCTCGTCGTTGTAGACACTGTAGAGCAATCGCTATCTTTAGTTTTAAATTCGACTACGATAGTAGGTGTATTGCTGTCCCTAATACAGCGTAAGTAGGTATTTGCTATGCTTTCCTTAAGGTCGAAACGTAATTTTCCCAATAGCTGCTGGACGTTTGAAGTTAGGTTTTCCGTGTTAGTAAGTTTGTATCCACTAATTTCAATCTTTTTATCGTTGGATCTTTGCTCCAACCAGTTACATTTGGATTCCAAGCGATGAATTCGTTCGTCCTTCTTATTTAATTCATCTTGGAGGTCGCAAATTCTTTTGTTTAGTTGTTTGATATTTTTCGCAGCGTCTTTTAGCATTGATGTCGCTTTCTGTTGCTGATTTGCGAGAAATTTGTTACTCTCAATTAGATCTTCTATTTGTTTTTCCAAGTTCTTTTAAAGGCGTAGATTCTGATCTAGAGTCAACTCGGCGCTTTGTTACACAAGTGCTACACTTCCAGGCTTTTAACTTATTTTGGTCTTTAAGAAATCCAAGTTCTGTTGCGCTAAGTCCCGCGCACTTCAGATGTATAACGAAGTTGCAAGAAGAACATGCAATGGACTCTTTATTTCCACGCTGGGTTAATTCATGACATTCCGCACAGTTAACCATTTTTAAAGTTTTTAATATTGGCAATACGACTTTATAACGTCTTGTAGCAAAAGCTGAATTTATTAGTGATTATTAATATTTTTAATATTTATTTTAAAAAAAATTTAAACAATAATAAGACCTATGTTATACTATGGCAGCGAAACGTGGACGTTAACTCAATAAAGGTCCTCAGAAGAATCTTCGGACTTGTCAGGGAAGACTCTATCTGGACAATACTATACAATAGAGAATTGTATGCTATTTTCGACAATCCAGAAGTTTCAACCCTCATAACATTTAAGAAGCTACAATGGGCTGGTCATGTGGAGCGGATGGATGACGGAAGAATTCCCAAACGCACACTAAAAGAAAAAGGCAATGTACAAAGCCCGGTCACAAAACCACGGAAGCGCTGGGAGGACGCAGACAGCAAATCACTGCTAAGATTTTCAAACTGGAGGACGCGGTCACTGAACCGGAACCGGATGGAGGCGAAACATACAGGAGGGCAAGGTCCAATTTGGGCTATAGCGCCATCGTTAAGTAAGAAGGTTATTATGATAAAGTAGATATTCGCGTAATATTCCTCTGTGTTATTTAAATAAATAAATAGAACATTTCTGCGTGGAGTTTGATTTAATTATGGTTTGTACTGTTTTTAGTAAGTCGTATTTACAGGATGAGAGCGTACAAGAATAATACGGGTGGTCTTATGAAAAGGTGAAATCTAATACGCCACACCAAATGGGCTCAAAAACATAACAGAATTGAATGATACTGGAGATAAAATGGGAAAGAGTTTAATGTACTGAAATGTCATGCCAAATGGTGGTAGAAGCAGAAAGGGGAGGTTTGTAATTTTTGTATATGACACCGAACGTGGCATGCAAAATGTTTCGTGCTGAATTTAAAATTCGTAGTTTTTATTATTTTCAAAGAAATTAGACATAGTTTTCCTAAAATTCTAGCATTTGTATGGGAGGTGGCAGAGAAAGTGGAGGGTCTATTATGAATTTGGAACTGCTTATCAATATCCTTATCACCATGATTGGTTTCGATTTTAAAGTCGATGGCTCTCATATATGCGAATGAGAAATGCTTTTCTTGAATTTATAATACAGATATTTGTATGAGAGGGGGTAGAAAGAGTGCAGCGAAACTGATTATTTTTTTAAGTATTTATTGCACTTATTAAGGGACAAATTCTGGCAAAATTTTAAGTTTCTACTTTTTCTAGTTTTAATGGAAATCGATATAATGCATTTACCAAAATTATGCATTTGTGTGGGAGGTGGTACAAGGAATACACGGATCAAAACAAAAAGTTTCGTCGTCAATGGTATTTCTATTAGGAAACTTTCAACAAAACTTCAAGTCGATAACTTTGACAGTTTCGAAGAAAAATAATTTCAAAATTAAAATTTTGTGAAATTCGTTTGGAAGGGAGTAGAAGAAGTGAGGTGAAGTTGATGATTTTTTTAAAACTGGTTGTAATTGTAATGAAATTAATACTGACAAAAGTTCATTTTGCTTCGCTAGCTTCAATTAAAATCGAATAAATTTTTTTGAAAATTGTGTGTATGGGGGTAGAAGGAATAAGGGGATCAGATCAATATTTTGTGATGTTAATGTTATATACATTTTTATACTTTGACAAAAATTTCCAGTTGATATTTAAAATACTTTTGAAGAAAAATAAATTTCTTAAAATTTCAAAATGTCCTGAAATTTATTTGGTTGGGAAGGGGGGGGGGGGTAGAAGGATTGTGGATGTAGCCGGTTCACGAACTTAAAGTTACTTTTTTGTTAAAATGATCAATCAATCAAATTCCTGTTAAGACCCCCTATAGGGGCATAGCATAGAAACAACTCTCTTCCACAAGGCGCGATCCTGAGCATCGGCCTTAAGCTGTTGCCAGGACTTGTTTATTCCTCTGGCCTCCTGCTCAACTGCTCGCTTCCATGTGTTACATGGTCGACCAACCCGACGTCTTCCTTGAGGGTTATAATCCAGAGCCTGTTTTGCGATGTTTCGCTCTGGTTTCCTCAAAGTATGACCGATCCACTGCCACTTTCGCCGTTGAATCTCAATACCTATTTTAGTCTGGCGAGTTGTACTCCAAAGTTCGTCGTTGAAGATTACTTCTGGCCAGAATATTCCTAAAATGCGCCGGAGGCATTGGTTTACGAAAGTCTGTAGTTTCTTGGTAAGTCGAACGGTCACTTTCCACGTAGTACAACCATATAGCAACACGGATTTGACGCATGCGTCAAAAACTCGCAGCTTCGTGCGAAAGGAGATCTCTCTTAACCTCCAGAAAGGGAAAAGGATACCGAAGGCCTGACGAGCTTTATTTAGCCGAGCCTCAACATCCTTTTCGGCTCCGCCGTCCATGCTGACAATGCTTCCGAGATAGCAAAAATCTTGCACCTCTTCTACATCCTGTCCATTAAGAACAATCGGTGTGCTTGCTTTCGAACCCATGTGCATGTACTTGGTTTTACGTACATTTATTTTCAGTCCCGCCTCTTTGCATTTAGAATGCAACGAGCGAACATTTGACTCTAAGTCCGAACGGGTATGTGCGAGCAAACACACGTCATCAGCATAATCAAGGTGACTTAAGATGTTAAATAGTCTCCATTGAAGACCTTTATCTTCCCCACCTTCCAGTGCAGCTTTCAAGATGTCATTTATTACCACCAGAAACAGGGCTGGTGATAATATGCAGCCTTGTCTGACACCCGTTCGCACAGGAAAGCTCTCGGACAGCTCTCCTCTATGCAAGACGCGACACCTTGCATCTTCGTAGGATTCTTTAATCATAGCTATGACCTTATCTGGAATACCTCTCCTACGCAAAGCATTCCATATGTAAGCTCGCTTAACGCTGTCGAAAGCCTTCTCGTAGTCCACAAACATGAGATGTAGTGGCGAACCCATTTCGGCTGACTGCTCTAATATTATCCGTAGGGTATTTGTGTGGTCGGTACAAGACGACCCTTTACGTAATCCAACCTGATAAGCTTTGAGAGTGCTCTCGACGACATCACTAATCCTATTGAGAATTACCTTAGCCATAATTTTTGATACGGCAGTAAGTAGACATATACCACGCCAATTGCCACAATCCCGAAGGTCGCCCTTCTTCGGAATTTTCACAATGACGCCCTCCTTCCATTCAGTCGGATATCTTCCATCATTCCACACCTTAGTGAAGAGTGGGAGGAGTATATCGGCTGTTATTTCCGGGTCCGCTTTGAGGAGTTCGGTTGGTAGTCCGTCTATACCTGGAGCTTTCCTTCCCGCCATTGACCGAATGGCGGAAACTATCTCTTTCTTATCTGGGGGATCGTTCCTAATAGAGGATTGTTGCGGTTGGATGTTTGGAAGTTGTTCTGTTTCCGGAATATCTTCATCTGACAAGATGTTTAAAATATCAGAGAAGTATTCCTTCCATCGTCGCAACTGGTGTTCACTCATATTAAGGAGAGTTCCGTTGACATCTCTCACCAGGTGGTTGGCGGTGAAATTCCTGTTCGTCAACTGTTTCATGATTTTGAATAGTGAACCCATATCCCCAAGGTAAGCCGCAGATTCTGCCTTGTTTGCCAGATCTTCAATGGCCTTTCTCTTGTCGCGTCTAACAGCCTTTTTAAGCTGTATATGAGCATCGCGGTAGTTCTGCCTCAAGTCGGGTGTTCGTTGGTTGACATCGGGTTGAAAGATGATTGCCAATTCGGCTTTTTTCCAATTGCCAACCTTGTCCCATGTGTCTTGCGACATCCAGGGTTTCTCACCGCTTTGCACATATCCCACACATTCTTCAGCACTAGTTAGAAAAGTGTTTCTGGTTGCCTCCCAATTGGCGTCCAGTGTGCGCATTTCATGTTCACCCAATGTGGATGACTTTTCGCGTAGAATAGTAGTGTATTCGCGTTTTTTGTTGGGTTCTCTAAGTTTATCCACATTAAGCTTGCGCTTCATTCATGCATCTTCTCCATCGGCGACTTATAGCCAAATGGTCGATCTGGTTCTGAGTAACACCATCAGGGGAAACCCAAGATGTTTTATGATGACTCTTGTGTCGAAAAATGGTCCCTCCGATGACCATTTGCCGAGTACTACAGAACTCCACAAATAATTTGCCGTTTTCGGGTCTCTTAATCCAAGGTCGTGAAGGGTCGACCCAAGGGTCACCATGCCTCCCCATGACGTGTTCTAGTCCAGTGTTGTCTGATCCAACCTGGGCGTTCATATCTCCCGAGATGATAATAATATCACCTCTTGGAACACGTTCGAAGGTGGCACTCAGTTGGCTATAAAACTCCTCTTTGTCACCAGATGTTGCGGTATTAGTTGGTGCGTAGCACTGCAGAATTGTGACGTTTCTGACACTGGTCCTGAGCCTGACGACGATAATCCTATCCGAGATTGGTTCCCAGTTAATGAGACTGTTTCTCGCTCTCGGCGTAAGGACGAACGCCACGCCATTTCTGGCTTCACTTTCAGGGCCAATGTACAGAATAGTGTTTCCGCTAGGGGTTCGTTCTTCTCCTGATCCTGTCCACCTGACCTCGCTCAAGCCCAAGATTTGGATGTTATAGTGCTTCATTTCACGGTCGATCACTGATTGGCGGTGCAAGGACCGAGTAACCCCAGGTCTTCCCCCGTCATTCAATGTTCGAACGTTCCAGAAGCCAATCTTAGTCCGTTTTCGAATGCCAAAAGTCGTTACCGTAGAATCAGTCCGTATCCGAGGCGATGTATCCGTTTCTCGTATCATTTAGGTCTTAAGATCACGGGTGATAAGCCCATGATCCAGTGAGTGTCCATTTGCCATTTTTAGGGCAAGCAGGACTGGCTGTGGGTGAGTTCTACAGCCCCCATCCCAGAGGGGGATAGTTAGCTCAGGTCCGTGGAGTCGCTAACTCCAAAGATAGTTGCAGGAATTGGTAAAACCTCATACTACAACTACCCCCTTGCGGGGAAACTGTTAAAATGATCAATCAATCAATCAAATTCCTGTTAAGACCCCCTATAGGGGCATAGGACAGAAACAACTCTCTTCCACAAGGCGCGATCCTGCGCATCGGCTTTAAGCTGTTGCCAGGACTTGTTTATTCCTCTGGCCTCCTGCTCAACTGCTCGCTTCCATGTGTTACATGGTCGACCAACCCGACGTCTTCCTTGAGGGTTATAATCCAGAGCCTGTTTTGCGATGTTTTGCTCTGGTTTCCTCAAAGTATGACCGATCCACTGCCACTTTCGCCTTTGAATCTCAATACCTATTTTAGTCTGGCGAGTTGTACTCCAAAGTTCGTCGTTGGAGATCACTTCTGGCCAGAATATACCTAAAATGCGCCGGAGGCATTGGTTTACGAAAGTCTGTAGTTTCTTGGTAAGTCGAACGGTCACTTTCCACGTAGTACAACCATATAACAACACGGATTTGACGCATGCGTCAAAAACTCGCAGCTTCGTGCGAAGGGAGATCTCTCTTAACCTCCAGAAAGGGGAAAGGATACCGAAGGCCTGACGAGCTTTATTTAGCCGAGCCTCAACATCCTTTTCGGCTCCGCCGTCCATGCTGACAATGCTTCCGAGATAGCAAAAATCTTGCACCTCTTCCACATCCTGCCCATTAAGAACAATCGGTGTGCTTGCGTTCGAACCCATGTGCATGTACTTGGTTTTACGCACATTTATTTTCAGTCCCGCCTCTTTGCATTTAGAATGCAACGAGCGAACATTTGACTCTAAGTCCGAACGGGTATGTGCAAGCAAACACACGTCATCAGCATAATCAAGATGACTTAAGATGTTAAATAGTCTCCATTGAAGACCTTTACCTTCCCCACCTTCCAGTGCAGCTTTCAAGATGTCATTTATTACCACCAGAAACAGGGCTGGTGATAATATGCAGCCTTGTCTGACACCCGTTCGCACAGGAAAGCTCTCGGACAGCTCTCCTCTATGCAAGACGCGACACCTTGCATCTTCGTAGGATTCTTTAATCATAGCTATGACCTTATTTGGAATACCTCTCCTACGCAAAGCATTCCATATGTAATCTCGCTTAACGCTGTCGAAAGCCTTCTCGAAGTCCACAAACATGAGATGTAGTGGCGAACCCATTTCGGCTGACTGCTCTAATATTATCCGTATGGTATTTGTGTGGTCGGTACAAGACGACCCTTTACGGAATCCAGCCTGATAAACTTCGAGAGTGCTCTCGACGACATCACTAATCCTATTGAGAATAACCTTAGCCATAATTTTTGATACGGCAGTAAGTAGACATATACCACGCCAATTGCCACAATCCCGAAGGTCGCCCTTCTTCGGAATTTTCACAATGACGCCCTCCTTCCATTCAGTCGGATATCTTCCATCATTCCACACCTTAGTGAAGAGTGGGAGGAGTATATCGGCTGTTATTTCCGGGTCCGCTTTGAGGAGTTCGGTTGGTAGTCCGTCTATACCTGGAGCTTTCCTTCCCGCCATTGACCGAATGGCGGAAACTATCTCTTCCTTATCTGGGGGATCGTCCCTAATAGAGGATTGTTGCGGTTGGATGTTTGGAAGTTGTTCTGTTTCCGGAATATCTTCATCTGACAAGATGTTTAAAATATTAGAGAAGTATTCCTTCCATCGTCGCAACTGGTGTTCATTCATATTAAGGAGAGTTCCGTTGACATCTCTCACCAGGTGGTTGGCGGTGAAATTCCTGTTCGTCAACTGTTTCATGATTTTAAATAGTGAACCCATATCCCCAAGGTAAGCCGCAGATTCTGCCTTGTTTGCCAGATCTTCAATGGCCTTTCTCTTGTCGCGTCTAACAGCCTTTTTAAGCTGTATATGAGCATCGCGGTAGTTCTGCCTCAAGTCGGGCGTTCGTTGGTTGACATCGGGTTGAGAGATGATTGCCAATTTGGCTTTTTTCCGATTGTCAACCTTGTCCCATGTGTCTTGTGACATCCAGGGTTTCTCACCGCTTTGCGCATATCCCACAGATTCTTCAGCACTAGTTAGAAAAGTGTTTCTGGTTGCCTCCCAATTGGCGTCCAGTGTGCGCATTTCATGTTCACCCAATGTGGATGACTTTTCGCGTAGAATGGTGGTGTATTCGAGTTTTTTGTTGGGATCTCTGAGTTTATCCACATTAAGCTTGCGCTTCATTTGAAGAATTTGTGGTCGTCGGATAGCTGCTGTACACAATCTCAAGCAGGCAACCATCAAGTGATGATCGCTCCCCACGTCAGCTCCACGTTTCGCTCGCACATCGAGGAGACATCTTCTCCATCGGCGACTTATAGCCAAATGGTCGATCTGGTTCTGAGTAACACCGTCAGGGGAAACCCAAGATGTTTTATGATGACTCTTGTGTGGAAAAAGGGTCCCTCCGATGACCATTTGCCGAGTACTACAGAACTCCACAAATAATTCGCCGTTTTCGGGTCTCTTAATCCAAGGTCGTGAAGGGTCGACCCAAGGGTCACCATGCCTCCCCATGACGTGTTCTAGTCCAGTGTTGTCTGATCCAACCTGGGCGTTCATATCTCCCGAGATGATAATAATATCACCTCTTGGAACACGTTCGAAGGTGGCACTCAGTTGGCTATAAAACTCCTCTTTGTCACCAGATGTTGCGGTATTAGTTGGTGCGTAGCACTGCAGAATTGTGACGTTTCTGACACTGGTCCTGAGCCTGACGACGATAATCCTATCCGAGATTGGTTCCCAGCTAATGAGACTGTTTCTCGCTCTCGGCGTAAGGACGAACGCCACGCCATTTCTGGCTTCATTTTCAGGGCCAATGTACAGAATAGTGTTTCCGCTAGGGGTTCGTTCTTCTCCTGATCCTGTCCACCTGACCTCGCTCAAGCCCAAGATGTGGATGTTATAGTGCTCCATTTCACGGTCGATCACTGATTGGCGGTGCAAGGACCGAGTAACCCCAGCTCTTCCCCCGTCATTCAATGTTCGAACGTTCCAGAAGCCAATCATAGTCCGTTTTCGAATGCCAAAAGTCGTTACCGTAGGATCAGTCCGTATCCGAGGCGATGTATCCGTTTCTCGTATCATTTAGGTCTTAAGATCACGGGTGATAAGCAGATCACGGGTGATAAGCAATGATACACAACTAATTTCAGCACTATAGCTCAAAGCGTTCGAGAGTTATGTTGTAGACAGACTCACTCGGAATCGAGGTTTTTGAGCGACAACAAATATTTATGGCATTATTATTATATATATATACAAATATTTATGGCATTATACAACAAATATTTATGGCATTATATTGCGGAAACGTTCAAAGGCTCCAGTACATATAATCAATATTTCGTTCGTTTATTTATGCAAGTTTGAGTTTTTATGAAGGGAGGGGTGAGGGGTGATAGTAAGAGTGAGTTTTTTTTTTAATTGATTCCTTAAATTACGTCCAATATTATCTGTATAGAATGTCAGTTTCATAGACGAAGTTGCATAGAATTTTCATAGGAATCGGTGTATTTTACATTCACGAAACCAAACATTTGTATGGGAAGGGGTGGAGGAGGTAGGGGAATCGTAAAATTTGTGACGCAATTTTATTTTTTTCTCTCTTGTAGTGTGCTCGTACAAAATTTCAAGTTCATAGCTTTTAATTTGTTGGTTATTAGTTGATTCAATGAAATAGGTCGAAATGATACTTTTGTATGTGAGGGGGTAGAAGGGCAAGCGCGATTGCAAAACTTTTAAAGTAGTATCATTTCAATTATTTTTATAAGTTTTTGTGCAAAATTTGAAGTTGATAGCTTTTAAGAGTTAGCTGATAACTGATTTAAAAATGCTCGAAAAAATAATTTTGTTTGGTAGGGGGTAGAAGAGGTAAGGGAATCGCAAAATTTGTGACGCAATTTTCTTTTCTTTTTAAGATGCTCATACAAAATTTCAAGTTCGTAGCTTTTAATTTGTTGGTTAGCAGTTGTTTTATTGAAATTAGTCGAAATCATACTTTTGTATGGGAGGGGGTAGAACGGCAAGTGTGATCTCAAAAATTTTGACGCAGTTCCATTTCAACTATTTTCAAATGATTTTGTGCAATTTCAAATTGATAGCTTTTACTAATTAGGTGATAATTAATTTCTTAAAAATGGTCGAAAAAATAATTTTGTATGGGAGGGAGTAGAAGCTTTCAAGGTATTTGACCAGTTAATATTTCATTCTTTTAAAGATTTTTTTTAAATGCATTTCGCAAATTTTCAAGTTTCTACCTTTAAATCTCATTCAAAAACTTTCAGTTTATGTGGTTTTTTCATTGGACATGAAACACCTTGTGCACGGTAGACCAGGGGGTCGGTGCATAGCAATTGTGGAATTTTTATTATTTCTTCTGGATGTACAACAAATAGATGTATTCACCTGGAAAATTTAAATTTTGTATCTTTCACCAGATCCCTTAAAAAATCACTCAAAATTTTCGACATTTTTGGTTACCTCCTACGTCCCCTTATACCTCCCAACGTAAAATTTTTACCAAATTAAAACACTACCTAGTTTTACAATTTGACAAAATTTGAATTTGATATCTGCACTCAATTTTGAATTATAACGCTTTGAAATTTTGGAAAGTGAAAATTTTTGAAATGCTCCCCACTTCCTCCGACTACTATTTTGTCCAAATGTTATATTTTTTTCGTATTTCTCTAGTATAGCTTAATATAAGTTCTAAGATTCAATTACAAAGCTTAATAAATAGCCCAGATACTGATTTTGAAATGTTTTTCTTTGCACCACCCCACCCCCCCCCCCTGACCATCCCCCTTACAATAATTAGATTTTATCTAAACTGATTCTAGTGGACCTATATGCCACCTTATTGATCTAAAAATATTAATTTTTTATGGTAAGTAATTTCGAAGATATAATCATCTGAAAAAAAAATTTGGGTAACAATCGGTTCTTAGCCCCCTCTTTCCGCACCCCAATGGATAAAAAAATTAAATTATTTTTAAAAGTTGTCCCACAAACCCCTCTATATATGTATGTTGAGTTTTAGCTTCCTAGCTGTTACCATGGTTGAGATATTTGAATTCGTATTTTTCAGCTTAAGCGCTCCCTCCGGCGTACGGCGGACGACGTACAGACAGACGGATTTTTTTTTGCATTTTTGGGCTAATTTAGTCATGAAACGTGAAAAAAACAAAATTTCAGGGTAGCAATTTTTTTTTTCAAGTCGATCACAATACTTTATTATTAAAATAATAAAGTAAAAATGGTTGATCTAGCAGTTGTGCTCAGCTTTGAGTGTAGAAATTAATGGTTCATCGCTTCTAAGGCGCTATTTACATCAATCACCATTGAAAGATTTTCCAAAACCTTCGCTTTTTAAATTATTTAGAGATAAACAGACAATAGCTCATCTATAATTTCTACGCAAATTCGATTCAGTGAGTTTTCGTAGTTTGCAAAATTTGAAATGATATATTCGAAATTTCCGCACGAACGAAACAACGAAAATTGCATTTCGTCCTCGAAATCATAGGTGAATTATGGTCTACCTCAAGACATATTACATTGTCAGTAGAGGTTGTAGGGGTATTAGGCAAAGTTGTGTAGAAATGATTATGCCTACCTAAACAAGGTAAAAAACGAAAGTTTTAGAAGAGTTCATTTTGAAAAATCGGCCGTTCGTGTTCGATGCAAATTGCTCCCCAAAACTTGGCTGAATTTCGAAGAACATACTTTAAAACAAAAATAATTAAATGCGATCAATATTGCGGATATTACATGCTTGAATGAATCCAAAAGAGTGCATGGAAAATTATTAAACATGAAAGAATAACACGTAAAACTTCCGATCTTTCAAAGATCCAACAAAATTGTTACCTACCGATCGACAGATGTTGGGCGGAAAAATTCAAAAGGTTCGAAAAATCGAGTCAATAATCGCATCTCGCGTATGTATGGCTGTGTGAGGTGATATCACATCTCAATTTAATTATAGTTAGACCTTCTACAATCTTCGCACGACTAGCTAGTAATTAATGGAAAGCGGTCAACATCTGGACGTGGATGTGGATAAGATAAAGAAAAAACCGCAAAACTAGACGTATATCGAATCGGACAGGTACCAACTAAAGACGGTGGATAAAAAATAAAGAACACTAAAAATAAGTTGATCAGCCCGTAGAGAATCGGACAGTGTGCGGTTACGTTTCTAGAGTCGGTGGCACATAAAAGATCGATCGTTTTTAATTTAATTTTTTTTTTCGGCATGATCACTTTGATCACCACTGCCACGATCGCGCATAGTCCGCATGCGATCGTGGCAAATTGCATGAAAATTTAATTTTTACCTTTTCTACCCCTCAAGGGAATCAAATGAAGTGTTTATGATTTGTCAAGCCTTGATATCTCTCCGGGTAAAGTGATAGATGCTGCCGCTTACACCGTGGTTAAAGAAAAACCAGGAACTGACAGAATTTAATGATCAGATACGGTTGATAATACCAGGTGCTGGTAGCTAGCTAATACTTTCAAGTATAGGGAGAGTATGTCGGCAAAAAAACTGCAATGCTTTTTATCACAAGTTAAATCAATCATAGAGAATGCCTCTTTTGATCTGATGCGGTGAAATGGATTGCATTTAACGCATAGTAGTCCGGCGCAAAGGGTCTGCTTGGCGGTAAACTACAAAGGACCCCTATTTGTCATTCAGTGGATTAAAATATATATGGGAGATAAAATTAGGGACGTTGATGATGAATTGGCAATTTCATAAAGTAAGTAGTTCAAATAATCTACTGATCTGATCTGATAAACTATAAGGTGAAATAATTGTGAGAAAGATTTGGAAATGATAGCTATTATTATGAATCGTGGGAAATATGACTTTTTTTAGGAATGAACGTAAGTCAATATACAAAGTTTGAGACGAAAACGAGGAAATGAAATCAAACTCAAAAATTTTTTGGTATTTTCAGAAAAAAAGTTTAATCATCACACAATGTACAACCTGAGAAATAAAGTTTTATTATATTATAGGTATATTTAATCTAAATATAGACAAATTATCAACATTGGTTTTTGAACATACATTTTTAAGGTAAAAACAGCTTAAACTGATTTTTCATCGAAAAACCTTCCTTCACACTTTATAACTGTTTTTACCAGTATCGGCATACGACCAAGAAATTTATCGATTGTGTCTTGTGGTATATTGTTCCAGCTTTCTTTTAACACTAGAACTACCGCTGTTAAATATGTACACTGCGGAGCATAACTATAAACGCAGTCAAACTATGCCCATTTTTGCAATTTATTTAGTGAAATACCGTTATTATACTCTAGATGAAATCTGAGAGTATGTTGTGTTTGCCTTACCGTTTGTAACGCTAAGAAATAACGCTCGCACAGAGCCGCCAAGGGTACAGAAATATTTGTTGTCGCTCAAAAACCTCGATTCCGAGTGACCGTCTGTCCGTCTGTCTGTCCGTCTGTCTGTCCGTCTGTCCGTCTGTCTACAGCATAACTTTTGAAAGCTTTGAGTTATAGTGCTAAAAATTTTTGTGTGTCATTTTTAGCAAAAAAGTAACTTTAATTTCGTGAATGGGCTATATCCCCCCACTCCCATACAAATTTCATGAAATTTCGAAATAATAAGAAATTGATTTTTCTTTGAAACTATATAAGCTATCGACTTGAAATTTAGGTCAAAGTATTATGATATGGATGTTATTACTATCACAGAATATTGATCAGATCCCTTTACTCCTTCTACCCCCTCCCATACAAATGGACAATTTTGAAAAATACATATTTTCGATTTTCATTGAAACTAGTAAAGCTGAGAAGACGAAATTTTGTCAGAATTAATTTTGTTATAGTTTCAATTTATTTTAAAAATAATTATCAACTTCACCTCACTCCTTCTACCCCGTCCCATACAAATTTCACGAAATTTTGAAATTTGAATTAAATTAATTTTCTACGAAACTGATAAAGCTATCAACTTGATATTTTGTATAAGGTATACAAATACAAATATTAATATTGCGAAAAAAAATTGTTTTGATCCGTACACTCCTTCTACCCCCTCCCATACAAATGCATAATTTTTGTTAAATGCATTTTATCGATTTCCATTAAAACTAGAAAAAGTACAAACTTCAAATTTTGCTAGAATTTGTTTCTTATTAATTGAAATAAGTGTTAGAAAAAATTATCAGCTCCGCTTCACTCCTTCTACCACCTCCCATACAAATATCTGTATTATAAATTCAAGAAAAGCATTTCTCCTTCAAGTATATGAGAGCTATCGACTTTGAATCGAATCAAAGCATGGTGATAAGGATGATGATAAGCAGTTTCAAAATCATCTTAAACGCTCCCCTTCCTCTGCCACCTCCCATACAAATGCCCCTGTTCAATATGATCAAATGTTCAATAAAAATGTTCAATACGATCAAATGTTTAATACTATTTTTTATATATTTTTTGAACTCCACTGTTCAAAATCAAAAACAATTTCAAGTATTAAAACTAAATTATCAAGTACGTTGATATTGTTCTTGAATTAGAACAATATCAAGTATGTTTTAATTCAAGGACAATTTCAAGACTGAAAAAAAACAAAAGTTTAACGACTTAGTTCTCTAGGTCAACTACAATCGACAAAAAAAAAAGTTCTGGTACAATTGACTACAAAAAAAACAAAGTGAAAATTCCGATACAAAAAAATCTATGATTCGACTTTTCATAATTTTGATTGATGGATTTCCAACAGCCCCAATTTCAGGAAAACTATGACCAATTTCTTTAAAAATAATGAAAACAAAAAACTTTAAATTCAGCAAAAAACATTTTGCATGCCATGTTCGGTGTCATATACGAAAAATACAAACCGCCCCCTCTACTTCTACCACCTCCCATGCAAAAGTCTCTATTCACTATTCGAAAGAATTTGAGATGAAATATTTCCCGGTGTATTTAAGTCATTTCCATCTCATCTAGAGTATCATATGATTTGGCTTTAAGCCCAATCATAATTCTGTTATGTTTTTTTAATTGATTATGAGAGATTAGAGAGAAAGAGTAGCAGACAAAAACAATCAGCAACAACTGATCGCTATATTTACCGTTAGTTTAATTTTGCTGAAATTTAGCCGGAGCATAACTATAAACGCAGTAAGTAGATTGTCATTAGTTTGTGCTATCAACTGTTGATAACAAGTCAAAATTATTCGAAAATTATAAAGATCGTTGTTGTTGTTGTTTATTATTAAAATGCAACGCGAAACTGTGCTTATAGATTTGGAAATAGGCCCAATTCTTGAATTTTTTGACGAAGGCTTGAGCAAGCGTGGTGCAATTGCTAAAAAGCTCAATCGGTCTGACGCTCCCATTCGAAATGTACTACAAAATCCTGAAAATTATCGAAACGCAGAACAGGAGGATCAAAAGGCAAGCTGTCAGACAGAAATAATCTCAAAATGCTAGCAACTCCATGAAGAACGTTGCCCAAATCGCTAAGGATTGTGGACTAGATGTGCCAAAATGGACAGTCCACAGGTTGTTAAGGTGTTCTAAGCCCATTTGTTGCCAAAAGCCGAAATCGGCACCACGTCCTTTAGTACGTCATAAGCCAGCAAGACAAAAATTCGCTCGAACAAATATGCAAACCAACTTCTTTGAGGTAAAATTATGAACATTAACTTTTTATGCATATTTTAACTATTATTTCTTCCTCAAGACCATTTTTTCTGACGAGAAAAAGTGGAACTTGGATGGCTAAGATGGTTTCAATGAGTACTGGCGTAATTTGCGAAAAGATCCCCAAATTTTTTCAAACCACAATTTCGGTGGAAGCAGTTTAATGGTTTGGGGAGCTTTTTGTGCAGATGGAATGTTAGAACATTTCCCAGTACTCGAATGAAGTTATCGGAATATACAGAGGTGTTGCTCATGAATTTGCCGCCGAACCGCTAAGTATTGGGTTTTTCAACAGAACAGCAGCGCCAAAATACATCTGAGGTCTATCACTTATTCCTGGTTGCAGGACCATAGCGTGCAAGTGATGTTAGATCCGCTTGCTCACCAGACCTTAATTCAATAGAAAACATTTGGAGAATCCTAGAAAGAGAATCTTATATGGAAAATAGGCAGTATGACAATATTCAATAGTTGAAAATGGCTGCTATTAATGATTGGCAGAATATTGATGCAAGAACAATAACAAATTTAACAAATAGTATACCAAACAGATTATTTGAAATGATAAACAATAACGGTGGTCCAACCAAACATTGCAATTTACAACTGTGTCTTCTTTTATTTTATTTTATAAAATTATTTGCTTGCGTTTATAATTATGCTCCGGTTAAATTTAAGCAAAGTTAAGCTAATGGTAAATACAGCGATCATTTATTGCTAATTGTTTTTGTTTGCTAATCTTTCTCTCTAATCTCAAATAAACAATGAAAAATAACGGTATTTCGCTAAATAAATTGCGAAAATGGGCATATTTTGACTGCGTTTATAGTTATGCTCCGCAGTGTATAAACCTAGTTTTACCACACCCGTCAAATCGACGGATTTTTGATCACGTCTTTCATTGTTACTTTTGGCTTAGTTTATGTTAATAAAAGAATATAATTTAACAAAAACAACATTTAATACAATAATTCATTAATTACTAATAAAAAAACATAACAGGGCTACGATAGCGCGTAAAGCGCAATCTTACCATACTCTAGATGAAATAGAATTTTTTGTGATCCCAAGAAATTTTGTATGGGAAGTGTTAGAAGGGATGAGAACATTGAACTAATTTTTTCCCCATCATGTTAAAGTAGCTATAAAAATATTTTATACAAAATGCTTACTCCAAAAATTGAATAGGAACTGAGAAAATTAGTGTGTGAGATTTAGTGAAAATGTGCAGTTTGTATGGGAGGTGGTAGAAAGAGTTTTTAGTGATTTTTTTAGAAATAACGAGGAATATTATAAAATTGACATCCATTCATACTTTTCAAGAAAATCGATTTTTGTAAAGTTGTGAAACTATGTCATATTGTATGGGAGGGGGTAGAAGTAGTGAAGCTAATCAAATATTTTTTTCTGATCTTAGTGATAATACTAATTAAGTATTTATTACAAAATATGAGGCCAATAAATGTTTTATGTTCTGAGAAAATCGTCTTAGAGCATTTCATGAAAAAGTGTAGTTTGTATGGGAGGGGGCGGAAGAAGAGGGAGGACACAAATAATTTTTCTACTGTAGATTTAGATTATTATGAAAGTAATATATCCCAAAATTCAGATTAATAACTTTTTGAGTAAATCCATTTAATATCAAATTGCGAAATTGTGTCATTTTGTATGGAAGGGGGTAGAAGGGGTGGAGCTAATCGTCTAATTTTTTTTACCCTTACTAACAATTTTAAATAAATATTAAGTGCAGAAATTCAGCTTGCTAAATTTTATACGCACTGAGTAAATTGGCTTAGAGTAATTCATGACAAGTACAGTTTGTATGGGAGGTGGTAGAAGGAGGGGGAGGACACGCATAATTTTTATACGGTAGATTTATATTATCATAAAAGTAATATATTCTAAACTTCAGGGCAATAGCTTTTATACTTTTTGAGCAAATCCGTTTATTATCAAATTGCGCAATTGTGTCATTTTGTATGGGAGGGGGTAGAAGGGGTGGAGCGATTTGGCCCATTCACGAACTTGACCTTACTTTTTTGTCAAAAACGACGTGTACAAAATTTGAGATTTCTACCTCAACGCGTTCTCAAGCTAGAGAGCGAACGGACGGACGGACGGACATCCGGTTTTGAGATTTTTGAGTGATAATATTATCTTCTGTATCATTCATTTTTTTCTCCGAGCCTTATTTCTTGGCGTTATAAACTTTAGAGCAGGGTTTAGGTTTAGGTTGTAGGAGGGTGGTTGCATAGAACCACAAGCACTGAGGCCATCTAGTTGGGCCCATTGTACTCCCCCTATAGTTATAAGTTGGAAGTCACTCCTCTTGCTCTAACCACTTGGTTCGGTTTGCGAACCTTAACAGGCTCGAATGTTGGACGCCTCTGAGGTCGTCTAGTTTTGAGAAGAATCTAGAGCCTAAACAAAGGAGACGACTGTTGGAGATTTGCGGACAGTGACAAAGATAATGTTCGATAGATTCTTCGTCTTCCTCGCAACCTCTGCAAAAGCTGTCGCTCGCGATTCGCATCCTAAATGCATGCAGCCTTAGCAAGCAATGGGCTGTGGTCAATCCCAAAAATAGTTCGGATACTATAGCGACTACGTTGTAACAGCTGAGCTGTAATATTTTTGTTCGGTTCTTCCCGAAAGGATTTGGCCGTTTTATAGCTTTCCAGCTGCCGCCACCCCGCCAAGAAAGAATCCAAAATAATCTGTTTGAAGCTAGTCCTCAGCGCTATTGGTGCTACATCGACTGACTTCCTAGTGGAATTGATGTTAGCAGATCCTTGCCGTGCAAGCGTATCTGCCGCCTCGTTACCTAGCAGGTCACTATGACCCGGTATCCACATTAGAAAAACTTCCGTTATGGCCGCTAGGCGATTTAAATTTTGTCTACAGATGGACACTAGTTTGGACGTAGTCCTGTAGGATTGGAGTGCCTGAAGCGCAGCCCTGCTGTCCGAGAAAATGTAACAATTTCCGGGACTGTTCTGCTTATCAAGAATAATTTTCGTACACTCGTTAATGGCTAATACTTCTGCTTGGAACACTGTCGCGTGTTCTGGGAGATGAAATGAAGTTTGGATGTCGAGGTCGTGGGAATAAATCCCTGCACCTGTCCCCTGGCTAGTTTTAGATCCGTCCGTATAGAGATGAGAACCTATACAGGTGCTGAGTATCGTAATTGTTGCCCATTCGTTTCGTTCAGGAAACTTAATGTGAAACTTCCGTTTCTCAACCTGCGGTTGGTTCATGCAATCATACTCGCGGTCTAAAAGGGAGTTTGCGTTTCTAATGACGTTTAGAATTTGTCCATGACCAATTTGTGGCGCTGACCACGATTTAGTGGTTTTCAATCTAATGGCTGCCAGGCCCGCTGCTTCTTTTATAAAATGATCAAGTGGGGGTAGTGAGAGAATCACCTCCAGAGCTGCAGTCGGTGTGGTTCTAAGAACACCTGTTATGCACAGACATGCCATCCGTTGGATCAGCTGTAAGGGTGCCAGGTTGGTTTTTAGTACCACCGCTGGCCACCACACCAGCGCACCATAGCAAATAATTGGTCTAACAATACTGGTATACATCCAGTGGATGAGGTGCGGCTTAAGGCCCCATCTCAAGCGAAGAAGGCTACTGTAGCCTTTTTTGCTCGTTCCTGAATATTGGCCTTCCAGGATAATTTGCTATCAAGAATTAGGCCTAAATATTTAACTTGATTCGAGAGGACCATATTGATTCCTCGAATGTTTGGTGGATTGAAAACATATGGTCTTCTTCTTCTGGAGAAGAGGACCAGTTCTGTTTTTTGTGGGTTAATAGTAAGTCCTTTATCTAGTGCCGAGCTATCTAAGAGTTGTAAAGCGGATTGCATGAGGTCTCCTAGAACTTGCTCAAACTTACCAGTTAGTATGATGACAAGATCGTCTGCATATGCTATTGTGGGGTAGCCGTTCTGATTTAAGATGGAAAGGGGTTCATTCACTGTTAAGACCCACAGGAGAGGTGATATTATTCCGCCCTGTGGCGTTCCTTTGTGAACAGAGCCTTTCCTTGTCTCTTCACCCATTCGAGCTTCGATTTTCCGTGAGCGAAGAAGCTTTGCTATCCAAGCAGTCAGGTCTGTTGTGTAGATCGCCCCCTCGTGGTGCAGACTGGGTAACGCTAAAAGATCTACAGATAGGGGGATTAAGTCGAAAAGCTTGCTGTCGGCTCCGTATCCTATCAAGATAGGGGGGATTAAGTTGAATAGCTAGCTTTCAGCTCCGTAACCTATCTATGGTCTGTGGCGGATGTGGTAGGGGGGATTAAATCGTTCAGCTAGCTGTCGGTTCCGTATCCTATCGCAGCATTGATATTATTGGGATCTGGTCTGGTCATGTTTTAGGCAGATTTAAATTTATTGATGGTCACTAGGGGATTCATCCCTTTAGTGATTCGCAAGTGTACGTACTACCTATATGGTGACCTTTATAAAGTACGACGCTAGAGGAGTTAACCTCGTATATAAAAATCCCCCAATCTACGGTGGAACAGCATATGCCAAAAGATGAATGGTTAGTGGGTAACTAACCAATAATATGCGAACTCTGGATACCAGGCGCCCTCCAGTTTGAACAAGCCTTCCCCTGGTAATGCGGAGCTCTGCCAGGGGTGACTCTACTTTCTCGCGCTATTCGTGGGAACTATATGGAAAAACCAAATGTAACCGATAGGGCAGATGCATCCCCTAAAGCATCACAAACAACGGCTGAAGTCGTAAATGATGAGGATAAAATAACAACAAACCCTCTACAAAAATTGTGTGAAACAACAGATGAGGCAATTCATCCAAGTACACAAATAAACAAAAGACCACCACTTAGAGCGGACAGGAAAACTCCTAGTAAGCCTCTAGTGAATGAGCAACTGTTATCAGCAGAACTGAAACAGTTAACGCTAGCGGAAAAGAAAAAAAGGCTAAGCGGAGCAGACCGGAAGCGATACTCATACCATCGTAACCAAGGGAAAACTGCAAATGAAGCGTACGATCTCGCTTGCCAGCCGTTCGAAAAGACGCTATCACCAGCACAAAGACAGGCGAGAAAAAGAGGCAGAACCTCTTCAACAACACCGCCATCTGTGGGAAGTGGTTACAAAAAGCCCAAAACCACAAATAAAAGCGCAGTACATGTACCTGCAGCAGAAGCTCAGCCCTCCACGTCAGGTACTAGTTACAGAGACGCAGTAAAAGGAATAAGGATCGGCATCATTCATACTGAACATCCTCAAAAAATCCTAACACCAGATCAACTGGAAACAATACAGGAACTCTTTCTGAAAGAAGAAGAGTAGAGGGCACAAACACTATTATAACCTTCTCCATCGACGGCCAATCGATGGCAAAGCTTAAAGAAAGGGGACATAGAGTATGCTTTAAATTCTCCAGCATTACTCTTCGTCCTAAGGCCAAAGAGTTCAAAAGCGGCGAGCCGCAGATGAACAAAGATGGCCCAAGCTCTAGACAAAATTAGAGTAATATAAGCGAATCTAATCTCCATCGCGCAGCGGCTGCTATGGATACACTAACATGGAGATTCGCAAAAGAGGAATATCAAATAGCCCTAATCCAAGAACCAAGAGCCGCTATGGGGAAAATATTTGATATTCCTAAAAAAATGGGTAAGTTGATCTTTGATAAAAGAAGCGACAGGCCTAGAGCTGCAATTCTAATATCATCAGAAATAAATTACCTAAATATACCTATCTTTATCCGAACAGATTTAGTAGCGGTACTGGTGAAGATACCAAAGGTAGGAGGAAGCCAGCAGGTGATAATCGCCTCGGCCTACTTTCCAGGGGAGGAGCTAGAGGCTCCACCACAAGGAGTCATGGAGCTGGTAAGTTACAGCAAAAATAACAATACACCAGTTATTCTTGGCTGCGACGCGAACGCTCATCACACGATCTGGGGTAGCAGCGATATAAACAAACGAGGTGAGTCACTCTTAGAATATATTACTACTAACAACCTAGACGTAATAAATAAAGGTAATTCACCAACCTTTATAAATTCAATTAGGCAGGAGGTACTGGATCTAACCATTACAAGCCCTTGCCTGGTAAACATGTGCGTGAACTGGCACGTATCAAAGGAAGCCTCACTATCAGATGATAGGCATATCTGTTTTGATGTTGAGACTTCAATTGAATACATTAGACAATACAGAAATCCGAAACGTACCAATTGGAGTCTGTACCAATCAGTCCTAGAATATGAACTAGGAATCGCAGAAGAATCAATAAGCAGCCCAGACTGCATTGATAAAATAGCGAACGAACTCGTAAACAATATTATTAATGCTTACGAACAAAGCTGTCCTGTTCTACATAAAAAAGAGCCAAACAAACACCTTGGTGGAACGAGGAACTAGCGAAAAAACGTAAGGAAACTAGGAAATTGTTCAACAGAGCAAAGACCTTTGGGAACTGATTGGTGTAAGCTGAATAACCTCCGTTTGAACACTAAAAAATGTTTTAAAATGATATATACAAATACGGATTGTAGCCTGAACTTTGACTACCATGTTGATAATGCTCTCCTCGTTGAAGTCTCACGCATAAAGGATTTAGGAGTAATGTTTGACAGCAGATTAAGGTTTGATCAGCACATAATCGAAGTCTGCAAACACGCATTTAGATTATGTGGTTTTATATTAAGAACTGCCCATACTTTCCATAATATGCATGTTTATACGAATTTGTTTAATAGTTTGGTTCGGTCTCGTCTAGAGTATTGTTCTGTTGTCTGGAACCCTCACTACCAATATCTTGAGACTGCATTGGAATCAGTACAACGAAGTTTTACCAAATCTGTTTTCCGAAAACTGAACTTATCTGACACTTGCTACAAGAGTCGATTACAATTACTTGGCCTAACTAGTTTAAAGGACAGAAGAATTTATTTTGACATGTTATTTTTATTTAAAGTAAATTTCGTTTTCAATACTAATCTTCAACGTGAACTTCAATTGCGTTCTAATATAAGTAATACTAGATCACATACTCTATTCGTTGTACCACATGCGCGGCTGAACGTATATTTTCACTCTCCCTTACTCAGGCTGCCTCGAATGTTCAATCAATCTTGCCTTAGTTTTCATGACTTCAGTCTACAATCTTTCAAGGTATATTTAAAATTCAAGTTTTCTATTAAATAACTTTGTACATATATTGAATTTCTATTTAACTTTCATTTTTTCTATTATTAATATTGTAATTCACTTATATTTGTTTTGGACCTCTTGTATAATTGGAATATTTTACTTTCTGTTCATCAAGTCCTTAAATAAATAAATAAATATAGAGAGTCCCTAACCGAATATAACAAACTTCTCAAAAAATTGAAAAAAAAGTCGTGGAGTAGATTCTGTGAAGAAATAGACGATCTCCCAACGGCCTCAAGACTTCAAAAGGTGTTATCAAAAGACACCCCGATAGATATCAGACTTCTAGAGAGACCTGACGGGTCCTCTACCAAAAGCAGTATGGAAACCCTTGAGGTGTTATTGGCAAGACACTTCCCAGGCTGCAGAATAATAGACGAAAATGAAGATTTAGAACCGGAGCAAAGGACATATTGTCAAACTCCGTCCAGCAAAAGCGCTGCTGGTAAAATCTTCACTCCGGAAAAGATCAGATGGGCGATTAACACCTTTAAGCCTTACAAATCAGCCGGAGTAGACAAAATATTTCCCGCATTATTGCAGAAGGGGGTAGAGATCTTATTGCCAATAATGATAAGGATCTTTAAAGCCAGTTTTAGTTGGGGATACATCCCCAAAATTTGGAGGAAAGCAAGGGTGGTATTTGTACCGAAGGCAGGCAATCGCCCTATTGATCAGCTTAAGTCATATCGTCCTATAAGCCTAACCTCCTTCTTCGTCAAAACGATGGAGAAATTAGTGGATTCACACTTAAGAACAGGGCCTAACAAGGTTCGTCTTAACACAAATCAACATGCCTATCAAAAGGGCAAATCAACAGAGTCAGCTCTTCACGGTTTGGTAAGACAAATCGAAAAGGCAAAAGACTATAAAGAATTTGCGCTTTGTGCATTCCTAGATATAGAAGGAACATTTGATAATACTCCCCATGAAGCCATAATAGCGGCAGCTAGGAAAAAAGGTCTGAAAACGGCCACAATTAGATGGATACATGCCATGCTAAGGAGCCGAATGACCACCACGGAACTGGGTGATAGCTCATTGACTGCACAGACTTATAGAGGATGTCCCCAAGGTGGGGTACTATCTCCACTTCTATGGTCAATTGTAGTGGATGAACTCCTGGACCATCTAACGGAACAGGGATATGAGGTTATAGGATATGCCGACGACCTCGTCATTATTATTAGAGACAAGTATGGTTCAATTATATCTGAAAGAATACAATCAGCCTTAGATATGATAATGAACTGGTGTCGGTCTAAAAACTTGAACATCAACCCAAGTAAGACTGAGTTGGTACCATTTACAAACATAAGGAATATTCATATCACACCCCCTTCAGTAAATGGAACAATTATACCCCTTTCAGAAGAGGTAAAATATCTAGGAGTTATACTGGATAGCAAACTCAACTGGAACAAACATATAGAATGGACTCATGCCAAAGCTCTAAAGGCATTTTGGGCCTGTAGAAGCTTATTTGGCAGAAAATGGGGACTTAAGCCCAAAATGATTTACTGGTGTTACAGAACAATTATTCTTCCAATAGTCACATACGGATCAACGGTATGGTGGACTAAAACTTTGCAAAGAAAAGCACAGCTCACGCTACAAAAAATCCAAAGGCTAGCTTGTCTTGGCATCACAGGTGCGAT
Source organism: Chorisops tibialis (assembly GCA_963669355.1). NCBI lineage: Eukaryota > Metazoa > Arthropoda > Insecta > Diptera > Stratiomyidae > Chorisops > Chorisops tibialis. The sequence continues at coordinate 166,125,087 of OY770263.1, read as the reverse complement.
GAAAACCTGTCCCACAGCGGCAATGGAAATGTTTCTTAACATTCCTCCGATACATCTCCAAATAAAAAGGGAAGCTATCAAAGGGGTGTTACGCTTACAAAGGGAAAACAACTATAAACCAGGGGATTTTAGAGGCCACCTCAAAATCCTAAGTAACCCAAAATGGGAGGCTCTAGCCTCCACTTTGTTGGACGAAATGCCGACAAAATATAACTTTGAAACCCTCTTCAAGGTTATAATTGGTAAACGCACGGACTGGCAATCCGCGTCACCTGAAATGACAGAGGGTTCAACCATCTGGTATACAGACGGTTCGTGCACCTCCGAGGGGACGGGAGCTGGAGTCAAGGGACCTAACTTCTCGGTTTCAAAATCACTCGGCAAAGAAGCCACAATCTTCCAGACTGAACTAATGGCAATCGAGCTATGCATCCAAGAGAACATAAGGAGAGCTCATCGCAACAAACCAATTTATATCCTATCGGATAGTCAGGCAGTTCTAAAAGCCTTATCATCCAACAAACATGGATCGAAGCTAGTTTGGGACTGCCTTCAAGACCTAATCATCCTGGGGAAAAGGAATGATGTAACCTTAATGTAGGTGCCAGGACACTTGGGAATTGAGGGAAATGAGGAGGCCGATCGCTTAGCAAAAAAGGCGCGGAAGAAAACTTAATTGGCCCAGAACCTTTCTGCGGAAAACCAAAAGGGTTTCTTAACCCCTCAATTAAGAAGTGGGTTCAAGAAGAACATATAATCCACTGGAATAGACTTCCTGGTTTATCAACCTCGAAAAAATTAATCCTACCACATAAAAACAAAGTGGAGGATATCCTGAGATTCAGCAAAAGGGATATCAATACTCTAATCGGGCTAATTACGGGGCACAGTGGAGTAAACCATCACCTCAAAAAAATTGGCTTAGCTGAAACTGACATATGTCGTCTCTGTCTCGAAGACTCAGAAACGACAATACATATCCTATGCCACTGTGAAGCAATGGCAAGGAGCAGACTCAAGATTCTTGGGAAGGGCATCCTTTCCACCGAGGAACTAGCCAACATGGCTCCCTCACTTATACTCAAATTAGCTAAAGCTACTGGGATATGGTAGGGTAAAGGGGCAATTATCGTAAAATAGGTCGGAAAGACCGCAGTGCACTCACTTAGTCCCCTAACTTAAATAAATAAATAATCCATGCAGTCAGGAGAGGTTCCACACTATGGCTGCGCAAGGCCTCAAGTATGGCGTCAATGTTGACGTGGTTGAACGCGCCTTCCACGTCTAGGAAGGCACCGAGTGCAACCTCTTTTTGATGGAAAGCTTTCTCTACGGCGGCTACCGTCACATGCAAGGCGGTGTCAGTGGATCTACCTTTCAAATAGGCGTGTTGGTGGGGGCATCTAACCGAGAGGTTCAGATTTGCCCGCAGGTAGCTGTCCACCAGTCTTTCTAGGCCTTTAAGAAGGAACGAAGTCAGGCTGATGGGTCGAAAAGCCTTCGGGATGTTGTGGGAGGCCCTGGTTTAGGTATGAAAACTACCTTAACCTCTTGCCATAACATCGGTATGTAACAAAGACTGATGCATGCTTTATATATGTCTACCAGGTACTGAATTATTGTTTTATCCGCGTACTGGATCATTGCGGGATAGACTTCGTCCAGCCCTGGTGACTTGTAAGGTTTGAAGGAACTGAACGCCATTCCTATGTTTCCTGGTGTCACGACTGTATCTACTAGTTCTGAGTTAGCTAGAATGCGATCGGCACATGAACTTTGTGGTGGGGGCTCAAAGCAACCAGGAAAATGCGTTTGCATTAAAAGTTCAAGTGACTCGCCGCTAGACCCCGTCCATGAACCATTGCCTTTATCCAGTAATTTAGGCATGTATGGGTCTTTGGATAGGGTCCTCTTTATTCTAGCAGTTTCGTTGACGTTATCGATTTCTTCACAGAATCTCTTCCATGAATTAACTTTAGAGCAAACTTATAATACTCTCAGATTTCATCTAGAGTATAAACAAACAAAACCAAGCAATTATATGTAGTATAGCACATTTGATCTACGTATGAAATAACTATCAGGCACATATTTTACAAGTACATGATCTTATCATTACAGGTATAAATCGCTATGTTTTTGTTGCATAATCGAATTTGGCAATTTTTTTGTGCAGAAGAATTTTTTTTTGAATTTGCTGGTGTACAATCCATTGCTTTCAGCTCTTGTTGTTGGGAAGAGGCTTCTTTTCTGCAGCAACTATACTAACTGGCTAGTTCTTCAGCCAATTGAAACAAAAATTGTTTTCTAGTTATATTTTCATCACAAGTCTATTTATATAAAATTCACGCATTGATTGCTGCCAAGTTCAAAATATTATAAAATATTTGCAAAGGCCATCTATGCGATCTTGCTTTTACGCTATATTTGCGGGCCATTTGGTCAACTACATCTACTCCAAACTTAGTTTTATTATGAAACGATACACTTTCAGGAATTCGTTTTCGATTAGAAGCAACTGTTACGGATTTATGTTTAGAGCTAAGAAGTACTACTTATTTTTCGAGGCTTTAGAACAATATCATTTGATTTGTAGAGCTTTGTAGAGAAAAAAGCCATGTTATCTTTTCTAACTTTAGCTATTTTCGGCCATTTTCTTTTATTTGCTTGTATAGTTCCAACAAGACTTGTTTTTTTAGCCAGTAGCTTCTTTGACGAGTTTTTTTTTTACAGAATGACATGTATTATAGGCAATTTCGGCCTTTATGTGCAATGCACAAGCAGAGTCATGGAGGGAAGGAACGGGATTAGGAAGGTAGGGGAAGGGGAGTGAGAACGACCGTAACGAGTGGAGAAGTTGGTATATTTTTCAGTTGTACTGGCTGCTACTGACGAATATTTGCAGTTGTTATGGGGGACTGAATGATAGGAAGCGAACGGAAACCATCTACTGAGTATCTAGGCCTTCTTGAAATGGAACTGTTTCACTTTTACACCTTTTGGCCATTTTATTTCGAATAATTTTTCATCGCCAGTAGAAACTGAAAATTTGTGCTTAAGAAAATCCCACTGTCTGGAGTGGGAATCGAACCCACGACCTATTGACTGAGAAGCAAGCACGCTGCCCACTACTCCACGGAAGCCTTATGGATCGCCATCTCTACAAAACCATCAAAATAATGATCCCAACCACACCGCTCAAATCGTGAAGGACTGGTTACTATATTATGCTCCAAGACAGCTCAATACACCCCCACAAAGTCTGGACTTGAATGTCATCGAGCACGTTTGGGAGCTTCTGGATCGAAAAATAACGACATTAGAGTGCTATAATGCTAAAAGAGAAGCTCATTGAGGAATGGGGTGAAATAACGCCTAACGAAAAATTTGATCGCATTAATGCCAAGACGCTTGCAGGCAGTTATAGATGCCCATGGTAGGCCAACAATTAATATTAAGTTTTGAATTGAAATGTAAATTCCTTAATGAAGTTTTTGGTGGATTTCATGATCGTACGTAGACTTTTGTCAATTTTTTAGTTTTTTTTATGAATAGATTAGCTAGGGTGTAGCTTAGTGGGTAGCGAGTTGGTCTATAATGCGAAAGTCGTGAGTTCAAATCCCGGTCGACGCATAATTCCAGCACACTCAGTTCTATACATGTAAAAAAATTATCCGTGTTACATAGTTTTTTACAAGATTCAAAACTACAAATTCATGCAAAGGTACTCCTGATGGTCTAAGTTCATCTTTTCCTAAGTGAGGAAAGCCATTTATAAAACATTTACTTCGCATGTCTATAGCTAACCAAAACTTAATTCCGAATTTGTCCGGTTTATTAGGCATATACTGAAGAAATCTTCATCATGTCTTTGTGGGAAACAGTTGTTTATCTACGCTTGAATTCTGACCTGGCGTGTAACAAGCTTGACTGTTATCAATAAATGAGTTCTATATTTCGGAAATCAATCCAAATTCGTCAGTTCATAAGCGAACACTCCTCTAGCTTTTTTTGTCGAAACGAATGAATTTCATAATTGCTGAAAATCTATTTCTACTCATAGTTTCATGAAAGAAAGTAGGTTCCAATTTTTTGGGCCACAAATACGATAACTTCATGTTTCTTGTCTCGTAGGCTCCTGGAGCTTACAAGATGGCTATAAAAGCATATCATAATTCATCCATAGTAATTTCCCAGTCGTCCTGTAAAATGTTTCTGGCTTTTAGCTCATTGCAAGCTTTTATGTGACTCATCATTCGATTATCAATTATAAGTCGAAATGCACTACTAACATAATCAATCATAACCAGTTGGGCCCAAAGTATCCTTGAATATTGTAAGTGATGGCAATCGACCAATACAACCATTCCCTAATTCTTCTCATCCAGTATCGTCTACAGCAATGTCCTTCTGTTGTCTTTTTTCGGTTTCTGTTTGTCCGATTCAGTATCTGAACATATACGCAATCGCATTCTGCGTTTGTGGGTCTTTTAGGGAATCTCATCTTCACTTTCATATTTATCTTTTTCATTTTGCTCAATATCTCGCACTTCAATTTCATCTTCAGCTGCTTCAGAGTCTGAAATCAGTTTTATTTTCCACATAAGATATGTCTAAATCATTATTACTTGAATTACTGTCCGAATAGTCTTCATTTATATTAGTTAGTTCTTTGAATTTTTCGAATAATTGTTGCTTCCTGGAAATCGTTCCATAGTTGCTTATGGTTTACAAACTATAAATTGTAGTTTTTTGTAAAAATATTTTCATACTTTTTTCACAGACTGAACTTTTCACAGATTACACTTTGCGCAGATTGAACTTTTCACCAAGAACTTTATCACATTGGAATTATAACTGAAAATGATTGCGTTCTAATTACATCCTATCTGTTAGAGCTTTCGGCACAAAATAAATCCTGCTGCCGAACATTTTGGATCATTCAATATAACTTTATATGTTACTGTATTTCAAATTTTTTCAGGAAATAAATATATAAATGGAATTTCTCAACTATTTTGTGATGCAATTAAGTTATTTTCTAAGGAACAGACTTATTCAGTGGTATACGAATGAATGTAAATATGAATTGAATTATGTCCATTATAGATAATCCATAAATTATTAAGTTATTATTATTATAAACTTTGTAATGGCTCAAACCGTCATTTTGACGGGTCTTGGTATAAATAGGTATATGTAATACTGATTATAGAAATTAAAATGGCTGAGTGGAAATTGAATAGGAATATATAACTGTTCTTACATTTCATTAAAAGTCATCATAAAATTCTAGAATAATATGTATACGATTTATATCAAAATTTTTAAGTATGAAATTTAAAAACCGGTCTTGGTAGTTCTAGTGTTAAAGCCTTCCACATGTCTTCATGTGGTGAGGGCACCGAACACGAACGCTTCTACTCGTATTGAGTTCTTCCCATAGAAGTTAGATTTTTTAATACTCCTTCCGCTTCTTTTTGTTCGAAATAGCCTCTGCTTAATTTCGAACCATATTTAGGGTCGTTATCTTATTGGAAAATGAACCCATCGCTAATGATTCTCAGCCCGGAGGAAATTACATTTGTTTCGAGAATGATTTTGTATTGTTCTTTTTCATGATTCCTTGGATTCGTACCAAATCTCCAGTTCCATACCCAGAGAAACAACCGGAACGGGATTAGGAAGGTAGGGGAAGGGGAGTGAGAACGACCGTAACGAGTGGAGAAGTTGGTATATTTTTCAGTTGTACTGGCTGCTACTGACGAATATTTGCAGTTGTTATGGGGGACTGAATGATAGGAAGCGAACGGAAACCATCTACTGAGTATCTAGGCCTTCTTGAAATGGAACTGTCTCACTTTTACACCTTTTGCCCATTTTATTTCGAATAATTTTTCATCGCCAGTAGAAACTGAAAATTTGTGCTTAAGAAAATCCCACTGTCTGGAGTGGGAATCGAACCCACGACCTATTGACTGAGAAGCAAGCACGCTGCCCACTACTCCACGGAAGCCTTATGGATCGCCATCTCTACAAAACCATCAAAATAATGATCCCAACCACACCGCTCAAATCGTGAAGGACTGGTTACTATATTATGCTCCAAGACAGCTCAATACACCCCCACAAAGTCTGGACTTGAATGTCATCGAGCACGTTTGGGAGCTTCTGGATCGAAAAATAACGACATTAGAGTGCTATAATGCTAAAAAAAAAGCTCATTGAGGAATGGGGTGAAATAACGCCTAACGAAAAATTTGATCGCATTAATGCCAAGACGCTTGCAGGCAGTTATAGATGCCCATGGTAGGCCAACAATTAATATTAAGTTTTGAATTGAAATGTAAATTCCTTAATGAAGTTTTTGGTGGATTTCATGATCGTACGTAGACTTTTGTCATAGCAGACCCACCGCTATGCTTCACAGATGGCACCACACAATCTGGCAGAGTGGCGACCGACACGAGAGGCGTGACCGACGATAGAGAGAAGAAGCTCTCTTGACATTTTGCGTTCGTCACTTGCACAACAGAGACTTGCGTTTGCGTATGTTCAGTAATAAAGTTTTATTTATCTCTAAAAGGGCGGATTTGGTTTGACTTTCATATAGTAGCTCGGCGATAGCTACAAATTGGTGACCCCGACGTGATTTTTCTTTTTGTTTTTTTTCTTCGCGAAATAAAAAAAACGACGCCAACCATTTTCCGTGGAAATTTATTCGCTTTCCATGTTGTATCAGACGCCATTTTGTGGCGAAAAAATAGAAGCGGATAAAAAAGATAGGAAAGCCGAGAAAGAAAAACGAAAGAGGCCTACGATCACTCAAGTTGATGTTTGCAAAAGACCTATTTTTAAAGATAAAAACGAAGAAAAGAATAAACTTGATTTGACTGTGGGAAAGTATGTAATTGTCGTTTACGATGATGAATATTTTCCTGGAAGAATAAGACACGTATCAAGCTACGAATGTTTGATAACAGTAATGACTATGAGCGGAATAAATACATGAAAATGGCCAATAAATGAAGATATTTTATGGTATAAATTGGAGCAAATCGTTGAAGTTATATTGGAACCACAACCTTTCAACCAACGAGGATGTTTTTTAGTTCCAGAAATTAGAAAATACAGAATGCCAATGTTATCCCTTCAATTATCAATGAAATTTATTTTCACTACCAGCAAAATGGAAATGGTTATTTTTTTTTGATAGTTTTACAAGTTCATCATTAGAGTTAGAAACATTTTTTATTATTTATATATATGAAATGTGATATGCTTTATAAGAATTTATTTGTTTTTATTTTAACACAATAAAAATGTATCCTTCAATCGAGCTTATTTTTATATTCATAACTGGTACAGCAATATATTCATAACTAGAGCAATTGATATTTTAGCTATTCATTACTGGGACATTTCAAAGACTTTATACAAATGGTAAAATAAGATCCGTTTTTTGCAAAAATTTAAATTCAATTTGAATTTATATTTTCAACAATTTATTCTACCATATAATTGCAGTAAAATCAATTTCAGAGAGTTCCAACGCTATATAACTCAAAATAATCTCCAGAAAAAGTTACATTATTCATAACTGGGACATTTACCTTAGTTATTGAAATTAATGGGAAATACCCTCCAATTTTTGGTGAATTTATGCAAAGTCCATTAAATTTTGTTGCTAGTTGCTCTAATTCGTGTGGATTAGAATAAAACATGACAAGACTACGCTCATACTATTCACTAGAAGAAAACGTGTAGAAAGTTTCAATCTACCATACATTGGGGAGTTCCTCTAAACCTTTCAGATAGGATAACTTATCTAGGAATCTTGGACAGAAAACTCAGATGGCGACTGAATGCCGAAGAAAGAAATAAGAAAGCAAATAATGCCTTCTTCAAATGTAAAAAAAACTTTTAGCAAAAAATGGAGACTGAAACCAAATATGGCTGGTATCATACTACCAACCGTTACATAAGGTGCGCTAGTATGGTGGGAAAGTACCGAACTGAAGTATATCCAATCACAATTGAGTCACATTCAAAGAATTGCCTGCATAGGCCTAATGGAGGCATTGCGTATGGACTGACTATCATGTCATGCAGAATGACGAGATTGCGATATTTGCTGATGGTTCGAAAATGGAAGAGGGAGCCGTGATCTGCGAATCTCCAGGCATCTACCAGTATATACCACGGTCTTCCAATCGGAGGTAATGGCTATTGCGAAAGGGACGGAACTGGCCTTGCGTATAGGTGTAAATGGTAATCGAGTTAGTTTTTACTCAGACAGCCAAGCTGGACTAAAGGTCTTCGCTGCTTACAGCCAAATTCAAGATGCTTGAACCTTTGTATTGTCATGTTGGAAGAATTGGGAAAAAATCCTGCACTTTTCAACTTTGTTAGGTTCCGGGGCATCGACATAAATCTCTAAGCGAAATGGCGAACAGACTGACCAGAAACGGATCTGCCGCAGCTACCGTTGAGAAAACGGACAATGTTGGCATTGCCTTAAGAGTTATTAATATATCTACGCTAACAAAGTTTGGGGAAGGGAAAATCGCAAATGGTTACAAAGAGAGTCGTATAACACCACGAAGATACTATGGTGTGGGTTTGAAAGAGGGAAATCATTAAGAATATTGAGACTCGACAGAAACTCCCAACGGATACTTGCAGGTATAGTCAAGAGGGAAATCAATAAAAATATTGAAGCTCGACATAAACTCCCAACGGACACTTGTAGGTATAGTCACGGGCCACTGTCTTCTCAGAAAACACGCTCGAACTTTGTGTTACAACCGCGGACATTTCTAGAGGCTGCGGTTTCATGAGACTGTAGAACATTTCCTCTGCCATTGCCCATGTCTCCGAACAATTCGGAGACCAATTCTCGGAGAGTACTTTTGTATCATGCTAAATGATCTCCGATCCTAGAAACGTATGAAGTTCATTAGTTTCACCGGTAAAGCAGTCTGGCTAAATGATATGAAGGTCCACATAGTACAAATACGGTGGCATAAAATGGGCCTATTAGTGACCTACGTACATTGGTGTCCTACACCTCCACAAACCTAACCTAACCTTCCACCTACCATATAAAATTCAAATTTCTAGTACATCTGTTAATCTTCCCATATAAGGTACATTAGAATGATAATTATCACTAAATGCTTTCTACCACGTTTCATAGAAAAGTCTGATTAACATTTTACTAGCTATGTGTTATTACCGAGATTTTGAACTTTTTTCCTTGTACATAATTCTTTTGCTTCTGCCACAAGCCTCCCACAAACCACTTGAGAACCACGAAAGTAAATCGTAAAAATTATTGCCAATAACTTCAAAAACGGAAAAGAAGGAAATCCCTCTATTTAGTGGCCATATTCCGTTCACTTTCGTTTAATTGCATTTCGAATGAGCCATAAAAACCTGCCCATATACTTGGGGCAAAACTGCTGCACTCTACCGTGTGTGTTGTATGGACTGGAGATAGGTGCTCCCGGCGGCACAGCCTGAAACAGGCCTGATCGATTAAATGCTTCGTAAATGCGGTGGCTATATTGCATGTTTGGAAATTGCTAGCAAAAAATAACTTACAATTTCTTTACTTTTCCTTTTCTTTTTAAGATCCATTAAAGGAACCTGCTGGCTGATGGTGGCCGGTCGCGCCAATGTATTCACCATGTCGTGTTGTCGACGTGTGTGAGAGTGAGCCCGGACGGTCGGCCCGGCTCTTCCAATGAAATGATGTCGCTGCCGGATAACAAGAAGCATATAAAAGAGGAAAGCACTTTGCGAAATACGATACCTTTGAAGTTCTCGGTGATAGTATCGCTTTTTCGGATCCACTTTCCATCTTCTACAGAGATATTTGTTCTGATGAAAATTCTTCTCACAATGCGAGTAATAATCTTCAATATGCGGCACGTTCTTCAGCTGTTGAGCAATCTTTCTTTCGTTTTATTTTTTGCTTTATTATTATACTCATATTCCATCAAAAAAATTCCATCTTGTATCTTTTAGACCACAAGAGGTTCTATGCCCTCCATCTACACATACACGGCCATCGTCATCATCAAGAAGCAGAGCACACTATCCGTACATCCATCCGTCTTAATACATCTCAGACTTGGAGGAATACGAGTATATCGCTGCTATATGGTCCCCGGGAAACCGGGTCTCCGACCAGCAAAATATTCCGCCGATGATTTCAAAGAGATCTCTTTGGTATCTTTTTTAGAAAAATAATAATAAATTCTGTCATTACTTTGATGTTTAATGACGATACACTTTAAGATGGAACGACAGCCCGAGCCAAGCAGAAAGAACTTCTTGGCCTTTTGAGTTTATCTGATTCTCTAAATGTCGCCTCACTCACTCGATGTGAGCTTGTGCGGATATTTCAGTTTAGATACTTATCCAGATCCGTCCCCATCAGCTTTACCAATTCTGTATCGCTTTTATGATAGATACACTCTCGAAAGACATATTCGACGATTAAGTGATAAATTGGACCCTGTCTCGTCCATTCTTCTATCGTTTCTATGAACAGCGGCTTTAGAGAGATTCTTGGGGTTCAATTTTATTTCTGTTATAGATATTTTTTTGTGAGTAGGAAAATGTAGAACCTTTTGAAAGTTTCCGGCACATCACACTTAAGAAACTCTAAATTTCATAAAAAAAAGATCCATACTTGAATATCCATCATAAAAGGCATTTTTATTGAAATTATGAGGGTAATTGTAAGAAGGACGTACCCAAATGTGGAATTCTGAATGATCTTCAACCATTCATCCTTCGTTCAGATTTAAATACATCAAAGAGAATTAGATTTGTCGCGGTTCGTCATAAGAGTACAGATACAGAATTTTACTTTATAAAGCTGTTGTTGTTCGCGGTGGGTAGACGACGAAGAAAAATAGACGGGCTGAAGTGGCTGCGGGCAATTTTGAATGGTGCCATACTTTGTTCCATACTTGGGGGATTGGACTTGTAAGCTTCAAGTAGAATTACGAAAGGATTATTAATGATCTTTGGATCGAGCCATATTCTTTGTAGTATATGCATCTTTTTTCATGCTTTAATAATAATTAGCATTAAGCTTCAATTGTATGGTTTTCTAAAATGATTTTTTTCTTATTTCTAAGAAAAATAAATTGTTTGATTTTTTAGCAACTGGGAGGTTTTCTGGAAAATAAGATGATGGTGAGGATGCTATGGATTGACTAGTAGTGCGTCAGAAATAGTCTCCATCGATACCGTAAATAACAGCCAATGTACTCTTCCCACTCTTTAGTGAGGTGTGGAAAGTAGGAAGATATCCAGCTGAATGGAAGGAGGGCGTCATTATGAAAATCCCGAAGAAAGGCGACCTTCGCGATGATGGCAATTGGTGTAGTATATGTCTACTTATAGTGATTTCTATTCTAAAAAAAATGTGACCCGTTCTTGCCCTTTAAGGTGCAAAATTATTGCAGTTTTGTACTCATTTTGTTCTGTTCCGTCCGTCAGAGAGTCTGTTGCTGCTGTTGTCAGAGGATTGTTTTTTTCTAGTTATCGTACATTACAGGTCAATTGAGTTGTACCACCGAAAAATTCGAGGCAAGAAATGCGCATTTCCAGGACAAGTTTTACCTAGTGCGCAAACCATTTTTCCAGCAGGGCAGAATTTACTTACACTAGAACTGCTAGAAAAAATGTTACGGGCAAAAACGGGTCACATTTTTTTCAGAATAGCAATCACTATTAGTCTGTTATTCTTAAGTGTTGGTGCGTGAACTTTTCGTTCTGTGTGTTTTATTTATAAGTTTGCCACAAAGTTTTTAACGCCAAGAAATAAGGCTCGGAGAAAAAAACGAATGATACAGAAGTTCATATAATCACTCATAAATTTTAAAACCGGATGTCTGTCCGTCCGTCCGTGTCCTCTCTAGCTTGAGAACGCGTTGAGCTAGAAAATTCAAATTTTGTACACGTCGTTTTTGGCAAAAAAGAAAGGTCAAGCTCGTGAACCGGTCAAATTGCTCCACCCCTTCTACTTCTACAATGGCGCTACAGCCCAAATCGGACCTTGGCCTCCTGATATTCAGGTCCCTTAACATTTTTCATTGTTTATTGTGGAAGGGTTATTAGCCCTTCGCACCACCCTCTTTCTATGAATTTTTCATTTTCTTAGAATGAGGTGACCAAGGTATATCCAAGCAGGCAATGTGCCGGAATTATATATTGCGCAGACCGGGATTTGAACTCACGACCTTCGCATTACAAGACCAACACACTACCTACTAGGCTATACCCTAATTTTTGTTAAATGCATTATATCGATTTCCATTAAAACTAAAAAAGTACAAACTTCAAATTTTGCCAGAATTTGTTTTTTAATAATTAAAATAAATTTTAGAAAAAAAAACTCTTTCTACCCCCTCCCATATAAATATCTGTATTATAAATTCAAGAAAAGCATTTCTCCTGCGAATATATGAGAGCTATTGACTTTCAAATTGAATCAAAGCATGGTGATAAGGATGATGATAAGTAGTTTCAAAATCATCTTAAACGCTCCACTTCCTCTGCCACCTCCCATACAAATGCCTCAATTTCAGGAAAATTATGTCCAATTTCTTTAGAAATAACGAAAACTAAAAACTTTAAATTCGGCAAAAAACATCTTGCATGCCATGTTCGGTGTCATATAAGAAAAATACAAACTTTCCGCTTTACTTCTACCACCTCCCATGCAAAAGTTTCTATTCACTATTCGAAACTTCACGCCCAATCATAATTCTGCTATGTTTTTTTTTTGCTCCTGTATTCAAACTTTTGATGATTTTCAACTTACTACCCTGTTCCGCTCGGATTCCCCTACGTATATTTTGACGACACAAAATACAGATTTGAGTCATTTCTTCGAGCACACGATTCTTGTTTTAACTTATTATACTCTAGATAAAATCTGAGAGTATATTGTGTTTGCCTTACCGTTTATAACGCTAAGAAATAATGCTCGCACAAAGTCGCCAAGGGTACAGAAATATTTGTTGTTGATTTTCATTGAAACCAGAAAAGGTACGAACTTCAAACTTTGCCACAATTTGTCTCTTAATAATTTATTTTTAATTAATAAAATTTTTTTAACAAAAAATTTGAACTTTGCTTCACTTCTTTTACCATCTCCCATACAAATTTTTTAGCTAGGGTGTAGCCTAGTGGTTTACAAAGCGAAGGTCGTGAGTTGTTTTATGACATAACTTTAAGTTCGTAAACGGGCCACATCCCTCCACTCCTTCAACCCCGTCCCATACAAACTTCATGAAATTTCGAAATTTAAATAAATTGATTTTTCTGTGAAACCATTTCATCTCTCGACTTGAAAATTAGGTCATAGTATAATGGTGTGAATATCATTAACCTTAAAAATATTGATCCGATCCCATTACTGCTTCAACCCCCTCCCATACAAATGCACAATTTTAAAAAATGCATTCATTCGGTTTTCATTGCAATTAGCAAAGCTAAAGGAACGAGTTTTTGCCAGAATTTATTTTATTATAAGTGCAATCAATTTAAAAAAAACTACCAACTCCAACCCACTCTTTCTACCCCCTTTCCTACAAATTTCACAAAATTTCGAAATTTCAATTCAATTATTTTTCTTCGAAACCGTCAAAGCTATCAACTTTAAATTTTGAGAAAAGTATACCATTGCTAGGGTGTAGCCTAGGGGGCATGCGAGTTGGTCTTGTAATACAAAGGTCGTGAGTTGAAATCCCGGTCGACGCAACATATAATTCCAGCACATTGGACAGAAACAACTCTCTTCCACAAGGCGCGATCCTGAGCATCGGCTTTAAGCTGTTGCCAGGACTTGTTTATTCCTCTGCCAATGATAACAAGACAACCGAAAATTGTATTAAAACAATTAACATAGTTAAAGTGATTCAGTCGTTAACTAATAACTATGAGTGTAGTTAAAGAACAATTTAATTGTAATGAAACTGTTCACAATTGAAAATTAACCATTAAACACGAGTTGATAAATGATTCCATAGTTTTATAGCTACTTGCTCATTAGTATATTAACTATTCTTAATCATTTAGTTACCTATTTCATTTTTAGACGCTAAATCAAATAACATTTTTGTTTGATTTTACCAAGGTTTATTTCTATGTGTTTATTCTTCTAATAATAAAGAATTGTGATCGACCTGAAAAAAAAAATATTGGCTACCCTGAACTTTTTTTGGGTCTCATGACTAAATTAGCCTAAAAAAAATATATAACAGAATTATGATTGGGCGTAAATGCCAATTACAACATACTCTTGATGAAATGGGAAAGAGTGTAATGTACTGGAAAATATGTAATCTCAAATTCTTCGAACAGTGAATAACTTTTCTATGAGAGGTGATAGATGAAGAGGAGAGAAGTGTATCGCATGCAAAATGTTTCACGCTAAATTTAAAGTTTGTAGCTTTCATAATGTTAGGGGAAATTGAACGAAAATTTTTGTCTGAACTTATGGCATTTGTATAGGAGGTGGGAGAGTAAGTGGGAGGTTTTGGATGATTTTGATTTTCAACACCCTAATCACATTGCTTTGTTACTCATATGTTCGAAGGAGAAATACTTTTTTTGAATTTTCAATATAAAAATTTGTATCTCTTCTTCTTCTACAATGGCACTACAGCCCAAATCGGGTCTTGGCCTCCTGACCTTCAGGTTCCTTAAAATTTTTATTATTTATTGTGGATGGGTTGTTAGACCTTCGCACAACCAGAGGGAGTTTTTCATTTTCGTAGATCGAGGGGTCGAAGGTATACCCAAGCAGGCTGTGTACTGGAATTATGCGTCGACTGGGATGTTCTGGACAGACGGACGGACGAACAGATAGACGAATAGACGGTTACTCGGAGTCGAGGTTTTTAAGCGGCAACAAATATTTCTGTACCATTGACGACTCTGGGCGGGAATTATTTTTTAGCGTTACAAACGATAAGGCAAACACAATATACTCTCAGATTTCATCAACGGATCAAAACAAAATTTTCCGTCGTCAATAGTATTTCTTTTATAATACTTTCAACAAAACTTCAAGTCGATAGCTTTGGCAGTTTCGAAGGAAAATAATTTAAATAAATTTCAAAATTTCGTGAAATTTGTATGGGACGGAGTAGAAGGAGTGATGTGAAGTTGATGATTTATTTAAAGCTGGTTGCATTTATAATTAAACTGACACTAGCAAACATTTGTTCATTTAGCTTTGCTAGCTTCAATGAAAATCGAATAAACATATTTTTGAAAATTGTCCATTTGTATGGGAGGAGTTAGAAGGAGTAAGGGGATCAGATCAATACTTAGTGGTCTTAACGATATATATGTTGTTATATTTTGACCAAAATTTCAAGTCGAGACCTTAAATAGTTTCGAAGAAAAATCAATTTCTTAAAATTTCGAAATTTCATGAAATTCGTGTGGGAGGGGGTAGAAGGAGTAGGTGGATGTAGCCCGTCCACGAACTTAAAGTTAATTTTTCGCTACAAATGACACACAGAAAATTTCACCACGATCGCTCAAAGCGTTCGAGAGTTATGTTATAGACAGACAGGTGGACAGACGGCCACTCGGAATCGAGGGTTTTTAACGACAACAAATAGTTCTGTACCCTTGGCGGCTCTGTGCGAGCATTAGTTAAACACAATATACTCTTGTTGTGTAGCAAATTCATGCATGATAATACATGCAACGTAATGCACACATGGCGCCGACTTCAGGGTAAATACCGCCGGGAACACCTGGTGCTATTGCCGGCCGCTTAGCACCAGCTTGTTAACCTAAACAAAAACACTGATACAAGTTGACGCTATGCGAGCCATCGTAAGAAAATATTGCTAGCCGGGCGTTTTTACAGCCGGCATGGCTTGAAAGGTCGGCATATGCCAATAGGCTAGAAAGTCGGTCATCGAGTTAAGTAATCGAGAAGGTATGGCCGACTTTCTGGCTCGAAATGCGGAATCAAAATTGCAAGTTGCAATATCGTTGCAACGAAAATATTTAGGTAAGCGCAAATTGCTTAGTTTTAGGTTTATAAACTTATTTTGACGAGTAAGGCAAAATGTGGTATTTAAGTAGGTGAATTAAGTAGATTTAGGTATAGGAATAACAACTATAACTAGAGTTCGAATTCTAAAAAGTAGAATTCAAAAAAAAATTGTAATCACAGACTTTTTGGCATATATAGTAAATAAAAAAGTACATAACCGGAAAAAGCGGACGTTTTTCTTTGAGAACAGGAACAGGATAGAGAAAGTAAGTATGAAATGTTGAGGAGTCAAGAACGGAGTCCCCCGGGGCGCCAGCTCAACAACAACCCTAGTCCTTTCTCCCCGCATTAAGAAAGCTGTTTACAGCCGCGGTGTAGAAAATTATTATAAGCCGTACTTAATTATCTGTGTGCGTGTCAATAAAAGACATTTCTGGCATAAATAATTTTAAATCTTTTTTATGTCGTACAGTTTTTACAGCCAGTCTCCTAAAAATTGCCGAGCTTTACAGAAAGCTTGCCACGAATTAGGGTTGAAGTATGGGCTGCAAGCAGTTTTAAAACAAAGAAGCTTCCCATAAAGCCTTCATTGTATTCAAATCGCTAAATTGGCAGGGGAAGAGGAGGTATGGGATTCGTGAAATTTGCAGTTTTAATTCGTTTCTCTTGTACGGTGTCCGTACAAAATTTCAAGTTCATAGCTTTAAATTTGTTGGTCATTAGTTGATTTATTAAAATTGGCCGAAATCATACTTTTGTATGGGAGGGGTTAGAAGGGCAAGGACGCTCTCAAAACTTATGACGCAATTTCGTTTCAACTATTTTTAAAAGTTTTTGTGCAATATTTCAAATTGATAGGTTTTAAAAGTTAGGTGATAATTGATTTCTTAAAAATGATCGAAAAAATAATTTTCTATGGGAGGGGGTAGAAGTTTTCAACGTATCCAACAATTTAATATTTCAAATTTTTGGAGATTTTTTTTTTGCATTTCGCAAATTTGCAAGTTTTTACATTAAAATTTCCCTCAAAAATTTTCAGTTTTTGTGTTTTTTTCATTGCACATGACACACCTTGTGCAGATTAGACCCCCACTCCGGTGTATAACGATTGTGGAACCAAATATTATTTTTTTTCTATGTATATCAAATAGATGTATCCACATGCAAAATTTAAACTTTTTATCTTTCACCAGAGGCCTAAAAAATCACTCAAAATTTTCGACATTTTTGCTTACCACCTCCCTCCTTATACACTCCCCAACTTAAATTTTTTACCAAAATTAAAAACTATGCAGTTCTACAATGTGACAAACTTTTGATTTGATATCTGTACTTAATTTTGAGATATAACGATTTGTAATTTTAGAAAAGTGCGCCATTTTTGAAATGCTCCCCATTTCCTCACTTAGTATAGCTTAATATATGTTTCCAGTTTCAACTGCATAGCTTAAGAGATAGTTGAGATATTCATTTTTAAGTGTTTTTTTTGCACCGACCCCCCTTACAATAATTAGCGTCTTTCTAAGCTGATTCTGGTGGATCTATATGCCACCTTAATAGTCCCAAAATGTGAATTTTTTATGATAACTAATTTCGAAGATATAATCATTTGAAAAAAAAATACGCCGACAATTTGTTTTTAGCCCCCCCCCCCCTTTTCGGACGCCAATGGATAAAAAAAATTAAATTATTTTTAAAGTTTGCCCCACAACTTTCTCTATATCTCTGCTGAGTTTCAGCTTCCTATCTGCATTGCAAGTGGAGTTTTTGACTCTTTACCTCCCCCGCCTCCCCCTTCCATCTGACACTCTCCAAAATTTAGATAATGGAGCTCACTTACCCAATTAACAACCCACCCAAAAACGAACATGTTACCTTTAATGGTCTTGCAGAGATGAGTACATATGCACGGCGTACGGCGTTTTCTGGGATTTCATTGGCTTGAAGTCATATCACTACTTCCTCGAAAAATGCATCAATCAAATCCATGAATTCATTATACCCAAAAATCATGCACACACAAATATACCTATCGTTAAACCGTTATCAGTCTAGGTGTAGTCTAGTGGGTTGCGTGTTGATCTACAATGCGAAGGTTGGGAGTTTAAATCCCGGTCGACGCGAAATTCCAACACACTGCCCGCTTGTATAGGGGAAGGGCGTGTACCTTAATTGTAGTGCATTACAACTTACTTACTAAATATTAAAGCATAATATTTCCCGCGAATACAAATCTCAGCTTCAAAATATCTTATTAACATTTTCATATAATGCACTATTGTTCATGTTATGAACGAAAGTGTAGCTAAAGTCAAAACGGTCCAAGGTGCAATTATTACTTGCACCTTTGTCCGATGTAATGTACTTTGGAACTTTATAAAAAAAAAACTTTAAAATATATTTACTATAATTTTACTTTATTATTTTAATAATAAAGTATTGTGATCGACTTGGAAAAAAAAATTTGCAACCCTGAAATTTTGTTTTTTCGCGTTTCATGACTAAATTAGCCTAAAAATGCAAAAAAAAAAAATCCGTCTGTCTGTACGCCGTCCGCCGTACGCAGGTGTGTACGCTCAGCGCACATTAACTCCCAAACCTTTCAAGATAGAAAGTTCATTTTTAAGGGGATTGTAGATAGTTGCGGATCTCAGGCGGATACCCATTTTGGGGGGTGTGCGGGTTCGGGGGGAGGCGGGGGAGCACTTAAACCGAAAAATACGAATTCAAATATCTCAACCATGGTAACACCTAGGAAGCTAAGACTCAACATACATATAGAGGGGTTTGTGGGACAACTTTTAAAAATAATTTAATTTTTTTATCCATTGGGGTGCGAAAAGGGGGGGCTAAGAACCAATTATCAGCCGAATTTTTTTTTCAAATGATTGTATCTTCGAAATTACTTACCATAAAAAATTGATATTTTGAGACTAAGCTGGGGGTTCACTAGAATCAGTTTAGATAAAAGCTAATTATTGTAAGAGGGAGGGTCAGGGAGGGTGCAAAGAAAAACACTTAAAAACCAATATCTCGGCTATTTATTAAGCTATGTAATTGAATCTTAGAACCTATATTAAGCTATACTAGAGAAATACGAGAAAAATATAACATTTGGACAAAATAGTAGTGGGGGAAATGGGGAGCATTTCAAAAATGGCGCACTTTTCAAAATTTCAAACCGTTATAATTCAAAATTGAGTACGGATATCAAATTCAATTTTTGTCATATTGTGGAACTAGGAAGTTTTTAAGTGTGGTAAAAATTTTACGTCGGGAGGTGTAAGGGGAGGAAGGTGGTAACCAAAAATGTCGAAAATTTTCAGTGATTTCTTAAGGGCTCTGGTGAAAGATACAAAATTTAAATTTTCCATGTGGATACATCTATTTGTTGCATATACAGCAAAAATAATAAAAATTCCACAATTGTTATGCACTGACCCCCCTGGTCTACCGTGCACAAGGTGTTTCATGTGCAAGGAAAAAACCACATAAACTGAAAGTTTTTGAATGACATTTGAAGGTAGAAACTTAAAAATTTGCGAAAAGCATTTAAAAAAAAACTTTAAAAGAATAATATATTAACTAGTCGAAAACCTTGAAAGCTTCTACCCCCTCCCATACAAAATTATTTTTTCGACCATTTTTAAGAAATTAATTATCACCTAATTAGTAAAAGCTATCAATTTGAAATTTTGCAAAAAATCTTTTGAAAATAGTTGAAACAGAACTGCGTCAAAATTTTTGAGATCACATTTGCCGTTCTACCTCCTCCCATACAAAAATTTGATTTCGACCAATTTCAATAAAACAACTGCTACCAACAAATTAAAAGCTACGAACTTGAAATTTTGTACAAGAACCTTAAAAGAGAAGAAAAAAAAATTGCGTCAAAAATTTTGCGATACCCCTACCTCTTCTACCCCCTCCCATATAAAATTATTTTTTCGAGCATTTCTAAGAAATCTGTTATCAGCTAACTCTTAAAAGCTATTAATTTCAAATTTTGCACAAAAACTTATAAAAATAATTAAAATGAAATTCCTTTAAAAGTTTTGCAATTGCGCTTGCCCTTCTACCCCCTCCTATACAAAAGTATCATTTCGACTTATTCCATTGAATCAACTAATAACCAACAAATTAAAAGCTACGAACTTGAAATTTTGTACGAGCACACTACAAGAGAAAGGAAATAAAATTGAGTCACAAATTTTACGATTCCCCTACCTCCTCTACCCCCTCCCATACATATGTTTGGTTTCGTGAATGTAAAATACACCGAATCCTATGAAAATTCTATGCAACTTCGTCTATGAAACTGACATTCTATGCAGAGAATATTGGACGTGATTCAAACAATCAATTAAAAAACTATTACCATCCACCCACCCTTACTATCACCCCTCACCCCTCCCCTCACAAAAACTCAAACTTGCATAAATAAACGAATGAAATATTGATTATATGTACTGGAGCTTTTGAACGTTTGCGCAAAGTGTTAAATTGACAATTGCCCTGCCCAAGAATCCCCTTTCACTTAGTCTTCCCTAACCACCCTAACCTGCATATTGACTTTCCACACATACGCAACTTGTCCCAAGAATAATAAAGTTTCGTCCGACTTGTTGGCAGTTTATTTATTCCGAAGATAAAAATATTTACGAACACATGGTAATTTGTTTTCGTAAATATTTCTACAAAACCAATTATTCATTACAAAATTAGTATTCGACGAATTATATAAAAATTAATATGAATTTTCTAGAATTGAACTAAAAGAATGATATAGATTTCTTTTTCATGGCGCTACAACCCAAATTTGGTCATTGGCTTTCAACTTTTAGCAAATGGATGGTTAACTGATACTTTGCACTACCCTTGACTTCTTGTAACACCCTACGGGCCAATGTAAAAGTAAAGAAATGGACCAAGGTACAAGGATACACTGCAAATTATTTTATTTTAACAATCAATATATATAATAATAATAATAGAATTCTAAACATGAATGAAATATTGATTATAAATACTGGAGATATTGATCGTAATCGCAGTTAAGTGTTAAATAATTAACAACAGCCCTGCCCTAGAACCCCCATTCACATAGTCTTCCCTATCCACCCTAACCTGCATATTGACTTCCCACGTATTCTTAACATGTCCCAAGAATAATAAAGTTACGCCTGACTTTTTGGCAGATTGTTTTTAAATGACACCGAACGTGGCATGCAAAATGTTTCGTGCAGATTTTAAAGTTAGTAACTTTCATAATTTTCAAAGAAATAACATTCTTTATTTGGAATTGTTGCATTTGTATGGTAGCTGGCAGAGGAAATGGAAAGTTTTGGATGATTTTGAAACTGCTTATCAGCATCTTTAACACCATGCTTTGCTCCAAATTTTAAAGTCGATAGATCTCACGCGTTCGAAGGGGAAATGCTTTTGTTGAATATCTAATTTAGAAATTTGAATGAGAGGTGTCTCGTCTCGTCAACAATGGCAATACAGCCCAAATCGGACCCTGGCCTCCTGAAATCCAGGTTCCTTAACATTTTTTCAGTACTTATTGTGGAAAGGTTGTTAGCCCTTCGCACAACCCTCTTTCTACGAATTTTTCATTTTCGTAGATTGAGGTGACCAAAGTATGTTATATCCAAGCAGGCAATATGCTGGAATTATATAGTGCATCGACCGGGATTTGAACTCACAACCTTCGCATTACACGATCAACAAGCTACCCACTAGGCTACACCCTAGCTAATATGGTATGGGAGGGGTAGAAATAGTGATATAGTTGATGGGACAAATTCTGGCAAAATTTGAAGATTCTACTTTATCTAGTTTTAATGGAAAGTGATATAGTGATTTACCCAATTTTTGCATTTGTATGGGTGTATACGAATTAGAACAAAATTTTTCGTCGTTAATGATATAGAAATATTATAATTTGCTCAAAAATTCAAGTCGATTGCTTAGAAATTTTCGAAAAAAAAAAAAATTAATTGGAACTTAGAAATTCATTTGAAATTTATTTTAAAACTGATTGCAATTATAATAAAATTCTGGTAAAAACTCTTCTTTTTAGCTTTACTAGTTTCAAAGGACGATCGCCGAAGATTTACGTTTTCCATTCCGCCACGCCCAGTGGACTTACGATTTTGTTTATACATATGGGGAACTTATCGATCAATTGATACCCAAAAGATAATCCCAGATTTTTCATCAAAAATAAAATATATGGAGATAAATAAAAAAGTAATCCTCAAAGGTCGTATCAATAAAAATACTCAAATCATTTCTACGCAATATTATCTCTAAGATTTCATCGTAGATGACTAACGAAATGCGTAGTGATTCTCAAACAAATAATACCAATAATATCATCAAACATCATCTGAGAAGATAACTAATTAACTAACCTAATGATCAAGAGGCAGGATTCATACTACTAGTATTTGGCAATGACATGTACCAGGAATTATAAGCCAACTAATCATCTTAAGATCATACAAACTCATCATTAGATATCTAAGATTTGCCGGCGTTTTAAGCTAAACCCATTGAAATTATCCCACTTCAGATTCGCCCTATACCGCGAATAGAAGGCAGCCTGGCTGGTTCGCTGACCAACCGAACTTTACGCGACCAATGCTTTATGTCACAAGTAAAACTTTAATTACTTTCAACGATCTCTGATACCATGATTGATGACCTGCTCACGAACATAAGTGGCAAATTAAGCATTATTATAGAAGAATTACCGCCATCTTCGCCGTGTGTTGCTTAGCGGACCGCAAAAATCTAGTCATTTTCGTCATGCAAACCGGCAAACATGAATGGATAGGGACGTAAAATTATCTTTATGCAAAGGCAGTGATGATTTTTCTTATTATCTACATTTTTTTCCTCCCAGACTTCAAAGAGTAGAAATCGCGTCCAACGTTTCTATAAAGGCAAAATAATGTATAATAATGAAATTGTAAGCATGTCGGCAATCTTGTCCAGCCGAAAAATAAAAAATAAATAATATACCTCTGGGTAGAGGGAAAATTAAAAGAAAAAAATCACCACTTTACACAAAAGTGAGACCGGTTAATAGTTCACGACTTGCAATCTTAGCAGGAGGCGGTTAAACATCAAAGGCTTAATATGCCACCACCAAAGCGATCTAGCTTTTCGAGCGACGCGCATTTCGACCCACCGACTAGTCGTAGTCGCTGTCGAAATCAAAAATGAGATAAACTATAAAAGAAAAATGTGCGCTTCGACGACTTCTTAATCACCCGTGGAGATACTTTTTACGAAGAAAAAGAAAAACATTTTTGTTTCGTACAGAAAGAGTAAAGAATCTTATTAATTGCTACCCGGTTGCTTACTTTCTGTGCCCGTCCTTCGAAATATCGGGTGAAGGCGTTAATTAGATTTTAAGTGAAATAATAGTCACCACAGCACCATTAAGTGCACCGTCACTTTCACTCTGGACTTCATGTCGAAACAGTCGGGGTTTAATTTGAAATTTTTTGGGTGAGTTTTGACCGCCTGTTGTGAAGATATTTTTATACCTAGTCGTGCCATAAGTTCTGTCACACGTATATGGGCAATTTTTGTATAAATGAAAAAGAGTTTTTGACAAAGGAAAATATATTTTATTTTGGCATACTAATGGAAGTAAAATAAGCAACAAATTATTCAAAGTGGCCGCCCTTAGCCTTAACACAGCTCCTTAATCTGTTGGGCCAGTCATCGATAGCAGTACGCACTGTTTCTAGCGGAAAATTAGCTACTGCTTCTGTCAAAGATCGCTTAAGGCTCTCGATATTTGGGTGTCGTCTCGTGCACACCATGGACTCTAACTCCGCCCACAGTTTGTAGTCCAGGGGATTCAAATCTGGGCTCCCAGAAGGCCATTCCGTCGCCCTTATAAACTGTGGAATATTGGTTTCCAACCACGCTTGTGTGGTTCGAGCTTTGTGGGCTGGCGCAGAATCTTGCTGGAAAGCCCAATGTCGATTGTTGAATAGCGTAGAGTTCAGCGGCTTCACACATCCCTCCAGGATGTCCGTTTGATAATTTTTCGCTGCAGTTTTTACGCCTTTTTCGCAAAAATGAAGCTCGGTGACCCCTTCGTAGCTGACACCCCACCATACCATGACTGATGCTGGATGATGTCCTCGCTGTACCCTAGTGGCAACTTCTCGGGCTTCTATGGAGCTGTGGGCATACACCTTATCATTTTGGCGGTTGAAATGTTCCTCCACCGTAAAAATTTTTTCATCGGTAAATAAAATTTCTCGATGTTTGTTGTTGCCGTACCGCCGAAGGAGCTCTTTCGATCTGGTGCTCCTAATTTGCTTCAACTGCTCAGTCAGCAAATGTCCCGTTGATCGTCGAAAGGCACTCATCCCGAGGTCAGATTTTATGATGCGAGACATACTTCGGGTGGAGATGTTCATCTCTCGAGCCATGATTCGTTGTTTACGAAGCGGATTTCGACGAATTCGACTCTCGACCGCTTTGATGGCAGCAGAAGAACGTACATCACGCGGACGTCCAGAACGAGGTCGATCTTCAATAGTCTGGATCGCGTTATATCTCTGGATCGCACGATACACAAATCTTTGCGTTATTTTTAACGGGCACAACAACTTGAAAATTTCACTCGCGGATTTTTCACACTTATGTAGTGCAATCACTGCAGTTCGGTTTTCTATTACACCCCATTCCATCTTCACACGTTAACGAACACACTTTAAATGACCATCAACTGTCAACAACATTATGACGTTTATAAAACTGGCCGATATTGAAATGTCACTCATAAAATAAAGTTGTTGCCAATGTGAGAAATTATGTGACAGAACTTATGGCAGGACTAGGTACTCTAGATGGAATATGAGGGCATATTGCGTTTGCTGTAATGTTTGTTGCGCCAAGAAATAAGACTCGTACACAGTCGCCATAGCCCATAAACCTCGAATTCGAATGACCGTCTGCCTGTTTGTCTACACGATAACTCTCGAACTCATTGAACTATCGAACTGGTATTTTTTCCAACTTGAAGTTCGTAAACGGGACACATCCTTCCCCTCCCTCTAGCATCTACCCAAAGATTGCACTAAATTTCGAAACAAAACATAACAGGACTACTATAGCGCGCAAGACGAAAGGAGAAATTTTTGTGATTTTATGAAATTGTGTATGGGGTGGTTAGAAGGGGTAGCAGCATTGAATTATTTTTTTTACGGCCATCGAAAATAACTTAAAGGGTCACCCTTTAATGCACGATGAAGTCGACATGGGTATGGGGAAACAAGTGGATATAGGAAAATTAGTAGGGAAACACAGGAGGGAAGATTTTGAAGTGGCGGTGAACATTACTCTTAAACTGTTGGAGGTTGTATCCTGTCGGAAAGAGATTGCTTGGTAATGAATTCCACATTACTGTCGTCCAAGGAATGAAGGACTGCTTATATTTCGCTGTTCTCCACAGCAAGGGCTTCGCAGTGTACTCGTGTTAGCGTGCAGCTTGGCGAGTATTTCGGGGGCATTAAATAGAGGGATAATCGGGGATTTTAGTTCCTTACTGTAATTACCATGGAAATATCTATAGTAAGTGCAGATTGCTCCGACATTTCGACGATACTCGAGGGAGTCTATTGATAAAGCCTCATCTCCAATTATTCGGAATACGGTCAAGTACAGCCAGATGTGACATGCGAGTTGTATTCAAGACGTGATCGGATATAAGCCTTATAGATGGCAGCTAGTTCGGAGGCAGAAAAGTATTCCTTACACTTCCGCCGAATACCTAGACGTTTCGAGATGTGTTGGCTCCAATCAAGGCGATTGTTGAATTTTACACAGTAACGTGAAGTCTGCAGAAAGTGAAATTTGTACGCCATTTAAGGACATATTAGAGGAACGTTATGCTTAAGAGATAAATTGCAGGACTACGTTTTTAAGGCATTAAACTCTACTCTGTTTTTCCTGCACCATTTCAGGATTAAACTGTTGCCAGAGTTCAATGATTGTATTGAATCATTACGGTATGAGACCACTGATGTTGGACATGCCTCCACAGGGGAGTCAAATTGGAAGTTGTTATCCAAAGTGCTGTCATCTGCAAAACAATGAATAGAATGAGAGTAGATGACAGAAGGTCGTTTATGAAGACTAAAAAGATGGTAGGAGAAAAAACTGAGCCCTGAGGGACGCTGGAATCAAGGGAAAAGGGTGCAGAAGTTACTCCGTCTAATATGACTCGAATAGAGCGCTTGGAGAGGAAACTTTCAATCCACAAAGTGTTAAAACCAAAGGCATTTACCTTGGCTAAGAGACATTTGTGCCAAACTCTGACAAACGGTTTGGGGATGTCAAGAGCAAGAGCTTGACCTTCACCAAATTTGTGAATACAGGAATTGCAACGCTTGGTAAGATAGACCAGGAGATCATGAATGAGATTTTCATCCACAAGTAAGTTGACTATCCTGCGATTGACAGAAGTTTCCTTTACTTTTGAAAGCACTGATGTAATGGCTATGGGGCGGTAATTAGCGGGGTTCGCTTTGCTTCCCTTCTTTGGAATTTGCTGAACATTCGCGACATTCCAGATCTGAGGAAAGTATCCTGAAGAGTATGAAAGATGGTAGAGATTACGAAGAGGTATAGTTAGAGAAGAAACGCAGTTTTTAAGGACATTAGGTGGGATGACATCTGGCCCAGAAGACTTATGAGTATTGAGCTCCTGCAGGATCCTGGAAATTTAGAAGAGTTTGTTGGTTTCGGTATTTTGTTTTCGGTTGGCGCGATTAGGAGAGGCGTCCGACCCTTTAAGCTAGGGTGTAGTCTAGTGAGTAGCGTGTTGGTCTTATAACGCGAAGGTCGTGAGTTCAAATCCCGGTCGACGCAATATATAATTCCAGCACATTGCCTGCTTGGTCACCTCAATCTACGAAAATGAAAAATTCGTAGAAAGATGTTTGTGTGAAGGGCTAACAGCCGTACCCGGTAGTGAACCGGAAGGGAAAATTCTTCAAGGTGACGATCAACGGAAAGGACATAAATACGTCAATCGACCGACTCAAACCCGCGTTTATGACCATCGAGCCGACATCGAGTACAGACGATCGAGCAAACGCAGCAACTATGACCCGCTCCGGTCGTACATCACGTCCTCCTGTACGTTTCAGGCTTGGAACTTAACAAACCCCCGGCGCCTTCACTGAGGGGGGAGTAATATGGCGATACGACGTCGTCGACACATTCCAGTGTCATTGACATCAAACGGATACATGCTGATCGCGCAAAAGCAGAATGTCCTCTTTCCCATACAACCAGATATGCTGATCGCGCACAAGCAAAACCGTCACTTTCTGCATATCGCCTGATATGCAACGAAAGATATCAAGTGGCATGCCGGACGATGTGCGCGATCAACAATTACTTTGTTGCTTATCACGCAGAAATAAAAACAAAGTACGCCAGCCAGACATGCCGCAGAGTCAGCAAAAGGACGCGGATTAAAAGCAGTCGCGCTGGCCGTTCGAGGACAGTTCCAGTTCCAGTCTCGCTTTATTTAGTGCACCGCTCTCTTAGTAATTTTTAGAGTAAAATATTATTTATTTGTCAAACGTGTTTCTTATTCACCACCTCGGTCCGCGCTCGCAGGCCCAAAGATCTATAATTTTCGTAAGGGCAATGAGGTGGTGGGCCAAAATGTCGAAAATGTTCACTAATTTTTGTAAGACCCTGGTAAAAGATACAAAGTTAAAATTGCACGTGCATACATCCATTTGATACGTATACATAAAGAAAAAATATTGATTTGAACCAAAACTGTTATCTACCAAAGGGGTGCCATAATCTGCATTAGGTGTTTCATGTGTATTGAAAAAAATACAAAAACTTAAAATTTTTGATTGAAATTTCAAGCTACAAACTGCTTAAAAGTCTAAGATGCTAACTAGACGAATACCTCCAAAACTTCTACCCTCTCCCATACAAAAGTATTTTTTCGACCATTTCTGAGAAATCAAT
Organism: Chorisops tibialis; assembly: GCA_963669355.1. Lineage (NCBI taxonomy): Eukaryota > Metazoa > Arthropoda > Insecta > Diptera > Stratiomyidae > Chorisops > Chorisops tibialis. The sequence goes on along the minus strand of OY770263.1, from coordinate 166,097,003 downwards.
TATCACCAAACCGCTAAAAACTATAGCTTGGGTGTAGCCTAGCGGGAAAAGTGTTGGTTTATAAGTCGTGAAATAAAATTCCGCTCGACGCATAATTCCAGCACACTGCCTGCTTGTGTAAATCTTGGTCACCTCAATCTACAAAAATGAAAAACTCGTAGATAGATGGTTGTACAAAGGTCTAATAACCCTTCCACAATAAATAATGGAAAAATGTTAAGGAACCTGAAGGTCAGGAGGCCAAGGCCCGATTTGGGCTATAATGCCATTGTAGAAGTAGAAGATTCTAAAAATATTTCAAATAAAATTGTATCAAAAGTCCTTCCACCCCGTCCCAAGCAAAAGTATGATTTCGACCAATTGCAATAAATCAACTAATTAAAAGCTACGAACTTGAGATTTTATACGAACACCTTTCAAAAGAAACTTAACAAAACTGCATCGCGAATTGTTCTATTCTCTCACCTTCTCTATCCCCTACCATACAAATGTATGGTTTTAATTTAAAATGCACCGAGAGAATTTCGTCTATGAAACTAACATTCTATACAGCGAATTTTGAGCGCGATTCCAGCAATCAATTAAACAATTATTGATGTGAAACCATCCTTTCTATCCCCCCCCCCCCAAACCCAAACTTGCGTATAAACGAATGAAAAATTGATTCTATGTACTGGACCTATTTATCGTAACCGCAGCTTAGTATTAAATAATTAACAACAGCCCTGCCCTAGAATCGCCATTCACATAGACTTTCTTATCCACCCTAACCTGCATATTGTATTCCCACATATTCTCAACTTGTTCCAAGAATAATCAAGTTGTGCCCGACTTGTTGGCATATTTTTTTATGTAGTAGTTGGCACCAATTAAAAATAAATAGAAATATGTTTAAACTAAGCAATTCGTTAAAATCTTTGAAGTAATAATCACCATCAATAGCGCGACAGCCTAAATCAGGCCCTGGCTTCCTGAAGTCGTCGCCTCCAATCATCTCGATCCCAAGACCGCGTCCTCCAGCTGCTAATTATGCTCTAGATGAAATCTGAGAGTATATTGTGTTTGCCTTACCGTTTGTAACGCTAAGAAATAATGCACGCACAGAGTCGCCAAGGGTACAGAAATATTTGTTGTCGCTTAAAAACCTCGATTCAGAGTGACCGTCTGTCCGTCTGTCTACAACATAACTCTCGAAAGCTTTGACCTATCGTGCTGAAATTTGTCATATGTCATTTTTAGCCAAAAAGTAACTTTAATTTCGTGAACGGGCTCCACCACTTCTTCTGCCCTCTCCCACACGAATTTCATGAAATTTTAAAATTTAAAGAAATTGATTTTTCTCCGAAACCATTTCGCGCACAAAAAAGTATATGACGTCGATAAAATTTCACAAATCTGAGAAGTTGTTGACAAATGCCTAGGTTTACCATGTCACGTTTCTGATCCGCCATTGTTGATTAGTATATACTGCTGGCGCCATCTATTCGGAAACGTCGGGTTTCAACTTGTATTCGCGATATATTTGCAGCTTATTGTTCCTGTGCCCTTTTTTGGATTTCATTATTGGAAGTACCGAATAATACTAAACATCCACAGAACTTCAACCGAGTCACCGGATACAAGTTATCAGCAGTTTGGCTACCTGCCTTAAAATTTGGTAAGAACAAAATCCATACTCAGAAATCCTTAACTAATTTAACTACCTGATACTAATTAATTAACAAATTTAACCTTAATTACCCTTCCCACACTCAATTTACCCCCCTTTTCTATATAATAATTGTCGATCAGTTTGATAAAGGTCTCAGCAGAGACCGAAACCTCACGAATAATAAAGCGTAAGAGTGTAGAATCTGGAAATTTTTTCTTTCAATGGTATTTCTGCTGGGGGTTCTCTTGATTACTTAACCTCGCTCAAGTCCAAAATTTGGATGTTATAGGGATCCACGGTCAATCACTAATTGGCGATGTACGGACCGAGTGAACCCAACCCTTCCACCGTCATTGAATATTCGTAAAATGCAAAAGCCAATCATAGTCTGTTTTCGGATGCGTTTCCGTAGAATCCGTTCCTATCCGAGGCGCTATATCCGATTCTTGCATGAGTTGGATTTTAAGATTACAGGTGATAAGCCTATGATCCGATCTGATTAGAATACGTTACACGTTCTTTGAAATATATCATACCGCATTTTTCGACATTTTTGTTCCTCTCCCTTTATTGCAATCCACACAAAAAATATGTTAGAATTAATCAAACCTAATATCTCCCCTAAATCTCCAGATAAGTTAATCTACTAAACGAAGTCTGAATATTAATTCATTTACTAATTCCATACTTGCATCTGGTGTCCAGCAACATACGTAATTTGTAACTAAAGCCCTTCTTTTTCTTGTATCAAAGTAATAATCAAGTTTATCAGGAAAACAGAAACAGCAACCATTCATTATTAATAAGAAATAACAATTTTTGTCACTAAGAAAATGAGAAGATCATCGTATACGTCTTGTTACTTTGGTTAAAAAAAAATAAAGATACTATCTAGGCGCTTCCGTTTGCAGGATCAGAGATGAGTTATAGTTATTACTGATATTTGATATTCCTTACGATTCCGAATGGTGTGGTACGTTATGATGAAACCCCTAGTGCGGTAAGTACTTAAAATAACTGAAATTCTTCAAGACTCCAAGTCTTTTATTCTCGACGAATCGCCCGCTTCATCTTCTTCTTTACTTCTGTAATTGAATACTCGTGGCCGAGGACAAATTGAGTGGAAATGCGTGTAGTGTGTGCGGTCGAGCGGTGTCATTGAATAAATTTTACTTCTGGAGAAAGAAATAATAATAAAAACATAATAGGACTACGATTGGGCGTAAGGCCCAATCATGCGGTACTCTATATGAAGAGATTTTTTTTGATTTTAAGAAATTGTGTAGGGGAAGTGATAGAGAAGGTGTCAAGATTGAATTAATTTTTTCACACTACGCTAGAGTTGCTATCAAAATGTTTTATATAAAATTTAGGATTCAAAAATGTAATAGGTGCTGAGAAGATTAGTGTATTGGATTTGGTGAAATTGTGCAGTGTGTCTGGGAGGTGGTAGAAGGAGGGGCGAGTTCTTAACGACTTTTTCAGAAATAACTATAAACATCATTTAATTGACGTAATTACAGATCAGTAGCCTTCATACTTTTTAGGAAAATCGACTTTTTGTAAAGTTGTGAAATTGTGTCAGATTGTATGGGAGGAGTAGAAGGAGTGAAGCTATTCGTCTATTTTTTTTGTTTTACTAATAATTCTAAATAAATATTTAGTGCACAATCCCAGCTCGATAAATTTTATACATACTAAGTAAATTTGTTTTGAGTATTTCATGAAAAGTGCGGTTTGTATGGGATGTGGTGGAAGGAGTGGGAGTATTCAAATAATTTTTATACTGTACGTCACACTTATGATAAAAAATAAAACAATATATTCCAAATTTCAAATCATTAGCTTTTATAGTTTCCACGAAACGGACAGACGGACATCCGGTTTTACAATTTTTGAGCGACAGCAAATATTTCTGTACCCTTGGCAACTCTGTGCGAGCATTTTTTCTTGGCGTTACAAGCAGATCAAATTTTTTGTTAACGAAAATAATTAATGTAATGATTTTTTAAAACTACCTAGTTCTGTTAGAAAGTTTGGGCTTTGTTAATTCTCTATGAGCATCAGCAACGACCTGTTCTTTTACCGGTTCTTGAAATGACCTTCAGATGGGTTCCTTTCGGAGAGCAAAACGTCAGATGCTTACACCACCTCTTAAAACCATATGAGCAGAAAGAGCAAAGGCGTTTTTTGCTACACAAATGGTCTGCATCACACTTGTTTTCTGACGAGAACAATTTCACGGTCGAAGAGAAAATTATCCGCCAAAATGACCGGCTCTATGCTACCAGCTCTCTGGAGGAAGCATGGGAAAAAAGTTAAAGGGATACAAAGGGGTTATCATCCCTCATCAGTGATGGGGGTCAGCTTTGTGTGAAAAGGGCGCCAAAACTCGGGTCAGTAATTATGAAGAAGATATTTTAGTGCGTGTTGTGATACCTTTGCGTGAAACCATGTTCGGAGGACAACACTGGGTGTTCCAGCAAAGATTCTGCAACCGCACACAAGACCAGATCAATTCAGCTGTGGCTTGAGGAAAACATTCCTGAGATTATAAGGGCTCAGATTGGCCCAGACCTCAATCCGTTTGCCTACTTCTATGATCTGTTCATGAGGAAATGACCTTCCGAAGACATCACCGGAATTTGGAGAGATCCCTGATCAAGGCAAGGGACGAGTTGGCGCTGGTAAAGGTGCGTACTGTTTTTTGACTGGCCACGCAGACTCCGGGCTTGTTTTCATGCAAAAGGACGTCGTTTTGAATAATTTTTTTTTACCATTTGTAGTACTGCTCAAAATATTTCCTAAAAATATAAATTTACAAAGTCATTTCTATTAACAAAAATTTTTTGTAACAGAGCTCATGGCAGGACTAGGTGAAACAAAATGAAATTTAAATCAACAGAAGCCGTCAAATTCACTCTATCGTCTGACTGGTTCCCGACGATAGCTCGACTAAGTCTCCAAAGAAAGGAATGGTAAAAGTATCAAAATTTTATTAAGAAAGACCTTGTACCTTGCTAAATAACAGAAAAATAGCTGGAAATAGGAGAAAAACCCCGGCGCCAAATGTTTGATTAGACAACGATAACCAAGACGCATTACACCGAAAAAGAGAAGTTTATGAAATATTATTAATGACAAATTTTCGAGTAATACTAAAGATATACAATTAATATGGGCCCAATACTTCGAACACCTTCTTAACCCGAACCCATCATCCGCACTCACAGCGGAACAAAATAGCAGATGCAGCTGATTTAACAGGAAGTGAAGTGTCTTGAGTCCTTCAAACTCGAGGAAGTCAAAATCACTGAGGCACCATCAAGGTACTGAACTCGTATATAAACTCTGACAAACTCTGCTGCGAAAACTATCGAGAAATATCTTTACTGCGTACATATGTCTTATAAAGTTTTGACGAAAATTCTCTCGCTCTGTGCTTGCAAAGTACTGTTACATGCCAACACTATGCCGCTCACCGAATGTTCGAGATCTTCGACAACAACAACACTGCAAGTTCTTTTCCACGAACGAAAGCAGCAACAATTACACGCGCGCACAGATTTCGATCAAGTTACATGCCGACACACGTTGGACTATTGAGCGGCGTCGCTATGGGCGGCGAGGTATGGACGACGGTCGGTTGTGCTGGGTATAAAAGGGCGAGCGTTCATGAAAAAGAGAAGTCGAAATCAGAGCACCGCGGGATTAACTCACGAAAGGTGGAGTGCGAAAGAATCGGAGATAGAAAAGCGATAGTTGGTGAATGGAAAAATTATTTATGATAGTTAAAGGAAGCAATTAATAAAAGTTTACGGATTTACGGAAACTAGTTTCATTTTTATTTGAAATCCAGCGACTCCTTTCGCACATCAGTATTGTATTGGTGAATACCAGTGAGCGAAGTAGATATTATAGTTAAACATGCAGACAGCAAATCACTACTAAGATTCTCAAACTAGAAAACGCGGTTACTAAGCCGAGAAGGATAGAGGCGTACCATATAAGAGGCGCAGTATACAGAGACCCCGATTTGGGAAAAAATTAACCAATAATTTACCGTGATTACCATTTTTTGGGGACGTTCAGCCACATCAGTCATCATCATCATCATCAATGGCGCGACAGCCCAAGTCGGGCCTTGGCCTCCTGAAGTCGTCGCCTCCAATCTTCTCGATCCAAAGACCGCGTCCTCGAGCTGCTAATTTTTAAGATGGCTTTACTATCTTCATCAACCGAGTCTTCCCATCGCTTGCGTGACTTGCATACTGGCCGGTTACCACTCGCTTTGCCTTTCAGAGCACGTTTGGGGATTCTTCTGTCTTCCATTCGCTCTACATGGCCAGCCCACTGCAGTTTACGTAGCTTGATGAACGTTGAAGCTTCTGGCTCGTCGTAGAGTTGATACAACTCATGGTTGTATCTTATTCGCCATTCCGTTACTTCCTTCACAGGTCCCAAAATTCTTCGGAGGACCTTTCTTTCAAATGCGTTAACTGCTTTTTCGGAAGTTCGTGTTAATGTCCATGTCTCGCTGCCATAACAGAGCACAGGTCGTACAATAGTTTTATATATCCGCAGCTTATTGTTCCTGTGCACTTTCTTGGATTTCATTATTGGAAGTACCGAATAATACGTCTTATTTTCTAATATTATCCGTCGTTTGATTTCGTCTGTTTCATTACCGTCCTTTGTTAGATTAGCCCCAAGATATATGAAATTGGCCACATTCTCCAAATTATATTCCGCAATCGTTATGTTTTGTCTAATAGGCGCTCTCCTTCTTGTTTGCGTCATTACTAATGCGCAGCCCGACTTCTTTTGCGGTGGAGTCAAGATTGACAAATACCTCCTTAGCACTAGGGAAGGATCTTGCTAGGATGTTAATGTCGTCAGCGTATGCTACTAGTTGGGTGGACTTAAATAGTAGTGTCCCGTTGGTGTCGACTGGGATTTTTCGGACGACATAATCTAGTGCCAAGTTGAAAAGCATGGGGGCTAGACCATCTCCCTGCTTTAAACCACATTCCGTTCGAAAGCTGGTTGTGGAATCAGTTTGTATTCTCACTTGGGATTCAGAGTTCGTCATTATTAGTCTTGTTAGTCGGGCTAGTTTTGGAGGAATTCCATGATTTGGTACAGTACGCTCCTGTCGATACTGTCGTATGCTTGTTTAAAATCTACGAAGATTTGGTGCACGTCTGAGTTATATTCCCATCATGTCTCAAGCACCTGTTTCGCCGAGAATATCTGGTCTGCTGTAGATCGTCCGGTTCTGAATCCACCTTGGTATAATTATTCACAACGTTCAATTATTTTGGTCAATATTTTATAGGACGTACACAACAATGATATTCCTCTGTAATTCTCACAGCAGAGTTTGTCTCCTTTCTTGTAAATTGGATATATAATGCTTTTTCGACAATCGTCGGGTATGATTTCCTCTGTCCAAATTTTGCATATCATGTTGTGCAGTATTTCAGCGACACAATTTCCACCGTTTTTCAGAAGTTCAACTGGTATTTCGTCAATTCCCGGCGCTTTGTTTAGTTTTTGGTCACATAGGGCTGCTTTGATTTCAGCAAGCGTGGGTAGTGTCGATGATGGTTCATCTTCGTCAGTTGGGACTTCAATTGAAATGTTGTCTGTTGTGATCGGTGCTAATGGGGTGGCATTCAAAAGATGTTCAAAGTATGAAGCCCATCTCCTTTTGATTTCTTCTGTGTCGCTAATGATATTGCCCTCTGCGTCTTTGCAGAGACTGGTTTTTGGCTTATATCCCTTTTTTAAGTCTTTTACTATTGCACATGCGTCCCGCGTTTTATGTTTTCTCATGTCGTCGTCCATTTTTTGTATTTTGTCATTATGGTACTTCTTTTGTTTTCGTCTGCAGGTCTTTTTCGCATATCGCCTAAGCTCGTCATATCTTTCTTTTTTGGCTCGTGTTGGTCGTTCAGTAAAAATTTTGTAAGCTTCGTTCTTTCTATCTACTGCTTCGCGACATTCTTGGTAGATCAATCAATCAATCAAATTCCTGTTAAGACCCCTTATAGGGGCATAGGACAGAAACAACTCTCTTCCACAAGGCGCGATCCTGAGCATCGGCTTTAAGCTGTTGCCAGGACTTGTTTATTCCTCTGGCCTCCTGCTCAACTGCTCGCTTCCATGTGTTACATGGTCGACCAACCCGACGTCTTCCTTGAGGGTTATAATCCAGAGCCTGTTTTGCGATGTTTCGCTCTGGCTTCCTCAAAGTATGACCGATCCACTGCCACTTTCGCCGTTGAATCTCAATACCTATTTTAGTCTGGCGAGTTGTACTCCAAAGTTCGTCGTTGGAGATTACTTCTGGCCAGAATATTCCTAAAATGCGCCGGAGGCATTGGTTTACGAAAGTCTGTAGTTTCTTGGTAAGTCGAACGGTCACTTTCCACGTAGTACAACCATATAAAAACACGGATTTGACGCATGCGTCAAAAACTCGCAGCTTTGTGCGAAGGGAGATCTCTCTTAACCTCCAGAAAGGGGAAAGGATACCGAAGGCCTGACGAGCTTTATTTAGCCGAGCCTCAATATCCTTTTCGGCTCCGCCGTCCATGCTGACAATGCTTCCGAGATAGCAAAAATCTTGCACCTCTTCCACATCCTGTCCATTAAGAACAATCGGTGTGCTTGCGTTCGAACCCATGTGCATGTACTTGGTTTTACGCACATTTATTTTCAGTCCCGCCTCTTTGCATTTAGAATGCAACGAGCGAACATTTGACTCTAAGTCCGAACGGGTATGTGCAAGCAAACACACGTCATCAGCATAATCAAGGTGACATAAGATGTTAAATAGTATCCATTGAAGACCTTTACCTTCCGCACCTTCCAGAGCAGCTTTCAAGATGTCATTTATTACCACCAGAAACAGGGCTGGTGATAATATGCAGCCTTGTCTGACACCCGTTCGCACAGGGAAGCTCTCGGACAGCTCTCCTCTATGCAAGACGCGACACCTTGCATCTTCGTAGGATTCTTTAATCATAGCTATGACCTTATCAGGAATACCTCTCCTACGCAAAGCATTCCATATGTAATCTCGCTTACCGCTGTCGAAAGCCTTCTCGAAGTCCACAAACATGAGATGTAGTGGCGAACCCATTTCGGCTGACTGCTCTAATATTATCCGTAGGGTATTTTTGTGGTCGGTACAAGACGACCCTTTACGGAATCCAGCCTGATAAACTTCGAGAGTGCTCTCGACGACATCACTAATCCTATTGAGAATTACCTTAGCCATAACTTTTGATACGGCAGTAAGTAGACATATACCACGCCAATTGCCACAATCCCGAAGGTCGCCCTTCTTCGGGATTTTCACAATGACGCCCTCCTTCCAGTCAGTCGGATATCTTCCATCATTCCACACCTTAGTGAAGAGTGGGAGGAGTATATCGGCTGTTATTTCCGGGTCCGCTTTGAGGAGTTCGGTTGGTAGTCCGTCTATACCTGGAGCTTTCCTTCCCCATTGACCGAATGGCGGAAACTATCTCTTCCTTATATGGGGGATCGTCCCTAATAGAGGATTGTAGCGGTTGGATGTTTGGAAGTTGTTCTGTTTCCGGAATATTTTCATCTGACAAGATGTTTAAAATATCATAGAAGTATTCCTTCCATCATCGCAACTGGTGTTCACTCATATTAAGGAGAGTTCCGTTGACATCTCTCACCAGGTGGTTGGCGGTGAAATTCCTGTTCGTCAACTGTTTCATGATTTTAAATAGTGAACCCATATCCCCAAGGTAAGCCGCAGATTCTGCCTTGTTTGCCAGATCTTCAATGGCCTTTCTCTTGTCGCGTCTAACAGCCTTTTTAAGCTGTATATGAGCATCGCGGTAGTTCTGCCTCAATTCGGGCGCTCGTTGGTTGACATCGGGTTGAGAGATGATTGCCAATTTGGCTCTTTTCCGATTGCCAACCTTGTCCCATGTGTCTTGCGACATCCAGGGTTTCTCACCGTTTTGCACATATCCCACAGATTCTTCAGCACTAGTTAGAAAAGTGTTTCTGGTTGCCTCCCAATTGGCGTCCAGTGTGCGCATTTCATGTTCACCCAATGTGGATGACTTTTCGCGTAGAATGGTGGTGTATTCGAGTTCGACATTCTTGGTAGAACCAATCATTATTTTTTCGCCGTGCTTGATATCCTAATACCTCTTCCGCTGAGGATTTGATGCCGTCTCGTATTTTCATCCACGCATTCTCCACTGGCATATTTTGGATATCTTCATATATTGGTGTCAGGTGTTTATTACATGCTAACATGTAAGCCTGCGCCACCGTTTCGTCGTTAAGCTTGTCGATATTGAATTTGCGAGCTTTACTCGTTTTCGAATATCCACGACAAGCTATTTTGCATCGATACTTGGCTCTAACTAGATAATGATCAGAGTCACAATTCGCACCGCGGAGAGTTCGTACATCAAGTATGCTGGAAGCAGCCCTTTTCTCAATTAGAACGTGGTCTATTTGGTTGAAGGTGTGACCGTCTGGTGATGCCCACGTTCGTTTGTGAATATCGCGATGTGGGAAGCACGTAGAGCTTACTATGATATTTTTGCTGCTTGCGAAATCAATAAGACGTTGGCCATTGTCGTTGGCTATGTCATGGAGACTGTGCTCTCCTGTTGTTCCTCTATGAACTTCCTCTTTTCCGAATTTTGCATTAAAATCCCCTAAGACAATTTTTAGGTCATTCGAGGGCAGTGAATCATAGGTTGTCTCTAGGGTGGCATAAAATTCGTCTTTAGTTATATCGTCCTTGTCTTCTGTTGGTGCGTGAACGTTGATCAACCAAGTGTTGAAAAATTTAGTCTTTATTCGGATTGTACACAATCTTTCACTTACTGGTCTGAAGCTCGTGACCTGCTGTTTAAATTTTTTGTCAGCAAAAGCGACTCCAAACTCTCTACTTCCCGTCAATTTTCCACTTGGATAGATTGTGTGTGATCTCATGTCCATGATTTCGCTACCGAGCCATCTCGTTTCTTGGATGGCAGTTATGTTGATGTTGTGTTTTGTCACTTCTTCGAGAAACTCTTTCAGAGCTCCTGTCCTAAATAAGGATCGAACCTGGAGGTCCGGTCATACTTATTTATTACACCCTAGTAGAAAAAGGGTGGGAGTTTTGAGCAAAATATGACATGCTGGAGTTCTCACAGCTATGCTGCAGGTCCAACTATGTCATACTTTTTGCCTACTTCCTGAGACGCACTGGTGTTACTGGCCATTCAGGTTAACTCCATGTTCCCTCCTCCTTTCTCAAACCGGGCTTGGGACTATGGGTCTATGGCGGAGTTCAGCCACATATTAAGCATGCGCATAACTTTAAAACTTAAAAAATAAACATATTCGCTGGATTATTCCGCTTCCTTTAAAACTGCAAAACTTTATTTAATTAATCTTTCGCTTTATACTTATCACTTTAGCTCTCGAATTATCGCTTACTCGTCTACTGCTCCAAACCAGACTGAATGTTCACCAAAAACGCTCGCCTATTTGTACTGCTTTCTATTCGTTCGCCATTTCGTTCGCCGTCGGCCTTCTCCGCTATTTCGTCCATTGCCGGCACCCATCGACCACAGTCGGTCTTCTTCGTCATTTCGACCATTGCAGGCACACGTCGGATATAGTAGGTTATCTCCGTTTCATTTTTTTTTTTTCATGCATCAAGTTTAATTTAGGGAGTCCCCCTTTAATGCATTGCACAATTAATTCGGTAAAGAAAGTGGATAAAATTTGGGTGTACTATGGAAATTAGGGTGGAGAGAGACGGAAATTACGGTGAAGATTATTCTTGAAGGACTGGAAGTTATATCTAATTGGAAAAACGTTAGTCGGCAATGCATTCCAAAGTCTGGACGTTTGGGAGATGAATGACTGTCTATATTTCACTGTACGAGTAGGAATAGGGTTGACGGCAAACTCGTGCGCGCGTTTAGCTTAATGAGTATTTCGGGGAAATGTGTAAAGTGGAAGAATGCATGATCTAAGTTCCGCACTACATTTACCATGAAAGTAGCGATAATAAAGTCATGCTCTTTTATGTAATTACTTAAATACTATGTATATCTAGTTGCATATTGAATTCCCATTACGACAAATCGAATTGTTACCTACGTACTTAAATTATCAGTACAATATTATGTATTGCTAATCTAACTGTATTGATCGGCTATTGTTCAAGCACACATTATGAATTTCAAATAAATATTGCTCTCTTGCCTATCAACCATCATCGAATACACATCATTTTCATTTTGGTCTGTCGAACCGGATCGCAACTCATTATCTGGATTTTGACTTTTAGGAATTGCAGCATCACACTCAGGAAGTTTATCTTCTTTTATTGGATCATTGTCTCGATCTGGAATTTTGGATTGGATTCTTATAGACTTGGCAGTATCGAATCTTTCAAAACAAGATTCTTCTCATGAAACTATACCTACACAATCTTCAACATCAAGTAATAAATCTATTATCCAATCACTGCACCCATACATTACTACCAACGGTTACAGTACTGGTTCAGGATAGTCAAGGAAATTATCGTCCTTGTCGCATTTTATTGGATTCCGGTTCACAAGTATCGTTAGTAACCGAATCATACATGCAAATTCTACAGTTACGTCGATCTAACGCTAGGATTCCAATCAAAGGATTGTCATCATCTAGTACAGGAGTAACAAGAGGTCGAATAACTCTACCTATTTGTTCACGAAATAATCAAGAAGTTATTGAGATTTCAGCGTATGTTGTTTAGTTCTTCTCTACCCAATTTCATCATCGACAGGATGGAATTTTCCGATTTCGAACATTTGGAATGGGCAGATCCACAATTTCATCAACCAGGCAAAATTGACAATCTAAAAAAAAATTCCTTAACAATTTCAGAGCAGAACCCACAGCCTTAATGACAAGGTTTCAGCTATTTCAACAATATTTGGTTGAGTAGTATCTGGACAAATATCAAATCCACACAATACTCAAACCGTATCAACGTATTTAGATCTTGAAGATATTGATCGCAATCTAAGACGTTTTTAGGAACTCGAAGAAGCGTTATACACCCCATCATTAACGGAGAACGAACTTCTAGCAGAAGAACATTTCGTAAAAACGCATTCTCGCTCTAAAGGTGAGAAATACTCCGTAGAACTACTATTCAAGAAGCACCATAGACTATAAACACGAATACCCTGAAGCTGCTGCTGTAATCCAAAGAGGTTTTTATGTAGATGATGTATTGTCTGGAGCTAATAGTGACGAAGATACAATTAACATAAGCAAACAACTCATCGCTTTATTAGCCAAGGGAGGTTTTAATTTGCGGAAATGGAGCTCCAATTGCTGGAGCATACTTAATATACTGCCAAGAGAGAGTTTGGAGTGCTCACCCTTAGACTTTGAGACGAATTCAACTAAAGTCTTAGGCCTACGGTGGAATTACACACCAGATCATTTTACGTTACGCTTCCGTGGCGTAGTGGGCAGCGTGCTTACTTTTCAGTCAATAGGTCGAGGGTTCGATTCCCACTCCAGACAGGGGGTTTTCTTAAGCACGAATTTTTCAGTTGCTACTGGCGATGAAAAATTATTCGAAATAAAATGGGCAAACGGTGTAAAAGTGAAACAGTTCCACTTCAAGAAGGCCTAGATGCCCAGTAGATGGTTTCTGTTCGCTTTCTATCATTCAGTTCCCCCATAACATCTGCAAATATTTGTCAGTAGCAGTCAGTACAACTAGCTTCTCCACTCGTTACGGTCGTTCTCACTCCTCTTCCCCTTCCTTCCTAATCCCATTCCTTCCTCCATGACTGCGTTTCTGCATTCATATAAAGGCCGAAATTGCCTATAACACAGGTCATTCTATAAAAAAAACGTTCAGAGTCTTACTACCAAATCATGTAACTTGCACAAAACGCGACATACTTTCTGATGCGCCTAGAATATTCGACCATTTGGGACTCCACTCTCGATAGCTCTACTAAAAATACTCCCCAAGAACTCTGGCTTCGGAACCTTCAATGGGTACCTAAGGATATATATTATCGCGGTTTTGAGGTCCGCAATCAACTCTCGTGTTTAGACAATATAAAAATCTCACGTAAATTAATTTACTCGAACAATCTTGAATATCACGGTTTTTGTAACGCTTCCGAAAAGGAGTATTCCGCGGTGGTCAAGAATCTCGTTTTGTGCTTATGGCAGCTAAGACTAAAGTAGGACAATGGACAATGGTAAAAATTTCAAGGGAGCTTACCGTGTCTTATCTGAAATGCACAAACTTATTCTATCATCACAACATAATCGCAACCCTCGTAATTGATGGTATAACTTGGCACTTCATACCCCCATCTGCTCCAAATTTTAGAGGTATCTGGGAATCGAACATCAAGGCAATTAAGCTGCATTTAAAACGTGTAATTGAAAACGGAGTTCTTACATTTGAAGAAATGTACACGCTGCTCAGTCAAATAGAGGCACTGCTTAATTCTAGACCCTTATTTGCAGTATCAGATACAGAATTTGATATATTAACTCCCTCTCATTTTCTAATCGGTGAAACTTACACCTCCATTCCAGAACCAAATATTCCAGCCGGTGGTAATGTCTTTTCCAATTGGAAGCGAATTCAGCAACTACAGCAAGCCTTCTGAAAACGTTGGCACGAGTCATGTATTACATCTCTACAACCTCGACAGATATGGACTCAAGCAACAAACGTCACACCTGAAGCAGTAGTCATCATTAAGGAGTGCGCTTGGGCTCAGATATTAAAATTCTCGTCGCCAACATCAAAACGCAGAAGGTCATCTTTACAAGACCTATGCACAAATTAGCTGTTTTACTCTTTGCTGATAGATCGAAGTCTATCAGGAGGCGGACGATGTTCAACACTATCATAAATGTTCTAAAACTTTTGTTCGTCACTTTAAACTCATGCTCTTTTATGTTATTACTTAAATACGATGTGTATCTAGTTGTATATTGAATTCCCATTATGAAAAATTGAATTGTTAGCTAAATACTTAAATTATCAGCACAATATTGCCAACCTAACTGTATTGATCGGCTATTGTTCAAGCCAACTTTATGAATTTCAAATAAATATCGCTCTCTTGCCTATCAACTGTCATCGAATACACATTACTTTTACCGGTCATCTCCAATACCGTCACCACTTATAGCGACATAGTGTGGGAACGTTCATGACTGCGAATTCGTGCCTGAGTGTAGCTGTTGTTGCTTCTCTATGTTGCCCGTGTTCGGAATTATTTCTTTTTTGTTTCATTCTTTTTTCTGGTGGGGTCTTGCGTAGTTGTTACTCTTTCTTTGGTAATTCGATGACCGCGTCCATATTTTCTGTTTGAAAAAGTTGACATTCCGATTAAGTTGCATAGTGTTCGTACGCTCGCATTAATTTGATTATAAGCAAGTAGAGCTGAAATTTCACATTACTTTCGAGTACAGGGGAAGACCACGGATACTTGACTAGAGCTAACATGCAACAATATTTTTTATAAATCAAATAAACAAAAGATGTCCTTGAAATTGGTTCGCCTGGACTATAATTATAGAATTAACTGATAAGATTGGATAAGTTACACTTATCTAATCAGTTGTAGGAGTCTCGCACTAGTACAAAAAGTTTATAATACAGAAGGAATCGATGTAAAAACATAGTACTACCAGCACGATGTTAGTATCATTACTATCAAAAAATATGAAGAATACTTTTGACCAGCTGTCCTAACTTATGTGTCTATTTGCATGGCACCAAAAAGTATTGGACACAAAAACTGACGAAATTGTGTAAGCCCGGCATAAGACTAATGATGGTAATGTAGCATTTACTTGCAACGGTTTACGATTTCGAACTAATACTATGCATTACACTGCTGCATGTAAGCCCTAGTCGTTCATCAAATATCCGTTTGCCACTGTACTTGAAAGTTATATGAAATGTCAACTCTACTTGTTTATCATCTACCACTCAACACTGAATCATGCACGCCTACGAGAACTATAACAACACCTGCACCATTTGCCTCGAATTACGATTATGAACGTTCCCATACTATGTCGCTTGTTCACCATTCCAACAACCAGCAAACTACACATACCCATACACATACACAAACCCGACCGACAGGAAAAAGAATCGAACAAGAACGAAATAATTCTGAACACCTGCTAGATCTTTACCGAGAAAGCAACTGCAGCGATCGGGCGGCAGATGAATTACTTGGGCGGGGATGAAATGCTTATAGGTTTCGACAATGAAAGAAATGAAAGAACACGACCACTCTGAATGGGCGCGACCAGCGACCATCCAACAACAATAACATGGGCAATGTAGTGAAACGGACGGCAAGAAATAATTCCGACCATCGATTGGAACGTTTAACAGCAACAACAACAACAGCAAAAAGACCCGGGGACTGGAAAATGTTTTATGAACATCTGTGAGTTATTTACCAAGAAAGTAAAAACAAATAGACATAAAGTTTCGGTGGAGTAAAGAATCGACGTGGTCAAAAATGGCCGAAACAACGGAGAAGGTTGACTATGGCCGACAGTGGTCGAAATAACAGAGAAGGCCGACGGGGACCAACAATAGCCGAAACAGAGGAGAAGGCCGACGGGGACCAACAATAGCCGAAACAGAGGAGAAGGCCGACAGTGGTCGAGGGCGAACGAGTGGCGAACGGATGGCGAACAAAAAGAGAGTCAGTCTGGTTTCGATGTCGAATGAATTAAGCGATAATTTGTGAGCGAAAATGTCTGAAGTGCGATTTAGTTAAATAAAATAAATGGTGATCTCAACTATTCTGCTACAACTACAATTAACCAATGAGACTGACATAACTTAGTTAAAAAGAAAAAATATATAAAAATTTCATCTCTAAACATATTTAACATTTAAATAAAACAGAAATTTAGTTTTTCAAAAATATCACAATAAGTTTTCCATTTATTGCTTTACAATCAAAACTTATATATTAAATGCATAAAAGAATCGCAAGTATCTATATCAAACTGGTTCGACAATAACTCACATGATGAAAATAACTTGATACAAATCGTATCATACCCGTGTGTGTGCTCAATATCATTAGATTTCAGAAAAATGTATAAGTACAAAAACTAAAGAAAAAAAAAACTTTACATTTCAATTTACAAGTGTAACCACATTTTTTCTCTCGACTAGTGTTGCTTCTTTTTCTTATTTTTAATATTAACATTATTATTAATTGTTTTATTTTTCATGTCATCCAATAACAAACGTTTAGAATTATTCTTCCTTAAAATTACACAAATAATAATCGAAGGCACTGCAATTATTAGTACGATACCGAGTAAAATAATCAATGAAACATCAATCAATTCGAGCTGAATGAAACCAAGTTTGGTTGCAACAGAACGTAAATGATGGGAACCGCCCGTTCGTAAAACAAATTCGATATTATGTACAGCCAAATCCATTGGTGAACTGAGTCTATCGTTAAAAAGTTCGGCAATATGTTTAGCATTCGCCTTATACGTTGAATTCTTAACAAGCTCATCGATTGCTTCGACTAAATTTTCCGTTGTAAAATTATCATAGCTAACGCGAACAGCTGTACCCATTCGTTCTAGACGCTGCAGATTTAATTCCTGTTCGGGGAAAATTGGAATGCCAAGAACTGGTACACCGACTTCAATTGCTTCAATCATACTCATAAGTCCTACTGATGATATGAAAACTTTCAAATTTGGATGAGCTGGAGGAAAATAGTATTTTAGAATCGGAGTATTCATTTCAGAAATTAAAATTATCTCAAACCTAGAATCTCTTGTTGTGGCAGCCATTCACCGGTGACAGTGTTGGCCGGCTGATTTTCCAGATCGAATGTTTCGTATTTTAAAAGTACTCGCATTCGGCCTTGTACAGATTGAATCATTTTAACTAAGGCTTCCAGTTTTTCTTTTGGCAAATTGTTAGTTTTTAAATTTGCACCGAAACTGATGTAAATGACTCCTTCGGGAGCATCGTCCATGAATTTATTGAATCCCTAGAAGGAATAAGTGATTTTGTTATCATCATTAGTAGAATAAGTAGATGTTTTTTGTTTGTGTATGTTTAAGAGTGTACATTAAAAGATGTGGATGAAAGATGAAAACGGATTTTGAACGCATTGTAAAGTAAAAATTGTATTAGTACTTCTGCCGAGACCTTGGGCGTCGAAGACCACTTTTGGTTTTAAAGATAGTTTCATTACCGGCGGATAGCAACAAAATTAATAAGATTTATGGTAAATGTTCAATATTATTAATATTCACATAAATCTTCAAAATAAATACTCATTGTCAGGTCTTCTTCTTCTGTATGTTACGCACGGGTCTTCTTGGTTCAGTGATCGCGTTCAGCAGTTTGAAAATTTTAGCAGTGATTTGCTATCAGCGCTTTCGGATAGCCTTAACTCCACATGACTACTGTAGCTTTAGGAATTTTGTGGGCTTTGACACTTCTGGATTGTCAAAGAGGGTATATGAGTTTCTATTGTATCGTATTCTCCAGCTCGAACCTTCCCTCATTGGTCCGAGGATTCTTCTGAGGCTCTTTCCTTCAAAGGCGTTTAGTAATATTTCGGACGCCAGAGTTCGCTGCCATAGCATAGCACAGGTCTTCTTCTTCTTCGCTTGACATTCAGGTTCCGTAACATTTTTTTTGTTATTGTGTAAGGGTTGTTAGCCTTTCGCACAACTCTCCATCTACGAATTTTCATGTTCGCAGATTGAGGTGACACAGGTATACCAATATAGGCCGTGTGGTAGAATTGTAGGTCGACCGGCATTTGAACTCACGACCTTCGCGACCGCGTTACCTACTAGGCTACACCAAGCACAGTTCTTATAATCGTTCTACATATTTTAAGTTTTGTTTTCCTTTACACATTTTTGGTTTTTATTGTTGGAGCTATTGAATAATACGCCTCGTTCGCAATCATAAATCTTATTTCAATTTCGATTGACTCGCTTTTATCCATCGATAACTTTGCCACTAGGTATAGGTCTTTTTCTGTTCGATCTTAGTAATAAATTGTTATCCCTTCTTTTTCAATTAAAAATTACAGTACAGTCGCGATAATTTCAACTAATGAAAACCGGTTTGTTTGAAACTATCGGGATGGTGAAATTATCCAACCATTTTTAAATTTGTTTTTATAACATTTAATTGAACTTAAATAAGATGTACATTATATACATATACATATTTATGAAATTTTATTTAATTCATGTTTGAAAGAATTCGCTTATTTTCGATTGCTTAAAAGTTCGTTGTGAGCACCTATTTATTGCCGTGCTCCGTAGTTCTTGAAGTGTCTCAATTTTTTCTATAGAAATTGAGTTTTTCACAGCCCACTTTAAGACAACATCAAAACATCGAATAGCATCATCGTCTTTCACTTTTGTTGCTTCAATAATAATTTCATTTTGTTGATTTGCAATATCTCCTTCGGAAGAACTATCGTCGAAGCTGACAAAATTGGTATCTAGTAACCAATTTTCAACTTCACTGTTACTAAAAGTTTCTGCTGGCGTTATACGTGTCAGCATGATAGAAACTGCTTCAGCTATATTTTTCTCTGAAAGCGCTCGCAATTGGAGAGTCTGCAAGGGTTTTTTGGTCATATTTTTCCAACAATTTTTTAGGCTTTCTGAAAAAATTTGATTTCACGCCTTTGAAAGAAGCAAAACTGAATCCTTCAAATTCAGTTTCTTAACAGACATTTCGATATCACAATCACTTTCAATTATACGTGACAAAAGAAATTTTTTCTAATTCAATTTGACCAAATTAATTGCGTTTTGATCCATTGGCTGGATTAGTGCTGTACAATTGGGTGGCAAAAACATTGTAACAATGAGACCATCATCAGTTTTAAGTTCTTCGGGACTCAGATGAGCTGGACAGTTGTCAAGCAACAATAGGGCTGTTTCTGGTAAACCTCGTGATCGCATGAATTTCCGCACCTATCAAAATATAAAGTCCAAACATGATTTAATATGAACATGTATGTGAAATTATATTTGCGCTTACTTGGGGTACAAAGCTGTCATGAAACCAGAATTTAAAAATTGCAGTGGTCATCCACGCATTTTTCGAGTGGCGGTACTCTCCGGGATTGTGATCCATGCTTTTGAATGCACGTGGATTCTGTGCTTTTCCGATAACTAAGAGTTCGAGCTTGTGGTTACCAGAAGCATTAGTGCATGGCATAAATGTTATGCGCTCTTTACTGGCTTTTCGACCGGAAGCGTTGGTTAAAATGAGCGAGGGTTTTTTCAGGGAGTAGCTTCCAAAACAATCCCGATTCGTCGGCATTGTAGCATTGTTCAAAAGTTAGATTCATTTCGGCAATCTTTTTATTAAAACGGTCAACAAATTCCCTTACGTGCTCTGGCTTATTAGATAATTTTTCGCCACAAATTTTTAACAGACGTATTCCATGACGTTTCTTGAAATTGTCAATCCAACCTGAACTAGCGGTAAAATTGAGGCACTCTTTAAATTTGTGATTCAATTACCTGGCCTTTTCTGCTAAAATGGAAGCAGAGATTGGAGCATGTCGTTTTCTCTGTTCTAGAAACCAACGGTATAATGCTTGCTCCATTTTTGGTAATTCTGTTGTTTTCAGTGTTTTTCTCTTACGGGGACCACTTTCAGCATTAGCTGCGAATTGCCGAATTTTTCGCTCATTTCGTTTTATTTGGCTTATAGTAGATTTGTCGACTCCGTATTGCAACGCTAGCGTTTTTCCACTTACGCACTTTCTAATTTGATTAAGTATGATAATTTTATCTTTTATCAATAAAAACTTATGAAACTTTCGAGCCATTACATTTAAGAACACGCGTGGAACGCACTTAAGGACAAACTGAGCAACTGTCAATTGATATTATCGAAATGTCAGCATAACAGTGAATTGAAACTACAGAGTAGATAATGTATAATTTATTTAGTTGATATTATCAAAGGTTGAGATTATCGCAGGTTGAAATTATCGCGACTGTACTGTATATGCCTCATTCGGATTGGCCTTATTTTGTATAAAAAATATGAGCTTAAAAGTACCATTTGCATAAAAATATGCCTCGTTGGTAACACTTACGTATATCGTCCTCATAGCGATAAGCAGGTAGGTCTGATAGCAGTGCAGAGTTATTGCCTTTTTAAGTACATTCAAGCAAAATGCGAAATGCACAACCAACTCCTCTAGATTCTAAGTACGATCTGCGCGTTTTCAAGTCTCTTTTTAAATCATAGGTTATTTTGACACTGCATTTTCATCTCGGAGGCTACGTTAACAAACAAAATTGCTGCATCTGAGGCTCGTTATTGTCGAGAAGCCAATGCATACACAGAGAGTGACAGTTTGGTGCGGAATGTGGAGTGGTGGCATCATTGGACCATTTTTCTTGGAAAATGAGGCTGGGAACAACGTTTCGGTCAACGGTGAACGTTACAGAGCCATGTTATCCGACTTTTTTTACTGAAATTGAAGACATGGATTTGGACGACCACTGGTTCATGCAGAATGGCGCGCCATGCCACACAGCCCATGCCACAATCGATCTTTTACGCACCAAATTTCCAAATCGTGTTATCAGCCGTTTTGGCGATGGCCGCCTCGGATCTGCGATTTGACCCCTATGAACTTTTTTTCTGGGGAACTGTGAAGGACCGATGTTATGCCAACAATCCAGAAACGATTCAAACACTTAAGGCCAATATCATCCAAGCAATCCGTGAGCTACAGCCCGAAACCATCGACAGGGTCTTGGAAAATTGGAGTGACAGAATGCGCTACTGCGAAGCCAGCCGCGGCAACCAGCCGCGGCAGCCACTTGAACGGAGTTGTGTTGTGAATGTTTGCTCTTACTAATGAAGCCATAATACATGGAAAAAAATTTAATTTTGTTCATTTTATTGCATTTTTAAAAAGAAACTTGTATTTGGCCCACTCTGTATATTTCGTCGTCGTAGCGGTAAGTAGGTATATCTGATAGCAGTGCAGTATTATTGCCTTTTTAAGTCCATTCCAGCAAAATGTGAAATGCACTACCAACTGCCCTAGATTCTACGTACGATCTGCGCGCTCTCAAGTCTCTGCGCTAAGCACTGCGTTCTGCCAGAGTGAAAACTATTAAGACTTCGTTATTGACCAAGAAATGAGCAGAAAGAAAAATGCCTCAGAGTGGTCAATCACAAGCGAAAGAGTTAGTTTTGATAGTTAAATAAAAGTCTTGCGGTTCAATTAAAGTGAACGAAAAGTTTTATTTTTACTTGAAATCCAGCGACCCATTGCGCATTTTAGTATCAAAAAATATACAATTGATTGCTTTTGCAATAAAAAAAAAAGTGCAATGGTGAGTGCTGTCGCGTTCTTTAAAGGTTGAGAACCCAACGTCGCATTGTACCCACATTTTAGTTCTTATTTGACGCTACAAAATAACACAAGCAAATCCCGCAGACAAGAGTAAATGATTCAAAAATCATAGCGCATGGGAAGGCGTCTAGTGCGTTTTCTGTTTCAAGTCTATCGAGATTAATGACTCCAAAATAAATTCGAAAGGAGTTTACAAAAACTCGAAACGACACAATATACATACTTCATTCGAGTTACATAGTTCCACCTTGGGAAAGTAAAATATTTATTGTCGCGCGGTTGTAGGCACCGATACCGAAAATTTCCTTCAAATGGTAATTTCAGCAAATCAAATAAATAAATTTGATTATTTTGTAAAAACCTTCGAATGAAAAATTATTCGATTTTTTTTGTGTGAATTTTTCCAATTGTGCAGGGATTCGCTTGTTTGGAAAGTAAAAAGCGACTGCTACAAAAGCAACAAATCGTTGAAGAAGGAAGGCTATGAACAATTAGCTATTAAGTTAAGGGAAATAAACCCCACTGATAACGACGAAGCTGTCTAGAGAAAAAATATTTGCCAACAAGTCGGGTGCAACTTTATTATTTTTGTGTTTTTTCAATACAAATGAAATACCTCGTGAAGGTTAGGGCCCCTTCGGTGGATAACAGTTGTACTTCAAATTCCTCTTTTTTCTTTATATATATCAAATGGATGTATGCACCTGCACACTTTGTAGCTTTTACAAAAGCCCTAAATAAGTTACTCAAAGTTTTCCCCTTTCACCTTCCAACTTAAAAAATTTACCACAATTGAAAAATTTTAATTGAAAATCTTAATTCAATTTTGAGATATAACGGTTTGAAATTTTGAAAAGTGCATCATTTTTTCCCTTCACCACTATTATGACCAAATAAAAGTTTTTTTTCCATATTCCGCTAGTAAAGTTTAAAGAGACGTTTTCGTTTCAATTACATAGATTAAGAGATGGTCAATTTATTAATTTTTAAGTGTTCTTCTTTGCACCAACCCTGACCCTCCCCCTAAATTGAATATAGTGGATCTATGTGCCACTTGGTGGTTGGATGGGTTTAGTTAGGGTAGGCATCTGTCATTAGGCGACGTCCAGTGTTGTAACTATCATATACACATCAATTGCGGTCATCATGCCTCCACGTGGTAGCCACCGGGTACTAGTTTTGTCCATCCGGACTCGACTTGCCAAACTCATAAGTGCGAGTGCTAATGAAACAGAAAAATTCCAGCACTATAATATGGCCCTTCAAAGTGGGGGCTGGGCGATGTATTAACAACTCATCCTCGGAAAAAACAAACTTGTTTCGAAACCTGAATCATCGCCTCGGACTGCACTGATTCAACGACAACGACCATGCAAACGAAAAATCGACTATTCCTTCGGATCTTGGAACGTGCAATCCCTGTACAGAGCAGAAGCAATGTGTTTGGAGTTGCGTTTGTCGTCGATAACAAGTTTAAACACGAAGTTACCAACTTCAAACTCGTCAATGAACGATTCTGTACAATCCGCATCGAAACAATTTTTTTTAATGTTTGGCTTATTAATGTAAATACAACGGAAGACAAAGACGACGAAGTTAAAGACGGTTTCTACAGCACCTTAGGATCAACATTCGACTTCCTTCCGTCGAAAGATATTAAAATAGTATAAGGTGACTTAAACGTGAAAGTGGGCAAAGAAGAGACTTACATAGGAAGAATTGGAAGGCACTGTCTCCATGACATTAGTAACGATAACGGCCAGAGGCTGGCTGATTTCGCCAGCAGCAAAAACCTCATTGTAAGCTCGACATGCTTCCCACATCGTGACATTCATAAGATAACGTGGGCATCACCCGACGGACGAACATTCAACCAAATAGACCACGTTCTAATAGAGAAAAGGACGGCCTCCTGCATTGTTGACGAACGTACATGTCGAGGGGCTAATTGCGACACAGATCGGTATTTGGAAAAGACTAAGTTTCGATGTCGAAGCGCAAACCAAGGACACCCAAAAACACAACCGGTTCCTAATTTCAACATAAGGAAACTCAAGGATGAGAAAGAAGTTGGGAAGTACGTATCAGCCTTGGAGAGGCACTTCGCGCCAATACTGAACAACAACGCCAGCATGCCAATAGAAAAAATGTGGCAAAACATCAAAGATGGCATTACATCCGTCGCAGAGGAGGTGATAGGACAAAAACCCCGCCACAAAAGAAATAATTGATTCGACAACGAATGCCAAGAGCGAAAAAATCAAGCTTACAAAATATTAACGGAACGGCCTACACGCGCCAAACGGGACAAATATAATGATCTTAGACAATTTGCAAACAAAATATGCAGACAGAAAAGAAGGAAGTACAATAATGACGAAATTAAAAACATGGGCGAACATTTCAAATTACACAATACAAGAGCCGCGTATTCCCTAGTTAAAAGAATGAAAGAGGGATACCAACCGAAGACGACTCTCTGCAAGAATACAGAAGGCAACATTTTAATAATGCGGAAGATATAAACAAAGATGGGCGAAATACTTCTACTCTCTAATACTGAAAACCTCCTCAATCCGAGCCCATCATTCACACGAACAGCAGCAGCGGACATCATAGCAGGCACAACTGATTAACAGCTGATGAAGGATCCTCTTTGAATCCTCCCACACTCGAAGAAGTAAAACCGGCACTGAAGAACCACCCGAAGAGCTAAGCGCCGGAGACTGATTAAATTCCAGCTGAGCTTTTGAAAGCCGGCAGCACCTGCATAGCACATCTCCTACACAGATTAGTCACGGATATATGGACGCAGGAAACACTTCCTGAACATTAGCGCAAGAGCATCATATGTCCAATTTATAAAAAAGACTCTGCTGCAAAAACTACCGAGGAATATCTCTATTGTGTATGTCTAAGATCTTGAAGAAAATTCTGGAAATGAGAATTAAGCCCTATGCTGACAAAGTAACTGGTGAATACCAAGGCGGATTTAGAGCTGGACGACCGACCACGGATCAGATATTCTCAGTTAAACAGGTGCTGGAAAAGTGCTGATGATGTGTTGACTTCAAACAAGTATATGACAGTATCGACAGGCGCGTACTGCAAATCATGTCGAAATTTGGAGTCCCACCGAAACTGGTTCGGCTTACAAGAATGACAATGACCGAGTCTTTGTCACCAGTCAGAGTAGAAAATGATCTGACTTCCAGCTTTAGAACTGACAACGGCCTTAAACAAAGTGACGGCCTAGCACAAATGCTTTCCAACTTGACACATGAATATGTCGTTCGATAACCTCCCGTTGACACCAAGGGACCACTATGCATCAAATCCATACAACTCGTAACATATGCCCACGACATAGGTATCCTTGCAAGATCTCTGGAGAGTACTAAGGAAGTATCTGTAAACCTTGACTCGGTAGCAAGGGAAGTTGGACTACAAATTAACGAAAGCAAAACAAAAGTTATGACACAAACTAGGGAAAAGACGCCAATCAGACAAAATATTACAGTAGGAGACCACAACCTAGAAAACGTAGACAACTTTGAATACCCAGGGGCAAACTTTAAAACTAATTTAATTTTTGTTGTTTTTTCTTTGGCCTTACTTAATTTAAAAAGTTTATATATTAGAAACACTTAGTTACTTATGATGGCGCTACAGACCAAATCGGGCCTTGGCCTCCTGTGTGTTTCGCCTCCATCCATCTCGGTTCAATGACCGCGTCCTCCAATTTGACATTCTTAGTAGCGATTTGCTATCTGCGTCAATAGAATCCTTCCAGTGCTTCCGTGGTTTTCCGACCGGTCTTTGTCCATTTACTTTTCCTTTTAATGTGCATTTGAGAATTCTTCCGTCATCCATCGGCTCCACATGACCCATTGTAGCTTTTTAAATTTTATGAGGGTTGACACTTCTGGATCATCGAAAATGGAATAAAATTCTCTATTGTATCGTATTCTGCAGATGGAGTCTTCCCTCAAAGGTCCGAGGATTCTTCTCAGGACTTTTCTTTCAAATCAAATTCCTGTTAAGACCCCCTATAGGGGCATAGGACAGAAACAACTCTCTTCCACAAGGCGCGATCCTGAGCATTAGCAAAGGATTAGTGATTTCTTTCAAAGGCGTTAAGTAATTTTTCGGATGCCTGAGTTAACGTCTACGTTTCGCTGCCATAGCATAACACGGGTATTATTATTGTTTTATATATTTTTAATTTAGTCTTCCTGTGCACGTTCTTGTTTTTAATTATTGGAAGTACAAATAATACGTCTTATTTGCCAACATTATCCTTCTTTTAATTTCGATGGGTTCGCTTCCATTCTTTGATAAGTTTGCCCCTGGGTATTCAAAGTTGTCTACGTTTTCTAGGTTGTGGTCTCCTACTGTAATATTTTGTCTGTTTGGCGTCTTTTTCCTAGTTTGTGTCGTAACTTTTGTTTTGCTTTCGTTAATTTGCAGTCCAACTTCCCTCGCTACCGAGTCAAGGTTTACAGATACTTCCTTAGTACTCTCCAGAGATCTTGCAAGGATACCTATGTCGTGGGCATATGTTACGAGTTGTGTGGATTTGATGCATAGTGGTCCCTTGGTGTCAACGGGAGGTTACCGAACGACATATTCATGTGTCAAGTTGAAAAGCATTTGTGCTAGGCCGTCACTTTGTTTAAGGCCGTTGTCAGTTCTAAAGCTGGAAGTCAGATCATTTTCTACTCTGACTGGTGACAAAGACTCGGTCATTGTCATTCTTGTAAGCCGAACCAGTTTCGGTGGGACTCCAAACTCCGACATGATTTTATGCAGTACGCGCCTGTCGATACTGTCATATACTTGTTTGAAGTTAACACATCATCAGCACTTTTCCAGCACCTGTTTAACTGAGAATATCTGATCCGTGGTCGGTCGTCCAGCTCTAAATCTGCCTTGGTATTCACCAGTTACTTTGTCAGCATAGGGCTTAATTCTCATTTCCAGAATTTTCTTCAAGATCTTATAAGACATACACAATAGAGATATTCCTCGGTAGTTTTTGCAGCAGAGTCTTTTTTATAAATTGGACATATGATGCTCTTGCGCTAATGTTCAGGAAGTGTTTCCTGCGTCCATATATCCGTGACTAATCTGTGTAGGAGATGTGCTATGCAGGTGCTGCCGGCTTTCAAAAGCTCAGCTGGAATTTGATCAGTCTCCGGCGCTTAGCTCTCCGGGTGGTTCTTCAGGGCCGGTTTTACTTCTTCGAGTGTGAGAGGATTCAAAGAGGATCCTTCATCAGCTGTTAATCAGTTGTGCCTGCTATGATGTCTGCTGCTGCTGTTCGTGTGAATGATGGGCTCGGATTGAGGAGGTTTTCAGTATTAGAGAGTAGAAGTATTTCGCCCATCTTTGTTTATATCTTCCGCATTATTAAAATGTTGCCTTCTGTATTCTTGCAGAGAGTCGTTTTCGGTTGGTATCCCTCTTTCATTCTTTTAACTAGGGAATACGCGGCTCTTGTATTGTGTAATTTGAAATGTTCGCCCATGTTTTTAATTTCGTCATTATTGTACTTCCTTCTTTTCTGTCTGCATATTTTGTTTGCAAATTGTATATACAATTGTATAAAAAATTGGTGTACGATGGTATATCGCAGCCCTAAACTCGCGATAAGTAGTTGTGCCTAGAGGGACCCATAGATTATTAAATTTGCAAAAAAATAATTCTGCTTATAAACGGTCAAGCACATCGGCAAACATCAGTTTTCTGTAAGCTGTCGTGAAAACAATTTGGCAAAAGTCTTATGTAGTGGTTATTCGCACCATCTTAAATAAAAACATAGAAAATAATAAAAAAAAGTAAAAGGATTTGGGGCTCAAACAAAGCAAGTGTTTCGATCAGAGAGGTAGGAGAAATGTCGCGTTTTTCTCAGTTCCCGAAAATAGCGCGTTCGTAAACTATTTGTTACTTAATTATTCTAATAATAAAATCTGAAAAGTGACATACATAGTAATTTGATTAATTTTTTGTTATAAAAAATGGTAATGTTGTTAAGTGAAAGTTTTGGAAATTTTTTATTTTTAATGTTCATTACGCTTTTTTAAAAAAATATAAAACTACGCATGATTTATTATTGACTGTTTTACGATCTTACATCGCGTGCTTAGCGAAGAGTTTATAAATTGTAATGATTAGTCTCGTGTTATTTATTATCAATTGTTTTTTACCACTTGATAGTGTACCTTTATATTTTTCAAAATTTCAAAGCTACGAGGGGAGGTTCAAAATTTCGCGGAATGAAGGGGATGGACAAAGGAGGAGGGAAATATTGTCCTTCTTCAATGGCGCTACAGCCTAAATCGGGCCTTGGCCTCCTGAACTTCAGGTTCCTTAACATTTTCATTATTTATTGCGGGGTTAGCCCTTCGCACAACCTCTATCTATGAATTTTCAATTTTCGTAGATTGAGGTAACCAAGGTATACCCAAGCAAATAGTGTGCTGGAATTATGCGTCGACCGGGATTTGAACTCACGACCTTCGTATTATGAACAACACGCTATCAACTAGGCTACACCCTAGCTAGGGAAATATTTTTACCTGGAGGTATTCACTCAATGCAGGTATAAATACAAAGTTCCTGTCGCGAAATTAAAAAGTCAATCGGAAAGAAAACGCTAACTAGGGACAAAATTGAGTTTCGTGCTTTCACAAAATTCCTTACCAGCAAGGAAAAACGCCACAAATCATCTTAGAAGAAATGTCATTTGTTAACGGAGACTCTTGCCCTGAAAAAAACGAGGATTTATAAGTGGCATAGTTTATTCAGGCAAAGCAGATAGTCAATTGAAGATGATAAACACTCGGGCCAGCCGATTGTGGCCACTTCCTCGAAAGTCGTCGAAAAAGTCAAGAAACTTGTTCTCGAAGATGCTCGTTTAAAGAAGAAACAAAACGCAAAAATTGTTGAAGTATCAGATACTCTCAGCGGTTCAGAAAAAGCAGCGCGTCGAGTTTTTGGATCTCTGTAGCGAGAACAGTGATAAACTTTTGACCCGGATTGTTACTGGAGACGAAACTTGGGTTCATCATTATGAGCCTGAATCAAAGCTTCACCCCGCAAGAAGTTCAAGGTCTTACAACCCGTCGGAAAAATCATGGCCACTATTTTTTGGGATTCAGAGGGGGTTTTGATGATCGACTATAAAGAAAAAGGACGAAATATCGCAGGGGTATGCTATGCCAAAGAAAAAAGAAGAGGAAAATGGACTCGAGATGTTCTGCTTTTGTACGACAATGCACCTGTTCACAAGAACCACGTTGCAATGGCTGCTATACAGAAATGCGTATACGTAATACTGAACCACATTAATTAACTTTGTGAGAGATAAATGTATAGGACTTAAGGAAGAATATACTGAAAAGGAAAAATAATAGCTTGTTTAATTTTACCCCCCTTCCCTGTCATTGACCTCCCCTCGTAAGTTACAAAATGTTTGATGCATGCGTCAAATTCGTGTAGTTTGAGGAAGCTAGAGTAAAGCACCTTCAAACAAGATCTGAATTATAGCCACCAAGGAAGACGTCGTCGGGTTTGTTGACAATATAACACATGGAAGCAAACAGTTTAACAGGCAGCCAGAGAAATCAACAACTGTAGGCTACAACTAAAGGACGATACTGAGGATCGCAATTTGTAGAGGAGAAATGTTTCTATTCTTAGATTCTATAGGTGATCTTAAGAGAAAATCGATTGATTGGACATTTTTTTCGGATATAGTGTGAAATTGCTTTTTGGATTGTTATAAATACATATCTTATCAGTACTTGCTGTAAATTTATCTCTATACCATTATCGCATATTATAAATGCCAGCCTACGAACAGGAATATTTCCTGATATATATAAAAAAGCCATAATCACCCCAATTTTCAAAAATGGAGATAAATCTAATATCAGTAACTATAGACCAATATCGCTGATTTCCAACGTCGCAAAAATTATAGAGCGAATAGTTAAACACAAACTAACTATTGATATCGAAAATAGCAAGCTTCTGTCGAACAACCAATTTGGCTTTAGACCGGGATACAGTACGCATGATGCCATTGCATTACTCAGCAAGAAAATAAATGATTCTTTAGATAGAGGTAATAAACCATGCGCAGTTTTTCTCGATTTAGCTAAGGCTTTTGATTCGATACCTCACTGTAATATCATTAACAAATTGCACAAACTCAATTTCAAACAAGGATTAATAGATTGGATTGCAAATTACCTTACAAACCGAAAGCAAATTGTTAATATTAAGCAAGAATCGAGTAATGAGCTTTCCTTTTATTATGGAGTCCCGCAAGGAACTGTGCTAGGCCCACTACTCTTTTTAATTTATGTCAATGACTTGTTTCAGGAGCAAATAAAGGGTGAATTAATATCGTTCGCTGATGACACAGTTTTATTTGTAGAGGACAATAGTTGGGATTTGGTTAGAACAAAAACAAATTACAGCCTGTCATTAATAAAAAACTGGCTTGATGCTAATCTACTGACACTAAATGTAGAAAAAAGTGCATACATTGTTTTTGCCCATAACAGTCGCGCTATTCCGTCATCGTTACATATCACAGTTCATTCTGATAACTGTACATCACACTGTCTATGTAAGCCTCTTAGAAATGTAAGTCATATTAGATACCTGGGCGTCACATTTGATCAACACTTAAAATGGGATATTCATATTGCAAATACCGTAAATCGACTAAAGCGATTAATTCCGATCTGTTTTACTGTAAGAACATTTTTAACAAAAACTGCAGTCAGAACATTCTATTTTGCGCTAATACACTCTATATTACAGTATGGTATTATAGCTTGGGGGAGCGCTGCTGTATCAAACATGAGACCTTTGGAAATTATGCAAAAAACTTTATTAAAAATATTACTGAAGAAGCCGCGTAGACATAGCACAGTTCTTTTATTCTCCATAATAAATGTACTCAGTGTTGATAAGATTTTCGATATCATTGCTACTATTCAAACATATAAGGATTTTAAACTAGGACAAATCACGATAAATACTAATGCCACACGTAATGGCACTATCAAAGAATTAACACTACCACGAAAGAAAACTACCTTAGGACAAAGTCATTATTCTTATAGAGGAATTAAACTATTTAATAATTTGCCAAATTTCATTAGAACCTCGGATAATCTTATGAATTTTAAATTATATATAAAGCGCTACTATTATACAGAAATTATAAATTAGAATAACAGAAGCACAGAATTTTGAACACATCTTTAATTGAACACATATGAATATGATATATGAATATGAATTTTTGTTTCATTGTTTATAGTTTTTTTAGTCTTTTAAGTAACATATTACATGTAAACAACTGAAAATTGTAGATTCTTAAAGTAAAAATATTTTAAAAAGAAATCAGCAAAAAACTCCTCACTCCTAATACAAGGTATTCTACCTTATAAGGAGGAGTAGTGCATAAGATTGTTTATATTTTAAAACTGTTATATTGTATTGTATTGCAATAACTAATAATAAAAAAAAAAAAAAAAAAAAAAAAAAAATTTCTATTCAAGCAGAAATTATTTTTGATTTTCGTATTTATTGTGCTGAAATGTATCAATTTGTCAAGTTTAGCTGAGCAGATGAATAAAAATAACTATTTTTTCAATTAAAGGTAAATAGTACTTTGTTTGGTAGTAGTCTACTTGAGAGTAATTCTGTCGTCGCTTTGTTGTACATATCCTAATTTGGAGTCGCAAATTTTTCATAATTACCAAAGTGGATAAAAGCAACAAAATTTTGCTCTTTTGACCCAATTCCTGAAAAAATAAGTAAATTTTCAGCCGTCTTCAAAGGCTATCCAAATCGCACCTTTGCCCCCAGGTGCCATAACATTTTTATTCGTAATCTGTCTATGAGTTGTCGTTTTCTTAGATTGAGGTGGATCAAATAAAACTACTGAGGCATTGACCGGGATTTGATCTCACAACATTTGAATTGGCGAGCCCACACAGGTTAAGCAAAAATAATTAATTACGAAACAAAGAAGAATTTCTTTTGTCTCAGGTATTTTGTGGTATTAGTTACAAAATTCAGTACAATACCTTCAGTATTGACGAAGACACTCGATTCAACGTTCTTTGGGCACCGCCATTAAATTTACTTAGTTTTTTCTCTCTCGTTTTCTTGTTCGATGATGATATGTTCAATCATAAGAGAATTGCACCCGTATGGAAACATACCACTCCGGTCTGGGAGCAAGGTACGAATTTGAGAGTCATTCGTGCTGTTTCAGCACATTCATTGAGTTTTCTGAATGAGATTTAACGTAAAGCAAACGAAAATCTTACTTTTTGTAAGAAAATATGTCTTGTTTTCATTCGGCCTGTTGGCATTATTTGGAGGTTGAAAGGTACGACTATCAAAAAATAGCGGCAAAATTTGTAGTCTATGGCGACTCCACAACTCCACGACATTAAATCAATCAAAGTGATTTCCTGTTAAGATCTCTTATAGGACAGAATCAGTGCTCTTCCGCGAGGCACGACGCTAAGTATTAGTCTTTAGTTGCCGCCAGGACTTGTTTATTTCTCTGCCCTCCTGCTCAACTGCTCGCTTCCACATCGTCGACCACCCAGAAGTCTTTCTTGAGGATTATAATCCAGAGCCTGTTTGGCGATGTTTCCCTCTGGTTTCCTTAAAGTGTGACCGATCCACTACTACTTTCGCCTTCCGCCAACGGCTATTTTAGTCCGTCCAGTTGTACTCCAAAGTTCGTCATTGAAGATCACTTCCGGCCAAAATATCGCTCAAATGCATGGGTTCACGAAAGTTGGCAGTTTCTTGGTAAGTCGATCGGTCACTTTCTACGTAGTACAACCATTTAACAACACAGATTTTACACATGCATCAAATACTCGCAGCTTAACCTCCAGAAAGGAATACGAAGGCCTGACGAGCTTTATTTATGCGTGCTTCAATTACCTTTTCGGTTCCGCCGAACATGCTGACATTATTACGACTGAATTTATAATTCTTATGATGATAAAATATTCTTCAGCGAAGTTAGCATCAACAAAATGAAGTGTGAGAATGAAAAGTTTGATACATTTAAAACCTGCTTCCACTTACCTTAGAAAACTTGGACATATTCCGGGTAACATGTGCTCCTCCAATTTCCACCATGTTGGGCACAAACGGACGTGGATACTGTGCAAGCGGATGCGAATTGACCAGAACCATACTAACGTTGTGTACCAGGTCCCAAAGTGATGGCAACGCCTTAGGATTCGCAGCCAATGGACTGAAATACCGCTGATAGAGATACTCGTGAAATGGCAAGTACAGACAGCTGAAAATAAGAAAAAAATATAAGTAATTTGGCTGGACTAATGGTTCACTTTACTTGTAAGTTAATTTCTCGAAAATAGACATCAAAGTGTTTCTGATTCGCTGTCCGAAGTTCATGCGATCCATCAGAGGCAGAAAACTGTTGGGATGCAGGGCGGAATTGTGAAGATTGCCGACCATTTCGTTGATCCATTTGTTCGGTCCGATTGGACTTAAGACGACCGTTGCAACGTTGTAATGAACTGCAAAGCTGTAGAAGAAACACTTAGAGATTTATTGATATACAATTGGATATTTTCTTTCCGTACCCCAACAAGGCATCCGACATGAAATTATCGATGATCAATAAATCGAATTGTGTCTCCTTCGATTGCAACAATCCCTGTACCTCTTCACTGGACATAATAACATCGACGTTCGAAGTGGCCGCATAGATCAGTTTAGAAAATTGCTCCAGAATCGACTTCTCCCGAATCTCATCGAACTCAAAACTCAATCCCATGTCGAGGAAGTTTTTCTCGATATCGGGCAATTTAATTTCGGTGATGTTGGCATGCGGCAGTGACGAAAACGCACTTAAAATCGTTACGTTGTGGCCACGTTGCGCCAACTGCGATAAAATCGCTCGACCAAAGAGATAGTGGGACTTCCAAACGGCCGGAAAGACGGCCAGGATATTGGCGCCATGGATTAGCGGACAGGCAGCGAGTAGTAGCAGCAGAACAGGACGTAGCATCATTTGGCAAAGGATTAGCAGCAGAACGGATTTACGATTTAATTTAAGTTATTTCTCCGGGTGTTTCAATTACCACGACGAACTGACCACTTAACAATACGGTTACGTTTCTCAACTGATACTTGATTATCGGGAGTATCATCCCAGTCGCGCTTATCGCCTACTTTTCAAGAGTATATTAATATTCTGGCCCAGATGATAAGCCGAAACGATTGGCACCTTGCAGAGGATTTCTTATCAATGACTGACAGCTAACGAGATTGTTTGTTGTGATAAATTCCAATTGGAATTGTGTTGATTTTCGCAAAGATTCCGAGCCGGTGTCATGGACTTACCCAATTTCTTATGCAAATAAATCACCTATCGGAAAATCGCTGGTTCAGAGGTGAAGTTGTACAAATTGCAAATGGAATTACGCAGAAATCGGATGACGACGCGGTATGAAAAATGGAAAAAATTTAACAAAAACGAAGCAAGAAATCATCGCCAAACGAAAACGCGACTCTACTTTGACATTTCCAAATTGACAGCGATCTATTCACAATGGCTTCAGTTCTTAATTGAGTTGCATGCAATTAGTGGCGCTGTCATTTGTGCGTAAATCGAAAATCGCAATGACGCTGTCAGTGCGAAAGTTTGTTTGGATTGTTTGTTGGATTTAGTTTGAAAACAGTGAACTATGCCGGAAACGGAGGAAATTGAAAAGGGAACCGGAAATTATCGCAAAAGCTATTTTGCGATAATTTCCGGTTTGTGTGCATCGTTTGCGAGCTATTTTGGTAAATTATCGGGCGGTTTTGAACAGGAAAGAACTGTAAGTTTATTTCGATGAGATTGAAGTTTTGATTTTTGTGTTCAGTAAAGTTGTGCGGGTGGTTTTGGGATTTTATTGTCTATTATTAATTTATACAATGATGATTAAAGAGAAAATTTAACCCATTTCTGCTTGAGATCTGCGCAACTGGTCGTCAGTTTCTGCGTCTTGCTTTATACAAGAAAAATCTTAGACAAGAAACGATGCGTTGTGATTTATATATACAAGAAAAATCTTAGCCACGTTGTCCTGGAAACGTAGCATTTTAAAATATTCCTAAAGGTCATCGAATATTTTACTTCATTGCTTATTGTTAGCTAGTACTGAAGAATCTGTGGGATATGTGCAAAGCGGTGAGACACGCTCTGGATGTCGCAAGACACTTGGGACAAGGTTGGCAATCGGAAAAAAGCCAAATTGGCAATCATCTCTCAACCCGATGTCAACCAACGAACGCCCGACTTGAGGCAGAACTACTGCGATGCTCATATACATCTTAAGAAGGCTATTAGACGCGACAAGAGAAAGGCAATTGAAGATCTGGCAAACAAGGCAGAATCTGCGGCTTACCTTGGGGATATGGGATCACTATTTAAAATCATGAAACAGTTAACGAACAGTAATTTCACCGCCAACCACCTAGTGAGAGATGTCAACGGAACTCTCCTTAATATGAGTGAACACCAGTTGCGACGATGGACGGAATACTTCTCTGATATTTTAAACATCTTGTCAGAGGAAGATATTCCGGAAACAGAACAACTTCCAAACATCCAACCGCAACAATCCTCTATTAGGGACGATCCCCCAGATAAGGAAGAGGTAGTTTCCGCCATTCGGTCAATGGCGGGAAGGAAAGCTTCAGGTATAGATGGACTACCAACCGAACTCCTCAAAGCGTACCCGGAAATAATAGCCGATATACTCCTCCCACTCTTCACTAAGGTGTGGAATGAAGGAAGATATCCGACTGAATGGAAGGAGGGCGTCATTGTGAAAATTCCGAAGAAGGGCGACCTTCGGGATTGTGGCAATTGGCGTGGTATATGTCTACTTACTGCCGTTTCAAAAATTATGGCTAAGGTAATTCTCAATAGTCGTCGAGAGCACTCTCGAAGTTTATCAGGCTGGATTCCGTAAAGGGTCGTCTTGTACCGACCACACAAATACCCTACGGATAATATTAGAGCAGTCAGCCGAAATGGGTTCGCCACTACATCTCATGTTTGTGGACTTCGAGAAGGCTTTCGACAGCGTTAAGCGAGATTACATATGGAATGCTTTGCGTAGGAGAGGTATTCCAGATAAGGTCATAGCTATGATTAAAGAATCCTACGAAGATGCAAGGTGTCGCGTCTTGCATAGAGGAGAGCTGTCCAAGAGCTTCCCTGTGCGAACGGGTGTCAGACAAGTCTGCATATTATCACCAGCCCTGTTTCTGGTGGTAATAAATGACATCTTGAAAGCTGCACTGGAAGGTGGGGAAGGTAAAGGTCTTCAATGGCGACTATTTAACATCTTAAGTCACCTTGATTATGCTGATGACGTGTGTTTGCTTGCACATAACCGTTCGGACTTAAGAGTCAAATGTTCGCTCGTTGCATTCTAAATGCAAAGAGGCGGGACTGAAAATAAATGTGCGTGAAACCAAGTATATGCACATGGGTTCGAACGCAAGCACACCGATTGTTCTTAACGGACAGGATGTGGAAGAGGTGCAAGATTTTTGCTATCTCGGAAGCATTGTCAGCATGGACGGCGGAGCCGAAAAGGATGTTGAGGCTCGACTAAATAAAGCTCGTCAGGCCTTCGGTATCCTTTCCCCTTCTGGAGGATAAGAGAGATCTCCCTTCGCACGAAGCTGCGAGTTTTTGAGGCATGCGTCAAATCCGTGTTGTTATATGGTTGTACTACGTGGAAAGTGACTGTTCGACTTACCAAGAAACTACAGACTTTCGTAAACCAATGCCTCCGGCGCATTTTAGGAATATTCTGGCCAGAAGTAATCTCCAACGACGAACTTTGGAGTACAGCTCGCCGGACTAAAATAGGTATTGAGATTCAAAGGCGGAAGTGGCAGTGGATCGGTCATACTTTGAGGAAACCAGAGCGAAACATCGCCAAACAGGCTCTGGATTATAATCCTCAAGGAAGACGTCGGGTTGGTCGACCATGTAACACATGGAAGCGAGTAGTTGAGCAGGAGGCCAGAGGAATAAACAAGTCCTGGCAACAGCTTAAGACCGATGCTCAGGATCGCGTCTTGTGGAAGAGAGTTGTTTCTGTCCTATGCCCCTATAGGGGGTCTTAACAGGAATTTGAATTGAATTGAATTATGTACACCCAACTCTTTTTTTACACGATTTTGAAATAACACGGTCAATGAGGAAGAACAAATACCACTTTCTTAAACGTATTTTTCACTCTAACACGTTTGCAAAAAAAAATACAGTTAGGAAGTTCTTCCGAATTTTATTATATTAGTTACATTTTACATTTATATGTAAAGTCCTTGTTTAATTCGCGAGGTTTTGAAATTTGCTACAAGTATAGCGCATCATTTTCTCACTCATGATACCGACGTAGAATGTGCATTAAAGTTTCAACTTAATTTACCGGTTTGTTCCCTTGGGTACCAAGAACTATACCTAGTCCTGTCATAAGTTCCATCCACCCACGCTTATTATCAACTCCACCTCCTCCCCTTGGGCTTTGCTGATTCTCTTTGAACAACAATCAATGACCTGTTCTTTCCCCGCTTGTTTACCTTCCATATCAAGCATACAAAATCCCCTAGTTCAACTTTTGATCGTGAGCTATCTAGATGGATAGAAGGATCAGAGGCGTTGTTTGCTTGTTATGTGGATGGCCAGCATCTTCTTGTTTTCTAACGAGAAAATCTTTAACGTCGAAAAGAAATTTTAATGCTACCACCACTCGGGAAGCAGGGGAAAAAGTTGAGCAGGTACAAAGGGGTCATCATCCTCGTCAGTGCTGGTTTGACCACAAACCTCTATTTTTGTGAAAATGGCGACAAAACTGGAGCCAGGGATTGTCAAGAAAATATTTTACAGTGTATTGTGATGAATTTGAGCGATACCATGTGTGGGTGACGTCATTGGGAGGCTGTGGCTTGAGGAAAACTTTCCTCATCTTATAGGGGCTTGAGATTGGCCCTCTGGGAGCGCAGATCTCAATCCGTTGGACTACTCCTAATGGCCTATACTTGAGAAAATGTACTGCCAAAGACAACCCGAATTTGGAGAGCCAGAAGAGGTCCCTAATCAAGGCAAGGGACTACTGTAATATTTTGTCTGATTGGCGTCTTTTTCCAAGTTTCTGTCATAAATTTTGTTTTGTTTTCGTTAATACGTAGTCCAACTTCCATTACTACCGAGTCAAGGTTTACAAATACATCTTTTGCACTCTCCAGAGATCTTGCAAGGCTAACTATGACGTCTGCAAATATGAGTTGTGTGGATTTGAAGCATAGTGTTCCCTTTGTGTCAACGGGAAGTTTCGGAACAACATATTCGAGTGTCAAGTTGTTGAAAAGCATTGGTGCGAGGCTGTCCCCTTGTTTAAGGCCGTTGTCTGTTTTAAAGCTGGAAGTCAGATCGTTTTCTGCTCTGACTTGTGACACAGACTCGGTCATTGTCATTCTTGTAAGGCGAAACAATGCTGCTCCTGCGCCAATCTTCAGGAAGTGTTTTCTGCGTGCATACGTCCGTGACTAATCTGTGTAGGAGATGCGCTATGCAGGTGCTACCGACGCGACAAGCGAAAAGCCATTGAAGATCTGGCAAATAATGCAGAATCTGAGGCTTACCTTGGGGATATGCGTTCACTATTCAAAAAAATGAAACAGTTGACGAACAGGAATTTTACCGCCAATCACCTGGTGAGAGATGTCAACGGAACTCTCCTTAATATGAGTGAACACCAGTTGCGACGATGGAAGGAATACTTCTCTGATATTTTAAACATCTTGTCAGAGGAAGATATTCCGGAAACACAACAACTTCCAAACATCCAACCGCAACAATCCTCTATCCCCCAGATAAGGAAGAGATAGTTTCCGCCATTCGGTCAATGGCGGGAAGGAAAGCTCCAGGTATAGACGGACTACCAACCGAACTCCTCAAAGCGGACCCGGAAATAACAGCCGATATACTCCTCCCACTCTTCACTAAGGTGTGGAATGAAGGAAGGTATCCGACTGCATGAAAGGAGGGCGTCATTGTGAAAATTCCGAAGAAGGGCGACCTTCGGGATTGTGGCAATTGGCGTGGTATATGTCTACTTACTGCCGTTTCAAAAATTATGGCTAAGGTAATTCTCAATAGGATTAGTGATGTCGTCGAAGTTTATCAGGCTGGATTCCGTAAAGGGTCGTCTTGTACCGACCACACAAATACCCTACGGATAATATTAGAGCAGTCAGCCGAAATGGGTTCGCCACTACATCTCATGTTTGTGGACTTCGAGAAGGCTTTCGACAGCGTTAAGCGAGATTACATATGGAATGCTTTGCGTAGGAGAGGTATTCCAGATAAGGTCATAGCTATGATTAAAGAATCCTACGAAGATGCAAGGTGTCGCGTCTTGCATAGAGGAGAGCTGTCCAAGAGCTTCCCTGTGCGAACGGGTGTCAGACAAGTCTGCATATTATCACCAGCCCTGTTTCTGGTGGTAATAAATGACATCTTGAAAGCTGCACTGGAAGGTGGGGAAGGTAAAGGTCTTCAATGGAGACTATTTAACATCTTAAGTCACCTTGATTATGCTGATGACGTGTGTTTGCTTGCACATAAACGTTTGGACTTAGAGCCAAATGTTCGCTCGTTGCATTCTAAATGCGAAGAGGCGGGACTGAAAATAAATGTGCGTAAAACCAATTACATACACATGGGTTCGAACGCAAGCACACCGATTGTTCTTAACGGACAGGATGTGGAAGAGGTGCAAGATTTTTGCTATCTCGGAAACATTGTCAGCATGGACGGCGGAGCCGAAAAGGATGTTGAGGCTCGGCTAAATAAAGCTCGTCAGGCCTTCGGTATCCTTTCCCCTTTCTGGAGGATAAGAGAGATCTCCCTTCGCACGAAGCTGCGAGTTTTTGAGGCATGCGTCAAATCCGTGTTGTTATATGGTTGTACTACGTGGAAAGTGACCGTTCGACTTGCCAAGAAACTACAGACTTTCGTAAACCAATGCCTCCGGCGCATTTTAGGAATATTCTGGCCAGAAGTAATCTCCAACGACGAACTTTGGAGTACAACTCACCAGACTAAAATAGGTATTGAGATTCAAAGGCGGAAGTGGCAGTGGATCGGTCATACTTTGAGGAAACCAGAGCGGAACATCGCAAAACAAGCTCTGGATTATAATCCTCAAGGAAGACGTCGGGTTGGTCGACCATGTAACACATGGAAGCGAGTAGTTGAGCAGGAGGCCAGAGGAATAAACAAGTCCTGGCAACAGCTTAAGACCGATGCTCAGGATCCCGTCTTGTGGAAGAGAGTTGTTTCTGTCCTATGCCCCTATAGGGGGTCTTAACAGGAATTTGAATTGAATTGAATTATGTACACCCAACTCTTTTTTTACACGATTTTGAAATAACACGGTCAATGAGGAAGAACAAATACCACTTTCTTAAACGTATTTTTCACTCTAACACGTTTGCAAAAAAAAATACAGTTAGGAAGTTCTTCCGAATTTTATTATATTAGTTACATTTTACATTTATATGTAAAGTCCTTGTTTAATTCGCGAGGTTTTGAAATTTGCTACAAGTATAGCGCATCATTTTCTCACTCATGATACCGACGTAGAATGTGCATTAAAGTTTCAACTTAATTTACCGGTTTGTTCCCTTGGGTACCAAGA
This sequence comes from Chorisops tibialis, assembly GCA_963669355.1. Classification (NCBI taxonomy): domain Eukaryota; kingdom Metazoa; phylum Arthropoda; class Insecta; order Diptera; family Stratiomyidae; genus Chorisops; species Chorisops tibialis. The sequence continues at coordinate 166,056,066 of OY770263.1, read as the reverse complement.
ACTATACCTAGTCCTGTCATAAGTTCCATCCACCCACGCTTATTATCAACTCCACCTCCTCCCCTTGGGCTTTGCTGATTCTCTTTGAACAACAATCAATGACCTGTTCTTTCCCCGCTTGTTTACCTTCCATATCAAGCATACAAAATCCCCTAGTTCAACTTTTGATCGTGAGCTATCTAGATGGATAGAAGGATCAGAGGCGTTGTTTGCTTGTTATGTGGATGGCCAGCATCTTCTTGTTTTCTAACGAGAAAATCTTTAACGTCGAAAAGAAATTTTAATGCTACCACCACTCGGGAAGCAGGGGAAAAAGTTGAGCAGGTACAAAAAGGTCATCATCCTCGTCAGTGCTGGTTTGACCACAAACCTCTATTTTTGTGAAAATGGCGACAAAACTGGAGCCAGGGATTGTCAAGAAAATATTTTACAGTGTATTGTGATGAATTTGAGCGATACCATGTGTGGGTGACGTCATTGGGAGGCTGTGGCTTGAGGAAAACTTTCCTCATCTTATAGGGGCTTGAGATTGGCCCTCTGGGAGCGCAGATCTCAATCCGTTGGACTACTCCTAATGGCCTATACTTGAGAAAATGTACTGCCAAAGACAACCCGAATTTGGAGAGCCAGAAGAGGTCCCTAATCAAGGCAAGGGACTACTGTAATATTTTGTCTGATTGGCGTCTTTTTCCAAGTTTCTGTCATAAATTTTGTTTTGTTTTCGTTAATACGTAGTCCAACTTCCATTACTACCGAGTCAAGGTTTACAAATACATCTTTTGCACTCTCCAGAGATCTTGCAAGGCTAACTATGACGTCTGCAAATATGAGTTGTGTGGATTTGAAGCATAGTGTTCCCTTTGTGTCAACGGGAAGTTTCCGAACAACATATTCGAGTGTCAAGTTGTTGAAAAGCATTGGTGCGAGGCTGTCCCCTTGTTTAAGGCCGTTGTCTGTTTTAAAGCTGGAAGTCAGATCGTTTTCTGCTCTGACTTGTGACACAGACTCGGTCATTGTCATTCTTGTAAGGCGAAACAATGCTGCTCCTGCGCCAATCTTCAGGAAGTGTTTTCTGCGTGCATACGTCCGTGACTAATCTGTGTAGGAGATGCGCTATGCAGGTGCTACCGGCTTTCAAAAGTTCAGCTGGAATTTGATCAGTGCCCGGCGTTTTGTTGATTGGGTGGCTTCTCAGGGCCGTTTTTACTTCTTCGAGAGCGGGAGGACTCAAAGAGGATTATTCATCAGCTGTTACAAGAGTTATACCTGCTATTAGAAATGTCTGCTGCTGCTGTACGTGCGGATGATGGGCTTCGATTGTGGTGTTGTTCAAAATATTGTGCCCATCTTAGTTTTATATCTTCCGCATTACTTATGATTTTGCCTTCTGCATCCTTGCAGAGGGTCGTCTTCGGTTGGTATCCATCTTTCAATAATTTTAACTAGGAAATACGCGGCTCTTGTGTTGTGTAATTTAAAATTTTCGTCCATGTTTTTAATTTCATCATTATTGTACTTCCGTTTTTTCTGTCTGCATATTTTGTTTGGAAATCGTCTAAGATCATTACATTTGTCCCGTTTGGCTCGTGTCGGTCGTTCCGTTAATATTTTACAAGCTTCATTTTTTCGCTCTTGGCCATCTTGTCATTCATTGTCGTACCAATCATTTTTTTTTGCGACGGGGTTGTTTTTCTGTCACCTCTTCTGCAACAGATGTAATGCCATCTTTGATATTTTGCCACATTTCTTCTATTGGCATGCTGGCGTTGTTGTTCAGCATTGTCGCGAAGTGCCTCTCCAAGTCTGATATAAATTTCGCTACTATTTTCTCGTTTTTGAGTTTTCCAATGTCGAATTCAGAAACCGGTATTGCTCTTGTTTGTCCTCGGTTTGCGATTCAACATCGGAACTTGGCCAAATAGTGATCTGTATCGCAATTAGTTCCTCGACATGTACTTACGTCGAGAATGCAGGAGGCCGTCCTTTTCTCTATTAGAACATGGTCTATTTGGTTGAATGTTTGTCCGTCGGGTGATGTCCACCTTCTTTTTTTTATCTTGCGTATAAATATATCGCAAGTTTCAATCGCAATCCAAACTTCTCCGTATAAACATAGTAATAGTAAAGCTTGATATGCTTTTAGTTTTGGGAAAAAAATTAGATATAAATTCACACAATCACTCAGATTTTATGACCTTTTCAAGGTACGTCGAATTTTCAAAGTCAATTTTTTCCAATCAGCTCGTGGCCATTCAGCTAATTGGGCCGCTCTTTTTCAGCCAATTTATCACTATTACAACTATTTTGAGCTAGTCGCATAATGGTTCAATTTGAAATTACGTCATCTTTAACGAAAACACCTTTTTGGGGCTCACGTCGCCTTAATGATTTCGAAAGAAAATTTTATGAATACAAGTTATTTCCTGAGGTTATGTATCGAATGCCAAACAAACGAAACACAATGATTGTTGGGTATCGTTCACGCATAAGAATCCAACAATCCAAGATAAGCACTTAAGCAAATCCTACTATCGTGTTTTATCAAAGATCAAAGGTAATGATTTCGAAAAGATATTCTAATGGGCACAGACGGCACCTTCACTCCGGAAAAGATCGAATGGGCGATCAACACCTTTAATCCATCCCTACAAATCAGCCGGAGTAGATAAAATATTCTCCGCATTACTGCAGAAGGGGTTAAAGATCATAATGCCAATAATGATAAGGATCTTTAAAGTCAGTTTTGTATGGGGATACATCCCAAAAATTCAGAGGAAAGCGAGGGTGGTTTTGTACCGAAGGCAGTGAATCGTCCCATTGATCAGCCGAAGTCACACCGCCCTATAGGCCTTACTTCCTTCTTCGTCAAGACGATGGAGAAGTTAGTGGACATTCACATAAGAACAGGGCCGAACAAGGTATGTTTTAATAATAATCAACATGCCTAACAAAAAGGCAAATCAGCAGAGTCAGCCTTTCATGGTTTGGTAAGTCAAATCGGAAAGGCAAAAAACTATAAAGAAATTGCCCTTTACGCATTCCTAGACATAGAAGGACCATTTGACTATTGTCCCATGAAGGTAGGAAAAAAAGGATTTGAAAACGGCCACAATAAAATGAATACACGCCATTCTAAAGAACCTAATGATAACCACGGATCTAGATGATAGCACATTGACTGCACAGACCTATAGGGGCTATCCCCAAGGAGGAGTACTATCTCCACTTCTTCGGTCAATTTTGGTAAATGAGCTCCTGGGCCGTCTTAACAGAACAAGGATACGAGGCAATAGGATATGCCGATGACCTTGTCATTATCATTAGAGGCAAATATGATTTTATAATATCAGAAAGGATTCAATCTGTCTTAGAGGTGATAATGAACTGGTGTCAGTCTAAGAACTTGAATATCAACTCAAGTAAGACTGAGATAGTACCATTTACAAATAGAAGGAAAATCCACATCATACCTCCTTCAATAAATGGAACACCAATACCCTTTTCAGATGAGGTCAAATATCTAGGTGTTATACTGGATAGCAAACTCAATTGAAACAAACATATAGAATGGACTCATGCCCAAGCACTAAAGGCATTTTGGGCCTGCAAAAGCTTACATTGCAGAAAATGAGGATTACAGCCTAAGATGATCAACTGGTGCTACAGAACAATCACACTCCCAATAGTCACATATGGATCAACGATATGGTGGACTAAAATTTTGCAACGAAAAGCACAGCTTAAGCTACAAAAAATCCAAAGGCTATCTTGTCTTGATATCACAGAAGGAATGAAAACCTGTTCTATGGCAACAATGGAAATGTTCCTAAACATCCCGCCGATACATCTTGAAGCAAAAAAGGATGCTATCAAAGGGATGTTACGCACACAGTGTGAAAATAAATATAAATCAGGGGATTTTAGAGGTCACCTAAAAATGCTAAAATACCCAAAAATGGTGGTTCTAACATCCACACTTTCGGATGCTATGCTGACGAAATTCAACTTTGAAACCCCTTTCACCCCAAACCCTATACTAAGAAAGTGGTTTGAAAAAGAGCATAAAATCTACTGAAATAGACTTCTAGGTTTATCAATCTCAAAGAAACTAATCGTACCATAAAAAACAAAGTGGAGGATATTCTAAAATTCAGCAAGAGTGATATGAGCACAATCGGCCTAATGACGGGGTACAGTTGAGTAAACCACCACCTCAAAAATATGCGTTTAGCTGAAACCGACATTTGCCGCCTCTGTCTCGAAGGATCAGAAACGACAGAACACATCCTATGTCACTGTGAAGCAGTAGCAATGAAAAGACACAATCTTCTCGGAAAAGGTTTCCTTTATATAGAGGAACTAGCCAACATGGCTCCCTTAAAGATACTTAGATTAGCCAAAGCTTTAGAGCTATGGTAGTGTAAAGGGCTATAAACGCACAATAGACCGAGAAGGTCGCACTGCTCTTACGTGTTCCCCAAATTATAATAAATAACATAAACAGACGGCATTGCCAGGAGTCATAAGCCCAATGCTAAATACACGAATGTTAAACAAACGAAATACTTTGATCATCGAGTGTCACACGCATAAGATTCCAAGATCAGCATGTTAATTTAGAGGCTTACGTGTGGCAATGGATTGGTCGCAGTATTCAGAAGACTGACCCGACCCGAATTTGAAGAACGCGTTGGATAAAAACAATCGCGGTGTGAGGTGAGAAAATAAGAATTTTCTGCTGAATGTCAACACAAATCATCAGATTTCGCAAAAGGTCAATGTAAATGGTTAATAATAAATACGCAATATACCCAATAATAAGTATCTAATGCATGGTTTCCAAATTTCTTTTCGAAGTGCGAGCAAATGGTTAAGGTCACATTAGAATTGTAAAAAGTAAAAACGACAAAAAACCATCTGAAATCCCTAAACATGCTGTACAAATATACGTTATTTGATCAGTCAAGCTTGTTGTGAAATCTTCTTAGAATTGCTCTACCATGCATTTTCAATAATTGTTTGCAGGTTTTCTGCTTGTTTATTTAATCACATCATTTTTATCCTCTTTCTTCCGTTAGAGCATGAAACGATTTACGATTTACTTACTGCACCACATATGTGTGGACGATAATGATATGAACCATTATCTGCGGTCATTTTCCACCAAAAGGCTTTGAATCGCTTTTAGTGCCTCTACCGGTCGGTATAGTAGTTGATATTTCAATTTGCCACAGCAGATGGCGTAAGAGTCAACTTGCAATAATGGGCTGGGTGTTGAAGAGCCTTAAATGGAAGGTTGTTATCGCCCGACTCAAACAAAAAAATAAACTGCCAACAAGTCGGGCGAAACTTTATTATTCTTGGGACAAGTTGCGGATGCGTGTAAAGTCAATATGCATGTTAGAGTGGTTAGGGAAGACTAAGTGAAAGGGGGTTCTTGGGCAGGGCAATTATCAATTTAACACTTTGCGGAAACGTTCAAAGGCTCCAGTACTTATAATCAATATTTCGTTCGTTTATTTATGCAAGTTTGAGTTTTTATGAGGGGAGTGGTGAGGCGTGATGGTAAGAGTAGGTGGATGTTAATAATTTTTTAATTGATTGCTTGAATCATGTCCAATATTCTCTGTATAGAATGTCAGTTTCATAGACGAAGTTGCATAGAATTTTCATAAAATTCGATGTATTTTACATTCACGAAACCGAACATTTGTATGAGAGGGGGTAGAGAAGGTAGGGGAATCGTAAAATTTGATATGTAGTTTTATTTCGCTTCTCCTGTAAGGTGCTTGTATAAAATTTCAAGTTTGTAGCTTTTAGTTTGTTGGTTATTAGTTGATTTAATGAAATTGGTCGAAATTATAGTTTTGTATGGGTGGCGGTAGAAGGGCAAGCGCGATTTCAAAACTTTTAAAGCAACTCCATTTCAATTAATTTTATTAGTTTTTATGCAAAATTTGAAATTGATAGTTTTTAAGAGTTAGCTGATAACTGATTTCTTAAAAATGCTCGAAAAATTAATTTTGTATGGGAGGGGGTAGAGGAGGTAGGGGAATAGTAAAATTTGTGACGCAATTTTCTTTCTTTTCTCATGTAAGGTGCTCGTACAAAATTTCAAGTTCGTAGCTTTTAATTTGTTGGTTATTAGTTGATTTAATGAAATTGGTCGAAATGATACTTTTGTATGGGAGGGGGTAGAAGGGCAGGCGCGATTTCAAAACTTTTAACGTAATTTCATTTTAATTATTTTTGTAAGTTTTTATGCAAAATTTCAAATTGATAGGTTTTAATAGTTAGGTGATAATTGATTTCTTAAAAATGGTCGAAAAAATAATTTTGTATGGGAGGGGGTAGAAGTTTTAAAGGTTCTCGATCAGTTAATATTTCGTAAATTTAGGGATTTTTTAAAATGCTTATCGCAAATTTCCAAGTTTCTACCTTTAAATTTCATTCAAAAATTTTCAGTTTATGTGGTTTTTTCATTGCACATGAAACACCTTGTGCACGGTAGACCAGGGGGGTCGGTGCATAACAATTGTGGAATTTTTATTATTTTTTCTGTATGTACAACAAATAGATGTGTTTACATGGAAAATTTAAATTTTGTATCTTTCACCAGAGCCCTTAAAAAATAACTTAAGATTTTCGACATTTTTGGTTACCACCTCCCTCCCCTTACACCTCCCGACCCAAAATTTTTAGGAATTTTAAAAACTATTTAGCTATACAATTTGACAAAATTTGAATTTTATATCTGCACTCAATTTTGAATTATAATGGTTAGAAATTTTGGAAAGTGAACCATTTTTGGAGTGCTCCCCATTTCCCCCCACTACAATTTTGTCCAAATATTATATTTTTCTCGTATTTCTCTAGTATAGCTTAATATAGGTTCTAAGATTACATAGCAATTACATAGCTTAATAAATAGCCGAGATATTGGGTTTTAAGTGGTTTTATTTGCACCCCTTCCTGACCCTCCCCCTTACAATAATTAGCTTTTATCTAAACTGATTCTAGTGGACCTATATACCACCTTAATGGTTTCAAAATATCAATTTATTATGGTAAGTAATTTCGAAGATCTAATCATTTGAAAAAAAATTCGGCCGACAATTGATTCTTAGCCTCCCCTTTTTGCACCCCAATGGATAAAAAAATTAAATTATTTTTAGAAGTTGTCTCACAAACCGCTCTATATGTATGTTGATTTTTAGCTTCCTAGCTGTAACCATGGTTGAGATATTTGAATTCATATTTTTCGGTTTAAGCGCTCCCCCCGCCTCCCCCTGAACTCGTACACCCCACAAAATGGGTGTCCGCCTGGGATCCGCAATTATCTACAATCTTTCTAAAAATGAACTCTCTATCTTGAACGGTTTGGGAGTTAATGTGCGCTGAGCGTACACACCGGCGTACGGCGGACGGCGTACAGACAGACGGATTTTTTTTTGCATTTTTAGGCTAATTTAGTCATGAAACGCGAAAAAACAAAATTTCAGGGTAGCAAATTTTTTTTTGTTTCCAAGTCGATCACAATAAAACATCGTTTTAAGTAATTTATTTCATAACAATTTTTTTTCTTTTTTTTCATGGCTTTATTACAAACATAAAACAAAACAAAAAACTGCCAACAAGTCGGGCGAAACTTTATTATTCTTGGGACAAGTTGCGTATGCGTGGAAAGAAATATGCAGGTTAGAGTGGTTAGGGAACACTAAGTGGGGTTCTTGGGCAGGGCAGAAACATTCAAAAGCTTCAGTATATATAATCAATATTTCGTTCGTTTATTTATGCAAGTTTGAGTTTTTTGAGAGGAGGGGTGAAGGTTGATAGTAAGGGTGGGTGGATGCTAATAGTTTTTTAATTGATTGCTTGAATCACGTCCAATATTCTCTGTATAGAATGTCAGTTTCATAGACGAAGTTGTATAGAATTTTCATAAGATTCTGTGTATTTTACAGGCACGAAACCAAACATTTGTATGGGAGGGGGTAGAGGAGGTAGGGGAATCGTAAAAATTGTGACGCAATTTTATTTCCTTTCTCTTGTAGTGTGCTCGTACAAAATATCAAGTTCGTAGCTTTTAATTTGTTGGTTATTAGTTGATTCAATGAAATAGGTCGAAATGATACTTTTGTATGGGAGGGGGTAGAAGGACAAGTGCGATTTCAAAACTTTTAAAGTAATTTTATTTCAATTATTTTTATAAGTTTTTATGCAAAATTTTAAATTGATAGCTTTTAATGGTTAGGTCATAATTAATTTCTTAAAAATGGTCGAAAAAATAATTTTGTATGGGAGGGGGTAGAAGTTTTAAAAGTTTTCGACCACTTAATATTTCATTCTCTTAAAGATTTTTTTTAAATGCATTTCGCAAGTTTTCAAGTCTCTACCTTCAAATTTCATTCAAAAATTTTCAGTTTATGTGGTTTTTTCATTGCATATGAAACACCTTGTGCACGGTAGACCAGGGTGGTCGGTGCATAACAATTGTGGAATTTTTATTATTTTTTCTGTATGTACAACAAATAGATGTATCCACATGGAAAATTTAAATTTTGTATCTTTCACCAGAGCCCTTAAAAAATCACTCCAAATTTTCGACATTTTTGGTTACCACCTCCCTCCCCTTACACCTCTCGACGTAAAATTTTTACCAAATTTAAAAACTACCTAGTTCTACAATTTGACAAAATTTTAATTTGATATCTGTACTCAATTTTGAATTATAACGGTTTGAAATTTTGGAAAGTGCGCCATTTTTGAAATGCTCCCCATTTCCCCCCACTACTATTTTGTCCAAATGTCATATTTTTCTTGTATTTCTCTAGTATAGCTTAATATAGGTTCTAAGATTCAATTACATAGCTTAATAAATAGCCGAGATATTGATTTTTTGTGTTTTTCTTTGCACCCCCCCAGACCCTCCCCCTTACAATAATTAGCTTTTACCTAAACTGATTCAAGTGGACCTATATACCACCTTAATGGTTTCAAAATATCAATTTTTTATGGTAAGTAATTTCGAAGATATAATCATTTGAAAAAAAAATTCGGCCGAGACTTGGTTCTTAGCCCCCCCTTTTCGCACGCCAATGGATAAAACAATTAAATTATTTTTAAAAGTTGTCCCACAAACCCCTCTATATGTACGTTGAGTTTTAGCTTCCAAACTGTAACCGTGGTTGAGATATTTGAATTCGTATTTTTCGGTTTAAGCGCTCCCCCCGCCTCCCCCTGAACTCGTACACCCCCCAAAATGGATATCCGCCTGAGATCCGCAATTATCTACAATCCCCCCAAAAATGAACTTTCTATCTTGAAGGGTTTGGGAGTTAATGTGCGCTGAGCGTACACGTCGGCGTACGGCGGACGGCGTACAGACAGACGGATTTTTTTTTTTGCATTTTTAGGCTAATTTAGTCATGAAACGCGAAAAAACAAAATTTCAGGGTAGCAAATTTTTTTTTTTCCAAAGTCGATCACAATACTTTATTATTAAAATAATAAAGTAAAATAAAAAACACATTTCAAAATTTTGCCTCTTAAAAAAAGCCTTCAAGAAAAAATCTTTCTTTTCAGAATATATGGATTGTACGTTGGATATGCATCACGGCTATGTTGATCTGTAACAGCTTAGTTTGGGTATTTTTCGTGAAAGCTCTTCATTGGAAAGGTGGTACGCTTCGAGCGACTGTAATGAGTGCCGCCACCAATTATGTCGTATCGGTATGTGTTTTTATTTTTTCAAATTGCTTCCACCAGTTGAAATGTTATTCATTTTTTTTTTAATTTTTTTCCAGTTCATTATTGGTGCGTATTTATTTAGCGAAAAAATCGGAATGAATTCACTTATGGGAACATCGTTAATTCTAATTGGTCTTATGTTTATTGTGAAAGGTGATAAAGAGGACGATACAAAGAAAATTAAATAAAAATTGGTTTTGTTGTAAATTTTAAGCGCTGAGCGTTTTTTTAAAAAAAGATTTCACAGTCAAGTAGGATGTTGAAAAAGTTGTAATTTAAAATTCCGATTGGCGAATGAAAAATGTTCAATACACTTCCTTAGTGGCTAGATCCTTGTAAGCTTAAAACTGCTATTTGCATTCTTTACATTTCGGTCGTTTCTGTCATTTCCGTTTACATTTCGATCGATCGATCGCAAATGTTTTGCTCTGGTTTCCTCAATGTCTGTTAATGCAAAGTGTGACCGATCCTCTAACTTTGAATTTTAATGCCTATATTAGTCTGTTTGTTCTACAAAGTTCGCCGTTGAAGACAACGTCTGACCAGAATATCTTTAAAATACGTCGAATTCATTGGTTTACGAAAGTTTGCAGTTTCGCTTAGTGGTCACCTTTCATGTAGCACAACCATATAACACGGATTCGACGCATGCATCAAACACTTGCAGCTTCGTGCAAAGGGAGATCTCTTAAACCTCCAGAAAGGATACCGAAGGCCTGACGAGTCTTATTTATTACTTCCATATTATTTTGGGGTATTCGTATGGTTGACGAGACGACCCTTGACGGAATCCAGACTGATAAACTTCAATAGTGCTCTTCGTAGCCACACCTGAGTGATAGGGGCAGTAGAATACACCCACAGCTAGTCCTGCTTGCTCTAAAAATTGCAAATGGACACTCACAGGATCATGGATTATCACACGTTTAAAATCTCACTGGTACGTGAAACGGATACAGCGCCTCGCATACGAACGGATTCTACAATAACGACTTTTAGAATTCGAAAACGGACTATGATTGGCTTCTGGAACGTTCAAACATTGAATGAAGGGGAAAAGACTGGGGTCACTCAGTCCATGCACCGCCAATCAGTGATCGACCGTGAAATGGAGCACTATTACATCCAAATCTTGGGCTTGAGCGAGGTCAAGTGGACAGGATGAGAAGAACTAACCCCGAGCGGAAACACCATTCTGTGCGTTGATCGTGAGAGTGAAGCAAAAACTGGCGTAGCGGTCGCCCTTACGCCGAGAGCGAGAAACAGTGTTATCAGCAAAGAACCCGTCTCGGATTGGAATCGGAATTCTGCAGTGCGTAGCACCAACAATGCCGCAACACCTCATGACAAAGAGGAGTCTTATGAACACCTGAGTGCCACCTTCTAGCGAGTTCCAAGAGGTGATATTATTATCTGATAAGAGGTTAGCTCTGACAACACTAAACTCGAACGCGTCATGGGAAAGGATGGTGTCCCTTGGGTCAACACAACACGACCTTCAATTAAGAGACTCGAAAACGGCGAATTATTTGTGGAGTCTTGTAGTTCTCGGGAAATGGTCATCGGTTAAATTTTCGCTCGTTGCATTCTAAATGCAAAGAGGCAGGATTGAAAATAAATATGCGATAAATAAAGCTCGTCAGGTCTTCGTTATCCTTGTACTACATGGAAATGGTTGTACTACATGGAAAGTGACCGTTCGACTTACCAAGAAACTAAAAGCTTTCGTGAACCAATGCCTCCGACGTATTTCTGGAATATTCTGGCCAGAAGTGATCTCCAACAACGAACTTTGGAGTGCAACTGGACAGACTAAAATAGGCATTGAGATTTAAAGGCGGAAGTGTCAGTGAATCGGCCACATTTTGAGGAAACCAGAATGAAACATCGCTAAACAAGATCTGGATTATAATCAAGGACGGCGGGCTGGTCGACCATGTAGCACATAGAAGCGAGCAGTTGAGCAGGAGGACAGAGGAATAAACAAATCTGGCGACAACTAAAGGCCGATGCTCAGGATCGCGCTTTATGGAAAAGAACTGTTTCTTTCCTATGCTTCAATAGGGGGTCTTAACAGGAAATTGATTGATTGACGGCAGGAAGTAGACATGTACCACGCCAAGTGCCACAATCCTGTAGGTCGTCCTAATTCTAGATTTCGACAATGACGCCCTCCTTCTATTCAGCCAGATATCGTTGTATATCCCAGATTGGGAGTGGCATATCAGCTGTTAGGGGGCTTATTTAAAATCAAATTCGATTTCGGCTTCCGTTTGACTTTTTTCCGACTGCCAACCTTGTCACATGTGTCTTGCGACTGGTGGTACTGAGAGATTGGGTCTGCCTGATTTTTAGATGCAGGAATTCGCAGAAAATTACTATTTTGTCTTTTTTTTTAATTGCGCACTAGCATGGGAGGTGGAAAAATCACTGCTATTGGAAGAGCTGCTCTTTTTCACAGATATTGAAAAAGAGCAATCGCAGTGGATCACTGCGATTGGAAAAGAGCAGATTTTGCCATCCCTAGTTCGCGGTTCGTTTTTCTCTGCGATTATCTAGTGTACCTGAGTCTCAATATCTCCTTCGTGATAGACCCAAGTCTTAGATGTGAATGTGATGTCGTTATCCGAGCCACTGTAATAGGACTGTTTTTGGGTGAACTATTTTCATCCCTCTGGAAGGCTTTTTGCTATAAGCAGGCCTGCTGTGGTACAATTCGAATCTGGTTTCCTGAAAAAGATGAGTACAAGCTACGAATGTTGTGTGGTAGGTAGTTTAAATCAAATGCAAGTTTCTTTGATATTTTTTTTATTTTCATGAACCTAAATTTATGGTATTGGAAAAATAAAAATTTTATTACAACAATGATTTTTACACAAAACTTAAAACAGAAACAAATTTATAATTAAAATTGCCAGTAAGATCTTGATTTTTTTTTTGCGATAATATCACTTACATAATTAACACTGTACGCCATCATTGTTTTGTAAGCTTAATTAAATTTTCTGTTTACTCTTATTCAGGAAATTTTGAAGTTTTTCTTTTTAAGACTATTGATACATCAAAAGTTTTTTGTTGTTTTATTTAAGCATTTAATTGCATTTTGTTTTACCACTATATTTTTATTTCACTTTTATTATTAATACATTAAGTTTTCACGAATTGAAACTGTCGTTCGATTTTATGTGCTTCAATCCAATGGATGCGAACAATTTTAAAAAGCTGGAAAAAATAAGAAATTATATTCGAAAATAAATTCAGTTTGAATGGATTTTAAAAAAAATGTACTTCATTAATCCAATTCGAGTCGGCTAAAAGTTCTTTTAGGATTTCGGTTGAACCTTTTTCATTATCAATTGAAAGATCCTGAACACGTTTCGAGCATACAGCAAATAAATTGTACTTTTCGTGGGTGATTTTATGTAGTGCTTCGGCTTTTTTGACGCAACTATGGCACATTGTAATATTCTGGAATGAAAGGAATATTTTTAAAATGAAGTTGATAATGTTTTATAAATTGCTGTAATAAAAAAAATTTTATCGCTAAAAAAGGTTACCCCTTAAAAACTTAAGGTTACTGGAAGAAAGGTAAACAGCAGGAGCTTCTAAGGCTTCGATGGTTCATGAATCGAAAAAATTTTGGAGGAAGAAAAGGCAAAATAATTATTGAAAGGGAATATTTTCGGATTTCATAATGTTATGCTTTATTAAATTTGACGTTTCGGTCTCAGCTGAGACCTTTATCAAACTGAAGGCAGAGACCGTAACGGTACATATAATAAAGCATAACAGTGTGAAATCCGAAAATTCGAAATGCATTGTGAAAACATTCACCAAACTATCAGATTAATTATGATTCGTCGTTAGGACTGACAACGGCCTTAAACCAATGCCACTAGCTAATGCTTTTCACTTTGACACTCGAATACTTTGTTCGGAAACTTCCTGTTGACATTGCTTTAAATCTACGCAACTCGCAGTCTTGAATTAATATCAGGCGTCAAAAAAGTTAATAAACACCTTTGAAATAAATGTGTTCCGAAGAATCCTCGGAACAGTACAGTCTGTGGAATCGATCTGGTGAATATGATAAAAAAAGAGATATAAACAATTATTCTTCGACAGTTCAGAGGTGTCAACCCTCATAAAACTCAAGAAGCTCCTGGATGATCAAAGAACTCCCAAACGCACACTAAAGGGGAAAGTAAATGGCACAAAAACCATTTGGTAAACCACGGGAGCGCTTGGAATATTGTACTGAAGCACACAGTAAATCACTGCTAAGATCTCCAAACAGGACGCTATCACTGCATCGAGAAAGATGAAGCCGTAGCATAGAGGAGATCAAGGCTTGATTCGCTTGGGCGGGCTTCGGCGTAGGCTTTTGCTGTAATCGGCAATGCAAATTTATCAAAAACTACCTGAACTCTTATTGCATTCGTTGCGTAAATTTCGTTATTAGGGTGTGTTGATGTTGAAAGTAAGAAAATCATGATAACTTTTCTAAAAACATTTATTGCATTGAATGTAGAAAAGCAAGTCGAAGCTGAAGCTGTTGGCATCAAATCAACGGGCTTTACCTTTTCAACCATGAACTTATGCCACTTAGAAATTTATTCTAGAGTTGTGTACAACTATCATGGATCATGGGCTTATCTACCGTGATCTTAAACCTAACTGATACGAGAAATGGATATAGTGCCTCGGATATGGACGGATTCCACGGTAACGACTTTTGACATTCGAAAACGGACTATGATTGGCTTCTGGAACGTTCGAACAATGAATGACGCTGGAAGGGCTGGGGCCATTCGGTCCATACACCGACAATCAGTGAAATGAAGCACTATAACATCCAAATTTTGGGCTTGAGTGAGGTCAGGTGGACAGGATCAGGAGAAGAACGAACACCGAACGGAAACACCATTTTGTACGTTGGTCCTGAGAGTGAAGCAAAAAACGGCTAAGAGGTTGTCCTTGCACCGGGAGCGAAAATCAGTCTCATCAGCTGGGAACGGGATAAAATGCCGCAATACATGGTGTCAAGGAAGAGTTGTATGGCCAACTGAGTGCCACCTTCGAGCGTATCCCAAGAGATGATATTATTATCGTCTCAGGAGATATGAACGTCCAGGTTGGCTTGACAATACTACTGGACTCGAATACGCTATGAAGAAGCCTGGTAAACTTTGGGTTGACGCGTCACGTCTTTGGATTAAGAGACTTGAAAACGGCGAATTATTTTTAGAGTTTTGTTGTATTTAGCAAATGGTTATTGGAGGGACGATTTTTCCACATAAGAGTCACCATAAAACATCTTGGGTCTCTCCTTATGGTGTTACCCCAAACCAAATCGAGCATTTGGCTATAAGTCGCCGATGGAGAAGATGTCTCCTCGATGTGCGAGCGAACCGTGGAGTTGACCTGGGGTGCGATCAACACTTCATTGTTGCCTGCTTGAGATTGTGCACAGCAGGTATCTGACGGCCAAAAAATTTTCAAATGAAGCGGAAGCTTAATGTGGATAAACTTGGAGAACCCAAAAAAAAAGTGCGAGTATATCACCATTTTAGGCGAAAAGTCATCCACATTGGGCGGATATATAATGCGCAATCTGGACTCCAATTGGAAGGCAACAAGAAACATGTTTCTAACTAGTGCTGAAGAATATGTGGGATATGTGCATGATGCATGGATGAGAAACCCTGGATTTCGCAAGACACATGGGACATGGTTGGCGAACAGAAAAAAAACAAAATTGACAATCATCTCTCACCCCGATGTCAATCAAAGAACTCCTGACTTGAGATGGAACTACCGCGATGCTCATATACAGCTTAAGAAGGCTGTTAGACGCGACTAGGGCAAGAAGATGCTTAAAGCCCAATTAGTTTCTTCTTTTCCTTTATTTAAGAAAAGAGTTAAATCTTTCATATTTAATGTTTAAATTTTTATCTTTAATATTCATTTATTTTTTAGAGTACATTATAAACTATCATCTTCAATGTTTAAAATTTCCTCTTTGCTATTCTTTTAATTTCCGCTTTTGTTTAATTAAAATTGTAATCTTTTTGTTCAAGAGCCCAAATAAATAAATAAATACTTTAGATGAGATGGAAATGACTTTAATATACCGGAAAATATGTCATCTCAAATTTTTTCGAATAGTGAATAGAGACTTTTACAGGTGGTAGAAGTAGAGGGGAATGTTTGTATTTTTCGTATATGACACCGAACATGGCTTTTAGTTTTCATTATTTTTAAAGAAATTGGACATATTTTTCCTGAAATTGGGGCATTTCTATGGGAGGTGGCAGAGGAAGTGGAGCGTTTAAGATGATTTAGAAACTGATTGTCGTCATCCTTATCACCATGCTTTGAATCAATTTCAAAGTCGATAACTCTCATATATTCGAATGAGAAATGCTTTTCTTGAATACAGATATTTATATAGGAGGGGGTAGAAGGAGTCAAGCGGAGCTGATAATTTTTTCTAGCGTTTATTGCAATTATTAAAAAAAAAATTCTGGCAAAATTGTAAGTTTGTACTTTTTCTAGTTTTAATGGAAATATTTCTATTTTTATACTTTATACAAAATGTCAAGTTGATGGCTTCAACAGTTTCGAAGAAAAATAATTTAATTTAAATGTCAAAATTTCGTGAAATTGGTATGGGAGGGGTAGAAGGAGTGAGGTAAAGTTGATAATTCTTTTTAAAAATAATTTCGATTATAGTAGAATTAATTCTGACAAAATTTCGTCTTTTCAGCTTTACTAGTTTCAATGAAAATCGAAAATATATATTTTTCAAAATTGTCCATTTGTATGGGAGGGGGTAGAAGGAGCGAGTGGATCGGATCAATATTCCGTGATATTAATGACATCTATATAATAATACTTTGACCTAATCAAGTCGATAGCTTAAATAGTTTCAAAGAAAAATCAATTTCTTAATATTTCGAAAATTCATGAAATTTGTATGGGAGGGAACTTAAAGTTACTTTTTTGCTAAAATGACACACAAATATTTTCAGCACTATAGCTCAAAGCTATCGAGAGTTATGCTGTAGACAGACGCGCAGACGGACAGACGATCACTCGGAATCGAGGTTTTTGAGCGACAACAAATATGTCTGTACCCTTGGCGGCTCTGTACGAGCGTTATTTCTTAGCGTTACAAACGGTAAGGCAAACACAATATGCTTTCAGATTCCATCTAGAGTATAATTAGCAGCTGGATGACGCGGTCTTTGGATCGAGACGACTTCAGGAGGCCAGGGCCCGAGATTCAAAGGCTGAAGTGGCAGTGGATCATCGCCAAACAAGCTCTGGATTATAATCCATCCTGAAGGAAGACGTCAGATTGGTCGACCATGTAGCACATCTGAGCAAGCAGTTGCGCAGGAGACCAGAGGAATAAACAAGACCCGGCGACAACTAAAGGCCGATGCTCAGGATCGCACCTTGTGGAAGAGAACTGTTTTTGTCCTATGCCCCTACAGCGGGTCTTAACAGCCAATTGATTGATTGATACAACCACTTTCGTCATGTCGATAGCCTTAAATAACCTCAATATTAATAAAATAGAAAATGATTTATTCAGTTACAGCACTTAAAACGAAAAAGAAAAAGTTTATTCTTTTAGGGTTTTTCCTTTTTACAATAATTTTTTCCTAGCACATTTCTAACACTAGATATGAAATTTTTTTTAAGTTCATAATAATTTTTTTATGAAGTATATTTAGAGGTAAGCGAGAAAAAAAGGGTGAATATCACGGACCTAGAGTATTTAAAAACAAAACTGCCTATCACTCATTCTTACCTTATCATACAAAGCAACCACCGAATCCGGTACAACAGCCAACAACGTTTTACCATTATACGCCGGTCCGCTTAATGAAAATGTTATGCCCGCTACTTCATTACACGTTGCACATCGATATTTATTCATTTCCATTTCCCGAATAATTCGATAATTAGGCCACATTTTAATCGCTGCGCTAATTCTTTCAGGCCATTTTATCGCTGTTGATAATTTTTCACGGCAGGCATCAATTATTGTATCAATTGCTGTGATATTTGGTAGGAAGTAAGTATCTAAAAATAATAAGATTAACTAGAATCAATAATTCAATACAAAACAGTAACAGTACCTTGCTCCCGCATTATTTCAATAAAAAAGCTGCTATCAAGTGCTTGAGATATGAGCGTTTGTACATAGACTTTAAAACGATCCCTATAATCGAGATATTTTATCATCAATTTCTCAACGAATTCTGAATCATCTGATTGGGATGATTGCTGCGGTCGAATTAATTCAACAATTTTCTCACTGGAATTTTGAAAACATTTACGAACCGCAACTCGCATGTATAGATCCATGGAGTTGTTACGCCACGTAGTAAACTGTTGGAGGAGAAAAATGCTCATTTTAATCGGAAATTTGAGAAAATTCGAGTAAGCAGTAGTAGACACATACCAGCGTTTTGCTTTTGTAGAATAATTTGTCGCTTTCCACGAAAGGTTCATATTTTTGCAGTATTGATTTTCTATCGATTTCCCATAGTGATGGACTTTCCTGATGCTGTTCGGAGCTTAGAATTACAAAATCACCGATCTGAAAAGAATGAGGAATTATATTTGTCTAGGAAAAAGTCTGAGCATTATTTGGAATTTACCGACAATTTCGACGATAGTGTTTTTTTCACCGGACGCTGCTTGTTCTTTGTCCTAGAACCATCATCGCTATCATCATCCGTGCTTTCGCTTCCACTCTCGTCTATTCCGGCATTCAAAACAGCAGCTATTGAAATTGAAAAAAAACCAATGATATTAGTGCCGATATTTTAAGGTAACACTTCGACTGCTAAATCTATCAAATATTTTTTGAAATAGTCTAAGATGGCAAGGTAATCTGAGGTTCTTTGGTCGTACTTGTACATAGTTGTTTTTTTGTATTTTTAAATAATTTTTAGACATTTATAATGTGCATTTCCATTCTTACATTAATTAACAATCTTTGGATTCGAGTACGAAAATAGGAAAAAAATAATAGTAACCAAAATTTGAAATTTAATTCTGAAGTAGAGTTGCCACTGCTGAGACGATTTTGTGAAAAAGATATGCAATTAGACAACAGTTGTGCTTGACCTAAAAATGACAAATGAATACTCTTAAAACACTAAATGATACGGGAAACGGATACAGTGCCATTCGAAATCGAACTATGAGTGGCTTAAGTAAATCCTGTCAATAACTAAAGGCAGATGCGACTTGAGGAAGAGAATTGTTTCTGTCCTATGGCCCTATAGGCCCTGGATGAAAATAAAAAACATAGCATAGCGTAACTTTAAGAAATTTTGTAAATGGAATGGTAGACGGATGGGGCGATTTTAGAAACTTTTTCGGAAATAACTATAAATATTTTTGCATGTCGTACGTCGGAATACTCGCAAAACCATATAAGTATGATAAGTCCTATGACCAACAGGAGGAGTAAGTCCTGTGATTAAAAGACGAAGTTCAACAAGCGACAGTAAGTGGGTAAGTCCTGTGATCGATAGGCAGAAGCAAGAAGTCCTGTGATCGACAGGTGGAGTTCAACAAGCGACAGTAAGCGGGTAAGTCCTGTGATCGACAGGCAGAGTTCAACAAGCGACAGTAAGCGGGCAGAGATAGAAAAGCGACAATTAGCGAACGAGTAGCTAACGAATAGCAAACGAATGGCGAACGAATAGCGAACGAACAGCGAACCAATGGCGAATGAATAGCGAACGAGTGACGAACGAATGGCGAACGAAAAGCGAACGAGTAGCTACCGAATGGCGAAAGAATAGCGAATGAATGGCGGGCGGTTAACGCGAATATTAAAGGCGCTATAGTAAACTAAAAGTGTAAAAGTGATTTATAAAACAGTTTTCGGCAGTTTAAAATTAAAGTGAGCTTGTTTAATTTTTACTTGAAATCCAGTGACCCCTTGCGCACTTTAATTGGTGTCAGAAGTGGGATTTCAAGTAAAAATCGCGAATGATAATTGCGAACAAACATAACAGTGAAAGTGAGAATTTTCTGATATAACGATTAAGTGATCGTGGATTCGCTAGTGTGACATTTTTGAACGGATAAAAAGGAGAATTTTTGAGAAAGTTTTACCGCGAAACAAGTGACCGCGAGGAAAGTCCCAAAGCGGGATGAGTGAGCGAGTGTACCATGTGGTGGGCGGCGGCCGAGACGGAGTTCAACAAGCGACAAGTAAGTGGGTAAGTTTGGGACTGTCTTTAAGACCTAATCATCCTGGGAAAAGGAACGACGTAACCTTAATGTGGGTACCAGGACATATGGGAATTGAGGGAAATGAAGAGGCTGATGGCCTTGCAAAAAATAGCGCGGAAAAAACCTTTATTGGTCCAGAGCCATTCTGCGGAAAACCAAAAGGGCATCAAAGCTCGACACTTAAGAAGTGGGTTGAACAAGAACACAAAATCTACTGGAATAGACTTCCAGGCTTATCAACGTCAAAAAAACTAATCATTCCACAAAAAAACAAAGTGGGAAGATATCCTAAAATTCAGGAAGAGTGATATTAGAACTCTAATTGGCCTAATGACGGGGCACAGTGGAGTGAACCACCACCTCAATAATATGGGCTTAGCTGAAACCGACATCAGCCGTCTCTGTCTCGAAGACTCAGAAACGACAATACATATCCTATGCCACTGTGAAGCAGTGGCAAGGAAAAGGCATAACCTTCTGGGGAAAGGTTTCATTTCCACCGAGGAACTAGCCAACATGGTTCCCTTACAGATACTCAAATTAGCTAAAGCTATTGAGTTATGGTAGGGTATAGGGGCAATAATCGCACAATGGACCAAGAAAGGCCGCAGTGCTCTCACGTGTTCCCCTAATATAAATAAATAAATAAGTGGGTAAGTCCTGTGATCGACAGGCGAAGTTCAACAAGCGACAGTAAGCGGGTAAGTTTTGTGATCGACTGGCGGAGTTCAACAATCGACAGTAAGCGGGCGGAAATAGAAAAACGACAATTAGCGAACGAGTAACGACCGAATAGCAAAAGAATGGCAAACGAATACCGAACGAGTAGCGAACGAATGGCGAGCGGTTAGCGCGAAAATTAAAGGCGCTATGGTAAACAAAAAGTGTAAAAGTGATTTAAATAAAAGTTTTCGGCTGTTTTAAATTAAAATGAACTTGTTTAATTTTTACTTGAAACCCATCGACACCTTGCGCACTTCAATATCATCAAATCACATATCATCAATTTCAGTTCAGTAGCTTTTATATTTTTCAAGGTAATCAACTTGTTATAAAGTTGTGAAATTGTGTAATTTTCTATGGAAGTGAAGTGGTAGAACGCGTGAAGGTTGATTGATTTTTTTCTTACTGATAATGTTATTAACATATTCAGTATTCGATGTGAGCTCGATAAACTTACCTTCGTTATCCTTTCTCTTTTCTGGAAGTTAAGAGAGATTTCACATCGTGGGTGTTTGACGCATGCGTCAAATGTCATCTGATGGGGCGTATTTTCAGAACTGAAGTTCAAATGGAGGAGAAAATAAATAAATGACTCGGTGAACCCGGGGGGCTATCAAAACCCTCTTTCGCACCACTCTCGTGTGCCAACCACTCCTCTTCGTATGGGCACGTTGAAACGGGTCTCCTAGAGAAAGTTAAAAACAGAACACTTACAGCACGAAATGTATCCGACTTTAGGCTGATGTCGGGTAAAAATATATCTGAATCTTTAAATCGAAAGATGTGAAAGACCTTTTAGCAAAGTTCACGCGGATCTCAACCCCGCTTCTTCACCGTCACCAGGTGAAAAAACACATGCCGATTCATACTCCTCTATCTTTTATGTAGAAGTGACGCGCAAGGCCATCGGTTACGGTTTTTTTAGCAGAGGCCAAGCGGCTAGACCAGAAGGCGCAAGATAATGACTTTGACCACTTTATTTCAATTTAACGAGAACGTACCGGAAGCATTCCAGCAAAACGGCTCTAATTTTACAATGCTGAGAGGAATCTGAAAGAGGTGTGAGATGGTGCTAAACTGCTCTGAAGCAACAACTAAAGAAGCACACCATCACTTAAGACAGATCGGGTGATAAAACTTTACGTTAATCTCGACTATGACAGACCAAGAATGCTTTATTTAGCAACTTAGCGAAAACGATCTTACAGCAGTCACGTTAAACTTTATCATAGGAGGAAAAAGCCAGGACGTATTAGTCGCACCAGCGTGTTTTCCCCGTGGGGACCCAAGCTTCGCTAAAGAAAATTGAATGCGCTCAAGCCAAGAATCTGCACTTTAATCTAGCTACGATGATAATGTGCAGCACGACTGTTACGGAGCACTGACACTAATACCAGAGGTGAACAATTTTCGTAACTGCGAGAAAACAAGAAATTACCTATAATAGTGGCTTGGAGACTGAAAGATAATCGACGAAAGTAGGCTCTCTGACTACAAATACCAACATAAATCTAAGGACGAAAAATGTGGAACAGGTGGAGACAGTTGTCTAAGGACTGGTACGCAATGGATGCAGCAGCTCGGGCTTTGACTTAGCTCAAATAAATTTATGTGCGATTTCCCAAAGTAGGTATAAAATTTCAAAAAATTTTGCCTACGAATTCAAATAGAACTCTAAAGGATGAATAAGGTCATATGCAAATGAATTTTCGAAAGCCGAAGCTCGTGCATCGATTTTAGACCTGCCCCTTACTTGACAGTGTTATGGTAGTGCACCACAGTGGAACCAAGAACTCTTCAACGGGCTTAGAAAAAGAATTACCGAAGAAACGGGTCCGAGTAAAATAGAGCCTGTAATGAAGTTTATATCCGACTATTTGTAATGAGTTTTGTAACCGACTATTTTACCGTGAACCGATGTGGCAGATCTCGTACCGCAAAACGTCACTCATCTGGTGATCGCCGCATCGTCGAGTTCGCTTCTTAAAACAATGAAGATATATCGAAATAATAAGTGTTTTAATCAAACATATCACAGTGGCGACGAGGATATAAACTTGAATAATGCGTAAATTGAACGATTGATTGTTAATGTCTGAGGACTGCAATCGCGATTCGAAACTGCGGTGGTGTTAGCTGAAAGTGCGTGCACAAAAGTTCATAAGATGACGGTGCTATTCCCAGATTTAATTTCGCCAAGAATGACTGGCAGGTCAGAACAATTTTTCATAGAAAATGATTTAAGCGATGACTTGCACAAAAAGAAAGCAATTTTTATAAACGCGTTACACGAGGAATCATATAAGTTGTTAAAAAATCTCCTGTTTCCAAAGCAACCAGAAAATTGCGAGTATGCCGAAGCCATTATGTAATTTGATAAACATTTGAAATCTTCAACATTAGGCTTTGCTGAAAGATTAAAATTTCGCGGATACAAGAAGAGTAAAGGTGGAAACACCCAACAGTGGGCGGTACGCGTCCGAGATAAATTTATTATGGGTCTATAGAATGGGCCTGAAAAAGACAATTTTTTTTTGAAAATGTAACAAGCCTTACTTTGGAAAGGCAATAAACAAATCCCAATCTGTCGCTTTCATTAGAAGTCAATATATCGAAAACAAGTTTGAAGACGAAATGAAGGTATTACTGGACGAAGATTATACCAAACGCAACAAGATTAATTGGGCGGGACTCAACTAGCCATTTCACATCGATTGAAAACTTTGAGAATAATGCAAAAGCAGTAAAGTTGGGTGCCATACGAGTTGAACTCAAGAAATGTTGAAAGGCGTTTTTTCACGTGCGAACAGCTGCTTCAAAAAAAGAAGGGTTTTTTTTGCATCGTATTGTCAGTGGCGATGAGAATTGGATCCATTACAATAATCCAAAGCGCAAAAACTTGTCAGGATACCGCGGTCATGCATCAAATCAAAGGCCAAGCCCAACATCCATAGCTCGAAAATCTTGCTGTGTAATTGTTGGGACCAGGTCGGCGTAGTGTAATGTGGGCTGCTGCCACCAGCTGAAACACACATCACAGGAGCTTGCTACCCAAAATCAACTAAACCGTTTGAGCCGAGCATTGAAGGAGAAACAGCCGAAATATGAGGAGAGACATGACAAAGTGACTTTGCATGACAACATACTGCTCAGATTGTGAAAACCTGCCTCAAAACACTGAAATGGGACGTCCTAACACACCCGACGTATTATACAGATATCGCTCCTTCCGACTTCTATCTATTCTGATCGATGACCCATGAGCTGGTTGAGCAGCACTTCCGTTCCTCCGAAGAAGCCAAAAATAAGGTCGATTCTTGGATCGAATCAAAAGAAGAGCAGTTTCTTCGACGCGTAATTTGTATACTGCCAGGAAGATGGGAAAAAAGCTGCGGCTAGCGATAGACAATATTTTGAAGAATAATTATGTAAGCATTTTCGCACAAAAAGGCTCTAATTTTGGAATTTTTATTTATACTCCAAACATATGAAGAATTCGATTGACATCATATTCCGTGTTCTTTTTCACTCATAAAATGGAATGAAGAACGCTCTTCTTTCCACACTTTTTTTACCACAAGAATAATAGGCTCGACCGGGATGGACGAACCAGGTAAAACTAGGGCGAATTCGATTAACAGCACCGATTTTCTGTACGGCACATACTCTGTTTCGGAGTGTTTAAAGTTTTGAACCCACCGCTGATGTGTCACAGTTTCATTGGGTCTCCACTCTTCTATTTTATCTGATGAGCAGTAGTTTTTTAGGTAAACATTTTACTGAAATTTTTAGCAATATCGAAAGTTCTTGATCTTTTGACTATCGGGTTCACCGTATTCTTGAGTTTGCCAGTCTGGGAATGTTTTCAATACAACACAAGCCGGAGGATACCTAAAAAATATTATTAGAGGCCGTAGTGATAGAAACTAAGCCAACCCGACTGCGTAATCTTATCTTATTGCAATAAAATTGAGTAATCCTGTATGTTTTGATAAAAATTAAGTAGATTTTAATAAAGGGTAGTAGAAAGATTTATGGAAATAGATTAACTGCAATCGAAGCAACACTGTCACTGTCTAGATGAGCTTTAAATTGCCATTCTCACGCCATCAGATTGCTTCAAACATTGGAGGCGTATGGGAGTTGCCTCTAAAATTACTCTTACGCTAAAAGTGTTTCAAATTGCTTAGCAGTCAACGAGTTGAACAATAAATAATGATGAAAAATTAAATTACCAATAATGGAGATGTTGAAGTTGAATCAATGATTTGATGTGATGATAAATACACAATGAAGATTCGATTGGATATGACAAAAAAAAAAAAAACATTATCATCACATTTTTAATTCGAATGAACTCGATTGTAAAAATAATCTTCGATAGTTTTACCTGTAAGAATATTTGAATGTTTAAGGCGCGTCACTGATTTAGGATTACGTTGTTTTCTTTTCGATGATGATTTTGGCTCGTCGTCCTAAAATGATTTAAACCAGTTTATTTGATAGCGCAAACGCAAACGCAAAAGTGGTTTGATATTGCTTACATATTCATCTTGAGGCGTCCAAACAGGATCCGTATCGGAATCGACAAATTCTGGAGGCTCCTCTTCATTATCCGAAGTTTTACCGATGATTTCCGCTAGGCCGCGAGCTTTTGCCTTTCGGGTTGATGTTTCTCGTCGCTCCGGTACTACTAAGGGATCTGTTAAACGAAAAGATGTCAAATTTTAGTTGCATTTTTTTTAGAGTTGTGTAAGCTATAAATCAAAATTAAAAATCAAATCTTTAGATTGCGTGCGGTAAGCTTTGCAAAGAACTATCCCTTTTTCTCTACCATTTTCGAGTACAAAAGGTTGTGAATATTACTGAAACGACCTTTCTTACAAGTTTAAGAAAAGTGAATGAAATTAGTAAAACGGATGCGTCTCAATAAAAACAAAAATTTCAAATTTCTTTCTAGTTTTATAAAAGTTAAAGTTGTTTGAAATTTCACTAGCAAAGCCACCATTTCATCTGCAACAACCTAATACTAGTTGAGCTAGTTATAGTTTACTTTTCACAGTAAAATTGGAGAACCTATCTCATTAAAATATATTTTCTTACGTAATCCCATAGGAAACTATCTAAATTCATGTAGTTTTTTCTCTGCTCCCTGTTAACATTTTTCACCCATTCATTTTTCTATGTTTTTGTGATATATTCAACTACATTTCCACCAAATATTTTGCTGAACAAAATTTTTAAAAAACCATTATGCCTAATCAGTTAAGAGTACTTTTTTTAAACTTTGAAATGTCCTACATATCTAAAAATAATTTTTTAATAAAAATCGGAATAAATTTGGGTTATTATATTACAAAACTGAAAAAAAACTCCATTTCGTAAAGGGTTGCCTTGTACATAACAAACACACAAATATTCTGCGGAAAATATTAGAGCTTATCTCTTGGATAAAGTTTGATAAGGTCTTTAGCAGAGACCGAAACGTCACGATTAATAAAGCACCTTTTCGATAAATAATCAGGTACAAAATTCTTGTAACAGAAAGGTTAAGACCAAAAAATAAACAATCTAAAATACACTTCTACAATCATAATTCCTTTCACAAAATCTATATAAGTCAACATCTGAATACAGTATATTTAAAATCAGAATACATTCCCCGAAGCGGAACCTTTTTGAACCATTCGAGTACATAAAGAAAGAAAATAGAAGGCATAGTTCAGTGTTCGCGCGAAAGACATGTTTCTATTATTTCAGTTTTCCTATATGTTTCGTCTCCAATTTTCTCGGTCCAGTGACAGCGTCCTCCATGTTGAAAATATCAGAAACGATTTTCTGTCTCCGTCGAATGAATCCTGTCAGCGTTTTCTAGTTTTTCCCGATCGACCTTTTTCCTTCCGCCTTTCCTTTCTATACGAACGTTTGGGTATTCTTTTGTCCTACAGTCGCTGTAAGTGACCAGCCCAGCTTTTGAAGTTTGATGAGAGTAGAGACTTCTGGGCCCTCAACAATGGTATACAATTCCTGATTGTGTCGAATTTTTGCCTTGTTCTCTCACCTGTCCGAGGATTCGTCGAAATACCTTCCTCTCAAAGGCATTAACCAATTTTGCTGATACCTATATTAACTTTCACGTTTCACTGCCATAGCAGAGTACAGGACTTATTATAGTTTTGTAGATTTGCAGTTTCAGTTTCCTTTACACGTCCTTACATTTTACCAAGTACCGAGTGGTAAGACATCGGTCAAAAAGTCCCGAGGCTAGATAAGAAGAACAGATTTTTTTTTGACATGTCCTTATGATTTTCAAGAAGTGCCAGCCTTCACAAGAAACATATCAAAATTTAAACTTCAATTACTTTATAAGTTACATTGGTTTTAGTGATGCTACATTTGATATTTTTCAAAACAATACAAAAACAAAATCTCGTCTGTTGATTTTTGATGAGAGAAAATACCGTTCAAGCAAAAGTTTGGCTTGATAAGTATTATGGGGACTCTGCTTCATCGAAAGCAAAAGTCAAAAGTTGGTTTGAAATTTAAACGCGGTCGTACATGCACCGATGATACTGATCGCTTTGGACGTCCAAACGTCCAAATGATGCTGATATTCCAAAAAACATAAAAAAGTGCACAAAATCGTTTCGGAAGACCGTAAAGTTGTAGGAGATAGTTGACATCTTAAAAATAACAAAAGGCAGTGTGTTCATCATCGTGCATGAACATTTGTTCATGGAAAAGCTGTGTTCAAAGTGGGTGCCACGTTTTCTCACAGTGGACCAAAAACAGCCTCTAAATATGTTTCAGAGCGCTGTTTGGGGTTGTTTAAGCGGAAAAAACTGGATTTTTCGCATCGATATGTGACAAAGTTTGAAATATGGATCCATCACTACATTCCTGAATCACATCGGCAGTCAGCTGAGTGGAGAGCAGCCGGTGAAAGTCGCCCGAAGCGGCCAAAAACACAAACGTCCGCCGGTAAGGTTTTTTGGATGCGCATGGACTATTGTTCATCGATTATACTGAGAAGGGAAAAACCACCAACACCGAATAGCGTTTTTCCAGCGATTGAATGAAGAAATTGCAAAAAACCGGTCCCATATGAAGAAGAAAAAAAATGATCTTTCACTAAGGCAATGCACCGTGTCACAAGTCGATGGTAACGATGGCCAAATCGCACGAATTGACGTTCGAATTGCTTGCACACATCGCATTCTTGAAATCTGGTGCCCAGCGACTACTTTCGGTTCGCAGACCTTAAAAGGATGCTTCAGGGAAAGAGATTTGCGTCAAACGCTGAAGTCGTAGCCGAAAAACTGCTTATTTTGAGGGTAAAGCCAAATCGTTCTATAAAAAAGGCACCGAAATGTTAGAGCGGCACTGGAATGATTGGATCACAGTAGAAGGAGACTACGTTGGCAAATAAAGTCGAATTTTGTCAAGAAAATCTGTTTTTCTCGGCTTTGGACTTTTTGACCGATGTGTTGTCTTGTTTGCTACCATTTTGAGTCTTTTGATTTCATTGCGGACTATAAAGAAATTGTATTATGAGTTGCTCAAACCGGGCGAAACCATTACTGGAGCTCTCTACCGAACACAATTAATGAGATTGAGCCGAGCACTCAAGGTAAAATGTGCCCATTACTACTCCAGACATGACAAAATTATTCTCCACATGTTGCGGCGCCGGTCAAAACCTATTTGGAAACACTTAATTGAGAAGCCCTACCCCATCCGCCGTATTCACCTGACATTGCCTCTTCCGATTATTTCTTGTTCAGGTCGATGGCACATGGCCTATCTACGCAGCGCTTAACATCATTTGAAGATACTAAAAATTGGGTCGATTCTTGGATAGCCATAAAAGATGAAGAGTTCTTTCGACGTGGTATCCGAATGCTACCAGAAATATGGGAAAAAAGTAGTGGCTAGTGATGGACAATACTTTGAATAAAAGGTAATGTACCGTTCTTTCACAATACATTCCTAATTTTTGATAGAAAACGGCGGAAACTTATTTGTACTCCTAATAGTTATTAACAATTTTAGCGCTGTTGTCATACTTGATCCAGTCGATAAAAAATCTAAAAAAACATCGTATTCCATGTTCATCCTCTAAAAAACTGATATAAAAAAATTAAGCAATAACGGCATCACCGAAAAAAAAAAATTTCCACCACCGAGCGCACTGCACGACGGAACAATTCAGTGTGTTAGTGAATCGTGCTCGAATGTTTTTGTGCTAGTAAACTTTAAGAGGTACACAAACTTTTCGCAGTTAACGTAAGTTCATTGGTAGATAAAAATTAATGCATAATTTTTATCGTTAAATGCCGAAATCATCCGAAAAAATTGAAAAGCCCAAACATCCGAACAGATAAATGTTGCAATCCCTTTAAATTGAATCCCTATCTGCTTATTAAAAAAAATATTTCGTTAAGAAAAGTTAACAAACAATTATTGGCGCTAAATATGTAAAGAACAGAGTTAAGGGTTTGTGACACGTGCCGCTATAAGGTGTCAAACCAAGCCAAACCATATGCAATATATGTAGTCCATAAGCAGCTTCAAATCCAAGAGGTTCGTTATGTCGAATTATAATGTAATGAAACAGTTATCAGCAGTTAACAGTAAACTGAAAACACATACTTTCAATTTCAACACTTAATTTCATTTTAACAGAATAGTTAACACTTTCGGGGCAAAGTAATCACCTGTAGTTTTTTTTAAACTTGTTCCTTGAACTTGCGATGAAACAACCAATCACTAATTTAAAGCGTCTTGCGGCAGATAGGGCCTGAACGCTCAATAGTCCAAACAAGTCCCAACAAGTATGTAATACTTTGACAGAGTGTTGTATTGTATAAAATCTTATATACAGTGACGAGCAGAACTGTAACACATCCACTAAGATTTTATTAAAAGTATGAACCTTATTTTCAAAAATTGTGAAGGGGTATTGAACCAATTTTTTCACATCAAACTAAAGTTGCTATCAAAATATTTTATCAATCAAATTCCTGTTAAGACCCCCTATAGGGGCATAGGACAGAAACAACTCTCTTTCACAAGGCGCGATTCTGAGCATCGGCCTTAAGCTGTTGCAAGGACTTGAATATTTTATACAAAATGTAAACAACAAAAATTTAATAGGTATTGAGAAAATAAGTGGATTTAGTGAAATTGTGCAGTTTTTATGGGAGGTAGTAGAAGGAGTGGGGAGTTCTTAATGACTTTTCCAGAAATAACTATAAACATCATGCATTTGACATGTTTTAAATTGGTGATCAATAGCATTCATACTTTTCAGGAAAATCGACTTTTTGTACAGTTACGAATTTGTGTCATATTGAGTGGGAGGGGGTAGAAGGAGTGATGCTAATTGTATAATTTTTTTCGGGCTTACCAAAAATTCGAAATCAATGTTAATTGCACAATTTCTGATCGATAAATGTTATACTTACTAAGTGAATTGGTTTAAAGAATTTCATTAAAAGTACAGTTTGTATAGGAGGTGGTAGAAGGAGTAAAGGGATTCGAATAATTATACGGTAGATTGCCATTATTGTAATAATGATTTATTCTAAATTTCAGATCAAAAGCTTTAACAGTTTTTGAGAAATTTGGTAATAAACGGATTTTATTACCAAATTTCTAAAAAGTTTCATTTTGTATGGGAAAGGGTAGAAGTAATGGAACGATTTTGCCCATTCACGTTCCTCACTTTTTTGCCAGAAACGACGTGTACACAATTTGAACTTTCTAGCTCAACGCGTTCTCGAGCTAGATAGGACACGAACGGACAGACGGACGAACATCCGGTTTTGAGATTGTTGAGTGATAATATGTATCATTCATTTTTTCTCTCCGAGCCTCATTTCTTTGCGTTAAAAACTTTGTGACAAACTTATAATACTCTCAGATTTCATCGAGAGTATAAAACATAACTGGACTACGATTGGGCATAAAGCGAAATCATGTGGTACTAGATGAAAAAGAAATTTTTTAATTTTTAGAAATTTCGTATGTGGAGTGGTGGAAGGAGTGACGGCATTATACCAATTTTTTCACATAATGCCAGAGTTGTTAACAAAATGTCTTATTCAAAATTTAGTGTTCAAAAATTCAGTAGGTACCGAGAAAATTAGTGTATTAGATTTGGTGAAATTGTGCAATTTGCATGGGAGGTGATAGATGGTGTTACAGTTTTGCTCGTCACTATCCTAACCAGCGGGGAAAATTAAAAGTCTTTGAAAGTGAAGAAAAAAATCCTTGAGTATAATTAAATTGGAAACCTTAGTTGCGTTTAGAAATTTCAAATCAAGACGCTCTTATTAGTTTGAGAAAAACAAATGGCGTAATTTTAAAATGGTGTCAATAGAAAATTAGAACAGACGAATAAAAAGAATATGATAATGCAAAAGTAAGCAATTAATGCTGCTACAAATGCATTTCGTGATTGCGACGGCATTTACAATATCGGCACACCTATCAAATCACGGTGTCGTCGAGTTCGCGTCGACAAAATGTTAAAATGTCGACTTATGAAGTACCACGGCGACGGAAAAATTATGCCGAATGATACGTGCCTTCTTAGAGAGAAGGGGCCATAGGAATGTTTTTTATGCACTTAAACTCGCGTGATGGCATAATATAAACGTATAATGATCACGTGCCTGAAAAGGAAACGTACATATTATTAGATAAAATGAGCAAAGTAATAACTCTAAATGTCCAACTGCAGATGTCGATCACTGTGCTTATAAAAAACATCATTAATGAAAGATCGGTAGGCACTCTCACTGAATGGCGTTTGTACGTTATATTTCTGTTTTACTCCGGCTTTAAGTTCTTGTATGCTTGTCGGATGTCGTAATCTGAGTAGAGTACGGGATGAGTTTGCAATTTGCTTTTTGCGGTTTCTTTCACTCTGCTGCCGGATTTCAGTGGAAATCCGAAATCGGAAGACCTAGATCCCAGAGAAGGCGCACCTTACTGATAATATATACCTTTCCAATGGTAATTATATATATAATAAACAAACTGTTTATTTTGGATCATTGGTTTGGGCTGTAGTGCTTAAATGCTTATCCTTTTAAATATGTATTATAGATTTTTATAAAGATCGGAAGAAATTTACCTATTAGTTGTACTCCTTCTACCCCCTCCCATACAATATGACACAGTTTCACAACTTTAAAAAATATCTGCTAACAAGTCAGGCGCTACTTTATCATTCTTGGGACAAGTTGAAGATGATTAAGTGAACGGGGCAGGACTGTTGTAAATTATTTAACACTTATCTGCGATTACGATCAATAGTTCATGTACATATAATCAATATTTCATTCATTTATTTAAGCGAGTTTGGGTTTGGATAGAAAAGTTAGAAGAATGTTAATAAGATTTTATTTGATTGCTTGAATCACGTTCAAAATTTTCTGTATAGAATATTAGTTTCATAAACCGAGTTGCTTAGAATTCCTATGAAATTCGGTTTATTTTATATTCACGACACCAAAAATTTATATGGCAGTATGGAGGTAGAGGAGGAGAGGGAATCGCAAAATTTATGATGTAGTTGGATTCTATTGAAAGGTGTTCGTACAAAATTTCAAATTCGTAGCTTTAAATTTGTGGGTTATTAGTTGATTTATTGAAAATGGTCGAAAACATAATTTTGAATTGGAGCGGGTAGAAATGCAAATAGGATTTCAAAACAGCCTTGTTTGAAATATTTTTATGCACTTTTGTTAAATGAGTGTCCAAAATTTTGAAGTTTGTAGCTTAAAATTAAGTTTTTGTGTATTTTCTTTATTTCACATGAAGCACCTCGTGCATGTTAGGGTATTATTTTTCTTTATGTATATCTTTTACCACAGCCCTAAAAATTATCCAAAATTTTCGAATTTTCCGTTCACTACCTCCCTCCTCTTACACCCCCAGCTTCAATTTTTTAGCAAAATTATAGGTCATATAGCTCTATAATCTGATCATGTTAACTTAATATCTGCATTGGATTTTGAAATACAAAGGTTTGAAATTTTTAAAAGTGCACTATTTTTTAAATGCTCCCCATTTCCCCGCGTACTATTATGTTAAAATGTTATAATTTTTTTTTTCAAATTTCGCTAGTTGGGGTGTTGTGGAATACCAATTTATTTTTTCATTTCTGTAGTCAAAGTATGAACTGAAAATCTACACAATTATTATTATTTATTGCGGAATCCATTGACAATAGTTTTTTATTTAAATATAATTACTACATTAATTTTGAGAAAAGTTATATTCCAATAAGGGAACTCATCTTGAAAATCAAGTTTTTCGAAACTGGATGGAAATATGGTAGTCGATTGCACTCATGCAACTGGCGACGGTTATTTGTGCATCCCGTTCAGCAGAAGTGATAGCTTTAATTTTCGCTTTCTTTTGGGTGTATATTTTGCACAATGGATAGTTCGGTTTCATCGACATTCCATTTCCGATATGGAGAAAATTTGAATATCATATAGTGATCGTCGAGAATATCAGAAAAAAGTTTAAGGCTTTCTTGTGTAAAGGCTTTAGCTCTATCAAGAAATGTGCCAGTTGGTGAACGAAGACTTAACAATTGTCATTTCATTTTTATGTCGTTTCAATAATCCCATCGCGGTATGCATACTGGCCGAAACACAACTTTTGTGTACCAAAAATTATAAAAAAATTAGAGCATTAACAGGCATACTAATCGTACAGAAATTGGCTTTGAAAAGCAATTTTCCGAGGTTTAGGACCAGAACACAAAATTAGTAAAAAAATTTAAAACAAGGGACGAGCTAAACTTACGAGAAAAAAAGTCATGCAGGCCGAAAAAATTCCTCGAATAACTGCACCAAAACGACAACGATCACGCACATCTCAACACATGTTCTAACCACAAGATTTACAAGCTTTTGCCGAAAACAGATTTGCCAGATAATTATTAATATGCATAATATTGCGCCATATCACATTACCCGCATATACCACAACACCTGAACTTACTCAATAGCTCAATACATGTCCCAAAGTACCAGCTTCACCACTCGTTACGGGCGTTCTCACTCCCCTTCCCCTACCTTTCCAATCCCATTCCTTCCCACCATTACACATAAAGCCCGAAATTGCCTATAACACAAATCGTTCCGTAAAAAAAATATCTTAAGAGTAGTCGAGATATTAATTTTTTTTTTTTTTTATCTCTTACTTTTTCTCGAATGAGTCAGAATTTGTATACTCTAGATGAAATCTGAGAGTATAATGTGTTTGCCTTACCGTTTGTAACGCTAAGAAATAATGCTCGCACAGAGTCGCCAAGGGTACAGAAATATTTGTTGTCGCTCAAAAACCTCGATTCCGAGTGACCGTCTGTTTACAACATATGTATATCTCGATTGCTTTCAGCTATCATGCTGAAATTTGTTATTTGTAATTTTTAGCGAAAAAGTAGCCACTCCTTCTACCTCCTCCCACACAAATTTCATGAAAATTCGAAATTTTAAGAAATTGATTTTTCCTCGAAACTATTTAAGGTATCGACTTGAAATTTCATTCAAAGTATAACAATGTATATATCAGTAATATCACAAACTATTAATTACTCCTTCTACCCCCTCCCATACAAATACACAATTTTAAAAAATGTATTTATTAAATTTTCATTGAAGCTAAATGAACTAATTTTTGCTATTTCATTAAATTATTTACACCTTCTACCACCTCCCATATAAATGCATTATTTTGGGTAGATGTATTATATCGATTTCCATTAAAACTAGAAAAAGTACAAACTTAAAATGTTGCCAGAATTTGTCCCTTAATAATTGCAATAAATAATAAAAAAAATTATCAGCTTCGCTTCACTCCTTCCACACCCTCCCATACAAATATCTATATTATAAATTCAAGAAAATCATTTCTCTTTCGAACATATGAGAGCTATCGACTTTGAAAATGAATCAAAATCATATAAAACCCTCGACTTTCTCTACCACCTCCCATACAAATGCCCCAATTTCAGGAAAACTATGTCCAATTTCTTTGATAATAATAAAAACTAAAAATTTTAAATTCAGCATGAAACATTTTGCATGCCACGTTCGGTGTCATATACGAAAAATTACAAACCTGCCTCTTCTGCTTCTACCACCTCCCATACAGAAGTCACAATATACTATTCGACAGAATTTGAGATGACATATTTTCCGGTACATTAAATGCTTTCCCATTTCATCTAGAGTATCTTATGATTGGCCTCTACGGCCAATCATAATTCTGTTATGCTTTTGTTTTTTATAAAATTCACACTGTACGGCTCCATTGATTTGAAATCATTTATTCACAGCTTAGCTCCCCATGGAAAATTTGATGTTTCTTCTGGAAGGCTTAAACATGTCCATATAGACCTTGTAAGACCATTCCCATAATCAAAAGGGCATATCTGCATACTAACGATGAAGGACCGATTTTCATTTTGGCTGGAATCCATTTCGTTAAAGAACATAAGTTCTTCTACTGCTGTATATTCTTTCATCAATAATTGGGTAGCTAGGTATGGCATACCTTAGACAATTACAACGGTTTAAGGAACACAGTTTGAATCATGTCTTTTCAAGGAACTAACAAATATGTTTGGCTCAAAACGGATACATACTACAACGTATCACCCTCAATCAAACGGCAATTGAAAGTTGCGATTCGGGCCATTAATGAGACCAATAAATGGTTTGATCATCTTCCATGGATTTTACTTGGAATACGAACACGCATTAAAGAAGACTTAGACTCTTCACCAGCTCAACTTCTGTTTGGTCAAGCACTTCGACTACCTGGTGAACTGATCGCTTCTAATACTGCAACTGTAACAAGGACATTTACAAATTCTTTAGCAAAAGAGATTAAATGCAAAATCACAGGAAACAAAAGGACATTTTTGTTCATTAAGCTTTAAAGACATGCACACACATATTTCTTAAGGCGGAAGGTTACAAAAGTTCATTAACTGTACCTTATACTGGACCTTATCAGTTGATATCAAAGGCAGAAAAATGTTTTAAAATTTCAAAAGATGGAAAAGAATTAATAATTTAAATTGATAGACTTAAGCCCGCTTTTATTCTAAATGAAGAATTTTTTAATAATCTTAAGGCAATGCGATCTGAAACTGTGAAAGTTTCATTTAAATTATAGTTTGCAAATTTAAGACTTATTACATTAATTTAATTATATAATTATAATTTAATTTAATTAACTTAAACTAGGTATATAAGGCGATCATAAGATCTGTGCTATGGCAGCGAAACGTACACATTAACTCATGCGTCCGAAAAACTACTTAACGCCTTTGAAAGAAAGATCCTCAGAAGAATCCTCGGACCTGTGAGGGAAGACTCGATCTGGAGAATACGATACAATAGAGAATTGTATGTCATCTTCGACAATCCAGAAGTGTCAACCCTCATAAAATTTAAGAAGTTACAAAGGGCTGGTCATGTGGAGCGTATGGATGACGGAAGAATTCCCAAACGCACACTAAAAGGGAAAGTCAACGTACAAAAACCAGTCAGAAAACCATGGAAGCGCTGGGAGGATTCGATTGACGCAGACAGCAAATCACTGCTAAGATTTCCTAACTGGAGGACGCGGTCACTGAACCGAGATGGACGGAGGCAAAGTATTCAGGAGGCCAAAGTCCGATTTGGGCTGTAACGCCATCGTAAGTAAGTAACTTAATTTTACGTATACATTAACATTTCAATGAGGGAGAGTGCTGTGGCGACGCCAAGTTTGGCGAAGCAAAAGTTTAACTTTGAATTAAATTTAGAACATAAATAAATTTGCAATAATTTTGGTACTAAATGTAATTCCATCATAGCAAACTATTTTTAATTTTTTCATAGACTTTTGTTTCGCTAGTTCAGTTCAATTGGATTTTAAAACTAAACATAACAGGGCTACGATTGCGCGTAAAGCGCAATCTTACGATACTTTAGATGTCATCCCAAGAAATTTTGGATGGGGAGTGTTAGAAGGGGTGATAGCATTGAAATAATTTTTTCCTCATCATGCTAAAGTAGCTATAAGAATGTTCTATACAAAATGCTTACTCCAAAAATTGAATGGGGACTGAGAAAATTAGTGAGTTAGATTTAGTGAAAATGTGCAGTTTGTATGGGAGGTGGTAGAGAGAGTGGGGGGATTTTAGTGATTTTTTCGGAAATAACTAGGAATATTATAAAATTGACAACTCTTAAATTTCAGATTAGTACCATTCATATTTTTCAAGAAAATCGATTTTTTGTGAAGTTACGAAACTGTGTCGTATTGTATGGGAGAGGGTAGAAGCAGTGAAGCTAATCAAATATTTTTTTCTGATCTTAGTGATAATACTAATTAAGTATTTATTACAAAATGTGAGCTCTATAAATGTTATATGTTCTGAGAAAATCGTCTTAGAGCATTTCATGAAAAAGTGTAGTTTGTATGGGAGGGGGTGGAAGGAGAGAAAGGACGCAAATAAGTTTTCTACTGTAGATTTAAATCATTATGAAAGAAATATATCCCAAAACTCAGACTAATAGCTTTTACACTTTTCGAGTAAATTAATTTATTGTTAAATTGCGAATTTGCGTCATTTTGTATGGGAGGGGGTAGAAGGGGTGAAGCTAATCGTCTAATTTTTTTTCGCCTTACTAACAATTTTAAATAAATATTTCGTGCACAATTTCAGCGCGCTAAATTGTATACGCACGGAGTATATTGACTTAGAGTAATTTATGACAAGTACAGTTTGTATGGGAGGTGGTAGAAGGAGGGAGAGGACACGCATAATTTTTATACGGTAGATTGATATTATCATAAAAGTAATATATTCCAAATTTCAGGCCAATAGCTTTTATACTTTTTGAGCAAATCCTTTAATTGTCAAATTGCGCAATTGTGTCATTTTCTATGGGAGGGGGTAGAAGGGGTGGAGCGATTTGGCCCGTTCACGAACTTGACCTTACTTTTTTGTAAAAAACGACGTGTAAAAAATTTGAACAATCTAGCTCAACGCGTTCTCAAGCTAGAGAGCGAACAGACGGACGGACGGACAGACGGACGGACGGACAGACGGACATCCGGTTTTGAGATTTTTGAGTGATAACATTAACTTCTGTATCATTCATTTTTTTCTCCAAGCCTTATATCTTAGCGTTACAAACCTTAGAGCAAACTTATAATACTCTCAGATTTCATCTAGAGTATAAAAACATTACGTTGTTACATATAATTTTATAAATGTTTTAATTAAAAAAATTTGCAATTTGATGCTTTAAGTAGTGTATTTAAAATATATACCTCCTATATCATCTTTACTGGATCATGGGCTTATCACCCGTGATCTTAAGACCTAAGTGATACGAGAAACGGATACAGCGCCTCGGATACGGACTGATTCCACGGTAACGACTTTTGGCATTCGAAAACGGACTATGATTGGCTTCTGGAACGTTCGAACATTGAATGACGGGGGAAGAGCTGGGGTTACTCGGTCCTTGCACCGCCAATCGGTGATCGACCGTGAAATGGAGCACTATAACATCCAAATCTTGGGCTTGAGCGAGGTCAGGTGGACAGGATCAGGAGAAGAACGAACCCCTAGCGGAAACACTATTCTGTACATTGGCCCTGAAAGTGAAGCCAGAAATGGCGTGGCGTTCGTACTTACACCGAGAGCGAGAAACAGTCTCATTAGCTGGGAACCAATCTCGGATAGGATTATCGTCGTCAGGCTCAGGACCAGTGTCAGAAACGTCACAATTCTGCAGTGCTACGCACCAACTAATACCGCAACATCTGGTGACAAAGAGGAGTTTTATAGCCAACTGAGTGCCACCTTCGAACGTGTTCCAAGAGGTGATATTATTATCATCTCAGGAGATATGAACGCCCAGGTTGGATCAGACAACACTGGACTAGCACACGTCATGGGGAGGCATGGTGACCCTTGGGTCGACGTGTCACGACCTTGGATTAAGAGACCCGAAAACGGCGAATTATTTGTGGAGTTCTGTAGTACTCGGCAAATGGTCATCGGAGGGACCCTTTTTCCACACAAGAGTCATCATAAAACATCTTGGGTTTCCCCTGATGGTGTTACTCAGAACCAGATCGACCATTTGGCTATAAGTCGCCGATGGAGAAGATGTCTCCTCGATGTGCGAGCGAAACGTGGAGCTGACGTGGGGAGCGATCACCACTTGATGGTTGCTTGCTTGAGATTGTGTATAGCAGCTATCCGACGGCCACAAATTCTTCAAATGAAGCGCAAGCTTAATGTGGATAAACTTAGAGATCCCAACAAAAAACGCGAATACACCACTACTCTACGCGAAAAGTCATCCACATTGGGTGAACATGAAATGCGCACACTGGACGCCAATTGGGAGGCAACCAGAAACACTTTTCTAACTACTGCTGAAGAATCTGTGGGATATGTGCAAAGCGGTGAGAAACCCTGGATGTCGCAAGACACATGGGTCAAGGTTGGCAATCGGAAAAAAGCCAAAATGGCAATCATCTCTCAACCCGATGTCAACCAACGAACGCCCGACTTGAGGCAGAACTACCGCGATGCTCATATACAGCTTAAGAGGGCTGTTAGACGCGACAAGAAAAAGGCCATTGAAGATCTGGCAAACAAGGCAAAATCTGCGGTTTACCTTGGGGATTTGGGTTCACTTTTCAAAATCATGAAACAGTTGACGAACAGGAATTTCACCGCCAGCCACCTGGTGAGAGATGTCAACGGAACTCTCCTTAATATGAGTGAACACCAGTTGCGGCGATGGAAGGAATACTTCTCTGATATTTTAAACATCTTGTCAGAGGAAGATATTCCGGAAACAGAACAACTACCAAACATCCAACCGCAACAATCCTCTATTAGGGACGATCCCCCAGATAAGGAAGAGATAGTTTCCGCCATTCGGTCAATGGCGGGAAGGAAAGCTCCAGGTATAGACGGACTACCAACCGAACTCCTCAAAGCGGACCCGGAAATAACAGCCGATATACTCCTCCCACTCTTCACTAAGGTGTGGAGTGAGGGAAGATATCCGACTGAATGGAAGAAGGGCGTCATTGTGAAAATTCCGAAGAAGGGCGACCTTCGGGATTGTGGCAATTGGCGTGGTATATGTCTACTTACTGCCGTATCAAAAATTATGGCTAAGGTAATTCTCAATAGGATTAGTGATGTCGTCGAGAGCACTCTCGAAGTTTATCAGGCTGGATTCCGTAAAGGGTCGTCTTGTACCGACCACACAAATACCCTACGGATAATATTAGAGCAGTCAGCCGAAATGGGTTCGCCACTACATCTCATGTTTGTAGACTTCGAGAAGGCTTTCGACAGCGTTAAGCGAGATTACATATGGAATGCTTTGCGTAGGAGAGGTATTCCAGATAAGGTCATAGCTATGATTAAATAATCCTACGAAGATGCAAGGTGTCGCGTCTTGCATAGAGGAGAGCTGTCCGAGAGCTTCCCTGTGCGAACGGGTGTCAGACAAGGCTGCATATTATCACCAGCCCTGTTTCTGGTGGTAATAAATGACATCTTGAAAGCTGCACTGGAAGGTGGGGAAGGTAAAAGTTTTCAATGGAAACTATTTAACATCTTAAGTCATATTGATTATTCTGATGACGTGAGTTTGCTTGCAAATAACCGTTCGGACTTAGAGTCAAATGTTCGCTCGTTGCATTCTAAATGCAAAGAGGCGGGACTGAAAATAAATGTGCGTAAAACCAAGCACATGCACATGGGTTCGAACGCAAGCACACCGATTGTTCTTAACGGAAGAGGAAGAGGTGCAAGATTTTTGCTATCTTGGAAGCATTGTCAGCATGGACGGCGGAGCCGAAAAGGATGTTGAGGCTCGGCTAAATAAAGCTCGTCAGGCCTTCGGTATCCTTTCCCCTTTCTGGAGGTTAAGAGAGATCTCCCTTCGCACGAAGCTGCGAGTTTTTGATGCATGCGTCAAATCTGTGTTGTTGTTTGGTTGTACTACGTGGAAAGTGACCGTTCGACTTACCAAGAAACTACAAACTTTCGTAAACCAATGTCTCTGGCGCGTTTTAGGAATATTCTGGCCAGAAGTGATCTCCAACGACGAACTTTGGAGTACAACTGGCCAGACTAAAATAGGTATTGAGATTCAACGGCGGAAGTGGCAGTGGATCGGTCATACTTTGAGGAAACCAGAGCAAAATATCGCAAAACAGGCTCTGGATTATAATCCTCAAGGAAGACGTCGGGTTGGTCGACCATGTAACACATGGAAGCGAGCAGTTGAGCAGGAGGCCAGAGGAATAAACAAGTCCTGGCAACAGCTTAAGGCCGATGCTCAGGATCGCGCCTTGTGGAAGTGAGTTGTTTCTGTCCTATAATATCAATTTTAAATGTGATTTATGAGATGACATGTTTGGAAGTTCAGTGATCCAGAGCTCTCAAGGAAGCTTCGCGTGGTGCACTGATTACTTTTTGCATTATTAAGCATTGGTGTAAAAACCTATGATAGGCTCATTTCTCCCCTGTGCAAATGAACATTATAACATGATTGCTTAGCTACTGTACTCAGCGATGGCAATCAATTACTATTTTGAAAAAACATACTAAACGTCTACAATTAAATCTTTTCTTTATTTTTTATGTCTGGTCTCATCATCGATGGGATCACGCATTGCTATTGTCACGTGTTCGTGGATTTCCCATTAAGATGGCGGACGGGTATAAAAATCAACTACAAGCGCGATGCGATCGCATTGAATGCTGCTTTAATACTGAACAAATGTATGAAAGTATGACATGCCGCCACAAAAAATTGTGCTATTTGTCGCCGCACTTAAAGCTCCGCCCCCAAGTATTCAAAAGTTTTTAAAAACCTCTACAAAAGTGTGATGACACTGAAAATAGCACACTACACACAGCGACAGCAAGTCACACATGTACATAGCTTCATGTATTTGGTGCTTAAAGTGGCAGTCACATGACGCTGATTTACCAGTCGCCAGCCACTGGTGACTAGCAGCGCTGGCAAAGTAGAACGGTCTTTACTTCACCTGCTGCTAAAATCGCTTGTATGATTGTTGATTCGTCTGTTTTTATCAATCATTTTCCGCACAGCAGTAATTTTTTCCTTCGTAATAGCAGCTGGTAAACCAGCGTCGTCTGACCGCCGTTTAACTAACAACTCTAAAGTTTATCGTTCCCCCATAATTTTTCTTTTCCGTAGGGGTTGAATTTAAAATGAATAATTTATACATCTCATTTTTCTCTTTAAACCGATCCAAATAGAATTCATCGCAAAATTAATGAAAGAAAAACCTTGATGTTGATTTCAACCCATCTTATGTAAAATGCTTAAAATCTAAAATTTGGAATAACATTTAAAACAATGATCGTTTATGAATTTTTTTGTTGATGCTAATTAAAAAAACGGGGCGCTACTGGGATCTCATTTCTTTCTTACTTTCTCACTCTTAGTTTAGTGTCAATTAAAAATTGACAAAAAAGAAACATATTTCATTTTTTCTTTTATTATTTTTTGTTTAATATAACATTCGTTTTCTTTGCTTAATATTGTTTTTTCTGTCAATATTTTTTCTTAGAAATTTGTTTTGCTTTTACAAAATAATAGTAAAAATTATTGAAATAACATTTTTGTGAGATTCCGAATTATCATTATTAATTAATTTATTATTATCATTATTTTTTTTTTATTTATTTATTTACAAGTGTTTTATTTTATTTTAATTTTTTTAATTACATGAGATAAATTATAATCCAAAAATTTCGTTCAGAATAAAAATAAATAAAACATATTTTGTTCTTTGTAACTTTAATCAATTATTTTACAGCAATATAAAAAAAAATATCTTTTAATTCTTAACTATAGGTAATATTTCACTTAAGATTTTTTTTTTTAATGCTAAAATAAACAACAAACAAAGCACAACATTTTTATCGTAAAATTCTGGACAGCATTTTTTTTTTAACGTTGATAAATTTGAGAAAAATGTTTATAACAAATTTCGGGACAAAAATATTTTTCTTTTTCATAAAAACTTCTTTAACTTTTGTATTCACATGAGCGTGAAAATTCATTATTTAAAACAGAAACGTTCTCGTAAAACCGTTTAATTTGTTTCTACTTTATCGATATTCGTATGTGATTTCTGATGGATTTAAATTGTTACTCATCGTTGGTTCCATCTCTAATTCTGTTACAACAAAATATTCTGGAAATAATTTAGATAAAAATGTGGTGTTATATTCGAAAAAAGAAAGAAAAAAAAACAAAAAGAAAAACTAATAATGAAATAAATACTAAAACAAATAATTAAATAAAAAAAAGAGTAATTTCCCAGTAGCACCCTGCTTGATTTAATTTTATTAAAACATATATATTTAACTATATGTATTTGATTGTTAATTTAAAAAAAAAAAATTAATAATAAATTGTATTTATGATTTTTGTTCTTTTGCAAATACCACAATTTGGGTTTCAATTACGACAGTTATTTCAAAATTTTAATGAAAATTATGAGAAAAAAATAATGAAATGATTAGAAAGACTTTGACTGCTTAAGTAAAGCCTAGAAACCAAATGCACAACGCCGAAAAACCGTAGTTCTATCAAACTGCAAGTGAGAGAGAAAGTAATGAAATCGCACGATCCGTCAGATTCGTTTTAGTATGATAGAAAATAAATGGAACGCCGTATGTTTCTAGCATACCCGAAAATATTGCATACGAATGGCACATTTCTTTTTTTTTTGTTCGCAGTATTATGATGGATCAATGGTTTGATATGGTATCTGAATAAGCTAAAATCGTCCATTTGTTCAGCAGGAATTTCATGAATATAAAACGCATCATTCGAAGTGTTTAAACCTCTCTGCATTGTTGAAGCACCGTTTTTATTGTACTCTATCATTCCACTGTACTAGATGACAAGCTATCGTAAACTTGATTAAAGCCGTGACATATTTTTGAATAATTCATGTTTAATAATTTTCTTTTGATTGTATTACGAATTTATTCGAATTGAAAGACTTTAAAATTTCAATCGGTTTATCAATAAAAATCTTACAGAAAAATTTGAAATGAATAGCGAAATAAATTAGAGTCTAATAATACTGTTACATGACCACACTAAGCCGTTCATCGAATACCCGCAATTTGAGCTGGCTACTATTCTGCACACACACACACATATATATATATATATATATTCGACTATCCGAGATCACAAATTTCTTGTAACCTCGA
Source organism: Chorisops tibialis (assembly GCA_963669355.1). NCBI lineage: Eukaryota > Metazoa > Arthropoda > Insecta > Diptera > Stratiomyidae > Chorisops > Chorisops tibialis. Next base: position 166,011,983 of record OY770263.1, on the reverse strand, counting down.
ACTGCTCGCGCGTACTCAGAAACAGTATAAAAGGCCGGAACGGTCGAAGAGAGGGTACGTGGCATTGTTTTTTTTGTTAGATGGCCGCAGATTAAAGTTGTAATTTGGCGGATTATACGCATTATTTTTTTCATGATCTAAAATCTCGTGTCGTTGGTTTTTTTTAAGTTTGATGCCCGCAGATCAAATTTGTAGTTTTGCGATTTATACGGACTATTTTTCCTACGATCTAAAATCACGTGGGATTGTTTTTTTTTCCTTGAAGCCCGCAGATTAAATATAGTCATATAAATAGGCCAGCCCTTAGTTTCATGTTGAGCTAAGGGTTTGCATTTTGGGACAGGAACTGAGAGGGAGAGAGGAGTAATGTCGTGACTTAGTCACACGGTTGCGGGCGTGCTTGACATGTTCAAACACCAGCAGAGCTAGAACACCTCATAAAGATTTTTTTCTTCTTCATGCCTGTTCGCCAGGTGCAAATTAACGTGCTGAATTTATCAGCGTTCGTCTTTCCGAGAGCTCCACCCGACTGTCTTTGTCTTCCCCATTTTTTTATTTACTTCAATTTTTTTCTTGCCCGCCGACTCAACAGAACTTCTCAAACCTGGTGGCCAGCCATAGATGCACAACAATATATGCAAACAAACAAAGAAAGACCTCTGTGGAAAAATAGCCTGAACAGAAATAAATGCTACGTGACCACCGAACACATCAAGCACCGACAACATGTACGATGCAACTCATCAAGTATTTGAGATGGTAATTTGGAATGGCTGTGCAATCATCGATACTAGAAATGAAAATTACCAGGGCCTTAGCGTAATTGTGACGGAGCCTACCAAATAAACACCGGAATAAATGACGAAGAATACTGGAAACCTAGCGTGAAGGAGAAAGGAGTAGACAGAGTAGCATGGCGACCCTAACTACAGTGACGACTCTGTTCGGGACGAATAGGAGCTAAGGAGGTGGTAGTGTTACATGACAACACTAAGCCGTTTATCGAATATCTGCGATTTCAGCTGCTACTGTTCCGCACACGCACACGCACACATATTTAATTACTCATCATCCGAGATCATCAATTGCTTCTGACCTCGAACTACTCAGAAACAGTATAGAAGTCCGAAAAGCGGTCGAATAGGAAATAATTCATAGAAACAGCATAGAAAGCCGAAAAACTACCGAAAATAAAAAAATAAAAAGGGCGAGTGCCTGTAATAGATATTCAGTTAAAATTGGTAAAGCGATGATCGACAGCGCGAAGATTAATGCGATATAGTGAACAAGAAAGTGTGAAAGTGATTATAAGGAGGCGTAAAATAAAGTTTTGCGGTTATTTAATTTAAGAACGAATTAGTTTGACTTTTACTTGAAATCCAGCGCCCCTAATGCACTTCAATACTGATTAAAGAAGAACCTTACAATCAAAACAATATCCAGGATCGGGATTTCAAAATTTTGGAACTTGTGCATTTTTCTCGTTTAAATTTTGCTATTTATGAATTTTGTCTAGAATAGCAAGTTTATTTTATAAGTCAAACTGGATGTGTGGAAACTCTTATGCAGAGTGCTGTATGGTGTTTTTTAATGCAATTCTGTGACTTGTTGTCTAAACTCACACTTTCTATCCAAGCCCTACTTATAGCGATAATACTAAAATTTATGTTCTAATAATCCAATTCAACTAAAAGCTGCTCAAAACATTCACAGTTGTTGCCGACAAATCTAAAAATACCAAACATCTACAAATAATTCGAAACGCAACCATACAATCAAACCATTGGTCATTCAATCCAAGAAAAAAATTCCAAAAATAAAAATTAAAATATTTACAAGAAAAAAATAATAATAATAATAAAAACCCTATGAACAGGAGCGTTTTACGGAAAAAAATCTTACACTCTCAAATTTATCAAGTGTATTTTTTCACCATCTCGGTCTACGCGAACTCAAATTATAATAACAAAACGCACCTTCTTGTATTTGATGGTATTGATAAGGCGTCGATGTCGTCACCACTAGCGAGCTGTTCGGATGGAATTGTGGCTGCATTAAATGATTTGATACAGCAGTACTCGAGGATGCGTTCAGCGTTGCGTTGTGCGGCTGCTGCTGCTGATCCAGCAATCCTGTTGTTGATTGCGAATTATTGAAAATCGACGATGCATCGTTGTACATCGATGGCATTTGCATAGCCATTTGAGGGCGGGCTTTTTTGGGTAGCGGCGATCTGTAAATTGATTGTTGAGGCTGCTGTTGTTGATATTGTTGCTGCTGTGGATCATGCGGGGATGTTTCTGACTCATTGTCTGACAATTTCTTTTTGCGCGATTTTGTTTTCTTCGTTTCAGATAGAGTTTCATTGGGCTCAATCGAAGACTGTTGTGCTGGCGTTGTTGGCGATGTCATTGTTGTTGTTGATGTCGATGGCTCCGATTCATCGGTTTTGTTGGTCTGTGTCGTTGGATTCGGCACAACTTGAACACTGGTTATGATTGGTTTTTGCCAATTCCGTCGACCGGTTCGTGGTGTTGGCGGTGGCGACGTATCACGTTCGCCACTTAAAAACTTTAAGTAGCTCTCCATGAAACCGATTCCGTTCCGTGTTGACGCTAGCGGTTTAGCGGGTTCTGGTTGTTTTGGTAGCGGCGCGGCCGGTAGCTGTTTTTTCAGTTGATTCGATGGTTTCTTTGGCGGCTTATCAGTTGACAAGAAATCCAGTTCTTCTTCGATATTCGGAACGATAACTTTCGGTTTCGGTTCTTCCTCGGGTGGCGGTTGTTCTTCGGCAACAGTTTGAGTTTCGATCGGTGTAATGTCTTTTATTGGATTAATTACTTCTGGTTTTTCGCCATGGGCACCACCGCTCATATTTAAATTTTTATTTTGCAAATCGGCATGAATTTGAAAGCTGGGATAGTAGGACATAGGCGCACAATGTGCTTGAGGCGTTATAATTGGTGGTTGGTGATGATGCTGCTGCTGATGATGACTGCCATAGTTCATTTGATTTGGTAATATCGGCATTGCTGGATTAATTTTTGCCGGAATGTTCCATCGGGCAAGATCGAAGTAGGGAGTTGCACCGTTTTGTTGATTTTGCAGCTGATGCAGTGAATGCTGTTGTTCCTGTTGCGGTTGCGGCTGTGGATTGATCGTAGATTCGGTCGCTTTTGCACAGTGTGCTGGCGGCGGTTCACGATTCACTAAGAACTCATTTTCACTCAGCAATTGCTCCCTAGTTTTCGATGCATTCTTCCGTCGCCGTCCTTTGGTTGCTGGAGGCTGTTGCGGTGCTGATTGTTGTTGCTGTGATTGCACTAACACATTCGGTATTGTTATATTTGCAGCAGCGGTTGTCGTGGCCAAATGTTGATTATTCATTTTGATTTGGATTTGTGATGCTAAGGGGCGATCGGTTGTTACTAAAATATTCTCGGCCACGTGATTTCCACCCTTGTGAACATTCGATAAGGCACCAATCTGCGCATTATTATTGTAGAACGGCTGCTTGGAGTTCATTCCAATCAGTTTCTGCTTCGCGTCGTTCGTAATGCTCCAGCTCGCTTGATACGTTTGTTCGACTAGTTTGCTTGGGTCGAGAGCGTGTGTTATCACAGATGAGTAGGCGACGGGACTATTGTTCGTTAAAGTGTTGGCATTGCGCGAAATCGAAGCATCCAGTGGTGTTTGAGGAGTCATTTGATTCTGCTGCTGATTTGTTTTATAAATGACAATATTACCCGTACTGTCCGACGGATGACTACTGCCCGTACTGTGCTGCGATGGCGATTCAATTGAATTCATGGGACTGTTATAGATTGGATATGCCGGACTGGGAACTTGCGACGAGTTGGACTGCGCTGGACTGGGCCTTCGCGGCACAATTATCGTATTCGAGCATTCGTTGTGATTGCTAGAATATTGATTTTCGACTTTAACCCGTGTCACGTCCAGGTCGGTACTGTTCGTAAGTAAAAAATGACGAGGTGTTTGTAGATTTGTTGTACCGCCTGGCGTCGCAGCATAAGCAAAACGTCCATCAATTATCGTATAATAGCTGATCGGTTCTTGTTCATTTTGACTGCCTGCGGTTTCTTTGCGATCGGCTTCTTCGACGACAAAAAACTGAGGATACGTTTTATTTTGTGCCTTGGTTTGCTGCTGGATTTGCACGCTTTGATTGACTTTGTTAGACATCAGTGGTACCCCGAAGCCAGAGTTTATTGCATGATTTACTGAATTTGTTGTTGTATTCGGAGTTGTTCGAATTCTATCATTGCTCCGCGACAGATTGCCACTATACATTGTGTTCGCTGTTGAAGCAACGGTTATTGTCGATGTGTTGTCTTTTGTCGTATTAGGCGATGCGACCGCTTGTGATGCGATAACAATGCAAGTAGGATTAGTCGGTTTATTTACGGTTTGTGCCGCGGAATCAACAAACGACGGTTGTCGATAGTACGAGTTTGTATTTGAATTGTTTGTCGTCTGTTGTTGCTGTTGCTTGGCTTGTGGTGATCCTGATCGTGAACTCGAAGCGTTTTTAATTCCGCTCAATTGATTTGTGTTATGTTGAATTGTAAATGCTGAATTGGTAAAATGAGATGTCTCGGTAGCACCGGCTTCACTACCGCCAGCACTCTCGTGCGGTAGAATTCCAAACGGACTGATTTGATTGCTATTCGTTTGATGCCACGCTAATGTTGCTGCTGCTTCCGGGCTAGCTGTACTGGCATTTTGGTTGTAGAACGATGTATACGATGTAGGTTCGTTTTCACTTTTCACCGTAACGTGTGTTGGTTTCGGACTGTGTTGTTGAAAATGTGTCGGTGGAAAAACGGCAGGTTCGTAAATTGTCGAGTGCGATGGTGGCGAAATGAATCCACTTGTATTATAAGGACTAGTCAATCCTCCTTGTGCTTGTAGGAATAATTGTGCCGTAGTAGTATGGCTGGAACCTGCTGTTGTTGTTGTAGTTAGTAAATTGTTCTGCAGAAATTCTGACGTAGAGCTAGCAGCTGGAGTTTTTGCACCGGCAACTGCAAGTCTATTATACGCGTACGACCATGGACCGGTAGGGTCCATGCTTTTGTTTAAAGTATTTTTGAGATTGGTGCAACTGAAATTGAAAAAAAAATTAATTAACTGAAGTGTTCAGACTAAATGGAAATTTGATTAGCTTACCAATGTTCTTGATGCGCTTGATAAATACATCACACTTACGAAGCATTACTTCGATAGTGAGTTGAAAATTTTGAGTTTTCTGTAAAGAGACAAAAAAAAACGTTAAAACCTTTTTTTGAAGACAAAAAAAAAATTCAATCAGTATTTCTCTATTTTTTCTACAATGGCCCTACAAACACTCATTTTCTTATTATGGAAGAGTAGTTAACCCTTCGCACAATCTTCTATCTACGATGTTTCATTTTCGTAGATTGAGGTAATACCCAAAGCAGGCAGTGTGCTATTCTTCGACCGAGATTTGAACATACGACCTTCGCATTGTAGACAAAAACGCTACCTACAAGCCTGTTATCTGTTTCTTAGCATGATATCGAAGTGATTCCAGTAATGGGAATCCGTTTATGCTGTTTAGTAACTAATGGAGACAATAAGGAAATTAACAAAAATATCGCTTTCAATATCGGAAACATTCGAAGGCAATCAATCAATTTCTTGTGAATATGTACAACTTATAGATGCATGAGACATGAACAGTTCACTTCAACAAGACGTGATCCTGACCGTCGGCCTTAAGTTGTTGACAGGTGACCGCCTTTTCAAATCCGATAGTTAATATAGTAAAAGCCAAGAAGGATGTCATCATCAAAACTGTGGGTTCAATGAAAAGTTAATGTTAAAAAAAAAAAAAATTGAAGATAGCGTTAATCATAAATGGGGGAGATACCTACGCATCGATTACTACTTGTATCGAATGGTTGGTAAGAAAAATTGTCAATCAACTGGACATGAAAAGCATTTGCCTTGAGTTTGGCAAGATGAAAGAACGAGATGCCATACTCTATCGAATGATTGATGTATATTTTGGTTCTAACGCTCGGATAAAACTATTAGGTTGATTGTTTTTTTTTCGACATCATATTGATGGCCACTAAGAACATCGGGCTGTTCGAAATATTTGACCACCCCACGATTATCAGTTTGACTGACAGACCAAAAAACTAAATTTCTTAAGTCATCCCTACAGACGGAATTTGTAACGCGCCACAGTATTCACCAATGACCCCCTGGCTCTTGTACCAAGCTCACGACTTGGCTGAACCATTCTCGCCCAGACATCCTATTGGTGACCTGCTGTATCACAGGGGAGTCGCTCCGACTCGTACGACAGCAACTCGGTTAACATCACCAATTTAACACGATAATCGAAGACTGCAACTCGACAGCCGATTGACCACCACGATAAACCTGGATTGGGCCTAATTCTGGAAAAGGAAAGGGGGGGGGGGGGGGGGAGGAGGGAGTGGGAGGCGGATTGGTGCACGCCTTGTTTTAGATGAAATTTGAAATGTCAAACAAAGCCGCTTTGTGGTTGATTCCAGTGTAAAAATAACACGAAACATAAAATTTTAATCTAAGCTCATGTTTTGGCCTGCACTGCGGATTCCGCCTTGGCAGGGTGGGGTCTCTTCTGTCACGTATATTGCATCTGCCCTTTTCTTTAGCGTTAGCTTGTTTTGGCCCTCCAACCTCTCCTCCCTTGAGGATTGGTCAGAAGAAAATAGTTTCTCCCATAAACAAAATTTCAGGATAGTTCCGAGGCGTTAGAAGTAGATTAGCGTTAGGTTTTCTGGTGACCTGAGTGTGAAGTGTAATAAGCGGCTAAGCAGGTAAAAGGATCACTGCGATGCATTCATTGAAAAATTAATTTTATGACCCTGGACCTATTATGCCATCAACAGCGAAATTTTTACCTAGGCATTTGGTGTCGCGGTTAAGCAGATATAATGATCTCAACGGTGTCTCCATTCAAAAATAAATTTAATGGCCCCGGAACTATTATTTTACAACAGCGAAATTTTCTATTTAGACATCTGCGTAATAAACCGAAAGGATACCTTTCAATATTTAAAGAATGGGAAACTTACTTTGGCAAGGTTTTCTCGATGATTTGAGCTTGAAAGGAAGAGAGCCGATTTAACAGTTTACCTGAATCGCTGCAGAGTTGCCGTATACAGGCGCACCCTTCCATATATTGCTTGGCCGCGGGATTCCACGACTAGGTGGGTGTTTTTTAACTCGAACATTATAATTTAATATTTTATGCCACCGAAGACTCCGGTCAGGGGTAGATCCATTCTCTCGGGAGCCACAAAACGTTTATAATTCGCAACGTCATACATCCATCCAAGCACGACATTCGTCGCAGAAAATGATCAAAGGAGAAAAAGCGAAAATTAACCAACTGCACTCGATATCGCAAGCCTCCTCCCACGCAAGCCTCCTCCCACGCAAGCCATCGCTCCTTAACAATAAAACAACCATGGGACTCATAAACGAAAATTTTTCGCACTCCCCCAATTCTCCAGCCAAACAAATGGAATTTCACTCCAAAAAAAAAAAAACTGCACCACAGGATTCAATCAAATTAATAAACAAATATGCTTATGCTCTAAAAGCATCCGGAACCTACAATTCAGATAAAACGTCCACTCCAGACTTCCGCAACTTGCTGTCCCGAAAGTTGTGTGACTTGTTTCTCTTATCAAGGCATAAAATCGTAAGCTCAAAAAGTACCCGAGATTCGCAGTTTACTTGAAACGTTAAATTTTCTTCAAAAAAAGCAACTCAAATCTGTCGCTGAAGAGACAATATTATCCCCCAAGCATCACACCCACCGGAGGCTCCGCGCCACTTCCCTATCCTCCAAAGTCTCAAAACACCGGACAATTAGGAGAAGAGCTGAAGGAGCTGAAGAAGCTGGTTTGCCGGCTTACCGGTCTGCAAAAAAGCCTTTCATCTCAGAAAAGAACAGGAGGGCCAGGTTAAAGTTTGCCAAGGACCTTTTAGACTGGACTATTCAAAAGTGGAGAACTGTATTATTTTATGACGAATCGAAATTTAATTTAAAACATAACAGGGCTACGATTGCGCGTAAAGCGCAATCTTACGATACTCTAGATGAAATAGAATTTTTTGTGATCCCAAGAAATTTTGTATGGGAAGTGTTAGAAGGGGTAGCATTGAGCTAATTTTTTCCCCATCATGCTAAAGTAGCTATAAAAATGTTTTATACAAAAAGCTTACTCCAAAAATTGAATAGGAGCTGAGAAAATTAGTGTGTTAGATTTAGTGAAAATGTGCAGTTTGTATGGGAGGTGGTAGAAAGAGTGGGGGGATTTTAGTGATTTTTTCAGAAATAGCTAAGAATATCATAAAATTGACATCTCTTAAATTTTAGAACAGAACCAGTAACATTCATACTTTTCAAGAAAATAGATTTTTTGTGAAACTGTGTCATATTGTATGGGAGGGGGTAGAAGAGGTGAAGCTAATCAAATATTTTTTTTCTGATCTTAGTGATAATACTAATTAAGTATTTATTACAAAATATGAGCTCGATGAATATTATATGTTCTGAGAAAATTGTCTTAGGGCATTTCATGAAAAAGTGTAGTTTATATGGGAGGGGGTGGAAGGAGAGGGAGGATGCAAATAATTTTTCTACTGAAGATTTATATCATTATGAAAGTAATATATCCCAAAATTCAGACTAATGGCTTCTATACTTTTCAATTAAATCCATTTATTGTCAAATTGCGAAATTGTGTCATTTTGTATGGGAGGGGGTAGAAGGGGTGAAGCTAATCGTCTAATTTTTTTTGGTCTTACTAACAATTTTAAATAAATATTTGGTGCACAATTTCAGCCCGCTAAATTTTATACACACTGAGTAAATTGACTTAGAGTAATTCTTGCCAAGTACAGTTTGTATGGGAGGTGGTAGAAGTAGGGGGAGGTCACGCATAATTTTTATACGGTAGATTGATATTATCATAAAAGTAATATATTCCAAATTTCAGGCCAATTGCTTTTACACTTTTCGAGTAAATCCGTTAATTGTCAAATTGCGCAATTGTGTCATTTTGTATGGGAGGCGGTATAAGGGGTGGAGCGATTTGGCCCGTTCACGAACTTGACCTTACTTTTTTGTTAAAAACGACGTGTACAAAATTTGAACTATCTAGCTCAACGCGTTCTCAAGCTAGAGAGCGAACAGACGGACGGACGGACAGACGGACATCCGGTTTTGAGATTTTTGAGTGATAATATTAACTTCTGTATCATTAATTTTTTCCTCCAAGGCTTATTTCTTGGCGTTACAAACCTTAGAGCAAACTTATAATACTCTCAAATTTCATCTAGAGTATAAATATTCTGATGGAATAAAACATGTACGACGACCAAAAGGTGAGATGAAAGGTTTTTTTGCAGGCTGGTAAGCCGGCAAACCGGCAAACCAGCTTCTTAAGCTCTTCTCCTAATTGTCCTTGCACATACTGGTAACTTCAAATCAATTTTAATTTGATTAGAAGAGACCGTAGGTTCAACTGCAATCCTTTTTTTGATCAAAGAATCATCTCTTCGTGTTGTTTTTCTAGGCCTTCCTACAGAACGTACAGGAGATATGCGACCCGTCAGCTCATATTTTTTGATTAGTCGCGATATAATTGACCGATTTATCGAATATCTTTTACTAATATTATGTCGAGATAATCCACTTTTATTATCAAATATAATTTTATGTTTAATTTCACTACTGTACGTGTTTCTTGCCATTTTTAGTCTCTTAATGTCTTAACACAAAGAACGAATGCGCACCACTATTCACGACAGAAATTTTGTACAAATGCTGAAGTAATGATGAAATTTTAATGATTCATATCAGACAAATGCATTTCTGATGCAATAACTATTTCCTGCGAACTGTTCGGCAGTAGCGGTACGAAAAAAGTGAGTATAGAAGAGGGGTGCTTTAGTTTTGTCCAGGCAACTTTTGAGTATTGAGAAATATTTTTGTTTTAGTTTTTGTTGTTGAAAAGACTGAATTGTCATTGTTATGTTTTTTTATAATACACATGTAAATAAATAATAAAAACTAAGAACAAATTTTTTTCATCAAGTTTTCCTGATAATATCAGAGGATAACTGATATTTCGCAAAGGGGTGCTTTAGTTTTGTCCAATACTGTATATTCTTTATAACCAAACTTATTTACAATTATTTTCAAAGAATGTCGGTGTACGGAGAGTTTTTTGTTTGACTGTATAATTTTTTGTGGGCGAATATGTCGTAGTTTGAGACAAATAAGCGTCATTTGTGGGAAATTTTGCTTTTTGCCTTCAATTCAAAAAATCTGCTGCTAAGGCGCGTCGAATGATTGTTGAAACTTATGATGAGGATGCTATTAGTGAAAGATCGTGTCGCGACTGGTTTTAACACTATAAAATGGGTGATTTTGACGTGAAAGACAAGGAGCGTCCCGGAGCGATTAAAAAGTTTGAAGATGTAATATTGGCGGCATTACTGGAAGAAGATTCGTGCCAAACGCAACAACAACTTGCGGATTCATTAGGCGTGACTCAAAAAGCCATTCCACATCATTTGAAAAGCTTGAGATTGATTCAAAAGCAAGAAAATTGGGTGCCATACGAGTTGAAGCCAAGAAACATCGAACGGCGTTTTTTTCACATGCGAAAAGCTGCTGCAACGGCAAAAAAGAAAGGGTTTTTTATCGTCACTGGCGATGAAAAGTGGATCCATTACGATAATATAAAGTAAAAAAAATCGTGGAGACACCGCGGCCATGCATCGACGGTTAAGGTCAACATTCGTGGCTCAAAGATGCTGCTGTTTATTTGGTGGGACCAGCTCCGCGTGGTGTATTATGAACTGCTACAACCAGGTGAAACCATCACGGGAGATCGCTACAAAGAACAACTAGTGCTTTTGAGCCGAGCATTGAAGGAGAAACGACCGCAATACGAGGAGAGATACGACAAAACGATTTTGCTTTACGACAACGCTCGGCCGCAAGTTGCTCACGTTGTGGAAACCTACCTGGGAACATTGAAATGGGACGTCCTACCACACCCGCTACATTCTCCAGACATTGCCTTTTCCGACTATCACCTATTCCGATCGATGACGCTTGGCCTGAATGAGCAGCACTTCCATTCTTACGAAGAAGCCAAAAATTTAGTCAATTCGTGGGTTAGCTCAAAAGAGCAGTTTTATCGACGCGGATTCCAGGGCCAGAAAGATGCGAAAAAAGTTGTGGCTAGATGGACATTTCTTTAAATAATAAATATTTAACCATTTTTGCGCAATAAAGGCTCGAATTTTGGAAAAAAGGACGGTTTTCAATTTGTACTCCCAATACAATACATAATAAAGCTGAAACATGTTTCTCCACTATTACTATGTTTATACGCACACCAAACTTCACGAGCGAAACTTCAATCGCGAAGTAAAACATCGTATAAACAGTGATTGAAACTCAAAGTTCACTCGCAATTTAGATCCCGAGTGAAACTTCAATCGCGAAATAAAAATATCGTATAAACAGTAAGTGAACTGACAGCTTACTATCCCTACAAATGAATTCATTTTTGTCAGTATCCAGCATGCGAAGTACCATTTTTATGCAATTCCAATCAAAAATTAATGAAATTTGCAATATGTTTTGAAATTACACAGCAAATTGCCGATAAAAATTGCAATCATTTCCACTTTGATGGGTTGAGAAACTGTCATTATACTTGCGATCTTAATTCGGACTTTTACATTACAAGTTTATCTTGCGTATAAACATATCGCAAATTTCAATCGCAATCGAAACCTCTCCATGTAACCATAATAATTGGAAGATTGTTGAAGTAATTGTTATTCCAAAGCCAGGGAAACCACCAACAGAATTAACATCGTACCGGCCTATATCACTCTTGCCTGTGATGTTAGAAATTTTCGAAAAATTGCTTTTGAAAAGATTAATTCGTAACATTGAAAAAGGAAGTCTAATTCCAAACTACCGATTTGGGTTTAGACACAAACATTCTACGATAGATCAAGTCATCGTATAACGAACATAATTGAGAAAGCTTTTGAAGAGAAAAAGGTTTGTTCGGCAATCTTCTTGGATGTTGTGCAAGCATTTGATAAAGTGTGGCGTAAAGGATTACAGCACAAGCTACATAGATATTTACCTAGACAATACTATGAGATCCTGGAAGACATATTTTGAAGTGCGCAACGGGAAAAAAATTATTCAGAACTGATGGTAATTCTTGCTGGGGTCCCTCAAGGAAATATTCTCGATCCAATACTGCATCTTCTAATACGAGAGATATTCCACTAGATGACAGCACATATTTAGCTATATTTGTGAATGACACTGCAATCCTTGCAATGGTATATGGAGAATGCTACAGAAAAATTGCAAAGGACAGTAGACAATGTAACAAACTGGACGCATTCAAATATAAGAATGTACAAAGAAACCTAATGTCCAAATAATACAAACCTTTCAGAATAAAGTTCTACGTAGAAATGCTTCATGGCATGGAAAATACTTTAAGGTATGTACAAGGACTTACACTGCGACTTGCGAAATGAATTAGTTACAGAGGAAATCAAAAAATATGCAGTATAGCACAGCCAACGTCTGCAAACACAAACAAATACGGAGATGGAAGCTGTATTGAAAGCCGACAGCAACATCCGTCGACTTCGAAGAACCAAACCGCATGAACTGGTGGCATAACTTCTATGGGAATTTATTATTAATATAATAATCTTCCTACACACGTGACTTTATAAACATGATAAACAAATTATTAATCGATCATAAACATAACATTTGCGGAATATATTTGGAGAGTGTGGACAACATCATATATCTTGGGGCTAATCTAACAAACGACGGCAATGAAACAGACGAAATCAAACGACGGATAATACTAGCAAATAAGACGTATTATTCGTTACTTCCAATAATGAAATCCAAGAAAGTGCACAGGAACAATAAGCGGCGGATATATAAAACTATTATACGATCTGTGCTCTGTTATGGCAGCGAGACATTAACGCGAACTTTCGAAAAAGCAGTTAACGCATTCGAAAGAAAGGTCCTCCGAAGAATTTTAGGACCTGTATAGGAAGGAATGGCGAATAAAATACAACCATGAGTTGTGTTAACTCTACGAGCCAGAAGCTTCAACGTTCATCAAGCTACGTAAACTGCAGTGGGCTGGTCATGTAGAGCGAATGAAAGAAAGAAGAATCCCCAAACGTGCTCTTAAAGTGAAAGCGAGTGGTAACCGGCCAGTAGGCAAACCACGAAAGCGATGGGAAGGCTCGGTTGATGAAGACAGCAAAGCCATTTTAAAAATTAGCAGCTAGAGGACGTCTTTGGATCGAGACGATTGGAAGCGACGACTTCAGGAGACCAGGGTCCGATCTGGGCTGTCGCGCCATTGATGATGAGTCGATCATAATGATTGGTTGTGATCAAGGGAGGTATTTTTAGTGGGTAGTCCTACATTACTGAGAGGTGCGTGCGCGTTCTCCCCGTAGTGTCTTTCGAGATCTTCACCTAACCCTTATTTAAGAAAAGAGACTATAACTAAGAAAACGTAGACAACTTTGTATACCTAAGGCAAACTTATCGAAGGATGGAAGCGGAGGCATCGAGATAAAAAGAAGAATAATAATGATGAATGAATAAGACGGTCACCTAAAAATCCTAAAGAACCCGAAAATAGAGGTTCTAACCTCTACATTATCGGACATTATGCCGACAAAATTCAATTTTGAAACTAAAGTTATAATCAGAGAACGCAAGGACTGGCAATCCGTGCTACCTAAAATGGGAAGAGGGATTAACCATCTGGTATACAGATGGTTCGCGCACCTCTGATGGGACTGGAGCCGGAGTTAAAGGTCATAATTTCTCGGTTTCAGAATCGCTCGGCAAAGAAGCCACAATCTTCCAGGCTGAACTAATTGCAATGGAGCTATGCATCCAAGAGAATATTAGGAGGGCTCATCGCAATAAAACTATTTATATCTTATCGCGCAATTCTCGAAGCCCTAGCATCCAAAACACATGGATTGAGGCTAGTTTGGGATGGGCTACAAAACCTCATCATCCTGGAAAAAAGAAACAAAGTAACCTTAATGTGGGCCCCATGATATAGGGGATTGACGGTTATGAAGAGGCAGACCTCCTTGCAAAAAACGGCGCAGAAACAAATTTTATCGCACCAGAGCCATTCTGTGGAGAACCAAAAGGGCACTCTAGCCTTATACTTAGAAAGTGGGTTGAGCATGAAACCTACTGGAATAGACCTCCAGACCTCCAAAGGTTTCCTTACAACCGATCTATCTCGTGTTCCCCAAATTATATATAAAAAAAAAAAACTCAAGTGTCCGAAACATTAATTACGCCTTTGAAAGAAAGATCCTCAGAAGAATACTCGGACCTGTGAGGGAAGACCCGATCTGGAGAACGCGATACAATAGAGAATTTTATGCCATCTTCGACAATCCAGAAGTGTCAACCCTCATGAAAATTAAGAAACTACAACAGGCTGGTCATGTGGAGCGAATGGATGAAGGAAGAATTTCCAAACGCACACTAAAAGGGAAAGTTAATGGACAAAGACCGGTTGGAAAACCACGGAAGCGCTGGGAGGATTCGATTGACGCAGGCAGCAAATCACTGCTAAGATTTTCAAACTGGAAGACGCGGTCACTGAACCGAGATGGACGGAGGGGAAGTATACAGGAGGCCAAGGCGATTTCTACTGTAGCGCCATCGTAAGTAATTATTGACCGATTTATATTTTATTCCTAGAATTATTAAATTTAATGTTTTTTTAATCTGCCAGGACTTAGGTCCTTGAACGTTACGTTCCATTTTCCAGGATACAAATTTTACAATTTTGACTTTGGTAGAAGTAATTTGGAATAACTTCGTTATAAGAGCAAACTGCAATTAAACTAACAATAATTCAGGGTACTTACTATGTATAACAGGAGGGCGTCATTGTGAAAATTCCGAAGAAGGGCGACCTTAGCGATTGTGGCAATTGGCGTGGTATGTGTCTACTTACTGCCGTATCGAAAATCATGGCTAAGGTAATTCTCAATACGATTAGTGATGTCGTCGAGAGCACTCTCGAAGTTTATCAGGCTGGATTCCGTTAAGGGTCGTCTTGTACCGACCACACAAATACCCTACGGATAATATTGGAGCAGTCAGCCGAAATGGGTTCGATACTACATCTCATGTTTGTGGACTACGATAGCGTTAAACGAGATTACATATATGGAATTCTTTGCGTGAGAGAGGTATTGCAGATAAGGTCATAGCTATGATTAAAGAATCCCACGAAGATGCAAGGTGTCGCGTCTTGCATAGAGGAGAGCTGTCCGAGAGCTTTCCTGAGCGAACGGGTTTCCGACAAGGCTGCATATTATCACGAGCCTTGTTTCTAGTCGTAATAAATGACATCTTGAAGCTGCACTGGAAGGTGGGGAAGGTAAAGGTTTTCGTTTTGTTATATGGTTGTACTACGTGAAAAGTGACCGTTCGACTTACCAAGAAACTACAAACTTTCGTGAACCAATGCCTCCGACGCATTTTAGTAATATTCTGGCCAGAAGTTAACTCCAACGACGAACTTTAGAGTACAACTGGCCAGACTAAAATAGGTATTGAAGTTCAAAGGCGGAAGTGGCAGTGGATCGGTTTAAAACGCATTTTTCGTCCTTTTCCGGGTAGAAAATCGGTATAAAAAGTACCGAGCGCGCTTTGAAATTGTTTTGGTTGTTATACATAGTCAATCAATCAATCAAATTCCTGTAAATACCGCCTATAGGGGCAGATGTTGTCGTCAAGGGACCGGAAAATTTCTTCGTTATAAAGAAAATTCGTTGCAGAGAAATTAAAAAAAAAAATTATTCAATTCTTTTTTATTTTGTTATACCTATGTATGTAGTAATCCAACACTCAATGCAATACATTACCATATATAAGTTCACATAAACTTATATTATAAACAGAACTTACAAAAATTTAAATTTATTTCTTATGTTTTTTGAGAAAATAATCGGATACTTTGGTTTGAATTAAAGTCTTAGATTTTTCTTTCTCAATAAAATTTTCTAATATATTAAGAGATGAAACCACGTTAGATGGAACATTTTTTGTCATCTCAATTAAATTTCGCAATACTGCAATTGATGACGACATTGCCTCCATAGTGAGTAATTTTTTTACAGCTTCAGGCAACTCTTCATCCTCGTCAGAATCTATAAATAATTAAAAAAAAACTAGGGTATACAAAAGGGTTCCATAGGCATATCAATTTCTCAAGATATTGAGCTGTAAAGATCAATTGGCTAGCTATTCGAGTTTCCGAAATACTGTGTACAATATTAGCGTCAGAGAGGTTCTAAGAAGTGCTCACACCATCGTCAACATTAATAAAATCCTTAAGTGTTAAATTGTCATTGTTTAACGAAGCTTCCAGCGAAGTCCACAATTTTTATACTCTAGATGAAATCTGAGAGTATATTGTGTTTGCCTTACCGTTTGTAACGCTAAGAAATAACGCTCGCACAGAGCCGCCAAGGGTACAGACATATTTGTTGTCGCTCAAAAACCTCGATTCCAAGTGACCGTCTGTCTGTCTGTCTGTGCGTCTGTCTACAGCATAACTCTCGAAAGCTTTGAGCTATAGCGCTAAAAATTTGTGTGTGTCATTTTTAGCAAAAAAGTAACTTTAAGTTCGTGAACGGGCCAAATCGCTTCACCCCTTCTACCCCCTCCCATACAAAATGACACAAATGCGCAATTTGACAATAAACGGATTTGCTCGAAAAGTATAAAAGCTATTGGCTTGAAATTTGGAATATATTACTTTTATGATAATATCAATCTACGGTATAGAAATTATGCGTTTCCTTCCCCTCCTTCTACCACCTCCCATACAAACTGTATTTGTCATGAATTACTCTAAGCCAATTTACTCAGTGCGTATAAAATTTAGCGAGCTGAAATTGTGCACTAAATATTTATTAAAAATTGTTAGTAAGGCTACAAAAAATTTGACGATTAGCTTAACCCCTTCTACCCCCTCCCATACAAAATAGCACAATTTCGCAATTCGACTATAAATGGATTTGCTCGAAAAGTATAAAAGCTATTAGTCTGAATTTCGGGATGTATTACTTTCATAATGATTTCAATATACAATATAAAAATTATTTGCGTTCTCCCTCTCCTTCCAACCCCTCCCATACAAACTACACTTTTTCATGAAATGCTCTAAGCCGATTTTCTCAGAACTTATAACATTTATCGAGCTCATATTTTGTGATAAATACTTATTTTAGCATTATCACTAAGATCAGAAAAAAATATTTGATTAGCTTTACTGCTTCTAGCCCCTCCCATACAACATGGCACAGTTTCACAACTTCACAAAAAATCTATTTTCTTGTAAAGTATGAATGTTACTGGTCTAAAATTTAAGAGATGTCAATTTTATAATATTCTTAGTTATTTCTGAAAAAATCACTAAAATCCCCCCACTCTTTCTACCACCTCCCATACAAACTGCACATTTTCACTAAATCTAACACACTAATTTTCTCAGCTCCTATTCAATTTTTGGAGTAAGCATTTTGTATAAAACCTTTTTATAGCTACTTTAGCATGATGGGGAAAAAATTAGTTCAATGCTATCACCCCTTCTAACACTCCCCATACAAAATTTCTTGGATCACACAAAATTCTATTTCATCTAGAGTATCGTAAGATTGCGCTTTACTCGCGTAGCCCTGTTATGTTTTTAATTGTGACAACGATAAAATGTCGTCTGCATCCCAGGGAAGTGAAGTAAAATTGACGATAGCATATTTTTCAAATCCTGACTTTGTAAAATAGTTTGCAATTGTTTCCGGCTTTACGTCGAAAGTCCACACTTTATTTAAATTCCGAATTGCATCAAGTAAATTTATAGACACTGGAGGCTTTCTTCCTCCAATTCTGTTAAAATATTCATCAATATTTGCTTTCTATAATGTTGTTTAATGTTATAGATAATACCCTGATCCATCGGTTGTAGTACAGATGTCATATTAGGAGAGAAATATACTAGCTCAATATTTTTTAATTTGTCTTGAACACTTTTGGGATGTGCCGTGCAGTTATTCACGACCAGTAAAGTCTTCCTTTTCTGGCAAGAAAATTGTTTGTCCAGCTCCAAAAGCCATCTTTCAAAAATTTCAGAGGTCATCCGTGATTTTGAATTGTATTCATAATCCACCTCCAGAGTTTTGATGCCTTTGAAGCAACGTGGGTTTTTGGCTTTGCCGATAACGAGCAATTTCAGCTTCTCCGATCCAGTCATATTGCATCCGACCATCACTGTGATCCTCTCTTTGCTTCTTTTCTCAAAACATTTTTCATTTTTGAATGCTAGTGTTTTAGTCGGTAGACATTTAAAAAATAGGCCTTTCTCATCGGCATTGAGGACATCCCTTTTGTCATATTTCTCCAATAACTTTGGCAAAACGCTATTCAACCACTCATCACGATTCTGCAAGTTTACGTCAGCTCTTTCTCCACACAGTGTTTTTTCGACAATACCATACCGTTTTTTGAAGCCATCCAACCAACCAGAACTGCTTTTAAAATCCGGGTGTCCTAATGCTTCAACAAATTCTTTGGCTTTTGCCCTCATAATTGGCCCAGACAAAGGCAAATTTTTTTCACGGGCAGCAACTGTCCATTTGCGCATGGCTTCGTCGACATCTTCGAAAATACACGGACGACAGTTTAGAATTTAACTCTTCAAACATTGCATATTCCAAAATCTGTTCTTTATTCTTTGAAATTGTTGATAATGTACTGGCGGAAGTTCCAAATTTTTCAGCAATATCTTTCTTCTTTAACTCTCCCTCTTCCACTTATAATCAATAACTTTTGTTTTGGTGTTCCATTTTAGAAAAGTGCGCGAACAAAACTGAACTCATAATTATTATGCCACTGCTTGACTGTCCGTTCATAATATTCGTGGGGTTCCCCTAAATACATATGAATGTTCCGCTATATTACATATGCATAAAGATATTTCTCCTAATTTTAATTTCAGTCGATGTTTGCGTTACCACGGGATTCCCCACATTTTTTTGGAAAAACTTCGTTATAGAGAAGTTAAAAATACCTGAAAGCACATGTTGAGGCTGGAAAACAATTCGTAATAGAGAAAAATTCGCTATAAAGAAAATTCGTAATAAGGAGATCAAATCGTTCCGGGAATTTAGTGAAAAAGCAGAGTTCATCGAATCAATTCCTTGTATGTGTGGCGGCTTATACTGTATCGCTACTAACCGACTAAACCGTGAAGTCTAGATAGCTCAGTGGCCAGCACGACCAGCCGCTTTGCAACTCGATAATCCCCGGGTTCTAATCGGTATTCCCTTAGCGTCCAAGGCAGGACCTGCTTACACAAACCTTACTGACGAGTCCGTCGTAAGCAGACCTGGGACGAAACGCAACACAGCGCTGTAGCCGCTCACTCGCTACATTGGTGACCCCGACGTGATTCTGTCAAAAACTAACAATAAAATAATATACTAAAAAGTGCGGTACAGTTTGACTCCACACGGTTTGGAAAATTAACGTGGAAACAGTTAACACACTCCGTAGTGCGAGAGGTAAAACAAATTTTCAAGTGCAAGTACAGTTGTAACCAAAAATACAATACGACGGAAACTCACTCAAATACCCAGCGCGGACGCAATCCAAACAATGTTCGACGATAGCGGAAACAAAGCGGAGGCAAGTACCGGTGCCATTCCTAAGAAAAGGGATGAAAAAAATTCAGCGTTACTAGTACCTGACACCGCCTCAGCAGACGACTCGAATGACAGATCGGCAATGCACAGCGTCACCATGTCAAAGTTCTGGACGGAAAATCCGTCATTGTGGTTTGCAAAGTTGGAGGCACAATTTAAGAACTACAAAATTGTCTCTGATACCAAAAAGTTCAGCCAGCTAGTAGCTGTCCTAGACATAGAAGTCATTGATGACGTGATAAGTATTATCGACGATCCACCACAGTCAAATAAGTACGATTACTTAAAAAATGCATTAATAAAAAGGTATGCACCACAACCTCCTGAGCGGGTAAACAAACTCTTACGACCCGAACAGCTCGAAGAACAAAGGCCCTCACTTTTGATATCCAAAATGCGATAAATAAGTGGAAACGCGGTAAATGAGGAGACAATGAAAACGCTGTGGATTAACCAACTCCCAATGGAATTGCGCTATACAGTGGCAGCATCAAAGGTGGAAAACTTAGACGAATTGGCAGAAATCGCCGACTCTGCTTTGGTATATGGAGAAGGAAGACAAATTGCATCCATATCTAGCTCAAACTAAGCAGTACAACAGGCAGGACAGTCAACAGCATCCCTGGAAGCCAAAGTCGATCTAGTAACACAGCAAATGAAAGAGATCATGTCTTTGTCGCTAGGAAACAGCCGGGCGAAGCATCAACCACGATCGCGAAGCAAGTGTGGGACATCAAGCTCAAATCAACGCGACACCACACCAAAATTAGAAAAATGCGCGGTTTGTTGGTATCACGTGAAGTTCGGCAAAGAAGCGACTAAATGCGAAAAATCATGTCTATTCAGCGACATGATAAAAAACTAATTTCGCTGCGGTCAGGTGAAGGGTTTCAGCTCAACAACGAACACACAAAACAACAAATAAACAGCCTTCGAATAACTGACCTAATTAGCAGCAACACTTTTCTCATCGATACACATAATAACACAAAAATATAACAAAAGCGATCCACACGGATTGAAATTATTCGCAGCAAACGGGTCGACAATCAAAACGTATGGAACCAAAAGGCTCACCCTGAACCTAGGAATGCGACGACCATTCCCCTGGTGGTTTATAGTTGCAGATACAAAGTCGAACATAATAGGAGCAGACTTCATCCGTCATTATGAATTATTGATAGACATCAAGAACGGTAAACTCATTAACCAGTTGATGAAGCTAACTGTCAATGCGTGCAAAACTACCGGGACTGAAAAAATAATACACATCGTTATTACATGAATTCAACGACATAGCGATACTGAATTTAAATACACGGGCCGCAACAACATCCATACGCCACCACATACAAACAATAGGGCAGCCGGTATACTCAAAAACCCGACGTCTAGCACCCGACAAACTGAAAGCCGCACAAGCTGAATTCAAGTATTTGTATGAGCAGGGCATTTGCCGCCCTTTAAAAGGCAGTTGGTCCAGCCCATTGCATATGAAGAAGAAAAACACAGGAGAATGGAGGCCTTGTGGCGATTACCGGAGATTGAATGCCACAACCGTTCCCGACCGTTTTCCGATACCTCACTTGCAGGAATTCAGCCACAACCTACACGGAAACACTATATTCTCGATTACTGACCTACAACGATCCTATCACCAAGTGCCAGTATTCGAACAAGATATACCAAAGACTGCAATAATTACCCCTTTCGGGCTGTCCGAATTTTTGTTCATGACATTTGGTCAAAGAAATTCTGCATAAACTATGCAACGATACATGCAGGAAGTGCTGTCAGGACTCACGTTTGCATGGGTATATACAGATGATATCATCATAGCTTCAAAAAATACAGAAGACCACGAGCAACACTTGCGAACAGTGTTTCTAAGACTAAGGAAACACGGATTATGCATTAACCCCGCCAAATGTACAATCGCAAAAAATGAAGTACAATTCCTCGGTCACCTCATCACAAAGGAAGGAATCAAACCTCTTCCGGAGAAAGTTGAAGTGATTAAAAATTTTCCACAACCGCAACACGCGAACGAATTAAAAAGATTTTTGGCGACAATCAATTTCTATCGACGGTTCATAAAGTCAGCGGTAACACACCAAATGGTCCTGCAGAAGTTGATTGTTGGAAACAAAAAGAATGACAAAATCGAAATCAAATGGAACGATGAAGCCACCATAGCGTACCAAGCCTGTAAAAACGACCTGATGAACGCAACAATCCTGGCGCACCCCGCAGTAGATGCACCAATTTTCTTAAAGTCGATGCATCGGACGTAGCAGTATGGGCTGTGCTACAACAAACCGCAAACGATGAAGTACAACCTCTAGCATTTTACTCAAGAAAGGTAGGACCCGCTGAAGCGAAGTACAGCACATATGACCGGGAACTGCTGGCGATATATCAAGCAATAAAATATTTTCGACACTGGCTGGAAGGTCGGCCATTTGTGATTTTCACAGACCACAAGCCAATCACATATGCATACCAGCAAAAGAATGAGAATGCTTCACCAAGACAAGCGAGACACCTCGACTTCATCAGCCAATTTTCGACCGACATCAGGCACATTCCCGGATCACAAAACGTGGTAGCAGACATGTTATCTAGGATCAACCAATATTTGTCAGTAACAGCCAGTACAACTGAAAAATACATATATGTCAGCTTCTTCACTCGTTACGGTCGTTCTCACTCCTCTTCCCCTACCTTCCCTCCATGACTGTGTTTGTGCATTGCACATAAAGGCCGAAATTGCCTATAACATATTTATTTATTTGTTTATTCATCTATAGAGGATATCTCAACAGACTAAAGAATTACAATTAAAAATCTGTACACATTAAAAATTAAGAAAAACCAAAACAATAAGAAAAATAAAAAATTTATAAATTTGCTACAATATAGGCTTTGAACTGCGGTCGACTGTCAGTAAAATCGATTTTGTCGCATATCATATTAAAGTAGAAGATGCATCTAGAAATAGGTTCATTAAGTCCATAATTTGTGCGGTGCGCGGTGGGATGAAAAATCGCTCTCTGCCTCAATGGCCTTTCTGGAGCATAAATTGGTAGATAACTAAGCAATTCAGGGCTTTTAATGCGATAGGAGATAACATCCTTTATAAACATCACACATAATGATGATAATGATCGATGAGTCAAAGATTGCAAGCCAATTAATTGGCATCTGGTTTCATACGTGGGAATGTCAGCGCTCCAGTTAAACTTACGAAGAGCATATCTAGAGAAATCACGTTGAATTCGTTCAATCCGCAACACATGAATCTGATATACAGGATCCCAAACCACACAGCAATATTCCAAAATAGGTCTCACAAGAGAAACAAAGAGTGCTTTGACAGTGTATGGGTCAATGAAATCTTTAGCATTACGTTTTACAAAACCCAGATTTGAATTAGCTTTGCAGATTATGTAGTCGATATGAGAATTAAAGTTAAAATTAGAATCTATCAACACGCCAAGATCCATTACCTCCGAGGATCTATGAAGAGATCTGTTATTTAAGTTGTAGTCAAATAAAATGGGAAAAGATTTTCTGTAGGCAGAAAATATTTTGCATTTATCATAATTAAGTTCTAACAAGTTAACGTCACACCAATTATAGAGCTCAGAAATATCAGCCTGAAGTTCAAGACAATCACCCAAGTTTGAAAGCTTAGAAAAGAGTTTAACATCATCAGCGTACAAAAGAGAGCTAGAAAATTTAAATATTGACGGAATGTCGTTTACAAATAAAACAAAAAGTAAAGGCCCTAAATGGCTTCCTTGGGGAACGCCAGATTTAACATCAAAACACGATGAAGAAATTCCATTTATTCGCACAACTTGTCTTCTATTCGTCACGTAAGCTGAAAACCAGTTCAACAGATTAGAATGGAACCCTAGTGCCTTCAATTTTTCAATCAAAAGACCATGATGAACCCGATCAAATGCCTTTTTGAAATCTGAATAGAAGACGTCAACTTGAAAGATCATTCTGTAAAAAAAAAAAAAATAACACATATCGCCTATACCAAAATAGTAGAGCAACAGAAAGGTGACTCTGAACTACAGTCAGCCCTACATGGAACACGGCAGAGTTCTTTGAGACCGCAGAATTACGACATACCAAATATCGATGAAAGACTCTACTGTGACACCACCATCAACAAGGTCAGACCATTTATACCATCGGCATCCCGTTCGGCGGTCATCAAGAAATTACATGACATATCGCATTCTGGATTTCGCGCAACCAGCCACCTTGTTCGTCAATGTTTTGTCTGGCCAGGCATTGCAAAGGACTGCACCAACTTCGTCAAACACTGTATTAAATGCCAACGCTCAAAAATATTGGGTGAGAGCAAAAGTTCGTGCGGAGGTGCAATAGATGGCGTTAGAACTGGCGTAAAGTGTTGTTATTAATACTGCCATCTACGTAAGACAGATCGTTGGAAAGGCGAAGTGTGCAGCTTTCATTTGAAACAAAAAAATAATTTGTGTAAATAAAAAGTGCTTCGAGAATGATTACTTTCAAAATGAGTGTCGATAAGGTGCATTTGCGGCATGTTATGTTTCGGAAGGGAATAAACGTTGCAGCAGCCGTAAAAAACATTCAAAAGGTTTATCGAGATCAAGCACCAGCTAAACGAACTGTGGAAAAATGGTTTGCGAAATTTCGCCGCGGAGAGATTAATCTTGAAGACGAGCCACGCTCAGGATAACCTTCACACATAGATGACGAACTCATCGCATCACCGGAAAAAGAACACTGTCCAGAAACCTGAAGAACAGCCTCGGAAAGGATGTACTCAACGGCAACGACTCCGCAAATGGAATGTTCGCTCCTTATTTAGGACAGGAGCTCTGAAAGAGTTTCTCGAAGAAGTGGCAAAACACAACATCAATATAACTGCCATCCAAGAAACGAAATAGCTCGGTAGCGAAATCATGGACATGAGATCACACACAATCTATCCAAGTGGAAAATTGTCGGGAAGCAAAGAGTTTGGAGTCGCTTTTGTCGTTGACAAAAAATTTAAACAGCAGGTCACGAGCTTCAGACCAGTAAGTGAAAGATTGTGTGCAATCCAAATAAAGACCAAATTTTTCAACACTTGGTTGATTAACGTTCACGCACCAACAGAAGACAAGGACGATATAACTAAAGACGAATTTTATGCCACCCTAGATATAACCTATGACTCACTGCCCTCGAATGACCTAAAAATTGTCTTAGGGGATTTTAATGCAAAAGTCGGAAAGGAGGAGGCTCATAGAGGAACAACAGGAGGGCACAGTCTCCATGACATAACCAACGTCTTATTGATTTCGCAAGCAGCAAAAATATCATAGTACGTGCTTCCCACATCGCGATATTCACAAACGAACGTGGGCATCACCAGACCGTCACACCTTCAACCAAATAGACCACGTTCTAATTGAGAAAAGGGCTGCTTCCAGCATACTTGATGTACGAACTCTCCGCGGTGCGAATTGTGACTCTGATCACTATCTAGTCAGAGCCAAGTATCGATGCAAAATAGCTTGTCGTGGATATTCGAAAACGAGTAGAGCTCGCAAATTCAATGTCGACAAGCTTAACGACGAAACGGTGGCACAGGCTTACATGTTAGCATGTAATAAACACCTGACACCAATATATGAAAATATCCAAAATATGCCAGTGGAGAATGCGTGGATGAAAATACGAGACGGCATCAAATCTTCCGCAGAAGAGGTATTAGGGTATCAAGCACGGCGAAAAAATAATAATTGGTTCGACCAAGAATGTCGCGACGCAATAGATAGAAAGAACGAGGCTTACAAAATTTTTACTGAACGACCAACACGAGCCAAAAAAGAAAGATATGACGAGCTTAGGCGATATGCGAAAAAGACCTGCAGACGAAAACAAAGGAAGTACCATAATGACAAAATACAAGAAATGGACGACGACATGAGAAAAAATAAAACGCGGGACTCATACGCAATAGTAAAAGACTTGAAAAGGGATATAAGCCAAAAACCAGTTTCTGCAAAGACGCAGAGGGCACTATCATCAGCGCCACAGAAAAAATCAAAAGGAGATGGGCTTCATACTTTGAACATCTTCTGAATCCCACCCCATTAGCACCGATCACAACAGACAACATTTCAATTGAAGCCTCAACTGACGAAAATGAACCATCATCGACACAACCCACGCTTGCTGAAATCAAAGCAGCCCTATGTGACCAAAAACTAAATAAAGCGCCGCGAATTGACGAAATACCAGTTGAACTTCCGAAAAACGGTGGAAATTGTGTCGCTGAAATACTGCATAACATGATATGCAAAATTTGGACAGAGGAAATCATACCCGACGATTGGCGAAAAAGTATTATATGTCCAATTTACAAGAAAGGAGACAAACTCTGCTGTGAGAATTACAGAGGAATATCATTGTTGTGTACGTCCTATAAAATACTGACAAAAATAATTCAACGTAGTCTTAAGCCCTATACTAATCAAATAATTGGCGAATACCAAGGCGGATTCAGAACCGGACGATCTACAACAGACCAGATATTCTCGGTGAAACAGGTGCTTGAGAAATGCTGGGAATATAACACAGACGTGCACCAAATATTCGTAGATTTTAAACAAGCATACGACAGTATCGACAGGAGCGTTCTGTACCAAATCATGCTTGACTTTGGAATTCCTCCAAAACTAGTCCGACTAACAAGACTCACAATGACGAACACTGAATGCCAAGTGAGAATACAAACCGATTCCACAACCAGCTTTCGAACGGAATGTGGTTTAAAGCAGGGAGATGGTCTAGCCCCCATGCTTTTCAACTTGGCACTAGAGTATGCCGTCCGAAAAATCCCAGTCGACACCAACGGGACACAACTATTCAAGTCCACCCAACTAGTAGCATACGCTGACGACATTAACATCCTAGCAAGATCCTTCCCTAGTGCTAAGGAGGTATTTGTCAATCTTGACTCCGCCGCAAAAGAAGTCGGGTTGCGCATTAACGAAAACAAAACAAAAGTAATGACGCAAACAAGAAGGAGAGCGCCTATCAGACAAAACATAACAATTGCAGAATATGATTTGGAGAATGTGGACAATTTCATATATCTTGGGGCTAATCTAACAAAGGACGGTAATGAAACAGACGAAATCAAACGACGGATAATTTTAGCAAATAAGACGTATTATTCTGCGCTTCCAATAATGAAATCCAAGAAAGTGCACAGGAACAATAAGCTACGGATATATAAAACTATTGTACGACCTATGATCTGTTATGGCAGCGAGACATGGACATTAACACGAACTTCCGAAAAAGCAGTTAACGCATTTGACAGAAAGGTCCTCCGAAGAATTTTGGGACTAGTGAAGGAAGGAACGGAATGGCGAATAAGATACAGCCATGAGTTGTATCAACTCTACGACGAGCCAGAAGCTTCAACGTTCATCAAGCTACGTAAACTGCAGTGGGCTGGTCATGTAGAGCGAATGGAACACAGAAGAATCCCCAAACGTGCTCTGAAAGGCAAAGCGAGTGGTAACCGGCCAGTAGCAAGCCACGCAAGCGATGGGAGGACTCGGTTGGTGAAGATAGCAAAGCCATCTTAAAAATTAGCAGCTGGAGGACGCGGTCTTTGGATCGAGACGATTGGAGGCGACGACTTCAGGAGGCCAAGGCCCGATTTGGGCTGGCGCGTCATTGATGATGATGATAGATGACGATGTTGTGCCTACTTTAGTTCAGAATACTCCGCGAATTTCAACAGAAGAAGTTGCTATAGCACTTAACGTTGACCGATCAACCGCTTTTCGACGTTTAAAAAACATGGGATTCGATTTGAAGCTCGATATACAGTATTGGACAAAACTAAAGCACCCCATTGCGAAATATCAGTTATCCTCTGATATTATCAGGAAAACTTGATGAAAAAAATTTGTTCTTAGTTTTTATTATTTATTTACATGTGTATTATAAAAAAAACATAACAATGACAATTCAGTCTTTTCAACAACAAAAAATAAAAAAAAAAAATTTCTCAGTACTCAAAAGTTGCCTGGACAAAACTAAAGCACCCTCTAGCTGACGATCAGAATTTATACCAAATGTTGGGTAGTTTTAGTATTTCGTCGCCAGTCCTTTATTTGTAATAACAGCAGCACATCTTTTTGGCATAGAAGATATTATATTATCAATGAGCTCTTCAGAAATATTTTCCCACGCTGTCTTAATAAGTAACGGTTTTGTCCTGCAGTTATCCCTGTTGATCCTCCTTTTAGCAATTTCCCTCATGGGGGGTTGAGATCAGGAGACTGCGCAGGCCAATCCAAAACCTCTATCTTATTCGTTTGTAGCCAAGTCTTGCACAGCTTAGAGGTATGCTTAGGATCATTGTCCTGCTGAAATCTCCATTTTAGTGGCATCTCCTCTTCAGCGTACGGCAGCATTATGTTTTGTAAAATGTCAACGTATGCGAAACGATCCATAATACCATCAATTCGATGAATTGGTCCAATACCTTGTCCAGAAAAGCAACCCCAGACTAGGACATTACCTCCTCCATGTTTGGTAGTTGGGATGCAGTACTTAGGGTTAAATCTTTGACCTTTTGGTCGTCGTACATGTTTTATTCCATCAGAATATTTTAAATTAAATTTCGATTCGTCGGAAAATAATACAGTTCTCCACTTTTGAATAGTCCAGTCTAAATGGTCCTTGGCAAACTTTAACCTGGCCCTCCTGTTCTTTTCTGAGATGAAAGGCTTTTTTGCAGGCCGGTAAGCCGGCAAACCAGCTTCTTCAGCTCTTCTCCTAATTGTCCTTGCACATACTGGTAATTTCAAATCAATTTTAATTTGATTAGAAGAGACCGTAGGTTCAACTGCAATCCTTTTTTTGATCAAAGAATCATCTCTTCGTGTTGTTTTTCGAGGCCTTCCTACAGAATGTACAGGAGATATGCGACCCGTCAGCTCATATTTTTTGATTAGTCGCGATATAATTGACCGATTTATCGAATATCTTTTACTAATATTATGTCGAGATAATCCACTTTTATAATCAAATATAATTTTATGTTTAATTTCACTACAGTACGTGTTTTTTGCCATTTTTAGTCTCTTAATGTCTTAACACAAGGAACACCACTATTCACGACAGAAATTTTGCACAAATGCTGAAGTAATGATGAAATTTTAATGATTCATATCAGACAAATGCATTTCTGATG
Source organism: Chorisops tibialis (assembly GCA_963669355.1). Lineage (NCBI taxonomy): Eukaryota > Metazoa > Arthropoda > Insecta > Diptera > Stratiomyidae > Chorisops > Chorisops tibialis. Next base: position 165,982,813 of record OY770263.1, on the reverse strand, counting down.
CAATAACTATTTCCTGCTAACTGTTCGGCAGTAACGGTACGAAAAAAGTGAGTATAGAAGAGGGGTGCTTTAGTTTTGTCCAGGCAACTTTTGAGTACTGAGAAATATTTTTGTTTTATTTTTGTTGTTGAAAAGACTGAATTGTTATTGTTTTTTTTTTTTATAATACACATGTGTGAGAGCTGGCAATGCTGGTTGTATGACAGAACGAGGAGAGAACAAAAGAAGAAGAAGGGCAGTCTCTGTAGAAAAGTTGAAGACGACAGTTGTGAAATAAATGGTTAAACGTAGAATTGTGTGTTTTTATTTAATTTCGGAAAAGCTAACAAAATCAGAAGTGGGATTAGTGAATCTACAAGACTATCAAAAATAAAGTTCGAAAATTAAATAAGGACTGGAAAAATTTCGCTGTCTGTGCGTGCTTAAAATTTTTTCGTGATCGGACAAGTTCGACGGCGGTGTGTTGCGAAATCGGTATTCAGTTGTTACGATCGGCTATAATTTCGGAGAGACATTTTGAGTGAAATGGATCGGATTGATCATCTCACGGTGCCTGAACTTCGGTCGAAGTTAACGAAAGTGAAAATGAAACAGAAGCAGCAGCGGAGAAGGGAAATTTTCGTAGGGAATTGGAGTTCCTAAGGCGAGAGCGAGAGCTATTACAACGCGAAATCGCTTTGCTAGACAAAGGAACGCAGGAGCAACCGTCAGCACAACGAGAAACAACAACAAAACAAGTATGAGTGTAACAGAGATAACTAAAGCTATGCCGGAGTTCGACCCAAGCAACGAAATATCAATTACTGCTGCGGAATGGGTGACAAGGATAGAAAAATTACAAGCCATGTTCGAATGGGACGACAAATTGCTTTTGTTTTCGGCAACCTTGAAGCTTGGTGGCTTTGCTAAGAGTTGGTTCGAGTCTGAAATTGAGATCGGAACGTGGAACGATTTGAAGCAAAAAATTACCATTGAATTTCCTTCGCACGAGAACGAGGCAAATATTCATTTAAAGATGATGGCGAGAAAACGCTTGCCAGGTGAATCAATAGAAAAGTACGTCTATGAAATGAATTTACTAGGAAAGCGGGGTAATATGTCAAATTGCGCCATTATTCAATATTTAATAACAGGCTTGAATGACAGTCGGATGATTTCACAACTGGGCACAGGCCAATTCGATACACCTAGACAGTTACTGGGAAAAATTAAATGGCTTGAAGGATTAAGAGAACAAGAAAAGCAACGATCAATCGCTTTTCCATCTAGGCCGAAGTACGTTACCGGAGATACGATTCCAGTCCAGACACGAGACGATCTAAAACCTGCAATCAAGTGCTTTGCGTGTAAGCAAACTGGGCATTTTAAAAGAGACTGTCCCCAAAGGCAAATGAAACCAATCAGCAATCGAAATCAGGTGGCAAATTTTAATGTTGAGTACAATAAGTTCGAAGTAGAAGCAAGACTAGGAAACATGGAAATTACTGCGCTCATTGATACGGGAAGTCCTGTCAGTTTGTTGAAAAAATCGTTTGTTCCTTTGGATTCTATTGTTCTCAATAAGTCAATAAGTGTTTATGGATTAAAAAATACCACGGAGAACTCAAAGCAATCTTAACCATCGGTGAGAAAGATATACAATTAAATTTAATTGTGGTGGACGATGACTCCATGTACAAGCCACTACTATTGGGTAGAGACTATATACATCAGGCAGACTATATACATCAGGCAGAATTCAAAGAGAAGATGCGAAGCCAGTGGAAATTTTGGACAGCCCAGTAAATGATAACACTTTTGAATTTGACGTTCTTCAGATTATGATTGGCGACATTCCAACCCAAGCAGATGAACTGATAATCGATAATCGCAATAAAAAGGAAGCACATCAGTTACAAATGTTGTACACGAAACATTATTTAAATGCTGAAACACCATCCCAACCCAAAATACCATACGAGATGAGCATTTCTTTGGAAAAAGAAGGTAAGATTTATCATCACCCTAGAAGACTTTCATTCCATGAGAAGGATCAAGTGCAGAAGATTGTAAATAATCTAATTGCGGAAAAAGTTATTCAACCGAGTATTTCTTCGTATTCGTCACCACTTGGTCAAGAAAAAGAATAATGAGTTGCGAATGTGTGTTGATTATCGTGATTTGAATAAAATTACAAATCGAGATAATTACCCACTTCCATTAATCGAAGATCAGTTGGATCAGCTGAGCGGAAAATCGATATTTTCATAGCTGGATTTGAGAAACGGTTTCCACCATATTAAAGTTGCGGAAGAGTCGGTCAAATATACATCATTTGTGACGCCAGTAGGACAATTCGAATATTTGCGGATGCCATTTGGGTTGAGGAACGCGCCTTCCGCCTTCCAACGCTGGATCAACATGGTATTCAGGAAGCTTATATTGGAAAATAAGGTTATGATATACATTGACGACATCTTGGTGGCAACAGAAACCGTAGAAGAACATCTCAACATCTTAGCGGAAGTTTTCCAAACACTCAAAGCGAATTGCATGGAATTAAGGATTGATAAATTAAGTTCCTACAACGAAATGCTTGCTACTTGGGATATTACATACCGGAATACGTCCAAATCCAGATAAGTTGGATACAATTAAGAGTTATCCGATTCCGCAAACGATACAAGATATTTAAAGCTTCGTAGGACTCTGTTCGTACTTCAGGAAGTTCATCAAAGATTTTGCAGTCATTGCAAAACCGCTCACAGATCTCCTAAGAGCGGGAACAGCTTTCGAATTTGGGGCGGAACAGAAGCGAGTATTTGAAGACTTAAAAGGACAACTAACGTCGGCACCGGTCTTGAGTATTTATTCTCCGATCAACGATACTGAGCTACATACTGATGCCAGTAAGCATGGCTTTGGTGCGTGCTTGTTGCATAAACAGAGCGACGGTAAATATCATCCTATAATGTACTTTTCGAAGAAGGCATCAGGGGCTGAATCAAGTTATCACAGTTTCGAGTTGGAAACGCTTGCGATCATATACGCTCTTCGTGACTTCGAGTATATTTGCAAGGTATACGTTTCAAAATCGTAACGGACTGTAATTCGTTAATTTTAACACTGAAGAAAAAAGACATTAATCCACGAATTGCGAGATGGGCGCTTGAGCTTCAATCATTCGAGTATGAATTAGAACATCGTGCAGGAGTAAAGATGCCACATGTTGACGCCCTAAGTCGGAAGCAAGGGATACCAGAGGTTCATCGAGTCGAGAAGGATTCTGCTATTTCGAGTATCCGTATAGAAACAGATGACTGGATTGCTACATTGCAGAATATGGATCCAAAAGCTCAGGAATTTCGCGAGATATTACAGAAACAACCATCTAGCGCAATAGAAAAACAGATACATCACGACTACATCGTAAAGGACGGAAGGATTTTTCGTAAAGATTCGGCAAAACATCGATGGTTGGTTCCAAATGCATTAAAATATCGTATCACTAGAAGTTGTCATGATGAAATGGGACACTTCGGCGCGCAGAAAACGTTAGATTTGTTGGAGAAACAATTTTGGTTTGCTAGAATGAGAGAATTCGTTAAAAAATATATTGATTCGTGTATTGAATGTGCTTATACTAAATCGATATCAGGACCAAAACGAATCGAGCTACATCCTATACCAAAACGTCCTATACCTTTTCAAATGATTCATATCGTTCATGTGGGACCGTTTGTTAAATCGTCGAAAGGTAATATTCATCTCATCGTTATCGTTGATGCATTTACGAAATACACTATACTGAAAGCAGCACGTTCTACAAAGACAGCCCCGGTATTGAATTTTCTAAATGAATATTATTAACAGTCAGACTCAGGCAAAAACTAGGTTCGACCGAAAACATCTTCCAGCCAGAAAATTTAATGTTGGAGACATGGTTCTTGTGGAAAATGATATGCCATCCACGGGACAATCGAGGAAACTGGAATCGAGGTACAAGGGACCGTATCTGGTTACATCCGTCTTGGGAAACGACCGATATCTGTTGGAGGATATTCCGGGAGCTGAAAGGAGCAGCCGTAAATTTCATTCTGTATTTGCTGCTGATAGGATGAGAAGCTGGTTGACTCTTCCAATGGATGACGACGGTATACTGCTTGAAACGAGGGCAATTCGAAGTCAGGACCGGCCGATTGTGAGAGCTGGCAATGCTGGTTGTATGACAGAACGAGGAGAGAACAAAAGAAGAAGGGCAGTCTCTGTAGAAAAGTTGAAGACAACAGTTGTGAAATAAATGGTTAAACGTAGAATTGTGTGTTTTTATTTAATTTCGGAAAAGCTAACACATGTAAATAAATAATAAATTTTTTTCATCAAGTTTTCCTGATAATATCAGAGGATAACTGATATTTCGCAAAGGGGTGCTTTAGTTTTGTCCAATACTGTATGGGTGCCCCATTTGCTGACCGAGAGGACCAATTCGAGCGAATTTCCGCGGGCGGCTCAAAAACGAGCCGTTTTTGGATCGATTTGTGACGGGTGATGAGAAATGGGTCCTGTACAACAATGTTCAGCGCAAACGCACATGGAAACATGAGCATGGTGACGCAATGGCAAAGGCCAGTTTGCACCCGATGAAGGTGATGCTCTGTATTTGGTGGGATTTCAAGGGCATAATTTATTTTGAGTTTCTCCCAGCTGGCCAAACGATGGATTCGGGCAAGTACTGTCGCCAATTAACCAATTTGAATCGAGAAATCAAACAGAAACGTCCGATTTTGTCAAATCGCAAGGGCGTAGTCTTTCATCACGACAACGCCAGACCACACGTTTCGAGACAGACGCTGCGCAAACTGAACAGCCTGAAATGGGATGTCCTAACTCATCCACCGTATTCTCCTGACATCGCATCATCTGATTATAACTTGTTCCAGTCAGTGCAAAATCATTTAAATGGAAAAAAACTTGACTCTTTGGATGCCTTAAAAAACGTCGTGTCTTCGATAGGGATGGCAAAATCTGCTTTTTTCCAATCGCAGTGATCCACTGCGATTGCTCTTTTTCAATATCTGTGAAAAAGAGCAGCTCTTCCAATAGCAGTGATTTTTCCACCTCCCATGCTAGTGCGCAATTAAAAAAAAAAATATTAATTTTCTGCGAAATCCTGCATCTAACAATCAGGCAGACCCTCTCAGTACCACCAGCTCAGTGCGCATAGTGAACACTTCCCCCATTTCCCCCTGGGAATGAAAAGGTTTTCTTTTACTATTATCCAATGTACGAAAAAACGATCGAGCGTAATCGAGTCAGGATGGCAAAAATGTCAATCGCATTTCATATACACAAGTCAAATAAAAAAAAAACACCCGGTCATCGATCGCATCGCATATAAACAAATAAAAAAAAACACCCAGCATAGTAAACCAAACCAAAAGGGTCTACTACATATTTACTTTTTTCACACATTACCTCACACAAGCAACTTCATCATGAAAAACGTAAAGCTCTTATCGACACGGTGGACTGCAACATAAATCGGCGAAACTTGCAATAACCGCAACATGTCCTACCAACCGACCAGATCGAAACTCAGAACAAAATCCGCCAAAAAAACTCTAGCAAAGCGCATCATTGACCACTTCGGACGTTCCACACCTCACCTATCAGATCAGATCCCACCCACCGATCAAAATATCGCTAAGCAAATTCTTCATCAAATCGCAATCGTTTCATCTACATTCATTCATTCATTAGTCTAAAGCAACATCACTGAGAGCAGACACTGCTCGTTTAATATCACAGAGCTGATGTATTGCTGATCGCAAGCGATATAACAGCAACGAAAGAGCAATCGAGAGCAATCGGAATAACAACGTTCAAGCGATATAACAGCAACGAAAGAGCAATCGAGAGCAATAGAGCAATCGAGAGCAATAGAGCAATCGAGAGCAATCGGAATAATAACGTTCAAGCGATATAACAGCAACGAAAGAGCAATCGAGAGCAATCGGAATAATAACGTTCAAGCGATATAACAGCAACGAAAGAGCAATCGAGAGCAATCGGAATAACGACGTTTGGGTAAAAATCGACTTCCATGGGTTTCGTTTCGGGATCTGATAAGAGCTTTACGTTGTTCATTGTTTGTGTGTGAGGTAGTGTCGTGTAAAAAAAACCAAAACAAAAGGGTCTTTTGTTTTGGTTTTCTACGACCGGTTTTTTTTTTTTGTTATTTGGCTTGTATTTGTATATATGCGATGCGGTTGTATATATGCCATGCGATCGATGACTGGGTGGTGTTTTTTTTGTCTGGCTTGTGTATATGAAATGCGATTGACTTTTTTGTCGTGTGAAAAAAGAAAACCTTTTGTTTTGGTTTTCTATGACCGGTTGTTTTTTTTTTTTGTTCTTTGGCTTGTATTTGTATATATGCGATGCGGTTATATATATGCCATGCGATCGATGACTGGGTGATGTTTTTTTTGTCTGGCTTGTGTATATGAAATGCTATTGACTTTTTTGCCATCCTGACTCGATTGCGCTCGATCGTTTTTTCGTACATTGGATAGTAAAAGAAAATCTTTTCATTCCCAGGGGGAAATGGGGAAAGTGTTCACTATGCTGAGCTATGAGATTGAGTCTTGCCTGATTGATGGATGTAGGAAAATTACAATTTGCTTAGCGATCGATGTGGAATGCGTGAGTTGCGGGACTAATATGCGAGTGCGAACAAAAACTCTGGAATTTGTAGCGATGATCATTGCGGCAATTTTATTGGTGATAGAACGTAAGCAGTATGCATTTGCTCTGCTCTTCTAATCGCAGCTCTTTTAAATTTTGAATCGCAATATGCGATTGCTCTTTTCAAGTAGCAGTGAAAAAATCGCAGGTATGTGAAATAGCATACCATCTCTAGTCTTCGAATCTAAACCGCGCAGTTTTTATGATCGGGGCATCCGTATGCTGCCAGAACGTTGGAAACAGATTATAGAAAACGATGGAGAACATATCACTGATTGAATAAAGAACTTTGTTTGCCTATCTGTGGTGCAGATTTTATAATATTATTAATATCGTTACATAAATACACCACATTAAAATTACTAGCTTATATTTATTTATATTAAACTTGATAATATTTAATTATAATAATCTTTTTATTCTTTACAAATTATATTCACCCTGTGTGAATGATATTTTCCCAACTGACTATATAAAAAACAATTAATTCTATATTTTTCATTTTTCGGTTCACTTGATTTTATTTAAAATATATAAAGTATATTTCTGTCAGTGTAAGTGTAAAGTATTTTTGTAAATGGAATTAATTGGTTGATTTGTTAAAATTCAACAAACTCTCCACACACCCCCTTCCTAGAGGAGGGCTGCACACATATCACTGTGTGACTTTTACTCTCAAACTACGCATGAACTTTTGCACTCACTCGATACAAAAGCACAAAAAAAACACCGCCCGCGAAATATGAAATACCTGAAGAACGATTCGTACATATCGACATGGATCTAGTTGGATCACTACCAGAATCGGAGAGAAACCTTTACTGTCTCACAATAATAGATAGATTCTCGAGATGGCCGGAAGCTATTCCAATTCCGGACATGACAGCAGTTCAAAGGCACGACTCACCGCTGTCACTGATGGGGGAGTATTGTGGCGGCTTATACTGCATCGCTACTAATCGACTAAGCCGTGGGATCTAGATAGCTCAGTGGCCAGCACGGCCGCTTTCCAACTCGAAAATCCCCGTGTTCTAATCTCACTACCTGCACGGTATTCCCTTAGCGTCCAAGGCAGGGCCTGCTTACACAAGCCTCACTGACGAGACCGTCGTAAGCAGGCCTGGGACGAAACGCAACACAGCGCTGTAGCCGTTCACTCGCTACATATGGAAAAATTCGTTATAAAGCAGTTCGTTATAGGCGAGTTTGACTGTACTTTGTTTATAGCTCATTACCGTGAACTTTACTTAATGCATTTCCAGTTTGCCCTCATAACGAAGTTTTACCGTAAATTTTCCGATTTCTTGAGCTCTCACTCGAGGATGGATAGAACGTGAATTGAAGCTAGTTTGAGCACTTTCTTAGAAAAATACCAAGGCCCTTCTAACTCCACCATCTTTTTAAGTTTCTTATAAATGGCGCGCTAGTCCCCATCAGACTTAAATCAGTTCCTAGTGGCCCATCAGACTTTCCTTAATTTCAACTAAAGATCGCCTGTCTTCAAATCCGATAAGCTTCACTCTAGATTTCCGAGAACATAGATTAGCCGGTCAATTCTGCGAAGCCATTACGCTCTCATCACAATTTTCGTTTCTACAAATTTCCCCAGAATTCCTCACCCGAATTTGGCACGCTTGAACATCAACAGATAAGACCGCGATTAAGACTTCTTCAGGTTTCTTTCAAGGTCAAAACAACCCTGCAACAGCCATACCCACAAATCTCGGAAGAACCTTTCACCCTTTCGCAAACGAAATGTCAAAGTCCCAGAAACTTCGGAACGCCTTCAGGTGCATCCTTCGCCCCGGCAACACAAACCAACACGCCGCAAAAACTCAACTTCAAACCGGACCGAAAAAATAAATAAATAAGAACTCAAAGCTGCATACCGCTCTCGTTGTCGTTGTTGCTCTTCTTTTTCAATTGGAATTTGCCAGCAAATTACACGATAGTCCCCGGGCATCGAGGATTGAACTGCATTCGAAGAAAAACTCTATCAAAATAAAAATATTTCAAGAAAAAAAAACATCAGCGCGGCGCGCGATGATGGCAACCGCCGCGGATGCGACTTTTTCTCCTGTCCGCTTGCGATTCGGCCGCTTTTCAATTGCTTTTCACGCGAGAACAATTCCTTGCATTCCGTGCGGAGGAAGTGGGCTTCACGCCTGTTTTCGATTAGATTTAATCGCGAATAATAACAAAAACGAAAAATACGAAATTTCCTTTCAACACTTTCACATTACGTTTATACGGGCGCCATTTTTTTTAAGATGGTGGCGCGGTATGGCGGTGAGCACAAGATTTGGATAAAGTCGGGCGAGAGACATTTTGCGGTTCTAGTATTGGGTAAACTTTTTGTTGATTTTCGAGCTGTTTTGTATTACTTCGAATCGATTTCAAGGAAAAAAGAAAACGTCTTCCGGACTTTTAAAATTTTTCGATTTCCAGTAGTAATAAAGTGCATTTTCCAAAAACCATCTCGCGAACAAAACCCAAAAACAAAACCCACGATCAGGCACTTGCAGCCAACTTCACGGCGACTTCTTTGATCGCTCAATTTTTTATTCCTGTTAAAGTTGTTGCCCGTGAAGGATGCCTTCTGCCGCAAGTGCAAAATTAGAAAAAGCCTCCAGCGTTCCGGTGGCGGAGTCTCCACCGTCCGGTGCTCCGATTGTCGCCGCTACTACTACGAACGCCGCCGTTCCAGCAAATGCCGCTGCCATAGTTGCCGCCGCTGACAATGCGAGCTCCTCGACGCCCATCAAACAAACGCTCGTCATAATCGAGCATAAAATTCGTAATTTGGAAAAACGCAAGGTAAATATCTGTGATGTGTGTTTGTTTTCGGATTTCCTCCGAGCCTTTTTCTCGGTCGTCCGGGGCGGGACGTTGCACTTTGAGTGAAAAAAAAGACTTCTCGGTGTGTTTCATTTCCAAACTGTTCCGTTTTCTGCGTTTTGTTTTTGTTTTACAAAGAAAACTTCCGAATTTCGCAAATAAAAGTTGAAAATCGTGTGACCCGAAATTCGGCCTGGAGTACCCCGCAGTACACCGTTGCATTTCGTCATCGTTAACACGAAAGGAATAGAAAAGCAAAAAAACTCGAGAGGTTCTTGCGAGACGCCATTTCTTTACATGTGCTCATTATGCGGCTTTTTATCGACCTTGTTAGCCTGTAATTCACGTATTTAGCGGCCGATTTATTATTCGTCCCGATCGGGTTCGATTCAAGGCTGAAAGTTCAGTGAATGATGCTCCGCAGGGCAACAGTTGTGGCCGTTGTGAGGCCCCTTGGATTGCGGTCTTGCAGACAAAGGGATTTCCTTGATTTTTTTTCTATACATACTCCGATCTGGGTGGTTTTTTTTTGTTTTTGAGTCACCTGTTCCGGTAATTTTTGTTACTGTTCCGTAGCTCGCTAAAGTATTCTTCTCAATGCTGTGACGCGAAAATTTCATGGGAAGTTTTGTGATTTTTTAAGAATTTTATCGCCGTGTCAGCGCGATTATTTCGAAAATGTAAACAAAAAATGCACGGCCCCCGGAGAGCTCTTGTCGCCTGCAATTGTTGCGTAGTTTGGACCCATGTGTGTGAGGTTGATCTAACGGCCTTCAAATTATCTTCGTAATTTTTTGCTGATTTGATCAGATGTGTAACGTTCGTTGTAACGCAGTTAACTTTGTGTGCGATCATATTTTCTTTATTGTAAGATTGTTGAGTACAATGCGAGGGACTTGAAATCGTTTCCAAACCTGAAATCGTAAATGAAAATCTGATCTAGCACGTTGAGACAAAACTCTTAAGAAGTGCTGAACAGCAATTGTAGTTAAAAATTTGGAAGGCAGATTGGTCTAGGATGGCGTGCCCTATACACAATGGAGTATTATAGGCCATCATCTTCGACTTCGTCGCCAGTGAATCACGCCCCTGTCCACATTGTGGCGGCTGTTGCTGATCCATGCCACATGCTCCTGCAATGTGTACACGAAATTCCCATCATCAGCTAATCTCGACCCATGCGCAATATCATGGAGACTGTGCCTGTAGTATTTTGATGACCGAAGTAAATAGATGTTGATCGCTCGGAAGTTGATTCAAGAAGGACTTTATTTGTCATAAAGGATGACAGCTGTCTTACATCTTGTAAAAGCATAACTTAGCCTAGCTTAGCTTATTCTAGTACATAATGTGTAGTTTAGTTGATATAATAGTTAATTCAAATGACTTATTCACTACATCTCCCTCTTTAAGTGGGGTAGTCTTTTACATTTTTTTTTTCTAATACATATGTATTATGTTTTCTTTAAATCAATTTAATAGCTAATAACTCAGCACGTGAGGCAAGAAAGTTGTTTACTCTATTTAATCTTATCTTATTACTAAATACTATATTTAATTTCTTACTTTATTGAAGAAGGCATAACAATGAAAGTGCTTGCGATGACTTTTATATTTTTATTTCATTTGTCTTTATTTGCTTCCGTAGAAACCGCGAGTTTCGTCTAAGTGATCTTCCACAATCCATTTCAATCCAATATGATCTTGGGGTCTCAGCTTTTCTAACTATCTTTCCCTTTTTCCATACTTTTCCCTCTTTCACCCAAATGCTATCATTTTCTTTGAATTCTGATCTTACTCTTGAGTTTCTATCGTAGTATTGTTTATTCCTGTCACTATTACGTTGTAAATATGGTTTAATGCATTTATGAGTATCTGTTTCAAATAACGTTTTCTTTCCTGGTATTACGGATCGTGTTTTTCGACCACATAATAGTTCTATGGGCGAAATATTCGTATCTTTGATAGGAGTATTTCGAAACTCTAACAAAACCTTCCATAGAGGAACTTTACTTTCTCTAGATTTTTTCATTAATAATTTTGCAATTTGGACATTTCTCTCTATAAATCCATTTGATTGGCTGTATCGTGGACTAATTGTTATTAACTTTATGTGCAATTCATTACAAAATTGCCGAAACATATATGAGCCAAATGGCACGTTGTCTGCTATTATTTCCCTTGGAATCCCATAGATGGCAAAAATTTGTTCTAACTTTGATGCTATTTCTGAAGCAGTTTTAGTGCGTAACGGTATAATCTCTAGGTTTTTTGAAAAGTAATCCCCTACAATGAGATATGACTTTCCCTCTAGTTCCATACAGTCTACACCTATTTTAACAAATGGTGAGTCTGGGATCAAATGCTGTATCATAGGCTCTTTTATATTTTCATTTCTATATTTTTGACAAATTTTACAATTGCCGACTAAATTTTCAATATCTTGGTTCAAACCTTGCCAAAACACTAAAGTCCGCGCCCTCGCTTTAGTTTTTGTTATTCCCATGTGAGAATCATGTAGTTTTACTAGAACTGATTTTTGGAGAGAATACGGTACTATTACTCTGTCGTTAAAAAATATCAGATTGTCTTCTATGTATAAATCATCCTTTAATTTCCAAAACCCTCTTATATCATCTGACAATTGATTTTTTCCCTTTGGCCAGCCCTGTTCTATAGTTTCCTTTAATTTTTTCAGAACTATATCTTTCTTAGTTTCCTCTCTAAATGTGTGTAATTTCTCGTCACTAATATTTAAGGTATGAATTACCGAATCGAGATCTTTTATCTCTGGTTCTGACATTTCAGTCGAAAAGTTTCTAGATAGCAGGTCTGCTATGAACATTTCCTTACCTGGAATATGATGAAATTCTAAATTGTAATTTAATAATCTCAATCGCATTCTTTGAAGTCTTGCTGACGGAATCTTTCCTATTTCCTTATTCATTAAACCTAGTAATGGTTTGTGATCTGTTAAAATTTTAATCGACTGATGGCCATATATCATTTTATGGTATTTTGAGCAAGCGAATATTATGCTCAGGAGCTCCTTTTCAATTTGAGCATAGTTAATCTCCGCTGCCGATAGACTGCGCGAAGCGAAACTGATTGGTTTACCGTCTTGTATAAGACAACATCCAATTCCAAATTTGGATGCATCAGCTTGAATTGTAATTTTTTTCGCAAAATTGAAAGGCTGAATCGTAGGTGCTGATATAATTTTGGCTTTAATTTGGTCTAGACATTTGGTATGAACGTCTAACCATTGAAATAAAACGTCTAACCATTGAAATAAAACGTTTTTCCTTAATAAATCTCTTAATGGATATGTGATTTCCGATAAGCCAGGTATAAAATTTCTCATGTAATTGATCATTCCTAATAGACATTGTAATTCTTTTTTATCTTTCGGGGAGTGTAAACATTCTATAGCTTTCATACGGGATGGATCAATTTCTATTCCTTTGGACGATATTATATGTCCTAAATAATTTACTCTGGACTTCCTATATTGCAGTTTTTCTGGATTAAATTTTATATTTTTCTCTATTGCCCTTGCCATGACTTTCTCCAAATTTCTATCATGCTCTTCTAGTGTTTCCCCTGCTACTAATGTATCATCAATGTATGCTATGACCCCGGGAATATCAGCAAAAGTCTTATCTACTAACCTCTGAAATATTAGTGGAGAACTTTTAATGCCGAAAGGTAATCTTTTAAATCTGTAGCACCCAAAAGGTGTTGAAAATGCACATAATTTGCTCGATTCTTCATCCAGACAAACTTGCCAATATCCTTGCGACATGTCCAATACTGTGAAGTATTTCATGTTTGATAATTTATGAGAAATTTGTTCGAATGATTGTATAGGATGTACTTCGTCAATTATTGCCTCATTTAAGTATTTCGGATCCAAACAGATACGTAATTTATTTTCCTTTCCCTTTTTCTCTACTATAACCAAATTAGACAACCATTCAGTTGGTTCATCAATTTTCTTAATAATATCTTGTTGCTCTAGTTTTCCTAACTCTTTTTTCAGCGAATCTGTAAGAGAAATGGGTATTTTCCTTACTGGCCTGATAATTGGCTGCGCATTCCGCTTTACAGCAATTCTGCATTCTTCCTCAAATTTGCCTAGTCCCCTAAAGCATTCTTTATATTTGTCAATGAATTCTTCTGACGTTTTTATTTCCGAAATTTTATAAACGCGTTTAATTAAACCTAGCTTTATGCATGTCTTCAGTCCTAATAACGGTATAGCATTTCCGCGTACTACAATAAAGTCAATAATCTCATCCTTATTATTAACCTCACACTTTATACAACATTTTCCTACGGTTTCGATTTTTGTTCCCCCATAAGCTAATAAATTCGAATTGGATTGTTGGAGACCTTTAATATTTAAGTTATTGAAAATTTTTTCCGATATTACGTTCACTTCTGCTCCTGTGTCTAGCTTAAATGAAATTTTTTGATTTTTTATTTTAATTTCTATTTTCCAAACAGTTTTTGTAATTTCATTTACGCTCGACCCAGATACCGAGTCAATATACAAATCGTTTACATTACCGGTCTCATTCCGAATTTCTTTTATGCTTCTAGTTTGACACACCACGGCGAAGTGATTTTTCTTTCCGCACTTATTGCATTATTTTCCAAATGCTTTGCATTCTCCCTTGTTATGTCTTCTTCCACAAAATTTACAATTTGGTATAAGTTGTCTAGAAGAAAAATTCGAATTGTTTTTAGATTGGTTATGCATTAAATTATTTCCATAATTTCTTATTTTACTACTTAACTTATCTTTTGATTGTGTTACTGCATCTGCTCTGTAGCGGTAGTTTTTTTCCCGTATTTCTGTATGCTGCTTATTTGTTGCCACTGCATTCCGAACGATCGTCACTGCTTTATCCAACGTTAAGTCCTCAGTTCCGAGCAATTTCTTTTGCGTCTCCCTGTCAGATATTCCAAGTACGATTGCATCTCTGAGCATTCTGTGCTCATCATTGAATTCGCATAGCTTCACAAGTTTTTTCAGATCCCGAAAAAAATTTTCAAACGGTTCTTCCGGATTTTGTTTCCTGTTATGGAAATTGTAACTGGCAAATACCGTATTCTTTTTTGGTATGCAGTACTTTTCCAGTGCTTCAAGAATTTTTTTATAATTTTTTCTATCACTCTCGGACTCGAATTCAAGCACTTCTAGAATTTCTCGAGCTTCAGGGCCAATGTGATTCAATAAAATGGCCACCTGAACCTGTTCCGATTTTTTATTAATTTCACCACCGATATAAAAATGTTCATAGTCCTCGCGAAAACTTTTCCAATTTGCGGCAATATCGCCGTCTATAGCCAATGGCTCTGGTTTTTTCAAATAATCCATACTAGCGGTTTGAATAACTATTCGCGTTTTCGGTGGTCTTCCACGTGGTTTCTTTTCGACTTTCGATGTGGTTCGCGCTGTAACCATTCGGTTTTCTTTCTAACTAAACACTTTTTGCTAGCCGTATAGTTTTTCTTATTACCAAATGTTCTGCTTCGAATCCTCTGCTTTTTGTTTTCCTCGTCGCCATGTAGTATTTTGATGACCGAAGTAAATAGATGTTGATCGCTCGGAAGTTGATTCAAGAAGGACTTTATTTGTCATAAAGGATGACAGCTGTCTTACATCTTGTAAAAGCATAACTTAGCCTAGCTTAGCTTATTCTAGTACATAATGTGTAGTTTAGTTGATATAATAGTTAATTCAAATGACTTATTCACTACAGTGCCTTCCAATTGTCCCTATGTAAGTTTCTTCTTTGTCCACTTTAGCGTTAAAGTCACCTAATACTATTTTAATATCGTTCGACGGAAGGGAGTCGAATGTTGATTCTAAGGTGCTGTAGAAATCGTCTTTAACTTCGTCGTCCTTGTCTTCCGTTGGGGGCGTGAACATTAATAAGCCAAACATTAAAAAACTTGTTTTGATGCGGATTGCACACAGTCGTTCATTGATGGGTTTGAAGTTGGTAACTTGGTGTTTAAACTTGTTGTCGACGATAAACGCAACTTCAAACTCCCGTCTTCCCGATGATTTCCCACTTTTGAAAATTGTGTGCGATCTAATGTCAGTAATCTCGCTACTTAACAATTTAGGAGGGCAATTATGTTTATATTGTATTTGGCTGCCTGTTCCAGAAGCGCTCTCACTGCTCCTGCTTTGTACAGGGATCGATCGTTCCAAGATCCGAAGGAATAGTCAATTTTCCGTTTGCGTGGTTGAATCAATCCAGTTCGAGGCGGTGCTTCAGGTTTCGGCACAAGTTTGGTTTCTCCGAGGATGAGTTAGTTATTAACACATCGCCCAACCCCCAACTTGGACGGCCGTATTATGGTGCTAGAATTTTTCTGTTTCATTAGCACTCGCGCTCATCAGTTCAGCAAATCAAGTCCGGATGGACAAAACCAGTACCCGGTGGATACCAAGTGGAGGTATGATGAGCACAATTGATGTGTATATGATAGTTACAACACTGGGCGTCGCCTAATGACGCCGATGAGGTGCCTACCCTATCTATACCCACACAACCGTTTTCCGATTCAATTCCATTATTTAGTCGAATACCACCACCTGCTCCTATTTTCCAACTAGGCCGGATAAACCTTTATGAACACAACTTCACAAGCAGCATGATTTTGTTTTCGGTATTTAATTAACTCTTATATAATATTTATGTTTTAATTGTAATTATTGGAGTGCATTTATAATTTCTTCTATATTTTCTCGGTTCGGTTACGCGAAAAATTCTCGTAGGTTCAATTTTCGAAAATATTGTTTTCATTGAATAACAATGTGTCTTATAACGATATTGAAAATTCGACAGTACGAACCGGCGAATTTAACGCGCGATCCAGAAATTATAATACCTTTCTGGACATCTAATTCGGCAGCATGGTTTCGCATCATGAATGCGTAATTTACTGCAGCGAATATATCGATTGAACTTACTAAATTCAACCATGCGCTCAATATATTAAGCGCAGTGGATTGCGAGCAGTCGATGGACCGTATTCCAGCGGAAAATCCATATACTTTTTTTAAAGATGTAATGATGTAATGATTCGGGGAATCCGAGAATCATAAGTTAAAAAGACTTATGAACGAATTGAATCTGGGGGCCTCAAAACCAACACAACTTTTAGGTCGAATCTGTTCGCTCGCAGGGAACAACTTTCCATTTAACATACTCAAAATGTTTTGGCTTGAAGGACTTCCGTCCCAAACGCAAGCCATCTGAACGGTATCCTCAGGCTACCTCGATGAATTGAGCGAGATTGCTGACACATGTTGTCATTCACAAATCGCCAGTACTTCGTTTATTAGGTCGTCGAATGTGCAGCAATCGGAAATTGCTGCTTTAGCCACAACGGTCAGCGAGCTAACTCAAATTATGAGACAGTGTCGAAACTTTGAACGGTCTTTCAATGGTCAGCGCGGTAAACGATATAGTTCACGTAACCGTTCACAAAGCGGATCGCGAACTTCTAATGGTTTTTGCTTTTACCATAGACGTTTTGAGAATAAGGCCACTAAATGTTCGGAGCCTTACGAATGCCCAAAAGCAAAAAACTAACTCGGGTGTTAGAAATGACGACATCTGACATGAGTCCAGACTCTAGTCTCCTCATCATACCGGATACAACATCCGGCCTCCGTTTTTTAATTGGTACCGGTGCAGAAATTTCGGTTGTTCCCAAACGAAATTTCGACCGTAGTACTATCAATCCAAACTTGGTTCCAACCACTGCGAACTGCACCAAAATTTCGACTTATGGTTCGCGTAACATTGCGGTTTCACTCAAACTTCGACGTAATTTTGAGTGGAACTTCATTATCGCTGATGTTGACCGACCGATTTTAGGAGCAGACTTCCTTCGAATTGGTCGTAGACCTTAAACAATGTCGTTTAATCAATCTGCTCACTAACATCAATTCAGCCATAGGTAAAATTTTGAAAAGACCACAGTACTATTGGCAGCCACACACGAGAACCCGCGAGTTCAATCATTACTCAGCACGAAACCATTTTGCAAGCAAGCAAAACAAATACACACAGTCCGCCATATCATCGTTGCGGAAGGGCGACCTGTCTTTTCCAAACCTCGACGCCTACTCACCTACTCGCTTTACGATCGCGAAAGCTTATTTCGGCAAAATGGTTGACCGTGGCATTTGTAGACCATCAGACAGTACTTGGGCTTCTCCACTTCAATGGTGCGTAAGAAAGATGGAAGTTGGAGATCTTGTGGGGATTACCGAGCACTCAATCCACAACCAGTCCCGGACAAATATCCGGTACCACACATTCAGGATTTTGCTCATCAACTAGATGGCTGTTCTGTTTTCTCAAAAGTTAGCATGCCGTTGACGGCATCTTGATCGCCATAAAGTCAGAAGTAGAGCATTTCACTCACTTCAGCACACTTTTTCAGCGACTTGAAAAACACGGGGTAAGAATCTACCAAGATCTACCAAGCGAAATTTCACTTCACTAAACCTCAAGTGGATTTCTTGGGACATTCCATCAGAATGGAATTAGTCCAATAGCTTCTGAAGTCGAAGCTATTTTCTCCCACCTACAACCAACTACCGTTCACGAGTTGAGGCGTTTTCTCAGTATGATCAACTTCTACCGCAGATTCATACCTCACGCAGCCTCATCTCAATCTATTTTAGATAACTTCACGGAAGGTAGCGAGAAAAAATGCGATAAGTCGGTACGTCAATGGTGTCCTGAGTCTTTAGAAGCTTTCAATTGTTGCAAGAAACAATTACTTCAGGCTGCAACTCTAGCGTATCCTTCTTCTTCAGCAGCACTTTTGTTTGTGGTCGATGCTTCGGACACAGCCATCGGGGATGTCCTACAGCAGAAAGTTTCGAATGCATTGCAATCTTTAGCATTCTTTTCGCGAAAGCCTTCTGCAGCACAGCGAAAATACAGTACTTACGATCGCGAGCTTTTGGCAGTTTCCATTGCCATAATGCATTTCAAGTTCATGCTGGAAGGCACAATTTTCACACTCTTCACAGATCATGAACCGCTCATCTTCGCGTTCAAAGCAAAACGCAGAAAAGGCTTCCCCACGCCAACTTAGACATCTGGAATTCATCGGTCAGTTTACGACGGATATTCGACATATATCCGGTTCAGATGTCGTCGCTGACGCATTATTATCCCGCATTGATTGCAATCACTGCCAAGGTGGATTACTCTCAAATTGCTGATGCTCAACTGATCGATGAAGAGTTACCTTTCATCAAGAAACTAGCGAGTCTGAAAATGTTACCTATTAACATTGAGAATTCCTTCAAGCAACTTTGGTGTGACGCCTCGTAAAACACTTTACGGCCTTAAGTAAGAAGATTTTCTTTACGGTTATATTTTTGCAAGGAGAATGAAAAAGTTGTCAAAAGATAAGGTGAATGTGAAGAAAATTATATGTATGCTTTCATCCACACTCTTCGCTTTTCCTTTCTTTCCTGCAGGTTCCTTAAAATCATAAGCTAAAGAAAAACTCGCACAAATCCGAGTCCAGTAACTTGTTTGAGCCGACTGTTTTAAAGAAGCAACGTGGTTATTTCAACTGTTTCAAATACATTACTTACTTACTTACGATGGCGCTACAGCCCAAATCGGACTTTGGCCTCCTGAATGCTTTGCCTCCATCCATCTCGGTTCAGTGACCGCGTCCTCCAGTTTGAAAATCTTAGCAGTGATTTGCTGTCTGCGTCAATCGAATCCTCCCAGCGCTTTCGTGGTTTTCCGACCGGTCTTTGTCCGTTGCCTTTCCCTTTTAGTGTGCGTTTGGGAATTCTTTCGTCATCCATCCGCTCCACATGACCAGCCCATTGTAATTTTTTAAATTTTATGAGGGTTGACACTTCTGGATTGTCGAAGATGGCATACAATTCTCTATTGTATCGTATTCTCCAGATCGAGTCTTCCCTCACAGGTCCGAGGATTCTTCTGAGGACCTTCCTTTCAAAGGCGTTAAGTCGTTTTTCGGACGCCTGAGTTAATGTCCACGTTTCGCTGCCATAGCATAGCACAGGTCTTATGATTGTTTTGTATAGCTTAAGTTTTGTTTTCCTGTGCACGTTCTTGTTTTTGATTATTGGAAGTACCGAATAATAAGTCTTGTTTGCCATCATTATCCTTCTTTTAATTTCGATGGGTTCGCTTCCATCCTTCGATAGATTTGCCCCTAGATATATGAAGTTGTCTACGTTTTCTAGGTTATAGTCTCCTACTGTAATATTTTGTCTGATTGGCGTCTTTTTCCTAGTTTGCGTCATAATTTTTGTTTTGTTTTCATTAATGCGTAGTCCAACTTCCCTTGCTACCGAGTCAAGGTTAAAAAATACTTCCTTAGCACTCTCCAGAGATCTTGCAAGGATATCTATGTCGTCGGCATATGCTACGAGTTGTGTGGATTTGAAGCATAGTGTTCCCTTGGTGTCAACGGGAAGTTTCCGAACAACATATTCGAGTGTTAAGTTGGTGCGAGGCCGTCACCTTGTTTAAGGCCGTTGTCTGTTTTAAAACTGGAAGTCAGATCGTTTTCTACTCTGACTTGTGACAAAGACTCAGTCATTGTCATTCTTGTCAGTCGAACGAGTTTCGGTGGGACTCCAAACTCCAACATGATTTTATACAGTACGCGTCTGTCGATACTGTCGTATGCTTGTTTGAAGTCAACAAATATCTGGTGCACATCAATATTATATTCCCAGCACTTTTCCAGCACCTGTTTAACTGAGAATATCTGGTCCGTGGTCGAGCGTCCAGCTCTAAATCAATTTAATTTCAAATACATTGTACAATTTCTGCTCAGATATACCATAAAAAAATATAATATATCGTATAAAATGTTGCAAGTGTTGAACGAGCTCTTAAAACCCCAAAACACAATGGCCCAGTAAACTATCGACATTGAACTTTGTTACTTTTTCTTAAAAAGAAACCAATTAGCTTGAATCAATATGATCTTAAAACTTCAGAATAAAATTGTCTATTATTCAAAGAGTTTGTAATAATACATTTTAAAATCTATCTTGCAGACAAAGTTGGAGTCATATCGTGCAATTCAAGCATCCGGTAAAGAATTGAGTGCCGATCAAAAACGAGCGGTTGCCAAGTACGATGAAGTCGCTCAATGTCTTGACTTTGCTCGCGAACTTACCAAACAAATGATTCATCTATCGAACAATGCCGAAAAAGAACAGAAGAAATTGGCACGACGTGAAGCGGTGATCCGCGCTCAAGCCGAAATTGTGAAAATTCGCGAAGTACTAACAATCCAAAATATTCTGACGCAATTTGCCGATGCCAGTGTCCGGGAAGATTTCCTTAATGGGACCAACGGCGCTACGAAATTGGACGAAGATACGTTAAATGTTTTGCAGAAATTGTAAGTTGTTTAGATTTGAAAGTTATAAAATCTTTTTTCAATTATTTTTTATTCCTTAGCTTTATTGACACTAATGTTAAACGCCAGGAAACCCCCGAAGACGTACCGTTCTTAGTTTGGGCCCAGAAAGCTGCCGAACTTTTCTCGTTCACGATCGATTCACGACCAAAACAATACGGCGATACAACATTCGAGAATGTCCGAAAAATATTCCAAAACATTCAGGATTGCGGCTATTTTGATCAAGCCGGAAAAGTTGAGGGAACGGACGACGAAATTATCGACGAAACCGAAGTGTTGGAACAATCACAGAACGATGAGAAAATCGCTAACGAGTCGAATATTATCGTTCCGGATCAAGAAATTGCCTCGACCGCTGCCTCTATTGATATGCTAGCCGACGAAATGGTTCAAATTCAACTGACACAGCCACTACAATCGCAGCATGTCGATATCCCGACAAAATTCGAAGCACCGTCTGCAGCAGCCGTGCCCGCTCCCACATTTCCACAGCCTGCTGTTATTCAACAGTCGCAAGCTCAACCGTTGATTCAGACCGCGCAGATTCCGCCGCCACAACAATCGCAATTGCAACGAACCGTTATGGTACCACCAGTTGTAGCGGCCCAACAGCCGCCACAAGTAGCTCAAGTTCAGCCGGTTGCTGTAGCTGGCGGTGCAGCAGCAGCTGCAGCTAATCAAATTCACGGTGGACATTTTCCACCGACGACAGTTCGAGCCGTTGAACAGGGCTATTTCAAGCAGCATCAGTACATTCAACAGATCCGACCATTGGCTGAAGTGATCGGTTCAACGAACTTCTATTTCCTGCAGGAAAGTGAACTCGATTCGCCCGATATAGTAGCACCGAGCGGTTTCACTCCGAGCGAAGGACAATCTGCGACTGCAGCTATTAATCCAGGTTGGTTTTTTTTTTGTTTTTGTATTTGGCTTCCCGCAACTATGACAGTGACTTAATATTTAAAATTGCCGCGGAGAAACTCCTGAAAGAACATTTTGAGCTATACTTTTTATTTTTGCATAGTTTTGAAATGAAAAAGGCGAATATTTTTGACTTTTCTAGGCATGATGTCACAGCAGAGCCCGATAACGATGCCACAGCAGCTCATTCAACAGCAGCAGCAACAGCAACAATCTCAGCAGCAGCAGCAACAACAACAAATGGTAATGCCGCAACCCGGAATACAACAACAATCTCAACCTACATCAGCCCAAACCATACCTTCTCAAACATTCACGAACCAATCATTCCCTCCCGTTGTTCCGCCACCCATTGCTATTTATCCACAGGCCACGGTTCATAATCTGGATATTCCCAATAACCAACAGCAGCAGCAGCAGCCGCCTCAAATGCCGATTGTTTATTCGCAGCAGCAGCCTGGACCCATGCAGCCGATTCAGTCACTAGCACCACCTCAGCAAGCTGTTGTCGGGCAGCAGCAACAGCCGATTTTAAGCAGCCTGGTCGACAATCAGCAGCCAGGTGTCGATGTGATCTCACAGGTGGCAAACGTTGCCGTCAATATGATGTCCGGACCGAGTAGTGCTAATTTACCACTGCCTGGTTTTCCGCCACCAAATAAATTCCAACAGCCTCCTAATCCTACTATGGTTGGCGTACATCCGGTGAGTTGAATTTAATAAGCGCTTTTGAAGCAGAGTGTTATATTTTTTCCGTTCTTGTTTTCACAGCAATCGATTAATCAGTTGCCAATGAAAGACAATTACGACGCCATGCAACAGCAATCGCAGCAGCAGCCGTTGCACGACAAGCAACAACAACAGTTACATCATCACCAACAGCAAATCGATGATATCAAGGACAGTCGAACAAATGATTCATCGAATGATTGGGACGCGCACGAACATCACCAAAAATCGCACGTCACATCGGTCACAACTTCGTCACGTAACGACGACGACTCGAATCAGTGGAATAACGATGTGGCGAACAACAGTGGTGCTGGTGGCGGAAAGAATGATTGGAATAGCAACTACGACAATCAGAACGATTCCAATACGTGGAAGAATATTCCGAATGATAATTACGGAGGACGAAATGGTGGCGGCCGTAATAATTTCGCTGGTGGAAATAACCGTTCGAGTGGTGGCCGTGGCGGCAGTGGAGGAATGCGTGGAAATAATACTGGTCCGCCATCCAATGGATATCGCGGTCGCTCGAACAATTCATATCAGCAGCAACAGAACGGAAGCGGAGGTGGTGGCGGTAATCGTAATACTGGAATGTACTTTAGAAACAATGACAGCAACAGTGGCTACTATCAGAATCAAAATGGTGGAGGTGGTGGCGGCGGCGGCGGAGCTGGTGGTTATAACAGCAAAGATTCAACCGGTAATTATGTTGGCAATGCAAACAGTAACTACAGACCTCGTGGCGGTCCCGTACCTCAAACTAATCGACAACAAAGCGGCGGTCGCGTTGGTCCACCAAATAATACTGGTGGACCGCCACAATCACAACCGCGAAATGGCGGTGGCCCTAATCCCAATCGATCCAACGTAGGCGGTGGCGGTGGAATGCCACCAAATCCCAATTCCCGACCAGGACGCAATAACAATCCCGGCAGCGCTTATGGAAGCTCACGTCCACCACCACCGAATAGTGTGCGACAACAGCAGGACATTAATGCCTAAACTTATTTTCAAAACAAGAAACATCTTGTATTAAATATAAAGAAAATAAAAAGAGATGATTTAAAAATAATTCCTTAAAACATAAAGTATGCTATCTTAATTATAATGAATCTTAAAAATACAACAAAAAACACATGAAAATGAGAGACAAAAAAAAAGTTTTAAACAATTAATTATCGATATATATATATACGAAAAGAATCAACCAACAAAAACCCGAATGGCCATTGCTTTTAACTTAATATATGTGAGAAGAAAACAAATTAATAATTTTATTGCATTTACTTAAAAAAAAAACAACCATGAATGAGAAACAAACAAAAAATCACTACGAAGTGTGGAGTCAAAATTCCAGTGGAAAACTACGTACGGGCAGACATAACGACTAAGAAAACACGAAATATGTGAATAGCAAGGCTGCGTAATTTTATAGTATTATAAAAAAAAATCGATTTAGTTTTGTTCTTTTCCTTCACATCGGGATAAAAGATGAGAAAATGTTTGAAGTCTTTTTTTCTAATAATTCTTTTTCGAAATAGTTCATAATTTTATTTTCTTGTTGAAGATCTCGTCATGTTTATTTTCGATATAAACAAATTTTTTTTTATTTCTGTTTGATAGTTCGCGGGTTTACGAGCTTTAAAAATATATATACGCTTTTTTTCGATTTTTTGTTATTTTTTAAGTTAATTTTTTTTCTCTCTCTTTTATAATTTCCCCTTACGAATCAAATAGAAAAGCAAAGCCTCGAAAAGTAGTGTGATTTAAAAAAAAAATAATAATAAATAAAATAATTGAATAAGAATGAGGAAATTTTAATTTTTATCGAAAGGCAGTTTTCATTGGCAACAACTTGGACTGAAATTTTTTTTTTAATCAAACAAACAAGAATCTAGATCAAAAAAATCACAAGAAAAAATATTTTTAAAAATGATAACTCAAGTATTTTAAATGTGTTTCATTCATTCAAAGCAAATATTAAGATTGAAACTGTTAAATGAAAAAAAGGGAGAAATTACGATAATGATATATGAAGTAATATTGAATAAAAATAGGTATTTTTTTGCTTGAATGTTACTCTGTTAAAAAAAAAAAATATTTAAAAACAAAAACACAAATTCAATTCTAGCAACAAGAATTTATGTAATAAATGAAACAACTTAGAAACACAATTACACACGATAAAAAAGAAAATTTCAGATGCAGGAATCATTTAATTTAATAATAATAAAAAAAGAAAATCTTACAAAAAAACTTAATTGAATATTTCTTTGTTGGTTTTAATTTTGATTTTATCTAATATCATTGTCCGTATTGTGAATCGTCGTTTCGAAAACGGCAGCCTAAATCGGTTTGCCAACTTCGAAGTTTGTCGAAAAAATTGACATTTTTTGTCGATTAGTACTTAAAGCAACTTCTTGAAAAGTAAAGACATCGTTCGCTGAGCCAAAGCCAGATAAAAATCATTCACAGAGCAACGTTGGTCCACCTTCAGCGAAGAACGGCAAACACGCTGACACTTTCAGTATGCTTGGAACTGATGAAGATCTCACAGTTGTTCGAAGAAAAGGCTCAACCGTTTCAAGGACCATAATAAAGAATTCCTTGACTAAGCTAAATGCAAAAGAAGAATGTGTTAATTCTTTAAACTGATTCGAAAAATTTAATTCTTATTTGTAATTTTCCATTTCCAGGGGATTTGAGCAATCTCTAAGCCACTTTCGCTTTTGTGTTAGATGAATTACTGCTTCCTGCTCATTCTCTTCGTCAGATTAAAAAAAATCACTCGAAATCATCTTTATTAACTTTATTGTAAAATTTTTTGCAAATTTACTAACACAAATAATACAAGTCACAATTGCCGAGTAATGGATTATATTTACAACTAGAAAACGCCCGCGACTTCGTCCGCGTAAAAATAGCAATAATAAGCAATTTTTGAGAGTGTAGTTAGTAATACATTATGTGGGATATATAATCTGCTTACCTTAATGGCTCTTTGAAGAAAATGGTTTGTATATTGTTGGAATCAGAACCATAAATTATTATGAATGAAAGCATAATACTTTCATTTTTATGGGACAGGCTCGTGATCAAATCAAACCCGTGATTCGAGATCATATATGTGTTTAAGAGCGTTAAGGATATGTGAATAATTGTAGCTGGTGTTATTAAAAAAAAAAAAAAAACAAATAAAATAACATTAAGCTTAAAAACATAACAGGACTACGATTGTGCGTAAAGCCCAATCATACGACACTATGTATAGATGAAATCGAAATTTTGGCGGTGTTAAGAAATTTTGTATGGGGAGTGGTAGAAGGGGTGACAGCACTGAGCTAATTTGTTTCACATCATGCTAGAATAGCTATAAAAATGTTTTGTACCAAATTTAAGCTTCAAAAATTGAGTAGGTACTGAGAAACTTAGTGCATTGAATTTAATCAAATTGTGCAATTTGTATGGGAGGTGGTAGAAGGAGTGGGGGGTTTTTGGTGATTTTTCGAGAAACAACTATAACTACCATGCAATTGATATACTTTAAATTTCAGATCTGTATCATTCACACTTTTCAAGAAAATCGAATTGTTATATAGTCGTGGAATGTGTCTCATTGTATGGGAGGGGCTAGAAGGAGTAAAGCTACTTGGTTAATTTTTGTCGCAATATTAATAATAATGCTAATTAAGGATTAAGTTCAAATTTTTACCTCGATGAAATTTAAATGTACTGAGAAAATTCGCTTAGAGTATTTCATGAAAAAGTGCGGTTTATATGGGAGGTGGTGGAAGGAGAAGGAGGTTTTTGGTGATTTTTTTGTAAAACAACTATAATAATCATGCAATTGCTATATTTTTAATTTCAGATCAGCAACATTCAGATTTTTCAAGAAAATTAAATTCTTGTGAAGTCGTGAAACTGTGTCACATTGTATGGGAGGGGGTAGAAGGAGTGAAGCTAATCGGTTAATTTTTTCCTGATATTAATAATAATGTTAATTAAGGATTTAATACAACAGTTTGGCTCTATGGAAGTTACACGTACTGAGAAATTTGGTGTAAGCTAATTCATGAAAAAGTGTAGTTTGTATGGGAGGTGGTGAAAGGAGTGAGGAAACTCAGACAATTTGTATACCAAAAGACTGCATTTAAATAAGAAATAATATATTCCAAATTTCAAACTCATAGCTTTTATAGTTTCCAAGAAAATTTGATTAAAATATATTTTGAAAATTAGTCACTTTGTATGGGAGGGGGTAGAAGGAGTGAGGGGAGTGAAATGAAACCAAAAGCAGATTTCATTCCGATGGACACTTAAACAACTGTGCAAGTTTCATTACGATCGGTTCAGCCGTTTGTGCGTTAAAAGCCGTCGTACAGACAGACAAAAATTTCAAAAATGTGTTTTTATGCTTAGTTAGTGCTAGAGTAGCTCAAAAAACTAACTTATAGCCATTTATAAGCAAATAACAGACACACTACAATTATATTTATATGTATAGATTTTACAGCAGGATGTCGGAATTGATATGGCAATGCTTATGAGCAGTTTCAATATACATACTTACACAATGCGCATTTCGAAACAACACAATTCATCATTTCAACAATACTTTCCTTTGATATAAGGTAATAAATCTCTATAAATCAAATTGACAACACTAACAGCAATTATAAATCGATTTATCCTAAGTTTAAATATCTCTACTCTATTTTTCTGCAGTCTATTAAACTTAAATAAGCGTATCTGCATCCTGTGTCTCCTCGCACAGCATTAATAGAGAATGTTGCGATGGAGATCGACCTAATGTAGCGCCTGCAGGCTATTATTATCGCTCTCGAAGTGACACGAATCATCAATGCCTTCAAATGGATACGATTTTTCGGTAGCGATTCCACCGTTATCCTTGATATAACGGAAAGCATTATACACAAGACCACCATTACAACCATTGTTTCCGTACGAGCTGGAACAATCGACGAGATTTTGTTCGGATAGGGAAATCAATACACCGTTACGACGGAAATGTTGAGATTCGAGAATGACCAGCATGATCCACAATGTCCTAAAAAGGATTATAAAAACATAACAGGGCTACGATTTTTTTTTTTTTTTTACAGAATGACCTGTGTTATAGGCAATTTCGGTCTTTATGTGCAAAGTACAAACACAGTCATGGAGGGAAGGAATGGGATTGGGAAGGTTGGGGAAGGGCAGTGAGAACGACCGTAGCGAGTGGAGAAGCTGGTATATTGCTCAGTTGTACTGGCTGCTTACTGACAAATATTTGCAGATGTTATGGAGGACTGAATGATAGAAAGCGAACAGAAACCAACTACTGAGTATCTAGGCCTTCTTGAAGTGTAAAGCGAAATCTTACGATACTCTAGATGAAATATAATTTTTTGTGATCCCAAGAAATTTTGTATGGGGAGTGGTAGAAGGGGTGATAGCATTGAACTATTTTTTTCCCCATCATGCTAAAGTAGATATAAAAATGTTTTATACAAAATGCTTACTCCAAAAATTTAATAGAAGCTGAGAAAATTAGTGTGTTAGATTTAGTGAAAATGTGCAGTTTGTTTAGGAGGTGGTAGAAAGAGTGGGGGGATTTTAATGATTTTTCCAGAAATAACTAAGAATATCATAAAATTGACATCTCTTAAATTGTAGACTAGTAACATTCATACTTTTCAAGAAAATAGATTTTTTGTGAAGTTGTGAAACTGTGTCATATTGTATGGGAGGGGGTAGAAGCAATGAAGCTAATCAAATATTTTTTTCTGATCTTAGTTATAATGCTAAATAAGTATTTATTACAAAATGTGAGCTCGATAAATGTTATATGTAGTCCTTGAAAACTAATAATCACAATTTAAAGTGTTATAGCTTGTTTTTTAGGGAATCAAATTACCTTTAATTTGGTATAATAGTCCATATTGTAACTGTACCCAATCCGGAGGTATTTACTTCAGAACACATATGATACATGATACTTTGACCCTCAAAATTCTGTGATCAATGTAGTTTTTCTCAAAAAAACCCATTATAAAAATGTCATTTTAATGTTGTTTTCTTTTGTGCCATATTATTGCCTACAAAAGATGCACACATACTTATGACTTAGGTTTTCCCGTTTTCCAGGTAATAAGCGAAAATACATATGGCTTCAAAATAAAATATGCCATAAAGCAACACTCGTTCTAAAAAAACTGCCTGAAATGTTGTTAAACTGAAATATTCTTATTGTCCTTTAATTACTATTTAAATTATCGAGGAATGTCCTTTAATTAGTATTTAAATTATCGCGGAAATGAATTAAATTAAAATGAGTTTCAACACAACTAGGTGCAACACTTTGCCTATTTTTAATAAGGTACCTAACAAAATGAAAAGCGTATAAAAGCAAATCTTACTTCATATTTTTATCAGTTGTAGTTACATTGTTAAAAGTAGAAGGTGCCACTAAAATTTAGAAAATAATTTCGAAATGCCTGAGTTCACGAATGAAGAATATGCAAACATCATTTTCATTTATGGGGAGTGTCAGGCAAATACACGAGCGGCGCGATCTTTGTATCATCAGAGATTTCCTAATCATCGGATACCTTACAGGAGAGTATTCCAAGAAGTTTACAGAAGGATTCGGGAAACAGGCAGCGTTCGGACAAGCAGAGTAAATGCAATTCCTGCGCCGATAATCGCTGTTCCAACCGATGAAGGAATACTACATGCAGTTCAAAATTATCCATCAATCAGTATCCGACACTTGGCATTGCAGTTAAACGTCTCTACGTGGAAAGTTTGGAGTGTCCTAAAAGCAGAGCGTTTGCATCCCTACCACCACACACCAGTGCAGGAGCTGTTACCCATTGATTTGCCCAAAAGAATGGAGTTTTGCAATTGGCTCCTTGAACGACAACTAAGTGTCGAAAATTTTATGAACAACATTCTTTGGACGGATGAGTCCCAATTCACCAGGGACGGTATCACAAACTTCCACAACTTACACACCTGGGCTGAGAACAATCCACATACAAGAAGAGAGGCATCATTTCAGCACAGATTCAGGGTCAATTCATGGGCAGGTGTGATTGGTGACGATTTCATTGGTCCTTTTTAGGCTTCCGCCTACCCTAAATAGTTCCAATTACTTGCATTTTTTGACAAATGATCTACAGGAGTTATTGGATGATATGCCACGGCAATGATTAGCTTCCATGTTTTACCAACACGATGGTGCTCCTCCAGCTCATTACGGCCGACAAATCAGAAATTGGTTAAATTCCAATTATAGCAATCGCTGGATCGGTAGAAATGGACCGATACACTGGCCTGCAAGATCTCCTGATTTAACTATTATGGATTTCTTTGTATGGGGGCGGATGAAGGACCTTGTCTACGCAACGGAAGTAGTAACGTTGCGGGATCTAAACACCAGAATCGATGCGGCAGCAACAGAAGTAAGGCAGCAGTTGAGGAGTATGAATACAAAGAGAACACTGGCAAAACGAGCTTTAGCGTGCATTCAAAATGAAGGTGGCCATTTTGAACATTTCTTGTAATTAAGGAAATTTGAAATAAACCATAAAAACAATTCTTAAGTTCTTTTAGTTCAAGCGGAGAGTGTTGATCAACATATTCTTGTTTTTTTGATAAAAGTGCTAAATTATTTGAATGATAGTTTTTGCTGAACTATGAACCTTATGCAATGCAAGTGTATACATCTTTTGTAGGCAATAATATGGCACATGAAAAAACAACATTAATATGACATTTTTATAATGCGTTTTTTTGAGAAAAACTACATTGATCCCAGAATTTTGAGGGTCAAAGTATCAAAAATTTGTGTTCTGAAGAAAATACCTCAGGATTGGGTACAGTTACAATGCGGACTATTACACCAATGAAAGGTAATTCGATTCCCTAAAAAACAAGCTATAACACTTTGAATTGCGATTATTAGTTTTCAAGATATAGCGTTTTGAGTGAGTGAGGGTATACGACTGCATACTATTACGAATAAATATGAATTGAGCATGCCCAAAATGAATTGCTAGAAGTATTATTTAAAGCTTACAAGAATGCCAATGACCGAGTCTTTGTCACGAGTCAGAGTAGGAAACGATCTGACTTCCAGTTTTAAAACAGACAACGGCCTTAAGCAAGGTGACGGCCTCGCACCAATGTTGTTCAATTTGAAACTTGAATATGTTGTTCGGAAACTTCCCGTTGACACCAAGGGAACACTATGCTCCAAATCCACACAACTCGTAGCATATGCCGACGATATAGATATCCTTGCAAAATCCCTGGAAAGTGCTAAGGAGGTATTTGTAAACCTTGACTTGGTAGCAAGGGAAGTTGGACTACGTATTAATGAAAACAAAACAAAAATGATGACGCAATCTAGGAAAAAGACGCCAATCAGACAAAATATTACAGTAGATTATAACCTAGAAAACGTAGACAGCTTCAAAAACCTAGGGGCGAACCTATTAAAGGATGGAAGCGAACCCATCGAAATCAAAAGAAGGATAATAATGGCAAACAACACTTATTATTCGGTACTTCCAATAATCAAAAACAAGAACGTGCACAGGAAAACAAAACTTAAGCTATACGAAACTATCATAAGACCTGTGCTATGCTATGGCAGCGAAACGTGAGCTTTAACTCAGGCGTCCGAAAAACGACTTAACGCCTTTGAAAGAAAGATCCTCAGAAGAATCCTCGGACCTGTGAGGGAAGGCTCGATTTGAAGAATACGATACAATAGGGAATTGTATGCCATCTTCGACAATCCAGAACTATCAACCCTCATAAAATTTAAGAAGTTACAATGGGCTGGTCATGTGGACCATATGACGGAAGAATTCCCAAACTCACACTAAAAGGGAGAAAGACCGGTCGGAAAACCACGGAAGCGCTTGGAGGATTTGAATGACGCAGACAGCAAATCACTGCTAAGATTTTCTAACTGGAGGACGCGGTCACTGAACCGAGAGGGATGGAGGCAAAGTATTCAGGCGGCTAAAGTCCGATTTGGTCTGTAGCGCCATCGTAAGTAAGTAAGTACAATCGTAGTTACATAGGGTGTTGTTTTTAGAGGCGGAGATCTTTAAATTGAAATAAAACACAGAAAAATGCTTTTAATATCCATGAAATTGGCTTTATTTGAAATATGATTTTACGGCATTAATGTTTGAATATGATTTTGGGCATGTGTCCGCCGTGGCTAGCGGATACATGGCGTAATCTGGAAGTCAAATTTTCACACACTCTTCGCAGTAAATCAGGTTGTATTTCGGAAGTAACGCGTCGAATGTTGGATTTCAAGTGCTCAATTGCTTTTGGCTTATCAGCGTAGACATGGGACTTTACATATCCCCAGAGAAAAAAATCTAATGGCGTCAAATCACACGAACGAGGTGGCCAGTTAACAGGTTCCTTTCGTGAAATTAATCGATCATTAAATGTTTCTTTCAGTAAATTAATTGCTGTGTGGCATGTAGCGCCGTCCTTTTGAAACCACATGTCTGCGACTTTAATGCCTTCTAATTGAGGCACGAAGAAGTCAGTAATCATGTCTCTGTAGCGTTGACTGTAACGTTCTAACCATCATCATTTTTGAGAACATATGGACCAATGATTCCACCGGCCCATAAAGCGCACTAAACGGTGACTTTTTCTGGATGTAATGTTATTTCGACAATGGCTTGTGGATTATCATCGCTTATTGACGTAGCCATTTAGCCAAAAGTGTGCTTCATCACTGAACAAAATTTTCAAATAAAATTGTGAATCAATAGTAATGCTTCCTTCGGCCCATTTGCAAACGTTGCTCTGGCGTGAGCCTAGTCTTGATTAGAGTCACTGTATAGCTGAGCAACTCGGTAAAGGAGTCTGGCAGATGCGTATCAGAGTTGAAACCGTTAAGTTTGAATTTTTTGGTGTATATACATATTCGGTTAGATATTTATCAAAATGCAATTGGAATTCGATTATGTGCTCTGAAAAATTAATATCATTGTGCCATTCCATTAGAAACAGCCAAAAATTCAATTTTATTTTGCAATTTTCTGCACCCACACATCTTTACCAAACAGGTTTTTAGTCTAGTTTATGATTCTGTTTGTTGACACATGGCGGAAAAAACATCCCAACAGGGATTTTTGCAATCCATTCCCTTTTATTGAAAATCATTCAAATTGAGAAATCATTCAAATCGACCTAAGGAATTTGCAATGCATTCTAAAGTAATGTGAAGGCATTGCATAAAGTAGCAGTTTATTTAGGGAATTTGATATGCATTGCAAGGTAATGTGTGGAGATTGCATAAAATAAATGATCATCGTCAAAACGTGCCGCGCACAAAACGAAAGATTATTAATAGAAAACATTAATGTCATATTTGCTTTCTAATATTCCCGTAAAATTTTACAAGTTGTTCGTTGCAAGAAAAAAATCTTAAGTTACACCGTACTTTTCCAGCAACAAAATTAGTTAAATTATAGCAACAGAATTTAAAATACTGAATTCATATTAAAAGCAGGATCCCATTTCATCACATTTTTCAATATTAATTCAAAATGAATCGCTCCCTCAATGTTAGAATACCTTCTCAAAGATTAATTTGCTTTCTATTCTTTTGCAACCATTCCATCATAGATTCTATTGCGACCATTATATTGTCGATTTTTTTTCCAATCATTACATTATTCATTCGTTTCCCTAGCTTCCAATGTCGATTCTTTGTAATGCAGAAAGTAGAAAAAAACGAATGCTTGCCTATGACATTGCAATGTTAAAATAATCTAGGTTTTACGACAGGAAGTAGCTGTAATAGCTTCATGGTAAGAATCATCGGCGCGGTAATGATTCCACTCCCAACTGGGATATGTCAGAATGACTACACAGTCTACACCTATTTTCACCAACACTTTGATCTTTCGAACGTTCGATTTTTAGTACCAAATTTTTTAGCACGTTCGATTTTTGTACTAAAACAGCTATCTGCCAGACTCCTGGACCGAGTAGCTCAGTTATACAGTGACTCTAGTCTTGATGAATTGCCAAACCAAACTAACCCCAAGACTTCCGGTTGTCTTGGGGTTAGTTTGGTTTGGTTTGGTTTGTCAAATCGGCTGTCACAGAAAACAGTGTTGGCCTCTAAAAAAACACCCTTTGGTATGATCGCAATCCCCACTAATCTTAACAACAACAATTTTGCACACAAACGCGAATACATAGTACTCATCGACTCGGAGAGAGCCGACAGTCAGGAAACCTCGTCGTCGTCTTATGGGCGGAGACAGTCAGAAATACATCATCGTCGTCGTATTAGTGGAGACAGTCAGAAACATATCGCTGCCCAAGTTGCTGTCCAGGTCATCGTTCACGTCGTCGCTCAAGCCGCCGTCCCCGTTGGTTGTCAATCAATCAAATTCCTGTTAAGACCCCCTATAGGGGCATAGGACAGAAACAACTCTCTTCCACAAGGCGCAATCCTGCGCATCGGCTTTAAGCTGTTGCCAGGACTTGTTTATTCCTCTGGCCTCCTGCTCAACTGCTCGCTTCCATGTGTTACATGGTCGACCAACCCGACGTCTTCCTTGAGGGTTATAATCCAGAGCCTGTTTTGCGATGTTTTGCTCTGGTTTCCTCAAAGTATGACCGATCCACTGCCACTTTCGCCGTTGAATCTCAATACCTATTTTAGTCTGGCGAGTTGTACTCCAAAGTTCGTCGTTGGAGATCTCTTCTGGCCAGAATATTCCTAAAATGCGTCGGAGGCATTGGTTTACGAAAGTCTGTAGTTTCTTGGTAAGTCGAACGGTCACTTTCCACGTGATATGATATGATATGATAGTTTATTGGCGTTCTAAATATTAACATAGTATAAAATACTTACAAATATGTTTACTTGGTTGATGTTTGCCATTCTGTCACCCTGTAAGCTATGCTTGTATTGGGTGACAGTATTAAATAATATTAAATTAAACAAAAGTTATAAATCATTACATATTAAATAATAATAATAAAAAATCTAAAAAACTAGAGAAATTACACTATAAAAGTAAAAATTGATTAAACTAAAAAGTACTAACCAAAAAGAAAATTAAGTTACAATATTAAAAGTAAATAATACTAATTAGTTTCACAGTATCTTTTTTCCTTTATCTTTTTTAGATATACATCAATTATAGATAGTGGAATATTTTATGAAATTCACGCATGCTTAGATCCTGTAACCACCATTTCAGCTTAATTTTAAAATTTTGGTGGGTGTAGCTCTGACGTAGATCTGCAGGTAGGGAATTGTAAAATTTGGGGCCGAGATACAGAAAATGTTTTTGCGTTAGGGTTCGATTTACTTTTAGTACTGCCATGTTAGTTCTATTTCTGGTGTTGTGATTATGATTAACAAAACTGGAGTTATCGTTTTTTGACATATACAGCATAACAGCTTTAACGTACAAAGCTCTTGGTCCTAGTACGTTAGTTATGGAATATAAATCTTCTGAAGGGAACCAAGGGGGCAAATTCAACATTATTTTTAAGATACATCTATGAGTTCTCATTAGTACGTCGATATGTGCCTCATATGTACCACCCCAAGCAACGATTCCATATTGCACAATTGATTGGACTAATCCATGATAAATCGTTTTGAGTTCTTTGAAGGCGAGAATATTCCTGATAAAACAAAAAATAGGAATTGCTTTTCGTATTTTCTTAGCTAGAAGATTGATATGGTCTCTCCAAGAGAGTTTGGAATCAATGTTTATACCAAGGTATTTAATGGATTTCACAATTTGAATGATTTGACTACTATCCGAGTTGCCTTGTCTTCGTAGACTTATTGATGTCGATTGGGGTAAACCTATATCGCTATTAGAGAACGCAATTGCTTTAGTTTTGCTTACATTCAACTTGAGCAAATTTCTATCGAGCCAGTTTTTGATTTTGACTAATGACTCCGTTACGTTTGATTGCGTATCAATCCAAGATCTACCAGATACTAGAAGGACTGTGTCATCCGCGAAGGAGATTATTTTGCCATTAGGGACTTTCATGTCGCTCAATTCATTAATATAGATAAGGAAAAGAATGGGTGACAAAACTGTTCCTTGTGGAAGGCCATACGTCGAGTTATATTCCATTTCACTTAATGTTTGATTTACTTTTACCTGCTGACTACGGTTTGATAAATACTCTTCAAACAGCTTCAAATAGTTATTTTGAATGCCGATTCTTGACAGTTTAGATATGAGCAGCTTGAATGAGACCGTGTCAAATGCCTTTTCTAGGTCCATGAATACGGCCATTGGCTTTAAACCGGTATCCATTTCTTTGTAAATGAAAGATGTTAGTTCCGCTAGTGCATCATCCGTACTTAAATTGCTTCTGAACCCGTATTGGTTTGGTGAAATAATATTGTTTTCTTCAAGGTATTGAGTTAGTCTCGTTTTAATGCAACGTTCAAAAATTTTCGTGATAGTAGGAAGTAAAGATATGGGTCTATAATTGTTAGCCTCAAGCTTATCTCCGCTTTTGTGGATAGGTATTAAAATGGCTCTCTTAAATTGTGTGGGGAAATTCTTTTATACATTTATTGAAAATTACAGAAAGTGGAT
Organism: Chorisops tibialis; assembly: GCA_963669355.1. Taxonomy (NCBI): domain Eukaryota; kingdom Metazoa; phylum Arthropoda; class Insecta; order Diptera; family Stratiomyidae; genus Chorisops; species Chorisops tibialis. The sequence continues at coordinate 165,946,475 of OY770263.1, read as the reverse complement.
AACTAATGAGTTTGGCTAGTTTCTTAATAATCACTGTTGTTATTTTGTCATACCCCGGGCTGGTACTGCTACTTAGTGATTTTATAATGTTTTCAATTTCTATTTCTGTGACTTTTCTCAGATAGAAACTGTGGTGCAAACATGCATTTTCTTGGTTTGAAAGATGAACCAACGCAGGACTACTGTTATTTATAATTGATTCAGATATATTTTTTCCTGCATTTAAAAAATGGTTGTTTAAAAATGAGGCTATTTGAAGTGTATCTTCCTTTGTTTTGGCTTGTACCTTAGTTCCGTTTATTTGCATTGCCTTAATATTTTCTGTTTGTCTGTGCCTATCAGTAGCTTTATTAATAATATTCCATAAACTTTTATTGCTTTTGTCTGAATTATTTATTTCATTACGAAAGTAGTTGATACGAGACATTTTAATCACTCCAGTTAGAGTATTTCTATATTTTTTATAGTAATTTAAAAGCTTTGTATTGAAGGGCTGTTTTAAAGTTTTAATTCTAATTTTATTTCTTTTACATATCGACCGAACAATACTGGGCGTCACCCACGGCTTTAATATTCCAGTGTCTCTTTTGGTTATTAGTTTGATCTCTTCTGCTTTACAGATTTGATGTTTCAGGGTGGATAGAAAAATGTTAGTAGTGTTATAAGCATTTAAATTGGAGGGGATGGTGTTATACCAGTTAATGCTTCCAACATTTTCCGTTAAAACATCATAATTTAGTTTATATCGAAACAAGCATTTGGGTGATGTTTTATGAATGAATGGAAAGGGTAATTTGATGCTTGCTAGCTGCGTAAAATGATCTGTTATTGAATTTTTCAAAAGTATAGGAGTTATACAATCGGTAATATTTATGTTAAATTTCTGTCTTACAAAAATGTGATCTATACACGAGGCACTTTTATTGTATATGCGAGTGTATGTATTAATGCAAGAAGTATAACCTTTCTCCGACATTTTATTTAAATATTCGTTGGTGGTAAGGTTATTCTTCATAATATCAATATTAATATCACCAATTACTATGTCTAATGTGTTTGTGTTGGGTGGACCAGTTAAGTCCTCCAATGTATTTATAAAGAGAGTCTCGTTTAGGCTAGGAGATCTATATATAGCCAAAATTTTGATCTCTTTTGCATTCCCTAATGGTATTGATATTATCAGTCCTGACATGGAATCACAGTTTGGTTCCTCCGTGTAATGTAAAAATTTGTTGTGGATGTATACAATTACTCCGTCATTTTTATTTCTAAATTTAGTAGAGCATTGCATTGCATAATTTTGTATGTGGAACGATTTTCTAATTTGGCTAATTTCCATATTATAGCTGTTATGTTGTGTTTCTGTTAATACAATTACATCCACGTTCTTACCAAGTTGATCAATCATAACTAAAAGTTCATCAAAGTGTTTTTTGATACTTCTGATGTTAAGGTGAAGAATTTTGAAACGGTTTTCATGGCTTAGTAAAACTTTACATTCTGAGTAAGAGTTAATTACATGAGTGAATACATCATCTAGCATGTTGGAAGTCATTAAGTTTGCAATATTCATTATTTGATGAATTAATTTTGCTAAAATTAGGAATGGGAAAGCGACTGTGAATCTATTACAGTAAAGAATTTGAGAAAATATTAGTGTTAATATTATATAAAGAGAAAAATATAAAAAAATATAAGATAATATAAGATAAAACGAATGATATTATGATTTCAAGATGCCTAACCTATTTTGTTGTATTAATTTTTAATTTTTGCAGGTCGTCTATAGACGAGATGACATGAATTTTTCCTTCTTCAATTTTTCTGACGAGAATTTTTCCTTCATCTACCCACACGTATTTTATGTCGTTTTCCTTGGCAAATTTTTTCGTATCATATAGAACCTTCTTGTAGTATCTGGTGAGTTTTTCATTCACAAAAAACCGCATGTTTGGCATAGTGGGGTGTAGTGTATTACATTGTAGTCTAATTCTGTTTATCTTTGCCTTCGCCATCCATTCGCTTTTCACTGCAGCAGATGGAAGCATCACCGATATTGGACTAGGCTTTCCCTCACTATTTTTTGATTTGAAATTTCTTTGGGCTGATACTATCTTAGATGCAGAGATATCTAAATCAATAATCTCAGCGATTTTCGTTGCGATCGCGTTTACGTTTTCATTTGGTGATTCCGGAACGTTTGCTATTTCGATGACGTTTGTTAGCATCGACTGTTCTAAGGTGTTCAATCGCCTATTCACCGCGTTTAATTCGTTTTCTAAAAGGGCATTTTTGGTGGTCATTGACGCCGTGATTTCAGCTAAAGCATCGAACTTTTTGGTGTATCCTTCCAACAATGTGGTGAAGTCATCAATTTTGTTCGTGCAATGTACCACCGAGTTGCAAAATTCTTGAATTTTCTCCATGAAGGATGATTCCAGCCTGTTAATGTCCGATTTAAAATCCTGTTTCAGTTCCATAATTCCTTTGATGATGCTCGTATTATCCGGCTCAATGTCATTTCCATTCGAATATAGTACCGGTGTTGGCTTTTGATGATTCGTTGCCCTTGCTTTGCAAGTAGAACAGGCCCACTTTGCTTTTCGGTCTTTAGGAAGTTTTCTGAATGTTGGCTCAATGAATCCAGCACAATAAAAGTGGTGGCTCTTGTTACAGGATGAACATTTTATTCCGTCTGCTATATCAAAGATTTGTTCGTTACATTTCAAGCACTCCATATTCGGTTTAATTTTAGTGTCCCGATTTATTATTTTCGTTATTATTATATATATTATATATTATTCGTTTTGATTGCTATTAAAATTTTCGAACAATAACACCTGGTTTATTTTGGCATAGTATTCCCGGCAACAAAATCACTCAAACAAATGCCGTTTATGTTGCTGCAAATCCGCGAGTAGAGAAACTTGTAAATGACGATGTGCAGTATTTTCGGTTACGTAGCGATGCTGTCTCTAGCGGTACCGTAATCACTCTATTTACGCGGACCAATTGATATGCCAATAATTCACGAAAGAAGTTTTGAATTTACTTATGGTAGGTTAGGATCTTCGTTTGATTTCCTTTAAATTTTTATATTCATAATTTCACTTTGACAATATAATAGTTTACAATATCAGGCAAGACTCGAATTATGGGATGTTTTTTACAATGTTTTGTGAACTTGCTATGTTTTTGCGTCCTCACTAAGTTTTTATAACAAAAACAATTTCCCGTTAGCTTGCGCACTGCTATACTACGTAGTACAACCATATAACAACACGATTTGACGCATGCGTCAAACACTCGCAGCTTCGTGCGAAGGGAGATCTCTCTTAACCTCCAGAAAGGGGAAAGGATACCGAAGGCCTGACGAGCTTTATTTAGCCGAGCCTCAACATCCTTTTCGGCTCCGCCGTCCATGCTGACAATGCTTCCGAGATAGCAAAAATCTTGCACCTCTTCCACATCCTGTCCATTAAGAACAATCGGTGTGCTTGCGTTCGAACCCATGTGCATGTACTTGGTTTTACGCACATTTATTTTCAGTCCCGCCTCTTTGCATTTAGAATGCAACGAGCGAACATTTGACTCTAAGTCCGAACGGGTATGTGCAAGCAAACACACGTCATCAGCATAATCAAGGTGAATTACGATGTTGAATAGTCTCCATTGAAGACCTTTACCTTCCCCACCTTCCAGTGCAGCTTTCAAGATGTCATTTATTACCACCAGAAACAGGGCTGGTGATAATATGCAGCCTTGTCTGACACCCGTTCGCACAGGAAAGCTCTCGGACAGCTCTCCTCTATGCAAGACGCGACACCTTGCATCTTCGTAGGATTCTTTAATCATAGCTATGACCTTATTTGGAATACCTCTCCTACGCAAAGCATTCCATATGTAATCTCGCTTAACGCTGTCAAAAGCCTTCTCGAAGTCCACAAACATGAGATGTAGTGGCGAACCCATTTCGGCTGACTGTTCTAATATTATCCGTAGGGTATTTGTGTGGTCGGTTCAAGACGACCCTTTACGGAATCCAGCCTGATAAACTTCGAGAGTGCTCTCGACGACATCACTAATCCTATTGAGAATTACCTTAGCCATAATTTTTGATACGACAGTAAGTAGACATATACCACGCCAATTGCCACAATCCCGAAGGTCACCCTTCTTCGGAATTTTCACAATGACGCCCTCCTTCCATTCAGTCGGATATCTTCCTTCATTCCACACCTTAGTGAAGAGTGGGAGGAGTATATCGGCTGTTATTTCCGGGTCCGCTTTGAGGAGTTCGGTTGGTAGTCCGTCTATACCTGGAGCTTTCCTTCCCGCCATTGACCGAATGGCGAAAACTATCTCTTCCTTATCTGGGGGATCGTCCCTAATAGAGGATTGTTGCGGTTGGATGTTTGGAAGTTGTTCTGTTTCCGGAATATCTTCATCTGACAAGATGTTTAAAATATCAGAGAAGTATTCCTTCCATCGTCGCAACTGGTGTTCACTCATATTAAGGAGAGTTCCGTTGACATCTCTCACCAGGTGGTTGGCGGTGAAATTCCTGTTCGTCAACTGTTTCATGATTTTGAATAGTGAACGCATATCCCCAAGGTAAGCCGCAGATTCTGCCTTGTTTGCCAGATCTTCAATGGCCTTTCTCTTGTCGCGTCTAACAGCCTTTTTAAGCTGTATATGAGCATCGCGGTAGTTCTGCCTCAAGTCGGGCGTTCGTTGGTTGACATCGGGTTGAGAGATGATTGCCAATTTGGCTTTTTTCCGATTGTCAACCTTGTCCCATGTGTCTTGCGACATCCAGGGTTTCTCACCGCTTTGCGCATATCCCACAGATTCTTCAGCACTAGTTAGAAAAGTGTTTCTGGTTGCCTCCCAATTGGCGTCCAGGGTGCGCATTTCATGTTCACCCAATGTGGATGACTTTTCGCGTAGAATGGTGGTGTATTCGAGTTTTTTGTTGGGATCTCTGAGTTTATCCACATTAAGCTTGCGCTTCATTTGAAGAATTTGTGGTCGTCGGATAGCTGCTGTACACAATCTCAAGCAGGCAACCATCAAGTGGTGATCGCTCCCCACGTCAGCTCCACGTTTCGCTCGCACATCGAGGAGACATCTTCTCCATCGGCGACTTATAGCCAAAAGGTCGATCTGGTTCTGAGTAACACCGTCAGGGGAAACCCAAGATGTTTTATGATGACTCTTGTGTGGAAAAAGGGTCCCTCCGATGACCATTTGCCGAGTACTACAGAACTCCACAAATAATTCGCCGTTTTCGGGTCTCTTAATCCAAGGTCGTGAAACGTCGACCCAAGGGTCAACATGCCTCCCCATGACGTGTGCTAGTCCAGTGTTGTCTGATCCAACCTGGGCGTTCATATCTCCCGAGATGATAATAATATCACCTCTTGGAACACGTTCGAAGGTGGCACTCAGTTGGCTATAAAACTCCTCTTTGTCACCAGATGTTGCGGTATTAGTTGGTGCGTAGCACTGCAGAATTGTGACGTTTCTGACACTGGTCCTGAGCCTGGCGACGATAATCCTATCCGAGATTGGTTCCCAGCTAATGAGACTGTTTCTCGCTCTCGGCGTAAGGACGAACGCCACGCCATTTCTGGCTTCACTTTCAGGGCCAATGTACAGAATAGTGTTTCCGCTAGGGGTTCGTTCTTCTCCTGATCCTGTCCACCTGACCTCGCTCAAGCCCAAGATTTGGATGTTATAGTGCTCCATTTCACGGTCGATCACTGATTGGCGGTGCAAGGACCGAGTAACCCCAGCTCTTCCCCCGTCATTCAATGTTCGAACGTTCCAGAAGCCAATTATAGTCCGTTTTCGAATGCCAAAAGTCGTTACCGTAGAATCAGTCCGTATCCGAGGCGATGTATCCGTTTCTCGTATCATTTAGGTCTTAAGATCACGGGTGATAAGCCCATGATCCAGTGAGTGTCCATTTGCCATTTTTAGGGCAAGCAGGACTGGCTGTGGGTGAATTCTACAGCCCCCATCCCAGAGGGGGATAGTTAGCTCAGGTCCGTGGAGTCGCTAACTCCAAAGATAGTTGCAGGAATTGGTAAAACCTCATACTACAACTACCCCCTTGTGGGACCGTTGGTTGTGCTGAGTATAAAAAGGGTGACCGTTCGTGAAAACAGCAGTCGACCTTTTTAGAAAGCGAAAGAGTCGACGGTAGGATTGCGGAGGACCAGATGTCCGGAAGTGCAAAGCGAAATTCGAAAAAGCGATTAAATAAAGTTTGTGGTGATTTTAAATGAAAAGCGACTTAGTTTTATTTTTACTTGAAATCGAGCAATCTCTTGCGCACTTCAATTTTAAAGATCCTCGACATCAACAAAGCCAACAAAGACTTTCCTATTTTAAAAATAATGATACTAATATATTATAATAATAAGCAAAATCTGTGCATATATTTGAAGTTACATGAAGTGACTAAGTTCTGGCGAGATAATTTCGTCGGTATCGGTGGAAGAACTCATCTGCAAGCCTCGGGTTTGATTTCCGGCTGAAATTTTTTTTTTGCGATTTAACTAAAGTAAAAACATAATGATTTCAAATAATTTTGATTCCACGCTTGAGTTGAAGAAATTGTTTTTCCGACGGGTTATATGCCCTTGTTTATAATAAACAGTTTTAAAGTTTTTTTCTTTAAATTTTTTTTTTATTTATCTTTATTTTTTTTACATTAGATCTTTGTTAGATTTCTTATTTAAATTTGTCTGTTTCACCATTCTTTCTTTTATATTTAACTCATTTTTATTTAAATTATTGTTACACAATAAAATTTAATTATTATAGTTTTGTAACATTTTCATAACACCATTTTTATTTTCTTTAAATTTTCTTTTTGGTTCATATTGATGATTGCTTTTCTTTCAAACAATTTGAACATCGTATGAGATTGTTTTTTTCCGATATTAATTATTTTCTATTTAATAATTTATAATAACTTATAAAAATAGGAAAAAAAATTAAAATAATATCATTTTCTGATGGTTTGGGGAACTTTTTCACAGTGCATTTTGAATTGAAAGAAAAGATTTCCGGATTCTACACGGTTATGCTTTATTATTCGTGACGTTTCGGTCTCTGCTGAGACCTTTATCAAACGAAACGTTACGAATAATAAAGCATAACAGTGTAAAATCTGGAAATCTTTTCTTTCAATATCATTTTCATCTAGCAACAAGCAATAAAAAAAACTAAAAAATTTGACTACATATTGCATTAGTTGCAGATGTTTAATATCAAAAAAATTGTTATCAAATCTTAGAATAATTGAATAGAATTATGCTAAGATTAAAAAACGGAAGAAGATTTTGATATAAGACATCTTGCGTTCTTGAGTATACGATAGGTTCGAATAATTTCCAATTTGTAGAAGCTAGGTTGTGTTTAAAAAAAATAACATATTGTGATAAGTTTATGTTGAAATGCAAGTTTTATTTTTGGCACACCCTTAGAGCTAAGTAGTATTGAATGTCGAAAAGGGATTAGGTCTCTATCAAGTACGAACGAATGATTCGGATTGATTTTACTTACGATTTGGATAAAAAAATGAAGTAACTTCTAGCATTATGATTACCAATTTTAAAGTCGAGAATTCCCAATTATTTCTTTTAATTTACCCGGGGATTTTTTTAAAATCACTCAAAAAATATTAAAACTGCATAAACTACAACCGTTTTCTTACATGTTTTGCAATTTTACTATGATGCAATATAATACTTAAAGATGTTTTCTACATAAATTACAAAAGCCAGCCGTTAAGTTCTAGTATTTGAGTCCAGTGAATTGATCGAGTTTTCTTAAGCGTCTTACGAGAATTTCGTTCTGGTAAATTACTATTTGAAATCATTATTCTATAACGGGTGTCACAAAAGTCTTGAGGTAGATTTGAATTATGCGCCGAGGGTAACGTGTCAAACATCAACAGAACATCCATCTGATAATTCATCAAAATTACAGGCAGAGTTTGGAGGGCTTAACCTTTATTATAAACGACAAAAATAAATTACAGCGAGAAAGGAACTTGAACGAGCATAGAGCCTAAAAAATAAAGTAGCGTTGTTGGATAAAGCAAATACACAAGTCGATAGTATACCAATGGATGAAGAAAAACTTATAAGACACACATATTGGATACTAAGTAAAAATAAAAATAAAACATCAGCTAAAAAACGCAAAGCCGTTAGTAGCTCAGAGTTATCCATACAACACTCAAATGGTACAACATCAAAAACAAAGGAATGAACACGAAAGAACATACACCATGAATATCAAAGAGTCAGATTGAAAACTCTAGAAAGAAATCGGAAGATAGAAAAATAAATAAAACAGAATATGTGCCACCACCAATTATGGTGCCTGGAGTAGCAACGTTTGGTGAACTAAAGAAAAATATTCGAAACTTTCAAAACAGATATCAAGCCTATAGACAAAAAGCCAAATGTATTAACTGTCGTGGTGATCATGCAGCGAGCTACGATTGCAAAAGAAGAACAAATAAGAAACAATTGTATCACCAGAACGAACAGAATCAGAATAAAAGCACCCCCGCTCCAGCACAAAAAATCAATATGATGAATACAGTCGTTGAAAATAAACAAACTGAAAAAGCGAAAACATATGCACAAATTGTGAGGAACAGGCGCCAAGAGGAGGAAACATCTGTTAACGAATTGTTAACTGTAATCCTGCAAAGAGTGAATAATCAAGATAACACATCCAAGACCCTATGTAATTAAATTAGTGAGGTTAAGAAAAATTTAAAAAAGTGTTTCAAATAAACATGGATAACATTAAGAGTTGCCAACGGTCTTTTTCAACACATCTCCGAACTTGAATTATTCCTGAAAAATGAAAAGATCAATAATTTCAGAGATACTCCTTATTAGAGAATCATACATAAAAATCAGTAGCGACTCGTCAGGTGAAGCGCATGAGGTGGCGCCTCACCTGCCACAGCATTTTCGATCAATTGAATCTAATATTCCTAATACGATTCAATTTTGCATATTCAATTATCGTTTTATATCATTCTTTTATCAGCGGACTTAGAGTCAAATGTTCGCTCGTTGCATTCTAAATGCAAAGAGGCGGGACTGAAAATAAATGTGCATAAAACCAAGTACATGCATATGGGATCGAACGCAAGCACACCGATTGTTCTTCACGGACAAGATGTTGAAGAGGTGCAAGATTGGTTTGGTGAATGTTTTCACAGTGCATTTCGAATTGAAAGAAAAGATTTCCGGATTCTACACTCTTACGTTTTATTATTCGTGACGTTTCGGTCTCTGCTGAATCATTACGATTGAGAAAGCTTTTGAAGGGAAAAAGGTTTGTTTTGCAATCTTCTGGGATGTTGCGCAAGCATTTGATGAAGTGTGGCATGAAGGATTACAGTACAAACTACATAGAGACTTACCTAGACAATACCATAAGATCCTGAAATCGTACTTAGAAGACATTTTCGAGTACGCTATGGGAAATATTATTCAGAACTAAAGGTAATTCTTCCTGGGGTCTGCAAAGGAAGTGTTCTCGATCCAATACTGTATCTTCTATATACGAGAGATATTCCAATTGATGGCAGCAAATATATAGCTACATTTGCGGATGACACTGAAATTCTTGCAGTCGACAATAGAGTGGAGAATGCTACAGAAAATTTACTAAGGACGGTAGACAATGTAACACACTGGACACAACGGTGGCGCATTTAATTAAATGAAACAAAACCGAAACACATTAACTTTGCTTACAAAAAGATCACTACTCCTCCAATATTTATCAATAATCTAGCTATTACCTACTCGAATACAGTTAAGTATTTGGGTATGAAGTTACATGCTAAATTAAAATGGAAAAGAGCACATAGAAAAGAAAAAAGAGCTTAATATAAAATACAGAAAACTAGACAGGCTGCTAAGATGAAAATCTGAGTTGTCAATACAGAACAAACTTTTGGTAAATAAGTAGATATTAAAACCTGTCTGGGCCAAGGAGGATATATAATAAGGAGTGACTACGAGCATGCTTTGCCGTTTAAGAAAATGGGAAAGAAAGTATTTCCCTCCCTTACTGGCGAAATGCTCGAAATTTTTCTAAAAAAAATCGTTTCGCTATCTTTGTCTGGCTCACTTAAAAATATTGCAACTAACTCTTTCTCACGTTAAATTGTCCGGAACAATTGTCAAATTTTCGAAATAATTGTTTCGCTATCCTTGTTTGGCATAATTAAACCCAAAACATCTATCTCTGTCCCCCGTTAAATTGTCCGTTGCTAAAATGCTTAGGTTAGACACGAACCAAAAACTAATAAAAAATTGAAAAAATAAAAATTTCTGAAATAAAGCAGCAAACTCCATTGTACTGAAAATTACTTTATTGCTGACTGTATATTAGCAACCAAGAGAGAATACGAATTATAGTATTTTTTTTGTAAAAGTTTGAAGCCAAGTTAAGCTTGGACGCAATTTTCGAAAATTTCCGAATCAAAAAGTATTCCCAAATGAGACAGCCTATCAGGTATTCCACTTTATATATCCTCCTTGACTTAAAACCAATGCAACTATCTCTGGTTCGCGTTAAATTGTCCTTTGCTAAAGTGTTTATCTTAGACATGAACCAAAAACTAATAAAAATTGAAAAAATAAAGATTTCTGAAATGAAACAGCAAACTTCATTCTACTGAAAATTGTTTTATTGCTGACTGAATATTAGCAACCAAGAGGGAATACAAATTATGGTATTTTTTTTGTAAAAGTTTGAAGCCATGTTAAGCTTGGACGCAATTTTCGAAAATTTGCGAATCAAAAAGTATTCCCACATGAGACAGCCTATTAGGTACTCCATTTTATATATCCTCCTTGGTCTGGGCCTACGGCATTCATATATGCTCAAATAATACAAACCTTTCAGAATAAAGTTCTACATGGTATGTACGAAACAAGGATTTACATTGCGACTTGCGAATTGAATTAGTTACAGAGGAAATCAAGAAATTTGCAGTAAAGCACAACCAACGTTTGCAAACACATACAAATACGGAGATGGAAGCTGTATTGAAGCCCGACAAGAATATCCGTCGACTTCGAAGAACCAAACCGCATGAACTGGTTGCATAACTTCTATGGGAATTTATTATTAAAATAATAATCTTCCTACACACGTGATCTTTTAAACTTGATGAATTCTCTCCGTAGTGTCTTTCGAGATTTTTACATAGCCCTTATATAAAAAACAAAGAAAATATAGTTTCATAATTTTTTTCCTTTAGATGACTGCTTCGAGCAAATCATTAATTTCGCACAGAATCTTTATAAAGCAGCTCAAGAGGAGTTCTTTTATATATATGAACACATGAACAATGCTGCCAACGAAAGTGAGAGCAATTCATAGAAGCAGGTACCGAAAGGAATCATTTATGAAACTTTCAAAATACCCTAAATTAGACATAATTCGAAACTGACCCATGAAGTAGAAAACTACCCACAATTTAAGTAAAAACCCGCCAATTGGCAGCACTGATTATGCTATTATGATTTCATCCTATAGCTATGAGAGTTATGTTGCAGTTCGTTGCAGTAATACGACATATATGATACGTGTTAAACATAGTTATAGTATCGATGCATTCGACGCACATAATACCGATATTGCATCAGCCATACGTTGGAAGTTACTTATATGTATATCTTGATTGAGAACTAAATTATGTTGGAGAATACCAAGGTGAACTCAGAGCCGGACGATCAGCTACGAATCAAATATTCATAGTGAGACAGGCTCTAGAAAAATGCTGGGGATATAACATCTATATGCACCAGATATTCGTGGATTTTAAGCAAGCATACGACAGTATCGGTAAAAGTGTGCTCTACAACATAATGCTGGAATTAGGAATACAAGCGAAACCCGTCCGACTGACCAGGTTTACAAGTTAGGATCCAGAACGACTTGAGAACAAGCTTCCAAACACACTCCGGGCTGGCCTTGCACATACACTTTTTAATCTGGCTTTGGGTTATGTCGTAAGAAAACTCCCAGTTAACCTCAGAGGGACGCTACTGTTTATGGTAAACAAACAAGATATAAAGGGTTTCCCAATAAGGACTTGACAACTTTTTTTCAAAATAAAATGCAAACCATTTGAGACGTTGTTCCTTCGTGTACTTTACCATGATAAAAATGTTAAGTTTACTGAATAAATTGACAGTGACAGTTCGATGATTAGTGAAAGGGTGCGTTCACAAATTGAATTCAAAGTTGTCAAGTCCCTATTGGAAAACCCGATACTACTCGGTTCCAATAATAAAATGTAAAGACGTGCAAAGAAAAATTATATACCTATATCTATAATCTATAGGCTTCCGTGGCGTAGTGGGCAGCGTGCTTGCTTCTCAGTCAATAGGTCGTGGGTTCGATTCCCACTCCAGACAGGGGATTTTTTTTAAGCACGAATTTTTCAGTTGCTACTGGCGACAAAAAATTATTCGAAATAAAATGGGCAAACGGTGAAAAAGTGAAACAGTTCCACTTCAAGAAGGCCTAGATACTCATTAGATGGTTTCTGTTCGCTTTCTATCATTCAGTTCTCCATAACATCTGCAAATATTTGTCACTAGCAGCCAATACAACTGAAAAATATATATCAGCTTCTCCACTCGTTACGGTCGTTCCCACTCCTCTTTCCCTAACTTCCTAATCCCATTCCTTCCCTCCATGACTGTGTTTGTGCATTGCACATAAAGGCAATAACACAGGTCATTATGTAAAAAAAACTCAAATAAGACCTGCACTCTTCTATGGCAGTGAAACGTGGACGTTACAACATGTATTAAAAAAATGGTTAATGCCTTCGAGAGGAAGATATTACGATGAATCCTTGGACCAGTGAGAGAACAAGACAAATGGAGAATTCGATTCGATTCGATCTTTGACGACCCAAGACTCTCTACTGTCATCAAACTTCGAAAGCTACAGTGGGCTGGACACGTACAGCGAATGGAGGACAGAAGAATTATCCAGAAGCGAAAAAGTACCAAGTTTATAAATAATATAGAGTAAATTATTGGATTCAACTATCACTAGAGAATTTACAAAATGTTCGATTCGAAAATTATTTGTATAGTTTTTGTATTATATTACGATATTGCATCTAATCTCTCCATGTATTTTCATTATTTCAGATCAATTAACTTCCGCTTTGATCAGACTGATCGGTTAGGCTCCCGGATCTATTAAAAAGGATTCCATAAACTTCTCAAAGCCATAAGGCTGCCGACACACCATAGAGATAAAATCGTATTATCTCACTTTTCGATATTAACTCGCGTTAATATATATTAATTTCGATATTAAGTCCCGAGATAATATCGTTCTGTATTTTATATTATCTCGGTTAGCAAATACTCGATCCAAAAGAAACTTTCAAGCGGTGAAATTACAATACGAAATAGAAGGAAATTTTGAGGAATTACGCCACACTGACGCTTTATTTCGTTGACATTACAAAAAAGAGACACAAAACTTCACAGAAAGACAATTTAAAGAATTTAATGGTGCGTCCATGATTTATTTGCGATACAGAATTTTTCAGGATTTCACAAGGCGTAATACAAAACAATTCCAAAATTTAAGTTTGACGTTTAAATTTGAAGCTTCCTCTGATAATGCCTAGAGCTTGATATAATACGGTATTTAAAAAAAAATGTCGTATGTCACCTACAAAAGCTGTAGTGGAAGCTTTCATTTTAAAACGATTTTTTCTCTATCGTGTGTCGGCAGCCTAAGACTTGTACTCAGTAATTTGTTCATGTTAAAATTACTTGTAGTTTTCAGTATTTCATGCTAGTAAAATTTGTTTGTTCTTCACCCAAGTGTTATTTAAAATCGCACATTTTCTTAGTCAAATGTTGAATCAGCTTATTAATAATAGTGCACTCGAAAAAAACCGACTGAACTGAATTCTCCTGTTTATAACATAGATTTATATATTTTAGTAGGCATTTTATCGATATAATTTTTCCGTGCACTAATTTTATATATTCAAGCTCTGAAAACGAAAAGCTTGGCGACGTAAACCTGACACATGAAACTTCGGTACTTGACTGAAATGAACTTTTCGACATCCAAACTCTAAATGTTATAAGAATAATTATAGTGAAGCTTATTTTCAAAACGTACTAAATTCATCTAGATTTAGTTCTAATTGGTTTCCAAATAGTATGTCTTTCGATGATCAAAAGTATTATTACAACAGGGGATCAATTCCCTCTGAATTATAGTGAGAAACAATACTTCCCCTTAATTTCGATTAAAAATATTGCAATTATTAAAGAGAAGAGTTCTTAAAATACGTGGTAGAAAATCGATGGTACATTCATGCATACGGAGTGAATTATGGAATTACAAGCCCTAATTACAGAAATTGTTACATGTCAGCTCTACTTGCTTATCATCTACCACTCAACACTGAAGCAAATTAATGTACGCGTACGAACACTGCAAGGAACACCTGCATGGACTTGATCGGAATGTTCAAGGTCTCAACAAACAATAAAAGAAAATGCGCGATCATCGAATGTCTGAAGACCTTAAACATTTAACAATCCTACAACAATATCATGGGCAATGTAAAGATGCGGACGAGAAAGAAATAATTCTGTCTATCTGGCAACAAATTCGACTCGATTGGAATGTTGAGCAACAACCACACGGTCGACAGGGAAAAGAATTGTACGACGAGAAATACTCTGGCATGAAAACTATTCTGTCAGATTTTTTTTTGTTCTTGGTAAAATTTTGGAAATTCTTTTATAAATTCAATTTTGCAAACTATAAAAACTTGAACAGTGTAGAATCCGGAAATCTTTTCTTTCAATTGGAAATGCACTGTGATAACATTCACCAAACCATTATAAAAACTTACTGAAGCGAATTTGCGTCAAAGTTAAAGGTAAAATATTGCTGCGAAAATTATAGGGGGTTTCATTGCTATGCACATCTTACGAAATCTTGACAAAGATCATAGAGTTCCGAATTAAACCCTATGCCGAAAAGATAGCTGGTGAATACAAAGGTGGACTCGGAGCCGAACGATCAACTTCGGATCAAATATTCACAGTGAATCAGGTTCTAGAAAAATGCTGAAAATATAACATTTACATGCACCAGATATTCGTAGATTTTAAGCAAGCATACGACAGTATCGGTAGGACTGTACTGTACAACATAATGCTGGAATTAGGAATACAAGCGAAACCCGTGCGATTGACAAGGGTTACAATGAAGAATTCTACATGCAAAATTAGGATCCAGAACGACTTGACAACAAGCTTCCAAACACTCTCCGTGCTGAAGCAATGAAGATGGCCTTGCACCTACACTTTTTACTCTGGCTTTGGAATATGTCGTAAGAAAACTCACAGTTAACGCCAGAGAGACGCTACTGTTTATGACAAACAAACATGATATACTACGCGGTAGTTCCAATAATAAAATGTAAAGACGTGCAAAGAAAAATGATACTGCAAATCTATAAAACTATAATAAGACCTGCACTCTGCTACGGCAGTGAAACGTGGAGGTTACAACATGCATCAAACAAATGGTTAATGACTTCGAGATGAAAGTATTACGATGAATCCTTGGACCAGCGAGAGAACAAGACAAATGGAGAATTCAATTCGATTCGATCTTTAAGGACCCAAAACTCTCTACTGTCATAAAACTTCGAAAGCTACAGTGGGCAGGTCACGTACAGCGAATGGAGGACAGAAGAATACCCAGAAGTGTATAAAAAGGAAAGGCGGAAGGATCAATGCTAGTCGGAAAACTAAGAAAACGCTGGGAGGATTCAATCGACGAAGACAGTAAATCGCTTCTGAAATTTTCAAGTAATTAAAAATATGCTGCTTTGAAATATCTGTGTAGTCATTGGTGCTCATCATGTTTCGGTATTTACACGATTTGCTTTTGAGTATGTCAAGTTTTCAAGACCCTAAACACACTCTCTCTTTATTTCAATTCAAAAAAGAAGACTGCTAGACGGACTAAGTGATAAGTGATAAGGTATTGAATTATAATCTATGTTGCAATAGCATATTGAGAAAAACTATAATATAGTTAAGAAGCAGCTCCCGATTTCGTCCCTAAAACTAAGAACGAAATTGGGATCCTATGATTAGCTATATGCTATCCAAAAATATCTCTTCGAAAATCCTAACATTGGAATACAGGCAAGAAATTGGCTAGGCTAAGGAAAATTCCATATTTTAAATTCTGCATATTAAATTCATAATTATCAATCTTAACTATTCTGAATTAAATTTAATACGTTTTAAAAATAAATGCTTCTTAATTATTTGGTATCTTTTAAATATAGTAAAAAAATATCGTTAAATATCATTTCTTAATATCTGTATAACTCTATTATTATTATTTTATAATTTATCTCATTTAAACATCAAATAACAAGTTTCTCGATTCCCTACTAATTGGAATGCTTACGTGAAATTCTTGTTAAATAGTTTTTCTTATATCTTTTCGCATTGAAAGATAACGTGATTTTTAATTATTTCATTTCTTGTGCATAGAATCTGAAAAATTAAATCTAAACTTTTAACAACACCAATAATGTCTTGTGCAATTACAGTTTAAGTAGTTCACTTTTTTTTTAATTTCTCATAAAAATTTATTATACAGCAAATTCTTTCGTATTCAAATGTTAATTGTTTTTATCAGGACTGAACAAAATATTTTAGGTTAATAAATATCATTTCATGGAAAGTTATCTCCTAATTGATTTTTTTTTGTCATTTGTTTTTGAATAAATTATTACGATGACTTCTTGAAAGTTGTAGTAGTTAACAACACCAATAATGTCTTGTGCAATTACAGTTTAAGTAGTTCACTTTTTTTTTAATTTCTCATAAAAATTTATTATACAGCAAATTCTTTCGTATTCAAATGTTAATTGTTTTTATCAGGACTGAACAAAATATTTTAGGTTAATAAATATCATTTCATGGAAAGTTATCTCCTAATTGATTTTTTTTTGTCATTTGTTTTTGAATAAATTATTACGATGACTTCTTGAAAGTTGTAGTAGTTACAAGTATGTAATAAGATTTAGGTAGTGTTATGAGCTCCCTGCTGAGCTTCATGAGAGAATTCCTTATTTTTTCTTATAAAGAGATTCACTCTGCAATAAACAGAAGTACCTGTTGATTACTTGAATTATTTTAGACTAATCAACGATGCTTTATTTCTAGTCGTGTGTCCTTTCATATTGGCATACTTCATGTTGATGTTTCTCCACCAACAACAACTTGGATGTGGTTTCAATTGAGTTCGGCACTTATCAATTACTCGCTAGTCAGACGAGCAAAACAAAATAAGTTGCACAAGTCATGCAAGTAGTGTAAATCCAGTTTCAGAGAATCCCTACAGGTCCATATTACTTGGGAGAAAGGCGAAAAAAAAACGCGAGCAAAATGAGCATGGCTCAGACAAGCCCACAAGCTCACATTTTTTGCAATTCATGCAAGTATGTAATAATACACTGCTGGTCTACAGTACCTGGAATCATCAATACCGTCAGTGAATCACCCAATATCACGTAGATACAAACTGGTATCAGCATAGTATCGAAAGCTTTCGTGGTATACTAAGTTCAAAAATTGTTTATGGTATCCACGAAAAGAAGGTTTAAGTACACGATGTATCAAGTACTTAACCGTTATTATGTCGATTTCGCATGTTTCAATAATGTGAGATAGCCGCCGATGTCAATAATTTGATTTTAAATTTATAAAAATCTTTGCCATCATCAACAATACGTTTCCACGTGATATAGCGTTTTAATTGATGTGGTTAATATTTTAATGCATAAATTGTTTACTTATTATGTGTACCGTTTCTCTGCAGTTGAAACCAAAACGTCACCCATAATAAAGTAAACAGTGTCAAATCCGGAAATCTTGTCGCCCGGTACAATACTAGTTACACAAGTAATGTGAACTTGGCGTTACAACGTAACGAGTTCATTAAACCCTTTTGTGAGTGATAATAACAGGCGTTAAAACACTTTTCGACACTGAACGTTTCAAAATAAGAATGGATATAATAAATTGTTTAGTCTTATAGCTTGAAGAAAATGGAACGGCTTTATCGAAATTGACTTTCGTGTTTCGTTTCACTGAACATTCTACCTAATCTTTTTCCGGAATCAAGAATAAATCATTTCGATTTCTTGCGACATAATTTGTAAAACGCTACAATTTCAACATGTTTTGGTAAAATTCTTCTTTAGAAACTTCGATAAATGTTGTCAACTTTCAATTCAGAATATCATTCACACCTTTATTTAGAGAGCTTAATTTCACTTTTAAAAACTATGTAGATTTTAACTTACGAGATGAAATAAATAATAACTTCACTTAATTTAAATGTAGAGCTACCAACGGAATGATATCAACTTAGTCTAAACAAAAATTTTACTAAAATAATAAGGTAAATGACTATTTTATATAAAAAAAATATATAGGCAAGAAACGAGTATTTCCTTCTTTTAGTGTCGAGTATTCTTTGGTATAAGTTTCAACAAATCTCTTAATTATTTTTTTTCAGATTTGTGCAAACCAAGGCGATTGAGATCATAACTATGCGGTAACCTCGTTTAGAAGTTCAGTTTTTTTTCTTTGTTTATTACATAACCAAATCGACTTACTTGGCTTTGCTCAAACCCTTTTAATTTTCTTGCTTAATTGTGTGTTGATCATATTCAATACACCTGCATGTAATTAAACTTAAAAATTAACATTGTGACGGTATTCCTTGAGTTATTGAATTTTCGAGAACGATATGAAATTCATCCAATGGTTCGAGTATTTGTATCAAAAATGTTAAGAGTCCTTTACGGCGTAAAAAACTTTGCTCATCGTACATTTCTTGTGTGACCTTAGTGGCAGCGATGGGCGATAGCATACGATGTAGAATGTGCTCTCTGTAAAAGATAAAAAAAAATTATATAAGTTAAATTTTGTGATTTCATTGAACGCGTTCGATTGTCAGTTTTTTTTAGTTAAATGTCTCTTTCTTTCTATGGAATTTTTAATTAATTTGCTTATCATCTGTGATGCAATTTCTGCTTATGTGATATGAAAAGCATTTATTTATTGAGCAGTACCTTTAGTGGTTTTTGACTAATCCTTTTCAATTTACAGTTTTTCCGCGTTCGAAAAATGCAAGATCACAAATCAACCCTTTTTGCATCAAGAAGGGGTGGAACATGGCCAGTACGGTTAATCCTTGAGAAGGGTCGTGGGCACCAGTGGTTCAATATTTTGGCCTACGATCCTGTTCTCTACCTCAGGGCCGAACTACAAGCCAGGAGGGAGTTTATCATAAAATTAATCGCGCGATGGTTAAAAAAAAGCTTCATAGAGATCTATACACAGAATAATGATCCAAATTCAAAAAGTTAAATGCAATTAAAATATGCCCAGTGGCTTTATTGAAAGATGCTATCTAAAATCTACGTTAAAAATTCAATTCATGAAACGCGAAATTATAATGATTTTCTTGTACGTTACTTGTTTCTTTTCACCTATCTCGTTGCGGACCTTTGATGACTCTCATGCTGTTGCAATTTTTCATCGTAGGTGGGCAAGATGTCCGCCGAAATGTTTCTGAAGTCTAAAATATTTCGCCGAAAGTGTTGCTAACTTTCGTTTTACTCGAACCTTTTCTGCAAAATTCTCAATCAATTTTTTTTAAGGCATAGTAGCGTAGGACAGAAGCAGTTCTCCTCCATAAGACGTGAAGCCGAGCATCAAATCTTAGTTGTCGCCACGGCTTTCTCATTTCTCTGGTCTTCTGCTCAACTGCTTGCTTCCATGTGCTACATGGTCGGTCAACCCGACATTCTCTTACAGGATTATAATCCAGAACTTGTTTGGCGATGTCTCGCTCTGGTTTCCTCAAAGTTTGAACGATCCACAGCAACTTCAGCATTTTAACCTCAATGTTTATTTTAGTCTGTCGAGTTGTACTCCAAGGTAAGTAGTTGGAGATAACTTCTGGCCAAAATATCATTAAAATGCGTCGCAGGCATTGGATCACGAAAGTTTGCAGTTCCTTGATAAGTCAAGTTTTTCATGTAGTACAACTTTATAGCAACACGAATTTCATGCATGCGTTAAACACTCGCAGCTTAGTGTGAAGGGAGATCTCTCTTAAACTCCAGAAAGAGGAAAGGATACCGATGGCATGACAAGCTTTATTTACACGAGGCTCAATATCCTTTTCGGTTCCGCCATCCATGCTGACAATGCTTTCGAAGTAACAAAAATCTTGAACCTCTTCTGTATCTTGTCCGTTAAGAACAATCAGTGTGCTTGTGTTCGAACCCATGTGCATGTATATACTTAGTTTTATGCACATTTCAGTCCTGCCTCTTTTTATTAAGAATGCAACGAGCGAACATTCTAAGTCTGAACGGTTACGTGCAAGTAAACACACGTCATCAGTATAATCAAGGTGACCTAAGATGTTAAACAGTCCCCATTGAAGACCTTTATCTTCCTCACCTTCCAGAGCAGCTTCCACGATGTCATTTATTACCACCAGAAACAGGTCTATGGTGTAGCCTAGTGGGTAGCGTGTTGGTCTTGTAATGCGAAGGTCGTGAGTTCAAATCCGGTCGGCGCAATATATAATTCCAACACATTGCCTGCTTGGATAAACCTTGGTCACCTCAATCTACGAAAATGAAAAATTCGTAGAAAGAGGGTTGTGCGAAGAGCTAACAACCTTTCCACAATAAGTAATGAAAAATGTTAAGAAACCCGCGTGTCAGGAGGCCAAGGTCCGATTTGTGTAGAAGAAGGAGAAGAAACAGGTCTGGTGATAATATGCACCGTTTTCTGACCCGTTCGTACAGGAAAGCTTTTGAACAGCTCTGCTCTATGTATACGCGACACCTTGCATTTTCGTAGGATTATTTAATCATACCTATGATCTTATCTGGAATACCTCTCCCACGCAAAAAGCATTCCATATGTAAACTCGCTTAACGCTGTCGAAAGCCTTTTCGAAGTCCAGAAACTTGACATGTAGTAACGAACCCATTTCGGCGGACTGCTCCAATATGGTCTGTATACGACGACCATTCACGGAATCTATAAACTTCAAAAATACTCGCTACATCACTAATCCTGCGGAGAATTACCTTAGCCATGATTTTTGATACGGCATTAAGTAAACATATACCACGCCAATTATCACAATCCCGAAGGTCGCGTTTCTTAGGGATTTTCACAATCCATTCAGCCGGATATCTCTCTTCGTTTCACACCTCAGCAAAGAATGGAAGGAGTATATCGGCTGTTATTTCCGGGTCCGCTTTGAGGAGATCGATTGATAGTCCGTCTATACCTGCTTTTTTCCCCGCCATTAACCGAATGACAAAAACTATTTTTTCCATATCTGGAGAATCGTCCCTAATAGAGGTCTTTTGCGGTTGGATGCTTGGCAATTGTTCTGTTTTTGGAATATCTTCATCTGATAAATTATTTAAAATATCAGAGAGGTATTCTTTCTATCGTCGCAACTGGTGTGCACTCATGTTAAGCAGAGTATTTCTTCCATCGTCGCAACTGATGTCAACTTATATTAAGGAGAGTTCCGTTGACATCTCCCACCAGGTGGTTGCCGGTAAAATTCCTGTTCGTCAACTGATTCATAATTTTCAATTGTGAAGCCATATCCCAAAGGTAAACTGCAGATTTTGCCTTATTGGCCAGATTTTCAATGGCCTTTCTCTTTTCGCGTCTAACAGCCCTGTTAAGCCGTATATAAGTATCGCGGTAGTTCCGTCTTAAGTTGAGAGTTCTTTGGTTGGCATCGGGTTGAGTTATGATTGCACAATTTTTTCCGATTGCCAAACTTGTCCCAAGTGTGCAACATCCAGGGTTTCTCACCGCTTTGCACATATCTCAGAGTTTCTTCAGCACTTGTTAGAAATGTGTTTCTGGTTGCCTCCTAATTGGCGTCCAATGTGCGCATTTCTTATCCGAGCAAAGTGCATTACTTTCGGCGTAAAATAGTGGTTTACTCGCATTTTTTGTTGGGTTCTCCTAGTTTATCAACATTAAGTATGCACTAATTTGAAGAATTTGTGGCCGATGGATAGCTACTGTGCATGTTCACTGATTGTACTTATTTACTTCCAGAAAAGCCACTAACTTGTGGCACAGTTACTTTAATTTCTCAAGTCCAATTTTAAAATAATACTGGGAGGGTCCTTCTCGCTTGCCCGACACTTGTAAAACAGATTGATAAAAGTTCGATTTGGTCCGAGCTGGGCTTCTTGCGGCAGCCCCCCATTGGTTTCCTTTGGCCTTCGACGTTGTTTCATGTTTATTTCGGCCGTTCACAATAATTTCTACCGCTTCAACTATTCACGACTTGTATTTGGTATGTACATAGGCATTTTCTTTGTATGTATTATTTATATAACTGATAATTTTCTCCCCCTTCAACACTTCCTGCAGAGAAGATGCATTCAAATTCGCTCAGCACTACTCAAAAGCTCCTTATTAGTTTTTATGGTTGGTATAATTCTCACACAAATACCCATGGCTGCTGCAGCACCTACAATCTATCAATGATGACTGTGGGTTACTGATGGTTATAAACACTCTCATGTATTCACAGATAGGAGATATATAGATGAATTTTCTCCAGCCGGATAATGTGTTTTCGCTAGGTTTCGAAATCTTTCATCGGCTCTTCAGAGGAGTTTATCGATCTCTAGCTATCATGATCGCTGACCACCATTGTCTGATTGACCTAAAGCAGGCATATCAGAGGCAATGGCAATGTTCTCGGTCTTAAATTTGTTCCTTTTCCTTCAGCCATAGTATTAACGCGGCATTCTTCGTATTTCGGTGCAACTTAAGCCCAGAAATGCGAAAGGCGGCCACTCAACGTATTGGCCTAACCATGGTGAGAGGTTCTTAGAATTTTGACATTCAGGAGTATTTTATCATTTTCTTTTGTCTCCTTCTTTCAGGTGATTTCTGCCACGTTACGGTGGAACCGTAACAACTGCGCTTCTTTATCGAGTGGCGCATAATTTAGTAACTTTTAGAACTATAAATCACTGTGAAGGAAGAAATTGCATTGCTTGGAGCATGATTACCTTCAGCGCGCTTAATCGTATGTTTGCAGTGAATGAAAATTTAAATCATTGGCAAAATAATAATGGATCTAACTACCCAAAAATGAACACTTTAACTTATAAAATATAAAATGTTACTACGACTTAAAGTACAGTATCAAATCCAGAGACATTGAGCGTATTTCGGAAAATACTTCCACAATGTTTTTTGAGCTTAGTTACCTTAAAGAGAGACAAATAAATAGCTGGAACTTTCCATCCTTTCCAAGAGTTTGAGTTGCGACAATAATTTCATCGACTAGATAGGCATAACATCGCCAAATAGCTGTCAATTCGTGGCGTTGAACACCTGGTGAATACGGCGAATCAGGACTCGAAGTGCCGGCTGGTGGTGAATTCGGAATTGAATTGCCACACTCTTGAGCCAAATTTAATTCGAACTGTTCTTTTACTTTTACTGAAATATAGAAAGAAAATGTCCAATTATTTTCAATAAAAAATAGCAAAACCGAAACCTACAAATATAATCCCAAATGTAAAGATTTCGACCGAAAAATCTCGACGAACGAAAACCACAGAGAAAAACTTGTTCAAGACATTTAACAAGACCACCTTCGCCGCACAGAAGATTCGTCAAAGAGCCAGCGTCACGATCTCGACTTGGTTTATAGTGCCATTTAACAATCACATTAACGCAATCGCCTAACATATGTTGGATTTCGGAAGGTCGCATTTCCGGTCGTTGTACACTCGGGCTGCGTGCACGGGGCGGTGTTCGACAAACTTGTACTAGCTCTTCATTATCAACGGTTCGCGGTACACATTGACCGACCAGCAAACGTTCGGTTGAACCATCATCAATTCCTTTTCCTAACCAACGACCACAAGGGAATCTGAAATAATCAGGTTGTAATAATCCAATTGGTTTCTAATTAAGTTCGATTTCAGTACTTGAAAGTATGTCCGGTAGCTTCGTTTCTGACTACAACATGCTCAACCATCCATTTACTTGATGCACCTGAATTATCGTGCCCTATTCGCATCGTCGTCAATAATCCTAAGTTTTTGTACTACAAAAAAAAAAAAGTAGAGTTGCATAAAAAGGATTTGAGGATTGTGAAGTGAACTTACATAAAAAATAAATTCTACAGCCCCTTTTGGTACCATCACTTGCTGAGTTTCACCCATTGTACCGGAAAGTGCAACCCAAACGTTACTCGTTGTCGTTCCGCTACCGAATTTTTTCGATGGAAATATCACAACACGGTATGGAAGCTCTAGAAAAAAGATGGTGGGAAAAAAATGAAATATGATCGTTTTTAAGACTAGTGTGATCTAGAAGTTATAATGCCACTATCCCTAACTGTGCACACAATCAGCACAGATGTAAGCAATTATTTTTTTTAATGGCATAGGAACTAGGGGACCACCCATTAGGGAAAATATTACTCAGGTATAGTGGAAAGAATGAGATGTTTTTGGAGAGGATGCAATCAAAAACAGGTTCATTTTTTTGAAAATAAGAACTCACTTGTGGTCGGATAAGTATTCGTAAAACAGAAATAGTCCACCGTATTTAGCGTTAATAAATGATAAAGAAATTGTTCTTTTTCGTCTTCACAACGTAAAAATGCCGATCGTTTATATAGCGATCGTAATAGTCCCGTATCAGATAGTAACGTGCGAAAATGTCGCGATAATAATTTCTTCTCTAATGAAAGTCGAACCCAGGCTCGTGTATACCCAATATGGGTCTTAATATCGGTCATGGCAAGAATATTTCTGTAATAAGATTAAATTTTGAATTAATTGCACTATTTCAGATTGGATATGTTGTAGGAATACTTACTTAATATCGAATTCGAGTGATTCTGGTAATGGACGTAATTGTTCGAAACCTAAACTTTTACGATCACGCGATCGTCCTCGTGTCGGACTGCCTGGCGATGATTCTGATTCAATTGAGAATGTTGAGAGATCTGGATCGATGATGGAAAATTATTTTATTAGGACTAAATTTAATTTAATTGTTTAGGTGTGTGACATGCTAAAACACAAGTGAAAGCAACTAAGAAAAAATCAAAAATAAAAAGCAAAAACGGATAAAAACCAGATATGAATGTGTTGAGTTGCTATCGGGAAACTTATTCATTGTGCAGTTTCATTGAAAATACTTAATCTAGTTGACCTTTAAATTTAAAGTCAATTTTAGACAAAAATTTGAGGTCAATATGTTTTTTATTCCAATCTTTACAAATAAAATGTTTCACAAACTGGAAGTTAGAGAGCCAAGGGCCGGGTTCAATGTCGTCCCAGTAACAAAATGAAAGTTTAATGAAACTTATTGAGCACTGAGCACATTTATTATTTGCACAATCGATTTACACTGAATTATAGATAAACCTGCAGCAAGTTGAGGGACTTCTTCTTTTTAATCTATGCATTACAACTACCTTTTTAGGGTAGTAATTCTGGTTGACTGGTGTCCAATTCCATATCATCACGCTTTAATACATCAAATGATCAAAACATAAACATTCATATGGATCAAAAAATTCCGAGGTAAATATTGCGCGATTTCATGCGAAATAGATTGCGAACTGAAAATCAGTTCAAAGATTTCATAAACACCTTGCATTCTATTTGTAAGACTTTGTCAAATGATTTAATAATAATAAAATAGTGCCAATCAACGATTGTGTCAGCAGAAAATACCAATAAAACGACGAGACGACCCAGGAACGTACAGTTATCAATAAGCAAGCGAGACTTCTAATCAAAGATAATTTAACAGCGTAACAAGTGTCATACACCTTTTTTTTAAAGAGGGAATATATAGGGTGTCGCAGTAAGGCCTAGGATATTTGAAAAAAAGCAGTGTTTATTTGAAAAGCTCTAATGTTTTTATTTTAGTGAAGAGTGTAGATATGGATGCATGAAATAGAATATCTGACGAACGTTGCACGAACGACACAAATAAAAAACTGCGACTAAGTTCAAAATAGGCATATTTTCAAATTTTACAAAAAACGCAGTGTTTATTTGAACAGCTGTGATATTTTCAATTTTAATAAAGAGTGTAAACATGGAGGTTATGTATGGAACAGAATATCCACCAAACCCTGCACGACCGACATAAAAAAAATGGGGCAAAATTAAAAATAGGCAGTAAATTGGCAGTCTTAATGAAACACCCTCTACAACCATGGAGTTAAAACAAAAACAAAGAGTTTTTATTTCAAACTACACGACAACAACAGACTGACGACAAAGAAATCGCCTTCAGCTCTTCGAAGCAGGCTGTGCGTAGGGCTCCTCTGGAGCTGGCATCCCAGAAGCCCTGCCCAGTTTGGGTTTAGCTGACCTTCGGCATTCAAGAGCTACGTGGTGACGGGATCACCTTCGGCTCCTTGAAACAGGCAGCGTGTCCGGCTACTAGGAGCTGTAATCCCTATCTCTTTCTCTTTCTCTCTCACTCTTTCTTGATTTACCCTCTAGCTCCTCGGAGCTGGGTTAACCAAAAGAATCTACTGGGCGTGATCCGGATTTTCGTACGAGCAGGGTTAATTTTCGTACAAACAGGGCGAACAATTTTCATTTTGTTCCACGACGCGATTAGTTTAAAATAATTTAAGCAATTTAACTAAAACTTTCGCGTCAAGTTAAAGATTTAAACTTGGGTGAAGCTAAGTGGGTAGCGTGTTGATATACAATGCGAAGGGTGTCATTTCAAATTCCGGTCGACGTATAATTCCAACATACTACATGCGTGGGTACATCTGGGCCGAAAACGAAAAATTGTAGACAGAGGGTTGTGCGAAGGGCAAGCAACAATTAAATGTTGAGAAACCTGAAGGTCAGGAGGCCTAAGTCCGATTTGGATTGTAGTGCCATTGAATAAGAGAAGTAAAAGATCTAAAAGTGCCAGAATTAGAAAATGAAAATGGTGCACGAGAGTTGCCTATTGCCGTATGCGGAAACCAGGCAAAACTTTGCAATACAATGGACGTTGAATGGTTGGCGCTATTATTCTTTCTCCGCATAGAATCACAAATTTACAATAAATCGGCAGTGGGAGCATTAATCGACGCACTGCAAGATAGAGAGCTACAACCGGCGAATAGATTGAATAGCAAGAAAACAACACAAGAGGCTTTGATATATGCTCTTACTATTGAAAATTTTCAGAATGATAGGATTTGAGTGCCATCATTTTTAAACACATTTAATGAACAAGTGAAACAATCGCGTTTACTCTGCTCGAGCCCTTGGGCGAAGAACAAAATGAAAGCGAGAAGCGATGCAAGTTTAGGCTGTGTCCATTGATGGAAGAGTGTGATCGTTTTTTTAACCAAACTGGGCTTAGGGGCCACCCTTCAATACTGTATCGTACAGTTCATTCGGTTTAGAGAGGGAAAAAGTAAAAGCAAAATTAACAATATGCAAATTAATTAAGAAAGGACTTACAGGATAAAAGGAGTCGATGAATGTTTCTTTTAAATTTTTGGATGCCATAAACTCTAGTAAAAGCGGCCGCGGGTATTGCTTTACACATTTTGCCTGCTCGAGGTAGAAACGATTACGTGAGAATTTAAATAAGGGAGGGATTAGACGACTAATTTCACCACTACAGCAGCCAGGGACATTTCTACGATGTTCAAGGGAGTCTATGGATGCCGTGATGGCATCATCTCCAAAAAGTCGGAATGCAAATCTCTGAATTCAGTCCAGTATCGTTAGATGAGTTGTGAGTGTTTCAGCCTGATTTCTAACTTGCAGATGGTTGCGAGATCAGATGAAGATAAGGTGTAAAATTTTTCTTACCCCTTTGGAGAAAGCCTAGGCACTTTCAGGCATCTAAAGTTATATTGCGGACTTTGTTGATTCCAGAATTTAATGAATCAAATAACTTACTACGTTTAAAGTGCACAGATGATTGGTGCGCCTCAGTAAGTCGAAGTTGTTTTCAAGTTTACTATCTTTCTCTCTCTGCAAAGCTGTGAATTGGATTGAGAATCGACGACAGAAGGTCGTTAATAAAAATTAAAAACAAGGCAGGTGATAAAACTGAACCTTTACCGCGCTCTCCAAGAATTGCATGACTTTGCGGTTGACTACAGTTTCCATCACTTTTGATAGCATAGAAGTGATGGCTATAGAGCGATAATTTGCGGGATTTCACTTGCTCCTTTCTTGGCTTTAGGCTTTTTCCAGCTATGTCGGAATTTCGCTGAAGAGTAGAAAAGATTGGGAAGAGGTTTAGTCAAAGATGGGAAGCATTTTTAAAGGTTGATGCGACGAATACCATCCGGACCAGAGTATTTATTAATATTGAGAACCTGAAGAATTTTAGCAATGACGCGAGTGCGAAATTTTAAGTCACGGAATTTGGGTGTAGCCTAGTTTGTAGCGTGTTGGTCTACAATACGAAGGTCATGAGTTCAAATCGCGATCGACGCATAATTCTACCACACTGCCTACGTTGGTATATCTGGGTCACCTCAATCTGCGAACATGAAAATTCATAGGTAGAGGGTTGTGTGAAGGACTAACAATACTTACACAATAACAAAAAAAATGTTAAGTAACCTGCAGGTCAGGATGCCAAGGCCCGATTTGATCTTTAGTGCCATCGAAGCAGAAAAAGGCGACACAGTTGGGAGAGACTGGTCACTAGTTATACTAGAGTTAAGATTCTCGCGAAACTCGCTGCTAATAAATTTAATTTTCTCCTGGAACAACGACTGAGCGGCTGCCATCAAAAAGTCGAGATGTGGAAGATGAGATAGATTGGCAAATCACCAAAAAGATTTTAAAACCTTTGGAACATTCAAGTACTTTTCGGCCTTATTTTTGACATAGTATGTTATTGAGTTGCAGAAATTTCTAGCCTTGATATATAGTTCTCTGTTGCTGTAGGTGGAGCGTGCCTTGAACTTGCCGAGGCAATCTTTGGTAAACCACGACTCCTTAGTTGATCAAACTCTTTTTAAATTGAAGGAAACAAAGAAAAAATTTTCTCAATAAGCAGACTGAAGGCTACATCGGAATCATTGGATATAATGCACAGCTTATAATCAAAACCTTTAAAGAATGCGTTTACTCCACCCCGTTGGCTCTATTGAAGTGCCAAACGATCCGTACCACTAATAGGTGATGGTGCAACAGCAGACTTGTTATATTTTTTAGGCTGGTTTGTGACGGAAAGCCGAAGGAAACTTGCATAATGGTCTGCAGCATAAGGTAGCCGAGCTGGCTCACTCATCAGCTGTTTAAGTTTGCTGATAGATCTCACTACTACGTCCCGGTTGGCCCATACAGTAAAGTGGGACTTCGCTGGTGTATGCTGTACTGCTCTTATGTATTTCTTTGTCCATGTTGAAGCATTCAGGCATTGCGTTTTTGATTGCGTCACAACTGCTTTAGGAGCAGTTTAGACGCGAGTCGCATGAAGCCTTCTCGATTCTTCAATGTCGAAAATGCCGGACACAAAAATTAAATTTGAAGAAGAGGAAAGTTTGATTCAGATCCAGAGGAAGGATTGTAATCTCTTTTCTCTGGATCGTAAATGTCGAAATGAAAAATAATATTAGATAAAGGAATGCAATGAATGTAACGTGTCATCATATTTCTCATCCTTTAGAAGCAACAAGATTTCTGCTAGATTAAGGCTTGCGCCAACGATCATGTAGCCAAAATCTTGAAAAATAACTAAACATTTCTACCATTTTGCATTTGCTAAACGCAGTTACACCAACATGAACCAAATCATGCCATCCCAACGTTCAGTCGCAGCGACTAGCCGTACCAGCGAAATCCCACCTTCGCTATATTGAAGCAGTTTTACGAATGTTTGATTCGCCCGCAATAACGATTTCAATACTCAATATTGAAGAATTTTGAAAAAAAAGTTACTATTACTATTTTTAATGTATTTCGGATTGCGATGAATTATGCGAGCAGAATCTCATGCGAGTCCGCATTTTCGTGGGTATCCCAGCTTTTCGTCTGCAATTTTAAACAGGATCATCGAATCCGAAAGGTCTATACATATATTTTGTGTGTGTGTAAAAGTGGATGGCGGCCTTTACTAGCTAGTGCGTGTACGCACCGTAACTCACGGGAGGAGGTGCAGAAGGCGCCTGACCACTTCGATCTGATATCGTATGAAAGACTACGCAACAGAGCCCGTGACAAGAGAGATACCCGCCTACGTAAACCTCTTTGGTTGAGACCGACGAATGCTGGTGTCAGAGATCAGATCTCCGTAAACAGAGCAAAAATCAACGAAGGTCTGTATCACGCTGTAGGCAGTGTTAGACCGAAAACAGCAGAAATGGACCGTTCAGAATGTGGTGTCAAAAAGCGTCTTCACACTAAAGACGTAATTTCTATAAACGAAGGAGAGCACCAATTCCTTGTTCATAATATGCCTCTAGACCAGTCTTAAGAAATAATTGGTGAGAACAAGAAAGCATTGCTAGGGCAGGTGAAAACCATAAGACGGCGATAAGATGCTCCACTATGTTCAGATGCCGCAATCTAAGAAGAACGCCAAGCAATTTTTTGGGACGTGCTGCTAGCAGCTGCCCGCAGACTGACAGAAGAGAATTTACAACGAGTAACAGTGAGCTGAATAGTTAAAAAGAATGATCAGGAATTTTACGCTTATCCCCGCATCACTCTATCTATGTATTATAACCTTAACATACATATTGGCTTCCCGCGTATTTCCAACTTGTTCCAGGAATAATATAGTTGCACCCGATTTGTTGGTAGGTATTTTTTCGCAGCGTATCGGAATCCTGGGCACCAAACAGGCTTATTTCAGGGCTTCATATGACACCAAATAGCGTCCCACGCAGGGTACGAGATAAACCAAAATATTGATTATTTTGCTGTTAAACACGAGAAATTAAGTCTTTTTCTAAGGAAAGGAAGAGGACAACGGTCTGGTTTGGCGAATGTTTTCACAGTGTATTTTGAATTAAAACAATAGTTTTTCGGATTTTATACTGTTTGATTTATTATGTGTGTTGATTTATCATGTGAGCCTCAGCAGAGACCGAAACGTCCGGAAATCTTTCATTTTAATTAACAACGGTCGTTCTTAGGATGGGTTTTTGCAATTGAATTGGGTGGTACTGCCCTATCTAGCTATTGTGTGTCAATACAATATTGACTCTCTACTTTAGGCACTGGTCTATCTACACATTGCCTTCAAAAGGCGTACTACGAGTACCTACAATATCCAAACTCAAAGCCAGAAATCAATATAATAACTAATAGAACTTAAAAACTACAATAAAGCTGAAAAAACCATTAAACTCCAAATACCGCCACACATTAAAAATAAAGATATTTATGAATATGTAAAACCTATTCACGTACAATCCATTCTTTTTCTCATTACGGTCCAGGCTAATGCTGTACAGAAATGATTTGATTTTTCAAATTCGATTTAAAACATTTTTTTTTTGGTTTTATGAAATATGAAAGTTATAAACGAAAGTTTTATGTTAAATGTTAATAATTGACAAAAATAAAGAAATTACCAACCTGGCGTTACATAATTTGTATCAATTTGCTTAGTTGGATTTGTTGCTTCCTTAACATCTAAATAGGCTTGAAGATGTGACCATAGTGCCGATTTTCCCTGTTTATTTTGTAACCCGTGTGACCAAATTTTCTCCAGAAGATCGCATAACGATGCAATTAAAGTATTCTCTTCGACACCAACGACTGTAACTTCACCGCTTAATCCCAATGCAATTGCTTCATTTCCCATTTTTTCAAGTAACATGCGTTTAGTTTTACTTTTAATGTCCTGGAAGAGAATATTGGATTAAATACAAATTCTTTTTGTACGGTTTTCTTAAAGAAATGTATACATACCTTAAGAAGCTTTTCCACAAATGTCCAATTGGCTTGGGCAATCAATGCCGGACTCATTTCGGTCGTTGATAAATTTGCCGAATGGCGATTTGATGAGATAGATGTTGGAAATGCTGGGGGTTTACCGTCAAGTGAAATTTCTTTAGCACGCCATTTCGAACCGTTTTTAACACGTCGTAAACTATTTCCTCTGAAAAATGTGTTGAGAGTAACGAGAAAGAAGTTGTTAGTAAATAAGATTTTTGTAAAGAGTGTTTTGTGTTTGGAAGGGGTTTTTTTTAGTAAGAAATAGAAGAGAAGGAAATTTGGAAAGAGGAGTGAAGAAAGAATTTTCCTAGGAATTATTTTAACAAAACAAACGTAACATGATTTGATGATAATAACATTTATAAATATATTTTTTGTTGTTGAATAAATGGTTCATTAAAAATTTATACAGCTTCTTTTCTAATAATACTTTATTATTTTCATTATATTTTTTTTATTTTTATAATTTTATTACACGATCGCATTGAAAGTTTTCTTTAATATCAAGAACAAGAATTTTCGATAGAGCACTGATATTATAAGAAAAAAAAAACAAAAAAACGCTTGTTTTCTAAACATTGTTACGGTTATTTCGCAAACGTAAGAGAACAGGTTGGGATTTGGGGGACAATTCAATGAAGAATTCGTATTACTAAATTGACGTTAGGGTGGAGGTCTGAGGCATAGAAGGACTCATAAGTTCTTAGTAATTACGGTTAAGCTAGGAATTGTAACATTATGAATAATTTTGTTGTTAAATTATTGAATTTTACGACTTTCTTGAGTAGAATGTTTTGGTGATAGAAGATGTTGTTTCGGACCTCAAACAGCTAGGACTACTCTCGTGAGACAGAAGCAGTTAGTGACTTGACATTACTATTCGCATTCTCAAGACGGAATCCATTTATCAAAAGATAAAAACTGTCGTCTGAAAATTTAAATGTCTTATGTTATATGAGAACATTCCAAACCATATTACACAAATTTTTTTTCGTTGAAATGCCAACAACCCCAGTCGCTTTAGCTTTTTTAGACCATTCTCAATATGTTGATATCCAAGAACAAAGTGTAGTGTGGCAGGTTTCAGGAGGAGCCTTGAATTTCATCTGGGAAGTTCTGCAGCCGAGTACCGGTAGAGTGTAAGGTTGTATAGGCTCGTTAATACAGGCAACAAAATTATTGTCGAATAACGCCTGGGAAGTTACCTATTATTTGCTGGTACCATCATTTCAACGAAATGTACACCACCAAGCAACTTTCAACAGTAATCTCCGTATAATTTGGATGGCCTATAGTAATTAATGCATTCCTCGCCAGCTCCGTCAACCGACACAAGTAAAAGCATTTCAATTAAAACAAAGTATTTAGCGAATTTTTTTTTACAACACTAACCTAAGAAACGTTTTTTCGTCGGTAATGGCGAATCCATTTCTGGTGGAATATTAACATACATATGAAACTAAGGGAGTAGAACTCAATCTTGATCTTCGCCGTTGGCTTCAATGATTTTACTGTGGCCGATATCAATCAACCTATGATTGGAATTGATTTTCTCAAATTTTATGATTTTCTTGTTGACGTTAAAAATTAAGAAATTAAGATGTTTGAAAGTAGCAGATGGTGACATTAACATTGATGGACCCTTCGCCTGCCGTGTAGAAAAATTTAATAATTTAACAATAGCCGTCAAGTAAATTATTTATAACTAATCAAGTTGAAAACAAGGGACAGTTCGTTTTTCCAAAGACGCGACGACTTCCTTCAACCAATCTGGTATCACTGACGAACGCATATTGGGAATGGATTTCCGAAGGCCGCACGGCTCCCAAATGGACGATGAATATTGAAGTGGTGTAACATTGAAATGTCAATGGAAATAACATCTGCCACCATAGCCAAGCTAAGAGTGATATTGTGTGAGGACGCCGATATTCCAAAATGCTCGGAAAACCTTGTTTTAGCGAGACTCGTTAGTGATCCTGGAAAACACCGATTTCACCAGATTGAAGCGGCAACACCGGCGGTACGAAGTTTGATATTGGGGAAAATACTAGTAAATAAAAGACTCGTTCCCATAAGAGTGCTGAACGTTTCGGCGAGCACTACAAGGGTAAAGAAAGGAGATGTGATTGGTAACTGTGAGCTAATTTTGGCGGTAACTAAAATCGATGAAAGCGAGAGACAGGACGTGATGCAGAAAAACAAACGGAAAATGGGAAGCAAAATAACATTAAAATTTCTCCAGTCAAGTAATCTTTAAAGGGAGCAATACCAACGAGCATCTAATCGATGAATACAAGGACATCTTTTCAAATGGTGATGCAGATTACGGAAGTACGAACATTGTGAAACACCGAATAGACACCGGAAGTGTTGTACCGATACGTCAACCTCCGAGAAGAATTCCGTGATTAAGAAAAAAGGTGATAGTACTCGATTCTGCGTTGACTACAAACGACTGAACGATGTCACCAAAAAAGATAGCTATCCACTGCCAAAGATCGATGACATCAGGGATACTCTAGCAGACGCACAGTGGTTACCAACGCTGGACATAAAAAGCGGCTATTGGTGGTGGATATAGACAAAAGGGACAGGGAGAAAACAGCTTTCTCTGTCGGCAACGGGTTGTGGAAATTGTCTCGTCTATCTCGACGATGTGATTGTTATCGGAAAGACCTTCGAGGAACATTTAAAGAATCTGTGAGATGTTTTTCAGCGATTTCGAATAGCACAGCTGAAACTTAGCCCGAAAAACTGTATTTTGTTCAGTTCCGACACATCGTATCAGCTAACGGTGTTAAAACTGATGCGGAGAAAATCATGGTAGTTAAGAATTGGCCAATACCGCGAGATAAACATCAGCTTCGTAGTGTTCTGGTACTGGCGACGTACTATCGCCGATTCTGTAAAGATTTCGAGACCATCGCAAAACTACTCCATCACTTAACGAAAAAAGAAAGATCATTCGAAAAATTACTGTGTGACCAGAAGAGAGCTCTTAGCAATAGTAGAAGCCGCAAAGCACTTCTATAAATACCTGTATGAACAATGGACCATGCATCGCTGAAATGGCTACTCCAATCCAAAAATCCAGAAGGACGAGTTACGAGATGGATAGAGAGACTGTTTGGAGTTTTATGATTTTGAGATACCTCATCAAAGGGGAAAAACTCATGGTAATGCTGCAAGTATTGCCGTCTAGAGGAAAAAGAAGTCGGAGAGAGTATACGACTTATAACAGCGAACCCAACGGATGGATAGAATCAGCATGAAATGGAAAATTAACAATAAGATGATCCAGATATTGCACCGATGCTGGGCTGGAAAACCATAGCGGAGCGAGCTCAGTGGAAAGACATCTCCGAGCGTAGCAAGGTTCTAAGTCGTTATTGGGCACAATGGAATCCACTCCACATGGAAGACGGGTTACCGAAACTCAAATGGAAGTCCGTGGGTTGAACATCGCACGGGGGTAGTTGT
This sequence comes from Chorisops tibialis, assembly GCA_963669355.1. Classification (NCBI taxonomy): domain Eukaryota; kingdom Metazoa; phylum Arthropoda; class Insecta; order Diptera; family Stratiomyidae; genus Chorisops; species Chorisops tibialis. The sequence goes on along the minus strand of OY770263.1, from coordinate 165,910,840 downwards.
ATGATGAGTTCCTACCGATTTATGCAACTATCTTTTGAGACTGAAGCGACTCCACGGACTCGAGCTTAAACGCAGGGGGTTAGTTACTGGTCTAGGAAGTTTAGGCAATTCCAGTAAAGGTTTCCTTGGAGAGTTATGTCTCCACGTACCCCAGCAGATTGAGGAATATCAAAGTCTTGCAAAGACTTAGACTGTAGTGCGGGCGCTTGCGGAAAACGAAAGTTCCCACCAAACATGGTACTACGGCGGATTTGTCTGTGATCCTGGGGCTTGTCGCATCAGTGGTAGACTATGAGGTAGACGGGCTCGGTCGGACTATAATATATAGTCTTACAGAGTAAGATCAGTTTACGGATGATGAGACGAATTAACTTGAGAGTGATAAGAGAGATGTAAGAAATGACGGACGGAGAAGAAGTAGAAATTGATGTTGTAACTGAAGTTGAAAAAAAGTTGAATTGATATTGAAAAGAAGGTGAAAACTGTTGATAAGAGCAGCAAATTGAAGGACGTGAAACGCAGGGGCTTGGTACTGTCGGGACGGCTTAATAGCAAACGGAAGGAAGCGAAATTTGAAGCTTAAATGAAAACTAAATAAGTCGGCGAAATATAATGTTGCGGAAGAGAGTAACGATCTGGTAAGTGAGCAAACCGAGGATGCGAAGTGAAATCAGATGCGTCAATGCGATTGGTATTACATGGCAGAAAAGCGGGAGAGAGTTGTGACTGAGGACATCGAAATGATACTATTGGGGCGCACACCATCATTTGTCAAAGTAGTAGACCGATGCACAGACCGTCCTTTCATGCAAGTATGTTGGGAAGGACTGAGGTCGGCGATGTTTATGGTGGCTCTTATGTGAATAGTGAACATCATTCTCTCAGGTTTTTAGAAAGAAACATGTCAGACTAATTGACATGTAGTCCTTCGGCTATGTATACTACTTTTGTTTGCGTTCGGTATGAAAACTACCTTCACCTCTTTCCACATCGAAGGTAAATATCTTAGAAGAAGACAGGCCTTGAAAATGTTAACTAGCCTTACAACGATTATGTCCACGTTATGCTGTAGCATGACAGGAATTATTCTATCTGTTCCCGCCTAGAGTCACTCTATGCAAGAAGAATTGATTGATTGAATTCACCATTCGTGGAGTGGTAAGTTTAGTGGTTTTCTTTTGCCAATTTCATCCACCCTAAGATAAATTGTTCCTTCAAAATTTTTGTTTGTGACTTTTTAGTTAAGTAGTAAAACTGCGCACAGTTCTTGATGTTCAGAAAATACCGAAAAAAATTTCGACAATTTTTTAAAGTTCGCTTCAGCCTTGCCAAATGGTAAAACGCCTCTAGTGTCCCATGGAGTAACTATAGTAGTCCTTCGGCTGTGTATGACTACTTTTGTTTGCCTTGAGTATGAAAACCACCTTTACCTCTTTCCACATCGAAGGCACATATCTTAAAAGAAGATATACCGACTTAAAAGGCTCGAAGATGTTTGCCATCGTAAGTAAGTAAGCTAATAAATCCTTAGCGACAAATTACATTCTTGGCGCACTATTTTGAATCTATCTATATAATAAAAATGAAATACTGTTCGTTGCTAAGCGTATCACTTGAGAATGGCTGGACCGATTTGACTATTTCTTTTTAAATTTCTTTTTTTTTTAATTTTATTTTTTTTCTCTAAATTTTCGTAATAGTCCAAATAAGGTTTTTTTGGAAAGAAAAATTGGAAAAGTTGCCCGGAAAATTTGAGAAAAACTATCTTTCTACATCAATACAAATTAAATGCTGTTCGTTGGTAAGCGCATCACTTGAGAACGGCTAATTGTTTAATTGTTTTTAAGTTTTTAGGGAAAGAAAAATTGGAAAACTTGTCCGAAAAATTCGGGAAAAAAAATAAAGTTTTTTTCCATTCATGTTTCGAACGATGAATTTGCGTAATTCTTTTTTTGTTTTGTTTTTTATCGTCCTGGAAAAAAAAACTTTGGGACAATTACAAAGGAAAGTCGGAAAATTCGTATAAGCTGCAAAATTGCAAAATTCATAATTTTTGTATGCACTCTCGATCATAGCTGACGATAGAAACGACATATTTGGTTGATTCTTTTTTTTTGTTTTATTCGTTTTGCTCCCGGGATGAAAACATTTCAATTGAAAGGGCAGTCTTTAAGTGTCTTCGGCATTAACCTAACCAAAATACATGTTTCTAGCATGGTTAATTGTGTGTTGTCTGTTTACGTCTCGTAAAACCATAAGCTTTTGTTTACTGGCGTAACTTCAGAATGTACTCTTCTCCAAATTGATTATCCATGGCCACAATCGTTAAGAGATACAATGATTACTCAGAAATACGTTTTTTTTTCACTTTTTCACATTTTCAATAGCTTTTCAAAAAATCACAAAACGATCACAAACAAATTTATTGAAATTTGGACAGGAAAACGTCTGTCGAGTCAGATAGTATTGAATAAAATTTGCTATAAAACAGACAAGAACATCCCATAATTCTTCCAATTTCTCACATTAAGTCTAAGTGTAAAAAAAGAATTCCGGAAAGCGTATAGGTTGATCCAAACTGAATATTGAAGCAAAATTTTGAGACAAGAAGAATTTTATATATCTACCGGACCGTAAAAGTATTTAGAAAACATTTAAAAATGTTACAAATATAATAATTTACTAATTCAGATCAAACAAATCACAAAAAAATTACAAGCAAAGAAAATATCTAACATCAGATAAATATCTATATATTTAATTTTCAGTTGTTTCATCTCGTTCTTCCTTTTAGTGTTTTAACATTCAATTTATGTCCTACTGTACAAACACAAATAAATTTTTTTTTATTTGTTTTCGTGTTCTAAACAAAATGATAGTCTATAAGAAAATATCGCCAATATTTTGGCTCACACACAGCACATCTCCAAAAATGAATTAAATTAAAAAAATAGATATTTTAGAATTCACTTTAGTATTTAATTTTTGTTTTTGTCTAAATTAGATCTCTATGAGCATTTCCTTCATTAGCATTATGAGAAATAATAATTAAATTACATAAAAAAATTATATGTATAAAATAGTAAATTGTTCGAGACTACTTTCTTTCTCTTTCCGTAAAAAAAAAACAATTCAATTTAATTGTTCAAAAACATGCACACATGCATAAAAATACCTCGTACGACTTTAATAGAATTTCAATTTTTCCAATTATTATGGAAATAAAAAACAAAATTTACGGTAACAAACAACATACGAAAAATAAAGCTAACTAAAAGAAAATTTTAGTTTTCTCCGAACTCTTCTCGATTGAACTTTTTCGAATGAAAAACAACATTTTCAAATTTTCGTAGGATGAGAGATAGATCGAATTTTGATATTTTGTTTTGATTTATTTTTACTCTACCTCGAAGCGCATTCCTGATTTAGAACCGATTTCTCAAGTGTCGGAAAACTTCGAAAATACGCCGGACGATTTGGTAAAATTTCACTTGGTGGCGACACTTCGTGATCGACATTGGCCAAGCGTTTATCCAAAATACGTTGAGTATCTTGACTTAGGACGCATATTTCATAGCTGGTTGCACGTATCATACTTTCGCCGCCGTGTCGTTTTCTGGAAAATGGTAAAAGTGAAGAAAACTAAAAAAAAACTATGAATTGAGCTTACCTTAACAATTTTATTCGATTATCGAACAATTTCAAATTCGGATCGGTATCCTTATCCCAAACGGACATAATTTTATTATCGATTAGAGTGGCAAACATTTGACTCTCCAAAAATCGGGACAAAAATGGTCGATAGTTCTCATGTTGATCGGATAGGAATGATGCCTTATCAAAATTTTGTAGAGATTCACGATTCGACAGCCAATCATTTTTATCCTGATTCGGCAATAGAACAAAATGCTCATAAGCTGCAAACATATGAACAAAACGATTCAAAAATATCTCACGAATCGAATTGTTAAGCCTCTGATCTTCATAGTATTGTTCTTGGGCAGTATGGGGGCGTTGTTTTCTTGTTACGGGCGCCATTATATCGGTCGAATTCATGCCGACATCATCGAGTTGAACGCCCGTTCGTTTTACAATGTCCACAAGTCGTTGAAGTGGTTCCGATCTTGGCGGTGGCGTCGATGGACCATTATTTAAGAGCGGTTGTGTTACCATATCGGAACCATTCGAGCCATGATCCCAATTATTAGAGCTCGGCGAGTCATGATATGCCATGTGTTTTCGTCGAACATGTAAGCCGGACGGGAGTGTACAGCTCGAGGTCATCACATCATATTCGCGTTGCTGATAAAAACTTTTCGGATTCAATTTTGACGGTGGCTCGAGAGCTTTATCACGTTCGATTTGAAATTTATCGAGAACAGTAACAATTTCGGACATGAAGTCGACTTTTTGCGGAAATACTGGCAATTCTTCGGGCAGCTGAATGGTTTTCTTATCGATATCAACGTAACATAGAGTCGCCTCGGTGCCGATTTTCGAATTACTTTCGCATTCGGCATGCAAACCCATCACAAACGGTACGGGTGCATCGAGAAAATGATGAAGAGCAGCTGGCAATATTGGCGCATAAACATGAGGCCAGCTGAATGGCAACAGTAACGATGTTATGCATTCTCCGACTATCATCAGTTTTTGATAATCTGAAATGAGAAGGTCACGAACATGTAGTGATGATTAACATGGTTTGTATACAAACAGCAGCAGCTACCATAAACCACGGTCGAGACATAAACAAGACCGATAAGATAACCAGCGCCACGAAACTTTGATTTTACGACCGATATTACCTTATCGAAATTGCATGAATCAGATTTTTATTTTCGGCAGCATGCGTGTTGTACACGTCGTCAATATTTACAAAGAGAAAAATCTGTGGCGGTATCTTGCAATTGATAAAACACGCCGCCTACGTACCATTTGATCGGAGTAAAACTTGATTTTCGAGTAGCACACATGTAAAAAGTTGTATGACACATTCGACACCTAAATAGGAAAATAATAGACGTAGTGGGAAATCCAAAAGCGGTAATTCATCCGCTAGTCCGGGTCGTTGTAAGATGACCGGCATCGGTGGCAAGTGTGGCTCTTCAGGTGGCAAGTAAATTCGTGTCGAACGACCAGCTTGAGGTAGCATAACTTCGTAGAGAATATTATAGACGTAGCTTTCGAGACTTAGACCTGGTCCTGGTTGTCGTGGAAGACATCTGTGAAAGATAAACCGAGTGCTTTAAATTGCAACTCTCTGAATTCTGTAAATTTTACGAGTTTCATACTTATATAAATTTTTCAAAAAGATTTCAGCAGCAAATGCATAGGGCACCTGACATATCAATGAGATACTTTTCGCCACATATAATTTATCTTTCGTAATATCAAAATAACTTAAAGCAGAGGATGGCGATTGTGCGGCAATTTTAAAATGTCGTGGTAGCGAACGACTAACTGAGCTTTCTTTAACGCGCCGCAAACCGGGAGTTAACTGTCCGTTTGAGAGTTCGGTTATAAACATTGCCTGAAAATTAAAAATAAAATTACATATTCGTAAAAAAAAATCTAAAAAACATTGTAATCTTACCTGCAATGTATGCATTGCACTGGAAATATTTCGATTTCGAACTTCTTCGTAAAAAATCAAACTGAAACCATGACAACGTTTTCCATCTTCTCGAGTTGTTGCAAACGAATGAAATCGCGGTTCGATGCAATGTTTTTGGGTACGGAATCGTAGTCCTTGTGGCAATGAGAGCTGAAATTGAAAAAGGTATTTAATGAACAAATTTAGAAGGATTTTGAAGAATGCTGTTGAACCTACCATGCAAATTCCATGCGCATCGAATGGATTCCAAGGAACATTTTCAGGATAATGTGCGAGTGGTTTGCTTTTGTAGGCGCGATCAAGTGGAGAGCAATGGAGACTATCACCTGCAAAAATAAAAAGTAATTTTATATTAATTATCGAAATTTTTTAACATCAGAAAAGATGGAAATTTAGTTTAGAAAGGTGAGTAGGAAAAATGGAAGTACTGTTCTTCAAACACTCTTCCCTAGTTGCAGCTCGAAAGAAGAATAAGTATTGAATTTCAAATAGAATTAGTCTATTCAATTGTTCAGGGCCTGAATAGTCAGAATAAAGAGATAAAAGAGTTGTTTAATATCTTAAGACACCTGAATTATCCTTATGGTGTGTGTTGGCTTGCGGATAATCGTTCGGACTTAGATTGAAATATCATCAGAGACGTTGGAGTTCACAGGCGGAAGTGGCAGTGAATTTGATCAGAAAGCAAGAGCATAACAAGCTGCGGATTTATTACCCATGCAAAACGTGCAAGAGAGGAGTTGAACAGATATTCAGAGGAATAAAATGTTTTCCAGTGACGTAAATAGCATTGCGGGGAATCGCCAAGGTTGACGGGCGCCAAGATACGGTGGTGCCTAAAGGAAGTTGAGAGCAAGTTATACTCGAACTTTGAGATCCGGGCTTCTCAGGGACCAACACAGAATTTTCAGACCTTGCTGTTGAAATTCAAGCGGCCTCATCTATTTTCCGTACGTATGGTCGAACGTAGTAAAATCAATCAAATTCCTGTTAAGACCCCCTATAGGGGCATAGGACAGAAACAACTCTCTTCCACAAGACGCGATCCCGAGCATCGGCCTTAAGCTGTTGCCAGGACTTGTTTATGTTTACGTTCGAATGTAGAATTCGAATGTAGTGATAGTGGGTTTTATGTGATCGGACAATGATCAAAACAGAGTTTGATTTGAAACCGCAGACGAAGTTTCAGTGTGGTAAAAATAAATGTTTATTAATTCAAATTTGAATTTAGTGGTTAATATTTTTATGCTATACACAGTAGTATTGTTAGAGGTTTGGGGTAAAATAGGTTTTATGAATAAAATTTTGGCGGTGAGAAACGAAATTGATGGAAGAAGAATGAAGATTATATTCGTTGGGAAAATCCTAGCTAGGTATTAAATTCAACAGTGTAATTCTAGTTCAAGAAATAAAAGATTTCCATAGTTATTCGGGGTCCCAGGAGTTGGTTTTCTCAATGATGTCTGCCCGTGTGTTTGTACGGTAACTTACGTTAGTAAGCCTCAACAGAAAGGGTAGAAATTGTCTCAAAAAATCGGGCTCCTCGGTGAACGGAACCCAATTGTTTTTGGAAATTTGCACTAAAGCAAATTTTATTTTGTACCTGAACGAAAATATTTGTATGAAAAATTTAAAAACGAGTTTTTCTTGGTCTTAGCGATTTTTCGATAGTATGCATGGATCTTGAGATAAATGTCTTCTTTTTTCCATTCGCATCTCATTCTCATATGAGTGATTGATAGGTAGTGCGAGAGTCGTAATCATTTTCGCCTCAAACTTTAGCATCACTTTTTTGATCTTCTAAAAATAAGAACGTTTGCAACATTTACTTTTTCATATATGCATATTTTCTTCGAGTTTCGTGAATTTCCTATATTTTTTGATTGATGCGAATTGGTACTTTGTTTGGTAGATCCATGCTATCATTTTCGTGCCATTTCCATCGTAAGCGAGACCTTTAATAATAGAAATCATTTCAAAACATCTTTCCCCAACATTAGATTGGACCCTTCGAATCTAAGTTAATATGCCACTATGCTGTTAGGGAACATTTGTATACAAAGATATAATGCTCGGCAAGGGTACACATATTTCTTGCCAATCAAACACATCGATTACAAGTGGTCGTTTTTTTAATGTAATTTTTAGCAAAAAAGAAACTTTAAGTTCGTGAACGAGCCATATTTTCACTCCTTTCACCACCTCCCATACAAATGCTCTAATATGTTATGAAAACGGTAATATGTCAATTTTCTTGAAAATTATGCAAACATTAATTTTACGTTTGCATACTCAGTTCAGCTAAAAATGAAATTTTGTTTTTTCGCGTTTCATGACTAATTTAGCCGTATATATGGACTCATATCTCCGAGACCGTTAAAGGTAGAATATTCGTTTTTGGGTTGATTGTTGATGGGGTAAGTGAGCTCCGTTATCTAAATTTTGGAGTGTCAGGAGGAAGGGCAGGCGTCAGGAGGCAGGAGGCGAAGAGTCAAAAACTACACTTGATAATATCTCCACGATGAATGCAGATAGGAAATCAGCATAGGTGTAGAGAGGGTTGTGGGACAGACTCTAAAAATAATTCAATATTTTTATCCATTGGTATCCGAAAAGGGGGGGGGGCTAAAATAAACTGTCGGTCGAATTTTTCTTTCAAATTATTATATCTTCGGAGCTACTTGATCCAAAACAAATCTTATTTTAAAACCAATTAGGTAGCACATAGTTCCACGATAATCTACTAAAAGGGAGGCGAATAATTGTAAAAGGGAGGATCAAGGGAGTGCAAAGAAAAACACTTAAAAATAAATATCTCGACTATCTCTTACTCTATGTAATTAAAACTTGGAACATCTGCAAATATTTGTCAGTAAGCAGCCAGTACAACTGAGCAATATACCAGCTTCTCCACTCGCTACGGTCGTTCTCACTCCCCTTCCCCAACCTTCCCAATCCCATTCCTTCCCTCCATGACTGTGTTTGTGCATTGCACATAAAGGCCGAAATTGCCTATAACACAGGTCATTCTGTAAAAAAAAAAACATATATTAAGCTATACTAGCGAAATACGAGCAAATATAACATTTGGACATAATAGTAGTGGGGGAAAATGGGGAGCATTTCAAAAATGGTACAATTTCCAAAATTTAAAACCGTTACATCTCAAAACTGAGTACAGTTATCAAATTGGAATTTTGTCAGATTGTAGAATTACATAGTTTTTAGTTTTGGTAAAAAATTTAAGTTGGTGGAGGGAGGTGATAATCAAAAATGTCGAAAATTTTAAGTGATTTCTTTAGGGCTCTGGTGAAAGATAGAAAGTTCAAATTTTCCATGTTGATACATCTATTTGATATGCACAGGGAAAAAATAATAATTTGTTCCACAATTGTTATACACCAACCCCCTGTTCTAACATGCACAAGGTGTTTCATGTGCAATGAATAAAGACATAAGCCGACAATTTTTAAATGAAATTTTAAGGTAGAAAATTGAAAATTTGCGAAATGCATTTAAAAAAAATCTCTAAAAGTTTGAAATATTAACTGGTCGAATACCTTCGCCCCCTCCCATACAAACTTTTTTTTCGACCATTTATAAGAAATCAATTATCACCTAACTATTAAAAGCTAATTTTGTACGAGCACCTTACAAGCGAAACGAATTAAAACTGCATCACAAATTTTACGATTCCCTTATGTCCTCTACTCCCTCCCATAAAAATTTTTGGTTTCGTGAATGTAAAATACACCGAACTTTATGAAAATTTCATGCAGTTTCGTCTATGAAACTGACATTCGATACAGAGAATATTGGACGTGATTCAAGCAATCAATTAAGAAATTATTAACATACACCCACCCTTACAATTAAAAGCCTAAACTTGCATAAATAAACGAATGATATATTTATTATATGAAATGGAGCTTTTTATCCTATTAGCAATTAAGTGTTAAAATGACAACAGCCCTGCCCTAGAACCCCCTTTCACTTAGTCTTCCCTAACCACTCTAACGTGCATACTGCGACATACCACGCATCCTCAACTTGTCATAAGAATAATAAATTTGCGCCCGACTTGTTGGCAGTTTATTTTTTATCATTGAGAGTAGGCAACAAGAGTAGTAGCAAATTTTCGTTGAAATCTTTTGATCTGGTGATTGATTAATCAGTTCAAGCATAAATTATTTCGAAATCAAATCATTTTTCTGTTAAGACCAGCTATAGGGGCATAGGACAGATCTTACACATGACACGATGCTGAGCATCAGCCTTTCATTATCGCCCGGTTTTTTTTTATTTCTCTGGCCACCTGTTCAACTGCTCGAACCCGTTCAAATGCTTTCTTTAGGGTTACAATACAGAGCTTGTCTGGAGATGATTTGCTCTGATTACCTCAAATTGTGACTGACCCACTGCCACTTCCCCTTTTAAGAGGGTTACTGACTTGAACGTTTTCCATGCAAAATGCGGTACCATTTCCTCGGGAACGGCTGGACCGATTTTAATAATTTTTTGTACACTTATTGCTTTGAGGAAACTAATGCTATGCAGCAGAGGAATTTCAAAAATATTCAAAACTAAGTCATTTATAAGCTGTGAAAGTTTTAAATATTTTCATGTTGTTTTAAAAAAAATATATATATATTTATAACCAACTATTTGAAATTTCCTCTGTATAAGTAGTAGTACCGTTACATATCTAAGCCAAAAACCAGTCTCTGCAAAGACGCAGAGGGCAACATCATCAGCGACACACAAGAAATCAAAAGGAGATGGGCTTCATACTTTGAACATCTTTTGATTCCCACCCCATTAGCACCGATCACAACAGACAACATTTCAATTGAAGCCTCAACTGGCGAAGATGAACCATCATCGACACTACCCACGCTTGCTGAAATAAAAGCAGCCCTATGTGACCAAAAACTAAACAAAGCGCCGGGAATTGACGAAATACCAGTTGAACTTCTGAAAAACAGTGGAAATTGTGTCGCTGAAATACTGCACAACATGATATGCAAAATTTGGACAGAGGAAATCATACCCGACGATTGGCGAAAAAGCATTATATGTCCAATTTACAAGAAAAGAGACAAACTCTGCTGTGAGGATTACAAAGGAATATCATTGTTGTGTACGTCCTATAAAATACTGACAAAAATAATTGAACGTCGTCTTAAGCCCTATACTAATCAAATAATTGGCGAATACCAAGACGAAGTCACAACCGGACGATCTACAACAGACCAGATATTCTCGGTGAAACAGGTGCTTGAGAAATGCTGAAAATATAATACAGACGTGCACCAAATCTTCGTAGATTTTAAACAAGCATACGACATTATCGACAGGAGCGTACTGTACCAAATCACGCTTGACTTTGGAATTCCCCCACAACTAGTCCGACTAACAAGACTCACAATGACGAACACTGAATCCCAAGTGAGAATACAAACCGATTCCACAACCAGCTATTGAACGGAATGTGGTTTAAACCAGGGAGATGGTCTAGCCCCCATGCTTTTCAACTTGGCACTAGAGTATGTCGTCCGAAAAATCCCAGTGGACACCAACAGGACACTACTATTCAAGTCCACCCAACTAGTAGCATACGCTGACGGTATTAACATTCTAGCAAGATCCTTCCCTAGTACTAAGGAGGTATTTGTCAATCTGGACTCCGCCGCAAGAGAAGTCGGGATGCGCATTAATGAAAGCAAAACAAGAGTAATGACGCAAACAAGAAGGAGCGCGCCTATCAGACAAAACATAACAATTGCGGAATATAATTTGGAGAATGTGGACAATTTCATATATCTTGGGGCTAATCTAACAAAGGACGGTAATGAAACAGACGAAATCAAACCACGGATAATACTAGCAAATCGTATTATTCGGTACCTCCAATAATGAAATCCAAGAAAGTGCACAGGAACAATAAGCTGCGGATATATAAAACTATTATACGACCTGTGCTCTGTTATGGCAGCGAGACGTGGACATTAACGCGAACTTCCGAAAAAGCAGTTAACGCATTTGAAAGAAAGGTTCTCCGAAGAATTTTGGGACCTGTGAAGGAAGGAACGGAATGGCGAATAAGATACAACCATGAGTTGTATCAACTCTACGACGAGCCAGAAGCTTCAACGTTCATCAAGCTACGTAAACTGCAGTGGGCTGGCCATGTAGAGCGAATGGAAGACAGAAGAATCCCCAAACGTGCTCTGAAAGGCAAAGAGAGTGGTAACCGGCCAGTAGGAAAGCCACGCAAGCGATGGGAAGACTCGGTTGATGAAGATAGCAAAGCCATCTTAAAAATTAGCAGCTGGAGGACCCGGTCTTTGGATCGAGATGATTGGAGGCGACGACTTCAGGAGGCCAAGGCCCGATTTGGGCTGTCGCGCCATTGATGATGATGATGACCGTTACATATCGACCAAAAACAAAATCATGCTAATTACTGTTATCATTTTCGAGAAAAATGTACCGATATCGATAAAAATGCGAAAATAATAACTTTTCAGGAGAGCGAAAAAACTAACAGACTGGTAGTACGATTTACACCAGCCTTCCTAACTTTAAATTAACTTTTTGACCACTTTTACTCTTTGGAAAAGTCTGCGGTTTGTTTTATTTTGTGTTAAATTGCAAATTGGCCAAAAAAAATCGATTTTTTTTCCATGTTCAATTCAGTAACCACCTTAAATCTCAATGCCCATTTTAGTCTGTCCAGTTGTACTCCAAAGTTCATTGTTGGAGATCTTTGAGCACAGGAGATAACCATGCACAGTTTCCCGAATGCATAGTGTATTTATTTCCCTCAAAGGGGACGTATCCAAAAAAGTGACGGGCCTTGATAGGTCAAATGATTACAGCTTTTAATTTAAAATGTATGATGAATTCACTACTTCTAAGCCAACCGTTCGAGCTAACGTCTCTTAGGGGTGTTAGGTTGGTTCCTATAGCAATAATATGAATTGATTCCGCGCTACGGGGTGGGCATCCCCAACTTTTTACCCTTGCATGTTGGTCCCAAGGGCTTCTACTTAACAAGCGTAAGATACCTTCTACCCAGAAAAAACGGGACTAACAATTTTGTAAATTTTTTTGCTCTATTTATTTCGAATTTGAATCGTTAGTTTTCGGGATCTCTCCAGCGAGAGCGTAAGGGGGAGGGGGAGGGGTACCGCTGCTCCACGCCATTGATGCACCCAATTATCTGGCCTTTAGAAAATGAGTCGTATTTCATTTAATAATGAAACAATAAAATAGTTTAAGGGCTATTTATGTTTGTTAGTGTTTAATATCAAAATCTCCCTTATACAAGACTGTCAATGTTTTTTTTAGAAGTAGAAATCAATAATAAACTAGAATAAACTCAATTGCAAGCACTCCCTTATCAGCAACATGATTTCTGATTATGGCCTCCTTAAAAAGCTTCCAAACAAGTTGGGTTGAATTTTAAGAAGCAACAAGTAGCGAATGTATTTGCACCGAGTTTAAGAAGGAGGTCGCCTGTCGGATTCAAGAGTTTCATTTAAATGGAACATCGTAAGCTCGATTAAGAGCTGATCTTAGAATGATGTTACCGAACGTAATACAGAATAAAAAATTTTGTACTGAGGATTAAAGTGCTTAATTTTTGATGCTCCCATATTTGCTTTGTTGAAAACTGGGTCAAAAACAGGGAAAAGTTTGCTTTATAAGAAGTTGTGGTGATTTATCTTTTTCTCCAAAAGCATTAACCTATTAGTGACATGAAGAATAGGTTAGTTTAAGTTTTATAAGCACCAATACATGTATTTTGTGCGTAGAACATTTTTTAACTGTGAGTATGTGTTATTTTGTCTATTTTCTACCTAATTACGATTGCGAGTAAATAATAAAGATTTTAGTGACAAATAAAAGGACGAGGAGTATTATAAAAATAAAGTAGGCCTAGTTAGAGCACGAGTGCAGTAAAAAGCGAATGTTCAAAGTGCGGCTTTTGAGAATTTTTATCGGCTAGTGGGATCTTCGGTGCCCGTGCTAGGCCTAGTACAATATGGGTATATAGCACTTTATTTGCTTTTGATCCCGAGCTAGCAAAGTTGTTGCTGTTGTTATTGCTGGTTGCATTTGTTATTTATTTATTGTTTTCCCCTTTCTATATTTTGATCCGAAGTGTTGCCAAGGTACAGATTTTTTTTTCTACTTTTTCGAGATTTGTGTCCATTTTTTTTTTCATAGTTGATTTTTTTTGCTGGCTATTATTAAATTAAATTTGTTTATCTTTGCTGCTATTTTTGTTTTTTGTTTCCTGTTTCTTATTTCAGGTCTAATCTTAATTTTAAATAGTTAAATTTTCCACGTACTATCCTAGGTGTTTTTTTTTTCCCTTGGTATAATATCTTTATTATTTTTTATCGTTTTTTATTTGGTGCTTGTTTTTTTTTCTTTCTCCGGCTAGTCATTATTTAATTATTGTTCTTATTTCTTTTTTTATTCCCTTTCTTTCCATTTATTTTTCAAAAAAAAAAAAATAATAATAAAAAAGAAAATAGGATCAGTCTTTAAATCTATTTGAACTTTGGTTAACTTTACGACCTACCAGATTAACGTTCGGGGTCTGCACTCTACCTATCAGTTGCTGTGTATCCATACCCAAACTGTAAGACCGCATATTCTAGCACTTGGCGAATGTAAGGTGTAACCGGGAAGTGAACAGTTTTATTCTGTTCCCGGATGTCACCTTGTCCCAGCTTTTTCTCGCCAGCGAGGTGTTGCACTTTATATCCGTGATGGTGTGTCTTTCCAATTAGTTGCCCATTTAGGAAATTGCTCCAATCCAGTTTAATTACATCTGGATAAATTTATTGATCCAAAGACATATTATGTACTTTTGTTAAGTGTATAGAAGCCCAGCAATGACAGCAGCGAGCACTATTAGAACTGGATGGGTTATCTAAATCTATCTAGTATATATACACTGCAAACCCTGACGCTGAAACCGTTATCGCGGGCGATTTTAATGTTCATAAAATTGCCTGGCTTAAACATTCCTCCACTACGGATCAGGGGCGACGTGATACTGGGCTTTTTGCCTCTTTAAACGGATTAACACAACTGGTGGATGAGCCTACTCGTTTGCCAGACATCGCAGGACATTTTTCTAACCTTCTTGACCTATTTCTCACCAACCAACCAGAGAAATATTCTGTCTCTATCATATCCCCATCGCCGATTGGCATTACTGATTTCTTGATTCGTGCTCAATTCCCAGTTGCAGCAACCAAACCGCTGACAGTCAAGGAAACTCTAAAAAACATTTGGCATTTCAAAAGAGCCAATTGGGGGCTGCTAAATTGCTTCTTTTATGCCTTTAATTGGATGTTGTGCTTCGATTCCAATGACTGCGATGAAGCCTGTAGAAGTATCACCGAGATTATCCTGAAGGGTATGAAGCTCTACATAACTTCCAGTTAAAAGAGAGCCAGACCGTCGAAGGATTCTTCAATAAAGAATGTTTCGATGCAATTCAGACCAAAAAACAAGCTTTTCAAACATTTAAAGGCAATAAAACACCTGCCAACAGAGAACTTTTCAATGCGTCAAGAAATGCCTGCAAGTCCATACTCAATCGTATTAAATTTGGGCATGACCAAAAACTTCGACGGAAAATCCTCCAGTGCCCGAAAGGCTCGAGGTCTTACTGGTCAATTGTCAAAAGAATCAACAACAATTTCATTTGTTCTTCTATACCATTTCTAATTGTTGGCGACCGTACCGTGGTTGATCCTAGCGAAAAAGCCAACTTACTAGCAGCAAGAAACTCAGCCTGCCACCTTCAAAAAAATCGTCCTTCGTTGAAAATCCTTCTGGTTTCTGCATTTTCGCACGAGACTTATTTCTCTGGTCCTTACAGAGCTCAATATTCACAAATCTGCCGGTCCGGACAGTATTCCCTCCCCCCCCATTACCCTTAAAAAAAGCGCCTCTTCTTTAGCTAAACCTCTTCGCAATGTTATCTATTTTTCTTACTCTTCTGGGTGCTTGCGAATGTTCAGCCCATTCCCGAGAAAGGAAGCAAAGAAACTGCTGTCAATCGTGAAATCGTCAAATATCTGGAGTATAAACAGCTCATCCATGATCGTCAATATGGGTTCCGTTTTGGACCGGGGGATCTTTTTGTCTACTTGACAGAGCGTTGGAACTATGGCGAAGGTCAAGTTCTCGCACTTGACATTGCAAAAGCCATCGGCCTCAATAATAGCCTTGTTCAATGGATTGAGAGTTATCTCTCTGAACGTACTATACGAGTAATATTAGATGATTCCGGCGTCCCTCAAGGTTCTGTTTTATCTCTAACTCTTTTCTTAGTTTTCATAAACGACCTTCTGGCGTCCACTCTCTGTCCACAGTACTTTAGACAGCACCTACGAATTTAACTCTGCTGCTTCCAATAGCAGGGAGTTATTCAGTTCGCTGAACTTGGATCTTAACTTAATCCTGGAATGGGGCAGGAAAAACAGAGTAGAGTTCAATGCATCCGAAACACAGGCCTGTCATCTATCCCTCAAACATGATGTTTCAGTGTTGTCTCATAATGTAACCTTTGATGGTGCACAGCTTACCACTTCGGAGAATTTCACACTGTTAGGCATCAAAATTAATGACCACCTGAATTCGGCCCAGCATATCTTTGATATTGCCCTTGACGCCTCTAAACGTCTAGGTATTCTCCGAAAATGCTATTTATTCACACCCATCTATAAGGCTTACATTAGACCACGTTTAGAGTATAACTCGAATGTTTGGGCTGGCGCACCCAAAACAAACCTCGCGTTGCTTGATCGTTTTCAAAAACATGCGTTCCAACTGATTGGAGACGAAACCATCACGTCTTCTATAGATTCTCACGAGCATTGCATAAATGTCGGAGTACTCAGCATTTACTATCGGTACTTCCATGGTAAATACAGTACGGAACTAAGCGCATTCATTCCTCCTCTGCATACTTTTCCCCGGAATACTCGGCAAGCTGAACGTGCACACGAGTAAACAGTCAAACCTTTGCCTTCTCGTACAGTGAAATATAGGCAGTCATTCATTTGCCAGCTAGTTTGTTTCCCAACAAATACAACCTGCGGAGCTTCAAGAAGAATGTCCACCGTCATTTTCGTTTTTCTCCACTTTAATACATCCACTTCCTGTACCGACATAACTGTGCATTGCATTAAAGGGTGACCCCCTAAGACTCGGTGCCGTAAAAAAAAATAATCACAGAGTTTATTAAAATGTTTTCCACAAAATTTTAGCTTCAAACAAATCTAGGTAGTGAAAAAATTAGTTTAATGTGTATCGCCAAATTGTGCAATTTATATGGGAGGTGATAAAAAGAGAGGGTGGATTAAACTAATTTTTTCTTAAGCTCTAAGGTATGAAAAAAATAATGAATGAAGGAAATATGGAGAAAATTTTCGTCAGTGTAACTAGATCACAGATGTTAGACAATTTGGTCATCCAGTTTCTTTATCAGACAAAATTTTTGAGCTATATACATATTTGTTTCTTTTTTTATCTGTCGAAAATATAAAAGCTATTTGTTGAAATAAAAAGCACACAAGAGTATTAACACATAACAACATATTTTGTTTATCCTAAGACAGTCATATTGCTGTTTTAAAGGTATTTATAAAACAAAATATTCTGTGCATATGAGAAACTGCCCAGCGCCTACTTTTGATGGATTTAGAGCCAGTCTTTCAGAGTTTCGGTTTAGGTTTTAGGAGGGTGGTCTCCCAAAGAGAACCAGTTGGTTCCATTGTACTCTTCCTATTTGAAAAATGTGATGTTACTCCTCTTGTGCTAACGACTTGGTAAGGCTTGCGAACCGAAGCAGTCTCGAATGTTTTACGCGTCTGTGGTCGTCCAGTTCTGAGAAGAATCTAGAGCCTAAAGAAAGGAGATGACTGTTGAAAATTTGCGGACAGTTACAAAGATAGTGTTCGATAGATTCTTCATTTTCCTCGCAAACTTTGAAAAGGCTGTCGCTCGGGATTTAAACTCAAGACCTTCGCATTGTAGACTAACATTCTACCCACTAGGCTTCACCCAGCGTACATACATTACATGATACAACGTATGTTTAAACCTTCGTTTCGCGGGTACCGTGACAAATTTGAGGATTAAAATACGATGAAAGTCTTCGCTACCATTTAGAAACCAGGATGTGTACCAGGTATATGCATGGTATTGTGTGATACACTGATGGTATTGATGATACCAGGTATGGTATGCAATACCTGGCATCATCAATACCATTAGTGTATCACAGTGTACCCTAGGTACTACATGATTAATAATTTAGCTAAGACGGCTAGAAGGCGCACCAGAATGCCATTTCAAACGATTACAGCAAATTGTGAAGATATATTAAATTTATGGGTACGATCGAACAAACATGTCTTCTATGGTTTATATTCCTTATCATCACTTCAAGATCATTAATCAGGAGCTTTAATAACGGAACCGGCTTAGATTACAGAAAAATTTGATCGATACTTTTACATTACTAATACTTTATGTAACAGAACCGAATGCTAATACTCCCGACGCAGTGGACAATCGAACAAATGACGAAAACATATTAGATGGAATATGACCGGTAGTATCAAAAAGATGTGCCGCCACACCAACACCAACAATTACAAATGTAATGAAAATGTCTTTTCTATCTGTACTATTGCAAGTTAGGAACAAAGCTAGCGTAAGACTGATTTTCAAAAAGATTCCAAAATGTTGATATTAAAATGTAAACCAATATCACTAACTTCTGCCGTATGTAAAGCTAAGTACAATATACATTCCGCTTCATATTTATAACCCACATAGAAATTTTAGGTTATTTCTACTCGGAAAATTATTATGCTTTTGTATTTCATTGCTAAATGTAGAAAGCCTGGAGCTGAAATTATTTGTAAGTAAAAAATTGCAAGGATTCGTTATTTTTGCAACAGTTCCAACTATTATACGTTTTTTGCTCGTTTCATATATATAACCTAGTTGAAATTTTCAACAAAGTGTTTATTTCATATAAATTTTAAATAAAAAATTTTATACAAAAACTTACTAATTAATAGGGCCTCCTTAGGATTTTATGACTTCAAAAATCATTTTTTTCCTCGATTGGATTAATTTATTTAACATTTCAGGGTCAAGTTTCTGCCATTCATCAAGGATTGCAGCTTTCCATTCCACCAGTGATTCATACTGGCGATTTTCAGCATATACCCGTCTGACAAGAACTCCCCTAATGTTTTCAATGGAATCCAGATCGGGAGAACATTCCAGCCAGTTCATCACCCTAATAGAATTTGTCTCCATCCAGCCCATTGTTACACGACTGGTATGAGTTCTGGCATTATCTTGTTGGAAAGTTCAGTTTTTTTCGCCATGTTCTGCCAGAAATGGCAGTAAACTGTTTTCGAGTACTTGGATGTAGTCTCTACTGTTCATCTGTGATGAAATAAATTGTATATCCAAACGTCTTGCTGCAGAAAATGCTCTCCACAACATCAAAGAATCGCCACCAAAATTCCTCTTCGAGAAATAGAGAGGTTCCTTTCTCAGATCGTGCCAGTAAGAATTAAATCCGTCGGATCCATCTCAGTTCCATTTCTTTTCATCAGAAAATATCACCTGAAAATGAAATCTTGAGCTTAAACAATGAAGAAGTATGAAAGCCAGTATGTCTTACAGAAGACCAATCTGTAGCCATGTGGTTTTTTGAGAATTTCATCCGAGCTTTCTTATAGCGATCTAATAGTCGTGGAGCACTCTTCATTTTACCTCTAGAAATGTTAGGATTACGTTGAATCGTTCTCCAAACCGTTGTTTTTGACACCTTTGTTGAGACAAGAGCTGCCAATTTATTGCAACTTAGTGTCGAATTGCTTGCTGCCCGTACAATTTTCCTCTCTCCCTGCGGAGATAGTTTTCTTTTTCTTCTCTTTCGCTTCGTTTTCCCATATAACTCCGGATATTTTAAAAAGTTTCGAATTATACGGCGACTGCGAGCAACTTTTCCCGAAATTTCACTTATGTTCAAACCATCATCTTTGTACGCTAAAATTTCACCCTTTTCGACATCATTTAAAGACACACCGCGCGGCATTTTAAATAGTAAGATTATTACGAAACTCTCTTGTAAACACCAACTTAACTGATTCAGTGTGTCGATTTCTAACTGCACTAATCACCATGTGGGTTATAAATATGAAACGCACAAAAATGACGAATTTCCAAGAACTGTAGGAAAAAGAACGGTAATGAGAAATGATTTACAGAAAAATCATTGTACAGAGTTTCTCAATCTTTCCTTGTATTTAATTTGGGGCAAAATTATTTTACGGCGAAAATATTTTTTGAAATTGGTAGGTGGGTTATAAATATGAAACGGAGTGCCGCGAAAATGAGAGAATTCATCGCAGATGACTTTACAGAGAGATGTAGATATAGTTTCGTTAAGCAATTGGATATGGAACTGCGATGTTCGCATAGCCTAGAGCCGGTAATCGAGCTGTCAGTCGGCGATATTCCAACTCCGACAAATGACAGCTCGTACTGAAAAGATGATATAAGTTTACGATTTCGCTAGAAATGCCTGCCGATAGTTTAAATTCATACTTAACCTATAACTCTTGTGAAATACAAGATCGATCGCAGAATATAAGAAAAATACCCTTCGATTTGAAAACTTCCCGGTCTGTGCTTGAACCTGGTGTCCAAACTCTAATAAGATAGGGTCCGTTCTTCTTCTTTGAGAAATATTTGTTTATTTAATAAAATATAAACAAATAATTTTTAATTATTTCCGTTTCCTTCAAACACTCCTAATTTGCCAAACTCAGTCCAGAGCATTCCACCACACAAACACCGATGCTGATGAACTTTTCTCGCCAAAATTTAGCCACAATTTTTGAATCTACTTTAATTAGATTCAAATGGATTCAGTTTTAGGCATCAAGCTTAGTTTCGAAAACATCGATTTTATTTTGAACTCATTCTTGGAATAAAAATTATTTGAAATTATGATTGTTTTACAGTAGTCAAAAAAAGAATATCGGCCGGGAATTGAACCTGGGGGCCGCCTGAATGCCAGGCGAGTGCTCAAAAACATAACAGAACTACGATTGTGCGTAAAGCTCAGTCATACGATACGATAGATGAAAAAGAAATTTTGTATGGGGAGTGGTAGAAGGGGTAACAGCATTGAACTAATTTTTTTCACATCATGCTAGAGTAGGTATAAAAATGTTTTGTACCAAATTTGAGCTTCAAAAATTGAACAGATGCTGAGAAAATGAGTGCATTGTTTTTAGTGAAATTGAGCAGTTTATATGAGAGGTAGTAGAAGGCGTCGGAGTTTTTTAGTGATTTTATAAGAAACAACTATAATCATCATGCAATTGATATATTTTAAATAGTAAATCAGTAAGATTCATACTTTTCAAAAAATCTAATTTTGGAAAATATATGATAATGTGTCACATTGTATGGGATAGAACGGGAGAAGTTAATCGGTTTACTTTTCTCCGATATTAATTATAATACTAATTAAGGATTTAGTAAAAAATTTGAGCTCGATAAACGTTATACGTACTAAGCGAATTGGTTTACATTATTTCATGAAAAAGTGCAGTTTGTATGGGATGTGATGGAAGGAGTGGGGGGATTCAAATAATGTACACCATAGATCACATTTACGATAAAAATAATATATTCTAAATATAAAATTATTCGCTCATAGGGCTTTCAAGCAAATTTGATTATTACATATTTTTGAAAATGATTCATTTTGTATGGGCGGGGGTAGAAGGCGTGGAGGTATTGCAATAAGACCAAACACAGATTACATCTCGAAGCATACCTAATAAACTGTGAAAGTTTCATTACAATCGGTTCAGCCATTTTTGCGTGAAAGCCGGACAGACAGACAAACAGGCGAATTTTAGAAACGTGTATTTCCGCTTAGTTATTGTCCAAATAAAGCAAAAGACTAACATTTATAAACAAACAACAGACAGACACTACAATTATATTTATATTGTTACAGATCTGGCAACCACGCAATTCGATCTCTCTCTCGAATCGTCGAGAATGACGTAGAACATTATCCCCTACTGTGTAAAACGCCATCTAGAACGTTCAAGCAAAACCTGGAATAGTCTGGACACACACACATACCCACCCGAAGAATACACCACAAGGTTCGAGAATTGGGAAAAAACTCAATATAAATACCGCAGCTTTCAGACCAGCAGTTAGTCATTTTTAAATGATCGAGACGCGAACCGGTGCAAGAAAAGCGATAGTAAACACGCGAAAGTGTTGTCGTAAAGCGCAAAGTGATCGGGAAATTATATAAAAGTGCGAATAAATAAATTGTCCATTGTTTTTAAACGAATTGTGTTTTACTTGAAATCGGCGAACCTCTAGCTCGCAACAATATGTATAGATAAATAGTAATGGCAAAGCTAAACTATGAGCACATTTTTTTAAGAGGATTTTCGGAAGACCATCTGGACCAGCAGTTTTACATATATTAAGACTAAACCATTTACTTAGAAGCAATGTACATGTAATATGATATTTAGATGCATGAAATACTGAACTAGAGGAAGGACAATAAATAAATTGTGTAGTTGTGTTATTAAAGATTTAGGAAAAGTTTAAGGCGAATAGGTTAGCAATAACACTATAATCACTACTATGATAGTCACCTAAATACATAGTGTAACGAATTTTCTTTCCTGAAAGTATTAATATACTTCCAAAAGTATTTACTGTTCTCTGGAATTTTGTGTTCAACGATTCGCGTTTTTTTTTTCAAATTAATTCGAAGTTGTGTTTTGCATTTCGCTCTCAATACCAAAAAAAAAAAAATGATAGTCAATTAAAGTTCCAGACTGTTCGGAGGATAAATGCGCAATTCTTTTCCTCACGAATAAATTTTTTCAATTCAGTTGAATGCCAAACAGGGTAAAAAGACATTTTCAAGCATATATTAGCAACATTATTGGCCACACGTTTATTTAAATGTTATTTATTTAACATAACAAGACTATGATTTCGCGTAAAGTCCAATCATACGATACTTTAAATGAAATAGAAATTTTTGTGATCTTGAGAAATTTTGTGTGGAGAGTGGTAGAACGGGTGACAGAATTGAACCAATACGAACATTATGGATTTGACAAATTTCCCAATCGCTCAAATTTCAGAACATTAACATTGATACTTTGGAAGAAAATCGATATTTGGTAAATTTGTAAAATTGTGTCAATTTGAATGGAAGGGGTAGAAGAAGTGAAGCTAATCAGTTAATTTTTTCGGGTCTCGGAACATCAAGTTCGACGGTATCCAGAACGATCCCTACCTACCACTCTCAGTACAATCGCCACTCAAACTGACATTAAGATACAGCAGAAGCCTGATGAGACACAAACTGTAAACTCCTCTTCTGGAGTACCGAGTTGTATTAGCAAGAATGCCAAGCCAACCAACCCGGTTCCCTTATACAGAAAAGGTCTGCACGAACGCCATAAACACTATCACCAAGTTAGAGCCCAGATATTCAGAGACCTGTCCGAGCTACAATTCTCATTGCCAAAACCTAAGCGTTCAACACTACGCATACGTGGATGGTTCAAGCGGAAACAAAAGAGATCTACAATGCATATATCATCACTAATAACCATGCCAGGCGACCCTAGACCCTATGCAGCGTTATCCATCCAAGATGAATCGCTTACTAGCCTACTACATAGTGGCGCTAGCGCAAGTTGTCTGGGATCTGGAGCAACAGACCGGTTGAAACGTTTAGGTCTTAAATTCAGGCGGACGGACTTAAAAATCAAAACCGTGGACGGTACTTCGCACCCTATTTTGGGAGTGGTACGTGTATTGGTGTCCTTCAATGGTGTAACGAAAGCTGTGCAGCTACATATAAAACCCAACCTTAGCCGAGAGCTTTATCTGGGCATTGATTTTTTTTTTGTATTGGAGGGGTACAAGAAGTGAAGCTAGTCAGTTAATTTTTTCGGATTTTAATAACAATGCTAATTAAGCATTTCGTACAAAATTTGAGCTCGATAAATTTTATAAGCTACACACAGATGGAGTCTGAGTGATAATATCAACTTCTGTATCATTAAGTTTTTTCTTCAAACCTTATTTCATAGCGTTACAAACTTTAGAGCAACTTATAATGCTCTCAGACTCCAGTTCTTAACATAACATAAAAAAATGCCAATTCTTTAAGATATTCAAATTGGAAGACTTCGAAATTTACAACCGTCAAACTTTTCGTTAAAATTTTTAAAACTTCCGTGCGATCAATAATACTTCAATTTTCAAATTTAGAACTCATATTTCAAAAACGATGTTGAGTGGCTAGAAAAATTTTAAAGGTGAGCAATAAAGATTTTTCGTGAATTAGGTTGTTTAAGTTACGAAGAAAGACTTATGTAAGGTCCGTTTCATATTTATAAGGTCACTTAATATTTTTAAAAATATGAAACGCTTACGTGAATTTGTACACTACGGTTTCTCTAAGATATTCCATGCACTGGTGCAAATAGCACAGTGTACAAATACGCAGTATCTGAACGAACAAAATTTGCTCTTGTTTCATATTTATAAGGTCAAAAAAACTTTTCTCTTTTAATTAATTTTTTATTAAACATAAACATAAAAAATAAACGCAAAATTACATAGAACCAACAGATAATATTGCACCCATTCAACAATACTTTATTTACTCTCCCTTCCATACTGCCAACGAGGTTTGTGATAATCCCAGGCTCTATTCAACACCATTCCACTTATATTGCGCGAATAAGCTCTGCAATTGAGTTGAACTGGTGGTTATTGGCGTAAATCCCTTGTGATAATATGCCTTATAGATTTTCTATTGGATTCAAGTCAGGTGAGTAGGCAGGCCACTGCATAAGTTGAACCCTTTTAGCGGCAAACCAACTTTTTGTTTCACGGCTTACATGAATTCTCGCGCTATCCTGCTGAAAGATCCATTCTTCTGAACCATGTTCATTTAAAAATGGTACTAAAGCCTTCTCCAAAACTTCGATGTAGTTTGCATTCTTCATTCGAGAGGAAACGATCTGGATTTCTAAACATCCTTCAGCACAAAATGCTGCCCACGTCATCACATTACCGCCAACAAAATTCCTCTTCGCAAAATTTAATGGCTTTTAACGGATATCACGATAATATCCCCGAGAGCCGTCAGGACTATCGAGATTCTCGTCGGAGTATACAATCTTAAAATGATAGATCTCTATTGAATTGTAGTTTTTTGCATCGATTTTTTTTACTTACCCGATTCCATGTGCTTGGCTGTCAATTTTAGCATTACCTTTTTTTTTTCGTATCGAATGAAATCCGTACATTTCAAAGTTCTCCAAACGGTAGAACGTGATATTTCATTGCCTACCATGGTTCTGAGCTGATTAAGAGAGGTAGACGCATTCGAAGATGCGCGTACAATTCTCCTTTGTGTGGTTTGGTCCAGCTTTCTCTTTCTTCTAGATCGTTTTTGAGTGCCGTAGGAATCTGGAGAACGCAAATATTTTGCACAACACACAAACTTCTCTTAATTCTACGCGAAATCTCTCTCAAACCTCTCCGCATGAAGGGCGTTAATAAACCCTTTTTCTTGTTCACTCAGTACTTTTCCACGTGGCATTATGAGTAATCTTAATGAATTAGGAAAAACAATTAAAAATCTAGCTCTTAATTACCGTGTTGTTAGTACTTCCGCAGTTTTATCACAACTGACCTTATAAATATTAAACAAGAGCAAATTTTGTTCGTTCAGATAACGGGAATATCGTTAGCGAATAATTGCGTATTTGTACACTGTGCCATTTGCACCATTGCTTAGAATATTTTAGAGAAACCGTAGTGTACAAATTCCTGTAAGCGTTTCATTATTTAAAAATATTAACTGACCTTATAAATAAGAAACAAACCTTATATTTGCTTTCTAGTTCTAGAGCAAAGGTGGCTAAGAGGTGATGCAAAGTTTCTTGTGAAACTTACTGCAAAAAAATGAAATCTCTCGACAAGATCGTTTTTACGGTATAGTAAGCCATTACAGAAGATCTAGGGTGTAGCCTAGTAGGTAGCATGTTGGTCTTGTAATGCGAAGGTCGTGAGTTCAAATCCCGGTCGGCGCAATATATAATTCCAGCACATTGCCTGCTTGGTCACCTCAATCTACGAAAATGAAAAAATTCGTAGAAAGAGGGTTGTGCGAAGGGCTAACAACCCTTCCACAATAAGTAATGAAAAATGTTAAGGAACCTGAATATCAGGAGGCTGTAGCGCCATTGTAGAAGAAGCCATTAAAGAAAGAAAGTATTGAGAAGAAATTATTAAACTATAATATTATCACTGACTGCTATCAATTTATTGATATCGCGGTAGATTAGCCATTTTTCGATGCAACAGGACAACAAGACTCACAATACACGATTCTTCGGAAGTCATGTTTAAAAGTTTCAAATCGTATACAATTGCATGGCGATCAACAACACGTAATTTAATGACGTTGCTGCATCATACGCGACACTTTCTTTTGAACAGAAACACAGTACCGATTATGGAAGAATGGAATAATGAATTAATACGATTGAGTCGCATCTGGTGGTTTATAATCAACTCCTATGTGCTATAATCCTCGGAGAATAAGGATTCATAGTGAGAAAGTTAGATTAATAGTCATGTACACATGCAGGGAAAAATGTGGGAGGGTATCTAAAGAATAGTTTTTGATACGAGGCTATAGGATATGCCGATGACCTCGTCATTATCATTAGGGGCAAACATGATTTAATTATATCAGAAAGGATACAATCAGCCTTAGAAGTGATAATGAACTGGTGTCAGTCTAAAAACTTGAACATCAACCCAGGTAAGACTGAGCTAGTACCATTTACAAATAGAAGGAAATTGTACATCATACCCTCTTCAATAAATGGCACAATAATACCCTTTTCAGACGAGGTAAAATATCTGGGTGTTATACTAGATAGCAAACTCAACTGGAATAAACATATAGAATGGACTCATGCCAAAGCACTAAAGGCATTTTGGGCCTGTAAAAGCTTATTTGGCAGAAAATGGGGACTAAAGCCCAAAATGATTTACTGGTGCTACAGAACAATCATTCTTCCAATAGTCACATACGGATCAACGATATGGTGGACTAAAACTTTACAAAGAAAAGCACAGCTTACGCTACAAAAAATCCAAAGGCTAGCTTGCCTTGATATTACAGGAGCTATGAAAACCTGTCCCACAGCGGCAATGGAAATGTTCCTTAACATCCCTCCGATACATCTACAAATAAAAAACGAAGCTATCAAAGGGGTGTTACGCATACAGAGGGAAAACAAGTACAAACCAGGGGATTTTAGAGGCCACCTCAAAATCCTAAAAAACCCAAAATTGGAGGTTCTAACCTCCACACTATCGGATGCTATGCCGATAAAATATAACTTTGAAACCCCCTTCAAAGTTGTAATCAGAGAACGCAAGGACTGGCAATCCTCGCTACCTGAAATGAAAGAGGGATCAACCATCTGGTATACATATGGTTCGCGCACCTCTGAGGGGACAGGAGCCGGAGTCAAAGGCCCTAACTTCTCGGTTTCAAAACTCCTCGGCAAAGAAGCCACAATATTCCAGGCTGAACTAATTGCAATGGAGCTATGTATCCAAGAGAATATAAGGAGAGCTCATCGCAACAAATCAATTTATATCCTATCGGATAGTCAGGCGGTTCTCAAAGCCCTAACATCCAATAAACACGGATCGAGGTTAGTTTGGGACTGTCTTCAAGACCTAATCATCCTGGGGAAAACGAACGACGTAATCTTAATGTGGTTACCAGGACATATGGGAATTGAGGGAAACGAAGAGGCTGATCGCCTTGCAAAAAATGGCGCGGAAAAAAACTTTATTGGTCCAGAGCCATTCTGCGGAAAACCAAAAGGGCATCAAAGCTCGACACTTAAGAAGTGGGTTGAACAAGAACACAAAATCTACTGGAATAGACGTCCAGGCTTATCAACATCAAAAAAAAAAAATCATACCACAAAAAAACAAAGTGGAAGATATCCTAAAATTCAGGAAGAGCGATATTAGTACGCTAATTGGCCTAATGACGGGGCACAGTGGAGTGAACCACTACCTCAATAATATGGGCTTAGCTGAAGCCGACATCTGCCCTCTCTGTCTCGAAGACTCGGAAACGACAATACATATCCTATGCCACTGTGAAGCAGTGGCAAGGAAAAGGTATAATCTTCTGGGGAAAGGTTTCATTTCCACCGAGGAACTAGCCAACATGGCTCCCTTACAGATACTCAAATTAGCTAAAGCTATTGAGTTATGGTAGGGTATAGGGGCAATAATCGCACAATAGGCCAAAAAAGCCGCAGTGCTCTCATGTATTCCCCTAACATAAATAATATAATAAAGAATAGTTTTTGTCTGGTTTTTTTTCAATACCGAACAGTACAATAGAACATTGCTGAAATTGGAGAGTATTTAAGCAAGAGGTGTAGAGTTGGAAGGGCCTATTATTTGACAGCTGGTCGCTTGACAGTTGTCAAATGTTGATATTTGTCATCAATAAACGCGGGAAATTTACCATGGAACGCTACACAGTCGTTGAATCTTATTACGAAAATTCGCGCTCAATCGCAGTTAGGATGCGTGAAATTCGAGCAAATTTTGATCGTAACCATGTGCCTTCTGAGACGTGTGTGCGCAACCTACTCAAAAAATTCCAAGAGAATGGCTCAGTGCAAGATGTGAAGACACTAAAAAGACTTCGCCCCTGACGTTCGACCGCAGTGAAGGACAGTGTTGAAAACGACCCAAACACCGCCATTCGTCACTGTGCTCAAGAATTCGACCTCTCCACGTCCACACTATAGCGGATATTGACAAAAGATTTGGGTCTGCATGCGTACAAGGTCTAATTGACTCAAGAACTGCAGCCGGCGGACTACCAGCAGCACCGTACGTTCTCTGATTGGGTCCAAAAAAAAATAGGACATATTTTGAAATCATTTCAATATGCGGTCGACGTTTCTGACTTGTTTCTTGGTGCTGAGGTCTAGAAGTTTTTTAGGGACTTTAGCTGAACATTGATTAGTGGGATCATCTCAGGAGATATGATCGCCCAAGTTTGTTCTAACAACACTGGACTAGAACACGTCATGATTAAGCATGGTGACCCTTGGGTCGACGCGTCACGACCTTGTATTAAGAGACCCGAAAACGGTGAACTATTTGTGGAGTTTTATAGTACTCGGCAAATGGTCATCGGAGGGAACCTTTTTCCACACAAGAGTCACCATAAAAAATCTTGGGTTTCCCCTGATGGTGTTACTCAGAACCAGATCGACCATTTGGCTATAAGTCGCCGATGGAGAAGATGTCTCCTCGATGTGCGAGTGAAGCGTGGAGTTGACGTAGGGAGTGATCATCACTTGATGGTTGCCTGGTTGAGATTGTGCACAGCGGCTACCCGACGGCCACAAATTCTTCAAATGAAGCGCAAGCTTAATGTGGACAAACTTAGAGACCCCAACAAAAAGCGCGATTACATCAATATTCTACACGAAAAGTCATCCACATTGGGCGAATATGAAATACGCACACTGGACACCAATGGGGAGGCAATCAGAAACACTTTTCTAACTAGTGCTGAAGAATTTGTGGGATATATGTATGCAAAGCGTTGAGAAACCCTGGATGTCGCAAGACACATAAGACAAGGTTGGCGGTCGGAAAAATGCCAAATTGGCAATCATCTCTCAACCCGATATCAACCAAGGAACATCCAACTTGAGGCAGAATTACTGCGATGCTCATATACAGTTTAAAAATGCTATATGCAAGAGAAAGGCCATTGAAGATCTGGCCAACAAGGCAGAATCTGCGGTTCACCTTGGGGATATGGGTTCACTATTTAAAATTATGAAACAGTTGACGAGCAAGAATTTCACAGCCAACCACCCGGTGAGAGATGTCAACGGAACTTTCCTTAAACATTTTAAACATCTTGTCAGAGGAAGATATTCCAGAAACAGAACTACTACCAAGCATCCAACCGCAACAATCCTCTATTAGGGACAATACCCAAGATAAGTAAGAGAGCTTACGCCATTCGATCAATGGCGGGAAGGAAAGCCTCAGGTTCTATACCTGAGGCTTTCCTCCTTTTCTTTCCTTTCCTCCTTGAAAGCCCCGAAAACAGTAAAACAGAAATGCCTACTCGAACATCGACATTCAAAACAAGGACAATGCCCAATTTGGCCATAATGAGCATCACTTACAGGAGATATTTGGTTTTGTCTTTTTTTATTTTATTTATTAGTCATTTCTGTTTTACTGTTTTGAGTTGTATGGGAGGCCCTTGAAAGGACGTAGCGCAAAAATCGAATTTACCGGATTCTGAGAGCGCATAAATCATAAATCGATCGTGCATCATTACTTGGTACGATTTTTTGTTGTTCGAGTAGGAATTTCTGTTTTACTGTTTTCGGAGCTTTCAATCTGTATGGGAGGCCCTTGAAAGGACGTAGCGCAAAAATCGAATTTACCGGATTCTGAGAGCGCATAAATCATAAATCGATCGTGCATGATTACTTGGTACGATTTTTTGTTGTTCGAGTAGGCATTTCTGTTTTACTGTTTTCTGAGCTTTCAATTGTATGGGAGGTCCTTGAAAGGACGTAGCGCAAAAATCGAATTTACCGGATTCTAAGAGCGCATAAATAGCGCATAATTCCTATGTATTTATTTTTTCAATTATATCATTTTTTAGGGGTGGGGGGGCTAGCTTGCCGCCTACTCAGCCCCCCCACCTTAAAATAATTAATTCCTACTAAACCAAATGAGCGCAAAATTTTTTTCTTTGTGTTTTCGAAAGCGCATAAATAGCGCATAATTCAGTAATTTTTTCGTTATTTTTCAATGAAGTGGGGGGGCTAGCTGGGCAGACGTGAATAAACAAGTCTTGGCAACAGCTTAAGGCCGATGCTCAGGATCGCGTCTTGTGGAAGAAAGTTGTTTCTGTCCTATGCCCCTATAGGGGGTCTTAACAAGAATTTGATTGATTGATTGATTAGTGGGAAATAGATCCAACAAAGTCGGAAACCTGACTTTGTATAACGCCCAGTGTTTACAGAGACTAAGACGTCCAGATTGGATGGGATACGATTACGGATAAGGTAAAGTTCGATCTCATCTTTATGCGGAAGGATTTTATCTGGTAGTAGAATTGACTGAGCTAGAGAACAAGCTAGAAGAAGAAGAATGGAATGTGTGAGAGCTGTGAAGAATTCGATATAAGAGTCAATATGCAACGAACGCATGTGCGGTCTCGAAAACAAAATATTTAGTTGTCTGCTCAGTGGTATCGAAAAGTCAATGGAAATCTCCCTAGTAAAATAAATAATACCAATAAATTGCTACCTGAAAGTTACAAGAACAGTGATACGAATAATACTCAATTATTTATGAGGAAGAAGATAACATCGTCACCATTCCGCACAAGCCATGTGGCTCATAAAAAGCGATAGCCGCTAATCTGGAATACTGCTTCCAACTGGATTACCACTGCCGATAAAATGCAAATAAGTTTACAATAGTTTCACTAATTCATAGACAAACTCTCGTTGTTATCTTCTCCATATCGGAAGCTCTTAAAATAAAACTCGTTTTTCTAACTTATACGCATAGCAATACCAAAAAAACTGAATGCGACTTAAGACCTTAAATTGCTTTCAATTGAAGACAACTGTGGAATATTCTCCACAAACGATAGAAAATCAGCAACAAACAAGCGATGGAATAAAGTTTAAAGGAAAAAATACATGAGTATAAATGACGCAAATAGAAAACCATAAGCAACAATGATCTCGATTGATTGCAAAAATGATGCAAATTTCGTTCGATTCGACCGAAGTGGGGAGCTAGAAAGCCAGCAATTGCTGATCAGACTTTGCCTGTCCATTCAATAAGTACGCAAGATGATACCAAAGAAATATCGTAATAAAAACGAGTCGCATATCTCGAGTTGGACATGCCCGTTTAAAATGCAAATCAAATGAAGTCGAAAATGTTTGAAATTTTCTGAAAAAAAAAATGTTACGCTGGAGAGCTCGGGTGAAAAATTGAAATGCAAATTACGATTTGGGTCATCGCCAATTAAAACGGAAAGTGAAAAAGACGACGTTGACGAGGCGATTGCCTTGCTTCTTCGAGACCGTTTTCAAGACCATCGAGAAGTGCATGGTGTTTTATTTTTAACCAAGGGGTGCTGGAACTCTGTACATATGACGAAAAGCATGCAAACAATGGGGGTAGGCAGAAAATAGCGAAAAGAAAATGGAAATCTTGTTATTTACCAGCAAATCGATCGGGCTCTACTAGTCCGGTGTCGAGGTCAAGACCACAGATAACAAAATAATCAGCAAATCGTGACAACGCAGGATCGTCCTTTTTTGTCGTTGTGATGACGGTGGTGGCATTGCTGGGAGTGTTGGAGGCGCTGGAACCATTTCCCGTACTATTTCTGATTACGCCGCCCGAATCTGCGTTTTGTTCGGTCATGGTTGGATTTTTTCTTTTCTTTTATTTTTCACATTCACACGAGATTAAATTGTTGGATGCTGGCAAATTTCTCTAACGATGAAAGCACTAACGAGCAGCGAAGATGGGTGGTGAATGTCAGCGAGAGGGCAGAGCCGCCAGCAGCAACAAACACAAAAATTGATTTTCCTTTCGAATGCTTGGAAGTCATTGTCTTTCTCTCCCGCGGGAACACTTCTCTTCAATTGCCGTGAATTTTCATAACATTAAAACTTAACGGAATGACGGTCAAAAACTGCACAAGAAATTATTAAATCGGAAGAATCATACAAAAAAAAAGAAAACTGCGCGCCTCCGGACTCAAATCATTTTGGTGATTTCTTGCACGCGACGAAGGACCGCGGCGAGTTGAAAAATCCGTTTGATTTTTCGATTTATTTATTCCGATTCGATACGTACACAATTCTCAACGCGAAAAACTCGACTTTATCACCCTGGAAAATTGCAAATTTTATCGGAGTTTTTCTTCTCTGCGCGCTGCGCCGTGACGTTCGTACACTTGATTATTGGACCCAGTTTTTCTTTTCTTTAATTTTGTCTAATTTAGAAAAGGCGCTAGTGTTGGTGAACTGTCAAAAAAGAACTTTCATTGTGGAAATGAAACAAAACATTTTTTTTCGTATCAAAGGGAGGAGAAATTGGAATGATGGGAGAGTGAAATTGGAATCCACTGTGATTAAAATGTATTTAAATCGGATTGAGAAGAATTATTGATTGGTTTTATGAATTAAACTGGCTTTATATATGATAGAGAATTCTAAGTATCACATGTTCTTGAAATGTCTTTACATTTTTGTTTTATTTATTTTAAATACATTCCACGTTCCACAAAACTTATTTTGTAATTCCACTCTGATTTCAATGCATTCCTATAAACCTGCGAAATTTGAAACGCTGTCACATACAGAAATTGACAGCAGTTGAACATTTTTTTCCCTTTTCGTGGATTTCATTCAATTTTCCTTCACGAAATTTTGCATAAGTGCCGCGTATCCGATGTTGTCATCCTCTCTTAATTTAGTGTAATTAGATATGCAATTCGAATCTGTGTGAAATTTTTCATTTTTGGTTTTTTCCTCTGGCAGGAAACGAGCATTTTCTCTCACCGGAAACATGGTGCATCAGCAAGCGACGAAAATATTAAATTTGCAGGCTCGTGAAATACAGGATTGGCTTGAATCTTTCGATGCAGTATTAACGGATTGTGATGGTAAATATTGTGATTTATCTTTTTTCGAATCAAGTCGATTTTATGTGAGAAATTCGCGGGGCAAGGCTGCTGGTTGAACTTGACCTTGTCGGCGCGGTCAATTCAAGGATTTTGAGAGCCAGTCGGTGTTGGTTTTAGTGAGTTTTTTTTCTTATGTAATAAGGAAGGGAAGATGAGGATTATTCAGGATAGAATAACTATAGTTTAACCTTAACGGATTTACTGTTGCTTGAAACATGCGGGTGCTCCCGCTATGATGAGTTGTTATCTCTAAATTAACAGCATGCTGTGTGCTTCGAATTGAGAGCATATCAGTTAATTCATGACTCGGCTTTAATGTCTATGATTGGGTCATTGTTAAAAAATTATTCGTCACGTTGCGAGCAAGCGATGTGCCACTTGATTACCGCATGATAGGTTTTTACTAATTTTAATTGCTTGGCGTTGTGATAAGTAGCAGAAGTCTAGCTTGAATCTGTCTAGATGAAAACGATAAATTGCTAATAGGCTGAATTGTTTTTAAATCCAGTGTTTTACGGTTCGTAAAAGCCTAAGTAATTTCAGTTTTAATTTGGTGAATCGGACATTGCTTTACATCATACCGGAGTAACAAAAAATAGTAGAGCTTATGGTCATATATTACTTACTAACTTACGATGGCGCTACAGCCCAAATCGGACTTTGACCTTCTGAATACTTTGCCTACATCCATCTCGGTTCAATGACGGCATCTTCCAGTTAGAAAATCTCAGCAGTGATTTGCTGTCTGCGTCAATCGAATCCTCCCAGCGCTTTCATGGTTTTCCAACCGGTCTTTGTCCGTTGACTTTCCGTTCTAGTGTGCGTTTGAAAATACTTCTGTCATCCATACGCTCCACATAAATTTTATGAGGGTTGACACTTCTGGATTGTCGAAGATGGCATACAATTCTCTATTGTATCGTATTCTCCAGATCGAGTCTTCCCTCATAGGTCCGAGGATTCTTCTGAGGACCGTTCTTTCAAAGGCGTTAAGTAGTTTTTCGGACGCCTGAGTTAATGTCCACGTTTTGCTGCCATAGCATAGCACAGGTCGTATAATCGTTTTATATAACTTAAGTTTTGTTTTCCTGTGTACGTTTTTGTTTTTAATTATTGAAAGTACCTAATAATACGTCTTGTTTGCCATAATTGTTCTTCTTTTAATTTTGATGGGTTCGCTTCCATCCTTCGATAGGTTCGCCCCTAGGTATATAAAGTTGTCTACGTTTTCTAGGTTATAGTCTCCTACTGTGATATTTTGTCTGATTGGCGTCTTTTTCCTAGTTTGCGTCATAATTTTTGTTTTATTTTCATTAATACGTAGTCCAACTTCCCTTGCTACCGAGTCAAGGTTTACAAATACTTCCTTAGCACTCTCCAGAGATCTTGCAAGGATATCTATGTCGTCGGCATATGCTACGAGTTGTGTGGATTTGAAGCATAGTGTTCCCTTGGTGTCAACGGAAAGTTTCCGAACAACATATTCGAGTGTTAAGTTGAAAAGCATTGGTGCGAGGCCGTCACCTTGTTTAAGGCCGTTGTCTGTTTTAAAAATGGAAGTCAGATCATTTTCTACTCTGACTTGTGACAAAGACTCAGTCATTGCCATTCTTGTCAGTCGGACCAGTTTCGGTGGGACTCCAAACTCCAACATGATTTTATACAGTACGCGCCTGTCGATACTGTTGCTTGAAGTCAACAAATATCTGGTGCACATATTATATTCCCAGCACTTTTCCAGCACCTGTTTAACTGAGTATATCTGGTCCGTGGTCGAGCGTTCAGCTCTAAGTCCGCCTTGGTATTCACCAATTACTTTGTCAGCATAGGGCTTAATTCTCTTTTCTAGAATTTTCGTCAAGATCTTATAAGACGTACACAACAGAGATATTCCTCGGTAGTTTTCGCAGCAGAGTTTGTGACCTTTTTTATAAATTGGACATATGATGCTCTTGCGCCAATCTTCAGGAAGTATTTCCTGCGTCCATATATCCGTAACTAATCTATGTAGGAGATGCGCTATGCAGGTGTCGCTGGCTTTCAAAAGTTCAGCTGGGATTTGATCAGTGGTGACAGCATTATTTATTTATTTATTTATTTGAGCTCTTGAACAAAAAGATTACAATTTCAATTAAACAAAAGCGGAAAACAAAAGAACAGCAAATTTAAACATTGAAGATAATAGTTTATAATATACGCTAAGAAATAAATGAATAGTGAAGTTAAAAATTTAAACATTAAATATGATAGATTTAATTCTATTTTTAAATAATGGAAAAGAAGAAGCTAAAGAACCAAATTGGAGTCGATCGTGGTTCCTTTGCATTCTTAGCATCGGAGAGTGATGGTATACATCTAGAGAGGCACGTGGAGGATTGAAGATGTCTGAATTCCTTGTTGAGACTATTCCTGATCTAAAGTTCAGGTCGTCACAAAGATGGGTATTGAGCAGGTAGTTGCACATCTTGTAGAGGAAGCAAGCATCGAGAAAGGTCCGCCTTAAATGCAGTGGCTGTAGGTGAAGTACTTCAAGCCTGCCATTATAGTCGATATGAGGTTTCCTTAATCTGTAGAAAAGGGTTCAAGTGAATCTACGCTGAACAGATTCGATGGTTTGAACATGGCAAGAGTGGTGTGGGTTCCAGACGATGGAACAGTATTCCAAAATACTACGGACGAGTGTGGCAAATAAGAGAGCAGCCGTTCCTGGACGATTAAACTGGACGGTCGTGCGGAGGACGAAGCCAGCAAGTCTGTATGCCTTATTAGTAATCTCGGAGAAATGATTGTCGAATTTAAGTTTACGATCAAAGACCACTCTTAGATCCTTTATTGTGGTTACTGCTGTAAGGGTGGATCCATTAAGAGAGAACAGAGGAGGTAGTCTTATACGAGTACTCCATAGTTAAACACTTTTCAATGTTCAAAAAGATATCGTTGTTTGAACACCAACGAGAGACAGCCGACAAATCAGCCTGGAGAATCCTGTCATCAGAAACGGAGGAAATTTCCCGGAACAGTTTGAGGTCATCAGCGAATAAGAGACAGTTCGAAGATACAAATTGGGGCAAATCATTTATGAAGAGAGTAAATAATAAAGGACCAAGGATCGATCCCTGAGGGACGCCAGAGTTGGCAAGAAACTCAGTAGAGGAGTGTCCGTTGAACGTAATTCGGAGACGACGGTCCGTAAGGTACGAACTGAACCAGTTCAGGAGAGAGCCAGAGACACCATACCTTTCAAGTTTTGAGATTAGAATTTTACAATTAACAGTGTCGAAAGCTTTAGAAAAATCGGTATATATGACTTGGACAGTATTATGACGATCTAAGGATTGAGCAACGAAATTAGTGAATTCACATAAATTAGTAGAAGTAGATCTACCTTTCACAAATCCATGTTGGGCTGGTGATACCAAGTGATAAAGTTTATCCCACATTACATTATGAACTAATCTTTCAAACACCTTTCCAAAACAGTTCAGGGTGGAAATAGGGCGATAGTTCAAGACATTTTCATTATCTCCTTTCTTTAAAATGGGTACTATGTTAGCTAACTTCCAGCATGCAGGAAACGCGCCTTCTTCAAGAGACGAAGTGCCTCTCCAAGGCTGATACATATTTCGCAACTATTTTCTCGTCTTTGAGTTTTCCTATGTCGAATTTAGGAACCGGTTGTGTTTTTGGGTTTGCGATTCGACATCGGAACTTGGTCTTTACCAAATAGTGGTCTGTGTCGCAATTAGCCCCTCGACACGTACGCACGTCGAGAATTCAGGAGGCCGTCCTTTTCTCTATTAGAACATGTGATGCCCACGTTCTCTTATGAATGTCACGATGCGGGAAGCATGTCGAGCTTACAATAAGGTTTTTGCTGCTGGCGAAATCAGTCAGCCTCTGGCCGTTGTCGTTACTAATATCATGGAGGCTGTGCCTTCCAATTGTCCCTATGTATGTGTCTTCTTTGCCCACTTTCGCGTTAAAGTCACCTAATACTATTTTAATATCTAATTTTTCTAATATCTCATTAAATATTCCTTCTTCACCTGACTTGGGAGTACATACACTATGCGCCATTCGTATTCGTACACCTGCATGTTCTTGATAAGACATTAAAAAAGACCTTAATTTTCATAATATTTTCTTAAAATAAAAATATAATAACATTTCTTGTATATATATGAATATTATTACAACTTAAACGAATCCATTTATCATAATTTGAAATCACAAAAAAATAAAAAAATTGAAAATGAGCTGAAATTAAATGTGCCATTCGTATTCGTATAAAATTTGTTGGATACCCCTTCTGCTTAATAACCTCTTTTAAACGATTTGGCATGGATTTCACTAGGCTTTCTGTATAAGAATTCACTTTATTGATATATGGGTTTTTTTCTCGCAACACAGTTAATGTAACCATAGTGTTTAATGATTCGACGAATTCAAGTGGTGATTTTAGGAGCGCTTTCCTTCGGATTCCGACGAATTAAAGCTATATTAAACCGTTTATCACGTTCGATTAACTTGCTTCAATTGGTATTCCTCGGTCTATTTTCTAAGCAACCACTTCTGCGATGTCTCCTAATGATGTATTGCACTGTAGATCGTGGCTTACCAACAATATCGCTAATCTCTTTTAAAGATTTGCCTTTATTGTGCAAATCCTTAACTAATTTTCGGACGTCCAAACTCGTTTCGTTGCCTTTCCTTCCCATTTATAAAATAATAGCTAAAATTGAAATCTACAATATTTTTTTCATATAAATTGTACAATATTACTTACTCTTGTGGTGCTTACTTTTTTTACTACTTTATTTTTTGCAAATTAAATAATTACTACAACTGGTGACCCCTGCTGTTGTTCCTGCATCGAGCGATAGTTTACACAATTTCTCTGATGATCCTCCGAAAAAAGAAACCAAATTGAAAAAAGAAAATCGAAGAAATAAAGAAGATTTTATAAAGAAAATCAAGAGAGAAAATTTTTACGAAAATCTTAAGACTGCTGGCGGTATAAGCAATTTCAAGAATTATTTAAATAAAAAAGAAGAAAGAAAATAGAAAAATGAAGAAAATTAAAAACCGAATATTTGAGTATAAATTTTTATTATTTAAATTTTAGTTTTTGTGCATCAATTTTGTGAACTTTAAATTAATTACGAATCATTAATTTCATAAAAAATTTCGTCATGTCAAACGACAACGAGGTCAATGAAGCATGTGCTTTACCTTCTTCATCCCGAGATGAATTATTTCCACCTAATCCTTTTTTAGGGTTAGGTGACGCTAACAATATTGCAACTATTGCAATACAGAAAGTTTGTCTTTGGAGACGAAATCCGTCTGCTTGGTTTCAAGCTCTCGAAATTCAATTCCGGTCAGCTAATATTTCGTCGGAATCAACGAAATTTAGTTATACTTTAAGTATGTTGACTCAAGAAGAATGCGATAAGGTTTTGGATATTATTGAAAATGTATCCTCTACAACACCTTATTCTGATTTAAAATTAGCTATTATTGCTAGATTTGGTGAATCGGAGGATTACAAATTACAAAAATTGATTAATGGTCTTGATCTCGGCGACGATAAACCATCCCATCTTTTAAGTAAGATGAAAGCTTTGGCTGGGTATTTGGTTGGAGAACCTCTTTTAAAAAAACTTCAAAAATTGCCACAAAATGCTCAGTCAATTACTTTATTATTTTAATAATAAAGTATTGTGATCGACTTGGGAAAAAAAAAAATTTGCTACCCTGAAATTTTTTTTTTCGCGTTTCATGACTAAAATAGCCTAAAAATGCAAAAAAAAAAAATCCGTCTGTCTGCCGCCGACGTGTACGCTCAGCGCACATTAACTCCCAAACCCTTCAAGATAGAAAGTTCATTTTTGGAGGGATTGTAGGTAGTTGCGGATCTCAAACGGATACCAATTTTGGGGGGTGTACGAGTTCAGGGGGAGGCAGGGGGAGCGCTTAAACCGAAAAATACGAATTCAAATATCTCAACCATGGTTACAGCTAGGAAGCTAAAAATCAACATACATATGCAGGAGTTTGTGGGACAACTTCTAAAAATAACTTAATTTTTTTATCCATTGGCGTGCGAAAAGGGGGGGCTAAGAACCAATTGTCGGCCGAATTTTTTTTTCAAATGATTATATCTTCGAAATTACTTCCCATATAAAATTGATATTTGGAGACCATCAAGATAGTATATAGATCTATTAGAAGCAGTTTAGATAGAAGCTAATTAGTGAAAGGGGGAGGGTCAGAGGGGGTGCAAAGAAAAACACTTAAAAATTAATATCTCAACTATCTCTTATGCTATGTAATTGAAACTTAAAATGTATACTAAGCTTTACTAGCGACATATGAAAAAAATATAATATGTGGACATTATAGTAGTGGGGGGAAATGGGGAGCATTTAAAAAATGGCGCACTTTCCAAAACTACAAATCATCAAATCTCAAAATTCAGTACAGATATCAAATCAAAAATTTGTCAGATTGTAGAGCTATATAATCTTTAATTTTGGTAAAAAATTTGAGTTGGGAGGTGTAAGGGGAGGGAGGTGGAAAGCGAAAATGTTGAAAATTTTGAGTGATTTTTTTATGGCTCTGGTAAAAGATACAAAGTTTAAATTTTGCACGTCGACACATCTATTTGATATAGATAGAAAAAAAATATTAATTTGTTCCAAAATTGTTATGCTCCGAAGTGGGGGTCTAACGTGCACAAGGTGTTTCATGTGGAATGAAAAAAACACATAAACTGAAAATTTTTGAATGAAATTTTTAGGTAGAAACTTGAAAATTTGGGAAATGGATTTAAAAAAAATCTCTAAAAGTTTGAAATATTAACCGGTCGAATAT
The DNA here is from genome assembly GCA_963669355.1 of Chorisops tibialis. Lineage (NCBI taxonomy): Eukaryota > Metazoa > Arthropoda > Insecta > Diptera > Stratiomyidae > Chorisops > Chorisops tibialis. The sequence continues at coordinate 165,870,374 of OY770263.1, read as the reverse complement.
TTTTAAAACTTCTACTCCCTCCCATACAAAATTATTTTTTCGACCAATTTTAAGAAATCAATTATCACCTAACTATCAAAAACTATCAATTTGAAATTTTGCACAAAAACTTAGAAAAATAGTTAAAATAAAATTACGGTAAAAATTTTTAAATCATGCTTGCCCTTCTACCCCCTCCCATACAAAAGCATGATTTCGACCAATTTCATTAAGTCAACTAATAACCAACAAATTAAAAGCTACGAACTTGAAATTTTGTACGAACACCTTACAACAGAAAAGAAAGAAAATTCCATCACAAATCTTACGATTCCCTTACCTCCTCTACCCCCTCCCATACAAAATTATTTTTTCGACCATTTTTAAGAAATCAGTTATCAGCTATCTCTTAAAAGCTATCAATTTCAAATTTTGCATGAAAACTTATAAAAGTAATTCAAATGAAGTTGCTTTAAAAGTTTTGAAATTGCCCTTAGCGTTCTACCCCCTCCCATACAAAACTATGATTTCGACCAATTTCATTAAATCAACTAATAACTAACAAACTAAAAGCTACGAACTTGAAATTTTATACAAGCACCTTACAAGAGAAGCGAAATAAAACTGCATATCAAATTTTACGATTCCCTTACCTTCTCTACCCCCTCCCATACAAATTTTCGGTTTCGTGAAAATAAAATACACCGAATTTTATGAAAATTTTATGCAATTTCGTCTATGAAACACATTCTATACAGAGAATATTGGACGTGATTCAAGCAATTATTAAAAACCTGTTAACATCCACCCACCCTTGCTATTACCCCTCCTCCTCCCCTCATAAAAACCCAAACTTGCAGAAACGAATGAAATATTGTTAAATTGACAACAGCCCTGCCCGAGAAACCCCTTTGCACTCATCTTTCCCTAACCACTTTAACATGCATATTGACTTTCCACTCATCCGCAACTTGTCCCAAGAATAATAAAGTTTCGCCATACTTGTTGGCAGTTTATTTTAGTTGTAGCTAACGTTTCACTTGACGAATTAAGTATTTTAGCAGATCGAGTCATGGAAACTAATCCTAATTTCATAGGAAATGTTTCAAGTGTCTCTCAACCAAAAGCTAATGATTACAGAACTGATCGATTTAGTTTTGAAAGTTTAATAATACATCAAATGTCGTTGTTAACTAAACAATTTGAATTATTGACTTTGAATCAAAATCAATCCTTTAGAAGGAATCGATCACGTTCCAGAAATAATTCACGTTCTTCGAGTAACAATCGTGATAATTCATCACAAAATTCAAATTTCTGTTACTATCACAGAAAATTCGGAATTAATGCAACTAAATGCCGTAAACCTTGTTCTTTCAACAATCTAAAAAACTAAAAAAGTTGTCTGAAGTGGCGATGCTCGACAACAAATCATCATCAAGTCGCCTATTCATTTTAGATAATTTATCTAAATTGAGTTTTTTAATCAATACTGGAGCCGACATTTCTGTTCTTCCAGTTAATCCCAAGGAAAACAAGGTTTGTGATAAATCTGTCGTACTCACAGCCGTGGAGAAGATGTCTCCTCGATGTGCGAGCGAAACGTGGAGCTGACGTGGGGAGCGATCACCACTTGATGGTTGCCTGCTTGAGATGGTGTACAGCAGCTATCCGACGACCACAAATTCTTCAAATGAAGCGCAAGCTTAATGTGGATAAACTCAGAGATCCCAACAAAAAACTCGAATACACCACCATTCTACGCGAAAAGTCATCCACATTGGGTGAACATGAAATGCGCACACTGGACGCCAATTGGGAGGCAACCAGAAACACTTTTCTAACTAGTGCTGAAGAATCTGTGGGATATGCGCAAAGCGGTGAGAAACCCTGGATGTCGCAAGACACATGGGACAAGGTTGACAATCGGAAAAAAGTCAAATTGGCAATCATCTCTCAACCCGATGTCAACCAACGAACGCCCGACTTGAGGCAGAACTACCGCGATGCTCATATACAGCTTAAAAAGGCTGTTAGACGCGACAAGAGAAAGGCCATTGAAGATCTGGCAAACAAGGCAGAATCTGCGGCTTACCTTGGGGATATGGGTTCACTATTTAAAATCATGAAACAGTTGACGAACAGGAATTTCACCGCCAACCACCTAGTGAAAGATGTCGACGGAACTCTCCTTAATATGAGTGAACACCAGTTGCGACGATGGAAGGAATACTTCTCTGATATTTTAAACATCTTGTCAGATGAAGATATTCCGGAAACAGAACAACTTCCAAACATCCAACCGCAACAATCCTCTATTAGGGACGATCCCCCAGATAAGGAAGAGATAGTTTCCGCCATTCGGTCAATGGCGGGAAGGAAAGCTCCAGGTATAGACGGACTACCAACCGAACTCCTCAAAGCGGACCCGGAAATAACAGCCGATATACTCCTCCCACTCTTCACTAAGGTGTGGAATGATGGAAGATATCCGACTGAATGGAAGGAGGGCGTCATTGTGAAAATTCCGAAGAAGGGCGACCTTCGGGATTGTGGCAATTGGCGTGGTATATGTCTACTTACTGCCATATCAAAAATTATGGCTAAGGTAATTCTCAATAGGATTAGTGATGTCGTCGAGAGCACTCTCGAAGTTTATCAGGCTGGATTCCGTAAAGGGTCGTCTTGTACCTACCACACAAATACCCTACGGATAATATTAGAGCAGTCAGCCGAAATGGGTTCGCCACTACATCTCATGTTTGTGGACTTCGAGAAGGCTTTCGACAGCGTTAAGCGAGATTACATATGGAATGCTTTGCGTAGGAGAGGTATTCCAAATAAGGTCATAGCTATGATTAAAGAATCCTACGAAGATGCAAGGTGTCGCGTCTTGCATAGAGGAGAGCTGTCCGAGAGCTTTCCTGTGCGAACGGGTGTCAGACAAGGCTGCATATTATCACCAGCCCTGTTTCTGGTAGTAATTAATGATATCTTGAAAGCTGCACTGGAAGGTGGGGAAGGTAAAGGTCTTCAATGGAGACTATTTAACATCTTAAGTCACCTTGATTATGCTGATGACGTGTGTTTGCTTGCACATACCCGTTCGGACTTAGAGTCAAATGTTCGCTCGTTGCATTCTAAATGCAAAGAGGCGGGACTGAAAATAAATGTGCGTAAAACCAAGTACATGCACATGGGTTCGAACGCAAGCACACCGATTGTTCTTAATGGACAGGATGTGGAAGAGGTGCAAGATTTTTGCTATCTCGGAAGCATTGTCAGCATGGACGGCGGAGCCAAAAAGGATGTTGAGGCTCGGCTAAATAAAGCTCGTCAGGCCTTCGGTATCCTTTCGCCTTTCTGGAGGTTAAGAGAGATCTCCCTTCGCACGAAGCTGCGAGTTTTTGACGCATGCGTCAAATCCGTGTTGTTATATGGTTGTACTACGTGGAAAGTGACCGTTCGACTTACCAAGAAACTACAGACTTTCGTAAACCAATGCCTCCGACGCATTTTAGGAATATTCTGGCCAGAAGTGATCTCCAACGACGAACTTTGGAGTACAACTCGCCAGACTAAAATATATTGAGATTCAACGGCGAAAGTGGCAGTGGATCGGTCATACTTTGAGGAAACCAGAGCAAAACATCGCAAAACAGGCTCTGGATTATAACCCTCAAGGAAGACGTCGGGTTGGTCGACCATGTAACACATGGAAGCGAGCAGTTGAGCAGGAGGCCAGAGGAATAAACAAGTCCTGGCAACAGCTTAAAGCCGATGCGCAGGATCGCGCCTTGTGGAAGAGAGTTGTTTCTGTCCTATGCTCCTATAGGGGGTCTTAACAGGAATTTGATTGATTGACTCACAGCCGCCAATTCCACTATCATTAAAACTTTTGGATTCAAATCTTTAGATATTTCTCTCCAGTTACGAAGAGTATCCAATTGGAAATTCATCGTAGCTGATGTCGAAAAACCCATTCTTGGCGCCGATTTCCTTAAACATTTCGGTCTAATCGTAGATATTCGACAAAAATGCATTATTGATCCACTGTCACGAATTAGTTCAGCAACTGGTTCTTTGGTTAAAGGACCATCTTCAAATCTCGCTGTTTTGTCAACTGCAACTACAAATCCAAAAGTTGAACTTTTTTTATCTAAATTCGAAGGATTACGACGCACTTTAGATTACAGTTTCATAGAGTCGAGCACAGTGCGACACTTTATCGTTACTGAAGGTCGTCCAATCTTTGCTAGACCTCGTCGTTTAGATCCGATCAAGCTCAGAGCAGCTAAGGCTGAATTGAATCTAATGATCGAACGTGGTATCTGCAGACCCTCTGATAGCCCTTGGTCATCACCGCTTCCCATGGTCAAAAAGAAAGATGGTAGTTGGAGGCCTTGTGGAGATTATAGAGCTTTAAACGCTATAACTACTCCTGATACTTACCCTATCCCTCACATTCAAGACTTCGGTCAACAGTTGGAAGAATGTACAATTTTTTCAACCGTTGACTTAGAAAGAGCATACCATCAAATACCCATTAATGAAGAGGATATTCCGAAAACAGCAATGCAGCACAAACTTTTCAGCGATTTATTTTCTCGGTTTTAAATGATTTTGATTTTTGCTTTGTCTATATCGACGACATTTTAATTGAAATTGAACATTTAAATCATTTAGAAAGATTATTCGAACGGCTTAACTCGCATAATTTGGTAATTAACCAAGCTAAATGCTCGTTCTTTAAATCTTCGGTCGATTTTTTAGGTCATACGATTGACAAAAACGGAATCAAGTCAATTGCTTGAATTGAAGCCATAGCAGCATATCCACGACCATCTACTGTGAAAGATATGCGACGATTTTTGGGAATGATAAATTTTTATCGTCGATATATCCCACATGCTGCCGAAGCACAATCAATTCTTGACAGCTTTACTACTGGTAGTAAAAAGAAAAATGATGAAACAAAGTTGATATGGACGGTTACTTCAATTGAGGCGTTCGAACGTTGCAAAAATCAACTCGCTCAAGCTACCACTTTAGCTTTCCCCTCCGCATCTTCATCTCTATCATTAGCAGTAGACGCTTCAGACACAGCCTTGGGAGCTGTTCACAACAACGATTTAGAAATGACTGGCAACCGCTAGCCTTTTTTTCGAAGAAACTTTCTTCGGCACAAAGGAACTACAGTGCATACGACAGAGAACTTCTAGCGGCTTATGTTGCCATTAAGCATTTTAAATTTATGCTTGAAGGTAGAAATTTTATTTTGTTTACGGATCATAAGCCGTTAATTTTCGCTCTAAAACAAAATCCTGAAAAAGCTTCACCACGACAACTTCGGCACCTGGATTTCATTAGCCAATTTACTTCAGATATTCGTCATGTTTCCGGTCAAAACAATGTAGTCGCTGATGTATTGTCGAGAATTGAAGCATTAAATCTTCCGACAACCATCGACTATTCCGAAATTGCTGACGCTCAGCTGATGGATTCTGAATTAATTAAAGTTAAAAATATACCTAGCTTAAAATTCATTCCGGTTATTATTGAAGGCACCACTAATCCTCTTTGGTGTGACACTTCCTTGCATAAAGTTAGATCTTACATTCCTTTACATTTACGTACTCGTGTTTTTCATACTGTGCATGATTTATCGCATCCAGGAATTAAGGCTACAGTTAAGCTTATGCGACAAAAATTCATTTAGCCTTCAATCAATAAAGATTGTCACAAATGGACTAAGGAATGTATTGCCTGTCAAAAAGCTAAGGTTTCTCGACACGTCACAAGCCCTTTAGGAGATTTCAAACCAGTATCAAACAAATTCGAAACAATTTATATTGATCTGGTTGGTCCTTTACCATCTTCGAACGGTTTTAGATACTGCCTTACAGTTATAGATCGTTTCACGAGATGGCCAGAAGCTTATCCCATTACAGATATTCGCGCAGAAACTGTTGCCAATACCCTATTCAAAGAGTACATTCCACGATATGGAACGCCAGTTTCTATCATTACGGATCAAGGTCCCCAATTCGAATCGCCACTATTTCTAGAATTAGGAAAAATAATAGGTTTTAAACGTTGCAGAACAACTGCATACAATCCTAAGGCTAATGGAATGCTGGAAAGATGGCACAGAGTGTTTAAAGAAACTTTAAAATGCAAGCCAAACGAAAGTTGGTCGGATGCACTCCCTTTTATTCTTCTCGGCTTACGAACAGTAATTCGAGATGATGCCAATGCGACACCAGCCGAACTACTTTATGGTCAGAATATCAGACTTCCGTATGATTTTGTTCAAAACGAGAACAAACCGAGCACATTGTCCGGAAGTGATTACGTAGAAATTCTTCGTGATCGGATCAGTAATGCGAGTCCACGCCCCCCGTCAAGACATGGTAATGAAACACCTTTCATTTTTGAAGATCTCAAAACATGTACCCATGTTTTCGTGAGAACAGATTCAGTTCGCGCTTCTCTTCAAACTCCGTATCAAACATTCGAAGTTATTCAAAGAAATAACAAGTTTTTCGTCGTAAAGATTCATGACAAACCAACTAAATTGTCTATTGATCGTCTTAAACCTTGTTTTATGAGTTCGTCCAAAGCATCAATTTCGCCAAAAATTAAAAAAAAGGGTTCTTTTGCCAAATAAATACGGAAATTCGTACCATAGACAAGCCCTATTCAAAATTAATAGAGTATCGAAAAGATCAAAAGATCTTCTCTAGGAAGGGGGTATGTGGTGCTTACTTTTTTTACTACTTTATTTTTTGCAAATTAAATAATTACTACACTCTTATGTGCAACAAGTAAAACAAATCTTTAGTAACGCTTTGAATCGGGCAATTAGGTCTACCTCCTAAGGGTGTACGAATACGAATGACGCATGTGAAAACAAAGGAAAGGAATATTTCTGCTTGTTTGTCTCTTTCACGCACTTCGCTAGCATTTTTTTCTTCATAAAATGCAACGCTAGGAATGCTTAAAGAGTACAGTACGGTAAATTTTTGTTTAAATTGTGAAATATTTATCAAATTTCATGTTTTCTAGAAAAAAATTGCCCTGTACGAATACGAATGGTGCATACTGTATGTATATGCAAGAAATTCCTGTTAGTTTTTCGGGTAAAACGTACAGTACGTCAAATTTTGCTGGAGGTAATTTAGAATATGTTGATTTGGAAAACCTTTTTGCCATTATGATGTCGAAATGAATAATATAAATGTTCTATGTAGTTCTTGTTTGAAATCGGAACAAAATTTGGATTTCTATCGCAGGAAATATATCTGTCTGTTAAGAAAGTACTGGACTTTACGACAGAAAATTTTAGAGTATAAACCGCAAAAAGTATATTTGCAGCGAAAAAAAGTTCAAATTCATCTACTTAAAAAAGAGGTTAAGAAGCCAATATCTTCTCATATTGATCGCATAGATAATATGAGTTCACATGCTCGAACCCTAAAAAAAATGCTTATTAGGAAAAAATCAGCTAAAGCAAATAGGTGGAATCGGAAGAAAGGGAATTGTGCCAAAATCTAAACTTCTAATATCCTTCAACATTTAAATTTTTAAGAGGTACATGAAAATTTAACCTTCCTTCGCTGGGTTCAATTTATCGGTGGTTTTCTTTTCAAATGTTAAAAAATTGATTTATTCATGGGATGACTCTTCGAAAGAAGCGATGAAATATCAATTCGAAAAGGGTTAACATATTGTTACATGCAGACCTGGCAGCCCCGCCGCTCGATCTCTCTCGAATAGACAAGAATTATGTAGAACAGTATACTCCACTATGTAGAAAGCCACAATTAAAGATCTAGAGCTTTCCAGAATAGTTCACACATACACACCGAAGGAAGCTTCGAGAACTGTTGATACATAGTTCACACATACACACCGAAGGAAGCTTCGATAACTGTCATGAGATGTATAAAAGCACGAAAACTTTCAGCGAGAAGTTCAGTTAGTCAGCGACTTTTATTTATGGAAGACGCGAACCAGGAAAGCGATAGAAAAGTACGCGGCGGTATTGCCATTAAAGTGCGAAATAATCGGAAAATCGAATTAAAGTGCGAATAAATAAATTATCACTTATTTTTAAACGAATTGTGTTTTACTTGAAATCCCGGCGAACCCCTAGCTTGCAACAATACGAAAAGAGATTTTACTCCACCCTATATTTAGTCGTGAAAAAGATCTGTGCGCGTTGAATTCCACATAATTTTACAATGGCTCAAAAATATGCTCGTATCGATTGGTGTAAAAAAGTACAGTTGTGGTGCGTCTGAAGCCGTGTATTTTATCCTCATATGTGACCAATCTTCCATCTATGCGTATGAGCAGGAAAGTAAATAGCTGTCGACTATATGGGTCTTTCAAGATGAGCCAAACCCAAAAAAAGTTGTTCGCGCAAGAAGCACTTCGAAGCAAATGGTCGCCTGTTTTTATTTTTTGATTAAATTGGAATTTAGCTACAGTGCCACTAGAGAATCGTAGGATGGTCAATTCTTTGAAGAAATAAGAAAAAACAAGCGACGCAGGATTATCTTCAGCCGTACAGTCCTGATTTGAAACCCAAAGATTTCTTTTTATTCCCGTCCGTGAAGAATAAACTACACGGTCAACGATTTTCGGCACCAGAAGAAGCGGTTAATGCGTTCAAAGTTCATGTTTTTCTCATGCTATGAAAATGGTTCAAAGAATGCAAAAGTGGAGAATATTTTTCAAAACAATAAAACCATTTTCAATGATAAATATTTGTTTTTATTTATTATTCCGGATACATGAATAGCAACCTACGTATTTCTGCCAAATGCTTCGATCTAAGGACTGGACACGAAAGTTTTGCACATGTTTTATCTGCTAGTTATAAAATGAAGCAAAGTCTGGCAACCCTAACTGTGCACTGGGTTGTTTCAGTGATTCATGTGGTTTATTGAGGCAATTATGAAAAATGGTTCCTTTGACGTATTACTAGTCATGAGTTCGAATAGAAAAGACGTGCGTAAAGAAATTTTGCGAATTTTTTCGGAAAATAAGTGTTTTTCGTATTCCGCGATTGCAAAAAAAGTGAAATGTTCGCGATGGACGGTCAAGCGCGCTATAGACAAGTTCAACGAAGGGTTCTCAGTGAAAGACAATCCCAGAAGTGGAAGGCCAAAAGGTGCGAGTGATCCAAATTTGGAAAAAAAGGTAGTTGGCTTCATTGAAAGGAACAGATCGATGTCAATTCGTGACTTGGCAAAAAAGTTCGGTGTGAGTCATTCTTTAATAAATAAAATAAAAAAAAGGAATAATATAAAGACATTCAAAAAACAAAAATGTGCAAAACGAACCGTCAAACAAAAACAAGAGGCTATTAGAAGGTCAAGAAAGTTGTATAAAAAAATTTGCGATGAAGACGCTTGCATTGTAATGGATGACGAATCATATTTTAAATATGATTTCAGTACACTACCTGGACCTCAATACTACAGTGCAAAAGACAAAAGGGATGTTTGTGATGTCGATAAACACATCCAGGTTGAAAAATTTGGTAAAAAGGTGCTGGTGTGGCAAGCTATATGCCAATGTGGGATGAGAAGCAATCCTTTTTTCATAGAAGGGACCGTTAACACTGATGTTTATGTTGAGGAATGTCTGAAAAAGAGATTGATGCCTTTTATTAAACGTCATGACGGCAATATTATCTTTTGGCCTGATCTAGCAACATCCCATTACGCAAAAACGACGCAGGATTGAAAACATTAATTTTGTGGGAAAAGAGATGAATCCACCCAACGTCCCGGAGCTCAGGCCAATAGAAAGATATTGGGCTCTAGTGAAAAGTGTTTTACGGAAAGACGGAAGAAGTGCAACTTCATTGCGGAATTTTTTCCCGTTTGTGGTCCATAGCAAGCAAGAAAGTAGCGGATCGGGTTTTGCAGAATTTAATGTCTTCCATCAAGAAAAAATTGCGAGAATTTAGTCGATAAGCTATTAATTAAAAAAGTTAACTTGATTTTTTGTAATATATGTTGTGCTTTATTGTAAAAAAAAATAAAATGAAAAAAACTTTATTCTACTTTTATTTATCATTGATCAAAAACCGTGCAGAACTTTCGTGTCCAGTCCTTAGGTCCTGTCTTGTAAATTGTTTGTGATCTTATTCCTCCGAAAGTATTTAGCTCGATAAGTTAATTTTAAGAGATTTCTGAACTTTATTAAATTGTTTTCTTATTTTTCAGGCGTCTTATGGCTCTATAACGACCCGATGGAAGGTAGTATCGAAGTAATCAATAAATTCATTGAATTGGGTAAAAAGGTGTACTTCATAACGAACAATTCGACAAAAACGCGTGAAGAATTCCTCGAAAAAGCCTTACGTATGGGTTTCAAGATGGAATTAGATGGAATAATTTCTACTGCTCATTTGGCTGCGTCATACCTAAAACGATTAGATTTCAATAAAACAGTTTATGTGGTCGGGTCGAGTGGTATTACCAAGGAACTGGATTTTGTCGGTATTAAACATTTCGGTGTTGGACCGGATGTTTTGAAAACCAACTTACAAGATTTTGCTGTGAACGATCTAAAACCGAGGGAAAATGTTGGAGCTGTAATTGTAGGATTCGATGAACATTTTAGCTTTCCCAAAATGGCACGAGCTGCATCGTACTTAAATGATCCAGAATGTATTTTCCTGGCAACTAATACGGATGAACGTTTCCCGATGAAGACTGGTGTTATTCCGGGTACGGGTAGTATGGTTCGGGCCATTGAAACTTGTGCTGAACGTGATGCTCTCATTATGGGAAAACCGAATAAATTGTGTTGCAAAAACCTCATTGATGATCAAATTATTGTACCTGAACGAACATTAATGATTGGTGATAGGTAAAGTTTTTTTTTTGTAGGAAAAATAATTTTACCTTAATTTTCTTAATTTTTAATAACTTTTTCAGATGTAACACGGACATATTGCTTGGAAAAAATTGCGGATTTCAAACACTTCTTGTTGGAACTGGGGTACATTCGCTACAGGACGTTGAAAATTGGAAAAACGGCACAGATAAGGAAAAATTACTGGTGCCCGATGTTTATTTACCAAAATTAGGCGATTTATTTCAATTCATGTAAAACTTACGAGTTTCCATTCTTATTTTTACACTGCAAATTTGATTATCGAAATTTTACTTTTAATAGAAAAGAAAAAAATGAAAAAAAGGAAAAAATCACAAAAATCTGCCTCATTTTAACTGGAAGTTAAACTTCGTTCTTTTTATAGATTTTAGTTAATCAAATTTATTTATTTTAACGGGATTATTTATAATAAAAATTATTAATAAAAGCGAAATAAAAGGGGTTGGAGTAAAGTATTAATTTTATTGTAGTTTTATTTTTTAAAATTTGAATGTGTGTTTGATTGGAATTCTTTAGAAATGAAACCTCAAGGCTCGGATATATCATTAAAAACTAAATATATATTTCATTTATTTAGATAAACAAGGCCAACAAAGTTAACTACAGAATTCTATTCTGTTGTATCAGAGTTATTGATCTGTTTAAAAAAAAAAACATGTATATCTAATTTACTACCAGACTACATCAAATAGCAGATCCTTGTGCAAATCTTGCGCTTCTTGTTAAATAGGCGCACCAATAAAACACATTTATAATTAAAAATAATAACGGAAAAACTACACGAGAAGCTCGATCGATTTTTGACACGGAATTAAAGCGTGGCTCTCGTCGACGCCTTTTTCGATAGTGTGATTGATTTTCACGGAATGATGATCGTTTGCTGCCTAGAATTTCAGGAAATGGTAAGTAATTTATATAATTTTTATTGGTGCAAAAAAAAAATTACTTCTCTCTAAACTTTCTGGATTTATTGTCTGGCATGTTGTTTTCTTTCGTTTAAAGCAGGACCATGGTAGCCACGAACGTCTTCGTGTTGGCTTACGAATAGGTGTTATCGGTACCGAACAAACCGATAATGGAATCACTTCGAAAAATGTCGAATCCGTACTATCGTTCATTTCGGACGGTAATCGTTCGAGTAATCCGAGCGTTGTATCGTCTTCATCGCTGTCCGATTCCGAACTGAATTCATCGACAATAAAATAACATTCGCCCGAACCATATTTAGTGAAATAATGGACAACAGCGAATTGAATTATGGTAGCGAAAATGAACGCAAACGACAGAAAAACGAAAAAATCCAAGGCTGTTGGATAGGGAACTTTTGGGAGATCGGTACGAGCTTCGAGTCCTAGAAAAGTCATGGTGAGGACAGTTGTAATACCGAGCGATACTCGATCGGCAGTTGCTTCGCGATTCAGCCAAAACGATACCCATGATAGGACGACCAGAAGACAGCACGGTCCGTAGACTTGAATTAGAAAGTTGCCCATGTGTCGTTGTAGATGGAAGTTTACCATGAGCATGGAGTATTGAGCTGGAAATGGGAAGAAAGTGGGTCTTAATTTTGTATATAAGGTTGAAATAAAAATGAAATTTTGGCGAAAAAGAATTTGAAATATGAATCATTATCGTATTTTTTAAATTCCAAACAAAAATTTCACTCCCGATAGCATCCTTCTAAATCTCAATTATTCTCTAAAAAAACACCATGGACGAAATGCCAAACATATGTACAGAGCTTCAACCTTCCGTAATAAAAACCTAAATAGATATGAAATTAAATCCATGATTGGAAAACTTACACGGTAGCTTAATTGGTGTATCATTTCCAATTGTAATCGATGGTGTCTTCAGGACGGTATCGGTCGAATTACCAGCGGGACAATCAACTAAATCGAATTGCGATAATTTCATATCATCGGCAATTGCTACCGCCTGACGATCCTTGTTCCATCGATAGATTACATCGTTTGTAGTGTATCCAACTGAAAAGGTGAAAAAGTATGTAGAAGCAATATGCTAGTGCATGTTTGTAGATGAGTAAGGGTGGAATGATTTTTTTCTCGACACTTATAAAAGAGTTCCTATCTAGGAATGGGTTGGTTGGGCGAAGTACTCCTGGTATGTAACTATTGTGTTGGTCATTAAATCGAATTTCGGGTGAAAAGATAAAAACGATGACTGTACATTTGGAGTAACGTTGTTTTCTAGTTGAGAAAAATAAAATTGTGGAGAAAGGATGAAGTAGATAATGAAAAGAACTTGGGCGGCAAAAAAAGAGCCGTGCTGTGAAGTATCCGGAATGTAAGCGAGAATTCTATCGATGAACAAATACAGAAACGAATTGAATGAGTTGTAAGCAGGGTTACTGCAACATGGATTACCGATTTCAACAAATTGAGTATGTGCTTCTTGTCGGGAAAGTACTTCGATTCATCGTGTCCTTATCATTACACTGAACGAAAATGCCCGATAGATATACAAGGTGAATTGATGAAGAATTCTCGTTCACATCGCAGAAACAAAAAAAAAAGGGATTGGATGTTAGAAATGCGGAGTGAAAAACAAACAAAACAAGAACTATTATCTAGAATGCCCTAACAGATTACATTGTGGTCCTCCTCTAAGAACTTACATGATCCAAACTTAAGTGGACAACGTTGAATATCCATAGGGAAATCTTCCAAGTTCATTGGGCAACCGGCTTTGATAGTTAGTCTGGAAAAATAAAAGAGAAAGAGAAAAAAATAAGAATGATTTAAATTAGTGCAAGCGATAGGTGTGTCGTGTGTGAATGAATGGCAAGTGTAAAATAGATTGTATGTGAAAAGCTGAAGATACACGTTTCTATCGGATCGGATTACTTAATTGGAATCGTCACCTAGTGCTGTACTATTAATTTTCGAAGAAATGCGGATTTCGTTTGCAGGGAAATTTTTTTTTTATAGAGCTAATCTTTTTGCTTAGAGGCTTTTGGTAAAGAACGAGTAATTTTGAAAATTTTCTGAAAAAAAGTGTAATACACGAACTGGAAAATAAAGACTTGGCTGTAGAATCAGATGTAATAGAAAACTGTGTTGTATATCAATGCCGCGCGGAATGAACACCTGGTGTCGGCTAATATGCTAAACAAACAAATATTTAAATACCGATGGTCCGATGTTATACTAGATTTTAAGTAGGTGACATAGGTCACACAGATATTAAAAAAAAGGCTCACAATTATAAATAGAAAGTGGAAAATACTTGTATTTTTCCTTGAAGAAAAGGATTAATATTTTCAGTAGGTAAGATCTGGGTAGTGAATCCCAACAGATGCTGATGAATACCTAGAACATTGGCATCAGCATCTATCGCTATCTAATGACGGGATTGTTGCATTAAAACTTAAATTGTGTAATTGAAGAAGATGGCCTTTTCCATTACAGTATCATTGAAATTATACAATGAACCCAATAAAATTTTCCCATGCTAATGAAACAACATACTGTTGCATGTCAGCCTTAGCCGTTCATCGAATATTCACGATATTCAACTGTCTACTATTGTGCACTGATCATCGACAAATCCCCAATTATCAATTGTCTGTGACATCGAACTGCTCGCGCGTACTCAGAAACAGCATAGAAGTGATCGATAGCGAACGGCTGATACGGAAATGATTTGGACGACAAGAAAAAGATTTACAGAAGCGGCCGACAGCGATCGGACGACAAGGAAATGATTCGGTCGACAAGTAAATGATTTATAGTAGCAGCCAACAAAAAATATACGGCCGCACGAAATCCGATCATGTACATGCGAACACTATGCTAGTTGATAGTTCAAGGTCTTCAACAAACAATAATTCTGTGCTAATAGCACCTGCGCGTTATTTGTTGGACGGAAGGAAATAATTTGGCAGAAAAGGATATAATTTATAGAAGCAACTGACAGCGAGCGTCCGACAAGGAAATGATTTGGTCGGCAAGAATGATATAAAAAGGGTGAGCGTTTTTGATGAAGGGTCAGTCCGAATTGATCAGTCGACGGGTCAGTCGATGGAAAACAAAAGAGTCAATATTGGAAAGCGATAATTTGTTAGCGAAGAAGTCTGAAGTGATTATGTAAAACGATAGCTAAAGTTTATGTTTAAATAAAATTGAAGTGAACTTATTAAACTAGTAGTTTTAATTTTACTTGAAATATAGCGACCCTTTGCACACTTCAATACTTTCTTTTCCGGTTAACAATCATTTTTTTAACCTCAAGCCTTCTAATACTTATTGACCCTTTTTAACACGAAATAATCTAACTTGAATATTACAATTTTTCACTCCTTGAATTCGATCAATAATAAAAAGCCTTTTTAAATTTCAACTTTCAATAAAACATTTTTCTTCTAACCAATCCCAATAAGATTTTTACCCGCGATTGGCATTGTCACTAACCGGATTATCCTTAAATCCTTGTGACTTCATCAAAGTAGCCAAGATGATATGGAAATTGATGGGAAACAAGACAACGGAATTAAATCAAAATATAGGTGGGGAGATGGTTTAGAGACGAAGATAATCCGCGATGTGAACAAATGAATGTTGGATGCTTCTGTCTGCTGCGCCTGATTTTCTTACATCGTTGTTTATGAAAGTATTGGGAAGGGTGGTGTGAAGAGTGTATAGCAAGGATGCACCGCATATCCTTACATGTATTACCACTCTACTCTGTGTTTTGTTGTGATATTTGAAAATCTTTTGAAGTTGTATGTAAATAAAAACAGAATGCTTCTAGAAAATACATATAAACAGGAAATTGTGAAGAAGTAATACCATTACGCGATTCTTACCGACTCGAGTACAGTACTCTTCCATCCTGATAGATTCGAACGAACTTATTCGGTGTTGTAATTGTATGCAAATAACTCTGTTTGCCATTTGAAAAGTAGGTGTCTGGTTTCCAGATTCGCGCCAACATCGATATGCTAAGTGCTAGAGTATCTTGCGCTCCTTGGAATGCTAAGCGTTTATCTACCCACGATTGACGAAAGTAGCAGTCCATTGAGTAAGTCTGAAAGGATGTGACGACGAAGAAGTAGAAAGATTTAAAAAATGTGAGTATTTCTTCAGAAATTGCAAGTTAGTACCATGTCCACTTCCGATATTGGTCCCATACTTCGAACCATTATGTCCACTTCTACTTCGGCTGGTGGTCCTGAAATGAGACAGGATGTTAGAAATATATTGAATTTGGTTTTTTTTCTTGAGAACCGAATGACTTACCACCTTTTAGAATATAAACAGTTTGAACACCACAACCAAAATATTTCATAGTAGTAATTCAAGTAATTCCCTATTTAGGAAACTGCTCCTATCCGGAGTTTAATTATATCTGAATAAAGTTACTGATCCAAAGAAATGTCAAGTACTTCTATTATGTGTAGAGAAGTACAGCAATGAATTCAATTGACACTTTATTAGAACTGAATGGATTATCTGAATCTATCCAGACTATATACACTGCAAACACTGACGCTGAAATCGTTATCTATGGCGATTTCAATGTTCATAACATTGCCTGGCTTAAAATTTCCTCCACCAAGGACCAGGACGGGCAGGATACTGAGATGTTTGCCTCCATAAATGATTTAACACAGTTGGTTGTGAGCCTACTCGTTTACCAGACCTTGCACGATATTTTTCTAAACTGCTTGATCTATTTCTCACCAACTAGCCTGAGAAATATTCTGCCTCTGTCGCATCCCCATCGCCTATTGGAAATACGAATCATTTCTTGATTCGTGCATAATTCCCAGTTGCAGTACTCACACTACTGACAATCAAGACACCGCGAAGAAATATTTGGCAAAGCTTCACTTGCTAATGTCTCCACCACCAATGCAGATATGTAGAAAGCTAAAAATCAGCAGAGGTATGAAGAGGATTGTGGGACAAACTTTAAAAATAATTTAATTTTTTTTATTCATTGGCGTTCGAAAAGGGTGGGCTAAAAACAAATTGTTGGCCGAAGTTTTTTTCCAATGATTAAATCTTCGAAATTACTAATCACAAAAAAATCATATTTTCGGACCGCTAAGGTGGCATATAGATTTACCCGAATCAGCTTACGAAGCGGCTAATTATTGTAAGGGGAAGAGTGACGGGGGGTGCAAGGAAAAACACTTAAAAATGAATATCTCGACTGTCTCTTAAGCTATGTAATTGAAACTTGAAACGTATACTAAGCTTTACTAGCGATATATGAAAAAATATAACATGTGGACATAATAGTAGTGGGGGGAAATGGGGGGAATTTCAAAACTGGCCCACTTTCGACATCAAAATTTTCGACATTTTTGCTTATCACCTCCCTCCCCTTACACCTCTCAACTTAAAATTTTTATCAAAATTAACTATTATATAGTTCTACAATCTGACAAATTTTTGATTTGATATCTGTACTATTTTTTGAGATTTAAGGATTTGTAATTTTGAAAAGTGCGCCTTTTTTTAAATGATCCCCATTTCTCCCCACTACTATTTTGTCCAAATATTCTATTTTTCTCGTATTTCTCTAGTATTGCTTAATATAAGTTCTAAGACTCAATTACATAGCTTAATAAATAGCCGAGATATTGGGTTTTAAGTGTTTTTCCTTGCACCCCCCCTGACCCTCCCCCTTACAATATTTAGCTTTTATCTAAACTGGTTCTAGTAGATCTGTATGCCAGCTTGATGGCCTTAAAATTTCAATTTTTTATGGTAACTCATTTCGAAGATATAATCATTTCAAAAAAAAATTCGGTCGACAATTGGTTCTTAGCCCCCCCTTTTTGCACCCCAACCCCAATGGATAAAAAAATTAACTTATTTTTAAAAGTTGTCTCACAAACTTCTCTATATGTATGTTGATTTTTAGCTTCCTAGCTGTGACCATGGTTGAGATATTTGAATTCGTATTTTTCGGTTTAAGCGCTCCCCCAACCTCCCCCTGAACCCGTACGCCCCCCAAAATGAGTGTCCGCCTGAGATCCGCAACTATCTACAATCCCTCCAAAAATGAACTTTCTATCTTGAAGGGTTTGAGAGTTAATGTGCGCTGAGCGTACACGTTGGCGTACGGCGTACGGCGGACGGCGTACAGACAGACGGATTTTTTTTTTTTTTGCTTTTTTAGGCTAATTTAGTCATGAAACGCGAAAAAACAAAATTTCAGGGTAGCAAATTTTTTTTTTTCCAAGTCGATCACAATACTTTATTGTTAAAATAATAAAGTAAAACTAGCATGGGATTCTCGTTGAATTTTGGCTGTTGCACTGTATTATTATACTAATTAAAGCTAAGTGTTTACAGTAGATTTTACATCAAATTTTGAAGAGCTATACAAATCAAAATTCAAATCCAAACTAGAAATTAGTAAAGAGTCCCAAAAAACCTAGATGTAGGGGTTTGCCAACCAGGGAAGCCCCCGTTTAAGAGTCCTCTCCCCCAACTGAACTTATGCATGACCTTGTGTATTTGTTTTATTTTATTTTCATAGTCCAGTTGAATATTAAATACAGCGACATTTGAACGAGTTTTCAGAGGCAGATTTGCGGCAACCTACAGTTAAATTAAAAACAATTCTGGTAAAAATTCGTCCTTTTAACATCGCTAGTTTCAATAAAAATCGGAAAAAATGCCTTTCCAAAATTGAGCATTTGTATGTGAGGGAGTATAAGCAGTGAGGGGATCGAATCAATATTATTTGAGGTTAATGATATTCATATGCTAATGATTCGACCGATTTTTCAAGTCCATAGCTTAAATAATTTCGGATAAAATTTAATTTTTGTATTTTCGAAATTTGCATGGAAGGGGGAAAGCGGCCCGTTCACGAACTTAAAGTTACTTATTTGCAAAAAATTACATACTAAATGTTCATAACGATTTGATATCTAATTGTGCTCTTTTCGTTTTTTCGTTTTTTCGTTTTTTTTTATGCTCTAGATGAAGTCTGAGAGTATTTTAAGTTTGCTCTAAATTTGAAACGTCAAGAAATACTGCTCGCTCTTGTATAAGATATTTTGATAGCAACTCTAGCAAGATGTGAAAAAATTAGTTCAATGCGGTTACTCCTTCTACCACTACCCATACAAAATTGCTTAAAGTAAAAAAAAAATCTCTTTCATCTAGAGTATCGCATAATTGGGTTTTACGCTCAATCGTAGTCCTGTTATGTTTTTAATGCACGAACGAAAATTTTCTCAGGTTTTATGTTTTGTAAATGAAATAGCAGTTGCACTTATCGAGATAAACTTTTTGCAAAGTTGCACTATAATAGTAAAAATTTAAGTGTAGCGTAAGTCGAGTGGTTGCGCATATTGAGTGTAGCGTTAACTGAATTCGTACAGCACTCTCAGATTTCATTTAGAGTATAAAAAGTGAGCAGGTAGAAGTTGTGTTTTTTTTTGTTCTATCCCAATAACCTTATAAAAGTAGATAAGGTCTATATAAAAACATAACAGATCTACGATTGCGCATAAAGCGCAGTCTTACGATACTCTAGATGTCGTCCCAAGAAATTTTGGATGGGGAGTGTTAGAAGGGGTGATAGCATTGAAATAATTTTTTCCCCATCATGCTAAAGTAGCTACAAAAAAGTTTTATACAAAATGCTTACTCCAAAAATTGAAAAGGGACTGAGAAAATTAGTGAGTTAGATTTAGTGAAAATGTGCAGTTTGTATGGGAGGTGGTAGACAGAGTGGGGGATTTTAGTGATTTTTTCAGAAGTAACTAGGAATATTATAAAATTGACAACTCTTAAATTTCAGACTAGTGCCATTCATACTTTTCAAGAAAATCGATTTTTTGTGAAGTTGTGAAACTGTGTCATATTGTAAGGGAGGGGGTAGACGCAGTGAAGCTAATCAAATATTTTTTAACAATCTTAGTGATAATACTAATTTAGTATTTATTACAAAATGTGAGCTCTATAAATGTTATATGTTCTGAGAAAATCGTCTTAGAGCATTTCATGAAAAAGTGTAGTTTGTATGGGAGGGGGTGGAAGGAGAGGAAGGACGCAAATAGTTTTTATACTGTATATTGAAATCATTATGAAAGTAATATATCCCAAAATTCAGACTAATAGCTTTTATGCTTTTCGAGTTAATTAATTTATTGTTAAAGTGCGAATTTGCGTCATTTTGTATGGGAGGGGGTAGAAGGGGTGAAGCTAATCGTCTAATTTTTTTTCGCCATACTAACAATTTTAAATTAATATTCGGTGCACAATTTCAGCCCGCTAAATTTTATACGCACTGAGTAAATTGGCTTAGAGTAATTCATGACAAGTACAGTTTGTATGGGAGGTGGTAGAAGGAGGGGGAGTACACGCATAATTTCTATATTGTAGATTGATATTATTATAAAAGAAATATATTCCAAATTGCAGGCCAAAAGCTTTTATACTTTTCGAGCAAATCCTTTAATTGTCAAATTGCGCAATTGTGTCATTTTGTATTGGAGGGGGTAGAAGGGGTGGAGCGATTTGGCCCGTTCACGAACTTGACCTTACTTTTTTGCAAAAATGACGTGTACAAAATTTGAACAATCTAGCTCAACGCGTTCTCAAGCTAGAGAGCGAACAGACGGACGGACGGACGGACAGACGGACAGACGTCCGGTTTTGAGATTTTTGAGTGATAACATTAACTTCTGTATCATTCATTTTTTTCTCCAAGCCTTATTTCTTAGCGTTACAAACCTTAGAGCAAACTTATAATACTCTCAGATTTCATCTAGAGTATAAAAATTAATAACTAAATATTAAATTTAAACATAACAGGGCTACGATTTTGCGTAAAGCGCAATCTTACGATACTCTAGATGAAATAGAATTTTCTGTGATCCCAAGAAATTTTGTATGGGGAGTGTTAGAAGGGAGCTAGGGTATAGGTAGTGTGTTGGTATTGTAATGCGAAGGTCGTGAGTTCAAATCCCGGTCGGCGCAATATATAATTCTGGCACATTGCCTGCATGGATATACCTTGGTCACCTCAATCTAAGAAAATGACAAATTCGTAGAAAGAGGGTTGTGCGAAGGGCTAACAACTCTTCCACAATAAGTAATGAAAAATGTTAAGCAACCTGAATATCAGGAGGCCAAGGTCCGATTTGGGCTGTAGCGCCATTGTAGAAGTAGAAGAAGTGTTAGAAGGGATGATAGCATTGAACTACTTTTTCCCCATCATGCTTAAGTAGCTATAAAAATGTTTTATACAAAATGCTTACTCCAAAAATTTAATGGAAACTGAGAAAATTAGTGAGTTAGATTTAGTGAAAATGTGAAGTTTGTATGGGAGATGGTCGAAAGAGTGGGGGGATTTTAGTAATTTCTTTCAGAAATAACTAGGAATATTATAAAATTGACAACCCTTAAATTTCAGATCAGTACCATTCATACTTTTCAAGAAAATCGATTTTTTGTGAAGTTGTGAAACTGTGTCATATTGTATGGGAGGGGGTAGAAGCAGTGAAGCTAATCAAATATTTTTTTCTGATCTTAGTGATAATACTAATTAAGTATTTATTACAAAATGTGAGCTCTATAAATGTTATATGTTCTGAGAAAATCGTCTTAGAGCATTTCATGAAAAAGTGTAGTTTGTATGGGAGGGGGTGGAAGGAGAGGGAGGACGCAAATAATTTTTCTACTGAAAATTTAAATCATTATGAAAGTAAAATATCCCAAAACTCAGACTAATAGCTTTTATACTTTTCGAGTAAATTAATTTATTGTTAAATTGCGAATTTGCGTCATTTTGTATGGGAGGGGTAGAAGGGGTGAAGCTAATCGTCTAATTTTTTTTCGCCTTACTAACAATTTTAAATAAATATTTGGTGCACAATTTCAGCCCACTAAATTTTATACGCACTGAGTAAATTGGCTTAGAGTAATTCATGACAAGTACAGTTTGTATGGGAGATGGTAGAAGGAGGGGGAGGACACGCATAATTTTTATAGTGTAGATTGATATTATAATAAAAGTCATATATTCCAAATTTCAGGCCAATAGCTTTTATACTTTTTGAGCAAATCCTTTAATTGGCAAATTGCGCAATTGTGTCATTTTGTATGGGAGGGGGTAGAAGGGGTGGAGCGATTTGGCCCGTTCACGAACTTGACCTTACTTTTGTGTCAAAAACGACGTGTACAAAATTTGAACAATCTAGCTCAACGCGTTCTCAAGCTAGAGAGCGAACAGACGGACGGACGGACGGACGGACGGACAGACGGACAGACGGACATCCGGTTTTGAGATTTTTGAGTAATAACATTAACTTCTGTATCATTCATTTTTTTCTCCAAGCCTTATTTCTTAGCGTTACAAACCTTAGAGCAAACTTATAATAATCTCAGATTTCATCTAGAGTATAAAAATTAATAATTAAATATTAAATTTAAAAAGGTCTTACACAAAATTTTAGTTTCGAAAATTGGATATGTACGAGGAAATTAGTGTAACCTGCATATTTAAATTGAGGTATTTCTTTGGTTGACAAAAAAGAAGCGGGGAGGTTGAATCAGTTTGGTATCATCTACTCAAAGTTGCTACTAAAATATTCTGTACCACATTTGAACTTCTTATAAGTAGGTTATAGATATGGTAGGAAAATCATCCTTTCTACAGTTAGTGAAACTTCTATTTCTATTTATATTTCATTATTGAAGTTTACCCGCAATTAAAGTATTACAACTTTCGAATACATGAACAATTTAAAATTCCTTATTTTGTGGAATATATTTTCCAATTCTTCATAATCTCTATTTGTAATCTCAGGGTCTAGCCTAGTGGGTATCGTGTTAGTCTCCAATGCGGAATTCCGTAATTGCGTCCGTCCCCTCACTTGAGAACACGTTGAGCTACAACGTTCAAATTCTCTTCTTCTTCAATGGCACGACAGCCCAAATCGGGCCTTGGTCTCCTGATTTTCGGTTCCTTAACGTTTTCATTACTTACATTGTGAAAGGGTTGTTAGCTCTTCGCACAACCTTCTATCTGTGAATTTTTCATTTTCGCAGATTGAGGTAACCAAGGTATATCCATGCAGACAGTGTGCTGGAATTATGCGTTGACCGAGATTTGAACTCACGACTTTCGGATTGTAAACCAATACGCTACCCACTAGGTTAGAACCTAGCTTCAAATTGTTTACACATTATTTTTGTCGAAAAAGCGAGGTCAATTTCGTTGATGAACAAAATCCACCTATCTACTCCCATGTAAAATGATGTTTTGAAATTTTATAATAAGGCGAATTTCGGAAGGTATTGTTTTCTTGCCCGCAAGGGGGTAGTTGTAGGATGAGGTTTTACCAATTTCTGCAACTATCTTTGGAGACTAGCGACTCCACGGACCTGAGCTAACTATCCCCTTGCGGGATGGGGGCAGTAGAATGCACTCACAGCCAGTCCTGCTTGTCCTAAAAATGGCAAATGAATACTCACTGGATCATGAGCTTATCACCCGTGACCTTAAATCCTAACTGATACGAGAAACGGATACAGCGCCTCGGATACGGACTGATTCTACGGTAACGACTTTTGGCATTCGAAAACGGACTATGATTGGCTTCAGGAACAGTCTTGGGCTTGAACGAGGTCTGGTGGACAGGACCAGGAGAAGAGCAAACCCCTAGCGGAAACACCATTCTGTACGTTGGCCCTGAGAGTGAAGCCAAAGATGGCGTGGCGGTCGTTCTTACACCGAGAGCGAGAAACCGTCTCATCAGCTGGGAACCAATCTCGTATAGGATTATCGTCGTCAGGTTCAGGACAAATGTCACAATTCTACAGTGCTACACACCAACTAATACCGCAACATCTGGTGACAAAGAGGAGTTTTATAGCCAACTGAGTGCCACCTTCGAAAGTGTTCCAAGAGGTGTTATTATTATCATCTCGGGAGATATGAACCCCAGGTTGGATCAGACAACACTGGACTAGAACACGTCATGGGGAGGCATGGTGACACTTGGGTCGACGCGTCACGACCTTGGATTAAGAGACCTGAAAACGGCGAATTATTTGTGGAGTTTTGTAGTACTCGGCAAATGGTCATCGGAGGGACCCTTTCTCCACACAAGAGTCATCATAAAACATCTTAGGTTTCCCCTGATGGTGTTACTCAGAACCAGATCGACCATTTGGCTATAAGTCGCCGATGGAGAAGATGTCTCCTCGATGTGCGAGCGAAACGTGGAGCTGACGTGGGGAGCGATCACCACTTGATGGTTGCCTGCTTGAGATTGTGTACAGCAGCTATCCGACGACCACAAATTCTTCAAATGAAGCGCAAGCTTAATGTGGATAAGCTCAGAGATCCCAACAAAAAACGCGAAAAGACCACCATTCTACGCGAAAATTGATCCACATTGGGCGAATATGAAATACGCACACTGAACGTCAATTGGGAGGCAACCAGAAACACTTTTCTAACTAGTGCTGAAGAATCTGTGGGATATGTGCAAAGCGGTGAGAAACCCTGGAAGTCGCAAGACACATAGGACAAGGTTGGCGTTCGGAAAAAAGCCAAATTGGCAATCATCTCTCAACCTGATGTCCACCAACGAACGCCCGACCTGATGCAGAACTACCGCGATGCTCATATACAGCTTAAAAAGACTGTTAGACGCGACAAGAGAAAGGCCATTGAAGATTTAGCCAACAAGAATCTGCGGCTTACTTTGGGGATATGGGTTCACTATTTAAAATCATGAAACAGTTGATGAACAAGAATTTCACCGCCAACTACCTGGGTGAGAGATGTTTACGGAACTTTCCTTAATATGAGTGAACACCAGTTGCGGCGATGGAAAGAATAATTCTCTGATATTTTAAACATCTTGTCAGAGGAAGATATTCCAATAACAGAACAACTACCAAACATCTAACCGCAACAATCCTCTATTAGGGACGATCCCCCAGATAAGGAAGAGATGGTTTTCGCCATTTAATCAATGGCGGGAAGGTAAGCCCCAGGTATAGACGGACTACCAACCGAACTCCTCAAAGCGGACCCGGAAATAACAGCCGATATACTCCTCCGCTCTTTACTGAGTGTGGAATGAAGGTAGATATCCGACTGAATAGATTAGGGCGTCATTGTGAAAATTCCAAAGAACGGCGACCTTCGGGATTGTGGCAATTGGCGTGGTATATGTATACTTACTGTCGTATGGAAAATCATGGCTAAGGTAATTCTCAATAGGATGAGTGATGTTGTGGAGAGTACTCTCGAAGTTTATCAGGCTGGATTCCGTAAAGGGTCTTCTTGTATCGACCACACAAATACTCTATGGGTAATATTGGAGCAGTCAACCGAAATGTGTTCGCCACTACATCTCATGTTTATGGACTTCGAGAAGGCTTTCGACAGCGTTAAGCGAGATTGCATATGAAATGCTTTGCGTAGGAGAGGTTTTCCAGATAAGGTTATAGCTATGATTAAATAATCCTACAAAGATGCAAGGTGTCGCGTCTTACATAGAGGAGAGCTATCCGAGAGCTTCCCTGTTCGAATGGATGTCTGACAAGGCTGCGTATTATCACCAGTCCTATTTCTGGGGGTAATAAATGACATCTTGAAAGCTGCACTGGAAGATGGGGAAGGTAAAGGTCTTCAATGGAGACTATTCAACATCTTAAGTCACCTTGATTATGCTAATGACGTGTGTTTGCTTGCACATAACCGTTCGGGCTTAGAGCCGCTCGAAGCATTCTAAATGCAAAGAGGCAGGACTGAAAATAAATGTGCGCAAAAAACAAGTACATGCATATGGGTTCGAAAGCAAGCACACCGATTGTTCTTAACGGACAAGATGTTGAAGAGGTGCAAGAATTTTGTTATCGCGGAAGCATTGCCAGTATGGACGGCGGAGCCGAAAAGGATATTGAGGCTCGTATAAATAAAGTTCGGCAGGCCTTCGATATCCTTTCCCCTTTCTGGAGGTTAAAAGAGATCTCCCTTCGCATGAAGCTGCGAGTTTTTGACGCATGCGTCAAATTCGTGTTGTTATATGGTTGTACTACGTGGAAAGTGACCGTTCGACTTACCAAGAAACTTTCGTGAACCAATGCCTTCGATGCATTTTAGTAATTTTCTGGCCAACGACGAAATTTGGAGTACAACTGGCCAGACTAAAATAGGTATTGACATGCAAAGGCGAAAGTGGCAGTGGAACGGTCATACTTTGAGGAAACCAGAGCGAAACATCGCCAAACAGGCTCTGGATTATAATCCTCAAGGAAGACTTCGAGTTGCTCGGCCATGTAACACATGGAAGGGAGCAGTTGAGCAGGAGGCCAGAGGAATGAACAAGTCCTGGCAACAGCTTAACGCCATTCCTTAGAATCGCGCTTTGAGGAAGAGAGTGTTTCTGTGCCATGCCCCTATAGGGGGTCTTAACAGGAATTTGAAATGAATGAAAGAATTGTTTTCGTGACAATAGTAGTCCCATGTAATAAAATTTATTATAATCCCTTTACTCCTTCCAGCGCGTCTAATATAAACCGCACCATTTCTACTTACTCTAATCATAAATTATTGTGATGTACATAGAAAAAAACATAATATGATACTCTAGATGAAATAGGAAAGAGTTTATTGTACCGAAAAATATGTCATCTCAAATTCTTTCGAATAGTGAATAGCGACTTTTGTGTGGCAGGTGGTAAAAGCAAAGGGAGGAGGTTTGTAATTTTTGTATATAACACTGAACGTAGTATACGAAATATTTCATGCTGAATTTAAAGTTTTTGGCTTTCATAATTTTTCAACAATTTTGTCTGAATTTATGGCATTTGTATGAGAAGTGGCAGAGAAAGTGGGAGGTTTTGGATGATTTTGAATCTGCTTATCAACATCCTATCATTGCCTTGTTACTCATATGTTCGAAGGAGGAATACATTTTTTGAATTCTTAATACAAAAAATTGTATGGGAAGTGGTAGAAGGAGTAAAAGGATCAGATCAATATTTTTTGATGTCAATGATATTTATATCAGTATACTATGACCTATTTTTTAAGCTAATAGCTGAAATGGTTTCAGAGAAAAATCAATTTCTTTAAATTTCGAAATTTCATGAGATTTATATGGGAGGGGGTAGAAGGAGTGGAGCACATCCCTCCACTCCTTCTACCCCCTCCCATATAACACACATCCGCCCATTCACGAATTTAAAGTTACTTTTTTGCTAAAAATGATATATAAAAAATTTCAGCAATGTAGGTCAAAGGTTTCGAGAGATATGTTGTAGACAGACGGACAGACGGTCACTCGGAATCGAGGTTTTTGAGCGATTACAAATATTTTTTGGTGACTCTGTGCGAGCATTATTTCTTAGCGTTACAAACGGTAAAGCAAACACAATATACTCTCAGATTTCATCTAGAGTATAAAAGTTGCTACCCTGAAATTTTGTTTTTTCGCGTTTCGTGACTAAATTAGTTTAGAAATGCAAAAGAAAAAATCCGTTCCGCCGTACGAAATCGCGTCAAAAGTTTTGAGATCGCGCTTGCTCTTTTACCCCCTCCCATACAAAAGTATGATTTCGACCAATTTCAATAAATCAACTAATACCCAACAAATTAAAAGCTACGAACTTGAAATTTTGTACAAGCACATTACAAGAAAAACAAAATAAAACTGCATCACAAATTTTACGATTGCCTTATCTGCTCTACTCCTTCCCATACCACCAAACTTTATGAAAATTTTATGCATCGGCTATGAAACTGACTGATTCAAGCAATCAATTAAAAATTTTTTCCATCCACCCTTACTATCACGCCTCCTCTCATAAAAATCCAAAATTTGCATAAATAAACGAATGAAATATTGATTATACATATGTATGTGCTGGAGCTATTGATCGTATCCGCAATTAAGTGTTAAATTGACAACAGCTCTGCCCAAAGACCCCCTTTCACTCAGTCTTCCCTTACCACTCTAACCTGCATATTGAATTTTTACGCAACCTCAACTTGTCGCGATGTGCTATAACTTTGGTTAATAAGTTGAGTGAGGGGAGGGGGTGTAAAGTGAAGGAGGTGGTGGACGAAACTCATCCCCAACTTGTCTCGAGAATAATAAAGTTGCGCCTGACTTGTTGACATTTTATTTTGTCATTACGTATAAGATTTATCGAGTTTGAATTTGGTATAAAATATTTTCATAGAATTATTAGCATGACAACAAAATATCTGCCAACGAGTCCGGCACAACTTTATTATTCTTGGGACAAGTTGGGGATGCGTTTCGTCCACCACCTCCTTCCCTTTACACCCCTCCCCTCATTCAACTTATTAACCAAAGTTATTGCACATCGAGCTTTACAATCTGACAAAAGTTCAACTTAATACCTATATTGAATTTTGAAATATAATGGATTGAAATTTTGAAAAGTGAAACATTTTTGAAATGCTTCCTCCCTATTCCCCTCCCTCCCCCTTACTATTTTCCGTAAAAGCTATATTTTCTTTATATATCGCTACTACAGGTTAATATATGTTCCAAGTTTTAATTACATAGCTTAAAAAATAGTCTCCCCCCCCCGGGATTACTTTAATATTTACGAGTACGACACTATTACTTATTTCCGACTTACGAAGAAATTCGACCTACGAAAAACCTTCCAAACGCATTAATATTGTTAGTCGGGGACATACTGTAGATATCTAAAATTACTATACGAGTATCTACCCAAACTTCCAAATCATTCTCGAATAAATTAGCATGCATTTCATCGATTTAATTCGAAAATTTTTTCTCAAATTATTACACAATTGCCATATAAGCTAGGATCTGAAATGTGTCTACAAACCTCCAAAATCCGGTCGAATACTGTTGTCATATCCACGCAGTAGATTATCCAGCAATTCAGATATGTTAGCATGATTATTCCGTTGTGTTAATTTAATTTTAATACTGCTCGAATAAACGTTACGAATCTGCATATTAACATTGCAGAACAGTAATGAAATGGTAATAAAAACTTTGCACAACATTTTGATGAGGAGCAGGAACAACGCGACTGCACAAGATTAACACATGAATGTTAGGCAATAGTGCGCCCAGGACACTAGGCTTTTGATGCTGTCCATTATGTTTATAGAGAGCACAATGTTGAATATTATTATAGTTTTGATTTGCCGCCATCTAAAACCTTTATAACATGCTACGAGCAGGACCAACGTACCGAATCATTATTGTTGTTGTAGCCTTATCCATTAAAAGCCAACATTAGAACCGATCGAATTGCCTTTAAACTATAATGATTATCAAACATTTTTGTCACTATGTCTATTTGAGAGTTGCTTATAATATTCTAAATGTCCTGTTTACCTGTGACTTTCCTCTGTAGAGAAGTAGGAACGGACACTTGTGAAATGCGCTTTAGTCTTGCAATCGGTTATTTGGTTTTGATTGATATAGTGCCAAATATACAATGCAAACATATCCAAAGATACTTCAGTTATAGCGAGTTGCATTCAATTTCAGAAATAATTGAATCCTTTGGCAAACGTTCGGTTTCGAGAGTGTTGTCATCAATTTTAAATTTCATTTAAAAGGAGTTCTTTTTCGGAGTAATTTGATGAATGTACAGTGTTTGTATTTCTGCAGATAAACTTTTCCGAGTGCATTTGTGCAAGCAAGACTTGCACTTGTTCGGAGTATAAGTCAAGAATGAGATGATTTTTGAATAGCTGAGTACTTTCGAGATTTTAGTTTATCAGAATGAACAAATATTGGAAAAAAGTGGATCAACTTCAATGAGATGATCGATCAATCAAATGCACAGTTTCATATCGTACTAAAAGTAAATAAAAAACGTAACAGAATTATAATTGGGCTTAAGGCCCAATCATATGATACTCTAGATGAGATGGAAATGACTTTAATATACTGGAAAATATGTCATCTCAAACTCCTTCGAATAGTGAATAGAGACTTTTGCAAGGGAGGTGGTAGAAGTAAGGGGGGAGGTTTGTATTTTTCGTATATGACACCGAACATGGCATGCAAAATGTTTTTTGCTGAATTTAATGTTTTTAGTTTTCATTATTTTTAAAGAAATTAGTCATAGTTTTCCTGAAATTCTTCTACTTCTACAATGGCGCTACAGCCCAAATCGGACCTTGGCCTCCTGATATTCAGGTTCCTTAACATTTTTCATTACTTATTGTGGAAGGGTTGTTAGTCCTTCGCACAACCCTCTTCCTACGAATTTTTCATTTTCGTAGATTGAGGTGACCAAGGTATATCCAAGCAGGCAATGTGCTGGAATTATATATTGTGTCGACCGGGATTTGAACTCACGACCTTCGCATTACAAGACCAATACACTACCCACTAGGCTACACCCTAGCTTTCCTGAAATTGGGGCATTCGTATGGGAGGTGGCAGAGGAAGTGGAGCGTTTAAGATGATTTTGAAACTGCTTATCATCATCCTTTTCACCATGCTTTGATTCAATTTAAAAGTCGATAGCTCTCATATGTATATTGAAGGAGAAATGCTTTTCTGGAATTTATAATACAGATGTATGGGAGGTGGTAGAAGGAGTGAAGCGGAGCTGATAATTTTTTCTAACAGTTATTTCAATTATTAAGAAACAAATTCAGACAAAATTTGAAGTTTGTACTTTTTCTAGTTTGAATGGAAATCGCTAAAATGCATTTAACAAAATTATGCATTTGTATGGGAGGGTTAGAAGGAGTGTACGGATCAAAATAAATTTTTTTTTTTGCATTATTAATTTTTCTATTTGTATACTTTATAGTTTCGAAGAAAAATAATTTAATTTAAATTTCAAAATTTCGTGAAATTTGTATGGGGGTAGAAGGAGTGAGGTGAAGTTGATAATTATTTTTAAAATAAATTGCAATTATAGTAGAATTAATTCTGACAAAAGTTTGTCTTTCCAGCTTTACTAGTTTCAATGAAAATCGAAAATATATATTTTTCAAAATTTTCCATTTGTATGGGAGGGGGTAGAAGGAGGGGATAGGGTCAATATTCCGTGGTATTAATGATATCTATAACATTATATTTTAATCTGAATTTCAAGTTGACAGCTTAAATAGTTTCAAAGGAAAATAAATTTCTTATTATTTCGAAATTTCATGAAATTTGTATGGGAGGGGGTAGAAGGAGTTCGTGAATGGGCTACATCTCCCCAGTAGCCCATTCACGAACTTAAAGTTACTTTTTTGCTAAAAATGACACACAACAACTGTTAGCACTATAGCTTAAAGCTTTCGAGAGTTATGCTGTAGACAGACGCACAGACGGACAGACAGACAGACGGACAGACAGACAGACAGACAGACGGTTACTCGGAATCGAGGTTTTTGAGCGACAACAAATATTTCTGTACCCTTGGCGGCTCTGTGCGAGCGTTATTTCTTAGCGTTACAAACGGTAAGACAAACACAATATGCTCTCAGATTTCATCTAGAGTATAATTATTTAATTGTGATTTTTTTATACTCTAGATGAAATTATAGCAAAGTTATAAAAACGAATTTTCGCCGGAATTAATTTTATTATAATTCTAATCAGAATTGAAAAAATTATGAACTACACCCCTCCCATACAAATTTCACGAAAGTTTGAAATTTAAATTAAATTATTTTTCTTCGAAACTGTTAAAGCTATCAACTTGATATTTTGCATAAAGTATAAAAATAGAAATACCAATACCGAGAAAAAAATGTGTTTTGATCCGTACACTCCTTCTACCCCCTCCCATACAAATGTATAATTTTTGTTAAGTGCATTATACCGATTTCCATTAAAACTAGAAAAAGTATAAACTTAAAATTTTGCCAGAATTGGTTTTTTAATAATTGCAATAAATTCTAAAAAAAATTATCAGCTCCTCTTCACTCCTTCTACCCCCTTCCATACAAATATCTGTATTATAAATTCAAGAAAAGCATTTCTTCATCGAATATATTAGAACTATCGAATTTGAAATTGAATCAAAGCTTGGTGATAAGGATGATGATAAGCAGTTTCAAAATCATCTTAAACGCTCCACTTCCTCTGCCACCTCCCATATAAATGCCTCAATTTCAGGAAAACTATGTCCAATTGAAAATAATGAAAGCTACAAACCTTAAATTCAGCACGAAATATTTTGCATACCACATTAGGTCTCATATCTAAAAATTACAAACCTTCCTCCTCTGCTTCTACCACCTCCCATATAAAAGTCACTATTAATTATTTAAAAGAATTGGAGGTGACATATTTTCCGGTACATTGAATTCTTTCTCATTTCATCTAGAGTATCATATGACTGGGCTTTACGCTCAATCATAATTCTTTTATGTTTTGGATTATAGGTGAAACAATTAAAGCTACTATGGGGATGAACCAAGTGAATTAAAAAAGCATAACAGAATTATGATTGGGTGTAAAGACACTTTTTCGAGTTTAAATGAAAATCGATATATTTACCAAAATTATGGATTTGTATGGGAGGGGGTAGTAGGAGTATACGGATCAAAACAAAAATTTTCGACGTTAATGATATTTGCATTATTATACTTCGCTCAAAATTTGATAGCTTTGAAAGTTCCGAAGAAAAATAATATTGTTGAAATTTCGAAATGTCGTAAGATTTGCATATGAGTGAGGTGAAGTTGATAATTGATATTTCTTTTTTAAAATTGATTGCAATTATAAAAAAATAATTCTGCACTTTTCATTATTTATTGTTGTTAGACCTTCGCACAACCCTCTATATATGAGTTTTTCATTTTCGTAGATTGAGGTGACCACGGTATACCCAAGTAGATAGTGTGCTGGAACTATGCGCCGACAGGAATTAAACTCACAACCTTCGCATTGTAGATCAACACGCTATCCACTAGGCTACACCCTAGCTTAGATTTCATCTAGAGTATAATAAATTATAAACATAACAGAGCTACGAATGCGAGTAATCCCCACGAATGAAATTTTCAGTGACTTTAGAAGGTGATTTTCCTACCATATCAGGAACCAACCTATAATAGTATATTACGCTAACTTAGAGATCATTGTCATGAAAATTATCTTAACGCATATCGCTTAACTGCGACTTTTGTATGGGAAGTAGCAGAAGGGTTAGGGGATATTTATAAAGGCATCTAAAATCGATATCGATTTCAGATCTGTAACATTTATACTTTCCGAGAAAATCAATATAATTTAGAGATGTGAATTTGTGTTATTTTCTGTGGGAGGGTTAGCTATTGCGAAATCATTTTTTCACATCTCACTATAAGCAAAATACTTTTGTATTCGTTTTGAGCCTCATACTTTGATAGGTATAGTGCACAAATTGAAACATCGTATTTCGTGGTAGAAGGAGTAAGAGAATTTAAATTTTCTTAATAAAAACTAAATAATATCACTGAAAAAGTTTTAATTTTAAAATTTCAGTGCTTTGATATTTTCCTAGAAAATAAACTTAATATAAATTTGAAAAATTACGTCATTTTGTAGGAGAAATGAAAAAACGGGAGGTGCGATCAAACTTACTTCTTCTCATATGTAATTGCTACCAAAATTCAGTACATCAAATTTGAGGCTATAGGTACTGAAAAAAGGTCTTTTGTATTTCTTGAAATTGCGCAGTTTGTAGAGAAAACCGCGTCTACTTGTGGGTATGTGTGTTCGTAAAATATTTAAGGTCATAAACAACAGAAAGATAAGGAGAAGCAATTGTGATCTTCGAAGATATCTTGTTTAGCTTTAAAAGTCAAGTTCTTTAATAAATCGTTAATGTTTCATAAATAATATCGTTTATGAATTGTTAGCCATATTTATTAATGAATCAAAATAAAAATCATTAACGAAACATTAATGATTCATTGATAACGATTATATACTTGCTTCTTGTAAGCGTTTTACAAGTCATTAATGAAACGTTAAAAGTAATTCATTAACGAATGTTCATTTAGTCCGCTTGATGAATCGTTAATGACTCGTTAACGATCAAATCGCTCGTTAATATAATTCATTAACGATTCTTGAACGAATTAATGTATTTGCTTGGAAGGCTAGAGAGTGAGCAGATGAACGGAACGAAGGACATCCGGTTTCAAGATTTTTCGACATAAAAAGAAGGGAGCGCTCACAAATTAAATGTGAAACATAGCCCTCTTCCCGGTTTGACAAGGCCACATGTGAAATAATTCAATTATAGTTCGATTTCAGATGATTTCAGAGCTCTGAAAATATCAGATATTTTTTTGTCGGACATAAGAACGTAGAAGGTTGTTTTTCACAATTGACTTTAAATATATATAATTCAAAGTACTACGAGCAGATACTCGTACCTCGTAGATGATTATTATCATCGCATTGGAAAATATCTGCTAACGAGTTGCGCCCGACTCATTAACATTCAAGGGACAAGTTGAGGATGCGTGGGTGGATTTTAATAATTTTTAACTGCTAGCTCGAATCACATTCAAAATTCACTACACAGAATGTTAGTTGAATAGTAGTAGTAGTAGTAAGTAAATTCTACGAAATTCGGTGTATTTTACATTCTTGAAACTATACATTTGTATGGGAGGGACTAGAGGAGTTGTAGGAATCGTAAAATTTGTGATGAAGGATTATTTCGTTTATCTTGAAAGGTGTTTGAACAAAATTTCAAGCTTGTAGCTTTAAATTTGATGTTTATTAGTTGATTTATTGAAATTGGTACTTCTACCCTTCTTCTTCTGCCTTTCGGCAGAAGGGATTTCAAAACTTTTGATGGAGTTTTATTTTGAATATTTTTTGAGGTCTGTGTACAAAACTACAAGCTGATAGCTTAAAACTGTTTGGTTTTTTAACAATGGTCGAAAAAATACTTTTGTATGGAATGAGGTAGAAGTTTTGAAGGTATTCAAGTAAATATCGTGAACTTTTAATCATTTTTTTCAAACACTTTTCACAAATTTTTAAGTTTGTAGCTTAAATTTTGACTTAAAAATTTCGAGTTTTCGTGTTTTTTTCTATTCACTTGAAACGCCTAGGACAAATTGGGCCACCCTTTGGTGGATTACAGTTTTGGTTCAAACTATTGTTATACTCTAGACGAACTCTGAGAGTATTATAAGATTTCCATAAAGTTTGTAACGCTAAAAAATAAGGTTCGGAGAAAAGAATGATACAGAAGTTCATATAATCACCCAAAAATTTCAAAACCGGATATTCGTCTGTTCGTCCGTCCGTTCGCGCTCTAGCTTAAGATCGCGTTGAGGTAGAAAGTTCAAATTTTGCACACATCGTTTTTCGCGAAAAAGTAAGGTCAAGTTCGTGAACGGGCCAAATCGCTCCACTTCTTCTACCCCCTCCCACACAAAATACGCAATTTGACAATAAAGGGATTTGCTCAAAAAGTATAAATGCTATTGCTTTGAAATTTGGAATATAAAACTTTTATGACGATTTCAATCTACTCTATAAAGATTATTTGTGTCCTCTTTCTCCTTCCACCATTCCCCTTACAAACTACACTTTTTCATGAAATGCTCTAAGCCAATGTACTCAGTGTGTATAAAATTTATCGAGCTGAAACCATGCACTAAATATTTATTTATAATTCATAGTAAAACAAAAAAATGATACAATTTCGCAATTCGACAATAAACGGATTTGATAGAAAAGCATAAAAGCTATTGACTCTAAATTTGGAATATATTACTTTTATAATGATTTCAATCTAATGTATAAAAAATTATTTGAGTCTTTTTCTTTCTTCCACCATCTCCCATACAAACTGCGCTTTTTCATGAAGCTCACTTACCAAACCTTCAATCCACCGAAAAACGAACTTCCTATCTTTACGGATCTCGGAGATAGGAGTCGACATAGACATAGGGTTGAGAGATGATTGCCGATTTGTTTTTTTCGATCGCCAACCTTGTCCCATGTGTCTTGCGATATCCAGGATTTCTCCCCGCTTTGCACATATCTCATAGATTCTTCAGCATTAGTAAGGAAAGTGTTTCTGGTTGCCTCCCAATTGGCGTCTAGTGTGCGCATTTGATATTCGACCAGAGTGGATGACTTTTCACGTAGAATGATGGTGTGCTCGCGTTTTTTGTTCAGGTCTCTGAATTTACCCACATTAAGCTTGCACTTCATTTGAAGAATTTGTGGTCATTCGATAGCTGCTGTACACAATCTCAAGCATGCAACCATCAAGTGGTGATCACTCCCCTCGTCAGCGTCGCTCGCACATCGAGGAGACATCTTCTCCATCGGCGACTTATGGTCGATCTGGTTCTGAGTAACACCATCAGAGGAAACCCAAGATGTTTTATGGTGACTCTTGCTTGGAAAAGAATCCTTCCGATGACCATTTGCCGAGTACTACAAAACTCCACTAATAGTTCGCCGTTGTCGGGTCTCTTAATCATGGGTCGTGACGCGTCGACCCAAGGGTCAACATGCCTCCCCATAACGTGTTCTAGTCCAGTGTTGTCAGATCCAACCTGGGCGTTCATATCTCCTGAGAGGATAATAATATCTCCTCTTGGAACACGCTCGAAGGTGGCACTCAGTTGGCTATAAAACTTCTCTTTGTCATCAGGTCTTGCGGTATTTGTTGGCACTGAGAATTGTGACGTTTCTGACTCTGGTCCTGAACCTGACGACGACAATCTTATCCGAAATTGCTTCCCAGCTGATGAGACTGTTTCTCGCTCTCGGTGTAAGGACGACCGCCGCGCCATTGTTGGCTTCACTCTCAGGACCAACGTACAATATGGTGTTTCCGCTAGGGGTTCGTTCTTCTCCTGATCCTGTTCACCTGACTTCGCTTAAGACCAAGATTTGGATGTTATAGCGCTTCATTTCACGGTCGATCACTGATTGACGGTGCAAGGACCGAGTGACCCCAGCCCTTCACCCGTCGTTCAATGTTCGAGCGTTCCAGAAGCCAATCATAGTCCGTTTTCGAATGCCAAAAGTCGTTACCGTAGAATCCGTCAGTGTCCGAGGCGCTGTACCCGTTTCTCCTATCAGTTAGGAATAAAGATCATGGGTGGTAAGCCCAGGATCCAGTGAGTGTCCATTTGCCATTTTTAGGGTAAGCAGGTCTGGCTGTGGGTAAATTGTACTGCCCCCATCCCACAGGGTGATAATTAGCTCAGGTCCGTGGAGTCGCTAGTCTCTAAAGATAGTTGTAGGAATTGGTAAAAACCGTATCCTACAACTACCCCCTGCGGGATTTACGATCAATCATAATTCTTTTATGTTTTCAAATGAATTTCGCAAATTTTCAAGTTTCCACCTGAAAATTTTAATTAAAAATGTTCAGGTTTCGTGTTTTTTTTTCAATACACGTGATAACCCTCGGGCAGGTTAGGGACCCGCTTCAGCGCATAACAGTTCTGGTTCAAATTATTATTTTTTCTTTATTCATATATATTAAATGGATGTATGAACCTACAAAATATGAACTTTTTATCTTTAACCACAGCCCTAAAAGCATTTCTCAAAATTTTCAAGGTTTTACCTCACCTCCTCTCCCTACACCCACGAACTTAAATTTTTTTTATCAAAATGATTGATCATATAACTCTACAATCTGTTAAAATTTCAACTTATTCTCTAAATTTCATTTTGAGGTATAATGATTTGAAATTTTAAAAAGTGCAACATTTTTGAAATACTCCTTATTATACCCCGCAACTGTTATATATGTTCCCCATATTTCGTTAGAAACTTAATTTGTGTTGCGAGTTTTAATTACATAACTTAAGAGATATTCGAAATATTAATTTTCAGAATTTTTCGGTGCACCCACCCTGATCCCTGCCTAACAAGTATTGGCTTCACCTAAGTAAATAATAGTGGAGCTTTAACTTTCCAAAAATATGAAAAACTTTTGCGTCTAGTAATTCCTAAATAAGAAAAAAAAAAAAGAAAAATTGGTCGACCGTTTGTTCTTAGCTCCCTCCCCCCCTTTTCGGACCACACAGGATACAAAAATTAATTAATTTTTGCTACACCGATATATCCGAATATAAAATTTCAGCTTTCTATTTGCATCCGCAGTGCAGATATTAGCAATTGTAATGTTTGTAACTTTTTCTCCTCCTTCCTTCTGGCACTCCCAAATTTAGGTAAGTTAAATCATTTACCCAGTCTACAATCAACCCAAAAATTAACTTCTTATCTTTAACGATCTCGGAGATATGAGTCCATAAGAACAGCGGACGCCGTACGGCGGCGCACAGACCGACGTCTTTTTTTTGCATTTGCATTTTTTCCTGTGTCGATCACAATACTTCTATTAGAATAATAAAGTAAAATTAATAAAATCATTTTATTTTTGTAGATTATAAAATTCAAAATATTGAATCCCAAAATAACTTTTTTTTTTCTCCCTTTCAAATTACATCAAATGAACACAAAAACTTTTCAATCAAGATTATACACCTATGACGAGAGAGAGAGAGTGTGTCCTTTAGCTTCACTTAATTTAATTAAAAGACACGCCTTAAACACAACTGCAACCCCTTCGAGACCTACATCAGTACCCATAGTATTCAACAGAATTACATAAAATGATCAACACCATACCACAGAGGCAGCTCGCTTCTACAAAACTATTATCATCACTGAAATTCAAATGATAAATGTTTTTCAAATGCAACGGCAAAAGACATCCTAGGATAATATACTAGGGACGAAGAAGTCCTTCAGTCAAGTGGTGAGTGGTGAACGTGTTTAAGTGGAAGAAAGTTTACGACACAAATTTAACCGATGTAAAATTAAATGAGCCGTTTTATGAAACCGGCATCATCACCATCAAGTGAATTTCATTCTGAGAAAAAAAATCCTTTTTACCGAAAAGGATCAGGATCAGAAAAAATGCATTCCTGCTATTTGGAAAAAAATTATTGAAATACGAGAGTAATTCAAGATTCTATAAGCAAATATTTAGCTTGCTTGAATCTAAAAGTGACGTAAAGGATAAGGATAAGAATTCAGAAGGATTGAGGATGCCTTCCTTGTAAGATTCATGAAAGAATCTCTTCATATACGATATCTTTATCAAAATATTTACGTTATGATTTCGACTGATTACATGGTAGCAAGAACG
Source organism: Chorisops tibialis (assembly GCA_963669355.1). Lineage (NCBI taxonomy): Eukaryota > Metazoa > Arthropoda > Insecta > Diptera > Stratiomyidae > Chorisops > Chorisops tibialis. The sequence continues at coordinate 165,831,342 of OY770263.1, read as the reverse complement.
TGTAGCGGCATTGATTTCGTCGAATCTGAGGAAAATTCGTTGAGTTAGTTTTATTCATTATGCCTTTCAACTGGCTTAAAATTTACGAAGGTGTGCAGAAAAGAAGGATTGATTATTCTGAATTTAAAATTAGTTTTATAGAATCGTGGAAACATATAGAAACATTTATATAATCTTTGTAAATATTCATTTCGGGTTTCGGGAGAATTTTTAACGAAATACAATATATAAACATTTTGATATATTAATCACTTTTGAAAAATTTCAACAAATACTTGTAAATTTGTTTTTGATTTCGAACAATTTCAATCAAAGTAAATGACAATTTTCCTATTAAATACATATTATTTAAAATAAAATACCATTCTCATTTTTTTAAATTACTTTATTATTCTAATAATAAAGTATTGTGATCGACACAAGAAAAAAAAAATTTGCTACCCTGAAATTTTTTTTTCGCGTTTCATGACTAAATTAGCCTAAAAATGCACCACAAATGCAGATAGAAAGTTGAAAATCAGTAGAGATATAGAGAGGGTTGTGGGACAAACCTTAAAAATAATTTAATTTTTTTATCCATTGGCGTCCGAAAAGGGGGGGCTAAGAACAACTTGTCGGCCGAATTGTTTTCTCAAATGATTATATCTTCGAAATTACTTATCGCAAGAAATTCATATTTTGGGACCATTAGGTTTAGGTTGGAACCATTAAGATGGCATATAGTTTCATTGGAATTAGCTTATAAAATGGCTAATTATCGTAAGGGGGAGGGTCAGGAAGGGTGCAAAGAAAAACACTTAAAAATTAATATCTCAGCTATCTCTTAAGTTATGTAATTGAAATTTCAAACGTATATTAAGCTATACTAGGAAAATACAAAAAAATTATAACATGGTGAAATAATAGTAGTGGGGGGAAATGGGGAGCATTTCAAAAATGGCGCACGTTTCAAAATTACAAATCCTTGTATCTCAAAAAAAAAGTACAGATATCAAATCGAAAATTTGTCAGATTGTAGAACTACATAGCGGTTAATTTTGGTAAAAATTTTAAGTTGGGAAGTGTAAGGGGAGGGAGGTGATAAGCAAAAATGTCGAAAAATTTTAGTGATTTTTTTAGGGCTCTGGTGAAAGATACAAAGTTTAAATTTTGCACGTGGTTATGTCTATTTGATATACATAGAAAAATAATAATAACTTGATCCATAATTGTTATAAACCGACCCCCCCGGTCTAACGTGCACAAGGTGTTCCATGTGAATTGAAAAAAAAAAACAAATAAACTGGAAATTTTTGAGTGAAATTTTATGGTAGAAATTAGAAAATTTGCGAAATGCATTTAAAAAAAATCCCTAAATATACGAAATATTAACTGGTTGAAAACCTTTAAGACTTCTACCCCCTGCCATACAAAATTATTTTTCCGACCATTTTCAAGAAATCAATTATCACCTAAATATTAAAAGCTATCAATTTAAAATTATCCACAAAAACTTCTAAAAATAGTTGAAATAAAATTTCGTCAAAAGCTTTGAGATCGCGTTTGTCCTTCTACCCCCTCCCATACAAAAGTATGATTTCCACCATTATTAAGAAATCAATTATCACCTAACTATTTAAGGCTATCAATTTCAAATTTTGCACAAAAACTTACAAAAATAATTGAAATAAAATTACGTTAAAAGTTTTGAAATTGCGCTTGCCCTTCTATCCCCTCCCATAAAAAACAATGATTTCGACCAATTTCATTAAATCAACTAATAACCAACAAACTAAAAGCTACGAGCTTGAAATTTTTTACAAGCACCTTACAAGAGAAGCGAAATAAAACTAAATATCAAATTTTACGATTCCCCTACCTTCTCTACCCCCTCCCATACAAATGTTCGGTTTCGTGAATGTAAAATACACCGAATTTTATGAAAATTCTATGCAACTTCGTCTATGAAACACATTCTATACAGAGAATATTGTACGTGATTCAAGCAATTAATTAAAAAGCTATTAACATCCACCCACCCTTACTATTACCCCTCCTCCTCCCCTCATAAAAACCCAAACTTGCAGAAACGAATGAAATATTGTTAAATTGACAACAGCCCTGCCCCAGAACTCCCTTTCACTTAGCCTTCCCTAACCACTCTAACCTGCATATTGACTTTCCACTCATCTGCAACTTGTCCCAAGAATAATAAAGTTTCGCCCGACTTGTTGGCAGTTTATTTTTAAATGAAATTAGCTATACCCGACCACCCGTTGCTGTGGCTCATTGAATCGATACAACAATTAAAATCAAAGCAATTCACATTTTTCTACATACGAGGGTGAATGAAATATTAAGCGGGATTACAATATTTTCGTATCGATAAATGGAATAAAAGGGGCGTGGAGTCAGAGGTTGAATGACGGAAATACCTAAAGGACTTTGCACTGCTATACGAGTAGAACGCCACATTACCACGTGTTCAGTAACTATTGCGATGTCTGAGCGAAAAGTACCCGTCGTCCGTTGCGCAACGTATTATAGATAACTTTCTTACAAAAGAAGGCGAAAAACCATAAGAAATTTTGAGAAGACTTCAGGCACAGTTCGAGGATAATACACTTAAAAAGACACAAGTATATTCATGGCACAAACAATTTTTAGAAGGACGAGAAGCAGTCGAAAATGAAGGTCACCAACGTCGACCAGGAATCAGCGCGACAGAGGAGAACATTCGTACTGTCCGCCAACTTCTAGAGGACGACCGACGATTAACAGTAGCTGAAATTGCTTCGGGGTGGGCATCAGCTTTGGCAGTAGTCAGACGATCATTAGTGAGGATCTCGGGTTTCGGAAAGTATCCTTAAAGTGGGTATCTCTTTTCACCGAAAATCGAAAACGGAATCGTATGGAAGTGTGTCAACTGCATTTGAACCTCTATGAGGATGAAAGGGAAGGCTTTTTGCACCTAATAGTAACTTGTAACGAAACTTGGGTGCACTATTACACCCCCGAATCGAAGCAAGCAAGTATGCATTTGCGAACGAAGAGTGAATCTGCACCTGTCAAAGCCAAAGCTCGGCTCTCGGCTGGAAAGGTTTTGGCGACAGTATTCTTTGACTTTAAAGGAGCCCTACATATTGATTTTCTCCACGAACGTCGAACTGTAAATGTCGCGTACTACTGCCAACTTTAAGATGATGTAAAAATGGTATATCCCATAAAAGACGTTATGCTGCTTCAATATAATGCCCGGCCCCATACAGCTACCTTAACTACGGGAAAAAATTGAAATATTGTCGTGAACTACACAGGAACACCCTCCCTACAGTCCGGATTTATCGACCTGCGACTACCACCTGTTTGGACCGGTGAAAGAAGCTCTTGGAGGACAACGTTTTGATGGCGATGTTGCAGTTGAAGCTTTTGTGTGCAGTTTTTAGGATTAAAATTTTCTTGGTTGGTTTGGGTTGGGGTGTGTAAGTGGCATTTTTTTCTAGAAACTGGGGATATTTAGGAAGTAGTTCTAAACTCGTCTGCGAATTTTTATTTTATTTAATATTAGGCGTTTCATTGCAAATAACGGATTTTTTGGAAAAACTATGTCGTATCGAGTTTTTTAATTTTGTCCACTTAGATTGCCTACTTGGACCACATATGGACTCATATCTTTAAGATCGTCTAAGATAGAAACTTAATTTTTGGGTTGATTGTGGATTGGGTAAGTGAGTTCTAGTAGAAGGGGGAGGCAGGGGGAGTGATAGAATCAAAAACTTCACTACATAATATCTCCACAACGAATGCAGATAGAAAGCTGAAACTCGACATTAGGATATATTAGTTTATTATTTACTTTATTATTTTAATAATAAAGTATTGTGATGGACTGGGAAAAAAAATTTGCTACCCTGAAATTTTGTTTTTCGCGTTTCATTAGTCATGATAATAGCCTAAAAATGAAAAAAAAAACAAAAAACATAACAGAATTATGATTGGGCGTAAAGCCCAATCATATGATACTCAAGATGAAATACTTACTTACCTTTTGTTTGGGAGGTGGTGAAAGCAGAGGGGGAGGTTTGTAATTTTTGTACGTAACACTGAACGTAGTATATAAAATATTACATGCTGAATTTAAGGTTTCCTGCTTTCATAATTTTCGAGGAAATTGAACAATTTTTGTCTGAATTAATGGTATTTTTATGGGAGGTGGCAGAGAAAGTGGGAGATTTTTGATGATTTTGAATCTGCTTATCAACATCCTAATCATATTGCTTTGTTACAATTTTAAAGTCGATAGCTCTCATATGTTCGAAGGAGAAAAGGCGAGAGGGAGGTGAAGGCAATATTTTTTTAGCATTTATTACAATTATTAAGGGACAAATTCTGACAAAATTTCAAGTTTCTACTTCTTCTAGTTTCTATAAAATCGGTTAAATGCATTTATTACAATTCTGAATTTGTATGGGAGGAGGTAGAAGGAATATCCGAATCAAAACCAAATTTTTTGCCATCAATCATATTTAAAATAGTATACTTTTCTCAAATTTTAAAGTTGATAGCTTTGTCGGTTTTGATGAAAATTAATTTAACTGAAATTTCGTAAAATTTGTATGGGAGGGGGAAGAAGGAGTGAGGTAAAGTTGATAGTTTTTCCAGAATTAGTTGCAATTATAATAAAATTAATTATAAAAAAAATTGGTTCATTTAGCTTTGCTAGTTGTAATGCAAACCGAATAAATGCATTTTTGAAAATTGTGCATTTGTATGGGAGGTGGTAGAAGGAGTAAGGAGATCAGATCAATAATTCTTGAGGTTAATGATATTTATATCATTATACTATAGCTTTATTTTCAAGTCAATAGCTGAAGTTATTTCGGAGAAAAATCAATTTCTTTAAATTTCGAAATTTCATGAAATTTGAGGGCGGGGGATAGAAGGAGTGGGGGGATTTGGCCCGTTCACGATCTTAAAGTTATTTTTTGCTTAAATAACACATAACAAATTTCAGCACGATAGCTCAAAGCGTTGGAGAGTTATGTTGTAGATAGACGCACAGACGGACAGACGGACAGACAGCAAGGCTTTTGAGCGACAACAAATATTTCTGTACCCTTGGCGGCTCAGTGCGAGCATTATTTCTTAGCGTTACAAACAGTAAGGCAAACACAATATACTCTCAGATTTCATCTAAAGTATAAAAATAAATAAATCCATCTGTATGTACGCCGTCTGCCATACTCCGTCCGCCGTATATGTATGCTCACCGCACATTAACTCCAAGAACCTTCCAGATAGAAAGTTAATTTTTGGGTGGATTGTAGATGGTTGCGGATCTCAGGCGGACACCCATTTCGAAGGGTGTATGGGTTAAGGGGAGGCGGGGGAGCGCTAAAATCGAAAATCAATAATTAGAATATCTCAACCATGATAATGGCTAGGAACCTGAAAGTCAACATATATATAGAGGGGCTTGTAGGACAAACTTTAAAAATAATTTAATTTTTTATCCATTGGCGTCCGAAAAGAGGGAGCTAAAAACAAATCGTCGGCCGAATTTTTTTTAATAATTATATCTTCGAAATTACTAACCATAAAAAATTTATATTTTGGGACCATTAAGATGGCACATAGATCCACCAGAATCAACTTAGAGGGAGACTAATTATTGTAAGGGGGAGGATACCAGAAAAACACTTAAAAATGAATATCTCGACTATCTCTTAAGCTATGTAATTGAAACTTGGAGCACGTATTGAACTACACTAGCAAAATACGAGAAAACATTTGGACATAATAGTAGTGGGAGCAAATGTGCACCATTTCAAAAATGGTGCACTTTCCAAAATTTGAAACCGTTATATCTCAAAACTGAAAATAGGTATCAAATGGAAATTTTGTCAGATTGTAAAACTACATAATCTTTAATTTTAGTAAATATTTTTTGATAGGACGGTAAGAGGAGGGAGGTGGTAAGCAAAAATGTCGAAAATTTTGAGTGATTTCTTTAGAGCTCTGGTGAAAGATACAAAGTTTAAATTATTCATGTGGATACATCTATTTGATATACATAGAGAAAAAAAAATAATTTGTTCCACAATTGTTATACACCGGTGTTTCATGTGCAATAAAAAAACACAAAAACGAAAAATTTCTGAATGAAATTTTAAGCTAGAAACTTCAAAATTTACGAAATGCATTTCAAAAAAATCCCTAAAAGTTTGAAATATTAACTGGTCGTATAGCTTCAAAACTTCTACTCCTCTCATACCAAATTTTTTTTTGACCATTTTTAAGAAATAAATTATCACCTAACTATTAAAAGCTATCAATTTGAAATTTTTCACAAGAACTTTTAAAAATACTAGAAATAAAATTGCGTTACTTAGTCTTCCCTAACCACTTTAACCTGCATATTGACTTTAACGCATCCTCAACTTGTTAAAAAAATAATAAAGTTGCGCCCGATTTGTTGGCAGTTTATTAGTATCTGGTTGGGTCTGAAAAAGGGACGGGGGCTGAAAACTGATTGCTGTCCGAATTTCATTTCCAAATAATTATATCTTCGGAGCTACTCAATGCAAAAATTTCATATTTTAGTGCCACTTAGGTAGCGAATAGATCCACCAGAATCAATTTAAAAGGAGGCCAATACTTGTTAGGGAGAGGGCCAGGGGGAGCAAAGAAAAACACTTAGAAATTAATATCTTGACTATCCCTTAAGCCATGTAGTTGTACGGCGTACAGCGGGACAGATTTTTTTTTGCAATGAAACGTGAAAAAAAAAAATTTCAGGGTAGCAAATTTTTTTTTTTCTTGTGTCGATCACAATACTTTATTATTAGAATAATAAAGTAAAATTGTGAACTTTTCAAAATTTCAAACCGTTATGTCTCAAAATCCAATTCAAATTTTAAATTAGGGATGTAAGGAGAGATAGGTGGTGAGCCAAAATATCGAAAAATTTTAGTAATTTTTTAGGACTTTGGTAAAAGATACAAAGTTCAAATTTTGCACGTGCATACATTCATTTGATGTAGGCACATAAAAAAAATTATAATTTCAACTAAAACTTTTATTCATCGAAATGGGGTCCTAACATGCACAAGGTGTATAATGTGTATTGGAAAAATCACAAAAATATAAAATTTTTGATTATAGTATTAATCTAGGATCTTCAAAATTTTGTGAACTCGTTTCAAAACATAGCAGGACAACGAGGGGCGTGTTCTTAAAGACTTTTTCAGAAATAACTATAATCATCATGTTTTTGACATGTTTTATATACTTTATGCTTTTTAGGAAAATCGACTTTTTGTAAAGTTGTGAAATTGTGTCGGATTGTATTGGAGGGGTAAAGCTAATAGTCTAATTTTTATTAGTCTTACTAATAACTCTAAATAAATATTAGCAGCACAATTTTAGCTCGAAAAATTTTAATCGCATTAAGTAAATTGGTTAAAAGCATTTCATGGAAAAGTGCTGTTTGTATGGCAGGTGGTGGAAGGAGGGGGTGAGGACGCAAATAATTGTTTTTACAGTAGATTGCGTCATGTACAAGTTGTACAGATGCAATAGAAAATGCAGAGTATGTACTCTTTCACTGCCCAGTCTACGAACTGGACTGAAGGAGAGTCGAGGACATCGTTGGAGAAAAATTAACCCACATATGCTGAGCAGCAGCGAAATCTGGAATGTGGTGACTGAGATTTGCGTGACAGTTCTCATCGAGCTAAGGAGACTTGAAAGACTACGTAGGGAGCTATCTGAGACAGAAGTGCCTACAACAGCTAGAACAGTTGGTATTTGAATAAGAGAGGCAGTGACATATACAGAGTGACATAAGACACATGTAACAGTAAATTGACGTTTGAGCATTATGCTCCTCCCTCCTCCTGACGAAATATTTAACGGTTGCCCCGGGGGTAGTGGGTTAGGTGAGGGGTTTTTAGCGGGTTCAAGCCCCGCACTTCAAGGCTTTCGATACTTTTCCCCGCGTTCAAATAAAAAAAACAGTAGATTGAAATCATCACATAAGTAATATATTCAAAATTTAAGATCAATAGCTTTTATACTTTTTGAGCAAATTCGTTTATTGTCGAATTGCGAAATCGTGTAATTTTTTATAGGAGGGGGTAGAAGGGGTGAAGCTAATCGTCTAATTTTTTTGGACTCACCATTGATTCCAAATAAATATTTAGTGCACAATTTCAGCTCGCTAAGTTTTCTACGCACTGAGTAAATTGGTTTAGAGTATTTCATTAAAAAGTGCAGTTTGTATGGGAGGTGATGGAAGGAGAAGGAGGACACAAATAGTTTTTATAAGGTAGATTGATATCATCATAAAAGTAATATATTCAAAATTTCAGACTAATAGCTTTCATACTTTTTGAGCAAATCCGTTTATTTAATTGTGTCATTGTGTCATGTATCATTTCGTATCCTCAACGCGTTCTCAAGCTAGAGAGCGCACAAACAGATGGACGGACGGACATCCGGTTTTGAGATTTTTAATTGATTATATGAAATTCTGTATCATTCATTTTTTCTCCGAGCCTTATTTCTTAGCGTTAAAAACTTTAGAGCAAACTTATAATACTCTCAGATAGCATCTAGAGTATAAAAATGCTTGAAAGGTCAAGATACTGACTGGTCTGAAAAACGTTTACCTCCTCTCTTACAAAAGTATTATTTCGACCATATTTATTTAATTTTTTATCATATACTGAGTTCTACTCTACCGACTATAGAAAAATAACTTTAAAAAATGAGACTTAACAAAAAATTAAATTAGTAAAGGATGTGAGTTATAACAAAATTAACAATTCTCTCCTAAAAATATCTGTATTCAATGTCAAATTTGTCATACATGGAACTGAATATCGATCAAATCAAATTCCTGTTAAAACCTAATATAGGGCATAGGACAGAAACAACTCTCCTCCACTAGGCGCGATGCATCGGCCTTAAGCTGTTGCCAGGACTTGCTTATTCCTCTTACCTCCTGCTCAACTCCTCGCTTCCATGTTCTACATGGTCAACCAACCTGACGTTTTCCTTGAGGATTATGATCCAGAGCCTGTTTGTCAATGTTTCGCTCTAGTTTCCTCAAAGTGTGACCGATCTACTGCCATCTCCGCCTTTGAATCTCAATGCCTATTTTAGTCTGTCCAGTTGTACTCCAAATTTCGTCGTGGGAGATCACTTCTGGCCAGAAAATTACTAAAATGCTTCGAAGGCACTGGTTGACGAAAGTTTGTAGTTTCTTGGTAAGTCGAACGGTCACTTTCCATGTAGTACAACCATATAACAACACAGATTTGACGCATGCGGCAAAAACTCGCAGCTTCTTGCGAAGGGAGATCTCTCTTAACCTCCAGAAAGAGGAAAGGATACCGAAGGCCTGATGAGCTTTATTTAGACGAGCCTTAATATCCTTTTCGGCTCCGCCGTCCATGCTGACAATGCTTCCGAAATAAGAGTGTACTTGTGTTTGAACCCATGTGCATGTACTTGATTATACGCAATTTATTTTCACTCCCGCCTCTTTGCATTTAGAATGCAACGAACGAATATTTGACTGTAAGTCCGAACGGTCATGTGCAAGCAAGAGATGTAATGGCGAAACCATTTCGACTGACTGGTCCAATATTATTCGTAGGGTATTTATGTGGTCGGTACAAGATGATCCTTTACGGAATCCAGCCTGATAAATTTCGAGAGTGCTCTGCACGACATCACTAATCCTATTGAGAACTATCTTAGCCATGATTTTCGATACGGCAGTAAGTAGACCACGCCAATTGCCACAATCTCGAAAGTCGCCCTTCTTCGGAATTTTCACAATGACGCCTTTCTTCCATTCAGTCCGATATTTTCCTTCATTCCACACCTCAGTAAAGAGTGGGAAGAGTATATCGGTTGTTATTTCCGGGTCCGCTTTGAGTAGTTTGGTTGGTACTCCGACTATACCTGGGGCTTTCTTTCCCGCCATTGATCGAATGGCGGAAACTATCTCTTTCTTATTTGTGGAATCGTCCCTAATAGAGGATTGTTGCGGTTGGATGTTTGGTAGTTGTTCTGTTGCTAGAATATCTTCCTCTGACAAGATGTTTAAAATATCAGAGATTCCTTCCATCGCCGCAACTGGTGTTCACTCATATTAAGGAGAGTGCCGTAGATATCTCTCACCAGGTGGTTCGCGCTGAAACTCCTGTCCGTCAACTGTTTCATGATTTCGAATAGTGAACTCCATATTCCCAAGGTAAGCCACAGATTCCGCCTTATTAGCCAGATCTTCAATGGCCTTTCTCTTGTCGCGTCTAATAGCCTTCTTAAGATGTATATGAGCATCGCAGTAGTTCTGCCTCAAGTCGGGTGTTCGTTGGTTGACATCGGGTTGAGAGATAATTGCCGATTTGTTTTTTTTTTTCGATCGCCAACCTTGTCCCATGTGTCTTGCGACATCCAGGGTTTCTCACCGCTTTGCACATTCCCACAGATTCTTCAGCACTAGTTAGGAAAGCGTTTCTGGTTGCCTCCCAATTGGCGTCCAGTGTGCGCATTTCATATTCGCCCAGTGTGGATAACTTTTCGCGTAGAATGGTGGTATACTTGCGCTTTTCGTTGCGGTCTCTGAGCTTATCCACATTAAGCTTGCGCTTCATTTGAAGAATTTGTGGCCGTCGGATAGCTGCTGTGCACAATCTTAAGCAGGCAACCATCAAGTGGTGGTCGCTCCCCACGTCAGCTCCACGCGTCGCTCGCACATCGAGGAGACATCTTCACCATCGGCGACTTATAGTCAAATAGTCGATCTGGTTCTGAGTAACATCATCAGCGGAAACCCAAGATGTTTTATGGTGACTCTTGTGTGGAAAAAGAGTCCCTCCGATGACCATTTGCCGAGTACTACAAAACTCCAGAAATAGTTCGCCGTTTTCGAGCCTCTTAATCCAAGGTCGTGACGCGTCGACCCAAGGATCACTGTTTCACTCGGCCTGCGCGGCCGCCCGATAAATGCACGGCGATATGACAGCTGCGAACTGTCATCCGGAACATATGATTGCGATCATATGATGCTGCGTTCCGTTCCCGATCATTCTCCGGCCGCAACCATTTATTATGTACACGACGACCTATTGCGGCGCTTCTAGCGGCTACTTTGGCAATCACCTATACAGCAACAATTCCCAATATGAAATTGCTATTGCGGCAATCCTAGCGGCATACATCCACAATGATAATTCCAATAGAAAAAAATTATGCTTTGTTCTTGTGCTCATTCTTGTTAGAACCATTGAGTAAGAAACGTTAAATTTAAAATCGAAATTTTCGCCTTGTGTTTTCTTTCTCCTTTTTATAAGTTTTCAGATCCTCATCTGGAAACATATTTCAGATCCTCATCTGGAAACATTTTTGGTCCGTCGAAGCCGGATAGTGAGCTATCCTTTTATCCATTTGGGACAATAAAGACGATATTTGGGAATATTCCAGCACCTCAGCCATCCCGACGACTCTGGAAATTCTGCACAAGACGTTTTTATAATCCAACCTGAGTAAGTCCATTTTCCTTTTTTCCTTTTTTATTAAAGCCATACGCGTTCGGAAATTGTGCCGCATTCGAACTAAAGTGCCGTGTTCGCGAACTCAAGACAATACGATACAATACAATTATCCGAAAAATTGCGTGTCGACTGATTTAAATTCCGTAAATTTAAATTGAAATGGAGGCTCTGATAAAACAACAAGAGAACATTATTGCCAAACTCGAAAAGGCTAAAAAGAATTTCGGAAAAGTTTCCAAGGCCAATTGTACCACGGGGTACCTTCAAGGTCGCAAGGAGTCGGTTCTCGACCTTTGGAAGAATTTCGATAAGAACCACGACGCATTCATGTCGCTTCCTTCGGAAGAAACCAAGTCGTCAAGGTATCTAACCGATGACATTTATGATTATGCCGACGAAACCTATCACGAGCTGATTGGTCGGCTGAATGAAAGGCTAAGAGAATTAGAGCCAGTATCCACTGTCTTCCGGCCCGAACCTCCGACCGAGCATAACGCGACGCTTTTGGGGAGATGTGAAACGCGTCTACCGCGCATTACCATCCCGAAATTTGGCGGGAATTACGCCGAGTGGACTTCGTTCCATGATTTATTCGTCGCGGTAGTGCACGATAACGATAGTCTGGGAGATGTACAGAAGTTACATTATCTGAAGACGTCAGTTTACGGAGAAGCGGAGCTGTTAATTAAACATCTGCCCGTAACCGACAAAAATTATCTATCCGCTTGGGAACTGATGTGTCGTCGCTTCCAAAATAAACGACTTTTAGTAAATACGCAGCTGACGAATTTATTAAACCAACCCGTGATACCATTTGAGTCAGCGAAATCATTAAAGTCGCTTTTGGACGTGACTTCAGAATGTTTAGCCTCCTTAAACAACCTGGGAATTGCTACTCAGAGTTGGGATGCAATCCTTATACATCTACTGGTACGCAGATTGCCAAAAGAGACGCACCAGCTCTGGGAGCAGTCGATCAGCGATACGACAAAGTTATCGACGTGGGAGGAGTTCCGAAATTTCTTGGAATGTCGTTTCCGAACTTTGGAGGCACTTGGTCCCACGAAGCCAGTACCACGACCTGCAACAGGACCTTCCACCCACGCCAAGGGGTTTATTGCCACCCAAGGTCTTCGCAAGTGTTTATCCTGTAATGATAATCATAGCGCATATCGCTGCAAAATATTTTTAAGAATGGACGTGAAAACGAGATCAGAACTGGTGAGGGCTAAACATGCCTGTTTTAATTGTTTGGGACTCGGGCATAGAGTAACCGACTGCTCGAGTTCAAACCGCTGCTCGCATTGTGGGAAGACACACCACTCGTTGCTGCACCCAGCAAATCCTTCGGATATACCCACAACAGCAGCTCTACACTCCGCTTCACATCCAAAGTCAACTGCAATCCAAGAGCCGCCTCAACTGCAGACGTTGTTAGCTACGGCTTTGGTTAATGTACCATCCATCACCGGAACGTTAATTCCGATGCGAATACTTATTGATACGGGTTCGCAAGCATCGTTCGTGACCGAATCTGCTGCTCAGCTCTTAAAACTCCCCAGAAAAAGAGCCGACGTCACAGTCACCGGATTGGGCGACATTCAATCTGGGCGAGCGCGTTCTTCATTGAGCTTAATGATTCAATCCCGAGTGGAAGCGTTTTCATTCGACCTGACAGCGTTGATCTTACCATCCTTGACGCAATTACTCCCGACAAAACGCGTCTCAACATCGCTATTCCACGAATTTAGCGATTTGTTGTTGGCCGATCCGTCGTTTCATCAGCCGGGAAAGGTGGATATTATTCTAGGAGCAAACGCATATCCATCCATTCTACGACAAGGAGTTCGGAAAGCGAGTCATCACTCAATCGTCGCTCAAGCAACATCCCTAGGCTGGATTCTTTCCGGAACTTGTCCTGACGACACTGGCAGATCCGCTTTAATGGCGTTTCACAGTGTGTCCGAAATTAACGATCAACTTCGTCAATTTTGGGAAATAGAAGAAGTCGAATCGGTTCCACAACCAGATGCCGATAACGAAGCCTGCGAGACCTTCTACAAGGCAACTACCACTCGACGTGAAGATGGTCGATACATTGTACGTCTTCCGTTTCGAACCAATCCACCACCACTCTCATCGTCATACAACATCGCAGCTTCACAGATGAGGTCGTTGGAAAGACGATTCCAAAGAAATCCGAAGCTACAAGCGGAATACGCTGCTGTCGTCAATGAATATGTGGATTTGGGGCAAATGGAAGAAATTTCACCGATCGGAAAAGCAATCTTGCCGCATTATTACGTTCCCCATCATGCGGTAATCAAGGAGGATAGTACTACCACAAAATTGCGAGTGGTCTTCAATGCATCGTGCAAAACGTCCAACGGGATTTCTCTAAACGATTCTCTTTATACCGGACCGCCCCTCCAAGTCGACCTCACCAACCTGCTGCTGAAGTGGAGGAGTTTCTCATACGTTTATATGGGTGACATTGCGAAAATGTATCGTCAGATCCTAATCCATCCAGATGATAGAGATTATCAGCGAATCATTTGGCGATCAGAGCCACAATCTTCTGTAAAGGATTATAAAATTAAGGTAGTGTTTTTTGGAGTAAGTAGTGCTCCTTACCTGGCAATCCGCACCATTCATCAATTGGCCAACGACGAAAGCGAACGGTTTCCTCTTGGCGCTCCTCTTTTAACGTCTAGCATGTACGTTGATGATCTGCTTGCGGGTGCCGACAATGTAGACGAAGCTTGTCGCGCACGGAAAGAAGTTGAAGATCTCTTGCAGGCTGGTGGATTCGAAATGCGCAAATGGGCTTCGAATTCACCACTTATTTTGAAAGATGTCCCACTGGAAAAACGCGTTCACCAGGGCATGCTACCGCTAACCAACGATGACAATATCAAAGCTCTTGGAATAGTTTGGAATCCCGACAACGACATGCTCGGTTTCAAATGGAAACCCGTGCCCGACGACGACATCGTCCCAACGAAAAGACTTATCCTGTCAACCATCTCTCGACTTTTTGATCCGCTCGGATGGGCTGCCCCAGTCATCATTCAAGCGAAAATACTCCTTCAAGGCTTATGGCTGGAAACCTTGGCCTGGGACGATCAATTATCTCCCGAGTTGCAAGAAACGTGGAAAAATTGCAAGAAGACATTGCCTGCGGTACAACATTTCCGAATTCCACGCTGGATTCAAACTAGTAGCACGACTTCCAGTCAATTATTGGGCTTTTGTGATGCTTCCGAGCGGGCGTATGCTGCCGTAGTCTACGTTCGCACGATTCGCGATGATGGAGTCATCACAGTACGATTGGTAATGTCAAAAACTCGAGTAGCTCCAGTGAAATCGGTATCCCTACCACGACTCGAACTATGTGGAGCTGTTCTACTAGCGCGGCTACTGAAGAGAGTCAAATCAGCTCTAAAGATTGAGAACCTAATCGCTTGGACCGATTCCACCATCGTGTTGGCATGGCTTCGGAAAAGATCCAACGAATGGAAAACTTTCGTGGCGAATCGAGTCGCTGAAATCCACGACAAGGTTGGCGGAAATATCTGGAAACACGTCCGCTCCCAAGACAATCCTGCAGACCTTGCCTCCAGAGGTATGGATGCAGCCAAACTGTTAGATTGCTCCCTATGGTGGTCAGGCCCTGACTGGTTACAAACCCACGAGACGCTTTGGCCGACTTCCAACCCCAGCAATCCAGACCCAATTCTGCTAGATCTCAAGAAAATGTCAACCACGTGCTTAGTGTCAGCTCTCAATTCGGAGACTTCATGGTTAGATGGTTTGATCAATCGGTACTCTTCACTTCACCGGCTCATTCGTGTTTTTGCGTATATACGTCGTTTCATCAATCAATGCAGATCAAATCAGTCCCGGACACAATGCCAAGCTTTAAGCGTCGAAGAAATTTCTACTGCACGACGTACTCTCATTCTTGGTGACCAATCTCTTCATTTTTCCCAGGAAATTGAAATTTTAAAAGACCGGACCGATCTTAAAGTTAGCGTGATAAAATCGTTAAATCCCTTCTTGGATGGAAACGGAATTTTACGAGTGGGAGGACGTCTACACCTATCTAATCTACCATATGACGAAAGGCATCCGATTATTTTATCGCATTCTAGTCGTCTAACGAAACTAATAATACAACAGGCGCATCGAGACACCCTGCACGGGACTATAACGCTGATGCTCGGAACCATTCGCCAGCAATTTTGGATTACGAGACTACGCAGCCTAATAAAAGCATGTATTCACGGATGCGTGAAATGTTTTCGATTCCGGAATGAAACCCAAAAACAATTAATGGGAAACCTACCCACGACGCGCACGGAAATCACCCGACCATTTACCAATGTCGGCGTGGATTATGCAGGCCCGATTTCACTCCGGGTATCAAAAGGACGCGGAGGTAAAACTTACAAAGGCTATCTAATCGCCGCGCACCATTCATAACTTTACCGCGATCACCAACGATATGGCTTTAATTTTCTTTTCTTTCACTTCCTTCTGTTCCCTCCCCACATTCCCTTCCCTACCAGGCGAGACGAGGCGCCTTCAAACCTCAAACGGGTCTCAAGGAAATGTGAGGCCCACAACAACAACGATCGCACAAGAACACCACCAACGAACCTTGAAACTACAACGTTTCAACGCCGGGGAGAATGTTTCACTCGGCCTGCGCGGCCGCCCGATAAATGCACGGCGATATGACAGCTGCGAACTGTCATCCGGAACATATGATTGCGATCATATGATGCTGCGTTCCGTTCCCGATCATTCTCCGGCCGCAACCATTTATTATGTACACGACGACCTATTGCGGCGCTTCTAGCGGCTACTTTGGCAATCACCTATACAGCAACAATTCCCAATATGAAATTGCTATTGCGGCAATCCTAGCGGCATACATCCACAATGATAATTCCAATAGAAAAAAATTATGCTTTGTTCTTGTGCTCATTCTTGTTAGAACCATTGAGTAAGAAACGTTAAATTTAAAATCGAAATTTTCGCCTTGTGTTTTCTTTCTCCTTTTTATAAGTTTTCAGATCCTCATCTGGAAACATATTTCAGATCCTCATCTGGAAACAATCACCATGCCTCCCCATGACGTGTTCTAGTCCAGTGTTGTCAGATCCAACCTGGGCGTTCATATCTCTTGAGATGATAACAATATCTCCTCTAGGAACACGCTGTAAGGTGGCACTCAGTTGGCTATGAAACTCCTCTTTGTCACCAGGTGTTGCGGTATTAGTTGGTGCGTAGCACTGCAGAATTGTGGTGTTTCTGACAGTGGTCCTGAGCTTGACAACGATAATCCTATCCGAAATTGGTTCCTAGCTGATGAGACTATTTCTCACTCTCGGACTAAGGACGACCGCCACGCCATTTTTGGCTTCCCTCTCAGGACCTACGTACAGAATGTTGTTTCTACTAAGGGTTCGTTCTTCTACTGAACTTGTCCCCATGACCTCACTCAAGCCCATGATTTGGGTGTTATAGTGCTCCCTTTCACGGTCGATCACTGATTGGCGGTGAAAGGACCTATTGTTCCCAGCCCCGTCATTTAATGTTCGAACATTCCTGAAGCCAATCGTAGTGCGTTTTCGAATGCCAAAAGTCATTACCGTAGAATCCGTCCGTATCCGAGGCGCTGTATCCGTTTCTCGTATAAGTTAGGATTTATGATCACGGGTGATAAGCCCATGATCCAATATAATATCGATACGCGTCTCGAAATAAATTCATTCAGGCCGTAAATTGTTTTATGTGCTTCCTGAAATAGACAACTGTGCCTTAACGATCTCTCTGGGGCGCGCAAAAGGGAGAGAAGTTCAGGGGAATCAACCCGATAGGTAATAATATCTTTTACAAACATTATGTACAGTATTTCTCTAGGCATGGAGAGTGTCTGAAGGCCAATTAGAGTACATCTAACGCTATAACTAGGTAATTTAGAAACATAGTTAAATTTACGTAGTGCAAACCTTGTAAGATTTCTCTGAGCGCATTTTAAACGAGTGATATGATGTGGTTTTATGTAAATGACTTTCTTTAGGTACATCCAAAACTTCAATGTGGTTCAAAGTCAAAGAGTTGCAATTCCCAACCCTCACAATATGTTTTCTATTAAAAGAATGATTTCCGAATTTTACACTGTTACGCTTTGTTATTCGTAAAGTTTCGGTCTCTGCTGAGACCTTTATCAAACTGATCGACAATTACAGAGCTCCATCCTGTATAAAATAATAGTCTTCTGTAATTGTCGGTTAGTTTGTCTCAGCAGAGACCGAAACGTCACGAATAATAAAGCGTAACAGTGTGAAATCCGGTAATCTTTCCTTTCAATTCGCAATGCACTGTGAAAATATTCACCAATCCATGGTTTCTATTAGTTAGGTGAGATGATACCCACAAAAGCAGATTTGAAAATATTCCGATAACCTACACTTTTCGAACAAGAACTCTGTCGGAAGCCTTTTTTTAAGTCTGCGAAGAGAACACCTGAAATCCATTTTTAATGGAATACGTCTAAGTACGTAACGCTCTTAAATATTTATTTAGAAGGTAAAATATTAATTATTTTATTCATAAATAAATAAATGTTTCCACAAAGTATTCGCAAAATAGTTTTCAATCTTATGTCACGATTGCTAAAAAGTAAACTACACTACGACACAATTAACAAAATCCGAACTTTTGACCGAGGAATGAATTTGATAAAAATAGAAGCATAGAAAAATAATTGTAAAATATATGGTACAAATCTTATGAAAGAGCGGATTTGTTTTCTCTTGTTTTAATCGCTCAAAGTCTTATAAGTCTTTAAAGAAATTCATACAAAAAAAAATCCAGTTCAGTTCAATTTTTTGAATACTCTCTTGTCCTTAAATCCATTTTCAATCACAAATCCACCCTTGACTTATTCGAAAACATTATTGTTCAAACATTTGTCTGATTATGCAATCTACATACATAAGAACAATTCAAGTCCTCAATCGATCATCTTAAAGAAAGCTGCCCACTTAATGCTTCCTCGAAACGAAATATCCAATCTTAGACTATCTCGCACTCAATACTCAAATATATCTTCTGCTATCATCATCATCATTATCATCATCACCGTCGTCAAGACATGCATATTACAAGTGTATTACTGCGAAAGGATTTATTATCGCATCTCGTTCGTTTCGTCCTAACACTTTAACCCTTTAAGTTAACAAAAAAAAAAACAATTTTTTTTGGAGACGCATTCTCTTTTAAATTGAAGTGATCATTTTCCTAGATGCTAAATTGTCGCTAAAATGTAAATGCTCCTTTTTAGCAATCCTCCACTTCGATATGAGTCTATCGTTTTACTTAGTTAAATG
This sequence comes from Chorisops tibialis, assembly GCA_963669355.1. NCBI lineage: Eukaryota > Metazoa > Arthropoda > Insecta > Diptera > Stratiomyidae > Chorisops > Chorisops tibialis. The sequence goes on along the minus strand of OY770263.1, from coordinate 165,812,390 downwards.
AGGTCCTGTGCAGCAAACAAAACTCTATACTATCATGCATCACAATTGCACTATCAATTCGATTGCGACTTTTAATCGCATTATGGAAATTGCAAATTTCGGAAACTTTTCATTTCACTAAACACAAAAACTGATAAATTATATTGCACAGGACACAACGAAGGATACTATCACTAAACGAAAATTCAATTTTTTTTATGAGACACAGTTTTTTTAAACTGCCCGAATGCGGTATGCATAAAATGCTGCATTTATTAAATTTAAAACGACCGAAGTATCAGGACGATGATTTTCAGGACGACTTAATGTCCTGAAATGCCAAGTTACCGACTACTACTGTTTCAAAGAAGAATCCTTTACTGGTTTGTTATTGAACAAGACACGATTTTCTTGAAATGTTTATAAGCCGATTGCACCCATATATAACTTAATACGAACGAGGATTTCCCCTAAAATTTCGTCTGGGGTTTTAAATAACGCGCGAAAAATATGCGCTGCGCACCATGTGCTCTAAGGACTAACGATTTCAAGCCACGTGGTATTTACTTTCACTGGATGAAAATCACCTGCTCGTTTCTTGAAAATGATATCATCTTTCGTCGCGGTGATTACACAAAGTTACATACTACTCAATTTCGATGTCCTTTTCAACACTGGTAAAAGTGCAATTGTCGTATAAATGGTAGTAAGGATGTTGAAATTTATGTGGAGGCGATTTTATACGTGAAACTTCGTTTAATTTGATTGCTGAATATTAAAGTTTTTATTTTTTTTTCGAGAATTATCGTAAAATATTGTGCTGGTGTATATATTGGGGACACGTCATGAATTACGTTTTTTATAGTTAATTATTATTTTTGAAATTAGATTATTAGGATTTGTTTAATTTTATGGATGAAATGACGGAAGGAATTGGTGTTATGGTCCAGAAAATATGGCATTATTATCGAAATTCTGCGGTTTGAAGAAATACTGTGTTTTTCTATAACTTTTCTTATCTTGCCTATATTGGTACATAATAAATTTTTCAATTTTAGAGGTTTTCGAGATTAGGCTTTCAAAATTTTAAATACATTGCTCTTATGCAATATAATTAAACTAAATTCATATAGGAAGATGAAGAAACTGGAGTATTTTTAGTGTGTTACAATTTCTTTTTTTGCAAGCGCTGTATAATTTATATAGCGTATGGAAGCGATTAGGATACAAATGACCAGAAAGGTTTAGTCTCCATACACTACACGTCACTTGATTGCGTACACAATTTTACTGTATTATTTTAATAATAAAGTATTGTGATCGACTTGGGAAAAAAAAAAATTTGCTACCCTGAAATTTTGTTTTTTCGCGTTTCATGACTAAATTAGCCTAAAAATGCAAAAAAAAAAAATTGTCTGTACGCCGTCCGCCGTACGCCGACGTGTACGCTCAGCGCACATTAACTCTCAAACCCTTCAAGATAGAAAGTTCATTTTTGGGGGGATTGTAGATAGTAGCGGATCTCAGGCGGATACCCATTTTGGGGGGTGTACGGGTTCAGGGGGAGGCGGGGGGAGCGCTTAAACCGAAAAATACGAATTCAAATATCTCAACTATGGCAACAGCTAGGAAGCTAAAACTCAACATACATATAGAGGGGTTTGTGGGACAACTTTTAAAAATAATTTAATTTTTTTATCCATTGGGGTGCGAAAAGGGGGGGCTAAGAACCAATTGTCGGACGAATTTTTTTTTCAAATGATTATATCTTCGAAATTACTTCCCATAAAAATTGATATTTTGAGGCCGTTAAGATGGTATTAAGGTCTACTAGAATCAGTTTAGACAGAAGCTAATTATTGTAAGGGGAAGGGTCAGGGGGGGGTGCAAAGAAAAACACTTAAAAATCAATATATCGACTATTTATTAAGCTATGTAATTGAATTTCAGAACCTATATTAAGCTATACTAGAGAAATACGAGAAAAATATAACATTTGGATAAAATAGTAGTGGGGGGAAATGGGGAGCATTTCAAAAATGATGCACTTTTCAAAATTTCAAACCGTTATAATTCAAAATTGAGTACAGATATCAAATTAAGATTTTGTCAAATTGTAGAACTAGGTAGTTTTTAAATTTGGTAAAAATTTTACGTTGGGAGGTGTAAAGGGGGGGAGGTGGTAACCAAAAATGTCGAAAATTTTGAGTGATTTTTTAAGGGCTCTGGTGAAAGATACAAAATTTAAATTTTCATGTTGATACATCTATTTGTTGTACATACAGAAAAAATAGTAAAAATTCCACAATTGTTATGCACCGACCCCCTTGGTCTACCGTGCACAAGGTGTTTCATGTGCAATGAAAAAACCACATAAACTGAAAATTTTTGAATGAAATTTGAAGGTAGAAACTTGAAAACTTTCGAAATGCATTTAAAAAAAAATCGTTAAAAGAATGAAATATAAACTGGTCGAATACCTTGAAAGCTTCTACTCCCTCCCATACAAAATGATTTTTTCGACCATTTTTAAGAAATTAATTATCACCTAATTAGTAAAAGCTATCAATTTGAAATTTTGCACAAAATCATTTGAAAATAGTTGAAATAGAACTCCGTCTAAATTTTTGAGATCACACTTGCCGTTCTACCCCCTCCCATACAAAAGTATGATTTCGACCAATTTCAATAAAACAACTGCTAACCAACAAATTAAAAGCTACGAACTTGAAATTTTGTACGAGCACCTTAAAAGAGAAACAAAAGAAAATTGCGTCACAAATTTTGCGATTCCCCTACCTCTTCTACCCCCTCCCATACAAAATTATTTTTTCGACCATTTTTAGGAAATCAGTTATCAGCCAACTCGTAAAAGCTACCAATTTCAAATTTTGCGCAAAAACTTATGAAAATAATTGAAATGATATTATTTTAAAAGTTTTGAAATCGTGCTTGCCCTTCTGCCCCTACAAAAGTATGATTTCCACCAATTTCATTAAATCAACTAATAACCAAAAAATTGAAAGCTACGAACTTGAAATTTTGTACGAGCACCTTACAAGAGAAAGGAAATAAAATTGCGTCACAAATTTTACGATTCCCCTACCTCCTCTACCCCCACCCATACAAATGTTTGGTTTCGTGAATGTAAAACACTGAATTTTATGAAAATTCTATGCAACTTCGTCTATGAAACTGACATTCTATACAAGGAAAATTGGACGTGATTCAAGCAATCAATGAAAAAACTATTAACATCCACTCAATCTTACTATCACCTCTCACCCCTCCCCTCACAAAATCTCAATCTTGCATAAACAAACGAACTAAATATTGATTATAAGTACTGGAGCTTTTGAAAGTTTCCGCAAAGTGTTAAATTGACAATTGCCCTGCCCAAGAACCCCCTTTCACTTAGTCTTCCCTAACCACTCTAACCTGCATATTGACTTTCCACTCATCCTCAACTTGTCCCAAGAATAATAAAGTTTCGCTCGGCTTGTTGGCAGTTTATTTTATATTCATCATAAAAGAATTGCATCAGCAGGCGAAAAATTATTTACGTGTGTGCGCAGTGTGAAGCCTATAGAAACAACTACAGTAATCCCTCGTTAATACGAACCCGGATAACACGAACATTCGGTTTACGCGAACCATTTCTTTTCCCCCATTAAATTCAATGGTTTCAAACCAAAAATCCCCGGCTAGCACGAATTATTCGGGCAACACGAGCTGCGAACTCAATTTTGTAACGCCAATACGAAAATATCGGTTAACACGAATTTTATGATTGACGATGGAAACGAAAAAAAAAGAAAAGTCAAGGAGTCTTTGTTTACCGTTTGTTTATGCTTTTATGCTTAGACTTGCGATCTGCCTTTTATCGTTACTGTTTGCTTTGACGATTCGCTCTAGTTCTATCGCGTCTTTCTTGAGTTTATGAAGGGAAAATGAGTGCTAAGAAAAGTGTCCAAAGATCTATTGATCTTTCGATAAAGAGGAAAATTCTGGAAGAAGTGGAATGTGGTTTGATATCGAAAACGAAAATAGAGGAAAAATACAGCATCCCATATCGAATTGTTTCAAAAAAGCTTGGACCACCGTGAACTCGGACAATCCCATGGAAGTTGAACCAACATCTTCGCCTCTACTAAACCTGGAAATTATGATCGACGGATCAGAAGACTGGGAGAGACTCGTAGTGGCAACTGAACCACCTGTGGCTCTTACTTTTTCTGAGTTCCTTTCACTAGACGAAAACTTACCAGTGTGTAGTTTATCCGACGAAGAAGGACAGGAAAGAGAAGACCAAGAAGAAGAGGAAGAATAAGTGATCGAGGAAATAAAGAAGCCCAATCGAAGTGAAGTCATAACGGCATTGGAGATTTTACAAAGGCTTGCGAAAACTTCTACCGAAAACCTAGATGTAAGTTTTGACGACAATTTGGACAAGATAAGAAGAGAGTGCATTCGACAATTTTCAAAAACTTACCAACAAACCACAATTACCAACTTTCTGAAACACAGGTAGAAATATAAATTCGTATGTCATCGTATGCTATGTACATTATATAAAAGTTATCGAAAAAATATATTTTTTTCTATACATGATCTATTTTTTCATTTAAATTTTTTGGACAGAATGGATATAAACTGTGTTTAACTGCGTGGAGATGAATGCAATATGTGTGTAATATTCGGGTTCGGATAACACGAACCCAGTTCGTGTTAAACGAATTCGGGTAACACGTATTTATTTAACACGAACTGAGTATTTCTTTCCCCCGTCGAGTTCGTCTTAACGAGGGACTACTGTATGTAAGTGAATGGTGAATGTACCCCTTCTAGGGTATTTAAGCAAGATGTGTAGGGCTGGAAAGGCCTATTTTTTGACAGCTGGTCGCAACACAGTCGATGAATTTGATTACGAAAACTCGCGTTCAATCGCAGTTACGATGCGTTAATTTCGACCAAATTTTGATAGTAATCATGTGCCTTCTCAGACGTATGTGGTCAGTCTACTCAAAAAATTCCAAGAAACTGGCTCAGTGCCAGATGTGAAGATACCAAAACGATTCGACTCGGACGTTTGGCCGAAAATATCAGTGTTGAAAACGATCCAAAAACCTCCATTCGTCACCGTGCTCAAGAACTCGACTTTTCCATGTCCACACTGCAGCGAATATTGACAAAAGATTTGGCTCTACATACTTACAAGATCCAGTTGACTCAAGAACTGCAGCCACTAGCAACACCTTACGTTCTCTGATTGGGTCTTGTAAACAAATCCTACATCTTTTGTTGATACACTCATAGAATGCAAGTCTAGCGCTCTAGGCGACGGCCTTGTATAGGTGATGTCACTATTACCAAGAGATATCATGATTTCCAAACTTCGAAGAATCAGAAAAAAATTGTAGCCTTAAAGTTGCACATGCAAAAAGGGAAGGATGTAGTAAACAAGCTTCATTCAAAACTGCCAAACCTCTTGTGTAATTTAGTGCAGGTATGAGATAAGCTATACTTCTTAAGAAATTGGAAAAAAGCATTGTTCCACCAATTACATCTCTCGAAAGTATTTCATTGATCACGAAAGTTTGGTTGTACTTAGGATCCAGTTTCGGCTTGTGTTTGGATAAATATTCTGAAGGCATATAATACTATCTACTTTACATAGTATCTACCTAACCACCTCAGACAGTGCAATTTCAATCCCTCGCTCATATATCAAAACAACCCATGAAACCCATGAAAAACCCAATTTACAATATTTTCTATTTTATCGTCTTCACCACTATAAATCCCGAAGTCCTTCTACTGAATGACAAACCTCTTTAAACGTATGAAACAAAACCAACAGGTGTCTACTAAGCTAACTTCAAATCAAATATATCAGGAATATCAACGATATGGTGCCATCACTTTCCAATATCATCCTTGCAGCTTTTCAACTCAGCTATAGGTTATTTTACCGGCGAACTTCCCTCTCAACATAAAATCGTCTTGTTCCACAATGTCATCGGGAACATGTTGAACCAATTTAAGGGTTGAAAACAAGAGTTCATCGAAACAAAAATGCTACTCAAACTAAACCTCAAGAGGACGATGAACAATTCATGAATTTTTATCTAAAAAAAAAACTACCCAAAAGCAATATAAGGATGTGCTTCGTAATGCCGAGTGCCAGATAAGATACTTCTTATCCAGGAAAAGTTGGAAGAACACAAGCCGTTGGAATAAGAATGTTTCCATTACTAACTAAGACTGTGTCTTTTATTCCTTTCTTACCTTTTTGCTGACTCTGAGATATAAAAATTTATTAACTATCTTGCACCTGACTCGCACCCAACCATTTGAAAGATGGCACTATAAAAGATTGTGCTGTAATCCTGATCCGATCTGATCGTTTAGCGCCGGAATTCTATCGATTAGGGAAACACATAGGATTAAGTTAAAACCAAACCATCTACATCCTCACCAAGAAAGATTATGGAAATTATTTTTATGGGTTAAACCATACCGAGAGATATATCTTCGTCCTGTTTCTCTTTAAAGTAGAACTGCACCTCCAACTTCACCTTGCAAATGCGAAACCTATTTTTAATAACAAAGAACTGCCTCCGGGATAATACCACACTTGAATTGATTCTTTCTTGTCTCTCTCCTCTTGAAAATTAAAAAGGAGCAGGTATTTTAGAAATTAAAAAAAAAAAAAATGGGTGGAAAATAAAACGCTGAATAGTCATGTTGAATAACATTAAAAAAAATATAAAATAAATAAATTCAGCCCTAAGGGTGTGAGGAATTTTCAGTTCAAATTTTGCTTGGAAGGATTAAAAGCTTTTATTACAAGTCTGCAGGATTAGTCTGAGTGAAATGTCCTTGCGAAATGGAGGCAAGTTTTTTGCACCGCATAGCGATTCAGTTCCAATTGATTCCAAATGTTGCTATCAATACATTGCTTCTTGAATCCCTATGATTATCTTCTACTTCTGCCCTATTTTAAGGATATGATGTATCCTTTTCCTTCAAGGCATTATTTTCAGTGTCGGAAAATTTTCTGCATTGGTAAATTTTTCGATAGATTACCCCAGGAAGAAGAGGAAAATTCATCTGTCTTGAAATCAACGAATAAATTGGAGACCTTGGGGAGCTAGTAAAATTGAAAGTGATTTTATACGCAAGATAAAAATAATATTGCTGGAATGAGCATTGAACTTTGATTGTCAACAAAAATTAGTTTAAAATTAAGTTTAGATGTTAAATAGTTTTATAAAAAAACATAACAGGACTACGATACTCCAGATGAAGGTAAAATTCTTTTATTTTAAGAAATTTTGTAGGGGAAGTGTAAGAGGGGGTGACAACATTGAACTAATTTTTTCACATCACGATAAGGTTGCTATCAAAATGATTTATACAAAATTTATGATTCAAAAATTTAATAGCTACTGAGAAACTTAGTGTATTGAATTTAGTGAAATTGTGCAGTTTGTATGGGAGGTGGTAGAAGGAGGGTAGAGTTATTAATAACTTTCTTAGAAGTAACTGCAAACATCATTTATTTGGCATAGCAGTTAGTAGCATTCATACTTTTCAGGCAAATCGACTTTTCGTAAAGTTGTCGAATTGTGACAAATTGTATGGGAGGGTGTAGAAGGAGTGAAGCAAATAGCCTAATTTTTTTGGTGTTAAGAATATTTCTAAATAAATGTTTGGTGCACAATTTCAGTTGCATTAATTTTGGAGGTGCTGAGTAAATTTGTTTAGAGTATTTCATGAAAAAGTGCAGTTTGTATGGGAGGTGGTAGAAGGAAGAAGAAGACTTAAATAATTTTTATACAGCAGATTGGAATTATTATAAAAGTAATATATTCCAAAAAAAAAGAAAGAAAAAAGAAAAAATAATGATTGGTTCGACCAAGAATGTCGCGACGCAATAGATAGAAAGAACGAGGCTTACAAAATTTTTACTAAACGACCAACACGAGCCAAAAAAGAAAGATATGACGAGCTTAGGCGATATGCGAAAAAGACCTGCAGACAAAAACAAAGGAAGTACCATAATGAGAAAATACAAGAAATGGACAACGACATGACAAAAAATAAAACGCGGGACGCATACGCAATAGTAATAGACTTAAAAAAGGGATAAGCCAAAAACCAGTCTCTGCAAAGACGCAAAGGGCAATATCATTAGCGACACAGAAGAAATCAAAAGGAGATGGGCTTCATACTTTGAACATCTTTTGATTTCCACCCCATTAGCACCGATCACAACAGACAACATTTCAATTGAAGCCTCAAATGACGAAGATGAACCATCATCGACACTACCCATGCTTGCTGAAATCAAAGCAGCCCTATGTGACCAAAAACTAAACAAATCGCCGGGAATTGTCGAAATACCAGTTGAACTTCTGAAAAACGGTGGAAATTGTGTCTCTGAAATACTGCACAACATGATATGCAAAATTTGGACAGAGGAAATCATACCCGACGATTGGCGAAAAAGCATTATATGTCCAATTTACAAGAAAGGAGACAAACTCTGTTGTGAGAATTACAGAGGAATATCATTGTTGTGTACGTCCTTTAAAATACTGACAAAAATAATTGAACGTCGTCTTAAGCCCTATACTAATCAAATAATTGGCGAATATCAAGGCGAATTCAGAACCGGACGATCTACAACAGACCAGATATTCTCGGTGAAACAGGTGCTTGAGAAATGCTGGGAATATAACACAGACGTGCACCAAATGTTCGTAGATTTTAAACAAGCATACGACAGTATCGACAGGAGCGTACTGTACCAAATTATGCTTGACTTTGGAATTCCTCCAAAACTAGTCCGACTAACAAGACTCACAATGACGAACACTGAATCTCAAGTGAGAATACAAACCGATTCCACAACCAGCTTTCGAACGGAATGTGGTTTAAAGCAGGAAGATGGTCTAGCCCCTATGCTTTTCAACTTGGCACTAGAGTATGTTGTCCGAAAAATACCAGTCGACACCAACGGTACACTACTATTCATGTCCACCCAACTAGTAGCAAGCGCTGACGACATTAACATTCTAGCATGATCCTTCCCTAGTGCTAAGGAGGTATTTGTCAATCTTGACTCCGCCGCAAAAGAAGTCGGGTTGCGCATTAATGAAAACAAGAAAAAAGTAATGGCGCAAACAAGAATGAGAGCGCCTATCAGACAAAACAGAACAATTGCGGAATATAATTTGAAGAGTGTGGACAACTTCATATATCTTGGGGCTAATCTAGCAAAGGACGGTAATGAAACAGACGAAATCAAACGACGGATAATACTAGCAAATAAGACGTATTATTCGGTACTTCCAATAATGAAATCCAAGAAAGTGCACAGGAACAATAAGCTGCGGATATATAAAACTATTATACGACCTGTGCTCTGTTATGGCAGCGAGACGTGGACATTAACGCGAACTTCCGAAAAAGCAGTTAACGCATTTGAAGGAAAGGTCCTCTGAAGAATTTGGAGACCTGTGAAGGAAGGAACGGAATGGCGAATAAGATACAACCATGAGTTGTATTAACTCTACCACGAGCCAGAAGCTTCAACGTTCATCAAGCTATGTAAACTGCAGTGGGCTGGCCATGTAGAGCGAATGGAAGACAGAAGAATCCCCAAACGTGCTCTGAAAGGCAAAGCGAGTGGTAACCGTCCAGTAGGCAAGCCACGCAAGCGATGCGAAGACTCGGTTGATGAAGATAGCAAAGCCATCTTAAAAATTAGCAGCTGAGGACGCGGTCTTTGGATCGAGACGATTGGAAGCGATGACTTCAGGAGGCCAAGGCCCGATTTGGGCTGTCGCGCCATTGATGATATTCCAAATTTCAGATCAATAGCATTTAAACTTTTCGAGAAAAGCCGGTTATTGTCGAATCGCGGAATTGTGTCATTTTGTATGGGAGGGGGTAGAAGGGGTGAAGCTAATGGTCTAATTTTTGTTAGTCTTATTAGTAATTCTAATTAAGTATTTAGTGCTAAATTTGAGCTCGATAAATTTTATACGCACTGAGTAAATTGGCTTAGAGTATTTCATGAAAAAGTGCAGTTTGTATGGGAGGTGGTGGAAGGAGAAAGAGGACATGCATAATTTTTATACGATAGACTGAAGTCTTCATGAAAGTATTATATTCAAAATTTCAGACTAATGGCTTTTATAGTTTCCGAGCAAATCCGTTTAATGTCAAATTGCGTAATAGTGTCATTTTGTATGGGAGGAGGTAGAAGGGGTGGAGCGATTTGGTCTGTTCACGAACTTGTCCTTACTTTTTTGTCAAAAACCACGTGTACAAAATTTGAACTTTCTAGATCAACGCGTTCTCAAGCTAGAGAGGACACGGACGGACGGACATCCGGTTTTGAGATTTTTGAGTGATTATATGAACTTCTGTATCATTAATTTTTTTCTCCGAGCCTTATTTCTTGGCGTTACAAACTTTGTGGCAAACTTATAATACTCTCAGATTTCATCTAAAGAATAAAAATCAAACACTAGCAATCTGAAATTAAATTATTGAGTGTCCTTACTCTATTTACAATTTGAAGGCACCTTTGTTGACTTACTCAAAGATTGGTTTGAACCGTCAACTCTGTTCAAATTCAAATGCAAGTCTAATTACATCCTACCAAATTGTAAATATCCGTAAGTATTTGAATTAGATTTGTCGCAAATTTGCCAAATCCCATTTCGGTGGCGTCTTCAATTAAATTATAATACGACAAATTGATAGTATCTCTAAAACTTTACCATATTATTGCATACTATGGAATCATTCATACATTAAAATCATAATGACTCCCAGGTGGGAGTCTAAATAGTACTCCCTGCAGCTTATTGGACTCAGGTATGTGCAGAATATACCTAGATATGTACACCTGTGTACATGTGGGCGAACTAGGCTCCATCCATGATGATGCCATCAGGTTAAATGCGTGCACGTCAACGTTAATAATTTTCGGAGATAGAGTAGAGTTTCTGTCGCTATGAATGTTCGCGCGGAAAATTGAAATTCAATCTCTAAACTGCTGGATACACATAGAAGTATTTACCGCAGTTTTGCAACAGATTTCGGCCGAAATTCTTATATGAGCCAATTTCATTGCAATTCGATTGGTAATTTTACTTTATTATTCTAATAATAAAGTATTGTGATCGACACAAGAAAAAAAAAATTTGCAACCCTGAAAAAATTTTTTTTTTCGCGTTTCATGACTAAATTAGTCTAAAAATGCAAAAAAAAATCCATTCCGCCGTTCGCCGTACATATGGTCTCATAGTGGGGGGAAATGGGGAGAATTTCAAAAACGGCGCACTTTTCAAAATTACAAATCCTTATATCCCGAAAAATAGTACAGATATGACATCGAAAATTTGTCAGATTGTAGAACTACATAATGGTTAATTTTGGTAAAAATTTTAAGTTGGGAGGTGTAAGGGGAGGGAGGAGATAAGTAAAAATTCGAAAATTTTGAGTGATTTTTTAGGGTTCTGGTGAAAGATACAAAGTTTAAATTTTGCATGTGGATACATCAATTTTATATACATAGAAAAAAAAATAATAATTTGTTCCATAATTGTTATAAGCCGATCCCCCGGTCTTACGTGTACAAGGTGTTTCATGCGCATTGAAAAAAACACATAAACTGAAAATTTTTGAGTGAAATTTTAAGGTACAAACTTGAAAATTTGGGAAATGCATTTAAAAAAAATCCCTAAATATACGAAATATTAACTGGTTGAAAACCTTTAAAACTTCTACCCCCTCCCATACAAAATTATTTTTTCGACCATTTATAAGAAATCAATTATCACCTAAATATTAAATGCTATCAATTTGAAATTTTGCACAAAAACTTACAAAAATAATTGAAATGAAATTACGTTAAAAGTTTTGAAATCACGCTTGCCCTTCTACCCCCTCCAATAAAAAGTATGATTTCGACCAATTTCATTAAATCAACTAATAACCAACAAATTAAAAGCTACGAACTTGAAATTTTGTACGAGCAGTTTACAACAAAAAAGAAATAAAATTTCATCACAAGTTTTACGATTCCCTTACCTCCTCTACCCCATCCCATACAAAATTATTTTTTCGAGCATTTTTAAGAAATCAGTTATCAGCTAGCCCTTAAAAGCTAACAATTTCAAATTTTGCTTAAAACCTTATAAAAATAATTCAAATGAAGTTGTTTCAAAAGTTTTGAAATCGCGCTTGCCCTTCTACCCCCTCCCATACAAAACTATGATTTCGACCAATTTCATTAAATCAACTAATAACCAACAAACTAAAAGCCACGAACTTGAAATTTTATACAAGCACCTTACAAGAGAAGCGAAATAAAACTACATATCAAATTTCACGATTCTTCTACCTTCTCTACCCCCTCCCATACAAATGTTCGGTTTCGTGAATGCAAAATACACCGAATTTTATGAAAATTCTATGCAACTTCGTCTATGAAACACATTCTATACAGAGAATATTGTACGTGATTCAAGCAATTAATTAAAAAGCTATTAACATCCACCCACCCTTACTATTCTCCGCCATAGACGGTTCCAAGCCTGGTTTGAGAAAGGAGGATGGAATATGGAGTTAACCTGAATGGCCACTAACACCAGTGCGTCTCAGGAAGTAGGCAAAAAGTATGAAAAAGTATGACATAGTTGGACTTGCAGCATAGCTGTGAAAACTCCAGCAAGTCATATTCAGATCAAAACCCCCACCCTTTTTCTACTAGGGTGTAATAAATAAGTAGGACCGGTCCTCCAGGTCGGGGGTGGGGCGAGGCGCCGACAACGCATCACCGGAAAAAGAACACTGTCCAGAAACCTGAAGAACAGCCTCGAAAAGGATGGACTCAACGGCGACGACCCCGCAAACGAAAAATGGACTACTCTATTGGATCTTGGAATGTTCGATCCTTATTTAGGACAGGAGCTCTGAAAGAGTTTCTCGAAGAAGTGGCAAAACACAACATCAACATAACTGCCTTCCGAGAAACAAAATGGCTCGGTAGCGAAATCATGGACATGAGATCACACAGAATCTATCCAAGTGGAAAATAGTCGGGAAGCAGAGAGTTTGGAGTTGACAAAAAATTTAAACAGCAGGTCGCGAGCTTCAGACCAGTAAGTGAAAGACTGTGTGCAATCCGAATAAAGAATAAATTGTTCAACATTTGGTTGATCAACGTTCACGCACCAACAGAAAACAAGGACGATATAACTAAAGACGAATTTTATGCCACTCTAGAGACAACCTATGATTCACTGCCCTCGAACGACCTAAAAATTGTCTTAGGGGAATGCAAAAGTCGAAAAGGAGGAGGCTCATAGAGGAACAACAGGAGGGAACAGTCTCCATGACATATAAAACGACAATGGCCAATGTCTTATTGATTCCGCAAGCAGCAAAAATATCATAGTAAGCTCTACGTGCTTCCCACATCGCGATATTCACAAACGAACGTGGGCATCACCAGATGGTCACATCTTCAACCAAATAGACCACGTTCTAATTGAGAAAAGGGCTGCTTCCAGCATACTTGATGTACGAACTCTCCGCGGGGCGAATTGTGACTCTGATCTAGAAATTGATCAGAGTCACAATTCGCCCCGCAATGAATGTAATTCTCACAACAGAGTTTGTCTCCTTTCTTGTAAATTGGACATATAATGCTTTTTCGCCAATCGTTGGGTATGATTTCCTCTGTCCAAATTTTGCATATCTTGTTGTGCAGTATTTTAGCGACACAATTTCCTCCGTTTTTCAGAAGTTCAACTGGTATTTCGTCAATTCCCGCGCTTTGTTCAGTTTTCGGTCACATAAGGCTGCTTTTATTTCAGCAAGCGAGGGTAGTGTCGATGATGGTTCATCTTCGTCCGTTGAGGTTTCAATTGAAATGTTGTCTGTCGTGATCGGTGCTAATGAGGTGGGATTCAAAAGATGTTCAAAGTATGAAGCCCATCTCCTTTTGATTTCTTCTGTGTCGCTGATGATGTTGCCGTCTGCGACTTTGCAGAGACTGGTTTTTGGCTTATATCCCTTTTTTAAGTCTTTTACTATTGCGTATGCGTCCCGCGTTTTATTTTTTCTCATGTCGTCGTCCATATCTTGTATTTTGTCATTATGGTACTTCCTTTGTTTTCGTCTGCATGGCTTTTTGGCATATCGCCTAAGCTCGTCATATCTTTCTTGTTTGGCTCGTATTGGCCATTCAGTAAAAATTTTGTAAGCCTCTTTCTTTCTATCTATTGCATCGCGGCATTCTTGGTCGAACCAGTCATTATTTTTTCGCCGTGCTTGATATCCTAATACCTCTTCTGCGGAGGATTTGATGCCGTCTCGTATTTTCATCCACGCATTCTTCACTGGCATATTTTGGATATTTTCATATATTGGTGTCAGGTGTTTATTACATGCTAACATGTAAGCCTGCGCCACCGTTTCGTCGTTAAGCTTGTCAACATTGAATTTGCGAGTGCTACTCGTTTTCGAATATCCACGACAAGCTATTTTGCATCGATATTTAGCTCTGACTAGATAGTGATCAGAGTCACAATTCGCCCCGCGGAGAGTTCGTACATCGAGTATGCTGGAAGCAGCCCTTTTCTCAATTAGAACGTGGTCTATTTGGTTGAAGGTGTGACCATCTGATGATGCCCACGTTCGTTTGTGAATATCGCGATGAGGGAAGCACGTACAGCTTACTATGATATTTTAGCTGCTTGCGAAATCAATAAGACATTGGCCATTGTCGTTTTACATGTCATGGAGACTGTGCCCTCTTGTTGTTCCTCTATGAGCCTCCTCCTTTTCGACTTTTGCATTCCCCTAAGACAATTTTTAGGTCATTCGAGGGCAGTGAATCATAGGTTGTCTCTAGAGTGGCATAAAATTCGTCTTTAGTTATATCGTCCTTGTTTTCTGTTGGTGCGTGAACGTTCATCAACCAAATGTTGAACAATTTATTCTTTATTCGGATTGCACACAGTCTTTCACTTACTGATTTGAAGCTCGTGGCCTGCTGTTTAAATTTTTTGTCAACGACAAAAGCGACTCCAAACTCTCTGCTTCCCGAAAATTTTCCACTTGGATAGATTGTGTGTGATCTCATGTCCATGATTTCGTTACCGAGCTATTACGTTTCTTGGATGGTAGTTATGTTGATGTTGTGTTTTGCCACTTCTTCGAGGAACTCTTTCAGAGCTTCTGTCCTAAATAAGGATCGAAAATTCCAAGATCCAATAGAGTAGTCCATTTTTCGTTTGCGGGGTCGTTGCCGTTGAGTCCATCCTTTCCGAGGCTGTTCTTCAGTTTTCTGGACAGTGTTCTTTTTCCGGTGATGCGTTGTCGGCGCCTCGCCCAACCCCCGACCTGAAGGACCGGTCCTACTTATTTATTACACCCTAAAAGAAAAAGGGTGGGGGTTTTGATCTGAATATGACATGCTGGAGTTCTCACAGCTATGCTGCAAGTCCAACTATGTCATACTTTTTGCCTACTTCCTGAGACGCACTGGTGTTACTGGCCATTCAGGTTAACTCCATATTCCATCCTTCTTTCTCAAACCGGGCTTGGAACCTTCTATAGCGCAGTTTCTCTTAAGCTATGTATTGTGTAATTTCTCCACACTAATTTTCGTAAAAATTTGGCGTAAAGGGAGGGAGGTTGTAAGCAAAAATTTCGAAAATTTTGAGTGATTTTTTAGGGCTCCGGTGAAAGAAAAAAGTTTAAATTTTGCATGTGGATACATTTATTTGATATACATAGAAAAATATATAATATTTTGTTCCACCATAGTTATGCACCGGCTCCCCTGATCTAACGTTCATAATCAATAAAAAAAACGCACAAACTGAAATTTTTTGAATTATTAATTAAAAAATTATTAACATCCACTCACCCTTACTATCACCCCTCCCCCCCCCCTCATAAAAAATCAAACTTACAGAAATAAACGAATGAAATATTGATTATATGTACTGGAGCTATTGATCGTACCCGCCATTAAGTGTTAAATTGACAACAGCCCTGCCCGAGAACCCCCTTTCAATTAGTCTTCCCTAACCACTGTAACCTGCATATTGACTTTCCACGCATCCTCGACTTCTTCTTCTTCTTCAATGGCGCTACAGCCCAAATCGGGCCTTGGCCTCCTGAACTTCTGAACTTCAGGTTCCTTAACATTTTCATTATTTATTGCGGACGAGTTGTTAGCTCTTCGCACAACCCTCTATCTACGAATTTTTCATTTTCGTAGATTGAGGTAACCAAGGTATATTCAAGCAGGTAGTGTGCTTGGAATTATGCGTCGACCGGGATTTGAACCCACGACCTTCGCATTGTAAACCAAACACGCTACCCACTAGACTACACCCTAGCATCCTCGACTTGGCGCAACAATAATAAAGCTTTGCCCGACTTGTTGGTAGTTTATGTTTTTAGGGCTCAGGTAAAAGATACAAAGTTAAAATTTTACACGTGCATACATCCATTTGAAAGAAAAAATATTAATTTGAACTAAAACTATTAGCCACCAAAAGGGGGGACCTAACCTCCACGAGGTGTTCTCGTGTATTGAAAAAAAAACACAAAAACTCAAAATTTTTGACTGAAATTTCTACCTACAAACTTGAAATTTTATAAAATTTATTTAAAAAAAAATGGTTAAAATTTTAACATATTAACTAGTTGAATGCCTCCAAAAGTTCTACCCTCCCATTCAAAAGTATTTTTCAAACATTTTTAAGAAATAAAATATCATTAAAACATAAAAAGCTATCATCTTTATACTCTAGATGAAATCTGAGAGTATTATAAGTTTGCCACAAAGCTTGTAACACCAAGAAATAAGGCTTGGAGAAAAAAATGAATGATACAGAAGTTCATATAACCACTCAAAAATCTGAAAACCTGATGTCCGTCCGGCCGTCTGTCTGTCCGTCCGTGTCCTCTTTAGCTTGAGAACGCGTTGAGCTAGTTACTTCAAATTTTGTACACGTCGTTTTTGACAAAAAAAGTAAGGTCAAGTTCGTGAACGGGCCAAATCGATCCACCACTTCTACCCCGTCCCATACGAAATTCCACAATTTCGTAATTTGACAATAAATGGATTTACTCGAAAAGTATTAATGCTATTGATCTGAAATTTGAATGTAATACTTTTATGATGGTTTCAATCTACTGTATGAAAATTATTTCTGTCCTCACCCTCCTTCCACCACCTTCGATAAGAACTGCAGTTTTTCATGAAATGCTCTAGACCAATTTACCCAGTGCGTATAAGATTTATCGAGCTGAAATTGAGCACCAAATATTAATTTTGAATTATTAATAAAATCAAAAAAAAATAGATGATTAGATTTACCCCTTCTACCCCGCCCATACAAAATGAAATAATTTCGTAATTTGGCAATAAACGAATTTGTTCGAAAAATATAAAAACCATTGATCTGAAATTTAGAATATACTACTTTCATGATGATTCCAATCTACTGTATAAAGTCATGTGTGTCCTTCCCTTCCTTCCACCACCTCCCATACAATCTGCACTCTTTCATGAAATACTATAAACAAATTTACTCAGTACGTATAAAATTGATCGAGCTCAAATTTAGCACCAAATATTTATTTAGAACTATAAGTAAGACAAAAAAAGTCAGGCGTTTAGTTTCACTCCTTCTACCCACTCTCTTGCAATCTGGCACAATTTAACAACTTCACAGAAATTCGATTTTTCTGAAAAGTATGAATCCTACTGATCTGCAATTAAAAACATGTCAAAAACATGATGTTTTTAGTTATTTCCAAAAAGCTATTAAGACTCCCTCCTTCTACCAAAGAGTATCGCACGATTGGGCTTTACTCCCAATCGTAGTCCTGTTCTGATTTTTATAAGCACTTCTAAAAATATGTCAAATAAAAATGCATCAAGAGTTTTGGAATCCCCTCTGCACTTGCACCACCTCCCATGCAAAAGTAAGATTTCAAACAATTTCAATAAATCAAATAATAAACAACAAATTAAAAGCTACGAACTTGAAATTTTGTACAAACACCTTCCAAAAGAAACTTAAAACTGCATCATGAGTTTTGCTATTTCTTCACCTCCTCTATCCCCTCCCATACAAATGTGTAGTTCTAAGAACAGAAAATACACCGAAAATTTCATAGAATTTACTTTCTATGAAATTAAAATTCTATGCAGCAAATTTTGGGCGCGATTCGAGCAATCAATTAAAAAATGATTAACATGTAACCATCGCTCTTATCGCACCTCCTCACCTCCTACTTCTATAAGCCCAAACTTGCATATTTAATCGAATAAAATATTGATTCTATGTACTGTTGCCATGGATCATAATCGCAGTTAAGTGTTAAATAATTGATAAAAGCCCTGACCTATAACGCCCATTTAAATAGTCTTCCCCATCCACCCAAACCTGCATATTGTCTTCCCACGTATGCTCAACTTGTCTCAAGAATAATAAAGTTGCGCCCAACTTGTTGGCCGATTTTTAAACTCAAGATGAAATCTGAGAGTATTTTAAGTCTGCCACAAAATCTGTAACGCTAAGAAATAAGGCACGGGGAAAAAACGAATAATACAGAAGTTCATATAATCATTTAATAATCTCAAAACCGGATGTCCGTCTGTACGCGTCGTTTTTGAAAAAAAAGTAAGGTCAAGTTCGTGAATGGGCCAAATTGCTCCACTCCTCCTACCCCCTCCCATATAAAATGACACAATTTCAGAATTTGACATTAAACGGATTTGCTCGAAAAGTAAATATGCTATTGACCTGAAATTTGGAATATATTACTTTTATAACGATTCGACAGTATAAAAATTATTTGTGTCCTCCTTCTCCTTCCACTACCTCCCATACAAACTGCGCTTTTTCATGAAATGCTCTAAACCAGTACGTATAAAATTTATCGAGCTAAAATTTTGCCCTAAATATTTATTTAGAATTAATAGTAAGAAAAAAAAAAAATTAGACGATTAGTTTCACTCCTTCTACGCCTCCAATTCAATCTGGCACAATTTTACAACTTTACAAAAAGCAGATTTTCCCGAAAAGTATGTATGCTACTGAGCTGCAATTTAAAACATGTCAGAAGCATGATGTTCATAGTTATTTCTGTAAAATTAATTTTCGATCAATAGATATATAACTTTTCGAGCTAATCCGTTTATTGTCAAATTGCGAAATTGTGTAAGTTTTTATGGGAGGGAGTAGAAGGGTAGAGCTATGTGGCCCGTTCACGAACTTACCTTACTTTTTTGTCATAAACGACTGTGTACGAAATTTGAGCTTTCTAGCTCAACGCGTTTGCAAGCTAGAGAGCGCATAGATGGATGGACGGACGGACATCCGGTTTTGAGATTTTTGAGCGACAACAAATATTTCTGTACCCTGGACGCCTTTATGCTAGCATTATTTCTTGGCGTTACAAACTTTAGAGCAAACTTATAATATTCTCAGATTTCATCAAGAGTATAAAAGCCAATATGGAGTAACGAAACATGACAAATAGTTTTTAATAACTATGACCAGTGCTAAAAATTATTTTACAGAAAACTGTAATTAAAATAGTGATTTGGGTCAGTTAAAGCACAGAAACTAATCTCGAGTTAATTAATGGTTTCCATAACAATGACTTCAATTGGTGAAAATTTGTTCCAATTTTTTTAGGGTTTATTTAAACAAGGAACAGACAAAAGTGGAATAAGTACATTATTAGTTTTCTTAAGCAATTTATTTCCAAGTTTAAGTGACTCAACGCTAAAAGTGAGATTGTTTACTTTACTATTATATATTTTAGAATTGCTTCTAGTAGGAATTTCTGATCATGTAATACAACTCTTTCAAATAAAAAAAAACTCAATATTAAACATTCAATCTTAAATACTGTTGCTTATTAAATTGTATTGTATTCCCATTTTTTCAATCCATATTTGAAATTTTACATCAAAACTTAATTTCTAGTAAAAAAACCAACAAGGATACACATACCCCAATCCCCAATACGATAAAGAGTGGCGCTACATACTCAAATTCAACACTTTTAATAACATTATTAGCCAGGCAAGGCGGCTTCCGTTTGAACCAATAACGATGGTGTTTCGATACCATGCCAGTTTCTAACATCCAAAAGAATCTAAAATTAAAAAAAAAAAAAAAATTAACCTCTATGAAATAACAACTAGTAAGTAATAAATACTTCAAGCGATATATTTCTTTATATGGTGATCCTTTTTCTGTTAAAAATCCAAGAAATTTGCGTGCTTGAAAATCAATCTCGTTCAAGTCACAAATCTCATAAGGTTCGAAGAATTTATCGACGAAAAAATAGGCAACATTTGAGTCGCAATGATAAGCAAATCCTGGATTTCGCGTTTTCGAGATACCCTCGTCCGATTTCATCCATAAGCTTTGTGGATTTTTCAGAGTTTGGATTTTTTTCTGTACGAAATATTCAATGCCCGGTTGTTGAGAATTCTGAAAATATAAGAGATTGGAAGAAAGGTTTTTAGTATCGTTAAGAGAAATATAAAAGGTCACTGGAAAATATTTCTGAATGATTAGGAAGAAGATGAATTATACTAGTGATACATCGCACAGCTAAATCATTCATTAGGTCTAAATTATCATTAACCGACTGTGTCATACACTAATTTAGCCGAATGAACACTTAATGACAAAAATATTGATCATAACTATCTCAGCTCATTTTTCACTTAATTAGGGCTCTAATAATGAAAAATGTACTGGAGCTGCCCATTCCATGTAAGATTTTTCATGCTAGAAATCAATCAATCAAATCGAATTCCTGTTAAGGCCCCCTATAGGGGCATAGGACAGAAACAACTCTCTTCCACAAGGCGCGATTCTAGGCATCGGCCTTAAGCTGCTGCCAGGACTTGTTTATTCCTCTGGCCTCCTCCTCAACTGCTCGCTTCCATGTTCTACATGGTTGACCTACCCAACGTCTTCCTTAAGGATTATAATCCAGAGCCTGTTTTGCGATGTTTCGCTCTGGTTTCCTCAACTCAATCCACTGCCACTTCCGCCTTTGAATCTCAATACCTATTTTAGTCTGGCCAGTTGACTCCAAAGTTCGTCGTTGGAGATCACTTCTGGCCAGAATATTTCTAAAAGGCGTCGAAGGCATTGGTTCACGAAAGTCTGTAGTTTCTTGGTAAGTCGAACGGTCACTTTTCACGTAGTACAACCATATAACAACACGGATTTGACGCATGCGTCAAAAACTCGCAGTTTCGTACGAAGGGAGATCTCTCTTAACATCCAGAAAGGGGAAAGGATAACGAAGGCCTGACGAGCTTTATTTTGCCGAGCCTCAACATCTTTTTCCGCTCCGCCGTCCATGTTGACAATGCTTCCGAGATAGCAAAAATCTTGCACCTCTTCCACATCCTGTCCGTTAAGAACATTCGGTGTGCTTGCGTTCGAACCCATGTGCATGTACTTGGTTTTACGCACATTTATTTTCATGCTAGAAAAAAAAAGAAGAATATTTTTTGAAATTAATTGCTACCTATGGGCGGAAGCTGCAAGAATTTCTCTCTCCTATCTGGATAGTATTCAGTCTCGGACCGTTAATATTTTAGGAGATTCTGGCAACACTTCATCGCTCGAGCATAGACGAATTGTAAGCTCCCTAACCCTTTTGTATCGCTACTACAATGGAGATTGTTCAGACAAAATCTCTAATTCCTTTTCCTCGTAATACTTGAGCTGCTTCACGCGCTCATAAGTATTCTCTCAAACTTATCTTCGGTCTCATTGTCAAATTTCGTGATTCGTTTTTCAACCGGACTGTTCAAATATAAAACTCGCTACCCATCTCAGTATTTCCGCATGACTACAACATACAACAATTCAAAAGATATATTCATAGCCATTTTCGTCTCTATCCCCTTAATTCCCAAAAACCAATATCCTTCACCCCCTCCTCACCGGAGCTGTGGGATTCAAATTCCAATCGACGTATAATTTCAGCACACTACTTGCGTGGGCTTATATTGGCTACTTTAATATACGCAAATGACAATTCGTAGATAGAGGGTTGTGCGTACCCGTTTACAACAATAAATAAAATGTTAGGGATCAGGAGGTCAAAGATAGTTTTCTCCAAGAGAATCGTACTAAATATAATGCTAATTAAATTCGTGGAGAATTGTACAGATTTTGGTAATAAGATCTATTGATCTATATACATTGTGACCATAAAGTACCGATAATTTGTAAATAAAATTACTCTGGGGACTGATATTTCAAAATTTGTTTCACGAAATTCAAAAATTTCTTTTAAATTATTTTCCTCAAAATCGTCAAAGCTATGAACTTGAAATTTTGAGCGAAGTATAATAATGCAAATATCATCAACGTCGAAAAATTTTGTTTTAATCCGTAAACTCCTCCTACCCCCTCCCATACAAATGAACAATTTTGTTAAATGCGTTATATTGATTACCATTAAAACTATTAAAAGCAGAAACTTTAAACTTGATCAGGACTTGTGCCTTGATAATTATATACATTCTGAGAAAAATATCAACTGCGCTTTACTCCTTCTACCCCCTCTCATACAAATATCAATATTTTAAATTCATGAAATGCATTTCTCCTTCGAACATATGAGAGCAATCGACTTTGAAATTGAAACATTGATAAGGATGTTGATAAGCAGTTTCAAAATCAAATGCTCCACTTTCTCTACCACCTCCCATACAAATGCCCCCAATTTCAGAAAACTCTGTCCAAGTTCTTTGAAAGTAATAAGAACTACAAATTTTTAATTCAGCACGATACATATTGCATGCCACCTTCGGTGTCATATACAAAAATGGCAAATCTTCACCTTTTTCCACCTCCCCGAATAGTGTATTATACACTATTCGAATATATTTTCTATCCTCGAAACTAAAATTACCACTCCGTGGAACCCGTTTTCAGTAGATCGAGGACATAAAACAAAAATCGCCGTGGACTACTGAGGTGTACCGATTCAACCAACTGCTGTAAACACACTGATTAACAGACCGTGCTAATTTTTGGGATAATAATTAAGGATAAACTGCCAACAAGTCGGGCGAAACTTTATTATTCTTGAGACAAGTTGCGGATGTGTGGAAAGTCAATATGCAGGTTAGAGTGGTTAGGGAAGAATAAGTGAAAGGGGGTTCTTGGGCAGGGCAATTATCAATTTAACACTTTGCGGAAACGTTCAAAAGCTCCAGTACATATAATCAATATTTCATTCGTTTATTTATGCAAGTTTGAGTTTTTGTGAGGGAAGGGGTGAGGGGTGATAGTAAGGGTGGGTGGATGGTAATAGTTTTTTAATTGATTGCTTGAATCACGTTCAATATTCTGTCAGTTTCATAGACGAAGTTGCATTGAATTTTCATAGGATTCGGTGTATTTTACATTCACGAAACCAAACATTTGTATGGGAGGGGGTAGAGGAGGTAGAAGAATCGTAAAATTTGTGATGCAATTTTATTTCTTTTCTCTTGTAGTGTGCTCGTATAAAATTTCAAGTTCGTAGCTTTTAATTTGTTGGTTATTAGTTGATTCAATGGAGTAAGTCGAAATGATACTTTTGTATGGGAGGGGGTAGAAGGGCAAGCGCGATTGCAAAACTTTTAAAAGAACTTCATTTCAATTATTTTTATAAGTTTTTATGCAAAATTTGAAAACGATAGCTTTTAAGAGTTAGCTGATAACTGATTTCTTACAAATGCTCGAAAAAATAATTTTGTATGGGAGGGGTAGAAAAGGTAAGGGAATCGCAAAATTTTTGACGCAATTTTCTTTTTTTTTCTTTTTTAATGTGCTTGTACAAAATTTCAAGTTCGTAGCTTTTAATTTGTTGGTAAGCAGTTGTTTTATTGAAATTGGTCGAAATCATACTTTTGTATAGTAGGGGGTAGAAGGGCAAGTGTGATCTCAAAACTTTTGACGCAGTTCCATTTTAACTATTTTCAAATGATTTTCTGCAAAATTTTAAATTGATAGCTTTTACTAATTAGGTGATAATTAATTTCTTCAAAATGGTCGAAAAAATCATTTTGTATGGGAGGGAGTAGAAGCTTTCAAGGTATTCAACCAGTTTATATTTCATTCTTTTAAAGATTTTTTTTAAATGCATTTCGCAAGTTTTCAAGTTTCTACCTTCAAATTTCATTCAAAAATTTTCAGTTTATGTGTTTTTTTCATTGCACATGAAACACCTTGTGCACGGTAGACCAGGGGGGTTGGTGCATAACAATTGTGGAATTTTTATTATTATTATTATTATTTTTTTCTGTATGTACAACAAATGGATGTATCCACATGGAAAATTTAAATTTTGTATCTTTCACCAGAGCCCTTAAAAAATCACTCAAAATTTTCGACATTTTTGGTTACCACCTCCCTCCCCTTACACATCCCGACGTAAAATTTTAATCAAATTTAGAAACTAACTAGTTCTACAAATTGACAAAATTTTAATTCGATATCTGTACTCAATTTTGAATTATAACGTTTTGAAATTTTGGAAAGTGCAGCATTTTTGAAATACTCCCCATTTCCCCCCACTACTATTTTGTCCATATGTTATATTTTTCTCGTATTTTTCTAGTATAGCTTAATATAGGTTCTAAGATTCAATTACATAGCTTAATAAATAGCCGAGATATTGATTTTTATGTGTTTTTCTTTGCACCCCCCCCCCCCTGACCCTCCCCCTTACAATAATTAGCTTTTACCCAAACTGATTTTAGTGGACCTATATGACACCTTAATGGTCTCAAAATATCAATTTTTTGTGGTAAGTAATTTCGAAGATATAATCATTTGAAAAAAAAATTCGGCCGAGAATTGGTTCTTAGCCCCCCTTTTCGCACCCCAATGGATAAAAAAATTAAATTATTTTTAAAAGTTGTCCTACAAACCCCTCTATATGTATGTTGAGTTTTAGCTTCCTAGCTGTTACCATGGTTGAGATATTTGAGTTCGTATTTGTCGGTTTAAGCGCTCCCCCCGCCTCCCCTGAACCCGTAAACCCCCCAAAATGGGTGTCCGCCTGAGATCCGCAATCCCCCCGAAATGAATATTTACAAAGATTATAAAAATGTTTCTATAACTATTAACAATCCCCCAAAAATGAACTTTCTTTTTGATGGGTTTGGGAGTTAATGTGCGCTGAGCGTACACGTCGGCGTACGGCGGACGGCGTGCAGACAGACGGATTTTTTTTTTTGCATTTTTAGGCTAATTTAGTCATGAAACGCGAAAAAACAAAATTTCAGGGTAGCAAATTTTTTTTTTCCCAAGTCGATCACAATACTTTATTATTAAAATAATAAAGTAATAGTCCTACCCGCTTACCGAAAAAAATTTTTGAAAATCACTCCTTAGAGTAATTTTATTTACAAATTATCGGTACCTTATGGTCACAATGTATGTGTTACCACAGGTTAAATGTGAAAAAATAGTCAGAGATTTCCAAAAAAGGGAAATTAATAATTAATAGTTGGAAAAATATTGTTTAACCCTCTAACCCACAAGGTAGAAATAATTTAAAAAATTTAACAAAATTATGATTGCGCATAACATTTGACAGAAACATCGAATAGCGACAAATGAATGATAAATAGTACTCCAAAGGCTGCTTTGAGGGTTTTCTTTAAAAAATATATTACTTTGCGGGGGATATAAACTGTAGTTAGTATAATTCACATAAACTCACCATATAAGTCCTTGTATAAGCCGTATCCTCAATTCCAACTTCCAATTTACTATCAGAAAATTCTCGTAACGTTTTAATACTCGACGGTATCGGCGATCCCAGTAGAAACGATACAATAATCGATGTATAATAATTATATAAAATAAAACAAGTAATTAATAAAAACACATATGCAATGCGTCCGCCCAAACTCCGAGGAATTACTGACGAACTTTGCTGACAAAACGATCCAAACGTATTCAAAATCGTTAATAAATAGGACGGAATGAATTCAATACTGTCGCCTAATTTTCTCTCAATATTGAATACGATTTTCAAAAATACGCTCAATATAAACACGAATCCGATTAGGCAAAGCCAAACGCCCAATTGAAACGGTTTTGCAAAGCTACTTCCTATTAATCCTTCGTTTTCGGTCGTTCGGAATATGAACATAGTTCGAAAATTACTCGGTATAAAAACGATCGAAACATCTTTAAGGCGTGGTAAATCCAAGATAAATGGGCTGATTGATTGTTCGATTAGATTCGACTTAAGATCACCAAGAACACCACCAGCTGTATAGTTTGCTGTCCATTTGCTGCGATGGAGCCATGTTATGCTGGAAATCAAATTGGATTAAAATTATGTGTTTTAAGTTCTTAAGCACTTGGTCATATTTGACCTCCAGGATTAAAGGGAATGAGAGGAAGGAAGTGACGATGGATGTTCGCCCTTAACATCTAAATGTACAGGGTATTTGAGTAAGAGGTGTAGGGTAGAAAAGGCCTATTATTTGATAGCAGATTGCTTGATAGTTGTCAAATGTTAGCACTTGTTATCTGTAAATGCGGGAGACTTACCATGGAACGCTACACAGTCGTTGAATTTATTACGAAAATTCGCCTTCAATCGCAGTTACGATGCGCGAAATTCGAGCAAATTTTGATCGTAATCCTGTGCCTTCTGAGACGTGTGTGCACAACGTAAAAAATTCCAAGGAGCTGACTCAGTGCAAGATATGAAGACACCGAAACGACTTTGCTCCGGATGTTCGACCGAAAATATCAATGCAGTTAGGGACAGTGTTGAAAACGATCCAATCGACTACATTCGTCACCGTGCTCAAGAACTGGACCTCTCCACGTCCATACTGCAGCGAATATTGACAAGAGATTTGGCTCTGCAAGGTCCAATTGACCCAAAAACTGCAGACGATGAACTACACTGCCCAACAGCATGTCTGTTGCATGGAATATTTTACATGATTCTGAGTTAATTTTTGACGCTAATTTCAAATATGTTATCCGGTTTTATGTATAAGCTCTAGTTTTTGAATTATTGGGAGGGGGTTTTTTTGAGAAAAATGTGCACTCGCCGTACAAAAATATTTAATTATAAAAAAACTACAAACTCTGGAATTTTCTTTTATATGATTTTCTACTGATGTTGAATGACGAAGTGCTACTCTGAATACTCCAGCAAAAATCGGCAATCATATGTGCATTCCAATCAATCAATCAAATTCCTGTTAAGCCTCCCTATAGGGGCATAGGACAGAAATAACTCTCTTCCACAAGGCGCGATCCTGAGCATCGGCCTTAAGCTGTTGCCAGAACTTGTTTATTCCTCTGGACTCCTGCCCAACTGCTCGCTTCCATGTGTTACATGGTCGACCAACCCGTCTTGCTTAAGGATTATAATCCAGAGCCTGTTTGGCGATGTTTCGCTCTGGTTTCCTCAAAGTATGACCGATCCACTTCCGCCTTTGAATCTCAATACCTATTTTAGTCTGACCAGTTGTACTCCAAAGTTCGTCGCTGGAGATTACTTCTGGCCAGAATATTCCTAAAATGCGCCGGAGGCATTAGTTTACGAAAGTTTGTAGTTTTTTGGTAAGTCGAACGGTCACTTTCCACGTAGTACAACTATATAACAACACGGATTTGACGCATGCGTCAAAAACTCGCAGCTTCGTACGAAGGGCGATCTCTCTTAACCTCCAGAAAGGGGAAAGGATACCGAAGGCCTGACGAGCTTTATTTAGTCGAGCCTCAACATCCTTTTCGGCTCCGCCGTTCATGCTGACAGTGCTTCCGAGAGCGCGAAAATCTTGCACCTCTTCCACATCCTGTCCGTTAAGAACAATCGGTGTGCTTGCGTTCGAACCCATGTGCATGTACTTGGTTTTACGCACACTTATTTTCAGTCCCGCCTCTTTGCATTTAGAATGCAACGAGCGAATATTTTGACTCTAAGTCCGAACGGTTATGTGCAAGCAAACACACGTCATCAGCATAATCAAGGTGACGTAAGATGTTAAATAGTCTCCATTGAAGACCTTTACCTTCCCCACCTTCCAGTGCAGCTTTCAAGATGTCATTTATTACCACTGGAAACAGGGCTGGTGATAATATGCGGTCTTGTCTGACACTCGTTCGCACAGGGAAGCTCTCGGATAGCTCTCCTCTATGCAAGACGCGACACCTTGCATCTTCGTAGGATTCTTTAATCATAGCTATGACCTTATCTGGAATACCTCTCCTGAAATTCCTGTTCGTCAACTGTTTCATGATTTTGAATAGTGAACTCATATCCCCAAGGTAAGCAGCAGATTCTGCCTTGTTTGCCAGATCTT
Organism: Chorisops tibialis; assembly: GCA_963669355.1. Taxonomy (NCBI): domain Eukaryota; kingdom Metazoa; phylum Arthropoda; class Insecta; order Diptera; family Stratiomyidae; genus Chorisops; species Chorisops tibialis. The sequence goes on along the minus strand of OY770263.1, from coordinate 165,783,967 downwards.
CAATGGCCTTTCTCTTGTCGCATCTAACAGCCTTTTTAAGCTGTATACGAGCATCGCGGTAGTTCTGCCTTAAGTCGGTTGTTCGTTGGTTGACATCGGGTTGAGAGATGATTGCCAATTTGGCTTTTTTCCGATTGCCAACCTCGTCCCATGTGTCTTGCGACATCCAGGCTTTCTCACCGCTTTGCACATATCCCACTTCAGCACTAGTTAGAAAAGTGTTTCTGGTTGCCTCCCAATTGGCGTCCAGTGTGCGCATTTCATATTCACCCAATGTGGATGACTTTTCGCGTAAAATAGTGGTGTATTCGCGTTTTTGTTGGGATCTCGGAGTTTATCCACATTAAGCTTGCGCTTCATTTGAAGAATTTGTGGTCGTCGGGTAGCTGCTGTACACAATCTCAAGCAGGCAAACATCACGTCAGCTCCACGTTTCGCTCGCACATCGAGGAGACATCTTCTCCATCGGCGACTTATAGCCAAATGGTCGATCTGGTTCTGAGTAACACCATCAGGAGAAACCCAAGATATTTTATAATGACTCTTGTGTGGAAAAAGGGTCCCTCCGATGACCATTTGCCGAGTACTAGAAAACTCCACAAATAATTCGCCGTTTTCGGGTCTCTTAATCCAAGGCCGTGACGCGTCGACCCACGAGTCACCATGCCTCCCAATGACGTATTCTAGTCCAATTCTGTCAGATCCAACCTAGGCGTTCATATCTCCAGAGATGATTATAATATCACCTTTTGGAACACGTTCGAAGGTAGCACTTAGTTGGCTATAAGATCCTTTTTGTCACCAGATGTTGCGGTATTAGTTGGTGCGTAGCACTGCAGAATTGTGACGTTTCTGACACTGGTCCTGAGCCTGACGACGATAATTCTATCCGAGATTGGTTCCCAGCTAATGAGACTATTTCTCGCTCTCGGTGTAAGGACGAACGCCACGCCATTTCTGGCTTCACTTTCAGGGCCAATGTACAGAATAGTGTTTCCGCTAGGGGTTCGTTCTTCTCCTGATCCTGTCCACCTGACCTCGCTCAAGCCCAAGATTTGGATGTTATAGTGCTCCATTTCACGGTCGATCACTGATTGGCGGTGCAAGGACCGAGTAACCCCAGCTCTTCCCCCGTCATTCAATGTTCGAACGTTCCAGAAGCCAATCGTAGTCCGTTTTCGAATGCCAAAAGTCGTTACCGTAGAATCAGTCCGTATCCGAGGCGCTGTATCCGTTTATCGTATCAGTTAGGTCTTAAGATCACGGGTGATAAGCTCATGATCCAGTGAATGTCCATTTGCCGTTTTTAGGGCAAGCAGGGCTGGCTGTGGGTGAATTCTACAGCCCCCATCTCACAGGGGGATAGTTAGCTCAGGTCCGTGGAGTCGCTAGTCTCCAAAGATAGTTGCAGGAATTGGTAAAACCTCATCCTACAACTACCCCCTTGCGGTGCATTCCAGCGACCCTGGAATCGTTCCTCCATAGTCCAAATATCTTGGTGGAATCGTTCGCCCTGTTCTTCACTCAAGTCACCTAGATTTTCAGGAAAACGATCTAAATGGCTGTGCAGGAAGTGTATTTTGATGCTCATGCTCAGCGTAATCATCACGCATTCTTCGCAATTTCTGACATTGAACTGCTGAAATCAGGATTGTTCACCAATTTGCGAATTTGTGGGCCGCCAAATATGCCTGCGTTGAGCTTTTCTGATCGCAGATTCGGAAACTTTCTTGAAATATACTTGAAACATTCACCGTCTTTGTTTAGTGCTTTAACGTACTGTTTCATCAGACCAAGTTTAATATGTAGAGGTGGCAATATGATACGATCTCGTGTGACAAAAGGTACATTTATAACATTTTAGCTGGAGCTAGTGCTTCCCTAAAACGCCATTCTTCTCTTGTCCAATATTTTGATTTAGCTCTGCTATACCATAAACATATAAAACAAGGATATTTGGTATAGCCAAGTTCGGTAATACGAAACTTTAGTTTATTTAGTTACGAGTTTTCTCTCTTTCAACCGGGAAGTTAGTAATTCAGAAGAAGTTTTCTCTAATCAAATCATTAAGCTCGTTTTGATTGAATGGTCTCGGTTCGAAATGGTTTTCTGGGACGAGCTCGTCATTGCTCGCGGAACTTATCTCATCCAGTTCGTCAGAGCTTTCTTTAGCTGTAGATGGCAGTGATGAAAAATGGATCATTCAATCTCCTTACAGGTCTAACAGCTGATGTTGATGTGGGGTAAATCCAATTAGAGCGGTTATTTTTGTTGATTCCTGATATATTCACAACGCAAAAATGGCAGTTATCGTGATGATTTAAAGGTTCACACCAGACCATTAAAGACCGAAACTTGAGAGAGGTTCTCTTCTTAGTGGCCCATAAACGTAATTCCTTAATACAGATTTTGCATACAAAATTGGGAAGCTAGTCCTTGTTTTTTGTCTCCAACGGAAAACACTCAAAATATGCTTGTTTTACGAAATCTAAGACAGTCAAACGAAATTTCTTCAAAATATATTCACCACAGATATTACAAAAACTATGTAGTGATTACTCACTACCCGCTTTCTCGTTCCTATGGATCAAATATCTATAGAGGCCATTCGGTGAGTTGCGTCATGGTTTGTTTATTAATTTCGCTAGGTCAAAAGTGCTCGAGTGTTCTTTCTTATGTAGAACGCCCGAGCCGCCGATTTGCAATGCAATATTATTATTGTTATTTTTTCGTGCGACCCAAGTAAATTACGCTTATGCGATAAAAACAAGCCCATGGCATAAATTCATCGAATGACCCAGAATTGATTTATGGAACGATTAAGTGGCCTTGGTATTCAAACCTAGATATTGGTAAATTTTGAATACCAAGCACTTTCGGAAAAGAAAGGTAAGTAACGTGTACTTGAGAGAATAAACTTTTGAACACTCGTATTCTGACCATCTTAAAAGGCAGACGAGCCAAGCCGGGCCGTTCGTTACAGTCAGATTTGGATATAATCCCCAAATCAAGTGATTTATTAACTACAAGTCTTTTTTGTGTAAGTCCCGAAATACTACACTGGTGGCAGCGGTGGGATTAATGGCCACAGGTTTGTAAGACCGGCCATCCCTAAAGATAATAAAAAACCTACGACCAGCGAGAAACGACAACAGCGGCACCGGCAGAACATCACATTATCTAACACCTATCACCGGACCAGCGTGATAAGAATATCAACTACAACCGGCAGAAAATTATCCTATACCTGTCTCCGGACCAGCGGGACAGAAGAATTATCTATTATCAGCGGAACAACGACTACTAAATACCTGTCTCCGGACCAGAGAGATAGTGTAAAATATACGAAGCATCGTTTTCACCGATTGCAACAGTAGCAGCTTCTACAATAACAACCCTAACAACAGCAGAGACAACACAGACAGTGCAAAATATACGGAACATCGTTTTTCACCAACTGTAACAGCAGCAGCTCATCTTTTCATCACCAACAACAGTAGCAGCTTCGAAACATTTTGTCAACTGTAACACAACAGCAACAGCTACAACAAATACATAGCTCTACAATTACAAAAAATGTAAGTCAAATTTTCCTTATATTTTCGTACTCTATTATTCTAAGATAAATAAAAATTTAAAATTGTGCTACTGTAACCCATAAGAAACATAATAATTATAAGAAAGAAAAATTGTGCATCTGTGACTCGTCGAAAATAAGAAATATAAAACTAGTGTCTCCTCAAATTTCTACTTAACTCATAAAAAAGAAGTAGTGTGTGTTTTCTGGTTAAAGAAACTTTCTAATTCTCTTTTCTATTATAAGAATGTGTTTTTAGTATTGTTGATCAGACAACAATCTTAATTTGAAATTTTTATTGTGTTTTTTTTTCGTGTTTTTCGTCAAGATACCACTAATGCGGTTAACAGCAAGAAAGCAGATCGCTATGCCCAACGCCAACGATCCCCCTTTGGGACCAAACACCTCGTCGTTGTCTTTAACGATCGGGGACGCTCGAAATCTGATTCCCGATTTCGACGGTGCTCCAGGCGATCTGCATCGGTTTATATCTTGCTGCGACGTATTGTTTCAAAACGCCCGAACAAACGCGGATAAAAATCTTTTCTTAAGTCTTATAAAAACAAAAGTCACAGGCCCTGCATATGATGTGATTCGTTTCCACGATAACACTTCGTGGGATTCTCTGAAAGCCCGATATTTGGCAATGTTCGAGGAAACAAAGTCCTACTCTTCACTTTTGTCCGAATTAAATAGAAGTCGGCAACAATTAAGGGAAGACGTGACAGAATTTAGTAAACGTCTCACTCTATTGTTGTCAGAGTTAAACAGTATTTCGAACAACGAGACCACGGAGGTAAGAACTTATCTGCGTCGCGAGAATGAGAAACACGCCATCCGTGCCTTGGAAGATGGACTGAAAGACGAGAATTTACGAGTTATCGCAAAGGCTCGTAATGAGGATGATTTCACAAAATTAGTGAATTATGTGATAGAGCATGCTGACCGCCTTGAGCAACGTATCAACTTTCGACGAAATCACACAACAGAGCAAAAGCCTACCACCAGACCTTATTGCGACTTTTGCAACAGAGCTGGTCATACACGGGAGACTTGTTTTCGGAAAAAACAGCTTCCATCCTTCTCAACTCCCATAAAGTCGGAGATAAAAATTATGCGATGCTCTTTCTGTGGTCGAAACGGTCACGAGGTCTCGCAATGTCGAAAAAATATGAAACAAAGAAATCCTCAAGGTGACATACACAATTATCACGCTTATGATAAAACACAGCCTACCCAAGCCAGAAGGGTACAGCTTATCGACTCATCGGGAAACGAGATAACGCGGGAGGACGAGATCGGCAATCCTCATCGCGTAACAGCTCGGGCCGATATTCATCGTGTAAAGTAACGATGAAAGTACCTCTGCGTTATACCAATAATTCTGTTTTAGTGGATTTTCCATTTTCTCTATCTAAATCCAAAACAACAACATTTCTATTAGACACAGGAGCTGAGATAAGCCTCCACAAACTCGGTGCAACCAACGGAGATAGCCTAGTATATGAAGATTTAAAGTGTGCAATCACAACCTTTTCAGGGAATCTCATTGCTTCAGCGGGTTTATCCTATGGAGACATCACCTTAGAGTTTGAATGGGGCAAAGTTCAAATTCAGCACCCTTTCCAGCTAATCAGAAATGACAGTATTTTGGAATATGATGAATTATTGGGAAATGATTTCCTCCTGGAACACGATTGTAGGATTAACTACGCAGATAAGGTGCTTGAGATTGGTATTAAAAACACCGCACCCATCTCAAAGCCTGTCAAGAAACATGAAAACGACGAACCACAGATAAACGCTCTATATCCAGTACATAAAGATACTGAAGCCGGGAAGTCAACCCGAGATAAAAACACTTTTATAAACTTTCCAGTACACAAAGATACTGAAGCCGGGAAGTCTACCCGAGATAAAAACGTTTTTAATAATTATCCAGTACACAAAGATACTGAAGCCGGGAAGTCAACCCGAGATAAAAACATTTTTAATAATTATCCAGTACACAAAGATACTGATGCCGGGAAGTCAGCCCGAGACTAAGTCCTACTAAAAGATTCAGAAATCCATAAACAATGGAAAATACAGGGACGATCCGAACAAGTTATTACAGCCCTAACCACCGAATCAAGGCACGTGTTGGTATTGCAGAAACAACTGAAACCTGGTGTTTTTATAGGAAATACGTTAGTAAAACCACAACACGGTAAGCTGAGGACTCCCATCATTAATACTAACGATGAGGCGGTAACTTTTGAAGGTCGTGACCTAGGGTTACGCTATGAAGATCCGAATAATTACGAAATAGCACATTTGAACTACAATGATCCCATTGAAGAACGACTCCAAAAACTACAAGACTCCATTAAAATAGGTCATTGCAACCTAGAAGAGAAAGAATCTATCACGAATCTCATTAGAGAATTTCATCACACATTCTTTCTAGAAGGTGATAGTTTAACCTATACTGATGTCATAAAACACAGAATATGTACTCCGGCTGAGAAACCGCCAATATTTACTCGACCTTATCGGTTACCAGAATTTCAGAAAACCGAAATTAATAAACAAATCGGTGAGATGCTAGAAGATGGCATTATAAGTCCCAGCACTAGCCCCTGGAACTCTCCCTTACTGTTAGTTCCGAAAAAACCAGATGAAAACGGAAACAAACGATGGAGAGTGGTAATCGATTTTAGGAAACTAAACGATTTAACCGTAGGAGATGCCTATCCTTTGCCCAACATAACAGACATATTGGACCAGCTTGGAAAATCAAAATATTTTACGACTTTGGACCTAGCGAATGGTTTTCACCAAGTTAAAATGGATGATCAGGATAAGGAGAAAACCGCCTTTAGCACTCCTTTCGGTCACTACCATTTCGAGAGAATGCCTTTCGGACTTAAGAATGCACCTGCTACGTTTCAGAGAGTAATGAATACTGTTCTATCCGGACTTCAAGGCTTACACTGTTTTGTGTACATGGATGATATAGTCATCTATGGGTATAATTTGCGAGATCACAACGAAAAACTTCGACAAGTTCTAGTGAAACTTACGAACCATCATTTGAAACTTCAGCCTGAAAAATGTCATTTTTTAAAAAAAAACAAATCACATACCTTGGGCACATAGTTAGTGAAAATGGAGTAAAACCAGACCCAAAGAAATTGGAAGCATTAGTCAATTATCCCGTTCCCAAAAAAGAGAAAGTTGTAAAATCGTTTCTTGGATTCGCAGGACACTATAGAAGATTCATACCAAATTTCGCAAAGATCGCAAAACCTTTAACCCAACTTCTTAAAAAAGATTGTATTTTCAAATGGGATCCATTTTGCGATGAATCTTTCAATATGTTGAGAAAAAAATTGATAACTAAGCCTGTGTTAGCCTATCCTCAATATGATACTACGTTAATGTAACTACTGATGCTAGTGACATAGCAGTAGGAGCCGTTCTCTCTCAGGGTGAAATCGGAAAAGATCGACCAATATGTTATGCAAGTCGAACACTTAATCCAGCCGAAACTCGATACTCCACCATAGAAAAGGAGCTACTCGCAATTATCTATGCTGTAGAACAATTCCGACCATATATTTATGGCCGCATCTTTAACATTATTACTGATCATAAACCTTTAGTGTGGATAATGAATATCAAAAACCCTTCATCGCGGCTTATGAGATGGAGAATAAAACTGGAGGAGTATGATTACAAAATCATTTACAAACCAGGAAGTATGAACGCTAATGCAGATGCGCTAAGCCGTATAAATAATACAGAAGAACCTGAACACAAGGTTATTAATGTAGTTAAGAGAGGACAAACAAGACTCAAACTTAAAGAGCTTACTAAAGAAGACGCAAGAATACAAAACTCTTCAAGTGATTTTTCTCCCATTTAAATATTTCCTCTAGTAATACAATAGAATACTCCGAAAATCTACTAAAAACAAAAGCGAGATACAAATTTTTCCTATTCACTGAACCCAAATCTAAAATCGAGCAGGAACTTGAACAGATAGTTCCAGACATTAAAAATAACACTATAAAATGGAAACTCTGTGAACACAAAGTAAAAAACAACAGATATATCGTAATCAGAGCAAGCAACATATCAAACACAGAGGAGTGTAAGGAAAAACTGAAATGTTTTTTTTAAGAAACTGTTGTATATTGCAACGAAAATAAAGTCACCGATTTCAAATTATGTATACCAAATTTAGAGTCTTCCATAATAAAGATAATCAAGACCATAAGTGAAGAAGTATTTCAAAATCTTGCAATAACCATTTCATACTATAAATCTGAAGTAATAACCCTTACTCTAAACAAACAAATTGAGGAAGTAATAAAAGCTTATCACGAGTACCCTCTCGGAGGACATCAAGGTGTTGAGCGAACGTATAACCGAATAAAATTATCATACGATTGGCCAAAAATGAAAGAAGATATAAGAAATTTGATTTCAAAATGCACTTCGTGTCAATTGAATAAAACAAGCCATCACACGAAAATGCCTATGGTAATAACCTCTACGAAAAAATATTTTTAGACATCGTTGGACTACTACCAGTGAGTTACAACGGAAACAAGTATTTGCTTACTTTTCAGGATGACCTCACCAAGTACTCAGAGGCACTTCCTATAAACAACGCCGAAGCTAGAACTGTAGCTGAAAGTTTTGTCACTAATATTATATGCAAACATGGCATACCAGAGTCATTATTGACTGACCAGGGTACAAATTTTCTCAGCGAAATGTTTACTGAAGTATGTAAATTGCTAAAAATAAGAAAGTTACAAACAACTTCTTATCACCCGCAAACTAATGGCGCATTAGAAAGAAGCCATAGAACTTTATCCGAATATCTTCGTCATTACATCAACAGAGATAATTTAACTTGGGACACATGGATACCGTACGCTATGTTTGTTTATAATACAACACCTCATACGAACACTGGTTATTCTCCCCACGAATTAGTGTATGGTTACACAGCGAAAATACCTACTAACTTACAGAAAGAAAGCGAAATTTCCTATAACTACGAAAACTACGCAAACGAATTAAAAGCAAGACTCCAACATAGTCACAAAATAGCAAGAGAAAATCTTTTGAATAAAAAGGAAAAATCCAAATTACAATATGACAAGAACCAAAATCCAAGAAATTTCAATATAGGTGAAAATGTTTTATTAAAGAATCACACAAAAAAGAATAAGTTCTCTCCACTTTGGACAGGACCATACGAAGTAATAGAATTAATTTCCGATGTAAATACAAAAATCAAAGTAGGCAACAAACATAAAATTGTACACAATAACAACCTTAAAATATTTTATGACTGATCTAAGGTTTATTGCCTTTCAAGATTATTCCCATCTTAATAATCCTACTGGAATTATCGGATATCCAGTCTACAATCATTCACATAAAACAATTACATTTAGCAAAATTATTAAAAGATCAAACCCTTATTCTGAACTCAATCATAAAATTCTTTAATCAAAGCAAGAATCTCATAAAACAACTTCCGAATGAAACCACAATATTTTATATTCACATAATAAGAACTCTAGTGAAATACCCAATTATTTTATTCCCTCTGTAAATTTGCCGGATCGTTTAAGGAAACTACTTTCAAATCGTCCTAATTTCGCTAACAATAATACTAAAACTCACATTGTAAAGTATGAGGATAATGACGGAAGAGAATTAGAACTACATATTGAATTAAAATCATTATTTTTTTCATATTATGAACTATCTTGTCAATATTGTAAAAATGTATGTATGTACTTTCCGCACGAGCTTAGCTCATGGATTAACCTAAATAAATTTACTTAACTATACGTTAAGGTAAAAAAAAAAAAAAGGGTACAATGTACTTGTCTTTTATCAAATCCATGAATTAATTATAATAATGTAAGATAAAAAAATCTGTCTTTAATCAAATATCAAATCCATGAATCATAATAATGTAACATAAAAAAAAAGAAAAAAAAAACATAAAACGAAATGTAATAATAAAATGAAAAGATTTATGTAGAACTAAGATAACTTATTGAGTCACATGATAAAAATATACTGAAAAAAAAAATTTCTAGTATTGTTATTTATAATTATCGTTAGTTTTGTTAATTTGGTGTAAAATAAGTATAAGTCTTGTAATCATTTTTTATAAATAAAATTTCAAGGGCAGCTCCAAATCTGACTATTAAAAAAAAAAATATATATATTTGTATCCGATTTCCATTCTCATGTCGTTCTCTCGAGTAACAGAAAATAGCTTTCATTTCACTCTGCTATTTTCTTTTCCGTAGGGGGTAAGTGTAGTGATTACTCACTACCCGCTTTCTCGTTCCTATGGATCAAATATCTATAGAGGCCATTCGGTGAGTTACGTCATGGTTTGTTTATTAATTTCGCTAGGTCAAAAGTGCTCGAGTGTTCTTTCTTATGTAGAACGCCCGAGCCGCCGATTTGCAATGCAATATTATTATTGTTATTTTTTCGTGCGACCTAAGTAAATTACGCTTATGCGATAAAAACAAGCCCATGGCATAAATTCATCGAATGACCCAGAATTGATTTATGGAACGATTAAGTGGCCTTGGTATTCAAACCTAGATATTGGTAAATTTTGAATACCAAGCACTTTCGGAAAAGAAAGGTAAGTAACGTGTACTTGAGAGAATAAACTTTTGAACACTCGTATTCTGACCATCTTAAAAGGCAGACGAGCCAAGCCGGGCCGTTCGTTACAGTCAGATTTGGATATAATCCCCAAATCAAGTGATTTATTAACTACAAGTCTTTTTTGTGTAAGTCCCGAAATACTACAACTATTTGGATCGTTAATCCAGACTCTTCCTGATGAAGACGTGATAGAAATTACAAAGATCTATATAAAACGCGACCGTAACAGACAAAAGATGATGCAAACAGACCCCATATGCACGTAATAGCTGTATCTCAAAAACTGGAGCTGCTCGAAAAAAAACGGAGGGTTAATTCGAAATCAGCGACCTCGAATAAGTAAACAACCGTAAAAATATTTCATGCAACAGAAAAAACATTTGATTTTGTTGTGTTGTACTATCAACAGCGCCGTACGTTCTCTTATTCTTACATCTCTTGTCGATATACCCGATAGTATTCCTTTGAAAATGAGTTTCGAAATTTAATACTTACTTGTAATGAAGAATTTCTTGTAGTAGAATTATCAGACGGTACCCATACCGAGGAATATTATCCATGTAAGGATTTTCAATTGAATTCAAGTATCGCATAAGTATTTCATGTGGTTGATTGATGTCGATGAATGTTATCTGGAATTTTACATTAGTACTTATCCTAAATTAAAGATTTTTTCTCACTCAATTTACCACTGAAGCAACTCTCAATGTAAGATCAGACATAAGTAATCGATTTGCATAAAGTTTTCTTTCACTAAGTTTTGTATTAATCGTTTTTGTTGAACATGGTGCACGAATACAATCCAACTCTCGATCAAAGGTTACATTTAATTGGCCACCTAGTTGTTTACCATTATTGTAAACATCAAAGAGTTCAAATACACTTGATGAATTGCTCAATTTGGCATAAGTTAAATGAGTATCGATATTGAAATTCATTTCCTGAAAAATCTCGTATGGGCCAACACTTCGTGGAGTCTCACTTTCGTAAATGATCCAATAGTTCTTTGATGTGAAACATTTCAGTTCGGATAGCTTAAATCCATATTAATAAGGTTAGGCAATATTCGAGGTAACATTCCTAAATATGTATATCGTACTTGCATTAAAGTAACCGAAGCATTCGCACAGAACAAGTCTAAAACAAAACCATCCCTTTGTAAGCGATCATATCGGCATACTGTTTCTAAATTATTCAAATCCAGTCTTATAAATCGGGTCAGAATTGTCTTCGAGCTGGATAATTTGAGAAAGTTCAGTTGATCTGAAATTGTAGCCAGGAAGAAATCATTCAATCATTAGAATCATTTTCCGGTTTTCTTTCATCGATCTTTCTTCTATTCGTGATTCTGCCTCTACTTCTTAACTTTACTTCCTTCTTATTTCAATTTCTAATCAAAATTTTCAACCAAACCTCTGTCTGCCCCAAAATTGTTTAAGTTTCTTAAAAATTAATATGTCACAAAACTTTAAAGTAAGCTAATTTAAGTTCTGGCATATTACGTTGGATCACTATATAAATCTACTATATTTATTTATTTACCTTCAAATTTCCAACAATTCAAAACATTTAAATACCTTATGTTAGTATTTAGGAAATAATGTACTATTAGATTAAAAACTATCTTAAGATCCATCACAATTTTTTATAGTGATTCCAATACAAATGATTCCACAATAAATCTGTTCATCAGCTTTAATCTAATCCATTTATATAGCCCACTCACAGTTCTTCTACCAATTATCCTTTATGCAAATCGGACATCTTAATTGACCCCTGTCATGACTTAATGTCTTCATCGATGATGAATTTCTTATGAGAAACGATTGATTGATGAATTGGCTCTAGTCTACGATAAAATTGGTAGTTTGATAAATTTAATATATCCAGTCCGAATTTTTAATATATGGTAGGTAGATACGTATGTGTGTATGTCTGAAGAAAATGTACTTAGCTAAGATTTGCAGAAAATTTATTGCGTTTTGGCCCAAAGGATTCAGGCATGTTCCAAAAGACACAAATGTGTTATTTATGAAGGTTTTGCAATTCGAATTAGCACGTAATTTGAATGTATAGGAGATGGGACTAACGAAATTTTGGATATTCGCCCAGTTCACTGGTAAATGCGTTTTGTTAATGAATTGCGAATTAGGAAATTATTGTGAGATATATTAAATAGATTATATATGGTTTGAGGTCCTGTTACTCCCTATGTGATATGGTATATGAGTCTTTAGAGTGAAAAATAGCGATGAGTTCATTAATATTGGTATTTATGACTGCAGTTTAATGCTCCAATATCTCTTTTCTTTGAATTTTAATGATTTTATTGAACTTATTCTTATATTGTATTGTGATCAACTCCGTGAACAATTTCAGGTCGATAAATTTTATACGTACTGAGTAAATTTGTTTGGACCATTTCATGAAAAAGTGTAATTTGCATGGAGGGTGATGAAAGGAGGGGAGGAGAAGAATATTGGTTTTTTTCCGAAACCCTTTTAGCTATTGACTTGATAATTAGGTCATAGTATAATGATGTGAAGAGCTAGGGTGTAGCCTAGTGGGTAGCGTGTTGGTCTTGTAATGCGAAGGTCGTGAGTTCAAATCCCGGTCGGCGCAATATATAATTCCAACACATTGCCTGCTTGGATATATCTTGGTCACCTCATTCTACGAAAAATTCAAAATTCGTAGAAAGAGGGTTGTGCGAAAAATGTTAAGGAACCTGAATATCAGAAGCCAAGGTCCGATTTGGGCTGTAGCGCCATTGTAGAAGAAGAAGAAGGTCCGATTTGGGCTGTAGCGCCATTGTAGAAGTAGAAGTAGAGTGAGACATCTTTATGTCTTCAATTATCTTAGAGGGAGGCTTATTATTGTAAGGTGGAAGTTCAGGGCGGGTGCAAAGAACACTTCAAAATGAATATCGCGACTATCTCTCAAGCTATATAATTGAAACTTTGAATATTTATTAAGCTATACTAGCAAAATATAAAATTTGGATGTTACAGTTGTGGGGAAAAATGGGGAGCGTTTCAAAAATGGTGCACTTTCCAAAATTTTAAACCGTTATATCTCAAACTGAGTACAGATATCAAATTGAAATTTTGTCAGATTGTAGAACTACATAGTCCTTAAATTTGGTAAAAATTTAACGTATGAGGATGTAAGGGGAGGGAGATGGGGTACGCCCTTCTACCCGTCCCATAAGTAAAAGTAAGATTTCGACCAATTTCAATAAATCAACTTATAACCAAAAAATTAAGAGCTACAAGCTTGAAATTTTGCACGAGCAACTTGCAAGAGAAACGATATAAAACTGCATCACAAATTTTGCGATTCCCTTACCTCCTCTACTCCTTCCCATACAAATGTTTTTTGTCATGAATATAAAATACATCGAATTTTATGAAAATTCTATGCAACTTCGTCTGTGAAACTAACATTCTATACAGAGAATATTGGAGCAATTAATTCAAAAATTATTAACATCCACTCACCTCTCCCCTTCCCTCATAAAAACCCAAACTTCCATAAATAAACAAATGAAATATTGATTATATGTTCTGGAGCTTTTGATCGTATTCGCAATTAAATGTTTGACAACAGCCCCTACTCTGGAACCCCCCTTTCACTTAGTCTTCACTAACCACTCTAACCTGCATATTGACTTTCCACGCATCCTCAACTTGTCCCAAAAATAATAAGGTAGCGCTCGACTTGTTACCAGTTTATTTAGAATAGTTCAGTTTATTAATTCAATTTGATTTGTCGTATCATGCATCAGCATCATATTAATAAATTAAGTCCAATATCATATTGATAATTCATTCAGTTATTATTTTTTTTTATCAAACAAAGGACATATCTAAGTATTTTAACCTCATTAAATAAGAGAATCGGCCTCATTGAGGAGCATTTTTCCAAGGTTAAATCCGAAGTGCATTATTGCTGCTGTGCATTATTATCCTTCCTTACTTATAAAGAGTAGTTCGTACGAAATGCTGTGGAAATTCCTAAGTGAACGTTGAAGTGGTTTTGAAGAGGTCCTTAAATTTGATTTTAAGGGGAGTGCAACATGAAAGGTTATTGCGGTATGTGATTTATAAAAATCGATTTAATTTCTGTTTAAAGTTTGATCGTTTTTGTGCTAGATTTTCCGCGATTTAGAAAATCACTCATTAATTTAATCCTAATTAATGAGTGATTTTCTAAATCTCTCAACTTATTTTTGACTGTACACGATTGGAATAATTTTATGATTGTTAGGTGGAATATTGTAATGTAGGGGGTTCTCTGCACAAATGAACCTAACGAAAAGCCGCTTCTACTCTTGCCTCTTGGTACGGCCTATAGTTATACATTAACAGCATTCAGAAAAACAAGTACTAATTCAAAACAAAATTTAATAGTATCTACCCGAAATAGACGAATCTATTTGCCGAACAAACGGGCTAGTATCCTTTGCCGTTGTAAGATATTCACATCCCACATTTGCCGGTGATACCTTTGACATACATACATTCATCAATGGTTGTTTGATGGAAGGCCGTTCCGTTTACGCCATCCAGGCAATAAAACAGGAAAGGGAAAAACATTCGCGGACTCCTTTTCACAATTCAGGCCACCAACAAGTAATCAAAACTAGTAAATAATTTTGAAGTAAAATTCATCAAAACACCAGCCCATGTAGGTACAGATCTCAGTGAAGCCATCAACAAAGCAGCTAATGAAGGACACGTGCGAATATTGAAATATTATTATAGTAGTACCCCCATAACACCCCAAAATCCCCCTGTGGGATGGGGGCTGTAGAATTCACCCACAGCCAGCCCTGCTTGCCCTAAAAACGGCAAATGGACATTCACTGGATCATGGGCTTATCACCCGTGATGTTAAGACCTAAATGATACGAGAAACGGATACAGCGCCTCGGATACAGACTGATTCTACGGTAACGACTTTTGGCATTCGAAAACGGACTACGATTGGCTTCTGGAACGTTCGAACATTGAATGACGGGGGAAGAGCTGGTGTGACTCGATCCTTGCACCGCCAATCAGTGATCGACCGTGAAATGGAGCACTATAACATCCGAATGTTGGGCTTGGGCGAGGTCAGATGAACAGAATCAGGAGAAGATCGAACCCCGAGCGGAAACACCATTCTGTACGTTGGTCCCGATAGTGAAGCCAAAAATGGCCTAGTGATCATCCTAATACCGAGAACGGGAAACAGTCTCATCAGCTATGGACCAATCTCGGATAGGATTATCATCGTCAGCCTCAGGACCAGTGTCAGAAACGCTGCAATTCAGCAATGCACCAACTAATGCCGCAACAGCTGGGGACAAAGAGGAGTATTATGGCCAACTGGGTGCCACCTTCGAACGCGTTCCAAGAGGTGATATTACCATCATCTTAGGAGATATGAACGCCCAGGTTGGTTCTGACAATACTGGACAGAACACGCCATGGGGAAGTATGGTGACGTGGAGAGCGATCATCACTTGATAGTTGTCACCTTGAGATTGTGTAGCAGAAGCTATCCGACGGCCACAAATTCTTAAAATGAAGTGCAAGCTTAATGTGGATAAACTTTGAGACTCCAACGAAAGCGCGAGTATGCCACCGTTCTACGCAAGAAGTCATCCACATTGGGCGGATATGAAATACGCACACTGTACACCAATTGAGAGCCAACTAGAACCACGTTTCTAACTAGTGATGAAGAATCTGTGGGATATGTGCATAGCGGAGAGAGCCCCTGGATGTCACGAGACACATGGAACAATGTTGGCGATCGGATAAAGCCAAATTGGCAATCATCTCACAGCCCGATGTCAACCAAAGGTCTCCTGACTGGAGATGGAATTTCCGCGATGATCATATACTGCTTAAAAAGGCTGTTAGATGCGATAAGAGAAAGACCATTGAAGATCTGGACAATAAGGCGGAATGGTTTTACTATTTAAAACTATGAAAGCGGAAAAATATGCCAAGCTAATCCATTCAGACCATCATACACCAAAAATGTCCATACTTCCAAGAATTCACAAGGAGAATACCCCGCTTCGACCCATCGTCAGTTTGATAAAAACACTTACCCAAAATCTGGCTACGGCTCTTACGACTGAGTTATGCCCACTAGAAGGAAACACATCACGCTCCGTTAAAAATTCCGCTCTTCTAGTAGAGATTCTTCAGAAAATGAACATAGAACCTACAAACATTTTCGTCAGCCTAAACGTAGAATCACTGTTTACCAACATCCCGATTAAGGACACTTTAATTATCATCAGAAAACTCATCGCAGACAACAGGTATTGCTTAATTGAATTTTGTTTAAATAACACTTTCTCTTCAGCTCTAGAGAAACTCTACCAGCAAACGGAATGAGCGGCAGTGGTATCTTCAATTTCACCTGTGGTAGCGGAAATTTTCATAGAGTAGTTCCCACTCTTTCTACAATGGCGCTACAATCGAACCTTGGCCTCCTGATATTTAGGTTTCTTAACATTTTTCAATACTTATTGTGGAATGATTGTTAGCCCTTTCCCACTATTTACTGAGGTGTAAAATAAAGAAAGATATCCAGCTGAACAGAAGGAGGTGTCATTGTGAAAATCCCGGAGAAGGGCGACCTTCGACAATTGGCGTGATATATGTCTACTTACTGCTGTATCGAGAATTATGGCTAAGGTAATTCTCAATAGGATAAATGATGTTGTAGAAGGCTGTGCCAAAGCTTTTCTATTCGAACGGGTGTCAGACAAGGCTAGATATTATCATCAGCCCTGTTTGACATCTTGCAAGCGGCACAAGGTGGGGAAGATAAGGGTCTTCAGTGGGGACAGTTAAACATCTTAAGTCACCTTGATTATGCTAATGACGTGTGATTGCTTCCACATAACCGTTTGGACTTAGAGTCAAATGTTACACGTTGATTTTTAAATGCAAAGCGACAGGACGGAAAAGAAATGTGCGTAAAACCAAGTACTTGCACACGGGTTCGAATACAAGTACACCGATTGTTCTTGACGGAAAAGATGGGGAAGAGGTGCAAGATTTTTGTTATCTCGGAAGCATTGTCAGCATGGATGGTGGAACCGAAACGATATCGAAGCTCGTATAAATAACTCTCGTCAAGCCTTCGGTATCCTTTCCCCGTTCTAAGAGAGATTTCCCTTCTCATGAAACTTGTTATATGGTTGAACTACGTGGAAAATGACCGTTTGGAAACTTTCGTGAACCCAGGCCTCCGACACATCTGAGGGATTTTTTGACCAGAAGTGATTTCCAACGACGAACTTTGGAGTACAACTTTACATACTAAAATGGACATTGAGATTCAAAGTCGGAAGTGGCAGTTAAAACATCGCAAAACAGGCTCTGGATTATAATCCTCAAGGCAGACGTCGGGTTGGTCTACCATGTCGCACATGGAGCATATGGCGAGCAATTGAACAGGAGCCCAGAGGAATGAACAAGATCTGGCGACAATTAAATGCCGATGCTCAGGATCGCGCCTTGCGGAAGGGAACTGTTTCTGTCCTATACCCCTATAGGGGGTCCTAACGGGCAATTGATTGACTGATAACCTAGACTATACTTTAGCATCATAAGGAACATCCAACCAAGCTAACAGGGCCAAGCTTCGGACAAATCAACCTCCTTCTTCAAAACCAGTGGCCCAATCTATCCAAAACTTCATGTAACTTGAACCATAATCGAAAAGAAAATACGATCTAAATTGGGACACACCTACATCCGAAGCGCTACTGGTACAATCTGTCAGTAAGACAAATCCTGAAAACCTGTCGCAACATCGCTTCAGTTTCTTTCCGGCACTACTATACGCCCACTTTCAAGTCTTCTAGATGAGCTCCAGCCACCAAACTCCCCACTCTTCTAATTCCTAAGAAAATCTCAATTGGATGTAGAATCTTTGAACTTAGTGACATAATGAATAAAGTCCTTACTCGAAACCAACTGGCCCCGCATTATGGTCCGCATTAATAGACGAAATCAAACCTACTCCACCGTGTAATCTGTGGTCCCAAGGACACGAGGGCGCTTAAAAAGAGTCATAGATAAAATAAATGAATTCTTAATACTATATAAATAACGTCATGTGGATGAAATTGTGCTATTTGTGGGATAGAAGACAAATGTTTCGATGAGACCTTCGATGACTATTTCAATAAGCGTCGATTGCATCTCATTTCCTTGGAGGAACAAGATCGAAAGAAAAAACTGAGATAAATCTGAACTTAATTCTTTATTGTTTCCATTCAATTTAATTCAAACAAGAAGAAGGATTATCTTTTCACTCAATAAGTTCAAAGGATCACAAAGCACAAACGAATTCCCTTTAAAACATCGTTGAACTTATCATGTTCATAACCACCAGTTAGCATAAATAAACAGTACAAGTTTTCCTTGATTAATCCGAAAAACTTGTCCCAATCAAATTCATTCAAAGTCCAGGACGAAACAAAATCATCACTTTTCCACCTGAATAGCATTCTCAAGTTTGTTCGAAACTCCTGGCCAACGTCGCCACATAAAAGGCCCAACTCCTTCCTCTCGCTATGACTTTACACGTTGAATTTATTGTGGTTAGGAAAGGTAAGACCTAAACTCATTTCTACAGAGGTTCATCGTATTTTCAATTCAGATACTCCAACTTAAAGTCGTTATTACGAAAATACCTAATACGAGAAAAATCATTGTGTTCGTGTAATACGATTATTTCCAATAAAATTCAGGAAATCGTGCTGTAATTAGGACTTTTGTTGTCATCGTGTCCTTATCATTGCAATGAGGTGAAAGAAAAAAATTCAATTATCGATGAATAGAAGCGTGGTTTTCACTTGTAAATCTTTCCGTTGGAAGAAAACGGAAAAAAATAAAACCTCTAAATTAAAGTGATTGAGTTAGTCCTTAAATGAGTCACAATGGGATTTCAATTACATCTTATTTACCAGAAGGCTTAAATAAGGACTGCTCAATACCATCGAACCGGAGCCATGATGGAAAATTTTATTTTCAAATCATGAACTGTGCGGCATTAAATTACGACCATCTTAAGGATATGTTCGATGTGATTGCTTGTGTAGGAGTATTTCTTAAAAATAAAAAACACATCTAGAATGTCTATCGCCATATACGAGAAGTACATCAATGGGTAAGAAATCTGTCCCGATTCTGTACAGTAGTAAAACACAGATGGTTTTTCTCAAGAGATTTGTAAACCAATCCATGGTGATGCATGCAAATCTTTTATAGATCATAAGCGACTCAAAGCAGATATGTCCATCTTTTCATTATTTTTTTGAATATATGGTAGAAGATAAGAAGTGAGATATGTTCCTAAAAATTATCTGTGTTTCTTCATATTTGGTAGCCAGGCAACTTAAAGCTTTGATGTACTTTTTATTTATTTATTTTATTTAATTAATATATAAATACACAAAGTAAACTAAACGAATTTTTTTTTTTAAGGAGCCGAACACAACTTAGGGGGTTACCATTTAATGCTATGCACAGCTGTGTCGGTGAAGGAGTTGGAGAAAAAGAAAAACGTTGGATCAATTTAATTTAGGTGGAGAAAGACGGAAGTGACGGTGTACATTGCTCTTGAAGCTCTGGATGTTGTATTCATTGGGAAACACCTTGGCTGGCAATGAGTTCCAAAGTCTTGACGTTCGGGAAATGAATGACTTACTGTATTTAACTGTACGAGAAGGCAAGGGTTTAACAGTGTACTCATGTGCGCGTTCAGCTTGACGAGTATCTCGGGGAAAATTATAGAGTGGGGGTATTAGTGTGTTTAGTTCCGCACTGCATTTACCATGGAAGTAGCGATAGTAAATGCTGAGTACTCCGACATTTCTGCGATGCTCGAGATAATCGATAGAAGACGTGATGGTCTCGTCTCCAATCAGTCGGAATGCATGATTTTGAATACGGTCGAGCAACGCGAGGTATGATTTGGGTGCCCCAGCCCAAACATGTGAATTGTACTCTAAACATGGTCTAATGTATGCCTTATAGATGGTTGCGAGGTCGTTCGGCGTGAAATACTTTTTTCACTTTCGGAGAACACCCAAACGTTTAGAGGCGTCGAGAGCAACATCAAAGATATGCTGGGCCCAATTCAGGTGATCGTTAATTTTAACGCCAAGAAGTGTGAAGTTATCCGAGGTGCGAAGTTGTGCGCCACCAAAGGTCACACTTTGAGATAACACTGGGACATCACGTTTGAGGGATAGATGACACGTCTGTGTTTTGGAGGCGTTGAACTCTACTCCATTTTTCCTGCCCCATTCCAAGATTAAGCTGAGGTCCGAGTTCAGCGAACGGAATAACTCCCTGCGATTTGAAGCAATAGAATACTTATGTGATTCCGCAGCAGAGTTCAATTCATAGGTGTTATCTAAAGTACTGTCATTCGCAAAACTATGGATTGGATTGAGAGTAGACGACAGAAGGTCATTGATGAAAACTAAAAAAAGAGTTGGAGATAAAACAGAGCCTTGAGGGACGCCGGAATCTATTGGGTAAGAGGAAGAAGTAACGCCATCTAGTACTACTCGTATAGTGCGTTCAGAAAGAAAACTCTCAATCCATTGAACAAGGGTAGCATTAAGACCTATAGCCCTAAGCTTAACTACGAGACATTGATGCCAAACTCTGTCAAAAGCTTTTGCAATGTCAAGTGCAAGAACTTGACCTTCACCGTGTTTATGTATGCACGAGTTCCAACGTTCTGTCAAGTAGACCAAAAGATCTCCCGTCGACCTTCCAGAACGGAACCCATACTGACGATCATGAATTAGCTGATTATCCTCGAGATATTCAATAATTTTGCGATTGACAGCTGTTTCCATTACTTTCGAGAGTACTTAAGTAATGGCTATTGGGCGGTAGTTTGCGGGGTTCGCTTTGTTTGAGAAACCAGAATCACTTAGAGAGGGGGGCGATTGGTTTGAAGGTGGAAGGCGTGAGTTTCTAGCGAAACTTGCTGCTAGTAAGTTAGCTTTTTCGACAGGATCAATAACGGTACGGTCGCCATCAATAAGAGGTGGTATAGAAGAAGAAAAGAAATTGTTGTTGACCGTTTTGATGAATGACCAGTAAGATCTTGAGCCTTTAGGGCACTGAAGGATCTTCCGTCGAAGTTTTTGGTCATGTTCAAATTTAACACGATTGAAAATGGATTTGCAGGCATTTCTTGATGCATTGAAGAATTCTCTGTTGGCATGTGTTTTGTTGACTTTAAAAGTTTGAAATGTTGTTTCTTGGCCTGAATTGCATCGAGACATTCTGTGTTGAACCAAGAGTCCTTCGACGGTCTAACTCTTTTATGACTGGAAGGTATGTAGAGCTTCATACCTTTCAGGATAATCTCGGTGACAAGTCTACAAGCTTCATCGCAGTCATTGCAATTAAAGCACAATTTCCAATTAAAGGCATTGAAGAAGTCATTTAGCGCCCCCCAATTGGCTCTTTTGAAATGCCAAATAATTCTTCGGGGTATCTTAATTGTCAGCGGTGTAAGTGCTGCAACTGGAAATTGTACACGAATCAAAAAATGGTCCGTATTTACAATTGGCGATGGTGATAGAACAGAGACAGAATATTTCTCTAGTTAGCTGGTGAGAAAAAGGTCAAGAAGGTTGGAAATATGTCCTGCAACATCTGGTAAATGAGTAAGCTCATCTATCAGCTGTGTTAGACCGTTCATAGAAGGAAAAAGCTCAGTATCGCGCCCCTCCTGGTCCGTAGTAGAGGAATGTTTAAGCCAGGCAATGTTATGAACATTGAAATTGCCCGCGATAACGATTTCAGAATCAGGGTTTGCAGTGTTCATTGACTGGATAAATTCAGATAACCCATCCAGTTCTAATAAAGTGTTCGCTGCAGTCATTGCTGGGCTTCTGTACACATAACAGAAGTACATGACATGTCTTTGGATCAACAATTGTAGAAGCAACAAAACATTTTCACAAATATCTCTATGGTCAAAAGTTCCTTCTTCGAACGGATCATGCATCGCTTAAATGGCTACTTCAGCTTAAGAACCCCGAAGGCCAAGTAGCCAGATGGATAGAAAGGCTCGAATCCTACGATTTAGAAATTGTTCACCGAAGAGGAAGAATCCACGGTAATGCCGATGCGCTTTCACGTCGTCCTTGTCCACCGAACTGAAATGAAACGGCCTGAGTGAAAAGACATCTCACAATTCAGCGAAACCCTAAAGTGTTATTGGGCACAATGGAACTCCCTTCACCTAGACGGCGGATTATTAAAACGGAAATGGGAAAAAACGCTGAGGGAAAATCGTATCACATGCAAACCATCGTCCCGCATTCAAAAGTCGAGCAGGTTTTGAAAGAATATCATGGAGGTACCTCCGGTGGGCATTTGGGTGTAAATAGAACCTTGGCAAAGATACGAGAAAGGTTCTATTGGATCCATCTCCGAGATGATGTCGAAAATTGGTGCCGTAAATGTACTACGTGTACATCGAGCCAGGGCCCACAACGCAGATCAAAGGGGGAAGTGCAACAATACAACGTGGGAGTTCCATTCGAGAGAATTGCTGTGGATATTGCTGGACCATTTCCGGAATCAGAAAATGGTAATCGCTACATTCTAGTGGTCATTGATTATTTCAGCAAGTGGCCTGAAGCCTACGCAATTCCAAACCAAGAAGCAGTAACCATCGCCGAACAAATTGTTACCAACTCGGTGAGCGGATTTGGAGCTCCACGTGAACTACACTCCGATCAAGGGCGCAATTTTGAGTCCTAAATATTCAAACACATGTGCCAAATGCTGGGAATAAATAAAACTAGGACAACTCCATTACATCCACAGTCCGATGGAATGGTGGAACGTTTCAATAGGACATTGAACTCAAACCTATTCAAACTCGTCAGCGAGAGGCAACAGGACTGGGATCAGCACATCTCTCTATTTTTAATGGCCTACAGAGCATCGGTACATTCAACAACAGGAGAAACTCCCTCCCGAGTCATTTTCGGAAGAAATATTCGAGTCCCTGCGGAACTAATGTTTGAAGTGCCACCAGACCAACCAACCAATGCCAAAGATTACGTCTCGGATCTTCGATGTCGACTAAAGACAATTTATAACCTGGTCAGAGATAAAATTGATTTGGCGACCGACCGCATGAAGACGAGGTATGATCAACGGGCGAATTCATCAGGATTCCAAGAGGGCGATTTGGTTTGGTTATACAATCCCAAACGACAGAAAGGCAGATCGCCGAAACTACAGCGAAACTGGAAAGGCCCTTACCAGATCATCAACCGGTTAAATAATGTCGTCTATCGGATTCACTACATCAAAAACCTCGTACTAAAATGAAAGTGGTACATCTCGACCGACTAACAAAGTACCATGGTGCCATTGAGGAAGTGAACGACTCTGTTCGGGACGAACACGGACTAAGGAGATGGTAATGTTATAGATCTGGCAATGATCTTTCCTGAATATGCCAGAATTTTATAGAACAGTCTCCCAATATGTAAAAACCCATAATCAAAGATCTAGTACCTTCCAGTATATTCTAGACATACACCCAACGACACCCGACGGAAACTTCGAGAATTAGGGAAAAGGGTATAAAAACACGGTAGCTCTCAGCGAGAAGGCAGTCAGCCAGCGACATATGTCGAAGAACGCGAACCAGTAAAGTGCGATAGTAAAACACGCGTCGGTGTTGTCATAAAAAGCGATAGAAAAACACGCAGCGGTGTTGTCATAAAGTGTGAAGTGATCGGGAAATTATATTAGAGTGCGAATAAATAAATTATCACTTATTTTCAAACGAATTGTGTTTTTACTTGAAATCTCGGCGAACCCCTAGCTCGCAACAATATGTATTAGTTGACATATTTTAAAATGTTTTTGCATCTAAAATTGAAATTAAATATACTAATGTAAAAAAAATCATTTCTTATTTAAATTCATATTTTTAGCATTGCAGCACAAATTTTGAATTTTTGATTTGCGAAACTAGGTTATCCATCCCTGCAACATGATATGGCGGCCATTTAAAATAAACGAGTACCTAGTAACGAATAAAATGTAACGATTACTTTCCTTAAAGTAACGAATAGTTACTGGTACCGAAAAGTAACGAAACTTGACATCACTAGCCGCATTCAACAGCGTTAAACTGCTATTTACCCATGCAGTTCTATGCCTTAGCATGGGCAACAACAAAACATTGCAGACTCCGGACTAACAGGTAGTTACCTTCGATTGTTGAAGCGGTGCCGACGCGCGCATGATGAAATTTAATGAACCACACTTAAGTTTAGTTTTAAACACAGCACAAAAATAACACGGGATCAGAATTCAGATTTGCTTTAATCTGAAGTAAAGTATGTTTAAATAAAAACAGCAACCAAACAAATTAAAATGGAGTTAAAAAAAAACAACAAAACAAAATAAATGGAACTAGAAAAAAAAACTTAAACCAGATGAACTGAAGCGCGTCTGCACTCGATCACTCTGCAATGTCATGTTATAAATTAATTAAGTACTAGTTACATTAGATCATCGACTTCATTATTTTAGGTTCGACTTTTAAATTGATTTATGATAACTGCTGTTGTTTGAGATAGAAACAACTTTTTTTCAAAATTTTACAATGCAAATTAATTTTATTCATAAGATTGGCGTTTTTATACTCTAGATGAAATCTGAGAGTATATTGCGTTTGCTTTACCGTTTGAAACGCTAAGAAATAATGCTCGCACGGAGTCGTCAAGGGTAGAGAAATATTTGTTGTCGCTCAAAATCCTTGATTCCGAGTGACCGTCTGTCCGTCTGTCTGCAACATAACTCTCGAAAGCTTTGACCTATCGCACTGAAATTTGTCATATATAATTTTTTGCAAAAAAGTAACTTTAAGTTCGTGAACGGTTCACATCCCCTAGCTCCTTCTACCACCTCCCAAACAAATTTCATGAAATTTCGAAATTTAAGGAAATTGATTTTTCTCTCCGAAACTTTTTCAGCTATTGACTTGAAAATTAGGCTATAGTATAACGATATAAATGTCATTAACGTCAACAAATATTTATCCGATCACCTTACTTCTTCTACTCCCTCCAATACAAATGCACAATTTAGAAAAAAAAGCATTTATTCGGTTTTCACTGCAACTAAGTAGTAAAGCTAAAAGAAATTTCTGTCATAATTAATCTTATTACAATTGTAATCAGTTTTGGAGAAACTATCAACTTCACCTCACTCTTTCTACCCTTTCCCGTACAAATATCACTAAATTTCGGAATTTTAATTGAAATATTTTCTTCAAAATCGGCAAAGCTATCAACTTTAAATTTTGAGAGAAGTATAGTATTACAAATATCATTGATGTCGAAAAATTTAATTTTGATTCGAATACTCCTTCTACCCTTTCCATACAAATTCATCATTTTGGTTAATGCATTATATCGATTTCCATTAAAACGAGAAAAAGTACAACCTTAAAATTTTGCTAGAATTTGTCCCTTAATAATTTTAATAAATGCTAAAAAATTATTAACTTCACTTTACTCCTTCTTCCGCCCATACAAATTTTTGTGTTGGAAATTCATGAAAAGTACTTCTTCCTCGAACATAGGAGGGCGGATTGTTAACGTCGTGTAAAAATGAAGAAGGAGGGGGTAGGTAAGGAATTTGGTATTTTTTTTTTACCTGCTTCATCCTTAAATAGATTACCTGATACCTTTTTTAGTTTTTGTGAAACTGCTGTCTAAGCAAAAATGGATAAAAACGAATTTCGTGTGTTGATTAAACATAACTTTTTAAAGGGGAAAACAGCTAAAGTAACCAAAGAAAAATTAGGTAAACATTATGGGGACTCTGCACCATCGATTGCAATGATTTACAAGTGGTTTTCAGAATTCAAGCGTGGTCGTACGAGGACAGAGGCCAGAAATGATCGACAAAATCCATGATCTCGTGCTAGGAGATCGTCGAGTTAAAGTGCATGAGATAGCTAAGGCAGTAAGCATCTCATATGAACGTGTTTGGAATATTTTGAAAAATCATTTGGACATGCGGAAGCTATCCGCAAGAAACCAAACAACAGTCAAAACAATGGATGGAAGCCGACTTAAGCGCACCGAAGAAGGCAAGAACCGTTCCATCGGATGGAAAGGTTATGACAACGACAGTTTTTTGGGATTCCAAAGGAATAATTTTCACCGACTACTTGGAGAAAGGAAAAATAATAACGGGGGCATATTATACTCAGTTATTGGATCGACTGAATGCTGCAATCAAGGAAAAACGGCCGCATTTGGCGAAGAAAAAAGTGCTGTTTCATCACGACAACGCTCCAGCTCACACGTCTGCGGTTGGAGTGGTAAAATTGTTAGAATTACGCTACGAATTGCTTCTTCACCCACCGTATTCTCCAAATTTGGGCCCGTGTGACTTTCTCTTGTTTCCAGACATGAAAAAATTGCTTGCTGGAAAGAGATTCTCCACGAATAGTGACGTCATCAATGAAACCAACGCATATTCTGAAGGGTTAGAGAAATCTTATTATTTGGAAGTGATCTAAAAATTGGAAAAAACGCTGGACTAAGTGTATGTTGAAAAATAAAATAAATTTTTGTCGATGAAATTTTGTTTTCTTCATTTTTACACGTCGTTATCAATTCGCCCTCGTATGAGAGCTATCGACTTTAAAATTGTGGCAAAGTAATGTGACTAAGATGTTGATAAGCAGATTCAAAATCATCTAAAACCTCCCACTTTCTCTGCCACCTCACATACAAATTCCATAAATTCAGACAAAAATTGTTCAATTCCCACGAAAATTATGAGCTACAAACTTTAATTTCAGCATGAAACATTTTGTATACCACGTTCTGTGCTATATATAAACATAACAGGGCGTAAAGCGCAATCTTACGATACTCTAGATGAAGTAGAATTTTTGTGATCCCAAGAAATTTTGTATGGGGAGTGTTAGAAGAGGTGATAGCATTGAACTAATTTTTTCCCCATCATGCAAAAGTAGCTATAAAAATGTTTTATACAAAATACTTACTCCAAAAAATGAATAGGAGCTGAGAAAATTAGTGTGTTAGATTTAGTGAAAATGTGCAGTTTGTATGGGAGGTGGTAGAAAGAGTGGGGGGATTTTAGTGATTTTTTCAGAAATAACTAAGAATATCATAAAATTGACACCTCTTAAATTTTAGTCTTGTAACACTCATACTTTTCAAGAAAATAGATTTTTTGTGAAGTTGTGAAACTGTTTCATATTGTATGGGAGGTGGTAGAAGGAGGTGAAGGACACGCATAATTTGTATTCGGTAGATTGATGTTATCATAAAAGTAATATATTACAAATTTCAGGCCAATAGCTTTTATACTTTTCGAGCAAATCCGTTTATTGTCAAATTGCGTACTTGTGTCATTGTGTATGGGAGGTGGTAGAAGGGGTGGAGTGATTTGGCCGGTTCACGAACTTGACCTTACTTTTTTGTCAAAAACGACGTGTATGAAATTTGAACTTTCTAGCTCAACGCGTTCTCAAGCTAGAGAGCGAACGGACGGACGGACGGACGGACATCCGGTTTTGAGATTTTTGAGTGATAATAATAACTTCTGTATCATTCATTTTTTTCTCCGAGCCTTATTTCTTGGCGTTACAAACTTTAGAACAAACTTATAATACTCTCAGATTTCATCTAGAGTATAAAAATTGTGCATTTGTATGGGAGGGAGTTGAAAGAGTTTTTGAATCAAAACCAAATTATTCTACATCAGTGATATTTATAATAGTATACTTTTCTCAAAATTTAAAGTTGATGACTTTGACGGTTTTGGAGAAAAATAATTTAGCTGGAATTTCGAAATTTCGTGAAATTTGTATGGGAAGTGGTAGAAAGAGTGAGGTGAAGTTGATAGCTTTCACAAAATCGGTTGCAATTGTAATAACAATAATTATGACAAAAATTGGTTGTTTGAGCTTTACTAGTTGCACTATGGGAGGTGGTAGAAAAAGTAAAAGGATCAGATCAATATTTTTTGATGTCAATGATATTTATATTATTATACTATGACCTAATTTTCAAGACAATAGCTGAAATGGTTTCGGAGAAAAATCAATTTCTTTAAATTTCGTAATTTCATGAAATTTCTATGGGAGGGGGTAGAAGGAGTGGGGGGATTTGGCCCGTTAACGAGCTTAAAGTTGCTTTTTTGCTAAAAATGATATAAAAAAATTTCAAATTCCGTTCCGCCGTACACCGTCCACCGTACGAAATCGCGTCAAAAGTTTTGAAATCGCGCTTGCTCTTCTACCCCCTCCCATACAAAAGTATGATTATACTCTAGATGAAATCTGAGAGTATATTGTGTTTGCCTTACCGTTTGTAACGCTAAGAAATATTGCTCGCACAGAGCCGCCAAGGGTACAGAAATATTTGTTGTCGCTCAAAAACTTCGATTCCGAGTTGCTGTCTGTCCGTCTGTCGGTCTGTCCGTCTGTCGGTCTGTCCGTCTGTCTACAGCATAACTCTCGAACGCTTTGAGCTATCGTGCTGAAATTTGTTGTGTGTCATTTTTAGCAAAAAAGAAACTTTAAGTTCGTGAACGGGCCACATCCCCCCACTCCTTCTACCCCCTCCCATACAAATTTCACGAAATTCCGAAATTTTCATAAATCAATTTTTCTTTGAAACTATTTAAGCTATCAATTTGAAATTTGGATCAAAGTATAACGAATTAGATGTCATTAATATGACGGAATATTGATCTGATTCCGTTACTCCTTCTACCCCCTCCCATACAAATGCATAAATTTGAAAAATGCAGTTTTTCGATTTTCATTGAAACTAGCAAAGTTATGAAAACGAATTTTTGCCAGAATTAATTTTATTATAATTCCAATCAGAATTGAAAAAATTATCAACTTCACGTCACTCCTTCTACCCCCTCCCATACAAATTTCCCGAAATTTTGAAATTTAAATTAAATTATTTTTCGTCGAAACTATTAAAGCTATCAACTTGATATTTTGCACAAAGTATAAAAATAGAAATATCAATAACGAGAAAAAAATGTATTTTGATCCGTACACTCCTTCGACCCCCTCCCATACAAATGGTTAATTTTTGTTAATTGCATTATATCGATTTCCATTAAAACTAGAGAAAGTATAAACTTACAATTTTGCCAGAATTTGTTTTTTAATAATTTCAATAAATTAAAAAAAAATTATCAGCTCCTCTTCACTCCTATACAAATATCTTATAAATTCAAGAAAAGAATTTCTCCTTCGAATATATGAGAGCTATCGGCTTTGAAACTGAATCAAAGCATGGTGATAAGGATGATAATGAGCAATTTCAAAATCATCTTAAACGCTCCATTTCCTCTGCCACCTCCCATACAAAAGCCTCAATTTCAGGAAAACTATGTCCAGCTGAAAATAATGAAAGCTACAAACCTTAAATTCAGCACGAAATATTTTGCATTCCACATTAGGTGTCATATCCAAAAATTACAAACCTTCCTCCTCTCCTTCTATCACCTCCCATACAAAAGTCACTATTAATTATTTAAAAGAATTGTAGGTGACATATTTTCCGGTGCATTGAACTCTTTCTCATTTCATCTAGAGTATCATATGATTGGGCTTTACGCCCAATCATAATTCTTTTATGTTTCTAAGATGAATTTTGAATTTACTGGTCTTTCTTTTATTTGTAGGTCTTTCAATTCGTTATTGGATTGCTGAGCTATAAGCAATTTTTCTAACGTTACTTTGATTTCCTTTGTAGGAGATATAGAATCGGTGTCGGTACGTGATAAGAGGTCTGCAACAATATTATCTTCACCTTTGATATGACGTACGTCGTTTGTGTATTATGCGATGTATTCAAGATGTCGGGTTTGCCGTGGACTTCGCTCCGTTTTTGAGGAGAGGGCATTTGTGAGAGGCTTGTGATCGGTATAAACTACAAAAGATCGCCCTTCCAGGAAGTATCGAAAGTGTTCAATAGCTAAGTAGATGGCTAGAAGTTCTCTATCGAATGCAGAGTACTTGGTTTCTGCGGGTGAAAGCTTTTTTGAGAAAAATCCTAGTGGTTGCCAGCCATTGTTCTATTGTTGCAGTACTGCTCCGACAGCGTTGTTAGAAGCGTCGGTGTTTACGCTGAATTCCGTTTCTTCCAAAGGGTGAGATAAGATTACGGCATTTGAAAGAGCTTGCTTGATGATTGTAAAGCTATCTTCACATTCCTTGGTCCAGAAAAATGTCTTTTTAGGATTTTTCTGTTTAATCAGCTCTGTGAGGTGATTGTGTATCGGAGCAAGCATTTTAGACAGTTGGGGAATAAAACGATGGTAGTAGTTTACCATTCCCACAAATTGCAGTATTTTTCGGATTGAGGTTGGTGACGGTAATGTTGTAATCGCTTCGATCCGGGATTTCGAAGGTAGGATTCCTTTGGCTGTGATTTCATGTCCTAAAAAGGACAGTTCTGAAACTCCGAAAACGCATTTTGAGGGTTTTATGTTCAGTCCGTAGTCAACAAGTCGTTGAAAAAGACATTCTAAGTGGTTTTTATGCTCGCTTTCGTTTTTGCTTGCCACAAGCAGGTCGTCAACGTAAGCGAATACGAAGTCCAAATCTTTAATAACTTCGTTGATGAACCTTTGAAAGGTGGGGCCTGCATTTCTAATACCGAATGGCATTCGAGTAAACTCGAATAATCCGAATGGTGTTGCAACAGCAGTTTTGTAGACATCTTCTGGAGCAATAGGAATTTGGTGATAAGCTCTGATTAGGTCGATTTTTGAAAATATAGTGCATCCATGGAGATACATTGAAAAGCTGTGGATGTGAGGGATTGGGTATCTATCCGGTATTATTAGGTTATTGAGACGGCGATAGTCACCGCATGGTCGCCAGTCGGAACCATCCTTTTTAGGTTGCATGTGCAACGGCGAGGAAGTGGATGAGCAAGATGGTCGGCATATGCCCATTTGGACCATTTGACTGAATTCGAATTTTGCGGCTTTATGCTTAATTGGATTAAGCCGCCGAGGTTTCGATGTGGGTAGTGTACCTGAAGTAACTATGTGATGCTGTACTTTGTGCCTTATTGGGTTGTTGAAATTTGGAGTTTCGCAAATAACGTGAAATTTTTTTAACAAATCGCCAAATTCTGTATTTACTGCAAAATGGCGTGGTGTAGGAGAATCATTTTTGGCGTACGGAAATTTAGCAGATATTTTGGTCTGACCATCGATCAGGATTTTCTTGTGTAAGTCAACGACTAATTATGTTTTGTAAGGAAATCTGCGCCTAGTATGGCTTTATTTACAGAGGCTATAATGAAAGAATGAACGAAATCTCGACGTAAGCCTATGTTTAATTTTAATAGTTTTGTACCGAATGTTTTGATTGAGATACCATTGAAAGCAGTCAGCATGTAGTTTGTATCTTGACTAGTTTGCTGATATTTACTGTATGGTACTATCGATACTTCTGCTCCCGTATCCACTAAGAAATTGACGTTGTTGTTGCTGTCCCTTACGAAAAGACGGCGTGTTGTTACGTTTTGCCTGTTACTGCTTGCCGTTGCGACAGTAGGCAATTTTAGTTTTTTTTATTCTTATTATTTTCGGTAACTTTGATGATGGGATCTTTGTCAAAGAGACAAGGAGATTGACACCTTGTTGCGTTAGGTCCGAAATTTAAATGATACCAACAAACTTTATTTTTACTTGCTGATCGGTATCTTCTATTCCCTGATTCGGATCGTTCCCTTGATCTGTTGTGACGCTCAGGAGTTTTCCATGATAGGGCGTCTATTCTAGCTCTAAGTTCCCTAATCTCGGCTTATAAGCTTTGTGTATTCTCCGTGGCATCGGAAACTAATTTAACAGCTGAGACCAGGTGTGTGTGTGGTAGTGCATCCCAAATTCTATCTGCTAATGCGATTAGCTCGCTAATGTTATTATTGCTTTGGGGAATGGGAGCAATATTAATGGTTTGGGGAAGTTGGCGCATCCACAAATTTTTTACTACTTCCTCATTTATTGCTGCGCAAGGACCCGCTAGCTGTGACAGATATCTATAGAATTCTGATGGTCGACGATCGCCCAATTCCTCATTGCTGAGGAGTTTTTCAATCCGCTTCTCTTCACTTAGTGAATGCCTGCTGATCAAAGCGTTCTTAAGATGAGGATAAAGATCCGATTTGGGTGGGTTTTGAATAGTGTCGATCACACTTTCAATCACTTCTTGCGGAAGAGCTGCTATTACGTGATTGTATTTATTCACATCCTTTTTGATCCTGCCTACTGAAAATTGAGCTTCGACTTGTATGAACCACACAGCTGGAGATTTTGACCAAAAGGGTGGTAGTTTTACAGATAGTTCTGAGGTATTTTCCTTTTTAATTGTAATGTTCGGATTGTTATGGGTTAGGGTTTGGTTTTGCTCTGAGCTGTGCGGATTCGTATTGGCATTGGTATTATTGGTTTTATCATTATCCTCCATTGCGGACTGGAAGGTTTTATTTTTTATTTTTTTGATTCTTAATGTGAAGCTTCAAACCGGCAATGCTGTAGGGTTCCTTTCGGCAAAATGGTTGAGCGATAAGAGAAAAAAAAAAAAAAGATGCAACAAAATTGTCACAATGAGTTAAGGCAATGTAAATGAAATAATTACTTTTTTTTTTTAGCGTTGCGCTGGATAATTCTCAGAATAATTTAAGGAAGCCGCCAAATGATCAAGCATTCTCACTTAGCGACCGAAAGAAAACTTTTTATTTATAGAAAGTTTGATATTTTAGGTACATTTTCGTAAGCGATTCATGAAAATGGAAAAACTCAGGTATTATCACTTAAAACGAACAAGTCTCTACGTTAATTTCGGATTTCACGAATTGTAAAGCATGAGATGTAGACTATGAAACTATGATTAAGAAATTTTTTTTTTTTGGTTACTTAAATTAAATTCAAATTGCCACGCGTTTTCACAAGGTCCACCTTTCACTTTACAGTATACTTTTTTATAACGGAGTAGCGGTTAAAATTCGATTTGGATAGCACATTTATGTATAAATTTTTTTTTTTTTTAAAGAATTGATTATTATGTATGGAAATGTATGATAGTAATGAAATACTTAAATAAAATGTGTTGCGCTGTTGAGGCCAGGTGGCGTAGCTCCGAATTGTGCTGTACGATGTAATTTCGTAGGATCACTATGATGCTATTACTCGAAGAAGAATTTATTCGATGCGATAGCGATATTGTATGATGTAGCTCCAAATTGTGATTTTGTGCTGTACGATGTAATTTCGTACGGCCTCTATGATGCTATTTCTCGAAGAAGAATTTATTCGATGCGATGACGAGACTGTATGATATAGTTTCACTAATGTTGTTGAATTTGTAGAAACTTTGAGGA
This sequence comes from Chorisops tibialis, assembly GCA_963669355.1. Classification (NCBI taxonomy): domain Eukaryota; kingdom Metazoa; phylum Arthropoda; class Insecta; order Diptera; family Stratiomyidae; genus Chorisops; species Chorisops tibialis. The sequence continues at coordinate 165,750,185 of OY770263.1, read as the reverse complement.
CGAGAAGAAATTATGTTCGGCGTGTTCTTAGTGTCTGGGGTCACCAGTATGGCAATCTGTACCACTAAAATAAAAGAGTCCGAGTCGGACGATGGTTCGATTTCAACTGAACTATATTTCATTGCTATATACAATAATGACGCTTAAAACTAACTGTTAACTTAACGCTAAATAATTGAGTTGCGGGTGGAATTTTATACTCGCGAGGAAAGTAATCTTTCGGTTGCTACACTCCCATACAAATGATTGGTTTCGTGAATGTAAAATACACAGAATTTTATGGAACTCCGCCTATGAAACTGACGGACGTGATTCAAGCAATCAATTAAAAAATTACTGTCACTCCTCTTTTCCCTCATAAAAACACGATCTCGCATAAATGAATGAAATACTGATTACATGTACTGATCGTACTTTTGATCGTATTCACAATTAAGTGTTAAATCAACGGCAACCCTGCCCTAAAGGGGGTTCCACTTGTGAGAGGGGGTTCTACTTAGTCTTCCTTAACCACTCTAACCTGCATATTGACTTTCCATGCAAGTTGAGGACTTGTCCCAAAAATAATAAAGTTGTTGGTAGTTTATTTTAGATTTAACACAAGCTACAACTATTTGCATTTCCTTAACGCTCTTCAATACGTATATGATCTCAAATCACTCCCGTGACTAGGGATGGCAAAATCTGCTCTTTTCCAATCGCAGTGATCGACTGCGATTGCTCTTTTTTAATATCTGTTAAAAAGAGCAGCTCTTCCAATAGCAGTGATTTTTCCAACTCTACTATCCATGCTAGTGCGCAATTAAAAAAAAAGAGACAAAATAATAATTTTCTGCGGAATCCTGCATCTAACAATCCGGCAGACCCAATCTCTCAGTACTACCAGCTCTGTGCGCATAGTGAACACTTCCCCCATTTCCCTCTGGGAATGAAAAGGTTTTCTTTTACTATCCAATGTACAAAAAAACGATCGAGCGCAATGGAGTCAGGATGGCAAAAATGTCAATCGCATTTCATATACACAAGCCAAATAAAAAAACATAACAGAATTATGATTGGGCTTAAAGCCCAATCATATGATACTCTAGATGAGATGGAAATGACTTTAATATACCGGAAAATTTGTCATCTCAAATTCTTTCGAATAGTGAGTAGAGACTTTGCATGGGAGGTGGTAGAAGTTGAGGGGGCCCCCCCCCCCTTGTATTTTTCCTATGTGACACCGAAAATGGCATATAAAATGTTTCGTGCTGAATTTAAAGTTTTTAGTTTTCATTATTTTGAAAGAAATTGGACATAGTTTTGCAGAAATTGTGGCATTTGTATGGGAGGTGGCAGAGGAAGTGGAACGGTTTCGATGATTTTGAAACTGCTTATCATCACCCTTTTCACTATGCTTAGACTCAATTTCAAAGTCGACAGCTCTCATATATTCGAAGGAGAAATGCTTTTCTTGAATTTATAATACAGATATTTATATGGGAGGGGGTAGAAGGATGGAAGCTGAGCTGATAATTTTTTCCAGCATTTATTGCAACTATTAAAAAACAAATTCTGGCAAAATTTTAAGTTTGTAATTTTTCTAGTTTTAATGGAAATCGATATAATGCATTTAACAAAAATTATGCATTTGTATGGGAGGGGGTAGAAGGAGTGTAAGGATGAAAACAATTTTTTTTCCCGTTATTGATATTTCTATTTTTATACTTTATGCAAAATATCAAGTTGATAGCTTCAACAGTTTCGAAGAAAAATAATTTAATTTAAATTTCAAAATTTCGCGAAATTTGTATGGGAGGGGGTAGAAGGAGTGAGGTGAAGTTGATAATTTTTTCAATGCTGATTGGAATTATAATAAAATTAATTCTGGCAAAAATTAGTTTTTATAACTTTACTAGTTTCGATGAAAATCGAAAAACTGCATTTTTCAAAATTATGCATTTGTATGGGAGGGGGTAGAAGGAGTGATGGGATCGGATCAATATTCATTCATATTAATGGCATCTATACCATAATATTTTAATCCAAATTTCAAATCGATAGCTTAAATAGTTTCAAAGAAAAATCAATTTCTGGAAATTTCGAAATTTCGTGAAATTTGTATGGGAGGGGGTAGAAGGAGTAGGGGGATGTAGCCCGTTCACGAACTTAAAGTTTCTTTTTTGCTAAAAATGACACACAACAAATTTCAGCACGATAGCTCAAAGCGTTCGAGAGTTATGCTGTAGACAGACGGACAGACGGACAGACGGACAGACGGACAGACAGCAACTCGGAATCGAAGTTTTTGAGCGACAACAAATATTTCTGTACCCTTGGCGGCTCTGTGCGAGCATTATTTCTTAGCGTTACAAACGGTAAGGCAAACACAATATACTCTCAGATTTCATCTAGAGTATAAAAACACCCGGTCATCGATCGCATCGCATATATACAAGTCAAATAAAAAAAAATACCCGGTCATAGAAAACCAAACCAAAAGGGTCTACTGTTTACTTTTTTCACACATTACCTCACACAAGCAATTTCATCATGAAGAACGTAAAGCTCTTATCGACACGGTGGACTGCAACATAAATCGGCGAAACTTGCAATAGCCGCAACAAGTTCCACCAACCGACCAGATCGAAACTCAGAACAAAATCCGCCAAAAAAACTCTAGCAAAGCACATTATTGACCACTTCGGACGTTCCACACCTCACCTATCAGATCAGATCCCACCGATCAAAATATCGCTAAAAAAATCGCTTATCAAATCGCAATCGTTTCATCTAGCTCCAATTTATTCATTCATTAGTCTAAAGCAACATCACTGAGAGCACACACTGCTCGTGCTCTCAGTGTCAATATCAATCACCAAATATAAGTTTGGGATAGCTTATATGATTGATAGTCTTTAATATCACAGAGCTGATATATCGCTGATCGCGAGCAATATAACAGATTCGAAGGCAATGGAATATATCAGATATGCCAAGTGGCTATCGAGCAACGAAAGAGCAATCGAGAGCAATCGGAATAACGACGTTCAAGATCTTTCTTCGCGCGATTGATATTTGGCGGCGGAACTTGGGTAAAATTCGACTTCCATGGGTTTCGAGATCTGATAAGAGCTTTACGTTGTTCATGATGAAATTGCTCGTGTAGGTAATGTCGTGTGAAAAAAGAAAACAAAAGACCCTTTTGGTTTGGTTTTCTATGACCGGTTGTCTTTTTTTTGCTATTTGGCATGTATGCGATCGATGACCGGGAGTTTTTTTTATTTGGCTTGTGTATATGAAATGTGATTGACATTTTTGCCATCCTGACTCGATTGCGCTCGATAGTTTTTTCGTACTTTGGATAGTAAAAGAAAACCTTTCCATTCCCAGGGGGAAATGGGGGAAGTGTTCACTATGCTGAGCTATGAGATTGAGTCTTGCCTGATTGATAGATGTAGGAAAATTACGATGTGCTTAGCGATCGATGAGGTGGAACATGCGGTGCAAAGTGTTCAATGAGGTTCGCTTTCTGGGAAAATAGAATTACTCAATTGCACCAAACGAGTTTGTTTGACGAGCTTTATTCTGAGCTACGATCTCGTCGGGGTTACGTGGAATGCGTGAGTTGCGGGATTAATGTTCGAGTGCGAACAAAAACTCTGGGATTTGTAGCGAAGATCATTGCGGCAATTTTATTGGTGATAGAACGTAAGCAGTATGCATTTGCTCTGCTCTTCTAATCGCAGCTCTTTTAAATTTTCAATCGCAGTAAGCGATTGCTCTTTTCAAATAGCAGTGAAAAAATCGCAGGTATGTGAAATAACATACCATCTCTACCCGTGACCACCGTTCTGTACCATACAAATACGAGTATTATGTTTTCATTCTTAATAATCTATTTTATTTTTTTATTTTATTTTATTTTATTTATTAAATTTACGGAATGAATCCTTTACAAAAAAGAAAATATCAAACTTAATAGGAAACATTTTATTTAAAAAAAATAATAATAATAATATAATGAAATAATAACAACTGTTATAAAATACTAAAAATTGTATTAAATAAAAATATCGATGAAATTATATTGAATAAAAATGATAGTATCAAAAATAAGTGATTTACTTTACATGACTCAAGAAATTTTAAAAACTTACCCGAACGAATGTAGGGATGGTATAAAGATCTCTCCTAAAATCAAATTTCTCATAACAAATGGAGAGGTCTTAAAGATGTCAGTAAAGTTGTAAAGCTCGTTACCAAGACGCTTAAGACGCTCAATAGGGGTATAAAGACCGTAATTTATACGATGAAAATTAAGAAGGAAAATTTCTTTAGATCTAGTACTACGTGAAGGTACCTTAATTGAAAAAAAACATGTAGAATACTAGGGCAGTCAAGTTGATCATTTAATACCTTTATGAGAGTAACTGCATCAAAATAAGTTCTTCTCTTTTCGGGGGTACATAAATTCCATATATGACAGAACGGGAGAACGAGATTTGCTTACATTTATTAATATTTATATGCAGACTATTATTTTTCTAGTATTTTTCGAAGTAATCAAGGCTGCATTGCAAAACTTTAACATCGTTGGGACAAGATATTCATTTAAAAATTTTGCAATTATCAGCAAAGAGAAAAAATTCAACGTTATGGAAAATATCATCTATGTCATTAACAAATATAAGAAAAAGAAGAGGTCCTAAATGGGAACCTTGACGACCTCCAGAAGTAGCTGTAAAGCTGTTGCAACAAAATGATGAAATTTTCACAATTAGTTGTCTAGTGCTAAAATAATCAGAAAACCAATTTAGAAGTGAGCCAGCAATACCGAATATTTGAAGTTTATCAATAAGAAGTTTCATATCGAGCGTGTCAAAAGCCTTAGCTTTAGATGAGGTCGATCTTCCAGTACAAAATCCATGCTGATTTGGTATGATTGAATTTTTCATGAAAATTGATAATTTATCAGTTACTATACTTTCAAAAAGTTTAGGTATTGCTGATAATATCTATAATTACTGATGTCACTTTTGTCACCACTTTTATATATAGTTCTGATTCCAATAGAATACAAACCATTGTGTTCAAACAGCCATTAAACTAAGCAGAGTAGGTATCCCACATAATGTATTACTAATAACATTCTCAAAAATTGCTTATTATTGCGATTCTTACGCGGACAAGGTCGCGGGCGATCGCTAGTACAAGATATAAAGCGATATAGGGGTGCTATAAGGACAAGCCCCTTAATATTAATTTTCAACTACTTCGTAAAATATTAGATATACATATTTATTAAATTGTAGAGATTAATTGAAATGCATATAACGTTGTTCTTAATAGCCTTCTCTCGTCATGTTATTATTCAAAGCGACATGCTGACCTATGATCGCTCAAAGTTGATGAATTCAATAGCTCTGTCAAAGCCGAAACAGTGTCGTGTGATAAAGCATGATTGCGTCAAATTGCACGTGTTTCATGGGATGACGAGCTTCGACAGAATCGCATTTTTATGTATGTAACTACAATTACAGCTTCTTGATAATTTTATTTTTTGTTCTTATCAATTTCCAATTACTAATCTGTTATCAAACTCTCGTAAATCTTAATAATATAATCGCCTCTTCGATAGCTAATTTCGGCTCTGATAGTAACGAATTGGCCAGTGCTGAATCGTAACGACACCAATCATCAACTTGCTAAAATCAACGATCCCCGATTAGTTCAAACAAGTTGCTCGTAACGAGAACATCAGTTCTGGAAGATCGCGCGATCAGTACAATTGTCTCGTAATTCCAAGTGTATTGCAATCTCAGTGTTTTTGTAGCTAACTCGCTATTAGTGATCATGCCGCAAAGATGATAAATTAAAGTGATTTATGTTGTAGGATTTATCTAAGCTAAATTTACTTTTGTTTAAAAATTGGTTAAAAGAAAGATTGGAGGTAAATTGAAAAAGTTATTTATAAGTATGTTATACACTCGGTGGTTTTGTGAGTTGCAATTTTTTGGTTTTTTTAAATGTTTTTTCCACCAAGTGTTTTGTGGGTGGTTGTTTCGGAGATTGTCCGAATAGAATGTGATTCGAATAAATTGAAATTGTCACAAACTTATATAATTAATAAATAAATTGTTCTTACCGTGATATTTATAGCATTGAAATAGATATATATATAAACAGGTTTTCATAACTAATTGTCGACATGTTATAATGCGAAAATTGCGAACATTTTTAATTTTATTATTATTTAGTTATATACATAAGTATTAAGTACAATGGTAGAGGAAACACTTTTTTCGAATTGATTTTAAAAGAAAGTAGTACGTACCAGGTTTTTCTGGTTTGAACTTGAACTATCATAAAGTTACACAAAAATCAAATAAAAAGTTTAATATATTTAAAAAAACGGGTTTTATAAATTTGCTGAAATGTTCCGGTAGGGTGATTTATAACAAAAATTGCGTCACCGTAACATATGTTACATAATTTCTAGTATACTAATTGAATTTCTTTTTTAAATATCTACTAAAAAGTCGGGTGCAACTTTATTATTCTTGGGATAAGTTGTAAATGCGTCGGAAGACAAGTGCTGATCAAGATGGATAGGGTTTTTTTTAAGGCACCGAGTATAACTTAGGGATTCACCCTTTAATGCATTGTATAGCTATGTCGATATAGGAAGATGATAAAATTTGGTAGTGTTATGAAAATTTTTGGAGAGAGAGACGGAAGTGGCGATGAACATCATTTTTGAAGCGCTTGAGGTTATACTTGCTTGAAAATATCCTAGCAGGCAATGCGTTCCAAAGTCTGGACGTTTGGGAAACGAATGACTGTTAATATTTCACTATACAAGCAGGAATAGGGTTGAAGGTATACTCGTGCGCACGTTTAGCTTGGCGAATATTTTGGGGAAAAATGTAAAGTGGAGGAATGATTGAGCTAAGTTTCGCACTACATTTATCATGGAAGTAGCGATAGTAAGTGCTGGGTACTTCGACATTTCTGGGAGTCAATAGAAACCGTAACAGTTGCATAACCTTTTAGTTGGTACGTATGTTTTTGGATTCGATCGATCAGCGCAAGGTGTGTTTTGGGTGGCCCAGCCGGTAAATACGAATTGTACTCTAAACAAGGTCGAATCTTGGTCCAACAGATGGTAGCTAAGTCGTGAGGCATTAAATATTTTTCGCATTGGCGAAGAATGCCAAGGCGTTTGGAGGATTCAAGGGCATCATCAAAGATGTGCTTGCTCCAATCGAGGTGGTTATTTAACTTTTTGCCTAATAGGATATAATCATCTGAAGAGCAAAGTTGTACGCCATTAAAGACTAAATTAGACAACGACGCTAGAACATCACGTTTAAGAGAAAGATGACAGGCCTGTGTTTTAGTGGCGTTGATTGGTCCCATTCCAGGATTAAGTCGAGGTCGGAGTTCAGCGAAGCGAATAACTCCGTGCGTTTGAAAGCTACAGATTACTTGAGAGATTCGGCAGCGGAGATAAATTCAAATGTGATATCTAAAGTACTGTCATCTGCGAATCTATGGATTGCTTTGAGAATAGAAAACAAAAGGCCACTAATAAATACCAAGAACTGAGTAGACGATAAGACAGAGCCCTGAAAGACACCGGAATTAATTGGGAAAGAGGAAGAAGTAACGCCATCTAACATTACTCGTGTAGTGCGTTCGGATAGGAAACTCTCAATTCATCCAGTGAGGGTAGCATCAACGCCAATGGCCGTTAGCTTAACAAGGAGACAGTCATGCCAAGCTCTGTCAAAAGCTTCTGCAGTGTTAATCGCGAGAACTTGACCTTTACCGTATTTGTGCAAGCAAGAGTTCCAACGTCTTAAGGGACATGTATTTTTTTTATCGGCAGTGATGAGCATTTAAAGGGTGAAACACCTCCTCAAAGTTTGGTGAATAATCGACTGAACTTTCGATTTCCGTAGGAGCATTCCATAAAATTCAATGATACTTGGTAAAAGTTTATATCGTGCGAGTACGATCCAAAAGCAATATAGTCTTCTAAGAGTGAACCCACGGGTAAGCCACCCTTATTTTTTTAATTTAATTTTATTATTTTTTTTTTTGTAAATGAATGGTCCGATTTTAATAAAAACAAGCTAATGTCAATGCTTAAATAAAAATAAAGTTTGAATGTTTTTGCTTTATTTGTTAAGTACTGTTATAGGTTTCTAAAAGACGTAGTATCTATATCTATATCACTATCAGGATTCCTTAATGCAAGGAATTGCCATAAATCAATTCCAAATTTAAAAAATTGAAAATCGATTTAACCTCTGGCTCATCATTTAGTGAAGGGACGAAACAAATATTAACATCCCAGACCAAGTACAGATAATAAAAACAAGAAATTGACAAAAAATTCACATACATCGGTGTCAACTAGTGTTAAGTCTACGTCTTAAGCACTGTTTATCAATAGAGAAGTCGAATACATCAGCATTCTTATTAACTTCTCTCGCGAGACGCGAAATCGGTTCATTCATACCATAGTTTGTCCGGTGAAATCCAATCCGCAGCAATCTAGGGCACCTTGGCAAAAATTTACCAGTATCAAAGCACATCAAACCCAAAAGGGTGGAGGAATCAACTAACCCTGTAAGAAGGTTATGAGCAAAAATTACATCAGCTACTTCTCGTCGTTTCGAGAGCGATGACATCTTTAGTAGCTGAAGTCGATCAGTATAAGGAGGAAGACGAACTCTGTCATTCCAATTAAGGTGACATAAGGCTGGTCTTGCAAATTTACGCTGAATCGATTCGATTCTGCTAATGTGCTCATTATAATAAGGAGACCAAACTTGAGAAGCATATTCAAGGTGAGATCTAACGAAGGTGTTATAGAGACTTAGTCTAACAAGCGAATTGTTAAATTCCTTGGATAAGCGAGTAGTAAAACCCAACATAGAATTTCCTTTCTGTGCGATCTTATTAATATGCAGACCAAAATCAATTTTTTGGTCAAATGTAACACCTAGGTCAATAATGGAGCTGACGCGATCCAAAATACAGCCATTAAGACTATAAATTATCACAAACGGTTTCTAGTAAATGACATAACATGACATTTATCCAAATTCAGTCTAAGACCATTATGGCGACACCAATTACTAAAATAAATCAAATCCGCATGAAGAAAATTATCAGAGCTGGAATTAAGAGATTTAAAGATTTTAATGTCATCAGCATAAATGAGAACTTCCGAATATTTAAAAACAGATGCAACATCATTAATGGCTAGTATGAAAAGAAGTGGCCCCAAATGATTTCCTTGAGGAACACCAGAATGCGCAACAAATGGTTTAGAAGTATAACCCCGAAAGAGAACTCGGTAGGTTCTATCACTTAGATATGACTTAATCCAATTGATAAACCAAGTAGGAAAACCCAACAAGTCCAATTTCAACAATATAATGGAGTGAGGTAATTTATCAAAAGCCTTACTCAAATCAGTATATATACAATCAACTTGCTTCCCCTCTTCAATAGCTAAAATGGATTTATTTGTAAACTCCATCAGGTTAGTGACAGTGGATCTACTCCTGACAAAACCATGTTGTTTACTCGAAATTAAGAATTTACAGTGAAATGACATGCTCTCATACACTATAGACTCAAAAAGTTTAGGAATAGCTGACAGTTTAGCTATTGGTCGATAGTTTACAATGGCCGATTTAGCTCCATTTTTGTGGGTCGGTATGATAAAGGATGCCTTCCACACAGCAGGGAAAATCCCAGTCTTAAGAGATCTCTGGAATAGTGGATGAGGACTTCAGTTTTCCGATCAGATCACGCCGTGACGTATTCAATTCATCAATCATTGAAATTTATCGAATGTTTCTACGGAAATCGAAAGTTCAGTCGATTATTCGCCAAACTTTGAGGGGATGTTTCACCCTTTAAATGCTCATCGCTACCGATAAGAAAAATACGTGTTCCTTAGATCGAGCTGTACAACATATATGAAAATTGTCAAAATCACACTCTTGGGAATGTTTCCTTATAAGTTTTATCAAGATTATTTAGTCATTATCGGTGGTTCAGTGGACAAACTTCCCTGGCATAAGGGTGGCCCAGAGTTCCATTCCCGGCCGATGTACTTTTTAGGGAATATTTTTTTTTGTGATTTAAATACAGTAAGAATATCATATTTTCAAAATTTTCATTCCATACATGAGTTCAAAATAAAATCAATTTCCGAATCCAACGACTTAATATCTAAAACTGAATCCATTTGAATCTAATTAAAATATTTTCGAAAATTGTAGTTAAATTTTGGTGAGGCAAGTTCATCAGCATCGGTGGTTGTGTAGTGGAGTGCTCACCTACCCAGCGGATTCTATTTTCGACGGAGAATTTTTTTTATAAAAAATATTTTTTCGCATTCTGCAAATTTGAATTTTCTCAAAATAACAATGTATTTCACATGTCTTCCTTCAATGGCGCAAATCGGGCCATGGCCTCCTGACCTTCAGGTTTCTTAACATTTTCATAATTTATTGCGAAAGGGTTTTTAGCCCTTTGCACAACCCTCTTTCTACGAATTTTTCATTTTCGTAGATTGAGGAAACCAAGGTATAACAACACGCTACCCACTAGGCTACACCCTAGCTTTAGTTTCACATGGACAACTACATATCGCTATGACATGAGTCCAAATACAAAAAGACTTGAAGTTATTTATAAACAAGAAGCTCTGGAGCTATTTAGATATAAAGTCAATGAAAAATTCATCATAAAGAATGTCGCATATAAGCTATAAATAATAAAGTTGCGCTCGACTTGTTGGTTGATTTTTTATAAACATATAACTAATTATAACTTTTATTGTTATACATATTGTAGCTAGATGTAATTTGAGAATATTCTAAGTATACCTCAAAATTTGTAACGTTAACAAATAAGACTCGAAGGATAAAATTAATGACACTGAAAATCTGAAAAAATCTCAAAACTGGATGTCCATCTGTCCATCCCAGCGTTTATGCGTTGAGCTAGAAAGTTCAAATTGTTCTACATGTAATTTTTGACAAAAAAATGCGGTCAAGTTCGTTAACGGGCCAAATCGCTCCACAACTGAACTGACTAAATAAGTATTTCGTTTCAACGGAGAAAGTGGCAGTGAATCGGTCACACTGGGAAAAAACCATAGCAAAAACCAAGCTCTGCATTACAACCCTCAACGAAGACGTCGAGTTCGTCGAAGCGAGCAGTTGAACAGTCAGAGAAATAAATAAGGTCTGGCGAAAGCTAAAGGCCAATGAACAGTATCGCGCCTTATGAAAGAGAATGGTTTCGGTCTCAAACTGGGGTCTGAACAGAAAATTGATAGATTGAAATTTAAATTGTTATAATTTTGATGAGAGTTACTGTTGCTATTGTTAGCAATATAAGAACTTATTTGTAAGCTCTACTAGAACTTGGTATTGTTGTTGTTTTATAAGGCAGTTGACTAATTTGTGATAAGTTAAGTTGCAAGTTATTGTTGGTTGTAAATAAATCGGCACTGGTGTATTGGTGTACGAAGCGCTGTACAGCATATGTAAGTTATCAAGTTCGGTAAAACTCGAGATACTAATGGATGCTGTGTAATCTGGTGCGTGTTTCGCGATTATACAGCTGGAACGTATTTGATAGTCAGCCTATTTATTTTGGTATGTCGATATTGTGTTGGAATTTCGATTTTTGAACCGAAATGTGCGTTGGATTCTTATAAATGAGCTTAGGTCACCGAAACTCTGCTAATAAGTAAAAATAAAATGAACCATGATCCTGTAATTGGCAGTTCCTGCAACTTGTACTTGTAGTATTCCTATTCTACAATAATGTGCATTATGAGGTTTGTTTTACGAATAATTTTGTTTGCAGCGTCAAGTTCAAAATACAGTAGATATGCCTTGTGGTCTGCATACCGCCTTCTTTTCGGCAAAAAATTTAATACTGTCACGTGATAACATGAGACGTTAAGTTTCTTTAGATAACTATTAAGGAGGTCTGGCATCATGCCACGTAATCTGTAAAGGACAATTTCGGTTGGCCGGCTAACGCTGGATCTATGGATGAAAAGCGTTTTTTTTGCTAGAAGAGATCTTAGCCGTAAGTAACCTAAGACATTTTAATACCCAAACTAATCAACTTTAGTCGATAGTCTTTAATATCTAGAAATTTCATTAGTATTGTAATTGTTTGTAAATCGAGTTTCTGAAAAATTATTGATGGTATTGGCAGTTTCTTTACTGGAGTCACTTCAGCGAGATTGCCATCATCAAGGTCACCTAAAATGTGATTCCGATTAGAGATGCCATATTCGCAGTTTTTTGCACTATTAAGTTGTCACGCAAGAATGACTCATAGGAGTTATCTCGGCCTCGTTTAACGCTGACGATCAGCGTATGTTAATTTAAGTATGGTTTAAATTAAGGCTTTGAAATTGATTTACTGCTTTAGAAACAAAAGCACAATGACTTTTATTTCATTAAACCTGAAAAATAAAGTTCGCTTACCGTGAAGGAAAATAGTGTAGTTAATTTGATTTCGGTCCAATTTTCTGAAATTATTTTCAAGACTTGTTTTCAATTTCTAAACTTTTTTTAGGGGTGCAACATTGTCAAATACATCACTTAACAGCAATTATTATCTATTCCTCCAGAACATAGATTCAATATTTCATTCGTTTATTTGTACAAATAGCTATGCCTTTTTGTTAAATTTTGTATGGGAAGCGGTAGAAATTGTGGCGTTATTGAAATAAGACCAAATGCATATTACATGTCGAAGCATACCTAATAAATTGTGAAAGTTTCATTATAATCGGTTCAGCCGTTTCTGCGTGAAAGCCGGACAGACAGAGAAGAATTTTAAAAACATGTGTTTCTGCTTAGTTATTGACAAATAACAGACAGACACTACAATTATATTTATATGTAAAGATATGTATATGTTCCCAAAACTCACGTATTTTTTAATCGAAGTGCTCGGCAAATGTAGATGGAGACGAGTAGAGCAAGTTTTCCTTTTATTGTCCTTTCGTACCTATTGCTCAGTTGAGTTTATGCGCCCCAGGTAAAAAGATAGACTCCCTTATATCTATTCTGACCATTTTTTGTGGTATTAGGGGAACAACTAAGTATCATATTGAACTACATTTACCTAAATACTCATTAAGGCTAGCTTGGACTCAACCCTTTAAAACTTTGGTTTGGAGGCACAGTTAAGATTTTCCCTGTCATATGAACTTTACAGCTTCGGTCCATTTTAGGTCAAAACCGTGGGTTGTTTGAAAATTTTTCGATACATCTCAATGCTCATTGGCCGCAACTCGCGTGCCCATATTCAACAACCAAGCAATATCATTAATCGTTTCTCGCTCCCACGGGGTCTTCACCTGAAATACCATGCGCGCATAGTTCAGTTGCAAGTATAAAAGCCGGCGGCAATTCTGCCGCTCGGCGAGATAAACACCACTGTAATTTCACTCACAATTTTCATACTGAGTTTGAACAACCTGCTGACTTTAGTTCTGCGTCCCTGGTATTCTTCTTCAATGGCACTATAGCCCGAACCGGGCCTTGGCCTCCTGACTTTCAGGTTCCATTTTCATAATTTATTGCGGAAGGGTGCTTAGCCCTTTGTACAACCCTCTTTCTACGAATTTTTCATTTTCGTAGATTGAGGAAACCAATGTATATCCAAGCAAGTAGTGTGCTGGAATTATACGTCGACCGGGATTTTAACTCTCGACCTTCGCATTGTAGACCAACATGTTGCCCACTAAGCTACCCTAGCGTCCTTGGTATTAGATTCGAAAAATCCGCATTTTTCCCGTACCGAATATGGGAAAAAATGTGGATTTTTCGGCCGGCTGCGAGCGTATGCACAATGAGTGGACTGAATATTTTATTTGCTTACTACTCAATTGAGATTATGGGCTTCTATTAGAGAGAATGCCTACATGTAGCCTAGTGGGTAGCGTGTTGGTCTATGTCTATGTCTATGTAAATGAAAATTCGTGGAAGAGGGTTGTGCGAAGGGCTAACAACCCTTTCACAATCACTAATAAAAAAATGTTAAGGAACCTGAAAGTCAGGAGGCCAAGGCTCGATATGGGCTATAGTGTCATTGAAAAAAAAAATTAGAAAGACTCACGGTAAAATATTTTTGATACACAAAATTTTTATTTGAGTCGAACCATTGGACGTATCCATGTCAAAAGGAAAGGATACCGGAAGTCAAACAAGTTTTACTTATAAGAGTATTAACATCCTTTTCCGCTCCGCCGCCAATAGGTAACAAAAATCTTGCACCTCTTCTAAATGCATCTTAGCCGTTTAGGATACACAGTGGTGGCCATGAATTTAGCACACTCATATCTGTACCTTTCAAGTGCAAATATTTTCTACTGTTTTGTACTTTCCAGTCCAATTTCTTTATTATCTATATAAATATAATTGTAGTGTCTGTCTGTTGTTTCTTTATAAATGGCTATAAATAAGTTTTTTGCTTCATTTTAGTAATAACTAAGCAGAATCAAACGTTTTTAAAAAATTTCTCTGTCTATCTGTCTGTCTTTCCGGCTTTCACGCAAAAACGGCTACACCGATTGCAATGAAACTTTCACAGATTATTAGGTCTGCATCGGGAAATAATCTGCTTTAGGTTTTATTTTTCTCCCCTCACGCCTTCTACCCCCTGCCATACAAAGTGACTCATTTTCAAAAACTTATAATAATCGAATTTTCATGGAAACTACGAAAGCTATTAATTTTAAATTTGAAATATATTATTTCTATTATAAATGCAATCTTCAAGTATATAAAAAGTTTGAATCCCCTAACTCCTTCCACCACCTCCCATACAAACTAAACTTTTTCATGAAATACTATACTCCAATTTTGTCAGTACGTATAACTTTGATCGAGCTAAGATTTTGTATTAAATCCTTAATTAGCATTGTTATTAATGTCAGAAAAAAACTAACCAATTAGGTTTACTCCTTCTACCCCCTCCCATACAATCTGACACAAATCCACGACTTTGCGAAAATTCGATTTTCTTGAAAAGTGTGAATGTTACTGTTCTGAAATATAAAATATATCAATTCAATGATAATTGTAGTTGCTTCTCAAAAAATAACTAAAAACCCTCCACTCCTTGCACCACCTCCTATACAAACTGCACTTTTCATGAAATATTCTAAACCAATTTTCTCAGTACGTATACCTTTGATCGAGCTAAAATTTTGTACTAAATCTTTAATTAGTATTATTATTATTATAGGGAAAATTAACTGATTAGCTTTACTCCTTCTACCCCCTCCCATACAATGTGGCACAATTCCACGACTTTGCAAAAACTCGATTTTCTTGAAAAGTGTGAATCTAACTGATCTAAAATTTAAAACACATCAATTGCATGGTGATTATAGTTGTTTCTAGAAAAATTACTAAAAACCCTCCACTCCTTCTACCACCTCCCATACAAACTGCACTTTTTTATGAAATACTCTAAACGTATTTTCTTAGTACGTATAACTTTGATCGAGCTAAGATTTTGTATTAAATCCTTAATTAGCATTGTTATTAATGTCAGAAAAAAACTAACCAATTAGGTTTACTCCTTCTACCACCTCCCATACAATCTGACACAAATCCACGACTTTGCGAAAATTCGATTTTCTTGAAAAGTGTGAATGTTACTGTACTGAAATATAAAATATATCAATTCAATGATAATTGTAGTTGCTTCTCAAAAAATAACTAAGAACCCTCCACTCCTTGCACCACCTCCTATACAAACTGCACTTTTTCATGAAATATTCTAAACCAATTTTCTCAGTACGTATAGCTTTGATCGAGCTAAAATTTTGTGCTAAATCTTTAATTAGCATAATTATTATTATGGGGAAAAATTAACCGATTAGCTTTACGCCTTCTACCCCCTCCCATACAATGTGGCACAATTCCACGACTTTGCAAAAACTCGATTTTCTTGAAAAGTGTGAATGTAACTGATCTAAGATTTAAAACATATCAATTGCATGATAATTGTAGTAGTTTCTACAAAAATTAGCAAAATCCCCCACTCCTTCTACCACCTCCCATACAAACTACACTTTTTCATGAAATACTCTAAACCAATTTTCTCAGTACGTATAAGTTTGATCGAGCTAAAATTTTCTATTAAATCACTAATTAGCATTATTACTATTGTCGGGAAAAATTAAACGATTAACTCCACTCCTTCTACCCCCTCCCTTACAATGTGACACAATTAAACGACATTGCGAAAACTCGATTTTCTTGAAAAGTGTGAATCTAACTGATCGGAAATTTTTAAGATATCAATTGTATGGTGATTATAGTTGTTTCTAGAAAACTACCAAAAACACCCCACTCCTTCTACCACCTCCCATACAAATTGCAAAATTTCACTAAATCTAATGCACTAATTTTCTCAAGTTACCTATTCAGTTTTTCAAGCTTAAATTTGGTGCAAAATATTTTTGTAGCTACTCTAGCATGGTGTGAAAAAAATTAATTTAGTACTGTCATCCCTTCTATCACTCCCCACACAAAAATTCTTAAGATTACAAAAATTAGTATCATATAATGGGGCTTTACGCACAATCGAAGTCCTGTTATGTTTTTAAGCTTAATGTCATTTTATTTGGGCTTTTTTCAATTAACACAAGCTACAACTATTCACATGTCCTTAACACGTATACATATGATCTTGAATCACGGGTTTGATTTGATCACGAGCTTCTACCATTCAAATGCGAGTATCATGCTATCATTCTTAATAATTTATGGTTCTGACTACAACAAAATACAAAACATTGTGTTCAAAGAGCCATTAAAGTAAGCGGATTATATATCCCATATAATGTACTACTAACTACATTCTCAAAAATTGCTTATTAATGCGATTTTTATGCGGACGAAGTCGCGGGCGTTTGCTAGTTCTAATAATAAAGTATTGTGATCGACACAAAAACAAAAATTTGCTACCCTGAAATTTTTTTTTCACGTTCATGATTAGTCATTAAACGCCTAAAAATACAAAAAAAAATAAAATAAAATCCGCCCCGCCGTGCGGCTCATATCTCCGAGACCGTTAAAGGTAGAATGCTCGTTTTTGGGTGGATTGTTGATTGAGTGAGTGAGCTCCATTATCTAAACTTTGGGGAGTGTCAGGTGGAATGGGGAGGCGGGGGAGAGAAAGAGTCAAAAACTTCACTTGCCAATATCTCCACCATGAACGCAGATAGGAAGCTGATAATTAACAGAAGTATGAAGAGGATTATGGGGCAAACTTTAAAAATAATTTAATTTTTTTATTCATTGGCGTCCGAAAAGGGGCGGCTAAAAACAAATTGTCGGCCAAATTTTTTTTCAAATGATTATATCTTCGAAATTACAAACCACAAACAATTTATCATTTCCGGCGTTCCGTTCAATCCTGAAGAGAAGTTGCAAATTATCTGCGGCAAAATTTTGGATCATGGATGTACCAACGACTGATAATTTTTGTGTTGAAGCTCACCACATAACAACAAGCAATGAGAAGTCCGGCTTACCACCGCCAATATATGTACATGAAGCTTAATGTTGACATAAACCGTGAGAAAATTTTGTGCAATAACAAAATTATTACTAACTCCGACCGACGTCCCATATATATTAATGAAGCACTAACATCACGGAACAATTTTATTCACAAGCTAGCGCGAGAATGTAAACGTCACAACACAATAAAATTCGTTTGGGTGAAAAATTGTAAGGTGTTAATCAGGATTACCGAAAAATCGAAAATTATACACATTAAACATCTTACACAACTAAATGAACTGCGATCCCACTGATTTCACTTTGCCATATCACCCAAACACCACAGAAAGCACATTCAAAAGCTTACAGTTCACGAAATCCATCTCACTAAAGTTATTACATAGGGTTATTCTATATGAGGTGTTATTTTGCATAGCCCGCTATTTCGGTAGATGTCACTTTTGAAGCTGTCATTTTTTGACATTTGACAAGTAGAAACTACGTCATTAATAAAAATGGAACGATACACGCTTCAACAACGCATTGAAATTATTAAAATTCACATTATTAAAATTCATTATTCTTGACTGATGAGGCCCATTTCCACCTCGGTGGCTACGTCAACAAGCAAAACTGTCGCATCTGGGGCTCGGAAAACCCAAGAATTATTGTTGAAAAGCCTCTCCATCCTCAACGTGTGACTGTTTGGTTCGGTTTATGGTCCGGCGGTGTCATTGGACCTTGCTTTCGAAAATAAGGCTGGAGCAACAGTTACGGTGAATGGATTGCGCTATCGAGAGATGATTAATGATTTTATATGGCCGGAACTGAATGATATTGAACTGGACAACGTTTACTTTCAACAAGACGGCGCTGCGTGCCACAGAAGCACCGAAACCATTGATCTTTTACGGGAAAAGTTTCAAAATAACACCTCTTATTGGAAAACCCAATATTTGAACGCACGAAGCTTACAAAATAAAATTGATGACTTAAACTATATATTGAGTAACTCGAAGACGTAATAATTATTGCCGAAACATGGCTTAGCTCAGTCTCTACTAAATATTTCAGTATCAACAACTACTCGTGTCATTGTTCTTGCAGACCTAGTAGAATTGCTGGTGGCGTTGTAATACTAGTACAAGATGACGTACAACATAAGCTTTTGTTTGAGTATAGCAATGATCATGACAGTCGTATTGCAGTAAACATCACACTTGCACACAATCAACTTGATATTATCGGAATTTACCGAGAGCCCCGTACAATTCTATCCATGGTCAATGAATTATTACTGATATTGATAATGTCTTAAAGGCTGAACGCACACCCACCATCGTAGCCGGTGATTTCAATTTCGACTTACTAAATGAAACATTTAAACTCCGTGCTCTACAGGAATATCTTCCGCGCTTGTCGGCCGATGGATTCTGGCCTGATGGTATCACGTGTAAGGACTTCAACCATCGTAGAATTAGTACTGTTTCTCCAAATTTTCGTCTATCTCCTGTTGAAGGCCATCAAACGTAAATTCTAATACTTGCTCTTTAAATTTATTATAGCAAAATGTGCGTGGTCTAAGGACCAAGTTGTCGGTCTTTCTTTGTGCGATATTAGAGGACTCTCCTGACATTATTTGTCACTGATTGCTTCGATTTTCAACTCTGAATTGTTTCCATCATCTTACACCGTTTACAGAAATGATCGTGATCTGATGCGAACCGATAAAAAGGGTGGAGGTGGGGTTCTAATTGCTGTTAATAACGACATACTATCTTTACGTTGTCCGGTCTTCGACTCTCATCCCATCGAAAGTATTGTGGTGAAAGTTAGACTTTCTTATAATAGTTTTCTCTACCTTTGTTGCGTTTACATTCCTTGTAGTTCTAATGTAATTACACTTGAGCACTTTTTTGATGATCTTTCTATCTTCATTAACAACATTTATCTGGGTTCGAAATTTTTGATCTGTGGGGATTTCAACTTACCTATGGTCTCCTGGAACAATAGTACTACTCTTCCTGTGTCTCAAGACTCATTCTCCTCCTGCATTTCCTCCTTCATGAGCCTTTGTAGCGTTTCTCAGCATAATTTCATCAGAAATTATAGAGATACATTATTGGACCGTTTTCTCGACCTCTGGTTTAGTTCCTCCCGAACCTTATCACCCGCCTTTGAGAATATGGATTAACATCTGTAGGCGAAACAGTACTGTTGCTTCTCCGACATCTATGCTCAATTTCCTAAGGGGAAATTATTCGGAAATCAGTCACTTGATGGATGATATTAATTGGGTGGAGGTGTTCTCTGGATTTTCTGTAAACGCTTCGACTTAAATTTTTTATGATTACATTAACGACTTCATTCAGAATCATGTACCTCGCAAGCACTTTTCTTCAAAAAGCTATCCTGTTTGGTTCACTCCTGAAGTTATCAGGAGCCTACGTCTAAAAAACTGCTAGAAAGTGTATCAGGTCTGCCTTCTCTTTTTATGTTTCTTCACTGGAATCTAGTTTAGCTCCAAATGACACGAAACCATTCTGGGCTCATGTTAAAAGATGCAAAAAAACTCAGGAACCTCAATCTGCTCTTAGATATCATAATACTGTAACCACCGATAGCCAAGCTATATGCAACCTTTTTGCTGAATATTTTGCTTCTGTGTTTAAAAACTCGTGCACTGAACTTGATTATACTTTTAATGTTTCCAGTCATAGTTCCATTAGTTCTATTTTTGTATCTTCTATTGATGTTTTAAATGTTATTTGCTCCTTAGATCCTAAAACAAACGGTGGTTGTGATGGCATTCCTAATTTTTTCGTAAAATTATTAGCTGTTGAAATTTCTTTTCCCCTTTCGATTATCTTCAATAAGTCTTTAAGGGTGGGTGTTTTTCCTGACGTTTGGAAACTTGCTAATGTAATACCTATCTTCAAGAAAGGTGACTCGGAGGACGTCTTAAATTATCGCCCTGTTTCTATGCTTACTTGTTTTAGCAAAATTTTTGAATGGCTTGTGCACAATGCTATTAGCGACAATTTAGGTCACCTCATATCGTCCTATCAACATGGCTTCGTTAGAGGAAGGTCTACAACTACAAATCTTTGCGAGTTCACAAACTTCTTTGCTAAATCTTTCGAGCTCCGTCAGTCTGTTCACACTGCTTATACTGACTTTGCAAAGGCTTTCGACACTGTTAGTCACATTATTCTAATTGAAAAACTCGAACTATATGGGATTTCAGGGAAGTTACTCGACTGGATATCTTCCTACTTATCTAATCGTAGTATGCGTGTTTCTTTTAAGGGTCATACTTCTTCTGTATTTTCGTCCACGTCTGGTGTTCCTCAGGGGTCAATTCTCGGTCCTCCTTTGTTTCTTTTTTTTTTATAAATGACTTGCCCCAGTTTTTGTCTTCTTCTTGTCTCCTTTATGCTGATGACCTCAAAATTTTTCGTGTGATTAATTCCCCTATAGATCGCAATATTTTACAATCTGATAATCTTCATATGTGGTGTTCGTTAAATGACCTAGATTTAAACATTGATAAATGCTGCGCTATGTTATACTCACTTAAACTTGTACCTCCTGAGCTTTCTTATAATATTGATGGAACTAGACTATTGGAATTGTCGATAATGCAGGATCTTGGTGTGACATTCGATGGTAAACTGATAAACAACCAAGCTTACCATCTCTCTAGTTTTGTCCTTCGATTGTCTTCAACCTTCTCTCGTGCTAGTACTGCTGTTCTGCTGTTTACGTCTCTAGTTCGAAGTATTTTAGAATACTGTTCTGTTGTTTGGAATCCTCACCATATGTGTCATTCTCTCGCTATTGAATCCGTCCAACGTAAGTTCACGCGATCTTTATTTTTTCGTTTTAAAAAACCGTACGCTGACTATTCCTCTAGGCTTTCCGAGCTTCATCTTCATCCTTTATACGTTCGCAGAGTTATATTGAGGAATGCTTTCTTTACAAGGTTGTAAATGGTTTGGTCATGACTAATTTCGTAGATGAGCTTATTTTTAGAGTTGATAATGTTAATACGCGTTGTTTGAATATTTTTTATCCTCCACGCGCTTTGCTTGCGGTTTATTTCTACTCTCCTGCAGTAAGACTTCAGCGCAATCACGACAATTTACAGCTTAGTCCCTTGAGCATTTCTTTTAACGCTTTTAAAGAAAAACTTAAAAATTTATTTTTTCATTAATTTTTGGCGAATACTTTTTGTTTCGATACTTTTAGTTTTTTGGAAATTTTTATTTGCTTTTATTTTTTGTAATGTATTATTGTTATCATTTTTCACTTTTCTTCCTTTTAACCTCCCTAGCTATTGTGTAATTGAAATGTTTGTTTTGTTCAATGGCTAATAAATTAAATTAAATTAAATTAAAATTACAAAGAAACGAACGTGAAAAGCTATAAGGATACAATTAACATCAATAATTTTTACTACTGCAACACTCAATACATAACGAGGCCTGCCACAAATACAAATATTGACCACGTACTAACGAATGACATACATAACACAAATCATAAACTTACAACTAATACCGTTCGAGATATTTGACCCTAACATGATATTTGTTGAAGTAAAAAAGATCACTGCTTGTGAAGAGAAGATAGCAGACACCGAAGTAATAACGCATTTTGTACATAAAACGAACTTCAACAAACTGCTACACAACTTAAAAATATCGCCAATCTCAATTGATACAACTTCTGAAACTACGGCTATGGCATCTTCATTCACAAATGATCTGTGTTCAAGACTAGAAATTTGCTCAAGCTCAAGAGCCGTTCGAAAAATTAAGAAATCTTTTAATAAACCTTGGATAGATGATGAGTTGACACGATGTCTTAACGCAAGAAGTTATTGGCTTAGCAAATTTTCAAAGGACAAAAATAACATCATCTGGAGGAACAAAACAACAACGCTCAAGAGAAATAAACGAACGCTCTACTTTGCAATTAAATTCGAAAAAAATTTGGACCACCCCAAAACTACCTGGTGTGCCATTAAAGAAAGCATTTACAACGGCGCGGAACCAATAAAAAAATGTCTACTTCTAAGTAACATGTCTGGCAAAGATTCCAAAACAAAGGCTGCTAATGACATCAACAATTATTTTATCTCAACTGTTAAAAATCTTAGTGTTCCTTTTTATAAACGCTGCTCTATAACTCTCCTCTTCGAATTTGCGTTGACGACGAAAGATGAGATAGCAACTGTTATCATGAAACTAAAAAATTCCCAATCTGTGGGACCTGATAACATATCGATCAGACTATTCAAGGACTGTAAAGAAATGCTATCATCACCTATTTCAATGATTTTTAATTCATCTTTAGTCGAAGGAGTAGTGCCAAGCTGCTGGAAGATTAGCAAAGTTGTTACAGTACACAAATCGGGCTCCATGAACGATATATCTAATTATAGACCAATTAGCTTACTGTCAAATGTCGGAAAATGTTTAGAAGTAATCGTGAAGAATCAACTCCAAGAACACTTAACGACTCACCAAATTATCTCTCAGATTCAGTATGGATTTAAACCCAATCGAACACTAAAGGAGCATTATTTGATGTCGTGACTAAACTTCAGTCTTCTTGTGATAAAAAATTTCACACGGCTGCTGTTTTTATTGATTTATCTAAGGCGTTCGATACAGTAGATCACCAAATTCTACTTAAAAAGCTTTTCGCGATTGGAATTCGTGGGATTCCCTACGGCTGGTTTGAAAGCTATCTTACTTCCAGATCTCAATATGTCATGGTTGACAATGTTTACAGTGCTCCACTTCCTATTACTAGTGGCGTTCCACAAGGGAGTGTTTTGGGTCCTATTCTGTACAACATTTATACAAATTCAATCGCAAAACTTGATCTAAATGGTGCAATATCTCTCTACGCAGATGACATAGCGCTAAAATACACTTCAACTTGTATACCAGCACTTGAAGATAGTATAAACAAGGACCTCGACAAAATCAATGTATGGATCAATGCGCATAAATTAATTGCTAATTCGTAGAAAACAAAGTATATTTTCTTCAATAAGCCACCAGAAACTGTATTGAGCATTGTTTTCAATGGACAAATTATTAGTAGGGATGACAGCTTCAAGTACCTCGGAGTTCACCTCGACAAACAGCTATCTTGGGACTCCCACTTAGATACTGTGAGAAGAAAATTGGCCCTAATTGCTGGTATATTTAGAAAAATACGCACTGATGTTCCCGAAAATTTAAAACAGGCATATTTTCATCTCTATTTCCGAGCCAATTAAACTATGGCATAACAATCTGGGGTTCCACCTTCAATTCTAAACTGCAATGTATCCAAAGAATTCAGAACCGAGCGATAAAAAACTTATACAATATCAGCATGAGGGAGCGCACGAAAACGATTCACGAATTACACCAGTTCCTAACCGTGGTAAAACTATATCGCTTAGAGGCTTCTGCTCTAATTCATGACATTAAACATCTTAAAACCAACAACGACATAGTGTTTACCTACTACTCCGATAATCGTCTATACAATACGAGGTGACAAAATATATCCATCTGCCATCATTATCATCATCATCAATGACGCGACAGCCCAAATCGGGCCCTGGCCTCGTGAAGTCGTCGCCTCCAATCATCTCGATCCAAAGACCGCGTCCTCCAGCTGCTAATTTTTAAGATGGCTTTGCTATCTTCATCAACCGAGTCTTCCCATCGCTTGCGTAGCTTGCCTACTGGCCGATTACCACTCGCTTTGCCTTTCAGAGCACGTTTGGGGATTCTTTTGTCTTCCATTCGCTCTACATGGCCAGCCCACTGCAGTTTACGTAGCTTGATGAACGTTGAAGCTTCTGGCTCGTCGTAGAGTTGATACAACTCATGGTTGTATCTTATTTATCATTCCGTTCCTTCCTTCATAAGTCCCAAAATTCTTCGCAGGACCTTTCTTTCAAATGCGTTAACTGCTTTTTCGGAAGTTCGCGTTAATGTCCACGTCTCGCTGTCATAACAGAGCACAGGTCGTATAATAGTTTTATATATCCGCAGCTTATTGTTCCTGTGCACTTTCTTGGATTTCATTATTGGAAGTACCGAATAATACGTCTTATTTGCTAGTATTATCCTTCGTTTGATTTCGTCTGTTTCATTACCGTCATTTGTTAGATTAGCCCCAAGATATATGAAATTGTCCACACTCTCCAAATTATATTCCGCAATTGTTATGTTTTGTCTGAAAGGCGCTCTCCTTCTTGTTTGCGTCATTACTTTTGTTTTGTTTTCGTTAATGCGCAACCCGACTTCTTTTGCGGCTGAGTCAAGATTGACAAATACCTCCTTAGCACTAGGGAAGGATCTCGCTAGGATGTTAATGTCGTCAGCGTATGCTACTATTTGGGTGGACTTGAATAGTAGTGTCCCGTTGGTGTCGACTGGGATTTTTCGGACGACATACTCTAGTGTCAAGTTGAAAAGCATGGGGTCTAGACCATCTCCCTGCTTTAAACCACATTCCGTTCGAAAGCTGGTTGTGGAATCGGTTTGTATTCTCACTTGGGATTCAGTGTTCGTCATTGTGAGTCTTGTTAGTCGGACTAGTTTTGGAGGAATTCCAAAGTCGAATATGATTTGGTACAGTACGCTCCTGTCGATACTGTCGTATGCTTGTTTAAAATCTACGAAGATTTGGTGCACGTTTGTGTTATATTCCCAGCATTTCTCAAGCACCTGTTTCACCGAGAATGTCTGGTCTGTTGTAGATCGTCCGGTTCTGAATCCGCCTTGGTATTCGCCAATTATTTGATTAGTATAGGGCTTAAGACGACGTTCAATTATTTTTGTCAGTATTTTATAGGACGTACACAACAATGATATTCCTCTGTAATTCTCACAGCAGAGTTTATCTCCTTTCTTGTAAATTGGACATATAATGCTTTTTCGCCAATCGTCGGGTATGATTTCCTCTGTCCACATTTTGCATATCATGTTGTGCAATATTTCAGCGACACAATTTCTACCGTTTTTTAGAAGTTCAACTGCCATCAGTACCTCGAAATACGGGTCCAATTCCGTATTAAATAAGGCAATCTTGATC
Source organism: Chorisops tibialis (assembly GCA_963669355.1). Lineage (NCBI taxonomy): Eukaryota > Metazoa > Arthropoda > Insecta > Diptera > Stratiomyidae > Chorisops > Chorisops tibialis. The sequence continues at coordinate 165,724,503 of OY770263.1, read as the reverse complement.
TACAACGAACTACCGGATGATCTTCAAGAATCTTCAATCCAGTTTAAATCCAAATTAAAGAAATTTTTGCTATTACAATAATATTTGAATATTTAAAATCGTCGTTCAACACACATTTTTAAAACAACAATCATAAATGAAAAAAAAAAACCCAAATCTTACCAATTAATTTGATTTAACACTAGCAAAAGCCCGAAATTAGTAAGATTTCAAAGGTGTGCTAAATTCGTGGCCAGCTTAATCACGTACTACTTGCAATTAAATGAGAATAGAAAAGAAAGGGAACAAAGGAACCAGACTAAATTAACAGGACATGATCAACGCATCATAGCCAACACTCAAGAAACAAAAGTCGACTGAAAAGCATAAAACAGTAGAAAATATTTGCACTTGAAAATTACAGATACCGAGTGTGCTAAATTCGTGGCAACCACTGTAGATGGCTCATGCTCGAACCCTTGTGTTTATACTCTAGATGAAATCTGAGAGTATTATAAGTTTGCTCTAAGGTTTGTAACGCTAAGAAATAAGACTTGGAGAAAAAAATGAATGATACAGAAGTTAATATTATCACTCAAAACCGGATGTTCGTCTGTCCGTCCGTCCGTCTGTCCGTCTGTCCGTCTGTTCGCTCTCTAGCTTGAGAACGCGTTGAGCTAGATTGTTCAAATTTTTCACACGTCGTTTTTGACAAAAAAGTAAGATCAAGTTCGTGAACGAGCCAAATCGCTCCACCCCTTCTACCTCCTCCCATACAATTACACAATTGCGCATTTTGACAATTAAAGGATTTTCTCAAAAAGTGTAAAAGCTATTGGCCTGAAATTTGGAATATATTACTTTTATGATAATATCAATCTACTGTATATTAAATTATGCGTGTCCTCTCCCTCCTTCTACCACCTCCCATACAAACTGTACTTGTCATGAATTACTCTAAGCCAATTTACTCAGTACGTATAAAATTTAGTAGGCTGAAATTGTGCACCAAATATTTATTTAAAATTGTTATTAAGGCGAAAAAAAATTAGACGATATCCCTTCTACCCCCTCCCATAAAAAATGACGAAAATTCGCAATTTAACAATAAATTAATTTACTCGAAAAGTATAAAAGCTATTAGTCTGAGTTTTGGGGTATATTACTTTCATAATGATTTAAATCTACAGTAGAAAAATTATTTGCGTCCTTCCTCTCCTTCCACCCCCTCCGATACAAACTACACTTTTTCATGAAATGCTGTAAGATGAATTTCTCAGAACATATAACATTTATTGAGCTCACATTTTGTAATAAATACTTAATTAGTATTATCACTAAGATCAGAAAAAAATATTTGATTAGCTTCACTGCTTCTACCCCCTCCCATACAATATGACACAATTTCACAACTTCACAAAAAATCGATTTTCTTGAAAAGTATGAATGGTACTAATCTGAAATTTAAGGGTTGTCAATTTTATAATATTCCTAGTTATTTCTGAAAAAAACACTAAAATCCCCCCATTCTTTCTACCACCTTCCATACAAACTGCACATTTTCACTAGATCTAACTCACTAATTTTCTCAGTCCCCATTCAATTTTGGAGTAAGCATTTTGTATAAAACATTTTTATAGCTAATTTAGCATGATGGGGAAAAAATTATTTCAATGCTATCACCCCTTCTAACACTCTAACACTCCCCATCCAAAATTTCTTGGGATGACATCTAGAGTATCGTAAGATTGCGCTTTATGCGCAATCGTAGCCCTGTTATGTTTGTACTTAGTCTTACACACTTTCGTTTTTAGTTCTGGCTTTACGTTACGCACTTAGTTTATTCCATACAATTAAAAACTTGTATATTCGGTTTTTAAAATTCAAATATTTATTATGAGTATAAATTTTTCACTAATAACATAAAACCATAAAAAGCAGCTTTCATGTTAATTTTATAACTTCAATAATATAATTACTTGATAGTAGACATATCGTCAAATAAAATAATTAATAAACTTGTAATTAAATACTCCAGATTATAAAGTCTATCACCACTAATTATATAAATTGTATATGTACTATAAAAGTGTGATTTCGATAACAAGAACAATACCACCGACAACACATCTACCTGATCTTCGCTTCCTATAAAAGCGATTCTGATTCATCCGCCCTTTGTAGTGTACATATGTAAATGTCATGGTTCTAAGATTAGATTACAAATAACTTAATCTCTTTACCGATACCGAGATTATGTTGGATTTATTACGCGAATAGTATGGTGCTTCGATACAATGTTCAATTAATAGAACAACAATAAAATGCTTGTATTATTTCATTGCAGGCATATAGAGAAATATCATTAATTTTCGATAAAGGATATGCCATTATCATTACGATGTCAGGCGCAATATGGCATTATGCAAAATATTCAATAAAATCGTTTCTCAAGTGTGTCCTAAAAAAAATACGATACGTTGATGGAAAATAGATAAGACTGAATGCTCGACCTTAGGTATTAACACGTTTTTCTGATAATGTTATAATTATTATTATTATTTTAAACAACATTTATTCGAGTATGTATTTCTGAGTACCAAATCAGTGGGACATTTTTGATTGAGTATCTCGAGCCATATCTACTCGTACGTTCGAGGCTTATCAGTACATAATTTATCTATTGTATATCTGAAGATAATGATTTACTTACTTATCGGTCTATGTGTTCATGGTATTTAATCGCAAATTTTAAAGAAACACAATTGACCATTCTTCTGGCAATTAAAACAATTACTACGCCAATTGAAAAATATTGATTATGAATCAGAAATGTTTAAGGTATCAATCAATTGAATTTTTATATTTATATATATATATACATTTTTTTTCATAGATCTATTTTATTTTCGCACATGTATTTCGATAAGAAAAATCCCCACGAAAGCAAAATATATAATTATTATTACTATACACTGATAAGTGCTATATAACAATCTAATTTGAATGCGTAATAGTTGTTTATTAAGTATCCAATTTATTGTTGATGCATAGTTTTAAAATCTATACATAGCATGTTTTTTAGTGACACATTTTCTTCTTTCAAACATCTCAATCATATTTTATTTAAGGATTTAGAAAATTTATTAATTATATATTAAAATATTTATGAACAAAAATATAGAAAATTTCAAATAATTAGCTCTCCGTAGAAAATCGAATTCAAGTCAATTTATATAATATAATTCTGGATTTTATGTTGGATGTGGTTGGAGTGAAAAAAATAGACAATTTTATATTTGAGCCAGAATGGCTCATACGTTTTATGCAACCTTTTCAATATTCTTCAAAGATCTTTTATTCCAAATTATTGAATTATTTATTAGATTTACTACCATTTGGCAATTTTTTAAATTTCTTTTTCATTTCTTTTTCAGTAACATAATAAAATGTCGAATTTAGAAAAGGATTCCATCAATAGTACAAACCAAGATATTAGTAAATATGATAAAGCGAGTACTTCCAGTAAACAGGTATGATTTATTGTTTTAAATATCGTATAATTGCAGTTCCTACGTCCATATAACACCTTCTATTATATGATACCTTGCAATATGATCATTATGATTACAATCTTATCTGTTATTGATGATGGCTGAAAATATCTCGATTTCTCTGCTAACGCATTAAAATTTGTTTTGTAAAATAATAAAGAGCCAATTTATCGCTTGCAATTTTTTCCACTGGGTTTTCCTAAGCTTTTCATGACTATATGCATTTGAAACAATAAATGAATCGATTTTTTATGAAAGTCTCTCTAATTACGAATAAACTTTTATCACTAAGATCGATAGCCCATATGTTTATGCATCTGGTTCTATCGTTATCACTTCAGGATATATTCGCCGGGAGTCATCGCCAACGAAGTTACTTGGAGTAGAGCTAGCCAGCCTAGGAATAAACAAATCCTGCTGACAATTACAGGCCGATGGTCAGGATCACTGCCGTCCTATTCCTCTAAAAGAGTCTAAACAAGAAATTAATTAATCTTCAGATTAACATTAATTTGTTTTTAAATTGATTATTTAGAATAATATTAATAAATGAACTGAATCAACTATAAATCTAAAATCAAATTAACACATTATTGTCCCGGTGATTCCACCCATTCAAATCATTAGCTCAGCGACTAAAGGTCATTGCGAGATAAAAAAAATTCTGAGAATTCCTCAATGACTTAGTATATGATCAAACGCTGAAGGCTTGGTTGGCTACCAAAGATTTTCTAACTTCAAAATATACGTATCGAAAATCGAATTTGAAAAAACAAAAAAAAATGGCTACGCAGGAAGCTTCAGTAACAGTTGAAGGTTAAAAAAACTTCTTTAATCATGTACTTAGCGAAAAGAATTAAAGTATCGCAATACCCCCAGCCCGACCTGAGGCAGAACTACGGCGATGCTCATATACAGCTCAGAAACGCTTTTAGACGCGACAAAAGACAGGCCATTGAAGATCTGGCAAACAGGGCAGAATCTGCGGCTTACCTTGGGGATATGGGTTCACTATTTAAAATCATGAAACAGTTGACGAACAGGAATTTCACCGCCAACCACCTGGTGAGAGATGTCAACGGAACTCTCCTTAATATGAGTGAACACCAGTTGCGGCGTGGAAGGAATACTTCTCTGATATTTTAAACTTCTTGTCAGAGGAAGATATTCCGGAAAGAGAACAACTGCCAAACATCCAACCGCAACAATCTTCTATGAGGGACGATCCCCCAAATAAGGAAGAGATAGTTTCCGCCATTCGGTCAATGGTGGGAAGGAAAGCTCCAGGTATAGACGAACTACCAACCGAACTCCTCCAAGCGGACCAGGAAATAACAGCCGATATACTCCTCCCATTCTTTACTGAGAGGTGTAGAATGAAGGAAGATATCCGACTGAATGGAAGGAGGTCGTTATTCTGAAAATTTCGAAGAAGTGCGACCTTCGGGATTGTAGCAATTGGCGTGGTATACATATGTCTACTCACTGCCGCACCAAAAATTATGGCTAAGGTAATTCTCAATAGGATTAGTGATGTCGTCGAGAGCACTCTCGAAGTTTTTCAGGCTGGATTCCGTAAAGGGTCGTCTTGTACCGACCACACAAATACCCTACGGATAATATTAGAGCAGTCAGCCGAAATGGGTTTGCCACTACATCTCATGTTTGTGGACTTCGAGAAGGCTTTCGACAGCGTTAAGCGAGATTACATATGCTTTGTGTAGGAGAGGTATTCCAGATAAGGTCATAGCTATGATTAAAGAATCCTACGAAAATGCAAGGCGTCGCGTCTTGCATAGAGGCGAGCTGTCCGAAAGCTTCCCTGTGCGAACGGGTGTCAGACAAGGCTGCATATTATCACCAGCCCTGTTTCTGGTGGTAATAAATGTCATCTTGAAAGCTGTACTGGAAGTTGCGGAAGGTAAAGGTCTTCAATGGAGACAATTTAACATCTTAGGTCACCTTGATTACGCTGATGACGTGTGTTTCCTTGCACATAACCATTCGGACTTAGAGTCAAATGTTCGCTCGTTGCATTCTAAATGCAAAGAGGCGGAACTGAAAATAAATGTGCGTAAAACCAAGTACATGCACATGGGTTCGAACGCAAGCACACCGATTGTTCTTAACGGACAGGATGTGGAAGAGGTGCAAGATTTTTGCTATCTCGGAAGCACTGTCAGCATAGACGGCGGAGCCGAAAAGGATGTTGAGGCTCGGCTAAATAAAGCTCGTCAGGCCTTCGGTATCCTTTCCCCTTTGTGGAGGTTAAGAGAGATCTCCCTTCGCACGAAGCTTCGAGTTTTTGACGCATGTGTCAAATCCGTGTTGTTATATGGTTGTACTACGTGGAAAGTGACCGTTCGACTTACCAAGAAACTACAGACTTTCGTAAACCAATGCCTCCGGCGCATTTTAGGAATTTTCTGGCCAGAAGTAATCTCCAACGACGAACTTTGGAGTACAACTCGCAAGACTAAAATAGGTTTTGAGATTCAAAGGCAGTGGCAGTGTCATACTTTGAGGAAACCAGAGCGAAACATCGCCAATCAGGCTCTGGATTATAATCCTTAAGGAAGACGTCGGGTTGGTCGACCATGTAACACATGGAAGCGAGCAGTTGAACAGGAGGCCAGAGGAATAAACAAGTCCTGGCAAAAGCTTAAGGCCGATGCTCAGGATCGCGTCTTGTGGAAGAGAGTTGTTTCTGTCCTATGCCCCTATAGGGGGTCTTAACAGGAATTTGATTGAATACCCCCAGCAGGAGGGTAATTGCAGAATGAGGTATTACCAATTCATGAAACTATCTTTGGAGACTAGCGACTATATGAACCTGAGCTAACCATTCCCTGTGGGATGGGGCCGTAGAATTCACCAACAGGCAGACCTGTTTGCCCAACAAATGGCAAATGGACACACACTGAATCATGGGCTTATCACCCGTGGTTTTAATACCTAACTGATACGAGGAACGAATACAGGGTTTCGGATACGGACGAATTCTACAGAAACGACTTTTGGCATTCGAAAACGCTTCTGGCTTCTGGAACGTTCGAATATTGAATGACGGTGGAAGGACTGGCGTCACTCGGTGATCGACCGTGAAATGGATCACTAAAACATCCAAATCTTGGGTTTGAACGGTCAGGTGGACAGAATCAGGAGAAAAACGATCCCCGAGCGGAAACACAATTTCTTACGTTGGTCCTGAGAGTGAAGCCAAAAATGGCGTAGCAGCCGCCCTTACAACGAGAGCGATAATCAATCTCATCAGCTGTCCAATCTCGGAAATAATTATCGTCGTCATGCTCAGGACCAGTGTCAGAAACGTCACCAGCTAAAACCACAACACCTGGTGACAAAGAGGAGTTTTATAACCAACTGAGTGCCAGCTTCGAGCGTGCTCCAAGAAGTGATATTATTAACATCTCAGGAAATATGAACGCCCAGGCTGGTTCTAACAACACTGGACTAGAACACATCCTGGAGAAGCATGCTAACCCTTGGTCGACGCGTCATGACCTTGGATTAAGAGACCTGAAAACGGTGAGTTATTTGTGGAGTTTTAAAGTACTCGGCAAATGGTCATCGGAGGGACCTTTTTTCCACACTAGAGTCACCGTAACTCATCCTGGGTTTCCTCTGACTCAGAACTAGATTGACCATTTGGGTTTAAGCAGCCAATGAAGAAAATGTCTCTGCAACGAAAAGCGCGAGTATACCACCATTCTACGCGAAAAGTTATCCACACTGGGCGAATATAAAATGCGCACACTGGAAGCCAATTGGGAGGCAACCAGAACCACGTTTCTAACTAGTGCTGAAGAATCTGTGGGATATGTGCAAAGCGGTGAGAAACCCTGGATGTCGCAAGACACATGGGACAAGTCCGGCAATCGAAAAAAATCCAAATTAGCAATCATGTCTAAAGCCCGATGCCAACCAAAGAACTACCGACTTGAGACGGAACTACCGCGACACTTATATACAGATTAAAAAGACTGTTAGACGCGACAAAAGAAACGCAATTGAAGATCTTGCCAACAAGGCCTACCTTGGGGATGTGGGTTCACTATTTAAAATTATGAAAGAGTTGAATGTAAGGAGGGCGTCATTGTGAAAATTCCGAAGAAGGGCGACCTACGGGATTGAAGCAATTGGCGCGGTATATGTCTACTTACTACCGTTTCGAAAATCATGGCTAAGGTAATTCTAAATAGTGAAGTTCTAGAGAGCACTCGCGAAATTTATTAGGTTGGGTTCCGCAAAGGGTCGTCTTATACCGACCAGACAAATACACTACGGAAAATATTGGAGCAGTCCGCCGAAAAGGGTTTGCCACTACATCTCATGTTTGTGGACTTCGAGAAGGCTTTCGACAGCGTCAAACAAGATTGCATATGGAATGCTTCGCGTAGGATAGGTGTTTTAGATAAGATCATAGCTATGATTAATGCTGTCGTGTCTTATATAATGGAGAGCTGTCCGAGAGCGAACGGGTGTCAGACAAAACCGCATATTATCACCAGCCCTGTTTCTTCTATTTCTACAATGACACTACAGCCCAAATAGGGCCATGGCCTCCTGATCTTCAGGTTCCTTAACATTTATTTGTTATTGGGGAAAGGTTGTTAGATCTTCGCACAGCCCTCTATCTTCGAATTTTTCAATTTCGTAGATTGAGGTGACGAAAGTATACCCAAGCAGGCAATGTGCTGGAATTATGCGCCGACCGAGATTTGAACTCACGACCTTCGCATTGTAGACCAACATGCCACCTACTAGGGTACACCCTAGCTAGCAACCCTGTTTCTGGTGGTAATAAATGGTATTTTGAAAGCTGCACTGGATGAAGGGGAAGATAGGGGTCTTCAATTGAGACTATTTAACATCTTAAGTCACCTTGATTATGCTGATGATGTGTGTTTGCTTGCGCATAACGGTTCGGACTTAGAATCAAATGTTCGCTCGTTGCATTTTAAACGCAAAGATGAAGGACTGAAAATAAATGTGCGTAAAACCAAGTACATGCCAACGGAACTCTTCTTCGAGCACAAACACACCGATTGTTCTTAATGGACAAGATGTCGAAGAGGTGCAAGATTTGTGTTATCTCGGAAGCGATGTCAGCATGGACGGCGGAGCCGAAAAGGATATTGAGGCTCGTCTAAATAAAGCTTGTCAGGCCTTACGTATCCCTTCCCTTTCTGGAGGTTAATGGAGATCTCCCTTCGCACGAAGCTGCGAGTATTTGACGCATGCGTCAAAACCGTATTGTTATATAATTTTTCTACGTGGAAAGTGACCGTTCGACTTACCAAGAAACTGTAAATTTTCGTAAGCCAATGGTTCCGATAGATTTTAGGAATATTTTCGTCAGAGTTTATCTCCAAAGACGAACTTTGGAGTACAACTAGACAGACTAAAATAGGCATTGAGGCTCAAAGGCGTAAGTTGCAGTGGATCGGTCAAATTTGAGGAAACTAGAGCGAAACATTGTCAAACAAGCTCTGGATTATAATCCTCAGGGAAGACGTCGGGCTGGTCGATTATTTCGCATGGAAGCGAGCGGGAGGCCAGAGGAATGAACAAGTCCTGGCAATACCTCAAGGCCGATGCTGAGGATCGCGCCTTGTAGAAGGGAGTTGCTTCTGTCACATGCCCCCATTGGGGGTCTTAACAGGAATTTGCTTTTTTGAACATCTATGATAAAACGTAGAAGAGACTGCAAGCTTTTACTAAGAGATAAACTTTTTACGTAAAGTATAAACCATAGTCAAAAAATATTTTTACTTCTCAATTGTTATTATTATTAATATTTAATATTGTAAGATGAAATATATTATATCAAATAATCAATATTTCCTATTGCAGGATTTGGAGACACCAAACGATGTTGAAAGACAGAAAAAGAAGAAGGATCCTCAATTATGGCGGGATTTGGTAGCCTATTGGATCTTAGGTCTATGCAATAATTATGGTTATGTCGTTATGTTAAGTGCTGCTCACGATATTATTGATCAGTTCGATAATGCAGATGTAAGGATCATACTTGTAGTTGTTCTGATTAATCGAAATTTATTTTTTAGCATGATGCACCAGTCCACGGCGATAGCGGGCGTAATTGTAATATTGTATCGACTGGAACGATTTTATTAGCGGATATTCTACCATCACTCGCCATTAAAATTATTGCACCATTTATACCATTTTGGGTTCAGTAAGTATTTTTTTTATACTCTACAGTATGTTGCGTTTGTCTTACCATTTGTAACGCTAAGAAATAATACTCGTACAAAGCCGCTAAGGCTACAGAAATATTTGATATCGCTCAAAAACCTCGATTACGAGTGACCGTATGCCCGTCAGTCTGTCCACCTGTCTGTTCGTCTGTACATCTGTATACAACATAACTCTCGAATACTTTGAGCTATCGTGCTGAAATTTGTGGTGTATAATTTTTAGCAAAAAACAACCTTTAAGTTCGTGAACGGGCTACATCCCTTCACCCCTTCTATCCCCTCCCATACAAATTTCATAAAATTTCGAAATTTTAAGAAATTGGTTTTTCTTCGAAAGTATTTAAGCTGTAGACTTCAAATTTATGTCAAAGTATAATGATGTAAATATCATTAACATCACAAAATATTGATGTTATTTCCTCACGCCTTCTACGCACTCCCATACAAATGCACAATTTTGAAAAATTCATTTATTCGATTTTCATTGAAACTAGCAAAGCTGAAAAAACGAATTTTTGCCACAATTAATTTTATTATAATTTCAATCTGTTTTGAAAATTTTACCAATTTCACCTCACTCTTTCTACCCCCTCCCATACGAAATTCACGAAATTTTGAAATTTCAATTAAACTAATTTTCTTCGAAACTGTCAAAGCTATCGACTTGATATTTTGTGGAAAGTCTAATAATAGAAATATCATTGATAATTTTGAAAAATTTTATTTTGATCCGTATACTCCTTCTACCCCCTACGACACAAATGCATAATTTTGGTAAATGCATTCTAACGAATTCCATTAAAACTGGAAAAAGTACAAACTTAAAATTTTGCCAGAATGTGTCTCTTAATAATTTCAACCAATGATTAAAAACAATCAGCTTCACTTCACTCCTTCTACCCCCTCCCATACAAAAATCTATATTATAAATTCAAGAAAAGCATTTTTCTTTCGAACATATGAAAGAAAGCATGGTGATAAGAATGTTGATAAGCAGTTTTAAAATCATATAAGACCCTTCACTTCCTCTGCCACCTCTCATACAAATGCTCTAATTTCAGGAAAATTATATCCAATTTCTTTGAACATAATGAAAATTACAAACTTTACGCCCAATCATAATTCTGTAAAGTTTTTTTACTCATTTTATTACGTCCCACTGAAAAACAATAGCTAAATTTTGGTTGATATTTCGTAATACTGTTATTTTTGAATTAATCTAGTGCTCGAGTAGGATGTGCCATTGGACTGGCGGCAGCTGGATTCTTACTAGTGGCATTCGCAGAAGCTGATTATGTTGCAATTCTAGGAGTAGTATCGACTTCAATAAGTTCTGGACTTGGTGAAACAACTTTCCTTGGATATTCTTCGCGTTTTAATAAGTATGTCCGGTGCTCTGTGCGCAATGTAAGTATGTATTATAACTAAATCAAATTTCTTTTATAAAAAACAGGAACGTCGTATCGACTTGGTCATCTGGAACTGGAGGAGCCGGAGTGATAGGTTCACTATCCTATGCAGCGCTGAAATCTCTGGACGTTAGTCCAACGACTACAATGCTAATCATGTTAGCATTTCCAGCAATCGAAGCCGTTTCATTTTGGTTCATTCTTCGTCGTCCGACCGATGATCCCAATGAAAGCCAAGAACCATCCGAGGACCCGAACGTTACTGTTTCTCAAACTATTAGTACCATCAGTGATGAAGATGATCTTAAACCACTTGTTGGATTCAAAAATAAGATGTCTTATGCTTGGGATCTTTTGAAATACATGTTACCATTGACTTTGGTGTATTTCTTTGAGTATTTCATAAATCAAGGATTGGTAAGGATATTGGAGCTTTTGATTTTCGAAATTTTTCTCTATTAAGTTTCTTCTCTTTTTTTACCCCAGTTCGAATTGGTCAATTTCAAGAACATCTTCTTGGACAAGCCATCACAATATCGTTGGTTGAATGTCGACTATCAAATCGGTGTATTCATATCACGATCATCGGTTAATTTATTCCAACTGGATAAAATCTGGTTGATGTCTGTCTTCCAATTCATCAATGTTATCTACTTCTTGGGTGAAGTGATTTTCTATATAACACCCAATATCTGGATTGTATTTGCTATCGTATTCTGGGAAGGATTGTTGGGCGGTGGAGCGTATGTGAATACGTTCTATCGGATGTCGAAGGAGATACCAAAAAATCGACAGGTCTATGCTATGGCGATAGTTGTCCAGGCTGATTCGTTGGGTATTGCTGTGGCAGGACTGTTAGCAATACCAGTGCACAATGCTATTTGTGGTTTATCGGCACCAACTAGGCTGTATACGTTTTAGTAGCTGTATAGTTTAGATTTCTATTAAGAGGTTTTAATAATTTTATATTTTTATAAAATTTATTTTAATAGTTGTAAGACGAAAGTGGCATTGCAATTTTTCGCATGCATTTTCTATTGATAAGATTACAAATAATTGTTGTAAATAAATCAAATATTCAAAAAATTATTGTTTATCGCGATTTATTCAATTTTCATAAAATTTAGTTTTTAATCAACTCAATGATTTTGATAAGATATTTATTAAGATAGCAGTTTTTTTAGAGTTTCGAATTCAACTAAGGAGGCACTAGCCTTTGATGCAATGCACAGTGAATTTGGCAGGTGAAGGTTATATTTTTCCGGTACTCCTTTTAGGAGCAAATATCTTATTCATTTTGCGGATTTTCACTATCACAAGTGAGTTTTCTTGAACAACCATATAATTTTATTTTTTGGACAACCATATAATAATGCGACTTAATCGTTCTTAATTCACTCACAAAATGAGAATCGATAAAGTTTTTTATTAAGTGAGTTGTTTTATTTTAACTTACGTTTAACCCCGAAGTGCAGATTGCAGATTTCAAGAAAATTGTTTTTTTTTTCGCGACATATTCTTTGAACAATGGGTGATATCTGATATTCAATCAAACTATTTAAATATTACTCTGGAATATCACCATTTCCGACACTTATGACATCCCTATCTCAAGAAAGCACTGAAAACATGCTTCACCTCTTAAATAGACAATTTCAAATCCATTACACATACACCATTTGTAACCCTATACTACAAATTCAATTTTTTAAGTGAGTATCAATTCAAATTTTTCATACTACACATCATACGCATCATTTGAAAATCATTTAACCGCCATAAACTGTTAAATCAGTTTATCGTTCTTATCTCCATCATATAATAAAAACATATTTCACGGATACATTTTGAAAGGGTGGCAAACATGTAATGCATGTATAATGTGTTTGACTGATGGTTGTAAATTTACAACAACAACAGACCTGGATAAAAGAACATATCGCTCCCAGCGTTAATGCTACTGATTTGTAATTTATGAAAAAATTTAAAAATTGATAAATAAAATTCATAAATTCATTCAGAGAAAATTAAAATTAAAAAAATCCGCACATATGGACTCATATCTCCGAGACCGTTAAAGGCAGAATGTTCGTTTTTAGGTGGATGGTTAATTGGGCAAATGAGCTTCATTATTTCAATTTTGGGAGGTGTCAGGTTAAAGGGGAGGTAGGCGGAGGGAAAGAGTCAAAAATTACACTTGCTAATATCTGCACCACGAATGCAGATAGGAAGCTGAAAATCAGTATAGGTATAGAGAGGATTGTGAGACAAACTCTAAAAATAATTTAATTTTTTTATCCATTGGCGTCCGAAAAGAAAGGAAAGGGGGGCTAAAAACAAATAATCGGCCGATTTTTTTCTTTAAATGATTATATCTTCGAAATTATTGAGAAAGGAGGAGGGAGCGTGGAGTTAACCTGAAAGGCCAGTAACACCAGTGCTTCTCAGGAAGTAGGCAAAAAGTATGACACAGTTGGACTCGCAGCATAACTATGAGAACTTCAGCATATGATATTTAGCTTAAAACTCCTTTTTTCCAGAGTGTAATAAATAAGTAGAACCGGTTCTCTAGGTAGGGGGTTGAGCGGGTCACCAACAACGCATCACCGGAATAAAAACACTGTTCAGGAACCTGAAGAACAGCCTCTAAAAGGATGTACTCAACGGCAACGACCTCGAAAAATAGACTATTCTTTTGGATCTTGGATTGTTCGATCCTTATTTAGGACAGGAGTTCTGAAAGAGTTCCTCGAAAAAGTGGCAAAACGCAACATCAACATAACTGCCATCCAAGAAACGAAATGGCTCGGTGACAAAATCATGGACGCACACAATCTATCCAAGTGTAAAATTAGGTTTAGGTTTAGTTTGTAGGAGGGTGGTTCCATAGAACTACAATGCACTGAGGCTATTTAGTTGGGCCCATTGTACTTCCGCTATTTATTATAAGATGGAAGTCACTCCTCTTGCTCTAACCAATTGGCTCAGTTTGCCAACTGTAGCAGGCTCGAATGTTGGACGCCTCTGAGGTCGTCTAGTTCTGAGAAGAATCTAGAGCCTAAACAAAGGAGACGACTGTTGGATATTTGAGGACAGTGACAAAGATAATGTTCGATAGATTCTTCGTCTTCCTCGCGACCTCTGGAAAGGCTGTCGCTCGCGATCCGCATTCTAAATACATGCAGCTTTAGTAAGCAATAACCTCTGGTCAGGCCGACAATAGTTCGGATGCTATAGCGACTACGTTGTAGCAGCTGAGCTCTAATATTTTTATTCGGTTCTTCCTAAAAGGAATTGGTTGTTCTACAGCTTTCAAGCTGCCGCCACCCTGTCAAGAAAGACTCCAAAATTGTTTGTTTGAAGCTGGTGAAGACCAGCTCGACAAGCTTAAAGACAAAACGGTGACGGAGGCTTACATGTCAGCATGTAATAAACACCTGACAGCAATATGTGAAAACATCCAAAATATGCCAGTGGAGAATGTGTGGCATCAAGTTCTCCGCAGAAGTGGAATTAGGATATCAAGCACGGTGAACAAATAACGATTGGTTCGACCAAGAATGTCACGATGCATTAGATACAAAGCCCGAGGCTTGCAAAACTTTTACTGGACAACCAACACGTTCCAAAACATAACAGAATTATGATTGGGCTTAAAGCCCAATCATATGATACTCTAGATGAGATGGAATAATAATAATGTTATACCGGAAAATATGTCATCTCAAACTCTTTCGAATAGTAAATAGAGACTTTTGCATGGGAGGTGGTAGAAGTAGATGGGGAGGTTTGTATTTTTCGTATATGACACCGGACATGGCATGCAAAATGTTTTTTGCTGAATTTAAAGTTTTTAGATTTCATTATTTTTAAAGAAATTGGTCATAGTTTTCCTTAAATTGAGGCATTTGTATGGGAGGTGGCAGAGGAAGTGGAGCGTTTAAGATGATTTTGAAACTGCTTATCATCATCCTTATCACCATGCTTTGATTCAATTTCAAAGTCGATAGCTCTCATATACTTGACGGAGAAATGTTTTTCTTGAATTTATAATAGAGATATTTGTGTGGGAGGTGGTAGAAGGAGTGAAGCAGAGCTGATAATTTTTTCTAACACTTATTTCAATTATTAAAAAACGAATTCTGGCAAAATTTCAAGTTTATACTTTTTCTAGTTTGAATGGAAATCGATGAAATGCATTTAACAAAAATTCTGCATTTGTATGGGAGGGGGTAGAAGGAGTGTACAGATCAAAACAAATTTTTTTTGCATTATTAATATTTCTATTTGTATACTTTATGCAAAATATCAAGTTGATAGCTTTAACAGTTTCAAAGAAAAATAATTTAATTTCAATTTCAAAATTTCGTGAAATTTGTATGGGAGGTGGTAGAAGGAGTAAGGTGAAGTTGATAATTATTTTTAAAATAAATTGCAATTATAGTAGAATTAATTCTGACAAAATTTCGTTTTTTCAGCTTTACTAGTTTCGATGAAAATCGAAAATATATATTTTTCAAAATTGACCATTTGTATGGGCGGGGGTAGAAGGAGTAAAGGGATCGGGTCAATATTTCGTGTTATTAATGACATTTATAACATAATACTTTTACCTAAATTTCAAGTCGATAGCTTAAATAGTTTCAAAGAAAATCAATTTCTTAATTTTTTCGAAATTTCATGAAATTTGTTTGGGAGGGGGTAGAAGGAGTCGGGGAATGTGGCCCATTCACGAACTTAAAGTTACTTTTTTGCTAAAAATGGCACACAAAGATTTTTAGCACTATAGCTCGAAGCTTTCGAGAGTTATGCTGTAGACAGACGCACAGACGGACAGACGGACAGACAGACAGACAGACGGTCACTCGGAATCGAGATTTTTGACGGACAACAAATATTTCTGTACCCTTGGCGGCTCTGTGCGAGCGTTATTTCTTAGCGTTACAAACGGTAAGGCAAACACAATATACTCTCCGATTTCATCTAGAGTATAAAAAGAAAGATATGACGAGCTTAAGCGATATGCGAAAAAGACCCGCAGGCAAAAACAAGGAAAGTATCATAATGACAAGATACAAAAAATGGACGACGGTATAAAACGCGGGACGCATACGTAATAGTAAAAGACGTAATCCAAAAACCAGTTCCTGCGAAGACGCAGAGGGCAACATCACTAGCGACACGCAAGAAATCAAAAGGAGAAAGGCTTCCTACTTTGAACATCAACTGATAAAGAGTTTGATAAAGGTCTCAGTAGAGACCAAAACGTCACGAATAATAAAGCGTAACAGTGTAGAATCTTTCCTTTCAATTGTTAAGTTCTGACATATTGTAACATATGGTTTATGGGTTTTGAAGGAGTGAAGCTAATTGTTTAATTTTTTTCAGTCGTATTTGGTGCACAATTTCAGCTCGATAAATTCTATACGTACTGAAAAACTGCAATTTGTATGGGAGGTGGTGGAAGAAGTAAAGGGATTTGAATACTTTTTATATTGTAGATTGAAATCGTCATAAAAATAATTTGTTCCGATTCTTAAATCAATGGCTTTTACACTTTTCTAGAAAATCAACTTTGTGTGGAAGCGGTTAGAAAGGGTGGGGTGATTTGGTCCGTTTACTAACTTGATCTTACTTTTTTGAGAAAAATTACGTGTAGCTAGAGAAGGTAGAATGCTAGTTTTCGGGTGGATTGTTGGTTGGGTAAGTGAGCTCTATTTTCTAAATTTTGGGGGGTGTTAAGTGGAAGGGGGAGGCGGGCGGAGGGAAAAAGTCGAAAAATACACTTGCTAATATCTCCACCACGAATGCAGATAGAAAATTGAAAATCAGTAGAGATATAGAGAGGGTTGTGGGACAAACTTTAAAAATAATTAAATTTTTTTATCCATTGGCGTCCGAAGAGGGGAGGCTAAAAACAAATTGTCGGCCGAAATGTTTTTTCAAATGATTATATCTTCGAAATTGCTTATCGTAAAAAATTCATATTTTGGAAACATCCAGATGGCATACAGTTCCATCGGAATCAGCTTAGAAAGTTGCTAATTATTGAAAGGGAGAGGGTCAGGGGGGTGCAAGGAAAAACACTTAAAAATGAATATCTCAACTATCTCTTAAGCTATGTAATTGAAACTAGAAATGTATATTAAGCTATACTAGGAAAATGCAAAAAAAATATAACATGTTGAAATAATAGTAGTGGGGGGAAATGGGGAGCATTTCAAAAATGGTGCACTTTTTAAAATTACAAATCCTTATATCTCAAAAAAGAGTACAGGTATCAAATCAAAACTTTGTTAGATTGTAGAACTACATAAGGCTTAATCTTGGTAAATTTTAAGTTGGGAGGTGTAAGGGGAGGGAGGTGATAAGCAAAAATGTTCGAAAATTTTGAGTGATTTTTTTAGGGCTCTGGTGCAAGATACAAAGTTTAAATTTTGCATGTGGATACATCTATTTGATGTACATAGAAAAATAATAATAACTTGATTCGTAATTATTATAAACCGACCCCCCGGTCTAACGTGCACAAGGTGTTTCATGTGCATTGCAAAAAAACACAGAAACTGAAAATTTTTGAGTGAAATTTTAAGGTAGAAACTTGAAAATTTGGGAAATGCATTTAAAAAAAATTCCTAAATATTCAAGATATTAACTGGCCGAAAACCTTTAAAACTTCTACCCCCTCCCATACAAAATTATTTTTTCGACCATTTTTAAGAAATCAATTATCACCTAACTATTAAAAGCTATCAATTTCAAATTTTGCATAAAAACTTATAAAAATAATTGAAATGAAGTTGCTTTAAAAGTTTTGAAATCGCGCTTGCTCTTCTACCCCCTCCCATACAAAACTATGATTTCGACCAATTTCATTAAATCAACTAATAACCAACAAACTAAAAGCTACGAACTTGAAATTTTTTACCAGCACCTTACAAGAAAAGCGAAATAAAACTACATATCAAATTTTACGATTCCCCTACCTTCTCTACCCCCTCCGATACAAATGTTCGGTTTCGTCAATGCAAAATACACTGAATTTTATGTCTATGAAACACATTCTATTTAGAGAATATTTTTCGTGATTCAAACAATAATTAAAAAGCTATTAACATCCATCCACCCTTACTATTATCCCTCCTCCTCCCCTCATAAAAACCTAAACTTGCAGAAACGAATGAAATATTGTTAAATTGACAACAGCCCTGCCCAAGAACTCCCTTTCACTTAGCCTTCCGTAACCACTTTAACCTGCATATTGACTTTCCAGTCATCCGCAACTTGAAACATAAAAGAATTATGATTGGGCGTAAAGCCCAATCATATGATACTCTAGATGAAATGAGAAAGAGTTCAATGTACCGGAAAATGTGTCACCTTCAATTGTTTTAAATAATTAATAGTGACTTTTGTGTGGGAGGTGGTAGAAGGAGAGGAGGAAGGTTTGTAATTTTTGGATATGACGCCTAATGTGGTATGCAAAATATTTCGTGCTGAATTTAAGGTTTGCAGCTTTCATTATTTTCAATTGGACATAGTTTTCCTGAAATTGAGGCATTTGTATGAGAGGTGGCAGAGGAAGTGGAGCGTTTAGGATGATTTTGAAACTGCTTATCATCATTCTTATCACCACACTTTGATTCAATTTCAAATTCGATAGTTCTAATATATTCGAAGAAGAAATGCTTTTCTTGAATTTATAATACAGATATTTGTATGGGAGGGGGTAGAAGGAGTAAAGAGGAGCTGATAATTTTATTAGCATTTATTGCAATTATTAAAAAACAAATTTTGGTAAAATTTTAAGTTTATACTTTTTCTAGTTTTAATGGAAATCGATATAATGCACTTAACAAAAATTATACATTTGTATGGGAGGGGGTAGAAGGAGTGTACGGATCAAAACACATTTTTTTCTCGTTATTGATATTTTTATTTTTATACTTTATGCAAAGTATCAAGTTGATAGCTTTAACAGTTTCGAAGAAAAATAATTTAATTTAAATTTCAAAATTTCGTGAAATTTGTATGAGAGGGGGTAGAAGGAGTGAGGTGAAGTTGATAATTTTTTCAATTCTGATTGGAATTATAATAAAATTTATTTTGACAAAAATTCGTTTTTATAACTTTGCTAGTTTCAATGAAAATCGAAAAACTGCATTTTTGAAAATTATGCATTTGTATGGGAGGGGGTAGAAGGAGTAACGGGATCGGATCAATATTCTGTCATATTAATGATATTTATATCATTATACTTTCACCCAAATTTCAAATTGATAGCTTAAATCGTTTCAACGAAAAATCAATTTCTGAAAATTTCGGAATTTCGTGAAATTTGTATGGGAGGGGGTAGAAGGAGTCGGGGGATGTGGCCCATTCACGAACTTAAAGTTTCTTTTTTGCTAAAAATGACACACAACAAATTTCAGCACGATAGCTCAAAGCGTTCGAGAGTTATGCTGTAGACAGACGGACAGACGGACATACGGACAGACAGCAACTCGGAATCCAAGTTTTTGAGCGACAACAAATATTTCCGTACCCTTGGCGGCTCTGTGCGAGCATTATTTCTTAGCATTACAAACGGTAAGGCAAACACAATATACTCTCAGATTTCATCTAGAGTATAATAATAAAGTTCGCCCGACTTGTTGGCAGTTTATTTAATAGTTTTTGGGTCGTGTCTAAGCACTTTAACAACGGACAATTTAACGCGGGGCAGAGATAGTTGCAATAGGCTTAAGTGTGGCAGATAATGACAGCGATACGATTGTTTCGAAAAATTTCGAGCATTTCGCCTGTAAAGGAGGGAAATACTTTCATTCCCATTTTCTTACAAGGCAAAGCATGCTCATAGTCTCTCCTTATTATATATCCTCCTTGGGTATAACCTAGTGACTAGCGTGATGGTCTACATTGCGAAGGTTGGGAGTTCAAATCCTAGGTCGACGTATAATATTAGCACACTACTTGCGTAGGTATATGTTGACCACCTCAATTTGCATAAATGAAAATTCTACAATTAGTAATGCAAAATGTTAGTGAACCTAGAGGTCAGGACGCCAGGGGCGTTTATTGCCCCTTTACCCTAGCTTGCGCTAATCTAAGTATTTTTATAGAAGCCATGTTGGCTAGTTCCTCTGTAGAAAGGAAACCTTTTCCAAGAAGATTGTGTCTTTTCCTTGCTACTGCTTCTCAGTGACGTAGGATGTGTTCTGTCGTTTCTGAGTCTGCGAGACAGAGGCGGCAAATGTCGGATTCAGCAAAGCTCATATTTTTGAGGTGGTTATTTACTACACTGTGCCCCGTCATTAGGCCGATTAGAGTACTATTATAATATCACTCTTGCTGAATTTTAGAATATCCTCCACTTTGTTTTTTTTTGTGGTAGGATTAGTTTGTTTGAGATTGATAAGCCTGAAAGGCTATTCCAGTAGATTTTATGTTCTTGTTAGACTAACATGTTACCGACTAGGCCTGGCACCAAGGCCTGACCTGTAAGATCATTTTTTTTAAAGAATCCGACGAAGATGGAAGATCTGGCATTTTGCATAGAAGAGAGTTGACCGCGTTTCTATGCGAACGAGTGTCAGACAAGGCTGCATATTATCGCCCGGCATGTGTGATGAAAATAAATGACATCTTGAAAGCTGCACTGAAAGGTGGGGAAGGTAAAGTCCTTCAAGGGGACTGCTTAACATCTTAAGTCACGTTGTTTATGCCGATAACGTCTGTTTGCTTGCACCTTGTTCTTTAGATCAAGTGTCATCTGTCCTTATATTCCAAATGCAAAGAGGAAGTTATTCCATTCCTTCCATTGTCACTCAAAACTCGACCATTCCAGAAGCCAATCGTAATCTTTTTTCGGAAGCAATAAATTTATCGCAAACTATATTTCTTACAAAAAAGAACCCGTAAAGTCTTTATCGTAAAAAACTTGTATAGCAATGTTCCATACTTATACAAATTTATCAAAGTTACTCCAATTAATGCGGTCAGATTAATAAAAAATTTAACCAAGTATTCGCTTCAAGGTTTAGTAAAAGCTTATGGTAGATAGATAGTGCTTAAAACTAGATTAAATATGGTTCAACACGAGAACTTGAAAGCTCGCCATGTTCAATCTGTTGTAACTCTGAAAAATATTAACAATCGATTCTCTTATACACCCCAGAATAGATGGCGAATTAGCGGGCTCTTAAGTAGTAACCCTGAAGAGTTTATATTTTGCAAATTTTAAGATTACGTACATTTATATAAACAAAATATATTCCTTCACCTCAAGAAAATATTTAATTCACACTCTGTCCAGAAGTCAGTATGGAGTCGATCGCGTATGTGATAAGTTGTATATTTATTTTATAAGCAAATTATGTTTTAAAAAAAGTCGTGTTTGAAATAAAAATTAAATAAATAAGTTTGTAGTTACTTATCTGTCGTAGTGTTATTTTTATTATTACTCGTAGGTAATTAATTTAATGAATTTTAAGTCACGACAAATTGGTTCAAATTAAAAAAAAAAACAAAAAACCTAGATTTTTGCAGTAGAATAAATACAAATAGCTAAAGTTTAGTATTCATGATTGTATTTAACTCATTTATGTCTCCGGTGAACTCAAATCCTCGTCTTTAAATTTGAATAATATCAAATTTTTTCGCATTAATAATGACTGAATTAATTAGTGAATACTATTGGTACCAAATTATGATTTTGCTTGACTAAAAAAAACTCTAATTTGTTCAAGTTAACAACATAACTTTCAAACTCTATAATTTTATTTAAATCATCAACATTGACCGAATGGACTTGTTAAGAAAACAACATATTTAAAAAAAATATATAAGTGCATTGCGAATCTGAGTACAATTTTTGCCAATCAGAAAATGATCAATTATCTAATCATAAATACATTGAAACAAATTAAAGAAAAACTGGCCTTGTTTTATGTATAGCGATAGGTTATAAATTTGTTTGATCTGCAACCAACTATCTCTCTAGTGATTCATTCAAAATACATATAACGCTCGAACTGCCTTGACAATCTTGTTTGAAACAAGCGTGCCATTGTAACGAGTTAGTTTGATGAATACAACAAAACAGACGCAGCCTTGACCATCAATATAGAAAATTAATAACATTGATAATTGAGTAATCTATAAAGGTATCTATAATTTTACGACTAATTTACTATCGAAAAGGTCAACGAACTATTATTATGATTGTTAGATAGTTAAATTGTTTTTTCATTATTATATTGCAAGAATTGTCAAGAATTTTACAATTTTTCTCACTATTACCAAAATAGCGTCTGGATCATGGGCTTATCACCCGTGATCTTAAGACCTAAATGATACGAGAAACGGATACATCGCCTCGGATACGGACTGATTCTACGGTAACGACTTTTGGCATTCGAAAACGGACTATGATTGGCTTCTGGAACGTTCGAACATTGAATGACGGGGGAAGAGTTGGGTTTACTCGGTCCTTGCACCGCCAATCAGTGATCGACCGTTAAATGGAGCACTATAACATCCAAATCTTGGGCTTGAGCGAGGTCAGGTGGACAGGATCAGGAGAAGAACGAACCCCTAGCGGAAACACTATTCTGTACATTGGCCCTGAAAGTGAAGCCAGAAATGGCGTGGCGTTTGTCCTTACGCCGAGAGCGAGAAACAGTCTCATTAGCTGGGAACCAATCTCGGATAGGATTATCGTCGTCAGGCTCAGGACCAGTGTCAAAAACGTCACAATTCTGCAGTGCTACGCACCAACTAATACCGCAACATCTGGTGACAAAGAGGAGTTTTATAGCCAACTGAGTTACACTTTCGAACGTGTTCCAAGAGGTGATATTATTATCATCTCAGGAGATATGAACGCCCAGGTTGGATCAGACAACACTGGACTAGAACACATCATGGGGAGGCATGGTGACCCTTGGGTCGACGCATCACGACCTTGAATTAAGAGACCCGAAAACGGCGAATTATTCGTGGAGTTCTGTAGTACTCGGCAAATGGTCATCGGAGGTACTCTTTTTCCACACAAAAGTCATCATAAAACATCTTGGGTTTCCCCTGATGGTCTTACTCAGAACCAGATCGACCATCTGGCTATAAGTCGCCGGTGGAGAAGATGTCTCCTCGATGTGCGAGCGAAACGTGGAGCTGACGTGGGGAGCGATCACCACTTGATGGTTGCCTGCTTGAGATTGTGTACAGCAGCTATCCGACGACCACAAATTCTTCAAATGAAGCGCAAGCTTAATGTGAAACCAGAAACCAGAAACACTTTTCTAACTAGTGCTGAAGAATGTGTGGGATATGTGCAAAGCGGTGAGAAACCCTGGATGTCGCAAGACACATGGGACAAGGTTGGCAATTGGAAAAAAGCCAAATTGGCAATCATCTCTCAACCCGATGTCAACCAACGAACGCCCGACTTGAGGCAGAACTACCGCGATGCTCATATACAGCTTAAAAAGGCTGTTAGACGCGACAAGAGAAAGGTCATTGAAGATCTGGCAAACAGGGCAGAATCTGCGGCTTACCTTGGGGATATGGGTTCACTATTTAAAATCATGAAACAGTTGACGAACAGGAATTTCACCGCCAACCACCTGGTGAGAGATGTCAACGGAACTCTCCTTAATATGAGTGAACACCAGCTGCGACGATGGAAGGAATACTTCTCTGATATTTTAAACATCTTGTCAGATGAAGATATTCCGGAAACAGAACAACTTCCAAACATCCAACCGCAACAATCCTCTATTAGGGACGATCCCCCAGATAAGGAAGAAATAACAGCCGATATACTCCTCGCATTCTTCACTCAGGTGTTGAATGGGGGAAGATATCCGACTGAATGGAAGGAGGGCGTCATTGTGAAAATTCCGAAGAAGGGCGACCTTTGGGATTGTGGCAATTGGCGTGGTATATGTCTACTTACTGCCGTATCAAAAATTATGGCTAAGGTTATTCTCAATAGGATTAGTGATGTCGTCGAGAGCACTCTCGAAGTTTATCAGGCTGGATTCCGTAAAGGGTCGTCTTGTACCGACCACACAAATACCCTACGGATAATATTAGAGCAGTCAGCCGAAATGGGTTCGCCACTACATCTCATGTTTGTGGACTTCGAGAAGGCTTTCGACAGCGTTAAGCGAGATTACATATGGAATGCTTTGCGTAGGAGAGGTATTCCAGATAAGGTCATAGCTATGATTAAAGAATCCTACGAAGATGCAAGGTGTCGCGTCTTGCATAGAGGAGAGCTGTCCGAGAGCTTTCCTGTGCGAACGGGTGTCAGACAAGGCTGCATATTATCACCAGCCCTGTTTCTGGTGGTAATAAATGACATCTTGAAAGCTGCACTGGAAGGTGGGGAAGGTAAAGGTCTTCAATGGAGACTATTTAACATCTTAAGTCACCTTGATTATGCTGATGACGTGTGTTTGCTTGCACATACCCGTTCGGACTTAGAGTCAAATGTTCGCTCGTTGCATTCTAAATGCAAAGAGGCGGGACTGAAAATAAATGTGCGTAAAACCAAGTACATGCACATGGGTTCGAACGCAAGCACACCGATTGTTCTTAATGGACAGGATGTGGAAGAGGTGCAAGATTTTTGCTATCTCGGAAGCATTGTCAGCATGGACTGCGGAGCCGAAAAGGATGTTAAGGCTCGGCTTAATAAAGCTCGTCAGGCCTTCGGTATCTTTTCCCCTTTCAGGAGGTTAACAGAGATCTCCCTTCTCACGAAGCTGCGAGTTTTTGACGCATGTGTCAAATCCGTGTTGTTATATGGTTGTACTACGTGGAAAGTGACCGTTCGACTTACCAAGAAACTACAGACTTTCGTAAACCAATGCCTCCGGCGTATTTTAGGAATATTCTGGCCAGAAGTAATCTCCAACGACGAACTTTGGAGTACAACTGGCCAGACTAAAATAGGTATTGAGATTCAACGGCGAAAGTGGCAGTGGATCGGTCATACTTTGAGGAAACCAGAGCGAAACATCGCAAAACAGGCTCTGGATTATAACCCTCAAGGAAGACGTCGGGTTGGTTGACCATGTAACACATGGAAGCGAGCAGTTGAGCAGGAGGCCAGAGGAATAAACAAGTCCTGGCAACAGCTTAAAGCCGATGCTCAGGATCGCGCCCAGTGGAAGAGAGTTGTTTCTGTCCTATAACAGGAATTTGATTTGATGATTGACCAGAATCGCGTAGCTAGTGATGTCTCACGTTTAGAGTGAAGAAAGTTACATAAAAGTAGGAATATTATGTTAATATCCTCTCGTAATGCATACCGTTATAACAAAAACCTCCCACTAGGAAACTCGAGGAGTGGTCCCCAAGCGATCCTCTTAAATTGCTCCCTAGAAATAAATAAGAGGTTTTTCTAACATTTCAAACCAAAATTACTGCAAAAAAAAGTGTTCGTTTTCCAGCTTGAGAGCGCGTTGAGCTAGAGTGCAGAAATTTTATATACAAAAAGTAAGGTTAGATTCATAACCGGACTTGTCTCACTGCAGGGGGGTAGTTGTAGGTTGAGGTTTTACCAACTATCTTTGGAAACTTTTACCGACTCCACGGACCTGAGCTAATCAAGCCTCTGTGGGATAGGGGGCAGTAGAATACACCCACAGCCAGTCGTGCTTGCCATAAAAATGGCAAATGGACAGTCACTGAATCATAGGCTTATCAGCCTTGATCTTAAAACCTAGCTGATACGAAAATCGGATACAGAGCCTCGGATTTGGGCGGACTATGCGGTAATGACTATTAGCATTCGAAAACGGACTATGATTGGCTTTTGAAACGTTCGAACATTCAATGACGGTGCAAGGACTGGCGTCACTCGGTCCATACATCGCCAATCGGTGATCGACCGTGAAATGGAGCATTATAACATCAAAATTTTAAGCTTGAGTGAGGTCAGGTGGACAATATCAGGAGAAGAACGAACCCCGAGCGGAAACACCATTTTGTACGTTGATCCTAAACGTGGAACCGGAAATGGCGTAGCGGTCGTTCTAACACCGAGAACGAGAAACAGTCTCATAAGCTGGGAGCCAATCTCGGATAGGACCAGTATCATAAACTTCACAGTTCGGCAGAGCTACGCACCAACTAATGCCGCAACACCTGGTGGCAAAGAGGAGTCTTATGACCAACTGAGTGACATCTTCGATCGTGTTCTATGAGCTGATATTATTATTATCTCAGGAGATATGAACGCCCAGGTTGGCTCTGACAATACTGGACTAGAACACGCAATTGGGAGGAATTTGTACCCTCAAGTTAACTTGTAATGACCTGGGATCAAGAGGAGTGAAAACGGCGAATTATTTCCAGAGTTTTGTAGTACTCGGCAAATTCTCTTCCCCCCATAAGAGTGATCATAAAACATGGTGAATTTCTCTGATGGTGTTACTCAGAAGCAAATGGACCATTTGGCTATGAGTCGCCAATGGTGAAGATGTTTCCTCGATGTGCGAGCAAAGCTCGGAGCTGACGTGGGGAACGATAGTCGCAAATTCTGCAAATGAAGCGCAAGCTTAATGTGGATAAACTTAGAAACCCCAACAGAAAGCGCGAATATACCACCATTCTACGCGAAAAATCATGCTCTGATATTGTAAAAGTTTCAGAAGAAGATATTTCAGGAACCGAACAATTGCAAGACATTCAACCGCAACGATCCTCAATTAGGGAAAATTTTCCAGATAAGGAAGAGATAGTTTTTGCCATTCGATCAATGGCGGGAAGGAAAGCCCCAAGTATAGACGGAAAACCAACTGAACTCGTGAAAACACCCCGGAAATAACAGCCAATAAAATCCTCCCACTCTTTACTGATATGAGGAATGGAGAGAGATATCCGACTGAATGGAAGGAGGGCGTTATTATGAAGATCCCGAAGAAGGGTGAACTTGTGGATTGTGGCAATTAGCGTAGTATATATCTACTTACATATACCGAAAATCATGGCTAAGGTAATTCTCAATATGATTAGCAATGCTGTGGAGAGTACTTTCGTTGTTTATCAGGCTGGATTCTGTAAAGGTTCGTCTTGGAGCGGTCCACCGAAATGGGTTTGCCACTACATCTCTCGTCAAGCGATATTACATATGAAATGCTCTCCGCGTAGGAGAGGTATCCAGATAATATTATAGCTATGATTAAAGAATCCTAACAAGCTGCAAGGTGTTGCGTCTTACATAGTGGGGAGTTGTCCGAGAGCTTTCCTGTGCGATCGAGTGTCAGACAAGGCTGCATATTATCACCAGCCCTGTTTCTGATGTTAATAAGTATCATCTTGAAAGCTGCACTGCAGGTCGGGGAAGATAAAGTCTTCAGTGGGGACTATATAACATCTTAATTCACTTTGAATATGCTGATGACGCGAGTTTGCTTGCACATAACCGTTCGGACTTAGAGCCAAACGTTCGCTCATTGCATTCGAAATGCAAAGAGGCAGGACTAAAAATGTATGTTCGTAAAACTAAGTACATGCACATGGGTTCGAACACAAGCACACAAAGGACAAGATGTGGAAAAGGTACATGATTTTTGTTATCTTGGAAGCATTGTGGACGTCGGAACCGAAAAAGAGAGTGCAACAGGACAGACTAAAATTGGCATTAAGATTAGGAAGCGGAAATAACAGTGGATCGGTCACACTTTAAGGAAACTAGAACGAAACATCGCCAAACAAGCTCTGTCCTTTTTGAAGACGTCGGATTCGTCTACCATGTAGCACATGAAAGCCAGCAGTTGAGCACGAGGCCAGTGGATTAGACAAGTCCTGACGACAGCTAAGGACCGATTCTCAGGATTGATATCCTGTGCCTCTATGAGGGGTCTTAACAGATAATTGATTCTTTGATTGAAATTTATCGAACTGAAATTTGGTTCAAAATATATTGGTGTCAACGTAAGAACGAAAACGTACAGCCTTTTGTTTTATACTTGTTATGAATTGCGTTAAAAAAATTTCAGAGTTGTAATTCTTATACTCTAGATGAAATCTGGGAATATTATGAGTTTGCCACAAAGTTTGTTACGCTAAGAAATAAGGATCGGAGAAAAAAATGAATGATACTGAAGTTCATGTTATTACTCAAAAATCTGAAAACTGGATGTCGGTCCATCTGTCCTCTCTTCGTCCGTGTCCTCAAAATGACTAAATTTCTCGAAAAGTATGAAAGCCGTTGATTTAAAATTTGGAATATATTATTTTTATGATGATTTTTATCTACGGTATAATAAGTCACTTCCACCACCTGCCATGCAAACTGCACACTTTCTTGAAATACTATAAGCCAATTTATTCAGTATGTATAAAATTTATTGAGCTGGAATTGTGTAACGAATATTTATTTAGAATTATTAGTAAGCCTGAAATAAATTAGACGATTAGCTGCACTCCTTCTACCCCCTCCCATACAATATGATACAATTTAACATCTTGAAGAAAATTAAATTTTCTTGAAAAGTACTAAAACCCCCTTCTCCTTCTACTACCTCCCATACAAACTGCATAATTTCAGTAAATCAAGTAGACTAATTTTCGCAGTACTTTTTCAATTTTTGGATCGAGAATTTTGTATAAAATATTTTTACAGGTACTCTAGCATGGTGTGGAAAAAATAGTTCAATGCTGTCACCCTTTCTACCACTCCCCATACAAAATTTCTTAAAATTAACAAACTTCTCTTCCGTCTAGAGTATCGCATGATTGGACTTTACGCCCTATCGTAGTCCTATTTTGTGTTTTTCTTAAGTTGATCACAATTTAGTTTATTATCGGATTAATCAAGTATGTAATTAATACACATAAATAGGAATTTTTAATTTTTTATTGAAATTTAGCCCATTCGTATATTCTTCACCGATAATAATAAAAATCCAGTTAATAGATTGCCAGTCATTGCACGTATTATCATATTGTGATTTTAAACGAGTATAACCAGCATTGTCTTATGAACAACGTTCAAGTTAATTTCTTTTAAAGTTAATTGAAATTAAACTCTATTTTATCTATAGTGATTGGTTTAAAGCAAAAACCTATTTTATAAATAAACTTTAACAGAAAATATAGATGTATTTAAAGTCAAATTGAAAAAAAACATAACAGAACTACGATTAGGCGTAAAGCACAATCGTTCGATACTCTAGATGAAAGAGAAATTTTTTGATTTTAAGAAATTTTGTTGTGGAAGTGGCAGAGGAGGTGACGACATTGAACTAATTTTTTCACATCCAGCTAGAGTTGCTTCAAAATGTTTTATTCAAAATTTTGGATTCAAAAATTTAACAGGTACGGAGAAAATCAGTGTATTGGATTTAGTGAAATTGTGCAGTTTGTATTGGAGGTGGTAGAAGGACGAGCGAGTTCTTATTTACTTTTTCAGAAATAACTGTATGAACATTATGCTTTTGATATGTTTTAAATTACAGATCAGTAGCATACATACTTTTCAGGAAAATCTCCTTTTTGTAAAATTGTGAAATTGTGTCAGATTGTATGGGAGGGTGAAGCTAATCGTTTTTTGTTCTTACTAATAATTCTAAATAAATAATTAGTGCACAATTTCAGCGCGATAAATTTTATAGACTCTGAGTAAATATGTTCAGCGCATTTCATGGAAAAGTGCAGTTTATATGGGAGGTGGTGGAAGGAGGAGGAGGTCGCGAATAATTTGTATACGGTGAATTGAAGTCATCACAAATATAATGAACTCCAAATTTCAGATCAATAGATTTTATACTTTTCGAGCAAATCCGTCAAATTGCGGAATTGTGTCATTTTGTATGGGAGGCGGTAGAAGGGGTGGAGCGATTTGACCCATTCATGAACTTGACCTTACGTTTTTGTCATAAGCTACGTGTACGAAAGATAAAAAACTTTCTAGCGCAACGCGTTCTCAAGCCAGAGAGGGCGCAGACGGACGGACATCCGGTTTTGAGATTTTTAAGCTACAACAAATATTTTTCTGTACCCTTGGCGCCTCTGTGCATTATTTCGTGGCGTTACAAACTTTAGAGCAAACTTATAATATTCCATCTAAAGTATAAATATTAAATATAATGTACATCTGTTGAAAATCAATATATTATTGGTATGTGAATAATTTTATCGGTACATTTCATAAACTTTGAAATATATATAATTTAAAATATTTTAGTTAAGTCTTCTTAAATATAAACGACAATAAGAAATACGTATGTATCTTGCATTAGTACAAATATTTGAAACATGTAACATGGAAATTGTTATAAGTAAATACCATTAATGAGAAATTAAAATTGAGATAAGATATTTCAATCTTAAGTGGAAATAAAATTTAATAATATCATGGTTCACTTTCGTCTGGTTTAATAAAGCTGAAATAAAATAAAATCTTTTTCAAGTTAATGATGTAAATGATATCAAATAAAGACACATTACGCTTTTCGTTCAATTTTCATCAGCTGTAAAATATAAAATATTAGTATTTACATATTTACAGATACAGCCGTTTTTATACTCTAGAAGAAATCTGAGAGTATATTGTGTTTCCCTTCCCATTTGTAAAGCTTGGAAATAATGCTCGCACAGAGTTCCCAATGGTACAGGAATATTTGTTGTCGCTCAAAAACCTCGATTCCGAGTGATCGTCTGTCTGTCCGTCTGTCTACAACATAACTCTCGAAAGCTTTGACCTATCGTGCCGAAATTTCTCGTATGTTATTTTTAGCTAAAACGTTACTTTAAGTTCATGAGCAAGCCACATTCCCCCACTCCTTCTACCCCCTCCCATATAAAAGCTCAACTTTGGTAAATGCATTTAATCGCTTCTCATTGAAACTAAAAAAAGTACAAACTTAAGATGTTGCTGGAATTCGTGTTATAATTGCAAGAAATGCTTAAAAAGTTATTAACTTTGCTTTACTCCTTCTACGACCTGCGATACAAATTTTTGTATTGGAAATTCAAGAAAAGTATTTCTCCTTGGAACACATGCGAGCTATCGACCTTAAAATTGTAACAAAGCATTGTGATTAGGATGTTGATAGGCAGATTCAAAATCATCAAAAACTTCCCACTTTCTCTGCCACCTCCCATACAAATGCCATAGATTCAGACAAAAATTATTCGAATTATTCGAAAATTATAAAAGATGGAAACTTTGAATTCATCATGAATTATTTCATATACTACGTTCGGCTTCTACAAAAGTCATTATTCACTATTCGAAAGAATTTGAGACATATTTTCCGGTACAATAAACTCTAAAATAGTATTTGAAATATGTGATAGTAGTATTTGTAATAACCTATGTAGGTTAGGAAAATATACTGTCACTAACTAAATTTTTATATAATTGAAATGATTGAGTTTTAAGCAAGGGTGTAGCCTAGCGGGTAGCGTGTTGGTCTACAATGCGAAGGTTGTGAGTTCAAATCCCGGTCGACGCATAATTCCAGCACACTGCCTGCTTGGGTATGCCTTAGCCACCTCAATCTACGAAAATGAAAAATTCGCAGACAGAGGGTTGTGAATGAAAAAAATGTTAAGGAACCCGAAGGTCAGGAGGCCAAGGCATTGTAGAAGAATGCATCTTTTAATTTTTTTATAGAAATTTTAATTTACTGATACATATTCCGTGTCAAATCACAGTTAAGACGTTGCTGTATCCAATAGCAACAACGTTTTAACTAACAGCTTAGTATTGATTCAGAACTGGTTATTTACAATGACGCTACAGCCCGAATCGGACTTTGACCTCCTGAATACTTTGCCTCCATCCATCGCAGTTCAGTTGCCGTGTCCTCCAGTTAGAAAATCTTAGCAGTGATTTGCTATCTGCGTCAATCACATCCTCCCAGCGCTTCCGTGGTTTTGCGACCGGTCTTTGTCCATTAACTTTTCCTTTCAGTGTACGTTTGGGAATTCTTCCGTCATCCATACGCTCTACATGACCAGCCCATTGTAACTTCTTAAATTTTATGATGGTTGGCACTTCTGGATTGTCGAAGATGGCATACAATTCTCTATTGTATCGTATTCTACAGATCGAGTCTTCTCTCACAGGTCCAAGGATTCTTCTGAGGACCTTTTTTTCAAAGGCGTTAAGTAGTTTTTCCGACGCCTGAGTTAAAGTCCACGTTTCGTTGCCATAGCATATCACAGGTCTTATGATGATTTTGTATAGCTTAAGTTTGGTTTTCCTGTGCACGTTCATGTTTTTGATTATTGGAAGTACCGAGTAATAAGTCTTGTTTGCCATCATTATCCTTATTTTGATTTCAATGGGTTGGCTTCCATCCTTCGATAGGTTCGCCCCTAGGTATATAAAGTTGTCTACGTTTTCTAGGTTATAGTCTCCTACCGTAATATTTTGTCATAAATTTTGTTTTGTTTTCATTAATACGTAGTCCAACTTCCCTTGCTACCGCGTCAAGGTTACAAATACCTCCTTAGCACTCTCTAGAGATCTTGCAAAAATATCTATTTCATCGACATATGCTACTAGTTGTGTGAAGCATAGTGTTCCCTCCATAGCGTCTAGTATGCGCATTTCATATCCGCCCAATACGGTTGACTTTTCGCGTAGAATCGTAATGTATTAGCGCTTTTTGTTGGAGTATCTATGTTTATCCACATTAAGCTTGCGCTCCATTTCAAGAGTTTGTGGTCGTCGGATAGCTGCTGTGCACAATCTCAGGCAACCATGATAATAATATCACCTCTTGGAACAGGTGGCTCTGAAACTCCTCTTTGTCGCCAGGTGTTGCGGTATTAGTTGGCGCATAGCACTGCAGAACCAGTATCAGAAACATCACAATTCTACAGTGCTACGCACAAACTAATTCCGCGACACCTGGTGACAAAGAGGAGTTTTATAGCCAACTGAGTGCCACCTTTAATCGCGCTCCAAGAGGAGATATTATTATCATCTCAGGAAATATGAACGCCCAGGTTGGAGCTGACAACAGTGGACTAGAACACATCATGGCGAGGCATGGTGACCCTTGGGCCAACGCGTCGCGAGCTTGGGTTAAGAGCGCCGAAAACGGCGAATTATTTCTGGAGTTTTGTAGTACTCGGCAAATGGTCGTTGGAGCGACCCTTTTTCCACACAGGTATCATCATAAAACATCTTGGGTTTCCTCTGATGGTGTTACCCAGAACCAGGTCGACCATTTGGCTACAAGTCGCCGATGGAGAAGATGTTTCCTCGATGTGCGAGCGAAGCGTGGAGACAACGTCGGGAGCGATCACCACTTGATGGTGACCTACTTGAGATTGTGCAGAGTAGCTATCCGATGACCACAAATTCTTCAAATGAAGCGCAAGCTTAATGTGGATAAACTTAGAGACCCCAACAAAAGCGCGAGTACATAACCATTCTACGCGAAAAGTCATCTACATTGGGCGATTATGAAATGCGCACACTGGACACCAATTGGGAGACAACCAAAAACACTTCTCTAACTAGTGTTGAAGAATCTGTGGGATATGTGCAAAGCGGTGAGAAACCCTGGATGTCGCAAGGCACATGGGACAAGCTTGGGGATCGGGAAAAAGTCAAATTGCCAATCGTCTCCCAACCCGATGTCAACCAACCACGATGCTCATTTACAGCTTAAAAAGACTGTTAGACGCGACAAGAGAAAGGCCATAGAAGATCTGGCAAACAAGGCAGAATCTGCGGCTTACCTTGGGAATATGGGTCCACTATTCAAAATCACGAAACAGTTGACGAACAGGAATTTCACCGCCAACCACCTGGTGAGAGATTTCAACAGAACTCTCCTTAATATAAGTGAACACCAGTTGCGGCGATGGAAGGAATACTTCTCTGATATTTTAAACATCTTATCAGAGGAAGATATTCCAGAAATAGAACAACTACCAAACAGCCAACCGCAACAATCCTCTATTAGGGACGATCCCCCAGATAAGAAAGAGATAGTTTTCACCATTCGGTCAATTGCGGGAAGGAAACTCCCATGTATAGACGGACTACCAACCAAACTACTCAAAGCGGACCCAGAAATAACAACCGTCATAGTCTTCCCACTCTTTACTGAGGTGTGGAATGACGGAAGATATCCAACTGAATGGAAGGATGGCTTCATTCTGAAAATTCCGAAGAAGTGCTTTCTCCGGCATTCTGGCAATTGGCGTGGTATATGTCTAGGTTTATCGGACTGGATTCCGTCAAGGTTCCTATTGTACCGACCACACAAACACTCTACGGATAATATTGGAGCAGTCAGCCGAAATGGGTTCGCCATTACATCTCATGTTTGTGGACTTCGAGAAGGCTTTTGACAGCGTTAAGCGAGATTACATAGGGAATGCTTTGAGTAGTAGAGGTATTCCAAGTAAGTTCATGCCTATGATTAAAGAATCCTACGAAGATGCAAAGTGTCGCGACTTGCATAGAGGAGAAGTGTCCGGGAGCTTTCCTGTGCGAACGGGTGTCAGACAAAGCTGCATATTATCACCAGCCCTGTTTCTGGTGGTAAAAAATGACATCTTGGAAGCTGTACTGGAAGGAGGGGAAGGTAAAGGTCTTCAATGGAGACTATTTAACATGAAAGAAAAGATTTCCGGATTCTACACTGTTACGCTTTATTATTCGTGACGTTTCGATCTCTGCTGAGACCTTTATCAGAGACCGAAACGTCACGAATAATAAAGCGTAACAGTGTACAATCCGGAAATCTTTTCTTTCATTTCGAAATGCACTGTGAAAACATTCACCAAACTATTTAACATCTTAAGTCACCTTGATTATGCTGATAACGTGTGTGCTTGCGCATAACCGTTCGTATTTAGAGTCAAATGTTCGCTCATTGCATTCTAAATGCAAAGAGGCGGGACTGAAAATAAATGTGCGTAAAACCAAGTACATGCACATGGGTTCGAACGCAAGTACACCGATTGTCCTTAATGGACAAGATGTGAGGCGCAAGATTTTTGTTATCTCGGAAGCATTGTCAGCATGGACGGCGTGGACCAAAAGGATATTAAGGCTCGTCTAAATAAAACTCCTCGGGCCTCCCATTTCTGGAGGTTTAGAGAGATCTCCTTCGCATGAAGCTGTGAGTTTTTGACGCATGCGCCACATCAGTGTTGTTATATGGTTGTACTACGTAGAAAGTGACCGTTCGACTTACCAAGAAACTACAAACTTTCGTGAACCTATGCCTCCGACGCATTTTAGGAATATTGTGGCCAGCAGTGATCTCCAACGACGAACTTTGGAGTACAACTGGACAGAGGTATTGAGATTCAAAGGCCGAAGTGGCGGTGGATCGGTCACACTTTGAGGAAACTAGATCGAAACATCGCCAAACAGGGTCTGGATTATAATCCTCAAGGAAGACGTCGGGTTGTTCGACCATGTAACATATGGAAGCGAGCAGTTGAGCAGGAGGCCAGCTGAATAAACAAGTCCTGGCAACAGCTAAAGGCCGATGCTCAGGACCGCGCCTTGTGGAAGAGAGTTGTTTCTGCCCTATGCCCGTATAGAGACTCTTAATAGGAATTTGATTGATCAACAATCCTGACCATAGGGCTACACATTACGTGCTCCACAAGGACGGTGGAAGAATTCAAAAATGCACACTAAAGCTGCTAGAAAACTTTGGCAGCGTTGCGAGAATTTTTGCAACGCGGGCAACTGGATAGATTTTTGAACTGGAGGATGTGGTCACTAAGCCGCGAAGCGGTTTGAGCTATAGCGCCATCGTAAAATAAGAATATTTAACAATTTTCGGATGCAGTTTTATATAATGGAATCGAATGAAGATAAAACTATTATAAAAATTATTTCTTTAATTATCTTAGAAATCTACAATATAGCTTTTATACTGCTATAATCTCGGTGTAAATTTCTCCACTTTCTTAACCAAATGGTATGAGTTCAAACCACAGATGCGTGTATGTATATGAAAATTGTTTGCTAAAAAAAGTCAGTTTTCATCTCCAGTCTAATTTTACTTAAAGTTTATAATACATTTCTTAAAATTCTTTCTGTAATGGTGAAGATAACATGAACTTCAAATAATGATAAAGAAATGTCTGATCTTAAAACTGTTAATGAATCATCTGTATAATCACAATATCAACATTTTGTGAAACACTGCTCACAAGATGAATGGGATACATATGTTATTTACATAGATATAGGTCTATGTTTTTGCAATTAGTCACGTTAAATAGGTGGTAGATAGACCACGTTAACAATAGTTTGGTGATTTATTATAATTTTTTGTTAATTTTATAAATCTCAAATTGCATGCAAGAAAGGCCATGACTTGCTTCTTGAAGTTTTGTGTAAAATTGTGAAATAATAAATGGCGCATATCTATTGGCCTATTTAATACAAGTGGAAGTGATTTTGAACAGTTTGCATCGAACTTTATAGATACATCGATAAGTTTGGTAGAATTATTTTTCTGGAAAGAAATATAACACAGATCAGAGGAATAATTGCGTTGCTTATATTGGTCCTCTCGATATTGCTATGCCTTAGTCCAAAAATAATAAAAATTTGAAAAATGTGAATAGTTTTGGCGGGGGTATTAAAAGAACATGTAGAGGTAATATAGGCATAACGTAGCGAACAAGAGGAGAAGTACCGCTTTGTTTTAGCCTAAAGTGTAATAGCTAAGAGGAAGATAAAGACTAAGAAGGAGAATTCTGATTATTTGGAACGATGCATAAATTTCGGACGCAATTTTATTCATTCATTAAAAACTAGATACAGTATATATGTGGATAAAAGTAATTCTTCTTGTTATAAGCTTCACCTACGACACCAAGATTCCAAAATACATAGAAAGTTCACTGTTTACTGAAACCGACTAATTTAGCATAAAAAATATTAGTAGGCGTATCAAAAACGAATTTTTTTTTTAACATAAATTTAAAAATAAAAAAACAACGCCTCAAATATATAAAATTTGGACATTATATCAGGTTGCTGTATGAAATGCATATCTATAAAAGCATAACAGGACTACGATTGGGCGTAAAACCCAATTGTGTGACACTCCAGATGAAGGAGAAATTTTTTGATTTCAAGAAATTTTGTAGAGGAAGTGGTACAGGGGTTGACGACATTGAACTAATTTTTTCTCATCACGCTAAAATAACTATCGAAATGTATTATACAAAATTTAGGATTCAAAAATTTAATAGGTACTGAGAAAATTAGTGTATTGGTATTTAGTGAAATTGTGCAGTTTGTATGGGAGATGATAGAAGGAGGAGCGAGTTCTTAAGGACTTTTCCAGAACTAATTATAAGCATCATGCCCTTGACATGATTTTAATTGTAGATCAGAAGCATTCATACTTTTCAGGAAATTCGACTTTTTGTAAAGTTATGAAATTGTGCCAGATAATATGGGAGGAGTAGCAGGAGTAAAGTTAATATCTATATTCTTTTTTTGGAATTATTAATAATTTTTTCTAAATAAATATTAGTGCACAGCTGAAAGATCGATAAATTATTTTATTATTCTAATAATAAAGTATTGTGTTCGACACAGAAAAAAAAAATTCGCGTTTCATGACTAAATTAGCCTAAAAATGCAAAAAAAAAAATCGTCCCGCCGTACGCTTAAAGCCCAATCATATGATACTCTAGATGAGATGGAAATGACTTTAATATACCGGAGAATATGTCATCTCAAATTATTTCGAATAGTGAATAGAGACTTTTGCATGGGAGGTGGTAGAAGTAGAGGGGGGGGGGGTTTGTTTTTTTCGAATATGACACCGAACATGGCATGCAAAATGTTGTTTGCTCAATTTAAAGTTTTTAGTTTTCATTATTTTTTAAGAAATTGGTCATACATTTTCTGAAATTGGGACATTTGTATGGGAGGTGGCAGAGGAAGTGGAACGTTTAAGATGATTTTGAAACTGCTTATCATCATCCTTATCACCATGCTTTGATTCAATTTGCTCTCATATACTTGAAGGAGAAATGCTTTTCTTGAATATATAATACAGATATTTGTATGGGAGGTGGTAGAAGGAGTGAAGCGGAGCTGATAATTTTTTTCTAGCAACAATGGAAATCGATAAAATGCATTTAACAAAAATAAACTGCCAACAAGTCGGGCGAAACTTTATTATTCTTGGGATAAGTTGCGGATGAGTGGAAAGTCAATATGCAGGTTAGAGTGGTTAGGAAAGGCTAAGTGAAAGGGAGTTCTTGGGCAGGGCTGTTGTCAATTTAACAATATTTCATTCGTTTCTGCAAGTTTGGGTTTTTATGAGGGGAGGAGCAGGTGTAATAGTAAGGGTGGGTGGATGTTAATAGGTTTTTAATTAATTGCTTGAATTATGTCCAATATTCTCTGTATAGAATATGTTTCATAGACGAAGTTGCATAAAATTTTCATAAAATTCGGTGTATTTTACATTCACGAAACCGAACATTTGTATGGGAGGGGGTAGAGAAGGTAGGGGATTCGTAAAATTTGATATGTAGTTTTATTTTGCTTCTCTTGTAAGGTGCTTGTATAAAATTTCAAGTTCGTGACTTTTAGTTTGTTGGTTATTAGTTGATTTAATGAAATTGGTCGAAATCATAGTTTTGTATGGGATGGGGTAGAAGGGCAAGCGCGATTTCAAAACTTTTAAAACAACTTCATTTGAATTATTTTTATAACTTTTCCGCAAAATTTTAAATTGATAGCTTTTGAGAGTTAGCTGACAACTTATTTCTTAAAAATGCTCGAAAAAATAATTTTGTATGGGAGGAGGTAGCGGAGGGAGGGGAATCGTAAGACTTGTGATGCAATTTTCTTTCTTCTCTGTTGTAATTTCAAGTTCGTAGCTTTTAATCGAAATCATACTTTTGTATGGGAGGGGGTAGAAGGATAAGCGCGATTTCAAAACTTTTAACATAATTTCATTTCAATTATTTTTTAAGTTTTTATACAATCGAATATCTTTAAAACTTCTACTCCCTCCCATACAAAATTATTTTTTCGACCATTTTTAAGAAATCAATTATCACCTAACTATTAAAAGCTATCAATTTGAAATTTTGCTTAAAAACTTACAAAAATAATTGAAATGAAGTTGTTTTAAAAGTTTTGCAACCGCGCTTGCCCTTCTACCACCTCCCATACAAAAGTATCATTTCGATCAATTTCATTGAATCAACTAATAACCAACAAATTATTTTATTTTTTATTTATATAGGTAGATAAGTTAAGTCTATTTTAAAAAATATAATTAAAGAAACATAAAAGAATTATGATTGGGCGTTAAGCCCAATCATATGATACTCTAGATGAAATGAGAAAGAGTTCAATGTACCGGAAAATATGTCACCTCCAATTCTTTTAAATAATTAATAGTGTCTTTTATATGGGAGGTGGTAGAAGCAGTGGAGGAAGGTTTGTAATTTTTGGATATGGCACCTAATGTGGTATGCAAAATATTTCGTATTGAATTTAAGATTTGCAGCTTTCATTATTTTCAATTGGACATAGTTTTCCTGAAATTGAGGCATTTGTATGG
This sequence comes from Chorisops tibialis, assembly GCA_963669355.1. Classification (NCBI taxonomy): domain Eukaryota; kingdom Metazoa; phylum Arthropoda; class Insecta; order Diptera; family Stratiomyidae; genus Chorisops; species Chorisops tibialis. Next base: position 165,684,757 of record OY770263.1, on the reverse strand, counting down.
GAGGTGGCAAAGGAAGTGGAGCGTTTAAGATGATTTTGAAACCTGTTATCATCATCCTTGTCACCACGCTTTGATTCAATTTCAAATTTGCTAGTTCTAATATATTCGAAGGAGAAATGCTTTTCTTGAATTTATAATACAGATATTTGTATGGGAGGGGGTAGAAGGAGTGAAGAGAAGCTGAAAATTAGTATTTATTGCAATTATTAAAAAACAAATTCTGGCAGAATTTTAAGTTTATACTTTTTCTAGTTTTAATGGAAATCGATATAATGCACTTAACAAAAATTATACATTTGTATGGGAGGGGGTAGAAGGAGTGTATGGATCAAAACAAATTTCTTACTCGTTATTGATATTTCTGTTTTTATCGGGTTTTCCAATAGGGACTTTACAACTTTGAATTCAATTTGTGAACGCACCCTTTCACTAATCATCAAACTGTCACTGTCAATTTATTCAGTAAGCTTAACATTTTTATCATGGTAAATAATAAAGTTTTTGAAATATCTCAAATGGTTTGCATTTTATTTTGAAAAAAAGTTGTCAAGTCCTTATTGGAAAACCCTTTATATATAAATCCATTTGAGATATTTCAAAAACTTTATTATGGGGTTGAAGTACAATCAAAACATTTATGAATGGAACTCGACTTCGTTCAAATGGCCACCGCGGGCACGTTTGCAGCGGTCGATTCGTTGGACCCAATTTTCAATGACTCGGCCACATATTTCGGCCGAAACGGCTGCTATTTCGTGTTCAATGTTGGCTCTGAGCTCTTCCAACGTCGTCGGCTTGTTGGCATAGACCAACGACTTGACGTGGCCCCAAAGAAAAAAGTCCAGAGGCGTTAAATCGCACGAACGAGGCGGCCAATCGACTGGTCCATTTCTTGAGATAACACGCTCATCAAACTTACTCTTCAATAAATCGATTGTAACGTGTGCTGTGTGGCTTGTGGCACCGTCCTGTTGAAACCACATGTTGTCCAAGTCCATATCTTCCAATTCGGGCCAAAAATAATCGGTAATCATGGCGCGATAACGATTACCATTCACAGTAACGTGACGATCATTATCGTCGACGAAAAAATATGGCCCTATGACGCCGCCGGCATGCAAACCGCACCAAACAGTTATTTTTTGTGGATGAAGTGGTCTTTCATGAAGCACATGTGGATTTTCACCAGACCAATAACGCATATTTTGCTTATTGACGAACCCACTGAGCCAAAAATGAGCTTCGTCACTGAAGATGATTTTGCGATGAAATTGATCATCTTGGCGCATCTTTTCCAGAGCCCAATCGGAGAACGTACGTCGCTTCAAATGGTCCATCGGCTTCAATTCTGGAGTCAGCTTGATCTTGTATGGGTGTAAACCAAGATCCTTACGCAAAATTCGCCATAACGTGGTCTGGGCGATGCCCAACTCTTGAGAACGCCGTGGAATTGACTGATTTGGATCATTTGCTACGGACGTTTCAACGGCAGCGATATTTTCGACACTTCGACCAACCCGTTGTCTCACTGGCACGGCAACATCACACAACGAATATGTAGACTCAAATTTTTGCACAAAACTTGTTACTGCAAGTCCCTATTGGAAAACCCGATACTTTATGCAAAATATCAAGTTGATAGCTTTAACATTTTCGAAGAAAAATAATTTAATTTAAATTACAAAATTTCGTGAAATTCGTATGGGAGGGGGTGGAAGGAGTAGGGTGAAGTTGATAATTTTTTCAATACTGATTGCAATTATAAACATAACAGAAATATGATTGGGCTTAAAGCCCAATCATATGATACTCTAGATGAGATGGAAATTACTATAATATACCGGAAAATATGTCATCTCAAATTCTTTCGAATAGTGAGTAGAGACTTTGCATGGGAGGTGGTAGAAGTACAGGGGGGGGGGTTTGTATTTCTCCTATATGACACCGAAAATGGCATGTAAAATGTTTTGAATTTAAAATTTTTAGTTTTCATTATTTTTAAAGAAATTGGACATAGTTTTGCAGAAAATGTGGCAATTGTATGGGAGGTGGCAGAGGAAGTGGAACGTTTTCGATGATTTTGAAACTGCTTATCATCACCCTTATCACTATGCTTTGATTCAATTTCAAAGTCGACAGCTCTCATGTTTTCGAAGGAGAAATGCTTTTCTTGAATTTATAATACAGATATTTATATGGGAGGGGGTAGAAGGAGGAAAGCTGAGCTGATAGTTTTTTCCAGCATTTATTTAAAGTATTAAAAAACAAATTCTGGCAAAATTTTAAGTTTGTAATTTTTCTAGTTTTAATGGAAATCGATATAATGCATTTAACAAAAATTATGCATTTGTATGGGAGGGGGTAGAAGGAGTGTAAGGATGAAAACAATTTTTTTCCCCGTTATTGATATTTCTATTTTTATACTTTATGCGAAATATCAAGTTGATAGCTTCAACAGTTTCGAAGAAAAATAATTTAATTTAAATTTCAAAATTTCGTTAAATTTGTATGGGAGGGGGTAGAAGGAGTGAGGTGAAGTTGATAATTTTTTCAATGCTAATTGAAATTATAATAAAATTAATTCTGGCAAAAATTCGTTTTTATACCTTTACTAGTTTCGATGAAAATCGAAAAACTGCATTTTTCAAAATTATGCATTTGTATGGGAGGGGGTAGAAGGAGTGATGGGATCAGATAAATATTCAGTCATATTAATGGCATCTATATCATAATACTTTATCCCAAATTTCAAATTGATAGCTTAAATAGTTTCAAAGAAAAATCAATTTCTGAAAATTTCGAAATTTCGTGAAATTTGTATGGGAGGGGGTAGAAGGAGTGGGGGGATGTGGCCCGTTCACGAACTTAAAGTTTCTTTTTTGCTAAAAATGACACACAACAAATTTCAGCACGATAGCTCAAAGCGTTCGAGAGTTATGCTGTAGACAGACGGACAGACGGACAGACGGACAGACGGACAGACGGACAGACGGACAGACGGACAGACGGACAGACGGACAGACGGACAGACAGCAACTCTGATTCGAAGTTTTTGAGCGACAACAAATATTTCTGTACCCTTGGCGGCTCTGTGCGAGCATTATTTCTTAGCGTTACAAACGGTAAGGCAAACACAATATACTCTCAGATTTCATCTAGAGTATAATAAAATTAATTCTGACAAAAATTCGTTTTTATAACTTTGCTAGTTTCAATGAAAACCGATAAACTGCATTTTTGAAAATTATGCATTTGTATGGAAGGGGGTAGAAAGAGTGGCGGGATCGGATCAATATTCAGTCATATTAATGATATCTATATCATAATACTTTAACCCAAATTTCAAATTGATAGCTTAAATAGTTTCAAAGAAAAATCAATTTCTTAATATTTCGAAATTTCATGAAATTTGTATGGGAGGGGGTAGAAGGAGTGGGGAGATGTAGTCCATTCACGAACTTCAAGTTACTTTTTTGCTAAAAATGACACACAACAAATTTCAGCACGATAGCTCAAAGTGTTCGAGAGTTATGTTGTAGACAGACGGACAGACGGACAGACAGACGGACAGACGGACAGACGGACAGACAGACAGACGGACGGACAGCAACTCGGAATCGAAGTTTCTGAGCGATAACAAATATTTCTGTACCCTTGGCGGCTCTGTGCGAGCATTATTTCTTAGCGTTACAAACGGTAAGGCAAACACAATATACTCTCAGATTTCATCTAGAGCATAAACAATCTTAATACTAAACTTATGAAAAAACATAACAGAATTATGATTGGGCTTAAAGCCCAATCATATGATACTCTAGATGAGATGGAAAAGACTTTAATATACCGGAAAGTATGTCATCTCAAATTCTTTCGAGTAGTGAATAGAGTCTTTTGCATGGGAGGTGGTAAAAGTAGAAGGACAGGTTTGTATTTTTCGTATATGACACCGAACATGGCATGCACAATGTTTTTGCTGAATTCAAAGTTTTTAGTTTTCATTATTTTTAAAGAAATTGGTCATAGTTTTTCCTGAAATTGAGGCACTTGTATGGGAGGTGGCAGAGGAAGTGGAGCATTTTAGATGATTTTGAAACTGCTTATCATCCTTATCAATTTGATTCAATTTCAAAGTCGATAGCTCTCATATACTTGAAGGAGAAATGCTTTTCTTAAATTTATAATACAGATGTTTGTATGGGAGGTGGTAGAAGGAGTGAAGCGGAGCTGATAATTTTTTCTAGCACTTATTTCAATTGTTAAGAAACAAATTCTGGCAAAATTTTAAGTTTGTAATTTTTCTAGTTTTAATGGAAATCGATATAATGCATTTAACAAAAATTATGCATTTGTATGGGAGGGGGTAGAAGGAGTGTAAGGATGAAAACAATTTTTTTCCCCGTTATTGATATTTCTATTTTTATACTTTATGCGAAATATCAAGTTGATAGCTTCAACAGTTTCGAAGAAAAATAATTTAATTTAAATTTCAAAATTTCGTTAAATTTGTATGGGAGGGGGTAGAAGGAGTGAGGTGAAGTTGATAATTTTTTCAATGCTAATTGAAATTATAATAAAATTAATTCTGGCAAAAATTCGTTTTTATACCTTTACTAGTTTCGATGAAAATCGAAAAACTGCATTTTTCAAAATTATGCATTTGTATGGGAGGGGGTAGAAGGAGTGATGGGATCAGATAAATATTCAGTCATATTAATGGCATCTATATCATAATACTTTATCCCAAATTTCAAATTGATAGCTTAAATAGTTTCAAAGAAAAATCAATTTCTGAAAATTTCGAAATTTCGTGAAATTTGTATGGGAGGGGGTAGAAGGAGTGGGGGGATGTGGCCCGTTCACGAACTTAAAGTTTCTTTTTTGCTAAAAATGACACACAACAAATTTCAGCACGATAGCTCAAAGCGTTCGAGAGTTATGCTGTAGACAGACGGACAGACGGACAGACGGACAGACGGACAGACGGACAGACGGACAGACGGACAGACGGACAGACGGACAGACGGACAGACGGACAGACGGACAGACGGACAGACGGACAGACGGACAGACGGACAGACGGACAGACAGCAACTCTGATTCGAAGTTTTTGAGCGACAACAAATATTTCTGTACCCTTGGCGGCTCTGTGCGAGCATTATTTCTTAGCGTTACAAACGGTAAGGCAAACACAATATACTCTCAGATTTCATCTAGAGTATAATAAAATTAATTCTGACAAAAATTCGTTTTTATAACTTTGCTAGTTTCAATGAAAACCGATAAACTGCATTTTTGAAAATTATGCATTTGTATGGAAGGGGGTAGAAAGAGTGGCGGGATCGGATCAATATTCAGTCATATTAATGATATCTATATCATAATACTTTAACCCAAATTTCAAATTGATAGCTTAAATAGTTTCAAAGAAAAATCAATTTCTTAATATTTCGAAATCTCATGAAATTTGTATGGGAGGGGGTAGAAGGAGTGGGGGGATGCAGCCCATTCACGAACTTAAAGTTACTTTTTTGCTAAAAATGACACACAAAAATTTTAAGCACTATAGCTGAAAGCTTTCGAGAGTTATGCTGTAGACAGACGCACAGACGGACAGACAGACAGACAGACAGACAGACGGTCACTCGGAATCGAGGTTTTTGAGCGACAACAAATATTTCTGTACCCTTGGCGGCTCTGTGCGAGCGGTATTTCTTAGCGTTACAAACGGTAAGGCAAACACAATATACTCTCAGATTTCATCTAGAGTATAAAAATTTTAATCATTACTTACAACAAATATATACCTATATATGGAGTGAACCACCACCTCAATAATATGGGCTTAGCTGAAACCGACATCTGCCGTCTCTGTCTCGAAGACTCAGAAACGACAATACATATCCTATGCCACTGTGAAGCAGTGGCAAGGAAAAGGCATAATCTTCTGGGGAAAGGTTTCATTCCCACCGAGGAACTAGCCAACATGGCTCCCTTACAAATACTCAAATTAGCTAAAGCTATTGAGTTATGGTAGGGTATAGGAGCAATAATCGCACAATAGGCCAAAAAAGGCCGCAGTGCTCTCACGTGTTCCCCTAATATAAATAATAAATAATAATACAACAAATATAAACAATTAAAATCGAAACAAAGAAAGACTACATTAAAACTAAGACCTAAATATAATCTTCAAAAGCTACGAACTTGAAACTTTGTACGAGCACACTACAAGAGAAAGGAAATAAAATTGCGTCACAAATTTTACGATTCCTCTACCTCCTCTAACCCCTCCCATACAAATGTTTGGTTTCGTGAATGTAAAATACACAGAATCTTATGAAAATTCTATGCAACTTCGTCTATGAAACTGACATTCTATACAGAGAATATTGGACGTGATTCAAGCAATCAATTAAAAAACTGTTAAAATCCACCCACTCTTACTATCACGCCTCACCCCTCCCCTCGTAAAAAACTTGCATAAATAAACGAACGAAATATTGATTATAAGTACTGGAGCTTTTGAACGTTTCCGCAAAGTGTTAAATTGACAATTGCCCTGCTCAAGAACCCCCTTTCGCTTAGTCTTCCCTAACCACTCTTACATGCATATTGACTTTCCACGCATCCGCAACTTGTCCCAAGAATAATAAAGTTTCGCCCGACTTGTTGGCAGTTTTTTTATATGTGCTGAGTAAATTAGTTTATAGTATTTCATGAAAAGAACAGCTTATATGGGAGGTGGTGGAAGAGAGGGGAGGACTCAAATAATTTTTATATAGTAGATTGAAATTATTATAAAAGTAATATATTCCAAATTTCAGATCAATAGCATTTATACTTTTGGAGCAAGCCCGTTTATTGTCGAATTGCAAAATTGTGTCATTTTGTATGGGAGGGGGTAGAAGGGGTGAAGCTAATCATCTAATTTTGTTTGGTCTTACTAATGATTTTAAATAAGTTATTAGTGCAGAATTTGAGCTCGCTAAATTTTATACGCACTGAGTAAATTGGTTTAGAGTATTTCATGAATAATTACAGTTTGTTTGGGAGGTGGTAGAAGGAGGGAAAGGACACGCATAATTTTTATATGGTAGATTGAAATCATCACAATAGTAATACTGTTATAGATCTGGCAACCACGCAATTTTGATGTTCCCAGAAAAAGCCAGAAAAGTCCCCCAACATGTAAAAAGCCATAAACAAAGTTCCAGCAACTTCTAGTATACTCCGAAATGTAGGCAATCTAGAATAGTCTAGACACACACACACACCCAACGACACCTGTCTGGGAGATTTGGTATAAATATCAGCAACTTTCAGACAGCAGCAGTCAGTTCAGCAACATCTGCGAGAGAACGTGAACTGGTACAAGAACGCGATATCAGTGGTGCCGTATAGTAAGAATTAAATTAAAAGTGCGCATTAAAGTGAAACGTGCGAATAAATAAATTGTCCTTTATTTTTAAACGAATTGTGTTTTTCGTGAAATCCCGGCGAACCTCTAGTTCGCAACAATACATTCTAAATTTCAAATCAATAGCTTTTATACTTTTCGACCAAATCCGTTTATTGTCGAATTGCAAAATTGTTCCATTTTGTATGGGAGGGGGTAAAAGGGGTGGAGTGATTTGGCCCGTTCACGAACTTTACCTTACTTTTTTGTACAAAATTTGAACTATCTAGTTCAACGCGTTCTCAAGCTAGAGAGCGCACGGACGAACGGACGGACGGACATCCGGTTTTGAGAGTTTCGAGTTATTACATGAACTTCTGTATCATTGATTTTTTTTTCTCCGAGCCTTATTTTTTAGCGTTACAAACTTTAGAGCAAACTTATAATACTCTCAGATTTCATCTAGTATAAACATACATGTTTTCCATAGTAAAATTATTACTAATCTAGAGGCACATGAATGATAAGCACATAATGAGCGTCAATTATAAATTCAATTTCAACTTAGATATAATTTTGGATATGAATTGCTTAAAAATGAAATACGCAAAAGGGACAATTTAACTCAAATGTTTCAATAGGTTCGAATCCATTCTAAAATAATAACACATAAAAATGTTACTCCTCATAACAGACCAATCATGTTTACTAAACTACGACAATTTCCAATATGGCTCTTCATCTATTGGACATCTGGAGAAATGGTATCTGGATATGGTACCGGAGGAAGCACGATATATTCACGACCTAATATAATTATAATAGTCGCCGATGATATGGGCTTCAACGATGTAAGTTTTCATGGTCAGGATCAGATTTTGACTCCAAACATTGATGCTCTGGCCTATCATGGAATCATACTAAACAAATACTACACACCACCTTTATGTACGCCATCGAGAGCAGCTTTACTGACCGGAAGGTACCCGATTAATACAGGTGAGACGTTAATATATATTTTTTTTGTATTCACTAATACATTATTTCATTTAATACTATTAATACTAATACTTTGCTGTTTTATAAATTCGTTGAAATCTAATACTTCGTATTAGGTACTACTACTTTGCTATATTGTAAAGGTAGATAGGTAGCCAGAGGTGGCTGCCCAGACACAAATCCTGGCGCACATAGACCATAAGCTGGTCCGTTGTGATGCCGCAGAATTTCAAAAAAGAATCCTACTCGGTCAACCAACCGGAGCTTTTTATAAAGTGTCGAAGGCTCCTGGCTTCCAAATTTGCCAGATTATATTGAAGAAATGTGCGTCCAGGTGGCGTCTCCTTTTTCTAGAGAGAGCAGGGCAAGTGCATAACTGGTGAAGAATCGTTACTTATCCTACCTTATCTTTGCAGTTCCTGCAAAAATCATTAAACGGAAGCCTCTGAGCATGTCTACCTATCAGGCAGTATCTTGTAAAGACTCCTACTATGAAGCTAATCATCTGCCTTCTTAGCAAGATCTGTCCACCAGAGCGTTTTAGATTTAGCACAGGCCAAATCTGTGTGGTGATATTACATGTAACACCGTTTGGCTTTGCCAATCGCAGCTTATAAATTGCGAGAGCATACTCAGCTTCTCTTTCTTAGATTGAATCTACAAGGTTTTTCCGTATCGGAAGAGTTCGTCGAATGTGCAGTTTCCCAGAATGGCCCTATGCCCAGGTATCCAGAGCAGGCGAATATTAAATTGCTCAGCCATCTCCCTCAGAGACGCGCTACAATCAAGAACTGTCTTCGATGTAGATATGACTGATTCCAGAGATTTAATAGCGCCCTAGCTCTCAGTGAAGATGACAATATCCTTAGTCGATACTACATTATACTTAAGCCGGGCCAAGGCATCTTTTATCTCTGTCATATCTGCTTGGAACCCTCTACAATGATCCGAAAGACGGAAATATATTCTTAAGTTAAGCATTACGAAGAAAACACGTCCTCGCACTTCACTTCTAGTTTTGGAGCTATCAGTATAGAAGGATATGGACTCTTCCCTCCCGTATTTCATCTGCCTCTCACTTTTGTCTCGAGTCGATGATGATGAGGAAATTATTATCATTATATTGTATAAGACTTCGTAAACATAACTGTTATTTTGTGATCATGATGTGTATTGGATAATAATTTATTATAATTACAATAATACTTTATTTTTGTCTAAAACTAGGAATGCAACATTTTGTGATACCCTCCGATGAACCATGGGGTCTTCCACTTAAAGAAACAATTATGCCGGAAATTTTGCAAAAATCAGGCTACTCAACATATATGGTCGGCAAATGGCATCTAGGATTTCATAAGAAGGCCTTTACTCCAACCTTACGAGGCTTCGACTCACATTTCGGATATTTGGGACCGTATATCGATTACTATGATCATTCGTTGGAAATGAAGGTAAGTTCATATGTACGAGAGAGAGAGAGATAATGACGCTATCTCCATTAGGGCAAACCGTACGCACGAGGTTACGACATGCGAAAGAATCTCACAGTGCATTACGACACGAAAGGAACCTACGCAACCGACCTGTTCACCAATGAAGCAGTCAACGTTATTCGTTGCCACAATCAAAATAAGCCCTTATTCCTATATCTTCCTCATCTTGCACCGCACACTGCCAATGAAGATAATCCTATGCAAGCACCACGTGATATTATTGAAAAATTCAAACATATCAAGGATCCAAAGCGAAGAATCTATGCCGGTAAGTAGTGTCGGAGAGGAGATTTCGTTAAAAATAATTTGACCTTTTAAATCCTTAGCCATGCTTCATAAGCTCGACGAAGGTATTGGACGAGTTGTTGAAGCTCTATCCGAAACCAAAATGCTGGATAATTCCATAATCATATTCTACTCGGATAATGGAGGTCCTTCAATAGGTCTTCATTCGAACAGTGCTTCGAATCATCCTTTAAGAGGAGTAAGATAGAAGCAAAAATAGTTGAAGCAATCTAATCCAATTGCAATTTGCAGCAAAAGGGTTCACCGTGGGAAGGAGGAGTTCGAACTGCTGGTCTGATCTGGAGTCCGTATCTTCAACAACGCCATCAAACTGTCTCCACTCAAATGATGCATGTGACGGATTGGTTACCCACAATAGCATCTGCTGCTGGAATTAAGCTTCCACCACAGCTAGAACTGGATGGGAAGGACTTATGGTCCCAACTGCAAAACGGATACCCCAGTGCCCGCTGGAATATAGTACATAATATCGATGAAATCATAGGATACAGTGCCTTCACTGTTAACAAATTGAAATACATCAATGGTTCTACGGATCCGAGCTACAATACTTGGTTGGGAAATATAACGAATGAAAAGGACCCGCGGTCGGTGAACTATGCCCAAACAGTTTTAAATTCAACTGTCAATTTGGTTCTAAAAAAATTCAATCTTGAAAACTACATGTCTGAATTGACCGAAACGAAAATCGTGAATCTTCGAAAAACAGCAATCGTGCAGTGTCCGAAATTGAATGTGACCCGCGAGATTGAATGCAATCCACTGGTGAAGCCATGCCTCTTCGATATCGAAGCTGATCCTTGTGAACGCTACAATCTGGCACCACTCTTTCCTCAGGAGGTGGATAAATTAGCCGAACAGCTGGAATATTATCGATTGCGTGCCGCAAAACCGGTTCGAGTCCCTGCTGATCCGAACTGTGATCCGAGACGATACAATTTTACATGGACTTGGTGGCAAGAAGGACGAAAAGGAGGTGCCGTGATGAATAAAATCAATGTAGAGTTTTTTGTTATTCTTCCATTGATTTTTTGTTATTTTATGTTGTAATGTGTTTTTCTTTTTTGTGTTTGTTTTACAGAATGGATTAAGCTTTATGTCGTGATCGTTTTTTGGAAGTCTCGAGTCTATGGTTGTGCTAAATTGGCATGTAGTTGGCAGACATGTGGGGTTGCAATGCAAGCGCTTTTTGTATTCGTATCTCATGAGATCTTGCTGTTTTGTTTTAAGCTATCATTTCATCTTTGTTTGTTCTGTTTTTGTGCATGTGTAGTTGTTTTGTGCATCTCAAATTTTGATTTTATAATAAAAAATATTTGTACGAGTAGTATTCATTTTACTTATTTCAAATTGTCTGTAGATATGCAGAGAAGACTACCGATCAGACTATTTTTTCTCGCACAGTGAATTATAAAAGGATTTATTCATCACTTGAACAACCCAATGCACTACTATTCTAATTGAATAAAACAAAACCCGTTTGGGTTGTAATCACAAAAAACCAAAGGTTAGCGTATCTATGGAGTAAGAAAACGGTGATTGAATTATACTCTAGATGAAATCTGAGAGTATTATAAGTTTGCCACAAAGTTTGTAACGCTAACAAATAAGGCTCACAGAAAAAAATGAATGATACAGAAGTTCACATAATTACACACGTCCGTCTGTCCGTCCGTGTCCTCTAAATTTGACAAAAAACGGATTTTCTCGGAAAGTACAAATGCTATTGATCTGAAATTTTATTATAATACGTTTGTGATGATTTTATTCTACTGTATAAGAATTATTTGTGTTCTGCCGCTCGTTCCACCACCTCCCATACAAATTGTATTTTTTCATGAAGTGCTCTAAACGAATTGCGTATAAAATTTATCGATTTTAAATTGTGTGCTAAATATTTATTTAGAAATATTAGTACGACCAAAAACAATTAGACGAATAGCTTAACCCCTTCAATCCCCTCCCATACAAAATGTCACAATTTCACAATTCGACAATAAACGGGTTTGTTCGAAAAGCATAAAAGCTATTGATCTGAAATTTGGAATATATTACTTTTATAATGATTTCAATCAATAAAATAAAAATTATTTGAGTCCTCCCCTTAGCGTTATGTGAAGAAATTAGTTCAATGTCGTCACCCCCTCTACCACTTCCCCTATACAATTTATTATATTAAAAAAAATTCTACTTTATCTAGAGTATCGCACGATTGAGCTTTACGCCCAATCGTAGTCCTGTTATGTTTTTATTTACGCAGTCAGATATGATTTGTTATTACTAGAAGATATACCCATGGGGAATAGTATTTATGAATCTAAAGACAACAAGGCCATTCGCTAAATTCGAAAGTACCATTGAAAAGTCTCGCAATCTTGAATCTGAAGAAGACTGTAGAAGGTGATATACCTAATAACTTCAGTAGCTTCCAGCAAGAACCTTTTCAGAATTTCGAAAATTACCTACCTACTACTAGCACGATTTTGGTCAATCCTAGAAAAATCAGCAACTCGGAATCGAGGTTTTTGAGTGACAACAAAGTGTAAGGTAGTATAGCCGGGGAGCGGCAGTCAATAAAGACCACTCAAACTAGTCGGACGTGTTTTAATATCACCCAAGAACATAAGAACCTAATCTTGATATTATATGGCGACCGTGGCAGTCTGCGCGGGAGATGTGTGGCATTTTTTTTTGTTCTCTCTCCTGTGCGCGACAGAAGTTTAAATGCGCGCTGATCGTTTTCGTGTGTGCGAGATGACGAAAAAATTTTGCGTGCTACGACAGAGGATGGATCGGGTGTTCGGCCGGGGAGTTTGAACCGTGCAATTAGTGATTTTTGCAACGTGCACAACATTTTAGCGCAATGTTTTTAGTGCGGGATATTCGAATGAATAGCCTTATGTGCGCAATCAGTGATTTTTTGCAACGTGTACAACATTTTTAGTGCAATGTTTATAGTGCAATAAATATAAAAGTTCGAATGAAATACTTAGTCAAATCCAAATGTTCAAATACGTTCAATACCAAGTGCAATAAATATAAAAGTTCCGATGAAATACGCAGTCAAATGTTCAAATATGTGCAATAACAAGTGCAATAAATATAAAAGTTCTGATGAAACAAATGAAATTCAAATGTTCAACTATGTGCAATACCCAGTGCAACAAATATAAACGTTGTGATGAAAAACTACTTAGTGAAATACAAATATTCAAATCTGTGCAATACTTAGTGCAATAAATTAAAACAAATAGCCTGGCGTGTGCAATATAACTATATACGAATATATAAAGACGTAGATAAAATGGGCGGCACCCAAACCAAAACGGCCCAGGATGCCAAATCGACCGGCCAGGTCAACAATAACGTCGTTATAGACGAAACATCGCAGGACCGCGATGATATGCAATACATCATTATACTGCTGTGCATCATAACCGTCATCAAAGTAGCAGAAATAACCACCTCAGCATACAACGCCCATAGGAGGACTCTAAGAAGGCGATACGCAAACAAACCAGGACAGGATGAAACCGCACCGAGAATTTAGGAGAAAGAAGGAAATCAAACTTGTAAGTGAAGAAATAATAATCAAAAATCATTTAAAAGCAATAAATGTAACGGGACCCCCAAAGTTTCTTCTAAATCTATTTTTTTGCCGACTCAAGAGCATTTTGCGATTTGCGATGTGCGATTAAATGAAACACGATCTATAATATCTTGTTTATTTTTTTTCTTACGTGACCCCAGACGTATCACGAAATCCCCGTATGTTGCATAAATTTCGAGTCGCGAATAACTGAAATGCGATCGCTTGATATATCATTTGTTTTTTCTTATTTTTTTCCCAGTCGAGACTCTTAATATATACTATGCTGACTTATGACCATAAACCTTAGCAGAGAATTGTTGTTTTTTTTTGCCCTTCTCGTCTGACAATGTATTTAGCCATGAGTTTTATTATTTCTCTCGGTTCCCATAAATGTCATCACATTTCGCTGACTTATGAGAAAATAAATTCACTATAAAATTAACAACTAAGTGAAACACGATCGATACCAGTTAGAGCAGTAGACCGTATTATGTTTCCTTTTATCTAATTCTCACGAATTTACCTCTAGATAAATTCCGCTGAATTATCAGAGTAAAATTTCGTCTGCAAATTTTTTTTTACAAATAACAGATCGAATAACGAATGTTATAGACTATAATTTGAAAAGCACTATGATCAATCATTATGAATATATTTCTCAACGTTTTCTTTTTTCACACTAATGACCGATCATAACCTTAAAGAATTAGGAGAAGAACTGGAAAAGGCACTTAAGACAGTCCTTAAGGAGCAAATTTCCAAGAATCCAGACACACTCGAGTCTAATAAAAACAGAATCACAGCGTGCTATAACGCTTACGTAGATGAAATCGACAGATTGTGGAAACTAGTCAACAATAGCGATAAAGCAAAGCTCAAAGATTATTTTGCAAAGGCAAGAGCGAAACTCACAAGAGCCTACGAAACCCTTAATTGTAATTACTACGTGCCTGACGATATCCACGAAAGGGTAAACCCAGAAATCGTAATACAAAAATCAGAGCATTCACACTCAGACAAGGATCAAATATTCGAAATAGATATCATAACGCCACCAGTAAACCAAGCCAACATGACAGACCTAACAAAAGTAAAACTTCTGAGGCTAGCGTCCTCAACAATCTCAAAAAATTTTACAGGAGATCCTTTATCCCTGCAATCATTCGTAGACTCAATTAATCTACTGAAAACCTTCGCGTCAGAATCAACTAAGGACGTGTTAATTAAGTTTATCCTATCAAAACTAGAGGGTAAAGCACGTGAAAGTATTACCAACACTAACCCTGAGTCAGTTGACCAGATAATTGAGGATCTGAAAACAAAAATTAAATCTGAAAGCTCAAAAATAATCGAAGGCAGGATGCAAGCATTGAGAACAGATAGAGTCCCATTGCAAGAATTTTCTCTAAAGGCAGAAGAACTAGCAGAAAATCTGAAAAGATCACTCGTTATGGAGGGAATATCTAACGCAAAAGCCCAAGAAATGAGTGTCGACAAAACAGTAGAGATGTGCCGTGCTTCAGCACGCACCGATCTTGTCAAATCAGTCCTAGCCTCATCGCACTTTAAAGAACCTAAAGAAGTTATTGCTAAATTCATAATAGAGATAAACTCCGAACAGAAAGAGAAACAGGTTCTGTCCCTCAGAGCATACCAAAGGAAAAACAACACCAACAGAAATTTTAACAACAGGAATAACAACAGACAATACTTCAATAATTACATCTCTGTACCCTTGGCGGCTCTGTGCGAGCATTATTTCTTAACGTTACAAACGGTAAGGCAAACACAATATACTCTCAGATTCCATCTAAAGTATAAAAATCTGTCTGTCTGTACGCCGTACGTGTACATGAAACTATTCCAAATTGTACTTGTGAACTATTGATGAAACAAGGCAAAAACACTAAACATTAAAAATTAAATTTAAACAAATAAATTAGTTGTTTTATTGGTCTTTTCATAACTGCGGCTACACTTTCTTGCAGCTAGAATCATTTTTCCAAACTTAAAAAGCAATAAAAATCTCAATAACAAAAAATAAATGTTTATATTGTGGTTTTCTAACAAATCTTCAGAAACGTATCATCTCCATAGACTTGACAATAAGACATTAATGATAACTTTCTGGTAGATTTCTTTGGAGAACGAACTCCACTATTTGCTGTCGAAGTTCTTGGAGAATATTATAATCTCGGATATGAAGATCCGGAGCGATTATTAATTACAAAAACTTACTCTATTCCAAAAACATAACAGATTTATGGGCTTTAAAAATGTTTCGTGCTGAATTTTAAGTTTTTAGTTTTCATTATTTTTAAAGAAATTGGACATAGTTTTTCTTAAATTGGGGCATTTGTATGGGAGGTGGCAGAGGAAGTAGAGCGTTTAAGATGATTTTGAAACTGCTTATCATCATCCTTATCACCATGCTTTGATTCAATTTCAAAGTCGATGGATCTCATATATTCGAAGGAGAAATGCTGTTCTTGAATTTATAGCACTCCTTCTACCCCCTCCCATACAGGAGGGGGTAGAAGGAGTGAAGCGGTGCTGATAATTATAATAGCATTTATTGCAATTATTAAAAAACGTATTCTGCCAAAATTCTAAGTTTTTACTATTTCTAGTTTTAATGGAAATCGATATAATGCATTTAACAAAAATTATTCATTTGTGTGAGAGGGGGTAGAAGGAGTGTATGGATCAAAACAAATTTTTTCGTGTTAATGATATTTCTATTGTTATATTTTATACAAAATATCAAAGCGATAGGTTTAGTTATTATTAATTTAATTTGAATTTCAAAATGTTGTGAAATTTGTGTGGGAGGGGGTAGAAGGAGTGAGGTGAAGTTGATAATTTTTTTTAAAAAATTGTAATTATAGTAGAATTAATTCTGGCAAAATTTCGTCGTTTCAGCTTCACTAGTTTCAATGAAAATCGAAAATATGTATTTTTCAAAATCGTCCATTTGTATGGGAGAGGTAGAAGGAGTGAAAGAATCTGATAAATATTCCGTGATATTAATGAGATCTACATCATAATATTTTGACCCAAATTTCAAGTCGATAGCTTAAATATTTTCAAAGAAAAATCAATTTCTTAAAATTTCAAAATTTCAAAATTTCATGAAATTTGTAGAGCAGGGGGTAGAAGGAGTGCGGGGATGTAGCCCATTCCCGAAGTTAAGGTTGCTTCTTTGCTGAAAATGACACGCGAACATTTTTAGCACTAAAGCTCAAAGCTTTCGAGAGTTGTGTTGTAGACAGATGCACAGCCGGACAGACGGTCACTCGAAATCGAGGTTTTTGAGCGACAACAAATATTTTTATACCGTTGACAGCTCTGTGCGAGCGTTATTTCTTAGCGTTACAAACTGTGAGGCAAACACAATATAGTCTCAGATTTCATCTAGAGTACAAAAACAGATTGATAATGAGTTTCAGACTGCAAGCATGTTATCACTAGTTTAACTTATCACGATTCGGTCAGTTCTAGCTAGAGCTTATGAAAAGTTCCGTTCCCTCAATGTTGCGTAAAAAATTAATAATTGGTGACGGGTAGATCAATTCCAGCAACCAGCAGAACCGGCGAAAGTGGCTGGTCATTTCCATTTGGTCGACGAATCTGATCTTAATTACCGATAGTTTTCTTTTTCAAAATAGATGACTAGAACTGTTCCACTATGGCGACATAGTGTTGAATTTAGCAGTTATGCCAGTCATTTAAGATATTTCGATTGAGTCCTCTGTAGGTCTTATTGAGCTCACCGCAAGGGCCAGGAGGTTAGACGAAAAAAAAGTCTCCGTAGTTGACATAATCACGAACCACTCTGCGCCCCACCGGATGGCATACCTCTGGGAATGATGATTCCAGTAACAGTAGGCGAGCTACGTACTTGTTTGATAACGGAGTCCTTGTACGCCGTTTACTCAAACTTTCTCCAATCTTACAAAAGACACTCACAAAGTAGGACGTTGGATAGGTTCCTCGTAAAGAACACCCTCAACCTTGGTTAGAACTCAAGCAATTTAGTTTTGCGATGTGTACGTGGTGTACAGTCATGCTTTCCTCTACAGCCCTTACAACCATCTTTACTAAGACTGGACTATCCGGAGACAAGATTCGATGGCCCCTAATTTAAACAGTTCATCTTCTTCGTGCATGAATACCTTGTTCGTACTCTGTAAGCACCCTCAATTAGCCTGGTTTTTGGCTCGACACTTGGACCGTGATTGAATCCTGCACATCTAAAACATATCATCACCACATCATAGATCCTAACTCCACACGAAAAACACTTCATATAAATCGTTTTCGATTGGACTAGCTTATCAGGCTATCGATAAGCTAGTAGTAGGTCAGTGCCTTCATGCTTGCAGTGGAATCCTCACCCTCTTTGATTAGCCGGACTACCACCTTCAGGGATTTCTGAAGCTTTGCCAGCTACATCTTTTTTTCAAGTGGTTCTTGTGAGCCTCACTGACGATAAACTCTACGGTTTTTATTCCGCCACCTTGCTCCTTGCCTTTTCCGAAGGAACTCGTACTAGGATTCCTCCAATCCTTATGAAATGAACTCTAGCTCTCATTCTTGAAGTGACTTCCATCTGAACCTTTGCTGCTTCTTTCGAGGTCGCTGCCTCGATCTTGCAGTGGACCACAGCAGACCAGACCTTCACGGGCTTTACCGTGTGAGGTTGAGTAGCCACGGTGGCACATGATCGATGTCTCCCGGTTGGTTCGTGCCGTTTCTGCCACGCTTTCTGAGAAGTGCATTTAGCTCTCTTACTTCCGTTTCCAAGTTTTCCCAATATGGTGGAGAATTCGATTTTTGTAACATATCACCAAATTATCAAGTTTTTCAATGGGGATATAGCAATTACTTTATTATTTTAATAATAAAGTATGGTGATCGACTTGGAAAATAATTACTGCCTTGAAATTTTGATTTTTCGCTTTTCATGACTAAAATAGCCTAAGAATGCAAAAAAAAACATAACAGGGCTACGATTGCGCGTAAAGCGCAATCTTACAATACTCTAGATGAGATAGAATTTTTAGTGATCCCAAAAAATTTTGTATGGGGAGTATTAGAAGGGATGATAGCATTGAACTAATTTTTTTCTCATCATGCTAAAGTAACTATGAAAAAATTTATACAAAATGCTTACTCCAAAAACTGAATGGGAACTGAGAAAATTAGTGAGTTAGATTTTGTGAAAATGTGCAGTTTGTATGGGAGGTGGTAGAAAGAGTGGGGGGATTCTAGTGATTTTTTCAAAAATAACTAGGAATATTATAAAATATATGTCCCTTAAATTTCAGACTAGTGCCATTCATACTTTTTAAGAAAATCGTTTTTTTGTAAAGTTGTGAAACTGTGTCATATTGTATGGGAGGGGGTAGAAGCAGTGAAGCTAATCAAATATTTTTTTCTGATCTTAGTGAAAATGCTAATTATGTATTTCTTACAAAATATGAGCTTGATAAATGTTATATGTTCTGAGAAAATCGACTTAGAGCATTTCATGAAAAAGTGTAGTTTGTATGGGAGGGGGTAGAAGGGGAGGGACGACGCAAATAATTTTTCTACGGTAGATTGAAATAATTATGAGTGTAATATATCCCAAAATTCAGGCTAATAGCTTTTATAGTTTTCGATTAAATCCATTTATTATCAATTTGCAAAATTGTGTCATTTTGTATGGGAGGGGGTAGAAGGGGTGAAGCTAATCGTATAATTTTTTTTGGTCTTACTAAAAATTTGAAACAAATATTTGGTACACAATTTCAGCCTGCTAAATTTTATACGCACTGAGTAAATTGGCTTAGAGTAATTCAAGACAAGTACAGTTTGTATGGGAGGTGGTAGAAGGAGGGAGAGGACACGCATAATTTTCATACGGTAGATTGGTATTATCATATAAGTAATATATTCCAAATTTCATTCCAATAGCTTTTATACTTTTCGAGCAAACCCGTTTATTGTGAAATTGCGCAATTGTGTCATTTTGTATGGGAGGGGGTAGAAGGGGTGGAGCGATTTGGCCCGTTCACGAACTTGACCTTACTTTTTTGTTAAAAACGACGTATACAAAATTTGAACTTTCTAGCTCAACGCGTTCTCAAGCTAGAGAGGACACGGACGGACGGACAGACAGACAGACAGACAGACAGACAGACAGACAGACAGACGGACGGACGGACGGACGGACATCCGGTTTTGAGATTTTTGAGTGATTATATGAACTTCTGTATCATTCATTTTTTTCTCCGAGCCTTATTTCTTGGCGTTACAAACTTTGTGGCAAACTTATAATACTCTCAGATTTCATCTAGAGTATAAACATAACAGAATTATGATTGGGCTTAAAGCCCAATCATATGATACTCTAGATGAGATGGAAATGATTTTAATATACCGGAAAATATGTCATCTCAAATTTTTTCGAATAGTGATTAGAGTGGTAGAAGTAGAGGGGGAATTTTTTTATTTTTCGTATATGACACCGAACATGGCATGCAAAATGTTTTTTGCTGAATTTAAAGTTTTTAGTTTTCATTATTTTTAAAGAAATTGGTCATAGTTTTCCTGAAATTGAGGTATTTGTATGGGAGGTGGCAGAGGAAGTGGAGCGTTTAAGATGATTTTGAAACTGCTTATCATCATCCTTATCACCATGCTTTGATTCAATTTCAAAGTCGATAGCTCTCATATATTTAAGGGAGAAATGCTTTTCTTGAATTTATAATACAGATATTTGTATGGGAGGTGGTGGAAGGAGTGAAGCGGAGCTGATAATATTTTCTAACACTTATTTCCATTATTAAGACAGAAATTCTGGCAAAATTTGAAGTTTGTACTTTTTCTAGTTTGAATGGAAATCGATAAAATGCATTTAACAAAAATTATGCATTCGTATGGGAGAAGGCAGAAGGAGTGTACGGATGAAAACAAATTTTTTTTCGTATTATTAATATTTGTATTTGTATACTTTATACAAAATATCAAGTTAATAGCTTTAACAGTTTCGAACAAAAATAATTTAATTTAAATTTCCAAATTTCGTGAAATTTGTATGGGAGGGGGTAGAAGGAGTGAGGTGAAATTGATAATTATTTTTAAAATAAGTTGCAATTATAGTAAAATTAATTCCGACAAAATTTCGTCTTTTTAGCTTTACTAGTTTCAATAAAAATCGAAAATATGTATTTTCAAAATTGTCCATTTATATGGGAGGGGGTAGAAGGAGTAAAGGGATCGGGTCAATAATCCGTGATATTAATGACATCTGTATTATAATGCTTTGACCTAATTTCAAGTTGATGACTTAAATAGTTTCAAAGAAAAATCAATTTCTTAATATTTCGAAATTTCATGAAATTTGTATGGGAGTGGGTAGAAGGAGTGGGGGGATGTAGCCCATTCACGAACTTAAAGTTTCTTTTTTGCTAAAAATGACACACAAAATTGTTTAGCTCTATAGCTCAAAGCTTTCGAGAGTTATGCTGTAGACAGACGGACAGACAGCAACTCGGAATCGAGGTTTTTGAGCGACAACAAAGATCTCTGTACCCTTGGCGGCTCTGTGCGAGCATTATTTCTTAGCGTTACAAACGGTAAGGCAAACACAATATACTCTCAGATTCCATCTAAAGTATAAAAATCTGTCTGTCTGTACGCCGTACGTGTACATGAAACTATTCCAAATCGTACTTGTGAACTATTGATGAAACAAGGCAAAAACACTAAACATTAAAAATTAAATTTAAACAAATAAATTAGTTGTTTTATTGGTCTTTTCATAACTGCGGCTACACTTTTTTGCAGCTAGAATCATTTTTCCAAACTTAAAAAGCAATAAAAATCTCAATAACAAAAAATAAATGTTTATATTGTGGTTTTCTAAAAACGCGTATTAATACACATATCTCAGAAAAAAATTCAACCAAATAACTCCAAGAAATATCAGGGGAGATTTATATTTTTTGTATATGACACCGAGCATGGCATGCAAAATGTTTTTTGCTGAATTTAAAGTTTTTAGTTTTCATTATTTTTAAATAAATTGGACATAGTTTTTCTTAAATTAGGGCATTTGTATTGGAGGTGGCAGAGGACGTAGAGTGTTTAAGATGAGTTTGAAACTGCTTATCATCATCCTTATCACCATGCTTTGATTCAATTTCAAAGTCGATAGCTCTCATATATTCGAAGGAGAAATGCTGTTCTTGAATTTATAACACAGATATTAGTATGGAAAGGGGTAGAAGGAGTAAAGCGTTGCTGACAATTTTTTCACACTTATTTCAATTATTAAGAAACAAATTCAGGCAAAATTTGAAGTTTGTACTTTTTCTAGTTTGAATGGAAATCGATAAAATGCATTTAACAAAAATTATGCATTTGTATGGGAGGGGGTAGAAGGAGTGTACAGATCAAAACAAATTTTTTTCGCGTTATTGAGATTTTTATTTTTATACTTTATACAAAATATCAAGTTGAAAGCTTTAACATTTTTGAAGAAAAATAATTTAATTTACTTCAATTTCGTGAAATTTGTATGGGAAGGGGTAGAAGGAGTGAGGTGAAGTTAATAATTTTTTTTTAGTATTTAAGGTTATTTTTCAAAATTATCCATTTATTTGGAAGGGGTAGAAGGAGTGAGGGGATCGGATCAGCATTCCATGACATTAATGACATCTAGATCATAATACTTTGACCCAAATAGCTTAAATAGTTTCAAGGAAAAATCAATTTCTTAAAATTTCGAAATTTTATGAAATTTTTGTGGGAGGGGGAAGAAGGAGGGGGGATGTAGCCCATTCACGAACTTAAAGTTACTCTTTTGCTAAAAATGACACCAACATTTTTATCAATGTAGCACAAAGCTCTAGAGAGTTATGTTGTAGACAGATGGACATACGGACAGACAGACAGACGGATAGACGGTCACTAGGAAACGAGGTTTTTGAGCGATAACAAATATTTCTGTACACTTGGTTGCTCTGTGGGAGCGTTATTTCTTAGCGTTACAAACGGTAAGGCAAACACAATATACTCTCAGATTTCATCTAGAGTAAAATTAATATCTCGACTATCTTTTAAGATATGTAATTAAAACTTGAAACATATATTAAGCTGTACTAGAAAAATACGAAAAAAATATAACATGTGGATATAATATTAGTGGGGGGAAATGGGGACCTTTTTAAAAATGGCGAATTTTCCAGAATTAGAAGTCATTATATCTCAAAATTGAATATAGATATCAAATCAAAAATTTGTTAGATTGTGGAACTATCGGGTTTTCCAATAGGGACTTGACAACTTTGAATTCAATTTGTGAACGCACCCTCATCAAACTGTCACTGTCAATTTATTCAGTAAGCTTACAATTTTTATCATGGTAAAGTACACGAAGGAACAACGTCTCAAATGGTTTGCATTTTATTTTTAAAAAAAGTTGTCAAGTCCTTATTGGAAAACCCTTTATATAGTTTTTAATTTTGATAAAAATTTTATGTTGGGCGGTATAAGGGGAGGGAGGTGGTAATCAAAAATGTCGAAATTTTTGAGTAATTTTTTTAGGGCTCTGGTGATAGATACAAAGTTTAAATTTTGCATGTCGATACATCAATTTGATATACATTGAAAAAAAAATAATTTGTTGCATTTGTGGTATGCACCGAAGGCGGAGTCTAACGTGCCTAAGGTGCACAATGAAAAAAACACATAAACTGAAAATTTTTGAATGAAATTTGAAGGCAAAAGCTTGAAAATTTGCAAAATGCATTTAAAAACTTAGCAGGGCTACGATTGCGCGTAAAACGCAATCTTACGATACTCTAGATGAAATATAATTTTTTGTGATACCAAGAAATTTTGTATGGGGAGTGGTACAAGGGGTGATAGCATTAAACTAATTTTTTCTCCATCATAAAAATGCTATAAAAATGTTTTATACAAAATGCTTACTTCAGAAATTTAATAGGAGCCGAGAAAAGTAGTGTGTTAGATTTAGTGAAAATGTGCAGTTTGTATAGGAGGCGGTAGAAAGAGTGGAGGGATTTTTTCAGAAATAACTAAGAATATCATAAAATTGACATCTATTAAATTTTAGACTAATAACATTCATACTTTTCAAGAAAATAGATTTTTTGTGAAGTTGTGAAACTGTGTCATATTGTATAGGAGGGGGTAGAAGCAGTGAAACTAATCAAATATTTTTTTCTGATCTTAGTTATAATACTAAACAAGTATTTATTACAAAATGGGAGCTCGATAAATGTTATATGTTCTGAGAAAATCGGTTTAGAGCATTTCATGAAAATGTGTAGTTTGTATGGGAGGAGGTGGAAGGAGAGAGAGGTCGGAAATAATTTTCATACTGTAGATTGAAATCTTTCATTGAAATGAAAGTAATATATCCCGAAATTCAGACTAATAGCTCTTATACTTTTCGAGCAAATCCATTTATTGTCGAATTGCGAAATTGTGTAGTTTTGTATGGGAGGGGGTAGAAGGGGTGAAGCTAATCATCTTATTTTTTTTGGTCTGACTAATAATTCTAAATAAATATTTAGTGCACAATTTCAGCTCGCTAAACTTTATATGCACTGAGTAAATTGGCTTAGAGCGTTTCCTTAAAAAGTGCAGTTTGTATGGGGGGTGGTGGAAGGAGGGGAAGGACACGTATAATTTTTATACGGTAGATTGATATTATCATAAAAGTATTTCAAATTTCAAGCCAATAGCTTTTATTCTTTTCGAGCAAATCCGTTTATTGTCAAATTGCGCAATTGTGTCATTTTGTATGGGAGGGGGTAGAAGGGGTGGAGCGATTTGGCCCGTTCACGAACTTGACCTAACTTTTTTGTCAAAAACGGCGTGTAAGAAATTTGAGCTTTCTAGCTCAACGCGTTCTCAAGCTAGAGAGCGAACGGACGGACGAACATCCGGTTTTGAGATTTTTGAGTGATAATATTAACTTCTGTATCATTCATTTTTTTCTCCGAGCATTATTTTTTGGCGTTACAAACTTTAGAGCAAACTTATAATACTCTCAGATTCCATCTAGAGTATAAAAATCCCTAAAAGTGTGAAATATTAACTGGTCGAATAACTTCAAAACTTCTACCCCTTCCCATACAAAATTATTTTTTCGACCATTTTTAAGAAATCAATTATCACCTAACTATTAAGAGCTATCCATTTAAAATTTCGCACAAAAACTTTTAAAAATAATTGAAATGAAAGTGCGTCAAAAGCTTTGAGATCGCGCCTGCCCTTCTATCCCCTCCCATACAAAAGTATGATTTCTTCCAATTGCAATAAATCAACTAATAACCAAGAAATTAAAAGCTACGAACTTGAAGTTACAACAGAAACGAAATAAAACTGCATCGCAAATTTTATAATTCCATTACCCCCTCTATCCCCTTCCATACAAATGTTTGGTTTCGTGAATGTAAAATGCACCGAATTTTATGAAAATTCTACGCAACATCGTCCATGAAACTGACTTTTTATGCAGAGAAAATTGGACGTGATTCAAGCATAGAAAGTCATTGACATCCACCTACCCTTACTATCACCCCTCCTCTCTTAAAAACCCAGATTTGCATAAACGAATGAAACATTGATTATATGTACTGGAGCTATTGATCATTTTCGCAATTAATTGTTAGATTGACAACAGCCCTGCCCTAGAACCCCCTTCCACTTAGTCTTCCCTAACCAATCTATCCTGCATATTGATTTTCGACGCATCCTCAGCTTGTCCCAAAAATAATAAAGTTGCGCCCGACTTGTTGGCAGTTCATTTTATATATTAATACCGACGAACCCTTTTATGGTCTTTCAATGTAAAAACGTCAGTCAAGGGTTTTTATCATTGTTCACAAACAAGCAACGTTTGGAAATTATTAAATATTACTACAGAAATTCGTCGAGTCGGTGGTCGCAATTTTAAGAGCGCTTCCTCCAATTTTCGCTAATAATAATAGGCCAACCAGACAGGCTTTATGTGCTATAGTAGATAAATTCGAGTCAACATATTCATTATTGAATTTTTCTATGCCAGTGAGATAACGCACTGGTTGAAGTATCAAAAATATCGCAGCCGTAAGTGCTTCAGTTCAAAATGAGCCAAATCAGTCGATTCCACGCCATTCACAGGAATTGAGAATCTTTCAGTTCTCATTGTTGCGAATTTTGCGTAATGATCTTAGTCTACACCTTTACGAGATAAAATTAACTCAAGAACTGAAGCCAGTTGATCCTTTGAAGCACCGAAAATTCTCTTTGAAAAAATCCTGAATTTTATCGGAAATTCAACTTCAGGGACGAAGCTCCTTTTTGGCTTAATGGCTTTGTCAATAAGCAAAATATGTTTTATTGGGCAGCAACAATGTACTTCAAGAGACTCCATTGCGTCCGCAAAACGTGACCGTGCTGTTTGGATTTCATGCCACAGATGTAACTGGACCATATTTTTTCGTCGATGAAAATGATCGCCATGTTACAGCCAATAGAGTTCGCTATCGCGCCATGTTGGAAGACTATTTTTTACCAGAGTTGGATGGATTTGACATCAGTGATATGTGGTTCCAACAAGATGGTGCCACATGCCACACTGCTGGTCAAACGATTAATCTATGAAAGTGAAAGTTCGGTAATCGAGTAATCTTGAGAAATGGTCCGGTCAAATGGCCTCCTCGCTCATACAATTTAACGCCGTTGTATTTCCTTTTATCGAGATCGAACTCCATACTTAAATGTAACATGTGTACTACAACTGAATTAAACTTTAGCCCTATATCTCAATATTCAGTACTTTATTCAAATACAAAATTGTTATATCCTTATTGAAAAACCATTTATTTCATTCTAAGATTTTTTTTTATTGAAAAAGTTTAGCTTTGATTTTAAATTCTTTGCATGTAAATGATGTTTTTACGACCGTTTTTTTATGCGTATAAAGATTGATTTGTTGTGAGCTGAACGAATATAAATAATAAAAACTACGCAACCAATAAGATTTTATGACCATTTAAAATTCCAATGAGCTCCTGGCCATCCATCTTTATACACTAGATGGAGTCTGGGTTTGCTCTAAAGTTTGCAATGCCAAGAAATAATGCTCGCGCAAAGTCGCCGAAAGTACAGAAATAAATATTGTCTCTTAAAAATCCGGATGTCCGCATGTCCGTCCGTTTGCTCTCTAGCTTGAGAACGCGTCGAGCTAGGAAGCTCAAATTTTGTTCATATAATTTTTTGGTGGATAAATTAGATGAAGTTCGTGAACTGGCCAAATCGCTCCTCCGGTGTCCCTCAAGGCTCTGTGCTTTCTGCAATTCTCTTTTTAGTCTTCATCAGTTCGACACCGTTAGTGAAGCTCATCGTACATCGGTGAATTCTAAACGCCTCGACTTGTACGATTCATTGAGCTCAGACCACAACCACAAATCCTGGAACGGGGCAGGAAAAATAGAGTAAAGTTAAATGCCTTGAAAGCTCAGGCATGTCATCTTTTCCGTAAGAAGAATGATCCGGCGAGTTACACGAACGTAGCCTTCAGTAACATGCAATTACACTCTCATTACTGGACCTAAAAATTAACAAACATCTCAATAGCAGCAAACATTTCAAGAAAATTTATTTCAACTGGATTAGCAGTTAGATGTGATAAAATTAGTAAAGAAACTAGTTCCATTGCCTCCTTTAAGATTGTTTTGACTAATACTGATCTTTTCAATCAGTTGTTAAATATTGATTCGTGGCCCTCTGGAGTATTTCTTAAAGAATTTATATCTCGTCGTAATAATGCACCTGGTTCTGGTCCAAAAAACTTAGACAATTGTCCCTTTACTATCAAAACGTAAATGGACTGCGCACCAAAACCCAGGCGATTTTTGCCTCGTCTCAGAATTCTTCCTATGATGTTATTGCTCTAACAGAAACGGGGCTAAATTGTAGTTTCTCAGACTGTGAACTTTTTAGTTCAGACTTTCAAGTCTTTCGTAGGGATCGCTATGTTTCCGATCTGAGATTGAAGGGTGGTGGAGTGTTATTAGCTGCATTAATTGTGTAGTTGTTCCAGTACCGTTTCTTGGTCTCTTTCAATTACTACCATTGATGTCTTGCACTCTCCTATTAACATTTTTGTTATAATTGACGAGGAGCATATTGTTAGCCCTAGTGAGAAGGAGCTTTCTTTTGATTTTAATAACCTTGGATTAAGAGACCCGAAAACGGCGAATTATTTGTGGAGTTCTGTAGTACTCGGCAAATGGTCATCGGAGGGACTCTTTTTCCACACAAGAGTCATCATAAAACATCTTGGGTTTCCCCTGATGGTGTTACTCAGAACCAGATCGACCATTTGGCTATAAGTCGCCAATGGAGAAGATGTCTCCTCGATGTGCGAGCGAAACGTGGAGCTGACGTGGGGAGCGATCACCACTTGATGGTTACCTGCTTGAGATTGTGTACAGTAGCTATCCGACGACCACAAATTCTTCAAATGAAGCGCAAGCTTAATGTGGATAAACTCAGAGATCCCAACAAAAAACTCGAATACACCACCATTCAACGCGAAAAGTCATCCACATTGGGTGAACATGAAATGCGCACACTGGACGCCAATTGGGAGGCAACCAGAAACACTTTTCTAACTAGTGCTGAAGAATCTGAGGGATATGCGCAAAGTGGTGAGAAACCCTGGATGTCGCAAGACACATGGGACAAGGTTGGCAATCGGAAAAAAGCCAAATTGGCAATCATCTCTCAACCCGATGTCAACCAACGAACGCCCGACTTGAGGCAGAACTACCGCGATGCTCATATACAGCTTAAAAAGGCTGTTAGACGCGACAAGAGAAAGGCCATTGAAGATCTGGCAAACAAGGCAGAATCTGCGGCTTACCTTGGGGATATGGGTTCACTATTTAAAATCATGAAACAGTTGACGAACAGGAATTTCACCGCCAACCACCTGGTGAGAGATGTCAACGGAACTCTCCTTAATATGAGTGAACACCAGTTGCGACGATGGAAGGAATACTTCTCTGATATTTTAAACATCTTGTCAGATGAAGATATTCCGGAAACAGAACAACTTCCAAACATCCAACCACAACAATCCTCTATTAGGGACAATCCCCCAGATAAGGAAGAGATAGTTTCAGCCATTCGGTCAATGGTGGGAAGGAAAGCTCCAGGTATAGACGGACTACCAACCGAACTCCTCAAAGCGGACCCGGAAATAACAGCCGATATACTCCTCCCACTCTTCACTAAGGTGTGGAATGATGGAAGATATCCGACTGAATGGAAGGAGGGCGTCATTGTGAAAATTCCGAAGAAGGGCGACCTTCGGGATTGTGGCAATTGGCGTGGTATATGTCTACTTACTGCCGTATCAAAAATTATGGCTAAGGTAATTCTCAATAGGATTAGTGATGTCGTCGAGAGACTCGAAGTTTATCAGGCTGGATTCCGTAAAGGGTCGTCTTGTACCGACCACACAAATACCCTACGGATAATATTAGAGCAGTCAGCCGAAATGGGTTCGCCACTACATCTCATGTTTGTGGACTTCGAGAAGGCTTTCGACAGCGTTAAGCGATATTACATATGGAATGCTTTGCGTAGGAGAGGTATTCCAGATAAGGTCATAGCTATGATTAAAGAATCCTACGAAGATGCAAGGTGTCGCGTCTTGCATAGATGAGAGCTGTCCGAGAGCTTCCCTGTGCAAACGGGTGTCAGACAAGGCTGCATATTATCACCAGCCCTGTTTCTGGTGGTAATAAATGACATCTTGGAAGCTGCACTGGAAGGTGGGGAAGGTAAAGGTCTTCAATGGAGACTATTTAACATCTTAAGTCACCTTGATTATGCTGATGACGTGTGTTTGCTTACACATACCCGTTCGGACTTAGAGTCAAATGTTCGCTCGTTGCATTCTAAATGCAAAGAGAAAATAAATGTGCGTAAAACCAACTGAAAATAAATGTGCGTAAAACCAAGTACATGCACATGGGTTCGAACGCAAGCACACCGATTGTTCTTAATGGACAGGATGTGGAAGAGGTGCAAGATTTTTGCTATCTCGGAAGCATTGTCAGCATGGACGGCGGAGCCGAAAAGGATGTTGAGGCTCGGCTAAATAAAGCTCGTCAGGCCTTCGGTATCCTTTCCCCTTTCTGGAGGTTAAGAGAGATCTCCCTTCGTATGAAGCTGCGAGTTTTTGACGCATGGGTCAAATCCGTGTTGTTATATGGTTGTACTACGTGGAAAGTGACCGTTCGACTTACCAAGAAACTACAGACTTTCGTAAACCAATGCCTCCGGCGCATTTTAGGAATATTCTGGCCAGAAGTAATCTCCAACGACGAACTTTGGAGTACAACTCGCCAGACTAAAATAGGTATTGAGATTCAACGGCGAAAGTGGCAGTAGATCGGTCACACTTTGAGAAAACCAGAGCGAAACATCGCCAAACAGGTTCTGGATTATAATCCTCAAGGTGGACGTCGAGTTGGTCGACCATGAAAGCGAGCAGTTGAGTAGGAGGCCAGAGGAATAAACAAGTACTTATCGAAAATCGCCGAAATGGTTTCGCCACTACATCTCATATTTGTGGACTTCAAGAAGACTTCAGACATAGAGGAGAGCTGTCCGAGAGCTTTCCTGTGCGGTGTCAGAACAAGGCTGCATATTATCACCAGTCCTGTTTCTGGTGGTAATAAACGACATCTTGGAAGCTGCACTGGAACGTGGGGAAGATAAATGTCTTCAATGGAGAAAATTTAACATCTTAAGTCACCTTGATTATGGTGATGACTCGTGTTTGATTGCTCATAACCGTTCGGACTTAGAATCAAATGTCCGCTCGTTGCATTCTTAATGCAAATAGGCGGGACTGAAAATAAATGTGCATCAAACCAAGTACATGCACTTGGGTTCAAAAACAAGTACACCGATTGTTCTTAATGCACACGATATGGAAGAGGAGTAAGACTTTTCTGACCTCGAAAGCATGGACGGCGGAGCCGAAAAGGATATTGAGGCTCGTCTAAACAAAGCTCGTCAGGCCTTCGACATCCTTTCCCCTTTCTGGAGGCAAAGAGAGATCTCCCTCGCACGAAGTTGCAAGTTTAACGCATGCGTCAAATCCGTGATGTTATATGGTTGTACTAAGTGGAAAGTGACCGTTCGACTTACCAAGAAACTGCAAACTTTCGTGAACCAATGTCTGCGACGCATTTTAGTAATATTCTGACCAGAAATGATCTCCAACGACGAACTTTGGAGTACAACTGGACAGACTTAAATAGGCATTGAGATTCAAAGACGGAAGTGGCAGTAGATCGGTCACACTTTGAGAAAACCAGAGCGAAACATCGCCAAACAGGTTCTGGATTATAATCCTCAAGGTGGACGTCGAGTTGGTCGACCATGAAAGCGAGCAGTTGAGTAGGAGGCCAGAGGAATAAACAAGTCCTGGCAACAGCTAAGGGCCGATGCATAGGATCGCGCCTTGTGGAAGAGAGTTGTTTCTGTCCAATGCCCCTATAGGTTTTAACAGGAATTTGATTGATTTCATTGGTGATTATAAGGAATTCCATAGTTAGTTAATATGTAAATCATTTGTTCAATATCTTTTTTATCTTCCATTTTTGTTAAAGCGATTTAGAGAAAGTACGAAATTTTAAAAACAATTTCAATCAATTTTACAATACGTAAAAAACTTTTATTCTCTTAAAATACGTACAGTAAAAATACAATACAAAAATAATAATAAAAATATGTAATCAAAGTGAATTTCATAGTGTTAATCTTTGAACGGTGAGCTTGGGTTTAGTACTATAAAAAATTAAATTGTACACTCTGTTTTAAAAGTAAATAGGTAGGCACTAAAATTGAAAATTACTAATAATAGTTTTAACTCCTTTACTATTTTGTTTTTGTTTTCGCATTATGTATTATCATTCGGAATCATATGTTTTGCATTAATTTCTTTAAGTATAAGGACGAATATCTTACATTTTCAAAATTATTTACAATAAAAATCAAAATTATCAGCTTAAATTAAAATATGAAAATATTCTTATAAAATTCTTTAAAATAAAAATTTGAAGAATATAATTTTTAATATTTAGATAAATTGTGCATGGGGTGCGATTTGAAAAATAAAATATTATAAGATACAATAATATAATGATGGCTTAAAATTTACGACTACTATGCTTTACTTTCGTGGTGTACGTTAGATTACAAAATATTTAAAATAAACAATTATGTATAAAAAATAAAAAGATAAAATATCTGTATCATACAGTCATTTTCCAATTGCAAATTTTAAGAACTGAGAAAAAAGTTTTGCGACTAAAATAGAATATATATTAGATCCAAATCAATATTTGGAGTTCCCCATTGATTAGAGTGAATATAGAATGAAATTGTATTATCAATGCAAATTACATAAAAAGATATCGAATTAATTTTTCTAATATCTAATGAGACTTATTCGATCATATTGAATAATGAGCAAGAGAATATCATTCCAAATATCTAGAGAAGAAAAAAAGAAAAAAAAATTACTTTACATTTCTAAAACAAAAACATTTTCAAAACATTTTTACCATCAATACTGCCACTGCGATTCCCGATCCACCAATAATTGCTGCATGATCTTGAATGAAAAGAGTCGTCACGTTCAAGCATCCTTTCGAATATAAGGTCAGAGTTGAGGGCGAGTCCACACATGGTTTACGCTGTCCCCCGAATGTTTCTTGGCAACATGATTCCGGAATCCGGCCAGACAATTGCCAATCATGCCATGATTCAACACCGCAGCATTTTAAACGTTCCTGTGTCAGGTCCCAAGCTTGGGTTACGGCACGTCGATTTCCATAGAGTTTAAGTGATGAGTGCATTTCCTAGAAAAAATTTAGATAGATATTTGATTGGAAGAACGAGAGTATTTGATAAGGCAGTGAGTTTGTTACATGATGGAATACCAGCAAAAAAAAGCTTCATTTCTAACTCACTGACTTAGGTGCTTCCCTATGTGTAAGTGATTTCTATACCTGTCTCATGGTCTGCGCCACCTTCTCTCTGAAGACATAGCCCAGAATTCCTCCAATCAGCATCGTCACGAAAACCAGGAAGACAATGATGAAGTACTATAAAATCAAAATTTGGCATTAGTTGTGTTATATTGCCACCACTATCGTGATAGAATCATTAATCAGGCGATCTTCTATCTCATGCCCTTTTAACCAACAATATGTGGCAAACTTCCTTCACTCGACCTTCTCTAAGCTATAATAATTTTTTTATAATATTTCTTTCTAACTCGAATTTTTCGATTTCGATCCAGTTTGCTCTAATAACAGTTCGAGTTTGATTCGTGCTTGCGGCCGTTTCACGAGAATCATCTTTAGAACGATCTACATATGTTTGTCGTTATTGACCCAGCAAAACCTACACTTGCTAATATCTCCACTACGAATGCAGATAGAAAGCTGAAATTCGACATCCAAACACAGTATGGGAAAAAAAAGTACATATAAATAAATTTTTGTATCCAGTGGAGTCCGAAAAGGAGGGGCTAAGAACAAATTGTTGGCCGATTTATTTCAAATGTTCATATCTACGGAATTAGGAAACACTACAGGATCCTATTTAAGGGTCATTTAGGAGGCGTACAGCTCCACTATAATTGACTTTGAGAGAGGCCAATACTTGCAAGGGGAGCTACAAAGAAAACCACATAAAAATAAATATCTCAGCTATCTCCCAAGCTACGTAAATGAAACTTGAAACATATATTTGAGTTATGCTAGCGGAGTATTAAAAAACTATAATTTTCACATAACAGTAGCAGGTGCAAATGGAAGCATTTGAAAAATTGTGCACTTCTCGAATTTTCAAAACTTTATATCTCAATCCCTAGATCCATATGATTTAAAGAAGGAAAAAATAATAATTTGAACCAGAACATTTATGCACTGAGACGGGGCCCTGAAACTGTTTCATGTGTATTGAAAAAACACAAAAACTATAAATTTTTGATTGAAATTTTAAGCTAGAAACTGCAAAATATGCGAAATTCATTTTTAAAAAAATGCATAAAAGTTTAAGATATTAACTGGTCGAATATATTCAAAACTTCTACCCCCTCTCACGATAAAGTTTTTTTTTTATTTTTAAGAAATTAATTATCACCAACACATTAACAGCTATCAACTTGAAATTTCGTCCGCACACTTTTAAAAATATTTACCAAAACTTTTGAAATCCCTCCTATCCTTCTACCCACCACTCAAAAGTATGATTTCGGTCAATTTTAAGAATTCAACTAATAACCAATACGAACACCTTTCAAGAGAAACAAAAAAAAAAATTGCATCACAAATTTTACGATTCCCATAATTCCCACACAAATGTAAGGTTTGATAAAAATAAATTGCACCGAATTTCATAGGATTTACTTCGTCTGTAAAACTAACATTCCATACATAGAATTTTGAATGTAATTAAAACCATCAATTAAGAAATTATTAACATCCACCCACTCCTTCTATCGAATCATCTATCCCCCCATACAAACCCAAACTTGTAAAAATCAACAATTATATGTACTGGAGCTATTGATCGTTATCGCAGTTAAGTGCCCTAGAACCCCCGTTCACTTAGTCTCCTATATCCACCCTAACCTTCATATTGACTTCCCATACTTCCTCAAGCAGTCGTAAAAATAATAAACTTCCCCGACTTGTCGGCAGATATTTTATTCCTAGTCCTAAAGATTTTAAAAAGTTAACGGTAAGAAAGTTCGAATTAAGAAAATTTGCGAAACAAAACCCTTTATACTTACACTGAGTAATAAACACTTGACTTCCTTTGCTGCTCCCATACAACCGATAAAAGACAGGATGCATACTAGCGCAGATGTGAAAACTAATACATAAACGGCTCCAGCAAAGAGATTTGTTCCTAAGAGTTCGTTGACGAAACTCCTGTCGACAATAGTCCAAATTCCTAGACCAAAGACACAAGCTCCTCCGATCTAGAATATTCAAGAAATAAAAAAGGGATTAGTTAAGAGAGAATCAAGGTGAGCCAGAAAGGAAATCTATCGCGAAATAAAATATTCATAAAGGATTTATAATATAAGGACATTTAATCAGAGACTATAGCAATCAGAGATAGTAACAGGAGCTCAGAGAATCTCTTAGATAAAAAAAATTTTCGCCATCACAATGAATATTAAGGTAGCTGTGAAAATAAAGCTTACAGAAAGTTGAAATGTCACGAGGACTATAGATGAACCTCTTAGACAGTATCGAAGTAGTATACCATCGGACATCACCATAGAGATGAAGCTCAACGATGGTTGACAAGCAGGAAGATACAAATTGCCAATGATTATTGTATATTGAAGTGCGCAAGAGGTCGCTGAATTTCAAGTAAAAATAATCATGTTCGCTTTTTAATTTAAAAATAACCACAAATTTAATTTTTACGCTTTTAAAAGTTTACTTAAACACTTTTGGTTCACTATACCGCTTAACTCTTTTTCCTGCTTTCCTTTTCGCTTCCAAAACTTCGGCTGCCTCCGTCGACTGCTCGATTTTTACTGTCACTTTCGCGTTCTAATCTGCAACTCACTCCGTCGACTGTTCAATCTCGACTGTCATTTTTGCGTTCTACTCTGCAGCTGATTCCGACTACTCTATCTCTACTATCACTTTCGCCTTCTAATCTGCAACTCACTCCGTCAATTGCTCAATCTTGCCTGACTCTATCGCGACTGCTTCTATTGCGATTTCACACGCAATGATCTCCACTGTTAATCTCTACCGTCGATCACACGACCTACTCACTTACTGAATTCTGCCTTGATCACAGGACTTACTCCCGCCTGTCGATCCCAGGATCGCTTACTGTCGCTAATAGAACTTCGCCTGTCGATCACAGGATTTACTCCTGCGGGTCGATTACAGCACTTACCCGCTTACTGAATTCCGCCTGACGATCACATGATTTACTCCTGCTTGTGGCAGAACTTAATCACTCACTCATCCCGGCCGTCGATCCCACTTGCCAACTCCCTTACTCACTTCCCAATTTGGACTCTTCTGTCCAAATATCAACTTACTACTAACTGCTTTCACTGCTCACTCTTGTTATTCCCTGATCGCTGATTGTCGACGCGTATTTGTTTTTGCTCTCATTCATGTAGAACCACTGCTAGTTGAAGACATCTATAACACTTGATGAGAACACATTGTAGTTACATATGTAAATTTTCGGAAAACGCACTCATGTGTATTTTGTTGTTGATTTCGTTTGAGGACAAGAGTGCAGTACACAATGTAGTGGTTAGAATCATGAACATTCGCAGATTAGCTTAGTGTTTACACGCGTGCACTTACATATTTGCTTTCGAGAATAGTGGTAGATGATGAGCAAGTAGAGCTGACATGACGAAATCCGTAGATCCGAATTCATAGATATCAAATAAATGAGAGATATCATAAATATCAAATAAATGAGAGCGATTTTAGTCTAGAGCTAAAGCACAGTATAACCAGTAAAATAACTCAGCCAAATATGCGGCTTGGTTTCGAAAACACACGTGCGTTTCCTCTCCTAGACACGTGTGTTGCCTCTCCCTCAAGCTTACAGTGAACAAATAATCTGATCTTTCCATTTCATTTTCGCAAAAGATTTCTTTTTATTAGACAAGAGCTAGCGAAATTGTAAGAAACGCCGATCATGACCCGCGCAGAGGTCCAAGTTGAATATGACGCGAGAAAAGGTTTAAGAACGCCGTGTACATGAATGAGTGGTAAGAGGTGTCGCAGAGTCGGCGGGACACGTAGCGAACGAGTCTGTCAGTACTTTTCTCTCTTTTTTTTTCAGGTAATGACGTCAAATTTTAGAGGTCTCTCATGAAAAACATGTTGAACCAGGCAATATACAGAGTTATTTTACTCAATGTACTGTACCTGAACTAAAGTGAAGCCTAATGCGTAGCATGTTGGAGTATAATGCGAAGGTGGGGAGTTCAAATCCCGTCCGACAAACAATTTCAGCACACTACTTGTGTACCCCCGCAAGGGAGATGAGGTTTTACCAATTCCTGCAACTATCTTTGGAGACTAGAGACTCACCCACAACCAGTTCTGCTTGACCTAAAAATGGCAAATGGACACTCAGTGGATCATGGGCTTATTACCCGTGATCTTAAATCCTAACTGATACAAGAAACGGATACAGCACCTCGGATACAGACTGATTCTACGGTAACGACTTTTGGCATTCGAAAACGGACTATGATTGGCTTCTGGAACGTTCGAACATTGAATGGCGGGTGAAGAGCTGGGGTCACTCGGTCCTTGCACCGCCAATCAGTGATCAACCGTGAAATGGGGCACTATAATATCCAAATTTTGGGCTTGAACGAGGTCAGGTGGATAGGATTAGGAGAATAACGAACCCCTAACGGAAACATCATTCTGTACGTTGGTCCTGAGAGTGAACCCAAAAATGGCGTGGCGTTCGTCCTTACACCGATAGCGAGAAACAGTCTCATCGGCTGGGAGCCAATCTCGGATAGGATTATCGTCGTCTGGCTCAGGATAAGTGTCAGAAACGTCACAATTTTACAGTGCTACGCACCAACTAATACCGCAACGCCTGGTGACAAAGAGGAGTTTTATAGCCAACTGAGTGCCAAGAGGTGATATTATTATCATCTCAGGAGATATGAACGCCCAGGCTGGCTCCGACAACACTGGACTAGAACACGTCATGGGGAAGCATGGTGACCCTTGGGTCGACGCGTCACGAACTTGGATTAAGAGACCCGAAAAGAATACTTCAGCTCAGCAAGATGGAAATAGGAAAAAAATTATTCATTTAGAGCCACGGAGATCTGCTTCATAAATGGGAATAAGGAGAGCTGGGTTCAAAGGGATGGTGGCTGCAAGTTGACTTTTGAATGAATGTACCTACTTCTAAATGTCGGAGATACTAAAGGAATTGTGAGGAAGGAAGCTATTGGGACAACTCGAGAAGTAGAATGGCTAGGATTAGTAGTTCATAAATCCCACATATTTTCGATATCTGGAATTCAAAATGTCTGATTAGCACGCTTGCAGAAGTGAAAAAAAACTAACCTATTACTTGTTGAGATCAGGCGACTAATGACCAATTTACCACCTTGTGTGATGGGCCAGTAGAGTTCACCCACAATCAGTCGTGCTTGCCTTAAAAATGGCAAACGAGCAATAACTAGTTTATTGGCTTATCAAACGATACAAGGCTGTAGCCTAGAGGGTAGCGTGTTGGTCTACAATGTGAAGGCGATTAGTTCAAATCCCGATCAACGTATAATTGCAGCAAGCTGCCTGCTTGGGTAAACCAACTCAATCAAAAATTCGTAAAAAGAGGGTTGTGCGAAGGGCTAACGACCCTTCCCCAATAAGTAATGAAAATGTTAAGGAACCGAAAGGTCAGGAGACCAAGGCCCGGTTTGGACTGTGTCATTGTAGAATTAGCAGAAGAAATGATACAAGAAACGGATGCAGTGTCTTGGATGCAGATTGATCTTTCGCATTCGAAACTGGTCAATGAGTAATTTTCAGAAAATTCAAACATTGAATGGCTATGGAAGAAGTGTGATAACTTCGTTCATACACCGCTAATCGGTGAAAGACCACGAAATTGAACATTATAACATCCAAATCTTAGGCTTCAGCGAAGTATAAAAGTTGCGCTGAATCAGAAGAAAAGAGCAGACACACAATTCTGTACGTTGGTCCAGGGTGTGAAACCAAAAATCACGTACAGATCGTTCAAACACCAATCTGGGATATGATTATCGTGGTAGAACTCAGGATTTAACTCAGAAACGTTACAATTTTATAGTGGTTATAAGTTTGGTTATAAGTCGCCGGAGGGAAAGATGTCTTCTCGATGTACGAGCGGAGTGTGGACCTGACGTCCGGAGCCATCACCACTTGATCGTTGCATGCCTAAGATTGAATACAACACTTCCCCTTACTTACTTACTTACGACGGCGCTATAGCCCAAATCAGACTTCAGCCTCCTAAATACTTTGCCTCCATCTATCTCGATTCAGTGACCGCGTCTTCTAGTTTGAAAATCTTAGCAGTGATTTGCTGTCTGCGTCAATCGAATTCTTCCAGCTGACTTTTCCTTTTAGTGTACGTTTGGGAATTCTTCCGTCATCCATACGCTCCACATGACCAGCCCATTGTAACTTCTTAAATTTTATGAGGGTTGACACTTCTGGATTGTCGAAGATGGCATACAATTCTCTATTGTATCGTGTTCTCCAGATCGAGTCTTCCCTCACAGGTCCGAGGATTCTTCTGAGGACCTTTCTTTCAAAGGCGTTAATTAGTTTTTCGGATGGCTCAGTTAATGTTCACGTTTCACTGTCATAGCACAGCACAGGTCTTATAAATGTTTTATATATTTTTAGTTTAGTTTTCCTGTGTACGTTCTGGATTTTGATTATAGCAAGTACCAAATAATAATAATACGTCTTATTTCCTATCACAATCCTTCTT
Organism: Chorisops tibialis; assembly: GCA_963669355.1. Lineage (NCBI taxonomy): Eukaryota > Metazoa > Arthropoda > Insecta > Diptera > Stratiomyidae > Chorisops > Chorisops tibialis. The sequence continues at coordinate 165,645,339 of OY770263.1, read as the reverse complement.
TTAATTTCATTGGGTTCGCTTCCATCCTTCGATAGGTTTGTCCCTAGGTATACAAAGTTTCTACATTTTCTAGGTTACAGTCCCTTACTGTAATATTTTCTCTTATTGGCGTCTTTCTCCTAGTTTGTGTAATAACTTTTGTTTTCTTTTCGTTAATACGTAGTCCAACTTCTCTTACTACCGAGTTAATGTTTACAAATACCTCTTTAGCACTCTCCAGAGATCTTGCAAGGATATCTATATCATCGGCATATGCTACGAGTTGAATCATAGTGTTCCCTTGGTATCAACGGGAAGTTTCCGAACAACATATTCGAGTGTCAATTTTTTTAAGGCCGTTGTCTGTTTTAAAGCTCGAAGTCAGATCGTTTTCTACTCTGACTTGTGACAAAGGCTCGATTATTGTCATTCTTGTAAGCCAAACTAATTTCGGAGGGACTCCAAACTCTAACATGATTTTATACAGTACGCGCCTATCGTATGCTTGTTTGAAGTCAACAAATATCTGATGCACATCAATATTATATTTCCAGCACCTGTTTAAGTAAGATATTCTCCGTAGTCGATCATGCAGCTCTAAATCCGTCTTGGTATTCGCCAATTACTTTGTCAGCATAGGGATTAATTCTCTTTTCCTGAATTTCGCAAAGATCTTATAAGCCGTACACAACAAAGATAATCCTCGGTAGTTTTCACCTTTTTCATAAATTGGGCATATGATGCTCCTACGCCAATCTTCAGGAAGTGTTTCCTGCGTCCATATATCCGTGACTAATGTGTGTAGGTGATGTGCTATGCAGGAGTCGCCGACAACACATATCCGATGGTCAGGAAATCCTGTTCCGCAAGCTTAATGTGAATAAGCTTGCAGATATTACGAGACAATGCGAATACAATACTTTTCCATGCTACGTATTTAGCAAGTGACGAAGAAATAGAGGGACTGGCGCAGAGCGATGACAAATCCTGGTTGATGAAAGACACTTGGGATTTTTTCAAGGCTGGCAATCGGGAAAACAACCAAATCAATAATGATCGCCCAACCTGTTTTCAAACGAAGATCTTCCGATAGCATAAAAAAGCTCTCTTGAAGTCTATTAGGTTTGATTCCGTACAAGACGACCGACCATACACTCTAGAGGGGATAAAAGTCTTCACCTTAAGTCAATTTGATTATTCTGATGACGCCTGTTTGCTTGCGCATTACATCGACTATTTCTATCGGAAAAGATGTGGAAGAGGTAAAAGATTTAAACAACACTACATCAGAAGTATTGCTAGCATGGACATTGAGGCTCGTATAATATCGATATCTACTCCAATTTCTTGATCGACATTCTCCCAGCAGGGGAGGTAGTTACTGGTCTAGACAACTTCGGCGATTCCAATAATTTGCCTTTGGAGTTTGACGAGTTCACGGAACGGAGCTATTCGATCGGTAACAAGCAAATTCAGAACGCTAGACCGAAGTGGGTCGCGGGGCAACACGTCGTTCACCACGTGTGATTCAAAACTAGCGCAGCCCTGCTAGAGATTATCTGAAACAACGGGGATGGTGACGGATACCCCCAACCGTGTCGCATCAGTTTGTATGAAAGGCGGGATGCAAATCGTGTATTCCTTCGTAGGCATCAGTGCAAGCCTATGGGAACGTGTTCAGGTAGGGCTGTAGGTGATCGAATGCGTTGTGCCAATTGTACCTGGTCAACGTGCCCAAGAACGTCACGTCCCTTGAGCAAAAAGTTGTGCAAGTAAATGTCGAATATAAGCTATACAAATGAGAGCAAGCAATGAGCGAAAGGATATGAGCGCCAAGAAAAGCTGATATGACTGTATCAGTTTTATGAAGCGGAAGAAAATAGCACCTGGTGAGCCTCGGCCTGAGTTTTCTCGTCAAACTAAATACATAGGAACTGATCGACATTGCATCTCATGGAACCGAGCAGTTGAAAATAAGGGCAATTATATAATCAAGTTCTAGCAACAACTTAAATACGCTGCTCAGGATCATCCATTCTGTGCCCCTATAGGAGGTCCTAAAAGGAATATTGATTGACGATTGTGAAAAGGATAAATTAATTCTAAAAATTTAAACTTTTATGAAAATTAATAAAAAAAAGACTTCAAATAAGTAGGTAGATACTTACGAACATTATGAAATTGGAAATAAACAGACTGTATTTAACGAACTGTCCGCAACAGTCCATACGCCCGCCGAACCCCATTTTTTCGTCCTGAAAGAAATAGAAAAAAAATCCGCTTATGTTAATATTTGAAATTTTACTTAACAACTATTTTAGAGATCTTATTCATTTGTCTTATTGCCAGTAAAAAATCCAAAATGTACCCCATAAATATTTGAATATTCAGGGCTTTCAAGCGGTATTTTTATTGTCCTGCTAATAAGTTAGTACCAGTAGTTTATTTCCTGCATTCTCGACGTGCGCACATGTCGCGACACAGATCACTATTTGGTAAAGACCAAATTCCGATGTCGAATCGCAAACCGAGAACACCCAAAAGCATACCCGGTTCCTAAATTCGACATAGGAAAACTCAAGGATGAGAAAGTAGTCGCGAAGTACGTATCAGCCTTCGAGAGGCACTTCGCACCAATACTGAATAACAACGCCAATATAGAAGAAATGTGGCAAAATATCAAAGATGGTATTACATCTGTCGCAAAGGAGGTGATAGGACAACAACCCGGCGAAAAAGAAATAACTGGTTCGACAACGAATGCCAAGATGCCTTAGACCGAAAAAACCAGGATTACAAAATATTAACAGAACGGCCGACACGAGCCAAATGGGACAAATATAATGATCTTAGACGATTTGCATTTGAAGTACAATAATGACGAAATTAAAAACATGAACGAACACTTTAAATTACACAACACAAGAGCCGCGTATTTCGTAGTCAAAAGGATGAAAGGGGGATACCAACCGAAAACAAACCTCTGCAAAGATGGAGAAGGGAACATTCTAAGTAATGCGGAAGATATAAAATTAAGATGGGCGCAATAATTTGAACACCTTCTTAATCCGAGCCCATCACCCGCACGAACAGCAGCAGCAGACACAATTGCAGGTATAACTGATGTAACAGCTGATGAAGATTCCGCTTTGAGTCCTCCTATACTCAAAGAAGTAAAAACAGCCCTGAGAAACCACCCAAATAACAAAGCGCCTGGCACTGATCAAATTCCAGCTGAGCTTCTGCAAACCGGCGACACCTGCATAGCATCTCCTACATAGATAAGTCACGAACATATGGGCGCAGGAAACACTTCCTGAAGATTGGCGTAAGAGCATCATATGTCCAATTTATAAAAAAGGTGACAAACTCTGCTGCGAACACTACCGAGCAATATCTCTGTTGTGTACGTCTTATAAAATCTTGACGAAAATTCTTGAAAAGAGAATTAAGCCCTATGCTGACAAAGTAATTGGTGAATACCAAGGCAGATTTAGAGCTGGACGATCAACAGCGGATCAGATATTCTCAGTTTAACAGGTGCTGGAAAAGTGCTGGGAATATAATATTGATGTGCACCAGATATTTGTTGACTTCAAACAAGCATACGACAGTATCGACAGGCGCGTACTGTATAAAATCATGTTAGAGTTTGGAGTCCCGCCGAAACTGGTTCGGCTTCCGAGAATGACAATGATCGAGTCAGAGTAGGAAACGATCTGACTTCCAGTTTTGAAACAGACAACGGCCTTAAGCATGGCCTCGCACCAATGCTTTTCAACTTAACACTCGAGTATCTTGTTCGCAAACTTCCCGTTGACACCAAGGCAACATTATGCTTCAAATCCACACAACTCGTAGCATATGCCGACGACATAGATATCCTTGCAAGATCTCTGGAGAGTGCCAAGGAGGTATTTGTAAACCTTGACTCCGGAGCAAGAGAAGTTGGACTACGTATTAACGAAAACAAAACAAAAAACATAAGAGAATTATGATTGGGCTTAAAGCCCAATCATATGATACTCTAGATGAGATGGAAATGACTTTAATATACCGGAAAATATATCATCTCAAATTCATTCGAATAGTAAATAGGGGCTTTTGCATAGGAGGTGGTAGAAGTAGAAGGGGAGGTTTGTGTTTTTCATATATGACACCGAACATGGCATGTATAATGATTTTGCTGAATTTAAAGTTTTTAGTTTTCAATATTTTTAAAGAAATTGGTCATAGTCTTCCCGAAATTGGGGCATTTGTATGGGAGGTGGCAGAGGAAGTGGAACGTTTTAGATGATTTTCAAACTGCTTATCATCACCCTTATCATCATGCTTTGATTCGATTTCAAAGTCGATAGATCTCATATACTATAAGGAGAAATGCTTTTCTTGACTTTATAATACAGATATTTGTATGGGAGCTGGTAGAAGGAGTGAAGTGGAGCTGATAATTTTTTTTAAAACTTATTTCAATTATTAATTAATTTGAAGTTTACACTTTTTCTAGTTTGAATGGAAATCGATAAAATGCATTTAACAAAAATTATGCATTTGTATGGGAGGGGGTAGAAGGAGTGTACGGATCAAAACAAATTTTTTTCGCATTATTATTATTTCTATGTGTATACTTTATACAAAATATCAAGTTGATAGCTTTAACAGTTTCGAAGAAAAATAATTTAATTCAAATTTCAAAATTTCGTGAAATTTGTATGGGAGGGGGTAGAAGGAGTGAGGTGAAGTTGATAATTATTTTTAAAATAAATTGCTATTACAGTAAAATTTATTCTGAGAAAATTTCGTCTTTCCAGCTTTACTAGTTTCAATGAAAATCGAAAATATGTATTTTTAAAAATTGTCCATTTGTATGGGAGGGGGTAAAAGGAGTAAAGGGATCGGATCAATATTCAGTCATATTAATGATATCTATATCATAATACTTTAACCCAAATTTCAAGTTGATAGCTTAAATGGTTTCAAAGAAAAATCAATTTCTGAAAATTTCGGAATTTCGTGAAATTTGTATGGGAGGGGTTAGAAGGAGTAGGGGGATGTGGCCCGTTCACGAACTTAAAGTTACTTTTTTGCTAAAAATTACACACAACAAATTTCAGCACGATAGCTCAAAGCGTTCGAGAGTTATGCTGTAGACAGACGCACAGACGGACAGACGGACAGACGGACAGACAACAACTCGGATTCGAAGTTTTTGAGCGACAACAAATATTTCTGTACCCTTGGCGGCTCTGTGCGAGCATTATTTCTTAGCGTTACAAACGGAAAGGCAAACACAATATACTCTCAGATTTCATCTAGAGTATAAACATAACAGGGCTACGATTGCGCGTAAAGCGCAATCTTACGAAACTCTAGATGAAATAGAATTTTTTGTGATCCCAAAAAATTTTGTATTGGGAGTGTTAGAAGGGATGATAGCATTGAACTAATTTTTTCCACATCATGCTAAAGTAGCTCTAAAAATGTTTTATACAAAATGCTTACTCCAAAAATTGAATGGGAACTGAGAAAATTAGTGAGTTAGAATTAATGAAAAGGTGCAGTTTGTATGGGAGGTGGTAGAATGAGTGGGGGGATTTTAGTGATTTTTTCAGAAATAACTAGAAATATTATAAAATTGACATCGCTTAAATTTCAAACTAGTGCCATTCATACTTTTCAAGAAAATCAATTTTGTGTGATGCTGTGAAACTCTGTCATATTGTATGGGAGGGGGAAGAAGCAGTAAAGCTAATCAAATATTTTTTCTGATCTTAGTGATAATACTAATTAAGTATTTATTACAAAATATAAGCTCGATAAATGTTATATGTTCTGAGAAAATCGTCTTAGAGCTTTTCATGAAAAAGTGTAGTTTGTATGGGAGGGGGTAGAAGGGGTGAAGCTAATCGTCCAATTTTTTTTTGGCCTTACTAACAATTTTAAATAAATATTTTTAAATTTTATACGCACTGAGTAAATTGGCTTAGAGTAATTCATGACAAGTAAAGTTTGTATGGGAGGTGGTAGAAGGAGGGGGAGGACACGCATAATTTTTAGACGGTAGATTGATATTATTATAAAAATAACATATTCCAAATTTCAGGCCAAAAACTTTTATACTTTTCGAGCAAATCCGTTTATTGTCAAATTGCGCAATTGTGTCGTTTTGTTTGGGAGGAGGTAGAAGGGGTAGAACGATTTGGCCCATTCACGAACTTGACCTTACTTTTTTATCTAAAACGACGTGTACAAAATTTGAAATATCTAGTCCAACGCGTTCTCAAGCTAGAGAGCGCACGGACGGACGGACGGACATCCGGTTTTGAGGTTTTAAGTGATAATATTAACTTCTGTATCATTCATTTTTTTTTTCTCCTAGCCTTATTTCTTAGCGTTACAAACTTTAGAGCAAAGTTATAATACTCTCAGATTTCATCTAGAGTATAATTATGACGCAAACTAGGAAAAAGACGCCAATCAGACAAAATATTACGGTAGGAGACTATAACCTAGAAAACGTAGACAACTTCGCATACCTAAGGGCAAACCTATCGAAGGATAGAAGCGAGCCCATCGAAATCAAAAGAAGGATAATGTTGGCAAACAAGACTTATTATTCAGAAAAGACTTTAATATACCGGAAAATATGTCATCTCAAATTCTTTCGAATAGTGAATAGAGACTTTTGCATGGGAGGTGGTAGAAGTAGAAGGGGAGGTTTGTATTTTTCGTATATGACACCGAACATGGCATGCACAATGTTTTTTGCTGAAATTAAAATTTTAAGTTTTCATTATTTTTAAAGAAATTGGTCATAGTTTTCCTGAAATTGGGGCACTTGTATGGGAGGTGGCAGAGGAAGTGGAGCGTTTAAGATGATTTTGAAACTGCTTATAGTCATCCTTATCACCATGCTTTGATTCAATTTCAAAGTCGATACCTCTCATATACTTGAAGGAGAAATGCTTTTCTTGAATTTATAATACAGATATTTGTATGGGAGGTGGTAGAAGAAGTGAAGCGGAGCTGATAATTTTTTCTAACTCTTATTTCAATTGCAAAGAAACAAATTCTGGCAAAATTTGAAGTTTGTACTTTTTCTAGTTTGAATGGAAATCGATAAAATGCATTTAACAAAAATTATGCATTTGTATGGGAGGGGGTAGAAGGAGTGTACGGATCAAAACAATTTTTTTTTGCATTATTAATATTTCTATTTGTATACTTTGTACGAAATATCAAGTTGATAGCTTTAACAGTTTCGAAGAAGAACAATTTAATTTAAATTCCAAAATTTCGTAAAATTTGTATGGGAGGGGGTAGAAGGAGTGAGGTGAAGTTAATAATTATTTTTAAAATAAATTGCAATTATAGTAGAATCAATACTGACAATTTGGTCTTTTCAGCTTTACTAGTTTCAATATAAATCGAAAATATGTAATTTTTAAAATTGTCCATTTGTATGGGAGGGGGTAGAAGGAGTAAGGGGATCGGGTTAATATTGCATGATATTAATGACATCTATATCATAATACTTTGACTTAAATTTCAAGTTGATAGCTTAAATATTTTCAAAGAAAAATCAATTTCTTAATATTTCGAAATTTCATGAAATTTGTATGGGAGGGGGTAGAAGGAGTGGGGGGATGTAACCCATTCACGAACTTAAAGTTACTTTTTTGCTAAAACTGACACACAAAAATTTTTAGCACTATAGCTCAAAGCTTTCGAGAGTTATTCTGTAGACAGACGCACAGACGGACAGACTGACAGACAGACAGACAGACAGACAGACAGACAGACAGACAGACGGACAGACGGTCTCTCGGAATAGAGGTTTTTGAGCGACAACAAATATTTCTGTACCCCTGGTGGCTCTGTGCGAGCGTTATTTCTTAGCGTTACAAACGGTAAGGCAAACAAAATATACTCTCAGATTTCATCTAGAGTATAAAAAGGTCCTCAGAAGAATCCTCGGACCTGTGAGGGAAGACTCGATCTGGAGAATACGATGCAATAGAGAATTGTATGCCATCTTCAACAATCCAGAGCGTATGGATGACGGAAGAATTCCCAAACGCACACTAAAAGGGAAAGTCAACGGACAAAGACCGGTCGGAAAACCACGAAAGCGCTGGGAGGATTCGATTGACGCAGACAGCAAATCACTGCCAAGATTTTCAAACTGGAGGACGCGGTCACTGAACCGAGATGGATGGAGGCAAAGTATTCAGGAGGCCAAGGTCCGATTTGAGCTGTAGCGCCATCGTAAGTAAGTAAGTAGTTTATTTCGACTTTAGATAAGCTCACAAGAGAAGAAGAACTGCATGATGTAAAGAAATAGATAAATTAAAAAACATGTTCTTACACTGCAATTTTTTTCCGTTCACCATATGCCTACACAAAAAACCAGCTGTCGTATGTGATTTTTCAAGCATAAAGAAAAACAAAAAACAACCTACAGCTGACCTAGAGCTACAACCAACAAATATAGTTCAATAGAGATTTCGGAATCTTTTAATTTTCTACACAAAATTTTACTTACAAAACTATTTTCTTATCTCCTTATTCCCACCCAATGAGAAAAAAATTTTGAGTTTAAAAATTTTCCATAATTGTTTCTCATTTACTTAAATACCTTTATGCTATAGTAAGATAGAAACCCAAAAACAACATTTTTCCTACTGTTTTTTTCAAGTAACTTTCAAGACAAACCAAGGAAGTTTTCTTCTACCCAAAAAAATCGTTTCTTCATTTTAAATACGAACATATATCAACTATTTTCCATATCCTAATCATCTTAAGAAATCTCTTAAGAACTTTCCAGACAAACTTTAAAAAAAAGTACAAAAAAGTATTTTTCATAATTCCATGACTCTTGATTCCCTCAATTAAAATGTTAATTAAAATCATTGACCGCGTTCTTTTTTTTTTATTATCCAACTTAGAAAATCGTTTGAGTTCCGGTAGAGAAAATTTTATAGAGGATCTGTTGGTTTCAGACACATATAACATTAGGATATTTCCCTAGGCAACAATATACGATACGTCGAGAACGAGGATGAGGCATAGAAGGATACCCACCTATGCTACCATACGTAGCGCTCTGCCCCATTTAGACAGAATCCTTTCTATTCATTTCCACCTGGCCAAATTTCGATTTTAATTAGATGAAATGGGATTTATGGTCATAAAATCTTTCTCCCCCGAGAGAGTCATTTAAATGAGCAGGTGGCTGGGATTTGTCCAGGTAATGGTGACGGTAGAGTATCCTTTGTAGGAAAGATATCCATATGCATAAGAATGACTGTGGGTTTTTGGATGACTACTACATCAGGAGGACGAAGAAATCTCTATAGTCTATCGCAATTTTGGTTTGCGTTGGGGACGGTTTTGCTTGCATATGAAGTGATTTCAATTAACTTATGGTCAGGTCCTTCCCGTATTGAATTAGAATGTCGCCAACATTTTCGGATTATATAATATCAAGTCAGATATAATATACCTTTCTTGTGATTCGGTTTATAAAGTCGCATTATGCAAGAAATTAAGTTTATTATAAAACATAACTAAATTGGGCTTTACGCCCAATCATATGATACTCTAGGTGAAAAGGGAAAGAGTTTAATGTACCGTACAAATTCTTTTTAATAGTAAATAGTGGCTTTTGTGTGGGACGTAGTATAAGCATAGAGGGCAGGTTTGTAATTTTGGTATATGCCACGTTCGGTGGCTTGCAAAATGTTGTGTGTCGTTCAAAGAAATTAGACCTAATTTTCTTGAAATTGGGGAATTCGTATGGGAGGTGGCAGAGGAATTGGAGGATCTTAGATGATTTTGAAACTGCTTATCAACATCCTTATCATGTTGCTTTGTTTCATTTTCAAAGTCTTGCTCTCATATGTTCGAAGGAGAAATGGTTTTCTTGAATTTATGTACAGATATTTCTATAAGGAGTGAAGCGAAGCTGATAATTATTTTTTACATTTATTACAATTATTAAGAGACAAATTCTAAGTTGTTCTTTCTAAGTTGGTACTTTTTCTAGTTTTAATCGAAATTTATATAATGCTTTTACTAAAATTATGCATTTGCTTGCGAGGGGATAGAAGGAGCATACGGGTCAAATCAAAATTTTTTGTCGTCATTGATATTTATATTATTAAACTTTTCACACAACCTCAAGTCGATAGCCTTGACAGTTTCGAAGAAAATTAGTTTAATTGAAATTTCAAAATTTCGTGAAATTTGAATGGGAGGGGCTAGAAGGAATGAGGTGAAGTTGATAATTTTTTAAAACAGAATGAAATTATAATAATATTAATTGTGACGAAAATTTCTTTTCAGCTTTGCTAGTTTCGTTGACAATGGATAAACTGAAGTTTTCACAATTGAGCATTTGTATGGGAGTAGTGAGAAGGAGTGAGGGGAGCACATCAATATTTTGTAACTTTAATGATATTTACTTTGACCTTAATTTGAAGTTGATAACTAGAATAGTTTCGAGGAAAAATCAACTTCTTAAAATTTCGAAATTTCATGAAGAAGGAGTAGGGAGATGTAGCCCGTTCGCGAACTTAAGGTTTCTTTTTTGCTAGAAATGACACACAACAAATTTCAGCACGATAGCTCAAAGCGTTCAAGAGTTATATTGTAGACAGAATAAAGGTTTCGAAGCGACAACAAATATTTCTGTATCCTTGGAGGCTCTGTGCGAGCATTATTTCTTAACGTTACAAACGGTAAGGCAAACACAATATAATCTAAAATTTCATCTAGAGTATAAAAACAGTAGTAGTAGTCTCCACGGTTATCACAAATTGGAAGAGTGACAAAATTTAAAATACTGAAATTATTGGGTTCAAAAACTCATGAGTCAACTAAAATTATAATATCATTAATAATGATCTAGGACGATCACGATTTTTCTGATCTCATAAATTTATCCATTTAAAAAAGAAAGACCGGAATTGTAAATGCACATTAATTGTAATTTTGTATCGCTTCCCTCACCCTGAATTATTCTCTATAACTCAATATTCTGCGTAACTACAGAGATCGAAACGTGACTTATCTGATTACATTTATGTAAGATCGTTACGAATTTATGCAATTCGAATACGTTGCAGTTTTACTAATTTATTCTAATTAATGCAGTGAATCACTTAAGTAATACTCAAGCAGCTAATAACTATCAATTTTTGATTTAATAATACTTTAGAAAAGTTAAGTACAGTCACATAGTTTCTATTTTGTAATTTCAGGAGAACTAATTCATCGTCACGTTAGTTTATAATGAGTTTTATCCATAAAATGTATATGCAAAATAAATTTGCGTCTTTCTTAATTTTTAATGGCGCTATACCTAGTCGTGCCATAAGTTCTGTCACACGTATATGGGCAATTTTTGTATAAATGAAAAAGAGTTTTTGACAAAGGAAAATATATTTTATTTTGGCATACTAATGGAAGTAAAATAAGCAACAAATTATTCAAAGTGGCCGCCTTTAGCCTTAACACAGCTCTTTAATCTGTTGGGCCAGTCATCGATAGCAGTACGCACTGTTTCTAGCGGAAAATTAGCTACTGCTTCTGTCAAAGATCGCTTAAGGCTCTCGATATTTGGGTGTCGTCTCGTGCACACCATGGACTCTAACTCCGCCCACAGTTTGTAGTCCAGGGGATTCAAATCTGGGCTCCCAGAAGGCCATTCCGTCGCCCTTATAAACTGTGGAATATTGGTTTCCAAACACGCTTGTGTGGTTCGAGCTTTGTGGGCTGGCGCAGAATCATGCTGGAAAACCCAATGTCGATTGTTGAATAGCGTAGAGTTCAGCGGCTTCACACATCCCTCCAGGATGTCCTTTTGATAATTTTTCGCTGCAGTTTTTACGCCTTTTTCGCAAAAATGAAGCTCGGTGACCCCTTCGTAGCTGACACCCCACCATACCATGACTGATGCTGGATGATGTCCTCGCTGTACCCTAGTGGCAACTTCTCGGGCTTCTATGGAGCTGTGGGCATACACCTTATCATTTTGGCGGTTGAAATGTTCCTCCACCGTAAAAATTTTTTCATCGGTAAATAAAATTTCTCGATGTTTGTTGTTGCCGTACCGCCGAAGGAGCTCTTTCGATCTGGTGCTCCTAATTTGCTTCAACTGCTCAGTCAGCAAATGTCCCGTTGATCGTCGAAAGGCACTCATCCCGAGGTCAGATTTTATGATGCGAGACATACTTCGGGTGGAGATGTTCATCTCTCGAGCCATGATTCGTTGTTTACGAAGCGGATTTCGACGAATTCGACTCTCGACCGCTTTGATGGCAGCAGAAGAACGTACATCACGCGGACGTCCAGAACGAGGTCGATCTTCAATAGTCTGGATCGCGTTATATCTCTGGATCGCACGATACACAAATCTTTGCGTTATTTTTAACGGGCACAACAACTTGAAAATTTCACTCGCGGATTTTCCACACTTATGTAGTGCAATCACTGCAGTTCGGTTTTCTATTACACCCCATTCCATCTTCACACGTTAACGAACACACTTTAAATGACCATCAACTGTCAACAACATTATGACGTTTATAAAACTGGCCGATATTGAAATGTCACTCATAAAATAAAGTTGTTGCCAATGTGAGAAATTATGTGACAGAACTTATGGCAGGACTAGGTAGTCACGCCTTAATTTCCGTGAAAAATTTAGTTTAGCGCTAAGAGGAAAACGAAGGCTGTTTTGTATATTTTTTCTTAGTCAAGCAGTGAGTTTGACATTAAACTAAATGACGAATAGGGCATTGAGCAGGGAGCTCTAATGGTAAATAATTTTTCTACTTTGGATGAAATCTGAGAGTATTATAAGTTTGCCACAAAGTTTGCAACGCTAAAAATCTGGCTCGGAAAAAAAATGGATGATACAGAAGTTCATATAATCACTCAAAAATCTCAAAACCGGATGACGGGATGTCCGTCCGTCTCCTCTCTAGCTTGAGAACGCGTGGATGTAGAGAGTTCAAATTTTGCACACGTCGTTTTTGACAAAAAAAGTAAGGGCAAGTTCGTGAACGGGTCAATTCGCTCCACCCCTTCTATTCCCTCCCATACAAAATGACACAATTTCTCAATTTGACAATAAACGGATTTTCTCGAAAAGTATAAATGCTATTGATCTGAAATTTGGAATATATTTATGATGATTTTATTCTACTGTATAAAAATTATTTGTGTCCTCCCCCTCCTTCCACCACCTCCCATACAAACTGCACTTTTTCATGAAATGGTCTAAACCAATTTACTCAGTGTGTATTAAATATATCGAGCAGAAATTGTGCGCTAAATATTTATTTAGAAATATTAGTAAGGCCAAAAAAAAATAGTCGATTAGCTTTGCCCCTTCTATCCCCTCGCATACAAAATGACACAATTTCGCAATTCAACGATGAACGGATTTGTTCGAAAAGCGTAAAAGCTATTGATCTGAAATGTGGAATATATTACTTTTATAGTGATTTCAATCTACTGTACAAGAAGTATTTGAGTCCTTCCTCCACCACCTCCCATACAAATTGTGACTTTTTCATGAAATACTCTAAACAAATTAACTCAGTAAGTATAAAATTTATCAAGCTTAAATTATGCACTAAATATTTATTTTGAATTATTAGTAAGCTTCATTCCTTCTCCATACAATCTAACACAATTCAACAACTTCACAAAAAGTCGATTTTCATGAGAAGTATGAATGCCACTGATCTGCAATTTAAAACATATCAAAAGCATAATGCTTATAGTTTTTTCTGAAAAAGTCATTAAGAATCCGCCTCTACTTGTACTACCTCCCATACAAACTACACGATTTCACTAAATCCAATACCTTAATTTTTAAATCCTAAATTTGGTATAAAACATTTTGATAGCAACCGTGATGCGTGATGTGAAAAAATTAGTTCAATGTCGTAACCTCCTCTATCCCTATGCAATTTCTTAAATTAGAAAAAAAAAATATCTTTCATCTAGAATATCGCATGATTGGGCTTTAGTCCTGTTATGTTTAATATTGAATACAATGAAATATTTTTGCACATAAACGTATAAAACGGGTCCAATGAGCCACTGAGAATGATCAGGTTAATTCAAAACTTCCTCTCAAATATAGCAGAAAAATGATTGGTCGTAACCTCAAATCATGCGATATTCTATACGAAAGGAAAAACAGTTCAAGGCATCGCAAAATATGTCTGGTTTACAAAACTCTGCAGAAATCATATCACACGTGCAATATGCGAGTCCGAAAATGATGTCGACATAGCTACATATGACTATAGGCATATCACACATTTCGTTTGTGGGTGAAATGTTTAAAGCATAAACAACAGAAACAGATAATTAATTACGATCTTCGATTATATACTTGCTTAAATACTCGTTTCTTGTAGCCGTTTTACAATTCATCAATGAATAGTTAAAAGTACTTCATTAATGAATGTCCATTTATCCCGCTTGATCAATCATTAATGTATCGTCAACGATCAAAACACTCGTTAATATAATTCATTAACGAGTCTTTAATGAATTATTTTGTTTATTGAAAAAGCACCGATCAAAGTACCAAAAATATTGCAGCCGTAAGAGGTTTGGTTCAAAATGCGCCCAATCAGTTAATTCCACGCCGTTCACAAGAATTTGGAATCTCTCAGTCCAAATTGTTGCAAATTTTGCGTAAAGATCTTGGCCTACACCATACTACACAAATGGCGCTGAAACTTCTCCGATTGGGCTCTGCTAAAGTTATGTTATGTTCTTATTGAAAAACTCGATATTACTCTCATATTTCACCGAGTACAATTATTTAAAAAAAATAACATATTTTGGATGTGGGTTATAAGTCTTTCAATCAGTTTTCAATCTAAATAAACTGCCAACAAGTCGGGCGTAACTTTATTATTTTTGGGACAAGTTGAGGATACGTGGGAAGTCAGAATGGGAGTTCTAGGGCAGGGCTGTTGTCAATTATTTAACACTTAACTGCAATTATGATCAGTAGCACCAGTACAAAGAATCAATATTTCATACATTTAATCACGCAAACTTCAATTTATGGGTGTAAAGGGGGGAGGGTGATATAAGTGGTGGGTGGATGCTAATTCTTTTTTAATTGATTGCTTGAATCACGTTCAATATTCACTGTATAGAATGTAAGTTTCAAGGACGAGTAAATTCTATGAAATTCGGTGTATTTTATGTTCTTGAAACCATACATTTGTATGGGGGTAGAGGAGGGGAGCGAATCACATACTTTGTGATGCAGTTTTATTCAGTTTCTCATGAGAGGTGTTTTTATAAAATTTGAAATTCGTAGCTTTTAATTTTTTGGTTATTATTTGATTTATTGAAATTGGTCGAAATCATACTTTTGTTTGGGAGGTGGTAGAAGGGCAAGTCAAATTTCTTAAAATGATTGATAAAAAACTATTGTATGGGAGTGAGTAGAAGTTTTGAAGGCATTCGACCAGTTAATATCTTAAACTTTCAATAATTTTTTTTTAATGAATTTCACAAATTTTCAAGTTTGTAGATTAAAATTTCAATCAAAAAGTTTATGTATTTTTTTCCCAATACACATGAAACATCTCGTGCAGGTTAGGGCACCGTTCCGTAAATAAGAGTTCTGTGAGCACAAGGGGATTTCAATTTAAATTTAAATAAATCACACTATTAGTTTAACAAGTTCTCTTTAATTAGGTAAAGAGCTCACAGGTTTTATAATTATTTCCTTCTCGTTCGATTCTCTTTCCTGTCGGTCGAGTATACATGTAGTTTGCTGGTTGATGGTCCCCGAAAACTCGATGGTCGTACGTTCTATTGCGCAGATGTTCATAAGGTAGTCGCCCGAGTTCCCTATCAGTCGAGAATAGTTGATACTCTTTTCTTGATGATGTGTAATTCGCGTTCTTTATAATGTTGGTACGCGCACATTAATTTGATGATAAGCAAGTAGAGCTGATATTTCGTTTTACTTTGGAGTACAGACTGCGGATATTTCACTGGGATTAACATGCAACAAAATACAGAGCTCTACAATCTGACACAATTTCAAGTTAATACCTGCCTTGGATTTTGAGAATTTTGAAATATAACGGTTTGAAATTTTGAAAAGTGGACCATTTCTGTAATGCTCCTCATTTCCTCTCACCACTAAAATGCCGAAATGTTATATTTATTCTCATATTCCGCTAGCATAGACTTAGGACACCATTTTTTACTTTATTATTATAATAATAAAGTATTGTGATCGACACAAGAAAAAAAAAAGTTTGCTACCCTGAAATTTTTTTTTTTCGCGTTTCATGACTAAATTAGCCTAAAAATGCAAAAAAAAAAATCCGTCTGTCTGTACGCCGTCCGCCGTACGCCGACGTGTACGCTCAGCGCACATTAACTCCCAAACCCTTCAAGATAGAAAGTTCATTTTTGGGGGGATTGTAGATAGTTGCGGATCTCAGGCGGATACCCATTTTGGGGGTATACGGGTTCAGGGGGAGGCAGGGGGAGGCGGGGGGAGCGCTTAAACCGAAAAATACGAATTCAAATATCTCAACCATGATAATAGCTAGGAAGCTAAAACTCAACATTAATATAGAGGGGTTTGTGGGACAACTTTTAAAAATAATTTAGAACCAATTGCCGGCCGAATTTTTTTTTCAAATGATTATATCTCCGAAATTACTTATCGAACCAAAATCATATTTAGAGACCGTCAAGGCAGCATATAGTTTCATCGGAACCAGCTTAGAAAGCGGCTAATTATTGTAAGGGGGAGGGTCAGGGGGGGTGCAAAGAAAAACACTTAAGAATTAATATCTCAACTATCTCTTAAGCTATGTAATTGAAACTTAAAACTTATATTAAGCTATACTAGGCAAATACAAAAAAAATATAACATGTTGAAATAATAGTAGTGGGGGGAAATGGGGAGCATGTCAAAAATGGCGCACTTTTCAAAATTACAAATCCTTATATCTCCAAAAATAGTATAGATATCAAATCAAAAATTTTTCAGATTGTAGAACTACATAATAGTTAATTTTGGTAAGTTGGGGGGTGTAAGGGGAGGGAGGTGATAAGCAAAAATATTGAAAACTTTGAGTGATTTTTTTAGGGCTCTGGTAAGAGATACAAAGTTAAAATTTTGCACGTGAATACCTATATTTAATCCACATAGAAAAATAATAATACCTTGATCCATATTTGTTATAAACCGACCCCCCCGGTCTAACGTGCACAACGTGTTTCATGTGCATTGAAAAAAACACATAAACTGAAAATTTTTGAGTGAAATTTTAAGGTAGAAATTTGAAAATTTGCAAAATGCATTTAAAAAAAATCCCTAAATATACGAAATATTAACTGGTCGAAAACCTTTAACACTTCTACCTCCTCCCAAGCAATATTATTTTTTCGACCATTTTCAAGAAATCAATTATCACCTAACTATTAAAAGCTATCAATTAGAAATTTTGCATAACAACTAACAAAAATAATTAAAATGAAATTGCGTTAAAAGTTTTAAAATCGCGCTTGACCTTCTACCCCCTCCCATACAAAAGTATGATTTCGACTAATTTCATTAAATCAACTAATAACCAACAAATTAAAAGCTACGAACTCGAAATTTCGTACGAGAACCTTACAATAAAAATGAAAGAAAATTGCATCACAAGTTTTACGATTCCTCTACCTCCTCTACCCCCTCCCATACAAAATTATTTTTTTTGGAGCATTTTTAAGAAATCAGTTATCAGCTAACTCTTAAAAGCTATCAATTTCAAATTTGGCATAAGAACTTATAAAAATAATTCAAATGAAGTTGCTTTAAAAGTTTTGAAATCGCGCTTGCGCTTCTACCCCCTCCCATACAAAACTATGATTTCGACCAATTTCATTAAATCAACTAATAACCAACAAACTAAAAGCTACGAACTTGAAATTCTATACAAGCACCTTACAAGAGACGCGAAATAAAACTGCGTATCAAATTTTACGATTCCCCTATATTCTCTACCCGCTCCCATACAAATTTTCGGTTTCATGAATGTAAAATACACCGAATTTTATGAAAATTCTATGCAACTTCGTCTATGAAACACATTGTATACAGAGAGTATTGGACGTGATTCAAGCAATTAATTAAAAAGCTATTAACATCCACCCACCCTTACTATTACCCCTACTCCTCCCCTCATAAAAACCAAACTTACAGAAACGAATGAAATATTGTTAACAGTCCTGCCCAAGAACTCCCTTTCACTTAGCCTTCCCTAACCACTCTAACCTGCATATTAACTTTCCACTCATCCGCAACTTGTCCCAAGAATAATAAAGTTTCGCCCGACTTGTTGGCAGTTTATTTTTAATTACATAGCTTAAGAGATGCCCAGCAAACAATTTAACGAGCGCTCGCAAATAACGATCTTAAAACGAGGATGAAATGCCACGAAACAAATAAACTGCATGATGATCAGACGCAAACCAAACAAAAAGGGTCGTACAACGTCGATCTTGTTATATACAAGCAGTTTACATTTCACCATGCGCATTAACAGAGTCAAAAATTATTTCGTGTCGATATCTCAGAATATTGCAAACGCAAACGGTGGAAACATTGGATGGATTGCTGAGGTGTCCGCGTGTGATTGTGGGTGTGTGTCTGTGAAATGTTTAAAAGTTATAAACAGCAGAAACATCACAAGAAGCAGTTGCGATCTTTTCTTGTTTAGCTTTAAAAGCCAAGTTGTTTAATAAATCGTTAATATTTCATAAATAAGATCGTTTATGAATCGTTAACGACATTAATTATAGATTGATAACGATTATATACATGCTTATATACTCGTTTATTGTAACCATTTTACAATTCATTAATGAATCGTTAAAAGTAATTCATTAACGAATGTCCATTTAGTCCGCTTGATGAATAGTTAATGATCAAATCGCTCGTAAATATAATTCATTAATGATTCTTTAACGAATTATTTGGTTTGCTGGGTAGTCGAGATATTTATTTTTAAGTGGTTATCTTTGAACCCCCTGACCCACTTTCATGTATTGGCCACCCTTAAGGTGGTTATGGTGGATTTTTTTGCCATATAATTTGTCCTAAGATATTAATTTTTATACTCTAGATGAAATCTGAGAGTATATTGTGTTTGCCTCACCGTTTGTAACGCTACGAAATAACGCTCGCACAGAGCCGCCAAGGGTACAGAAATATTTGTTGTCGCTAAAAAACCTCTATTTCAAGTGACCGTCTGTCCGTTTGTCCGTCTGTCTGTCTGTCCGTTTGTGCGTCTGTCTACAGCATAACTGTCGAAAGCTTTGAGCTATAGTGCTAAAAAAATTTTTGTATCACTTTGAGCAAAAAAGTAACTTTAAGTTCGTGAATGGGCTACATCCCCCCACTCCTTGTACCCCATCCCATACAAATTTCATGAAATTTTGAAATATTAAGAAATTGATTTTTCTTTGAAACTATTTAAGCTATCGACTTGAAATTTAGGTCAAAGTATTATGATATAGATGTCATTAATATCACGAAATATTGATCCGATCCCCTCACTCCTTCTACCCCCTCCCATACAAAAGGACAATTTTGAAAAAAACATATTTTCGATTTTCATTGATACTAGAAAAGCTGAAACAAACAAGAACAAACAAAATTTTGCTAGAATTGATTCTACTATAATTGCAATTAGTTTTAAAAAGAATTGTCAACTTCACCTTACTCCTTCTACCCCCTCCCATACAAATTTCACGAAATTTTAAAATTTAAATTAAATTACTTTTCTTCGAAACTGTTAAAGCTATCAGCTTGATATTTTGCATAAAGTATAAAATAGAAATATCAATAACGCGGAAAAAAAATTTGTTCTGATCCGTACATCCATACAAAGGTATAACTCTTGTTAAATGCATTATATCGATTTCCATTAAAACTAGAAAAAGTATAAGCTTAAAATTTTGCCGGAATTTGTTTTTCAATAATTGTAATAAATGCTAGAAAAAATTATCCGCTCCGCTTCACTTCTTCTACCCCCTCCCATATAAATATCTGTATTGTAAATTCAAGAAAAGCATTTCTCTTTCGAATACATGAGAGCTATCAACTTTAAAATTGAATCAAAGCATGGTGATAAGAATGATGATAAGCAGTTTCAAAACTATATTAAACGCTACACTTCCTCTGCTACCTCCCATACAAATGCCCCAATTTCAGGGAAACTATGTTCAATTTCTTTAAAAATAATGAAAACTTAAAACTTTAAATTCAGCAAAAAACATTTTGCATGCCATGTTCGGTGTCATATACGAAAAATACAAACCTCCCCCTCTACTTTTACCACCTCCCATGCAAAAGTTTCTATTCATTATTCGATTGAATTTGAGATGATATATTTTCCGGTATATTAAAATCATTCTCATTTCATCTAGAGTATCATATGATTGGGCTTTACGACCAATCATAATTCTGTTATGTTTAATTATAAGTAATTCCAAAGATATAATCATTTGAAAAAAAAATCGGCAAATGGTGTTTAGCCCCCTTCCTCCCCCCTCCTATTTCGGGCCCCAATGGATAAAAAAATTAAATTATTTTTATAGTTTGTCCCACAAATCCTTCTATTTGTGTATCGAATTTCAGCTTTCTAGCTAGAACCATGGTTGAGATATACGAATTACTATTTTTCGATTCTAGCGGGTTTTACCCCGTACACCCTCCAAAAATTTAAGTCCACCCAAAAATAAACTTTCTATCTTGAGGGTTTTGGGAATTAATGTGCTCTGAGTGTACACGTACGGCGGACAGACAGACTGATTTTACTTTATTATTTTTTAATAATAAAGTATTGTGATCGACACAGAAAAAAAAAAAAATTTGCTACCCTGAAATTTTTTTTTTTCGCGTTTCATGACTAAATTAGCCTAAAAAAGCAAAAAAAAAAAATCCGTCCCGCCGTACGCCGTACGCCGTACATATGGACTCGTACCTCCAAGACCGTTAAAGGTAGAATGTTGGTTTTTGGGTGGATTGTTAATTTGGTAAGTGAGCTCCATTATCCAAATTTTGGGGAGTGTGGGGTGGAAGGGGGAGGCGGGGGGATGGAAAAAGTCGAAAAATACACTTGCTAATATCTTCACCACGAATGCAGATAGAAAGATGAAAATCAGCATGCATATAGAGAAGGTTGTGGGACATACTCCAAAAATAATTTAATTTTTTTATCCATTGGCGTCCGAAAAGGGGGGGCTAAAAACAAATTGTCGGCCGAATCTTTTTTTGAAATGGTTATATCTTCGAAACTACTAACCATAAAAAATTCATATTTTGGGACAATTAAGATGGCGTATAGATCCATCAGAATAAGCTTAGAAATAGGCTAATTATTGTAAGGGGGAGGGTCAGAGGGGGTGCAAAGAAAAACACTTAAGAATTAATATCTCAACTATCTCTTAAGCTATGTAATTGAAATTTAAAACCTATACTAAACTATACTAGCGAAATATAAAAAAAATATAAAATTTGGTCATAATAGTAGTGGGGGGAAATGGGGAGCATTTCAAAAATGGTGCACTTTTCAAAATTAGAAATCGTTATATCTCAAAATTGAGTGCAGATATCGAATCAAAAATTCGTCAGATTATAGAACTATATAATTTATAATTTTGATAAAAATTTTAAGTTAGGGGGTGTAAAGGGAGGGAGGTGGTAAGCAAAAATGTCGAAAATTTTGAGTGATTTTTTTAGGACTCTGGTCAAAGATAGAAACTTTAAATTTTGCATGTGGATACATCTATTTTATATACACAGAAAAAAAATAATAATTTGATCCACAATTGTTACGAACCGACCACCACGGTCTAAGGGGCACAAGGAGTTTCATGTGCAGCGAAAAAAACACGAAAACTGAAAATTTTTGGATGTAATTTTAAGGTAGAAACTTGAAAATTTGGGAAATACATTTAAAAAAAATCCCCAAACGTATAAGATATTAACTGGTCGAATACCTTTGAAACTTCTACCCCCTCCCATACAAAATTATTTTTTCGACCATTTTTAAGAAATTAATTATCACCTAACTATTAAAAGCTATCAATTTGAAATTTTGCATAAGAACTTATAAAAATATTTAAAATAAAATTATTTTAAAAGTTTCAAAATAGCGCTTGCCCTTCTACCCCCTCCCATACAAAAGTATGATTTCGACCAATTTCATTAAATCAACTAATAAACAACAAATTAAAAGCTACGAACTTGAAATTTTGTACGAGCACCTTACTAGAGAAAGAAAAGAAAATTGCATCACAAATTTTGCAATTCCCCTACCTCTTCTACCCCCTCCCATACAAAATTATTTTTTCGAGCATTTTTAAGAAATCGGTTATCAGCTAACTCTTAAAAGCTATCCATTTCAATTTTTGCCGGAAAACTTATAAAAATAATTGAAATGGAATTTTGTTAAAAGTTTTGCAATCATGCTTGCCCTTCTACCCCCTCCCATACAAAAGTATCATTTCTACCTATTTCATTGAACCAACTAATAACCAACAAGTTAAAAGCTGCGAACTTGAAATTTTGTACGAGAAGACTACAACAGAAAGGAAATAAAATTGCGTCACAATCTTTACGATTCCTCTACCTCCTCTACCCCCTCCCATACAAATGTTGGTTTCGTGAATGTAAAATACACAGAATCTTATTCTATGCAACTTCGTCTATGAAACTGACATTCTATACAGAGAATATTGGACGTCAATTAAAAAACTATTAACATCCACCGACCGTTACTATCAACCCTCATCCCTCCCCTCACAAAACTCAAACTTGCATAAATAAACGAACGAAATATTGGCTATATATACTGAAGCTTTTGAACGTTTCCGCAAAGTGTTGACAACTGTCCTGCCTAGGAACCCCCTTTCACTTAGTCTTCCCTAACCACTCTAACCTGCATATTGACTTTCCACGCATCCGCAACTTGTCCCAAGAATAATAAAGTTTCGCCCGACTTGTTGGCAGTTTATTTTTTATACTCTAGATGAAATCTCAGAGTATATTGTGTTTGACTAAGAAATAATGCTCGCACAGAGTCGCCAAGGGTACAGAAATATTTGTTGTCGCTCAAAAACCTCGATTCCGTGTGACCGTCTGCTATCCGTCTGTCTACAACTTAACTATCGAACGCTTTGAGTTATCATGCTAAAATTTATTTCAAGTCGTTTTTAGCAAAATCGGAACTTTAAGTTCGTGAATGGGCCATATTCCCCGACTCCTCCTACTCCCTCCCACACGAATTTCATGAAATTTTTAAACTCAAAGAAATTAATTTTTTTCCGAAACTATTTAAGCTATTGGCTTGAAAATTAGGCCAAAGCATATCAATATCAATACCATTTGCATCCAAAAATATTGATCCGATCACTTTGCTCCTTCTATCCCCTCCCATACAAATGAACAATTTTCAAAAATGGATTTATCCGATTTTCATTGCAACTAGTAAAGCTAAATGAATAAATTTTTGCCAGAATTCATTTTATTATAATGGCAACCAAATTTCACGAAATTTCAAATAAATTATGTTTCTTCGAAACTATAAAAGCGATCGACTTAAAATTTTGATCAAAGTATAATAATGCAAATATCATTAATGTCTACAAATTTTGTTTTTATCCGTGAACTCCTTCTACTCCTTCTTCTATATAAATTCACTATTTTGGTAAATTTATTATTTCGATTTAAAACTAAAAAAATAGAGACATCAAATTTTATCAGAATTTGTCCCTTAATTATTGCTATAAATATTGAAAAAGAAATGTCAACTTCGCTTCACTCCTTTTACCCCCCTCCCAAACAAATTTATGTACAAGAAATTCAAGAAAAGTGTTTTCCTTCGAACATATGTATGTATTGGAGATATGGACCTTAAAATTGGAACAATGCATGGTGATGAGGATGCCGATAAGGACACTGATAAGTGGTTTCAAAATCTTCAAAAACCTTCCACTTCCTTTGCCACCTGCCATACAAATCACCCGATTTCGGAAAAACTCTGTCCAATTTCCTTGGAAAATATGAAAGCTACATACTTTAAAATCAGCGCCGAATATTTTGCATACAATATTCGGAGTCATATACAAGAAATACAAACCCCCCCCCCCCTTACCCCGCTTCTACCACCTCCCATACAAAAGTCTCTATTTACTATTCGAAAAAATTTGAGATGAAATTATATTTTCCTATAAATTAAACTGTTTCCCATTTTATCTAGAATATCGCACGATTGGGCTTTACGACCAATCATAATTCTGTTATGTTTTTTCCAAGTCAACCACAATACTTTATTGTTAGAATAATCAAGTAAAATTCGATTTTTCATCAAATGAAGATGATGTTTACATCCAGAGATTTTATTCTTTATGACAGAAGAAATCTTATTTTTAGTTAACTGTTAACTGTTAACTGTTGTTAGCAAATAAATTTATATTACGGATAGGCTGAATTTCAAAAGATAATGCATTATTATCTTTGCATAGAAGGCATATGAGAAAATTAAAAATTCTTTTGAAATTTCTCGGTCGCTGTATTTTAAGCAAATTAAAAAATAGCGCGTCATTTCGCACAACAACAATTAACATATTTACTAAGGATAGGTCGGTCAAGTTTTATGATTATTTTCATGCTATAAAATTACTGCGGAATAGGTCATACATACACTTATAAATATATGAGTATGATGTGATCTAAGGCATGGCGTAAGGTTGTTTATTTCAGAAGATATCTTTGTTTACTATCTGCAATTTTATTTGAAAGCTGATTATTATCTTTGATGTTTATTTTCTACAAATTTAATTGAAGTATAGTTGAAGAACTATTAAAATATAAGTTTGAAAATATTTAATTCTAATTGGATATGTTTGGAAATGGAAAATATTAATAGATATCAATTGGCTTAATATTATTATTGTTATAATCAAATTTTCGATATCTTTCGTATCCCATGGTTGAATACATTTTTCTTGGAAAAACAATTTTGGCTAAAAATACCAATATTTTAGTTGTTTTACTATTCAAACGTACGAATATTTGTGATATTTTTCACACAACTTCAATTGTTTAAATAATTTTTCAACTGCAAATTTTAAATTACAATACTTTTAATCTTTAATCACTTGAATTGTGCGATTTCATTTATTTGGCCTAGCAGCTTTTTTGGTGATCTTATAAAATATGCACGTAAATCTTTTTGTTGTACCTTAAATAAAAATTATTTAATTATTATTTGTATTCCATATTGTGTAGCTTCATTTAAGGGTCATATTTTAACGCAGATTATATTATAAGTAAATTCGCTCTTAATAGCAATCTTAGGTAGTTGTTATTGATGAAGTTAAAAATATAACAACAGATTTAACTGAGTATCAAACAGTATTATTGCTTAGCTTAAACCTTGGAATGATTTGAATTTTAAGTCACTATAAAAATGATCAGATTACATTGTTCTGATAAAGTTTTAAGTTAGAAGGACAGCGATTATTACGAGTACTTATGTCTGAAGGACAAATCATTACCCTCGTCTGATTTAGATAAATATTTGAATTCCTATTTTTTTGTATTACTTAATTTTCAAGAACGCACAATATTTTAATAAATTGCATAAGTAATGGTCTATGATTTTATTCATTATTTCGGAGTTTAAATATCGGAATGATTCAAAATGGAAATAAATAAGTCAAAAACAAACCATATAAAAACAGTTTGGCCCATTCTCAAACTAAACCACATAATTTTGTCGAAAAAATTCTACGAAATTTTAACTATAATAATGTCAGATTGCGTCATTATGAAATGTAAGAATTTATTGCTTAGGAAAACAGTGGTCATTACAAGTGAAATAATACTTTTGTAGCGGAGGGAGTAAAGGTATTGAAGGTATTCGACCAATTTTTTAAACTTTCATGTATTTTTTTTTTATTATACCAAATTTTGAAGTTTCTTGCTAAAAATTTCAATCGACAATTTTGAGTTTTTGAGTTTTTTTCAATTCGCATAAACCGCTTAGGGTCTTCATTCGATGGATAACAGTTCTGGCTCAAATTGTTAGTTTTTCTTTGTGTATTGCAATTAGAAGTATGCACCTACAAAATTTGAACTGTGTATCTTTTACCAGAGCCTAAAGAAGATTATTCAAAATTCTCGACATTTTGGCTAACAACATCCTTTCCTTCCTTGCCCTATCTTAAAAATTTTACCAAAATTTCAAAATTTCGGCAAACTGAAGGACTCTTTTAGTATAATAATTTTAAACATTTTCCAACTCCAGATAACAGAGAACAAACGTGTTAAATTTGGTCACGACCAAGAGCTTCGCCGGAAGATCCTTGAAGATCATTCTGGTCTTTTGCCAAAACGGTCAACAATAATTTCATCTCTTCATCTACACCAACACTCGTTGATGGCGACCATACCGTTATTGATCCGGTTGAGAAACCTAACCTATTGACGACAAGCTTCGCGAGGAACTCTACACTACCACGTTTAAACCAAACCATTCCTATCGCAACACCATCGAATTTTTAGCTGCTTTCACTACATTTTCGCACCTGTCTCATATTCAGGATCCTGCAAAAACTTGATGTTCATAAGTCCGCTGGCCCTGATGGCATTCCCTCCATTACCCTTAAAATGTGTTCCACTTCTCTGGCTAAATCTCGTTGCAAGCTTTTTCATCTATATTACTCTTCTGGGTGCTTTCCATAATTGTAAAAAATCGTGAATATTCAGCCGATTCCCAATAAAGGAAGCAAAGCAAACCCCGCTTACTACCGCCTGATATCCATTATTATTTCAGTGCTTTCAAAAGTGATGGAAACTGCTGTCAATCGCAAAATCATTCTATACCTCAAGGATAAACAGCTTATCCACGATCACCAATACAGTTTTCGTTTTGGAAGATCGACAGGAGATCTTCTAGTCTATCTGACGGAACGTTGGAACTCTTGATTTCACAAATACGGCAAAGGTCAAGTTCTTGCGCTTGACATTGCACAAGCTTTTGACCGAGTTTGGTATGAAGGTCTCTTTGTTAAGCTAATGGCCCTTGATGCTACCCTCATTCTATGGATTGAGAGCTTCCTGTCCGAACGCATTATATGAGTAGTATTAGATGATAGATATTACTTCTTCCTCATTCCCAATTAACTCCGGCGTCCCTCAGGGTTCTGCCTCATCGCCTAATCTGTTCCTAGTATCCATTAACGATATTTTGTCTTCTACTCTCAATCCAATCCATAGTTTTGCAGATGACTGTAAAACTTTTGAATTTGACTCCGCTGCGGAATCTCAAAAGCAATCTGTTGCCTTAAAACGCACGGAGTTATTCGGTTCGCTGAACTCTGTCTTCGACCTAATCCTGGAATTGGGCAGGAAAAATAGAGTAGAGTTCAACGCCGCTAAAACACAGGCCTATCATCATTCTCTTAAACGTGATGTTCTAGCGTTGTCGTCTAATTTAGCCTTTAATGGCATACAACTTTGCTCTTCAGATGATGTTATCCTATTAGGCGTAAAGTTAAAACATAACAGGAATACGACTGCGCGTAAAGCCCAATCATGCAATACTCTAGATGTGATCTTAAAAACTTTGTATGGGGAGTGGTAGAATTGGTGACAGCATTGAGCTAATTTTTCGCACATCATGATTGAGTAGCTATAAAAACGTTTTATACAAAATTTAAGCTTCAAAAATTGAAAAGGTTCTGAGAAAATTAGTGTATTAGATTTAGTGAAATACTGCAATTTGTATGGGAGGTAGTTGAAGGAGTGGGGGATTTTTCCTATCATAACTACCAATATTATGCAATTGACATCTCTCAAATTTCAAACCAGTAACATTGAAACTTTCCAAGAAAATTAATGTTTTGTAAAGTTGTGAAAAAGTATCACATTGTAGGGGAGGGGGTAGAAGCAGTGAAGCGAATCAGTTTTTTTTATCTTAATAGTTATTCTAATTAATTATTAAGAACAAAATTTGAACTCGATAAATGGTACATGTGCTGGGAAAATCAGTTTCTACAGTTTCCTGAAATACTGCATTTTGTATGGGAGTTAGTGGAAGGAGTGGGGAAATCGAATAGTTTTTATAGCCCCAGCGCTTCAAAACTGATGTTCATCGCCATTTCCGGCTCTCTCCCTCAAAGTTCTCATAACACTGCCAAATTTTATCCTCTTCCTATACCGATATAACTATGCAATGCATTAAGGGGTGACCTCCAATTTATAATCGGTGCCTTAAAAAAAATAAACTGTCGGGCGAAACTTTATTATTCTTGGGACAAGTTGCAGATGCGTGGAAAGTCAATATCCTGGTTAGAGTGGTTAGGGAAGACCAAGTGAAAGGGGCTTCTTTGGCAGGACAGTAGTCGTTCATTTATTTATGCAAGTTTGAGTTCTTATGAGGGGAGTTATGAGGGGTGATAGTAAGGGTGGGTGGATGTTAAAAGTTTTTTAATTGATTGCTTGAATCACATCCAATACTCTCTGTATAGAATGTTAGTTTCATAGACGAAGTTGCATAGAATTTTCATAAAATTCGGTGTGACATTTGTATGGGAGGGGGTAGAGAATGTAGGGGAATCGTGAAATTTGATATGCAGTTTTATTTCGTTTCTCTTGTAAGGTGCTTGTACAAGTTTGTAGTTTGTTGGTTATTAATTGATTTACTGAAATTGGTGGAAATCATACTTTTGTATGGGAGGGGGTAGAAGGACAGGCGCGACCTCAAAACTTGTGACGTAATTTTATTTCAACTATTTTTAAAAGTTTTGTGCAAAATTTCAAATTGATAGGTTTTAATCTCTTCTTCAATGACGCTACAGCCCAAATCGGGCCTTGGCCTCCTGAATTTAAGGTTCCTTAACATTTTCATTATTTATTGTGGAAGGGTTGTTAGACCTTCGCACAACCCTCTATCTACGAATTTTTCATTTTCGTAGATTGAGGTAACCAATGTATATTCAAGCAGGTAGTGTGCTGGAATTACCGCCGACCGGGATTTGAACTCACGACCTGCGCATTGTAAACCAAACACGCTACCCACTAGACTACACCCTAGCTTTTAATAGTTAGGTGATATTTTTTTTCTTGAAAATGGTCGAAAAAATAATTTTGTATGGGTGGGGGTAGAAGTTTTAAAGGTTTTCGACCAGTTAATATTTCGTATATTTAGGGATTTTTTTTAAATGCATTTCGCAAATTTTCAAGTTTCTACCTTAAAATTTCACTCAAAAATTTTAAGTTTTTTTTTCAATGCACATGAAACAGCTTGTGCACATTAGACCGGGGGGTCGGTTTATAACAGTTATGGATCAAGTTATTATTATTTTTCTATGTACATCAAATAGACGTATCCACATGCAAAATTTAAACTTTGTATCTTCCACCAGAGGCCTAAAAAAAATCACTCAAAATGTTCGACATTTTTGCTTATCACCTCCCTCCCCTTACACCTCCCAACTTAAAATTTTTACCAAAATTAACCACTATGTAGTTCTACAGTCTGGCAAATTTTAATTTTTAAGTGTTTTTCTTTACACCCCCCTCGCCCCTGACCCTCCCCCTTACAATAATTAGCCACTGTCAGCTTATTCCAATGGAACTATATGCCACCTTGATGGTGCCAAAATATGAATTTTTCGATAAGTAATTTCAAAGATATAATCATTTGAAAAAACAATTCGGCCAACAATTTGTTTTTAGCCAATGGATAAAAAAATTAAATTATTTTTAAAGTTTGTCCCACAACCCTCTCTATATCTCTACTGATTTTCAAATTTCTATCTGCATTCGTGGTGGAGATATTAGCAAGTGTAGTTTTCGACTTTTTCCCACATAAACCAATATATCGAGAATATCGAGTTTCAGCTTTTTATCTTTTTTCATAGTAGATAAATTATCAAGTGTAGTTTCCGACAATAGCACTCCTCCTGCCTCCCGCTTCCACTAGACACTCCCAAAAAGTAAGACTTACCCAATCAGCAATTCACTCAAAAATAAACTTCTATCTCTAAGGATCTCGGAGGTATGAGTCGACGGGGTATGGGTACGACATACAGACAAACGAGTTTTTATACTCTAGCTGAAATCTGAGAGTGTTATAAGTTCTAGTTTTACAATGACACTACAGCCCAAATTGGGCTTTGGCCTCCAGATTCCTTAACATTTTAATTGTCATTGTGAAAGGGTCATTAGCCCTTCGCAAAACCATCTATCTACGAATTTTTATTTTCGTAGATTGAGGTAACTAAGATATACCCAAGCAGGCAGTGTGCTGTAATTATGCGTCGACAGGAATTTGAGCTCACGACCTTCGCATTGCAGCCCAACTGATTTCGATCGTCAGTCCGTCAAGTTCGCTAATGGGCCAAATCGCTCCTCGTCGAGCTTGAAAGTTGAAATTTTGTGAATGTCGTTCATGACAAAAAAGTAACAACAAGTTCGTGAACGGACCAAATCGATCCGCCCTTCCACCCCATCACTAAACCCCCACTTATTCTCCCACCTACAGTCACAAAATCTAATAAACTAATTTTCACACTTCCCATTCAATTTTTGAAGCTTTATTTAGTATAAAAAATTTTTATAGCTAATCTAGCATAATGTGAAAAAAATCACCTCCTATACAAACTGCATAATTTCATTAAATCAAATACACTAATTTTCTTAGTACCTATTACATTTTTGAAGCTTAAATTTTGTTTAATCCATTGTTTTAAGATTTTTTTAAACAAAAAGTTTAGCTCACCTGTTCTACGACTCCATACACAAAATTCCTTAAAATGGCAATAATTTCTTTCATAATTGGGCTTTACCGTGTGGTTGCATAGGCAAACCACTGATGGCCACATGGACTCGAACAACAAACATTTCTGTCCTCTTCACGGTTTTATCAGAGCGATATTTCTATAATGTTACAAACGTTGAATTAAACACAATATACTATCGGATTGCATCAGTACAACAACGAAAAACACTTTCAATCTTCATTATTTCACAAGATAGGAGACTTTATGGCACTCAATATGCACAAAACTCGTTCGAACAATGAATCATAAAAGATTGCATGGAAATACATGCATATATAGTCGTACTTGGACTTATACACGACTAATCTTACAATTTGTGTAGTTCATAGTCCAATTTATTCACATTTCTACACATATTTCGAGTTTATGCACAATAAGCTCACTCTTCAAAATTTCACATATGCGTATCACGTATCTGTTCCGAAATTCCAAGATTTTCATTAAAATCCTACAAACATACATTCATATGACACAAATCATGGTGAACTATTGCAACTATGACAAAATCCTATGAGGATAATACGACATGACCTAAGGTTTAAGTGGGATTATAAGGTTATCAGGATATGTTTATAGCGTTATTTGGATTTTCTTCCAACTGATTGATATCGTAATTATTATTTGTTGAAATAGCTATACACATATGTATGTGATTTGAGTTATTAGAAGATACAAACGTATACTTATAAAGGAAAAATAATTTCAATTGCATTATTCCTTATTATACTAATAATCTAATAGTATATTGCGGTGGTGTTAACGTGCGTAACCCTAAGAAATAATGCTCGCACAGAGCCGCCAAGGGTACCGAAATATTTGTTGTCGCTCCAAACCTCCGAGTCCAAGTGACCATCTATCTGTCTGTCTGACTATCTACAATATAACTCTCGAATGATTCAAGCTATCGAAATTTCATTTTTAGCAAAAAAAAACTCACTTATTCTACCTCCTGACACTTTCGAAATTTCAAGAAATTAATTTTTCTCCGAAATCATTGAAACTATCTCCCATAACATCTGTAAAACTTTGTCAGCACTGGCGTACAATTAAAATAAACTGCCTACAAGTCGGGCGAAACTTTATTATTCTTGGGACAAGTTGCGGATGAGTGGAAAGTCAATATGCAGGTTAGAGTGATTAGGGATAACTAAGTGAAAGGGAGTTCTTGGGCATATTCACGAAACCAAACATTTGTTTGGGAGGGGGTACAGCGGGTAAGAGAATCATAAAATTTGTGATGCAGTTTTATTTCATTTCCCTTGTCAGATGCTTGTTCTAAATTGCAAGTTCGTAGCTTTTAATTTGTTGGTTATTAGTTGATTTAATGAAATTGGTGGAAATCATACTTTTGTATGGAAGGGGGTACAAGGGCAAGAGTGATTTCAAGACTTTTGACGCAATTTTGTTTCAATTATTTTTAAAAGTTCTCAAGCAAAATTTTAAATTGATAGCTTTAAAAACTTAGGTGATAATTGATTTCTTAATAATGGTCGAAATCATACTTTTGTATGAGAGGGGGTAGAAGGACAGGCGCGGTCCCAAAACTTTTGACGCAATTTTATTTCAAGTATTTTTGAAAGTTTTTGTGCAAAACTTTAAATTGATAGCTTTTAATAGTTAGGTGATAATTGATTTCTTGAAAACCGTCGAAAAAATAATTTTCTATGGGAGGGGGTAAAAGTTTTAAAGGTTTTCGGCCAGTTAATATTTCGTTTATTTAAGGACTTTTTTAAATGCATTTCGGAAATTTTCAAGTTTGTACCTTAAAATTTCACTCAAAAATTTTCAGTTCATGTGGTTTTTCAACGCACATAAAACACCTTGTGCATAGACCGGGGGGTCGATTTATAACAATTATGGAACAAGTTATTATTATTTTTCTATTTACATCAAATAGATGTATCCACATGCAAAATTTAAACTTTGTATCTTTCACCAGAGCCCTAAAAAAATCAAATTTTCGACATTTTTGCTTATCACCTCCCTCCCCTTTCACCTCCTATTTTAAAATTTTTACCAAAATTAAGAACTATGTAGTTCTACAATTTGACAAATTTTCGATTTGATATCTGTACTCTGTTTTGAGATATAAGGATTTGTAATTTGGAGAAGTGCACCATTTTTTAAATGCTCCCCATTTCCCCCCACTACTTTTATTTCAACATGTTATATTTTTCTCGTATTTTTCTAGTATAGCTTAATATATGTTTCAAGTTTCAATTAGATAGCTTAAGAGATAGTTGAGATATTCATTTTGAAGTGTTTTTCTTTGCACGCCCTCTGACCCTCCCCCTTACAATAATTAGCCAGTCTCTAAGCTGATTCCGGTGGAGCTATATGCCACCTTAATGGTCCCAAAATATGAATTTTTTATGATAAGTAATTTCGAAGATATAATCATTTGAAAAAACAATTCGGCCGACAATTTGTTTTTAGCCCCCCCCCCCTTTTCGGACGCTAATGGATAAAAAAGTTAAATTATTTTTTAAGTTTGTCCCACAACCCTCTCTATACCTCTACCGATTTTCAACTTCCTATCTGCATTCATGTTGGAGATATTAGCAAGTGTAGTTTTTGACTCTTTCCCTCCCCCCACCTCCTCCTTCTACCTACCACTCCCAAAATTTAGGAATTGGAGCTCACTTACCCAGTCAACAATCTGCCCAAAAACGAACATTCTACCTTTAACGGTCCCGGAGATAAGAGTCCATATGTACGGTGGATGGCGTTTTCATTTTTAGGCTAATTTAGTCATGAAACGCGGAAAAACAAAATTTCAGATAAAATGATCGAAATAGTAGGATATCAGCAAATAGCAGTAGTAATTTCACTTAAGTCGTCTGCATCAATATCCGCAATTCAAATTTCGCCCAACTCAACTCTCTTTTCGCTGGAACGCAGTCAATGAGGTAATTAAACAAGTACAATAACTGACTCGTTTTTCGCGTAATCCATCTAGATCAAGAAGCATACGAAGGAATTCCACGCCGTCCAAAAACAATATGACACTAGCTGATATCATTTTAGATTCGGCGAAAAGGCTGCGAAGTGTCAAAGTCCGTTTAAGTTACAGTCTCCAAAAAACTAATAAACCAACGTCACTCGGCCGGTCTCACTCCCCTTCCCCTACCTTTCCAATCCCATTCCTTCCCTCTATGACTGTGTTTGTGCATTGCACATAAAGGCCGAAATTGCCTATAACACAGAACATTATCTAAAGAAAAAAAAAACAATAAACGTTAGATATATGTATATAACATTGTTTAGGACCGCGCACAAATTTCTACTCCTCCCATACAAATCCGCAATTTTAAAAAATACATTTTATGGATTTTAATTATGGAAGAAACTTGAAGTTTTACCTAAAATTGTCTTCCAATAATTGAAATAAATGGTGAAAAAATTATCAACTCCACATCTCTCCTTCTACACCCTCCCATACAAATTTCTTTATTAGAAATTCAAGTAAAACATTTCGTCTTCGAACATATGAGCGCTTCTGAATTGGAATAAAGCATAGTGATAAGAAGAAATTTCAAAATAACCACAAAACCTTGCACTCCCTCTACCACCTCTCATACAAATGTCACAATTTCTGAATGATAATGCATGCACATAGAATGATCACAACAAATTTATAATAATATAATAATTGGCGAATACCAAGGCGGATTCAGAACCGGACGATCTACAACAGACCAGATATTCTCGGTGAAACAGGTGCTTGAGAAATGCTGGGCATATAACACAGACATGCACCAAATCTTCGTAGATTTTAAACAAGCATACGACAGTATCGACAGGAGCGTACTGTACCAAATCATGCTTGACTTTGGAATTCCTCCAAAACTAGTCCGACTAACAAGACTCACAATGACGAACACTGAATCCCAAGTGAGAATACAAACAATCAGAGAGTATTATAAGTTTGCCACAAAGTTTTGAACTCCAAGAAATAAGGATCCCAGAGAAAAATTAATGATACAGAAGCTCATATCATCACTCAAAAATCTCACAACCGGATGTCCGTATGTCCGTCCGTCCGTCCGTCCGTCCGTCTGTCCGTCCATCCGTGTCCTCTCTAGCTCAAGAACGCTTTGAGCTACAAAGTTCAAGTTTTATACAAGTCACTTCTGCCCAAAAAGTAAAGACAAGTTCGTGTACGGGACAAATCGCTCCACCCTTCCTGTACAAAACGACTCAATTTCGCATTCTGACAATAAACGGATTTGCTCGAAAAGTGTAAATCCTATCTGAAATTTGCAATATAATACTGTCATGATGATTTCAATCTACCGTATAAAAATTATTTGCGTTCTCCCCCTCCTTCCACCACAAACTGCACTTTTCATGAAATAATCTAAACCAATTTACTCAGAGCGTATAAAATTTATCAAGCTAAAATTGTGCACTAATTATTTATTTAGAATTATTAGTAAGACCAAAAAAGTAAGACGATAGTTTAACCCTTCCTCCCACACAAAATGACACAATTTCCCAATTCGACAATACACGGATTTGTTCGAAAAACATAAAAGCTATTGATGATGATGATTTCAATCTACTGTATAAGAATTATTCGATACCTCTCCTTCTTTCCACCACCTCCCATACAAACTGCACATTTTCATGAAATACTCTAAACAATTTTTATTAGTAACTATAAAATTTATCGAGCAGGAATTGTGCACTAAATATTTATTTAGAATTATTAATAAGATCAAAAAAATTAGACGACTAGCTTCAATCCCTCTACCACTCTCAAGCAATCTGACACAATTTCACAACTTTACAAAAAATCGGTTTTCCTGAAAAGTTATGTCAAAAGCATGATGTTTACAGCTTTTTCTGAAAACGTCATTAAGAACTCATCTTTCCTTCTACCACCTCCCATGCAAACTGCACAATTTCACTAAATCCAAACACTAATTTTCTAATAAACTCTTAAATCCTAAATTTTGTATGAAACATATTGATAGCAACTCTAGCGTGATGTGAAAAAGTTAGTTCGATGTTTTCAAAACCTCTACCACTTCCCCTACAAAATTTCTTAAAATTAAAAAATTTCTGTTTCATTTAGAGTATCGCTTTACACCCAATCGTAGTCCTATTATGTTTTTTTCATCGATCACGACAAAGTCACAAAGTTGTTATGAAATGGTGAGCGCAGGATTCACGCGAACGTCTGGTACGTCATTGTACGGAAAGTCACAGATGAGGGCGTGGAAGGAGATTAGTCCCGCGGAAGATACCCTTGAAGAGCTATGAAAGGAAGAATAAAAAATGAAGCCACCTTTGGATAAGGCATGGGCCCAATCAAAATGCATCAATTTGAAATCAATTCCCTACTGTTATTCATAATCAAATCACATTAAATTCATATTGATTCGTTAGATTTAACATTCTTGATTGCATAATAAAAGAAAACAACGCTTTTAAAATAATAGATTATTAATTAAAAGAGTTGGAAATGGAAAATAAGAAGAAAATTTTGCCCTTTTTTTTAATTTTTGATCGAGAAACCAACACTGTGAAATTAACAGTGACCCGGGTTATAGATCTGTTGAAGGAGACCCCAAGAATTGATCGAGCTCCAAGAACTGGAAGAAAATCCCGGGCACGTGATAGGGAAATAGTGAAGATGGTAGTTAGGAAGACGAAGGCAAATCCAAGTCTTTCTCATAGGGATTTGGCCAAACAAGTAGAACATCGAGGTATCCTGTGAGAAGAATATTGTGAGAGACTGGCTCGAAATCCTATCAAGCCATTGAGATGCCCAAAGCAACGACAAGCAAAATCTAGTGGCAAGAAACCGAGCCTAAAAGCTGTATTACAATGTTTTGACCAAAAATGTTGGCTGCTTGATAATGGATGATGAAACTTATGTGAAAGTCGATGCCTCGACAAAAATGGTACAATGCCGATAAACGGTTGAATGTTGCCGATAAATTCAATTTCACGAAATTTTATAAATTCGGGATGAAGTTGATGATTTGGCAAGCAATCTGCTCATGTCGCAAAACGAGTCGCCCGTTTGCGACTTCTTCAACATTAACATCTAAAATTTATATTGAAGAGTATTTGCAGAAACGACTTTTGCGACAGCATGATGCTTTGTATAATTTTCTGGCCAGATTTAGCCAGTATGCATTACTCCAAAATTACCATGGGGTTGTACAGAACCAATAACATACCAATTGTCCCAAGGGAGTGGAACTTGTCCTGAGTTCCGACCCATTGAACAATTTTGGTCATTTGTCAAAGAAATTTTAAAAAAAGACTGGAGTCACCATCAGGAATCACCATCATCATCACTGAATCCACTGTGCAGATGGTGATGGCGGCGATTTCACAAAAAGTCCGCTTTTTTACCAGATCTGGTGACATACAAATTTTTAGTTTTAAACAGATTTCAAATCGGTGCAATTCGATCGGGGCCATGCCTTAATTCATTGCCAGAACGTCCTATGGAGCAGGGCGTCCTGGTTAAAAATTATGGCGGAACCGGGATTGAAACTTACTCATCATTCTGTGAGGTTCGGAGGACGCCCATTATCTTTTGGCGAAATGGAGTCCTTCATTTCGTTACAATGGCCAATGGCGCCCAACGTGGGGCTTAAAATAGTACCGGTATGCAACGTGTGCCCCTACCGTCTTTCTTTTTTCCGCCCCATTCACCACAGCTATTTAAGGATGGTGTTTTCCCGCAACCATGGAGGAACCCCATTATACAGGGTGGTCCAACCATAATGCACGATGTTAATTGTAAATAAAACAAAAAGTTTTCAGAGAATTATCTTAATATTTTTTATTATGATAGAAGGATCTATGACATTGAAAGAAAAGATTTCCGGATTCTACACTATTACGCTTTATTATTCGTGACGTTTCGGTCTCTGCTGAGACTTTTATCAAACTCAGCAGAGACCGAGACGTCACGAATAATAAAGCGTAACAGTGTAGAATCCGGAAATCTTTTCTTTCAATTCGAATGCACTGTGAAAACATTCACCAGATCTATGACAATTATGTGTGAAACAAAATATCGCCCAAATGCTCGCCACGGCTACGGTGGCATACTTCTATCCGATGGTCCATATTTTCAATGACTCTGAGACATAATTGAGGTTCAATGTCGTTAATGTGATGAATTATCTCATCCTTTAGCTCTTGAATTGTTCTTGGCTTATTGACGTTCACTTTTTCTTTTAAATATCGCCAGAAAAAGAAGTCCAACGATGTCAAATCACATGATCGTGGCGGCCAATTAACATCGTCACAACGTGAGATAACACGGCCATTGAATTTATCGCGCAAAAGAGTCATTGTTTCGTTGGCTGTGTGGCAAGTGGCACCATCCTGTTGGAACCACATATCGTCCAGGTCCATATCCTCAATTTCTGGCCACAAGAAGTCCGTTATCATCTCGCGATAGCGAACACCATTCACGGTAACTGCTTGGCCGTCCTCATTTTCGACGAAGTACGGCCCGATGACACCGCCAGCCCATAAACCGCATCAAACAGTCACTCTTTATGGATGCATCGGCTTTTCAACAATCACTCGTGGATTCTCATTTGCCCAAATGCAGCAATTCTGTTTGTTAACGAATTCACTGAGGTGAAAGTGTGCCTCGTCGCTGAAGATGATTTTCACGAAATGCATTTTGATTTGAACGCCCATTTTCGTAAAAGGCTTCAACAACCTTAACGCGCTGCTCTCCATGGTTGAATT
Organism: Chorisops tibialis; assembly: GCA_963669355.1. Lineage (NCBI taxonomy): Eukaryota > Metazoa > Arthropoda > Insecta > Diptera > Stratiomyidae > Chorisops > Chorisops tibialis. The sequence goes on along the minus strand of OY770263.1, from coordinate 165,606,705 downwards.
TGTCAAACACTGAAACAAAGAAATGTCAAAGTAAGTTGGGCGAAAAACTTGACGTTAAGGCGTGACTCACAATTAACATCGTGCATTATGGGTGGACCACTCTTACATATGTTAGCGCGATGGCGTCCACCAATTCTTGACACTGAATGAAATACTTTGGTCTTTTGAAGATGTTGCCACTTAAGCATGCCTTCCGGTCCAACTGCTCCATTTGCACCTTCGTGAGACCGGCCCTGAAGAAGCAGAACTCATAGGCGGTAGCACCATTTGATAATGAAACGATATACATATACCCTATAGTTGCCCCTTAAAAAATTTCAAAATCTGCCCCCTTGATCACCTAAATAATCATTACTTTCAACAAATTTTTCAAAAATACCTTCACTTAGAAGTAAATATCGAAAATTATGTGATTCTATGCAAGTCTAAATAACTTTCTTGTTGGCCTTAAAGCATGCGACTCAAATTCGTTCACTACAATTAACTAAATTTTATACTTTTCCGGGTTAAGGAAAAAAAAGACCACATCAATATAATTTATGAAAATAAAACATCAATTTCCGGTTTAAACTTTCGAATCCCTAATGGCTATTGCAAAAATTATCTATCTGGAATTTTTCACGATATTGGAGGTCACAATGATCGTTTAAATTTCCTATAGAGAAAAATACGAGTGATGACCAGTCATCAAAGCCTATTGGAGGCCCAGCATCGTCGTCGTCGCATTACGAAATAAATTTATTGATTTTTCAGGGTTAAATTCAATACGTCTCATATTTGAAAATGCAATAATGCTTGTTGTGTCGTTTCGATTTTTCGAAAGCCACCTTTACGTGCGAAATGCTTCGCGGATTAAATTTCATAGTGCATAGCGCGTCTAGTGCTAACCAACATGCCACTCAGTCTATGTGGATATGCCATAATCAATCTTGATCTCGTAGGACTTGCATAATATTTCCGGTTAAAATTGAACCGTGTGTTTTGCTGGAGCATTTTATGGCGGTAACAATAATTAACCTTTAAAATTGTGCACAGGTGAGCCTTCATTAAGTCGCGTCGGATTAGAGTATGCCATGCATCGCGTATAAATTAAAACCCAACGCATATAAAATCATAGACCAAACCGTGTTCAAAGTTAAAATTAGGTCATGGTTAAGAAAGTCAGCCATTCATGTAAGACTCTTGCTTTTCATTTTATCGTTTCAAACTCATATGATGAGGTATTGTCATGTGTGGCTAACCAACCATACACATCTGGTCACTTAACTAAGGGGACACTTATACTCTTTTCAAAACACTTTTAACTACAATACACACGGTCTGCTATACCGTAACCTAGCACATCAGAATACCCATCTCTAAAGGTAATGAAATAATGAATAAAACGATCAAGATCGTGGTGATCTTCATTATTCACAACAGCATACCTTCACTCAGCGCCTCTCTATAGAGCGCACAGGTAAGTGTGTAATAAGACATGGCGCATAACTGCTTCTTTTGCGCAGACCTCCGATACGTTAACGTGTAAAAACAATTACGTAACCGACAACCATTTGCCTTTTTCTTACATACTTCTTTTACATACATCTTTTTACCATTTTTTCTGCACACACCTTCCATTAAGCCGGTTATCTATGAATTGCGCAATAGCATCGCCAACTATCATCGACTTGTTCAATTTCGCTAAATTCACATTAATTTTCACTTTCTGTGATATGTTTTTTTTCGAAATGACGCATATATGAGTTCCAAGGGACGTATACATGCGTCTTTTAATTTTAAACAATTTATTAGTAGAGGTATGAAGAAAATAAAGAATTTCAATTATTCAACTACACGTGTTTGGCTCACATTTTTTGAAACGACGCATTTATGCGTTTTTATTAAGAAAAATAAAACGTGAGACCGTGAGAAAAAATTTAGAAAATATTAAGAAATATTCGCTTACTAAAATTGAAGTATGACTAAAAAATTATTATTTCTTCATTGTAATTGAAGACATGAATAAATTGAAGGATATTACGTGCTTCATTTCATACAAATTCATACGAAGATGTATAGAAGGAGGAATATATGATAAAAATAAGTTTTATTATGAGTCTTAATATTATTAGATTAACTAGAGCATTAAGATTTTTTAATGCCTTTTATTATCTGAAAGTGTTAAACTTTGTTGGCTTTGAGAGTAGAATTAATGGCAAGGCTAGTAATACTATTAAAAAAAGATGCTTATTATTACAATACGCTAGGATTTATTGTTATACCATTATCGCGGATTAATAAGCTCTCATCAATGAATAACATTTTTTATGTTAAAGGTCTTAGATAGGTATTTTTGACAGAAAGTGTAAATTTATAAAGATTTTAGCTAGATTTTGGTTATATATGAGCCATGGTATTATATTTCTCTGAAAATTTCGAGGACATACCATTCCTTATGCGTCTGAACCATTAAAATTTCTGGTTTGATACTCATTCCTAAAAATTTGTTTTACGTAGTTAAATATTTTAATAACGTGAAGATAAGAATTTTTTTCCATTCCGGTAGCTACATCCAGATAATTCATTTGGTTTATTTAGGCCTTGAAACAATTGGAACAATGATTTACGTCCATCTACGTTGTTTCTCACATTTTCTTGTGGTTGGAAGGCACTACAACCCAAATACAGCCTTACCATTTTTCCTGGCCTCATTATACTCTAGATGAAATCTGAGAGTATATTGTGTTTGCCTTACCGTTTGTAGCGCTAAGAAATTACGCTCACACAGATCCGCCAAGGGTACAGAAATACATATTTGTTGTCGCTCAAAAACCTCGATTCCGAGTGACCGTCTGTCTGTCTGTCCGTCTGTGCGTCTGTCTACAGCATAACTCTCGAAAGCTTTGAGCTATAGTGCTAAAAATTTGTGTGTGTAATTTTTAGCAAAAAAGTAACTTTAAGTTCGTGAACGGGCCAAATCGCTCCACTCCTTCTACCCCCTCCCATACAAAATGACACAAATGCGCAATTTGAGAAGAAAAGGATTTGCTCGAAAAGTATAAAACCGATTGGCCTGAAATTTAGAATATATTACTTTTATGATAACATTAATCCACAGTATAAAAATTATGCACGTCCTCCCCCTCCTTCTACCACCTCCCATACAAACTGTACTTGTCATGAATTACTCTAAGCCAATTTACTCAGTGCAACTCCGCCATAGACGGTCCCAAGCCCGAGTTGAGAAAGGAGGAGGGAACATGGAGTTAACCTGAATGGTCAGTAACACCAGTGCGTCTCAGGAAGTAGGCAAAAAGTATGACATAGTTGGACTTGCAGCATAGCTGTGAGAACTCCAGCATGTCATATTTAGCTCAAAACTCCCACCCTTTTTCTACTAGGGTGTAATAAATAAGTAGGACCGGTCCTCCAGGTCGGGGGTTGGGCGAGGCGCCGACAACGCATCACCGGAAAAAGAACACTGTCCAGAAACCTGAAGAACAGCCTCGGAAAGGATGGACTCAACGGCAACGACCCCGCAAACGAAAAATGGACTACTCTATTGGACCTTGGAATGTTCGATCCTTATTTAGGACAGGAGCTCTGAAAGAGTTTCTCGAAGAAGTGGCAAAACACAACATCAACATAACTTCCATCCAAGAAACGAAATGGCTCGGTAACGAAATCATGGACATGAGATCACACACAATCTATCCAAGTGGAAAATTGTCGGGAAGCAGAGAGTTTGGAGTCGCTTTTGTCGTTGACAAAAAATTTAAACAACAGGTCACGAGCTTCAGACCAGTAAGTGAAAGATTGTGTGCAATCCGAATAAAGACTAAATTCTTCAACACTTGGTTGATCAACGTTCACGCACCAACAGAAGACAAGGACGATATAACTAAAGACGAATTTTATGCCACCCTAGAGACAACCTATGACTCACTGCCCTCGAATGACCTAGAAATTGTCTTAGGGGATTTTAATGCAAAAGTCGGAAAGGAGGAGGCTCATAGAGGAACAACAGGAGGGCACAGTCTCCATGACATAACCAACGACAATGGCCAACGTCTTATTGATTTCGCAAGCAGCAAAAATATCATAGTAAGCTCTACGTGCTTCCCACATCGCGATATTCATAAACGAACGTGGGCATCACCAGATGGTCACACCTTCAACCAAATAGACCACGTTCTAATTGAGAAAAGGGCTGCTTCCAGCATACTTGATGTACGAACTCTCCGCGGTGCGAATTGTGACTCTGACCACTATCTAGTCAGAGCTAAGTATCGATGCAAAATAGCTTGTCGTGGATATTCGAAAACGAGTAGAGCTCGCAAATTCAATGTCGACAAGCTTAACGACGAAACGGTGGCGCAGGCTTACATGTTAGCATGTAATAAACACCTGACACCAATATATGAAGATATCAAAAATATGCCAGTGGAGAATGCGTGGATAAAAATACGAGACGGCATCAAATCCTCCGCGGAAGAGGTATTAGGGTATCAAGCACGGCGAAAAAATAATGATTGGTTCGACCAAGAATGTCGCGACGCAATAGATAGAAAGAATGAAGCTTACAAAATTTTTACTGAACGACCAACACGAGCCAAAAAAGAAAGATATGACGAGCTTAGGCGATATGCGAAAAAGACCTGCAGACGAAAACAAAGGAAGTACCATAATGACAAGATACAAAAAATGGACGACGACATGAGAAAAAATAAAACACGGGACGCATACGCCATAGTAAAAGACTTAAAAAAGGGATATAAACCAAAAACCAGTCTCTGCAAAGACGCAGAGGGCAATATCATCAGCGACACAGAAGAAATCAAAAGGAGATGGGCTTCATACTTTGAACATCTTTTGAATCCCATCTTAGTAGCACCGATAACGACAGACAACATTTCAATTGAAGCCTCAACTGACGAACATGAACCAGCATCGACACCACCCACGCTTGCTGAAATCAAAGTAGCCCTATGTGACCAAAAACGAAACAAAGCGCCGGGAATTGACGAAATACCAGTTGAACTTCTGAAAAACGGTGGAAACTGTGTCGCTGAAATACTGTACAACATGATATGCAAAATTTGGACAGAGGAAATCATACCCGACGACTGGCGAAAAAGCATTATATGTCCAATTTACAAGAAAGGAGACAAACTCTGCTGTGAGAACTACAGAGGTATATCATTGTTGTGTACGTCCTATAAAATACTGACAAAAATAATTGAACGTCGTCTTAAGCCCTATACAAATCAAATAATTGGCGAATACCAAGGCGGATTCAGAACCGGACGATCTACAACAGACCAGATATTCTCGGTGAAACAGGTGCTTGAGAAATGCTGGGAATATAACACAGACGTGCACCAAATATTCGTAGATTTTAAACAAGCATACGACAGTATCGACAGGAGCGTACTGTACCAAATCATGCTTGACTTTGGAATTCCTCCAAAACTAGTCCGACTAACAAGACTCACAATGACGAACACTGAATCCCAAGTGAGAATACAAACCGATTCCACAACCAGCTTTCGGAATGTGGTTTAAAGCAGGGAGATGGTCTAGCTCCTATGCTTTTCAACTTGGCACTAGAGTATGTCGTCCGAAAAATCCCAGTCGACACCAACGGGACACTACTATTCAAGTCCACCCAACTAGTAGCATACGCTGACGACATTAACATTCTAGCAAGATCCTTCCCTAGTGCTAAGGAGGTATTTGTCAATCTTGACTCCGCCGCAAAAGAAGTCGGGTTGCGCATTAATGAAAGCAAAACAAAAGTAATGACGCAAACAAGAAGGAGAACGCCAATCAGACAAAACATAACAATTGCGGAATATAATTTGGAGAGTGTGGACAACTTCATATATCTTGGGGCTAATCTAGCAAAGGACGGTAATGAAACAGACGAAATCAAACGACGGATAATACTTGCAAATAAGACGTATTATTCGGTACTTCCAATAATGAAATCCAAGAAAGTGTACAGGAACAATAAGCTGCGGATTTATAAAACTGTTATACGACCTGTGCTCTGTTATGGCAGCGAGACGTGGACATTAACGCGAACTTCCGAAAAAGCAGTTAACGCATTCGAAAGAAAGGTCCTCCGAAGAATTTTGGGACCTGTGAAGGAAGGAACGGAATGGCGAATAAGATACAACCATGAGTTGTATCAACTCTACGACGAGCCAGAAGCTTCAACGTTCATCAAGCTACGTAAACTGCAGTGGGCTGGCCATGTAGAGCGAATGGAAGACAGAAGAATCCCCAAACGTGCTCTTAAAGGCAAAGCGAGTGGTAACCGGCCAGTAGGCAAACCACGCAAGCGATGGGAAGACTCGGTTGATGAAGACAGCAAAGCCATTTTAAAAATTAGCAGCTGGAGGACGCGGTCTTTGGATCGAGACGATTGGAGGCGACGACTTCAGGAGGCCAGGGCCCGATTTGGGCTGTCGCGCCATTGATGATGATGAATTTACTCAGTGCGTATAAAATTTAGCGAGCTGAAATTGTGCACTAAATACTTATTTAAAATTGTTAGTAAGGCTAAAAAAAATTAGACGATTAGCTTCACCCCTTCTACCCCCTCCCATACAAAATGGCACAATTTCGGAATTCGACTATAAATGGATTTGCTCGAAAAGTATAAAAGCTATTAGTCTGAATTTCGGGATATATTACTTTCACAATGATTTAAATATACAGTATAAAAATTATTTGCGTCCTCCCTCTCCTTCCAACCCCTCCCATACAAACTACACTTTTTAATGAAACGCTCTAAGCCGATTTTCTCAGAACATATAACATTTATTGAGCTCACATTTTGTGATAAATACCTATTTAGCATTATCACTAAGATCAAAAAAAAAATATTTGATTAGCTTTACTGCATCTACCCGCTCCCATACAATATGACACAGTTTCACAACTTCACAAAAAATCTATTTTCTTGAAAAGTATGAATGTTACTGGTCTAAAATTTAATAGATTTTATGATATTCTTAGTTATTTCTGAAAAAATCACTAAAATCCCCCCTCTTTTTCTCTTTCCCATACAAACTGCACATTTTCACTAAATCTAACACACTAATTTTCTCAGCTCCTATTCAATAGCAAGCATTTTGTCTAAAACATTTTTATAGCTACATTAGCATGATGGGGAAAAAATTAGCTTAATGCTATCACCCCTTCTAACACTCCCCATACAAAATTTCTTGGGATCACAAAAAATTCTATTTCATCTAGAGTATCGTAAGATTGCGGTTTACGCGCAATCGTAGCCCTATTATGTTTTTTTTTAAATATTTGGCTGGGGTTTGGTGCCCAATTCAGGCTGCCATGTATCTTGTATAGAAAAATGTGCACTGTTTCGGTACCAAATTCTCAGCTCTCTCTCGACTCATGACTGTGTAATTGTGGACACATATTCTTTAGTGTATTTAAAAGCTTTTAGATGAACAAATTAAGAAATTTGGAGAAACAATTTAATGTACCGGAAAATATGTCATCTCAAATTCTTTCGAATAGTGTATTGTGACTTCTGTATGGGAGGTGGTAGAAGCAGAGGGGGGAGGTTTGTAATTTTTGTATATGACACCGAACGTAGCATGCAAAATGTTACCGTACTAAATTTAAAATTTGTGGGTTTGATTATAATTGGGCCCAGCTTTCCTGAAATTGAGGCATTTGTACGGGAGGTGCCAGAGAAAGTGGAGGATTTTATATGATTTTGGCACTGCTTATCAACACCCTTATCACCATGCTTTGTTTCAATTTCAAAGTCGATAGCTCTCATATGTTCGAAGGAGAAATGCTGGTCTTGAATTTATAATATACATATTTGTATGGGAAGGGGTAGAAGGAGTGCAGCGAAGCTGATCATTTTTTTTTATTTATTTCAACTATTAAGGGATAAATTCTGGTAAAATTTCAAGTTTGTACTTTTTCTAGTTTTAATGGATATCGATATAATGCATTTACCAAAATTATGCATTTGCATGAGAGGTGGTAGAAGGATTAAGTGGATCGGATGAATATTTTGTTATGTTATCAGTATGTGCATCAGTATAGTTTGACCTGAATTTCAAGTCGACACCTTTAATAGTCTCGAAGAAAAATCAATTCATTCTTAAAATTTCGAAATTTCATGAAATTTGTATGGGAGGGGTTAGAAGGAGTGGGGGGTTGTAGCCCGCTCACGAACTTAAAGTTACTTTTTTGCTAAAAATGACACAACAAATTTCAGCACTATAGCTCAAAGTGTTCGAGAGTTATGTTGTAGACAGACGGGCAGTCAGACAGACGGTCACTCGGAATCGAGGTTTTTGAACGACAATAAATATTTGTGTACCCTTGGCGACTCTGTGCGAGCATTATTTCTTAGCGTTACAAACGGTAAGGCAAGCAATATACTCTCAGATTTCATTTAAGGTAAAAAGAATCTTTTTTTCTCTTAAGGTACGTTTACATCTGACACTTCTCTCCGGACATAAGTGTCAAGTGTCCGACAGAAATTCGCTTTGACTGTTTACATCTGAGAGAAATTACCAGACACTTATGTCGTGGATAAGTGTCCGACAGTTCTCGCAATGCTGAAATTCGGAAGAAATGTCCGACCCGTTTACATACGGACACATGTGTCGTACATATCTTCCATTCTGCAGTTCAGTTTAAGTGGTCAAGATGAATTTTTTTTCATTTCAAGAAATTTCGTAGGGGAAGTGGTGGAGGGGATGACGACATTGAACTAATTTTTTCTCATCACGCTAGAGTTGCCATCAAAATGTTTTATAAAAAATTTAGGTTTCAAAAATTTAATAGGTTCTGTGCACAATTTCAACTGGATCAATTTTATACGTACTGAGTAAATTTGTTTATAGTATTTCATAAAAAAGTGCAGTTTGTATGGGAGGTTCTGGAAGGAAAGAAACGACTCAAAAAACATTAATCATTATTAAAGTAATATATTACAAATTTCGGATCAATAGCATTTATACTTTCCGAACAAATCCGTTTATTTTCAAATTGCAAAATTGCGTAATTTTGTATGGGGGTAAATAATAAAGTTGCGCCCGACTTCTTGGCAGTTTATTTTTTCATAGCCATTCCCGCACAAAACTTGAATTTACCAGAGCCCTACAAAAATTTCTCAAAATTTTCTATATTTTGGGCCTCCCACCTCCCTCTCCTTATAGCCATCAAAATAAAAATTTTATCAAATTTATAAGTCATAGAGCTCGACAATCTCACAAAATTTCAACTTAATACCTGCATTGGATTTTTAGATATAACGGCTTGAAATTTTCAAAAATGCACCAATTTTGAAATGCTCCCCATTTCGCCCACTGCTATTATGCCCAAATATTATATTTTTCTTATATTCCGCTAGTATAGATTAATTTATGTTTTAAGTTTCAATTACATAGTTTAAGAGATAGTCGGGTTATTAATTTTTAAGTTCTTTTCATTACTTTACAAAAAGAACATACATTGCATCCTACAGTTTTCCCGACACTTATTGCAAAAGTAGACGAGCAGTCAACTTCTGCGATAAGTGTCGAGAGAGCTAGAATTTACAAATAATCAGCGTTTACATCTGTTTGGACAGAAGTGTCGACACTTATCTCTGATAGTAGAATATAAGTGTCGGACAAAAATTCATCTCCGTTTACACTAGTCACGATTTCTCTCGGACATAAATTCGGGCAATAAGTGTCAGATGTAAACGTACCTTTATATTTGAAAATAGGCGGATTCTCCTTGAGATAAAAAAAAACACGATATCTTTTGTTTTTACTCGTATTTAGAAGCTTATATCGAAAGTTGAAAAAATACTACTTTCTAGGAATGCCAAAAAGCAAATTAGGAACATTGCCTGAACTTTTCTTAGATTTTTCTCACTTTTTCGAAAAAAATTTCTATTTGTTTTTGTTTGTAATAAAAAGTTGATTTGTGACCTGCCGGACAAAGTGCGAGGGTTCCGAATAAGACTGATTTTTTTTTTTTACAGAATGACCTGTGTTATAGGCAATTTCGGCCTTTATGTGCAATGCACAAACACAGTCATGGAGGGAAGAAATGGGATTAGGAAGGTAGGGGAAGAGGAGTGAGAACGACGGTAACGAGTGGAGAAGCTGGTATATTTTTCAGTTGTACTGACTGCTACTGACAAATATTTGCAGATGTTATGGGGGACTGAATGATATAGAAAGCGAACAGAATCCATCTACTGATTATCTAGGCCTTCTTGAAGTGGAACTGTTTCACTTTTACACCGTTTGCCCAACTGAAAATTCTTGCTTAAAAAATGAGTAAAAGGCCATGGCTCATCCCACGCGTATCGCAGAACAAGTAACCTGTCCGGCTTTTCTCACATTACAGTAAAATTTAAGATAGTTCTTGTTATCCAAAAAACGTGCGATTTTTTGTATGATGTACAGGAATAAGTGTAGAATAATAATATGAAAAAAGAAAAGTAATATATTTTTTGGCACCGACTCCCTTAAATATATCCTCACAATCAGTTACATTGGAACTCTGCTTCAACCAAGCTATGAACTTAGGACTTTCATCACTTGGAACATACTCAAGTTGAAATAAAATTATTCTCATCTCTTTCGATTTCTTCGTTCAATATTTTTGACAAAACCAAAAAATCAGATCAGTACCAAAATCTTAATGGATTATATTTTCCCGAATGTATAAGACGGCTAGCTCAATGCGAAGTTCATTGGTTAGAGTCGAGACAAAAATGACAGCTTCATACAAATTTGATCACTTTTGTATGAAGCAGACAAGGCGGGCGTCGTAAGAACCGCGTTTTTTTAAATATAGTGTTTGTAAAATAACTTATTTATAGTGCTCGGCGTATAAATATTATATGTTGATATCTGTGCAATATTTTTTAAATGAAAAAAGCGCTATCAAATGTACATCTCGGTTTCTCGCATCGAAGAGAATTTGTCATTTATATTGCGCAGACTTTCCCGGTTAGTTTTCAGGCGGAAAACTGTAGGATTTTAGTTATTACGAAAATGTTGGAACTTTCGTAATGTTTCTGTATAGCAGTTGATTTAACTATGTTTTTGCGTTGTTTTCGGTAAATCAGGTATTACGGTAAGAGCGTACAACAATGAAATAGGTGGTCTTATGAAATGGGCCAATCCATGACGTTATGCCCACTGGACTCAAATATAATGGCCGCTACTTCAGTTGTTCCTAGCTTATAGTGCACAAAGTTATTGTTGGTTGCAACTATCGAAAAAAATTCGTTGCGCGAACTAGAAGCCATACCAGTAAAAGCGTTGGCAAATATGTAATGCAGCTGACGAAAACTTCTTTCTTCTTCTTCCGTGACACTACGGCCAAAATCGGGCCTTAGCCTCTGAGCCTTCAATCAATCAATCGAATTCCTGTTAAGACCCCCTATTGGGACATAGGAGAGAAACAACTCTCTTCCACAAGGCACGATCCTTAGCATCGGCCTTAAGCTGTTGCCAGGACTTGTCTATTCCTACAGCCTCCTGCTCAACTGCTCGCTTCCATGTGTTTCATGATCGACCGACCCGACGTCTTCCTTGAGGATTATAATCCAGAGCCTGTTTGGCAATGTTTCGCTCTGGTTTCCTCAAAGTATGACCGATCCACTGCCACTTCCGCCTTTGAATCTCAATACCTATTTTAGTCTGGCCAGTTGTAGTCCAAAGCTCGTCGTTAGAGATCACTTCTAATTTTGCCAGAATTCGTCCCTTAATAATTAAAACACGGAAAAAAAATTTAGCTGGTTATACCGTTTTTTTTTTATAGCTTTCTACATATAACAGTAGATCTTTTTGTAGCAGTAATGTAAAAAGGAATATTTACTATAATATATAGATAAATGAAATCGACCAAATGTATACATAGGTAGTCCTGCTATTTATTTTGGTAAAACTCCATTGTCTCTAGCTATTCGTCAAAGAAAACAATCGTAAGATCAACTAAAATTACGCCAATTTTAATTATCAATTTTAGTTAGGCGGCAAATGCAAACTCTTCTTTTTCTTCTCCAATGGGACTACAGCCCAAATCAGGTTTCTTAACATTTATTCGTTATGAATGGGTCGTTAGCCCTTCGCACAAACCTCTATCCACAAATTTTCATGTTCGCAGATTGAAGTCATCAAGATATACCCATGTAAACAGTGTGGTACAATTATACGTCGACCGGGATTTGAACTCCCACCCTCGCATTGCAGACACGCTACCCTTTAAGCTATACCCAAGCAAACTCTTCTGCGGAAGAAATTTGAGTTATAACACGTCGGACATAATAACCGTGCGAATTATGTACCAAGAAATTTTTTTGATACGAAAGGAATAAGGAACGACGCCAGTCATTATTGCTAAACATTTTAGTAACTTACCCATTTGATTTACCAATCTAAATTTTAAATGAAACATACATGCTACCGTGGCAAAATCGAATATCTGTTATGTAGGCTAAAACAGCATAAAACTAAATATCTTTACACATAGCTGAAATAGCAGCTAATAAACAGGGAGAAAGTGCATAGTAAAAAACCATTTTACCATAACAAAGAGCACAATTAACCACAATTAACTAAGAATAAATACTAAAAAAATATGAACTTCGCTTAATTCCTTTTACCACCTTCCATTCAAATTTCTATATTAGAAATTCAAGAGTACCATTTCTCCTTCGAACATGTGAGATCTATCGACTTAAAATTGGAACACAGCGTGGTGATGTTGATAAGTAGTTTCAAAATCATCCAAAACCTTCCACTTCCTCTGCCACCTCCCATACAAATGCCCAATTTCAGAAAAACAATGTCCAATTTGCTTGACAACGCGCTTTATCATAGTTTGGCAAAGGTGAGGCACTACATTTGGAACGAATTTGAAAAAGTGTCGTCCTTTTTCTGGTACATTTTAAATTCTCTAAAGTTAATACTCTACGAATAGTGAATTCGCATGTGTGTCCATGACACTGAACAATAAAACACAACACATCGAGTGTGTTGCCCTGAACACAATCCTGACTATTTCAATACCTATATCTTGCACTAGTTTCCGATTTATTTCTCTTTAAAGTACACTAATTATATCTTTGCCAGTTAATTTTACAGTACATTACCTACCGACTACTTCTTATTGTTAAGGATATAATGCAACTTTTCGAGTGCAATTGAAAAATAGATAGAGTTCAGTAATGAAAAATATAGCCCAACCTATATTCACCGATTCAGTCCAATGCTGAAACTTCTTTCGATAATTACAACATGAAACTCATTAAACCACATAATAATCCTCCTGATGACCATCACGACCATTATGACTGCACACACCATGCGGGTGATTCTAAAGAAGTTTATCTACTGTGGCAAGTTTCCGTTCATAAATCTTTCTCGTGGCACCAGCAGATACCCACGGAGTAGTAGATACTTCATCGTTCAGAGAGATAAGTTTTCAGAACGATGACATGCCATAATAATTGTAGGTTGAAGTTCGCCACTATCCAGAACCGAATAATTCCATTTGGGAACAAACCAGATGCCTCCTCCAAGTATGTAGCTACTGTGTGCAGTACAAACTCTTATATTCCGAAATGATGCAAGCTTTTCAAATGTCGCACTTAGTTGGGCTACACTCTAAGGCCTAACAATTTATCCATGTTACGACTGGGACTGGGAATCACTTTCACCTGTGGAATTTTCTACACAAAGCCAGGTTTGTCACCGTCCTCCCGTATCTTAAGGTTTCAAAATATGGCCGGAACGAGATCTCTATAGAAAATAACAAGTTCTGTAAGATGCCCATTGATGGAACGCTTACATCGCGATGCCAATTTTATGGTCATAAAGATGGCTATGGCCATGTTATATAATAAGCGGATCAGATAGAAACTAGATCCATGCAATTCGGTTAGGCTCGCATTTCTTATTGCGGAACATGACTATAGACTGACTAGCTATTCGGGGTAAAATTCCAAAATTTGTTTGTTGAATTATTTATCGTTTTCGGATCTTTCACCAAGGATATCCCGAAACAATGGTAGTTTTTGTTCATAAAATGCTACTGGTGTTTACCTCCCGTGTGGTTTTTCTCGAAATTTCATTTGAATAAAACCGATTGTTGTCACCATCGTCGTTGTTATTATCGTATATTGGTACAGAGGTATATTGTCGATAAAACTTTTTTGTTTGCGACATGTTTACTTTTACCAGCTTATCCAATGACATAATGGCTTTAATTACGGAACAAACATACTAAAATTCGCATAAAAACTTGAAAGGGTACCTTCACAAAAGATATCTGTCTATATACTATGCCTTTGTTTGATCGGTTTGTGTAAAAAATTTTTAATTTATAAATTGGTTAAATATTGCTAAATATTTTGGTATATTTTTGCATTTATGAATTGAATTATCGTCAAGTACTTGGGGGGTCGATAATTGAAGCTAAGAGATGTTTCTTTTGTTTGGAAAAAGGGTTGTAAATTTATTTTCAATTAACGTTTAGAGTTTGGATTGAATAAGTGCACTTGAATTTTGATGGAAAACAAATTGGGATTTATGTTAGTCATGAAACATGTGAGAGGACCTTTGTGAGTTGAAATTGAAAAAATTAGGAAATTTTATAGGTATGAATATTGGAATTTAGCTCAGCATTTATCACTATTTCAGGTCCCTGAACTCTAGTTCTCTTGATGACGCCTGTCTCTATGTTTACGTGTTTGTGTTTTCTGATGATAACTCGAGTAAATTTCCAAAGAAAATGATGGGAGTGATCTCTAAGATCATGTGTAGTTTTTGAGAATAATTGTCAATTGGAAGCGGAAGCTATTAGCATTTAACGTCGGAACAAAATTAATCAAAATTCAGTTTGACCAAAAATACTTTGGCAAAGCGTACCTATAGAAATGCTCCTCCTACCTTCAATACCATCATGAAAATTTAATGTAATGTTGTTCAGTAAATAGTTCGAAACGAATAATAATCTCAAAATGTATTACAGATAATTTCTTTGTATAAAAACATTAGAAATTGACATGTATCGAAACATAACTAAGACGGACAAGATTTCAAAAGTCATCCAAGATGTTAAAAAAAATGTATTGATCAAGGAGGATAAATAGTATGTAGAGCCTGATAGGCTGTCTCATGTGAGACTACTTTTTGATTCGGAAATTTTCGAAAATTGTGCCCAAACTTAACTTGGCTTCAAACTTTTACAAACAAAATACCATAATTTCTATTCTCTCTTGGTTGCTAATATTCAGTCAGTAACAAAGTAATTTTCAGTGTAATGAAGTTTGGTGTTTTATTTCGGAAGACTTGAGTTTTTAAATTTTTATTAGTTTTTGATTCGTGTCTAAGCTAATCACTAACACGAGACAGAGATAGTTGCATTGGGGTTATGTATGCCAGACAAGGATAGCGAACCGATTTTTTCGAAAATTTTACGATTGTTTCGGGCAATTTAACGCGGGACTGAGTTAGTTGCAATGGGCTATAGTACGCCAGGCAAAGATAGGGAAACGATTGCTTCGAAAAATTTCGTGCATATCGCAAGTAAGAGAGAGAAATGTTTTCGATCCCATTTTCTTACAAGCAAAGCATGCTCATAGTCTCTCCACATTATGTATGCTCCTTGTTATTGATGCATTAGCATGTATTAAGGTTGGTCTGACTTGGATTTCGAATAAAAGCATACAGTAAAGAAATAATGATTCACAAAAATTAAAAAATTCTTTTGTGTCTTATCCCGTTGTAATAGCTACCAATTTGTTTAAGGTATTTGAATAATTGGATCTTGTCATATCAATAAATTAATTATCACATTTTAATGGTGGATAGATTGATCAAATTTTATGTTTATTTTCGTGGCATAAAATTACGGTGAAATAATGCATTCAGACTTCTACTTCTTATATGCAAATAGGATAGTCATAATTATGATGTGTGTGTGTCTTTTTCCCAGATGTTTTGAGTTTTTGCTGATGCTTATCTTCGGGTGTTTTTTTTTTTGGATAATTAAGGTACAGGGTGAATGAACGCTTAGAAGGTAAATTTCTATTTATTAAATGAATTCGATGTTGAAATAGAGAGATAATAACATAAAAGCTGCTAAGAACTGTTAAATGACTATTTTTTGCAATTTCTTTATTCTATTAACATAGCCACTATAAATGTTTAAAAAAAATATTTTTCTGAAAATTGAACTCTTTTTACCATTTTACTTTATTATTTTAAGAGACCGTTAAAGGTAGAATGTTGGTTTTTGGGTGGATTGTTAATTTGGTAAGTGAGCTCCATTAACCAAATTTTGGGGAGTGTCAGGTGTAAGGTGTAAGCGGGGGAGGGAAAGAGTCAAAAACTACACTTACTAATATCTTCACCACGAATGCAGATAGGAAGCCGAAAATCAGCATACGTATAGAGAGGGTTGTGGGACGAATTCTAAAAATAATTTAAGTTTTTTACCCATTGGCGTCCGAAAAACAAATTGTCGGCCGAATCTTTTTTTCAAATTATTATATCTTCAAAAGTAGTTACCAAAAAAAATTCATATTTTGAACCCATTAAGGTGGCACATAGATCTACCAGAATCAGCTTAGAGATAGGCTAATTATTGTAAAGGAGAGGGTCAGAGGGGGTGCAAAGAAAAAAACTTAAAAATGAATGTCTCAACTATCTCTTACGCTATGTAACTGAAACTTAAAAGGCATAATAAGCTATACTAGCAGAACTAAAAAAAATATAAAATTTTGACATAATAGTAGTGGAGGGAAATGGGTAGCATTTCAAAAATGGTGCACTTTACAAAAGTAGAAATCGTTATATCTCGAAATTGAGTACAGATATCTAATCAAAAATTCGTCAGCTTATAGAACTACATAGTTTTTAATTTTGATAAAAATTTTACGTTAGGGAGTGTAAGGGGAGGGAGGTGGTACGGAAAAATGTCGAAAAGGTTGAGGGATTTTTTTATGACTCTGGTGAAAGATACAAAGTTTAAATTTTGCACATGGATACATCTATTTCATATAAATAGAAGAAAAATAATAATTTGTTCGAAAATTGTTATAAATCGACCCCCCGTTCAAAGGTGCACAAGGTGTTTCATATGCATTGAAAATAACACATAAACTGAAAATTTTTGAATGAAATTCTAAGGTAGAAACTTGAAAATTTGCAAAATACATTTAAAACAACTCTAATTTTATGAAATATTAACTGGTCGAATACCTTTAAGACTTCTACCCCTCCCATACAAAATTATTTTTTCGACCATTTTTAAGACATCAATTATCGCCTAACTATTAAAAGCTATCAATTTAAAAATTTGCATAAAAACTATTAAAAATAGTTGAAACAAAATTGTATCAAAAGTTTTGAGATCACGCCTGCCCATCTACCACCTCCCATTCAAGAGTATGATTTCGACCAATTTCATTAAATCAACTAATAAACAACAAATTAAAAGCTACGAACTTGAAATTTTGTAGAAATAAAATTGCATCGCAAATTCTCCGATTCCCTTACCCGATCTACTTCCTCCCATACAAATGTTTAGTTTCGTGAATGTAAAATACTCCATATTTTATGAAAATTATGTTCAACTTCGTCTATGAAACACATTCTGTACAGAGAATATTGGACTTGATTCAAGCAATCAATTAAAAAATTATTAGCATACACCCACCCTTACTATCACCCCTCCCCCTTCCCTCATAAAAACCCAAACTTGCAAATAAACGAATGAAATATTGATTATATGTACTGGAGCTATTAATCGTTTCCGCAATTGACAACATCCCTGCCCAAGAACTCCCTTTCACTTAGTCTTCCCTAATCACTCTAACCTGCATATTGACTATCCACGCATCGTCAACTTGTCCCAAGACTAATAAAGTTGTGCCTGACTTGTTGGCAGTTTATTTTACTTTAT
Source organism: Chorisops tibialis (assembly GCA_963669355.1). NCBI lineage: Eukaryota > Metazoa > Arthropoda > Insecta > Diptera > Stratiomyidae > Chorisops > Chorisops tibialis. The sequence continues at coordinate 165,588,747 of OY770263.1, read as the reverse complement.
TATTCTAATAATAAAGTATTGTGATCGACACAGAAAAAAAAAATTTCCCACCCTGAAATTTTGTTTTTTCGCGTTTCATGACTAAATTAGCCTAAAAATGCAAAAAAAAAATCTGTCCCGCCGTACGTCGTACGTATGGACTCATGTCTCCGAGACCGTTAAAGGTAGAATGTTCGTTTTTGGGTGGATTATTTTTTGGGTAAGTGAGCTCTATTTTCTAAATTTTGTGGGCTATTAGGTGGAAGGGGGAGGCGGAGGGAGGCAAGGAGTCAAAAGCCACACTTGCTAATATCTCCACCACGAATGCAGACAGGAAGTTGAAAATCAGTAGAGATATAGAGAGGGTTGTGGGACAAACTTAAAAAATAATTTAATTGTTTATCTATTGGCGTCCGAAAAGGGGGGGGGGGGCTAAAAGCAAATAATTCATATTTTGGGACCATTAAGGTGCCATGTAGCTCCACTGGAATCAGCTTAGGGAATGGCTAATTATTGTAAGGGGGAGGGTCAGCGGAAGTGCAAAGAAAAACACTTAAAAATTAATATCTCAACTATCTAGTAAGCTATGTAATTGAAACTTGAAACGAAATATTAACTGGTCAAAAACCATTAAAACTTCTACCCCCTCCCATTTAAAATTATTTTTTCGACCATTTTCAAGACATCAATTATCACCTAACTATTAAAAGCTATCAATTTGAAATTTTTCACAAAAAACTTTTAAAAATAGTTGAAATTAAATTACGTCAAAAAGTTTTGAAATCGCGCATGTCCTTCTACCCCCTCCCATACAAAAGTACGATTTCGACCATTATTAAGAAATCAATTATCACCTACATAACTATTAAAAGATATCAAATTGAAATTTTGCACAAAAACTTTTAAAAATAGTTGAAATAAAATTGCATCAGAAGTCTTGAGATCGCTCTTGCCCTTCTACCCCCTCCCATACAAAAGAATAATTTTGAGCAATTTCATTAAATCAACTAATAACCAACAAATTAAAAGCTACGAACTTGAAATTTTGTACAAGCACCTTACAAGAGAAATGAAATAAAACTGCATTACAAGTTTTATGATTCCCTTACCCGCTCTACCCCCTCCCATACAAATGTTCGGTTTCGTGAATGTAAAATACAGCGAAATTTAATAAAAATTCTATGCAACTTCGTCTATGAAACACATTCTATACAGAGAATATTGGACGTGATTCATGCAATCAATTAAAAAGCTATTAACATCCACCCACCCTTACTATTACCCCTTCTTCTACAATGGCGCTACAGCCTAAATTGGGCCTTGGCCTCCTGATATTCAGGTTCCTTAATATTTTTTATTACTTATTGTGGAAGGGCCTTCACTCTATATTTTGTAAAAATTATAAAGTTAGTAAGGGTAGAACGATCGCTTACGAATCCGTTTTTATACTCCTATTCTTTATTAAAGAATAGGAGTATAAAAACGGATTGAGTTGATGATATTGAGAAAGGACATCAAATTGATGTTGTGTATACTGATCTACAGAAAGCTTTCGATCGAGTGGATCATTCGCTTCACATAAATAAATTATAAGCACTTGGCTTTCATTCTAATTTATTGTCGTGTATATCATTTTATTTGAAATACACTATGCAATTGGTTAAAATAATTAAGGTTACTTCCTCAACTTTTGATGTTGAATCAGGTGTATCTCAAGGTAGTTACTTGGGTCCTTTACTATTACTTCTTTTCAAAAATGATGTGCCCTCAGTTTTCAATTATTGTAAATGTCTTTTGTATGCTGATGATATTAAGTATTCTAGAAAATATTTATTTCCTAGAATACTTAAAATATTTATTTTCTAGAATACTTAATATTTCTCACTACACTAATATGCAGAAAGACATTTCTGGAATGGTTAAAGTTAAATTCACTGCAAAACTAAATGTAAAATTTTCTCTTCTAACAGATCTACTTTTTCCATACTTTTCGATTATCGAATTCTCCGCATTTTCAATCGGATGAAAATACGTCCTGAGCGAATTTGGTAGATAGTTTGCCTACTAATTTTTTCCGGTATTTCCATATCTTCTTAACATTTTCTTCAATTTTCGATATTTCACAATTGGTGGGAACTGTTGCTTCATTCGGAAACACTCGCCATTCATTTCTATACCATTTGGTAATCGAGAGTTCTAAGCAGCCATATTACCTAGTGAGATATTAGTCATTCATTTTCTTAATTCCTATTAAATTTATGAAGCTTCAGTTTTGTGTGAAACATTTGTATAGCTGCTCTGACATGATGTGAAAGAAATTAGTTGAATGCCGTCAAGCCTTCCACCACTCCCCATATAAAATCATCTTAAAATCACTCCCTCCCAAATGAATTTAATGAAATTTCAAGATTAATTAATTTCTCTCCGAAACTGTTTAAGCTATCAACTTTAAAAATAGGTCAAAGTTTAAAAATGTGAATATCATTAAGGTAAAAAAATATTGATCCGATTGCTTCCACCGTTTCCCATACAAATGCACAATTTTGAAAATTGCATTTCTTCGATTTTCATTGAAACTAGCAAAGCTAAAAGCACGTATTTTAGCCAAAATTATTCCTTTTATAAATTCAATAAATTTTGAAAAAAAAAATATCAACTTCATCTCACTTCCATAGAAATTTCATGAAATTTCCGCTAAAAAAATCTACTTACTGTCTAACCAAGCGTGCAAGCATCGTGGAATGTGCTTCCATTTCCAGCAAACAATTAAAAAAGTATTAACATTCTTCCACCCCTTCTATCGCTTCCCCTCCTACTCATTCAAACCCAAGTTTGCATTTATAAACGAATGAAATATTGATACCATATACTGGAGCTATTGATCGTAATCGCAGTTAAGTGATAAATAATTGACAACAGCCCTGCCCTAGTAACCAATTCACATAGTCTTTCCTAACCACCCTAACCTGTATATTGACTTCCCACGCATCTTCAATTTATCCCAAGAAAAACAAACATTTTTATAATTTGATAGTGCACTCTACATTTTTTGGTTCTCGAGAAATAGCTACTTGTCTACATTTTATTAACGGAAAAATCTAGGTTAATATGCTTTTAGCGAAATCAATAGCGTAATTCATCCAAATATTGAAAAATCGTTTAATGAATCAAAACTTCTTAGATTGAAATTTGAGTCGTATTTTAATTAAGAGATCAAATAAATTTTCAAACTTCTTAGATGACTAGCGATTCCCCGCGACTTTGTCCGCGTAAGATTCATAATAATAAGCAATATTTTGTGAATGTAGTTAATGCTACATTATTTGGGATATATGCATTGGTTTTAGTGAAATTGTGCAATTTGTATGGGAGGTGTTAGGAGTGTTTTAAAAAACAACTATAATCACCATGCAATTGATATATTTTAAATTTCAGATCAGTAACTTTCATACTTTTCAAGAAAAATATTGCGTCATATTGTATGAGGGGAGTAGAAGGGGAGAAGCTAATCGGTTTAGTTTTCCCCGATATTATTTTTAATACTAATTAAGGTCTTAGTACAAAATTTGAGCTCGATAAATGTTATACGTATTGAACAAATTGGTTTACAGTATTTCATGAAAAAGGGCAGTTTGTATGGGAGGTAGTGAAAGGAGTGTCCCCCCACCCATCAAATGATTTACCATAGATCACATTTATGTTAAAAATAATATATTCTAAATTTCATGTTATTCGCTCCCATAGTTTTCAAGAAAATTTGATTACTACATATTTTTGAAAATGAGTTATTTTGCATGAGACTACCCCCTCCCATGCGAAATGACTCAAAGCGGAGGGTTATTGAAAAAAGACCAAACGCAGAATACATCTCGAAGCATACCTAACAAACTGTGAAAGTTTCTTTATAATCCGTTCAGCCGTTTTTGCGTGAAAGCCGGCCAGACAGACAGAGAGAAGAATTTTGAAAAACGTGTGTTTCTGGTTAGTTATTGTCTAAATAAAGCAAAACATTAACTTATAGTCATTTATGCACAAATAACAGACAGACACTACAATTATATTTATATGTATAGATTCATACCGGATGTGAAGAAAACAAAAATACTACTTCTTACGACATACTATTGTAAATACCCATCACTATCTGGGGATAAAAAAGTGTCCACTGCAACAATCTCATTAAGTTTTTTTCACTAAATTCTACCTATACAATGCTCACAGACCAGGATCTCATCAAGAAAATAACACCTGACTCACATTATTATATTTCAATAGGCAGAACATCACATTAAAAAGAAAAGAATAACATAGTGGCATATCTTCTCGAAAAACATCCGGTTTTATAACGTAACTAACTAACGTGGGCATCTTACTAGTTTTAATTCAAAAGAAATCTTTATGAGTTGGCGCGATCACTCGGAATTTGATCGGTCAATGACTGATCGCGATTTTGTATCTTAATATTAAAGTCATATCTTAGTAAGTTTAAATAAGAGACAGACAGTTTTTTTTCCTCATTCCAAAATTATTTTTGTGAATTTTTAAGGTTAGTCCGTTCAAGGTAGTAACAATGTCACTTAAGTCGCGTACTTTTTTGATTAAAAACGACCCTCAATAATGAAACAAATTTAATATTACATTAAATTTTATTTAAAGAGAGAACACTAAGCAACTTACATTGACAGATAGATCAACATTAGTGTTATTTTGTCAAGTGTTTTGTGACTGACCATGAGTATTGAACGGACTTCAATGAAAATATATTTGGTGTTATATAAATTGGAGGTTGGATTTGATACCTACTTAATGCACTCCATATATGAGTAATGATCTATTGATCGTGCATATGTATGTCGTTAGCTTTATTCGAGTTAATGGAAAACGAAGAAATAGCTCTTAATTAGATTCTAGAACCTACATTGTAGTTGTGGTGGACAAATAATTAAGATCATGATTAGTATGCAAAAAATACTAAACATATATCTAGTGATCGTGACTGATGTGATCTTACGAAAGATCGTTCTAGAGATGATTACTACGATGTTGTTATTTTAACGATCTTAAATTAAGGCGAAAACAATTTAATTGTAGTTTATTATTATAAGGAATGTTACTGTCGTTTACTCTGTGATCGTACATTACTCTGATTTTTAATGATCGTAAAATATGGTTTTTTAGTTGAGATTAAATGGATACTCCTTTACTATGACTGCACTTTAATATATTTTCTTCCCAATTTTACTATAATCATTCAGCTTTCTCGATGGTTTTTTTTCGCAATGTATTTGAAGCAATCATTAGTCTAATTCCATAGTCTTTCAAGATATTAGCAGATTGATGATCATTATTTGCTTTGATTGAAGTTAACTGTATAAGAACGTATTAATTTTAATATACATTTTACTTATACTGTAAAATATGTTCGTAGATTAATTCCAAAGATCGTGATAGATTGCAAAGATTGCGAACTGACTGATCGTAGCTCCGATAATCTTAAACGCTGTATTCTATTAGTAATGATTAGTAATGATATGATACAAATGATCAACAAATCATAAACGATTATCAAACCATTAACTGGAAATAAATCGATTCTCAAAGATTTACCGACCTATAAAATTAAAGATCAAATCTAAATCGATCAATATTTAAATAATTTGTTATATTCAAATGATTAGAATCTGAATTCATGCATATTGAATAGAAAGTACCAGGGCCGTGCTGAGGGAAAGTGGCGCCCGGGACACAAGTTGCACTTGACGCCCCTTCTATGTATAGAAACAACGAAACAAGTTTATATATACGAGTACTTACAATGAATTCTTCTGTAGATCATTCTCTTAAAGATGCATTTACGTCCACGTTTTACTACCATAACACTAGACTAATATCGTCATGCATACCATCATTTTCTTATTATTATTTCATTAATTTAATTTTTTTACATATTACGCTCGGACCGTTCTATAGGCGATATCCTGATCTATCTCACGGAGCGTTGAAATTTCTGAACCCACAAATTTGGTGAAAATCAAGTTCTTACTCTTAACATCACCAAAACATTTGACAGAGTTTGGCACAAATATCTCTTAGCCAAGCTAAAGGCCTTTGGTTCTAACACTTCGTTTCTTCAATGGTTAGAGAGTTTCCTCTATTCGAATCGTACTGGACGGAGTAGCTTCTGCACCCTTTTCCATTAATTTTGGCGTCCCTCAGGGCTCAGTTTTATCTCCAACTCTCTTTTAGTCTTCATAAACGACCTTCTGTCATCTAATCTCTGACAGCACTCTAGATAACATCTAGCAATTTGACTCTCCTGCGGATGCTCGCCCGACATCGGTGGCGTCATGTCGTAATGAGTCGATACAATCACTGAACTCTGCCCTCGCTTTAATTCTGGAATAGTGCTGGACAAGCAGAGTAGAGTTTGATGCCATAAAAACGCAGTCCTGTCATCTATCTCTTAAACATAACGTTCCGACGTCGGACGTTAATGTCCTTAAATGGCGTACAGATTGCACCTTCTGCAAACTTTACGTTACTAAAATTTAAAAAAATTTAACAATCGCCTTGATTGGAGTCAACATATTTACGAAGTCGCTCTTGATGCTTCGAAAGGTCTAGGTATTCTGCGGAAGTGTAAGAAATACTGTTCTGCCTTCGAACTAGCTACCATCTATAAGGCTTATATCCGCCCACGTCTTAAATATAACTCGGATGTTTTGGGCTGGGGCCTCAAAATCACACCTAGCTTTGCTCGACCGTATTCAAAAACACGCATTCCGATTAATTGGGCATGAAGCTATATCGGCCTCAGTAGACTCTCTCGAGCATCGTCGAAATATCAGAGCACTTTGGATTTACTACAGATATTTCCATGGTGATTGCAGCAAGGAACTAAAAGCCGTAATATCCCCTCTATTTAATGCCCCCACGAAATATTCCATTTGTTATGAATGAAGAATTTTCAACAGTTTACTAAATTGTTACCCCTACTGGGAGCATGGTACCTCCACTTGGTGGCGTGAGACCAAAAGGATATTTTCGTTGAAGAGGAATTAAACAAATATATGAATAGCTTAAAATAGTAGTAGTAATGATAAATTGGCTGAAAAATAGCCATTCGTTTAGCTGGATGGCCAGAAGCTGACAAAAAATTTACTTTGAAAATTCGATGTAGGGAAACCCGGGGCACAAGGGGGTATCAGGGCGGAATAATGTTCGCCATTTTTCAGTGTCAAGGAGGTGTTGCCAGTCAGCGGTAAAAAGTAGAACTAAACCATCCTGTTACTGCTCGACTACGGCAGCCACGTTAATCTAGTTTTCGCGAGCATTGATGCGTTAAGTTTTCGTTTTGTGTTTTTTTTTCGCTCCTGTATTGAATCTATTGATGATTTTCTAACCATGGTAAATTATACATACTTGCTTATATTACAGCTATAGTTGAAGAACGTTCAATTGTCTTTAGTTTCGTGTACTTAAACGTTAGTTTACGTATCTTTCGCGAGTGGCCTTACCTCCCTAACCTGAATCGTGCCCCTGGGGCGGAACGAGTGGGGCGGGATGGGGAAGTACTTCATTTTGACTGTGAATGTATGTATATTTTGTGGTGAATTTTACTCAAAACCAGTTGAAGGTTGGTTCGCTTGTTCCATGTGCGCAAAATAGGCATAATATTCCTGTGCAGGAATAGATAGCGAAAATTATGAATAGGTTTAAGCAAAGGACACAATCAATTAAAAGTGTAGTTAAACCTTTATAGCCACTTAAAACTAAATAAATGTAGAGTAAACTTATTTTATTTTCTCTACATTTATACTAATATTATATGTTGCTACTACTACTAATTACTTGTTCTGACCACCCCATTCAGCCCCGTGCCCGGCACAGAACGGAGCAAATGACATTATTTTCTAGTTTTGGAAACAAAAATACTGTTCTTTAGTTTTCTTACAATATTATCGTGTTAATGTGATTATTACATTGTAATGTGTTTATACAAAAATTTGCAGCTCCCTTAATTAAGCCTTTCGTGTTTTTAAGCCATATTTTCAACTTAGTATCTCGTTCTGCCCGGGTTCTCCTACATTTAAATGGTCATAAAATCTAATTGATGAAAATTTGTAATACAAAAATATGAAAAAATTCAATATTAAACATCGCTTTTATATGAAATTTATTATTATTAACAAAACTTAAAAATTGCAAATTTGTTTAATGTAAACCCTTTCATCACCTTTTTCTATTATTGTAACAACAAAAAGTGAATATTTATATTTTGAAATTTAGGTTATTACCTAGATTCGTTTGTAAATCTATATTTTTTGCAGTTATTAAAAACTATAAGCGGATCGGAGGTCATTTTTAATTCCAAATTGCAATTTTACTTTATTATTTTAATAATAAAGTATTGTGATCAACTTGAAAAAAAAAATTGCTACCCTGAAATTTTCGCGTTTCATGACTAAAATAGCCTAAAAATGCAAAAAAAAAATCCGTCTGTCTGTACGCCGTCCGCCGTACGGCGGTGTGTACGCTCAGCGCACATTAGCTCCCAATCCCTTCAAGATAGAAAGTTCATTTTTGAAGGGATTGTAGATGGTTGCGGATATCAGGAGGACACCCATTTCGGGTGGTGTAAGGGTTCCAGGGGGGGGGGGGAGCACTTAAGCCGAAAACTAAGAATTCAAATATCTCAAACATGGTTACAGCTAGGAGGCTAAAAATCGATACACATACAAAAGGGTTTGTGGGACAACTTTTAAAATTAATTTAAATTTTTTTATCCATTGGGGTGCAAAAGGGGGGGAGGCTAAAAACCAATTGTCGGCAGAATTTTTTTTTTTTTTCAAATGATTATACATATCTCTGAAATTACTTAGTATCAAAAATTTATATATTTAGACCATCAAGGTGGCATATAGATCCACTGGAATCAGCTTACATAAAGGCTAATTATTGTAAGGGGGAGGGTCAGGCGGGTGCAAAGAAAAACACTTAAAAATCAATATCTCGGCAATTTGTCGAGCTATGTAATTGAAACTTAGTACTTATATTAAGCTATACTAGAGAAATACGACAAAAATATAACATTTCGACAAAATAGTAGTGGCGGAAAATGGGGAGCATTGCACTTTCCAAAATTTCAAACCATTATATCTCAAAACTGTGTGCACATATCAAATTTAAATTTTGTTAAATTGTAGAACTGCATAGTTCTGAATTTTGGTAGAAGTTTTACGTCGGGATGTGTAAGGGGAGGGAGGTGGTAAGCAAAAATGTCGAAAATCTTGAGTGATTTTTTTAGGGCTGTGGTAAAAGATATAAAGTTTAAATTTTTCATGTGGATACATCTATTTATTAAACATAATAAAAATAATTATAAAAATAATAAAAATTCTGCAATTGTTATGCACCGACCCCCTGGTCTAACGTGCACAACGTGTTTCATGTGCAATGAAAAAACACATAAACTGAAAAATTTTTGAATGAAATTTTAAGGTAGAAACTTGAAAATTTGCAAAATTCATTTAAAAAAATCTCTAAAAGAATGAAATATTAACTGGTCGAATACCTTCCAAACTTCTACCCCCTCCCATACAAAATTATTTTTTCGACCATTTTTATACTCTAGATGGAATCTGAGAGTATTATAAGTTTGCTCTAAGGTTTGTAACGCCAAGAAATAAGGCTCGGAGAAAAAAATGATGAATACAGAAATTAATATTATCACTCAAAAATCTCAAAACCGGATGTCCGTCCGTCCGTCCGTCCGTCTGTCCGTCCGTCCGTTCGTTCGCTCTCTAGCTTGAGAACGCGTTGAGCTAGAAAGCTCAAATTTCGTACACATCGTTTTTGACAAAAAAGTAAGGTCAAGTTCGTTATCGGGCCAAATCGCTCCACCCCTTCTACCCCTCCCATACAACATGACACAAATGCGCAATTTGACAATAAACGGATTTGCTCGAAAAGTATAAAAGCTATTAGCCTGAAATTTGGAATATATTACTTTTATGATAATATACATCTACCGTATAAAAATTATGCGTGTCCTCCTCCTCCTTCTACCACCTCTCATACAAACTGTACTTGTCATGAATTACTCTAAGCCAATATACTCAGTGCGTATAAAATTTAGCGAGCTGAATTTCTGCATTTAATATTTATTTAAAATTGTTAGTAAGTGTAAAAAAAATTAGACGATTAGCTCCACCCCTTCTACCCCCTCCCATACAAAATGACACAATTTCCCAATTCGGCTATAAATGGATTTGCTCGAAAAGTATAAAAGCTATTAGTCTGAATTTCGGGATATATTACTTTCATAATGATTTCAATATACAGTATAAAAATTATTTGCGTCCTCCTTCTCCTTCCAAACCCTCCCATACAAACTACACTTTTTCATGAAATGCTCTAATCCGATTTTCTCAGAACATATAACATTTATCGAGCTCACATTTTGTAATAAATACTTATTTAGCATTATCACTAAGATCAGAGAAAATTATTTGATTAGCTTTACTGCTTCTACCCCCTCCCATACAATATGACACAGTTTCACAACTTCACAAAAAATCTATTTTCTTCAAAAGTATGAATTTTACTAGTCTTAAATTTAAGAGATGTCAATTTTATAATATTCTTAGTTATTTCTGAAAAAATCAATAAAATCCCCCCACTCTTTCTACCACCTCCCATACAAACTGCACATTTCAACTAAATCTAACACACTAATTTTCTCAGCTCCTATTCAATTTTTGGAGTAAGCATTTTGTATAAAACATTTTTTATAGCTACTTTAGCATGATGGGGAAAAAATTAGTTCAATGCTATCACCCCTTCTAACACTCCCCATACAAAATTTCTTGGGATCAGAAAGAAATCTATTTCATCTAGAGTAAGGTAAGATTGCGCTTTACGCGCAATCGTAGTCCTATTATGTTTTTTTCAATTATCACCTAAAAATTAAAAGTTATCAATTTGAAATTTTGCACAAAAGCTTTCGAAAATAGTTGAAACGGAACTGCGTCAAAAGTTTTGAGATCCCACTTGCCCTTATACCCCCTCCCATACAAAACTATGATTTCGGGCAATTTCAATAAATCAACTGCTAACCAACAAATTAAAAGCTACGAACTTGAAATTTTGTAAGAGCACCTTACAAAAGAAATGAAACAAAACTGCATCACAAATTTTACATTTCCCTTACCTCATCTACCCTCTCCCATACAAATGATTGGTTTCGTGAATGTAAAATTCACCAAATTTTATGAAAATTCTATGCAACTTCGTCTATGAAACTGAAAAACTGCAGAAAATATTGGACGTAATTGAGAAAATCAATTGAAAAATTATTGACATTCACCCACCCTTAATATGACCCCTCCCCCCTTCCTCATAAAAATCCAAACTTGCATAAACGAATGAAATATTGATTACATGTACTGGAGCTATTGATCGTATTCCCAACTAAGTGTTGAATTGGCATCATCCATGCTCTAAAGGGGGTTCCACTTGTGAAAGGGGGTTCCACTTAGTCTTCCCTAACCACTTTAACTTGCATATTGACTTTCCATGCATCTTTAACTTGTCCCAAACTTATAAAGTTGCGCCCGACTTGTTAGCAGTTTATTTAAATTCTGTTCAATCCAAACTTTAGCAAATTAATTAAAGATTAAAATAAAAAACAAAAGATTTCATTATCTTGCACCTTTAATCAGGAACTTTCGTTCGAAAATAGGAAATTTTCGAAGAACATCGGTTTTTGCGATACACGAGCCCCTAATGAGATTTCATTGTCCTTTTTGGAGTTTTAGTAATTTCCAGATGTCTTATGGTCACCCAGGTCGTCTTTTACTTTAAGCATTCCACCCTAATGCCTACCTTGTGGTACTATTGGAATGTTTTCTTATAGTTGCCCAATTCAACTCCACTTTCTCTTCTTGATTTGTCTGATTAAAGTTCGTTCGTTGAAATCTAAAACCCTGTGTTTCTGATGATGTTCGGTCAGAATATTCTACATATTATTCACAGACACTTGTCGATGACAACCTACAGTTGCTGGTGAAAATTGAAAATTGATATTTTAATTAATCAATGTTTACGAGCAGTAATAAATTACTTGAGTCAAGAAAGGACTGCGCATATGGGAAACTAATATATCCCAATCGCCAGACCCCTAGTTTAGACTTTCTGTCAAGAGAAAGAATTTTTTTTTTTTTTTGAAAATTAGAGCACCACCAAAAAAAGTGGTAAATAGACATTAGTCTCTGGAGAGTAATAGTGTCACGTTGTTGTGTTTGGGTAGTTTGCGATTCGTTGTAAGCAAAGTGCAAAGTGGGTTAAAACTAATAGCATTGCAATAATGCGGTGATTCAGCAATGAACTTTGGCGCCTCCAGTGTTTTGGCTTTGCTGTTCTCCTTATATAGGGTGGTCCAACCATAATGCACGATGTTAATTGTGAGTCACACCTTAACGTCAAATTTTTCGCCCAACTTAATTTGACATTTCTTTGTTTCAGTGTTTGACAAATTCAACCATGGAGAGGTACACAATTGAGCAGCGCGTTAAGGTTGTTGAAGCCTTTTACGAAAATGGGCGTTCAAATCAAAATGCATTTCGTGCACTTCGTGAGGCACACTTTCACCTCAGTGGATTCGTTAACAAGCAGAATTCCGGCATTTGGGCAAATGAGAATCCACGAGTGATTGTTGAAAAGCCGATGCATCCACAAAGAGTGACTGTTTGGTGCGGTTTATGGGCTGGCGGCGTCATCGGGCCGTACTTCTTCGAAAATGAGGACGGCCAAGCAGTTACCGTGAATGGTGTTCGTTATCGCGAGATGATAACGGACTTCTTGTGGCCAGAAATTGAGGATATGGACCTGGACAATATGTAGTTCCAACAGGATCGTGCCACTTGCCACACAGCCAACGAAACAATGGCTCTTTTGCGCGAGAAATTAACATCGTGCATTATGGTTGGACCGTATAGCTGTAGCGATGTCTTAATAGTGATCTTGATTTAGTAGAACAGCACGAGGAACTTTGATGCCCTCGTATTCGGCGTCGAATTCAACTCGTTTATGTACATCCTGAGAAAAAAAATCGCTAAAGCTAAAATACAGCTGTATTGGCATTACTATAAAATCAGTGATTCGGCTTTCCTGTTCTCCTGTTTCCTGTGTCATAAATGCGGTATTTGGTTAATTTTAGTATGACACCGTGAAGACCTTCGGCGCCCACGCATTACTATCACAATACGGCATTGTTTCGGCTTTGCTGTTCTCATTATTTAGTTTCTTGCTTAATGTGAAGTACTTTAGCGCCCCCGTATTCTATTGCAATAGGCCATTTCTATAGGTTTGCTCTGAATATCTTATAGCATCTTGTGTTGTGTGGCGATCTTTTATTTCGTATAACATTATCAGGAACATTGTCGCTTCAGTATTTTCATTGCAATAAGGAAGTTTTTTACCGTTTCTGTTCGAAACGGCGCCGTTCGCTCACCACCTTAACACGTCCCTGGTAAGTACTAAATTATTCTCAAAATATGACGAATTAAATATTCAATGTTCACAAGATGGTAATCTAAAAAATCTTGTGCTAGATAATGGCGATTCAAACAATCATAAAAACATGGGCTAATCGATCTCGAAAGATTACATGATTTCTAACAAATTTTAACATTTTTAATTAATTAGGAACTTAAACAATCCGCAAATTTTGAACAACTGCTGGTGAAACGATCTTAATTATTTAATAATCGTAAAAAATAGAGATTATAGGGAGCCACAAATCCTCAGGTTATTGCATTTTAAACGATCTTAAGTAAATAGTTGAAAGTTTCAGATGATATCGATTTCAACGATCCTCAGGCCAAGATCACAGATCTCAACCGAGTAGAACTCGAAGGATCGCTACTCAAATTGCGCACCTGCTGCAATAATGCCGCAACTCAAACAAGACTGTTTCCAGATATTTAACAAAGGTGTTGGAACCGTTGTACGAGTATTTATAAAGATACTTGAGTGAAAATTTACGCTCGACTTAGACGATTTTTTATTAATAACAAGTTGTCGTACACTTTATTTTACATATTTAAAACTTGCTTGAGTTGTGCCGTTATTTCATTGAGCGCAATGATGATCAATTCTTGAATGATTTTTGAAATAGTCACAATACATACGTAACTTATACTCGAAAACCTGGAAATGTTCAAATAAACCTTAACAATCCCCTAACAGAACAAAACTAAACTTTCAGAACCCCAAAATACAACAAAATATTTAAAATGGCCGGTCAATCGATGGTTTGACCTCCGAAAAGAACCACTACAAAAACCGGTATGAAAAGATAAAAGATGGGCTTTCAATTTTGAAATCAATTTTTTTGTTATTTTGACTCACCTTGTAGTCGGTCAATTCAAACGATGATTTCGAAAATAGACCAATTTTGACGATTTTAAATATCAGCTAATTTTCACACCTGAATTTAAACAGCACCTCAAATTTAATCGAATCAAGCTGCTAAAACGCTGTGCTGGTAGTAGAGATGAAAAAGAAACTTTTAAATAAAACTGAGACTTTAATTATTTAATCTACGATATGTATATTTTTTTTTTATTATTTATCCATCACTGAATGCATAAGAGTTGCATAATTTAACTATTTTTTTTTATTTTGATTTAAAAGTAAACACAAACCACAAATTTCAATACAATTTAAATGCCATTTAAAAGCGATAGAGTATTTTGATTTTTTTTTTATGAGAACAACAACAAATTCTTTTACTATTTGAACACGTTATTACGGAACGAAATTTCAATTCACAATGCAAAAAAACAAACTAAAACAAAAATAATTAACAATTTCAAGCCAGCTGGTCTAACTATACCACCACCTTCGCTCACTGCGATCGAAAGAAAACCTGATCTTGCTCGTAATGCAAAGGTACAAATTTATTGTGTGTATACGATTTGAATAAATTTTAAAATAGAGATAAAACGACGCCAACTAAAAAAACAACACAAATCTCTTATACAGACAGGTAAGTTAGAAAGAAAAACGAAAAAAAACAAAAACCAACTATAGAATACCTGTTAGCACGATCACTGAACATAAACTACTGACTACGATCGTGGCATGTTACACCAATGTTACTTTTAAATTTCCATCGTCGCCTCCACCACCAAAAAATACCGATTGGTTAACCTGTTTCGTTGGTTAAACTATAGCCGAAAAGATGGGGAAAAGTTATTACTCCTCTTGGTTGTCTTGTCTTGGGGGGCCAAATCATCTTGGATGGGGGCTACTAATTTATCAGAAATTAACAAATATCTTTAAGAGAGTGGAGCACGATCGCACTCAAGTCTAATCGATCTTTGAGGAGAAAGAAGATCATAATGTAACGATCAATTGAATTATTTGAAGATCAATTTACAGCAGTTTGTAAATAGGCCGATAGCTAGTGAAGATTGATAGTTTTTCTAAATACATACCTATAAGATAAATTGCAAGATCACTGAAACTGAAATTCTTTTTTGGAGATGATCTCGATAATTTTCGTGGTGGTATCTTTTCTCTGGTTATGTATTATCCAGAAGATCGTGCAATTTCGTGTTTTCGAAACTGTTCAATATACTAATGGGTATCCAAGAAGATTAATAGTGTTGATCAAGATCGATGGGTGATGTATCTAACAAGTTCACTAGGTGTGAGCAAGGTCGATGAGATAAGACGAAGAAGGTAAAATGATATCCAACAAGGTCAATTGAATATGTATCTAACGAGATCAAAAAAGGTTAATATAATCAATCAGGAATATTTCTTACAACAGAGATCAAATCTTGTACCAAGATCGTTAGGACATGTTTCTAATAAGATAGCAGGATTCGATAGTTTAATAATATCGATAGAGACAAATTATATAGAGTATGTTCTGAACTACATATGTACATATATCACTAAGCTCGTAATGGGATTGAAAAAAATCGTGCAATGACAATAGAGTATGAGTTGTAGCCTAGCAAGATAAATACATGCCAAACAACAAGATTACCCACCCTGCAAGCATAATTTTCCGAAATCTGCAATACTCGTAAATCGGCATAAAAATGCAAAAAAAAAAAAAATCCGTCTGTCTGTACGCCGTCCGCCGTACGCCGATGGGTACGCTCAGAGCACATTAACTCCCAAACCCTTCAAGATAAAAAGTTCATTTTTGGAGGGATTGTAGATAGTTGCGGATCTCAGGAGGATACTCATTTTGGGGGGTGTAAGGGTTCAGGGGAAGGCAGGGGGAGCACTTAAACCGAAAACTAAGAATTCAAATATCTCAAACATGGTTACAGCTAGGAAGCTAAACATCAATATACATATAAAAGGGTTTGTGGGACAACTTTTAAAATTAATTTAATTTTTTTATCCATTGGGGTGCAAGAAGGGGGGGCTAAAAACCAATTGTCGGCCGAATTTTTTTTTCAAATGATTATATCTTAGAAATTAATTAGCATAACAAATTTATATTTTTACACCATCAAGGTGGCATACAGATTCACTGGAATCAGCTTACATAGAGGCTAATTATTGTAAGGGGGAGGGTCAGGGGGGGGGGCGCAAAGAAAAACACTTAAAAATCAATATCTCGGCTATTTGTTGAGGTATGCAATTGAAACTTGGTACTTATATTAAGCTATACTAGAGAAATACGAAAATAATATAATATTTGGACGAAATGGGGGAAAATAGGGAGCATTGAACTTTCCAAAATTTCAAACTATTATATCTCAAAATTGAGAGCAGATATCAAATCAAACATTTGTCAGATCGTAGAGCTATATAATTTTTAATTTTGGTAAAAAAATTAAGTGGTGGGGTGTAAGAGGAGGGAGGTGGAAAGCAAAAATGTTAAAAATTTTTAGTAATTTTTTTAGGGCTGTGGTAAAAGATACAAAGTTTAAATTTTGCAGGTCGATATATCTATTTATTGTACATACATAAAAAATAATTAAAATTCTGCAATTGTTATGCACCGACCCGCCTGGTCTAACGTGCAGAAGGTGTTTCATTGAAATGAAAAAACACATAAGGTCGTGCCACTCCAGACGGCGCAAATTTTTCAGTTGCTACTGGTGATACAAAAATTATTCGCAATAAAATGGGGAAACGGTGTAAAAGTGAAACAGTTCCACTTCAAGAAGGCCTAGATACTCAGTAGATGGTTTCTGTTCGCTTTCTATCATTCAGTCCCCCATAACATCTGGAAATATTTGTCAGTAAGCAGCCAGTACAACTGAACAATATACCAGCTTCTCCACTCGCTACGGTCGTTCTCACTCACCTTCCCCAACCTTCCAAATCCCATTCCTTCCCTCCATGACTGTGTTTGTGCATTGCACATAAAGGCCGAAATCGCCTATAACACAGGTCATTCTGTAAAAAAAAACAAAAAAGCTGAAAATTTTTGAATGAAATTTTAAGGTAGAAACTTGAAAATTTGCAAAATGCATTTAAAAGAATGAATTATTAACTGGTCGAAAATCTTTAAAACTTCTACCCCCTCCCATACAAAATTATTTTTTCGACCATTTTCAAGAAATCAATTATCACCTAACTATTAAAAGCTATCAATTTGAAATTTGGTACAAAAACTTACAAAAATAATTTAAATGAAATTACGTTAAAAGTTTTGAAATCGCGCTTGCCCTTCTACCCCCTCCCATACAAAAGTATGATTTCGACCAATTTCATTAAATAAAATAATAACAAACAAATTGAAAGCTACGAACTTGAAATTTTGTACGAGCACCTTACAACTGAAAAGAAAGAAAATTGCATCACATGTCTTACGGTTCCCCTAACTCCTCTACCCCCTCCCATACAAAATTATTTCTTTGAGCATTTTTATGAAACAAGTTATCAGCTAACTCTTAAAAGCTATCAGTTTCAAATTTTGCATAGAAACTTATAAAAATAATTCAAATGAAGTTGCTTTAAAAGTTTTGAATTCGCACTTGCCTTTCTACCTCCTCCCAAACAAAACTATGATTTTGACCAATTTCATTAAATCAACTAATAACCAACAAACTAAAAGCTATGAACTTGAAATTTTATTCAAGCACCTTAAAAGAGAAGCGAAATAAAACTACATATCAAAATTTACGATTCCCCTACCTTCTCTACCCCCTCCCATACAAATGTTCGGTTTTGTGAATGTAAAATACACCGAATTTTATGAAAATTCTATGCAACTTCGTCTATGAAACACATTCTATACAGAGAATATTGGACGTGATTCAAGCAATTAATTAAAAAGCTATTAACATCCACCCACTCTTACTATTTCCCGCAAGGGGGTAGTTGTAGTATGAGGTTTTACCAATTCCTGCAACTATCTTTGGAGTTAGCGACTCCACGGACCTGAGCTAACTATCCCCCTCTGGGATGGGGGCTGTAGAATTCACCCACAGCCAGTCCTGCTTGCCCTAAAAATGGCAAATGGACACTCACTGGATCATGGGCTTATCACCCGTGATCTTAAGACCTAAATGATACGAGAAACAGATACATCGCCTCGGATACGGACTGATTCTACGGTAACGACTTTTGGCATTCGAAAACGGACTATGATTGGCTTCTGGAACGTTCGAACATTGAATGACGGGGGAAGAGCTGGGGTTACTCGGTCCTTGCTCCGCCAATCGGTGATCGACCGTGAAATGGAGCACTATAAATAAGTCCTGGCAACAGCTTAAGGCCGATGCCCAGGATCGCGCCTTGTGGAAGAGAGTTGTTTCTGTCCTATGCCCCTATAGGGGGTCTTAACAGGAATTTGATTGATTGATTGACTCTTACTATTACCGCCCCTCCCCCCTCATAAAAACCCAAACTTGCAAAAACGAATGAAATATTGTTAAATAGACAACAGCCCTGCCCAAGAACTCCCTTTCACTTAGTCTTCCCTAACCACTCTAACCTGCATATTGACTTTCCACTCATCCGCAACATGTCCCAAGAATAATAAAGTTTCGCCCGACTTGTTGGCAGTTTATTTTACTTTATTATTCTAATAATCAAGTATTATGATCGACACAGGAAAAAAAAAATTTGCTACCCCTAAATTTTTTTTTTCGTGTTTCATGACTAAATTAGCGTAAAAATGCAAAAAAAAATCCGTCTCGCCTTACGCCGCACGCTGCACGCCGTACATATGGACTCATATCTCCGAGACCGTTGAAGGTAGAATGTTCGTTTTTGAGTGAATTATTGATTGGGTAAGTGAGCTCTATTTTCTAAGTTTTGGGGAAAGAGTCAAAAATTTCACTTGCTAATACCTCCACCACGAATGCAGATAGGAAGCTGAAAATCAGCAGAGGTATGAAGAGGATTGTGGGACAAACTTTAAAAATAATTTAATTTTTTTATCCATTGGCGTCCGAAAAGGGGAGGCTAAAAACAAATTGTCGGCCGAATTTTTTTTTAAATTATTATATCTTCGAAATTACTAATCACAAAAAATTCATATTTTGGGATCATTAAGCTGGCATATAGATCCACTAGAATCAGCTTAGAAAGAGGCTAATTATTGTAAGGGGGAGGGCCAGGAGGGTGCAAAGAAAAACACTTAAAAATGAATATCTCTGCTGTCTCTTAAGCTATGTAATTGAAACTTGAAACGTATAGTATAGCTAGCGAATTATGAAAAAAATATAACATGACGACATAATAGTAGTGGGGGAAAATGTGGAGCATTTAAAAAATGGCGTACTTTCCAAAACTACAAATCATTATATCTCAAAATTTATAATTTGTTTAGGAATTGTTATGCAGGGTCGAACTTGCACAAGGTGTTTCATGTACAATGAAAAAAACACATAAACTGAAAATTATTGAATGACATTTTAAGGTAAAAACTTGAAAATTTGAGAAATGCATTTAAAAAATCTCTAAAAGTTTGAAATATTAACTCGTCGAATATCTTTAAAACTTCTACCCCCTCCCATACAAAATTATTTTTTCGACCATATTTAAGAAATCAATTATTATCTAACTATTAAAAGATATCAATTTGACATTTTGCATAAAAACTTTTGAAAATACACTCAAACCTGTTTTTGTGCGGTCTTTTTTTGTGCGATTTTTTTTATGCGTTTTTTTTTTTGTGCGGTTGAAGGTAAATTTATTATTTTTACTATTTAGATACAAATTTTTAGGATTTTATGTTTATACTCTAGATGAAATCTGAGAGTATAATAAGTTTGCTCTAAAGTTTGTAACGCCAAGAAATAAGGCTCGGAGAAAAAAATGAATGATACAGAACCGGATGTCCGTCCGTCTGTCTGTCCGTCCGTGTCCTCTCTAGCTTGAGAACACGTTGAGCTAGATAGTTCAAATTTTGTACACGTCGTTTTTGACAAAAAAGTAAGGTCAAGTTCGTGAACGGGCCAAATCGCTCCACCCCTTCTACCCCCTCCCATACAAAATGACACAATGGCGCAATTTGACAATAAACAGATTTGCTCGAAAATTATAAAAGCTATTGACCTGAAATTTGGAAGATATTACTTTTATGATAATATCAATCTACGGTATAAAAATTATGCGTGTCTTCCCCCTCCTTCTACCACCTCCCATACAAACTGTACTTGTCATGAATTACTCTAAGCCAATTTACTCAGTGCGTATAAAATTTAGCGAGCTGGAATTGTGCACTAAATATTTATTTAAAATTTTTAGTAAGGCCAAATAAATTAGACGATTAGCTTCATCCCTTCTACCCCCTCCCATACAAAATGACACAATTTCGCAATTTGACAATAAATCGATTTTCTTGAAAAGTATGAATGGTACTAATCTGAAATTTAAGGGATGTCAATTTTATAATATTCCTAGTTATATCTTAAAAAATCACTAAAATCCTTCCACTCCCTACCACCTCCCATACAAACTGCATATTTTCACTAAATCGAACTCACTAATTTTCTCAGTTTCCATTCAATTTTTGGCGTCAGCATTTTGAATAAAACATTTTTATAGCTACTTTAGCATGATGACACTCCCCATACTAAATTTCTTGGGATCACAATAAATTCTATTTCATCTAGAGCATCGTAAGATTGCACTTTACGCGCAATCGTAGCCCTGTTATGTTTAGATATAATCCTGAGAAATGAATCAAAGCAAAAACAAAGTGAAAGGAAGGTAATTTCCTTAGAAACTAAGACTACGATTTTAATACGAATAGCAGAAGGTGAAGGATCCACAGCTCTTGGTAAAGAGTTCGGATTAGGTGAATCCACTAGAAGAGGCATACAAAAACGTGCAGGTGAAAGAACTAAATCTAGTAATAGTGCCACAAATGAAAGCGCTAAGCGAGCATCGTATTCAAGAAACATTTTGATAGAGAAAATGGAAAAGGTGCTCATATTGTGGATTCAAGAATTAACTCAAAAAAGCATCCCCATTGAAAAATGTTCGCATGTGTGTTTTCGAAATCAGATTCCATGAAGTTTGGCGAGATTTCAAGTAGCTGCAAAGCCTCGTTTCTTAATTTCCTTAAAAAAGGCAATTCCTAGTTATTTCGTAAATTTTTCAAGTTTTTTTCTATGTGAGACTTTTTTTATGCGGTCCCTATCCACCGCATAAAACAAAAATTTTTTAATTGTATTGCAAAAACTATTTTTTATAGCTACTTGTGAAGTTTTGTGCGATATTTTTTTATGCGTTTTTTTTCATGCGGTCCCTATCCACCGCACAAAAACAGGTTTGAGTGTAGTTGAAACGAAATTACGTTAAAAGTTTTGAAATCGCGCTTGCCTTTCTAGCCCCTCCCATACAAAAGTATTATTTCGACCAATTTCATTAAATCAACTAATAGCCAACAAATTAAAAGCTACGAACTTGAAATTTTGTACGAGCACCTTACAAGAGAAAAATTGCGTCACAAATTTTACGATTCACCTATCTCCTCTACCCCCTCCCATACAAATGTTTGGTTTCATGAATGTAAAATACATCGAATCCTATGAAAATTCTATGCAACTTCGTCTATGAACTTGACTTTCCACTCATCCGCAACTTGTCCCAAGAATAATAAAGTTTCGCCCGACTTGTTGGCAGTTTATTTGAAAAGTTGTGGAATTGTATCACATTGTATGGGAGGAGGTAGGGGGAGTGAACCTTATCGGTTAATTTTTTCCCGATATTAATAATAATGCTTATTAAGGATTTGGTACAAAATTTTAGCTCGATGAAAGTTATACGTATTGAGAAAATTGGTGTAGAGTATTTCATGAAAAGTGCAGTTTGTATGGGAGGTGGTGGAAGGAATGAGGGGTTCTTAGTAGTTTTTTGGGAAAATACTACAATCATCATGCAGTTGATATATTTTAAATTTTAGACGAGTAACATTCACACTTTCCAAGAAAATCGAATTTTTGAAAAGTTGTGGAATCGTGTCACATTGTACGGGAGGGGTTAGAAGGAGTGAAGCTTCAAATTACCAGCTATTATAGTTTCGAAAAGAAAATCGATTATTACATATTTTTGGATATGTACCACTTTGTATGGGAGGGGGTAGAAGGCGTGAGGGGAGTGACATAAAACCAAAAGAAGATTACATCTCGGAGCATACCTAATAAAATGTGTAAGTTTCGTTACAATCGGTTCAGCCGTTTTTGCGTGAAAGCCGGACAGACAGACGGACAAACAGAGAAAAATTTTAAAACGCGTGTTTCTGCTTAGTCATTTCTAAAATAAAGCATAAAACTAACTTATAGCCATTTTTAAACAAATAACAGACAGACACTACAATTATAATAATTATTTTTTTATGAAAATTAAATATTTTATAAATTTTTTTTTTATAAAGGTCCAAGGTATATGCTGCATCGTACCATGGTACAGGTATTACTTGTACATTGGACCGTTTTGACTTGAGCTACACTTTCGTTCATAACATTAATAATGAAAATGTTAAGATGACAGTTTGAAGCTGAGATTTGTAACTTTAAAACAATATACGCGAGAAATATCATGCATTGATATTCTATAAGTTATTGTGCATTAACTCAACCAAGGTACACGACATTATCCTAATAATGATTTTTACTAGAACAATATTATTTAAAATATTATTAAGTGATATCTAATAAGACAAAATAATCTCCAAGTTAAATAAGGGCATTGGTGTTCCATTTATTGTACAAGGGTATGATGTGAATTTTCTTTCTATTTTTAAATGGTACTATCTCAGTCTTACTGGGGTTGATTTTCAAGTTTTTAGACTGACACTAGCTGATTATCACCTCTAAGACAGATTGCATCCTTTACCATAGCATTAAGTCATATTTGCCTCAAATGATAATGGCAAGATCATCGGTATATCCAATTACGTCGAAGCCTTGTTCTGTTAGACGGTCCAGAAGCTCATCTACTACAATTGCCCAAAGAAATGGAGATAATAACCCTCCCTGAGAACAGCCGCTATAGGTCTGTGCAGCCAATGTGTTGTCACCTAGATCCGTGGTTTTCACTCGACTCTTTGTCATGGCGTGTATCCATTTTATGATTTGTAGCGCTTAAAAGTCTTAATCGCCCATCCGATCTTTTCCGGAGTGAAGATTTTACCAGCAATGCTATTGCCGAACGGAGTTTGACAATACGTCCTTTCCTCTACTTCTAAATCTTCATTGTTGTTATTTAGCCTGGGAAATGTGTTGCCAATAACACTTCAAGTGTTTCCACGATGCTTTTAGTTAAGGATCTCTCCTATAGTCCGATATCTATCGTGGTGTCTTTTGATAAAACCTTTTGGAGTCTTGAGGCCGTTCGGAGATCTTTTCACATAATCTTCTCCATGACTCTTTTTTTAAGTTCTTTAGAAGTTTGTTATCTCTAAATTCGTTCCAGTTATCAAAGGTTTTTGCTCTATTGAACAATTTCCTAGTTTCTTTGCGTATTGCCGCTAATTCCTCGTTCCACCAAAGTGTTTGTTTGGCCCTTTTCTTGTGTAGACCAAGACAACTTTGTTCGTAAATATTAGCAATATTGTTTACGAGTTTGTTAGTAATTTGATCAACGCAGTCTGGGCTGCCTATTGATTCTTTTTCGATACCTAGTTCGTACTTTAGGATTGACTGGTAAAGATTCCAGTTGGTACGTTTAGGGTTTCTGTATTGTCCTATATAGCCAAATGAAGTCTTAATATCAAAACAGATATGCCTAAGATCTGAAAGCTTCTTTTGATAAGTGTCAATTTTTGCACTTGTCAACCCGGCAGGGGCTTGTTATGGTTAGTTCAAGTACTTTCTGCCTAGCTGAATTTATGAAGGTCAGTGTTTTTCAGCCTTTATTTATTATATTCAGGTTGGTGTGGTGAATGTTTTCGCAGTGCATTTCGAATTGAAAAAAAGATTTCCGAAACGTCACGAACAATAAAGCGTAACAGTGTAAAATCTGGGAACCTTTTCTTTCATATCTAGGTTGTTAGTACTAAGGTACTGCTGAGATAAAGTAAGAAGAAAACGCGGAACACATCCGATCTCGATGGGTTTTTATTTAGAACAAAAAGCAAAACTTATAAGTTACAGGAATCCATGAATAATATGTAAGTGTGTGTGTAATGCAATTATTAGAGATGAAATGAATACAAGTGTATAAGATATATAATATACCTATATTCAATATAAATAATAAGTAATTTACTCTAAAAGTGATTCACCTGTTTTATCAATTTCACTATTTCCCCAAATATTGTGGTGCGCGTTAGCGTCGCAGCCCAGTATGACTGGTATTTTGTGGATTTTGCTACATTTCACAAGCTCACTAGGAAAGTATACCGACGTAAGTATCGCCCCTAGCACCCCTCCTACCTTTGGTATTTTCACCAGTACCACTACTAAATCTATTCGGATGAAAATAGGCATATGTATCAGTGCCGTGGCGTCCATTGATGCAGGGGAAGCTATGATTCCCTTATGTTTTGCCTTTTATTCAGTTTAGAAAAGATAAACTGAAATCAGCACGAATATGAAATTTTATTAAAAAATTTCTTTAAAAGAAAGCGCGCATTATTTTCGTCTACAACTGTTTGGAGCATTTACGTGCTGAGGACAGATTTTTTTCTCACGCTTTCTCCGACCTTCGAAAGTTGAAAGCACAGGGACCGCCGGCCAATACGAACAAAATTTTCTTGCGCGACGAGCGCAAGTTCGACTTCAATAGGAAGGGAGATGCGTCGCATTAGAATGCTTCCACCTTTCCTTTCATTGCTTTTAGTCGCATATACAAGAAAACGAGACCGCCGGCCAATACAATTAAATTTTCGCTCGGGGCACGCACAAGTTCGACTTCTATAGGAAAGAGAGATGCGTTAACGCAATTGCGTCCAGCCAGTGCTTTCAGTCGCAAGCTCTGGCTCTCGATCAAATTATTTCCAGTATTTCTGTACTAACCGAAAAATAATCAGGAAGAAAAATGTGAAGAGGGTAGATCTGGTAATATTGCCCATATCTGTCGTGCTTTGAGTGGAAACGAATCGGCTTAAACTTCGGCAGATCGGGTGACATTTTTTTTTGGACGGGTTAACCTTTTTATTAAGAAAATAAGAACTAGAAGCTTAAACCAAGGCTTGAATTAATTAATTATTCAACATTTTTTATATTATATTTAATAAAAAAAAAAAGGTTGAAGGGTCTGTCAAAGCAAGACGTCACTAAAATATTTTTTCGAATTCCGGTCCGTTACCACCCTAGCGAATAAAATGCCATTTATTGAAGGGATTGAACAATATGGATTTAATGCAGGCGCTTTAAGC
This sequence comes from Chorisops tibialis, assembly GCA_963669355.1. Classification (NCBI taxonomy): domain Eukaryota; kingdom Metazoa; phylum Arthropoda; class Insecta; order Diptera; family Stratiomyidae; genus Chorisops; species Chorisops tibialis. The sequence continues at coordinate 165,562,949 of OY770263.1, read as the reverse complement.
TTCTGTGTGGTAGTTGGCGTGAATGGAAATCGTTTTTTTTTATCACGTTCGTGAATCCTGGGTGCTTTCAACATTAATAATGTTCCAAGGAGCTGACGAGAGAGATTTTAGTAATATTTATAAGATATTGCTTAATTGTAATAAACCAATATTTTTAAAAAATAATTGCTTCCCCTAGCTATAAAGTCACGCCACGCCACTGATATGTATATTTAATTAATTTCAGATGATATTAGAATTGCAGATCTTAGCCTGTCGCTTCTTTTATGGAAAAATAACTTTCCCATTTTTTGAGGAATATCAATAATTTTTCTTTTCGCGGCTCTTGGTTCCTTCCAATTTGAGGCGCACAAACCAGCATTTTGGGCATCAATGAGGGTGATTATCTCCTTTGACGAATCTCTCTCGTGAGGAAAATATTCTGTGATTATTTCTAGCCGCAGAATATTCTCCTCCCGGACTGCCCTGATGTTTGTGGACTCATCCGGCTTGATGCTCACTGCTGTTTTTTCTTCCGCTTTAGGTATTTCGACCAAGATTGATTTTTATATTGCAGCTAGATGCTCCGATGTACGTATATTGTGAGGATTTTCTGTATGTATAATACCGATTCTGATCCCTTTAACCACGTCTCTATAGCACTCGATTTGAAGGGCTGAGCCTCTTCTGCAGGTAATATTAATTAAATATCGCATATAATTAATAATTGAAAAATACTTAGCGCGATCAATATTAATATCGGAAAAGTTCTATAAGGTACATAAGAAAGTTACAAGATCACTTAATATATTGAAAAATAAGATCTCCCTAAATACTGTACTCGTATCTCGTTCCTCCTATTATTTACAGCCGCCCCAACAGTCTTATAGAAACTCAAATATCACATCCAGTGTTTCAAAACCTGTAATCGTATGTATTAATTGGTATGACCAGTGCAAAAATAGGACAAGTCTGTCTCAAGATAGCATATACGAGGGCTTTCCAATAAAGTACTTTGTATAGTACACACAGTTCCCATGTTGCATAACATTAACTCGCGCAGTCAACAACTGTACTTGTAATACATGTACTTATGCAGTAATACCTATCGTAAACAGGTATTACAGAAATATCTATAGTACATTTTATATATTTTTTTTCTAAGACTTCTTTGGAGGCTTCTTCCTCAATACTTCGCATTGATCGATGAATGGAATTGATACTCCGCATGAGTTGTGAGAAAGGTCGCTTGTAAGACTGCATTGGTGATGGGAAACTTGTCTCATAAGGTGGTAACTAATAATATTAGAGGGTAAACAAAAACAACAACTTTCATTCAGCATTGCTTTAGCTTTATGCCGGGGTATCTAAGAGATTATGTGATGGCATATTTGTGAAGATCATGAAATTCTTTTTTCATCTAGTTACGAGAAACACACGATTTCTTTTCGTTAAAAGCTTTTCATGGGAAATTCCGAAATATTTCATATGAGAAACAATTGATCTGTTATGGTTTTTCATTTCTTCCTCCTGGTAGGTAGGTAGGTATGTAGCTTTTAAAGATCACCACCTTGAAATTATCAATGAAACGGCTATTCGCTATATATTTGTTTGCTATTTATTTTGAAGTGTTTTTTGTTACGCGTATTATGTAAGCATGCTGGAATTTCAATTTATTGGATACTTAAGTAGTAAAAGAGAGAAAAGTTAATAGAAATTGTTGAGAAAAAATTATATTATTTATAAAACAAATCGTTATCTTAACAATTTTCTGGATATACTCTTGACGAATACAAGGATTAGTCTAGCTCTAATGGATCTAAAAGACAATACCCACTATATTTTGCTCTCACATAGCTACATGTTCGAAACCTACTCTCAGTCGAGTTTATTGATAAACTCCGGCTTATCTGCGAATGAATGAAAATGGAAGACGTGACTTTGTTAAGGTTATTTTGAGCATGTTGAAAAACCTACTTCTCTGTCTGGAGTTACTGTATAGAAACGGACCCTGTGTTATTAGAGTTTGGACACCAGCTTCCAGCACACAGCAGAAAATTTACAAATCGAAGATTTCAGGCTAAGTATTTTACATTATTTTCTGCGATCGATTCTCTTTTTCGTTGAAATTTTGGGTCAAGTATAAATTAAAATAAACTGCCAACAAGTCGGGTGAAACTTTATTATTCTTGGAACAAGTCGCGGATGAGTGGAAAGTCAATATGCAGGTTACAGTGGTTAGGGAAGGCTAAGTGAAAGGGAGTTCTTGGGCAGGGCTGTTGTCAATTTAACAATATTTCATTCGTTTCTGCAAGTTTGGGTTTTAAGAGGGGAGGAGCAAGGGTAATAGTAAGGGTGGGTGGATGTTAATAGCTTTTTAATTGATTGCTTGAATCACGTCCAATATTCTCTGTATAGAATGTGTTTCATAGACGAAGTTGCATAGAATTTTCATAAAATTCGGTGTATTTTACATTCACGAAACCGAACATTTGTATGGGAGGGGTAGAGAAGGTAAAGGAATCGTAAAATTTGATATGCAGTTTTATTTCGTTTCTCTTGTAAGGTGCTTGTACAAAATTTCAGGTTCGTAGCTTTTAGTTTGTTGGTTATTAGTTGATTTAATGAAATTGGTCGAAATCATACTTTTGTATGGGAGGGGATAGAAGGACAGGCGCGATCTCAAAACTTTTGACGCAATTTTATTTCAACTATTTTCAAAAGTTTTGTGCAAAATTTCAAATTGGTAGTTTTTAATAGTTAGGTGATAATTGATTTCTTGAAAATGGTCGACAAAATAATTGCAAATTTTCAACTTTCTACCTTAAAATTTCAATCAAAAATTTTCAGTTTATGTGTTTTTTTTTGTGCACGTTAGACCGGGGAGGTCGGCTTATAACAATTATGGATCAAGTTATTATTATTTTTCTATGTTATCAAATAGATGTATTCACACGCGAAATTGAAACCTTGTATCTTTTACCAGAACCCTAAAAAAATCACTCAAAATTTTCGACATTTTTGCTTATCACCTCCCTCCCCTTAAATTTTTATCAAAATTAACCACTATGTAGTTCTACAATCTGATAAATTTTCGATTTGATATCTGTACTCTTTTTTGAGATGTAAGGATTTGTAATTTTGAAAAGTGCGCTATTTTTAAAATGCTCCCCATTTCCCCCCACTACTATTATGTAAGTTTGTTATATTTTTTTTGTATTTTCCTAGTATAGCTTAATATATGTGTCAAGTTTCAATAACATAGCTTAAGAGATAGTTGAGATATTCATTTTTAAGTGTTTTTCTTTGCACCCCCTCTGACCGTCCCCCTTACAATAATTAGCCACTCCCTAAGCTGATTCCGGTGGAACTATATGCCACCTTAATGGTTCCAAAATATGATTTTTTACGATAAGTAATTTCGAAGATATAATCATTTGAAAAAACAATTCGGCGGGCAATTTTTTCTTAACCCCTCCTTTTCGGACGCCAATGGATAAAAAAATTAAATTATTTTTCAAGTTCCACAACCCTCTCTATATCTCTACGGATTTTCAACTTCCTATCTGCATTTGTGGTGGAGATATTAGCAAGTGCAGTTTTTGACTTTTTTCCTCCCCCGCCTCACTCTTCCACCTAGCACCCAATCAATAATCCACCCAAAAACGAACATTTTACCTGTAACGGTCTCTGAGATTTGAGTCCATATGTACGGCGTACGGTGGACGGATTTTTATACTCTAGATGAAATCTGAGAGTATATTGTGTTTGCCTTACTGTTTGTAACGCTAAGAAATAACGCTCGCACAGAGCCGCCAAGGGTACAGAAATATTTGTTGTCGCTCAAAAACCTCGATTCCGAGCGACCTCTGTCCGTCTGTCTGTCTGTCCGTCTGTCTACAGCATGGTAACTCTCAAAAACTTTGATCTATAGAGCGAAAAATTTTTGTGTGTCACTTTTAGCAGAAAAGTAACTTTAAGTTCGTGAATGGGCTACATCCCCCAACTCCTTCCACCCCCTCCCATACAAATTTCATGAAATTTCGAAATATTAAGAAATTGATTTTTTTTTGAAACTATTTAAGCTATCGACTTGATATTTAAAATAAATAAAAAAATAAATATAAAATAATTATCAACTTCACCTCACTCCTTCCACTCCCTCCCATACAAATTTCACGAAATTTTGAAATTTAAATTAAATTATTTTTCTTCGAAACTGTTAAAGCTATCAACTTGATATTTTGTAAAAAGTATACAAATAGAAATATTAGTTATGCGAAAAAAAATGTTTTGATCCGTACACTCCTTCTACCCCCTCCCATACAAATGCATAATTTTTGTTAAATGCATTTTATCGATTTCCATTCAAACTAGAACAAGTACAAACTTTAAATTTTGCCAGAATTTGGTTCTTAATAATTGAAATAAGTGTTAGAAAAAATTATCAGCTCCACTTCACTCCTACTACCACCTCCCATACAAATATCTGTATTATAAATTCAAGAAAAGTATTTTTTTCAAGTATATGAGAGCTATCGACTTTGAAATTGAATCAAAGGATGGTGATAAGGTTGATGATAAGCAGTTTCAAAATCATCTTAAACGCTCCACTTCCTCTGCCTCCTCCCATACAAATGCCTCAATTTCAGGAAAACTATGATCAATTTCTTTAAAAACAATGAAAACTAAAAACTTTAAATTCAGCCAAAAATATTTTGCATGCCATGTTTGGTGTCATATACGAAAAATACAACCCTCCCCCTCTACTTCTCCACCTCCCATGCAAAAGTCTCTATTCACTATTCGAAAGAATTTGAGATGACATATTTTCCGGTATATTAAAGTTATTTCCATCTCATCCAGAGTATCATATGATTGGGCTTTAAGCCCAATCATAATTCTCTTATGTTTTTTTTTGCATTTTTAGGCTAATTTAGTCATGAAAAGCAAAAAAAAAAAATTTCAGGGTAGGAAATTGTTTTTTCCTGTATCGATCACAATACTTTATTATTAGAATAATAAAGTAAAAGCAATGTTTTGTCATCTTTTCAGTACGAGCTGTCACTCGTTAATTTCTTGAAAATAGACGAGTGATAGCTCGATTAACGGCTCCGTATCCAAACTCGTCATCAGCAGAAGAGGGTGCGTTCTTATACAGAAACTCTACTCTAGCTGTGTTAGAGAATTGTGCGCAATTTTATGTATCATTTGTAGAAATTTAAATATTTGTTACACTTGCGACATGATTTTTTCGCAATTTCGGTGCTTGCGCTCTATTGTGAGAAATATAATCATATAATGATCATAAGCTGTAGGAATGTAGGAATGTACATTGATACTTTGTATCAATGATACATTGTTGCAAAGCAAAACTGTAACTTGTGCGAGCGGACGCATTTACTGCTTACCGTGCATTTCATACTGATAACGCTTGCCACCATCGATGTCGATTCTAAGAAATACACAGATCGTACGATGGTAATTCAATACCTTTTGATGACGAAGGCATAATGCAATTCTCGCACAAGAACTTTCAGGCATGTATGATTTTATAATTAAGATTAGTCAGTAGTTAGACTCGAAACGATTCAAATAATAAAGTACTTTTTAAATCAGTACCAATCGTTTTTCTTATTTTCATTGTGATACATTAAAATCTGTAACACAATGCTAATTATATTAATGGCGCAGTCGGGAAACTCGGGAAATTGAAAGTAAAGTGAAAACGAAGTAAAATAAATGAAATTAAAGTTTTTTGTGAAAAAAAAGCGAAATTGAAAGTAAAGTGAAAACGAAGTAAAATAAATGAAATTAAAGTTTTTTGTGAAAAAAAAGCGAAATTGAAAGTAAAGTGAAAACGAAGTAAAATAAATGAAATTAAAGTTTTTTGTGAAAAAAAAGCGAAATTGAAAGTAAAGTGAAAACGAAGTAAAATAAATGAAATTAAAGTTTTTTGTGAAAAAAAAGCGAAATTGAAAGTAAAATGAAATAAATCAAAATTAAAATAAAATAAAATAAAATTGAAAATTAAATAAAATTAAAATTAAAATAAATTAAAATTAAAATAAAATAAAATTAAAATAAAATATAATTGAAAATAAATTAAAATAAAATAAAATCAAAATTAAAATAAAATAAAATTAAAATAAAATAAAATTGAAAATAAATTAAAATAAAATAAAATCAAAATTAAAATAAAATAAAATCAAAATTAAAATAAAATGAAATTAAAAATAAAATAAAATTGAAAATAAAATAAAATCAAAATTAAAATAAAATAAAATTAAAATAAAATAAAATTGAAAATAAATTAAAATAAAATAAAATCAAAATTAAAATAAAATGAAATTAAAATTAAAATAAAATTGAAAATAAAATAAAATGAAATAAATCAAAATTAAAATAAAATAAAATAAAATTGAAAATTAAATAAAATTAAAATTAAAATAAATTAAAATTAAAATAAAATAAAATTAAAATAAAATATAATTGAAAATAAATTAAAATAAAATAAAATCAAAATTAAAATAAAATAAAATTAAAATAAAATAAAATTGAAAATAAATTAAAATAAAATAAAATCAAAATTAAAATAAAATAAAATCAAAATTAAAATAAAATGAAATTAAAAATAAAATAAAATTGAAAATAAAATAAAATCAAAATTAAAATAAAATAAAATTAAAATAAAATAAAATTGAAAATAAATTAAAATAAAATAAAATCAAAATTAAAATAAAATGAAATTAAAATTAAAATAAAATTGAAAATAAAATAAAATCAAAATAAATCAAAATTAAAATAAAATAAAATAAAATTGAAAATAAATTAAAATAAAATAAAATCAAAATTAAAATAAAATAAAATTAAAATAAAATATAATTGAAAATAAATTAAAATAAAATAAAATCAAAACTAAAATGAAATTAAATTAAAATTAAAATAAAATAAATTAAAATAAAATAAAATCAAAACTAAAATGAAATTAAATTAAAATTAAAATAAAATAAAATTAAAATTTAAATAAAATAAAATTAAAAATAAAGTAAAATAAAATAAAATAAAATCAAAATTAAAATCAAAATTAAAATAAAACAAATTCAAATAAAATAAAAACGCGGTTGAAATTAATATAAAAGCAACTGAAATTAAATGCAGTTAAATTTACAACAATCATCGAATTTACAACAATCATCAAGTTTACAACAGTTTTCAAGCTTACAACATCCATCAAACTTACAACAATCATCAAGTTTACAACAGTTTTCAAGCTTACAACATCCATCAAACTTACAACAATCATCAAGTTCACAACAATCATCAAGCAAAAAAAAAAAAGGAAGAATTCATCAAATTTACATCATTCGGCAAATACAACGCACATCATTCGTTTAAGTTCAGCATAAAGGAACCGTAAATATTTTTCCGAAATTTTTTTTTCTTTCTTTCTTATTTAAAAATATTTTTCTCCCAAGTCTTAAAATTTTTTTTTCAATTGTAAAGGTATAAATAGTAAAGAGAAAAAAAAAAATGGCACTCGTTCAACAATTTAAACTAGTGCTGCAGTGTATTAACTGCATAACGCCATTTGGGGGTAATCCCACAGATTTGGTATATTTCATTGGGAGGATTGAGTCACTTTTTCCTTCAATGGAGGGTTTAGATAACAATCAGAAATTGATTCTGATGGGTTATATACAAGATAAAATTGTGGATAAAGCTAGAATTAGCTTAACAACACATAATGCGACTGTTTCAAATTGGACAGAAATAAAGGAAATTCTGATCAGAAATTTTGCTGACAGTACTCCTAGAAACAAACTAATCGACCAAATTACAAAAAGTAAGTGTGACTCAACTATTGAGAATTTTTATAATAAATTAAACTCACTTTTGTGTAAACTCAACACTATTTCTATGCTACAAGCAGAAAATAGTGGTGAAATGTTGGCCTCACATAATAGAATTGCTTTGGATCATTTCAAAGAAGAAATACCGGAGCCTATTAGAGGTATCGTCATTAACAGAAACCCACTTAATTTGATAGAAGCTTACAAAATAGTCCAGATTAATGGGTACACAAACTTTCAAGGGTTAAAACATAATTTCAATAATTATGCACAAACCAAATATAATCCAAACTATTATCGACGACAAACAGATAGAGCAACTAACAATCAAACACAATACGCAAGTAACGCTACACCAGACAACCATACACGACAGACATACAGACCACCATCAACCAGACAAACTCAACATACGAACAATGATAGAAATTCTAACAGACAAAACTATAACACGTACAATGATAGAAATCCAAACAGACAAAACTTTAATTTCAACAGACATCCGCAATATACGAACAGTAACAGAAATAACGCTAGACAAAACTATGACGGACATAGTAGAAATAATTTTAACTCGAACGGGCGATCAAATAGCCAACAGTCCTGGGCCAATAATAATTCCTTCCAAAATAGACGAAATAATAACCAATTGCCAGAGCCAATGGACACTAACGTAAATCAAAATGGGCAAACGCGCAGTAAACCTCAAAATTTTCAGCAGCACGGCCCAAACAACTTCCCTATTTAGTGATCGAAACAAGTGTAAGAAAACTGCGATTCCTTGTAGATACTGGAGCGGAGAGCAGTATAATTAACAAAGGCTTATGTCAACCGAAATACAGATTTCAAATCCCACTTACAACTATTCGATCATTTAAAAAGTTAAATAACACGGATACAGTGTGTAGATTTCCGTTATTCAAAGAATTCAACCTAAGTAACTATGAAGTCGAGTTCCTAGAAATAAATTTTCACGACGATTTCGATGGAATCATAGGTAATAACATTTTAATAAAACTCGATACGATCGTTGAATTTCCGAAGCGACTTTTGATTACAAAGAACGCAACCTTGAAATTTTTTTTGAACCAAGAAGAAGAAGATTACCACTATAATACACACTTAAATAACATTCCACAAAATTTTCAATTGGACTACGAGGAAAATAAGTCCTTATACAAAATTCCATCACATCTCAATAATAGAGATGCGTATGCACTAAAAGCTGTTTTAAGCAAATTCAAAGATCTTTTCTTCAAAAAAAACGATAAACTAACTTTCACAAGTGAAATTAAACATAGAATCATAACAAAGACTGATTCTCCAATTTATTCTAAAATCTATCGTTACCCAGAAGTGCATAGAAATGAAGTCGATAAACAAATACAGGAGATGTTGGACAATGGTATTATAAAATACAGCAATAGTCCATTTAACAGCCCTATTTGGGTGGTGCCCAAAAAATTAGACAATAGTGGCGAGCAAAAGTGGAGAATAGTGATTGACTATAGAAAGCTGAATGAGGCGACGGTAGACGATAGATTTCCTATCCCCAACATAGATGATCTCTTTGATAAGCTGGGTAAAGCAAACTACTTTACCACGCTCGACCTCGCTAAGGGGTTTCACCAAATTGAATTGGACATAAGAGATAGACAAAAGACAGCATTTAGTACCAGAGGCGGACATTTTGAGTTCACGAGAATGCCTTTTGGCCTAAAAAATTCACCAGCCACCTTCCAAAGGCTAATGAATTCGATTCTCAGTGAATTCATCAACAAGATTTGTGTTGTCTATTTAGACGACATTTTAATCTTCTCTACGAGTTTGGAAGAACATCTGCAGTCTATCAAAAAGATCTTAAACCGCTTAAGAGAAGCGAATTTGAAGATCCAGATAGACAAATGCAATTTTGCACAAGTCGAAACCGAATTCCTGGGACATATAGTTGCTAACGGTTGTATAAAGCCAAATCCTGGAAAAGTCGCGGCCATAAATAACTTGTGCCTTCCAAGGACTCAGAAGGAAATAAAGGCTTTCTTAGGGATTACAGGATACTATCGCAAATTTGTGAAAGACTACGCTAAAGTAGCTCAACCGATGATAAAATTCTTGAAAAAAGATTCTAAAATGGACATAAACGATAAGGATTATGTCAAATCATTTAATAAACTGAAGAAACTAATAACGAATGATCCAATTCTTGTTAGCCCAAACTTTAGTAAACAGTTTACTCTTACAACCGACGCATCCAATTATGCGATCGGTGGAGTTTTATCACAAAATAATAAAGCCATCGCGTATTGCAGTAGAACACTTAATAACCACGAAAGGAAATATTCCACAATAGAGAAGGAACTACTCGCGATAGTTTGGTGCGTTAAGTATTTTCGAGTATATCTTTACGGACGCAAGTTTCAAATTCAAACCGATCATAAACCATTATGTTGGTTACAAAACCTTAAAGAACCAAACCTTAAATTACAAAGGTGGAAGATCATGTTAAATGAATACGATTATGAAATTGATTATGTAAAGGGTAAAACGAATTACGTGGCTGATGGACTTAGTCGACCACCAGAAGGAAGTAGCAGGAATCCAAAAATTATGGACACTTTTATTAATGAAATAGATATAAACAAGCAAAGAACGAGAAATATGTCAACTGAAGGCACTGTACACTCAGCAGAAGAAGACTCAAACCTATTAATTAATATAACTGAATCTCCAATAAATATTTACAAAACTCAAATCTACTTGAGCAAAGGCAGAAAAGAACTGATTGAATCTAAAAATGTTTTTGATAAAAACCAGCACCATGTGCAGATAACTAGGAGATCCAATTTATTAGAAATTATGAGGCAAATAATTCCGAATAAGGGTTCCGTTTGCGTTCATTTCTCAGACACGGATCTTCATGTTAAATTCCAAGAGAATTACAAACTTTATTTTGCAAGCAATAGAAAATTAAAAACAGTATGTTCTTCGAAAAAATTGGAAGACGTAATCGACAAAAGCTATTTAAGCTACTTAATTGACAAAGAACACAAGGATAAAAATCACCGTGGTATAGATTCAGTTTATACGGAACTAAAAAACAAGTACTACTACCCAAACCTATTGATCGAAATTCAAAAGAAAATTAATAATTGCGAAATTTGTAATTTAGCGAAGTTTGATAGACATCCTATTATAGAGAAATTTAAAATTACTGAAACACCTTCGCGACCTAACAGCATAATTCATTTAGATATTTGGTTTCCTATTCGAAATCAACCCTATTTGACAACAATCGATAAGTTTTCGAAATATGCAACAGCACATAAGCTAGAAGATCGCAACTGGATTGAAGTACTTAAAGCATTAAAAACTAGATTCATACACTTGGGTAAACCTGATAAAATTGTTACTGACAATGAATCTTGTATTATCAACCAGAATATTAAACAATTTTTAACGGACAATAACATTGACTTACATACGACAACAGCTGCATTGAAAACTGGAAATTCAGACGTCGAACGACTTCATTTAACTCTTAACGAGCACATGCGTTTACTAAATGTGAGCGAACCCAAAAATCCAGTAGACGACAAGGTTTTCACAGCTATTATGTCTTACAATAGAACTATCCACAGTACTACAAACTACAAACCCACCGATTTCATTAATAAAAATATTTCTTCGGAAGACATTGATAAACTTTACAAAAAACTTGTACACGACAAAACGAAAAGAATTAATAAACTAAACGAAAGTAGACAGGTAAACAAACCTCGTGCACACAACATAGTAAGTAATAGGAGAATAGGCAAAAGTAACCCTAAATACGAAAAAATACCGGTAAGGAACACTAATCCAGTGGATTACCAACAAGAAGAAGGGAAATACAAACGAAAATTTTACAAAACTCAGCTAAAAAGACGATACAAGTACCAAAATCAAGACTAAACTTTTTATAAAATAGACAGTACACACACCAAAATCAAGGAAATTTTTTTTTCAGCCATCAACAATGATTGTGATAATACTGTTGACGCTTTGTACTACATACGCGACACTGAACTGTCAAAAGATTGAAATTACACCAATACGTAGCGACAACGGATACATTTTACTCAGATTGGACGACACACCTATCGTCGAAAAATACATAAAAATTCTACACATTATAAATACAACTGAATACAGTGAAATAATAAATAAGTTTAATCAAAATTTTAATAGTTTGCACCTAGACAGTAATGATTTAGATTATGCTACCTTGACAAGGGAATTAAATGAGATTAGGAATAAATTAAATAGGATTATACCAGATGTATACACAAGTAAACGTTATAAAAGAGGACTGATCAACATTTGGGGTAAAACCATGAAATTTCTAGCAGGAACTATGGACAATGACGACGCAGACGAAATTTACAACCATTTACAAAACCTAGATGAAAACTCAAAACAATTGACAAATCAAATAAACGAACAAGTAATCATTAATAATGATTTAATAAAAAATTTGGACAAGATAAAAGACCATGTTAATAGAGAACAAACACAAATTCAAGAATACTTAAACAAACTACAGACGACCACAACAGATTTAGAAAAGACTATTTACAACTTTAAATATACATACCAATTGCACTTAGATTTAACCACGATAATTAAGCAATTAGATAAAATAGAAGATATAATCTTACTAAGCAAATTAGACGTACTAGCACACGACATTCTGACGGAAGAGGAGATAAATAGTTATAACATTACAGTAGAAGTAATACCTTTCATAAGAAATAACGTTATTTTCAAAGAAAAACTTATCATTTTTGCATTGCTTATACCTAAATTCACTGAAGAAAAATATTATAATACTTTAATAATACCTATGCCAGGTCCAAACAACGAAGAAATTGACGAAATTAGTCAAATCGTACTAAGTAAAGGAAACATAATTTACAACAAGAATGAATACAAGAAGAATAAACTTACTGAACACAATAATAAATGTATAAAAAGTTTAATATCAGAAAATATAACATGTAATTACATTATAAATAACGAAGAAAGTATCGAAATGATAAATGATAATATTATTGTAACCAAAAACTTAAAACTTACAAAATTAAAACACTCTTGTTCAAACCAATTAATAACAGTTTCTGGAAATAATATCATTAAATTTCACAATTGCATAATAAAAATTAAAGATTTATTGTATACTAGCGAGATTAAAGAATTCAAAGATACAATTTTGTTACCCACAGCTTATGTAAATGTAACGAAAAATTATAACAATATAACATTACAAAAGATCAATTTAGAAACTATAGAAAACAGAAAAGAAATCACTTACATTAACTTCAAAACAAAATTAACTAACGGTTTATTCATAACTTTCACATTTGTAATAATTGTAATTTTTTGCATAATAATTGGCCTAACGTATTACTTTAACAATAACAGAAAATTTAAATCAAACGTAAACGTTGACATACAAATGAAGGAAAAGGACGAAACGTTCGAAATAAAACAACCCGTATCAGATCCATTTTCGCGGGACGCGAAAAACTAAAGGGGGGAGCAATCATATAATGATCATAAGCTGTAGGAATGTAGGAATGTACATTGATACTTTGTATCAATGATACATTGTTGCAAAGCAAAACTGTAACTTGTGCGAGCGGACGCATTTACTGCTTACCGTGCATTTCATACTGATAACGCTTGCCACCATCGATGTCGATTCTAAGAAATACACAGATCGTACGATGGTAATTCAATACCTTTTGATGACGAAGGCATAATGCAATTCTCGCACAAGAACTTTCAGGCATGTATGATTTTATAATTAAGATTAGTCAGTAGTTAGACTCGAAACGATTCAAATAATAAAGTACTTTTTAAATCAGTACCAATCGTTTTTCTTATTTTCATTGTGATACATTAAAATCTGTAACACAATGCTAATTATATTAATATATAGCGTTAAAATTTACCACTTTGAAAATAATGAAAGTATCTATTTTTTCAGTTTTTGTTGAGGCCATTATGTCGCAAATTGGACCTTTAAAATATCTTAATATACAAAGAACCTCTTAGTAAAATCTTTTCACGATTTATAATTTTTTCGACAGATGGCTGGGTGCTGAATAAATTTTTCCTGTAGTTCACGCAAAATTTGAAAATGAAATTAATTTATTCACAGCCGAATTTTGCAGGGAAAGGGCCTTTTTAATGAAAGCTTAAAGAAAAGTGTCCTGCAAAATTGTTGGGTTTATTATAAAACATAACAGGACTATGATTGGGCCTAAATCTCAATCATGTGATACTCTAGATGAAAGAAAATTTTTTTTTAAATTGCATATCAGTAGCATTCATAGGTTTTAGGAAAATTAACTTTCATTTAATTATTCTAATAATAAAATACACCGAAAAAAAAATTTGCTACCCTGAAATTTTTTTTTCATGACTAAATTAGCCAAAAATGCAAAAAAAAATCGTCTCACCGTACATACGGACTCATATCTCATAGATCGGTTAAGGTAGAATGTTCGTTTTGAGGTGGATTGTAAATTGGCTAAGTGAGATCCATTATCTAAATTTTTGGGAGTGTCAGGTAGAAGGTAGAGGCGGGGGAAGGAAAAGAATCAATGCAAATAGGAAGCTGAAAATTAGCATAGGCCTAGAAAGGGCTGTGGGACAAACTCTAAAAATAGCTTAATTTTTTTATCTGTTGGTGTCCGAAAGAATATAAAAAATAAATGCCATTATATTTATTAATAAATGATTGAAAAAAATATATAGAAAGCCTTATCCATATGTTCCTTATGTACTTCCATATTTTTTCCTAAATTATGTGCTTGTGTTAAATGGTTTAGATCGTTCTAGTTTCGTTTATTGCCAATTCGATCATGTTTGCCGTTCTCATCTCAATTTTTATACTCTAGATGAAATCTGAGAGTATATTGTGTTTGCCTTACCATTTGTAACTCTAAGAAATAATGCTCGCACAGAGTCGCCAAGGGTATATAAATTTTTGTTCTCGTTTAAAAACCTCAATTCCGAGTGACCGTCTGTCTGTCTAGAACATAACTCTCGAAAGCTTTGACCTACCGTGCTGAAATTTGGCATATGCCATTTTTAGCAAAAAAGTAACTTTAAGTTCGTGAACGGGCCACATCCGCCCACTCCTTCTACCCCCACCCAAATAAATTTCATGAAATTTCAAAATTTAAAGAAATCAATTTTTTTCCGAAACTATTTTAGCTATTGGCTTGAAAATTGGATCGTAGTATAACGATGTGCAAATCATTAACGTCAAAAATATTAATCTGATCGCCATACTCCTTCTACCCCTCCCATACAAATGCACAATTTTCGAAAATGCATTTATTCGGTTTTCATTAAAACTAGCAAAGCTGAAAAAACAAATATTTGTCCCAATTAATTTCATTATAATTGCAATCAAAAATTATCAACTTCACCTTACTCCCATTCAAATTTCGCTCTTTAGCTTGAGAACACGTTCGGCTTGAACATTCAAATTTTGTACATGTTGTTTTTGACAAAAAAGTAAGATCAAGTTCGTGAACGGGCCAAATCGCTCCACCCTTTCTACCCCTTCCCATACAAAATTGACGCATTTTCCTGAAAAGTCTAAAAGCTATTGATCTGAAAATTGCAATATACTATTTTACTTTATTATTCTAATAATAAAGTATTGTGATCGACACAAGAAAAAAAAAAACTTTGCTACCCTGAAATTTTTTTTTTTCGCGTTTCATGACTAAATTAGCCTAAAAATGCAAAAAAAAAAAAATCCGTCCGCCGTGCATATGGACTCATATCTCCGAGACCGCTAAAGGTAGAATGTTCGTTTTTGGGTGGATTGTTGATTGCGTAAGTGAGCTCTATTTTCTAAATTTTGGGGGGTGTTAGTTGGAAGACTACAAACTACACTTACTAATATCTCCATCACGAGTGCAGATAGAAAGTTGAAAATCAGTACAGATATAGAGAAGGTTGTGGGACAAACTTTAAAAATAATTTAATTTTTTTATCCATTGGCGTCCGAAAAGGGGGGGGGGCTAAAAACAAATTGTCGGCCGAACTGTTTTTTCAAGTGACTATATCTTCGAAATTACTTATTGTAAAAAATTCATATTTCGGGACCATTAAGGTGACATATAGTTCCATTGGAATCAGCTTAGAGAGTAGCTAATTATTGTAAGGGGGAGGGTCAGGGTGGGTGCAAAGAAAAACACTTAAAAATGAATATCTCAACTATCTCTTAAGCTATGTAATTCAAACTTGAAACGTATATTAAACTATACTAGGAAAATACAAAAAAATATAACATGTTGAAATAAAAATAGTGGGGGGAAATGGGGAGCATTTTAAAAATGGCGCACTTTTCAAAATTACAAATCTTTATATCTTAAAAAAGAGTACTGATATCAAATCGAAAATTTGTTAGATTGAAGAACTATATAATAGTTAATTTTGGTAAAAATTTGAAGTTGGGGGATGTAAGGGGAGGGAGGTGAAAAGCAAAAATGTCGAAAATTTTGAGTGACTTTTTTAGGGATCTGGTGAAAGATACTAAGTTTAAATTTTGCACGTGGATACGACGCAGAGGGCAATATCATCAGCGACACAGAAGAAATCAAAAGGAGATGGGCTTCATACTTCGAACATCTTTTGAATCCCATCCCAGTAGCACCGATAACGACAGACAACATTTCAATTCAAGCCTCAACTGACGAAGATGAACCATCATCGACACCACCCACGCTTCCTGAAATCAAAGCAGCCCTATGTGACCAAAAACGAAACAAAGCGCCGGGAATTGACGAAATACCAGTTGAACTTCTGAAAAACGGTGGAAACTGTGTCGCTGAAATACTGCACAGCATGATATGCAAAATTTGGACAGAGGAAATCATACCCGACGACTGGCGAAAAAGCATTATATGTCCAATTTACAAGAAAGGAGACAAACTCTGCTGTGAGAACTACAGAGGTATATCATTGTTGTGTACGTCCTATAAAATACTGACAAAAATAATTGAACGTCGTCTTAAGCCCTATACTAATCAAATAATTGGCGAATACCAAGGCGGATTCAGAACCGGACGATCTACAACAGACCAGATATTCTCGGTGAAACAGGTGCTTGAGAAATGCTGGAAATATAACACAGACGTGCACCAAATATTCGTAGATTTTAAACAAGCATACGACAGTATCGACAGGAGCGTACTGTACCAAATCATGCTTGACTTTGGAATTCCTCCAAAACTAGTCCGACTAACAAGACTCACAATGACGAACACTGAATCCCAAGTGAGAATACAAACCGATTCCACAACCAGCTTTCGAACGGAATGTGGTTTAAAGCAGGGAGATGGTCTAGCTCCTATGCTTTTCAACTTGGCACTAGAGTATGTCGTCCGAAAAATCCCAGTCCAACGGGACACTACTATTCAAGTCCACCCAACTAGTAGCATACGCTGACGACATTAACATTCTAGCAAGATCCTTCCCTAGTGCTAAGGAGGTATTTGTCAATCTTGACTCCGCCGCAAAAGAAGTCGGGTTGCGCATTAATGAAAGCAAAACAAAAGTAATGACGCAAACAAGAAGGAGAACGCCAATCAGACAAAACATAACAATTGCGGAATATAATTTGGAGAGTGTGGACAACTTCATATATCTTGGGGCTAATCTAGCAAAGGACGGTTGTTGAATCTGAAAACTTAAGAATTGAAAGACCCACTTCGGGTTGACGATAAAAAGTGACTATATTTGACTTAAAATTATCTTAGCTTTTATACAATAAAAATGCTTACAATTATTAATTAATTTAAAGATCATTGACCCGAATCAATAATTTTCTTGCACGCGTAAAACTTAAGCAAATAAAAAGTGCGCGTGTGACGAAATAATATGTAGAACATTGACTTTATGATATTGCATTGATTGTTGCAGTCATCATAAAGTTTATGTTGTACCTATTATTTTACAATAATGCTTACAAATTAATTTCTTATGCTAAGAATTTTTTCGGGTTAATGCTCTTTGACATCTTCCGCCACTTTGAAAGCTCGTATGGGAGTTTCAACGTTTAACTGTAATGTTGTTTCTGCCGTGGAAGTTTTGGGAGAGCGAAATTTTCGGTATATGAGATATATTGATGCAGCTACTATGATGCTGAGACTTAAATAATTCAAAATATAATTATGTGTGTCGTGAGACGTGAGTGTCTCTGGAAGCTTCGCTAATTTTTGTTGTTGAATTGCTTGATGAAGTTTCTGCATACTTTCCTCATTTAATTGGATGTTTGGCCATTTTATTGGATGCTCCGAATCCTTTAGTATTTCCTCGACTTGATTGGATAGATTGCTCGTTGGAGTAAAAGAAAAGTTCATGTTATCCAAAAACGTATTATGACTATTTATTGTCATAGTCCTTTGATTGAGGCTGCAAGTGGATGCTAATTTTAGAACTCCGCTTCCGTTTAACTTTTTGGTGTGAATAATTTGTCCACAAATTACGTCTAGGGTGAGTTCGTTTTTTAAAACGTATATCCAACGATTAGCTGCCTCCAACTGAATCCAGTGATCGTGTACTGTTGTTTTCTGGATTGTACATGAAGAAGAAATGTTAGGTTGATGTAACAAGAACGACATCTCGCATTTGCAAACATCTGATTGTGTTGTGTAAATTGGATGTTGTTGACTGCAAATATATTTCCCCTTGACAAGCTGGTGACATTTGCTTCGGTCCAGTTCGGTTAACGGAAAAAACTTGTCTCTCTGCAAGCTTACTACTAGATACTTTGTGGATGGTTGGATGTAGATATATGTGCTCTTGAATGATGTTGGGATAGCATATACCTTAAGGAGCTGATATTGTTCCAAATTAAGTAGTGGAATTTGAATGTCGAATATAATTTTATTTGATGTTGTTTTCGTTTTTACTGTGGCTAATTTGTATAGCTTGAGAATTTCATCTGGTGTCACTGGAATTCTTCGATTGGGTGGTAAATGTTCACTAATTATTTGTAGCTGTTGGCGTAATTGTGACGGTTTTATCAATAAAGGGTTCATTTTTCCTTGATGAGTGTTCGTTATCACTTGTAGCAGGATATTTTGAGTGTTTTGGAAGTTGATTAACAATATTGCGGTTTGAATGGCAATGGAATTGAAAGTTTGGGACAATTCTTCCGCTTTTTGTGTGTCAGAGACTAGTTTCTCTAGTTGGGTTTCGATGAATTTAAATTGATTATTGATGTCGTTGTTATTTTTCTTGAGTATATTGCTTGTGGATTCAATAATACTTGTTTGGTTTTTAATTAGAGATAAGAGGTATTTATCGTTTTCCTTGAAATTGTTAATATCTTCCTCATACCTTTGAGCAGTCTCTTCATCTAAGACACCAAATAGTAAGTGTGCGGCGGTTCCAATTATGTTGAGAGGAGCTCTTTTTCTTCTCTTTACTTGGGCGTGAGATTGGTAGATGAATTCATTTTTGTGCTGAATTTCTGTGTGTAGGTGTTGGAACTGCATTATCATGGCGTTGCAATATTGCTTAATGTGTGTTAGTCCTTCCTTTAGTGAACATATTCCGGTCAATTTTATGATGTAGCTAGCGAGTCCCTTGTATTCGATCCAATAATCTGTCAGGTCATAATAGGTTATAATTTTCCACTGGTTATTTGTCAGTTGAACTTGTCCGACTTCCTCGAAGAACATTCCAGGATTATTTTTAAATGATTCAATATGAAGCTGATCCGTTGGTGAGGTTTCGTTTGCCGATACATTTTGAAAGTTGGGCAAGACGAGTAATGTGCACAGCAGGATTTGCAACATCATACCCTTGCTCCTTTTTTTAGGCGGATCGTTGTTTTCCTTTGCTTTTTGGTTTGGGATTGATGCTGTCCAATTGTTGTTTATTGGAAGGATTTTTCGTTTCTTATTTACTTCTACTCCGCTTAGTGCTACGCTTGTCATCACTGTTTCGATTGGCAGAGGGCTAATAGTATGAATGGCTCTACGGAATTCTCCAGTTGATGTTTTAATATCTACTACTCTGGTTAAGTTATCCTTTCCTTGTACAGTACGTATAACTCGACCCATTCGCCATAGAAGTGGAGGTAGGTTATCGTCTTTTAGGATGACTAATCTTCCTGGTTCGATGTTTGTTTGGGTTTTTGCCCACTTGTATCGATTTTGCAGTTCTTGTAAGTATTCTTTTGACCACCGCTGCCAAAACTCTGCATGTAGTGACTTTACTAGCTTCCAACGAGTTAGTAACGATGACTTGTGTGTTTCAATTTGCGGTTCAGGAAGTGTTGTGAGAGGTTGGCCAATCAGAAAGTGTCCCGGTGTTAATGCCTGTAGATCGTTTGCATTACTTGACATAGGAGTCAATGGTCGAGAGTTCAATATTGCTTCCACTTGACATATGACGGTGCTTAATTCTTCTTGTGTTAAAGAAGCGCCTTTAACGACTCTTTTCAAGTGGTATTTGGCTGTCTTGATGGCGGCTTCCCATAGTCCACCAAAGTGTGGAGACCGGGGAGGGATGTGAAGCCACTCGACGCCTTCTCTGCTGCAAGTTGCTTGAATTTCTTTTTGTGTGTCGTGCTGATTGAACAGTTTAGCTAGTTCTTGAAGTTCAGATTGAGCACCCACAAAATTAGTGGCGTTATCGCTGAAGATTTTGGATGGTTGTCCCCTTCTAGCCATGAACCGTTTCAGAGCTCCAATAAATGCAGACGAAGTTAAATCTGATACCAGTTCCAGGTGAACGGTCTTTGTTGCAAAGCATACAAAAAGCGCAATGTATGTTTTAACAGGGCGAGTTCCTCGTATTTTGAAGTGTATTGTCATAGGTCCACAAAAATCAACGCCGACGTGCATAAACGGTCTTGATTTCTGGATTCTTTCAGCAGGTAGATCTCCCATTATCTGTGTTAAGAGCCTTGGTTTTGTTCGTGCGCATCGAACGCATTGACGTACTGTACCGGTCGCTAACGATTTGCCATTAAGAGGCCAGAATGTTTGGCGTAGAATGTATAATAGTGCTTGTGGCCCGGCGTGCATGTATTTGATATGTAGATGATGAAAAATCAGTTTGGTGAATTCATGTGTCGAGGAAATCAGCATGGGGTGTTTTGCGTTAAACGAAAGCTTGCTATTTTTAATGCGACCTCCGACTCGTATAATGCCGCTGTCATCTAAGAATGGTGCTAAACACAATAGTTTGCTGTTACTTGCTACTGTGTCGTGCCTTTTCAGATAATCAATGTCTGAACTAAAGTCTTGTCGTTGCATTGACAAAACAATATTTTTTAACGCCAATTCTAGCTCCTTAGGATCTGGCCTGCCATATTGTCGAGAGTTTCTAGGCACTCGGCAATTGTTCTTGAATCGCAATATTAGGGCCAATACTTCTTGTAATCGCTGAAAGTTGTTGTTATGCCGTATCCGGAGTACAACGTCGTCAACAGATGTGCTACTGAGACAATAAGATATCTTCTTCATCTCTGGAATGTCTGTAATGCTGCTTGGTACTATCGGTAGTTCTTGTATTGTAGATTGTCTTAGGAAGTCTGGTCCCTCAAACCATAATTTTGAGCCAATTAACTCTGATGGTAGCATTCCTCGAGACACTATATCTGCTGGATTATCTAATGTATTTACATGCTGCCAAAAACCTCCATTGGAAAAAGTTTGTATGGAGGCTACTCTGTTGGCGACAAATGTTGTAAATTTTGATGAAGGAGATGAGATCCATTGAAGAACGATTGTAGAGTCCGTCCAGTAAAATGTTTTATTTATTGGCATTGTTAAGGCTGCTTTGACTTCCTTCATCAATTTGGTTAGCAAGTTAGCGGCACATAGCTCTAGACGAGCAACTGTGCTTTTCTTTGTAGGAGCGACACGACTCTTGGCGCACAAAAGTACAACTGCAATCTCGTTTTTTGTGCTTTCAGTACGTAGATAGATGCAAGCGCCGTATGCTCGCTCACTAGCGTCTGCGAAACCGTGTAGTTCGATGGTTTTCCTTTTAGAATAGACTATGGCATGTCGAGGTATCTTTAACGAATTGAGAAGTAGTAGTTGAGATCGGTAGTTTATCCACTTGTTCTGAAGGTTTTCAGGAAGTTGTATGTCCCAATCCAATTTCAGCTCCCAAAGTTGTTGGATGAAGATCTTTGCTAATACGATGACCGGATTCACTAGTCCTAGCGGATCGAATAATTGTGACATCTCAGAGAGCACAATTCTTTTAGTAATGTGTTTTGAGGATAATTCCGACATCTTCACGTGGAATTCATCCGAACTGGGGTTCCAGATGAGACCCAATGCCTTGATTACGTTCGTGTTTTCGAAGTCTGTGATGTCGACTTCTATTGCTTTGTCCCTTGGTGGTACAGCATGCAGCAATGTTTCATTGTTGGAACACCATTTATGTAGATGAAATCCTCCTTTCATCAGCATGTCCTTCAGTTGCTGGTGAAGTGCTTGTGCTTCTTGAAGATTATCTGTGCCCGTTAACAGATCGTCGACGTAGAAATCCCTTTTGACCTTTTCAGCGGCTATCGGAAATGATGGACCTTCGATTTGTGCTAGTTTTTGAAGGCATTTGGTAGCTAGATATGGTGCACTTCTTGTTCCATATGTAACTGTTTTAAGACGATATGTCTTTACCTTGTCATTGTGGTTGTCTTTCCAGAGGATGAGTTGAAAGTCCTGATCGTTTTCTGCGATCAAAACTTGACGATACATTTTTGCAATGTCAGCTGTCATAACGTATTTGTGTTGACGAAATCGGATGAGAATCGCAAACAGGTTGTCTTGAACAGTTGGTCCAGTTTTAAGAATATCATTTAATGATATATTTGTGGTTGTTTTGCAAGACCCATCAAATACTACTCTCAGTTTTGTGGTTTTGCTTTCTGGCCGAAGTACGCAGTGATGAGGAAGGTAGAAATGTGGCCTTGTTTCGTCTAAGTTTTCTACCAATTCCAAGTGCTGCAAGTTGAGATATTCATTTATAAATGTAGAATATTCTGTTTGCAGTCCTGGGTTTCTTGTAAATCGTCTTTGTAGACTGTTTAGGCGTTGTAGAGCAATTTGTTTTGATTCGCCCAAGACGCTTGGATTTTGAGCGAAGGGAAGATGCACTATGAATCTGCCTTCCTTGGTTCTTTTAACGGTTGAATCAAAGAATTCTTCGCACTCAGTTTCTTCTTCGGTTAGCCTTGTTGATGGAGCTTCCACTTCTTCTAACTGCCAAAAACGTTCAATTTGCTCGTCAAGATTTCTCGAGATGCCGCAAAATGATGTTCCATCATTTGTTGATTCCGTTTTTAGTTTGCCCAGAACGATCCAGCCAAGTCTTGTATTTTGAAGACTTGGTAGTGCTTCTCCGAAACGTAACTACCCGTCGCAAAGTAACAGCGGAAATAATTCCGCTCCAAGAAGAACATCAATTTTTTGTGGTTGATTGAAATGCGGGTCAGCGAACGTAATGTTTCTCGGCAACGGCCATTTTCGAATGTCGATGTGTCTGTCTGGATGATTGGCCGTGATCTCATTAAGAACGAAGGCTTCAAATCGTAAGGAACAATCGCTTGTCTTTGATGTCAGCTCCAGGTTTAGTCGTTTATTGGTGCGTTGATTGGCATTGCCTATGCCAAGAATCCTTCGGACCTCCGAAGATCCCTTGAATCCCAGTTTTTTGTGTAACGCACTTGTTATGAAACTTAGCTGCGAGCCAGAATCAAGCAGAGCTCTGACGGTTATCCTTTCGCCATGTATGGATGTAAGTTGAATGGCTGCCGTTCCCAAGAAAATGTGTGAATATGCTTCAGCTTTGGATTGAGCCGCAGCTAGAGTCAAGTCTGCTGATTTGTTTTCAGTAGAGCTTTTTTGTGGATCATCTCTATGTAACAAGGTATGATGCCGTTTGTTACACTTCTGACAGCTACCTGATGAACAAATCTTTACGGTATGCCCTGGTTTCAGACAATTGAAACAATGTTCCCACTTGGTGATAATCTTTCTCTTCTCGGCTGTAGACATCTTTAGAAAAGTACCACAGTGATTCAATTGATGTACACCCGGACACAGTTTGCATTTGGACTCGCTGGTTTTCGCTGCAGCGAGTGCCGTATTTTTTGGCGGTTTATAATTAAATGATGGCCGCTTTCCCTTGCTTCCTAAAGCTTCTAGAGACTGGAAGCGTAACTCTAGAAACTGAAGAAACTGTACCATTGAGGGAAGTTCCCGTGGTGATTTTAGGGACTGCTCGAACAATGTATGCGTTGTTTTATCTAATTTTTTTAATAGCAGAAATATTAATATAGGATCCCAATGATCCACTTCAATGTTCAGTGCCTGCAATCCCCTGATGCATTCCTGCGTGACGTCATGCAGACCCTTGATACTACATGATGAATCTTCGTTAGTTGATGGTTGCGATATCAACTTGTTCATAATCGAACTGACCAACAAACGCTTGTTTTGATAGCGCTCCTTGATGAGATTCCAGGTTGCATTGTAGTTTTTATCACAAACCGTCAGATGACGGATTAGCGATTCTGCTTCACCAGTTAAATTTGACTTCAAATACCATAGCTTTTGTGCTGCGCCAAGGTTGCTATAGTCTATTAACTGGGAGAAGAGGTCGTGGAATTCTTGCCACGATAGATAGTCTCCATTGAACTTGGGTAGATCGATCCGCGGCAACTTTACATTTGTGGATGCCCCAGAAGTCACAGTGGTCTTCATAAGTTTAAGTTGGATGTCTTCAACCCAACTTTCCAGTTCAATGTGTTCGTTGACTTTTTGGTCGTCAAGAGAAGTGGAGATGTCTAGTATCTTCAGATGGTTCTCTTGAATTGAATTCCATTGCTTGTTGATAGAAATCAATTGAGAATCTATGAATTCCTTAGGCTGTTCTTCCTTAAGTCTATCTTCCAAGCGTTTAAGGAGATGCCTTAGCGTTGTTGTCATGGTCCCTTGCTTGCTGATCAGAGAGGCCAAAATTGGAGCGTGCTGAATCATCTTGACGGCTTCCTGGTCCAGTTGAGATGTCGATGTTTTCCCTGGCGTAGTCATCGGTAGCTTCGTGAGAAGCTCCGTGATACAGCTGATGGTCCTTTGAACGATCGTTTCTATTTCACTAAAATAGTTATTAGTGAAATAGTCCTTCTCAGTCAGGTCTCCCGCTGAGTCCTGCAATGTTGTGTCGTTTTTTGTGAACTCCTCCCAGAGAGTTGTCAGACGGGCCATCCTTGTCTGCAAGTAGATTCCATCTTTTCGTTCTGCAGAGTCCTTCCGGAAGTTCCTAATTAATCGCTCGATTTCTCCTCCAAGGTCCAGTTGCTGTTCCAAGATCTGCTCCATCATCACGTCGGGGTCACCAATGTTGAATCTGAAAACTTATGAATTGAAAGACCCACTTCGGGTTGACGATAAAAAGTGACTATATTTGACTTAAAATTATCTTAGCTTTTATACAATAAAAATGCTTACAATTATTAATTAATTTGTTTGCTTGCGAGAAAATCATTGACCCGAATCAATAATTTTCTTGCACGCGTAAAACTTAAGCAAATAAAAAGTGCGCGTGTGACGAAATAATATGTAGAACATTGACTTTATGATATTGCATTGATTGTTGCAGTCACCATAAAGTTTATGTTGTACCTATTATTTTACAATAATGCTTACAAATTAATTTCTTATGCTAAGAATTTTTTCGGGTTAATGCTCTTTGACAAAGGTAATGAAACAGACGAAATCAAACGACGGATAATACTAGCAAATAAGACGTATTATTCGGTACTTCCAATAATGAAATCCAAGAAAGTGCACAGGAATAATAAGCTGCGGATTTATAAAACTATTATACGACCTGTGCTCTGTTATGGCAGCGAGACGTGGACAATAACGCGGACTTCCGAAAAAGCAGTTAACGCATTCGAAAGAAAGGTCCTCCGAAGAATTTTGGGACCTGTGAAGGAAGGAACGGAATGGCGAATAAGATACAACCATGAGTTGTATCAACTCTACGACGAGCCAGAAGCTTCAACGTTCATCAAGTTACGTAAACTGCAGTGGGCTGGCCATGTAGAGCGAATGGAAGACAGAAGAATCCCCAAACGTGCTCTTAAAGGCAAAGCGAGTGGTAACCGGCCAGTAGGCAAACCACGCAAGCGATGGGAAGACTCGGTTGATGAAGACAGCAAAGCCATTCTAACAATTAGCAGCTGGAGGACGCGGTCTTTGGATCGACACGATTGGAGGCGACGACTTCAGGAGGCCAGGGCCCGATTTGGGCTGTCGCGCCATTGATGATGATGATGATGTGGATACGTCTATTTGATGTATATAGAAAAATAATAATAACTTGATTCATAATTGTTATAAACTGACCCCCCCGGTCTAACGTCCACAAAGTGTTTGAAAAAAACACATAAACTGAAAATTTTTGAGTGAAATTTTAAGGTAGAAACTTGAAAATTTGCGAAATGCATTTAAAAAAAATCCCTAAATATATGAAATATTAACTGGTCGAAAACCTTTAAAACTTCTACCCCCTCCCATACAAAATTATTTTTTCGACCATTTTTAAGAAATCAATTATCACCTAACTATTAAAAGATATCAATTTGAAATTTTGCAGAAAAACTTATAAAAATAGTTGACATTAAATTACGTTAAAAGTTTTTAAATCGCGCTTGCCCTTCTACCCCCTCCCGTACAAAACTATGATTTCGACCAATTTCATTAAATCAACTAATAACCAACAAACTAAAAGCTACGAACTTGAAATTTTATACAAGCACCTTACAATAGAAAAAAAAGCAAAATTACATCACATGTTTCACGATTCCCCTACCTCCTCTACCCCCTCCCATACAAAATTATTTTTTCGAGCATTTTTAAGAAATCAGTTATCACCTAACTGTGAAAAGCTATCAATTTGAAATTTTGCATAAAAACTTACAAAAATAATTCAAATGAAATTAGGTTAAAAGTTTTAAAATCGCGTTTGCCCTTCTACTCCCTCCCATACAAAAGTATGATTTCGACCAATTTCATTAAATCAACTAATAACCAACAAACTAAAAGCTACGAACTTGAAATTTTGTACGACAGAAAAGAAAGAAAATTGCATCACAAGTTTTACGATTCCCTTACCTCCTCTACCCCCTCCCATACAAAATTTTTTTTTTCGAGCATTTTTAAGAAATCAGTTATCAGCTAACTCTTAAAAGCTATCAATTTAAAATTTTTCGTGAAAACTTATAAAAATAATTCAAATGAAGTTGCTTTAAAAGTTTTGAAATCACGCTTGCCCTTCTACCCCCTCCCACACAAAGCTATGATTTCGACCAATTTCATTAAATCAACTAATAACCAACAAACTAAAAGCTACGAACTTGAAATTTTATACAAGCACCTTACAAGAGAAGCGACATAAAACTGCATATCAAATTTTACGATTCCCCTATATTCTCTACCCCCTCCCATACAAATGTTCGGTTTCGTGTATGTAAAATACACCGATATTATGAAAATTCGTCTATGAAACGCATTATATACAGGGAATATTGAACGTGATTCAAGCAATTAATTACAAAACTTTTAACATCCACCCACCCTTACTATTACCCCTCCTCTTACCCTCATAATAACCCAAACTTGCAGAAACGAATGAGATATTGTTAAATTGACAACAGCCCTGCCCAAGAACTCCCTTTCACTTAGCCTTCCCTGACCACTCTAACCTGCATATTAACTTTCCGCTCATCCTCAACTTGTCCCAAGAATAATAAAGTTTCGCCCGACTTGTTGGCAGTTTATTTTATACTCTAGATGAAATCTGAGAGTATATTGTGTTTGCCTTACCATTTGTAACTCTAGGAAATAATGCTCGCACAGAGTCGGCAAGGGTATATACATTTTTGTTCTCGTTTAAAAACCTCAATTCCGAGTGACCGTCTGTCCGTCTGTCTGTCTAGAACATAACTCTCGAAAGCTTTGACCTACCGTGCTGACATTTGGCATATGTCATTTTTAGCAAAAAAGTAACTTTAAATTCGTGAACGGGCCACATCCGCCCACTCCTTCTACCCCCATCCAAATAAATTTCATGAAATTTCGAAATTTAGAGAAATAGATTTTTTTTCCGAAACTATTTCAGCTATTGACTTGAAAATTGGATCGTTGTATAACGATGTGCATATCATTAACGTCAAAAATATTGATCTGATCCCCATACTCCTTCTACCCCTCCCATATAAATGCACAATTTTCGAAAATGCATTTATTCAGTTTTCATTGCAACTAGCAAAGCTAAAAAAACAAATATTTGTCACAACTAATTTCATTATAATTGCAATCAGATTTGAAAAAATTATCAACTTCATTTTACTCCTTCTACCCCCTCCCATACAAATTTCGCTCTTTAGCTTGAGAACACGTTGGGCTTGAACATTCAAATTTTGTACATGTTGTTTTTGACAAAAAAGTAAGATGAAGTTCGTAAACGGGCCAAATCGCTCCACCCTTTCTACCCCTTCCCATACAAAATTGACGCATTTTCTTGAAAAGTCTAAAATCTATTGATCTGAAAATTTCAATATACTATTTTTATATCAATTTCAATCTACGGTATAAAAATTATTTGAATCCACTCTACCTCTCATATAAACTGCACTTTTTCATGATATACTATAAACCAATTTACTCAGTGCGTATAAAATTTATCGAGCTGAAATTTTGATCAAAATATTTATTTAGAATTATTAATACGACCAAAAAAATTAGATGTTTAGCTTATGCCAAATGGATCACTGGATCACCCGTGATCTTAAGACCTAACTGATACGAGAAACGGATGCAGCGACTCGGATACGTACTGATTCTACGGTAACGACTTTTGGCATTCGAAAACGGACTATGATTGGCTTCTGGAACGTTCGAACATTGAATGACGGTGGAAGGGTTGGCTAGGTTAGCTAGGGTGTAGCCTAGTAGGTAGCGTGTTGGTCTTGTAATGCGAAGGTCGTGAGTTCAAATCCCGGTCGTCGCAATATATAATTCCAGCACATTGCCTGCTTGGATATACCTTGGTCACCTCAATCTACGAAAATGAAAAATTCGTAGAAAGAGGGTTGTGCGAAGGGCTAACAACCCTTCCACAATAAATAAAATAAAAAACAAATAAAAAAAAAAAAAATGTTAAGGAACCAGAATATCAGGAGGCCAAGGTCCGATTTGGGCTGTAGCGCCATTGTAGAAGTAGAAGGAAGGGTTGGGGTCACTAGGTCCATGCACCGCCAAGCAGTGATCGACCGTGAAATGGGGCACTATAACATCCAAATCTTGGGCTCGAGGTCAGGTGGACAGGATCAGGCGAAAAACGAACCCCAAGCGGAAACACAATTCTTTTTGTTCCTGAGAGAGAAGCCAAAAATGGTGGGACGGTCGTCCTTACACCGAGAGCGAGAAACAGTCTCATCATCTGGGAACTAATAGGATTATAGTCATCAGGCTCAGGACCGTGTCAGAAACGTCACAATTCTGCAGTATTACGCACCAACTAATACCGCAGCACCTGGTGACAAAGAGGAGTATTATAGCCAACTGAGTTGTTTCTATCCTATACCCCTATAAGGGGTCTTAACAGGAATTTGATTAAATTAATTGATGACCGATGGGATGACTTCAAAACTCTGTTCTGAATCAAATCCTGAAAACGTATATCTTCTGAAAGGTGTTTAAATGAAACCAAAAAATGACCGGTTTGGGGAAACTAGAATAAAGACAATATGAAGACGATTTAACGTGGAAGAAATTGAGATAATTGAAGAGTTGAGAGATCTTGCCGAAAATAGTGAAATTATTCCAAAAAAAAATACGGTTTCAGTTTGATGAACGATATAATAACTGATTTGCGATGCTCTTTATCATTATCAAATTTGTCTAACATAATGTAGTTGTGGACCAGAACCAGAAAAATATGTCCGATCGTGGCTAAGAGAACATCGATCTTCAAAAGATACAAGATCAAGAGTATCCAATAAAAATTAAAAAAGCTGTGCTAAGAAAAATATTTATTACAATAAGTTTTTTTTTTTTCGTTTCTATGTTTGTAATATTTTTGAAGTTAATCTTTTTTTTTTTAGGAAAAATATTTTTTTTTTATTTTCCTTAAATATAATGTTAAAAACCCAATACCTATTCTATACAATGCATTTTACTAATTTTAATTGCAAACCCTTTGATTACCATGTGGAATTTTTTTTGCACTGGGAGCGCATCTTTATGAGTGTGTGTAAAATAAATTGTTGCGTAGGATATTTAAATTGCAGATCAATATTATTGGTGATTTAATGATTTTATAAATTTAGCAACATCGGTCACTTATGACCACGATAGCCTTGCAACAGCGTATACCCTCTGCAGGTTTTCTGACAACAGCCCTGCTACTAAATACCACCAAATGACCTCCAAGCGAATGAAAAAAGAAAAATTTTAAAAATTTGTATTGGGGTATTTTATATCGATAAGTTTAAAGCTCTTGTCTAAATCTATCTACTATTGCTGAGTAGTTCTAACTCAATCCTAGAATTGATTTTTAAGGTGATGAGATGAAATTTTATATCTCGACCCCATACAATCCTCTTAGTTCAGAGCTGACCCGAAGGTATGGGCGCATCACTAGTAAATAATTAGAGATAAGTTCCCACTCAAAAAGAATCAAATTCATCAAATGTAAAAAAGGAAAAAATTTAATGAAACAGCATGGTAATATTCTGTAAAATTGGGGAAAAAACGAAATAAATTTGGTATTTCTTAAAAAAAAACGCTTCCAGTTTAAGAATCTTGTTATATCTAAAATTATTGTTACTAAGTCCAAACACGAACAAATATTTGAATCATCGAATCAAACCGGTTCATTCCTTCAAAAATATCTAAACTAACTAGAAATATATTATTAACGGTTTTGCCAAGATCAATTTCTATGAGATTTTTAAACCAGTTCACTTAGACCAAAAACAATATTTATATAAAAAAAGGTATAGAATTAAGAAGATCACCAGGTTTACAACTGACGAAGAGGATGTTGCATTGGCGATTTGAATAATGAAAGTTCTGTGGGATCTATGATGTATATTTAAAATTTTAAGGTCTAAGAATTTACATGCGGCTTGCGAAAATAAAGGAACAGTATGATGGTCACAATTTTAATTGTCAATATCGTCCGATATCAGACGAAAAGGAAAAATTTCAACAAACGCTAAACACGAATCTGGCATCGAAAATTAAATTTTAGTCGGTTAACCATAAAACTGATCTACTTCTGGAATTTTTTCTGATTTTTCCCCCCTGAAGCTTTGCAGGCTTTGCTTAGGAAATATATATTTGGATTTTCAAATGATTCTCTTGATTTGATTATGAACAAACCGACAATTGTCCTGAATCTCCACAGCAATTAATCATGCAATCGGTAGCGACTCCCAATCGATATTTTTTGCTGATCCCCTGCATTCGATTATAAGATCGGTTGCAATTACCAACTTATACTCTTCGCGATACTTTTCATCATATCTTCAACAAAACTACTCCGCCTAAGATTTTCAGCTATTGATTATGAAGTCAATCGCGATCATCAATTAATCCTCTGCCCGAATCTTTCTGCATTTTAATTATAAGATGGATCCAGCTTAGCAACTCATCCCGATCACGAAGTTTTCCGAACTCCAAATATAAATATGAATAGCGACTACCAAGAGATTCTCTTTCAAAAATTTTTCATCCCTTCAGACCTTTCATTATAAGATCGATCACGTTTACCAACCGGTCTTCATCGCGATCATCAACTCTCGAAGAATTGCGACCATCGCATATTGATAACGACTAAAAATTAATCATAGTTATCTCATGAATCATCGTGATCTTCGTTTTTCAATTGATTCAATTTTCAATTCATAAGTCGATAATAGCGATTACCGTAATGGTTGAGCTCTGGATTACTTGCGATCATCATCTCTCGGATGATCACGATCATCTCATCATATCTGAGATAATCGCAATATTTAGCCCTTCTTTAAAAAATCGATAATCGCTTCTTGATTGATTACGATTTTCATCATTGCATAAACGATCGCGATTAACCAATTATTTAATATTTCACTAATAAAGAAATGATAACTTTAGAACACATTTCAAAACCAGATCTCGGACTGATCAGATTTCATATTAATAAAAATCCTTGTTCTGATCTGAAATAAATAGTTTCGACCTAAAAACAAATTAATCATTAGAGATATTGCAATTTTAGATAAACAACATCAATAATAAAACTATCTAAACTATTTAGCTGGAATGTAAAATAGTAAACAAGATTACAAATATTCACGTAAATAATGCTTTAATTTTACAACACTATCACTAACTCTTAATTCAAAACAAGTATACACAATTTTATTCATTTTATGTAGCTATTGCCAATATTTTTGGAGGCTCGACTCTCAATATTTTTACAATATTTAATGCAACGAAATACCGGTTCCAAGTATTTATTATTGAGAAAATTACAAGAAATCGAAAGATTTCTACGCGTGTCGCTCTATAATTTAAATACATATCTTAAATATTCAGGTGTTTTTTTTATTTTTTAAGATTTTTTATGGTAATTTTGCAAGAAATCCGCGACAGAAAAACAAGAAAAATACAAATAAATTTATAATATTTAAGAACCAAGACTAGTTTAGTCAGGTGGTTGATAACAAAAACAACAATCTGAGCCTATAAAAATCGTAACGCGATCGGGAAAATCTTTAGATTCTTCAGGATTTTATAAGTGAACGCAATCTAAGGATTTTAATTCGAATCGTTAAAAAGAGTTATAAAATTTATTTTTATTAATTTGTTTTATTGTAAAGTGAAAAAGTTTTAATAAAATTTCGCCTGGTGATAATGGTAATGTGAAAAAATTAAAAATTATTTCAATGTGGGGTTGATTTGAAAGTGTCGTTTGAAAATATTAGTTTTCGGTTTTTCAATGTGGTTCTGTAAGAGATTTATCGATTAGTCTAATAAATTGTGTAATAGTTTTGAAAATCAAAGATCATGGGTTAAAATCTAATTCTTTGACTTACGAACTTTTTCAATTTCTTGAATTGAACAATGATTGTATAATCTAGCTAGGATATAGCCTAGTAGGTAGTGTGTTGGTCTTGTAATGCGAAGGTCGTGAGTTCAAATCCCGGTCGGCGCAATATATAATTCCGGCACATTGCCTACTTGGATATACCTTGGTCCCCTCAATCTAAGAAAATGAAAAATTCGTCGAAAGAGGGTTGTGCGAAGGGCTAACAACCCTTCCACAATAAGTAATGAAAAATGTTAAGGAACCTGAATATCAGGAGGCCAAGGTCCGATTTGGGCTGTAGCGCCATTGTAGAGGTAGAAGTATAATCTAGCGTGTAGTCGTATCAGTCACAAAGCTGCATTTCCATAGATATAATTAAG
This sequence comes from Chorisops tibialis, assembly GCA_963669355.1. Lineage (NCBI taxonomy): Eukaryota > Metazoa > Arthropoda > Insecta > Diptera > Stratiomyidae > Chorisops > Chorisops tibialis. The sequence continues at coordinate 165,529,552 of OY770263.1, read as the reverse complement.
ACTTTTAGCTATGAGTATTATTATACCATTTAAAGAGGCAATCTACTGGTTGATCTATATTTAAAATTATCCGGTTTTATCCTACATAGATCACATATTTGAGGATTGTGCTAGCAACAGTCTAGACCTTGAAACATTTTTCAAAGTCAAATTTATTATCATCTTTCTTTAATAAACCGAATTCCAGTTTTTTTCCACCTTATAAAGAAACACAACAGAATTATGATTGGACGTAACGCCCAATCATATGATACTCTTGATGAAATGGAAAAGAGTTTAATGTACCGAAAAATATGTCATCTCAAACTCTTTTGAATAGTGAATAGTGACTTCTGTATGGAAGGTGGTTGAAGTAGAGCGGGTAGGTCAAGAATTTTTGTATATGTCACCGAACGTGATATGCAAAATATTTCGTGCTGAATTTAAAGTTTGTAGCTTTCATAGTTTCCAAAGAAATTGAACATAGCTCCTGAAATTGAGGCATTTGCATGAGAGGTGGCAGAAGTGGAATATCTTTGATGATTTTGAAACTGCTTATAAACATCCTTATCACCATCGAAAGGTCCAATTTTAAAGTCGATAGTTCTCAAATGTTCGAAGGAGAAATGCTTTTCTTGAATTTATAATATGGGAGCGAGTAGAAGAAGAGAAGTGAAAATGATAGTTTTTTCAACATTTATAACATTATTAAGGCAAAAGCTTAAGCAAAATTTTGAGCTTCAGGTTTTTTCAGTTTTACCGGAAATCGATATAATGCATTTACCAAATTATGTATTTGTATGGGAGGGGATAGAACGAGTATACGTATCAAATCGAAGTTTACAATGTTAATGATATTTTTGTTATACTTTGTTTAAAATTTCAAGTCGCTAGCTTTGACATTTTCCAAAAAAAATAATTGAACTGAAATTTCGAAATTTATTCCCATACAGAAGAAGTGGTAAAAGGAGTGAGGCAAAGTTAATATTTTTTTCTAAATCTGATTGCAATTATGCATTACATTTTTCAAAATTATGTATGGGAGTAGAAGGAGTAAGGAGATCGGATCAATATTTTTCTACGTTAATGATATTCATATCATTATACTTTGAACTAATTTTCAAAACGATAGTTGAAATAACTTCGGAGAAAAATTAAATTTATTAAAATTTCTAAATTTTATGAAATTTGTATGGGAGGGGTAGAAGGAGTGGGAGGATCTGGCCCGTTCACGAACTTAAATATTCTTTTTTAAGATGACATTTCAGAACGATAGCTCAAAGCGTTCGTTCGAAAGTTATGTTGTGGACAGACGGACAATCAGACCGACAGGCAATCAGACAGACGGACAGACAATCAGACAGACGGACCGACAGTCACTCGAAATCAAGGTTTTTGAGCGACAACAAATATTTTTGTACCATTGGCGACTCTGTGCAAGCATTATTTCTTAGCGTTACAAACGGTAAAGCAAACACAATATACTCTCAGATATGATTCACTTCTAGTATGACTTAGCGGGTAGTGTTATCGTTCGCAATGCGAAAGTTCGTAAGTTCAAATTTAGAACAAAAAATGAAAATTGCAAATGGCCCATTACAGTGGTCAAGCAGAATATCTGCATAAGGCAAATTGTATTTGGTATATAAATGCGATCTGAGTTGATCCTGCATTGAAACCATATTCGGAGCTGAGATATGAGATAAGAACCTTGTCCATTCGACTAATTTTTCAAAGGCAGAGTTGTTATCATAGTAGTCCTTAGAAGCAGAAATCTTAAATTACCTCAATTAATTCTCACATATAAAATGTTTACAGCGCATGAAGTGGAGGACAAATCTTGATCTTGAATCTTATTTTTCAAGGTCAGAATTGTTATCATTTTCTTTTTACGATAAAGTTTTTTTTTTTCTAGTATGATCGAACGCAAAGTGCATTCGCTTAGAAAGGCAAAGCCCATTAGATCAAATCCAAAGGACTCAAAGGACTTAGGACAGGAACAGTTCTCTTCCACGATGTGCAATCCTGACGATCGGCATTTAGTTGTTGCCAGGACTTGTTTCTTCCTTTCTTCTCCTGTTCCACTTCATGATTCCTTCCGAAATCCCAACGTCTTCCGTGAAAATGATAATCCAGAGCTTGTTTGAACTTCCTCAATGTGTGACACTGCTATTTTCTCCTTTGAATCTTAATGCCCACCTTAGTCAAACATATTTAGTTGCACCCCAGAATTTATTGTTGGAGATGAAAATCTGAGGTGGCACGCAAAGTTTTAACGAATAAAGAAGATTAGAATAGCCTACTCACCATAGAATTAAAATGCTACAATTGTCATTAATAGGTGGTAGGTAAAGGTGGCTGCCCATACACAAGTTTGGTCGCACATAGACCATATGCTGGTCCGTTGTAATGCCACAAAATCTCAGAAGAGACTCGGTGAACCTACCGGAGCTCTCTATGAAACAAGACTATCGAAGAAGTATGGGCGGCTTCAATTGCAGCCATCTATTTACCAATGATGTCGAGAGGTAGCAGATGAAACAGCACATCTAATGCTGCGGAAGGTGTTGTTCTTAGAGCCCCACTTGAGCATAAACATGCTGTTTTCTGTACCTTGCCGAAGAGAGGGCGGTCTGTCTCTGTCTTTAGGGCAGTCCACCACACAATCACACCAAAAAGCAAGATGGGTCTGACGACGGCATCGTAGAGCCAATGCATTACTTTGGGCTGCTTGTGTGAAATTGCGTGATATTGACCCATTTAAAACCCTTTTGTGGGTAGACACAATCCCATCAAGAGCAACGCTGGTATCTGGAAGGCTTGGAACTTCGGAGGGAAACAGTATCCCTGTACTTGGAGCAGTTAGTCTTCCTGTAGTTGGTGAAGGCTGGTTTGTCGGGAGGATGGTCAGCTAAACCAAATTGAAGGTATCGATGATCTGTAAAGGAATATTCGTTGAAAACCTTCCAGCCCGTAACCAAATGCTCTATATTATCTGAGACTAGGGTAATGCTCAAGACTTCGTCTCTATTTCTAGTAACAAAAGTGGATTCCCCTCTTCTGTTGCAAAGCGGTAGGTCAAGAACTACTCAGCACCACACCTCTTTCATTCACGTCGAAGCTACCCTACACTGTATAATGCGCGATAGCATCGCATCCAATAATGAGGTTTGGGTGATCCAGCCGAATTCAGCCAGTAGTTTTTTACTTTTGTTTCGAAGCTGCCTGCGAAAATATCCTGGTTACTGTGACGAGAGAGTAGAAATATGTTTAGAGTGCTATTCAAAAGAAAACAGCATGCCTTGATGCCTTGTATAGTTAGGAGAGTATAGAGAGTATAGTTAGGAGTCTTGAGACTACAGATTTGGTTCCCAACAGCCCGAGGTTCTTGGACCAAGACTACGTCGTTTCCTTGTTGATTCAGCCGAAGAAGTAAAGAAGCCGAATTTAGAGCGGTGAAGGTTAATTTTCAGTGTCTGTGTAATTTTTGCGTTCAACTTCCACCACAGTGACATTTGTTTCTTCTGGGTCGGAATCCAAAAGTTTATAGACGCTGAGCGTCCTCCATCAGTAAGCCTGGCGACTGTGACTCGTCTTTCATAATGGACAGATCAGCTGTATGAAGAACTGGATCGGGTTGGGATGTAGAGTCTTCCCCCTCCATGTTCGTCATAAGTACTAGAGGAACGGGATCCTGAGCTCTTTGCTTCGCTTGAAATCCGTCCCTATGATATAGCTTCATTATGGTGGGACCGAAACCATAATTGATAATACCTGCGGTTTTTACAAAGGAAGCTAGGGACTCTTTGTTGATCACTATTACGGCATATCTAGAGTTCCGTTTAATCTCCTCCTGCTTCCCAAGCCACCAATTATCGGAAGAAAGATCTGGGTTACAGGACCGAATAATATTCGAAATCGCACCTTCCTGGCTCGGTTTTGAAGGTAATCATACGCGTGTTCGAGGACGGCTTCATATCTCATCCCTCGACACAACCTCGAGTTGCACGCCTAGCCATACTTCTCCTAATCTAGCGATTGCGATTTTGTACAAATCCGCGGACTTTTGATCGGCATAGTGGATCAGTTTCGCATGACCCTGATGTCCATCGCCGTCACTGTACATCGGTGGAGGATCAGAAAGTTAGCTGAAACTTTGGTTTCAACCTTCTTCGTGCGCTCATGATCAATACTTCAATCTGTCTTCGGCATCTTTGCTTCCATAGGGGACTGATCCTGAGATCTTGTACTCTTTCTTGCCAAGGGCGAGCCTGTACACTTGACGATCATTTTGGTAGCCAAAGCCGCAGATTCTCTCTGCCTTGTGGTTCTGAGGAACATTACCTTAGAACCGAAAAATCTATCACTATCGTTAGTCAACTGCATTATAATTAATTAACGTATCGTAATTTTTATACTCTAGATGAAATCTGAGAGTATTATAAGTTTGCCACAAAGTTTGTAACGCTAAGAAATAAGGCTCGGAGAAAAAAATGAATGATACAGAAGTTCATATAATCACTCAAAAATCTCAAAACCGGATGTCCGTCCGTCCGTCTGTCTGTCCGTCCGTGTCCTCTTTAGCATGAGAACGAGTTGATCTAGAAAGTTCAAATTTTGTACACGTCGTTTTTGATAAAAACGTAAGGACAAGTTCGTGAACGGGCCAAATTGCTCCACCCCTTCTACCCCCTCCCATACAAAATGACACAATTGCGCAATTTGACAATAAACGGATTTGCTCGAAAAGTATAAAAGCTATTGGTCTCAAATTTGAAGCATATTACTTTTATGATGATATCAATCTGCCATATAAATTATGCGTGACCTCTCCCTCCTTCTACCACCTCCCATACAAACCGTACTTTTTCATGAAATACTTTAAACCAATTTACTCAGTGCGTATAAAATTTAGCGAGCTGAAATTTTGCACTAAATATTTATTTGGAATTATTAGTAAGACAAAAAAAAATTAGACAGGCCTTCGGTATCCTTTCTCCTTTCTGGAGGTTAAGAGAGATCTCCCTTCGCACGAAGCTGCGAGTTTTTGACGCATGCGTCAAATCCGTGTTGTTATACGGTTGTACTACGTGGAAAGTGACCGTTCGACTTACCAAGAAACTACAGACTTTCGTAAACCAATGCCTCCGGCGCATTTTAGGAATATTCCGGCCAGAATTAATCTCCAACGACGAACTTTGGAGTGCAACAGGACAGACTAAAATAGGCATTGAGATTAGGAAGCGGAAATAGCAGTGGATCGGTCACACTTTGAGGAAACCAGAACGAAACATCGTCAAACGAGCTCTGGATTATGGTCCTTATTGAAGACGTCGGATTCGTCTACCATGTAGCACATGGAAACCAGCAACTCGCCAGACTAAAATAGGTATTGAGATTCAACGGCGGAAGTGGCAGTGGATCGGTCATACTTTGAAGAAACCAGAGCGAAACATCGCAAAACAGGCTCTGGATTATATCCCTCAAGGAAGACGTCGGGTTGGTCGACCATGTAGCACATGGAAGCGAGCAGTTGAGCAGGAGGCCAGAGGAATAAACAAGTCCTGGCAACAGCTTAAAGCCGATGCTCAGGATCGCGCCTTGTGGAAGAGAGTTTTTTCTGTCCTATGCCCCTATAGGGGGTCTTAACAGGAATTTGATTGATAGCAGATATAGTAGGCATTTCAAAAAGTCCTGTACATTGAATATTGACTGAAATTTTGGACATGAGAAACCTGTGCACAAGATAGATGCCGCGATTACTCACAATGGAACAAACACAGCGTCGTGAGGATATCAATCAAGTGTTTAGCGAAGTTTCACTGCAATAAAGCCGAGTTTTTGCGTCGATTTGTAACAACATCACTTCACACCTGAGACGTAGAAACTGTCAAAACAATGGTTTGAAAGGGAAGAATCGGCCCTAAACAACGCGAAGACAGTTCCATCCGCAGGCAAGGTGATGGCGTTTTTTGGAATGCACATGGGATAATTTTTATTGATTATCTTCAGAAAGGAAAAGCAATCAAGTGAAATTAGCAGCATTTGAGTGATGAAAATAAAAAAAACCAAAGCTGTATTTTGCGAAAAAGGGGACATCACTGGGAAAAGTGCATCAAACGAGACTATGTAGAATAAAGAAAATTTTCCATAATTTTTTTGTTTTGTTTTCTTCGTTAAGTCGCGAACTTCTGGAACTTTTCTCATAATAGATAAGTTTAGATATCACGATGGAGTAGGTTTGATTTTCTCTAACACTGCGGCCACCGATGGGTCTATTGTGGTGTCCCCCGGCTCTGGTGTACCCTCTTCATCATTGCACATTCTGCAGAGTTTCTCCTACATGAGTCCGATTCTATGAATATGCTTCTTCTTGTGACAGTATCCAGTAAGGGCACTCACCAAGAGTCTAGTCTGATAACTATTTAATTGCAGATATTCAGAAGTTCTTTTAACCGAATCTTTTCGAATAAAAAGCTTAGCATGTTTGTTGCCCAGTACCGAGTCCCAGTGAGTGGTACACTGTGATTTTAGCCAGATTTGAATATTCATTTTTGCAGTACTAGGTTGTATCCCGAAAAAAGAAAGAGAACCCGTGAAATCAGATTCGGATTCTCTCCTGGCCACTGAATGAGCTTCCTCATGACCCTCAAAGCCATTGTATCTAAATGAGAGTAATTCTGTTTTTATTCCCTAGTTTTATTAGTACCTGCAGGCAATCCTACATGAGCTTTGATCGTATTTGAGATGATTGTAATGCATAGTTCTATTGCATGTACTTCAGCATAAAAAACAGTATAGAACTCATGCATGTTGCGTAGATACTATTATTGGGACGTATTCCAAATACTCCAACACCTCTTTCAGAACCGTCTCTGTACCAGATGATTGATGGTTTTCTTAGATTGGACCTATTGGATACCCAGTCTTGACGATCTGGTAAGATCACCTTAAATGGTTTTGTGAAACTATGTCTTGCTTTCATAGAATCAGAGAGAGGTACCCGAAGAACTACTTCTTTTATCAATTTCTGAATTCAAGGAAGGCAACGCAATTTTGTGTCCTGTCCCGTCTTCAGTGGTGAGTAGTCTGTATATTGTTACGGGCTTCCCTCTATATTTGCAGATGTAAAGTGGCCAGATTGATAAGTACCTCCATTATATCAATTCAAGCAAATCTTTTTATTTTAACCAGCATTTGCTGACTAGTTTGCTACAGCGTTTTGCGCCACCATTCTGATGTTACTATGGGCCTATCAACAGAGGTATACATCCCATATGTCAGCTTTGGATTGAGTCTCCATGTTTTTTCCCAGAAGGCTCCAGCAAGTCCATAGGGATATTCTGGCATTTTTAGAACATTGTCTAGAAGAACGTGAGTTTCTCATCTAGAATTACTCCTAGAAATTTCAGTTCACTAAAATATTACAGTGTTTGACCAAAAAGTTTGGGCTTTTCCAATTTAGTTTTGATTCTCTTTTTGTTAAAATCTTCAATTATGTTTTTTTTCGGATTATTACCGAGTCCTACTTTTGTGCACCAGGTAGCAGGCTTATATCGCAATGCACTATTTCTGTAATAGTTTCTTCGAACTTGCCCTTTAGGATGGCCACGTCATCTGCATATCGCCGGACTTCCAATCCAGAGTTTTTAAGATCAAAGAAAAGATTATCCACTACCAGACTCCACAATATGGCTGAAAGTACCCCATCTTCTGAGCACCCTTTGACAACGGTAACAGTTAAACTGTATCTGATAGTGTTGACTTTATAATTCTGCCTTCAAGGCATAGCAACGATCCAGTAGCATGTTTTTTGAATCAATGCCACGGCTTCCGGATTTCTTGATAGATGCCGTTTTATCGAATGTTCATTCTATGTCAAGAAAGCAACCTACAGCGATTTCCTTGTCTTTCTTCGACTTCTCGATTCTTGTAACTAAGTTCTGTAATGCATAGCTTATGGAGTTTCCTGATTGAAATGCTTATTAATTGATGTAAAGCGAGTTGGATTTCAATGCCAAGTCTTTTATACGCCTATCGAAAAGAAACTCTATAGTCTTCTGGAGAAAGGATGTCAGGCTGATCGGACAATACGATTAAGGTTGATTAAATGGTCTGCACCCTACTTTTGGAATGTACATTATATTCACCGCGTAGTTCGCCATGAAAATGTTTAATATTATGGAAAGAACTAGCTCTATACCTCCCTGCAGAAATACAGGAAATATGCCGTCTCCTCCCGAAAATTTAAATGGTTTGAAACTTTTTATTTCCAATTTTCCAGTTCACTTGGCAGGGCCTACTGCCACCTAGAATATTACAACTGTCTTCTTTTGCTGGTTTAATGTTCGCGGATTCTTGAAACTGAATCTGTGCTAAGAGCTCATCTGCTTCCCAGCTTCTATTATCCAACCATCTGATGCCTCTAACCAACTCATTTTATTAGAGTGTCCTTTCAAAAATATCCTGTGTACTGCCTGCTAATCTTTAATACTCTTGCAGAAGGATTTCTAGGACTTTCTTCAAGGCCTTCTAATTTCCTGGTTGTACTCTGTTAGAGGTTTTTTGTATCGATCCCACCCTCCAGGTTGTTTCAGTTTGCTTATTGAAGAGTTTCCTTGCTTTTCCTTTGAGCTTAGTGAGTGTTTTATTCCATCAATTCCCAATTCGTCGATTCTGGCCGTCTGAACGTTTTCGACACTATTGTTATTGATTCAGTGTCGAACAGTATATGCCTATTTTGGTAACCTTAGTACTCAGACGTGCCAGTTGGTTACTTTCCTACTCAGGAATTGGATATAAACATAACAGGGCTACGATTGCGCGTAATGCGCAATATTACAATACTCTAGATGAAATAGAATTTTTTTGTGACCCCAAGAAATTTTGGGCATTGAACTAATTTTTTTCTCATCATGCTAAAGTACCTATAAAAATGTTTTATACAAAATGCTTACTTCAGAAATTTAATAAGAGCCGAGAAAAGTAGTGTGTTAGATTTAGTGAAAATGTGCAGTTTGTATAGGAGGCGGTAGAAAGAGTGGAGGGATTTTTTCAGAAATAACTAAGAATATCATAAAATTGACATCTATTAAATTTTAGACTAGTAACATTCATACTTTTCAAGAAAATAGATTTTTTGTGAAGTTGTGAAACTGTGTCATATTGTATGGGACGGGGTAGAAGCAGTAAAGCTAATCAAATATTTTTTTCTAACCTTAGTGATAATGCTAAATAAGTATTTATTACAAAATGTGAGCTCGATAAATGTTCTGAGAAAATTGGCTTAGAGCATTTCATGAAAAAGTGTAGTTTGTATGGGAGGGGTTGGAAGGTGAGGGAGGACGCTAATAATTTTTATACTGTAGATTTAAATTATTATGAAACTAATATATCCCAAAATTCAGACTAATAGCTTTTATACTTTTCGAGCAAATCCATTTATTGTGGAATTGCGAAATTGTGTCATTTTGTATGGGAGGGGGTAGAAGGAGTGAAGCTAGTCGTCTAATTTTTTTTGGGCTTACCAACAATTTTAAATAAATATTTAGTGCATAATTTCAGCCCGCTAAATTTGATACGCACTGAGTAAATTGGCTTAGAGTAATTCATGACAAGTACAGTTTGTATGGGAGGTGGTAGAAGGAGGGGTATACGGTAGATTGATATTATCATAAAAGTAATATATTCCAAATTTCAGGCCAATAGCTTTTATACTTTTTGAGCAAATCCGTTTATTGTCAAATTGCGCATTTGTGTCATTTTGTATGGGAGGGGTTAGAAGGGGTGGAGATATTTGGCCCATTCACGAACTTGACCTTACTTTTTTGTCAAAAACGACATGTACGAAATTTGAGCTTTCTAGCTCAACGCGTTCTCAAGCTAGAGAGCGAACGGACGGACGGACAGACGGACATCCGGTTTTGAGATTTTTGAGTGATAATATTAACTACTGTATCATTCATTTTTTTCTCAGATTCTGAGAACCTATACAGGTGCTGAGTATCGTATTTGTTGCCCATTCGTTTCGTTCAGGAAACTTAATGTGAAACTTCCGTTTCTCAACCTGCGGTTGGTTCATGCAATCATACTCGCGGTCTAAAAGGGAGTTTGCGTTTCTAATGACGTTTTAAATTTAATAAATATTTAACTTGATCCGAAGACCATATTGATTCCTCGAATGGTGGATTGAAAACATATGGTCTTCTTCTTCTGGAGAAGAGGACCAGATCTGTTTTTTGTGGGTTAATAGTAAGTCCTTTATCTAGTGCCCAGCGATCTAACAGTTGTAAAGCGGATTGCATGAGGTCTCCTAGAACTTGCTCAAACTTACCAGTTAGCATGATGACAAGATCGTCTGCATATGCTATTGTGGGGTAGCCGTTCTGATTTAAGATGGAAAGGGGTTCATTCACTGTTAAGGCCCACAGGAGAGGTGATATTATACCGCCCTGTGGCGTTCCTTTGTGAACAGAGCCTTTCCTTGTCTCTTCACCCATTCGTGCTACGATTTTCCGTGAACGAAGAAGCCTAACAGCCTAAGTCCCATACCAATTAAAACTTGATTACGCACAACGAAAGTGCCAGGTGTGCGCCTTGACTATAGGAGAGTCTATATTCTTTTCTTCTCCCAGTAGCGGCTCGTAAGATGAAGCGCAAGAAGCGGCACGTCACCTGCCACAGCATTTTCGATCAATTGAATCTAACTTTCTTAATACAATTATTTGTATATTCAATTATTGTTTTAGATCATTCTCAAATCAGCGATACGCATCTGCCTTTTTACCTTTTGCCTTTCATATAACAGTAGGGGAATGGGCTTGAAAAAATAAAAAAAATTTAAGTGCTTGGACAAAAATGTGCGAGTCTGCTAACGATCGATTTCACCAATTTTAAAAATGATGCGCCTGAAAAGCTTTCTCACCCACAGTTCGTTCAACACATTGCTGCCGTACCGGCTTGTATGGCTTGATCCGATGTCGACGTCATAAAAAAAGATCTGAGACGGAAAGCTAATCGCCTCTCGACCAACTTCCACAGCTTTCAATCGTATTTGAATAGTGTGATCTGAGTGCCTACCGGAGCTTTCACAGCTTTTCTTACTAATTATCCACTGCATTGCTGTTGTTGTTGTTTTTCATTTTCGGTTGTAGAGTAGTGTGGGGCTCGATGGAACATTCCAAACATTGTCCAATCCATTTTGTCTTTGTCGCCATATGTTTGAAAGGTTTCACGAAGTCGGCCACCATGCTTAGAGTTGGATGATCCATTATTCTGTAGAGCGAGATGGGTTCAAATAGGACCTAAGCTTAAGCTTTGAATTATTTTAATAATACGAACGACTTTCTGGACGAATCTTCGGTAAGAAAATCAAAATTGAAGACGCCAAGACAAGACATTATAATATGGCTTTAGTTCAGTAGTTGTAATTTTAGGAGTTTTGTAAATATAACTTAGTGCATCAACAATATACGGGCTATCTCAGTCTGCTAAATAAAAAATTCGTTCATAGAAGAATGAGAAGAAACAAATTTATCGAAACCTGAAGCTTCATATATTACTGTGTTCATCAGTTATCGTTGCGTAAAACAGGATGCCAGAGATATCCATTGCGCGTGAGCATCTTCATATTTTTCAGTGGAAATATTGTGTTCTCTATTAGTCTCTCAAAAGCTCGATTATTACACTCTCAGCTTTTAATTCATTCAATTCTCAATATCGATTCTGTCCTTCATGATCGACCGTGGTGATAACTTAGAAGATAAAGCGTTCTTTATATCAAGGTTCTAAATTAGCAGATAAGTTTCGCTTACGGGAAGTTTTAATAAAGGCACGCAGTATGTGTTCAAATTGTACTATACTCGAAAATAAGTTTCAATATTATTACATGTCAGCCCTAGTTGCTTGCGGATATTTTGCGTCGCCAGCTGCCTACTATTCTGCACACACGAGTACGCACACATCGACTTGGAAAAGGCCGACAGCAGCCGAAATAGTGGAGAAAACCGAAAGCGGTCGAAACGAACTACATAAAAAGGCGAGCGTTTGGGATGCAGTCGGAATTGAGAATCCGGTCGAGTTGTGTGATCGACAGTTATTTGAGTCAGTCGAAGTTGGAAAAGCGATTAAGTTGTGTGATCTACAGCGCGCAGATTAAGGCGAAATAGTGAACAAAAAGTTTAAGTGATCATAAAAGAGCTGCAAATAAAGTTTGTGTTTATTTTAAATTGAAAGCGAATTAGTTTTATTTTTACTTGAAATCCAGCAACCTCTAGCTCACTTCAGTATACAACATTCGTGAATAAACTAGAAATTAACAATTAAATTTTTTTTTTCAACAATTTCTCAACAATATTTCCCTCATTTCAGACAACATATACCGACAAGGGACCAAAAGTAAGCTCCTTACATCTTATTTTCTTTATACTGTAGCTAAAATAAGTTTCTACAAATTTTCTAGCCACAAGGAGGACAATTCTTATCATTCGATCATATCACTTTTTACGTTGGCAATGCCAAACAAGCGGCCAGCTATTACACAACTCGCATGGGTTTTAAGCCGCTAGGCTATCAAGGATTAGAAACTGGCAATCGTAAATATGCTAAGCACGCTGTACGACAAAATAAGGTGAGTTTTACAATGAAATCCAACAAATTGGGTTCTAATGCCCTTCATTCCATAGATAGTCTTCGTTTTTGTATCGGCCTACGAGCCAAATAACGAAGAGCATGGCATGCATCTTATGAAACATGGTGATGGAGCAAAAGATGTTGCATTCGAAGTGAACGAATTGGATATTATCCTGCAGGTAGAATGACATAATTAAAAATCGTTTCAATTAAAATTAATATGTAAATAAATTAAAGCACGCAAAAGAGCGCGGTGCAACGATTATCCGTGATATTTGGGAAGAGACTGATCAAAATGGTACCGTACGTTTTGCCACTGTTCAAACCTACGGCGATACCACTCATACATTTGTGGAACGTAAAAACTACGGAGGAGACTTCCTCCCAGGTTTCCGATCTACTCCAGAAGACTGTCTATTAAAAAACCTACCACCGGCTCATTTAGATTTTATCGATCATGTCGTTGGAAATCAACCTGATCTGCAAATGGAAAGTGTTGCATCGTGGTATGAACGTTGTTTGATGTTTCATCGTTTCTGGTCGGTGGATGATAGCCAAATTCATACGGAATATTCAGCTCTCCGGTCGATTGTGATGACCAATTATGAGGAAACAGTTAAGATGCCTATTAATGAACCGGCCAATGGAAAGAGGAAATCACAAATTCAAGAATATGTGGACTATTATGGCGGTGCTGGTGTACAGCACATTGCATTGAATACAAGCGATATAATCACAGCTATTAAGAATTTACGAGCGCGTGGAACAGAATTTCTGACTGTACCTGATACTTATTATGATATGCTTCGGAAACAATTGAGCCAAAGTAAGGTTAAAGTAATCGAAGACTTGAAAGTATTACAAGAATTGAAGATTCTTATCGATTACGATGAAAACGGATATTTGTTGCAAATTTTCACGAAAAATATGCAAGATCGACCGACGCTCTTCTTGGAAGTGATTCAAAGACGTAATCATAACGTGAGTAGTAAAGTTCTTAAATCAACACAATACATGAATAATTTTTCAAAAAAAAAAAAAAAAATTACAGGGTTTTGGTGCTGGAAATTTTAAAGCCTTATTCGAAGCCATCGAAATGGAACAAGAAAAACGTGGCAATTTGTAAATCTGTCGCATTCTTTTTATTAAATATAAACAACTTAAGTTATGATTAAGTTGCAATGAACTTACAATTAGTAACAAAAACTTAAAATGAATATAAATCAAAATTCAATTCGATGTTTTTTTATCAATACGTCTCGTATCAATATAAGTTATATTACGCGGATCATCCTCTTGAGTTGGAGCGAAAAAGGGATTCCAAAAACCTTCGGGTGTTTGTGGACATTCCGGGCGATGTTGCATCGCGCATCTCTCCATACGTTTCAATAATTCTTTATCTGATAAATCACGTCCAGCAATTCGATAATACTGAAATACCGGAAATTCAAACAAATTAAAAAATTACAAGTATTGAAGGCAGTAGTCAATTTACCGATTCGCACTCTTTACAATTCCACTTTTGAACTATTCTACTTGCAGTCTTCATCTCATTTTTCTTGTCATTGAGGTTCTTTGAATTCAGGATACTGTGAAAATCATAAATCGAAAAGGATCTTTAGTTTTTTTTTACTATTTAAACTTAGAATTTTTACCGAAAAAAGATCCGACAGTTTTGATTGCATTGAGAAAGAAATGAGTTAAGGATTTAAAATCAACTAAAACTAAATTTTACTTACCATTGATTTTCGATGTTTTTAAGGAAATCCGACGTTTCATCGGATTTCATCATCATTTCGTCGATTAAAGCGGCGGAATCTATGTTAAAGTCGGACGCAATATCATCGCTTTCATCGACAATGATAACATCATCCGGTTGGGATGGTAGAATAAACAGACTGGAATTATCCGATTGTGCTTCGATGCCGGATAGATTGAAAGATTCAAGTGTGGGTGTGATATTTCGGTCCTTGGAATGTGCAACTTTCGGTTTTGAATCCAAATTTAGAACTTTTTTAACAGTAGATGGCTCGGCTTTGATTTTTGAATTCGATTCGATTAGAGTTGGGCTAACGTTTGACTGTTGTTGTTTGTTACGTATGTATTTTCTGGAAGGAAAGAATGGTTATCTCGTTGTATTTTGGGTATTAAATGAGTGTGTGGAAGGAGTAAGTGGATGCAACCAACTTACGAACTTGAAGTTCGTTTTTTGCTGAAAATGGTGTGGAAAAGTAAGGTCAAAGCATTCGAAAGCGATTGTGTAGATAGAAGGTCACTCCGATTCAAGGGTTTTTAAGAGACAACAAGCAATTCTGTACTCTTGGCGACGTAACGCGAGCCTTCTTTCTTAGCGTTACAAACATTGAGATTTCATCTGGAGTATAAATAGGACTGCGAAAATGCGCTACTCAAGAAATCGAAGAAGAACTATTTCTCTATCCCAAGGATTGAATCTGACTACGAAGGTCACCCCGCTTCCCGATTTATTTGCTACCAATTAAAAATCTGTCTATCAGTTTTATATGGATTGATCACTATCAGGATTCCTTAATGAAAGAAATCGGTACCAAGCTTAAAAGATGAAAATCGATTTGTTATTTAGCCCCAAAATATGAATTTTTATGGTAAGTAATTTCGAAAATAAAATCATTTAAAGCGAAATTCGGCCGACAAATTGTTTTTAGCCCCCCCCCCTTCTCGGACGCCAATGAATAAAAAAGCTAAATTATTTTTAGAGTTTGCCCCACAACCCTCTCTATACCTATACTGATTTTCAGCTTCCTCTTTGCATTCGTAGTGGAGATATTAGCAAGTGTAGTTTTTGACCTTTCCCTTCCCTCTCCACCTGACACTCCCCAAAATGTAGATAACGGAGCTCACTTACCCAATTAACAATTCACCCAAAAACGAACATTCTACCTTTAACGGTCTCGGACACATGAGACTAAATGTGCGGCGTACGCCGGGACGGATTTTTTTCCATTTTTAGAATGATATAGACATAGAAGGCGAAAAAATAAAATTTCAGGGTAGCAATTTTTTTCTGTGTACAATACCTGTTTACACTGTACGGCAAAAAAGTTTTTGTTCGAGCCCTATCACCATTCCTACTGATTCTTATGTAAAAACATAACAGAATTATGATTATGATATGATACTCGAGATGAGATGGAAATGACTTTAATATACCGAAAATATGTCATCTCAAATTCTTTCGAATAGTGATTAGAGACTTTTGCATGGGTGGTAGAAGTAGAGAGGGAGGTTTGTATTTTTCGTATATGACACCGAACATGGCATGCACGATGGTTTTTGCTGAATTTAAAGTTCTTAGTTTTCATTATTTTTCAAGAAATTGGTCATAGTTTTCCTGAAATTGGGGTATTTGTATGAGAGGTGGCAGAGGAAGTGGATCGTTTCAGATGATTTTGAAACTGCTTATCATCATCCTTATCACCATGCTTTGATTCAATTTCAAAGTCGATAGCTCTCATATACTTGAGAAGACATGCTTTTCTTGAATTTATAATACAGATATTTGTATGGGAGGTGGTAGAAGGAGTGAAGCGGAGCTAATAATTTTTTCTCAGACTTATTTGAATTATTAAAAAACAAATTCTGGCAAAATTTGAAGTTTGTACTTTTTCTAGTTTGAATGGAAATCGATAGTTGATAGCTTTAACAGTTTCGAAGAAAAATAATTTAATATAAATTTCAAAATTTCGTGAAATTTGTATGGGAGGGGGTAGAGGGAGTGAGGTCAAGTTGATAATTATTTTTAAAATAAATTGCAATTATAGTAGAATTAATTCTGACAAAATTTCGTCTTTTCAGCTTTACTAGTTTCAATGAAAATCGAAAATATGTATTTTTCAAAATAGTCCATTTGTATGGGAGGTGGTACAAGGAGTAAGGGGATCGGGTCAATATTCCGTGATATTAATGAAATCTATATCATAATACTTTGACCTAAGTTTCAAGTCAATAGCTTAAATAGTTTCAAAGAAAAATCAATTTCTTAATATTTCGAATTATCATGAAATTTATATGGAAGGGAGTAGGAGTGCTAATGACACACAAAAATTTTTAGCACTATAGCTCAAAGCTTTCGAGAGTTATGCTGTAGACAGACGCACAAACGGACAGACAGACAGACGGACAGACGGTCACTCGGAATCGAGGTTTTTGAGCGACAACAAATATTTCTGTATCCTAGGCGGCTCTGTGTGAGCGTTATTTCTTAGAGTTACAAACGGTAAGGCAAACACAATATACTCTCAGATTTCATCTAGAGTATAAACATAACAGGACTACGGTTGGGCGTAAAATCCAATCGTGCGATACTCTGGATGAAAAAGAATTTTTTTTAATTTAAAAAATGTTGTAGGGGAAGTCGTAGAGGGGGTAACGAAATTGAACTAATTTTTTCACATCACGCTAAGGTTGCTATCAAAATGCTTTATACAAAATTTAGGATTCAACAATTTAATAGGCATAGAAAAAAATTAGTGTATTGGATTTAGTGAAATAGTGCAGTTTGTATGGGTGGTGGTAGAAGGCGTGACAAGTTCTTAATGGCTTTTTTAGAAATAACTATAAACATCATGCTTTTGACATGTTTTAAATTGTAGATCAGTAGCATTCATACCTTTCAGAAAAATCGACTTTTGTGATGTTTTTTTAATTGTGTTATATTGTATGGGAGGGGATAGAAGGAGTGAAGCTAATAGTCTATTTTTTGTTTTGGTCTTACTAATAATTCTAAATAAATATATAGCGCACAAGTTCTACTCGATAAATTTTATACGCACTGAGTAATTGGTAAATTTCATGAAAAAGTGCAGTTTGTATGGGAGGTGGTGAAAAAAGGGGGAGGACACAAATCATTTCTATACAGTAGAATGAAATCATTCAAAAAGTATTATATTCTAAATTTCAGATCAATAGTATTCATACTTTTTGAAAAAATCCGTTTATTGGCAAATTGCGAAATCGTATCATTTTGTATGGGAGGGAGTAGAAAGGGTGGAGCGATTTGGCCCGTTCACGAACTTGACCTTACTTTTTTGTCAAAAACGACGCGTACGAAATTTGAGCTTTCTAGCTCAACGCATTATCAAGCTAGAGAGCGCATGGACGGACGGACATCCGGTTTTGAGATTTTTCAGTGACAATATTAACTTCTGTAATATTCATTTTTTTCTCCGAGCCTTATTTGTTAGCGTTACAAACTTCATGGCAAACTTATAATACTCTCAGATTTCATATAGAGTATAATGACCTCCTGAATCCAAATATTTTCGGGAGAAGCCCCCCATCTATTTTTATCAATTTCCCATAATTTAGAGGGGATTATTGTAGTCTTTAAATTCCTTTTTGAAGGGTTAGAGAGGTGAAAATATCTAAAACATGAACATTTCTAGAGGGGATTCGCCAAATTATATTGTAAAAAAAAACATTAAAAAAGTTTTTCCGGTTTTTTCACATTTATTTTGTATATATTCTAGCTTCCAACTCCCCCCATCCTGCCCCAAACACCCCTAAATAATAAAAATATGTTGCAAGAATGTAAAGCAGCAGTTCGAATATAAATAAATAATGTAAGGACCTTCATTTGGTGTTGCCTTTCCTTTTGTAGCCTGAGGTAGAAGTTTCCCGTACCAAAAACCAAAAGTAATCTGGCAACATGCCCACATTCTACTTCCCTGAAAAATCTTCTCTCGAACTTGCTGATGTCTTGATAGAACCGTTCCCCTTGTTCATCCGAAACTGTTCCTAAATTTTCATGAAAGAAGTCCAAATGTGAGCGGAGGAAATGCACTTTAAGAGACATGTTACATCCTATGGCCTTGTACACAGACATTAATTCCTCGACATGAGCGACATAATCATCTCTTTGGGTGTTACCCAAAAAGTTCTTACACACGTTTTGAAATGAAAGCCGAGCTCGTTACTCTAGATGAAATCTGATATATTGTGTTTGCCTTACCGTTTGTAACGCTAAGAAATAACGCTCGCACAGAGCCGCCAAGGATACAGAAATATTTTTTATCGCTCAAAAACCTCGATTCCGAGTGACCGTCTGTCTGTCTGTCCGTCTGTCTACGCATAGCTCTCGAAAGCTTCGAGCTATAGTGCTAAAAATTTTTGTGTCATTTTTAGCAAAAAAGTAACTTTAAGTTCGTGAATGGGCTACATCCCCCCACTCCTTCTACCCCCTCCCACACAAATTTCATGAAATTTCGAGATATTAAGAAATTGATTTTTCTTTAAAACTATTTAAGCTATCGACTTGAAATTTAGGTCAAAGTATTATGATATAGATGTAATTAATATCACAGAATATTGACCCGATCCCCTTACTCCTTCTACCCCTCCCATACAAATGGAAAATTTTGAAAAATACATATTTTCGATTTTCATTGAAACTAGTAAAGCTGAAAAGACGAAATTTTGTCAGAACTAATTCTATTATAATTGCAATTTATTTTAAAAATAATTATTAACTTCACCTCACTCCTTCTACCCCCTCCCATACAAATTTCACGAAATTTTGGAATTTAAAATAAATTATTTTTCTTCGAAACTGTTAAAGCTATCAACTTGATATTTTTATATAGTATACAAATAGAAATATTAATAATGCGAAAAAAGTTTGTTTTGATCTGTACACTCCTTCTACCCCCTCCCATACAAATGCATAATTTTTGTTAAATGCATTTTATCGATAGTCACTGCTCACTAAAGCACTCGAGAATGTTTGATTTCACAAAATTCTCATTGTCCGTTCAAGAATTTTAGTTTCACTTTCTCGCACTCACAAAATTCTCACTATCCGTTCGAGAATTTTAATTTCACTTTTTGACTCGCGATTTTTAACCCGAATTTATCCTTGAAATCCTACTTCTGACACCAATTGTTGCGAGCTAGGGGTTCGGCGCGATTTCAAGTAAAAACACAACTCGTTTAAAAATAAGTGACAATTTATTTATTCGCACTTTAATGGCTATACCGCCGCGTACTTTTTCTATCGCTTGCACTGGTTCGCGCCTCGGTCATCAAATGAGTGGTCCCCGACTGAGAGCTTTCGTGCTTTTATACATTTTCCCCCCTATTCAAGACTATTCTCGAAGCTTCCGTCGGGGTGTATGTCTGAACTATACTGGAAAGCTCTAGATCTTTAATTATGGCTTTCTACATAGTTGAGTATACTGTTCTACATAATTCTTGTCTATTCGAGAGAGACCGAGTTGCGGGTTGCCAGGTCTGTATATAACAATATCTTAGAATAGATATTGAAGATCACTTGCTTTTGTTTACACCGGCATGCACACTTGCGAACGTTCGTTATAGTTGGTGGTAAATGGTGGAAATACATAAGAAGGCATGAACTTATGGGGTTTTGGGAAAAAAGTAGCGAATCGCAGACATTTTAAAATACACAAAAATTTTTTTACTAAGTAATTATGCGTAAAAACGATAGATTAAGCAATTTTAGAGCGCGGATGATACTATTATTAACGATTTTCCACCTGGAAAATGAGGAAAATGGCGTTTTAAAATCTCATTTTCGACATTCTAAAACGTCCATTTCATCGTTTCCTCGGCGGAATTTTCATAAAAAATACAATTACTCGAACTACAAGATTATAAAAATTAGAATATTAGTAGGGCATTACTAAATAATATAGATGTCAGTCGAAGAACATGGAAACTTTAATTCGTCCGGGCTTACTTAAACACGATAAATAATTTTAATTTTTTGTCTTCCAGAAGGCTCGAATTTATCAACTGGTTGTGTTTTTCTAATATTTATAATCTTTTAGTTCGAGTAATTGTATTTTTTATGCTCGGAAATTGCGAAATTACTGAAACTAAAACTTCTGTTTATACCATTATCAAACATTTTTAAAACAGTGGTTCAATTAAGCCGCGAACTGGCCGACCGAAAAAACTTTCACGCAGAGACATTAGTTCAATTTTAAAAGAAGTGAACAAAAATCCAAAAATAAGTGCTTCAGATTTGGTGAAACAAGTGGCTGCAGTAAGGAAAAATTATGTCCATGCACAGAGAACAATCTCGGAAGCATTAAATTCTAATGGGTTTTAAAGCAGAAATCCACGAAAAAAACCATTAATATCTGTCAAAAACCGACTTCTGCGCCTAGAATTCGCCAAGGCCCATATCAACAAGGACAATGATTTTTGGAATCGAGTCCTTTTCACCGATGAGTCAAAATACAACATGTTCGGGTGTGATGGTCGCAGTAAGATATGGAGAAAAAAGAATACGGCTTTAGAGACCAAAAATTTGATTCCTACTGTCAAGCACGGTGGAGGTAATGTTATGATTTGGGGAGCCATAACTGCATCTGGGGTCGGCAGTTTGGCTTTTGTTTAAACTACTATGGACCGTTATGTTTACAAGAATCTGTTGGAATAATATTTAAGGCCATCAGTTGAGAAGTTTTGCCTTGGAGGGAGTTGGATTTTCCAAAGGGACAATGATCCGAAGCACACAGCACTTTTCGTCAAGAACTGGTTGTTGTGCTATGCTCCCAGTAAGCTGAATACGCCACCATCGCTCAGAATGGGAGAAAATTACATCCGTAGAAACTGGTAATTTAGTCGCCTTTCTGCCCCGAAGACTGAAAGCAGTAATTGATGCTAAAGGGGGTCCAACCAAGTATTAAGTCGGGAAATAATTTTAAAAATTTCGATACGTTTAGTTGGAAATTTTTTGTGTAGAAGTCAGCCAGCACTGACTGCTTTTTTTATGTTTTTCTGAATTTCTCTTTAAGTTTGTTATAAAAAGTTTTTGTTTTTTTTATAAATATATTTACGTTACTGAAAAAATGTGCATCAATGGATTTTTGATTAAAGCTTCCAATTAACCAGAACCGCAATATAAATATAAGGTGCTGCAATAGACTTTTGTTCGCCACTGTACATCATTGACTGATTTACCAATAGTGGCTACAAATCTTCAAGCATATTAAAAGTCCATATGTGTAGAAATCTACACACGAGGGTAGCCAACGTAACTTTTGAAATTATAGCTAAATAAGAATATTATTTTTACCGTGATTTTTTTTTTTTTTGCTTAGAGCGATGGTAGAAATAGTCACGAAATTCCGTTCAATTGCATTCACCGGTTCTTGAAAAAAATTAAAAAAAAAAGAGCAGTATTTGTGTAGTTTTCTACACAAGGGTGGGATGAAGGTTAATCTGATCGATACTTTGGTATTGTGCTGACCATGCCCTTCACATCCTTAAATGGTAGTGAATAGTTTTTGTCTTCTGTAGGTATATAAAATTTTGAAAATCATTTTTTGCAAACTTACCGTAAAGTTCTTGGTCTCGCCTTACTATTTTCATCGCTGTTCAATCCAAACGATGTTGGGCTCGGTGTTATAAAGTCCTCACAAAACGTTTCATCACTCTGAAAATTACAAAAGCAATAAAAAAACTCAAATAATGGCATTCTAAGATTCTTACGTCCGGAATGGTACACTCTTCTTGCTTTACACTAAACCTCAATCGTGTTTGTTTCAAATTTACTTCAGACTTCACTCCCAAACGTTGTATGACCGGCGGACTCGTTTTCTTGACCGAACAGGTATTCTTTTCACTAACGGGGCTACTTTTCTTTTCCCTGACTGGACTGCATGGCTTTCGTCTGGCTGGACTGCACTTCTCTTCCTTGAGCGGACTGCTCTTCTTCTCCTTGATCGGAGTCCTCTTCTTCTGCAACGCGCTGGGCTGAATGAACGACATATGCCATTCGTTCCGCTTTTGTGCACTGGATTTTAAATTCTCCTTGCTGTTCCATTTCGGTTTACGATTTTCCGCATCGGCAGGAGAGCTAGGCGCCACCGATTTGCGAGGTTTGGTCGTCGACAACGACGTTTTCATACTCAATCGTCGGGGCAGAACTTGGACCGGACTGGAACGACGAAGATCTGTGACTGGAGTTGGCGGCAACTCATTATGAGGCTTGAGTATTTTGTCCGGAGTGGTTTTCGGTGGTGGCTGCGACGGCTGGAAGAATGTTGAATCATCCCAGACGGAGGTATCACAATTGATGGCATCATTTAGGTTGTCGTTGGTGGACTCCAGGAGTGATGTTGAATCTTCAAAGGACCGTGTCTTCCGGCGTTTAGAGTTTGATCTTGTTATTTCGAGACATTTGGTCAATTCAGCGTTTGCTGCCTGAAGACCCTTGTTTGCCTCCTGAAGACCCTTGTTTGCCTCCTGAAGACTTTCAAGTTGAGATTGGAAATCTGTATGTAATGGAAATAAGTTGAAGTTTGCGTTAAAATGCGATTTGTGGACAAATGGTTGTTACACTCACAGTCAAAGTGCGATTTGATTTTCGCTAAATATTTTACCACACAGTCATCCTGCTCGTTTGAAATGTTGTAAATTGATGGCATACAGATAGCACAGGCCATTTGAAAAATAAATAAACAATTGTTAAGATTGAACACAAGAAAACACAATTGGATTTGACACTGGCTTAGAGGTTATGTGCTGGGGATTGGGGAAATTAAGCCGAGGTGCGAACCATTTGCCTACTTTTTTTACTAGAACGGAATTTTTCGCGTCCTAACTAAAATGACAGTGCAAACGTCATTCAATGTATTTTGTTTACAACTGAAAGAATAGCGCTATGAGTGATTCACCACAAAATCGACCGCCAAATCCTGTGGAGCAGTCATCTCCCAAATTTCAGACTGACGAGAATTTCATACCGCTCGGCTTTAGTAGTCCGATAAATCAAAAACAGCCACAGTCCACACCGTCGGATCACGGCAGCGGTGGTTCTTATAGAAAAACAGGCGGATTGCTTTCGGACAATCGGCGACCACCGCAGCGCAATAACTTCTATCGTATGCCCGCCCCGAACAATCGTAGAAGCTACGATAATCGCAGCGAGCAGTCGCACTACCAGCAAAACTACAGAAGGGTAAGTCCGAGTCAATTTTCCCGCCATTCCTTTAATCGCCCACACTATCCGTTTCAGCAGCCCCACAACCACCACCACAACCAACGGCAGAAAAATCAAGAAGCCCAGCACTACTTTCATCCGTCGATGCTGGAGGATCCGTGGAAGGAGCTGATTGCGAAAAGCCAAGCACAAAAATGTAATGAATCAGGGAAACCCGAAAAATGCGAAGGTGATGGTGAAAGTGATTCCGCGGACGAAACACCTGGAACGAGCGAAATATGACCTCCGTAGAGATGTTAACTTGGTTTATTTTCTTTTATACGACGAATTTTAATCGAAGGACTTTGCATCGTGTTAGCGATCTTGTAAGTCTTTAGTTTTAACTATCCCGTCCCCTGCCCCCATCCTGGAAATAATACCATGCTGAAAAGTTGCTTTCCCCATTTGTTTGTGGGTGAAGGTCTGCGATATTTTTTTATGGAATTGCAATAAATAAAATTTTATCGAGGACATTTTAAAAAAAAGTAATAACTAGTCTAAAACGAGATTAAAATTTAGGAACAAGGATTTAAATGATTTTTGTTTTTAATTACAACATTTTTTGCAATTTTTTTAGGAAGTAAAATCATAAAACACGATTTTTTCTTTAGTCTGTTGACGATAGCAGTTGGTTTTTATTTAATTTTATTTTTTACAAATAATCAATTTATTGACAAATGACCAACGAGATTTTAACAAAAAAAAAAAAAAGATTTTAACATGCTGGCCTTGAAATAAATCGCTTTAAAGCTACAAGAAACGAATCGGAAGTTAACGTCGTTAACAACTCGAGATGTACGGTCTTTAAGACAAAGCAAACAATTAGGGGTACATAGCCTTTGGTAGGAGCTCTACCACGAATCCGAGTTGTTTTACTCTATTGAGGATTCTTCTGTCTTCCCTTCCCCCTACATGGCCAGTCCACTGCAGTTTACGTAACTCGATGAACGTTGTAGCTTCTGGCTCGTCGTACAGTTGATACAACTCATGGTTGTATCTTATTCGCCAGTCCGTTTCTTCCTTTACAGGTCCCAAAATTCTTCGGAGGACCTTTCTTTCGAATGCGTTAACTGCTTTTCCAAAAGTTCGCTTTGATGTCCACGTCTCGCTGCCATAACAGAGTACAGGTCGTATATTAGGTTTTGGTTGTAGGAAGGTGTTTTCATAGAACTACAATGCACTGGGCCATCTAGTTGGGCCCATTGTACTCCCCCTATTGTTTGAAGATGGAAGTCACTCCATTTGTTCTAGCCTCTTAGTTCGGTTTGCGAACCGTAGCAGGCTCGAATGTTGGATACCTCAGAGCTTGTATACTTCTGAAAAGAATCTAGGGCCTAAACAAAGGAGACGACTGTTAGAGATTTGCGGACAGTAATCAAGGTAATGTTTGATAGATTCTTCGTCTTCCTCGCAATCTCTGTAAAGGCTGTCGCTCGCGATCCGCATCTTAAATGCGTGCAGCTTTAGCAAGCAATGACCTGTGGTCAGGCCAACAATAGTCCGGACGCTATAGCGACTACGTTGTAACAGGTGAGCTGTAACATTTTTATTCGGTTCTTCCCAAAAGGATTTGGCTGTTCTACAGCTGTCCAGCTGCCGCCACCCTACCAAGAAAGAATCGAAAATAGTTTGTTTGAAGCTAGTCTTCAGCACTGTTGGTGCTACATCGACTGACTTTCTAGTGGAGTTAATGTTTGCAGACCCTTACTGCGCAAGCGTGTCTGCTGAGCCGTTTCCTAACAGATCGCTATGACCCGGTATCCAAATTAGAAATACTTCGGTTATAGCCGTTATGCGATTCAAATTGTGTCTACAAATGGACACTAGTTTAGACGTAGTCCTGTAGGATTGGAGTGCCGGAAGCGCAGACCTGCTGTCCGAGAAAATGTAACGATTTCCGAGACTATTCTGCATATCTAAAATAATTCTTGTACACTCGTGAATACTTCCGCTTGGAACACTGTCGCGTGTTCTGGAAGATGAAATGAAGTGTGGATGTCGATGTAGTGGGAATAAATCCCTGCACCTGTCCCCTGGCTAGTTTTAGATCCGTCCGTATAGAGATGAGAACCTATACAGGTGCTGAGTATCGTATTTGTTGCCCATTCGTTTCGTTCAGGAAACTTAATGTGAAACTTCCGTTTCTCAACCTGCGATTGGTTCAATCATACCCGCTGTCTAAAAGGGAGTTTGCGCCTCTTATAACGTTTAAGATTTTGCCATGACTAATTAGTGGCGCTGGACCACGAATTAGTGGTTTTTAATCTAATGGCAGCTAGGCCCGCTGTTTGTTTTATAAAAAGATCGTGTGGAGGTAGTGAGAGAATTACCTCCAGGGCAGCAGTTCTAAGAGCACCTGTTATACACAGACATGCCATCCGTTGGATTAGCTGTAAAAGTTCTAGGTTGGTTTTTAGTACCACCGCTGGCCACCACACCAGCGCGCCATAGCAAATAATTAGTCTGACAATACTGGTATACATCTAGTGGATGAGGTGCGGCTTAAGGCCCCATCTCAAACCGAATGTCATTTTGCAAGCGAAGAAGGCTACGGTAGCATTTTAGCTCGTTCCTGGATGTTGGCCTTCCAGGATAAGTTACTATCAAGAATAAAAATTAAATATATAACTTGATTCGAGAGGACCATAATGATATCCCGAATATTTGGTGGATTGAACACACATGGTCTTCTTCATCTGAAGAAGAGGACCAGCTTTGTTTTTTGAGAGTGACAGTTGTAAAGCGGACTGCATAAGGTCCCCTAGAACTTGTTCAAACTTACCAGTTAGCATGATGACAAGATCGTCTGCATATGCTATTGTCGAGTACCCGTTCCGATTTAAAATGGAAAGGAGTTCATTCTCTGTTAGGACCCACAGGAGAGGCGATGTTATACCGCCTTGTGGAGTTCCTTTGTGGACAGAGTCTTTTCTCATCTCGACGGTTGTCGAACATTCATTACATTAAATTCTAGGAAAGCTTGTGTAGTAGAGTAGAATTTATTATGATTTAAGCATATTTTAATAATTTTAATCTGAATGTTACATAAAGGCGATAACGTAGCCGTGAACGTACTTTCCCAAAGTAGTATCCCATATTGCAAAATGTTCTGAAATAGCGCAAAATACACTATTCTTAATTGTTGTATATCTAATATTTTCCGAAGGATTAAAAATAAATAAAAGGTTTTACGGAGTCTTTTGCTAATACATGATACGTGTTTGTCCCATTTTAATTTACGATCAATTACTACCCCTAGATACTTGACTTCTGAGACACACTTTAAATTACAATTATAAAACTTCATGGAATGATGAGAGTTGTCCAAACTTGCAAATTAACAGAACCTGATGAATTTCGTTTTATTTAGGTTCAGTGACATTTTATGTAGTGTCAACCAGTCATAGACGGTTTTTAAGCCGACGTTTGCTTTATCAAAAGTGTGAGTCCAATTGTTACTTTTAAAAATTAGTACTGTATCGTCAGCAAAGGTAACTATGTGTCCTTCTATAACGTTTGCATCCAACTTACATAGCTCATTAATATATATTAAAAATGAAATTGGACCTAACACTGTACCTTGCGGAACTCCATATTTAACGTATATTGGACTACTTAAATTTTCATTTATTTTTACAACTTCAGTTCTATCGGTCAAATAATATTGGAACAGGGAGTATACATTACGACTGAACCCGATACATCTAAGCAAAGTACAGTTTTAGCTTTAGCACCACAAAACGGTCGAAAAATTTAGAATGACGCTGGTTCGTACTCCACACGCTTCGACTGCAACCGTACAGTGATCGTTTGCAACTTATTGGGATTTCATCACTTGCAAAACGAAGGGAGTTGGCGTCGGCTGTATCTATACATATAAATATAATTGTAGTGTCTGTGTTATTTGCTTATAAATGACTATAAGTTAGTTTTTTGAGTTATTTTAGCGCTAACTAAGCATAAAAACACATTTTTGAAATTTTTGTCTGTCTGTCTGTCTGTACGACCGCTTTTCACGCACAAACGGCTGAACCGATTGTAATGA
The DNA here is from genome assembly GCA_963669355.1 of Chorisops tibialis. Taxonomy (NCBI): domain Eukaryota; kingdom Metazoa; phylum Arthropoda; class Insecta; order Diptera; family Stratiomyidae; genus Chorisops; species Chorisops tibialis. The sequence continues at coordinate 165,501,908 of OY770263.1, read as the reverse complement.
AACTTGGACAGTTTTTTAGGTGTCCATCGGAATGAAATCTGCTTTTGGTTTTATTTCACTCTCCTCACGCCTTCTACCCCCTCCCATACAAAGTGACTCATTTTCAAAATATATATTAATCAAATTTTCTTGAAAACTATAAAAGCTATCAATTTTAAATTTGGAGTATATTATTTCTATTCTAAATGCAGACTTTTGGTATACAAATTATTTAAGGTCCGTCACTCCTTCTACCACCTCCCATACAAACTACACTTTTTCATGAACCACTTTACACCAATTTTCTCAGTACGTGTAACTTGCATCGAGCTAAAATGTTCTATTAAATCCTTAATTAATATTATTACTAATATCAAGATAAAATTAACCGATTAGCTTCACTCCTTCTACCCCCTCCCATACAATGTGACACAGTTCCACGCCTTCACAAGAATTCGATTTTCTTGAAAAGTCTGAATGTTACTAATCTGAAATTTAAAATATATCAATTGCATGATGATTATAGTTGTTTCTCAAAAAATCACCAAAAACCCCCTTCTCCTTCCACCACCTCCCATATAAACCGCACTTTTTCATGAAATACTCTAAACTAATTTTCTCAGTACATTTAAATTTCATCGAGGTAAATATTTGGATTTAATCCTTAATTAGCATTATTATTAACAGCGGGAAGAAAATTAACCAGGTAGATTCACTCCTTCCACCTCCTCCCATACAATGAGACACATTCCACGACTATGTAACAATTCGATTTTCTTGAAAAGTGTGAATGATACAGATCTGAAATTTAAAGTGTATCAATTGCATGATAGTTATAGTTGTTTTTCGAAAAATCACCAAAAACTCCCCACTCCTTCTACCACCTCCCATACAAATTGCACAATTTCATTAAATTCAGTGCACTAAGTTTCTCAGTACCTACTCAATTTTTGAAGCTTAAATTTGGTACAAAACATTTTTATAGCTACTCTGGCATGATGTGAAACAAATTAGTTCAGTGCTGTCACCCCTTCTACCACTCCCCATACAAAATTTCTTAACACCGCAAAAATTTCGATTTCATCTATTAATAATATCGTATGATTTGGCTTTACGCACAATCGTAGTCCTGTTATGTTTTTATGCTTAATGTCTTTTTATTTGGGCTTTTTTCAATTAATACACAACTATTCACATGTCCTTCACACGTATACATATGATCTCAATTCACGGGTTTGATTTGATCACGAGCCTCTCCCATTCAAATGCGAGTATCATTTTTTTTTTTTTTTTTTTTAAAAGCCGAACACAATTTAGGGGGTCACCCTTTAATGTAAATTACACAGTCATGTCGGTAAGGGAAAAAAAGGAGTAAGGAGTTGAGGTTAGTCGGGATTAAAAGGAGGGAAAAGCCTAAAATGCCGGTGGACGTTGAGTTTGAAACGTCGAAGGTCGTATGACAATGGGAATACATCTTTAGGCAATGCATTCCAGAGCTTAGAAGTTCGGGGTATGAATGACCGCCTATATTTCACTGTGCGGGAGGTCGGAAGCTTAACAGTTAAGTCGTGCGCGCTTGATGATAGGCGTGTGTTTCTAGGAAATGAGTACAGAGGAGGAATAAGTTTAGCAAGTTCTTCACTGCATTTACCATGAAAGTAGCGGTAGTAAATGCTTAGTACACCAACATTTCTGCGATGCTCAAGGGAGTCTATAGAAACCGAGATGGCTTCATCTCCAATTAGTCGGAACGCCTGTCTCTGGACTCGGTCGAGCATTGCAAGTTGTGTTTTGGGTGCCCCAGCCCATAAATGAGAGTTATACTCGAGGCGTGGTCTAATGTAGGCCTTATAGATATTTGCTAAGTCACTGGGAGTAAAATATTTTTTACATCTTCGGAGAACTCCTAGGCGTTTGGAAGCGTCAAGTGCTACGTCAAGTATGTGCTGGTTCCAATTAAGGTGGTTATTTATTTTGATGCCAAGGAGCTATCATTCTTAATAATTAATGGTTCTGACTCCAACAATATACAAACCATTCTCTTCAAAGAGCCATTAAAGTAAGCAGATTTTATATCCCACATAATGCATTACTAACTACACTCTCAAAAATTGCTTATTATTGCTATTTATACGCGGACGAAGTCGCGGGGGTTTGCTAGTTTATGTATAAAATCGTCTCAGGTATCATTATCTCACCTGATCTATTAAGTCTAGTTAGTTAACTTTAACTCGCGCTCTAGATCTCTTGGGTTTAATACAAGGAGGATATATAATAAAGAGTGACTATGAGCATGCTTTGCCGTTTAAGAAAATGGGAATGAAAGTATTTCCCTCCTTTACTGGCGAAATGCTCGAAATTTTTCGAAAAAAAAATCGTTTCGCTGTCTTTGTTTGACACACTTAAAAATATTGCAACTAACTCTTTCCCACGTTAAATTGTTAGAAAAAATTGTCAAATTTTCGAAAGAATTGTTTCGCTATCCTTGTTTGGCATACTTAAACCTAAAGTAACCATCTCTGTCCCGCGTTAAATTGTCCGTTGCTAAAATGATTAACTCAGACACCAACTAAAAAGTAATAAAAATTGAAAAGTAAAGATTTCCGAAATAAAACAGCAAACTTAATTATACTGAAAATTATTTTATTGCTGACTGAATATTAGCAACCAAGAAAGAATAGAAATTATAATATTTTTTTTTTTAAGTTTGAAGCCAAGTTAAGCTTGGACACAATTTTCGGAAATTTCCAAATCAAAAATTATTCCCACATGAGACAAAACAACTATTAATTTAAAAAAATTGTTAACAATGTTAAACTGATTACAATTATTGTTAATCTAAATTAAACTTTATCATTGCTTTCCACTTCCATGTCATTTGCCTCATCTGGTGGTGGTTCTGATGATGCTGGTGTTTCTGGCAATGGTGGTTTTTCTGGCAATGGTGGTTTTTCTGGCAATGGTGGTTTTTCTGGCAATGGTTGTGTTTGTTGTTGTTGGGATGATGATTGAATACCGTTTTCTTTGTCCTGGAATGAAAAATTAAAAAATAAATATTTTTATTCTCACATATTTTCATACATCTTACCTTTAGCGCTCTTCGGATACGCCGATACGCATTTACTGATAATGATGCTGTTAGTAGTTGTTCTGATGATGCTGGTTTTTCTGGCAATGGTTGTGTTTGTTGTTGTTGGGATGATGATTGAATACCGTTTTCTTTGTCCTGGAATGAAAAATTAAAAAATAAATATTTTGATTCACACATATTTTTATACATCTTACCTTTAGCGCTCTTCGGCGACGCCGATAAGCATTTCTATTTCTTTTTCTGTCCGGCAATTTGTTTCGTATTTTTTGCTTTTCCTGTTCATGACTTTTTCTTTGCCGTCGTCCTCCATCGCCATAATTATTAATTGTAATTTTACCACCGCGATGGCAATGGAACATAACTGTCTGCAAAAGAGAAAATTAACATTGTTATTTTTAAATCATTCATAAACTTTCACTAGAATTTCCCGGCATGCATGCGAAAAATTCTAGCGTACACGTGGAGAAGAAAATGGAAATTTCTCACCTGTCGAATATGCAATCCGTATTGAACTGAAGCGGACACTGCACGCGAATCGAGGATGGTTTTTTGTTTCGCAGTGCTGGAAAAGAGAAGAAAATGACGATAAAGCAACGGAAATTTGTAGTTTAAAAAATTGGCATTGCTGAAAAAAAGCAAAGCGTCGTCGCCACTTCAGGTGATGGTGACTCGAAAAACTTTCACTAGAATTTCCCGGCATGCATGCGAAAAATTCTAGCGTACACGTGGAGAAGAAAATGGAAATTTCTCACCTGTCGAATATGCAATCCGTATTGAACTGAAGCGGACACTACACGCGAATCGAGGATGGTTTTTGTTTCGCAGTGCTGGAAAAGAGAAGAAAATGACGATAAAGCAACGGAAATTTGTAGTTTAAAAAATTGGCATTGCTGAAAAAAAGCAAAGCGTCGTCGCCACTTCAGGTGATGGTGACTCGAAAAACTTTCACTAGAATTTCCCGGCATGCATGCGAAAAATTCTAGCGTACACGTGGAGAAGAAAATGGAAATTTCTCACCTGTCGAATATGCAATGTGTATTGAACTGAAGCGGACACTGCACGCGAATCGAGGATGGTTTTTTGTTTCGCAGTGCTGGAAAAGAGAAGAAAATGACGATAAAGCAACGGAAATTTGTAGTTTAAAAAAATTGGAATTGCTGAAAAAAAGCAAAGCGTCGTCGCCACTTCAGGTGATTCCCGCAAAAACAAAAGGTACTCGCACACGTCTCCGGTGATGCCAGGTCGTTTCAATTTCAATTAAAAATTACATTTGTAGAATCTTTGAAGCTTTGAAATGAGACAAAAGCAGCAATGTTTTTTTCACAGTCGAATCTATAAAGTATTTCAATTTTAAAATTCGAGGCTAAATTAATGGAAATGAGTTTTTTTCTAAATTTATTAACTGTTCAAATTTTTTGGTACTTTTTCAATTACGATTCATAATTTTTTTCTTCGGCGGTAACACTGCTTGGAAACATTGCTTGGCCAAATTTTCTCAACAATTATACCCTCCTTCTCTTTTCCCTACCACTAAAGCTTTGCGCTAAATGAGTGCTGCCACCCAGTAATTTATGCTTAAACGCTAAAAACCTCGCTCTCGAAAAAAGTGTTTTTGGTTTTTTTTTAATGAAAACATTTTGGTGGCACTATTGTAATTTGCATGATTTTTAGGAATGTCAAAAACTGCTATTGTAGTGATAAATAAATTCGACATGAGTGCCATTTCACTTTTTGTTATTTATTTAGCAATGATTCAAATTGAAACAGAAAAACGAAATGAATTAAATGGAAGAGCAGAGAAAACAAATAAAATCAAATCCGACAAATTCAAAGTATTTATTTCTTCTTCTACAATGGCGCTACAACCCAAATTCGGGTTTTTGCTGCCTGAGCTTCAGGTTCCTTAACATTTTCATTATTTATTGCGGAAGAGTTGTTAGACTTTCGCACAACCCTTTCTGTACGAATTTTTCATTTTTCCTAGATTGAGGTGCCCAAGCAGGCAGTGTGCTGGAATTATGCGTACACTCACGGCCTTCGCATTGTAGACCAGCTATACTAGGCTAGCCTAGTATTTAGTATTTATTTACATGTTTTAAAAAAAACCTCAACTCAATTAAAAAAAAAACGTGAAATTCATATTGTTCTAGAATAAAAAAAAAAATTCACATTAGCTCGGAAAAAAAATTAAATTAATTTATTATCCATAGTGATTGCTTCCATTTTCTCAATAAATCTACATATTGTTATAAATCTGACAACCTCGACGTCCCCAGCAACACCGAGAAAAGTCCAGCAACATTTAAAACGCTATACACATGTTTCCAGACACTTCTACCGAGCTCCACAATGTAGCCAATCATTCTAGACACACACACACAACGACACCTGTCTGGGAGACTTAGTATAAATAACCGCCAACTTTCAGACAACGAGTTAGTTAGATTTTGGCGACACCTATCGGTGGAAGAAGGCGAATCGGTACAAGTGATAGATTGGCAGTGTTCCTGAGTTGTACGAATTAAGTTTTAGAGCGAATTTAGTGAAGTGATCAAGAAATAAAGAAAAGTGCGATTAAAAAAAATTAATCATTATTTTTAAACGAATTGTGTTTTCCTTTGAAATCAGCGATCCCCTAGCTCGCAACAATTGGTGTCAGAAGGGTGGGATTTCAAGGATAAATTCGGGTTAAAAATCGCGAGTGAAATTAAAATTCTCGAACGGATAATTTTGTGAGAGCGAAAAAAAAAAAAAAGTGAAACTAAAATTCTCGAACGGACAGTGAGAATTTTCTGAAATCGAATATTCTCGAGTGCTCTAGTGAACAGTGACTTTAATTAGCGAAGTAAAATCGCGGAACTAAAATTCTCGAACGGACAGTGAGAATTTGGTAAAATCGAATAATCTCGAGTGATTTAGTGAGCAGTGACGTAAATTTAAGTGAATTCGAATCGCGGAAAAACTGGAAATAATTGGTAGTGAAAATGCCGCGTTATTTAAAAGACTTAAAAGTAACGGAGCTGAAGGAAGAGCTCAGAAGACGCGAGTTATCTACGACAGGGAGCAAGTCTGAACTTGTCAGCCGTATGATCGAGACACTCCAGGCTGAGGGTGAGGATGCAGATAGTTTTGAGTTCCAAATCGAAGAAACTCGTGCAGAGGAGTGTTCTGGTGCATCGAATGCTCTGACACAGTTAATGCAACAAATGATGCACAAATTGGATCAACAATCAGCAGACATTAATCAGAAATTAGAGCAACAATCAGCTGTGACAACGGACATGAATCGGAAATTAGAACAACAATCGGTGGACATTAAACAACAATCTGCCGACATTAAACAACAATCAGCGGACATTAATCAGAAACTAGAGAAATTAGACCAGACTTTAAAGGACCTTAACCAAAAATTGGAGCTGCAAAATGATAAAATAGACACCATGGGTAAGGCCATAGAAGAAAACGTTGAAAAGAAACTTCGAATCTTCGAAGAACAAATTACGGAAAAGACATCCGGAATTGCAGAAGAAGTCGAACGCCTAAAAAGAGACTTCGATAATGTGAAGGCGACTGGCGTCATCAAGACAGAACATGTTGCGCACAAGGGTCTCAAGGCTCCAATCTTCGATGGACAAACACCGTGGGCTATTTATAAGACCCAATTTGAGGCCGCCGCAAGAAACAACCATTGGAATGATCTAGAACGGGGAACAGCTCTTATATTGGCGCTAAGAGGTCCACCAGCAGAGGTTCTTCAAACGATTCCGCAGGAGCAACAACAAGACTTTTCAACCTTAGTCCAGACATTGGATCTCCATTATGGCAGTGACCACATGCGAGAGATCTACAAAACGCAACTGTACAACCGAACTCAAAAGAATGGTGAAACACTTCAAGAGCTGGCACGCGATATTGAACGACTCACACTATTATCGCTGCCTAATGCGCAAACAGAGCAACGAAACGATACAGCTGTTTTCGCATTTAACAATGCTGTACAGGACAGAGAGCTGCAACAGGCGTTAAAACTGGCAGGTAAGAAAACGATTGGCGAAGCCTTAGTATATGGGCTGACGTTCGAAGCTGCCAAGCAAAGCTCGCGGAGTAACTATCGAGTTCGAGAAATAGTAGAAGAATGTGTGTGCCAGAAAGCCGAGTACACCAAGCGGAGCGAAGGATCTGGTGCTCCTCGATGCTGGAATTGTGGACAGGCAGGACACTTACGACGCGACTGCCGCAAACCCAGAAAAGCGATCAACTACTGTTCCGGCTGCGCTGCTAAACAAAGAGGAGGAAGGGGCGAACCGTCACGAGAGCACGCTTCGCCTAATGACAGTCCGGGAAACGAGTAAAGGCCAACTTCATGGGGCAGAAGTTGGCTGGTAGAATCGACGCCCCCGGAACCATCATCGCAGTTTCTCGACTACATCGTTGTGAAAACGACTTATGTATGAGTGGTCGAGTCGGCAAATTAAACTGCATCATAACAGTCGACACAGGCGCAACACGGTCAGTGTTAAGATCTGACCTCGTAGATCGTACTTGGCTTCACAACACAAAGAAGTATGCACTTCGCACTGCTACAGGAGAAACTACAACGGTCCATGGAGAAATAGCCCGTGACATACAACTTGGGGATTTGACCTTCTCACATGTATTCGTGGTAGCTGACATTACCGATGAGTGTATCCTTGGAATGGATTTTCTGAAACCACACGGTATCCAGCTGGACTTAGGACAACGAATAATGAAGTGGCGGAATATTGAAATCCCGATGGAAATAACATCCTCCAAATCAACAAAGCTGCGAGTTGTATTATGCGAAGATGCGGACATACCAAAGTCATCTGAGAATGTTATTTGGGCAGAGCTCGATGGTGATCCCGGGAACCACCGATTCTACCTCATAGAACCGGAAACGACACCTGCATTACGAAGTCTGATACTAGGAAAAACGCTCGTAAAAAGGAATGAGAGAATGATGGTACCAATAAGAGTCCTGAACGTTGCGGACAACACTACCAGCGTAAAGAAAGGAGATGTAATTGGCAGCTGTGAACCAATATCGGCGGTGACGAGTATCGACAAGGCAGAACCACATAACGTACCCTCTAAAAATAAGCCAAGAAGGAAGGACAATGTAACATCAACACTTCTTCAGTCAAGCAACCTTAGAGGAGAACAACACAAGCAAGCAGTAGATCTAATCGAAGGATTTAGCGACGTCTTTTCCACCGGTGATGACGACTATGGCAGAACAAACTTAGTGAAACATCGTATAGATACCGGAAGTGCTACACCGATACGTCAACCTCCAAGAAGAGTACCATTAGCGAAACAAGGAGAAGTCAATTCAATGGTCAAAACTATGGAGCATCAGGGAATCATCGAAGAATCAAAGAGCCCGTGGATATCGCCAGTAGTGCTGGTAAAGAAGAAAGACGGCAGTACCCGTTTTTGTGTGGACTACAGGCGACTAAATGATGTTACGAAAAAGGATAGCTATCCACTACCTAGAATCGACGATATCATGGACACCCTGACCGATGCTAAATGGTTCTCAACGTTGGACCTGAAGAGTGGTTACTGGCAAGTGGAGATAGATGAAAAAGATAGAGAGAAGACAGCATTCTCTGTCGGCAGTGGACTGTGGCAGTTCATCGTAATGCCATTTGGCCTGTGCAATGCTCCAGCTACGTTCGAAAGACTGATGGAATTCGTTTTGCGTGGTCTGAGTTGGAAAACTTGTCTCGTTTACCTAGATGATGTGATCGTTATCGGAAAAACATTCAATGAACACCTAAAAAATCTGCAGGAAGTCTTCCAGCGACTGCGAGCGGCAAAATTAAAGCTGAGTCCGAAAAAGTGCACTTTGTTTAGTGCAGAAGTCAAGTACTTGGGTCACATCGTTTCAGCTGATGGCGTAAAGACAGATCCGGAGAAGATACTGGCGGTGAAAAATTGGCCTACTCCGAGTGATAAACACCAGTTGCGCAGCTTCCTAGGCTTAGCGACATATTACCGACGATTTGTAAAAGACTTTGCTAACACGGCGAAATATCTGCATCAGTTAACAGAAAAAGGGAAGCCATTTACATGGAGTCAACAGTGCCAGGAAGCATTCGAGAGGATAAAAGACCAACTCTGCGACTCCCCAGTTCTGGCGTATCCAAAACCAGGTCATGGTTTCATCATAGACACTGACGCCAGCAATGTCGGTATCGGAGCAGTACTATCACAAGAGATCGATGGGCAGGAGAGAGTGCTATCTTACTACAGCCGAGTACTCTCAAAATCAGAAAGGAACTATTGCGTAACTCGCCGAGAGCTACTAGCCATAGTAGAAGCAACAAAACATTTTCACAAATATCTCTATGGTCAAAAGTTCCTTCTTCGAACGGATCACGCATCGCTTAAATGGCTACTTCAGTTTAAAAACCCCGAAGGCCAAGTAGCCAGATGGATCGAAAGGCTCGAATCCTACGATTTCGAGATTGTTCATCGAAGAGGAAGAATCCACGGAAATGCCGATGCGCTTTCACGTCGTCCTTGTCCACCGAACTGCAAGCATTGTCACCGTATAGAAGGAAAAGAGGCCGGAGAAACCATTCAGAGGATAACGACCGAACCAAAGACTGGATGGAATCAGCAAGAACTGGAAGACGCCCAACGTAAAGATCCAGATATTTCACCGATCATGGCATGGAAGGACGAAATGAAACGGCCTGAGTGGAAAGACATCTCACAATTCAGTGAAACCTTAAAGTGCTATTGGGCACAATGGAACTCCCTTCACCTAGACGGCGGATTATTAAAACGGAAATGGGAGAACGCTGATGGAAAGTCGTATCACATGCAAACCATCGTCCCGCATTGTAAAGTCGAGGAGGTTTTGAAGGAATATCATGGAGGTACCTCCGGTGGGCATTTGGGAGTAAACAGAACCTTGGCAAAGATACGAGAAAGGTTCTATTGGATCCATCTCCGAGATGATGTCGAAAACTGGTGCCGTAAATGTACTACGTGTGCATCAAGTCAGGGCCCACACCGCAGATCAAAGGGAGAAATGCAACAATACAACGTGGGAGCCCCATTCGAGAGAATTGCTGTGGATATTGCTGGACCATTCCCGGAATCAGAAAATGGTAATCGCTACATTTTAGTGGTCATTGATTATTTCAGCAAGTGGCCTGAAGCTTACGCAATTCCAAACCAAGAAGCAGTAACCGTCGCAGAACAAATTGTTACCAACTGGGTGAGCAGATTTGGAGCGCCACACGAACTACACTCCGATCAAGGGCGCAATTTTGAATCTCAAATATTCAAACACGTGTGCCAAATGCTGGGAATAAACAAAACGAGGACAACTCCATTACACCCACAGTCTGATGGAATGGTGGAACGTTTCAATCGGACATTGAACTCAAACCTATCCAAACTCGTCAGCGAGAGGCAACAGGACTGGGACCAGCACATCCCTCTATTTTTAATGGCCTATAGAACATCGGTGCATTCAACAACAGGAGAAACTCCGTCCCGAGTCATTTTCGGAAGAAATATTCGAGTCCCTGCGGAGCTAATGTTTGGAGTGCCACCAGACCAACCAACCAATGCTAAAGATTATGTCTCGGATCTTCGATGTCGACTAAAGACAATTTATAACCTGGTCAGAGATAAAATTGATTTGGCGTCCGACCGCATGAAGACGAGGTATGATCAACGGGCGAACTCATCAGGATTCCAAGAGGGCGATTTGGTTTGGTTATACAATCCCAAACGACAGAAGGGCAGATCGCCGAAACTACAGCGAAACTGGGAAGGCCCTTACCAGATCATCAACCGGTTAAATGATGTCGTCTATCGGATTCAACTACATCATAAACCCCGCACTAAAATGAAAGTGGTACATCTCGACCGATTAACAAAGTACCATGGTGCCATTGAGGAAGTGAACGACTCTGTTCGGGACGAACAGGGACTAAGGAGAGGGTAATGTTATAAATCTGACAACCTCGACGTCCCCAGCAACACCGAGAAAAGTCCAGCAACATTTAAAACGCTATACACATGTTTCCAGACACTTCTACCGAGCTCCACAATGTAGCCAATCATTCTAGACACACACACACAACGACACCTGTCTGGGAGACTTAGTATAAATAACCGCCAACTTTCAGACAACGAGTTAGTTAGATTTTGGCGACACCTATCGGTGGAAGAAGGCGAATCGGTACAAGTGATAGATTGGCAGTGTTCCTGAGTTGTACGAATTAAGTTTTAGAGCGAATTTAGTGAAGTGATCAAGAAATAAAGAAAAGTGCGATTAAATAAAATTATTCATTATTTTTAAACGAATTGTGTTTTCCTTTGAAATCAGCGATCCCCTAGCTCGCAACAATATATATAGGAGACCGAGTATTGCTATTTTATCGAGGCCTCAAACATTCTTCGTAGAAGTGTAAATAGTTGCGAATAGGATGTTTACTAGTTGAAGCCATGTGTTAAGTAGTGGATTTTTTGGTCGATGGAATTATGAATAAGGAGAATTATGTAGCCATTTCAGAGAAAAAAAAAATATCAGCAGCAATTGAACAACCGGTATTTCTCTTGAAAAAGTATTTTTCAGCAAGATAATAACCCAAAAGTAACTGCGAAAACTGTGTAGGCATGGTTGGGAAACCGAAAATTGCCCACAATGAATTGGTCACCACATTCTCCAAACATAAATCTAATACAACATTTTTGAAGTCATATCAAATCACAAAATACTGTGAACCTCCGAAAGGTGTCTATGAGGTATGAGGAAGGATTGAAGACATATGGAAAGAAATTCCGAATGGAATACTTCTTCGTCAATGGCACTACAGCCCAAATCGGGCCTTGTCCTCCTGGCATTCAGGTCCTTTCTATTAATATTATAACATACGGCAGTTCTCGCTTTAGAAGCTTTATTGAACTATGATATTTCCAGACTTAATCGTAATTATATTCAATTTTTCTTAGCTAATAATTTCATTTAATAATTTTTGGTTCTTTTTCAATTACGATTCATAATATTTTTCTTCGCTAGCTTGCACAGTTTTAATAATGCCGTGTGTGGTTTCTTCAATCTCTTCAGCTGATATTACTGCGTTTGTTCGTTGTTTTGTTGGCAACTTATCATTTGTGTAAAATCTATGGCAATAGCTTAATACTCTCCCTAACTTTGCAAAACTGGTGTACCGTGAAAGTAGTTCCTCAACTTCTACCTTCTGACCGATTTGTGCAATCATTGTTACGGTTGTTTTTCGCCTTTCTACTTCAGTATCGTTGCTGGATGACCAATTTTCCCACACTTGGTTGATTGGGCAATTTCGTACCCGTCCACCACAAAATGTTTCGGTGTAGTTGTGATGGAAACAAACCTCTAGAAGAACTATTGTGGAATCTGTCCAAGCATGAATACTGTGAGCTTCGATGTGTAATGCGTCAATTGTCTTCTTTATGAGCTTTGCTAGCAAGGCTGCACCGCATAGCTCTAGACGTGGAAGTGTAAGTCTCGACTGGAGAGGAGCGACTTTGTTTTTTCCTGCTAGTAAAGTAATTTCTTCTTCTTCTATCGGCTAATTCGAATCAATAGAAGACAATAATCTAGCATTAAGGGTACGAATGGCGAAGTTGAGTGCAGCAATCAGGAGGAAGTTCCACGAATCGCATGGGAAGCAATTGCTACTTTAAATGAAGAGAGTAAGGAGGATACTGTGCTTGACGCGGAACATACTCAGCGCTACTTGATCTGATGAAGGCAACGACGACGCGCACAGGTAAGATTGAATTAAAAAAAAATGTCTAAAATAAAAACAAAATTACACGTTTATCAAAAATCACAAAATAAATTTATTTAAACAGCTATTTCAGATAATATCGTTGTCGTAAATGAATCGGGCGACACAGATGGTGAACTAAGCGCTATTCAGTGTAGCAATCGTGAACAAGTATTCGACGAAGCCGGTTTCATGGAACATATTTGCAATTTCGATGATAATAAAGTATTCATCAAGGATGATGACGAAGTCAAATTGTCGCGGATATCACATGCAAGCTTATATAAGCCTTGCATTCGTCAGCTGCGCGAAAATAATGCTAGGATTCGGAAATTCCTTAAAGGCGAATTGAAAATCGAAGAAGCAAGAAGCGAGCGAAAATTCGTCCATGCTTCCGGTCTGCTTCGACATATGGAAAAGCATGCACTCGATTTAATACCCGTTACGACGAATACAAATGATAATGGCCTTAAAGTTGTCATTAAATGTTTGATTTGTTGACGTATATTGTTCAATGCTGGCGAAGGACTAAAGCATTTAATGGATTCACATGAGAAAAGACTTGATGGTAGCGAAGATGAATTGGAAACGATCGAAGGTGTTGAGATTATTACAAGCGAGAAATTAGCGAGCGTGCTTTTATTCGCTTCAAAAGAGGTTTGATATCAATTTTTGTAGGAGTTATTTGTATAATTGATTGTGTATGTCGATTTTTCAGTTAAGCTACATGCGAGATAAACGAAATATTGCGTTATTAAAAGTTATCACTTTAAATTCGATACTACAATGCGAATTTTGTGATTATTCATTTTCGGAGGTATCGCATTTTTTACTGCATGAAGCATCTCATGCTCTGCTGCGAGGATTTGAATGTTCGTCGTGTGGAATCAGCTGCCAACATCAAAAGAAATCTTCTCGCATTGGCAAGCTCAATGTGCGAAAGATGAATCAAGGGCAAATGTTCATCTACAAAAGTATTTTGTTTGTAACGTTTGCGACAATAAATTCAGTTCGCATGAACAATTGTACAATCATAGGTAGGTCTTTATCTTCGAAATCCTGTATATAATGACTGAGTAACACATTTTCTTCACATTTTGGTTGCGAATGTTGTGGGACATTTCACGACAATACTGAAGCGATTATGCGACATCACGAAGAGAACCACACAAAATTCCAGAATTGCTTAGGCTTATCCTTGATTGATCGCTTAATTTTACTGACGTAATTATTATACGCCGTAGTAGACTGAACGAACAAATCACGTAGCTCAGAGTAAAAAATGTAGTCCGCATCGGTTCTCGAGAGACAGTACGACTTCCATGCTTTAATTTTTAAATTTTTCAAATCGTCATCGAACCATGGAAATCGTTTTACCTGCTTCTCGTGGGTGAACGGTACACACCGTGTAAAGCAAGTAAAAAGCGCGGTGTAAAAATTATAAGTAGCTATCTCAACATTTTGTTCTTTAAGAACGCGCGACCAATCGCATGATAGTATGTCCTGGTTCAAAACAGTAAAATCAGCTTTATTAAAATTAAATTGATATGATACTTCTTTAGCAACGTTACTTTTTGCACTTGAATCCAAATGAAAAATTGCGTGAAGCGCAGGATGAAGTGCGGATTCTGGCAGTAGTGGAGCAATACAATGGTTAATAGTCATGCTGCTTGAACTTGAAGAAAAAATTAGGTCCAAGTACCTTCCAAAACTGTTGGCTATATGATTGGACTGAACTAGACTTATCGATAGCATGCAGTCCAAAAAATGTTGATCTTGCCGAGAAGCCTTTCCAGTGAAAGATGGCATTAGGCAATCGTCATCTTCGGAGCGACACCATGTCACTTAAGGTAGATTAAAATCTCCGAAAATAAGCAGCTCATCGGAAGGACGCATAAGATTGCAGATTCTCTCAGTGGCATTATAGACGGACTCGTAAACGCTAGAATCACTTGATGTTGAGAGGTAGGTAGTGATGATATAAAGCTTTCTATCCCCAATTGCAAGAGCCACGCAGATAAACTCAATTCCACTGGATTCAGGAACCTCGATGGTCGCCGCTCTACTGTGATGTAGATTGGTTTGACTAGAGTCACTGTATAGCTGAGCAACTCGGTAAAGGAGTCTGGCAGATGCGTATCAGAGTTGAAACCGTTAAGTTTGAATTTTTTGGTGTATATACATATTCGGTTAGATATTTATCAAAATGCAATTGGAATTCGATTATGTGCCCTGAAAAATTAATATCATTGTGCCATTCCATTAGAAACAGCCAAAAATTCAATTTTATTTTGCAATTTTCTGCACCCACACATCTTTACCAAACAGGTTTTTAGTCTAGTTTATGATTCCGTTTGTTAACACATGGCGGAAAAACATCCCAACAGGGATTTTTGCAATCCATTCCCTTTTATTGAAAATCATTCAAATTGAGAAATATTCAAATCTTCCTAAGAAATTTGCAATGCATTCTGAAGTAATGTGAAGGCATTACATAAAGTAGCAGTTTATTTAGGGAATTTGATATGCATTGAAAGGTAATGTGAGGAGATTGCATAAAATAAATGATCATCTTCAAAACGTGCCGCGCACAAAACGAAAGATTAATAATAGAAAACATTATTATTATCATAACCCGTTTGCTTTCTAATATTCCCGTAAAATTTTACAAGTTGTTCATTGCGAGAAAAAAAATCTTAAGTCGCATTTTTACCAGCAACAAAATTAGTTAAATTATAGCAACAGAATTTAAAATACTGAATTCATATCAAAAGCAGGATCCAATTTCATCACATTTTTCAATATTAATTCAAAATGAATCGCTCCCTCAATATAAGAATACCTTCTCAAAGATTAATTTGCTTTCTATTCTTTTGTAACCATTCCATCGTAGATTCTATTGCGACCATTACATTGTCGATTTTTTTTCCAATCATTACATTATTCATTCGTTTCCCTAGATTCCAATGTCGATCCTTTGTAATGCAGAAAGTAGCAAAAATTAATGCTTGCCTATGACATTGCAATGTTAAAGTAATCTATGTTTTACGACAGGAAGTAGCTGTAATAGCTTCATGGTAAGAATCATCGGCGCGGTAATGATTCCACTCCCTACTGGGATATGTCAGAATGACTACACAGTCTACACTTATTTTCACCAACACTTTGATCTTTCGAACGTTCGATTCTTAGTACCAAATTTTTTAGCACGTTCGATTTTTGTACTAAAATAGCTATCTGCCAGACTCCTGGACCGAGGAGCTCAGTTATACAGTGACTCTAGGTTTGACCCACTCTGAGTTTACCGGCTTCTGAGGTTGGCTGCATTTGGTTTCGGTAGTTGGGAGTAGACTTTGTTGAGTTCACAATCCGCGAAATCTTTCGCTACAGACAACCTTTCTATGGAGCTTTGGTGGATTCCGATAACGATAAGTTGGCCCTTGTCTTTTTGTTATCTTTGGAAAAACTTCCATACCTCCCTCCATGGAAAGATTGTTTTGCAGCTTAATGTCCTTCAATAGGAGTCCAGGGTCTTCAAAGACACCCGGGATCCATACACTTTTGTCAGTCTAGGAGCCTCAACACCTTCCACCACCTGTAGCTTAATGTCTTTCAAGAGCTCGTTTATCTCCTGAAGGAAGACCAGAGTGTTTTGGTCAGCACAAGTTATCCTAATATAACCTGGCTTGAAGTCATACTTTAAAAAACTTGGTTTAGCTTCTGGATTACCTAAGAGGTGTTCCCTCAGAATGTTCCTCAGTGAAGAGTAGATCTGAGGCCCCGCCGACTCTGGTATAATGCCTAGCAAGTCGTTGGTGTTAATGACTGCTGCCTGGATGGAACTCCTAGCGACGTAGCTATAGGTAGCTGATCTCGGCTGTTTCTTTTTTGCTGCGGGTATCAGCGTATTACTATCATCCAATCGGATGCGCTTGTGTTTCTGCTTCAGTGATTCGAGCTTATTACCGGCGACTGTGCGTGCGGACGATGAGGGTTCTTTGGCATTGCCAGAGGCGGTGCTACGAACCGATCGTTCCGAAGCAAGCGGGGATGAAAGTGTTTGAACTACTTCGAAATTTTCTACTGACGGTTGCAAAATGGGAGTAGCAGCTGATTGGGGACCCGAAGTCAAGCTATCAGTCTTACTCCGTTGGGCTGCCCATCTGAGCATACTCTTCCTTTTCGTTGCCGCCTCCTTCGGCTTATTCGGTTCTGAGGCTGCATCGCTTAATGTCATTATGAATGCGAAATCACTGAGCTCTGACATGGAAGACTCAGTGCGCTGGGTGTTTACCAGTAGCACAGCACTACTAGAACCTGGTTGCACCGTTCCAGCTCCCGAACCTCGTTCGGACCCTGTGATTTTACCACTCTCTTTTGTCGGGGACTAAGGGCCAATCCGGGGGGACTCCATGTCATAGATTTTTCGGGCTGGTTCGCGAAATGGTTTTTACAGGAAGAATGTTTGTTGCTATATCCACCTCAACATGCTCATTCATTTCGGCTCACAACGAGGCGGTTGTAAACGTGTGTCCGATGAGCACGCTGAGGAAGGTACAACTGTCGAACTTAATTCCTTGCTATTGCCATACTAACCGCGGACGAGGGTCTTGGGACACTCCGCGGTGTCCTCCATCCACCACCTGAGGTACGCGCCTGATAGGTTGCCCAACCCACAGGTTGGGATCAATACTTACCTAGTTGTACATAATTGTAGTTCAACTAGCTTGAGGTTGAACAACCTGTTTCACCGAGAATATCTGTTCTGCTGTAGATCGTGCGGTTTTGAATTCACCTTGGTATTCGCCAATTATTTCATTAGTGTAGGGCTTAAGACAATTTTCAATTATTTTTGTCATTATTTATTGGACGTACACAACAATGATATTCCTCTGTAATTCTCACAGCCGAGTTTGTCTCCTTTCTTGTAAATTGGACATAGATGCATTTTCGCCAATCTTCGAAAGTGATTTCCTGTTTAAATTTTGCATATCATGCTGTGTAGTATTTCAGCGCCACAGTTTCAACTGTTTTTTAGAATTTCAACTGGTTTTTCGTCAGTTCCCTGAGCTTTGTTTAGTTTCTGGCCACATAGGGCTGCTTTGACTTCGACAAGCGTGGGTAGTCCCAATGATTCTTCTTCGCCAGTTGAAACCTCAATCGAGATGTAGTCTGCCGTGATGGGTGCTAATGAAGAGGGATTGAGATGTTCAAAGTAGGGAACAGATAACTCCCACTCTACATAAAAAAAACCTCTCAAACAATTAAAATCTGAATTTTATTACAAAAACCTAAGAAATAAAGTAAAAGGACAATATTTAAAGTGTGAAAAAAACCCCAACAAATCCCTCGATCGCCGCTCGACTAGCTTCGTGCCCTTGAGTTCTTCGCACCGTTCCGATGCAACAACTTCTTAATATACCGCTCCCATTCAGCACTAAAACGTACGTAGACGAGCATCGTAGCGCGAGCATCCTCCACCGAATCGTGTTCGCCACACTGTATATCCATTCCCAGAATCGCTTTCGCCAATCGCTTCAAGCTCGGCGTTGCACCGTTCGAAACCAGCTTCGCCAACGGCCGATATTTTGCCGTATCGCGAATATACCGCTGCGGATGCTTCAACCGCAACACAGCCAAATCGTGATTGATTGAGTGCCCCACAAGGACTTTATTTTGCAAGATCTGCATAACTTCGTTCTGTACTTTCGCGAAGTCTTCGCCGTTTTCCATGTCGCGCGGTCGAATCCCACTCACGTTGGTCCGATAGTCGCGGACCTCTTCCTGCGGCTTCACATACTTGTCGATCAGCACGTCTCCTTTCTGATTCACGATCGAGACCCTGGCTAGCATGTCGTCCACTCCATTGCTGCCGATTCCCACCATTTCGCAATCCATCGCCACAAACTTTGTCCATTTCTCCGAGACGTGAATATTTTTCGACTTCTTCGGCTTCTTTAGCGCATCCTGAGTTTCGGTAGCCTTCTGCCAATTCGAGCCGGCCATACGACGATTCAGGATTGCTCCGTTCGGCTGCGGTTTTGAAGCTGCTGCCGCAGGGGGCTTCTTTGGCGTTGCCGATTTCTCGTTAGTTTTCATCATAACGTACAAGCGAATTATCTCACAGAATAGCCAGATGGTGATAAACGTGATCGCTAGATCTTGCATTTAATTCGCCGCGGGAAAATTGTATTTTTCCCCGAGGAAAAAATCAAATCAATCAGAACTGTCAAGGAGCGCACACGAAATTTTCGAAACCTGAATGTCTTCTTCTTAAAAACTGAAGGAGCGAGGAGTTTTTGACAGATAGCAAAGACGTTTTCTAGTGGCCGAAAGGTGGCAAATGGCTCGATTAGAAGAATTGAGTTTGACGTCCATGGAATTTTCAATAAAGTAATATAAAGGCGGATAAATTATCCGCCATGTATTACTTTCTTGGATCAAAAATTTTTAGAGAGAGCGAAATTCTCTCGCGGATAAATTCTCGCGACGAGGCCAAAAAAAAAAGAAAAACAGCAAAAATTTATTGTGACGTTTTGCCGTCAGTTGAGTTGCAGTTCTCGTTTGATTCGGAGGCATTTCGTCGTCGTGCTTGTGAACTTTTTTGTCGTTTTTTCTACGAAATTTTGTTTTGTTCGTTTTTGTGCAGTCCCGCAGTTTTTGTGCCGGTTTTCCACAAGTAAAAGTGTCTAAATTAACTGATAAGTGCACGCATACATCCCGAAAAAAAAACCTGTTGCGTTTTTATTTCCACCTTTTTTCAGTTCCTACCGCACAAAAATTGCAGTTTTCTGCTTTTATTCGTTCTCCACGACGCCGCCCCCGCAGTACTTCTTCTCGTCGTTCCGCAATTTCGCCGTGCATTGTGCCGAATAAAGGAGAATTTTCCGTGTTTGATCTTGAAATTGTGAAAAGTTTCGAAAAAGCATCCTTGCTCGCCCCCGATCGAAGGGTGTGGTGTGAAAGCGACAGAAAACCTTTCAGGGCGTTCGCTTAAACGAGACAGCGAGACCTCGCGCGCCACTTAGAATGCATCCGCGGTGAACCAAACAAAAAAAAGGCGAATAGCCACAAAGCAACAACAAAAAATGCATCTTTCCGTCTTGTTGTTCTCCCGTCTCGCTCAATCCGCCGTGTCTACTCGATCTGGCATCCTTTTCCAGCCCGGAAGGATTTTCCGATCGGTTTGACGTTTTGCCGGCCGTGGTATTGTTTTTTTTTTCGGTGGTGCATGCAGTTCTCCGGTGTAGAAATTCTTTTGTTTTCCTTGGAATATTCTTGTACGCACTCCCGTGTTTTCTATAAAATTCGAAATTACAAAAAAGTTTGTTGCGCAAATTGCAATTTCGCGTGGTGAACGTCTCGTGCCCATCCCGTGGAAAATATGCCAGGAAAGTGTTTGTGAATCTTACGCGACAAATTAAGCCAATTGGGCGAGAGCAAAAAAGGAATCAGGCATTCCGGTGAAAGCTTCGTCCAACCCCGTCCTCTCGGCTCGAAACTCCCCCGCGTTGCCTTCTTCAACATTTGGACTGGAGCTCTTCAGTATTTTCCAGGAGCAACTTTTAAGTTGCGCCCTTTGTTGTCGTGCCTTGCGTCCCGGTGGAGGCGGCGGCAGCGGCATTGGCGGCAGCAACAGCAACAAAATGGGGGTGACACGGTCCCGTCCGATTGCCGCATCGGACTCGATGTCCGACGAGAACGGTTCCAACTTGACGGCGGCCGGACTTTCGGGCGGTGGATTGCAGCGCGGTCATCATCCGCCCATTTCGCCACAAAATTCGATCATGTGGAAGCAGAACAATCATGTGCGACAGGCTAGCGTACGGAGCCGTTCGACACAGCCAATGCCCGATCCGGGCGAATTGGATCGGCGGTTTGCGAAAGTTTTGGTGAGTAATGAGTTTTTTTTCTGAAAAAGTTGAATGAGGAGCTGATTTGTAAAATAATGGGAATGCGATGGAAAGGTTTCTTCTTGTCTGGAATAGGGACGAAGGTGCTTGTCCCTTTTTGTCTGTGATTCATTATATAAAAATCATATCCCCTTTACAAAACAATCCGTAAATCGGAGCGTAATAGGATTACGGGTTCTAGAACGCTTAAAAGGGATTGCAAAAGTGGGTCGCGAGAGAGTTGACCCTTCCTTATTACTTACTTACTTATACTTAACAGCAAGTCAAGTCCGGATGGACAAGACCAGTATCCGGTGGCTACCACGTGGAGGTATGATGAGCACAATTGATGTGTATATATATGACAGTTACAACACTGGGCATCGCCT
The DNA here is from genome assembly GCA_963669355.1 of Chorisops tibialis. Classification (NCBI taxonomy): domain Eukaryota; kingdom Metazoa; phylum Arthropoda; class Insecta; order Diptera; family Stratiomyidae; genus Chorisops; species Chorisops tibialis. Next base: position 165,480,754 of record OY770263.1, on the reverse strand, counting down.
AATGACGCCAATCAGATGCCTACCCTATCTATACCCATCCAACCACCACTTCTGTATGTTATATGTTTTTTATTTAAAAAAATCTGTTATTTTACTTTGCTTAAAATTTCCAAACAAAGGATGTCCATTGCCTTAGCTAAATCTTGTCGTTCGATGTACTTAAGCAGAACTTCAGAAGTCTCCTCGTCAGAATCAGAGTCAGTAGTGGTTGCAGCGGCTGGCGATTCTTGAGCTATTTCAAGAGTACATTCCAAAATTTCTTCCTCGTCCAAGTCACCAATGGATCGGCGTCTGTAGTAAACCACTCTTGAATATCAGACTCATCCAATATTTCACCATTATGTGGAGTCTGTATTTCATTCAGCAACGGTAAAATATCAGGGCTAGCATCCATCTCGATATCATCTTCTTCGACATCAGGCAAAATTTTCCTCCACGATTTGAGTAAAGTGGTGGCGTTAAGCTCATCCCAAGCACGTGCTACTATGTAAATAATATCTTTGATATTAAGGGATTTCGTGGCTTCAATTAGTCCAACTCCATTTTCCTTTTTTTCGAATAACAAAGTCAAAAGCTTCTGCCGATATTTTGTTTTCAAGCATTCTATAACACCTTGATCCATAGGTTGAATCAAAGATGTTATATTAGTTGATAAGAAAATAGCACGTATTCCCTCTTTCTTCAAATCTTCCTCATTCGGATGTGACGGAGCATTATCCAAAACAATAACACATAATATTATTTGTGTTATTCACTATGTCGAACCATTCTTTAAAAAGTGCACCGTCCATCCATGCGGATTTTCGAGCCCGATAGTGAACTGGCAGGGACCGTAAGTTGAAGTGTTGGCTTCCGTGACTTACCTATAACAAAAAGGGACAATTTGTGGCTCCCACTTGCGTTACTACACGGAGCTATGGTCAACCTCTTTTTGGACGGCTTATATCCACTCACATCTTTCTCCTGCCTAGAAGCAAGAGCTTTCCGTGGGAGCATTTTGTAGTTAAGACCTGTTTCGTCGATATTGTAGAGCTGCTCGGGAGTTAGTTCATTTTCTCTAACAATGCCAACATTTTTTAATAAAATTTTCGGCGGCAAGGTGATCAGCAGATGGCTTTCCTCCAGAGATGGTAATTTGGTGGACTCCATGCTTTTTTTCCAATTTTCCAGCCAACCTTCACTAGCTGAGAATGGCTCCCCAGGTCTTAATCGTTCGTGAAATACCATCGCTCTCTCTGGGCTTGTTAAAGGAGTTTCCTTTTATCTCTCCTGGTTAAACCAGATCCAAACCTACAGACATTAATAACATACGTAAGCAAACGAAATTTTATGAAATTTTTCTGTTGAAAAGCCGCTTCATCAACCGCTTCTCACCTTGGTTTTTTAATAGTTTTTCGCACTTTAAAACCTCTTTCCGAATCTATGGAAACCGAAACCGATTGCAGTTTTACACAATTTTTTTTCCACTCTGTAAGAGTAGTATTGCCGCAACACTCTGAAGACTTTCACCTTTATCCAGCCTTTCAAGTGCTTCAAGTTTTGTTTCCAAAGACGAGGTAACCTTTTTTTCCTTTTTTTATTCACGGTTAACATCTTAAGAAAAAAACACTTGCTTCAACTTGACGAGAACAATTTCACAACTAATTCACAACTTGCAATGTTTTTTTTATGTGAGCCAATTTTGGTCGGGTCGGGTCTTGGAGGGTCGGGTTTGAGAAGTTCTACTGTATTTTAATTAAAAAAAAATGCAACTTTTTTTTTTTTAAGGCACCGAGTTTAATTTAGGGGGTCACCCTTTAATGCATTGTACAATTAATTCGGTAAAGGAAGTGGATAAAATTTGGGTGTACTAAGGAAATTGGGGTGGAGAGAGATGGAAGTGACGGTGAAGATTATTCTTGAAGGACTGGAGGTTGTACCTACTTGGGAAAACGTTAGCCGGCAATGCATTCCAAAGTCTGGACGTTCGGGAGATGAATGACTGTCTATATTTCACTGTACGAGTAGGAATAGGGTTGACGGTATACTCGTGTGTGCGTTTAGCTTGACGAGTATTTCGGGCAAAGGTGTAAAGTGAAGGAATGAGTGATCTAAGTTCCGCACTACATTTACCATGAAAGTAGCGATAATAAATGCTGAGTACTCCGACGTTTCTGCGATGCTCGAGGGAGTCAATAGAAACCGTAGTAGTTTCATCTCCAATAAGTCGGAACGCATGTTTTTGGATTCGATCGAGCAGGGCAAGGTGAGTTTTGGGAGCTCCAGCCCATAAATGCGAATTGTACTCTAAACGAGGTCGAATATAAGCCTTGTAGATGGTAGCTAAGTTGCGAGGCGTAAAATATTTTTTACATTTGCGAAGAATACCTAGGCGCTTGGAGGTATCAAGGGCAACATCAAAGATATGTTTGCTCCAATCAAGATGGTTATTTAATTTTACGCCTAATACGATAAACTCATCTACAGAGCAAATTGGTACGCCATTATGGTCTAAATTGGACGACGTCGCCGGAACATCACGTTTATGGGAAAGATGACAGGCCTGTTTTTAGCAGCGTTGAACTCTACTCTATTTTTCCTGCCCCATTCCAGGATTAATTGGAGGTCGGAGTTCAACGAACCGATTAACTCACTGCGTTTGGAAGCAACAGCTTGCTTGTGAGAATCCGCAGCAGAGTTAAATTCAAAGGTGTTATCTAAAGTACTGTCATCAGCAAAACTATGGATTGGATTGAGAGTAGAAGACAAAAGGTCGTTGATAAATACCAAGAACAGAGTAGGCGATAGAACAGAGCCCTGAGGGACACCGGAGTTGATTGGGAAGGAGGCGGAAGTAACGCCATCTAATACGACTCGTATAGTGCGGTTGGACAAGAAACTCTTAATCCAATGAGTAAGGGAAGCATCGAGGCCAATGGCCTTGAGCTGAACAAGGAGACATTCGTGCCAAACTCTGTCAAAAGCTTTTGCAATGTCAAATGCCAGAACTTGACCTTCGCCGTATTTGTGTACGCAAGAGTTCCATCGTTCCGTCAGGTAGACCAAGAGATCTCCCGTCGACCTTCCAGAACGGAAACCGTATTGGCGGTCGTGGATGAGCTGATTATCGTCGAGATAATGAACGATTTTGCGATTGACAGCTGTTTCCATTACTTTCGAGAGCACTGAACTAATGGCTATTGGGCGGTAGTTAGCGGGGTTCGCTTTGCTTCCTTTCTTGGCAATTGGCTGAACATTCGCAACTTTCCACAATTGTGGAAAGCACCCGGAAGAGGAAGATAGATGGAAAAGATTGCGAAGTGGCTTAGCCAGAGAAAAGGAGCACATTTTAAGGGTAATGGGGGGAATGCCATCAGGGCCAGCGGACTTGTGAATATTGAACTGTTGCAGAATCCTGGAAATGAGACAAGTGCGAAAATGTAACGAAGGCAGCGAAAAACCAGAAGGTGTTGCGATAGGAGGGCTTAGGTTTGAAGGTGGTAGTGTGGAGTTTCTCGCAAAGCTTGCTGCCAAAAGGTTAGCTTTCTCAACAGGATCGACTACGGTACGATCACCATCTACGAGTGGCGGTGTTGATGAAGAGATGAAATTATTGTTGACCGTTTTTACACTGAAAATCGAAAAACTCGCAGGAACTGTCAACAAAAGACCCTACTCAGTGATCATCGTCTTAGGAGATATGAACTCCCAGCTTGGCTCTCACAATACTGGACTAAAACACGTCATGGGGAAGCATGGTGACCCTTGGATTAAGAGATCCAAAAACGGCGAAATATTTACCAAGTTTCCACAAAAGATCCACCATAAAATATCCTTAAGTTTCTCGTACTGGTGCTATTCAGTAACAAACGAATATTTGACCATAAATCGCAGATGCATCCTCAAAGCATGGGGCTAACGTCGTAAGTGATCACCACCTGATTCCAACTATGATTATGCACAGCAGTTCTTCAAAGATTCTTTGAATAAGGCGCAACGGCAGTAGAATACACCCACAACCAGTCCTTGCGCTGAAAATGGCAAAGCGACACTCACTGGCTAGGGTGTAGCCTAGTGGGTAGCGTGTTGGTCTACAATAATACAATAATTCCAGTACACTGCCTGCTTTGGTATACCTTGGTCACCTCAATCTGCGAAAATGAAAAATTCGTAGATAGAAGGTTGTGCGAAGGTCTAACAACCCTTCCACAATGAATAATGAAAAAAAAATTTTTAAGGAACCTGAAGGTCAGGAGGCCAAGGCCCGGTTTGGGCTGTAGCGCCATTGTAGAATTGTAGGACACTAACTGGATCATGTGCTTATCACCCGTGATTTTGAGATCTAACTGATATAAGAAGCGGATGCAACGCCTCGGATACGGACAGATTCTACGGTAACGTCTTTCAGCATTCGAAAACGGACTATGATTGACTTCGAACATTAGATGAATGCAGAAGGGGAGGGGTCACTCGTTCCATACACCGCCAATTAGTGATGGGCCATGAAATGGAGTAATATAACATTCAAATCTTGGGCTTGAGCGAGGCCAGGTGTACAGGATTAGGAGAGAACGAACCCCTGTATTGTTGGTCCTGAGTGTAATGTCTAAAATTGCGTGGCGTTCATCCTAAGACCGAAAGCGGGAACGGTCTCATAAGCCGGGAGCCACAATCACATTGCTAACTAGGGTTGAAGAATCTGTGGGATGTGGGCAAAGCGAAACACTGGTTTTCGCAAGCCATATCGGTTGGCAATCGGAAAAAAGTCAAATCATCTCTCAACTCGGTGTCAATCAAATAACTCTCGAGTTGAGAGGGAAGTACTGCGATGCTCAAATAAAGCTTAAGAAGGCTGTTAGACGCGACAAGAGAAGGGCCATTGAAGATCTGGCCAATAAGGCAGAATCTGTGGCTTACCTTGGGGATATGGGTTCACTATTTAAAATCATGAAATTTCACAGAAATTTCACTACCTACCACCTGGTGAGAGATGCGAACGGAACTCACTAAATATGAGTGAACACTCTTTGCGGTGATGGAAGGAACACTTCTCTGATATTTTAAACATCTTGTCACAGGAAGATATTATATTATATATTAAACAGAACGACTGCCAAACATCCAACCCCAAATACGGAAGGAATAGTTATCGCCGTTCGGAAAGCCCTCGGTATAGACAGACTACCAACCGAACTCCTCAAAGCGAACCCGGAAATAACAGCCGATATACTCTTCCCATTCTTTACTGAGATGGGGAATGAAGGAAGATATCCGGCTGAATGAAAGTAGAGCGTCATTGTGAAAATCTCGAAGAAGACAGACCGTCGCGATTGTAACAATTGGCGTGGTATATGTCTTCTTACTACCGTATCGAAAATCGTGGCTAAGTAATTCTTAATAGGAATAGTGATATTGTAGAGAGCACTCTTAAAGTTTATCAGGCTGGATTCCGTAAAGTAAGCAGTCATCCGAAATACGAGGGTAAGTCAATTATTATCCGCAATGTAATTATAAATTTTATTGCAATACAAATAAGAAACTTACATGTACATTATTTTTCAACATAATCCCCTTGTTTTTCAATAATTGGTCCATCGTTGATGTCCTCATAAAAGAAGATTTTCGGTTGAGCTGCGAACCACCGGTTCTTTCACTGTTTCGTCCGAGGTAAATCTATGGCCCCTTAATGCCTCTTTGAGTGGACCAAACAAGTGGTAGTCAGAAGGGGCAAGGTCAGCACTATACATAGGATGAGCCAGTACTTCAAAGTTGAGTTTCTGAAGCGTTTCAGCAGTGTGGGCAGCAGTATGTGGACGGGCATTGTGATGCAACAACACAAAACCTTTTGACAGCAGTCCTCGGCGTTTGCTTCGAATAGCAGGCTTCGACTTGTCAGTAAGCATTCCCTGTAACGCGCACTGTTCCCCTTTCCTGATAATGTTCCAGTACTACGCCTTGGGAGTCCCAAAAAACTGTAAGCATCAGTTTTCCTGCGGATGGTTGGCTTTTGAACTTTTTCTTGCAGGACGAAGTTGGATGTTTCCATTCCATACTCTGCCGTTTACTCTCTGGCTCGAAATGATGGATCCAAGTTTCGTCACCAGTGACAATTCTGTCTAAGAAGATTTCACGTTCGTTACCATAGCGATCCAAATTTTTTGGCAGATGTCCAAGCGCGTTTGTTTATGCAACTGTGTGAGTTGTTTTGGGACCCATCTTGCACAGATGTTATGTTATGTTATTTCGTAGGCAGAATCATGACTAATTTGCAGATGATGTGCCACTTCATCAATAGTTACTCGTCTGTTTAACAGAACCATGTCACGTGCACGCAAAATGTTTTCCTCATTTGTGGCGGTAAACGGTCGTCCGGCTCCTTCGTCGTTCGTAACACTTGTGCGACCATTTTTGAATTTTTTAATCCATTCGTGGACACTTCGTTGCGGCAACACATTGTACCCGTACTGTAGCGAAAGTCTTCGAAGAATTTCGGCCCCTGATACATCTTCCGACCACAAAAAACGGATCACTGAACGTTACACTTCTTCGGCGCAGGGCAGCGCTAATGGAACTAACCTAGCAACATCAAACCTGCAGAGACATAACAACAATTAAACCACGCATGCATAATCTACGCAACACGACAGTACTACCAACATAAACGAAAATAACTACATTGCGGATAATAATTGACTTACCCTCGTAGATGCGCCACTACATCTCATGTTTGTGGACACCGAGAAGGCTTTCGACAGCATTATGCGAGATTACATATAGATTGCTTTGCGTAGGAGAGCTACCCTATAAGACTATAGCTATGATTATAGAATCCTACAAAACTACTTGGAGGAGAGCTGTCTTAATCGGAAATTGATTGCTAAATATGACATGCAGGAGTTTTCACAGCTGTGCTGCAAGTCCAACTATGTCATACTTTTTTCCTACTTCCTGAGACGCACTGGTGTTACTGGCCATTCAGGTTAACTCCATGTTCCCTCCTCCTTTCTCAAACCGGGCTTGGGACCGTCTATGGCGGAGTTGGGGGGAATGACCTTAATATACCGGAAAATAAGTCATCTCAAATTCTTTCGAATAGTGAACAGAGACTTTTGCATGGGAGGTGGTAGAAGTAGAGGGGGAGGTTTGTATTTTTCGTATATGACATCGAGCATGGCATGCAAAATGTTTTTTGCTTTATATAAAGTTTTTAGTTTTCATTATTTTTTAAAGAAATTGGACATAGTGTTCCTGAAATTGGGGCATTTGAATAGGAGGTGGCAGAGGAAGTGGAGCGCTTGCGATGATTTTGAAACTGTTTATCATCATCCTTATCACCATGCTTTGATTCAATTTCAAAGTCGATAGCTTTTCTTGAATTTATAAAACAAATATTTATATTGGAGGGGTAGAAGGAGTGAAGCGGAGCTTATAATTTTTTCTAGCGTTTATTGCAATTATTAAAATACAAATTCTGGCAAAATCTTAAGTTTGTACTTTTCTAGTTTTAATGGAAATCGATATAATGCATTTATCAAAAATTATGCATTTGTATGGGAGGGGGTAGAAGGAGTGTACGGATCAAAACAAATATTTTTCGCGTTATTAATATTTTTGTTTTAAAATATCAAGTTGATAGCTTTAACAGTTTCGAAGAAAAATAATTTAATTTAAATTTCAAAATTTCGTGAAATTTGTATAGAGGTAAAGTTGATAATTCTTTTTAAAACTAATTGCTATTATAGTAGAATTAATTCCGGTAAAATTTCATCTTTTCAGCTTTACTAGTTTCAATGAAAATCGAAAATATGTATTTTTCAAAATTGTCCATTTGTATAAAGGGGTAGAAAGAGTGAGGGGATCGGATCAATATTCCGTGATATTAATGACATGTACCTATATCATAATACTTTAACCTAAATTTCAAGTCGATAGCTTAAATAGTTTCGAAGAAAAAATAATTTCTTAATAGTTCGAAATTTCATGAAATTTGTATGGGAGGGGGTAGAAGGAGTGTGGGAATGTAGCCCATTCACGAACTTAAAGTTACTTTTTTGCTTAAAAAGACACACAAAAATGTTTAGCACTATAGCTCAAAGCTTTAGAGAGTTATGCTGTAGACAGACACACAGACGGTCACTCGGAATCGAGGTTTTTGAGCAACAACAAATATTTCTGTACCCTTGGCGGCTCTGTGCGAGCGTTATATTTTAGCGTTACAAACTGTAAGGCAAACACAATATACTCTCAGATTTCATCTGGAGACAACGACAAAATTTTATCACTGGACGAAAGCCTGGAGAAAAATGACGTGCGAGTCTCATTTAATACCGTGAAAGAAATGAGACAAGGTTACAAACCGCGAATTACCGTCTGTAAGGACGAAGAAGGCAACACCATAAGCGACGGTACCGAAATCAATGCACGATGGGTTCAGTACTTGCGAACATTGTTAAATAGAACATCACAGACTGAATCTTTTTTAATTCCGGAAGATCTTGATGTAGATTAATTGCCCATTACTCCAAACTATGATGAAGTAGAGACAGCCCTACATCTCTTAAAGTCAAACAAGGCGCCAGGAATTAACGGAACCACTGCAGAGCTCTTGAAAGAAGGTGGAAGAGAGCTCACCAGTTGAATATTTAAGTTAATTGTTGAAATCTGGACAACTGAAAAATAACCCGACTGGTGGAAAAGCATTATATGTCCTGATATGTGAAAGGGTGACCGTCTGCGTTGCGAAAATTACAGAGAAATTTCATTGTTGTGTTCGTGTTACAAAATTTTGACGAACATTATCAAACAAATACTCAGTGAATACGCTAACAACATCATCGGAGAATATCAAGGTGGCTTCAGATGCGGAGGATTGACAACAGACCAGTTATTCTCAGTAAAACAGGTGCTAGCAAAATGCTGGGAATATGATATTAATGTGCTTGGTGCACTGTTAGTTGATTTTTGTCAAGCATGCGATAGTGTCATGCTCTGTGCAGAATAACGATTGAACTAGGTGTCTCACCGAAACTGGTTCGGTTAATAAAAGCTTCGATGGAAAACAATGAGCGCCAAGTAAAAATCCGAAACGAGCTGACTGAAAGCTTCACAATGGAGTCAGGTCTCAAACAAGGAGATGGTCTCGGACCCATGCTCTTGAACTTGGTGCTCGAGTATGTCATCAGGAAGGCAACTTCAGTAGACACCAGAGGTACGTTACTCGTAAGGTCCGCACAGTTGAAGGCGTACGCAGACGACGTGGATGGCCCGATCAATACTTTATGCTAAGGAGGTATTGTAAGAGTTGGAGTCGGTTTCGGGTGAAGTAGGGCTCAGAGTCATGAAATTCAAAGAAGAATCACAGTAGACATAAAGCAGTTTATGCGGTCCCCGCCATAATGAAATCAAGAAAAGTCCTTCGAAATAACAAACTACGCATCTACAGGAAGATCAAAGTTTTCAGAGGTGACTGTTTAACAGCTCATTTTACCTTGATTATGCTGATGACGTCTGTTTCTTCTACTTCTACAATGGCACTACAGCCGAAATCGGGCCTTGGCCTCCTGACCTTCAGGCTCCTTAACATTTTCCTTACTTATTGCGGAAGGGTTGTTAGCCCTTTCCACACCCTTTACTAATTTTTCATTTTCATAGATTGAGGTGACTAAGGTATACCCAAGCAGGCAGTGTTGTGTGGAATTATACAGGGTGTTTGGTACTCCGTGCACCACCTTGTAAGGGGTTATTCCTAGACATATTTGGAGAAAAAAATTGTTCTACGGAGATGGTCAATTTTCAATATCCGCGGAGATACAGGGTGATCAAAAAAAGGGTTTCGGGCATGTACCCTCACTCACTCAAAACGCTATATCTTGAAAACTAATAATCACAATTCAAAGTGTTATAGCTTGTTTTTTAGGAAATCGAATTATCTTTCAGTTGGTATAATATTCCGCATTGTAACTGTACCCAATCATGAGGTATTTGCTTCAGAAAACAAATTTTTGATACTTTGACCCTCAAAATTCTGGGATCGGATCAATGTAGTTTTTTCAAAAAAACGCATTATAAAAATGTCATTTTAATGTTGTTTTTTTATGTGCCATATTATTGCCTACAAAAGATGTATACACTTGCATTGCATAAGTTTCATAGCCTAGCAAAAACTATCCAATAATTTAGTACTTTTATCAAAAAAACAAGAATATGTTGATCAACACTCTCCGCTTGAACTAAAAGAACTTAGGAATGGTTTTTATGGTTTATTTCAAATTTTCTTAATTACAATAAATGTTCAAAACGGCCACCTTCATTTTGAATGCACGCTAAAGCTCGTTTTGCCAGTGTTCTCTTTGTGTTCATACTCCTCAACTGCTGCCTTACTTCTGTTGGCCGCATCGATTCTGGTGTTTAGATCCTGCAACGTTACTACTTCCGTTGCGTAGACAAGGTCCTTCATCCGTCAGGAGATCTTGCAGGCCAGTGTATCGGTCCATTTCCACCGATCCAGCGATTGCTATAATTGGAATTTAACCAATCTGTCATTTGTCGGCCGTAATGAGCTGGAGCACCATCGTGTTGGTAAAACATGGAAGCCAATCGTTGCAGTGGCATATCATCCAATAACTCCCGTAGATCATTTGTCAAAAAATGTAAGTAATTGGAACTATTTAAGGTAGGCGGAAGCCTAATAGAACCAGTGAAATCGTCACCAATCACACTTGCCCATAAATTGGCACTGAATCTGTTCTGAAATGATGCCTCTCTTCTTGTATATGGATTGTTCTCAGCCCAGGTGTGTAAGTTTTGGAAGTTTGTGATACTGTCCCTGGTGAATTGGGACTCATCCGTCCAAAGAATGTTGATCATAAAATTTTCGTCACTTAGTTGTCGTTCAAGGAGCCAATTGCAAAACTCCATCCTTTTGAGCAAATCAATGGGTAACAGCTCCTGCACTGGTGTGTGGTGGTAGGGATGCAAAAGCTCTGCTTTTAGGACACTCCAAACTTTCCACGTAGAGACGTTTCACTGCAATGCCAAGCGTCGGATACTGATTGATGGATCATTATGAATTTCATGTAGTATTCCTTCATCGGTTGGAACAGCGATTTCCGGCGCAGGATTTGCATTTACTCTGCTTGTCCTAACGCTGCCTGTTTCCCGAATCCTTCTGTAAACTTCTTGGAATACTCTCCTGTAAGGTATTCGACGATTAGGAAATCTCTGATGATACAAAGATCGCGCCGCTCGTGTATTTCCCTGACACTCTCCATAAATGAAAATGATGTCTGCATATTCTTCATTCGTGTACTCAGGCATTTCGAAATTATTTTCTTAATTTTAGTGATACCTTGTACTTTTAACAATGTAACTAAAACTGATAAAAATATGAAGTAAGATTTGCTTTTATACGCTTTTCATTTTGTTAGGTACCCTATTAAAAAAGGCACCTAGTTGTGTTGAAACTCATATTAATTTAATTCATTTCCTCGATAATTTAAATAGTAATTAAAGGACAATATGAATATTTCAGTTTAACAACATTTCAGGCAGTTTTTTTAGAACGAGGGTTGGTTTATGGCATATTTTATTTTTAAGCCATATGTATTTTCGCTTATTACCTGGAAAACGGGAAAACCTAAGTCATAAGTATGTGTGCATCTTTTGTAGGCAATAATATGGCACATAAAAAACAACATTAAAATGACATTTTTATAATGCGTTTTTTTGAGAAAAACTACATTGATCCCAGAATTTTGAGGGTCAAAGTATCAAAAATTTGTGTTCTGAGTCAAATATCTCAGGATTGGGTACAGTTACAATGCGGACTATGACACCAAATGAAAGGTAATTCGATTCCCTAAAAACAAGCTGTAACACTTTGAATTTTGATTATTAATTTTCAAGATATAGCGTTTTGAGTGAGTGAGGGTACATGCCCGAAACCCTTGTCTTGATCACCCTGTATCTCCGCGGATATTGAAAATTGATCATCTCCGTAGAACAATTTTTTTCTCCAAATATATCTAGGAATAACCCCTTACAAGGTGGTGCATGGAGTACCAAACACCCTGTATGTCGACTGAGATGCGAACTGACGACTTTCGCCACTCTACCCAGTAGGCTTAACCCTAGCTCATCGTCTGTTTACTTACGCATAACCAGTCGATCTTTTGCATATCGAATGCAGTTCTCAAAATGAATATGATTAAGATCAAGGACATGCTGATGGGTCCGAGCACAATCATATCGATAGTCCTTAACGGATAAGATGTGGAAGAGGTGCAGATTTTTTGTTACTTCGAAAGCATTGTCAGTATGGACAATAGAGAAAAAAGAGATGGATCTTATAAATAAAGTTCATCAGGTCTTCGAAATCCTTTTCCATTTCTGAAGGTTAAAACAAATTGCCATCACACGAAGCTGCTAGTATTTAACGCATGTTTCAAACCGTTTATATATGTTTGTATTAAACGGAAAGTGACTGTTAAGCTTAAATTGTAAACTTTCATGAACCGATATATAATATTTTAGCGACATTCTGGCCAGATGTTGTCTTCAAGGACGAATTTTGGAGTACATCTGGACAGATTGAGATTCAAAAGTGAAATAAGCAGTGTAGTAGCACTTTCAAAAACCAGAGTAAAAGATCTCCAAACAAACTCTTCGTTATTACTCTGAAGGAAGACGGCAGGGTTTATCGACCACGAAGCAAATGGGATTCGGCAGAAAAATAAATAAACCCTGGCAACAAATAAAGGCTGATGCTAAGGACCACACCTTATGAAGAAAAGGTCTTTCTGTTCTATGCAGCTCTAATGTGCCTAGATTGATTGATATGGTTGAAAAATATCCAATTTTTTCAAACCTTTTTCAGAAAATTATTTAAAAAAATGGCCGCACTGTTGAGAATATGAAAAAATCACGTAATTTCTCACTTCTTGGAAAAATGGACTATCGGCTCAAGCAGCCGGATGACTTATAATTATTTTTTATTTGCCTTACGTGAATCATGTCAAAAATGTCTGATTAATGGATTTATTAATATGATTTTATCGATTTAATTTCTTAATAAAAAAAACAATTGGTCATAAGATTGCAATGGCAATTCTTTTTACAAATGTTACGAAAAATTTCGAAATATACACTCCGTGAAACTCATATATTGTGCTATTTGTATGTATGTACACACATCTGCAAGACACACAATCTCACAATCATAAACATGTTGCATACTATTCGAGAAGAGTGCAAACACCCCGCTCGATATGTCTTTCATTATGAAAATTATCTTTTTCTTGGAAATCATCGCGACGCCACTTATCAGACATTATAAATGTAGATTTTATAAACTTACTTAAGCATAAATTTCTTTAAAGTAGAGTTGATTTGGTAGAGTTCTTACGTGTGACGGCTGCGACATGTTTGTAAATAAACAAATAGTTATTTTTAAAGCAACGAATTGAGAACTGAGCAGTCTGTACTTTTATGAATTTATTAGGTGAAGATAGTGTTTTTTTTCTAATTCAAACATATTGTTGCCTAATTTTTGGCAACAAAATTTGGCTAAATATAATTAAAAAATCGAATATAGATGTCAGCAAATGAAATACTGAATCACTCTCATTGGAAGGATATGTAGATCATGGAAATTTATGGAAGTAGCTTTTGACGATCAATTCAAAACTCTTCATTGAATTAACATTTTTCGATCCATAATTTTGGTAAAAAATTAATTTTATAATTTTAAAGGCCTGAAGAATAAATGATATTTTTGTCTCCACTCTTGAAATGTTTAACGAGCTCCACTTTAAATATACTGTGTGTTGTATTAGTTGGTGACAAGAGCCATGATGCCATCGGTGAAGAACTCGGTGTGGTTTCTGGTTGAAAAACTGAATCAAGCGGTTTTCTCAAGCTTCGTTTGATACCAGCTTAATTCCATTGAGAGAGTTCTGCAGAGATCGGAACAAGTGATAGTCAGAGGGTGCTATATCTGGACTATACGGTGGATGCATCAAAACTTCTTAACCAAGCTCTCGTAATTTTTGAAGGGAAAACAAAACCTTTCCTATTATTCAATTCGGTCCGTTTTATTGCAATTGTCCACAATAGAGTTGTAAACCAATCGTCTGACCAACTGGCAGTAGGTCATGGTGGACGATTCCCTTCCAGTTCCACCATACACACAGCACAACCCTTTTCGGCGTCAATCCTGGCTTCGCGAACGCTTGTGACGGCTCACCATCCCTTGTCCACGATCTTTGACGCTTCCGATTTTCGTACGTGACCCATTTTTCATCACCGGTTATGACACGTTTCAGAAATGGCTGGATTTCACTGCGTTTCACCATCACATCGCAGATGTTAATTCGGTCTCTCATGAGAAACCCATACATCGAGCTTCTTTTTGTAGCTAACTTTGTATAAATTGTTCAAAACAGTTTTGTGGTCAATACCTAGCTCTATACCAATGTTGATACTGTTGATTAGAGATACTCGATACACACTAACACTTCTGTCCTAATAGAGTTTGGACAATGCCCTTATACCAACAGTTAAGACTGCGTTTAGAAGCACAAGAAGGCAACATAAGAAATACGAAATTCGGCCAAACTTGAGTTTGGCCGATTTCAAATTTACGGATACGAGCGAAAACTTGCGTTAAACTACAAGTTTTTGAATGGAATTCTCATTAAAACCGAAAATGAATATGACTTTCATAAATAACAATTCAATTTGATTGTGTTTACTTGATAAAAGAAAAAGAATTGAGAAAATTCAAATTTCGGACGAAATTTCCCGCGCAATCGGGGTACACCCCATGTCCAAACTCTATTAGGACAGAAGTGTTAGTGTGTATCGAGTATCTCTACTGTTGATATGCTTATCTTTCTGGCCTTTTTCAAGAATTTCATCAGCTTTTTCAGTAATTGGGCGACCAGAGCGTGACTCATCTTTCACATCAAAATTACCAGAACGAAAGCGAGTATCTATATTTTCGGCGCAGCAAATTTTGATAAAGCACCTTTACCGTACACAGCACAAATTTTTTTCAAAAGCTTGTGCAGCGTTCTTCCCTTTATCGTAATAATATTGCAAAACATTGCGCAATTTTTCATTATTTTTCTCCATTTTCAAGCGCAAACAACTTTCAAACCACTGCACCAATTTCGATTTTTATACACTCAAAGTAACGCTCAAAGTGTCACCTTTCCAATGAGTGAGGTGTCGCTGCGATCTGTTTTTCCTGAGTTATTTGCAATTGACGTTATCTATCGGGAAAAACGCCACGAACTTTTTTCCCAGACCTAATAAGTATAACCTGTAAAGAATATCGAGGATTATGAACAAAAGCATCAAGGCCGTATATAATTTACCACATCTGACCCCTTCAGCGAATTCTTACGTAACCTACAGAAAACATTAAACTTTAAGAGGACAAAATTTATGTGTAATATAATAAACTAAGGACAAAAATCTTCAATAATCATAACGTAAACGCAGATATTCATAATTTCAATACACGAAATGCAACCTCGATAAGAAACCGAAATTGTAGGACGAATCGACAAGGAAGGGTCCCATCTACGAAGCAATACGTTATCACAACTCCTTGCCAATCCCCATTTGACAGGCGAAGAACATCAAGTGCCTCAAAATCGCAGCAAAGAAGTTCATACCGCCGTCGTGAATATACTAAATTGCCCATGCATCACCCACTATTACTTTTACAACGTTTCAAGATATCACGAAATATTTCCCTTATACCAGCTCGTAGCTGTCTGGGAAACAACCCATTAAGATGACTAATTATTACGTCATGTAATGGTACTTAGAGGTGAACACCAGTAATACGGATTCGGGTGAACTTCATCGTCCATTGCAAATAATCCATCCAATTTTTTTATTGTTTTCCTTTTGAATTAACTTATCTTAATTTTAATTTTTTTTTGATTATATTTTTATATTATTTTATTATACTCTAGATGAAATCTGAGAGTATATTGTGTTTGCCTTACCGTTTGTAACGCTAAGAAATATTGCTCCAACAGAGCCGCCAAGGGTACAGAAATATTTGTTGTTGCTCAGAAACCTCGATTTCGAGTGGCCGTCTGTCCGTCTGTCTACAACATAACTTTCGAACGCTTTAAACTATCATGCTGAAATTTGCCTTATGTCATTTTTAGCAAAAAAGTAACTTTAAGTTCGTGAACGAGCTACATCCCCCACTCCTACCCCTCCCATACAAATTTCATGAAATTTTAAAAATTTGAGAAAACCATTTTCCTTCGAAACTATTTCAACTATCGGCTTCAAATTTAGATCAAAGTATAACGATATACGCTCCGCGAAATAAATATAAAGGCACAACAATCATTGAATTTTTTTGACAGTACATAATATACTAAGACAAGAATATTTTTAGTGGTTTCATTGGAAGTAGAAACCCAATCACCCATGCTTATTGTTGTTGTTATTTGAGAATAAAAGAAGATCTGTCAAATGTTCTGTCATTTGATACGAAATAAGTATATATAAAGGCACTTTGTAAAAGTTGTTGATATTGGTTATATTTTCCGCGAAAAACGCAATAAAGTTTAAGTATTTCTTTTTAATAAAGTTTTATAATCTTTTTAATGTGATTTGAAAATAATACACCCTAAGTACATTAGGATGCCGCGCGGAAAAGTGCTCAATGCGGTAGAAAAGGGTAAAATTGCAGCCTATCAAATCGCCAAATAGCTATTAAGCTAAACAGATCGAGCTGTGTCATCGACAATTACATCAAAATGAGGAAAATATACGGCACCGAAAAGCGACCAGGAAGGACACCAACGGTCTCTAAAAGAGAGAAAAGGGAAATGAGGAAATGAGGAGAAACCTTAGCGCAAACGAAATTCGAGGCCAGTTGGATCTAGAAGTAGGTGTGAGTAGAGTATAACAAATTATGAAGACCGAATTAAATCTTCTATATGACAGCAAATGTGGTAAACCGTCATTAACACCAAGACACAAGAGGGCTAGATTACGTTTTGCCGAAAAATACCGTTTTTGGGACGAAGAATGGAAAACAGTAGTCTTCAGCGATGAAAAAAAATTTAACTTGGATGGTCCAGATGGTGCCCACAAATATTGGCGGAATAAAGGTTCAAAAAGGGAAAATAGAAAACGCAGAAATTTTGGCGGAGGTTCTCTAATGGTTTGGGCAGGAACGTCTTACAATGGTGCCACGCCGATTTGCTTTGTGTCGACTCGTATGGACTCCGAGAATTATATTGAACTTCTTGACAATGTATTAATCGAACACGGAAAGAATATTGCTGTGCTGAGTTTGTTTTTCAACAAGACAATGCGGCTATCCATTCTTCAAGGAAAACAAAAGAATTCCTTATGTGACGGAGTATTGCAATTCTCGATTGACCTGCAATTAGTCCGGATCTCAATCCAATCGAGAATCTTTGGGCCATATTATCATCAAAAGTTTTTCATCATGGGCGGCAGTACTCCACTGTAAAAGAAAAAAAGCATTAATAGGGAATGGACGGAAATTGATATCAGCATCCTTCATAGTTTACTGAATTCGATGCCAAGGCGGTTAGAAGAAGTCATAAACAATAATGGTGGCAATACGTCTTACTAACATGTCGGAGAAAAAATTAAAAATTAAAAAAAAAATGTTTTTTCGTTATTGCCTTTATAATTATTTCGCTCCGTTTTTTTATATATTGTTTTTTTATAATTTAAAAAAGTTATGTTATTTTTTAAAAGTATTATGTCTGTAACCACATTAAAAAATAATTAAAGAATTTAATTGTTAAGAAATCGAAAATAACATATATTTCTTTTTTATCAAATAAGTTTAGGCGCCTTTATATTTATTTCGTCGAGTGTATATACACTGGTGGTCAAAATAATAAATACACCCCTAAGTTTCTTGTAAAACATCTATTTTTTCAGCTGGCAATGCTTTTCAAGTGACGTAATCAACTGCAATGAACAATTAGATTGGAAAGCCATTGTTTTAAGTAGCAAGCCTGTTCACATGTTTTATGTGGACCTGTCAATTTGAATTTGAATTTGAATTTGATAGTCAAAGGACCACATTCACATTGGACAAAATAATAAATACAGTGTTTTTAAATAAGTACTTTCGGGCTACTTTTTAATTTTTTTTCCAAATTTATTTTCTTTCGAGTAAGTTAAGTGAAAACTTTTCTAACAAGTTCAAATTATCTGATTTTGTAATAATTCTTAGTTCAAACATGAGCCGAAATAAACACTGTTCCGCAGAAAAGAGGATCGAAATGTAACGCCTAAGGGACGACGGCTTCTCTCTTCGACAGATTGCACAAATTTCTCACTGCTCTTTGGGAATGGTCCAGAATGCCATGAAGGAGAAGAATGATAAAGAAAATCGCGGCCGACCACGGAAAACCACTCCATCATTGGATCGATAAATTGTGCGCGTCTCTAAAAGGAACGCTTTCGCGTCTTCGGTCGTGATTTTGCGGGAAACAAATGCTAAAGTCAGTGCTAGAACAATTCGTAGAAGATTATTGGACGCAGACTTACCAGCCCGATCACCAAGAAAAGTTCCTCTCCTAAGTAAAAAAAACATACGGAACTGACTAAATTTTGCAAACGTCCTCCCCAAAAACCATTTGATCCACAATATACCAAAAAAACTGTTAAGCATGGGGGAGGTAGCATAATGGTGTGGGCAGCATTTTCTTGGTGTGGTGTAGGCCCAATTCAGTTGATTGACGGGATTATGACAAAAGAAAGTTATTTGGACATACTAAAGGACATAATGCTGCCATTTGCAGAGGAAGACATGCCATTTCGATGGACATTTCAACACGATAATGATCCGAAGCACACTGTAAAAATAGTGAAGGAGTGGTTGCGGCCGAAAAAAATGTCGGTTCTCGATTGGCCAGCGCAGTCACCGGACTGTAATCCTATTCAGAACTTGCGGAAGCAAGTCAAGGATAAGGTTTATGTACATAAACCCAAAAATAATGAATTGAATTGTGGACTGCAATAAAAAGAGAGTGGCACCTGATTTCAAAAGAAAGTTGTGAACGTTTAGTGGATTCGATGCCGGCTCGTTGCAAAGAAATTCTTAAAAATAAGGGTCACGCAATAAATTACTAAGATGAAATTATAAAAAAATAAAACTGAAAACTTCTCTTGAAAAGAATTAAATTTTTCAATACAATTTCTCATACTGTATTTATTATTTTGTCCACTCTATAATTAGGATAATGAATCCAAATCGGAATATATTAAAAACCCTTAACAGGTAAAACGCTTTTTTTCCTACTAATATGTTCTACACATTTCTACGTATCGTTTCAATAGATTGTCTTAACTTACAAGGTATTGAAAGCTGAAAAAATAGATGTTTTCCAAAAAACGCAGGCGTGTATTTATTATTTTGACCACCAGTGTATATACATATATCACAAAAAATTTATCCGATCCCCTTTGTTTTGATCCGTACACTCCTACCCCATCCCATCAAATCAATCATCCCATACAAATGCATAATTTTTTGTAAATGCATTATATCGATTAAAACTACAAAAATTATAAACTTAAAATTTTTCCAGAATTTGTCTCTTAATAATTGCAATAAATGCTAAAAAAAAGTATCAGCTCGCTTCACTCCTTCTACCTTCTATCATAATTCTTTTGTGTTTTTTATTTTTAATTTATTTTTTTATAAGTAAAATTAAGTTTATTATTTCTATATAATGAATTTAAATTGTGAAATGTATGTATATATTATATTTATCACATTGAAATTTCAAAAAATAAAGCTATTATTATTATTAACAACAACTGAATTTTGACAGCCGAAAGTTTAAAAATTTTTGAGCCAAAATGTAATTGTAGAAAATATACCCGAATTTAAATATTCATGAACAGCAAAAATTTCAGTCAAATTTTTTTTTTAGCTTTCTCTTCGAAAAAGGTTTATTTGAAAATTTGCAGCGCTGAAAAACAAAATGTCATAATGTAAAAAAAAAAAACAGTCAAAATGATGAGGTTACCCATAAAATCTGCAACTTTTGACATAATTCAATCAGCAATGCAAATCTAGAAACTGCATTTATCATTCCGTTTTTTCATCCATTCAAAAGACGAGTTTTTACCACTCTTGCTTTTTTTTAACCAAGTCTTGAAAACCTACATCTACTCTCTTGCCACCAATTCATTCAAAAGTTCATGCATCATCATCAAAAAAAAACTTACGTAATAACAAGGTAAAATTGACCGCAATCGCGTCACATATTTAGTTGTTGTTTTTTTAACACAACGCATTGGCTACACATTACAAAAGATAGCGTTCACAATCGTCAACTGATCCGGTCAAGATCAAAGATCATTAGTGGCTTGCGGTTATGATCGTTACGAAAAAACGTAGCGCGAAACTTTGAAGAAACATTTTTTTTTATTTCATAAAGTTAACTACATATGTATATGCGATTTGACATTTTTTGACCTTTTCATGTGACGAGATCTTTGCACTCAAACAATTGGAATTATGTAGAAAAAAAAAACAGAACCACAATCAAATTGTAATTTGATCGCGCTAGACGAGCCATGCTAGAGGGGTCTGTAATTCTCGATCAATTGTCTATCGTGTGGTAATTATGATTATAAAATGGAACAAGGGGAAATGAATTTCAATTTCATGGTGATATTCAGGTTTTGGTTGGGTATGGGCGCTACAGGGTACTATATATTTTTTTTTACAGTTTCAGGTTTTGAAATGATCTTTATATTTGGTATGATCACGGAATTTTACGAAAATTTTAGTTTTAAAATTATAAATGTGACTAACGATTGCAATTGTGACTGCCAAAATATGTTTTAATGATAAAAGATTTTCTG
Organism: Chorisops tibialis; assembly: GCA_963669355.1. Taxonomy (NCBI): domain Eukaryota; kingdom Metazoa; phylum Arthropoda; class Insecta; order Diptera; family Stratiomyidae; genus Chorisops; species Chorisops tibialis. The sequence goes on along the minus strand of OY770263.1, from coordinate 165,459,871 downwards.
TTATATCCCAATTATTAATACTTCTTTACAAAATCGGGACAAAAAATGGTTTTATCTTGATTTTGGAAACATTGCGTTTTTCATTTGGAGCAGAGTGTCCTATAGCGTTTTCCACTGGTTGCACTAGTTCAGGATTTCGTTTTCAACTAGCAAATTTCAGTGCGACTCATAAAAAAGAGCATAGACTATAGGAGTCTACTTATATCCCTTTAATTCAAGACTAGCGCTACTTGAATCCATATTTTGGTCTGCTTGGTAGTGTAGTTACTCTTGGTTACTCTATGGAGGAGAAATAACGAGACACCTGGTAATAGAGCTCGGTCAAGGTGGTAACCAGCTTTTCCGTTAAATTTGAAAAAGCGCCCACCTATTTTCCAGCATGCGAAAAATAAGCAAATGTGATTGCAAACCGTTCACTAGTACGTGAAACCTACCAAATCAATTTTTATCACTTTAAAGTTCTGCAAATAAAAGATATTTTCCAAATGAAACCACTAAAAAGTTAAACGGACACGTTGCGCGCATACATATGAAAGTAAAAGGCGCCCAACCTGACAGGTTGACCTAACTCTTTCAGATGCCTTGTTCTTTCTTCTTCATAGAGTAACTCTAGCTTCGTGGTGTTAGTGAGTTTCAGTCACGTACACTTCTTATTTTATCAATCTTAATGACATTTCAACTAGAACCGACCAAGTCGCTGTCAATAGGAGAAATGTCGATGAGAAATGTAAACAAAGAAAAACTGAATGTTTTGTTTGGAATATCTGTCCAATTACAGAAAAATTATGAAAAGCAACGTTTCCTAGTGACTCGGGAGGTAGTTGCGATACTCGTTTTTTAATGTGGTCTCGCCGGTAGCCCTCAAAATCAATAAAATTCCTATTAAGACCCCCTATAGGGGCATAGGACAGAAACAACTCTCTTCCACAAGGCGCGATCCTGAGCATCGGCTTTAAGCTGTTGCCAGGACTTGTTTATTCCTCTGGCCTCCTGCTCAACTGCTCGCTTCCATGTGTTACATGGTCGTCCAACCCAACGCCTCCCTTGAGGGTTATAATCCAGAGCCTTTTTTGAGATGTTTCGCTCTGGTTTCCTCAAAGTATGACCGATCCACTACCACTTTCGCCGTTGAATCTCAATACCTATTTTAGTCTGGCGGGTTGTACTCCAAAGTTCGTCGTTGAAGATTACTTCTGGCGAGAATATTCCTAAAATGCGCCGGAGGCATTAGTTTACGAAAGTCTGTAGTTTCTTGGTAAGTCGAACGGTCACTTTCCACGTAGTACAACCATATAACAACACGGATTTGATGCATGCGTCAAAAACTCGCAGCTTCGTGCGAAGGGAGATCTCTCTTAACCTCCAGAAAGGAGAAAGGATACCGAAGGCCTGACGAGCTTTATTTAGCCGAGCCTCAACATCCTTTTCGGCTCCACTGTCCATGCTGACAATGCTTCCGAGATAGCAAAAATCTTGCACCTCTTCCACATCCTGTCCATTAAGAACAATCGGTGTGCTTGCGTTCGAACCCATGTGCATGTACTTGGTTTTACGCACATTTATTTTCAGTCCCGCCTCTTTGCATTTAGAATGCAACGAGCGAATATTTGACTCTAAGTCCGAACGGTTATGTGCAAGCAAACACACGTCATCACCATAATCAAGGTGACTTAAGATGTTAAGTAGTCTCCATTGAAGACCTTTACCTTCCCCACCTTCCAGTGCAGCTTTCAAGATGTCATTTATTACCACCAGAAACAGGGCTGGTGATAATATGCAGCCTTGTCTGACACCCGTTCGCACAGGGAAGCTCTCGGACAGCTCTCCTCTATGCAAGACGCGACACCTTGCATCTTCGTAGGATTCGTTAATCATAGCTATGACCTTATCTGGAATATCTCTCCTACGCAAAGCATTCCATATGTAATCTCGCTTAACGCTGTCGAAAGCCTTCTCGAAGTCCACAAACATGAGATTTAGTGGCGAACCGATTTCGGCTGACTGCTCTAATATTATCCGTAGGGTATTTGTGTGGTCGGTACAAGACGATCCTTTACGGAATCCAGCCTGATAAACTTCGAGAGTGCTCTCGACTAATCCTATTGAGAATTACCTTAGCCATAATTTTTGATACGGCAGTAAGTAGACATATACCACGCCAATTGTCACAATCCCGAAGGTCGCCCTTCTTCGGAATTTTCACAATGACGCCCTCCTTCCATTCAGTCGGATATCTTCCTTCATTCCACACCTTAGTGAAGAGTGGGAGGAGTATATCGGCTGTTATTTCCGGGTCCGCTTTGAGGAGTTCGGTTGGTAGTCCGTCTATACCTGGAGCTTTCCTTCCCGCCATTGTACTACAAAATTCCACAAATAATTCGCCGTTTTCGGGTCTCTTAATCCAAGGTCGTGACGCGTCGACCCAAGGGTCACCATGCCTCCCCATGACGTGTTCTAGTCCAGTGTTGTGTGATTTAACCTGGGCGTTCATATCTCTCGAGATGATAATAATATCACCGTTTGGAACACGTTCGAAGGTGGCACTCAGTTGGCTATAAAACTCCTCTTTGTCACCAGATGTTGCGGTATTAGTTGGTGCGTAACACTGCAGAATTGTGACGTTTCTGACACTGGTCCTGAGCCTGACGACGATAATCCTATCCGAGATTGGTTCCCAGCTAATGAGACTGTTTCTCGCTCTCGGCGTAAGGACGAACGCCACGCCATTTCTGGCTTCACTTTCAGGGCCAATGTACAGAATAGTGTTTCCGCTAGAGGTTCGTTCTTCTCCTGATCCTGTCCACCTGACCTCGCTCAAGCCCAAGATTTGGATGTTATAGTGCTCCATTTCACGGTCGATCACTGATTGGCGGTGCAAGGACCGAGTAACCCCAGCTCTTCCCCCGTCATTCAATGTTCGAACGTTCCAGAAGCCAATCATAGTCCGTTTTCGAATGCCAAAAGTCGTTACCGTAGAATCAGTCCGTATCCGAGGCGATGTATCCGTTTCTCGTATCATTTGGGTCTTAAGATCACGGGTGATAAGGTGATCCAGTGAGTGTTCATTTGCCATTTTTTAGGACAAGCAGGACTGGTTGTGGGTGAATTCTACAGCCCCCATCCCACAGGGGGATAGTTAGCTCAGGTCCGTGGAGTCGCTAGTCTCCAAAGATAGTTGCAGGAATTGGTAAAACCTCATCCTACAACTACCCCCTTGCGGGTACTACCCTCTTGCGGGTACTACCCCCTTGCGGGTACTACCCGCCGGTAGCCCTCATCCCCGAAAAATGGTTGGATTGCGGGCGCAATAATTTTTGATGCGAAAGAATCGTGCAACACAATTTCAATCTTTCAATTTATTGTTTATGCTTATGCTATGGCAAAACGGCCCGAAAGAATACTGCGAAAAATGCCTTTCACGCTTCGATGTTGATCTCTTAAATCTTCTTTCATTGGACTCCTTGGAGAACAGACGTTTACACGCAAGAGTGGTTTTCGCTTTTAAAGTTAGAACTGAATTTATTTATTTTAACGAAGCGCGCGTGCGTTTAGTGAAATTAAATCAAAACTTTTTTTTGTGTTTAATATATTATTGTTTTCTTCTTAGTCTGAAATAGTCTAAAGTTTAAACGTTTAGACCTATATATTTACTTAGATTTCATTTTTTCTACTTACATTCGAGAATTGCCACTCCAACTTAATCCGCACAAGGTTTCTTACGACCTATCGTGTCCAGCGGAGCGCTTAACCTGCTGGCACACAGAGAGAAATTCGCTCATTTTTTCACATGAGATTCCAAAGGACGAATTTCCGCACTGTACTACCGCACTTCACACCAAACCCGAAGGCGGGCGGAAAATTCAAAAAAACAATAAATCACAATCGCACAAAAAAAAAACACTGGAATTTTCACCACACAAAAGCAAACTGCTGGACCATTGTTGCTCTTCTCAATTCCTTATTGCCCCGGGAAATTCGCGTCCATTTTCCTTTTTTGGGGGGGTCTCGATTTTCCTTCTTTCTGAAATCACTGCACCCATTTCTCTTTTTCTGTTTACGCGAATTACTTGTATTTTCGCCGTCTGCGTCGTGTATTCAAAAAAAGGAAAGACGAGAAAACACCGGGAATAGCGCGTTTGAAAAATTCTGGTCCGTCTCGACAATCACGTATTTGAAAATAAGAATTTCTAAGAACCGAATTGACAATGCCCTTCTGAAAATTCAAAAGTGCCATATCTTAATGCTGGGCGAAATCTTTCAAGCCCAAGCAAAATTGCGTTGCGCCATCTGTTGACACATGAAGTATGTATACGTATGAAGGAGGCAAATGACAACATCTCGCTCACGCATTTTGGTCTACGTAAATGTGTTAGTAGACCAACATTTACCAAGTCTTTTTATCTGAAGTTAGCTCAACATGGTGCGACCTACCCCATAGTAGAGTTATTGTATGGGAACGCTCCCTCTTCTGCGTATGTTGAGCTTGTACACGGAGCCGTTAATGGAGCTGTCACTCGTCTATTTTCAAAAAGTTAATGAATGATAGCTCGTACTGAAAAACGATAAAAGATTGCTTTTTGGCTTAAAATGTCAACGGAAAAGAAGAATTCGCAGCGCATACTAAAAGGAAAAGTTAATGGACAAAGACCGTAGGAGCTGCCAAGGCGAACCTAATGAGGTGACTACGACAAAAATGTTGAAAAACAACCCACAAAATGGTATCAGATGACCGTCGACTGAAATTGCACAAGCTACCAGGCATGGTAAGCATTTCAAAAAGTGCTGTATATCGCATATTGCCTGGACATGGAAGAGCGGTTCGCAAGATGGCTGCCGCGATTACTCACAATAAAAGAAAAACAGCGTCGTGGGGATGTTTCAATCGAGTGATTGACGACGTTCACAGCAATAAAGCCGAGGTTTTGCGTCGATTCATAACCATTTAGGAACCATGGGTCCATCATTTCACAACTGAGACGAAGGAAATTCAAAACAATAGACTGAGAGGGGAGAATCGGCTCCAAAGAAGGTGAAGACAGTACCATCTGCAGGTAAGGTCTTGGCGTCAGTTTTTTGGATTGCACGTGGGAAAATTTTCATTGATTATCTTCTGAAAGAAAAACCATTCAACGGCGTGTATTATGCGAACTTATTGCAGCTTTTGAGTGATCAAATCAAGAAAAAACGGGCGTATTGGACCGAAAAGAAAGTTATATTTTATCAAGACAATGCCCATCGATGCTTAAAATCATTGAGTTAAAGTTCAAATTGCTTCCTTACGCACCCTATGAAAGAAATGAAAGGGCAACAAACACGATACTCAGCACCTGTACAGGTCCTCATTTCTATACGGATGGATCGAAAACTAACCAGAGGACAGGTGCAGGGATTTATTTCCACGACCTCGACATCCACACTTAATTTCATCTTCCAGGACACGTGACGAAGTATTAGCTATAGGGTTATTCTATAAGAGGTGTTATTTTGAATAGCCCGCTATTTCGGTAGATGTCACTTTTGAAGCTGTCATTTTTTGACATTTGACAAGTAGAAACTAAGCCATTAATAAAAATGGAACGATACACGCTTCAACAACGCATTGAAATTATTAAAATTCACTACAAAAATGGTGAAAATTTGGCAGAGACGGTTCGTAGGGTTATCCAATAAGAGGTGTTATTTTGATATTCAAAGAAAAATGGCATTTTTTGAGATAAATGATCGGATGTTTATTTCATTGTAAAGAGGAAGGTATGTCGTTAATAATGGAAAGCATAATCAGCCAAATGGTCCGACGGGGTCATTGGACCTTACTTTTTCGAAAAAGAGGCTGGAGCAACAGTTACGGTGAATGGATTGCGCTATCGAGAAGTTTCCGGACCGCGTTATCTCTCGAAGAGGTGATCGCAATTGGCCACTGAGATCTTGTGATTTAAAACCTTGCGACTTCTTCCTTTGGGGCTACGTGAAAGATAAGGTCTACGCCAACAGCCCAGCGTCGATTGAAGACCTCAAAGATGGAATTCGTGAGACTATCGAGGACATAGGGCAGCCACTTTGCGATTTGGTTATGAAAAATTTCATGGAAAGGATACGGTCCTGTAAGCGTGGTCGTGGTGACCATTTGGCTGATGTTGTTTTCCATTATTAACGGCATACCTTCCTCTTTATAATGAAATAAACAGCCGATCATTTATCTCAAAAAATGCCATTTTTCTTTGAATATCAAATTAACACCTCTTATAGAATAACCCTATATTAACGAGTGCACAAAAATTATTTTAGATATGCAGAACAGTCTCGAACAGCAGGGTTGCACTTCTGGCACTCCAATCCTACAGGACCACGTCCAAACTAGTGTCCATTTGTAGACACAATTAAATCTCCTAGCGGTTATAACCAAAGTATTTCTAATTTGGATACCGGGTCATAGCGAACTGTTAGGAAACGACGCAGCAGACACGCTTGCGCGGTAAGGATCTGCAAACATTAACTCCACTAGGAAGTCAGTAGATGTAGCACCAACAGTGCTGAAGACTAGCTTCAAACAAACTATTTTGGATTCTTTCTTGACGAGGTGGCGGCAGCTGGACAGCTGCAGAACGGTCAGATCCTTTTGGGAAGAACCGAATAAAAATATCACAGCTCAGTTGTTACAACGTAGTCGCTAGAGCATCCGAACTGTTGTTCGCCTGACCACAGGTCATTGCTTGCTTAAGCTGCACGCATTCAGGCTGCGGATCGCGACCGACAGCCTTTGCAGAGGTTGCGAGAAAGACGAAGAATCTATCGAACATTATCTTTGTCACTGTCCGCAAATCTCCAACAGTCGTCTCCTTTGTTTAGGCTCTAGATTCCTCTTAGAACTAAACGACCTCAGAGGCGTCAAACATTCGAGCCTATTTCGGTTTGTAAATCGAACCAAGTAGCTAGCATAGGAGGAGTGGAAACCATCTCATAATGAATATGGGGAGTACAATGAGCCCAAATAGATGGCCCCAGTGCATTATGGTTCACATTGTTGTTTCTACAACCTAAACCTACCCACCCTATTCGCCAGATTTAGCCCCCTTGGATTATTTTCTGTTTCCAAACTTGAAAAATAGCACGGTGGTTAAATATTTGCCAAGAGTGTAGAGGTAGAGTTTGTGGTTTATGGCTATTTGGAGGAGCTCGACGGTTCTCACTGTAAACAGGGTAATGAAGCTATTGAACATCGCAGGAAAAAGTGTATAGAGGAGACTATGTTGAGAACTAAACATATTTTTTTCCAAATATTTTTTGCTTACAGTGTGTTCAAGAAGTGTCCCAGAACCTGGCATCAAAAACGGGATCACAACCCCCAAACCGCAACTGACAGAAAAACATGTACAAAAAAGATTGAGTTGTGCATGGGAGAATTTGGAACGCAATTGCAGCAAATTAGTTCTTACCGATGAGTCATCTATCATTATCTTCAATCACTGGAAGAAGGCGTGGACAAAAAGCAGTGAGAGATTGTAGCAACGTACCGTCAAACATCCAGCAAAGGTGCATGCTTATGGGTGCTTCTCTGAAAAAGAATTCGGAAAGTTGATTGCTTTCACAAGAAATCTGAATGGATTGTTAAAGTCTGTTGAGTTGATGTAGGTATGTACTCCAAAACGATGACTGGATTCTCCAAGACGACAACGACCCTATACATCGAAGTCACTTCTGCATATCGTGGAGGGCGGAAAATGGGATAACGACTTCGGACTGGCCATCGCAGAGTTCTGATGCAAATCCCATTGAAAATGTGTGGTCATTCATGACAACTAAACTAAAACGTAAAAAATATCCACTACGCAACAGCTTATTCGAAGTTTAAAACAAATTTAGAGAGGTCTAAGTGTGGATTACGCTAAAAAATTGAGCCAAAGTTGTCAAAGAAGATGTCAGGCAATTATAGATAACAGCGGTGACTGAACGTCATATTAACATAGTTGCGAAATCAACATATTAGTACAGTTTAAGAAATAAATATGAGTATATTGAATTTCGTAGTATTTATTGCCTTTTTTGAGATACGTTTTTCTTGAACACACTGTACTTTGTTTTATGTGGGACTGCCTTTGTACTGTGTAAAACTTACTTTGTTTAAAAGATTGATCCATTTCAAGAAGTTTACAAAGTTTGAAGCATGTTTACTAACATTATCTAGTTTTTCAAAATAACAACTTATCGAACCTATAAAACCTTTCAAGCAGTTTAAAACTAAATTCCACAGTTTGAAACCGCATTCGAAAGCTTAAAAAATTGTTCCAACAGTTAGAAACCGAAATGCCCTCACATGATTGCAAAGCTACAATCATAAATTCGTTTCTACCCCGAAAACTACTACAAAACCAGACACTCCCTATGTACATATCGCGAACTTTCTCTCCCTCTCCTCCACCATAAAAAAAGATCAAATGTTGCGATTATCCAGTTCTCGTGCTTCGCAAGTAGACAAAATTGAACGAGCGCAAAATTAACTTAATTGAAACGGCCAAGCCCAATAACCTAAATATGTTATATGCGGGACGAAAATTAAAAACATCGTCACGCCGACCCGACTTCTTAACTATCTCAATCAGAGTTTTAGTGCCGACCATAACTTACATGGTACTAAAACATAGTGTCATAGCTATTCCTTCCTCACTAGTTAGTTGTGGTGGTTGGTTCTTTTTTATTTCAGCATAGCAATTCGTCTCTAATGTTGTACCCGCTTCATATGATTTCATTAAAATTTAAGAGGGCAAACAAGACACCAAGCTGACCTCTAACCTAGGTCACTTATTTGGCCTCAACGAAAGGTGGTACTGTATGGTTCGTGTCTAGGAATTTTATCTTTGCATATCTCAACGAGTTGTTAGTTCCGATTTAATGTCCTTTGGTCAGGGAAGGCAAAAAGACTCTGCTGTGTAGGGGATTGAATTCGCTATCTTGTTTTTTTTTTATGATGAAAGGGCATGCCAGCGGTTGATGTGGGATGAAAATTACAGGGAATTTTCCGTCATGATTCATTTTCACACCCGTCGTGGTGGGAATTCCTAAGGATAATTGATGATTGTGCGACGAGTCATAGTCATCTTCTTATCGATCCGAAAAAAGTATGAGCTGGATGAAGTCCTTGGGATTGAAATAAGCAGTTGGATTTTTTTTTTTTCAGAGCGATATTTTTTGTTTTTGCAAATTGCTCTGGCAATTTTTCCCATCAGGAATTTTTTTAAGGATCTTGGATCGAAGATTTTGCATAATTAGAAATGAAAAATATTTGTGACCGTGTAGGTTTATTTCTAAATCTAAAGTGGGGCTCAAATTAATGTGTCGTTAGAAGCAGCTGCGCGAAGTTTCGAAATGTTTGTCATCAGCTGCGCTATGTTGTCCAAACTTATAGTGCTCCGCAGAAAAAAGGTAGTTTATCCTTTGATGTTCATGATTTTGATTAAGTTACGGATTTAATGCCGACTGCGCCATATCGATTCAACTCTAAAGGTACATCCAGACCATGCCTCATTTTATTGCGTTTAGCGCATGCCTTCTACAAAAAAAGCGCAATCAAGACTCCCTCAATAGCGCACAAGCAAATCCTTCTAAATAGCACACAAGCAAAGATCCCCGACTGATATATAGATCACGCGCGGTATTGAAGATGATTTGCTCGTGTTTTTTAGGACGACTTGCCTGTGCGCTGTTGATGGCGTTTGGCTTACGCTTTTGTTGTAAAGCGTGTCCCATTAAGAACGCCTATTTTGAAATATTTTGAATTTAGCCCCATTTTTTTATGTCGGTCGTGTAGCGTTTGTCAGATATTCTCTTCCATACATAATCTCCATGTCTACAATCTTTATTAAAATAAAAACACCATAGCTTTTCAAATAGCCACAGTTTTTTTTCGGTCGTCTTAAACACCTTGTAGAGGGTGTCCCACTAAGACCGCCTATTTTCAATTATTTTGAATTTAGTCCCATTTTTTTGGTGTCAGTCGTGCAGCCAACCAAACCAAATTCCTGTTAAGACCCCCTTTAGAGGCATAGGACAGAAACAGCTCTCTTCTACAAGACGCGATCCTGAGCTTCGGCCCTTAGCTGTTGCCAGTGCTTGTTTATTCCTCTGGCCTCCTGCTCAACTACTCGCTTACATGGTCGACCAATAAGACGCCTTTCTTGAGGAATATAATCCATAGCCTGTTTGGCGATATTTCGCTCTGGTTTCCTCAAAGTGTTATCGATCCACTGGCAGTTCCGCTTGTGAATCTCAATGCCTATTTTATTCTGTCCAGTTGTATTCCAAAGTTCGTCGTTGAAGATCACTTCTGGCCAGAATATCCCTAAAATGCGTCGGAGGCATTGGTTCACGAAAGTTTGCATTCTCTTGGTAACTCGAACGGTCACTTTCCACGTAGTACAAACGTATAACAGATTTGACGTATGCGTCAAATACACTTAGCTTAGTGCGAAGGGAGATCTCTCTTAAGCTTCAGAAAGGGGAAAGGATACCGAAGGCCTGACAAGCTTTATTTAGACGAACCTTAATATCCTTTTCGGCTCCGCCGCCCATGCTTCCGAGATAACAAAAATCTTGCAGCTCTTCCACATCTTGTCTGTTAAGAACAATTGGTGTGCTTGTGTTCGAACCCATGTGCATGTACTTGATTATACGCAAATTTATTTCCAGTCCTGCCTCTTCGCATTCAGAATGCAGCAAGCGAACATTAGGCTCTAAGTCCCACACGGTCGTGCAGGGTTTGCCGGTTATAATGTTCCATATATAACCTCCATGTCTTTTATTGACATAAAAACAACAGAGCTTTTCAAGTAAACACTACGATTTTTTCTTTTCAATATTCAAAATAGGCGGTCGTAATGAGACTTTCTTGCGTGTTCCATTAAGACCACCAATTTTGAATTTAGCCCCATTTTTTTATGTCGGTCGTGAAGTGTTTGCGGGATATTCTGTTCTATATAATAACCTCCATGCCTACACTCTTTATTAAAATAAAAACATAACAGGACTACGATTGGGCGTAAAGCCCAATAGTGTGATACTCTAGATGAAAGAGAAATTTTTTGATTTCGAAAAATTTTGTGGGGGAAGTGGTACAGGGGCTGACGACATTGAACTAATTTTTTCTCATCACGCTAGAGTTGCTATCAAAATGTTTTATACAAAATTTAGGATTCAAAAATTTAATAGGTACTGAGAGTGTATGGGATTTAGGATTCAAAAATTTAATAGATGCTGAGAAAATTAGTGTATTGGATTTAGTGAAATTGTGCAGTTTGTATGGGAGGTGGTAGTAGGAGGGGCGAGTCCTTAAAGACTTTTCCAGAAATAACTATTAAATTATAGATTAGTAGCATTCATAGTTTTCAGGAAAATCCACTTTTTGTAAAGTTGCGAAATTGTGTCAGATTATACGGGAGGGGGTAGAAGGAGTAAAGCTAATAGTCTAATATTTTTCTGGCCTTACTAATAATTCTAAATAAATATTAAGTGCACAATTTCAGCTGAACAAATTTTATATGCACTGAGCATATTGGCTTAGAGTATTTCATGAAAAAGTACAGTTTTTATGGGAGGTGGGAGAAGGAAGGGGAGGACTCTAATAATTTTTATTGATTGAAATTATCATAAAAGTAATATACTCCAAATTTCAGATCAATAGCATCTATGCTTTTGGAACAAATCTGTTTATTGTCGAATTGCAAAATTGTGTCATTTTGTATGGGAAGGGGTAGAAGGGGTAAAGCAAATCGTCTAATTTTTGTTGGTCTTACTAATGATTTTAAATAAGTTATTGGTGCACAATTTTAGCTCGATAAATTTTATACGTACTGAGTAAATTGGCTTAGAACATTTCATGAAAAAGTGCAGTTTGTATGCGAGGGGGTGGAAGAAGAGGAAGGACACAAATTCTCTTTATACCATGCGTTGAAATTATTATAAAAGTAATATATTCCAAATTTTAGACTAATAGCTGTTATACTTGCCGAGCAAACCAGTATATTGTCGAATTGCGAAATTGTGTTATTTTGTATGGAAGGGGGTAGAAGGGGTGAAGCTAATCGTCTAATTTTTTTTAGTCTTATATTTAGTGCACAATTTGAGGTCGATTTTGTATTGGAGGTGGTGGCAAGAGGGGGAAGAATAGAATAAATTATATACGATAAATTTAAGTCATCATAAAACTAATACATTCCAAATTTCAGATTAATAGCTTTTATACTTTGCGAGCAAATCCGTTTATTGTCCGTTTGCGAAATTGTGTCATTTTGTATGGGAGGAGGTAGAAGAGGTGGAGCGATGTGGCCCGTTCAGCAACTTAACCTTGCTTTTTTGTCAAGGGCTTGGACAAAATTTGAACTTTGTAGCCCAATGCGTTCTACAGTTAGAAAGGACGCAGACGGACGGAAGGAGATGTGGTTTTGAGATGTTCGATTAATTATATGAACTTCTGTATCATTCATTTTTTTGTCCGAGCTTTATTTCTTGGCGTTACAAACTTTGTGACAAACTTATAATATTTTATATTTTATAAATATCAGAGCTCTTACTGCGGTTGTTTTTCAAATTTCAAAATAGGTGGTCGTAATGGGACACCCATTAGAAGGCATGCGCTAAGTGCAAGAAAATGAGGCATCGTCTGGACGTACCTTTAGGTCTTTTCGCAAGTTGCGCATTATCCATCAACTAAGCCATGTTGACCACGTTCCAGATATTAACAAAACCGAAAAGCAGAAAATTAAGATGACAATGATATGCTGGGAGTACAAAATGGAAAACCGCGTTTTTTTTCGAAATTCGACCCGTTATTGTGTAAAAATGGTTTAATATTTTTTCAAGGAAATTTCTATCTTTCTGGCAGCATATGGATTCCGCGTCGAAAAAACTGCTCTTTTGTTGGAGCCGATTCATGAATCGGCCCAATTTTTGGCTTCTTCGTAAGAATGGAAGTGCTGCTCAGCCAGGCCATGCGTTATCGATCAGAATAGCTGGTAGTCGGAAGGGGCGATGTCTGGAGAACGGCGGGTGGAATAGGACGTCCCATTTCAGTGTTTCCAGGTAGGTTTTCACAACAGGAGCATCATGTGACCGATCGTCGTCGTGTTGCAAAATCACTTTGTCGTGTCTCTCCTCGTTTTGCGTCCGTTTCTCCTTCAATGCTCGGCTCAAACGCATTAGTTTTTTTTGTACCGATCTCCCGTGATGGTTTCACCCGGTTGCAGTAGCTCATAAAACACAGCATGATTTTCGAGCCATGGATGTTGGGCTTGACGGTCGAAGTTAATGCATGGCCGTGGTAGCCCCACGGTTTTTTTTCGCTTTGGATTATCGTAATGGATCCATTTCTCATCCCCAATGACAATGTGATGCAAAAACATTTCCTTTTTAGCCGCTGCAGCTGTTCGCATGTGAAAAAACGTTGCTCGGCTTCAACTCGTATGGCATACAATATCCTTGCTTTTGTATCATTCCCAAAAAATTTCAAACGATGTGGTTGCGTCAAGCACAAGGAATCTGCTTGTTGCGTTTGGCCTGAATCGGTATTGGCTCAAACTTCGACATATTCGCCCACAAAAATGTATATGACGCCAAAAAAAGTTGACAAATCAAATGATGAGGAGTTGTTGGCAGATGCCTAACCTTACCGTGTGACGTTTCCGATTCGCCATTTTTGACCAGTGTTTACTGATGGCACTATCTATTGGGAAACGGCGAGTTCCAATTTATACTCACGATAATTTCCATAAAATTCCAGAAATTAGCTGCACTAAATTACATTAAAATTTATTTTTTTAATTTTCCTATGTCTACCTCGACCCAAATCAAGGTTAAAACTTCATTTTACCCCATCATTCATTCTCCCGTTTTCAGCAGCTCCAAAATTAATTGAAACAAGAAACCGTAGAGATTTTTCATGCCCATTGATTGAGATCACAAAACTTGTTGAAAATCTAATGAAACATAATTAAGGTCTGAAAGAAAACTGCGTGAATCATTTGAAATATTTCCAACTGCTTGAACTTGAAATTTATCTGAAAAAAAAATTGTTCTTAAAGTGCAAAACTCACTCGACAAGATCGCTGCTTTTTTTCCATTATAATGGCCGGATCGCTTTTACATTGTTTGCCTTGTCCTACTCCGCAAGAGTAAATCTCATTGCAGTTCGATCGCGATCACTGATCTGACTCACGATCACTGATCTTGTCTTTTATATTCACGATATTTATAAGAGCGATCTTAAGGAAGATCGCTATGAAGAAACCTTCTATGGACTCTGTCTTACTCATAATAGGCCGGAATTCTAATTTTAGATGTGATATTCTCCGTTTATTAATTCTCCTTATAGAAATTTATTTTCAGCAGCTGCTTATTTGGTTAGCGAATTTAAATGATCGACTGAGAGACGAATTTGAAAAGGCCATTTGGCGGAAATAAACACTTTAGCGGAAAAACCAGTTTTTTTGTGATACAAAAAATTGTTTGTTATATGGGCGCGAATATTGCAATTTAATAAAATGCTGGTTCGCGAACGTTTCAGATAGGTGCACTTTAAATTGAAACACTGAAAAATGTTTTTAATATCCATGAAATTGGCTTTAGTTGAAAGATAATTTTATGGCATATGAATATGAATATGATTTCGGGCATGTGACCGGCGCGGCTGGCGCGTACATGGCGTAATCTGGAAGTCGAATTTTCACACACTCTTCGCAGTAAATCGGGCTTTATTTCGGCAATAACGCGTCCAAGTGTTCAAGAGTTTCTGGTTTATCGGCATAGACGTGGAACTTTACATATCCCCAGAGAAAAAAATCGAATGACATATGAACCAATGATTCCACCGGCCCATAAAGCGCACTAAATGGTGACTTTTTCTGGATGTAATGGTGTTTCGAAATGGATAATCAAATTGTGGATCAATGGCAATACTTCCTTCGACCCATTCACCAAATGTAAGGTCTATTCATGATTGCCAAGCCAAACTAACCCCAAAAACAACCGGGAACTGTCAAATCAGCTGTCAAGGAAAACAGTGCTGCCAAATTAAAGTTCTGCGCCTCTAAACACTCTTTAGTTGAATAGCTGCTCGTTCGGTTTTAGTTATATTTGATAATTTGGAGTTGTAGTATTTTACGATCACTTACGATTGAATAGCTTATTATTTATGCATGTAACAGAACCATAGCTTAGAGTTGTAAAGATTCAACAGCGATTGCTGTTTGATAGCTCCACGACAGCTTGGAAACGAGCTCTACTATCGCTTGAAATTGGATGGCTCGACGACAATGGCGTAACTAATAACAGCGGCGCCACCCCTCCCCCCCAAATTGGGAGAAACTTTAAAGTAATTTTTTTTATGCGTTGGGGTCCGAAAAGAGGAGGCTAAAAAAAATTGTCGGAAGAATTTTTTTTTAAATGATTATATCTTCAAAATTACCATAATATGGCCTTAACCCGAACAAAGGTGTTCCCCCTTTGGTCTTATGGAAATGTCGAGATTTTTTTACACTAGCTCTAAATATTCTTCACTTCTCTCTCCACACAGGTAGGTTTCCTATTATGTGGAAGTCCTCTTTTCTAGTACCCATTCACAAGTGTGGCGACAAAAGTAACATTGCAAATTATAGACCGATCTCCATCCAACCTACTGCCGCTAAAATTTTCGATAAAATTGTTAGTAACAAGCTCACTCCGTTAATTAAAGACATTATATCACCTATATTGATAAGATTACCAATGTAATGGAGTGCAACCTTCAATTACACGCAGTTTTCACCGACTTTTCTAAGGTATTTGATAAAAACAATTTTAATTTCCAAATTAAATTACTATGGAATTTCCGGTACGTTAGTTTCATGGTCTAGTGATTACCTGCTGAATCGCATTTCCTCTGTCAATTTAAAAACTGCTAAGTCTACTTCATTCCCAGTAAAAGCTGGCGTACCCCAGGGCTCCCATCTGGGACCCCTTCTATTTCTATTATTTATCAATGACATTTCTTCTATATTCCATGATGTCGATCATCAATTATTTGCAGATGATTTAAAAATCTTCAAAACTATTAGAACAGTCCAGCACTTTGCTACTCTGCACACTAACATCGACGCATTGTTCCACTGGCGCTCGTCTAACCATCTTTCGCTCAACATTCCTAAATGTTCGTACATAGTTTTCAGCGGATCTCGTATATGCCTCAATTACCACTACTGCATTAATAGCCAACCAGTGCTAGAAGTGCAGGTCATCAAAGATTTGGGCATTATGTTGGAGTCGTTCTTAAATTTTGTACCCCACTTTACTAAAATATGCAATTTCGCTTGAAGAATGCTAGGATTCATTATCCGGAATAGTCTGGATTTCACGAATATTTTTTCCATAAAAATGCTCTATTGCTCATTAGTCCGTCCTCATCTTGAGTACTTATCTGAGCTATGGAATCTATGCTTCCTAATTTACTCAAAAAATATTGAAAAGGTTCAGCACAAATTTCTCCGGCTTTAAGCTTCAAATTCGAATGGAGGACATCGACTGTGACTCCATGCTCAGACTGCTTAACCTAACTAATCTTTCTACTCGTCGTGTGCAGTCGGATCTTATCGTCTTATATAGAGTTTTGAATGGTTTCTTGGATTGCCCGCTTTTACTTGAGGGCTTAAACTTTAGAGTTCCAAGTCACTCTTCCCGCTCAACGGATTTATTTTATGTCGGTCGTCATATTACCCGCTATGGGCAAAATGGGTCCCACGGCAAGACTAATGAGAACTGCTAAAAACTTTTCTGATTCATTAGATTTTTTCAATACTTGTATTAATGAAATTAAAAGTGCTGTAAATGCGTAATACACACATCTTATATTTATTATGTAATCAGATCGGGGGAAGGGGAAGGGGGTGCAAAGAAAAACACTTAAAAATTAATATCTCGATTATCTCTTAAGCTATGTAATTGAAAATTGGAACATATATTAAGCTGTACTAGTAAAATACAAGGAAAATATAACATTTGGACATTATATTGGGTCTCGAAAAAAGCGTGGCGTTTTTTTTAGTAAAATTGAACTGGTTTTCTTATAGTGTGAAAATGAATTTTTTTTAAACCAAATAAGCTCCATTATTATCGACAATGTTTCACCATTTTCCGGGTAGAGCCATGGTGTCATCGGCGAAAAATTTCTGTGGCTTCGGTTGAAAAACTGAATCAAGTGGTTTTCATAGGCTTCTTTTGAAACCAGCTTAATTCCATTGAGAGAGTTCTTCAAAGATCGAACAAGTGATATTCAGAAGATGCTATGTCATGTTCCCAACCAAGCTCTCGCGATTTTTGATGGGTCATCAAAGAAGTGTTGTCATGATGGAAGATAACACCTTTCCTATTATTCAATTTGGGCCGTTTTCTTTCAATTGCTTGGCGCAATCTCTCTAGTTGTCCACAGTAGAGTTTAGAATCAATCGTCTGACCAACTGGAAGTAGCTCATTTTGGACGATTTTCTTTCAGTCCTACCATACACACAGCATCATCTTTTTCGGCGTCAATCCTGGTTTCGCGAATGCTTGTGAAGGCTCACAATCACGGTCTTTGACGCTTACGATTGTCGTACGTCACCCATTTTTCATCACCGGTTATGGCACGTTGCACAAATGGCTCGATTTTATTGCATTTCACCAGCGTATCGCAGATGTTAATTCGGTCTATCTTGTTTTTCGCGCTCAACTCACGAGGAAACTATATATCGAGCTTCTTTTTGTAGCTAGCTTTGTGTAAATGGTTCAAAACAGTTTTGTAGTCAATGCCTACCTTACCTCCATACCAATATCGTTACTGCCAATATGCTTATCTTGTCAGGCTTTTTCAAGAATTTCATCAGTTTTTTCAGTAATCGGGCGACCAGAACGTGACTCATCTTTCTTACCAAAATTAGCAGAACGAAAGCGAGTGAACCATTTCCGCGCAGCAGATTTTGATAAAGTACGTTCACGTACAAAGCACAAATTTTTTCACAAGCCTACGCAGCGTTTTTCCCTTTGTCGTAATAGTATTGCAAAATATAGCCTAATTCTTCACTACTTTTGTCCATTTTCAAACGCAAACAACTTTCCAACCACTGAAACATTGTTTATACGCTCAAAGTATCACCTTTCCAACGAGCGTTTAGTGGTATCGCTCCGATCTGTATTTCCTGAGTTATTTACAATTGACGTCATCTATCAGGAAAAGCGCCACGAACTTTTTTCCCAGACCTAATATAACATTTGGACATAATAGGAGTGGGGGAAAATTGGGAGCATTTTAAAAATGGTGCACTTTTCAAAATTTCAAACCGTTATATTTCAAAACTGAGTACAGATATCAAATCAAAAATTCGTCAAATTATAGAACCACACAGTTTTTAATTTTGGCAAACATTTTAAGTTGAGGGATGTAATGGGCGGGAGGTGGTAAGCAAAAATGTCAAAAATTTTAAGTGATTTCTTAGGGCTCTGTTGAAAGATGCAAAGTTTAAGCTTTCCATGTGGATACACCTATTTGATATCTTCTTCAATGGCACTACAGCCCCAATCGGGACTTGGCCTTCTCACCATCAGGTTCCTTAACATTTTATTTGTTATTTTGAATCTACGAGTTTTCCATTTTCGCAGATTGAGGTGGCCGAGATATACCCAAGCAGGCAGTGTGCTGAAATTATACGTTGACCAGGGTTTGAACTCCCGACCTTCGCTTTATAGACCAACACGCTACTTACTAGGCTATACCCTAGCTTATATATTTGATATACATATAGAAACAATAATAGTTTGTTCCACGATTGTTATGCACCGAAGGTGGGGGGGGGGGATCTAACGTGTACAAGGTGTTTCATGTGCAATGAAAAAAACACGAAAACTGAAAATTTTTGAATTAAATTCTAAAGGTAGAAACTTGAAAATTTGTGAAATGCATTTACAAGAAATCCCTTAAAGTATTTAATATTAAATGGTCGAATACCTTCAAAACTTTTACCCCCAAATTTATTTTTCCGACCATTTTTAAGAAATAATTATCACCGAACTATTAAAAGCTATCAGTTTAAAATTTTGCGCAATAACTTTTAAAAATCATCATCATCATCATCAATGGCGCGACAGCCCAAATCGGGCCCTGGCCTCCTGAAGTCGTCGCCTCCAATCGTCTCGATCCAAAAACCGCGTCCTACAGCTGCTAATTTTTAATATGGCTTTGCTGTCTTCATCAACCAAGTCTTCCCATCGCTTGCGTGGTTTGCCTACTGGCCGGTCACCACTCGCTCTGCCTTTAAGAACACTTTTGGGGATTCTTCTGTCTTCCATTCGCTCTACATGACCAGCCCACTGCAGTTTACGTAGCTTGATGAACGTTGAAGGTTCTGGCTCGTCGTAGAGTTGAAACAAGGACCTTTCTTTCGAATGTGTTAACTGCTTTTTCAGAAGGTCGCGTTAATGTCTACGTCTCGCTGCCATAATAGAGCACAGGTCGTATAATAGTTTTATAAATGAGCAGCTCATTGTTCCTGTGCACTTGGATTTCATTATTGGAAGTACCGAATAATACGTCTTATTTGCAAGTATTATCCCTCGTTTGATTTCGTATGTTTCATTACCGTCCTTTGCTAAATTAGCCCCAAGATATATGAAGTTGTCCACACTCTCCAAATTATATTCCGCAATTGTTATGTTTTGTCCGATTGTCCTTCTTGTTTGCGTCATTAATTTTGTTTTGCTTTTTTTTTGCGGCGGAGTCAAGATTGACAAATACCTCCTTAGCACTAGGGAAAGATCTTGCTAGGATGTCAGCGTATGCTACTAGTTGGGTGGTCTTGAATAGTAGTGTCCCGTTGGTTGTGGAATCGGTTTGTATTCCCACTTGGGATTCAGTGTTCGTCATTGTGAGTCTTGTAAGTCGGACTAGTTTTGGGGGAATTTCAACTTTTAAAAATAGTTGAAATGAAATTGCTTCAAAAGTGTTGAGATCACGCTTGCACTTCTACCCCCTCGCATACAAAAGTATGATTTCGATCAATCAACAAATAACCAACAAATTAAAAGCCACGAACTTGACATTTTGTACGAGCACCTTACAAGAGAAACGAAATAAAAATGCATCACAAATTTTACGATTCCCTTATCTCCTCTACCCTCTCCCATTAAATGTTTGGTTTTGTGAATGTAAAATACATCGAATTTTATGAAAATTCTATGCAACTTCGTCTATAAAACTGACATTCTGTACAGAGAATATTGGAGGTGATTCAAGTAATCAATTAAAAATGATTAACATCCACCCATCCTTTTTATCACTCACCCCTTTTATTCTTACGGGCATCGAAAAAAATTCAGGGGTCATCCTTTAATGCGCAATGCACAGTTGTGGATGTAGGAATTTGAAGTGGTGGTGAACGTTGCTCTCAAATTGTTGTAGGTCTTGTTGGAAAGAGATTGCCTTTCAATGAACTCCACATCACTGTCGTCCGAGGAATGAAGGACTGCCTAAAATTCACTGTTCTCCATGGTGTGAGCGTGCTTCTAGACGAGTATTTCGGGGGCATTAAATAGGGCTTTTAGTTTCTTACTGCAATTACCATGGAAATATCTATAGTAAATGCAGAGTATTCCGATATTTCGACAATGCTTCAGGGAGGCTATTGAAGCCGATATAGCCTCATCTCCAATCAATCGGAATGCGTGTTTTTGAATACGGTCGAGCAAAGCTAGGTGTGATTTTGGGGCCCCAGCCCAAACATGCGAGTTATACTCAAGACGTGGGCGGATATAAGCCTTGTAGATGGTAAATAGTTCGGAGGCAGAAAAGTATTTCTTACACTTCCGCGGAATGCCTAGAGGTTTTAAAGCATCAAGAGCGACTTCGTAAATGTGTTGACTCCAATGAAGGCGATTGTACGCCATTTAAGGACATATAGGCGACCGACGTCGGAACGTTATGTTCAAGAGATATATAACAGGACTACTTTTTTAAGGCATCAAACTCTACCCTGTTTTTCCTGTCCCATTCCGGGATTAAACTGAAGTTAGAGTTCAGTGATTGAATCGACTCATTACGACATGAGG
Source organism: Chorisops tibialis (assembly GCA_963669355.1). Taxonomy (NCBI): domain Eukaryota; kingdom Metazoa; phylum Arthropoda; class Insecta; order Diptera; family Stratiomyidae; genus Chorisops; species Chorisops tibialis. The sequence goes on along the minus strand of OY770263.1, from coordinate 165,438,781 downwards.
CCACCGATGTCGGACGAGCCTCCGCAGGAGAGTTAAATTGATAGATGTCATCTGCAAAACAGTGAATGGGATTGAAAGTAAGCAGAAGGTCGGTTACGAAGACCAAAAATAGAGTTGGAGATAAAACTGAGCCTTGAGGGACGCTGGAATCATTGAAAAAGGGTGCAGAAGTTACTCCGTCTAGTACGACTCGAATAGAGCGGTCGGTGAGAAAGAAACGAAATGTTAAAACCAAAACCCTTTAGCTTGTCTAAGAGACATTTGTGCCAACTCTATCAAACGCTTTGGCGATTTCAAGTGCAATAACTTGATCTTCACCAAATTTTGCGGATGCAGGAATTCCAACGCTCGGTAAAATAGACCAGGAGATCGCTTGTAGAACCGAGCGAAATCCATATTGGCGATCATGAATGAGATTTGTATCCACAAGAAAGTTGACTATCAATTGACAGCAGTTTCCATTACTTTTGAAAATACTGAGACATTGGCTATGGGGCGATAATTAGCGGTGTTTGCTTTGCTTCCTTTCTTTGGAATTGGCTAAACCTTCGCGACCTTCCAGATCTGAGGAAAGCACCCTGAAGAGTATGAAAAATGGTATGGATTACGAAGAGGTTTATCTAGAGAGGAAACGTAATTTTTAAGGACAATAGGAGGCAGACTTGTGAATATTGAGCTCCTGCAAGATTCTGGAAATAACCCTAGTTCGAAAACGAATTGGTGGCAGCGAGAAGCCAGAGTCCGATAACTACGGAGGACTCTGGTTCAACTGTGGTAGCTTCGAGTTTGTAGCGAAGTTTGCTGTCAAAACATTTGCTTTTTCAACAGGATTAATATCGGTCCGGTCATCCCCTCCCCTCATAAAAACCCAAACTTGCATAAATAAACGAATGAAATATTGATTATACGTACTGGAGCTATTGATCGTATTCGCAATTATGCCCTAGAACCTCCTTTCACTTAGTCTTCCCTAATTACTCTAACTTGCGTATTGACTTTCCACGCATTCTCAACTTGTCCCAAGAATATTAAAGTAGCGCCCGATTTGTTCGCGGTTTATTTTTATAGATTTTGTCATTTTAGATACTAATTCAACGTAATAGTCTTTCATGCATAGGTTCCTAAAAGTAATTATTTTTAATTTAGCCCCATTTTTTGTGTCGAAACAAATTATCCGACAAACGCTGCACGAGTTTGTCGGATGATTTGTTTCATACATAACCTTCATTTCTACACTCTTTATTAAAATGAAAACATCAGAGCATTTCAAATTAACATTGGGTTTTTTTTTTTAATTTCTTAATAGACGGTCTTAATGGAACACCCTTTATATTAGGAACCTAATTATGTAGTCACTGTAAACCATCTAGAGTATTGTACGATTGGGGTTTACCCGCAATCGTAGTTCTGTTATGTATATTTTTATCAGGAAGCTTATGAAATTTATCATCTGGTATATCGACATCAACTGTGATGAATTTTACTCAATTCTCGATTCATGTGTTGTAATGATTCTATAATTGTTTTTTATTATATGTATATTTTTAATATTTAATGACTGAAATTTATAAAATTATGAATAACAGACAAAAGTCTCCGGAAAAGAAAACGATTCAAATTCAAAATAAATAGAACAAGAAAATATGCGAAATTGTTCTTTCAGAACAATTACGAAAAATCCTTCTTTTTTTAGATTCTTACGCTTATTAACGAAATGCCCCGATCTCAAAGTTCGAGTATAACATGCTTTCAAATTACTTTGGGCGCCTCCGTCTCTCGGCGTCCTTAAACCCTGACGCCCTTAAATCTTGGCGCGCTTTAATCCTGGCACCCTTTCATCCTGGCACCCTTAAACCCTGGCGCCCCTCGCAATGCGTGGTTAGTGTGAGTGCTATTTACACCACTGCTCCATGATCATTGCTAGTTGTATTGGACCACAATTATTTGGATTTGAATTGTTTTACGAGATCACTTGTAAGTGAACTAATAAGATAGACCTACGATCGAGCCTACCCTCGCATAGATAACTTTAGATCACATAAATAGATCTGAAATGATTGGAGTTGCATATTTTACCGATCATCTGGAATTAGATCGCTTTTTAATTGCATAGCATAGCATAGCTTTACGATTGTTAGTCGTCACTTGCATAACTTCAACGATCGCTTAGATCCGCTCAACGATTAGAAGTGAAAATTTGCGAATCCATATATGACGACTGATTCGTCGTGGTGTATTTTATTTGTCCGGGCAATTGTATAATTCTCTCTCGTCTTCCCCTTTATTTAAATGGCTTCTCAATTGAATTAATCCGTGCATACAAATATCATTGTTTTAAATTTGAAATTGACGATTCAGCGTAATTTACAGCTAAACAGCGAGCATAAGGAAGTCGAAATTAAGATGAAGAAAACTTGCCACAAGGTAGTAACAAGCTTGCATTTGACGATTATTTCAGTCAGGAAGTATAAAAAAAATTGTTTAGTTATAATTTTGATGGTCAAAATTAATCGAGCGACTCGATTAAAATTTGCAATGAAATCTGAACGTATATTTTTTAGCCTTATCTCAAAGCAATCTTCTTGTAACTTATCAGAGAGCGATTTGCTTGAACAGGTTCCTCATTCGGTTGAAAAACTCCATATGACTCATTAAGGTGCTGGGGCTATAGGCGCCAAGATTACATATGGAAAAAATTGCGCAGCCGGTAAGTAAATATGAAAGAAGATTTAAAAAGCATTCACACAATTCCTCCCCATTTCTTTCATTCCCTTTCATAACATCAGTGTAGACGCCAAGATTGCATGTGGAAGAAATGGCGCAACCGGTAATGTAAATATGAAAGAAGATGTAAAAAGTACTCACAGGATTGCTCCCCATTTCTCGGTTCATTTCTGTAGTAAAAATGTAAAAATTACAATTTTGATGAGGTTTGTGCAATCGCGATCGCATAAATTTATCTAAAATGTGTACAGAACAGCATTTAGAATTAACCTTTTTCAACAACAACATTTTAAGATCCATTCCGGCAAAATACCTGTAAATTGCGATTGATACACCTCCAAAGCATTCTTCGCTGTTTTTTAATAAAAAATTTCAAGTCGCAGGTTATTTGGTTGCTCATTGATTCCAGTGCGGGCCTCTAAATGCGATGATTGTCGACCATTTTGAATCGGATTTGATTTTTTTTTTGGTATTGTTGCTATTTCTTGTCTTATCCACCAGTCTCGAGGTTTAAGCCCGTCTTGATTAAGCAGTTTACTTCCTGATCTTGCGTGGCTGTCTTGTCCACTGAAAAGATCTCCATTGAAACTTCTTCAAGCCTATCGCCAGAAATTTTACAATACGAATGATTCACATCGATTCCGTGATGAAAAATTATTTCTTGTTGTTGATTTTTTTTCTTGCGGCATATACTTAAAGTCTGTCTTGTTGATTGCTGACTAATTCAAGATACTTCTTCTCTCCTCCTTCCGCTTTGCCTACACCCACATCTTTATTGCTTTAATCTTCTGCCTATTTCCAAGTTAAAAATCGATCTATTCGAGCAGATCTTCAGAGTAAGGCTCATTGGCCCCGGGTTTTGTGATGGTCTTGGATCTTGGAAAATATTTTGACAGCCAGAGGGTCAAGATTAGATTCTAGGCCTATTCTCAGGTTCGTTTTGCAAGATATTTTTTCCCATACACATTTCTTCAGTTGTCTCAAAGGCATGACTTCATATTTTTTCAAGATATTTGTTATGCAAAAGATACAAAATATCTTGAAAAAAGCTGCATAAAACATTATCAAGAAGAATATTTTAAGGTTGACTGCGTACGCGACATTGTAAAATTTATTACATGAGAATTATCTACAAGCGATTTTTTATGACTCATATTGGTATGATTTATGCGATGAATCGGTACTGCAGATTAAATTTAAGCACTTAAATATATGTAAACGTCGGTTTTTTTTTTGCAATTTGCACGTAAACGAAGGTTGCTTTGTTATTTTAGTCTGAAGAAATAATTTCCACAACTAATTCCGACGTATCCGGAATTTCACGTGGAATTCTATGTGGATTTCCAATCGGGTTTCTGCCTAACGCTTCGTATTACATGATGTTCAGGGTGAAGTATCGTAGATATTTATTAAGAAATGTTTTAAGACTTTAGATCCGGGAAATAATGATATAGAGCAAAAGTTTGTGTTTTTTTTAAATTTCATCCTTACACATTTTTCGTTCATAAACAGATTATTTTGGATTCAATACGAGTTATTTTTCAGATATCCTTATTAACTTTGGTAGAGAAATATGACATGAGAGTTGGTATAGAAAAACAATTTCGTCCATAAATAGTCCCCTTAAAAAGGGACTGCGGCTCTTGCAGTTTTCAAAGTCTCAGGATAGAGGAAGTATAATTCCTTCAAAAAATATTTCATGCGACAAAAGGGATTTTTTTCAAAAATAAACTATTTAATCGACTGTAAGGTAAGTGTGTGGCTAGAGTGTAGCCTAGTAGGTAGCGTGCTGGTCTTGTAATGCGAAGGTCGTGCGTTTAGATCCCGGTCGACGCAATATATAATTCCAGCACATTGCGTGCTTGGATATATTTTGGTCACCTCAATCTACGAAAATGAAAAATTCATTGTGCGAAGGGCTAACAACAACCCATCCACAATAAGTAATAAAAAAAAAAATTTTAAGGAACCTGAATGTTAGGAGGCCAAGGTTCGATTTGGGCTATAGTGCCATTGTAGAAGAAAAAGAAGGGCCTTTTTTTTGGTGAATTTTGGGAGAGAGAGACAGAAATGGCGATGGACACTATTTTAGCGCTGAATGTTATATTTGCTTGGAAATATGCTATAGCAGGCAATGCGTTTCAAAGTCTAGAAGTTGGGGAGATGAATAACTGTCTATATTTCACTGTACGAGTAGGAATAGGGTTGAGGGTATACTTGTGCGCGTGTTTAGCTTGACGAGCGTTTTGGGGAAAAATATAAAGTGGAGGAATGAGTGATCTAAGTTCCGAACAACATTTACCTTGGAAGTAGCAATAGTAAATGCTGAGCACTCCGACGTTCCTACGATGCTCGATCGAGTCAATAGAACCCGTAATGGTGTCATCTCCAATTAGTCGGAACACATGTTTGTGGATTCGATCGAGCAGCGCAAGGTGTGTTTTGGGTGCCTCTGCCCAGAAATGCGAATTGTACTCTAAACCAGATCGAATGTAAGCCTTGTAGATGGTAGCTAAGTCATGAGGCGTAAAGTATTTTTTGCATTTGCGAAGAATACCTAGGCGTTTGGAGGTATCAAGGGCAACATCAAAGATATGTGTGCTCCAATCAAAGTTATTTAATTTTATTCCTAATATGAAAAACTCATCTGAAGAGCAAATTGGTACGCTATCAAAAGCTAAATTAGACGACGACGCTGGAACATCACGTTTAAGGGAAAGATGACACGCCTGTGTTTTAGCAGCATTGAACTCTACTCTATTTTTTCTGCCCTATTCCAGGATTAAGTCGAGGTCGGAGTTTAGCGAACCGAGTAACTCCCTGCGTTTGGAAGCGAAAGATTGCTTGTGAGAATCCGCAGCGGAGTTAAGTTCAAAAGTGTAATCTAAAGTACCGTCATCTGCAAAACTATAAATTGGATTGAGAGCATAAGACAAAAGGTCGTTAATGAATACTGAATGAAGAATAGATTAGGCGATAAGACAGAACCGTGACGGATACCAAAGTTATTTGGAAAAGAGGAAAAAGTAACTCCATCTAATACTATCTAGATAAACCAAGAGATCTTCCGCCGACTTTCCAGAACGGAAACCGTATTGGCGATTGTGGATAAGCTGTTTATCTTCGAGATAGTGAATGATTTTGTGATTGACAGCAGTTTCCATCACTTTCGAGAACACTGAAGTAATGGCTATTGGGCGGTAGTTAGCGGGGTTCGCTTTGCTTCCTTTCTTGGGAATTTGCTGAACATTCGCAACTTTCCACAATCGTGGAAGGCACCCAGACGAGTAAGATAGATGAAAAAGAATGCGAAGAGGTTCAGCCAGAAAAAAGGAGCACATTTAAAAAGTAATGGGGGAAAGCCATCAGGGCCAGTGGACTTGTGAACATTGAGGTTTTGCAGGATTTTGAATATGAGATGCGTGAGAAAATGTAGCAGAGGCAGCGAAAAAGCAAAAGGTGTTGCAATAGGAGGAGTTTGGTTTCAAGGTGGTAGCGTGGAGTTTCTCGCGAAACTTGCTGCCAAGAGGTTAGCTTTCTCAACCGGATCAATAAAGTTATGGTCGCCATCAACGAGAGGTGGTGTTGATGAAGAGATGAAATTATTGTTGACAGTTTTGACAAAAGACCAGAAAAATCTTGAGCCTTTTCGACTCTTAAGCGAAATATTCCGCCGAATTTTTTGGTCGTGATCAAATTTAACACGCATTATAAAGCTCTCTGTTAGCTTGAGTTGGGAATTTTTGAAAATTTTGAAACGATTGTTTCTTAGCCCAAATTGCCACGAGACATTCATTTGTGAACCAAGAGTCCTTCGACGGCCGGATTCTCTTTTCACTAGAAGGCATGCAGAGATTCATTCCTTTCAGGATAGTCTCGGTGACAAGTCTACAGGCTTCATCGCATTGATTAGATTACGATCGAAGCACAATTTCCAAATGCCAGTGAAGGGCCACAACGTACAAAACTATGAAACGCGAAATTTTCTTGGTCACCTGAACTCCTACAATGCGCCTTGATTGTCTTGAAAGGATTTGTCATAATTTGCCTTTCAGTTCTACATTTGATTTTGGTTGGTGAACATTTCAAATAAAAAGTTGCGCTTTGTTACTTGTTTTTACGATATTCTTATTCCAATTGCTAAGAGATAAGTTTGAGAGTATTTTTTTTTTTTTCTGGATCTAAACCTTGAATATTATTTTAAAATAATTGTGTTTTGAAAAACAATTACTTTAAATTTAAATTTATTGTTTTATCGTGTCGTAGAGAAGTGGCCCTGGATTATATTTTTATACTCTAGATTAAATCTGAGAGTATATTGTGTTTGCCTCACCGTATGTAACGCTAAGAAATAATGATCGCACAGAGTCGCCAAGGGTACAGAAATATTTATTGTCGCTCAAAAACCTCGATTCCGAGTGGCCGTCTGTCTGTCTGTCTGTCCGTCTGTCCACAACATAATTTTCGAAAGCTTTGACCTATCTTGCTGAAATTTTTTAAATATCATTTTTAGCAGAAAAGTAACTTTAAGTTCGTGAACGGGCCAAATCCCTCTACTCCTTCTACCCCCTTCCATACAAATTTTATGAAATATCGAAATTTAAAGAAATTGATTTTTCTCCGAAACCATTTCAGCTATTGGCTTGAAAATTAGGTCATAGTATAACAATGTGAATATCATTGACGTCAAAAAATATTAGTCTGTTCCTTTTACTCCTTTTACCATCTTCCATACAAATGCACAATTTTCAAAAATGCATTTATTCGGTTTTCATTGTAACTAGTAAAGCTAAAAGAACTAATTTTTGTCATAATTAATGTTATTACAATTGCAACCGATTTTGTGAAAACTATCAACTTCACCGCACTTTTTCTACCCCCTCCCATAAAAATTTCACGAAATTTCGGGATTTTAGCTAAATTATTTTTCTCGAAAACCGTCAAAGATATTAACTTTAAATTTTGAGAAAAGTATACTATTACAAATATCATTGATGTCGAAAAATTTCGTTTTGATTCAAATATTCCTTCAACCCCCTCCCATACAAATGCACAATTTTTGGCAAATGCATTTAATCGATTTTCATTGAATCTAGGAAAATTACGAACTTCAAACTTTGCCAGAATTTGTCCCTTAATAATTATGCACTTCGCTTCACTCCTTCTACCACCTCCCATACAATTTTTTGTATTGAAAATTCAAGAAATGTATTTCACCTTCGAACATGTGAGTAATAAGGCAATGTGAATAGGATGTTGATAAGCAGATTCAAAATCATCCGAAACCTCCCACTTTCTCTGCCACCACCCATACAAATGCCATAAATTAAGACAAATTTTTTCAAAAATTATGAAAGCTACAAACCTTAAATTCAGCATGAAACATTTTGTATACTACGTTCAATGTTATATACAAAAATTACAAACCTCCTACCATAAAAAAGTTCGCTATTTGAAAGAATTTGATATGACATATTTTCCAGTGCAATAAACTCTCTCCTATTTTATCTAGAGTATCATATGATTGGGCCTTACGCCTAATCATAATTCTATTATGTTTTGTCATGGCTCCACCATGGTGGCCCAATACTGGTAGCCCAATACTGGTAGCATAGTACTGGATCGTGTTAATCCAGTATACTTGTAGTAGCTATTGTATACCAATGTATGTATTTTATTCAACCACTAGATTTTGCTGTATTTAACACAGTAACAGTCAGCCAATGACGAAAGAATGAGCATGAATTACTTACTAGTATGGCTCTGTAATCTGACAAAATGTAAACTTACAACGGTTTGAAATTTTAAAAAGTGTACCTTTTTTGAAATGGTTCCCTACTTCCCCCTCCCCTTACTATTATGAACAAATGTTATTGGGAGTACAAATTAAAAATCGCTGGTTTTTTTCGAAATTTGAGCATTTATTGTGCAAAAATGGTTAAATATTTAATATTCAAAGATATTCCCATCGCTAGCCACAACTTTTTTTCCCATATTTCTGGCAACATATGGATTCCGCGTCGAAAAAACTGCTCTTCTTTTGAACCGATCCACGAATCGACTCAATTTTTAGCTTCTTCGTATGAATGGAAGTGCTGCTCTGCCAGGCCATGCGTCATCGATCGGAGAAGGTAGTAGTCGGCAGGTGCAATGTCCGTTTAATACCGCGGGTGGGGTAGAACATCCCATTTCAGTGTTTCCAGGTAGGTTTTCACAACCTGAGCAACATATGGCCGAACGTTGTCGTGCAGCATGATCACTTTGTCGTGACTCTCCTCGTATTCCGGCCGTTTCTCCTTCACTGCTCGGCTAAAACGCATTAGTTGTTTTTTTTGGCACTCTCTCGTGATGGTTTCGCCCGCTTGGAGCATAATACACCATACCGAGATGGTCTTAAACAAATGCACAGCATGATTTTCGAGCCTTGGATGTTGGGCTTGGCTGTCATTTTATAGCGTTGACACCATTCGCGACACGTTCCTTCACTAATAGCACCCCCACCATAAGTTTCTCAACAATCATTCTCAGCCATACATTTTTTTTGAGTTGAGGGCAAAAAGCAAAACTTCCCGCGAATGACGCATATTTGGCTCAAACTTTACAAATCTAATGACGAGGAGTGGTTGACAGATGCCTAAGTTTACCATGTGACATTTCTGATCCGCTATTGTTGATTTGCATTTACTGCTGGCTCCATCTATTGAGAGACGGCGAGTTTCATTCGTACTCCCGATATATTTTCCCCATTTTCCGCTAGTACAGCTTAATATATGTTCCAAGTTTCAATTACTTAGCTTAAAAAAATCAGATATTAATTTTGAAGTGTTTTTCTTCGCACCCCTTCACCCTGACCCTCCCCTTACAAGTATTCGTATTCTTTGAAATCAATGCAGTAAACTACCTACACTTTACTAAAATAATAACTTATTGCGTTTACTAGTTTCGAAGATATCTATCTGCATTCGTTGTAGAGTAGTTTTTGACTCTAGGCCTTTAACCGTCTCCATCTTTCATCTGACACTCCCAAAGGACATGACACTCACTAACCCAATCTGTAATTCACCCAAAAATGAACTTTTCACGATCTCGGAGATATAAGTCCATATGTACGGCGTACGGATAGACAAATCTTTTGCATTTTTAGGCTAATTTAGTCATGAAACGCGAAAAAAACAATTTTATGGTAACCATTTTTTTTTCTGTGTCGATCACACATATTAGTAGAATAATAAAGCAATTGAAGGCACGATCTCCTTCCCCTTCGTCTTCATCACAGTCAGATATGTCTTTAGCTATGTCTGGAAAAGACGGGAAGTAGAGAATATCAAAGAATTCGCCCATCTAAGACGATCAGGGAGGGAAATTTTATAACTGTGAAATTTATGATGGGAAGGGGGGCTGGAGGGGGAAGAGGAACAAAACTATCAATAAATATTTATGCGTGGTTCAGAAGCGTACGGAAGAGGGCTTCCGCGTTGAAGCATTATCCAGGAAATGTTTTTGAATTATTAAAAACGACATTTCAATTATACAAAAGGACCAGATATTCTCCATTCACACAAAAATGGTGCAATAACTTTAAAAGTAATTTTGCTTTTCATAAGATTTTAGGCTGTATAAAATTAAAATGTTTAAAATTAAAGAAAGTTTAGAAAAATAGCGTAAGATTTTAAAAAAGACTTCATTTAACAAAATTTTAAGTAAGTACCTTCTAGTGATAGTTTTCATTGAACATATATCGTACTGTTACATGTTAGCTCTACTTGCTCATCGCATGAATACCCGAGGTCTGAAAACTTTGAACATTCGGCCAACCAACAACAATTGCACGGGCGATGCAGAGATGCGGCCGACAATGGAATGATTTAGACGAAAAGGAAATGCTTTATAAAAACAACCAACAACAATCACACGGGCAATGTAAAGAAGTGGCAAACAGCGTTCATACGACAAAGGAATGACTAGAACGAGAAAGAAATACTTTATAGAAAAACCAACAACAATTGCACGACAGCGATCGTACGACAGGGGAATGATTCGGACGAGAAAGAAATGCTTTATAGAAGAAACTAATAGCGCTCCGATAAGAGCAATATATTTTTGATGAACAATCAGTCCGGTCAGTCGATATTCAGAGCGCGAAGGAGTCAATATTAGCGCACTTACTCTTTCTTTTAATCTGTTTTAAAATAATTTTGATTAGTTTATGTTACAATCATTTGCAATAACGTTTTTGTTTGGTCAAGACACAACCAAAAAATGTGTGGACCATCACTGGAGCATGAAATTTTTCTCATATCTTCAATTTTTCACACTGACAAGAAAAAAAGATAATTTTTTTTTTTGTTTTCTCCAGAAAACGCATATAAATATGTTATCATACGAACAACACAATCCTTCAAGATCATGTCTCCTCTTTAACGATTTCACAAACAATATGTCGTCCAAAGAAATAAACTGGGCCACCCTGTAACCGAATACTTTCATAGAACATACTCACACATCACAATTAACTATGCTGCTGCACCTATCCAGGACACTTAATTAGTAAATTGCTCTGATGGCTTAGAATTATTTTTCAAGAGCCTGATAGCCCGATTTTCTAGAAAAGCATGTTTTATGTGCCCAATCAAGATGGTTTCTTACCATCTAACAAATTGAGGTATAATTTGCAAGAATGCCAACTAAGCTGCTGAAAGGATTTTCCCATCTTTTGAACAACTTCAGAATTGTGCACTTGGAAGTCATCCTATTGTCACACATTACAAGAACTCCTTGCAACTCTGACTCTGCCACATCCATTACCCAGATCCCTTTCGATTGTGTCCATGGGTGAACTCTTACTGTTCGGGTTTTTAGTCTAGAAAAGCCTTTCTATATGCGGCTATAGTAAAGGTATATAATTTGTCTTCCATGTGGTGTGCACGGTGTTGAGGAGTCATGGGTAGTGAGCCTTTCCTATCAGCTTCGTCTGGAATCGTCTGGTTCAGTTTATCATCACTATCTACCATAAATCTTCCACCTCTTAAAGTCTGGGTAGATAGTCTCATGTCTATGTTGTTTCGATTACTTCACAACATCTCAACAATGGCACAGAAGACACGCTGGTGAAAGAACACAGACGCCAGAATGCCAACAATGATGCTATGGAATTCCCTGTTTTCCGCGGTCATTGTTGTGAGCACGTTGGCAACATTGCACCTTATGCATTTTTCATTGAGCCTGATGACGATAATAATAGTGATGTGATGATAATCGACAGGTATGTCGGGAGTCATGTCTTGCCTTCGCATATCGAAAAGTGGTGATAAATGTGATGAAAAAATGGGCGAAATGATGATTTACAAGCAAGTGAAATTGTAAAACGTGCCGGTGAACAAAAGACCGGAGCGTTTTACTCGACAATGAGAAGGTCGATCTTTGGGGTAATTGTGTGTGGGAAAATTTGTGCAGTGCTCACAATGTAAATTGCTTCAGGTGTGCTCTAACTATACGGTGAGAAATTTTCAGGTATTGTTCCAACTAGTTTGCATGTCGGAAAAGATTAAATGATTAAAGTCGATTTTTAATTCAATTAGCCCTGAACTCGGAGGGTATACAAAAGTTTATAGGCAATTTAAATGAGCTTAGCAGTTTATCAAAATGTAAAAAATAAATAAATTTACTTTAAACTAATTGCGATCAGGATTGCTACTGGAAGATTTAGTTTTTTCTTGGCCTTCTGGCATACTGATCTCATTCGTTGCATATGTACCTATACATAACTATGCTAAGCTATAACTAAAATTAAAGAAATTCCTGTTACTTTATTATTCGAATAATAAAGTATTTATTGTGGGCAACTATGGAAAAAATGGTTTACTTCTTTTTTCACGCTTCATGATTAAATTAGCCTAAAAATGTAAAAAAGAAAATCCGTCTGTACGCCGTACGCGTCCGCAATACCTAGGACTCATATCTCCGAGATGCTTAGCAATAGAAAGCTCATTTTAAGTGGATTGTAGATTGGGCAAATGAGTTCCATTACCTAAATTTTGGGAGTGTTAGGTTGAAGGAGGTGTCGGGGAAGGTTAGAGTTACAAATGCAAAAAATAAATAAATTTTGGTATCCAGTGGCGTATAAAACATAACAGAATTATGATTGGGCTTAAAGCCCAAATAACGACTTCTGGCAAAATTTGAAGTTTGTACTTTTTCTAGTTTGAATGGAAATCGATGAAATGCATTTAACAAAAATTCTGCATTTGTATGGGAGGGGGTAGAAGGAGTGTACAGATCAAAACAAATTTTTTTCGCATTATTAATATTTCTATTTGTATACTTTATACAAAATATCAAGTTGATAGCTTTAACAGTTTCGAAGAAAAATAATTTAATTTAAATTTCAAAATTTCGTGAAATTTGTATGGGAGGGGGTAGAAGGAGTAAGGTGAAGTTGATAATTATTTTTAAAATAAATTGCAATTATAGTAGAATTAATTCTGACAAAAGTTTATCTTTTCAGCTTTACAAGTTTCAATGAAAATCGAAAATATGTATGTATTTTTCAAAATTGTCCATTTGTATGGGAGGGGGTAGAAGGAGTAAGGGGATAAGGTCAATATTCCGTGGTATTAATGATATTTCAAGTTGATAGCTTAAATAGTTTCAAAGGAAAATCAATTTCTTATTATTTCGAAATTTCATGAAATTTGTATGGGAGGGGGGTAGAAGAAGTGGGGGGATGTAGCCCATTCACAAACTTAAAGTTACTTTTTTGCTAAAAATGACACACAAAATTTTTAAGCACTATTGCTTAAAGCTTTCGAGAGTTATGCTGTAGACAGACGCACAGACGGACAGACAGACAGACGGTCACTCGGAATCGAGGTTTTTGAGCGACAACAAATATTTCTGTACCCTTGGCGGCTCTGTGCGAGCGTTATTTCTTAGCGTTACAAACGGTAATGCAAACACAATATACTCTCAGATTTCATCTAGAGTATAAAAAGGGTTAAAACCACATTTCGCGGTCGATTTTTTTCCAATTGATTATATCTTCGGAATCGCTTAACACAAAAAGTTTATATTTTAGGACAATTTAGGTGGCGTATGGGTCCATCATAATTGACTTTGAGGGGGGCAGGGAGAATGCCAAGAATAAATAAAATATCTCGACTATCTTTCAAGCTATTTATTTGAAACTTGGAAAAAATACGGAATATGAAAAAAAATTTAATAAAATTCGGACATAACAGTAGCGGAAGGAAATTGGGGGCTTTTTAAAAATGAAGTATTTTTCAAAATTACAAACCGCTATATCTCAAAATTCAATAAAGTTATTAATTTGAAATTTCATCAGATTGTAGATCTGTGTGATCTATAATTTTTGTAAAATTTTTAAGAACGGATGTGATGAGCAAAAAACGTGGAAAACTTTACGAATTTTTTTTATGGCTCTGAAAGATAAAAAGTTCAAATTTTGCATATGCATACATCCATTCGATATACATAAAGGAAATACAGTATTTTTAACCACAACTGTTATGCACCAAAGTGGGGCCCTAAACTGCAGAAGATGTTTCATGTATTCTGAAAAAAAAACTCTAAAATGCAAGATTTTTGAATGAAATATTTATTATAATGTAATTTTAATAATGAATTAATCTATACATATAAATATATTTGTAGTGTCTGTCTGTTATTTGTTTATAAATGGCTATAAATAAGTTTTTTGCTTTATTTCAGCAATAACTAAGCAGGAACAGACGTTTTTAAAAAATTTCTCTGTCTGTCTGTCTTTCCGGTTTTCACGCAAAAACGGCTGAAGCGATTGTAATGAAACTTTCACAGTGTACTAGATATACACCGATATGTAATCTGCGTGTGGTCTTATTTCAATACCCCCACGCCCTCCACCCCCTCCCATACAAAATGACTCATTTTCAAAAATATATAGTAATCAAATTTTCTTCAAAACCACTGGAGTAAATCATTTGAAATTTGGAACATAATATTTTTATCACAAATGTGATCTATGGTATACAAATTATTTGAATCCCCCTACTCCTTCCACCACCTCCCATACAAACTGCACTTTTTCATGAACGACTATTCACAAATTTTCTCAGTACGTGTTACTTTCATCGAGCTTAAATGTTGTACTTTATCCTTAATTTGCATTATTATTAATATCGGGAAAAAAAATTAACCGAGTAGCTTCACTCCTTCTACCCCCTCTCATACAATATGACACAATTTCACGACTTTACAAGAATTCGATTTTCTTGAAAAGCGTGAATGATGCAGATCTGAAATTTAAAATATATCAATTGCATGATGATTATAGTTGTTTCTCGAAATATCACCAAAAACCCCCCTTTCCTTCTACCTTCCTTCAAGTTTCTCAGTACCTACTAAATTTTTGAAGCTTAAATTTGGTACAAAACATTTTTATAGCTACTCTAGCATGATGTGAAACAAATTAGTTCAGTGCAGCCACTTTCATAATATCACAAAAATTTCGATTTCATCTATAGTATCGTATGATTGGGCTCTACACACAATCGTAGTCCTGTTACGTTTTCAAGCTTAATATTATTTTATTTGGGTTTTTTTTTTTAATTAATACAAGCTATAATTATTCACACGTCCTTAATGCTCTTCAATACATATGATCTCAAATCACGGGATTGATTTGATCACGAGCCTCTCCCATTCAAATGCGAGTATCATGGTATCATTCTTAATAATTTATGGTTCTAATTCCAACAAAATACAAAACAGACAATGTGTTCAAAGAGCCATTAAAGTAAGCAGATTATATATCCCACATGATGTATTACTAACTACATTCTCAAAAATTGCTTATTATTGCGATTTTTATGCGGACGAAGTCGCGGGCGTTTGCTAGTATATAATATAATATAAATAGAAACTTGAAAATCTGTAAGAGTCATTTAAAGTTTGCGATATTAACTGACTGAATGACTTAACTACTTCTATCCCTCCTATAAAAAAGTATTATTTCCATCATTTTTAATAAATCAATTTACGTATAAGCTATCAACTAGAAAATTTGCGCCAACACTTTTAAAAATATTTAAAACAAAGTTCTAATCTCGCCCAAACGAAAGGACTCTCTCCTATACAAAAGGACCAATTTCATAAAATCAACTAATATACAACACATTAAAAGATACGAACTTGAAATGTTATGCGCATACTTTTCCAAACAAGTGACCCCCTTCATATAAATGTTTGATTTCTTAAATATACCTCGTCCTGCCAAAAGGTGTGCTACAATGTTTAATAATTCTTTTTGAACAATAAGCAACAATCTGTTCTTTCCCCGCTTGTTTACATTCAACTTTTGATCTCGCGATCAAAAGTTGATGTACGATGTATAGAAATATCATTCACGATCGAAGAGAAATTTAACCGCCAAATGACCGGGTCTATACTACCAGCTCTCGGGGAAAAAAGTTAAAAAAGTTAAACGGCTACAACGGGGTCATCATCCCTCCTCAGTGATGGTCTGGTGGGGAGTCAGCGACGAAGGCACCAAAAACCATCCATTTTTGTCAAAATAGCGTCAAAACTCGGTTATTTTAGAGCGTGTTGTAATGCCTAGAGCAATACTATGATCGCAAGACGAGGCTGGATGTTCCAGCAAGATTCTGCACTCATATTCTGCCAGATCAACTTAGCTGTGGCTTGAGAAAAACATCCCTGAGTTCACAAGAGTTTCAGATTTACCCTCTGGGAACCCAGACCTCAATCCGTTGGACTAATTTTTATGGTCTCTTGTGAAAACGGTCTGCCGAAGACGTCACCCGAATTTGGAGAGCTTGCAGATGTCTCTCACCAATGCAAGGGATAAATTCCCGCTGGAAAAGCTGCGTACGGCAATTGGCGACTGGCTACGCATACTTCAAGCATGTTCTGAGGCAAAAGGAGGTCATTTTGATTGATTTTTTTTTTGATTTTTTTACCATTTGTAATACTGCTCAAAATATTTCTTGAAAATATAAATTTATAAAGTGAGGGTTTTTGTTTTCTATTGAAAACTTTCCTTGTAACAGAATTTCTGGTAGGACTAGGTAAAATACACCAAAAGAATTTACTTCGTCTATGAAACTAAGTTTCTATACAGAAAATTTGAACATGATTCAAGCATTCAATTAAAAAATTATTAACGTTCGCCCACCCTTTTTATTCCTTCTCAATGCAAACCCAAACTTTCCTAATTAATCGAATAAAATTGATCATATTTAAAACATTGCAGTTAAGTGTTAATTAATTGACAGTAGCCCTAGAACCCTCTTTTATCTTACTTACTTACGATGGCGCTACAGCCCAAAGCGGGCCTTGGCCTCCTGAACGCTTCGCCTATATCCATCTCGGTTGAGTGACCCTGTCCTCCAGTTTGAGAATCATAGCAGCTATTAGATGCCTGCGCCAGTCGAATCCTCCCAGCGCTTTCGTGCTTTTTCGACCGGTTTTTGTCCTTTAACTTTCCCGTATGTCCATCCGTTCGTCTGTGCGCTCTCTATCTTGAGAACGCGTTGAGCTGGAAAGTTAAAATTTCGTACACGTCGTTTTTGACGAAAAAGTAAGGTCAAGTTCGTGAAAGGGCCAAACCGCTCCACCCATTCTACCCCCTCCCATAGAAAATGACACAACATCGCAATTTGACAATAAACGGATTTGTTCGAAAAGTATAAAATCTATTGATGTGAAATTTGGAATATATTACTTTCATGATGTCTTCAATCTACCGAATACAAATTATTTCTGTCCTCCCCTCCTTCCACCCCCTTCCATACAAACTGCACTTTTTCATGAAATGCTCTTAACCAATTTACTCAGTGTGTATACAATTTATCGAGCTGAAATTGTGCACTATACATCTATTTAGAGTCGTTAGTAAGACCAAAAAAAAAATTAGATGATTAGCTTTATCCATTCTATCCCATCACGGATTTGCTTGAAAATTATTGAAGCTATTGATCTGAAATTTGGAATATATTGCTTTAATAATGATTTCAATGTATTATATGAAAATTATTCGAGTACCCACCTTCCTTCCATCACCTCCCATACAAACTGCACTTTTTCATGAAATACTCTAAACAAATTTACTCACAACTTATAATATTTATCGAGCTTAAATTGTGAACTAAATATTTATGTAGAATTATTAGTAAAACTAAAAAAAAAAAAATAGACGATTAGTTTCACTCCTTCTACCCCCTCCCATACAATCCGATACAATTTTACAAAAAGTCGATTTTCCTGAAAAGTATGTACATGCTGCTGATCTGCTATTTAAAACATATCCAAAGAATGATGTTTATAGTTATTTCTGTAAAAGTAATTAAGAAGTCGCACCTCCCTCTACCACCTCCCATACAAACTGCACATTTTTGTAGGGTGTACAACTTAATAACCGGAATTTGACGCTAGATGTCCGTACTAACAAATATCGTGAAAGCTCGAACTTTATATATATGTCATTTTGAAGGTACATTTGACAGCTATCAAAATCAGTCAACAAAACAATTTTATCTTGTGTGCATCATTATTATTTTTCACGATGAATAACTTCGAAAATTGGAGAAAAAGACAGCATTTGCGGGAGGTTCTGTTGGGTCATTTTTTTGCAAAGAAAACTGCTGCGGAAAGTCATCGTTTGCTTGTAGAAGTTTATGGCGACGATGCTTTAGCGAAAACACAGTGTTTTGAATGGTTTCAACGCTTCAAAAGTGCCGATTTTGACATCAAAGACAAAGAACGCCCAGGACAGCCAAAAAAGTTTGAAGACGAAGAATTGAAGACGCTACTCGATGAGGATTCGTGTCAAACGCAAGGCGAACTTGCCAAATCGTTGGGAGTGACTCAGCAAGCCATTTCGAAACGTTTGAAAGCCGCCGGACACATTCAGAAGCAAGGTGATTGGGTCCCCTATGAGTTGAAGCCGAGAGACGTTGAACGTTGAACGTATGTCTGAAATGCTGCTTGCGCGCCATAAAAACAAATCATTTTTGCATCGGATAGTGACTGGGGATGAAAAATGGATCCGTTATGACAATCCCAAGCGCAAAAAGTCATACGTGAAGCCCGGCCAACCAGCCAAATCAACGGCGAAGCCAAATATCCATGGCGCCAAGGTTATGCTGTGTATTTGGTGGGATCAGAAGGGGCCGTTATATTATGAGTTATTGGAAGTGGGCCAGACAATCACAGGTGACCTGTACCGAACACAATTAATACGTTTGAAGCGTGCAATCATCGAAAAACGCCCGGAATATGCGACCAGACACGAGGCTATAATTTTTCATCATGACAACGCTCGGCCGCATGTTGCAAGACCCGTGAAAAACTATTTGGAAAATAGTGGATGGGAAGTTTTGGCCCACCCGCCTTATAGTCCGGACCTTGCTCCGTCTGACTTTCATTTATTTCGCTCGATGCAAAACGCCCTAACCGGAATACGCTTCACTTCAGAGCAAGGCATCCGAAATTGGATAGATTCGTTTTTGGCCGCCAAGCCGGCGCAATTTTTTTGGGAAGGAATTCATAAACTGCCTGAAAGATGGGGAAATGTTGTAGCTTCCGATGGACAATACTTTGAATGAAATATATTGTAAGATTTTTCCACAATAAAGCAACAAATTTCGCTAAAAAATTCCGGTTATTAAGTTGTACACCGTATACTAAATTTATTCACTAATTTTCTCAGTACCTATTAAATTTTTGAATCCTAAATTTTGTATAAAACATGGTGATAGCAACTTTAGCGCGATGTGAAAAAATTAATTCAATGTCGTCACCCCCTCTACCACTTCACTTACAAACTTTCATAAAATCCATTATTTTCTATCTAGAGTATCGCACGATTGGACTTTACGCCTAATCGGAGTCCTGTTCTGTTTTTTTCTAGTTTGTGTTAACTGATTTGAAGCATATTGTTCCCTTGGTGTCAACGGGAAACTTCCGAACATCATATTGGGGTGTAAAGTTGAAAAGCATTGGTGCGAGACCGTTCCCTTGATTAAGGCCTTATCCATTTTAAGGCTAGAAGTCAAATCGATTTCTGCTCTGACTTGTGACAAATACTCTGTAATTGTTATTCTTGTAAGCTGAACTAGTTTCGGTGGGACTTCATACTCCAACAGGATTTTATACAGTACGCGCCTGTCGATACGGTCGCAAACATACGAAGTCAATAGATATCTGATGCAAATCAATATTATAATACCAGCACCTGTTTGATTGAGAATATCTGGTCCGTGGTCGATCGTCCAGCTCTAAATCCACCTTGGTATTCACCAGTTACTTTGCAAAGGGTTTAATTCTGTTTTCCAGAATTTGCGTCAAGTTCTTATAAGACTTACACAACCAAGATATTTCTCGGTAGATTTCGCAGCAGAGTTTGTCACTTTTTTTATAACTTGGACATATGATGCTCCTGCGCTAATCTTTAGGAAGTGTTTCCTGCGTCCATAGGTCTTTGATTAATCTGTGTAGGCGATGTACTATGCAGGTTTCGCCGGGTTTCAGAAGTTCAGCTGGAATTTGATCAGTGTCCGGCGCTTTGTTTTTTTGGCGGTTCTTCATGGCCGTTTTTACTTCTTCGAGTGTGGGAGGATTCAAAGAGGATCCTTCATCAGCTGTTCATCAGTTATACCTTTTATATTAATCTTCCCTATCTGCTACCACCCTAACGTGCATATTGACTTTCCACGCATTCTCAACTTATCTCAAGAATAATAAAGTTGCGCCCAACTTGGTGGCAGATGTTTTCCGATGTTATCTAAAATAATATTCCAGCTCTGATTTATAAGCTTTATCAGTAACCAAAACTCTCACCAAATTATAATTCATTTCATGGTCGGGTTTTTAAAAACCGACTCAACTGTGTTGTTTGAAATATGCATATATCTGTATTGACGCGATAAAAATGAACGCAATTCGTACTTCCGGCTCCAATTTCTAATTTTAGATTACTACTAACGACTTTATTGCTTTGCAAATAAACGGAGCTCGACAATCGCGTTTATAGTTTGTAAAAGAAAATTTAAATTTTATGATGAAGCATTTCCCTTGTGATGAATTTCGTTTAATTTTTCTTTTTACGAGAGAAAGATTAGCAATTGAGGATTTCTGGAATTTTTCAGATAAGAAAACCAAGTGATTTTTCGATTGATAATGTTCCGAGTTGTTTGTTGTTAGTTTTATATATGGCATTCATTCGAGAAAGTAAATATGAGAAGAATCTATCAGTTTCATTGAAATTATTGGGTAGTATGGTCTTATCTAGGTTATAACATGTTTTTTTTCCGAAATTCATCAAAATCAGGACCTCTTTGAAGAGCATCTTACTTCAACCGCCAAAGCACTTGCTAAGCCACCGGAACTAACTCATGCTTTGTCAGCTGCTCTTTTGGATCGCTGGGTGTCGCAAGGTTCCATAAAGAGACCTCAGTTAAGAGTATTCTCAACTACACTCGTAGTAAACTTGATTAGTTTTCCTACCTTTATGCTATTGCGAAAAGATGTAGATGAGAAACGCCTTAAGTTTGATTCGTTAAAAATCAGCGGACTGACAGTACGAGCAAGTAACTCATCCAATTTTTTGACCTGCCGGAATTATCACTCCGAAAAATAAAATTTTTTCAGCCGGTTCCTCTAGGATCGCCAAAAATTTAACTAATAGAACTCCTAAATTAAATTTTAAAATTAATTCTTCATTTGTCAATATTTTTTATCAAAATGTGCGTGGTCTAAAGAGCAAGCTGCAGGATTTCTTGTCTTGAGTATATGTGGACGCGTCTGACTTTTTTTGTGTTTTTGAAATATGGTTAAATCCTTCCGTTAGTGACTCGGAATTGATTCCTGATAACTATACTCGCTAATGGTTTAGTGAATGTTTTCACACTGCATTTTGAATTGAAAGGAAAAAGTTCCGAACTCTACACCGTTACGCTTTATTATTCGTGCCGTTTCGGTATCTGCTGAGACCTTTATCAAAATAGTAGAATCCGGAAATCTTTCCTCTCAAAACTATACTATACCCGGTTTCCTCGTTATTCTTGTCCTAATCTCGTCACCTTTCCAATTGAAAACATTGTGGTAAAATTCTGTTTGTCTCCATTACATTCACTCTATCTGTGCTGTGTTTACATCGCTTGCTAAAGTCCGCTCTCTGTTTATGAAAATTTCTTTGACTTATTTTTAAATTTCATCAATAATCTTAGTGCTAATACCTCGTTTTTTATCTGTGATTACTTTAACATGACCTCTATCTCGTAGTCCGACAACTTTACAGTGCCTATACCTACAATTTCCCGTCTTAACGTTAGCGCTTTGTTTTTCATCGAACATTGTTGTCTCCTACAACTCAATAGTACTCCCGATTCCGATGATAAACTACTTGACCTTGTATTTTCAAATACGGATGCTTCTAATGTCTCAATTTCATCTTTCGATGGGATTTTTTCCCATAGACACCTATCATCCACCAAAATGAAAGACGCTTGCGATCCGGGATCAATTAATGCTCGCATTTTATACTCCACGTTACAGCTCGATACGGCGTTGAATACAACTGTGGCCAACAACGTTTGAGGTCGTTGTTGAATGTGAAAGGCATGTATGGTTGTAGGCTGGCGGTGGTTTCATCAACGTTCGTGAACGGCTTGGAATTTGTTGAATTAATATCCCTGGCGTGGACTGAAGACGTCGCAATTTGAGGATTCATGGCGGCGTGATATGTAGCGAAAGCGTAGTGGGACACTCCGAGTGTGAAGATCCTGACTGATGGCTCGAATCAAAGTGTAGAAGGGTGTGATGCCTTTTATTACATTGCATGCACGTTTGTGTACTCTGACACTTTCTAGTGCCATGACTTTCGGACAGGCAATTGAAACAAAGTCTCTTCTCCTTGACGAAGGAATAGCGAGTTTTCGCGTCAAATTCTCGAAACACCGGGCATTGTCGAATAGAATGCGGTCCTTTGCACTTAACGCACATTGGTTGGGAGGAAGCCGCATGAAAAACGTGAGCGTTTCGTTGGGGATTAGTATTCCGGACGTTGTACGCAGGTGACCGGCAATTCGAACTGTCCAAAGCCTCTAAAAAGCGAAATCGTCCTTCTAGGAATGTCGTGAACGCTTCCAAAGTCGGCAAATCGGAAGACGCGCTTAGAGTCTGCTCCCATAATTAGTGGGTTTCCTTCGACAGTCGCTGCACCATGTGGAAAATCAGAATTGGATCCCATGACTGCACATTAATTCCCAGATTCTGCAAGCCAGCTAGGTTCTCGTTCAATAGACTTAAGAGCATACGTAAGCCTTGAGCAGAGTCTGGAATTATATGGGGGCCAGAACAAATCTTTTGCAAATGCGCAGTCACCAAGGCTCGTTTATTATGATATCGGTTTTGCAGTGCTTCCCAGGCAGAATTAAAACTATCTGCGGTGATATGAAAATGGCGTAAGAGCTGCTCAACTTCGCCCGAGACGTTAGTTTTTAAATAGTACATATTTTAGACCAAAGATATTGAAGAATTCTGTGCTATTAGAGCTGTGAATAAGTCCCGAAACGAGGTCCACTCTGCGTATTTTCCGCTAAAAGTTGGAAGAGCGATACTGGGCAATTTCACCTCCACTGACGCTCCGCGAGACGATTCTACTACGTTAATCTCGCCACTCTGCTGGGGAGCCCCGAGATTCTCCGGCTCTTCCAGCTTGTCTAAGACATTACCGAAGAATTCGAAATGGTCACCTTCGAGTTTCTTCATGGACTCTGTTCTTGATCCTTTTCCGTACTTGAAGGCTGCAATTTCCGATAATTTTGGGAGATCTCACGCCACAACTCTTGTATGGCGGATCTACGGGCCTTCAAATATCCGACTGTCAGCCGAGTTTTCGGCGTTTTCTTAAAGTTTTTTCCACGACCGATGGAACTCGTCTTCAAGTCGCAAGTCGGACTTGCGTCGCAACGATAGCATTAAATCCCGACTTGTTTCACGATTCACTAAATTATAATTTCACACTTATATAAGTTAAAGATTAGGATTTAATTTCGCACTTTGGTTTTGCACTCTCGGATGGTGTTTAAATTTGTTCTTTAAGCTTTAGCGGCGGTGTTCAAATGTATTCCCGAATAAATTACACTAAATATGGCAAATGAAAGGAAAGAAAAAGTAAAATTTACCTGAAGGATACAAGGATATATCCGGCTCGACGGACCAATGATTTTCGTGCGATGAATCCTTGAACGATCTGTAATGTGTAGTGCGAATAATCACAGCACTATGAAGTTTTTGCGCGAAAGTCCCAGCGCAATCTGATATCTGAATGCGAAAATTATAGCATTCACTCGAAGGAAAATAGTTTCAGTGCGAAAAATCCCAGCACAAAAAGAGCATAAATGCGACGAATCACAGCATTTATTTCCACTGCAATTGTGCAAAATCATAACACAATAATGAAACACACTAAGGAATACTTTTAGCAATTTTAATTCATTTATGGGAAGAATCGTTAACAAAGGCTAGAATGCAAGAAATCTAGATGTACAATTTATTGAAACTACTCGATTGAAAGTTCAAAGGCAAGTGAAGCCAGTGGCCACATAGAAAATTTTAAAAGCAAATAAAAGCCAACTGTCGCGAAGTTCAACGGCTTCTTATGTGGCCAAGTCCACTGACCCGCATTCAGTTGCACTGCTCAGCTGTCGTGCATTGACCTACATTTGCGAACAGCTATATGGGTTATTATGCACGCCCTCTCGATCGGATGTAGCGGTCCAAAGCTCCACGATTTAACTCAAACTTTGAGTGAAAGTTCTATCTGCGCTTATGTCAGCGAAAGCTGCTGAATCATAACAGCTGTCAAGTTGAAATGTCAAGTGATGTTGTGTTGTGGATTTGTGTGGATTTGTGAGTAAAACAACTGAAAATAAAGAATTAATCCAGGTGAAATGAGACCACAACGACGCGCCAAACACTAACTCTCCGAAACATCTTTTCCGTTCACCAACACTCGCTTTTCTATCTCCGATTGACTATTGCGACTTTCCACGTAATCACCCGATCTTTACTCTTTCGCTTCCAAATTCAGACTGAGACTCTCGTTGCAAATGCTCGCATTTTTATGTGCTTTTTTTCGACCTCCTTTCGCCTGTTTTTCCTCTGCTAGTCGCCTGCTATGCTCCTGTCTGCTTTTTCGTCAGCATTTCAGTACCCACGAGCAGTTCTAGGTCACAAGCAATTGATGATCGGGAATTGTTAATGATGTACAGAATGTATAGCAGAAGTTTTTTATGTAATTCGATGATCGCGCGTATATTTGTTTTTGGTTGAAGACCTTGACATTTCAATCTAGCCGCATAGCGTTTCTTATAGTGTTCGTACGCGCGCATTAAATTGATGATAATACCCATGAAATAGGATTTATTTGAAAGATAATCTTATGGCATTAATGTTTTAATATGATTTCGGGCATGTGACCGCCGCGGCTGGCTCGTACATGGCGTAATCTCGAAGTCCAATTTTTACACACTATTCGCAGTAAATCAGGCTGTATTTCGGCAATAACGCGTCGAATGTTGGCTTCCAAGTGCTCAATAGTTTCTGGCTTATCAGCGTTGATATGAGATTTTATATATCCCTAGAGAAAAAAATCGAATGGCATCAAATTGCACAAACGAGGTGGCCAGTTCAGAGATCCATTTCATGAAATAAATCGATCATCAAATGTTTCATTCAGTATCGCGCGCTGTGTGGCGCCGTACTGTTGAAACCACATGTGTGCGACATTAATGCCTTCCAATTGAGGCACGAAAAAGTTAGTAATCATGCCTCTGTATCGCTCACCGTTGACTGTACCGTTCTGACTATCAACATTTTTGAAAACATATGGACCAATGATTCCACCGGCACATAAAGCACGCCAAACGGTGACTTTTTCTGGATGTAATGGTGTGGATTATCATCGCTCCAAATGCGGCAATTCTGCATTTAGCCAGAAGTGTGCTTCATCACTGAACAAAATTTTCAAATGAAATTGTGGATCAATGGCCTATTCACCAAATGTAGGGCGCGAACGATGGTCGTGTCGCTTCAATTCCTGTATAAGTTGAATCTTGTAAGCACGTAAACCAAGATCTTTACGCAAAATTTTCCATAAAGTGGATGATAACTAGTTTAATTGTTGATCACGATGGCGAATTGAAACGTTTACGATAAAAATAATATATTCTAAATTTCAAATTACTAGCGTTTATTGTTTATAAGAAAATTTGATTTTTATATATTTTTTAAACTGACTAATTTTTTTTGGAAGGGTGTAGAAGTCGTGAGGGGATTGAAATAAAACCAGAAACAGATTACGTCTTCAAGCATACCTAAGAAACTGTGAAAACTTCGTCACAATCGGTTCAGCCGTTTTTGAGGTAAATCCGGACAGACAACAGCCTCAAAAACGTGTTTTTAGGCTTAGTTATTGTCTAAATATAGTAAAACACTAACTTATAGCCGTTTATAAACAAATAACAGACAGACACTAGAATTATATTTTATGCGAAAAATGTAAGTTTTCATTATCTTGCACCATTAATCAGAAAATATGCTATTTTCGAAAAAAAAACGGCCTGTTAATATAAAGTACACGGCCTGTTAATATAAAGTTGTGAATTTGTGTCGTTTTGTGTGAGAGGTGATTGAAGGGGTGGCGAGATCGAATATATTGTTTCACATCTAACTATAATCACTACCAAAATTCTTTTGTACTTAATTTGAGCTTCATAATTTTGATAGGTACTGAGAAAATTGGTACATTGAATATCATGAAATGGTGCAGTGTGTATGGAAGGGGATAGAAGGAGTGAGAAGATTTCAAATTTTTTAATAACAACTTAATAACATCACTGAAAAAGTTTTAATTTTCAAATTTCAGAGCCATAGCTGTGATATTTTGTTGTTGTAAAATTGTGTCATTTTGTATGGAAAGCAATAGAAGTGGTGGAGCGATTTGACCCGTTCACGAGCTTGATCCTACTTTTTCACCAAAAATTTTAGTTTCCTAGCTCGGCGCGTTCTCAAGCTAAAAAAATCGAACGAACGTACAGTCAGATAGATATTCGATTTCGAAATTTTTGAGCGGCAAAAAATATGTCTGTACCCTTGGCGACTGTTTGCGAGCAGTATTTCTTGACGTTACAAAATTTAGAGCAAACTTTTACTCGTAATACAATGATATTGTATCTACCTAGTCGTGCCATAAGTTCTGTCACACGTATATGGGCAATTTTTGTATAAATGAAAAAGAGTTTTTGACAAAGGAAAATATAGTTTATTTTGGCATACTAATGGAAGTAAAATAAGCAACAAATTATTCAAAGTGGCCGCCTTTAGCCTTAACACAGCTCTTTAATCTGTTGGGCCAGTCATCGATAGCAGTACGCACTGTTTCTAGCGGAAAATTAGCTACTGCTTCTGTCAAAGATCGCTTAAGGCTCTCGATATTTGGGTGTCGTCTCGTGCACACCATGGACTCTAACTCCGCCCACAGTTTGTAGTCCAGGGGATTCAAATCTGGGCTCCCAGAAGGCCATTCCGTCGCCCTTATAAACTGTGGAATATTGGTTTCCAACCACGCTTGTGTGGTTCGAGCTTTGTGGGCTGGCGCAGAATCTTGCTGGAAAACCCAATGTCGATTGTTGAATAGCGTAGAGTTCAGCGGCTTCACACATCTCTCCAGGATGTCCGTTTGATAATTTTTCGCTGCAGTTTTTACGCCTTTTTCGCAAAAATGAAGCTCGGTGACCCCTTCGTAGCTGACACCCCACCATACCATGACTGATGCTGGATGATGTCCTCGCTGTACCCTAGTGGCAACTTCTCGGGCTTCTATGGAGCTGTGGGCATACACCTTATCATTTTGGCGGTTGAAATGTTCCTCCACCGTAAAAATTTTTTCATCGGTAAATAAAATTTCTCGATGTTTGTTGTTGCCGTACCGCCGAAGGAGCTCTTTCGATCTGGTGCTCCTAATTTGCTTCAACTGCTCAGTCAGCAAATGTCCCGTTGATCGTCGAAAGGCACTCATCCCGAGGTCAGATTTTATGATGCGAGACATACTTCGGGTGGAGATGTTCATCTCTCGAGCCATGATTCGTTGTTTACGAAGCGGATTTCGACGAATTCGACTCTCGACCGCTTTGATGGCAGCAGAAGAACGTACATCACGCGGACGTCCAGAACGAGGTCGATCTTCAATAGTCTGGATCGCGTTATATCTCTGGATCGCACGATACACAAATCTTTGCGTTATTTTTAACGGGCACAACAACTTGAAAATTTCACTCGCGGATTTTCCACACTTATGTAGTGCAATCACTGCAGTTCGGTTTTCTATTACACCCCATTCCATCTTCACACGTTAACGAACACACTTTAAATGACCATCAACTGTCAACAACATTATGACGTTTATAAAACTGGCCGATATTGAAATGTCACTCATAAAATAAAGTTGTTGCCAATGTGAGAAATTATGTGACAGAACTTATGGCAGGACTAGGTATAGTACAAAAATCTAAATTTAAAAATCTACATGATACAATTGATAAATTTTAATGATAATTTTCTCTAAATATCCGTGACATATGTATATTCAATTTCTACGCCATAGCCCTAACGACTAATGAAAACGGAAGGTTCTTATTATGAATTTTCAACCCCAAGATCGGGATGTTCGCGTTCTTTGTTAGCATATTTATACTTCAATTTAGTCTTGTTTGAATGCAATTTTAGATTTCAATATTCATTTGGCTGCTAATAATGTGCGCGTAATTTCTGAATGAATGAAATAAAACTTAGGGGATAAATGAACAATACAAAAAATTATATAGGCGGTATGGAATAGAAAAAACGCTCGAAACCTGTACGGAGGGGGTTTTCTAAAAACGACATCTTTACTCTGTGTATATGCGTTTGAATCTCGATAAGAGCCGACATAAAAGATATCCCAAACAGGATGTGCGATGGAATATGTGCCGAGATTGCTTAATGTTTTAATGTCGCGCATTAAATTCGAGATTTGTTTGTGGTGTCTTTTCAGAGGCGTTCTGTGTGTTTTTCTAAGGGCCGTCAAAGATAATTGATGAAAATCATTCGATTTGATTGATTAAACAACACATTCAAGTAACATGTGTGCTAAGCCCAATGAAGGGGGTGCTTGAAAGTCTTATCTCTCGCGCGACACTTAAGCCGATTAAATACTGTGCGCTTTTCAGATTCAGAAACTTGTCAGCTTTCTCTTAATTCTACAAGGAAATTATATGAGCTAGCATCAGCTAAATCGGCAACAGATTGGATTTTATGCAAATAATCGACGGCCTAATCAAATACAGGCGGCGGCTTATCCGACTTACTCATTTTGAGAGAAAATCGATTCCAAGAAGGGTTCAGAGTCAGAATCCACATAATCGGTGGGAATTCAGTCCAAGAAATCGACTTTTCGTTAAAAAAAACTGCGATTAATATCCACTCAGTTGAACGACTTGAACTTTGAATCTTGGCGCGCTTCCGGTTTGATTGTTTTTTTTTTTTTACACAAGCGCTCAAAGGGCGGCAGATTTTTTGAAATTTATTATAATGCAAGTGATAATATATGGCAAAAGACTGGAGAGCATTTCCACACTTTTTAATGCTTTCTAGACAGCATCATCATCACCAGGGAGAAAACCGAAAGGAATACGCCACAGAATTCAAAGCCATATAGTTTATAGTTCGAGTCACTGACCGATTAGAATTTATGAGGAAAAGATGTTAGAGCAAAGTGTTCTTCAAGTGGCTGGGCGACTTCTCAGCTTCTGTTCTATCTCGAAGCAATGATACATATGCATATAAAAATAGACAAAATAAGTAACGAGCTGAGAAGATGAAAGAAGGGTGTTTCCCTTTCCGTCTCGAGATCTGTGCACGACTCAATTTTCTTCAAATGCCCCCGAGTTTACAATAAAGTGCGCGCAGAGTTTGGTTGTCTTTTGGGTATACCCGGCCGGAGCTCACAGACAATTTTCAGAACGTTGCATTTATATTGTACTTATCCAGACTTCTCTAGTTCTTCAGAAAACTAAAAAAAAAAACATCTGCAAAACATTCGTCTTTTCAATGAGTCGGAGAGAGAAATAAAAAACGATGCAGATCTTGAACTTGATTTGGGGGTGATGTTGATGATTTGTGGTTAAGGCTTAAATTGGAACTTGAAGCTATTTCTTAAGGCGTTCTTCTGCTTTAATGTTTTTGATAAATATTATAGTTCCAATTTTTAAATTTGTACTTTCGGCTAGACTTAGGCGTTCTCACATTAGATACCGAGCAAAGCTGTCCACGTTTTAATTTTAAATTTAGGAATTGAATCTATTCTCTTTTTAAGTTTTCAATTTCGCCGTGAATTGAATTACAAAACTGTTAGCAACTAATGAAGTAACGCTTAAAACTAGCGAAAAGTGCACAATTAAACTTTAAAGGTGTAAAATTTTGCAGAAACACCAAAGAAGAAAAAGACTGAAGAGCCTTAATCTGCAAACATTTTTCATCATCAATGGCACGACAGCCCAAATCGGGCCCTGGCCTCCTGAATTCGTCGCCTCCAATCGTCTCGATCCAAAGACCGCGTCCTACAGTTGCTAATTATACTCTAGATGAAATCTGAGAGTACATTGTGTTTGCCTTACCGTTTCTAGCACTAAGGAATAATGCACAGAGCCTCCAAGGGTACAGAGATATTTGTTTTCACTCAAAAACCTCGATTCTGAGTGACCGTCTATCTGTCTGTCTACAACATAACTCTCGAGACCTTTGATCTATCGTGCTTAAATTTGTTAAATGTCAATTTTACCGAAAGAGTAACTTCAAGTTCGTAATATCCATATCCATATCCCCCCACTCCTTCTACCCCCTCCCATACAAATTTCATAAAATTTTGAATTTTGAAGAAATTGACTTTTTTTCGAAACCATTTCAGCTATTGACTTGAAAGTTAAGTCATAGTATAATGATATAAATATTATTAACGTCAAAAAATATTGATCCAATCCCTTTATTCCTTCTGCCACCTCCCATACTAATGCACAATTTTTAAAAATGCATTTATTCAGTTTTCATTGCAACTAGCAAAGTTAAAAGAACCAATTTTTGTCATAACTAATTTTATTACAATTACAACCAATTTTGGAAAAACTGTCAACGGCACCTCACTCCTTCTACATACCTCCTCCCATACAAATTTCAAGAAATTTTGTAACTTAAATTAAATTATTTTTCTTCAAAACCGTCGAAGCTAACTTTAAATTTTGAGAAAAGTATACTATTACAAATATCATCGATGTCAAAAAATTTGGTTTTGATTCGAATACTCCTCCTCCTACTCCTACCTCCTCCCATACAAATGCACAATTTTGGTAAATGGATTTAATCGATTTTCATTGAAACTAGAAGAAGTAAAAACTTAAAATTTTGCCGCAATTTGTCCCTTAATAATTGCAATAAATGCTAAAAAAAATTTGAACTTCGCTTCACTCCTTCTACCACTTCCCATACAAATTTTCACATTGGAAATACAAAAAAAGTATTTCTCCTTCGAACAAATGAGAGCTATCGACTTTAAATTTGTAACAAAGCAATGTGATTAGGATGTTGATAAGCAGATTCAAAATCATCTAAAGCCTCCTCTACCACCTCCCATACAAATAAACCCAGATAAAAATTGTTCAATTTCCTCGAAAATTATGAAAGCTGCAAACTTTAAATTCAGCATGAAAAATTTTGTTCACTTCGGTCGGTGGTATATACAAAAATTACAAACCTCCCCCCTCTGATTTTACCACCCAAAATTCTTCGGAGGACCTTTCTTTCGAATACGGTAACTGCTTTTTCGGCAGTTCGCGTTATGTACACGTCTCGCTGCCATAACAGAGCACAGGTCGTAAACTAGTTTTATATATTCGCAGCTTATTGTTCCTGTGCATTTTCTTGGATTTCATTATTGTAAGTACCGAATAATACGTCCTATTCGCTAGTTTTATCCGTCGTTTGATTTCGTCTGTTTCATTACCGTCCTTTGCTAGATTAGCCCCAAGATTTATGGAGTTGTCCACACTCTCCAAATTATATTCCGCAATTGTTATATTTTGTTTGATTGGCGTTCTCCTTCTTCTTTGCGTCATTACTTTTGTTTTACTTTCATTAATGCGCAACCTGACTTATTTTGCGGTGGAATCAAGATTGGCAAACACCTCCATAGGACTAGGGAGGGATCTTGCTAAGATGTTAATGATGTCAGCGTATGTTACTAGTTGGGTACACTTGAATAGTAGTATCCCTTTGGTGTCGACTGGGATTTTTCGGACGACATACTGTAATGTCAAGCTGAAAAGCATGGGGGCTACACCATCTCCCTGCTTTAAACCACATTTTGTTTTGAGATGCAGTGTTCGGCATTGTGAGTCTTGTTAGTCGGAAAAGTTTTGGGGGAATTCCAAAATGAAGCATGATTTGGTACAGTACCCTCCTGTCGATACTCTCGTATGCTATTTCACCGAGAATATCTGGTCTGTTGTAGAACGTCCGGTTCTGAATCCACCTTGGTATTCGCCAATTATTTCATTAGTTTCACTAATGAGAAAATAATTGAACGTCGCCAATTATTTCATTAGTTTCACTAATGAAATAATTGGCGACGTTCAATTATTTTTGTCAGTATTTTATAGGACACACACAACAATGATATTCCTCTGTGATTCTCGCAGCAGAGTTTGTTTCCTTCCTTATAAATTGGACATATGATGCTTTTTCGCCAATCGTCGGGTGTGATTTTCTTTATCCAAATTTTGCATATCATGTTGTTTAGTATTTCCGCGACATAGTTTCCACCATTTTTCAGACGTTCAACTGGTATTTCGTCAATTCCCTGCGCTTACTACTACTTTGATTTCGGCCAGCGTGGGTAATGTCGATGATGATTCTTCTTCGTCGGTTGAGGCCTCAATTGAGATGTTGTCTGCCGTGATCGGTTCGAATGGGGTGGGATTGAGAAGATGTTCAAAGTAGAAAGCCCATCTCCTTTTGATTTCTTGTGTGTCGCCCCACTCCTCCTGAACCTGTACACCCCCCAAAATGGGTGTCCGCCTGATATCCGCAACCATCTACAATCCAACTAAAAATGAACTTTTTAACTTCGTAATTGTGAAGCAATTTTATTATCCCTTACCTTACCTAAAAAGTAAGGTCAAGTTCGTGAACGGGCCAAAACGCTCCACCCCTTCTACCCCCTCCCATACAAAATGACACAATTTCGTAATTTGACAATAAACGGATTTGCTCGAAAAGTAAAAAGCTATTGATCTGAAATTTGGAATATTTTACTTTTATGATGATTTCAATCTACGCGTCCTCCCCCTCCTTTCACCACCTCCCATATAAACTTGCTTTTTTTCATGAAATGCTCTAAACCAATTTACTCAGTAAGTATACAATTTATCGCGCTGAAATTGTGCAGTAAATATTATATATATTATATACAAATATATATTTAGAATTATTAGTAAGACCAAAAAAAATTAGACGATTAGTTTTACCCCTCCTGTCCCCTCCCATACAAAATCAAACAATTTAGTAAATCGACAATAACCGAATTTGCTCGAAAAGCATAAAAGCTATTGATCTGAAATTTAGAATATGTTACTCTTATGATGATTTCAATATACTGTATAAAATTATTCGAGTCCTCCCCTTCCTTTCATCACCTCCCATATAAACTGCAATTTTTAACGAAATACTCTAAACAAAAATACTCTAATTTTATATTGCGTATAAAATTTATCGAGTTGAAATTGTGCACCAAATAATTATTTAGAATTATTAATAAGATCAAAAAAAATTAGGCAATTAGCTTCAATTTTTCTACCCCCTCTTACACACAAATTGCACAATTTCATTAAATCCAATGCACTAATTTTCTCAGTAGGTATTTAATTTTCATAGCAACTCTAGCGTGATGTGAAAAAATTAGTACAAAGTAGTCACCCCCCTCT
Source organism: Chorisops tibialis (assembly GCA_963669355.1). Classification (NCBI taxonomy): domain Eukaryota; kingdom Metazoa; phylum Arthropoda; class Insecta; order Diptera; family Stratiomyidae; genus Chorisops; species Chorisops tibialis. The sequence goes on along the minus strand of OY770263.1, from coordinate 165,404,969 downwards.
ACCACTTCCCCTGCAAAATTCTTAAAATCAAAAAATTTACGCCCAATCGTAGTCCTGCTATGTTGTTTTTTAAGTTAAAAATAGACAAATATATGATCTTTTAGTACATGTTGATCATGAAAAATGAACACCATGCGACGCAACGAAATATGACTGCAAAATTAATTTTCTTATTCTACATCTACAATGGCACTACAACCCAAATCGGGTCTTGGCCTCCTGACCTTCAGGCTGCTTAGCATTTTACATTATTTTTTGTTGAAGGGTTGTTAGACATTCGCACAACTCTTTATCTATGAATTTTTCATTTTCGTAGATTGAGGTGATCAAGGGACACCCAAGCAGGGAGTGTGATGGAATTATCCGTCGACCGGGACTTGAACTCACGTATTGGAGACCAACACGCTACCTACTAGGCTACATCCAATACTGTAAAATTAATATTAGTGTCAAATTGTAGGAAAGTACCTCATTCACAACCTGAAAAAAGACCTATCACTAAAGTTTTTAGGCACAATTTTTGGTTATTGAATCTAAATGAGGCGTTTAAATTTAGATGCATCAAAGTGTATACAACGCGCAGTGTAGGTTTAATGATTTTCGAATAGATAGATTTATTAATTGAATGCGTGATTAAATAGCTGGTTGATATTCTAATGGACCATTCGCTATCAACATTTTTTTTCCTCTAAACTAATCAAATTTTCTTATTTCCTTTCCAGGCTTCAATGGATCTACCGCCGGATAAAGCAAAACTCCTGAAAAATTACGATGATGAGAAAAAATGGGATATAATTTGCGATCAGGTACGTGTGTAATTGAGACCCGAAGATTGTGTTTATCCCGGTTTGCTACTTTTCTTCTTCCTGCCTGATATATGTTCCTCAAAACCTATCAAGCTATTTGCATTGGCAATTAGTTTCGCACACATGATACGCATGATATGATCGCTTTTATGCATATATGCAAGGTTTATTGATATCGTTTGGATTCTTTTCAATGATCGCCCTATTATGAACATCATGTATGTTAGCGATTACCGATCGCGAGTTGACTATTGCAGCAGGGCATAGACTTTTCAATAAAAAGTCGATGACATGAGTTGTGCAACAGTATGGGAATTGTGGAGGCGAATCGTTGCAATTTTCTTCCTATACATGAGAAATAATAAAAAATAGAATATGTAGAGTATAGGTCAGATACCGTGTGCTGCAATCATATATGTAAATTCATGTACTTCAACCTACTCTATACCCAAAGTTCTCTCGGGGCTTGCAACCTGGCTGGACTAAAAAACTGGTTTCATCTGGTACAATTTCTATATATTTATATAGTATGTAAAATTTCACACTATATAGCTAGATCGGTTCGAGAGGCGTCAGAAAATTCACCTCTCGATCGTGGCACGATCACACCTGAAATGTAAGAAGGGGTGCCTGTTCTCGAGATCGGGGAGACCACACATGAGTGGGATGAATATTGGGTATGCATATTGAGCTCAAAACGATCACACAACCGATAAACATAATAATCCTCTAGGTAAAAGTTATTATATATGCTCGTATGTACATACGTGTAGTATTTAATTACGATCTTAATAAATTCATTGCGACTTAATCCCACACACAAGACATGTTTTCTTATATTGGTAAGATCGATCTTGCTATATATTTGTTGAGTTTGTTGTTGTTATTATTCAAGCCTAGCTTCTTGATCGGCATTATGGAAAGTTGTCGTCGTCGTTGAAACGCAAACGACGATGGTAACGAAAATCTAGGTAGTGCGTGGCAGTATTTTTATTGACTTTTCCTTTAACCGAATCTTTCATAAGAAATTTTGTTCAAAACGTTAAGATTTTTGTCCGCAATCACCTCTTTTAACTTCCAGTCTTTTAAGTTGATCTTCCCTAGAGTTTTCAAAAACCAGTTTTTCTTCTAGATTTGTACTAAACCTTCCTAGTTAGAGCCTATAGCTTTAACTGTAATGAATTAATTGTATGAAAAACATAAAACCTACACGTTATAGAGTTCAGCAGTTATGAGAGAGATGATCGATGCAACATCATTTCGATCAGAAGATCTTACTCGGTCACATTCCAGGCGGCAAAAGATTTTCTATGGCTCTCTAGTAATTTCAGAATTTGTCGTCAAGATTTTTATGGCTTTAGCAGATATGACATGTAACTTGATCACCATCACGATCATTAAGCTATAAATAATAAATAATAATAAATATGATGATCATATGTTTTAGGGTGCTGGGAATCATGGAACTGATGATCATGATCAATAATCATTAAAAATTTAACACGATGATAGCGATCATGACATTGTTTTATGTTCGTTCAATGATCGTGTCAACGAAGATCATTTTTCATCTAATCATAATGCTTGAATCGATGTTTTTTTCTACGATGTGTTGGGAATGAGAGATAGTTCATACATCAGTATCATTTTGAATGATCATTAGAAGTGCAATCATATAAATAAAATTTCAAACAAGATCACTCAGTGACTGCAGCCAATCATTATCATAAGTTGTGATCGTCATGATTCTGGACATGCTTTAATATACTTGCTGATCTTGTTATTTATAAGTAAGGAACGACTGATGATGCCTTTGATCATATACGATCAGTGATCGTTCATTCTGTAGATTTATTTGATTTTCATGATCCTTAATTGCTAAGTCTAGTTATTTGCAAGCTATCCTCAATTTATATTGGATGATTTTCAGGGTAGTATGATCGCCTTCATCATGCATGGTATGTGTTAGTCATTATCAGTTGTTATATTCATGAGCTGTGATCTCGATTTAGTCATTTACTAGATCTCATCCATCATACATTTATTTCTTAGATTTACTTATTTATTTTATTTAGGGGAACACTTGAGAGCACCGCGACCTTTTTGGTCTATTGTGCGTTTATTGCCCCTTTACCCTACCATAAATAAATAGTTTTGGCTAATCTAAGTATATTTAGGGAAGCCATGTTGGCTAGTTCATCAGTTGTAAGAAAACCTTTTCATAAAAAATTGAATCTTTTCCTTGCTACTGCCTCGCAGTGACATATGACATGCTCTGTCGTTTCTGAGTCTCTGAGACAGAGGCGGCAGATGTCGGTTTCATCGAGGCCCATATTTTGGAGGTGGTGGTTTGCTCCACTATGCCCCGTCAATTGGTCGATTAGAGTACTAATGTTACTTTTGCTGAATTTTAGAAATTCCTCCACTTTGTTTTTTTGTGTTAGGATCAATTTCTTTGAGATTAATAAGCCTGAAAGCCTATTCCAGTAGATTCTGTGCTCTTGTTCAATCCACTCTCTAAGTATAAGGTTGAAGTGTTCTTTTGGTTTTCCACAGAATGTCTCTGGTCCAATAAAATTTGTTTCTACGCCATTTTTTGCGAGGCGATCTACCTCTTCATTTCTCTTAATCTCTGGGACCCACATTAATGTTACTTTGTTCCTCCTTCCCATGCTGATTAGGTTTTGAAGGCAGTCTCAAATAAGTCTCGATCCGTGTTTGTCGGATGCAAGAGCATTGAGAGCTGCCTGACTATCCGATAAGATATAAATAGATTTGTTGCGATAAGCTCTTCTAATATTTTCTTGGATACATAGCTCCATTGCAATAAGTTCGGCTTGGAAGATTGTGGCTGCCTTACCAAGAGGTTTTGAAACCGAGAATTTAGGACCTGTGACTCCGGCTCTAGTCCCCTACGAGGTGCGAGAGGCATCTGTGTACCAGATGGTTGATCCCTCTTCCACATCAGGTAGCATGGATTGCCATTCCTTGCGTTCTCTGATTATTACTTCGAATGGGGTTTCAAAGTTGAATTTGTAACCTTTCTGACAAAGTTACATCATATTTGCCTCTAATGATAATAACAAGGTCATCGGCATATCCTATTACCTCGTAGCCTTGTTCTGTTAGACGGTGTAGGAGCTCATCTACCACGATTGACCAAAAAAGTGGAGATAATATTTCTCTCTAGGGACAGCCCCTATAGATCTGTGCAGTCAATGCGCTATCATCTAGATCCGCGGTTGTCAGTCGGCTCCTTAGCACGGCATGTATCCATTTCATCGTGGCCGACTCAAGTCCTTTTTCCCTAGCTGCCACTAGGGAGACGGTTCCCTGCCTTCGGTACAAATACCACCCTTGCATTCCTCCAATTGATTGGGATATATTTTGAGTACCCCAGTTCAACCTGTATGGAAACTCAAAACTACCTTCCGAAACTTCAGACAGGTGGCTGTATGAATAAGATAGTTTTTAAGAGATGGCGCGAACTTCTTTTTTGACAGGAAGAGTACTGATCGTACCTAACCTCGTTCTCCAAGACAGTGATCAAAACCATCACCATCTTATCTAACTGAAATTCGAGATCACTCTCCGAAATTCTGAATAAAACTTATGTATGCAGTATGATCGAGACAAAAACTAGAGTGTAGCCTAGTGGGTGGCGTGTTCGTCTATAATGCGAAGGTCGTGAGTTCAAATCCCGATCGACGTATAATTTCAGCACAATGCTATAATACCAACAGTTCAGCGTGAGTTTAGAAGCACAAGAAGGCCACATAAGAAATGTAAAAAATACGGAAACTTAAGTTTGACGGTTTTCAAAAGTACGGACACGAGCACAAACTTGCGTTAAACTACAAGTTTTTGAATAGATTACTCATTACAATCGAAAATAAATAAGACTTTCATAAATACCAATTTATCATTATTGTGTTTACTTCATAAATGAAAAAGAATTGAGAAAATTCAAATTTCGGACAAAATTTCCTGCGCAATCGCTGTACATGCATTGTTAAAACTCTATTCGGAGAGAAATGTTAGTGTATATATGTACTTTTGTTACCTCAATATACGAAAATGAAAAATTTGTAAATGGAAGATTGTGCGAAGGGCTAACCATTCTTCCACAGTTAGGAATGACAAAAAAAAGTTAAGGAACCTGAAGGTCGAGAGGCCAAGGTCCGATGTGTGCTTTAGTTCCATTGCAGAATATAATGATCAAGACAACTCTTCTTAGTGATAGTCTCGAACTGAATAACGTTTCTGTAACTTGAATAAATCTTTTGAAAGAAAAGAAAAAATGTCTGCAGTGACTCTTCAGATTGAGGAACTGTTGGATAATGGTTTAGGTTAAGTTTGTAGGAGGGGGTTTCGTAGAACCACAATGCACTGGGGCTATCTAGTTGGACCCATTGTACTCGCCATATTCATTGTGAAATCGTTTCTACTCCTCGATTTGCGAACCGAAGTACGCTCGAATGTTTGACGCCTCTGAAATCGTCTAGTTCTGAGAAGAATCTAGAGCCTGGACAAAGGAGACGACTGTTGGAGATTTGCGGACAGTGACAAAGATAATGTTCAATAGATTCTTCGTCTTCCTCGCAACCTCTGCAAAAGCTGACGCTTGCGATCCGCAGCCTAAATGCGTGCAGCCATAGCAAGCAATGACCTGTGCTCAGGCCAACAATAGTTCAGACGCTATAGCGACTACTTTGTAACAGCTGAGCTGTGATATTTTTATTCGGTTCTTCCCAAAAGGATTTGATCGCTGTCCAGCTGCCGCCACCCCGCCAAGAAAGAATCCAAAATAGTTTGTTTGAAGCTAGCCTTCTGCACTGTTGGTGCTACATCCACTGACTTCTTAGTGATGTTAATGTTTGCAGATCCTTGCCGCGCAAGCGTGTCAGCTGCGTCATTCCCTAACAGGTCGCTATGACCCGGTATCCAAATTAGAAATACTTCGGTTATAGCCGCTAGGCGATACAAATTGTGTCTACAAATGGACACTAGTTTGGATGTGGTCCTGTAGGATTGGAGTGCAGCCCTGCTGTCCGAGAAAATGTAACAATTTCCGAGAATGTTCTGCATATCTAAAATAATTTTTGTTGGATCATACTTAACCTCCTGTCAGTTATTGTATAGTAATTGTGTTAAACTTCGAAAATTATCAAATATTAAAAACTGATCAATACTACGACCTATTTTCAGGAAAGCATGACTGATCGCGCCAATCAATACTCTCGATATCACATGATCCTCAATCTTCAATGTTCGTTAATATCGCTATACCGAAAGAACTAAACCAATAAGTTTTCCTCAATCGCAAACCACGCGATCTTCATTTCGTATAACTTAACAACAACAAAAACTACACTCCGTCTATTTTCCATTAAAATTAGCAAACTTCTGCTAAAAAAAACTTGCATAACTTTTTCGATGCGGTAATCGATATATTATTGAGCACACATCGAAAATAAGGAAGGTAAAGAAAACGAAAAGAAAAAAAAATTAGCAAAAATTTACGATCGGATCGCGATCTGATTTGATCAAAACTTGTGAAAAGTGAAGGTGAAAAATGTGAGAGAATACACCTCCCGTATGTTTATAATTCTCATATATCATGATCACCACGATAATTTCTTTCCGATTGTTTTTTTTTTTCTTTCTCTCTTCCCTGTTTTAACTTTTCGAAATTTCTGTTAAGAAATGAATAATAAAACTTGCATGACTATTTTGTGGTTGAATACCATTTAACCCAGGTGATTGACGATCTTGCCAATTTTGTTAGCAAACCGATCGTGCTATTAAAATGAAACACGGGTATGAAGGATAAAACTATACATAAGGCATATAAATGTTTGGTATTTTTTAATCAATTTGATTTATCTACCTGTATACTGGGGATTTTTTTTTCACATGTATTAGAAAAGTGCAATGATCACGCAAACGATCGTAACTAGTGATTGTATGTTGTATGAAATGTGATAACTCAGACTAGTTACTAAAAACGCGATAAAATCCTTAATTATTATTCTTACGGATTACGTGATCGTTCCAGGGATCATGACGAACTTACTGATCTCGCTTTGATTTAGCGATTGTTGCTAAATACATATAATCATACTATTGTCGCTACGAACACACCTAATGATCGTCAAAGTGAACACTTTTACTGGTCTCTAGTTTCATCATAACGTCCAGATTTTTACATACAATCATGTTAATCAGTGTTCATATATGTGTAAAATCAAGGATCTATAACAATTTGATAAATTTTTAACAAATAAAACGATCGTGCCAAAATCTCAACTCTACAAAACTATACGATGATAATTTCCAAGTTTAAATGAAAACAATTAAAATCTATTTAGAAATGAATGTTGTTTCTTGATTTAAAGCATGTATTATTGCAAATTACATGCTAGTGATCACTAAGTGATCGTGCCTTCATGACTCACATACCTATTTCAAGAAATTAGATTGTTTTTGCGCACTGAAATTTGCTCGTTATCAGAAAATGTTGAAAATATGTCTCAAATTTTTTTTTGTTTATAAGAAAACACATCTTGATTTTTTTTCTTACCTTGACAATAAATTTCATTAGAAATTTGTCAAGGCATTTTTGATATTTCCGTTTCGATTGCAAGCCAGTTTTGCAACAAAAAAGTTGTGGGGCAAAAAAAAAAAAGCCGAAAAGAAAACAAAGTCGCACGACAACGTTTAACCTTTTTGGATGGCACAATCAATTATTTTAAAAACATTTTATTCAAAGGTTATGCGATGCTATTTCGTTTCGATTTGTGATAAAAGTTGTGCAAAAGATTGTTTTTTGAAAGTTTTCTGTGATCGTAACTATACGATCACTAAAGTTTAGCAGATAAATTCTGAAAAATGGATTTGCTATGACTGAATTGGTAATTTGATATTTATGATTTTCAAATACGATCATATTGATCAGTGATATGCCAATGAGATAAATAGGTAGCAGCGATGGATCAGTGATAACCGTGAGATAAGCAATCCTTAAATAATCACACCTAAAAACTCAAGCAAACAAACTATTTTTGTTTTCCGAAGAAGTGTTACAAGAACTGAAGATCACCAGGAATAGGATATCTCTGAAATAGGCAACAATATCGTTTTCTAGATTGGTGATCTTCGGATAAATTTAAATATTTTGAGTCGTTATTATTATTTATTTATTTTTATTAGGGGAACACGTGAGAGCACTGCGGCCTTTTTGGCCTATTGTGCGATTATTGCCCCTATACCCTACCATAACTCAATAGCTTTAGCTAATCTGAGTATCTGTAAGGGAGCCATTTTGGCTAGTACCTCGGTGGAAATGAAACCTTTCCCCAGAAGATTATGCCTTTTCCTTGCCACTGCTTCACAGTGTCATAGGATATGTATTGTCGTTTCTGAGTCTTCGAGACAGAGGCGGCAAATGTCGGTTTCAGCTAAGCCCATATTATTGAGGTGGTGGTTCACTCCACTGTACCCCGTCATTAGGCCAATTAGAGTACTAATATCGCTCTTTCTGAATTTTAGAATATCCTCCACTTTGTTTTTTTGTGGTATGATTAGTTTTTTTGAGGTTGATAAGCCTGGAAGTCTATTCCAGAAGATTTTGTGTTCTTGTTCAACCCACTTCTTAAGTGTCGAGCTTTGATGCCCTTCTGGTTTTCCGCAGAATGGTGGACCAATAAAGTTTTTTTCCGCGCCATTTTTTGCAAGGCGATCAGCCTCTTCATTTCCCTCAACTCCCATATGTCCTGGTACCCACATTAAGATTACGTCGTTCCTTTTCCCCAGGATGATTAGGTCTTGAAGACAGTCCCAAACTAACCTCGATCCGTGTTTATTAGATGCTAGGGCTTTGAGAACCGCCTGACTATCCGATAGGATATAAATTGATTTGTTGCGATGAGCTCTCCTTATATTCTCTTGGATACATAGCTCCATTGCAATTATTTCAGCCTGGAAGATTGTGGCTTCTTTGCCGAGTGGTTTTGAAACCGAGAAGTTAGGGCCTTTGACTCCGGCTCCTGTCCCCTCAGAGGTGCGCGAACCATCTGTATACCAGATGGTTGATCCCTCTTCCATTTCAGGTAGGGAGGATTGCCAGTCCTTGCGTTCTTAGTTATAGTTATATTTTGCCGGCATAGCATCCGATAATGTGGAGGTTAGAACCTCCAATTTTGGGTTTTTTAGGATTTTGAGGTGGCCTCTAAAATCCCCTGGTTTGTACTTGTTTTCCCTCTGTATGCGTAACACCCCTTTGATAGCTTCCTTTTTTGAGTCGTTAACATCTTACATAAAAATCTAATTAAACAAATATTTTGTCTTGGCATCTATAGCTACTCGTAAATAAAAAGAGAAAAGATTTGCAAATTATACACTGTCGGTCTCAGCAGAGACCAAAACGTCACGAATAATAAGGCGTAATAGTGTGAAATCCGAAAATCTTATCTTTCAATTCGAAATGTACTGTGAAAACATTCATCAAACTCGTAGATTTATTTAAAAACGAAAGACGTACATATTTTTCGGATTGGTGATTATTTAGTAATCAGTCGTGTTCAAGTGATCGTAACTTGATCGGAGTAGTAAATTTAAAAATCTTTAAATTCGATCATGCAGTTTAGTTTTTACTGGTCACTAATAAGCCACAGTGATCGTGACTGATCATACGTGAAAGATGTGTGTTGAGGGTATAACTTTTTCGAAACGCGATCTCTATGTGATCATACCTAAGAATCAATCAAACAATTCGTTTTAGTTTCTAAAAAATGTTATGCGAAAATCAAATCATACTGAATTTATGATCACTGTAAATGTGATTTGTCAGCGATTGTAAGAGCAGCTGTTGGAGCAGCTGTTCGCATGTGAAAAAATGGCGTTTCTTGGCTTCAACTCGTATAGTACCTTGCTTTTGCATCGTTCCCAAGGTTTTAAGACAATGTTAAATGGATGTTTGAGTCACGCACAATGAATGCGCAAGTTCTTGTTGTGTTTGGCATGAATCTTCATCCAGTAACGCCTTCCATTCTGCGTTATCCAACTTTTTCAAATCACCCATTTTGTAGCGTTGAATCAATTCGCGATATGTTCTTTCACTAATTACACCCTCACCATAAGTTTCAACAATCATTCGACGCGCCTCAGCCGTAGATTTTCTTGAAGGCAAAAACCAAAACTTCCCGCAAATGACGCTTATTTGGCTCAAACTTCGACAGATTCGCCCACAAAAAAGTATATGACGCCGATAATAGTCGACAAATTTAATGAGGAGTTGTTGACAGATGGCTAACCTTGCCATGTAACGTTTCGCATCCGCCATTTTTGACCAGCATTTACTGCTGGCGCCAGCTATTGGGGAACGGCGGCTTTCAATTTATACTACCGATAGTTTGGCAAATAAAAAATTTTTTTTCGTAAATTCTGTCATAGCTCTCTGATTGTTCACTGATCTTTAACTACGATCACATATCGTCGCCTGATATCCGAAATTCGAAACCAGCTATTAAATTAGACGGCAAATCAAGTTGAAGTATTAAATATTAAGGAAATTTAGAATATCTCAATTTTTAATAATACTACATAGTATCATAGAGGTCTGCTTTTCAGTTGTTTAACTGTAGCACAATACAGAGTAAAGTTAAGTATAGCTTTTGGAAAACATTAGGGATTACTTTTTTTGGGTTATCTAGTTGTAGTATTGAGGCGACGATATGATCATAGCCACTATACAGCAATTTAAGATGCGATCATGCAGATTTGTGACATTCCAGCCATTACAATTGATTGTAAATTCTGAAATAAAGATATTCTTACAAATACGATCATTGACTAGTATTAGCGCAATGATCGTAACCAATCCTTAGTATTAAATTCAAAATAAATGAAGCAGAGAATCTTTTTGAATTTTATTATTTCGATAAGCGACCTTCATCAAATATTCAATCTATTAGGAGTCAAACTAAGTTTCAGAAGTTTTTTTTATTAAAAATTAGGAATGAATTGTGAAAGAACGGTACATTACATTTTATTCAAAGTATTGTCCATCACTAGCCACAACTTTTTTCCCATCATTCTGGCAGCATTCGGATACCACGTCGGAAGAACTCCTCATCTTTTGTGGTTATCCATGAATCAACCCAATTTTTAGTATCTTCATATGATGTAAAGCGCTGCTTTGACAGACTATGTGCCATCGACCGGAACAAGTAATAATCGGAAGGGGTGAATACGGCGGGTGGGGTAGGACTTTCCTATTAAGTGTTTCCAAATAGGTTTTGACCGGCGCCGCAACATGCGGACGAGCATTGTCATGTAGGAGAATAATTTTGTCGTGTGTCGAGTAGTAATAAGCGCGTTTTTCCTTAAACGTTCGAGCAACTCATAATACACGACATCAAGCTGATCCGACCAAATACAAAGCATGAGTTTTTCTCCATGAATATTCGGTTTAACTGTCGATTTTGAAGCATGGCCAAGTGGTCCTCATGATTTTTTCTTCTTTGGGTTATCGTAGTGGATCCATTTTTCATCACCAGTGACTATACGATGGCCAAAAACCCTTTCTTTTAAGCCTCGCAAGCTGCCTACGAGTGTATACCTTGGTAAACTTAACTTACGAACAGAAAATTCGTAAATAGAGGGAACGAAGTGCAAAAACCCTTCCACAACAACAAACCTGAAGGTCAGGAGGACATGGTCCGATTTGGGCTACAGTGTCATTGAAGAAGAACATAACTTAACGAAATAAATCTGTCATCATGATTTATATACAACACAATAATTGCATACGAAATAAAAATTAAAATTTAAATACAAATAAAAAAGTTTCAATTGTCGATGCTTTTTTCAACTCACGATCGCCCTTGGTCACGGGTAAGATCATTTCACGCTATGATTTCTCGTTATTTATTCCGTGTGACCGATTTTTGCTGACTACATGATTTTTTTTCGGAGTCATATATCTACGCTAGACCATTGTCAAGAATTAGTGGAAAATCCAACCAAATGGAAATTCGTAATTGAGTTACTACTACGAAAAAAAAAATTAAAATTAAATAAAATGTGTGAGTGTAGTGGTCTTGTCCGAAATTTATCACGTGTTTTTCTGATATTAATTACAAAGCTTTTGTGGAGTGTTTACGTTTTTATAAATTATAATTTAGATGAAATCTGAGAGTATATTGTGTTTGTAATGCTAAGAAATAATGTTAGCCATTAGCGGTACTGAAACCGCTTCTAATCAGAGTGATCGTCTGTCTGTCTACTAAATTAACACTCAAACGCTTTAGCCTGGCGAGCTGAAATTTTTTCCAAGTCATTATTAGGAAAAAAATAAATCTTAGCCCGTAGATGAGTCATATTCCCCCACTTCTCTTAGAACCTTTCATAACAATTTCAAAAAATTTAGAATTTTAAAGAAATTAACTAATAAACTATCAATTAAAAATTTGGTGAAAGTTTAGTGTTATAATTACAATTAACGTCAAAAATATTTATTCCAACCCGTTCATCTCTTGCATCTTCTACAGCAATGCACAATCTTCGAAAATTCATTGAATCGATCTGCTCACCACTTCTACTTACTACCCGTTAATGTATTTCACATCATTAACGTTCGAGGTATATGTCTCAATTTTACTGTTCTTTACGACGAAGGTTTCTCAGTGTTGGTACTCGATACAGCCAGACGGAGTGGACGATAGAAGTCTTAACTTAGCTATGAGACGTTTATGCCAAAATCTATCAAATGCTTTCACAATGTCAAGTGCAAGTAATTGACCCTCGTTTAATTAGTGTACGTAAGAGTTCCAACATTCAGTTGAAGATCTCCCGTGGAGCGTCCTCAACGGAAACCTTATTGTCGATCCAAGTTATTCTTTACTAGCTGACTATTCTGCGATCTATTACCTATAAGCTCTGAGATAATAGCAATAGGGCGGTAAGTGTCTGGGTTCTTGGAAGTTGGTTAACCATTGGATCACCCTGAAGAATATGAATGATGGTAAAGATGCGAAGAAGTTTAGTCAGAAAGGAAGCGCATTTGTTAAGGGCAAACAAAACAAAACTTGTTAACATTACGCTACTGCAGGATTCTGGAAATAACTTTATTAATTACGATCGCGCTACAGCCCAAATCGGACTTTGGCCTTCTGAATACTTTGCCTCCTGAATACTTTGCCTCCTGAATACTTTGCCTCCTGAATACTTTGCCTCCTGAATACTTTGCCTCCTGAAGACTTTACCTCCATCTATCTCGGTTCAGTGACATCGTCATCCAGTTAGAAAATCTTAGCAGTGATTTGCTGTCTGCGTCAATCGAATCCTCCCAGCGCTTCCGTGGTTTTCCGACCGGTCTTTGTCCTTCCCTTTTAGAGTGCGTTTGGGAATTCTTCCGTCATTCATCCGCTCCACATGATCAGCCCATTGTAACTTTTTAAATTTTATAAGGGTTGACACTTCTGGAATTCGCCATTGTATCATATTCTCCTGATCGAGTCTTCCTTTACAGGTCCTAGGATTCTTCTAAGGACCTTTCTTTCAAAAGCGTTAAGTAGTTTTTCGGACGCCTAAGTTAAAGTCCACGTTTCGCTGCCATAGCATAGCACAGGTCTTATGATGGTTTTGTATAGCTTAAGTTTTGTTTTCCTGTGTACGTTCTTGTTTTTAATTATTGGAAGTGCCGAATAGTACGTCTTGTTTGCCATCATTATCCTTCTTTTGATTTCGATGGGTTCGCTTCCATCCTTTGATTTCGATGGGTTCGGTTCCATCCTTATTCTGGAAATAACCCTAGTTCGAAAAGGAAGGAGCGTTTTTTTAATTATTTAATACCATCAACTCAACACTCTGGTTTGACGATCCTATCAAAACTCAACAGAATTAACCACAGTTCAGCTGAAGATAAGTTTTTGTAGTTTTAGTAAGATAGAGGATCAGTACTAAATGTTGGTGAAAAGATTGTAGTAAATTATCAGGACTGAATGCAGAATCGGGCTTAAGATCAGTATTAGTACGAGAAGAATTCTGTTTTTTATTTATAGCAAACACGTTTTTTTTTACTCTCTTTTAGAAGATCATATCTACTTCTGGTGTACGTTGTACCTATAAGATACTACTTAATTTTTTTTTAAGCTTTGATAACTTTTTTCATTTTGGTACAAAAAGCACTCAGAAGTTTGACCGATCGAAATTCGACCAATTGTGTGTGTAAACTAACGAAATTCATTTTGATTTTGGCATAATTAATTGGAATTTAGTTGTATTCAAATTCTTAATTCTCACATATAAGTGTCTTTTCAGTGCCCCTTTATTGCGTAAAGGTACCAGTTTATAAATCTTTGCTGTTCTGCGGGTCCCGTCTTGATAAGACCACAATTAGCATGCTTTTTCAGCAAAGTGGACTCGCATTTGCCTGGTTTGATGGTCCATGGACTCCGCGACACTCGTGGTACCGATCAGGTTTTGTAACTCACTGAGTTACATCCAGTTAAGTTTCTTGCAATTCATGACAGTATACCTCAGTTTCGTGGAGATGAAACTCTTGAAAGCCCTTACCGGTATTAATACGAGTCGTTCATCCGGTAATACGTGCAAATTATACTCACCTCGCGTATGAGAGAATTTTTTTTCTTCACTTCTCCCTTATATCTCATTCACGTGGAGCGTACTGTAATATAGTGTATTCCAAAATTCGCCTGTTATATGAATGTTCACCTGGCGTCGTAGTGGAATTGAAATTAACAGTTGAAGGATAACTGACCATAATTAATAATTACATCTTTCAACACGAAGTGTTCAAAAGTGACGTAACCATTTAAAGGAGTCTTCATAAAATTACAGAAAATTTCTTTTGAAATCAAGAATTCTAAAAACGGAAAATCTTAAGAAATTGTTCGAATATAAACATAACTCCTCAAACTTCGTTTTACCGAAAGATTGAGAAACTGTATATTTTTGATGACATTTGCATATATTTTTTACTTTTGATGGAAAAATATAAAACAGGATTCCTCAAACTTTAGTGTTTTTGTCGTAGTACAAAATCCACTACGATACAATACATTGAAGTTATTCACGTAGTGGATTTTAAAATACACTACACTACGCTCCACGTGAATGCGATATTAGACCACCTCTTTTTAGTTGTCGCGCGTGATAGTACTGAAAAGTTTCCTTACTCGCAAGGAATCTAGTTCTATCCAGCTTATTCTCGCTCCCCGTGACCCATATCTTCTAACTGTCTGATGTAAGTCTGTATGTCAAGGATATTTGGCCAAAATAAAAAGTCGCTGCACAAATTCAACCCTCCGCCGTATTACTTAGACTCCGTTCGTGAAGGAACTCATTCATGCTGTCGTAGCCCGTCTTGAGAAAACCTAAACTGAAAATAAAAGTCCAAGTTCTCTTCTGCAAAGTTTGCTAAATTTTTTGCCAATAAATCTAAACGTTATCTGGCTCTTGTTCCTATTAGCCCACATGGATTGTTTCATTAACGTGACATTATTTTTTAGGAGTTCTTTACATTACCAAAGGCTCCACTCTCCAACCGCATCTCAGCTTAAGCCATCGTTAACCAGCAATGGGAACCCCTTTGGAGTCAATAGTAGTAGGGCGATTCACTTCCAAGTCCAATTGCGGAACTTAGTATCTACACGGTATCCGTGGAGACCGGATAATATTGAAGGACGAAAGTCTGACAATGAGCATGAATTTTATTGACTTTTCCGCAACACCTGCGCTCGGGCCTCATTTTTGAATGGTTGACATAAGAGCTGCACCCATGCGCTTGAGCTCAATTCTGGAGTTTCTCTCAACCAATATAAACAGATCGTCACCGTATGCCGCGACACTACATTTTCATTTTCAATTCACGAGCTGTGCCAGAAGGATCATCATCATCATCATTAGGTTCAAATGTTCCACTGGTGAAGCTTTGTAGAAAGTCGGACTAGATAACCTTCCACACTGTATCGCGTAATGATGTGCAAACCAATCAGAGAATAAGCTCTGGCTAAGAAAAATAAACGAAGTCTAATTGGTGATGTAGTCAAAAGATCGCAAGATCGCTATGGAGAGCTGCCAGATGACCTTTGTTTTTGATCCTTTGAAAGAAAAGAAAAATGTGATGCTGATTTAGCGATGAATTACATTCTTCCGGTCGATTATCTACATAGTCAGTGTTTAGTTGTTTCAATGTCAAATTTACTTATCTAAAGATACGGACGGATCTAAAACTAATCAGAGGACAGGTGCAGGGACCACATCCACACTTCATTGCAGAACAGTGTCGGAAATCGATACATTTGCTCGAACAGCAGGGCTGCATTTCTGGCACTCCAATCCTACGGGACCACGTCCAAACTAGTGTCCATTTGTAGACTCAATTTGAATCGCCTAGCGGCTATAACCGAAGTATTTCTAAGAAAGTCAGTCGATGTAGCACCAACAGTGCTGAAGGCTACCTTCAATCAAACTATTTTGGATTCTTTCTTGGCGGAGTGGCGGCAGCTGGACAGCTGCAGAATGGCCAAATCCTTTTGGGAAGAACCGAATAAAAATATTGCAGCTCAGCTATTACAACGTAGTTGTTATAGCGTTCGAGCTATTGTTGGCCTCACCACAGGTTATTACTTGCTAAAGCTGTACGCATTCAGGCTGCGGATCGCAAGTGACATCGTTTGCAGAGGTTGCGAAGGGGACGAAGAATCTATTGAACATTATCTTTGTCACTGTCCGCAAATCTCCAACAGTCGTCTTCTTTGTTCATTCCCTAGACTCTTCTCAGAACTAGACGACCTCAGAGATGTCAAACATTGGAGCCTACTTCGGTTCGCGAATTGAACCAAGTGGCTAGAACAGGAGGAGTTGAAACCATCTCATAATGAATAGGGGAGAACAATAGGCCTAACTAGATGGCCCCAGTCCATTGTAGTTCTACGAAACGACCCTTCTACAACCTAAACCCTAAACCTATCTAAAGATGTGTACTAAATTGAAATTAAGTATACAGTAATCTTGACCCATATACCAGCTTTTTCATATACGATGTCCAGAACAATGCTTAACGATCGGTTGTGAAAACTTAATATCAGATTTGAAGGTCACTGCATAATATAACTCACGATCATTACAGCAAAGAATTTTCGAATAGTTCTGATCAATAGGACGATCATGCCAAAGAAAATCAGTTGATTTATTAAAGTCTTGGATCTACTGATCATTATCTCTTAGATTTTTATATAATATATATATATAAAGACAGGAACACTAGCTTATTTTCAATTGACCTTCAAAACGATTGAATTCCTGCAAAATTCGACTTGAAAGATTTTACTAGAAAATAGATTAAATAAATCTAAAAAAGCTAAAAAAAAGTTCTTGGGATTAGTAGAGAATAACACATCAGTGGTACGGTGTGAACTAGTCATCAACAGTATTGAAGATCAGTTGATGTTTCAAAGATCTCTACTGATTACGTACGATCATTGATACATCAATAAATATAAGTTGGTTCAAGTAAAGAATTCTTTCATTTTGATACTGAATGTTCTTTTAACTTACATCCGATATTTGTCGCCACAAGTATCTACAGTGATTACCTGTAGGCAAAACTTGAGTAGCATTCTGAGTAATAGGTTATCTAGCATCTATAGCATCTATTTTCGAGTTAAGCCATAAATCATCAATGAACTTTTGTGTACGAAAGACGTAATAATGATCCCAGGTCTTGCATCTCTTTTTTCGTCCATCTCTCTTTGTCCGTCTCTTTTTTTTCATATCCTTTTCTTACACACGAAAGCTCATTGGTAGCATGTGGCTTGACTCAAACATATAAGAGGGCTAGAAATTTTGTAGGTGATTGGGCGTAAAGCCGTGCGATACTCTAGATGGTAGAGACATTTTTTGATTATAAGAAATTTTGTAGGGGAAGTGGTTGAGGGGGTGACGACATTGAACTAATTTTTTCACACCACGCTGAAGTTGCTATCAAAATGTTTTATACAAAATTTAGGATTTAAAATTAAATAGGTACTGAGAAAATTAGTGTATTGGATTAAGTGAAATTGCGAAGTTTGTATGGGAGGTGGTAGAAGGCACTTCAGGTCGAGCGTTATTTCTTGGCCTTACAAACTTTAGAGCAAACTCATAATACTCAGATTCCATCTAGAGTATAAAATGTGAAATCAACTATTAAATTTTTTTCCACCATTTCACCTTTATAATAATTCCTCAAATTTATTCGATTTTCAGTACAGGGGTATGTGAGCCCTTAAGGATATTCGAAAAAACTTTAAGGTTTTCACGGCTTCGGAAAATTGTTTGTTTATTTCGTGGATACGCCCCGTTAATAATAAAAAAATTGATGAATTATGTCAATTTTTTTTTTTAACTCTTATAGTTTCCAGGAAAATTTGATAATTATAAACAAGGGTATACAATCCATTGATATAAATATCTCTTTTTTCAAATGGATTTTTCGTTATTCAATTTTATCAATGCAAGCAAATGATCTGAAATTATGATATTTTTACTCTAGTTAGATGAACAAAATTTTAATATCAGCCGGGAATGGGGAATCGAAACCCGGCTACCCGCGCCCAGGCGAGCGTTCTAGCACTGAACGACCGGTGTTGATGAACTTATCTTGCCAAATTTTAGCCATTCACTTAATGTGAGTCACCTGACTTCATATATAAGCACAGTTTTTACTAATTATTATGGAAAATGCCAATGTAACTAATTTTTACTTATTTCCGGTTCCTTCAACTACCCGTGCGTTGCCAAACTCAATCGAGAAGTTAAAATCTGTGTAATTTAATGAAAGAAGTCGATGTGCTTGTATGAGGATTTCCTCATATAGAACATTCTTTGTTATGAATTGCCCATTGGATTTATTTATAAATATATAGCTTCATATGTTCTAACTTCAAAATAACTTAAAACCTTCTTGTGTTTGGTCACATGACAGATTTGTCGGTGTGAAAAAAACATTGTCATTTCGGGGAAATTATAATTTGCAATGCACTAAAAAATTATTAAAAATATAATAGGACTACGATTGCGCGTAAAGCGCAATCTTACGTTACTCTAGATGAAATAGATTTTTTTCTGATCCCAAGAAATTTTGTATGGGGAGTGTTAGAAGGGGTGATAGCATTGAACTAATTTTTTCCCCACCATGCTAAAGTAGCTATAAAAAATGTTTTATACAAAATGCTTACTCCAAAAATTGAATAGGAGCTGAGAAAATTAGTGTGTTAGATTTAGTTGAAATGTGCAGTTTGTATGGGAGGTGGTAGAAAGAGTGGGGGGATTTTATTGATTTTTTCAGAAATAACTAAGAATATTATAAAATTTACATCTCTTAAATTTAAGACTAGTAAAATTCATACTTTTGAAGAAAATAGATTTTTTGTGAAACTGTGTCATATTGTATGGGAGGGGGTAGAAGCAGTAAAGCTAATCAAATAATTTTCTCTGATCTTAGTGACACTGCTAAATAAGTATTTATTACAAAATGTGAGCTCGATAAATGTTATATGTTCTGAGAAAATCGGATTAGAGCATTTCATGAAAAAGTGTAGTTTGTATGGGAGGGGTTGGAAGGAGAGGGAGGACACAAATAATTTTTATACTGTATATTGAAATCATTATGAAAGTAATATATCCCGAAATTCAGACTAATAGCTTTCATACTTTTTGAGCAAATCCATTTATAGCCGAATTGGGAAATTGTGTCATTTTGTATGGGAGGGGGTAGAAGGGGTGGAGCTAATCGTCTAATTTTTTTTACCCTTACTAACAATTTTAAATAAATATAAAGTGCAGAATTTCAGCTTGCTAAATTTTATACGCACTGAGTAAATTGACTTAGAGTAATTCATGACAAGTACAGTTTGTATGGGAGGGGGTAGAAGGAGGGAGAGGACACGCATAATTTTTATACGGTAGATTTATATTATCATAAAAGTAATATATTCCAAATTTCAGGCCAATACCTTTTATACTTTTCGAGCAAATCCGTTTATTGTCAAATTGCGCATTTGTGTCATTTTGTATGGGAGGGGGTAGAAGGGGTGGAGCGATTTGGCCCGTTAACGAACTTGACCTTACTTTTTTGTCAAAAACGATGTGTACGAAATTTGAGCTTTCTAGCTCAACGCGTTATCAAGCTAGAGAGCGAACGGACGGACGGACGGACGGACATCCGGTTTTGAGATTTTTGAGTGATAATATTAACTTCTGTATTCATCATTTTTTCCTCCGAGCCTTATTTCTTGGCGTTACAAACTTTAGAGCAAACTTATAATACTCTCAGATTTCATCTAGAGTATAAACAAAAATGTATCGGCCGAAAATCGAACCCAGTAGGCGAGCATTCCACTACTGAACCACCGATGCTGAAGAACTTGTTTCGTCAAAGTTAAGCCACAATTTTTGGATCTAAAGTCTAATGGATTCACTTTTAGACATCAGGTCTTTAGTTTCGAACTAAAAACATCGATTTGATTTGAACTCATGCATGGAATAAAAATTATTTGAAATTATGGATATTTTTACTTTATTCGTTCATCGTAAAGAAAATAAAAATTCCGGCCACGAATGGAACCCGGTGCTGTCCGCATGGCAGGCGAGTTTTTTCACTGATCCGCCGATACCGACGAAATTATTTCGGCTAAACTTAGTAATCTGCTTAATGTTAGTCACGTTACTTCAAATATATCACAGTTTTTGCTTATTAGATTTTTTTTTGTCCTAAAAGTCAAATATAAAAGCTACTGATCTGAAATTTGAAACATGTAATTTTTATGAACAACTTTATAGCAATTTTTGTAAAAATTACTGCGTTTTTGCACCCGCTTAACTGCACGAGGTAAAGAACTACAACGAAAGTTTCCTAAAGTGGACTTGGTGTATTTTATTTCCAATAGATAGAAATATGTATCAAATTTTGTATAAATTATTTTTTTATATTGAACTGTAGTATAATGTGAGAAAAATTAGGTCAATGCCGTCACCACTTCTAACACCTCCCATGCAAAATATAATGGTTTTTTGACAAAAATTGTTATTTCATCTAGGGTCTCGCATGATTGGACTTGACGCGCAATCGTAGTTCTGTTATGTTTAAAACAAAAATCAGTAGGGATCATTAGAGCAGAAATCAATCCATGACTATACTCCAGATGAAATCTGAGAATATGTTGTGTTTGCCTTACCGTTTGTAACGCTAGGAAATAATACTCGCATAAAGCATCCAAGGGTACAGAAATATTTGTTGCCGCTCAAAATCCTCCGAGTGACCGACTGTCCGTCTGTCTACAACATAACTCTCGAACGCTTTGAGCTATCGCGCTGAAATTTGTTGTGTGTCATTTTTGGTAAAAACGAAACTTTAAGTTCGTGAACAGGCTACATCCCACACTTCTTCTATCCCTCCCATACAAATTTCATGAAATGTCGAAATTTGAAGAAATTGATTTATCTTCGAAACTATGCTATCGACTTGAAATTTGGGGCACAGTATAATGATGCATTTACATATTATTAATCATCACTAAATATTGATCCGAACCCCTCATTCCCTCTGCTCAATTGATTAGCAATCTTATAAAGTTTTCGCGGTTAGCTATGGACTTTTCAGTTTTATCAAGCCATATGAACATAGGTACAGTGCATATCACTAGCAATGTATGTACGTGGAAAATAGAAACATTATTAAGTGTGCATGAAAAGATAATGGTTATAGCCTAACAGCGATTGCTCACGGCCAGTTCTATGATTCTTCTCTTTGACATCAAATCATGTATGCGTAGAGTTTCATGGGACCAATATCTTGTAAACAAATTCAATAGTTTTGTGGGGTGCAATAAATAATTATGATTGCCTTATGATCATAATAACTAATATTAGCTGAATAGCATTAACTTCTGATCAGTTATGAAAAACTACTAATTGAGAGTTGAAAACCAGTGCGCAATAACGACAGACATAACCGAAGATCAGTATTAAGTATGACATCATATCAATAGCCTGAATAGATCTAATGATCATTTTTAAAAATCAGTAGATCTAGACCTACTCCCTCTACGATAACTTCTCTGTAACAATAGCTGTTCACAGATGATCAACTTTTCAAAACTTTAACCATACTTTTACATAACAATATGTGTTGTTGCAATCAAAAAATAAATCCTTCAAATACTCGTATCTACAATAATGTAAACGAAAAAAAAAGTGATTAATTTCCTGTACAAAATCAATTATTTCAATTTCATTTTATTTATTTTTCATTCATAAATGTTAATCTTCTCCAACATCTCATGAATCACAAATTAAATTTCATTTGCCTTAAAGCTCTGCTTCTGCCTCAGACATACGACGACTTGTTTATGATGTCAATACCAGAAAAGGTGAAAATAGAGTTCAAGTCACTTGAAAAACTATTCTGATGAATTTCAAATGTATTTTAAATAATAAGAAAGCAAGTCAAGTTGTTGACTAATTTAGATGACGACGTTAAGTGCTAATTTCAAATCTAAATACAGTGAGGTAGATCTTTGCATATTGCTTGGTGCTTTAATTTTGAATTATTCTTCTCCCCATTGAAGTAAGGAGACTTGGGTGCAGCCATATACGCTACATCCCCTGACTCGACATTATCGATTACTTCTAATGTATTCAATACACACTAAGGGTTAATACCCTGATATGTTTCTCCTGTCGGATGGAGTCTTTAAAAGGTCGTGAAAAAAGTTATACAGAGTAAAAAAAATCGTTGTCTATATTCCATCCAGTCTTCATACTTCATCTAGTTGAGAGATGACTCTAATTTTCCTTTTTGTTGGATAAAAAGGAAGGATAAAGCAAATAATGCAAGATGAGCTGAATAGCACACACTACCAACTTTATCATCAACATCGCTTAGTCATTCAGTGATATAACAATCTCTGACAAGATTTTTTCTTTTATCGTTTTTCGTCTGGAGAATTTATCTAGAATCCATCGCTGTGTATCCTTTCAGCCTGGATAATAATATTGCCTATGTCAATTTCGTTTGGGTTCTGTATGTCTAGATAATTAGCACCTTTGGCCCATAAGGAAACACATTTGAAATTGTTGCATCTTTAAAGGTGAGCTGCAGGTTATAGAGTATCGTCTATAATATGGTATTTTGAAGAGGCGGAAAAATAAACGTTAGCGATGGACCTCGAAATTCGGAATAGTGAGGTGGAAGCGACGGTGAATTTTTGCACTGGGGGATGAGATTTTATGATATGCCCCTAAACGCACAAAATGTGGAAGAGGAATAGGACTTTGGCTGTCTTGGAAGCATCGTCACTAGTGTTGGGCAAAATAATTCCTTTTGTACTTTTTCTTCAATGGCACTACAGTCCAAATCGGGCTTTGACCTCCTGACCATAAAATTCTTTAATATTTTTTTATTTTTATTATTTTTTTTATTTGTTTTTATTTGGTCAAGGAATTGTTAGCAATACAACCTTTTATCTACAAATTTTTTAGTTTCGCAGATTGAGCTGGTCAAGATATACCCACGCGAGCAGTGCTGAAATCATAAGTCGACCGGGATTTGAACTCCCTATTGTAGACTACGCTAACTAACTAGAAACTAGTTGATTAGCTGTAACTCATTAAGTAGAATAGTTCATTATTTTGGTTCGTTTAGTTCAGAGCTGAAACTTCATAATATGTGAAAAAAAAGGAAGTGACTAAAAAAAATTATACTCGTACCGTATGCGATCCAAGCTGCTGTTCTCGACAAATTAAAAGGAAAACAAAAGAAAATATATTACACCCGAACCGATCTGACCAACTATTCGCGAATTATCTGAATATCGAAATACTACATAATTCCAGATTTCTTCTTGAAAGGCACAACAGCCCAAATCGGGCCTTGGCCTCTTGACTGACCTTCAGGCTTCTTAACATTTTTTTATTTGCTATTGTGGAAAAGTTGTTAGCCCTTCGCATGATTGTTAGCCCTTCGGTGTGCTAGAATTATACTTTGTCCGGAATTCGAACCCACGATTTTCGCATTGTAAACCGACTTGCTACATGCTACACCCAGATATCATGAGTAAAAAAAGGAAAAATTTCATCCCCGACTTGATCCGAGCACCCTTTCTCGAGATAACTGCTGATAGTTCATTCGTGAACCAAACCTTGACTAGTCCGATCTAAAAAACATAACAGAGCTACGATTGCGCGTAAACCGCAATCTTACGATACTCTAGATGAGAATTTTTTGTGATCCCAAGAAATTTTGTATGGGGAGTGTTAGAAGGGGTGATATCATTGAACTATTTTTCCCCATCATGCTAAAGTAACTATAAAAATGTTTCATACAAAATGCTTACTCCAAAAATTGAATAGGAGCTGAGAAAATTAGTCTGTTAGATTTAATGAAAATGTGCAGTTTGTATGGGAGGTGGTAGAAAGAGTGGGGGGATTTTAGTGATTTTTTCAGAAATAACTAAGAATATTATAAAATTGATATCTCTTAAATTTTAGACTAGTAACATTCATACTTTTCAAGAAAATAGATTTTTTGTGAAGTTGTGAAACTGTGTCATATTGTATGGGAGGGGGTACAAGAAGTGAAGCTAATCAAATATTTTTTTCTGATCTTAGTGATAATGCTAAATAAGTATTTATTACAAAATTTGAGCTCGATAAATGTTGTATATTTTAAGAAATCGGCTTAGAGCAATTCATGAAAAAGTGTAGTTTGTATGGGAGGGGGTGGAAGGAGAGGGAGGATGCAAATAATTTTTATACTGTAGATTGAAATCTTTATGGAAGTAATATATCCCAAAATTCAGATTAATAGCTTTTATACTTTTAGAGCAAATCCATTTATTGTCGAATTGCGAAATTGTGTCATTTTGTATGGGAGGGGGTAGAAGGGGTGAAGCTAATCGTCTATTTTTTTTTTGCCTTACTAACAATTTTAAATAAATATTTAGTGCACAATTCCAGCTCGCTAAATTTTATATGCACTGAGTAAATTGGCACACAATCTATTCAAGTGGAGAATTGTCGGGAAGCAGAGAGTTTGGAGTCTCTTTTGTCGTTGACAAAAAATTTAAACAGCAGGTCACGAGCTTCAGACCAGTAAGTGAAAGATTGTGTGCAACACTTGGTTGATAACGTTCACGCACCAACAGAAGACAAGGACGATATAACTAAAGATGAATTTTATGCCACCCTAGAGACAACTTATGATTCACTGCCCCCGAATGACCTAAAAATAGTCTTAGGGGATTTTAATGCAAAAGTCGGAAAAGAGGAGCCTCATAGAGGAACAACAGGAGGGCACAGTCTCCATGACATAACCAACGACAATGGCCAACGTCTTATTGATTTCGCAAGCAGCAAAAATATCATAGTAAGCTCTACGTGCTTCCCACATCGCGATATTCACAAACGAACGTGGGCATCACCAGATGGTCACACCTTCAACCAAATAGACCACGTTCTAATTGAGAAAAGGGCTGCTTCCAGCATACTTGATGAACGAACTCTCCGCGGTGCGAATTGTGACTCTGACTAGTCAGAGCTAAGTATCGATGCAAAATAGATTGTCGTGGATATTCGAAAACGAGTAGAGCTCGCAAATTCAATGTTGCCAAGCTTAACGACGAAACGGTGGCGCAGGCTTACATGTTACCATGTAATAAACACTTGACACCAATATACGAAAATATCCAAAATATGCCAGTGGAGAATGCGTGTCTGAAAATACGAGACGGCATCAAATCCTCCGCAGAAGAGGTATTAGGATATCAAGCACGGAGAAAAAATAATGATTGGTTTGATCAAGAATGTCGCGATGCAATAGATAGAAAGAACGAGGCTTACAAAATTTTTACTGAACGACCAACACGAGCCAAAAAAGAAAGATATGACGAGCTTAGGTGATATGCGAAAAAGACCTGCAGGCGAAAACAAAGGAAGTACCATAATGACAAGATACAAAAAATGGACGACGATATGAGACAAAATAAAACGCGGGACGTATACGCAATAGTAAAAGATCTAAAAAAGGGATATAAGCCAAAAACCAGTCTCTGTAAAGACGTGGAGGGCAACATCATCAGCGTCGCACAAGAAATCAAAAGGAGATGGTCTTCCAACTTTGAACATCTTTTGAATCCCATCCCAGTAGCACCGATAACGCCAGACAACATTTCAATTGAAGCCTCAACTGACGAAGATGAACCACCCACGCTTGCTGAAATCAAAGCAGCCCTATGTGACCAAAAACGAAACAAAGCGCCGGGAATTGACGAAATACCAGTTGAACTTCTGAAAAACGGTGGAAACTGTGTCGCTGAAATACTGCACAACATGATATGCAAAATTTGGACAGAGGAAATCATACCCGACGACTGGCGAAAAAGCATTTATGTCCAATTTACAAGAAAGGAGACAAACTCTGCTGTGAGATTTACAGAGGTATATCATTGTTATGTACGTCCTATAAAATACTGACAAAAATAATTGAACGTCGTCTTAAGCCCTATACTAATCAAATAATTGGCGAATACCAAGGCGGTTTCAGAACCGGACGATCTACAACAGACCAGATATTCTCGGTGAAACAGGTGCTTGAGAAATGCTGGGAATATAACACAGACGTGCACCAAATATTCGTAGATTTTAAACAAGGATACGACAGTATCGACAGGAGCGTACTGTACCAAATCATGCTTGACTTTGGAATTCCTCCACAACTAGTCCGACTAACAAGACTCACAATGACGAACACTGAATCCCAAGTGAGAATACAAACCGATTCCACAACCAGCTTTCGAACGGAATGTGGTTTAAAGCAGGGAGATGGTCTAGCCCCTATGCTTTTCAACTTGGCACTAGAGTATGTCGTCCGAAAAATCCCAGTCGACACCAACGGGACACTACTATTCAAGTCCACCCAACTAGTAGCATACGCTGACGACATTAACATTCTAGCAAGATCCTTCCCTAGTGCTAAGGAGGTATTTGTCAATCTTGACTCGACCGCAAAAGAAGTCGGGTTGCGCATTAATGAAAGCAAAACAAAAGTAATGACGCAAACAAGAAGGAGAGCGCCAATCAGACAAAACATAACAATTGCGGAATATAATTTGGAGAGTGTGGACAACTTCATATATCTTCGGGCTAATCTAGTACGGTAATGAAACAGACGAAATCAAACGACGGATAATACTTGCAAATAAGACGTATTATTCGGTACTTCCAATAATGAAATCCAAGAAAGTGCACAGGAACAATAAGCTGCGGATTTATAAAACTATTATACGACCTGTGCTCTGTTATGGCAGCGAGACGTGGACATTAACGCGAACTTTCGAAAAAGCAGTTAACGCATTCGAAAGAAAGGTCCTCCGAAGAATTTTGGGACCTGTGAAGGAACAGAATGGCGAATAAGATACAACGATGAGTTGTATCAACTCTACGGCGAGCCAGAAGCTTCAACGTTCATCAAGCTACGTAAGCTGCAGTGGGCTGGCCATGTAGAGCGAATGGAAGACAGAAGAATCCCCAAACGTACTCTTAAAGGCAAAGCGAGTGGTAACCGGCCAGTAAGGCCAGGGCCCGATTTGGGCTATCGCGCCATTGATGATGAGTAAATTGGCTTAGAGTAATTCATGACAAGTACAGTTTGTATGGGAGGTGGTAGAAGGAGGGGGAGGACACGCATAATTTTTATACGGTAGATTGATATTATCATAAAAGTAATATATTCCAAATTTCAGGCCAATAGCTTTTATACTTTTCGAACAAATCCGTTTATTGTCAATTTGCGCATTTGTGTCATTTTGTATGGGAGGGGGTAGAAGGGTTGGAGCGATTTGGCCCCTTCACGAACTGGACCTTACTTTTTTGTCAAAAACGACGTGTACGAAATTTCAGCTTTCTAGCTCAATGCGTTGTCAAGCTAGAGAGTGAACGGACGGACTGACATTCGCCTATCAGGGTTTACATATTTCTTTGTATATAAATGGTAGTGATGAGTTGCATAAGATGTTTAGATGCATCTTGGTATTGTACCGAGCGGGTCTGATCAGACGAAGATCGATCTTCAAACTGCAGAAAATTTGTAAGATTAAAGTAAACATAAACCGAAAACAAAGAAATATTTTTTCTATTTACCATTGGCACTATTTATTTCGCAAGGAGTAAAATTAATTGAGATTCAAAGGCAAAAAAAGCCGCACCTTTAGGATGCCGGAGTAGATCATCGTTAAACAACCTCTGGATTGTAACACCCAAGGAAAACTCTGGGAATGAGCAGTCTATAAGATGACCAAAGGAAGTATTGTGTCTCAAAAAAGTCCGAAAATTTGGAAAATTCGGGAAAAAATGGAATTGATTTTTTCTACTCACTCCATCGTTCGATGGATATGTGTAATTCTTTTTTTGTTTTGATCGTTATGGTCGTGGAAAAGTTTTCAGAAAAAAAAAAACTTCGAGACAATTACTAAGAAAAGTCGGAAAATTTGGGCAAACGACAAAAATCATAAAATCATAAAAACTAACAGATTTCGTTGATTATTATTATTATTTTTTTGTTTTGTTCGTTATGCTCCCAAAGGGCAGCCATTGAGTTTAAATTGAATAGAAAATCATTTGGTTGACATGAAATTCTGAATTAATTCAATTGTGCCTTAAATTTTGAACAAAACCGCATGGTTCCAAGTCGATCACATTCCAGACACATCACTCATTTGCATCATTGCACACCGCTGCCTATAGAACTCATCTCACATGCAAAATTCCCATTGGCGTACCTTTGAATGTACCCCTCAAATTGATTTTCCATGGTCAATAGTTAATAGAAATAATGATCACTCAGGAATACGTTTTTTTCCCATCTTTACTTTGTTTATTTATCCCCCTATGGGATGGAGGCAGTAGAATTCACCCACAGCCAGTCCTGCTTGCCCTAAAAATAGCAAAT
Source organism: Chorisops tibialis (assembly GCA_963669355.1). Taxonomy (NCBI): domain Eukaryota; kingdom Metazoa; phylum Arthropoda; class Insecta; order Diptera; family Stratiomyidae; genus Chorisops; species Chorisops tibialis. Next base: position 165,376,151 of record OY770263.1, on the reverse strand, counting down.
GAACACCCACTGGATCATGGGCTTACCACCCGTGATCTTAAAACCTAACTGATACGAGAAACGGATACAGCGCCTCGCGTTTAAATCACGCTTCAAAGATTTCGTATAAGTCAGAGCGTAAAGTCCAATCGTGCGATGAAAGAGATACTCTAAGTGAAAGAGAAGTTTGTATGGGAGGTGGTAGAAGGAGGGGCGAGTTCCTAATGACTTTTTCAGAAATTATTATAAGCATCATTCAATTGACATGATCACAATTATCAAGAAAATCGATTTTTTGAAATGTTGTGAAATTGCGTCAGACTGTATGGAAATGGGGTACAAGTTGTGAAGCTAATTGTCTAATTTTTTTGGTCTTACCAATAATTCTAAATAAAAATTTAGTGCACAATTACAGCTCGATAAATTTTATACGTACTGAGTAAATTTGTTTAGAGTATTTAATTAAAAAGTGCAGTTTGTATGGGAGGTTGTGGAAGGAAGGGTAAGACTCGAATAATTTTTATACGGTAGATTGAAATCATCATAAAAGTATTATATTCTAAATTAGCGTATGACGCCGTTAAATGAGAATTTAAGCCTAAATTATAATTTAGCTGCGCTATGTGTCACTGGTATCCCAGGATATATATTAGATAATTAATTAAAATAAATATCTAAAAAACCAAAACTGAATATTCAATTAAAATTCACTGCTACTCCTCAATCATTTTAAACGTCTTCTTATACATTTATTCATCCTCTAATTACGTAGATACTTATCATCTAATTACCGAAACATCTACAATTCTAATCACAGAGTGTGTGATAAAATTGCTCTTGATCTATTTAATTGATTGCCTGAATATACTATCGTGAATGATGATCTTCTTTATCGTCTCAATCATTTCGAATATCCTGCTGATGAGAATCGATATTTTTCTACTCTATTAATCTTTGTATTACTCTTTAAGTTTATCGATAAATCCATTGGATTTACTTCGAAATTATAAACATTTCTCAGCATTTTGTTTATACACAAGCACGTCATTCAAATAAATGATCGTGAAAATGAACCTCCACATGATCAGTTTTATTTGAATATTTCAGAAATCATTTCCTTGTTGTAAACAATAAAAATTGTATTTGAAATAGTTTTTTTAATCGCAAAAAATTTCCCATAATTTTACTTAATTTATTTTCAATTTTTTTGTTATCTTACGATTAAAAAAAGGTAAATATGTAGATTAGAAATTTAAAGAGTTGAAACCGGTAGATAGTATTTGATTGTGCTGTAATACGATAGAAGTTTTGATTAATTGGTTGTTTGGGTAATAAATTGGATTAATTATGATAAAAGTGGTTTTTTGTATGATTATTTGATTAGGAAATGATTTATTTAAAATTGTTTCGTACAAAGTAGAGACTTACAGGAAGCAATAATTAAAATTTTGAACATTCACACCCCTATATTCACACCGGCTCATGGCTCTGCCTAGATTAATGAGATTATGGACAGCGTCTAAAAAACAAAGATGAACAAGTCTAATTGAAACCATGATTCACATCTCATACTCCATCAAATTACTTCCTATACAAAATCTTGCACAATATCTTTTACTTTTTTGTTGTCTTATTGCTTAATCATGAAAATCTCAAAATGGTATGTCCCATCCAATGCCATTCCCTTTCTACTAATCACACATCTATCTCCAATTTAATTCGTAAAAAAAAAATACAAAAAAACCAGCGAACAAAAGCAACCGGCTCAGACACTGTGCAGACGACAATGATCAATGCTTTTAGATCTTAGGTTAATGATTATGCAGCAAAACATACAACGACAACAATACAAGTTAAAATAGTTTATTGTTATTGAAGCTTTCTGGGCATGGTTAACTGACTAACCCTATATCCACTGTGACAAAGGAATTGCAGCCTTAGTTAGTGTTGACCTCGTCTAAGCTCTGTGAATTGTGTACTCCTATAGAGTTACACCTTTTACTTTAAGTAGCTATAAATACTACATATGCTTAAGTAATGGGTGGGCTTTCTTCAGACTTGCAATGTTTACAAACGCCAACATATCGGACTGTTTTCGGATTTTTGACCCCTCAATAAATTAAAAGAGTAATTGCAATACATGGGCGGCCCACTTAATAACATCAAACTCTCTGATGTAATCATAAGCAAGTAATCAACCATTGCAGAATACTGAAGTGTAATATAATTTGGTAATAAGTTTAATCGGCTCCGTCTTATGAGATTATCTTCGAAGAGTTCAAGGTAAATTTTGCTGCATATATATAGTATGTACATAGCTAAGCGGTATTACCTTCGAAATTGGCACAATTTTTATGCACTACATTTTCACGGTATTGTTACACATTGAATTGAAACCGTTTGTGTGATTTATTGAATGATATTCACAGTATGAAGTGGCTTTCTTAGGGGTTGAAGGTATCCAAGATATTTCAATAGTTTTTTTTAGATATTTTAGAATTTATAGAGAATTATTTGAATAAGACGGATTTCCTTAAGACTTAAAAAATTAGTTATTTCGATCTCGTTTCGATTTTAGGAGAACACAGTGTTGCATAGTTTGGATCATAGATTCAATTTGAGTGAAACAGAAATATCTATTAGTGGACTATAAAATAAAAGCTTTTTCGTTATAGTTCACTAATTTTACGGTAAAATATTGTTCATCTTTTCATTTTTGGGAGTTTAATATTTTGACGAGATTTTCGTCTAATTTTTCCTGAACAATGTTGAGGTATACGATTTTCGTTACCTTAGAATTATTGTCAGCACGGACAGCGGATATACTACACTACACTGATATACTACGCTATACCATCAGTTCTGCCAGCAAATCCTACTCGCCGTCTCCAAGAAAACCGATCATTCGATAGGATACCACTCTGGACCTCATCGCCTTCTATGTGGTGTACTATGTGAGAGAGGGAGCACGCTAGTACCCAGCGCGTTAACTGGGTCCACTATCAAATGCAGGGCTGGCCCTCCAGTTTGGAGGTTGGGCGATGTGTTAACAACTCATTCTCGAAAAAAGCAGACTTTAAACCTGAAGCAAAGCATTGGACTGTATTGATTCAACTGCCAAGACCAAGCAAATGAAAAATTATTTCGCTGGTAGAAATATCAAATATTAAAACAATCCTAAACTCGGTATTGGAAAACTCAAGGATGAGAAATATATTGAGAAGTACGTACGAGTATCAGCCTTAAAGAGGCACTTCGCGACAATACTGAACAACAAGTGGAACTTTATGCCTCCAAACGCCTAGGTATTCTTCGTAAGTGCAAAAAATACGTTATGCCTCACGACTTTACCATCTACAAGGCTTACATTGGACTTCGCTCAAAGTACAACTCGTATGTTTGAGCTGGTACATCTAAAACACACCTAGTGTTGCTAGATCGTATTCAAAAATATGCGTTCCAACTTATTGGGAGATGAAACCGTTACGACTTCCATTGATCTGCTCGAGCATCCAAGAAATGTCGGAGTACTCTGGATTTACTATCACTACTTCCATGGTAAATACAGTTCCGAACTTAGCGGACTTATTTCTCCACTTTATATTTTTCCAGGACATACTCGTCAAGCGGAACATGCACACGAGTATACTGTCAAACTTTTTTCTTCCCGTACAATGAAATTTAGGCGGTCATTTATCTCCCGAGCATCCAGACTTTGGAACGCATTGCCGGGTAACGTTTTCCCAAACGGGTAAAACCTCCAGTACTTCAAGAATAATGTTCACCGTCATTTCCGTCTCTCCCCACCCAAATTTCCAGAATATACCCAAATTTGATCCACTCCCTTTACCGACTTAACTGTAAAACAACACCGGCATGCCAGAATAAATGGGACAAAACATGAAAATGGCATTAGATCTATGGCAGAGAAGGTAATAAAACAACAATATTGCCACAAAAAAAAAAAAAAATTTGAAAATGAATGGTTTTGTGGTCAGCTAGTTCTGAACCGGTGGACTCTAGTCAGTCTTTAAATTTTGTTGCTAAAGATGATGTTCCGCAGGAGAGGGCTCAGTACTGATCCTTGTGGGACTCCAGCGGTGACGTGGTAGTAATTCGCCCTCGCATTAGTTTGGTACCTTCCTGTTGGTGAAGCAGTTTGAAATTATTCTCAACAAGAAGAACGGTGTATGCATCCTGGCCAACGATGTCTCTATAAATGACCAATCTGCCGAGTTAAAGGTATTTTTTATGTCCTGTGTCATTGCTGTACTATATTTCTTTAACCACCATCACCATATTTCTCCTTGTATCGCATCAGCTGCTGTATCGACTATCTTTTTTATGGCATCAACAGTGAAACGCAATTTCCTGGAATCCGAACTGGTGGTCTCACAGTGCTCCTTTCTCTCCTTTGGTTGAAGGATCTTTCTCAACGTGTCAAGTAAACATATTGGGCGACATGATAATGGTTTTCTAGGAGGTTTGTTTCTTTTTGGTAACAGACCAAATGTTGGAGATTCCATGGTTCCGGAAAAGCTTCTTCCTCTAAACACATCGTTGTACGTTAGGCCTCTTTTGAACTGCAAGTTTTACTGCCATATTTGGGATGCCATCGGATCCAGGTGCCTTGTTGTTGCCTATCTTCCTGCCTATAAATAGCATTCCGAAGTATTTGCAGAGATCGACTCTACGCTAATCTCTCTGGTTATGCTACACATAGTAGTTGGCGTTTGGGGGAACAAGTGCTCTACTATAGATCTTAGCATTATCGGGCAAGTTATTTGTGGGGACCTGTGACCCTTCAGCCTTCTCATCACAATCCTGTATGCAATACCCCAGGGATTTATATCCGCTTCGTTACACAGACGTTTGAACAAATTGCGTTACTCTGTTTAATCTCCTTGCTTAGGTTCGGTCTCGCCACTTCGAAAGTGTCTAGTCGACCCTGAAAATCATGGTGCACCTCTTCCACTAGTTGTCCTTATGAACATGGCTGCATCGCACGCTGTGGTGATAGTGTGGGTGATTGGTTCCGCGAGGATCTTTACTGTTTCGCTGCGAGTTGCGATGTCAGTGTTCATAATTTCTTCGAACGTGTCCTTATCGAAGAGTTTATTTATCCATATTGGGCCTGTTGATTTAGGTCGTTGTATGGCTTTTCTTTGTTTTATTTCAATTACTAGCGATCGGCTGTGACTTTGTCCGCGGAAGAATCGCAAAATAAGCAATTTTTAAGAAAGTAATTAGTAATATGTACATTATGTGAAATATATAATTAGTTTAGTTTAATGACTCTTTAAGCACAATGGTTTGTATTTTGTTGAAATCAGAACCATGAATTATTAAGAATGAAACCACGATACTCGCATCTGTATGGGACAGGTTCGTGATCAAATTAATCCCGTGATTTGAGATCATATAGGTATGGAAGAGCGTTGAGGACATGTGAATAGTTGTAGCTTGTGTTAATTAAAAAAATAATAAATAACATAACGTTAAGCTTAAAACCATATCAGGACTACGATTGTGCGTAAAGCCCAATCATACGATACTATAGATGAAATCGAAATTTTTGTGATGTTAAGAAATTTTGTATGGGGAGTGGTAGAAGGGGTGATAGTACTGAACTAATTTATTTCACATCATGCAAGAGTAGCTATGAAAATGTTTCGTACCAAATTTAAGCTTGAAAAATTGAATAGGTACTGAGAAACTTAGTGCATTGGATTTAATGAAATTGTGAAATTTGTATGGGAGTGGGGGGATTTTTGGTGATTTCTCGACAAAGAACTATAATCATAATGAAATTGCTATATTTTAAATATTAGATCAGTAAAATTCACACTTTCCAAGAAAATCGAATTTTTTGAAAAGTCGTGGAATCGTGTCTCATTGTTCAGGAGGGGGTAGAAGGAGTAAAGTTAATCGATTAATTTTTTCACGATTTTATGATAATACCAATCAAGGGTTGGGTACAAAATTCTAGCTCGATGGAAGTTATACTTACTGAGAAAAATGGTGTATAGCGTTTAATGAAAAAGTGTAGTTTGTATGGGAGGTGGTGGAAGGAGTAGGGGGATTCAAATAATTTGTAAACTAAAAGATTGCATTTGTTATAGAATTAATATATTTTAAACTTCAAATTAATAGCTACCAATTTGAAATTATTTTCGCCTTAAAATAATTTTGCCTGAAATTAAATACAAAGAAAGATTGAGAAACTCTGTGCAATGGCTTGTCTGTAAATCATTTCTCATTACCGTTCTTTTTGCTGCAGTTCTTGGAAATTCGTCATTTTTGTGCGTTTCATATTTATAATCCACTTGGTGATTAGTGCATTTAGAAATCGACACACTGAATCAGTTTAGTTGTTGTTTACAAGAGGGTTTCGTAATATCTTATTATTCCGCGTGGTGTGTCTTTAAATAATGTCGAAAATGGTTAAATTTTAGCGTACAAAGATGATGGTTTGAGCATAAGTGAAATTTCGAGAAAAGTTGTTCGCATTCACCGTGTAACTCTAAACTTTTTAAAAGATCCGGAGTTATATGGGAAAACGAAGCGAAAGTGAAGAAAAGAAAACTGTCTCCGCGGGGAGAGAGGAAAATTGTACGGGCAGGAAGCAATTCGTCACTAAGTAGCAATAAATTGGCAGCTCTTGTCTCAACAAAGGTGTCAAAAACAACGGTTTTTAGAACGATTCAACGTAATCCTAACATTTCTAGAGGTAAAATGAAGAGTGCTCCACGACTATTAGATCGCCATAAGAAAGCTCGGATGGAATTCTCAGAAAACCACATGGCTACAGATTGGTCTTCTGTAAGACATACTGGCTTTCGTTCTTCTTAATTTTTTAAGCTCAAGATTTCCCGACGGATTTAATTCTTACTGGCGCGATCTGAGGAAGGAACCTCTCTATTTCTCGAAGAGGAATTTTGGTGGCAGTTCTGTGATGTTGTGGGGAGCATTTTCTTCAGCAAGGCGTTTGGATACACAATTTATTTCATCGCGGATGAACAGTAGAGATTACATCCAAGTACTCGAAAACCGTTTACTGCCATTTCTGGCAGAACATGGCGAAAAAACTGGATTTTCCAACAAGATAATGCCAGTATTCATACCAGTCGTGAAACAATGGGTTGGATGGAGATAAATTCCATTAGGGTGATGAACTGGTCGGCACGTACTCCCGATCTGAATCCCATTGAAAACATTTGGGGAGATCTTGTCAGACGGGCATATGCTGAAAATCGCCAGTATGAATCACTGGCGGAATTGAAAGCTGCAATTCTTGATGAATGGCAGAAACTTGACCCTGAAATGTTAAATAAATTAATCCAATCGAAGAAAAAAAGGATTTTTGAAGTCATAAAATCCAAAGGCCCTATTAATTATTAAATTTTTGTATAAAATTTTTATTTAAAATTGATATTAAATAAACACTTTATTTTGTTGGAAACTTCAACTGTGTTATATATATGAAACGAGCAAAAAACGTATAATAGCTGGAACTGTTGCAAAAATAACGAATCCGTGCAATAATTTACCTACAAATAATTTCAGCCCAGGCTTTCTACATTTAGCAATAAAATACAAAAGCATAATAATTTTCCGAGTGGACATAATCTAAAATGTCTACGTGGGTTATAAATGTGAAACGGAGTGTAGTTTCGAAAAAAAATCGATTATTACATATTTTAGAAAATGTGTCACTTTGTATGGGAGGGAGTAGAAGGCGTATGGGAGGGAGTAGAAGGCGTGAGGGGAGTAACATAAAACCAAAAGCATCTCGGAGCATACCTAATAAACTGTGAAAATTTCGTTACAATCGGCTCAGCCGCTTTTGCGTGGAAGCCAGACAGATAGATAGACAGACGGACAGACAGAGAAGAATTTTAAAAACGCGTGTTCCTGCTTAGTTATTGCTGAAATGAAGCAAAAAACTAACTTATAGCCATTTCTAAACAAATAACAGACAGACACTACAATTATATTTATATGTATAGATAATCGCCTGACGATCGCTGTGTGTGTATTCCTTGTTAACAAGCCATTTCGTATTTCGTAGGAGGGAGTTGCTTACGGAGACTATGTCTGGAGCCCATTCCTGCTTTGTGATACGTATTTGCCCGCCCGTTGCTTACAATCTCTATTTCTAGTGGTGAAAATGTTTCCAACAGAATACGTCCTTTAGCATTGGTGAGCCTGCTACCTATCTGTTGACCATACATTGCAGTCACCGCCTATGACCACTGGAGTTTTGTCGCGTTCGTGGTCCATTAGATTATCTAACATTGTCTGGTATTTACTCTTCGTCCAGCTGGGTCGTGCATAACAGCTGTAGAGGTGAATTCCATTGTTGCTCGTAATAAGCCGTCCGCCTGTACATTGGTGTCTTGGAAGGCGTGTTTTCCACATATCTATATTGCCACTTGCTTTTTTTTGTGACAAATCCAAATATTGTCGGTTCGCTAATCAAGACGATGTCCGCTCTTTCGTCCTTAGCAGTTTGTTTCAGGATATCTTGAGCTGTTCTACAATGATTCATTTTATTTTGTTTTATCCTCACGATTTTTTCTTGTGATGGCTCTCCTGATGATTCGGCGTTTGCTGCTGCTGGCTACGGTCTTGGCCTCTTCTGGGTGATCCTTTCTACAGAACATAGATGATGGCTCCTGGTCGCAGATCTTCGCAATGTGACCTTCCTTTCCACATTTCCTGCAAATCTTGGAGCGGTCTTTCTGTTTATGCACTGCCTGGCTAGGTGACCAAACTCTAGACATTTAAAACATTTTGTAAGTAACGTTCGTTCGCGAATGCGGCAGTTGATCCAGCCGATTTTAATTCTTCCAGCTTTTAACAACTTTCTTGCGATTTCTGCAGGAAGACTGGCTGTTGCTGTTTTGGTTTCGCCATACGCCCTTCGTAGGGTAAGATGTCTGCCTGCGAAACTCCTTCGATTCCAAACTGAGCTTTGATTGCTTCGCTTATGTCTTCTTTTGTAGCGACTTCATCAACGTTGTAGTGACTTCAACGTCCCTTATAGCACGACTGTGCATAGCCACAATTATACTCACCACGTCTTGCATAGGTTGATGGATTTGTAACGAAAGGCCTGTATAGCACGGTGACTACCAGGAGACTTGTTGGCTTGTCATCCGTGCATGTTTGACACGACCTTACTGATACAGATCGATAGAACTGGGGAAGCCGACGCTCAGATATCCATCGAGTGTACCAGGTGTGAGGACCGTAGTAGTGACGTGGTGCATCTAGCGTTAGCACGTGCTAGCTCGTCGGCGGGGGGGTTCTGGTCTTTCCCGCAAGCGTCACATTTACTAATATATGTCCCAAAATAGGGTGAGACGTACCGTCTGCAGTTATAATTGTCGACTTGGTGTATTTAAACTTCAGTCCCAGACGCCTTAAGCGTTCCATGGAGCCAGATCCCAGGCAACTCACACTCGCTCCGCTATCCAGTAACCCATTAATAGTTTCGCCTAGCAATGAAATGGAGGCGTAGGGTCGATGGTCGCCGGGCATGGTCATCAGAGAGGAGACTTGAAGTTTAGGGCGTAGTTTCTAGCTCTGGTGCCAGGCGCGTAGGCGCACAGTTGAACGTTTAGGTTTATGCCCTGCGACTCGTGCTGGCGACCGATTCTTGAATATTTCGGCTCGAACCCTGTAATAATTCACCTGACGTTCATGAAAGCTTTGTTTATATAGTGGGGTAGGTGTGATTGGCTCGGGTATATGGCTTAAAAGACCATTGGAACTTGTCAGGTTAGTTGATTCAGAAGGCCCGAGGTTAGTTGGTATGAGTGCTGCGGTCTGGGTGGAAGATGTCCTCACCGAGATGAAAGGAAGTGGTAGGTATGTGGAAGAGATTATTGGTTCCTCGGGATTCGGTGTTGAACTTCCCGGCTGGAGTTCCCGACGTATCTCCGACCGGATTTCTCGTTTCCCGATAGGCATTTTGAACAGTGAGGCGTTGTTACACCGACTGTTCCACATTTGTAGCAAAAAATTCGCTTATCGGTGCTAGGACAATTCATGAAACCGTGACATTTAGATTGGCAATTCCAACATGTCCAACTACTGGTGTCGTAATTGTGGTTTTCTGGTGATTTATTTCCAATGCGGTCTGCCTCAACAAAATAGGGATCCACTCGTTCAAGTTCTGCCACATGCCGAGGGTTATGGGCCGGCGGTAGATATGGCCTGAACGCAACCTGGGTAGTCTTCAGGTATTTCTCGGCGCGTCGGCATTCTTCCCGAAACTTGTCCAATGAGGCCCGACTAGTAGAGAAGACTAGTTGCGCTAGCTTTGGCTTTATATTTGGTAATATCAAATCAATTACCTCGTGGTCGCTAAAGGGAGTCTTGCGCTGGTTGTTCAGGGCTCGTATGGTGTAAAGGAACTCATCAAAGGATTCTGAGGAACCCTAACGACGACCGGACATAGCCTGTGCCAGTTCGAAGTCCGAACTCAAATCAGCGAACTGTCTAACTATGGCGCAGCGGATATCTGGCCACGACGGTTGAGGGTTTGTCAATACCAAACCTCCGCCTTGCCAGAAAGGAATCAATGAAAATTTGACGACAAGTATTCCGCGGGGGTACTTTCCTGCTGGCGCATAATCTCCATGCGGAATAAAAATTCTTCTACTGATAATTCGTTACGAGCTAGCACGTGCTAACGCTAGATGCACCACGTCACTACTACGGTCCTCACACCTGGTACACTCGATGGATATCTGGGAGTCGGCTTCCCAGTTCTATCGATCTGTATCAGTAAGGTCGTGTCAAACATGCACGGATGACAAGCCAACAAGTCTCCTGGTAGTCACTGTGCTATACAGGCCTTTCGTTACAGGTTCCACTATCATTTGAACTAAATCCTTAATTTTTCCAATTTTTTCACCCAGGCTGAGCTTTTAAAATAACGGCTTTGTTCTTCACCGGTTGCGAAATTCTTCGAACCAGGCAGGAAGGCGGTGGCTGCGCTGGTGGGATGGCTCTGCTCATCAATTTCTTCGGGGATCGAATTATTTGCACACTTCTAGCAAATGGTATCTTATCTTCTGTGCTATTACATCTGTTTGTTTCATTGTTGTGATTATTATTATGGGTTAAACTCATGTCTTATGGGTCCCCGCTGAAAGTCAGTATCTCTATACATTTAAAATTCCATAGTTGCATAGGCAATGGCCTCATTGCCTCTCCATTGACCATGAGTTGACAAACCTTTTGAGGACTTGCATTAAGAGTTTGATCAGTGTTAGTCAGGAATATTACATCGGAGCCTACACCACCAACTGAATGATGCTGAACTTCGAGCTTACTTTCAGGCCTGCTAGGATTTTAACGAGACGCAGGCAACTGTGATATTAGCCTGAAAACCATTTGTGCAGGATGTCACTCCTACACATTGGGGTAACAGAATAACGCAGCCACCAGCCCGATGTTGTCTTGTTCCAGTATGCCATAATCAAGATTTTACTGGTCTCCATCTTAATATCATTCTCTGTGCTTTGCATACGCCAATCTACAATTCGCATCTTTTCCGATCTTGGCCTGAATTATTCCTCCAGTGTATTTATGCATTTCTGAGTTTGAGTTTTCACAACTATACTGCAAGTTCGTGCATACAGGGTTATTCCGGAGACGCTAGTGTGTATTACAGTCATTCCGGTTACAACAATCCTTCCCTCTTCTTTTCTGAACCGGGCTTGGAACCGTCTATGGTGGAGTTTAATGCGTATCTATGTGTGGCCGCGTCTTTGTATGGGGGTGATGAATGGTGGCGCGTGAGCAGTTCTAGGTCCAAAACAACTAACGGTCGCAGGCAGTCGATGTGCAGTCGAATGTATCGTATGTATCGTTGAGAATAGTAGACATTTGGTGATCGGGAACATTCGATGAACGACTAGTGTTCACATGTAACACTACCATACATTCTTAAACAAATTATATATTCACGACGAATTCGCGGTCGATCGTTAGTAATAAATAAGTCTTCTACTTCTAGCAAATATTTTGTTTTTATGTTTGACTGTGCAATGCACAAACAGTCATGTAGAAAAACAATTATTGGAGTGGAAATTTCAATTCTTTTCCGGATTGAAGAATCCTTGATTTAACTCTGATCCAGATTCATCAGAGTTTTAACAGAGTTTTCAATAATGACTTACCAAGTAATGGGAACCTTTAGTTTTTTGATTATCAGCTTTTAGATCCTAAATTTATTTTCGGATTATGCTAAATATTTAGTATTTGAGCATTTTTGGAGTAGATTCATATAATTTTCTTGGAAAATGGAAAAATTTAATTTAAGTGCAAATTTATAAATTTTTTACCACTCTAATAGTGGCAAATCAAAACGCAAAATATTGCATAGTCAGCAGGAAGTTCCTAATGGATTTCAATGAAAACCATGTACGACTGTGATTATGCTCTGGTTGGCTGGCGACAACAACTCGGTCATTCATTTGCAGATCAGGAAATCAGGCCTTCACGAACAGCAACAATAATATAACGCACAATGATCCACTTGAGGATTGGCTTTCCGGCGTTCTTTGCTTTATAATTCCAATTCACCACGCAATTTATCGACTCACTAATACCGCGATTTAGTCGTATTCTCTGAGTCATTCCTATATCTAAGTGAAGCTCGCATAGGACTTAATCCACGTATGAGTAATGCACAAACGAAAAATTAGTATGCAAATCATTCACAATTTTTTTGATGGTACCATCACACACTGGAAGAAGATATTTTTGTTACGTTGGATTTAATTAAACCCCGAGCGATGAGTTGGGTATATTATGACGATCATAAAGAAATGTAAGCTTTAGCTAGGCTTAAGTGAATTCGGGTTTAATGGACGCGCGCCGGCGTTAAAACTACCGAAATATATAAGTTTTGTTTGATAGAAAAACAGTTTTGTTATTATCGCTGGAAAAATGAAATTGTATAATGAGGTTTTTGACTGTCTTCGTGATTTGATTTTAATTATATTTTGGTTTGCGAATTGGTAACATCCGGAGGTTGTTTTTCCTCGAGCTTCCGGTGTTATTTTTCGGAGGTAGAGATTGGGTAGGATGAGACTTTGTCCCAAATAAATCTGAAGGAACCTTTTTAGTAGAATCTGGTTGGATGAAATAGCTAGGGTGTAGCCTAGTGGGTAGCGTATTGGTCTGGTTATGCGAAGGTCGTAAGTTCAAATCCCTGTCGACGTAATATATAATTCCAGCATATTGCCTGCTTGGACATACCTTGGTCACCACAATCTACAAAAATGAAAAATTTATAGATAGAGAGTTGTGCGAAGGGCTAACAATCCTTCCACAATAAGTAACTAAAAAATATGTTAAGGAACCTGAAGGTCGGGAGGCCAAGGTCCTATTTTGGCCGTAGTGCCATTGTAGAAGGAGAAGAGAGGTTGGATGAAATAGAGGAACCAGCCTGAACCATGTAGGATGAAGTTAAAGCAGTTGTTTTAACAGAACCAAATGAACCTAAAGAATCAAATTTAATGAATCCAGAATCCTAACTTTACCGAAATCGAATAATTGCTTCCTTTTATCCAAGCTTAATTTTTTTTTCTTTTTCAGGAAATGGTACATGCCAAAGACCCACCCTCACATTATTTAACCAAATTGAGAACGTACCTGGATCCGAAAGCGTCACGGAGTCATCGAGTAAGTTTAAAATAATTTCTTCATCAACATTATGGGACTAATTTTCGTTTTATTCCTTTTTTAGAAACGAAGAATTGTCGGCGAATCAACATCAACCCAAGTCTTACGAGATCTTGAAATTTCACTTCGAACAAATCATATTGAATGGGTTAAAGAATTTCTCGACGAACGGAATCAAGGACTCGATGCATTGGTTGACTATCTGAATTTCCGATTGTTGATGATGCGTTACGAGCAACGGATACAAGAGGCTAAAACCGAATCTGAAGAACGTCTGAATGCGAATTCAACGACGCTCGTTCAGTCCAATAGTGGCGGTTCGGATTTAGGAAAACCGCTTCATCATCAGCATCAGACAAATGGATTTTTACGGCCATCGCTCGGTGATGTTCTTGATAGTCCGAGTATCAAGAGACGATCACGTCATATCGCTAAGCTAAATATGGGCGCCTCAACGGATGATATACACGTCTGTATCATGTGTTTGCGAGCAATCATGAATAACAAGTACGGCTTCAATATGGTCATACAGCATCGCGAAGCCATCAATTGTATTGCACTCAGTTTAATTCATAAATCGTTACGCACGAAAGCTCTAGTTCTCGAATTACTTGCGGCCATATGCCTAGTTAAAGGCGGTCACGAGATAATTCTCTCGTCTTTCGATAATTTCAAGGAAATCTGTCAAGAGACGCGTCGATTTCAAACCTTGATGGACTACTTCATCAACTACGATTGCTTTAACATTGACTTTATGGTTGCATGTATGCAATTCGTTAATATCGTTGTGCATTCCGTCGAAGATATGAACTATCGCGTTCACTTGCAGTACGAATTCACGGCACTCGGCTTAGATAAGTATCTCGAAAAGTTACGCCTGACCGAATCCGAAGAATTGCAAGTACAAATCTCAGCGTATTTGGATAATGTTTTCGATGTAGCCGCATTGATGGAAGATTCCGAAACGAAAACGTCCGCCCTCGAAAGGGTACAAGAAATCGAAGATGATTTGAGTCGTGCTTTGGATCGTAATGCCGAAATGGAACGAGATTTCATGTGTAAATTGGCCGAATTGGAATCGGATGTGACACGAATCCGTTCCGAGCGGGACGAATTAATGCAAGTGAAACGACAAACGGATGAAGAGGTTTCAACGCTTCGGAAGATTTTAAAACAAAACGAACAGGAACTGAGAAATCGCGAATCGATGCTAGAAAGTAAGAATTTAGAGCTAGAAAGTTTAACAAAATCATTGCCGCGCGGAATCTCAAATCATGGTTCTTTAGCAAATGGTGGCGATGGTTTGAACCATTTACGCACATCGCCGACCGGCATCGGACAACATGCGAACAACGGCGAACGGATATCAATGACCGCGGCACCTCCACCACCACCACCTCCGCCACCAAAGCCACAAAACAATTTGTCCGCTTCATCGATACCACCTCCGATTCCTCCCCCACCACCGATGTGTGCACTCGGCAGTGGTGGTTTTTCACCTGATCCTCCTAAACCACCACCGTTTATGTCCTCTTTTGTTCCGCCACCGCCTGCTGCCGGTTTTATGCCAGCTCCCGATGGTGCTATGACCATTAAGAGAAAAGTTCAGACCAAGTATAAATTGCCAACGCTTAATTGGATCGCATTGAAACCAAATCAAGTGAGTAAATTTTTCGTGTTTGTTTCGTTTTTGTTTGTTTGATTTAATCCGATTTAAATGGTGCGTATTTGAAGGTTGGAAGGAGTGCTTATTGCACGTTTCAGGATTTTTTTTTAGAAATTGACAGCTTAATCTTTGTTCTTCGTAATGTCCTAGATCACGAGTGATTCGATCCCATAATAAGGTTGATTCGTTTGAATCATTTAGTGCTGTTTAATGTTATCGTATTTGCATATTTTGTTTTCATTCCTCTTCGCTCGCTCTATATATTTTCTCATCCATTTTCTGCTTAGCATAGCGCCATATTGATATTTGATAAGAATTTTAAACCGCAAATTATAGCAATAGCTAGAGCTATACTCGATTCCATACCGCCGACCGCATTTCATTGTGGAAGTACGGTTTCCAATTTCCTAATATGCAAGAAAACAAAATGTATGTCATTTTTTTGTGCGATGATTATCAAAATTATTTTCTTCACGTGATGGGAAGAAATTGTTTTGTCTGAATTTTAAATTTAGCTCTTCGTTCATTGTGGGTGTAAAACCCGCTGGGCTCTAGTAGTATTGGGATGAATCAGATTGACTCGATGGGATGCTCTCAACCTTATCTATTGTAAGAACAGTGGAAAAATATAAAAAATTGCGTAGATAGGATCCTGTCATATGTTTTTTCAGGCTTCTGCTAGTCGATCTCTCAGACACGACGATGATTGTGATTTTTGGCTGTTTTTTCTTTCATTCCCCCAAATTTTCAAAGACGCCTTTTTTTTGGGAACACATGAGAGCACTACGACCTTCCCGGTCTTTTGTACGTTTATTTCCGCTTTACCCTACTACAACTTGATATATTTTGGCTAATTTAAGTATATCTGAGGGTGCCATGTCGGCTAGTTCTTCGGTTGTAAGGTTCCTGGAAGATGTTGTCTTTTCCTTGCTATAGCTTCGCAGTGACATATGATATGTTCTGTCGTTTCTGAGTCTTTGAAGCCGAGGCCGTAGATGTCGGTTTCAGCTAGGCCCATATTTTTAAGGAAGTGTTTTACTCCACTGTGCTCGTCATGAGGTCAATCAGAGTACTGATTTCCCTCTTTCTTAATTCCACTTTGTTTTTTGTTGGAGATTGATAAACCTGAAAGTATATTTCAGTAGATTCATTGGTCTTGTTCAGTCCATTTGCTATGTATAAGGTTGGAATGTCCTTTTGGTTTTTCGCAATATGGCTCTGTTTTTGCGTCGTCTTTTGCTAGGCGATCTGCCTCTTCATTTTCTTCAATCCCTATATATGTCCTAGAATCTATATTAAGGTTACTTTGTTCTTTTTGCCAGGATGATTAGGTTTTGAAGGCAGTCTCAAACTAGCCTCGATCCGTATTTGTTAAATGCTAGTGCTTTGAGAACTGTCTGACTATCCGATAAGGTACAGATTGTTTGGTTGCGATGAGCTCTCTTAATATTCTCTTGGATGCATAGTTCCCTTGCAATTAGCTCGGCCTGAAAGATTGTGGCTTCTTTACCGAGGGGTTTTGAAACCGAGAATTTAGGACCTTTGACTCTGGCTTCAGTTCCCTCCAACGTACGTCTGTACGTTCTGTATACCAGATGATTGGTGCCTATTCCATTTGAAGTGACATGGATTGTCAGTCCTTGCGTTCTCTGATTATAACTTTAAGATGGTTTCAAAGTTTAATTTTGTCGGCATTAAGGTTCGAACCTCTATCTTCGGTTTTCTTAGGATTTTGAGGTGACCTTTAAAATCCTCCGATTTGTAATTATTTTCCTTTTGTATGGGTAACACCTTTTTGATGGCCTCCTTTTTTATTTGAAGATGTATCGGATTGATATTTAGCAACATTTGCATTGTCGCAATACGGCAGGTTTTCATTGCGTCCGTGATATTAAGACAAGCTAGCCTTTAAATTTTTTGTAGCGTAATCTGTGCTTTTTCTGTTGTTAAATTTTATTCCACCTGAATGTTAATCCGTATGTGACTAATGGGAGGATAATTGTTCTGTAACATCAGGGATTTTTTCTCAATTTTCTGCCAAACAAACTCTTGCAGGTCCAAAACGTTTTTAATGCTTTGGCATTAGTCCATTCTATATGTTTGTTCCAATTGAGTTTGTTATCAAATGTAACACCTAGATATTTGACCTCATGTGATAAGGGTATTGATGTTCCATTTATAAAAGTAGGTGTTAAGGTACGACCAGACGATGCCTCATTTTCGTACGGTTAGCGCATGCCTTTTACAACAAAAGCGCAAACAAAACTTTCTCAATAGCGCTCAAACAAATCATTCTCAAAAGCGCACAACAAAATCGTGCGAAATAGTGCACAAGCAAATATCCTCATATCACTCGAGGATCTTTGCTTGTGCGCTATTTCGCAGGATTTGCTTGCGCGCTATTGCTTGTGCGCTTTTGAGGACGTTTTGCTTGCGCTTTTGTTGTAAAAGGCATGTGCTAAGTGCACGAAAATGAGGCATCGTCTGAACATACCTTTATGTAGATTTTATTTCTGTTCGTAAATGGTACTATCTCAGTCTTACTTGGGTTGTTGTTAAAGTCCTTAGACTGACACCAGTTCATTGCCTCTAATGATAATGATGAAGTCATCGGCATATTCTTTTACCTTGTGTAGCCTTGTTCCGTTGTAGGAGCTCATCGACTACAACTGACCACAAAAGTGGGAAAGCCCTATAGGTCTGTGCAGTCACTGTGCTGTCACCTAGATTCGTGGTTGTCATTCGCTTTTATAGCATGGTGTGTATTCATTTTATGGTTGTGTAGCTTCCACTATTATGGCGTCATGAGGAGTGTTGTCGAATGCTTCTTCTATATCTAGGAATGCGCAAAGGGTAATTTCTTTGTAGTCTTTAGCCTTTTCGATTTGTCTTACTAGACCATGAAGAGCTGACTGTTGATTTGCTTTTTTTTCAGGCATGTTGATTCTTATTAAGATAGACATTGTTAGGCCCGGTTCTTATGTGAAGGTTCACTGATTTCTCCATCGCCTTGACAAAGAAGAACACTTAGGAGGAGATATGACTTAGGGTGATCAATGGGATGATTCCTTACCTTTGGTACAAAGACAAACCTCATTTTCCTTCAAATTTTCGTGATATATTCCCATATAAAGTTCTAAAGTTGGCTTTAAAGATCTTTATCATTATTGGCATTAGGATCTCTAACCTCTTCTGCAGTAGTGCGAAGAAAATTGTATCTACTCCGGCTGATATGTAGAGCTTAACGGTGCTAGTCGCCCATCTGATCTTTTCTGGAGTGAAGATTTTATCAGCAATGTTATTGCTGAACGGAGTTTCACGATACATACTTCTAAATCTTCATTGTTGTTATTATTTTACAGCCTGGGAAATGTGTTCCCAATAGCACTTCAAGTGTTTCCATGTTACTTTCTGTTAAGTACCCATCTGGTCTCTTTAAAATTCCAATATCAATCGGGGTGTCGTTCGCTAATACCTTTTAAAATCTTGTGGCCGTTGGGAGATCACAAAATCTTCTCCATGACATTTTATAACTTCTTTAAAAGTTTGTTTTATTCAGTACTCTCTGTATTCGTCCCAGTTACCAAAGGTTTTCACTGTATTGGACAATGTCCTAGATTCTTTTCGTTTTGCCGCCAGTTCCTAGTTTCACCAAAGTGCTTGTTTTGTGTTTGTTTTTTCTATATGACACCGGAACTATAGGGTTTGCCCTTTTGTACTGAAGCACAGCTCCGGCGAAGGGAAAATGATATAGGTTGTTGGGAATTAAGGGTATAGAGACGGAAGGGGCTATGAATATTTCTTTTGAATTGTTGAATGTTGTAGCCATGCGGGAATTCTGAGATGGGCAGCGAGTTCCATATTCGAACAAAAACGAATCACGAAATTTGACAGTGCGAAGCAGCTCTAGTATTACGTGGTAAGGGTATACATGGGGGCAAGAGATTAGACATTTCGTCCGAATAATCTACAAAAGGGATAGGGTACAGTTCGGTCATGCTCGATTGAATGGAGCGATGAAGTAATGGTGTTCTTGTGTAGAATGTAACAACTTTGTATGTAGGCATTCACAATATTGTCAACGAGTTTGTTAGTGATTTGGTCAATGCATTCTGGACGGCTTATTGATTCTTCTACGTTACCTACTTCGTACTCAGGAATCGCCTGGTATAGATTCCAGTTGGTAGGAGTTTGGGTGTCTATACTCGCTTATATACCTAAATAAAGTCTTTATATCAAATCAGATATACATATGATCGGAAAGTGATGCTTCTTTGGATACGTGCCAGTTTTCGCATTTTTCAACTAGGCAGGGGCTTGTTATGGTAAGGTTAAGTACTTCCTGCCTAGCAGTATTCATGAAGGTTGCGGTGCTGCTTTTTTTAATTTTGTTAATATTGTTAGTAGTAAGAAATTCTAAAAGCAACTTACTTCTTTTATTTACATTACTACTTCCCCAAATAGTGTGGTGTGTATTAGCATCGCAGCCCAGAATGTCTGGTATATTGTAGATTTTACTATATTCCACTAGCTTCTTGATGCCTTGAGGTACAGCATCTGACTCCTCACTAGAAAAGTAGACAGTGGCAAGTATCGCCTCTGCCACCCCTCCTGCCTTTAGTATTTTCACCAGGACTGCTACTAAATCTGTTTGGATGAAAAGAGGCATATTTGGATAATTAATTTCGAATGGTATTAGAAGTTCAACTTTAGGCCTGTAGTTTCTTTTATCATAAATTAACTTATCCATTTTCCGAGGAATATCAATAATTTTACCATTCGCGGCCCTTGGTTTCTTGTAGAAGGACCACTTAAAATTCCTTCTTTGCGAGTCTCCACGTTGCTACGTCCATAGCCGCTGCTGCGCGATGGAGATTCGCCTGAATAACTTTTAAGTTATTCAGGTTTTTGGTCATCTGCGGTGAGTTGCGGCGGCCTCCCGGTTCTGATATTAGGGCGGAGATTCACACTAGAGAATTTCAAACAGAGTCTGTGCTTCTTCTGTTTAAGCCTTTTTATTGATCGGTCATAGATGGCAAGGGTTACTATCGTGTTTGTGCCTTCTACCGACCTGCTGAGAACAAGCATTTTTAGGGCCATGGAGGGTGGTCTTTCACGAATCCTCCTCGTGGGAAGAAATTTCCCGTGATTATTTCTAATCGTGAGATATTTTCCTACCGTTATCCATCTTGGGGGCCGTCCCCAAGATGCGGTTTGCTCATTTAGACTAACGCTAGCATTCATCCTGGCTTGAGGACGAGTCTACAAAATTATGGATTTATTCCCTCTTTGGTTGCTTTTGGAATTTCGGGAAGGATGGATTTTTGAATTACAGCTAGCTGTTCTGGAGATAGGATATTGAGCGCATGTTCAGCATGTATAATCTTCTTAAATCCCAAATCGGGCTTTGGTCTCCTGGCCTTCAGGTTTCATAACATTTATTTGTTATTTTGAAAGGGTTGTTACCCCTTCGCGCAACCCTCAATCTACGAATTTTTCACTATCGCATAGTGACTTGGCCAAGATATACCCATGTATGTAGTGTGCTGAAATTATACGTCGATCGGAATTTGAACTCCCGACCTTCGCATTATAGACCAACATGCCACCCAATAGGCTACACCCTAACAGTATGTATATTACCGATCCTGATTTCTTTGACCGCGTCTCCAAACCTAGTGTCCGACATGGAGGGCTTCGCTTTTTCAGTAGCCTTTTGTTATCAGATATATTGCAGTGTTGTTTATGAAGCTCTGTTGCTTTTCTTAGCGTTATTTTGTTCGGGTGATAAGGTATCTTGCATTGGCAAACATGCAATATCGCACGCTTCAATTGCTGTTTTGCAAGGGTTACGGTGATAAGTGTACCGTCTCTTAGCAGCTTCGCTTAACCTCTTCTTTTCCTCATTAAGATTCAACTGTTTCAGCTCTGCTGATAGCAGTTGTTCGTCGAAATGAGGCTTGCTGGCAGTTTTTCAGTCCGCTCTGAGTGGTAGTCCTTAGTACTTTTTAGAGATCGATGTATTAGCAGTTATTTAAAGGGCGTTTCCTGGAGGGGGAGTTCCGTTTACCACCTCTTTTGCGCCGCTGTTTGTGATGCTTTGGTGATGGCATCGGTCCCTAGTTTTATTTTGTTTTTTACTCATGTGATTCCCACAATATTGTTTATAGCTTTCTCTGACCAGCTCCACGTTTATAGTTCCGTCTGGATGTTTGTTAGCTTTCTGTATTCAGCAGTCTCTCATCGTGTTTTCCAGATTCATTCTGAACTCCTAAGATGCAGCTCCGACCATTTCTATTCATTTGGTCAGCTCGTTCTGTTGAAGAGCTTGTGTATTGCCTTCCTCGCCACTCTAAAGCTATTTAAGTCTTACTTACTTACTTACGATGGCGCTACAGTCCAAATCGGACTTTGGCCTCTTGAATACTTTGCCTCTATCCATCTCGGTTCAGTGACCGTGTTCTCCAGTTAGAAAATCTTAGCAGTGATTTGCTGTCTGCGTCAATCGAATTCTCCCAGCGCTTCCGTGGTTTTCCGACCGGTCTTTGTCCGTTGACTTTCCTTTTTAGTATGCGTTTGGAAATTTTTCCGTCATCCATACGCTCCACATAACGAGCCCATTGTAAATTCTTAAATTTTATGAGGGTTGACACTTTTGGATCGTCGAAGATGGCATACAATTCCCTATTGTATCGTATTCTCCAAATCGAGTCTTCCCTCACAGGTCCGAGGATTCTTCTGAGGACCTTTCTTTCAAAGGCGTTAAGTAGTTTTTCGGACGCCTGAGTTAAAGTCCACGTTTCGCTGCCATAGCATAGCACAGGTCTTATGATGGTTTTATATAGCTTAAGTTTTGTTTTCCTGTGCACGTTCTTGTTTTTGATTATTGGAAGTACCGAATAATAAGTCTTGTTTGCCATCATTATCCTTCTTTTGATTTCGATGGGTTTGCTTCCATCCTTTGACAGGTTCGCCCCTAGGTATCGAAGTTGTCTACGTTTTCTAGGTTATAATCTACTGTAAAATTTTGTCTAATTGGCGTCTTTTTCCTAGATTTCGTCATAATTTTTGTTTTGTTTTCATTAATACATAGTCCAACTTCCTTTGCTACCGAGTCAAGGTTTATAAATACCTCCTTGGCACTCCCCAGAGATCTTGCAAGGATATCTATATCGTCGGCATATGCTACGAGTTGTGTGAATTTGAAGCATAGTGTTCCCTTGGTGTCAACGGGAAGTTTCCGAACAATATATTCGAGTGTCAAATTGAACAACATTGGTGCGAGGCCGTCACCTTACTTAAGGCCGTTGTCTGTTTTAAAACTGGAAATGAGATTGTTTCCTACTTTGACTCTTGACAAAGACTCGGTCATTGTCATTCTTGTAAGCCGAACCAGTTTCTGTGGGACTCCAAACTCTAACATGATTTTATACAGTACGCGCCTGTCGATACTGTCGTGCTTGTTTGAAGATTTGTTGAAGCACCTATCTTGTTGTAGATCTAGAAAAGTTTGACTACAAAAAATCAATCCATCGTACTCTTTCCGTATTTGGAATTTGAAGTCAAGCTTTTTATCACGCCAGGATAATTGTGATTTTTTACATTTACTATTAAGACCAGTTTTCTTGAAGACCTCTTCCTAGTTTAAGGCTACGACTAAGATTAGAATAGTACACACATGTCAAAAAACTTGAATTTTCGCACCCATCTTTCGCAGGTACGTGGAACAATTTTCAACGAACTCGATGACGAAAAACTCCACAAACAAATCGATTTTATCGATTTCGAAGAGAGATTTAAAATCGGCATGGTCGGTAATATTGCAAATGGATCATCAGAAATCGATGGCTTAGCCTCATTCCCAAGTAAACGATTTAAGAAACAAGAGAACGTATCTGTTTTAGAACATACGAGATTACGAAATATTGGTAAGAAAAGAAAACCTATGAATTATTGCGATTGGCTTTTTAATGGTTGCGTTTACTTTTTCCCTCAGCTATATCTCGCCGAAAACTTGATATGCCAATAACCGAAGTGATAGCTGCAATAAACAATCTCGACCTGAAGAAATTATCTTTAGAAAATGTCGAAATCCTACAGAAAATGGTGCCTACCGATGCCGAAGTGAAAGCCTATAAGGAATACATTGGCGAAAAGAAAGATCAGAATCTCTTGACCGATGAGGATAAGTTTATGTTGCAATTAACTAAAGTCGAAAGGATATCGTCGAAATTGCAAATTATGAACTATATGGGTAATTTCTTTGATAGTTTGCATCTAATTAGTCCGGTAAGTATTGGTGGAATTAAATTTCGAATTCGAATATGCAATTAATCATATCAATTACAGCAAATCTACGCCATAACAAACGCCTCAAATTCGCTAAAATCGTCGCGTAAATTCAAAGCTGTTCTCGAAATTGTTTTAGCGTTCGGTAACTATTTGAATAGTAGTAAACGTGGTCCAGCCTATGGTTTCAAATTACAAAGCTTAGACACTCTTCTCGATACGAAATCAACCGATAAACGCATGTGTCTATTACACTATATTGTTGCAACGATACGACAAAAATTCCCAGAACTTTTAAATTTCGATACCGAACTGTTTTGTATCGATAAGGCTGCCCAGGTTTCGCTGGAAAATGTAATTACGGATGTTCATGAGTTAGAAAAAGGCATGGAAATGGTACGAAAAGAAGCCGATTTGCGAGTGAAAGGTGCTCAGATGCATATTTTAAAGGATTTCCTAAACAATTCCGAAGAAAAATTGAAAAAGATTCGTATCGATACGAAAAATGCGCAGGACGTATTTAAAGAGTGTGTCGAATATTTCGGTGAATCGGCACGCAATGCCGATGCAAATGCATTTTATTCGTTACTGGTGCGATTTTCACGGGCATTTAAGGTGAGTGTTTTATCGTTGTGTACTCTGCCTAAAGGTGTATTTAAATTTGATTTCTGTACATCAGGCTGCCGATCAAGAAAACGAACAACGACGACGACTGGAACAAGCCGCTGCCCTTGCGGCTAGTAAAAAGGAAAGCGATCAAGTCACAATGAGAAATAAGGTGAATAATCAGAAGAAACAGCAGGTTAGTTATCAATTCCTTGATCTTATTGTATCCTAAAAAACAAAAAAATATTTAAAAATGTGCATGGATATTATGTGTTTTCAAGGCTGATAACCCGATTTTTCACTTGATTTTTCTTCTATTTATATTTTCTGTAAACTAGAGATTTTCATTGCTTGGATTTGGATAAATCAAGGCTTTATTTTATAACTTGTACAGAACATAGTGTATAAGTGGTGTTCATCTAGAGAATATGATTATTTTTTGCTTTCGTTTGGTTTTGTAGTTAGGTTTACACATTTTTTTTACGTTCATGGAACTATCATCGAAACAATCATTCATACAATTCATCGAAACACACGAAAATAACTATGGATACATCCTGCTGCTGCTGGATGTATCATCATGTACATTACTACAGGCTTTGCATTCATTTCTGTTATTACTAATCTCTACTATCCAATGATATATCATTTCCGTAAGTTATTTTTTCTGCCATAATTTTATCAAGTTTTTGTTCTTGTCACAAAATTTAATTCTAAGATATTTGCATGAATATTGGGATTGTGCGTAATGGTTCGAAATTTGTTGTATTGTAAAGGGTTTAGATTGTCTTGTTATCTATGTTTCGCAGTTTTTTTGTTGTTGTTTGCTTTATTTGAGAATTAAATTTAATCATGGTTGTGACAAAACAGTTAAGAATTAATTGCAATGAATCAGTAATGTGGAAATAATGTTCATTTCGTTTTCGTAGAATTTTGAAATATTCGAATGAATTAATCATTTTTCTTATTTCGTTGACGCAATACTCAATTGGTAATTTATTTCGTTTTATCTGTGACATTTAACGTTATAATCAAACGAATGTTCTGACCAGTAGATTGCTGCAATGAAATCTCATTGCACAATCTCTTAGGTTTTTTTTAGGATTTAAGAAATGACTATCGAGTGTTATTGCGTTGAAAAATGCACGGTCGAATTCTTTAAAAGATATAAAAAAGATACGAAGCTTAGCTTAGAACTAGGAATCGTTGATTTTGGTTAAATAGAAGGTAAAACTAGTTAAAACGATTACAATCCTGAACTTTTCTTTTGGGTGGCTGTGTTCTACGAAGTGTCTGAAAATAATGGAAAGGGAAGAAATCTAGCACCCCCACCCCATCCAATGAGGGCAGTAGAATACATCCACAGCCAGTCCTGCTTGCCCTAAAAATGGAAATGGACACTTACTGGATCATGTGCTTATCACCGAGAAACGCAGCGACTCGGATATACACGGTAACGACTTGGCATTCGAAAACGAACTATGATTGGCTTCTGAAACGTTCGAACATGTGTTGGTGAATGTCGGTGGAAAAGCTGGGGTCACTCGGTCCATACACCGCTAAGCATTGATTGACCGTGAAATGGATCACTAAAACATCCAAATGATAGGTTTGAGCGAGGTCTGGTGGGCAGGATCAGGAGAAGAACGAATCTCGAGCGGAAACACATTCTCTACTTCGGTCCTGAGTGTGAAGCCAAAAATGGCGTGGCGTTCGTCCGTAAACCGAGAGCGATAAACAGTGTCACTAGCTGACAACCACTCTCCAATAGGATTATCGTTTTTAGGCTTAAGACAAGTGTCCGAAACGTCGCAATTTTGCAGTGTGGTAGGTAATAACTAATGCCGCACCAGCTGGTGACACCTTCAAGCGTATTTCAAGAGGTGATATAATCATCTCAGAAGAGATCAACACCCAGATTGGCTCTGACAACACTGGGCTAGAGCACGTCATGGCGAAGAATGGTGATCCTTGGGTCGATGCGTGGATTAAGAGACCCCAAAACGGCAAATTATTTGTAGAGTTTTATAGTACTTGGCAATTGGTCATCTCCACAGAAGCGTCTCCATAAAACGGCTTGGGTTTCCCCTGATGGTGTTACTCAGAGCCAAATCGACCATTTGGTCATAATGCCAATGGAGAAGATGTCCTCTCGATGTGCGAGCGAAGCGTGGAGCTGATGGATGCCTGTTTGAAATTGTGCACAGTAGCTATCCGACGACAACAAATTCTTGAAATAAAGCACAGGCTTAATGTAGATTAACTGGGAGATCCAACAAAAATGCGAAAATTCATCCACATTGGGCAGATATGGAATGCTCACACTATACGGCAAGTGGGAGACAACCAGGAATACGTTTTTAAGTGCTAAAGAATCTGTGGGATATGCGCTAAGCGGTGAGAAGCTGTAAATGTCGCAAAACACATGGGACAAGGTCGACGATCGGAAAAAAGCGAAATGGGCAATTATTTCTCAACCCAATGTCAACCAAAGAACTGCCAACTAGAGACGGAGCTACCGCGATGCTCATATACATCTTAAGAAGACCGTTAGAATTCTCCTTAATATGAGTGAACACTAGCTACGACGATGGAAGGAATATTTCTCTGATATTTTAAACATCTTGTCAGAGGAATATATTCTAACAGAACAATTGCCAAACATACAACCACAACACTCCCCTATTAGGGAAAGAAAGCCCCAGGTAAGACGGACTACCAACCGAACTGTTCAAAGCGCACCCGGAAATAACAGCCGATATACTCCTCCCACTCTTTACTGAGGTGTGGAATGAAGAAAGATATCCAGCTGAGTGGAAGGAGGTCGTCATTGTCCAAATCCCGAAGAAGGGCGACCTACGGGATTATGAAAATTGGCGTGGTATATGTCTACATACTGCCTTATCGAAAAGCATGGCTAAGGTAATTCACAATAGGATTAGTGATACCGTAGAAAGCACTCTTGAAAATTATCACGCTGGATTCGTTGTTTTGTTCAGTCCGCCGAAATGGGATCACCACTACATCTCATGTAGGTGGACTTTGAGAAGGCTTTCGACAGCGTTAAGCGAGATTACATATGGAATGCTTTGCGTAGGAGAGGTATTCCAGATAAGGTCATAGCTATGATTAAAGAATCCTACGAAGATGCAAGGTGACGCGTCTTACATCGAGAAGAGCTGTCCGAGAGCTTGCCTGTATGAACGGGTGTCAGATAAGGCTGCTTATTATCACCTGCTCTGTTTCTGTAGGTAATAAATAACATAAAGGAAAGGAGGAAAAGATAAATGTCTTCAGTGGAGACTGTTTAACATCTTAAGTCACCTTGATTATGCTGATGACGTGTGTTTTGCTTGCACATAACTGTTCGGACTTAGAGTCAAATGTTCGCTCGTTCCATTTTAAATGCAAAGCGGTGGGACTGAAAATAAATGTGCGTAAAACCAAATAAAACATGCACAAACAAGCACACCGATTGTTCTTAACGAACAAGATTTTTGTTACCTCGGAAGCATTGTCAGCATGTTCGGCGAAGCCGAGAAGGTTATTGAGGCTCGTACATGTAAAGCTCGCCAGGCCTTCGGTATCCCTTCCCCTTTCTAGAGATCTCGCCTCGCATGGATCTGTGAGTATTTGACGCATGCGTCAAATCCGTTCGACTTCCTAAGAAATTACAAACTGTAGTGAAAAAATGCCTCCGACGCATTTTAGGAAGATTTTGGGCAGAAGTAATCTTCAACGACGAACTTTGGAGCACAACTGGATAGACTAAAATAGGTATTGAGATTCAAAGGCGGAAGTGGCAATGTATCGGTCACATTTTGGGGAAACTAGAGCAAAACATCGCCAAACAGTCTCTGGATGATAATCCTCAAGGACGACGTCGGGTTTGTCGACTATGTAGCATATGGGAGCGAGCGGTTGAGCAGGAGACCAGAGGAATAAACCAGTCCTGGCAGCAGCTAAAGGCCGATGTTCAGTATCGCGTCTTGTGGAGAAGAGCTGCTTAAGTCCTATGCCCCTATAGGGGATCTCAACAGGAATTTGATCGATTGATTGATGTGCAGCATTAAACTCTGAACACAAGATAATAGTTTTTCACTCTGAGATTCGCTTATATGAACTAAGAAAAGAGCTAAAAGTATTTTTTATTCAGATAAAAATGCAGCATTTATTGGAACAGTCGAGTGAACCAACTTTTGTAACGCAACTCGCATACCTAGTAGATATTAGCCATTTGAACTAGCTAAACTTTACAATCTCAAGGCTCTGGAAAAAAAAGTTTTAAGTTGTTGGCAATATATTTGTATTCGAAGACAAACGTCGTGTGTAATTGATCTTTGGATAGCCAAAGATAAAAAGAAAAACTTTCAATCTTTCCTGACTTTGAAACCCCTTCTAGACAACTGGTACGCCGCCACTGTCATAAATTTGCTCGTTATTTGTGAGACTCAAGCTATAAAAAAATTGATTTGAAATCCTATCATTGGCAAGTCTAATGATCTGCCTGATAATATATAAGAAGTTATTGAACTTCAAAACGCCAGTAACTTCCAGGACACGTTTGAATCTGGTGAAAATCTAGAATAGTTGTGGTGTAAAAGAGTCATATCCTACCCAAAGATCCCCCAGTCAATGGTGGAGGAGGTCCGCACATGGATCAATTTCAGGCTTAGTGGTCGGCAGACTTCTACGGGCTGAGAATCACTGATCTAGATGAAGTTGAACTCTGGATTGGAGCAGGTTCCCATGTGTGCTAATAACATCATAACTAAACAACCAATTACATTGCTATCAAACCAGTTCCTTTACCAAGGTTTTTATTTCAATATATTCAAAAAAAAGTTCGAGTTTCAAAGTTTTTTGTTTATAAAACACTGCACTTTCACTTAAATTGGCGATTTAGTATTTAATAGAGTCACTGTATAAATGAGCAACTTCCTATATTAGTTCCGGGAATATGAATTGAAACCGCCGTTTCCCAGTAGTTGGCGCTAGCAGTAAATGCTGGTCAAAAATGGCGGATCGGAAACGTCACTTGGTAAGATTAGGCATCTGTCAACAACTCCGCTATTAAATTTGTCAACTATTTTCGGCGTCATATACTTTTTTGTGGGCGAATATGTCGAAGTTTGAGCCAAATAAGTGTCATTTGCGGGAAGCTTTGCTTTTTGCCTTCAATTCAAAAAATCTGCGGCGTTTGATTGTTGGAACTTATGGTGAGGGTGTAATTAGTGGAAAAACGTGTCGCGAATGGGTTCAACGCTACAAAACGGGTGATTTCGGCGTGGAAAACAATGAGCGTTCCAGAACGGTGAAAAAGTTGTAAGACGCAGAATGGGAGGAATTACTGGCCGCAGATTCATGCCAAACACAACAAGAATTTGCAGCCATTTCACATCGTTTGAAAACCTTAGGAATGATGCAAAAGCGAATGGCTTTTTTCACATGCGAACATCTGTATCAACGGCTAAAAAGGAAGAGTTTTATGCATCGCATTGTCACTGGGGATGAGAGTGGTTCCATTACGGTAATCCAAAGCGAAGAAAATCGTGAGAATACCGCAGCCATGCATCAACATCGACGGCCATGTTCAACATTCATGGCTCCAAAATTATGCTGCGTATTTGGTGGGACCAGCTCGGCGTGGTGTACGGTGAGCTACTGCAACCGGTGAAACCATCACAGGAGCTCACTACCGAACACAGTGAATGCGTTTGAGCTGAGCGTTGAAGGCAAAACGGCTGTAATACGAGGAAAAACACGACAAAGTGATTTCGCTGCACAACAACGCTCGTCCAAATGTTGCTTAAGTTGTGAAAACCTTCCTGAAATGGGACGTCCTACCCCACTCGCCGTATTCAACAGACATCGCACCTTCCGACTACCACCTATTCCAATCGATGACGCATGGGCTGGCTGAGCAGCACTTTCATTCTTCTCAAGAAGCCAAAACTTGGGTCGATTTGTGGATCGACTCAAAAGAAGATCAGTTTTTTCGACGCAGAATCCGTATCCTGCAAAAAAGATGGAAAAAAGTTGTGGCTAGCGA
Organism: Chorisops tibialis; assembly: GCA_963669355.1. Lineage (NCBI taxonomy): Eukaryota > Metazoa > Arthropoda > Insecta > Diptera > Stratiomyidae > Chorisops > Chorisops tibialis. Next base: position 165,345,852 of record OY770263.1, on the reverse strand, counting down.
CGGACAATTCTGTAAAGAATAAATATTTAACCATTTTTACACAATATAGGTTTGAATTTTTGGAAAAAAATAGCGGTTTTCAATACAAAGTTTACCCGGTCTAAAAAATTTAGTACAAAAATCTGACCGGTTTTCCGATCCAAGTGTTAGTGAAAAAAGGTGTATACTGTGTAATCATTCGGACATATCCCAGTAGGGAGTGCAATCATTACCGCACCGATGGTGCAATTCATTCCTTGAAGCTATTACAAATACTTTCTGCTGTAAAACATAAATTACTTTAACATTGCGATGCCATATACGAGCAACCCGTCATGCTACTTTCTGCATTACAAAGAATCGTCATTGGAATCTATGGAAAAGATTGAATAATGTAATGGTTGGAAAAGAACCGACAATATGGATGGAGTGGCCGCAAAAGAATGAAAAACGTAATCCTTATGAAGGAATTTAGCAAATTTTGTTCCTGTAAAAGCAACATAACACACAATTTTTTTCTCGCTTAACGTACTTTCTAAACGAACGACCTGTAAAATTTCAATTCTGAAAGCAAACGGGATATAACATTTAAGTTTTCTTTTATTGATATTTTGCTTTGTGCACGGCACATTTTGACAATGTTCACTTACTTTATGCAATCTTCTCAAATTCCCTAAATAAACTGCTACTTTATGCAATGCCTTCACATTACTTTAGAATGCAATGCATATTTCTTAGGACGAAATTAATGATTTCTTGCATTGAAAAGGGAATGGATTGCAAAAATCCCTGTTGTAAACTGGAGTAAATAGCTGTTTGATGGAGATGTGTGGGTGCAGAAAAGTGCAAAATAAAAATGAATTTTTGGCTGGTTCTAATGAAATAGCACAATGATAGTAGGTTTAAGTTATAGGAGGGTAGTTTCATAGAACCACAATGCACTGGGGCCATCTAGTTGAGCCCATTGTACTCCCCCTATTGATTATAAGACGTAAGTCACTCCTCTTATTCTAACCACTCGGTTCGGTTTGGCAGGCTCGAATGTTGGACACATCTGAGGTCGTCTATTTCTGAGAAGAATCTAGAGCCTAAACAAAGAAGACGACTGTTGTGGATCTGCGGACAGTGATAAAGATAATGTTCGATAGATTCTTCGTCTTCCTCGCAACGTCTGCAAAGGCTCTCGCTCGCGATCCGCATTCTAAATGCATGCAGCTTTAGCAAGCAATGACCTGTGGTCAGGCCAACAATAGTTCGGATGCTATAGCGACTACGTTGTAACAGCTGAGCTGTAATATTTGTATTCGATTCTTCCCAAAAGGATTGGGCCGTTCGGCAGCTATCCAGTTGCTGCCACCCCGCCAAAAAAGAATCCAAAATAGTTTGTTTGAAGCTAGTCTTCAGCACTGTTGGTGCTACATCGACTGACTTCCTAGTGGAATTGATGTTAGCAGATCCTTGCCGTATCTGCTGCCTCATTACCTAGCAGGTCGCTATGACCTGGTATCCAAATTAGAAAAACTTCCGTTATGACCGCTTGGCGATTCAAATTGTGACTTCGAATAGACTCTAATGTGGTCCTGTAGGATTGGAGTGCCAGAAGCGCAGCCATACTGTCCGAGAAAATGTAACAATTCCCGAGACTGTTCTGCATATCTAAAATAATTTTTGTACACTCGTTAATAGCTAATACTTTCGCTTGGAACACTGTCGCGTGTTCTGAAAGATGAAATGAAGTGTGGATGTCGAGATCGTGGAAATAAATCCCTGCACCCGTCCCCGGGTTTGTTTTAGATCCGTGTGTATAGAGATGGGGACCTGTGCAGGTGCTGAGTATCGTGTTTGTTGCCCATTCGTTTCGTTCAGAAAATTTAATATGAAACTTCCGTTTCTCAACCTGCGGTTGGTTTATGCAATTATACTCGCAGTCTAAATGGGAGTTTGCGTCTCTAATGACGCATGACCAATTTGTGGCGCTGGCCACGAATTAGTGGTTTTTAATCTGATGGCAGCTAGGCCCGTTTTATGAAAAGTTCAAGTGGTGGTAGTGAGAGAACTACCTCCAGGGCTGCAGTTTGTGTGGTTCTAAGAACTCCTGTTATACACAGACATGCCATCCGTTGGATTAGCTGTAAAAGTGCTAGGTTGGTTTTTAGTACCACCGCTGGCATCCACACCAGCGCGCCATAGCAAATAATTGGTCTGACAATACTGGTATACATCCAGTGGATGAGGTGCGGCTTAAGGCCTCATCTCAAACTGAATGTCTTTTTGCAAGCGAAGAAGGCTACGGTAGCCTCTTTTGGCAATCAAGGATAATTCACTATCAAGAATAAGACCTCAATATTTAACTTGATTCGAGAGGACCATAGTGATACCCCGAATGCTTGGTGGATTGAAAACATATGGTCTTCTTCTTCTGGAGAAGAGGACTAAATCCGTTTTTTTGAGGGTTAATGGTAAGTCCTTTATCTAGGGCCCAGCTGTATAACAGTTGTAAAGCGGACTGTATAAGGTCCCCTAGAATAGCATGATGACAAGATCGTCTGCATATGCTATTGTGGGGTAGCCGTTCCGATTTAAATGGAAAGTTCATTCATTGTTAGGACCCACATGGGAGGCGATATTATGCCGCCCTGTGACGTTCCTTTCTGGACAGAGCGTGAGCGAAGAAGCTTAGCTATCCATGAAAGGTTCCACACTATGGCTGCGCAAGGCTTCAAGTATGGCATCAATGTTGACGTGGTTAAAAGCGCCTTTCACGCCTAGAAAGGCACCGAGTGCAACCTATTTATGATGGAAAGCTTTCTCTACGGCGGCTACCGTCATATACAAGGCGGTGACAGTGTACCTTTCAGATAGACGTGTTGGTGGGGGCATCTGACCGATAGGTTCAGATTTGCCCATAGATAGCAGTCCATCAGTCTTTCCAGGCCTTTAAGAAAGAGCGAAGTCAGTCCGATAGGTCGAAAAGCCTTCGGGATGTTATGGGAGGCTCTGCCTGGTTTAGGTATGAAAATCACCTGGCAAAGACTGATGCATGCTTTATATATGTCAACCAGGTACTAAATTATTGCATTAAAAGTTCAAGTGACTCGCCGCTAGACCCCGTCCATGAACCATCGCTTTTATCCAGTAATTCAGGCATGTGTGGGTCTTTCGATAGGGTCCTCTTTATCCTAGCAGTATCGTCGACTTTATCGATTTCTTCGCAGAATCTCTTCCATGATTTTCGTTTGACGGCTCTTAGCTGTTTTTTATACAGTGTAAGTGTTGCTTGGTATTTCTTCCAGTCTGTGTCAAGTTTGCTGGAATTAGCTTTGTTAAAGAGTTTCCTTGCTCGTATACCACCAGAAAGCGTTCTTATAATCTTTGGCGGACTTCTGAGGGTAGGCACTCTTGTATGAGTTGATCCCACTATTTCAAATCTTATCCACATGTGGTATGAGAAGAATGGTTCTTTCGAAACTCTCCAGTTGCGGACCACTAGTGATCTAGAGTTAGTTGCATGAGTCAGGTCGATAACCTCGCTTCTTGCTCTATTTATGAAGGTGGGACTATTACCAACATTACAAACATTTAGATTGTTCATGCTAAGAAATTAGCTAGGGTGTAGTCTAGTAGGTAGCGTGTTTGGTTTACAATGCGAAGGTCGTGAGTGTAAATCCCGGTCGACGCATAATTCTAGCACACTACCTGCTTGAATATACCTTGGTTATCTCAATCTACAAAAATGAAAAATTCGTAGATAGAGGGTTGTTCGAAGAGCTAACAACTCTTCCGCAATAAATATTGAAAATGTTAAGGAACCTGAAGGTCAGGAGGCCAAGGCCCGATTTGGGCTGTTGCGCCATTGAAGAAGAAAAAAAAAGATGCTAAGAAATTCTAGAATTGACTTACCGCGAACGTTGCAGTTTGTGCTAGACCAGTAGGTGTGATGGACATTGGCATCACAACCTATTACCAAGTCCCCTGTGTTGCACTGGACAAGCTGGCACAGGTCAGTCGTTGGAACATCCCTTGCTTCGTATGGCTGATATGATGAAACCAGCTTAACTGGCTACGGTGTTCCATTAAATGACCTCTCCCAGAGCGTCGTTGTTTGGTCCGGGCTGCTGAATTGCGGAATCAATGTCAATTTTAGTGCTTTTTTTGCAACGAGACATGTCCGTAGCTTACCTGGACTGTAAAAGTTTTATTGCACCATCCTAGAATGTGGTTAGAGCCACTCAACCACGGTTCCTGGACAAGTGCAACATCCAAGTAACCTCTTAAGAGGTGTTGTTGGAGAGTGGTGGTCGCCGCCTACTGTGATGTAGATAGGCTCGAATCACTCTGAGTTTGCCGGCTTCTGAAGTTGGCCGCATTTGGTTTCGGTTGTTTGAAGTTGACCTTGTTGAGTCCACAATCCGCGAAAGCTTTCGCTACAGACAACCTTTCCATGAAGCTTTGGTCGATTACGAGAAGAACAAGTTGGCCCGTGTCTTTTTGTTCTCTATGGAAAAGCTTCCATACCTCCATGATTGAAAGATTTTTTTGCAGCTTAATGTCCAGAGTCTTCAATGGTACCGGGGATTCATACAGGAGCCTCAGCACCTTCCACCACCTCCAGCTTAATATCCTTCAAAAGCTCGTTCATCTTGGGAACCGCTTCCTGAAGGAAGACCAGTGTGTTTTGGTCAGCACAAGTTATCCTAAGATAACCTGGCTCGAAGTCATACATCAAAAAGCTTGGTTGGTGGATTACCTAAGAGGTGTTCCCTCAGAATGTTCCTCAATAAAGAGTAGATCTGAGGCCTCACCGACTCTGGTATAATGCCTAGCAAGCCGTTGGTGTTAATGACTGCTGCCTGGAGGGAACTACTAGTGACGTCGCTATAGATAGACGATCTCGATTGTTCCTTTTTTGCTGCAGGTATCGGCGTATTACTATCATCCGATCGGATGCGCTTGTGTTTTTGCTTCAGTGGTTCGAGCTTATTACCGGCGACTGTGCACGCGGACTATGAAGGTTCTTTGGCATTGCCAGAGGCGGTGCCACGAACCGATCGTCCCGAAGCAACCGGGCATCCTTCTTGTTGATATTTTCCTAATATCCTCATAACATTGTCTTAATTAATTATTTAATAATTGCGTATTTTAATGTATTTTATTATATATTTCTATCTTAGTTATTTTCCTCTTTATTATACTCTAGATGAAATCTGAGAGTATATTGTGTTTGCCTTACCGTTTGTAACGCTAAGAAATAATGCTCGCACAGAGCCGCCAAGGGTACAGAAATATTTGTTGTCGCTCAAAAACTTCGATTCCGAGTTGCTGTCTGTCCGTCTGTCCGTCTGTCTACAGCATAACTCTCGAACGCTTTGAGCTATCGAGCTGAAATTTGTTGTGTGTCAATTTTAGCAAAAAAGAAACTTTAAGTTCGTGAACGGGCCACATCCCCCCACTCCTTCTACCCCCTCCCATACAAATTTCACGAAAATCCGAAATTTTCAGAAATTGATTTTTCTTTGAAACTATTTAAGCTACCGATTTGAAATTTGGGGCAAAGTATTATGATATAGATGTCATTATTATGACGGAATATTGATTCGATCCCGTCACTCCTTCTACCCCCTCCCATACAAATGCATAATTTTGAAAAATGCACTTTTTCGATTTTTATTGAAACTAGCAAAGTTATAAAAACAAATTTTTGCCACAACTAATTTTATTATAATTCCAATCAGAATTGAAAAAATTATAAACTTCACCTCACTCCTTCTACCCCCTCCCATACAAATTTCACTAAATTTTGAAATTTAAATTAAATTATTTTTCTTCGAAACTGTTAAAGCTATCAACTTGATATTTTGTATAAGATATACAAATATAAATATCTATAACGGAAAAAAAAAATTGTTTTGATCCTTACACTCCTTCTACCCCCTCCCATACAAATGCATAATTTTTGTTAAATGCATTATATCGATTTCCATTAAAACTAGAGAAATTACAAACTTCAAATTTTGCCACAATTTGTTTTTTAATAGTTGCAATAAATGCTGGAAAAAATTATCAGCTCAGCTTCACTCCTTCTACCCCCTCCCATATAAATATCTGTATTATAAATTTAAGAAAAGCATTTCTCCTTCGAATATATGAGAGCTATCGACTTTGAAATTGAATCAAAGCATAGTGATAAGAGTGATGATAAGCAGTTTCAAAATCATCTAAAACGTTCCACTTCCTCTGCCACCTCCCATACAAATGCCACAATTTCAGGAAAACTATGTCCAATTTCTTTCAAAATAATGAAAACTAAAAACTTTAAATTCAGCAAAAAACATCTTGGATGCCATGTTCGGTGTCATGTACGAAAAATACAAACCTCTCCCTCTACTTCAACCACCTCCCATGCAAAGTCTCTACTCACTATTCGAAAGAATTTGAGATGACATATTTTCCGGTATATTAAAGTCATTTCCATCTCATCTAGAGTATCATATGATTGGGCCTTAAGCCCAATCATAATTCTGTTATGTTTTTTCTTTGCTTTATAGTTTTCTGAACTTAACTTTATATTACAATTATTGCTTTCTTATCTTTTCATTATTTCTCTTTTTATATATAACTCACTGTATTTAGTTATAATTTACTTAATTTAAATTCTATTAGTTCCGAATTTCCACTACATATTATGTACTTATAAAAGATTTATAATCTTGTAGTATTCACCAAATAAATGAAATAAAATGAAAGTGTTTGAACCACTTCGACATTTTTCACTGACGATTGCAAATTGAGATCTGATTGGGAACCTGGAGCCAAGCTATGAGTCTTAATCCATTGGGCTGCCCTTCTGAGCATGCTCCTCCTTTTCGTTGCCGACAGTTTCGGAACCATAGCGCTATCCGTTGCAATGTTTGACACTACTTTCAGCGGAGTGGTCGGAGCTTGCAAAGACTTTCGCAGCAGGCTTTACTAATCTGTCCACATTCGCTTCGGAAGTACTAGCTTATTAATCAGAGTGGTTGCTGGGAAACTGAGACCTTTCGCCTCAACTCTAATTACTTCGGCCGGCACGCTGTCTGGACGTGGAGCTTCTGCAGCTCGCAAATCGTCCGTCGACAGTCGAAAAAGAACTGCAGCGACTTTAGCCTCTACCGCATCGTCAAACCTTGCTTTGGCAGCTCTTCTTTTTAGGTTGGTTTTAGTATGGCGACGGGCGCGGTTGCTAATACCACCTTGAAGTGTTTGGATGGTCTCAGTACTAAGACCAGCCGAGATAGTTGTGCAGGATATTGTCGACGTCGAAGCATGAACAACATCTATACCCAGCTCCATCGGCTTATTCGGTTCTGAGGCTGCATCCCCTAATGTCATTATGAATGAGAGATCACTGAGCTCTGACATTAATCAAATTCAAATGTAACGGTTTCAATTCTGTGACCCATTTGCCAGGCTCCTAATACCGAGTTGCTCAGTTGTACAGTAACTCTAGTATTTACGCCTCGTAAGAGGATTTCGAAAAATTTCAAAATGAATTAATATTATCATTTGCACAAATATATTATTAACATGCACATCTATAACAAATTTTCTCACATAACACTAACAATTTTCACTTAACACTTAATTTTCTGTAAAAATAAATCTATTTTAATTAGCATTTTTGCTTTGAATATCACGCTTGCAATTAATTTCATAATTTTTCTGCACTGTATCTAAAAAACCGACAAAATATTGAGTCTCATTTGTTTTTCTTGTACTTTTTTTTTCAAATCAATTGCAAACTATTCACCGAAATTATATAAAAAAGGAGGCAGTCATAAATGAACTGAAAAGTAAGACGAATGCTGTTCGCGAAAAGAAACTTCTTCAGCAGGATGAAGTATATAACGGAGCGCTCGAAGATATTCTTTTAGGTTTAAAGAACGAACCGTATCGACGTGCTGATGCTGTTCGACGTAGTCAACGACGTCGTATCGATAACAATCGTCTGTCGAGGACAATGGAAGAGCTCGACGTTTAACATTCGGAAAGAAGAACGATTAACAATCGTCTTCTTATCCACTCTTGAATGTAACAACATATCATATGACTTTTTGTTTCTTGCGGCTAAGGAAGCACTTTTTTTCTGGTACTTGTGTATTTAGAAATACATTCCCAATTTTTATATACATTCATAAAAAAAAAACACGAAATTAATGATATTATAAATTTAAGTTCAGTAAGTAGACAACAATTTAGAGATTGCGCTATGCTAGATCTGAAGAAAATCAAAAAAAAAAAGGAAATCCTATTTATATATTGCGTTAACGAGCAAATTTGAATAGTCTAGAATTTATAATTCAAAGGAAACCAATTTTGATAAAATGTAGTTGTTTTTTGTATGAGCCATACAAACTAAACAAAAAATGCTAAAATTACGCACATTAGTATAAAATATTTTTTCACGAGGCCTTCATAGTTTTCATTCGTATTTTGTATCCGAAATAATTTACACAAACAGTAAAATTTTTTGCAAATTTTTTATATAAAGTAAAGAAAAATAGCCCGTAACGTTTTTACGCAATTCAAACGCAAATTCTGCCATTTTATGTCTGTAGAATATATATAAAAAAAATACAATAAGTCTAATCGATAAAATTAAATTTAAGAAAGTTATTTGTTTATGAAACGATAAAAAAATATTATATTATGTAAATAAAAAAAAACACACAATTTGAAATGAAATTGAACAGAATCGATTGTTATTCATTAATTTAAAGCTTTAGGTATTTTCTACTCTCTTAATTTTCCTAATCATAATTATTATTAAATGTGTAAATAAATTTAAAACAAACAAAAAACTCTATTTTTTAACGTGTATATTATCAGATTTTAATTTTGTTTTAAAATAAATCTCGGTTTCTGGGTTTTATTGATAAAAAAAAACCCGTAGAGATCGCGGAATAATTTTAGTTTTATAAATTTTTCGTTTCTTAAGTGAATTACTAGGAAGCTTCAATATTTTTATACGAATGGGAAAAGTTATAGTCTTTTTTTTTCGTTTGTTCTTTAATTACGAGACAAAAAGTACGCTAAAAGTAGATTTTGATATTTTAGTCGTCAAGTTTTTCCAGTATATTTTGGGATCTCATGAGAGATTTTTTTTTTTAAGATGAACAAAAACATTGCAGAAATTTATGTTGAAAATTTTGTTTTGTAAAAAATTCTTATTATATCATATCTCCTCGTTTGTAATCAGAAAGATATTTTGTTAGTACTTTTTGTTCCCTCTCAAATTTATACTCATTCGTTTTAGTTTAATCTATGTAAAATTTGTTATGGAAATTTAATTATTATGATATATTATTATTATTATTTTTTTATATTAAATGATGAGATGAAAAGTATAAAATAAAGAAAAAAATGTTTAAATTCAATTATAAAAGGAAAATGTTCTTTATTTGGAGTTTGCGATGAGTCATCGTCGGGTGCGGATGTGTCCCTTATTCTTTCCGGGTTTCGGTCGCATCGTTTTTGTCTCTGGCTGTGTGTGTTCTCGTGATCGGAAGTGCCTTTCTTGTCTTTGATTTTGGATTTCGGTCGTGTCCATATCGTTGCGTTATGGGTTATTTCGGGTTAGCGCGGTCTGCGGAGTTGTTCGTCTGAGAGGTTTATGTGGATGGAGGCGGAGTGGTGCACGCCTTATTTTTAATTCATAATAATTAATAATATTTTTGTTGATTTGGTTGACACTTCTCCCGCAAAAACAAATAAATCAGTTTGGTTACTTGTTTTTGCGGGAGAAGTGTTAAACAAGGCCACTTTATGATTGATCTTAAGATATGTTGGCCATTTTGGCTCTACTCTTTAGCGTTACCTTGTTTTTAGCTGATTCCCTCCAGCCTACCCCCCATGTGAATTGGTCGGAGTTCAATGGTACCCCTCATAAACAAAATTTCAGGATGTTTCCGAGGCCTTAGAAGTACATTAGCACCTTAGATAGTCTGGTGACCTGAGTGTGAAGCGTAATAACCGGTTAAGCAGGTAATGATCACTGCATTTATACAAAAATTAATCCTATGACCTCGGAACTATTACGCCACAGCAAAGTTTCTGCCTAGGCATTTGCATCGCAGAATTTCAGAACAAGTTTCAAGGCCTTAGAATGACACTCACTTTTTTTATAATTTGGGGAACACGTAAGAGCACTGCGACCTTCTCGGACTATTGTGCGTTTATTGCCCCTTTACCCTACCATAACTCAATAGCTTTGGCCTAATCTAAGTATCTTTAAGGGAGCCATGTTGGCTAGTTCCTCGGTAGAAAGGAAACTTTCCCCAAGAAGATTGTGTCTTTTCCTAGCTACTGCTTCACAGTGGATGTGTACTTTCGTTTCTGAGTCTTCGAGACAGAGGCGACAGATGTCGGTTTCAGCTAAGTCCATAATTTTGAGGTGATGGTTTACTCCACTGTGCCCCGTCATTAAGCCGATTAGAGTACTAATATCACTCTTGCTGAATTTTCGAATATCCTCCACTTTGTTTTTTTGTGGTAGGATTGGTTTTTTTGAGATTGACAAGCCTGGAAGTCTTATTCAACCCACTTTCTAAGTAAAGGGTTGGAGTGCCCTTTTGGTTTTCCGCAGAATGGCTCTGGACCAATAAAATTCGTTTCTGCGCCGTTTTTTGCAAGGCGATCAGGCTCTTCATTTCCATTAATTCTCATATGTCCCACATTAAGGTTATATCGTTCCTTTTTTCCCAGGATAATTAGCTTTTGAAGGCAGTCCCAAACTATCTTCGATCCGTGTTTATTAAATGCTAGGGCTTTCGGAACCGCCTGACTATCCGTTAGGATATAAACAGATTTGTTGCGATGAGCTTTCCTTATATTCTCCTGGATGCATAGCTCCATTGCAATTGGTTCAGCCTGGAAGATTGTGGCTTTTTTGCCGAGTGAAGTTAGGACCTTTGACTCCAGCTCCTGTCCCCTCAGAGATGCGCGAGCCATCTGTATACTAGATGCTTGATTCCTCTTCCATTTCAGGTAGCATGGATTGCCAGTCCTTGCATTCTCTGATTATAACTTTGAAGGGGGTTTCAAAGTTGAATTTTGTCGGCATCGCGTCCGATAAGGTGGGAGTTATAACCTCTATTTTTGGGTCTTTTAGGATTTTGAGGTGACCTCTAAAATTCCCTGACTTATAATTGTTTTTCTCCTGTATGCGTAACACTCCTTTGATAGCTTCCTTTTTTATGTGGATATGTATCGGAGGGATGTTTAGGAACATTTTCATTGCCACCGTAGGATAGGTATTCATTGCTCCTTGATACAATACAAGCTAGCCTGTGGATTAAAATTTTAGTCCATCATATCGTTGATCCATATGTGACTATTGGAAGAATAATTGTTCTGTAACACCAGTAAATTATTTTCGGATTTAACTCCCATTTTCTGCCAAATAAGCTTTTGCTGGCCCAAAATGCCTTTAGTGCTTTGGCATGAGTCCATTCTATATGTTTGTTCCAGTTGAGTTTGCTATCCAGTATATCCAGTGGATTTTCCTTCTATTTGTAGATGGTACTATCTCAATCTTGGGTTGATGTTAAGTTCTTAAATTGACACCAGTTCACTATCACCTCTAAGGCTGATTGTATCCTTTCCGATATTATTAAATCATATTTGCTTCTAATGATAATGACGAAAACATCGGCATTCCTATTGCCTCATCCTTGTTCTGTTAGACGGTCCAGGAGCTCATCTACTACAATTGACCAAGGAAGTGGAGATAGTACCCCACCCGGGGTACAGTCCCTATAGATCTGTGTAGTCAATGTGCTATCACCTAGATCCGTGGTTGTCATTCGGCTCATTAGCATGGCGTGTATTCATTGTGGCAGTTTCCAAACCCTTTTTCCTAGCTGCCGCTATTACGGCTTCATGGGGAGTATTGTCAATTACTCCTTCTATATCTAGGAATGTGCAAAGGGCAATTTCTTTATAGTCTTTTGCCTTTTCGATTTGTCTTACCAAACCTTGAAGGGCTGACTCTGTTGATTTGCCTTTTTGGTAGGCATGTTGATTACTATTAAGACAGACGTTATTAGGCCCTGTTCTTATGTGAACGTCCACTAACTTCTCCATCGCTTTGACGAAGAAGAAGGTGAGAATTATTGGGCGATATGACTTGGGCTGATTCGATACAAATTCTACCCTCGCTTTCATCCAGATTTTTGGGATGTATCCCCATACAAAGCTGGATTTAAAGATCCTTATCATTATTGGCATTTATTGGATCTCTAACCCCTTCTGCAGTAATGCGGGGAATATTTTATCTACTCCGGCTGATTTGTAGGGCTTAAAGGTGTTGATCGCCCATCCGATCTTTTCCGGATTGAATATTTTACCAGCAATGCTTTTGCTGAACGAAGTTTGACGATACGTCCTATCCTCTGCCTCTAAATCTTCATTGTTGTTAATTATCTTGCAGCCTGGGAAATGTGTTGCCAATAACACTTCAAGAGTTTCCATGCTGCTTTTAGTTGAGGACCCATCCGGTCTCTCTAATAGTCCGATATCTATCGGGGTCTTTTGATAACACCTTTTGTAGTCTTGAGGCCGTTGGGAGATCATCTATCTCTTCATAAAATCTTCTCCAAGACTTTTTTTTTAACTTTTGTTATATTCAGTAAGGGACTCTCTGTATTCGTCCCAGTTCTCAAATGTTTTTACTCTATTGAACAATTTCCTAGTTTGTTTGCGTTCTGCCGCTAGTTCCTCATTCCACCAAGGTGTTTGTTTGGCCCTTTTTTTGTGTAGAACGGGACAATTTTGTCTGTAAGCGTTAATAATATTGTTTTGTTTTTATCAATACAGTCTGGGCTGCTTATTGATTCCTCTTCGATACCTAGTTCAAATTCTAGGACTGACTGGTACAGATTCCAGTTGGTCCATTGTGCGAATTTTCGCACTTGACAACCAGGCAGGGGCTTGTTATGGTTAGGTCAAGTACTTCCTGCCGTACTGAATTTATGAAGGTCGGTGTGTTACCTTTATTTATTATATCTAGGTTGTTAGTAGTAAGGTACTACAAAAGTGACTCACCTCTGGTGCACGTTAGCGTCATATCCCAGAATGACTGGTATTTTGTGGATTCTGCTGTATTCCACAAGATCCATGACGCCTTGAGGTGCACCATCTAGCTCCTCACCAGGAAAGTAGGCCGAGGCAATTATCACCTCTTGACTTCCTCCTGCCTTTGGTATTTTCACCAGTACCGCTACTAAATCTGTTTGGATGAAAATAGGCATATTTAGGTAAACTTCTGGTGATATTAGAATCGCGGGTCTCGGTTCCTGTATTAGGGCTATATGGAATTCCTCTTTTGCGAATCTCCATGTTATTGTGTCCATGGCCGCTGCTGCACGATGGAGATTCGCTTGAATAACTTTAGTTTATTTAGAATTAGGGCCATCTTTATTGAGCTCACCGCTGTTGAGCTCTTTGACCTCTATTATATATTTATATGTATAATGGTGCTTGTGCCCTCTACTCTACTACTAAGCACCTTCCAATTTGAGGCACTTAAAACATCATTTTGAGCATCAATGAGGGTAAATTTCCTCTGTCGGGTCTGTCTCATGAGGAAAATATCCCGTGATTATTTCTAACCGCGGGATACTCTCCTCCCGGACTGCCGTGATATTCGTGGACTCGTCCGGTTTGATGCTTCCTGCTGTTCTTTCCAGCCATGCTGTGGTTTATTCATTAAGGCAAACCGCGTCTTTGTAGCTAATACCCGACGTGAAGGGCTCAGCCGCTGCTGCAGGTCTGCGCACGACGCTATTAATTAAGATTTTAAGCCTTTTGTTATCACTTCCTACAGATGGCGGTGTTGTAGATGGTAGGTTCTGCCTCTTTTCTTCTTTTTTTTTTGTTCTGGCGTTAACTTTTTTTCTATTGGCTGGCAAGCAATATCGTACGCTTCGGTTGCGGTTTTACCTTGGATACGGTGGTACGAATACCGTTTCCTGGCAGCCCCGCTTAGCCTCTTTTACTTTTCTTTGAGCGTTAACTGTTTCAGCTCTGCTGATAAAAGAGAGGCTTACTAGGGGTTTTTCTATCCGCTTTGAGTGGCGATCTTTTGTACTTTGTTATGACCGGAGGATTAGCCTCTGCAGTCATTTCATGTACTTTTTCTGGAGGGTTTGTTGTTTTGTTTCCCTCTTCGTGATGCTTTAGGGGTTGCATCTGCTTTTTTGGTTACACTTGGATTATCCATTTGATTCCCACGAGTAGCGCGAGAAAGTAGAGTCACCCCTAGCAGAGCTTCGCATTACCAGGGGAAGGCGAATTTAAACTGGAGGGCGCCTGATATCCAGAGTTCGCATATTAATTGTTAGTTACCCATTAACCATTCATCTATTGGCATATACTGTTCCACCGTAGATTAGGGAATTTTTATATACGAGGTTTACTCCTCCAGCGTCGTACTTTGTAAAGGTCACCATTAAGGTATGTAGTATGTACACTTGCGAATCACTTTTGGGATAAATCCCCTTATAGCCTTGAATAGCCTATCTTGAAATCTGCCTAAAGCATGACCAGTCCTTATTACACGAGTATCAATGTACGAAACCGACAGCTAGCTGAACGATTTAATCCCCCTACCACATCCGCCGAGACCATAGAGCTGAGTCAACAGTCTACCTGACTCGCTGCTGAGTCGCCGTATACGGGCGCACCCTTCCATATGTTGCTTGGCCGCAGAGTTTCTTATACTCAAAAAGCACCCGGGATTCGCAGTTTACTTGAAACCCTAATTTTTTTTCAAAAAAGTAACGCAAATCTGTCGCTGAAGAGTAAATATCATTCCCAAAACACCGCACCCATCGGATACAGCTCCGCGCGACCTCCCTTTCGTTACAAGACTCAAAACGCCTCTTCATGGAAAGCGTTCTGGGACGGTTGGGACAACAAAAGGGAATTCGCTGAGGAAGCCGAACGCCACACCGAAAATTAGCTCGCGAAAAATGTTATTAAAACTGGAAGAAACGCTCGCATCCGAGCGCAGCATTCAGTGGGTAACATTTTGAAGGAGAAAAAATTAACATTGGTGAATGAGTGAGCCACTGTTGCCCTGTCTATGAATTTCGGGCACCACGATCGTGAGGTGCCATAAGGCTTCTCTTAGGGTGCTTTAGCAGGAAGAATGTTGAGGGGTGGGATGTTCAAGATTGGCCCTTCGTATATAGGAGAGGAAGCGGAGATAAGTGGGAGCATAAGATTTTCAAGCAAGACCGTTGAGTGCACATGGGGGTTGGATAGTGGTGGTGTCTAGGGCTAAGTCACACTTTGGCCTCGATTATCCCAACACTAGCTTTTTTCTACCTCAAAATTTGAAATTTTTGCTCAATACTTTCGGCGTTCTCTTCAGAATAGCGATCCTTTATCCAATGATGTCAGGGACTTAATTTTGACCTCTGGCGGAATGGAGTTAATTTTGTCAGCTTGTGTTACAATTACTGTGGCTATGACGGATATCACCGTAATATCTAATTTGATCTTTGGTGTCGCGGTAAGTTATCGTTATGATTCTGGTAAGTAATCACTCAATTTATAAATTATTATTTCATTTATATATATATTATATTTATATACTTTGCGTCAATTTGTTTTATGTTGTGCCGTTTCCCTTCACCTATACGGACGACTGCAGCGGTGATCGCCAGGTCTGTTCTCATCCTCATCCACTTTTTCCCAATATCCTTACATCAATATCCAAGTGTTTTCCATATCACAGGAACATAGCTGGACCTGGCCATAATCCAGGATGGGCCTAACGCTAGGTTATGTTCCCGAACGAACGAACGAAAAGGAAACTGTTCTTTATTTGTTTTAGTTTGTGAGACGTCGTAAAACGTGATCAATTTCGATCTGGCTAAATAGCTTTTTCTTGTCGAAAAATAACAAAAAGAAGAAAACCGACATAAAAGTTATATCAAAGTTCGGAGATTGAGAACTGCCCATCTTTTCCTGCACAACTAGGTAGCAAAAATTTTCGTAGTGTCGACGGTTACCAGTTTCTCCGGACACTTTTTCGACAAGGGAATTGTCAGCGATAATATGCTTCTCATATTATTTCATTGAGAAACCCATTTTGTTTTGAAGTGCTTCACCCATCTCCATGTTTGGTCGCTGATTCTGTGCTAGTTAAAAAGTTAGAAAGACAATTGTTGTGCTTTTTTGCAAACGAGAGTAGAGCAGATTAAGGTATTCCATAAAAAAACGATCCAGAGTAGAAGTTCAATACGGTAAAACCCGAATATATACAACCCGCATAAAAGCAAAAATCCTTTATAATCACAGAATTTCAAATGCACATACATTTCTGTTAGTTAGGGTGTAGCCTAGTGGGTAGCGAGTTGGTCTACAATGCGAAGGTCGTGAGTTCAAATCCCGGTCGACTCATAATTCAGCACACTCCTTGGTTGGGTGTACCTTGGTTACCTCAATCTACGAAAATGAAAATTTCATAGGTAGAGGGTTGTGCGAAGGGCTAGCAACCTTTCCGCAATAAATAATAAAAATCTTAAGGAACCAGAAGGTCAGGAGACCAAGGCCCGATTTGGGCTGTAATGTCATTGAAGAAGAAGATATATTTCTGGAGTGTTCTGCATTGATTTTGAACCGCATAATTGCAACCCGCTTATGATCACTAACCTCTTATAATCATTTATAATTGGTACCGAATAAGAAATGTTTACACTAATTTTACCCAGCTTTTATGCAAACATAAAAACCTTCCCGTTGTGGCAATACTCTCGACATGTAACAAAAGTTTTAAGGAAGCCATAAGCAAATAAATGAAGCAGTTACTGTGTGGCTTCACTGAGTGCGAGCTAAGGATGCTACGATCAGCGTAGCAATGATAATGGAACAAACAAAAAAATTACAATAGTAATTGATACAGACGGGTTTGAAACTACCAATGGATGGTTATGGCGGTGGAAAAGAAGAGAAAATGTCGCATTCCAAAGATATTTTTTTTTACGGAATGACCTGTTAGTCTACTTGACAGAGCGTTGAAACTCATGCTTACATAAATATGGCGAAGATCAAGTTCTTGCACTCGACATTACATAAGCTTTTGACAGAGTTTGGCACGAATGTCTCTTAGTTAAGCTTAGGGCCATCGGCCTTAATGATACACTTGTTCAATGGATTGAGAGTTATCTCTCTGAACGCATTATACGAGTAGTATTAGATGGCGTTACTTCTTTGTCCTACCCAATTGATTCCAGCGCCCCTCAAGGTTCTGTTTTATCTACAACTCTTTTCTTAGCTTTCATAAACCTTTGCAGATGACAGTACTTTAGACAATACCTATGAATATACTCTGCTGCGGAATCGAACAATCATTCTATTGCTTCCAATCCCAGAAAGTTATTCAGCTCGCTGAACTCGGATCTCAACTTAATCCTGGAATGGAGCAGGAAAAACAGAGTAGAGTTCAACGCATCTAAACACAGGCCTGTCATCTATCTCTCAAATCTGATGTTTCAGTGTTGTCTCACAATGTAACCTCTAATGGTGTACATCTTACCACTTCGGCGAATTTCACTCTGCTAGGCGTCAAAATTAATGACCACCTGAATTGAGCCCAGCCTCTAAACGTCTAGGTGTTCTCTGAAAATGCAAAATATATTTCGCACCCATCGACATAGCAACCATCTATAAGGCTTATATTAGACCACGTTTGGAGTATAACTCGCCTGTTTGGGCTGGGGCACCCAAAACACGCTTCCGCCGCTGTATTGTAAATTTATATATTTAGCGAACATTGTAGGTGATCGGATTTTCACTCCTAAAATAAATATTTTTTTTAAATAATAATCATATTGTATTATTAATTTATATAAACTTGCTCGGTACATATTTGATATTTTATTTATTTAGTGTATATAACAAGATTATAAATCATTAGATTTGGATCCGATGTCGTTGCGGTGTGTCTTCTTCTTCAGATCTTCTTCTGTTAAGATTAAATTGAGTTATGGGAGTTTGACTGCATACAGAAATGCATAGTGCACTCTTATTGTGCATATGGGAAACTTACTTTCTTGCGAGTTTAAAAAGATACACTTTTTTTTCACTGAAAAAAAACTATTACACAAAAATACGAAAAAGTATCTATAGTTTTTAATATTTTTCACAAACTGTTTCTTCGTAACTTTGAAATGAATTGCACTTAACTAATGCTCAAAATGAAGTAGCGTTATATTTCTTTAGATTGATTACTTAAAATTGAAAATTTCACAATAACAACAAAAATTCAAATATAACAACATGGATATCAACATTTGGTGATACTGCAACACGAATACTGCAACATTTGGTGACACTGCAACATTCTCTCAGCGAACGCTAGCACCACTTTCAATTCAATCGTCAGTACAACGAACTAAAGTGACGTCAAACTTGCGCCCAGCTGTTTTTCTTTTTTTTTTGGCCTCGACAAGTCAGTGTTGATTGAGTAGTGACGTATGACAGCCTTACACTTTACCCTCCGGGTGCGATAATTGCTCCCGTAATTCCGAGTCCGTTCTGACTGAGTTGTTGCGATTCGTTATCCTGCCTGAACAATGTTTCGCCGTACGTTCAAGGTCGTCTATCGCCCGATGAAGAACAACTTTGTTGTTCTGCCGGAGAATTACTTTAACTTGGTATCGACATATGTAAGTGCTTGCACAAGTGCGAAGAATTCAGGGTTATTTCTATTTTTGTAACGGACCAAATGTGCTGATCGTGTTGTTGAATTTCAGGAGAACGGGTGCTTGAGTTTGTCGTGCGGAAAAGTCCTTCACTATGTTACATGGTTACCGTTTGCAGGAAGTATCAAGGATACTGAAATCGGTATTAATGCACGGGTTGCTAGAGAAATTGGTAAGTGAGTCGATTAGCCGGGTCAAATTGGAGGTGGTGATACATTTTGCTTGTCGTTCTAGGACTGAAAGAAAATGATTTGGTAAAGTGTGCTCTTTTAGCAGATATGCTTCCGATCAGATCGGTCTTTGTAACACCGGTTACATCCAAGGATTGGGAGATTATTGTAAGTAAAATGTTGTAGAGTTTCGCTATTAATGTAAGAACTTTGTATTTTCTTTTTTTTGCCAGGAAATGAGCACTGAACAGATTCAATCGACCCTCTTGGATCAAACCCGGGTAATAAATTCTACACAAATTTTAATCGTTTGGATTAATCGATCGATGCAAGTGAATTTTACAGTGGGTGAGTATAAGAATGTTGAGTCCAAGAAAGCCGGTAATGCTATTAAGCGTGTTGTAATATAAAAAGCGTTAAACACAAGTATCTCAAAACACTATGAGTGCCACCGCGAACCGTTCACCATCAACGATATAGTAAAACAGTAAAACAACGTTAGGAGGGATTAGGCGATGGGTATTTATCAAATCTTGTTCCATAATTAAACCTAAAGTAAATCTTTATACGCAGAAACAAGTCTGGTAGCTTTACAACGACAAACTAACTTACACTTGAGGAAAACAACCAATGGACGAGCAAACACAAGCCAACAGTTAATGTTAAGAAAACAAAGTACATGCTTTTGAATAAGCTATCGTCGCTTATAAAGTTATAGTACGAACAAATTACAAAAGCCGAAAGACTCAGGTACCTAGAAATCAATTTAGACTTGCTTCAATAGCTAACGGTTAAGTAAGAACGTTCCTAATCAGTAGGTGAATCGTATGAAGCGGCGCCTCAGTTGCCAGAGCATTTTCGATCAATTGAATTTATTTATTCAATTATCGTTTTAGATCATTCTCATATCAGCGTTACGCCCCTGTTATTTAGCTTTTGCCTTCCATACATACAACAACAGGGAAATGGGCTTGAAGAAAAAAAGAAAAAATAAAAGCGCTTGAACAGAAATGTGCGAGCCGGCGATTTCCCCAACTGAGGCGACTGAAAAGCTTGCTCATCCAGATCGTTTAAACATGCTGCTTGCTTAAGATTTCGGTTGACCTTCGATATCTTGGCTGATAATTATCAATCAATAATTTTCTACTCATAACGGTTTGTAATAACAGTAAACAAACAAACACGTGTGTTTTCTGTCAAATGTAAATTTTATGAGTTTCGTTCAGTATAAATCGAAATAATGCCTGGTAAATACTTGTCGTTTGAAGAGCGTAAGCTTATAGTGAATTTACACGTAAAGGAGCAAAAATCATACACGGGAATAGCCAAACTACTATCCCGGAGCCGTTCTACTATCCAATCTGTAATCGGACGCTTTAAATAAGAAGGCCGCGTAGAGAATAAGCCTAAATCAGGACGCCCTGAAATTCTCACTGATCCAGATCGGCTGCAAATCAAGCGTATGATTGCCGAGAATCCGTTCATAGGTGCACCAAATATTAGTGCAGAGCTCCGTCAATCCAATCAAAAAGAAGTTCATCCAGAAACAGTACGAAAATGCGTGGTTGATGCCGGATTTAAGTCTCGTACACCTCGCAGAAAGCCACTGGTAAGTGAAGTAAATCGCAAAAAACGTTTGGACTTCGCTCGGCAATACCAAAATACATCTTTACAACATTTTTGGGACTGATGGGAGACTTAGAGTGTGGAGAAAGCCACGGGAAGCTTACAACCCAAAAAACACCATCAAAACTGTAAAACACGGCGGCGGCGGCGTAATGGTATCGGGCTGTATGGCTGCCAGAGGCGTTGAAAACTTAGAAATAATTGAAGGAATCATGGATCATCGGGCATATATTGAAATTCTCAAGAGAAATTTGGAGCCAAGTGCTGAAAAATTGGATTTATCAAAGGATTTTTACTTTCAACAAGATAATGATCCTAAGCACATGGCTCATAATACTAGGATGTTCTTGGTGTACAAAACTCCACATTTGCTTAAGACACCACCGCAAAGTCCTGACCTCAATCCCATTGAGCACCAGTAGCAACTAAAAAATTTGCGCTTAAAAAAATCCCGTCTGGAGTGGGAATCGAACCCACGACCTATTGACTGAGAAGCAAGCACGCTGCCCACTACGCCACGGTGCGCTTCTTAAATTGAAAATTTCTATTGGAATGCACGCAATGCAAAGAATATACACAATGGAATTAAACTCATTAAATAATGCAGTCATTGACTGTAAAAAATAAACTGCCAACAAGTCGGGTGAAACTTTATTATTCTTGGGACAAGTTGCGGATGTGTGGAAAGTCAATATGCAGGTTAGAGTGGTTAGGGAAGGCTAAGTGAAAGGGAGTTCTTGGGCAGGGCTGTTGTCAATTTAACAATATTTCATTCATTTCTGCAAGTTTGGGTTTTTATGAGGGGAGGAGGAGGGGTAAGGGTGGGTGGATGTTAATAGCTTTTTAATTAATTGCTTGAATCGCGTCCAATATCCTCTGTATAGAATGTGTTTCATAGACGAAGTTGCATAGAATCTTCATAGGATTCGGTGCATTTTACATTCACGAAACCAAACATTTGTATGGGAAGGAGTAGAGGAGGTAGGGGAATCGTAAAATTTGTGACGCAATTTTATTCCCTTTCTCTTGTAGTGTGCTTGTACAAAATTTCAAGTTCGTAGCTTTTAATTTGATGGTTATTAGTTGATTCAATGAAATAGATAGAAATGATACTTTTGTATGGGAGGGGGTAGAAGGGCAAGCGCGATTTCAATACTTTTAAAAGAATTTCATTTCAATTATTTTTATAAGTTTTTAGGCAAAATTTGAAATGGATAGCTTTTAAGAGTTAGCTGATAACTGATTTCTTAAAAATGCTCGAAAAAATAATTTTGTACGGGAGGGGGTAGAAGAGGTAGGGGAATTGCAAAATTTGTGACGCAATTTTATTTCCTTTTCTTTGTAAGCTGTACAAAATTTCAAGTTCGTAGCTTTTAATTTGTTGGTTATTAGTTGATTTAATGAAATTGGTCGAAATCATACTTTTGTATGGGAGGGGGTAGAAGGGCAAGTGTGATTTTGAAACTTTTAAAATAATTTCTTTGCAAATATTTTTATAAGTTCTTATGCAAAATTTCAAATGGATAGCTTTTAATAGTTAGGTGTTAATTAATTTCTTAAAAATGGTCGAAAAAATAATTTTGTATGGGAGGGGGTAGAAGTTTTGAAGGTATTCGACCAGTTAATATTTTATACTTTTAGGGATTTTTTTCAAATGTATTTCCCAAATTTTCAAGTTTCTACCCTAAAATTACATCCAAAAATTTTCAGTTTTCGTGTTTTTTTCGTTGCACATGAAACAGCTTGTGCCCATTAGACCGGGGTGGTCGGTTTATAACAATTGTGGATCAAATTATTATTTTTTTTCTATGTATATCAAATAGATGTATTCACATGCAAAATTTAAAGTTTCTATCTTTGAGCAGAGTCCTAAAAAATTCACTCAAAATTTTCGACATTTTTGCTTACCACCTCCCTCCCTTTACACCCCCTAACTTAAAATTTTTATCAAAATTATAAATTATGTAGTTCTATAATCTGACGAATTTTCAATTCGATATCTGTACTCAATTTTGAGATATAATGATTTCTAATTTTGAAAAGTGCACCATTTTTCAAATGCTCCCCATTTCACCCCACTACTATTATGACCAAATTTTATATTTTTTTTGTATTTCGCTAGTATAGCTTAGTATATGTTGAATTGAAATTTAATTACATAGCTTAAGAGATAGTTGAGATATTAATTCTTAAGTGTTTTTCCTTGCAATCCCCCCCGACCCTTCCCCTTACAATAATAAGCCTATTTCTAAGCTGATTCTGGTGGATCTCTACGCCATCTTAATTGTCCCAAAATATGAATTTTTTATGGTAAGTAGTTTCGAAGATATAAACATTTCAAAAAAAGATTCGGCCGACAATTTGTTTTTAGCCCCCCCTTTACGGACGCCAATGGATAAAAAAATTAAATTATTTTTGGAATATGTCCCACAGCTCTCTCTATACGTGTGCTGATTTTCATCTTTCTATCTGCATTCGTGGTGAAGATATTAGCAAGTGTATTTTCCATCCCCCTGCCTCCCCCTTCCACCCCACACTCCCCAAAATTTGGATAATGGAGCTCACTTACCAAGTTAATAACCCACCCAAAAATCAACATTCTACCTTTAACGGTCTTGGAGGTACGAGTCCATATGTACGGCGGACGGCAGGACGGATTTTTTTTTTTTTGCTTTTTTAGGCTAATTTAGTCATGAAACGCGAAAAAACAAAATTTCAGGGTAGCAAATTTTTTTTTTTTCTGTGTCGATCACAATACTTTATTATTAAAATAATAAAGTAAAATTCCTTGGTAAGGGAAAGTAGAGAAGAAAAAATCCTTTCGTATAGAAACTTCTGTCAAAGATTTGAATAATTAGACTTAAAGTTTCTTCGAGGTGCAAAATCAATGAGCGCACGTAGCAGCAACGGTGTTGTTTAATGCGGACTTTTCGGGTTGTCATAGACCGAATAGTAATACTAAAGTACCACTAGAACCCTTGAGGGCAAACAGCTTGAAGAAAGCAGACTAGAAACGCGTTTCTGAAATTTTCACGTAGTTTAACACTTCGAGGGTAATCGAATCCTTTCAGCCTTACAAATAACCAAGATTAACATAAATGGCATATTCCTGCCCTTCTACGGAATGTGCAAGAGAAACTTCCCATTTACTAAGATTTTTCAGAGCGAGTTATGCTTGGGTACATCTCTCATAAATGAAAAAAAGTAAAAATGATCTTTATTGAAATTGAGGCACGGTTAAACTGAAAGGTTGTCTGCTGGAAGGAATATTATCTCCAATTTTGTGGTGGAATCTTCTTAGCACCAGTGGATTCATGGTACAAGTATACGTGGATTACTTGGTTGTAATAATTGCGGGCTATTTGAAGAAGTTTTTAAGTTCTTATGCAACAGGCCTAGTGACCCCGTATCAGCATCACATAATTTTGTCCGTGGGAAAATGTCAAGTTTTGTGCCGAGTGAGCGTCATTTGCGTGAACTTTTGATTTACTTCTTTAATTTGAAGAAATCTGCAGTTTAGGCGCATCAATTGCTTGTAGAAGCATATGGTGAGACTGCTTTAAGTGAGAGAAGTTGTCGTGAGTGGTTTCAAAAGTTTAAAAACGGTCAGTTTGACGAGAAAGATAAAGAAAGAATGTAGTGGAAGGCCGAAAGTGTACGAAGACACGGAATTGGAAGCATTATTGGAGGAAGATTCGTGCCAGAACGCAAGAAGAACTTGCACTTACATTAGGAGTGACTCAACAAGCAATATCACACCATTTAAGATCGTTGCAAATGATTCAAAAACAAGGAAATTGAATTCCATATGGACTGAAGCCGAGAGACGTTGAACGTCGATTTTGCATGTGTGAAATGCTGCTTGCTAGGCATAAAAGACAGGGTTTTGTTTTACATCGTATAGTCGCTGGTGATGAATAATTAATGCACTACGATAACCCATAAAAGAGAAAATCATGGGAACCACCTGGCCATGCTTCAACATCGACAATAGCTAAACTTTCAGCTATTCCAAAGCTTTTTGAGTCTGTAGTGTATGAGTGTCTCTCGTTTCACTGTAAATCCCTGATTTCAAGTAAACAACATGGATTTGGCTTTACAGCCAAACCGAATATTCAAGGAAAATAAACTCATGCTGTGTATGTGGTGGGATCAGCTTGGTGTATTATGAGTTGCTCAAATCGGGCGACACCATTACTGGAGCTCTCTACCGAACATAATTAATGAGATTGAGCCGAGCACTTAAGGAAAAACGCGCCCAATACTACTCCAGACACGACAAAATTATTCTCCTACATGAAAATGCTCGTCGGCATGTTGCGGCGCCGGTCAAAACTTATTTGGAAACACCTAATTGGGAAGTCATACCCCATCCGCCATGTTCACCAGACATTGCCCCTTCCGATTATCATTTGTTCCGGTTGTCATTATTTTTGCGCCGCGCTTGGTATCCTAATATCTCTTCTGCAAAGGATTTGATGCCGTCTCGAACTTTTCTTCTACATATTCTCCACTGGCATATAATGGATGTTTTCATATATTGGTGTCAAGTGTTGATCCAGTGCGAACATGTACACCTGCGCCACCGTTTCGTCTTTAAGCTTGTCGACATTGAATTTGCGAGCTCTGCTCGTTTTCGAATATATATGACAAGCTATTCGGCATCGATACTTAGTTCTGACTAGATAGTGATCAGAGTCACAATTCGCACCGCGGAGTGTTTGTACATCAAGTATGCTGGAAGCAGCCCTTTTCTCAATTAGAACGTGGTCTATTTAATTGAAGGTGTGACCATCTATCTAGTTATAGCCCACTGGCAAACGACTCACAACTGAATGGACATCTTAAAATAATGGACATTAATACCGCCGACCAATTCAGATGTTGCCTCATGTCAGTTGAGACCTCCGAGCACATTCTGGGCAGCTGTGGAGCAATAACCTATGACGTTGGTAGGCCGTTGCTTCGTAGCTGTTGAAGGAAATAAAACTGGACGAGAAGCTCTAGGACTACTCTAGAGAAATTATTCTAAGGAAAAGCATACTATACTTATGGTCGCTGTGCTTGGAGGATTGGACCTTCGCCTCACAATAATATTCCAATTTACTGAATGTAGTAATTGCTAAAAGCTATCAGCAGAAGCGTCCAAATTTACACTGAAGACACCGAACAGTACATAAATCACTGTATTCGTGGAAAGGATTTCGAATCATTTCCTATTGTGCCAGCATTGGCTCTGGCTCATTTTTTCCACCAAATTCAAGAATTTAATCAATTCAATTTCCCTGTTAATATGACAGAAACAGTTCTCTTCCCTAAGACGTGATCCTGAGCATCAGCCTTTAGTTGTCGCCAGGACTTGTTTATTCATATAGCCTCCTGCTCAACTGCTTGCTTCCATGTGCTACATGGTCGACCAATCCGATGTCTTCCTTCTTATAATCCAGAACTTGTTTGGCGATGTTTCGCTCTGGTTTCTTCAAAGTGAGAACGATCCAATGCCCCTTATGCCTTTGAATCTCAACACCTATTTTAGTCTGTCAAGTTGTACTCCAAAGTTCGTCTATCCCTAAAATGTGTCCGAAGCATAGGTCCACGAAAGTTTGCACTTTCTTGGTAAGTCGAACGGTTACTTTTCACGTAGTACAACCATACAACAACACGGATTTTACGCATACGTCAAATGCTCACAGCTTCGTGCGAAGGGAGATCTGTCTTAATCTCCAGAAAGCGGAAAGCATACCGAACGCCTGACGAGTTTTATTTACACGAGCCTCAATATCATTTTCGGCTCCGCTGACAATGCTTCCGAGGTAATAGAAATCTTGCACTTCTTGTCCGTTATGAACAATCGGTGAGCTTGCGTTCGAACCCATGGGCATGTACTTGGTTTTACGCACATTTATTTTTAGTTCTGCCTATTTGCATTTAGAATGTAACGGGCGAACATTTGACTCTATGTCCCTAAGGTTATGTGCAAGCAAACACACGTCATCAGCATAATCAAGGTAAATTAAGATGTTAAACATTCCCCACTGAAGACCTCTATCATCCCCACCTTTCAGTGAAACTTTCAAGAAGTCATTTATTAGCACCAGAAATAGGGCTGCTGGTAATATGCAGCGTTGGCTGGCACCCGTTCGCACAAAGAAGCTTTCGGACAGCCCTTCCAACCTCATTAAATGTTCGAACGTTCCAGAAGCCAATCACAGTCCGTTTCCGAATGCCAAAAATCATTACCGTAGAATTCGTCCGTATCCGAGGTGCTCCGTTTATCATATCAGTTAGATTTCAAGAACTCGGGTGATAAGCCAATGATCGAACCCTGTTGCACACAGATATAATGTATAACAACTTGACACCAAATAGTTTGCTTGTTTCGCGACTCTAGCTTTAACTTTTCGGAGCAGGGTCTAACGTAACCGCAGAACAGATAAAAGTTTTAGAAAGCTTCTTAAATAATTCTATGCCTACCATAGAACACAGTCATAATAAGATTGTTTTGTTTTATAGAGATTTATCTAATATTTCAATTTGCTTTCAATTTCAGATAAATTAAAACCAAACATCGCGTTCGGTCGCTTGGACAACGACACCGAGCTAATAGTTGCACCAAAACTCAACCCCAACGGATCATTAGCAAACGGCTCCTATAGCAACGGAATCGATAATCTTCCCAAGCAATCGCTATCACGAAGTAAAACATTTGCCACATCTGATTCCCTAGCAATCAATCCTCTCTCAAGATCGACAACCTCCGACGTGCGTCAATTCAAATCGAAACCGCCAACAAGCATTGCAAACAAAGCGGAGAAACTCGATCGTCTTGTCAAGGATCTGAAAAAGGAAAACAGTCGCTCTTTCGAATTTCGTGTAATTTCTTGTAAATGGGAATCGTCACAAATCTGTGATGTATTCGTGACACGATCAAATCTTCCCGAATTCATGGATCTCGAGCAGGTTTTCCTTCTAAAAACGGCTGATGAATATGATTATTACGTTAATGTTAAGGTCGTCGCCGAAAGCGATTCGTTCCCGAAAAACATTCATCCAACCATTGAGGTAAATGAGAATCTAATGAAACTCCTGAAAATCAAAGAATTGCAAAAAGTCTCACTACGACCGAAACACACTGTTCTGAATTTCTTGGAAAAGATCGATTTGTTTGCAAATCAAAAGACTGGCTATAAAATAGTGGAGCATGCTTTTAAGAGTTATGTCATTGAGAATACAAAATTATTTCCGCTTTTATTGAATCAAGATCAGATATTGAGATTGGAAGATGATCTTATGGTTACGGTGAAGATTACACCCGAACATTTTCCTTATTGCTTGATTAATGCACAAATTTTGAAAGAGTGTAAGATTTATGCGGCGGATTTGGTGAAAAGAGTCGATGATGTTATGGAAGTGGATGAAGTTGTTGATAAAGTTTTAAGCGTTAATGATTTGATTAGGATAAAAAAGTTCGAAGCTATCGTTGAGAATGTTGTTGAACAAATCAAAATGAATTTATGTCTGGATGAAAGGAATTCGGTATTGAAACAGGGACAGTTTTTGATAGCAGGTAATTATTGTTTTGGATTTCATTTCAGATGAATTTAGGGTTTTCTTTATTGTTATCTTCTAGGACCAGCCAATTCCGGGAAATCAGTGTTAGTCGAGCAGATCATTGAGAAATTGATTAAAAAGCCATTTTGCTGTTATTATGACATGTTCTACTGTACTCGAAGTAAGGGGCGAAAGGTAAGGCACTAGTGAATTGAGGACGCGCTGAGAAATGTAATTAAACATAGTTTTACAATTTTGAATAATATTTTTAGAGCACAAGCAAAAAACTATGTCATACGAAACTAATTAAAGCTGCACAAAATACAAAACATTAAATTTTGGAGGGAGTTTCGCGCGCATGTAATTATTGATACTTTCGTTTGTGGAAAAGAACGTGCAGGTGTTCTCTAATTAGTGCAGTATTTTTGTTGTCAAGAATAGTGGTTGAAGATCTCGAACATGCGATGAGCGGTACAGTCATATCATACAGTTTGACGAACTTTTCAATGTAGTGTTTAGTGTTCTTCTAGTAAGAATTCGTAGTTTTTGTCAAAAAAAAACTTCTTGAATTACCAATGCTGCACTTTCTTTCGTTTATCATATTTACAACTATTAGATTGTATAAAGACGCTTAAAACTTGCTTCTTCGAAGGTAGCGTGGCCAATGAATTTATGGCGAACTACCTGAATAAGTTGATGTCATTTTACAAGGCTAGGAATTAAATTATTAAAAGTGACGTTTCGGTCTCTGCGGAGGCATTTATTTAACTGATCGACAAATACCAAAGATTAAATTTTAGGGGTTAAAATTGTTAATTAAGGTTAGTATCAGGTAATTAAATTCATTAAGGATTCTGGGTGTACAAGTAGAGAAAAAAATCTCTTATGCACTCTCATCGCCTTGTGCGAGCGCAAACCGAAGAAAAGAAGTAAATTGAGTAAACTGTGAGCAGGATCTAGTGGAGAAGATTGCAACTAGAAAATACGTGCCCCTCCCACCGCCCCCCAAGCTTTGTATCGTGAATGTCGACCGAAAATTCAAAAAAGGCGGTCACTTGAGCACATAATAATAAATCACATAATATAATTCGCATGGCAAATATTCCTAAACTGCGGGTCGTCTCGCAGCTGTACGATTGCGCAAATTTCTTTTAAGATATCGTTTTTTTATTGATTGAAACAAGATAGGAGTGGGAGCTAAACTTTTAGGAAGTGTAAAAAATAAGAGCCTCCCTAATGTTCATTAACCTTAGCTTCAAACTATTAGCACTGGATACTGTTCATTTAAAATTTAGTTTTATTTACTATTTGCCTAATTTAATTAGCTTAGACTACGATCAGCGTTTGTATCTTAGAACAAATTCACCCTTGTAGGTCTAGTTCTGTTGCACGATTAAATTCCTTTACCTGCTTTTGAAAATCTAAGGTTTCTTCGGAGGGCGTTCGATCCGAATATTGAACAGACTGCAACTCCGAAGTGTTATGAATCGACAGCAACATCCAAAGAAGATGGCAGTAAAGGGAAGGCAGCTTATGGTCAGAAATCGTCTGCTTGTGTATCAGACTAAATTCTAGTACTTAGAACACAATTGATTTATAAATTCAGATTCCCATCTTAGATCTTAGATTTAGCTCAATTGCCTTTCCTATTAGTCTTAACAACTATTAAATCAATCATACTCTTAACAATTTCAGGTCGAATCCGTTCAGAAGGACCTCCGACAAATTTTCACCGCTTGCTTAAACAACGCTCCGTCCGTCGTGGTTCTAGAAAATCTCGATGTCCTTGCACACTCAGTTGGCGATCAACAGACTCAAGACAGCGAATATTTTAATCGAATCGCTGACGTAGTACAACATTTGATCATTGAATTTACAACCAATAATCCAATCACGGTTATTGCAACAGTCGCGAACGATCAAAATTTAAATGTACGATTGCATTCGCCACGCGGTCGTCATCTCTTTCACATGATTGCGAAAATTCCCGATCTTGAACGAGAGGATCGTGAAATCATTCTGAAGGAGTTATGTGCACATATCGATAGTCATAAATTGAATTTAGAGAAGTTTTCGAATTTAACGGAAGGCTATAATTTTGGAGATTTAGTGCAATTTGTGGAGCGCGCAATTTTCTATGCATATCGGATAAGTAAGGACGGAGAAGAGTGGGTTGAATTGTGTGACATGTGATTGAATCGTTTCTTTTTGTTTGCAGATCCTATATCGCCGATGTTGATCAATGAGCTTCTTTTCAAATCGCTGGAGAATACAAACTCGTATTGCTTACAAGGAATCGAAAATCATAGTCAGAGTAATGGAAGTGATGATGATCAGGTGGATGTCGCTGAAATATCTGGATTGGAAGAAGTTGTTACGGTTTTGGAGGAAGTTTTAATGTGGCCGTCGAAAGTAAGTTTCTTGGTGCACGTTACCACTCTATGTGTTTCGAAAAGCTCCTTCTTGGGTCTCTTTTTATCTCTCTAGTTATGTTGTTAGAAAACTTGGTTATGGAGGGTAGCGTTTTTATTGTATATAAACTGATCTTTTTCTTATTTTTTCTTTTAGTTCCCCACAATTTTCGATGATTCGCCGCTTCGCAATCAAGCTGGAGTCTTACTCTTCGGGCCACCTGGAACTGGGAAGACATTTTTGGGTTAGTTTCAATTTTCACTTAAAAAATTACTTCAAAAATTAAGATTTGGTGAAGATAAAGTGCGCCATATCAGAAAAGTCTTTCGAAATACTACGTTATATTTCTGCAGCGTTCGCTTCGCTTTTACAGTGGTTGAAAGAAGAATATATTCGGGAAGTTCATTACATGTTATGTTTGCCTACTGTGTGTAACGCGAGTGCTAGTATTAGCCAGATTCTAACATAGTTTTAGCTTTGTTTTTGATATTTATCTCCTTCTCATCTTACTTTCTGTTTTCATTTAAAATTAAAATCTTTTTTTTTTAGTTTCTCAAATAGCCAAATCCTGGAATTTACGAATAATTTCCGTAAAAGGACCCGAACTTCTAGCAAAATACATCGGTCAGAGTGAAGAAAACGTACGAAATCTGTTCAACCGGGCTCGAAGCGCAAAACCCTGTTTGCTATTCTTCGACGAATTTGATAGTTTAGCACCGAAACGTGGTCACGATTCGACCGGTGTTACGGATCGTGTTGTAAATCAATTACTAACGGAATTAGATGGTGTTGAAGGTTTGAATGGTGTTACAGTAATTGCAGCAACATCGAGACCTGAACTATTAGATCCGGCTCTATTACGATCCGGACGAATTGATCGATTAGTTGAATGTCCTTTACCTGATTTTCAAGCAAGACTTGGTATTTTTAAGACTCTATCGCGTACGTTAAATTTGAATAAGTCCGTTGATTTCGATTATTTTGCGGAGAGAAGTTTAAATTATACGGGAGCTGATATTCAGAGTATTTTAACTTCGGCAAATATGATGGCTGTTAAGGAGGTTCTGGCAAAAACACGACCGGAGGTAAGTGAAGATTTTTTTTTTGTGGCTTTGAAGTTTTAGTTGGACGAAGATCAAAGCCATTAGAAGTAAGAAAAGTTTAAACAGTGGTAATTACTATAACTCTCTTAACACTTTCCTTGCCGGACCCTAGTTTGCGTGGATTTTCCTTGGGCCAAACAATTTTTATTTTATCTGTCGTTTATTTATGCATATCATCATCATCATCATCATCATCATCATCATCTACAGCTTGTTCAACCATATATACATGTGTATTATGGTGTAGCCTCCTTTACATATCGATTCCTCATTGCTTTCCAGTCTTCTCTACTTTGAGCTATCCTTGTCCAGGTGACCAATGCTAGTTTTCTGATGTCATGATCCCATCGTAATTTCGGGCGTCTTCTTGGTCGTTTTATCCCTCTTGGGTACCATTGTGTTATCTTAGCAGTCCATCTGTTGTCAATTAGCCTTGCTATGTGTCCGGCCAATTGCCATTTTAAGGATCTAATTCTATGGATTACATCTGTCACTTTTGTTCTTTCTCTTATCCAAGTCAGTCTCTTACAATCTCTTCTAGTGATGCCTAGCATGCATCTTTCCATAGCTCTTTGCGCCACCTGTAGTTTCCGTGTGACTCCTGTTGTTAACGTTCATGTCTCACAGCCGTATGTCATGACGGGTAGGATACACTGATCAAACGTTTTCTTTTTCAAGTGAAGTTTCATTCTGGATTTGAATATGATGGAGTTTCTCCCGAATGCGCTCCACGCTAGTTTGATTCGCCTATTAATTTCAGGTATTAAATCTCCTGATTGATGTATTAGCTGGCCAAGGTAGACATATTCCTCTACTATTTCTAGCCTGGTATTATTCAATGTTATTTCAACTTGACTTCCTAGATGTTCATTGGGCATAATCTTAGTTTTACTCAGGTTCATTCCTAGGCCCACTTTTTCGCTAGCTTCGCTAAGTTCATTTAATAGTAGTTGAAATTCTTCTTGGCTCTGAGCAATTATGACTATATCGTCGGCAAATCTCAAGTGACTGATGCGTTCCCCGTCAACTTGCAGACCCTTTGGGGTGCTCCAGCACATTAACCAATTCATTCGTTAATTAAAAATCACTCTAATTTATTTTTAATTTAATATAAACAAATTATATTATTATTATTATATTATTATGGTGCTCCAGCACACCTTCTCTTCCCAATGTAGTTCTCGAAAGATGTTTTCCAGGGTGGCGTTGAATAGCCTTGGAGAAATTGTATCCCCCTGTCTAATACCTCTTTGTGTGGGGAATTCCGGTGTGTCATCAAACACTTTGACCTTTGCCTTGGCGTTCCTGTAGATGTTTGAGAGCGTTTCGACGTATGTTTTCTGTATACCTTGATTGGATAGTGCTCTTATTATCGCCTCAGGGTATATTGAGTCAAAGGCTTTTTCAAAGTCTATGAATGCCAGTGCTAGGGGCAGTTCGTATTCTTTAGCCCTGCTCATGGCCTCTCTCAAGGTGTGAATGTGATCAATTGTACTGTATCCACTTCTAAAACCAGCCTGTTCTCGTGGCTGTTCAACATCCAGAGCTGCTTGTATTCGGTTGTTGATTACTTTGGTGAATACCTTGTAGAAGACAGGTAGCAGACTTATTGGTCTGTAATTTTTGATGTCTTCCTTATCACCCTTTTTGTGGATCAGTATTATGTTTGCGCTGTTCCAACTTTCAGGAATGTGTCTGGTTCTGAGGCAGTTGGTGTATACCTCGGCCAGTATTTTCCAGATTCCTCTGCCAGCGTACTTCAACAGTTCAGCGGTGATGCCATCATTGCCTGACGCTTTGCCTGTTTTCATTGATTTGACCGCAGATTCCACTTCATCTATAAGAACTTCAGGGGTGGGATCGTCTTCTGTCCCAGTTGTTGTTGTTGTATTGTTGGGAGCCTCTTCTGGGGACTTGTATAGGTCGCTGTAAAAGTTAGTTATCATTTCTACTATTTTTAGCCTATCTGTCACCCTGATGTTCCCTTGTCTAAGTGCTATCACCTGTTTTTTGCCAATTATAAGCGCTTGCTTTGCTTTCCTTAGGCTGTTGTTGTTCTCGATGGCATTCTCTACTAATCTTTCGTTATACTTGGCGATGTCCTCTGATATCTTCTTTCTAATTGTTTTACACACTTCCGTGTACTCTATTCTTTGGATGTTTGAAGATGATTTCATTTCGCGTCTTTTCTTTAGTAGTGCCTTTGTTTCGTTTGATAGTTTGTGATGTCTGGTTTCTGTCCGTGGTCCGCCCACTTCATTGGCGCATTTCGAGATGGCATTTGCGAGGTGTGAAGCGTCCTTGTCTCTCATTTCATCTTCTAGCATTGACTGGTATCGATCAATGTCATTTTTGATGTTGTCGTTGTTGAAGCCTGGTTTTGTTGGCTTCCTGACTAATTTTGCCCTTTCAGATCTTAGGTCTAGGGTTATTTTTGCTCTCACTAGACGATGGTCGCTACCTGTCTTGAATTTGTTAAGCGTGGAGACGTCTTTGATTGTCCTTATTTTATTCGTTAGGATCGGGTCAATCCCGTTCCTTGTCGTCCCATTTGGGGCTTGCCATGTCCATTTCCTGCTTGGTTGTTTCTTAAAGAACGAGTTCGCTATGTAGTGGTTGTACTGGTGGGCAAATTGGGCCAATCTCTCCCCTCTTTCGTTCCTTTGGCCCAGTCCGAATTTCCCTACCAATATTTCTTGTTCTTCGTTCTTTCCTACTGTAGCGTTGAAGTCTCCGATAAGGAATTTGAAATGACTGTTATTGCTGTCCCAGGCTTGAGTTATTTCGTTATAGAAGTCCTCGATTTCGTCGTCTGAATGACTAGATGTTGGTGCATAGGCTTGTATTATTTGCATCGTGTATCTCTGTGACAGCCTGAGAGTCAAGCTGGCCACTCGCTCTGACGTGCTTGTGACGCTAATTATCTTGTCTTTCCATTTTTTGTTAACCAAGAATCCTACTCCGCTAGTTCTGCCTGATTGGGTTCCTTGATGGTATAGGGTATTGCCGGACGCTAGTGTTAATAGGTTTTCGTCTTTGCGCCTAGTTTCGCTCAAACCAATGACGTCCC
This sequence comes from Chorisops tibialis, assembly GCA_963669355.1. Lineage (NCBI taxonomy): Eukaryota > Metazoa > Arthropoda > Insecta > Diptera > Stratiomyidae > Chorisops > Chorisops tibialis. The sequence goes on along the minus strand of OY770263.1, from coordinate 165,311,192 downwards.
ATTTAATCTTTGCTGCTTCCTCTTCTAACTCGGTGAGTCTTGCCTGGCTGGATAGTGATCGGCAGTTGTATGTCGCTATGTTTATCGTTGTTAGTTGTTGTTTTTGGTAGCGGTTTAACCTCCGCGGATTCTTAACACCCTCTGCCCTTGTGGATGGTTCCTGTGAGCTACCTATCCTAGGTCCACTCGGGCCTACGGAGAATGAGGGCTGTTTGTTTTGGTGTACTATCATGTTGGGGGGGGGGGGGGGGGGTGAGGCGATACCTTGCCACGCTGTCTCGATGCGGGTTGGTAAGGGGTAAGGGTTAGTGGGTGGTGTGGTGTTAGTATAAGGAATGGGAGTGGATTGGGGTGGGGGAGGGGGGTCCGTCAGAATTACCATCTTCCAACGGACAATCTACCCTAGCTGGATTGACGAGCTTTTTTATTGAAGAAAATAGCCGTACTTGGGATTTGAACCCTGTATCTTTTGAGTGAGAGTCCAGCGTTCTACCTATTGAGCCAGCTAGGGTTTATGCATATACATACATGTATTGAAGTGCGGTCGGGATCGTAGTGTTTACTTGAAAATCTCTGATGTTTTTATTTTAATAAAGAGTGTAGAATGGAGGTTATGCATGGAATAGAATATCCGACAAATGCCCGCCTCGTGTCTGATGGCACTCGTTGATACTTTTGACGAAATTTTCGATAACATTTTGGCATAGTACCGGCACAATTTCATCAACCTTCTTCTACAATGGCGCTACAGCCCAAATCGGACCTTGGCCTCCTGATATTCAGGTTCCTTAACATTTTTCATTACTTATTGTGGAAAGGTTGTTAGCCCTTCGCACAATCCTTTTTCTACGAATTTTTCATTTTCGTAGATTGAGGTGACCAAGGTATATCCAAGCAGGCAATGTGCGCCAACCGGGATTTGAACTCACGACCTCCGCATTACAAGACCAAGACGCTACCTACTACGCTACACCCTAGCTTTTATCAATGGCGCGACAAATTCAGGTATCGTTTTGGGGGCATACACCTTTTTTAAAAAACCCCAAAGAAAGAAATCCAATGGCGTCAAATCGCATGATCTGGGTGTCTAATTCATATCGCCGCGGCGTGAGATAACTCTCCCTTCAAATTTCGTCTTCAACAGTTCCATCGTTTCGTTTGCTGTGTTGAAAGCACATGTCTTCGAGATCCATTTCAGCAATTTAAGGCCAGAAGAATTTGTTTATCATCTGACGATAACGAACGGCGTTGACGGTGACTGCATTGCCGTCCGCATTCTCTAAGAAGAACGGTATAATCACTCCCTCAGCCCAAAATGCGCACCAAACAGTGACTTGCGTTGGATGCATGGGACGTTCAAGGATCACTCTTGGATTCTCAGCTCCCCAAATGCGATAATTTTGCTTGTTGACATAGCCATCAAGTAAGTTCGAAATGCGCCTCACTTGAGAAGATGATTGTCTTCGAAAAATCACCATTCACTTGTTGCTCTAAAATCCAACGTGTGAATGTTGTACGTCCGCATAATTCCCCATCACTAAACTTCAATGTACACACAATACAACTGTCAAACAAGAATGCTGCACGACCGACATAAAACGTGGTGCTAAATTCAAAATAGGCGGTCTTAATGGGACACCCTTCAGTTCACTTAAAATTTAATACATTAAATGTGGGGCATTATATTATACTATTTTAAAAATACACCACTCAATATTAATAACTTTTATATTATAACGATGGATGAATATTAATAACATTTATATTATAATAATGTTTAGCTTTTTTAAATTCCAACTCAAAACTGATAAGCGAAACAAAAGTTTAATTTTTTAATGAAGAAATATAAACTTGTTTACTATTATTGAATTAACATTTAGTACCCAAAATTAATTTAAAGTTATTTGTGTACCAAATGTGATAAAACTTTTGCTTGCATCGCCACAGTACTCCCCCTCCAAATGAGAGTTTACAATATAATTAAGGAGAGAAAGATAATACTAATTCAATAATATATATAACTCAAATGATATATGCATTGTCTATTCAAATTGAAATGTAATTTTGTTTTTTGCATTGCTCTGGACTCGCTGAAAATTTCTAGATTTGAAAGAAAAGCTGGTTTAATTCGGTCGATTGAAACCGTTTCCTCTTTTCCGTCTTTGTTAATATTAAATGTTTTACCACATTTTGTTATAACATGATATGGAGCGGAATAAGGCTGGCTTAAGTGATGGTTTCAGACCTTCTTTTATGAAAATATGAGTACAGGTTTGTAATGCTTGCGGAACGAAAGTATTTTTTTGTCTCCTATACTTGGTTTGGGACAGATTTGTCTAATGCTCTCTTGAATTTCTGTTGCTAATGAGTATGTTAATTTAGATTCATTTATCGAATTTGTAGCAATCAATCAGCCTGGCAGAGGTAAAGCTTGACCGTATAAGATCTCAGCAGGAGAAATATTTAAATCCTCTTTAATTGCTGATCTTAATCCTAAAAGAATCCACAGAAGGTTGTCGTACCATTTAGCTAGGTTATTTGAGGCGTTTTCGCTTTGTTTCTTTTATCGCTAACGCCGCCGCCCAACCCGGAGCAGCTTATAGGAGGATCGAGCCGACTACTCTGGGAAATAGAATCCTTCTAGCATATCCAAGTCCATCGATGTTTGGCAGTATTCGGGAAAGGGCTGCCTGCATTTGTGACGCCTTCTTGCTCGCGAAGTCCACGTGAACTTTAAATTTTAATCGAGCATGACTCCTAGATATTTAATTGATTGATTTCTTGGATCTGATAGTTTGACTGCGGACCTGAATGTTCGCGTATTAAATTTTCTTTCGATTTGTTATTAGATCATCCGCCGTTTTGCTAGCCATTCTTCAATTTTTATGAGTGCTTCGTTTGTTGCTGACTCTATTGCGTGGATGTGCTTAGTTACGGTAACAACGACGATGTCGTCATCGAACCCGATTAATGTTACTCCTTGCGGTAACGATAATCGAAGAACTCCATCGTACATGATATTCCACAGGAGAGGGCCCAGTACTAATCCTTGTGGAACTCTCGCAGTTACGTGGTAGTACTTTATTCCCTCATCAGTTTGGTACCTCAATTTCTTGTTGGTGAAGTAGTTTGTAACTATGGTGTATCGATCGTGGCCAACGATCTTTTTATATGTGACCAATCTGCCGAGTTAAAGGCATTTTTAATGTCCAGTGTCACTACTGCACAATATTTCTTTGTCCCCCATCGCCATCTTTCTCCTTGTATCGCCTCAGTTGCTGTATCGACTACCACCTTTTATGGCGTCAACAGTGGAACGCGAATCCCTGAATCCGAACTGGTGGTCTGACAGTGCTCCATTCTCCTCTGCTATTACAAGTAGTCTGTTATATATAATTCGCTCAATGATCTTTCCCAACGTGTCAAGTTGACATATTGGGCGATATGATGATGGTTCTCCAGCAGGCTTGTTTCCTTTTGATAACAGTAACAGATGTTGGAGCTTCCATAGTTCAGGAAATACTCCTTCCTCTACATTTTTGCATTGATGTTTGTTGGGTCTTTCTTGAACAGCAACTTTTCCTGCCACATTTGCAATGCCATCGGGTCCAGGTACCTTGTTGTTGCCGATATTTTTGCATGCTTCAAATAGGTCCTCCGAAGTAATTGCAGGGATGGACTCTATGCTGATCTCTCTGGTTATGCTACATCTATTAGTTAGCCTTTGGTGGAACAGATGCTCTACTATGGATCTTAGCATTGTCGGGCAGGTTATTTGTGGGGACCTATGACCCTTCAGCCTTGTCATCACCATCCTGTATGCTATACCCCAGGAATTTATATCCGCTTCATTACAGAGACGTTGGAAACATTTTGTCTTACTCTGTTTAATCGCCTTGTTTAGGTCTCATCTCGCCACTTTGAAACTGTCTAGTCGGTCCTGAAAATCTGCTCTTGCCCTTGATCGTTGGACTCTGCGTTGGGCTTGTAAGCAACGGCCGTGAGTGTCCTTATTTCTCCGTTCCACTAGTAGCATGGTGCACCTTTTCGACTCGTTGTTCTTCTGGGCATGGCTGCATCGTACGTTGTGATGATAGTGTGGGTGAGTTGTTCCGCGAGAATCTTTTCCACCGTGGGTGCGGCAGCTGACGCTTATTATGCTGATTAAATATTAATCTAACACTAATGAAATTCATTGGTATAAAATTCCTCGCAAAAATGATATGCTACCTCCCGTATCATTAATTACTTTCTGTGCTCGACAATTCGACTTTCCACAACGTTCGCTTCTTCTCTATTGCCTTTAGTTTTACTCATGTTTTGCCTCTTAAGATGCGCTCTTTCTTAACACATTTTCTGAGAGTGATTTTTCGGTATAGTGAGGCTTAGAAATCTTTTTTTCGAGATCTTGTGGAAAAAATTATGACGGAACTAGTTCTAACGAGCTAGAAATTACTTCTCAGAACACAAATAATTTTAGAGATTTCGATAAAAACAGAAAATTTTAAAACTTATACGTTCATCGAAACTTCTCAAAGACAGGAACTTCATCGAGCTTCCAGAAACAATAACTTCTCCTCGAAACGCGAAGGTATTTCTTGATAATAATCCCACAAAACGGAAATAGCACAATCCATTTTCAATGCTCTATGGATTTTCCGGTCTCCATTAACACAAGTAGTCGTGTCTACCTCACCGCGATTGCCAACGGTTTGTTCTTGTCTTAACTAAATAAATTTCGCAAGAAGATTGAGCGCGAGTGATAAGCGAACAACCAAATCGTTTATAATATCCAAGAATGTTGCCTTAATTGAATTATAGGTTTACAGGATTATGATAGGGTTCTGGCAATGTGTTTTAACATTTACCTATCGCTGAAGCTGTTTTTACTTCCTTTCGAAGTTGAAAGTTTCGACGGAGATACTGTGCAGCGATGAATTTCGTGTGGGGGTGGGGTGTAGTTTTTCGAGGAGATGTTTTAATTATAATGATAACGACAGGATGGATTGCAGCAGATATTTATTTTTATTTTATCTATCATTTCAGAATCTTCCCGATAAAATTGAAATTACACAATCTCATTTGTTGGAAGCGTTTGCAACGACGAGACCATCGCTGAGTCCAATGGATATTACAAAATATCAATTGACGTAAGTAGCTTTTATTTAAATACAAAATTGAAATATGTATATACAATCGATATTTATAATTCAGTTAGTTGTAAAGTTAATGCAGGTGTAGAAGTAGAGTGTCCAGGAAATGTTAACTCATTTATAGAAATAAGAATCTGACAAAACAACTTAAACAACCGGAACTAGATTACGAGACTATTAGAAAGGATTGCAAATGAATGATAAGGGCCTACTAAAGGCCGACAATATGGATCGCGACCAGACCGCTAGGGTCGAATCAGCCCCATACTTCGCACAGGGTGCTAACTGCTGAAATCTGCATTTATTTTATTCATGCATAATATTTAGGTGCCCTTATCTTGCCGAATGATTTGCTATGGTATTTAAAATAACTTCAAACTCAGAAGAAATCATTCTAAATAAAAGAATACCTTTTTTCAAATTTATCTCAATATAAAGCTAGGGTGTAGCCTAGTGAGTAGCGTGTTGGTCTACAATGCGAAGATCGTGAGTCCAAATCTCGGTCGATGTATAATTCCAGCACATTGCCTGCTTGGGTATATCTTAGTTCAATCTACGAAAATGAAAATCCGATAGAGGGTTGTGCGAAGGGCTAACAACCCTTTCACAATGACAAATAAAAATGTTAAGAAACCTGGAGGCCAAGGCCCGATTTGGGCTGTAGTGCCATTGTAGAAGACAAAATAAAATTCGCAGATCAATTTACCATATCCCATATTGTGCAATGATTCAATGCTAATGTGTTGTTTCTACTGGACTATATTTCAACAAAGCCAAAAAGGGTCAACAAAACTCTCGCCAGCTCAAGTCACTCAAGTTGAATGAATAATACGTGCTCAAGTTGACGGAAGTCACTGTCAAAGGCACAAATGCTGAACGAAAGTTAGCTGCAGCCAATTATGTGTAATACTACGTCAAGCATTCATACACTGGCGTACGCTAGCTCGAGCCAATTATAGTAACGAATGGAATGAAATCGCGATTTGTTTTTAAGGTACCGAGTATAACTTATAACTCTTTAATGTATTGCACAGTTATGTCGGTATAGGAAGAGGATTAAATTTGATAGTGTTATAAGAATTTTGGGAGAGAGAGACGGAAATAGCGGTATACATCATTTTTAAAGTGCTGGAAATATGCTAGCAAGCAATGCGTTCCAAAGTCTGGACGTTCGGGAAACGAATGACTGTCTATATTTCACTGTATGAGTAGGAATAGGGTTGACGATATACTCGTCTGCATGTTTAACTTGACGAGCATTTCAGTGATTTCTACTTTACATTGGAGGAATGATTGAGCTAAGTTCCGAACTACATTTACCATGGAAGTAGCGATAGTCAATCCTGAGTACTCCGACATTTCTGCGATGCTCGAGGCCGTGAAAAGAAACCGTAACAGTCTCATATCCAATTAGTCGGAACGCATGTTTTAGTGTTCGCTTGAGCACCGCGAGGTGTGTTTTGGGTGCCCCAGCCCATAAATGCGAATTGTACTCTAAACGAGGTCGAATTTACGCCTTATAGATGGTATCTAAGTCGTTATGCGTAACATATTTTTTGCATTTGCGAAGAATATCTATGATGTTTGGAGGCGTCAAGGGCAACATGAAAGATGTGCCTGCTCTAATCGAGGTGGTTATTTCACTTTACGCCTAATAGGATAACATCATCTGAAGAGCAAAGTTGTACGCCATTAAAGGCTAAATAAGACAACGACGCTGGAACACCACGTTTAACAGAAAGATGACAGGCCTGTGGTTTAGCGGTATTGGATTCTACTCTAATTTTCCTGCCTCTCCAAGATTAAGTCGAGGTCAGAGTTGAGCGTTTAAGAGCAACATATTTCTTGTGAGATTCCGATGCGGGGGCGCAGGCGGGGCACATTAAAGGGGGCGCAGGCGTTCATGTCCGCGCTGGATCAACACTTGACACCAATATATGAAAACCTTCATAATATGCCATCAAATCCTCTGCTGAAGAGGTGTTAGTATACCAAGCGCGGCGAAAAAAAAATAATGATCGGTTTGAACAAGAATGTCGCGATGGAATTGATAGAAAGAACTAGGCTTACAAAATTTTCACTGAACAACCAATACGAGCCAAAAAGGATAGACATGACGAGCTTAAGTGATATGCAAAAAAGATCTACAGGTGATAACAAATCAAGTATGATAAGATACAAAAAATGGACGACAATATGAGACAAAATTAAACGCGAGACGCGTACGCAATAGTAAAAGACCTAAAAAAGGGATATAGGCCAAAAATCAGTCTCTGCAAAGATGCAGAGGGCAACATCATCAGCGACACACAAGAAATCAAAAGGAGATGGGCTTCCTATATCGAACATCTTTTCAATCCCTCTCCATTAGCACCGATTACGACAGACAGAATTACAGAGGAATATTATTGTTGTGCACATCCTATAAAATACTGAGATAATTGAGCGTCGTCTTAAGCCCCATACTAATGAAATAATTGGCGAATACCAAGGTGAAATCAGAACTGGACGATCAGCAATAGACCAGATAAATAATCTCAGTAAAACAGGTGCTTGAGAGATGCTGGGAATATAACACAGACGTGTACCAAATTTTCTTAGATTTTAAACAAGCATACGACAGCATCGACAGGAGGATACTGTACCAAATCATCCCCCAAAATAAGTCCGACTAACAAGACAATGACAAACACTGAGTGAGAATACAAAACGATTCCAAGCTTTCGAACGGAATGTGGTTTAAGGCTGGTCTAGCCCCCATGCTTTTCAACTTGCCACTAGAGCATGTCGTCCGAAGAATACCTGTCGACACCAATGGGACACTACTATTCAAGTCCACCCCACCCAACTAGTAGCATACGTTGACGAGATAAACATCCTCCCTAGTGCTAAGGAGGTATTTGGCAATCTTGACTCCGCCGCAAAAGAAGTTGGGTTGCGCATTAACGAAAGCAAAACAAAAGTAATGACGCAAACAAGAATGAGAACGCTTTTCACACAAAACATAACAATTGCGGAATATAATTTGTAGAGTGTGGACAACTTCATATCTCTTGGGGCTAGTCTAGCAAAGAACGGTAATGAAATAGACGAAATCAAACGACGGATAATATTAGGTTGTGGCCGACTTTCGCGATGAAGTGAAGTTAGTTGCGATTTTTATGTCTCAAACTGCCGCCAGGTTGCTCTGGTAGTAATGAATATTGAAGTATAAATACTCCTACATTTTGTCATGGAATCATTTCAGTTTTGGACTTCATTGAGATCGGAGAGAAAAAAAAACAAAAAAAAACATGGAATCAAGTCAAAAACGGTTACTTTTTCCTTATGAGTTCAAACTTGGCCACATCGCAAGGGAGGCAACCAAAAACATCAACAGGGCATTTGGAGCTGACACAGTAAGCGAACGAAAAAAACAGCGATGGTTCGGAAAATTCTGATCAGGAGATATGACCCTTCAAAGTGAGCCACCCAGGACCATCGATAGGCAACGACGAGCTGCGTTTACTAGTGGAGTCTGACTCATGCCAAACTGTAAGGGACATTACAGAGAAACTGGGTGTACATTATTCGACAGTTTCCCGGCACTTGCAACAGCTTGGAAAAGTCAAAAAGCTTGATAAGTGGGTTTCGCATGAGCTTACTGAGAAATAATACAAGAATAACTGTCAAAAAATTAAACGAGTTGCAGTATGAGACTCTTCCTCATATACCATATTCACCAGACCTATCGCCAACCGATTACCATTTTTTTAAACATTTGATTCATTTTTTGGCGGAGAAACAATTTAACAATGAAGCAGCCATCAAAAATGCCTTCGAGGGATTTCTTCAGTCTACAAAGTCGGACTTCTACGAAACTGGCATAAATGCACTTGTATCTCGTTGCGAGAAGTGTATTGCATCTGCTGGTACCTATTTTGATTAATCAAATTAAGTTTTATAAGAGTTAAAGTTGTTTGAAATTTCACTAGCAAAGTCGCCATTTCATCTGCAACGACCTAATACTAGCAAATAAGACGTATTATTCGGTACTTGCAATAATGAAATCCAAGAAAGTGCACAGGAACAATAAGCTGCAAATATCTCAAACTAATATACGACCTGTGCTGTTATGGCAGCGAGACGTGGACATAACGCGAACTTCCGAAAAAGCAGTTAACGCATTTGAAAGAAAGGTTCTCCGAAGAATTTTGGGTCCTTTGAAAGAAAGGAACGGAATGGCGAATAAGATACAACCATGAGTTGTATGAACTCTACATCGAGCTAGAAGCTTCAACATTCATCAAGATACGTAAACTGCTGTGGGCTGGCATGTAGAATGGAAGACAGAAGAATCCTCAAACGTGCTCTTAAAGGCAAAGCGAGTGGTAACAGGCCAGTGGGTGAACCACGCAAGCGTTGGGAAGACTCGGTTGATGAAGACAGCAAAGCCATCTTAAAAAACATAACAGAATTATGATTGGGCTTAAAGCCCAATCATATGATACTCTAGATGAGATGGAAATTACTTTAATATACCGGAAAATATGTCATCTCAAATTCTTTCGGATAGTGAATATAGACTTTTGCATGGGAGGTGGTAGAAGTAGAGGAGGAGGTTTGTATTTTTCGTATATGGCACCGAACATAGCATGCAAAATGTTTTTTGCTGAATTTAAAGTTTCTAGTTTTCATTATTTTTAAAGAAATTGATCATAGTTTTCCTTAAATTGGGGCATTTGTATGGGAGGTGGCAGAGGAAATGGAGCATTTAAGATGATTTTGAAACTGCTCATCATCATCCTTATCACCATGCTTTGATTCAATTTCAAAGTCGATAGCTGTCATATACTTGAAGGAGAAATGCTTTTCTTGAATTTATAATACAGATATTTGTATGGGAGGTGGTAGAAGGAGTGAAGTAGAGCTAATAATTTTTTCCAACACTTATTTCAATTACTAAGAAACAAATTCTGGCAAAATTTAAAGTTTGTACTTTTTCTAGTTTGAATGGAAATCGATAAAATGCATTTAACAAAAATTATGCATTTGTATGGGAGGGGGTAGAAGGAGTGTACAGATCAAAACAATTTTTTTTTGTATTATTAATATTTCTATTTGTATACTTTAGACAAAATATCAAGTTGATAGCCTTAACACTTTCGAAGAAAAATAATTTAATTTAAATTTCAAAATTTCGTGAAATTTGTATGGGAGGGGCTAGAAGGAGTGAGGTGAAGTTTATAATTTTTTCAACACTTATTGTAATTATAAAAAAAATAATTCTGGCAAAATTTTGTGTTTTCAGCTTTACTAGTTTCAGTGAAAATCGAATATATGTATTTCTCAAAATTGTCCATTTGTATGGGAGGGGGTAGAAGGAGTGAGGGGATCGGATCAATATTCCGTCATATTAATGACATCTATATAATAATACTTTGACGTAAATTTGAAGTTGATAGCTTAAACAGTTTCAGAGAAAAGTCAATTTCATAATATTTCGAAATTTCATGAAATTTGTATGGGAGGGGGTAGAAGGAGTGGGGGAATGTGGCCCGTTCACGAACTTAGAGTTACTTTTTTGCTAAAAATGACACACAACAAATTTCAGCACGATAGCTCTAAGCGTTCGAGAGTTATGTTGTAGACAGACGGACAGACGGACGGACAGCAACTCGGAATCGAAGTTTTTGAGCGACAACAAATATTTCTGTACCCTTGGCGGCTCTGTGCGAGCATTATTTCTTAGCGTTACAAACGGTAAGGCAAACACAATATACTCTCAGATTTCATCTAGAGTATAAACATAACAGGGCTACGACACTCTAGATGAAATAGAATTTTTTGTGATCCCAAGAAATTTTGTATGGGAAGTGTTAGAAGGGGTGATAAGATTGAACTAATTTTTTACCCATCATGCTAAAGTAGCTATAAAAATGTTTTATACAAAATGCTTACTCCAATAATTGAGTAGGAGCTGAGAAAATTAGTGTGTTAGATTTAGTGAAAATGTGCAGTTTGTATGGGAGGTGGTAGAAAGAGTAGGGGGATTCGAGTGATTTTTTCAGAAATAACTAAGAATATCATAAAATTGACATGTCTTAAATTTCAGACTAGTGCATTCATGCTTTTCAAGAAAATAGATTTTTTGTGAAGTTGTGAAACTGTGTCATATTGTATGGGAGGGGGTAGAAGCAGTAAAGCTAATCAAATATTTTTTTCTGATCTTAGTGATAATGCTAAATAAGTATTTATCACAAAATGTGAGCTCGATAAATGTTATATGTTCTGAGAAAAACGTCTTAGAGCATTTCATGAAAAAGTGTAGTTTGTATGGGAGGGTTTGGAAGGAGAGGGAGGACGCAAATAATTTTTATACTGTATATTGAAATCATTATGAAAGTAATATATCCCGAAATTCAGACTAATAGCTTTTATACTTTTCGAGCAAATCCATTTATAGCCGAATTGGGAAATTGTGTCATTTTGTATGGGAGGGGGTAGAAGGGGTGAAGCTAATCGTCTAATTTTTTTTGGCCTTACTAACAATCTTAAATAAATATTTGGTGCACAATTTCAGCCCGCTAAATTTTATACGCACTGAGTAAATTGGCTTAGAGTAATTCATGACAAGTACAGTTTGTATGGGAGGTGGTAGAAGGAAGGGGAGGACACGCATAATTTTTTTACGGTATTGATATTATCATAGAAGTAATAACTTCCAAATTTCAGGCCAATACCTTTTATACTTTTCGAGCAAATCCGTTTATTGTCAAATTGCGCATTTGTGTCATTTTGTATGGGAGGGGATAGAAGGGGTGGAGCGATTTGGCCCGTTAACGAACTTGACCTTACTTTTTTGTCAAAAACGATGTGTACGAAATTTGAGCTTTCTAGCTCAACGCGTTCTCAAGCTAGAGAGCGAACGGACGGACGGACGAACGGACATCCGGTTTTGAGATTTTTGAGTGATAATATTAATTTCTGTATTCATCATTTTTTTCTCCGAGCCTTATTTCTTGGCGTTACAAACCTTAGAGCAAACTTATAATACTCTCAGATTCCATCTAGAGTATAATTAGCAGCTGGAGGATGCGGTCTTTGGATCGAGACGATTGGAGGCGTCAATTTCGGGAGCCAGAGCCCGATTTGGGCGGCCATGCCATTGATGATGATGCGATGCCATCTGCGAAACTATGGATTGGATTGAGAGTAGAAGACAAAAGGCCGTTAATGAATACCAGGAACAGAGTAGGCGATAAGACAGAACTTTGAGGGGCGCCGGAGTTAATTGGAAAGGGGAAAGAAGCGAGGCCATATAATATCACTCGTATAGTGCGTTCTGGTAGGAAACTGTCAATTCATCGAATGAGGGTAGCATCGAGAACAATGGCCGTTAGCTTAGTAAGGAGACATTCATGCCAAACTTTATCAAAACCTTTTGCAATATCAAGCGCAATACTTTGACCTTCGCCGTATTTGTGCATGAGTTCCAACGTTTCGTCAGATAGACCAAGCGATCTCCTGTCGACCTTCCAAAACGGAAACCGTATTGACGATCGTGTATAAGTTGTTTACCCTCGAGATATTGAATGATTTTGCGATTGGCAAAAATTCGAGAGTACTGAAGGGCTGTAGTTAGTGGGGTTCGCTTTGCTTCCTTTCTTAAAAATTGGCTGAACGTTCGCAACTTTTTCCAATCGTGGAAAATATCCAGAAAAGGACGATAGATGAAAAAATTTGCGAAGGGTTTAGCCAGAGAAGAGTAGCACATATTAAGGGTAATGGGGGAAACGCAATCAGGGCAAGCGGTCTTGCTAATAATGAGCTTCTGCAGTATCCCGCATACGAGAATTGCGCGTAGCGGTAATGGTGATGCGACAGGAGTTGGGTTTGAAGGTGGTAGTGTAGAATTATATATATAGCAAATGGGTACGATTCGCGTTTCTATGGGACTGACAGTAGATGCAAAAATACAATTATTTTGAAGTATTGTGTCGCATGATCTTTACGTCAATTTTCACGACGTGCTTGTTGAAAAAAAAATCATACGGATTGGCATTAAGCGCGAGACCACGCGTTTAATTCCCAATTTTTAGTTCAATATAATAACAAAACAAATCTATTAAATAGGAAAAATAACAACCCGTTGCACGAACTTTCAAGTTACATCAATTTTACAATTTGGCAAACTTGCGATCAACTCTTTTTCGACATTTTTCATGTTCTTCACGTACCGCAAGTTCGAGATTTTTAAATTTTCCAATTTTCTCAGTTCCTTGATAACCATCAGGCAGCTGTCCATTAAATTCTGGCAATCGATCACTTCCAGCTCTCTAATCGAGTCCTTGACGTGAATCAGTCCCTCGAGACCGCCGTCCTCCAAGTGCTTGCACCGGACAATCAGAATCGAGTCAATCTTCCGACATCCTTTCAAGTGTTCGAGGCCGTCTTTCATAATTGACGAGTCGGTCGCATCGATTTTCCGCAATTCCAAGCGTACGTTTTCCGGCGGTAAAGAGTTGTAGTCGCGGAGTTTACAGCCATCGGTAAAAGTTACAGCACCGGAATTTTTCAAGACCCATTCGGCACACAATCTGTCGGGGCCGACTTGTTGAAGCCGTGCGGGGTCAACGGTGTTAAAGGCTTTTGCTACGTATGTCCATAGGTTTTGGGCATTTTGGCGATGAAAAGAGCGCGGTTTGATCAAGTGGTGAAGGAACATTTAAATTTGATACGGTATGGAGCAACTAACTACTCGGCAACTGACGAACTACGCTTTTGGATTTATACAAGAACGTCTAAACTTTTATTTTGATTTGATCAATTGACATTGACATTGACGTTGCGTGTGTGAGAAGCGGTGTGTTGTGCTTCTTGCCTAAAGGTGCGAACAGAATTCAGAAGCTACGAGCACGCAATCCAAACGCAACGAAGTGTCAAAATGCCGAACGAACTACGATATGAGAAATTGTTTTTATTATATGTAATTAAATTCAAATTTATTAAATGTTATACATATGTGGTTTGTCAATAAAAAAAATCATAAAAATATTGAAATGAAACGAGATTAGTTTTAAGAAAATTTTATTTAATGAATTTATTACCTATATTGCGATTATCAATAAAAGTGACGGTACAGGTCGCGTATCGCGCTTGGTACTATTATTAACGATTTTCCACCTGGAAAATAAGGAAAATTGCGTTTTAACAACAACAACAACAACAACAACAACAAGAGTTCATACAATCTCGGCATTGCGCCAGAATTTACCTAAACCAGGTATTAGTACTACACTTTTAGGCTCAGATGAGTCGATGAAAGTAAGCCGATGAAATCCGGAATGAGAGAGTACTGAATAAAGTAAAAATCTTACAAAAAAAAAAAAAAAATAGAGTATTAATTGAAATTAAATAAATAATAATAATAAACAAAGAATAATTAATAAAATAATAAATGGAATAATTATCATATCGTGGGTTTTTTCAAAATTCACTAAATTTTTTTTTTACTAAGGAATTATGTATAAAAACGATAGATTTACTAGCGCGGAAAATAGTATTATTAACGATTTTCCGCTTGGAAAATGAGGAAAATTGCATTTCAAAATCTCACTTTTTGAGGTTCTAAAATGGCAATTTTTTCGTTCTCTTCGGTGGAATTTTCATAAAAAAAAACACGATCAATCGAACTACAACATACTAAATATTACGAAAACACAAAAAGTTTGTTAATTCGAGCATTCCGGAAGGCAAAAAATTAAAATTACTCGTCGCCTTTAAGTAAATCCAAACGAATTTAAGTTTTCATGTTCTTCGACTGACATTTACTTTATTTAGTGGTGCCATACGCACAAATCAATTGGGATTATAAAATTTCCTGCCAAGGGAAAATGTTTCTTTGGGAAATTGTGGTATGTATTAATAGTTTTTTGGAAAATTTAAATGTAAATCTAATAATATTATTTGCAAAAAATTCTCCGCAGAGAACTACGTTTTGGGTGGCCCTGCGGTGCTTTTATTATTAAACTCTCTTTTTCGTATCCAACTACGGCTCCGCAGAGAACTACGTTTTGGGTGGCCCTGCGGGGCTTTTATTATTAAACTCTCTTTTTCGTATTCAACTACGGCTCCGCAGAGAACTACGTTTTGGGTGGCCCTGCGGGGATTTTATTTAAATTTTCCAAAAAATGATAAAAAATTATATTATTAATACATACCATAATTTCCCAAAGAAACATTTTCCCTTGGCGGGAAATTATATAATCCCAATTGATTTGTGCGTATGGCACCACTAAATAAAGTAAATGTCAGTCGAAGAACGTGAAAACTTAAATTCGCTCGGATTTACTTAAAGGCGACGAGTAATTTTAATATTTTGCCTTCCGGAAGGCTCGAATTAACAAACTTTTTGTGTTTTCGTAATATTTAGTAAGTTGTAGTTCGAGTGATCGTGTTTTTTTTATGAAAATTCCGCCGAAGAAAACGAAAAAATTGCCATTTTAGAACCTCAAAAAGTGAGATTTTGAAATGCAATTTTCCTCATTTTCCAAGCGGAAAATCGTTAATAATACTATCTTTCGCGCTCTAAAATTAGTATATCTATCATTTTTACGCATAAAATAAATTAATAATATTCATTTTTATGCATTTTAAAAAACCCACGATATGATAATTGTACCTAATAAATAGTTAAAGAAATAAATAAAAAAATTAAATAATAAAATAGCGAATAATAGAGATAAATATGAAAGTCAATTTTTTTTTTCCTATTTTTTTTTGTTTTTTTTTTTTTTATATTGAAAAAGTGATTGTTCCCCAGACAGCCGAGTGCTGGAATAAGGGAAACGGATCGTGGTTTCTTTTTTAGACCATTAACGGGTTTTAATAGCTGATATTTGTTTGCTTAGTAGTTCTATGTATTTTTTTGCTGCAATCTTGAAGCATCTGATATCCTTCGCTTGTCGAATTTCGTTTGGCAAGGAGTTGTATTACAGTATTGATTCATAAATGGGATCCTTTCTTAGTCTATTTGTCCTACAGTTTCTGTTTCTTATCGCACTAGCATTTCTTGTATTATAATTGTGAATATCCGTACTATACGTTATTAGTATTGATGATTTTAATCCTTGGTTTATTATATTGTACATTAATTTTGACCGCTCAAGATTTAAGGTTTCTTGTAGGTTTAGATTGCTGTAGTTTTCATACAGGTCAGCCGATGGTGTAAGATGTGGTAAATTATATACAGCTTTAATGCTTTTGTTCATGAGTCTTGATATTCTCTCTTGGTTATACATAGATGTTTGGCTCCATATTATAAGTCCATATGTTATGTTTGAAAGTATAAACGCGTTATACAAAATTTCTTTTATTGGTGTAGGTAGAAAGTAATTCCGTCGTAATAGTCCTGTGATGGGTGCTATTTTCTTACGGATGTTATTAATGTGTTGTGACCATGATAGATTTTCATCGATCGTTAGTCCTAAATACTTGACTTGTTTTGTTCTACACAATTCAATTCAATCTATGTTAATTTTTGCATCAATATAAGTTTTATTTCTTTGCTTGAATATCATGAAGCTGGTCTTCTCTGCATTTAATGTTAACTTGTTGCCCAACAGCCAATTCTTAAATAACTTGAGGTCAGTGTTGATCAATGTTTCCAATTCCTGCAGACTTCTTTCTCTATAAAGCAGCAGTGTATCATCCGCGTATACTATATATTTAGCTCGAGGGCCTATATGCTGCAAATTATGTATATAAAGTAGATAGAGAGTAGGGCCCAGGATTGAACCCTGAGGAATTCCGATATTAATTGGTTTTGAATCGCTGAGTTTATCTAGGTTTCTTGTAATGTAAGTGCGCCCTAGGAGATAGTTTTTTATTAAATCATTAATTTTTCCTCTTAAGCCAATTTCATTTAGATCTTGGAGCAGTATTTCGTGATCTACAGTGTCAAATGCCTTTTTTAAATCTATGAAGACTGATGTTACGTAGCAGCCTTTGTCCAGACCATCATTTATAAATTGCATCGCATCAACCAATGCTGCTGTAGTGTTGCTCTTTTCTTGAAAGCCATACTGATTTCGGTCAAATCCCATATTTTTGTTTATAAAGTTTCATGACTTTTTCAAAGATTTTGCTAATGGAGCTTATCAAGGCAATCGGTCTGTAATTGTTTGGGTCTGAGATAGATCCACTTTTGAATACTGGAGTAATCAATGATGTTTTTAAGCAGGAAGGGAATGTGCAATCCGCCATATGTGCGTTAATCGCTTTGATTAGTGGAGAGGATATAATCGTTGATAGTGTTTTTAAGTCGTTTGTTGTAATTCCATCAATCCCTGGTGCTATGCTGCTTTTTAGTTCAGCAATTAATCTACTTATTTCCTTACTACATGTGGGGTCCAGAAACATGGTCTTTTTTGACTCAGGAGAGACATATTTGGGATAATGCTCTCCGTTAAGATTTTTTAGATCTTTCGCAAGGTTTTCTCCTATTGAGACGAAGTGATCGCTTAGCAGATTCCCAATTACTGCATGATCTGTCGTTGTTCCTGTTTGCGTATTTAATTCATGGATTCCCGCTTTATTTTGGCCGCTACCTTTTTGATCGAGAGTCTCCTTGATAAGAGACCAAAGTCTCCGAGGATTACCCGCTGTCGTTGCGTACCGGGTATTACAGTATTTTCTTTGGTTAACCGAATCAGTTTTTTTAAATCTCATTTTCGAGCTTCTAAAATGGCCATTTCATCATTTCCCTCGACGGGGTTTTCATTACGAATACAATAACTTAACCTGCAAGAATATCAATATTATAAAAACACAACCAGTGTATCATGCCGAGCTTTCCGGAAGGCAAAAAACTAAAATTATTTATCGCGTTTAACTAGGCCCGGCAAAGCCCTCTAAAGTAGAAAGCCATGTAAGTCAATCCAACAACAACACTTTGGAGTCGTAACAAAAATGACAGTTCCATACAAATTCGCTCGCTTTTGTATGGAGCAGAAGCAGACGCGGCGGGCTTCGTAAGAATCGCGTTTATTCGTAAATGCAGTATTACAGATAGTTCAGCTTTCTAAGGTAGTTTATTAATAGTGCTCGGCATGTAACTATTACACGTTGATATCAGTGCAATAAATTTTTAATTGAAAAAAGTGCGATCAAAGTTAAATCTTGGTTTCTTACACCGAAGAAAATCTGTCACTCATATTGTGCAGAGTTCTCCGGTTATTTATCACACAGAAAACTGTAGAATTTGAGTTATTATGAAAAAGTATGCACCCTCGTAATGTTTCTGTGCTGAATTCGATTTAATTATGCTTTTGTGTTGTTTTCGGTAAAACGTGTTTTTATGACAAGATTGTGCAAAAATAATAAAATAAACTGCCAACAAGTCGGGCGAAACTTTATTATTCTTGGAACAAGTTGCGGATGAGTGGAAAGTCAATATGCAGGTTAAAGTGGTTAGGGAAAGCTAAGTGAAAGGGGTTTCTTGGGCAGGGATGTTGTCAATTTAACAATATTTCATTCGTTTCTGCAAGTTTGGGTTTTTATGAGGGGAGGAGGAGGGGTAATAGTAAGGGTGGGTGGATGTTAATAGCTTTTTAATAATTGCTTGAATCAGGGGTAGAAGTTTTAAAGGTTTTCGACCAGTTAATTTTTCGAATATTTAGGGATTTTTTTAAATGCATTTCCCAAATTTTCAAGTTTCTACCTTAAAATTTCACTAAAAAATGTTCAGTTTATGTGTTTTTTTAATGCACATGAAACACCTTGTGCACGTTAGACCGGGGGGGTTGGTTTATAACAATTATGGATCAAGTTATTATTATTTTTCTATGTATATTAAATAGACGTATCTACATGCAAAATTTAAACTTTGTATCTTTCACCAGAGCCCTAAAAAAATTACTCAAAATTTTCGACATTTTTGCTTATCACCTCCCTCCCATTACACCTCCCAACTTAATATTTTTACCACAATTAACCATTATGTAGTTCTACAATCTGACAAATTTTCGATTTGATATCTGTACTATTTTTTGAGATATAAGGATTTGTAATTTTGAAAAGTACGCCATTTTTGAAATGCTCCCTATTTCCCCCCACTACTATTATTTAAACATGTTATATTTTTTTTTGTATTTTCCTAGTATAGCTTAATATACATTTCAAGTTTCAATTACATAGCTTTCTTTGCACCCCCCCTGGACCCTCCCCCTTTCAATAATTAGTAACTGTCTAAGCTGATTCCGATGTAACTATATGCCATCTTGATGTTTCCAAAATATGAATTTTTTACGATAAGTAATTTCGATGATATAATCATTCGAAAAAACAATCCGGCCGACAATTTGTTTTTAGTCCCCCCCTTTTCGGACGCCAATGGATAAAAAAACTAAATTATTTTTAAAGTTTATCCCACAACCCTCTCTATATCTCTACTGATTTTCAACTTTCAATCTGAATTCGTGGTGGAGATATTAGCAAGTGTACTTTTCGACTTTTTCCCTCCCCCCGCCTCCCCCTTCCACCTAACACCCCACAAAGTTTAGAAAATAGAGCTCACTTACCCAATCAACAATCCACCCGAAAACTAACATTTTACCTATAACGGTCTCGGAGATGAGTCCATGTGTACGGCGTACGGCGGGACGGATTTTTATACTCTAGATGAAATCTGAGAGTATTATAAGTTTGCCACAAAGTTTGTAACGCTAAGAAATAAGGCTCGGAGAAAAAAATTAATGATGCAGAAGTTCATATAATCACTCAAAAATTTCAAAACCGGATGTCCGTCCGTCTGTCCGTCCGTCTGTCCGTCTGTCCGTCCGTGTCCTCTCTAGCTTGAGAACGCGTTGATCTAGAAAGTTCAAATTTTGTACACATCGTTTTTGACAAAAAAGTAAGGACAAGTTCGTGAACGGGCCAAATCGCTCCACCCCTTCTACCTCCTCCCATACAAAATGACACAACTGCGCAATTTGACAATAAACGGATTCGCTCGAAAAGTATAAAAGATCTTGGTCTCAAATTTGGAACATATTACTGTCATGATTATATCAATCTACCATATAAAAATTATGCGTGTCCTCTCCCTCCTTCTACCACCTCTCATACAAACTGTACTTTTTCATGAAATACTCTAAGCCAATTTACTCAGTGCGTATAAAATTTAGCAAGCTGAAATTTTGCGCTAAATATTTATTTGGAATTATTAGTAAGACCAAAAAAAATTAGACATTTAGTTTCACCCCTTTTTCCCCCTCCCATACAAAATGACACAATTTCGCAATTCGACAATAAAAGGATTTTTTCAAAAAACATGAAAGCTATTGATCTGCAATTTGGAATATATTACTTTTATAATAATTTCAATCTGCTGTATAAAAATTAGTTGAGTCCTCCCCTTCCTTCCACCACCTCCCATACAATCTGCACTTTTTTATGAAATACTCTAAATAAATTTACTCAGTACGTATGAAAATTATCGAGCTGAAATTATGCACTAAATAATTATTTAGAATTATTAGTAAGACTGAAAAGAAATTAGGTGATTAGCTTCACTCCGTCTACCCCATCCCATACAATTTGACACAATTAAACAACTTTACAAAAAGTCAATTTTCCTGAAAAGTATGAATGCTACTGATCTGCAGTCTAAAATATGTCAATTAAATGAGGTTTACAGTTATTTCTAAGAACGTCATTAATAAATTCACACTCCTTCTACCACCTCCCATACAAACTGCTCAATTTTATTAAATCCAATACACTAAATTTCTCAGTACCAATTAAATTTTTGAATCCTAAATTTTGTATACAACATTTTGATAGCAACCTTAGAGTGATGTGAAAAAATTAGTTCGATGTCGTCACCCCCTCTACCACTTCCCCTACAAAATTCCTTCAAATAAAAAAAATTCTCTTTCATCTAGAGTATCACACGATTAGGCTTTACGCCCAGTCGTAGTCCTGTTATGTTTTTTTTTGTATTTTTAGGCTAATTTAGTCATGAAACGCGAAAAAAAAAATTTCAGGGTAGCAAACTTTTTTTTTCTTGTGTCGATCACAATACTTTATTATTAGAATAATAAAGTAAAATGGAAAAATCCATGACGTCACACCCATTGGAATCATTCAAGATGGCCGCTACGTCAGTTATGCCTAGCTTGATATGTAGAAAGCTTTGGGCCCGGACGAATTGAAAGTTCCCACGTACTTCTACTGACAGTAGGAACATTTATTAGGTTGTTGCAAATGAAATGGCGACTTTCGCGATGAAGTGAAGTTAGTTGCGATTTTCATGTCTCAAACTGCTGCCAGGTGGCTCTGGAAGTAATGAATATTGAAGTATAAATACACCTACATTAGGTCGTGGAATCATTTCAGTTTTGGACTTCATTGAAATCGGAGAGAAAAAAAAAATTAAAAAAAACATGGAATCGAGTCAAAAACGGTTACTTTTTCTTTACGAGTTCAAACTTGGCCACAACGCAAGGGAGGCAACCAAAACCATCAACATGGCATTTGGAGCTGACACAGTAAGCGAACGAACCACACCCAGGACTATCGACAGACAACGACGAGCTGCGTTTACTAGTGGAGTCTGACTCATGCCAAACTGTAAGGGACATTACAGAGAAACTGGGCGTACACTTTTCGACAGTTTCCCGGCACTTGCAACAGCTTGGAAAAGTCAAAATGCTTGATAAGTGGGTTCTGCATGAGCTTACTGAGCCAAACATTGCCTCATGTGTCAAGAATAACGGTTAAAAAATTAAACGAGTTGCAGTATGAGACTCTTCCTCATCCACCATATTCGCCAACCGATTACCACTTTTTTAAACATTTGGTTCATTTTTTGGCGGAGAAACAATTTAACAATGCAGCAGCCATCAAAAATGCCTTCGAGGAATTTCTTCAGTCCACAATGTTGGACTTCTACGAAACTGGCATAAATGCACTTGTATCTCGTTGGGAGAACGAGAACGAGTTAAAGTTGTTTGAAATTTCACTAGCAAAGTCGCCATTTCATCTGCAACAACCTAATAATTCTTAGGGTTTTTTTTGCTTTATTATTCTAATAATAAAGTATTGTGATCGACACGGAAAAAAAATTGCTACTCTGAAATTTGGTTTTTTAGTCTAAAAATGCAATAAAAAAAAATCCGTCCCGTCGTGTGCCGTTCCAGAGTCGCTGATCTTGATAACTCTTATTCGAAATTCCTATAATTGCTCATTATTTTAACTCTCACAACACAAGTACTTCGAAAAATTTAACTCCTACCGTTTCGTGTGATGTACTTTTTTTAATCTTATTAAATTGTCCTAAAATTTTTTTTCTAACCTATTTTTTTCTACTTACAGCTATGCCCGCTTCACCAACAAGGAAAAACAACCACGAGATTTTGTCGCAAAGCGAGCAACTTTGGCCTAATCGGGTTGCAACAGTTTAATTTTTCTGTTATTGTTTTTTTTTTATTTCATTTCTTGAACCTTTTCAGTAGAATTACATTATGTAAAAATCCTTGTTAAACTCTTAGGTTGTTGTTAGAGACTAATTAAGATACAAATTTATTTATTTACAAAAAAAAAAAAAATTTAACTATCTTTCTTGTTAATTATTCCCATCCTGTTTCTCCACAATTTTCATATGAATAATTGCGAATTACTTCCGCTACAAGACTAGAAGTTCAAGATTCACGAATATTAGTACTTTTTTTTGTGAATGATGGTAGAATCTTGTAATCTGTGCATCCCGACTTGAATTCCTTTTTAGAGTCTGCTTTACCAAGGATTATCTTCTTGGCCTGGGTAAGATTCGCGAGAAAAACTTTTCCAAACTGAAAATCTTGAGGGGTTTAGTGGATATTTTAACGCTTCTTGATCCTTTCGAGATAAGAAAATTTGTGTTTTTGTCGTGTTTGCTTGGGAAAATATTCACATCTCCTTCTTCTCCCACCCCATCAGCATACCCAACCGGAAAATGAAGATATTTCTTAAGTGTTTTTCAAGAAGAAAAGTTTCTTGTTTCTGCTGTACCGGTAAAGAACGACCAAAGATGATGATGATTTTCTTGTTGAGAAATGCAAGAAAATGAACTCCAGTCGAGTGTGAAAATAGTGAAATGAGTTAAATCCGGTTGAAATAACACTGAAACTGAAGGATTTTCTGAAAATTTTCTTAGGAGTTTATTTTAAGCGTTGTTAAGTTTTCAACAAGTTCAAAAAGATTTCGTTTGGCTTTTCCCAGTTCGTGGAAAATTCTTCTTGCTATTGTAAAGTAGGCAGCAATATTTTAGAAGGCTGTTTTTGTGCAATTTTTTTCTTCTAGAGAAGTAATTAGCGCGGTTTAATGATTAAATATCTCGATTATCATTCTTTTGAATCGTTTTCATTCCGCATACATAACACTTCTCACAATAAAACGTTGTAAGAAAATTTTCTATATCCTATGAATAAAGCGATTATCCTTTTTTCACATTCTCGCTCTGTTAAGTTCCTCCTTGAAGATTTATGTTTTTGTTGTCGTTCACTTAATATCCTTCCTCTTATCGACTTTATTCTAACTCATCCTTCTCCTGTTTATTTTCATTTTTTCTTACATGTAAGTCTTTATCAAAGTGATAAAAAAAATATAAAGTCGGAAAAACTGAGGCTTTTCTCACCATCTATCCCTTTTTTTGCTTGAATATTCCACCTTACAACATTTCTTCATGATTATTTTATTTTGCCACTAAACGTGGAAGATTCGAAGGAAGCAATAGCATATCCCTTCTTTTTCCTTCCTCACTCTTCTCGCTTTAAAAAAAAAAATATTTTCTCATTTTGAGAAAGGACTATGCCACAAACACACTTGTGCTCCCCCCAAAAAAAAGCGAGGAATTATTGAGATGTGTGTGGATTGATGAAAAGGATTCAAAAAGGATGGAGTTAAGTCGATGGTATTCATAGCATTCATGATTTGATTTTGTTGTTGTTGTTGTTTGGTAGTGTTACAATTTTGTTTGTAATGACGACTTATTTTTTATTTTCGATTTATTGTCCAGATGAGAAAATAAACGAAGGACTTAGAATTCATCGCCCTGAACCTCTTCAGTTCAGTTTGTTTTCTATTCTTGAGTTTCTTTTTGGAAAATTAGATTTATTTCGAAGAAAATATTTATTTTAACAATTTTGGGAATGGTGGAACAATAGAGAAAAGATAGAAAGTTGAGGTTGTCAGTGGGGTAGAGGTAATCTTAAAAGGAGGTGACATTGTGATTTTATTTTTTGTTGTTTGATTTCAAATCTTTTGTTTGAATGTTTTTAGACGGAATGAAACTTAGATTCCTTTTAGGTGTGCAAAGGTCATGGACCAGTACACGATTTGTTCAGGTATGAGGAATGAACTGAAATGCGCTCGAGCTAATAAATAACTAAACTTTATTAAATTTATCCAAATTGTTTATAGAATTATTTAAATAATGGTATGATCGTGAGAACTAAAGAACAATTTTTGGTTCACAAGCCTTTCCATAGCTATAAGAAAACAGACGCAATATGATCCCTTGATACTGCTAACGAACTGGCAGATGTGGAGGCTCTTCACAACCAGAGCTAGATCTCGGTAGTTATCTAGCCCGTGACGATACGTTATTGAATAAGCAACCGCCTGCAGTTTCACGTGTTCGAATCCAAAACATTTTGCGACAGCCTGGTGAAAATGTCAATCGCTCACTATCTTTTAATCGATTGGAAATTTTTCAAGAATTGATTACTAATAACATGGTAGTGATAATAATGAGAGAAACCAATAGAAAAGTAACTCCGCCATAGCCGGTCCCAAGCCGGGTTGAGGAAGGAGGAGGGAGCATGAAATTAACCTCAATGGCCAGTAAGACCATTGCGTTTAGCAAAAAGTATGATATAGTTGGACTCGCAGCATAACTGTGAAAACTCCAGCATATGATATTTCGCAGAATACTCCCACCCTTTTTCTACCGAGCTGTAATAAATAAGTAGGACCGGTCCTCCAGGTCGGGGGTTGGGCGAGGCGCCAACAACGCATCACCGAAAAAAAAACACTTGTCTAGAAACCTGAAGAACAGCCTCGGAGAGGATTAACGGAGAAGAAATATCACCGACACTACTCACGCTTGTCGAAATCAAAGCAGCCCTATGTGAGCAAAAACTAAAAGTAGTGCCGGGATTTGACGGAATACCAGTTGAACTTCTGAAAAACGGTGGAAACTGTGTCGCTGAAATACTACACAACATGATATGCAAAATTGTGACACAGGAAATCACACTCGAAGATTGGCGAAAAAGCATTATATGTCCAATTTAAAAGAAAGGACCGAAACTCTGCTGTGAGAATTACAAAGGAATATCATTGTTGTGTACGTCCTATAAAATACCGACAAAAATAATTGAATGTCGTCTTAAGCCCTATACTTATGAAATAATTGGCAAAAACCAAGGTGGATTCAGAACCGGACGTTCTACAACAGACCAGATAATCTCAGTGAAACAGGTGCTTGAGAAATGCTGGGAATATAAGACAGACGTGCACCAAATTTTCGTAGATTTTAAACAAGCATACGACAGTATCGGCAAGAGGGTACTGTACCAAATCATGTTTGATTTTCGAATTCCTGAAAAACTACTCCGACCAACGAGACTCACAATGACAAATAAACTGCCAACAAGTCGGGCGAAACTTTATTATTCTTGGGACAAGTTGCGGATGAGTGGAAAGTCAATATGCAGGTTAGAGTGGTTAGGGAAGGCTAAGTGAAAGGGAGTTCTTGGGCAGGACTGTTAACAATATTTCATTCGTTTCTGTAAGTTTGGTTTTTATGAGGGGAGGAGTAGGGGTAATAGTAAGTGTGGGTGGATGTTAATAGCTTTTTAATTAATTGCTTGAATCACGTGCAATATTCTCTGTATAGAATGTGTTTCATAGACGAAGTTGCATAGAATTTTCATGAAATTCGGTGTATTCTACATTCACGAAACCGAACATTTGTATGGGAGGGGGTAGAGAAGGTAGGGGAATCGTGAAATTTGATATGTAGTTTTATTTCGCGTCTCTTGTAAGGTGCTTGTATAGAATTTCAAGTTCGTAGCTTTTAGTTTGTTGGTTATTAGTTGATTTAATGAAATTGGTCGAAATCATACTTTTGTATGGGAGGGGGTAGAAGCGCAAGCGCGATTTCAAAACTTTTAAAGCAACTTCATTTGAATTATTTTTATAAGTTTTTGTGCCAAATTTGAAATTGATAGCTTTTAAGAGTTAGCTGATAACTGATTTCTTAAAAATGCTCGAAAAAATAATTTTGTATGGGAGGGGGTAGAGGAGGTAAGGGAATCGTAAAACTTGTGATGCAATTTTCTTTCATTTTTATTGTAAGGTACTCGTACGAAATTTCAAGTTCTTAGCTTTTAATTTGTTGGTTATTAGTTGATTTAATGAAATTAGTCGAAATCATACTTTTGTATGGGAGGGGGTAGAAGGTCAAGCGCGATTTTAAAACTTTTAACGCGATTTCATTTTAATTATTTTTGTTAGTTGTTATGCAAAATTTCAAATTGATAGCTTTTAATAGTTAGGTGATAATTGATTTCTTGAAAATGGTCGAAAAAATAATTTTGTATGGGAGGGGGTAGAAGTGTTAAAGGTTTTCGACCAGTTAATATTTCGTATATTTAGGGATTTTTTTTTAAATGCATTTCGCAATTTTTCAAATTTCTACCTTAAGATTTCACTCAAAAATTTTCAGTTTATGTGTTTTTTTCAATGCACATGAAACACCTTGTGCACGTTAGACTGGGGGGGTCAGTTTATAACAAATATGGATCAAGTTATTATTATTTTTCTATGTGGATTAAATATAGGTATTCACATGCAAAATTTTAACTTTGTTTTTTTTACCAGAGCCCTAAAAAAATCACTCAAAGTTGTCGATATTTTTGCTTATTACCTCCCTCCCCTTACACCTCCGAAAATGGGTATCCGCCTGAGATCCGCAACTATCTACAATCCCTCCAAAAATGAACTTTCTATCTTGAAGGGTTTGGGAGTTAATGTGCGCTGAGCGTACACGTCGGCGTACGGCGGACGGCGTACGGCGTACGACGGACGGCGGACGGCGGACGACGTACAGACAGACGGATTTTTTTTTTTTGCATTTTTAGGCTAATTTAGTCATGAAACGCGAAAAAAAAAAATTTCAGGGTAGCAAACTTTTTTTTTTTTTTGTGTCGATCACAATACTTTATTATTATAATAATAAAGTAAAACTGAATCCCAAGTAAGAATACAAACCGATTCTATAACCATCTTTCGAATGGAATGTGGTATAGAGCAGGGAGATGGTCTAGCTCCCATGCTTTTCAACTTGGCACTAGAGTATGTCGTTAGCTAGGGTGTAGCCTAGTGGGTAGCGTATTAGTCTTGTAATGCTAAGGTCGTGAGTTCAAATCCCGTTCGGCGCAATATATAATTCCAGCACATTGCCTGCTTAGATATATCTTGGTCACCTGAAACTACGAAAATGAAAAAAATCGTAGAAAGAGTTGGTGTCGACTGAGATTTTCCGGACGACATACTCTAATACAACTTGTACAATGGCGCTACAGCCCAAATCGGACCTTGGCCTCCTGACATTCAGGTTCCTTAACATTTTTCATTACTTATTGTGGAAGGGTTGTTAGTCCTTCGCACAACCCTCTGTCTATGAATTTTTTCATCTTCGTAGATTGAGGTGACTAAGGTATACCCAAGCAGGCAGTGTGCTGGATTATGCGTCGGCCGGGATTTCATGACCTTCGCATTGTACACCAACACGCTACCCACTAGGCTACACCCCAGCAACAACACATATCGTGGGGCTAATCTAGTAAAGGACGGTAATGACGAAATCAAACGACGGATAATACTAGTAAATAAGACGTATTATCCGGTACTTCCAATAATGAAATCCAAGAAAGTGCACTGGAACAATAAGCTACGAATATATAAAACCAATATACGACCTATGCTCCGTTACGGCGCCCAGCCGTGGACATTAACGCGAACTTCCGAAAAATCAGTTAACGCATTCGAAAGAAAAGTTCTCCGAAAAATTTTGGGACCTGTGAAGGAAGGAATGGTGAATAAGATACAATCATAAGTTGTATCAACTCTACGACTAGCCAAAAGTTTCAACGTTCATCAATTTCTGTAAACTGCAGTGGGCTGACCATGTAGAGCAAATGGAAGACAGAAGAATCCCCAAACGTGCTCTTAAAGGCAAAGCGAGTGGTAGCCACGCAAGCGTTGGGAAGACTCGGCTGATGAAGATAGAAAAGCTATCTTAAAAAATCTGCCAACAAGTCAGGCGCATTTTTATTATTCTTGGGACAAGTTCAGAATACGTGGAAAGTCAATATGCAGGTTAGGGTGGATAGGGAAGACTATGTGAATGGGGGTTCGAGGGCAGGGCTGTTGTTAATTATTTAACACTGAACTGCGATTACAATCAATAACTACAGTATATAGAATCAATATTTCATTCATTTATTAATGCAAGTTTGGATTTGTTTGGGGGGAGAGAGAATAGAAGGGATGGTTACATGACAATAATTTTTTAATTGATTGCTCGAATCGCGCTCAAAATTCGCTGTTAGTTTCATAGACGAATTCTTCGAAATTCTCCGTGTACTTTATATTCTTAAAATCATATATTTATATGGGAGGTGATAGATGAGCTGAGGGAATAGCAAACTTTGTGATGCAGTTTTGTTAAGTTCTTTTGAAAGGTGTCCGTACAAAATTTCAAGCTCGTAGCTTTTAATTTATTGTTTATTAGTTGATTTATTGAAATTGTCGAAATCATACTTTTGCGTGAGAGGCGGTGGAAAGGCAGGGGATTTCAAAACGTTTGATGCATTTTATTTGAAAATTTTTTAGATTTTTAATGTTTTGGTGATAATTGATTTCTTAAAAATGTTCGAAAAAATTCTTTTGTATGGGAGGGAGTAGAAGTTTTGGAGATATTCGACAATTTAATATTTTAAACTTTTAAGCACTTTTTTTAAATGAATTTTGCAAATTTTCAAGATTGCAGCTTGAAATTAAACTCAAAAGTTTTGAGTTTTTGTGAGTGTTTTTTTTTAATGCACTTGAAACACCTCGTGGCGCCCACTTTCAGAGAATAAGTTAAGTTTTGGTTCAAATTAATATTTTTTTTTTATATACATATATTAAATGTATGTATGTACGTGCAAAATTTTAGCTTTGTATCTTTTTCCAGAGCCCTAAAAAAATTAGAGAGAATTTTCGACATTTTGTCCTACCACCTCGTTCCCCTTACATCCCTCGTTCAGTAGATTATAGTGGAACTGTATGCCACCTAATTGGTCTTAAAATGAGAATTTTTGAATCAAGCAGTTCCAAAGATATAAGCATTTGAAAAAAAATTTGGCCGACAATTTGTTTGTTACTCCGCCTTTTCGGAGGCCAATTGCTTAAAAAATTAAACTACAGAGTGTGCCTTAAGAGATGGCGCACCCTGCATTTTTAGATTTTGCCCCACAACCCTCTCTACACCTATGCTGATTTTCAACTTAAGATCTGCATTCGTAGTGGAGATATTCGCAAGTGTAGTCTTTGACTCTTTCCCTTCCCCGCCTACCCTTTCCACCTGACACTCCACAAAATTTATATAATAGAGCTCACTTACCTAGTTAACAATTCACCCAAAAACAAACATTCTACCTTTAACAATCTCAGAGATATGAGTCCATATGTACGGCGTACGGCAGAACGGATTCTTTTTTTTTTGCATTTTTAGACTAATTTAGCAATTTTTTTTTGTCGATCACATTATTTCATTATTAGAATAATAAAGTAAAATTAGCAGCTGGAGGACGCGGTATTTGGATCGAGACGATTGGAGGTGACAACTGCAGGAAGCCACAGCCCGATTTGGGCTGTCGCGCCATTAATGATGACCTTTAACTTTTGAAGCAGGTTGGCATAGAAACCCCTTGTGATATTTTGTCCTCTTTCCTTATAGTCGATCCCAAAAAACAGTAGCCTTGATTTTTCCGGCGGGTTGAGAACAAGTTCCTCCACTTTTTCGACGATTTTTGAGGAAGTGGCCTTAATCGGCCGGCCCGAGCATTCATCACCTTCATTTGACTCTTTACATTGCCTGAATAAACTATGCCACTTTTAAATCATCCTTTTTCCAGGACAGAGTCCCCGAAAGCAGATAACATTTCTTCTAAAATGATTTGTGACGTTTTTCCTTGTTTGATAAGGAACTCAATTTTGTCCAAAGTTAGAGTTTTCTTTCCGATTGACTTGTTGATTTGGTGATAACCAAAACGTTAGTGATTCCATTTGACAAAAGCTTTGTATTTATACTTGAATTGAGTGTTAGAATACCTCGAGCTAAAAATATTTCCCTCCTCCCTTGTCCACCCCGTTCATTCTGCGAACTTTTTGACCTGCAATCGTAGCTACATTTGACGGAATTTTATTTGCACATTTAGAAAACATAGTGAGGAGCCGCTGGATTTCAATTAAAAATAAAACAACCATAAGTTCACTTTTATTTAACCGCAAAACTTTATTTAATTTAACTTAATCACTTTACACTTGAGACATTTTCGTTCAGAAATTATCACTTGCCAAGCTTATCTCTTTCGCTTTTGAAACATCGACTGACTCGCCGATGGCCCCAAGCCAGACTGACCGTTCATTAAAAACACTCACATTTTCATATTGCTCTTGTCGACCGAACAATTTCCCTTTGTCGTACGACTTTTCCTTATCCGAGCGCTGCCAAAGCATTTACTTCTAGTCCGAAATCATTCTTTTGCCACCCGATCACTGTCGGACGCTTCTATAAATCTCGTCCGAGTATTCTCTTGTGGCCCGAGTCTTTTTCTTCTCGGTTGTTTGCTGGTCAGGTGTTTCTAGCATAGTGTTGTTGTTGGAGACCATGAAATTCCGATCGAGTTGTACGTGCACTTATTTGCTTTAGTGGAAGAATGCGAATATTTGATGAACGACTAGGGCTAACATACAACAATAGTGTTTGCAGTGCATTTCTATCAAAAAGTGAATTTCCTTAAAATTGCACATCACTACCCTTACTATGCTGCCGTCGATATGGAATGTCTTACATAGGAAAGCTATTCCATATAAGAGTATAGCTATGAGAGGAATATGTTTAACGTCTTAATTCACTTTAATTATGCCGGTGACTTGCACATACCCGTTCGAACGTTCGCTCATTGGATTCCAGTTTTAAGACAGGACTAAAAATAAATGTGCGTAAAAGCCAAGTACATGCACATGAGTTCGACGAGTGCAACGATTGTCCTTAACAAACAAGTTGTGGAAGATGTGTAAGATTTTTATAATCTCGTGAGTATTGTCAGTAGGGACAAAGAGATATTGAGGTTCGTAAAAATACGCCTAGCCAGACCTAGTCGGTATACTTTCCTCTTTCTGGAGGATAAGAAATATCTCTCTTTGCAGTAAACTGTGTGTTTGATGCATGGAAATTTGTTTTCTTATGTGGTTGTATTACGTGGAAAGTGACCATTAAGGTTACCAAAAACTACAAAATCTCGTGAACCAATGCCTCCGAAATATTTTTGGAAAATTCCGACCAGATATCTTCTCCAATGACGAACTATGAATTAAAAACTGGACAGAATAACGACTTAAGAATCAAAGGCGGATGTGGCACGGGATCGGTCACGTCTTAAGAAAGCCGGACCAAGAAATCTCTAGTTTTTTTAGTTTTTTTTTTGTAACACCGTCCTTAGAGAAACTATGTTAAGCATAGAGCTCGTAAGCGCGAGATCAATGTTCAAATCTAATAAAATCATACAATAGCACAATGGCGGTTCTCTGAGACAGATGTAAATGTTTGAAAACTTTCCCCGTAATTTGTTTCATGGCATGGCGAATTGTGAATAGGCTATTAGGACCAACTAGCTGAACTGATTTTGCTCCTCCAGGTATTAACGCAAAATCTTCATAACAATCTCATTAAAACCAATGTAAAAATTAATCTGTGCGGAAGAATCACTTCCTTCAATTTGAAAAAAAAAATCACGTTTAATTAAAAACAATTCCAAATGACATTAAACCAACTTCGTCTAAAATAGCCGGAATGATACCAATGAATTCATAATGAAATTCCACTAGCTTTCGGTATTACTATCCAGCAGTCTCATACTTACTGAAAACCCAATAAAAAAAAACTCGCTTCAAAATTAAATTGTCCTGTTCCCATAGATTTATATCCTGGCTGTTGCTTGTCCTCTATGAATAAATCTTTCAGTTTTTACAACTGCGCGTTTTTTTTCCTCTTTTTTTAAAAACTCTATCTCTGTAATTCTGGATGGAAAAAACGCTGCAGAGATAGAAAGCAAACTGCAGGACTTTTGCGAAAATAGCGAAAACTGAAAAAATGAAAATAATGGAATTTTAAATATATTACAGTGGAATCGTACTAAAGGAGTGCTATGCAGGATGGAAGTTGTTTAGTTTGAGGGCATTTGTTTTCCGTTCTGCTCGGATTGGCAGGAATTAACAGAGATGGTGTGATTGGGTTCAAAAACAAATTGTGGGAAAGGCTTATCGTTTAAACGTTAATGTTTAATTTCATTATAGACTTGAATTTAAAACCGGTTCTGGAGACTTTGTTTTCATGGCTTCAAATTTTGTAAAATTACACATCCATAAATATGATGGTATTTTTAACTTCCAAAACTGAAACAGGGAATTGTATTTTAGACTTTTGGAAGCCTTAAGTTTAAATTTTCTGTAAACATGCATTGCAGACCCAGTGAGCTGTATTTCTTTCAAAGCTCTAGGAACTCTTATATGCCTGATTGCCTTTTTAATGATACCTAAAAGAAAATCCTAAGGTGCTTACACCCGAATAATTCCCAGTAAACTACTCGTAGTCCTAAGCGTAGCTAAATTTTCAATCTGTCTCCTATCATATTCGCTCTTGTTTTTCTCTCCTCCCTGTCTGTAGCCTCGGGTCTTCCAGAAAGGGTGGTTTTCTCATTCAGTATTTTCACACACTCCCCTATATTGTAAAACACAAACTCGCCATTTTCACACAGAATCCTACCAATACACTACTAAAGATCCTCATATTGCTTTATACAAGCCAGGACGACAAAAACTCTGCTCCAGGTTAGACCACGGCTGAATTATGTTTTCATTTCAAATTTTTTACGGTCAATTAACCGCATAGCACCCTGCACAACGGCTCGACAACAACGCAACGTGAAACTACGAGGACATTATCAGAGCAATTTCGAAACACCGAATTCAATTATCCAGGACAATTTTGAATATGGCGTCTGTCTAGGCGCGCAGGATGATTATCACATCGTCATGATAGAATAGGAAAATCAAGGTAAAAAAATATAAAATGAACTTTTAAAATTATATTAAATACATGATGCGCTTTTTTTAAATTGGGAAAAAAATTGCATCAAAAATCCTACATATATTGTAGATCCTTATATGACCGAATCCTCCTGTATAGTGGATCGCAATGATTACGATGAGAAGGATACGAACGAAATGAAAGTGCAATCATATTATCCCGGATGGAAAATCCAAAAAAATTACTGTAAAATTGGAATCAATGATCCAAAAATTATCCCTGATAAGAAACCGGAATATATTTAAATTGGATTCGGTATAATTTACAAAACACGATTGCGTTCAGGTGGTGGTGGATTAAAAGATGAAACTGTTTTAAATCAAGTAGGGGAAGTATGGTATGAACTAGACGAGAGGAAAAAAGGTATATAGGGTAGCTAACTCGAGATTTAATTGTTTCGAATGACATTCTTTTCTGGGGATAAGAAAATGAGATTTTAAACTGTTTGTGGCTGTTAATTTGTTAAATAACATAAGGGTGTTGTCCGCAATACGGTTCGGCATTTGATTAATTTGTCTTCCAATTAATGGTAGATAGGTAAGCTGTGAATGAGATCAATGACTTCAATTTTTGGTGTACATCTGAAGGATATACCTACAATTTCAATTTGACGCCATATTGAGTGGCTCCTTTATATTGTTCGAAATCCAAAAGTCATAATCGATCAACGCAAGTTCAGCTATCTATCTTGACCATTCCCTTTTTATTATAGCTCTCTGTTCTTTGTTGGGATCTTAACAGAACAATTAGCCAAAAAATGATTTCGAAATCGACTTCCCGAAATAACAATTACTGTTTAATATCTATCAATATCAAAATATATATCAATACTAGCGATCGCCCGCGACCTTGTCCGCGTAAGAATCGCAAAATAAGCAAATTTTGAAAATGTAGTTAGTAATACATTGTCCGGGATATATAAACTGATTAGTTTAATGGCCCTTTGAAGACAAAGGTTTCTATTTTGTTGGAATCACAACCATAAATTATTACGAATGAAACCACGATACTCGCATTTGTATGGGACAGGCCCGTGATCAAATCAATCCCGTGATCTAAGACCATATTCGTATTGAAGAGCACTAAGGACATGTGAATAGTTATAGCTTGTGTTAATTAAAAAATAAAGCCCGAATAAAAAAAAATTAATCTTAAAACCATAACAGGACTACGACTCTGCGTAAAGTCCAATCATACGATACTACAGATGAAATTTTTTTGATGTTAAGAATTTTGTATGGGGAGTGGTAGAAGCGGTGATAGTACTGAACTAATTTGTTTCACATCAAGCTAGAATAGATATAAACATGTTTTGTACCAAATTTAAGCTTCAAAAATTGAATAGGTACTGAGAAACTTAGTGCATTGTATTTAGTGAAATTGTACAATTTGTGTGGAAGGTGGTAGAAGAAGAGTGTTTTTTGGTGATGTTTCGAGAAACAGAACTGATATATTTTAAATTTTAGTTCAGTAACGTTTACGCTTTTCATGAAAATTTAATTTTTGAAAAGTTGTGAAATTGTGTCATATTGTATGAGAGGGGGTAGCAGGAGTGAAGCTAATCAGCTAATTTTTTTCCCGATAATAATAATGCTAATTAAGGACTTTCTACAAAATTTTAGCTCG
Organism: Chorisops tibialis; assembly: GCA_963669355.1. Taxonomy (NCBI): domain Eukaryota; kingdom Metazoa; phylum Arthropoda; class Insecta; order Diptera; family Stratiomyidae; genus Chorisops; species Chorisops tibialis. The sequence continues at coordinate 165,275,966 of OY770263.1, read as the reverse complement.
ATGAAAGCTATACGTATTGAGAAAATTGGTTTAAAGTATTTCATGAAAAAGTGCAGTTTGTATGGGAGGTGGTGGAAGGAGTGAGGGGTTTTTGGTGATTTTTCGAAAAACAACTAAGATCTTATGCAATTCATGTATTTTTTAAATCTGTGACTTTTACACTTTCCAAGAAAATCGAATTTTTGTAGAGTCGTGGAATCGAGTCACATTGTACGGGAGGGGGTAGAAATAATGAAAATAATCGGTTATTTTTTTTCCCGATATTAATAATAATGCTAATTAAGGTTTTGGTACAAAATTTGAGCTCGATGGAATTTATACGTACTGAGAAAATTGGTGTATTGTATTTAATGAAAAAGTGTAGTTTGTATGGGAGGTGGGCGAAGGAGTGGAGGAATTTTAATAAAGATTGCATTTGTAATAGAAATAATACATTCTAAATTTCAAATTAAAAGCTCTTAAACTTTCCAAGAAAATTTGATTATTACATATTATTAAAAATGAGTCATTTTGTATGGGAGGGAGTAGAAGGCGTGAGGGGAGGAATATAAAACTAAAAACAGATTACATCTCGGAGCATACCTAATAAACTGTGAAAGTTTCATTACAATCGGTTCAGCCGTTTTTGCATGAAAGCCGGACAGACAAACAGACGGACAGGCAGAGAAGAATTAAGAAAACGTGAGTTTCTGCTTAGTTACTGCTAAAATAAAGCAACAAAGTAACTTATAGCCATTTCTAAACAAATAAGAGACAGACACTACAATTATGTTTATATGTATAGATTAACTAATAATTTCAATTCATTCAATTCAATCAAAATTACCTGTTATCTAATGTATCCTAACATAAAAATGCGTAAATACAAAGATGCAATGTAAGCAAGTTCTTCATCATCATCAATGGTGCAACAGCCCAAATCGGGCCCTGGCCTCCTGAAGTCATCGCCTCAAATCGTCTCGATCCAACTCGTCCTCCAGCTGCTAATTTTACTTTATTATTCTAATAATAAAGTATTGTGATCGACACAGAAAAAAAAATTTGCTTCTCTGAAATTTTGTTTTTTCGCGTTTCATGACTAAATTAGCCTCAAAATACAAAAAAAAACATAACAGGGCTACGATTGCGCGTAAAGCGAAAGATGAAATAGAATTTTTTGTGATCCCAAGAAATTTCGCATGCGAAGTATTAGAAGGGATGACAGCATTGAACTAATTTTTCCCCATCATGCTAAAGTAGCTATAAAAATGTTTTGTACAAAATGCTTACTCCAAAAATTGAATGGGAACTGAAAAAATTAGTGAGTTAGATTTAGTGAAAATGTGCAGTTTGTATGGGAGGTGGTAGAAAGAGTGGGGCGATTAGAGTGATTTTTTCAGAAATAACTAGGAATATTGTAAAATTGACATCCCTGAAATTTCAGACTAGTGCCATTTATACTTTTCAAGAAAATCGATTTTTTGTGAAGTTGTGAAACTGTGTCATATTGTATGGGAGGGGGTAGAAGCAGTGAAGCTAATCAAATATTTTTTTCTGATCTTAGTGCTAATACTAATTAAGTATTTATTACAAAATATGAGCTCAATAAATGTTATATGTTCTGAGAAAATCGTCTTAGAGCATTTCATGAAAAAGTGTAGTTTGTATGGGAGGGGGTGGAAGGAGAGGGAGGAAGCAAATAAGTTTTCTACTGTAGATTAAAATTACTATGAAAATAACATATCCGAAAATTCAGACTAATAGCTTTTATACTTTTTGAGTAAATCCGTTTATTGTCAAATTACGAAATTGTGTCATTTTGTATGGGAGGGGGTAGAAGGGGTGAAGCTAATAGCCTAAATTTTTTTGGGCTTACTAACAATTTCAAATAAATATTTGGTGCACAATTTCAGCTCTCTAAATTGTATACGCAATGAGTAAATTGGCTTAGAGTAATTCATGACTATTACAGTTTGTATGGGAGGTGGTAGAAGGAGGGGGATGATACGCATAATTTTCGTACGGTAGATTGATATTATCATAAAAGTAACATATTCCAAATTTCAGGCCGATAGCTTTTATACTTTTCGTGCAAATCCGTTTATTGTCAAATTGCGCAATTGTGTCATTTTGTATGGGAGGGGGTAGAAGGGGTGGAGCGATTTGGCCCGTTCACGAACTTGACCTTACTTTTTTGTCAAAAACGACGTGTACAAAATTTGAACTATCTAGCTCAACGCGTTCTCAAGCTAGAGCGCGCACAGACGGACGGACGGACGGACGGACGAACGGACATCCGGTTTTGAGATTTTTGAGTGATAATATTAATTTCTGTATTCATCATTTTTTTCTCCGAGCCTTATTTCTTGGCGTTACAAACTTTAGAGCAAACTTATAATACTCTCAGATTTCATCTAGAGTATAAAAATCCGTACCGTCGTACGCAGTCCTCCGTACTTACGGACTCATATCTCCGCCGAGACCGTTAAAGGTAGAATGTTCGTTTTTGGACAGATTTTTGATTGGGTAGCTGAGCTCCAATTCCTAAATTTTGGGGAGTGTTACGTGGAAGGGGGAGGCGGGCGGAGGTAAAGAGTCAAAAACTACACTTGCTAATATTTCCACCTGGAATGCAGATAGGAAGCTGAAAATCAGCAGAGATATAGAGAGGGTAGTGGGACAAACTACAAAAAGAATTTAATTTGTTTATCCATTGGTGTCCGAAAAGGGGGGGGGGGTGGGCTAAAAACAAATTGTCGGCCGAATTGTTTTTTCAAATGATTATATCTTCGAAATTACTTATCATAAAAAATTCATATTTTGGGACCATTAAGGTGGCATATAGCTCCACTGGAATCAGCTTAGAGAGAGGCTAATTACTGCAAGGGAGAGGGTCAGGGGGGGGGGGAGGGTTCAAAGAAAAACACTTAAAAATGAATATCTCAATTATCTCTTAAGCTATGTAATTGAATCTTGAAACATATAATAATCTATACTACCGAAATACGAAAAAAATATAACCTGTGGAAATAATAGTAGTGGGGGGAAATGGGGAGCATTTTAAAAATGGCGCACTTTTCAAAATTACAAATCGTTATATCTCAAAATTGAGTACAACACAATTTGTCAGATTGTAGAACTAAATAATTATGAATTTTGGTATTGGGAGGTGTAAGGGGAGGGAGGTGGTAAGCAGAAATGTCCCTCTACCCCCTCCCATACAAATGTATAATTTCGACCATTATTAAGAAATCAATTATTACCTAACTATTTAAAGCTATCAATCTAAAATTTTGCCTAAGAACTTTTACAAATAATTGAAACAAAATTGCGCCAAAAGTCTTGAAATCGCTCTTGCCCTTCTACCCCTTCCCATTCAAAAGTATTATTTCGACCAATTTCATTAAATCAACTAATAACCAACAAATTAAAAGCTACGAACTTGGAATTTTGTACAAGCACCTTGCAAGAGAAATGAAATAGAACTACATCACAAATTTTATGATTCCCTTACCCGCTCTATCCCGTCCTATATAAATGTGCGGTTTCGTGAATGTAAAATACACCGAATTTTATGAAAATTCTATGCAACTTCGTTTATGAAACACATTCTATACAGATAATATTGGTCATGATTCAAGCAATCAATTAAGAAGCTATTAATATCCACCCACCCTTACTATCACTCCTCCCGCTCCCCTCATAAAAACCCAAACTTGCATAAACGAATGAAATATTGTTAAACTAATAACAGCCCTGCCCAAAAATTCTCTTTCACTTAGTCTTCCAAACCACTCTAACCTGCATATTGACTTTCCATGCATCCGCAACTTGTCCCAAAAATAATAAAGTTTCGCCCGACTTGTTGGCAGTTTATTTAAAATGGCTTTGCTGTATTTATCAACCGAGCCTTCTTATCGCTTGCGTGGTTCGCATTGCCTTTAAGAGCACATTTGGGACTCTTCTTCTTCCACTCGCTATACATGGCCAGCCCACTGCAGTTTACGTAACTTGATGAACGTTGAAGCTTCTGGCTCGTCATAGAGTTGATACAACTCATGGTTGTATCTTATTCGACATTTGTAACGATCGTGTCAAAATTCAAAATTCACTGGAGTGAATAATTTTACTTTATTATTCTAATAATAAAGTATTTGTAATGACACCGACACAAATCTGTCCCGCCGGACGCCGTCCGCCGTGCATATGGACTCATATCTCCGAGACCGTTAAAGGTAGAATGTTCGTTTTTGGGTGGATTGTTGATTGGGTAAGTGAGCTCTATTTTCTAAATTTTGGGGGGTGTTAGGTGGAAGGGGGAGGCGGGGGAGGGAAAAAGTCAACAACTACACTTGCTAATATCTCCACCACGGATGCAGATAGGAAGTTGAAAATCAGTAGAGATATAGAGAGGGTTGTGGGACAAACTTCAAAAATAATTTAATTTTTTTATCCATTGGCATCCGAAAAGGAGGGGCTAAGAACAAATTGTCGGCCGAATTTTTTTTTTCAAATGATTATATCTTTGAAATTACTAATCACAAAAAATTCATATTTTCGGATCATTAAGGTGGCATATAGTTTCACCGAAATCAGCTTAGAGAGTGACTAATTATTATAAGGGGGAGGGTCAGGGGGAATGCAAAGAAAAACACTTAAAAACTAATATCTCAACTATCTCTTAGGCTATGTAATTGAAACTCCCATTGCACCCCACTACTATTCAGTGCAAATGTTATATTTTTCTCGTATTTTGCTATTATAGCTTAATATATGATATATGATAGTCGAGATATTCATTTTCAAATGTTTTCCTTTGCACTCCCTGGCTCACCCCTTTAAAAAAATTAGCCTCCCTCTAAGCTGATTCTGGTGGATCTGTATGCCTCCTTAATGGTCCTAAGTTAATTTTCAGCTTCCTAGCTAGAACCATGGTTGAGATATTTGAATTCTTAGTTTTCGGTTTTAGCGCTTTCACCGCATCCCCCTTCACCCTTATACCCTCCAAAATGGGTGTCCGCCTGAGATCCGCAACCATCTACAATCCACCCAAAAATGAACTTTCTATCTTGAAGGGTTTGGCAGATAATATGCGCTGAGCGTACACGTACGGCGTATAGACAGACGGATTTTTTTAGGCTATTTAATCATGAAACGCGAAAAACAAATTTTAGGGTATCACTTTTTTTTTCCACGTCGATCACAATACTTTATTATTAAAATAATAAAGTAATTGAAAACAGATATTGAGTTTATAGTTTATAAATGTATTCAAAAAGTCTTCAGTTCAATAGGCCTGGCCAGATCTATTCGAGGAAAGAAGGGTTCAAAACAGTTGAAACTAGAACTCGAATTCCTTCCTGGTTTCTTTCAGTGGCTTATGGCCACCATTCCTTTTTTTAGTCGTTTTACAAATCCACAAAATCCAATTTATCTACGAGTAGAAAGAGCGTATCTAGGTTAATATTTTGTTCAGACAAACTGAATTTCCGATTAACATCGAGTTTCATAATTTCCATCTAAATTTTCGCAGTTTTCACTCAGCGAAAATAGATTGCCACGAATTTCTATTCATAACAAACTGTAGAACTGTATCTGTATCCTAACAAATGTCAGATAATTTGTTTAGATAGCATGCTTGCTTTATGTCCTGTGTGACACGCGTCTCAACCACCGTGCACTAATAAACGCTCATAAAAGCGGCTTTATTTAGTCCTATATCCTTCACACCCAACCAAGAGTGTCCTTTTGTGAAACTCATATGGACATATCAAAAATAGAGAGGAAAAAAAAACTACTGGGTTGTGAACCCTAACACAATATTCAACCATAAATCCACAATTGGACCCGAATGACTTTGGGATAGAGATTTGTCGTGATATCTCGTCGCATTCTGTTTATTGTTCCTAGCCTGGGGGGTTGTATCTCAAAATGCCCAAGGGATGTTATAGAGAACGACGAACGCAGCAGCACCAGTAGCGATGCTTTGATGAATACGAAATTCTGTGCATGCACTTGGTCCTGGCTCAGCGATTGTTGTTTCCACATATTCGCGACCACTTCATATGCTATTCAAAAAGCCTATAGTGTGATCCTCCCTCCCTCCTTCTCATCTTTTCCGAAAAGCTTTCGTCGCTGTAACAATTAACATTGTATGTGCAGTGTGTTGCATTGTATTGCGAAAAATCAGGACGAAAAATTGCCTTTTTGCGAAATTTTGAAAAGAGTGCAAAAATTTTCTTTTTATCGTTTTTTGCATCGCCGAGCAATGAAAACTAATTGCAAGTACGTTGAATTTTTTTTGTCGGCGGAAATTCACGGTGTCAGCGCAAATGTTTTCATACAAGTTTTGCGGTTTTTTTTGCAACATTCGATGCAGTTTGGAATCAACCCTATACGCAATTAAACAATCAAAATTTTAATTCGTTTTTTTTTGTAGCCTAGAGCAACGACCATGCGTTTAGTTTTAGGGATTAAATTTTATGTAATGTAATAGCTTTTATGGTATGTGATAAATAGCAAGATTTAATTTTTGTTATTCTAAGGCTGCGAAAAAGGTAATACTTTTATGGTGTAATAAATTGTATGATTCTTTCAGTAACGTAACTAAGAGCAGCAACCCCCTCCCCGCGAAAATTTCAGAGCACCCTCTGCAACTGATACACTTATTCTGTTAAAATTTTGTGTACCAATTTAGAATTCTAAAATGAAGTTCAATCCAAATTTTTAGCAAATGTTCACGATTTATAAATATTTGTTGTTGTTCAAATACCTCGATTCTGAGTGTCTGTCTGTACGTCTGTCTGTCTGTCTATAATATAACTCTCGAACGCTTTGAACTATCGAACTGAATTTTTTTCTGTTTCATTTTTAGCAAAAAAAACGTCAATATCGTGAACCGGCCAAATTACTCCCTTAGAAACGAAGGGCCGTATAAAGGCCCTATAAGGCCAACCGAATCAACTCCATTACATAAATAGAAGAAATAGATCCCAACCTGTCGTCGACCCCTCTCAGATACCCTAAAATCTGCAAACTCGCACTTAGCCCGACGAAAAAATAAGCAAAAGGGCAGTTATCAGCTCTCATTTCTCTATCGTAAATCATTAATTATATTATTCGAACTTAAATAAAGATATATAAAATATCTTTACAGTTCTAACGAGCAATACTCTTCGTATTCAACTTGAATAAGTATTTTTCGCGGTCCTTATGTTACTTATGTTTAGAAACTTATTCTCTCCTTTCACCTTTTTAAAAACACTTTACAATTTCAAATTAAATACTCGGTTCAAATATTTTTTAAAAATTATTTATTGTTGTCGGTCTTAGGTGTAACTTAGAACTAATTTTTGGCTTCTGTTGCTTCGCCTTTTATAATTATTCAAGACACATTCTGGGTGGTATGTTTATGTGTCGGCGATATCAATGGGTGGTTCTTGTGATGTTGTATGTGGGTAGTTAACTTATTCTTGTTGCATTTTATCTCCGCAAGCTCCTACAAAAGCGGCCTATTTTTAGCCGTTCAGACCCCACCTCTCTATCAAGTGAAATGCTTTGTATGATCTTGTTGGTATGATCTCGACCAAATGAAATCCATTTTACGATATTAGCGAACTAGCGTAGTACACCAAGGGTACCCATAGAATTATTCAAACTTTAACGGCAACACTGGGATTCAAACCAGTTTCTCCTTATTTTCTTCCTCTTTTCGCATTCAACCACCCTTCACATGTATATTCTAAGATTACTCCACTCCTTCTAACCCCTTCCATTAAAGTTTCACGAAATTTTGAAATTTTAAGAAAATGTTTTTTCTTTCAAGTCGATACCTTAAATAGTTTTAAGGTATCGACTTGAAATTTGGGTCAAAGTATAACAATGTATATATAATTAACGTCACAAAATATTGATCCGATCCTCTCACTTCTTCTACCACCTTCCATGCAAATGCACAATTTTAAAAATGTATTTATTCGATTTTCATTGAAGCTAGCGACGCTAAAAGATCAAATTTTTGTAAGTGTTAATTTCATTATAATTGCAACCATTTTTAATCATCAACTTCATCTCACTCCTTTTACCGCCTCCCATACAAATTTCACAAAATTTTGAAATTTTAATTAAATTATTTTTCTTTGAAACTACAATTGACGGCGAAAAATTTTGTTTTGAACCGTATACTCTATCTACCGCCTCCTATACAAATGCATAATTTTTGATAACATAACAATATATTGATCGGATCCCCTCACTTCTTCTACTCCCCCTATACAGGGTGTTTGGTACTCCGTGCATAACCTTGTAAGGGGTTATTCCTGGATATATTTTGAGCAAAAAATTGTTCTACGGAGATGGTCAATTTTCAATATCCACGGAGATACAGGGTGATCAAGAAAAGTCCTTCGGACCTGTACCCTCACTCACTCAAAACGCTATATCTTGAAAACTAATAATCACAATTCAAAGTGTTATAGTTTGTTTTTTAGGGAATCAAATTACCTTTCATTTGCATTGTAACTGTAACCAATTCTGAGATATTTGCTTCAGAACACAAATTTTTGACAGTTTGACCCTCAAAATTCTAGGATCAATGTAGTTTTTCTCTAAAAAACCCATTATAAAAATGTCATTTTAATGTTGTTTTCTTATGTGCCATATTATTGCCTACAAAAGATGTATACACTGCATTGCATAAGTTTTATAGTTTAGAAGAAATTATCATTCCAATAATGTAGCACTTTTGTCAAAAAAGCAAGAATAGGTTGATCAACACTCTCTGCTTGAACTAAAAGAACTTAAGAATGGTTTTTATGGTTTATTTCAAATTTCCTTAATTACAATAAATGTTCAAAATGGCTACCTTCATTTTGAATGCACGCTAAAGCTCGTTTTGCCAGTGTTCTCTTTGTGTTCACACTCCTCCACTGCTGCCTTACTTCTGTTGCTGCCGCATCGATTCTGGTGTTTAGATCCTGCAACGTTACTACTTCCGTTGCGTAGACAAGGTCCTTCATCCATCCCCATACAAAGAAATCCATAATAGTTAAATCAGGAGATCTTGCAGGCCAGTGTATCGGTCCATTTCTACCGATCCAGCGATTGCTATAATTGGAATTTAACCAATCACTGATTTGTCGGCCGTAATGAGCTGGAGCACCATCGTGTTGGTAAAACATGGAAGCCAATCGTTGCAGTAGCACATAGTCCAATAACTCTTGTAGATCATTTGTCAAAAACTGCAAGTAATTGGATCTATTTAGGGTAGGCGGAAGCCTAATAGGACCAATAAAATCGTTGCCAATCACACCTGCCCATAAATTGACACTGAATTTGTGCTGAAATGATGCCTCTCTTCTTGTATGTGGATTGCTCTCAGCCCATGTGTGTAAGTTGTGGAAGTTTGTGATACCGTCCCTGGTGAATTAGGACTCATCAGTCCAAAGAATGTTGTTCATAAAATTCTCGTCACTTAGTTGTCGTTCAAGGAGCCAATTGCAAAACGTCATCCTTTTGGGCAAATCAATGGGTACCAGCTCCTGCACTGGTGTGTGGTGGTAGGGATGCAACCGCTCTGCTTTTAGGACACTCCAAACTTTCCACGTAGAGACGTTTAAATGCAATGCCAAGCGTCGGACAGCGTCGTTGTGTTGAAACTCATTTTAATTTAATTCATTTCCTCGATAATTTAAATACTACCTAAAGGACATTCATTGATAATTTAAATAGTAATTAAAGGACACAAAGAATATTTCAGTTTAACAACATTTCAGGTAGTTTTTTTAGAACGAGGGTTGGCTTATGGCATATTTTATTTTTAAGCCATATGTATTTTCGCTTATTACCTGGAAAACGGGAAAACCTAAGTCATAAGTATGTATGCATCTTTTGTAGGCAATAATATGGCACATAAAACAACAACATTAAAATGACATTTTTATAATGCGTTTTTTTGAGAAAAACTACATTGATCCCAGAATTTTGACGGTCAAAGTGTCAAAAATTTTTGTTCTGAAGCAAATACCTCAGAATTGAGTACAGTTACAATGCGGATTATTACATCAAATGAAAGGTAATTTGATTCCCTATAAAACAAACTATAACACTTTGAATTGTGATTATTAATTTTCAAGATATAGCGTTTTGAGTGAGTGAGGGTACAGGTCCGAAGGACTTTTCTTGATCACCCTGTATCTCCGTGGATATTGAAAATTGACCATCTCCGTAGAACAATTTTTTGCTCAAAATATATCCAGGAATAACCCCTTACAAGGTTATGCACGGAGTACCAAACACCCTGTATACGAGGGCGGATCGATAATGATGTGTAAAAATGAAAAAAAAAATTTTTTTTTGGCAAAAATTTATTTTATTTTTCAACATAGTCCCCTTTTAGCTCGATACACTTAGTCCAGCGTTTTTCCAATTTTTGGATTCCTTCCAAATAATAAGATTTCACTAACCCTTCAGAATATGCGTTGGTTTCATTGATGACGTCACTATTCGTGATGAATCTCTTTCCAACAAGCCATTTTTTCAAGTCTGGAAACAAGAAAAAGTCACACGGGGACAAATCTGGAGAATGCAGCGGGTGAGAAAGCAATTCGTAGCGTAATTCCAATAATTTTGCCACTGCAACAGCAGACGTGTGAGCTGGAGCGTTGTCGTGATGAAACAGCACTTTTTTCTTTGCCAAATGCGGCCGTTTTTCCTTGATTGCAGCATTCAGTCGATCCAATAACTGAGTATTATTTGCTCCCGTTATTGTTTTTCCTTTCTCCAAGTAGTCGGTGAAAATTATTCCTTTGGATTCCCAAAATACTGTCGCCATAACCTTTCTAGCCGATGGAACGGATTTAGCCTTCTTTAGTGCGCTTGAACCGGCTTCAATCCATTAATTTGACTGTTGTTTCGTTTCTGCAGTGTAGTGGTGAATCCATGTTTCATCAACAGTTATGAATCGATGAAGAAATTCATTTGGATTGAAACAGTTGCAAATTGTGCTGTGAAGTTGTTACACGATTGCGTTTTCGGTCGATTGTGAGCAAACGCGGCAGCCATCTTGCGGATAGCTTCCGCATGTCAAAATGACTTTTCAAATTATCCCAAACACATTCATATGAGATGCTTACTGTCTTAGCTATCTCACGCATGGTGTATGGTCTTTGTGCTCGTATGTCCACGCTTCAAATCTGAAAACCCCTTGTAAATCATTGCAATCGATGATGCAGAGTCCCTGTAGTGTTTACCTCATTTTTATACTCTAGATGAAATCTGAGAGTATATTGTGTTTGCCTTACCGTTTGTAACACTAAGAAATAATGCGCGCACAGAGCCGCCAAGGGTACAGAAATATTTGTTGTCACTCAAAAATCTCGATTCCGAGTTGCTGTCTGTCCGTCTGTCCGTCTGTCCGTCTGTCCGTCTGCCCGTCTGTCTGTCCGTCTGTCTACAACATAACTCTCGATAGCTTTGACCTATCGTGCTGAAATTTTTTTCATGACATTTTTACCAAAAAAGTAACTTTAAGTTCGTGAACGGGCCACATTCCCCCACTCCTTCTACCCCTCCCATACAAATTTCATGAAATTTCAAAATTTAAAGAAATTAAGTTTTCTCCGAAACGACTTCAGCTATTGACTTGAAATTTGGGTCGAAATATTATAATATAGATGTCATTGATATGAATGAATATTGATCAGATCCCGTCACTCCTTCTACCCCCTCCCATACAAATGGACAATTTTGATAAATGTATTTTTTCGAAGTTTATTGAAACTAGTAAAGTTATAAAATCAAATTTTAGCCAGAATTATTTTTTTTATAATTCCAATCAGTATTGAAAAAATTATCAACTTCACCTCACTCCTTCTACCCCCTCCCATACAAATTTCACGAAATTTTTAAATTTAAATTAAATTATTTTTCTTCGAAACTGATACAGCTATCAACTTGATATTTTGTGTAAAGTATACAATTAGAAATATTATTAATACGAAAAAAATTTGTTTTGATCCGTACACTCCTTCTACCCCCTCCCATACAAATGCACAATTTTTGTTAAATGCATTTTATCGATTTCCATTCAAACTAGAAAAACTAGAAACTTAAAATTTTGCCAGAATTTGTTTCTTAGTAATTGAAATAAGTTTTAGAAAAAATTATTAGCTCTGCTTCACTCCTTCTACCACCTCCCATACAAATATCTGTATTATAAATTCAAGAAAAGGATTTCTCCTTCAAGTATATGAGAGCTATCGACTTTGAAATTGAATCAAAGCATGGTGATAAGGATGATGATGAGTAGTTTCAAAATCATCTTAAGTGCTCCACTTCCTCTGCCACCTCCCATACAAATGTCCCAATTTCAGGAAAACTATGATCAATTTCTTTAAAAATAATGAAAACTAAAAGCTTTAAATTCTGCAAAAAACATTTTGCATGCTATGTTCGGTGTCATATACGAAAAATACAAACCTCCCCCTCTACTTCTACCACCTCCCATGCAAAATTCTCTATTCACTATCCGAAAGAATTTGAGATGGCATATTTTCTGGTATATTAAAGTCATTTCCATCTCATCTAGAGTATCATATGATTGGGTTTGAAGCCCAATCATAATTCTGTTATGTTTCTTTGGTTACTTTAGCTATTTTCCCTTTAAAAAGTTATGTTTATTCACCACACGAAATTCGTTTTTATCCATTTTTGAAATTTATTAAAAGTTGACTTGCTTAGACAGCAGTTTCATAAAAACTAAAAAGGTATCAGGCTAAGCTTTTGCACGTAATCTATTTAAGGATGAAGCAGGTTATTTTTACACGTCATTATCGATCCGCCCTCGTATATGCTTACTTACTTACGATGGCGCTACAGCCCAAATCGGACTTTGACCTCCGGAATGCTTTGCCTCCATCCATCTCGGCTCATTGACCGCGTCCTCCAGTTTGAAAATCTTAGCAGTGATTTGCTGTCTGCGTCAATCGAATCCTCCCAGCGCTTTCGTGGTTTTCCGACCGGTCTTTGTCCGTTGACTTTCCCTTTTAGTATGCGTTTGGGAATTCTTCCGTCATCCATCCGCTCCACATGACCAGCCCATTGTAGCTTTTTAAATTTTATGAGGGTTGACACTTCTGGATTGTGGAAGATGGCATACAATTCTCTATTGTATCGTATTCTCCAGATCGGGTCTTCCCTCACAGGTCCGAGGATTCTTCTGAGGACCTTTCTTTCAAAGGCGTTCAGTAGTTTTTCGGACGCCTGAGTTAATGTCCACGTTTCGCTGCCATAGCAAAGCACAGGTCGTATAATCGTTTTATATAACTTAAGTTTTGTTTTAAATGCATTTTATCGATTTCCATTCAAACTAGAAAAACTAGAAACTTAAAATTTTTCCAGAATTTGTTTCTTAGTAATTGAAATAAGTTTTAGAAAAAATTATTAGCTCTGCTTCACTCCTTCTACCACCTCCCATACAAATATCTGTATTATAAATTCAAGAAAAGGATTTCTCCTTCAAGTATATGAGAGCTATCGACTTTGAAATTGAATCAAAGCATGGTGATAAGGATGATGATGAGTAGTTTCAAAATCATCTTAAGTGCTCCACTTCCTCTGCCACCTCCCATACAAATGTCCCAATTTCAGGAAAACTATGATCAATTTCTTTAAAAATAATGAAAACTAAAAGCTTTAAATTCTGCAAAAAACATTTTGCATGCTATGTTCGGTGTCATATACGAAAAATACAAACCTCCCCCTCTACTTCTACCACCTCCCATGCAAAATTCTCTATTCACTATCCGAAAGAATTTGAGATGGCATATTTTCTGGTATATTAAAGTCATTTCCATCTCATCTAGAGTATCATATGATTGGGTTTGAAGCCCAATCATAATTCTGTTATGTTTCTTTGGTTACTTTAGCTATTTTCCCTTTAAAAAGTTATGTTTATTCACCACACGAAATTCGTTTTTATCCATTTTTGAAATTTATTAAAAGTTGACTTGCTTAGACAGCAGTTTCATAAAAACTAAAAAGGTATCAGGCTAAGCTTTTGCACGTAATCTATTTAAGGATGAAGCAGGTTATTTTTACACGTCATTATCGATCCGCCCTCGTATATGCTTACTTACTTACGATGGCGCTACAGCCCAAATCGGACTTTGACCTCCTGAATGCTTTGCCTCCATCCATCTCGGCTCATTGACCGCGTCCTCCAGTTTGAAAATCTTAGCAGTGATTTGCTGTCTGCGTCAATCGAATCCTCCCAGCGCTTTCGTGGTTTTCCGACCGGTCTTTGTCCGTTGACTTTCCCTTTTAGTGTGCGTTTGGGAATTCTTCCGTCATCCATCCGCTCCACATGACCAGCCCATTGTAGCTTTTTAAATTTTATGAGGGTTGACACTTCTGGATTGTCGAAGATGGCATACAATTCTCTATTGTATCGTATTCTCCAGATCGGGTCTTCCCTCACAGGTCCGAGGATTCTTCTGAGGACCTTTCTTTCAAAGGCGTTCAGTAGTTTTTCGGACGCCTGAGTTAATGTCCACGTTTCGCTGCCATAGCAAAGCACAGGTCGTATAATCGTTTTATATAACTTAAGTTTTGTTTTCCTGTGTACGTTCTTGTTTTTAATTATTGGAAGTACCGAATAATACGTCTTGTTTGCCATAATTATTCTTCTTTTAATTTCGATGGGTTCGCTTCCATCGTTCGATAGGTTCGCCCCTTGGTATATAAAGTTGTCTACGTTTTCTAGGTTATAGTCTCCTACTGTGATATTTTGTCTGATTGGCGTCTTTTTCCTAGTTTGCGTCATAATTTTTGTTTTATTTTCATTTATACGTAGTCCAACTTCCTTTGCTACCGAGTCAAGGTTTACAAATACTTCCTTAGCACTCTCCAGAGATCTTGCAAGGATATCTATGTCGTCGGCATATGCTACGAGTTGTGTGGATTTGAAGCATAGTGTTCCCTTGGTGTCCACGGGAAGTTGCCGAACAACATATTTGAGTGTTAGGTTGAAAAGCATTGGTGCGAGGCCGTCACCTTGTTTAAGGCCGTTGTTTGTTTTAAAACTGGAAGTCAGATCATTTTCTACTCTGACTTGTGACAAAGACTCAGTCATTGTCATTTTTGTCAGTCGGACCAGTTTCGGTGGGAGTCCAAACTCCAGCATGATTTTATACAGTACGCGCCTGTCGATATTGTCGTATGCCTGTTTGAAGTCAACAAATATCTGGTGCACATCAATATTATATTCCCAGCACTTTTCCAGCACCTGTTTAACTGAGAATATCTGGTCCGTGGTCGAGCGTCCAGCTCTAAATCCGCCTTGGTATTCACCAATTACTTTGTCAGCATAGGGCTTAGAAAAAGGAAGAAAACTTAACCTCTCTCCTTCCACTTTAGTTCATCGAATTAAAGTAGTCCTTCGACTTATTGGTATCGGCAATCATGGTCTTCGAGCCCGGCTTCTAGAATTTTCGTCAAAATCTTATAAGACGTACACAACAGAGATATTCCTCGGTAGTTTCCGCAACAGGGTTTATCACCTTTTTTATAAATTGGACATATGATGCTCTTGCGCCAATCTTCAGGAAGTATTTCCTGCGTCCATATATCCGTGACTAATCTATGTAGGAGATGCGCTATGCAGGTGTCGCCGGCTTTCAGAAGTTCAGTTGGGATTTGATCAGTGCCCGGCGCTTTGTTGTTTGGGTGGTTCCTTAGGGCTGTTTTTACTTCTTCGAGTGTGGGAGGACTCAAAGAGCTGTTACATCAGTTCATCAGCTGTTACATCAGTTATACCTGCTATTGTATCTGCTGCTGCTTTTCGTGTAGGTGATGGGCTTGGGTTAAGAAGGTGTTCAAAATATTGTGCCCTTTGTTTTATATCTTCCGCGTTACTTATAATGTTCCCTTCTGCATCCTTGCAGAGGGTCGTGTTCGGTTTGTATCATTCTTTCATTCTTTTAACAAGGGAATACGCGGCTCTTGTGTTGTGTAATCTAAATTGTTCGTCCATGTTTTTAATTTCGTCATTATTGTACTTCCGTTTTTTTGTCTGCATATTTTGTTTTCAAATCGTCTAAGATCCTTGTATTTGTCCTGTTTGGCTCGTGTCGGCCGTTCCGTTAATATTCTGTAAGCTTGATTTTTTCGTTCTAAGGCACCTTTGCATTCGTTGTCGAACCAATCATTTCTTTTGCGCCGGGGTTGTTGTCCTATCACCTCCTCTGCGACAGATGTAATGCCATCTTTGATATTTTGCCACATTTCCTCTATTGACTTGCTGGCGGTGGTATTCAGCATTGTTGCGAAGTGCCTCTCCAAGGCTGATACATATTTCGCAACTATTTTCTCGTCTTTGAGTTTTCCTATGTCGAATTTAGGAACCGGTTGTGTTTTTGGGTGTCCTCGGTTTGCGATTCGACATCGGAACTTGGTCTTTACCAAATAATGGTCTGTGTCGCAATTAGCCCCTCGACATGTACGCACGTCGAGAATACAGGAGGCCGTCCTTTTCTCTATTAGAACATGGTCTATTTGGTTAAATGTTCTTCCGTCGGGTGATGCCCACGTTCTCTTATGAATGTCACGATGCGGGAAGCATGTCGAGCTTACAATAAGGTTTTTGCTGCTGGCGAAATCAGTCAGCCTCTGGCCGTTGTCGTTACTAATATCATGGAGACTGTGCCTTCCATTTGTCCCTATGTATGTGTCTTCTTTGCCCACTTTCGCGTTTAAGTCACCTAATACTATTTTAATATCATTCGACGGAAGGGAGTCGAATGTTGATTCTAAGGTGCTGTAAAAATCGTCTTTAACTTCGTCGTCTTTGTCTTCCGTTGGGGCGTGGACATTAATAAACCAAACATTAAAGAAACTTGTTTTGATGCGGATTGCACACAATCGTTCATTGACGGATTTGAAGTTGGTAACTTGGTGTTTAAACTTGTTGTCGACGATAAACGCAACTCCAAATTCCCGGCTTCCCGATGATTTCCCACTTTTGAAAATTGTGTGCGATCTATAGTCAGTAGCCCTCGTATATGCACAATTTTGAAAAATGTGCTTATTCGATTTTCATTGAAGTTAACAAAGCAAAATAAACAAATTTTGCCAATGTTAATTTCATTATAATTGCAACCTGTTTTATAAAAATCATCAACTTCACATCACTCCTTCTATCCATACAAATTTCACGAAATTTTGATATTTTAATTAAATTATTTTTAGATTGAAATCATAAAAGTAATGCATTCCAAATTTTAGACTAATAGCTTTTATACTTTTTGAGTAAATCCATTTATTGTAGAATTGCGAAATTGCATCGTTTCGTACGGGAGGGGGTAGAAGGGGTGAAGCTAATCATCTAATTTTTTTTTGGTCTGACTAATAATTCTAACTAAATATTTAGTGAACAATTTCAGCTCGCTAAACTTTATACGCACTGAGTAAATTGGCTTAGAGTATTTCTTTAAGAACTGCAGTTTATATGGGAGGTGGTGGAAGGAGGGAAAGCACACGCATAATTTTTATACGGTAGGTTGATATTATCATAAAAGTAATATATTCCACAATAGCTTTAATACTTTTCGAGCAAATTCGTTTAATGTCAAATTGCGCAATTGTGTCATTTTGTTGGGAGGGGGTAGAAGGGGTGGGGCGATTTGGCCCGTTTACCGTTTACCCGTTTGAGCTTTCTAGGTCAACGCGTTCTCAAGCTAGAGAGCGAACGCACGGACGGACATCCGGTTTTGAGGTTTTTGAGTGATAATGCCTAGTCAAGTCATAAATATTGGTACACAACTAAACTCATTTATTACGAATGCAAAATTGAGCGCATCCATTTCGTCTTGACTGCGATTTGACAGTTGACATTTCTGCTTCATTGCCACGTTAGCATATGTTCGTAGACTTTTTAGTTAATTCGTTTTATATCGTACGTGTTAATAATGTTCAGCAAAAAAAAGAAACTTGAAACACATCCTGAAAAACTATCTTTAATATGAATTCTTTGCGAAGTTTTTGAAACCCAATAGACAAATTTTTTTGAACTATTCGACCATCTGAAAATGAAAATCAACAGTATTCTTGTTGGATTTTTCGAAAACGAAGCAAATGTGTTGAAGCTAACAATCTTATATTGTAATGTGATACGGTTGGGACCAATCATTTGATACTCCAAATGAAATAAGAAAGGACTTAATGCTCCAAAAAATATGTTATCTCAAATTTTCTAGAATAGTGAATAGTGAATTTTGTATGGGAGGTGAAAGAAGGAGTTCGGGATGAATATAAGCTGAACTCTGTGTACACACGTTTCCTACTGAATGTAATGTTTGTAGCTTTAAGCATAATTTCCATGCAAATTAATGAATTCCCTTTCAACAATTGTGGCATTTGTATGGGAGATGGTAAAAGGAGTGGAAAGTTTTGAACGATTTAAAATAGCTTATCAACATTCATGCTGTGTTTCAATTTTGAAGACGTTAGATCTCATATGTTGAATAAGAATTACTTTTCTCAAGATTCTAATGTAACAGACTTTTTTATGCATGAGTAAAGAAGAAGTGAGGCTGAAAGCAGTTTCTGGGGAAATTTAAAATTTTACTTTTTTACTTTCAATGGCAATCAATATGATGTATTTTTAAAAACTGTGCATTTATTTGGGAGGAGATGGAAGGAGTGAGTAGATCGGAAAAGAGATATTTTTACTCGTATTATTATGCAGGGTGGGCCAAATACAAGTTTCTTTCTAAAAATGCCATAAAATGAACAAAATTAAAATTTTTCCATGTATTATGGCTTCATTACTAAGAACAAACATTCCTATTTACGATAAAATACAATTTCGTTCAAGTGGCTACCTCGGCTGGCTTCGCAGTAGCGCATTCTATCACTCCAATTTTCCAAGACCATGTCGATGGTTTCGGGCTGTAGCTCACGGATTGCTTGGATGATATTGGCCTTAAGTGCTTGAATCGTTTCTGGATTGTTGGTATAACATCGGTCCTTCACGGTTCTCCAGAAAAAAAAGTCCAACGGAGTCAAATCAATCACACGATTTGGGAATTTGGTGCGTAAAAGATCGATTGTGGCATGGGCTGTGTGGCATGGCGCGCTATCTGCATGAACCAGAGGTCGTCCAAGTCCATGTCTTCAATTTCAGTAAAAAAAAAGTCGGATAACATGGCTCTGTAACGTTCACCGTTGACCGAAACATTGTTCCCAGCCTCATTTTCGAAGAAAAATGGTCCAATGATGCTACCACTCCACAATCCGCACCAAACTATCACTCTCTGTGGATGCATTGGCTTCTCGAAAATAACGTGTGGGTTTTCCGAGCCCCAGATGCGTTAATTTTGTTTGTTAACGTAGCCACCGAGATGAAAATGCGCCTCGTCAGAAAAGATGATTTTTCGCCCAAAATCGTTGTCCAATTCAAGCTGCTCTAAGGCCCAAACTGCCAAGTGTAAAGCGACTTATTTCGTTCTGCGGAGGTATGATACTGACTTTCTGTCAAGATTTCGAGCGGGAAACGGCTTTCAGTGTCAAAATAACCTATGATTTAAAAAGAAACCACTGGATTGCCCACCCTGTATAGTATTTAACCAGAAATTTTCGAGTTCTTTTGAAACAGTTCTAAAATCTGAAGTTGACTTAATGCGCGAGTCACGTAATTGTAAGGGAGAAAACGAATTATGTAGCAGAGATGAGCATATGCCTTTTTTTTTGCGATACAGCATTCAGTTAAAGTAGCGCAGAAATTAAAATGTTTCAAGAGTTTCTACGGATACTTACGTCCAAAAGTCCATCTCAGCGTGAGTGTGAATCGCGCATATGTATGTACATACACCGGAGGCCATTTACACTTTTTTAGAATTTCAGCTGGCGCCTCAGTTTGAATAGCAAGGAAAAGATTTAATAGTGAGCTGATATTAAATTCGCGAGCAGATGTCATTACAATTATTAAGAGCACATTGAGTAGTGAGTTTAACGAGCAATCAATCTATTCAGTTTGGGTAGCAGGTACATAACTTATTCTAATTCTTTGCAGTTTAAAGCTCAACGACAGTACAAATAATACCGAAATTATGAAACACACAACTAAGGCCACCAAATTTTAAAATCTCCACTCTCATTAAGAAAATTCAATCACATCTAAATCACTCCTGAAAAGTAGAAGGATTAACAACGAAACAATAAACAAAACAAAAAAAAATTATTCCCAATGAATACGTCATAATCACATCAATAAAGTAGGGATAAAGAAATCACTAATCGCATAACAAACACCAACCCTCTTTTCATAGCCACTTATATTTCTATTTGGGTTTGAAAACGATAGAGAGATTGAAGAGTAAAAAATCATCCCTTTTGTATTCCTTGTTCAATATTACTCTCGCTTGCCTTCCCGGAGTCCTTAACACAATTCCGTGATCAGTCAGCTGTAACAAGACATACAAATTTGTTCGATTTTAACACAACGCCCTCCTTCCTCATTAATCCATGAACATTTATGCACCCTTCAGAGATACACTATCCTCCATAGAAATACACTAAAGGAAAGCCACTACCCTTGACAAATACAATATTACATTTTCGTTATAAGTACCATGAATGCACCCACCGAAAATCAGATATTTTATTGAATAGGATGTGTGAATTGTTTTCAATTTGGGCCAGTTTAAGAGCTATAATGTTTGTATGGAGATTAGAATTCCACTTCGAAGATGGGGGAGGACGTTTCAATGCAATGAAAATTATCATATTTTCGGTGCAAATTTGGTTAAAATATGGAAGAATGGGATTTTTTTTTGGTTTATGGAGAATTTTGATTTATTATTTAGTTATAATTAGACAAGTGAAGTCTGTTTTACAAAAAAGTTTATTATTGAACTCTGAAAGAAAGTTTTAACCATTACACGAGAAGAACTTTATCCAATACTAATGGTACTAACTTAAGACTGCATAAAAGCTAAGCCAAAATATTTACAGCTATGTTCATAAAGTTAAACTTTTCATCTCTCAAATAATGTCTTAAATTGAGTCATTACTTATTCTTGCAAGAAGTTGTTTTTGTGGCGCAAGCAATACGATTATTCATTATAAAAACGAAAGGATGAGATTCCATATTCTCTTTGGTCCTGAGTTGAGTTACTCATGTATACAAGAGGAGGTACAAATATCGCATTCATCCAAGTGAAAATGTCGCATCACTTCAAAAGTATTTTTATACCACTTCAAAGTTATTGTCCCATTTGGATAACAGTTATGTGGGTGTACCCTAGTGGGTAGCATGTCGGTCGTGAGTTCATATCCCGGTCGACATAAAATTCCATCACTTTGCCTATGTGGGCTTATTTGGGTTACCTCAATCTTCGAACATGAAAATTCGTCTATAGAGGGTTGTTCGAAGGACTAACAACTCTTTCGCAATAACAAATAAAAAAATGTTAAGGAACTTGAAGTTTGGGAGGCTTATAGTGGAAAGTGGAGCTTATAGGGTTATAGTGCCATTGGAGAAGATTTGTATGGCTGCATTATTTGTACCAATCCACCATTTTGAGAGAGTCGGGAGTCGTTCGAATGAGGACGAGGAGTCGTGAGAAAGCGAATGAAGCAATGTCATTGACTTTATACATATGTATGACTAGAAGAGCTTCGGCCAGGGCTACAGATAATATATACATATAGTGCGCTCTTTTACTAAGGACACACATGTGGTATAATAAAACTAGTATAAGTAAAATAACTGATATAACGCATGTGTGTCAACAGATACCACATTTATACCAAGAAAAATATGTGATATTGTAAGGTTTGGAAATAAAACAGGTCTTATCACTTTGCCGTGCTCGAATTGACTGACTGATCCGACCTAGCCAGCTCCCTACTACAGTATTTGATCACACCTGACATTTAATCGTCCCTGATTGATTTTTTACGATACTATCTACATAGATAAATATTTCGAGAGTACATTAAATTTATAAACCATTAAGGTACTGAAATATTAAAGCTTTACATTTTATACAAAATTTATTAAAAATTCAGACACTAATTTTAGTATGAATATTTTGCTTATTCGAGAGTATTATAGATACTATATAATGCTTAGAGGTTAGCTCTAATAAAATTAGATTGATTGTTTTTTATGAAATTCCATTTTTATACTCTAGATGAAATCTGAGAGTATTATAAGTTTGCCACAAAGTTTGTAACGCCAAGAAATAAGGCTCGGAGAAAAAAATGAATGATACAGAAGTTCATATAATCACTCAAAAATCTCAAAACCGGATGTCCGTCCGTCCGTCCGTCCGTCTGTCTGTCTGTCTGTCTGTCTGTCTGTCTGTCCGTCCGTCCGTGTCCTCTCTAGCTTGAGAACGCGTTGAGCTAGAAAGTTCAAATTTTGTATACGTCGTTTTTAACAAAAAAGTAAGGTCAAGTTCGTGAACGGGCCAAATCGCTCCACCCCTTCTACCCCCTCCCATACAAAATGACACAATTGCGCAATTTCACAATAAACGGGTTTGCTCGAAAAGTATAAAAGCTATTGGAATGAAATTTGGAATATATTACTTATATGATAATACCAATCTACCGTATGAAAATTATGCGTGTCCTCTCCCTCCTTCTACCACCTCCCATACAAACTGTACTTGTCTTGAATTACTCTAAGCCAATTTACTCAGTGCGTATAAAATTTAGCAGGCTGAAATTGTGTACCAAATATTTGTTTCAAATTTTTAGTAAGACCAAAAAAAATTATACGATTAGCTTCACCCCTTCTACCCCCTCCCATACAAAATGACACAATTTTGCAAATTGATAATAAATGGATTTAATCGAAAACTATAAAAGCTATTAGCCTGAATTTTGGGATATATTACACTCATAATTATTTCAATCTACCGTAGAAAAATTATTTGCGTCGTCCCTCCCCTTCTACCCCCTCCCATACAAACTACACTTTTTCATGAAATGCTCTAAGTCGATTTTCTCAGAACATATAACATTTATCAAGCTCATATTTTGTAAGAAATACATAATTAGCATTTTCACTAAGATCAGAAAAAAATATTTGATTAGCTTCACTGCTTCTACCCCCTCCCATACAATATGACACAGTTTCACAACTTTACAAAAAAACGATTTTCTTAAAAAGTATGAATGGCACTAGTCTGAAATTTAAGGGACATATATTTTATAATATTCCTAGTTATTTTTGAAAAAATCACTAGAATCCCCCCACTCTTTCTACCACCTCCCATACAAACTGCACATTTTCACAAAATCTAACTCACTAATTTTCTCAGTTCCCATTCAGTTTTTGGAGTAAGCATTTTGTATAAATTTTTTCATAGTTACTTTAGCATGATGAGAAAAAAATTAGTTCAATGCTATCATCCCTTCTAATACTCCCCATACAAAATTTTTTGGGATCACTAAAAATTCTATCTCATCTAGAGTATTGTAAGATTGCGCTTTACGCGCAATCGTAGCCCTGTTATGTTTATAAATAAGTTTACGTTCTGATAATTGCAAGAATCTATACATCTATACATATAAATTTAATTGTAGTGTCTGACTGTTATTTGTTTATAAATGGCTATAAATAAGTTTTTTGCCTTATTTTAGCAATAAATAAGCAGAAACAAACGTTTTTAAAAATTTTCTCTGTCTGTCTGTCTGTCTTTCCGGTTTTCACGCAAAAACGGCTAAACCGATTGTAATGCAACTTTCACAGTTTGCGAGATGTAGTCTGCGTGTGGTCTTATTTCAATACCCCCACGCCTTCCAACACCTCCCATACAAAATGACTCATTTTCAAAAATATGTACTGATCAAGTTTTCTTCAAAACCATTGGAGCAAATCATTTGAAATTTAGAACATACTATTTTTATCAGAAATATGATCTATGGTACACAAATGATTTGAATCCCCTTACTCCTTCCACCACCTCCCATACAAACTGCACTTTTTCATGAAATGCTATACACCAATTTTCTCAGTACGTGTAACTTTTATCGAGCTTAAATGTTGTACTTAATCCTTAGTTTGCATTATTATTAATATCGATTAGCTTCATTCCTTCTACCACCTCCCATACATTGTGACACCATTCCACGACTTTACTTAAATTCGATTTTCTGAAAAAATATGTCAATTGTAAATTAATTATAGTTGCTTCTCAAAAAGTCACTCAAAACCCCCTACTCCATCCACCACCTCCCAAACAAACTGCACTTTTTCATGAAATATTCTAAACTAATTTTCTCAGTGCATATAACTTTCATTAAGCTCAAATTTCGTACTCTATCCTAAATTAACATTATTAATATCGGGAAAAAATTAACCGAGCAGCTTCACTTCTTCTACCCCCTCCCATACAATGTGACACAATTCCACGTCTTTACGAAAATTCGATTTTCTTAAAAAGCGTGAATAATACAGACCTGAAATTTAAAATATATTGTTACATGCAGATCTGGCAACTCCGCAACTCGATCTCTCTCGAATAGACAAGAATTATGTAGAACAGTATACTTCATTATGTAGAAAGCCATAATTAAAGATCTAGAGCTTTCCAGTATAACACATACACACCGAAGGAAGCTTCGAAAAACTGTTCTAAGATGTATAAAAACACGAAAGCTTTGAGCGAGCAGTTCAGTTATTCAGCAACTTTTATGGAAGACGCGAACCAGGAAAGCGATAGAACAGTACGCGGCGGTAGTGCCATATAGTGCGAATTAAGTTGAAAATTGAATTAAGTGCGAATAAATAGATTATCACTTATTTTTAAACGAATTGTGTTTCTACTTGAAATCCCGGCGAACCCCTAGCTCGCAACAATATCAATTGCATGATGATTATAGTTGTTTCTCGAAATATCACCAAAAATCCCCCGTTTCCATCTACCACCTCCCATACAAATTGCACAATTTCATTAAATTCAATGCACTAAGTTTCTCAGTACCTACTCAATTTTTGAAGCTTAAATTTGGTACAAAACATTTTTATAGCTACTCTAGCACGATGTGAAACAAATTAGTTCAGTGCAGCCACTTCCCATACACAATTTCATAATACCACAAAAATTTCGAGTTCATCTATGGTATCGTATTATTGGGCTCTACGCACAATCGTAATCCTGTTAGGTTTTCAAGCTTAATGTTATTTTATTTCAACTTTTTTTTTAATTAACACAAGCTATAATTATTCACATGTCTTAAATGATCTTCAATACGTATATGATCTCAAATCACGGGATTAATTTGATCACGAGCCTCTCCCATTCAAATGCAAGTATCATGCTATCATTCTTAATAATTTACGGTTCTGATTCCAACAAAATACAAAAGATTGTGTTCAAAGAGCCTTTAAAGTAAGCAGATTATATATCCCATATAATGTAGTACTAACTACATTCTCAAAAATTACTTATTGTTGCGATTTTTATGCGGACGAAGTCGCGGGCGTTTGCTAGTAAAAAAAATAAAAATTTACAACAATTTTCACATGTTGAGTATAAAAATTAACTGTATACGAATGTATTTTTTAAATATTTTTTCGAAAACTTAATATATAAACTTATACTAAAAATATATATTTTTCTGAAATTAATAATGCGAGCTGAATTTCTTTCTTTAAGACATGTTGTACATGTTGAATGAACTTTAATTGAATTATTATTTAAACGGTTATTTTATTCTATATCTACATCTGATAATAAAAATTTCATGTTTTCCGGAGAGCATCCACTTTTATAAGCTATTCTTGATACCAGCAGTCCTTCCATATCTATATAAATATAATTGTAGTGTCTGTCTGTTATTTGTTTAGAAATGGCTAGAAGTTAGTTTTTCGCTTTATTTTAGCAATAACTAAGCAGAAACTCACGTTTTTAAAATTCTTCTCTGTCTGTACTTCTGCCTGTCTGTCCGGCTTTCACGCAAAAACGCCTGAGATGATTGTAATGAAACTTTCACAGTTTTTTAGGTATGCTTCGAGATGTAATCTGCTTTTGGTTTTATTTCCCTCTCCTCACGCCTTCTACCCCCTCCCATACAAAGTGACTCATTTTTAATAATATGTAATAATCAAATTTTCTTGGAAAGTTTAAGAGCTTTTAATTTGAAATTTAGAATGTATTATTTCTATTACAAATGCAATCTTTATTAAAATTCCTCCACTCCTTCGCCCACCTCCCATACAAACTACACTTTTTCATTAAATACTATACACAAATTTTCTCAGTACGTATAAATTCCATCGAGCTAAAATTGTGTACCGAATCCTTAATTAGCATTATTATTAATATCGGGAAAAACTAATCGATTATCTTCACTATTTCTACCCCCTCCCATACAATGTGGCACGATTCTAAGATTTTACAAAAATTCAATTTTCTTGGAAAGTGTGAAAGTCACAGATCTAAGATTTAAAATATATCAATTGCATAATGATTGTAGTTGTTTTTCGAAAAATCACTAAAAAGCCTTCATTCCTTCTACCACCTCCCATACAAACTGCACTTTTTCATGAAATACTCTAAACCAATTTTCTCAATACGTATAGCTTCAATCAAGATACAATTTTGTATAAGATACTTAATTACCATTATTGTTAATATTGGGAAAAAATGATCCGATTAGCTTCACTCCTGCTACCTCCTACCATACAAAGTCACACAGTTTCACAACTTTTCAAAAATTCTATTTTCTTGAAAAGTGTGAACGTTACTAAACTAAAATTTAAAATGTTTCAGTTTTGTTTCTCGAAAAATCACCAAAAAACACTCCCCTCCGTCTACCACCTCCCATACAAATTACACAATTTTACTAAATCCAATGCACTAAGTTTCTCAGTACCTATTCAATTTGAAGCTTAAATTTGGTACAAAACATTTTTATAGCTACTCTGGCATGATGTGAAACAAAATAGTTCAGTACTATCACCTCTTCTACCACCCCCCATACAAAATTCTTAACATCATAAAAATTTCATCTGTAGTATCGTTTGATTGGGCTTTACGCAGAGTCGTAGTCCTGTTATGGTTTTAAGCTTAATGTTATTTTATTTGGGCTTTTTTTTAAATTAACACAAGCTATAACTATTCACATGTCCTTAGTGCTCTTCAATACGAATATGGTCTTAGATCATGGGATTGATTTGATCACGAGCCTGTCCCATACAAATGCGAGTATCGTGGTTTCATTCTTAATAATTTATGGATCTGATTCCAACAAATTTTCTTCAAAGGTCCATTAAACTAATCAGTTTATATATCCCGGATAATGTATTACTAACTACATTCTCAAGAATTGCTTATTTTACGATTCTTACGCGGACAAAGTCGCGGGCGATTGCTAGTCTTTAATAAGATATCTATTATTTTGTAGGATCTCAACAACCTGATATGGCCCTTGATACTTTGGTAACAATTATTTGTTGATTCCTGGTACAATTGAAACGTTTCTCAGCATTACATAATAGTTTAATTTGTATTTATATGGAGCTTATGTTTTTTATCAGAATATGTTTTTATATTTTTGTGATTTATTAATGTGACAAGAAGCTTGGTTTCTAAATTGACTTAAATCGCGGTCCATTTTGGGAAACGCCGGTTTGAGATACGGAGAACTTGCAACTACCCTTATCCAAATAGAAGCATGTTTCAATTCCAAACCGTTATGTCCGCTTACTGATGATCCAACAGACGACACCGCTTTGATTCCAAGCCATTTCTTGATCGGAGATAAGTTATTGGCACCACCTGAAGTAGATTTATCAGAAGTTAACATTAATAGACTAGATCGATGGCAGCTTACCCAACGACTTGCTCAAACATTTTGGAACAAGTGGACGAAGGAATACCTCGCACGACTACAACAAAGGTCCAATTGGCTCCAGCAAGAAAAGTCACCCAAGGTAGATCTTTGTTTACTCAAGGACGAGAGACTTCCTGCGTACAAATGGCCACTTGCCAGAATCACCGAGATACACCCAGGAAGGGCCGCACTTATTAGAGTAGTATCAGTAGCAGCAAGAGGAAATACATTTAAGAGACCAGTAATCAAAATAGCCTTACTACCGACTCAAGACATTGAATCACACCAGCATTAAGAAAATTCCTATCACATCATTAATTATACATTGTCAACATCAATCAACATAGCGTGAATTTAGATAACTAGAAGGAGAAGGAGGTGAACTCCCAACATCGTTGGAAGAACTTCACCCTTTCAAATTCTTGGTACGCTCACAACAATTCGTAAATCATGTGGTCAATCAGCATTAAGCTCAAGATCTTTTAAACTGACATAGCAGCCCTGTATCGATCTTACTGAAACCGACAACTCAGCGGGGGAGAATGTTGGAATCCATCAACCAAACTTACTCAACGTAAACAAACTATGAAAAGTCAAATCTCAATGTTAACTTGTCAAAATAAATCAAATCATAGATATCACTCTCACACTAAAGTGATTTTTTGTTAATGTACCGAAATTTTCACTTTGGGCTAGTTCCCCTGAATTTTACCGGAATTTTCACTTTGGTTTTTTTTTTTTTGTAGTCAATTGTACCGAAATTTTTCTTTCGTTGATTGCACTTGACCGAGAGAACTAAGTCGTTAAACTTTTTTTGTATTTTTGAACTTGAAATTTTTTGAGACTTTGTATTAGCTTGTAGTAGTGTAATTTTGCAAATAGAATAGAATTAAAGATTTAGTGAAACATAAGAGTGAAGTGTTTTGGTTTTGATTTCGAACAGTGGAGTTCGAAAGATATAGAAAATCGTATTGAACAACTAGAGCCCTAAAAAAATCACTAAATATTTTCAACATTTTTGCTTTCCACCTCCCCCTCCTTACATCACCCAAATTAAATTTTTTACCAAAATCAAAGACTATATAGTTCTATAATCTGACAAATTTTTGATTTCATATCTATACGCAATTTTGAGATATAAAGATTTGTAATTTTGAAAAGTGCGCCATTTTAGAAATGCTCCCCATTTCCCCCGACTACTATTATGTCCACATGTTATATTCTTTTCATATTTCGCTAGTAAAGCTTAGTATACGTTTCAAGTTGCAATTACATAGCTTAAGAGACAGTTGAGATATTTATTCTTAGGAGTTTTTCCTTGCACCCCCTTGACCCTCCGCCTTACAATAATTAGCCTCTTTCTGAGCTGATTCTGGTGAATCTATATGCCACCTTAATGGTTCCAAAATATGAATTTTTTGTAATTAGTAATTTCAAATATAGAATAATTTGAAAAAAAAAAAAAAAAAAATTCGGCCAACAATTTGTTTCTAGCCCCCCCTTTTCGGACGTCAATGAATGAAAAAATTAAATTATTTTTAGAGTTTGTCCCACAAGCCTCTTCATACCTATGCTGATTTTCAGCTTCCTACCTGCATTTTTGGTGCAAGTGAAGATTTTGACTCTTTCCCTCACCGCCTCTCCCTCTCCCCAAATTTTAGATAATGAAGCTCACCCAATCAACAATCCACCCAAAAAAGAAACGCAAAAAAAAAATAATTTCAGGATAGCAAATTGTTTTTTCTGTGTCGATCACAATACTTTATTATTAGAATACTAAAGTAAAAGTGTTTGTATGGGGGGGAAAAAGAAAAAAAAACGTATAGAGTGGATTGAAATCACCATAGAAGTAAAATAAATAATAAAAAATAAATAAATATTCAGACAAAAAGCTTTTATACTTTTCGAGCATATCCGTTTATTGTCAAATTGCGGGAGGTGGTAGAAGGGGTAGAGCGCTTTGGGCTGTTCACGAACTTGACCTTACTTTTTTGTTAAAAATGACGTGTACAAAATTTGACTACCTAGCTCAACGCGTTCTCAAGCTAAAGATCGCACGGACGGACGGACAGACAGACGGATAGACGGAAATGGGGACGGACTGACGGACGGACGGACAGACGGACGGTCAGACGGACGGTCAGACGGACGGACGGACGGACGGACGGACGGACGGACAGACGGACATCCGGTTTGGAGATTTTTGAGTGATTATATAAACTTCTTTATCAATCATTTTTTTTCTCCGAGCCTTATTTCTTAGTGTTACAAACGTTGTGGCAAACTTATAATACTCTCAAATTTTATTTAAAGTATTATGAGGGAAAGTTTACCACATTTTGGCTCACCACCTACCTCCCCTTACATCACCGAACTTAAAATTTACCAAAATTAAAGGTCATATAGCTCTACAATCTGTAATTTCAACTTGATACCTGCATGGGATTTTGAGATTTAACAGTTTGAAATTTTGCAACGTGGGCCATTTGTGCAATGCTACCCATTTCCCCTACTAATGTTCAAATTTTATATTTCTTCCATGATCCGTTTTTTTCTTGCATTTTTAGGCTTATTTGGTTATGAAACTCGGAAAAATTAAATTTCAGGGTAGGAAAGCATTTTTCAATCATAATACTTTATTATTAGAATAAGAAAGTAAAATTAAGAATTTCTGTCTTCCCCACCCCATTAAAAACACAAACAGGAGTAATCTCGAGCCATTCCAAACCATCGTAGTTCTACTTTTTCTTTTGACCAGTGCTCCTTAATATTCCATCACATCCAAATTTGCTGTTTATACTCGGAATGAAATCTGACAGCATTATAAGTTTGCCACAAAGTTTGTAACGCTAAGAAATAAGGCTCGGAGAAAAAAACGAATGAATTAGAAGTTCATATAATCACTCAAAAATCTCAAAACCGGATGATGGTCCGTCCATCTGTCCGTCCGTGTACTCTCTACTTCGTTTGACTTTTATACACATTATTCGATAGCAGTTTCTCCGAAAACTTTTTGAATGCTTAATGCTTAAGTTAAGCCCAAGTAATTCGTGTGCGTTACAGTCAAATATTTAAATTTTCATTATTCCTTTCACACAGGACCGCTTTGCTTAGCCAATATCGAATTGATTCATAGAAAACATCTCTTAGATCTTTGTAATTTCACACAGATAAATCCACGTCTCTCAATATCCGAAATCCCATTCGAAACTCTGTCCATAAGAAGTCTCCACCCCCGCTCCTTTCGTTCAACACTTTCAATAAACGAAATCATTGGGAAAATAGTCGAAGCATAAAAGTCCTATTTTATGCATAAAGCACAATTTGTTCGCGCCAATCACATCTTTAAACATCTCCCATTCTGAAATCCTTTTCACCGAGAGCAACATATAAAATCGAATTTTATATCCTTCGCTAAGAAAGGAAAACGACGTCAAAAAAGAAAAAAAGCAGGAAGATATCCCTTTTTCCTTTCTTTCTTTTCTTTACTCCCTTTATATGTGTGTGGAGCAAATTCTCAATCTTTCTTTGAATCAATTCCATTCCAGTTTTTCCTCCTTTTTTATTGTTATAGGTGTATGATACCGTACCAATTCTTTTTCTCTTATATATGAAAGTCCTAAAGTTCTTTTGAATTTCGGAACAACTGGAAAAAATAAAAATAACAGAACTGTACATATCCTTTTCTTCTGATTTTGATTCCCATCGTCATCGTTCGAATGAAAATATCAAGGATTTTTTGTGAATTCAATGCACGCCCCCGATCTATCGTTAGAAAGACATGTACTATGCCAGACTCGATGGGTACAATAATACTGAAAGGATGAAAAACTGTCGGTAAAGCCTTTTTTCCACGTAGCATGTCTGTAAAGGTTGGCAAAGATTTCGACTAGGATCTAATATCTAGAAGAGTGTTGTTGTACATAGGAAAATTATTGTAGTTGAGAATTTTACAGGAATAGAAACTGATTGCATTTTGGCCAGTTTGTAAAATTAGGAGTCATTAGAAATGAAGTTCAGCTCGGTTTGAAGTTTAGCTCGTTTTACCAAAGAATGCAGCGATTTCTTGGTCAAATGGCTGAAGTATTGGCCTTAACTAAGATTAAATTTGCTAGGGTGTAGCCTAGTGGGTAGCATGTTGGTCTACAATGCGAAGGTCGGGAGTTCAAATCCTGGTCGACGCATAATTCCAGCACACTGCCTGCTTGGGTATCCCATGGTCACTTCAATCTACGAAAATGAAAAATTCGAAGATAGAGGGTTGTGGAAGGTCTAACAAGCGTTCCACAATAAATAATGAAAAATGTTAAGGAACCTGAAGGTCAGGAGGTCAAGGCCCGATTTGGGCTGTAGTGCCATTGTAGTCGAAGATTAAATTAGTCCAACTCATTAACATGTTCCAGTTGGATAAAGTAGCTCCTCCGTTAAGCTTACAAAGAAGTTGTATACCTTCAAGACCTAATGCTACCACCAAATTTTAGACATATTCTAGCCAGATATCATTTCCAACGATGAACTTTTTAGTACGAGTACAGCTGGACATAATAAGATAGGTATTGAAATTCACAGACGGAAAAGGCAGAGGATCGATCACATTTTGAGGAAGTAAGTGTAGAAGATCTCTAAGCACATTCCGGATTGTAATCCTCAAGGAAGACGCCATGATCATTGATCGACTATGTGGCATAAAAGCGAACATTTGAACAGGAAGCTGGCGTAATAAACAAGTCCTGTTGCAACTAAAGGTCAATACTTGGGATTGAGCCTTGTGGAATATGGGCTGTATCCCTATTGCTCTTAATAGGAAATTGATTGATTGATTGACGAGTACTAATGCTACAGGTACTTCTACACTATTACGTTTCAATGGTACGCAAAAACTATGTTAATACATCATTTTTAAGGCACCGGGTATAACTTAGGGGGTCACCTTTAATGAATTGTACAGTTCAGTCGGTAAAAGGAATTTATAAAAACTAAAGAATGACAGAAATAACGGTGATAATAAAACTTTGAAACTGAGTTCTATTATTAAGATAGGATTTAAGCCAGTCAAGTAAGGATCCTGTCACACCAATTTTTTTTAACTTTAAAATCAGGACATTGTGATCAACTCGGTCGAACACTTTGCTAAAGTCGGTGTATATTCGTCGATTTGATGCCCATTTTCCAGTGCGCAGAGCGTATCAGATACAAGAATCATGAGATTCGTCGTGGTCGAGCGACCTTTTCTAAAGCCGTGATGCTGGTCATTAAGAATAGGGTTGATCATATTGGTCAATTTATCACAGATAATTTTTTCGAAAAATTTCGGTATAGCTGATAGAATTGCTATATCTCTGTAGTTCTCAACTTTTTGTTTGTCTCCATTCATGTGGATGGGTGTGAGATGCGACGATTTCCAAGCCGAGGGGAAAGTTTCCAATGACAGTGACTTGTTGAAGAGATGGGCACACTTTGATAAAAATGGGAGAGGAATAAGATCAGGATTGTAATTGACCGCCTTACAGTACAGTCGTGTTTCCATTTAGCTCCGCGAAATAATAATTATTTGCCTATAGCGATCAATTATTACGTTCCATTTTTTTTCGGTCGTCTTGTGCTTGTTTTTTTTAATATATATATTTTTTATATATAATAGTATTGTTATAACTTGTTTTGCGTGCCGCTTACCTGTGCGTTTTGGTTGACTCTGCAGTTATTGACTGATAAAATTAAATTAAAGTAATTGCATAACAGTGAACTATCGGAAATCATTTCTGCAAACTTGACCTAGTTCTTCTATTCGATTTCGATGACTTTTATTAAACGATTGCATATAAAATAATAACAGTGGACTCTTTTTAATTACTTGAGCGAAAAACTTGACCTAATTTATCTAAATACTGTTGCGAGCTAGGGGTTCGCCAGATTCCAAAGAAAACTCAATTCGTTTTAAAATATAAGGATAATTTATTTATTGCACTTTATACACAATTTACCGATCACTTCACTAAATTCGCTCTAAAAACTTAATTCGTACAACCCAGGAACACTGCCGATCTATCACTTTCGCTTACTTACACCGATAGGTGTTTTCCATGAAACTATCACTGAGTAACTGGATTCCTTGTCGTGAGCTCTGGCTATTTATAATGGATTTATCCGGGTCTCGAACCTTCTCTGGTGTATGTTTTTCTGCTGGGTCTGGACTATTCTGGAAGTTACTAGATGGCGTCGGGTGTCATTGTTTGTGTCTTTGAGAAATTACTAGAAGCCCTCTACATGTTGGAAGAATATTCTAAATAGTTCTGGCAGATTTGAGAGAGATCATTGCCAGATCTATAACATTACCCTCTCCTTAGTCCCTGTTCGTCCCGAACAGAGTCGTTCACTTCCGCAATGGCACCGTGGTACTTTGTTAGTCGGTCGAGATGTACCACTTTCATTTTTGTACGGGGTTTTTGATGTAATTGAATCCGATAGACGACATCGTTTAACCGGTTGATTATCTGGTAAGGGCCTTCCCAGTTGCGCTATAGTTTCGGCGATCTGCCCTTCTGTCGTTTGGGATTGTATAGCCAAACTAAATCACCCTCTTGGAATCCTGATGAATTCGCCCGTTGATCATACCTCGTCTTCATGCGGTCGGTCGCCAAATCAATTTTATCTCTGACCAGGTTATAAATTGTGTTTAGTCGACATCGAAGATCCGAGACGTAATCTTTGGCATTCGTTGGTTGGTCTGGTGGCACTCCAAACATTAATTCCGCAGGGACTCGAATATTCCTTTCGAAAATGACTCGGGACGGTTTTTCTCCTGTTGTTGAATGCACCGATGTTCTGTGGGCCATTAAAAATAGAGGGATGTGCTGATCCCAGTCCTGTTGCCTCTCGCTGACGAGTTTGGATAGGTTTGAGTTCAATGTCCTATTGAAACGTTCCACCATTCCATCGGACTGTGGATGTAATGGAGTTGTCCTGGTTTTGTTTATTCCCAGCATTTGGCACACGTGTTTGAATATTTGAGATTCAAAATTGCGCCCTTGATCGGAGTGTAGTTCACGTGGAGCTCCAAATCTGCTCACCCAGTTGGTAACAATTTGTTCGGCGACGGTTACTGCTTCTTGGTTTGGAATTGCGTAGGCTTCAGGCCACTTGCTGAAATAATCAATGACCACTAGAATGTAGCGATTACCATTTTCTGATTCCGGAAATGGTCCAGCAATATCCACAGCAATTCTCTCAAATGGGACTCCCACGTTGTATTGTTGCATTTCTCCCCTGGATCTGCGGTGTGGTGCACACGTAGTACATTTACGGCACCAATTTTCGACATCATCTCGGAGATGGATCCAATAGAACCTTTCTCGTATCTTTGCCAAGGTTCTATTTACACCCAAATGCCCACCGGAGGTACCTCCATGATATTCCTTCAAAACCTCCTCGACTTTACAATGCGGGACGATGGTTTGCATGTGATACGACTTTCCGTCAGCGTTTTCCCATTTCCGTTTTAATAATCCGCCGTCTAGGTGAAGGGAGTTCCATTGTGCCCAATAACACTTCAGGGTTTCGCTGAATTGTGAGATGTCTTTCCACTCAGGCCGTTTCATTTCGTCCTTCCATGCCATGATCGGTGAAATATCTGGATCTTTACGTTGGGCATCTTCCAGTTCTTGCTGTTTCCATCCATCCTTTGGTTCGGTCGTTATCATTTGAATGGTTTCTCCGGCTTCTTTTCCTTCTACACGGTGACAATGCTTGCAGTTCGGTGGACAAGGACGACGTGAAAGCGCATCGGCATTACCGTGGATTCTTCCTCTTCGATGAACAATTTCAAAATCGTAGGATTCGAGCCTTTCAATCCATCTGGCTACTTGGCCTTCGGGGTTCTTAAACTGAAGTAGCCATTTAAGCGATGCGTGATCCGTTCGAAGAAGGAACTTTTGACCATAGAGATATTTGTGAAAATGTTTCGTTGCTTCTACAATGGCTAATAGCTCTCGGCGAGTTACGCAATAGTTCCTTTCTGCTTTTGAGAGTACTCGGCTGTAGTATGATAGCACTCTCTCCTGCCCGTCGATCTCCTGTGATAGCACTGCTCCGATACCGACATTGCTGGCGTCAGTATCTATGACGAAACCGTAACCTGGTTTTGGGTACGCCAGAACTGGGGAGTCGCAGAGTTGGTCTTTTATTTTCTCAAATGCTTCCTGGCACTGTTGACTCCATGTAAATGACTTTCCTTTTTCCGTTAACTGATGCAGACATTTCGCCGTGTTGGCAAAGTCTTTTACGAATCGACGGTAATATGTCGCTAAGCCTAGGAAGCTGCGCAACTGGTGTTTATCACTCGGAGTAGGCCAGTTTTTCACCGCCAGTATCTTCTCCGGATCCGTCTTTACGCCATCAGCTGAAACGATGTGACCTAAGTACTTGACTTCTGCACTAAATAAAGTGCACTTTTTCGGACTCAGTTTTAATTTTGCCGCTCGTAGTCGCTGGAAGACTTCCTGCAGATTTTTTAGGTGTTCCTTGAATGTTCTGCCGATAACGATCACATCATCCAGGTAAACGAGACAAGTTTTCCAACTCAGGCCACGCAAAACGAATTCCATTAGTCTTTCAAACGTAGCTGGAGCACTGCACAAGCCAAATGGCATTACGATGAATTGCCACAGTCCACTGCCGACAGAGAATGCTGTTTTCTCTCTATCTTTTTCATCTATCTCCACTTGCCAGTAACCACTTTTCAGATCCAACGTCGAGAACCATTTAGCATCAGTCAGGGTGTCCATAATATCGTCGATTCTTGGTAGTGGATAGCTATCCTTTTTCGTAACATCATTCAGTCGCCTGTAGTCCACACAAAAACGGGTACTGCCGTCCTTCTTCTTTACCAGCACTACTGGCGATATCCACGGGCTCTTTGATTCTTCGATGATTCCCTGATGCTCCATAGTTTTGACCATTGAATTGACTTCTCCTTGTTTCGCTAATGGTACTCTTCTTGGAGGTTGACGTATCGGTGAAGCACTTCCCGTATCTATGCGATGTTTCACTAAGTTTGTTCTGCCATAGTCGTCATCACCGGTGGAAAAGACGTCGCTAAATCCTTCGATTAGATCTACTGCTTGCTTGTG
This sequence comes from Chorisops tibialis, assembly GCA_963669355.1. Classification (NCBI taxonomy): domain Eukaryota; kingdom Metazoa; phylum Arthropoda; class Insecta; order Diptera; family Stratiomyidae; genus Chorisops; species Chorisops tibialis. Next base: position 165,239,013 of record OY770263.1, on the reverse strand, counting down.
TTGTTCTCCTCTAAGGTTGCTTGACTGAAGAAGTGTTGATGTTACATTGTCCTTCCTTCTTGGCTTATTTTTGGAGGGTACGTCATGTGGTTCTGCCTTGTCGATACTCGTCACCGCCGATATTGGTTCACAGCTGCCAATTACATCTCCTTTCTTTACGCTGGTAGTGCTGTCCGCAACGTTCAGGACTCTTATTGGTACCATCATTTTCTCATTCCTTTTTACGAGCGTTTTTCCTAGTATCAGACTTCGTAATGCAGGTGTCGTTTCCGGTTCTATGAGGTAGAATCGGTGGTTCCCGGGATCACCATCGAGCTCTGCCCAAATAACATTCTCAGATGACTTTGGTATGTCGGCATCTTCGCATAATACAACTCGCAGCTTTGTTGTTTTGGAGGATGTTATTTCCATCGGGATTTCAATATTCCGCCACTTCATTATTCGTTGTCCTAGGTCCAGCTGGATACCGTGTGGTTTCAGAAAATCCATTCCAAGGATACACTCATCGGTAATGTCAGCTACCACGAATACATGCGAGAAGGTCAAATCCCCAAGCTGTATGTCACGAGCTATTTCTCCATGGACCGTTGTAGTTTCTCCTGTAGCAGTGCGAAGTGCGTACTTCTTGGTGTTGTGAAGCCAAGTGCGATCTACGAGGTCAGATCTTAGCACTGACCGTGTTGCGCCTGTGTCGACTGTTATGATGCAGTTTAATTTGCCGACTCGACCACTCATATATAAGTCGTTTTCACAACGATGTAGTCGAGAAACTGCGATGACGGTTCCGGGGGCGTCGATTCTACCAGCCAACTTCTGCCCCATGAAGTTGGCCTTTACTCGTTTCCCGGACTGTCATTAGGCGAAGCGTGCTCTCGTGACGGTTCGCCCCTTCCTCCTCTTTGTTTAGCAGCGCAGCCGGAACAGTAGTTGATCGCTTTTCTGGATTTGCGGCAGTCGCGTTTTAAGTGTCCTGCCTGTCCACAATTCCAGCATCGGGGAGCACCAGATCCTTCGCTCCGCTTGGTGTACTCGGCTTTCTGACACACACATTCTTCTACTATTTCTCGAACTCGATAGTTACTCCGCGAGCTTTGCTTGGCAGCTTCGAACGTCAGCCCATATACTAAGGCTTCGCCAATCGTTTTCTTACCTGCCAGTTTTAACGCCTGTTGCAGCTCTCTGTCCTGTACAGCATTGTTAAATGCGAAAACAGCTGTATCGTTGCGTTGCTCTGTTTGCGCATTGGGCAGCGATAATAGTGTGAGTCGTTCAATATCGCGTGCCAGCTCTTGAAGTGTTTCACCGTTCTTTTGAGTTCGGTTGTAAAGTTGCGTTTTGTAGATCTCTCGCATGTGGTCACTGCCATAATGAAGATCCAATGTCTGGACTAACGTTGAAAAATCTTGTTGTTGCTCCTGCGGAATCGTTTGAAGAACCTCTGCTGGTGGACCTCTTAGCGCCAATATAAGAGCTGTTCCCCGTTCTAGATCATTCCAATGGTTGTTTCTTGCGGCAGCCTCAAATTGGGTCTTATAAATAGCCCACGGTGTTTGTCCATCGAAGATTGGAGCCTTGAGACCCTTGTGCGCAACGTGTTCTGTCTTGATGAAGCCAGTCGCTTTGACGTTATCGAAGTCCCTTTTTAGCCGTTCGACTTCTTCTTCGAAGACTCGAAGTTTCTTCTCTACTTTTTCTTCTATTGCTTTACCCATGGTGTCTATTTTATTATTTTGTAGCTCCAATTTTCGGTTGAGGTCTTTTGAGGTCTGATCTAATTTTTCATTCAGGTCCGCTGACAGCTGACTTTGTTGGTCTAATTTCTGATTAATGTCCGCTGATTGTTGCTCTAATTTCTGATTAATGTCCGCAGATTGTTGTTTAATGTCTACTGATTGTTGCTCTAATTTCCGATTCATGTCCGTTGTCACAGCTGATTGTTGTTTAATGTCGACTGATTGTTGCTCCAATTTGTTCATCATTTGTTGCATTAACTGTGTTAAGGCATCCGATGTACCGGAGCACTCCTCTTTACGAGCTTCTTCGATTTGGAACTCAAAACTATCTGCATCTTCACCCTCAGCCTGCAGTGTCTCGATCATACGGTTGACAAGTTCAGACTTGCTCCCTGTTGTAGGTAACTCGCGTCTACTGAGCTCTTCCTTCAGCTCCGTTACTTTTAAGTCTTTTAAATAACGCGGCATTTTCACTACCGATTATTTCCAGTTTTTCCGCGATTCGAATTCACTTAAATTTACGTCACTGCTCACTAAATCACTCGAGATTATTCGATTTCACAAAATTCTCACTGTCCGTTCGAGAATTTTAGTTCCGCGATTTTACTTCGCTAATTAAAGTCACTGTTCACTAGAGCACTCGAGAATATTCGATTTCACAAAATTCTCACTGTCCGTTCGAGAATTTTAGTTCCGCGATTTTACTTCGCTAATTAAAGTCACTGTTCACTAGAGCACTCGAGAATATTCGATTTCACAAAATTCTCACTGTCCGTTCGAGAATTTTAGTTTCACTTTTTCGCTCTCACAAAATTATCCGTTCGAGAATTTTAATTTCACTCGCGATTTTTAACCCGAATTTATCCTTAAAATCCCACTCTTCTGACACCAATTGTTGCGAGCTAGGGGTTCGCCAGATTCCAAAGAAAACTCAATTCGTTTTAAAATATAAGGATAATTTATTTATTGCACTTTATACACAATTTCCCGATCACTTCACTAAATTCGCTCTAAAAACTTAATTCGTACAACCCAGGAACACTGCCGATCTATCACTTTCGCTTACTTACACCGATAGGTGTTTTCCATGAAACTGTCACTGAGTAACTGGACTCCTTGTCGTGAGCTCTGGCTATTTATAATGGATTTATCCGGGTCTCGAACCTTCTCTGGTGTATGTTTTTCTGCTGGGTCTGGACTATTCTGGAAGTTACTAGATGGCGTCGGGTGTCATTGTTTGTGTCTTTGAGAAATTACTAGAAGCCCTCTACATGTTGGAAGAATATTCTAAATAGTTCTGGCAGATTTGAGAGAGATCATTGCCAGATTTATAACAATACGTTGTGTTTCCCTTACCCAGAGACTCTAAATTTGAATTGCAATATGTCTTCTTCATCATCATCCTTTGAGTTATGTGGTGTTTGCGCGAAGATTCTGAACAATGACAATCGTATCACATGTGATGGAATTTGTGAGCATAGCTTCCATATTGGTTGTGTCACATCTTCTCGGATCCCGAAAAATTTAAGTAGTTATACATGCACCGAGTGTAGTGCTATTAAACCGTGTCACGTTCTGAGATTGTTTAATATTACTTCATCGCGGATTGACTCGAACAACACTGCTTTAGAAGATCTAAAAAGTGTTTGTTCTTTCATAGCAAATAAAGTTAATAGCCTGAATGATACTATATCGAACCTTAGCGATTGTATCGAAGAATTTCGTGATTACGGATCCCAACTGGACAAGCTACACTCATGTTGCAATTTAATTCAACATGACTCATCCAAATTGCAGAAGAAGTGGACGCAATCTGATTCAAAATTGACGACGATAATAAATAGTTTATCGGACAACATCTCTGCAACGTTAACAGACAACGTCTCGCTTCCGGACGGGCATGCTGTTACATCCAAGCTCAACAACATTTATGACGAAGTCAAGTCAATTAAGGTGCATGTTGCCAATGCCGACAAATCTCTTGTGACCGTGTCAAATCAACTACGTCACACTTTTGGATTCGAAATCAGGCAGCCAGACGATTTAGCAACAAAACTTGTTGATTTTGAACGCGAAGTGGCCATCACCCGTTTTGTTTGTGGGGACAAAACTGATGAATTACGAGACCCCTCTTCACCTCAGCTCTCGCAAAATAATTTTCATATTCAGACAGTTTCGTTATCGCCTGTTCAACCGTTCTCGCTGCCAAAAGTACATCTATCGGAAAATGATCTTGACACACCGAAGACATCGCTGGTCAAATTCAACACAACTTGGTCTCTAGCTGATTGGGATGCAAGAATCAAGAAGCTCAACAGTATTAATAAGGAAATGAAAAAATCGCCAGACACATTTACTTATTTTGTCACGGGAGCTCCACCGAACTCGAATGAATCATGGCTAAGTAAAACCCTTATAGATCAATTTTCTATAACGGGCTGTAAATGCGAGAAGCTACCGACCCGCAGACCTAGTGGTATTAAGTACACAAATTTCAAACTGTACATGCCCAAGCAGTATGACTGGATCTTCTTCAGCACGAAATCGGGCGTCTTCCACTTCGATTCCACTTCCTACCTCAAATTTAGCCCCAATCCTTACTTCGAATCCTGCCCTAGCTTCTGGTCCGTACAATAATTTCGTGCGTGGAGAAACAATTAATCCTTACCCTTCATCGTCAAAAACATATATTAAGGATAAAAATGCAAAGTCTTCTAACGTAAATCTTAAATGTGCAGTTGCTGGTCACAATAACCCCCCTTTCCTTGACCCACTTTTTCCTCCAGTCGTAAAGCTCTCGATGAACTCTGCAAATTCTGAGGAGAATAGATATTTATTATCACGATTGAGAGAGCACAGAATATTTGACAACGTGCGGCTGTATCTTGCGTATATGCACAACAAATCTGATTCAACCTGCATTAATGGTAAAACAAAAACCAGTCTGATGCTATCCATTCAACAAGAAGGGCTTCCAACGGATTTAAAAGCGTTGCAGCTGATCTACACACGCTTCCACGAGCAGTTCAATCTTTCTCCTGACCAAGTTCATAAGGATCTCGCGACGTACGGTTCCCATGTTTCCTCGAAGCATATTTCTGATATGCAAAAAAGCCGGGAAGATCAAAATCGGTTTTTTCGTTCCTAACTCAAAAAGTAACCTACGTTTTTTTTACCACAACGTAGGTGGCATTAGAGGGAAGATAAATAATCTCTTCATTGACGCGAAATCTTGTCACTTTAATGTCATAATTATTACGGAAACTGGGCTAAACGACTGCTTCAAAAATGAAGAAATTCTGGACAACGACTGGACCATATACAGAAATGACAGGAATTACAGCGCAACAGGTCTTTCAAAAGGAGGAGGCGTCCTGATTGCAGTTCATAAATCTCTATCTAGCAAGATTGTTAACACAACACCATCAACACTTTTTGAACATAAATTTATCAGAATCAAACTGATAAATAAATATATTTACATAGGTGTTGTATATATCCAGCCTAACTCTGAAGACCAAAAATACCACGACATTCTTGACATTTTTCATACTGTCTACTGCTCTTTGGCAGAAAATGACAATATTTTCCTTCTCGGCGATTTTAATCGCCCAAGTATCTCTTTTCACACGAATCATTCGGATAACACTATTATACCGGGGAATCTCACGACTGATATTGACACAACTATTATCGACACTCTGTATAATAACGACTTACATCAGGTAGTAAATTTACCCAATAAAAATGGGCGATGGCTTGATATGATTTTTACCGACGCATATGATGAAGTGATTGTTGGCCATGCCTCTGACGCTGAGAATCTTTTCTCTAATACTCAACATCACTCTGCCATCATAGTAGATCTACCATACGATCACACTAATTTTGTTCACTCTTACAATAATAATATTGTATTTGACTTCCGTAATGCTGATTTCAATGGCATTAATAATGAATTGTCCACGATAGACTGGACAGCCCTGTTCTCATCTAATGATCTTGACAATGCCATAACAGCATTCTACGATGTGATCTTTGAAATTGCTATCAAGTACGTCCCTGTAATAAAGCAAAAAGATAAATTATCGGAACCCTGGTTAGATAAAAACCTAAGATCACTGCGGAATTGAAGAAATAAACTATTCAAAAAACTTAAGAAAGTGGGCGCAATCTCCCCCAATCTCCAAAAAAAATATGACACGCTGGCTTCAGAGTTCTCTTCTGAGTCCCAGACTGCATATGAAGGTTATGTAAAAAAAATCGGTGAAGATATCATAACAGAACCAAAAAGATTTTTCGACTTCGTTAACACAAAACGTAAAAGTTCGGGTTATCCCGTAACCATGACCAATGGAATCACGCAATCTTCTTGCAAGCATGATATCTGCGGCATGTTTGCTGACCGTTTTCGCGACGTTTTTGGAGTACAGTCGGATTCGACCGAAATCGAGCCCAACATTTCGGTTCCTCCACTCGTTGAAAATATTTCATTAACCATTGAGGAGGTGCTTAATACTCTTACAACTATTGATGTCAAAAAAGGTCCAGGTCCTGATCTTATTCCTCCCTTATTTTTATCGAAGTGTGCCCTTCAGCTCTCAACACCTTTATACTGGCTCTTTAACAAGTCACTCTCATTGGGAGTTTTCCCATCGGCTTGGAAATCGTCGCATCTCACACCCATCCATAAGAATGGTGACAAACGAAATGTGAAGAACTATAGAGGTATAGCTATTCTATCAGCTATACCGAAATTATTCGAAAAAATTATCTGCGACCAATTAACCAAAATAATCAACCCTATTCTTAATGACCAGCAGCACGGTTTTAGAAAAGGGCGCTCAACCATGACTAACCTCATGATTCTAGTATCTGATACACTCTGCGCACTGGAAAATGGGCATCAAATTGACGCAGTATACACTGACTTTTGCAAAGCCTTCGACCGAGTTGATCACAACATCCTGATTTTAAAATTAAAAAAAAATGGTGTTACAGGATCCCTTCTTGACTGGATTAAATCCTATCTTAGTAATAGAACTCAATTTGTCAAGTTCCAAGGCTCTATTTCCAAGGAAATCGTAGTGTCCTCTGGGGTACCCCAAGGAAGTCACTTGGGACCTCTCTTATTTAATATTTTCATCTCAGATCTATCTGAAGTATTAAAAAATGTCTCTCATCTGTTGTACGCTGATGATCTGAAAATTTATCATACTGTTACCTCACCCGCTGATGCCGCATTTTTGCAATCTAAGCTTATTGCACTAGATGAGTGGTGTAGTCAGAACAAGTTAGAGCTTAATGTCGGTAAATGCCACGTGATAAGCTTCTCACATAAAAGATCCACATACCTACATGACTATTTCCTGAGTGGATCTCAACTACATCGTGTATGCTTTAAATCTCACTACAACCGATTAATCTCAAAAGCCAATAGACTTCTTGGATTTATTAAGAGAAGAGCCAAAGAGTTTAAGAATGTATGGGTCACTAAAACATTATTCTGTTCCCTTGTCCGTCCTCTTCTGGAATATGCATGTCCCATCTGGGACCCCTCTTTCCAGTTATATAGCAACAGAATAGAGTCAATACAGAAGCAATTCCTTCTCTTTGCTCTTAGGGACTTGTATGATCCTAGAGACTTTGAGAACCTTAGACCGTACGCAACTAGGCTCCAAATATTAAATCTTTTACCTCTTAGTTCTAGAAGAACTATGCTCACATCCTGTTTTACCTTAGATGTTTTGAATGGCGATATTATGGTAGATCACATACCAGATAAATTCAGACTCAATGACAATGTCAGGCTGACGAGACATTCAAGACTACTAAAGGAATATCCGCATAGTACAGTTTACGGACAAAATGAGCCTATTAACAGATGTTGTAGAGTATTTAACAAATTCAGTGTACACTACACACCTCCATTGAGTAAATTGACATACAAACTAAGACTGCGCTCTGTTTTATAAAGTATCCCAAACCCTGTATAACCATCCTTCTACCAGTGTCCATCTTACTAGTTAGATTAAGTTACGTAAGTTAAATTGTCTTAAGTTACATTAAATTAAATTAAATAATATAAGTTAATTATTATGTAACTAAATATCTTGTTATGATAAATAAATAAATAAATACCAGGACCTGGACCTTTTTTGATTTCAATAGTTGTCAGAGCATCAAGCACCTCCTCAATAGACAATGAGATATTGTCAACTAGTGGAGGAGCCGAAATGTTGGGTTCGTTTTGGGTTGAATCTGACTAGGCACCAAAAACTTCTTGAAACCGGTCAGCAAACATATCGCAGATATTACGTCAGCAGGAAGATTGCGTGATCCCATTGGATATACCGAACTTTTTGCTTTTGTGTTAACAAATTCCAAAAATCTTGTTGGTTCTGTTATAATATCTTTACCAATTTCTTTACATAACACTCATACGCAACGTAATTATCAACAATTTTAAAGATTACATCATAGAACAATGTTATGGCTTATTCAAGATCATTACATAAGGAAAGGGATGTCCAGTCTATCGAAGACAGTTCATTATTAATGCAATTGAAGTCAGCATTACGGAAGTCAAATACAATAATATTGTAAGAGTGAACAAAATTAATGTTGTTTCATGGTAGTTCTACTATGATAGCAGAGTGATGTTGTGTATTAGAGAAAAGATTCTCCGCGTCAGAGGCAGGGCTAACAATCACTTCATCATATGCATCGGTAAAGATCATATCAAGCTATCTCCCATTTTTATTGGGAAAATTCACTACCTGATGTAAGTCATTATTATACAGTGTATCGATAATAGTGGTGTCAACATCAGTCGTAAGATTTCCCGGTATAATAGTGTTGTCGGAATGATTAGTCTGAAAAGAAATACTTGGGCGATTAAAATTGCCGAGAAGAAAGATATTGTCATTCTCTGTTAAGAAGCAATTATGACCATGAAAAATGTCAAGAGTGTTGTGGAATTGTGGTCTTCAGAGTTAGGCTATATACAACAACGATGTGAACATATCTATTAATCAGTTTGATTCTGATAAATTTATGTTCAAAAAATGTTGGTGCTGTGTCTACAATCTCACTAGATAAAGATTTGTGAACTGCAATTAGGACACCCCTCCATTTGACAGACCTGTTGCGCTGTAACTCCCATCATTTCTGTACACGGTCCAGTTGTGGTGCAGTATTTCCTCATTTTTGAAGGAGTCATTTAGGCCAGTTTACTTAATAATAATTACATTAAAGTGACATGTTTTCGCATGAATGAAGAGATTATTTATCTTCCCTCTAAGCCCACCTCCGTTGTGGGAGAAAATTCGTAGGTTATTTTTAGAATTAGGAACGAAAAAACCGATTATGATCTTCTCGGCTTTATTGCATATCAGATATATGCTTCGAGGAAACATAGGAACCGTATGTGGCGAGATCTTTATGAACTTGGTAAGGAGAACGATTGAACTGCTCGTGGAAGCGTGTATAGATCCGTCGTAAAGCTTCTAGCTCCGTTGGAAGCCCTTTCTGTGTAATTGATAGTATCAGACTGGTTTCCGTTTTGACATTAATACAGGTCTCGTCAGATTTATTGTGCATATAAACAAGATAAGCCGCACATTGTCAAATATTCTATGCTCACATAACCGTTATAATAAATATCTGTTCAGAAATTTTTGTAAGCACCCGGAACTATGATAGAATTCGAAGTAAGAATTGGGGCTAAATTCGAAATACGAAGTGATGTCGAAGTAGGAACTGGGACTAGATTTGAATTAGGTAGTGAATTTGAAATAGGAAGGTTGATGGAATGAGATAATGAATTGTTACTGGTGTTAACGCGATTAGTTGTAGCTATAGTAATAGTGTTAGTATTAGTTTTATGGTGCATTGAATTGAGAAAAGATTTTTTTCTTATTCGTAATTACATTGTTCCTAAAATTATTATTACCATTGTTAATATTATTACTATTTGTATTTATATTTTTACTTTTATTATTGTCTTTACTCTTATAACTAATATTGTGATTCTTATTATAGTTAGAGACTAGTTCGCGTTCGAAATCAACGAATTTCGTTGTTAAATCGTCGGGCTGTTTGATTACGAATCTGGATGTTGTGTGACTCAATTGGCTTGATACCGTCACGAGAGATTTGTCCGCCTTCGTAATAAGTAGCTTAACTGACCTGACGTCATCATGGATACTGGTAAGCTTGCTTGTAACCGCGTTCACCTCCGAGAGTGAGACGTTATCTGTTATTGAAGATACACTATTAGTAGAGATATTATCTGATAAACAATTTAGAATTGTAGTTAGTTTTGAATCCGATTGTGTCCACTTCTTTTGTAATTTAGATGCGTCGTGTTGGATTAAACCACAAGAGTTAACTTGTCCATCTGTGATCCGCTGTCACGAAATTCATCAATACAGTCGCTTAAGAGGAGCTCTACCTAAGAAATTGAAAAAAACCGATTTTTATTTTTAAGAACGTGACACGGCCTTATTACGATACACTCGGTACATATGAAGCTGCCTGAATTGGTCGAGATTTTACACAATCAATATGGAAGCTTTGCTCACAAATTCCATCACAAGTAACATTATCAACATTGTTAACAGCCTTATGGCAGACACTACATAATGCGAAGGACGTTGATAAAGGAGAAGCCATTTCACAAATGAGAACTATAGTCACTGGCCGAGGTGATTATTGATAGTCAATTGTTATGTAATTTAATCAGTCAATAATTACATGTTACCAAAATCGCAAAGCGGTTCACACAGAAATCAACAAATACTAAATACAAACATTAGCACAAGACGACCGATAATTTTGATTGAAAAGTGGAACGAAATAATTGATTGATATTGAAAGTAATTATTTCGCGGAGCTAAACCAAAAGACATCTGTACTGTAGGGCGGTTGCAGCAGTTTTAGGTAATGCAAAAGTAATTCTTCCTCTTTTTCAATAGCACAACAGCCCAGTTCGAGACTTGGTCTCCTAACTTTCAGGTTACTTAATTTCCTTATTTTCTATTGTGGAACTCTAAGTACTTTCCTAGACAAAGAGGTAGATTTTAACAATGTAACGACATAAGCTGTTGTGGAGATTGTCCGCTCTGCTCAAGTAAATAAAACGATCAGCGCATGGATCGAAACATTGCTTAGAAACAGATCTTTAGCGTCGAAATGGAGCAAAGCATTCTTTTAAAAGCGCACCAGCGGAGGAACTCCACAAGTGGGAGTTTTTTTTCCACTTTTGTGGGTATTGACTTTGAATGGCTTAGTCAAGGACCTAAGAAGTTCACGGGTAAATGTCGTAGCTTATGCTCTTGACGTAAGGATACTAATATCAGGTAAGGGCACAAACACATAATCGAACTCAGAGAAGGAGCTCTTAAAAACTACACTGGGCAAAAGGCACCGGGCTTCACGTAAACCCGTAAAAAAACGGAACTGGTGCTCTTCACTAAGAAAACTAAAAGTCACGAATTTAGGCTATCGAAAATAGAAAGCACGGAACTACTCTGACCAGGGACGCAAAGTTTCTAGGAATAACCCTCGACAATAAGCTAACATGGAAACAAAACATTGAGGAGCAATCAACTAAGGCCAGCATTGCATTCCAGTCGTGCAAAAGAATGCTCGGTGGAAAGTGGGGACTGAACCCGAGCATAACACGCTGGACACAAAGTTATGAATGTTTGGGAACTACTGGGGCTCTACATCCTCAGATTCGCTGAACATCTTACTCTCTTTGAAGCCAATCGACATGTTCGCAAGAAGCGTTGTTCCCAAGTGCGCTCATCGACTCAAGGAAGACAGGCAACTTAAAATGCGCTTGTACGGACATAGTAGCATAAGTCTACTTGCAATAACCTCGGATTCTGTAGCTACAAAGTCCGGGTTTGACAGAAAGTTCTCGATACTTATAGCGAATAGGGAATGCTAGGAAACAAGAACCTGGGACCAATAAAAAAGATCCAAAATTGAAAGAGGAGGTACGACAGTGCACTCAACAGACCTTCCAACGGGCACGTTCTTAAGGTTACCGAATAACTGCAGCGTTTTTCAGAAGCAAATTCTGGAAATTCAGAATGCAGTCGAAATCGCCAATACGCCGCGGACCAGTAACGGAAAAACTAATGGCTACATAGATAGTCAGGCTACCTTGAAGGCACTATAGTTCTGCACTATCAAGTCTTTGACTGTATTCAGCTGTCAACTGCACTAAAGAATTTCTATGCCAAAAGGAAAGGCGAACTGTGCTCGGTTTCGGCCCACAGTGGCATAACAGGTAATGAAGTACCGGACAAGCTAGCAAAAAGAGGTGCTAACCTCGAACTACAATCCGTAGAAAACATACCACCGCCCATACAAACCGTCGCAGACTCTATAGATGCGTAGATGATGGACAAAACCAGGTGGAAAAGTACCACATCCTGTAAAACCAAGAAATCAATGTAGAAAGTGAATGACGCGAAGAAGACAAAACTCTTGCATCATTACCCAGGAAGCAATGTATGACAGTGGTTGGTATTGGTACTGGCCATCGCCTTATTGGAGAACATGCTTACAGAATGGTTTCATAATGCATGATCTCTGTATACCCAAGGAAGTAGTGTGCTGGAGTTATACGTCGACCGGGATTTGAACTCACGACGCACAAGACGTAAAAGTAATTGTAGGATAACGTAAAAGTAGTGCTAAATGAAAGCCACAAATAATACCAATATCCTTTTTACAATCAACCAATATTATTGCTGATCAATCGTATGAGCTTAAAAAAACATTTATTTTTTGATACGATAATTTTTCGAAGTGTGTGGTTGTTTCTAGATCAACAGGACCATGATATTTTTAGAAAATCTGATATTTCCACATTACGAAGCCTCAAGAACTTTCATATCCTTTTTAGTGTTTCTAGATCACTCGGTATTCCCAGATCAATGGATACAATCAAAAGTTTTAAATACTTTCAAGGATAATTTTTGAAAATAATTTTTTTTAACCAATTTGAAATCATACTACGACGAAACTTTTACTTACTAAATTTGAAATCTTTGTCACGTCTTTTGTATCCTTAAGTTATGGAAAAAATAAGAAAAAACATCCACAGGTCTAACTAATGAGCACAATACAACACAGAATTCTCCCTTGTAAATTTTTTTTCTTCATCCCTAATAAAAGACTTTCTTTAATCAAGAAAAAAGAAAGTTATTGGCATCATTTAGCAGAAGCTAAAGAAGGCATCAGAATATTTTTTTTTATTACCATAATTCTCGAAAAATGCGAAGAAGAAGAAACTGCGGAAAAAGAAATGTCCTTTATAGCTTTCTTCGAGGATGGAAAAGCGAAAAAAATTTAATTCTAATAGCGTACTTTAGAATTTTTTATGCAAATTCAGTTATTGCGTTTTGAATTGGTCACAATTACGAAACTCATACTGTCACCAGCCACCATCCTGATGTTCCTATGTGTCCGTGAGAGCACTGCCTTAAATATACATCGACATAGTACAATCCACCCTAATTAGGCATTTCATAAACTTTATTTAAATCTTGCCCGTTTCCCTTCAAAAGTTACCACCGCACAAACCTATTATTTTCTTAGCGAAGTATTCTCAAAAGGGATCCCATCCTTTTGCCACTTAGCATCTCAAGGAATATCCAATATCCGATTATTGGCGAATATAAAGGCGAAACAAATGTTTCTAATCTTGAAAATATCTTTTCTCTTGTGTAATTATTCAAAAGGATATGCGGCAAGGACAACATAGAGATAGAGGAAGTGTCAAGACATTGAAAGGATACGTCTTAATATACAAAACGTTTCTATTTCTAAGGAGGAGATAGGCAAAGGACACATTTGTTTAAGGATGGCTATCCCCTCCAAAAAGTTAAAACAAAAACAACAATGTCGCAAAGACATGGAGATTTTCACACTAAAAGTGTTTTCCCTTTTGAACGGAAGACAATGAGCAGTTATGCTCGTCGTATGGCAGGAAGCGGCTTCGTCGTTCTTATCATCTGAAGAACACACGTCATATCTTCGGCTTAATGCGCTCTCCCAGCGTAGAGAAAAGTTACTTATTCGGTTCAGTGTCGTAGTAGTATTTCGGAGAAGGAACCGCCAACTCCTTCTTTGGCTGTATAAGACATTTATATAAGAAGGAACGGCATTTATGATGAGGATAAGACCACTTTTGGATTCCGTGCCTTAAAAGATATGGCGCTAGCAGAATGGTGGGCGGACTACGAAAAAAATATCGTATTTAAATTTTTATGATATTTGCGGAAATAAGAGAGTTGTTATTTTCTTATCCTTTTGTAACACAGCAAGTGGAGTTGGTTGAGATAGAAGCACTCAAAAATTAAACATGGCTGTTTTAGATGATGATGATGCAATGGCACTACAGCCCATATCGAGCCTTGGCCTCCCCCTTGCTTTAGATACATTTGTCAAAGATCTGTCAAAATGTTCTTGGCTGATTTCCGTGATGTGAAATATCGGTAAGTCTGAAGCGAACAAAAGTTCTCTATTAAAAATAACGAAAAAGTTAATGAACAGGATCTTAAATATCAATCTACTGGCAAGTAATGTCCTTAATATATTTTTCAAAATGACAACTTCAATTGTGGCCATGGTACTGAACAGGGTACATTGCACTGTGATTAATTAATTTAACTAATACTAATAAAATTTACTAATATTTTTTGTATAACCGCGGTTGCTGGCACAAATTTTACCAATAAAAAATAATATCACTATTTCTAAATCTTTCAATATGGTTTTCGTACTTTAGCCACTATCCAAGCACTCGTCTGTCTACTGAATGTTATTTCACAAGACTTTCGTGTTTCAAATTCCTGTTAAGACCCCCTATAGGGGCATAAGACAGAAACAACTCTCTTCCACAAGGTGCGATCCTGAGCATCGGCCTTAAGCAGTTGCCAGGACTTGTTTATTCCTCTGGCCTCCTGCTCAACTGCTCGCTTCGATGTGTTACATGGTCGACCAACCCGACGTCTTCCTTGAGGATTATAATCCAGAGCCTGTTTTGCGATATTTCGCTCTAGTTTCCTCAAAGTATGACCGATCCATTGCCACTTCCGCTTTTGAATCTCAATACCTATTTTAGTCTGGCCAGTTATACTCCAAAGTTCGTCGTTGGAGATCACTTCTGGCAAGAATATTCCTAAAATGCGGCGGAGGCATTGGTTTACGAAAGTCTGTAGTTTCTTGGTAAGTCGAACGGTCACTTTCCACGTAGTACAACCATATAACAACACGGATTTGATGCATGCGTCAAAAACTCGCAGTTTCATGCGAAGGGAGATCTCTCTTAGCTTCCAGAAAGGGGAAAGGATACCGAAGGCCT
Source organism: Chorisops tibialis (assembly GCA_963669355.1). Classification (NCBI taxonomy): domain Eukaryota; kingdom Metazoa; phylum Arthropoda; class Insecta; order Diptera; family Stratiomyidae; genus Chorisops; species Chorisops tibialis. The sequence goes on along the minus strand of OY770263.1, from coordinate 165,223,893 downwards.
GACGAGCTTTATATAGCCGAGCCTCAACGTCCTTTTCGGTTCCGCCGTCCATGCTGACAATGCTTCTAAGATAGCAAAAATCTTGCACCTCTTCCACATCCTGTCCGTTAAGAACAATCGGTGTGCTTGCGTTCGAACCCATGTGCATGTACTTGGTTTTAAGCACATTTATTTTCAGCCCCGCCTGTTTGCATTTAGAATGCAACGAGCGAACATTTGACTCTAAGTCCGAACGGGTATGTACAAGCAAACACACGTCATCAGCATAATCAAGGTGACTTAAGATGGTAAATAGTCTCCATTGAAGACCTTTACCTTCCCCACCTTCCAGAGCAGCTTTCAAGATGTCATTCACTACCACCAGAAACAGGGCTGGTGATAATATGCAGCCTTGTCTGACACCCGTTCGCACAGGGAAGCTCTCGGAAAGCTCTCCTCTATGCAAGACGTGACACCTTGCATCTTCGTAGGATTCTTTAATCACAGCTATGACCTTATCTGGAATACTTCTCCTACGCAAAGCATTCCATATGTAATCTCGCTTAACGCTGTCGAAAGCCCTCTCGAAGTCCACAAACATAAGATGTAGTGGCGAACCCATTTCGGTTGACTGCTCTAATATTATCCGTAAAGTATTTGTGTGGTCGGTACAAGACGACGCTTTACGGAATCCAGCCTGATAAACTTCGAGAGTGCTTTCGACGACATCACTAATCCTATTGAGAATTACCTTAGCCATCATTTTTGATACGGCAGTAAGTAGACATATACCACGCCAATTGCCACAATCCCGAAGGTCGCCCTTCTTCGGAATTTTGACAATGACGCCCTCCCTCAGTCGGATATCTTCCTTCATTCCACACCTTAGTGAAGAGTGGGAGGAGTATATCGGCTGTTATTTCCTGGTCCGTTTTGAGGAGTTCGGTTGATAGTCCGTCTATACCTGGAGCTTTCCTTCCCGCCATTGACCGAATGGCGGAAACTATCTCTTCCTTATCTGGGGGATCGTCCCTAATAGAGAATTGTTGCGGTTGGATGTTTGGTAGTTGTTCTGTTTCCGCAATATCTTCCTCTGACAATATGTTTAAAATATCAGAGAAGTAATCCTTCCATCGAATTCCGTATTTAAGGGGTTACAATTATGTTTAAGAATTTTTTTTGTCCATAAAACATAATTTTATTGAAGAATCATGATATCGTCGGTCTAATGCTAAAACCTCTGAACTCGCAAAAGTAGAACTTTACAGGAGACAGGAAAAACTTATTGTTGTTCGCACTGCATGTATACCGCTCATTTCAAAAAGTTATTTACTATTAAGCTAGCTTCAGAAAATAAACAAAAGTATAATTTCAGATGAAAACGCATCAGAATGTAGTTTAGGTGGAGTTACGTGGTTTCCTGTGCATGAAATTCTTATAAGTTAGGAGTTAAGTGTTCTTATAGATAAACAAACTTAGAAAGTTATTAATGATTTACTTCAATAATTTAAATCGAATCGTTCATTAAACATTAGCAAAATAACTGTTTCCAAACTAAATTAATTTTTATTTCAAGTATATTTTATTTGAATTATTATTCTTGAGGTAAATTGTTGTAGAAGTCTTGATAGTCTGTTGGTATTGACAACTTCAACTCCTGTAGATGTTTAAATTTAGATTTTTTAATTTTTACTCCCTTTGCTGGTAACGGGCACCTTCTATCATAGCTCGGACAGCATAGTGTAGTGCTGACGACATTCCAAATATAACTACTGTCAGCCAATACTCTTTGATCTGGGACTTCGGACACGGACGCCGAAATATACGCTGCAAGTCCCACTGATCCGGATGAATACCAACTTGTAGATACATCTTCTCAATATCAGTACTAATGCCCACTCGGTGCGTTCTGAACCGCATGATCAAATCGAACAGATCATCTTATAGTTTCTCGCCAATTAACTGTGCTTCGTTCAGTGATATACCACGGTCTGTCTTACATGAAGCATTGAATACAATGCGGAATTTCTTCAGAACCGGATGGTGTGGAATGTGATGACACCAACCTACCGGGGGGCGAGTGACTTCAACCATTTGTCTACATTTTAGTAGATCATTGATGCCTTTGAAACACTGTTCACGAAGCGCGATGTCACGTTCAAATCGTTTCTCCAACTGACGGAATCGACGGAATGCTATTTCACTCGACGATCCCAGTTCCTTTATGTCGCTTCTCAGTGGAATTCCGACAACGTACCTACCGTTGTCCATTCGTTGGTGGGTCCGCCCGAAGAACTCCTCACATTGCTCATGGTTAAAAGTGCGCACATGCTTTCGTGGAATATCCTCGATTTTCCAAAAACCTTGCATCAACGATGTAAGCTCGTCATCTGCGCTTTCAGCCAGAAACACTCCAGCTTTTGCCTCCTCCATTGGCCCAGCACCTCTACCAAAGATTAAGAAACCTAAGCGCGAACTTTGCACCGCAATATTATAGCTGCTAACTACTCTGCTATTTTCTAGACACAAAGCCCATACCCCAGCTCCTAATAGCAAATTGACTGGGGCCGGTGTGTGGAATGATGGATGGGCCAGTTCACTACGCATCCCCTGTAGAGCCAAATCGATTGGAACTTGATCATTCGGGAGCCAATTTGCAACTACTTGGGGCAGTAGAATTAACTCCATGTCGCCTATTGGAGAATCGTCAAAGCGTGAAAGCAGTTGACACTTAAGTTTTCGAGTAAGTGGCTTCCTTGCCACTCCATTAATTCCCGTGACTCTGATCCGGCACTGCTGTGTAGGTAGTTTCTCCTCATTCACTACTGTTTCTGTAATGAGATTAACTTGGGACCCAGAATCGCAAAGTGCGCGAATTGGCATGGATATGAATGAGCCAACCTTCAGTCTGACTTGTGCGGTTGCTAATAAATCAAGCGTTATGGCTGAGCAAGCGTTATGGCTGAATCGTCTTTCTTTCCCCTTAATGGTGATGAAGACCAATCTCTCGCTAGACCCCCAGGATTCGCGAATATCGGTTTCATTTTAATCGGTTTAGGCATACCGAGATCATTACGCCCGTCCTATCTCTGTAGTGGCTATTGCGACTCAGTGGGAGCCGCTATTAGGGTAAATGCGCCTTCTTTTTGTGCTCGAGCAGTTGAATGAAAACACGGATTTAACGGGCAAATACAGCTGTTGTGCTTCTCGTTGCATCGGCGGCATCCTTCGCTGTTACATTGCGTTGTCGTGTGTTTTGATTCAAAACAGCAGCGGCAAAGATTTTTATCGCGTACGAAATGTATTCGATCCGCGAGTCCAAGCGCACGAAAATCCTGACACCGGAATAGAGCGTGGAATTTCTTGTTGCATTTCACACATTTTTCCGTCAACGATTGAAATTCGTTTCCACTTCCACTCCTGCGAATACCGAAATGGAGAAGTTCGTTGTTTCGGCGACGTACTGCTGAATTCCGAAGTCGCTGATAATTTGGATGCCATGTGTGCGGTTGACGAATTAACTCATCTGTAGTGATAAATTGACGGTTTCCATGTCGTATTATTTTTTTGTAAAGAGACAGTTGGCGGAGCAGGAGTGGAGCACGACGGCAACCCATTAAGAATATACGATCGCTGTTCAAGGAATGCATATATTCCATCTAGCGAAGGTAGCTCATCGGCACGTCGTCTCATCTCCCATTCTCTTTTACTTTCGCCGTCCAATAATTGCTCCAGCTGAAACAAGAGCACATACTCGCCCATTTTTTCCGGTGGTAATAGCAGCTGTAACTGTCTCTGAGCGCTGCGCTTTGTGTCCAAGATACCTCGCATGTCATCAAATGATGCTGGCCGCATGCACCTTAAGGAAAAGATTTTCTGCATGTGCGCTCGTATCGTCTGATAATCGTTGTCATATTGTCGTTGTAATGCGGTCCAAGCTAGTTGATAGCTGCGTTCGTCTGCCACTGACCATTCTCCGATAGCGCGTTTTGCTGGACCATCCAAAGCAGCTAGTAGCTTTCTTAGTCGCTGCGAATCGGTTAGTTTTTTATTTTCGTGTACTTCTAAACGAAATAGGTCACGTCGAGCCGAGCGCTCAGCTGGTAAACGTTTACATCCATCAACTCTGCGTCTTGAGTGAATTCGTAAATGCGCTGTAGGGCCGCTCAATTCAAATCACGTCTAGTAGTACAGGTAGATGAGATTTGCTTTGTAGCCTCTTCCGAGCGCAATAGCATTGGAATGACTTTTCTTTTCGATTTTTTTTCATGTGACGAGATCTCCTGTTCCCGAATCCTTCGCTCTCCGATTCAGATGGCGCCCACGGTGCCCACTTTGGCGTGATCTTCTCGTTGTTAAATACGTCTTCCTTTGTCGTTTCATTGCACTGGTGCTCAACACATGTGCGCTTAGAGTAAGGTTCCGATTTGCGTCGCATACTCGACGATCCTGCAAAAACGAGGGAGAAGACTTAGCGTTATTTTCATTACCACTGCTATGCGGCTATGCGTAGCTTCCGCTGCGATGCGAAATGGCTTTTGCTGCGTTACGACTATGCATGATTGACGTCAAAAGCAATTAGCCTTAATAATCAGTGCGAATGTGCATAAATATCGCTGCGATGCGACTACACCTAAGAGCCGTTGCGATGCGATTATGTGCAATTGTTGCTGCGCTGCAACTTTGTAACTGGCAGAATTAAACTGCGTTTGTTGTCGCTGCAATGCAGCCCGTGCGTAAGAAACTGTTTTCATATGCGTTTTATTTATTATACTCTAGATGAAATCTGAGAGTATATTGTGTTTGCCTTACCGTTTGTAACGCTAAGAAATAAGGCTCGCACAGAGCCGCCAAGGGTACAGAAATATTTGTTGTCGCTCAAAAACTTCGATTCCGAGTTGCTGACTGTCCGTCTGTCTGTCTGTCCGTCTGTCCGTCTGTCCGTCTGTCCGTCTGTCCGTCTGTCCGTCTGTCCGTCTGTCTGTCTGTCCGTCTGTCTACAGCATAACTCTCGAACGCTTTGAGCTATCGTGCTGAAATTTGTTGTGTGTCATTTTTAGCAAAAAAGAAAATTTAAGTTCGTGAACGGGCCACATCCCCCCACTCCTTCTACCCCCTCCCATACAAATTTCACGAAATTCCGAAATTTTCAGAAATTGATTTTTCTTTGAAACTATTTAAGCTATCAATTTGAAATTCGGGTCAAAGTATTATGATATAGATGTCATTACTAAGACGGAATATTGATCCGATCCCATCACTCCTTCTACCCCCTCCCATACAAATGCATAATTTTGAAAAATGCAGTTTTTCGATTTTCATTGAAACTAGCAAAGGTATAAAAACGAATTTTTGCCAGAATTAGTTTTATTATAATTCCAATCAGAATTGAAAAAATTGTAAACTTCACCTCACTCCTTCTACCCCCTCCCATACAAATTTCACGAAATTTTGAAATTTAAATTAAATTATTTTTCTTCGAAACTGTTAAGGCTATCAACTTCATATTTTGCGTAAGGTATAAAAATAGAAATATCAATACCGAGAAAAAAATGTGTTTTGATCCGTACACTCTTTCTACCCCCTCCCATACAAATGTATAATTTTTGTTAAGTGCATTATATCGATTTCCAGTAAAACTAGAAAAAGTATAAACTTAAAATTTTGCGAGAATTTGTTTTTTAGCAATTGCAATAAATGCTAAAAAAAATTATCAGCTCCTCTTAACTCCTTCTACCCCCTCCCATACAAATATCTATATTATAAATTCAAGAAAAGCATTTCTCCTTCGAATGTATTAAAACTATGGAATTTGAAATTGAATCAAAGCGTGGTGATAAGGATGATGATAAGCAGTTTCAAAATCATCTTAAACGCTCCACTTCCTCTGCCACCTCCCATACAAATGCCGCAATTTCAGGAAAACTATGTCCTATTGAAAATAATGATAGCTACAAACCTTAAATTCAGCACGAAATATTTTGCATACCACATTAGATGTTATATCAAAAAATTACAAACCTGCCTCCTCTCCTTTTACCACCTCCCATACAAAAGTCACTATTAATTATTTAAAAGAATTGGAGGTGACATATTTTCCGGTCCGTTGAACTCTTTCTCATTTCATCTAGAGTATCATATGATTGGGCTTTACGCCCAATCATAATTCTTTTATGTTTTTTTTTTTGTATTTTAGTGTCGCTGCAATGTGACCATATGCGTAAAGAACTGATTTTATATGCGTTTTTTGTCGTTGCAATGCGACCATATGCGCAAAGAACTGTTTTTATATGCGTTTTTTGTCGCTGCGATGCGACCATATATATGTAAAGAATTATTTTTATATGCGCGCTTTTTATACTCTAGATGAAATCTGAGAGTATTATAAGTTTGCCACAAAGTTTGTAACGCTAAGAAATAAGACTCGGAGAAAAAAATGAATGATATAGAAGTTCATATAATCACTCAAAAATTTCAAAACCGGATGTCCATCCGTCCGTCCGTCTGTCCGTTCGTCCGTCCGTCTGTCCGTCCGTGTCCTCTCTAGCTTGAGAATTGGCAACAGCCCTGCCCAAGAACTCCCTTACACTTAGTTTTCCCTAACCACTCCTAACCTGCATATTGACTTTGCACTCATCCGTAACTTGTCCCAAGAATAATAAAGTTTCACCCGGCTTAGAGTTAAGGAAGTAGGTATATTGGATTGCGAGTTGAGCTTAGAGAGAAACTTTATTATTATTTTTTTTATTTTTTAAACTGGATATTACATTCTATTCATTAAATGGAACTTCTGGAGGTTGTTCTGTTATTGAGTTTCATAGTCAAATCTGAAGTTTAACGAATGCCCTTAGGGATCAGCTGATGTTAATTATTGTCGAGGAAGCAAACTGAAATAATTTATTACTAAGGGAATTTTCCCTGCCGAAGATAATGCTAAAGTAATTTAATTTTAACTTAGCTACATAGACGCACTGGTTTCTCATTGTGCTATAAAACAAGGATTATTATTTTATTCCACGAAGGGAAATGAGGAATCCATCTGTAATATTATATACTTCAAATATGCAAAACTCTGCAAGTGGATTTGTTGTCGTGCAAAAATCGATGAGATTCATATAAAACTGGCCCTCCTTTAAATGTATACCAAATAAAGAAGGTAGAATAAATATTTGTAATATTTTGTAATAAATAAATTTACTCGAATATAGAAATTTGATTTCCAGCTTATTTGTTTTATTTTGCATATTTATAACATACATATATATATATGTACATATATAAGAATTGTTCATTCATTGATCCGCAGCTGACAACAGTAAGGTACATTACATATTCTTCCATGAGCTTTCACAAAATATTAAATTTTCAGAAACTTTACTATAAGAAGATATGTTACGGGGAATATGAAGAATCATACATTTTTTTAAATAAAACTAAATTTAGTAATGTTTTTGCAAGTGACAAATCTCGCAAATTGTGCAAATCAGTTAAATGTTTTTGAATCAAGCATATCGTAACATTAAATTGATTACCATCTTAATTTGATATATTTGAAATTCCAGTTCAAATCAAAGCATTCATTGATCTAAATAAATCGTGTATCATTATTGATTTAAAGCTATAAAAGTTCGCGTTGAAATTGTTTAAATGATACGAGAAACGGATACATCGCCTCGGATACGGACTGATTCTACGGTAACGACTTTTGGCATTCGAAAACGGACTATGATTAGCTTCTGAAACGTTCGAACATTGAATGACGGGGGAAGAGCTGGGGTTACTCGGTCCTTGCACCGCCAATCGGTGATCGACCGTAAAATGGAGCACTATAACATCCAAATCTTGGGCTTGAGCGAGGTCAGGTGGACAGGATCAGGAGAAGAACGAATCCCCAGCGGAAACACTATTCTGTACATTGGCCCTGAAAGTGAAGCCAGAAATGGCGTGGCGTTCGTCCTTACGCCGAGAGCGAGAAACAGTCTCATTAGCTGGGAACCAATCTCGGATAGGATTATCGTCGTCAGGCTCAGGACCAGTGTCAGAAACGTCACAATTCTGCAGTGCTACGCACCCACTAATACCGCAACATCTGGTGACTAAGAGGAGTTTTATAGCCAACTGAGTGCCACCTTCGAACGTGTTCCAAGAGGTGATATTATTATCATCTCGGGAGATATGAACGCCCAGGTTGGATCAGACAACACTGGACTAGAACACGTCATAGGGAGGCATGGTGACCCTTGGGTCGACCCTTCACGACCTTGGATTATGAGACCCGAAAACGGCGAATTATTTGTGGAGTTTTGTAGTACTCGGCAAATGGTCATCAGAGGGACCCTTTTTCCACACAAGAGTCATCATAAAACATCTTGGGTTTCCCCTGACGGTGTTACTCAGAGCCCGATCGACCATTTGGCTATAAGTCGCCGATGGAGAAGATGTCTCCTCGATGTGCGAGCGAAACGTGGAGCTGACGTGAGGAGCGATCACCACATGATGGTTGCCTGCTTGAGATTGTGTACAGCAGCTATCCGACGACCACAAATTCTTCAAATGAAGCGCAAGCTTAATGTGGATAAACTCAGAAATCCCAACAAAAAACTCGAATACACCACCATTCTACGCGACAAGTCATCCACATTGGGTGAACATGAAATGCGCACACTGGACGCCAATTGGGAGGCAACCAGAAACACTTTTCTAACTAGTGCTGAAAAATCTGTGGGATATGTGCAAAGCGGTGAGAAACCCTGGATGTCGCAAGACACATGGGACAAGTTTGGCAACCGGAAAAAAGCCAAATTGGCAATCATCTCTCAACCCGATGTCAACCAACGAACGCCCGACTTGAGGCAGAACTACCGCGATGCTCATATACAGCTTAAAAAGGCTGTTAGACGCGACAAGAGAAAAGCCATTGAAGATCTGGCAAACAAGGCAGAATCTGCGGCTTGCCTTGGGGATATGGGTTCACTATTTAAAATCATGAAACAGTTGACGAACAGGAATTTCACCGCCAACCACCTGGTGAGAGATGTCAACGGAACTCTCCTTAATATGAGTGAACACCAGTTGCGACGATGGAAGGGATACTTCTCTGATATTTTAAACATCTTGTCAGATGAAGATATTCCGGAAACAGAACAACTTCCAAACATCCAACCGCAACAATTCTCTCTTAGGGACGATCCCCCAGATAAGGAAGAGATAGTTTCCGCCATTCGGTCAATGGCGGGAAGGAAAGCTCCAGGTATAGACGGACTACCAACCGAACTCCTCAAAGCGGACCCGGAAATCACAGCCGATATACTCCTCCCACTCTTCACTAAGGTGTGGAATGATAGAAGATATCCCACTGAATGGAAGGAGGGCGTCATTGTAAAAATTCCGAAGAAGGGCGACCTTCGTGATTGTGGCAATTTTCGTGGTATATGTCTACTTACTGCCGTATCAAAAATTATGGCTAAGGTAATTCTCAATAGGATTAGTGATGTCGTCGAGAGCACTCTCGAAGTTTATCAGGCTGGATTCCGTAAAGGGTCGTCTTGTACCGACCACACAAATACCCTACGGATAATATTAGAGCAGTCAGCCGAAATGGGTTCGCCACTACATCTCATGTTTGTGGACTTCGAGAAGGCTTTCGACAGCGTTAAGCGAGATTACATATGGAATGCTTTGCGTAGGAGAGGTATTCCAAATAAGGTCATAGCTATGATTAAAGAATCCTAAGAAGATGCAAGGTGTCGCGTCTTGCATAGAGGAGAGCTGTCCGAGAGCTTTCCTGTGCAAACGGGTGTCAGACAAGGCTGCATATTATCACCAGCCCTGTTTCTGGTGGTAATAAATGACATCTTGAAAGCTGCACTGGAAGGTGGGGAAGGTAAAGGTCTTCAATGGAGACTATTTAACATCTTAAGTCACCTTGATTATGCTGATGACGTGTGTTTGCTTGCACATACCCGTTCGGACTTAGAGTCAAATGTTCGCTCGTTGCATTCTAAATGCAAAGAGGCGGGACTGAAAATAAATGTGCGTAAAACCAAGTACATGCACATGGGTTCGAACGCAAGCACACCGATTGTTCTTAATGGACAGGATGTGGAAGAGGTGCAAGATTTTTGCTATCTCGGAAGCATTGTCAGCATGGACGGCGGAGCCGAAAAGGATGTTGAGGCTCGGCTAAATAAAGCTCGTCAGGCCTTCGGTATCCTTTCCCCTTTCTGGAGGTTAAGAGAGATCTCCCTTCGCACGAAGCTGCGAGTTTTTGACGCATGCGTCAAATCCGTGTTGTTATATGGTTGTACTACGTGGAAAGTGACCGTTCGACTTACCAAGAAACTACAGACTTTTGTAAACCACTAGGAATATTCTGGCCAGAAGTGACGACGAACTTTGGAGTACAACTGGCCAGACTAAGATAGGTATTGAGATTCGAAGGCGGAAGTGGCAGTGGATCGGTCATACTTTCAGGAAACCAGAGCGAAACATCGCAAAACTGGCTCTGGATTATAACCCTCAAGCAAGACGTCGGGTTGGTCGACCATGTAACACATGGAAGCGAGCAGTTGAGCAGGAGGCCAGAGGAATAAACAAGTCCTGGCAACAGCTTTAAGCCGATGCTCAGGATCGCGCCTTGTGGAAGAGAGTTGTTTCTGTCCTATGCCCCTATAGGGGGTCTTAACAGGAATTTGATTGATTGAAATTGTTTCATGTTTAATCCAAAAATTAAATACTTTTAAATCAAAGCGCAACACGTTTATTCTAAAGTCAGAAGTGTTTGAAATGAAGGTAAAATTCTACTTCAATTCAAAGTTGATTCATATTAGAAACTAATTGTTACATAATAAACATTGTTTTCAAAGTCGGAGACTATTAATTTAAAAATTTCCGTGTTTAATTCGTTATCATTTTGAAACCGTTATGAAATAAAGTCGTTTTCTTCGATTTTAAGTTGGTTTTTTCTAAGTGTAATAAAATATCTATTACCAAACAGGATTTTCGTTTCCCTGCGCACACAACACAAACAAAGATTATTCTCTTATATTCACAATAAACCCGATGATCCTCACAAATTTATCAGAAAAAAATAAACGACACCATCTGCGTGTAATGCTAATAAAATAACAATCACCGAAAAGCATTTTGGTTTCCCTGCGTACACAAACGAACAAAAACTATTAGTGTACACCCACAATAAACCCGGTAATCCTAAAAAATTTTCTAGCACAAAATAAACGATAACGTAACATAACCAATTAACAAAAATGACCCTTTTCGGATTTACATTTCTTGGCACTCATAAAACAACAAAAACTATTAACCCACAATAAAACCGGTGATTCTCACTAATTCGAAAGAACAAAAACGAACGATAACATCGGCGTGTAACCAATAAATAAATTAAAAAAGGAACGAAAAGGATTTACATTTCTCGGCGCACACAATAAAACCGGCGATCCTCATACATTCGCCAGAACAAACCAAACGATAACATCTGCGTGTAAAACCAATAAATACAAAAAAGGCCGAAAAGGATTTACATTTCTCGGCGCACACAAAATAAACAAAACTATTCGTAAGCCCACAATAAAACCAGCGATCCTCAAAAAATGTTCGTTGCACAGCGCACATGAAACAGTACGCGAGGAAATAAGAACTAAATTACCCACAATTATTTCCTTAGGATCGCCGAAGCGCTAACAACTTATGTTGCTTACTACACTCAATATTCAATAACACCAATTTGCCGATTCAATATTCGGCTTGACGGACCATGTTCGATAGCCAACGGGAGAGCTCTGCCCTGGACTATGTACTTACTCTTGAATTTAACTTGCAAGGGAAACACACGAGTTTTATTGATTTTATTTGTTTTTTTTTATTCTATTTTTCGTCACAACCTTTCTCCTCGACGGTTCGCTGTAGAGTGAGACCTGTTCGTGTCCAGGTCCGATATCGTCCTCCTTCTCGATCTCCAGTGGTAGCGGAAAACTCCGCCTGAAGCCAGTGGCAGCGACGGTTAGACCTCTGCTGGTTGAACATATGTATATCAAATAGATGGATGCAAATGCAAAATTTAAACTTTGTATCTTTCACCAGAGCCCTGAAACATTTACTAAAAATTTTTGACATTTCTGCTTACCACCTCCCTCCCCTTACACCTACCAAATCAAAATTTTTACCAAAATTAAAATTGTGTAGTTCTATAATCTGACTAAATTTCAATTTGATATCTGTACTCAGTTTTGAGATATAACGATTTGTAATTTTGAAAAGTGCGCCACTACTAAAATGCTCCCCATTGCCTCCTACTACTATTATTTCCACAGGTTAAATTTTTTTCGTATTTCGCTAGTATAGTTTAATATATGTTTCAAGTTTCTATTAAATAGCTTAAGAGATAGTTGAGATATTAATTTTTGAGTGTCCGTTTGCACCCCTTCTGACCCTCCCCCTTACAATAATTAGCCAATCTCTAAGCTGATTCCGGTGGAGCTATGTGAAACCTTAATGGTCCAAAAATATGAGTTTTTTACGATAAGTAATTTCGAAGATATAATCATTTGAAAAAACAATGCGGCCGACAATGTGTTTTTAGCCCCCCCTTTTCGGGCGCCAATAGATAAAAAAATTAAATTATTTTTAGAGTTTGTCCCACAACCCTCTCTATATCTCTGGTGATTTTCAGCTTCCTATCTGCATTTCTGGTGGAAATATTAGCAAGTGTAATTGTTGACTCTTTCCCTCCCCTGCCTCCCCCTTCCACTTAACACTCCCCAAAATTTATAAATTGGAGCTCATTTACCCAATCAACAATTTGCCCAAAAACGAACATTCTACCTCTAACGGTCTCGGAGATATGAGTCCATATGTTCGGCGGACGGCGTATAGCGGACGGCGTACGGCGGGACGAATTTTTTTTTTTGCATTTTTAGGCTAATTTAGTCATGAAACGCGAAAAAACAAAAATTTCAGGGTAGCAAATATTTTTTTTTTCTGTGTCGATCACAATACTTTATTATTAGAATAATAAAGTAAAATTGAAATCCAAGTATGTTTCGATTAAACGAGAATGCATTGAACTTATTTCACAGTCATATTTTATAAGTCGGTTTTGATATAAAACATAACAGGGCTACGATTGCGCGTAAAGCGCAATCTTACGAAACTCTAGATGAAATTTTTTGTGATCCCAAGAAATTTTGTAAGGGGAGTGTTAGAAGGGGTTATAGCATTGATCAAATTTTTTCCCCATCATGCTAAAGTAGTTATAAAAATGTTTTACACAAAATGCTTGCTCCAAAAAATGAATGGGAACTGAGAAAATTAGTGAGTTAGATTTAGTGAAAATGTGCAGTTTGTATGGGAGGTGGTAGAAAGAGTGGGGGGATTTTAGTAATTTTTTCAGAAATAACTAGGAATATTATAAAATTGACATCCCTTAAATTTCAGACTAGTGCTATTCATACTTTTCAAGAAAATCGATTTTTTGTGAAGTTGTGAAACTGTGTCATATTGTATGGGAGGGGGTAGAAGCAAGTGAGGCTAATCAAATATTTTTTCTGATCTAAGTGATAATGCTAATTAAGCATTTATTACAAAATATGAGCTTGATAAATGTTAAATGTTCTGAGAAAATCGACTTAGAGCATTTCATGAAAAAGTGTAGTTTGTATGGGAGGGGGTGGAAAGAGAGGAAGGACGCAAATAATTTTTCTACTGTGAATTTAAATCATTATGAAAGTAATATATCCCAAAATTCAGATTAATAGCTTTTATACTTTTCGAGTAAATCCATTTATTGTCAAATTGCGAAATTGTGCCATTTTGTATGGGAGGGGGTAGAAGGGGTGAAGCTAATCGTCTAATTTTTTTTGACCTTTCTAACAATTTTAAATAAAAATTTAATGCACAATTTCAGCCCGCTAAATTTTATGCGCACTGAATAAATTGGCTTAGAGTAATTCATGACAAGTACAGTTTGTATGGGAGGTGGTAGAAGGAGGGGAAGGACACGCATAATTTTTATACGGTAGATTGATATTATCATAAAAGTAATACATTCCAAATTTCAGGCTAATAGCTATTATACTTTTCGAGCAAATCCGTTTATTGTCAAATTGCGCATTTGTGTCATTTTGTATGGGAGGGGGTAGAAGGGGTGGAGCGATTTGGCCCGTTCACGAACTTGACCTTACTTTTTTGTTAAAAACGACGTATACAAAATTTGAACTTTCTAGCTCAACGCGTTCTCAAGCTAGAGAGGACACGGACGGACGGACGGACGGACAGACGGACGGACGGACGGACGGACGGACATCCGGTTTTGAGATTTTTGAGTGATTATATGAACTTCTGTATCATTGATTTTTTTCTCGGGGCCTTATTTCTTGGCGTTACAAACTTTGTGGCAAACTTATAATACTCTCAGATTTCATCTAGAGTATAAAAAGAAACCTGATTCCGAAATTCTCCCATCCTCTATCTAATCTCAAATATGAATATAAACGCAGACATTGTTCTTCGATTATGTGAAACTTGACCTCTTAAAAACAACATAAAGGGTTTTTTAGTGAACATAAGTTAGATCTTAAGTTGCTAATGATAAGGATTTGTCCAAATACAGTAGAGAAACATAAAAGAATTATGATTGGGCTTAAAGCCCAATCATATGATACTCTAGATGAGATGGAAATGACTTTGATATACCGGCAAATATGTCATCTTAAATTCTTTCGAATAGTGAGAAGAGACTTTGCATGGGAGGTGGTAGAAGTAGAGGGGGAGGTTTGTATTCCTCCTATGTGACACCGAAAATGGCGTGTAAAGTGTTTCGTGCTGAATTTAAAATTTTTAGTTTTCATTATTTTTAAAGAAATTGGACAAAGTTTTCCAGAAATTGGGGCATTTGTATGGGAGGTGGTAGAAGAAGTGGAGCGTTTAAGATGATTTTGAAACTGCTTATCATCATCCTTATCATCACGCTTTGGTTCAATTTCAAATTGGATAGTTCTAATATATTCGAAGGAGAAATGCTTTTCTAGAATTTATAATACAGATATTTATATGGGAGGGGGTAGAAGGAGGGAAGCTGAGCTGATAATTTTTTCCAGCATTTATTGCAACTATTAAAAAACAAATTCTGGCAAAATTTTAAGTTTGTAATTTTTCTAGTTTTAATGGAAATCGATATAATGTATTTAACAAAAATTATGCATTTGTATGGGAGGGGGTAGAAGGAGTGTAAGGATAAAAACAATTTTTTTTCCTGTTATTGATATTTCTATTTTTATACTTTATGCGAAATATCAAATTGATAACTTTAACAGTTTCGAAGAAAAATAATTTAATTTAAATTTCAAAAATTCGTGAAATTTGTATCGGAGGGAGTAGAAGGGGTGAGGTGAAGTTGATAATTTTTTCGAAGTTGATTGGAATTCTAATAAAATTAATTCTGGCAAAAATTCGTTTTTATAACTTTACTAGTTTCGATGAAAATCGAAAAACTGCATTTTTCAAAATTATGCATTTGTATGGGAGGGGGTAGAAGGTGTGATGGGATCGGATCAATATTCAGTCATATTAATGGTATCTATATCATAATACTTCAACCCAAATTTCAAATCGATAGCTTAAACAGTTTCTAAGAAAAATCAATTTCTGAAAATTTCGAAATTTCGTGAAATTTGTATGGGAGGGGGTAGAAGGGGTGGGGGGATCTGGCCCGTTCACGAACTTAAAGTTTCTTTTTTGCTAAAAATGACACACAACAAATTTCAGCACGATAGCTCAAAGCGTTCGAGAGTTATGCTGTAGACAGACGGACAGACGGACAGACGGACAGACGGACAGACGGACAGACAGACAGACGGACAGACGGACAGACGGACAGACAGCAACTCGGAATCGAAGTTTTTGAGCGACAACAAATATTTCTGTACCCTTGGCGGCTCTGTGCGAGCATTATTTCTTAGCGTTACAAACGGTAAGGCAAACACAATATACTCTCAGATTTCATCTAGAGTATAAAGATTAGGCTTTGTAGAATGCAGGGACGGATTTTGTATAATTCGTAATGAGCAGGAAATTTTTGAACGTATTTGAGATTTTCTAAACAGTCGAAATGCTAAATCTATAATCTTATCAATTTATATTGAGCTTTATGCAGTAAGGCAACAATCCAATTCTGTTCACTAGACAACTGGGTTCGAAATTTTGATGAAAGGCAGCCTACTGATGTTTATACTCTAGATGAAATCTGAGAGTATATTGTGTTTGCCTTACCGTTTGTAACACTAAGAAATAATGCGCGCACAGAGCCGCCAAGGGTACAGAAATATTTGTTGTCACTCTAAAATCTCGATTCCGAGTTGCTGTCTGTCCGTCTGTCCGTCTGTCCGTCTGTCTGTCCGTCTGTCTACAACATAACTCTCGATAGCTTTGACCTATCGTGCTGAAATTTTTTTTATGACATTTTTACCAAAAAAGTAACTTTAAGTTCGTGAACGGGCCACATTCCCCCACTCCTTCTACCCCCTCCCATACAAACTTCATGAAATTTCAAAATTTAAAGAAATTAAGTTTTCTCCGAAACGACTTCAGCTATTGACTTGAAATTTGGGTCGAAATATTATAATATAGATGTCATTAATATGAATGAATATTGATCAGATCCCGTCACTCCTTCTACCCCCTCCCATACAAATGGACAATTTTGATAAATGTATTTTTTCGAAGTTTATTGAAACTAGTAAAGTTATAAAATCAAATTTTAGCCAGAATTATTTTTTTTATAATTCCAATCGGTATTGAAAAAATTATCAACTTCACCTCACTCCTTCTACCCCCTCCCATACAAATTTCACGAAATTTTTAAATTTAAATTAAATTATTTTTCTTCGAAACTGATACAGCTATCAACTTGATATTTTGTGTAAAGTATACAATTAGAAATATTATTAATACGAAAAAAATTTGTTTTGATCCGTACACTCCTTCTACCCCCTCCCATACAAATGCACAATTTTTGTTAAATGCATTTTATCGATTTCCATTCAAACTAGAAAAACTAGAAACTTAAAATTTTGCCAGAATTTGTTTCTTAGTAATTGAAATAAGTTTTAGAAAAAATTATTAGCTCTGCTTCACTCCTTCTACCACCTCCCATACAAATATCTGTATTATAAATTCAAGAAAAGGATTTCTCCTTCAAGTATATGAGAGCTATCGACTTTGAAATTGAATCAAAGCATGGTGATAAGGATGATGATGAGTAGTTTCAAAATCATCTTAAGTGCTCCACTTCCTCTGCCACCTCCCATACAAATGTCCCAATTTCAGGAAAACTATGATCAATTTCTTTAAAAATAATGAAAACTAAAAGCTTTAAATTCTGCAAAAAACATTTTGCATGCTATGTTCGGTGTCATATACGAAAAATACAAACCTCCCCCTCTACTTCTACCACCTCCCATGCAAAATTCTCTATTCACTATCCGAAAGAATTTGAGATGGCATATTTTCTGGTATATTAAAGTCATTTCCATTTCATCTAGAGTATCATATGATTGGGCTTGAAGCCCAATCATAATTCTGTTATGTTTTTTATATGGATTTTGAAAAGGCGTTTGATCGTGTTCTATTCAACAGACTGCTGGCGAAATTAGATCACTTAGGATTTCGAAGATCTCTCTTAAACTGGATTAAGGCATTTATCACCGAAAGGAAATTTTCAGTGAGAATCGGAGGAACATTTTCAAAAACGCGTGAAGTATTAAGTGGCGTACCACAAAGATCAGTGTTAGGTCCCTTTCTGTACATACTATACACAGCTGACCTGCAACATTGCTGTCAATCGCAGTTAACCTCTTTCGCAGATGATACAAAAATTTTCGGGAATCCGCTGGCGGCCAGTGTTGAGTTACAATCGGACTTAAACAAAATAATAGAATGGTCAAATAAATGGTATATAAGTTTGAATTCTTCAAAGTGCTCAGTGCTCCATATTGGTATAACAAATCCCCGAATTCAATACTTGTTAAATGGAGTTATACTCGCTTCAGTGGACAGTGTAAATGATCTTGGCGTAACTATTCGAAGTGACTTAAAATGGGAAGACCATATAGTGAACATAACGAAAAAAGCGAACTCAGTGATATATTTGGTTAGAAAAACTTTTAAGAATATTAATGCAGACTTGTTTCTAAAAATCTACAAATCATACGTTAGACCAATTCTGGAATATGCGTTTCAAATATGGAATCCATATTTTAAGAAGGATATATACCTGCTAGAGCAAGTCCAACGCGTTCGACAAAAATCCCTCGGGAAGTAAAAAGCTTAAAGTACGAAGAAAGGTTGCAGTATCTTCGTCTTCCGATGCTGGAACAAAGACGTCAACGCGGCGATATCATCGAAACTTATAAAATTTTTAACGGACACTACAACTGTGAAGATATTACGAGATTGTATACTAAAAACACAAATTGTCAGCTAAGAGGACATAAAGATAAAATTAAAAAGTCAATCCAAAGTTCGAGTACAATGCCTCTTCGTAATTTTCTACCCAATCGAGTGGTGGACATGTGGAACGACCTACCAAGTGAAGTAATTAGCGCATCTACCATTAACAGCTTTAAAAATCGTTTGGATAACTACAACTCTTTCTTTAATGCTACATAGTTTTTATTAATTTTTTGGTCATACCATTCTGAAATTGAATTTATTGAACTTTTTCTTTTAATCTAACTTATCTTAATTACTTTCTTTATAGTTCTTTTCTTTTCTTTTTTTTTTCATATGATTCATATCATTATATCTATAAATAATTCTAAAATGTGAAAATGTAAATGATTTTGAATGCCACAATTGATATTAGGCATATCAGCATGCTGCCTGCCTAATTAATTCTTAATAATAATAATTTACAGTCATATCAAATACGATTAAGACACTAAAAGAACTAGTGACCAAAACGAAGTAACCCTGATCTCCTGAAATCCATTCTCAGGACACAGTGATTTTGAGAGAAAAATGGACAAGTTGATTCATTAGGCAAGAAGGGATCTTAATCTGATTGTCCCCTTTTGCAGGATACCACCCAATACTGGAAAAAATTTACATCCAAATCAGAGACTTGATTCCAGCTAATAAGCATGCTAGGATTTTTATGCCAAAACATTCGGTTGAAAGAACTTCCGAATATTCAAAACTAAACGGAAATCAGATTAGACCCGTAGCGGGTTATCCCAATAGACCTATCATAGACCGCAGTAAAAGACGAAAGAAAACCAACCAAATTGTGCAATCTAATCTATGTTGAACCATTGACCTGCGGTATCATCAATAATGCATAAATTTATATATCTAAGGATTCTCTTTCTATCAAAGTTATCCAGCTCTTCTTTATGAAGAACCGCTCCTTATACCTTGAAATCGAAAATAAGGGTTTAACCTACTAATATCAAATTTTGCTAAGATCTTTCAAAAAAAGTAGCTAGATACTGCTTCTTTTTCGAAATTTGATCACCAAAATGTGGAATGGAGGAGTACCTCTGTTTGTGTTGGAGATAAAATCGTATTAACTCACTTTTCGATATTCACTCGCGTTAATATATATTAACTTCGATATTAAGTCCCGAGTTAATATCTTTCTATAATCTATATTAACTCGGCTAGCAAATACTCGATCCAAAAGAAACTTTCAACCGGCGAATTTACAATACGAAATAGAAGGAAATTTCGAGGAGAGACAAGAAACTTCACAGAAAGACAATTTAAAGTATTTAACGGATTTATTTGCGATACAGAATTTTTCAGGATTTCACAAGGCGTAATACAAAACAATTCCAAAATTTAAGTTTGACGTTTAAATTTGAAGCTTGACTCTGACGTAATGCCTAGAGCTTTCTTAGATTTATTTAATATGGTATTTAAAAAAAACTGTCGTATGTCTAGTGGAAGCTTTTATTTTAATATGATTTTGTCTCTATCGTGTGTCGACAGCCTTAGCTTAAGAAAACTCTATTATTTGGATATTCAATTGACGAAGTCATCACCTAGAAACATAAATTTTATGTTATGGGTGTTAGTCCTATGTATTTTTAGAGTTTTTTGAACTTTACATCTTAAGGGGTAAAACAGTGGGATACTACCTGAATGAAAAGAATTAGTGAGAAAGCTGGGGAGGGAAAAAGTCAAAAACTACACTTGCTAATATCTCCCCCACGAATGCAGATAGAAAGTTGAAAATCAGTAGAGATATAGAGAGGGTTGTGGGACAAACTTAAAAAATAATTTAATTTTTTTATCCATTGGCGCCCGAAAAGGGGGGGGAGGGGGGGCGAAAAACAAATTGTCGGCCGAATTGTTTTTTCAAATGATTATATCTTCGAAATTCTACTACTACTACAATGGCACTACAGCCCAAATCGGACCTTGGCCTCCTGATATTCAGGTTCCTTAAGATCTTTCAATACTTATTGTGGAAGGGTTGTTAACCCTTCTTCGAAATTACTTATCGTAAAAAATTCATATTTTGAGATCATTAAGGTGATATACAGCTCTATTGGAATCAGCTTAGAAAGTGGCTAATTAATATACGGGAAGGGTCAGGGGGGTGCGAAGAAAAACACTTAAAAATTATTATCTCAACTATCTTTTAAGCTAGGTAATTGAAACTAAAAACGTGTATTAAGCTATATTAGGAAAATATAAAAAAAATATAACATGTCGAAATAATTGTAGTGGGGGAAAATGGGGAGCATTTCAAAAATGGCGCACTTTTCAAAACTACAAATCCTTATATCTCAAAAAAGAGTACAGATATCAAATCGAAAATTTTTTCAGATTGTAGAACTATATAGTGGTTAATTTCGATAAAAATTTTAAGTTGGGAGGTGTAAGTGGAGGGAGGTGATAAGCAAAAATGTCGAAAATTTCGAGTGATTTTTTTAGGGCGTTGGTGAAAGATACAAAGTTTAAATTTTGCATGTGGATACATCTATTTAATATACATGGAAAAATAATAATAACTTGATCCATAATTGTTATAAACCGAGCCCCTCGGTCTAACGTGCACAAGGTGTTTCATATACATTGAAAAAAACACATAAACTGAAAATTTTTGAGTGAAATTTTAAGGTACAAACTTGAAAATTTGCGAAATATACAAAATATTAACTGGTTGAAAACCTTTAAAACTTCTACCCCCTCCCATACAAAATTATTTTTTTCGACCATTTTCAAGAAATCAATTATCACCTAACTATTAAAAGCTTTCAATTTCAAATTTTGCATAAAAACTTACAAAAATAGTTAAAATGAAATTACGTTAAAAGTTTTGAAATCGCGCTTGCCCTTCTAACCCCTCCCATACAAAACTATGATTTCGACCAATTTCATTAAATCAACTTATAACCAACAAACTAAAAGCTATGAACTTGAAATTGTGTACAAGCACCTTACAAGAGAAACGAAATCAAACTGCATACCAAATTTTACAATTCCCCTACCTTCTCTACCCCCTCCCATACAAATGTTCGGTTTCGTGAATGTAAAATACACCGAATTTTATGAAAATTCTAAACAACTTCATCTATGAAACACATTCTATACAGAGAATATTGGACGTGATTCAAGCAATCAATTAAAAAGCTTCCACCCACTCTTACTATTACCCCTCCTTCTCCTCTCATAAAAACCCAAACTTGCAGAAACGAATAAAATATTGTTAAATTGACAACAGCCCTGCCCAAGAACTCCTTTTCACTTAGTTTTCCCTAACCACTCCTAACCTGCATATTGACTCTCCATTCATCCGTAACTTGTCCCAAGAATAATAAAGTTTCGCCCGACTTTTTGGCAGTTTATTTTGTAGTGATTACTATAATTACCGCGATTCCTAATATCACCATTGATATGTGAAAAACATCCTTCATGAGGTAATTGAAGAGTAGCAGGAAATTTACTTTATATATGTAAATAATATCCTTTCTTTTCTTAAAATAATAGATGTTGCCGTGCGAAGCGCGGGTGTATGTTCATTCTAGTACAGAAATCTGTAACTATAATAATGAATGTATGTTTGTTTGCCTGGATGTCCATATGTCCAGATGTTCGAATCTTTGTACCTTATGCGTCCCTCTACTATTCATCCCATTGCGATGAAATTTTGGTGAGATGTTGTGCGCACGTCAGGGAAGAGTTTCTACAATCGATTGGTCGATCTAAATCTCAAAGTGGTCAGAAAGAAAGCGATATCCCCACTTAGATATAAAGAATCACTTTAAAAGTGGCCTACTAAAGAAAGTAAAATTGCATAAAAATGACTTTTCAATTCCTTTAAATGTAAATGGCAGACCCGATGTACACCGAGTAATTTTTAACTCCCACACGACCGGAAAATTTTCCTAAACGGCTTTTCGAGTGTTCCCGATACTTATGGCCGATTTTTAGCGGTGTGAAGGTAGCCCTTTGGGAACCAGAAGGCATTTCAGTACACCAAAAAGAGTTTCGGCCAATAAGCATTTTGCCGCGTATAAAATAAAAATAAATGTATGTTTGTTTGTCTGCATATCTCTTACGTATACGTTCTTATACTGTTCATCTGATTACGATGGAATTTTGGTGATATGTTGTGCGCATTCCCACGAAGCTTGAGCAAGCAGAGAGCTTACTTTAGCGGACGTGAAATGTTAAAATGTAAATGTAAGCAAGTTTGAAGCACTTCCCAGCGACAAATTAAGCGCATTTAAAATACTTCGCAAGAACTTTTTTCCCGCTGGGACTGTAAAACAGTGAAACGTGCTGGAAAAAAGTTTTCGTTTGTAAGACCCGCCCTCACATACAGTGACGAGTATTTCAAAAAAATAGAAGACTTTGGAAGTGAGGTAAAATTGCCTCGGTATTGCCAAATTTAAAATCTTATATTCGCTTAGAAATATAAAATTAGGATGCTCCTATAAGCTAGAGAAAAACAAATGGCGGAATTTTAAGATGGAATCAAATAAATTGGAACAGGTGAATAAAACCATTAAGATCATGCAAAACAAGCAATTAATGCTACCACAACCGTATTTCTTGAATTGGATTTGAATTTCATTTTATTTATTTTTATTTTACATGTTTGAGCCAATAGCTCGTTGCATGTATGCCCATATGAAATATCTTATATATAAAAATAAGTGGTCTACGTATGTACACGCATCACTCAGCAACCGTTCGTCCGATTTGGCTCAAATTTTTTTTGTTGTGTTCGTTAAAGCCCAACTTAGATACTAGCGGAGCCAAAAATTGCAAATTTTCCACGAAAATTGGAAAATTTGGAAAATTTCGTTTTCAGCACATTTTGTATGGAGACATTTTTTCGTTTTTTGTTCACAACATTTCATTCGATATTCGAGACATCCGTGGCGTAGTGGGCAGCGTGCTTGCTTTTCAATCAATAGATCTTGGGTTCGATTCCCACTCCAAACCGAATTTTTTTAAGCACGAATTTTTATTTTTTTTTATGTATAAAGATAGCATATAGATGCATATGTATATGTATGACCATGTGGCCGTGTGTTTTGGTTTGCGTTCCTCCGGCATTTCTTTTTTATATGTAGTGATTCGTAAGTAATCATGCGAACTATTTCTTATCTTCTTATACATATATGTATATAAAAATAAGTGTGTACACGTGTAACTCAGCAACCGTTCGTCCGATTTGGCTCAAATTTCTTTTGTTGTGTTCGTTAAAGCCCAACTTAGATCCTAGCGGAGCCAAAAATTGCAAATTTTCCCCGAAAATTGGAAAATTTGGAAAATTTCATTTTCAGTACATTTTGTATGGAGAAATTTTTTCGTTTGTTGTTCGCAACTATTCACATGAATTTTTTTTCTTCGGAATAATCTTTGCTATCTCAACACACAAAAAAAAAAAAAATTCCGGAAAATCGCAAATCGGATCACACGGCCGCATGGTCATACATATACTTACATATACAGGGTGTTTGGTACTCCGTGCATAACCTTGTAAGGGGTTATTCCTGGATATATTTTGAGCAAAAAATTGTTGTACGGAGATGGTCAATTTTCAATATCCACGGAGATACAGGGTGATCAAGAAAAGTCCTTCGGACCTGTACCCTCACTCACTCAAAACGCTATATCTTGAAAACTAATAATCACAAATCAAAGTGTTATAGCTTGTTTTTTAGGGAATCAAATTACCTTTCATTTGCTGTAGTAGTCCGCATTTTAACTGTATCCAATTCTGAGATATTTGCTTCAGAACACAAATTTTTGACACTTTGACCCTCAAAATTCTAGGATCAATGTAGTTTTTCTCTAAAAAACCCATTATAAAAATGTCATTTTAATGTTGTTTTCTTATGTGCCATAAGCCTATTGCCTACAAAAGATGCATACACTTGCATTGCATAAGTTTTATAGTTTAGAAGAAATTATCATTCCAATAATGTAGCACTTTTGTCAAAAAGCAAGAATAGGTTGATCAACACTCTCCGCTTGAACTAAAAGAACTTAAGAATGGTTTTTATGGTTTATTTCAAATTTCCTTAATTACAATAAATGTTCAAAATGGCTCCCTTCATTTTGAATGCACACTAAAGCTCGTTTTGCCAGTGTTCTCTTTGTGTTCATACTCCTCAATTGCTGCCTTACTTCTGTTGCTGCCGCATCGATTCTGGTGTTTAGATCCTGCAACGTTACTACTTCCGTTGCGTAGACAAGGTCCTTCATCCGTCCCCATACAAAGAAATCCATAATAGTTAAATCAGGAGATCTTGCAGGCCAGTGTATCGGTCCATTTCTACCGATCCAGCGATTGCTATAATTGGAATTTAACCAATCTCTGATTTGTCGGCCGTAATGAGCTGGAGCACCATCGTGTTGGTAAAACATGGAAGCCAATCGTTGCAGTGGCACATCATCCAATAACTCTTGTAGATCATTTGTCAAAAACTTCAAGTAATTGGAACTATTTAAGGTAGGCGGAAGCCTAATAGGACCAATAAAATCGTTGCCAATCACACCTGCCCATAAATTAACACTGAATCTGTGCTGAAATGATGCCTCTCTTCTTGTATGTGGATTGCTCTCAGCCCATGTGTGTAAGTTGTGGAAGTTTGTGATACCGTCCCTGGTGAATTGGGACTCATCCGTCTAAAGAATGTTGTTCATAAAATTCTCGTCACTTAGTTGTCGTTCAAGGAGCCAATTGCAAAACTCCATCCTTTTGGGCAAATCAATGGGTACCAGCTCCTGCACTGGTGTGTGGTGGTAGGGATGCAACCGCTTTGCTTTGAGGACACTCCAAACTTTCCACGTAGAGACGTTTAACTGCAATGCCAAGCGTCGGACAGCGTCGTTGTGTTGAAACTCATTTTAATTTAATTCATTTCCTCGATAATTTAATTACTACTTAAAGGACATTCATCGATAATTTAAATAGTAATTAAAGGACACAAAGAATATTTCAGTTTAACAACATTTCAGGCAGTTTTTTTAGAACGAGGGTTGGTTTATGGCATATTTTATTTTTAAGCCATATGTATTTTCGCTTATTACCTGGAAAACGGGAAAACCTAAGTCGTAAGTATGTATGCATCTTTTGTAGGCAATAATATGGCACATAAAACAACAACATTAAAATGACATTTTTATAATGCGTTTTTTTGAGAAAAACTACATTGATCACAGAATTTTGAGGGTCAAATTATCAAAAATTTGTGGTCTGAAGCAAATACCTCAGGATTGGGTACAGGTACAATACGGACTATTACACGAAATGAAAGGTAAATTGATTCCCTAAAAAACAAGCTATAACACTTTGAAATGCGATTATTAGTTTTCAAGATATAGCGTTTTGAGTGAGTGAGGGTACAGGTCCGAAACACTTTTCTTGGTCACCCTGTATCTCCGCGGATATTGAAAATGGACCATCTCCGTAGAACAATTTTTTGCTCAAAATATATCCAGGAATAACCCCTTACAAGGTTATGCACGGAGTACCAAACACCCTGTATACAAAAATATGTATATGGATATGTATGAGGCTTCCGTGGCGTAGTGGTGGTATTCGAAGGGGGGAGCATACGAAGTGATGGGATATCGATACAATTTTCGTTTATAGACCAGCATTGTTATGCAAATGATATATTTGTAATATGATGATTTACAGATCCATAGTGTAAATATTTCTCAAGAAAATTCGCAAAATTCGAGTTTCTTGGGTTTTATTGGGGAGCGGGATGGAATGAATCTGACTGTATTATATGTTTTCTTTCAAGTTTGTAACGCTAAGAAATAACGTTCGAAGAAAAAACTGAATGACACAGAAGTCAATATTTTTGCTCGAAAATCTCGAAACCGTCTGTTCGTTTGTCCGTCCGTGCGCTCTATAATTCCACAGCGCGTTGAACTAGAAAGTCCAAATTTTGTGCTCACTGATTTTGTTCAGAAGTGATGCCAAGTTCGTGAACGGACAGAGAGACGGTCACTCGGATTCGAGGTTTTTGATCGGAAACAAATAATTCTGTACCCTTAACGACTCTGTGTGAGCATTATTTCTTAGCGTAACAGACGGCAAGGCAAACACAATATACTCCCAGATTTCATCTAGATTATAAAAATTATTTGAAAACATTCTGTTTGAAGTCATAACAAACGTTGTTGTTAATGTCAACATCTATTTAAAATAAAAGTGATTTTTGTTGTTCCAATGACAGGAAACAAACTGAGATCTGTTCAAATCGATGTCAGTGTAATTATGTCAACAGCAGTAATTCTCTTTAAATTGAAGTAAATCCTTAACATTCAATAATAATATATCAAATCGATTTATTTTCATTTGAAAAATACTTGCAATTGATTTAGAAAGAGGTTTAAAGTGAGCAGATTATATTTCCCCAGATATTGTATTACTAACAGCATTCTCAGAAATAGCTTATTAATGCGATTTTAGCGCGGACGAAGTCGCGGGGTCTGCTAGTTTATTATAAAATTGTGTTAATTTTTTTTAAACAAAAGATTCTAATCTAATTGTATATTAATCGAATAAATTATTATTATTATCGATGGTTTTGAATCGCTTTATTTTCAGTTGATTCGAAACCGACTTTTAACATAAAATTGTACCGAACGACGCATGTTGTTTTAGAAGGTGCTCACTGTGCATTCTCTGTATATGTATATAATAGAAAACATTAGATTAAAGTACGCATGAAAAATATTGCGTTTAGGCCTGCTCTTGAGTGCTTCTCCATATAGATATCACGCTCTACAATGGAAGCTCGGTAGGCGGTACCACTGAATGGCGTTTGTGCTTCCTGTTGCTATCTCGCTCTTTCTTTAAGTTCATGTATATTTGTCGGATGTCGTGATCTGATTAGAGTACGGTATGACTTTATAATTCTCCTGTCACCCTGTTGCCATATTTCAGCAGAAATCTAGAACTGGAACAGGTAGAGACCAAGGAGGATATACATATAAAATGGAGTGCCTGATACTCTGTCTCATGTGGGAATACTTTTTGATTCGGAAATTTTCGAAAATTCTTTCCAAGCTTAACTTGGCTTCAAACTTTTATAAAAAACATAACAGAATTATGATTGGGCTTAAGGCCCAATCATATGATACTCTAGATGAGATGGAAATGACTTTAATATACCGGAAAATATGTCATCTCAAATTTTTTCGAATAGTGATTAGAAACTTTTGCATGGGAGGTGGTAGAAGTAGAGGGGAGGTTTGTATTATTCGTATATGACACCGAGCATGTGATACGAAATGAGCCTGTGGGGGCCCATTCCGCATGCAGAATTAATGAGGCTCCTCCAGGTCTAGACAGCACTTTTGCCGGCCACTCAGGAGCTTGGGGTGGGGAATTCGACCTGGAGTCGCACTCATCCTTGAGGGTGCTGTCGCAGTACGATGTGTGTGCTCTAATGCATCGCCGGTGATTTTGGCCCGGGGCTCCGTATATGGCCACCTAGGCTATACGAGGCCCCAGGGCAGTAAGACAAGGTCAAAGGGCGTAAATTGACGGAATCGAGCCCTTTCAGGCATAACGAGCACCGAGGCCACATTTGGGCGACTTAGCACTTCATATTTCTTTCAGCCATTAATCTTTTCCTAAAAAAAAATATAATTGATCGATAACGTTTACTTACTCCGTCCGTATCAGCACCTATATCTTACAGAGTGAGAGTATTTAGAAACACGTTAATAAAAAAAAAAAAGAAAAAGAAACTTTGTATTTATCTTAAAGTTTATCTTAAGGTTTATTTTAGTGCGTCTGATCCCTAATATAATTTCACTAAGAAAAAAAAAAAATCGTTGGGTACCTTTATGATGTCCTTCCTTTTTTATGTTCTTGTCGCTCGTATGCTGGATGCTGCCTTCTTTCGAATGCTTGCCGACTCGCCGATACTGAAGCACTTCACCATTTATTGTTAGGTCTTGTTTGGTTTAAATCACTGATCTTTATTCGTTATTGTTTTATTATTTTAGTTAGTTTTCACTGTTTTTCACATCTTTTTTTTTTTTTATGTTCACTCTTAATTTTTATTTTTTTTTTTTCAAAAAAGATCCACAAGTTCACTTTTTCTGCAGTGTCGAAGAAGAGAAAAAAAAACCAACGACTTTTAGAATCTCTAGAATCAAAAAAAATCCCGCCAAAAGCCTAAAGCCATCAAAACCAAAAAAGCCCCCGATTCTTTTCTGCACTCGCGTTTTATATTCTCTCAACGGTTTCTTTCATTGCTATTTCGTGCGCGCGAAATAGTGACCGTCAGCACAAATTGTTATTAATTATTTTGTTTTTGAAGCACTAGATGTCGGTGTCTTTATGGTTAATATTATTATTATTTTTCGTTATTATAAAAAAATACAATATTTTATAAAATAAATGGAAGTTGAAAGAAAAGAAAACAATGACAATAGTCCAGATACGGATGGAGGAATAAAAAAAAATCCATGCAACGAAATGAAAATAGTTAAAGAAGACAAGAATTAATACCACGGAAAAATGAAGTGCTATTTAAAAAAAGAATGATCAAAATTAAAAAAAAACATAACAGGGCTACGATTGCGCGTAAAGCGCAATCTTACGATACTCTAGATGAAATAGAATTTTTTGTAATCCCAAGAAATATTGTATGGGGAGTGTTAGAAGGGGTGATATCATTGAACTAATTTTTTCCCCATCATGCTAAAGTAGCTATAAAAATGTTTTATACAAAATGCTTACTCCAAAAATTGATTGGGAACTGAAAAAATTAATGAGTTAGATTTAATGAAAATGTGCAGTTTGTATGGGAGGGGGTAGAAAGAGTGGGGGAATTTTAGTGATTTTTTCAGAAACAACTAGGAATATTATAAAATTGACATACCTTAAATTTCCGACTAGTGCCATTCATACTTTTCAAGAAAATCGATTTTTTGTGAAGTTGTGAAACTGTGCCATATTGTATGGGAGGGGGTAGAAGCAGTGAAGCTAATCAAATATTTTTTTCTGATCTTAGTGATAATACTAATTAAGAATTTATTACAAAATATGAGCTCGATAAATGTTATATGTTCTGAGAAAATCGTCTTAGAGCATTTCACGAAAAAGTGATGTTTGTATGGGAGGGGTTGGAAGGAGAGGGAGGACTCCAATAATTTTTCTACTGTAGATTTATATTATTATGAATGTAATATATCCAAAAATTCAGATTAATAGCTTTCACACTTTTCGAGTAAATCCATTTATTGTCGAATTGCGAAATTGTGTCATTTTGTATGGGAGGGGGTAGAAGGGGTGAAGCTAATCGTCTAATTTTTTTTTGGCCTTACTAACAATTTTAAATAAATACTTGGTGCAAAATTTCAGCTAGCTAAATTTTATACGCACTGAGTAAATTGGTTTAGAATAATTCATGAAAAGTACAGTTTGTATGGGAGGTGGTAGAAGGAGGGGTAGGACACACATAATTTTTATACGGTAGATTGATATTATCATAATAGTAATATATTCCAAATTTCAGGTTAATAGCTTATATACTTTTCGAGCAAATCTCTTCATTGTCAAATTGCGCAATTGTGTCATTTTGTATGGGAGGGGGTAGAAGGGGTGGAGCGATTTGGCCCGTTCACGAACTTGACCTTACTTTTTTGTCAAAAACGACGTGTACAAAATTTGAACTATCTAGCTCAACGCGTTCTCAAGCTAGAGAGCGCACGGACGGACGGACGGACGGACGGACATCCGGTTTTGAGATTTTTGAGTGATTATATTAACTTCTGTACTCATCATTTTTTCCCGAAATTGGGGTATTTGTATGGGAGGTGGCAGAAAAGTGGAGCGTTTAAGATGATTTTGAAACTTCTTATTATCATCCTTATCACCATGCTTTGATTCAATTTCAAAGTCGATAGCTCTGATATACTTGAGGGAGAATTGCTTTTCTTGAATTTATAATACAGATATTTGTATGGGAGGTGGTGGAAGAAGTTATAATAATTTATTTAATCATAACAAGATAGTTTACATACAAATAGATTGCTTAATTTAATTTATTGTAATATATATACATATATCCTAATATATTATAATTTACCTTAATTAATTAAACACAATTTGATATACATACAGTAATCCCTTGACTTACGTCTCCCTTGTTATACGTTTTTTCGACTTACGTCGTTCATTACTTTGAGACCAAACCCTTGAAATTACGTCGTCCGTCCCTTGACTTACGTCGCCGTTTTCATAGAACAGATGTTTATTCATGTGAAAATTTTTCTCCCGGTAAAAGGGAATTCCCAAAATTTGTGAGCTCGATTTTCTTAGGAAAGTTTTCGTATTTGGCGTTCATACATTATAGACCGAGGATCATTACTATTTGTAATTTGACGTGTAGTCGTGTACAGACACTTGATGAAGGCTGCAAGTAAAAGCCGACATACGCAATTGTATACGAAAATAAAACTTATGTAGACGAAAACCCACGACTTTCTTTAAAAAAATGAATTATGTAAACTTAAAAAATAAATACATTCATATTAAAAAATTAAAGTTTATGTGTACATTTATCGACTGAGGTTGCTTCTACCCTCGATTTACGTCGTTTTCGACTTACGTCGCAAATTCTCGGAACCTATCTCCGACGTAAGTTGAGGGACTACTGTATATGATATATCATAGACACTGGTGGAAGGATCAAGCTGGATGTGGGGAGTTTATATGTCAGCTTACTTATTGGAGATGTATAGTGGGCGCTGAATTTGTTAAATACTCTACAGCATCTGTTAATAGGTTCATTCTGTCCGTAATCAGTACGATGTGCATATTCCTTAAGTGGTTTTGAATGTCTCGTCAGCCTGACATTGTCATTGAGTCTGAATTTATTTGAGATATGGTCAACCTTAATATCGCCATTCAAAACATCTAAGGTGAAACAGGATGTGAGCATAGTTCTTCTAGAGCCAAGCGGTAAAATATTTAATAATTGCAGCCTAACTGTGTAGGGTGGAAGGTTTTCAAAGTCTCTAGGATCATGCAAGTCCCTGAGAGCAAAAAGAAGGAATTGCTTCTGGATTGACTCTATTTTGTTAGGTCCCAAATGGGACATACATATTCCAGAATAGGGCGGACAAGAGAACAGAATAAAGATTTGGTAACCCATACATTCTTAAACTCTTTGGCTCTTCTCTTAATGAACCCAAGAATGCTATTGGCTTTCGAAATTATTCGATTATAGTGAGATTTGAAGCACAGTCTGTTGTCCAGTAGTAAGCCGAGGTCCTCAATTTGATCAACACGGTGTTGTTGAGTTCCACTTAAGACATAGTCATGGTGATATGTGGATGATTTACGTGAGAAACTTATAACGTGGCATTTACTGACATTAAGCTCTAATTTGTTCTGAATGCACCAATGATCTAGCGCAATAAGCTTGGATTGCAGGAATGCAGCATCTGCGGGCGAGGTTATGGCATGATATATTTTTAGATCATCAGCGTATATCGAATGTGAAACATTTTCCAATACTTCTGATAGATCTGAGATGAAAACATTAAATAAGAGAGGTCCCAAGTGACTTCCTTGGGGTACCCCAGAGGACACTAACATATTCTTGGAAATAAGACCTTGAAACTTAACAAATTGAGTTCTATTATTAAGCCAGTCAAGTAAGGATCCTGTCACACCAATTTTTTTTAACTTTAAAATCAGGACATTGTGATCAACTCGGTCGAACGCTTTGCTGAAGTTGGTGTATATTGTATCGACTGGATGCCCATTTTCAAGCGCACAGAGCGCATCAGATACAAGAATCATGAGATTCGTTGTAGTCGAGCGACCTTTTCTAAAGCCGTGCTGTTGGTCATTAAGAACAGGGTTGATCATATTAGTTAATTTATCGCAGACAATTTTTTCGAATAATTTCGGTATTGCTGATAGAATTGCTATACCTCTGTAGTTCTCAACTTTTCGTTTGCCTCCATTTTTGTGGATAGGTGTGACATGCGATGATTTCCAAGCCGAGGGGAAAGTTCCCAATGACAGTGACTTGTTGAAGAGAAAATGTAAAGGTCTTAAAAGTTGATGGGCACACTTTGATAAAAATAGGGAATAAGATCAGGACCCGGATCTTTTTTGGAATCAATAGTTTTGAGGGCGTCGAGCACCTCCTCAATAGACAATGAGATATTATCAATAAGTAGGAACCGAAATGTTGGGTTCACTGTGGGTTGAATCTGACTGGGCACCAAAAACCTCTTGAAAACGGTCAGCAAACATATCGCAGATATTACGCCGGCAGGAAGATTGCATGATCCCATTGGACATGGTCACGGGATAACCCGAACTTTTTCGTTTTGTATTAACAAATTCGAAAAATCTATTTGGTTCTGTTATGATATCTTCACCAATTTTTTTTACATAGCACTCATACGCAACCCGGGACTTAGAAGATAACTCTGAGGCCAGCGTGTCATAGCTCCTCTGAAGATTAGGAGTAATCGCGCCTGTTTTCTTAAGTTTTTTAAATAGCTTATTTCTTCTATTCCGCAGTGATTTGAGGTTTTTATCTAACCAGGGCTCTGAAACTTTATCTTTTTGTTTTATTACAGGGACATAATTATCGACAATTTTAAAGATCACATCGTAAAACGTTGTTATGGCATTGTCAAGATCATTACATGAGAAAAGGGATATCCAGTCTATCGAAGACAGTTCGTTATTAATGCAATTGAAATCAGCATTACGGAAGTCAAATACAATATTTTTATTGTAAGAGTGAACAAAATTAATGTTGTTGCATGGTAGTTCTACTATGATAGCAGAGTGATGTTGTGTATTAGAGAAAAGATTCTCCGCGTCAGAGGCAGGGCTAACAATCACTTCATCATATGCGTCTGTAAAGATCATATTAAACCATCTCCCATTTTTATTGGAAAAATTACTACCTGATGTAAGTCGTTATTATGTAGTTTGTCGATAATAGTGGTGTCAATATCAGACATAAGATTTCCCGGTATAATAGTGTTATCGGAATGATTTGTCTGAAAAGAGATATTTGGGCGATTAAAATCGCCGAGAAGGAAGATATTGTCATTCTCTATTAAGAAGCAATTAATACTATGAAAAATTTCAAGAATGTCGTGGTATTGTGAAGCGGAGCTGGTAATTTTCTCTAACACTTATTTCAATATATATATCACGGAATATTGACTCGATCCCCCTACTCCTTCTACCCCCTCCCATACAAATGGACAATTTTGAATAATACATATTTTCGATTTTCATTGAAACTAGTACAGCTGAAAAGACGAAATTTTATCAGAATTAATTCTGCTATAATTGCAATTTATTTTAAAAATAATTATCAACTTCACCTCACTCCTTCTACCCCCTCCCATACAAATTTGACGAAATTTTGAAATTTAAATTAAATTATTTTTCTTCGAAACTGTTAAAGCTATCAATTTGATATTTTGTGTAAAGTGTACAAATAAAAATTTTAATAATGCGAAAAAAAATTGTTTTGATCTGTACACTCCTTCTACCCCCTCCCATACAAATGTATAATTTTTGTTAAATGCATTTTATCGATATCCATTCAAATTAGAAAAAGTACAAACTTCAAATTTTGCCCGAATTTGTTTCTTAATAATTGAAGTAAGTGTTAGAAAAAATTATCAGCTCCGCTTCACTCCTTCTACCACCTCCCATACAAATATCTCTATTATACATTCAAGAAAAGCATTTCTTCTTCGAACATATGAGAGCTATCGACTTTGAAATTGAATCAAAGCATGGTGATAAGGATGATGATAAGCAGTTTCAAAATCATCTTAAACGCTCCACTTCTTCTGCCACCTCCCATACAAAATCTCCAATTTCAGGAAAACTTTGACCAATTTCTTTAAAAAAATGAAAACTAAAAACTTTAAATTCAGCAAAAAACATTTTGCATGCCATGTCATATACGAAAAATACAAACCCCCCTCTCTACTTCTACCACCTCCCATGCAAAAGTCTGTATTCACTATTCGAAAGAATTTGAGATGATATATTTTCCGGTATATTAAAGTCATTTTCATCTCATCTAGAGTATCATATGATTGGGTTTTAAGCCCAATCACAAGTCTGTTATGTTTTTGGAAAAATTTCGAGCATTTCGCCAGTAAGGGAGGGAAATACTTTCATTCCCATTTTCTTAAACGGCAAAGCATGCTCGTAGTCACTCCTTATTATATATCCTCCTTGGTAGAGACCTGAAACCCGGAAAAGGCACACTTCGATGAAAATATCTTTCCCATGGAATAGTTAGTTTGTTCATTTCGGATTATTGGTTTGGGCTGCAGCGTGTTTACAAAAAACGCTTATTCTTTTAAATATGTAGATTATGATCGACAAAGAGTTATCGCGGTTGCAAATGTGGCATGCGTTGTTATATAACAAAATTCAAATATTTTATACTGCTGCTTAAGTCGATATTTTTGTTCTATATCTCAAGAAAATGAGCTCCATTATCAAATAATCTAAGATCGTTAGGTTTAATTTAAAAGCTCCCACAAATTTAGCCATATATCAGAAATACTGATGTAAGAATATATATCTATTACGTCCTTATTATAGCCATTCAGAAATGCTTGCATTTTGACCCAATCAGCTATTCATTGAGCTTGCATTTTTATATTTTTGAACGTACCTTACTCAAAGAGGGTCAAATCATTTAATGTAATTCACATTCTTCTATAGCATGTATTATATATAAATGTTGAAAAAAATAACGTGTCTGGAGGAAGACTCGAGCTCCTGAGACATCTCCCCGTAATTATGATGCTGGTGTGCAATTAACATCTTGTTGCAACCACCACATCTTTTATTAGCCTTTCCCAATGCCTTGGTTTCCTTCGGAGATGTAAATAATATTTGTACTTCGCTATGCTAGATAGCAAGTACGAATCATTGATTCAAGCTTAGAGTGTAATGCACACATGTGGGTAGGAGCACCAAAAACATTGCTTACATCACTCAATCGCATTCAGCGTATTACTTTCATCGAGTGAAGTAGGAATAATTAATCGATCAATCAATTTTCTGTTAAGACCAGAGGCATGGGACAGAAATAGTTCTCTTCCACAAGGCGCGATCCCAAGCATCGGCCTTTAGTTGTCACCAGGACTATTTATTCATTTGCCTCCTACTCAACTGATCACTTTCATGCTCGACAACCGACGTGGATTATAGTTCAGAGCTTAGGCGATGTTCAGCTATTGGGTTTCCTAAAAGTGTGAACGATCTACTGCCACTTCCATCTTTGAATCTCAATGCCCATTTTAGGCTATCCAGTTGTATTCCCAAGTTCGTTGTTCGATATCACTTTTAGCCAAAATATCGCTAAGATGCGTCGGAAGCATTTAGTTCAGTTTACAGTTTCGTGGTAAGCCTAGCGGTCATTTTCAATGTAATTTGACGCATGCGTCAATCACTTGCAACTCCGTCCGAAAGAAGAACTCTAGTAACCTCTTGCGCTTCCACACAGAGAAGCATCTTCGCAGGATTCTTTAATAATAGCTATGATCTTATTTGGAATACCTCTCCTAAGCAAATCATTCCATAACATATGTAATCTTGCTTGGCGCTGTCGAAGTCCACAAACAAGTTTGGAGATATTGCAATTTCTACTCTGCAAGAAATGTGTGAACTTTTTGTCAAATACTTTTCCTCTGTGTTTTGCTTCTCCAACAAGTACCTACCATATTTTTTCATTCCATCACAGAACTCCATCAGTGAATTGTTCATTACCGAGAGTTATATTATCTCTTTTCCTAGATCCAAAGACCAGTGGAGGGCCTGATGGGATTTAAGGAAAGCAGACACCAAAAATATCTACAACTATTGTCCAATTTCTACCTTAAACTGCTTTGGTAAACTTTTTGAAAGATGAGTCCAAAATGCGGTCTGAGAGAAACTTAATCATTTGATATCACTCACCCAGCATGGATTGTTAAAGGAAGATCAATTGCCACCAATTTATGTGAATTCAGTGAATTCGTAGCATAATCCTTAGATCATCATAACAGTATTCATGCCATACAGACTAATTTTTTGAAAGCTTTTGACACTGTTAATAGTAAAATTCTTATAACAAAACTTGAAAGGTATGGTATCACTGACTCTCTCCTGAATTGGTTTGATTCTTACCTCACGGATCGTCGTCTGTGAATTACTTTCAATAGACATACATCTGCTGGGTTTCTAGCTAACTCTGGTATTTCGCAGAGATCTATTCTTAGCCCGCTACTATTTGCGCTCTTCATTAATCTGCCCTAATTCTTATCTCCAAATTGTCTCTTATACGCAGACGATCCTAAAATGTTCCGTAAAATTTCCTCTTACTCTGACAGCTTGGACTTCCAGACTGACTTGTGTACTTTGTCCCATTGGTGTTCTAACAATGATATTTGTTTGAACATTGAGAAGTGTTTTGCTATGGAGTTTTCGTATAGGACTACTTCTTCTGTCCTCACTTTATTACAAATAGGGCATACAAACTTGCTGGGTTCATCCTCCGTACGACAGTCCAGTTTAACCGTTCAAGAACACCCGCTCTGCTATTTTCAACTATTGTCCGTAGTATCTTAGAATACAGCTCTATCGTGTGGAACCCTCACCATGCTTGCCATATTGAGGCTATCGAATCCATTCACCGCAAATTTACTCGGACCCTTTCCTACAGATTAAAAAAGCAACATATCAGCTACAATGACAGACTTGAAGCACTTCAACTTCAGCCTTTGCATCTACGAGGGACTTTTCTTGATTCTTGCTTCTTCTACAAACTTTACAACTACTTGCTTAATACCTACATCTGCATTTCCAGCAAGGAAGAGTCTCAACCAGGAATTCAGATATTTCCAATCTTCCTCGAGTTTCATTTGATATTTATTATTACTTCCCGATGTTGAGAATGCAACCCTCTGTCCAATCTATCGGATATCTTCATTCTTTTCACTCTTTTCACCTTCTACACACCTCACTAAAGAGCGGGAGGAGTATATTGGGTGTTATTTCAGGGTCCTATTTTGGGAGTTCGATTGGCAGTCCGTCCATACCTGGAGCAGGAATATTGGTGTCCATTTACTACAGGCAAATTTAGTGATGAATTACGGTGCCTCATTCCATCTACCCAAGATTTTTCGTACAACACGCGACTTAGAAGTGAGCTAATCATATTTCTTCGTATAGTAAAATACAAACAGTTAATCCAAGGTGCTTCCATGCTAATCCCGCATTTCATATTTGAAGCGCAAATTACGAATAAATCCCTCAAACTTCTATACGTATTATTTTCATTTTTATATTTTCTATCTAACAAGGACTGTGTTGTTTAAGCAAACTTGTTTCTGATGTACCTTCAATGTTTTCTCGCCAGATGGTATCTCCAACGAAGATATTTGAAGATCAGCATTGAGGCCGAAAGACATAAGTGGTGTTGCGCGTTGCATTATAGAGAAAAGCCAAACAGGCTCTGAAATAGAATTCTTAAGAGAAACATTTATTTCCATGAAAGTATACAGCCGAAACGATAGTCCAAAGTATAAGTTAAATACTAATCTAAAAGAGATAAATTTGATTCCTCTACTATGCACCTAGTAGCGATTACTCAAAACTAAGAGAGATTAAAAACTTGTTTTCTTGTGAAAGCCGTACAATGCAAATATGGACCGCTCCACAACGTTTCCAAGTTAAAATGATATTCAAAGTTTCGTGGCGAATATCAATTATCATATTCATTTAATCCAACTTATTTTAACCGGGATGCAGCCTAGTGGGTAGCTTTGGTCTGTACTGCCATTGAAGTAGAAGAAACACTATTTTTCGTGTTTATGATACAGCCAAATGAGTTTTCAGTGATAAACTCTTCATGCTTAATTTCTACAAAATAGCCTTCCGATGAAAGTGAAAGCTGCTTCGCCCTGAAAACCACTATCTTAACCTACCTTCAAAGAAGAAAAGAATGATAGCCTGGCTATCAGTATGAATTGCATCTCGAAATACTCCTTAAATTCTTGACATGATGAATAGAGTTAGTATCCTTTTCCCATCTCCTGTAACCCAAAAGCCTTCTCCAACCTCGTATATTTATAAGTATAATGTTGAAAAACCATAAAACATTCATCGTAAACACTTGCTCGGCATCTTCATAGTCCTTGATAGGAATCTTCGATATCCGGTCAAGAAGTGTCTGCACTGCATCATGGCTGTGCAATATTTCCAGAACCCACGACGACAGGACTATAATAGGAAAATATAAATAAAACTCAAACGTAGAAATAAGCATAACCGATTGTACAAATGCGATACAAAATATTAACTATTAAGGACATGATGGTTGCCATGCTGAAAAGGAAACCGGACTGCTCTTGGTAGTTACCGGCACCAGTATCACAACCACTACCACCATCACGTATCTTAGCATCTATGAAACGATATTTCTTTGCGTCATCTTTGTGTCCTTTGCTCGTTGTGAGAACTGAATGGGAAGGATGTTGCGAAGAGATGGTGAAAGGACGTGAGGTTGATAATATTTCTCTTATTCTCAGCGAGGATTTTTTGTTATTTTAAACAGGTCGTCCTTGGCTAGTACTACAACACAATCGAGAGTTCTTAGTCCTTCGAAGCATCGCGCTAAAAGAAAATTTCCGACAAAATCATATCTCTCCTTCCGGTCTCGTTCTACTCCTTCTCTTCATCCTCCCACTCCGCTACCATCCCACGACCATCTCGCACATAGTCGAAAGAAAAGGAAATATAAAATGGTGTCACGATAAATACTTTGTTTGTGTTGTTCTCGAGACAACACCGAAAAAACACAAAAACAACCCTCTACCGGGTGCACAACCCTCAAAGTCATTTTCTTTCTTTCCTTTATCTTTTGGCTCTGATGTAAAAGGCAAGAGACCGTCTCACCGTAAGAAAAATATAAAAACAGGATACACGACGGAATAGAAGGCATCCGAAAAACGCTTTTGTCGTTTCTCATTTTGTTTCTTGCGGGTTGATACCACCATCACCATTACCACAAGCCAGCAGCCCTGTGATATGAAACGTCGAATAATATTGTTCAAGAGAACCTCCACGCCATTTCTCAGAAAATGGTCCACCGTATCCAGGACCTAACCAGGAATCCACCAACCCAAATCATTACGAAGGACGTTACACCGAAAGATGAGATGAGACTGGAGTTTGGGGATTGCTACCGTATCAGTTTGATCCCTCCCCCACTTTGAAAATGCCATGCCACCAGAATGGAAGCTGATTTTTATGGACAATTGTCTTTTCTTTTATGGCGTTGGGCGGGTGATACATTCAAAGTTTTTTTTGCTTTTCTTTTTGTCAAGGGTAGGTACTTAAAAGCAATGACCGCCTTTTCCTTTATTTCGCATGAAACGGAGGAAGGACGAGGAAGTTAGGCTGGAATCAAGAACAAAAATGATTTTCTTATGTTTCAATGCTGGGAATAATGTTATGCTAGAAGAAAGCTTCTACGGGAGAAACTGTTATTACAAATGAGAAAAGTTAATCTTGAGCATTTAATTCTTTTTGAAAAAAACCGATCCGATTTTAGAACAAATACTTACTTTCATTATAAATCAATTAAATTCTTACGGGCTTTAATTGGAAACCATGACTCAAGAAGTATTTATTAACTACTAGCAATCGCCCGCGACTTGGTCCGCGTAAGAATCGTAAAATAAGCAATTTTAGAATGTAGTTAGTAATACATTATCCGGGATATATAAACTGATTAGTTTAATGGCCCTTTGAAGTAAATGGTTTCTATTTTGTTGGAATCAGATCCATAAATTATTAAGAATGAAACCAAGATACTCTCATTTGTATGGAACAGGCTCGTGATCAAATCAATCCCGTGATCTAAAACCATATTCGTATTGAAGAGCACTAAGGATATGTGAATAGTTATAGCTTGTGTTAATTAAAAAAAAGCCCAAATAAAATAACATTAAGCTTAAAACCATAACAGGACTACGACTCTGCGTAAAGCCCAATCATACGATACTACAGATGATATTTTTATGATGTTAAGAATTTTGTATGGGGGGGGGTGGTAGAAGGGGTGATAGTACTGAAGTAATTTGTTTCACATCAAGCTAGAATAGCTATAAAAATGTTTTGCACCAAATTTAAGCTTCAATAATTGAATAGGTACTGAGTAACTTAGTGCATTGGATTTAGTGAAATTGTGCAATTTGTATGGGAGGTGGTAGAAGGAGGGGAGTGTTTTTAGTGATTTCTTGAGAAAAAAAAATGAAACATTTTAAATTTTAGTTCAGTAACGTTCACACTTTTCAAGAAAATAGAATTTTTGAAAAGTTGTGAAACTGTGTGACTTTGTATGGGAGGGGGTAGCAGGAGTGAAGCTAATCGGATCATTTTTTCCCAATATTAATAATAATGCTAATTAAGGATTCTATATAAAATTTTAGCTTGATTGAAGCTATACGTATTGAGAAAATTGGTTTAGAGTATTTTATGCAAAAGTTTAGTTTGTATGGGAAGTGGTAGAAGGAGTAAGGGGTTTTTAGGGATTTTTCGAAAAACAGCTACACTCATTATGCAATTGATATATTTTAAATTTTAGATCTGTGAGTTTCACACTTTCCAAGAAAATCGAATTTTTGTAAAGTCGTGGAATTGTGCCACATTGTAGGGGAGGGGGTAGAAATAGCGAAGATAATCGATTAGTTTTTCCCGATATTAATAATAATGCTAATTAAAGATTTGGTACAAAATTTTAGCTCGATTGAATTTATACGTACTGAGAAAATTGGTGTATAGTATTTAATGAAAAAGTGTAGTTTGTGTGGGAGGTGGGCGAAGGAGTGGGGGGATTTAAATAGTTTGTATACTTAAAGATTGCATTTATAATCGAAATAATAAATTCTAAATTTCAAATTGATAGCTTTTATAGTTTCCAAGAAAATTTGATTATTACATATTATTAAAAATGAGTCACTTTGTATGGGAGGGGTTGAAGGCGTGGGGGGAGGGCAATAAAACCAAAAGAAGATTACATCTCGAAGCATACCTAATAAACTGTGAAAGTCTTATTACAATCGGTTTAGCCATTTTTGCGTGAAAGCAGGACAGACAGACAGACGGACAGACAGAGAAGAATTTTAAAAACGTGAGTTGCTAAAATAAAGCAAAAAACTAACTTATAGCCATTTCTAAACAAATAATAGACAGACACTACAATTAAATTTATATAGATTCACGAAGAGGTTCATAACTGGTTTGAGGAAGATTTGGAAAAGATTTACAAGACCCTCAATGTAAAAGTATGCCAGTGAAAAACATTAACAAACTGCTTTTTATCACGTATTGCGGTTTCCCAACAGAAAAGGGTTCGGCAAAGTGGTAATATTAATTGCCTTAACCTACCAGGAAAATGGATTTAGTCTGTAAAAATCGATCGAAGATCTTTAGTTCATATGTAGAAAAAAAGATTTTAAAACAACACATGGGAAGTAATAGTGAAATCTGCGAACATCGAAATTAGTTGGAAGGGTCAATGAGCTTAATCATTATGTTCAAGAAATACTACATAAGTGCTTGCTTAGGTATGTTTGTTCAATACCTTCACAAATGATAAGAAATTTTATAATAGTTATGCTTTAGCTGATATCTGGGTTCAGGTTCTTTAACATTTATTTGTTGTACCGGAAGATTTGTTAGGCCTTCGCTCAATCATTTGTTAACCAATTTCTATAGATTGAGGTGATACAGACATATCTATTTAATCAAGATTGAATAGTTAACCTTAGGTTCCTTTTTACCAGCTTAATCTTTGGGTGAACATGGCTCAGTGGTTAACGCGTCTGATTTGCAAACTAGAATTTCAGGTTCAAATCGACTTGAAAAAAATCGCTAAATACAAAAAAAAAGCTTTAAAATCGCTTCTATAAAAGCTGAAACGGAGAGCTTACTTCAGCGGACGTGTCAAAATGTATATGAAATAATAGTAAGTTCGATGCACTTCCTCTAGATAAATTAAGTACATACTTCGCAAGCGTTTTTTTCCCGCTGAGATAGTAAAAGAGTGAAACGCGCGAGAACAAAATTTGCGGTAGTAAGACCCGCCTGCATATACTTTGATAGAGTTTTGTATTGTATATATGTACATACATCCTAACCAGCGGGGAACTTTAGAAGACTTTGAATATGACGAAAAAAATATTTCAAAATTGCTAAATTTAAAATCTAAGAAATTTAAAATCACGACGCTCTTATTATTTGAAGAAAAACAAATGGCGTTAATTGAAAATTGCGTCTACATTAAATTGGGGGCAATGAATAAAGCGATTGGGATCATGCAAAAGAAATAAATCAATGCAACTACAACCGTATTTCATTAATGATTTTGAAGTGTTTTATTTTCAGTTGGGCTTATATTATTTTCTTTCATGGTTTCTTGTATGTATAAATACACAGTGCGACAAATAAGTTTCGAGAAGGGCCATGAAAACATCATTGAAAGAAGAAATCTGAATATTTTTGTTTGGCCAGTTGCTATCGAAGAATCAAATGAGCATTCTTTTGTTTTTTGATGGAACTATCCGTGTTTTTTTTTTGGCTTGTGGTGAGTTTTTCGTCTTCTATTCCGTACTTTGATGCTTGGTTTTGGGGTCGTACTGAAAGCGCCAATTTCATGACCCATAAAAATCGATGTCAGAAAGTTTGGATTACTTTTGGCGGCTGTAACGATTTCTTTGGAATGATTGACATGCACCAATTTTCGGGCATCCGTCAAAGTGTGTGAACCAAATTTTGCATAGACCTTTGTGTTGCTCAAATTCTCGGATCGTTTCCTTGCTGATGTTTAAAGCCTCTTCCATCACTTTCAGAGAAGCATTGCGATAATTTCCAATAAAATCACTTACTTTTTCGATCATTTCGGGTATCCTAGCTGAAATTGGCCTTCATTCACGATTATCATCTCATCTCTCTCTGTCTTCCAAAAAACAGTTATGCCACAGAAAAACTTTTGCTCTACTCAAAATAAACTGCCAACAAGTCGGGCGAAACTTTATTATTCTTGGGACAAAAAAAAAGTCAATATGCAGGTTAGAGTGATTAGGGAAGGGTAAGTGAAAGGGAGTTCTTGGGCAGGGCTGTTGTCAATTTAACAATATTTCATTCGTTTCTGCAAGTTTGGATTTTTATGAGGGGAGGAGGAGGGGTAATAGTAAGGGTGGGTGGATGTTAATAGCTTTTTAATTAATTGCTTGAATCACGTCCAATATTCTCTGTATAGAATGTGTTTTATAAACGAAGTTGCATAGAATTTTCATAAAATTCGGTGTATTTTACATTCACGAAACCGAACATTTGTATAGGAGGGGGTAGAGGAGGTAGGGGAGTCGTAAAATTTGATATGTAGTTTTATTTCGCTTCTCTTGTAATGTGCTTGTATAAAATTTGAAGTTCGTTTTAGTTTGTTGGTTGTTAGTTAATTTAATGAAATTGGTCGAAATCATAGTTTTGAAGGGGAGGGGGTATTTTTGTGTGTACATCAAATAGAAGTATCCACACGCAAAATTTAAACTTTGTATCTTTCACCAGAGCCCTAAAAAAATCTCTCAAAATTTTTGGCATTTTTGCTTATCACCTCCTTCCCCTTACACCTCCCAACTTAAAATTTACCAAAATTAACGACTATGTAGTTCTGCAATCTGACAAATTTGCGATTTGATATCTGTACTCGTTTTTGAGATATAAGGATTTGTAATTTTGAAAAGTGCGCCATTTTTGAAATGCTCCCCATTTCCCCCCACTACTATTATTTCAACAGGTTATCTTTTTTTTGTATAGCTTAATACACGTTTCAAGTTTCAATTACATAGCTTAAGAGATAGTTAAGATATTCAGTTTTAAGTGTTTTTCTTCGCAACAATAATCCACCCAAGAACGAACATTCTACCTTTAATGGTCTCGGAGATATGAGTCCATATGTACCGCGCACGGCGGGACGGATTGTTTTTTGTTGCATTTTTAGGCTAATTTAGTCATGAAACGCGAAAAAAAATTTCAGGGTAGCAAATTTTTTTTTGTGTCGATCACAATACATTATTATTAGAATAATAATGTAAAATTATTGCCCTACACAGTATCAACCGGAATTTTTACCAAGTTTTGCGTGAAATTTAATAACTACTCTTTGATCCATGTAATTATTTCAATATCGACAAGAAAGCTGTTTTGGGAGAACTGTCATAACTTTGCTATTTATAAGCCGATTGAAGCAAAATTGGTATTACCGGAACGAGGAATATCATAGCTTTCAAACGCCGGTCGAAACAGATACATAGATGGTTCTACTACTTATTCAGATATGGTTCGAGTCTCGGAACTTATTTGTTGCACTGTGTGCAT
This sequence comes from Chorisops tibialis, assembly GCA_963669355.1. Lineage (NCBI taxonomy): Eukaryota > Metazoa > Arthropoda > Insecta > Diptera > Stratiomyidae > Chorisops > Chorisops tibialis. The sequence goes on along the minus strand of OY770263.1, from coordinate 165,178,952 downwards.
AACAAAAAAAAGCATGGCGAAAAATGGGCAGTATGTATATATAAACTGCCAACAAGTCGGGCGAAACTTTATTATTCTTGGGACAAGTTGCGGATGCGTAGAAAGTCAATATGCAGGTTAGAGTGGTTAGGGAAGACTAAGTGAAAGGGGGTTCTTGGGCAGGGCAGTTATCAATTTAACACTTTGTAGAAACGTTCAAAAGCTCCAGTATATATAATCAATATTTCGTAAAGTTTATTTATGCAAGTTTGAGTTTTGTGAGGGGAGGGGTGAGGGGTGATAGTAAGGGTCGGTGGATGTTAATAGTTTTTTAATTGATTGCTTGAATCACGTCTAATATTCCTTGTATAGAATGTCAGTTTCATAGACGAAGTTGCATAGAATTTTCATAAGATTCTATGTATTTTACATTCACGAAACCAAACATTTGTATGGGAGGGGGTAGAGGAGGTAAGGGAATCGTAAAAATTGTGACGCAATTCTATTTCCTTTCTCATGTAGTGTGCTCGTACAAAATTTCAAATTCGTAGCTTTTAATTTGTTGGTTATTAGTTGATTTAATGAAATAGGTCGAAATGATACTTTTGTATGGGAGGGGGTAGAAAGGCAAGCGCGATTGCAAAACTTTTAAAAGAATTTCATTTCAGTTATTTTTATAAGTTTTCTTGCAAAATTTGAAATGGATAGTGTAACGAATTGGGTCCACATTGCTGCGACTCCCAAGACGTCATCAGAATAATGGGGCTCTTCCGGATCTGGGCAGCACAATTTGCCGGCAGTCAGGAGCGTGGGCGTGGGGATTAACGACCCAGAAGAGCACACCATCCTTGAAGGTGCTGCAGGAAAAGGAATATGGGAAGAGGGAAAGGACCTGTGGAATCGTTCAACTGTTGTTACCTCAGATTCCGTACGAGTTGTAAAAACAACGGCTCAACCGTTACCGTACGGAATCTGGAACGTAGGATCATCAATACTTACATTCCCTCTCTCTCTCTCTCCCGGATCGAAGCTCACTCACCTTCAGAATTCGTTCCGGGATTCTCCTCTGCCCTCTCTACTCCATCTTCATGGGCAAAACAAACCTACTGAGAAGGAAAAAAAAAACCGACTGCACCTGGGAAGATACTAATTATTACATGCATCGACAGAGAGAAAAAAAAAGGAATTTATTATTCTTTTAAAATTTTTATTCTATTCATGCACTATTAGCAGAAAAAAAAACAAAAAAAAATATATCCTCTTACGTTCCGCCGTGAATTATGGGGCCCCCTCCGCTCAGCTTCGTTGTTTCTTTCTGCTTTCGTCACACCGTTGTTCGCAGAATAGTTTTTTTTTGTCAAACGAATCAATTATTTGAAAGTTTAAATATATTACCCCAAATAGGAATTTTCAAAAAAATAGACACGCCGCTCTATGAAAAAAATCCACTGTCTTTTGAGGAAACGCGTGTACGAACGGTCCTTCGTGATCTTCCGACACCACAACCTTATACTTTTCCGTCCCAATATTAATCGCGTTCACCGTTAATTAAAAAAAAATTTAATACTGTTTCTCTTCTTTATCTTACAAAGACGCTATTCAATTATCGCCTTCTGCAGCATTGGTAAAATTTTCATTTGTCCTTTCTTAATACAGAGCACTATTTTTTTCTTCTAAACATTTTTTTTTTTTTTTTTCACTCGTTTTCACTCCAACCGCACTTTTTCTATTTCTTCTCAAAAAAAAACTGTAAACGTTTATTTTCCGGTGCAACGGCAAAACAGTCCCCGAAGCTTTTACGGATGTTTTTCTTGTCTTGTCTCGATCGCGCACTTCCTATTCGAAGCACCTTTCACCGCCAATCCTTGATGAATTTTTCTGTGCCGAATCTCGCGCGAATCCTTCCAGCGAGGTTTTTTCGGAACCCGGCAAAGAAAAAAAAATTCACTCTACGTCTGCTTTTACAGGATCACCAAATCGCCATCTTTTTTCTTCCCTTTTTGCACTATCGTTTTCAATTTTTGTCACTGGTCCCACTAAAACTCAGCAGTTTCGATTTTTTTTTATTTTTTTATAACTTGGCGTTTGAAATTTATGTCTCGAATTTAGTTTATCAAAAACCCGGTTCTCCTTCGTTCGATTTTTTCGCAGACACTCCGTGCCGACCTAGGCAAGTCTTGTCCGTTGTCACCACGCAATCCAAAAAAAAATTTTTTTCTGGCTTACGACGCGCTACTCGAGATTGATCGACCGAAAAACCGAAAAATTGACGAGAGAAATTGTTTCGTTGAAAACGCCACGGTAATCCGGTTTTTTTTTTTTTTGTTTTGGTATTACAATATGAATAATTGAATTAAATTTTTTTGTAGAAGGGTGCCTTTTTATAACAATATTGTAACAACACCACCCTTTTATATAAAAAAAATTAATTAGTTCTTTTCAGGTGCGTTTGCAAGGCGTTTCGCCACAATAGCTTTTAAGAGTTAGCTGATAACTGATTTCTTAAAAATGCTCGAAAAAATAATTTTGTGTGGGAGGGGGTAGAAGAAGTGAGGGAATTGCAAAATTTGTGAAGCAATTTTCTTTTTCTTCTCTTGTAACGTACTCGTAAGAAATTTCAAATTCGTAGCTTTTAATTTGTTGGTTATTAGTTGATTTAATGAAATTGGTCGAAATCATACTTTTGTATGGGAGGGGGTAGAAGGGCAAGTGTGATTTCAAAACTTTTTAATTAATTCCATTTGAAATATTTTTATAAGTTCTTATGCAAAATTTCAAATTGATAGCTTTTAATAGTGAGGTGATAATTAATTTCTTAAAAATGGTCGAAAAAATAATTTTGTATGGGAGGGAGTAGTTTTAAAAGTATTCGACCAGTTAATATTTCATACTTTTATGGATTTTTTTTAAATGTATTTCCCAAATTTCGAAGTTTCTACCTTAAAATTACATCCAATAATTTTCAGTTTTCGTGTTTTTTTCGCTGCACTTAAAACACCTTGTGCCCATTAGACCGGGGCGGTCAGTTCGTAACAATTGTGGATCATATTATTATTTTTTTTCTATGTATATTGAATAGATGTATCCACATGCCAAATTTAAAGTTTCTATCTTTGACCAGAGTCCTAAAAAAATCACTCAAAATTTTCGACATTTTTGCTTACCACCTCCATCCCTTTACACCCCCTAACTTAAAATTTTTATCAAAATTAACTATTGTGTAGTTCTACAATCTAAGAAATTTTGGATTTGATATCTGTACTATTTTTTGTGATATAAGGATTTGTAATTTTGAAAAGTGCGCCATTTTTGAATTGCTCCCCATTTGCCCCCACTACAATTATTTCAACATATTATATTTTTTTTGTATTTTTTTAGTATAGCTTAATATACGTTTCAAGTTTCAAGTACATAGTTTAAGAGATAGTTGAGATATTCATTTTTAAGTGTTTTTCTTTGCACCCCCCTGACCCTCCCACCTACAATAATTTGCCACTTTCTAAGCTGATTTCGATGAAGCTATATGCTTCCTTGACGGTCTCAAAATATAAATTTTTTACGATAAGTAATTTCGACGATATAACCATTTGAAAAAACAATTCGGCCGACAATTTGTTTTTAGCCCCCCCTTTTCGGACGCCAATGGATAAAAAAATTAAATTATTTTTAAAGTTTGTCCCACAACCCTCTCTATATGTCCACTGATTTTCAACTTTCTATCTGCATTCGTGAGGGAGATATTAGCAAGTGTAGTTTTCGACTTTTTCCCTCCCCCCGCCTCCCCCTTCCACGTAACACCCCCCAAAATTTAGGAAATAGAGCTCATTTTCCCAACCAACAATCCACCCAAAAACGAACAGTCTACCTTTAACGGTCTCGGAGATATGTCTATATGTACGGCGTACGGCGGGACGCATTTTTTTTTTGCATTTTCAGGCTAATTTAGTCATGAAATGCGGAAAAAAAAATTTCAGGGTAGCAAACTTTTTTTTTTCTTGTGTCGATCACAATACTTTATTATTAGAATAATAAAGTAATTATAAAATGTTGGCCAGATTTTGGGTGTAAATTCGAAACAGACTTTTAACATAAAACTCTGCCATGCGACGTACCGTTATAAAGAATAGCGGTCATATTAATGTTTTATTGTGAGTCAATAAAGACGAGAGGCCATTATGCGTACGTATGCTAACAACAAAGTGAGAACTCGAAATGTCCTACTCTATATGTATAACATTGGAGTACTCAAAAAAAATATTGCGCGTGTCTCCCCTTTTTATAGGCAATTTTGGCCTTTTTGTGCAATGCACAACCACGGACATGGAGGGACGGAATGTGATTGAGAAGGGGACTGAGAACAACCGTTATGATTGGTGGTATATTTTGCAGTTGCACTGGCTGCAACTGGCTGCAACTGGCATATATTTTCAGATGTGATGGAGGTAGCGATTGTGGACTTGTCGAAGGTATAGATATGAAATGAAAGATCACTGAATGGCGTTTGTATTTTATGTTTCTGTCTCGCTCCGGCTTCAAGTTCTCGGAAGCTTGTCGACTGTCGTGATCTGATAACGGGAGGAGTTTCCAATTTTCCTTTCACCTTTTTCTCCATCATGTTGCCGTATTTCAGTGAAAATCCGAAACCAGAACAGGTAGAGAGATCGCGAACCTAGAATAGGCACACCTTGACGAAAATACCTTTTCAATGGTATTTAATTCATTTATTTTGGATCATTGGTTTGGGTTGTAGTCCGTTTACAAAAAAAGCATATTCTTTTATATATGTATGTAGATTATCTAAGGAAATGTCCATCAATAGTACTACTTTTCCTATCTTTCTGGCAGCATACGGATTCCCCGTCGAAAAAACTGCTCTTCTTTTGGAACGATCCACGAATTGACCCAATCTTTGGCATCTTTTAAGAGTGAAAGTGCTGCTCAGCTAGGTGATGCGTCACCGATCTGAATGGGTGGTAGTCGGAAGGGGCGATATCTGTAGGCCAGACGTCCCAGTGTTTGTAGGTAGGTTTTGGCAACGTGAGCAACATGTAACCGAACGTTGTCGTGCAGAAAAATAACTTTGTCATGTCTGTTCTCGTATTGCGGCTGTTTCTCCTTCAATGCTTGACTCAAACGCATTAGATGTTTCTTGTAGCGATCTCCCGTGATGGTTTCATCTAGTTGCCGCCGCTCATAATACACAACGCCGAGCTGGTCCCACCAAATACACAGCATGATTTCCGAGCCATGGATGTTAGGTTTGGCCGTCGATGTTGATGCATGGCGCGGCTTCCCCACAATTTGTTTTCGCTTTGGATTACTTCCACTTCTCATCGTCAGTGCCAATACGATGCAAAAAACCATTCATTTTTGGTTGAAGCAGCTGTTCGCATGTGACAAAACGCCGTTCGACATTTCCTGGCTATTGTATCATTCCCAAGCTTTTCAAACGATGTGATATGGCTTACTGAATCACGCCCAATGAATTTGCAAGTTGCTGTTGCATTCGGCATGAATCTTCGTCCAGTAATGCCTCCAATTCTGTGTCTTCAAACTTTTTAACTGCTCTGGTCCTTGCCTTCCACGTCGAAATCACCCATTTTATAGCGTTGAAATCATTCGCGACACGTTTTTCCACATAGCACCCTCACCATAAGTTCCAACAATTATTCGACGCACCTCGGCTGTAGATTTTTTTGAATTGAAGGCAAAAAGCAAAACTTTCCGCAAAAGACACTTATTTGGTTCGAACTTTGACATATTCGCGCACAAAACATAACAGACTTATGATGGGGCTTAAATCCCAATCATATGATACTCTAGATGAGATGGAAATGACTTTAATATACCGGAAAATATGTCATCTCAAATTCTTTCGAATAGTGAATAGAGACTTTTACAACGGAGGTGGTAGAAGTAGAGGGGGAGGTTTGTATTTTTCGTATATGACATCGAACATGGCATGCAAAATGTTTTTTGCTGAATTTAAAGTTTTTAGTTTTCATTATTTTTAAAGAAATTGGTCATAGTTTTCCTGAAATTGGGTATTTTGTATGGGAGGTGGCAGAGGAAGTGGAGCGCTTAAGATGACTTTGAAACAGCTTATCATCACCCTTATCACCATGCTTTGATACAATTTCAAAGTCGATAGCTCTCATATGTTCGAAGAAGAAATGCCTTTCTTGAATGTATAATAGAGATATTTGTATGGGAGGTGGTAGAAGGAGTGAAGCGGAGCTGAAAGTTTTTTCTAACACTTATTTCAATTATTAAGAACTAAATTCTGGCAAAATTTGAAGTTTGTACTTTTCTAGTTTGAATGGAAATCGATAAAATGCATTTAACAAAAATTATACATTTGTCACTATCAGAATCCCTTAATGCAAGGAAATTGCCATAAATCGGTTCCAAATTTAAAAGATGGAAATCGAATTATCCTCTGGCTCATCATTTAGTGAAGGGACGAAGCAAACAACAACATCCCTACACCAAGTACATAAATAAAATAACACAAAAAATTGGGATCAACTAGCGTTAAGTCTACGCTTTAAGCACATCTTATTAATAGAGAAGTCGAATACATCAGCATTCTTATTAACTTCTCTCGCGAGACGCAAAATCGGCTCATTCATACCATAATTTGTACGGTGAAAACATATCTGTAGAAGTCTAGGCTGCCTTGGTAAAAATTGACCAACAGCAAACTGCATCAAACCTAAAAGTGTGGAAGAATCAACTAACCCTGTAAGAAGTTGATGAGCAAACACTACATCAGCTACCTCACATCGTTTCAAAAGTGATGACATATTTAATAGCTTAAGTCGATCGATATAAGGAGGAAGACGAACTCTGTCATTCCAATTAAGGTGGCATAAGGCAATTCTCACAAAGACTATATATTATTATAAACGGTGAGACTTTCCTAGTAAATGACATAACATGACATTTATCTACATTTAAACGAAGATCATTGTGGCGACACCAATTGCTAAAATTAATCAAATCTTCTTGAAGAAAATTGTCTAAGTTGGAACTAAGGGATCTTAGACAAGGATAAATTCGGGTTAAAAATCGCGAGTGAAATTAAAATTCTCGAACGGATAATTTTGTGAGAGCGAAAAAGTGAAACTAAAATTCTCGAACGAACAGTGAGAATTTTGTGAAATCGAATATTCTCGAGTGCTTTAGTGAGCAGTGACTTTAATTAGAGAAGTAAATTTAAGTGAATTCGAATCGCGGAAAAACCGGAAATAATCGGTGGTGAAAATGCCGCGTTATCTAAAGGACTTAAAATTAACGGAGCTGAAGGAAGAGCTCAGCAGACGCGAGTTATCTACGACAGGGAGCAAGTCTGAACTTGCCAGCTGTATGATCACGACACTTGAGGCTGAGGGTGAGGATGCAGATAGTTTTGAGTTCCAAATCAAAGAAGCTCGTGGAGAGGAGTGTTCTGGTACATCGGATGCTCTAACACAGTTAATGCAACAAATGACGAACAAATTAGAGCAACAATCAGTGAACATTAAGCAACAATCAGCTGTGACAACGGACATGAATCGGAAATTAGACCAACAAAGTCAGCTCTCAGCGGACCTTAATGAAAAATTAGATCAGACCTCAAGGGACCTCAACCAAAAATTGGAGCTGCAAAATAATAAAATAGACACCATGGGTAAGGCAAGAGAAGAAAACGTATAGAAGAAACTTCGAATCCTCGAAGAACAAATTACGGAAAGGATATCCGGGATTGTAGAGGCTGCCGCAAGAGCTGGCTCGCGATATTGAACGAGTCACGCTATTATCGCTTCCCAATGCGCAAACAGAGCAACGCAATGATACAGCTGTTTTCGCATTTAACAATACTGTACAGGAGAGAGAGCTGCAACAGGCGTTAAAATTGGCAGGTAAGAAAACGATTTGCGAAGCCTTAGTATATGGGCTGACGTTCGAAGCTGCCAAGCAAAGCTCGCGGAGTAACTATCGAGTCCGAGAAATAGTAAAAGAGTGTGCGTGCCCCCGATGCTGGAATTGTGGACAGGCAGGACACTTGAGACTCGACTGCCGTAAACCCAGAAAAGCGACCAACTATTGTTCCGGCTGCGCTGCTAAACAACACGAAGGTAGAGATCGTGAAGGTAGATCTTGGTCAAGAACTAGTCGTCATAGTTCAAATCTTGCACACGGTTTTGATAAAAGACGCCGGAGTCGATCGAAAACCCGAGTCGGTAAGATCGATTGCAACAAGAACAATACATCGGGAAAGATTATGGAACCAAAGATAGGCATTCGAATAAGGATTGCGAACGAACGGGTGGAAGTCGTGACGGTCAAGTACCTCATACGAAAAATCGTGACAAGGCCGAACATGAGAAGCGATGTGATCGAGAAGATCGCGAAAGGAAGAATGCGGAACGTAAAAAGGAAAGTAAACGTGCTGCCAAGGAGGAGAAGGAGCACGAAAAGGACATGGAGCAAGAACGCGAACGTGAGAAGGAAAAAGAAGCCGGAAAAACCATTCAGAGGATAACGACCGAACCAAAGAACGGATGGAATCAGCGAAAACCTTGTACTATAATGAAAGTGGTACATCTCGACCGACTAACAAAGTACCATGGTGCCATTGAGGAAGTGAACGACTCTGTTCGGGACGAATAGGGACTAAGGAGAGGGTAATGTTATAGATCTGGCAATGATCTTTCCCGAATATGCCAGAATTTTATAGAACAGTCCCCCAATATGTAAAAACCCATAATCAAAGATCTAGTACCTTCCAGTATAGCCTAGACAAATACCCAACGGCACCCAACGACACCCGACGGAAGCTTCGAGAATTAGGAAAAATGGTATAAAAGCAGTCATTCAGCGACATCTGTGGAAGAACGCGAACCGGTGCAAGAACGCGATAGAACAATATCGGTGGTGCCATATAGTGCGAATTAAGTCAAAGTGCGAATAAATAAATTATCATTTATTTTTAAACGAATTGTGTTTTACTTGAAATCCCGGCGAAGGAGTGGGTGGATGTGGCCCATTCACGAACTTAAAGGTAATTTTTTGCTAAAAATGACACACAAAAATGTTTAGCACTATAGCTCAAAGCTTTCGAGAGTTATGCTGTAGACAGACGCACAGACAGACAGACAGACAGACGGGGGTTATTTCTTAGCGTTACAAACGGTAAGGCAAAGACAATATACTCTCAGATTTCATCTAGAGTATAAAAAGTATATGACGCCGATAAAACTTTATCAATCAAATGATGAGTTTTTGACTGATGCCTAAGTTTAGCAAGTGATCTTTCTGATCTGCCATTGTTGATCAGCTGAAGCGAGTGAGCGGCTACAGCACTGTGTTGCGTTTCGTCCCAGGCCAGCTTACAACGGACTCGTCAGTAAGGCTTGTGTAAGCAAGCTCTGCCTTAGATGCTAAGGGAATACCGTGCAGGTATTGAGACTAGAACCCGGGGTTTTTCGAATTGCAAAGTGGTCGTGCTGGCCACTGAGTTATCTAGACCCAACGGCTTAGTCGGTTAGTAGCGATGCAGTATAAGCTGCCACAGTACTCCCCCACCATTGACAGCGGTGAGTCAAGTCTCTGAGCTGGTGGCGACTAGGAGGCAGCTGTGCACGTGCAGCTCTGTGAGCTGCTGTACTGCTGTGCTAGCGAGACGAAGGTGTGATCACGTTGATCACGTCGGGGTCACCAATGTAGCGAGTGTACTGCTGTGCAGTATTGCGTTTCGTCCCAGGCCTGCTTACAATAGACTCGTCAGTAAGGCTTGTGTAAGCAGGCCCTACCTTAGACGCTAAGGGTATACCGTGTGGGTAGTGAGATTAGAACCTGGTGATTTCGAGTTGCAAAGCGACCGTGCTGGCCACTGAGCTATCTAGACCCTACGGCTTAGTTGGTTAGTAGCGATGCAGTATAAGTCGCCACACAGCATTTTTTTTTTTTTGCAAAATGACCTGTGTTATAGGCAATTTCGGCCTTTATGTGCAATGCACAAACACAGTCATGGAGGGAAGGAATGGGATTGGGAAGGTAGGGGAAGGGGAGTGAGAACGACCGTAGCGAGTGGAGAAGCTGGTATATTGCTCAGTTGTACTGGCTGCTCACTGACAAATATTTGCAGATGTTATGGGGGACTGAATGATAGAAAGCGAACAAAAACCATCTACTGAGTATCTAGGCCTTCTTGAAGTGGAACTGTTTCACTTTTACACCGTTTCCCCATTTTATTGTGAATAATTTTTTATCACCAGTAGCAACTGAAAAATTTGCGCTTAAAAGAATCCCGTCTGGAGTGGGAATCGAACCCACGACCTATTGACTGAGAAGCAAGCACGCTGCCCACTACGCCACGGAAGCCTTTACTGCAGGCAGCATTTATTGAGAAACGGCGGATTTCGATTTGTACTCCCGATATTTTTTTCTCTTTGAATAAAAATCACTTTACACGTCTCCGTATTAATAAAATATCTTTCTTCATCGAATTAGGGTTAATAGCGCGTACAAAGCTGGTTCTGGCTTCCTGAACTGAGAAGGATATCAATACTACACTCTTTGAAGAAGCCAAAGAATAATATCTCCTAACTATCCCTTTTATTGAAACATTCAAGAAGCACGAGTAACGCAGTATTAATATTTATGTATAGCATTAGTTTCGAAAAAATAGTATGAACGCAGACCTATTATTTTCCTATCAATTTCCTTCAAAACAACTCATATTTAAATATGAATTACATTTGAATTCGTTCAACTTCCCGCTCTAATAACTTAATCGTGCCAGGAATAACCTACAATAAAAATGGCAACCTTGTCCCATAAAAAAAACGGATTCAATTTTTATTATGTTGGAATTCCTTCATCCCAGAATTTCACTTTTCCACCCCGCATCGTTTGTTCAATAAATTGCCCTTGTATACAGGAATCCTTTTTGTCCCCGTTATATGCAATATTTTGTATCCTGGCACTCGACTTCCTTCATTAATGCCCAGCCCTCTATTGTCAACTGAAAGGATAAAACGTGACATGACTTCCAAAATATAAATAATAATATTTTGTCGCCGTCGTCGATTCGATTCTCTATACTACCCTTATATCCGAATGAATGCAAAATTTCTCGGTTTGGACTATGGTTTTTGTCGCAGTTATTCGTCAACAATAATGGAATTTTCATGGACATCAACGCCCTGTTGAAATGGATGGTGGAGAAGGTGGCAGAAAATTTGGCGTGCAAAAGGATGGACAATGGAAAATTGAATGCAATTTTGCCGAAGGATGCATTCATACTGTTGATGAGGAAATTGTAGTTTTGTCTGAAAAATGATGGGGTATAAGATGCTGAAGAATGAGTTTCTTTTGAAGATAATCCGAAAATTTGTAGATTCATCATGATTTATGGAATTCATTTTCAATCCTTACGTAAAAACATGGTTTATGAATAATTGAAGAGTTTTTTTTCTTTAATGATCCTTCAGAAATAACCTCGTTCCAAACCATACTCTACCAGTTAGGTTAGGTTTATGGCGGTTTGGTCACCAAAGGACATAAACCGCCAGTGGGACCATTGTACGCCTACGTTTTTTTACTATGCGGATATGTATCATGTAGCCAGAGTGCTCTACCGTTGATACTAATGAGATTCATCGATTCAAGAGATCGGAAATCATTCAGCTTGACGAAGAAGTTCCCGCCGAGAATCAGTCTTGTGATGATATGATGCAATGGCGCTACAGCCCATATCGAGCCTTGACCTCCCGGCGAAGACGGTGACCTGTGCATATACTAACTAGTGTCCGTATTAAGTTTCTGTTGGGTTTCAATATTTTCATTGATTTTCCTCTATCAATCTCACCCCATAGCATCTTCGTGGTGTTACATGGGTTAGTTTGTAACCATTTCTGATTTTCCCTTTGCCACCCATTGCTGGCGTAGATTGTCTCAACGACTCTCAAGGCAATGCCAACAATGGCCATGTCCTCAGCAGTAGCAGCGGCAGATCCGTTCTTGGTCAGCCTGTCCGCCACTTTTCTTCCGGATATATCTCGATGCAACCCAACAAAGTCACAGAGTGCAGGTTTCCCCAATTCTTTCAACATTTCCATACAATGGTTCAAGCATCTTGAATTGCAGCTGTATGCGGAGAGGTTTTTTACTCTGACAGCCAAGCTGCAGGCTGTCAGAGTAAAAACAAACTCGCTTACCATTTGCTCCTGCGCGCAAGTGCTGTTTCACTCCTTTCACAATAGATATTACATTGGATAAACGCTGTAGTGCATGCCTTCTCCAGAATTACAGTATGTAGGGAAGAAGACCCAAAATCCCAAACCTGCTGTGAGGCAATGCTTTGTAAATCACTCAATTGTTTTTGAATATATCCAGTTCGGTATTTTGCCACCAGCACACTGTATATAACCATTGGTAGTAAAGGGAGTCCCATTAATAACGCTGTGTTTATTTGAAAAGCTCTGATATTTTTATTTTAATGAGAGTGTAGACATAAAGATTATATATGGAACAGAATATCCGAAAAATGGTCACCTCGTGACTGATGGCACCCGTTCATACTTTTGAGAAATGTTCAATGAAATTTTGGCATAGTATCGGCTCAATTTGATCAATTTTTTTTTTTTTTTTATTTATTTAATGCATTATATTTATTGTTTTAACAAATTTCAAGTTAAATGAATTCATGCACTACTCTCCCTTTTCAGGATAATTCTTGTGATAGGGGTGAGGAGTCGATAATTAGTATACAATTTTTGCAATATATTAAGTTTAGGAAAGTTACAAAGAAATGTTAACAACGTTTCAAATATAATATAGAAGTATACATTATGATTTGTGATGTATAATATGTAAATTTAAGAATGGTATACAGTAATAGATATTAATTAATTTTCAGTTGACAATATAAATTTGATTTTAATCAAGTCGTTGAATGTGAATAGGAAGGTACTTAAATTTAAGAATTAATACATAAGTTCAAGTTACATTATTCGGATTACAATTAATTTTACAAATTATTCAGTAGGAATTTAAATCTAATTCAAGCAAATTCTTCAATCCAAGACTATAGTAATAACTTTTTTAAAAATGATTGTTAAATGGAAAATGAAAAATGAAACAATATCGACTAACTAATATCTTTATAATAATATATTTTTTTATTAGTTTTGAATGTTTCAATATTACTGCTTTTTTTATTATTTAAGGCAAGGCATTATAAAATTTGACCCCAGAGTATGAATAATGGTTTAGGCCAAGTTTTGTTTTTCGTTTCGGTAATAATATATATTCACGAGTGCCAGCCCTAGTGAAATTTAAGTTAACCGGATGAATAAGTTTTTTTGATTTCTTTGCGTATTTGAATACTTGATATTAGTTTGAATATTTGTTCGATTGAAAGTACTTGTAAGTCCGAATATAACTTATCAGAAGGATAAAGTCTACTTTTTCTCAATAAAGTTTTTATTAATAATTTTTGGACGATATTAAAAGGTGAAAGAAAACTAGGGTTGCTACTGCCCCAAGCAATTATTCCATATTGTAGCAGTGAGTGAATCATGGAGAAGTTAAATATTCTGACAGTTTTTATTTGTAGAAAAGATCTAACTTCAAGGCAAATTGGAATAAGTTTTCGTAGACGGGATATAAGATTGGAGATATGGATTTCCCATTTAAGGTGTTCATCGAATGTAACACTTAGATATTTGGTGGACGGGACTCATTTTAGTGGGGGGCATTGGCAATTAGTACCACACTGATTTGTGTAAATCCTGATGTCTATATTAATGGGGTTTCCATGTTGAGTCAGTTTAAATACGATATAATTTGTTTTTGAAATATTTAATGTAAGGGAGTTATGATCTATCCATTTTTTAATATTCAATAAGCTATAATTAGCCTTTATATTGACTCCTTCTCAAGAGCTGTCCTCTATAAAAAGTACCGTGTCATCTGCGAACGAAATCAGTTCTCCTTCAATTGCTATCGAATATATATCATTAACATATGATCTGAATAGCAGAGGACCTCGGACTGTCCCTTGTGGTACTCCGTATTCGAAAGACAGGTAATTACTGTGTTTTTTCAAAATTTTAACTCGTTGTTTTCGTTCATATAGGTAACTAGCAATCCAATTAATACAATTTTGGTTTATATTTAATCTATGAAGTTTCTGTTTCTTTCCCCGCAAGGGGGTAGTTGTAGGATGAGGTTTTACTAATTCCTGCAACTATCTTTGGAGACTAGCGACTCCACGGACCTGAGCTAACTATCACCCTGTGGGATGGGGGCTGTAGAATTCACCCACAGCCAGTTCTGCTTGCCCTAAAAATGGCAAATGGACATTCACTGGATCATGGGCTTATCACCCGTGATCTTAAGACCTAAATGATACGAGAAACAGATACAGCGCCTTGGATACGGACTAATTTTACGGTAACGACTTTTGACATTCGAAAACGGACTGTGATTGGTTTCTGGAACGTTCGAACATTGAATGACGGGGGAAGAGCTGGGGTTACTCGGTCCTTGCACCGCCAATCAGTGATCGACCGTGAAATGGAGCACTATAACATCCAAATCTTGGGCTTGAGCGAGGTCAGGTGGACAGGATCAGGAGAACAACGAACCCCTAGCGGAAACACTATTCTGTACATTGGCCCTGAAAGTGAAGCCAGAAATGGCGTGGCGTTCGTCCTTACGCCGAGAACGAGAAACAGTCTCATTAGCTGGGAACCAATCTCGGATAGGATTATCGTCGTCAGGCTCAGAACCAGTGTCAGAAACGTCACAATTCTGCAGTGCTACGCACCAACTAATACCGCAACATCTGGTGACGAAGAGGAGCTTTATAGCCAACTGAGTGCCACCTTCGAACGTGTTCCAAGAGGTGATATTATTATCTTCTCGGGAGATATGAACGCCCAGGTTGGATCAGACAACACTGGATTAGAACACGTCATGGGGAGGCATGGTGACCCTTGGGTTGGCGCGTCACGACCTTGGATTAAGAGACCCGAAAACGGCGAATTATTTGTGGAGTTTTGTAGTACTTGGCAAATGGTCATCGGAGGGACCCTTTTTCCACACAAGAGTCATCATAAAACATCTTGGGTTTCCCCTAATGGTGTTACTCAGAATTAGATCGACCATTTGGCTATAAGTCGCCGATGGAGAAGATGTCTCCTTGATTTGCGAGCGAAACGTGGAGCTGACGTGGGGAGCGATCACCACTTGATGGTTGCCTGCTTGAGATTGTGTACAGCAGCTATCCGACGACCACAAATTCTTCAAATGAAGCGCAAGCTTAATGTGGATAAACTCAGAGATCCCAACAAAAAACGCGAATACACCACTAGTCTACGCGAAAAGTCATCCACATTGGGTGAATATGAAATGCGCACACTGGACGCCAATTGGGAGGCAACCAGAAACACTTTTCTAAGTAGTGCTGAAGAATCTGTGGGATATGTGCAAAGTGGTGAGAAACCCTGGATGTCGCAAGACACATGGGACAAAGTTGGCAATCGGAAAAAAGCCAAATTGGCAATCATCTCTCAACCCGATGTCCAACGAACGCCCGACTTGAGGCAGAATTACCGCGATGCTCATATACAGCTTAAAAAGGCTGTTAGACGCGACAAAAGAAAGGCCATTGAAGATCTGGCAAATAAGGCAGAATCTGGGGCTTACCTTGGGGATATGGGTTCACTATTTAAAATCATGAAACAGTTGACGAACAGGAATTTCACCGCCAACCACCTGGTGAGAGATGTCAACGGAACTTTCCTTAATATGAGTGAACACCAGTTGCGACGATGGAAGGAATACTTCTCTGATATTTTAAACATCTTGTCAGAGGAAGATATTCCGGAAACAGAACAACTTCCAAACATCCAACCGCAACAATCCTCTATTAGGGACGATCCCTCAGATAAGGAAGAGATAGTTTCCGCCATTCGGTCAATGGCGGGAAGGAAAGCTCCAGTTATAGACGGACTACCAACCGAACTCCTCAAAGCGGACCCGGAAATAACAGCCGATATACTCCTCCCACTCTTCACTAAGGTGTGGAATGAAGGAAGATATCCGACTGAATGGAAGGAGGGCGTCATTGTGAAGATTCCGAAGAAGGGCGACCTTCGGGTTTGTGGCAATTGGCGTGGTATATGTCTACTTACTGCCGTATCAAAAATTATGGCTAAGGCAATTCTCAATGGATTAGTGATGTCGTCGAGAGCACTCTCGAAGTTTATCAAGCTGTATTCCGTAAAGGGTCGTCTTGTACCGACCACACAAATACCCTACGGATAATATTAGAGCAGTCAGCCGAAATGGGTTCGCCACTACATCTCATGTTTGTAGACTTCGAGAAGGGTTTCGACAGCGTTAAGCGAGATTACATATGGAATGCTTTGCGAAGGAGAGGTATTCCAGATAAAGTCATAGCTATGATTAAAGAATCTTACGAAGATGCAAGGTGTCGCGTCTTGCATAGAGGAGAGCTGTCCGAGAGCTTTCTTGTGCGAACGGGTGTCAGACAAGGCTACATATTATCACCAGCCCTGTTTCTGGTGGTAATAAATGACATCTTGAAAGCTGCACTGGAAGGTGGGGAAGGTAAGGGTCTTCAATGGAGACTATTTAACATCTTAAGTCACCTTGATTATGCTGATGACGTGTATTTGCTTGCACATAACCGTTCGGACTTAGAGTCAAATGTTCGCTCGTTGCCCTCACCAGGAGCATCTATAACTGCCTGCAAGCGTAGCGTCTTGGCATTCATGCGACCAAATTTTCTAGACGGTTTTTGACACCATTCCTCAATGAGCTTCTCTTTTAGCATTGTAGCGCTTCTAATGTCGTGTTTTCGTCTTGGAGCATAATATAGTAGCCAGTCCTTCACGATTTAAGCGGTGTGCTTGGTATCATTGCCTTGTTGGAATATCCAGCTTTCACCAAGGTCCAACTTATCGACCGATTCCCTTGAAATGTGTTGCAAGATGGTTTTGTAGAGCCTGTGATCCATCACACCACCAACGAACACCAAATTTCTTACACCCGACGAAGCGACAGCATCTCAAACCATCACATTGCCACCGCCATGTTTGACTGTAGGAATTAGGTGTTTCGGATCCATTCCCGTGTTTTCCTTTCTCCAAACTTTAGCTCTACCGCCACTTCCAAATATGTTATACTTCGATTCATCGGTGAATAAAACCTTGTTTCAAAAATCACGTCCTTAGTCTAGATGCTTTTTGTCAAATTCTAAGCAAAGTTTGCGATTTTTTTCGGTTATAAGGAGTTTTTTGCGTGGTGTTCTGCTATGATAATCATTATTATTTAATGTTGTTTGAACTATTCTTGGATGCACCGTGGTTCCTGTTCGTTTTGCTATGTCCTCTGCCAATTTTGTGGCATGCGCCTTTGGGTTTTGGTTCACTTCTTTCAAAATAAAAGAGACATCTCTGCCAGCTTCTTCGGTCGACCACTGCTCGGCTTGTTTTCAACAGAGAACCTGCTGTTATGGTTTGAAATGTCGATTTACTTAAATTCAACAATTTGGCTATTTCTCCGAAAGATTTTCTTTCGTTTCGATGTTTTACCACCAAGTTTCGTACTTCTGATGACATTCCCTTCCGAGAAGCTATCGTCACAGTTACGGCCTTATCGAAACTGCCGAAACTAGAGCCTAACGCGAAGCGCAAATGCTAAAACTTGATAAACGGTACATCCCATTATAAAACAGAACCGCACAGTAGCATAAAGAATGATTTACCTAGCCGTATGTAGACTTTTATTTAATGCATTTCTTTAGTTATGTATGAATAATTTGTAAAGTCTATATTGAAGAAAAAAATTGTTTGTTAAATATAAATTAAAATAGACTTATAACATAACTACATCATTACTTTTTTAATTAGTTCCATGGGGCTCGTCAAGTAGCGAAAATAGGGGTCGTATGTAGACTTTTGTCGGTCACTGTATGTGGTCAGGGCGAATTGGTATCAGTAATTGTTTATACTCAAGATGAAATCTCAGAGTATAAAGTGTTTGCCTTACAATTTGTTACGCTAAGAAGTAATTCTGTTTTGACCCGCTCACTCCTTCTACATCCTCTTATACAAAGTAACAGTTTTTTTAAATGCCTTACATCAATTTTCATTACAACTATGAAATGTAATTGAAATTTGAGCTGAGTTTTTCTTTTTTTTTCCAATATTTGCTGAAAAAATTGTCAGCTTCACCTTATTTCTTCTATGACCTCCCACACAAATTTCTATAATAGAAATTGAACAAAAGCATTTCACCTACGAATATTTGAAAGCTATGAATTTTAAAAGTGGGGATAAGAAATTTGATAAGCAGTTTCCATATCGTCCAAAAACCATCCACTCCTTCCACCACCTCCCAAACAAAATGTCATCATTTCTTTTAAATTTATGAAATCTACTTAGCACGCAACGTTTGCATACCTAGATCAGAGTGATATTCAACAATTATAAACCTCACCCCACTCCCACCACCAACCATACACAAATCACTATTCACTTTTCTGAATAACTGGAAATGGCATATTTTCATTTGCTTTAACGTGTCTACCATTTCATCTAGAGTATCGCATAATTGGACAATATAACCTTTACACACCGGAAAATTTCATGGAGCTATCGATACAAGTGTACTGAAAGTGAGTCGAAAGACCTCTGAATCTGCATACAAGAAGTGTCCTCGAAAGTTAAAGTGGATGAAAGGGTAATATAATGTTAAATGTTAGGAAAAATATGGCAACACCGACAATATTTCAACCAACTTCATTGTGAATAAACTTATTGTTTCAAAGCTGTTATCATAGTGATCGGTAAAATTAATTACAAGAAAATGTCAAACAGATGCCAAAAAAGTTTTTTGGCCTAATGTGGTCAACTAAGATTTCGAGGTGGTTTTTGTTAAATTGAAACACTTTCGTTAGCTGGTGTGAACATACTAATACGCACAATCAAAATTATTTTGTTGTTTCTTTTGTGTGTTTTGAAGGTGAACAGATTGGTTTCGTACAAAATTATTTATTTACAAAACACTGAACTGAACATTGAATAGACACAAAATGGACAAATCGTCCTTGAACATCATTCAGGTACTAGCTCAATTTTTTCTTGCGTAAGCCTGATTGCCCCCAAAATTACGAAAATAATAATTCGAATGTCTTCAAATTGATTTGAGGCGACGCCCGGGATATCTTTTCTGCAAAAAAAAAACTCCCTGTAAAGTTTTCAACCATTCACATCAATTCCATGCAAACATTCTTCGACCCATAAAACAGCCAAATAACTCAATTAGTTCCATTTGACCTCACAAAACTTTATGCTCACACAAACACACTCATATCGCATCAACCCCTGCGACAACTAACCTTTCGCACTCAAGAATCCACTCCTTCTCTTCTGCCAAGAACTAACGAAGAACTGAACCCTTGAAATCATGATAGACGATAGATCCAACAATGAGACTTTTATTTGCTCATCATCACTCCCATTCAATTTTCCACCCCATTAAAAATTATTTGATAAAAGATGAAGCGTGTCCATTCAAAGAAAATATCAACTAGCATCTCCCTCGTGGAGTCATCAAGTTTTCCCGAAAATGGAGAAGAAGAAGGTTATCTTTATGAGTTTGCTGTGACTTCGTATCTCCAGCATAGTAAAGCAAATAGCCCGAGTATTTTCGCACTAGAGAAGCATTGACAAAAAGAAAGAAAGGACACAAATAAACTTCCTATTTTTTGTGTGATATTGACTATAAGACAACCCCCTTTGCCCTTAGTTTCTGGGTGAAAAGAAAAACCTCGTAACGATATTAAATGAAAACAATATCGGGTATAAGCATCTTTAGTTGTTCCCCTTCTTCTCTGTTCCTTTCACCAAAGGACCACAAGCGATAAGAAAATTAAAGACATCAACACAAGGAATGTATTTTCATTTTGGGTGAAAGATTCAAGGGGAAGGTGACATGAGGGTGGTTTGCATTTATGATAACTTGGATGCTACCAGAAAACTCCTTTATATCTCCTGTGTTTCGGGTCTTATCAGTTCGACAAGTCGGGGAGCACACTCACTGTACGAATGAGAGACTAAAGACTCTACCGGATGTGGGGTTGAAGTAAAGCATACCCACCAAAAAAGAGTCTGTTAAAAAAATCTCATCTCTCAAGCAAAAAGTCGTAAAAAGTAAAACGAAGAAAATACCGAGATAATTTTATTCACAAAAACCTTCTTATTAGGGCTTTTGTGAAGGTAAGATGGATTTTTTTTCAAATGGAGCTTGAGGTGGGGGGTGGAGTACAACTCAAGCCAGAAACTCTTGTGCAGCATGTAAGAGACGAAAGATAACATATAGGGAGAGAGCTGGCAGGTGGGGTTACCTTAATGATATTCAAGCGAAGGACTCATTACGAAACCGTATGAAACATAATGTTCGAGAGAATTACAAGAACTTATCCAGATTTCTGTAATCACTTTCACTCTGTCATGCGAGTAAGAAGTGTTATATACGTAATCGGATGTCGTCCTTATTTGAGATTGCTTGATTCCCTTTTTCTGAAGAGGGAAATTCGCACCGTAAAATTTCGTGATTCCAGCTTAATACTTTTTCAAGGACCAAATTCCCTCTCGAATGCAGTTCCTGTTTGAATCATCCCAATGTATTTGGGAATGCGTTGGCTGCTAATTTCGAATTTTAAATACTACTTTTCCTTGAACTTTTTTTCTTTACGAGGTTTTATTGTTCTAAGCTTTTCTTCTTTCTGTTGATTCAATTTCCGAATTGGCATAGAAGGATTCTTCATCTTCTCCTCGCATATTATTAAGATCTTCCATCATTTGACATATTGCAGAATTTTTTCGTTGATATAGAAACACTTCCGCAATGAGCGGCTTCCTGAACCCTCTAAACTATCAAAAAGTAAAGAGTAGAGACAACTTCAGCGAATTATTACCTTGATGAGGCAGGGAATGGCGCCGATATTTCAAAGAATCGAAAATCGTCAATGCACCGGTATGCGTGCAAGGTCTCCCTCCTTTCCCGGACGTTTCTAATCCATATCACAGAGCAGCTTGGCATCCACCTTGAACAAAGCAAACCCTCGCTAGAATCTTTAAAAGAAAGAATTTGAACTGGCTTAGGGAAGAGAGCATTTAAATTTTGATAAAACGGGGTGCTACACATCTCTCTGATCTAGGTGTCGATCTCAGTAAGTATTGAAGTATAGAAGCATTTGACGTACGTAGGCTGTTTGTCTAGGGTGTAGCCTAGTGCGTAGCGTGTGGGTCTACAGTTCAAAGGTCGTGAGTTCAAATCCCGGCCGAAGCATAATTCCATCACACTGTGTGCTTGGGTATATCTTGGTCACCTCAATCTACGAAAATAAAAAATTCAAAGATAGAGGGTTTTGCGAATGTCTAACATGCCTTCCGCAATAAATAATGAAAAATATTAAGGAACCTGAAGGTTAGGAGGCCAACGTCCGATTTGGGTTGTAGTGCCATTGTAGGAGTAGAAGGCTGTTGTCCATGAAAGTTCTCTGAAAAAATGCAGAATTGTTTTTGTTGAAACAAGTACCTAACGGCTTTTGTAATGAAAAGAAAAGTTTCTAGGTATTTCACCAATATGGGTTCCAAGCAATTGGTAGAGTTGCGCTTGGGCCAACATGATGTAGAGCATTAGCAAATAGTATTGACCGAATCTAATGCTTTATTCAAGTGATAATTTCTTTAATAATTATCTACCAAGCCCGTAGAAGAGACATACGTTCCTGTTTGATTCGTTATTCAAACCGTCCTAATTGTAAACGATTAAGTCTATCCTAATGCGATTTGATAATAGTCTATTTTTGAAAAGAGTTGACAACTAACGCTTCTTAAAGAAAAACATAACAGGACAACAATTAGGCCTAATCGTGCGATACTCTAGATGAAAGAGACATTTTTTTGATTATAAGAAATTTTGTGGGGGAAGTGGGAGAGGAGGTGGCGACATTGAACTAATTTTTTCAAATCACGCTATAGTTGCAATCAAAAATTTAATAGGTACTAAGACAATTAGTATATTGGATGTAGTGAAATTGTGCAGTTTGTATGGGAGGTGGTAGAAGGAGGGGCGAGCTTTTAATAACTATTTCAGAAATAACTAAAAACACCATGTTTTTGACATGTTTTAAATTGCAGATCAGTGGCATTCTTAATTTTTAAGAAAATCGACTTTTTGTAAAGTTTGGAAATTGTGTCAGATTGTATAGGAGGGGTTAGCATGAGTGAAGCTAATCGTCTTATTTTCTTTGGTCTTACTAATAATTTGAAAGTAATATTTAGTGCATAATTTCAGCTCGAAATGTGTTTATAGTATTTCATGAAAAATTGCAGTTTGTATTAGAGGTGCTGGAAGGAAGGGAAGGACTTAAATAACTTTTATACAGTAGATTGAAATCATCATAAAAGTGATAGATTCCAAATTCGAGATCAATAGCATTTATACTTTTTGAATCAATCCGTTTATTGTCAAATTTACGAAATTGTCTCATTTTATATGGGAGGGGGTAGAAAGGGGGTAAGGCTAATTGTCTTTTGTGTTTTTGGTTTTACTAAAAACTCTAAATAAATATTTAATGCACAATTTTAACTCGATAGATTTTATACGTACTGAGTAAATTGGCTTAGAGCATTTCATGAAAAACTGTGGTTTGTATGGGAGGTGGTGGAAGGAGGAGGAGAAAAGAATTCATATGCAGTATATTGAAATCATTATAAAAGTATTGTATTCCAAATTTCGGATTAATAACTTTTATACTTTTCGAGCAAATTCGTTTATTGTCAATTTGCGAAATTGTGTCATTTCGTATGGGAGGGGGTAAAAGGGGTAGAGCGATTTGGCTCGTTCACGAACTTGACCTTACTTTTTTGTTAAAAACGACGTATACAAAATTTGAACTTTCTAGCTCAACGCGTTCTCGAGCTAGAGACGAACGTACAGACAGACGGACGAGCGGACATCCGGTTTTGAGATTTTCGAGTGATTATATGAAATTCTGTATCATTCTGTTTTTCGCCGAGCCTTATTTCTTGGCGTTACAAACTTTTTGGCAAATTTATGATACTCTCATATTTAATCTAGAGTATAATCACCACTTTTCGATGTTTTTCTACTTTGAAGTTATGTGCGACCTCATGTCCGGTATCGCGCCGCCAAGCCCCTTATCTTCCAATATCACAACAACATGAATGATAAATGTTTCAACTTATTCAAGGAGCAGTTAGAAAGCTACAGTCCTAAGTAAATATATTGCGGAAGAATGGGTTTCAGCTTTCGACCTCCGAATAACGCCCAATATCAATCCTAAAATACTGCTCTGTGCACTTAACAGTATAGATGCAGCTGAATAATTTCAGCTGAGTAGGATATGTTAGAGTTCTCCTCGCCATGTCGTGAATCAAACTATATCCATTCTTATCCTACTTTTTGAGATGCACTGATGTTTCTTGCTATTTTGGAACTCTCATTCCCTCTTATTTTTTCAAATTGGACTTAGGACCTTCTAACGCAAAATTAACTCGGTTTTATTCGTGTCGTAAAATTCCGGGACTCAGGCACAAATCGCAGGGTATGATTATCTAAAACAAGTTTTAGTTATGTAAATCCAACGGACTGCAATATGCACCAGTTTAAAACAAATGTTCATTGCGACATTCACCACTACTTCCAATCCCTTCAACTCTTCCTGGCTCGAAGAATCGGGGAAGTGTTTCGACACATCTAGTTATGATGCCAACAAAACATAAAAATGATATTCTCAAGTTGGGAAATTTATGTACACCTCTATTCTTCAAATATTTATTTAGTTTTCCGAGCAATTTTCACCTTTGAGTAGTGTGGTGAGTTTAATAAAATTAAACAAAATGTACTGTTAGCTCAGAAATAATTTATAACCCTTCCGTCGCACTTATACTTTATCTAACTTAACTAACAGTTTTGGGAAGAAAACATCATCTTATTTTTCATAATAAAAATGTATTTGGTTTGCAACTAATATTACACATACCTATAATAAAAAAAATAACAATAAAATTGGTAAAATAAAGTACTCTACATTTAATTCATAAAAACTGATTTTTTATTTTCTTTTTATTTTATTTGTTTCACAGTTAAAAGAGAACGAACTTATAAATTAAGGGTGGGACTAATTCGAAATATTGTTAAACGTTTAACTTTTTATTAAACAATTGTCTGAACATTCCTAAATTATTATTATTATTATTATTTTTTTGTTTTGTCAATTTGTTATAAATTTTATTTTTATTGCAAATTATTGCACATTTTATTTGCTATTATTATATGAATAGCTCTTAAAACATTTGATCTTCTTTTTAAGTAGTGATTTTTTAAGTAGACAACACTACTGGATAATCAATTAATTTTTGTTTTTAATAATCTTCGCCTTTTTTTGATATGATTTTTAATAATGTTTCCACTTTTTTGATATGAATTTTTTCCAAAGTTTAGTTTGTTTTTTTTATCACAATTTATTTGAATTTTTCTTGTAATTTTCTCTTTTTTTTTAATTTTTTTTTTTACTCTTTTACGTATTTTATTTTTCATTTGATTGGAGAAATACAGTAAAAAATAATAAAAAACCCAATTTAATATTAATATTTACATGTTATGGCGTATGTTCAAACCATTTTACACAGTTGCATGTTCAGCGCCGTAGCGCAATGGAGTTGGTCATATGATATTTGGTGGATTAGGTTGCGTCTGAACTGATTGTGGCGATGATTTTGGCTGTTTAACGCACATATAAGAGAGTTGTGTGGGTCCTGATGGTGGTGAGGGTGGTGCGTCGGGTGTTAGGAGTGGTGAACAGCCGAAATATCGCCAAGGATGATATAGTCCGCCGGCATACATTGCTTGGAGTCGAGCTTGAAGATCAAGTGCTATTGTTGGATCGAGTGGTGGATAGTGCGGTAGCGGGAATGGTGGATTGCGTTGCGGAAGTCCAAGGGTTAATTCGAGTGTGGAATTGAAGGGGTACTTTGGTGAATGATGATGATTTGAGTCTTTCTGTTGATTTTGTGGAACCGGCGATTTAGCGAGGGTTTTTGGTTTTCGCCGTGGGCGATATTTGTAGTCGGGATGTTCCTTCATGTGTAGTGCTCTGAAAGTAGAATGAACTGTTTAGTAATATCCAAATAATTAATAATTAGAATTTATTATTTTGGCCCACGAGTACCTAAAGGTTTTATAAAGTTAGTTTTGTGTTGTTTCTATCAGTAACGATTCTTTTTGAGTTTTGGTAAGTTTGGTTCCGGTAACGGGTTATTGACTTATGATTCAGATAAAATTAAATAATTTTATTCTCTGCTGAGACCGAAACATCACAATTAATAAAGCATAGCAGTGTGAAATCCGGAAATATTTTCTTTTAATTCAAAATGCACTGTGAAAACATTTACCAAGCCAAAATCAAGTTTTGTTTCGAGTCCTAATTCAAGTCACGGGGGGCACGTGTGAAAACCGAATTTAAAAGCTTAAATTGTTAATTTCTTTAATTACTTGATAATATTTTTTTTTTTTGAATAATGCAATAAAAAGGTTTCAAAGTTACCAATGCAATAAGGAAACAGACAATGGCTTTAAGCAAGGTGACAGCCTCGCACCAATGCTTTTCAACTTGTCCCTCGAATATGTTGTTCGCAAACTTTCCGTTGACATCAAGGGAACACTATGCTTCAAGTCCACACAATTCATAACATATGCCGATGACATAGATATCCTTGCAGATCTCTGGAGAATGCTAAGGAGGTATTTGTAAACCTTAACTCGATAGCAAGGGAAACTGTACTACGTATTAATGAAAACAAGACAAAAATTATGAAGCAAACTAGAAAAAGGACGCCAATCAGACATAATAACAGTAGGAAATTATAACCTAGAAAACGTAGACAACTTTTTATACCTAGGAGCGAACCTAATGAAGGATAATGATGGCAAACAAGACATGTTTTTCGGTAGTTCCAATAATCAAAAACAAGAACGTGCAGAGGAAAACAAAACTTAAGCCATATAAAACGATCATAAGACCTGTGCTATGCTATGGCAGCGAAACGTGGACATTGACTCAGGCGTCCGAAAAAATACTTAACGCCTTTGAAAGAAAGGTCCTCAGAAGACTCCTCGGACCTCTGAGGGAAGACTCGATCTGGAGAATACGATACAATACAGAATTGTATGCTATCTTCGATAATCCAGGAGTGTCAACCCTCATACAATTTAAGAAGTTACAATGGGTTGGTCATGTGGAGCGTATGGATGACGGAAGAATTTCCAAGCGCACACTAAAAGGGAAGCCAATGGACAAAGCCTAGTCGGAAAGCCACAGAAGCGCTGGGAGGATTCGATTGACGCAGACAGCAAATCACTGCTAAGATTTTCAAACCGAGATGGATCGTATTCAGGAGGCCAAAGACCGATTTGGGCTGTAGCGCTATTGTAAGTAGTAAGTAAGTAAGAAAAGAGTCAAATCTGAGCGATAAATAGAACCAGAGGCAAGAGCTTTTCAAGAAGAGCGAAGCTAAAGGTTCTTCAACTATTTAAAAACCTATATTGTTAAAAATAAACAATTAAAAAATCTCCTCATAAGTGTCGGCTTATTTGATATATGTATACTACCTATTGAAAAATAAACTGCCAACAAGTCGGGCGAAACTTTATTATTCTTGGGACAAGTTGCGGATGTGTGGAAAGTCAATATGCAGGTTAGAGTGGTTAGGGAAGGCTAAGTGAAAGGGAGTTCTTGGGCAGGACTGTTGTCAATTTAACAATATTTCATTCATTTCTGCAAGTTTGGGTTTTTATGAGGGGAGGAGGAGGGGTATGGGTGGGTGGATGTTAATAGCTTTTTAATTAATTGCTTGAATCGCGTGCAATATCCTCTGTATAGAATGTGTTTCATAGATGAAGTTGCATAGAATTTTCATAGGATTCGGTGCATTTTACATTCACGAAACCAAACATTTGTATGGGAAGGAGTAGAGGAGGTAGGGGAATCGTAAAATTTGTGACGCAATTTTATTCCCTTTCTCTTGTAGTGTGCTTGTACAAAATTTCAAGTTCGTAGCTTTTAATTTGATGGTTATTAGTTGATTCAATGAAATAGATAGAAATGATACTTTTGTATGGGAGGGGGTAGAAGGGCAAGCGCGATTTCAAAACTTTTAAAGAAATTTCATTTCAATTATTTTTATAAGTTTTTAGGCAAAATTTGAAATGGATAGCTTTTAAGAGTTAGCTGATAACTGATTTCTTAAAAATGCTCGAAAAAATAATTTTGTACGGGAGGGGGTAGAAGAGGTAAGGGAATTGCAAAATTTGTGACGCAATTTTATTTCCTTTCTCTTGTGAGCTGCTCGTACAAAATTTCAAGTTCGTAGCTTTTAATTTGTTGGTTATTAGTTGATTTAATGAAATTGGTCGAAATCATACTTTTGTATGGGAGGGGGTAGAAGGGCAAGTGTGATTTTGAAACTTTTAAAATAATTTCTTTGCAAATATTTTTATAAGTTCTTATGCAAAATTTCAAATGGATAGCTTTTAATAGTTAGGTGATAATTAATTTCTTAAAAATGGTCGAAAAAATAATTTTGTATGGGAGGGGGTAGAAGTTTTGAAGGTATTCGACCAGTTAATATTTTATACTTTTAGGGATTTTTTTTAAATGTATTTCCCAAATTTTCAAGTTTCTACCCTAAAAGTACATCCAAAAATTTTCAGTTTTCGTGTTTTTTTCGTTGCACATGAAACAGCTTGTGCCCATTAGACCGGGGTGGTTAGTTCGTAACAATTGTGGATCAAATTATTATTTTTTTCTATGTATATCAAATAGATGTATTCACATGCAAAATTTAAAGTTTCTATCTTTGAGCAGAGTCTTAAAAAATTCACTCAAAATTTTCGACATTTTTGCTTACCACCTCCCTCCCTTTACACCCCCTAACTTAAAATTTTTATCAAAATTTTAAATTATGTAGTTCTATAATCTGACGATTTTCAATTCAATATCTGTACTCAATTTTGAGATATAATGATTTCCAATTTTGAAAAGTGCACCATTTTTTAAATGCTCCCCATTTCACCCCACTACTATTATGACCAAATTTTATATTTTTTTTGTATTTCTCTAGTATAGCTTAGTATATGTTTTAATTTTCAATTACATAGCTTAAGAGATAGTTGAGATATTAATTCTTAAGTGTTTTTCCTTGCACCCCCCCCGACCCTTCCCCTTACAATAATAAGCCTATTTCTAAGCTGATTCTGGTGGATCTATATGCCATCTTAATTGTCCCAAAATATGAATTTTTTGTGGTAAGTAGTTTCGAAGATATAACCATTTCAAAAAAAGATTCGGCCGACAATTTGTTTTTAGCCTCCCCTTTACGGACGCCAATGGATAAAAAAATTAAATTATTTTTGGAATATGTCCCACAGCTCTCTCTATACGTGTGCTGATTTTCATCTTTCTATCTGCATTCGTGGGGAAGATATTAGCAAGTGTATATTTCGACTTTTTCCATCCCCCCGCCTCCCCCTTCCACCCCACACTCCCCAAAATTTGGATAATGGAGCTCACTTACCAAGTTAATAACCCACCCAAAAATCAACATTCTACCTTTAACGGTCTTGGAGGTACGAGTCCATATGTACGGCGTACGGCGTACTGCGGGACGGATTTCTTTTTTTTGCTTTTTTAGGCTAATTTAGTCATGAAACGCGAAAAAACAAAATTTCAGGGTAGCAAATTTATTTTTTTTTCTGTGTCGATCACAATACTTTATTATTAAAATAATAAAGTAAAATTGGAACCAATAAAAAATGTGACGTCCAACTAGATGTATGGTTTGTAAGATAATGACTTATACAGATTAATGGGAAATCGTCTGGGTTTAAATTTGAAAAGAATAATGGCTGGGTAGACGTATAATGAAGATGTGTTGATCAAGATATTTTCTTTGAATTGACCAATCTACATTTTGAAAAGAATTTTTTTGTAAACGCACTACAGCCTAAAGCAAGGATCCAAAATAAACAAATTCAATGCCATTGAAAAGGTATTTTCATCAAGGTGTGTCTTTTCTGGTTCCCAAGTCTCTACCTATTCCGTTTCCGGCTTTCCGCTGAATTACAGCAATATGATGAAAAAAAGGTGAAAGGAAAATTGATAATAAAGCACAAACGCTATTCAGTGGCCTACAGATCTCTCATTTCGTATCTATTCATTTTACAAGCACACATTGAAAAAGGGAGGGACAAAACGCAATATTTTTTTGAACTACTCCAATGTTGTTTTTTATGTGTATATTCAGAGAAAACACTGAGATCGACATCAAGAGTTGGACATTTAGAGTTCTTTGTTAGCACATAAAATTTCCTTTTCAATTGTGCGATCGTTATACGTACAAATAATAATAATAAACTCTTAGCTTTTTCAGATATTTAGTAATGGCCAATACTTTATGCTAATAGCTTGTGTAATTTCTTTCTGCAGCTGATGATTCAAAACTTAAGTAGAATGTGGATCACAGCTTATTTCGAGCAGTGATATTTTTAAACTATAGAACACTGTATCTTAAAAATTAATTAGAAAATCATGTAATTTTGAATGTAGATATAGAAAAACATGCTTATTGATTACAATAAATGAAAAAAGTTTACAAAAATAAATTCTGGCACTCTTAAGACTAAAAAGACCGATGGTGCAGCAGAAACGCAGGCCAAAGCTTATTTCATGCAGATATTGTCTTCACTTCTGTCCGATCGTGTCGCGCTGTATAACGGGACTTTCTTTTTCTTTACTTTTTTTGAAGAATTGGCAACTAGCTGTAGTCAATATTTAGTATGATATTTTAAGTGTAAAGGACAAGAAGTGCTTTTTGAAAAAATGGGTCATCGCACGAAAATTGAGCAGCGAGAATTAGTGATAAGTCATTTCAAGAACGGGCTATCCCAGCGAAAAATTTCTCAATTTGTTAACTTGAGTCCCACCACAGTGCTTCGTTCATGAAATTCGTATTCAAGATAACCGCGCCAAACAAAATTTTTAACTCGTCTGACGAACGATTTATTGTACGTAAAATCAAGGCGAACCCAAAATTGATGGCTCCAAAACTAGTCGCGGAGATACAGAAAGGACTATGTAAGTCATGCAGTGCAGAAACTGTCCGCCGCATGCTCCGAGACCACAACTTCAATGGTCGGGTTGCAAGGAAAAATATTTAAAAATTAATATCTCAACTATCTCCTAAGCTATGTAATTGAAACCTAAGTCATATATTCAGCTTGACAAGCGAAATACAAAAAAAATATAAACTTGGTCGTAGCAGTAGTGGGGGGAAATGGGGAGCATTTCAAAAATGGTGGAAATCTTAAACCGTTATATCTCAAAACTGAGAACAGACATCAACTCGAAAATTTGTCAGATTATAGAACTACATAGTCTTTAATTGTTGTACAGATTTTAATTTAGGAGGCTTAACACGACATTTTTGCTTAGCACCTCCCTCCCGGTGCTAAACAAAAATGTCGAAAATTTTGAGTTATTTTTTGTAGGATACAAAGATACGAAGTTCAAATTTTGCATGTCGATACATCTATTTGATATACATAGAAAAAAAAAAATAATATGTTTCACAATTGTTACAAACAAACCCCCCGATCTAACATGCACAAGGTGTTTCATATGCATTTGAAAAAAACACATAAACTGAAAATTTTTGAATGAAATTTTAAGGTAGAAACTTGAAATTTGCAAAATACATTTAAAAAAAATGTCTAAATATATGAAATATTAATTGATCGAATACCCTCACAGCTTCTATCGCCTCTCATACAAGATTATTTTTTCGATCATTTTTAAGAAATCAATTACCACCTAACTATTAAAAGCCGTCAGTTTAAAATTTTGCACAAAAACTATTAAAAATATTTGAAACAAAATTGTGTTAAAAGTTTTGAGATCATGCTTGCCCTTCTACCACATACAAAAGTATGGTTTCGGCCAATTTCAATTTAATAGTTAGGAGGTAATTGATTTACACCCAACTCTTTTTTTACACGGTAGATACGTTCCAGCGAAAACCGTGTAAAGAAAGACAAAATCGAAGATGTGTTCCAGAATTTTAAAATCCGTGTAAAATGAAAAAATAACTACATGCTGTTTAGAAAATCGTACAAGAAAATTAATGAAAGCTCATATTACTTTAATTCTATAAAAAAATTTAAAAATTTTAATGAAACATAAAATTTATTTAGTAACCATCTTCCCTGCTTGAGAATAGGTCAGCTCGTTTATTCCTGACTGAAGCAACATTGCTTTAATCGCTTGATATGTCTAGCACACATCGAGGCGAGCAGTTGAGCAGGAGGCCAGAGCAATAAACAAATCCTGGCAACAGCTTAAGACCGATGCTCAGGATTGCGCCTTGTGGAAGAGAGTTGTTTCTGTCGTATACCCCTATAGGGGGTCTTAACAGGAATAAGATTGTCTAACACTTTTAGTGAGGTTGAATCTATTGAAGACTTCCGTTCTTCAATAACGTCCTTTGAAGTTGGCATTCTTTTTATTATTTACTTACTTACTTACGACGGCGCTACAGTCCCAATCGGACCTTGGCCTCCTGAATGCTTTGCTTCCATCCATCTTGGTTCAGTGACCGCGTCCTCCAGTTTGAAATCTTAGCAGTGATTTGCTGTCTGCGTCAATCCTCCCAGAGCTTCCGTGATTCTCCGACCGGTCTTTGTCAGTTGACTTTCCCTTTTAGTGTGCGTTTGGGAATTCTCCCGTCATCCATCCGCTCCACATGACTAGCCCATTGTAACTTCTTAAATTTTATGAGGGTTGACATTTCTGGATTGTCGAAGATGGCATGCAATTCTCTATTATATCGTATTCTCCAGATTGAGTCTTCCCTCACACCTTTCTTTCAAAGGCGTTAAGTAGTTTTTCGGATGCCTGAGTTGAAGTCCTCGTTTCGCTGTCTTAGCATAGCACAGGTCTTGTGATCGTTTTATATAGCTTAAGTTTTGTTTTTCTGTGTACGTTTTCGTTTTTAATTATTGGAAGTACCGAATAATACGTCCTGTTTGCCATCATTATCCTTCTTTTGATTTCGATGGGTTCACTTCCACCTATCGAAGGATTAGTTCCCCTTCTTCTTCTTCAATGGCGCTACAGCCCAAATCGGGCCTTGGCCTCCTGAACTTCAGGTTCCTTAACATTTTCATTATTTATTGCGGACGAGTTGTTAGCTCTTCGCACAACCCTCTATCTACGAATTTTTAATTTTCGTAGATTGAGGTAACCAAGGTATATTCAAGCAGGTAGTGTGCTTGGAATTATGCGTCGACCGGGATTTGAACTCACGACCTTCGCATTGTAAACCAAACACGCTACCCACTAGACTACACCCTAGTTCCCCCTAGGTATATAAATTTGTCTACGTTTTCTAGGTTAGAGTCTCCTACCGTAATATTTATTCTGATTGGCGTCTTTTTCCTAGTTTGCTTCATAATTTTCATTTTGTTTTCATTATTACATAGTGCAACTTCTCTTCACAGTCAAAGTTAACAAATACCTCCTTAGCACTCTCCACAGATCTTGCAAGGATATCTATGTCGTCGGCATATGCTACGAGATGTGTGGATTCGAATCCCTTGATGTCAACGGGAAGTTTCCGAAGAACATATTCGAGTGTCAAATTAAACAGCATTGGTGCGAGGCCGTCACCTTTCTTAAGGCCGTTGTTTGTTTTAAAACTGGAAAAAAACATGGAGTTCAAAACAAGCCCGGAGTCTACACCTTTTCCCGCGGGAACTCGTCCCTTGTCTTGATTAGAGACCTGTTCTGACTCTTCGAATTCGAGTACAGTGGCAGGTCACTTCCTCAAGGATAGTCAATAAGGGGTAGTCCAAGGGACTCAGATCTGCGCGTCCAGAGGGCCAATCGGAAGCCCCTATGAGATCAGGAAAGTTTTCCTCAAGCCTCAAGCTGAGTTAATCTGGCCTTGCGGGTGGTATCGATCAAATGCATCATAATACGCTGTAAAATATTTTCTTGATAACCACAGTTTTGATGCCCTTTTCACAAAAATGGGGGCTTGTGGTGCTTTCATAGCTGATTTCCACCCAGACTCTCAATGACGACGGATGGTGAGCCCTTTGAACCTACTCAACTTTTTCTGGTGCTTCCCGAGAGCTGGTAGCAGTAAAATTTATCTTTAACCATGAAGATTTCCTCGTCAGAAAACAGGATGCTGTGATGCTGACCATCCGCATAACGAGCAAACAACGCCTTTGATCCTTCTATCCATTCTATCCATCTAAATAGCTCGCGATCAAAAGTTGAACTGGGGGATTTTGTAAGATTGACATGGAAGTTTACCAACCGGGTAAAGAACAGGTCATTGATTGTCATTCAAAAAGAATTAGCAAAGCCCAAGAGGAGTGGTGGGTGGGGGTAAGGGTGTAATAGTAAGGGTAGGTGGATGGAACTTATTTCAGAAGTAGGTACAATTCTTTGTATCCAGGGGCTCAAACCGGCGAGATATGTTGAAACTTTAAAGCACTTTCTGCGTCTGTATTATAAGTGAGAAACTTATGCGCTGTAATTGAAGCAAATTTCAAAACCTCGCGAATTAAACAAGGACTGTGTATAAAGATGAAAAAGGCAACTGATACAATAAAATTCGGGATATTGTTTTCGTATCGTATACATTTTGTGTAAGACAAATTTGAATTTATTAAAAAAAAATTTTTTTTTGCAATTGTATTAGAACGAAAAATTCGTGTAAAAAAGTGGTATATGTTCTTCTTCATGGACTGTGTTATTTCAAACTCTGTAAAAAAAGAGTTGGGTGTATTAAAAATTGTCGAACAAATAATTTTGTATGGGAGGGGGTACAAGTTTTGAAAGTATTCGACCAGTTAATATTTCATACTTTTAGGGATTTGTTTTAAATACATTTCCTAAGTTTTCAAGTTTTTACCTTAAAATTTGTGTGTATTTGTGTATATTAAAAAGATGTATCCACATGCAAAATTTAAGCTTTGTATCCTACGCCAGAGTCCTAAGAATTTTTTTGACATTTTGCTTACCAACACCACCACCACTACCTCTCCCTCCTCCTCCCCTTTACACCCGGCAACTTTATAGAGGAAAATTAAAAGCTATGTAGTTCTACAATCTGACACAATTTCAATTTGATGTGTGTATTTAGTTTTGCGATCTAACGGTTTCAAATTTTGGAAAGTGCACCATTTTGGAAATGCTCCCGATCCCCCGCTCCACTCGTATATTGCTAGTATAGCTTAATATGTGTTTCATGTTTCAATTACATAGCTTAAGAGGTAGTTGGTATATTAATTTTTCAGTGTTTTTCTTTACACCCTCCCTGACCTTCCTTCTTACAATAGTTAGCCTCTTTCTAAACTGGTTCTGGTGAAACTGTATGCCATCTTTATAGTCTTCAAATATCAATTTTTTATGGTGAGTTATTTCGAAGATATTATCATTAAAAAAAATAAAATTCGGCCAACAAGTTGTTTTATCCCGGATCTTAATGGATAAAAAAAATAAAATTATTTTTAAAGTTCATACAAACCCCTCCAAAAATATCTTGATTTTTAGTTCTGTAGCTAGAACCATGGTTGAAATATTCGGATTCTTAGTTTTCGATCTTAGCGCTCCCCCCGCTGTCCCCTTAACACTTACACCCTCCAAAATGGGTGTCCCCCTTAGATCCGAAACCACCTACAATCCACTCAAAGATGAGCTTTTTGTTTCGAAGAGTTTGGGAGTTGATGTGCGCTGAGCGTACACGCACGATGTATGGCGTACAGACAGACGGATTTTTATACTCTAAATGAAATCTGAGAGTATTATAAGTTTGATATAAAGTTTGTAACGCTAAGAAATAAAGATCGGAGAAAAAAAAAATGAATGATGCAGAAGTTCATATAATCATTTAATAATCTCGAAACCGGAAATCCGTCCGTCCGTATGTCCGTCTATCCGTCTTTTCGCTCTCTAGCTTGAGAGCACGGTAAGCTCGAAAGTTCAAATTTTGAATACGTTGTTTTTGATAAAATGTAAGGTCAAGTTCGTAAACGGGCCAAATCGCTCCACCCCTTCTATACCTTGTCATACAAAATGACTTGTTTTCGAGATTTGACAGTAAACCGATTTGCTCGAAAAGTATAAATGCTATTGAACTGAAATTTGGATACATATTATTTTTATAGCAATTTCAATCTTCGGAATACAAATTTTTTGAATCCCTCTACTCCTTCTACCACCTCTCATATAAACTGCATTTTTCCATGAAATACTATAAACCAATTTACCAATTTAGTATATAAAAAATTTATTGAGCTGAAATTTTGAAAAAAATATTTATTTAGAACTACTACTAAGACCAACTAAAAAAAATTAGATGATTAGCTTCACTCCTTTTACTCCCTTCCATACAATATGACGCAATTTAACAACTTTTCAAAAATTCGATTTTCCTGAAGAGTTTAATTGCTACAGATCTGCGATTGAAAACATGTCAAATGCGTTATGTGTACAACTAAAGGGTTTTCCAATAAGGACTTGACAACTTTTTTTCAAAATAAAATGCAAACCATTTGAGATATTTCAAAAACTTTATTATTTACCATGATAAAAATGTTAAGTTTACTGAATAAATTGACAGTGACAGTTCGATGATTAGTGAAAGGGTGCGTTCACAAATTGAATTCAAAGTTGTCAAGTCCCTATTGGAAAACCCGACTTGACAACTTTTTTTCAAAATAAAATGCAAACCATTTGAGATATTTCAAAAACTTTATTATTTACCATAATAAAAATGTTAAGTTTACTGAATAAATTGACAGTGACAATTTGATGATTAGTGAAAGGGTGCGTTCACAAATTGAATTCAAAGTTGTCAAGTCCCTATTGGAAAACCCGATATTTCTGAAAAACTCACTAAGAACACTACAAACTGCAGAATTTCACTAAATCCAATACAATAATTTTCTTAGCACCTATTAAATTTTTGAAGTTTACACTTTCAATAAAACATTCTGATAGCATGATGTGTAAAAATTGGTTCAATGCCGTTACCCCTTCTACCACTCCCCATACAAAATTTCTTAAAATCAAAAAAATATCTTCATCTAAAGGATCGTATGATTGGGCCCTACGCCCAATCGTAGTCCTGTTATGTTTATACTCTAGATGAAATCTGAGAGTATATTGTGTTTGCCTTACCGTTTATAACGCTAAGAAATAATGCTCGCACAGAGCCGCCAAGGGTACAGAAATATTTGTTGTCGCTCAAAAAACTCGATTCCGAGTGACCGTCTGTCCGTCTGTCTGTCTGCCTGTCTGTCTGTCTGTCTGTCTGTGCGTCTGTCTACAGCATAACTCTCGAAAGCTTTGAGCTATAGTGCTAAACAATTTTGTGTGTAATTTTTAGCAAAAAAGTAACTTTAAGCTCGTGAATGGGCTACATCCCCCCACTCCTTCTACCCCCTCCCATACAAATTTCTTGAAATTTCGAAATATTAAGAAATTGATTTTTCTTTGAAACTATTTAAGCAATCGACTTGAAATTTAAGTTAAAGTATAATGATATAGATGTCTCTAAAATCACGAAATATTGACCCGATCCCCTTACCCCTTCTACCCCCTCCCA
This sequence comes from Chorisops tibialis, assembly GCA_963669355.1. Lineage (NCBI taxonomy): Eukaryota > Metazoa > Arthropoda > Insecta > Diptera > Stratiomyidae > Chorisops > Chorisops tibialis. Next base: position 165,142,179 of record OY770263.1, on the reverse strand, counting down.
TACAAATGAACAATTTTGAAAAATACATATTTTCGATTTTCATTAAGACTAGTAAAGCTGAAAAGACGAAATTTTGCCAGAATTATTTCTATTGTAATTGCAATTTATTTTAAAAATAATTATCATCTTCACCTCACTCCTTCAACCCTCTCCCATACAAATTTCATGAAATTTAGAAATTTAAATTAAATTATTTTTCTTCGAAATTGTCAAAGCTATCAACTTGATATTTTGTATAAAGTATACAAATAGAAATATTAATAATGCCGAAAACATTTGTTATGATCCGTACACTCCTTCTACCCCCTCCCATTTAAATGCATAATTTTTGTTAAATGCATTTTATCGATTTCCATTCAAACTAGAAAAAGTACAAACTTCAAATTTTGCCAGAATTTGTTCCTTAAGTGTTAGAAAAATTATCAGCTCCATTTCACTCTTTCTACCACCTCCCATATAAATATCTATATTATAAATTCAAGAAAAGCATTTCTCCTTCAAGTATATGAGAGCTATTGACTTTGAAATTGAATAAAAGCATGGTGATAAGGATGATAATAAGCTATTTCAAAATCATCTTAAACGCTCCACTTCCTCTGCCACCTCCCATACAAATACCCCAATTTCAGAAAATTTATGACCAATTTCTTTAAAAATAATGACAACTAAAAACTTTAAATTCAGTAAAAAATATTTTGCATGCCATGTACGGTGTCATATACGAAAAATACAAACATTCCCCTCTACTTTTACCACCTCTCATGCAAAAGTCTCTATTCACTATTCGAAAGAATTTGAGACATATTTTCCGGTATATTAAAGTCATTTCCATCTCATCTAGAGTATCATATGATTGGGCTTTGAGCCCGATCATAATTCTGTTATGTTTTTTTTTTTTGCATTTTTAGGCGATTTTAGTCATGAAACGCGAAAAAACAAAATTTTAGGGTAGCAAATATTTTTTTCCAAGTCGATCGCAATACTTTATTAATAAAATAATAAAGTAAAAATATATTTAAAATATTTACTTGGATTCGGATAGAAAAGGTTTGATAAGTTTGGCTGAATGTTTCGTTTAATGTTCGGTTGAAGGTTCGGCTCAGCTTAGTTTCGTATTGGATTAAAAAAGTTAAAAAAAAAAACACAAATTTCAAACTATTGAAAATAAATGATTCAAACAAACTAAAAAGCCACAATATTTTCACGTATAAATATTGACATGAAAAGTGATAAAAAAGATGGTAACAAACTCGCGACATAAAAAACGACCCTCTCAAAGAACAGAAGACTGTTTTGTTTGAAATTCACATATAAACGATCACACATAAGTGGTTTTTTGTGGTCTTATCAATGCCCTTTTATTGTGTATTTCTAATCAAATAATCATTTAGTCAAATAAAAATGTGATATCATATTTGAATCAGATGTCCCGTGCGGACATACACGATCAGTCTTTTTGTGTCTTTAAGTCAATAGAAGATATTTTTCAGTACAACACCAACCATAAGACGATATTATTTCCAATATTATTTGTATCTTATCGCATTAATTTTTCCCCCTTTTTTTAATAAAATTATGTATAATTCAAATATGAACGAATTAAACATACACAAAAATTGATAACATACCGGCCATTAAAATTGGATCAACTTAACATAAAAGATACAATTGGCGTATAATTTTTTTTTAAACATCAAACACAATTCAGAATGCTAAAGATTTGGTTTTTTTTTCGGAAAAACAAATCGTATAATTTATGGCAAACTGATAAGGGATGAAGTGTTGGTAAGGAGGACCTGGAAATGTGTGCTTTTTGATAAAATTACTGGATGGATCTATTCATGATTTCAACAGAGAATAATATCATTGTTTGCAAGAAGAATTTGTTTAGGAACAAGGATCTTAGCTGCCTTATTTGTCTTTTAATTGTTCTCAAGGAGAATGGTAGTGTTAAAGTAATTTCAAGTGAGTAGAATAATACAAGTCTGTTGTGTTGTACCTGATGATGATATGATGAGAATTTTCACACGGTTATTAAGAGAAGTAGTATTTAATTAAGATATGAATTTGATGTGTTTTCGAAAAAAAAATCACGTTTGGGTTTTAATATTCATGAACGGAATCTTGAATAGAATTTAGATTTTTTAGCCATTTCGATCACGTAGCCAGGCACCCCAACTATTTTCGAAGATGTCATGAGTCCGAAATGACCGTTTTCGTTATAGATGAATAGTTTGAAACGATTCTAATGGATCTTTTACAGTTTTTTGGATTTGCTTGTAGCCATAATTTGCTTTTGGTTTTGCCTGCTCCCATACAAGTTTCACGATATGAAAACTTTTTTTTTTTTAGTGTTTGTAGTAAAAGGGAGCAAGATTATTTATAGTTGACGCCCTCTCCTTCCACCTCCCATAAGGAAGTATTATTTTTAGATTTCTTTTATGATTTTGTTGTTTTTTTTTTACTTAAAATTTGGTATATGAGGCCTAGTAATAATTATCCTAATTTTCTCACGCCTTCTACCACCTCCCATACAAATGCTACAATTTAATCACTGAAAAACAATTTTCTTTATTTAATGAAACTATTGTGTTTTGATTTTATTATAGTTTAGTCATATTATGTAAAACTCCCACCCTCTCATTATACCTCCCAAACAAAATGTTTCATTTGCAAAATTTTGTGATCCATTTGCTTGGGATATGTCAAAGTTCTTTACAGAAAATTTAGTAAATAACGTGTTGGTGATTGTTCTTCTTTTTCTACAACGGCACTACAGCCCAAATCGGGCCTTGGACTTCTGACTTTCTGGTTCAGGGTTATTCAAATAAAGTAAATTTTTCCCATCATGGCCATCCAGGTAATCGGATAGTTTTTTCTTAGCCAAGTTATCTTTACTACAATTGTTTTTAGCTATTCACATAATTTTTAGATTTGAAATTACCTCATCTTCAATGGAAACGCCTTTTTGGTATAAACGGCACCTTAATAAAATTGTACATCAAGTTCAAGTATAGCATGACGAAAGAATTTATTAATAACTAAAAGCCCATCATGGGCAGCTATATGTACATAGCATACGTACGAGTTAGCAATTTCTGGTAGACACAATTTGAATCGCCTAGTGGCTGCAACCGAAGTATTTCTAATTTGGATACCGGGTCTTAGCGATCTATTAGGAAACGACGCAGCAGACACGCTTGCGCGGCAAGGATCTGCAAACATTAACTCCACTAGGAAGTAGCACAATGTAGCACCAACAGTGCTGAAGACTAGCTTCAAACAAACTGTTTTGGAGTTTTTTTGGTGGGGTGGTGGCAGCTGGATAGCTGCAGAACGGTCAAATCCTTTTGGGAAGAACAAAATAAAAATGTTACAGCTCAGCTGTTACAACGTATTCGCTATAGCGTCCGCACTATTATTGGCTTGACCACAGGCCATCGCTTGCTAATGCTGCATGCATTCAGGCTGCGGATCGCAAGCGACAGCTTTTTCAGAGATTGCGAGGAAGACGAAGAATCTATCGAACATTATCTTTATCACTGTCCGCAAATATCCAACAGTCGTCTCCTTTGCTTAGGCTCTAGATTCTTCTCAGAACTAGATGACCTCAGAGGCGTCAAACATTAGAGCCTACTTCAGTTCGCAAATCGAACCATCTCATAATGATTAGAGGACAATAGACCCACCTAGATGTCCCCAGTGCATTGTGGTTCTACGCAACCACCCTCCGGCAACCTAAGCCTAAACCTAGTGATTTCTCTAATTTATTAATTTATGCTTCTGATTCCAACAAAACCTGAATTTCAGGACGTTAAAATCTGATTTGGGCTTTAATTCCATTTAAGAAAAAGTAGGATTTTAGTATTCTTCTGCTTCACGGTGCGACCAATTTATGCACGGTTTCTTGAAAACATTATAGGAACTGACCAAAATGTATATATTATTAGGTAATTATTTTTACAAATCCATGTTTTATTACTGTGGAAAGTTTATGTAAATTTAATTTTTGGGGTGAAAATCCAGTTCTCCATTACCTACTTTCATGAAAACCTACAAAAAGTATAAATTGGTGGAAAACAGCGGATCAGAGATGGAATAATGGAGCTATTATTAAGCAGATTTTATTTTCTTTAATTTGCGGAACACGTGAAAGCACTGAGACTTTCTCGGGCTATTGCGTTCATTGCTCCTTTACGCTACCAGAACTCGATAGATTTGGCTAATTTAAGTATGTTATAAGAGCCATGCTGACTAGTTCATCGGTTGTAAGGAAACTTTTTCCTAGACGATTGTCTTTTCCTTGCTACTGCTTCGCAGTGAAGTAAGATGTATTCTATCGTTCTGAATCTTTGGAACAGAGTGGACAGATATCGGTTTCAGGTAAACTCATATTTTTAAGATGATGACTTTGGCCCTTCATTAGGCCGATCAGAATATTAATATAACTCTTGTTGAATTTTAGAATATCCTCCACTTTAATTTTTTGTGGTCGGACTATTTTTTTTGAGATTGATGAAACTGTAAGTCTATTCCAGTAGATTCGATGCTCTTGTTCAACTTATTTTCCAAAAATATGGTTAGAGCTCCCTTTTGGTTTTCCGCAGAATGTCTCTGGTCTAATAAATTTTGTATCTGCGTCGTTAAGGTTACTTTGTTCCTTATTCCCAGGATGATTAGGTTATGAAGGCTGCTCCAATCTAGCCTCGATTCGTGTTCGTTGGATGCTGGGGCAAATTAACGAACATTAATTTGAATTCAAATTCGAACCTTTTGTGAAATTTAGGATCGATCTATGAAGCCTAGTGAAAATCTAGCTAAGTATATTTTCGTAATTAGTTGTTTATTTTACAGCATTTCCCACTGGCTCGAACTTTTTGAGGTTTCTGTTTTCCGCTTTCCTGAACGAATGCCTGTGACGCATTTTAGGGATATTTTGTCCAGAAGTGATCTCCAACGACGAACTTTGGAGTACAACTGGACAGACTAAAATAAGCATTGAGAATCAAAGGTGGAAAAGGCAATGGATTGGTCACACTTTGAAGAAACTAGAGCGAAACATCGCCAAACAAGCTATGAATTATAATTCTCAAGGAAGACGTCAAGTTGGTCTACAATATTGCACATATAAGCGAGAAGGAAGGAGGCCAACGCAATAAACAAGTTCTGGCTACTATTAAAGACCGATGCTTAGGATTGCGAATTGAGAAAGAGTCCTATGTACCTACATGGGGTCTTCCCAGGAAATGAATGGATGGACTGCTGTTAGCAAGCGCTAGTCTTTACACCAGAAACATGTGGTCTACACTCGCTCTGTGCTAAAGTGCAATGTAAAAGTACCAGTAGAAAGCATTATGAGTCTGTTACGTTCAACCTGAGGAAAGATCCAAGCGTACATATAGATAAGAATGCAAAAAGGTTTTATTAATCTCCGATCGTAGCTTTCCAAAAATGGAATTTATTAAATATTTAAATTTTTGGAGCTGAAAATACTATTAGTATCATAAATTTTTTAATTCAAGACTCAGTAAGAAAATAAATTATTAATCTTAATAATCAGTATTACCTTAATCTTTTAGCTTCATCGATAAACGGCCGCTTCTGACTTTCAGTTAAGAGTTTCCATTCTGCCCCTAGTCGTTTTGAAATTTCTGAGTTATGCATTTTTGGATTGTCCTGTGCCATCTTTCGACGTTGTCCTCGCGACCATACCATAAAAGCATTCATCGGTCGCTTGATATGATCGATTTGGTGATTTTGTTTGCCAGTCATTGTTTGTCCTGTTGTTGGTTGTTGTACTGTTCGTGAAGTTGTTAATGCTGACATGCCAGTCCTGAAAATAAAAGAAAGTATTTAATTGTTAATATGAATCGGTATGACGCAAGAAGTTGGCTTTTATGCACTTACTTTAAAAAGTTCGCAGTAAGATCGAGCTTTATAATAATAAGTAAAATTGAAAAAAAAATGTTATAAAATTTATTATGAATGGATGTAGCGCTTTGGACGGCTACTACAAGCTAAGCTAACCTATATACTATGACAGACAAGACTTGTCTTCTTATATAACATATTATTTTCAAACCAGAATAGAGAAGATATATTTTTTTTTTTTTATAATAAATCGTTAAAAGATACTTTAAGGAGACTAAAAAAAGTAAAGTAAATTAATTCTAACAGTTTTTAACTCTATTGGTATTTAAGAAATTTCGATATTTCTTACGGTGTGCATTTGCGAGTGATAAGATTGAGCGAATCTCAACAAAATTATTTGATGTCGATGAAATTTACATCAGCATATCTTCTACAAATTTTTATGTCGATAGCCTTAACAGTTTGTTGTATTGAGAGTAATTTTGAAAAAATGTTTAATAATGACTCATTTGGTGTGGCAGAATCCATTTTGCCGCCCTTATGCAATAAATTATTTGCCGCCATGTCTCCTAAAAATAAAGGTAGTAAAGATATTGTTATTCCTTCCTATAGAGCTTCCTTTTCGCAAATTTGAGGACATAGGACAGAAATAGATCTTTTTCACAAGGCGTGATCCTAAGTATGGGCTTTTAAGTGTCCTCAAGACTTGTTAATTCATCTCGCCTCCTGTTTAACTGCTTTATTCCCTGTGCGACATGATCGGCCATTCCGACGTTATCCTTGAGGATTATAACCCAGAGCTTGTTTGCAAAGTTTTTTCTCTGGTTTCCTCAAATTTTGACCGATCTACTGCCACTTTTGCCTTTGAATCGCAATGGTTACCTTTGTCTGTCTAGTTATACTCAAAAAATGGTCGATGGTGATGACGTTTGTACAGAATAGGTATTTCCTGAATACGTCACAAGCATTGGTTCACGAACAGTTTCTTGGTGATTTTATTTCATTAAGGGAACACGTGAGGGCACCGCGACCTTCTTAGCCTATTGTGCGTTTATTGTCTCTTTCTACTTCTACAATGGCGCTACAGCCCAAATTGGACCTTGGCCTCCTGATATTCAGGTTCCTTAATATTTTTTATTACTTATTGTGGAAGGGTTGTTAGCCCTTCGCACAATCCTCTTTCTACGAATTTTTCATTTTCGTAGATTGAGGTGACCAAGGTATATCCAAGCACGCAATGTGCCAGAATTGTATATTGCGCCGACCGGGATTTGAACTCACGACCTTCGCATTACAAGACCAACACACTACCTATTAGGCTATACCCTAGCTTGTTTATTGTCCCTTTACCCTACCACAACTGGCTGATTTAACTATGTGTATGATGGCATCAGTTGTAAGGAAACCTTTTCCTAGAAGATTGTGTCTTTTTCTTGCTATTGTCTCGCAGTGACATAGGACATACTCTGTCCAGTCTTTGAGACAGAGGTGGCAGTTCTTGGTGAGCTTTGCGGTCACTTTCCAAGTAAGTGTAATCATGTTACAACACGGATTTAATGCATGAGTCACACACTCGCCGATTCGTGAGGAGGTAGACATCTCTCAACCTCAAGAAAGGAAAAGGTTTCCTGGGGCCTGACTAGCTTTTTATTAGACCTGACTATTTTTATTTACTTCTATCTACGAATTTTTCATTTTAGTAGATTGAGGTAACCGAGGTATACCCAAGCACGCAGTATACTTGAATTATACGCCAAGCGGGATTTGAACTTACGATCTTCGCATTGTAGACCAACACGTTACACCTTTGCTTACGAGAGCGGCTTACGTTATAGTTAAAAAGTATAAATAAAGATTTCATTTGAAAACGAGCCTTTGTAAGAACACAGCAGGAGGCATAACTACCGACACGGAAGAAATAAAAACGATATGGGGTCAATATTTCCAACAGTTGCTTAACCCGAATTCATCATCGACTACTACTGTGAATGACCACTTAGCTGAAGCTCCTGCTGAGGATGAAAACATATTGGGCCTCCCAATAGTAGAAGAAATTAAAAACCCTTAAAACTTATAAATATGAAGGCGTCGCGCATAGACGACATTCCTGTGGAGCTTCTGGTGACTGCATTGCTAAGAAAATTCACATTAGGTGTCGCAAATCTGGATACGTGAAACACCACCTGATGATTGGCGTAATGACATTACAAGCTCTATTTACAATTCGATAAAAAGCACAAAGTTGAGTTATCGAAATATAGAGTATTATCGTAGAAATGATTCCCACTAATTCAGTTTTTTCTAATTCGATCAACTCATTTCGTAAGGATAACTTTTTGCCATCTTAGCTTAGCTCTTAGGTCAAATTCATAGCAGTGATGCCTGTGAAATTGCTAATATGTTTTGTGATTACTTTGCAGAAACGTAAATCTTGCACATTTTCAATTCAACCTTGCTATTATGTTAAACCATTAGATTTCAATAACTCACACATTAACATTTTGAACTTCAGGGTTGATCTACAAATCTACAAAAAATTATAGCACTGAGTGCAGGGACCAGATAGGCTAGCTTCTATCCTGCTTAGAAAATGTACGGATAATCTTTCCTTGCCACTGTCCATGTTATCATATTCAATATTTCTAGTAATACTGGCTGCTTCTCCTCTACCCGGAAAACAAATTTTATTGCCCCAGTTCATAAATCGAACATTCATAATTATCGTAAAATTTGTATACAGTCAATTGCATCCAACATGTTGGAAAGCTTAGTAATGAATTATCTAAATCCTTCAATGTTAACAGTGATCATTCATAATCAGAACGGTTTCTCGGGAAATCAACGTTAACCATCAATAGACGATTATTGGTCATTAAAATCGGTAGCTACTATTCTCGTCCCTTATCTGCTATATTTGGAGTCCCTCAAGGTTCCTACCTAGCGCCGTTGCTGTTTTTACTCTTCATTAACGATATTAGTTCAATCTTCATTGATGTAGAATTTTTTCCATTTGCGAATGACTGCAAAATATTTAAACCCATTAGTTCTCCTGTAGATGGGGAATTATTGCAGCAGAATTTGGATAGTTTTTCTGACTTCCGTTATTCAAATGGTCTTGAAATCAATAAAAATCAAAATGAAAATGCCACCGATTCTAGTCGATCAAAAATTCATCTCAGTGTTCTTTTACGATAAATAATTTTCCTTTAGCTAAAGCTAAACCTGAAATTGATCTAGGACTAATTTTTGATAGTTCCCTTAGTTTCAACGAACATGTTCAAAACATTTGCAGTAAATCCATGCTTGGATTTGTAATAAGAACTTCTAAAATGTTGAATATTAACACTGTCAAAATTCTATATTTTTCACTTGTACGGAGTAAACTTCAATATGATTCTATTTTATGGTCTCTTTCATACAGTACACAATGTCAAATTTTAGAAAAAGTTCAACATAAATCTCTTAGATATGCTGCCTTTGAACTAGCATTCTCCTTTCTTGATAATACTAACTACTCAATTCTAATATCTTACCGTAATATTCCATTACTTGAATAGAAAAAAATGCTGAGACGCTGCTGACTACTACATAATTATACTCTAGATAAAATCTGAGAGTATATTGTGTTTGCCTTACCGTTTGTAACGCTAATGATCGCACAGAGGCTCCAAGGGTACAGAAATATTTGTTGTTGCTCAAACCTCGATTCCGAGTGACCGTCTGTCCATCTGTCTGTCTGTTCTACTATTCGTCTGTCTACAACAGAACTCTCGAAAGCTTTGACCTATCGTACTGAAAATTTTCATAAATAATTTTTAGCAAAGAAGTAACTTTAAGTTTGTGAACGAGCCACATCCCCCATTTCTTTTACCCTCTCCCATACAAATTTCATAAAATTTCGAAATTTAAATAAATTGATTTTTCTCCGGAACTTTTTCAGCTATTGACTTAGAATTAGGTAGTAGTATAACGATGTAAATATTATTGACGTCAAAAAATGTTGATCTGATTCCCTTACCCCTTCTACCGCCTTCCATACAAATGCAATTATTCGGTTTGAACTGCAACTAGCAAAGCTATAAGAAACGATTTTTGTCATAATTAATTTTATTATAATTGCAACCAGTTTTGTAAAAATTATCAACTTCACCTCACTCTTTCTACCCCCTCCCATACAAATTTCACGAGACTTAGCAATTTTAACTAAATTATTTTTCTTCAAAACCATCAAAGCTATCAACTTTGGGAAAAGTATACTATTACAAACGCCAATGATATCGAAAAATTTTGTTTTGTTTCGAATACTCCTTCTTCCACCTCCCATACAAATGCAAAATTTTTGTTAATAGCATTTAATCCATTTTCATTGAAACTAGAAAAAGTAAAAACTTACAATTTTGCTACAATTTGTCCCTTAATAATTGCAATAAATGCTAAAATCGAATATCTTCAAAACTCCTACCCTCTCCCATACAAAATTATTTTTTCGACCATTTTTAAGAAATCAATTATCACCTAACTATTAAAAGCTATCAATTTGAAATTTTGCGTAAAAACTTACAAAAATAATTGACATGAAACTACGTTAAAAGTTTTGAAATCGTGCTTGCCCTTCTACCTCCTCCCATACAAAAGTATGATTTCGACCAATTTCATTAAATCAACTAATAACCAACAAATTGAAAGCTACGAACTTGAAATTTTGTACGAGCACACTACAAGAGAAAGGAAATAAAATTGCGTCACAAATTTTACGATTCCCCTCACTCCTCGTACAAATGTTTGGTTTTGTGAATGTAAAATACACAGAATCTTATGAAAATTCTATGCAGCTTCGTCTATGAAACTGGCATTCTATACAGAGAATATTGGACGTAATTCAAGCAATCAATTAAAAAACTATTAACATCCACCCACTCTTACTATCACACCTCACCTCTCCCCTCATAAAAACTCAAACTTGCATAAATAAACGACCGAAAGATTGATTATAAGTGCAGGAGCTCTTGAACGTTTCCGCAAAGTGTTAAATCGACAATTGCCCTGCCCAAGAATCTCCTTTCACTTAGTCTTCCCTAACCACTCTAACATGCATATTACTAACTTTCCACGAATTCGCAACTTGTCCCAAGAATAATAAAGTTTCGCCCGACTTGTTAGCAGTTTATTTAAGTATTTTCTTTACTCTCTGCCTGTGCTTCCCCTTACAGGTATTTGTTTATTTCAAAATCGATTATGGGGAAGCTGTGCTCATATGGTCCTAAAACTTAATTTTTTGTTTTAAGTAATTCTGAAGATATCTTCATTTGAAAACGATCTCGGCCGAAATTTGATTTTCAGCCCTCCTCTCTTTGAAACCCAATGGCTACAAAAATTAATTTATTTTTGCTTAACTTCCCCAGAAATCCGTATATCCGAAGGTCAAGTTTCAGCTAGCTCTCTCCATTCGTAGTGGAGATATTAGCAAGTGTCGTTTTTGACTCTTCTTCCCTCCTCTTACCACCCAAATGTTAGGCAGTGGATGGGGAAGACACGAATAATTCTTTTACAGCTGAATGGAATCATCATAAAACTATTATGTCCCAAATTTCAGATCAATAGCATTTATACTTTTCGAGAAAAGCTGTTTATTGACAAATTGCGTAATTGTGTCATTTTGTATGGCAGGGGGTAGAAGAGTTGGAGCGATTTGGTCCGTTCACGAACTTGTACTTACTTTTTTTTCAAAAATGACGTGTACAAAATTTGAACTTTCAAGATTAATGCGTTCTCAAGCTTGAGAAGACACGGACGGACAGACAGACAGACAGACGGACGGACAGACAGACGGACGGACAGACAGACGGACGGACGGACATCCGGTTTTGAGATTTTAGAGTGTTTATATGAACTTCTGTATCATTCATTTTTTTCTCCGAGCCTTATTTCTTGGCGTTACAAACTTTGTGGCAAACTTATAATACTCTCAGATTTCATCTAGAGTATAAGCATAACAGGATTATGATACTTTAGATGAAAGAGTTTATTGTACTGGAAAATATGTCATCTTAAATTCTTTCGAATAGTTAATTGTGACTTTTGTATGGGAGGTGATAAAAACAGAGGGAAAAGATTTGTAATTTTGCATATAAGACCAAACCTAGTATACCAAATGTTTCATGCTGAATTTTTAGTTTGTAGCTTTCAAAATTTTCAAGGAAATTGAACAACTTTTGTCTGAATTTATGCATTTGTATGGGAGGTGGCAGAGAAAGTGGGAGGTTTTGGATGATTTTGGATGAAATAATTTAGTTCGAATTTTGAAATTTCGTGACATTTGTATAGGAGGGGGTAGAAATAGTGAGGGGAGTTGACAATTTTTACAAAATTGGTTGCAATTGCAATAAAGTTAATTTTGACAAAAATTGGTTCTATTAGCTTTGCTAGTTGCGTTGCAAACCGAATAAACGCATTTCTGAAAATTGTACTTTTGTATGGGAGGGAGTAGAAGGAGTAAGGGGATCAGATCAATATTTGTTGACAGTAATGATATTCACATTATAATACTATTACCTAATTTTCAAGTTAATAGCTGAAATAGTTTCAGAGAAAAATATATTTTTAAAAATTTCGAAATTTCATGAAATTTGTATGGAACGGGGGTTGAAGAAGTGGAGGGATGTGGCCCGTTCACGAACTTAAAGTTAATTTTTTGCTAAAAATGACTCGCAAAAAATGTCAGCACGAAATGTCAAAGCTTTTAAGAGTTATGCTCTAGACAGACGGACAGACGGTCACTCGGAATCGAGGTTTTTGAGCGACAACAAATAGTTCTGTACCCTTGGCGACTCTGTGCGATCTTTATTTCTTACCGTTATAAACGATAAGGCAAACACAATATACTCTCAGATTTCATCTAGAGTATAAACACAAAGACTGAAAATTTTTTAATGAAATTGTTTGGCAAAACTTGAAAATTTGCGAAATGCATTTAAAAAACATAACAGAATTATGATTGGGCGTAAGGCCCCCGTAAAGGGGATCGGATCAACATTTCGTGATATTAATGATATCTATATCGTAATACTTTGACCCAAATTTCAAGTCGGTAGCTTAAATAGTTTCAAGGAAAATTCAATTTCTTATTATTTCGCATTTTCGTATAATTTGTATGGGAGGGGGTAGAAGGGGTGGGGGTGTAGCCCATTCACGAACTTAAAGTTAATTTTTTGCTAAAAATGAAACACAAAATTTTTTAGCACTATACCTCAAAGCTTTCGAGAGTTATGCTGTACACAGACAAACAGACGGGCAGACGGAGAGACGGTCACTCGGAATCGAGGTTTTTGAATGTTTGTGTGAGCGTTATTTCTTAGCATTACAAACGGTAAGGCAAACACAATATACTCTCAGATTTCATCTAGAGTATAAAAAATCCCTAAGAATATTATATAATATGAACTGGTCGAATACCTTTAAAATTTCTACTACCTCCCACATAAAAGCATTTTTTCTACCACTTTGAAGAAATCAATTATCACCCAACAATTAAATCTATCAATTTGAAATTTCGCACAAAAACTTTTTAAAATATCTGAAACGAATTTGCGTCAAAAGTTTCGAGATCCCGCCTGCTCTTCTACCCCCTCCCATACAAAAGTGTGATTTCTACCATTTTCAATAAATCTACTAATAACCAACAATTTACAAGCTTTTTTTTACGATTCCCTTACCTCCTCTACCTCCTCCCATACAAATGTTTGGTTCCGTGAATGCAAAACACACCGAATTTTATGAAAATTCTAAGCAACTTCGTCTTTGAAACTGATATTCTACACAGCGAATATTGGACGTGATGCAATTTATTAAAAAAATATTAACATCCACCACCCTTACTATCACCCCTCCCCCTTGCATAAATAAACGAATGAAGTATTGATTATATGTACTGGAGCTATTAACCATATTCGCAATTAGCCCTAGAACCCCCTTTCACTTAGCCTTCCTTAACCACTCTAACCTGCATATTAACTTTTCACGCATCCTGAACTTCTCCGAAGAATAATAAAGTTGCGTCCGACTTGTTCACCAATTGATTGCCACCTTCGAGCGTGTTCCAGAGGTGATATTATTATCATCTCATGAAATATAATCCCATAGGTTGGCTCTAACAATACTAGAGTAGAAAGCGTCATGGGGAAGCATGGTGACCCTTGGATCGATGCGTCACGACCTTGGATTAAGAGATCCGAAAACGGCGAATTATTTGTGGAGTTTTTTAGTACTTCTCTGATGTATTAAATGTCTTGTCAGAGGGAGATATTCCTGAAACAGAACAACTACCAAACATCCAACCACAATAACTCTCTATTAGGGACAATCCCCCAGATAAATAGTTTCCGCCATTTCTCCCATGGCGGGAAGGAAAGCCACAGGTATAGATGGACTACCAACCGAATTTGTCAAAGCGGACCCTGCAATAACAGCCAATATACTCCTCCCACTCTTTACTGAGCTGTGGAATGAAGGAAGATATTCGACTGAATGGAAGGAGGCCCTGTTTCTGGTGGTAATAAATAATATCTTGAAAGCTGCAAGGTGGGGAAGATAATGGTCTTCAATGGAGACTATTTAATATCGTAAGCCTCGTTGATTATTCTGATGACGTGTGTTTGCTTGCACATAACTGTTCGGCCTTCGAGTCAAATGTTCGCTAAATGCATTATAAATGCAAAGAGGCGGGCTGTATATGTAATAAATGTGCGTAAAACCAATTACACGGTCATGGGTTCGAACGCAAGCAGAGATGCAAGATTTTTGTAATTCGAAAGAATTGTTAGCATGGACGGAGGAGCTGAAAAGGATATTGACGCTCGTCTAGATGAAGCTCGTCAGGCATTCGGTATCTTTTCCTCTTTCTGGATGTTAAGATAGATCTCCCTTCGTATGAAGCTGCGTCAAATCCATATTGTTGTATGGTTGTACTACGGGTAAAGTGACTGTTCGACTTACCAAGAAACTGGAAAATTTCCTGAACCAATCCCTCCGACGCATTTTAGGGAGGAAACTATAGCGAAACATCGCTAAACAAGCTCTGTATTATAATCCCCAAGGAAGACGTGGGGATGGTCGACTATGTAGCACATGGAAGCGAGCAGTTGAGTAGAAAGCCAGAGGAATACAGAAGTCCTGGCAATAGGTAAAGGCCCATGCTGAGAATCGCACCTTGTGGAAGAGTGCTGTTGTTGTTATATGCCTCTATGTAAGTCTTAACATGAATTTGATTGATTGATTGAGACTTGTTGGCAGTTTATTTACTTTAGCCCTCCCTTCACGTACAGCGTACAGACAGATTGATTTTTTTTATCGCATTTTTAAACTTAGTTTGCCATGAAACGTGAAAAAACAAATTTACAGGGTATCAAATTTATTTTTCTGTCGAAAAAAAAAAGGACAACTTTGTGTTTCATAGACCAAATTTAGATAACTTCGATCTCATTTGATGTAGGTATTTGTTTTGATTTGTGAATAAATTCAATACATGAATAATTGTTATTTGATCAAACTTTTTTTGATTAAATTGCAAACCTCACATAAATCTAAATAAAATAAAACTGTTTTTGTCTTTTAAATTTCTAGAAAAGAATATTTAGAGCTTTGCATACACTTTTTTCAATCTTTTGAATTCAAAAAATAGATAACACGAAAAATATTCAATTAAAATATTTTCACAATAATTGCAATAAATTTGCAATCACTACATATAAAGTTAATGCTTAAAAATTAAAATTTTCTCCACAATAACGCAATACAATTGAAATATTTAATTATTTTACCTTTAAAAATCAAATCAGTTTTTAGATTAAAAACGTCATTTTTTGTAAATAAGTTCAAACTTTTTCACAACAATTTAATTTATTATGAAAAATACGCTCCACAAATTTTTGTTTTCTTAATATTCTTCGCACTCCTTTTAATATTTATTATTATTATTATTTTTCTTCAAAACTTCTAAAATTGCTCAAAATTCACTACACCAAAGAATAGTATGGCACTAATCATAAATTTGTTTTGAAACACATATTTCTTTAAAATTCACTATCGATGAAACACTTTGACACAGAAAAAAATTGACAATTTCGCTCGTCAATTTATTTAAAAATATTCATTTATGTTCTTAAACTATTTTTGAAAATTTTGTTGTTGAAAATATTAAGCCGTATTTTTGTGAGGGATGCTTTCAGATAGCCGTCCAAAAATACAATGATTAAAACGATAACGCGTATTTTCCACTCGCTATAAAAATAATTCAAACCACAGAATCATCACGAGTGACAAAAACACTCTGTTTGGGTATCAGTTCGGGCTATGAATGTTATCAGTTCAGAATTTGTATATCCCGCCACCAATACAATGATAATGTCCTTTCCTCGAATGTGTATTTACATTAGACGAATGGATCTGTTTGTCATATTTACACGGGGTGTAAGTTTCGTATCTATCTTTTCTCCTCAATGTTTACATTTCTGGTTTTGGTGTTTTGTGGGTATTGAGCACGTTTTTTTCTAAATTTACTTATCAGGACGATTGTATTTAAGTTATCGACGGATAGGGTTTCAAAGGTGGTAATAAATGGGTCTGAATGTGAGAAAAAAAACCGCCAAAAGTGATATATTTCGCATCCCAGAGATATTGTTAAAATTTCCCGCCAAAACTGCACTGCACAATGGTGACCAACACGTGTGAGCAGTTGTTGCGCAGAATTCGAGAAACCCCCATGATGGCATCGGATCCATGTGATACTGTTTACTCCATCGAGGGGTGAAAATGAATCCCCACGGTTTCTATGTATTGGCCCACGGTAGTTGCATGCGCGGTAAATTCAAAATTGGCCAATGATGATGTCGAGCAGGAGTGGTTTTTCTATACGACAAGGAACTCTAGTTAACATCTTCGTCGGACGAGATCAGGCCGATGGATTGGGTGAGATTCGAGTTGTTGCAATGTGCGTTATATAAAATTTACACAAGCATGGTTTTTGTATTCTTTTCATGCGGTCCTTTTCAGGGTGGTTAATAGCTCGCTGAATCTGACAACGATGTCGGGAATAGAAATAAGCAACAAGTTGTTTGCCACTTTCATGTCGAGTGTTATCACATTTGCACAAAAGCCGGGGAATTCCTTTTCTTTGAGGGTTATTGGGGGTTGAATTGTGTGTGATGACAATTGTATTGGATGGTGTATATTTGTATAAGTGTGTGTTGTTTTGTAAAAAAATGGTTTGAGAATTGAATGATGTTGTGTTAATGCTAGTCAAGAAAGTATGGATAATCGACAATAAGATGGGATTGGTAAGAGGTGGAGATTGTCATTTTGATAGGTTTTTGAAACAATTCTGGTGATTTGATTGTTTGTGAATTGAGTTAGTCTATTTTTATGTCCTAGATGTAATGTACGATTGCAATGCTTCAATTCATTTTCAATTTCTAATATTTTTAAGTCCAAGTAAAATTTAAAATGTTTCTTCTAAAAATCTATAAGTCTTTCTTGGTATGTTGTTCAATTGCTCAATTTTACACTTTTAAAGTTAAATTGCGCATTTTCGACTAGTCTTAAGCGTTCTTAAATTAGCTACCAAGAATTTGTAATTTAATTTACGCCGAAAGAATGGATTTGATTTTAAAATTAAAGGGTGAACACTTCTACTTTCGCGATGATTCAAGTACAAATTTAAACTTTATATGTAAAATTTAGCGAAAAACACCAAGGAAGAAGAAGACTGGTACAGAAGACCCTTAAAAGCATACGAATAAAAACAAACAGAAAAGGTGTATGGGAATGAGTCAAAAATGATCGATGTAAGTTGAATGTAAAGTTTCTCTAGTAAAATAAAATTGTTTGTATACAAACAGCTGATAGACATGTGGCTTGCTTATAGGTTTGGCTAGTGTCGTAGTCAAATCTCTTGTAAAAAAGGGTCATTAATTGAGTTTTCATTTTTTATCAAACTAGAGATACCGCAATCATAATTAACCGCCAAATGTTTATCTGCTAAAATGGTAAAATTTTTTAGATTTTAAATGGCAAATAATATTAGACTGCGGACTTCTGTCCTATTTTATACAGTACAAATCGGGGAAGAATGTAACTTTCGAATTTATTACATTAGCTAATCTAGAAGCTATTAGAGTAAGCAATCCTGGAGTGCAACAACATTAATGTTGAGCTTATATACTTGGCCAGGAGTGATTTCAGAGCTCCAGGTTTGAACAAGGATCGTACATTCCAGGTTCAGAAAGTGTTTTGTTCAATTTTTCGTTGGCCGGAACATTTCCGTTTAATCCGTTCAATCCGAAGCGAAGCATCAGATTCCGTAACAATTGTTCTTTTGTTTGGCGACAGGTTGTAAGCCCATCGCCCAGTCTTAAACTTGGAGGACCAGGCCTGTGTATTTATTCGCATAGATACGGTTGGACCGTTTCAGCTAAATAAAATATGAAGTTCCCTCAACTATGCCTCGAGTTCAACTATACCCATTCTTAGCCTACTTCTAGAGACGAACAAGTTTTTCGGGCCATTCAGGATTCATTTTTCTGTTTATTTATTATTTTAAACTCATATTGTGAAGATAATCAATTTTGCAATTGCTGCTGTATGTAAAACATTTCGAAATCAAGTTCCAACAATTTTTCTTTTTTATTTTAATAATAGAGTATTGTGATCAACTTGGAAAAAAAAATTTGCTACCCTGAAATTTTGTTTTTTCGTGTTTCATGACTAAAATAGCCTAAAAATGCAAAAAAAAAAACCGTATGTCTGTGCGCCGTCCACCGTACGCTGATGTGTACGTTCAGCGCACTTTAACTCAAACTGTTCAAGATATAAAGTTAATTCTTAGGGTATTGTAGATAGTTGCGGATCTCAGGCGGACATCCATTTTTAGGGTGTAAGGGTTCAGGGGGAGGCGGGTGGAGCACTAAAACTGAAAACTAAGAATTCAAATATCTCAACCATGATTTCAGCTAGGAAGCTAAAAATCAATAGAGTGACTTTTGTATAGGAGGTGGTAAAAGCAGAGGGGGAAAGTTTCTAATCTTTGTATGTAACACCGAACGTAGTATGCAAAATGTTTCATGCTGAATTTAAAGTTTGCTGCTTTCATAATTTTCCAGAAAATTGAACAATTTTTGTCTGAATTTATGATATTAGTATGGGAGGTGGCAGAGAAAGTGGGAGATTTTGGATGATTTTGAATCTGCTTATCATCATCTTAATCATATTGCTTTGTTACTCATATGTTCGAAGGAGAAATACTTTTCTTGAATTTTCAATACAAAAATTTGTATGGGAGGTGGTAGAAAGAGTGAAGTGAAGGCGATATTTTTTTTAGCATTTATTGCAATTGTTAAAGGACAAATTTTGGCAAAATTTTAAGTTTCTACTTCTTCTATTTTCTATGAAAATGGATCAAATGCATTTACCAAAATTGTGCATTTGTATGGGAGGAAGTAGAATGAGTATTCGAATCAAAACCAAATTTTTTGGAATTAATTATATATATATAATAGTATACTTTCGTTTAATTTTAAAGCTGATAGCTTCGACGGTTTTGGGAGAAAAATAATTTAATTGAAATTCTGAAATTTCGTGAAATTTGTATGGGGGTAGAAGGAGTGGAGTGAAGTTATTAGTTTTTCGAAAATTGGGTGCAATTGTAATAAAATTAATTATGGCAAAATTGGTTCTTTTTGCTTTGCTAGTTGCGTTGCAAACCGAATAAATGCATTTTTGAAAATTGTGCATTGGCATGTGGAAGAAGGAGTAATGTGATCACGTCAATATTTTGATGTTAATGATGTCTACATAATTAAACTATGACCTAATTTTCAAGTCAATAGCTGAAATGGTTTCGGAGAAAAATCAATTTCATTAAATTTCGAAATTTCAGGAGCGAAACATTACTTCCAAATATATCAAGCGCACTCGCATTGTTGTATCATTAAAAACCCAAAAGAAAACTTAATTAAAATGAGATAAAAAAATGTTAGCTTTTCTGCATTCATTGCAAATATAAGGTACCTTAAATTATGTTAATTTGATGAAGATTTGTGGAAATTACCATTCCTCGTCCGATTTCGGGTTTGTCGGGCAAGGAACGGCGATTGCGGGGTATTTTCCTCGAGCGAATTAGTGAGCGTTTCCAATGATTCGCATTTAAGAGCAGTACTCATCCTAATCGAGATCGGCGAAATGGAAGAAAATACCGCGCGCGATACCTTTACAGTTCTACTTTTAATTCCTTTTTTTTTTGTCATAAATACATATATGTATAAATTCTGGGATCAATGTAGTTTTTCTCAAAAAAACGCATTAAAAAATGTCATTTTAATGTTGTTTTTTTATGTGCCATATTATTGCCTACAAAAGATGCACACATAATTATGACTTAGGTTTTCCCATTTTCCAGGTAATAACCGAAAATACATATGGCTTGAAAATGAAATATGCCATAAAGCAACCCTGGTTCTAAAAAAACTGCCTGATATGTTGTTAAACTGAAATATTCTTATTGTCCTTTAATTACTATTTAAATTATCGAGGAATGTCCTTTAATTAATATTCAAATTACCGAAGAAATGAATTAAATTAAAATGAGTTTCAACACAACTAGGTGCTACACTTTGCATTTTTTAATGGGGTACCTAACAAAATGAAAAGCTAATAAAAGCAAACCTTACTTCATATTTTTGTCAGTTTTAGTTATATTGTTAAAAGTACGAGGTGTCACTAAAATTTAGAAAATAATTTCAAAATGCCCGAGTTTACGAACGAAGAATATACAGACATAATTTTACTTTATTATTCTAATAATAAAGTATTGTGATCGACACAAGAAAAAAAAAAAATTTGCTACCCTGAAATTTTTTTTTTCGCGTTTCATGACTAAATAGCCTAAAAATGCAAAAAAACAAAATCCGTTCCGCCGTACGCCGTACATATGGACTCATATCTCCAAGACCGCTAAAGGTAGAATGTTCGTTCTTGGGTGGATTGTTGATTGGGTAAGTGAGCTCTATTTTCTTAATTTTGGGTGATGTTAGATGGAAGGGGGAGGCGGGGGAGGGAAAAAGTCGAAAACTACACTTGCTAATATCTCCACCACGAATGCAGATAAAAAGTTGAAAATTAGTAGAGATATAGAGAAGGTTGTGGGACAAACTTTAAAAATAATTTAATTTTTTTTCCATTGGCGTCCGAAAAGGGGGGCTAAAAACAAATTGTCGGCCGAATTATTTTTTCAAATGATTATATCTTCGAAATTACTTATTGTAAAAAATTTATATTTTGAGACCGTCAAAGTGGCATATAGTTCCATTGGAATCAGCTTAGAGAGTGGCTAATTATTGTAAGAGGGAGGGTCAGGGGGAGTGCACTTAAAAATGAATATCTCAACTATCTCTTAAGCTTGAAACGTGTATTAAGCTATACTAGGGAAATACAAATAAAATATAACATGTTGAAATAATAATAGTGGGAGGAAATGGGGAGCATTTAAAAAATGGCGCACTTTTCAAAATTGCAAATCCTTATATCTCAAAAAAGAGTACAGATATCAAATCGAAAATTTGTCAGATTGTAGAACTACATAGTGATTAATTTTGGTAAAAATTTTAAGTTGGGAGGTGTAAGGGAAGGGAGGTGATAAGCAAAAATGTCGAAAATTTTGAGTGATTTTTTTAGGGTTCCGGTGAAAGATACAAAGTTTAAATTTTGCATGTGGATACATCTATTTGATGTACATAGAAAAATAATAATAACTTGATCTATAATTGTTGTAACCCGACCCCCCGCTCTAACGTGCACAAGGTGTTTCATGTGTATTGAAAAAAACATAACAGAATTATGATGATACTCTAGATGAGATGGAAATGAATCTAATATACCGGAAAATATGTCATCTCAAATTCTTTCGAAAAGTGAATAGAGACTTTTGCATGGGAGGTGGTAGAAGTAGAGGGGGGGGTTTGTATTTTACTTATATGACACCGAACATGGGATGCAAAATGTTTATTGCTGAATTTAAAGTTTTTAGTTTTTATTATTTTTAATGAAATTGGTAATAGTTTTCCTGAAATTGGGACATTTGTATGGGAGGTGGCAGAGGAAGTGGAACGTTTTAGATGATTTTGAAACTGCTTATCATCACCCTTATCAACATGCTTTGATTCAATTTCAAAGTCGTTAGCTCTCATATATTCGAAGGAGAAATGATTTTCTCGAATTTATAATGCAGATATTTGTATGGGAGGGGGTAGAAGGAGTAAAGCGGGGCTAATATTTTTTTCTAGCACTTATTTCATTTATTAAGAAACAAATTCTGGCAAAATTTGAAATTTGTACTTTTTCTAGTTTGAATGGAAATCGATAAAATGCATTTAACAAAAATTATGCATTTGTATGGGAGGGGGTAGAGTGTACGGATCAAAACAATTTTTTTTCGCATTAATAATATTTTTATTTGTATGCTTTGTACAAAATATCAAGCTGATAGCTTTAACAGTTTCGAAGAAAAATAGTTTAATTTAAATTTCAAAATTTCGTGAAATTTAAATGGGAGGGGGTAGAAGGAGTTAGGTGAAGTTGATAATTATTTTTAACATAAATTGCAATTATAGTAAAATTCAATCTGACAAAATTTCGTCTTTTTAGCTCTACTAGTTTCAATGAAAATCGAAAAAATGTGTTTTTCAAAATTGTCAATTTGTATGGGAGGGGGAAGAAGGAGTAAGGGGATCGGGTCAATATTCCATGATATTAATGACATCTATATCGTTGTACTTTGACCTTAATTTGAAGTCTATAACTTAAATAGTTTCTAAGAAAAATCAATTTTTTAATATTTCGAAATTTCATAAAATTTGTATGGGAGGGGGTAGAAGGAGTGGGGGGATGTAGCCCATTCACGAACTTAAAGTTAATTTTTTGCTAAAAATTACACACAAAAATTTTTAGCACTATAGCTCAAAGCTTTCGAGAGTTATGCTGTAGACAGACGCACAGACGGACAGACGGTCACTCGGAATCGAGGTTTTTGAGCGACAACAAATATTTCTGTACCCTTGGCGGCTCTGTGCGAGCGTTATTTCTTAGCGTTACAAACGGTAAGGCAAACAAAATATACTCTCAGATTTCATCTAGAGTATAAAAACATAAGCTGAAAGTTTTGAGTGAAATTTTAAGGTAGAAACTTGAAAATTTGCGAAATGCATTTTAAAAAATTCCCTAAATATACGAAATATTAACCTGTCGAAAACCTTTAAGACTTCTAACCCCTCCCATACAAAATTATTTTTCGACCATTTTTAAGAAATCAATTATCACCTAACTATTAAAAGCTATCAATTTGAAATTTTACAGAAAAACTTACAAAAGTAATTGAAGTGAAATTACGTTAAAAGTTTTGAAATCACGCTTACCCTTCTACCCCCTCCCATACAAAAGTATGATTTCGACCAATTTCATTAAACCAACTAATAACCAACAAACTAAAAGGTACGAACTTGGAATTCTATACAAGCACCTTACAAAAGACGCGAAATAAAACTACATATCAAATTTTACCCCCTCCCATACAAATATTCGGTTTCGTGAATGTAAAATACACCGAATTTTATGAAAATTCTATGCAACTTCGTCTATGAAACACATTCTATACAGAGAATATTGGACGTGATTCAAGCAATTAATTAATTACCTTTACCTATTACCCCTACTCCTCCCCTCATAAAAACCAAACTTACAGAAACGAATGAAATATTGTGAACAGTCCTGCCCAAGAACTCCCTTTCACTTAGCCTTCCCTAACCACTCTAACCTGCATATTGACTTTCCACTCATCCGCAACTTGTCCCAAGAATAATAAAGTTTCGCCCGACTTGTTGGCAGTTTATTTCTATTGTTCGTGTCACGTGAATCATAACATCGAACGGCTAAAAATAAACCGGTTTTGTTTGAGGTAAAAGGGGTATAATTTACAATAGAGAAGAGAGAGATGATAAGTGCACTTTCGATTGTTTTTTTGTTAGGATGACTGCCAGTTTAGGGGTACCTGAGAGCCGTCGGTCGGCGGTTAGTAGGGATCGTTTTATCTATGCATGGGAATTCGTCGGCCTTATGCTAAAACCTCGTGTCTCACAAAAATCAAACTTTACAGGAGGCAGAAAAAACTTATTGCTGTTCGCACTGAACCATATGGTTACGATTTTTCAGTATTCCATTACTCGGGGATTTCCCATTGTATTTCTGTATTCTGATTTTCTCTTGGGATATCGAACGTTATGCATTTTAATTGTTTCGCTCAAATTCCAATTTTTATGATTTTGGAGTTAAGAGGTTTTAGTATTATGCCGACGAATTGCTTTAGTTGGCTTTATAGGCGCTCTCCGATTTCCTCTATAGAAGGCTTTGGACTTTCATCCGGCTGGTTATGTTTGGAAATAGCGCGAAAAGCTGTTTTATTTATGTTAATGTTGTGTGCAGTTTTGGACAAAAATAATGCGCGTTTACTTTTAGAAATTTTTAAATCAATTTACTTTTTCGTATTGATTTCAGTTTAGTATTTCTAGACTCAGCATAGCCATCTAATGCTTCTCTTGCATAAGTGGACACCACGCAATGCACCCTCCTTCTACCAATTCCCATAAAAAAAATCGAAGTTAGGCGAATTTTCAAAACAATGGTGGTCATGCGATAATCTAGATGAAATGGGAAAGAGTTTAATGTGCCGGAAAATATAAAGTCATCTGAAAATTTTTCGAAAAGTTATTAGAGACTTTTGTATGGGAGTAGAAGAAGCAGAGGAGGGGGGGAGGGGTTCGTAATTCTTGTAAATGACACCGAATATTGTACGCAAAATATTTTGCGCTGAATTTAAAGTTTGTAGCTTTCATAATGTTTAAACAAATTCTACATTGTTTTCTGAAATGAGATTTGTATGGGAGGTGGCAGAGGTACTGAAAGGGTTTTGAAGATTTTAAAACTGCTTATCAGTATCCGAATCGACATCCTCATCACCATGCTTTGTTCCAATTTTAAGGTCCATATCTCTAATACATATGTTCGAAGGAGAAAAACTTTTCGTCAAATGCTTATTCAAAAAATTGTATGGGAGGGGGTTGAAGGAGTGGACCGAAGTTGATATTGTTTTAGCACTTGGAGCAATAATTAAGGTAAATTTTGACAAAAATTTCAAGTTTATACTTTTTTCAATTTTAATTGAAATCGATATAATAATTTTAACAAAATCGCGAATTTGGATGGGTAAAAGGAGTACATGGATCAAAAAAAAATTTTCAGATATTAATGATATTGGCGTTATTAAATTTTGCTCAAAATTTGAAGTCGATCGCTCTGACAGTTTCGAAGATAAATAATTTAATTGAAATTTCGTGAAATTTGTATGAGAAGAAATAAGGTGAAGTTGATAATTTTCACAAAATTGTTTGCAATTTTAATAAAATTAATTCTGACAAAAATGTGTTCTATTAGCTTTGCTTGTTGAAAAATGAATGAAAATCGAATAAATTAATTTTTCGAAATTGTTCTTTTGTATGGAAGGGGGTAGAAGGAGTAAAGTGATCAGATCAATATTTTTCGACGTTAATGGTATTTATTTCGATATACTTTTGCTTAATTTTCAAGTCAATAGCTTAAATAGTTTCGGCGAAAAATCAATTGGGGCGATGAAG
This sequence comes from Chorisops tibialis, assembly GCA_963669355.1. NCBI lineage: Eukaryota > Metazoa > Arthropoda > Insecta > Diptera > Stratiomyidae > Chorisops > Chorisops tibialis. The sequence goes on along the minus strand of OY770263.1, from coordinate 165,116,581 downwards.
CCCATTCACAAGCTTGAAGTTTCTTATATGCTAGAAATGACATAAAACAAATTTCAGCACAATAGCTCAAAGCGCTCGAGAGCTATGTTATATACAGATGGACAGACGGACAGACAGACAGACATACAGACAGACCAACTGACCAACTGACAGATAGTCACTCGGAATTGAGGTTTTTGAACGACAACACGTATTTCTGTACCTTTTGCGAGCATTATTTCTTAGCGTTACAAACGGTAAGGCAATTACAATATACTCTCAGATTTCATCTAGAGTATAAACACGTGAGTTGTGTGTATATTTGTATATATGTATATATATGTAGTATGTATAGCATTTAAGCTAGGGGTCATCATCACAGTAAGTGCTACTCGACGCGACGCACGTTAACTGGGTGTCTATCTACGAGTCTTCTTCTTTCGTACTTATTTGTATATCTATACATGCATTATGTATATTATTTAACCAATTTGGAATACCATGCACGCAGAACTATGATCACCGGGTTCCTCAGATTCCATTCCGTACGAAAATTATGAATTTTTTTGGTGAATTTTTTTCCCGGGTTGGTCGAGATTTCTATAGTCATACTATGAGGAATTTTCCCTTCTTGGCTGCCCGGGTTACGAGCACTGTGTTGTTGTTTTTGCACTCTGCGCCGTCGGTATGTTTGACCGCGTAGCGGGAAGGCAAACAGAACACAAAAGAAGTTATGGAGCCACGCTGCGCAGGATCGCTTGTGAGAGAGGAAGGGGAAATAGTATTTAACTAAAACATTACTATTCAAATACAGAATTAGGGTCACTGGGTTCCTCTGATTGCATTCAGTATGAAATTTCGGGCGGGATTTTTTCCCGAGTTGGCTACGATTTTCTTCTCTATTCTCGGTTGAAGTTATTGCTACCTGATGATCCAAGCTCGTTTACCAGTCAGATTTTCACTTATTCGCTACCCGAATTTCGAGCATTGTGTTGTTGTTGTTGAGCTCTGCGTCGTCGGGATGTCTGACCGGAGCGAGAAGCCGAATAGAATACAAGAGGAGTTGTGTGTTTTTTAACGCGGGGATAGCATCGAAAGCCTTGAAGTGCGGGTCTTGAACCCGCTAAAAACCTAGGCGAGACAACCGTTAGTTAAGTATTTCGTCAGGAGGAGGGAGGAGCATAAAGCTCAAACGTTAATTTACTGTCACATGTAGTGTCTTCTGGTACCCTGTATATGTCACTTCCTATTTTATTCAACTACCAACTGTTTTAGGTGTTGTAGGCACTTCTGTTTCAGATAGTTTCCTACGTAGTCTTTCGAGTCTCCTTAGCTCGGTGAGAACTTTCACGCACATCTGAGTCACCGCATTCCAGGTTTTGCTGCTGCTCAGCATATGTGGAACTATGTTATCGGGGTTAATATTTTCTCCAGCGATATCTTCGACTCTCCTTCTGTCCATTTCGTAGGCTGGACAGTGAAAGAATACATGCCCTGCATTTTCTATTTTATCTGTACAACTTGGACATGACGCAGAGGAATCATGGCCATATTTGTGCAAATAGCTTCTGTAACAGCCATGCCCTGACAGATATTGGGTCATGTGGTAATCTACTTCACCATGCTTCCGTTGAACCCACTTATCTATGTCTTTTATGAGTCTATACTTTGTTGATTGCAGTTGTCAGGCATTGGTACTTACCCGTTGCTCTTAGCATCGGTTTATAGTATTCTTTTTGTGATATAATCGTTGTGCTTCACAAGCTAGTATGTCTGGCGGCAGTAAACCAGCTATGACATTCGCGGCGTCATATAAAATCGTGCGAAATCCACTGCATACCCTTAACGCACTTATTTTTCGGGTTTTTTTTTAACATATTCGCGTAAGATTTGTATCGTACTGCTTCGCTTCATATCGGTGCAGTATCCTCCTGTTTTGGCTGGGTCCTCCAATGCTCGCCATTGTTCTGCATAGGGCGGAGTTCACTGCTTTTGCGTAGACAGTTTCGATGTTCGTCTTAAAGGATAATCTTGCGTTAATCATAAAACCCAAGTATTTAATGGAGGGTTAGGATACTATTTCAAGTCGATCTATATTTAACGATATAGCTCTCTTTCTTTTCTGCTTGTAATAAGAACTACTTCTGTTTTTTGTGCAGCTAACTCTAGATTAGATGTTCTAAGCCAGTTCTTAATGTCAGAAATCACGTTGGTGCATACGTTGCTGATGCTCTGTAAGTCTTTCGCTACCACAGTAATTACTATATCATCCCGTAGCCAATTATTTGTACGCCTCTTGGTACTGGAAGTCGTAAGATGTCATTATATTTTATATTCCATAACACGGGTCCTAGTACTGAGCCCCGTGGGACTCCGCATATTATGCTATACTTCTTCACTCCTTCTTCGGTGTCATATAGTAATACTCTATCTGCAAGATAGCTCCTAACCATTCGTAGGAGGTATGGTGCAGTTTCCGATTCTAGTAGAGCATTAATTATGTGAGGCCACGTCACCGAATCGAATGCATTTATTACGTCTAGTGTTATTATAGTGCAGTATTCTTTAGAACCACTCTTTCATCTACTGCCTTCAATGACCTTTTCAGCAAAGTCTATTACTTTTTTTATTGCGTCGACTGTAGAGCGCCCTTTGCGAAATCCATATTGATTCTCTGAAATGTTTCAATTTTCTTGTAGATGTTGTTCTAATCTGTTAAGAATTAACCGTTCTAGAATTTTCCCCAGTGAGCCAAGCATGCACAGCGGCCTGTACGGACTCGGCTCTCCGGGTGGTTTGTTTGGTTTCGAGAGTAGAACCAAATGTTGACGTTTCCATATTTTAGCAAAAATATCATCCTTTAGTGTGCATTGAGCTTTATAGCTAGTTTAAGCGCTCTATTTGGTATGTCATCTAATCCTGGTGATTTATTGTTCTCAAGCTACTTAGCTGCTTGAAGTACTTCCTCCGCAGTCACCACCGCTGGTTCGTTATTCACTTCAGTGGTGCTTTCTATTATTGCCGGAGCGTTTCGGGAATAGCGATTTGTAGCGAGTGAGCGGCTACAGCGCTATGTTGTGTTTTGTCCCAGGCCTGCTTACGACAGACTCGTCAGTAAGGCTTGTGTAAGCAGGCCCTGCCTTAGGAATACCGTGCAGGTATTGAGATTTGAACCCGGGAATTTTTGAGTTGCAAAGCGGCCGTGCTGGCCACTGAGCTATCTAGACCTTACGGCTTAGTTGGTTAGTAGCGATGCAGTATAAGCCGCCACAGTACTCCCCCACCAGTGACAGCGGTGAGTTTTGTCTTGAGCTGGTGGCGACTAGGAGGCAGCTGTGCACATGCCGCTCTGCGAGCGTGTTGCTATGCAGTGATATTGTAAGAGCGTGATGCTGTAGCGTGTGGCTATATGAGCGAAGTATGAGTGTAGTGTGAATGAGAATATGATGCGTGCTAGCAGGACGAAGGTGTGATCGTGCTGATCACGTCGGGGTCACCAATGTAGCGAGTGAGCGGCTACAGCGCTATGTTGCGTTTCGTCACAGGCCTGCTTATGATGGACTCGTCAGTAAGGCTTGTGTAAGCAGGCCCTGTCTTAGACGCTAAGGGAATACCGTGCAGATATTGAGATTTTAACCCGGGGATTTTCGAGTTGCAAAGCGGCCGTACTGGCCACTGAGCTATCTAGACCCCACGGCTTAGTTGGTTAGTAACGATGCAGTATAAGCCGCCAGAGATTCAACCACTTTCTCCATAAGTGTAGGACACGTTGGTGCTTGTCCTCTTGGTCCCTTCAGTTTCGACATCATCTTTTCCATTGCAGCTGTCGTCTAGCTTTATGACATCTATTGCGTAGCCGAGCAATGTTATCATTCCATCAGTAGTTTGGTTGCCGTACGTTGTGAGCTTTTCTTCTCACCATTGCCGCGTCACAGGCTTTGTTCAGTTCGTTTACTACGCTTTGAGCATGATTTTCTATACCTTCTTGCGAGTCATGTTCGGCATTCAGTACCATCTTGAAGATTTCTTCATCTAGAGTATTATCTTTCCATCCTTTTGTCTGCGCTTTCGCATGCTGGCGCTTTTGGCGATTTCTTCTACCAGAATCAATTGTCACTATTATTGCTTGATGGTCGCTATGCGTGTATGCATCAGTTAACCGCTATTCTGTGTGCTGGATTAATGTTCTGCTTGCAAATGTAATGTCTATTACAGAGCCTCTTCCGTTTTTTCGAATGTGTTTTTGAGCCTACTGTTTAAAACTATGACGCCAAGTGACGCAAAGGCTTTAAGTATCATATTTCCTCTCCCATTCGTTCGTTTGCTTCCCCATTCCGTGGCCCATGCGTTGAAGTCACCAGTCTTGTGTGTCCATCTATAAGTTTTTCTCTTCCATACTCGTGTGTACATCTATAGATACAGTATGTACAGTATTGAACCAAAATTTTTCGTGTTCGTTTGTAACGATTCTTTGGCTCCAAAATCTAAGGCCGTCTTAATGCGCGAGTCGCGTAAGCGAGAAAACGAATTGTATAGCAGCGACGAGCTAACGCAATTTCTTCGTGATACATCATTCAGTTCAAGCACTGCGGTAACTGAAAAGTTTCAAGAATTTCCATGATTGCCTACGCCTAAAAGTCCATCTCAGTGGAAGGTGTGAATCGGGCAACCAAATATATGTATAAGACATATCCATGTTACTTATGTACTTCCGTGGTGGTCATTTACACTTTTTTCGCTAAGAATAACGTGTTCAAAATTTAAGCTTCTTAGCTTAATGTGTTCCCGAGATAGAAAACGCATGGACAGACGGATATGATCGCCTGTATGTATGGCATAATCCATTTTTTGCCCAAGCCTTCTTTGTTAGCGTTACAAACTTTAGAGCAAAGTTACATTTAATGCTCTCAAATTTTATCTATGGTTTAATTAATACCAATATTAGAGTTACATCTATACGAATTTCCTCATTTTCAAATTTAACTAGTAGAAATAATTTATCGCCCTGTCCCATCTTTAACCGATCCAAAACTCTCAAGGCACTCTAATATCCTGTCGACTGTTTCAAACAATATCCAATTGTTAACTTCTCAGTTTTGATACTATGATACGATCATCACCCCGCAAACAATAACATCCCATACCCACCTAATCCGCACAAACCGCCTTCAGGAGAAAGCAAAAAGAACTGGCAATCAATTGACATAGCAAATGGTCAAGTGTATTATCCGTAGTAAAAGTCCTTGCAATGTTTATTTATCCTTCAGGTCTTTCAATATGAAAGTGTCGGGAAAGAAAAGGTGGCGAATTCAATTTCATTGTACTATGATATGAGAAAAAAAACTCTACGTATGCTCTCTAGCTGGCTCATAGTCCCCAAACTGAACTCGGTCACAATGTTATCTTTTGTTTCGGCAACTTTATGTCTATTGTCCTTCCTAAGTAAAATGAAAATTTGTTTTTATTCTGTTTTGTCTTTTTCTTGTATTTTATCTATCCAATGGAATAGCGATTCATTGTTCGGGGTTTATCGAGTTTCGCGTTGAATGTTCGCAGAGAGTACACTAAACTGAAAAAAGGATGTCACCTTCGCCAGGGTTGTTTGTAGTGCTTGAAGAATTTTTAACGTTTATTTAAACCTTAAACTATTAATGTTTTCTTTAGTGCCTTAATCATGTTTCATATTCTGGCATATGGAATTGATTCGTACACTGGAATAAATTCTCATGGTATACCTCCAAAAAAAAAATTTTAAATTTTCATCTATTACTTGATTTTGAAACAAAATATTTAAAAGCTAAATATGTAGTGATAGTCTGTGCTCATAATATAAGTATTGACTAATATGGACGTCAGGTAGGGATAATGATGATAGGAAACTAAATTAGGAGTCCATTTGGTTGATGTAAAATCGCCTTCAATAATGTAAAAGAGATATCAAGCTCAAATCTTACAAGAAGGTGCTGGAGAAATTTTCCAGGTTTGATTTCTATCAAAAATTTCAATTAAAAAGCACTATCAACTGTAAGTACATGAACCAAAAAACCCCAACTTCGAAAAACGACAAGCACTACCATCGAACAATTCTCAGACATAATAAAATATCATTAGTCCTGATTTATGAGAAATAAAACATTTTTATGATCGCAATGCGCTACCTTCGTTTTTAAGTTCCTTAATACCACCGGTAAAGTTCCCCGGCAGTTTTACTAGAAAACCAGAGCGGGATTCTCTAGCGGGGTTGAACGCTATGCACTTTCTGCAAAGTACGACATAATGGCATTATATTTTTGGTCGGGAGATAATAGCGAATATTCGAGGCGTCATCGTCGGAACGGGAGAAACGGGGGAGAAATAATGGCCGCATAATGTCCATTATTCGAAAACAAACGACTATCGTGTGTTATTCAGATAACACCCATAGCATCACACAGTGCAGCATTACCCTTGATATTCGGCTCTATACTCTCATCGAAAAGGACTATCAAGGACTTCATAGATAGAAGCTTCTTGCGCTGTGCCAAAGGACCGACCGACCGTTTTAATATTAGAATAGAAAATTCATGTGTACTTTGGGGCGCTTTTGAAGGTCGACATTATCGGCATGGAGTATTCGGGCGAGCTTGAATTGTCCTTGTACGTAGAATAAGTGGCACAAGGATTGTGTGCTGTAGACTTGGTACGAACAAGATGAAAATCTACTCGGAATGTTTGTGTAAAGCCATAAGGACGCTCCTATTATACGTAAACAACTCCCAAAATCGCGCGTATAGAAAGGACACAGTGGTGGAAACGACAGCAAATAGCGAACTTTCTCTCTCTGCCCATACCAGCCGGGGCCTTACCAAACCCAAAAAGGATATAATTCAGGGTATAATGGCGTTATTTGACAAAAAGTAATGGTAATTCTATTCAGTGAAGCCCCGAAGTTATTGTCGCGGGAAATTGTGGTAATAGCGATGCCAGCAGAAAAGCCATCGCCAACGACAACATTCATAGAACTGCTGTATGAATGGAGGAAGCCAAGGACAACAGAAGCCAGAAAGCATCGTATGTGCTGAATTCGAGGGACTTTAGCTGGAATATTTAAAATAGACAAAAGCTTATTATGAGAATAAAGTTCGTAATGGAAGGTCAGTTGCCACAATCAACGGGGTGGAAATGCGATATTGTTGGAAAAAATTAACCTATATCTTTCGGATTTGAAAGTATTTACGAGTATTAGTGTTTTACTTATTCAGACGGACAGAAGCTAAAAAGACGATGGCAAAGGTCTTCACCTAGCAAGCTTGCTGACATTCATAATCTTTTTTTTTCAATGGCGCTGCAGCCTTAACTTGATCAAATTGCTGAATGCTTTTAGTTCTTGTTGTCGGTGATTCTTAATCTAATATGGAGTTTAAATTACTTCGCTACAACCAAAGAATTCTTGAATGGAGTTTCAGTTGTAATCGAAATGAATTGTTGGCGTCATTGGTTTTTCATCCATTAAATTTACCGAATGATTTTAACAAACTGGAGAAATTGGCTCCATTTGGAAAATTAATTTGAAATATTAAAATAAGGTGGCGCTTTGATACCCCAAAATTATGACAAACCCGTCTCAGGCGCGAGCAGGCGGAGAACTTTAAATTTTTATTTTTTTTGATACGCAAGTTTTTATAGTACTTTCATGTTTCAAAGAATTTAATAAAAACACCGCAAATCTGGAGGTGCTACCGCTTCGTCTGGGAATTTCCATCAGACACTTCCATCCGCGCAAATATCGACGGTTCAAGCAGAAGTGTTTAATTGGAATTTTTTATAAATTGGGTTTTTTTCATGGAATCAATTTAATACTTTCCTTAGAACGTTTTAAAATATAATAAAAAAAAAAATAAGTTCATATTAAGGCTTAAAATTAGACAAATAATTTCTTTCAGCCTTATCATCACAGTGACTTTCGATTTCAAAACGCTCTGCTGTGAAATTTGCATTTTGTGACTTACACACTTTTGCTTGTCAATCGTCGATTTATTAGATACTCTGCATAGAATATCAGTTTCAAAGATTTAATAAAGTGCAAGATATAAAATATTTGTATGGAAGGGGTATATGGCTTGAAGGAATTGCAGAGTTTCTTAACCAATTCCTTATTCATCACCTACTTTTACTATAATATAGTAATAATAGAGTATTGTGATCGACTTATGGGTACTGTTCTCAGGCAGACAATAATTTTGGTGGATGTTGGGGTGAAGGAGGAAGCGGAGGGTGTGTTAGAACTGAAAAATACTAATTTGAAAACTGTAGTGGGACTACTTTTAATTTAAAAAAAAAGGAATGAAATCTAGTTGCCGGGCGATTATGAGAAAAGGACTCCAGGCAAGAACTGACAGAGAAAATAATTGAAATGAAATATTTTATAAAATCGGATTCATTTTCTGTTCTTGACGATTGGTTATTTGAAATAATAAATAAATGAAATAAAATATAAATTTAAAAAAAGTATAATTTATAATATCAAGTGTGGCGGGTTAAGCTCAGAAAGAAAAAGCTCAAGCTAATTTTCGTCATTCGAAGTATGAAGTACAGCGAGTCATCTCGCGATTTGGAGAAGAATGGCAAAGAAGCTTTCAAAAAAAAAAATAACTGGCTGAAGCCTTTACACAGGTAGATATAAATTTTTTTGATTCGGCTACTATTGCCCAGCTTCGCGCATTATACATCGAAGCGCATGGGAACCCGAAGGTTCCTGCAGCTGATAATGATGGGCCGATGTTATCCGAAGATCTTGATGAGAGGAATGTTCTTTTTTCAGACATGGAAAGTGATGATTGCGAGCGCGAAGCCGCACTTTTGGTAGCATATACTCTAAAAAGAGATATTCTGCAATTGCGTCGTCAGATTGTCGAGTTGGAATCTGCGGCCACGCCATTAGCAAGTCCGGGTGAAGGTCATCAGATAGACTATAAGTATATCGAGAACGCAGTGCCGGAGTTCACCGGACACGATCATTATAGCGTCGAGACGTGGATCGATGACCTCGAAGAGGTTATGGATTTATTGAACGCCAGTTTGGAGTTCCGGTACTTGTACGCCCGACGACTTTTGAAGGGCACAGCTAAGTCATGGCTACGCACTGTGAGAAATATTAAGACCTGGTTGGAGTCCATCCTTGGGGAATTTCCAAGAAGGCTGTTACGAAATGATGTGCATGAGTTACTGCGAAACCGCACCTTAAAGAGAGATGAGAAACTGTACCAATACGTCATTGCAATGTAAGAAATTGCAAGTCAGGCGGATGTTTCCGAAGCTAGTATAATAGATTTTATAATTATGGGGATACGGGATGCGACGAGCGATATTGTTTTGTTCTGAGGTTCTAGGAACATAATTGAACTCTCGTATCGTCGATAATGAGAAACACAAGCGCATGCAGGCTCCTTCGTCAAAACTTACTTCTGACCAGAAGGGGCTCACTTCCGTCCATTCTGCTTCTGGTTCCACTTTTGTCAGTGGACATCATAGAAGACCCACTTCCATAGTAACTACTGGGTCAACAGCGAATACACCGAAACTTGCGCCAAGATGTTATAATTGCTCACTGTTGGGACATATCTCCACGTCATGTCCGAGAGAAAAGCGTCCACCTGGAGGATGTTTTCATACAGGCCACTTATGTAAAAATTGTCCAAAGAAACATCAAGTTGTGATCGCTGTCACTCAAGCAATCAACACAGCTGATGGCAGCTCAAATGAAGAAGATGATCAATTGACTATGGCTTCGGATGTATTACAAATGGTGAGTGTTTCCCTGGGAGTGGATAATAGAATCAATCATTAATTAAATTATTTGGAAAATTATATAGATCTATTAAATCTAAAGAATTAGGAGGAGATATAATGGTTAAATCAAAAATTGATTGTATATTATCATTATTAAAAATTATATAAGTAAAATATTTATCTATAATTAGTATTATTTCTAATATAATAGAAATAAATATTATTGTTATTATTAAAATTTTAAATGAAAATATTTCATTTGATGCAAGAGAAGTTACATAAATAAAAAGAATTAATATTCCACCTAAAAAAATTAAAAATAAAATATAAGAAAATCAAAAAGAATTAAATATAATTCCTGTAATTTTTTTTTTTACAGAATGACCTGTGTTATAGGCAATTTCGGCCTTTATGTGCAATGTAGAAAAACAGTCATGGATGGAAGGAATGGGATTGGGAAGGAGATAGGATTGGGAAGGTTGGGGAAGGGGAGTGAGCCGTAGCGAGTGGAAAAGCTGATATATTGCTCAGTTGTACTGGCTGCTTACTGATAAATATTTGCAGATTTTTTATAGGGGACTGAATGATAGAAAGTGAACAGAAACCATCTACTGAGTATCTAGGCTTTTTTGAAGTGGAACTGTTTCACTTTTACACCGTTTCCCCATTTTATTTACAAATTAGTAAATATTGAATTAATAATATTAAACCTATAGCTAAAGGGTGACTTATTTGTATAAAAATAGTTCTAGTAATTATAAAAATAGAATATAATATAATTTGGCTTATATCAGAAAATAGTTTATATAAAATATTAATTTTGGGGATTAATGATAAAGAATTTCTTTTTTTCTGAAGTTTTAAAAGAATATTCTTATTTTTGATTTACAAGACCAACGTTTTAATTAAACTATTAAAACTAATGTTAATATTAATTTATTGAGTTATTCCTTTAATATAAGTAATAATCGGGATTTTTGTATTTAGTTCTAATCGTAAACATTTATTATCTATATTATTAAATTTAGAATTTATTGTATTAAGTTTATTTATATTATTATTTATTTATTTAAATTATTTTAATAATGAGATATTTTTTAGAATAATATTTTTAGCTTTTGGTTTATGTTTAATTTTAATAATTATCTATATTAGTTAGAATAATTCGATCACTTGGGAATGATTATTTTAATTCTTTTAATATTTTACAATGTTAAAGTATGTATTATTAATTTTTTTATTACCTTTAACTTTAAAAAAAAATAGTTTTTGAATGGTGCAAAATATATTTTTTTTTATTTTTTTTTATTGTAATAAATTTTTATAGAAATTATTGAATATCAATAAGATATTTTTTAGGTTGTGATATAATTTCTTATGGATTAATTTGATTGAGAATTTGGATTTGTGGATTAATATTAATAGCAAGTAATCTAATTGAAAATAAGAATAATTATTCAATATTATTATATTATTGATATTTTTGTATTTAACATTTAGAAGAGTTAATTTATTTTTATTTTTTGAAATAAGATTAATTCCTACATTATTTTTAATTTTAGGTAGAACGATTACAGGCGGGAATTTATTTATTATTTTATACATTATTAGCATCTTTACCTATATTATTAGGTATTTTTTATTTATATAATTATTTAGGTTTTATAAATTTTATACTTTTAATTAATTTTTCTATTAAGTTTAATATATTTTATTTATTTATAATTTTAGTTTTTTTTATTAAAAATACCTATATTTTTAGTTCATTTATGATTACCTAAGGCACATGTAGAAGCTCCTATTTCAGGTTCAATAATTTTAGCGGGTATTTTGTTAAAATTAGGGGGTTATGGTTTATTACGAGTATTTAGTTTTTTTTACAGTTTAGTGGTTTAAAATTTAATTTTATTTGAATAACAATTAGATTAATTGGAGGAGTAATAGTAAGATTAATTTGTTTGTGTCAAACAGATTTAAAGGCTTTAATTGATTATTCTTTAGTAGCTCATATGGGAATTGTTTTAGGGGGATTGATAACTATAACATATTCATATTCATATTCTTTAATAATTGCTCATGGATTATGCTCTTCAGTGTTATTTTGTTTAGCTAATATATCTTATGAACGATTAGGAAGTCGAAGTTTATTAATTAATCGAGGACTGTTAAATTTTATACCTAGATTAACATTAAATTTTATTAATAATTATGCTTTATTTGACACCGGCAGTAAAACTAGCTTTATGAAAAGATCTCTTTTGGAAAATAGTTGCCTGACTGACATACTGCTTTACTCACACTATAAGGCGCTGGGAGACGTCAAACTGTATACGTATGGTAAGATTGATTGTCTGATACGATTTGCAAATCGTATAAAATCACTGTCCATCTTTGTTCTTCCAGATGATAGCCTGCCGATGCCTACACTGTTTGGACGTGATTTTCTTTCATTATTCAATATTAGCCTAACAATTAAACCAAATATTGTCACGGTATCAAAAGAAATCAATAAATTAAATTTTTTGAATAATACTAACTTCTGCGCTCTTGACTCTACCAAACAGTTCGTACATGCTAATGCGTCAGATTACTTAATATTATAAATTTAATGCCATTCACTTCCACGAGCGTTCGTATTAGAAAGGAGGATACGTATAACAAATTTCGAATCATGTGATAGTATTACAAATGATTTGGATATTACGACAATATCCGAAGACAATATCAGGGGATGCACCAATCTTCGATGAAACTTATCTTTGTGCTGTTGAACCTGACGTGTTGTTCACTACACTCGATATCAATCATGAATTGCGACTCATTCATATGAAGCAGATGCAAGCTGTTGTTCAGTTATATTATTTTAACGTACCACCTTCTCAGGAGCGTGCATCATCGCATCGTGAACTAATAATAAGACTAAAGTCTGATACACCGTTTTATTGTGCTCCAAGGCGATTGTCAGTATTTGAGAAAAAGGAAGTCGGGGATAAGATTCATGACTTGTTGAGACGTCAAATTATTAAGCCAAGTGATTCACCGTACGCGTCTCCTATAAATCTGATAAAGAAAAAAATCAGGTGAGATAAGGATGTACGTTCGAGACAATCACTCCCTCCCATTGATCGAAGATTGTATCGAGTATTTGAAAGGCAAGAAGTACTTTACTTTACTAGATCTTAAAGATAGCTTTCATCATGTCAGGGTCTGGTTGCTCTGTCAAGTATATTTCGTTACTCCGAATGGTCAATACGAATACATTGAAGAGCATGTTAAAGTATTGTCAAATGTGCTAAGACGAGCAGCAGAACATCAGCTTGAACTTAAGTTTCCCAAATGCAAATTCGGCTATACTCGTATCAAATACTTGGGATATGATGTGAGTGCCACCGACATTCGTCCAACTAATGATCACATTCGAGCCATACAACGATTTCCAATTCCGCGGAACGGTCACGAAATGCGCTCTTTTCTGGGACTATGCTCATACTTCGATACTAGACGGTATCAAATCCTCCGCAGAAGAGGTGTTAGGATATCAAGCACGGCGAAAAATTAATGATTGGTTCGACCAAGAATGCCGCGATGTAATAGATAGAGAGACCGAGGCTTACAAAATTTTTACTGAATGACCAACACGAGCCAAAAAAGAAAGATATGACGAGCTTAGGCGATATGGGAAAAAGACCTGCAGGTGAAAACAAAGGAAGTACCATAATGACAAGATACAAAAAACGGTAGAAACTGTGTCGTTAAAATACTGCACAACATGATATGCAAAATTTGGACAGAGGAAGTCATACTCGACGACTGGCGAAAAAGCATTATATGTTTAATTTACAAGAAAGGAGACAAACTCTGCTGTGAGAATTACAGAGGTATACCATTGTTGTGCACGTCCTATAAAATACTGACAAAAATAATTGAACGTCGTCTTAAGCCCTATACTAATGAAATAATTGGCGAATACCAAGACGGATTCAGAACCGGACATACCACCTCGGTGAAACAGGTGCTTGAGAAATGCTGGGAATATAACACTGCACGTCTTCATAGATTTTAAACAAGCATACGACAGTATCGACAAGAGTGTAGTGTACCAAATCATGCTTGACTTTGGAACTCCCCAAAATTAGTCCGACTAACAAGACTCACAATGACGAATACTGAATCCAAAGTGAGAATACAAACTGATTCCACCACCAGTTTTCGAACGGAATGTGGTTTAAAGCAGGGAGATGGTCTAGCCTCCATGCTTTTCAACTTGACACTAGAGTATGTCGTCCGAAAAATTTCAGTCGACACTAACGGGGCACTGCTATTCAAATCCACCCAACTAGTAGCATACGCTGACGACATTAACATCCTAGCAAGATCCTTCCCTAGTGCTATGGAGGTATTTGTCAATTTGAACTCCACCGCGAAAGAAGTTGAGTTGCGCATTAACGAAAGCAAAACAAAAGTAATGACGCAAACAAGAAGGAGAACGCCAATCAGACAAAACATAACAATTGCGGAATATAATTTGGAGAGTGCGGACAATTTCATATATCTTGGGACTAACCTAGCAAAGGACGGTAATGAAACAGACGAAATCAAACGACGGATAATACTAGCAAATAAGACATATTATTCGGTACTTCCAATAATGAAATCCAAGAAAGTGCACAGGAACAACAAGCTGCGGATATATAAAACTATTATACGACCTGTGCTCTGCGTAAAGCGCAATCATACGATACTCTAGATGAAATAGAATTTTTTGTGATCCCAAGAAATTTTGTATGGGGAGCGTTAGAAGGGGTGGAAGGACGCAAATAATTTTTATACTGTATATTGAAATCATTATGAAAGTAGTATATCCCGAAATTCAAACTAATAGCTTTTATACTTTTCGAGCAAATCCATTTATAGTCGAATTGCGAAATTGTGCCATTTTGTATGGGAGGGGGTAGAAGGGGTGAAGCTAATCGTCTTATATTTTTTAGCCTTACTAACAATTTTAAATAAATATTTAGTGCACAATTTCAGCTCGCTAAATTTGGTACGCAGTAAATTGGCTTAGAGTAATTCATGACAAGTACAGTTTGTATGGGAGGTGGTAGAAGGAGGGGGAGGACACGCATAATTTTTATACGGTAGATTGATATTATCATAAAAGTAATATATTCCAATTCCAATATTTCAGGCCAATAGCTCTTATACTTTTCGAGCAAATCCGTTTATTATCAAATTGCGCAATTGTGTCATTTTGTATGGGAGGGGTAGAAGGGGTAGAGCGATTTGGCCCGTTCACGAACTTGACCTTACTTTTTTGTTGAAAACTACGTTCACAAAGTTTGAACTTTCTAGCTCAACGCGTTCTCAAGCTAGAGAGGACACGGACGGACGGACGGATGAACGGACGGACATCCGGTTTTGAGATTTTTGAGTGATTACTTGAACTTCTGTATCATTAATTTTTTTTTCCGAGCCTTATTTCTTGCGTTACAAACTTTGTGGCAAACTTGTAATACTCTCAGATTCCATCTAGAGTTTAATTAACAGCTGGTGGACGCGGTCTTTGGATCGAGACGATTGGAGGCGGCGACTTTAGGGGGCCAGGGCCCAATTTGGGCTATCGCGCCGGGTTTGCAAGTATTGCCTAACCGTTGCACAACCTCGTCAAAAAGAAAACCTCATTTGACTTTACTCCAGAGTGTTGAGATGTTTTAGAGTTATTTCGAGAGCGACTTTTTGAAGCTGAAAAATGAAAGTTTCATATGCTGTTCAAATAATGATCTTTTATATTCCATAAGAATTATTCCGCACATTCCGATTTTGGCAGTTTGAAGGCTCCAACGGATTTTTTTAAGATTTCAAAGATATGCCTTAAACAGTTCGAAAAAGTCTAAGAAGAAAATCCATCACTCAACTGCTTAAAATAAATTATAACAGAATCCTGTATCTGAAATGTACAAAATACCCCTAACTTATCATTTTGGTTTTCTGTTGAAAATTTGTGTTATAAACATCATTTAGAGGCTCCAGATTTTTCAATATTGATCCTTTTAAAGAAATGTTATAAGAGGAGTCCGACAAATCCCAAACAAATATGCATGCCAACCGTCATATGGCCATGGATTAAAAAGTTTGTAGTTCGAAGAGTATTGCATAATTTTATGCACAACCTCATGTTTCTAACTTATCCTAAGATCCAAAATGTCCAAAAGACAATTTCATTTATTCATAAATCATACAAAACCTATGCTTTACTAGGGATTCACATTGATTCATGAAATAAAAACAAAACCACGGTATTGGCTTTGCTAAAAGAAACAAAAACGTTTAGGAGATCAATTCAATTCTACATACGAAAAAAACGCACAGCTGAACTACCCCTTTTCTGAGGATCGTGTATTTTCGACCTGGTCATACATAACCAGTTCATTATCAATTCCTGCCACACTACATCATCATTCGCCTTGAACTTTGTTTTCCCTTCATGCTGGCATCGGTATTGAATTCGCCTGGATGCGAGAGAATGCGGCGAGCTTTTTCTTCATATGACTATTTTCTTGTTCTGAGTGAGACATCTTTATGTCTTCACTTATCTCTGGTTAAAGTCAGGGGGGCGTGTCAAAAAGCTTCTCAATTTTCTTTGGACCAAAAAGCGTCTCAATTTCTTTGTATCAAAAAGCGTCTCAATTTCTTTGTATCAAAAAGCGTCTCTCAAATTCATATCAAAAAGCGTCTCAAATTTCTTTTGGACCGAAAAACGTCGTTACCAACCTACTTCGCCGCGCCGGATTTATTATACCATATATGTATATGTAAAATTATTTTGCATACATATATATATATGTATGTAAATTATTTTATATTTGGGAATTAGGTGTTATACAAATATATGTAAATAAATATATCAGTTTAAATTAGCTTGGTGAGAACTTCAGCTTCTATTTGGTAAATTTCTCCAATAAAAAGAATATATTGCATACACCGATTTGAAGTACAATATTCCAGTAGTTAAGACACCTACCAATTATTGATAGGACATTTGTGTCTCGACTAACAGCCTTTCCGTTTTCGAAATTAGTTAATACACCTTCCAAATATGTATTCCAACCAAACATATAAAATTCGAAAAAAAATTCAAAGCTTCCTCTCTCAAAATAAACCTAATAAAACCGAATTAATTACTAATTGCTGAAATTGCTCAGTGTCTTGTGAAGTTCCTTAATTGGCAGTTTCACACCATTAAAAATGTCCTCCATCACCTTCACCAATTTCAATAACGAGTAATTTTCCTTTTAATCAGTGGTGGTAGTTTTCCGTTAAATTATCCTTGGAAGGAACCTGTATTTTTTTCTTTTTTAGAGCCATAAACACTTCGAACCGCGTTGCTTCCTCTAATTAAAAAAATTGCCGTAACAGAAAGAAAAAAAGCAACAGGGATGTAAATAAAAGCGGCAATAAGGAGGTGGTGAATAGAAAAAGGAGGGATGCGATTTATCCTAACTCCAAATTAGTGTCCTTTCGCGCAGATTAATTTAATGACTCGACCTCCAAGCATGGTCTCTGTACTAAGTAAAAGTAAGTACCTTTGATTGGGAGATTGGGACTTGACGGTGGTACCCACTATGGGTAATTGGGTGGGTTTTTTTTAGAGGAGTAGTTGATGCGGGTGGTTAGACTGGGACGATGATACTTGATTTTGGGGACAAATAATTTTTTGAGTGGTCTCTTCAGTTTTTTTTCGTTGCTTTTCTTTTTGCTACTAAGGGCATGTTTAAAAATGGCGTAATTGGTTGGACAATTATATTTCAAAATGGTTAGATTAAAACGATACTTTACGGTCAGTGAATGTGGAAGGGAAAAAGGGCATCGAGAAGAAAATGGCTAGCTAGTAATGTAGAAATGGTACTCTTTGACTCCAGGACATGGCCTAGACAAGAGAACACTGGATCAGAAAGTTCGTTACGACAAGCTCAAAGAGTAAGGAGAATTAAATAGCTGCAATTTAATAGCAAAACTACAAATCCTTATAATAAGAGTTATAGGTTTAAATAACATAAAAAAAGCGTTTAATGTAGTCATATATGTACATACTTACAATATTTCGCTAGCAGATTATGGCCATAGTTTGAACGTACTAGTTTCTAGTTGTTCTTCACATTTTATCTATGCCATTTTAGGACTTAAACTGAATCAAATGATAATACTACGTATCCAATAAGAACATTATTTACATTCTCACCAATACTTACTTTTCTCACCCAAACTTTCTTTACGTTAATTTTCCTACAAAAAATTACCAGCCCTTATTTTTTTTGATTTTACTCAGGCTATTCTATCAGCATTGATAAGGAAATTAAAAACAGAAAATAAAAACTTACTTTATTATTTTAATAATATGGTATTGTGATCGACTTGGAAAAAAAAGTTTTGCTACCCTGAAATTTTGTTTTTTCATGTTTCATGACTAAAATAGCCTAAAAATGCAAAAAAAATCCGTCTGTCTGTACGCCGTCCGTCGTCCGCCGTACGACGTCCGCCGGTGTGTACGCTCAGCACACATTACCTCCCAAACCCTTCAATATAGAAAGTTAATTTTTGGAGGGATTGTAGACAGTTGCGGATCTCAGATGGGCACCCATTTTGGGGGGTGTAAGGGTTCAGGAGGAGGCGGGGGATGCGTTTAAATAAAAAAATACGAATTCAAATATCTCAGCCATGGTTACAGCTAGGAAGCCAAAAATCGATAGACATATAGAAGAATTTGTGGGACAACTTTTAAAAATAATTTAATTTTTTTATCCATTGGGGTGCAAAAAGCGGGGGCTAAAAACTAATTGTCGGCCGAATTTTTTTGATGAATGATTATGTCTTCGAAAAAAAATGATACTCTTAGACCATCATCATCCACCGGAATCAGCTTAAATTAAGGCTAATGATTGTAAGGGGGAGGGCCAGGGGGTGAAAAGAAAACACTTAAAAATCAATATCTCGGCTATTTATTAAGCTATGTAATTGAAACTTAGAACTTTTATTAAGCTATACTAGTGATATACGAAAAAAATATAACATTTGGACAAAATAGTTGTGGGGAAAAATGGGGAGCATTTCAATAATGGTGCATTTTCCGAAATTTCAAACCGTTATATCTCAAAACTTAGTGCAGATATCAAATTTAAATTTTGTCAAATTGTAGAACTACATAGTTTTTAATTTTAGTAAAAATTTTACGTCGGGAGGTGTAAGGGGAAAGAGGTTGTAAGCAAAAATGTTAAACATTTTGAGTGTTCTTCTTAGGGCTCTAGTGAAAGATGCAAAGTTTAAATTTTTCATGTGGATGCATCTATATTTGTTGTACATACAGAAAAAATAAAAATTTCACAATTGTTGTCTGGTCTAACGTGCACAAGGTGTTTCATGCGCAATGAAAAAAAAAACACTTAAACTGAAAATTTTTGAATGAAATTTTAAGGTAGAAACTTGAAAATTTGCAAAATACATTTAAAAATCTCTCTGAAAGAATGAAATATTAACTGGTTGGATATCTTTCAAACTTTCACGCCATCCATACAAAGCTATTTTTTCGACATAAGAAATAAATTATTACCTAACTATTAAAAGCTATCAATTTGAAAATTTGCACAAAATCTTTTGAAAATAATTGAAACGGAACTGCGTCAAAAGTTTTGAGATCGCACTTGCTCTTTTAGCTCCTCTCATACAAAAGTATGATTTCGACCAATTTCAATAAATCAACTACTAACCAACAAATTAAAAGCTACGAACTTGAAATTTTGTACGGTCACCTTACAAGAGAAATGAAATAAAACTGCATCACAAATTTTACATTTCCCTTACCTCCCTACAAATAATTGGTTTCGTGAATGTAAAATACACCAAATTTTATGAAAATTGTATGCAACTTCGTCTATGAAACTGACATTCTATATAAAAAATATTGGACGTAATTGAAGCAATCAATTGAAAAATTATTGACATCCACCCACTCTTAATATCACCCCCTCCCCCTTCCTCATAAAAACCCAAACTTGCATAAACGAATGAAATATTGATTACATGTACTGGAGCTAGTGATCGTATTCGCAATTAAGTGTTAAATTGGCAGCATTCCTGCCCTAAAGGGAGTTCCACTTGTGAAAAGGGGTTTCACTTGTGAAAGGGGGTTTCACTTCTGAAAGGGGGTTTCACTTGTGAAAGGGGGTTTCACTTGTGAAAGGGGGTTTCACTTGTGAAAGGGGGTTTCACTTGTGAAAGGGGGTTCCACTTGTGAAAGGTGGTTCCACCTAGTCTTCCCTAACCATTCTAACTTGCATATTGACTTTCCATGCATCTTTAACTTGTACCAAAAATAATAAAGTTGAGCCCGATTTGTTGGCAGTTTATTATTATTTTTAACTAGAAAACGCCCGCGACTTCGTCCGCGTAAAAATAGCAATAATAAGCAATTTTTGAGAGTGTAGTTAGTAATACATTATGTGGGATATATAATCTGCTTACCTTAATGGCTCTTTGAAGAAAATTGTTTTATTTATTGTTGGAATCAGAACCATGAATTATTAAGAATGAAAGCATGATACTTTCATTTTTATGGGACAGGCTCGTGATCAAATCAAACCCGTGATTCGAGATCATATATGTGTTGAAGAGCGTTAAGGATATGTGAATAATTGTAGCTGGTGTTATTTAAAAAAAAAAAAAAACAAAAAAAATAACATTAAGCTTAAAAACATAACAGGACTACGATTGTGCGTAAAGCCCAATCATATGATACTATGTATAGATGAAATCGAAATTTTGGCGGTGTTAAGAAATTTTGTACAGGGAGTGGTAGAAGGGGTGACAGTAGTGAACTAATTTGTTTCACATCATGCTAGAATAGCTATAAAAATGTTTAGTACCAAATTTAAGCTTCAAAAATTGAGTAGGTACTGAGAAACTTAGTGCATTGAATTTAATCAAATTGTGCAATTTGTATGGGAGGTGGTAGAAGGAGTGGGGGTTTTTGGTGATTTTTCGAGAAACAACTATAACTACCATGCAATTGATATACTTTAAATTTCAGATCTGTATCATTCACACTTTTCAAGAAAATCGAATTGTTATATAGTCGTGGAATGTGTCTCATTGTATGGGAGGAGCTAGAAGGAGTAAAGCTACTCGGTTAATTTTTGTCCCAATATTAATAATAATGCTAATTAAGGATTAAGTTCAAATTTTTACCTCGATGAAATTTAAATGTACTGAGAAAATTCGCTTAGAATATTTCATGAAAAAGCGCGGTTTATATGGGAGGTGGTGGAAGGAGAAGGAGGTTTTTGGTGATTTTTTGTAAAACAACTATAATAATCATGCAATTGCTATATTTCAAATTTCAGATCAGTAACATTCAGATTTTTCAAGAAAATCAAATACTTGTGAAGTCGTGAAACTGTGTCACATTGTATGGGAGGGAGTAGAAGGAGTGAAGCTAATCGGTTAATTTTTTCCTGATATTACTAATAATGTTAATTAAGGATTTAATACAACATTTTAGCTCTATGGAAGTTACACGTACTGAGAAATTTGGTGTAAAGTAATTCATGAAAAAGTGTAGTTTGTATGAGAGGTGATGAAAGGAGTGAGGAAACTCAGACAATTTGTATACAAAAAGACTGCATTTATAATATTTATTTATTTCAAATTCATCAAAATACTGATTATTTACAAAATATTGTTACAAAGAAGTACGTAAAAAATACATCATACGAGTATCCAATTTAAAACAATCAACAATCACAAATTATTTATCGCATAAAGCTGACTTTAACTGCATGCTAGATGAATTATAGTCAATTCGGTAGTAATTATTGTTGAAAATACGCGAAAGAGATGCGATTGGTTCGTTTTGTCCGTAGTTGGTGCGATGATGAGAAATGTGGAGTGGCACATAGTTTCTCAAGGATCGACGCGGAATACTAAACGTTATGGCTTCGAGCAAATATGGGGAATCAATTTCTCCTAAGATTAATTTAAATGCAAAAGTCGCCCTAAGGATAATCCGTCTATTCTCAAGCGACTCTAGAGAAAGGAGTCTTAGGCGCTGTTCGTAAGGAGGAAGACGTAACGTATCAGACCAAGGAAGGTCTCTTAGAGCGAACCTTAAGAATCTTCGCTGTACAGACTCAATCTTACTCTTATGTTCCTCGTAATACGGAGCCCATACCTGACACGATTACTCCAGAATAGAGCGTATAAAAGTACAGTATAAAGTCTTAGTTATATAAGGATCATTGAAGTCCTTGCACCATCTTTTAACGAAACCCCAAACGGAGTTGGCCTTGCTGATTATGTAGTCAATATGATCGTCAAACGTAAATAAAATATACACCTAGATCCAGTACCTTATCTGTCTGTTGTAGTGTGCTACCGTCTAGGACATAGTCGAAATGTATGGGAGATTTGGTCCTAAAGAATGAAACGCTTGCACATTTACTAATATTCAAAGGCATACAGTTTAATGTACACCAGTCAAAAAAACGTTGCAAATCACTTTGAAGCAATGCGCAGTCATTCTGATTCGAAATATCGCGAAACAATTTCGCGTCGTCAGCATAAAGCAAAATTTTCGAGTGGGAAATAACCGAACTCACGTCGTTAATAAATAAAATAAATAACAGTGGTCCTAGATGGCTTCCCTGTGGCGCACCAGATGTGTTGGGTATAGCAGAGGAATAAACACCTCGAAAAATCACTTTTTGAGTACGATAAGATAGGTAAGATCTGATCCAATCTATGAAAATAATAGGAAATCCAAGCGCGTATAGCTTGTAGGCAAGAATAGTATGATCGACTTTATCAAAAGCTTTGGTAAAGTCGGTATATATGCAGTCAACCTGCTTAGCGTCTTCAATAACAGGAATAGTGAAATTGGAAAATTCCATCAGATTTGTTGTGGTCGACCTACCTTTGGTAAACCCATGTTGGGCAGGACTAATGATTGATTTACAATGAAAATTCATTATATCACAAACAACAGCCTCGAACAACTTAGGTATGCAAGAAAGATTAGCAATAGGACGATAGTTGCACACATCACTTCTTTTACCTTTCTTAAGCAAAGGTCTGATAGTGGAGTATTTCCACAAACTAGGAAATATCCCCGAACTGAGAGAAGCGTTAAATATATGGCATAAAGGCAGAACCAGAGAGGTACTACAACGCTTTAATACGGCAGCAGGGATGCCGTCTGGACCTCCGGAAAAACTATCCGTAATGCTTGAAATAAACTTTAAAATGGTCGCTTCCTCAATATGAAGATCTTTCATCTCTAATGAGGTCGAAGGAAATTTCGATATGTAATGGAAATCCTCAGGACTAATCGTACGATTTGAGGTAGTGAAAGCAGTACGGAAATGGTCAGCAAAAAAGTTGCTTATAACTAAGGGGTCATCACTGACTACACCGTTGAAAGACATAGAAGCGGGGTAACCGTCGGTGCGCCTTTTGGAATTCACAAAATTCCAGAATTGCTTAGGCTTATCCTTGATTGATCGCTTAATTTTACTGACGTAATTATTATACGCCGCAGTAGACTGACTAACGAACAAATCACGTAGCTCAGAGTAAAAAATGTAGTCCGCATCGGTTCTCGAGAGACAGTACGACTTCCATGCTTTAATTTTTAAATTTTTCAAATGAGTCAAATCGTCATCGAACCATGGAAATCGTTTTACCTGCTTCTCGAGGGTGAACGGTACACACCGTGTAAAGCAAGTAAAAAGTGCGGTATAAAAATTTGAAGTAGCAATCTCAACATCTTATTCTTTAAGAACGCGCGACCAATCGCATGATAGTATGTCCTGGTTCAAAACAGTAAAATCAGCTTTATTAAAATTAAATTGATAAGATACTTCTTCAGCAACGTTACTTTTTGCACTTGAATCCAAATGAAAAATTGCGTGAAGCGCAGGATGAAGTGCGGATTCTGGCAGTAGTGGAGCAATACAATGGTTAATAGTCATGCTGCTTGAACTCGAAGAAAAAATTAGGTCTAAGTACCTTCCAAAACTGTTGGCTATATGATTGGACTGAACTAAACTTGTCGATAGCATGCAGTCCAAAAAATGTTGGTCTTGCCGAGAAGCCTTTTCAGTGAAAGATGGCATTAGGCAATCGTCATCTTCGGAGCGACGCCATGTCACATAAGGTAGATTAAAATCTCCGAAAATAAGCAGCTCATCGGAAGGACGCATAAGATCGCAGATTCTCTCAGTGGCATTATAGACGGACTCGTAAACGCTAGAATCACTTGATGTTGAGAGGTAAGTAGTGATGATATAAAGCTTTCTATCTCCAATTGCAAGAGCCACGCAGATAAACTCAATTCCACTGGATTCAGGAACCTCGATAGTCGTAGCGGAGAATTTCCAATAATAGAAATAATATATTCCAAATTTCAAACTCATAGCTTTTATAGTTTCCAAGAAAATTTGATTAATATATATTTTGAAAATTAGTCAATTTGTATGGGAGGGGGTAGAAGGAGTGAGGGGAGTGAAATGAAACCAAAAGCAGATTTCATTCCGATGGACACCTAACAAACTGTGCAAGTTTCATTACAATCGGTTCAGCCGTTTGTGCGTGAAAAGCGGTCGTACAGACAGACAGACAGACAGACAAAAATTTCAAAAATGTGTTTTTATGCTTAGTCAGTGCTAAAGTTGCTCAAAAAACTAACTTATAGCCATTTATAAGCAAATAACAGACAGACACTACAATTATATTTATATGTATAGATTTGTGTAGTTTGAGATCTGCAATGAGAAACCATTGCAATGAAAACCCATATTGTGGACATGGGTGAACTTCATCAGGAGCAAAACTCATTGTTTGCAGATAAAACAGTTCGGTACAAAATAATTAGAAGTTGCTCACACGACAGATGTTCTCTATAGAAATGCTAACCCTTAAAATTGCAAAAGGGCTCTCACTGAATTATAAGCTTATCGCCCATAATCTTAAGGCACAAACTGATACTGAAACGGATATGGACGGATACTACAGTAACGACCTTTAGCATTTGAACTATGGTTGGCTTTTGGAAAGTTCGAGCATCGGATGGCGCTGCTAGGGGTTTTGGTCACTTGATTTATGTGGCTCCAATCAGTGATTA
Organism: Chorisops tibialis; assembly: GCA_963669355.1. Classification (NCBI taxonomy): domain Eukaryota; kingdom Metazoa; phylum Arthropoda; class Insecta; order Diptera; family Stratiomyidae; genus Chorisops; species Chorisops tibialis. The sequence goes on along the minus strand of OY770263.1, from coordinate 165,091,665 downwards.
ACCGTGAAATGGAACACTACAAAAAATTGTATGGTTGAACGAATCAGTTGGACTTAGTAACGAGAACAGCGAGCCCCGAGCGCAAACACTATTCATCGCGATGAGAGTGAGAGCAAGAAACAGTCATTGGTTGTGAACCATCTCGGATAGCATTATCGTCGCTAGTCTTGCAGTTTTGCTGCAATCAGTAAAAGCTTATCGACTGGAAAATTTTACCACACAAAGATCGCCATAATATAAGTTGTCGTGGGAAGCCATTATCACTTGATGGTTGCCTGCTTAAGATTCTTCACAGTAGCTACCCTACTGCCATAAATTCTTCTGATAAAGCGATGTGGATATATGTGGAGATCCCAACAAAAACTGTGAGTATTCAACGATTTTAAGCGAGAAATCGTTCACATTGGATGGAAATGAAATGTCACACTGAACGCCAAGTGGGGGATATTAAAAACACCTTTCTAGGAAGTGGTGAAACTGTGGAACATGTGCTAAGCGGTGAGAAACCCTTGATTGCGTAGAACACAAGGGAGGCTTGCGATCGAAAAAAAAAACAAAAAACAAATTGTCAATCATCTCTCAATTCGATGCCAAACTAGGCACTTTCGAGTTAAGACAGAACTACTGCAATGCTCCTGTACAGTTTGAAAAGGCTGTAAGATGCGAGGAGAAAAGGGCCATTGAAAATCTGGCCAATAGGACGGAGGTTCGTTATTTAAAATTACGAAACAATTGACGATCAGGAATCTTACCGCTCACCATCTGGTGTGAGATGTCAACGGAACCTTCCATAATGTGAATGATCTGCTGTGGCGGCGATGAAAAAAATACTTCTCTGATATTTAAAACACCTTGTCGGATGAAGATATTTCACAAAAAGAAGAATTACCAATCATTTAATCGCCACAATCTTGTTAGGGAGGATCTCCAAAATAAGGAAGAAATTATTTCCACCATTCGATCATTGGCGCGAAAGAAAGCTCCTGGGATAGACGTACCGCTAAAATTCGATATATTTCTCAGGTTCGGTAAGATTTTCGACTTTTGGAATTGTCGCAATTGTCCTAGTATAAATATATCTAGTTACTGCCGTATCGAAACTTGCACTAAGCGAACAGATAGATACTTACTTTCCAAGAAAAACTATCAAGTAGATAATTGATTATCTACTAAATAAAGCTACCGATAACTACAACCGACTGTCTGATGATATCCGAACAACACCAAATAAATTTAAATAAACTGCCAACAAGTCGGGCGAAACTTTATTATTTTTGGAACAAGTCTCGGATGCGTGGAAAGTCAAAATGCAGATTAGAGTAGTTAGGGAAGACTAAGTGAAAGGGGGTTCCTGGGCAGGGTTGTCGTCAATTAAACACTTAATTGCGGGTACGATCAATGGTTAAAGTACATGTAATCAATATTTTATTTGTTTATTTATGGCAGTTTTGGTTTTTATGAGGAGATGGGACACTACAGCCCAAATCGGACCTTTGCCTCCTGATATTCAGGTTTCTTAACATTTTTCATTACTTATTGTAACCCTCTATCTACAAACTTTAATTTTCATAGATTGAGGTAACTAAGGTACACCCAAGCAGGTAGTGTGCTAGAATTATGCAACGACCGGGATTTGAACTCACGACCTTCGCATTGTAGACCAACACGCTACCTACTATGTTACACCCTAACTTGGAACTGTTTAATTGATTGCTTGAATCACGTTCAATATTCTCTGTATAGAATGTGTTTCATAGACGAAGTTGCATAGAATTTTTATAAGATTCGGTGTAATTTACATTCACGAAATGAAACATTTGCATGGGATGGGGTAGAGGAGTTAAGGGAATCGTAAAATTTGTGATGCAGTTTTATTTCATTTCTCTTGTAAGGTGCTCGTACAAAATTTCAAGTTCGTAGCTTTTAATTTGTTGGTTAGTAGTTGATGGTATGGGAGGGGCAGGCGCGATCTCTAAACTTTTGACGCAATTTACTTTGAACTATTGTTGAAAGTTTTCGTTTTCAAACTGATATCCTTTAATAGTCCGGTGATTATTGATTTCTTAAAAATGGACGAAGAAAAAATTTTGTATGGCAGAGGCTGAAGTTTTAAAGGTATTCGAATAGTTAATATTTCATACTTTTAGGGATTTTTTAAAAATGCATTTTGCAAATTTTAAAATTTCTAGCTTAAAATTTCATTAAAAATTTTTCAGATTTTGCGTGTTTTTATACTTTAGATGAAATCTGAGAGTATATTGTGTTTGCCTTACCGTTTGTAACGCTAAAAAATAATGCTCGCACAGAGCCGTCAAGGGTACAGAACTGTTTGTTGTCGCTCAAAAACCTCGATTCCGAGTGACCGTCTGTCCGTCTCTCTGTCTGTCTACAACATAACTCTCGAAAGCTTTGGGCTATAGTGCTGAAAGTTTTTGTGTGTCATTTTTAGCAAAAAAGAAACTTCAAGTTCGTGAATGGCCTACATCCCCCTACTCCTGCTACCCCCTTCCACACAAATTTCAGGAAATTTCGATATATTATGAAATTGATTTTTCTTTGAAACTATTTAAACTATCGACTTGATATTTAGGTCAAAGTATAATCATATAGCTGTAATTAATATCACGGAATATTGACCCGATCCCCTTACCCCTTCTGCCCCCTCCCATACAAATGGACAATTTTGAAAAATACATATTTTCGATTTTCATTGAAACTGGTAAGTTTGAAAAGACAAAATTTTGTCAGAATTATTTCTACTTTAATTGCAATTTATTTCAAAAATAATTATCATCTTCACCTCACTCCTTCTACCCCCTCCCATACAAATTTCACGAAATTTTGAAATTTAAATTAAATTATTTTTCTTCGAAATTGTTAAAGCTATCACCTTGATATTTTGTATAAAGTATACAAATAGAAATATTATTAAGGCGAAAAAAATTTGTTTTGATCCGTACACTTCTTCTACCCCCTTCCATACAAATGCATAATTTTTGTTAAATGCATTTTATCGATTTCCATTCAAACTAGAAAAAGTACAAACTTCAAATTTTGCCAGAATTTTTTTCTTAATAATTTAAATAAGTGTTGGAAAAAATTATCAGCTCCGCTTCACTCCTTCTACCACCTTCCATACAAATATCTGTATTATAAATTCAAGAAAAGCATTTCTCCTTCAAGTATATGAGCTATCGACTTTGAAATTGAATCAAAGCATGGTGATAAGGATGATGATAAGCAGTTTCAAAATCATCTTAAATGCTCCACTTCCTCTGCCACCTCTCATACAAATGCCCCAATTTCAGAAAATCCATGACCAATTTCTTAAAAAATAATGAAAACTAAAAACTTTAAATTCAGCAAAAAACATTTTGCATGCCATGCTCGGTGTCATATACGAAAAATACAAACCTCCCCCTATACTTCTACCACCTCCCATGCAAAAGTCTCTATTCACTATTCGGAAGAATTTGAGATGACATATTTTCCGGTATATTAAAGCTATTTCCATCTCATCTAGAGTATCATATGATTGGGCTTTAAGCCCAAGTATAAATGCTATTGTGATGATTTCAATCTACCGTATAAAAGTTTTTTGAGGCCTCTTCTGCCTTCCACCCCTCCCATACAAACTGCACTTTTCCTGAAATGCTCTAAACCAATTTACTCAGTACGTATAAAATTTATCGAGCTCAAATTATGCAGTAATAACTTATTTAGAATTATTAGTATGACCAAAAAAATTAGATGATTACCTTCTACCCCCTCCCAAACAAAATGACGCAATTTTACAATTCGCCAATAAACGGATTTGCTCGAAAAGCATAGTTGCTAGTGATCTGCAATTCGAAATGTATTACTTTCATGATGATTTCAATCTACTTTATAAAAATTATTTAAGTCTTTCCCTTCCTTCCACTACCTCCCATACAAACTGCACTTTTTCATGAAATACTCTAAAGCAAATGCGTATAAAATTTATCGTGCTAAAATTTTGCACTTAATATTTATTTGGAATTATTAGCAAGGCTAAAAAAAGTAGACTATTAGCTTTACCCCTTCTTCCCCCTCCCATACAATATGACACAATCTCACTACTTTAGAAAAAAAAGGATTTTCCGGAAAAGTATGAATGCTGCAATTTAAAACATATCAAAAGCATGATGCTTATAGTTATTTCTGCAAAAGTCTTTAAGAACTCGCTCCACCTTGTACCAGTTCCCTTACAAACTACACAATTTCACTAAGTATAGGTATAATATACTGATTTTCTCAGTGAATCCTACATTTTGTATGAAACATTTTGATAGCAACTTTAGCGTGATGAGAAAAAATTAGTTCAATGTAGTCAACCCCTGTACCACTTCCCCTACAAAATTTCTTCAAAACTAAAAAATGCTTTTTCATATAGAATATCGTACAATTGGGCTTTACGCCAAATCGTAGTCCTGTTATGTTTATACTCTAGATGGAATCTGAGAGTATTATAAGTTTTCTCTAAGGTTTGTAACGCCAAGAAATAAGGCTCGGAGAAAAAAATGATGAATACAGAAATTAATATTATCACTCAAAAATCTAAAAACCGGATGTCCGTCCGTTCGCTCTCTAGCTTGAGAACGCGTTGAGCTAGGAAGCTCAAATTTCGTACAAATCGTTTTTGACAAAAAAGTAAGGTCAAGTTCGTTAACGGTCCAAATCGCTCCACCCCTTCTACCCCCTCCCATACAAAATGACACAATTGCGCAATTTGACAATAAACGGATTTGCTCGAAAAGTATAAAAGCTAGTGGCCCGAAATTTGAAATATATTACTTTTATGATAAGATAAATCTACCGTATAAAAATTATGCGTGTCCTCCCCCTCCTTCTACCACCTCCCATACAAACTGTACTTGTCATGAATTACTCTAAGCCAATTTACTCAGTGCGTATAAAATTTAGCAAGCTGAATTTCTGCATTTAATATTTATTTAAAATTGTTAGTAAAGGTAAAAAAAATTAGACGATTAGCTCGACCCCTTCTACCCCCTCCCATACAAAATGACACAATTTCCCAATTCGGCTATAAATGGATTTGCTCGAAAAGTATAAAAGTTATTAGTCTGAATTTCGGGATATATTACTTTCATAATGATTTCAATATACAGTATAAAAATTATTTGCGTCCTCCCTCTCCTTCCAAACCCTCCCATACAAACTACACTTTTTCATGAAATGCTCTAAGACGATTTTCTCAGAACATATAACATTTATTGAGCTCATCTTTTGTAATAAATACTTAATTAGTATTATCACTAAGATCAGAGAAAAACATTTGATTAGCTTCACTGCTTGTACCCCCTCCCATACAATATGACACAGTTTCACAACTGCACAAAAAATCTATTTTCTTCAAAAGTATGAATTTTACTAGTCTTAAATTTAAGAGATGTCAATTTTATAATATTCTTAGTTATTTCTGAAAAAATCAATAAAATCCCCCCACTCTTTCTACCACCTCCCATACAAACTGCACATGTCAACTAAATCTAACACACTAATTTTCTCAGCTCCTATTCAATTTTTGGAGTAAGCATTTTGTATAAAACATTTTTTATAGCTACTTTAGCATGATGGGGAAAAATTTAGTTCAATGCTATCACCCCTTCTAACACTCCCCATACAAAATTTCTTGGGATCACAAAAAAATCTATTTCATCTAGAGTAACGTAAGATTGCGCTTTACGCGCAATCGTAGTCCTATTATGTTTTTTCTTTATCGTTATTTAGTTTTTCTGCGATTGCATACTATTTATACCCTAGATGAAATCTGAGAGTATTATAAGTTTGCTCTAATGTTTGTAACGCTAAGAAATAGGGCTCGGAAAAAAAATGAATGATACAGAAGTTAATATTATCACTCAAAAATCTCAAAGCCGGATGTCCGTCTGTCCGTCCGTCTGTTCGCTCTCTAGCTTGAGAACACGTTGATCTAGAAAGTTCAAAATTGGTACAGGTTATTTTTGGCAAAAAAGTAAGGTAAAGTTCGTGAACGGACCAAATCGCTCTGGTGAGTGTCAGATAGAAGGAGGAGGTGGTGGTAGGGATAGAATCAAAAACTAAAATCATCGGCCGAATTTTTTTTCAAATAATTATATCTTTGGAATTATTAAAAACAAAAAGTTCATATTTTAGGAAAGCTTATGGGGTGTACAGCTCCACTACTATTGAGTTTGAAGCGAGCTAATACTTGTAAAGAGGAAGGCCAGGAGAGGGTACAAAGAAAAATGCTTAAAATTTAATATCTCAATTATCTCTTAAGCTATGTGATTGAATGGTAAGACACTAATGTACATAGATCACCAAAGGACCCATTGTACACCTCTATATTTGTAACATGTGGGCAAACATAGCATCACCCAGCCTGCTCTACTGGTGTTACTAATGAGTTTCACTGGTTGAAGGAACCGGAGATTATTGAGCTTGGCGAAGAAGTACACTCCTAGAATTTGTCTTCGAATTATTTGGAGGTATGGGCAATATCAAAAGAAATGCTCTGCGGTCTCATCCTCCTCACAGCAGCTTCTACGAATGTCATCGTTTGTAAGGCCTTGAAAGTCGCAAAGAGCAGGTTCTCCACAATTCTTCCAACATTTTCAAACAATAGTTGAAGCATCTTGAAATGCAGCTGTAGGTAAGTGGATAGTGTCTTAAGTGCAGCTTGGCTGCACGAGCAAAAGCTAAGTTGCTCACTACTTACTCCTGCGTGGAAGTCCGAGGCATTACCTCCGATTGGAAGACCGCGGCATATACTGGTAGATGCCTGGAGATTTACAGATCAAAGCTTTCAGGAAAGATGCCATAGCCTACTCTCTCTTCCATTTTCGAACTATCAATAAAAACCGCAATCTCTTCATTCAGTGTAACATGATTATCATTCCATTGCTATCTGTCAGGTAGAGTGACATCACAGTGTTTCACAACGTGCATCTTTGGTTACATTGTATCACTACTATCGCTTGTGAAAAAAGATTCCCTTTTCATACGCTCCAGGATGGTGGCAAGATATTTTTTTTAAATTGGTCCCAATCCTTGCGCCAAAAATTCTAAGTCTCACAGCCGTAATGCCTGCATTCTCCAGAACTACAGCACTCGGCCGAAGAAAACCCAAAATGGCTTCCAATCCTGCTGTGAGCGTTGTACACAATGCTACCGTTTCACCTATTCGGGCAATCATCTGAATGTGACACAATTAAGATTAAATATATTTCAGCTAGCTACTTGCCCACCATACCAGCGCACGGTACGTAACGATTGCTAATACGATACTGATAAACAATCATTTTGATGTCAGTCTTCTTTTTTTGCCAAAAATTTGTTTCTTTCCACATGAAGAAGGCATTATTTGCTTTCTTAATTCTTCCCTCGACATTCAGTTGCCATCTCAATTTGTTGACCAAGATGATCCCCATATAAGTTACCCTATCTGAAAGACTTGGAGCAATTCTCCCAATGGATGGCAGATTGAAATATTCTATACGTCGTCTTTTAGTGAAGAGTATGAGCGTTGTCTAGGACTAAGGTGTAGCCTAGTAGGTAGCGTGTTGGTCTACAATGCGAAGGTTGTGAGATCAAACCCCGGTCGACGCATAATTCCAGAATACTGCCTGCTTGGGTACACCTTGGTTACCTCAATCTACGAAAATGAAAAATTCGAAGATAGAGGGTTGTGCGTAGGTCTAACAACCCTTCCATAATAAATAATGAAAAAATTAATGTGTTAAATAATGAAAAATATTAAGGAGGCTAAGGCTCGATTTGGGCTGTAGTGCCATTGTAGAAGTATAAGATGAGCGTTGTCTTGTCAAGATTGATTCTCAATCTGCAACAAATTAGAGCAACTGGCAACAAGGTTTAATGCACTTTGCATCAGTTCACTTAAAGTTTTATGGTATTCCCTACTAATTTAGATGACTAAGTCATCCGCGTGGTGGTTGGATGGGTATAGACAGGGTAGGCATCTGATCGGTGTCATTAGGCGACGCCCAGTGTTGTAACTGTCATATACACATCAATTGTGCTCATCATACCTCCTCGTGGTAGCCACCGGATCCTGGTCTTGTCCATCCGGACTTGACTTGCTGAACTGATGGGCGCGAGTGCTAATGAAACAGAAAAATTCTAGCACTATAATAATATGGCCCTCCAAGTTGGGGGTTGGGCGATGTGTTAACAACTCATCCTCGGAAAAAACACACCCGTTTCAAAACCTGAAGCAACGCCTCGGACTGGATTGATTCAACGGCAACGACCACGCAAACGAAAAATGGACTATTCCTTCGGATCTTGGAACGTGCGATCCCTGTACAGAGCAGGAGCAGTGAGAGAGCTTCTGGAACAGGCAGTCAAATACAATATAAACATAATTGCACTCCAAGAAACTAAATTATTAGGTAACGAGATTAATGACTTAAGATCGCACACAATTTTCAAAAGTGGGAAATCATCGGGAAGCCGGGAATTTGGAGTTGCGTTTATCGTCGACAAGAAGTTTAAACACCAAGTTACCAACTTCAAATCCGTCAATGAACGATTGTGTGCAATCCGCATCAAAACAAGTTTTTTTAATGTTTGGCTTATTAATGTCCACGCCCCAACGGAAGACAAAGACGACGAAGTTAAAGACGATTTCTACAGCACCTTAGAATCAACATTCGACTCCCTTCCGTCGAATGATATTAAAATAGTATTAGGTGACTTTAACGCGAAAGTGGGCAAAGAAGAAGCATACATAGGGACAATTGGAAGGCACAGTCTCCATGATACTAGTAACGACAACGGCCAGAGGCTGACTGATTTCGCCAGCAGCAAAAACCTTATTGTAAGCTCGACATGCTTCCCGCATCGTGACATTCATAAGAGAACGTGGGCTTCACCCGACGGAAGAACATTCAATCAAATAGACCATGTTCTAATAGAGAAAAGGACGGCCTCCTGCATTCTCGACGTGCGTACATGTCGAGGGGCTAATTGCGACACAGACCACTATTTGGTAAAGACCAAGTTTCGATGTCGAATCGCAAACCGAGGACACTCAAAAATACAACCGGTTCCTAAATTCGACATAGGGAAACTCAAAAACGAGAAAATAGTTGCGAAATATGCGTTAGCCTTGGAGAGGCACTTCGCGACAATGCTGAATACCACTGTCAGCATGCCTATAGAAGAAATGTGGCAAAAAATCAAAGATGGCATTACATCTGTCGCAGAGGAGGTGATAGGACAACAACCCCGGCGCAAAAGAAATGATTGGTTCGACAAAGAATGCCAAGATGCCTTAGAACGAAAAAATGAAGCTTACAAAATATTAACGGAACGGCCGACACGAGCCAAACAAGACAAGTACAAGGATCTTAGACGATTTGCAAACAAAATATGCAGACAAAAAAAACGGAAGTACAATAATGACGAAATTAAAAACATGGACGAACAATTTAAATTACACAACACAAGAGCCGCGTATTCCCTTGTCAAAAGGATGAAAGAAGGTTACAAACCGAAAACGACCCTATGCAAGGATGCGGAAGGGAACATTATAAGTAACGCGGAAGATATAAAACTAAGATGGGCACAATATTTTGAACACCTTCTTAACCCGAGCCCATCACCTACACGAACAGCAGCAGCAGATACAATAGCAGGTATAACTGATGTAACAGCTGATGAAGGATCCGCTTTGAGTCCTCCCACACTCGAAGAAGTAAAAACAGCCCTAAGGAACCACCCAAACAACAAAGCGCCGGGCACTGATCAAATCCCAGCTGAACTTCTGAAAGCCGGCGACACCTGCATAGCGCATCTCCTACATAGATTAGTCGCGGACATATGGACGCAGGAAATACTTCCTGAAGATTGGCGCAAGAGCATCATATGTCCAATTTATAAAAAAGGTGACAAACTCTGCTGCGAAAACTACCGAGGAATATCTCTGTTGTGTACGTCTTATAAGATTTTGACGAAAACTCTAGAAAAGAGAATTAAGCCCTATGCTGATAAAGTAATTGGTGAATACCAAGGCGGATTTAGAGCTGGACGCTCAACCACGGACCAGATATTCTCAGTTAAACAGGTGCTGGAAAAGTGCTGGGAATATAATATTGATGTGCACCAGATATTTGTTGACTTCAAACAAGCATACGACAGTATCGACAGGCGCGTACTGTATAAAATCATGTTGGAGTTTGGAGTCCCACCGAAACTGGTTCGACTGACAAGAATGACAATGACTGAGTCTTTGTCACAAGTCAGAGTAGAAAACGATCTGACTTCCAGTTTTAAAACAGACAACGGCCTTAAACAAGGTGACGGCCTCGCACCAATGCTTTTCAACTTAACACTCGAATATGTTGTTCGGAAACTTCCCGTTGACACCAAGGGAACACTATGCTTCAAATCCACACAACTCGTAGCATATGCCGACGACATAGATATCCTTGCAAGATCTCTGGAGAGTGCTAAGGAAGTATTTGTAAACCTTGACTCGGTAGCAAGGGAAGTTGGACTACGCATTAATGAAAACAAAACAAAAATTATGACGCAAACTAGGAAAAAGACGCCAATCAGACAAAATATTACAGTAGGAGACTATAACCTAGAAAACGTAGACAACTTCATATATCTAGGGGCAAATCTATCGAAGGATGGAAGCGAACCCATCGAAATTAAAAGAAGGATAATGATGGCAAACAAGACTTATTATTCGGTACTTCCAATAATCAATAACAAGAACGTGCACAGGAAAACAAAACTTAAGCTATACAAAACAATCATAAGACCTGTGCTATGCTATGGCAGCGAAACGTGGACATTAACTCAGGCGTCCGAAAAACGACTTAACGCCTTTGAAAGGAAGGTCCTCAGAAGAATCCTCGGACCTGTGAGGGAAAACTCAATCTGGAGAATACGATACAATAGAGAATTGTATGCCATCTTCGACAATCCAGAAGTGTCAACCCTCATAAAATTTAAAAAATTACAATGGGCTGGTCATGTGGAGCGGATGGATGACGGAAGAATTCCCAAACGCACACTAAAAGGGAAAGTCAACGGACAAAGACCGGTCGGAAAACCACGAAAGCGCTGGGAGGATTCGATTGACGCAGACAGCAAATCACTGCTAAGATTTTCAAACTGGAGGACGCGGTCACTGAACCGAGATGGATGGAGGCAAAGCATTCAGGAGGCCAAAGTCCGATTTGGGCTGTAGCGCCATCGCTGAAAGTCATCCGCGTAGGCGATAGTGAAATAACTAGCAGCGCTTAGCTGCGAGGGGATACAATTCACGGCTAGCAGTCAAAGTAAAGGTGATAAAACTATTCCTTGTGGAGTTCTTCTATATTAAAAAAGGACTGCGCGTATGAAGAACTGATATTTTCGCGCCGCTGCATCCTTTGTTTATTACAATTTTCAACTTAGCTAGTCATAAAATTTGAAAAACAAATTTTTAAGGAAGCTCATTTTTTTTCTGTGTCGACCGTAATACCTTATTATTAGAATAAAGTTAAAATTTTGTACACTTCATTTTTAACCAAAAATTAAGATCAATTTCGTGAACGGGTCAAATCGCTACCACCCCCGTTGGTCTGCAATGTGAAGGTTGGCAGTTCAAATCCCGATCGACGTAGAATTTCAGCATAATACTTGCGTACATCTTTGCCGCCTTATTCTGCGAAAATTAAAACTCGTTCAGAGAACGTTGTGCGAAGGGCTAGCAACCCTTTCACAATTACAGATAAAAATGTTAAGGAACCTGAATTTAAGGTAACCAAAGCCCAACTTGGGCTGTGTCGCCCTTGAAGAAGAAACCCCATGCCACAGAGATAAGAGATTCATTACGCAATGTCCTCAGACACGAAAAGACGTAGTATTTGGTTTCGGAATAAAAATTCCATTCGAGAAATATAATAAAAATAAAATGTTTATAAATGCGTTTTCCAATTATCTATAACACATAAAAAATTCCGCCATAGACGGTCCCAAGCCCGGTTGAGAAAGGAGGAGGGAATATGGAGTTAACCTGAATGGCCAGTAAAACTATTGCGTCTCAGGAAATAGGCAAAAGAATGACATAGTTGGACTCGCAGCATAGCTGTGAGAACTCCAGCATGTCATATTTAGTTGAAAACTCCCACCCTTTTTCTACTAGGGTGTACCAAATAAGTAGGACCGGTCCTCCCGGTCGTGGATTGGGCGAGGCGCCGACAACGCATCACCGGACAAAAATTCACTGTCCAGAAACCTGAAGAACAGCCTCGGAACGGATGGACTCAACGGCAACGACCCCGCAAACGAAAAATGAACTATTCTATTGGACCTTGGAATGTTCGATCCTTATTTAGGACAGGAGCTCTGAAAGAGTTCCTCGAAGAAGTGGCAAAATACAACATCACCATAACTGCCATCCACGAAACGAAATGGCTCGGTAACGAAATCATAGACATTAGATCTCACACAATCTATCCAAGTGGAAAATTGTCGGGAAGCAGAGAGTTTGGAGTCGCTTTTGTCGTTAACAAAAAATTTAGTCAGTAGGTCACGAGTTTCAAATCAGTAAGTGAAAGATTGTGTGTAATCCGAATAAAAACTAAATTTTTCAGCACTTGGTTGATCAAAGTCCACGCATCAACTGAAGAGAAGGACGATATAACTAAAGACGAATTTTATGCCACCCTAGAGACAACCTATGTTTCACTGCCCTCGAATGATCTAAAAATTGTCTTATGGGATTTTAATGCAAAAGTCGGAAAGGAGGAGGCTCATAGAGGAACAACAGGACATAACCAACGACAATGGCCAACGTCTTATTGATTTTGCAAGCAGCAAAAATATGATTGTAAATTCTACGTGCTTCCCACATCGCGATATTCACAAACGAACGTGGGCATCACCAGGTGGCCACACCTTCAACCAAATAGACCACGTTCTAATTGAGAAGAGGGCTGCTTCCATCATACTTGATGTACGAACCCTCCACGGTGCGAATTGTGACTCTGATCACTATCTAGTCCGAGCTAAGTATCGATACAGAATAGCTTGGATTGGATATTCGAAAACGAGTAGAGCTCGCAAATTCAATGTCGACAAGCTTAACGACGAAACGGTGGCGGAGGCCTACATGTCAGCATGTAATAAACACCTGACACCAATACATAAAAACATCCTAAATATGCCAGTGGAGAATATGAGGATGAAAATACGAGACGACATCAAATCCTCCGCAGAAGAGGTGTTAGGATATCAAGCACGGCGAAAAGATAATGATTGGTTTGACCAAGAATACCACGATGCAAAGATACGAGACGAGCTTAGGCGATATGCGAAAAAGACCTGCAGGCGAAAACAAAGGAAGTGCCATAATGACAATATACAAAAAATGGACGACGATATGAGACAAAATAAAACGCGGGACGCATACGCAATAGTAAAATAATTAAAAAAAGGATATAAACCAAAAACCAGTCTATGCAAAGACGCAGAGGGCAACATTATCAGTGACGCACAAGAAATCAAAAGGAGATGGGTTTCCTACTTTGAACATCTTCTTAATCCCACCCCATTAGCATCTATCACGACAGACAACATTTCAATTGATGCCTCAACTAATGAAGAAGAACCATCATCGACACCACTCACGCTTGCTGAAATAAAAGCAGCCCTTGTGACCAAAAACGAAATAAAGCGCCGGAAATTGACGAAATACCAGTTGAACTTCTGAAAAACGGTGGAAACTGTGTCGCTGAAATACTGCACAACATGATATGCAAAATTTGGAGAGAGGTAATCATACCCGACGACTGGCGAAAAAGCATTACATGTCCAATTTATAAGAAAGGAGACAAACTCTGTTGTGAGAACTACAGAGGTATGTCATTGTTGTGTACGTCCTATAAAAATAATTGAACGTCGCCTTAAGCCCTATACTAATGAAATAATTGGCGAATACCAAGGTGGATTCAGAACCGGACGATCTACAACAGACCAGATATTCTCGATGAAACAGGTGCTTGAGAAATGCAGGGAATATAACACAGACGTGAACCAAATCTTCGTAGATTTTAAACAAGCATACGACAATATCGACAGGAGCGTATTGTACCAAATCATGCTTGACTTTGGAATTCCCCCAAAACTAGTCCGACTAACAAGACTCACAATGACGAACACTGAATCCCAAGTGAGAATACAAACCGATTCCACAAACCTGCTTCCGAACGGAATGTGGTTTAAAGCAGGGAGATGGTGTAGCCCCTATGCTTTTCAACTTCACTTTTCAACTTAATCGACATCAACGGGACACTACTATTCTAGTCCACCAAACTAGTAGCATACGCTGACGACATTAACATTCTAGCAAGATCCTTCCCAAGTGCTAAGGAGGTATTTGTCAATCTTGACTCCGCCGCAAAAGAAGTCAGGTTGCGCATTAATGAAAGCAAAACAAAAGTAATGACGCAAACAAGAAGGAGAACGCCAATCAGACAAAACATAACGATTACGGAATATAATTTGAAGAGTGTGGACAACTTCATATATCTTAATCCAGCAAAGGACGGTAATGAAAAAGACGAAATCAAGAGACGTATAATACTTGCAAATATGACGTATTATTTGGTACTTCCAATAATGAAATCCAAGAAAGTGCACAGGAACAATAAGTTGCGGATTTATACGACCTATGCTCTGTTATGGCAGTGAGACGTGGACATTAACGCGAACTTCCGAAAAAGCAGTTAACGCATTCGAAAGAAAGGTCCTCCGAAGAATTTTGGGACCTGTGAAGGAAGGAACGGAATGGCGAATAAGATACAACCATGAGATGTATCAACTCTACGACGAGCCAGAAGCTTCAACGTTCATCAAGCTACGTAAACTGCAGTGGGCTGGCCATGTAGAGCGAATGGAAGACAGAAGAATCCTCTAACGTGCTCATAAAGGCAAAGCGAGTAGGCAGTAGGCAAACCAAGCAAGCGATGGGAAGACTTGGTTGATGAAGACAGCAAAGTCATATTAAAAATTTGCAGCTGGAGGACGCGGTCTTTCGATCGAGACGATTGGAGGGGACGACTTCAAGAGGCCAGGGCCCGATTTGGACTGTCGTGCCATTGATAATGACAACACATAACAGAATTATGTTGGCTCAAAGAATCATCATATAGCTGTCGAGAGTATTGTATAGTCTGATGCAGAGATAGACGGACAGATAAATTTACTAAGCCTAGCGATAGGTCTTCAAACTTAAGGGCAAACATAAAGTGTAAAAGTCGGCTGGGAATAAAAGTGTCTGTGGAGAACAAGGAAAGATGGACTGTCTCAAATCGGTTGGAATAATGTAATAGGCTTGTGAATTTCAGTTCAGGCAATCCTTTCCTTTGTCATCCTCAAGTTGTATCCTGGTGTATGTTATAAATAAAGGACAACTGCTTTATAGACATAATTATTCAATATCACTTTTAACTAGATCTTGGGAATATAGTTATAACAGAAAAAAAAGTTTTTCATTAAAAACACAATTGAAATTTTTGATTTTCATATCGATGTTTATTTCCTTTTGCTTTCATTTATCAAATATTTTCTTTTTTTTCGAATTTCCTGTTTTTTTTTTGATATACGAACATAAAATACATTTACAATATTTTTATTTTACTTACAATTTAGTTGAGTTTTTTTATCTTCTTGTTTGGATTTGATGAACAATATCCTTCATCTCTTGCTTTAAATATATAATTTTATTTTTCATTATTTCTCTATTATAGACAATTATAATCATTATTAACTAAAATAATAATTGAACAATTTATTTTAGAATAAAAATGTTTTCGTGTGGTCTATCATTCTCTTCCACATAATCAGTGCTTTGATGTGTTTGTATTTTATTTAATTATTATTATTTTTCTTCTTGAAATAATAGTTAAATTTAGATATTTTTTTCGTTAGTGATGCATATGAAGAAGATGTGTATCTATGATAAAAATGAAATTTACATTCAAACCCAATGGTTTATGGAATGAACAGAATTCTTAAATCACTGTAATAGCTTGAAAATGTCTAAAAATATAAAATAATAATAAATTTTCATTAATTAATAATAACATTGAATAACCACAAAATCGACATTCTTAAAGAACAAATTTGTATTTTGTTTCCTTCTCTATTTGTATTTATTTATATATAATTGCTGGGGTCTTGGACGCCATCTACATGTCAGTATATCACATATACAAAACGTTATCGTTATCATCATAATCATCACTATTTGATTGCGATCGCTTAATGTTTGTCCGGTCAAAAAATGACGGTTAAAGGTCTCCGAAAATCACCGCTGGCGCTACCACCTTGATGGGCATATTGGGGATAACCACCGTATGGACTACCGATCGCATCGATTTGACTTTCCGTTGGTGAAGTGGTGGTGATCAATTGTTGCGATAGCTGATGCTGCTGCTGAGCATGGTGGGTTTTATCCGAACTGGTGCTGCCTCCTCCTCCCACTGAACCACCACCGCCTCCCCCTCCTCCTGCTCCACCGCCACCACCTCCAGTGCTGCCGTCTAGTTGTGGTGTAGATTCTCGCTCGTCCAAGCTATTGTTGTTATTATTATTATTGTTATTAAGATTGTTGTTAATGATGTTAGCACTAGCTAGGCCGGATATACCGTTCAGTAAATGCTGATGATGTTGCTGCTGTTGCTGATGCATCTGTTGCTGTTGTTGTTGCTGGGCTCCGTAGATTTTCGAAATATCAAAGGCATAGTTAGCCGCCCGATCCTGATACATCTTCGAATCGAAATATGCTTTTGTAAGGACCGACGGATCCAAATAGGCACTATAAGCGCTCGCTTGTGCCGCTTTTGATTGATCATATAGACTGCCGGCCGCCGAACTAAGATATGAGCTACGATCCAATGCGAATTTCGATACGTCCATTTGACTGGCTATGGAGGCCTGAAATTAAAAAGAAACGAATACTATAAAAATTGCGCATATGGTTGAACAATTCGAAAACTAAACCTTAAGCAGTTATCGTATAGTGTCCCTTTATGTTCCCAACCTTTAAGCCATTTTCATTTCTCATTACACAAACACAACCTTTTCGAAGACATCCAATTAAGATAATGACATAGTATCCAACACCATCCTGTAATTATTTCATCCAAATATTTGGACAAACAACACTTCATCCTGTTTACTTTCCGAGAGAGAGACAAATCGGTCAAGTACACATATGTCCACCCCTTTAATATCGATAAGAATCGACAGGGTTAGTCCCTTTACCTTTACTGAAAAAAACATCCGATAGTTATGAGATGATTCAACAAAAAATAAGGAACCGATCTAATCAACTGCGACATAAAACTCAATATCCATGATTTGGCGTTTTTTTTTGGGTTATTTTACTCGAAATTAGATCCTTAGCGTCGGGGCTGGGAGAAAAATGGAAAGAAAGAAAGGACATTAATTTAGAGCGAAGGATGTTTTTTTCTGAATTATTTCGAATGGTTTTTTGAGAAAACAGGATTTGTTATGCTCTTTATTCGTCCTTTTTAAAGTTTGATGACTTGCTACTTTTGAATTAAGGAAATGAGTGAAATCATATCCCGAAATGAAGATCATTCAGAATCATTTTCGATCACCATTTGAATTCTGTCGATTAGTACAATTTGCTTTTATATTTTTTTAATTTTTCATTATTATTTTAAGCTAGTGTTAGTCAACAATGCGAAATAGCCAGTTCACATTGTTTGTGAAGGTACTTCTAGGCCACCTACACTAGCGAATGAAAAAATATACATAGATAGGAGGTTCTGCAAAGGGCTGGAAGCCCTTTCACAATAATATTGTAAGGAATCTGAAAAGCATTTTATGTTTAATTAGCTTAGTTAGTACATTATTTTCAAAGTTCTATTCGTGGTTCGCATCTCTTTCACCGATTCGTCGGATTCAGGTTATCTACATCATTCACCCAACCACAAAAATTTTCTATTCGGGGCAATCCTCCAGATAAGGAAGAAATAGTTTTCGCCATTCGGCTAACAGTAAGAAACAAAGCCCATGTATCCACAGACTACCAACCAAACTCCTCAAAACGGACCCGGAAATAACATCCCATCTACTTTTCCCTCTCTGTACTGCGATGTGGTATGAAGGAAGATATCCAGCTGAATGGGAGGAAAAAATCCCGATGAAGGTCGACCTTTGGAATTGTGGCAGTTGGCGTAGTGTATATTTACTTACTGCTGTATTGAAAATCATGGTTAAGGTAATTCTTAATAGGAATTAGTAAAGTTGTAAAGAGCACTCTCGAAGTTTATCACGCTGAATTTCGTGAAGGGTCGTCAAGAACCTTGCGGATAATATTGGAGCAGTCCGCTGAAATGGGTTCGCCCCAACATCTCATGTTTGTGGACTTCAAGAAGGTTTTTGACAGTGTTAAGCGAGATTACATATGGAATGCTTTGCGTAGGAGAGCTATTCCAGATAAGATCAAAGATATGATTAAGGAATTCTACGAAGATGTAAAATGTCGCGTCGTACATAGAGGAGAGCTGTTCGAGAGCTTTCCTCTGCAAACGAGTATCAGACGAGGCTGCATTTTACCACCAGTCCTGTTTCTAGTGGTAAACATAACAGAATTATGATTGGGCGTAAAGCCCAATCATGTTATACTCTAGATGAAAGAGGAAAGAGTTTATTGTACTGGAAAATATATCATGTTAAATTCTTTCGAATAGTGGATTTTGACTTTTATATGGGAGGTGTTAAAAGCAAAGGGGGAAGGTTTGTAATTTTGCATATAAGACTAAACGTAGTATACCAAATGTTTCATGCTGAATTTAAAGTTTGTAGCTTCCATAATTTTCAAGGAAATTGAAAAATTTTTGCCAGAATTTATGCATTTGTATGAGAGGTGGCAGAGAAAGTGGGAGGTTTTGGATGATTTTGAATCTCCTTATCAAAATCCTAATCACTTTCCTTTGTTACTCATATGTTCGAAGGAGAAATACTTTTCTTGAATTTTCAGGAGTGAAGCGAAGTTCATATTTAGCATTTATTGCAGTTATTAAGGGACAAATTGTGGCAAAATTTTAATTTTTTACTTTTTTCACTTTCAATGAAAATCGATTAAATACATTTACCAAAATTGTGGGAGGAAGTAAAGGAGATTTCAAACCAAAACCAAATTTTTTGGCATCAATGATACTTGTAATAGTATACTTTCCTCAAATTTTAAAGTTTATAGCCTTGACGATTTTGGAAAAAAATAATTTAGTTCGAATTCATGAAATTTCGTAAAATTTGTATGGGAAGCGGTAGAAATAGTGAGGGGATTTGATAATTTTTACAAAACTGGTTGCAATTATAATAAAGTTAATTTTGGCAAAAATTGGTTCTTTTAGCTTTGCTAGGGTCGATGCAAACCGAATAAATGCAATTTTGAAAATTGTACTTTTGTATGGGAGGGAGTAGAAGGAGTAAGGGGATCAGATCAATATTTTTTGACAGTAATGATATTTACATTATAATTAATCAATCAAATTCCTGTTAAGACCCCCTATAGGGGCATAGGACAGAACCAACTCTCTTCCATAAGGCGCGATCCTGTGCATCGGTCTTAAGCTGTTGCCAGGACTTGTTTATTCCTCTGGCCTCCTCCTCAACTGCTTGCTTCCATGTTTTACATGATCACATTATAATACTATTACCTAATTTTCAAGTTAATAGCTGAAACAGTTTCGGAGAAAAATCAATTTTTTTAAATTTCGAAATTTCATGAAATTGTATGGGAGGGGGTAGAAGGAGTTGTGGAATTTGGCCCGTTCACAAACTTAAATTTACTTTTTTTGCTAAAAATGATTTACGAAAAATTTCAGCACGATATATCAAAGCTTTCGAGAGTTATGTTGTAGACAGACGGACAGACAGACGGTCACTTGGAATCGAGGTTTCTGAGCGACAACAAATATTTCTGTACCCTTGGCGACTCTGTGCGATCATTATTTCTTAGCGTTACAGACGGTAAGGCAAACACAATATAGAGTATAATAAATGACATCTCGAAGGCTGCACTGGAAGGTGGGAAAGATAAAGGTCTTCGGTCGGGACTGTTTTACATCTTAAGTTATCTTGATCATGCTGATGATGCTGATGTTTCAATCAATCAATCAAATGCCTGTTAAGACCCCCTATAGGGGCATAGGACAGAAACAACTCTCTTCCACAAGGCGCGATCCCGAGCATCGGCCATAAGCTGTTGCCAGGACTTGTTTATTCCTCTGGCATCCTGCTCAACGTCTCGTTTCCATGTGTTACATGGTGGACCAACCCGACGTCTTCCTTGAGGATTATAATCCAGAGCCTGTTTTGCGATGTTTCGCTCTGGTTTCCTCAAAGTATGACCGATTCACTGCCGCTTCCGCCTTTGAATGTCAATACCTTTTTTAGTCTGGCCAGTTGTACTCCAAAGTTCGTCGTTGGAGATCACTTCTGGCCAGAATGTTCCTAAGATGCGTCGGAGGCATTGGTTCACGAAAGTCTGTAGTTTCTTGGTAATTCGAACGGTCACTTTCCACGTAGTACAACCATATAACAACACGCAAGCGTCAAAAACTCGCAGCTTCGTGCGAAGGGAGATCTCTCTTAACCTCCAGAAAGGGGAAAGGATACCGAAGGCCTGACGGGCTTTATTTAGCCGAGTCTCAACATCCTTTTCGGCTCCGCCGTTCATGCTGACAATGCTTCCGAGATAGCAAAAATCTTGCTCTTCTTCCACATCCTGTCCGTTAAGAACAATCAGTGTGCTTCCGTTCGAACCCATGTGCATGTACTTGGTTTTACGCACATTTATTTTCAATATTTGCTGATGTTTGCGTGAACATAACTGATCGGACTTAGAGTCAAATGCACTTCAAACACAAGAGGAGGGACATGATTCTTGTTACCTTGAAAGCATTGTCAGGATCCGAAAAGGATGTTGGGGCTCGTCAGGTCCTCGGTATCCTTTCCACTTTCTCGAGCTTAAGAGAATCTCCCATCGCAAGGAGCTGCAAGGATTTGATACATGCGCCCAATCTGTGTTGTTATATGGTTGTACTACACGGAAAGTGACCGTTCGACTTACCAAGAAACTACAAACGTTTATGAAATAATGCATTCCACGCATTTTAGGAATATTTTGGCCAGAAATGATCTTCAACAACGAACTTTGGTGCACAACTGGACAGACTAAAATAGGCATTGAGATTTAAACGTGGAACTGGCAGTGGATCGGTCACATTTTGATGAAACCAGAGCGAAACATCACCAAACAAGCTTTGGACTATAATTCCGAAGAAAGATGTCGGGGTGGTTGACCAAGCACGTGGAAGCGAGTAGTTGAGCAGGAGGCCAGGGGAGTAAACAAGTGCTGTGCGACAGTTAAAGGCCAATGCTCAGGATCACGCCTTGCGAAAAAGAACTGTTTCTGTCCTATGATCCTATAGGGGATCTTAAGAGGACATCGATTGATGGTGATTGTCATCGAGCTCACAATACACTCGCATAAAACTTATATCAAATGCTCAAAATGGGACGACGAATAAAAAATGTTTTTTTATTAGTCGGAATTTATTCTGTGAATAATTTCTGTTTTCAAAAAAAGATCTTTGTGACTTGATTATTTCTCTCCCATTTGTTACTTGGCTGATGTACTCGAATCCGAGCCGCGTTCGCTCATGATTTGGTGCTGTAGCCTGGAGATGTGACTGCTCCATTGCCACTTACGTCTTCGAGCTTTTATGCTTATCTTTGACTGTCGGACTCTTATGCGACTATAACACCCGACGATCATCATGTTTCATTTGTTTGACATTCGAGTGATTAGCAGTCTTCCTTGTTCATTTTTGAACTTTGAGAAACCATTACTTTGATCTTTTATAAAATATGATAACAAGATTTACATACATGCTTACGAGTACCTTAGACTGTCGGATTTTCAGGCGTGTACGATACCCAACGATACGAATCCTATTATCACATTTTGACAAAGATAAGAAGAAGAAGCCCAATCGTACTCTAGGTGAAAGATAAATTTTTTGATTTGAAGAAATCTTTTAGGGGAAGTGGTACAGGGGTTGACGACATTGAAGTAATTTTTTCTTATCCCACTAATGTTGCTATCAAATGTTTTATACAAAACTTAGGATTCAAAAATTTAATAGGTACTGAAAAAATTAGTGTATTATATTTAGTGAAAATGTGCAGTTTGTATGGGAGGTAGTGGAAAGATAGGGAGAACGCAAATAATTTTTATACGGCAGATTGAAATCATCATAGAAGTAATATGTTCCAAATTTCAGATCAATAGCTTTTATACTTATCTTGCAAATCCGTTTATTGTCAAATTGAGCAATTGTGTCATTTTGTATGCGAGGGGGTAGAAGGGGTGAAGCGGCTAGGCCCGTTCACGAGCTTGACCTTACTTTTTTGTTAAAAATGACGTGTATTTGAACTATCTAGCTCATTGCGTTCTCAAGCTAGAGAGCGCACAGACGGACGGACGGAAGGACATCCGGTTTTGAGATATTTGTGACTGATGTATGAACTTCTGTATAGTTCATTTTTTCTTCGAGCCTTGTTTCTTAGCGTTACAAACTTTAGAGTAAACTTATAATACTTTCAGATTTCATCTAGAGCATAAAAACAATCAAGTCGTATGTCAGGAAAGTTAGATTGTTTTGTGCCGAAGTCAACACATTTCATCTGATTTCGTCAAAGGTCAATGTTAATGATTTTGAACGATAAGATGATGAAGACTGAAGATATTCCCAGAAGTCATGTTTCGAATGCCAAACAGACTAAGTACGTCGACCGTTGGATGTAATAAAAATCCGACAGTCCAAGATATTCGGAAGCATGTTTGCAAATATTACTTTCGTCTTTTTTCAAAAATCAAGGGAAATGTTTTCGGAAAAATATATTTATAGTACAGAAGTCATTGCCAGTCGAATACTAAACACATGAATGTCAAACAAATGAAACATGATGAACGTTGGGTGTCATACACGCATAAAAATGTTTATTCCAAGGTAAGCATGTAAACTCGGAAAAGTAAGTGGCAATGGATCGGTCAAAGCCTTCCGAAAGCTTAAGCCATTCATGACCAAAAGGGTATCGTATTAGCGCAATTCGTCGAGTACATCGACTGCGTCTTTGGGAAAAAACAGGCAGGAAAAGAAGAATTTTCTGCCGAAAGCCAACGCATACCATGCTTGTGCGTGGTTCAAAACAGCGATACGTGTAAGCGTCATTATTTTTATCAATTATTCAGCGTAACCTTGGGCAAATTCGCATTAGTTCACAGTAATCTCAGACTCAGTAGTTACCCACACAACTATATATTTCTTGAGAAAGTGTGATTGCTTACATTAAAAGATCTCATACGTATTCTTTTGCACGAGAGATACATAACAGAGATTTTCCTTCTAGGCAATATTCTTTTAGTGAAGGACTCATGAAGAGTGCTCTGAACTTCAGAGCTCACAGACTCATGGCGCTAGCTTGAATGCCAACATTCTTCCGTCTAGAATGCATTCATCTGAATGCAATGGTAGTCATCTTCGCCACCCCGTTACAATATTACATACGTAAGAATGAGATTCATGCGACACACAACCATAAAACGATATAGTGTGTGTTTCGTTTTCTCTGTCTAAGACGGTCCCAAGCGGAGGAGGGAAGAAGACATCTCGAATGGCCATAAGCACCAATGCGTCTAAGGAAGTATCCTTAGAATGGACATAGTGGGACTCGCGGCATAGCTGAGAGAACTCCAACATATCATATTCAGCTGTAATAGTCCAGCCGTGCCTGTGCGGTAGACAGACCTAGTCTTCCAGTTTGGGAGTTAGATGATAGACTAAGAACCTGTTCCCAAAAAAAAAACTCTTGTTATGGAACCTGAAGCTTTGCCCCGGATTGGATGAATTCCGTGGAAACGACTCGGCAAACGAAAAATTTAACACTCTTTCAGAACCTGGAATATGCGATCCTTGTTCAAGCCTGGAGCACTAAAATCACTCATGGAACAAGTTGACGAATTCAACATTAATGTCGGCGCCAGTCAAAATCTATTTGGAAACACTTAATTTCAGTGGCATGGCGTCCATTGATGCAAAGGAAGCAATGGTCTCCTTACGTTTTGCCCTTTATTCAGTTTAGAAAATTATTAAAAAATTTCTTTAAAAGAAAGCTCGGATTATTTTCGTCTACCGCGTTTACAGCATTTACTTGCTCAGGTCAGCTTTTTTCTCACGCTTTTTCTGACCAACGAAAGTTGAAAGCCTTCCACAGGAAAAAAATGTGATTTTAAAAACGCATATAAAAGACCGCCGGCCAATATGAGCAAAAATTTCTCGCGCGACGAGCGTAGGTTCGACTTCAATGCGACGGAGAGATACACCTTTCCTCTCATAGCTTTTGGTCCTAAATACAAGAGAACGCGACCGCGGGCCAATATCAATAAAATTTATGCTCGCGGCGAGCGCAAGTTTAACTTCTATAGGAAACAGATGCAATTGCTTCAGTCAGTGCTTTCAGTCGCAAGCTCTGGCTCTCGATCAAAGTATTGCCAGTATTGAAATTTTTGTACTAGCCCAAATATGATCAGGAAGAAAAATGTGAAGAGGTAGATCTGGCAATATTGCACATATTTGTCGTGCTTTGAGTGGAATTGAATCGGTTTAAACTTCGGCAGATCGGGCGTCATCTTTTTTTGGACGTCTTTAGTTTTACGCCGTAGGTGTACGCTCAGCGCACATTAACTCCCAAGCCCTTCAACATAGAAAATTCATTTTTGGGTGGATTGTAGATGGTTGCGGATCTTAGACGGACATCCATTTTGGGGGGCGTAAGGGTTAAGGAGGAGGCGGGTGGAGCGCCAAAACCGAAAAATAAGAATTCGAATATCTCAACCATGGTTTTATCTATCTATCTATTTAGGATTCTAAAAATCCACGTATGTATCGAGGAGTTTGTGGCACAAACTTTAAAAATAATTTAATATCCATTGAGTTCCAAAAAGGGGTGGCTAAAGACCGATTGTCGATCGATTTTTTTTAAAATAATTATATCTTCGAAGTCACCATAAAACATAACAGGGCTACGATTGCGCGTAAAGCGCAATCTTGCGATACTCTAGATGAAATAGAATTTTTTGTGGTCCCAAGAAATTTCGCATGGGAAGTATTAGAAGGGATGACAGCATTGAACTAATTTTTCCCCATCATGCTAAAGTAGCTATAAAAATGTTTTGTACAAAATGCTTACTCCAAAAATTGAATGGGAACTGAAAAAATTAGTGAGATAGATTTAGTGAAAATGTGCAGTTTGTATGGGAGGTGGTAGAAAGAGTGAGGCGATTAGAGTGATTTTTTTCAGAAATAACTAGGAATATTGTAAAATTGACATCCCTTAAATTTCAGACTAGTGCCATTTATACTTTTCAAGAAAATCGATTTTTTGTGAAGTTGTGAAACTGTGTCATATTGTATGGGAGGGGGTAGAAGCAGTGAAGCTAATCAAATATTTTTTTCTGATCTTAGTGCTAATACTAATTAAGTATTTATTACAAAATATGAGCTCAATAAATGTTATATGTTCTGAGAAAATCGTCTTAGAGCATTTCATGAAAAAGTGTAGTTTGTATGGGAGGGGGTGGAAGGAGAGGGAGGAAGCAAATAATTTTTCTACTGTAGATTAAAATTACTATGAAAATAACATATCCGAAAATTCAGACTAATAGCTTTTATACTTTTCGAGTAAATCCGTTTATTGTCAAATTACGAAATTGTGTCATTTTGTATGGGAGGGGGTAGAAGGGGTGAAGGTAATAGTCTAAATTTTTTTGGGCTTACTAACAATTTTAAATAAATATTTGGTGCACAATTTCAGCTCTCTAAATTGTATACGCAATGAGTAAATTGGCTTAGAGTAATTCATGACAAGTACAGTTTGTATGGGAGGTGGTAGAAGGAGGGGGAGGATACGCATAATTTTCGTACAGTAGATTGATATTATCATAAAAGTAACACATTCCAAATTCCAGGCCAATAGCTTTTATACTTTTCGTGCAAATCCGTTTATTGTCAAATTGCGCAATTGTGTCATTTTGTATGGGAGGGGGTAGAAGGGGTGGAGCGATTTGGCCCGTTCACGAACTTGACCTTACTTTTTTGTCAAAAACGACGTGTAGAAAATTTGAACTATCTAGCTCAACGCGTTCTCAAGCTAGAGCGCGCACAGACGGACGGACGGACGGACGGACGGACGGACGGACGGACGGACGGACGGACGGACGGACGGACGGACGGACATCCGGTTTTGAGATTTTTGAGTGATAATATTAATTTCTGTATTCATCATTTTTTTCTCCGAGCCTTATTTCTTGGCGTTATAAACTTTAGAGCAAACTTATAATACTCTCAGATTTCATCTAGAGTATAAAAATGTATGTTTTGGGAGCATTACGGTGGCATACAGATCTGGTAGAATCAGCTTAGAGGAATGCTAATTACTGTAAGGGGGTGGTTAGGAGTGCAAAGCAAAACACTTAAAAATGAATATCTCGACTATCTCTTAAGTTCTGTAATTGAAACTTGGAACATATATTAAGTTCTATATATTAGCAAAATACAAGAAAAATATAGCATTTGAGGGTTGATAGTTGTGGGGAAAAATGGTGTACTTTCCAAGATTTCAAACCGTTATATCTCAAGACTGAATACAGATATCAAATTAAAATTTTGTTACATTGTAGATCTACATAATTATTAATTTTGGTAAAAATTTTACGATAGGTAGTATAAGGGGAGGGAGATGGTAAGTAAAAATATCGAAAATTTTGAGTGATTCTTTTAGAGCTCTGTTAAAAGGTACGAAGTTTACATACATCTATTTCATATACATAGAGAACAAACAATAATGTGTTTCACAATTGTTATTAACCAAATCCCCCGGTCTAACGTGCACAAGGTGTTTCATGCGCAATGAGAAAAAAATACAAGAACTGAAAATTTTTGAAATTTTAAGGTGGGAACTTGAAAATTTGCGAAATGAGTTTAAAAAAAATCCCAAAAAGTATGTAATATTAACTGGTTGAATACCTTTGAAACCCCCTTCCATACAAAATTATTATTTCGTCCATTCTTAAGAAATAAATTATCACCTAAACTTAAAAGCTATTAATTTGAAATTTTGCACAAAACCTTTAAAAAATAGTTAAAATGAAACTGCGCCAAAAGCTTTTAGATCATGCTTGCCCTTCCATTCCCTCGCATACAAAAGCATGATTTCGACCAATTTCAATAAATCGTCTAATAACCCACAAATGACAAGCTACGAACTTGAAATTGTGTACAAGCAACTTACATGAGATACAAAATAAAACTGCATCACAAATTTTACGATTCCTTTACCCTTTCTACCCCTCCCATACAAATGTTTGGTTTCGTGCATGTGAAATACACAGAATTTTATGAAAATTCTACGCAACTTCGTCTTTATGAAACTGACATTCTATACAGAGAATGTTGGTCGTAATTCCACCAATCAATTAAAAAATTATTAACATCCACTCACTCTTACCATCACCCCTATCCCTGCCCCTCCCTTCATAAAAACCCAATCTTGCATAAATAAACGAATGAAATATTGATTATACATATGTACTGGAGCTCGTAAAACTCGTCAGGCCTTAGGTACTCTTTCCCCTTTCTGGAGATTAAGAGAGATCTCTATTCGAACGAAGCTGCGTGTTTTTGACGCATGCGTCAAATCCGTGTTGTTATATGATTGAACTACGTGGAAAGTGACCATTCGACATACCAAGAAACTACAAACTTTCGTGAATATTCTGGCCAGAAGTGATCTCCAACGACGAACTTTGGAGTATAACTGGACAGACTAAAATATGCATTGAGATTCAAAGGCGGAAGTATCAGTGGATCGGTCACACTTGGAGGAAACCAGAGCAAAACATCGTCAAACAGGCTCTGGATTATAATCCTCAAGGAAGACGTCGAATTGGTCAGCCATGTATATAATAGCACATTAAAGTGAGCAGGAGGCCAGAGGAATAAACAAGTTCTGGCAACAGCTTAAGGTCGATGCTCAGGATCGCGCCTTGTGGAAGATTGTTGTTTTTGTCCTATGCCTCTATAAGGGGGTTCGTCTTGTGAAAGGTGTTCCACTTACTCTTCCTTCACCACTCTAACCTGCATATTGACTTTCCATGCATCCTCAACTTGTTCCAAAAATTAAGTTGCGCCCGACTTGTTGGCAGTTTATTTTTATTAAGAAAATAAAAACTAGAACCTAAGACTAAGGCTTGAATTAATTAATTATTCATTTTTAAAGCTAATATCTAATGAAAAAAGGTTAAAAGATCTGTCAATGCAAGACTTCACTAAAATATTTCTTCGAATTTCGGTCCGTTACCACCCTAGCAAATAAAATGCCATCTTTTTAAGGGATTGTACAATATGGGTTGTCCGTTAATTTATTAATTCAGGTGCTTTAAGCTCCTGTGTGGGTGTTGGCGTGAATTGGTTTTTTTTTATCACATTCGTGATTCCTGGGTGCTCTTAACATCAATAATGTTTCAAGCAACTGACGAGAAAGGTTTTAATAATATTTATAATATATTGCTTAAACGTAATTAAACAATATATTTAAAATATAACTGCTTTCCTTAGCTATTAAGTCACGCCACGTCACTGCTTAATTGGGAAGTCCTATACCAAACGCCGTATTCACAAGACATTGCGCCTTCCGATTATCACTTGTTCCGGTGGATGGCACATGGCGTGTGTAAGCAGCGCTTTACATCATATGCAGATACTAAAAATTGGGCGGATTCGTGGATAGCCACAAAAGATGAAGAGTTCTTTCGACGTGGTATCCGAATGCTGCCGGAAAGATGGGAAAATTTAGTGGCTAGTGATGGATAATACTTTGAATAAAAGGTAATGTACCGTTCTTTCACAATACATTTCCAATTTTTGATAGAAAACGGCGGAAACTTATTTGTACTCCTAGTAAATTCTAATCGCATTTTTACAAAAATAAATTTTCCTCGCGATAAGTTTTTTTTATCGTACAAATAACGAAATTCAAAAGAAAACCTCTCCGCTGACTCTCAAACTATTGAACAATAGTCATTCAAAAGCTATGTACGACATTTTTGAAAAAATCTTCTATCGAAAAATTTGTTTTTGTAAAATTAATTCGTATAATAAAACATAACAGAATTATGACGTAAAGCCCAATCATGCAATACTCAATAGTTAAATATACCGAAAAATATGTTATCTCAATTTATGTTGAATAGTAAATAGTGACTTCTATCTGGGAGGTGGTAGTAGCAGGGGGGATGTTTGTAATTTGTGAATATAACATCGCACGTGGAATACAAAATGTTTATTATTGAATTTAAAGCTTGTAGCTTTGAAATTGGACTTTGTTTAGCTGAAATTGGGAATTTTGTATGGGAGGTGGCAGGGGAAGTGGAATGTTTTGGATGATTTTAAGACTACTTATCTACATTCTTATCATCACGTTTTGTTGCAATTTTTAGTCGATTGCTCTTATATGTTCGAATAAGAAATGCTTTCTTGAATTTCTAATATAGATTCTTGCATGGGAGGGCGTAGAAGGACTGACGCGAAGTTGAAGTTGATAATTTTTTCGAAAATAATTGCAGTTAAAATTAAAATGATTCCGTTAAAAACTCGTCAGTTTAGCTTTGTTTGTTCTAACGAAAATCGAAAAAATGTTTTTGTAAAAATTGTACATTTGTATAGGATGGGGTAGAAGGAGTGGGATCGGATCAATATTTTTAACGTTAATGATATATCATATCGTTATACTTTGGCCTGATTTTTAAGGCTTCCGTGGCTTAGTGGGCAGCGCGCTTGCTTCACAGTCAATAGGTCGGGGGTTCGATTCCCACTCCAGACAGTGGGATCTTTTAATCACGAATTTAACTGGGGATGAAAAAAATTATTGGAAATGAAATGGACAAACGGTGTAAAAGTGAAACAGTTCCACTTCAAGAAGGACTAGATACTCAGTAGATGGTTCTGTTCACTTTCTATCATTCAGTCCCTCATAACATCTGCAAATATTTGTCAATAGCACCCAGTACAACTGAAAAATATACCAGCTTCTCTATTCGTTGCGGTCGTTCTCACTCCCCTTCGCCTACCTTCCCAATCCCATTCCTTCCCTCCTTGACTGTGTTTGTGCATTGCACATAAAAGCCGAAATTGCCTATAACACTGGTAATTTTGTAAAAAAAAAAAGTCGATAGCTTAAGAAGTTTAGGATAAGAATCAATTTCTTAAGATTTCGAAATTTCACGAAATTTCTATGGGTGCGGGTAGGAGGAGTAGCCCCGTTCACGAACTTAAAATTTTTTTTTTTTGCGAAAAATAACATGCAATTTTTTTTAGCACGATACTACGAGGTGTTCGAAAGTTAAGTTCAAGACATACGGTCACTCAGAATTAAGCGACAACAAATATTTCTGTACCCTCTACGACTCTGTGTGAGCATAACATTACAAACGGTAAGATAAACAGAACATACTCTCAGATTTCATATAGAGTATAGAAACAGTCATGTACATGCAAATGCTATATGAAGCAATATACAACTTACTCTCATGATCATTTGCAACTTAAAACGTAACCGAACTATCTAAAGTTCTAAACTCTCTAATAATAGTGTTATTATTTTAGTAAAAAACTAGCTAAGTTCTGTAAATTTAGAAAATAAACATCACTTTATTGTATATGAAATTTTCCCACAGATTTTTGAGATTTTTGAATTGTGTTAGGCCTATTTTTTATGTTCGTAAGATTTCCCATAAGGTCAAAAGCTAATAAACTTGTCAGATCTTAGAAAGGTCGTGCTTTTCAATCCATAATCTCTTCGAATGCTTCTACGTAGTTAATAATTATTTAATTAGATATGAATATAATATTGGTGATAGGTTCAATTAAATTTGACAAAGATAAAATTAGCACTTAGAAATGAGGATATAAAACCCAAACTAAATCACGTCGCCAGTATTTCGAGTAAAATTATTTCTAAGATTAAAAAAAAATAAGATTAAGATTTTCTTAGCTGAGATTATTATAGCAGTGTACTATAAAATTTGAGTTTTGGTACTTATATAGTATTATAATGAAATAACTTTTAGATTAAAAGAGCATATGTTTCGCATTGCAATTTTGCAAGACTTAAACATTATTTTCTATCCAAAAAATAATCAAGAAATTTTTTTGTAAATAGTGATCAATAAGTGCGATGAACCTAAGGGTCTATAAAAAAAACTTGATCTATTGATTTGCACGTCACGTTTAACACTTTATCTTATTCTTTTCGACCAATTGATTATTCAATTCCCATTCTTTCTCCAGTACTTAGATACATTTATTTCGGGCGGAAAAAATAAAAAGAATATTCCCATTGATCTCCCGATTGTTAGAATCATGAACTCCATTCATCTCTTCAAGTCATCATCATCGCGTCATTATTGTCATGCATCTATCGTAGACTTTATAAAAAAGATGGCTTTTCAACTTTTAAGTAAGTTTTTAAGTCGTCTTTTTACTTCTTTTTGTATATATATATTTTTTAAAACACTAATATATATCTAGTGGGTAGAAAAGATATTTTGTTTTTTATATACAAAAATATCTTTTGTTTGTTTACCTTCCATTTTACGTTGCTTTTGTGCCAAAGACCGCATAACTAAAGGTGAGAACAAAACTTTGAAATATTACAAACGTACATACCTTGTGGGTATATAGGTATATAACGAACATTTCGGAAATTATTATTATTATTTTTTAGTTCAGCTGGAGGTGAAGACGAAAACAAAACTTCCCGTAAAAAATACACCGGGACAAAAAAAATAAAAAAACTCAGAAATTATGCCAACTCGTTAAGGTTCCATTGTGTAAAGTGTTTTAAGTCGCGGCTTAGCTCATTCATTTTATTCTCACCTTGTCTCACCTTTAACACTTTGTCTTTTATTTTTTGAGTTTTATAAATCCTACATTTCTTCTGGTTGAGAAGATTGTGAGGAAAAATGCAAAAACAAAAAAATATCGACGTACTGACCATAGAGGTGATATACCACAAGGTTGATATGCAGGCCCAATGTTTTTCTCATAGATTTTGACTAGATTGAGGCTTCTTCTTCTTCGAGAGAGAGAAAGAGACTGAATGAACCGTGCAATTAAGCTGTTTCCACCTTATCATCTCGACGAACCGAACATCTCATCATCATCTCCAACTCAATCATCCATGTCGGTCGAAATCGTCTTTAGACAACCGATAAATCGGTTTCTGTCAATTTGTTATAGACGAATTCGAACACCTGTAATTAAGGACGTGCCTTCATCAACACGTTAACTACCTTTATGTAAGTTAAATAATGAAACGCTTGTTTATGTTGCATATTCGTTGATGTGCGTGTATGATGGCGAAAGGGGATGGCCTCGAGGCCTTCTTCAATGGCTCATTAATTATCTTAAACGATTTACCGACTAATTGAAAATAATTATATATTATGTAGGTTAGAAGTGAGTTGGATAGTGAAGTGCGACTGTTGTTTTAATGAATGCTCTACTTGAAACTTTGAAAATGTTGGATGCAAGAATGAACTCTTGAACTTCATAGAGAGTCTTCTACTGAACTTTATTGAAGGGTATGGTCTTATCACATTAAGGAACAACGAGCTAACATTTACGAATGAATTTTATCTTCAACTGGTTTACGGCAGTCTTTGTTTTTACTAAGTTCTTTTTAGTCAATACAAGACGACAAGGTGAAAAATCTTGTATTACATTCGTGTGGAATTTAGGGTTTTCTTGCAACAAAAGGAATTATTAGAGATAGAATTCAGCAGATTTTGTTAAGGCTTTTTTGTTAAAAGAAACTTTCAATCATTAAATTGGGAATTAAAATGTCATATACCACAATATATGTATCGGGAGTACAAATTGAACTCGCCATTCCCCAATAGATGGCGCCAGCAGTAAATGTTGAACAAAAATATCGGATCACAAACGTCACATGGTAAACTTAGGTATCTGTCAACAACTCCTGATTATTAGATTTGTAAGGTTTTATCGGCGTCATATAATTTTTTGCGTGCGAATATGTCGAAGTGTGAGCCAAATTAGCGTCATTTGTAGGAAGTGTTGTTTTTTGACTTCAATTCAAAAAAATCTGCATCTGAGGCGCGTCGAATGATTGTTGAAACTTATGGTGAAGTTGTTCTTAGTGAAAAAAAAACGTGTCGCGAATGATTTCAACTCTACAAAATGGGTGATTTTGTCGTAGAAAACAAGGAGTATCCGGAGCGGTTAAAAAGTATGAAGATGCAGAATTGGAAGGATTACTGAAAGGATATTCATGCCAAATGCAACAACAACTCGCAAATTCATTGGGCGTGACTCAACAAGCCATTTTGCATCGTTTGAGAGCTTGAGAATGATTTAAAGGCAAGAAAATCGGGTGCCATATGAGTTGAAGCCAAGAAACGTCGAATGGCGGTTTCTTCCTATGCGAACAGCTGCTCCAACGACGAAAAAGGAAGATTTTTTTTTGCATTGCATCGTCACTGGCAATGAGAAGTGGATCCATAATTATAGTCCAAAGCGAAAAAATCGTGACGATACCGCAGCCATGCATCAATATTGACGGCTAAGCCCAACATCCATGTCTCGAAAATCATGCTGTGTATTTGGTGGGACCAGTTTGGCCTAGTGTGTGTATTATGAGCTGCTGTAGCCGGGTGAAATCATCATGGGAGATCGCTACAAAAAAGAATTAATGCGTTGAAGGAGAAACGGCCGCAATACGAGGTAAGACACGGCAAAGTGATTTTGCTGCACAGCAACGCTCGGCCAAATGGTGATCACGTTGTGAAAGCCTGGAAACACTGAAATAGGACGTTCTACTCCACCCGCCGTATTCTCCAGACTTTGTCCCTTCTGACTACTCGGAATAGGTATTCCGATCGATGACGCATGGCCTGGCTGAGAAGCAATTTCATTCTTACGAAGAAACCAAAAATTGGGTCGATTCATAGATCAGCTCGGGAGAAGAGCAGTTTTTTCGACGATGAACTTGTATGCTGCCAGAAAGATGGAAAAAGTTGTTGCTAGCGATGGGCATTTCTTTGAATAAGAAATCAATCAAACTCCTGTTAAGACTCCCTATAGGGGCATAGGACAGAAACAACTCTCTTCAAAAAGGCGCGATTCTGAAAATCGGCCTTAAGCTGTTGCCAGGACTTGTTTATTCCTCTGGCCTCCTGCTCAACTCCTCGCTTCCATGTGTTACATGGTCGACCAACCCGACGTCTTCCTAGAGGATTATAATCCAGAGCCTGTTTGGCGATGTTTCGCTCTGGTTTCCTCAAAGTATGACCGATCCACTGCCACTTCCGCCTTTGAATCTCAATATTTATTTTAGTCTGGCGAGTTGTACTCCAAAGTTCGCCGTTAGAGATCACTTCTGGCCAGAATATTCCTAAAATGCGCCGGAGGCATTGGTTTACGAAAGTCTGTAGTTTCTTGGTAAGTCACTTTCCACGTAGTACAACCATATAACAACACGGATTTGACGCCTGCGTCTAAAACTCGAAGCTTCGTAAGAAGGGAGATCTCTGTTAACCTCCTGAAAGGGGAAAGGATACCGAAGGCCTGACGAGCTTTATTAAGCCGAGCCTCAACATCCTTTTCGGCTCCGCCGTCCATGCTGACAATGCTTCCGGGATAGCAGAAATCTTGCACCTCTTCCACATCCTGTCCATTAAGAACAATCGATGCGCTTGCGTTCGAACCCATGTGCATGTACTTGGTTTTACGCACATTTATTTTCAGTCTCGCCTCTTTACATTGAGAATGCAAAGAACGAACATTTGACTCCAAGTCCGAACGGTTATGTGCAAGCAAACACACGTCATCAGCATAATCAAGGTGACTTGAGAAGCTAAATAGTCTCCATTGAAGACCTTTACCTTCCCCACCTTCCAGTGCAGCTTTCAAGACGTCATTTATTACCACCAGAAACAGGGCTGGTGATAATATGCAGCCTTGTCTGACACCCGTTCGCACATGGAAGCTCTCGGACAGCTCTCCTCTATGCAAGACGCGAAACCTTGCATCTTCGTAGGATTCTTTAATCATAGCTATGACCTTATCTGGAATACCTCTCCTACGCAAAGCATTCCATATGTAATCTCGCTTAACGCTGTCGAAAGCCTTCTCGAAGTCCACAAACATGAGATGTAGTGGCGAACCCATTTCGGCTGACTGCCCTAATATTATCCGTAGGGTATTTGTGTGGTCGGTACAAGACGACCCTTTACGGAATCCAGCCTGATAAACTTCGAGAGTGCTCTCGGCGACATCACTAATCTTATTGAGAATTAACTTAATATAATTTTTGATACGACAGTAAGTAGACATATAGCACGCCAATTGCCACAATCCCGAGGTCGCCCTTCTTCGGAATTTTCACAATGACGCCCTCCTTCCATTCAGTCGGATATCTTCCTTCATTCCACACCTCAGTAAAGAGTGGGAGGAGTATATCGGCTGTTATTTCCGGGTCCGCTTTGAGGAGTTCGGTTGGTAGTCCGCCTATACCTGGAGCTTTCCTTCCCGCCGAATGGCGGAAACTATCTCTTCCTTATCTGGGTGATCGTCCCTAATAGAGGATTGTTGTGGTTGGATGCTTGTTAGTTGTTCTGCGTCCGGAATATCTTCCTCTGACAAGATGTTTAAAATATCAAAGAAGTATTCCTTCTATCACCGCAACTGGTGTTCACTCATATTAAGGAGAGTTCCGTTGACATCTCTCACCAGGTGGTTGGCGGTGAAATTCCAGTTCGTCAACTGTTGCATGATTTTGAATAGTGAACCCATATCCCCAAGGTAAGCCGCAGATTCTGCCTTGTTTGGCAGATCTTCAATGGCCTTTCTCTTGTCGCGTCTAACAGCCTTTTTAAGCTGTATATGAGCATCGCGGTAGTTGTGCCTCAGGTCGGGCGTTCGTTGGCTGAAATCGGGTTGAGAGATGATTGCCAATTTGGCTTTTTTCCGATTGCCAACCTTGTCCCACGTGTCTTGCGACATCCAGGGTTTCTCACCGCTTTGCACATATCCCACAGATTTTTCAGCACTAGTTAGAAAAGTGTTTCTGGTTGCTTTCCAATTGGCGTCCATTGTGCGTATTTCATATTCACCCAATGTGGATGACTGTTCGCGTAGAATAGTGGTGTATTTGCGTTTTTTGCTGGGATCTCTGAGTTTATCCACATTAAGCTTGCGCTTCATTTGAAGAATTTGTGGTCGTTGGATAGCTGCTGTACACAATCTCAAGCAGGCAACCATCAAGTAGTGATCGCTCCCCACGTCAGCTCCACGTTTCGCTCGCACATCGAGGAGACATCTTCTCCATCGGCGACTTATAGCCAAATAGTCGATCTGGTTCTGAGTAACACCATCAGGGGAAACGCAAGATGTTTTATGATGACACTTGTTTGGAAAAAGGGTCCCTCCGATGACTATTTGCCGAGTACTACAAAACTCCACAAATAATTCGGGTCTCTTAATCCAAGGTCGTGACGCGTCGACTCAAGGGTTACCGTGCTTCCCCATGACGTGTTCTAGTCCAGTGTTGTCTGATCCAACCTGGGCGTTCATATCTCCTGAGATGATAACAATATCACCTCTTGGAACACGTTCGAAGGTGGCACTCAGTTGGCTATAAAACTCCTCTTTGTCACCAGATGTTGTGGTATTAGTTGGTGCGTAGCACTGCAGAATTGTAATGTTTCTGACACTGGTCCTGAGCCTGATGACGATAATCCTACCCGAGATTGGTTCCCAGCTAATGAGACTGTTTCTCGGTCTCGGTGTAAGAACGAAAGCCACGCCATTTTTGGCTTCACTTTCAGGGCCAATGTACAGAATAGTGTTTCCACTAGGGGTTCGTTCTTCTCCTGATCCTGTCCACCTGACCTCGCTCAAGCCCAAGATTTGGATGTTATAGTGCTCCATTTCACGGTCGATCACTGATTGGCGGTGCAAGGACCGAGCAACTCCAGCTCTTCCCCCGTCATTCAATGTTCGAACGTTCCAGAAGCCAATCATAGTGCGTTTTCGAATGCCAAAAATCGTTACCGTAGAATCAGTCCGTATCCGAGGCTATGTATCCGTTTCTCGTATCAGTTAGGTCTTAAGATCACGGGTGATAAGCCCATGATCCAGTGAGTGTCCATTTGCCATTTTTAGGGCAAGCAGGACTGGCTGTGGGTGAATTCTACAGCCCCCATCCCACAGGGGGATAGTTAGCTCAGGTCCGTGGAGCCACTATTCTTCAAAGATAGTTGCAGGAATTGGTAAAACCTCATCCTACAACTGCCCCCTTGCGGGTTGTAGGTATATAATCGTTCACTAAGTTCGTGAAATGACTAATAAAACATCAACTTTTAGGCAAAAGTCGACATCATTCTTCAACATAGTCTCCTTCAAGAGAAATACATTTAATCCAACGCTCCTCTAATATATCGATGCCTTTTTCTATAGAACGATTTATTTTTGGCCTCAAAATAGGTTTCAGTTTCGGCAATCACATCTTTATTGGATCTCTCTCCCTGCAGCATTATTTTTGGGTCAGTAAACAGATAGTAATCGATGGGAGCTAGACCTGGAGAATATTGAGGGTGGGGAAGAAATTCGAACGTCAATTCGTGCCATTTGGCCATAGTTACTATCAACTTGGGACACGGTGCAATGTTTTGGTAAATGAGCATTTTTATCTTCTTCATTTCTGACAATTTGTTACTTCAAACGCGCCAACAACGCGATATAATATTCACTATTGATCTCTTATCCTTTTCAAGATAGTCAATGAATATTATACCATGGGTATCCCAAAAAATGGAGGCTAGAACCTTCCCGGCTGACGTTTGCGTTTACGGTCGCTTTGGACGGTTTTCACTGGCTTCACGCTATTCAGCTGACTGCCTTGACTCTGGAGTGTAGTGATTTATCCAATTTTTATCCCTTGTCATATACCGCATGAAAAAGTTCTTTTTCTTGCACTTAAACAGCTCCAAGCAGCGTTCTGAATCGTCGACGCATTATTGTTTTCGATCGACTGTGAGCAAACGCGGTACTCACTCCGAACAAAGCGTTCTTCTTGGCAAATTTCCATACAAAATGTTCAATACATCTTCAAGGCGGCAGCTATCTTACGCGCCTCCAATTTCAATCGGCAAAACTACTGCCGAATTTGGGCGCTCTGCATCATCTGTGTTTGTATGGCCGTATCATTGAAAGTTTAAGAGCTGAAAAGCTTGAACACTCGACCAAAAAAAATCCCTTAAACAGAAGATGTAGAGAAGCTGCCGACAGCGGTGGTACAAAAAGGGAAGAATTCGGACGAGAAAAAAATATCTCTGAATACTTGCGAGCTCCTTGCCAAGCGAAAAGAAATGATTCGACGACAGGGAAATGGCTCGGACGAGATTTATAGAAGTGGCTGACAGCGATCGGACGACAAGCAAATGATTCGGCCGACAAGAGCGATATAAGAAGGCGTGCGTTTTTAATGAAGAGTTAGTCCGGATAGACGAGTTCAAATCAGAGCATCACTAGGCAAAGTCGTGATAGATTAAAAAGCGAGAGTGGCGTCAGAGAGATCGACGAATTACTTGATATTTAAAAGCGAAAGAGTGAAGTTATGAGGGAAAAAGTCTAAAGTGAAAAGTGTAAATCCAGCGACCCCTTGTGCACTTCAATATATTTCACCTACGTGGAAAGTACCCACTTTTAGTCAGAGAGGAAAAACAATTTTTGAGGACTGTGAGGAAAATACCGTAAGGACAAGCAGATTTCCGAATATTGAGCTTACGAAGAATCCTGGCGATAAGTTATGTACGAAAAAGAACCGATGGTGGACGAAATCCAGATGACGTTATATGCGAGAGAGACTGGTTGAATGCTGATCGCGAAACTTGCTGCAAAAACATTTACTTTCACAACTGGACTATGAAAATATTGTTTGTTTGTTCAATTGAAAAATGAGCACGAATAGATTTTGAGTATTGATATTTTGCCCTTGGTTATTTATATTACTTATATAGCCCCCAGATATCAAAATTCGTCGGAAATACTTCAACAGAAATAAATTTTATATCGCTACATATAACGTGCGAACTTTAAGAACGGAAGAGAGATTGTTGGAAGTGGAACATGCGCTTATAAATATTAATTGGAACATTTTAGGATTACATGAAGTCAGGAGAATGTGAGATTGCATCATTCTACTATATCGGACATACAAAAGGGCTCTATGGTGTAGAATTTCTTGTGAAGAAACATTTGAAAGACTATATGTACATTGGAAATAAGAGGTTTCTCAGAGCGAGTTGCACTTCTGAAACTTAACATTCTTGGTTCGGAACATATTTTAACCATAGCTCAAGCTTACACACCAACCAGCGACTCTATTAATCCTTGAATTTTACGGAACTTTACACGACGTTTTACGGTTTGCAAGCAAGAAGGTAATACTCCAAGAGAACCTTAACGCTTAAATAGGGAAAAGAGGTCAGGAAGAGGAACAAATCATTGGTCCATACAACTACAAACACCGAAATCAATGAGAAGAGAAATAAAAAAACATAACAGGGCTACGATTGCGCGTAAAGCGGAATCTTACGATACTCTAGAGGAAGAAGAATTTTCCCAATCATGCTAAAGTATG
The DNA here is from genome assembly GCA_963669355.1 of Chorisops tibialis. Taxonomy (NCBI): domain Eukaryota; kingdom Metazoa; phylum Arthropoda; class Insecta; order Diptera; family Stratiomyidae; genus Chorisops; species Chorisops tibialis. The sequence goes on along the minus strand of OY770263.1, from coordinate 165,051,792 downwards.
TACAAAAATGTTTTATTAAAAATGTTTACTCCAAAATTTGAATGGGAACTGAGAAAATTAGTGAGTTAGATTTAGTGAAAATGTGCAGTTTGTATGGGAGGAGGTAGAAAGAGTATGGGAATTCTAGTGATTTTTTCAGAAATAACTAGGAATATTATAAAATTGACATCCCTTAAATTCCAGACTAATGTCATTCATACTTTTCAAGAAAATCGATTTTTTGTAAAGTTTTGAAACTGTGTCATATTGTATGGGAGGGAGTAGAAGCAGTGAAGCTAATCAAATATCTTTTTCTGATCTTAGTGATAATACTAATTAAGTATTTATTACAAAATATGAGCTCAATAAATGTTATATGTTCTGAGAAAATCGTCTTAGAGCATTTCATGAAAAAGTGTAGTTTGTATGGGAGGGGGTGGAAGGAGAGGGAGGACGCAAATAATTTTTCTACCGTAGATTTAGATTTTTATGTCAGTAATATATTCCAAAATTCAGATCAATAGCTTTTATACTTTTTGAGTAAATCTATTAAATATCAAATTGCGAAATTGTGTCATTTTGTATGGGAGGGGGTAGAAGGGGTGAAGCAAATCTAATTTTTTTTGGCCTTACTAACAATTTTAAATAAATATTTGGTGCACAATTTTAGCTCGCTAAATTTTATACGCACTGAGTAAATTGGCTTAGAGTAATTCATGACAAGTACAGTTTGTATGGGAGGTGGTAGAAGGAGGGAGAGGACACGCATAATTTTTATACGGTAGATTGATATTGTCGAAAAAGTAATATATTCCAAATTTCATGCCCATAGCTTTTATACTTTTCGAGCAAATTCGTTTATTGTCAAATTGCGCAATTGTGTCATTTTGTATGGGAGGGGGTAGATGGGGTAGAGCGATTTGGCCCGTTCACGAACTTGACCTTACTTTTTTGTCAAAAACGACGTGTAAAAAATTTGAGCTTTCTAACTCGACGCGTTCTCAAGCTAGAGAGCGAACGGACGGACGGACGGACGGATGGACGGACGGACAGACAGACAGACGGACGGACGGACGGACGGACGGATGGACGGACGGACGGACATCCGGTTTTGAGATTTTTGAGTGATAATATTATCTTCTGTATCATTCATTTTTTTCTCCGAGCCTTATTTCTTGGCGTTACAAACTTTAGAGCAAACTTATAATACTCTCAGATTTCATCTAGAGTATAAACATAACAGGGCTACGATTGCGCGTAAAGCGCAATCTTACGATACTCTAGATGAAATAGAATTTATTGTGATCCCAAGAAATTTAGTACGGGGAGTGTTAGAAGGGATGATAGCATTGAACTAATTTTTTCCCCATCATGCTAAAGTAGCTATAAACATAACAGGGCTACGATTGCGCATAAAGCGCAATCTTACGATACTCTAGATGTCATCCCAAGCAATTTTGGATGGGGAGTGTTAAAAGGGGTGATAGCATTGAAATAATTTTTTCCCCATCATACTAAAGTAGCTATAAAAATGTTTTATACAAAATGCTTACTCCAAAAATTAGTCAGTTAGGTTTAGTGAAAATGTGCAGTTTGTATGGGAGGTGGAAGAAAGAGTGGAGGGATTTTAGTGATTTTTTCAGAAATAACTAGGAATATTAAAAAATTGACATTCCTTAAATTTCAGATTAGTACCATTCATACTTTTCAAGAAAATTGATTTTTTGTGAAATTGTGAAACTGTGTCATATTGTATGGGAGGGGGTAGAAGCAGTGAAGCTAATCAAATATTTTTTTCTGATCTTAGTGATAATACTAACTAAGTATTTATTACAAAATGTGAGCTCTATAAATGTTATACGTTCTGAGGAAATCGTCTTAGGGCATTTCATGAAAAAGTGTAGTTTGTATGGGAGGGGGTGGAAGGAGAGGGATGACGCAAATAATTTTTCTACTGTAGATTTAAATCATTATGAAAGCAATATATCCCAAAACTCAGACTAATAGCTTTTATACTTTTCGAGTAAATTAATTTATTGTTAAATTGCGAATTTGCGTCATTTTGTATGGGAGGGGGTAGAAGGGGTGAAGCTAATCGTCTAATTTTTTTTCGCCTTACTAAAAATTTTAAATAAATATTTGGTGCACAATTTCAGCCCGCTAAATTTTATACACACTGAGTAAATTGGCTTAGAGTAATTCATGACAAGTACAGTTTGTATGGGAGGTGGTAGAAGGAGGGTGAGGACACGAATAATTTTTATATGGTAGATTGACATTATCATAAAAGTAATATAGTCTAAATTTCAGGCCAATAGCTTTTATACTTTTTGAGTAAATCCTTTAATTGTCAAATTGCGCAATTGTGTCATTTTGCATGGGAGGGGGTAGAAGGGGTGGAGCGATTTGGCCCGTTCACGAACTTAACCTTACTTTTTTGTCAAAAACGACGTGTAAAAAATTTGAACTATCTAGCTCAACGCGTTCTCAAGCTAGAGAGCGAACAGACGGACGGACAGACGGACAGACGGACGGACAGACGGACAGACGGACGGACAGACGGACATCCGGTTTTGAGATTTTTGAGTGATAACATTAACTTCTGTATCATTCATTTTTTTCTCCAAGCCTTATTTCTTAGCGTTACAAACCTTAGAGCAAACTTATAATACTCTCAGATTTCATCTAGAGTATAAAAATGTTTTATTCAAAATGCTTACGCCAAAAATTGAATGGAAACTGAAAAAATTAGTGAGTTAGATTTAGTGAAAATGTGCAGTTTGTATGGGAGGTAATAGAAAGAGTGGGGGGATTTTAGTGATTTTTTCAGAAATAACTAGGAATATTATAAAATCGACATTTCTTAAATTTCAGGCTAGAAACATTCATACTTTTCAAAAAAATCGATTTTTTGTGAAATTGTGAAACTGTGCCATATTGTATCGGAGGGGGTAGAAGCAGTGAAGCTAATAAAAAATTTTTTTCTGATCTTAGTGATAATACTAATTAACTATTTATTGCAAAATATGAGCTCAATAAATGTTACATGTTCTGAGAAAATCGTCTTAGCGCATTTCATGGAAAAGTGTAGTTTGTATGGGAGGGGGTGGAAGGAGAAGGAGGACGCAAATAATTTTTCTACTGTAAATTTAAATTATTATCAAAGTAATATATCCCAAAATTCACACTAATAGCCTTTATACTCTTCGAGTAAATCCATTTATTGTCAAATTGTGAAATTGTGTCATTTTGTATGGGAGGGGGTAGAAGGGGTGTAGGTAATCGTCTAATTTTGTTTGGCCTTACTAACAATTTTAAATAAATATTTGGTACACAATTTCAGCTCGCTAAATTTTATACGCACTGAGTAAATTGGCTTAGAGTAATTCATGACAAGTACAGTTTGTATGGGAGGTGGTAGAAGGAGGGGGAGGACACGCATAATTTTCATACGGTAGATTGATATTATCATAAAAGTGACATATTTCAAATTTCAGACCAATAGCTTTTATACTTTTTGAGCAAATCCGTTTATTGTCGAATTGCGCAATTGTGTCATTTTGTATGGGAGGGGGTAGAAGGAGTGGAGCGATTTGGCCCGTTCACGAACTTGACCTTACTTTTTTGTCAAAAACGACGTGTACAAAATTTGAACCATCTAGCTCAACGCGTTCTCAAGCTAGAGAGCGCACGGACGGACGAATGGACGGACGGACAAACGGACGGACGGACATCCGGTTTTAAGATTTTTGAGTGATAACATTAACTTCTGTATCATTCATTTTTTTTCTCCGAGCCTTATTTCTTGGCGTTACAAACCTTAAAGCAAACTTATAATACTCTCAGATTCCATCTAGAGTATAATTACCACTCCCCATTTCGATCCTTACCAGCTGAAAAGCACACAGAGCTTAATGCCAAAATTACTAAGGAGTTAGAGATGTTTAAAAATAGGATTCAAAACTGCAGCGCGTAAGTTTCATACAATTTTCTTGAAAAAAAAAGACATTTTATCGAACTTCGATCGCCTGCCCTCACAAAAGGCTAAGAAGAAAAGAATACTCTCGGACGAAATAAACCTGCTAATTGAGAAATGAAGCATATCGGGTAATGACAGGAAAGCTAAATTGGATATAAACAAGAGGATAATAAAAGTGTAACTAGTGATTACAAGACAAGGAACTTAAAGATTTTAGAAATATATATTACTAGGAGCAATCAAAAAGGCCAGGAAGGAAATGCAGATAAGAAAGGAATGGATATCAAACTCACAAATTGCACAAATTGAAGAGAACCCACTATGTATGAGCACTCGAAAAGAATATTTAGTCCCAAGTATTCTCAATACCGAAGTAGAGAAAGCGATCAACACACAAAAGGTTGACAGGAATATTTAACCAAGTGATACAGGCTCAATCGATACCACAGCAATGGACAACGTCCAATATCATCCTCCTTCACAAAAAAGGGAACAGAAATGATATTGTAAACTACAGACCTATCAGTCTGATGGCGAATTTTTACGAAATATTTTTAAAAGTAGTCCTAACCCGAATATCTAATGTACTCGACACAGATCAACCACGAGAACAAGCAGGTTTTAGGAGAACGTATTTGACTATGGACCACATTCACACACTCCTGCAAGTTAAAGAAAAATATGCGGAATTTAATAAAAAAGCTTATATTGCATTTATTGACTACATGAAGGCTTTTGATCCAGTTAAGCATAATGCGATATGGAAGGCTCTAGAGGAACAGAGCGCAGAAAACGATTACATATCCATCCTAAAAGCAATTTATATGCACAGTACAGCAAGGGTAAAATTGGAAACTAATAGTCCGAAGTTTGACTTGAAGAGGAGAGTCTGTCAGGCAGATCCAATATCTCAGAAGGTCTACACAGCTGTCCTTGAAAGCATTTTTCGGAAACTAGATTGGGAATCACTCGGACTTTGAATAGATGGAGACTGACTAACGCACCTTCGGTTTGATGATGTCATCCTCTTCGCCGAAAATCACTACGAACTTCAACATACATATGCTTCAAAACTTAGGTACTGAAAACGGAAATGTTGGCCTTCCAGTAAACGTTAAAAAGCAAAGCTTTTGACCAGCGCGAAGAAGTTTACTATTGGGAAAGCCATCGAATACGTCGACGAATACGTGTATTTATTTCGTGTAATCTCCATGCAAGATAATACAACGAAGGATGTTAACAGTCGTATCTCTACGGCATGGAAGCGTTTTTGGTCTTTAAAGAATGTTCTAAAAAGTTAACTACCTGTCAGTTTGTAATGAAAGGTTCATGACAGCTGTATTCTTCCCGCACTAACATACGCTTCACAAACATGGGCATTAACGACTACCAACTCCGAAAAGCTCGAAGTCTGCCAACGTGCTATGGAAAGAGCGATGCTAGGCATCAATGGATCGCACAGACAAATAAATTCCACCTTTAGGAAACGAACTGGGATCGTAATACCATTGACAAATAGCGGTCCTAATTATAATTTGGCTAGTTCGTAATTTAGGTCGTCTTCATCGTTAGTAGATTGGTGACACACAGCACTTTGCTAATTAAAAAGAGCCACTCACTCATCTGACATAATTTTAAAAAGTTGAATTGCACAGCCAATAGGCAATCAAATTTTGCAAGGAAGGCGACAAAAGAAGAAAAACGATCCTTTGTCCTGTTTTAGAATCGTTTGCGAGTCATTTCTCCTGGCTAGGCGCTTAAATCACGATTCCAAGATTTTGTATAATTCAGAGCTGTCAGAAATTGACTTTTCTTCTCTCTTGCACGACGAAGCTTTTATGAAAGCTCCAACTCTAGTACTACATTTTTCATCGTTATAGCCTAAATTATGAGAAAAAAACATAACAGGGCTACGATTGCGCATAAAGCGCAATCTTACGATACTCTAGATGAAATAGAATTTTTTGTCATCCCAAGAAATTTTGGATGGGGAGTGTCAGAAGGGGTGATAGCGTTGAACTAATTTTTTCCCCATCATGCTAAAGTAGCTATAAAAATGTTTTATACAAAATGCTTACTCCAAAAATTGAATGGGGACTGAGAAAATTAATGAGTTAGATTTAGTGAAAATGTGCAGTTTGTATGGGAGGTGGTAGAAAGAGTGGGGGGATTTTAGTGATTTTTTCAAAACTAACTAGGAATATTATAAAATTGACAATCCTTAGATTTCAGATTAGTACCAGTCATACTTTTCAAGAAAATCGATTTTTTGTGAAGTTGTGAAACTGTGTCATATTGTATGGGAGGGGGTAGAAGCAGTGAAGCTAATCAAATACTTTTTTCTGATCTTAGTGGTAATACTAATTAAGTATTTGTTACAAAATGTGAGCTCTATAAATGTTATATGTTCTGAGAAAATCGTCTTAGAGCATTTCATGAAAAAGTGTAGTTTGTATGGGAGGGGGTGGAAGGAGAGAAAGGACGCAAATAATTTTTCTACTGTAGATTTAGATTATTATGAAAGTAATACATCCCGAAATTCAGACTAATAGCTTTTATACTTTTCGAGTAAATTAATTTATTGTTAAATTGCGAATTTGCGTCATTTTGTATGGGAGGGGGTAGAAGGGATGAAGCCATTCGTCAAATTTTTTTTTGCCTTACTAAAAATTTTAAATAACTATTTGGTGTACAATTTCAGCCCGCTAAATTGTATACGCACTGAGTAAATTGGCTTAGAGTAATTCATAACAAGTACAGTTTGTATGGGAGGTGGTAGAAGGAGAGGGAGGACACGCATAATTTTTATACGGTAGATTGCCATTATCATAAAAGTAATATATTCCAAATTTCAGACCAATAGCTTTTATACTTTTCGAGCAAATTCTTTAATTGTCGAATTGCGCAATTGTGTCATTTTGTATGGGAGGGGGTAGAAGGGGTGGAGCGATTTGGCCCGTTTACGAACTTGACCTTACTTTTTTGTCAAAAACGACATGTACAAAATTTGAATAATCTAGCTCAACGCGTTCTCAAGCTAGAGAGCGAACAGACGGACGGACGGACGGACAGACGGACAGACGGACAGACGGACATCCGGTTTTGAGATTTTTGAGTGATAACATTAACTTCTGTATCATCCATTTTTTTCTCCGAGCCTTATTTCTTAGCGTTACAAACCTTAGAGCAAACTTATAATACTCTCAGATTACATCTAGAGTATAATTAGAGAATTTAGCTAAATGAGATGATTTAGTTGAGAGCATGACGAGATAATTTAGCTGCTAAATGATCACTATTTTGGTATTTTAGCTAAATAAGCGTATGACACACAGCCGTTTAATGATAATTTAGGCCCTTATTATAATTTAGCTGCGCTATGTGTCAATGGTATAAGCTGCAAGAGAAGAGCAAGATCTTTGAAGTGGAAGTGGGCGGGTCACATCGCAAGGTGCACAAGCAATAGATGAACGAACTTAGTGACCGAATGGTATCTTCGAGTTTAAAACAGGCCAAGAGGAAGACCGAAATTATGATGGGATGACGATATAGTGCGGCTAGCCGGTAGGACGTGGATAAGATTAGCACGCGACAGAGATAAGTGAAAGACGATGAGGGAGGCCTTCGTCCAATTATAGGAGACGCCAAACAAGAAATTTAAAAAACGTAACTAAATTAAAGTATATAATAAAATTAATATATTACTACTACTACTACTACAATGGCGCTACAGCCCAAATCGGACCTTGGCTTCCTGACATTCAAGTTCCTTAACATTTTTCATTACTTATTGTAGAAGGATTATTAGCTCTTCGCACAACCCTCTTTCTATGAATTTTTCACTTTCGTAGATTGAGGTGAACATCCAAGCAGGCAATGTGCTGGATTTATATATTGCGCCGACCGGGATTTGAACTCACTTCATGTGCACCTGCGACCGATGCGAATTCGATCGACCCAAGGAGTTCTATCGTGTCGCGAGTGATAGTGCCCCGATGGAACGAATCCTCAATCAATTCAACCGTATTTCGACATTCACGGAGAAATTCGCCGAGAGGAATTGTAAAGCGTTCTGTTTGTTCATCGAAGCACACAGGGATTATCCGAACTGCTTACAGATAAAATACACTCAAGCATGCCTAGTAGTTTTATGGGATTTGCTAACTCAAGCCATCACTATGCCAGTTTATAAAAACAGTGCATTGAAACCGTCTTGTTATTAACTCATTAATAGCAGTATAAGGCGCTACAACACGCTGCCCACTAGGCTAGAACCTAGCTAAAAAATTAAAATTTATATAACAATTAATAATAATAATCAATAGTATTGAATTTAAAAGACAGTGAATATTATATATGCATTTTGTGAAGTAATTTGGCGAAATAAAGGCTATTTTATTTTATTTTTTATTTATTACTAGCGATCGTCCGCGACTTTGTCCGCGTAAGAATCGCAAAACAAGCAATTTTTGAGAATGTAGATAGTAATACATTATCCGGGATATAAACTGATTAGTTTAATAGCTCTGTGAAGACAATGGTTTCTATTTTGTTGGAATCAGAGCCATAAATTACTAATAATGAAAAATGAAAATAATATTAAGCTTAAAATATTAACAGGACTACGACTATGCGTAAAGCCCAATCATAGTATATCATTGCAAATAGCATTGATGTCAATAAATTTCGTTTTCATTCGAATACTCCTTCTACTCCTCCCATACAAATGTACAATTTTGATAAATGCATTTAATCGATTTTCATTGAAACTAGAAGAAGAAGAATCATGAAATATTGCCAAATTTTGTCCCTTAATAATTACAATAAATGCTAAAAAAATATCGCCTTCACTTCACTCCTTCTTCCACCTCCCATACAAATTTACTATTCACTATTCGAAAGAATTTGAGATAAAATATTTTCCGGTACAATCAACTCTTTATTATTTCATCTAGAGTATCATATAATAATTCTGCTATGTTTTCTTGGATATTATGTTTAGCGACTCCAGATCACCGAAGTGTTCATGTTTCCGAATTATTATAAATATTTTACCTTTATATTATTATAAAGGTATAAATAGTCTGTATTGACATTCCTCAAAAACTTTCAAACAATAAAACATGATTTATCATTATCGATGACTTTTGATTTCGTGTTTTGATTTTTATTCTAAACTTAATTAAAGGTTTTTCTCAGCATACCGCTACAACCATCCCCAAAAATCCCAAACACAAAATTTTCATGTCAAAAATCGACAAATTGATTCGTCGTTAATCTCAACCATAATTTAATTGACATTTTTCTTTGGATCAATTTAAAGATACCGGGGCGTGGTAGAAACAAATTGAATGATAAGCATCAACCCAAAAAAGGTTGCTAGATGTGCGGTTACCTAATCGTACACCATCATCATCATCACCAGAAAAATTAATTCTTCAATCTTTCACCTCTCTATCAATAGATAAAAAGTTAACCACATTTTTTTTCCCCTGTTCATCGGAGAAGAATCTTTCGTTGGATACAGGTCCAGAAAAAAAAACACAGGTGATTAAAATGCAGGTGCTCTAAATTTTTTAACCGACTGTGTAAATATAGATAAATAGATAGTTTCGGGCGGCTTTAGCACATAAGGAAGCCAAAACATCAAAACACCTCTTATTTTTCGACGTTCTCTCTCTCTCTCTCTCTCTCTCTCTCTCTCCATATATAAGTAACACTTAACTAACATTGTTGTTATTGTTGGTGTTGTTGTTAATTTAATTTGACGGGAAATGAGTAATTACCTGTGATGTCGGTGGACTTGCCTGTGAAAGATGACTGCCTAAATGATAAGCAGGTCCTGGTGCGAAGTAACCAGGTGTTATACCTGAAATAAATAAAAAAACGTGAAAAATCTTATAGTTAATTCAATATCTTGGTAGGTAAGTTCATTGATTAGATAGCAACTAAAAAATTTTCTTTCTTGCTTTAATTTTGCTCGAAAAGTTCGATCATGAATTAAAGAAAATTAGAGTTCGTAATAATCAACCAATTTTTTTTTTTTTTGCTTCCTTAATACTTTTAACAAGGTAGCAATGCGCGGTACTATCTTAGATGTGTACCGTTTTGAAAGAAAGATCAAGAGAAAAAAAACAAGATATTTTCATTGATTGAGACGATCTAAAAGATACATCAGTGTGATCAATCATTGAAGAAACTATCTACTTCTATCGCAAATACGAGAGGGTTTTTCTCTTCATTTTTTTTTTTCATAAATGTGGTGATTAATAAAATTGCTTTGAATGAAATTCCATAATTTCGTGAAGATCTTTAAGAAGTAGACCGGTAGCTATTTGTGTGTTTTTTTTCTTGGACAATAAAACTACAAGCGCTTTTATGAATGTAGGAAATTATTTTAAGATGATTCAAAGATTTAAAAAAAAAAAACAAATCAATTCGATTTCGGATTCTCTACTTTTAATTTCTTGTTTATTTCATGTAAGATTGCGTTTTTATGGTGCTACTGAGAATCGAAGGAATTTTAAAGTTATGTAAAAAAGAATCCAACCATCTTAGATTCAATTATCTTGTGAATGATTTAGTTGTTTTGAAATTTTTCATTCAGAAAATAAAGATAAAGAATGGAATATTCGAGGTTGATCAAGAGAGGAAGTGCATAGTATTAAAATTTCCTGCATTGAGATTATGTGAAGTATTTTCTGCTCGATAGGTTTTAAGATTTGCTAGAATTTTCATTGAAACTGTTTTGGTTTGTGTTAGTGTTCTTCCACATTTTTGTTTTAAGATATTATTTCATTTTGCCAACTTTCAGGTACTTAGGCTTTAGGTTCTTGGTCTTCAAGATTAAGATTATGCACTGGGAAATACTCAGGTATACCTAGTTCTGGACGAGTTACAAATCTGAGAAAAAAAGTAATAAAACTGCTATGAAATAGTAGAAAATTATTTCATCTAAATATGACATTGAAAGAAATTACCCAACACTTAACATAATTTCGCACATATAAACATACCATACATAAAATTCTCCAAAATGGCTAATAAAATTCATTTTCACAATTTTTCCATTGAGCTAATAAAAATTTTACGATGATATTATCATCTCTATCCACCAATTCATCAAAACAATGCCAACACGTAGCTGACTAACAACGGAATCCTGCAAACAAACACTAATTTTAATCCTCGCTCTTATTTTTAATGAAATTATGACCAAGATTAAGCCGCAGTCGCGAATAGTTCCTCCCATATTTAAACTATATCTACAATCATACTTTGTATTTTATTAGGGTGGATATCGTGCATTAATCGCGCTCGACTAAAAAAACAACCACGCAACACAGAGCATAAAATATTACCCACCCTTATAAATAGCGTACGAATAATCATCTATGCCACAGGATCATTATTATTAAATCCACATACAACAACAGCGCAGGATATACGGTAAATCTACATAAAACTTTTGCTTCCTATTCGTTTTGAATGGTGAACTACTAATTAAATGACATAAAACCGCAAAATTCCTTAATTACCATACCATAGTTTTGTTTGTAAGGAGCAACATCAGGGTGAGGGTTTTCTATAGAGTTGATCCAAGTATAGCGAGTCGAGGTCCCACACTACATTGCAACTGTCGGCCATGATTAATGGGAATTTTCGTAACTTTTCTCCACATTTCTAACAACTTCCGTGACATATTCCTCTGAGTAGATACCTCCCCCAGAAAAAAAATTGGTAGCCCCATTGCCCTTCATTCTCCTCTCCACTGAATTCTGCATAGGTTACTGAATCTCACACATTTTTTTTTGAAAGTAATAGGCAAGCAAGGAAGGAAGGTGGTACTACGGAACTTGGGTATTTGTTTTCAGAACAAATTACTATGTGACACGGAAGCTTCGTTCCGGCAACCTACATAGGCGAAACAATGGCGTCCTCCAGACCTTAACATTCCTTAAGTCCTTGTTGGTTATTATTATAATTTTTTGTTTTTTCCTTTTGTGATTCTCGGGAGGTTTAAAAGCTCTATGGGTATGAAAGCATAAAGTAGAGTGCTGCAGGATTGTATTTTATTTATGCACATACGCGTGTGTATGTCAGGTCTATTTCACATATGAAAGATGGAGATAGTTTCATTATTTTTTTTTCTGAAAGATACATACCCGCTCGTAAAGCCTCGACTGGTACCGAAGGATATGGCATGGGATAAGGATATCCGTCACGTCTTAATGCTTTTGGTTTCCTTCTGGGACGATACTTGTAGTCAGGATGCTCTTTCATGTGCATTGCCCTAGAAAAGTTAATTTTTTTTTTAATTTTTTAGGTGGTTTTTAAAGGACTATACGTACCGTAGTCGCTTAGCTTCATCGATAAATGGACGTTTTTCATCCTCGGTTAATAGCTTCCATTCGGCTCCTGGAATTCGAAGATAACAAATATTAGTTTATGACTTGAATCGTTGAAGAATTTCAAGATCACATGAATTTCACAAATAATTGGATTTCATTAGATTTATATTCAGAGAATTAATTTCTCTAATTTTCTTTTCGTTCATACATACTTTTTCTCACACATATCGTAAAGAAAATTGCATCTTAATTTTGTAGGAATTCTATGAATAAATTACTTAAGGACGAAAATTTGCAAAGCAGTTTAAAATAGTATTTCTGAGAATTTCAAAATATGCTGATAGAAAGAAATTTTGCTAAATCTGCTTACAGCCTACATATTCTTTCTGCACCAGTCTCTTATTAAATAGTTTAGGTCGGGTACCCTTAATATTTCGTATTGGTATTTCCAAATAGAGATCAAGCTATGATGCTTTCAGAAAACATAACATATAAGAATTAAACTATTTGTAGTCGTCAGTGCTGATAATTGCCAGCTTCTTATCTTCTTAGCTGGAAATGATGACGATTTGAATACGAATTTATTTTTTTATTTCTTATGCGTTAAAGTTGTTTGAACATATGTAAACCGGAAAGCTAGGTGTAGCCTAGTGTGTCGCGATTTGGTCTCCAATGCAAAGGTCGTGAGCTCAAATCCCGACCGAGGTACAAATTATAGCACGATGACTGCTGTGGTATATCAGGACTACCTCAATCTACAAAAATGCAAAATTCGTAGATAGAGGGTTGTGCGTAGCGTTAACAACTCTGCTACAATAAATAATGAAAAAATATTAAGGAACCTGAAGGTCAGGAGGCCAAGGTCCGTTTGGGGCTGTAGTGCCATTGTACAGAACCGGAGTAGTGTTTTCACAGGAGATTGACGGACAGGAAAAATTGATCTAGTTTTACAGTAGGGTACTCTCTAAATCTGACAAAACTATTATGTGTCTCGAAAAGAGCTTAACAATCTAGAAATACCGATATGGACGAAAATTCTTTCGCTGAAATGGCTGCCTCTATTTAAAAATCGCGAAGGACAAGTCGTAAGATGAATTCAGTTACTAGAGTTCTTCGATTTTGAAATCGTTCATCAAAGAGTAAGTACTCATTGTAATACTGATGAGCTCTCACCACGATTGCATCTAACTGATAAATAACTAAACTCTGCCACCACCTATGGGAAAAAAAAATCCGAGAGAATTTACGGGTTATGACAGCGAGCCCAATGAATGGATAGGATCAGCAGGACCTTGACGACGAACAATGAAATTATCATTATATTGCACAGATCGTTGCCTGGAAAATCATAGCGGAACGACTTTAGTGGAAAGAAATTGACGATCGTAGCGAGGTTTTAAAAAGTTACTGGTCACATTGGAATTCGCTCTTCATTAAAGGTAGGCTATTGAAGTGCAAATGGGAATCTTCAGATGGATTATTGTACCTAATGCAGATTATTATACCACGCACCAAGTTTATGGACATTCTAAAACAGGATAAAAGGGTTTGAAAAGCGTTGGCCAAGATCTGGCAAAATATCTCTTAGATTTACCAGCGAGATGACAGATTAAATTCACTATCTGTACATCAAGTGGAGGCCTACATTAAAGAGAGAGTAAAACTTGAAGGCCACATTCGAAAAATTTTGCAATAAGTATCGCTACACTTTTCCATATTCAGAGAAAGGTAACCGCTATATCTTTGAACTATTAATTCAGCAAAGAGCTCGAGGCATACGCCATCGCAGGAAGCTACTACGGTCGACTAACAAATTGTTGTAAATTTGGAGAACAGATTGGAGGGTACAGCCATGAGTTACATCAACTCTACGTCGGATACAACCATGAGTTGTATTATCTCTACGACGATCCAGAAGCTCAACGTTCATCAAGCTTTGTATTATAAACATGCAGAGGGAATGGAAGATAGAATAACCTCCAAACGTACTCAGAAGACAGCCAAGCCATCTTAAAAATTAGCTGCAGGTGGACGCGATAAGCTAGGGTGTAGCCTAGTGGGTAGCGTGTTGGTCTTATAATGCGAAGGTCGTGAGTTCAAATTCCGGTCGACGCAATATATAATTCCAGCACATTGCCTGCTTGGATATTCCTTGGTCACCTCAATCTGCGGAAATGAAAAATTCGTAGAAAGAGGGTTGTGCGAAGGACTAACAACTCTTCCATAATAAATAATAAAAAATGTTAAGGAACCTGAATGTCAGGAGGCCAAGGTCCGATTTGGACTGTCGCGCCATTGATGATAATGTGATTAGAGGTTTTACGATCAAGACCGTTGCTTTGAATCAGAAACATTTCGACAGTTGCGCAGGCTGCTTGGAATAAATAAAACCAGGATGAGTCTATTGCACCCACAATCTGACGGAATGGTAGAGCAGTTCAACAAAACTCTGAACTCATGTTTATATAAACCAGTAAATGTAAGACAACAGAACTGGGATCAGGTAGGATGTAGCCTTGTGGGTAGTATGTGTTGGTCTACAATGCCAAGGTTGTGAGTTCAAATCAGCACACTACCTGCTTTAATATACCTTGGTTTCCTCAATCTACAAAAAAAAAATAAATAAACTGCCAACAAGTCGGGTGAAACTTTATTATTCTTGGGACAAGTTGCGGATGAGTGGAAAGTCAATATGCAGGTTAAAGTGGTTAGGGAAAGCTTAGTGCAAAGGGGTTTCTTGGGCAGGGCTGTTGTCAATTTAACAATATTTCATTCGTTTCTGCAAGTTTGGGTTTTTATGAGGGGAGGAGGAGGGGTAATAGCAAGTGTGGGTGGATGTTAACAGCTTTTTAATAATTGCTTGAATCACGTCCAATATTCTCTGTATAGAATGTGTTTCATAGACGAAATTGCATAAAATTTTCATAAAATTCGGTGTATTTTATTTTCACGAAACCGAAAATTTGTATGGGAGGGGGTAGAGAAGGTAAGGGAATCGTAAAATTTGATATGATTTTATTTCGCTTCTCTTGTAAGGTGCTTGTATAAAATTTCAAGTTCGTAGCTTTTAGTTTGTTAGTTATTAGTTGATTTAATGAAATTGGTCGAAATCATAGTTTTGTATGGGAGGGGGTAGAACGGTAAGCGCAATTTCAAAACTTTTAAAGCAACTTCATTTGAATTACTTTTATAAGTTTTCATGCAAAATTTGAAATTGATAGCTCTTAAGAGATAGCTGATAACTGATTTCTTAAAAATGCTCGAAAAAATAATTTTGTATGGGAGGGGGTAGAGGAGGTAGGGGAATCGTAAAATTTGTGATGGAATTTTCTTTCTTTTCTGTTGTAAGGTGCTCGTACAAAATTTCAAGTTCGTAGCTTTTAATTTGTTGGTTATTAGTTGATTTAATGAAATTGGTCGAAATCATGCTTTTGTATGGGAGGGGTAGAAGGGCATGCATGATTTCAAAACTCTTACCGTAATTTTATTTTAACTACTTTTCTAAGTTTTTGTGCAAAATTTCAAATTGATAGCTTTTGATAATTAGGTGATAATTGATTTCTTAAAATTGGTCGAAAAAATAATTTTGTATGGGAGGGAGTAGAAGTTTTAAAAATATTCGACCAGTTAATATTTCAAACTTTTAGAGATTTTTTTTAAATGCATTTCCCAAATTTTCAAGTTTCTACCTAAAAATTTCATTCAAAAATTTTCAGTTTATGTGTTTTTTTCATTCCACATGAAACACCTTGTGCACGTTAGACCCCCACTTCGGAGCATAACAATTTTGGAACAAATTACTATTTTTTTTATCTATATCAAATAGATGTGTCGACATGCAAAAGTTAAACTTTGTATCTTTTACCAGAGCCATAAGAAAATCACTCAAAATTTTCAACATTTTCGCTTTCCACCTCCCTCCCCTTACACCCCCCAACTCAAATTTTTTACCAAAATTAAAGATTATATAGCTCTACAATCTGACAAATTTTTGATTTGATATCTGTACTCAATTTTGAGATTTGATGATTTGTAGTTTTGGAAAGTGCGCCATTTTTGAAATGCGCCCCATTTCCCCCCACTACTATAAAGTCCACATATTATATTTTTTTCATATGTCGCTAGTAAAGCTTAGTATACATTTTAAGTTTCAATTACATAGCATAAGAGACAGTTGAGATATTAATTTTTAAGTGTTTTTCTTTGCACCCCCCCTGACCCTCTCCCTTTCACTAATTAGCTTCTATATAAACTGCTTCTAGTAGATCTATATACTATCTTGATGGTCTCAAAATATCAATTTTTTATGGGAAGTAATTTCGAAGATATAATCATTTGAAAAAAAAATTCGGCCGACAATTGGTTCTTAGCCCCCCTTTTCGCACGCCAATGGATAAAAAAATTAAGTTATTTGTAAAAGTTGTCACACAAACTCCTGTATATACGTTAATTTTTAGCTTCCTAGCTAGAACCATGGTTGAGATATTTGAATTCGTATTTTTCGGTTTAAGCGCTCCCCCCGCCTCCCCCTGAACTCGTACACCCCCCAAAATTGATATTCGCCTGAGATCCGCAACTACCTACAATTCCTCCAAAAATGAACTTTCTATCTTGAAGGGTTTGGGAGTTAATGTGCGCTGAGCGTACACGTCGGCGTACGGCGTACAGACAGACGAATTTTTTTTTTTTTGCATGAAACGCGAAAAAAAAATTTCAGGGTAGCAAATTTTTTTTTTTTCCAAGTCGATCACAATACCTTATTATTAAAATAATAAAGTAAAATCGTGAATCGAGGGTTGTGCAAAGCGCTAATAACCCTTTCACAATAAGTAATGAAAATTTTAAGGAACCTGAAGGTCAAGAGGCCAAGGTCCGATTTGGGCTGAAGTGCAATAAATAAATCTTTATTTTTGATGGCCTTCAGGACATCAGTGCACGTGACAAAAGGAGAAACATCTCAAGTCATCTTTGGGAGTAATATCCAGATTCCTTTGAAACGCCTCCAGATCAGCCAGCTCTCTCGATTCACGTCAGCGGTATTACACGATCTACAACCTTTTCTATAGATCATATACATATCTATAGAGGCCATTCATGAATTGCGTCTGTTTTCTTCGCTAAATTAAAAGTGCTTCAGTGTTCTGTTTTTTAGAACATCCGAGCCGCCGAATTGCAATGCATTTCAATGGCAATACGACATACAATATACGAAAAATCTTATCTAAGTTTTCGTATACTGTTATTTGTTGTTGTTAAGTGTAATTTAAGTTAAGTTTAAGTTAAGTATAAGACTTTTCGTGCACCCTAAGCATGTAACGCTTATGCGAGAAATCAAATCCATGTCATAAAATTATTGATTGACGATTGGGTGGAACGCTTGAGTTGCCTTGGTATTTAAACTTAGATATTGGTAAATTTTGTATACGAGGAACTTTTAGAAAGGAAAGGTAGGTAATGTGTGCTCGAGCGAATGGATTTTCGCGTACTCGTATTCTGACCACACATAATTTCAGACGGGCCAAGTCGGGCAGCTGTGCTGCAAAAGTTGATAGTTGAAAAATCGGATTTGGATAAGTCCAAAACGTACTCTACGCAGTAAAAGTGTTTAATTTTTACTACATTTAGAGAAATAGAAAAATATTTCATCTGCTTCGTTCTGCCCCGGGCACGGAGTAGAACGGGTTGGTAAGGACAAGTATATAAAAACAGACAATAAGTATAGTGGAAATACAGAAAAAATAAGTTTTCTCTATATTTATTTAGTTTTAATTCGCTGTAAATTTTCATTAATTGTGTCCTTTTCTATTCACAAAATTCGTACACTAGGACAGCCTCATCATTTTTGCTATCGATTCCCGCACGCGAATTACGTGCCAATTTTTTGCACATGAAACATGCGATTGCACCTTCAACTGATTTTGAGTAAAATTCAGCCCAACATACACATTCACAGTCAGAATGGGGTACGTCATTCTTCATTCTGCCCCAGGGATATGATTTACGTTGGGAAGGTGAGGCGACTCGAAACGTAAACTATCGTTCAACTGCACAAGATTAAGACAATTAAACGTATTTCAAGCATTTACTAACTATAATGTAAACTAGTACGTATACTTTATCGTGGTTACAAAATCATCAGAAGTTTCAATATAAGAGCAAAAAATACAGAACGAAAACTTCACCCACCAACGCTCAAGAATACCAAACTAACATGGCTGCCGTAGTTGAATAGTAACAGGTTGGTCTAGTTCTACTTTTTGCCGGTCGTTGGCAGCATCTCCTTGGCACCGAACAACGTCGAACTTCATTCCTCCCCGGTACCCCGTCGTGCCACGGGTTCCCCTACTTACAAAACTTCTACCCCCTCCGATACAGAAGTATTTTTTCGACCTTATGAAAACTGCATCACAATTTTTATGATTTTCTCACTTCCACTACCTCCTCTCAAACAAATGTATGCTTTCATGAAATAAAAAACCACAAAATTTCATAGAATTCACTTCGGCTGTGAAATTAACATTGTATACAGAGAATGTTGAAGTGATGCAACCAATCAATTAAAAAAATATTAACATCCTCCCACCTATTCTATCGTCCCCGACCCTGAAAATACAAACTCAAACTTGTAAATGAATGGAATGTTGATTCTATGTACTGGAGCTACTGATTGTAATCGCAGTTAAGTGCTAAATAATTGCCCTGGGACTTTCACTTAGTCTTCCCTATCCAACCTAACCTTCATATTGGCTTCCGATGCATCTTCAACTTGTCCCAAAAATAATAAAGTTATACCCGACTTGTTGGTAGATATTTTATTTGGTAGTACAATTCATCTGGAAGTACATAAATCAAAGCCCGGGTTTGGCTATATTGTCGTTAAAGAGAAAACACGAAGAAGAAATGAACATAAAAAGTGAATCCGAATGAAATATCATTTAATTTTTATGAAGTATTTCTAGATAGCATATAAAATCTGAATAACTTCATAATAAAAAAAAAATTTCTTTATCGAAATCTCCGATACAAAATAATCTTCTTTTCATTTAAAACGTTCGATAATTTTGCAGGAAAGTTTTAATATTTTCAACTGACTTTGCATTTTTCCTTCAATAAATTTCTTCAGTTCCAATTGTCCTTGTAGACCTTTTGCAGTTCAAACAAGCTCCCTTTCCCCGCTTCCATTTCATTCGCAATAATTTTCTTCTCTTGTTTGTTATTTTCCTAATGGATTCTATCTAAAGTTTTGGTAAAAGAGAAATGTATAGTGATATACGAATTTGAGAAAATGCTGCCAGAAAAGGGAGCAGTCTTTGCTATTGTTGCAAGAAAATAGCCGGCGAAAAAAAGAAAATGGAAATGGATTTTTTTTTTAATGTTACTTTACTTGAATTTATTTTGATGAGAAGTAAGCAAAATTTGTGCGATAGAGATCGGATGAATACAATTGTGAATGATTAAGGTAAAGAGAGTAAAGGTCACTGAAAGGCAAGGTCGAGTTTTTGATTGGAAAAACTGGCCTAGAGGATAGCAATTTGGTTTACAAAGTGCAGGGATTCAGTTCAAATCCCAGTCGACGTATAATTGCGTGTGTATATTTTGGTTACCTCGATTTTAATAATTGGATCTCTAAAAAATATCCTAAAATTTTGGATAATACAGTAAAGAATCATTTGTGTGTTTATTCGAAACCTCAATATTATCTAAATACAAGAGCATACATTTAACATTAAGTTCCTTCAGTTTTTGTGTAAATAAAATAAAATTTATCTGCTTAATCGCGAACAAAAATCTAAAGTTACATTTAAGGGCTCTTCTTATACCATTGACACATAGCGCAGCTAAATTATAATTAAGGCCTAAATTATCATTAAACGGCTGTGTGTCATACGCTAATTTAGCTAAATTACCAAAATAGTGATCATATATCAGCTAAATATTCTCAGCTAAATCATCTCGCTTAGCTAAATTCTCTTATTTTTCTCATTATTTTGGCTATAACGATGAAGATTGTGCTAGAGCTGGAGCTTTTATAAAAGTTATTTCGTGCTAGAGAAGAGAAGAAAAGTCATTTTCTGACAGATTACGCCGGTGTGTACGCTCAGCGTACATTAACTCCCAAACACTTCAAGATAGAAAGTTCATTTTTAGAGGGATTGTAGATGATTGCGGATCTCAGGCGGACACCCATTTTGAGTGGTGTAAGGGTTCAGGGAGAGGCGGGGGGAGCGCTTAAGCCGAAAATTAAGAATTCAAATATCTCCATGATTACAGCTAAAAAGCTAAAAATCGATATACATATAAAGGGGTATGTGGGACAACCTTTAAAAGTAATTTAATTTCTTTATCCATTGGGGTGCAAAAAGGGGGGCTAAGAACCAATTGTCGGCCGAATTTTTTTTTCAAATAATTATATCTTCGAAGTTATTTACCATAAAAAATTGGTATTTTTAGACCATCAAGGTGGTATAAAGATCCACTGGAATCAGCTTACATAAAGGGTCATTATTTTAAGGGGAGGGTCAGAGGGGGTGCAAGGAAAAACACTTAAAAATCAATATCTCGGCTATTTGTTTAGCTATGTAATTGAAACTTAGTACTTTTGAAACTTACTACTTATACTAGAGAAATACGAGAAAAATATAACATTTGGAGAAAATAGTAGTGGGGAAAATGGAGAGCATTGCACTTTTCAAAATTTTAAACTGTTATATCTCAAAACTAAGTGCAGATATCAAATTGAAATTTTGTCAAATTATAGAACTACATAGTTTTGAATTTAAGTAAAAGTTTTACGTCGGGAGGTGTAAGGGGACGGAGGTGGTAGGCAAAGATGTTGAAAATTTTGAGTGATTTTTTTAGGGCTCTGGTAAGAGACACAAAGCTTAAATTTTCCATGTGGATATTTCTATTTGTTATACAGACAGAAAAAATAATAAAAATTCTACAACTGTTATGCATCTGGTCTAACAAGCAAGGGGTGTTTCATGTGCAATGAAAAACACATAAACTGAACATTTTTGAATGAAATTTTAAGGTAGAAACTTGAAAATTTGCAAAATGCATTGAAAAAAAATTTCTAATTGAATGAAATATTAACTAGTTGAATACCTTCCAAACTTCTACCCCCCCCCATACAAAATTATTGTTCGACCATTTTTAAAAAATCAATTATCACCTAAATAAAGTTAAAAGCTATCGAATTGAAACTTTGCACAACAGCTTTCGAATATGGTTGAAACGGAACTGCGTCAAAAGTTTTGAGATCGCGTTTGCCCTTCTACCCCCTCCCATACAAAAGTATGATTTCGACCAATTTCAATAAATAAACTGCAAACCAACCAATTATAAGCTACGAATTTGAAATTGTGTACGAGTACCTTACAAAAGAAATGAAATAAAACTGCATCACAAATTTTACATTTCCCTTACCTCCTCTACCCCCTCCCATACAAATGATTGGTTTCGTGAATGTAAAATCCACCGAATTGTATGAAAATTCTATACAACTTCGTCTATGAAGCTGACATTCTATGCAGAAAATATTGGACGTAATTGAAGCAATCAATTGAAAAATTATTGACTTTCACCCACCCTTAATATCACCCCTCCCTCATAAAAGCACGAACTTGCATAAATGAATGAAATATTGATTACATATACTGAAGCTATTGATCGTATTCGCAATTAAGTGTTAAATTGAAAGCAGCCCTTTCCTAAAGGGGGTCCACTTGTGAAAGATGGTTTCACTCGTGAAAAGGGGTTCCAGTTGTGAAAGGGGGTTCCACTTAGTCTTCATTAACCACTCTAACTTGCATATTGACTTTCCATGCATCTTCAACTTGTCCCAAAAATAATAAAGTTGAGCTCGACTTGTTGGCAGTTTATCATTATGCTGTGCTCCAATTTCAAATTAATAGCTCACATATGTTCGAAGCATAATTGCTTTTCTTAAATTTATAATACAAAAAGAAATTTGTTTGTTGATATTTTTTTTGCATGTTCCTATTTGTTCTAGTTATACTCTAGATGAAATCCGAGAGTATTATAACGTTGCTCTGAAGTTTGTAACGCTAAGAAATAAGGTTCGGAGAAAAAAATGAATGATACAGATGTTCATATAATCACTCAAAAATCTCAAAACCGGATGTCCGTCCGTCCGTGCGCTCTCTAGCTTGAGAACGCGTTGATCTAGATAGTTCAAATTTCATTCACGTTGTTTTTGACAAAAAAGTAAGGTCAAGCTCGTGAACGGGCCAAATCGCTCCACCCCTTCTATCCCCTGTCATACAAAATGACACAATTGGACTTTTTCATGAAATGCTCTAAGCCAATTTACTCAGTGTGTTTAAAATTTAGCGAGCTGAAATAGTGCAAAACATATTTATTTAGAAATATTCTACTCCCTCCCATACAAAATGACACAATTGCGCAATTTGATAATAAACGGATTTGCTCGAAAAAAATAAAAGATATTGAACTCGAATTTGGAGCATATTAGTTCTATGATGACTTCAATCTACCGTATAAGAATTATGCGTGTCCTCCCCCTCCTTCCACCACCTCCCATACAAACTGCACTTTTTCATGAAATGCTCTAAATCAATTTACTCAGTGCGTATAAAATTTAGCCAGCTGAAATTGTGCAAAAAATATTTGCTTAGAATCATCAGTACGACCCAAAAAATGAGATGATTTGCTTCACCCCTTCTACCCCCTCCCATACAAAACGATGCAATTTCGCAATTCGACAATAAACGGATTTGCTCAAAAAGTATAAAAGCTATTAGTCTAAAATTTGGAATATATTACTTTTATAATGATTTCAATCTACTGTATAAAAACTATGTGTATCCTCCCCCTCCTTCCACCACCTTCCATACAATCTGCACTTTTCATGAAATACTCTAAACCAATTTATCCAATGCGTATAAAATTTATCGAGCTGAAATTGCAGATTATTATAATAGTCATTTAGAATTATTAGTAACACTAAGTAAATTAAACGCTTACCCTTACCCCTTCTACCCCTTTCCATACAATCTGACTCAATTTCACAACCTTATAAAAAGTCGATTTCCTTGAATATGAATGCCACTGATTTACAATTTAAAACATGTCAAAAGCGTGATGTTTATAGTCATTTCTGAAAATGTCTTTAAGAACTCGCACCTCCTTCTACCACAACCCATACAAACTGCACAATTTCACTAAATCTAATACACTATTTTTCTCAGTACTTATTACATTTTTGAATCCTAAATTTTGTATACAACATTTTAATAGAAACTTTAGCGTGATGAGAAAGAAATGGTTCAATGTCGTCAACCCCTATACCACTTCCCCTACAAAATTTCTTGAAATCAAAAAATTTCTCTTTCATCTAGAGTATCGCACGATTGGGCTTTAGCCCAGTCGTAGTCCTGTTATGTTTTTAATGGAAATCGATATAAAATATTTTTCAAAATTGTGCGTTTGTTTGGGGGAAGAAGTGAGCTGATCAGAACACGTTGATGTTAATTAAACTGTTATTACTTACTTACGATGGCGCTACAGCCCAAATCGGGCTTTGGCCTCCTGAATACTTTGCCTTCATCCATTTCGGTTCAGTGACCGCGTCCTCCAGTTAGAAAATCTTGGCAGTGATTTGCTGTCTGCGTCGGTCGAACCTCCCAGCGCTTCCGTGGCTTTCCGACCGGTCTTTGTCCGTTGACTTTCCCTTTTAATTTGCGTTTGGGAATTCTTCCGGCATCTAGGTTATAGTCTCCTACTGTAATATTTTGTCTGATTGGCGTCGTTTTCCTAGTTTGCGTCATAATTTTTGTTTTGTTTTCATTAATACATAGTCCAACTTCCCTTGCTAATGAGTCAAGGCTTACAAATACCTCCTTGGCACGCTCCAAAGATCTTGCAAGAATATCTATATCGTCAGTATATGCTACGAGTTATGTGGATTCGAAGCATAGTTTTCCCTTGGTGTCAACGGGAAGTTTCCGAACAACATATTCGAGTGTCGAATTGAACAGCATTGGTGCGAGGCCGTCACCTCGCTTAAGGCCGTTGTCTGTTTTAAAACTGGAAGTCAAATCGTTTCTGTTTAAATTGTTATGGTTTGGCTAAGTTTCTCAGTCGATAGCTTTGACAGTTTCGAAACGAATAATTTTCCTTAAATCTCGAACGACAATCTTGACGAAGCAACTCGAAGTTGCAAGGAAAGATCCACCTAGTCGTATAGATGATAGCTAGTTCAGACGCAGAAAAATATTTCTTACACTTATCTAAACCTTTCGAGACATCAAGAGTGAGTGATATGTGTTGACTCCAGTCAAAGCCACTGTAAAATTTTATGCCAAGTAACTTAAATTCTTCTACAATGGCACTGCAGCCCAAATCGGGCCTTAGTCTCCTGACCTTCAGGTTTCTTAACATTTTTCATTATTTGTTGTGAAAGAGTTGTTAGACCTTCGCATATCCCTCTTATCTATGAATTTTTTATTTTCGTAGATTAAGGTGACCAAGATATACCCAAGTAGGCATTGTGCTGGAATTATGCGTCGATCGGGATTTAAACTCACGACCTTCGCATTGTAGACCAACACAAATAAATTGTGCAGAAGGTGAAATCTGTACGCCATTATATGTCCTTATATCAATTTCCATTACTTTTGAAAGCATTGAGATAATTGCAAAAGGGCGATAGTTAGCGGCGGTCGCTTTGCATCCCTTTTTGGGATTCCTCTGAATATTCACGACTTTCCAGGTCTGTGGAAAGCACCCTGAAGAGTATGAAAGGTGGTAATAATTTCGAAGGGGTTTAGCCATATAGAAAGCTTATTTCTTAAGGATAATGGGGGAATGCCATATGGATCAGCAGACTTGTTAACATTGAGCTCTTGCAGGATCTTAGAAATAACCCTAATTCAAAAACGAAGGTGTGGTAATTTTAGAGTTTCTGGCCAAACTTGCTGCCATCAGGTTAGGTTTTCCCGGGTTGGACAATATTTCGGTCACCATCACGAAGATGAGGTGTTGAGGATGATATAAAATTATTATTGACCGATTTCATAAATGACCAAGAAGATCTGAAATTCTTGGGCATATCAGCCGACGTTTTTGGTTATGATCGAGCTTAGCACGTTCATGTGAATGTGTTTCTTGCCAACTTAAATTAGTCTTTGTTCCCGACAGTCGGGTTGTTCCGATATTTTTGGAACGAATTCTTCTTAGCTCTTATCTAGTCTCATCTAGACATCTCATTGTGAACCAGGCCTATTCTTTTTGAGGCTGGAGGGTATAAAGAACCTCATACCCTTAAGAATTGTCTCGTTTACAGTTTTAGGTGCCAAGTCACAACTTTTAAGCTAAAATCACTGTCTCCAATCAAAAGCACTATAGAAGTCGTCAAGTGCCCCGCAGTTCTCTTGAAATGCGAAACTTTTCTACAGGAAGCTTTTGTTACTGGTGGATTTATTATGGAGATTGAAAACTGTGCGCGTGCCAGATAATGGTCGGATTTTGCAATAGGTGCCAACAGAGAAATGGGTGAGTTGTCAAAAAATTAATACGTAAATCGGTCATCGTAAGCCAATGATATGGAAAATGTAATGTGCACTAAAATTATGTTAACGAACGAAGAAGCAACGGCGGCAGCATGTAATTCCTGAATTTTTGTACGAAGTCCACTTACATTACTATACGACACAGAGGCAGTCCGTTTTTTGGGAGAAGTACTTTTTTTTTCCTACAGAGCGCAATAGGTTCCACACCAACGTTATACGTCGAGCGTAATAAGGCCGACTGCATTCGGAGGAGTCTATTGCGTCGTACGCTGCGTATCTCGCTGCTTATCTTCACTATCTTGTAATAGAAGAATGGAAGTTCGTTCTTAGTTTGTATTATTAATACGCCTGCATAGTCATAACGAGGGCATTGCGTACAACACTCACAGCAGGACTGGAAGCCATTGTTAGTCTTCTTCCGCTGAATGCAGTAATTCTGGAGAAGGTAGGCATTATGGCGGTGAGACTTGAAATTTTTGGTGTATGGCTTGGAACCAATTTGAAAAAATTTCATGCCACCATCCATGAGCGTATGAAAAAGTTGCTCCTTCCCGAGCTATAGTAATGATACAATATTATCAAAGATGCACTATGTGAAGCACTATGAAGTCACTCTACGTGACAGACAGCGACGGGCTGACAATCAAGTCATGTAGAATGACGAAATTGCGTGATTTACTGATGTCTCGAAAATGGAAGATGAAGTAGGTCGTGGCATCTTTTCTGAAAGCTTTGATCTGCAAATCTCCAGGTATCTACCAGAATATGCCAATATCTTCCAATCTGAGGTAATGGCTACTGCGAAAGGGGCGAAACTGACCTTGCGTCCAGGAGTAAATGGTAAGCGAGATAGTTTTTACTCGGACAGCC
Organism: Chorisops tibialis; assembly: GCA_963669355.1. Taxonomy (NCBI): domain Eukaryota; kingdom Metazoa; phylum Arthropoda; class Insecta; order Diptera; family Stratiomyidae; genus Chorisops; species Chorisops tibialis. Next base: position 165,025,057 of record OY770263.1, on the reverse strand, counting down.
AGGCTCCACTGAAGGCTATCTCCGCTTACAGCTGCAATTCAAGATGCTTCAATCATTGTATGGACATTTTGGAAAAATTGGGAAAACCTGCACTTTGCGACGTTGTTGGGTTCCAGGGCATCGAGATATACCTGGAAACGAAATGGTGGACAGGATGGCCAGAATCGGATCTGCCGCTGCCACCGTTGAGTTTTTAAGTTAATATACGCTAAAAAAGTGTGGAGAAGGGAAAATCTCAAATCGTTACAAAGTAAGTGGTGTAAAGCCACGAAGAAGCTATGGGTTGGGTTTTAAAAAGAGAAATAAATAAAAATATTGGGACTCGCCAGAAACTCCCTACGCACACTAGCAGGTATAGTCAGGTGCCACTGTCTTCCTAGAAAAAACGCTCGAAGACTTCGCGTTACGAGCGAGGACATTTGCATAGGCTGCGGTCAGGAGGATTAGACTATTGAGTATTTCCTCTGCCATTGTCCATACTTGCGAACAATTCGAAGACAAATTCTCGTGGAGTACTTCTGCATCGATCTGAATGATATCCGGTCCTTTGAACCGATGAAGCTCATTAGTTTCACCGGAAGAGCGGGCTGGCTGAATAATATGTAGGACCACGTGGTAAAAACACGGAGGCGTACAATGGGCCCGCTAGTGGCCTATGTAGATTGGTATCCACCCCTCCTCGAACCTAACCTAACCTATTGTTAATATGTACATTTAATAACACGTTCCCAAGGAACAGCGTAGCGTAATAAAAATACGCTCCTGCTGACGTGAAATTCCCCATTAAGTTCGTGCTGCATATTAGATACGCTGGCTGGGAAAACCCGCATTGAAGCAATATCAGGAGCGAGACGCGATACTTCGGTTGCACGGCACCTCATAAGGTGCAATGAAAATTTTTTACGTATGCCTAATAGCGTGCGCATATTTCTTGGTTGACCATCCACATTCGCGTCAACTACATTCGTAGTGAGCATATCAATGTCCGTATCACGTGTTCGATCAATGCTGGGCGCTGACAAAGGCATAATTTCTTCAAGGTTAGTAAAAATACCTCAAGAGCCACCATTTGTATCTCTAGCAGAATGATATCCAGGGCCAGCGGGATTGCCTCTCTTCCTTGTACTAACCGAGACAGCCAATGAACTCTCAGTACCAGGAATAATCGTACAAGCCCGGCCTGGCTCAGCAAGTGCGACCTGTAGTCTATTTTGAAGGGCCACAAATTCGAAGCGTAAGATCTGAAAGTCTGTTTTAGCTGATAGCAATTGGATGGATGGAAAAGCTTTTCAGCATGATTGACACAAGTAGTACAGTCCACTGGTAGATTTCAACACCGCGTTACCGAATTAATTGGAGAAACCGATGCACTTGCAGTGGTAAAACTTACTACAAAATCCGGAGCAAGACATTAATGGTGTTTTAATCAGTTTGGCGGGACATGACAATGCACTCGACCATCACAGAAAGAAACATAGTAGAATTATGATTAGGCGTAAAGCCCAATTATACGATACTCTAGAAATGGGAAAAAACTTTGATGCACAGGAAAAAAATTGTCATCTCAAATTTTTTTCAATAGTGAACCATGCATGGGAGGTGGTAGGAGCAAAGGACTCCCCCTCTGCTTCTTACGCCTTTGTAGTTTTTATACACTAGATTAAATCTGAGAGTACTATAAGTTTGCCACAAAGTTTGTAACGCTAAGAAATAAGGCTCGGAAAAAGAAATTAATGATGCAGAAATGAACTTCTTCTCATCCACCCAAAAATATCAAAACCGGATGTCCGTCCGTCTGTTTGTCCGTCTGTTAATTTGTCCGTCCGTGTCCTCTTTAGCACGAGAACGCGTTGAGCTAGAAAGTTTCAATTTTGTACACATCGTTTTTGTCAAAAAACTATGGTGAAGTTCGTGAACGGGCCAAATCGTTCCACACCTTCTAACCCCACCCATGCAAAATTACTTAATTTCGGACTTTCACAATAAACGGGGATTCTCGAAAAGCGTACAAGCTATTGATCTGTTATTTTGGATATAATATTCTTATGATAATTTAAAATTATTCAAATCCAATCACTGCTTCCCCACCTCCCATACAAACTGCACATTTTCATGAAATACTGTAAACTAGTTTACTCAGTACGCATAAATTTTATCGAACTGAAATTATGCACCAAATATTTATTTAGAATTATTAGTAAGACCGAAAAAAATAAACGATTATATGTACTCCTTCCACTCCCATACGAAATTGGGTCATTAACAACTTTAGAAAAATTAGATTTCTTGAAAAGTATGAATGTTACTGATCTCAAATTTAAAATACATCAATTGCATGATGGTTATAGTTGTTTCTTAAAAAAATTACGAAACCTCCTCCCTTTTTCCTACTACCACCTCCTATATAAACTGAACAATTTCAGTATATCAAATAAACTAATTTTTTCAGTACCTGTTAAATTTTGTATGAAATATTCTTACAGCTAGTCTAGCATGATTTAAAAGAAATTATTTCATTGCTGTCACTCCTTCTACCCCTTCCCATACAAATACACAATTTTGGAAAAAGTGGATACTTAAAATTCTGCCAGAATTTACGCACTGAAAATTATACTATCAACTCCGCTTCACTTCTTCTACCCACTCCCACATAAATTTATAAATTAGAAATTTATGAAAAGCATTTCTCATTTAAAAATTTGAGGACTATCAATTTCAAAAATGGAACAAAGTATGGTGATAAGAATGTCAATTAGCAGTTTTAAAAACATCCAAAATCTTCCACTTCCTCTGCCACCTCCCATACTAATGTCCGATTTCCTTGAAATTTATGAAAGCTACCAACTTTATATTTAGCATGAAACATTTTGCATACCACTTTCGGTGTCATATATAAAAAATATCAATATTTCTTGACATTAATGATGACACATCATTCCACTTTGACCTTATTTCCATGTCGATAAATTAAATAGTTTCGGAAAAAAATCAAGCTCTAAGAATTTAGGAATTTAATGGGATTTGTAAGGGTAGAGTTCACGAAATTAAAGGTTTTATTTTTACTGAAAGTGACATAAAACCAATCTTAGCATGATAGCTCTAAGTGTTCAAGAATTATGTTATATACATACAAACAGAGGGCCGTATAGACAGACGGACGGACGGGCGGCCACTCGGAATAAAAGTTTTTGAGCGACTACAAACATTGTTTCGCCTTTGCGACTCTTTGCGAGCATCATTTCTTAGCGTTACAAATGGTATGGAAAACTCAATATACTCTCATATTTCATCAAGAATATACAAATGAAAATGATAATGGAATCAACGCGCCTATTAACATGCAATTTAAGACAATAAAAAAACATAACAGGGCTACGATTGCGCGTAAACCGCAATCTTACGATACTCTAGATGAAATAGAATTTTTTGTGATCCCAAGAAATTTTGTATGGGGAGTGTTAGAAGGGGTGATAGCATTGAACTAATTTTTTCACCATCATGCTAAAGTAGCTATAAAAATGTTTTAAACAAAATGCGTACTCCAAAAATTGAATAGGAGCTGAGAAAATTAGTGTGTTAGATTTAGTGAAAATGTGTAGTTTGTATGGGAGGTGGTAGAAAGAGTGGGGGGATTTTAGTGATTTTTTCAGAAATAACTAAGAATATCATAAAATTGACATCTCTTAAATTTTAGACCAGTAACATTCATACTTTTCAAGAAAATAGATTTTTTATGAAGTTGCGAAATTGTATCATATTGTATAGGAGGGGGTAGAAGCAGTGAAGGTAGTCAAATATTTTTTTCTGATCTTAATGATAATGCTAAATAATTATTTATTACAAAATGTGAGCTCGATAAATGTTATATGTTCTGAGAAAATCGGCTTTGAGCATTTCATGAAAAAGTATAGTTTGTATGGGAGGGGGTGGAAGGAGAGGAAGGACGCAAATAATTTGTATACTGTATATTGAAATCATTATGAAAGTAATATATACCGAAATACAGAATAATAGCTTTTATACTTTTCGAGCAAATCCATTTATAGTTGAATTGCGAAATTGTGCCATTTTGTATGGGAGGGGGTAGAAGGGGTGAAGCTAATCGTCTAATTTTTTTTAACCTTACTAATAATTTTAAATAAATGTTTATTGCACAATTTCATTTTCATTTCAATTTGGCTTAGAGTAATTCATGACAAGTACAGTTTGTATGGGAGCTGGTAGAAGGAGAGGGAGGACACGCATAATTTTTATATTGTAGATTGATATTACCACAAAAGTAACATATTCCAAATTTCAGGCCAATAGGTCTTATACTTTTTGAGTAAATCCGTTTATTGTCAAATTGCGGATTTGTGTCATTTTGTATGGGAGGGGGTAGAAGGGGTGGAGCGATTTGGCCCGTTCACGAACTTAAAGTTACTTTTTTGCTAAAAATGATACACACAAATTTTTAGCACTATAGCTCAAAGCTTTCGAGAGTTATGCTGTAGACAGACGCACAGACAGACAGACAGACGGACAGACGGACAGACGGACAGACGGACAGACGGTCACTCGGAATCGAGGTTTTTGAGCGACAACAAATATTTCTGTACCCTTGGCGGCTCTGTGCGAGCGTTATTTCTTAGCGTTACAAACGGTAAGGCAAACACAATATACTCTCAGATTTCATCTAGAGTATAAACATAACAGAGCTACGATTGCGCGTAAAGCGCAATCCTACGATACTCTAGATAAAATAGAATTTTTTGTGATCCCAAGAAATTTTGTATGGGAAGTGTTAGAAAGGATGATAGCATTAAACTAATTTTTTCCCCATCATTCTAAATTAGCTACAAAAATGTTTTATACAAAATGCTTACTCCAAAAATTGAATGCGAACTGTGAAAATTAGTGAGATAGATTTAGTGAAAATGTGCAGTTTGTATGGGAGGTGGTAGAAAGAGTGGGGGAATTCTAGTGATTTTTTCAGAAATAACTAGGAATATTATAAAATCGACATTTCTTAAATTTCAGACTAGTGCTATTCATAGATTTCAAGAAAATCGATTTTTTGTAAAGTTGTGAAACTGTGTCATATTGTATGGGAGGGGGTAGAAGCAGTGAAGCTAATCAAATATTTTTTTCTGATCTCAGTGATAATACTAATTAAGTATTTATTACAAAATATGAGCTCAATAAATGTTATATGTTCTGAGAAAATCGTCATAGAGCATTTCATCAAACAGTTTGATAAAGGTCTCAGCAGAGACCGAAACGTCACGAATAATAAAGCATAACAGTGTAGAATCCGGAAATCTTTTCTTTCATTTCAAAATGCACTGTGAGAACATTCACCAAACCATTAGCTTTTATACTTTTTGACCAAATCCGTTTATTGTCAAATTGCGCAATTGCGCATTTTGTATGGGAGGGGGTAGAAGGGTTGGAGCGATTTGGCCCTTTCACGAACTTGACCTTACTTTTTTGTCAAAAACGACGTGTACAAAATTTGAGCTTTCTAGCTCAACGCGTTCTCAAGCTAGAGAGCGAACGGACGGACGGACGGACATCCGGTTTTGAGATTTTTGAGTGATAATATTATCTTCTGTATCATTCATTTTTTTCTCCGAGCCTTATTTCTCTGCGTTACAAGCTTTAGAGCAAACTTATAATACTCTCAGATCTCATCTAGAGTATAAACATAACAAGGCCACTCTGGGCGTAAGGCCCAATCGTACGATACTTTAGATGAGAGAGAATTTTTTAATTTAGTAGGGGAAGTGATAGAAGGGGTGATGACATTGAACTAATTTTTTAACATCACCCTAAGGTTGCAATCAAAATGTTTTAAACAAAATTTAGGATTCAAAAATTTAATAAATACTGAGAAAATTATTGTATTAATCTTAGTGAAATTGCACAGTTTGTATGGGAGGTGGTATTACGAGAAGTGAGCTCGTAATGACTTTTTCAGAAATAACTCAGTTTTTTGTGAAGCTGTTGAACTGTGACAAATTGTATGGGATGGGGTAGAAGGAGTGAAGCTAATCGTCTAATTTTTTTTGGTCTTATTAATAATTCTAAATAAAAATTTAGTGCACAATTTCAACTCGATCAATTTTATATGTACTGAGTAAATTTGTTTAGAGTATTTCTTGGAAAAGTGCAGTTTGTACGGAAGGTAATTTTTTTGATCTTACTAATAATTCTAAATAAATTTTTGATGCACAATTTCAAATCGATAAATGTGATACGCACTGAGCAAATTGGCTTAGAGCATTTAATGAAAAAGTGCATTTTGTATGGGAGGTGGTGGAAGGACGGAGAGGAAACAAATAGTTTTTATACAGTAAAAGTAAGTCATCATAAAAGTATTATATTCAGATCAATAGCATTTATACTTTTCGAAAAAATCCGCTTATTGTCAAATTGCGAAATTGTGTCATTTTGTATGGGAGAGGGTAAGAAAGATGGAGTGATTTGGCCGGTTCACGAACTTGTCCTTAATTTTTTATCAAAAACGTCATCTAAAAAATTTGAACTTTCTAGATCAACGCGTTCGCAAGCTAGAGAGGACACGGACGGACAAACGGATTTACAGATGGACGGACATCCGGTTTTGAGATTTTTGAGTGATTATATGAACTTCTGTATCATTGATTTTTCTTCGAGCCTCATTTCTTTGTGTTAAAAACTTTGTGGCAAACTTATAATACTCGCAGATTTCATTTAGAGTATACATACTCTAAATTTTCAAACTTGGCAGCACCAAAAATTTAGGATCCTAATTAAATCAAATTTTCTTATATTTGTGAATTCAATGTGTGTGAATTACATTAAAATTGTTCTGCTCGATAGCTCAGAGCGTGCAAATATTCAATCGAAACTTTTAACCGACTCTGTGCGAGCATTATTTCCTCGAGTTGCAAACGTTCTAGCACACTTAGTATACTCTAAGGATTTCACAAAGAGTGTAAACCTAGTAGAACTGCGATGGCATATATAGCCCAATCATGCGATAGTTTAGATAAAATATTAAGTTTTGTGATAAAAAAAATTTGAATTTAGTGCGAGTAGTAGTAGAAGGACTGATAGCACTGAACTACCTATTCACATCACATATGCTTTAAAAATATCTCACACAAACTTTAAGCTTCAGAGATATGACATGAAATGAAATAATCGGTTTAATAAACGTCAAATTGAGGCAGGATCCACCAAATTTTTTACATCTTTAAAACAAATTTGTATAAAAATTATGGTTGCATGTTTTTGTATGGTACGAATCGGTAATCTAGTATTCGCAAAATTCTTACCAGAAGTGTGATGTCTACTTATGCGGTTCGAAGTCGACATGGCGAATTTAATTTACAAACATTACTTACATTCATCCGGGACCAATGAATTGTTTGATTGCTGATTTCGTATCTACCTTCGAGAAAATTGAAAATTACGCAACACCAATCTTGTAATTATTTATGGATGTTGGAGCCAACTATATGAATAAGAAGAACTGAAGTAGGTGATCTCGAGTAATCTTGTCTTTAAATCATTGTTCCTATTCCTATTGGCATCTGTCTTACACAGATTAATCGTGAATGAATTCCGGTCAAGAAATATTCTAATAAAAGTAATTTTTGTAGTTGCAATGTTTAATAACCATCTGCTCAATATCTTTCACTATCCAAAATATATTGCCGTTTATAGAGGTCCAGAATTATGGTCTTTGATAACCCTTAAATTGAATTCAATAATATTTATTTATGGCTTTGTCTCTACTAAGACCAATGTATACTTATGTTCAAAGAAATGACTTCTAATTACGAACTTATAAGTTTTCATATTACCTATGAAAGTCTTAAGCTAATTAATCTATTTTTAACCAACCGCGAAAATTCTAAGAAGCTATAAAAGTTACTCCAACATTCAAAACCTATTACCATCACAACCGTTTCTACAAGAGTGTATTTATCCGTTTTCCCATTACTTCCATCCTCATTAAATCAACTTCCAAGGAATCCAGTATATTCACGTCCTCTTTTTTGAGAATGTTCTAAAATGAGCATTTATTTTCTACCTTAGCTTTATCCTGATAATAATTATGTCTCCACCCATCATTATTCCTGCCAGCTGCATATAGCCAACCATTCAGTCAGCCTTGAAGTTAGTAGCAATGGGAACGACTGGGTAATAGATGGGGTACCCCCACATCCTTTTAACCCGATACTGAAACCCCAGTTCCCGTTATTTCCTTGAAAATGGTAACAATGGTTACAGCATTTAATCAGAGAACGAAATATAGAAACAAACACAACAAAAAGAAGAGAAAAATCAGACAAATAAAGTTCTTTCTAGTCAATACTGTCAAGTGGAATGGAGTGGAGTACAGAAAGTAAAAGAGTTGGGCTCTGCAGGATGAGGAAGCTAGCTAAACTGAATGAAAAGCAGAGTGAAAGAGACAAATTAAAAATGTTTTTTTCCAACAAAGAGTTATTTTTCAGAAATAGAAGGCCGTATGTATCGCGACTCATGTCCTGGTAATTGTTGCGCCACTCCCTGCTGCGCCACTTCCTGCTGCGTCCCTACTATACTGAAAGAGAATGGCCAAAACAACAATAATAGCAGAAGCAACAACAACGCACAAAACAGACAGAGAAAATGGTATGTAGTCATGGTGACATGACAATAGCATTGTCTCCGTTCGTCCGTTCACTAAAGGATGAGTGATTGCAAAACAGTTGAATGATAAAAGCGAGATAGATGGCAGTGTCATCGTTATTACTCTCCTGTTTCTCGAATTCTCGAGCTTATCATCATCCTTTTCATTCGCAGCCAGCTTTTCAATGGGACAGACAGATAGCAAATGGGAGGAGGTACAGTAGAGAAAGCTTTTTCGAATTCCGTAGGAAAATAGGTTGGACCGAAAATTGTTATGCTCCACCAGCCCCATTTAAACTCTCTTTTCTTTCTCCCCTGCTAGACCTCCATTGCTTCAATATAATCGAAAGCGTCATCTATTCTCTGTTCATTTTCTTTTTCTATTGTCAACTCCACTATGGTAGCCTTTATTCTTCCTCTATGTGCTATTCAGAATACACAAACGAATGACGGACAAGCTCTACGATGCAAGAGGACTGTATATATCGAACTTATATAGACGGAAGCAAAAGGGACGAGATGGTGAAAGATAGAGAGGATAGGATCAAAATAAAAGCTTTCTACTCATGTATATGTGGATCACCTTTTTTTCTACTCATTTTTCAATCGGAAGGAGTACTTTTCGGATGGAGGGAAGGACGAAGGTGGTTGGAACATTGTGTAATATGATGTTCAGCCATTATGCTCGAAACTTAGAGACAATACGAGAAAGCGCATTATGCCAGCGCATAATGCACACATCGACGAGTATAACAAGCTAAAGACCTGCCATGATAGAAAAAGACGATAGGCAAAAGCGAGGATATATGTATGTATGTGCACTGTTTTTGTCTATTGTTGATAAAATAATGAGAATTACAACTCCGAATGGAAGTTTAAACAATACTGAGTTTTGCAACTACCCATCCTCTTCATCATTATATTGTTCCTCTGCCACCATCACGTAATTCTTTCGTCCTTGGTCTATATCACAATGTTTAAATTTGGCGCGATATATGACGATATCGGATGGTTTCATTGATTCGGAGGAATGGAGGAAAACAATACCATTGTACTCTTTTCGATAATGAGAACCAGTCAATCCAATCGGTAAAATAATGAGGCATTCTACATATTGGTTTTATAAAGTTTATGAAATTTTCTGAATTAATTTTTAATTGTTGATTCCATTAATCATGTTTTTTTTTACAGAATGAGCTGTGTTATAGGCTATTTTGGCCTGTATGTGCAATGCACAAACACAGTCACGGAGAGGAGTAATGTGATTGGGGAAGAGGGGTGAGAACGACCGTAACGAGTAGTGAAACTGGTATATTTTTTCAGTTGTACTGGCTGCTACTGACAAGTATTTGCAGATTTTATAGGGGAATGAATGATAGAAAGCAAACAGAAACCATCTACTGCGTATGAAAACCTTTTTGAAGTGGAATTGTGTCACTCTTACATCGTTTGCCCATTTCATTTCGAATCATTTTCATTGCCAGTTGCAACTGAAAAATTCGTGCTTAGAAAAATTCCACTGCATGGAGTTGGAATCGAACCCACGACCTATTGACTGTGAAGCAAGCACACTTCCCACTACGCCAAGGAATCCTGAAAAAAGAATTCGAACTTATACAAGAAGCTGAAACATGAAGTGTACACAAATTTTTGCTGTTGCTCAAAAATCTATAATCCGAGCGATTAATATAACTTACGAATGCATTAAGTTAATTTATTTTTGCTATGGAATGTTTATCGCAAAATTAAAATTCTCAGCGGTAAAAAAACACTCTTAAATAGAATTCTAATTAGACTAAAATGTTAATCTTCACAAGCTCACAGTTTATAAAAGCCAGACAATTTCAAATTCAAAAATTCCAAACAATGTAATGCTTCAAAAGCCGATATATACGCACTCCAATTCAATTAAAGAGGCCACGTGTCACACACCATCACATTCACTATTGTTACTGTGCAAAACACACGCTAGCAAACGTTCAAGGATTCTCTTCCTAGTTCACATTTCGAGACTGGAGTTACTAGTCAGAAGTTATAAGACGTAAGAGAAGATTAAGCTAACATCCTCCCCCTTCTCTTCAATAGTGTTCCATTGTTGTACCTATCCAAATGCATAATCTAAATAAGTACAGGGAGGAACACGCCTTGTTTGTCGGATACGTTTGAAATATAATCACTTTACAACAATATGTCGACTAGAAAATAGTGAATCTGTATTGAGGAAAATTATGTATGGAAGGATAGTCATCGAAGCAGCAGGATACGTACGTCTGAGAAGATTAAAATACTCCAAAATTGAATATTAAGTGTGTTTTTAAGGATAGACATTTCAATTATAATGAGTAGGCGGGAGACGTTAAAATAGGATCAGGATCGAGTTTTTGAAATGAAATCTTGGGCTACGGCGAGATGTTTAAAGCCGTCGTTTGGTTGTTCGATGAATCATTTGTATTCTGACTAAACAGAAGTGCTAACTAACTATTCGGTTCTTGCAGATAAAATGTCGGATTCTGCGATGAAGTGAAGTTAGTAGCGGCTTTCATTTCATCATTTTCACTTTTGGTATTGGATATTGAAGTAAAAATATCCTTACATTTGCTCATGGAATCGTTTTACCTTTGGACTTTAAAAAAAAAAAAAATAATAAAAAATAAATAAATAAATAAAAATATAACAGGTCTAGGATTGTCCGTTAGGCCCAATCATGCGATACTTTAGATGAAAACACATTTTTTGATTTTTAGAAATTTTGTATGGGGAGTGGTAGAAGGGTTAATGTCATTGAAACAATTTTCTCACATCATGCTAGAGTTCCTATCAGAATGTTTTAGGGGGTAGAAGGGATTAAGCTAATAGTTTATTTTTTTTGGCCTTACTAATAACTCTAAATAAATATTAAGTGCAAATTTCAGCTCGATAAATTGTAGACGCACTCAGTACATTGGGTTAGAGTATGTCATGAAAAAGTACAGTTTCTATGGGAGGTAGTGGAAGGAAGGGGAAGACTTAAATAGTTTTTATACAGTAGATTGAAGTCATCATAAAAGTAGTATATTCCAAATTTCAGATTAATAGCATCTATGCTTTTTCAGCAAATTCGTTTATAGTCGAATTGCGAAATTGCGTCATTTTGTGTGGGAGGGGTGGAAGGGGTAAAGCTAATCGTCTAGTTTTTTTGTTGGTCTTGTTAATAACTCTGAATAAGTGATGAATGCACAATTTAAGCTCGATAAATTTTATATGTACTGAATAAATTGGTTTAGAGCATTTCATGATAAAGTGCAGTTTGTATAGGAGGAGGTGGAAAGAGAGGGAGAACGCAAATAATTTTTATACGGTAGATTGAAATCACCATAAAGTAATATGCTCCAAATTGCAGACCAATAGCTTTTATACTTTTCGAGCAAATCCGTTTATTATCAAATTGCGCAATTGTGTCATTTTGTATAGGAGGTAGTAGAAGGGGTGGAGCGATTTGGTCCGTTCCCGAACTTGACCTTACTTTTTGTCAAAAACAATGTGCAAAATTTGAACGATCTCGCGCAACGTGTTCTCAAGCTAGAGAGCGGATAGACGGACGGACGGACAGAGAGACGGACATTCAGTTTTGAGATTTTTGAGTGATAATATTAACTTCTGTATCATTCATTTTGCTTTATTATTTTGATAATAAAGTATTGTGATCGACTTGAAAAAAAAAATTGCTACCCCGAAATTTTGTTTTTTCGCGTTTCATGACTGAAACAGCCTAAAATTGCAAAAAAATAAAAATCCGTCTGTCTGTACGCCGGTGTGTACGCTCAGCGCACATCAACTCCCAAACCCTTCAAGATAGAAAGTTCATTTTTGGAGGGATTGTAGATAGTTGTGGATTTCAGGCGGACACCCAGTTTGGGTGTGTACGGGTTCAGGGCGAGGCGGGGAGAGCACTTAAACCGAAAACTAAGAATTCAAATATCTCATACATGGTTACAGCTAGGAAGCTAAAAATCGATATACACATAAAAGGGTTTGTGGAACAACTTCTAAAATTAATCTAATTTTTTTATCCATTGGGGTGCAAAGGGGGGGGGGGGGGGATCTAAAAACACATTGTCGGCCGATTTTTTTTTTTCAAATGATTATATCTTCGAAATTACTTAGCATAAAACATTTATATTTTTCGACCATCAAGTTGGCATGTAGATCCACTGGAATCAGCTTACATAAAGGCTAATTATTGTAAGGGGAGAGTCAGGGGGAGTGCAAAGGAAAAAATCAATATCTCGGCTATTTGTTGAGCAATGTAATTGAAACTTGGTACTTATATTAATACTATAATATATTATAGAAATACGAAAAAAATATAACATTTAGACAAAATAGTAGTGGGGGAAAATGAGGAGCATTGCACTTTCCAAAATTTCAAACCATTATATCTCAAGACTGAATGCAGATATCAAATTCGAATTTCTTCAAATTGTAGAATTACATAGTTTTGAGTTTTGGTAAAAGTTTTACGTCGGGAGGGAGGTGGTAAACAAAAATGTCGAAAATTTTGAGTGAATTTTTAGGGCTCTGGTAAGAGCTGCAAAGTTTAAATTTTTCATGTGAATACATCTATTTATTATACATACAGAAAAAATAATAAAAACTCTACAATAGCTATGCACCGATCCCCCCTGGTCGAACGTGCACAAGGTGTTTCATGTGCAATGATAAAACACATAAGCTGAAAATTTTTGAATGAAATTTTAAGGTAGAAACTTGAAAATTTGCAAAATGCATCTAGAAAAAAATCTCTAAAAGAATGAAATATTAACTGGTCGAGTACCTCCCAAACTTCTACCCCCTCCCATACAAAATTATTTTTTCGACTATTTTAAAAAAAATCATTTATCACCTAAAAATTAAAAGCCATCAATTTGAAATTTTCCACAAAAGCTTTCGAAAATAGTTGAAATAGAACTGCGTCAAAAGTTTTGAGATCGCACTTGCCCTTCTACCCCCTCACATACAAAAGTATGATTTCGACCAATTTCAATAAATCAACTGCTAACCAACAAATTAAGTGGGTTTCACTTGTGAAAGGGGGTTCCACTTGTGAAAGGGTGTTTAACTTGTGAAAGGGGGTTTCACTTGTGAAAGGGGGTTCCACTTCAGAAAGAAGGTTCCACTTAGTCTTCCCTAACCATTTTAACTTGCATATTGACTTCCATGCATCTTTAACTTGTCCCAAAAATAATAAAGTTGAGCCCGACTTGTTGGCAGTTTATTTTTCTTAGCGTTACAAATTTTAGAGCAAACTTATAATACTCTCAGGTTTCATCTAGAGTATAAAAACTTGGAAGCGACTCAAAATGGTAACTTTTTCGTTACGAATTGGAACTTGATCAAAACGCAATGGAGGCAATCAGGAACATCAACAGTACATTTGGAGTTGACACCGATGGTTCGAAATATTCGGATCTAGAGAAAATTCATAACCCTTCAAAGCGAGCCAATGCATAATTAGCAATACTATCGTATTAAGATCGAGAAAAATTAACCTATTAGCTTCACTGCTTTTACCCCTCCCATACAATGTGACTCAGTTTCACAACTTTGAAAAAAAAATCGATTTAATTGAAATGTGTGAATGTTATTAATATGAAATCTTAAAAGATGTCAACCTGCCTAATGTTCATCATCAAATCTTCCATCCCTTCTACCACCTCCCATACAAAATGCACAATTTCTTTTAATTTAATACACTCATTTCCTCAGTACCTATTCAAATGTCGAAGCTTCAATTTTGGATAATAAGACATTTTTGTAGTCACACTAGCATGATGTGAAAAATATTAGTTCACCGCTTCCCATACAAAATTTCTTAATATCACAATCATTTTTATTTCATCTGGAGTATCGTAGGATTGGGCTTTACGCGCAGTTTGCAGCCCGCTTGCATCTTAAACCTTACACTACCAAACCTTTTCTGTCAAAAATTTTAATGTTAACCTATTTGGCTAATTAATCAAGGCCAAAGTATAGTTGGAAAAATATTAGGGATTGGAATTAATTCGTAGCGTGCTTTGCAAAGTTTGATGGTTTATTCTGAAAATATTATTACAGTGGTATTATTGAAAGTATTGTTGCGAGCTAGGGGTTCCCCGGCGAACCAATTCGTTTAAAAATAACTGATAATTTATTTATTCACACTTTAACTTGATTCGTACTTTAACTTAATTCACACTATATGGCACTACCGCCGATATCGTTATATCGCGTTCTTGCCCCGGTTCGCGTCTTCTGCAAATGTCGCTGAATGACTCACTGCCGTCTGAAAGCTTCGTACTTTTATACCATTTTCCCAATTCTCGAACCTTCCATGGTGTATTCGTCGGGTGTGTGTCTCGACTATACTGGAAGGTTCTAGATCTTTGATTATGGCTTTTTTACATATTGGGGGACTGTTCTCCAAAATTCTGGCATATTCAGGAAAGATCAATATTGCGCGGTTGCCAGATCTATAACAATATTGTCTGATTCTGACAACTGTGCAAGCATTTGATATGGGTCATCATCGAGCATTGTCACCAATTCTTCATCTTCAAACTCTTTCGGATGTCCGGGACGCTCCTTATCTTCCAAGCCAAAATTTCCATTTTCGAACCGAGCGAACCACTTTCTGCACGTTTGCTCAGCTAGAGCATATTCACTATAAACGTCTACCAAAATGCGATGACTTTCCGCGGCACTTTTCTTCATGTGGAAGTAATGAAGCAACACTCCCCGCAAAAACAGATTTTTGGGCACGAACGTTGACATGTTTGATGACGCACAACAAAATGTTATAAACTCAATAAAGAAATGTCGTTCAGTGGACTAGATGCGCCATGACAGTAGCTTTATGGAGAATATTTGCTTTTGTATATGTGACTACGGATACTTGAGTAACGCCACCTTTTGTAAAACTCTACGAATTATTTCCAACCCCTAATACTAAAAAAAATCCATCGAATCGTGAAAATTGGGAAAAGCGGAAAATGTAGCGGCTTCCGTGGCGTAGTGAGAAAAGTGCTTGCTTCGCAGTCAATAGATCATGGATTCGATTCCCACTCCAGGTAGTGGAATTTTTCTAAGCATGAATTTTTCAGTTCCTACTAGCAATGAAAAATTATTCATAAAAAAACATACCCGACGATTAGTGAAAAAGCATAATACATATGTCCAATTTACAAGAAAGGAGACACAGAATTATAGAGCAATATTGTTGTTGTGTATGTTCTATAAAATAATGACAAAAACAATTAAACGTTGTCTTAAGCCCTGTACTAATGAAATAATTAGCGAATACCAAGCTGGATTCAGAACCGGCCAATCTACAGCAGACTAGATATTCTCGGTGAAATAGGTGCTTGAGAAATGCTGGGAATATAACACAGACGTGCACCAAATCTTCTTAGACCTTAAACAAGCAGTAATACTAAGGAGATATTGGTCAATCTTGACTCCACCGATAAAGTAGTCGGAATTTTCATTAACGAAAGAAAAACAAAAGTAATGACGCAAACAAGAAGGAGAACACCTATCAGACAAAACATAACAATTGCGGAATATAATTTTATATATCTTACGGCTAATCCTGCAAAGGACGGCAATGAAACGGACCAAATCAATAGACGGATAATACTAGCAAATAAAATGTATTATTCGGTACTTCCAATAATGAATTCCAAAAAAGTGCACAGCTGCGAACATATAAAACTATTATACGACCTGTGCTCTGTTATGGCAGCGAGGTGTGGACATTAACGTGGACATCTGAAAAAGCAGTTAACGTATTCAAAAGAAAGGTCCTCCGAAGAATTTTGGGACCTGTGAAGGAAGGAATGGAATGGCAAATAAGATACAACCATGAGTTGCATCAACTCTACGAGGAGCCAGAAGCTTCAACGTTCATCAAGCTACGTAAACGGCAGTGGACTGACCATGTGGAGCAAATGGAAGACAAGAATCCCTAAACGTGCTTTTAAAGCAAAGCGTGTGATAATCGGCCAGTAGACAACCCACGCAAGCGATGGGAAGACTCGGCCGATGAAGACAGTAAAGCCATCTTAAAAAATGATTGGGCGTAAAGCCCAATCATATGTTACACTAGATGAAATAGGAAAGAGTTTATTGTACCAGAAAATATGTCATCTCAAATTCTTTCGAATAGTCAATAGTGACTTTTGTATGGGAGGTGGTAGAAGCAGAGGGGGGAGGTTTGTAATAAAACGTAGTATACAAATGTTTCTTGCTGAATTTAAAGTTAGTAGCTTTTATAATTTTCGCGGAAATTGAACAATTTTTGTTTGAATTTGTGGCATTTGTATGGGAGATGGCAGAGAATGTGGGAGGTTTTGGATGATTTTGAATCTGCTTATCAACATTCTAATTACATTGCTGTGTTACAATTTTAAAGTTGATAGCTCTCATATGTTTGAAGGAGAAATACTTTTCTTGAATTTCCAATACAAAATTTTTTATGGGAGGTGGTAGAAGGAGTAAAGCGAAGTTCATATTTTTTTAAGTATTCATTGCAATTATTAAAGGACAAATTCTGGAAAAATTTTGAAGTTTGTACTCTTTCTAGTTTCAACGAAAATCGATTAAATGCATTTACCCAAAATTGTACATTTGTATGGGAGGGGATAGAAGGAATATTCGAATCAAAACGTAATTTTTCGACATCAATGATATTTGTAATAGTATATGTCTTTCAAAATTTAAAGTTGATACATTTTACGGTTTTGAAGAAAAATAGTTCAATTTAAATTCCAAAATTTCGTGAAATTTCTATTGCAGGGGGTAGAAGGGATGAGGTCAAGTTGATAGTTTTTCCAAAATTGGTTGCAATTGCAATAAAATATATTATGACATTTGCTCTTTTAGCTTTGCTAGTTGCAGTGAAAACCTAATACAGTGACTCGCAAAACTGTTGATAAAAATGAAACGTTTTTACGTATAAGCAAAACAACTGCGTTTTCTAATACACTGTACCCTCACAGATTTTTGGAAATCATGTAACGCGATATTTCATAAAAATTTTTTGCAAATAGTGTTGCAAAGAGTATAGTTGCTTACAGTTGTTTGGTTTGTAGTGGTGTGAACAGTTTTGCGTGCTTAACGAAATATTTTAAATAAAAAGAGAAAAGAAATTTTTTGGTTGATATTTCGGTGCGTTAGTAAATTATTATGTTGTAACAAAAGGAAATAATTTAAATTAATCTAATAGAAACGAAAGTTAACCTAAAGGAAAAATACCGAAAGCTATCAAAAAGAACGTGAAGGCAGCAATTGTTCTTGACGTTCAAAAGAAGTACTCAGTTCGAAAAATTGCTGAGAAGTACTCTGTATCAACAGGATTCATAAGCAAAATAAGAAAACGGTAGAGGATTTGTGCAAAACGAACCCCGGTGGGCGACCAAGTAAGCTATCCGCAGAGACAAAACGTTGTATCAAAAGATTGATTATGACTGAAGCGGTAGATACAGCTGTCCAAGCCAACGAAGTAATCTGCATCACTTTTTTATGTTACAGTTTCTAATAATACTGTTCGAAGATGCCTTAAACCAAATTTTAAAGCAAAAGCAAAAGTAAAAACATAATAGAATTATGATTGGGGGTAAAGCCCAATCATATGATACTCTAGATGAAATGAAAATGACTTTAATATACCGGAAAATATGTCATCTCAAATTCTGTCGAATAGTGAAAAGAACCTTTTGCATGGGAGGTGGTAAAAGTAGAGGGGGAGGTTTGTATTTTTCGTATATGACACCGAACATGGCATGCAAAATGTTTTTTGCTGAATTTAAAGTTTTAAGTTTTCATTATTTTTAAAAAGACATTAAACATAGTTTTCCTGAAATTGGGGCATTTGTATGGGAGGTGGCAGAGGCAGTGGAGCGTTTAATATGATTTTGAAACTGAATATCATCATTCTTATCACCATGCTTTGATTCAATTTCAAACTTGACAGCTCTCATATATTCGAAAGAAAAATGCTTTAACAGATATTTATATGGGAGGGGGTAGAAAGAGTGAAGCGGAGCTGATAATTTTTTCTAGCATTTATTGCAATTATTGAAAAACAAATTCCGACCAAATTTTAAGTTTGTACTTTGTTTAGTCTTAATGGAAATCGATATAATGCATTTAACAAAAATTATACATTTGTATGGGAGGGGGTAGAAGGAGTGTACGGATAAAAACAAATTTTTACCACGTTATTTGCATTTCTATTTTCATACTTTATGCAAAATATCAAGCCGATAGCTTTAATAGTTTCGAAGAAAAATAATTTAATTTAAATTTCAAAATTTCGTGAAATTTGTATGGAAGGGGGTAGATGGAGTGAGGTGAAGTTGACAATTCTTTTTAAAACTAATTGCAATTAAAGTATAATTAATTTTGTCAAAATTTCGTCTTTTCAGTAGTAGTATCAATGAAAATCGAAAATATGTATTTTTCAAAATTGTCCATTTATATGGGAGGGGTAGAAGGAGTGAGGGGATCGGATCAATATTCCGTGATACTAATGACATCTATATCATAATATTTTGACCTAAATTTCAAGTCAATAGCGTAAATAGTTTCAAAGAAAAATCAATTTCTTAATATTTCAAAATTTCATGAAATTTGAATGGGAGGGGGTAGAACGGTGGGGGGATGTAGCCCACTCACGAACTTAAAGTTACTTTTTTGCTAAAAGTGACACAAAACATTTTTAACATTGTAGCTCAAAGCTTTCGAGAGTTATGCTGTAGACAGACACACAGACGGATAGACGGACAGATAGACAGACGGTCACTCGGAATCGAAGTTTTTGAGCGACAACAAATCTTTCTGTACCCTTGGCGGCTCTATGCGAACGTTATTTCTTAGCGTTACAAACGGTAAGACAAACACAATATACTCTCAGATTTCATCTAGAGTATAGAAACCACTTTTAACAGACCGCCATAAAAAGGCGAGGCTTCAATTTGTCAGAAAATAAAAAGACTGGACGCCAGAACAATGGAAGTCTGGTCTGACGAGTCAAAAATAAACAGGTTATGTCCAGATAGGCGATATCGCACGTGGGTGAACAAGTCCGTTGGCTTACAAGAACGTAATATTAAAAAAACCCTCAAATTTGGAGGTGGCTCATTAATGGGTTGCGGATGTTTCAAAGGTAACCAAGTTGTAATTTTAAGACGTATAAATGGTATCATGCGAGCAACTGACTATATTAATATATTAGAGGACTCATATCTACCATGTCTTGATAGATTCGGCTGCGAACCTGGCGATAGCTTATTTATGCGAAACATACTGCTCGCATAACGGCCAAATGGCTGCAAGATCATAATATTGAGACTCTAAAATGGCCCCCACAATCGCCGGATCTCAAACCTATAGAGAATGTGTGGGGTTATTTGAAAAGAAGGGTAATTGCAGGCAACAATGTTTGTTGTCGCTCAAAAACTTCGATTCCGAGTTGCTGTCTGGCCGTCTGTCCGTCTGTCTACAGCATAACTCTTGAAAGCTTTGAGCTATAGTGCTAAAAACTTTTGTGTGTCATTTTTGGCAAAAAAAGTAACTTTAAGTTCGTGAACGGGCCACATCCCCCCACACCTTCTACCCCCTCCCATACAAATTTCACGAAATTCCGAAATTTTCAGAAATTGATTTTTCTTTGAAACTTTTTAATCTATCAACTTGAAATTTGGGTCAGAGTATTATTATATTAGATGTCATTAATATAACGGAATATTGATCCGATCCCCTCACTCCTTATACCCCCTACCATATAAATGGACAATTTTGCAAAATACATATTTTCGATTTTCATTGAAACTAGTAAAGCTGAAAAGACGAAATTTTGCCAGAATTAATTATACTATAATGGCAATTAGTTTCAAAAAGAATTATCAATTTTATCTCACTCCTTCTACCCCCTCTCATCACCAAATTCCTGTAAAGTCCCCTTAAGGGGCATAGGACAGAAACAACTCTATTCCACAAGGCGCGATCCTGTGCATCGAGCTTAAGCTGTTGCCAGGACTTGTTTATTCCTCTGGCCTCATGCTCAACTGCTCGCTTCCATGTATTACATGGTCGACCAACCCGACGTATTCCGCAAGGATTATAATCCAGAGCCTGTTTGGCGATGTTTCGCTCTGGCTTCCTCAAAGTATGACCGATCCACTGCCATTTCCGCTTTAAATCTCAATACCAATATAAGTCTGGCCAGTTGTACTCCAAAGTTCGTCATTGGAGATCACTTCTGGCCAGAATATTCCTAAAATGCGTCGGAGGCATTGCTTCACGAAAGTCTGTAGTTTCTTGGTAAGTCGAACGGTCACTTTCCACGTAGTACAACCATATAACAACACGGATTTGAGGCATGCGTCAAAAACTCGCAGCTTCGTGGGAAGGTAGATCTCTCTTAACCTCTAGAAAGGGGAAAGGATACCGAAGGCCTGACGAGCTTTATTTAGCCGAGCCACAATATCCTTTTCGGCTCCGCCGTCCATGCTGACAATGCTTCCGAGATACCAAAAATCTTGCACCTCTTCCACATCCTGTCCGTTAAGAACATTTCTTGGTGTTACAAACGGTAAGGCAAACACAATATACTCTCAGATTTCATCTAGACTATAAAAAGGAAATTAGAATTAAATGTTAACGATATTATGTACCTAAAGTTTTTCGTATATAAATAAACACAAGTCATACACTAGATTCCCTTGTACAGAAGACTCATTAGCGTTTTGATGATTGATCTTTTGAACATAAACAACTTTGCACGTTTTCTGTTTTTGCGCCAAGTGAGAATACTACTACTTACACGCAAAATTAAAAGAATGCATAGTCGCTGGTATGCTAAGATTTCATGAAGTATTCCGCGCTATTAATTCATATTTCTTGGACTATCTGAAAAAAAAAGTTGTATTCTTCTTTTGAACTTCGGCAAAGACCATTAACGTTACTCTAGATGAATAATGGCAAGAACCAAAACTCGAACTTGGAAAAAAATAGATACATGTTGCTGTTCAAATGTTTTGAAACCGGATGTCCGTCTGTCCGTTCGCTCTCTAGGTTGAGAACGCATTTAGCTAGAAAGCACAAATTGTGTACACATTTTTTTGGCCAGAAAAGTAAGGTTAAGTTCGTGAACGGACCAAATCATTCCACCTTTCCAATAGCAAATGACTCAATTTCACAACTTTAAGCTCATTAGAAAATAAGCTCATAGAAAATATTTGTGCTGAAATTTGAAAGCTACCATTCTTTATGATAAATACATTTATTAAACTCCTACCACCACCTCCCATACAAACTGAATAATTTCACGGAATACAATAAACTATTTTTTCAGTACCTATAAAATTTATGATGTTCGAATTTGGCGTAAAGGATTTTGGTAGTAATCATAGTGATATAAGAAGAAATTAGTTTGATCACACCGTTCCTTCGATCCCCTCCCATATACGCTACATCTGACTATTTTATGATTCGAGCACAGTTCCCCTTCTCAGCAAGGAGTCCACCAATTACAAAGGTTCGTGATGCTTTCTACCGAGCCTTTGGTTAGAGGCTGTGATTTGAGTCCGGAAATTGTTTCGTCTTCTCGCAACTTGTGACCGGGTTAATCATAAAAGGCTTGAGACTTTTTACACCATGCAATCTTAAAAGGATCAGACTTTTAAAGGACTCGTGATTTACCAATGAGTGAGCCGAAGCAATTAGAGCAAATAAGTAGCCTTTCAAGCTTATCACAACAATCCGACTGGGACTCATTGGAAGTGGCGAGAAATATGTGTAATCAAATCTTAAAGTGTGCTAAATTCAAATATGACCAGAAATATTGACATACGATCATTGAGAATCCCAAAAGCTTGAGATCTTTCTGGTCAAATATTTATGAAATCAGTAAATAATAATTTCATCACATCTTCAACATCTCCTTTTCTCGATGGTGAACGAACCATTATTGATCCTATTGAAATTGCAAACCTCTTGGCAGCAAACTAGAAATTCCAAGCTCTTACCCTCGTAGCAGAGTCCTCCGTACGTACCGAAATCTGGCCTCTTGCTGCCACCAATTTGATTTCGAACTTGTGTTATTTCCAGAATCCTGTAGCAGCTCTATATTCACAAGTCTGCTGGTTTTGATTGCATCTGCCCTATTGTACTTAAAAACTGCTTTCCTCAGATCTTGAAGGTCGAGAATGTTCAGCCAATTCCAAAGAGTGGAAGCAAGGCGAATCCCGCTTATTATCACCACATAGCCATTACCTCAGTACTTTTAAATGAATATAATAAATACTGCTGTCAATCGCAAGATAGTCAACTTTTTTGTGAATAAAAATCTCATTCATGATCGCTGGTTCGGATTTCGTACGGGACATTTTACAGGTAATCTCGTGGTCTATCTAGCCGATCGTTGGAATTGCTGCATCCACAAATTTGGCAAATGTCAAGTACTTGCTCTCATCCGTTCGACAGAGTTTGACAAAAATATTTTTTAGTCAAGCTAAGGCGTTTCATTTTAACGCATCACTTCTCAAATGGATTGACAGTTTCCTTTCCTAGCACTCCATACAAGTCATACTGGACGGAGTAACTTCTGTGCTCTTTTCCCTCGATTCTGGCATCCCTAGAGCTCGGTTTTGTCTCCCACCCTATTTTCGGTCTTCATTAACGACTTTCTGTCGTCTACTCTCAATCTTTTTCATTGCTTCTCACAGTAATCTAGATAACATCTACCAATTTAACTTCCCGGTGGAGGTACGTGCGACATCGGAAGCCTCATGCCGTATGGAGTAAATAAAGTCATTGAATTCTGAACTCAGCTTAACCTTGGATTGGGGAACGAAAAATGGAGTATTGTTTAATGCCATAAAAATGCCATCTATCTATTAAGTAGACGTCCACCGCTAATATGTCCTTAAGTAGTGTACAGATTTCACTTTCAGTAGACTTTACGTTACTTGGTGTAAAATTTAACAATATTCTTGATTGGAACCAATCTAGGAGACACTTGTGATACTTCGAAACGTGTTGGTGGAAGAAATACTTTTCTGCCACATCTTAAATATAAGTGGCATGTTTCGACTGGCTCACCAAATTCACACCTACATTTGCTCGACCGTATCCTAAAACATGCATTCCGATTATTTAGAGATGATGCTAAATTGGTCCCACTATCCCCTCGAGTATCGTCGAATGATGGTAAATGCAGCAAGGAACCAAAAGACCTAATACTTCTGTATTAAATACTTCCTCCCCATCCGAAATAGTCGCCAAGCTGCACGCTCACATGAGTACACTGTGAAACTTTTGCCGAGGAGAACAGTGAAATGTAGGCAGTCCTTCATTCCTCGGATGACAGTGATCTGAAATTCATTACCAGGTATTCTTTTTTTTTTTTTACAGAATGACCTGTGTTATAGGCAATTTCGGCCTTTATGTGCAAAGCACAAACACAGTCGTGGAGGGAAGGAATAGGATTGGGAAGGTTGGGGAAGGGAGTGAGAACGACCGTAGCGAGTGGAGAAGCTGGTATATTGCGCAGTTGTACTGACTGCTTACTGACAAATATTTCCAGACGTTATGGGGGTCTGAATGGAAAGCGAACAGAAACCATCTACTGACTATCTAGGCCTTCTTGAAGTGGAATTGTTTCACTTTTACACTGTTTCCCCATTTTATTATCACCAGTAGCAACTCAAAAATATGCGCTTAAAAAAATCCCGTCTGGAGTGGGAATCGACCCCACGACCTATTGACTGAGAAGCAAGCACGCTGCCCACTACGCCACGAAAGCCTCATTTCCAATGGAACACAACCTCCAGAAATTTTAAAGTAACGTCCACTACCACTTCAAACTCTTACCTCCTGTGTTTCTGTACTATCTTTCCCATATTCATTTGTTTCCGTTACCCATGTTGACTTAACTGTACATCTCGCGTTAAAGGGTAGCTCCCAAGTTATTTCGATAGCTTCTTAAAAACAAAGCATTCTGGGATTGCCCTCGTATTCAGACTAAGAGATTTTACTCAAATAAGACGTAGACATGGTGAAAAAGTATCGTATCTGTCGTCTGTGGCAGAAAAAGCTGAGCAAATGACTCCCTGAAGTTCGAAGGAGACCACATTGCTCGAAGATGGACAAAAGTACGCTGCTTTCCATTCAACCATGCTCTAAGCAGAAATAAACACCACATAAATTAATACAGACTTCATCCTGGAAAGAAAATACTCAAATAAGAAAATAGCCTTTCACAAGGATAACCAGAAGGCAATAAAGTCCCACACCTAATGAAATTGAAACTGATGAAATAACATAAAGGAAAATATATAACTTCCTAATCACAGCTTGTCTTTATTTTGGTCATTAAAGCATGAAAATGAAACAGAAGACCAGCTTACAAGAGAAGGATCATCAACATACCGTAAAGGTCCACAGTCCTTCTGCGAAATTCCTACCGGCTTCAACAGAAACTAGATTAGGCAAAAAAAAGAAAACAGAGAAACCATTATTGGACTTCGTTTCCAAAACTAAGAAATTCGTGGCAAGTACAAAACGAGCTCAACAGTTGCTCTTCTCAGGCCAGAATGAGGAACGCATTATAACAGGAATACTGACAGGACAGTCACGAATGAAAGGACACTTTGTACGACCGATTACTGATACCGACGAAGGCAGTTGCAACTTCCGAGGATATTATAGACTGCTGCTAGGCAAATCATTCATTCATAAATCCTAACTCATTTTCAAATTTAGACCACGCCCAAACTGTAAATTCCGGTCTACGTATAATTCCAACTCACTACATGCATGGGTATATCTGGACCACCTCTTTCAACGAAAATAAAAATTTGTAGGCATAGGGTTGTGCGATAAAATAGATTCAATTTCGATTCGAGATTTTTAAAAATTGCAATTTAAATTTAACCGGCTTTAATACAATTGAAGTAGCTTACCAAATAATTCGTCTTTCTTGACAGATTTCAATTCAAGTCCATTACAGGAAATTTAGTAACATCTTCTAAAGCACTATATAATTGAGAACAATCCTGGACAAACATCACACCCAATAGCCTCTTATCTCTCTTAGAGTTAGTGCCCTTGAAATTGGCTCCTTTCTCTTCCTCTACACAAGACAATCACTTTCCATATCATCTTGAATTGATTCATTCAAACTACCCATAACGATCCATCGACTTCCCTTTATGGAACCACATAATCTCACCACCATTTACTTCCACTTATGGCCAATCAACTCAAATCAGAATGAGCAATCATAATTCAAGTGATTCGCATTGTGCCTGAACCCGGTTGAATACCAGCCACCTCAAAGCAAACATGTTATATAGTAAGTAACACACAGTTGGAGAGAAACACTCACCCACTCTGTCTTATACAGTACCTTAACATAAGCTATCTACTTAAGACTAAGTTGCAAATGGAAAACCCAGAAAACTCCCCAAGCCAGTTAATCTTATCTTGACTCAACAGAGTTTCAGCACGGATAGTATTATCCAAACCTCGCCACCATAGAAGAAGTTGGGCCAAGAAAAAAAGGAAGAAAATTAAGGGAAGTTACTGTGCCTGGAGTGTACTTCAACGATTTACCACCCTATTTACTTCACGACCATCCAAAGATCCTGCAGGAGATAGCAATCTGACGCGTTCCTGCTTATTTTAATTTCATTATGAAGATGATGCTACTTTCGTATAGGGATTTTCTGGGGCTGAAAGAAGCTGTCGCAAGGATGTGTTAAGAAAGGATTCCATTACTTGCGGTTTTACGGGTGGAAAACGAGATTTTGTATGGAGAGTGTCTATTGGTAGAGTGGCCAAAGCAGAATTCGACGATATCAGCAGCTTTGTTTTAGGGCGTGTTTTATTAATGGAGTGTGTCCTTTTTATAAATCGTGGTTTGAATGAAACGTAAGCGTAAGCGAATTTGAATAAAACGAATTTAATTCTTTTAAGTTCAATTGTTGATTGTTTGCTCGTTTTAGGTTGAAATGAGTTGGAACAAATTCTACGAAATGAATTACTACTACTACAATGGCACTACAGCCCAAATCAGGCCTTGGCCTCCTGACTTTCAGGTTCCTTAACATTTTTTATTTATCACTGTGAAAGGGTTGTTAGCCCTTCGCACAACCCTCTATCTACGAATTTTTATTGTCGTAGATTGAGGTAACTAAAATATACCCAAGCAGGTAGTGTGCTGGAATTATGTGATACGTCGACCGGGATTAGAGCTCACGACCTTCGCATTGTAGACCAACACGCTACCCACTAGGCTATACCCCAGCGTTGGCAGAGAAATGAATTGTTGAACATAAATGTTTACTCTAATTTAATAACATAATCTACGAAATGAATTGCATCCTGCAGAAATGCAATCCTCTTTATTTCATTCATAATAGTAATTGAAAACGCTCAAACACATTGAACAAAGGAAGAATTAAAAAAAAAAATCATTTTTACGATCACACAGGCTCAAACAATACGCGAAGCTATTACTCTGATTCCCTTTGAATATATTCCACGTATTACAAAATAAACACATATGTCCAATTAAAAAGTTGTAGGAACACAAATAAATCCCAATATGAATGAAAATATTGAAATCTGGGGAGGCACTGGGCATGAAGTAAGTGTTGAATGGTGCGGGTGTGTTAACCCCTTTTTGTTGTAATTGCCTTGAATAATAAATCGGACTCGAACTGATCTCGCTGTTGTAGGTGGGAAGGTATTAACGCAAGTTATATCTGGGATTAAGGTCAAGTGAAATAATTTAATATGTCAGTGCAATGTCACATAATCCTCTAGCGCTATAGCTAGATTAAATATGGGTCGGTTTCATTTTCATTTCAAACTACAAACCAGAATTTTTCCTACTAGCCAGAAGGTAAAACATTGTTTATTTTATTCCAATAATTTGCCACCCTCTATTGTGCAAATTCGTCTCATCTATTATGGGGTTAACAATGTACCATAATAATTCCACTCCAATTACAATGGGATGTATCAGGAGGGAAAAAAATCCAAAAAATAGACGAGATGGCATCCTCTGGGGAAATAAAACAAGGGTGCAGATGACGAAGTAATGGGTCTTAATTATTACAAGTATTTTCAGTCTGTGGAGGGTTGAAATTGTTTTTCAGGATGACAAACCAGATTGAAAATATTGCAGAGATTTAACCTTTTTGAGGAATTTGAACTTTGGCGGAATTTAGCCTCCCATTGAGCTTAAGCTCTCATTGCATCAAGAATTCAAGGAGCAATTACATAAAATAATATGAGAAGAAGTTGAAAAAGAGAAAAATATGACAAACAAAAATCAGTTTTGCAAAAGATAGTGTAATATTTTTCACGACTGTTAACCTTTAATTAGAAACAATTTCACATTAGTTTGTAAAAACCATCTAAGGAGTATGTATCTAGGTAGACCTACATAAAGTGGAACTGTGAGATTGGTCGTAAAAGATTTGTTATAACGCTAGATGCACCGATATTGTTTTAGGCAATGATCGCCAAATGATGATATCACCATTTAACCACAATACAAATAATTTAAAAAAATTTTTCCTTGATCGAAAAATTTTGGATGCTAGTTTAGTTAAAATTTTTTGAGTGATATATCGTATATTTCAATGTATTTCCAATAGGATCAACGAACATTTTGCATAAATGATGCAGACCTTTTTCGGAATATTGTTTTATTGCCGGGATAATTAATTTGATTTTTTTTTTAAATATACATCAATTGCAGTGCAATCAAAAAGTTTTTAAAAAAAAAGTTGATCTTCATAAAATAATCTATCATATTTGAAGAGTACAGGTGAAAAACGGGATAAATCAGCTTAGATACATTTTTCAGTGCAGCAGTTTTTAAGTTTGCAGACTATTATTTCAGTAACACGCTTAAAATATTTTATTTTGAATCGAATATTTTAATGCTACAAACTGAATTGAACAATAATGGATTTTATAAAAAATTTTTCTCTCATATTCCTTTTTAACCCCACTAAAGCAAAAAAAAAAGTCATTTCGTTGAGTGCAAGAAAGGGATAAGTCAAAATGATAGGTATAAATTGCGGTAAAAGTTTAACAAGTTAAAAGTCACAATTCCTTTTTATACTCTAGATGAAATCTGAGAGTATTATAAGTTTGCCACAAAGTTTGTAACACCAAGAAATAAGACTCGGAGAAAAAAATGAATGATACAGAAGTTCAGAAAATCACTCAAAAATCTCAAAACCGGATGTCCGTCTGTCCTTCCGTCTGTCCGTCCGTCTGTCCGTCCGTGTACTCTCTAGCTTGAGAACGCGTTGAACTAGAAAGTTCAAATTTTGTGTACGTCGTTTTCAACAAAAAGGTAAGGTCAAGTTCGTGAACGGGCCAAATCGCTTCACCCCTTCTACCCCCTCCCATACAAAATGACATAATTTCGAAATTTCACAATAAATGGATTTCCCCGAAATATATACATGCTATTGATCTGAAATTTGAAATATAATACTTTTATGATAATGTAAATCTACTGTATTAAAGTTATTTGAGTCCTCTCCTTCCTTCCACCACCTCCCATACAAACTGCACTTTTTCATGAAATGCTCTAAACCAATTTACTCAGTGCATATAATACTTATCGAGCTGAAATTGTGCTTTAAATATTTAATTGGAATTAGTAATAAGACTAAATAACATTAGACGATTTGCTGTAGTCCGTCTACCCCCTCCCATACAAAATGACACAATTTCGCAATTTCACTATAAACGGATTTGCTCAAAAAATATAAATGCTATTGATCTGAGATTTGGAATATAATACTTTTATGATGATATAAAACTACTGTATAAAAGTTATTGAAGTCCTTCTCTTCCTTCCACCACCTCCCATACAAACTGCACTTTTTCACGAAATGCTCTAAACCAATTTACTCAGTGCGTATAAAATTGATCGAACTAAAATTATGCACGAAATATTTCTTTAAAATTGTTAGTAAGACCGAAAAAAATTAGATGATTACATTCACTCCTTCTACCCCCTCCCATACAACCTGACACAATTCACAACTTTATAAAAGGTCGATTTTCCTGAAAAGTATGAATGCTACTGATTTGCAATTTAAAACATGTCAAAAGCATGATGTGTTTATTTCTGGAAAGTCATTAAAAACTCGCCCCCCCTTCTATCACCCCCCATACAAACTGCACTATTTCACTACATCCAACACACTAATTTTCTTAGTACCTATTAAATCTTTAAATCCTAAATTTTATATAAAACATTTTGATAGCAACCTTAGCGTCTTGTAAAAAAATTAGTTCAATGTCGTCACCCCCTCTACCTCTTTTCCTACAAAATTTCTTAAGATCCAAAAATTCTTCTTTCATCTAGAGTATCGCACGATTGGGCTTTACGCCAATCGTACTTCTGTTATGTTTATTACAAAACTTTTGATAAAATAATCGTGAAGTGAGCTAAATTTTCCATAAATTTAAATTTTAATTAAAATAAAAAAAGTTTCTCTCAGTAAGTAATGGCTATTTCCTCGCCACAGGTAATTTTTTTGTAAAAGTTTCTTTCTCCACAAAACTTAATCCATTAAATCTGAGTACTGATATTGGCAGGTCGTCTGACATATTTAGTGTAAATTTAGAGAAAAGTAATAAAAACTTCTTAAAAATTGAGTTTAATTTATAGGGTTAGAGCAAGATTAGTATTATACCCATGCTCCGGTAGTTGAGCTTCTGTGGAACTCTCTTCCACACTCAATACTTCAATCTTCTTTGTTTTTTGTTTGCGAATGGCGTTGATGGACTGTTGTAGGATGTCCTATACATAACAAAGGAGTATCAGTTAGAAATCTTCAATTACATGATCGATCTAGTGGCAACTTAGATTTTTATATACAATTTGTCTAGGTGTATTGTCCATTCCCTAAAAAAGCTTTTGTTTCGTTTCCGCAACCTCAAATTGAAACGGATTGGATGGAGCTGTTTGAAAACCTTGACCAAATCTCCTGGTAGTTCCTAGTGGGCTTTTTAGTTTATTGAACCAAAGTTCTTGTCACACTCCATATGGGTCATTCTTTTACAAACCGTACGGATTTGCCGAAAAAATTCACGTCTGTTTCTAGAATCGCTTTATTTTTTTTTATGTCTTATATATATGAAATAAGCCGACACGTATGCGGGGATTTTTTTTTAAATTGTTTATTTTAAAAAATATGGATGTTTAAACATTTTGAGAATCGTTGGTTTTGCTCTTCTTAAAAAGCTATTATCTTCGGTTCTATTTGTCCCACAGATTTCGTTCTTATCTCATTTTAAAGGTTATTTTGTGACCTTTTTACTACATTGTTCCAAAAAAATTGTATTGTTAAATAATTGTAGTTATTAGCAATTAAAGCGCTTAAAGTTGATTTTCATACTTGCGCCCAGTCGATAAAAAATTGAAAAAAATACCATCGTATTCCTTGATTGATTCTCTAAAAAATCCATTTAAAAAAAAAATGGAGAAATAACGGGATCAACAGAAAAAAATAATTTGCACCACCGGGAGCGCAGCACGACGAAACAATTTAGTGTGTTAGTGACGCGTTGACTTTTTTATTCCTCTGCGTTGGCCAAAAATCCTGATTTTATTTATTTTAAGGATAAATAATTGAAAGGAATATGAATTTATTCATCAAAAAATAGGCTGTAACTGCACTTATTACGAGTAAAAATAACGTTATTATTAAAAAAATCTTAAAATCTGCAATAAAAAGTTCGATATCTCGGCTCCGGGTAAGTCAAATTGAACTTCAAGCCCCGGAAATTCTTTATCGGAATGTCCACAATACAATAAGACTATAAAGGTTAGTTGGAAATTTCATTTAGTCCTTCTGCCTTAAAAAAAGAATTAAGAAAAAATTTAGTTTTTCAAAACTGTTTAGTATAACGTAATAAAGCTCAAAAAACCTCTAAAACAGACGAAAATTTGCGAATTTTGCTATTTCTCAAGTCTTTCTCCCACTCCCCCAGTAACCGCAATATTTTTATCGTAATTTACGCAAAAAAACAATGAGGTTAAAAACAACATCGAAATCGCAGCATTTCGCCAAACAGACCTTTTTTGATCTAATCCGACTGGACTAATTGTGCACTCGCTCTGTCAGAAAAATGTATGATTTTATTGATATTATGTAAGTTAGTTTTGATAAAATTGAGGAAATGCCATTGGAATACGTGAACGGCTACGGTGTCATGATGCAAACATTCGGAAATCATTACTAAGCTTTTCATTTATAGTACGTGTTTATTGCTTTCGTTGTAAATCGCAAACGGATGCACTGTTGCCTGATCATTGTTCCAATGTACGCCTTGAATAGCATTTCGGATCACAAAAGCGTAGTTCTCAGAAAAATCACAAATAACAATGCATTCATTTTGCCCTAATTTTTTTTTTTTATTATTCATACGCGCCCGGTGGTGCAAATTTTTTTTTTTCTGTTGATCCCGTTATTTCTCCATTTTTTTTTAAATGTATTTTTTAGAGAATCAATCAAGGAATACGATGGTATTTTTTTCGATTTTTTATCGGCTGGGCGCAAGTATGAAAATCGACTTTAAGTGCTTTAATTGCCAATAACTACAATTATTTAACAATAAAATTTTTTTTGGACAATGCAGTAAAAAGGTCACAAAATTACCTTTAAAATGAGATAAGAACGAAATCTGTGGGACAAATAGAACCGAAGATAATAGCTTTTTAAGAAGAGCAAAACCAACGATTCTCAAAATGTTTAAACATCCATATTTTTTAAAATAAACAATTTAAAAAAAAATCCCCGCATACGTGTCGGCTTATTCGTTGTATACTACCTATAGAAAAATTTTGGAAGCAATAGAAAATATGTCGTCCAATTAGGTGTACGGTTTGTAAAAGAATGACCCATATACGTGTGGCCGAGAACTGGGAATGTACCAGTGGCGCACTCTACTCTTTTTTCTACGTGTAAACTGTAAACAAGTAGGCAAACGAGCAATACAAATTAATCTAGCTTAGTAGAGTCTCAGCCGGCTTAGCTAATAATTTATCTTGATATATCTCTTTCTTGCCAAGTTTTCACTCCCTATTTTGTCCAAGACACTATTTTTACAACGCTTTCCATGTATGTATCTTACTGAAATCTAGCAGAAGTTGTGATACTACTACTGGATTTGGAGTTACTTCTTCCATACGAATAGCGCTTTAACCGAAAATGGAAAAAAATTGACTTATCCAGTTTTTGACAGTACTCTTCATTTGCTTAATACCATATTGTTCATAATTGCATTTTTTGAATTCTCACATTACTGCACAGATCTATTTACATATATGTATATAATTATTTGGAATGAATGAAACCAAATAATTATCTTCTCACGATTTGCACTATTCTCATGTCCTTTCATTTTTCATACACACATGGCTAGCCTGTTCTGTATGCAGCCAAAATATGTAGGAAAATTTTAACATTAGCGTAAGCATTTTCATTGTACACTAACGATCCTCCGCGATTTTGTCCGCATATGAATCGCAATAATAAGCAATTTTTATACTCTAGATGAAATCTAAGAGTATCATAAGTTTGCCACAAAGTTTGTAACGCTAAGAAATAAGGCTCGGAGAAAAAAATGAATGATACAGAAGTTCATATAATCACTCAAAATTCTTAAAACCGGATGTCCGTCCGTCCGTCTGTCCGTCCGTGTCCTCTCTAGCTTGAGAACGCGTTGAGCTAGAAAGTTCAAATTTTGTACACGTCGTTTTTGACAAAAAAGTAAGGACAAGTTCGTGAACGGGCCAAATCGCTCTACCCCTTCTACCCCCTCCCATACAGAATGACACAATTGCGCACTTTGGCAATAACCGGATTTGCTCGAAAAGTATAAAAGCTATTGGTCTCAAATTTGGAACATATTACTTTCATGATGATATCAATATGCAATATAAAAATTATGCGTATCCTCTCCCTCCTTCTACCACCTCCCATACAAACTGTACTTTTTCATGAAATTAATTAAAAAATTCCCAAATAAAATAACATTAAGCTTAAGCTGAAAACATAACAGAACTAACATTCATATTATGCTAAAGTAGCTAAAAAATGTTTTGTACCAAATTTCAACTTCAAAAATTGATTAGATATTGAGAAAATTATTCCATTGGTTCTAGTGAAATTGTGCAGTTTGTATGGGAGGTGGTAGAAGGAGTGGAGGTTTTTAGTGTTTTAAAAAAAAAAAATCATTATTTATGTATTTAGTAGTAGTTTCAGATCAGTAACTTTCATACTTTTCAAGAAAATCGAATTTTAGAAAAGATGTGATATTGTGTCATATTATACATATAAGGCAGGGTGGGGGGTAGAAAAGAAGAGCTGATTAGTTTACTTTTCCCCAGACAAATGATCGGATGTTTATTTCATTGTAAATAAGAAGGTATGCCGTTAATAATGGAAAACAACATCAGCCAAATGGCCACCACGACCACGCTTACAGGACCGTATCCTTTCCATGAAATTTTTCATAACCAAATCGCAAAGTGGCTGCCCTATGTCCTCGATAGTCTTACGAATTCCATCTTTAAGGTCTTCAATCGACGCTGGGTTGTTGGCGTAGACCTTGTCTTTCACGTAGTTCGAAAGGAAGAAGTCGCAAGGTGTTAAATCACAAGATCTCGGTGGCCAAGTGCGATCACCTCTTCGAGAGATAACGCGGTCCGGAAACTTTTCCCGTAAAAGATCAATGTTTTCGGTGCTTGTGTGGCACGTAGCGCCATTTTGTTGAAAGTAAACATTGTCCAGATCAATATTATCCAATTCCGGCCATAAAAAATCATTAATCATCTCTCGATAGCGCAATCCATTCACCGTAACTGTTGCTCCAGCCCCATTTTCGAAAAAGTAAGGTTCAATGACCCCGCCGGACCATAAACTGCACCAAACAGTCACACGTTGAGGATCGAGAGGCTTTTCAACAATAACTCTTCGGTTTTCCAAGCCCCAGATGCGACAATTTTGCTTGTTGACGTAGCCACCGAGGTGGAAATGGGCCTCATCATTCAAAATGATTTTTCAATGGAATTCCGGATCATTTTCATGCATTTCAAGGACCCAATCAGCAAAGACACGGCGTAGTTGACGATCGGCCGGCTTGATTTCTTGTGTTAATTGAACTTTATAAGGCTTAAGACCCAAGTCTTTATGCAAAATAGGGTGTAATGACGTTTGTGGAATGCCCAATTCCAAAGAACGACGAGGAATGGACAAACCTGGGTTTTCTTCAACACTTTGGGCTACAGCAACAATGTTCTCAGTTGTTCTTGAGCGACGTGCACGGGTCTTATTCTTCACATCACTAACTTGTCCCAACAGCTCGAATTTTTCCACCAATTTCTGTATTGCGGTCCGACAAGGTGCTTGACGACGACCCAAAAATGTTTTAGTTTTACGAACCGTCTCTGCCAAAGTTTCACCATTTTTATAGTGAATTTTAATAATTTCAATGCGTTGTATCGTTCCATTTTTATTAATGGCGTAGTTTCTACTTGTCAAATGTTAAAAACTGACAGCTTCAAAAGTGACATTTACCGAAATAATGGGCTATTCAAAATAACACCTCTTATTGGATAAACCTTTATAATACTAATTAAGAACTTAGAATAAAATTTGAGCTCAATAAATGTCATATGTACTGAGCAAATTGGCTTATAGTATTTCATGAAAAAGTGCAGTTTGTATGGGAGGTGGTTGAAGATGTGGGGGATACAAATTATTTTCATACCATATATTGCATTCATGATAAAAATAATACATTCTAAATTTGAAATTATTTGCTCCAATGGTTTTCAAGAAAATTTGATTAGTACATATTTTTGAAAATGAGTCACTTTGTATGGAAGGATGTAGAAAGATTAGGGTTATTGAAATAAGACCAAACGTAGATTACATCTCGAAGCATATTTAATAAACTGTGAAGGTTTTATTATAATCAGTTTAGCCGTTTTTGCGTGAAAGCCGGACAGACCGACAGACAAACAGACAGAAAAGAATTAAAAAAACGCGTATTTCCGCTTAGCTATTGTCAAAATAAAGCAAAACATTAACTTATAGTCACTTGTAAACAAATAATAGACCTGTCTGTCTGAACAATTATATTTACATGTATGGACTAGCAAACGCCCGCGACTTCGTCCGTGTAAAACTATCAATAATAAGCAATTTTTGAGAGTGTAGTTAGTAATACATTATGTGGGATATATAATCTGCTTACTCTAATAGCTCTTTGAAGAAAATTCATTATATTTTGTTGGAATCAGAACCATAAATTATTAAAAATGAAAGCATGATACTCGCATTTGTATGGAACATGTGAATAATTGTAGCTGGTTTTAATTAAAAAAAAACAAATAAAATGACATTAAGCTTAAAAACATAACAGGGCTACGATTGTACGTAAGGCCCAATCATACGATACTATGTATAGATGAAATCGAAATTTTTGCGGTTTTAAGAAATTTTGTATGGAGAGTGGTAGAAGGGGTGACAACACTGAACTAATTTGTTTTACATCATGCTAGAGTAGCTACAAAAATGTTTTGTACCAAATTTAAGCTCCAAAAATTGACTAGGTACTGAGAAACTTAGTGCATTGAATTTAATGAAATTGTGGAATTTGTATGGAAGGTGGTAGAAGGAGTGGAGGGTTTTTGGTGATTTTTCGGGAAACAACTATAACTATCATGCAATTGATATACTTTAAATTTCGGATATGTATCATTCACACTTTTCAAGAAAATCGAATTGTAAAATAGTCGTGGAACTGTGTCACATTGTATGGGAGGGGGTAGAAGGAGTGAAGCTAATCGGTTAATTTTTTTTCCGATATTAATTGCTAATTAAAGATTTAATACAACATTTTAGCTCGATGGAAATTACACGTACTGAAAAAATTGGTGTAATGTGGTTCATGAAAAAGTGTAGTTTGTACGGGAGGTGGTGGAAGGAGTGAGGGAGCTCAAATAATCTGCATACCAAAAGACTGCATTTATAATAGAAATAATATATTCCAAATTTCAAATCAATAGGTTTTATAATTTTCAAGAAAATTTGATTAATATATATTTTAAAAATTTAGTCTCTTTGTATGGGAGGGGGTAGAAGGCGTGAGAAAAGTGAAATAAAACCAAAAGCAGATTACATCCCAATGAACACCCAACAAACTGTGCAAGTTTCATTACAATCAGTTCAGCCGTTTGATAAAATTTTAAAAATGTGTTTTTATGCTTAGTTATTGCTAAAATAACTCAAAAAATTAACTTATAGCCATTTATAAGCAAATAACAGACAGATACTACAATTATATTAATATGTATAGATTAACTGTAACTTTTAAGTAATAAATGTCTCAGTACTTCAAACTCTTAATTAGTCTCACGTTAGGACAAGGAGAAGCCTATATACATATAAGCCAAAACAGTATTTCAAAATTTGCATATTTTCTTCAATTTTCAGTCCTGAGCTTTAATATAAATAGTATAGTGTTATTTGCGCATATTGGAGACTGATTTATCCGAAATAACGGTTACCTAGTTTAAATGATTTTCCTTTATTTAAAAATTGCGCAGTGACAATTTAGAACGAACAACAAATAGAATTATAAATTAATAATACGAATTTGTGATTAACATACCAAAATCCCATTTAACACCCCATTTCCCATATATTACTGTCAAATCACTTTAAAAAGAAAAACCCTTCAAATCAGAGCTTATCGTCAATTTTAAATCGTAAGCATGCATCAGGCTGTCACAATACAAGAAAATAACCTGCAGAGATTGCGGTGGTTGATAGAAGCACATCAGGGTTTGTCTGCCAAACCAAAAATTTTAATTTCCTTAAATCTCTTATCACTTCCACAATGGAATGAAAACACCGAAAAGTGTGCGACATACAATGTCACCCCCCCTAATCAAATTAAATTTCATACACCCCATCGGGATGATACAAAAATGAAAAACAGGGCTCAGAACGATGTCGTCATCACAGAGAGGAGATAGGGTTGTTGTTCAGCCACCCTTAAAAGTAAGCTACCCACTAATACTCCTGCCAGGAAATACACACCAGGAATCATACACCAATCCGAAATACCAGGAAGCAATGATTTTACCTTCGTATGCATCATCATAGAAATATTTTTGGAATTGACATGCCCCAAATCTGACAAGCTAAGATCTCTTCACAGACGAGCGGCATAAGGACAAACCCTTCTTTCTTGTTACTGCCAGTTTGTAACATTCAAGATCCCATTAACTGTATAGACCACCCCTCATTCCAATCCTCTATTGTCAGTCGAATGGAACTTTAAGCTTCTCAAGAGACACTAAATCTATGCCTCCTTTGACTCCTTCGAGTTCGAAGTTGTAGCAGGAAACTATTGTTGTGTCGAAACAGCCTACAAGCGATGTTAATTCCAGATAAAGATTAACTGTCAATCCAGAGTTTTGCCAACACAATGCACAAGGTAGCCCATCCAGAAACAACACCGACAACCGTATCTGAACAGGCAAATCAATTACTATAGAGGTGGTCGTCTACACGTAAAGGTTGTAAGGGCGGCCACCAAACCGGACCCAACTCTAGACGCATTGGACGAAGATTCCGGCGTTAGATTTACTCGAGGAGCTGATGGATCATAACAACAAAGATACTCTTCACTCCACTCCCAAGAATTCGATGTGGCATACTAGGGCTAGTGGGGACTCCCAAGCGGCAAAACCCACTTCTTATGCGCGCTATTCATAGATAGTTTATCTGAGATAGCAATCGATTATACCACCGGGTAATTTTATGAGTTTTATTGGAGCGGAGACTAACGAACTGGCATTCGATTGGAGGCTTAATTAGATAATTTAAGTGCAGTCTAGCGACGGGTGACAAACCATAGTGACGTGAATTTTAAGTAGGTAGAATTTGTAATCTTCTAATATGTATTTCGGTGCGTTGTGTTCTTCGCCAGGTGGTGTCACTTTGATTTAGAAGTTGTTCAATTAGGTAAATGGCCTTATTGATGCCTAATCGGTACGGAAAGAAGTTTATTCGATATGAATAAATTCGAAGAATCCATAATACGAAACAAAAAGTCATGCATTACTATTCCACCTTGAAATTAGCTGGAGGATTATTATACTGTAGATGAAATCTGAGAGTATATTGTATTTGCCTTACCGTTTGCAACGCTAAGAAATAATGCTCGCACCGAGCCGCCAAGAGCACAGAAATATTTGTTGTCCTCAAAAACATCGATTCCGAGTGGCTGTCTGTCCGTCTGTCTACAATATAACTCTCGGCAGCTTTTAGCTATCTTGCTGAAATTTGCAAAGAAATAATGCTCGAATAAAGTCGCCAAGGATACAGAAATATTTGTTGTCACTCAAAAACCTCGATTCCGAGTGACCATCTGTCCGTCCATCCGTCCGTCCATCCGTCCGTCTATCTACAACATAACTCTCGAATGCTTTAAGCTATCGTGCTGAAATTCGTTGTGTGTCATTTTTAGCAAAAAAATAGCTTTAAGTTCGTGAACGGACTACATCCCCTCACTTCTTCTACCCCTCCCATACAAATTTCACGGAATTTCGAAATTTGAAAAAATTGATTTTTCTTTGAAAATATTTAAGCTGTTGACTTGAAATTTGGGTTAAAGTATAATAATGTATATGTGGTTTCCGTCACAAAATATTGAGCAGATCCCCTCACTCCTTCTATCCCCTCCCAAGGAAATGCATATTTTTGAAAAATTAATTTTTTCGATTTTTATTGAAACTAGTAAAGTTATAAGGACGAATTTTTGCGAGAATTAATTTTATTATAATTGCAATCAGTTTTCAAAAAATTATCAACTCGACCTCAGTCTTTCTACCTCCTCCCATACGAATTACACGAAATTTTGAAATATCAATTAAATTAGTTTGCTTTGAAACTACCAAAGCTATCGACTTGAAGATTTGTGGAATATATAATAATAGAAACTCCTTCTGCCTCCACTCATACAAATGCATAATTTTTGTAAATGCATTATATTGATTACCATTACAACTAGAAAAAGTGCAAACTTAAAATTTTGCCAGAATTTGTTTCTTAATAAATACAGTAAATGATAAAAAACATAACAGGACTGCAATTGGGCGTAAAGCCCAATCGTACGATACTCTAGATGAAAGAGAAATTTTTTTATTTTAAGAAATTTTTTAGGGGAAGTGGTAGAGGGGGTGACGACATTGAACTACTTTTTTCACATCACGCTAGAGTTGCCACCAAAATGTTTTATAGAAAATTTAGAATTAAAAAATTTAAAAGGTACTGAGAAAATTAGTGTATTGGATTTAGTTAAATGGTGCAGTTTGTTTTGGAGTTGGTACAAGGAGGGGCGTGTTCTTAATGACTTTTTAGAAATAACTAAAAACATCATTTTTTGAAATGTTTAAAACTGCAGATCAGTAGCATTCATACTTTTCATGAAAATCGACTTTTTGTGAAGTTGTTAAATTGTGTCAGATTGTATGGGAGGGGGTAGAAGGAATGAAAGTATTGGCATAATTGTTTTGGTCTTACTAATAATTCTAAATAAATATTTCGTGCACATCTTCAGCTCGATAAATTTTATAAGTACTGAGTAAATTTGTTTATAGTATTTCATGAAAAAGTGCAAATTACGAAATTGTGTAATTTTGTATTGGAGGGGGTAGAAAGGGTGAAGCGATTTGGCTCGTTTACGAACTGACCTTAATTTTTTGTCAAAAACGAAGTGTTTAAAATTTGATCTATCTAGCTCAACGCGTTCTCAAGCTAGAGAGGACACGGACGGACGTACGGACGGACAGGCAGACAAACAGACTGACGGACGGACATCAGGCTTTGCGGTTTTTGAGTGATTATGTGAACTTCTGTATCATTTTTTTCTCCGAGCCTTATTTCTTGGCGTTACAAACTTTGTGGCAAACTTATAATACTCTCAGATTTCATCTAGAGTATAAAAATTATCCGATTCGCTGTACTCTTTCCACCCCCTCCCCTTTATTCTAAATTTAATGAAAGCATTTCATCTTCGAACATATGAGAGCTATCGCCTTTGAAATTGAAACAAAGCCTGGCAATAATGATGTTGATAAGCAGTTTCAAAGTTTTCTAAAACCCTCCACTTTCTCTGCCACCACCCATACAAATGCCTTAATTTCAGGAAAACTATGTCCAATTTCATCTCGAAAATCATTCTGTGTATTTGGTGGGACCATCTCGGAGCTGCTGCAACCTAGTGACACCATACCGGGAGATCGCTACAAAAAACAACTAACACGTTTGAGCCGAGCATAGAAGGAGAAATGACTGCAATATGCGGAGAGATACGACAAAGTGATTTTGCTGCAGAACCACACCCAGCCACATGTTGATCACGTTATGAAAATCTACCTGAAACATTGAAATGGGACATCATAACCCACCCATTATATTTTCCAGACTTTGCCTCTTCCGACTACCACCTATTACGATCGATGACAGATGGCCTGTCTGAGCAGGACTTTCATTCTTAAGCGGCCATACCTACCATCGGTCAATATCGATTTCAAATCATTTTGCCGACGATTTAAAATCGAGAGATTAGATGATTTTGTTCTCTCTGAACACTTTTTCGTGTCGTAATTTGCTCGACTTCTACCTTGTTGTACATGCTGTGATGATTAGTTTTTCCACATCGATGCGACTAAAGGAATATACAAGAATAAAGAGGAAGTGGAAGTGGAAGCGGGGAAAAAGGTCGCGAAGGAATAAGGAAAGAAAAGGATACATTGGACAGAATACAAACACAAAGTTATCAACAAGCATAGGTCAATGGATTGCTCATCATTCACCACCTACGAACTTTGATCTGCGACAACACATACAAAGAATGTAAGCGATCATCGAAAGTGCGAAGGGGAAAAGACAAATCACTTGAGAGCGTACGAACATCTTGTAAAAGAGAGCAACCGATTGAAAAATCGGCGCGGACCAACCTCTGCTCTAGTCGCCGTCTCAAGGCATACTGAGCTTTAATTTTTCCTGCGAAATTTACTGATTGATTTTCAAACAATTATGATGTATTTTTTATAAAAACTAATACCGAACTCATTGAATAAGCTTAACAACATTCTATTCTTCGATATCAGTGTTAAAAAAATTTCATAGTCATCAGTTTTAATACATAAATTTGAACAAAAAAATCAATAAGAAACGCTCTTTTTTAACCCCATTTATTATTAACAAAACTTATAAAAATCGAAAATGTTCTTGCGTCAAGCACTTGTCGCAACCTTTTTCTATTGTTATTGCAAAAAATAATATATAGTCGCCGCCTGACTTATAAGTCATAAGTCGCATCGAAAAGTACTGTTTTTCTCATTTTTAAAAAACCGAACCCGGAGTTATGCTGTAAACTTTTTCTTAATCATAATTTTAAAAATTTGTTTCCAACATGCTGTTGTAAAATGAACAAGGAATCAAATTACAAAAACGAATTTTCATTATATTGAGTGCATTGTCAGGAATGTCTGTGCGAAAATAGCCATTTTTGCACGAAATCGTCGTTTCGGTATGTATGACCCCTTAAGTAAAAGCCAAAAATTGGGTCAATTGGTAGATCGGCTTAAAAGAAGAGCAGTTTTTTCGACGCGGAATCCGGGAAAAGTTGAGGCTAGCGATGGACATTTCTTTGAATAATAAATATTTAACACTTTTGCTAATTTTGAACCAAAAAAAAAAAACCGGTGGTTTTCAATTTTTACTCTCAATATATGTATATACCGACGACATAAAAATTTTTGGAAGATCTCATGATACTCGTACAGACATACATATGTTGAAAAAAATTTCGTAAATTTCGAATCGGTCGCGCCAAGTTCAACACATGTTTCGGGCGCCATTCACCCTCCGTGCGGCCCTGGTAAAAGGGATGACGTTATAAAATTATTTTTTTCACATTACACAGTCGCGTTCTGTACTAGATGTGAAGACTAATTTGCAATGAGAAAGTTGGTTTAAAGTCTATCGTAAAATTGGCACATTTCTAATAGAAGTGATCTCAATGAAGTTACTTCTGCGGTGTATAGTCTGTATTTTTAAATTATGATATTGTGCAGTTTAAATGAGAAATGGATCAACAATGACAGATTTATAATTTCAGATCCATAGCTTTTATACTATCTAAGAAAATCATATTATTACAGTGTTGTGAAATAGTCTTTTTGCAGGAGAAGGGAATTGATTAACTTCTTTTTGGTCTTACTAATAATGCTACTAAAATATTTTTTTTAGAAAAATAATAAATTTAATCGGTACTAAGAACACTGGTTTCTTATATTTCGTGAGATCGTGTAATAGAGCGGTGATGGAAGGAGCGAGAGGATTCTAAAAAAATCTTTAAGGGAGATTATTATTATCATCAATATATTTTATCCCAAATCCGTAGTGAATAACACATGTACACCTCGAGAAAACCCATTTATTCTGAAGTTGTGAAAATTATATCATTTTACATACCATATATGGGAGGGACTAGAAGTTGTAAGTGATTTGGACCATTCTCGAACTGAACTTAATTTTTCGAGAAAAACGATGTATACGAAATTTAAACGAACGGACAAACGGACGAATAGAAGTGCGGTTTCAACCTCCCTACACGAACATATATGCTTTACATGCGAAAGCGTAACGACTCCCAGAATTTTTTTTAGTAACAGTTAAATAACTTTTCTCCACCTCTTAAAATTACAGCAACCCTTTAACGAAGACCCCGATCGAAACAAAGCCCCTTAATCAATCCAACTGAATACCTTTACAATGAAAACAACCCTCCTAATTCTCTCATTTCAAAAACCCCAACCTCTTCAATCATCACAATCAATTTTCCCATCCATCGATAAATGAAAATCTGAAATTAAATCGAGCCAAGACAAGACAATCATTGTCTTCATTTCTTGTCAAATTCACTGGAGGTTTACGAGAAAACAAAGAGCCCTGGATGGTGAAATAAATTTTTCTATTTTTTTTTCAGGAAAATCTATACACCTTCTCATTTTAGTATTCCTGTTCTGAACTCAATCTGGAAAATCTGTACGGATTTCTGAGAAATCTTTTGTCGATTTTACGAAGCACCCTACTCACTTCATTTGGCCCAAGGATTTTGACGGGGAAAAACCTGTGGAAAACCTGTAATGAAACTTTTGTGTTTGTCCTCCCTCTCATATCCTGGTGTACCAGGCTGGCTGGATTTTTTTCTACAACTCTCCAATGCTTATACTATACTCGTCATCAAGGACGAAAACAATGATATTTACAATCGATGGATTCAATGAGAGGAAAATTGACGAATGAAAGCCGCTTGAGGAAAATAAGAAAGGCAGAAGAATAACGACGAAAACTGAAAAAAAAAATATTGTAAGGTAGAATATAATACAAGAACACGCTTGAACAAAGGATAAAAATCATGTCCTTTTTTTCTTTATCCTCTCAATCTTATTGTGATGTTCGGGAAAAAAGAAAAGTTTACCAGGTTGGAAGTTTCTCCGGATAGAATTGGTAGAGCCTACACAGAAGAAGCAATGCAAGATTGGCCATAGTGCTTTTGACAGGTTTTTGTAAGTTAAAAA
The DNA here is from genome assembly GCA_963669355.1 of Chorisops tibialis. Classification (NCBI taxonomy): domain Eukaryota; kingdom Metazoa; phylum Arthropoda; class Insecta; order Diptera; family Stratiomyidae; genus Chorisops; species Chorisops tibialis. The sequence continues at coordinate 164,980,677 of OY770263.1, read as the reverse complement.
GTAATCAAAAATTGGGCAAATTTTAAAGTAAATTCTTCAATACTGGGCTTTTGACTTGTTGGGGGTGAAAATTGATCCGTGGTTTAAGTTTGTGAGTAACAATTACAAACTTCAATTGGATTTCGATTCGGTTCGATTGGAATTTTTCATTGTTGAAAAATATTGATTTCAAAAGTGAATTAGTTGTTTTGGAAGTTACTGAAATAACTACAAAAGAAGTTTCAGATTTACAGCTTTTCTAGATTCCATGAAAACTATTTAATCGTAAATTTAAATTTTAAAAGGGGAAGATAGTCTATTTTGGTAGGCCAAAAAGTGGAAAGTGTGTAGTAAGTGTGTAATGGGTTGGTATTTGGCGTAATAATTCTACAAGCTATAAACATATGGCATTACATAATGTTAAGCGTTATGCACTGAATTATTTCCACCCTATGAGACAAATTAAAAGGTACCAAAAATATACAAAACTTACCCAATCTCTTTGAAATCTCTGAGTTATGCATTTTTGGATTATCTTGAGCAATTTTTCGTCGCTGTAATCTGGACCATACCATAAATGCATTCATCGGCCGTTTGATGTGTTCCTCAGCCTGTCGTTTCGTTGTATTCTGTATCATCAAACTAAAAAAGACATCACTAAAACAAAAATGATCACATCACATATTTCATAATACAACAAACAGTAACAATAACGAAACAGTTAAGTAACAATACTTCTATTTCTAAATGGCGCTACAGCCCAAATCGGACCTAGGTCTCCTGATATTAAGGTTCCTTAACATTTTTTATTATTGTGGAAGGGTTGTTAGCGCTTCGCACAGCCCTCTTTCTACGAATTTTTCATTTTCGTAGATTGAGGTGACCAAGGTATATCCAAGCAGGCAATGTGCCGGAATTATATATTGCGCCGACCGGGATTTGAACTCACGACCTTCGCATTACAAGACCAACACGCCACCTACTAGGCTACACCTTAGCTAAAGTAACAAATTAGTAACTTTCAAATATATTCATATAGAAACTATCAGTTAGTAGTAAAGAATTAATCGGAAAATAATAAGTACTGCTCGAAGAAAATTACAAAAAAAAAAAAAGAAAATTACCTGGCACTATTTCCACCATTCATCAAACTTCCCATATTTTGATGCAAATTTGTCATTGATGGTGCCGATGATGATGACGATGTTTGCGAACTATGATGACTACCACTGTTGTGCGAATGATGATGCGATGCTGGATGGATATGATGATGGGGATGATGCAGAAGTGACGAGGATGTACTAGAGCCGGACGATTGTGGTATTGAGACGGTTGAAACGGATGGTGATGATGCAGAGATTGCTGAGAGTGCGGCGGCAGCACTTGATGAATTCGATGAAGATTGCGATGTATGAAGGGCTTGTTGCGAATGTAGATTTAACGAGTTTAGTGGTATGTGATTATGAGTGTGGTGTTGTGAGCTATGGTGATGTTGTGGTCCACCAACTGATGATGATGAAAGGTGATTCTGGAGACTTTGACTCGTTGATATTGATAGCGGATGCGTTAGGGATATGCCGGAGAGTGATAATGATGGGATACGATCCATCATTGTGTCCTGGAAATAAGAGAAAGAGAGAGAAAAAAAAAGAGTGATTAGGTTCTTTTATTACGACTGGATGACTTACTTAAAGGAACTGAGTAAGTTTTAAATGAAATTAATATCATTAAGCTAAAACAACAGAGTACGATGCTCAATTTTTACTCGCGACAAGCCAAATCGGAATGCTGAAATACATTCAGTTTCTTAACTATTACTTTAGTCTAATATTTATTTTTTTTTCAACGTTTTTTTTTATGTGTACAATATTACACAATTTTATTTTAATTGAATTAGCCATACCCCACCATGTAAGTCACACCTTCAACCAGATAGACCACGTTCTAATTTAGGAAAGGGCTGCTTCCAGCATACTTGATATACGAACTCTCCGTGGTGCGAATTGTGACTCTGATCACTATCTAGTCAGAGCTAAGTATCGATGCAGAATAGCTTGTCGTGGATATTCGAAAACGAGTAGAGCTCGCAAATTCAATGTCGACAAGCTTAACGACGAAACGGTGGCGCAGGCTTACATGTTCGCATGTAATAAACACCTGACACCAATATATGAAAATATCCAAAATATGGCAGTGGAGAATGTGTGGATGAAAATACGAGACGGCATCAAATCCTCCGCAGAAGAGGTATTAGGGTATCAAGCACGGCGAAAAAATAATGATTGGTTCGACCAAGAATGTCGCGATGCAATAGATAGAAAGAACGAACGGCTTACAAAATGTTTACTGAACGACCAACACGAGCCAAAAAAGAAAGATATGACGAGCTTAAGCGATATGCGAAAAAGACCTGCAGACGAAAACAAAGGAAGTACCATAATGACAAAATACAAAAAATGGACGACGATATGAGAAAAAATAAAACGCGGGACGCATACGCAATAGTAAGAGACTTAAAAAAGGGGATATAAACCAAAAACCAGTCTCTGCAAAGACGCAGAGAGCAACATCATTAGCGACACACAAGAAATCAAAAGGAGATGGGCTTCCTACTTTGAACATCTTTTGAATCCCCCCCCCCATTAGCACCGATCACGACAGACAACATTTCAATTGAAGCCCCAACTGACGAAGATGAACCATCATCGACACTATCCACGCTTGCTGAAATCAAAGCAGCCCTATGTGACCGAAAACCAAACAAAGCGCCGGGAATTGATGAAATACCAGTTGAAATTCTGAAAAACGGTGGAAATTGTGTCACTGAAATACGGCACAACATGATATGCAAAATTTGGACGTAGGAAATCATACCCGACGATTGGCAAAAAAGCACTATATGCCCAATTTACAAGAAAGGAGACAAACGCTGCTTTGAGAATTACAGAGGAATATCATTGTTGCGTACGTCCTACAAAATACTGACAAAAATAATGGAACGTCGTCTTAAGCCCTGTACTGATCAAATAATTGGCGAATACCACGTCGGATTCAGAACCGGACGATCTGTAACAGACCAGATATTCTCGGTGAAACAGGTGCTTGAGAAATGCTGGGAATATAACACAGACGTGCACCAAATATTCGTAAATTTTAAACAAGCATACGACAGTATCGACAGGAGCGTATTGTACCAAATCATGCTTGACTTTGGAATTCCTCCAAAACTAGTCCGACTAACAAGACTCACAATGACGAACACTGAATCCCAAGTGAGAATACAAACCGATTCTACAACCAGCTTTCGAACGGAATGTGGTTTAAAGCAGGGAGATGGTCTAGCCCCCATGCTTTTCAACTTGGCACTAGAGTATGTCGTCCGAAAAATCCCAGTCGACACCAACGGGACACTACTATTGAAGTCCAGCCAACTAGTAGCATATGATAATAATAATAATTTATTCATCAAAAAATTGATTACTACATTTATCGACAGTTATGCACAGTTGGAAACAATAAAAAAGAATAAAAATAATTAAACAGAATTAGGTACACAGAAATTTAAATTTTTTACAAAATCAAACATTATTAACATCAAGAAAGCTGACTTTTTACTTGTGGGACACTTATGTGAAAATCCAATTGCGAGAAGAAGTTATTGAAATCTCTTAACATGAATGAAACTGGTTCATAAGACCCGTAGTTCGTGCGATGCTGCGGAATTTTACAAAGCTCATAATTTCGCAAAGGACGACATGGCACGTTGAATTTAATCATAGACAGCAATTTGTCAGACTCAATTATACCTGAAATGACTTTAAAACCAAAAACAACTCTGGCATGTATCCGCCTTTTCTCAAGGGAATCCATAGACAGCAGATTTAAGCGATCAACATATGGCGGTAACCTGAGTGGATCGGACCAAGGAAGGCCCTGAAGGACAAACCTTAAGAACCGACGCTGAACTGCTTCGATCCTATCTATGTGAATGGAATAAAATGGTGACCAGATAGGACTAGCATACTCTAGGATAGATCGGACAAATGCACAATACAACATTTTCGTTGTAAAGAAATCATTGAATTCTTTCGATTGTCTCCTAACAAAACCGAGGATAGCGTTCGCTTTACCAGCAATGTGATTCACGTGATCATCAAAGGTAAAATTACAGTTGAATAGTACGCCCAAATCAAGTACTTTGTCAGAACGAAGTAAAGAGCATCCATCTACAACATAGTCAAAATTCATTGAAATTCTCTTCTTAGAATACGAAACAGCAGTGCACTTATTAATGTTGAGATGTAAATTGTTAAGTAGGCACCAGTTATGAAAACGCGAGATATCACTTTGCAATAATAGACAATCATTGCTGCTGGAGATAATCTTAAAAATGTTCGCATCATCGGCATAGAGAAGAATGTTCGAGTTAGAGATAAACGAACTCATGTCATTAATAAAGAGAAGGAATAGAAGTGGACCCAGATGGCTACCTTGCGGAACGCCTGAAGTATTAAATATTTCAGAAGATAAGGCTCCACGAAAGTGTACTTTCTGAATGCGATCACTAAGATACAACTTAATCCAAAGGACGAAAATATCAGGAAAACCAAGCAGGCGGAGCTTATGCACAAGAATATTATGGTCAATTTTGTCAAAGGCTTTACTGAAGTCAGTGTATATGCAATCGACCTGCTTCCCGTTTTCGATAGCAGAAAGACAGAAGTTCGAAAATTCGATAAGATTAGTTACAGTGGATCTGCCTTTGACAAAGCCATGCTGGAATGATCCAATAATCGACTTGGAATGGAAATACATTACATCACACACAATGGATTCAAATAGCTTAGCAACACATGGAAGATTCGCTATAGGCCTATAATTACTTACATTGTCTCTTTTACCAGACTTAAGTAAGGGCATTGTAGTTGAGTATTTCCATGACATAGGGAAAACTCCACTACGATCACAGAAGAAGGAACACCATCTGGTCCACTGGAGAAATTAATAGCAAGTTTATCAATGTATTTCAAAATAGTAGATTCGTCAATGAAAAAATCTTTAGGAACCAAGGACGAAGAAGGAAACTCAGACATGTATTGAAAGTTGCCAACGGATGTTAGCGGCGTACTGCAATTGAAGGCGGTCCGGAAATGGTTGGAAAATAAGTTGCTAATTGTAGTGGGATCAGCACTGACTACATCGTTAAAAAACATACTGGAAGGATAACCATCAGAGTTTTTCTTAGAGTTGACAAAATTCCAGAATTATTTCGGTTTATCTTTAAAAGAGTTTTTAACAGTAAAAAGGTATTGGTTATATGCAGCTCGAGACTGAATTATAAAACAATTACATAGGCTTATGTAAATTATGTAGTCCGTATCACTCCTTGAGAACGAGTAAGTTTTCCAAGCTTTCGTTTTTAGATTTTTCAAATTAATTAAATCATCGTCAAACCAGGGAAACCTCCTGGTAGGTTTCGAACAAACTGCAGGGACACAACGCAGAAAGCAGCCATTTAAAATCGTGTAAAAATTAGAAGTGGCTTTGTCAACATCAGATTCATTCAACACAGACGACCAATCGCAATTGGATATGTCAAGATTTAAAGTTTCAAAGTCAGCTTTTTCGAAATTAAAATAATTACTAAATAAAATAAATAAATAATAAATTCTGTCCGAGAGTTGAATGTTGCGTGAAGCGCAGGATGAATTGGCAAGTCAAGCAGCAAAGGGCTGTGACATCTATCAACCGTCGTAAGGCTGGCATCAGATGAGAAGATCAGATCCAAAAATCTACCATGATCGTTCGAAATCGGACACACTTGGAAAAGTCCCGTAGCAAGCATGTTGTCCACAAATTGTACTTCATGTCGGGCATAGGAGAAATACGAAGGCGACATACAAACCTCACTATCATCAGAGCGTAGCCACTGTATTTGCGGCAAATTAAAGTCGCCCAGAATTAAAATTACATTAACATTCTAGCAAGATCCTTCCCTAGTGCTAAGGAGGTACTTGTCAATCTTGACTCCGCCGCAAAAAAAGTCAGGTTGCGCATTAACGAAAGCAAAGCAAAAGTGATGACGCAAACAAAAAGGAGAGTACCTATCAGACAAAACATAACAATTGCGGAATATAATTTGGAGAGTGTGAACAATTTCATATATCTTGGGGCTAATCTAGCAAAGGACGGTATTGAAACAGAAGAAATCAAACGATGGATAATGCTTGCAAATAAGACGTATTATTCTGTACTTCTAATAATGAAATCCAAGAAAGTGCACACGAACAATAAGCTGCGAAAATATAAAACTATTATACGACCTGTGCTCTGTTATGGCAGCGAGACGTGGAGATTAACGCGAACTTCCGAAAAAGCAGTTAACGTATTCGAAAGAAAGGTACTCCGAAGAGTGGGCTGGCCATGCAGAGCGAACGGAAAATAGATGAATCCCCAAACGTGCTATGAAAGGCAAAGCGAGTGGTAAGCGGCCAGTAGGCAAGCCACGCAAGCGATGGGAAGACTCGGTTGATGAAGATAGCAAAGCAATCTTAAAAAACATAACAGGGCTACGATTGCGCGTAAAGCGCAATCTTACGATACTCTAGATGAAATAGAATTTTTTGTGATCCCAAAAAATTTTGTATGGGGAGTGTTAGAAGGGGTGATAGCATTGAACTAATTTTTTCCCCATCATGCTAAAGTAGCTATAAAAATGTTTTATACAAAATGCTTACTCCAAAAATTGAATGGGAACTGAAAAAATTAGTTAGTTAGATTTAGTGAAAATGTGCAGTTTGTATGGGAGGTGGTAGAAAGAGTGGGGCGATTAGAGTGACTTTTTTCAGAAATAACTAGGAATATTGTAAAATTGACATCTCTGAAATTTCAGACTAGTGCCATTTATACTTTTCAAGAAAATCGATTTTTTGTGAAGTTGTGAAACTGTGTCATATTGTATGGGAGGGGGTAGAAGCAGTGAAGGTAATCAAATATTTTTTTCTGATCTTAGTGCTAATACTAATTAAGTATTTATTAAAAAATATGAGCTCAATAAATGTTATATGTTCTGAGAAAATCGTCTTAGAGCATTTCATGAAAAAGTGTAGTTTGTATGGGAGGGGGTGGAAGGAGAGGGAGGAAGCAAATAATTTTTCTACTGTAGATTAAAATTACTATGAAAATAACATATCCGAAAATTCAGACTAATAGCTTTTATACTTTTCGAGTAAATCCGTTTATTGTCAAATTACGAAATTGTGTCATTTTGTATGGGAGGGGGTAGAAGGGGTGAAGCTAATAGTCTAAATTTTTTTGGGCTTACTAACAATTTCAAATAAATATTTGGTGCACAATTTCAGCTCTCTAAATTGTATACGCAATGAGTAAATTGGCTTAGAGTAATTCATGACAAGTACAGTTTGTATGGGAGGTGGTAGAAGGAGGGGGAGGATACGCATAATTTTCGTACGGTAGATTGATATTATCATAAAAGTAACATATTTCAAATTTCAGGCCAATAGCTTTTATACTTTTCGTGCAAATCCGTTTATTGTCAAATTGCGCAATTGTGTCATTTTGTATGGGAGGGGGTAGAAGGGGTGGAGCGATTTGGCCGGTTCACGAACTTGACCTTACTTTTTTGTCAAAAACGACGTGTACAAAATTTGAACTATCTAGCTCAACGCGTTCTCAAGCTAGAGCGCGCACAGACGGACGGACGGACGGACGGACGGACGGACGGACGGACGGACATCCGGTTTTGAGATTTTTGAGTGATAATATTAATTTCTGTATTCATCATATTTTTCTCCGAGCCTTATTTCTTGGCGTTACAAACTTTAGAGCGAACTTATAATACTCTCAGATTTCATCTAGAGTATAATTAGCAGCTGGAGGACAGGGTCTTTGGATGGAGACAATTGAAGGCGACGACTTCAAGAGGCCAAGGCCCGATTTGGACTGTCGCGCCATTGATGATGAAATAAACAATAGCTATCGGTTTAAATATAAAACATAACTAGAGCATAATAGTAATTTTCAATATTTGTTAATCGAAGGTAATAATAACTAATTGCGATATATAGTTTATAATGCGTTTTATACAGAATAGCATTATTTTCATAAATGCTTACCAAAACGAAACAATTTTACTTTATTATTTCAATAATAAAGTATTGTGATCGACTTGAAAAAAAAAAAAAATGTTGCTACCCGGAAATTTTGTTTTTTTTTGCGTTTCATGGCTCAAATAGCCGAAAAATGCAAAAAAAAATCCGTCTGTCTGTACGCGGTCCGCCATACGCTGGTGTGTACGCTCAGCGCATATTAACTCCCAAACCCTTCAAGATAGAAAGCTAATTTTTGGAGGGATTGTAGATAGTTGCGGATCTCTGGCGGACACCCATTTTGTGATGCAGTGTATAATTTCGCTTGACGCTGTCGAAAACCTTCTCGAAGTCCTCATTAGATGTAGTGACGAACGAATATTATCTCTACGGTTTTTGTATGGTCTGCACAGAATGACCCTTTACGAAACTCATCCTGATAAATTCCGAGAGAGCTCTCTATAATATCTATAATCCTATGAGAATTACTTTAGCTAAAAATGTAGATACAGGTAGACATATACGAGTACCATACCGATTGCCACAATCCCGAATTTCGCTCTTCTTCCGGATTGTAACAATACCGCTCTCCTTCTATTCAGCCTGATATGTTCCTTCATTATACACCGCACTGAAGAGTGAGAGGGGCTTATCGGCTATATATATTTTTTCCCGCCATTGACTGAATAGAATACTAATAGAGAATTGTTGGGTTTGGATGTTTGGAAATTGTTCAGTTTCTGAAATATCTACCTCTGATAATCATAATTAATCCTTCTCTCCGCTAACAGCCTCCTTAAGCTATATTTGAGCATCGCGGTAGTTCAGTCTCAAGTTGGGAGTTGTTTACTTGACATCGGGTTGAGAAATGATTGCCAATTTGCCTTTATTCCCAACGCCAGGATTTCTCAACGCGTACCCCACAGATTCATCTGCATATGGTAGAAATGTTTCTCTGGCTCTCTCCTGGTTGTAGTCCAGTCTGACAATCCTATCCAAGATAGGTTCCCAGCTGATGAGACTGTTTCTCGCTCTCTGGGTAAGAACCACCGCAACTCCATTTTTTGCTTCACACTACGGACCAACGTACATAATAGTGTTTCCGGTCAATGTTCGTTTTTTTTGATCCTATCAACCTGACCTCGCTCAAGCTCAAGACTTAGATGTCATATTGCTCTTCACGGTCGATCACTGATTGGTGGTGTATGGTTCGAGTGGCCACAGCCCTTCCACCGTCATTCAATGTTCCAATGTCCTGAAAGCCAATCATATCCCTCTGTTCCCGATTTCCGTTTCTCGTACCAGTTAGATTTTAAGATCACGGGTGATAAGCCCATGATCCAGTGAGTGTCCATTAGCGATTTGTATGTCTAAGAGGACCGACTGTGGATGTTTTTTACTGGCCCATTCCAAAGGGGAAGTTTCACGAAACTCGCATAGATTCTAAATACTTTAAATCAAAAAGAACTAAAAACTAAAAAAAAAACATTTTATTTTTTAAACGTACAGTTCAAAATTTTGCACTTTGAGATCGAAAACAGAAATAAATATTTTTGTTATTTATACTTTGGGTTTAAATTACTCTATATCTGGTAGAAAAATTGTAGACGTTCTCCAAACACGAAGTAGCTGTTTTCGATATACAATTTTTAAGGCTTGCAGAGAAATATTATGAAAATATATATCATTCCCAGCGATATCGGCAGTTTAATCGAGTTCTACTGTCGAAAAAATACCCCATGTTTGGGAGACAAACAACATTGCTGAAGATCTAACTTGATCGGAACAGCCGATCATAGGGGTATTGAGTATAAAAAAATTGGCCAAAAGTGCAATTTTCAAGCTTCAATGTTCATCATTTTCTAGAATAGCCAAGGGATGGTCCCATCTACTTTTAACGTTTGTTTGGCATTGTTCGAATATTAAGTATGTCAACCATATTCGCTAATTGGATTTATTTTGAATAGATCGAAAAATTTTTCAACCTCTTTAAAGAGTGTTTTATATTTTCAAAATTATTAGTCAAATGAAGAATATTGCTGTATTTTTTAGATATGGATTCTTATACTAAAGATACGTAGACAATTTTACATTTAATTTTAAATCCCATACTACTAATAACTCTGATAGATACAGGATTTGTGACATGACAATTTGTAGGTATTTCTAACGTATTTTAATATCCTGAAATAAAATATAAAAAGAGAATTTTTCTATCGCCTAGAGATGTGCGATCGTCCGTTCGTCATTTCGTCCATCTGTCCGGGGTCCTCTCTAACTCGAGAACGCGTGAAGCTAGAAAGTTCAATTTTAGTACTTATTGTTTTTGATAAAAAAGTAAGGTAAAGTTCGTAAACGGGCTAAATCTCTCCACACCCCTTACCCCCTCCCAAACAAAATGGCACAATTTTGGAATCTCACATTACACGGATTTTCTAAAAAAGTATAAAAACTATTGATTTCAAATTTGGAATATATTGTTTTATACTGATTTCAATCTACTGTATAAAAATTATTTGAATCCCTCCGCTCCTTCCACCACCTCCCATACAAACTGTACATTTTCTTAAAATACTACAAACCAATTTACTCCGTACGTATAAAAGTTATCGAGAATTTTGCACTAAAAATTACTTTAGAATTAGTAGTAAGACCGAAAAAAAATAAACGATTAACTGCATCCTTCTATTCCGTTCCATACAATATGACATAAGTTCATAACTCAATTTCACAACGTTACAAAAATTCGATTTTCCTGAAAGGTATGAATGCTACTGATCTGCAAATTAAAACATGTCGATAACATGATGTTTAAAGTTGGTTTGGTGAATGTTTTCACAGTACATTTTGAATTAAAAGAAAAGATTTCCGGATTCTACACTGTTACGCTTTATTATTCGTGACGTTTCGGTCTCTGCTGAGATAAAGTTTGATAAAGGTCTCAGCAGAGACCGAAACGTTACGAATAATAAAGCGTAACAGTGTAGAATCCGGAAATCTTTTCTTTTAATGTTTAAAGTTATTTCTGATAAAAAATCATTAAGAACTCCCCAATCCTTTACAAAACCTCCCATACAAACTGCACACCAACTTTCTTAGTAGGTACCTGCATTGTGACCATAAAGTACCGAGACTTTGTAATTAAAATTAGTCTGGGAAATGATATTAAAAAATTTTTTTTTTCGTAAACAGGTAGGACTGTCTTTAATTATTATCCCAAAAATCTGCATGGTCTGTTAATCAGTTTGTTTACAGCAGCTGGTTGAATGGGTATACATCAGTAGTCCACGACGATTTTTGTTTTATGTTCTCGATCGACTGAAAACGGGTTCCACGGAGCGGTAATTTCAGTTTCAATGGTAGAAATAAGTCACATGGGGCCAAATCTGGTGAATACAGTGGTTTATTGATGGAATTCGTTGCTTTTTTGGCCTTAAGTTTAGTCACAATTGAGGCTCATTGCGATGGAGCATTTTCATCGCGGAAAATCCATGAATTCTCTTCCCACAATTCCAGTCGTTTTTCGAGGATTTGCTCAATTGAAACGCTTCAATATGATTACATAGTACTCCTTTTTGACCATTTGTCCCTCCGGAATGAATTCATGATGTATCGAATCTCGAATATCGAAAAAACAATGAGCATCGTCTTGATTTTTGAGCGGCTTTGTAGTGTTTTTTCGGTTTCGGCTCATTTTTTGCCTCCTTTCTGATGATTGTTGACTGATTTGCATGTCAAACTCATATACCCATGTTACATTACCAGTTATGATGCGCTTCATGTATGTGGGTTGAAATTCGCACGATCAAGCATGTCCAAAGAAAAGATACTCGATACACACCAACACTTCTGTCCTAATAGAGTTTGGATAATGCATGTATAGCGATCGCGCGGGAAATTTCGCCCGAAATTTTAATTTTCTCAATCCTTTTTCTTTTATGAAGTAAACACAATCAAACTGAATTGTTATTTATGAAAGTCATATTTATTTTCGGTTTTAATGAGAATTCTATTCAAAAACTTGTAGTTTAACGCAAGTTTTCGCTCATGTTCGTACATTTGAAATCGGTCAAACTCAAGTTTGGCTGATTTTCGTATTTCTTATGTTGCCTTCTTGTGCTTCTAAATGCACTGTTGGTATTAGAGCATTTCCCAAACTCTATTAGGACAGAAGTGTTAGTGTATATCGACTATCTCTAGTCCAAAGTGACCTGTTCACGGTATTTTTTTCTAAGAAAATTCAGCTTTTGGAACGACTCGAGCAAGGACGCGATTAATGGCCAAAGTATCCACCAAAATCGAACGAATGGACTTGCAAGAGATGTCGAGCTCTCCTGCTATCTCCCTAACACTGGTATAACGATTTTCGAGCACCATTTCCTTCACTTTTTGAATGTTTTCGTCATTTGAAGAGGTCGGAGGTCGTCCAGAACGAGGCGTGTCTTCAAGTATCTCTCGACTGTCCTTAAAGGCATTGAACTACTCGAAGGTTCGTGTTTTTATATGTTTTTTATATTATCATCGTAAGTCCCTTTTCAACAATCTCAATGATTCCGCACACGAAATTTGGTTGGAAACACAAAATTTGAGACAAGCTCTTTGTTCCATTTTTTTATCCATTGTAAAAATCGCCGTGGACTACTGAGGTGTACCCATTCAACCAGCTGCTGTAAACAAACTAATTAACACTACACACCAACTAATGGCTTCTGAATCTGTTTTCTATTTGTTGAACAGCAAAAGGCTTTGAGTTCTAAATTTCTTATTGTTTTTCATTTACTGTGACCGCGGCTGACTTTAAATAAAATGCCTAGGCAGTACGTAAATAGTACCGACAGTTATTGTTACGTGCGGAGTGCTAACTCTTAAATTGCAATACGTAATTTTACTGTCCTTGTGTTAGAAGCTTACGATTTTGATTTCGGAGTTAAACTTAAAGAGCAAGATATAGCTTGGGCCCCTCATATCTGCTGTAAGACTTGTTTAACGTTGGTAATAGGTTGGTTACGAGGTGCAAAGCGTACAATGGCCTTTGCCGTACCAATGGCTTAGAGAGAACCGAAGGATCAAGTCACAGATTGCTATTTTTGCCACACGATAATTAAATGTGCTGGACTAAGGTCCAACCATACTGTTAGGTATCCTAATGTACTGTACGGCCCGTTAAACATAGCTATGAGCTTCCTGTACCAAAGCCACCAGAATCTTGGAGCGCTTTTAAAGCAGTTATTGTAAATTTTCTTGGAAGTGTGAAAGCTGACAATTACAAGGATATTGAGAACTAGTTAATGCTTATAAAGGAATGAGTTGTAACATGTCCCTCAAAATCCACTTTCTAGACTCTAATCTCGATTTCTTCTCCGAAAATTTGGGGGCAGTAAGTGACGAACATGGGGACGCTTTTCGAAAGCTTTTGAGCAAAATTTCAAATTGATAGGTTTTAATTTTTAGGTGATAATTGATTTTTAAAAATGGTCGAAAAAATAATTTTGTATGGGTTGGGGTAGAAATTTGGGAGGTATTCGACCAGTTAATATTTCATTATTTAGAAATTTTTTTCTTAATGCATTTTGCAAATTTTCAAGTTTCTATCTTAAAATTTCACTCAAAAATTTTCAGTTTATGTGTTTTTTAATTGCACATGAAACACCTTGTGGACGTTAGATCAGGGGGGTCGGTGCATAACTATTGTAGAATTTTTATTATTTTTTCTGTATGCATAATAAATACATGTATTCAGATGAAAAAAAATTAAACTTTGCATCTCTTACCAGAGCCCTAAGAAAATCACTCAAAGTTTTCGACATTTTTGCTTACCACCTCCCTCCTCTTATACCTTCCGACGTGAAACTTTTACCAAAATTCAAAACTGTGTAGTTCTAGAATTTGACAAAATTTGAATTTGATATGTGCTCACAGTTTCGAGATATAATGGTTTGAAATTTTGGAAAGTGCAATGCTCCCCATTTCCCCCACTACTATTTTCTCCAAATATTATATTTTCTCGTATTTCTCTAGAACGGTTTAATATATGTACCAAGTTTCAATTAAATAGTTCAACAAATAGCCAAGATATTGATTTTTAAGTGTTTTTCTTTGCATACCTTCTGACCCTCCTCCTTATCAAATTAGTCTCTATGTAAGTTGATTCCTGTCGATCTATATGCCACCTTGATGGTCTAAAAATGTAAATTTTTTTGGCTAAGTAATTTCAAAGATATAATCATTTGAAAAATTCGGCCGACAATTGGTTGCTCCCCAGCCCCCCCCCCCCCACCCCTCTTTGCACCACAATGGATAAAAAAATTAAATTAATTTTAAAAGGTTGTCCCACAAACCCTTTTATATGTATGTCGATTTTTAGCTTCCAGGCTGTAACCATGTTTGAGATATTTGAATTCTTAGTATTCGGCTTAAGTGCTGCCCCCGCCTCCCCCTGAACTCTTGCATCCCCGAAAATGGGTGTCCGGCTGAGATCAAGTCGATCACAATACTTTATTATTAAAATAATAAAGTAAAACTAGTATACAGAAATAATTTAAATCAATAAAATGCACTGGCAAGATTACTAAAATATTATCGGGATTACAAATTGCAACACGCCGTTTTCCAATGCTACTACTACATACTTCTGCAATGGCACTACAGCCCGAATCGGGCTTTGGCCCCCTTATCTTCAGGTTCCTTAACATTTTTCGTTATTTATTGTGGAAGGGTTGCTAGACCTTCGCATAACCCTTTATCTTCGAATTTTTCATTTTCGTAGATTAAGGTGACAAAGGTATAACCAAACAAGAAATGTGCTGGAATTATGCGTCGACCGGGATTTGAACTCACGACCTTCTCAGTAAAGACCAACAGGCTACCCACAAGGCTATACCCTAGCTGCAAACAGCTGCACTAACGGCAAAAAAGGAAGGGGTTTTTGCATCGCATCATCACTGCCGATGAGATGTGGATTCATTACAATAACACAAAGTAAAAAAAATCGTGGGGATACCGCGGCCATGCATCAACAAAGACGGCCATGCATAAACATCGACGGCCAAGCCCAACATCTCTTCTTCTTCTACAATGGTGCTACAGCCCAAATCGGACTTTAGCCTTCTGACATTCAGGTTCCTTAAAATTTTTCATTACTTATTGTGAAAGAGTTGTTAGCCCGTCGCACAATCCTCTTTCTACGAATTTTTTCATGTTCATAGATTGAGGTGACCAAGGTATATCCAAGTAGGCAATGTGCTGGAATTATATATTGCGTCGACTGGGATTTGAACTCACGACCTTAGCATTACAAGACCAACACGGTACCTACTAGGCTACACCCTAGCCTAACATCCAAGGCTCGAAAGTCACCAGCTCGGCGTGGTGTATTATGAGCTGCTGCAATCAGGTGAAACCATCACGGGAGATCGCTTCAAAAAACACCAAATGCGTTTAATGCGTTCGAGAATTGAAGAAGAAACGGCCGCAATACGAGGAGAGACACAACAAATTGATTTTGCTGCACGACAACACCCAGCCTTATGTTGATCACGTTGTGAAAACCTAAAACACTGAAATGGGATGTCTTACTCCGCCGTATTCTCGAGTTATCGCGCTTTCCGACTATCACCTATTCTGATCGATGACGCATGGCCTGGTTGAGCAGCACTTTCATTCTTACGAAGAAGCCCAAAACTGGGTCGATTTGAGGATTGGCTCAAAAGAAGAGAATTTTTTTTGACGCGGAGTCCGTATGCTGTCAGAAAGATGAGAAAGGTTTTGGCTAGCAATGAGCATTTCCTTGCATAATAAATATTTAACCATTTTTACACAATAAAGACTCGCATTTTGAAAAAAAGGCGGTTCTCAATTTGTACTCCAAATAGTTGGATACTTTCTTTTTGATTTTTTCATTTAATTCTTTAAGCAGTGCGGTGTTACTTGGGAGTATATGCGGCTTCAAACACAAACACATGAGTTGCCCTTAACGGACAAGATGTGAAAGAGGTGCAGAATTTTTTTACTGCGGGATGATTATCGCCATGAGCAGTGTCAGGTCTTCGGTACCTTTTCTGTAGGTTAAAGCAAATCTGCCATCGTATGAAATTGCGAATGTTTGAATTTTATTAAATTAGTGATTTTATAGGTTGTTTGTAAGAGGTATAGGGTTGGATAGGCCTATTATTTGACTGCTGGTCTCTTAAAAGTTGTCGAATGTCGATGACAGATGGAAATTTACCATGAAATGCTCGTCGTTGAATTTTATTACGAATTTATTTAGCGGACCCGAAAATAACAGCCGATATACTCCTTCCACTCTTTACTGAGGTGTGGAATACTGAATGGAAGGAGGGCGTCATTGTGAAAATTCCGAAGAAGGACGACCTTCGGGATTGTGGTAATTGGCGTAGTATATGTCTACTTACTGCCGTATCAAAAACTATGGCTAAGGTAATTCTCAATAGGATTAGTGATGTCGTCGAGAGCACTCTCGAAGTTTATCAGGCTGGATTCCGTAAAGGGTCGTCTTGTACCGACCACACAAATACCCTACGGATAATATTAGAGCAGTCAGCCGAAATGGGTTCGCTACTACATCTCACGTTTGAGGACTTCGAGAGGGCTTTCGACAGCGTTAAGCGAGATTACATATGGAATGCTTTGCGTAGGAGAGGTATTCCAGATAAGGTCATATCTATGATTAAAGAATCCTCGCGTCCTACATAGATGAGAGCTCTCGGACAGCTCTCCTCTATGCTTTCTTGTGCGAACAGGTGTCAGACAAGGCTGCATATTATCACCAGCCCTGTTTCTGGTGGTAATAAATGACATCTTGAAAGCTGCACTGGAAGGTGGGGAAGGTAAAGGTCTTCAATGGAGACTATTTAACATCTTAAGTCACCTTGATTATGCTGATGACGTGTGTTTGCTTGCACATACCCGTTCGGACTTAGAGTCAAATGTTCGCTCGTTGCATTCTAAATGCAAAGAGGCGGGACTGAAAATAAATGTGCGTAAAACCAAGTACATGCACATGGGTTCGAACGCAAGCACACCGATTGTTCTTAATGGACAGGATGTGGAAGAGGTGCAAGATTTTTGCTATCTCGGAAGCATTGTCAGCATGGACGGCGGAGCCGAAAAGGATGTTGAGGCTCGGCTAAATAAAGGTCGTCAGGCCTTCGGTATCCTTTCCCCTTTCTGGAGGTTAAGAGAGATCTCCCTTCGCACGAAGCTGCGAGTTTTTGACGCATGCGTCAAATCCGTGTTGTTATATGATTGTTCTACGTGGAAAGTGACCGTTCGACTTACCAAGAAACTACAGACTTTCGTAAACCAATGCCTCCGGCGCATTTTAGGAATATTCTGGCCAGAAGTGATCTCCAATGACGAACTTTAGAGTACAACTGGCCAGACTAAAATAGGTATAGAGATTCAAAGGCGGAAGTGGCAGTGGATCGGTCATACTTCGAGGAAACCAGAGCGAAACATCGCCAAACAGGCTCTAGATTATAATCCTCAAGGAAGACGTCGGGTTGGTCGACAATATAACACATGGAACCGAGCAGTTGAGCAGGAGACCAGAGGAATAAACAAGTCCTGGCAACCGATGGCCGATGCTCAGGATCGCGCCTTGTGAAAGAGAGTTGTTTTTGTCATATGCCCCTATAGGTGGTCTTAACAGGAATTTGATTGATTGTGTCAAACACCTCCATCCGTCACCGTGCTCCATGTCCACTCCACAGCGAATATTTACGAAAGAATTTGCTCTACATGCGAACAAATAGCTCCAACGCATTTTGGTGATATTCTGTTCGCAAGATGTTGTTTGCAATGACGATTTTTGGAGAACAACTAGACAGACATGATAGACATGGTGATTTAAAGGCGGAAGTGGCAGCGGATCTGTCATACTTTGAGGAAACCACAGCAAAACAGCTCTGAATTATAACCCTCGAGGAAGATGTTGTGTTGGTGGACCATGTAGTACATGGTACTGAGGAATAGTAGGACAGAACAGTTAAGTTAGCAACAATTAAAGACCGATGCTCCAGATTGTGTCTTCTAGAAGACAACTGTTTCTGTCACACACTGCTATAGGGGATGTTAACAGGAATTTGATTGATTGAATTTACATAATAAACTAGTATAAGAACGCTGTATGCAAGTGCTTTAGAATATTTGATCGAAAATCCGGTTGAAAGATCATTGTTGAAGCTTTATGTTAGGGTTACCCTATTACTTAAGAGTTTTACCATATCTTGTTATGTTTAGCGGAACAGTCTGACACTAAGTCTCCATGCAATGGTTGTCTTTGGCAACACGAATTTTTATTGTGACGACAATCAATCATTAATAACCTCTGAGGTCGCAGCTTACACCGAATGCAGGTTCGGTAATCATACTGCTGGATGCAAGTCCTATCTGCTATTACAATCTTTCGTTCGTGGTATTGGGTTGAAATACGCAACTGCACGGAGCTCCGCCGGCCTCACACCACACAGCTCTCCTCTATGCAAGACGCGACACCTTGCATCTTCGTAGGATTCTTTAATCATAGATATAAACTTATCGGGAATACCTCTCCTACGCAAAGCATTCCATATGTAATCTCGCTTAACGCTGTCGAAAGCCCTCTCGAAGTCCTCAAACATGAGATGTAGTGGCGAACCCATTTCGGCTGACTGCTCTAATATTATCCGTAGGGTATTTATGTGGTCGGTACAAGACGACCCTTTACGGAATCTAGCCTGATAAACTTCGAGAGTGCTCTCGACGACATCACTAATCCTCTTGAGAATTACATTAGCCATAATTTTTGATACGGCAGTAAGTAGACATATACCACGCCAATTGCCACAATCCCGAAGGTCGTCCTTCTTCGGAATTTTTAGAATGATGCCCTCCTTCCATTTAGTTGACGAGTTTGGTTAGTAGTCCGTCTATACCTTGAGCTTTCCTTCCCGCCATTGACCGAATGGCGAAAACTATCTTTTCCTTATCGGGGTGATCGTCCCTAATAGAGGATTGTTGCGGTTGGATGTTTGGTAGTTGTTCTGTTTCTGGAATATCTTCCTCTGACAAGATGTTTAAAATATCAGAGAAGTATTCCTTCCATCGCCGCAACTGGTGTTCACTCATATTAAGGAGAGTTTCGTTGACATCTTTCACCAGGTGGTTGACGGTGAAATTTCTGTTCGTCAACTGTTTCCACCTGATACTTCCGAAAACTTAGATAATAGAGCTCACTTACACAATCAACAATCCACCCAAAAACGAACATTCTACCTTTAACGGTCTCTGAGAGATGAGTCCATATATACGGCGTACGGCGGGCCGGTTTTTTTTTTTTTTGGATTTTTTGGCTAAGTCATCAAACCCGAAAAAAAAAATTTTTTTCAGGGTAGCAAATTTTTTTTTCAGTGTCGATCACAATACTTTATTATTAGAATAATAAAGTGAAATGTATGGTATGTTTCGCCTATGTAAGTAGTTACTCTAATTTAGCCGACATATTCGTAGTTAATCTTTGTAATAGAGAATTTTGATGAAATATTTTTTAATGATTTCGAAGCTTTTCTTTAAAATTATCATTGTGATTGTAATTGGGGCTTAATTACTAGTAAGATGGCAGATTGATGCTCTATTAATAGTCGAAATAAACTTTGAAAAACGAGAAAAACGAATTAATACTTCCACTCTACACAGAAAACAAAACCCACCCTAAGATTTGAATACAAGACGATTAAATTGACCAAGTTGTAACTTATTATGTACTCGATTCAAGTACTTTGAAAAACCATCGCCAGCACAACAAACCTAATTAATTCATTCCCGTAAACCTCTCAATAAAATCTCTTAAGCATTAAACAAATCCTAGTAGATCCCTAAAGATTCAATCGTATCACACCTCTTCCCTTACAGCTATAGTAAAGAAAAACCTCTTTCTTTTTAGAACCAATTAACTAATTGATTGAAAATGAGGAGCACATCAACCCTTTAGGCCGGAACCTTTTCAAATTCATAGTCCTTGGCTCTTCGACTATGTCTATATTTAGATCCTGAATAAACAAACAAATCCACTTAGAATTCACCACTCCACCAAAGTCCTTTGCCTTGACGAGCTTACACCACCCATCATAAAGTATTCTATTCTCAATTTTTTTTTTCTTTTCGAAAGAGCCTTCTTTTTTATTCGTCCTATCTAAATTCTTTCCCTTGCTTCCCGAAAATGGAATCCTTTTTATTACCACTACCCGGGGGGTTGAGGTCGAAAGAAGGTGAAAAACATAGGGATAAACCCGATCAACTTCTGTTCTTGTCTCCTTGCTAGTCGGTTTTTTCCAGTGCTATTAAAGCGGAAAATTCATTATCCCGAAAGCACTTGAAACCCATTTTCCATGTGGCTATGGCAGTTTAGGCCGTGCCATAATGCGGAGAAAACCAGTTTCCAGGGTAGAAAGACTGCAATGAATCTGTAGGGGGCGGAGTTGCGATGGACAGAACGAGGGTGGTGTGGTCGATGGTGGCATTTATGGTATTTAAAGTCCAATCTGTTCTCGGTTTGATGGTGTCAACATACTTTCCTTTTTTTTTTGTGTGTGAAGTAAAGAGGATTTCGTACTTAAGGACTAGACGTGTAACTAAGTTGTCAATGAAAGGATGTTTGAATAAGGCGAAGCTTTGGACTTTCTTTAAATAATGGTAACGAAATTCGAAGGATATTTCTAATGTATTTTTTTTTTTTTTTTTAGATTTTTTATAGCATTGAAAGATTACATGATAACACTTTAGTCGTAAATTGGTAACAATAAAAAAACAATAAATACATTAGCTCTAAACAAATTTAACTCGAAACCACACCGCATCTTACACTCTTCTTCGTCACTGAAAAAATGCTACGAAACGAATAAAATCGACATAATCCCTCCCAAACCTTTATCAAATTCTCACCTGCTATGAACATCGCGCATAAAAGCAACAAATCAATAAAATTAAAAGAATCCTTCACGCTCGCACGCTGGATGCCTTAAAATTGGTGGCTTATAATAAATTTCCTTAATCCTCTTGGTCCATAAATGCGGTTCGAAATTTTTCTTCACACATTGCGCGGCAGTATCCACTGTATCTCATAATTTCTTGTTAGCTCGCAAAAATATCTTAGCCACAGAGATACCAGAGACGAAGATATCGAAGACGATAGGTAGGTAGGTAGGCAGACTAGGATCAGAAAAAAAATTATGACAAAACAGGCGTATTCACCTGAGGTGGTAAAACACAAAACCCAGCAGGGAGTCATATTGAAAGAAAACGAAGCATAAAAATTCCCAATTCACTTTCAATAAGACCCTATGCGGACAAAACTGCTCAATCGACAGATTTGCATTATTTTTGTCATTCTTTTGGGGTTTTCGTTCGATTTGTCCGGTTTCGAGCTATACGAATGGGTCCAATGTGTACAGGCGCGTAAGAAGCACCATGTGGTCAAAGTATAATTGGACCAAAGGAGGTCTCACATTATGATTTCTGACCCATTTGCATAGCAGCCACCGCAGATTTCGCCAATTCGAATATTATTCGTATCTTTTAGATGGATTTTTTGTAAGCTTCTTCTTTTTAATTTAATCAGGTTTTTTTTCAGACGATTGTTCTGTAGTGTGAAAATATTTAATTATATTTGTTCAGGTGATTCGCAGTTGGGGTGCCATGTTGATGTTTTCGTTTATTTTGGTAAAAAATCAACAAAAAATGCTCAGTCTGCTAATTAACTAACACTGAGACTATTGAAACTATTTGGACTTGACAGGAATGTTGGTTGAAATATGCGGCGCGGAATTCGATTGGAACTTCCAAATTGTGACTGGGATTTCTTCCACTTCGAACTCGTATCTTATGGATGAATTTTCAATCGGAATATTTTCTTGATTTTATATTAAAATTTCCATTTATAACTCCAAACAGAAACTTACCCCATTTGGTTATATAATTTCCAAAACACCTTTGGTATCCGTTAAAACCACACTTCTTCAGTAAATTTTTAAGAAATTTATTTTTTTTTCTTTCACCACTTTAAATCATCGTGGATATTTCTTAAACCGTATCACATCACAATTCCAATTCAAACTTTAAAACTGTCCAAATCACTTCGCGTTTCAAATAATTTATTCACACAAAATACAACCACTTATATACAATAAATTTTAAAACATGTATAATTTTAATTTTTTTTTCATTGAATTGTATTTCTCATTCATTGGTTTTTCGATCTTGAATCTGGTCCAATATTGGACAAAAATTCGTAAAAATGTTCAGATATTCATTAATTTCGTTTAATGATCATCATATATAAATTTTATTGCACCTGAAATACACGTTTTATTTTATTAAAAAAAAGGAACGAAAACGAAGGCTATTCAAAAGCCACAAGCTAACACTATCTTCATAATTTCATAAGAATGGTTGATATTTTTATGAAAAACCCTCAAAACATGATATTCTAAAATTGTATCCATTAGAAAACCGTTTTTATTCAAGATGGTTATCATTTGAACTCTTATATAGTTGTATCCGTCCCAAAAGGTAATTGGTCACAAGATGATACGTTTTATAAGCGTGAAGTTGTGTGTGGTTATTTTTTTCTTTCTATCTTTTCATGATATTTAATAGAAAAGGGCCAGGTGATCGCTACTTCAAGACTTCTTTAAATTCTACCCACCTTTTTTTACGTTATAGAACAATTTACTACACTGTATAAAACATCAATTTTAATTGGCAGTTTTATATAAGAAAAAATTCAAATTTAAAATGAACGCTTCTGATTCGGTATTAGAGTAGAACGAATTAAATGTGATCGGATAGGTAGGGAGTTAAAAACTTGAACATTTTTTTATCCATGTGTAAAAGAAAAACAGTTTTGTTAATCTTAGAGACTTATTCTTGTGACTGATGATGGTAATGGCGTTACTGATGATCTTTTTATTGTACTTATTAGAATTGACAATAGGTCACGTAATATTGTAATAATGAAATGGAGAAAAAATGTGTTCTAAATGTCGAAACGTGATTTTGAGTTTGAGCGTGGAATCGAAGTTAGCGTGGAGTCTTATGAGGTTATCGTTTCAGACATTTACTGTTTATTAAAAAGTTTAGTAGGCAATTTATTGAAATTGGGCATGGTATTGTAAGTTGAAATTAAAATGAAGAAGTGGAGTCCCGCAAGGTTCTGGTATTGGATGTCTCTTGTTAAATTAAAAAAAAATATATATATATCTTAAGTCACTGTTATAAGAACCTAAGTTTTGAATTGAAATTTCTTCATTTAAAGTGCTACTAAATTTCATAAAATGGAAAAACTTCAACGCTATAATATTAGGCGACATTTTTTTTTACTTTTCTTTTCTTCAAAAGTATTGGGTATAGTTTAAAGTGTAAGGCTTCATACTTATGTGTACAGACTATTTAAATTGCTTTAATGATTTCTAAAAAGACATAGTTGCAGAAGGTTGCTGAATTGAAAATCGCTATGCAATAATGTTTCCTATATAATTACTTGAAGTAAAATCATGTGTTTAAGTCGACAAATGCTCCTATTTTGTTGTATTTCATTGTTCAAATTGGTATTATATATCGTCCTCTTTACTGTCTACTTATTATTTCCAATAAAAGAAAAATGAAGGACCTACCTATTTAATAAATTTTTGTTTGAAACCTATGAGCTCTATGATATATTTTATTTGATTTTTAGCTCTAAGCTATTATAAGACCTCATCGTGTAATGTTTCTAGTCTCTTTGCAGTGTGGTGTGTGACATAAAGAATCACTACATTTTGTTATATCGCGTACATGCATTTAACAAGCTTTCATTTATATGGTAGTAAACGCGAAACGAAAGGTTGTTAAATGGATCAGTGGCACTATTTATTCAACTTTAATAAACAATCGTGATCTTGAAGTTGCAACGAAAAAAAAAAAAACAATTCCGGATGTTTCGAAATGTAATTCTGACTATAATTTTGTTTAATAAGTATTTAATTTATTTATTTTAGATGAAGCGGAAGTTTCAACTATCATGTTGCGAAAATTTGTTCACCTAAACAATCAATTGCTGCATCTGTCTGGGAAAGAAAAATTTTCTTAAAGGAAAAAAACTATGATTAATCTGAAAAGAATTTATAGTGGAATAATGTTTTGTATGCAAAAGAACTCCCTCAACCCACAGTAAAAGGAAAGAATAGTGAAGGTCTTAAAAATTTTATTTATGTGAACATCAACATGATTTAAGCTACGCCTTCCAAGTTAACAATGCTTCAAAGATAACAAAAATCTTGCCATTTGGTACGACCCTTTACGGCGTCTAGTCCGATAAACTTCGATAGTGTTCTCTGCAGCATAATTAATATCTTGTAAATTACCTCAATCATAATTATATTTCCGGTAATAAATAGACATATGCCCTGCAAATCGCTGAAATCCCGAAGGTAATCCTTCTTTAGAATTGCGACAATAACATAATTCAGTGGTCTTACTCTACTCATTATGGAATTGAATACGATTTCCTGTTGTATTCGGCTAAAAACATTTCATTGCAGAAGACGTATTTGCTTTATTTAATAAATTAGCCCAGTTACTTATAAACAGTACCTGATTCGTTAGTAAATTTAAGCCCAAGAATATAACAGAATTATGATTGGGCGTGAAGCCCACTCTAGATGAATTGGGAAACTGTTTAATGTACCGGAATATATGTTATCATAAATTCTTTCGAATAGTGAATAATAACTTTTATATGGGAGGTGGTAGATGCTTGTGGTTTTTGAATATGCTACCGAACGTGGTATGCAAAATGTTTCGTGCTGAATTTAAAGTTTCAAGTTTCATTATTTTCAAAAAAATTGGAAATAGTTTTTCTGAAATTGGAGCATTTGTATGGGAGGTGGCAGAGGATGTGAAGGATTTTAGATGATTGTAAAACTGCTTCTCAATATCCTTATCGCCATGCTTTGTTTCAACTTCAAAGTGGATAACTCTCGTATGTTAGAATGAGAAATGCTTTTCTTGAATATATAATACAGATATTTGTATGGAAGGGGGTAGAAGGAGTGAAGCGGAGCTGATAATTTCTTTAGTATTTATTGTAATTATTAAGGGGCAAATTCTGACAAAATTTTGAGTTTGTACTTTTCCTAGTTTTAATGGAAATGGAGAAGGTATAGGGATCAAAACAAAATTTTTCGTCATCAATGACATTTCCATTATATTACTTTCCACAAAACTTCAAGTCGATAGCCTGGACAGTTACAAAAAAAAAATAATTTAATAGAAATTTCAAAATTACGTGAAATTTATATGGGAGGGGGTAGAAGGAGCGAGGTGAAGTTGACAATTTTTTCATAGCTGATTACAATTGTAATTAAATTAATCGTGCGAAAACTCGTTTTTTCCGCTTTTGCTAGTTTCAATGAAAATCGAAAAAACTTGTTTTTCAAAATTGAACGGGAGGGGTAGAAGGAGTGAGGGGATCAGATCACTATTTTGTGATGTTAATCATAAATACATCACCATATTTTGATTCAACTTTCAAGTAGATAGCTCAATTATTTTCGAAAAAAAAAAAAATTATTAATATTTTGAAATTTCATGAAATTTGTGTGGGAAGGAGTGGGGGGATGTAGCCCGGCCACGAACATAAAGTTATTTTCTAAAAATAACGTACAGTCAATTTCAGCACGATAGCTCAAAGCTTTCGAGAGTTATGTTTTAGATAGGCGGACAGATGGTTTTTGAGCGACAACAAATATCTCTGTACCATTGACGGCTCTGTGTGAGCATTACTTCTTAGCGTTACAAACGGTAAGGCAAATGCAATATACTCTCAGATTTCATTTAGAATATAATCATGCTACAAGCACAAGAGTTTATACACATAATTTATTATTTTCAAAATTTCTCCAAGTTGATACAAATCATCAAACTTTTTACGGATTCGTTTTATAATAAAAAATTAAAAACTTCCTCTAATTCGAATCCATTAAGGAACATCTTAAAATTTTTAATATTTTTAGATCATAAAAATTGAATGATGATGCAATGGCACTACAGCCCATATCGAGCCTTGGCCTCCCGGATGCTACTCCTCCAGTTGTCTCTCCAACGACCACGTCCTCCAGTTTGAAAAATCCAGAAGCGATCTACAATCTGCGTCGACTGATTCCTCCCATCGCTTTCGTGGCTTCCTCTGCGGTCGGTTTCCTTGAGCTTTACCCTTGAGCACTCGTTTTGGGATTCGTTCCACGTGCAATGGGTCCACGTGGCCAGCGCATTGTAGCTTCCACAGTTTGATCACGATAGATGCTGGTGGGTCGTCAAATAGTTGATAAAGGTTATGGTTGTAACGAATTCGCCAATCATCTTATACTAAACTGCTCGATACACCTTCCGAAGAATTTTACGCTCGTACGTGTCGATTAACTTCTCCGACACCTGCGTCAATGTCCACGTTTTGCATGTAGATGCGTAGTTTATTGTTTCGATGGACCTTCCTTGATTTCATTATGGGGAGGACCGCATAAAATTCTTTGTTAGGTGTCGTGATTTTTCTTTAAATTTCATGTCGCTCATTGCCGTCGTTAGCGAGCAGGGCTTCCAGGTATAAGAATTCATCAACTTGCTCGAAGGTGTGTCCGCCCATAGTAATGTTCTGCCCCACTAGGAGAGTCCTTCGTGTCTGGTTCATGTATTTAGTTTTCGCTTCATTGACGCTGAGCCCTATTTCACCCGCTGCCGACTCTAACTGCTGGAATACCTCCTTAACGCAAAGTATTGATCGGGCCAGAATATAAACGTCGTCTGTGTACGCCACCAACTGTGCGGATTTTACGAGTAGCGTACCTCTGGTATCCACTGAGGTTCCTGAAGTTGCCTTCCTGATGACACACTTGAGCACCAAATAAAAGAGCATGGGGGCGAGACCATCTCCTTGTTTGAGACCTGACTCCATTGCAAAACTTTGAGTTAACTCGTTGTGGATTTTTAGTTGGTACTCATTGTTTTCCATCGTGGGTCTTATTAACCGAACTAGTTTCGGTGGGACACCTAGTTAAATCGTCATTCTGTACAGAGGGTTACGGTGGATACCATCGCATGCTTGACAAAAATCGACCAACAGTGCACATTAATATCATACCCCCAGCATTTTGCTAGCACCTGTTTTACTGAGAATAACTGGTCCGTTGTCGATTGTCCTGATCTGAAGCCACCTTGATATTCTCCGATAATGTTGTTAGCGTATTCACTGAGTCCTCTTTCGATAATTTTCTTTAAAATTTTGTACACAACAATAAAATTCCTCTGTCATTTTCGCAACGCAGACGGTCACCCTTTTTGTATATAGGACACATAATGCTTTTCCGCCAGTCTTCGGATAATTTTTCAGTTGTTTAGGTTTTAGTAATTAATTGAAATATTTGACTAGTAAGCTCTGTTCCACATTCTTTCAAGAGCTCTCCAGGGATTTCGTCGATTCCAGGCGCTTTATTCGATCTTAAATTATGTAGGGCTGTCTCTACTTCATCATAGGTTGGAGCAATGGGCAGTTGATCGCCATCTGGATCCTCGTTATAAACGCTTCAGTCTGTGATGTCGTTCTATTTAACAATGTTCGGAAGTACTGAACCCATCGTGCATTGATTTCGGTAGCGTCGCTTATTTCCTTTCTTCGTCCTTACAGAGGGTAGTTTGCGGTTTGTAACCTTGTGCGAATGTTACTGATCTGAAATTTAAAACAAATTAATTGAATGATGATTATAGTTGTTTCTCGAAAAATCATCAAAAACTCCCCCATACAAATTGTAGAATTTTACTAGATCCAATGCACTAAGTTTCTCAGTATATATCCAATTTTCGAAGCTTAAATTTGGTACAAAACATTTTTATAGCTACTTTAGCGTAATGTAAAACAAATTATTTCAATGCTGTCTACCACTCCCTACAAAAAATAGCTTAAGATCACAAAAATTTCAATTTCATACATATAATAATATCGTATGATTGGGCTTTACGCACAATCATAGTCCTGTTACGTTTTTGAGCTTAATGTTATTTTGTTTGGGCTTTTTATACTCTAAATAAGATCTCAGAGTATTATAAGTTTGCCACAAAGTCTGTAACGCTAAGAAATAAGGCTCGGAGAAAAAAACGAATGATACAGAAGTTCATATAATCACTCAAAAATCTAAAAACCGGATGTCCGTCCGTCTGTCGGTGTCCTCTCTAGCTTGAGAACGCGTTGTGTTAGAGAGCTCAAATTTTGTACACATCGTTTTTAAAAAAAAAAGTAAGGACAAGTTCGTGAACGGGCCAAATCGCTCTACCACTTCTTCCCCCTCCCATACAAAATGACACAATTTGGCGATTTGGCAATAAACGGATTTTCTGGAAAAGTAAAAATGCTATTGATCTGATATTTGGAATATAACACTTTTATAATCATTTCATTCTACTGCATAAGAATTATTTGTGTCATCCCCCTCCTTCAACCACCTCCCATACAAACTGCACTTTTTCATGAAATGCTCTAAACCAATTTCCTCAGTGCGTATAAAATTTATCGAGCTGAAATTGTGCACTAAATATTTATTCAGAGTTATTAGTAAGACTAAAAGAAAACTAGATGATTGGATTAGCTCCTTCTAATCCTTACCATACAATCTGACACAATTCAACAATTTCTCATAAAGTCGTTTTCCCTGAAAAGTATGAATGCTACTGATCTGTAATTTAAAACATGTCGAAAGCATGATGTTTGTGGTTATATCTGAAAAAGTCATTTAGAACTTGCCCCCTCCTTTTTCCACCTCTTATATAAACAGCACAATTTCACTAAATCCAATTCACTAATTTTGTCAGCACCTATTAAATTTTTGAATCCTAAATCTTGTATAAAACATTTTAATAGCAACCTCAGCGCGATGTGAAAAAATTAGTTCAATGTAGTCACCCCCTCTACCACTTTCCCTACGAAATTTCTTAAATTAAAAAAATTCTTTTTCATCTATCGGACGATTGGGTTTTACGCCCAATCGTAGTTCTGTTATGTTTTTACCTAACACAAGCTACTTATATGTCCTTGACGCTCTTTAATATGTATGTGATGTCAAGTCACAGGATTGATTTGATCACGAGCCTGTCCCATACAAATGCGAGTATCTTGGTTTCATTCTTAATCATTTATAGTTCTAATTCCTACAAAATACAAAACATTGTGTTGAAAGAGCCATTAAACTCAGCAGATTATGTATCCGACATCTTGTATTACTAACTACATTCTCAAAAATTGCTTATTATTGTAAATAAATAAAATAAACTGCCAACAAGTCGGGCGAAACTTTATTATTCTTGGGGCAAGTTGCAGATGCGTGGAAAGTCAATATGCTGGTTAAAGTGGTAAGGGAAGACTAAGTGAAAGGGGGTTCTTTGGCAGGGCAGTAGTCGTTCGTTTATTTATGCAAGTTTGATTTCTTATGAAGGGAGTTGTGAGGGGTAATAGTAAGGGTGGGTGGATGTTATTAGTTTTTTAATTGATTGCTTGAATCACATCCAATATTCTCCGTATAGAATGTCAGTTTCATAGACGAAGTCACAAAATTCGGTGTATTTTACATTCACGAAACCGAACATTTGTATGGCAAGGGGTAGAGCCGGTAAGGGAATCGTAAAATTTGATATGTAGTTTTATTTCGTTTCTCTTTTAAGGTGCTTGTACAAAATTTCAAGTTCGTAGCTTTTAGTTTGTTGGTTATTAATTGATTTAATAAAATTGGTCGAAATCATAGTTTTGTATATGGGAGGGTGTAGAAGGGCAAGCGTAATTTCAAAACTTTTAACGTAATTTCATTTCAACTATTTTTGTAAGTTTTTCTGCAAAATTTCAAATTTATAGATTTTAATAGTTATGTGATAATTGATTTCTTAATGATAATCGAAATCATACTTTTGTATGGAAGGGGGTAGAAGGACGGGCGCGATCTCAAAACTTGTGACGTAATTTTATTTCGACTATTTTTAAAAGTTTTTGTGCAAAATTTCAAATTCATAGCTTTTAATACGGTAGTTAGGTGATAATTGATTTCTTGAAAATGGTCGAAAAAATAATTTTGTACTGGAGGGGGTATAAGTTTTAAAGGTTTTTGACCAGTTAATATTTCGTATATTTAGGAATTTTTTTCAAATGCATTTCGCAAATTTTCAAGTTTCTACCTTAAAATTTCACTCAAAAATTTTCAGTTTATGTGTTTTTTTTTAATGCACATGAAACACCTTGTGCACGTTAGACCGGGGGGTCGGTTTATAACAATTATGGATCAAGTTATTATTATTTTTCTATGTAAATCGAATAGAGGTATCCACATGCAAAATTTTAATTTTGTATCTTTTACCTGAGCCCTAAAACAATCATTCAACATTTTCGACATTTTTTCTTATCACCTCCCAACTTAAAATTTTTACCAAAATTAATAACTATCTAGCTCTACAATCTGACAATTTTTTGATTTGATGTCTGTACTCTTTTTTGAGACATGAGGATTAGTAATTTTGAAAAGAGCACCATTTTTGAAATGCTTCCCATTTCCCCCCCACTACTATTATTTCAACATGTTATATTTTTTTTGTATTTTTCTAGTATAATTTTTTATACGTTTCAAGTTTCAAATAGTTACATAGCTTAAGAGATAGTTGAGATATTAATTTTTAAGTGTTTTTCTTTGCACTCCCCTGACCCTTCCCCTTACAATATTTAGCCATTCTCTAAGCTGGTTCCGATGGAACTATATGCCACCTTGATGGTCCCAAAATATAATTTTTTTACAATAAGCAATTTAGAAGATATAATCATTTGAAAAAACAATTCGGCCGACAATTTGTTTTTAGTCCCCTCTTTTCGGACACCAATGGATGAAAAAATTATATTATTTTTGGAGTTTGTCCCACAACCCTCTCTATATCTCTACTGATTTTCAGCTTTCTATCTGTATTTGTGGTGGAGATATTGTCAAAGTGTAGTTTTCGACTTTTTCCCTCCCCCCGCCTTCCCCATCCACCTTCTACTTCTACAATGGCGCTACAGCCGAAATCGGACCTAGGCCTCCTGACATTCAGGTTCCTTAACCTTTTTTCATTACTTATTGTGAAAGGTTTGTTAGCCCTTCGCACAACCCTTTTTCTACGAATTTTTCATTTTCATAGAATGAGGTGGCCAAGGTACATTCAAGCAGGCAATGTGCTGGAATTATATATTGCGCCGACCGGGATTTGAACTCACGACCTTCGCATTACAAGACCAACACGCTACCCACTAAGCTACACCCGTCCACCTAACACCCCCAAAATTTAGAAAATAGAGCTCAATTACCCAATCAATAATCCACCCAAAAACGAACCTTCTACCTTTAATGGTCTCGGAGATATGAGTCCATATGTACGGCGTACGGCGAGACGGATATTTTTTTTTGCATTTTTAGGCTAATTTAGTCATGAAAAATTTTCAGGGTAGCAAATTTTTTTTTCCTGTGTCGATCACAATACTTTGTTATTAGAATAATAAAGTAATTCGTAAATAGAGGGTTGTGCGAAGGATTAACAAGTCTACGATAATCACTAATAAATGTTAAGGAAATTGAAAATCAGGAGCCCGATTTCGACTGTAGTGCCATTGAAGAATAAGTGACAAATTTTTACTGCCCGATTCATTTAAGGAGCTTACAATTCTTCTATGCAAATTGTAAGCTCCATAAACCATTTTATCGTTACTACAATGGAGTTTTTAAAAATCTTTCCGCCATGCAAGTTCTTACCCCGTAATATTCAAGCTGTTCGAGTAATGAACTCGCTGTCTATTTCAGCATTTCTGGAAGACTACAAGGTCTGACAAAGCTTTATTTAAACGAGCCTAAATATTATTTTCAGGTCCGCTGTTCATGCTAACAATGATTCCGACGTCACAAAAATCTTGTACCTACTCCACATCTTGTCTGCTAGGAAGTGTGTTTGTGGTCGAACTCTGACCTAGGTGATAGGAAATTAATTTTGCATTTAAAAATTGGCCATCTCCAACATCATTTGTTACAGAAGTAGATAAAAAAAAAAAATCTTAAAGATAGTCATCAAAGTTCCAAATTAAAGAATTTTTAAGAAACAAAAGGTGATAGTAAAAAAACACATTACGTATATTAACAAATTTTAAGGAACTCGATTCATAAATTCAATTTCAAAAAGTAAAAAAATTTAAAATTGATAGAAATTTCTTGATTTTAGTTGATTCTGTGCATGAACTACTGTATAAATATATTATGAACATAGAATTATTCATAATTTAAGAAGTCTGGATCCACAAAAATGATATACATTTATGTTAATGCTTAAAAAGACAAACAATATTAAAAAATATATAGTTCTTATTAAATAAGAAAAGAAAATAAGTTTACTTTTAACCCTTTAACTATTTAATTTTATTTCGAAAATTTTTTCAGGCTGCATGATTTTTTAATTGATCTTTATGAATGGTACACTCGACAATATGCAAAAAAAACTTTCGTTTCATCATGAAGTGAATACTCGACATAAGCATTTAAGGGGTTAAGTATTTTGCAATTTTCCACATTTAAGAAATTGAACCTCGAAATTTGCCACAACTTTGAGTTCAAAAAAATCAAAACCGAAAATCGTATTCAATAGCTTACAAATTATTCAATTATTTTTTTTAAACAAATAACCGGTCAAAATATTCTTTGAATCATTATAAAATTCTACACATGTTAAATCCCCGAACACTAATCCAATTATCGAACAATTTTCGTAAAAATTCTTTAGACCATGAACGTAATACCTAACGTTATTTTGTTTTTATTGCAAAACAAACAATAAAAGAAATTTGCATACTCTGATTAATTTCGCCAAAAAATTTTTTGTTATGCTAAGCTTTTTGGTTTTTCACTGCATCATCAAAAATAATCTTAACAAACTGTCAACGGGTCATTAAGAAAAGTTTCGAGAAAAATGAGTAAAAAATTGTTAGTGCTATAATTCAAGAAAGAAAAAGATTTAACTTAACATCTTATGCAATATCTTGACGATGAAAAATTTGACTTTGAATTTTTTTTTTCTTTTCCGGTTTTTTTTTTTGTGTCTAAATTCTTAGTTAAGAAGCTTATTCAGCCTTTTGTTCTCGTTTTTCTTGAATAAAAGGCACAATTTCTTTCGTGACTATTGTACAATTTCGGATGGATTTTCTCAACGAAGCGTGGCCAATCGCTTAATTATTTTCTTATTCCAATGGTGTCCACCTACACACTATCACATAGATAGTTCAGGTAAGTTATAAGATTGTGCTATAGATATTTTAATATGAAAATAATGCGGGAATCGTTCATTTCTATCGCTCGCACATTTCAAAGAAAATAATGAAGACATTTTGTCGGACAGGGTCCGATTGGTATCTAGGATAATGGGAAAAGATCGACTGCGTTTTTCCTTGTATCCTTTCACGACATGTTTGATAATAGTGACGAGGGCAGGTGTTTTATATTTCTAGTCCGCGCCATTGTCTTGCGACTTGTCAGGATGATTCCATATAGAAGGATTTCGTTTGTGTCCACCTTCCCGGCAAGGAATTCCCTTCAATGGTAGCTATGTCTTTGACATAAATTAGGCTTTATATTTCAACCCCTTACTATGGAGTTGTGAAGTGGAAAAAAACAGGTTCATTATAATATGTATTAGGAAGCCTGACGTATGTTGGGTGTTTTGTTATCGGCAGTAACTTCCTTGAGTTGTTCGAGTGCGGTGTGGGACCCCCTTTTTTCTTCGTGTAATTTTTTAATGTAATTTGTCGGAAAGGACGAAAGAGTCCTTATGTCGTTGTGCCCTCCCCTTTCATTACATGACGTTGCCACTCTCTGCGACCCTTTCACTATGGATCCCTGAGGCTGGAACTTAAGAGGGCGCGCACTTGACAAGGAGGTCTTATGATTTCTGACCGTATGCCTTCAGAGATCTTGACAAATTTTCTTTCGGTCGTTCTGAATCCTTTTTTTGTGTTTTGTACACGTGCGCTTTAGCCTTTTTTCGGAAGCACTGTAATATTCTCTTTGTTTTGGGCTTCGCTGTATTTTTTTTGCGTGGGTGATTAGTTTGCTGAGTATGGTCGTCACTCCATTGCTGCACTTATGACTAGAGGAGGAATTCTTCTGAGGTGAAAGCTTTGACAATTAACAGGATTGCTTTTGAGAATTGTGCGGAAAGAATCGCAGGGAAATTGTTAATTAAATGCAAAAGAAATATTTCTTTGATGGAGAACAATAGGGCTTTTTCTTCCAAACTTTTGTATGCACAGCAAAAGGAGCTATGACTAATTAAAAATAAGAAAAAATAAATAAGTAATAAATAAATAAAATTAAATAAATATTTAATGGAAATCTAATACTATCAAGGTTTATATATCATTGATTGACGATTTTATATTAAATTTAATTTCAATTTTTAAGCCGATTTATTGTCATTGACTATGTTTACATTTATAAGCTCTAATATGGACAAATATTAACCTGTTTTTAATGTCAGGCACTTTAATTCGGTTTTGATTTGGATTAAATTTTGCAAATCCGTAGGACAATTGCAAGCTAAATCGAGGACAGGAAAATAAGTTAATCACAAATTTGATTTGTGTTACAAAACTTTTCGACCATTTTCAATCACAAATTTCCTGTACCGTCTTAAAAAGAAGTGTTGATCGTCAAATTTAAGATTCTATCAGAATAATACAGAAATATTTTTCAGAATAAAGCAAATTGTACAGTCACAACTTGTTTTATTTTTTTCGAGATGACTTTTAGCAATAGAACGAAAATACAATAGGCCCAAGGTACATGAGCTTCTGCTACCTTAATTTATTAATAGGTGATTGAGTTAGGTGAAATAATCATCAGCTAGCATTGGATTTTTCAATAGTTTTACATATTTGCTCAGAATATTAATTTATTATTCTATAGAAGATAATCATTTCATACGATTCCAAATTAATTTATAGCAAATAAAGTGACTAAGTGGGACGTACCTTTATGAGGTTATTTTTCTTCAATACAGCCCAAATCGAACCTTGTCCTCCTTCAAGATAATATTTATTACTCCTAAGTATTATTATATATCAGAAATTACAGACCAACCAACTACCCACTAGACAACACCCAGATTCCTTTTTTAGTAGATATGGATTGACGAACTATGATAAACAAACTTTGAACAGATTCATAGCAAATTTGACTTAAACTTCGTAGTTTTGATAGTACACTTTTTATGAATTCAACCATTTTCAATGATAATTTGAACTAAGCTTCGTCTGAATTTTCACCCTAAAATATATTTTTGTTTTTAATAAATTGTTTTGAAAGTAGAAATAATTAATTTAAGTGACAAGAAAGATGGTCTGAGAAAACTTATCCACGTAGTGCTCGTAAATAGTGCAATGCAAGGTAGAATAGCTTTAAATTTAAAATCTTATGTAACTAGTAGTGGTTTAACAGTTGATGGGAATAATTTGGATTTGAAAAATGCTTCGTAGATAGTACAAAAAAGGAACAAGAATAAAACAGCCGGCGAAAACTTCAGTTGGCTCGAGCAAGAAAAGAGAAGAAACCCGAAACTTGCGCGTACGTTATTAATAAGACAGTTTTCATTAAAAATTTTAAATCCAACAAGTTAAGACTATTTTTATTTCTAAGCGAAAGAAAAAAACTGTATGATGAAAAGCAGCCACTGTAACTTCGGTGCCCGACGCCAGTGCGGCCACTTCTGCCCTAGCCGCTGCAGCCCGTCTGTCGCACGTCTGACCAATTCCGGCTCAGCCGCTGTAACTTCGGTGCCTGCCGTGAATTTGATAACTGCCGCTAGAGTAGCCACCCCAATTTCAGCCCCTGTCGTAACTCCGGTGCCTATATCTACTATGGTATCATCCGTGTCAACTCATACATTCGCCGCAACTTCTGTGTTCGCCACTGCTACTGCAACAACGATCCCTTAAGGGCCTACCACTACCTTTACTCTCACTACAAACTCGAAAGGCGTCAAAAATTTCGTTACCGCCGCCATGACTACCACTATCTCGGAAGAGGAGTCAATTGAGCGAAAGATTGCCCTGGAAAGTATTTCTTGAGCTACAGAAATCAATCTAGCATTTCGAAGTGGGACGCTAGCCACTATCCAACATCCAAAAAATTGACTTCATCGACATAGAACATGTGGTCGGCAAGCTTAGCGGAAATGAAACATATGTGCGATGTCAAAAGATTCATAGCCAACTTCGGGGAGTTCAACATGCCCACGCGAAGCGAGGTAACATCAGCGAATTAAAAACTTTCAATTTTATCATCAATGGACTGAAACTGCAGAATGCAGAGGAGTACAACTGGACAGACTAAAAGATGCATTGCGATTCACAGGCGGAAGTGGCAGTGGATCGGTCACACTTAGCGGAAACCAGAGCGAAACATCGCCAAACAGGCTCTGGATTATATTCCGTCGAGTTGGTCAACCATGGAAGCGAGCAGTTGAGTAGGCGGCCAGAGGAACAAACAAGTCCCATCAAAAGCTTAAGGCCGATGCTCAGGATCGCGACTTGTCGAAGAGAGTTGGTTCTGTCCTATGCCCCTATAGGGGGCCTTAACAGGAATTTTATTCATTGAATCGCTGCCCATTTGAAAAGCGCTAGCCTGGAGAGTGTTTTACGTACTGGAAGGGGGAGGGGACATTCAAAAAGATTTCCCTAACCCAAAGAGTATTGCGGGTTTCACCAGACAAACCACTGCCGCCGCTGCATACACTTACGACGTAATCAAATCCAATGATGACAGCCTTGACTCGCAGAGCATCCTGGATGCTGTGAATACGATAAGTGTTGCTTTGGCCAATATGGGGGAAGAACACACAGAATTAACAAAATGTTTATCCCTCTTTGACTCCGGCAGTCTGGTTAGCTTCATTAGGTAATCCTCCTTCCCGCCGCCAATTCGCAACGATACGATGTACTCAAAATACCGCGGCCTCGGAGATACAAAACTACGAACTCACGGCGAGTTAAAATTGCGAAATTAACTTTCTGATATTATTTAATATTTAATAAGCTAGAGTGTAGCCTAGTAGGTAGTGTGTTTGGTCTTTGTTCAAATCCCGGTCGGCGCAATACATAATGCCAGCACATTGCTTGCTTGGATATACCTTGGTCAAAATCTTCTGATTAAATGAAATTATTTCTGTGCTTCGACCCTAAAAAGTTGAGAAGTATGAAAGAAAATAATATTGGAGATTACCAAATACGCCCTTTACCAGACACCGGA
Organism: Chorisops tibialis; assembly: GCA_963669355.1. Lineage (NCBI taxonomy): Eukaryota > Metazoa > Arthropoda > Insecta > Diptera > Stratiomyidae > Chorisops > Chorisops tibialis. Next base: position 164,943,224 of record OY770263.1, on the reverse strand, counting down.
GAACTAACAAAAAATAATGAAAGAAGTAAAAGCTTATAAAACGTCCTCCAGTAGTGGTGTCCCCAGCCACCTTGAAATAGAATAAAACTTTGTGATCTGCCCTGATACCTTTGCTAGCTTCCCTTGCTAATTGGATGCTGCCGTTTACGTAAGCCCTAGCCTAGGCAAAAAGGATGTTGGAGTGATTCTAAACACTTTAGATAGGAACTACCTGAACCCTAGAGAACTATTTTAGATTCCACTTGTCTACAAGATGGAGATACATCTTACGAGCGATACTTGAACCCATTGTACGCCCCGATGACTGTCCCTTTATAAGCGGACCGAACTGCTAAAAATCATTGATGAACACGAAACAATTTTCCAATTCCACTGATCGAACATTGTACCGACTACCTGGACGGCAAAAATTCTTCGCCATCCTTGATCTATGCAATGGCTTTCATCAGGTCAGAATATCTCCTAACTCAAATATACCGCGTTTGTTACACCTATCGGTCACTTCGTACACCTTCGGATGCCCGTCGGAATAAAGAATATCCCGGCAGTCTTTCAGTGCTTCATATGGGATATATTTTGAGATATGCTGGAAACCGGAACAATTGTGATCTATATCGATGGCATACTGCCACACTTCTTTCGAGTCTCACGTGAAGTTAGTAACTAAAGTTATAATAAATTATAATACTAGCAGCCGAAAAAACCTCGAACTAAAATTGAACAAATACAGAGAAATAGAGTACTCAAGTTATTCGGTTAAAGACTCCGGAATGCGCCCTTCTGATGCCCATATAATAGTTAATTAACAATGTCCTATGCCGAGAACCCAAAAGGAACTTAAAACGTGCCTAGGTCTGTTCATACCCACGTTCTCAAAATTCTCGCCCCGACGCGCGAAGGAATTATATTCAAGTTCACTGACGAATGTGCCTCTGAATTTTATAACTTATGTGAAAAACTAGTCGCTGTCTCAAGTGTAGCAATATATAGGCCAAAGAGAGAAACCGAATTACATTGCGATGCGAGTGTAGTCCAATATGAAGCAATATTGATGCAAAGACAGGACGATGAAAAATTTCACCCAGTCCTTCAGTTTTTTAAGGTGTCCACCCAGCCGAGTCACGTTAAAACAGTTTTGACCTTGGCACTATTCATAATTAACACTCTAATACCATTGACACACAGCGCAACTAAATTATAATTAAAGCCTAAATTATCATTAAATAGCTGTGTGTCGTACGCTGGTTACGAGTTACTCTATGGACTGGTGTTCAGGAGAGATAACTCAGCTCGACAGCAACTGCGTGTTCCCTCTGAAATAGAGGAAGACGTAATTTGACTAATTCACGAAAAGATCGGACCCCAGTGTATCAAAAAAAGTTGTTGAACAACCAAAAAAAAAAACTACTGGAGATTCATAAAAAATTTAATTAAGTGAACAAACATAACGAGCGTAATCTTCATAATCTTCATAATATACCTAAAGAACCAATCCCGTTTGACGCCCTCCTTCTGGATCATTTATGGCCTCTGCCTTCTGTCACCTATAAGAGGAATCACATACTGCTGATAGTTGACGCGCTTACGAAATACGTAAAGCTCTACTCGGTCAACTCGACGAAGAAGTTATTAACTACATCGATATATTGAGATACTACCTACAGCACATAACACCCGTGAAAACGTACCAAGAGGGAGATAACGTAGTAATCAAAACCGTTCATACCACTGCTGTCTAAAAAAATGAATTCCGAAATACCGCGGACCTTATGTTTGCCAAATGATCGTTATGCCATTCGATATATAGACAATTGTCAGTTGATTCAATGTCCTTATGATGGGGTTGTAGAATCGTCGTGAATTAGTAAATGGCTTTCAACGGCAAACAGTCCTTAATAGCAAACGGCAGCACCTATCAGTAATAATAAAACGAAAATTTGTATATTTATAAATTATCAGGTCGGAAGAGTTGTAGTGAAATAATACGGATTTGGATCCGAAACATTGAGATTTGGAAAATTCTACATCGACAGTATAAAATAAAGGATCAAGAAAAAGTCAGTTGGCGAGAATGTCAGTTGAGTTTGGAACGAAAGTGAAAATGAACGTATGCTGGTGCGCGCAAAGTATTTGAAATTTCTTTAATCGTTTTAATAAAACAATTTTCATGTTATATTTTGTTTTAAATAAAACGGCTAAAACCAACGGAAAATTAGTTCATTTCAAAATACATGTTCATATATTGCAATGGCAACTTTCTTTCCTAAAGATAAACTTTGGGATTATTTGCCGTAATTAAATGTGTGGGTAGCGTGTTGGTCAACAATGCGAAGGTCGAGAGTTCAAATCCCGGTCGACGTATAATTTCAGCACACTCCCTGTTCGATTATCTCAATCTATGAAAAAATGAAAATATTCGTAGAGAGAGGGTTGTGCGAAGGGCTAACGAACCTTCCATAAAAAGTAATGAAGAAAACTTAAAGAGCCTAAAGTTCAGGTTGCCAAGTTCCGATTTGGGCTTTTGTGCAATTGTAGAAATGTGCTTTTGCCGCGAGTTTATCCTTAAGGCTCTACTGTACCTACATATCTTCTTCTTCTTTAGTGTTTTTTTTTTCGATATTTTACACTTTTAAAGTTTAAGTGTGTGTGTGTCAAATCGTACGCATTTTCACAGTAGTTACTGAGGTTTTGTCGTTTAATCGTGAAAGCAGAAGTACACATCCCCCTAATTTGAAATTTAAGAACTGAATCCATTCTCTTTCAAAATTTCAAATTACTGCGTAATTATTTCAGCTGTCGCCGAGAATCATATTCAATAAAAATGGTAGCTAACGTAAGACTGCGTAATACTGGTCGAAAATGCACACTTATACTTTAAAAGTGTAAAATTTAGAGAAAACATACAATGCAAGAAGAAAACAGGTATATAAGAGCTTCAAGAACAGAGCAAACAACAAAATGTTTTCTTCGTTATGCGAAAGTTTTCCACCAATTGCTCGTCTATAAATTGAACCAACAAACAATATATATATTTTCTCAAAAATTTGTCAATACTTTTGGTTTTATGTACACTTTTCCGTAATCTTATTTTAATATTTTAATAAATTCAGCAGATCATATTGTCTAGTGATGTAGTGAATTTTCGACGAACATTATTTAAATTCTGTTTTGCTACAATTTCCTTTGCTTTATCCGATTTTTCCTTTTTAATACCTTTTCTTGAAATATTTAACGAATCCATTTTCAATTTCTAAAATATGAAAAAACTTTTAAATTGCAATCGAAAATATAAACTGTCAATTTTAAAGTTTTAAGCTTTCGATGAAACTGAGTTTGAGGATTTATGTTTTATATTCCCACAGTTTCATACGATTTTTTGAAATTACGAATACTAAACAGTATTCGTAATTTCAAAAGAAAATTTTCAGTGATTTAATGATAGCAATATTAAAAATGGTAACGTTCAAGGAGGATGTATAATAGGGAGACTTTGATAGGCTGTTTAATATGCGACTCTTTTTATTCGAAAATTTTTGAAAATTGTGTACAAGCTTAACTTGGTTTCACAACTTTTACGAAAAACATAATAGGACTACAATAGCGCGTAAAGACCAATCATACGATACTTTAGATTTTCAATTTTTGTGGTCTTAAGAAATTGTGTATGGGGAGAAGGGGTGAGAGCATTGAACTATTTTTTTTTTCATATCATGCTAGAGTAGCTTTAAAAATGTTTTATATAAAATTTAAGCATCAAAAATATAATAGGTAGGAGAACTCGGGGCAGAACGGGTGACTAAGTTGAAAATACGTCTTAAGAAAACAAAAGGGTTAATGAAGGGAGCTGCAGATTTTTCTAGAAACACATTATAATGTAATGATGATAAAAATTCAGTAATACTATGGAAAAACAAAAGAACAGTATTTTTGTTTTCAAAAACAGAAAATAATGTCATTTACCCCGTTCTACCCAGTGACTGAGGCAGAACGGGGTGCTCAGGACAAATAATTATAAAAACATATAATACAAATGCAGTAAAAATAAGTGGACTCTATATTTATTAAGTTTTAAGTGACTATGAAGGTTTAACTACACTTTTAATTGATTGTGTCCTTTTTTTAACCCTACTCGCAAAATCCACACGTTAGGACACCATCATTTTCGCCGTCTGTTCTCGTTTGTTCTATTTGAAAAAAAATGGAACAAGCTTCAATTGACTTTGAGTAAAATTAACCGCAATATAAGTGTTCTCAGTCAGAAGGGAGTACTTCCCCACTCTGCCCCACCCGTTCCGCCCCAGGGGCACGATTAACGTTAAGGAGGTAAGCCACTCGAGAAAGATAAGTAAACTAACATCTAACTACACGAAACTAATACAATTAAACGTGCTTCAAGCATGTGTTAACTATAGTTGGAATGTATACAAGTATGTATATTTTATCGTGGTTATAAAATCATCAGGAGTTTTAGTACAGGAGCAAAAAAATACAGAACGAAAACTTCACGCACCAATGCTTAAAAAACTAGAATAACATGGCTACCGTAGTTGAGCAGTTATAGGTTGGTCTAGTTCTACTAATTGTCGCGTGCTAGTAGTCACAACTTGATACCAAGAAACGTCGAACTTCATTGCGCCCTGGTACCCCGTTGTACCCCGTTGTACTCCGGGTTCCTCTACTGAGAAAATTAGTGTATTAGATACAGTGAAAAATTACAGTTCGTATGGGATGTGGTAGAAGGAGTGGGGGGTTCTTAGTGATTTTTTTAGAAATAACTATGAATGCAATGAAATTCACAACTCTCAAAATTCAGACCAGTATCATTCATACTTAAAAAAAAAAATAACCGATTTTTTGTGAAGTTCTGAAATTGTGTCATATTATATGGGAGGGGGTAGAAATAGTGAAGCTAATCAGTTTACTTTTTGTAATGCTACTTAAGAATTTAGTACAAAATTTGAGTTCGACATATATGTTATACGTACTGAGAAAATTGGTTTATGGTATTTCATGAAAAAGAGCAGTTTGTATGAGAGGTGGTGGAAAGTGTGGGGAATTCGAATAATTTTTATCATACATCACATTTACGATAAAAATAATATTTTTAAATTTCAAATCATAAGCTTTAATAGTTTCCAAAAAAAATTTGATGATTTTTTTAGTGTAAATGATTGAAAATGAGTTATTTTTTATGGGAGGTGGTAAAAGGGGTTGAACGATTTTGCCCGTTCACGAACTTAACCTTACCTTTTCGTCAAAAACAACGTATACAAATTTTGAAAATTCTAGCTCAGCGCGCTCTCAAGCTAGAGAGTGGAAAAACGGGCGGATATCCGGTTCTAAGATTTTTGAGCGACAAAAACTATGTTTGTACCCTTGGCGCCTGTGTACCAGCATAATTTCTTGGTGTTAAAAACCTTAGAGCAAACTTACAATACTTTTGGATTCTATCTAGAGTATAAAAAAATCACAATTTGTATTTTTTCTTGGTTGCTAATATTCATCGAGCAATAAAGAAATTTTCACTTCAAAACAGTTTATCGTGGGACCGACTTAATTGCAATGGTCTTGAGTATACCAGACAGGGATATCAAAATGTCAAATGAATCGGAAGCAGTAACATAACCAAAAAAAGTAACTAGCTGCGTTCGAAAAAATCAGTTACTTTTGGCGCAAATTTTTAAATAACTTTGAAGATCATTTATTAATTATGTATATATATATATATATATATATATATATATATATATATATATATATATTTGAAACTGAACATTATAAAAATGAAGATAACGCCCTTGTATCATAGGATACGTTTCTAATGCAGTTTCTTCATTACGGCCTAAGAAGACTATGATGTCTAGAATTGGACTGAGTCCGAACTGTATTAAAGACACAGAAATACGACTAGTTGGCAAATTCCGTCAGCAACACTTTATTCACTCCAATTAATCTCTCTTAGTATACATGAGTTTGTACAATGGTTACGACATGAGACTATCCTCATATGAAATTAAGCCTTAAAATTCTTAAATGGATAGTGTTCTCTATATTTTTTAGATGCTGTTGTTCCTTCAAAATTTTCTTTTTAGTTTGCAACCCGATCAAGAAATTCCAAAGTAGTTTTGCCTTACCTCACAAGAATGCCAGCTTCACGATATTGTCCTTAAACCAGATCAATGGGATCGAGTGCAGCAGCAGTTCCAATGTGCGATGCTTCCTCGCCAAAATTCGTTGAGATTCGTGTAGAATATCCTCAACAGGGCTATATAACGAAACATTTTCTAAACAATATTCTGACTTAGATTGGAATCATTAAACGCTCCTTAACGATCCATAATGCGATGTATCGGAATCGGTGATACATCGCTCCGCCACGTTAAATTCATTGTTGGGGCACAGGCTCCAGGAAGCTATGAACACTTTACTTACTTTTTACTCAGAAGAATATAAAATATGGTGTTAAAGGAAGTGCAGAGTTCACATTAAGAGAAATATAACATTTTTCTTATATCGGCATGATGGTACGATTGTTTCGAAAAATTTGGAGCGTAGGGAAGCACATACTTTCAGTCCTCTTTGCTTACGAGGAAAATCATGCTCATAGTGTACTATATGTAAGCATATCCTCCTTGGTTACGTCACTTTTGAACACTTTGTCCTAAAAGGATTAATTATTCTCAGTTATCCTGCAAATGCTAATTTCACTTCCACAACACACTACGACGCCAGGTTCATGTAACTGGCGGATTTTAAAATCCACTACACTGAAGTACGCTCTACGTGAATAAGATATCAATCACTGCTTATACGATTTCCTTGTTGGTGACTAAAGTTTCTCTCGTGAAGTTTGGTGTTCGCATAAACAAAGTGAATGTTGATGTGAAACGTCATCACGTTCAAAACTACTAAGATTGTGTGCAAGTTTCTGTTAATTCTGTTGTCGGTTTGCACGATTGGAACTCGTTTGAGTTTATAAACACTTCCACCTATTTTTAGAAATTTAACTTAAGCTACATTTGTGACTATGATACAAATTTTGGAATTGCAGAAAAATTTTAAGAAAATCATTAAGTTTTTAAATTTCTGGAAGATAATACAAATTTGTAAAATCTGCTGAAGATACTTTTATCTTTAATAAAGGCAAATTTATTTGAAATAGCTTTTGTGTTACACTTTTTACTGTATTCATCACAACATCACTGAAAATTCATTTGCACGTAATGACGTCACGGCTGCAGGACATCAAACATTTTTATGATTTCACTTGGAAAAAAAAAGAAATTGCTACCCTGACATTTTTTTTTTCGGGTTTCATGACTAAATTAGCCTAAATAAACTGCCAAGTCGGGCGCAACTTTATTATTTTTGAGACACGTTGAGGATAATATGCAGGTTAGAGTGGTTAAGGAAGACTAAGTGAAACCCCCTTTCACAAGTGGAACCTCCTTTACGGCAGGGCTGCCTTCAATTTAACACTTCTTGCAAATACGATCAATAGCTCCAGTACATGTAATCAATATTTCATTCGTTTATGCAAGTTTCGGTTTTTATGAGGAGAGGGGTGCTAGCAAGGGTGGGTGGATGTTAATAACTTTTTAAATGATTGCTTGAATCACGTCCAATATTGTATAGAATGTCAGTTTTATAGACGAAGTTGGTGTATTTTACTTTCGCGAAACCACTAATTTGTATGGGAGGGGAAGAGGAGATAAGGCAATCGCAAAATTTGTGATGCAGTTTTATTTCATTTCTCTTGTAAGGTGCTCGTACAAAGTTTCAAGTTCGTAGCTTTTAATTCGTTGGTTAGTAGTTGATTTATTGGAATGAAACTGACATTCTATACAGAGAATATTGGACGTGATTCAAGCAATCAATTAAAAAAATATTAACTTGCACCCACTCTTACTATCACCCCTAACCCCTCTCCTCATAAAAGCCTAAACGGGCTATTGATCGTAATTGCAATTAAGTATTAAATTGACAATAGCCCTGACCTAGAGCTTCCTTTCACTTAGTCTTTCCTAACCACTCTGACCTGCATTTTGACGTTTCCCTGCATCCTCAACGTGTCACAAAAATAATAATGTTGCGCATGACTTGTTGGCAGTTTATTTATAATCTAGATTAAATCTGAGAGTATTGTAGGTTTGCCACAAAATTTGTAACGCTAAGAAATAAGGCTCGTCCGTCCGTCTGTCCGTCCGTCCATATCCTCTCTAGCTCGAAAACGCGTTGAGCTAGAAAGTTAAAATTTTGTACACGTCGTTTTTGACTAAAGAGTAAGGTGAAGTTCGAGAACGGGCCAAATCGCATCACCTCCTCCACCCCCTCCCACACAAAATGACACGCTTTCGGAATTTTCCATTAAACTGTTTTTCTCAAAAAGTATAAAAGCTAGTGATGTGAAATTTGGAGCATATGATTTTCATGATAACAGCAATTTACTGTATAAAAATCATTTGAATTATTATACTCCTTCCACCACTTCCCTTACAAACTGCCCATTTTAATGAATTACTATAAACCAATTTACTCAGTACGCATTGTGCGCTAAATACTTATTTAGAATTACTAGTAAAACCGAAAATAATTAGACTCCTTACTTCCCTCTTTCACCACCTCCCATACAATATGACACAATTTCACAACTTTACAAAAAGTATTTTTTTTAAGTATGAATGCTGCTGTTCTGGAGTTTAAAGCATGTCAATTGAATGATGTTTATAGTTTTTTCTGAAAAATTCATTAACCCACTCCCACTTCCTCACTTCTTCTACCACCTCCCATACAAACTGCGCAATTACAATAAATCCAATTCACCAATTTTCTCAGTAGGTACCTATTAAATTTTTGAATCTTAAATTTTGAATGAAACATTTTGATAGCAATTTTAGCTTGATGTGAAAAATTTAATTCAATGCCGTCACCTTTTTTACCACTCCCCCTCTCAAAATCAAAAAAACTTCTTTCATCAAGAGTGTCGATTGGGCTTTATGACTTTATATCTAGAATGGGGCTGGAAAAAAAATATATTGCCTATGGACGAAAAAATACTAAGTTCGGGGTTGAAGATGAGTTATAGTTAATTAATAGATTCTTAAAAATAATCGGTTTTGGTATACTACAGAAATATGAAGTTCTGGCAACTTGGGAAACTCAATATATCTTAAAACATATCTTGTATTAAATTTTACGTCCATACCTAAAATACTGTAAAAATTGAATTATTAAGTTTCGTGAAATTCTGTGGTTTGAATGGGAGATGGTGAGTAGGGAATTCCAATATTTTTATACTCTAGATGAAATCTGAGAGTAATATAATTTTGCTCTAAAGTTTGTAACGCCAAGAAATAAGGCTCGGAGAAAAAAATGAATGATACAGAAATTAATATTATCACTCAAAAATCTCAAAACCGGATGTCCGTCCGTTCGACCGTTCGCTCTCTAGCTTGAGAACGCGTTGAGCTAGAAAGCTCAAATTTCGTACATGTCGTTTTTGACAAAAACGTAAGGTCAAGTTCGTCAACGGGCTAAATCGCTACACCCTTTCTACCCCCTCCCATACAAAATGACACAAATGCGCCATTTGACATTAAACGGATTTGCTCGAAAAGTATAAAAGCTATTGGCCTGAAATGTGGAATATATTACTTTTATGATAATATTAATCTACCGTATAAAAATTATGAGTGTGCTTCCCCTCCTTCCACCACCTCCCATACAAACTGCACTTTTTATAGAAATACTCTAAACCAATTTACTCAGTGCGTATAAAGTTTAGCGAGCTGAAATTGTGCACTAAATATTTATTAAGAATTATTAGACCAAAAAAAATTAGATGATTAACTTCACCCCTTCTAACCCTTCCCATACAAAACGATGCGATTTCGCAATTCGACAATAAATGGATTTACTCAAAAAGTATAAAAGCTATTAGTCAAAAATTTGGAACATATTACTTTATATTATGACAATTTCAACCTAACGTATAAAAATTATGCGTATCCTTCTCCTCCTTCTACCATCTCCCATGCAAACTGTACTTGTCATGAATTACTCTAAGCCAATTTACTCAGTGCGTATAAAATTTAGCAGGCTGAAATTGGGCACTAAATATTTATTTAAAATTTTTAGTACGGCCAAAAAGCTAGACGATTAGCTTCACCCCTTCTACCTCCTCCCATACAAAATGATACGATTTCGCAATTCGACAATAAATGGATTTGCTCGAAAAGTATAAAAGCTATTAGTCTGAATTTCGGGATATATTACTTTCATAATGATTTCAATCTACAGTATAAAAATTTAAAAAAAAATGTCTACCCCCTCCCATATAAACTACACTTTTTCATGAAATGCTCTAAGCCGATTTTCTCAGAACATATAACATTTATCGAGCTCACATTTTGTAATAAATACTTAATTAGTATTAGCACTAAGATAAGAAAAAAATATTTGATTAGCTTCACTGCTTCTACCCCCTCCCATACAATATGACACAGTTTCACAACTTCACAAAAAATCTATTTTCTTGAAAAGTATGAATGTTACTAGTCTAAAATTTAAGAGATGTCAATTTTATGATATTATTAGTTATTTCTGAAAAAATCACTAAAATCCCCCCACTCTTTCTACCACCACCTATATAAACTGCACATTTTCACTAAATCTATCACACAAATTTTCTCAGCTCCTATTCAATTTTTGGAGTAAGCGTTTTGTAAAAAACATTTTTATACTCTAGATGAAATCTGAGAGTATATTGTGTTTGCCTTACCGTTTGTAACGCTAAGAAATAATGCTCGCACAGAGCCGCCAAAGGTACAGAAATATTTGTTGTCGCTCAAAAACTTCGATTCCGAGTTGCTGTCTGTCCGTCTGTCTACAGCATAACTCTCGAACGCTTTGAGCTATCGTGCTGAAATTTGTTGTGTGTTATTTTTAGCAAAAAATAAATTTTAAGTTTGTGAACGGGCTACATCCCCTCACTCCTTCTACCCCCTCCCATACAAATTTCACGAAATTCCGAAATTTTCAGAAATTGATTTTTCTTTGAAACTATTTTAGCTATCGATTTGAAATTTGGGTCAAAGTATTATGATATAAATTTTATTAGTATAACGGAATATTGATCCGATCCCGTTACTCCTTCTACCCCCTCCCATACAAATGCATAATTTTGAAAAATGCAGTTTTTCGATTTTCATTGAAACTAGCGAAGTTATAAAAACAGATTTTTGCCAGAAATAATTTTATTATAATTTCAATCAGAATTGAAAAAGTTATCAACTTCACCTCACTCCTTCTACCCCCTCCCATACAAATTTCACGAAATTTTGAAATTTAAATTAAATTATTTTTCTTCGAAACTGTTAAAGCTATCAACTTGATATTTTGCGTTAATTATAAAAATAGAAATATCAATAACGAGAAAAAAATGTGTTTTAATCCGTACACTCCTTCCACCCCCTCCCATACAAATGTATAATTTTTGTTAAGTGCATTATATCGATTTCCATTAAAACTAGAAAAATCATGAACTTAAAATTTTGCCAGAATTTGGTTTTTTATAATTGCAATAAATTCTAAAAAAAGTTATCAGCTCCTCTTCACTCCTTCTACACCCTCCCTTACAAATATCTTTATTATAAATTTGAAATTGAATCAAAGCGTGATGATAAGGATGATGATAAGCAGTTTCAAAATCATCTTAAACGCTCCACTTTCACTGCCACCTCCCATACAAATGCCTCAATGTCAGGAAAACTATGTCCAATTGAAAATAATGAAAGCTACAAACCTTAAATTCAGCACGAAATATTTTGCATACCACATTAGGTGTCATATCCAAAAATTTCAAACCTTCTTCCTCTCCTTCTACCACCTCCCATACAAAAGTCACTATTAATTATTTAAAAGAATTGGAGGTGACATAGTTTCCGGTACATTGAACTCTTTCTCATTTCATCTAGAGTATCTCCCCATAATCCTCTATCTATGGATTTTCATTTTCGCATTTGCGACTAAGATATACCTACGTAAGCAGTGTGCTGAAATTATACGTCGACCGAGATTTGAACCCCCGGCCTTCGTATTGTAGACCAACACGCTACCCTCTAGGTCACACACTAGCTAATTTTTATTTGGAAGCATCATAAATTTGCATTCCATTTTTTTGGTCAATACCTTTTATACTTTTGTACTTTCTAAGCAAATTAGCTTATTGCGAGTGAATAAGCGAAATCTGTCAGTTTGGATGGAAGGAGGAAGAAGTACTGGACGAATCTGGGCAATTCATGAGCTTGACCTTGCTTTTTGAATAAAAGTAATGTGAATAATAGGCATTTCTACCTCAACGTATTCTCAAGTTAGAAAACAAACAAACGGACAGAAACAAGAAGCAACAATTAGCAATTATAATTGTAGTAATAAAAACGTATATGGCAATATGTTCATCCATTTTTGCCGGGTCAAGGATTCGTCGTTCAATATTTTTCCGGGTAGTTTGAAATTTGAAAACGCTGTTTAGACTGCATTTTCAAACTGAAGGACACGGTTATTCAACCGAGATGGATGGAGGCGAAGTACTCATAAAACCAAGGCCCGATTTGGGCAGTAACGCCATCGTAAGTAATTTAGTTTAGACTGCATAGCCACTTTGTAATGAAATGGAATATAATCAAACTTACATAAGTAGCAAATTTCAAGCTTTCGCGCACAAAAAACGGCATCAAAATCCGCTTAGTAACAAATATTTCAAGCTTAATTATTCTTGCAGCACCAAAATTTTATAATTAATCGTAGTTTTCCAAAAAAATATTAAGACTTTTTGCTTCAAACGATTTTATTGTTATTAAAGATTTAATTCTATGTCGTAAGATTTTAATTTCCAAGAATGTAAATTTTTAGATTTCGCAAATTAAGGTGTACATATTTATCTTCGATTATTATGAGACAATACAAATGGATCGCATATGCATTCAAACAATCCACCATTAAAATATCATTTAGAGTTAATACATAAAAATATCATCAAACAATAAAAATGCTTCTTCAAATTCCTCAAAATATTTCAATGCCGACGGCAAAAATTACCTCAACTTTCATATAATCAATCTCTGTCAATTTTTGAAATTTCGAAAGTCTGCCAAGATGTTTCTTTAAATTCCAATTAGAATTATGTTATCATTCTCGATGCTTACAAAAACTACCAGAATTCAATCCTACCACTCAAAATTCACTATTGATTTCTTTTGTTTAAATCATTCTAATCAAACACTTGAATTAAGGTTATAAAAATTTCACTGAAATAATTTATTCACATAAACTGAATCACCAAATTAGTTTATTGCACTTTTGACAAAATTGTTTAGAACAAAACAAAACCGCACTTTGTTCAAAACTATCAGGCGGGAATAATATTTATACCGACTTTTTCGAACAGACTAATTATAGCAGTTTTTGCAGTGGCACAATTTTTATAATAATCGTTACTATTTTGTTTCACCAAAAATTGTTATTTAGCAAAAATGAATTTAATTACAATAAAAAAATATAAATATTATTTCATTTTTATCATCAACACTCCTATTCTTGCAAAAACCTTCAACATAACTGACATTTCTATTTTGATCATCACAAAATATCCAAGAAGAAGAGAGCACTATGAGAAACTTTATAGCAGTAAAAAGAAAAATATTATCACAAAAATATATCAAAAATGAGAAAAAACGAAGAGGTATGGTTTTTTTTTCATTTACCGAAAAAGAACCATACTACCGCCAATAATAACAAAAATAACAACTACAATAATGAATATGATATAAAGTTTGAGTATCATACACTGCACAAACACTCGCAAAGAAACACAGGTAAGTGCAGTCAGTTATTGAGCCTCCGAGAAAAAATTATTAAATGTATTTGGCGAAATGCAACACATGTAAACCGCTTTTGGTGGAGCAAATTGCTAGAACTGCTAGAAAACTTCTGTATTTTTGAAATAGGTTATTTTTAATTTTTTTTTTTTTTTAATTATTATATTTTATTTCGTAGTATCTTATTGACTTCAAAATAATTATGCAGATTTAATCAAATTCACGACACTTTAAAACACAACAGAAAAAAAACTGCTAGAATTTCAATTGAAACAATTTCGTTGAATGCTCCGAATATACACGCGATGCACGAATTCCGATTGGATCTGCTATTCGATTGGTTATTGTTCTCTCAATCAAATACAGAGACTTGTTTTCTTGGCTTGAATATAGCCTACTGTCTTCCATGGTGGAAGAAGTGTACATTTTTCTTGTAGTGTATGCACATAAGAAATATAAGTAGGAAAACACAAAATGAAAAGAAAAAAAAACTTATAAGACATGTTCTACGCATACTCCGAATTTCTCGGTTTGAAGGAGAATCTATATATCTGAATCTTAACCGGTTTTTCCCCAGTTCTCTTGTACTCGATGTGTGCATGGTTCATATTTTTTCGGATTGGGCGGCAAATTTTCGGGGAAAACAGGTTGTTTTGGGAGGCGTTAACTTTATAAGAAAATACGAGTAGTAGAGGGTGTACCCCACGACACGGTGGGCTGTTTTGATAGGAATTGAATGAGAATCGGTGGGGAACTATGCAGTTGAACTGTTTGCATGATGATTATCCATTTTACGCATGGGGTTGATGGTACAGATCCTTGCAAAGGGGCGCATGTCCTTTTACTCTACACATTACCATTTTTTTTCTTCTTTGAAATCCAATACGATATGCCCTATTCTCATACAATCAAACAAGGAATAAGGTGAGAAAGAGTTATAATGCGGTTGAAAATTCTAATTGGATATAAAGGACGAAAGATACTTTCGGTATGAAATGATTATAATGAGATATAGTAATAAGAGGAAGACGAGCATTGAGAATTTAGGATTCATCGTTGGTTATATTATTCTTACCGAGGACACCGAACAATTTTCTTGCACTGAATGCAGAATCGGAGTATTGCAGGAGAGCCGTTTTGAAGATACCTACTTCGTATTTTGTTATTGGTTTCAGATTTAAATACACATCTCGAAATGTCGATCATTTACCCCATCTATTTCGTCGGTGAATCTAAAGATAATAGTGAGAAAGCTTCTTTACTGAATTTCTCCATGACTATGATGATAATGATGATGATTTAACTGATGGATATCGCGACATAGTCGTCGGTGTGTGAGACAGGATAATATAGGAATGAAATATGAACAGGATGCTTACCTATTTTCTTGTCGCCCACTCTGTATCGTTGTCATTGTCGCCATCGTCGTCTCTAAAGTGTAAATGGAATTGCATTGTTACAACTATAGAAATGAAGTTTACTTAATGAATTGAAGCGTTTAATTTTAGATTTTAGTTACGCATTAAGAACTGATGAATGGTAAGAGTTTTTGCACTGTGAAATCCTTTTATTAATTGGGTTGAATTCATTACAATTATAGATTATAGCATTTGTAACTATAGCTCCGTAGGTGAAGATGATTTCTGCATATGTATGATACACGGATAGAATGGGGTTTGCACTGGCTTTTTCTATCATCGAAATTATGATCTATTAGCAAAGAAAGTTTTTATGAAATTCATAGAAAAAGTTTTATCAAAACACAAGTTAAGAAAAAAAAATCTAAAAAATGAATAAAACAGAAATACATTTTAAAAGATTAAATCTTTTTTTTTAATAATAAAAATTCTATTGCAGCATTTGTTTGCATAAAGCACCAAAAGTTTGCTAATATTACCAAGTGAATTTTTTAGAACAAAATATTTGAACTATGAGCGTAAGGCCGAATTATTCGCAATTTTTGTATGTTTTAAGAAATTATTATATTTTGAACGGGAAGTGCTGGAAGGGGTGACTATTTTTTTTTCACATAATAGTTTCAAAATGTTTTACACCAAATTTGAGATCCAACAATTTTATATAAACCGAGCATATGGGTTTGTTATCGGGAAATTTCGGCATTTGTATTAAAGTTGATAGAACTAACTCCCAAAATATTGTGTACTAAGTTCGAGCTTCATAAATTTTACAGATACTGACAAAATTGCTGTGTGGTATGCCGTGAAATTAGGTTCAATAAAATTAATACTTTGAAAATTGGTTTTTTGTATTGCGTGAAATAGTGCAGTGGGGGTAGTGGTAGAATATGGGATTCTAGTACTTTTTATACTGAAAATTAAATTATTAAAGCATTGTATTGCGAATTTCTGACTAACAGCTCCTGCATTTTCCACGAAAATCGACTTTTCATGAAATTGTTGCTATTATGTTATTTTAATCCAAAATTTCGACCATATGTGACTGTTTCCATTATAAGCTTTGCACTATTATGAGTTTATTCGAAAATTGTTAGGTATTTTGTTTTTAATTGTGTTACTACAGTATAGGAGCTAGCGACCAAAAAAGTTTATTGCTTAAGTGCCTCAGATAAGAAGTCTCCCGGTAGCCAACATGGTTTTATTTTACGGTAACCGAAATAACTTAGATGGTAACCCTTTTATGCGTTAGATCGATACGGGTAAGCAAGTGAGAATAGGGAAGTTAGAAGGGAAACGTAAGAGAGACAAATCTGAAATGGCGGTGCTGGAAAATGTACTCCGCTAGCAATAGAGTGCCTGGTAATTCCATATCATTGACGTCTGAGTAATAAAGGACTGCATGAATTTCACTGGTCTTCAAGGCAGGTGCTTCTCAGTGTACTCGTGAGCGCGAGCAACTTGGCGAGTATTACGTGGGATATTAAGAGAGGAGGTACTAGATCTTTAAGCTCCGTACTACGAGCATTATCATGTAGGAGAATAATTTTGTCGTGTGTGGAGTAGTAATAAGCGCGTTTTTCCTTGAGTGCTCGGCTCAATCTCATTAATTGTGTACGGTAGAGAGGTCCAGTAATAGTTTCACCCGGTTCGAGCAACTCATAATACACGACACCAAGCTGATTCGACCAAATACACAGCATGAGTTTTTCTCCATGAATATTCGGTTTGACTGTCGATTTTGAAGCATGGCCAGGTTGTCCCCATAATTTTCTCTTCTTTGGGGTATCATAGTGCATCCATTGTTTATCACCATGGACTATACGATGCCAAAAAAACCTTTCTTTTATGCCTCCCAAACATCATTTCTCAGATGCTAAACCGGCGTTCAACGTCTCTCGGCTCCAGTTCATATGAAATCCAGTTTCCTTGGTTTTGAATCATTTGCAACTATGTGAAATTACTTGTTGAGTCGTTGCAAGTTTTTCTTGCGTTTGGTACGAATCTCCCTTCAATAATGCTTTTAATTCCGTGTCATCGTATACTTTCGGCCTTCCACTACGCTCTTTGCCTTCCACGTCAAACTCACCGTTTTCAAACTTTTGGAGCCACTCACGACAACTTCTCTCACTTATAGCAGTCTCACGATATGCTTCTACAAGCAATCGATGCGCCTCAACTGCAGATTTCTTCAAATTAAAGAAGTAAATCATAAGTTCTCGCAAATGACGCTTATTCGGCACAAAACTTGACATTTTCGTACGAACAAAATTAAGTGATGCTGATACGGATCACTAATACTTCAAGGTTATGTTGTTACCAGATGTCCCAACTTACGATGTTACGTTTTCATCATCAATGGTGCGACAGCCTAAATCGGGCCTTGGCCTACTGAAGTCGTCGCCTCCAATCGTCTCGATCCAAAGACCGCGTCCTCCAGCTGCTAATTTTTAAGATGGCTTTGCTATCTTCATCAACCGAGTCTTCCTATCGCTTGCGTGGTTTGCCTACTGGCTGGTTACCACTCGCTTTGCCTTTGAGAGCACGTTTGGGGATCCTTCTGTCTTTCATTCGCTCTACATGACCAGCGCACTGTTTTGTCTGATAGGCGCTCTCCTTCTTGTTTGCGTCATTACTTTTGTTTTGCTTTCGTTAATGCGCAACCAGACCTCCTTTTGCGGCGGAGTCAAGATTGACAAATACCTCCTTAGCACTAGGGAAGGATCTTGCTGGGATGTTAATATCGTCAGCGTATGCAACTAGTTGGGTGGACTTGAATAGTAGTGTCCCGTTGGTGTCGACTGGGATTTTTCGGACGACATATTCTAGTGCCAAGTTAAAAAGCATGGGGGTTAGATCATCTCCCTGCTTTAAATCACATTCCGTTCGAAAGTTGGTTGTGGAATCGGTTTGAATTCTCACTTGGGATTCAGTGTTCGTCATTGTGAGTTTTGTTAGTCGGACTAGTTTTGGATGAACTCCAAAGTCAAGCACGTTGCTTGTTTAAAATCTACGAAGATTTGGTGCATGTCTGTGTTATAATCCCAGCATTTCTCAAGCACCTGTTTCACCGAGAATATCTGGTCTGTTGTAGATCATCCGGTTCGGAATCGGCCTTGGTATTGGCCAATTATTTGATTAGTATAGGGCTTAAGACGACGTTCAATTATTTTTGTTAGTATTTTATAGGACGTACACAACAATGATATTCCTCTGTAATTCTCACAGCAGAGTTTGTCTCCTTTCTTGTAAATTGGACATATAATGCTTTTTCGCCAATTGTCGGGTATGATTTCCTTTGTCCAAATTTTGCATATCTTATTATGCAGCATTTCAGCGATACAATTTCCACCGTTTTTCAGAAGTTCAACTGGTATTTCGTCAATGCCCGGCGCTTTGTTTAGTTTTTGGTCACATAGGGCTGCTTTGATTTCAGCAAGCGTGGATATTGTCGATGATGGCTCATCTTCGTCAGTTGAGTCTTTAATTGAAATGTTGCCTGTTGTGATCGGTGCTAATGGGGTGGGATTTAAAATATGTTCAAAGTAGGAAGCCCATCTCCTTTTGATTTCTTGTAAGTCGCTGATGATGTTGCCTTCTGCGTCCTTGCAGAGACTGGTTTTTGGTTTATATCCCTTTTTTAAGTCTTTTACTATTGCGTATGCGTTCCGCGTTTTATTTTTTCTCATGTTGTCGTCCAATTTTTTTTTATATTTTGTCATTATGGTACTTCCTTTGTTTTCGTCTGCAGGTCTTTTTCGCATATCGCCTAAGCTCGTCATATCTTTCTTTTTTGGCTCGTGTTGGTCATTCAGTAAAAATTTTGTAAGCCTCGTTCTTTCTATCAATTGCATCGCGACATTCTTGGTCGAACCAATCATTATTTTTTCGCCGTGCTTGATATCCTAATACCTCTTCTGCTGAGGATTTGATGCCGTCTCGTATTTTCATCCACGCATTCTCCACTGGCATATTTTGGATATTTTATATATTGGTGTCAGGTGTTTATTACATGCAAACATGTAAGCCTGCGCCATCGTTTCGTCGTTAAGCTTGTCAACATTGAATTTGCGAGCTCTACTCGTTTTCGAATATCCACGACAAGCTATTCTGCATCGATACTTAGCTCTGACTAGATAGTGATCAGAGTCACAATTCGCACCGCGGAGAGTTCGTACATCAATTATGCTGGAAGCAGCACTTTTCTCAATTAGAACGTGGTCTATTTGGTTGAAGGTGTAACCATCTGGTGATGCCCACGTTTGTTTGTGAATATCGCGATGTGGGAAGCACGTAGAGCTTACTATGATATGTTTGCTGCTTGCGAAACCAATAAGACGTTGGGCATTGTCGTTGGTTATGTCATGGAGACTATGCGCTCCTGTTGTTCCTCTACGAGCCTCCTCCTTTCCGACTTTTGCATTGAAATCCCCTAAGACAATGTTTAGGTCATTCGAGGGCAGTGAATCATAGGTTGTCTTTAGGGTGGCATAAAATTCATCTTTAGTCATATCGTCCTTGTCTTCTATTGGTGCGTGAACGTTGATCAACCAAGTGTTGAAAAATGAAGTCTTTATTCGCATTGCACACAGTCTTTCACTTACTGGTCTGAAGCACGTGACCTGCTGTTTAAATTTTTTGTCAACGACAAAAGCGACTCCAAACTCTCTGCTTACCGACAATTTTCCATTTGAATAAATTGTGTGTCATGTCCATGATTTCGTTACCGAGCCATTTCGTTTCTTGGATGGCAGTTATGTTGATGTTGTGTCTTGCCACTTCTTCGAGGAACTCTTTCAAAGCTAGTGTCCTAAATAAGGATCGAACATTCCAAGATCCAATAGAGTAGTCCATTTTTCGTTTGCGGTGTCGTTGCCGTTGAGTCCATCCTTTTCGAAGCTGCTCAGGTTTCTGGATAGTGTTCTTTTTCTGGTGATGCGTTGTCGGTGCCTCGCCCAACCCCCGACGTAGAGGACCGGTCCTACTTATTTATTATACCCTAGTAGAAAAAGGGTTGGAGTTTTGAGCTAAATATAACATGCTGGAGTTCTCACAGCTATGCTGCAAGTCCAACTATATCATACTTTTTGCCTACTTCCTGAGACGCACTGGTGTTACTGACCATTCAGGTTAACTCCATGTTCCCTCCTCCTTTCTCAAACCGGGCTTGGGACCGGTTTATATTGTGTTACGTTTTACATCTAACATTTTCAGCATAACCTTCTGGTGGGGCCATCTTTTGTCAAACGGCGGAATCTTGTTTGTACACATAATATAATAAATGAATAGTACTGCGACATTTCGGCGACACTTGAAGGAGTCCATGGAGACCGATACGGTTTAATCTCAATTAGACGGAGCACATGTTTCTGGATACGATCGAGCAACGCTTCTTTTTCTTCAATGACACCACAGCCCTAATTAAGTTTTAGCCTCCTGATCTTCAGGTTTCTTAATATTTTATTTGTTATTGGAAAAGCGTTGTTAATACTTCGCACAACCCTCTATCAACGATTTTTATTTTTGCAGATTGAGATAGCCAAGGGTACATCCCTTGCAAGTAATGTGCGGAAATTATATGTCGACTGGTATTTAAACTCTCGATTTTCACATTTTAGACCAACATGCTACCCACTAGGCTACACCATAGCAAAGCTAGGTGTGATTTTGGGGTCTAAACCCAAACATGCGAGTTGTACTCTTGACGTGGCTAGATATAAGCCTTCTGAATTATATCCATATGCAGAAAGAATGGATGAACTTAAAGTTTTTGAACATAATTAATGATGAAATAATTAATTTTGAATTATTAATTCCTGACATTATACTATCATAAGTTGCATAAGTGATGCTCTGCGAACAACCCCATTCGCAGCTTTAGAAGTACTGTTTCATTTACTTCCTCTCGATATTATTGCTAAGCAGTTTTGACTTTGATAATAATTTCCTCACCGTCCCCTCGAGAGACAAGAATGGGAGGCACATAAAACACGGGAGGAAGAGTCCATATCCTTCCATACTTATGGCTTCGAAATTAGAAGTGGAGTGGGAGGAGTTGCCTTATCTGTTTTAACTTAAGCATATCTTTCCGTCTTCCGGATCATTGTAGTGCATTCCAATTCGGAGTTATGGCGATAGAAGAAGCCTTGGCCTGGTGTAATATAATTTCTATTAAGGATATTGGCATATTCACTGATAGGTAGGCCGCTATTAGATCTCTGAAATCAGCCATGTACACATCCCAGACTATTCTTGATTGCCGCTCGTCTCAGAAGGAGATGCCTGAGCTTTTCAACATTCGCCTGTGCTGGGTACGTGGGCATAGAAATATTCTGGAGAACTGCAGGGCCAGACAGATTTGTGCTGTACTGGATACAAAACGCTCTGGCAGACTGATTCCGCTAAGCAGACAGATTATTAGCTATATACTAGAAGTCGTTAAAGGGCACTGCCTAATAGGGAAACATACTCAGAGGCTTGGATTTCCGTTTAATGATTTCTGCAGGAGCAGCAAAGATAAGAAAGAAATAGAGACGATTCTTAATCTCTTAAGTACTTTCCCCCTTTCTCTAAGAGAAGGAGATGCCACCCAGGCGCACACATCTTTGAATGTCTCGCTCTGATAGTCAAAACTCGGAAAAATTCATGCCTTCTTATGTATTAACTAATACTATAGCACCAAAAGTTCACAAGTGTGCATGCCCACGTAAACAAAAGCAAGAAATCATCATAAATATTTAATTAGCATAGATATCTAATTTGCACTCAATGAAAAAAGGGACAGAACTAAATTCAGTCCACTTCATATTTTCCCCTAAGGGTCTTCTCCTTACGGAATAAACAGTATCAATGGTAAATAGAAAAAAAATTCTTTGTTTTTGGATTATGTTTACCTTAGATCTTAAAAATTTTCCGCAGTTTGAAGATCGATCATTGTCTGATCGGTAAGAAAACAAAATTTCATTCTGATGTACAAAACCAAGAGACATCTAAATATATCGACTCATCAGTAGTGTATCGATAAATGATATTGCCTAAATATGAATGAGCTTCCTATTACCGATCAGCAATGAGTGGTAATTGAGGATTCATAGGTGTTTCATTGATGTTTGGCTGTCAGGGCTTACATATTTCTCTGTAGATAAATTATTTATCTACTGTTTGTAACAGTGAAAAAATTATCAGCTCCGCTTCACTCCTTCTACCACCTCCCATACAAATATCTGTAGCATTTCTCCTTCAAGTATATGAGCTATCGACTTTGAAATTGAATCAAAGCATGGTGATAAGGATGTTGATAAGCAGTTTCAAAATCATCTTAAATGCTCCACTTCCTCTGCCACCTCTCATACAAATGCCCCAATTTAAGAAAATCTATGACCAATTTCCTTAAAAATAATGAAAACTAAAAACTTTAAATTCAGCAAAAAACATTTTTCATGCCATGCTCGGTGTCATATACGAAAAATACAAACCTCCCCCTCTACTTCTACCACCTCCCATGCAAAAGTCTCTATTCACTATTCAAAAGAATTTGAGATGACATATTTTCCGGTATATTAAAGTCATTTCCATCTCATCTAAAGTATCATATGATTGGGCTTTAAGCCCAATCACAATTCTGTTATGTTTTTTTTTCTTTTTTTCCCTACAATTTAAGGAGATTGCTGTTTCACTTTATTATTCTAATAATAAATTATTGTGATCAACGCAGAAAAAAAATTTGCTACGCTGAAATTTTGTTTTTTGAGTTTCATGACTAAATTAGCCTAAGAATACAAAAAAACAATCCGTCCCGCCGAACGCCGTCCGCCGCACATAGACTCATATCTCCGAAATCGTTAAAGGTATGTTCGTTTTTGGGTGGATTGCTGATTGTGTAAGTGAGCTCCATTATCCAAAGTTGTGAGTGTCAGGTGAAAGAGGGAGGAGGGAGTGAAAGATTCAAAAGCTACACTAGCTAATATCTCCACCACGAAAGCAGATAGGAAGCTGCAAATCATCAGATGTGTAGAGAAAATTGTGGGGCAAACTTAAAAAATAATTAAATTTTTTTTTATCCATTGGCGTCCCAAAAAGGGGGGGGAGGGCTAAAAACAAATTGTCGGCCGAATTTTTTTTTCAAATGATTATATCTTCGAAATTACTTACCACAAACAATTCATACCTTGGGATCATTAAGACGACATATATATCCACTAGAATCCGCTTAAAGTGAGGGTAATTGTTCTAAAAGGGAAGATCAGGAGGGTTGCAAATAAACTTAACACTTAAAAATAAATATTTCAACTACCTCTTAAGCTATGTAATTCATACTTGAAACTTACATTAAGCTATACTAGAGAAATACAAGAAAAATATAAAAATTGGTTGTGGGGGAAATGGGGAGCATTTCAAAAATGGTGCACTTTTCAAAATTTCAAACCGTTATATCTCAAAACTTAATACAGATATCCAATCGAAAATTCGTCAGATCGTAGAACTATATAATCTTTAATTTTGGTAAAAATTTTAATTTGGAGAGGGTGCTTGGGTATGTATAGATAGGGTGGGCATCTGATCGGTGTCATAAGGCGACACCCAGTGTTGTAACTACCATATACACATCACATGTGCTCATCATACCTCCTCATGGTAGCCACCGGGTCTTGTCCATCTGGACTTGACTTGCTGGACTGATAGGAGCGAGTGCTAATGAAACAGATAAATTTTACCACTATAATAGTATGGCCCTCAAAGTTGGGGGTTGGGCGATGTGTTAACAACTCATCCTCGAAAAAACCACACCCGTTTCGAAACC
This sequence comes from Chorisops tibialis, assembly GCA_963669355.1. NCBI lineage: Eukaryota > Metazoa > Arthropoda > Insecta > Diptera > Stratiomyidae > Chorisops > Chorisops tibialis. The sequence continues at coordinate 164,919,132 of OY770263.1, read as the reverse complement.
TGAAGCAACGCTTCGGACTGGATTGATTCAACGGCAACGACCACGCAAACGAAAAATGAACCATTCCGTCGGATCTTGAAACGTGCGATCCCTGTACAGATCAGGAGCAGAGAGAACGCCTCTGGAACAGGCAAGCAAATACAATATGAATATATTTGCACTTCACGAAACTAAATGGTTGGGTAACGAGGCTACATTGGATCGCACATAATTTTTAAAAGTTGGAAGAAATTGGTAAGCTGGGAGTTTGGAGTTGCGTTTATCGTTGACAAGAAGTTTAAGCACCAAGTTACCAACTTCAAATTCACCAATAAACGATTGTGTGCAATCCGCATCAAAATAAAATTCTTTAATGTTTGTCTTATTAATGTCCACGTCACTACGAAAGACAAAGACGACGAAGTTAAGGGCGATTTTGACTCCCTTACGTCTAACGATATTAAAATAGTATTAGATGACTTTAATACGAAAGTGGGAAGAAACTTAGATAGGGACAATTGGAAGGCACAGTCTCCATGATATTAGTAACGACAACGACCAGAGACTGACGGATTTTGCCAGCAGCAAAAATTTTATTTTAAGAGTTAGCTTAGGATTGACTATGGTAGTTAATAAGAAAAGAGGTCTACATTTATTTATTTATTTATTTAATAAATAAACTTAATACTAATACACTTAATACTAGTTTATAATACTAATACTAGTACAACATCTTCATTTTTTCAATAAATAAACGTACAGCTTATTTTAGTCTTTATTATCAGATTATTTTATATTATTTTAAATGAGGAATTCAAGTTAGTTAGAATAGTTAATTATTCGAAATTCATTACATGATGACTTAAGACTACTATAGTATAAAAAGTATTTCTTAAATTCATATTAATATTTAAATGATTTCTGTAATAAAAGAAAATGTCATATTTTATTTACTTTCTCATGTGATCTTTTGGATAAGTTAAACGGTTTGGTTATTTTACCATCCTTCTTCCGCGAGTAGTAATAACATTAGATGGCGGTTCTTCATTTGTGCATAATTCTTTATTTAAAATTTTAGTAGGTGACTCATTTTTAGTCGATTCATTACAGACATAAATAGGAGAATTTAAACTTATTTCATTGTTTTTAGGTGATTCGATTATGTGTTGTCTATTTACGGCGAAATACAGCGCCTTGAAAATCACGAACTAAATAAGAATTCGGTTCACCCAAGATCGCTTTAGTTAAGAGATTCTTTTGAAGTCGCGAATCATCTTTCTTTCTTAATTTAGAGAGAAGAGTGAAAAAGGAACCTTAAATTAACCTAATGAATTCCAATTTTATCGTCGAATATAAATTGCTAGGCCATATGAAACCAAGCGAAATCAACGCCAATTGCAATCGAGAATAATATCTGCCGCATCATTGCGCCTTGAAACCAGATAGCTCGAAATCAAAGCTACGTGTAGTTTTGACGCGATGCCAAGAACGAGTTTAGGAATATTATTAAATTATTTCCTACTGATAGGTCCAACTACATACAAGAGACAAAATATTTTCTATTGTTTGTCGTTTTCGCATTAGCCGATACGTCTTCACGGCGGATATTCAAAAAAAGTACCAACAAATTTTTGTTCATCCGGAAGACAGAAATCTTTAAATCTTTAGCAAATAATTTGACGAAATAATCTCTTTACTCTCAACAACTTCACATATGGAACTTCAGCCGCTCCATTTCCAGAAACTAGATGTCTTCGGCAACTCGATATGGAAGTACAGGCCAGAAATCAACTATTGTCGAACGTTATCGACAAGGATTTCAATGTTGACGACCTACTTACTGGTGCGGATACTTTAGCTGACAAGGATAATTTCAATCGTGTATGAAGGATGCTTCAAAATTTGGAAATGGTGTGCTAATGACGAACGGCTATTGGATCGTATTCCATCAGAATATTGTGAAACGCGATTTCTCTTTAATGGTAACGACGCAATAACAACGCTAGGCATGATTTGGTAGCAAGATACACATAAGTTTCATTTTATGCGACTACATATTTAAGACCCTTCTCGCATCACGAAACGATCTGTAATATCAGATATTACAAGTCTCTGTGATCCAGATAGAATTATTAAAGGGCCTAGTAATCTAGGCCCAGTAATAATCCTGGCAAAGATATTTATTGAAGAACTTTGAACTTCAAACCTTCAGTGGGATAATTCTCTGCCAAATAATTTATAACAGAAATGAACCAACTTTCACCAGCAGTGTTGGAGTGTTGTTGATAGCGTGGTCATCGGAAGATACGATCCATCTTAAAATAATGCAAAGGTAATTCAGTTACCTGGTTTCAGTTACACTAGTGCGAGGGCATATGGCTGCTGTATCTACTTTCAAACTGAAAATCATCATAACAATAATGTAGTCAAACTAATGTGTGCGAAATCCAGAGTAGCACGAACCAAGAAGATATTGATTTCTTGTTTGGAATTGTGCACAGCTGAGCTGCTGGCCATGCAGCATTTAACGCTAGCATGTAGCATCGTGGGGAGCGTGTTGGTCTACAATGAGAAGTTCGTGAGTTCAAATCCCGGTCGACGTATAATTCCAGCAATCTGCCTGCTTAGAAATACTTTGATTATCTCATTCAAAAAATTTCGTATTTAGAGGGTTGTGCGAAGAGCTAACAACCCTTTAAAAATAAGTAATCAAAATGTTAAGGAAGCTGAAAGTCAGGAGGCTAAGGTCCGATTAGGGCTGTAGTGCCATTGTAGAAGAAATAGATTTAACGCTGAAAGTATGAGTAAATTGTAGATATAATTGGACGTTCTCCACAAACGTGCGCTCTTGGAAATAATTGGAAAATATTCGTGGCAAATCGCGTGTCAAATATCCGGCATGTAACCAATCATGCAATTTGGCGACACTTTAACTCCAAAAGTAATCCTGGCGATAAAATATCTAGAGACCTGTTGTATTGAAAACTGTGTTTTTCTTGCCCCAAGTTTTAAAGCAAGTCAGAATTCGCATGACCAAACATAGTTCTTCAAATAACAGGTACAAGCAACGAATGCGGAGATATTAAATCATATCTCATTACAGGGAAAGAGGATATAGTCCTAAATGTAGGAAAGTCTTCAACGAATTTACGCCTATTGTTAGGATTTTCTGTCAAACGCAAAACTTCAACGACCGGATCGATCGGTTAGACCTCTGAATGCAGTATAACTCAACGCAGGCCTACATCATATTATCAAGTCAATTTGAGTTCGATGCCTGCAATAAAAAGAAATCGTGAATGAAAGAATCCTACTTTTTTCTTTAAGTGCTTTCTTACAAAATAATACAATTTCACAAATTTGTATATTCTAGATGGAATCTGAGATTATTAAAAGTTTGTTTTAATGTTTGTAATGGTGAGAATATAGAAATATTTGCTGCCGCTCAAAAATATCGATACCGGATGTTTGTCCATCCGTTATTCCCGCCGTCAGCTATCTGGCTTGAGAATATTATGAGCAGGAAATTTCAAAATTTGTACATGCTCTTTTTGGTAAAAACTTGGTTAGCCAAGTTTGTGAAAAAATTTGAGACAAACTCTTTGTTCCATTTTTTTTTGTCCATTGTAAAAATCGCCGTGGACTACTGATATGTACCCATTCAACAAGCTGCTGTAAGCAAACTGATTAGCAGATTGCGCTAATTTTTGACATAATAATTAAGGAAAGTCCTACCTGCTTACCAAAAAAATTTTTTTTTGAAATATCTTTCTCTGGTTTCCAGCTAATGAGAGTGTTTACGGCTCTCAGTGTAAGGACGTCCGCTGCGCCATTTTCGGCTTCACTCTCAGTACCAACGTACAGAATGGTGTTTCGGGTCGGGGATCGTTCTTCTCCTGATTCTGTCCATCTTACCTCGCTCAAGCCTATGATTTGGATGTTATAGTGCTCCATTTAACGGTCGACCACTTATTGGTGGTGCATGGACCGAATGACCCTAGCCTTTCCCCCATCATTCAATGTTCGAACGTTGCAGAAGTCAATTATATTCCGTTTTAGAATGCCAAAAGTCGTTGCTATAGAATCCGTTCGTATTCGAGGCACGGTTGTTTCTCGTATCAGTTAGATTTTAAGATAACAGGTGATAAGCCCATGATCTAGTGAGTGTCCATTAGCCTTTTTTAAGGCATGCAGGACTGGTTGTGGGTGAATTCTACTGCCCCCATCTTGCAGGGGGATGGTTGGCTGCAGTCCGTGTAGTCGCTATTCTCCAAAGATAGTTGCATGTGTTGGTAAAATCTTATCCTACAACTACCTTCCTGCAGGGATTTTTCTTAGATTCATATTTATGCATAATAATGGTAAGTTTAAAATTCCAGATTGGCACATTAGCACAAAATGCATCATTCTGTATAGGAGGTGGTAGGAGGTGTGAATCGATTCGCACCTTCATGAACTTGACTTTCTTGAGGGACAGCGAATATATCTGCTCCCTTGGCTATTCTGTGCGTGCATTACTTCTTATCGTTATATACTTTAGAGGAGACTTATAATACTCTCAGATTTCACGATAGGTTCTATTTGATTTTATGTATGCTTTGAGTACTGAACAAATTTACAAAATCATTTGAAGTATTCAAATTTTCAAGAGTTCGTTAGTTAATAATAATTCAAACTTTAGTGGAACGCAATCTTATTGAATTTCTGCATATCAAAGAAGTAAGCTTGTATAACTCTTACGCAGGAAGAGTTTTGTTCAATAAGCTATCGATTTTAGTGCTACATAAGTAATACTATTAGTATTACTGTATTTCTAATTAAAAGTTAGGGTGTAGCCTAGTGGGTAGTATGCTAGTCTACAATGCGAATATCGGGAGTTCAAATTCCGGTTGACGGTTAATATCAGCACACTACTTGCGTGGTTCAGCCATAAAGGAGGCAGTAATGCAAAAAGAATTGTGTGAAAATATTATAATTGTAATATGAGTATAATTTTTGCAAAATAAAAAACTCTATTTGATTCAATTAAAAATTTTAATTTTAATTTACCAAAAAAAAAAAAAATATTATCATATTTAAACATATTCAAAATCGCAAAAACTGAAATATTTCTACATTTCGTCTATTATTTATTATTATTATTAAATAAAAAATAAAAAATTTAAATAAAATCAGCATTATCTCACTAGCTTCGAATGAGGGCGTAGATTTATCTAATTTTAAATGAACTAAATAAATAAAGATCATGAAAAATTGTCGACTTTTAATCTATTGATAACTGATCGTTTATAAATCTATCTAATTCCAAATGTCCACACTCCACCCACAATTTTAAAGCGCATTATCTAAAATTAATAAGTATGCATCGAGTTCATTTTTTGACGAAAATTCAGCAGGGAAAAAAAACATCAATTTGTCATTTAAAATCGAATAAATTGAATAAAAAAAAAATGCGTAAAAAGCCAATCTATTATTCGAATGGGTTTCTAAGTGATCATCTATTTATTATTCCAATTTTTTTCTTTCATAAATTCCACACTATGTCAAAATCGATTAACATAGTCGACTGTTATACCATTATAGTTAAATCGCCCGAAAAGCTGTTTTTCACCATCATTATTTGCCTTTTTCTGTTTTATTTGCATTCTATTTATTTAAAAAAAAAAAAACTTGTGAGTGTCGAGTAACACGCACGCGAATGATATCTCGAGTTTGAGTGAACCAATCCAATGCCTTTTCTTCTTTTGCCGAACCAGAGAGAAGCCTTACCCATAACATGTTAGCATTATTACTTTTTTACCTAACAATATATTGCCATAATAATTTATTTTAATTTATTTTATTATATGATTTTTTCGAAGGCGTTTATTTACTGCCGAAAAGGAAAGACGAAAAAAATGTGTATAGAGGAAATGTTAGCTAAAATATTTAGCTTGTATTTCTTAGCGGCAAATAATAATTCAAATTTAGGTATATTTCCTTGTGTGCCATGTGATATAGGCGCCTATTCTTGATATTTATAGACCAATATTTGTATAATTTATTTGCCGAACATTTTAATTGTTAATAACAGCATAGTGTGACAATATCGATAATAATTTGTGTATTAATGCATGTGGTGTACTAATATCGGGACAAATTTTTGCAATAAGTAATTAAAGGATAGTTCGTATGTAGCGATTTTTCAGGTGATAACAAAGCTTGCAAGGCATTCGTGTGAGAAGGAAATTTCACAAGCCAGTGTATTAAGTAATATTACAGATTAAATAGTAATAGCATAGTTTATTCAAAAATAAGTGAAATAAAGATTGAAAAAACCTTCTTGTTTGTTGTTTTGTGACCCGAAAATGATTAGTTTTATTCAACTAATGCTCCAAATTACGACGTTTTAAGGGTAACTGATTTCAAATGTGATAAAAATTCAAAACAATAGATCCATTACGATACAGAACATTTGAAAGTTTTGGCGAACCTACAGGATGCATACACAGTTTTAGATCAGCGTCCCCAAAACTTTTGAAATTGTCTGGATGTTATTGACTAAGGTCTGTCTGGATGTTATTGACTGAGGATTGTACGTAAAGTTGTGTTACTACACAAGTTTAGAAGTAAATCCATGATTTTGCAGGTGTTTATCTATTTCCGTGCATATTGGAAGGTCCATGTGAGGCTCACAGTCTGTAGACTGGAGTTGAAAGTGGTCAATCTGATGTTGGACAGTTCGAAAGAATGGCTTCGGCGCATGGAAGTGTGGATTTGCGTTTCTTGGAATTTTTAAAGATTTCATGATGGATGGGTTGGAGCGATGGAGCACAAAGTGCCTCTGTTCGCTGTTGCTATACTTATCCTGCAGGGTAATTTCCTAATTGAATATGGACTTAAAGATTCTACTCTAATTATATCTGTCAATTGAAAGAATGAGGACTGAAGGTTGGTGTTGCTGCTCATTTTCACATTTTCATCATTCTTCGCCATAGCTCAGTTGGAGGCGGCAAAGGTACGTTCCAAATGTCATGAATCTGGGTATCAGAGTCTAAGAGCAGATGAAATGAAATGATTCCGGTTGTATCTAAGGAGACTTTGGAAGCGAAACTTTCTCATGGTGTGACAGACTCGCAGGATTTTACGACGCGAATGGTGCCTTACTAGATGATCGATACAGATTGTACATAACGACCTGTGCTTTATTTGTACAGCGTGAGTTAGATCCGATAAAAATTCCGATAAAAAATCTGTCGCGGAATTTGTGCAATCTTCAGATTACCCGTCAGCAAATTTACGGTCCCCATGTTTAAACTGGGAAGATTTACAAAGCAAATACAATGTTGCACAAATTCCGTGAACGACATGAAACATGATACTCTCCCACATTCAGTTATCGCCTAACGAACATCGTGACTGCGGAGTCATCATATTATTTAGATTAGAATTAAGATTTGTATTATTGGATTATGAGAAATAAAGTTAGTTGTTTGCAAGACCTGAAAACGGAGTGTTTAATTTAAAGCGATCGTGGCCGGGAAACTTAAAAATTGGAAACTTAAAAAAGATATTCCATAACTGGCGCAGTCGGTAGGATACGAAAAATAAGTGAACATAAATAATAAAGTTTTAAAAAATTTTATAAAGTGTCCATTTAGTTAAAATGCAATATTCGATTCAAATCGAAATATTGAAAAAATAAAGTTATTAAAACTTTCTGAAGTGTTTAGTTAATGAAAATAACTAGAAATACAGTGTTCGATTCAAATCGAAGTATTAGTGAAAAAATGGCCACCATCGATGACCTCCGGCATCAGGTCGGGCAATTGTCGAACGTTATCCAACAGCAAGAAATACAATTGGAGACGTTCAGGCAACAAGTAACTCAACAAGCAGCTCAACAAGCAGCTCAGCTAGCAGCTGAACAAGGAGCTTATCAAGCGGATCAACAAGTCTTTACACCCCCGGTAAGGTTGAGTGTAGAGCAGATCATCAAACAATTTCGACACCTGAAACCATACCAAGCCTGTGAAAATTACAGCCTGACAGCATTCTCTAAATCAGTGGAAAATGCAGCATCATTATGCGGACAGGATGAACATTTACACCAATATTGCCTCCAGATCGTGTTTAACGAAAAAATTCAAGGCGAAGCGGAAAAATGCATTCGACAGCTAGGAGACAACCTATCCTGGACATCAGTTAAAAATAACCTGCGACAACATTTTCAACCGCGTAAAAGCTATGCAGAATTATTCAACTATTGTAGACATGTTAAGGTAACAAATTTACAAGAACTATTTAACGAATTTATTAATATTAATCACCAATTAAACGAATTACTTGAATTTGATGAAAGAAAGCCAGAAATTTATAAACCAGAAAATGTTTGTAGAGATTTGCTAGAAATTTTAATTGAAAAAATAGATGGTAATATTAGAGCTCATATTCCCGAAAATGCTAGTATGATCGAAATATATAACAAATATGCTAGACTAAAACTATTAGACGATAACAGGACTATCGACATTAATCACAGAAAATTTAGAAATAATAGATTTAGTGACGAAAAGCATGTTCGAAAACAGACAAGTGAAGTGCAACAAAAAACCGCGAATAAAAGTGATTTAAATACCACAAATAAGAATTTTAGACAAACCGGAAATTACCAACGACAAACATTTACTAACAATAGTAACAACAACTATAACAGAAACTCGGGCTATTTCAGACGTAATACAAATTGTACTAACAATAACAATTTAGGACAGTTTAGACATGATACGAATTCGAACAGAAACTCGAGACAATTTAGACAAAATAGACAGCAAAATTTTAATAGTAGTGGCGTAGAACCTATGGAAATTGAAAATTTACAACAAACTAACCGACACCAAAATAATGGTAATAATTCAGAAAATTACCTATCAACCCAAAATCTGCCAGAAACCGTAAATTTTTGAAAAGAGCCTCGGATAACAAACTTCCAATAATTTATTTAACTATCGGTAACCAATCCATTAAAAGTCTGATCGACACAGGATCCACTACAAGCATAATCAGACCAAATGTACTGAATTTTTCTGAAGAAATATTGGCCGAACCTTTATATTATACTAAATCGAGTAACGAATAAAATAGTTACTCCAATACCGAAAGAGTTTGATATAATAGGTACAATCTCCTGGAAAATAATAGAATTATCAGGGAGAAATTATGATGCAATTTTAGGACAAAATGTGTTAACCCCACTAAAAGCAAAAATAAACTTAGAAAACAGATGTTTAGAAATAAACGATAAAATTATAATGTTTAACGATAGCGAATACCCTTTCGATATAAATAATATTCAAACCTTGGAACCAGTTGAAAGCTCGCTAGAAGAACTTTTAAGACTCGACCATTTAAATTACGAAGAGAAGACAAATATAATGAAAATAATAAAACAGTATGAAAACCTATTCTTTAAAGAAGGAAACGTACTGACTGCTACTAACGAAATTCAACACGAAATCGTAACTAATACGAATAGTGCAATATTTTCAAAAATATATCGATATCCTCAGGCACATGAACAAGAAATTGAACGGCAGATAAAAGAAATGCTTTTTCAAGGTGTAATTAAAGAAAGTAGTTCCCCTTACAACAGCCCTTTGTGGATAGTGCCCAAGAAGAAAGACAATTCGGGACGCCAAAAATGGAGGATCGTCATCGACTACAGACGATTGAATGAAGCGACCATCAGTGATAAATTTCCTATGCCCAATATCGAATGGATATTGGATAAATTAGGGAGATCACAATACTTCAGTACGCTGGACTTAGCTAAAGGGTTTCACCAAATATTAGTGAAACCCGAAGATAGAAAAAAGACAGCCTTCTCCACCCCTTTCGGACACTATGAGTATGTACGAATGCCTTTTGGTCTGAAGAACGCCCCAGCGACGTTCCAAAGACTAATGAATTCAGTGCTTAGAGACTACATTAACAAAATTTGTGTCGTTTACTTAGATGACATTTTGGTATTTAGATCCTCATTAGAAGAGCATCTCAGCAATTTGAAGAAAATATTAAATAAATTAAAAGATGCAGGTCTCAAAATTCAAATTGATAAATGTAATTTCCTTAGTAAAGAAACAGAATATTTAGGACACATCCTGACATCCAAAGGAGTGAAACCTAATCCTTCAAAAATTCAAATCATTAGAGATCTTAAATTACCCACTAATGAAAAGCAAATAAAATCATTTCTTGGTATCACTGGCTACTATCGAAAATTTATTAAAGATTACGCAAAAATTGCATACCCAATCATTACGTATCTAAAGAAAGATAAGAAAATCAATGTTAATGACCCAAATTACATATCAGCATTTGAGAAATTGAAGGAATTGATCACCGACTTTCCGATACTTAAGTATCCGGATTACAATAAAAAGTTCAAACTCGTCACAGATGCAAGTAATTTCGCATTGGGAGCGGTCCTAACACAAGACGGACATCCCATTTGCTACGCATCCAGAACCCTAAACGACCATAAAAAGAATTACTCTACTATCGAGAAAGAGTTGTTAGCGATAGTATGGGGAACCAAGTATTTCCGGCCATATCTATTCGGAAAAGAGTTTGACTTACATACTGATCACCAGCCTATAAAGTGGCTGCAAGCGAAACATACAGGTAAAGATATTAACCCTAGATTACAAAGATGGCTAATACAGTTAGGCGAATACGATATGAAAATCGATTATATAAAAGGGAAAGAGAATAAGGTAGCCGATTTCCTTAGTAGGATCAACAGAGATAAAAACGAAATTAATTCAATTGGGCAGCCCAAAAGTGAAGAAGAAAATTACAATACTGAAAATTTGAGTATTAAATTATATCAGAACTTACGGCAAACTAGCCCGACGATTATAGAAGTAAATAATAACGAATCATTAGAAATGCAATCTATACATTCCCAAGAAGAGAATCAAAATGACCATATACCAATATTGGAAACAGTTGTCAATCGTTTCAAAACACAACTAATTCTTGTAGAAAATAAGGAAAGGGAATTGGAAGTAAAATTTAACAAGAGAAAGATATATATAGATAGAGGTGATATCGAAGAAAACCTAACAGACATATTACGACGATATATCACAAAAGGTAAAACTGGAATTTACTCAGAATTAGAAGATTCGGCATATAACAAGGTTCAACAAAAGCTTATCGAACTGTTTTCTAATGACAAAAGTATAAAATTCATTAGATGTAGCTACTTAGCAAGTGATATGCAAAGTGAAGATCAAGCTATTAAGCAGATATCTTTATTTCACAAAAGAGAATCCGGTCACTCTGGAATCATAGCAAACTACGAGAGTTTAAAACACAAAATCTATTACCCTGACCTTAAAGTTTTAATAAACAAAGTCGTAAATAATTGTGATATTTGGACAGCCGGCAAATATGACAGAAACCCCATAAAGAAAAAGTTCGAATTCACTGAATCGTCATCCGATATTAATGAAATAATACATGTAGACACATACGTCAATAGTAAACATGCTTTCATCATTTTTATAGACAAATTTTCAAAACACGTAGTTAGTTTTTATCTGGAGGATAGAAATAGTAAGACACTAATAGAAAAGATTAGACTCTTTATATCCATAAAAGGAAAAATGAAAAAAATAGTATGCGATAACGAATTAAATACTATAAACATAAAACAATTCTGTAGAGAAGAAGGGATAGAAATTCATTTTGTGACACCTAATAGCCACACCGGAAATTCCGATGTCGAAAGAGTGAATAATACATTAACCGAAAGAATTAGAGTATTAAATTTAGAAGATAAAATCCCGATAAAAAATCAAATTTTAAAAGCAGTTGAACACTATAATAACACATACCACTCCACCATTAAAGCGACACCCCTCGACGTACAAAACATGAAAGTAGATAGAAATATAATTCGAGAAAGAATGGGCAACAAGAAATTTAAAATCATAACGAAATTAAATAAAGATAGGGAGGACTATCATGAAACCCGAGAAGAAGGCTTCATAAAAAACTATGTTAGTCTAAGACACAAAGAAAAACCTAAATTTAGAAAATATCAACTAAATAAGGTACATGAGTGTAATATTAAAAGACCATTGAAATTTGCAGGTAAAATCAATCTTGATATGGATCTTGACCCTGTCAATGCTACTACCGATAACAGAACAAACGATGACAATCGAGAAGATCGAGTCTAATATAGGATACGTAGAGATTAAGGTAGATATAGAAGAGATAGTAAGTAAGTATGATATAATCCTACACGTCGTAAACCCTACTGAGATACTAGGAATAGTTCTTGACATAGAAAAGATAATAAATCTATTGAATTTCGAAAATCGAAAAGAATTACTGCAGAACAAAATTGATAGTATAAAAAACAAAATCCATACTATAATCCCACACAGATATAAACGCGGTTTAGTGAATGGTATGGGCACTTTACTTAAGTGGATATACGGAACTATGGACGATGAGGATAGACTAGATATTGAAAATCATTTCCTAATCACGGACAAAAATAACCACGAAATTATAAACAATATGAACCAACAAATCAAAATTAACGAACATTTTAATAAAACATTTTCACAACTAAAAAACGTCATAGATTCGGACCGAAAGCAAATTACTCAAAAACTTAACGAAATTAATGACCTTGACAAGAAACTACTCACCGGAAATCTATTTATCGAATACATGTTCAAACTCAATCTAATCGAAGAAAAAGTAGAACACATACAACAAAATGTAGCATCTGCCAGAATAGGTATATTGCAACCAAATATATTAACTAACGAAGAAATAACGAAATATGATATCGATTTTAAAAAACTTTTAAGTATAAGATTAGGTATAGCTAAATTTGGAGAAAATAACATAATCTTTGCAATTAAATTACCTAAAATAATAATTAATATAACCAAGAATCTAATAATACCCGTTACAAATAAATATTATAAGGAAATAGATTCAAATTTTGAATATATCGTTGAAATAAATAATAAAACTTATACATTTAAAGAAAATACACCGGTTAACGAACTGATACTTAGCAGAAATTGCATTTTTCGAAAAGATTGTAAATTAATTGAAAACAAGAAAAAAGAAATTATTGAAATGGAAAATAATATACTAATTTTGAAAAATTTTAGAAACAAAACATTAAAAAGTAATTGCGATGAAAGACAATTTGTACTAAACGGAAACTATTTTATAACTTTTAATAATTGTACCATAAATATCGATTATAAGAAATTTAGCAACAACATTTATAAATATAAAGAAAGATTTGTTATACCAGGACCTGAACATTTATCTCATATCGAGACAGATCTTAAGTTTGAAGAATTCAATCTAACTTATGAAGACAATATTAATGTAATCAAGGAATTAAAATACCAAAAGATTGTAAGCTACGGTTTGGGAAGCATGACCTTACTAGTAGTATTAGCAATAATAATTTTTGTTGTTTTTATATATCTGAAGAAAAAAAATCTGAAAATCCAAGTAATCAACAGTATCCAGGAGGATCCAAAACTTAAGGAGGGAAGAGTTAGATCCGATAAAAATTCCGATAAAAAATCTGTCGCGGAATTTGTGCAATCTTCAGATTACCCGTCAGCAAATTTACGGTCCCCATGTTTAAACTGGGAAGATTTACAAAGCAAATACAATGTTGCACAAATTCCGTGAACGACATGAAACATGATACTCTCCCACATTCAGTTATCGCCTAACGAACATCGTGACTGCGGAGTCATCATATTATTTAGATTAGAATTAAGATTTGTATTATTGGATTATGAGAAATAAAGTTAGTTGCTTGCAAGACCTGAAAACGGAGTGTTTAATTTAAAGCGATCGTGGCCGGGAAACTTAAAAATTGGAAACTTAAAAAAGATATTCCATAACTCGTGCGGGTCAGCCGTGTGGTTTGACACCATGACAATTAGAGTAGTCCAGCATTCATATGCATAAGTCGTTCAGTTTCTACTGACGCCTTTCAGAGGTGAATCCGAAGCGTGTCAAGTGGTGGAATGTAGAATTGACGAGCAATGCGAACGGAAGTATGAACTCTGCGGAAGAAATTCCAAAGGGTTCGTGCGAGGGGTCAATCTATTGCATCCCAACTTAATATCGAATACCAGCAAAGCATGACTGAGTATCGTGCGTTAATCACATCACCTAAGGATAACGATTGGATACGTTTCGTCCGTGAAAATTTCCATGACCCCTGGGTCGAGTCTATAAGATCTGCAGGGAAAAGCGATCAGGGCCCAAAATGTTTGGCATTAATGTTGAAGGCAACATTATATCAACAAGAAATGAGTTTGCAAAAATACTATTGAACGAATTCTTCCCAAGTCCGGAACCGAGTGTTGACCGAACAACTGCATAGGAAGAAATCCCCGAGTTTGTATCCGACGAAGGGTCGCTGGGTATGTATAGATAGGGTAGGCATCTGATCGGTGTCATAAGGCGACACCCAGTGTTGTAACTACCACATACACATCAATTGTGCTCATCATGCCTCTACGTGGTAGCCACCGGGTACTGGTCTTGTCCATCTGGACTTGACTTCCTGAACTGATAGGCACGAGTGCTAATGAAACAGATAAATTCTAGCACTATAATAAAATGGCCCTCCAAGCTGGGGGTTGGGCAAACTGTTAACAACTCATATTCGTAAAAACCACACCCGTTTCGAAACCTGAAGCAACGCCTCGGACTGGATTGATTCAGCGGCAACGACCTTGCAAACGAAAAATGGACTATTTCTTCGGATCTTGGAACGTGCGATCTCTGTACAGAGCAGCAGCAGTGAGAGCGCTTTTGGAACAGGTAGCAAAAAACAAACATAATTGCACTCCAAGAAATTAAATTGTTAGGTAACGAAATTGCTGACATTAGATCGTACAAAATTTCCAAAAGTGGGAAATCATCGGGAAGCCGGGAGTTTGGAGTTGCGTTTGTCGTCGACAACAAGTTTAAACACCAGGTCACCAACTTCAAACACGTCAATGAACGATTGTGTGCAATCCGCATCAAGACAAAATTCTTTAATATTTGGCTTACTAATGTCCATGCCCCAACGGAAGACAAAGACGACGCAGTTAAAGACGATTTCTGCAGCACCCTAGAATCAACATTCGACTCCCTTCCGTCGAACGATATTGAAATAGTATTAGGTGACTTTAACGCGAAAGTGGGCAAAGAAGAAACTTCATACGTGCGGACATGACGCGGTGCTAATTGCGACTTAGATCACTATTTGGTAAAGACCAAGTTCCGAAGTCGAATCGCAAACCGAGAACACTCAAAAACACAACCAGGTCCTAAATTCGACATAGGAAAACTCAAGGATGAGAAAGTAGTTGCGAAGTACATATCAGCCTTAGAGAGGCACTTCGCACCGATACTAAACAACAACGTCATCATGCCAATAGAAGAAATGTGGCAAAATATCAAAGATGCATTACATCTGTCGCAGAGGAGGTGATAGGAAAACAACCCCGGCGCAAAAGAAATAACTGGTTCGACAACGAATGCCAAGATGCTTTCGACTGAAAAAACCAGGCTTACAAAATATTAACAGAACGGCCGACACGAGCCAAACGGAACAAATATAATCATCTTAGACGATTTGCAAACAAAATATGCAGACAAAAAAAAACGGAAGTCTAATAATGATGAAATTAAAAACATGGACGAACACTTAAAATTACAAAACACAAGAGCCGCGTATTCCCTTGCCAAACAAATGAAAGGGGGATACCAGCCGAAAACGACCCACTGCAAAGATGCAGAAGGGAATGTTCTGAGTAATGCGGAAGATATAAAATTAAAATGGGCGCAATACTTTGAACACCTTCTTATTCCGAGCCCATCACCCACACGAACAGCAGCAACAGACACAGTTGCAGGTATGACTCATGTAACAGCTGATGAAGGATCCTCTTTGAGTCCTCCCATACTCGAAGAAAAAAAAAACAGCTCTGAGGAGCTACCCAAACAATAAAGCACCGCGCACTGATCAAATTCTAGCTGAACTTCTGAAAACCGGCGACTCCTGCATTGCGCATCTTCTACATAGACGCAGGAAACACTACTGAAGATTGGCGCAAGAGAACCATATGTCCAATTTATAAAAAAGGTGACAAACTCTGCTGCGAAAACTACCAAGGAATATCTCTGTTGTGTACGTCTTATAAAATTTCGACGAAAATTCTGGAAAAGAGAATTAAGCCCTATGACAAAGTAATTGGTGAATACCAAGGCGGATTTAGAGCTGGACGATCGACCACGGACCAGATATTCTCAGTTAAGCAGGTACTGGAAAAGTGCTGGGAATGTAATATTGATGTGCACCAGATATTTGTTGACTTCAAGCAAGCATACGACAGTATCGACAGGCGCGTACTGTATAAAATCATGTTAGAGTTTGGAGTCCCACCGAAACTGGTTCGGCTTACAAGAATGACAATGACTGAGTCACGAGTCAGAGTAGGAAACGATCTGACTTCCAGTTTTAAAACAGACAACGGCCTTAAGGAAGGTGACGGCCTCGCACCAATGCTGTTCAATTTGACACTCGAATATGTTGTTCGGAAACTTCCCATTGACACAAAGGGAATGCTATGCTTCAAATCCACTCAACTCGTAGCATATGCTGACTATATAGATATCCTTGCAAGATCTCTGGAGAGTGCCAATGAGGTATTTGTAAGCCCAGACTCGGTAGCAAGGGAAGTTGGACTACATATTAATGAAATCAAAACAAAAGCTAGGAAAAAGACGGCAATCAGACAAAATATTACAGTAGGAGACTATAACCTAGAAAACGTAAACAACTTTATGTACCTAGGGGCGAACCTATCGAAGGATGGAAGCGAACCCATCGAAATCAAAAGAAGGATAATGATGGCAAACAAGACTTATTATTCGGTACTTCCAATAATCAAAAACAAGAACGTGCACAGGAAAACAAAACTTAAGCTATACAAAACCATCATAAGATCTGTGCTATGCTATGGCAGCGAAACGTTGACTTTAACTCAGGCGTCCGAAAAACTACTTAACGCCTTTTAAAGAACGGTCCTCAGAAGAATCCTCGGACCTGTGAGGAAAGACTCGTTCTGGAGAATACGATTCAATAGAGAATTGTATGCCATCTTCGCCAATCCAAATGTGTCAACCCTCATAACATTTAAGAAGTTACAACGGGCTGGTCATGTGGAGCGTATGGATGACGGAAGAATTCCCAAACGCACACTAAAAGGGAAAGTCAACGGAAAAAGACCGGTCGGAAAACCACGGAAGCGCTGGGAGGATTCGATTGACGCAGACAGCAAATCACTGCTAAGATTTTCTAACTTGAGGACGCGGTCACTGAACTGAGATGGATGGAGGCAAAGTATTCAGGAGGCCAAGGTTCAATTTGGACTGTAGCGCCATCGTAATTAAGTAAGTATCTGATGAGATTGATTCTAGTTTTTAGGGTTAGATCCAGAAAAGCGCCTGGGGTCATTGAAATGACGAGCGACAAGTGCAAAAGCATCTGGTGCGCCATTCCCGAGCGCGTAACTTGTGTTTTCATTCGATGCTTTCGAGATCGTTTCTTCCCTGCAGGTTGGAAGACTGCGCGGGTAGTCGTGCTTCTAAAGCCTCTAGATAAGCTCAGACCCTCGGTCTTATTGGGGCATATCTCTTTTTCCGGTCGTTGGTAAGGTCATGGAGAAGATTATGATCCAAAAATTGAAGGAGAAAACGACCCATCTGGCATCCGAATGACAGTTCGGCTTCCGTGCCAGGAAATATACGGAGGATGCGTGGATGGACATGAAAAACTGCGTTAGTAGGAGTGCCAGCAAGTGTCTTTGGCATTTTTGTAGACTTCATCCCTGCCTAAATAGTCAAATACGCTCCACTATTTAAGCTGGAAGGAAGTGATTGATAGGCTATGATCCTATGGCTGGCAAGAAATAGCCTTGTGGAAAAGCTATTTCTCTGACAGGTCGGCATATGTTAGGGATTTGTGCGATACTGTGTGGAAGGTAGTGGAGCGTGGCTGTACACAAGACTCCATCAGTGGTCCATTCATTTGGTACCCTATGACGGATTAATTTCTGCTATAGCTCGCGGATTCATGCAGTGTCGTGGCGTTTGCTGACGACACTGATGGAGGGAGACTCTAGTTTTGAGTTCGAACGTAAGGGTGAGTCTTCAGTGGCTACCATTGGGGAATGGGGTTTGAAAGCTGGCGTGGCGATTTTGAGGGATAAGACTGTGATAATGTTGCTGAAGAGCTCATTATTACTGACACTTCATCCTTAAAGCCTGAGGGAAGATGTTTCAGATATGCGACTGTAGTTAAATGACTGGGCATCAGAGTTTTCGGTTGGGATGTAAGTTTTAACTGCGAGAGCTCAGAGGGCGTATTTTCACCAGTGTGAATCAAATCCGTAGGGTTCTGCGATGCACTTGGGGCCTCTCAAGATGCTCGGTTCGTGTCATATACTCGGACTATTTGTTGCTTGTACGGCGGTGTAGTACGAATAGTTGGCGATTAGTGAGGGCATTTGATTAACTCATGTAAATGAGTAGTCTGGAGTGCGTGTTTACCTATATGCCGCACGGTTTCCACTGTGGACATGCAGGTACACATGGATGCTCTGCGTTGGATTCGGAGGTGAAGCGTCGGACCATTACTTACAAAATCCGGAAAGGATTCCCATTGCTGGTTAACAATTGGCAAACATTGGAGGAGGTTGGTGAGAGGAGCCTTCGCGTACGCACAGAACTCTTCGAACTTAAGGTCACGTCATTGTGTCAGGCCAGGTGGGACAACACCGGCAAGGGTAGTGTGACGCACAGTTTCATTGGGCTTGCAAGATAGTCCAGATTTTGACTTTTGTCTCAGCCTGGGTGGGCTATATCTTAACGGGCTACGACAGTTTCCAGAGGGTGGTCGGGGTGAGAGGCGAGCTGTGATTGTGGTGCGCCATTGGCGGGTCTTAGGCAGCTGGAAAACATGGGAGTCGTGGGAAGTGGAGAGAGGCTGCACTTAAGGAAGTGGCTCGTGAGTAGAGATAGTTTTGAATGACGTCGTGCCTTCTCACGCGAGGCATTCAAAAGAAGAAAGGCCGAAGTGGGCATTAAACCAGGACGTGGAGGATTAGAAGCAGGTTGACTAAGAAAAGATAGCTTATTCTAATCTCCCATACACAGGGAAGTGATAACACTAGTTATCGCATACCAGGTGAATGACCATGATTATTTCCGGTATAGACTTTAGAGGACTACCGACCGCACGCATCACGAAGCGGAGTGCTATCAGTTACGGGTTTGCAAAGCAACCTACACCGCTAGTAATTTTCAAAGTTACGAAACCTGACCGGAGGTTTTCTGGTACCACGGGTGTCGGGGAGCCCATGGATGGTTGCTTGCACTACCGGCAATAGAAGATTGTCCTTCGGAGAGTATCGTGATATCTGTGGTTACCGCCCACATCGCAGGCAGAACTCCTAAGACTTCAGCGTGGAGTCGCGGTTTTCAATCCGGTTGCATGACCGATAGATTAAAATAGCAAATATTTAGATAGGTCTCGCATCTAGCAGTATGATTATCAAACCTGCATTTGGTATAGACTGAGACCTCTCGGGCATTAATGATGGTCGTTACAACTACCATCCTTGTTGCTAACGCCAACTTTGGCATCAGTACTTAGTGCCAGGCTGTCCACGTTAAACAAATCATGATGAACCTGTAGGCGATCCTTCGTGACATCGCCTACAGAATCCGAAAAGAACTTTTGTTGCCACGATGGTGAAGTAACATGAAAGGTGTGGATAAAACTCATGTCACTTCAGTTCCTTGGAATTCGACGTGAAGTTGCGTGGGTTGGGTGTGGTTAAAACTCAAGTTGGTTCAGTTCCTTGGAATTCGACGTGAAGTTGCGTAATCAACCAAGTGCCGAGACCGTTATAATGCAGAAATTTGGATGGGTCTCATCCACTAGTGTGAATGCAGGACGTACACCTGGTATACATTTTTACTTTCATACAAATCATGGGCCATTGATTGACTTTAAAAAAAAGAATCCGTGCCAAGAGACAGGCGAATAAGTCAATCCCAATAAAAAATTTTGTCATCCCTGCACTTTGGAATATTCTACATGTGGTCATGTCGTTAAGTCATACACGGATACGATTTTGTTTTTAAGGCCACCGAGATCAATTTCATCAATTCCTCCATATGATGCAATGTTGGAAAAGGGAGAAGCAAAATGGACATTAAAGGAGTTTGGGCGGGGAGCGATGAAAGTGTCGGTGAATGGTATTTTGAAAGTATTGCGGGTTCTTCTCAGGAAAAACATGAATTAGTAACGTATTTCACAGTTTTGTGGTTTACTCGCTTTGTTTAGAAGCTATATACCAAAATTCGTGGACGCTATCGAGAGATCTAAGTGTTGAAGCCAATATCTAGCAACTTAACTAAAAGAAAATCATAACATAGTCTGTTAAAAGTGTTTGATATGTCTAGTCCAAGCACTTGACCTTTGCCATATTTATGAATAAAGGAATTTCAAATTTATGGATAAAGGAATTTCAAAGGTAGACTAACAGGTCTCCAGTGGATCTTTCCATTCGAAATCCATATTGGTGATGTCAATAAGGTGACTGTCGTCTAAAAACTCAAAAATTTTACGACTGACAACAATTTCCATTACTTTCGAGAGCTTTCGAATAAGATTACCTTCTTTGAGATTTTGTGGATCTCCAGGCACATTTGACTATCTTGGTTGATAGTTGTGTCCCACAAACTTAGAAGCAGTGATCCTTTGGATACGCTGCTTCTCAGTCAAGTTATCGTTGAAAAATGGGGTCTGAACGATATTGCAGCATAATTGGTAGAAAAGGTTGCTTCCATCCGCGGCAATGATGAGGTAACCTTGGTAAAGAAAGGTGTTGGTTACTTACCAAAAGGGTGCCGTGACGTTCAGAATGGTAGAGAATAGGTAAGTATGGTATGCCTAGCTTCTTACTCGATATTTACTATTACCCATCAATGCCGAGAATGCAAAGAAACTATGATCAATTTTAACTTCAATTACAACTTTTCTTTTTTAAAACTGAGTAAAAAGTATAATTTTTATTGTTTGAACTCTTTTCTTCACTATTCTTTTATTCTCTGCTTTTAACTAATTGTAAATGTTTTCTATTTCAATCAAGAGCCTTACAAAGTAGTAAGTAGAATAAAAGGGAGCGGATTTTCGATTGTTAATTTATGTTCAGAGAGAACCGCAGGATAAAGGTCATCAGACAGGTATGCTCGTTAATCCAGACTAGATATAGTTCCTTGTGGGTGGTTGATTTTTTCGTATCTTGTTTTGTAACACAAGTCACTGTTCTAAATTTGATATCAAACCATTTTGGCCATATCAAAGTAATAAAAATCTCTTCACCAAAATTTTGACAATACTTTCTAGTATTGAGATTTCAGAAAAAATTTTATTTTCAAATCCTTTTAAACCGAAGAACTATTTGAAAATAGAGCATATTTTTATCATATCAATCCCCTAAAAATTCACCAATCTTCATAAAAACAGATGTTTCAATTTAAAATTCATAATGTCACAATTTCCTTACCGAAAAAAATAAATTTAAATTTCATAATCGATTTTATTCGCAATTTTAATGCTAATTCGCCAGACTATAATGCCACGAACAAAAAAAAGAAAAGAAATCTCGCGAATTGCAGTTTAATGCAAAACAAATTGCCATATGTAATGCACCCCTAAATTATTATATCAGCCACGTTTTAACAATAAAAAAATCACATCATCAATTTATTGATTATCCTTAGATTTTTTTTACATTCAGGATTTTATCCATTTGAGAAAAAATTCGGGGCGTGTTATTCGATTTTTGAAAAAGGATATTATTCATTGATGATATCTTAACTAGAAGCGGAATAGTTTTTTATAGGTTCGTAAAGGGCACATTTTAAAGTTTTTCATTTTTGAAAAAAATTTTAGATAAAGATGTGTCGTTTGAAGTCATAAAAATTGGCTAAATTGATGTTTTAGAGATTTGTGTGTTACGAAGCAGATGGAATTGATCAAATCACCCCTTTTTAATGCGTACGAAGTCCCCATTTTAATCCCATAATTTTATTAACTCCATGATAATTTTGTAGGTCTAACAAAAGGGTCAAATGGGTTAAGAAGGTGTGGCAGTAGTCTAAGGATTTAGTTAAAGGGTTGATGATTTCTTCCTAAATCGCAGTCTTCAATGTTCTTTAATTGTAGTTAGGGAAAATTTGGGAATGAATTTGAGCGATTTTGAATGTCAATAAAAATTTTGGGCGGATTCTTCAATACTTAAATTATTACTAATTTTTTTTTCGAATGAGAGTAAGTTGTTGGCGATAAGAATTTTCATGTGAAACTGGTTATGTGTTTTACATAGATAATATAAATCCCAGCTTCATAACATTATCTGTAAGGATAACTACGTTTCAGATTCAGTAAATTTGAGGTGTAATAATTTGTACTAAATCCAGTTAGTATAGCATTAAGCAGTTCAATACTAATTTCTCATTAGCATTGCACAAAACCTGTTGAATTTAGAGCACTAACATTAATTAATACTTTACGTTGATAAAGAATTTAAGAAAATTACAAAAAATAAACCTAATGGAACTACGATTGCGCGTAAAACCCAATCATACAATACTCTATGAAATAGAAATTTTTGTAATCTTAAAAGGTTTTATATAGGGAGTGGTTGATGCCGTCACCCCTATTGAGACAAATATTTTCATTTCATGCTAGAGTAGCTATAAAAATGCTGTATACTAAATTTAAGCTTGAAAAATTGAATTAGTATTGAGAAAATTAGGGTATTAAATTTGGTGAAATTATGAAGTTCGTATCAATTAATTTCCTGTTAAGACCTGCTATGGCGGCATAGGACAGAAACAACTCTCTTCCACAAGGCGTGATCCTGTGCATCGGCCTTAAGGTGTTGCCAGAACATGTTTATTCCTCTGGCCTCCTGCTCAACTGCTCGCTTCCATGTCCTACATGGTCGACTAACTCGACGTCTTCCTTGAGGATTATAATCCAGAGCCTGTGTGGCGATGTTTCGCTCTGGCTTCCTCAAAGTATGACCAATCCACTGCCACTTCCACCTTTGAACCTCAAAGTTCGTCGTTGAAGATCACTTCTGGCCAGAATATTCCTAAAATGCGTCGGAAGCATTGGTTCACGAAAGTCTGTAGTTTCTTAGTAAGTCGAACGGTCACTTCCCACGTAGTTCAATCATAAAATAACACGGATTTGACTCATGCGTCAAAAACTCGCAGCTTCGAGCGAAGGGAGATCTCTCTTAACCTCTAGAAAGGTGAAAGGATACTGAAGGCCTGACGAGCTTTATTTACCGTCCATGCTGACAATGCTTCCGAGATAACAAAAATCTTGCAACTCTTCAACATCTTGTCCTTTAAGAACAATCGGTGTGCTTGCGTTCGAACGATTGTGCATGTACTTGGTTTTACGCACATTTATTTGCAGTTCTGCCTCTTTGCATTTGGGATGCAACGAGCGAACATTTGACTCTAAGTCCGAAAGTGCAGGCTTCAATATGTCATTTAAACAGGGCTGGGGATAATATGCAGACTTGTCTGACACCCGTTCGCACAGGGAAGCTCTCGAACAGCTCTCCTCTATGCAAGACGCGACACCCTGCATCTTCGTAGGATTCTTTTATCAAAGCTATGACCTTATCTGGAATACCTCTCCTACGCAAAGCAATCCATATGAAATCTCGGTTAACGCTGTCGAAAGCCTTCTCGAAGTCTACGAACATGAGATGTAGTGGCGAACCCATTTCGGCTGACTGCTCCAATATTATCCGTAGGGTATTTTTGTGGTCGGTACAAGACTACCCTTTACTGAATCCAGCCTGATAAACTTCGAGAACGCTGTCTACAATATCACTAATCCTATTAAGGATTACCTTAGCCATGATTTTCGATACGGCAGTAAGTAGACATATACCACACCAACTGCCACAATCCCGAAGGTCGCCCTTCTTCGAAATTTTCACAATGACGCCCTCCTTCCATTGAATCGGGTAGCTTCCTTCATTTGCAGTTTGTACGGGAAGTGATATTTCTCAAATTCCAAACCAATAGCATTTATACTTATGAAGAAAATCGTTTTTTGTAAAGTTGTAAAATTGTGTTACATTGTATGGGAGGGTATAGATGAACTGAAGCTAATAGATTAATTCGACTAATGTTATACGTAGTGAGAATTAGTTACTAGCATTTCACAAAAACGTAGAGTTTGTTAGAGAGGTGTAAGGAGTCGGGGGGTTGTACACCGTAGATCACACTTATGATAAAAATAATATTTTCTAAATTTCAAATTATTAGTTAGTGTTGTTTTTAAGATAATTTGATTATTGCAAATTTTTTAAAATGTGCCATTTTATATGGGAGGGAGAAGAAGTGGAGCGATTTAATATGATCACGAGCTGGACCAGACTTTTTCGTTGAAAACGGCGTGTAAATAATTTTGACTTTCTTGCTCAACGCGTTCTTACGCGAACAGACAGACATAACTTGTGTGTCATTAATTTTTTTCTCCGAGCCTTATTTCTTTGCGTTAAAAACTTCAGATCAAACTTATAATACTCTCAGCTTTCATCTTGAGTTTAACAGCAGAACTACATTTTTTGTATAAGCTTTCGGAATTAAACATAGCCAAAACTTTGTAAAGGAAATTTCATCAATTTCTCCCTTCCTACATCTGCTCCTTTTCATGCAATGTCCTCCTTGAATATTATAAGCGGAAGCTTGTCTGGAGATGTTTTGCTCTATTGATGTCGAGCGAAGCTTATCGCTGACATGGGGAGCAATCATCACTTGATGGTTGCCTGCTTAAGATTGTACATAGCAGTTGTCCGACGGCCATAGGCTCTTCAGATAAATCGCATGCATAATGAGATATACACAAAAAACGCGAGCATACTTCCATTCAACGCGACCAGTCAAATACATTGAGCGGAGATGAAATGCGCACACTGAACGCCAAGAAGGACGCAACTAGAAACAAACTCCTAGCAAGTGCTGAAGAAATGGACAAAATTGGCTATCATCTGTCAGACCAATTTCAATCATGGAACTTCTGACTTAAGACAGAACTAATGCAATGAATCATGAAACAGAATCTGCAGACTACCTTGAGATTTGGTTTTGCTGTTTAAAATTACTAAACAGCTGGCGAAAATTTCACCGGGTGAGATATGTCAACGAACTGTTGCGAAGATAGAAGGAATACTTCTCTGATATTTTAAACATCTTGTCGGAGGAAGATTTTTCATAAACGGAACAATTACCAAACATGCAACCTTAAGAATCTTCTATTAGGAACGATCCGCGAGATAAGGAACCGAACTCTTCATGGTAGAACCAGAAGTGACTCTTTACTGCCTTTATTGCGGTGTAGAGTAAAGAAAGATGTACACCTGAATAGGAGGAGAGTGTCTTTGTCTAAGTCAAGAAGATGACCGACCTCCGGGATTATGACAATTGAAGTGGTAATTGTTTTGAAATGTGCAAGGGTTCGCTGGATTTCTAGTAAAAATGAAACTAGTTTTTGTTAAATTAAAATAACCGCAATCTTTTATTGATCGCTTCCTTTAACTATCACAAACAATTATTCCGTTCACCAATTTCCGCTTTTCTATATCCGATTCTTTCGTTTTCGTCCTTTTGACTTTTTCGGTACCGACTTTTAACTCCTGTATCACGACTTTACCACGTGATGTCCTGATGTTTCCTCTCTCGTTTCCCAATTTATACTGACTTTATTGTCGTTTTACATATATCGTTCTATTCGTTATTCGTCTGCTTCTCGTATGCTTTTCTTCTGCTTTTCTTCTGCTTTTTGTCTGCTTTCGTCTGCTTTTCGTCAGCTTTTTGCTTGCTTTTCGACTGATCTCCGTCTTTATTTTTCGATTGTATTTCGTCCACTTTTTGGCCTTCTATGCTGTTTATGAGTACGCGCGAGCAGTTCGAGAACACAATCAATAGATGCTAGTGGACACTCGATGAGCGACAAGGGCTGACATGTAACAGTATACATTACTGCTGTATCGAAAAACGTGGCCAAGGTAATTTTTAATGGGACAAGGGATGTCGTAGAAAGCACTTTCAAAGCTTATCAGGCTTTATTAAGTAATGTGTCGTCTTTTACAGATTGTAAATATACCCAACGCACATTATTGGAAGAGTTATCAGAACTGGACTAGTGAACTTCGAAAAGGCTTTCGAAAGCGTTGAGCAAGATTACAAGTGTATTTCTGGGGTATTTAAGAAAAAATCATAGATAAAAAAAAATCAAACTAATTTATTACATTATATAAATCAGTTTGCATAACACAGGGGCACTAATTTTAGGGAACAGATTACAAGATTTAAGAAAATAAAGAGATTTTGTGAGCATTTGCTGATTTTAACTGTGGGTTTTTGCTATAGAACTAAACAATCTAAAGAAATATTTTTGAAAAAAAAAAATCTTCTCAAATTGAACTTACTAACTACTTAAAACTAAATAAAATTTAATTTTAACTTTACCTTACTTAAAAAAAAAAATCAGGAAAAACTTGGATGCACTTTATTCCATTTAACCAAAAAAAGAAATAAGCGCGTTCTTGATCATTTGGAACCAGAGAGTGGGGGATGGTAGTCTCTTATCTGATTGTTTTAGTGCAGTTAGTACATTGGCAAATTCGTGGAGGGCTTTGGTTGAGAAGGAAAATGATTTGTGAAGTAAAATTTTCCAACACTTATTTTTAGAGACTTGTATTTACTTTTTAAGTACGTTTGCTCACTGTAAGCTCCAAAATTAGTATTTTGTTGGCCGAAGAAAGTTGCGATTTGCGATTGATTAGTGGATAGAGCGAATGTATTTTTAAGCATTTTCGATGACTCCCAAAGGTCAGTTTTTTGTTTAACACGAGTGGCAGACCAAGTAATATTTTGATCTACAAAATTTATGTCGCGGTTAGGTAGATTGGAATCTTTTCTTTTCCTTGACAGCAAAAACTGTCATGAAATATCTTTTTGCCTTTTATGTCGAGCAGAGTGGAGATTGTATTTGTTTGTCTTCGATTAAACAATTTATTTAATTTCCACAAAGTTTGGAAGCAAGGTTGAATAGCATGGCGTTACTTTTAGAGTTATGTAGCATTTTAGTTATTGTCAAATCAACAAGTCAATCGGAAAGAAAACTCTAACTATGGATAAAATTGAGTTTCGTGCTGTCGCTAAGTTCCTTACCAAGCACGGAAAATGCCACAAATCATTTTGAAGAAATGTCATCTGTTTACGGGGTCTCTTGCCCAGGACAAAAAATGATTTATAAGTGACATAGTTTATTCGGGCAAGGCAGAGAGTCATTTGAAGATGATAAGCACTCGGGCCATCCGGTTGAGGCCACTTCCTTGAAAATCGTCGAAAAGTGGAGAAACTTGTTCTTGAAGATGCGTGTTTAAGGAAGAAACAAATCAAAAAAATGGTTGGAGCATCATATTTTTTTTTTATAATTTGGGGAACACGTGAGAGCACTTGGCCGATTGTGCGATTATTGCCCCTTTACCCTACCATAAGCTCGTCAGGCCGTCGGTATCCTTTCCCCTTTCTGGAGGTTAAGAGAGATCTCCCTTCGCACGAAGCTGCGAGTTTTTGACGCATGCGTCAAATCTGTGTTGGTATATGGTTGTACTACGTACAAAGTGACCGTTCGACTTACCAAGAAACTACAGACTTTCGTGAACCAATGCCTCCGAGGCATTTTAGGAATATTCTGGCCAGAAGTGATCTCCTACGACGAACTTTGGAGTACAACTGGCCAGACTAAAATATGTATTGAGATTCAAAGGCGGAAGTGGCAGTGGATCAGTCATACTTTGAAGAAACCAGAGCGAAACATTGGCAAACAGGCTCTGGATTATAATCCTCAAGGGAGACGTCGGGTTGGTCGACCATGTAACACATGGAAGCGAGCAGTTGAGCAGGAGGCCAGAGGAATAAACAACTCCTGGCAACAGCTTAAGGCCGATGCTCAGGATCGCGCCTTGTGGATGAGAGTTGTTTCCGTCCTGTGCCCCTATAGGGGGTGTTATCAGGAATTTGATTTGATTGATTGACCCTACCATAACTCAGTAGCTTTGGCTAATCTGAGTATCTTTAATGCCATGTTGGCAAGTACCTCGGTGGAAAGGAAACCTTTTCCAAGAACATTATGTCTTTTTCTAGCTACTGCTTCACAGTGACATAGGATGTGTACTGTCGTTTCTGAGTCTTCTAAATGGAGCATCATATACAACCATTTTGAATATCATCCACAATCAGCAGCGCGTCGTGGCTTTTGGGTCTCTGTAGCGAGAACAGGGACGAAATGTTGACCCAAATTGTTACTGGAGAGGAAACTTGAGTTCATCATTATGAGCCTGAACTAAAACAGCAGTCAATGTAGTGGCTAGTAAAGGCGCTTCATCCCCAAGAATGTCAAGGTCACACAATCCGCTGAAAAATCATGGCAACTATGTTTTGGGATTCAGAGAGGGTTTTGATGATCGACCATAAACTATATAAGAAGGACAGCATATCATAGGTGGATACTATTCCAATCTGCTACAAAAATAAAAGGATGCCACAATAGAAAATAGAAAAAAAAATTGGATTCGAGGTGTGCAGCACGACAACAAACCTGTTCTCAAGAACCACGGTGCAATGGCTGCCCCCACAGAAATGCGGGTACGGAATATTAAACCACCACCACCACCCCACCCCCCCCCTCTCCTTATAGTCCAAATCTGACCCTTTCCGATTACAAATACCCAAAACTGCAGAAATAACTTCGGGGAAGAAAATTTACCAACGATGAAGAGGTGAAGTCGGCAATTTCTGCCTGTTGTGAAGGTCTTGCTACTACATTTTTTTTAAGAAGGAATTAATAAACTTTGTGGGAGATGTGATAAATGTATTATGCTTAAAAGAGAATATATTGAAAATGAAATATAATAACTTGTTTAATTTGACCCCTCTTCCCTGTAATTCTCGAAATTTTTGACCTCCCCTCGTATCTAATCCTCCATTCTTATAACGATGTCAACAGTTGATTCTTTGCACCTTGGGGTATAGCACGTTAGCTCTGAAGCTGTGAAAATGAGTACATACCCAACACATCCAACATATCTATAAAAAACATCGTTTCATTTTATTCCGAAATATTTTTTTTTCTTATTTTTCATTACTTCATTATGAACATAAAACAAAACAAAAATGAAAATTACTATACTCTTAAACAACGGTAAAATTCGGAAACGAAAAATAGTTTGAAATTCCAGGAATAAGAAGTCTGCGTTCAAAGCGTATAAAGGGAAGTCATAGTCTCTGAGTTGCAGTTAAATCATTAATAACAATAAAGTTTGTGTAGGAAAGTTGATAAACGTGTTTTTATCTAAGGTTTGCGTTAAAAATAATTGCTAAAAAACGTTAAGTAAGAGATGTCTAATAAAGGAAAGGAAATTGAATTTGGGGAAAGGAAAATTATCGTGGATTTGTGGAAAAAAGGTACGTCATATCGTGAAATAGGTGCAATAGTCAGCAGAAGTCATTCATCTGTCCAACGAGTCGTAATCAACTTCAAAAACACAGGAGTTTTGGTTTCAAAACCCAAATCTGGCCGTCCACCAAAGTTGAGCCCTCAGGAAACTCGGAGTTTGCTCCGAACGATGAAGGCCAATCCTAGATTAACTGCAGCTGATATGGCAAAGGACATCAAATTTCTGATGATGGTGTTCGTAAAATTCTTAGGAAATATGGGTGTCACGGACGCGTTGCCCGTAGAAAGCCATTTAAACAACAGTAAACAGACTCAAGCAGCTGGCGTTTGCTAAGGAACACATAAATAAGCCAAAAGAATTTTGGAAACAAGTTATTTTCTCGGATGAAAGTAGATTTTGTATTTTTGGAATCAAAGGTCGGAAGATTGTATGGAGAAAAACTGGCGCGGCCTTTGACGTAAAAAATCTTTGTCCAACAGTAAAGCACGGTGGTGGCGGTGTTGTGATATGGGGGTGTATGGCTAGTGCAGGAGGTGGAAAAATGAAGTTTATTGAAAGTATTATGATTAAAATAGACAACCTTTATATTCTCAATCGCAATTTGAAGAAAAGTTCAGAACATTTGGGCTTAAGCGACAACTTTTACTTCCAATAAGACAACGACCCTAAGCACACTGTGGAGGTAGTAAGACTCTGGTTCCTGTATAATGCCAAAAATCATCTTTGTACACCGCCCTAATCTCCTGACCTTAATCCAATAGAGCATTTGTGGCATCACTTAGAACAAAGGATTCGAGCGCACACAATAAAGTCGAAGGTAATGCTCCAGGAAGTCCTAATCCAGGAATGGAATTCAATAACCCCAGAGTTCACTAAGAAGCAATAAAGAGACGAGGATATCCCACAAGCTATTAACGAGAAAAAACAATTGTTTTATTTTGAAGAGAAATATTTGTACGCTGGCTTTTTATTGTTGCAAATCAGGATTTGTTTTCGTTTTTTATTTTTAATATTTTTATGGAGTACAATAATCATCATTTTTGTTTTGTTTTATGTTTGTAATAAAGCTATGAAAAAAAAAAATTATTATGAAATAAATTACTTCAAACGATGTTTTTTATACTCTAGATGAAATCTGAGAGTATATTGTGTTTGCCTTACCGTTTGTAACACTAAGAAATAATGCTCGCACAGAGCCGCCAAGGGTACAGAAATATTTGATGTCGCTCAAAAACTTCGATTCCGAGTTGCTGTCTGTCCGTCGGTCCGTCTGTCTGTCTGTCCGTCTGTCCGTCTGTCTACAGCATAACTCTCGAACGCTTTGAGCTATCGTGCTGAAATTTTTTGTGTGCCATTTTTAGCAAAAAAGAAACTTTAAGTTCGTGAACGGGCCACATCCCTCCACTCCTTATACCCCCTCCCGTACAAATTTCACGAAATTTCGAAATTTTCAGAAATTGATTTTTCATTGAAACTATTTAAGTTATCGATTTTAAATTTGGGCCAAAGTATTGATTCGATCCCGTCACTCCTTCTACCCCCTCCCATACAAATGCATAATTTTGAAAAATGCAGTTTTTCGATTTTCATTGAAACTAGCAAAGTTATAAAAACAAATTTTTGCCACAATTAATTTTATTATAATTCCAATCAGAATTAAAAAAAACTATCAACTTCAGCTCACTCCTTCTACCCTCTCCCATACAAATTTCACGAAATTTTGAAATTTAAATTAAATAATTTTTCTTCGAAACTGTTAAAGCTATCAACTTGATATTTTGCACAAAGTATACAAATAGAAATATCAGTAACGGGAAAAAAATTTGTTTTTATCCGTACACTCCTTCTACCCCCTCCCATTCAAATGTACAATTTTTGTTTAGTGCATTATATCCATTTCCATTAAAACTAGAAAAGAGATAAACTTAAAATTTTGCCAGAATTTGTTTTTTAGTAATTGCAATAAATGCTAAAAATTATCAGGTCCTCTTCACTCCTTCTACCCCCTCCCATACAAATATCTGTATTATAAACTCAAGAAAAGCATTTCTCCTTCGAATATATTAGAACTATCGAATTTGAAATTGAATCAAAGCGTGGTGATTAGGATAATGATAAGCAGTTTCAAAATCATCTTAAACGCTCCACTTCCTCTGCCACCTCCCATACAAATGCCTCAATTTCATGATAACTATGTTCAATTGAAAATAATGAAAGCTACAAACCTTAAATTCAGCACGAAATATTTTGCATACCACATTAGGTTTCATATCCAAAAATTGCAAACCTTCCTGCTCTCCTTCTACCACCTCCCATACAAAAGTCGCTATTAATTATTTAAAAGAATTGGAGGTGACATGTTTTCCGGTACATTGAACTCTTTCTCATTTCATCTAGAGTATCATATGATTGGGCTTTACGCCCAATCATAATTCTTTTATGTTTATAGATATGTTGGATGTGTTGAGTGTGTACGCAGACTTTTTCTGCCTAGTGAGCTAATAAAATGATCGAAGTCTTTTTCATAAAGCTTAATCGCGTTGAGCTTAGTGCCTGGAAAATAGGCTGCAATAGTCGTAGTATTGATCCGAACAATTTTAGTTGCAATTGTTAGTATTATTTTCGTGTTGGGAATGAGTAGTTTTGTGTATTTTTTAATACACATGGTTACTCCATCGCCAGTTCCAACACTATCATTCCTGTTAATACGATAATTTGGATGGTATAATTTATCGTTATAGTGTAGCCAAGTTTCTGTAATAACAAATATGTCGGTATTTTGGGACACAATAAAGTCGAAAGTTTCAATAAACTTAATGCAAATGTTCTGAGCATTACAAAAACAAAATCCTATAGTACTTAAATTATTTATAAAAGTATTTAATAACAAAATTAATTATAGCATTAAATTGATCATATTTAGTGTTACATATAGCGAGTCTACTAATTAGCTCCGTCTATATCTGTACTAGAACTTCAGGTGAGAAAAGGTCGTCGCTAGAGTTAGGAGTTAAATTTCCCTCATTCAAAAAGCAGGTTATTTATGACAACACTGCTAACAAATGATTTGATTATTTTCTGAGATGTCGTCATATTTTTTACTGTTGATCGCATTGTCAGGTATTGAATCTCGATCGCGTATATAGCTTATTTCACCTTATTATACTAAGAATGAAGTATTGCGATCAAATTAAAAAAAAAAAAACGAAAAAAAAAATCTCTCCCCTGAAATTTAGCCTAAAAGTGCAAAAAAAATCATCTGTCTGTACGCCGTACCGGAACCCTCAGTGCACATTAACCCCCAAACCCTTGAAGAAAGAAATTTCATTTTTTGGTGGATTGTAGATGGGTGCTGATCTCTGGCGGACACTAAATTTTGAGAATGTTGGGATTAAAGGTGAGGCTGGGGAGCGCTAAAATCGAAAATTACTAATTCGAAAATTTCCACCATGATTCTAGCTAGAAAGCTGAAATTTGAAACAGAGGGGGTGGGACAAACTATAAAAATAAATTAATTTTGTTATCCATTGCAGTCCGAGTGAAGGAGGCGAAAAACAATCTGACGGCCAGATTTTTTTTTTAATGATCTTATCTTCGGAATTAGTATTTTAGGACAAATTAGATAGCATACCATAATCAACTTAGAGGGAGGCCAATAATTAGTGGCGTCAGAGGGAAGTGCGAAGAAAGAAAAACATTTAAGAATTAATATCTCGACCAACTCTTGAGTCATGCAATTAAATCAACATTGTGTCCTAATGTTATACTAGCGGATCATGAGAAAAATTTAAAATTTGGAAATTAAAGTAGTGGAGGAAAATGGGAAGCATTACCAAAATGTTGCAATTTTAAAAATTTTAAACCGTTTTGTCTCAAAATCTAATACAAGTCTTAAGTTGAATCAGATTGTAGAGCTCTATTGCTTATAAATTTGATAAAATTTTTAAACTGAGGAATGTCACGGGAGGGAGGTGGTGGGCTAAAGTGTCGAAAATTTTCGTTAATTTTTTATGACTCTGGTAAAACTAACGTAGTTCAAAGTCAGCACGTATATTCATCTGTTTGGAATACATAAAGAAATAAACTGCCAATAAGTCGGGCGCAACTTTATTATTTTTGGGACAAATTGAGGATGCATGGAAAGTCAATATGCCGGTTAGAGCGGTTAAGGAAGACTAAGTGGAAACCCCTTTCACAAGTAGAACTCTCCTTAGGGCTGGGCTACTATCAATTTAACACTTAATTGCGAATACGATCAATGGCTCCAGTACATGTAATCAATATTTCGTTCGTTAATGCAAGTTTGGGTTTTTATGAGGGTAGGGGGTAGGATGATAGTAAGGGTGGGTTGATGTTAATAATTTTTTAATTGATTGCTTGAATCACGTCCAATATTCTTTGTATAGAATGTCAGTTTTATAGACGAAGTTGCATAGAATTTTCATAAAATGTGGTGTGTTTAACATTCACGAAACCAAACATTTGTATAGAAGGGGGTAGAGGAGGTACGGGAATCGTAAAATTTGTGATGCAGTTTTATTTCCTTTCTCTTGTAAGGTGCTTGCGCAAAATTTCAAGTTCGTAGCTTTTATTTGTTGGCTAATATTTCATTTATTGAAATTGGTCGAAATCATACTTTTGCATGAGAGGGAGTAGAAGGGCAGGAGCGATCTCAAAACTTTTAACTCAGATCCATTTCAATTATTTTTAAAAGTTTTTGTGGAAAATTTCAAATGGATAGCTTTTAAAAGTTAGATAATAATTGATTTCTTAAAAATGGTCGAAAAAATAATTTTGTATGGGAATGGGTAGAAGTCTTCACCAACATACTCTTAGGAGTTTTTTTAATGCGTTTCTCAAATTTCCAAGTTTCTACCTTAAAATTTCATTCAAAAATGTTCAGTTTAAATGTTTTTTTTTCATTGAATATGAAGCACCATGTGCACGTTAGACCGGAGGGTTCATAACAATTGTGGTATTTTTATTATTTTTACTGTATGTATAACAAATAGATGTATCTTCATGGAGAATTTAAACTTTGTATCTTCCTCCAGAGCCCTAAAAAATCACTCAAAATTTTCGACATTTTAGCTTACCACCTCCCTCCTCTCATATCCACCAACGAATAAATTTACCGAAATTAAAGACTGTGTAGTTCTAACATACAATTTGACAAAATTTCAATTTGATATCAGTACTCAGTTTTTAGATATAATGGTTTGAATTTTGAAAAGTATACCGTTGTTGAAATGCTCCCCATTTTCGCCCACTACTATTATGTCCAAATATTATATTTTTCGCTAGTGTAGCCTAATATACATTCCAATTGTTGTTTTTATAAAACAAGCAGCCTAGTTGCCATTAGATTAAAAAACATAACAGGACTACGATTGGGCGTAAAGCCCAATCGTGCGATACTCTAGATAAACCAGAATTTTTTTTTTATTTTAAAAAATTTTATAGGGGAAGTGGTAGAGGGGGTGACAACATTAAACCATTTTTTCAACATCACGCTAAGGTTGCTATCAAAATGTTTTCTACAAAATTTAGGATTTAAAAATTTAATGGGTACTGAGAAAATGAGTGTAATGGATTTAGTGAAATTGAGCAGTTTATATGGGAGGTGGTAAAAGGAGTGTGGAGTTATTAATGACTTTTTTTATATTGTAAACATAATTTAATTGACATATTTTAAATTACAGATAAGTAACATTCATACTTACATACGCAGGTTGAGAAACGGAAGTTCCACATTAAGTTTCCTGAACGAAACGAATGGGCAACAAATACGATACTCAGCACCTGTATAGGTTCTCATCTCTATGCGGACGGATTTAAAACTAGCCAGGGGACAGGTGCAGGGATTTATTCCCACCACCTCGATATCCAAACTTCATTTCATCTTCCAGAACACGCGACAGTGTTCCAAGCAGAAGTACTAGCCATTAACGAGTTTGCAAAAATTATTCTTGATAAGCAGAACAGTCTCGAAAATTGTTACATTTTCTCGGATAGCAGGGCTGCGCTTCAGGCACTCCAATCCTACAGGACTACATCCAAACTAGTGTCCATCTGTAGACACAATTTAAATCGCCTAGCGGCCATAATGGAAGTTTTTCTAATTTGGATACCGGGTCATAGTGACCTGCTAGGTTAAGAGGGGGCAGATACGCTTGCACGGCAAGGATCTGCTAACATCAATTCCACTAGGGAGTCAGACGATGTAGCACCAATAGTGCTGAAGACTAGCTTCAAACAGACTATTTTGGATTCTTTCTTGGCGGGGTGGCGGCAGCTGGAAAGCTGTAAAACGGCCAAATCCTTTTGGGAAGAACCGAACAAAAATATTACAGCTCAGCTGTTACAACGTAGTCACTATAGTATCCGAACTATTGTCGGCCTGACCACAGGCCATTGCTTGCTAAGGCTGCATGCATTTAGGATGCGAATCGCGAGCGACAGCTTGTGCAGAGGTTGCGAGGAAGACGAAGAATCTATCGAACATTATCTTTGTCACTGTATGCAAATCTCCAACAGTCGTCTCCTTTGTTTAGGCTCTAGATTCTTCTCAGAACTAGGCGACCTCAGAGGCGTCCAACATTCGAGCCTGTTAAGGTTCGCAAACCGAACCAAGTGGTTAGAGCAAGAGAAGTGACTTCCAACTTATAACTATAGGGGGAGTACAATGGGCCCAACTAGATGGCCTGAGTGCTTGTGATTCCGTACAACCACCGTCCTACAACCTAAACCTAAACCTGAGCATTCATACTTTTCAGGGCAATCGACTTTTTGTAAAGTTGTTGAATTGCGTCAAGTTGTATGGGAGGGGGTAGAAGGAGTGAAGCCAATCGCCTTATTTGTTTGTCTTATTAATAATTCTAAATAAATATTTCGTACATAGTTTCAACTCGATAAATTTCATAGGTACTGAGTAAATTGGTTTATTTAGAATTTCATAAAAAAATGCAGTTTGTTTGGGAGGGGGTGGAAGGAAGTGGAGGACTCAAATAATTTTTATACAATAGATTGGAATTATTGTAAAAGTAATATATACCAAATTTCAGATCAATAGCTTTTATGCTTTTTGAAAAAATTCGTTTATTGTCGAATTGCGAAATTGTGTCATTTTGTATGGGAGGAGGTAGAAAGGGCAAAGCTAATCGTCTAACTTTTTTTGGTCTTACTAATACTTCTAAATAAATATTTAGCGCGCAATTTCAAATCGATAAATTGTATACGCACTGAGTAGATTGGTTTAGAGCATTTCATGAAAAAATGCAGTTTGTGTTTGAGGTGGTGGAAAGAGGGGGAGGACACAAATAATTTTTATACAGTAGAATGGAATCATCATAAAAGTAGTATATACCAAATTTTAGATCTTTAGCTTTTATACTTTTTTAGAAAAGCCTTTTATTGACAGATTGCGAAATTGAGTCATTTTGTATAGGAGGGGGTAGAACGGGTGGAGCGATTTGGCCCATTCACGAACTTGTCCTTACTTTTTTGTCAGAAACGACGTGTATAAAATTTGAACGTTCTAGATCAACGCGTTCTAAAGCTAGAGAGGACACGGACGGACGGACAGACGATCAGACAGACGAACGGACATCCGGTTTAAAGATTTTTGAGCGAATATATCAACTTCTGTATGACTCTTTTTTTTCTCCAAGCCTTATTTTTTGGCGTTACTAACTTTGTGGCAAACTTATAATACTCTCAGATTTCATCTAGAGTATAACCACTAATTCGTAGTCAGCGCCACAAATTGGTCAGGGGAAAATTTTAAACGTCATTAGAAACTTGCGTTTCCCTCTGAGACCACGAGTATGATTGCATGAATCAACCGCAGGTTGATAAAAGGAAGTTTCACATAAAGTTTCCTGAATGAAACGATGAGCAACAAACACGATACTCAGCACTTGTACAAGTTATCATCGCTATACGGACGGATCTAAAACTAGCCAGGGGACAGGTGCAGGGATTTATTCCCACGGCCTCGACATCCAAACTTCATTTCATCTTTCAGTACACGCGACAGTGTTCCAAGCAGAAGTATTAGCAATTGACGAGTGTACAAAAATTATTCTAGATATGAAGAACAGTCTTGCAATTTTTTACATTTTCTTGGACAGCAGGGCTGCGCTTCTGGCACTCCAATCCTACAGGACTACGTCCAACCTAGTGTCCATCTGTAGACACAATCGCCTAGCGGCCATAACGAAAGTTTTTCTAATATGAATACCGGGTCATGGCGACCTTCTAGGTAACGAGGCAGCAGAAACGATTGCACGGCAAGGATCTGCAAACATCAATTCCATTAGGAAGTCAGTCGATGTAGCACCAACATTTCTGAAGACTAGCTTCAAACAAACTGTTTTGGATTCTTTCTTGGCGGGGTGGCGGCAACTGGATAGCTGTAGAACGGCCAAATCCTTTTGGGACAACGTAGTCGCTATAGTATCCGAACTATTGTCGGCCTGATTACAGGTCATTACTTGCTAAAGCTGCACGCATTTAGGACGCAGATCGCGAGCGACAACCTTTGCATAGGTAGCGAGGAAGACGAAGAATCTATCGTACATTATCTTTGTCACTGTCCGCAAATCTCCAACAGTCGTTGTTTAGGCTCTAGATTCTTCTCAAAACTAGACGACCTCAGAGGCGTCAAGCATTCGAGCCTGCTACGGTTCGCACACCGAGCCAAGTGGTTAGAGCAAGAGGAGTGAATTCCATCTTATAATAAATTGGGGGAGTACAATGGGCCCAACTAGATGGTCCCTGTGCTTTGTGGTTTTTATGGAACCACCCTTCTACAATCTAAACTTACGTTTCAAGTTTAAATTACATAGCTTAAGAATAGCCGAGAAATGGATTTTTAAGTATTTTTCTTTGCATCCCCCTGACCAGGAGGGTCTGTAATGCGAAGAACATGAGTTCAAATCCCGATAGACGTATAATTACAGAACACTTCCTCTACGGCTATACCTTGATCACCTCAATCTACGAAAACGAGAAGTTTGTAGGCGAAGAGTTGTGCGAAGGGTTAACTACCTTTCCTGATAAGTAATAATAATGTTAACGAACCTGAAGGTCAGAAAGCCAAGGCCCGATTTGATCTGTAGTGCCGTAGTAGTGGGACAAAAGATTTATTTTAATTGCTTGTCATCTTTCGGCTTTCATCTACCTGCACTACTACCAAGAACCAATTTAGAAAGCCCACTTCAAAGCAGCCATTTCGTTAATGAGACCATGGGGAAGAAACTGCAGTCTTTAACAATTCTTGACGTAAGCCTTCGGGATTGGATTCCGACTATTTTAAAATCCTTTTTCTTTGATTTCCTTAGAGTGTGACCACTATCACTTTCATTATCCAAAGTCATTAGCTTTTCAGTTGCTCTTCCAAGAACTTCTTGTGCTAACAATTTCGTTTTTTACTGTACCGAGTAAAACCTATGGGGTCAGCCTTAAATGGAGTGCATAGTTACGTCGGTATAGGAATTGGCATTGGAATAAGGTGGAGAAAGACGAAAGTGACGGTGGAAATTGTTCTTCAACCATCACTGGTTGTACTTGTTGGGAAATAAGAACGCAACCAAGATGTGTTGGCTTCATGTCATTACTATTTCCATAAGCTTATTAGCCAATTCGGATATTGTGAAGTCATATAATTGTTCAGTTTTGATTCCTGAGTTAATACTTTGAAAATTTATTCGAGCAATATTTTCCTTAATTTATTTTTTCTGGATTCCACTTCCATTTCTTATGATTTTCTTGCACTTGTTTCATATTATAACCTGCGATACCAGTTGGTGCACGATATTTGACCATTCAGTCCGTATCTCATATATGCCAGTAGCTGTGTAGTATGTAGATCGTCTCGATGAGGTGACTCTAATCTATAGTGAATACAAAGATTCCTAGTTACTTATATTATTTTATTCCTAAACGATCTCTAATCGTCCAAACATAGTCTCACCAAAATTAACATCTTAAGTTCAAATCAATCTAAGTTATTTATCTTTTATATCAAATTCAAAAGAAAATAAAATAGTTCTAGTCACGACAGCCCATCCATCCTAAACAAAGACTAACTATCACTTCATACCTTAAAAACCGCCGACAAATATCTTGGTATCCAGCCGGGCATTAACTACTTCCATTACCGGAAAATCTCAAACTATCTTCTCCCTGGTAATATTTCAAAAGTTACACTATCAAATAAGGTCCCAAAGTGTCTGATCAATCCGAGACCTCATGGCGACTCCATTTCTTAAAGACACGCTCGTGCATCTATAAGCGCTCTAACACTCCGCCAAGAATAAGAAGGTTTTATTTTTATAAAAATCGCCACGCAGTCTCGATATCATCCAAAAATACGAGTATACCTAACATAGCACCACCTATCAATTCTAATTCAAAGATGTTAATAAGAAATGCGATTGAAGAGAAAAAAAACGACAACGGAGAATCCACTTCAAAAATCCAAAAGATAAAACAGAAACGTATCTTTAATGAAGAATAAAACATGTCAGTACTACCACTACGCGACCCGGCATCTTCAAGAAGATCCCCAAAACTAAGCAGTTTTTTTCTAGAACCTTAGATCATTTTACTAACGATTTATACCTTCGGTTAATCAACCGTTTTGTCGGCTCTGTTTTTATCTGAATACCGGATTTGACCCTGTCATCCCTCTTCACCTCCCTCTCCACCATCCTCATTTCATCTTAGTCCCATGTGACGTAAGATATCACCTGCTGCGATTCCATTTGTTTATGATTTGACATTTGTTAGTGTGGCCTAGAAGTATGGGGTAATGTGGGATACCACAAGACTCGAATCTTGGGCCCATCTTGTTCTTATTGAGTATGGAAATTTTTTCACTACAATCATTCTTTTAGTACAGATGGTCATTCCATTTTTTTTATTTTATTATTATTTTTTTTGTTCAATAAATAGCAATTTCAATTTATTATTAATTTTGCCTTCTTCTTCTTGATTATTTGTTTCTTCATAATTTCATGAGATATTGATCGTTTCTTTTGCGCTTTAGTTGAGAGAAAGATCACTTTAAAGAAGTGTGAAAGAAACCAAAAGTCGAAAAAAAAACTGATTACGAATGATCAATTGGAGCTGCTGTGTATGGCAATCCGGTAAGCAGGTCGGCATGCCATATATTTGTACACATATAGTCAGCATAGTAAACCATGTGTACATACCTGGGATAAGAAAGATCAGAAAAAAATAAAAGAAGTAGTGAAACACCTTAAAGGAAATTCCATAGCTCGGCATGAAGAGTTTGTTTCTTCTCATCTTTTGTGGTATCTTGTCAAAGTACATTATGGAGTATTGTTCGGTGCCCGTTTTATGAATTACCAAAGTGATAAATCACTTTATTACTGTGGTATTCTCCTTAAGATCGTACAATGTTTTTCTTTCTTTCTTTATTATTTTTTTTTCAAACTTTGAATATCTCCCGCGTACGTCGCCGCGCACCATTCATCTTCGGTCAAGCTTCATTTGGAGGTATCTTTCTTCGATAACATCGAGGTTACTTAGATCCCCTCCGATTTCTTTCCTCTGCCTCACCTTCATCCCCTACCTCACCTTTATCGAAACGTATCTACTCGGTATGCAGATACTTCAATCTTTTCAAGCTTTGTTATACGACTTTTGTTCGGATGGTTTTGATATTAGAGTGACGGCTGTCCAAAGAAGGAACGGGGTGATGCGAAAGGTTGCTACGATTTAACGAAAGAAGCCACACGGACCTTAAGTGGGCCCCGTTTGTAAAAAGAAGGTGGCCGACACGCGGCATCTTATAAATATTCGTTTATGATCTTGTTTTACTTGGGGCACTCTCTTGGGCAATTTAACGGTCTTGTTATGGTTATACGATACGAACATCTTAATTGTTAGGTTAGTGTGGATGGTTAGCGAATTATTATTAGAAGATACGATAAACGTGGTAAGAAGCATGGGAATTTAAGTAGCCTTTTTTTTTCTTAACACTTGGTCTGCGCAAAGTGATGGAATTTTCTCTAATTTTTATTCATTTCAATACAATGGACTTTGCGTAATTCAGGAAAATTATACGGTTTTATACACCTTGATCGTTTTTAGAAATTTTAGTCAAGTTACTGCAAGGAATGCACTTTCATAAATTTTATGAGAAAAACTGCAAGGTAAGAGTCGCGAGCTCATGACCCTCATTACTCATAGCTCAAAATTCAAAAAAAAGATATATATATATGTCAATGCATTGTGCATTGTTCATTTCGGAGGTCCATTTCAATTTATAGCTGGTCATCCTTTATCTAATTCGGTTTACAAATATGAAATCTGCAAAAGTGAATAATACTCATTTGAGGATAGTATAACGCCGTAGGTAGGAAAGAGAATCGAAATTAAAAAAAAAACCGATAAGCATAATCACTATACAAGACTTCTTGAGGTAGGTTAAGTTTATGGAGGGATTGATCACCAATGTACGTAGGCCTCCAGTAGGCCCATTGTAAGCTTCTGTATTTGTACCATGCTAGCCTACGTATCATTTAGCCAGCCTACTATACCGGTGAAAATACAGAGCTTCATCGGCTCAAGGAGTCGGAGATCACTTAGCTCAGCGAAGAACGAAAATTTGCCTTCAAATTATTTGGAGGCATGAACAATGGCGGAGGAACTGTTCTACGGTCTCATGCTCCTCACTGCAGACTCTGAAAATTTCATCGGTTATAATGCGAAGCCTTCGATTATGCTTTCTAAGAAGATAGTGGCACGTGATTATACCGACTAGAGATCGTAGGGAATTTTCGTCCAGTCCCAATATTTTCAATAATTTCCCTTTATCCCATAACATCTTCGTGGTGTTACACGAGTCGCTTTGTAACAATTTGAGGTTTTCCATTCCCCACATTTTGTTGGCGTAAATTATCTTAATAACTTTTAAGGCAATGTCAACATTGTCCATTTCTTCAACGGTGCCATCGGGCGATCCTTTTTTGGCCAGATTGAATGCCATTTCGTTTCCAGGTATATGCAGCAAAACCCAACAAAGTCGCAATGATTCAAGCATCATGAATTGCAGCTGTAAGCGGAGGGGGCCTTCAGTGAAGCTTGGCTGTCCGAGTAAAAACTAACTTCTTTACCAATTATCACTGCTCACAAGGTAAGCTCCGCACCTTTTGCAACAGTCATTGCATCCGATTGGAAGGCAGATGCATATAGGGGAGACCGAGGACACTTCATAGAGGAGATGTGGACCACTGGTTCGTTTTTAGTGATTTTTTACTAAGTTCTAATTTGCAACAGTTGCCAACTCTTCTTTTAGTTGTCAGAAGCAGGTGGCTCTGCTTCCCGTGGTCAGTAGTCAAGTAGCTGTGTCTCAGTTCAGTGAAAAGTGTTTGGGTGGCGCCAAAGTAAAATTTCCAAGGTGAGTTGGTTTAGTTTTCATACTTTTTGTGGTTATGTTATGGCTTTTGTTTAAGGGCCTATCTTGAGCAAATTGCATGTAGAATTATTTAAAAATGTCAACGGATGCATAAGATAAAGTTGGATTAATAAACACAATGGCTGAGGAGACTTGGACCACCTTGCCCTGAGGAGACTTGGACCACCTCGCCAAGTCTCCTCAGCCATTGCGAAGTTATTTATTTAT
Organism: Chorisops tibialis; assembly: GCA_963669355.1. Taxonomy (NCBI): domain Eukaryota; kingdom Metazoa; phylum Arthropoda; class Insecta; order Diptera; family Stratiomyidae; genus Chorisops; species Chorisops tibialis. The sequence goes on along the minus strand of OY770263.1, from coordinate 164,875,818 downwards.
ACTCCTTTCCATATTTATTTAGTCTGTAAAGCAACAATAAAAATAATTTTAGGACTTTCTCAGAAAGTGAACATCTGATAGCATAGACATAGTGAAGCCTATTGGATTCTAAAAATTCAAAATAATAGTTTGTTATTTTACTTATGTTTTTTATTTAAATAGAGATTGTTGACAGGTCACGTAAATAAATAAATCAGCTGTTTTCAATAAGGCTCTTTTGTATTGAAATTTAGCTTCACATTTTCATAATTTTTATAAAGAAGTGTCATATTGTACTTAACGTGTTCTATGGGGTTTACAAACTAAATAAATATAGAGAAGACTATAGCATTTTTTAAGACTTGTTTTTTCTTTTGGAAAAATGGCGCCTCAATTTTATAAGAGGAAGGAAGGAGCAAAAGCACGGAAGCCAATAAACGAAGAATATTTAAAAAGAGCCATCACCGAGCACAAAAAACAACATACATCCTTGCGGGAAATTAAAAAAAAACATAACAGAATTATGATTGGGCTTAAAGCCCAATCATATGATACTCTAGATGAGATGGAAATGACTTTAATATACCGGCAAATATGTCATCTCAAATTCTTTTGAATAGTGAGAAGAGACTTTGCATGGGAGGTGGTAGAAGTAGAGGCGGAGGTTTGTATTTCTCCTATGTGACACCGAAAATGGCGTGTAAAATGTTTCGTGCTGAATTTAAAATTTTTAGTTTTCTTTATTTTTAAAGAAATTGGTCAGAGTTTTCCTTAAATTGAGGCATTTGTATGGGAGGTGGCAGAGGAAGTGGAACGTTTTAGATGATTTTGAAACTGCTTATCATCACCCTTATCACTATGCTTTGATTCAATTTCAAAGTCGACAGCTCTCATATATTCGAAGGAGAAATGCTTTTCTTGAATTTATAATACAGATATTTATATGGGAGGGGGTAGAAGGAGGGAAGCTGAGCTGATAATTTTTTCCAGCATTTATTGCAACTATTAAAAAACAAATTCTGGCAAAATTTTAAGTTTGTAATTTTTCTAGTTTTAATGGAAATCGATATAATGCATTTAACAAAAATGATGCATTTGTATGGGAGGGGGTAGAAGGAGTGTAAGGATGAAAAGAATTTTTTTTCCTGTTATTGATATTTCTATTTTTATACTTTATGCGAAATATCAAATTGATAACCTTAATAGTTTCGAAGAAAAATAATTTAATTTAAATTTCAAAATTTCGTGAAATTTGTATGGGAGGGGATAGAAGGAGTAAGGGGAAGTTGATAATTTTTTCAGTGCTGATTGGAATTTTGATAAAATTAATTCTGGCAAAAATTCGCTTTTATAACTTTACTAGTTTCGATGAAAATCGAAAAACTGCATTTTTCAAAATTATGCATTTGTATGGGAGGGGGTAGAAGGAGTGATGGGATCGGATCAATATTGAGTCATATTAATGGTATTTATATCATAATACTTGAACCTAAATTTCAAATTGATAGCTTAAATAGTTTCTAAGAAAAATCAATTTCTGAAAATTTCGAAATTTCGTGAAATTTGTATGGGAGGGGGTAGAAGGAGTGGGGGGATGTGGCCCGTTCACGAACTTAAAGTTTCTTTTTTGCTAAAAATGACACACAACAAATTTCAGCGCGATAGCTCAAAGCGTTCGAGAGTTATGCTGTAGACAGACGGACAGACGGACAGACGGACAGACGGACAGACGGACAGACGGACAGACGGACAGACAGCAACTCGGAATCGAAGTTTTTGAGCGACAACAAATATTTCTGTACCCTTGGCGGCTCTGTGCGAGCATTATTTCTTAGCGTTACAAACGGTAAGGCAAACACAATATACTCTCAGATTTCATCTAGAGTATAAAAATGATATCCCAAGAACCACTCTCAAGAGGTACCTGGACCTTGATATAGCTGGTGAGCAGGAAGCTGTTCCCACTATTAAGGGATATCAAGGCAGATTGGTTTTTAATATTCAGCAGGAGCATGATTTAGTAGAATACGCTATAACAGCAAGTAGACTTCACCACGGACTAACGACTCGTTGCATACGCAAATTAGCGTTTCAATTTTGCAGTGCTAATAGAATTGCTTTGCCCAGTAAGTGGCCGGAAGAGGGATCTGCTAGTGTTTCATGGCTTCGGGGCTTCATGAAAAGGCATAATCAATTGTCAATAAGAACTCCAGAAGCCACTAGCTTAAGTCGAGCCACTAGTTTTAATAATCACAATATTGGAGAATTTTTAAAAAATGTTAAGTCAGTGTTAGGGCGAAACCGAACTTTGGGACCTGCTGAGTTATACAACTGTGACGAGACAGCCTTGACAACGGTGCAGAAACCAGGAAAAATTATCGCAAAAAAAGGAAAGAAGCAGGTCGGAAAAGTGACCTCTGCAGAGAAAGGTACATTAGTGACCATGTGCGATGCGGTCAACGCCACTGGAAATGCCGTACCACCTTTCCTGATTTTCCCCAGGAAAAACTTCAAAGAGTATATGCTGAACGGTGCACCTCCAGGCACAGCAGGAGCTGCCCACGAAAGCGGTTGTATGACAGCCGACAACTTTTTGGTTTTTTAAAACATTTTATCAAATATGTAAAATGTTCTGACGACAAAAAAGTTATTTTAACGATGGACAACCATGACAGCCATGTTTCGGTGGATGCGATTAATTTTGCCAAGGCCAGCGGCATAATTTTGATTACATTTTCACCCCACTGCAGCCACAAGATCCAACCACTGGATCGCACTATCTACGGCCCGCTAAAAAAACATTACAACAGGGCTGCTGATTCGTGGATGCTGAGCAATCCTGGAAAGCCGATGACGATTTACGACATTCCTTCTCTACTTGACACAGCATTTCCCTTAGCATTTTCTGCTGGGAACATTGTCAGTGGTCTTAAAGTCAGTGGGCTATATCCTGTGAACCCCGATATCTTCACAGAAGAAGAATATATGTCTCATACGTGACGGACAGACCTGATCCATCCAGGTCAGAGGATGGTGGCCCACTCACTTCAGCAGTCGCATTTGCCCTAGAATTGATTCCCTTTGTGGCAGTAATTTTCTTGCCCACCAACATGTTATGAATTCTTTTAGTGACCACTGAATTTACACCATGTGCGATTAACGCGTTTTTTAGCGCATTGGTACATATACTATTAAACGCGCACTCTACATCCACAAAGGCGCCCATAGTGTATTCCTTGATTTCCATAGACTTTCCAATTTATGACACGAAAAACCATTCTTTCTTATAAACATGCTGTGACGGACTCAAGTCGGCGATGTTTTGAGTGGCTTTTATGTTATCAGTCTTTTAAAGGTTTTTATGAAGAAACATGTCAAACTTATTGGCATATAGCTTTTCGGCTGTGTATGACTATGTTACTACTGTTTGCCTTCGGTATGAAAACCACCTTCACCTCTTCCCACTTCGAAGGCACATACTTTAGAAGAAGACTGGCCTAGAAAATGCTAACTAGCGTCACATCGATGTTGTTCAGGCTATGCTATAGCACTGCAGGAACTATTTCATCTCTCCGTCTTAAAAAAAACATCTTCAAGCCGTGTTTACTGCCCATATTGTTTTTTCCTCGGTTAATATTTCATCAACTATGCGAGGAGCAACTTAATTGTTACTATCAATGCCCCAGTTATAGTCAAAAAAATTCGTCCGCTTCAGAGTTTCGTCTGAGTTTCTACAATCCGGGAATTGACCATCCAGAAACAACTCCAGTATTTCTGTTAACGAAGCGGTTTCAGGAACCCGACCATAGAAGGAACTTTTCGTAGTCTAGCCGCTTCTCATACTGAGTCAGTAGTTGGGCAGAGCTGCCGCCAAGATTACATCGTTGCCGTATGTAGAGTACTTAAATATCTTCAAATCGGATTTATAGGTGTCCTGGTGAGTTTCTTCCTTACTATTTTGCGCTTTATTTGGAAGTTTTCTGACTTAACAGCGTAATGCACGAAGCTTAACGTATCACAAGGAGCTTAGTCCATTTTTACTTTAGATCTTTTCATGGGACAAGCCATATCATAACTCCTCATAGCCACAGTTGTTAAGAAGTTAACGTCCTCCTCAATGGCATCTGTCCCATGTGTAGCAAGTATGAGTGACCCAACAAATTTTCTTAGTGGATTTCAAAAGTCTGCTAATTTGAGGGTCTAGGATTCCTATATCGAGTCGATGCTAGGAGCATCATTGTCTATTGTGAAAGTTATCCATGAGTAGTTGGATAGTGACTCGTTGCAAGAAACAATCCAATCTTTCACATCGAAGGTCGGCGTGAGGGACACCTATGTAATGTCAGTGATCTCTGCCCTTGCTTTGATAAAAGTGTTTTGTTTTGGTTGCAGCAGCCCATAAGTGTTACTTGTACTCAAGAAGGGGATGATTTTAAGGCTTCTAGATATTAATTAGGAGGCGTAAAATAAATTTAACATCTTTGATGAACACCAAGACTTTTGGAGGCATCAAGTGCAACATCATAAATATGTTTACTCCAATCGAGGTGCTTAAGTTTTATGATGAGTAATTTAAACTATTCTGAATAGTACAGTTGTACTCCACCAAAGCCTTGTTTTAAGAACTTCTTTTTTAAGAGATAGATGGCCTGAGTGCTGAGGCATTGAGCTCAGTCTCTATTTTTATACTCTAGATGAAATCTGAGAGTAGTATAAGTTTGCCACAAAGTTTGTAACGTCCGTTCGTTTGTCTGTCCATTCGTCTCCTCTCTAGGTTGAGAACACGTTGATCTTGAAAGTTCAAACTTTATGCACGTCGTTTTTGACAAAAAAGTAACGTCAAGCTCGTGAACGGGCCAAATCGCTCCACCCTCTCCCATACAAAATAACACAATTTCGTAATTTGGCATAAACAGATTTGCTTGAAAAATATAAATGCTAGTGTTCTGAAATATGGAATATAACACTTTTGTGATGATCTCAATATATGGTATAAAAATTATTTGTGTCCTCCCCTTCCTTCCACCACCTCCCACACAAACTGCACTTTTCATGAAATGTTCTAAAGCAATTTACTCAGTGCGTACAAAATTTATCGAGCTGAAATTGTGCACTAAATATTTCTTTGGAATTATTAGTAAGGCCAAAAAAAAATCACACGTTTAGCTCAACCTCTTCTACCCCCTCCCATACAAAATGACACAATTTTGCAATTTGACAATAAACTGATTTGGTCGATAAGCATAAAAGCTATTGATCTCAAATTAAGGATATATTACTTTTATAATAATTCCAATCTAGTGCATAAAAATTATTGAAGTCCTCTCCTTCCGTCCACCAACTCCCATACAAACTGCACTTGTCATGAAATACTCAAACAAATTTACTCAGAATGCATAAAATTTATCGAACTGATATTGTGTAAGTAATATTTATTTATAATTATTATTAAGACCAAGAAAAACTAGACGATTAGCTTAATTCCTTATACCCCCACCCATATTCTTCTACTTCTACAATGGCGCTACAGCTCAAATCTGACCTTGGCCTCCTGATATTCAGGTTCCTTAACTTTTTCCATTACTTATTGTGGAATGGTTGTTAGCCCTTCGCACAACCCTCTTTCTACAAATTTTTCATTTTCTTAGATTGAGGTGACCAAGGTATATCCAAGCAGGCAATATGCCGGAATTATATATTGCGCCGACCGGGATTTGAAATCACGACCTTCGCATTACAAGACCAACACACTACCTGTTAGGCTATACCCTGGCTACCCCCACCCATATAGTCCCACACAATTTTACAACTTCACAAAAAGTCGATTTTCCTGAAAAGTATGAATGCTACTGATCTGCAATTTAAAAAATGTCGAAAGTATGATGCTTATAGTTATTTCTGAAAACTCCATTAAACACTCGCCACTCCTTCTACCACATCCCATACAGACTGTACAGTTCCACTAAGTCCAATACACTAATTATCTCAGTACCTATTAAATTTTTGAATCCTAAATTTTCTTTAAAACATTTTGATAGCAACGTGATGTGAAAAAATTAATTCAATGTCGTCACTCCCCTCTACCACTTCCCCTACAAAAATTCTTCAAATCGAAAAATTCCCTTTCATCCAGAGTATCGCACAATTGGGTTTTACGCTCAATCGTAGCCCTGTTATGTTTTTGTTTTGCATTATTCCAGGATTAACTTGAGATCTTCGTTTAATGAATCATATGACTCTTTGCACTTTTGATTCACTGGCTGAAGCAACCACCAAACTTATCTTCCCTTCAACTGGCCGTTTGTGTCTTATATGACCAATTTGTCAACTTCGAGACTTCATGTAACTCTTTTTTTTCTCCACAGTAACTGTCTTATTATCGACACTCTGCATTTACAGCTTTATCGTTGTCTTTTGGGAAGTAAGCGGAAGCGATCATTGCCTCTAGGCCACTAGGTCCATAGTAACAAAGACTGCAATAGAAAATATAACAGAATTATGATTGGGCGTAAAACCCAATCATATGATACTCTGGATGAAATGGGAATGACTTTAATATACCGGAAAATATGTCATCTCAAATTCTTTCGAATAGTGAATAGAGACTTTTGCATGGGAGGTGGTAGAAGTAGAAGGGGAGGTTTATATTTTTCGCATATGACACCGAACATGGCATGCAAAATGTTTTCTGCTGAATTTAAAGTTTTTAGTTTTCATTATTTTTAAAGAAATTGGACATAGTTTTCCTGAAATTGGGACATTTGTCTGGGAGATGGCAGAGAAAGTTGAGCGCTTTAGATGATGCTTATCATCACCCTTATCACCATGCTTTGATTCAATTTCAAAGTCGATAGCTCTCATATATTCGAAGGAGAGATGCTTTTCTTGAATTTATAATACAGATATTTGTATGGGAGGGGGTAGAAGGAGTGAAGAGGAGCTGATAATTTTTTCTAGCATTTATTGCAACTATTAAAAAACAAATTTTGAAGTTTGTACTTTTTCTAGTTTTAATGGAAATCGATATAATGCATTAACCAAAATTTATCCATTTGTATGCGAGGAGGTAGAAGGAGTGTAAGGATCAAAACAATTCTGTTTCCCGTTATTGATATTTCTATTTTTATACTTTATACAAAATATCAAATTGAGAGCTTCGAAGAAAAATAATTTAATTTAAATTTCAAAATTTTGTGAAATTTGTATGGGAGGGGGTAGAAGGAGTGAGGTGAAGTTTTTAAAACTAATTGCAATTATAGTAGAATTAATTTTGGAAAAATTTCGTTTCTTCAGCTTTTCTAGTTTCAATGAAAATCGAAAATATGTATTTTTCAAAATGGTCCATTTGTATGGGAGGTGGTAGAAGGAATGAGGGGATCGGATCAATATTCCGTTATATTAATGAAATTTATATCATAATAATTTGACCTAAATTTCAAGTCGATAGCTTAAATAGTTTCAAAGAAAAATCAGTTTTTTTATATTTCGAAATTTCATGAAATTTGTATTGGAGGGGGTAGAAGGGGTAGGGGGATGCAGCCCATTCACGAACTTAAAGTTACTTTTTTGCGAAAAATGACACACAAAAATTTTTAGCATTATAGCTCAAAGATTTCGAGAGTTATGCTATAGACAGACGTACAGATGGACAGATAGATAGATAGATAACGTTTATTAGCTTTCTAAGCTATTAATAATTATTAAAATTTGCTTAAAATTATTCTTACTTTCTAGTTTCCATCGTTTATCTCCTACTTATCATGATGATCAATTTCACTTTATTTACTTTCAAATTTTTATAACAAACATTCACATTTATACAATACTTAGGCTACCTACACACGATGCGAGTTAATATATATTATCTCGCTTTTCGATATTACTAGTGTCATTATCCTATACATAATTTGCCCTACTTATATCAAAATAGGAAGCTAATATATATTAACTCGCATCGTGTGTCGGTAGCCTTAGCTTATACAATCAAACTAATAATAATTTAATTCTTGATACAACTTATATTTATACTCTAGATGAAATCTGAGAGTATTATAAGTTTGCCACAAAGTTTGTAACGCCCAAAAATAAGGCTCGGAGAAAAAATTGAATGATACAGAAGTTCATATAATCACTCAAAAATCTCAAAACCGGAACTCCGTCCGTCCGTCTGTCTGTCTGTCTGTCTGTCTGTCTGTCTGTCCATCCGTGTCCTCTCTAGCTTGAGAACGCGTTAAGCTAGAAAGTTCAAATTTTGTATACGTCGTTTTTAACAAAAAAGTAAGGTCAAGTTCGTGAACGAGCCAAATCGCTCCCCCCCTTCTACCCCCTCCCATACAAAATGACACAATTTCGCAATCTGACAATAAACGGATTTGCTCGAAAAGTACAAATGACATTAATCTGAAATTTGGAATGTAATTCTTTCATGATGATTCCAATCTACTCTATAAAAATAATTTGTGTATTCTCCCTCCTTCCACCACCTCCCATACAAACTACACCTTTTCATGAAATGCTCTAAATCAATTAACTCAGTGCGTATAATAGTTATCGAACTGAAATTGTGCACGATATATTTATTTAAAATTTTTAGTAAGACCAAAAAAATGAGACGATTGGCTGTACCCCTTCTACCCCCTCCCATACAAAATGACACAATTTCGTAATTTCACAATAAACGCATTTGCTCGAAAAATACAAATGCTATTGATCTGAAATTTGGAGTATATTACTTTTAAGATGATATAAATCTACTGTACAAAAGTTATTTGAGTCCACAAATTCCTTCCACCACCTCCCACTCAAACTGCACTTTTCCATGAAATGCTCTAAGCCAATTTACTCAGTGCGTATAAAATTGATGGAGCTGAAATTGTACACTAAATATTTATTAAAAATTATTAGTAAAACTGAAAAAAATAGACAATTAGCCTTACCCCTTCTACCCCCTCCCATACAAAATGACACAATTTCACAACTTTATAAAAAGTCGATTTTCCTGAAAAGTATGAATGCTACTGATCTGCAATTTAAAACACGTCAAAAGCATGATGTTTATAGTTATTTCTGAAAAGTCATTAAAAACTCGCCCCTCCTTCTATCACCTCCCATACAAACTGCATTACTTCACTACATCCAATACACTAATTTTCTCAGTAATTATTAAATTTTTAAATCCTAAATTTTGCATAAAACATTTTGATAGCAACCTTAGCATCATGTGAAAAAATTAGTTCAATGCCGTCACCCCCTCTACCACTTCTTAAGATACAAAAATTTCTCTTTCATCTAGAGTATCGCACGATTGAGCTTTATGCCCAATCGTACTCCTGTTATGTTTTTAACATATGTTCTCAATTTCTGTTTAAAACTATTTATATTTTCAGCATTTCTAACATCTAGACGAAGATCATTATACATTTGAAAGCCCTCATAAAATATATCTTTTTGGGATTTATTACTCGATCTAAATTCGATAACTAAATCTTTGGAATGTTTTGTTTGGTAGTTATGAGAATCACATCTATATTTAATTTTACTTGATAATAATTCCGGATAGATCCCATTAATCATTTTATAAATAAATATGTTTATATTATAATTTATCCTTTCCTGAATGCTCATAAAGTTCAGTGCTTCCAACATATCCCTAATTGCTGTATATCGGCTACACTGCAATATAATACGCATTCCCCTATTCTGGGCTTTTTGCAGTGCTTCTACATCAGTTTTATTTAACTTAATTAGTACTGTGCAACAATATTCAAAGTGTGGCGCTACGATTGATTTATATATTGTTACTCTAGTATATGCTGATACACTGCAACCAATTCTATTAAGAAAACTACTTTTCTTTCCTACCTTTTTAATAATATGTTCCCTATGTTTGCTAAACCGAAGAGTATCATCTATAATAACGCCTAAATATTTTATATCAATAACTCGTTCTATGATATCCCCATCTCTTGATATAACTTCAATATTTAAATTAACATTTGCCCTTTCATGTCAGACTATCATACATTTAGTTTTACTTGAATTAATTTTTAATTTATTTCTGCAAAGCCACGTCTCAATCATATGCAGTACTTCATTCAATTTTCTTTCTATTTCACTTGAGCTATCGCTAACAATATAGACCAGCATATCATCTGCAAGTAATTTAATTTGGCATTTATATCGTAAATACTTTACTATATCATTAATAGATAGAATAAATAGTATTGGTCCTAACACTGATCCTTGGGGAACCCCGTTACTATTTACCAAATTTGGAGATTGAGCAGTGTTATATTTAACGTACTGTATCCTATCAACTAAATATGACTCAAACCATTTACAGGCCATCCCGCTTACTCCATGCTGCCAAAGTTTTTTTTAACAATAATTCTCTATTTACCGTTTCAAATGCCCTTTTCAGATCGAGAAAAATAACACCAATAATATTTTTGTTACTTAGGCATTGGTTCCATTCAATTAACAATGTCTGTATTGCAGTTTCACATGAGTATGATTTTCGGAACCCTGACTGATGTTCTGAAAGTAAATTATTCTGCTGCAAGTAGTCCATCAGCTGTTCATTGACTATTAATTCTAAGACCTTCTCGTTAATAGGTAATTTATTTATTGGTCTGAACTCAGCTGCCTTTTTGGTCTTACTAATTTTTTGGATCGGTATTACAGTTGAAACTTTCCACTGTTTAGGAAACTCACCGTTACTAAGTGATGCATTATATAAATCACAAATTTCTTTGCCAATTGCACAATATGCAGTCTGCAGTATTTCTGTGGATATGCCCTCATCAGTTCCTCTTTTTTTTGGAAGACTTTTAATTATTTTACCTAGCTCTCATTCATCTAATAATTTAAAATGATCTAATTTCGTATTAGTGCTGATATCGAAACCCTCATTACTACTTACACTATTATCATCTTTGATACTACCTAGAATATGATCAATACTTTCAATAAAATACACATTAAAATTGCATGCTATTTCATAATCTGTATCCACGATTGCACTATCGAATATTATTTCAGAGGTTAAGGTATCTCTAACATTACTATTTATTAATTTTTTTAAACATTTCCACATTTTATTTGGATCACTCTTATTTTTATCTATATTATTTTCATAAAAATCCTTTTTTTTTAGATTGAATTTTTACTGCGTAATTTCGATTTTTCTTAAATATTTCCCATTCACGTGTTGAATTTGCTAATATAGCTTGCCTGTATGATTCGTCTCTCATTGTGCAGGCATTTCTTACCTCATCATCAAACCATTCTTTGCCTAACCATTTCCAAGGTATCGTGTATTGCTTTTTGAGAGCAAGTCTAATACTTTCACTAATTTTGTGATACAATTTATCGCCTTATTATTTACCTCCGAGTCATAAACATTACCATTAGTTTTGTATAATTTAACCCCATCAATATATTTTACTTTCGTATAGTGCCTGAAATCTCTTGAATATATTTTTTTGTTCCTCTCCTTAGTATTGTTTTTGTTATTTGGAAGCTCAATATAAACCATTGCATGATCTGTTATTTTTGGTGTGTGAACTACTTCAACTAGAATTTTTTTATTACAAAAAGCTAGGTCTATTAATGTTTTTGAATTTTTTGCTATTCTTGTCGGTTGTTTAACGTATTGTTTCATTCCTAAAGCTAACATAGCTTAAATTTTTTTATTATAAAAATTATTTATATTCACATCGATGTTAAAATCACCAATTAATAAGCATTCCTGTCTCGATGTTAATTCTTCATAAATTAATTCAACGCCTTGAAGAAATTCTGCGTCTGATGAACTTGGTGAATGGTATATTACCGCAACGTTTCCTTGGAATTCCTTTCTTTTAATGTTTATCGCATAGCACCAATAGTGGCTAACTTTTTTTCTTGATAATACTGTTTGATATTTTACATCTTTTCTGATATAAAATAGCACACCTCCAGTATTTCTATTTTCAGAATCACATCGTACTAAATTATAGCCTTGTACATTTACTTCTGCATCCTCAATGTCTTCTGTTAGTCTAGTTTCAGTCAACGCCAATATCGTCTCAAGTCCCCCAATATTCTTTCTTCAATTTCGCCTAAATGTTTAATTACACTCTGTGCATTCAAGCATATACAGAAAATACTTCTTTTTTTATTAATAATGGTTTTTAGTTGCTATGCATAATCAGTTTTCTTGGACTCTTCCTCTAGAAGTCTTATGAACGTTGGGCATTCTTTATCTATAGCCATGTGCTTATTACAGATATCTTTCAACTTAAACTTCTCTATTTGATTTGTACAGTTCACGCATTTAAGGTCTTTTTTGTCGCTTTTTCACATTTTCTATCATCATGTTCTACTGCACATTTTTTGCAAATAACTTTGTTTTGACATTTCAGACAGACAGACGGACAGACGGTCACTCGGAATCGAGGTTTTTGAGTGACAACAAATATTTCTGTATCCTTGGCGGGTCTGTGCGAGCATTATTTCTAAGCGTTACAAACGGTAAAGCAAACACAATATACTCTCAGATTTCATCTAGAGTATAAAAATAAACTGCCAACAAGTTGGGCGAAACTTTATAATTCTTGGGACAAATTGTGGATGCGTGAAAAGTCAATATGTGATACAAATTTATTTTCTTTCTCTTGTAAGATACTCGTACAAAATTTCAAGTTCGTAGATTCTCTCGGGTCATATGACACTCCAGCGCTCATGGGCTTTGGTTACTGAAAATATGAAATTTTAGAGGAAGGTTATGGTAACTGGACGAATGATGTCACGTGTTCGGATGCTTTAACCTATTTTTGTCGGTCACTCACTAACTGCAAGCGTGTGATAACATAACGGGCCCACGAAAAAGCCTCGCTCATCGGTAAAACTAATATTTTATTAATGATACGTTTTTTTTTAACAATAATCTTTTATCTCAAAATCATTCACTATAATGCCATAGTTCATAATACAAAGAGCTATTTGAATAGTCCTATTAACTTCCATCTAACACGTTTTACAATCCTCTTTCCCTCACACTTGATTGTTGCATTTCTCTCGCGATAACAACAACACTAAACTACTGCAGCAACATATTTTGTTTCAACTTGATCCGCTTTATTTTCCGCGTACAACCAACAGGAGGTGCAATTACGATTTGTTTCGCGGCGCTTTATCAATGGATATAAAATAAATAAAAATTTACTTTTATACCTTTTTCTTTTTTTTTTAAAAATAACAAACAATGTATGCAATTTTGTAGAGGGTTTTTCATTCAAACACATACTCCCACATATTTTCATAGAAATGCGTTTTTCTCTTTTATTTTCATTCATATACTGTTAGCCATTTCAACAATACATTGATGGTGAAAAATTATATACAGGAAATTCATTTAAAAAAAAAACTCACGCATTTTTAAACTGAAAAATGATGACGACAGTGAAAAATTGTATTATGTTGCATTTAACGATAATTTTATTTGTGTGGGATAATTTCAAAACATATGGATTGAATATGTACTAAAACTTCCGAATAAAGTGCAGCTAATTCACAAGGATACTGATATTAAGGGTGATTGAACGAAATAAAGCAGTTGTGATAAAATAATTTAACACCTTCAAATATACTTGTCGGATACAATGGTTCAACTTAGCTAATATCAAAGTAGAGTTAGTTACGAAATGTTGAATTTCCTTCAACTTTAAAATTCAGCGCAATTCAGTAAACTTAACGAGAGCTTCCAAATTATAAATTAAAATTGTCAATATTATTAAATTTAATTTTCATCTATAATCGCGCCAAAAACTTTTAAAACATGTCGTTATTCAAATCAAATTCCATAGAATTTGGAAGTTATTGCTCTCAGTTCATTGAATTGAAATGGTCGTATCTTAAAAAATTAAATCTTTTGAATATCTAAAATGAAAACGTTCAACGAAAATCAATTCAATTGCAAAAAAAGTATCAATTACACACTGAATTTTGAATCATGTACTTTTGTCATTAGAGGATCGTTTCTTTGTTATATTCTTTCCGCTACATCCAATCTAAAGATGCCAAGAGCCCAGTAACCCTCTGTAAAATAGATTGTCTTGTAGCGCTCGCGACTTCTAAAAAGGACCTCTGTTCGAAATTTGCATTTGACTTGGAATTGAACTTATTCGCTTATTTATGACTTTTCGATCGAGAACAATCCATTTCAAAAGAGTTTTCAATACAAAAAGAATCTTTGATGCGAAAAATAACGTGACCGTTACCACCGTTAAATCGATGTAACAAACATTTTGATCCCTTTAAAGATACATTTCATTGTGATCTGAACTCAGATCGCCAAGAATTGATGATCCTTTTTTTTTGAAAAAAATAAAAGCAATACAAGGGCGTGACGCATACATGTAATTTGAAATCCGTTAAAACGAAATTGATATCGCTCAATTGAATAAGATTCGCTTTGAGAATTGAACGTCTTAATTGATTCTTATGTCTTGTGAAAAATGAAAAAAAAAGATACGACAGAAAATGTAGAATGGAAATGTCTTAGAAGATAGAGGATTGTGCCTAAAAACGGAGCAGACAAATATCCAATAAATAATGCGAAGTGAAACAAGCAGCAAAGGTTCTACTTTCAGAAGTTCAAAAGATTTCGAAAAGTGACTAAATTTAAGGACAATAAACGACCGCTAGACACGCCTCAAGCTCGTAAATCAAGAAACAGGCAAAGTTATACGTTATAAGTTTCTGAAAGTGAATTCGTTTTCGTCGTTTTGGACGTAGGGAGGAATTTATTTATTTTTCCATACTTTCTATAGAATATTACAAGCACCTTAGTACGGTTTCAATCCAAATTTGGGTGAAAAAAAATTGCCGATAATGATTTAGTTCTAAAGTTAAGACTTGGTTAGTAAGAATTTGCATCGGTAAAGTAGAAAATAACATAATATTTATATTATATATTATATTCGATTTTCTGTAACTTGATTTGTAGAGAAAATGGGTGAAATGTATATGTAAATTATAATGGAAACTTAACAGAGCTACGATTGCAGGTACACTTCAATCAGGCGATACCTGAAGTGATGGGATTGAAGTTTCAGTGACTTCAGAAGTGATGATTTTCTTACCTTATCAATAACCAACTTAAATGCATATGTACGCATGCATTATATCTAATTAGTGCAGTATTGCTAACATAAGTTTTTTGTATGGAAGGCAGCAGTAGAGATTTCAACGATTTCTATGGAAGTAGCTAAAATCAGGTGTAGCGTCTTGCATAGAGGAGAGCTGTCCGAGAGCTTCCCTGTGCGAACGGGTGTCAGACAAGGCTACATATTATCACCAGCCCTGTTTCTGGTGGTAATAAATGACATCTTGAAAGCTGCACTGGAAGGTGTGGAAGGTAAAGGTCTTGAATGGAGACTATTTAACATCTTAAGTCACCTTGATTATGCTGATGACGTGTGATTGCTTGCACATAACCGTTCGGACTTAGAGTCAAATGTTCGCTCGTTGCATTCTAAATGCAAAGAGGTGGGACTGAAAATAAATGTGCGTAAAACCAAGTACATCCATATGGGTTCGAACGCAAGTACACCGATTGTTCTTAACGGACAGGATGTGGAAGAGGTGCAAGATTTTTGCTATCTTGGAAGCATTGTCAGCATGAACGGCGGAGCCGAAAAGGATGTTGAGGCTCGGCTAAATAAAGCTCGTCAGGCCTTCGGTATCCTTTCCCCTTTCTGGAGGTTAAGAGAGATTTCCCTTCGCATGAAGCTGCGAGTTTTTGACGCATGCGTCAAATCCGTGTTGTTATATGGTTATACTACGTGGAAAGTGACCGTTCGACTTACCAAGAAACTACAGACTTTCGTAAGCCAATACCTCCGGCGCATTTTAGGAATATTCTGGCCAGAAGTAATCTCCAGCGACGAACTTTGGAGTACAACTCGCCAGACTAAAATAGGTATTGAGATTCAACGGCGGAAGTGGCAGTGGATCGGTCATACTTTGAGGAAACCAGAGCAAAATATCGCAAAACAGGCTCTGGATTATAATCCTCAAGGAAGACGTCGGGTTGGTCGACCATGTAACACATGGAAGCGAGCAGTTGAGCAGGAGGCCAGAGGAATAAACAAGTCCTGGCAACAGCTTAAGGCCGATGCTCGGGATCGCTCCTTGTGGAAGAGAGTTGTTTCTGTCCTATGCCCCTATAGGGGGTCTTAACAGGAATTTGATAATTGATTGATCTAAAATCAATACATAAATAATAAGATTTAAATTTCAAATCAGTAAGCTTTCAGTAACTTTCTAAAAAAACGACTTATTATAAAGTTATGCCATTTAGCATCGGTAGTGATTGAAGGAGGCGAGATCAAACTTGAAAAATATCTGCCAATAAATATGGCGCAATTTTATTATTCTTGGGACAAGTTCAGGACGCCAATATGAAAGTAGGATAAATAGGGAAGAATAAGTGAAAGGCGATTCTAGGGAAGGGCTATAGTCAATTATTTAATACTTAATCGCGATTATGGTCAAAGGTTCCAGTACATAGAATCGATATTTTATTAGTTTGTTTATGGTAGATTGCATGGCGACGAAGGGGGATTGCAATGAAAGGGGTGAGTGGACGATGTCCAAAAATGTCTGTATGGAAACTTGGTATTATAGAGGAAGTAAATCCTATGAAATTCAATCTATTTTGTTTCTTGTAGCCATACATTTGCATGGGAGAGGATAGAGGATTTACGAGAATCGTGGAATTTGTAATGCATTTTTATTTCGTACCTCTTGAAAGCTGTTCGTACACAATTTCAAGTTCATTGCTTTTAAGTTGATGCTTATTAATTGATTTATTTTAATTGCTAGAAATATTTTTTTTTTAAGGGAGAGAATAGAATGCCAAAGTGAATTGTAAAACATTTAATGTAACTTAATTTTAAATATTATTTAGTGTTTGTACAAAACTTCAAGTTGATAGCTTTCAATAGTTTAGTAATAGTTCAATTCTTAAAAATTTTTGAAAAATACTTTCTGGAGGATGAAGAATTTTTGAAGGCATTCGACCATTTAATATCTTAAACTTTAATGCAATTTTTTTAATGAATTTCGCAAATTTTGAAGTTTCTTGTTTAAAATTTCAATCAAAACTTTTGAGTTGTATGGTTTTTTTTTTAAAACACAACAAGTAGTGTAGGTCAAAGCTTCGTTTCGGTGGGCTGAAATTATTATTTTATCCTTATATTCATCAATCGCACGTGCCAAATTCAAACTTTGTAATTTTTATCAAAGCCAAAAAAAAATTACTCAAAATTTTCGACATTTTAGCTCACTTTCTTCTCCTTCTATACCTCCACCTTAAATATTTTATTAAGATTACAAGTCATATAGGTAGTTCAACGATCAGACAAATTTTTTACTTAATATCTGCTTAGAGTTTTTGGATACAACGGTTTGAAATTATAAAAATTTCATTATATTTGAAATGCTCCTATTTCCCCCACTTTCTATAGAATTCAAATAATACATTTTCATCAATTTTTTTAGTACAGCACAATATATGTTCCAAGTTTTGATTACATATCCTTAGAGATAGTTGAGATATTCTGACCGTTTCCCTTAAAATTCTCTCTCTAAATCGATTATGATTCATATACATATAAGACACCTAATCGGTTCTAAAATATAAACTTATTGTTCTAAGTAATTTCGAGGATATATGGTAATCATTTGAAAAAGTTTGTCACCAATTGGTTTTTAGCTACCACTTTTGGTATCCGACTGGATAAAAAAAGTAATTTTCCCGCCTGTCGGTCTATTCGACTGTATACGTTATAACTCTTGAACGCTTTGAGCTATCAGGCTGAAATTTGTTTAATAGCACTACAATCAGAAAAGAAACATTAATGTTGTGAGCGGGCCATATCGCCAATCTTTCTACCGCACTCCCCCCCCCCCCCCCCTTCCTACGAATTCCATTGAATTTAATAATTTCTATAACTTTTTTCGACATTATTTATTCTATCGTCTTGAAAATTAGATCAAAATATAATAATGTAGATACCACAAACGTCAAAAAATTGATCCGATCCTTCCACTCCTTCTACCCCTTACTATATTAATGCCCAATTTAGAAAAATGAGTTTTTTTTATTTTCAAGCCAGAATTATTTTTATTATAATGCAAAAAGCTTTGTAAAAATTATCAACGACACCTTACTTCTTCTAGCTCCGTGAATGGAGGATATTAGAGGATTTTGAAACTGCATATCAATATCCTTATCACCATGCTTTGTTTCAATTTCAAAGTCGATAGCTCTCATATGTTCGAAGGAGAAATATTTTCTTGAATTTATAATATAGATATTTGTATGGGAGGTGGTAGAAGGAGAGAAGCAAAGCTGATGACTTTTTTGCATTTATTAGAATTATAAAGGGACAAATTCTTTCGAAATTTTCAGTTTGCACTTTTAGTAGTTTTAATGGAAATCGATATACCGGTTTTTCAAAAATTATGCATTTGTATGGGAGGGGTAGAAGGATGGATCAAATCAATTTTTTTACCATCAATGATATTTCTATTATTAGACTTTCCACAAAGCTTCAAGTTGAAAGCTTTAACGGTTTCGAAGAAAATTACTTTAATGGAAATTACAAAATTTCGTGAAATTTGTATGGGAGGGGATAAAAGAAGTGAGGTGAAGTTGATAATTTTTTCAAATCTGATTGCAATTATAATGAAATTAATTATGACAAAAACTTATTTTTTCAGCTTTGCTAGTTTCAATGAAAATCTAAAAAATACATTTTTCAAAATTGTGCATATGTATGGGAGGGGAAAGAAGGAGTGAGGGGATCACATCAATATTTTGTCGCGTTAATGATATTTATATTTTTATACTTTAACCCAAATTTGAGGTCCATAGCTTTAATAGTTTCGAAAGAAGTTAATTTCTTGAAATTTCGAAAATTCATGAATTTTGTATGGGAAGGGGTGAAATGAAGTTTTTTTTTTTGCCAAAACTCACACATAACTTATTTCAGCTCGATAGCTCAAAGCGTTCGAAAGTTCTGTTGTAGACAAACGGATAGACGGACAAACGGTCACTCGGAATCGAGGTTTTTGAGCGACAACAAATATTTGTGTACCCTTGGCGATCTGTGCGAGCATTATTTCTTAGCGTTACAAACGGTAAAGTAAACACAATATACTCTCAGATTTTATCTAGAGTATAAAGATTTCGACCCGTAACTCGTTCTGCCCCCTACCATACAAATGCATAGTTTTGTTAAATACATTACATTGATTTTCATTTTCATTCAACTTGATATATTGCAAAAATTCGTCCCTAAATAATTGTAATGAATGCCAATGAAGCTTTGAGCTTCGGTTCACTCCCTCTACAAACTTTAAATTTAGTACGAAATATTGTGCAAACAACATTCGTTTTCATATACATTCACGAAACCAAACATACAAAATTTCAAGTTCTTAGCTTTTAATTTGTTGGTTATTAGTTGATTCAATGAAATTGGTCGAAATTATACTTTTGTATGGGAGCGGGTAGAAGGGCAAATGTGATTTCAAAACTTTTAACGTAATTTCATTTCAACTATTTTTTTAAGTTTTTCTGCAAAATTTTAAATTGATAGCTTTTAATAGTTAGGTGATAATTGATTTCTTAAAAATGGTCGAAAAAATAATTTTGTATGGGAGGGGATAGAAGTTTTCAAGGTTTTCGACCAGTTAATATTTCGTATATTCAGAAATTTTTTTTAAATGTATTTCGCGAATTTTCAGTCTATGTGTTTTTTTAAATGCACATGAAACACCTTGTGCACGTTAGACCTGGGTGATCGGTTGATAACAACTATGGAACAAATTATTTTTTTTTTCTATGTATATCAAATAGGTGTATCCACGTGCAAAATTAAAACTTTGTATCTTTCACCAAAGCCCCAAAAATATCACTCACAATTTTCAACATTTCTGCTTACCACCTCCCTCCTCCTACACCTCCCAACTTAAAATTTTTATAAAAATTAACAACTATGTAGTTCTACAATTTGACAAATTTTTGATATGATATCTGTACTCAGTTTTGAGATATAAGGATTTTTAATTTTGAAAAGTGCGCCATTTTTGAAATGCTCTCCATTTCCCCCACTACTATTATTTCCACATGTTAATTTTTTTTCGTAGTTTGCTATTATGGCTTAATATATATATGTTTCAAGTTTCAATTACATAACTTAAGAGATTGTTGAGATATTAATTTTTAAGTGTTTTTCTTTGCACCCTCCTGACCTCTCCCTTACAATAATTAGCCACTCACTACGCTGATCCTGGTGGAGCTATATGCCGCCTTAATGATCGCATAATATGAACTTTTTACGATAAGTAATTTCGAAGATAGAATCATTTGCAAAAAAAATGCGGCCGACTATTTTGTTTTAGCCCCCCCCCTTTTCGGACGCCAATAGATAAAAAAATTAAATTATTTTTAAAGTTTGTCCCATAACCCTTTCTATATTTCTACTGACTTTCAGCTTCAATCCACCCAAAAACGAACATTCTACCTTTAACGGTTTCGGAGATACGATTCCATATGTACGGCGTACGGCGAGACGGATTTTTTTGCGAGCTGAAATTGTGCACTAAATATTTATTTAGAATTATTCTAATTCTATATGGGCGCTACAGCCCAAGTCGGACCTTGACCTCCTGATATTCAGGTTAAATAACATTTTTCATTACTTATTATGGAATGGTTGTTAACCCTTCACACAACCCTCTTTCTACGAATTTTTCATTTTCTTGGATTGAGGTGACCAAGGTATACCCAAGCAGGCAATGTGCTGGAATTATATGTTGCCGGTCGGGATTTGAACTCACGACCTTCGCATTACAAGACCAACACACTTCCTACTAGGCTATATCCTAGCTTTAGAATTATTAGTCAGACCAAAAAAATCGATGATTAGCTTCATCCCTTCTACCCCCTCCCATACAAAACGATGGAATTTCGCAATTCGACCATAAATGGATTTACTCAAAAAGTATAAAAGATATTAGTCTAAAATTTGAAGTATATTACTTTTATGATAATATCAATCTACCGTATAAAAATTATGCGTGTGCTCTTCCTCCTTCTACCACCTCCCATACAAACTGTACTTGTCATGAATTACTCTAAGCCAATTTAATCAGTGCCTATAAAATTTAGCGTGCTGAAATTGTGCACTAAATATTTATTTAAAATTATAAGCAAGGCCAAAAAAAATTAGACGATTAGCTTCACCCATTCTACCCCCGACACAAATGACACGATTTCGCAATTCGACAATAAATGGATTTGCTCGAAAATTATAAAATCTATTTGTCTGAATTTCGGGATATATTACTTCCATAATGATTTCAATCTACAGTATGAAATTTATTTGCGTCCTTCCTCTCCTTTCACCCCCTCCCATACAAACTACACTTTATCATGAAATGCCCTAAGCGGATTTTCTGAGAACATATAACATTTATAGAGCTCACATTTTGTAATAAATACTTATTTAGCATTATAAGTAAGATCAGAAAAAATATTTGATTAGCTTCACTGCTTCTACCCCCTCTCATAAAATATGACACAGTTTCACAACTTCACAAATAATCTATTTTCTTGAAAAGTATGAATGTTACTGGTCTAAAATTTAAGAGATGTCAATTTTATGATATTCCTAGTTATTTCTGAAAAAATCACTAAAACCCCCCCACTTTTTCTACCACCTCCCATACAAACTGCACATTTTCACTAAAACTAACACACTAATTTTCTCAGCTCCTATTCAATTTTTGGAGTAAGCATTTTGCATAAAACATTTCTATAGCTACTTTAGCATGATGGGGAAAAAAATAGTTCAATGCTATTACCCCTTCTAACACTCCCCATACCAAATTTCTTGGGATCACAAAAAATCCTATTTCATCTACAGTATCGGAATATTTCGCTTTACACGCAATCGTAGCCCTGTCATGTTTTTTTTTGCGTTTCATGACTAAATTAGCCTAGAATGCAAAAAAATCGCAAGAAAATTTCTTCCGTTTGTACGCCGCACAGTGGGGTATTTGTCGATTCTAGCTGGCCAAAATTATTTATGCGTTTCTCTCGTTTTAAACTTAGGAATAATGTTATGATATGAAGTAAATAGGTGATTTGCGAAATATTCATCCAAAAAATTGTATTAAACTTTAAGCTATTATGGTTTGTAATATGTTTTAATTGCGTAAGTAGTATACCTGTATCTTCTAACATTAATTTTTCAAGAATGTTTGCCTGTAATGATATTTTTTTCTTAATTAAAACTATAAATATTTTTTACAAATTTACTGCCTTCTGTGGGATTTTAATTAAGGGTTCAATAAGTAAATTTTGGTTTTAGAGTTTTTAGAGTTAATTTTAACAAGTTATAACTAATCTTAACAATTTTTGTAATATAAAAAATGGGGTGTTATGTTTGACGAATGAATAAAATGCATAATTAAGTATAATTAATAAAATATATTTTCCACATACAATAAGAAAATAATTTAAAAAATTAATCCTAAGATGATGTCGAGGTTTCTTCTTCCAATGACTCTTTCATTTTAGATACAATTTCTTCGATTTCATTTTCAAAAAAATATAAAGTATTTTCACCAGGCAATATCATTTTCAAGGTTCTTACTGTAAATGGATTCCTCTTTTGTCTTGAAGTTGGTATCATACTTGTAATAAGAAGATCTGAAGTACTCGTAAGTAGAAGTCTATTAATTATATCCTTGTTACAGGATTCTCTGCTGAACTTTCTTGCGTTGTTGACGCGATATAAGCAGAAGTTTTCCAAATGAAATGCCTTAGATGCTTTCTCTGACAATTGTCCGATTGGAAAGATAGCGTTCTCAATCACAATTGCTTCATGTATCAAAATCTTATAAGATAGATGCAATAATGTTATACATGCGTTATTCTGGCGTGTAATATGAAAAACCCAAATTTTAATGTCGTTGGATTAGCCTTATTTTGTTGTCAATTTTTTGAAATCCTTAGAGGTAGCTCCATATATATAACATTTCATTGAAGATGAACAGCATAAAAAATTTATTTTCTGAATAGCGTACCTTGTTTATGATGTCCTTAGACTCCTTAATAAAATGTATTTGGATTGGACGGCAGTATCAAGGTGAAGAAGGAGAAGGATGTTGCCAAATAATCTTTTTGCATTTTGCTGTTTCGGAAGGAACCTGCAATGGCATCTAGGAAGTTTGAAATTCATGACTGTCTGAGTTTCATAACTATTTTATTAGTCGTGCAGAGGTATGGTCTAACAAATATTGGAAATTCTGCACTAGAAGCTGTAACCTATAACGTCTCTGATCTCGGATATCTTTTCGCTTTTTGTATTAGAGTGTTGCAGAGTAAGACCTTTGGGGCTCTAGATATAACAATATCGTACTTCTTTCTTGATAAATTGATTTCTAAAAATATTGCAAGAGCCCGTAATGGTGACAATTTCTCATCCTTTTCAGATGAACTTCCTCGATATACTTTTTTATATTTAGATGCTTGAGTAGGGCTTTTTGTTATATCCTGTAGACTTCCGATGCATTTTTCTTTCCAGATGATCGTAGCTTTAGGTGGGGTGGGTGGCATAGAGTAATTCGTCTGCTTCGACATTTTCTCGAAGCATTTCTATCTTCCTTCGTTTTGTTCGTTCGCTCGATTCTCTGAAGAACTTGGTTGGGTGCCCACATTGCGAGGTGCGTTTGGTAATTTTGAAGGTAACTTCGAGCCAAATAGCATATTTTTTTTGAACTTACTTTCCGTCCTATTTGCTGCTTCCCATTTCTGTTTGAAATCCTTCTTTAAGATGAGTCTTTTAAAATGAACGCTGCTATCTCCTCTGTCGTAAAATTTTCTCGTTCGAACAAGTATTTTTCTAAATACTCCAATTTTGTTCAAAAGTCCTTGCAATTGCTTCGTTGCATAATGTTGTGCAGATGCTTTCGCGTTACTAATGTTACTCCAGATGATCCTAAAATAAAATAATAAATAATGAGCACTTAAGATTTCAATACTAAAAATTTTGCAATCCCGCCGTTTAGTAAAAGTGCAATAAAAGGGCAGCTAGGGCAGAAAGTTTTTGCTGTATCTTGAAGACAAGACTTCATTCTTTATAAGTTATCGAAATGAGAGAAACATATTGACACCAATTTTTTAAAATCACTTTTCAATTCGGAAATTCAAACAAAATTACTTCTCAATTATTACCTATTATAAATACTAGACTACTAATAAACTATAAATACTAGGAAAACCAAAAACAGTAAAAAGTATAATAATTACCTGCTTCTCTTATATCCATCGCGGGAAAGAACATACTTTTTCGTAAAAGTCACAAAAATTATAGTAGAACACAGGTTATTTTCCGAGCACTTATGTTCGTAACTCATTGCTTTCCGCAAGTGCCAACCTTAACCCCGCGTCACTGCTCCTATAAAGAACACAGGTAAACGAAAATCTATGTATAGTTAGGCTCATTGATCGATTATCTTTTAATACTAATAACAATTATCCCTCTAATCGCATTTTTCAAAAATTGATTTTTGGCCAGCTAGCATCGACAAATACGCCACTGTGATCCGTACGCCATAGCGTACATATAGACTCATATCTCCGAAATCTTTAGAAAATTTTTGGGAGTATCGGAAAGGAGGAGGTGGTGACGGAAGGAAAACATTAAAAAACTTCACTTGCTGATTTCTCCAATAAAAAGGAGAAACTCGGCATCAGAATATATTAACAAGGTAATTTTTGTATCCATTGGATTCCAAAAATAGGGGGTTAAACTCTAATTTTTGGCCGATTGTTTTTTAAATTAGAATAACTTCGGAAATACTAAACGCAAAATGTTTAAAATATAGAAAAATGGAAGTAGTGTTCAGCTCCACTATTATTGACTTTAAAATAGGTCAATATTTGTAGTTAGGAAGGTGAGAAGTAGGCGGGGAACAAAGAAACTTAAAAATTATTATCACGACTATCTCTTACGCTATATAATTGAAAATTTGCAACATATACCTATATGAAGCTGTACTTGCGGAATATTGGGAAAAAATATAACATTCGGTCATAATGGTAGCGGAAGGAAATGAAGGGTTTTGCCCAAAATGAAGCGGTTTTTAAAAACTGTTACATCTAAAATTCAATGCAGGTATTAAGTTGACATTTTGTCATATTGTAGAACTATACGACCTTTAATTTGATAACATTTTTAAGTTAGGGGAGTAAGGGGTGTGAGGTCTCTTATAAAAGATAAAAAGTTTAAATTTTGCACTTGCACACATGCGTTTAATATACAATAACTAAAGAAAAAATAACGATTTGATCCAAAATTGGTATACACCAGGCACTAGGTTTTACATGCGTATTGAAAAAGAAAACATAAAAGCGCAAAATATTTATACTCTAGATTAAATTTGAGAGTATGATTGCTCTAAAGTTAGTAATACTACGAAAAGAAGGGATTGGACAGGAATTTGTTTCATCGCTCAAAATCTCCGTCCGTCCGACCTTCTGTCAGTGCGTTTCCTCTTGTATTTTAGAATGCGTTAAGCTGGAAAGTTTAAAATTTTTACATGGCACGAAATGAAATAAAACCGCGTCACAAATTTTATGATTAATTTATCGAACATTCTATTCGGAGCATTTTGATCGTGATTTAAGCAATCATTCAAAAAATCCTTCCACACTTTCTCTCGCCACCACCCCCTCCTCTCCAGACAAACCCAAACTTCCATAAATAAAGCAATGAAATATTGATTATGTGTACATGAACTATTGATCGTAGTCGCAGTGAAATGTTAAATAATTGACAACAGCTCTGCCCTTGAACCCCAATTAACTTAGTCTCCTCTTAACTGCTTATTAACTTCCCAAGCATTCTGAATTTCTCTCAAGAATAATAAAGTTAAGTCCGACTTGTTGAAAAATATTTTTTAAGCGTTAGTATTCTAGATGAAATCTGAGAGTATTATAAGTTCTTCACAGAGTTTGCAAACCTCAGATCTAAGGATCGGAGAAAAAAATGAATGATACAGAAGTTCTTATTTACTCAGTACGTATAAAATTTATCGAGCTGAAATTATGCAATAAATATTTATTTACAATTATTAGTAAGACAAAAAAAATATATGATTAACTTCACGCCTTCTACTCCCTCCCATGCAATATGACACAATTTCACAACTTTACAAAAAGTGGATTTTCCTGAAATGTATGAATGCTACTATTTTGCAATTTAAAATATGTCAAAAGCATGAGGTTTTTAGTTATTTTTGAAAAAGTCATTAAGAACTCGCCTCTCCTTCTACCACCTCCCATACAAACTGCACAATTTCACTATATTCATTACACTAATTTTCTCAGTACCTGTTAAATTTTTGAATTCCATATTTTTTATAAAACATTTTGATGGCAACTCTAGCGTGATGTGAAAAAATTTTTTCAATGTCGTCACCCCCTCTACCACTTGCCCTACAAAATTTCTGAAAATCAAAAAAATGCTCTGTCATCTAGCGAATCGCATGATTGGGCGTAAAGCCCGTCCTCATGTTATGTTTTCATTTGAAGTTTGTCTTTTAAGCCTCTCTATATATAAGTTGATTTTCAGTTTTTCAGCAAGAGCGTTAGTCATTTTCATATTTATAAAATAGTTTTCAGTTCTTTTGTTTCTTTTGCCTCCACCTTATCCCCTCAACCAATTCAATTAATTTTCTGTTAAAACCCCCTTTTGGAGCATGGACTGGAAACAGTCCTCTTCTACAAAGTTCGATCGTAACCATCGGCTTTTAGTTTCAGCCATGACTCGTTTATTCCTCAAGCTTGTGCTCAATTGCTCGCTTCCATATGCTACATAGTCAACTAACCTGACGTGTTCTTTGAGGATTATAAACCAGGGCTTGTTTAGCAATGTTTCGTTCAGGTTTCCTCAAAATGTGGGCGATCCACTGCCACTTCCGCCTTTCAATATCAATGCCTATTTTAGTCTGTGCAGTTGTACTCCAATATTCATCGTTGGATATCACATCTGACCATAACATCCCTAAAATGTGAAAGTTCCATAACAATCCGCATAAGGCAATTACTCTCACGCCTTAGATCAGCACCATCTAGAATTCACTTGAAACTAAACTTTTTACCTTTAAAGGCTTAGAAGTCCTTGTACAGCGTACACGCACGGCGTTCGGCGTATAGTCAGATGGATTTTTTTCTTTTTGCTGTTTTAGGCTAATTACTTTATTATTAACTTGAGGCTTCCGTGGCGTAGTGAGCAGCGTGCTTGCTTCTCAGTCAATAGGTCGTGGGTTCGATTCCCACTTTAGACGGGATTTTTTTAAGCGCAAATTTTTAAGTTGCTATTGGTGATAAAAAATTATTCGCAATAAAATGGGGAAACGGTCCATAACCATAACCATAACCATTCCTAGATACTCAGTAGATGGTTTCTGTTCGCTTTCTATCATTCAGTCCCCCATAACATCTGCGATTTGTCAGTAAGCAGCCAGTACAACTGAGCAATATACCAGCTTCACCACTCGCTACGGTCGTTCTCACTCCCCTTCCCCAACCTTCCCAATCCCATTCCTTCCCTCCATGACTGTGTTTGTGCATTGCACATAAAGGCCGAAATTGCCTATAACACAGGTCATTCTGTAAAAAAAAAAAAAATTCTAATAATAAAGTATTGTAATCGACACAAAAAAAAAATTGCTACACGGAAATTTTGTTTTTTTCGCGTTTCATGACTGAATTAGCTTAAAATGGTACGTCGTACATATGGACTCATATCTCCGAGACCGTTAAAGATAGAAGGATCGTTTTTGGGTCGATTGTTGATTGGGTAAGCGACTTCCATTACCTAAATTTTGTGGACGGATAGGTTGAAGGAGTAGGCGGGGAGGGAAAGAGTGAAAAACTACACTAGCTAATATCTCCACTACGAACGTAGATAGTAAGCTAAAAATCAGCATAGGTAGAGAGAAGATTGTGAGATAAACTTTAAAAATAATTGAAGCGGGAGGGGCTAAAAACAAATTACCGGCCGAATTTTTTTATTCGAATGATTAAATCTTCGGAACTACTTGATCCAAAAAAATCTTATTTCACGTTTCACGTGACAACACAAAAAATCAAATTTTTTTATTACAATTTTAAGATACAAACTTTAAAATTTGAAAAATTAATTTATAAAAAAATCTTAAAATTTAAGATATTAATTAGTCGAATTGAAGGTATTCGACTAGTTAATATCTTAAGTTTTAAAATTTTTACGTATGTACGTATTCATCAATCAGAATTAAAAAAAAAAACAATCCCAAAAACTGAATTCAATTTAAAAAAAAAATGATTGTTCTCCTAGCAAGACTTAAACTACTCCACAAATCCTCCCTATGAATTATCTTTGAATTTGAACGATTTTTTTTCCGATTATCAAGATTCTAATCAGTTATCCCGTAAAAAGAATACCTTTCGTCCCGAAAATAAAAAGGAATTATTTTCAACTCGGTTGTTTCCCTTTTGTGAAAATACTTTGTGGCCTTTCAAGGATGTCTCGATAAGAATCTCGTCAGCAGAAGCTCAAGTATCGTATAATTCGCAAATTTGCCATACAGAATGTTAAGATAAGATTTCAGATCAATTTTTTCCCTATATTTTCTTTATCATTTTTTCATTGAATAGCGAAAAAGACATTGCGAATTGAATTGCACTTCTTATTATTTCTGCAGAGTTTCAACATCATTATGTGAATATGTCTTTGATGTCAATTGGCAAAACTCTTAGATCTGACGATAAGTAAGATAGCTTCTTAAAAAGAGAATTCAATGCAGGGTTTTTTTTCTTTTTCTTGCGATTATTGAACTTTAATCCTGCTGTTCTTTTTAATTAAGAAAAATGAAAATCACTTAGTCCAACATCCGACAAATTTGTAGGTGTTCCGACCTAAAACTCCAATTAAATATAATATTTCAATTAAAAAAAAAAATCAAAACAAGCTATCATTGCCGGGTTCAAAACCTTACCTGTAAAATCATCATCATTTCATGAAAAAGCGCGATCTCAAAAAATCAAATCGCTTAGGGATCGTAACTAATCTGAAAGGAAGCTATGACCATGCAATTATATTTGTACCGCCAACGATGATATCCCACTTCGTCAGGTCGTGATTAAAACAACAGATTTTACTATCGGTTTTGTTATTGTAACAAAAGAAAAGATTATTAAAATCTGCAGCCTGAATTTCTGGATATTGTTCAGAGTTAATACAAGAGGAAACACTTCATGAGGTCGCCTCGATAAAATCTCAAATAAATTGTTAGAAAAGAAATACAAAATGGAAGCTACAACTATCAAGCAATACTCAAGAAAATTATATTTTATTTCGTAAAGAAAAGAAATCGATCAGAAACTTTGCACCCACACAGTGCGTTTGAATTACGCGCCAACTATTCAAAAATCTTAAAATCATATCCATAAAAGATCTTTAGCGGTTGCGATTTCAAGTGCCCCGTTTTGAAACGAATGTGATTCGAAAACAATCGATTTCACACATCGACACTATAGGTGGAATTGAACTTAGATAGAAAAAATTTACTATCTTTAAATAAATCATCTTGAACCATAAGAAAAGTGCGAGCATCCTAAATTTTGTACAATCATCGATTGCCCAGTGGACGATAGATGATTTTTCAATTTTTGTCTTATAAAAGACTCGATTCGATGCGGATGCCCCCCTTAAAATCAACCGAGAAGGTACGGAACCCATATCTACCTTTCTCAACCAAACAGCGCACGGTTTTCACTTCTGCTCTCACGTGTCATAGATGTGGTCATAATGGTCCGCAATGACGATGACTTGGTAGTAATTTTTGTTTAAGGCGTCATGGTGTCTGCTTTTAATAACCTTCCTCTTCTTCATATTACTCGTCGAATGCGTCGATTCCAAGCACCTCTTAAAAGAGTAGCGAGGTGTGGAATAAGATGGAAAAAATTGGGTTGAAAAGAGATCCATATCGGCTATAAAATTGCTACCGAAGGCATTTGCTATTTCAATGGAGTCCTGCTGGGTTTGATTCTTGGGCCACTTTTGTTTCCTTGTGGTGCCGCTGTTCAGTTCACGTCAATATTATGGTCTATTTTCGAAGGAGAGGCGATCCTGAAAAGTTTTTTTTTTTGAAATATTGAGTTATTTTTGCTAAATTGATAGAAATTATAAAAATATAGCAATTATACTTGAACCCTATTAAAGTTTTTAGAGAAATAAGAATTAATCAAAGAATTCATAAATTAGAATCTAGTTGTTACACATTCTTAGAAATCTTATTAATCATCTTTCTCATTTCAAGAGCTTAAGCTATAAGTTTTGTTAGATCATGGAGTTGAATTATTACTAATAGATGGATAAAGTAGAAAAGCAAAAACGGAATTAGATTTGATTAAATCAAATTGTCTTATATTTGAATTTCATCAGAAGTTTTAAAATTTTTTTTCAGAATGTATGCCTACAGCTTCTTTTTTGAGAGCCTCCATCAGAACTTTTTTTACAAATTTTTATAATGAAGATGACGTACAATACAAATATAAAGGCTATCCACATCACTTTTCAAATGAAGATATTCGCTTCGAAAAGGTGTGTACTTTTAAACACAATTGGTCTGACAAAAATGATTACTTAAGATCTTATCATAAACTTCGCACCCAAAGAATTGTCATACGCGAGCATTTGCATATTAATTGAATGTCGTCATAACATGAAAAGCAGAGCTACTGTCATTTGTAATAACTTGAAAAACACTAACTAAATATATAGGAGTTTATACGACGTCGTCTTCTCCACAACGAGCAGTTGTGATCATCACTCAACCCTACTAATATGAAAGATCACTTATAGCACGATCGTTATTAAGAATCCCAACGTTTTTCGACAGCATCTTATTTATTTAAAAAAGTCTTTTTTTATCTTTAATAAAAATAAAGTCGTTACAACTAGTCATCATCCTACACAACTAATTAAAGTGTAAATGAGTTGTGAGTCTTGCTTGACTCGCGCGATCACCTCTATAACTAAAATGTGTGATCGCGTGGTGATTTATCTTTCTTATAAGCTCTCGTATAGGCGATCATGTATGGCACACAATATCTTTAAGATTTTCTTCTCGGTGACTTTTTTTCCCATTCTTAATTCGATAAATCTTATCTTGGTCATAAATTTTAGTCTAGTTTAGCGTGTTGAATGAATTGTATGAGTTCTATGAGTGTTTAGATTGGTTCTTCTATTCTTTCGAAGATCAATCGAATGCGATTAAGATACTTTCGAAAGAATACGATTTTTTTCATTTTTCATCTGGTAAGATGAAATGATGACCTGGTCGGCAATTTTGGCAACTCACAGAGCTTGCGATACCTTAATCCGATGAAAAATTATTGTTGTAGCAAAATGAATGTTACAAGTTTGGTTTTATATTGAAGAGTTTTTGACTACTAATAAGATTCAAAATCTTGTTCGACAAGATCTTCCAGTTTTGGGGTTTTGATGGTGTGACAGAGATCGAGTCAATATAATTGTAATTTGAAAATTGAAAAAGAATCGATTAATAGGTATGCGACTGCCTTTTACCGACTTTGATGAGGAGTTGGTGATGCTCACCCCGAGATGAATTGTTAAATATTATTGCTATACAAATCAGCATAACAAGCCGAAGAGACAGGACCTGGGCATATACGAACCCGTCCCGTAGAAATTTTTGATCCGAGCTTCCTTGAACTTGCGACTTGGGTCATTCGTCCTTTTAGCGCTAACATTCGCAGGACCCTGCTTTTAGTATTTTTATAAAAGTTAGACATCTCTCAAAGTTCAAATTAACAAAATGTAGTTGCCTAACAGTTGGCGATGAAGGGCATAATATACGAAACGGAAGTGGAATCCTCGGAGGACTCAAAACTATACAAATATAAACGATGCTTCAAAATTGCGGTATATTAAAGCCTTTGTGCAACATTGAGTTTATTCGTTCAATAATCGTAAGTCGTCGTTGTCAAAAAGGATTTTGATTCAAGTAAATAATTTAAGTATGCTCAAATTAACATTTTCAACGAGAAAGGTTTCAAAAGCTCCCTAGCTGAGCCGGGAGAAAACTTGATAGCACTCAATAAAATGGTGCTGACCACAAATTCTGTATTCTCGATCAAGTCTTTTTATACTCTAGATGAAATCTGAGAGTATTATAAGTTTGCACTAAAGTTTGTAACGCCAAGAAATAAGGCTCGGAGAAAAAAATGAATGATACAGAAGTTAATATTATTACTCAAAAATCTCAAAACCGGATGTCCGTCCGTCCGTCCGTTCGCTCTTTAGCTTGAGAACGCGTCGAGCTAGAAAGCTCAAAGCTCGTACACGTCGTTTTTGACAAAAAAGTAAGGTTATGTTCGTGAACGGGTCAAATCGCTCCACCCCTTCTACTCCCTCCCATATAAAATGACACAATTGCGCAATTTGACAATAAACGGATTTGCTCGAAAAGTATAGAAGCTATTAACCTGAAATTTGAAATATATTACTTTTATGATAATATCAATTTACCGTATAAAAATTATGCGTGTCCTCCTCATCCTTCCACTACCTCCCATACAAACTGCACTTTCTAAAGAAATACTCTAAACCAATTTACTCAGTGCGTATAAAGTTTAGCGAGCTGAAATTGTGCACAAAATATTTATTTAAAGTTGTTAGTAAGGTCAAAAAAAATAGACGATTTGCTTCACCCTTCTACCCCCTCCTATACAAAATGACACAATTTCGCAATTCGACAATAAATGGATTTACTCAAAAAGTATAAAAGCTATTAATCTGAATTTCGAGATATATTACTTCCATAATAATTTCAATCTACAGTACAAACATTTTTTGCGTCCTCCCTCTCCTTCCACCCCCTCCCATACAAACTACACTTTTCATGAAATGCTCTAAGCCGATTTTCTCAGAACATATAACATTTATCGAGCTCACATTTTGTAATAAATACTTATTTAGCATTATCACTAAGATCAGAAAAAAATATTTGACTAGCTTCACTGCTCCTACCCCCTTCCATACAATATGACACAGTTTCACAACTTCCAAAAAATCTATTTTCTTGAAAAGTATGAATGTTACTAGTCTAAAATTTAAGAGATGTCAATTTTATGATATTCTTAGTTATTTTTGAAAAAATCACCAAAATCCCCCCACTGTTTCTACCACTTCCCATACAAACTGCACATTTTCACTAAATCTAACTCACTAATATTCTCAGCTCCTATTAAATTTTTGGAGTAAGCATTTTGTATAAAACATTTTTATAGCTATTTTAGCATGGTGGGGAAAAAATTAGTTCAAAGCTATCACCCCTTCTAACACTCCCCATACAAAATTTATTGGGAGTACAAAAAAATCTATTTCATCTAGAGTCATCATCGTAGCCCTGTTATGTTTTTTTTACAGAATTATATATGTTATAGCAGAGATAATAAAATTCAAATCAAATTCCTGTTAAAACCCCCTATAGGGGCATAGGACAGAAATAGCTCTCTTCCACGAGACGCGATCTTGACCATCGGCCCTAAGCTGTTGCTAAGACTTGTTTATTCTACTGGCCTCCTGTTCAACTGCTCACTTCCATGTGCTACATGGTCGACCAACCCGACATCTTCCTTAAGAATTATACTCCAGAGCCTGTTTGACGATGTTTCTCTCTGGTTTCCGGAAAATGTGACCGATCCACTGCCACTTCCGCCTTTGAAGCCTTTAAAACTGAATGTCTATTTTAGTCTGTCCGGTTGTACTCCAAAGTTCGTTGTTGGAGGTCACTTTAGCCCAGAATATTCCTAAAATTCGTCGAAGGTATTGGTTCACGAAAGTTTGTAGTTTCTTGGTAAGTCAAACGGTCATTTTCTACGTAGTACAACCATATAACAAAATAAATGTGACGCATGCGTTAAATACTCACAGCTTCGTGCCAATGAAGATCTCTCTTAACCTCCTGAAAGGAAAGGGAT
The DNA here is from genome assembly GCA_963669355.1 of Chorisops tibialis. Taxonomy (NCBI): domain Eukaryota; kingdom Metazoa; phylum Arthropoda; class Insecta; order Diptera; family Stratiomyidae; genus Chorisops; species Chorisops tibialis. Next base: position 164,841,719 of record OY770263.1, on the reverse strand, counting down.
ACCGAAGGCCTGAAGAGCTTTATTTAGACGAGCCTCACTATCCTTTTCGGCTCGTCGTCCATGCTGACAGTACTTCCGAGATATCAAAAATCTTGCACCTCTTCCACATCTTGTCCGTTAAGACCAACCGGCGTTCGAATCCATGTGCATGTACTTAGTTTTACGCACATTTATTTTCAGTCACGCCTCTTTGCATTTAGAATACAACGAGCCAACATTTGACTCTAAAGTGCAGAGCTAAGTGCAGACATAAAGATCTCTCACTCAATGTGAGGAAAAAGTTACACAACGAAAAAGCTCGCTCACTTCCCTCGCATCCAAGCAAATTCGATGCCTGTGCCAGCTTGAAGGGGAAACAAAGTTCAAAGCGTATGATGAGGCAATTTTCATATTCGACTTTGATAATGAACTGGATACAACCAGATCGAATGCATGCGATGGTAAGAAAAGAGAACAATTTTGTTTCTTTTAGAAAAATCGTTACCGTGGTTTTGTTGTTGGGTTCATGAATCAATTAATCCCTAGTAAAGCATAGATTTTGTGTCATTTATGAATTAATGAAATTGTATTTTGGACATTTTGCTTTCTTTCAGTAGTTCTTTCTTTGAGAATAAATTAACAAATTGTTTATTCCACTTAATTAAAAACAATTGGTAACAATTTTTATGACTATTAGTCAAAACTCTAATTATGTCTAAATTTACAAATGTGAGCATCTTAAAGTGTAACGTCGGTCTTATGTTTCGCAGACATGTTGTAAGCAAAATCGCATCATGAGAAAATGTTGTTTCAGGTGTTTGCCGTGTGACACAGATACTGTTGACGTTTGCATTTGAAGAATTCTTATAGGAAACTTTGGTTTTAACTCTTTCCCTCTTAGGTTGAATGTTCTCATTTAATTAAAAAAATGGGATGCTGTAAAGGCTTCTGCGATCTTGCTTTGGAGATTCACCAGCCTCCAAAGGTATCACCCTTCATGGCGGTCATGAAGGGTGATACCTTTGTTAAGGTGATATCTGCTCCTTTTGGTCTTTTCAGGAATTCGATGATTTTGAAGGTAAGTAGGACTAAGAGGATTGTTGCAAACAGTCCATAGATAATCAATTTGTTGATATTCTGCTCGGTTTTAAGAAGGCTGATTTGTTTGGTATTGTTCATGGTTCTCATTCATTGTCTTCAAGGATAGTACTTTCTCTTACAGGTAACTGGTTAGGTGATCGTTTCCACACAGCATTTCGAATTCACGGAAAGACATCACTTATCTCCGGTTATAGAAAATTTCGGCATTTTTATGCACTGCACAAATACATCAAAGAGGGAAGGATTAATGTGAATGGGAAGGTAGGGGACGAGGAGTATGGACGACCGTAATAAGTTGAAAAGCTGCCATATTTTTGAGCTGTACTGGCTGCTACCGACAAATATTTCCAGATGTTCTGGGCAACGGAATGATAGAAAGTGAACATAAACCATCTACTGAGTATATATTTATATCTTGTAGAAGTGGATCTCTTTTCACTTTTATTTCGTTTGCCTATTTTGTTTCGAATAATTTTTCATTGCTTAAAAATCCTGTTGCCTGCAATGGGAATCTAACCCCCGACCTCTTAGCTGTAAAGCAAGCATGCTGCCACTACGCCACGGAAAATCCCGTTTCAGATTCCCCCTCCCCCATTGAACTTATGCATAACCTTGAATATTTATTTTATATTATTTTCATGGTCCAGTTGATTATTAAATACTATGACATGTGAACCCGACGGCAGTGATGTGGCGGTTGTTTTTCCAGATGTCTGAGTGGGAGTCCACTCGTTCTCTATAGCTATATGATCTGTAGATTTGTATCTAAATGAAAAGCAACGTCGGGCAACCGCCCCGTCCTGCCCAATTTTTGGACTGCTTGAAACTTCCAGTACAATCAAACATAAAGAAATTCTCCTCAAAGGTTCTTCGTGAAAATATTCTTTTTTTCGCCGAGAGTTTTTCAATATTCCCAGATCTCAAGAACTGAACTGGTTGCAATGTTATTTAACCACAACCAAAAAATTATGTTTTAATTTAGGGAGACAAAAATGTTGGTTTATTGGCGGTAAAACTTGGGTTTCATTTATATTCTCCTTTCTATTCTTTTTATTTATAAAAGTTGATGTGTTTTTATCCAATGAAATTAAGTATGTAATCAATTACTTCTATATTTTATTTCCGAAGTAAATTTGATCCCGGTTCAATTTCGGCTACAGCTGCTTAGGTTTTTAAGGATAATCTAGTGTTTTCGGGATATATTCAAAGCGAATTTTTTTTAAAGTGGTCACTGAAAATGTTCGACTGGTGCACTCAGGATAGGATAAAGCACTTAGCCAGTATGACCACTTGCAATTGGACTGTTTCAGAAAAGCTCCTTCAAATCACTTTCGGGGCAGTCTACCAGACTAAGTACAATTTACCAGAATACGTGCACTACTTTATATCGATTGAGTTTAAAATCAGAGAAGAGCGATGCCTGTATGTCTGTGTTATGTTCAAAAATCAAAATATTAAATACCAATGTGACTAGCCAACTATGTCTGATTGGCGTTTCTCGGCTCTCACCACAACGCGGAAGCTACTTAACTCGGCGACTTACAAAAAAAAAAAAACTTACGTAGTCAGGTATACGGTATTTTCTGTTTTGAAATCTCCCAGTCCAGTCATAATTCTTACCAAAATTAGATATCCTTTTACGGAAAGAAATTTGTTAATTTTATTCTTTCCAATAAAAAAGTTTGACTACATGGAACTGATGGAATAATCATCGGTGACACTCTAAATCATAAAAACGATCCAAAAAGAACCATAAAAAGGCATTAATAATGTCCCAGAAGGGACAATAACAGAATTTGACCCCTTTGTGTCGAATTTTGCAACAGGATTCTACAAAAACAAAATAGTATGAGCCAAAAATTCCTTAACTCTATCCCTATAGACTTAACCCTATTGAAAATTAGCTCGAAAACGGACCAGAAAATCCAGAAAATTGCCAGGGTAGGAAGATTGTTCGCATCTAATTCAAAAGTAGTTTTCCGTCAGTAGTAGTCATTGTCCTGTAGTCCTGTCACCCCTTCATGTTCCACATTTAATAGCTATGAACACGAATTTTTTTGGTCTTATTTGCCCTATTGGGTGTTGTTTCTGGTATTGTATCTTATCCTTTCATCCCTTGTATGATCCTTTAAAACAAGGACATATAAAACATATACGGAAGAAGATACATTGAAGGTTCTTTTCTTGAATTCAACTGGTCTTCAGGTTTTTTTAATTTTTCGGGGTATCCTTAACGGTCCTTCTTGAGATTCATGTTCAGATGTTCTTTATCCGATAGAATGGGATTAATATTGTGTTCCGGTTCACATACCTAACCATCGAGTGCGTGTCCTTAAACGGGACAGAAGCAATTCGTGATAACGAAGGACCGATGGTGGTTCGTATCATCTTCAGATCGTTTTAGGATCAGGATGATGGGAATCTGATCTGACAGATCTCAAATCTCGATTGCGATAGAATTAAGAAAATAAAAGAAACGAGAGAGAGATCTAGGACAATACCGAACATAGAAGGATGAAAAAAGGGGTCAGTCAATTTTTTCGTATGACAAGACTGATCATAGACTTGAAGGATATTTGATGAATGTGAGATTTTGATGGGTGTACTTTTGATTATTTTTGACAAGATCCTTGTCCATTGCTTCTTATTTTGAAGGGTCAGTGTGTGATGTTAATTGTTTTCAGAAGGATTGAATTTTTCCCCTGTAAGCAGGTTTTTTGATTCGAGAAAATTTTTTCTCATGTGTATTTAAAGGATGCTGTGAGAAGATTTGATGCGATTTTGAAGTATATTACTAAAGGTGAAGTTGAAACAAGCGATGACCTCTCAGTGGGGATCTAAATTAAAAGAAGCTCTGCCTGATATTGTTATGATAAAAACTGGACTCTTTGAGATTTGTTCAAAGAAGCAGTGAACTTTGGTCTCTCCTCGAAATTCTCGAAGTACTAACGAGAATCCTTACATAATTCCCATATCAAATCCTTCATTATTTTCTATTGCTTCGAAAACTCATACGAAAAAACATAATGATTTCATAGATTTCGAACAAAAAGGACTACTTGACAGCCCATAACAAATCATCAAAGTGAAGTCTTACACACAAAAAAGTTCGTTCTTTTCAAAATCAAGTCATTCAATAAATGTTTGCACCGGTTGAAAGTATCTATAGATAAATTAGTTTTCTACTATGTGGTGTCAATTGTGAAAGTGATTCTTTCTGTTGAAGCCATACAAGTACCTAGTTGACATAGTGACGAAAATAATGTGCATACACCTTACAACAGTTGGTTACGATTGAAAAGATATTTTTTCCTGTTTATCAACTATTATATTCGTCGTAAGGGAATTAAGATTTTCTGTAGTTGTCAATGAAATACATCGGGAGATAAAGAGTGTAGATGATGAACGAAACTTTAGAAGGACAATCAGCCTTGGGGGAAAATTTATTGGCAAATTGAATAGGACGGAGTAATGGAGAAAGATGAAAGTTGTTTTTAATTTATGCTTTACTTCGTGGGATTTGACTGTAAATTCTTATATTATGAAATATTGAACTAAATCATAAACATATTTTTGTAAAATTAATAATGGTAGAAAAGGTGGTGGTGTTGAAATAATTCGAGGACATCATATTGTTTAAAAAATATTTGATATGCCGAAGAAATCGGGTTAATGTGTATCGCGAAATTAAGGCATTTCTGTAGGAGGTGTTAGAAGAACTGGGGAATTTAAATGTTTTTTTCACGTCACTAAAATCTATAAGTAACCAAGATAATCTGTTTATTTTATTTCGTGAAATTGTGCAGTTTTTATGTGAGGAGTTAGAAATAATAGAAGTATTCTGAAAGCTGATTATGGTCAATTTTAATATTGATCAGGTCGGGGATTGAAAGCAGCTCGTCTTTCTCTGTACATTTATACTCCTACCTTCACGAAACCAACGTATTTTTGGGCTACAAATAGATTCATACTTTCCTCACATACCATATTATTCCGCACTTTTTCAGAAGCGTGAAATTGCTAGTTATATACGCCTTACGAATAGTTTCTGAATTGGAAAAATACTGCAACTTTGAATTCAATTATTCTTAGGTGAAACTTAATGTCTGAAGGTCAATTTATTTCTGTAATGTTTACGGAAATCCAGCGAGCACAACGAATGAATTGAATAAGTTAACTAGCTCTGTCTAATAACTTAATGCTGCAAATCTTGATCCTCAACATTACCAGGATCAACTATTCGACACACACAGATGTGAACGGTTGTCGGAAAGAGCACTTTGCACCTAATGGGTCTAGTAATTCAGCCTACTCGGCTACAGGAAATTAATGTTGCTTAATTTTACTTGACGTCTTTTTCGCAAATCATCCTGTGAGATAGTCTGCTTCAATCATATCTTCATCCTCATTCTGATTATTTCTTGATTCGAGCACAAACTCCAATTCTTGAGGAAGAATCGCTCGATTTTCAAATGTTTAAAATTTTTGGAGCTTCGAATTAAATGATTGTGCTGTGGATTGTTCAAAATTGTATCACAAAGAAATCAAACCCTCGTTGGTGGTTCAACGAAGATTGTTTAGATGCCAAACTTTGAAAGAAAATTTGAAATTTTTTGAAGCAATTTAATTCCTGTCTAGAAATATCTATAAATCAAGTCTCAAGAGGACTCAATTCAAACATTACTAAAAGCTTAGTTGAAAGATCTTTGAAACCCCAAAAGGCTCAATATCTTTTCGGCCAAACATTCAACCAAAACTTTATAAGACCTTCTTCGCATTTTTTCGCAAATGGTGACCAAATTATTGCGGACCCTGGTGAGAAAGTTACTCTTTCGTCTGCAAGCCTTACAAAATGAACAACATTTCCACCTAAAACCAGATTTCCCAACGAAATCCACACACTGGTTTTCAACTATCACCTTATCTCGAGGAAAGAATACCCAGGAGCTGGTCCCGATGACTTTTCCTCTTCAATAACTGTTTTTTCCTGTCTGGGTAATATATTTTACTAGGGTGTAGCCTAGTGGGTAACGTGTTGGTCCTGGATAAACCTTGGTCACCTCAATCTATGAAAATTAAAAAAAATCGTAGATAGAGGGTTGTGGGAAGGGCTAACAACTCCTCCACAATAAGTAATGAAAAGTGTTAAGAAACCTGAATATCAGGAGGCCAAGGTCCGATTTGGGCTGTAGCGCTATTATAGAAGCAGAATATATTTTACTTGTCACTCTCTTCAAAGCACTTTTCCTTACACTACCGGTCTATATCTGGCAATTCAGCGCCATTAAAAGTGGTGGAAACAGATGTCAATTGAAAATATGTTAGCTTTCTTTAGAATACCCACTTTATTCATGACATCTGGAGACATTCAAATCTATCTGACTGAACTATGAAACCCAAACTCTTAACATTGCCAAAGCCTTTGATATACTGTGGCATAAACGCATTTAAGTAAAACACGCAGCCATTGATTGTAACAGCAAATCATTTTAACCATTTTAGATCGGTTCAGGCGGCGATTAAAACTTATTTTTATCTTCAACCGTTTTATTAACTTGCATTAATACCCTTCTGTTCATCACAGCCTCAATAGATTCTCTCCAACATCACAAAAACGTCAATGTACGCAGCATTTACTACCAGTACTTCCATCGTAAATGCATTTCTGCAGTTAAGATCGCCTCATCGTGATGCAGACTGGGTAATGGTAAAAGATCTTCAGATATGGGGAACATGTCGAACAGCATGCTGTCGGCTCCGTATCCTATCAATTTAGGGGAATTAAATCGAACTGCTTACTGTATCCTAAATATTAATGATCTTCGCCGGATGTGGTACGAAGGGATTAAATCGTTAAGCGAGCTGTCGGTTCCATATCCTGTCACAGCATTTGTATTCTCTTGCAAACTGGATTGGCCATGTTTTATTCAGATCTCAAGATATTGATGCTTACAAGGAGATATATCCCTAAAATGATTTGCAAGTGTACGTACTATCTACATGTTGACCACTATTATAAAATACGACGCTAGAGGAGTTAGCCTTGGAAATAAAAATTCCCTAATTTACGCTGAAACAGCATATGCCAAGGATGACTAGTAAGTGGGTAGCTAACCCTTAACATGAAAACTCTGGATACCAACCGCCGTTCAGTTTCAGTTCGCCTTTCCATGGTTATGCGGAGCTCTGCCACGGGTGACTCTAATTTCTCGATCTACTCATAAGAATCAAGTGAAAAAAAACCTAGTTTAAATGAACAAGTGGCAGATGCCACTCCTAAAGCATCACAGACAGCAGCTAATGCCGGAACAGGTTAGAGGTTCGAAGCGGCAAGCCACAGCTCACCACAGATGACCCTAAGCCTGAATAACTTGAAATTTATTCAGGCGAATCAACACCGTGCAGCAGCAGCCATGGACCACAGTACAACCAGTAAAATAGCTCAGCCAAATATGCGGCTTGGTTTTGAAAACACACGTGCGTTTCCTCTCCCAGACACGTGTTTTGCCTCTCCCTCAAGCTTACAGTGAACATTTAATCTGATCTTTCCATTTTATTTTCGCAAAGACTTTTTTTTATTAAACAAGAGCATGCCAAACTGTAAGAACCGCCGAACATGACCCGCGCACCCACCGTCAAAGTTGAATACGACGCGAGCAAAAGCTTTAAGAACGCCATGTACAAGAATGAGAGATAAGAGGTGTCGCGAACTCGGCGGGACACGTAGCGAACGAGTCCGCCAGTTTTTTTCTCTCTTTTTTTTCAGAGGTAATGACGTAAAATTTCAGAGGTCTCTCATGAAAAACATGTTAACCCAGGCAATATACAGAGTTATTTTACTCGGTGTACTGTACTCTGCCATGGACGCTATAGCATAGAGTTTCGCAGTAGAGGGACCAAATATAGTTCTTCTACAGGCACCAAGGGCTGCAAAGGGAAAAATAGCTGGTATTCCTCGAAAAATATGTAGGATTATTTTCGATAAACGAAGCAATAGGCTTAAAGCTGCACACCAAATATGTATATTCCCAAATTATTTATTTGAATGTACCTCTTTTCATCCGAATAGTAGCAGTCTTGGTGAAACTCCCAACGGCGGGGAGGGGCTTATGAGGCGATAGCTGCTTCAGCGTTCTTTCCTGGTGAGGTCCGACAATGGCACGTATCCAACAAAGCTCCACTTTCAGATCATAGGCATATCAGTTTTGATCAAAGCCCTAGCATCCAACAAATACGGTTCGAAGCTGGTTTGCGACTGCTATCAAAATGTAATCGTACTGGAAAAAAGGAACAAAATAAACTTAATGTGGGTCCCAAGACATACATACATATATATAAGAATTGAGGGAAATGAAGAGAGTTCGTCTTGCAAAAAAGTGGCGCAGAAATAAATTTTATTGGACCAAAGCCATACTGCGGCAAGCCATGAGGGCATTACAACCTTATACTTAGAAAACGTATTGAACAGAAGCATAGAATCTACTGGAATAGACTTCCAGGTTTATCAATTTTCAAAAAATGAATGCTTCTACAGAAGAACAAAGTGGAAGAAATTTTTAATCCCAGCAAGAGTTATATCTGTTCTCTGATTGGACTCATGACGGGACGTAGTGGAGTAAACCACCACGTCAAAAATATGGGTCTAGTTGAACCGACATCTGGCGCCTCTGCCTTAACCTTTCAGAAATGACAGAACATATTCCATGTCACTGCGAAGCTGTAGGACAAAATCTTCTAGGAAAAAGGTTCATTACAATAGATGAACTAGTCAACATGGCTGGTATAAGGGATACATACTTAAATTATCCGAAGCTATCAAGTTGTAGTGTGTTCTCCAATAAACAATAATAATGGTGAATGCAGCGAGTGAAGAACACTCTAACCTCATCCATCCTCGTTCCAACTATCCAAGGAATAGTCGGTAAGCTACTCGTTTACATGAATTTACTGTTTGTACCTTTACCATCGCGTACAAAGAAATATTAGCAGTTTTTCTTCATCAGAGCATCGAGGTTAAGGAATCGGTTGCCGGTTCATGTGTTTCGAAAAATTTATAACCGTCCTATTATATGTAACGGTAATTTATAGTAATTTGGGATTCCAATTAGAGTATAAATCAATTACCAGTCGGGCGCAACTTTATTATTTTTGGGACAAGCTGAAGATGCATGGAAAGTCAATATGCATGATAGAATGGTTAAGGAAGACTAAGCGGAACCCCCTGTCAATTTAACACTTAATTGCGAATACGATCAATAGGTCCAGTACATGTAATCAATGTTACATTCGTTTATGCAAGTTTTGGTTTTTATGAGGGGAAGGGTGGTGGGTGATAGTAAGTGTGGGTGGATGTAAATTTCCTTGAATCACGTTCAATATTTTCTGTATAGAATGTCAGTTTGTTACGGTTTTTCCCCGGCTGGGAAAAACGCCTTTGTAATTTTCTAACCCCATGCACCTAGGGGCAGAACGAAGCCTGTCCGGCTAACCCTCGAAGAAGAGTCGTGGGCGCCAGTGGTTCTACTTAGGCTTTCGTTCATCCGTAATCGTCTCAGACCGAACCAGAGGTCTGGCGAGTTAGCCTTGAAGGGTACAGAGACACAAAAAAAAACGCGTGGCAAACTGAAATAGAAGGACGTTCACTGAAATCTTCACACACAATTTAACCAAAGGAAATTTCTCGGTATTTGAATAAATGATTAGCCCAACGGCTATTTTTATTTGGAAGCAATCCTAGCTATTATCTACGCTAATTACTCAAGCAAGAAAAAAAATTAATCCCTAACTACAGGTTACTTGTTTTCTCCGTAAGTGTTTCGTCGCTTGTTGCGAATCCTCGAAATCTCCGTCGCTGAATTCAGGTCGCCGCTCCTTATATCCTTGTTTCGGTAAGTCCTGGTATCGATGTCGATGTTCGCCGTCGTCCGTTCCGCCGCCGTGACTCCGTCTTTCTTTTCTTTTACTTATATTTTCAAACTCCGAAATAACAAAAAAAAACACCAACTTGTAGTACTATCTCTTTCGTCACGACACTAGAAAATATCCTTGAACTCGGCTGTCTAGCTTCTATGCTGGTCACTTGGGAAGAGAGCGCAACCTCTAGCCCGGCTTGGTTTTCACCCGCCAAACTTCGTGGCGGGATCCTCATCGGCTTCTCCCTTAGTTAATTAAGCTTAATTAATTAGTATCAGGTAGTTAAATTAGTTAATGATTTCTGGGTACGGATTTTGTTCTTACCAAATTTTAAGGCAGTTAGCCGAACTGCTGATAACTTGTATCCGTTGTCTCGGTTGAAGTTCTGTGGATGTTTAGAAATTTCTATTGCTTCTCGTACTATTCGTTGATAATATTGATTTGTCCTGGCCAGAATTTGCACATTGTCGAAATCGATTGTATGGTCTTCTGTCGTTGCATGTTCCGCGATCGCTGATGTCTGTATCTGTTTTTTTCCGTGTGCATCGTTGATGCTCGTTGATCCTTGTTTGTACTGTGCGTCCCATTTCTCCTATATATACTTTATCGCATGAGTCGCACGGTACTTTGTATACTCCTTCAGTCTCCAATGGTTTTTTGTCCTTCTGGTTTCCTAAAATACCTCGGATAGTAGTCGGGGTAGTGAATGTTGTCTTGATGTTGGATTTTCGAAGGATTTTTCCTAACTTATCCGTCGTGCCCTGGATGTAAGGTAGTTTTACCCATCGTTCGTCTGCATTTCCTTCTTCAGTGTCTTCTCGTTCTGTTGTCCTTGGATGCTTCGGTTTCCACGCCTTGTTAATTTGGCTCGCTTCTTCTACTTCTACAATGGCGCTACAGCCCAAATCGGACCTTGGCCTCCTGATATTCAGGTTCCTTAACATTTTTTATTACTTATTGTGGAAGTGTTGTTAGCCCTTCGCACAACCCTCTTTCTATGAATTTTTCATATTCTTAGATTGAGGTGACCAAGGTATATCCAAGCAGGCAATGTGCCGGAATTATATATTGCGCCGGTCGGGATTTGAACTCACGACCTTCGCATTACAAGACCAACACACTACCTACTAGGCTATACCCTAGCTCGCTTTGTAGCCATTTTCTGTGAATACCCGATTCAACTGTTCCTTTTCCTTTCTCAGACTGCCCGGATTTCCTTCAGTTGTACGTCGAGCTCTGTGTATTAGGGTCTTCAGTACGCCTGTTTTCTGGCTTGTGATGTGATGTGAATGAGCGTGGAGATATCTGTTGGTGTGAGTTGGTTTCCTGTATACCTCGAAGCTTAGCGACGTATCATTCCTTTCGACAAGTACATCCAAGAATGGCAGTTTCCCGTTGCTTTCTGTTTCCATGGTGAACTTAATTTTCTCGTGATGTGAATTCAGGTGTGCTAAAAAATTTTTGAGATCTTCTTTCCCATGTTGCCAAATGATGAAGGTGTCATCTACATACCGTAGATACAATTTCGGTGTTAATGGAGTCCAGTGCGTTATTTTCGAATTCCTCCATGAAAATTTCCGCTACCACCGGTGAAATTGGAGATCCCATAGCCGCTCCTTCCGTTTGCCTGAAGAGTTTCCCTAGAGCTGAAAAGAAAGTATTATTTAAACAAAATTTTATTAAATCATACCTGTTGTCCGGGATGAGTTTCCTGATGATACTTAAGGTGTGCTTAATCGCGATGTTGGTGAACAGTGATTCCATGTCTAGGCTGACTAAATTATCCGTTGGTTCCAATTTGACTTTCTGAAAAATCTCTACTAGATGAGCGGAATTTTTAACAGAGCGTGATGTGCTATCTACTAGAGGGCGTAACTCAGTCGCGAGAGCCTTAGCCAGTTTTTGGGTAAGTGATTGTACCGAACTGATGATAGGTCGAAGCGGGGTATCCTCCTTATGAATTTTCGGAAGTCCATACATTTTTGGTGTTTTTTTTTTTAACGCGGGGAAAAGCATCAAAAGCCTTAAAGTACGGGACTTGAACCCGGGACAACCCTCAAGTATTTTGTCAGGAGGAGGGAGGAGCATAAAGCTCAAACGTCAATTTACTGTTAAAGTGTCTTATGTCACCCTGTAAATGTCACTGCCTATATTATTCAACTACCAACTGTTCTAGCTGGTATAGGCACTTCTATCTCAGATGATTCCCTACGTAGTCTTTCGAGTCTCCTCAGCTCGGTGAAAACTTTTACGCACATCTGAGTCACCGCATTCCAGGTTTCGCTGCTGCTCAGCATACATTTTTGGTGTATGAGGGTCTGAAGGGATTAACTTGGCATATTTTTCCGCTAATATAGGATTTTTCTTGATGGATAGGGCTCGCATAATCGCTATTTCCTTCGTTTGTTTAAGCTCTTTTAAGGCTTTCCGTTCTTTTGAGGGGATATTCGTCGCAGGTGGCACTGCTCGCTTGATGATGTGAGAGACCTCGTGTCTGATTCCAATCGCTTGCGGAAGACCTCTGATTGCCGGCTCTATTTGCTGAATGATTTCTTCGGCTGGAATACTTGTTAGAGTAAGCGCGAAATTGAATCCTTTGCTTAACACATCCTCTTGTTCCCTGGTTAACTGCATTGATGAAAGGTTGACTACTACGTTGTTGCTTCTCGTCGGTATTGGTTGCGCTGCTTCTAATGTTGATTCTAAACTCCTGAATTTCCGTTCCTGTATCGTTTTCTTCTTGATGAATTCTGCTTCTCTGCGTTCTGAAATGAAAGAATCAAAATAATTAAAGGTAGAAGGCTACCGAGGAGGAGGTGAAGGGATAGGGATTCTTTGTTGAGGTAGTCCAATTTAGTTCTCTTGAATTTGATGTCATTCCTCAAGAGCTGCTGACTCGCTTTCTTCAAAATAGCCTTGCTACGATGGTTGTCCCATGTGCCCACGATTTTGAAGCCTTTAGGAATAAGGTTCTTATCTCTGCATCGTTTTTCGAAGGCTATCTGGTTGAGAATGGTGTCGATTTTGTTTTTTGTAGTTTCCAATCGCCGAACTAATTGGAGAGTTGGCTCTCCGTAGAGCTCTCTAATGGTTTGGTGAATGTTTTCACAGTGCATTTCGAATTGAAATAAAACATTTCCGGATTCTACATTGTTACGCTTTATTATTCGTGACGGTAGTTCTGTTTTGTGCTATTTGGGGCATTGCAGTAATACTTAATTCGTTTCTTTCTACAATTTTAGTTACTCCTGAAATTCCTTGTCTTTTAAAGTTACTCTTGGATAATTCTTCTTCGGTTTTCTTCATTATTGTGTCATGGATAGTCTGCAGTGTCAAAATTAAAATCTAGATCAGTGTGATTTTTAGAAATGTCGATGTTAGCAAAATTATTTTATGTGATGGTCCATTTATATGGTTTGAAATTATTACAATTTTCTTTTCCGGGGAAGTTTTCGAATCCCTTTCCCTTATTAGTGAACGATTTCCAGTTCTCGATGGGGCTGCAAAAATATCGATATCACCGCTAACATTGCTTCAGTCTTTGCCAATAAATTCCGAGTAGCTGCTGCTATCACAGTCGAATCGCTGGTGTATTCATCGGTGGAGGAGGTCCACATCCAAAAGGTGAGGTATCAGTATATAGTCCTGTGTCTATCGATGATTGCCTATGTCCCGCTCAAACCTTGCGTCTTCTGGTGTACTGGAGTTGCCAGTTTCGTTGCGTCTAGTCTAAATTCGTTCCCAAATCCGTTGGATCCGTACTAAGAGTTCGTTCAGTCAATCGCCGGTTTCTCGATAAAGGTTCGTGCCAGGTAGCTGGTTCTGTTCATGAATCTGTTGTTGACATTGTTGGTGAGCTGTTTAAATGTTTTGAAAAGCGTAACGATGAAGTCAGCGTTCGTATGTTGGTTGTGTTTTTTTTGTGTCTACGTTAAGCTACTCTACGTGGTTAATTACGACTTCTTTTACAGTCTCAGGAAAAGAGGTTTGTTACGTTCTATTATATGTGCAAAAGTCGGTGGTAGGAGTGCTGAAGGCGTAATCGAGGTAAGTAAGCCTTCAAACTTCAAACTATTCACGTGGTCTTAACTCATTGCTTTTCCTTCTTTCAGGTATCATTTCTTACGTTACGAATGGAACGTAACAAGTTTCATAGACGAAGTTGCATAGAAATTTCATAAAATTGAGTATACTTTACAAAAACGAAACCAATAAGATGCTTGCACAAAATTTCAAGTTTGTAGCTTTTAATTTGTTAGTTAGTAGTTGATTTATTGAAATTGGTCGAAATCGTACTTTTGTATGGGAGGGAGTAGGCAGGCGTGGTCTCAAAACTTTGGACGCAGTTTCATTTCAAATATTTTTAAAAGTGCATTTCTGCAAAATTTTAAATTCATAGCTTTTAATAGTTGAGTGATAATTGATTTCTTAAAAATGGTCGAAAAAATAATTTTGTATGGGAGAGGGTAGAAGTTTTGAAAGTATTCGACCAGTTAATATTTCATACTTTTGGGGATTTTTTGTAAATGCATTTTGCAAATTTTCAAGTTTCCACCTCAAAATTTCATTCGAAAATTTTCAGTACAACACCTTGTGCACGTTTGACCGGGGAGGGGGAGGGACATCGACATTTAGCACTTCCCTCTCCTTGCACCCTCCATTTTAAACCATAATTACAGGCTATGTAGTTCTATAATCTGACGAAATTTCAATTTGATATCTGTTCTCAGTTTTGAGATATAAAGTTTCGAAATTTTGGAAAATGCAAAAAATTTTATATTTTTGGCATAGTTCGCTTGTATAGCTTAATATATGTTCCAAGTTTCAACTACAAAGCTTAAGAAATAGCAGAGATATTGATTTTTAAGTGTTTTTCTTTGCACCCGCTGACCCTTCCCCGTACAATAATTAGCCTCCATCTAAGCTGATTCAAGTAGATCTGTATGCTATCTTAAGGGTCCCAAAATATGATTTTTTATGGTACGTTATTTCGAAGATATAATCATTAAAAAAGAAAAATTCGACCGAGAGTTTGTTTCAGCCCGCCTCCCCCCCCCCTTTTTTTTTGGACGCCAGTGGACATAAAAATCAAATTATTTCTAAAGCTTGGGCTACTAACTCTTCTATGTATTTGTTGGTTTTCAGCTTTTTGGCTAGAGCCTTTAGTCAGATATCTCTTAGTTTTCGATCCTAGCGCTTCTCCCGCCTCACCATTAATCCGTAAACCCCCAAAATGGGTACTCTCCTGAGATCCGCAATCATCTACAGCCCACCCAAAAATGATTTTTTTATCTTGAAGCGTTTGGGAATTAATGCGCGCTGGGCGTACACGTACGGCGTACAAACAAACGATTTTTTTGCCTTTTTAGGCTATTTCAGTCATAAAAGGCGAGAAAACAAAATTTCAGCTAAGCAAAATCCCAATACTTTATTATTAAAATAATAAATTAAAATGGGGAAATCCGATCGTGACTGATGGAAAGGGATGTTTCAAAAAATTGGAAAAGAGAGCTTGATGCCAAGAAGTTTGGAAATTTCTGTCTGGAGAAAAATAAAAAAACATAACAGAATTATGATTGGGCGTAAAGCCCAATCATATGATACTCTAGATGACATACTTACTTACGTTTTGCTTGGGAGGTGGTAAAAGCAGAGGGGGAGGTTTGTCATTTTTGTATGTAACACTGAATGTAGTATATAAAATATTTCATGCTGAATTTAAAGTTTTTCGCTTTCATAATTTTCGAGGAAATTGAACAATTTTTGTCTGAATTTATGATATTTGTATGGGAGGTGGCAGAGAAAGTGGAAGATTTTGGATGATTTTGAATCTGCTTATCAACTTCCTAATCACATTGCTTTGTTACAATTTTAAAGTCGATAGCTCTCATATTTCTTGACCTTTCAATACAAAAATTTGTATGGGAGGTGGTAGAAGGAGTGAGGTGAAGGCGTTATTTCTCTAAGCATTTATTACAATTAGTAAGGAACAGATTGTGGCAAAATTTTAAGTTTCTATTTCTTCTAGTTTCTATGAAAATCGGTTAAATGCATTTACCAAAATTCTGCATTTGTATGGGAGGGGGTAGAAGGAATATCCGAATCAAAACCAAATTTTTTGACATCAATTATATTTATAATAGGATACTTTTTTCAAATTTTAAAGTTGATATCTTAGACGGCTTTGGAGAAAAATAATTTAATTGAAATTCCGAAATTTCGTAAAATTTGTATGGGAGGGGATAGAAGGAGTGAGGTAAAGTTGATAGTTTTTCAAAAATTAGTTGCAATTATAATAAAATTAATTATGACAAAAATTGGTTCAATTAGCTTTGCTAGTTGCAATGCAAACCGAGTAAATGGATTTTTGAAAATTGTGCATTTGTATGGGAGGTGGCAGAAGGAGTAAGGGGATCATATCAATATTTCTTGAGGTCAATGATATTTATATCATTATTCTATGACCTAATTTTTAAGTCAATAGCTGGAAAGGTTTCGGAGGAAAATCAATTTCCTTAAATTTCGAAATTTCATGAAATTTGTATGGGAGGGGGTAGAAGGAGTGGGGGGATGTGGCCCGTTCACGAACTAAAGTTACTTTTTTGCTAAAAATTACACACAACAAGTTTCAGCACGATAGCTCTAAGCGCTCGAGAGTTATGTTGTAGACAGACGGACAGACGGACAGACAGACGGACAGACGGACAGACGGACAGACGGACAGACGGACAGAAGGACGGACAGCAACTCGAAATCGAAGTTCTTGAGCGACAACAAATATTTCTGTACCCTTGGTGGCTCTGTGCGAGCATTATTTCTTAGCGTTACAAACGGTAAGGCAAACACAATATACTCTCAGATTTCATCTAGAGTATAATGAGAAGACCTACGTTCAATTATGATTCTAGATTCTGTCTTCTAGATTCTAGAGTTATTAAGCGAAACGGTGGAAAAAAAACTAAATTTCTATCAGTAGCCATAGGTGAATCTAAAAACCCGGCTCTTTGAACTGCATGTCTCCGATAACTATTTCTACGCGTAGCCATAACTTAGAAGAGAGAGCTGCTATAGTTAAGGTCTTACATAATAGCTTAACAATACCATGGAATATTGAACTGTGTTCTATTTACTGTCTAGTTTCACATCCGAACGACAGAAAAACCTTCTTACATAATCTTCAAATTCTAGCTTTTCATCGAAATTGAAAATTTATTAATAACCCTCATCCTCCTCTGAAGTTGTAAGACAATGACAATCTCCGACTCCCGCTGAAATTATTCCCATCCTTTGCGTACTCACAATCCGTCTGAAATCCTGTGCCTTCAAAGCAATCCATCGAGCGAATAATTGAATGCGGAAATCAATTAACAAGCAGAATTCCACTCAGTTTTGACGAAATTCTCGTACATATTTCCATAGTTTCAGTAAGCAAGGCTGTATAGTAAATAATCACACATATGTGACGTGTTAGGATACACTCCACTTCAGATTTTCAAAAGGAATCACACTCTGTTCAACAAAACGAACACACTCGCTATACCTACATTTACATGAAACATATTCATATATCAAAATGAATAAACATAATGAGGAAACTTGTGCATGGCGTGCGCTACAGAATGGAATTCTGAATTAATTTCATCACTTTGTGAAGGACTTCTTAAAACATAAGTTACAGATTTTCTGAAATTATAATTATAGGTCCTTAGATTGATTTAAGGGTAACTCCTTGATCCAAACTCGTTATTCTTAAAAACTCAAAATATTTAATACCATTTGGATTACAATTTGTAATCCAAGTTTATCGTTAAAACCAGCTGAAAATATCCTGAACGAGTTGTAATTCTTCATCCAGCAGCACGAACATCTGGCAAGTATTTACGAAAAGAACCGTTCTTGAAGAATAAGACTTAAGAAAAAGGACACCGGATTTATGCTAATCCGCTTTTATCTAACGCCTCTGATGCTCGTTTCAATTATGATTGTGTACTCGTATGTCTTTGAAAAAAAGGATTTTTGTGTATACATGCGTTTGAGTTAATTCGTTTTTCACTGTGTTTTTGTTTGTTTTAAAGGAAAAAGTTTTCCTCATAAATACTTAATCATGTTCGTTTTATGTCTTTTTCACAAGGACTTTTGACACTCAGTTAGTCTTTTTTTGGAGAGAAAAATGGTAATGTCTATTTGAATAAAAATACATTCAAGGATGTTTTGAATATTTTGAAATGATTCTTCAGGAAAATTTACTTTGAAGGATTAGAGGTGGGTTTTATTAAATGCTTCTTTTTTTCGGACCTTGGCCTCCTAGCCTCCAGAGTTCTTAACATTTTTATTTGTTATTGTAGAAGGGTTGCTACTAAATACTACTGAATCAAAATTTCATTTTCGAGGATAAAAACGACACTTCAGAGGATTTTCTGTAATATTCTAAAAGTCTTCTAAGCATTGTACGATTATAGTGTTTTCCGCAAATGATTACTGTAAACTTCCAAATTACTCTTAGACATTTAAATAGATTATGGTGATCGATCACAAGAATAATGCCAATTTGCCATCGTTAAAGTCTCATGTTTTTTCAAAGAACCACCTTTCAAAGTTATTGTCATAACATCGAAGATAAGTCCTCATATCAAAATACTCATATTTTTGACGCACACTTGTCCTCCACGTTTCGAGTTGAGAGATTCAACTTGAATAAACCGCCAAACAAGGTGTAAATCACAACACCAAGAATTAACTATACGAATTACACAGTCAATCATTGTTATGTTCCGTTGTCATTGCGCTTATGGGATACGTGACCATATACTCCCACATATTCTTCATTCTGGACTACACCTATACCCAATCTGGACATGGACAGTACCATATCGGTAGTGAATTGGACCGCGCGATTAATGGAACCCCACAGGGGAGAAGCCCATGACCACTGTTGTTGTTTATTTCCGAAAGGAAGATGAATGTTACGAATTTGTTTTAAATTTTTTTTTTCAGACAAGTTAATTCTTACAATGTCGGAAAATCTATGCTATTAAATTTATGAGGAAAATTATTATTTTTTTCCACACTACCGCTTCCTAGGTACTCCAGCAGACGGTAGATAGGTAGAAAATTACTTCGGACGATATCAAATAAATCATAAAGCTGTGGTCACATTGAGCGGAGTTTGGGCGTTCGTATAGATTTTCTCTTCGCTTTATTTTTCGCTACAACTTTTCTGAAACATTCCTGATGCAGACAGTCAGCCATTTGTGTGCTCGCATTTATTTTCCCATGTGACAAAATATTATTAAGTGCATGCATTCATGAATAAATGAAGTTGAAGTAATTTATGAGATGACCAGCAATTGTAAATGTGTACGAAGGGTTTTTTCCCTTTTTTTCGAATAAGAATTTCTTGAATTTAATACAATTCGCGTTTTACGAGCGAATAAGTGTTATGAGGTGTATATAGAAAATGTCAATAAAATGAATGGAATTTAATATTTATTTTAAGACTGTGCTGATTTTACTTCTTAATTTTTCTGTAAATTTTTATTTTATGTCGACACTTTATAAATAGAAAAACCCTAATTGTCATTTAATTGATGTCTAATCAACAATGGCACTACAGGTTAAATTGGGCAGTAGCCGCCAGCCGTTCAGGATTCTTAGCTCGTAAGAACCTCATTGCGCAAAAAACAACAATATTTAAAAAAGATTTTCGTATTTTATGCAGTTGAAGAAATATTGCGATTTTGAGAAAATGCGAAAGGATCAAAGTTTCATAAATTTTATAAAAATATTAATTACTAGATCATCTCGTATTAATTGCCGAGGTATATCAATGTTCTCCATTAGGTGAAATTCTGATATGAGCACCGCTGAAATGCTGCCTAAAATCTGCAAACCGAAAGGATTTTTTCAGCGCATTTGTTTTAAAATCGGAAGAAAGCATTACATAACTGACTGATTCAAATTTGAAAATTTAAAACAAATGAAGAAATAATTTACTTGATTCAGCCAGTATATCCTGTGACTGCCTGAAAATGTATACTATTAGAATTCCTTCAAGAATAGTTTTCATGCTAGAACTCTGTATGCCAGGAAAAACTTGTCCTTTCGGCAGTTTATTGCCCTGAGGAGTTTGTGGTCGAAGAAGCAAAGGTTTTTGAGGAGAGGATAGCAGGGCTTATGCAAAGTTATCAAAATGTTATCGTTGGCGGTGATTTCAATTTAAATACGCAGCTTACGAACATTAGGACGAACAAATTCCAGTCGCTTTTAGAGAGCATTCATTTAAGTATAGTAAACAGCGAACCTACTCGTTATCATTCGAATATTCCATCTCAGCTTGACCTAAAGCTCTTATACGACGTCAAACGCTTATTGTTCATCAATCAACTAAGCCCTCCCAGTTCACTTGATAATGACCTTCTTTTTCTGACGTACGTGCTTTCTACTAAAATTCCTTTCTCTATCTTTTACCCGGATTATTACGCTATAAATATGGAACTTTTAATGTCAGAATGTGCTACTCTTCCTTGAGAAAATATTTATGCTTCTTCATCTGTAAATGAACAAGTAGAAATACTAGAGGAATTGATAGGATATTTGCATTGCAATCATGTCCCTATACGCAGTACTAAGCATAAAACCTTTCATTGTCCATGGTTTTGCAGTAACGTTAAAAGACTTATTGTATTGCGTGAAAAACTTTATAAAATTTATAGACGTGACGGAACAGTTTTAGCTCATCTAAATTATAAGAAAGCCAGAAACTCTGCGAATGCTGCAATACGAAAAGCAAAAAACGGTATTATGATAAGAAGCTTGATCTTGGCCAGCCTTCCAGAGTTCTTTGGAATAATCTAAGACAGGCGGGTGTGGTCGGTAAGGCAAGTTCTTAGTGCGATTTTGATCCCAAGGAGATGAATAACTATTTCTCATCTTTTAGCGCAAATACTCTTCCAGTAGCTGGCGATAGAACATTCTCTTTTAGATGCATTAATAATAACGAGTTATTGAAAGCCGTATACTACATCAAATCTAACGCAATTGGTCCTGATAACATAAATCCGAAATTCTTAAAAATTCTACTTCCGTATATTCACAGCTATAATTTGCATATTTTCAATACATCTTTGATGACGAATACGTTTCCCGACAACTGGAAGCATGCTACTGTACTACGCCTCCAGAAAAAACCAAATCCTGTTGAAGTTTCCGATTTTCGTCCTATTAGCATACTGTGTTTTTTGTCAAAAGCACTTGAAAAGATAATGTCCTTTCAGATTCGAGATTTCGAAGAGAAAAACAATTTCCTCACAAGATGGCAGTCTGGTTTCCGCCCTGGACATAGTTGCGAATCAGCTTTGATAAATATTACTACAGATATCAGAATAGCTATAGATAACAACAAAATTGGATTTCTCAAAAGCTTCATCATTCCTTACTTATCAAAAAACTTTCATCTAGTTTTAAATTTTCGCACAACGCTACGAAGTTCTTGATGAACTTTTTATTCGCCCGATATCAACGAGTTAAATTGGGTGAACAAATGTCATCCTCTACACACCTTTCATGTGGCGTTCCTCAGGGCTCTATTCTAGGCCCTCTCTTGTTCAGTTTATTTATTAATGATTTATCAGAGAGATATTAAAGACAGCAATTATCATTTTTATGCCGATGACGTACAGCTGTACACTAATAGCGCTGTAGGCTTGGTCGAAGATTGTGCAGCACGCATCAATAGCGACATTGATAGGATTTAAAAGTGGTCTTTCTAAAATAATCTACCGTTGAATATCGGCAAATCTCAATACATCATCTTTTAAAATCATTTGGAGAAACTATCTTCGTCAAATTTGCCAGTTGTCGTGCTAAATGGGTCTCCTTTACAATTGCTTACACGGGCACGTAACTTAGGTATTATGCTCGACTCTTCTATGAGCTACTGTAGCTATACTAAAGCTGTTCTTGGTAAAATTTATGCACGATTACGCCAGCTCTGCCTGTTCACTAGTATTCTTTCTAATGATAAGCGATTGATGCTGGTTAAGACACTTTTAATATCTATATTCACTTTTGGAAGACTGGTTTTTTCCCATTCTTGATTCTATTTGTACGCGAAAATTCGAAGTTGCCTTTAATGATTGTGTTCGTTTTATTTACAGATTGAAGAGATTTTCGCATGTCTCCCATGTCCGTGATTGCTTATTGGGTTGCTCGCTGCAAACCTATGTAGACCAACGAGCTCCGATTCTTTTGTTCCGACTGATAAAATACGGGAAGCCTACGTATCTAAAAAATCGGCTAATATCCCTAAAATCTACGCGTAAGACTAATTTATAAATTCCGCGATGGCAGACGGTGATTTCGCAGCCCTCCTACTTGGTCCACTCAATTGAACAATTAAATTATGGAATGAACTTCCAAGCCATATTCGGAGTGCAGCCGAAGTTCTCAGTTTCAGAAATCACTTGCATGTTTTATAAGCTTCAATTTATTTTAAGCATTATTAGTAGTTTGGAACCATTATTAGTAGTTTGAATTTGACTTTTATTATTTCACTTATGGTTTCTTTTTCTTTTTTTCTCGTTGTTTCTTGCAATAGTTATAACTTTTATTTTATTTTTATTATTATTATTTTGTAATAATTTTTATTTAATTTTTTCTTCTTTAATCTTTCGTAAAAAAAGATTGTAAATCTTGCGCATCATTTTTCTGAATGAATAAATTTGAATTTGAATTCTTAACAGTGACAAACAGAACTTCGTTCAAATTCCATTAAATTGTAAATTACTCAGCTTTTAACCTGAAGCGACTTTAATTTATCTTATTTAAGTTCTATCGTACTTTACAAGAGACTACTGGATCATTGCTAGAGAAATTGTGCGTAAAAAAGAGAAAGAATTCTATGTACGAAAAACTCATTTCATAGAAAAACATAACCTTCAGCCTCCGCAAAATATTGTTTTTATGAAAGAATAGGTGCAAGCCCCTATAAACTAGAGTCACGCTGGTAGAGGGCGCCAAGAATTATCCATAGCCTGGGTGTAGCTTAGTGGGTAGCGTGCTGGTCTTACAATATAAAGGTATTGAGTTCAAGTCCCACTCGACGTATAATTCTGACGCGCTACATGCGTGAGTATATTTGGGCCACCTAAATCTGCGTAAATAAAAATTTTGTGTATAGGCGGTATGTATTGGCAGGGGATGACGATACTAAGGTCATAGTATGAAAATTATTGTTTGTGTGTGGTGCCATCTTCAGGCTGATCGAGCATGAAAAATGCAACTCGTTGTTAAAAAAAGCGACGAGGTTAATATATTGTTGCGAGCTAGGGGTTCGCCAGATTCCAAAGAAAACTCAATTCGTTTTAAAAACAATGAATAATTTATTTATTGCACTTTTACACTATTTCCCGATCACTTCACTAAATTCGCTCTTCTGACAACACCGCTGCTTGTTTATCTATCGCTTTTCTTATGACAACACCGACGCGGGTTTACAACCGCTTCTCTTGCACCGGTTCGCGTCTCGATCATTAAAATGACTGACTCGTTGCCTGAAAGTTGGCGGTTATTTATACTAAGTCTCCCAGACAGGTGTCGTTGTGTGTGTGTGTCTAGAAAGATTGCCAACATTGTGGAGTTCGTTAGAAGTTGCTAGAAACATGTTTATGGCGTTTGAAATGTTGATAGACTTCTCTCGATATTGCTGGGGACGTCGAGGTTGTCAGATTTATAACATTACCCTCTCCTTAGTCCCTGTTCGTCCCGAACAGAGTTGTTCACTTCCGCAATGGCACCGTGGTACTTTGTTAGTCGGTCGAGATGTACCACTTTCATTTTTGTACGAGGTTTTCGCTGATTCCATTCATCCTCTGGTTCGATCGTTAACCTCCGAATGGTTTTTCCGGCTTCTTTTTCCTTCTCACGTTCGCGTTCTTTCTCCGTTTCCTTTTCGCGCTCATTCTCCTCCTTAGCGGCACGTTTACTTCCCTTTTCTCGTTCCGCATTCTTCCTTTCGCAATCTTCTCGATCATATCGCTTCCCATGTTTGGTCTTGTCACGATTATTCGCATGAAGTACTTGGCCGTCACGACTTCTACCCGTTCGCTCGTGATCCCTATTCGAATGCCTAACTCTGCTTCCATGATCTTTCCCGATGTATTGTTCTTGTTGCCGACTCGGGGTTTTCGATCTACTCTGGCGTCCTTTGTCACAACCGTGTGTAAGATTTGAACTCTGACGACTAGTTCTTAACCAAGATCTACATTCACGATCTCTACCTTCGCGTTGTTTAGCCGCGCAGCCGGAACAATGGTTGGTCGCTTTTCTGAGTTTACGGCAGTCGAGTCTCAAGTGTCCTGCCTGTCCACAATTCCAGCATCGGGGGGCACCAAACCTTTCGCTCCGCTTGGTGTGCTCTGCTTTCCGACACACACACTCTTCTACTATTTCTCGAACTCGATAGTTACTCCGCGAGCTTTGCTTGGCAGCTTCGAACGTCAGCCCATATACTAAGGCTTCGCCAATCGTTTTCTTACCTGCCAATTTCAACGCCTGTTGCAGCTCTCTGTCCTGTACAGCATTGTTAAATGCGAAAACAGCTGTATCATTGCGTTGCTCTGTTTGCGCATTGGGCAGCGATAATAATGTGAGTCGTTCAATATCGCGTGCCAGCTCTTGAAGTGTTTCGCCATTCTTTTGAGTTCGGTTGTACAGCTCTATTTTGTAGATCTCTTTCATGCGGTCACTGCCGTAATGAAGATCCAATGTCTGGATTAACGTTGAAAAATCTTGTTGTTGCTCCTGCGGAATCGTTTGAAGGACCTCCGCTGGTGGACCTCTTAACGCCAATATAAGAGCCGTTCCTCGTTCGAGATCATTCCAATGGTTGTTTCTGGCGGCAGCCTCAAATTGGATCTTATAAATAGCCCACGGTGTCTGTCCATCGAAGATTGGAGCTTTGAAACCCTTATGCGTAACGTGCTCTGCTTTCATGACTCCGACCGCTTTCACGTTATCCAAGTCTCTTTTTAGTCGTTCGACTTCTTGTACAATCCCGGATATCCTTTCCGTAATTTGCTCTTCGAAGATTCGAAGTTTCTTCTCTACATTTTCTTCTATTGCTTTACCCATGGTGTCTATTTTATCATTTTGCAGCTCCAATTTTTGGTTAAGGTCCTTTGAAGTCTGGTCTAATTTCTCTAGTTTCTGATTAATGTCCGCTGATTGTTGTTTAATGTCCGCAGATTGTTGTTTAATGTCCACCGATTGTTGTTCAAATTTCTGATGCATGTCCGCTGATTGTTGTTCTAATTTCCGATTCATGTCCGTTGTCACAGCTGATTGTTGCTCTAGTTTCTGATTAATGTCTGCTGATTGTTGATCCAATTTGTGCATCATTTGTTGCATTAACTGTGTTAAGGCATCCGATGTACCAGAGCACTCCTCTTTACTAGCTTCTTCGATTTGGAACTCAAAACTATCTGCATTCTCACCCTCAGCCTCAAGTGTCTCGATCATACGGCTGACAAGTTCAGACTTGCTCCCTGTTGTAGGTAACTCGCGTCTATTGAGCTCTTCCTTCAGCTCCGTTACTTTTAAGTCTTTTAAATAACGCGGCATTCTCACTACCGATTATTTTCCGCGATCGAATTCACTTAAATTTTCGTCACTAATTAAAGTCACTGCTCACTCGAGAATATTCGTTTTCACAAAATTCTCACTGTCCGTTCGAGAATTTTAGTTCCGCGATTTTACTTCGCTAATTTACGTCACTGCTCACTAAATTACCCGAGAATATTCGATTTCACGAAATTCTCACTGTCCGTTCGAGAATTTTAGTTCCGCGATTTTACTTCGCTAATTAAAGTCACTGTTCACTAGAGCACTCGAGAATATTCGGTTTCACCAAATTCTCACTGTCCGTTCGAGAATTTTAGTTTCACTTTTCCGCTCTCACAAAATTATCCGTTCCGAGAATTTTTAATTTCACTCGCGATTTTTAACCCGAATTTATCCTTGGAATCCCACTTCTGACACCAATTGTTGCGAGCTAGGGGTTCGCCAGATTCCAAAGAAAACTCAATTCGTTTTAAAAACAATGAATAATTTATTTATTGCACTTTTACACTATTTCCCGATCACTTCACTAAATTCGCTCTTCTGACAACACCGCTGCTTGTTTATCTATCGCTTTTCTTATGACAACACCGACGCGGGTTTACAACCGCTTCTCTTGCACCGGTTCGCGTCTCGATCATTAAAATGACTGACTCGTTGCCTGAAAGTTGGCGGTTATTTATACTAAGTCTCCCAGACAGGTGTCGTTGTGTGTGTGTGTCTAGAAAGATTGCCAACATTGTGGAGTTCGTTAGAAGTTGCTAGAAACATGTTTATGGCGTTTGAAATGTTGATAGACTTCTCTCGATATTGCTGGGGACGTCGAGGTTGTCAGATTTATAACAATATTTTGGTTCGAAAGGGTTTTTCTTAAGTAAAAAAAAAATGGGAAAACTAAAAATATACATCTATACATATAAATATAATTGTAGTGTCTGTCTGTTATTTGCTTATAAATGGCTATAAGTTAGTTTTTTAAGCTACTTTAGCACTAACTAAGCATAAAAACAAATTTTTGAAATTTTTGTCTGTCTGTCTGTACGACCGCTTTTCACGCACAAACGGCTGAACCGATTGTAATGAAACTTGCACAGTTTGTTAAGTGTCCATCGGAATGAAATCTGCTTTTGGTTTCATTTCACTCCCCTCACTCCTTCTACCCCCTCCCATACAAAGTGACTAATTTTCAAAATATATATTAATCAAATTTTCTTGGAAACTATAAAAGCTATGAGTTTGAAATTTGGAATATATTATTTCTATTATAAATGCAGTCTTTTGGTGTACAAATTGTCTGAGTTTCCTCACTCCTTTCACCACCTCCCATACAAACTACACTTTTTCATGAATTAGTTTACACCAAATTTCTCAGTACGTGTAACTTTCATAGAGCCAAACTGTTGTATTAAATCCTTAATTAATATTATTATTAATATCAGGAAAAAATTAACCGATTAGCTTCACTCCTTCTACCCCCTTCCATACAATGTGACACAGTTTCACGACTTCACAAGAATTTGATTTTCTTGAAAAATCTGAATGTTACTGATCTGAAATTTAAAATATAGCAACTGCATGATAATTATAGTTGTTTTACAAAAAATCACCAAAAACCTCCTTCTCCTTCCACCACCTCCCATATAAATTGCACTTTTTCATGAAATACTCTAAGCGAATTTTCTCAGTACATTTAAATTTCATCGAGGTAAAAATTTGAACTTAATCCTTAATTAGCATTATTATTAATATTGCGACAAAAATTAACCAAGTAGCTTTACTCCTTCTAGCCCCTCCCATACAATGAGACACATTCCACGACTATATAACAATTCGATTTTCTTGAAAAGTGTGAATGATACAGATCTGAAATTTAAAGTATATCAATTGCATGGTAGTTATAGTTGTTTCTCGAAAAATCACCAAAAACCCCCCACTCCTTCTACCACCTCCCATACAAATTGCACAATTTGATTAAATTCAATGCACTAAGTTTCTCAGTACCTACTCAATTTTTGAAGCTTAAATTTGGTACAAAACATTTTTATAGCTATTCTAGCATGATGTGAAACAAATTAGTTCACTGCTGTCACCCCTTCTACCACTCCCCATACAAAATTTCTTAACGCCGCCAAAATTTCGATTTCATCTATACATAGTATCGTATGATTGGGCTTTACGCACAATCGTAGTCCTGTTATGTTTTTAAGCTTAATGTTATTTTATTTGTTTTTTTTTTTTTTTAAATAACACCAGCTACAATTATTCACATATCCTTAACGCTCTTCAACACATATATGATCTCGAATCACGGGTTTGATTTGATCACGAGCCTGTCCCATAAAAATGAAAGTATCATGCTTTCATTCATAATAATTTATGGTTCTGATTCCAACAATATACAAACCATTTTCTTCAAAGAGCCATTAAGGTAAGCAGATTATATATCTCACATAATGTATTACTAACTACACTCTCAAAAATTGCTTATTATTGCTATTTTTACGCGGACGAAGTCGCGGGCGTTTTCTAGTATATATATATAAGTAGGTACTTCGGGGGTTGGGCAAGGTGCCGGCAACGCATCACCGGAAAAAGAACACTGTCCAGAAACCTGAAGAACAGCCTCGGGAAGGATGGACTCAACGGCAACGACCCCGTAAACGAAAAATGGACTACTCTATTGGATCTTGGAATGTTCGATCCTTATTTAGGATAGGAGCTCTGAAAGAGTTCCTCGAAGAAGTGGCAAAACACAACATCAACATAACTGCCATCCAAAAAAACGAAAAGGCTCGGTAACGAAATCATGGACATGAGATCACACACAATCTATCCAAGTGGAAAATTGTCGGAAAGCAGAGAGTTTGCAGTCGCTTTCGTTGTTGATAACAAATTTAAACAGCAGGTCATGAGCTTCAGACCAGTAAGTGAAAGATTGTGTGCAATCCGAATAAAGACTAAATTTTTCAACACTTGGTCGATCAACGTTCACGTACCAAGAGAAGACAAGGACGATATAACTAAAGACGAATTTTATGCTACCCTAGAGACAACCTATGATTCACTGCCCTCGAATAACCTTAAAATTGTCTTAGGGGATTTTAATGCAAAAGTCGAAAAGGAGGCTCATAGAGGAACAACAGGAGGGCACAGTCTCCATAACACAACAAACGACAATGGCCAACGTCTTATTCATTTCGCAAGGAGTAAAAATATAATTGTAAGCTCTACGTGCTTCCAACATCGCGATATTCACAATCGAACGTGGGCATCACCAGACGGTCACACCTTCAACCAAATAGACCACGTTCTAATTGAGAAAAGGGCTGCTTCCAGCTCACTTGATGTACGAACTCTCCGCGGTGCGAATTGTGACTCTGATCACTATCTAGTCAGAGTTAAGTATCGATGCAGAATAGTTTATCATTGATATTTGAAAACGAGTAGAGCTCGCAAATTCAATGTCGACAAGCTTAACGACGAAACGGCGGCGCAGGCTTACATGTTAGCATGTGATGAACACATGACACCAATATATGAAAATATCCAAAATATGCCAGTGGAGAATGCGTGGATGAAAATATGAGACGCCATCTAATTCTCCGCAGAAGAGGTATTAGGATATCAAGCACGGCGAAAAAAATAATGGTTGGTTCGACCAAGAATGTTGCGATGCAATAGACAGAAAGAACGAGGCTTACACAATTTTTACTAAACGACCAACACCAGCCAAAAAAGAATGATATGACGAGCTTAGGCGATATGCGAAAAAGAACTGCAGACGAAAACAAAGGAAGTAGCATAATGGTAAAATTCAAAAAATGGACTACGACATAAGAAAAAATAAAAAGTGCGACGCATACGCAATAGTAAAAGACCTAAAAAAGGAATATAAACCAAAAACCAGTCTCTGCAAAGACGCAGAGGGCAATATCATCAGCGACACAGAAAAAATCAAAAGGAGATGGGCTTCCTACTTTGAACATCTTTTGAATCCCACCCCATTAGCACCGATCACGACAGTCAATATTTCAATTGAAGCCTCAACTGACGAAGATGAACCATCATCGACACTACCTACGATTGCTGAAATCAAAGCAGCCCTATGTGACCAAAAACTAAACAAAGCGCCGGGAATTGACGAAATACACGTTGAACTGGTAGAAATTATGTCGCTGAAATACTGCACAACATGATATGCAAGATTTGGATACAGGAAATCATACCCGACGATTGGCGAAAAAGCATTATATGTCCAATTTACAAGAAAGGAGACAAACTCTGCTACAGGAATATCATTGTTGTGTACGTCCTATAAAATACTGACAAAAATAATTGAACGTCGTCTTAAGCCCTATACTTATCAAATAATTGGCGAATACCAAGGCGGATTCAGAACCGGACGATCTACAACAGACCAGATATTCTGGGAATATAACACAGACGTGCACCAAATCTTCGTAAATTTTAAACAAGCATACGACAGTATCGACAGGAGCTTACTGTATCAAATCTTGCTTGACTTTGAAATTTCTCCAAGACTAGTCCGACTAACAAGACTCACAATGACAAACACTGAATCCCAAGTGAGAATACAAATCGATTCCACAACCAGCTTTCGAACGGAATGTGGTTTAAAGCAGGGAGATGGTCTAACCCCCATGCTTTACATCTTGGCACTAGGGTATGTAGTCCGAAAAGTCCCAGTCGACACCAACGGGACACTAATATTCAAGTCCCAACTAGTAGCATACGCTGACGACATCAACATCCTAGCAAGATCCTTCCCTAGTGCTAAGGAGGTATTTGTCAATCTTGACTCCGCCGCAAAAGAGGTTGGGTTGCGCATTAACGAAAACAAAACAAAAGTAATGACGCAAACAAGAAGTAGAGTGCCTATCAGACAAAACATAGCAGTTACGGAATATAATTTGGAGAGTGTGGACAAATTCATATATCTTGGGGCTAATCTAGCAAAGGACGGTAATGAAACGGACGAAATCAAACGATCGATAATACTTGCAATAAGACGAATTATTCGGTTCTTCCAATAATGAAATCCAAAAAAGATACGACCTGTGCTCTGTTATGGCAGCGAGACGTGGACATTAACGCGAACTTCCGAAAAAGCAATTAACGCATTTGAAAGAAAGGTCCATCGAAAAATTTTGGGACCTGTGAAGGAAGGAACGGAATGGCGAATAAGATACAAACACGAGTTGTATCAACTCTACGACGAGCCAGAAGCTTCAACGTTTATCAAGCTACGTAAACTGCAGTGGGCTGGCCATGTAGAGCGAATGGAAGACGGGAGAATCCACAAATGTGCTCTGAAAGGCAAAGCGAGTGGTAACCGGCCAGTAGGCAAATCACGCAAGCAATGGGAAGACTCGGTTGAAGAAGATAACAAAGCCATCTTAAAAACTAGCAGCTGAAGGACGCGGTCTTTGGATCGAGACGATAGGAGGCGACGACTTCAGGAGGCCAAGGGCCGATTTGGGCTGTCGCGCCATTGATGATGATGATGAGGTGAAGGGGGTGGCGGGGGGAGAGAAAGATTCAAAAACTACACTTGCTAATATCTCCACCACGAATGCAGATAGGAGGTTGAAAATCAGTAGAGATATAGAGAGGGCTGTGGGACAAACTTTAAAAATAATTTAATTTTTTTATCCATTGGCGTTCAAAAAGAGGGGCTAAAAACAAATTGTCGGCCAAATCGTTATTTCAAATGATTATATCTTCGAAATTACTCATAGTAAAAAAATTATATTTTGAGACCATTAAGGTGGCATATAGCTCCGTCGGAATCAGCTTAGAGAGTGACTAATTATTGTAAGGGGGAGGGTCGGGGGGTGCAAAGAAAAACACTTAAAAATTTATATCTCAACTATCTCTTAAACTATGTAATTGAAACTTAAATCGTGCATTAAGACATATGAGGAAAATACAAAAAAAATATAACATGTTGGAATAATAGTAGTGGGAGGAAATGGGGAGCATCTCAAAAATGGCGCACTTTTCAAAATTAGAAATCCTTATATCTCAAAACAGAGGACAGATATCAAATCGAAAATTAGTCAGATTGTAGAACTACATAGTCGTTAATTTTGGAAAAAAATTTAAGTTGAAGGGTGTAAGGGGAGGGAGGTGATAAGCAAAAATGTCGAAAATTTTGAGTAATTTTTTTAGGGTTGTGGTGAAAGTTAAAATTTTGCAAGTGGATAAATCTATTTGATATACATAGAAAAATGATAATAACTTGTTCCATAATTGTTATAAACTGACCCCCCGGTCTAACGTGCACAAGGTGTTTCATGTGCATTGAAAAAACACATAAGCTGAAAATTTTTGAGTGAAATTTTAAGGTAGAAACTTAAAAATTTGAGAAATGCGTTATTTATTTTTATCTGGTAATATCGATTTTTATATAATGTTATCTGGCAATATCCAATAGTTTGTAAAACTGTAAAGAAATGAAAATCGGTCTCTCGCTTACTGACCAGGAATCAATAAAGTACAATTACGGAGAACTTTTATTTTAATTCAAAGTATTCGGCTTTATCATTTTGGTGAACCAGACATGATCTTGATCTCTTAACAACAAGTGCATTTTGACAACAATCGGTTGCAAAAGTTTGTTGGTTCGATTGGTATGCATACCATGACAAGCCGACAGGATTTCTACGGCATCGACCATTTTGTTCGAAGTGCAAGATCGAGTGCAGTGAGTGTTGTGGGAATCAGATCCTCAGACTTTAATTTCGTGCAAATTATATTTAGATTTTTTACAGAATCGAAAAAAAATGGGGCTGAAGTGCAATAACGTTCTTGTGACTGTTAATCGTGTGCGCAGAAACAGGAATATCGTTTTCCGCTGATCCTTGGGACAATTTACTGTTGCGCAGAAAATAGCGTTCGTCTATCGGGTTTTTGTGACGATTAATGAGCTGTTCGCGAGCGGGAATATCGTTTTCCGTGGATTTTCGGATAATTGATTGTGATTGAAAATCTGAACATTCGAAATCGTTAGTTTCGTGGAAGGGTGCCGTTATAATATCGTTTGTACGTAGCAGTCAACGTGTGATGTCCGGGACAATTTACATGCTAAATAGCGTGAGTTGCGGTTCTTTGTTCGGGACTCTCGACAGTTCGCGCATTTTTGAAAAAAAAACCGGCAACCAGTAATCAAAATGGACGCCGAAGAAGTTGCGAAGGCTAAAACCAGACGGGCAACAATGAAAGGTTGTATTATCAAAATTAAATATTTTGTGGATCAAAATGTGGCTACCATAACCCGGGAAGAATTGGAAACTCGATTGGGATTGCTTGAAAGATATTTTCAACAAATTTTAATCCTACAAGATGATAAAGAAACTGAGGACCCATCACAGCTAATACAACGTGATGAGCGCGAAGCTCAGTATTGCGGAACAAAATCAGCAATCTTAAAATTATTGCATGGATGCGAAAACGAATCTATGAACAAATTCTCACCCGCGCGACAAGAAAAAGTTGAACCTTCGTTTTTCGCCTATAAAGTTCATCCTCGATTACCAAAGTTAGCTTTACCCAAATTTTCTAGGAACTATATGGAGTATATGAGCTTCATAAGTAAGTTCAAGACTTTGGTGGGCGATTGCCATGATATAAACAGTATACAAAAATTCCAGCATCTATTACCTTGCCTCGAAGGTCAAGCGCAGGAATTATTAGAGGGATTAGAAATAACGGATGCCAATTATACTCATGCCTTGGAGCTTCTAAAATCTCACTATGAGAACAAAAGCCTTATATTTCAAGCTCATGTACGGCAATTATTCGATGTTCCCGTTGCTATAAATGATATTCCGCCAGAACGAAAAAGCTTAATGGATAAACTTAACGTTAATTTGAGAGAACTTAATTCACTAGGATCGAAAGATCGTTAAAGAAAAATTAGATGAGCAATCATTAAATAAATGGGAAGAATCCTTGGACTTTTCGGAGATTCCTACTTGGGAGGCATGCCATGAGTTTTTGAACAGGTGTTGCCAACAGTTGAAAATCAGAAACCATTCAATAGAAGAAAAGCTTTCGCACAATATTCGTTCCAAATTTGGAAGTAAAGGAAATAAACAATCCACCAGTTTAGCGGCATTCAACTGAAATTGTCTACATTGCCAACGAAAAAATCATACGATCGAACAATGCTTCAAATTTGCTAAACTTAATGTACATAACCAATTTAGGCAAGCGAAGAAATTGGGTGTTTGCTTGAATTGCCTAAGCAAGGGACATGCTATGGATAAATGTACCATGCCTCACTGTAAAATTTGCGAGGCTCCTCATAATCATCTTTTCCACCGATTCACTACTTCAGAGGCACAGTCTTCTTCAAATTAAGGTCCGGAAACGTCACTGACAACTTCTAATTCGCAGATTGAACTAGAAAATGGTCCTTCCACTTCGTTACATTCACAACTTACTATAAATAATGCGGACCAGGTCATCTTGGCAACAGCTGTTGGATAAAAAACAAATTTGGAGAATTAATTCCAGCTCGTGCGGTTTTGGATTCTGCTCCGACATTAAACTTTATAACAGAAGATCTGGCTCAAAAATTATTACTGAAGCGCCATCGCCTGAACCAAGAGATCAGTGGAATAGCTGAAGTTTTTTCGAAATCAAAATTTTCTGTCAACGCAAGGATAAAATCATAATTAAAAGGGTTCGAGACGGACTTGGAAGCGAGGGTTCTACCATGTATTACTGGTTTACAACCAGAAAGGAAAATAAACATTGCGAATTTGAATATTCCAACTAATATTCGGCTAGCTGATGCTGCCTTCAACATACCGCAAAAAATTTACATGCTTTTGGGAGCAGGTGTAGTGTACGACGCGCTTACTGATGGAAAATTGAAAATATCAGGTGATCTTCCAATACTGATGAACACAGAGTTATGGTGGATTGTTGGAGGATGCTATAATAGAAGCGGGAATATGTATCAAGGTACGAGTTTGATAGCTCAAACAAAATTGAAATATACTTACGAAAATCTGTCAGAAAAGGTAGGACGGTATTGGAAGGTTGAGGATATAGTAACTAATGGATCGAATTGGACGCAAGAAGAACAAGATGCAGAGCAACACTTCAACACTTCCAAACAATTTCATTGGCTCCAGAAAACCGTTCAATAGTTAAACTGCCTTTAAAATCATCCTCTAGCCAACTAGGTAGCTCTTTCGACATAGCAAAAAGAAAATTCTTGAGTTTAGAAAGAAAGTTGTGTAAAAATTTGGAATTAAAAGTCCAGTACATCCAATTCATGCGAGAATACGAAACTTGAGGTCACATCAAGCTTATGGATAGATAGTGTGAGCTTGCTACATATTATATACCACATCATGCTGTTTTACGACCAGAAAGTTCAAGCACAAAACTTCGAGTTGTCTTTGACGCAACATGTCGGACCAGTTCAAATGTATCCTTGAATGACATACTTATGTGTGCATCGGTTGTACAGAATGACTTATTTTCAATTATGCTAAGATTTGGCTGTCACAAGTTTGCGATTATTGCTGACATTCCAAATATGTATAGACAAATTTGGGTAACTGAGGATGATTGGCTCCACCAGGCAATTCTTTGGAGGGAAAATCCGAATGATGAACTTCAAACATTTCAGTTGAAGACAGTCACATATGGGACAAGATCAGCGCCTTTCCAAGCAACACGTTGCTTGAATTATTTAGCTGATAATCATCGAAAAGTTTATCCAGATGGACATCGCGTAGTGAAATCTGATTTTTACATGGATGACTTTATTTCGGGATGAGAAACACTAGCTGAATTAAATAAGATTAAAAATGAAGTAGAAGCTATTCTAGACCACGGAGGTTTGCGATTAAAAAAATGGTTCTCAAAAACTTTCTAGACAAAACTTCAGAATGTGGGAAACACCGAGACAGATTAATGATGCGGAAATTATAAAAACCCTGGGAATTACGTGGGATCCAATTGCTGATCATTTTGTTACGGTCGTCCGTAACGGGGGTGCCTGATACCTAAAAGGAAGAAAGAAATGAAGGAAAGCAAATAGTGGAAATTGAATTTACTCCCCTCGACCAAGGTCGATCCAACATTCCGAGTAGTATCTTCCGCTTTTCTACTCACCGCACTGTACGCAGCTTGAACCGTGAACTCAACGGCTGGAATTGACGTTAATGTAAGTTAGGCAAACCATTGTAAATCATAAATGCACGTACTTACCAAAATTAAGTCGACGAACCACCGACGAAGGTTTCGAGCATCAAACCAACGCGTCTTGAAGAGTTCCGGCTACGTCAACGGCATCAAAGCAGAGAATCGATCGACGTTGCACATCGACCCAATCACCTTAACCCCGATTACGAAGCCGGAGAAGTAAACGGCAAAACGCACAACCGAATTTGTTCACCGTCGCCGAGATCCTCAACCACAAGATCACCCTTCAACCATTTATATATAAGTCATGCCGCAAGAAATGAAATTATACTTACCCCGCATAGGAAGATACGCCGCAGAATCTAAAAGAACACAGTTACACTGGGTAAATACAAAAGAAGCGTAGACACAAAACAGGCATGAAACACTGAGACAAGCACAAGACATCACGCGAAGGACTTCGTCGATCAAAGTAAACACAAAACAATTGCGAACTGTCAAAACAACACTGACAGCGGCCAATGTTGCAATGGATAAGAAGAGAAATGCAAATACAAAGACAGCACAGAACATCAAGCAGAGAAAGCCGACTACATATGGAAGACCGATCAAATGGTAGGGGAAATTATGAGAAGCTTGGCTAAATAAACGAGTTCAAGGCCAAAAGCCGGCCGTTACGAAAAAGCCCGCAACGAAGCTTCATGGGGCGAGTCGGACAGACTCCGGTCTTCTTGAGTAGAAAAAATTGAAAGTGGACGGAGGAAAATCCGATTGTGCGGGGTTCGAAAATAAAAAATCAGTGTTCAAAAATAGAAAAGGGAGAGTTCTAAATGAGGGTACGAAGAAAATCTACGAAGGATAAAGCGATTTGAAGCAGTACGCAGAAGCGATCATCAGCAACTTCGGCGGCGGAATTTCGAGCAGCGACCGACGACTCAACAAGGGCCCCAATAAAATCAAGTAAATTTAGCTAGTGACCTTCTGCTTCTGATGCATTGAGTTAACGTAAAGGAAATTAGGTAGGATTTTAAATAAAGAGGATTGGATTCACTAAAAGAACAAAATTAGAGTTGTCTAGAATTGTATTTCGGTGTGTGTGTAAAACGTCTTTGCAGCCAGTGAAAACTAAGGTCCCAAAGTCCGTGGTTCGGCTTGGCGGAACTCGATTAAAGAAACGTGGTCTACAAAACAAAAAAGAGCCAATGGCACCCACGACCCTCTCCAGGGTTAGTCCGGTCAGACCACGTTTCGCCCCTAGTGCGAGGGGTTGTACAGTAAAAAGCATACGGTATCTCCCAACGGGAAAAAAAACCGTAACAATTTGAGTTTTGGGTTAGAATTGAACGAGCTACCATCGGAAATAACAAAACGGGTTGTCCTTTCGGACCTGGCGAAGTTGTTTGATCCACTAGGACTGCTAAATTCCATTATTATTCGAGCAAAAATGTTTAGGAATTGTGGGCTATGAAATTGGATTGGGATCAAAGACTCACCCCAAGGGACTCAAAAAAATGGATCGAGTTCAGACAGCAATTATGTGGAGTGAATAGAATTCGTGTACCTCGATGGTTATATGCACCAAACGGTTCCACATCGGTTGAGTTACATGGTTTCGCAGACGCTTCGAGTCGAGCTACTAGATTCGTTTGGAAACATTTTCGTCAAGTTGGTCACTGCAAAATCAAGATTAGCACCTTTGAAAACGGTAACACTCCCTCGTTTAGAATTGTTAGCAGCTTCTGGCCAGCCTTTACAAATCAGTGCGTATACTCTTGACATCTACTATCACAGTTTATCTCTGGTCGGACTCAGAAATAGTTCTGCATTGGATTCACCGCCTCCATCTAACCTACCTGGATAACATTTGTCGCGAATCGTGTGGCACAAATCCAAGAATTAACAGCGAAGGACGATTTATGGAAACATGTGAATTCGAAGTGAGTCCAGCGAACCTAATATCAAGAGGTGCAACTGTTGATAAATTACTGGACTCCATTTGGTTTAACGGATCAGATTTTTTGAAGAAACCTGAAAAATTCTGGCCAGGTACAAAGCTATTCGATCACACAAGAGATAATCTGCCGGAAATTCGAACACCAAAACCAGTTTTAATCGGAACAAATAGTCAGGACGATTTCATTTCGAATCACAAATATGTTAACAATCATCGAAAATTTATAAGAATGTTTGGATACGTACTTCGCTTTATCAACATACTATCGCTTCGGCGTCAAGGAAAAGATTGTATTAAAAGAGAAGAACTAACGCTATAGGAATTAGAAGAAGCGTTCATCAGGATGGTATATGTTCTACAGCGACAATACTCTCAGCTGAAATTAAGACGTTATAACACAATAGACAGATTAGCCCAAAAAGTACTGTGGAATCATTATGTCCTTTCCTAGATGACAGTACTACAAAACTTCTAAGAGTTGATGGGCGTTTGCAGAATGCAAATCTACGCTATAATGTCAAACATCCCATCCTTCTTCCCAAGAATCATCCTTTTGTTTCTGCATATGTTAAATTTATTCATCTCAGGTCGTTGCATGCTGGATGTCAGAGCTTGGTGGCAACACTTCGCCAAAAGGTGTGGATCCTCAACGGAAAATCAGTTGCAAATTGGGTTGTTCGAAAATGTATCCATTGCTTTCATTATCGTCCTCGTATAATAAACCAGATCATGGGATCATTGCCCACGTTCCGAACGCAAGCAATTCGTGCTTTTTGTCATGCAGGCGTTGACTTTTCTGGACTATTTTAGACTTCCTAAAAACTTCGGGGAAAGAAATGGCAAAAGTCTTATCTAGCAATATTCGTCTGCTTCGCTACCAAGGCGGTGCACTTAGAAGTCGTCTCGGATTTAACTTCAGATGCATTCATTGCCACTTTAAAAAGGTTCATCAGTAGACGTGAAGTTTGCAGTACGCTTTCGTGTGATAATGCCACCAATTTCGTAGGCGCGAAAACCAAAATGGAAGAATTTCGTCGAAAGTTTTATGCACAACAACATCGCAAGCAACTGCTGGAATCTGTACAGATAGTGGCATCAAGTTCCACTTCATGCCTTCTCGGGCACCTCACCTCGGAGGATTGTGGGAGGCAGCCATAAAGAGTGCAAAGTACCACTTAGTCCGCACGCTGGAACCATCTGCTTTAACATTCAAGGAACTTAGCACAGTCGCAACCCAAGTCGAAGCCATCCTCAATTCGCGGCCAATAGCGGCTATGTCATCGGACCCAAACGATGAGATGGCATTAAAACCGGGTCATTTTCTGGTGAATGCTTTACCAGATTCCGATCTAACGGAAAGAAAATTGTCGTCATTAACTCGATGGCTATCCGCAGTTCAGCAGCATTTTTGGCGTCGATGGTCGCACGAATATGTTCCTTAACTTCAGCAACGACACAAATGGTTGACTGCTTCATCGAACATAAGGGAGAATATGCTGGTTCTTGTTGTTGATGACCAATTATCTTCACAAAGTTGGTTACTCGGAAGAATTGTCATGATCATCCTAGGCATTGACGGACGAGTCAGAGTCATTGACATACGCATAAAAAATGGTATCATTTGTCGGTCAATAACCAAGGTCGCACCGCTTCCAATGGACTAACAACTTGTTGAAGAAACTTCAAGGCGGCCGACCCTCCCCTCATAAGAACTCAAACTTGCATAAATAGACGAATGAAATATTGATTATATGTACTGGAGCTATTGATCGTACTCGCAATTAAGTGTTAAATTGACAACAGCCCTGCCCAAAAACCTCCTTAGTCTTCCCTGACCACTCTAACTTGCATATTAACTTTCCACGGATATGCAACTTTTCCCAAGAATAATAAAGTTTCTCCCGACTTCTTGGCAGTTTATTATACTCTAGATGAAATCTGAGAGTATTATAAGTTTGCCACGAAGCTTGTAACGCCAAGAAATAAGGCTCGGACAAGAAAATTAATGATACAGAAGTTCATATAATCACTCAAAAATCTCAAAACCGGATGTCCGTCAGTCTGTCTGCCTGTCTGTCTGTCCGTCCATCAGTGTCCTCTCTAGCTTAAGAACGCGTTGAACTAAATGGTTCAAATTTTGTACACTTCGTTCTTGACAAAAAAGTGAGGTGAAGTTCGTGAACGAGCCAGATCGCTCCACCCCGTCTACCCCCTCACATACAAAATTACACAATTTCGTAATTTGATAATAAACGGATTTGCTCGAAAAGTATAAGCGCTATTGATCTGAAATTTGGAATGTACTACTTTCATGGTGATTCCAATCTAGTGTATAAAAGTTGTTTGAGTACTCTCCTTCCTTCCACCACCTCCCGTACAAACTGCACTTTTTCATGAAATACTTTAAACAAATTTACTCAGTACGTAAAAAATTTATCGAGCTAAAATTGTGCACTAAATATTTATTTAGAATTGTTAGTAAGAACAAAAACAAAATTAGACGAATAGTTTCACTCCTTCTACACCTTACCATACAATCTGACACAATTTAACAACTTTACAAACAGTTGATTTTCCTGAGAAGTATGAATGCTACTGCAATTTAAAACATGTCAAAAAATGATGTTTTTAGTTATTTCTAAAAAGTCATTAAGAACTCGCCCCTCCTTATACCACCTCTCATACAAACTGCACCATTTCACTAAATCCAATACACTAATTTCGTCAGTACCTATTAAATTTTTTAATTCTAAATTTTCTATAAAACATTTTGGTTGCAACTCTAGCGTGATGTGAAAAAAGTAGTTCAATGTCGTCACCCTCTTCACCACTTCCCCTAACAAAATTTCTTAAAATGAAAAATGTTCTCTTTCATCCAGAGTATCGTACGATTGGGCTTTATGCCCAATCGTAGTCCAGTTATATTTTTTACTCAAAGTGTGAATTTTTACAGAGGTTGATTTCATTTATATTGAAAATGCGTAGCTTATAAATACAAGAAAACTATGTTATTTGAAACCTTTTCACCAGCTGCAACATTTTTACTAAACATCATTATAAAATTTTAACAATTCTTTGCCATCGAAATGATGAACTGGAATTTACAGAATTAGCAGTGTACTGAGAGTTCATATTATGTTCTATTAGAACTTCCTAGCAAACAATTTTATGAGAATTCGCCGATAGCGATACAAGAACGAGAGTGCAATATGCCTTATAGTAAATATGCGCAACTGAAAATATGAAAACGATTGGGTTTATCTTTGTTGGTACCAAACATGCGTTAATGTAAACAGAAGAGATTACACCGCAGTAAGTCGAAAGGTCATGTCGAACTCTAATTTCCTATTTAAGACTCTTTAATCTATCGATAGTTAATTATTTCATTCATTATTAGTCTAAAGACATTTCATTCGGATTAAGTTTATCAACAGCTCCCAGTATTCAAAAAATAATTAAATAGTCGCCTCCACACCATAATCATTTTGATTCATTAAAAAAAGTAAACTTCATAGCCACTACCGATAAAAAAGATCATTCATTCGAAAAGTTATTTGATAGTAACTTTCATTCGTTCAGGAAATTATGCAAAATTTACTATCGGTAGTAATTTTCATTCATTCCAAAAATTATTCGATAGTAACTTTCATTGGACTTCGAGAAGGCTTTCGACAGCGTTAAGCGAGATTACATATGGAATGCTTTGCGTAGGAGAGGTATTCCAGATAAGGTCATAGCTATGATTAAAGAATCCTACGAAGATGCAAGGTGTCGCGTCTTGCATAGAGGAGAGCTGTCCGAGAGCTTTCCTGTGCGAACGGGTGTCAGACAAGGCTGCATATTATCACCAGCCCTGTTTCTGGTGGTAATAAATGACATCTTGAAAGCTGCACTGGAAGGCGGGGAAGGTAAAGGTCTTCAATGGAGACTATTTAACATCTTTAGTCACCTTGATTATGCTGATGACGTGTGTTTGCTTGCACATACCCGTTCGGACTTAGAGTCAAATGTTCGCTCGTTGCATTCTAAATGCAAAGAGGCGGGACTGAAATAAATGTGCGTGAAACCAAGTACATGCACATGGGTTCGAACGCAAGCACACCGATTGTTCTTAATGGACAGGATGTGGAAGAGGTGCAAGATTTTTTTGCTATCTCGGAAGCATTGTCAGCATGGACGGCGGAGCCGAAAAGGATGTTGAGGCTCGGCTAAATAAAGCTCGTCAGGCCTTCGGTATCCTTTCCCCTTTCTGGAGGTTAAGAGAGATCTCCTGTTGCACGAAGCTGCGAGTTTTTGACGCATGCGTCAAATCCGTGTTTTTATATGGTTGTACTACGTGGAAAGTGACCGTTCGACTTACCAAGAAACTACAGACTTTCGTAAACCAATGCCTCCGGCGCATTTTAGGAATATTCTGGCCAGAAGTAATCTCCAACGACAAACTTTGGAGTACAACTCGCCAGACTAAAATAGGTATTGAGATTCAACGGCGAAAGTGGCAGTGGATCGGTCATACTTTGAGGAAACCAGAGCGAAACATCGCAAAACAGGCTCTGGATTATAACCCTCAAGGAAGACGTCGGGTTGGTCGACCATGTAACACATGGAAGCGAGCAGTTGAGCAGGAGACCAGAGGAATAAACAAGTCCTGGCAACAGCTTAAAGCCGATGCTCAGGATCGCGCCTTGTGGAAGAGAGTTGTTTCTGTCCTATGCCCCTATAGGGGGTCTTAACAGGAATTTGATTTGAACTTTCATTCCTTCGAAAAGTTATTCGATAGTCACTATCGATGGTTACTGTCGATAGTAATTTTCATTCATTCAGAAATTTATTCGATAGTCCCTATCAATAGCAAAAACTATTGAATAACTTTTCGATAGTTATTCGATTGTGCCCATCACTAGTCTAAAGATATTTCATTCGGTTTAAGTTTATCAACATCTTTTAGTATTCAGTCAATAATTCAATAGTCGCATGACACTAAAGTCATTATCATTCATTCACAAATGTAGTTTGACAGCCACTATCAATAAAAGTAATCAAACATTTACTATCGATAATAATTTTCATTTATTCGAAAAGTCATTCGATAGTAACTATCGGTAGTTATTCAATAGTGCCCATCACTATGGAACTAATCTGTAGACAGAGTAAATAAACACTTAAATAAAGTTTCAAGTCAGGCCCCGACTCGAGTACAATTCGTATAACTGGCATATCTAGCTGCAACACCCACAACTCATCTAGCGGTACTGGACCGAATTCAAAAATTTGCT
The DNA here is from genome assembly GCA_963669355.1 of Chorisops tibialis. Lineage (NCBI taxonomy): Eukaryota > Metazoa > Arthropoda > Insecta > Diptera > Stratiomyidae > Chorisops > Chorisops tibialis. Next base: position 164,798,693 of record OY770263.1, on the reverse strand, counting down.
TTCCGACTTATTGGAGAGGATGCCATCACGGCATCTATAGACGCGCTAGATCTTTGAAGAAATGTTGGAGTACTCGGGATTTCTACAGATATGTCCATGGTTACTGTATTTTTGAAATTAGTCGTCTAACCCCCCCCCCCCCTCTTTATTTAAATTCTCGCGTAATACACGTGCTACTGATCACTATCACGAGTAAAATGTGGATTGCACTGCCCGTGTTTGCTTTTCCATTAACATACAAAAATTTAAAGGAATCATTTACTGACTTTTTTTATCCTGTAAGTCCTTACTCATTTAATTGCATGTTGTTATCTCCTTCTCTAAACCGACTGCACTGGACCCTACAGTATAAAAGGGTGACCCTTAAGCCCAACTTGCTGTCTTAAAAAGATCACAATCTTCCATCAATATCATATCATCATCACCCAAAACTCGCAACGCGTCTCGGCTTCATTTCGTTCTTCGCCCAAGGGATCGAGCAGAGTAAACGTGATTATTTCACTTGTTTATTAAATGTGTTAAAAAATGAGAAACCACGCTCTTAGTATTCTGAAACCCCCCCTTCCCTCTCAAAACCCTGTGGACGCCCTTGCTAAACTCATATAATACCCCATTATCGAAATGATTAAAAGCTGGTGCGCCGCGACCCGCCGTACGCCGCATACCGTCCGCCGTACATATGGACTCATCTCTCCGAGACCGTTAAAGGTGGAATGTTCGTGGATGGGAGAGGGGGGGGGGAAGAGTCAAAAATTACACTCGCTAATATCTCCACCACGAATGCAGATAGGAAGTTGAAAATCAATAGAGATATAGAGAGAGTTGTGGGACAAACTTCAAAAATAATTAAATTTTTTATCCATTGGCGTCCGAAAAGAGGGGGCTAAAAACAAATTGTCGGCCGAATTTTGTTTTCAAATGATTACATCTTCGAAATTACTTATCGTAAAAAATTCATATTTTGGGACCATTAAGGTGGCACATAGCTTCACCGGAATCAGCTTAGAGAGTGGCTAACTTTTGTAAGGGGGAGGGTCCGGAGGGATTGCAAAGAAAAACACTTGAAAATGAATATCTCAACTATCTCTTAATCTATGTAATCGAAACTTGAAACATATATTAAGAGCTACACTAGGAAAATGCGAAAAAATATAATATGTTAAAATAATAGTAGTGGGGGGAAATTGGGAGCATTTTAAAAATGCCGCACTTTTCAAAATTATAAATCCTTATATCTCAAAACAAAGTACAGATATCAAATCGAAAATTTGTCAGACTGCAGAACTACATAGTCTTTAATTTTTGTAAAAATTTTTAGTTGGGGGTGTAAGGGGAGGGAGGTGGTAAGCAAAAATGTCGAAAATTTTGAGTGATTTTTTTAGGGCTCTGGTGAAAGATACAAAGTTGAAATTTTGCATGTGGATAAATCTTTTTGATATACATAGAAAAATAATAATTTGTTCAAAAGTTGTTATGCACTGAAGTGGGGGTCTAACGCACAGAAGGTGTTTCATGTACAATGAAAATAACACATAAACGGAAAATTTTTGAATGAAATTTTAAGGTACAAACTTGAAAATTTGTAAAATTCATTTAAAAAAAAGCTTAAAATTTTAACCGGTTGAATACTTTCAAAACTTCTACCCCCTCCCATACAAAATTATTTTTTCGTCCATTTATAAAAAATCAATTATCATCTAACTATTAAAAACTATAAATTTGAAATTTTGCACAAAAACTTTTAAAAATAGTTAAAAAAAAAATGCGTCAAAAGTTTTGAGATTGCACCTGTCCTTCTACCCCTCACATATAAAAGTATGATTTCGACCATTATTAAGAAATCAATCATCACCTAAATATTTAAAGCTATCAATTTAAAATTTTGCCTAAGCACTTTTTAAAATAGTTGAAACAAAATTACGTCAAAAGTCTTGAAATCGCTCTTGCCCTTCTACCGCCTCCCATACAAAAGTATGATTTCGACCAATTTCATTAAATCAACTAATAACCAACAAATTAAAAACTACGTACTTGGAATTTTGTACAAGCACCTTACAAAAAAAATTAAATAAACGTGCATCACATATTTTATTATTACCCGCTCTACCCCCTCCCATACAAATGTTCGGTTTCGTGAATGTAAAATACACCGATTTTTATGAAAATTCAATGCAACTTCGTTTATGAAACATATTCTATACAGAGAATATTGGACGTGATTGACGCAACCATTTAAAAACCTATTAACATCCACGCACCCTTACTATTACCCCTCCTCCACCCCTCATAAAAAACCAAACTTGTAGAAACGAATAAAATATTGTTAAATTGACAACAGCCTTGCCCAAGATCTCCGTTTAACATAGTCTTCCCTAACTACTATAACCTGCATATTGACTTTCCACTCATCCGCAACTTGTCTCAAGAATAGTAAAGTTTCGCCCCACTTGTTGGCAGTTTATTTAATTTGTAGCCCAATTTAATTTTGACCAAAATATACTTACCTAAAATATGTCGGAAATAAAAAGGTGAAAAAAAAAAATTAAATATGCCCCAACAAAAGTCCATCTTCTTCATTTCCCTAAATAAGAATAATCCTGAAAAAGGACACCCACTATACATCACTATCAATAGACTCCCTTAATCGCATTACGAGGTGACCATTTCACGCATCGCATAATTCTTTCCTTCATAATACTTATTGCCCTTCGGTTGACCATCACTGCTACGGCGGTGATAGAAGAAAGGACGAAATCGCCGAACATAAAAAGAAATCATCTTCACTTGAGGACATACATTTTTTTCGTATATTTTTTCTTATCCGTTATTGAAAGGGAGACAAGATAAGTGGGAGTATAAGCTTTTATCTGGTTTGGCTTAGCAGCTTTATTGTCAACTATACCATCCTTAGCGCCATTGAATGGTACCAGGTCAAAGCTTAACTTTTCTGCTAATATGAGGATAATTTTATCATGGCAAAGAGAAGGTCGGGTGGTTGTAATTTCCAAAGGACAAGTTGTGTTGTAGGGATTGCTGTTATCCTTGTTCAGTATAATGGCTTAGCCATTGAGGCGCATATTTTTTTTTTGGGATGATTATCTCTGTCAATTTATGTTTGTGGTGCGGCCCCATTGACCAATATCTATTATTAGCAAACAGTTTTTTTTTATTTTGAGAAAATTGCGTGCAGGATTTTGGTGTTTAGTTCAAAGAGGTAGTAAATAAGTTAATTATACTCTTGATGAAATCTGAGAGTATATTGTCTTTGCCTTACTGTTTGTATCGCTAAGAAATAATGCTCGCATAGAGTCGCCAAGGGCACAGAAATATTTGTTATCGTTCGAAACCTTGATTCCGAATAACCGTCTGTCCGTCTATCTGTCCGTCTGTTTAAAACATAACTCTCGAAAGCTTTGACCTATCGTGCTGAAATTGTTCATATATCATTTTTAGCAAAAAATTAACTTTAAGTTCGTGAACGGACCACATCCCCCTACTCCTTCTACCCCGTCCCATACAAATATCATGAAATTTTTAAATTTAAAGAAATTGATTATTCTCCGAATCTTTATCAGCTATTGACTTGAAAATTAGGTCATAGTCAATCAATCAATCAATCAAATGCCTGTTAAGACCCCCTATAGGGCAGAAACAACTCTCTTCCACAAGACGCGATCCTGAACATCGGCCTTAAGCTGTTGCCAGGACTTGTTTATTCCTCTGACCTCCTGCTCAACTGCTCACTTCCATGTCTTATATGGTCAACCAACCCGACGTTTTCCTTGAGGATTATAATCCAGAGCCTGTTTGGCTCTGGTTTCCTCAAAGTATGACCGATCCACTGCCACTTCCGCCTTTGAATCTCAATACCTCTTTTAGTTTGGCCAGTTGTACTCCAAAGTTCGTCGTTGGAGATTACTTCTGGCCAGAATATTCCTAAAATGCGTCGAAGGCATTAGTTCACGAAAGTCTGTAGTTTCTTGGTAAGTCGAACGGTCACTTTCCATGTAGTACAACCATATACCAACACGGATTTGACGCATGCGTCCAAAACTCGCAGCTTCGTGCGACAGGAGATCTTTCTTAACCTCCAGAAAGGGGAAAGGAAACCGAAGGCCTGACGAGCTTTATTTAGCCGAGCCTCAACATCCTTTTCGGCTCCGCCGTCCATGCTGACATTGCTTCCGAGATAGCAAAAATCTTGCACCTCTTCCACATCCTGTCCATTAAGAACAATCGGTGCGCTTGCTTTCGAACCCATGTGCATGTACTTGGTTTCACGCACATTTATTTTCAGTCCCGCCTCTTTGCATTTAGAATGCAACGAGCGAACATTTGACTCTAAGTCCGAACGGTTATGTGCATGCAAACACAGGTTATAAGCATAATCAAGGTGACTTAAGATGTTAAATAGTCTCAATTGAAGACCTTTACCTTCCCCACCTTCCAGTGCAGCCTTCAAGATGTCGTTTATAACCACCACATACAGGGCTGGTGATAATATGCAGCCTTGTCTAACACCCGTTCGCACAGGGAAGCTCTCTCCTCTATTCAAGACGCGACACCTTGCATCTTCGTAGGATTCTTTAATCATAGCTATGACCTTATCTGGAATACCTCTCCTACGCAATGCATTCCGCTTAACGCTGTCGAAAGCCTTCTCAAAGTTCATAAACATGAGATGAAGTGGCGAACCCAGTTCGGATGACTGCTCCAATATTATCCGTAAGGTATTTGTGTGGTCGGCACAAGATGACCCTTTACGGAATCCAGCCTGATAAACTACGAGAGTGCTCTCCACAACATCACTAATCGTGTTGAGAATTACCTTAGCTATATTTTTGATACGGCAGTAAGTAGACATATACCACGCCAATTGCCACAATCCCAAAGGTCGCCCTTCTTCGGAATTTTCGCAATGACGCCCTCCTTCAATTCACTCCGATATTTTCCTTCATTCCACACCTCGATAATGAGTGGGAGGAATATATCGGCTGTTATTTTTGGGTCCGCTTTGAGGAGTTCGGTTGGTATTCCGTCTATACCTGGGGCTTTCCTTCCCGCCATTGGCCGAATGGCGGCAACTATCTCTTCCTTGTCTGGGAAATCGTCCCTAATAGAGGATTGTTGCGGTTGGATGTTTGGTAGTTGTTCTGTTGCTAGTATATCTCTCTCTGACAAGATTTTTAAAATATCAGAGAATTATTCCTTCCATCGCCACAACCGGTGTTCACTGATATTGAGGAAAGTTCCGTTGACATCTCTCATCAGGTGGTTGGCGGTGAAATTCCTGTTCGTCAACTGTTTCATGATTTGAAATAGTGGACCCATATCCCCAAGGTAAGCCGCAGATTCTGCCTTGTTTGCCAGATCTTCAATGGCCTTTCTCTTGCCGCGTCTAACAGCCTTTTTAAGCTGTATATGAGCATCGTGGTAGTTCTGCCTCAAGTCGGGCGTTCGCTGGTTGACATCGGGTTGAGAGATGATTGCCAATTTGGCTTTTTTCCGATTGCCAACCTTGTCCCATGTGTCTTGCGATATCCAGGGTTTCTCACTGCTTTGCACATATCCCACAGCTTTTTCAGCACTAGTTAGAAAAGTGTTTCTGGTTGCCTCCCAATTGGCGTCCAGTGTGCGCATTTCATATTCACCCAATGTGGATGACTTTTCGCGTAGAATAGTGATGTATTCGCGTTTTTTGTTGGGATCTCTGAGTTTATCCACATTAAGCTTGCGCTTCATTTGAAGAACTTGTGGTCGTCGGATAGCTGCTGTACACAATCTGAAGCAGGCAATCATCAAGTGGTGATAGCTCCCCACGTCAGCTCCACGTTTCGCTCGAACATCGAAAAGAAATCTTCTCCATCGGCGACTAATAGCCAAATGGTCGATCTGGTTTTGAGTATCACCATCAGGGTAAACCCAAGATGTTTTATGATGACTCTTGTTTGGAAAAAGGTCATAGTATAATGATGTGAATATCATTGACGTCAAAATATTGATCTAATCCCTTTAATCTTTCTACCGCCTTCCATACAAATGCGCAAATTTCAAAAATGCATTTATTCGGTTTGCATTGCAACTTGTAAAGCTAAAAGAACCAATTTTTGTCATAATTAATTTTATTACAATTGCAACCAATTTTGTAAAAACTATCAACTTATCCTCACTGTTTATACCCATACAAATTTCACAAAATTTCGGAAATTAAACTATTTTTTCCAAAACCGTTAAAGCTATCACGTTCAAATTTATAAGTATACTATTACAAATATCATTGATGTCGAAAAATTTGGTTTTGATTCAAACACGGCTTCAACCCCCTCCCATCCAAACTCACAATTTTCTCAAATGCATTTAATCGATTTTCATTGAAATTAGAAAAAGTGCAAACTACAAATTTTGCCAGAATTTGTCCCTTAATAATTGCAATAAATGCTAAAAAATATATGAGCCTCGCTTCACTCCTTTTACCACCTCCCATACAAATATTTGCATTGAAAATTTAAGAAAAGTAATTCTCCTGCGAACATATGAGTAACAGAGCAATGTGATTAGGATGTTGATAAGCAGATTCAAAATCATCCAAAACCTCCCACTTTTTCTGCCACCTTTCATACAAATGCCATAAAGTCAGATGAAAAGTGTTCAATTTCCTCGAAAATTATGAAAGCTACAAACTTTAAATTCAGCATGAAACATTTTGTATACTACATACATTCGGTGGTATATACAAAAATTACAAACCTCCCTCCCTCCCTCCCTCCGCTTTTACCACTTCCCATGCAAAATTCACTATTCACTTTTCGAAAGAATTTGAGACGACATATTTTCCGGTACAATAACCTCCTTCCTAGTTCATCTAGAGTATCATAATTGGGCTTTACGCCCAATCATAATTCTGTTATGTTTTTTCTATAAAACTTAGTTATAAGAAAATTGTAAGACTTAACTTTGAATTTGAGCTCCTAGCAAAAAACAGAGACCTCCTGATAGTAGCTCTCAATTAGGTCCTTTAATTAAACTGCCATACCTTCAGAAACATTGCTCCCATAACTCATCCTCTACTTTCACTGCGGAGCAAGTTAAACCTTATTTTCCATATTGAAAATTTATATTTTAATTTTTTGCATACAAGCTAAAGCCTCATTATTTTTCCCATTATCATAATGTCAAAAAGGACTCAATACAAAAATAAAAAAAACAACAAACTTCCTTCTGCCCTGAAAAGAGAAAAACGATAATTTCCATCATAAAAGGACATTCGAATCCTTTTGACAGCCGTTTTAATTTCAATTTTCCAAATAACAATATGCGCAATTTGATCATTCGTTACGCAAAAATCAAAAAAAAAAATCCATTCCCATCCCGTCGTCGATGAGACGATGGCGGTGATGTCCTTAATACGCAAAAGTAACTCTTTCTGCACGGTGACACAATTTTGCAAAGAAAACACATCCTCCATCTTCAGTCATGCTCATGAAAATTCAATTAAAAATCCCTTCAGGGAATCTCTGACGTGAAAAAGAAAGCCTTCATGTTATCCTTTCTCCTTAAGATTTTCGTGTACTATGTGTTGCGAAGAAAGACGAAGGGGATGAATATAAATTTATCTCACGTGTGCGACCTTTAATATTCAATTTAGCGTAACCCCTTCTGATTTCCTTTACTGATCCTGATCTCATTCTGTTGGATTGAGGTTCAGCTTTTTTTTTTCAAGGGATGATCACGCATTGAAGATTGCAAAATTTTCACCATGAAAAGGGGTATGGAAGGAAATAGGACCCTTTGTTCAGTTTGTTATTGCCCTTTGAAACAGGTAATCAACATTTTGTGTATAATGCATTACGTTTTTCAGGGATGCTGATTTTTTTTTCATTTAAAATTCAGGACGATATGATCGCGTCTAGCCTCAATATTGGCGGAAATTTAAATTATTCGATCTTTGGCATGGGTTTAATTTATGTTCGATTGTGCAAAAATTCTTTTTACGGAACGAGTGAAAAAAGGTTAAAGGGTTCGATGCGACATCGGTTTTGCCCTATATTTGGCACATTGTTTATTGGGTCACAATCGCTTGTGATCCAGATCGATCTTGAAGATCGACCGAAAAGGGTTGACATCGAAGTACTTGTAGCGTGTCTTCTTGATTGCAATTGATGACGCTTCTTGATAGAAAAACTGTGCTACTTTTTTATGGTAGTGTGAACTTTCTCATTAAATTTTATTATTATTAAGGATTGTAAGGATCACGATCGATACAGGAGTTCATTTTGTAGATCGTTGTTTGGGGAAGTTTTATTTTTTGGTTTGCTTTTCATTAAGAAGTCAATTGTTGTGATCTTGGCCGGAAGTCAAGATACAAGATCGAACGATTTTGAATTGTGAGAAAAAATTTGGCTTGCGAATTTTAAAAAGCAGTTTTCATGGAAAAATCGTAATAATAAGTGAAGTGTGAACTATCAATAATTTTGCTTATTTGCAGCGAAGATTGATGGTGTGGAAGAAAGAAGAAATTAATTTGAAATATTTTTGATCAATGCATGGGAATTTTCTCATGAAGAATTACGCGGAAAATTGTGCTAGCAAAAATTACTAATATCTTTGTTGACTTCAAGGGTTTCAACTATTTGATCTAGAAGGGATAAACTATTCTTGAGATTTCATACTTTGAAAAATCCATGTTCGGCGAGATGCTATAGGGATGAGAAAAGTGTGGATCAATGCTGATGAATTTATGGTAAATGGAACATCATTTTGACTGACCTTCTAGGCTTCCAAAAGCTTGGACATATTACATTTCAATCGAGGATACTTTTCAATTTAAGACTGAGCTAAGAATTTCAAACTCTACTGTCTATTTGATAGAAACTCGACCTAAACGTGGGTATTGCGGTACCGGTAGATGATACACCCCTATATTTAGGACTTTGCAAAATCACATGTTAACAGACAAGTTAAAATCAATTAAAATTTACAAATATTTCTCCACATTAATCGTTTCAGCTTCCAATTATCCAGGGAATACATTACTCTCTACCCGTTTTTTCTATCCAGTAACTCACCTTACAATTTTGGAATGATATTTGATAACAAAACTCAATTGAAATCGATGATTTAGCAATTTTTACCTCGATATTGGGGGCTAGGCGCAATATACATTTTTTGATGAATGGAACAGAGTAATAGAAGGAACCTTCTTATGATGTATACGAGTGAATATAAAAATCGAAGGCGGAAGAGGTTGCCATTGTTGATGCTAGAAGCCTTTGAATGTGTCCAATTAGCCCTGGTGTGAGAGAGGATGTACCTTTTTTTTCTTCTATCCATTTTGATAAATTATTAAGAAAATTATAGAAAAAAAGCAAATAGTTTTGGAGGAAATATAAAATCTAAGTTTTATCGAAAACTTTGGCGTAAAAAACAGCCTCGCTTATAGTTCGGTGCGCGATAGTCTAAAGTGTAATTGCTAGAATGAAATCGGTAGTGAGTTTTGGCTTATTACACTACCGAACGGATGAAAGTTTGATTTGATTTTTCGATTTGATCGTTAGAGATAGCGCATTAATGAAAATTATTCTTATGATTTTGTTGTTGGTTTTTTCTTCCAATTCATTATTTTCAGATTTATAAAATGGTGATTAAATCTTACAATGAATTACACGTGCAGTAATTTTTAATGTTTTGATGAGAAGTTACGTGGTTATTTTTGTTTGGAAACGGTAGCTTCGAACAAATTATTGGGATATGGAATTATCGAGAATAATTGTCTGGAGATTTTGAATTGGAATTATGCTTTTCATTCAAAGAAATTTTCATGAATGAATTTATTTTTGATGTTAGTGTTTTTCATTCCATTTACGAAAATCTGTAGATTATGCGAAATATAAATTTAGATAAAAAAAAATTTCCGTAATATTATTGAAATTAAAAAAACATAAGATATTAGCCACGGTTCTAAACTTAAACTTAACGTGCAATTAGCTGAAAAGCATCGAAAACTGATATGAACTTGCAGTGGTCACATGGGGAGCCACGAGATCACGACAATTTTGTTTTTGTTTTAACCACTTTCAATTCAGTTAATTATTTTAATTTTTTCCTAATAAATAAAATTTGTCAATTTTGCTTGCGAAAATTGTATTGTGGGAAATGTCTTACTCGTGAGAAATTTTCGCCATAGTTTCGTCAATTGTGGACAAATCTCTGACTTCTGACATCATTCCGACAAGAATATTTATACTCTAGATGAAATCTGGGAGTATATTGTGTTTGCCTTACCGTTTGTAGCGCTAAGAAATAACGCTCGCACAGAGCCGCCAAGGGTACAGAAATAATTGTTGTCGGTCAAAAACCTCGATTCCGAGTGACCGTCTGTCTGTCTGTCTGTCCGTCTGTCCGTCTGTCCGTCTGTCTACAGCATAACTCTCGAAAGCTTTGAGCTATAGTGCTAAAAATTTTCGTGTATCATTTTTAGCAAAAAAGTAACTTTAAGTTTGTGAATGGGCCACATCCCTCCACTCCTTCTACCCCCTCCCATACAAATTTCATGAAATTTCGAAAAACTAAGAAATTGATTTTCTTTGAAACTATTTAAACTATCGACTTGAAATTTAGGTCAAAGTATTATGTTATAGATGCCATTAATACCACGTAATATTGACCCGATCCCTTTACTCCTTCTACCCCCTCCCATACAAATGGTCAATTTTGAAAAATACATATTTTCGATTTTCATCGAAACTAGTAAAGCTGAAAAAACAAAGTTTTATCAAAATTGATTCTACTATAATTGCAATTTATTTTAAAAATAGTTATCAACTTCACCTTACTCGTTCTACCCCCTCCCATACAAATTTCACGAAATTTTGAAATTTAAATTAAATTATTTTTCTTTGAAACTGTTAAAGCTATCAACTTGATATTTTGTACAAAGTAAACAAATAGAAATGTTAATAATTCAAAAAAAATTTGTTTTGACCTATACACTCCTTCTACCCCATCCCATACAAATGCAGAATTTTTGTTAAATGCATTTCATCGATTTCCATTCAAACTAGAAAAAGTACAAACTTCAAATTTTGCCAGAATTCATTTTTTAATAATTGAAATAATTTTTAGAAAAAATTATCAGCTCCACTTCATTCCTTCTACCACCTCCCACACAAATATCTCTAATATAAATTCAAGAAAAGCATTTCTCCGTCAAGTATATGAGAGCTATCGACTTTGAAATTAAATCAAAGCATGGTGATAAGGATGATGATAAGCAGTTTCAAAATCATCTTAAACGCTCGACTTCCTCTGCCACCTTCCATACAAATGCCTCAATTTCAGGAAAACTATGACCAATTTCTTTAAAAATAATGAAATCTAAAAACTTTAAATTCAGCAAAAAACATTTTGCATGCCATGTCCGGTGTCATATACGAAAAATACAAACCTCCCCCTCTACTTCTACCACCTCCCATGCAAAAGTCTCTATTCACTATTCGAAAGAATTTGAGATGACATATTTTCCGGTATATTAAAGTCATTTCCATCTCATCTAGAGTATCATATGATTGGGCTTTAAGCCCAATTATAATTCTGTTATGTTTTTTTTTTATTTTTACTTACAAGGCGTGGCAATAAAGGACTTATAATCGTGCAAAATCAAAATTTACGGAAATGTACAATATATTTTTCGTTTTCTATTCAATATACTCATAGACTGAAAGAAATAGCTTCCCAGGTGTAAGCCACGGTCGGCCTTTACGAAATCATTGATCGGGAGTATTGCATAGCAGTGGCTACACGAAATAGTGGTTCGATTCAGTTTGTTGTTATATTTGTGCACAAGTCATCTCTGGCATGGTTTGCCAGACTTTTTTTGCCGGATAATGATTAATAGATTTATTATTATTATAAGGAACATTTCTTTACTCCAATAAGCAAGCATATTCTCGTATTATACATAACATTTAAGCCGAAAACAATTTAAAATTAGTTCAAAGTTATTTCATTTGTCCACAAAATAAATTTGATCGAAGGGTTAATGTTTTAATTTATAAAATCTTGTTTACCTACATTTTATAAATATACAAAACGTTCACGAAAAAAATTACTAATCCATCTGTAATTACCGCTTTAACTTAAGCAGCTTTTTGATCAATGTCGGCATCAAATCATATCTGCAAAAATAATTTTTTTCGGGAATAGAGAAATATTAAGTTGACATTGCAGGGTATTCCAGCTTGAAACTTAAAACACTTAAAACATTAAATAATAAGACCAGCAAACAGTTTTCATTTGTTTCTTCATATACTAGATGATATGTCGGAGTATATTATGTTTGCCATACTGTTTATAACGCTAAAAATAATGTTCGCACAGAGTTGACAAGGCTGTAGCGTGTGAGCGACTACAGCGCTATGTTGCGTTTCGTCCCAGGCCTGCTTACAACGGACTCGTCAGTAAGGCTTGTGTAAGCAGGCCCTGTCTTAGACGCTAAGGGAATATCGTGAAGGTAGTGAGATTAGAACCCGGGGATTTTCGAGTGGCAAAGCGGCCGTGCTGTCCACTGAGCTATCCAGACCCCACAACTTAGTCAGTTAGTTGCAATGCAGTATAAGCCGCCACAAGGCCAAAGAAATATTTGTTGTTGCTCAAATAGGGCTAGGGCTTTTAGAACTGCCTGCCTATACAATAGATACAAATTGCTTTATTGCGATGAGTTCTCCTGGATGCGTAGCTCCATTACAGTTCTAGGTTTTTATTACGCCTGTAATATTAAGGCAAGCTACTCTTTGAAATTTTTGTAGCGTAATCTGTGCTTTTAATGTATATTTTAGTCCACCATACTGTTGATCCACATGTGACTATTGGGAATAGGGTTGTTGATTACCTTGGGCTGTATTCCCCATTTCCTGCCAAACAAACTTTCACAGGCCTATAACGCTTTTAATGATTTGATTTTCTATGAATTTGTTCCAGTTGAGTTTATTATCAAATTTATTACCGACCTCATTCTAGAAGGGGAGGTACTATGAAGATTTTCCTTCTATTGGTAAATGGTGCTCAGTCTTACTTGTGTTGATGTTAAAGTTCTTAGACTGACACCCGTTCATCATCACTTTTAAGGCAGATTGTATCCTTTCCGACAAGGTTAGTCATATTTATTTCTAATGATGATACCATCGGCTTATCCTATTATCTGTTAGGCTTTCTCCGCTAGACGATCCAGGAGTTCATCGACTTCATTTGACCACAGAAGTAGAGATAGCACCCTTCCCTATAGGCATGTGTATTCAATATACTACCACCTATTTATCGTGGTCGATTCAAGTTCCTTTTTTCCCCAGCTGCCGCTATTATGGCGTCATGTGGAGTATTGTCGAATGTTCCTCCTAAAGGATGTATCAACAAGAGGTGTAGGATTTGTTTCCACGACTCAATCAGAGAACGTACGGCGCAAATGGTGGTCCACCAGCTGCAGCTCTTGAGTCAATTGGACCTTGAATGCAAAGCAAAATCTCTCGTCAATATTTGCTGCAGTGTGGACATGGAGAGGTCGAATTCTTGAGCACGGTGACGAACGGACGTGTTTGAATCATTTTCAATATTGTCATTTACTGCGGTGATATTTTCGGTCGAACGTCCGGGGTGAAGTCGTTTCGGTGTCTTCACATCTTGCACTGATCCAGTCTCTTGGAATTGTTATACTTTAGATGAAATCTGAGAGTATTATAAGTTTGCCACAAAGCTTGTAACGCTCAAAATTAAGGATCGAAGAAGAAAATGAGTGATACAGAAGTTCATAGAATCACTCGATAACTACTTTGATAACGCTTTGAGCTAAAAAGTTCAAATTTTGCACACGTTGTTTTTGATAAAGAAGTAAAGTCAAGCTCGTGAACGGGCCAAATCGTTCCACCCCTTCTACCTTCTCGCATAAAAATCCACGCAATTTCACAATAAACGGATTTGCCCGAAAAGTATAAAAGCAATTGATCTGAAATTTGCAATGTATCAATTTTATGATGATTTCAAGCAACAGTTTAAATAAACTGTCAACAAGTCGGGCGAGACTTTATTATTCTTGGGACAAGTTGCGGATGCGTGGAAAGTCAATATGCAGAGTGGTTAGAGTGGTTAGGGAAGACTAAGTGAAAGGGGGCTGTAGGGCAGAGCTGTTATCAATTAAACACTTAATTGCGAATACGATCAATAGCTCCAGTACATATAATCAACATTTCGTTCGTTTATTTATGCAAGTCTAAGTTTTATGAGGGGAGGGGGGTGAGGGATGATAGTAAGGGTGGGTGGATATTAATAATTTTTTAATTGATTGCTTGAATCACGTCCAATTTGTTTGTATAGAATGTCAGTTTCATAGACGAAGTTGCATAGAATTTTCGAACGGTTCGGTGTATTTTACGTTCACAAAACCAAACATTTGTATGGGAGGGGGTAGAGGAGGAAGGGGAATCGAAAAATTTGGGACGCAATTTTATTTCCTTCCTCTTGTACGGTGCTCGCACAAAATTTTAAGTTCGTAGATTTTAATTTGTTGGTTATTAGTTGATTTAATGAAATTGGTAAAAATCATACTTTTGTATGGAAGGGGATGAAAGGGCAAGCGCGATTTCAAAACTTTTAACGTAATTTCATTTCAACTATTTTTGTAAGTTTTTATGCAACATTTCAAATTGATAGCTTTTAATAGTTAGGTGATAATTGATTGAATTGAATGGTCGAAAAAATAATTTTGTATAGGAAGGGGTAGAAGTCTTAAAGATATTCGACCAGTTAATATTTCAAACTTTTAGAGATTTTTTTTTAAATGCATTTCGGAAATTTTCAATTTTCTATCTAAAAATTTTCAGTTTATGTGCTTTTTTCATTGTACATGAAACATCTTATGCACGTTAAACCCCCACTTCGGTGCATAACAATTTTGGATCAAATTATTTTTTTTTCTATGGCATTAAATAGATGTATCGACGTGCCAAATTTAAACTTTGTTACTTTTACCAGAGCGCTAAAAAAATTACTCCAAATTTTAAACATTATTGCCTTGTACCTCCCTCCCCTTACACCCCCCAATTTAAGTTTTTTATCAAAATTAAAAACTACATAGCTCTACAATCTGACAAATTTTTGATTTGATATCTGTACTCAATTTTGATGATTTGTAATTTTGGAAAATGCATCATTTTTGAAATGCTCCCCATTTCCCCCCACTACTATAATGTCCACATGTTATATTTTTTTCATATTTCGGTAGTAAAGTTTAGTATACGTTTCAAGTTTAGATTACATAGATTAAGAGACATTCGAGACATTCATTTTTAAGCGTTTTTCTTTGCAACCCCGTGACCCATCCCCTGAAAACAATTAGCCTCTTTCTAATCTGATTCTGGTGGATCTATATGCGACGTTAATGGTCCCAAAATATAAATTTTTTGTGATGAGTAATTTCGAAGATATAATTATTTGAGAAAAAAAATCGGCCGACAATTTGTTTTTAGCCCCCCATCCCCCTTTTCGGACACCAATGAATAAAAAAATTAAATTATTTTTAAAGTTTGTCCCGCAATCCTCTTCATTCCTCTGCTGATTTTCAGCTTCCAATCTGCATTCGTGGTGGAGATATTATTTATTTAGAATTATTAGTAAGACTTAAATAAATTAAACGATTAGCTTTACCCCTTCTAAACCCTCCCATACAAAATGACACAATTTCACAATTCGGCATTAAACGGATTTACTCGAAATGCATACAGGCTATTGATCTAAAATTTAAAACATATCATTGTTATAATAACTTCAATCTAGAGTATAAACATTATTCGTGTGCTTTTCCTTCTTCTACCACCTTCCATACAAACCGCACTTTTCATGAAATGCTTTTAACCAATTCCTCAGTGCGTACATAAAATTATTCAACATTAAACGCATTTACTCAAGAAGCATGAAAGCTATTGATCTGAAATATGGAATGTATTACTTGTATGATGATTTCAATCAACAGCATAAACACTATTCCTGTCCTTCCTCTCCTTCCACCACCTCTCATACAAACTGCGCTTTTTCATGAAGTACTCTAAACAAATTTTAAAATTTATCAAGCAGAAATTGTACACCAACTGTTTATTTAGAATTTTTAGTAAGACAAAAAAAAAAAACTCCTTCTACCCCTCTCCCATACAATATGATACAATTTCACAACTTTACAAAAAGTCGATTTGGTAGGTATGAATCATGATGATGATCAGATCAGTTATCTGCAATTTAAAACATGTCAAAAACATGATGTTTATAGTTATTTCTGAAAAAGTCATTAAGAACTTGACCCTCCTTCCACCACCTCTCATACAAACTGCACAATTTCGCCAATTCAAACACACTAATTTTCTCAGTACCTATTAAATTTTTGAGTCCTAAACTTTGTATAAAACATTTTGATAGCAACTCTAGCGTAATGTGATAAAATTAGTTCAATGTCGTCATCTCTTCTAACACTTTTCGTACAAAATTTGTTAAAATCAAAAACTTTCTCTTTCATCTAGAGTAACGCAGTCCTGTTATGGTTTTGAGTAGGTTGCGCACACACATCTCAGAAGGTACATAACTACGATCAAAATTGGCTCGAAAAAGACTAGAGCCCGAATTTGTTACATTCCCTGTTCGAGGCCACTCGTTTATGGATTGTGACAAAAACTTTGGTTTAATAAACCAAAAATCCCACTGGGAATTGCGAAGAGATTTGGTCGATCCAATCCGTTTCCGTCTGAGGTTGTTGAAACGAAACAAAAGTTTCTTAGGGAATGGACAATAAACCTAAATAAACTGTACATAAAAAGCTAAGTTTGCCAGTCGTCCGATTATGAGATTGCAGATCTCTGATTGAACATCCTTCATTATATATAGGACATCCCACAATGGTCCGTGGATGAAATTAACGCCAGTCGCAAAGCAAACAACAAGAATATTGAAGTAGTGAGTGTGAAAGAGAGTTCCACAGAAGTTCAATTGCCGAAGCATGGGTATAATGCTAATCTTTCTCTAACCCTGTAAATGAAGCTCAATTCTTAAGAAGTTTTTATTATTTTTCTCTAAATTTATGTTAAATATTTCAGGCAACCTGCCAATATCAGCTGGAAAGTATTCGATTTTAATAGATTGAATTAATTATTTTGTAGACGAGCAAAGCACTTTCACAAAAAAATAAGCTGTGAAAATAGCCAATACTTACCGAGAACAACCTTTTTATACTCTAGATGAAATCTGAGAGTATATTGTGTTTGCCTTACCGTTTGTAATGCTAAGAAATAATTTTCACACAGAGCCGCCAAGGGTACAGAAATATTTGCTGTCGCTCAAAAACCTCGATTCCGAGTTGCTGTCTGTGCGTCTGTCCGTCTGTGCGTGTGCCTACAACATAACTCTCGAATACTTTGAGCTATCGTGCTGAAATTTTTTGTGTGTCATTTTTAGCAAAGAAGTAACTTTAAGTTCGTGAACGGGCCTTCTCCTCCTTCTACCCCCTCCCATACAAATTTCACGAAATTCCGAAATTTTCAGAAATTGATTTTTCTTCGAAACTATTTAAGCTGTTAACTTTAAATTTGGGTTAACGTATAATGATGTATATATCATTTCGGTCACAAGATATTGAGCCTATTTCTTCACTCCTTCTACCTACTCCTATACAAATGCATAATTTTGAAAAATGCATTTTTTCGATTTTCATTGAAACTAGCAAAGTTATAAAAACGAGTTTTTGCCAAAATTAATTTTATTATAATTGCAATCAGCATTGAAAAAATTATCAACTCACCTCACTCCTTCTACCCCCTCCCATACAAATTTTGAAATTTAAATTAAATTATTTTTCTTCGAAACCGTTAAAGCTATCAACTTGATATTTTGTGTAAAGTATATACATAGAATTATCAATAACGACAAAAAAATGTATTTTGATGTGTACACTCCTTCTACCCCCTCCCATACAACTGCATAATTTTTGTTAAATGCTTTATATCGATTTCCATTAAAACTAGAAAAAGTATAAACTTAAAATTTTGCTAGAATTTGTTTTTTAATAATTGCAATAAATGCTAAAAAAAATTATCAACTCCTCTTCACTCCTTCTACCCCCTCCCATATAAATATCTGTATTATAAATTCAAGGAAAACATTTCTTCTTCGAACATATGAGAGCTATCGACTTTGAAATTGAAACAAAGCCTTGCGATAATGATGTTGATAAGCAGTTTCAAAATCTTCTAAGCCCCTCCACTTCCTCTGCCACCTCCCATACAAATGCTCCAATTTCAGGAAAACTAAGTCCAATTGAAAATAATGAAAGCTACAAACCTTAAATTCAGCACGAAATATTTTGCATACCACATTAGTTGTCATATTCAAAAATTATAAACCGTCCTCCTCTGCTTCTACCACCTCCCACACAAAATTCACTATTATTTATTCGAAAGAATTAGATGTGACATATTTTCCGGTACATTGAACTCTTTCTCATTCCATCTAGAGTATCATATGATTAGGCTTTACGCCCAGTCATAATTCTGTTATGTTTTTATTTTACTTACAATTTGATTTTATGGAAAATTTAACTTACTTCACGATTATTTTATTAAAACTTTTGTAGTAAAAAGGAACTTTTAACTTGTTAAAATTGTACCGCAGTTTGTACCTATAATTTTACTTTATTATTCTAATAATAAGGTTTTGTGATCGACACAGAAAGAAAAATTTACTATCCCGAAATTTGTTTTTCGCTTTTCATGACTAGTCTAAATAAACTGCCAACAAGTCGGGCCAAACTTTATTATTCTGTGGACGTGGTAAGAGTGGTTAGGGACGACAAAGTGAAAGGGAGTTCTTGGGCAGGGCTGTTGTCAATTTAATCACTATTCATTTGTTTCTGCAAGTTTGGGTTTTTATGAGGAGTGGAGGAGGGGTAATAGTAAGGGTGGGTGGATGTTAATAGATTTTTAATTGATTGCTTGGATCACGTCCAATATTCTCTGTATAGAATGTGTTTCTTAGATAAAGTTGCACAGAATTTTCATAAAATTCGGTGTATTTTACATTCCATTCACGAAACCGTATATTTGTATGGGAGGAGGTAGAGCGGGTAAGAGAATCATAAAATTTGTGATGCAGTTTCATTTCATTTCTCTTGTAATCCGCTTGTACAAAATTCCAAGTTCGAAGCTTTTAATTTGTTGGTTATTAGTTGATTTAATGAAATTGGTCGAAATCATACTTTTGCTTGGGAGGGGGTAGAAGGATAAGCGCGATCTCATACTTTTGGCGCAATTTTATTTCAACTATTTTTAAAAGTTTTTGTGCAAAATTTCGAATTGATAGCTTTTAATAATTAGGTGATAATTGGTTTCTTGAAAATGGTCTAAATTCTGACTTTATTGGTCTTGCAGATATGATTTCATATTTACGGCATACGGCGGACTGCGTACGTCGAGACGGACTGTGTTTTTCTTGCATTTTTAGGCTAATTTAGTCACGAAACACGAAAAAACAAAATTTCAGGGTATCAAATTTTTTTTTTTCCTGTGTCGATCACAATACTTTATTATTAGAATAATAAAGTAAAACATATTAACTTCGCTTCATTTCTTCTACCCTTCCGCACAAATTTCAAAATTAGAATTCAAGAAAAGCTTTTGTCATTGGAACATATGTTTGATAGCTATCGACTTTAAAATTGAAACATGATGATAAGGATGTTGGCGGGAAATCAAAATTGAGGCTATAATTAGTATAAGATTGCGCGCTATCCGAATAAACATTAAATTTTTCAACACTTGGTTGATCAACGTCCACGCACCAACAGAAGACAAGGACGATATAACTAAAGATAAATTTTATGCCACCGTAGAGACATCGTATGATTCACTGCTCTCGAATGACCTAAAAATTGTCTTAGGGGATTTTAATGCAAAAGTCGAAAAGGAGAAGTTTCATAGAGGAACAACAGGAGGGCACAGTCTTCATGAGATAACCAACGACAATGGATATCATCTTATTGATTTCGAAAGCAGCAAAAATATCATAGTAAGCTCTACGTGCTTCCCACATCGCGATATTCACAAATTAACGTGGGCATCACCAGATGGTCACACCTTGAACCAAATAGACCACGTTCTAATTGAGAAAAAGACTGCTTTCAGCGCACTTTATGTACGAACCCTCCGTAGTGCGAATTGTGACTCTGATCACCATCTAGTCAGAGCTAAGTATCGATGCCGAATAGTTTGTCGAGGATATTCGAAAACGGGTAGAGCTCGCAAATTGATTGTCGACAAGCTTAAAGACAAAACGGTGGAGGGGGCTTACATGTCAGCATGTAATAAACACCGGACACCAATATACGAAAACATCCAAAGTATGCCGGTAGAGAATGTGTGGATGAAAATACGAGACGGCATCAAATCCTCCGCAGAAGAGGTGTTAGGATATCAAGCACGGCAAAAAAATAATGATAGGTTCGACCAAGAATGCCGCGATGCAACAGACAGAAAGAACGAGGCTTACAAAATTTCTGAGCGAGTAACACGAGCCAAAAAAGGAAGATATGACGAGCTTAGGCGATATGCGAAAAAGATCTGCAGGCGAAAACAAAGGAAGTACCATAATGACAAGATCAAAAAATGGACAACAATATGACAGAAAATAAAACGCGGGACGCATACGCACTAGTAAAAGACTTAAATAAAGGATATAAACCAAAAAGCAGTCTCTGCAAAGACACAGAGCCCAACATTATCAGCAAAGCACAAGCAATCAAAAGGTGATGGGCTTCCTACTTTGAGCACCTTCTCAATCCCACCCAATTAGCATCTATTTTGACAGACATAATTTCAGTTGAGCCCTCAACTAAAGAAAAAGAACCATCGTCGACAACACCCACGCTTGCTGAAATCAAAGCAGCTCTATGTGTCCAAAAACGAAATAAAGAGCCGAGAATTGACTAAATACCAGTTGCACTTCTGAAAAACGGTGGAAACTGTGTCGCTGAAATACTGCACAACATGATATGCAAATTTGGACATAGGAGATTATACCCGATGATTGACTAAAAAACATTATATGCCCAATTTACAATAAAGGAGACAAACTCTGCTGTGAGAATTACAGAGGTGTATCATTGTTGTGTACGTCTTATAAAATAATGACACAAATAATTGAACGTCGTCGTAAGCCCTATACTAATGAAATAATTGGCGAATACCAAGGTGGATTCAGAACCGGACGATCTACAACAGACCAGATATTCTCGGTGAAACAGGAGCATGAGAAATGCTGAGAATATAAGACAGATGTGTTTTAAACAAGCATACGATAGTATCGACAGGAGCGTACTATACCAAATTATGCTTGACTTTGGAATTCCCCCAAAATTAATCCGACTAACAAGACTCACGATGACGAATACTGAATCCCACGTGACAATAGAAACCGATTCCACAACCAACTTCCAAACGGAATGTGGTTTAAATTAGGGAGTTGGCTTAGCCCTCATGCTTTTCAACTTGGCACTTGAGTATGTCGTCCGAAAAATCCCAGTTGACACCAACGGGACACTACTATTCAAGCCCACCCAACTAGTAGCATACGCTGATGACATTAACATCCTAGCAAGATCCTTCCCTAGCGCTAAGGAGATATTTGTCAATCTTGACTCCGCCGCAAAAAAAGTCGGGTTGCGCACTAACGAAAGCAAAACAAAAGTAATGACGCAAACAAGATGGAGAACGCCAGTCAGACAAAACATAAAAATTGGGGAATATAGCTTGGAGAGTGTACAACTTCATATTTCTTGGGGTTGATCTAGCAAAGGACGGTAATGAAACAGACGAAATCAAACGACGGATGATAGTAGTAAATAAGGCGTATTATTCGAAACAAGAAAGTGCACACGAACAATAAGCTGCGAATATATAAAACTATTATACGACCTGTGCTCTGTTATGACAGCGAGATGTGGACATTAACTCGAACTTCCGAAAAAGCAGTTATGCATTCGAAAGAAAGATCATCCGAAGAATTTAGGGACCTGCGAAGGAAGGAACGGAAGGGCGAATAATATACAACCATGAGTTGTATTAACTCTACGACGAGCCAAAAACTTCAACGTTTATCAAGCTACGTAAACTGTAGTGGACTGGCCATGTGGAGCGAATGGAAGACAGAAGAATCTCCAAACGTGCTCTTAAAGGCAAAGCGGTAACCGGCCAGTTGGCAACCACGCAAGCGATGGGAAGACTCGATTGATGAAGACCGCAAAGCCATTTCAAAAAAACATAACATATGCGATACTCTAGATGAAAAAGAACACTTTTCATTTTAAGAAATTTTTTAGGGGAAGTAGTGGAGAGGGTGACGACATTGAACTACTTTTTTCACATCACGCTAGAATTGCCACCAAAATGTTTTATAGAAAATTTAGAATTAAAAAATTGAGAAAAGTAGTGTGTTTGAATTGGCGAAATTGTGCAGTTTGTATGAGAGGTGGTGGAAGGAGGGGCAAGTTGTTTATGACTTTTTAGAAATAACTAAAAACATCATTTTTTGACATGTTTTAAATTGCAGTAGCATTCATACTTCTCAGGAAAATCGACTGTTTGTGAAGTTGTTAAATTGTGTCAGATTGTACTTTTTTTTGGTATTACTAATAATTAATTCTAAATAAGTATTCAGGGCACAATTTCAGCTCAATAAATTTTTTGCATACTGAGTAAATTTGTTTATAGTATTTCATGAAAAACTGCAGTTTGTATGGGAAGTAGTGGGATTATTTTTATACAGTATATTAAAACCACCATGAAAGTATTACATTCCAAATTTCAGATCAATAGCATTTATACTTTTCGAGTAAATCCGCTTATTGTCAAATTACGAAATTGTGTAATTTTGTATGGGAGGGGGTAGAAGGGGTGGAGCGACTTGGCTCGTTCACGAACTTGACCTTACTTTTTGTTAAAAACAAAGTGTCCAAAATTTGAACTATCTAGCTCAACGCATTCTCAAGTTAGAGAGGACATGGACGGACGGACGAACTGACGGACATCCGGTTTTGAGATTTTTGAGTGATTATATGAACTTCTGTATCATTCATTTTTTTCTCCGAGCCTTATTTCTTTTCGTTATAAACTTTGTGGCAGACTTATAATACTCAGATTTCATCTAGAGTATAATTAGCAGCTGGCGGACGCGGTCCTTGGATCTAAACGATTGGAAGCGACGGCTTCAGGAGACCGGGGCCCGATTTAGGCTGTCGCGCCAGTGATGATGATGAACTAGTACAAGGTGCTTAATTTGTATTGAACAATATCTGCCAACAGGTCGGGTTCAACTTAATTATTCTTGGGACAAGTTGAGAATGCCTGGGAATTGAATATGCGGATTATGGTGGACAATGAATGGATGTTATAACTGCGATTACTACTAATAGCTCCAGTACATTGAATCAATATTTCATTCGTTTATTTATGCAAGTTTGGGTTTTGTATTATGTTCAAAATTCTGTGTACAGAATGTTAGTTTCAGTCAAACTTAACTCTACGAAATTCGATAAATTTTATATTCTTATAACCATACATTTATATGGGTGTTGCATGAATCGTAAAATTCATGAAACTGTATTATTTCATTTTTCTTTGTGTTCGTTTAAAATGTCCAATTCCTAGCTTACAATTTGTTTGTTACTCGTGGATTTATTGAAATTGGTCGATATCATACTTTTATATAAAGGGGGTGAAAGGTTAAAAGGGATTTCAAATCATTTGCTGCAAACTTGTTTTAAATATTTTTAAAAGTGTTCGTACAATATTTCAATTTGGTAATTTCAACCGGCTTGGTGATAATTGATTATACCTATATACTTAATTATAAATGGTTTCCATAGGTGGGAGTAGAAAATTTGTTTTATAAATTTTTTTTAAATGAATCTTGCAAGTTTTGAAATTTTGAACTTAAGATTTCAATCAAAAATTTTGTGATTTAGAGTTTTTTTTAAGAAACATGGAGCACTTTGTCCAGATTAGGGCCTTCCTTCGGTGGATTACAGTTCCAGTTTAAATTACTATTTTTTCTATATGAATATTAAAGGTTTGTATGCGCGTGCAAAATTTATACCCTGTTCAATTTACCTAGAAAAAGTTACTCAAAGTTTTCGATATATTGGCTCAACAACCAACTTGAAAATTTTACCATTATAGATCATATAACTCTACAAACTCACAAATTCCAACTTAATATCTGCGTTGGATTTTGAGATTTAACAGTTTAAAATTTTGAAAAGTGTCCAGATTTTGAAATGCTGCCAATTTTCACTCACTACTATAATGCCCGTATGTTGAAACTTTCTCGCATTTCGCTAGCATAGCATAATCTTTTAGTTTCTGAGTTACATATCTTTAGAAATTGTCGAGATATAAGTTAAGTATTTTTCTTTGCAATCCCATGGCTCACCAAATGCATAAATGTATTGAAGTGTGCGAGGAGTCGCTAGATTTCAAATAAAAATTAAAAAAAACAACAATTTCACTTTAAATTAAATAACCGCAAATTTTTTTTTTTTTCGTTCTTCTTTTCGCTTTTCAATTTCAATTCTTTCCATCGCGACTTTCCACACGACTACTGAATCTCTACCCTTTCGTTTCTGAGTCTCAACTACCTGCTTCATGAACGCTCACTTCTATTTATACTCGGCTCAACTGACCATCACCCATGCCGCTATCTACCCCGTTGCCGTACATAGCGTTTCTACAATGACCCTTGACGTCGTCGTCTCCTATATCGACGCCGTTCATAGCGACTCTACAACGATCATTGTCGTCGTCGTCGTCGTTGCCATTGACTCTAATATCGTCGCCATTCATTTCAACTCTACAATTACCGTTGTCGTCACCATCGTCGCCTATACCGTCGCCGTTCATAACGACTTTACAACGACCATTGTCCTCGTCGTTGTTGCCATCGTCTAGCGAGTTTGCATCATCGCCTACGTACTTGTCATTGCTTGGTTGAATCTTTAATTATAGTGTGAAAGATTGCGAATATGCGATGTGTTAACATGATTGAAATATCTGGACTAGAAACTATCCGGCGAGCGACTAGGGCTGATATGTAACAGTATGTATGTTTTAAATGTAAACTAATCTGAATTTCATAGAATTCTTCTAGAATACTTCGTTCATGAACCTAATATTCTATATAGAGAATTTAGAACGTGATTTAAGCAATCAACTCGCCAATTAGTAATATCCACCCATCTCTTCTAATATCGTCCCGCCCCATGCAAATTCAATTTGCGTAGATGATCTATTCTAGAGCTTTTGATTTCTCCCGCACTTTCTACTATTCCTAAAAATACTAAAGTCGCGCCCGACTTGGTGGAGGTTTTTTTTGTTTTTTTTTTGCATTTTGTTCTAATTTAGTTATGAAATATAAAAAACAGTTCATGGTAGCAAATTTGTTTCTCCTAAGTCGTTCCTAATATTTTATTGTTAAAAGATAGTCAACTTTCTGCTGGAGCACTCTGGACTTGATAGTTTCTAATAAAGTAAGACATTTCGAACATGTAATCGAAAACTTATTAATGCCGTAATTTTTTTCGTGCTAAAATCTAATTATATTGTACTAATTAAAATCTATTCCAGCAGTTTACCCTTGCGAAATTCAACTTTTGAGTTTAGAACACTCCGAACGCTTCTCTAGCTCTAGCCTCAAAAACCATTAGGAATTCTAAGCCAAGTCCCCATGAATACAACAAATGATGTATGACATATTTGCACACATTCTGCTTCAACTGGGAGCAGCAGTATTGCAGCACTTTTGATTAAAAACTAATTTTTTTTTTAAGTTCTAAAATTTTTTATATAGAGACTTCTTTCCACAATTCAGTAGTAGATCTTACGCTCAGGCTATTAAGAGTACCCTGATGGCAACCATTACCTTTTACTTTAAAAAATTTATTCGTTTTATGCATTTTGATCGAAATTCTGGTTAAAAAAATCTTGCCATTCATAAAAATGTCACGCATTATCCATTTCTAATCAATGAAGTCCGAAACAACTATAAAAAACGTATGACTATTTCTTTCAAGTAAAGCCATACGGAATTCCCATCATTCTTTGATGTCAACTCTATCCACCTATCCGTGTAAAATGTTATTTCTATACCGATGAAAAAAATAAAACCTAAAGGTAATTTTGAAAAGAAAGAAATTCATGACTTTACACCGGCCTAAAGCCACGGCCATTCAGGCTGCTCTGCGACATTCACCGATCTTGCATGATCAATTGATCGAGTCAAGTCAATGGCTCAGCATGGTATTAGTCTTGCCGGGCACGCACTTCTTTTCAACCATTTCTTAACGTCTTTTCTTCCCAACTTCTTTTCTTCGCGATTGTTAGTTGTTGGCATTGTTGGCTGTCTTCTTCTTTTTGGAAGAGGTATGTCTGGTGGACAGAATATCGAAGTAGTTGTAGGCGGAGCTTGAATCATATTAAGGAAATCGAAGAAAATCGGAATTTATTACATTGATTGAGAATTAGGAGTCCAAGGAGATTTCAAAATGGAGTGCCAATGCGGCTAAGTTATTTGAGGGAGTTTCAAGATAGATATTGAGTCTCAGAATAGTGATGAAGATCTGGAAATATAAGTGACGGTGGATTGGTTATACTTTGGTGATACTAAGTTAAATATCCAGAAAAAATTATGGTTGAGATTTTGATTGTAATAGAGCCTTGTTATCATTCAAAAGCTCAATATTAATTACACCTAAACAATGTTCTTTAAAAGTTGAAGTCATGGTCCATTAAAAAATACCTATAAATTTGTATCTATTGCACCTAGACAAGACATGACGCATGAATAGTCATCTCCATTAAAACTTGGCAAACAACCCTTATAACTGTATTGTACTCGTAGGTTCTTGCTTCCATCCATATGCAAATTTTAACATTCATTCATATGATGCCTATCGATCAAAGCTGATATTCATCTCATTTAAGATAAATTACCCAAGCGCACTTATGGCAGCACACCGAAAAAATCTTTGGTCTTTTTCAAAACCCCGAAATTCTAAAACTATTTTCGTTTCATTGAAAACCCGCATAATGAATTCGATCAAAAAATACATCAAAAAGGATCCTTTCCTATGCAAATCAGCAGTTTAACTACAAACTACCACCCTGAATTCGGAAACATTCATTTACAAATACACCCGAATAGCTGCCGTGAATTTTTATGACTATTTAATATTTTAATGATGCGATTCGTATGGAACATGTGGAATAGATGGATATAACCGGAGCTACAAGCAACAAGGGCCAATTGAGTTAATCCTTTGGGTAAATATTTTTACATCAATTGTGTAAGATACTTTAAGGAATTTATTTATTTATTTTTTCATCTTGTAAGTATTTGTAGGTGATTCGAATATTATAGAGAGTAGTTTTTCTTAACCTGAGGGGTATTACGATTTGTTTTGAATTGTTTTATATAGCAACATGAATTTTAATATTTATTTAGTGAATTAAAGATTCAGAAAAAAATGTTTTTTAGTTCAAGTACGCTTTAAGGTGTGATTCATGGAAGATTGCGGTATTTTGAAGAAGTTTTCTTATGTATCCGGCCCGATATATAATTCAATATTTTGAAGAATTTGATTAAGATATTTTTTTTAAGCTCTGCCTTTTATTTACAGAGCGGAGATGTGGGTTTGTTTCTACAGCACAATAGCTTAGTCACTTTTTCTTCAGGCTTAAAAACATTTGGTTGTGGTGATCTTTGCATTAATCAAAATAGCTCATTAACTTACTTCCTGGATTGAAAATGTGCATTAATCAGAGTCACATTATAGACTAATAGCCTACCGATTTGAGTAATACCGGAGATAATTCAAGACATATCATCACTTATCTCTGGTAATACGCAAGCTGGAAGTTTGCTATAAAACTTTAAAGATTCAATTATGATTTTTGACTTTCATTCCACCATTTTGATTTCAATAAAAGTTATGAAAAACTCTCAAAACGCTCTGAAAGCAGTTATTAGCCATTTTCTATACTGGCTCTTAACAAATTCTTCTGCCCCCATTTCTTATACACCAAAATATGCTTTTCTCCGTTTTCACGGTAAGACTTTTCTTACTATCCGATTTTATTTTATTTTTCATTTGTGGCGTTGTTAGGTATCTTATACATTCGTAAAAGAGCTACGTGAATTCTTTAAACAGATTTGTCCTTCCTTTATAATCGTCCTATCTGAAAAATGAAATGCGTTCCATTTTTCACGCACAAAAGCACATCGACAAAGGACTTTCTCTATTGATGGAAGTTGGAAAGGAAAAAAATGAAGGAAAATAAAAGAGAAAAGTTAATATGAACGTGTGTATTTCGTCCCATGCGACACATAACCGAGGAGTTTGAGGCGAAAAGCAAATACGCATATGGAAAAAGGTACACGTTGGTTACCGTGGCGATTGCGTCATTGGTAAATTTGGTGGATCCTTTTCATATTTTTCTCGACGTTCTCTAGCGGGAGTTTCTATTTCGTATCCTTCTTTAAGATTTTGCTTGGAGTTACTAGGGCCTCGGATATGGAAAGGAATTAAAGTATTTGAATCATTCTGGAGGTCGAATTTTGCTTTGTATGTTTCTTTCCAAGAATTTTTTCACTTTCCGTTATTTATAAGATTTCGGAACGATGATATTCGGATTTGTTATTTTGACGATTTCGTCTTTGATCGCATTCAAATTCAGACATCTTAAAAGTTTGATGCTATTCATAGGTAAGAATGCAGAATAAGAATCATTAGATTCATTTCAAACGAAAATTAGTGGTAAGTGGTAGTAGATCAAAGAGGAAATTAGGTTACCCTTGGCCGCCATATTAAAAAAATAAACTGCAAACAAGTCTGGCGAAACTTTATTATTTTTGGGACAAGTTGCGAATGCACGAAATGTCAATATGCAGGTTAGAGTGGTTTGGGAGACTAAGTGAAAGAGAATTCTTGGGCAGGGCTGTTATTAATTTAACAATAGTTCATTCATTTCTGCAAGTTTGGGTTTTTATGAGGGGAGGAGGAGGGGTAAGGGTGGGTGGATGTTAATAGCTTTTTAACTAATTGCTTGAATCACGCCCAATATTCTCTGTATAGAATGTGTTTCATAGACGAAGTTGCATAGAATTTTCATAAAATGCGGTGTATTCACGAAACCGAACATTTGTATGGGAGGGAATAGAGCGGGTAAGGGAATCGTAAAATTTGTGATGCAATTTTATTTCATTTCTCTTGCAAGGTGCTCGTACAAAATTTCAATTTCGTAGCTTTTAATTTGTTCGTTATTAGTTGATTTAATGAGATTGGTCGAAATCATCCTTTTGTATGGGAGGGGGTAGAAGGGCAAGCGCGATTGCAAAACTTTTAAAGCAACTTCATTTCAATTATTCTTATAAGTTTTTATGCAATGAATTTGAAATTGATAGCTTTTAAGAATTAAGTGATAATTGATTTCTTAGAAATGGTCGGAAAAATAATTTTGAATGGGAGGGGGTAGAAATTTTAAGGATATTCGACTTATTAATATTTCAAACTTTTAGAAATTTTTTTTAAGTCCATTTAACAAATTTTCAAGTTTCTACCTTAAAATTTCATTCAAAAATTTTCAGTTTATGTGTTTTTCTCATTACACATGAAACACCTTCTGCACGTTGGACACGCACTTCGGGGCATAACAATTTTGGAACAAATTATTATTTTTTTTCTATGTATATTAAACAGATGTATCGGCGTGCAAACTTTAAACTTTCTATCTTTTACCAGAATCCTAAAAAATTTACTTAAAATTTTCAACATTTTTGCCTTCCACCTCCCTCCACTCACACCCCCCAACTTAATTTTTTACCAAAATTAAAAACTATATAGCTCTATAATCTGACAAATATTTGATTTAATGTCTGTATTCAATTTTGAGATATAATGATTTCTAGTTTTGGAACGTGCGCCATTTTTGAAATGCTCCCCATATCCCCCACTACTATTATGTCCACATCTTGTATTTTTTTCATATTTCCGTAATAAATAAATTAAAAGAAGGATTATGACAGTAATACCGAATAATACGACTGTCATAATCCTTCTTTTAATTTCAATGTGCTCCCTTCCATTTTTCGATAGGTTTTCACTATGTAAAATAAAATGTCTTCGTTTTCTAGGTCTAGGTCTTCAACTGTAATGTTTTGTCTGATTGGCGTCTTTTTTCAAGTTTGTTTCACAACTTTTATTTTGTTTTCGTTAATATGTAGCCCAATTTCTCTTGCTACCGATTCAAGATTTTCAATCACCTCTTTAACACTCTCCAGAGAGGAGGAGGTCTATGTCGTCGGCATATACTACAAGTTGTGTGGATTTGAAACATAATGTTCCTTTGGTGATAGCAGGAGTTTCCAAACATATTCGAGTATCACGATAAAAACCATTGGTGCGAGGCCGTCCTCTTCTTTTAGGATGTTGTCTATTTAAAACTGGAAGATACTTCTACTCCAACTTGTGACGAAGATTCGGTCATTATCATTCTTGTATGCCAAACGATGGGACAACAAACCCCAACATGAATTTATACAGTACGCGCCTGTCGATACTGTCGTATGCTTGTAAGAAGTGAACAAACATCTGGTGCATATCAATATTATATTCCTAGCACTTTGCCAGTACCTGCCTAACTAAGAATATCTCTGGCCGTGGTCGATCGTGCACCTCTAAAGCCAACGTGGTATTCATCAATTACTTTGTCAGCAAAGGGCTTAATTCTCTTTTCCAGAATTTTCGTCAAGATCTTATAAGACGTACACAACAAGCATATTCCTCGGTAGTTTTCGCAGAAAAGTTTGTCATATTTCTATACACTGGACATATGAGGCTTCTTCGTCAATCTTCACAAAGTGCTTCCAGCGTCCATGTGACTGCGACTTATCTGTGATGTAATATGCACGAGTCGCCTGCTTTCAAAAGTTCAGCAGGAATTTGATCAATTCTCGGATTTTTGGGTGATTCTTCTGGGCTGTTTTTATTTCTTTGAGAGTGGGAGGACTCAAAAAGGATCCTTCATCAGCTGTTACATCAGTTACACATATTCATGGGGATGATGGGCTCGGATTGAGAAGTTTTTCAAAGTATTGGACGAATATCTTCCACATTGCTTATAGCGTTGCCTTCGGCATCCTTGCAGAGAGTCGTCTTTGGTTGGTATCCCTCTAACATCCTTTTAACTAGGGAATACACAGCTTTTGGGTTGTGTAATTTAAAATTTTCGTCTTTGTTTTTATTTCGTTATTATTGTACTTCCGTTTTTTCCGTCTTCATGTTTTATTTGAAAATAGTCTAAATTATTATAATTGTCCTATTTGGCGCGTGTCGGCCATTTCGTTAATATCTTGTAAGCTAGATTTTATCACTCTAAAGCATCTTAGCATTCGTTGTCGAACCAATCATTTCTTTTTCGCTGGGGTTTTTGTCCTATCATCTCCTTGGCGACAGATGTAATGCCATCTTTGATGTTTTGCCACATTTCTTCTATTGGCACGCTGGCGTTGTTGTTCAGCATTATCACAAAGTGCCTCTCCACCGCTGATATATATTTTTCAACTACTTTATCGTCCTTGAGTTTTCCAATGTCGAATTTAGAAACCTGTTATGTTTTTATGTGTCCTCAGTTTGCGATTTGACATCGAGACGAGGTCTTTACTAAAAATGATCTGTGTCGCAACTAGCTCCTCGACATGTACGCACATCGAGAATTCAGGAGGCCATTTTTTTCTCTATTAGAATGTGGTCTATTTGGTTGAATGTTCTTCCGTCGGCTGATGGCCATGTTATGAATGTCACGATGCAGGAAGCATGTCGTGCTTACAATATGTTTCTTGCTGCTGCCGAAATCAGTCACCCTATGGTCGTTGTCGTTAATTAAGTCACCTAATGATATTTTAATATCGTTCGACAGAAGGGAGTCGAATGTTGTTTCTAAGGTGCTGTAGAAATCGTCATTAACTTCGTCGTCTTTGTCTTCCATTGAGGCATACACTTTAATAAGCCAAACATTAAAGAAACTTGTTTTGATGCGGATTGCACACAATTATTCATTGACGGGTTTGAAGTTGGTAAATTGGTGTTTAAACTTCTTTTCGACGACAAACGCAACTCCAAGCTCCCGGCTTCCCGAAAATTTCTCCCTTTTGGAAATTGGTTACGATCTAATGTCAGTAATCTCTCTACCTTACAATTTAGTTTCCTTGAGTGCAATGATGTTTATATTGTATTTGCTTGCTTGTTCTAGAAGCGTTCTCACTACTCCTGCTCTGAACAGGGATCACACGTTCCAAGATCCGATAGAATAGTCCATTTTTCGTTGGCGTGGTCATTGCCACTAAATCAATCCAGTCCCAGGCTGTGCTTCAGGTTTCGAAACAAACCTGATTTTTTTCGAATATAAGTTGTTAACACATCGCCTAACCACCAATCTTAAGGGCTATATTATAGTGCTATAATTTTTTGATGTAATGGAACTCACTTACGCAGCCTACAATCCACCCAAAACTGAACTTCCTATCGTTGAGAATCTCGTAGATATGAGTCCATTTTTTTTTTATTTACTATCGATTATTGGAGATCGGACTGCGAACGGCATACACAGAATATGTTTTGCAAGTTTAGGCTAATTTAGTCATGAAACGCGGAAACAAAATTTCATGGTAGGAAAATTTTTTGTCTTTGTCGATCAGAATAGAAATACGAAAATAATTCCATATGTTTACATATGCATGATGTACAAGCATGTATGTTATAACTTTGAAACATGATCGTGATATATAACCAGTTTTTTGTATACCCTTCGAAATTTTCTTCTATATCAGTCAGCCACCTCCATAATTAAACTGAACAATACTAAACATCTGTTTAATTTGAAATTGTATTGAAAATGATACTCAATAAATATTTTAAATCCACATTCATAGCGAACCGACTTAATTCATAAGAACTGCATGATCATCTTCATTCCATTTTCTCTTATACAAAAGCCAAACCTAATCGAGCTTCACTAATCACGTTTTAGCCACCATCTCAGCATCCGTTCACACCGAAAAGAAGAAGAAAAAAGGATCTCAATTGCTTTTGTGTCGGGGTTTTCCCCGGCCTCATCCTCAACCACCTACCTTTTTATCACAAAAAAAAACATGCACACCTAACTAAACTAAGGAATCCTATTGATCCTTTTCTTTCAATTGAAATTCAAGCTATAAGAAATTTGTGCGGCATTCTTCGCAGACAGCTTGTCGCCATTTGGCTAGAGATCAGTACTACTGTCGGTCCTTTTCAAGAGGATCCTTCCTTTGCATTATTTCGACTCTCAAAAAAACCTGATTTTTAATTGTTTTACATACAAGCAGGATGATCTGTTCTGTGTTTTTATTTTACCTGTGTCAAGGATGAATTTAGAATTTTTGACGAAAACTGAAGATTTCTCTTAAGCTCGTATTGGTTTTCTTGTGCAAAGGACGATTACTTTAAGTGTATGTTTTATTTATACCACGTTACCACTTAAAATCATCCACAGAAGATTGAGAAAGGTGTCCGTTTAGTTTAAAATCGTTCATATAAAAATTTATTGAGGATTTATGAAATCCTTTAAGATGATTCCTCTTCTTTTTTCGGAACTGAGTATACATGCACCTAGCTTATTAAAAAGTTTCAAAGAAAATTCGTACAACGGAAAAGTATTTAGCAAATATTTAGAAAATCTTAATAGGATACAAACAGGGGAGATTTTATATTTAGAATTTGAGATTAGCTCAAAGCATTATACATAGAAGGTATGGGAGTATTTTAAAAAAAATTCAAACTATTAATTAACATTATTATCAAAATGTCAGATACCAATTAGTATTCCAAAATTGTACAAAAGCATAATAAATGTTTTCTAGGCTGTCCAGTTTTAAGGGAAATTTATTTAAAATATTTTTTTCGTAATTGATGTCTTTTTTTTGCTCTGAAATTTGGGTGAGAAGTTTGAGTGGAACGTTACATTTTTTGTTATACTCGGTATTATTAAATGAGGGGTTCCACAAGGTACTGTGCTGGATTCAATTTTATTTTTAGTATGTATTTGGATGCAAGCATTATAGAAGGACACTTAGTGACATTTGCAGATGATACGGATCAAATCGTTAAAAGTAACATTTGTAGTCATGCTTTTGATAAAAAAAAAAAACGTCGGCTTAAAAACGGTATATGATTGGTGGATACTACAAAAAATATCACTGAAAATGAATAATATGAAATTCATCAGGTTTGCCCAAATTTCAAGTTTGGCAATTCCCTTCGTTCCATAAAGTTTCCGAATTGTAATTTAGAGAGTGACTGAGAAGTCAAGTATCTAGGGGTAGTAATTGACGGAAAATTAAAATGGGACAAAAAGTTCTCGTATATTAGAAAAACACTCCGGTTCTTTTTTTTATTTTTTACCATCCTTCGGTATATGGTATTGGACGTCTACTCCCTTCCATGGAAATCGTCATGCTTCTTTAACTTGTCCCAAGAATGAATATTTCTGATAAACGATAGTTGATGTAGCTAATAATAGGAATTTTTCGCCAGTATAGTAGTGAAACATAAGACTTTGTTGAATGTAGACGAGGATTTTGTATGTTTCGTTATGAAAATGTATTTGATTCATGAAATTTTCGAGATTTTTAAACTTTTTCATTCCAAGGGATAAAAATGGAGGAAACTATCTGAATGAAAGGAATCAGTGATTATATACAGTGATTTCAAAATTTCACATGACGGCTTAAATTAAGTATAACTGTCAATCATTTCATTTTCCTCAATATGTTGACTAGATTTTTCAAATACTGGTTCCTTGCACCATTGATACGTGAAAAAAAAATAAATAAATAAATATTTCATGACGTAATTGAAGAGTACCAGAAGAGCTAGTGTAATAAATAGCCTTTCGTTTCTTAACATAAGAAATATTCCCTTGTGGAGCTCGAGTAAATGTGTCTTGCAGATAAGGATTAAATAATTAAATTCAAATAAAGTGCACTATCAAATTATGTAAAATGGTCAGGTTGGTAATTCAAAAGCTGCCACAACTTTAGCCATATTTCAGAAGAGCAGATGAACGAATATGTATTTATTGCGTGCTTATTATAAAAATTCGGGAACGCATGAATTTTGACTAAATCACTTATTCATGGAACTTTCAATTTTAAACAAAAGATTGTCTGTAGATGGTTTGCCTTAAAAGAGTCCAAATAACATAATGGAATTCAAATTCTTCGCTAGTATCCTTCAAATATAAATGCTGAAAACCTGGCTTGAGAAGGACTTGAACCCCTAAGCCCCCCATCCTCTCACTATAGCTATGCCATTGTCAAAAGTATCCAAGACCCTGCACTTCTTTTTACACCTCCCATACAAATGTCATAGTTTCATAAAGACAAAGTAACCATTTTCTTCGATAAATTATAAAAGCGATATATATTTAATTCGGCACAAAATAATTGCCTACAAGTTCAGACATTATGAACTCCATCCACCCACTGTTTCCACCACCTTCCATACAAAATTCACTAATCGCTATTTCAAAGATTTTGAGATGACATATTTTCTAGCGTGTTGGTCTACAATGTGAAGGTCGTGAGTTCAAATCCCGTTCGACGCATAATTCCAGCATGTTACTTGCTTGGGTGTACCTTGGTTACCTCAATCTAAGAAAATGAAAAATTCGTAGATAGAGGGTTGTGCGAAGGGCTAACAACCATTCTGCAATAAATAATGAAAATGTTAAGGAACCTGAAGGTCAGGAGGCGAAGGACCGATTTGGGCTGTAGCACCATTGAAGAAGATATTTTTTGGTATATTTATCTTTTCCCTATTTCACATAGAATGTTCCGCGGTTGGGCATTACGTCTAAATTAAGCTGAAATGTTCGCTTTTATTTTTTTAAACTTTTATGGGAAGACAAAAAATGAAAAACGAAAAATATTTAAGATCGGTAAAGCTCCCCAAACCGAAATTGACACCACTATAATTTTTATTGAAAGCTTAAGCAATTTTTCAAAAAACAGTCGAATTTGAATTAATTCCTTTTTTTTTAAATAAAATATAAAATTTCTTTAGATTCGAATATGAATCGAAGTTTGTATAAAAGGTTAATTTATAACAATTTTCTGTTCAGAGTTTTATGCGATATTATCTGCTGTTGCAAATTTACTGAAGTGGGCAAGGGGTCCCTGGATTTCAAATAAAAATTTTGTTCACTATATTGCTTCACAGCTTCCATTCTTTCGCTTCTAAACTTCGACTTCGACTTTTTATACTCTAGATGAAATCTGAGAGTATATTGTGTTTGCTTTACCGTTTGTAACGCTAAGAAATAATGCTCGCACAGAGCCACCAAGGGTACAGAAATATTTGTTGTCGCTCAAAAACTTGGAATCCGAGTTGCTGTCTGTCCGTCTGTCCGTCTGTGCGTCTGTCCACAGCATAACTCTCGAACGCTTTAGGCTATCGTGCTGAAATTTGTTGTGTGTCATTTTTAGCAAAAAAGTAACTTTAAGTTCGTGAACGGGCTACATCCCCTCACTCCTTCTACCCCCTCCCATACAAATTTCACGAAATTCCGAAATTTTCAGAAATTGATTTTTCTTTGAAACCATTTAAGCTATCAACTTCAAATTCGGGTTAAAGTATTATGATATAAATATCATTAATATAACTGAATATTGATCTGATCCCTTTACTCCTTCTACCCCCTCCCATACAAATGGACAATTTTGAAAAATACATATTTTCGGCTTTCATTGAAACTAGTAAAGGTAAAAAGACGAAATTTTCTTAGAACTAATTTTACTACAATTGCAATTTATTATAAAAATAATTATCAACTTCACCTCACTCCTTCTAACCCCTCCCATATAAATTTCACGAAATTTTGAAATTTAAATTAAATTATTTTTCTTCGAAACTGTTTAAGCTACCAACTTCATACTTTGTATAAAGTATAGAAATAGAAATATTAATAATACAAAAAAAATTTGTTTTGATCCGTACACTGCTTCTACCCCCTCCCATACAAACGTATAATTTTTGTTAATGCATTTTATCGATTTCCATTCAAACTAGAAAAAGTGCAAACTTCAAATTTTGCCAGAATTTGTTTCTTAATAATTGAAATAAGTTTTAAAAAAAATTATTAGCTCCGCTTCACTCGTTCTACCACCTCCCATACAAATACCTGTATTATAAAGTCAAGAAAAGCATTTCTCCTTCAAGTATATGAGAGCTATCGACTTTGAAATCGAATCAAAGCATGGTGATAAGGGTGATGATAAGCAGTTTGAAAATCATCTAAAACGTTCCACTTCCTCTGCCACCTCCCATACAAATGCCCCAATTTCGGAAAGACTATGACCAATTTCTTTAAAAATAATGAAAACTAAAAACTTTAAATTCAGCAAAAAACATTATGCATGCCATTTTCGGTGTCATATATGAAAAACACAAACCTCTCCCTCTACTTCTACCACTTCCCATGCAAAAGTCTCCGTTCACTATTCGAAAGAATTTGAGATGATATATTTTCCGTTATATTAAAGTCATTTCCATCTCATCTAGAGTATCACATGATTGGGCTTTAAGCACAATCATAATTCTGTTATGTTTGGTTTTAAAATCTTAACTGCCGGCCATCACAAATGTTTACCTTTTACTTTATTATTTTAATAATAAAGTACGTAATCGACTTGGAAAAAACGAAAAATTTGCAACCCTGAAATTTTTTACGTTTCATGACTAAAATAGCATAAAAATGAAAAAAAAAATCCGTCTGTCTATATTCCGTACATGTATGCTCAGCGCACATTAACTTCCAAACCCTTAAAGATACTAAATTCATTTTTGAGTAGATTGCTGCGGAGCTCAGGCGGACACCCATCTTTGGCGGGTGTACGAGTTAAGGCGAAGGCGGGGAGCGCTAAAACCGAAAACTAAGACTTCGATTATCTCAAACATGGTTCTAACTAGGAAGCTAAGAATCAGCATGTACATAGAGGGTTTGTGGCACAAACTTTAAAAATAATTTGATTTTTTTATCCATCGAGGTCCGAAAAAGAGGGCTAAGAACAAAATGTAAGCTGAATGTTTTTTTTAATGATTATACCTTCGAAATTACTTACCATAAAAAATACATATTTTGGGATCATTAAGGTCGCATATACCTATAGATCCACCAGAATCAGCTTAGAGGGAGGCTAATTATTGTAAAGGGGAGGGGTTAAGGGGATACAATGAAAATCACTTATAAATCAATATATCGGCTATTTCTTACGCTATGTAATTAAAACTTGGGATCTATAAAAATTACAAGGGAAATATAAGGCTTGGGCTTAATAGTAGTGGGAGGCAATGGAGAGCGTTTCAAAAGTGTTGCACTTTTCAAAATTTCAAACCATTATATCTCAAAACTGAGTACAGATATCAAATTTGTCAGATCGTAGAACTATGTAGTTCTTAATTTTGATAAAAAATTTTCACTTACACCCTAGTGGAGAGAGGTCGTAAGCAAATATGTCGGAAAATTTAAGTGGTTTCTTAGGGCTCTGGTGAAAGTTACAAAGTTTAAATTTTGCATGTAGATATATCTATTTGATGTACATAGAGAAAAAATAATAAAAAATTCCACAACTGCCATGCACCGACCCGAACATGCACAAGGTATTTCATGTGCAACAAAAAACATAAAAGAATTATGACTGGGCGTAAACCCCAATCGTATGACACTCTAGATGGAATGGGAATGACTTTAATATACCGGAAAATATGTCATCTCAAATTCTTTCGAATAGTCAACGGAGACTTTTGCATGGGAGGTGGTAGAAGTAGAGGGAGAGGTTTGTATTTTTCGTATATGACACCGAACATGGCATGCAAAATGTTTTTTGCTGAATTTAAAGTTTGTAGCTTTCATTATTTTTAAAGAAAGTGGACATAGTTTTCCTGAAATTGGGGCATTTGTATGAGAGGTGGCAGAGGAAGTGGAGCGTGTAAGATAATTTTGAAACTGCTGGTCATCATCTTTATCACCATGTTTTGATTCAATTTCAAAGACGATAGCTCTCATATATTCGAAGGAGAAATGCTTCTCTTGAATTAATAATACAGATATTTATATGGGAGGGGGTAGAAGGAGTGCACGGATCAAAACAAATTGTTTTTCGCGTTATTGATACTTCTATTTTTATACTTTATACAAAATATCAAGATAGCATTAACAGTTTCGAAGAAAAATAATTTAATTTAAATTTCAAAATTCCGTGAAATTTGTATCGAAGGGAGTAGAGGGAGTGAGGTAAAGTTGATAATTCTTTTTAAAACTAATTGCAATTATATTAGAATTCATTCTGGCAAAATTTCGTCTTTTCAGCCTTACTAGTTTCAATGAAAATCGAAAATATGTATTTTTCGAAATTCTCCATTTGTATGGGAGGGGGTAGAGCGAGATTGAGTGAGTGGATCGGATCAATATTCCGTGATATTAATGTCATCTATACCATAATATATTGACCTAAATTTCAAGTCAATAGCTTAAAGAGTTTCAAGGAAAAATGAATTTCTTAATATTTCGAAATTTCATGAAATTTGAATCTCTAATTCCTGTTAAGACCCCCTATAGGGGCATAGGACAGAAACAACTCTCTTCCACAAGGCGCGATCCTGCGCATCGGCTTTAAGCTGTTGCCAGGACTTGTTTATTCCTCTGGCCTCCTGCTCAACTGCTCGCTTCCATGTGTTACATGGTCGACCAACCCGACGTCTTCCTTGAGGGTTATAATCCAGAGCCTGTTTTGCGATGTTTTGCTCTGGTTTCCTCAAAGTATGACCGATCCACTGCCACTTTCGCCGTTGAATCTCAATACCTATTTTAGTCTGGCGAATTGTACTCCAAAGTTCGTCGTTGGAGATCACTTCTGGCCAGAATATTCCTAAAATGCGTCGGAGGCATTGGTTTACGAAAGTCTGTAGTTTCTTGGTAAGTCGAACGGTCACTTTCCACGTAGTACAACCATATAACAACACGGATTTGACGCATGCGTCAAAAACTCGCAGCTTCGTGCGAAGGGAGATCTCTCTTAACCTCCAGAAAGGGGAAAGGATACCGAAGGCCTGACGAGTTTTATTTAGCCGAGCCTCAACATCCTTTTCGGCTCCGCCGTCCATGCTGACAATGCTTCCGAGATAGCAAAAATCTTGCACCTCTTCCACATCCTGTCCATTAAGAACAATCGGTGTGCTTGGGTTCGAACCCATGTGGATGTACTTGGTTTTACGCACATTTATTTTCAGTCCCGCCTCTTTGCATTTAGAATGCAACGAGCGAACATTTGACTCTAAGTCCGAACGGGTATGTGCAAGCAAACACACGTCATCAGCATAATCAAGGTGACTTAAGATGTTAAATAGTCTCCATTGAAGACCTTTACCTTCCCCACCTTTCAGTGCAGCTTTCAAGATGTCATTTATTACCACCAGAAACAGGGCTGGTGATAATATGCAGCCTGTCTGACACCCGTTCGCACAGGAAAGCTCTCGGACAGCTCTCCTCTATGCATGACGCGACACCTTGCATCTTCGTAGGATTCTTTAATCATAGCTATGACCTTATTTGGAATACCTCTCCTACACAAAGCATTCCATATGTAATCTCGCTTAACGCTGTCGAACGCCTTCTCGAAGTCCACAAACATGAGATGTAGTGGCGAACCCATTTCGGCTGACTGCTCTAATATTATCCGTAGGGTATTTGTGTGGTCGGTACAAGACGACCCTTTACGGAATCCAGCCTGATAAACTTCGAGAGTGCTCTCGACGACATCACTAATCCTATTGAGAATTACCTTAGCCATAATTTTTGATACGGCAGTAACTAGACGTATACCACGCCAATTGCCACAATCCCGAAGGTCGCCCTTCTTCGGAATTTTCACAATGACGCCCTCCTTCCATTCAGTCGGATATCTTCCATCATTCCACACCTTAGTGAAGAGTGGGAGGAGTATATCGGCTGTTATTTCCGGGTCCGCTTTGAGGAGTTCGGTTGGTAGTCCGTCTATACCTGGAGCTTTCCTTCCCGCCATTGACCGAATGGCGGAAACTATCTCTTTCTTATCTGGGGGATCGTCCCTAATAGAGGATTGTTGCGGTTGGATGCTTGGAAGTTGTTCTGTTTCCGGAATATCTTCATCTGACAAGATGTTTAAAATATCAGAGAAGTATTCCTTCCATCGTCGCAACTGGTGTTCACTCATATTAAGGAGAGTTCCGTTGACATCTCTCACCAAATGGTTGGCGGTGAAATTCCTGTTCGTCAACTGTTTCATGATTTTAAATAGTGAACCCATATCCCCAAGGTAAGCCGCAGATTCTGCCTTGTTTGCCAGATCTTCAATGGCCTTTCTCTTGTCGCGTCTAACAGCCTTTTTAAGCTGTATATGAGCATCGCGGTAGTTCTGCCTCAAGTTGGTTGACATCGGGTTGAGAGATGATTGCCAATTTGGCTTTTTTCCGATTGTCAACCTTGTCCCATGTGTCTTGCGACATCCAGGTTTCTCACCGCTTTGCGCATATCCCACAGATTCTTCAGCACTAGTTAGAAAAGTGTTTCTGGTTGCCTCCCAATTGGCGTCCAGTGTGCGCATTTCATGTTCACCCAATGTGGATGACTTTTCGCGTAGAATGGTGGTGTATTCGAGTTTTTTGTTGGGATCTCTGAGTTTATCCACATTAAGCTTGCGCTTCATTTGAAGAATTTGTGGTCGTCGGATAGCTGCTGTACACAATCTCAAGCAGGCAACCATCAAGTGGTGATCGCTCCCCACGTCAGCTCCACGTTTCGCTCGCACATCGAGGAGACATCTTCTCCATAGGCGACTTATAGCCAAATGGTCGATCTGGTTCTGAGTAACACCGTCAGGGGAAACCCAAGATGTTTTATGATGACTCTTGTGTGGAAAAAGGGTCCCTCCGATGACCATTTGCCGAGTACTACAGAACTTCACAAATAATTCGCCGTTTTCGGGTCTCTTAATCCAAGGTCGTGAAGCGTCGACCCAAGGGTCACCATGCCTCCCCATGACGTGTTCTAGTCCAGTGTTGTCTGATCCAACCTGGGCGTTCATATCTCCCGAGATGATAATAATATCACCTCTTGGAACACGTTCGAAGGTGGCACTCAGTTGGCTATAAAACTCCTCTTTGTCACCAGATGTTGCGGTATTAGTTGGTGCGTAGCACTGCAGAATTGTGACGTTTCTGACACTGGTCCTGAGCCTGACGACGATAATCCTATCCGAGATTGGTTCCCAGCTAATGAGACTGTTTCTCGCTCTCGGCGTAAGGACGAACGCCACGCCATTTCTGGCTTCACTTTCAGGGCCAATGTACAGAATAGTGTTTCCGCTAGGGGTTCGTTCTTCTCCTGATCCTGTCCACCTGACCTCGCTCAAGCCCAAGATTTGGATGTTATAGTGCTCCATTTCACGGTCGATCACCGATTGGCGGTGCAAGGACCGAGTAACCCCAGCTCTTCCCCCGTCATTCAATGTTCGAACGTTCCAGAAGCCAATCATAGTCCGTTTTCGAATGCCAAAAGTCGTTACCGTAGAATCAGTCCGTATCCGAGGCGATGTATCTGTTTCTCGTATCATTTAGGTCTTAAGATCACGGGTGATAAGCCCATGATCCAGTGAGTGTCCATTTGCCATTTTTAGGGCAAGCAGGACTGGCTGTGAGTGAATTCTACAGCCCCCATCCCAGAGGGGGATAGTTAGCTCAGGTCTGTGGAGTCGCTAACTCCAAAGATAGTTGCAGGAATTGGTAAAACCTCATACTACAACTACCCCCTTGCGGGTGAAATTTGTATGGGAGAGGGTAAAAGGATTCGAGGGGGGGGGGATGTGGCCCATTCACGAACTTAAAGTTGCTTTTTAGCTAAAAATGACACACAAAAATTTTTAGTGCTACAGCTCAAAGCTTTCGAGAGTTATTCTGTAGACAGACGCTCAGACGGACGGACAGACGATCACTCGAAATCGATGTTTTTGAACGACAACAAATATTTCTGTACCCTTGGCTGCTCTGTGCGAGCGTTATTTCTTAGCGTTACAAACGGTAAGGCAAACACAATATACTCTCAGATTTCATCTAAAGCATAAAAACTGAAAATTTTTGAATGAAATTTTAAGTTAGAAACTTAAAAATTTACAAAAGTGGATTTTAAAAAATCCTTAAAAGTATGAAATATTAACTAGTTGAATATCTTTAAAACTTCTACCCCCTCCTATACAAAATTATTTTTTCGATCATTTTTATAAAATGAATTATCACCTAACTATTAAAAGCTATCATTTTGAAATTTTCCACAGAAACTTTTAAAAATAGTTGAAATGAAACTGCGTCAAAAGTTTTGGGATCGCGCGTGCCCTTCTAACCCTCCCATACAAAAGTATAATTTCGACCAATTTCTATAAACCAACTACTTACCAACAAATTAAAAGCTACGAACTTGAAATTTGGGACGAGCACCTTCCAGGAGAAAAGAAACAAAACTGCGTCAAAAATTTTACGATCCCATTACCTCCTCTTACCCCTCCCATTCTAATGATTGGTTTCGTGAATGTAAAATATACTGAATTTTATGAAAATTCTATGAAACTTCGTCTATGAAATTGACATTCTAGACGATATCTATATTATTAATACCATTGGACGTGATTCAATTATTAACATCCAACCACCCTTACTTTCACTCCTCTTTCCTCCCTTCATGAAAACCCAAACTTGCATAAGCGAATAAAATATTGATTACATATTCTGGAGCTATTGATCGTATTTGCAAATAAGTGTTAAATTGATAGCAGCTAGCTCTGCTCTAAAGGCGGTTCCACTTGTGAAAGGGGGTTCCACGTAGGCATCCTTAATCACTCTAACTTGCAAATTGATTTTCCAGCTTATACCAAAAATAATAAATTTGCACCCGACTTGTTAGCAGCTATTTATATTGTTCTTGTCGGCCCCTGTCGGACATTGTCGGACCCCGTCGCACATTTTCGACCACCGTCAGACATTGTCGGATTCCGTCGGAGATTTTCGACCCCCGTTGGATATTGTCGGCCCTCTCCGCGTCGATGAGTTGCTATGTGTGCAGATAGCTGAGGGTTGCAAATATTCGATGAACGGCTTAGTGTTGGCATGTAACAATACTGTAAAAATTGTGGAAGTTTGTCATTTGTAAATGTAGTTGTGGCAATAGGAGTGATAAGAGTTTAATAATTTCTTGACAGTTAAATTCAATAAAAAATAAAAAGATTTCGAAGAAAAACGAAAGACTTAAGCGAGTAACTCGATTTTTTTTTTTTTTGTGTAAATTTACCACTATTTAATAAAAATCCATGATCTATGTTAGCCTAATGATCGTTACAAACGAAATATACGACCACATCAGCACCTCGATCTGACCTAACCCACGAAATTAGATAAATTATAATTTAGATGCACACATAAAATGGAAATAAATTCCAAATATTTGATTTACTTGTGTTGTTTGTGCGTGCGATTTTTCCTCAACATCACCGAAGATTTGTGCACATTTCGCGCAACCTTAAGATTTTGAGCGTATATTTCTTAAGTATTATCGTTATTTTGATTATCGCCATGCAATCGAACGGCAAAAGACAGTGCCTCGAAATCGCCGTATCGTCTGTTTGGTCATAAGAA
Organism: Chorisops tibialis; assembly: GCA_963669355.1. Taxonomy (NCBI): domain Eukaryota; kingdom Metazoa; phylum Arthropoda; class Insecta; order Diptera; family Stratiomyidae; genus Chorisops; species Chorisops tibialis. The sequence continues at coordinate 164,753,818 of OY770263.1, read as the reverse complement.
ATGTCCCATATACAAAAGGCTAATGCTAATTTATGACTGATTCAATGCCGGAATGTTGCGCGCACGATGAGTGTCCTTTACTTGGTGTTCTTCTTCTTCAGATCCATACCACATATCACGATCATCATCATCATAATCGGAATATGTGTAAGAAACCGACGAGTACCCCAACGAGTATAGAACATCTACCCACTCGTAATTCTTGCAGTCGTTCCTTTTTTTTCCCCTTCCTCTTCACTGCCGAGAGTATCATTTTCGAAATATGATTGTTCACGACAATCGGTTTATTTATTAGATTTTTATATTTTTGTTTCATTCATTTAATCCGGTTCTAAAGTGTCGGATTAAAGAAATCAATGGAATAAGAGTCGCGCCAAGTTTGAAAGAAAATTAAAAAAGAAAAATGAAAGAGTTTTGGGTTATTTTTTTATATTTTTATTTTGAGGGTTTTATTTCTTATTTTTTATGAATAAACTTTTTTAATCGAAATTTAATAAAGAGTAAAAATTTAGGGATTAGTACCCCTTTTGTTGTTGCGATTCAGAATTGTGCAATAAGAGAATCACAGAGCCGATTCACTAGATTTTTTTGGGTTATGGAACTCGATTTTTTCATTATTGCTTCAACTAGGTCAATTCGCGAATTTTTATATAAAATGAATTTTAGTTTAGTTTTGAAAGTCATTTTTATTGTATTAATTTTTCTGGGTTTGTTTAGGATATAGTTTTAAAATTATTCGAAGTGCGAAATTTCGAAACATGACTTAAATAAAAAAAAAGTTCAAGACGATGTGAGCTAAAACTGAAAAAAAAAAATTGTCTTTGAAAAAGATAATTTTTGAGTAAAACCATATTACACCCAAAGTTCGAACCTATAATCTAAATATCAGTTGAAATATGAAGATAGTACTACTACAAAGATTATTAAACGAAAAAAAAAACTGTTTTTCGTGAATCGGAGAACTTGCTTTCTTGGCATTACAAAACTGTCAGCTAGACAAACTTTCATCACGTTTTTTGGGAATAATTAGGGAAATAAAATATTTGCGGATAGTAACAGTTTTTACTTGTTTGCATTTTCACGTCGTTTTGAGCAATTTTTGGCAAAAAGTGGAATAGTTTAGTACTAAGCAAACAACTTTGACGCTAAATACGGATTATTTTGAACTGATCCCAGTGGATGATTTCATTAAATGTCTCTAACTTTTGATGATGCGAGCCCATTACGAATTTTTTAAAGATTTATCTCATATTTCTAAAACACATCAAAAGAATCTTTTCTCTTTGTCCGCAGTTATTGAATTATTTTTATAATTTATACTCAAATCTCGGATAGGATTATTGGCGTCAGATTCCGAACAAATATCAGAAACATCACAGTTCTGCGTACTAACTGCCCCAACAACTGGTGACAAAGAGGCATTTCGTGACGATTTTTGTGCACCTTCAAACGTGTACCAAGAGGTCATATTATTATCATCTCCGGAGATTTGAACGCTCAGGTTGGCTCTGACAGCACTGCACTAGATCACGTAGGGAGAACTCCCCGTGACCCTTGTGTCGATATGATGTGTCATAACCTTGGATTAAGAAACCCGAGTTTTGTAGTACTCGGCAAATTGTCATCGCAGAAACAGAAACAAAGTATTTTGGGATTCCTTTCATGTTCTGAGTAACATAAGTCGAGTAAGGGATGGATGTGAAAATTCCCATGAAAGTCGATCTTCGGAGTTGTATCTAATAACTACCGTATCGAAAATCTTGGCTTAGATAAATTTTAATAGGAAAAGCAATGTCGTAGGGGGCACTCTCGAAGATGACCTAGCTGAATTCCGTAAGGAGTGGTCTCAAACAAACCATTCAAACACACTACTACGGATAATAGTGAAGCAGTCCGACGAAATGGCTTTGCCTCTACTTCGCTTCTCTGTGGACTTCGAGAATGTTTCGACAGCGTTAACTGAGATTACATGTGGCATACTTTGCGCAAAAGAGGTATTTCAGATAAGAATATATCTAGCTATAATTAAAGAATCGTAAGGAGATGCAAATTGTCGCGTCTTAAGGCGAGGAAAGACTGTTTAATTTCTTAAGTCACTTTGATTATGCTGATGACGTGTGTTTGGTTGCACTTAACCGATCGAACTAAGAGCTGCATTCTAAATACGAAGAAGTAGGACTGAAAATGACTCCGCCATAGACGGTTCCAAGCCCGGTTTGAGAAAGGAGGAGGGAACATGGAGTTAACCTGAATGGCCAGTAACACCAGTGCATCTCAGGAAGTAGGCAAAAAGTATGACATAGTTGGACTTGCAGCATAGCTGTGAGAACTCCAGCATATTATATTTAGCTCAAAACTCTGACCGTTTTTCTACTAGGGTATAATAAATAAGTAGGACCGGTCCTCCAGGTCGGGGGTTGGGAGAGACGCCGACAACGCATCACCGGAAAAAGAACACTGACCAGAAACCTGAAGAATAGACTCGGAACGGATGGACTCAACGGCAACGACCCCGCAAACGAAAAATGGACTACTCTATTGGATCTTGGAATGTTCCATCCTTATTTAGGACAGGAGCTCTGAAAAACACAACATCAACATAACTGCCATCCAAGAAAAGAAATGGCTCGGTAACGAAATCATGGACATGAGATCACACACAATCTACCCAAGTGGAAAATTGTCGGGAAGCAGAGAATTTGGAATCGCTTTTGTCGTTGACAAAAAATTTAAACAGCAGGTCACGAGCTTCAGACCATTAAGTGAAAGATTGTGTACAATCCGAATAAAAACTAAATTTTTCAACACTTGGTTGATCAACGTTCACGCACCAACAGAAGACAAGGACGATACAACAAAAAACGAATTTTATGCCACCCTAGAGACAACCTATGATTCACTGCCCTCGAACGACCTAAAAATAGTCTTAGGGGATTTTAATGCAAAAGTCGGAAAGAAAGAGGCTCATAGAGGAACAACAGGAGTCTCAACAGTCTCCATGACATAACCAACGACAATGGCCAAAGTCTTATTGATTTCGCAAGCAGCAAAAATATCATAGTAAGCTCTACGTACTTCCCACATCGCGATATTCACAAACGAATGTGTGCATCACCAGATGGTCACACCTTCAACCAAATAGACCACGTTCTAATTGAGAAAAGGGCTGTTTCCAGAATAGTTGATGTACGAACTCTCCGCGGTGCGAATTGTGACTCTGCTCAATATCTAGTCGGAGCTAAGTATCGATGCAGAATAGATTGTCGTGGATATTAGAAAACGAGTAGAGCTCGCAAATTCAATGTTGCCAAGCTTAGCGACGAATTGGTGGTGCAGGCTTACATGTTAGCATGTAATAAACACCTGACACCAATATATGAAAATATCCAAAATATGCCAGTGAAGAATGCGAGGATGAAAATACGAGAAGGCATCAAATCATCCGCAGAAGAGGTATTAGGATATCAAGCACTGCGAAAAATAATGATTCGTTCGACCAAGAATGCCGCGATGCAATAAATAGAAAGAACGAGGCTTACAAAATTTTTTTTGAACGACCAACACGACCAAAAAAGAAAGGTATGACGAGCTTAGGCGAAATGCGAAAAAGACCTGCGGACGAAAACAAAGGAAGTACCATAATGACAAAATACAAAAACTGGATGACGACATGAGAAAAAATAAAACGCGGGACGCATACGCAATAGTAAAAGACTTAAAAAAGGAATATAAGTCAAAAACCAGTCTCTGACGCAGAGGGCAACATCATAAGCGACACACAAGAAACATCCTTTGAATCCCACCCCATTAGCAGCGATCACGAAAGACAATATTTCAATTGAAGACTCATTTGACAAAGATGAACCATCATCGACACTACCCACGCTTGCTGAAATCAAAGCAGCCCAATGTGACCAAAAACTAAACAAAGCGTCGGGAATTGACGAAATACTAGTTGAACTTCTGAAAAACGGCGGAAATTTTTTCACTGAAATACAGCACAATATGATCTGCAAAATTTGGACAGAAGAAATCATACCCGACGACTGGCGAAAAAGCATTATATATCCAATTTACAAGAAAGGAGACAGACTCTGCTATGAGAATTACAGAGGAATATCATTGTTGTGTATGTCCTATAAAGTACTGACAAAAATAGTTGAACGTCGTCTTAAGCTCTATACTAATCAAATAATTGACGAATACCAAGGCGGATTCCGGTGAAACAGGTGCTTGAGAAATGCTGGGTATATAACACAGACGTGCAGCAAATCTTCGTAGATTTTAAACAAGCATACGACAGTATCGACAGGAGCGTACTGTACCAAATCATGCTTGACTTTGGAATTCCTCCAAAACTAGTCCGACTAACAAGACTCACAATGACGAACACTGAATCACAAGTGAGAATACAAACCGATTCCAAAACCAGTTTTCAGGACGGAATGTGGTTTAAAGCAGGAAGATGGTCTAGCCCCCATGCTTTTCAACTTGGCACTAGAGTATGTCATCCAAAAAAACCCAGTTGACACCAACGGGACACTACTATTCAAGTCCACCCAGCTAAGTAGCATACGCTGACGAAATTAACATTCTAACAAGGTCCTTCCCTAGTACTAAAAAGGTATTTGTCAATCTTGACTCCACCGCAAAAGAAGGCATGTTGCGCATTAATGAAAGTAAAACAAAAGTAATGACGCAAACGAGAAGGAGATTGCCAATCAGACAAAACATAACAATCGCGGAATATAATTTGGAGAGTGTGGACAACTACATATATCTTGGGGCTAATCTAGCAAAGGAAGGTAATGAAACAGATGAAATCAAACGACGGATAATACTTGCAAACAAGACGTATTATTCGGTACTTCCAATAATGAAATCCAAGAAAGTGCACAGGAACAATAAACTGCGGATTTATAAAACTGTTATACAACCTGTGCTCTGTCATGGCAGCGAGACGTGGACATTAACGCAAACTTCCGAAAAAGCAAATAACGCATTCAAAAGAAAGGTCCTCCGAAGAATTTTGGGACCAGTGAAGGAAGGAACGGAATGGCGAATAAGATACAACCATGAGTTGTATCAACTCTACAACGAGCCAGAAGCTTCAACGTTCATCAAGCTATGTAAACTGCAGTGGGCTGGCCATGTAGAGCGAATGAAAGACAGAAGAATCCCCAAACGTACTCTGAAGGGCAAAGCGAGTGGTGACCGGCCAGTAGACAAGCCACGCAAGCGATGGGAAGACTCGGTTAATGAAGATAACAAAGCCATATTAAAAAACATAACAGGGCTACGATTGCGCGTAATGCGCAATCTTACGATACTCTAGATTAAATAGACTTTTTTTGTGACCCCAAGAAATTTTGTATGTGGAGTGTTAGAAGGGATGATAGCATTGAACTAATTTTTTCCCCATCATGCTAAAGTAGCTTTAAAAATGTTTTATTCAAAATGCTTACTCCAAAAATTGAATGGGAACTGAGAAAATTAGTGAGTTAGATTTAATGAAAATGTGCAGTTTGTATGGGAGGTGGTAGAAAGAGTGGGGGAATTTTAGTGATATTTTCAGAAATAACTAAGAATATTATAAAATTGACATCCCTTAAATTTCAGAATAGTGCCATTTATACTTTTCAAGAAAATCGATTTTTTCTGAGGTTGTGAAACTGTGTCATATTGTATGGGAGGGGGTAGAAGCAGTGAAGCTAATCAAATATTTTTTTCTGATATTAGTGATAATACTAATTAAGTATTTATTACCAAATATGAGCTCAATAAATGTTATATGTTCTGAGAAAATCGTCTTAGAGCATTTCATGAAAAAGTGATGTTTGTATGGGAGGGGGTGGAAGGAGAGGGAGGACTTCAATAATTTTTCTACTGTAGATTTATATTATTATGAAAGTGATATATCCCAAAATTCAGCGTGATAGCTTTCATACTTTTTGAGTAAATCCATTTATTGTCAAATTGCGAAATTGTGTCATTTTGTATGGGAGGGGGTAGAAGGGGTGAAGCTAATCGTCTAATTTTTTTTGGCCTTACTAATAATTTTAAATAAATACTTGGTCCACAATTTCAGCTAGCTAAATTTTATACGCACTGAGTAAATTGGCTTAGAATAATTCATAAAAAGTACAGTTTGTATGGGGGGTGGTAGAAGGAGGGGTAGGACACACATAATTTTATACGGTAGATTGATATTATCATAATAGTAATACATTCCAAATTTCAGCTTAATAGCTTATATACTTTTTGAGCAAATCTCTTCATTGTGAAATTGCGCAATTGTGTCATTTTGTATGGGAGGGGGTAGAAGGGGTAGAGCGATTTGGCCCGTCCACGAACTTGACCTTACTTTTTTGTCAAAAACGACGTGTACAAAATTTGAACTATCTAGCTCAACGCGTTCTCAAGCTAGAGAGCGCACGGACGGACGGACATCCGGTTTTGAGATTTTTGAGTGATAATATGAACTTCTGTATCATTCATTTTTTTCTCCGAACCTTATTTCTTAGCGTTACAAACTTCAGAGCAACGTTATAATACTCTCGGATTTCATCTAGAGTATAAACATAAAAGAATTATAATTGGGCGTAAAGCCCAATCATATGATACTCTAGATGAAATGAGAAAGAGTTCAATGTACCGGAAAATATGTCACCTCCAATTTTTTTAAATAATTAATAGTGACTTTTGTATGGGAGGTGGTAGAAGCAGAGGAGGAAGATTTGTAATTTTTGGATACGACACCTAATGTGATATGCAAAACATGTCGTGCTGAATTTAAGGTTTGTAGCTTTCATTATTTTCCATTGGACATAGTTTTCCTGAAATTGAGGCATTTGTATGGGAGGTGGCAGAGGAAGTGGAGCGTTTATAATGATTTTGAAACTGCTTATCATCATCCTTATCACCACGCTTTGATTCAATTTCAAATTCGATTGTTCTAATATATTCGAAGGAGAAATGCTTTTCTTGAATTTATAATACAGATATTTGTATGGGAGGGGATAGAAGGAGTGAAGACGAGCTGATAATTTTTTCTAGCATTTATAGAAATTATTAAAAAACCAATTCTGGCAAAATTTTAAGTTTATACTTTTTCTAGTTTTAATGGAAATCGATATAATGCACATAGCAAAAATTATACATTTGTATGGGAGGGGGTAGAAGGAGTGTACGGATCAAAACACATTTTTTTCTCGTTATTGATAATTCTATTTGTATACTTTAGGCAAAATATGAAGTTGATAGCCTTAACAGTTTCAGAGAAAAATAATTTAATTTAAATTTAAAAATTTCGTGAAATTTGTATGGGAGGGGGTTGAAGGGGTGAGGTGAAGTTGATAATTTTTTCAATGCTGATTGCAATTGTAATAAAATGAATTCTGGCAAAAATTCGTTTTTATAACTTTGCTAGTTTCAATGAAAATCGAAAAACTGCATTTTTTCAAAATTATGCATTTGTATGGGAGGGGGTAGAAGGAGTGACGGGATCAGATCAATATTCAGTAATATTATTGACATTTATATCGTTATACTTTAATCTAAATTTCAAGACGATAGCTTAAATAGTTTCAAAGGAAAATCAATTTCTGAAAATTTGGGAATTTCCTGAAATTTGTATGGGAGGGGGTAGAAGGAGTGGGGAGAATTGGCCTGTTCACGAACTTAAAGTTCCTTTTTTGCTAAAAATGACACACAAAAAATTTCAGTACGATAGCTGGAAGCTTTCGAGAGTTATGCTGTAGACAGACGCACAGACGGACAGACAGCAACTCGGAAGAAGTTTTTGAGCGACAACAAATATTTCTGTACCCTTGGCGGCTCTGTGCGAGCATTATTTCTTAGCGTTACAAACGGTAAGGCAAACACAATATACTCTCAGATTTCATCTAGAGTAAAATTAGCAGCTGGAGGATGCGGTCTTTGGATCGAGATGATTGGAGGCGACGACTTCAGGAGGCCAAGGCCCGATTTGGGCTATCGCGCCATTGATGATGATAACTGAAAATAAATATGCGTAAAACAAGTTCATGTACATGGGCTCAAAATCAAGCACACTGATTGTTCTGAATGGACAAGATGTGGAAGAGGTACAAGATTTTTGTTACTCGACAGCATTGTCTGCATGGACGGCGGAGCCAAAAAGGATTTTGAGGTTCGCATAAAGAACGCTCGTCAGGCCTTCGGTATCATTTCTCTGTCTCTAAGTTAAGAGAGGTCTCCATTCGCTCGAAGCTACATGTTTTTAACGAATGCTTAGAATTCGTGTTGTTATATGGTTGTACTACATGAAAAGTGACCTTTCAACCAAAAAACTGCAAAGTTTCGTAAACCAGTCCCTCTGGCGTATAGATACTTTTTCCAAAATTGATCTCTAGCGACGAACATTGGAGTATAACTGGACATACTAGAATAGGCATGGAGATTCAAAGACGAAGGTGGCAGTGGTTCGGTCTCACTTTGAGGAAATTAGAGCAAAGCATGGCCAAACAAGTCCTGGATAATAATCTTCAAGGAACACTTTGGGTCAGTCGACCATGTAAGCACATGGAAGCGAGCAGTTGAGCAGGAGGCCAGAGCAAAAATTAAGTCTTGGCGATGACTAAAGACTGTTGCTCAGGATCTCGCTTAGTGTTTCTGTCCTATACCTCTTGAAGGGGTCTGAACATGAAAATTAAATACTCCTAGAAGTATATTTAGAAACATTATAATGTATCATACATTCTACACAAATAAGCAAAGAAATATTTTAAACATCTCTCAAATGTACTAAAGGAAATAATTCGGTCAATAATTCTACTTAAGTTTTATTAAAAAGATAAGTTTTTACAATCGATTCTTAAAACCACCTCACAACACTTCTAAGTTTGAACTATAACAGAATTGTAAACATACAAATTTCCAAAATTTATGTAGACCATCAATAAGGAAAAAATATGAAAAGGTGAATTCGATCATGATCAATAGAGCTCTCGATCAGAAAAATAGAAAAGTGTGTGTGTGCATAGATCATTACCGTGATCAAAGAAGCCGGTTTACATTACAGAATGGAATAAAAACCTCTTAAATCAATAGCACGAGCTTAAGAACCCTCTATATCTCAGCTAAAATTATAACCTACACTTAACTTCTTAACGCAAGATCATACCGCGGCGGCCTATTCAACCTCACTCTCTCAAACCTTCTGCAAATCTACTCCTCTCGAAGACTAAGACATGTATTTCTTTCTTTCTTTTCTCTTCTTTTTTTCTTTCATCTTTTTTAACAATAATTAAAAGATCGTTAATCAGATCTAATCTAATCTCTCTTGAATATCAAGTATCACTCAAGATCACTTGCCATCAATACAGACAATTTTTTCAATAACAATTCGCATTTTTATATTTGAAGCGAAATAATAATAAAAGCGTGAAGAAAAAAAATATGACAAGATCATTTACACAATGAATTTTGAAGAAAAAAAAAATCAGATCGCGTCGGTTTGCCTCTGAAAAAGGCAAAAGATTTTAATGTTTTTTTTTCGTCGATATCTTAAGAAAAATAAAAGTGTATGATATACTTAGCATATACCAAGACGACGGAAAAAATGTATCTTTTCTAAAGCTTAAATAAAAACACTTGAAAGCCCAATGATTATCTGGTATACATGATTCCCCGATTCATTCATAGAGCATCACTTGAAATTTTCATAGACTTATTATTTCAATTCATAGGGCAGAGAAAAAAGAAAAACAGAACTTTCCCACTTCGTTTCGGAACAGAAATCCATTAAAGTGTTATGGATACCATTGTTGAAGATCATTCGAATTTCTATGGAGATCATGCGCCCCCCGATTATCCCACCTTAGATCCGATCGGATACCTTACCAAAAATCTTAAAGAGTAACTTGCATAGATTTTGAATGTCGCATTGCTGTTTCAGTCAAATTTTTATGGTGGTAGTGGTATTGAGCAGTTTTCAGTACATGAAGATCATCGACGCACGATCAATTTCATTTCAATGGACCATCGTAATAAAAGGCCACACCGACACATTCCATTTTAAAGTAATTTAAAAGAAGAAGAAGATGAGAAATATGTATGTACCTCATCTCCATCATTTTCAGGTGATCTTGCTTCTTCTTTCGAGATCTTTCCGAAACGTCTGGCCACACCAGACATTCTGGCACCTAAATTTCTACCTTTAGTCTCGTCTTGTTTTCGGTATTTAAGTCATACCTGACCGGGACTGAATACGAAAATATCTTCTTATTTTTTTTTCTTCTCGTTTCTTACATAGATTATACCTTTTGTGCCCTTATCTCACCTGGATATTATTTTTATGACATTCTAACAAAATGGGATAATTCCTGAACAGAAGATGAAAAAAAAATTAAGAAAGAAAAGAAATATATAGAAGCATTCAGAGTTGTACCTTATTCTTGTTATCTTATTCTCATCGTCTTCCTGTTTCGGTGTTATCTTTCACAAGAAGTTTATACTCAAGAAATATTTATTTGGTGTTTTCTACGGTTTTAAATTTTTTTTTTTTTTTTAAAGTCCCTCCTCCTTCTCTCCAAACTTAAGATGTTTGTTAACTTCTCGGCTATGTATCTGGAGATATAAATATACTTAAAGATTCTTTTGTATTAATACCTGATGTGCACGTTCTTCGACTAATAAACCGTTTATATGGCCTTTTAGTAAAAATCTTTTGTGTGATCGAATCCACCAACAAGATATCTACTCAATAATATTCTGAAGTAATAAAAGACATCTTGGTTTTTTTATTTATTTATTTATTTTTTTGTAATTCAGGATAGGAAAAAAGAAGGTAAAGGGGAAGCTGTCGAGTTTTTTAAGAATGATCTTTTTGATGTCTTGTAGGTATTATAGCTTTGATATGGTGGCTTAGCTAAATGTGTCGGTTTTATGTTTGATACAATCGACATACAAAACGTTTCTATCAATAAAAGGGAGTCTTTTAAGACATCAGTGGGTGATCAGTCATTTCGGATTAAATTAAATTGGGAATGATTAAGGGGCCTCTGTTTCTATTTTTTTTTTTTTTGACAAGGTATTCTAGCAAAGCTTAAAAATTAATAGAATATAATACAAAGTAACATAGTCCTTGAAAACTTTTTAGAATTGGATTCATTAAGTTTTTTTCTCTCAAGAAAAGAAACTTTCTCCTGTATGAAAATTTTTTTTACTAAATTTTGAACCAATTTAACTTTGGTTCTCACCCTGAAAATCTCGATTTCAAGTTTAGAATTATATGATATTCATATGCAAACTCCTATAAAGTAAGTTTTTCAGAGGTTTTGAGAAAATTTCTTTACAAAGAAAAACAATTTTCGAGTAGCGGAACAAACATTCAGACAGAGTGAACAGTTCAATAATTTTTTGGACCTTAATATCACAGAAATTGTGCAATTGACAACTGCTTCTTTGCAATTAGCATGGGAGAATACTGATAAAGCGGTGCATTTTCATTTTTTAAATTTAATTGATAAACGATAATGAATTATTCATTATTATATTCTAAATGAAATCTGAGAGTATTATAAGTTTGCCACAAAGTTTTTAAGGCTAAGCAAAAAGACTCGGAGAAAAAAATTAATGAGACCTACCGCAAGTTCATATTCATCTCCAATGGCGCGATAGCCCAAATCGGGCTCTGCCCTCCCCAAAACGTCCCCAATCGACTCGATCCAAGGACTGCGTCTTCCAGCTGCTAATTTTTAAAATGGCTTTGCTATCTTCATCAACCGAGTATTCCCATCGCTTGAGTGGTTTGCCTACAGGCCGGTTTCCACTCGCTTTGCCTCTAAGAGCACGTTTGGGATTCTTCTGTCTCCCATTCGCTCAACATGGGCAGCCGAATGCAGTTTACGTAGCTTGATGAACGTCGAAGCTTCTGACTCGTCGTAGAGTTGATACAACTCATGGTTGTATCTTATTCGCCATTCCGTTCCTTCCTTCACAGGTCCCAAAATTCTTCAGAGGACCTTTCTTTCGAATGCATCAACTGCTTTTTCGGAAGTTCGAGTTAATGTCCACGTCTCGCTGCCATAACAGAGCACAGGTCGAATAATAGTTTTATATTTATATTCGCAGCTTGTGCATTTTCTTGGAACCTCCTTAGCACTAGGGAAGAATCTTGCTAGGATGCTAATGTCAGCGTATGCTACTAGTTCGGTGGACTTTAACAGTACTGTCCCATTGGTGTCGACTGGGATTTTTTGACGACATACTCTAGTGCCAAGTTGAAAAGCATGGGGGCTAGAACATCTCCATACTTTAACCTACATTTCGTTTGAAAGCTGGTTGTGAAATCGGTTTGCATTTTCACTTCCGATTCAGTGTTCGTCATTGTGAGTCTTTTTATTCGGACTAGTTTCGGGGGAATTCCAAAATCAAGTATGATTTGGTACAGTACGCTCTTGTCGATACTGTCGTATGCCGGTTTATAATTAACCAAAATTTGGTGCACGTCTGAGCCATATTCCCAGCATTTCCCAAGCACCTGTTTCACCGAGAATATCTGGTCTGTTGTAGATCGTCCGGTTGTGAATCCACTTTGGTATTCACCAATTATTTCCTTAGTATAGGGCTTAAGACGACGTTCAATTATTTTTGTCATTATTTTATGGGACGTACATAACATTGATATTTCTCTGTAATTCTCACAGCAGAGTTTGTTTCATTTCTTGTAAATTGGACATTTGATACTTTTTCGCCAATCATCGGGTATGATTTCTTATGCATATCATGTTATGCAGTATTTCAGCGACACAGTTTCCACCGTTTTTCAGAAATTCAACTGGAATTTCGTCAATTCCCGGTGCTTTGTTTAGTCAGATAGGTCTGCTTTAATTTCAGTAACCTCAATTGACATGTAGTCTGCCGTAATCGGTGCTAATGGGGTGGGATTGAGAAGAAGTTCAAAGTAGGGAGCCCATCTCCTTTTGATATCATAATAGAACCGAAAAGATTTTTCGACTTCGTGAACACAAAACGTAAAAGTTCGGGTTATCCCGTAACCATGTCCAATGGAATGACCCAATCTTCCTGCAGGCATGATATCTGCGATATGTTTGCTGACCGTTTTCGCGACGTTTTTGGAGCCCAGTCGTATTCGACCGAAATCGAGCCCAACATTTCGGTTCCTCCACTCGTTGAAAATATTTCATTAACAATTGAGGAGGTGCTTGATACACTTACAACTACTGATGTCAAAAAAAGTTCAGGTCCTGATCTCATTCCCCCCTTATTCTTATCGAAATGTGCCCTTCAGCTCTCAACACCTCTATACTGGCTCTTTAACAAGTCACTCTCATTGGGATTATTTCCATCGGCTTGGAAATCGTCGCATCTCACACCCATCCATAAGAATGGTGACAAACAAAATGTGGAGAACTATAGAGGTATAGCTATTCTATCAGCCATACCGAAATTATTCGAAAAAATTATCTGCAACAAATTAACCAAAATAATCAACCCTATTCTTAATGAGCAGCAGCACGGTTTTAGAAAAGGGCGTTCAACCATGACTAACCTCATGATTCTCGTATCTGATACACTCTGCGCAATGGAAAATGGGCATCAAATCGACGCAGTATATACTGACTTTAGCAAAGCCTTCGACCGAGTTGATAACAACATCCTGATTTTAAAATTAAAAAAAATTGGTATTGCAGGATCCCTACTTGACTGGATTAAATCCTATCTCAGTAATAGAACTCAATTTGTCAAATTCCAAGGCTTTATTTCCAAGGAAATAGTAGTGTCCTCTAGGGTACCCCAAGGAAGTCACTTGGGACCTCTCTTATTTAACATTTTCATCTCAGATTTATCTGAAGTATTAAAAAATGTCTCGCATCTATTGTACGCTGATGATCTGAAAATATATCAAACTGTTACCTCACCCGATGATGCCGCATTCCTGCAATCCAAGCTTATTGCACTAGATGAGTGGTGTAGTCAGAACAAGTTAGAGCTTAATGTCGGTAAATGCCACACGATAAGGTTCTCACATAAAAGATCCACATACCTACATGACTATTTCCTAAGTGGATCTCAACTACATCGCGTAGATCAAATTGAGGACCTCGGCATTCTACTCGACAATAAACTGTGCTTTAAATCTCACCACAACCGATTAATCTCAAAAGCCAATAAACTTCTTGGATTTATTAAGAGAAGAGCCAAAGAGTTTAAGAATGTATGGGTCACTAAAACATTATTCTGTTCTCTTGTCCGTCCTGTTCTGGAATATGTATGTCCCATTTGGGATCCCTCTTTCAGTTATATAGCAATAGAATAGAGTCAATACAGAAGCAATTCCTTCTCTTTGCTCTTAGGGATTTGTATGATCCTAGTGACATTGAAAACCTTCCACCGTACGCAACTAGGCTCCAAATATTAAATCTTTTACCTCTTAGTTCTAGAAGAACTATGCTCACATCCTGTTTTACCTTAGATGTTTTGAATGGCGATATTATGGTAGATCACATATCAAATAAATTCAGACTCAATGACAATGTCAGGCTGACGAGACATTCAGGACTACTAAAGGAGTATCCGCATAGTACAGTTTACGGACAAAATGAGCCTATTAACAGATGTTGTAGAGTATTTAACAAATTCAGTGCACACTACACACCCCCAATGAGTAAATTGACATACAAACTAAGACTGCGCTCTGTTTTGTAAAGTATCCAAAACCCTATATGAACATCCTTCTACCAGTGCCCATCTTACTAGTATAGATTAAGTTATGTACGTTAATTTGTTTTAAGTTACATTAAATTAAATTAAATTAAATTAAAAAATATAAGTTAATGATTATGTAACTAAATATCTTGTTATGATAAATAAATAAATAAATTTCATTATGGTGCTTCCTTTGTTTTCGTCTGCAGGTCTTTTTCGCATATCGCCTAAGCTCGTCATATCTTTCTTTTTTGGCTCGTGTTGGTCGTTCAGTAAAGATTTGGTAAGCCTCGTTCTTTCTATCTATTGCATCGCGAAATTCTCGGTCGAACTAGTCATTATTCTTTCACTGTGATTGATATCCTAATACCTCTTCTGCGGAGGATTTGATGCCGTCTCGTATTTTTATCCACACATTCTCCACTGGCATATGATGTTTTTATATATTGGTGTTAGGTGTTTAACACATGCTGACTTGTAAGCCTGTGACACCGTTTCGCCTTTAAGCTTGTCGACATTGAATTTTCGAGCTCCGTATGCTCTCTAACTTGGAAACAAGTTGAGCTACAACTTTAATATTTCACACAGATATAAAATCAAAAATTTGTCAGACTTTAGAACTATATAGTCCTTAATTTTGATAAAAAATTTAAGTTGGGGGTGTAACGGGAGGGAGGTGGAAAGTAAAAATGTTGAAAATTTTGAGTGATTTTTTTATGGCTCTGGTAAAAGATACAAAGTTCAAATTTTGCACGTCGACACATCTATTTGATGTACACAGAAAAAAATAGTAATTTGTTCCAAAATTGTTATGCACCGAATTGGGGGTCTGACGTGCACAAGGTGTTTCATGTGCAATGAAAAAACACATTCCAAGTCGACTTTATTATTAAAATAATAAAGTAATTAGTGATAGGGGTAGCATGATATCTAATATTCAGGCAGATCATCATCATCAATGGCGCTACAGTCCAGCTCCGGCCTTGGCCTCCTATATGCTTCGTCTAGGTATTCTTTTGTCTTGCTTTCGCTGTACGTGACCAGCCCACTGTAGCTTTCGAAGTTTAATGAGAGTAGAGAAGTTCAGATAGACTAGGAGATCTCCAGTGAAACGTAATTAATGGAACCCGTATGGACAATTATCTTCAAGTTAACTGACTAGTTTGAGATTGACAGCTGTTTCCATCACTTTTAACAGCACTGAGGTAAATAGTTCGAGGGAATCGCTTTGTTTCCTATCTTAGGAATTGGTCGGACATTCGTCATTTTCCACATGGTTGGAAAGTGTCCTGAAGAGAATGATAGGTAAAATAGATTTCGAAGAGGTTCAGCCAGAGAGTAAAAAAATATTTCTTAATTTTAAAATTATATCATTCTGAAACTTTTTTCGTTATTAATTGCATTAAAATGTTAAATAACTCATGACACCTCGCCACTTACAAACACCTACTCCATCTGGAACGCTGCATTTACCACGGATATCTATTATAAAAACTGCTTAATCTGGAATTTGTACACTTTTCTTTGCATTTTGATGTTTCTTGAATATCGAAAAAGAAAAGACAGTTGACAGTTTTTTTAAATTTAAGATAACTTCAAATTAAACTTGAAGGAATCTTAATTCACCATTGTTAAGAAATTTCTGTAATGACTTGATAAAATAGGTCACATAAGCCACCAAATCTGAAAGACTAATAACTTTTCTTAATTATTATTCAATTAAAAGACCTGCATAAATAAATCCTTAAGGCATTCTTTTGATGTCTACTAAACATCATTCATAATATAATCGACACATCAAGTGTCTGGAACCCTGTGGCTGAATTTTTCACCTACGAAATGTTTTTGTTGAATATTTTATTCAGTTATTCTTCAAATCTACCACCAACGAAATAGAAGCATCGTTTTCCTTCGGCGTACAATAAGGTGAAAGGGAAGATAACATACCCCTTCATAAATCCTATTCTATGGTATTCTTTTCATAATTCCATTCTTCTATTTTTACTTTCGGTGTATCTTTACCTGAGATTTAAGTTATGCCTAAGTGAAAATTAAAAGTGATGTAGGCGACAAACTGTCTGGCATGATGAGACATTGATACAGAGAGGAATTAAGGGATGGTGACTTGAAGATATCGATCTCTAAACCTTTTTTTAAGGCACCGAGTATAACTTAGGAAGTCACCCTTTAATGCATTGCACAGTTAAGTTGGTAAAGGACTAAAATTTGGTGAATTATGGAAATTCGGATGGAGAGAGAAGAAAATGACGGTGAACATTATTCTTGAAGGACTGGAGGTTATACCCGTTTGGAAAAACGTTAGCCGGCAATGCGTTCCAGAGTCTCTATGTTCGCGAAATGAATGACCGCCTAAATTTCACTGTACGGGAAGATAAAAGTTTGACAGTATACTGGTGCGCATGTTCCGCTTGACAAGTATGTGGTGGAAAAGTGCAAAGTAAAGGAATAATAGTAGCATAGTTCCGAACTGCATTTAATTTCTATAATTAGCGAATTCTAAGAATAGACTAAGTATTCTTCGGGCAGATTTCGCATCGAAAATTAAATCGAACACTTGACGTTAACGTAATTAATCCGCAATTTAAACCAAATCTTCGGTATAAATATCGAGTATGAAACTGACAAATTTTTTTTTTTTTTGAGTACTTACGGACTATTGTAACCTTTGTCTTTCCTGAATGACCTACTATTGAAAGAAAAGTGGAACCGACTAATACAGATATGCAGCTCGAAAAAATGAAACAATAAACTGACAAAGAGGAGTAGCTGTGGCGCCAATAAAGAATAATCCCTATTGTTTGAGCCCAGAATCGGTTTTGTGCAACTTTTGCTGGTGGACCCCAATTTCGAAGTGTTTTGGAGGTACTGCAGATAATGACGCTGTAAATGCTCTGCATCGAGGAAAGTAAAGCTATGGAAAGTTATAGACAAAAATATTTCAAGAGAATGAAATATTCGGAGAGCAATCAACAGAATCTTTAAATATTGTACATGAAAATGGCTATGAATTATAATCTTAAGACAATAATTAACATTTTCAAAATTAACATATTCGATCCCAATTCCATCCCTGCCCATTCAAATTTGAAAGTTAGTATTTTTTTTGCAGTATTTAAATCTCACCTTGTCCAAAAAGGATAACAATTAAGAATGGCTTCATCCCGTAGCACATACCCTTCAGTATAATATACCCGTGTATATACATAAGCATCTACGAACATTTTTGTCATTTTGTTAGCGCACAAACATCCATTGCATTGTGTCCTTTGGGACTGTGTTTAAGAACAAAACAACAACAATAACAAAAATCATCGTCATTTTAGTATACATATACATATGTTATCCTATCCTACAGTCTTTCCATTCACGTTCATGTTTCTTCTAAAGGACATTTCGAACAATACTACTGAGAAACGAAATGACAATGGGGCACTCTTTTATGATTTTTCCATTTTTCCTATTTTCAATTTTTTTTTTTTGCCTTAATATCCACCCAAAAAGCCTTCCATAATATATTAATATAAGGGATAGGTA
The DNA here is from genome assembly GCA_963669355.1 of Chorisops tibialis. Taxonomy (NCBI): domain Eukaryota; kingdom Metazoa; phylum Arthropoda; class Insecta; order Diptera; family Stratiomyidae; genus Chorisops; species Chorisops tibialis. The sequence continues at coordinate 164,735,551 of OY770263.1, read as the reverse complement.
TGTAGAGTTCCTTGGCAGATCGATAGTATGAGGACAGAGAGAACGGACAGAGACACATCGTCGTCGTTGTTGCTGAAACGTTTCAACGCTATAGCTTATCCGTTTTCGAACACAAGGCAAGGACAATGAGTCTTGTCAATGACAATGGGTATGTTCTTCTAGCCGAGATAGTTACTTAAAGGATATCTCGAGTAGAAAGAAGCCAGCCAGTCAGAGTATTAGTAAAAAGTATTGAATATATATCTGGTGTTGTGTAGAATGTTTCTTTTTTATGTCATTCGTCTCATATTGCTGAAAGGTAATCTATTTTGATCGAGATCTGTTGTCGTTTCCATAAAGGATATTAACTATGTAATATTGAGTTTGGCGGTAAGGGATAAATAAAATACTACTCAGTTTTCAATTGTGGGCGAAGAAATGAAAGAAAAATTGATAGGATATTTGGTAATTTGATGTCCTTGTCCGATTCAGTCATTGGTGACGATTGAGAAAGGGTTAAAGAAAAGTTTCGTTGGATTTGCGTTCTAGTTGGTTTTTGGCCAATATTTTTATATGTCCTGAATATTTACCTATGTATCATTAACTAGTTTTCTATATGTAACATGCGTTAATGTTCTCTGTTCGATGTCGTAGCGTATGAGCGTATGTACTTAATTTTGAGTCCATAGTTGTTTTTAGGTACCAATTTGTCCTATGTAAATTCTGAACCAATGACTGTAATAATACTGGGGCATTTCATAATTATACTTTGTAATTATTAAAAAAAACGCGTAAGACCAATCATACTATACTGGGTATGAAAAAGAGATTTTTTGTGATCTTAAGAACATTTTCAGGGGTAGAAGAGTAACAGCTTTCAACTTTTTTTTTTCACATCATGCTGGATTAGATTTAAAAATGTTTTTTTTTTTTTTTGCAAGTTAAGCTCCGAAAATTCAATAGGTACTAATAAAATTAGTGTATTGGATTTAGTGAAAATGTGCAGTTTGTAAGGGATAGTGATAGTGGGAGTTTTGATGAATGAACTTTATGCAATTGAATCCTCTCAAATTTCAGACCGCTAACTTTCACACTGTTAAAACAATCGATGTCTTGTAAAGTTGTGAAATTATTTCACATTGTATGGAAGTTGGTAGAAGTACTGAAGCTAATCAGTTAATTTTTTCGGATCTTATTTACTTATGTGTTTAATAAATCATTATACAAAATATAAAATTCTTAAAAAAAAATAAAAAACTCAACCTTATTATTAAATTATATACAATAAAAAAAAAACAATCGTCAGTAGCAAACATTTCTATAAGCCTATTGAAAAAAACAAGTGATCAAAAGAAGAAAAACAAATAATAATAATGATAAAGTAATAATAAAATCAATATTTGAAAGAAGTAGAAACTAAAAGGAATTTAAAATAATGCTTTTAAAAGTTGCTCGAGTATCGTTAATATCGATTTTGTCAGATATGAAATTATAATAACTAATGCATCTGGATATGGTTCATTCTGTCCATAATTAGTTTCCTGCTCACGAAATAGAATCCTTTGTCGGATCGGACATTCTGGAGCAAATATCGGGATGAAAGAAAGCTACTTTGGACAGTTAATAGGATAAGACATAATATCTTTCATTAACATAATGCCAATCATCAGTAGAAGTCTAGCGTCATAAGATAGAATATCAGGATCCCAGTTCAACTTACGGAGAGCAAATCCCGTAATGTTACGCTGGATGCGTTCAATTCGATTGATGTGTAATAAATGGACCGGATCCCATATAACACAGCAGTACTTCAAAAGGGATGGAACCAGATATGTGAAAAGAGCCTTAAAAATTAAAGGGTCTTTAAAGCCCGCCGCGTTCCGTTTAATGAAATTAAGCATTGAATTAGCTTTAGCAACTGTGTAATCTATATGAGGTACAAATGTGAATTTATTTTCAATTAAAAGGCCGATATCTTTGACTATAACCACTCATCATTATCTCCAATTTTATGCCTGAATAAAACAGGACTGAGATATCTGTAAGCGGATAAAATCAAGCATTTACTGATATTAAGTTTGAGAGAGTTTACTCCACACCAAACTAAAATTATTCAGGCCATTCTGAATTTTATAATAATCCTAAGAAAATGTTATACGAGAGAAAATCTTAATATCGTCCGACAAATGAAATGTGATTTATAAACAGAATAAATAGTGAATGACCCAGATGGCTGCACTGCGGAACCCCAGATTCCACAACAAATGTCAAAGCTATAATCGCTAATTTTAAATAACTGTTTTCTGTTAGATAAATACGAAGACAACCAGTGAAAGAGACTCGAGTAAAAGCCGAGAGACTGTAGTTTAGCAATAAGAAGTCCATAGTGGACTTTTGGAAATCTGTGTAGATAACGTTAACTTAAAATCCATCCTCAATGGTATCCTACGCAAATTTTGAATAGAGTTTGATATGATAATAGCAAATAGATTACTTAATTGGGAAATATGTTTTATCCTTGAAAATTGCTTCGAATAATTTCGGTATTGACGAAAGCATAGAGATGTGTCTATGATTTTCAAGTAGGTGCTTAAGACCTGCCTTATAAATGGCATTTTCCAGATGTTCAAAAACTCACCAGATGACATTGAACTTAAAGAAGGTGAGCAATTTTTTAAGAACATCGCCGTAATCAAACCAAAACCGGCGTTCTTTTGGCAGCCAAGATTACTAAAAGTTGATCGAACATCATCGTCAGACAGAGAGATATCCCCTAGGTCGAAAATAGCATTCAAAGAGTTATAATTGTCATATGACATCTCAGTTCGATCTGGATTGTATACTGACCTAAATTATGACGCACAAACCATTTTTTTTTTGAAGCGGTGTACAGATTTGCTCGATCAATTCTGGCTTATGATGCAGATCAATTTGCTTGCTAATTAATGAACTACGTACTGGCAGAAGTACTCCGCCGCCACGTAGCTTCCCGGTAGCGCGAGAAGAGCGATCGCATCGAAATACGACATAGTTGGAGTCGAAAATTTTTGCGAAAAGAACATTCAATTGTAGCCAAGTCGTTGTCTAGGCGATGACATCACAATCAAGTGATGAAGATGATATGATTACTAATAAAACTCGGGTATTGATGTTTTATTTTATTTTCTAAAAAATAACTTTACACGTAATTCAATGTTAACTCTTCTGCTAACATCCTAAGACTAACTTAATCTCTAAGAGCTTATCCTAATTTATAATTTACTGGCTCAGCATATGGGAAAGCAATATCATTTTGGATCTCATCGTTAACATTCGAAAATGCAAAAGTGCATCTACATTTTATGATGGGCTCAGGACCGTTTCTTAACACCTTAACCCAATGCCTATGTTTGCTTGCATAGTTTTTCCAATGCGCAAACATTAGATAAACGTGGGTATACTTGTGATCTTTTCCGATGCGTAAACATTGACCAAATATACCCACATTTCTCACATGTGTTTCCCGATACGTAACATATATAAGTGTTTTACTATGGAGTACTCGAATAAGACTACCTCCTCTTTTCTTTTTTACTCTATTAATGGATCCATCCTTACAGCAGTAACCAAAATAAAGGATTACTAATAAGGCATACAGACTTGCTGGTTTCGTCCTCCGCACGGCAGTCCAGTTTAACCGTCCAGGAACAGCTGCTCTCCTATTTTCCACACTCGTCCGCAGTATTTTGGAAATTAAATTAAATTGTTTTAAATTGTAGATCAGTATCTGGAACCCTCATCATTCTTGCCATGTTCGAGCCATCGAATCTGTTTAGCGTAGATTCACTCGAACCCTTTTCTACAGATTAAGGAAGCCTCATATCGACTACAATGGCAGACTTGAAGTACTTCACCTACAGCCACTGCATTTAAGGCGGACCTTCCTCAATGCTTGCTTCCTCTTCAAGCTGTGCAACTACCTGTTCGATACCCACCTCTGTGACGAACTGAACTTTAGACCAGGAATAGTCTCAACAAGGAATTCAGACATCTTCAATCCTCCACGAGCCTCTCTCGATGAAGACCATCACTCTCCGATGCTAAGAATGCAAAGGAACCATGACCGACTCCAAATTGGTTCTTTAGCTTCTTCTTTTCCTTTATTTAAGAATAGAGTTAAATCTAACATATTTAATGATTAAATTTGTATCTTTACTATTCATTTATTTTTTAGAGTATATTATTAACTATTATCTTCAATGTCCAAATTTTCCTCTTTGTTATTCTTTTCTTTTCCGTTGTTTAATTGAAATTGTAATCTGTTTGTTCAAGAGCCCAAATAAATAAATAAATAAAAAGCTCAGTAGTTTTCGTCCGAGTACCACCCGCATTAATAGTAGACTGAAACGTGGGAGGATACTTCACAACAAACTGAGCTCTGAATTTCGTTGCGGCCGGAATGAAAATTCTTGGAAAAAAAACATAACATGACTGCGATTGGGCGTAAAGCCCAATTCTGCGATACTCTAGATGAACGAGATATCTTTTCAATTTAAGAAATTTTGTAAAGGAAGTGATTGAGGGGGTGACGACATTGAACTATTTTTTCCCATTACGCTAAGGTTGCTAGCAAAATGATTTGTACAGAATTTAGGATTCAAAAATTTAATAGGTACTGAGAAAATTAGTGTATTGGATTTACTGAAATTGTGCAGTTTGTATGGCAGGTGGTAGAGGGAGGAGCGAGTTCTTAATGAACTTTTTAGAAATAACTATGAACATCATGCTTTTGATATGTTTTAAATTGTAGATCAGTATCATTCATACTTTTCACGAAAATCCACTTTTTATGAAGTTGTTGAATTGTGGCAGATTGTATGGGAGCTAATCGTTTATTTTACTTTATTATTCTAATAATACAAAATATTGTGATCGACACAAACCGAAATTTTTTTTTTTCGCTTTTCATGACTAAATTAACCTAAATAAACTGCCAACAAGTCGGGCGAAACTTTATTATTCTTGGGACAAGTTGCGAATGAGTGGAAAGTCAATATGCAGGTTAGAGTGGTTAGGGAAGGCTAAGTGAAAGGGAGTTCTTGGGCAGGGCTGTTGTCAATTTAACAATATTTCATTCTGCAAGTTTGGGTTTTTATGATGGGAGGAGCAGGGGTAAGGGTGGGTTGATGTTAATAGCTTTTTAATTAATTGCTTGAATCACGTCCAATATTCTCTGTATAGAATGTGTTTCATAGACGAAGTTGCATAGAATTTTCATAAAATTCGGTGTATTTTACATTCACGAAACCGAACATTTGTATGGGAGGGGGTTGAGAAGGTAGGGGAGTCGTAAAATTTGATATGTAGTTTTATTTTGCTTCTCTTGTAAGGTGCTTGTATAAAATTTGAAGTTCGTAACTTTTAGTTTGTTGGTTATTAGTTGATTTAATAAAATTGATCGAAATCATGCTTTTGTATGGGAGGGGGTAGAAGGGCAAGCGCGATTTCCAAACTCTTAACGTAATTTCATTTCAATTATTTTTGTAAGTTTGTATGTAGAATTGCAAATTGATAGCTTTTAATAGTTAGGTGATAATTGATTCCTTAAAAATGGTCGAAAAAATAATTTTGTATGGGAGGGGGTAGAAGTCTTAAAGGTTTTCGACCAGTTAATATTTTGTATGTTTAGATATTTTTTTTAAATGCATTTTGCAAATTTTCAAGTTTCTACCTTAAAATTTCACTCAAAAATTTTCAGTTTATGTGTTTTTTTCAATGCACATGAAACACCTTGTGCACGTTAGACCGGTGGGGTCGGTTTATAACAATTATGGATCAAGTTGTTAATTTTTTTCTATGTATATTAAATAGACGTATCCACATGCAAAATTTAAACTTTGTATCTTTCACCAGAGCCCCAAAAAATCACTCAAAATTTTTGACATATTTGCTTATCACCTCCCTCCCCTTACACCCCCCAACTTAAAACTTTTATCAAAATTAACTATTATGTAGTTCTACAATCTGACAAATTTTCGATTTGATATCTGTACTCTTTTTTGAGATATAATTATTCGTAATTTTGAAAAGTGTGCCATTTTTGAAATGCTCCCCATTTCCCCCCACTACTATTATTTCAAGATATTATATTTTTTTGTATTTTCCCAGTACAGCTTAATATAAGTTTCAAGTTTCAATTACATAGCTTAAAAAATAGTTGAGATTTTCATTTTTAAGTGTTTTTCTTTGCACCCCCCCTGACCCTTTCCCTTACAATAATTAACCACTCTTTAAGCTGATTCCGATGGAACTATATGCCACCTTAACGATCCTAAAATATGAATTTTTTACAATAAGTAATTTCGAAGATATTATCATTTGAAAAAATAGTTCGGCCGACAATTTGTTTTTAGCCCCCCCTTTTCGGACGCCAATGGATAAAAAAATTAAATTATTTTTAAAAGTTGCCCCACAAATTCCTCTATATGTATGTTGAGTTTTAGCTTCCTAGCTTTTACCATGGTTGAGATATTTGAATTCGTATTTTTCGGTTTTAGCGCTCCCCCCGCCTCCCCCTGAACCCGTACACCCCCCAAAATGGGTACCTGCCTGAGATCCGCAACTATCTACAATCCCCCCAAAAATGAACTTTCTATCTTGAAGGGTTTGGGAGTTAATGTGCGCTGAGCGTACACACCGGCGTACGGCGTACGGCGGACGGCGTACGGCGGACGGCGGACGGCGTACGGCGGACGGCGTACAGACAGACGGATTTTTTTTTTTTGCATTTTTAGGCTAATTTAGTCATGAAACGCGAAAAAACAAAATTTCAGGGTAGCAAATTTTTTTTTTTTTCCAAGTCGATCACAATACTTTATTATTAAAATAATTAAGTAAAATGCAAAAAAAAATTCGTCTCGCCGTACGCCGTACATATGGACTCATATCACCGAGACCGTTAAAGGTAAAATGTTGGTTTTTGGGTAGATTATTGGTTGGGTAAGTGAGCTCTATTTTCTAAATTTTGGGGGTCGTTGGGTGGAAGGGGGAGGCGGGGGGAGGGAAAAGTTTAAAACTACACTTGCTAATATCTCCACCACGAAAGCAGATACAAAGTTGAAAATCAGTAGAGATATAGAGAGGATTCTGGGACAAAATTAAAAAATAATTTAATATTTTTATCCATTGGCGTCCGAAAAGGGGGGGCTAAAAACAAAATGTCGGCCGAATTGTTTTTCCAAATGATTATATCTTCGAAATTACTAATCGTAAAATATTCATATTTTGGGACCATTAAGATGGCATATAGTTCCATTGGAATCAGCTTAGAATGTGGCTAATTATTGTAAGGGAGAGGGTCAGGAGGTGCAAAGAAAAACACTTAAAAATGAATATCTCAACTATCTCTTAAGCTATGTAATTGAAACTTGAAAGGTATATTAAGCTAATCTAGGAAAATACAAAAAAAATATAATATGTTGAAATAATAGTAGTGGGGGGAAATGGAGAGCATTTAAAAAATGGCGTATTTTTCAAAATTACAAATCCATATATCTCAAAAAATGGGACAGATATCAAATCAAAAATTTGTCAGATTGTATAACTACATAATAGTTAAATTTCGTAATTTTAAGTCGGGAGGTGTAAGGGGAGGGAGGTGATAGGCAAAAATGTTCCAAATTGGGAGTAATTTTTTTAGGGCTCTGGTGAAAGATACAAAGTTTAAATTTTGCATGTGGATACGTCTATTTAATGTACATAGAAAAATAATAATAACTTGATCCATAATTGTTATACACCGACCCCCCCCCCCCCCCATGTGCATTGAAAAAAACACATAAACTGAAAGTTTTTGAGTGAAAATTTAAGGTAGAAACTTGAAAATTTGCGAAATGCATTTAAAAAAATCCATAAATATACGCAATATTAATTGGTCGAAAGCCATTAAAACTTCTACCCGCTCCCATTCAAAATTATTTTTTCGAGAATTTTCAAGAAATCAATTATCACCTAACTATGTATTAAAAACTATCAATTCGAAATTTTACTAATAACCAACAAATTAAAAGCTACGAACTTGAAATTTTGTACGAGCACCTCACAACAAAAAAGAAAGAAAATTGCATCACAACTTTTACCATTTCCCTACCTTCTCTACCCCCTCCCATACAAAATTATTTTTTCGAGCATTTTTAAGAAATCAGTTATCAGTTAACTCTTAGACGCTATCAATTTCAAATTTTGCGTAAAAATTTATAAAAATAATTCAAATGAAGTTACTCTACAATTTTTAAAATCGCGCTTGCCCTTCTACCCCCTCCCATACAAAACTATGATTTTGACCAAATTCATTAAATCAACTAATAACCAACAAACTAAAAGCTACGAACTTGACATTTTATACAAGCACCTTACAAGAGAAGCGAAATAAAACTACATATCAAATTTTACGATTTCCCTACCTTCTCTACCCTCTCCCATACAAATGTTCGGTCTCGTGAATGTAAAATACACCGGATTTAATGAAAATTCTATGCAACTTCGTCTATGAAACACATTCTGTACAGAGAATATTGAACGTGATTCAAGCAATTAATTAAAAAGCTATTAATATCCACCCATTCTTACTATTACCACTCCTCCTCCCCTCATAAAAACCGAAACTTGCAAAAACGAATGAAATATTGTTAAATTAACAACAGCCCTGCCCAAGAACTCACTTTCACTTAGCCTTCCCTAACCACTCTAATCTGCATATTGACTTTCCACTCATCCGCAACTTGTCCCAAGTATAATAACGTTTCGCCCGACTTGTTATTATTATTCTAATAATAAAGTATTGTGATCGACACAGAAAAAAAACATAACAGAATTATGATTGGGCGTTACGCCCTGCCCACTTAGTCACTTAGTCTTCCCTAACCACTCTAACCTGCATATTGACTTTCCACGCATCCGCAACTTGTCCCAAGAATAATAAAGTTTCGCCCGACTTGTTCCACGTTTCTTCCCATCTTCCCGCTACGAAGCAACCAAACCATTCATCGAAAAGTTTCCTCGCCAGCACGAATTTACTTGACAAGAGGTAAAAATAAGTCTTCCGCTCATTGCTGAGAGTAAATTTTTTATGACTCTCTTGCTTTGAAATTTATGCAAAACTGATTGAAATTGAAATAGTCTGTCGATATACACGGGGCCTTAAGTAAAGTCGTGGAATTGTGTCATATTGTATGGGAGGTGGTAGAAGGAATAAAGCTAATCGGTTAATTTTTTCCCGATATTAATAATAATGCAAATTAAGGATTAAGTACAACATTTAAGCTCGATGAAAGTTACACGTACTGAGGAAATTGGTGAATAGCCTTTTATGAAAAAGTGCAGTTTGTATGGGAGGTGGTGGAAGGAGTAGAGGGACTCAAATAATTTGTATACCATAGATCAAATTTCTGATAAAAATAGTATGTTCTAAATTTCAATTGATTTGATCCAATGGTTTTGAAGGAAATTTGATTAGTATATATTTTTGAAAATGAGTTATTTTGTATGGGAGTGGGTGGAAGGCGTGATGGTATTGAAATAAGACCACACGCAGATTACATCTCGATGCACATCTAACAAACTGTGAAAGTTTCATTACAATCGGTTTAGCCGTTTTTGCGTGAAAACCGGAAAGACAGACAGAGACAATTTTTAAGAACGTGTGTTTCTGCTTAGTTATTGCTAAAATAAAGCAAAAAACTTATTTATAGACATTTCTAAACAAATAACAGACAGACACTACAATTATATTTATATGTATAGATGTATGGATTTGTTGTTGCTGTGTGAACCGCTTTGCGTTACGTTTTTGTTAACTTGCAATTATTGACTGATATTACATAAAAGTGAATTATCAATAATTACCTATGCAAACTTGACGTTTTATATTATTGTGCGTATAAGTATAAAAAGTATATTGGAAAATTCGGGGAAAAGCTTTTCAGAATTTTCTGGTGGACAAACGAACTCAAGGGTTTTGAGCGATAACAAATATTTCTGTACCCTTGGCAATTCTGCACTGGCCTTATTTCTTAGCGTTAGAAAAGTTACAGAACGATTTCAGTCAATAAACTCACAGAATTCACATACACAATGAGAGAAAAATAGAGTAATAGTAATACAGAACTTTCAAGATCTAAGAATTTACAGCTGTAATTTCCTCATTATCATGGAATTACTAAATTCAATCATTTGACGGGTTGAATATTCAATAATACAGGACTGCTTAATTTAACATAAACGTGCTTCATTCAAATCTGAACCTGATAAATTTTAATCACACTCATATTTGATTTAAATCCGATTACGTACAAATTAAGAATGCATTTTCTTAATTTTAAACTTATTTTTTCTTCTTGTAACTCTTAAGGAATTAATATACTAAGAAGAAACAATATTGATTATAGAATAAAGTGATTATATTTAATACTGGTTCTTTTTTATTAAATTAAAAATATTTCTTAAATAATGAAAATATGAAATACTATAGAAATATCAAGAATTATGAAGGACTGGATTTTCTCCTTACTATAATAATATCTACTTTCCAACGCAACAACTTTCTGTTCCAAATTTCTAATCGTGTATAGATGTAAGACGATACTTTCCTGGCTATCATCAGGAATGGTGTCCTTTTTAAAAGATTGACTCGGAGCAGTACGAAATCTTGCTGTAGGTTGAATAAAAGCATGGCTACAATGCAATCATTTGAGTCTGAAATTGAAACAATAAATGAGTATTATATTAATTTTATCAAAAGAAGGCTTACTTATATATACCTATATAAGCTGCTCATTTCGATGTATCAAATTTGGCACGGCAATTCTAAAATTTCTTGAGTTTCGCTTTAAACTCATCCCACTTGAGGCACAAAACATTTTCTTTGGTTGGATGGAAAATATTGAAATTCATGTTGAACTAATTTCTTGAAATGTTTTATTAGAGTTGATTTCAAACGTAGGTACTAATATGTAAACTTTTCAATTCAAGTCCTCTGGCATTAACTACTTTTCACCAGGAGTCTAGAAATTTAGTGTTCTTCATACGCTTTAAATATTGCTGACGAGGTTTGAAGGATTTTGCCGAATGTATTGCAGACTTCATCCTAGTCACAGCATGCGAATAAATCTTGGTTACATATTGATTGCTTTCGCAAAAAAAAAAATTGATAAATAAAATAAAACAAGTGTGCCCGAAATTCTGCTTGTAAACTGCTTTTGAAATGTCCTCTTTGGATAGGAATCATTTCCTTGTATAATAAAAGTCACTTAATAAAAATGTCGAATTTTAATCATACCAGTAGTATACTTACTTACAGTTGACGCTGTGTCAAATTCTATTCTGAATAAATTTAGTTTATCACAATTTAAGTACGAAAAGAGTTGATGCACAGAATCAACTTTTTAATTAACTTTAAGAACGAATAGACTAAAATTATAATATTTTAGCACTGATTTATCCTTTTATACTTGAAATAAGCGTTCAAAGAGTTTATGACCATTGATTAAATCTCTTTCATATTGATTTTATATCGAGCATTCCAGTTTTAAGCACTTTTCTTCTTACCTCATCTAATGATACAAAGTTCATTTAATACATTTTTTTCTTGATTTTAGAATGAGTTATTTCTCTTAGAGCAGATTGTAAAAATTTATTCTGTAGTTCATGTTTATACTGAAATCTGAGAGTATTATAAGTTTGCCACAAAGTTTATAGCGCCAAGAAATAAGACTCGGAGAAAAAAAAATTAATGATACAGAAGTTTATATAATCACTCAAAAATCTCAAAACCGGATGTCCATCCGTCTGTCCGTCTAGCTCGAGAACGCGTTGAGCTAGAAAGTTCACATTTGGTACACGTCGTTTTTGACACCCCCACCCCTACTATACTAAGTGACACAATTTCGCAATTTGAAAATAAACAGGTTTCTCAAAAAGTATAAATTCTATTGATCTGAAATTTGGAATTTAATAATTCTATGATGATTTCAATCTACTGTATAAAAGTTGTTTGAGTCCTCTCCTTCCTTCTACCACCTCCCATACAAACTGCACTTTTCCATGAAATTCTCTAAACAAATTTACTCAATACGTATTAAATTTATCGAGCTGAAACTGTAAACAACATTTTTTTTTAGAATTATCAGTAAGACAAAAAAAGTAGGTGATTAGTATCACTTCTTCTACTCTCTCCCATACAATCTGACACAATTTCACTAAATCCAATACTCTAATTTTCGCAGTACTTATTAAATTTTTGAATCTTAAATTTTGTGTAAAACATTTTGTATGTCGTTACCCCCTTACCTTAGAAAATTTCTTAAAATAAATAAATGTCTCATTCATCTAGAGTATCGCAGGAGCTTTACGTACTACGTAGTCCCGTTAAGTTTTTAATTAAGATTTAAATCGCTACTATGCATACGATCTTAAATACATACATGCAGTTACTTGTGCCTTTTAATCTGGAACAATTTGTATTAAAATTCAAAAATGTTATTTCCCAAGATTTATAAACCATAGTGTTGGATCGATCACTTCAAAATTTATTCATAAGGTTTGCCGCTGATTTCTTTAATCTTATGATTGATTTAAAAAAAATTCTTTCACCTAATGCTTTAATGAATCAAACAATCCCGATGCCACATACATATCATTTCGCTAGTGTTTTTCATTTTCTACCTTCGTCTCCTTCAAGTATTTTTTCTTCTTTCTTCTCTCCCTTGTCTGATGATTAACCGATTATTTCAATTATGTAGTTTTATAAGAAGAAAGAAAAAAAAAACATTTTGCGTTTTTACAATCTCTTTATCGTTCATCACTGAAATTTAAAACTTTTTACAACTGTCCGAGACATTAATGCGACTATTGCCAATTAAAATCATTTGAAAAATTAGTCCATTTATTGTTCGGTTCGCGGAGGATTTCTTTTCTCTACACAGAGCTCTCATGTACTTAGCCTTAATCCGGACAACAAGGCATCGAAAAATCGGCATCGTCATCAAAAATGATAAAAACACCTTCCACACCATTGATCCATTAGTTTAGACCTGATGGCGGCTCAATGCTTGGCTTCAAGAAATCTTCGTACAGGTTGAACATATACAGCACAACAAAAGTCGTGTCTTTAAGGTTTTCGAAAAGACCAAAAAACGAGCATCATAAAGCGGGATAAAAAACACCTCGATTCTCTATAAAGCCTTCGAAAAACCATTGAGAAGATTATCAGTTAAGTGTTATTCTTAATGTCTTTCGTCGTTTTGTTGTTCGTCTATTATTTAGAACCATCGATCGATTCTTGATCAAGCCCCGAAAGGTGATATTTAATTTATGGACCGCACATTCCAATCGCAGCATGAGTCCTTCGTTTCTTGATTGTAAGTGACTTGTTTTTGGAATATGAATCTTTAGATGATGATATATCCACTAACAAATAGGTAGAACTGAACACGTCATATGAGAGTATATTTATGTAAATATTTCAAAGATATGGTAAAATCGGTTAATTCCTTCAAAGTGCACTACTGTGAAGGTGGATTTCTCCGTTTGCTTATTTAGTCGAAATATAATTAGTGAGCGATACCTAATGAAGTAAAATATCATGGTGAATCAGTGCGAGATAGTGGTATGTTATGAGTCACTTTTTCAAATATGTGATTGCCAGAAGTTTAAAGCTAGAAGATGAAAAAATCAACAGGAAATAAAAGAGATTAGTGCAATTCTGAATCTAAACGCAAATATTTTAAAATTGATGAAGAAATTTTAAGCGAAAAGTTTATCTGCTGACTATTACATGCTTGATTGATAAAAAATAGGTTGTAAACGATTTTCGAAAAAAGTTAAAAAACAGAAGAGCCATTTAGTTTTAGCTATCTAAATAAAAAACATAGAAATATATGCAAAGATTATAAATTTGCAGCGAACTGTTGCAAATAATGCACAGCGCTATAAGTTTCTTTGGAGACTCTTGGTTCTATAATGATAGTCCCCATCCAGATCAAGCAGCAAGCGTTTAAATATTTAAAGGCAATAAAATACCTGCTACCAAAGAACTGGGAATTTATTTAGAATGAACCTTCTGGTCCTTGGAAGATTGCGATTACTGCTGGGTCTATTATGCGTATGGATGCAAACCCAAATATGAGAATGACCAAAAACTTCGACAGAAGATTCTTCTGAGCCCTAGAAGGTCGAGCGATAGCTTACTGACCATTTTTAAAACGGTCAAGAACAACTTCATTTCTTTCTCAACACCACCTCTAGTTGATGGCTACCATACCGTGATTGACCATGTCGAGTTAGCTTATTTACTAGCAGCAAGTTTCGCATGAAACTCTCGCCTTCCAACTTCGGACCAGCCGCCTCCGATCCACATTTTTGCTGACGCGAAATTTCAAAGACGAAAATCAGCTAGCCTGGTCTGGATTTTTTATACATATTATATCACCTTTTTTAAAGTTATCGATTCAGTATAACCATACAAATGTTAGATTTTTGGATTCCAGGAAAACTAAAACTATCGGATTCGATGCTTTTCGATCAAATAAGTGCAGCTACTTACCACACTTCTAAAATTCTTTTTTTATTTCGTTTGATTTGATATTGATTTTATGATAGACATGTGAAACTCAACTACTGTAGAAATCACATCATTTAGCCTTGTCAAAGTTTATGAGCTTACGCTCAAACATCTGAAACTAGATTTATGAAGACCAATAACCAAATTGGCTACATTGATATTGAAGAAGAAATAAATCTTTTCTATCCAGACAACATTTGTATACTCTGGACGAAATCTGATGGTATATATTGACCGAGTGAAGCCAGCCCTTCCCCCCTCATTCAATGTTCGAACGTTCCAGAATCCAATCATAGTCTGTTTTGAAATGTCAAACGTCGTTACGAGGCGCTGCTTCCGTTTCTCGTAGGATTTGAGATCACGGGTGATAACAGCAGAGACCGACACGTCATGATTGGTAAAACCGGAAATCTTTTGTCTAAATTCCAAATGAACTCTCAAAACATTCATCAAACCAAAAACTACAGGTGTTTAATCTGACTTTATATATCGACGGTTGACATGTGTTTAAGTCCAATTTTTTAGAAATCTGTTTTTTTTTAATCAACGTTTTAAAATATTAAAAGTATAATTTCGGAGTAAAATTATTCGAAATATGAAAAATATCGACTTATAATTTTTTCCAGTTTAATTATCACAGTGCATTTCGGTTTCAAAACGCGCTGATGCAGAATTTTCATTTTGGGATTTAGACACCCCTGCTTATCAACCGACGATATAATATTAAAAATATTACTTTGAATTTATATTCATAGGTATATTAGGCGTTCGCTTGCAAAACTGTCTAAGTGACGATTAGAAGCTTTTGAGATAAATGCAATTGGAATGATTGAGTTTTAAAAGCGAACACATCTTTTAATTTTTTTTGAAAAATTTTAACTCACTGATACATATTCAGTGCCAAATCATAGTTAAGACATTGTTGCATTAAATAGTAAAAACGCCTTAACTCATAATGCAACCAGTAAAAAGTTCAAGTAAAAATTTATCTCTACAATCCATTAATTATAAACAAACCCAAAATTTTTGGAATGTTTTTGCAATCAGTGCGAGAAATTATAAAATAATAATATTAATTTTAAAATTATCTATCTACATTTATTGTATTTATATAACTACTACTAACAACACCTAACTGCTATAATGTATGGCGATTAGTTGGCCGAATTTCGCACATACTCCTTTTTAGTTCCATAACCCAGCCTGGAAAAGATTTTGATTTATTATTAAATTTGAATGATTTAAATAATTAAAAAGTTACGTGTTGCGCATTTACCAATACGTTAATATGTGGGCAACTATTTTGTTTCCATTTTGGAGGTGGCAGTAATCAAAACAGATTAAGGCAGGGCAGCGTACTTCAATCTGAAATTTTTTTGAACCCTTAGCCATATGACAAAATTATATCAATGTCTTACATTTTAAAGTTTTCTAGAATAGACTATGCTAGTCATTTCTTTTAAGAAATGTATATCTTTGAAGATACTGTAAACGTTGTTGCCTTAGAAATAATTTCTACAGTAATATTATTCGTTTTCGACTTCTAAACTATTATCCAATTTCTTTGTTATAAGTTTTTATCTGAATGTGATGGGTAAGGTAACCAATGTTTACTTCACAATTTTTCTTCCATTTGTATAGATAAATAAACAATATTGCATAAGAACGTTTTCCATTCTTGAATTTGAAAATTTGTGAATTTCACTATAAATTGGGAAAATTATTATAAGACTTGGAAGCACATTATACATACCTGAATACAAAATATCTATTTTATGCACACTTTTCAGTTATAAACTTGTTCACCCGCACTATTTTGACGAGAAAAATAAACTGACGTAGTCAAGAATCAATGCAATTATGATGTAAATTCGAAATTCATCAGCATTTCGTAATAAAAAAAAATAGAATATATATAAAAATCGTATGCATGGCGAACATAAGTCAATCACACATATAAAACCTATTCCGCGACCTATAAAAGCATCTTCCAGGTGATTCCAATTGTTTCTTACGATTTTAGCCAAAAAAGTTTATTTCACGTTGTTATAAAAGCTATCGTGTTTAGTATAAGAAAACCATTTATTTTGCAACTTTTGAGCATCTTTAGCAGTTCTTAAGATCTAATTTATACTGAAAGGAAGATAAAATTATTAATGACCACATTCAAGTATTCATTCAATAACTATCAGGATAAATTTTATACATAGTGGAATAAAATTTATTTTGCTTAAATTAAAGGCAAATATTTATATTTAAATCTATATACAACTAGCAGACCCCGCGACTTCGTCCGCGCTAAAATCGCATTAATAAGCTATTTTTGAGAATGCTGTTAGTAATACAGTATCTGGGGAAATATAATCTGCTCACTTTAAACCTCTTTCTAAATCAATTGCAAGTATTTTTCAAATGAAAATAAATCGATTTGATATATTATTATTGAATGTTAAGGATTTACTTCAATTTAAAGAGAATTACTGCTGTTGACATAATTACACTGACATCGATTTGAACAGATCTCAGTTTGTTTCCTGTCATTGGAACAACAAAAATCACTTTTATTTTAAATAGATGTTGACATTAACAACAACGTTTGTTATGACTTCAAACAGAATGTTTTCAAATAATTTTTATAATCTAGATGAAATCTGGTGTTTGCCTTGCCGTCTGTTACGCTAAGAAATAATGCTCACACAGAGTCGTTAAGGGTACAGAATTATTTGTTTCCGATCAAAAACCTCGAATCCGAGTGACCATCTCTCTGTCCGTTCACGAACTTGGCATCACTTCTGAACAAAATCAGTGAGCACAAAATTTGGACTTTCTAGTTCAACGCGCTGTGGAATTATAGAGCGCACGGACGGACAAACGAACAGACGGTTTCGAGATTTTCGAGCAAAAATATTGACTTCTGTGTCATTCAGTTTTTTCTTCGAACGTTATTTCTTAGCGTTACAAACTTGAAAGAAAACATATAATACAGTCAGATTCATTCCATCCCGCTCCCCAATAAAACCCAAAAAACTCGAATTTTGCGAATTTTCTTGAGAAATATTTACACTATGGATCTGTAAATCATCATATTACAAATATATCATTTGCATAACAATGCTGGTCTATAAACGAAAATTGTATCGATATCCCATCACTTCTTATGCTCCCCCCTTCGAATACCACCACTACGCCACGGAAGCCTCATACATATCCATATACATATTTTTGTATATATGTAAGTATATGTATGACCATGCGGCCGTGTGCTCCGATTTGCGATTTTCCGGAATTTTTTTTTTTTGTTGTGTGTTGAGATAGCAAAGATTATTCCGAAGAAAAAAAATTCATGCAAATCGGGTGAATAGTTGCGAACAACAAACGAAAAAATTTCTCCTTACAAAATGTACTGAAAATGAAATTTTCCAAATTTTCCAATTTTTGGGGAAAATTTGCAATTTTTGGCTCCGTTAGGATCTAAGTTGGGCTTTAACGAACACAACAAAAGAAATTTGAGCCAAATCGGACGAACGGTTGCTGAGTGATGCGTGTACATACGTAGACCACTTATTTTTATATATAAGATATGTATAAGAAGATAAGAAATAGTTCGCATGATTACTTACGAATCACTACACATAAAAAAGAAATGGCGGAGGAACGCAAACCAAAACACACGGCCACATGGTCATACATATACATATGCATCTATATGCTATCTTTATACATAAAAAAAAATAAAAATTCGTGCTTAAAAAAATTCGGTTTGGAGTGGGAATCGAACCCATGACCTATTGATTGAAAAGCAAGCACGCTGACCACTACGCCACGGATGTCTCGAATATCGAAAGAAAAGTTGTGAGCAAAAAACGAAAAAATGTCTCCATACAAAATGTACTGAAAACGAAATTTTCCAAATTTTCCAATTTTCGTGGAAAATTTGCAATTTTTGGCTCCGCTAGTATCTAAGTTGGGCTTTAACGAACACAACAAAAAAAATTTGAGCCAAATCGGACGAACGGTTGCTGAGTGATGCGTGTACATACGTAGACCACTTATTTTTATATATAAGATATAAGCAAAATTAATATAAAGCATTTTTATATAGTCGTTTTTCATAAAAACTATACCAATTATCAGATACTTCTCTTTTATAACAAAAAAAAAACATAACACAATTATGATTGAGTGTAAAGCCCAATCATATGAGAATGTAGATGAAATGAGAAAGAGTTCAATGTACCGGAAAATATGTCACCTCCAATTCTTTTGAATAATTAATAGTGACTTTTGTATGGCAGGTGGTAGAAGCAGAGGAGGAAGGTTTGTAGTTTTTGGATATGACACCTAATGTGGTATGCAAAATATTTCGTTCTGAATTTAAGGTTTGTAGCTTTCATTATTTTCAATTGGACATAATTTTCCTGAAATTGGGGCATTTGTATGGGAGGTGGCAGAGGAAGTGGAACATTTTAGAAGATTTTGAAACTGCTTATCATCATCCTTATCACCATGCTTTGCTTCAATTTCAAAGTCGATAGCTCTCATATATTCGAAGGAGAAATGCCTTTCTTGAATTTATAATAGATATATTTATATGGCAGGGGGTAGAAGGGGTGAAGAGGAGCTGCTAATTTTTTTTAGCATTTATTGCAATTTTTAAAAAACAAATTCTGGCAAAATTTTAAGTTTTTAGTCTTTCTAGTTTTAATGGAAATCGATATAATGCACTTAACAAAAATTATGCATTTGTATGTGAGGGGATAGAAGGAGTGTAAGGATCAAAACACATTTTTTTCTTGTTATTGATATTTCTATTTGTATACTTTATACAAAATATCAAGCTGATAGCTTTGACAGTTTCAAAGAAAAATAATTTAATTTAAATTTCAAAATTTCGTGAAATTTGTATCGGAGAGGGTAGAAGAAGTGAGGTAAAGTTGATAATTTTTTCAATACTGATTGCAATTATAATAAAATTAATTCTGGTAAAAATTCGTTTTTATAACTTTGCTAGTTTCAATGAAAATCGAAAAAATGTATTTTTCACAATTATGCATTTCTATGGGAGGGGGTAGAAGGAGTGACGGGATCGGATCAATATTCAGTCATATTAATGACATTTATATTATAATACTTTGACCCAAATTTCAAGTCGATAGCTAAATTAGTTTCAAAGAAAAATCAATTTCTGAAAATTTAGGAATTTCGTGAAATTTGTATAGGAGGGGGTAGAAGGAGTGGGGAATGTGGCCCGTTCACGAACTTAAAGCTACTTTTTTTCTAAAAATAACACACAAAAATGTTTAGCACTATAGCTCAAAGCTTTCGAGAGTTATGCTGTAGACAGACGGACAGACTGCAACTCGGAATTAAAGTGTTTGAGCGACAACAAATATTTCTGTACCCTTAGCGGCTCTGTGCGAGCATTATTTCTTAGCGTTACCAACGGTAAGGCAAACACAGTATTCTCTGAGATTTCATCTAGAGTATAATAATAGATGAGTTTTATCTTTTACACTAATATTTTTAACCGTGTATTTACCTTTTTAGTGCAAGCAGGATTGGCTTTGGGTGAATTCTTCTGCCTCCATCCCACAGGAGAATGGTTAGCTCAGGTCCGTGGAGTCGCTAGTCTCTAAAGATAGTTGCAGGAACTGGTAAAGCCTCATCCTACACTTACCCCCTTGTGGGGATTGAACTACATAATCTTTAATTTTGGTAGTAATTTGTGTAAGGGGAGAGAGGTGGTAAGCAAAAATGTCGAAAACTTTTGAGTGATTTTTTAGGGCTCAGATACATCTATTTGTTGTACATACAAAAAAAATAATAAAAATTCCACAATTGTTATGCATCGACCCCCCAGTCTAACGTGCACAAGGTGTTTCATTTGCAATGAAAAAACCACAAACTGAAAATTTTTGAATGAAATTGTAAGGTAAAAACTTGAAAATTTGCAAAATACATTTAAAAAAAAGTCCTAAAAGTAAAAAGTATTAATTGATCGAATACCGTAAAAACTTCTATCCCCTCCCATACAAAATTATTTTTTCGACCATTTTTAAAAAATGAATTATAACCCAACTATTAAAAGTTATCGATTTGAAATTTTGTACAAAAACTTTCGAAAATAGTTGAAACGAAACTGCGTCAAAATTTTTTAGATCGACCCTGCCGTTCTACCCCCTTCCACACAAAAGTATGATTTCGACCAATTTCAATAAATCAACTAATAACCAACAAATTAAAAGCTACGAACTTGAAATTTTGTACGAGCACCTTACAAGAGAAACGAAATAATAGTGCATCATAAATTTTACGATTCCTTTACCTTCTCTTCCTCATGCTATAGGTACAATTGTTTGGTTTCGTAAATGTAAAGTATACCGAATTTTATGAAAATTCTATGCAACTTCGTCTATGAAACTGGCATTCTATACGGAAAATATTGGACGTGATTCAATCAATTAAAAAATTATTAATCTCCACCCAACCTTACTAAAACCCCTCCCCTCATGAAAACTCAAGCATGCATAAATAAACGAATGAAATATTTATTAATGTACTGGAGCTATTCATAGTATTCGCAATTAAGTGTTAAATTGACAACAGCCCTGCTCAAGAGCCCCCTTTCATTTAGTCTAACCACTCTAACCTGTATATTGACTTTTCACGCATCCTCAACTTATCACGATAATAATAAAGTTGCGCCCGACTTTTTGTCGGTTTATTACTTTATTATTTTAATAATAAAGTATTGTGATCGACTTGGGAAAAAAAAAAAATTTGCTACCCTGAAATTTTGTTTTTTCGCGTTTCGTGACTAAATTAGCCTAAAAATGCAAAAAAAAAAAATCCGTCTGTCTGTACGCCGTCCGCCGTACGCCGTCCGCCGTACGCCGTCCGCCGTACGCCGGTGTGTACGCTCAGAGCACATTAACTCCCAAATCCTTCGAGATAGAAAGCTCATTTTTGGAGGGATTGTAGGTAGTTGCGGATCTCAGAAGGACACTCATTTTTGGAGGTGTAAGGGTTCAGGGGGAGGCGGGGGGAGCACTTAAACCGAAAACTAAGAATTCAAATATCTCAAACATGGTTACAGCTAGGAAGCTAAAAATCAATATACATATAAAAGGGTTTATGGGACAACTTTTAAAATTAATCTAATTTTTTTATCCATTGGGGTGCAAAAAGGGGGGGCTAAAAACCAATTGTCGGCCGAATTTTTTTTTCAAATGATTATATCTTCGAAATTACTTAGCATAAAAAATTTATAATTTTAGACCATCAAGGTGGCATACAGATTCACTGGAATCAGCTTACGTAGAGGCTAATTATTGTAAGGGGGAGAGTCAGGGGGGGTGCAAAGAAAAACACTTAAAAATCAATATCTCGGCTATTTGTTGAGCTATGTAATTGAAACTTGGTACTTATATTAAGCTATACTAAAAAAATACAAAAAAAGTATAATATTTGGACTAAATAGTAGTGGGGGAAAATGGGGAGCATTGAACTTTCCAAAATTTTAAACCATTATATCTCAAAATTCAGCGCAGATATCACATCAAAAATTTGTCAGATCATAGAACTATATAGTTTTTAATTTTGGTAAAAAAATTAAGTAAGGGGGTGTAAGGGGAGGGAGGTGGAAAGCAAAAATGTTGAAAATTTTGAGTAATTTTTTTAGGGCTGTGGTAAAAGATACAGAGTCTAAATTTTGCAGGTCAATATATCAATTTATTGTACATACATAAAAAATAATAAAAATTCTACAATTGTTATGCACCGACCCCCCTGGTCTAACGTGCACAAGGTGTTTCATGTGAAATGAAAAAACACATAAGCTGAAAATTTTTGAATGAAATTTTAAGGTAGAAACTTGAAAATTTGCGAAATGCATTTAAAAAAAATCCCTAAAAGAATGAATTATTAACTGGTCGAAAATCTTTAAAACTTCTACCCCCTCCCATACAAAATTATTTTTTCGACCATTTTCAAGAAATCAATTACCACCTAACTATTAAAAGCTATCAATTTGAAATTTTGCATAAGAACTTACAAAAATAATTGAAATGAAATTACGTTAAAAGTTTTGAAATCGCGCTTACCCTTCTACCCCCTCCCATACAAAAGTATGATTTCGACCAATTTCATTAAATCAACTAATAACAAACAATTTGCAAGCTATGAACTTGAAATTTTGTACGAGAACCTTACAACTAAAAAGAAAGAAAATTGCATCACAAGTCTTACGATTCCCCTACCTCCTCTACCCCCTCCCATACAAAATTATTTTTTCGAGCATTTTTATGAAATAAGTTATCAGCTAACTCTTAAAAGTTATCAATTTCAAATTTTGCATTGAAACTTATAAAAATAATTCAAATGAAATTGCTTTCAAAATTTTCAAATCGCGCTTGCCCTTCTACCCCCTCCCATACAAAACTATGATTTCGACCAATTTCATAAATCATCTAATAGCCAACAAACTAAAAGCTATGAACTTGAAATTTTATAAAAGCACCTTAAAAGAGAAGCGAAATAAAACTGCATATCAAAATTTACGATTCCCCTACCTACTCTACCCCCTCCCATACAAATGTTCGGTTTCGTGAATGTAAAATACACCGAATTTTATGAAAATTCTATGCAACTTCGTCTATGAAACACATTCTACACAGAGAATATTGGACGTGATTCAAGCAATTAATTAAAAAGCTATTAACATCCACCCACCCTTACTATTACCCCTCCTCCTTCCCTCCATAAAAACCCAAACTTGTAGAAACGAATGAAATATTGTTAAATAGACAACAGCCCTGCTCAAGAACTCCCTTTCACTTAGTCTTCCCTAGCCACTCTTACTTGCATATTGACTTTCCACACATCCGCAACATGTCCCAAGAATAATAAAGTTTCGCCCGACTTGTTGGCAGTTTATTTATTTCATAATTTATTTCAATAGTTTCAAATTATAGCTTTTCCATGTGAAAACTGTTTACCTGGTGATATGTAAAAACATTGAATTTCAAAGAGCTGGTTAATACTTGAATAAATACAAGAAAGATAGATAAATTTCTATTGTGCTTTTCGACCTTTATTCTTCATTTTCTTTCAATTAAATCACTGATTTCACCTTTTTTTGTAATAAAATTAATCACTACCGCGGTACAAAATCAAACAACACAAGTTTAAATTATGAACAAGCTCTACGATTTATTTGTGAATGCAAGCTTGAAAGACTTATAATATATACAAAGGAAAGTACCTAACCAAACAAAAAAAAGCCACAAGTCTTTATTTTTGCATTAACAAACCCAAAAGACTACTCAAAGCTACTGGAATTTGATTCAAGAAGCTAATCGATTCTAAATAACCCTGAGCGCGCGGCACTTTTCATCTTGGATTTTCAAACGAAATTGGAACACAAAAACTACGCAGCACATTAAAACTAGCTTTTGACCAAATCAAAAATTCAAAAAGTTAGAGAAGAAAAAAATCAGAAAAAGAATTAACTTAAGCTTAGTTCTAGTAGATTTAAGGTTTTATTTGATTGTATCTTCGACAGCCCTTACCACACACATACACCATATACGCCTCAGTACTTGAAGGCTTTGATGTAACAGACCAAAACAGCCGAGTGGTAAGCCATCGTTGAGCACCTTAAAAAAAACCCACCTCACACGTATCTTTTTGATGCCGCGTTTGTTAACAACACACATTGCATACGAGATATTAGATACCACCCCCAAAGTGGTATCCTTTAAAAAACTAGCAGCTTCTTAAAATATGCCCACTTGCACAAAACGTTTGAGTTTTAGCACCTCAAAAAACGACGCTCAAGTGAATCACCGTAACTCTTTCTTTTATCGCACACATATAGGTAAGGCTTTATACAAATTAAAAAATATATATATATGGAAAATAAACCTCATCATAGGGTTCAAACCCCACTTATCGCCGTTCATATAAACGTGCACCTTCCAACCTGCACTTTTAATGCTGTTTTTGCTGCCATTTTTCTAAGGTAACTTAGAAAAGTTCAAAGAAGTGCAAAGTGCATGATAAAGCAAAGTGCAGCGATGGAAAAAAAAAACATAAACATAATTTATGTACACTTACGTGTAGGTAAACATTTTCTCATGCAAACGACGTAGTGGTTTTTTCACAGTCTTTTGCATGATATCATATGAAAAAGGATCTCGTCACCTTTTTTTAATGCCAATTAGTGCAACACTACACATTTGAATAAAAAACACACATCACAAACAACCACTTTTCAGTGTACGAAACGAGAGTGCATAAGAGGTGGTTAGAGGTGTAGGTTAATTCAAAAGATTTTCACCTATGCCACCTGAAAAGCTGAAACTGCCTGTAGCAGTTTCACTACGAAATGATTTAGAAAAATGGATAAGAGTGAAGAAATATCCTTTCAACCTGTACTCGGTTGAATAGTTTTGATAAGCAAGGCGATCTTAACAGGAAATAATAGTGAAATACTGGTAAACTTCAAAATTACTAAATGTATTGATTCTATTCCTAATTATTAGCAGAAGCTTGGTTTAGGTAGCAGGAGGGTGGTTTCGAAGAACCACATTGCACTGGGACCTTCTAGTTGGGTCCATTGTCTTGTATTTATTATGATATAGATGTCACTCTTCTTGTGCTAGCCACTTGGTATGGTTTGTGAACCGAAGAATCTAGTGCCCAAACTAAGTAGACAACAATTGAAGATTTGCGGACAGTGATAATGATAATGATCGAAAGATTCTTCGTCTTCTTCGCAACCTCTGCAAAGGCTGTTGCTTGCGATCCGCAGCCTGAACGCGTGAAACTTGAGTAAGCAATGACAAGGTACATTTGTTTGGAGGCTACGCCGCCTACGTTGTAATAGCTGAGCGGTGATATTTCTATTCGGCTATTCCTAAATTATTAAAGTTTCGATAGCTTTGCGAGATTCGGAGAAAAATAACTTAATTGAAATTTCGAAATTTCATGAAATTTCTTTGGGCGAATGTAGAAGGAGTGAGGTGAAGTTGATAATTTTATCAAAACTTATTGCAATTTTAATAAAATTTTTAGGAGTTCAAATAAGTCTCCGCCGTTTGACAAAAGATGGTCCCAGAAGGTTATGTTGAAATTGTCAGATATAAAACGTAATATCGTAAGTTTGGGCATCTGGTAACAACATAATCTTGAAGTATTAATGACTCCGTGTCAGCATCATATAATTTTATTCGTTCGAAAATGTCAAGTTTTGTGCCACATAAGTGACATTTGCGGAAACTTTTGATTTACTGCTTTAATTTGAAAAATTCTGCAATTGAGGCGCATCGATTGTTTTTGGAAGCATATAGTGAGGCTGCTTTAAGTAAAAGAAGTTGTCGTGGGTGGTTTCAAAAGTTTAAAAATGATGAATTTGACGTGGAAGACAAATAACGTAGTGGAAGGCCGAAAGTGTACGAAGACACGGAATTGGATGCATTATTGGAGGAAGACTCGTGCCAAACGGAAGAAGAACTTGCACTTATATTAGAAATGGCTCAGCAAGCAAATTCACATCGTTCAAAATTGTTTGCAAATGATTCAAAAACAAGGAAATTGGATTCCAGATGAACTGAAGCCGAGAGACGTTGAACGCCGATTTTGCATATGTGAAATGCTGCTTGCCAGGCATAAAAGAAAGGGTTTCTTGTAACGCATAGTTACTGGTGATGAAAATTGTATTCACTACGATAACCCAAAGAAGAGAGAATCATGGGGACAACCTGGCCATGCTTCAATATCAATAACAGCCAAACCGAATATTCATGGAAAAAAGCTCATGCTGTGTATTTGGTGAGATCAGCTTGGTGTCATGTATTATAAGTTGCTTCAATTGGGCGAAAAACTCCGCCATAGACGGTCCCATGCCCGGTTGAGGAAGTAGGAGGGAGTATGGAGTTAACCCGAATGGCCCGTTACACCAGTGCGTCTCAGGAAATAGTCAAAATCTATGACATAGTGGACTCTCAGCATAGCTGTAAAAACTCCTGCATTTTTCGCTGAAAACTCCTACCCTTTTCAACTAGGGTGTAACAAATAAGTAGTACCGGTACTCCAGGTCGGGGGTTGGGCGAGGCTCCGACAACGCATCACCGGAAAAAAACTGTTCAAAAACCTGAAGAGGATGGACTCAACGGCAACGACCCCGCAAACGAAAAATGAACTAATCTATTGGATTTTGGAATGTTCGATTCTTATTTAGGACAGGAGCTCTGAAAAAGTTTCTCGAAGAAGTGACAAAACACAAC
The DNA here is from genome assembly GCA_963669355.1 of Chorisops tibialis. Classification (NCBI taxonomy): domain Eukaryota; kingdom Metazoa; phylum Arthropoda; class Insecta; order Diptera; family Stratiomyidae; genus Chorisops; species Chorisops tibialis. The sequence continues at coordinate 164,708,689 of OY770263.1, read as the reverse complement.
GTCATCATAACTGTCATCCAGAAACGAAATGGCTCGGAAACGAAATGATGGACACACAATCTATCCAAGTGGAAAATTGTCGGGAAACAGAGAGTTTGGAGTCGCCTTTCTCATTGACAAAAAATTTAAACAGCAGATCACGAGTTTTAAACCAGTAAGTTGAAGATTGTATGCAATTCGAATAAAGACTAAATTTTTCATCACTTGGTTGATCAACGTCCACGCACCAGCAGAAAACAAGGTCGACATAACTAGAGACGAATTTTATGCCACTCGCGAGACAACCTATGACTCACTGCCCTCAAATTACCTAAAAATTGTCTTAGGGGACTTTAATGCAAAAGTTGGAAAGGAGGAGGCTCATAGAGGAACAACAGGAGGGCACAGTCTCCATGACATAGCCAACGACAAAGGCCAATGTCTTATTGATTTCGCAAGCAGCAAAAATATCATAGAAAGTTGTACGTGCTGCCCACATCGCGATATTCACAAACGATCGTGGGCATCACACAAATAGACCACGCTCTAATTGAGAAAAGGGCTGCTTCCAGCATACTTAATGTACGAACCATGACCACAATCTTGTCGGAGTTAAGTATCGATACCAAATAGCTTGTCGTGGATATTCGAAAACGAGTAGAGCTCGCAAATTCAATGACGACAAGCTTAAAGACGAAACGGTGGCGGAAGCTTAAATGTCAGCATCTAATAAACACCTGACACCAATATATGAAAACATCCAAAATATGCCAGTGGAGAATGTGTGGATAAAAATACGAGACGGCATCAAATCCTCCGCAGAAGAGATGTCAGGATATCAAGCACGGCGAAAAAATAATGATTGGTTCGAACAAGAATGCCGCGATGCAATAGATGGAGGGACCGCGGCTTACCAAATTTTTACTGAACGACCAACACGCGCCAGAAAAGAAAAATATGACGAGCTTTGGCGAAATGCGAAAAAGACCTGCAACGAAAACAAAGGGAGTACCATAATGACAAGATACGAAAAAAAGGGCGACGATATGAGGCGAAATAAAAAGTGTGACTCATATGCAATAGTACAAGACTTAAAAGAGGGATATAAACCAAAAATCAGTCTCTGCAAAGACACAGAGGCAATCATTATCAGCGACTCACAAGAAATCAAAACGAGATGGGCTTCCTACTTTGGAGATCTTTTCAATCCCACCCCTTTAGCACCTATCAAGACAGACAACATTTCAATTGAGGCTTCAACTGATGAAGAAGAACCATTACCGACACCACCCACGCTTGCTGAAATCAAAGCAGCTCTATGTGACCAAAAACGAAATAAAGAGCCGAGAATTGAATAAATACCAGTTGAACTTCTGAAAAACTGTGGAAACTGTGTCGCTGAAATACTGCACAACATGATATGCAAAATTTGGACAGAGGAAATCAAACCCAACGATTGGCGAAAAAGCATTATATGTCCAATTTACAAGAAAGGAGACAAACTCTGCTGTGAGAATTACAGGATTACAGAGATATGATATATGTTGTGAAGGTCCTATAAAATACTAACAAAAATAATTGAACGTCGTCAAAAATAATTGAATGTCCCTATACTAATGAAATAATTGGCGACTACCAAGGTGGATTCGGAACCGAATGATTTACAAAAAACCAGATATTCTCGGTGAAACAGGTGCTTGAGAAATGCTGGGAATATAATACAGACGTGCACCAAATCTTCGTAGATTTTAAACAAGCATATAACAGTATTGACAAGAGCGTACTGTACCAAATCATGTTTGACTTTGAAATTCCCCCAAACTAGTCCGACTAGCAAGACTCACAATGACGAACACTGAATCCCAAGTAAGAATACAAACCGATTCCACAACCAGCTTTTGAACGGAATGTGGTTTAAAGTATGGAGATGGTCTAGCCCCTATGCTTTTCAACTTGGCACTAGAGTATGTCGTCCGAAAAATCCCAGTCGATACCAACGGGACATTACAATTTAAGTCCACCCAACTAGTAGGATATGCTGACGACATTAACATCCTAGCAAGAGTGCTAGTGCTATGAAGTTATTAGTCAATCTTGATTCCGCCGCAAAAGAAGTCGAGTTGCGCATTAACGAAAGCAAAACAAAAGTAATGACGCAAAAAGGAGAACGCCAATTAGACAAAACATAACAATTGCGGAATATAATTTGGAGAGTGTGGGCAACTTCATATATCTTGGAGCTAATCTACCTAAGGATATATCCAGTTATCTCTAGGGCTAGTTCATGCTCAAATCACCAGTTGTTCGAATCGCTTCTGTGCTAAAAATGTAAATTCGAACTACTGGTGGTGTTAGAGAAGTATAGCGAGGGAGAGAGAAAGAGACGTGGAAAAAAGATGATGAAATCAAGAGAGTCGGAGCGAAGGTATAAAAGGAAGAAGAGGTTGTAAAGATAAATAAAAAATAAAATAAAATAAAGACGGAAAAAGCGAAGTGGTTTTTAATTCTAAAAGGACGTTACTATACATCTCAAATTTTTTCGAATAGTGAATAGTGACTTTTGCATAGGAGGTGGTAAAAGCAGAGGGGGAAGGTTTCTAATCTTTGTGTGTGTCACCGAACGTAGTATACAAAATGTTTCATGCTGAATTTAAAGTTTGTTGCTTTCATAATTTTCCAGGAAATTGAACAATATTTGTCTGAATTTATGGTATTTATATGGGAGGTGGCAGAGAAACTGGGAGATTTTGGATGATTTTGAATCCGCTTATCAACATCTTAATCATATTGCTTTGTTATTCATATGTTCAAAGGAGAAATACATTTTTTGAATTCTCAATACAAAAATTTGTATGGGAGGTGGTAGAAGGAGTGAAGTGAAGGCGATATTTTTTTCTAGCATTTATTGCAATTATTAAGGAACAGATTTTGGTAAAATTTCAAGTTTCTACTTCTTCTAGTTTCTAGGAAAATCGATTAAATGCATTTTCCAAAATTGTGCATTTGTATGGGAGGGAGTAGAAGGAGTATGCGAATCAAAACCAAATTTTTGGCATCAATTATATTTATAATAGTATATTTTTGTTTAATTTTAAAGCTGATAGCCTCGACGGTTTTGGAGATAAATTATTTAGTTTTAATTCTGAAATTTCATGAAATTTGTATGGGAGGGGGTAGAAGGAGTGTGGTGAAATTATTAGTTTTTCCAAAATTGGTTGCAATTATAATAAAATTAATTATGGCGAAAATTGGTTCTTTTTACTTTGCTAGTTACAATGCAAACCGAATAAATGCATTTTTGAAAATTGTGCATTTGTATGGGAGGTGGTAGAAGGAGTAAGAGGATCACGTCAATACTTTTTGACAATAATGACGTCTACATCATTAAACTATGACCAAATTTTCAAGTCAAAAGCTGAAATGGTTTCGGAGAAAAATCAATTTCATTAAATTTCGCAATTTTATGAAATTTGTATGGGAGGGGTTAGAAGGAGTGGGAGGATATGGCCCGTTCACGAACTCAAGTTAAGTTTTTGCTAAAAATGAGATATGATAAAATTTAGTATGATAGGTCAAAGCGTTCGAAAGTTATGTTGTAGACAGACGAACAGACAAACAGACAGACAGATAGACAGACAGACAAACGGTCACTCGTCACTCGATTTTTCGTCAAACAACTATAATCATAATGAAATTGATATATTTTACATATTAGATCAGTAACGTTTACACTTTTGCAGAAAATCGAATTTGTGAAAAGTTGTGGAATTGTGTCACATTGTATGGGAGGGGGTAGAAAGAGTGAAGCTAATCATTTTCCCGATATTAATAATAATGCTTACTAATGATTTTATATAAAATTTTAGCTCTATGAAAGTTAAACGTATTGAGAAAATTGGTGTAGAGTATTTCATGAAAAAGCGCAGTTTGTATGGGAGATGGTGGAAGGAATGTGGGGTTCTTAGTAGTTTTTTGTGAAACTTCTACAATCATCATGCAGTTGATATATTTTAAAATTCAAATCAGTAACATTCACACTTTTCAAGAAAATCGAGTTTTTGGAAAGTTGTTGAATCGTGTCACATTGTACGGGAAGGGTTAGAAGGAGTGAAGCTAATCGATCAGTTTTTTCCCTATATTTATAATAATGCCAATTAAGGATCTGGTACAAAATTTTATCTCGATGGAAGTTATACTTACTGAGAAAATTGGTGTAGAGTATTTAATGAAAAAGTGTAGTTTGTATGGGAGGTGGTGGAATGAGTGGGGGGATTCAAATAATTTGTAAACTAGAAGATTGCATTTGTAATAGAATTAATATATTTTAAACTCAAATTAATTGCTTCTATAGTTTCGAAAAAATATCGATTATTACATATTTTTGAAAATGTGTCACTTTGTATGGGAGGGGGTAGAAAGCCTCAGGGGGTGACATAAATCCAAAACAAATTACGTCTCAGAGCATACCTAATAAACGGTGTAAGTTTCGTTACAATCGGTTCTGCCGTTTTTGTGTGAAAGCCGGACAGACAGAGAAGAATTTTTAAAACGCGTGTTTCTGCTTAGTTATTGCTAAAATAAAGTAAAAAACTAATTTATAGCCATTTCTAAACAAATAACAGACAGACACTACAATTATATTTATACGTATAGATTATACGACCTGTGCTCTGTTATGGTAGCGAGAAGTGGACATTAACGCGAACTTCAGAAAAAGCAGGTTACGCATTCGAAAGAAAGGTCCTCCAAAGAATTTTGAGACCTGTGAAGGAAGAAGCGGAATGGCGAGTGGTAACCTGCCAGTAGGTAAACCACGCAAGCGATAGAAAGACTCGGTTGATGAAGATAGCAAAGCTATTTTAAAAATTAGCAGCTGGAGGACGCGGTCTTTGGTTCAAGACGTTTGGAGGCGACGACTTCAGGAGGTCAGGTACCGTTTTGGGCTGTCGCGTCATTGATGAAACCGGGCGAAACCATTACTAGAGCTCTCTACTGAACATAATTAATGAGATTGAGCTGTGCACTCAAAAAAAAAAACGCGCCCTACTCCAGACACGACAAAATTATTCTCCTATATGATAATGCTAGTCCGAAAGTTGCAGCGTCGGTCAACATTTATTTGGAAACACTTAGTTGGGAAGTCCTACCCCACGCGCCGCATTCACCAGACTTTGTCCCTTCTGATTATCACTTGTTCCGATCGATGGCACATAGCCTGTCTAAGCAGCGCTTCACATCATATGAAGATACTAAAAATTGGGTCGATTTGTGGATAGCCACAAAAGATGAAGAGTTCTTCCGATGTGGTATCCGAATGCTGCCAGAATGATATGAAAAAAGTAGGGGCTAGTGATGGACATACTTTAAATAAAAGGTAATGTACCATTCTTTCACAATACATTTCTAATTTTTGATAGAAAACGACAGAGGCTTATTAGTATTATTATTATACAATGACACTTCAGCCCAAATGGAGCCTCGGCCTCTTAACTTTCAGGTTCCTTAACATTTGCATTACTTATTGTGCAAAGGTTGTTAGCCTTTCGCACAAACCTCTAACAACGAATTTTTCATTTTCGCAGATTGAGGTAGCCCAGATATAGCCAAGCAGGCAGTATTCTCGAATTATATGTCAACCGGGATTTGAACTCACGTTCTTTGCATTGCAGACCAACACGCTACCTACTAGGCTACACCCTAGCAAAACTTATTTCTACTGGTTTGGTGAATGTTTTCACAGTGCATTTCGAATTGAAAGAAAAGATTTCCAGATTCTATACTGTTACACTTTGTTATTCGTTTCGTTTCGGTCTCTGCTTAGACCTTTATCATTATATGTACTCCTAATAATTATGGCAAAAGTTCAACTTTTCAGCTTTTCAGGAATTCTTATAGCATTTCGTATTTTTTTAAATTATTGAAAAATTGCAGCAGAGAGAAGTACTTTTTAAAGAATGAATATTTATTTTAAATAGATACAATATACAATAAGTGTTTGAATAAATGTCCAGCTAAGTTAGAATATTGACGATCAAAAAACAAAAAAAAATGAAAACACGTATTTAAGGGCGAAACAAAATGACTATCGTATAATAAATTTGAAAAGTGTACCGTCACAATAAAAGAAAAAGTATTTGATATTAACGACGAAACGGCTGGAATAGTATTTGGTTGCAATTTGATTCTAGAGTCTAATCTTAACTTTTTTTGATTTTCGATTCGAGTAGTTACATATATCGTTTTGCTGGGTCCAGTATAAAATAAAACATTCCTCAGCATCTTTAGTACTTACTTTACAAGAAAATTTTTCCGAACATTTGCTTAATTGCGTTGGGGAAAGTACAGAACTTAGCATATAAAACAGAAGAAATAATCAGGCATCTAGAAATAAAATGGAAACTGCAAGATAGATTCATGTTATTAATTACTTGCTGGTACTTAATACTCGATAAATAACAGAAACACTTTCGTCGCATGTTGCAATTTTGTGAAATATATTTTTATATCCGTTGTTGATGTTCAAAACATCTTATTCATGATAATATTTCCAAAAGCACAACTTAAATTTTGGAAAATGAAGAAAATAATCTATTTCCAGCCTCCAGATATAACGCTTTGAATGCTGAAATATTGATCTGAGATTCAAAAATTAAAGTATTGATTGTGAGTACAAATTGAAAACCGCCGTTTTTTTCAACATTCGAACCTTTATTGTACCAAAATGGTTAAATATTTATTATTCAAAAAATATCCATCGCACCGAACTTTTCCCATCTTTTTGGCAGCATACGCATTCCGCGTCGAAAAAACTGCTCTTCTTTTGAGCCGATCCTCAAATCGACCCAGTTTTGGGCTTTTTCTTAAGAATAGTAGTGCTGCTCATCCAGGTCATGCGTCATCGATCGGAATAGGAGCTAGTCAGAAAGGGCTATGTCTGGAGAATACGCCGGGTGAAGTAGAATGTCCCATTTCAGTGTTTCCAGGTGCGTTTCACAACGTGAGCAACATGTGGCCGAGCGCTGTCGTGCAACAAAATCACTTTATCGTGTCTCTCCTCATATTGCGGCCATTTCTCCTTCAATGCTCGGCTCAAACGCATTCGAAATTTTTTATAGCAATCTTCTGTGATGGTTTCACCCGGTTGCAGTAGCTCACCGTACACCACGCCGAGCTAGTTCCACAGCTCCGGGATGCACCTTCCACGCCTAAATCACCCATTTTATAGTGTTGAAACCATTGGTGACACATTCTTTCGCTAATAGCATCCTCATTATAAGTTTCAACAATCATTCGACGTGCCTCAGGTACACATTTTTTTGAATTGAAAGCAAAAAGCAAAACTCCTACAAATGACGCTTATTTGGCTCAAACTTCGACATATTCGCGCACAAAAAAGTATATGACGCCGATAAAACTTCACAAATCTAAGCATGAGGAGTTGTTGACAGATGGCTAAGTTTACCATGTGACGTTTCTGATCCGCCATTTTTAATCAGCATTTACTGCTGGCGCCATATATTGGGAAACGGCGGGTTTCAATTTGTACTCCCGGTAAATAAATTATTAAAATGAATGGTTTTTACTAATGAAAACGGGTTTAAATATTTATACAATTGCCATTCTTCAATAATTCCTACTATATTCCTTTATACATTTTGCCGTAGCTCAAATAATCTACTTTTTTGAAGTTTCCGTCCACTCTATAGTATTTAATGGGAGATTATTAAATTCTAAGAAGTCATTTGTTTCTGTATATTCCGAAGATGGAATGATATATTTTTCAGATAATGCAAACAGATTAAAGCGTTGGTTCCATTTATTATAAGTAGGTTAACAAATATTGCTGCACTAAAAAGAGCATTGCATTGTGCATATAAATATAATTCTTTACAGCAAAAACTTGGTATGGAATGCTTTGCGTAGCAGAGGTACTCTAAATAAAATTATAACTTTCGTTACATGTCAGCACTAGTCGCCCATCGCATGTTCGCAATCTTATACTATTCTCAAAAGGAAATAAATTCACGCGTGCTAATGTTATACTACTCATCGAATGTTCGAGATCTTTAATAACAACACTTTACTATTAAAAAAACACCTATGAGTTCTTCACCAAGAACGAAATAAGCAGCATAGAGGCGGTCGACAGCAAAAAGTCGACAAGGAAATGATTGGGATGAAAAGAAAATGATTCGGACGAGAAGGAAATGATGTATAGAAGCAACCAACAACGAGCGGATGACAATGAAATAATTTGAACGAGAAGGAAATGAATTATAGAAGTGGTCTTGGATGGCAGACAGCGGTCGATAACAAATATATAAAAAGGGTGAGCGTTTTGAAGAACAGTCAGTCCGAATTGAGCAGTCGACGGGTCAGTCCCTGTTTAGAAAGCGTAAGAGATTAGAAAGCGATAATTTGTGAGCGAATAAGTCTCAAATAAAAGTATAAAAGCAAACTTCCTTTCGTAAGTCCACGGCCTGGTAAAAAGCGTACTACATATGGAGGAGAAAATAAATTATTTCACTACCGACTAAGTAACACTTATCGATAATGTCACTATATTAAACACTTCCTCCTCTAAACATTCAGGAGCACTTTTCGTTAGATTTTCAAAACTATATATATATTTTGCAAATCGAAATTGATCTGATCCATTCTCACAAATTTCACTGTTGACTACACAAGATGACACGAAGAACGATACTAAGTCGCTGCTTAACAGGCAATATGTTACATTCACTGTAACATCTACGATATGAATTAAAACATTCGAACGGCGCACCAAAATTTATGCGGCGACTGTAATTATATCAAATTGTTATTATTACAGAAAATAGTAGCTAGTTAAACATTTTTTCTGTTATATAAGGCAATGCTAAGTTCTTTAAATTGTTTTACCAAAAATGATAACATGGAGTAAAATGTGTAACACCAGATTGTGGTTAAATTATAGATAAATAATAGATTTAAAATGCACAGCAATATGAACTTGTAAACGCATTTTTCAGCAAACGTACGAATTTCAGAAAGTTTGTTAATCTGTTTGCGAAAAATTGTGTAACAAACAGCAACTATTTTTCTGGGTGTTCCTAAAGCAAAGTGCATAACAAGTATTTGCTGTAAAAAGGGAAGTGATAAGAAGATTTTGTTTATCATCAAACTAGAGGAATTCATTAATTATAAGCTAATGTGACAATCAACATTTGTTAACTTTTCTTATTTGTGTGGACATGGAAAAGAGTTTTTGAGAGTTTTTATTATAATTCTAATTAATATATCCAAAATGTGGTGTACACGTGAATTAGTGCCATTGATTGTAATAATATCAATTAAAACTATGCAGGTGATCACATGAATTTCTTTTATTTATTAACATATGTACTGTAAGAATATTGACATTAAATGCGAAACACTATAAGAATAAAAATGCCACAAAAAACTTAATCTTGATTCTGTCTATAATACATAGGTGACATTTTTTCAACTGATCATAATCTCTTAATACAACTTCTCGACGATATCATTTTCTCTATTTATCTATCCATTAATATTTTTATAATGAAAAACATGCGCGCCTTACAATAAAAATAACCCAAAAAAAAAAAAATGTTCACTCTAGTCAGCTGCGGCAATGACAAATTGTTTAGCAAATTTTATTTATTATTTTCATATCAGCAATATTAGTCCAAATTCATTTTGATATATTTTTGTTTTCTTTTATCATTTAAGTATACAACATTTACAAAATTGACGTATAAATCTCAACAATCGTCTATGCACACCGCATCATTTTTTCATAACTTTTAACAAAAATAATAATAATTTTCAAAATTGATTCAATCAATTACTCGACAATTTTCTAAATGGTAGACCATGCGCATAAGAGAGATGTTAATTAAAACGAACAATACTCGTTTTGAAAACTGAACATACACGGAGAGATGGGAGAAAAATAGATACAATTTTGTTGTTTCGATTTATCAGTGCGATTGTTAATGATTTTTTTTTTTTTTTATTTGAAGAAAAAGAAGTGTTCACGTTTAGTAAGGTAGTTAGCGACAAAACTATAGAATGTATACACAAGAAGTCGGGACAAGAACCAAATCGATAGATGGATAACAATACGAACGGACAACAACGGCGTCGTCTATAACTGAAAAATCAACAAGAAATTAGATAAATGCTAAGAATGGAAGCATGTAGCATGCACTAGAGGCTAGACGTGAAGAAGTTCTTAAGATACGTGAGTACGTTAAGATACAGAGGAGAATAATGAGAAGAAGTCGACGAACGTCTTGGCTGCTGGTCATCTCAGACTCTATCGTTTCGGGATTAGATAATTATTTAGGTAAATATCACTTATGTGTTTATGAGAGATCACATAGTGGCATCGTTAATACCAGGCCTTGTCTCAACAATTTGAGCCTGCTGTAGCTTCCGTCTCTCTTCACAGCCGATTTAACAATTTAGCTAATTGTTTAAGTCAATTTTTGGGATCTTGTTAAATTGTCATAAATAGACATACTTTCCCGTGATGGAATGTTGGCGGGTGATTTGGAAATCGGGTCACTTATTCACATCTATAACCATTCTTATGTTTCCAGTATTACCTATAAATTCCCTTAATCCAGTCGCATAATCGGATCTGCGAAATTGTGGTTTATATGGGGTTTCTCACACACACACACATAAACTGTAATATCTCGTTATAATCCATTGTTAAATTTGATTGTATTTAAGTTATTTTTATTTTTGTTTTTTTTTTTTTTCGCCAAAAAATATACAGAAAAGAATGGAAAAATCTTGAAGAAAAGGGACTTCTCATTCAGGATTCGATCGAGTTTTCGGTTTAGTTTTTCTTTCTTTACATTTCGATACGATTTGTGGGGATGATGAAAACAACATTATTTCTTTCGCGAAGTTCTTTCCAAAGAAACCTTTGGAGCTCCTTTCTTTGTACTTTTAGATTTGCTAGTCTGAATGAGGTTTCTTTTATATGAATTTAATCTGGAAATATACGATAATAGGGCAATGTGGGGATTTCTTTAAATTTTTATTGGAAGCTGATAACAAGGAGAGCAATATTAGAAGTAATATGCAAAATATAATCTATTTGTTCAATAAAAATTAATGGTGGATGGATACTAGTTGCAGTATATAATTTATGATCGTTAAGCGATTTTTGAGAGATGTAAACTATGCTCAGTGGCGGTCAAAGATATTTTGAAGTTCGGATAATTTTATTGATACCGTGCCCTTTTTAATAGTAACTAATGCTGAATATCTTTTTTCAAGATTTGACGTGATTTCTTTTAATCTTCCGAAATGCAGAAGAATATGAAAGACTTAGCGTGCATAATTGATTCGAGGGAAGATAATAAAATTTTTCTAAGGGGTATATTCTTACAAGGAAATCGGATAGAGATATACCCGGTTCTGGTCGCTATAAGTTTTATTAAGCCCAAAAACTCTTGATAAATTTCACAGAAAAGTTTTGATTGGCTACGAAATAGATCTTCAATTTGTGGCATTAGAGATTACATATGTGATGTTTTTAGTAAAATCAATTTTCGATACAATTTTGACGGAGATAATTGTCGAAAATAATTTCGTTGTAGTATGAAATGACAATTTTTGTGGCAGCAAGAAAGCCGGAATTTTTTAGACATACTCATATTTTACAAATGAAATTTTCGGCAAATTCTATGAATGAATTTTGAACATTATTTTGACGAAAATGCGACATTTTTCAGTCATAAATAATTTGGTTTTAGTGTGGACTGTATCTATACTCTATATGGAATCTGATAGTATTATAAGTTTGCTCTAAAGTTTGTACCGCCAAGAAATAATGCCGAGTCGCCAAGGGTATAGAAATGTTTGTTGTCGCTCAAAAATCTCAAAACCGGATGTCCGTCCTTCAGTCCGTCTATTCGAGAACGCGTCGAGTTAGAATTCTAAATTTTTATACACGTCGTTTTTGACGAAAAAGTAGGGATAAGTTCGTGAACTCGCTAAATCGCTCCACCCCTTCAATTCCCTCCCATACAAAATGACGCAATTCCGGAATTCAACAATAAATGAACTTTGTCCAAAAGTGTGAAAGGTATTGATCTGAAATCTGAAATATATTATTTTTGTAACGATTTCAATCTACAGTATAATAATTATTCGAATCCTCCACTCCTTCCACCACCTCCAATACAAACTGCTATTTTAATGAAATACTCTAAAGCAATTTACCCAATACGTATAAAATTTATCGAGCTCAAATTGTGCACTAAATATTTGTTTAGAATAATTAATAAGTCCGAGAAAAATTAGACGATTAGCTACACTCCTTATACCCCTCTTGTACAATATAATACAATTTCACAACTTAACACAATATCTATTTTATTGGAAAATATGAACGGTACTGGTCTGGAATTTGACTGTTATCAAACACATAATATTTATAGTTATTTCTGAAAAAATACTAAAAACCTCACTCTACAACATCCAATAAGAACAGTATAATTTCACTAAATACAATACACTAATTTTCGCAGTACCTATTCAAATTTTTGATTCTTAAATTTTGAATAAAATATTTCTCTAACAACTTTACCATGAGAAAAATTTAGTTCTACCATAAAATTTCTTAAAATCAAAAAATTCCGCTATCATCTAGAATATCGCATCATGCGATTCACATGATTGGGCTTTACGCCCAATCGTTGCCCTATTATGTTTTTTATTGCACTAATGGACTTAATTAATCATAAGTAGTGTGGGAAGATTGAACTTATTAATTCAAATCTCTCTCTGATCGCTACCTAAAATTTTACAGAAGATTTGATCTTCGCAAATTAAAGACTCTTTTATAGCTGACTTTTACTTTATTATTCTTATAATAAAGTATTGTGATCGATACAGAAAAAAAAAATTTGCTACCCTGAAATTTTGTTTTTTCGCGTTTCATGACTAAGTTAGCAAAAAAAAGCAAAAAAAAAAAATACGTCCCGCCGTAAGCCGTCCGCCGTACATATCGACTCGTACCTCCAAGACCGTTAAAGGTAGAAGGTTGGTTTTTGGGTGGATTGTTAAATTGGTAAGTGAGCTCCATTATCCAAATTTTGGGAGTGTCAGGTGGAAGGGGATGGCGGGGGGATGTAAAAAGTCAAAAAATACGCTTGCTAATATCTTCACCACGAATGCAGATAGGATGATGAAAATCGGCATACGTATAGAGAGGGTTGTGGGACAAACTCCAAAAATAATTTAATTTTTTTACCCATTGGCGTCTGAAAAGGGGGGGCTAAAAACAAATTGTCGGCCGAACCTTTTTTTGAAATGGTTATATCTTCGAAACTACCTACCATAAAAAATTCATATTTTGGAACCATTAAGGTGGCATATAGATCCACCACAATCAGCTTAAAAATAGGCTAATTATTGGAAGGGGGAGGGTCAACGGGTGCAAAGAAAAACACTTAAGAATTAATATCTCAACTATCTCTTAAGCTATGTAATTGAAACTTAAAACATATACTAAGCTGTACTAGCGAAATACAAAAAAATATAAAATTTGGTCATAATAGCAGTGGGGGAAATGGGGAGCATTTCAAAAATGCTGCACTTTTCAAAAATAGAAATCGTTATATCTCAAAATTGAGTACAGTTATCGAATCAAAAATTCGTCAAATTATAGAACTATATAATTTATAATTTTGATAAAAATTTTAAGTTAGGGGGCATAAAGGGAGGGAGGTGGTACGCTAAAATGTTGAACATTTTGAGTGATTTTTTTAGGACTCTGGTCAAAGATAGAAACTTTAAATTTCGCACGTGGATACATCTGTTTAATATACATAGACGAAAAATAATAATTTTATCCACAATTGTTACGAACCGACCACCCCGGTCTAACGAGCACAAGGTGTTTCATGTGCAGCGAAAAAACACATAAACTGGAAATTTTTGGATGTAATTTTAAGGTAGAAACTTGGAAATTCGGGAAATGCATTTAAAAAAAATCCTTAAAAGCATGAAATATTAACTGGTCGAAAACTTTCAAAACTTCTACCCCCTCCCATACAAAATTATTTTTTCGACCATTTTTAAGAAATAAATTATCACCTAACTATTAAAAACTATCAATTTCAAATTTTGTATGAAAACTTATAGAAATAGTTGAAATGAAATTACTTTAAAAGTTTTGAAATCGCACTTGCCCTTCTACCCCCTCCCAGACAAAAGTATGATTTCAACCAATTTCAGTAAATCAACTAATAACAAACCAATTAAAAGCTACGAGCTTGAAATTTTGTACGAGCACCTAACAAGAGAACAAAAAGAAAAGTGCGTCACAAATTTTGCAATTCCCCTACCTCTTCTACCCCCTCCCATACAAAATTATTTTTTCGAGCATTTTTAAGAAATCAGTTATCAGCTAACTCTTAAAAGCTATCAATTTGAAATTTTGCATAAAAACTTACAAAAATAATTGAAATGAAATTACGTTAAAAGTAGGCGCTTTCCCTTCTACCTCCTCCCATACAAAAGTATGATTTCGACCAATTTCATTAAATCAACTAATAACCAACAAGCTACGAACTTGATATTTTGTACAAGCACACTACAAGGAAAAGGAAATAAAATAGCGTCACAATTTTTACGATTCCTCTACCTCCTCTACCATACAAATGTTTGGTTTCGTGCCTGTAAAATACACAGAATCTTATGAAAATTCTATGCAACTTCGTCTACGGAGAATATTAGACGTGATTCAAGCAATCAATTAAAAAACTATTAACATCCACCCACCCTTACTATCAACCCTCACCCCTCCCCTCAAAAAACTTAAACTTGCATAAATAAACGAACGAAATATTGATTACATATACTGGAGCTTTTGAATGTTTCTGCCCTGCCCAAGAACCCCCTTTCACTTAGTCTTCCCTAACCACTCTAATCTGCATATTGACTTTCCACGCATCCGCAACTTGTCCCAAGAATAATAAAGTTTCGCCCGACTTGTTGGCAGTTTATTTCTTTTAAAGTGGTTTTTTAGTAAATGCAACACTTCAAATGTTTAAATTTGTCTTTCAGCTGGGATTGCGCGTTCTTACATTAGATACCGAGTTTTGTACGATAGTATGAATCATCGTGCAAATAGAAGTGCCGGTTTAATTTGAAATTAAAAAATTGAATGCATTCAGTGTAGTTAATTTAGTTTTAGCCGTAAATTAAATTAAAATAATTTGGTAACTTATTTATGAACGCTTAAAACTATCCACATTTAAACTTGGAAACCATATAATTTAGTAAAAAACACAAAAGAAGAAGAAGACAGGTACAGAAGAGCCTCAAAATGTTATGTATTGTGTTTCGTAAGGGT
This sequence comes from Chorisops tibialis, assembly GCA_963669355.1. Lineage (NCBI taxonomy): Eukaryota > Metazoa > Arthropoda > Insecta > Diptera > Stratiomyidae > Chorisops > Chorisops tibialis. Next base: position 164,693,325 of record OY770263.1, on the reverse strand, counting down.
GTACAATATGTATAGGAGGTAGTGGAAGAAGTTCTTAAAGCATAACTAAGATAATTCTACGATATTGGAGCAGTCCACCTAAATAGGGTTGCCTTTATATCTTACGTTTGTGGATTTCAATCGGATCAGTTGCCGAAGAGGTGTAATTTTTTTGTTGCCTCGAAAGCATTGTCAGCATGGAGGACAAAGCCGAAAATAATATTGAGGTACGTTGAAATAAAAGTTGTCGGGCCTTCGGTAATCTTTGTTCTCACTGGAGCTTAGGAGGAATCTTCCTTCGCTCAAAGTCGCGATTGCTCTGTGGTTACACTATATGGAAAGTGACCGTTAAGCTTACCAAGTAGCTGCAGACTTTCATCAGTCAGTGTCTACGATGCATTTTAGTGATATTCTAACCAGATTTTATATTTAATGATAAATTTTTTAGTACAACCTTGTCAGACTAAGATAGACGTTGAGATTCAAATCTGGAGCGGTAACAGAAGCCTGAGCAAAACATTTCCAAACTAGCTCTGGGTTATTGCTGTCAAGAAAATCGTAGGGTTGTATCAAATTTTTCATATTTAAATTTCACTTGAAACTATTTGGAGGCAAAATTTGAGGAGCAATAGTATGATGTGCATACTTCCTTCAACGGAAAATGCAATAATTTCCTGAAGTTACAAAAGTTGTTATATCATCTAGAGAATCGAATAATTGCTAATGCGAACATTTGAAAGGAAAAATTTTCGTCGGTGAAATCGAAATAAGTATAAAGGACTGAAAAGAGTTTAAAAATAAAACATACTTGCTGAAAATTTTAGTGCGTACAGGAGAGTGAAACTTATCCTTTACCATAGTTATAAATGAGTGAATGATACGACTACTTTCATAACCCTTTCATGATTTAGAGGGAAACTTTACGAGAGACTCCATCAACACAACTGTAAGAACGATGATTCTAAATTTTGGCGAGAAGAAACGTTGTGGTTGCGACTATGTAACCATACAAAACTTAACATATCAATCAATAAATTTCTTGTTCTAACCCCCTATAGGGGCATAGCTAGTTTGTAGCCTGATGGATAGCGTGTTGGTCTTATAATACGAAAGTCGTGAGTTCAAATTCCGGTCGGCGCAATATATAATTCCAGCACATTGCCTGCTTGGATATACCTTGGCCACCTCAATCTACGAAAGTGAAAAATTCGTAGACAGAGGGCTGTGCTAAGGACTAACAACCCTTCCACAATAAATAATAAAACATGTTAAGGAACCTGAATGTCAGAAGGCCAAGGTCCGATTTGGGCTGTAGCGCCATTGTAGAAGAGAAGATAGGGGCATAGAACAGAAACAACATAAGTTATCTTAATAATCGCTCAATTTTTTTTATAGTTGCAGAAAAGATTTTGACCCTCCTAACAGTAGAAAGTGATTTCTATCTTTGCTCATATTGTGAAAGGGTTGTTAAACCACAATTAAATTGCTTTTTGACTGTTTAAGAAATTCTTTAAGAAAATTTGCCTACATACATCCCTCTCTTAACGAAAACCAGCACATTTTCAAATCGACCTTTCAAAATTCAAACTAGGTGGTCAATAATCAAAAAATTTCATTCCCCAAGTTCTCGAAATGCTTTTATGAAAAAATCCTCCTACCTGTGAAATTTCATTATATCACTTCACACTTTTTGGCATTGTATCGAAATTATTCTGATTTAGGTTGTGTTTTTTGTTTTTTAAATTTTTGCCAAATCATCTTTTTTTTTTATTTATGTTTCTTCGAACTCAAAATATTCCAGCAGCCACCTGAAGACATTTATGATACCTCTCCGGATTACACGTTTTGGTGCTTCTGCAAGAATACTAGAGGAGCCTTCTGATGTACAGCTCGCTACTACTACCGAACAAAATTCATTCCATCAACGGCCATAGACCCACATAGCCATCGAAAATCATTTAATCCGTGCGGAATCTTCGTGATCGTGGTGTGGACCTCTTGCCGATCTTCAGACGCTCTGACATATCTATCGAATAATAAGATACAAAATGTGTTTTCTTGTGTCGTCTTCGACTTCTTCGTGTTCTTCTTGTTGGTCGGCTGCTGTTAATAAATTCATTTTCGGTAGCAATTTAAATCGCTACATGTGGTCCGTGGTATAGTCAAGGTTCTTAGAGAAGAACTTATGGAGTGATCTAGCCTGAGCTTAGACTCAGGTTTGCTTTTCATTGGAACTAACACGTTTGGTTAGGGTCATTTCGAGATGGCGATGTTAAAATCTGAATGACATTCGGTTTCTCCTCGATCAAAGTCCTCCAAGCCTCTAGGCTAGAGTTGGGTGCCACTGTTGTTTTGCCACCTGATGATCACATCGAATGATCGATCTTCAATTTCCCAATTTCGAAATGTATAGAAGCGATCTTAACACGCCTACTGAATCCGAACGCCAATCCAAAGGTTTCTCAGCCATACACGATCATCTCTTCTTCCCCGATTCCTTAGGCTTACATGTGATGTGGTAGGTTATTAGTTACCTTAATTGGCGTGCAAAGCATTTTCGGGCGCGATATACTATCGCTTCATTCCATATTGAAATCGCTCTTGACTACCGACCATGCATTAAACTTAGCCACTAGACCGCCATGCGAAGACATTTCTAATTCCTCAATCCCAAGAAATGGACCCATGTCGATATCGTAATCGAAAGTTAAGTTAACTCGATGATATGAAATTTCTTTTGTCCGAATGATACAATCGACGAGGATATTCGGACGGTGTTTCAGTAGCTGCTAGACTCGAATTCGTTGTATTGTTCGTTTCGTAATTAAAAGATGACGATAAGAAAAAGGAAAAACTCTCGATACAATTTATCGAAAAGATAAATGCAACGCAATCGAATCGAACGCGCGAGACACAAACCCCCCTCTGTCATAGAAAGGCCGAAATTTTGAAAGGAACTTGAGAAAAATTGGGCAATAGCACAATGAGTTAGAATGAGTAGCGTAACACAGTTCGGTTATCGTTGCTATCGACTACTGAATTGCGATGATTTGTAATATCGAACCAAGAAAAACATTGTAGAATCCGAGGGTTTACCTCATAAGCGAGAGTTATTAAATTATAACGTAATCGGGCGGAAAAATTGCGATCTTTTGTAATCATTTTTGTCGATTCGTTTTGTAATATCGGCAGTTTGAAGTCCGAGAAGCCGCTGGAGTTCAATAGAACACGTTCGTGGGATACTACAAGGTTCTCGTCTTCTTTCGAAATTTAAACATTTTTTTAATGTGAATCGTTGGTAAATCTGCGATGTGAAATTGGGTTTTTAATGATATTGAATTAAGACTGTCAATTTAGTTCTAGCATATTCGTATTATGCTTCTGTTACATAAATACCGATAGAGTAGTTAGACCCCGAACATGCGAATATTGATTTCGCAGTTACGCATTAAGAGATATATCTGAAATTATGCTTCGACAGGAATAAATAACTAACAATCTTGGCATTGCTATTAAACGAAACTGCTACTTTTTGAAATTAATGTGTCGAAAGGGAAAAAAAACGTAACATCAATTCGGATACTTTCTTAATATCAATCAATCAATTTCTTGTTAAGACCCTTTACAGGGGCATTGAACAGAAACAGATTGGCCTTTAGTTGTCGCCAGAACTGGTTTATTTCTCTGGTTTCCTGTGCTCAACTGCTCGCAACATGGCCGACCAACCCGAAGTCTTCCTTGAGGATTATAATACATAGATTATTTGGCGATATTTTACTTTGCTTTCCTCAAAGTGTGACCGATCCACTGCCACTTCCGCCTACGAATCTCATTACATGTTTCAGTATGTCCAGTAGTACTCCAAAGGTCATCGATAGACGGCTAAAATATTCCTAAAATGCTTCGGAATCATTGGTTTACGAAATTCTGCAGTTTTTTGGTGAACCCAATGGTCACTTTCCATGTATAAAACCACACAGACGCATGCCTCAAGTACGGGCAGCTTCGTGAAAAGGGAGATCTGTCTTAACCTCCAGAAAGGGGAAACGAAGCCGAAGGCCTGACGAGCTTTATTTATATGAGCCTCATTATCTACTTCATCTTCTTCGGGGTAACAAAAAACTTCCACATCTTCCACATCTTGTCCGTTACGATCAATCGGTGAGCTTGTGTTTGAACCCATCAGCATGTACTTAGTCTTACGAACATTTATTTTCAATCCTGCTTCTTTTCATTTACAACGCAACCAGCGAACATTTGATTCCAAGTCCGTACGGTTAAGTGCATCCAGACACAATTCATCAGCATAATCCAGGCAACTAAAGATGCTAAGAGTTTTATCTTCCCCATCTTCCAGTGCTACTTTTAATATGTCATTTATTACTACTAGAAAAAGGCCTGGTGATAATATGCAGCCTTGTGTGACATCCGTTCCCACAGGGCAGCTCTTGGAGAACTCTCCTCTATGTAAGATAGGATAGGATGATGGCTAAATCTAAGCCTATGATGGCGGACTCATTTCAGGCGACTGCTCCAATATTACCCGTAGGGTCTTGCCTGTACAAGGCATTCGTTACCGGAATCCAGACTGATAAATTTCGAGAGTGCTCTATTGAACAACACTAATCTTATTGAGAATTACCTTGGCCATGATTTTCGATTCGGGAGTAAGTAGACATACACCACGCCAATTTTCACCAACTCGAAGGTCGCCCTTCTTCGCAATTTTCACAATGACGTCCTCCTTCCACTAAGCCGGATATCTTCCTTCATTTCTCACTTCAGCAAAAAAGGAGGAGTTCGGTTGGTAGTCCGTCTATGCTTGGGACTTTGTTCGTCGTACTCATAAGGAGAGTTCCGTTGCTAAGTGGTTGGCGATGAAATTTTTGTTCGCCAACTGTTTCATAATTTTAAATAGCGAGCTCGTATCCCCAAGTTAAACCGCAGATTCTGCCTTTTTGGCAATATTCTTGAAAGCCTTAACGCATTTATGAGCATTCTTCGCGGTAGTTCCGATTCAAGTCTTTGGTTTACTTCGGGCTGAGAGATGAATTTGGATTTTTTCCGATCGCCAACCTTGTCCCACGTGGCTTGTGGCATCCAGAGTTCCTCATCACTTTACGAATATACCAGGGATTCTTCAGAACTTGCTAGAAATGTGTCTCTGGTTACCTCCCAATTGGCGTCCAGTGTGCGCATTGAATATCCGCCCGATATAAATTACTTTTCCGTAGAATGGAGTTATTCTCGCATTTATTGCTAGGGTCTCCTAAATTATCCACATCGCTCACCACGTTAACTGCACGCTTCGTTCGTACAACGAGAAGACATCTTCCCCATTGACAACTCATAGCCAAATGGTCGATCTGGTTCTGAGTAACACCGTCAGCAAAAATGGGAGATTGGAAATGACTGGAAAATCGGCCAAATGATGGATTCCGTTTTGATTAACACAATCAGTTGAATCGTTGTTTTATTGCGACTCTTGTGTGGAAAAGGAGTCCCTCTGATGATCATTTGTACTCTAAATAATTAGCTATTTTATGGTGTCTTAAACCAAGGTCATGACGCTTCGACGCAAGGGTCACCATGCTTTCCCATGACATGTTCTAGTCGAATGCTGCCAGAGCCAACCTGTGCATTAATATTTCCTGAGATGATAGTTATATCACCTCTTGGTCATAAATCTCCTCCTTGTCACCTGGTCTTGTGGCATTAGTTGGTACGTAGCACTGGAGAATAGGGACCTTTGCGATACTTTTCCTAAGTCTGACGATGATAATCCTTTTCAAGTTTGGCTCCAGGCTGATATAAGGATGGTGTAAGGACGGGCGCTATGCCATTTTCGGATTTGCATTCACAATAGTGTTTCTTGTTGGGGTTCGTTCTTCTTCTGTTCCTGTCCACTTCCCCTCGCTCAAGTCCAAAATTTGGATTTGGTGATTGCCTGTGAGCTGGAGCACTATATTTCCAATTCACAGGCGATCACTGATCCATTCATGGCTTCATATACTACTGATAGAAGATGCTTATTCGGAATGATTCGGGAATATTTTCATGCATTTTACCAATGAGCCTTATGCGATACAAATCTCTATAGAAAGTTTCGCGGGCTTTGGATTGCACATAATGTTAGTCACAGACAACGAGTTTCGAGGAAGTGAACTGAAAAGTAAACGGCACAATCCCTAAACTTTATGCATCATAACATCCTGCATCCATCGGACTGACCAAACGTTATGTACAGACATAAACAGACATCTAAGCTGGAGATGTGCTTTCTAAGCGTTGTACATCTGAATGATGTTTCGAAAACCCCGAACTCAAAAATTAAAGTTAGCCCATCTGAGTTAATGCTCCAGAGAAAAATTCGTGACCGGTTTTTTTTCTCATAAAAGGAATATTCAAGGCAAGATTCTATAATAATAAGACTTGCTAGTGAAAGATTTGCATAATTGCAGCGAGAAAAGAAAATTTCAAGTTCTCTGTTCAATACGTTCTTTTCTATGTTACTAGCCTAATTTTGAACAGATTTCTAATAATCATAAAAATGGGCATATGGAAATTTTAGATCTGTATCTTTTATACATTCCAATCAATCAATCAAATTCCTGTTAAAACCTTCTGTAGGGGTATATGACAGAAACAGCTCTCTTCCACAAGGGACGATCCAGAGCATCGGCCTTTAGCATTTACCACGACTTCTTTATTCCTCTGGCCTCCTGGTCAACTGCTCGCTTCCATGTGGTACATGGTCGACCAATCTGATCAATCCAGAGCATATTTGGCGATATTTCGCTATGGTTCCTCAAAGTGTAACTAATCCATTTCCACTTCCGCCTGTGAATCTCAATGACTATTTATTCTATCCAGTTGTACTCCAAAGTTTGTCGTTGGAGACCACTTCTGGCCAGAATATTCCTAAAATGCGTCAGAGGCATTGGTTCACGGAAGTTTGCAGTTTCTTGGTAAGTCGAACGGTCTCTTTCCACGTAGTAAAACGGGTTTGACGCATGCGTCGCTTGTGTTCGAACCCATGTGCATGTACTTGGTTTTACGAACATTTATTTTCAGTCCCGCCTCTTTGCATTTAAAATGCAACGAGCGAATATTTAACTCTAAGTTCGAACTGTTATGTGCATTCAAGCACATATCATCAGCATAATCAATATGACTTAAGTTGTTAAGTAGTCTCCATTGAAGGCCTTTATCATCCCCATCTTTCAGTGCCACCTTCAAGATGTCATTTATTATCACAAGAAACAGAGCTGATAATATGCAGCTTTGTCTGACACCAGTCCGCACGGAAAAGTTCTCGGACAGCTCTCCTCTATGTAAGACGCGACCTCTTGCGTCTTCGTAGGATTCTTTAATCACAACTATGATCTTATCTGGAATACCTATCCCACGCAAAGCATTCCATATGTTATCTCACTTAACGCTATCGAAAGCCTTCTCGAAGTCCACAAACATGAGAAGAAGTGGCGAACCCATTTCGGAGGACTACTGCAATATTATCCATACGGTGTTTCTGGGGTTAGTGCAAGACGACCATTTACGGAATCCAGCCTGATAAACTTCGAGAGTACTTTCCACGATATACTAATTCTATTGATAATTACCTTAACTATGATTTTCGATGCGGCAGTAAGTAGACATAGACCATGACAATTGCCACAATTGCCCTTCTAAGATGCCCTCTTTCCATTCAGTCGGATATCTTCCTTCATTCTACACCTCAATAAAGAGTGGGGGGAGTATATCGGCTATTATTTCCGGGTCCACTTTGAGGAGTTCGGTTGGTAGTCCATCTTTATCTGGGGCTTTCCTTCCCACCATTCACCGAATGATGGAAACTATCTTTTCCTTATCTGGGGGATCGTCACTTACAGAGGAATGTTGCGGTTGAATGTTTGGTAATTATTCTCCTTCTGTGTTCTGTATTTCTGCCTGCCTCCCAATTCGCGGCTAGTGTGCAAATTTCATATCCGCCCAATACGGATGACTTTTTGCGTAGAATGGTAGTGTACTCGCGCTTTATTTTGGGGTCTCTAAGTCTATCCACATTAAGCTTGTACTTCATTTGAAGAATTTATGGTTATCGGATAGCTACTATGCACAATCTCAAGCAGGTAACCATCAAGAGGTGATCACACCCCCACGTCAGCTCCAGGCGTCGCTCGCACATCGAGGAGATATCTTCTCCATCGGTGAATCGGAGCCAAATGGTCGATCTGAGTAACACCACCAAGGGCAATCCAAAATCTTTTATGGTTTTTTTTTTTAAAGCGGAACACAACTTAGGGGGTCACCTTTTAATGTAAATTACACAGTCATGTCGGTAAGAGAAAAAAAAAGGAGAAAGGAGTTGAGGTTAGTCGGGATTAAAAGGAGGGAAAAGCCTAAAATGCCGGTGGACGTTGAGTTTGAAACGTCGAAGGTCGTATGACAATGGGAATACATCTTTAGGCAATGCATTCCAGAGCTTAGAAGTTCGGGGTATGAATGACCGCCTATATTTCACTGTGCGGGAAGTCGGAAGCTTAACAGTTAACTCGTGTGCGCTTGACGATAGGCGTGTATTTCTAGGAAATGAGTTCAGAGGAGGAATAAGTTTAGCAAGGTCCTCACTGCATTTACCATGAAAGTAGCGGTAGTAAATGCTTAGTACACCTACATTTCTGCGATGCTCAAGGGAAACCGTGTTGGCTTCATCTCCAATTAGCCGGAACGCCTATCTCTGGACACGGTCGAGCATCGCAAGTTGCGTTTTGGGTGCCCTAGCCCATAAATGAGAATTGTACTCGAGGCGTGGTCTAATGTAGTCCTTGTAGATATTCGCTAGGTCACTGGGAGTAAAATATTTTTTACATCTTCGGAGAACTCCTAGGCGTTTGGAAGCGTCAAGTGCTACGTCAAGTATGTGCTGGTTCCAATTAAGGTGGTTATTTATTTTGATGCCAAGGAGTGAGAAGCATTTGGAGGAGTTTAGTGGGACACCACCGAAGGTTATATTAGAAACCGACGCCGGGACATCACGTTTAAGGGAAAGATGACAGGCTTTTGAAGTGTTGAACTCTACTCTATTTATCCTGCCCCATTCCAAGATTAGATTCAGGTCAGAGTTCAATGATCGAAATAGTTCGGCACGTTTAGATGCTACCGGGACACGGTGAGCGTTAGTAATCGAGTTCATAGATCTTATCCAGGGTACTGTCATCTTCAAAGCAATGAATCGGATTGAGCGTTGACGACAGAAGGTCATTGATAAAAATAAGAAAGAGTGTGGGTGATAAAACAAAGCCTTGGGAGACTCCGGAATCTATGGGAAAGGGAGAAGATGCCACGCCATCCAATACGACTTGTATGGTGCGTTCATGTAAGAAACTCTCGATCCATTTTACGAGGTTATTATTAAAGCCGACTGCTTTGAGCTTCACTAGGAGACAATTGTGCCAAACTCTGTCAAACGCTTTAGCAATGTCAAGCGTCAGAACTTGACCTTCGCCAAATTTATGGATGCAAGACTTCCAACGGTCAGTCAGACAAACCAAGAGGTCACCTGTAGATCGTCCGGAACGGAATCCGTATTGTCGATCATTGATAAGTTTGTTATCTTCAAGATAGCGGACTATTTTGCGATTCACAGCCGTTTCCATCACTTTCGACAGAACGAAAGTAATGGCGATGGGGCGATAGTTGGCGGGCAACGCTTACCTTTCTTGGGAATCGGCTGAACATTCACCATTTTCCACGTGCGCGGAAAATGTCCAGAAGAGTAAGAGAGATGGAATAAATCGCGCAGCGGTTTAGCCAGGGACGCAAAACAATTTTTTAGGACGAGAGGGGTAATACCATCGGGACCTGCAGATTTCTGAACGTTGAGCTCACGAAGCATTCTGGATATAAGTCGTGTGCGAAAATGGATCTCAGGTAGACGAAATCCAGATGGTGATACCGGCGGGGGAGACTGGTTTGTCGCTGGTAGCCTGGAGTTTCGTGCGAAACTTGCTGCGAGATGATTGGCTTTATCAACAGGATGGACTACAATTTGGTTCCCATCTAGAAGAGGTGGTGTAGATGATTTAACATGGTTGCTGTTGACCGTTTTAACAAATGACCAAAACGGTCTCGAGCCATTTGGCGATTCGAGAATTTCCTGTCGAAGCTTTTGGTTGTGTTGAAACTTAGCACTCTTCAAAATCAACTTGCATGTATTTCTTGATATGTTGTAAGGAGATCTGTTGGCAAACGTTGGGTTGCTCTTAAAAATTTGAAGATATTTCTTCTTGTTCCGGATGGCCGTAAGACAATCTATAGTAAACCACGAATCCTTCGATGGTTTGATACCTTTGTAATTAAATAGTATGAAGAGTCCCATACCCTTAAGGATGGTTTCGGATACAAGCTTACAAGCTGTATCACAATTATTAGACTCGAAAAACAATTTCCAATTAAAGGCCTTGAAAAACTGATTTAATGCTCCCCAGTCTGCTTTTTTGTAACTCCAGATGGTTCTTCGAGAAACTTTGACTTTTAATGTACTTACCACTGAAATCGGAAATTGTGCTCGAATCATGAAGTGATCAGTATTCCCAACTGGGGATGGCGATATCACCGAAACATAATATTTGTCGGGATGATTCGTTAGAAAAATGTCAAGCAAGTTTGAAGCATGGTTTGCTATTTCAGGCAATCGAGTTGGTTCGGTTACCAACTGCACTAGTCCATTTAGTGAAGCAAAGAGCTCAGTGTCTTGACCCTGTTGGTCCGTATTGGTAGAATGTTTCAGCCAGGCAACATTATGAACGTTGAAATCGCCCGCTATAACGATTTCAACGTTAGGGTTTGCATCATACAATGCCTGAATAGACTCACACAACCTATCCAATTCTGTTCTAGTTTTTGCTACTGTCAATGTCGGACTTCTGTAAGCATAGCAAAAGAAAATAATTTGCCTTTGGACCTGAAGTTTCACACAGGAGTAGTTAAACTCTGGATTGGTGCAGGTACCTAGATGGGAAACAACTTGAAAAGCTATGGTGTCTCTTGTGTGAAAAAAGGGTCCCTCCAATGACCATTTGCCGTGTACTACAAAACTCCACAAACAATTCACCGTTTTCGAGTCTCTTAATCCAAGGTCGTGACGCATCAACCCAAAGGTCGCCATGCTTCTCCATGACGTGTTCTTGTCCAGTTTTGTCATAGCCAACCTGAGCATTACTATCTCCTCAGATGATAATTATATCACCTCTTGAAACACGCTTGAAGGTGGCACTCAGTTGGTTATAAAACTTCTCTTAGTCACCAGGTGTTGTGTGCTAGTTGGGGCGTAGCACTGCAAAACTGTGACGTTTCTTATACTGGTTTTGAGCTTGACGACGATAATCCTATACGAGATTGGTTCCCAGCTAATGAGACTCTTTTTCGTTGCCGGTGTAATGACGACCGCTACGCCATTATAAGCTTCACTCTCAGGACCAACGCACAGAATTGTGTCTCCGATCGGGGTTCGTTCTTCTCCTGATCCTGACCACCTTACCTCGCTGAAGCCCAAGATTTGGATGTTATATTGCTCCATTTCACGGTCGATCACTGATTGGCGGTGCATGTACCGAGTGACCCTAGCCCGTCATTCTATGTTCGAACGCTCCAGAAGTCAATCATAGTCCATTTTCGAATGCTAAAAGTCGTTACCGTAGAATTCGTCCGTATCCGAGGCGCTGTATCCGTTACTCGTATCACTTAGATTTTAAGGTCATGGGTGATAAGCAATTGATCCAACTGCTGAGCTAATCGCTCCGAAAGAAATAACACCTGTGATCCTTGATCCAAGAGCTCTTTCACTGGAGAATTAAAGGGATCTGCTGATAATACATTCACCATAGCAGTAGGCAGCGATACTTCTCACTTTCTAATTCACAACTGTGAATATTTACATAATTAGAGCTCAAGTTTGTCGCAAAAGTCGGTTTCACCGCTAAAATCCGATACTTTTATGCGCGGCAATTGCACTCACTCATCAGAACTGGATCCTATCAAATCCCGCAGGCCACCGAGATGTTCCGTATATAATAATACTTCTGTAGCATTAAACGTACCGTTGACGACATACGCGTGACTTTGGATTTCTGGATCAGCCAACCGCGATAACAAGCTCATATGTCCTTTCAAAAAACATGACCTACCTTGATCGAGGAGCTTGATTCGCGCTTCCAGAAAACATTTTGAACGATGAGCGAACGGTCCGCCGCACGTTAACCATGAAATTTTTATATACCATTGACACATAGTCGTCCCAATTATACTTTAGGTAATTCGTAATTTAGCTCGTCTTCATCGTTAGTAGATTGGTGACACACAGCACTTTGCCAATTAAGAATAGCAACTCACTTATCTATCATATTTTTAAAGAGTTGAATTGCATAGCCAATAGGTAATAAAATTTTTCAAGGAAGGCGAAAAAAGAAGAAAAACAATCCTTATCCCTGTTTTGGAATCATTTGCAAGTCATCTTTCATAACTGGCCATCTATATCACGATTAAAAGATTTTGTATAATTCAGAGCTGTCTCTTTTGCACGGAAAACCTTTTATGAAAGCTCCAACTCTAGTACATTCTTCATCGTTATAGCCTAAATCTCACGCGTTCCCCTAATAGTATAGCCTAAATTATGGGAAAAATGAGAGGATTTAGCTAAATGATATGATTTAGCTGAGAGCATGATGTGATGATTTAGCTGATAAATGATCACTATTTTAGTAATTTAGCTAGATTAGCGTATGACACACAGCCGTTTAATGATAATTTAGGCCTTAATTATAACTTAGCTGAGCTATATGCCAATGGTATTACGTGACTTGCTGATCGAGCGATACTTCAGCTATCGCACAATACTAAGAAATTCCGCGTCAAAAGGAAAAAAGATACTAAAGTGCCACTATCCGGCTCGACGGACCAATGTTTGTTTCAGGAAATGTGGGAGGATTCCCAGTATAATACTATTAACTCCGATAAGGCAAAGTATCGTTTAAGAACGGTTTATTTACGATGGAGAAAAAATAACAAGTGAAGAGATGAAAAATTGAATAAACTTACATTAATCCTCAAGCAAACTTTGCCAAGCTTGAAGCAAAAAAATAGAAAAAGGAAAGGTGAATTTAAATGTGGTCAAACAATACTCTCCGTACAAACAAATCTTATGGAAGGAAATGATAATTCCAGTTATGTATTAAATAATTCACAATACCCGTATCGGGGCGTATACACGAAATCGGCAATTTAAGTGAAAATGTAGTAATAACAATCAATTTTGTCGAAGCGGTTGGAAACTTCAACTTTTTTTTCGAATATTCTTGAATCAAAACCGTGTTGTGGGAACTGGTTTCACTGATTAGGTGATTGGTTTTGATGGTATTACCACTTACGTGAAGGAAGTTTATAAAAAAAATTTAAAAATATTACTTAAATTTCATAAACAAACATTTTCTTATATTTTGTGAGAAAGTGTTAAGTTTTTTTCTCATAACACGAAAATAAAACTTTTATGGAGCGAACTGGTTACGAAATTTTCCAAATTTCAATGCTTTTTTAAAGAACTAGCGACCTCCCGCGACTTCGTCCGCGTAAAAATTGCAATAATTAGCAATTTTTGGGAATATAGTTAATAATACATTATGTGGGATATAGCTGCTTACTTTAATGGCACTTTGAACATTATCCTTTGTATTTTGTTAGAATCCGAACCATAACTAATTAAGAATGAAACCTTGATACTGGTATTTGTTTGGGAGAGGCCCGTGCTGAAAGGGGTGATTTGAGATCATATACGTATTGAAGAGCGTTAAAGAAATGCTTGTGTTAATTAAAAAAAAAAGTCTAAATAAAATAATATTAAGCTCAAAAATATAACAAGACTAAGATTACGTGAAATCCCAGTGTTATTACTTTATTATTATAATAATAAAGTATTGTGATCGACACAAGAAAAAAAAAAAGTTTGCTACCCTGAAATTTTTTTTTTTCGCGTTTTATGACTAAATTAGCCTAAAAATGCAAAAAAAAAAATCCGTCTGTCTGTACGCCGTCCGCCGTCCGCCGTACGCCGTACGCCGTACGCCGTCCGCCGTACGCCGACGTGTACGCTCAGCGCACATTAACTCCCAAACCCTTCAAGATAGAAAGTTCATTTTTGGGGGGATTGTAGATAGTTGCGGATCTCAGGCGGATACCCATTTTCGGGGGTATACGGGTTCAGGGGGAGGCGGGGGGAGCGCTTAAACCGAAAAATACGAATTCAAATATCTCAACCATGGTAACAGCTAGGAAACTAAAACTCAACATTAATATAGAAGGGTTTGTGGGACAACTTTTAAAAATAATTTAATTTTTTTATCCATTGGGGTGCGAAAAGGGGGGGCTTAGAACCAATTGTCCGCCGAATTTTTTTTTCAAATGATTATATCTTCGAAATTACTTATTGTAACAAAATCATCTTTAGAGACCATCAAGGCGGCATATAGTTTCATTGGAACCAGCTTAGAAAGCGGCTAATTATTGTAAGGGGAAGGGTCAGGGGGGGGTGCAAAGAAAAACACTTAAAAATTAATATCTCAACTATCTCTTAAGCTATGTAATTGAAACTTTAAACTTATATTAAGCTGTACTAGGCAAATACAAAAAAAATATAGCATGTTGAAATAATAGTAGTGGGGGGAAATGGGGAGCATTTCAAAAGTGGCGCACTTTTCAAAATTACAAATCCTTATATCTGCAAAAATAGTACATATATCAAATCAAAAATTTGTCAGATTGTAGAACTACATAATAGTTAATTTTGGTAAAAATTTTAAGTTGGGAGGTGTAAGGGGAGGGAGGTAATAAGAAAAAATATCGAAAACTTTGAGTGATTTTTTTAGGGCTCTGGTAAAAGATACAAAGTTAAAATTTTGCATGTGAATACCTATATTTAATCCACATAGAAAAATAATAATAACTTGATCCATATTTGTTATAAACCGAACCCCCCGGTCTAACGTGCACAAGGTGTTTCATGTGCATTGAAAAAAACACATAAACTGAAAATTTTTGAGTGAAATTTTAAGGTAGAAATTTGAAAATTTGCAAAATGCATTTAAAAAAAATTCCTAAATATACGAAATATTAACTGGTCGAAAATCTTTAACACTTCTACCCTCTCCCATACAAAATTATTTTTTCGACCATTTTCAAGAAATCAATTATCACCTAACTATTAAAAGCTATCAATTTGAAATTTTGCATAACAACTAACAAAAATAATTAAAATGAAATTGCGTTAAAAGTTTTAAAATTGCGCTTGACCTTCTACCCCCTCCCATACAAAAGTATGATTTCGACTAATTTCATTAAATCAACTAATAACCAACAAATTAAAAGCTACGAACTTGAAATTTCGTACGAGCACCTTACAATAAAAATGAAAGAAAATTGCATCACAAGTCTTACGATTCCCATACCTCCTCTACCCCCTCACATACAAAATTATTTTTTCGAGCATTTTTAAGAAATCAGTTATCAGCTAACTCTTAAAAGCTATCCATTTCAAATTTGGCATAAAAACTTATAAAAATAATTCAAATGAAGTTGTTTTAAAAGTTTTGAAATCGAGCTTGCGCTTCTACCCCCTCCCATACAAAAGTATGATTTCGACCAATTTCATTAAATCAACAATAACCAACAAACTAAAAGCTACGAGCTTGAAATTCTATACAAGCACCTTACAAAAGACGCGAAATAAAACTGCGTATCAAATTTTACGATTCCCCTACCTTCTCTACCCTCTCCCATACAAATGTTCGGTTTCGTGAATGTAAAATACACCGAATTTTATGAAAATTCTATGCAACTTCGTCTATGAAACACATTCTATACAGAGAATATTGGACGTGATTCAAGCAATTAATTAAAAAGCTATTAACATCCACCCACCCTTACTATTACCCCTACTCCTCCCCTCATAAAAACCAAACTTACAGAAACGAATGAAATATTGTTAACAGTCCTGCCCAAGAACTCCCTTTCACTTAGCCTTCCCTAACCACTCTAACCTGCATATTGACTTTCTACTCATCCGCAACTTGTCCCGAGAATAATAAAGTTTCGCCCGACTTGTTGGCAGTTTATTTTAGATGAAATTTAATTTTTTGTCATATTAACAAATTTTGTATGGGGAGTGGTAGAAGGGGTGACAACATCGAACTAATTTTCTTCACATCAAGGTGGAATAGCTATATAAATATTTTGTACCAAATTTAAGCTTCAAAAATTGAATAAGTACTGAGAAAATTAGTGTATTGACTTTAGGGAAATTATACAGGTTGTACGGGAGGTGGTAGAAGGAGTGTGAGTTTTTTAATAATTAAAACAATTGGGATTTTCTTGTAATTGATATATTTTTAATTGCAAATCAGTAGCATTCCTACGTGATATTATGTCACATTGTATGAGAGGGGAGAAGCTAATCGATTTACTTATCCCCGATATTAATTATAATACTAACTAAGGATTTAGTGCAAAATTTGAGCTCGATAAATGTTATGCGTACTGAGCAAATTGGTTTATAGTATTATTTTTTATAAAGGTGGTGTCAAACAATACAATAAGGTGTGGGAATTCAAATTATTTTTATAGAAAACTTGATTATTATATACTACTGTGTCCAAAAACTAGTCGGAATTTTTCGATTTAAATTACGCGGGTAAATATTTTCGCTCAATATATTTTTTTTTAAGTTAGTACAACTGTTACTGACTTCCATGCCAAATTATATGTAAAAATATTCATTAGTGTTTGAGTTACGTTTGTTTTCGTGCGACACAAAAAGTGAATTTGGCGATTTTTACAATGTCTGAAATTATTCAACAAAGAAGTGCGATCAAATTTTGTTTCCTGAATGGAATAAATGCTGCAGAAACGTTGAAAATGTTGGAGAAGGCTTACGGGGACCGAGCTCTACCAAAATCAACAACATATGATTGGTATAAATTGTTCAAAGAAGGTAGAGAACGCGTTGAAGACGAAGAGCGCCTTGGTCGACCATCGACCTCAACTGACGATGCTCACATCCAAAAAGTAAAAGAATTAGTGCTTGCAAAACGTCGATTAACTATAAGAGACATTGCTGATGAAATTGGCGTATCAAAAGGATCAATTAATTCCATTTTGAAAGATGTTTTGGGCGGATTTATGGAAAGACAACTCTTGGTTTTTACACCACGATAATGCGCCATCTCACACTGCACTGATTCTTCGTGACTTTTTCGCCAAAAATGCAACCAATATCGTTCTGCAACCACCTTATTCACCTGATTTGGCTCCGTGTGACTTCTGGCTATTTCCAAAATTCAAAAGACCACTCCGAGGAAACCGTTTTGAGTCGATTGAAGACATTCAACGAGAATCGGCGCGCGCTCTGAAGGCTATACCGGAAGAAGACTTTTTGGCATGCTTCGAGGACTGGAAAAAGCGGTGGCATAAGTGAATTATATCGAGAGGGGACTATTTTGAAGGGGACGAAATTGATTTGAAAGAATAAATAAAGATTTTTTGATTTATAAAAAAATTCCGACTACTTTTTGCACACAGTGGTATATTTGAAAAAGGGAGGGGAGGGAGTAGAAGGCGTGGGGTTATTGAAATAAAACCAAACACGGATTATATCTTCAAGCATACCTAATAAACTTTTGAAATTTTTTTTATAATTGGTTCTGCCGTTTTTGCGTGAAAGCCAGACTGAGAAGAATTTTAAAAATGTGTGTTTCTGCTTAGTTTTTTCCAAATAAACGCCTTTATACCGCCCCTTAAGTACTTCCTTTTCTCCGCTCCTTAGCTTTTCCACTTTGAGCTTCATATTTATTTGTCCTCAGAATATTTAAGTTACACCCGACTTCATGACAGTTAATTAAGATTTTAGTTACGGTTAGTGGTCCCGATTGGTAAGCGATGTTGTTTCTATAATTTCAAAGTATCTTCATTTATTTAAAAAAAAGAAAAATTATCAGTAGTTTATTGACAAGTTCAATAATATTTCTTTTATCGTTGCTATGTTAAATACTACCTTTTTTTTACTTTTTTTGAATCACCTTTGTCATTTTCATTGTATATATTTGAACAATCGTTTTTGTTGATGTCTTGTCAGGATGTAAGTTCCAACAATAGATAAATCGCCAATTGTAAAACGGATGAATTCAAAAAAAGGTCGGACAATGAATCATACAATACCAGTCATTGTCAAAAAAAAAAATTTTGCCCTCTTCACATCCTGTTGCAAAGGACATCGGTCTCTTCAATTCTTCGTTCGTCTCAAACAATCAACAAGGGTCTCTGTAACCCGAAACAAAGTTTCAGTCCGAAACGGCTTCTCCAATTACCGACAAACAATAATTCAAAAATATATAGGTAGTAAATTTAGCGTGAATCAATATTTTCGCTCGAATCACTCCAGCGCCGGATTAAGGGGAAAAACCCATAGATAATAATATTGTATCCAATGCAATAAAAATAGATCGATATGCAAATCTATCAAAACTGGTCGCATCTATTTAGAGATCAATTTATTAACGATATTAAAAATTAAATCCTTTGTGGCTAGAAAAGAGGTGAATATGCTTAAAAACTAATGCGAGTATAACAGACGATTATTTCAGTCATTTCACGTTTTTGTTTCGTCAAAACTTTTTTTTCAGATTTTAAGCCCATCAGATTAAAATTTACGATTTGATTTGTTTGAGAAAAGTTTACTGCCGCCGTCTTATTTCGGGAGGAGGATATGAGGATATGTTTAACAAGAAAAGTTTTAAATGTGGTTCTTATATGGAACATATACCGATGCAGTCTTGTGTTACCTGGAAGACAGGCAACCAAACCGCCCAGGTATTTATGATATTGTACTTTTTTTAATCATTGCGGTGTGTCCGGCTACCGAATGGCTTTTAATTACTTCAAGTGTCAGAAGGATAAAAGATTTAAGTAGACAAGACAAGACACGACGATTTTGATCTTTAAGATGAATAAAAAGGCGTTGGCTATTTTGTCTTAGTATTTTTTTATTATTTCGCTTTTTTTCTCTTCAATCAGGCTTACAAAGCTACTTGAATACATGCATGGGAAAGTAGCTAAATATCTTGTCTTTTTCATAATATCTAAAGTATTTCAGATTGACACATTTTTAGGTGTCTCGATTGAATGAGTGGAAATAATTGAATTATATGTGTTCGAGATTTCAAATTAGCATTGACGGTTTTTTGTCACGATTTTTTGAAATACAGATTTGTATCTAAGATAGGAGCCGAAATTTGTAAGAAAAACAAAGTGGTTAATTTGCGGTAGGTCGAATGATTAGATGAAAGTGAATTGATAAAAATCTAGATAGATATTAAGTTATTAGTGAAATAATTATTTGTATAAAGCTTTGTCATTCCGCAATAGGTTTTAACAATGATTTAAAACAATTATTTATGAGTCATACGATCCTTGATTTGGTAGTTACTTCATTCAAGCTCCTTTTCTTCTGTACATACTAAAATCTTATAGATATTAGTAAATTTTATGGTGATTTCTCCAGTATGCTTTTGATTTTACCGGTTTTTTTTCATTTTTTTACTTCATGCTTCTAATAAACTACGTGTACTACGTGAAAAGTAACTGTTCGACTTACCAATAAACTACAAACTTTCGTGAACCAATGCCGCCGACGCATTTTAGGAACATTCTGGCCAGATATGATCTCCAACGGCGAACTTTGGAGTACAACTGGACAACCTTAAATAGGATACAACCAAACTTGCATACATCAACGAATGAAATACTGGTTCAATGTTCTGGAGTTATTTGGTTTTCCGAATGACTCTGGTCCAATAAAATTCGTTTCTACGCCATTTTTTGCGAGGCGGTCTTCATTTCCTTCAATCCCCATATTTTTTTTTACAGAATGACCCGTGTTATAGGCAATTTCGGCCTTTATGTGCAATGCACAAACACAGTCATGGAGGGAAGGAATGGGATTAGGAAGGTAGGAGAAGAGGAGTGAGAACGACCGTAACGAGTGGAGAAGCTGATATATATATTTTTCAGTTGTACTGGCTGTTACTGACAAATATTTGCAGATGTTATGGGGGAATGAATGATAGAAAGCGAACAGAATCCATCTAATGAGTATCTAGGCCTTCTTGACGTGTAACTGTTTCACTTTTACACCGTTTGCTGTCCACTACACCATTATACACATTAATAATAATTAATTTAGTCATGAAACGCGAAAAACAAAATTTCAGGCTAGCAAATTCTTCTTTCTGTATCGATCGCAATACTTTATTATTAGAATAAATAAAGTAAAACACTCTAAATCGGTTCCGGAAATGCTCTTTGAAATGGCTTCTATTAAAGTTGAAGCGAAGTGCTTGGTTCCCCAGATAAGTCATTTTAAAATTTATATAGAAAGGTCTCAAGATCGAAGTACTCTCTGACGTCAAATCAAGCCCGTTAAGTGATTTTTCCTACTGGATATTTAATGCACTTAACATGGTATTAGCTAGGGTGTAGCCTAGTGGGTAGCGTATTGATCTACAATGCGAAGATCGTGAGCTCAAATCCTTGTCGACGCATAATTCCAGCACACTACCTGCTTGGGTATACCTAAGTTATCCGAAACTACGAAAAAGAAAGTTCGTAAATAGAGAGTTGTGCGAAGGGCTAACAATTCTTCCACAATAAGTAAGAAAAATGTTAAGGAGCCTGAAAGTCTGGAGGCCAAGGCCCGATTTGGGCTGTATTGCTATTGTAAAAATAGAAGAGAACCATGGTCTTAGGTCTTATCCTGCAATGAGGGTGATGGGCCTGGAGCCATGAATTTAAATCATATTAAATCAGATACATACAGTGCTAACTAAATGTAGGCTAAAAAATAAATAACATCCACCTACTCTCTTTACCAAATCCGATCATGCACAAATAAAAAATTTACATTTATGTTATAATCGAGATTCTAGACCAATTGGTAATTCTTCTTCTTCAATAACCTTTTTCCTCCTGACCTTCAAGCTACTTAACATTTTGATTTGTTGTGGAATGTTTGTTAGCTTTTCGCACATTCGTCTATCAACGAATTTTCATTTTCGCAGATAGAGATGTTCAAGATATACCCACGCAAGAAGTTTATTGAAATTATACGTTGACCGGCATTTGAACTCACGACCTTCGCATTGTAGATGGTGGTCTACCTACTAGGCTATACCCTAGCCCATAAGTAGTAGTTGCAGGTAAACGTCTAGTTTGACAATACTCTAACTATTACACTCAACCTCCACTCCTCTTCTTCTACAACATCTCATAAGGTACGTCCAGACGATGCAGCTTTTTGTTTCAATTTTGCGCATGCATCAAGCGCATGCTGCAACGCAAGATAATGGTGCCTCACGCGCATGCACCTTTTCTTAAACTTTGATGACGCATGCAAATGCGCAAGACTGTCCGACTGATATGGAGATCACGTGCATTAGTGATTTACTTGGACGCTTTATTTACTCTTTGCAATCTAGTAGCTATCTAACAACAAACAAAGTAAAATGAAAAGCAATGAAAACATTCTCAATTTTATTATTTCATGTTCTGTGTGAGAGCGACTTAGCTACACATGTTACGTCATTTCTGTGTGTTGAGCGCATGCCTTCTAGAAGAAAACGCAGTAAGCTGAACTACAAAGAGTTTATTGCATGCGACAAACCGTTATCGTAGCTAACTTGAAGTTTTTCGCATTTTACTTTATTATTTTAATAATAAAGTACAGTCTCAGTCTAGACCCCGTCGTGAGCAGACGCTTGTTGTTTATCGCTGGTTCGTTTTAGTGGTGACCCGTTAGCCAGCCCGTTTAACAAGTGACCTAATCTCGGTTTTTTTTTAGTATTTTCGTTTTCCATTGTTCTTGTGACACTTTTTTCCCGAATTAGTGTTCTAATTAAAAGTGGCAATGGCCTCCGGGCCAGGTGGCAACAATAGGTTTGATTGACTGGAAGAAATAAATATCTCCAGCTCGAACGATTCCCGCAACCGAAAGAAAAAGGCATCTCCGTTAAAATTCGAACCAACGCCAATTGATGAATCGTCACAACCGAAATATCTTGTTGTCACGCATCAAACAAGCACCGTCCATTTAGGTTCTTTGAACCCGTTTCTCCTGAAAAAGGCAGTCGACAGCGTTTCCACAAATTATTCAACCGCAAATATCCTGCGTGATGGAAGATTGTTATTACTCTGTAATAATGAAAAAACCGCTAACCTTTTTCTGAAAGTCACTAACCTTGGAGGCTTAGTTCCAGTTATAACGAAACTACACAGTAGCCTCAACTCAACAAAGGGCATTGTTTACAATCGTGCACTTTCCAATCTTTCAGAAGAAGAGGTTGTAGCTGGATTATCACACCTCAACGTCACTCAGGCAACGGTGCTCAAAAAGAAAATTGAGAACGTGGAACGTCCCATTGGTCTAGTCATCCTGACTTTTAATAGATACAAGCTTCCTGAAACTGTCGAGATCGGATGGCAACGCGTACCCGTTAGGCTTTACGTTCCTAATCCGATGCGATGTCATCTATGTCAATTAATTGGGCATACTCAAAAATGGTGCAAATCAGAACAACCAGTTTGTGAAAAGTGCGGCGAGAATCCCAACACAGATAAGCACCCGAAAACTCCCACGACATGCGGAAAAAGCTTCTGCGTAAACTGCAAATCTGACGCCCACTGCTCATCAGACCGCACTTGTCCTAAGTTCTTGGAAAAAAAACCCATCTTAGAAATTAAGACAATGAATAAATGCTCCATGTTTGAAGCAAGGAAAACTTACTATAGCCAAGAAAAAACCACAAATATCACCTACGCTCAAACTCTGGCAAATTCAATTTGTCAATCTAAGGAAATAAATAATACTCCCGTATCAGTTTCCAAAACCAATAAAACAAAAGAAAACCAGCCCAATTCGAGACTCTGCAACAACCCGACTAGTCATACCATAGACCCTCAAAATACAAACAACAACATCACAAACAATTTCTTATTCGAAAAAACAAACAGCTCAGGAAATGAACTTTCCAAGACCAAAGAACACAGCATAAGACTTTCGCTCCTTACCTCAAATACAATACCCCCAACAAATCCAATATCATCAGACCCATACATAGAAGCATCGGAGGACGAGCTTTCATAATATAATGACTCCACAGGTAAATAAACCTTCCTCGAAAAGTCTGATAATTCTTCAGTGGAATATCCGCGGATTCAGATGTAATCAAGATAGTCTTGAACTTCTTATAAAAAATTACAGCCCCCATGTCATACTCCTCCAGGAAACTAAAATCCTATCCGATCAAGGCCCTCCTAAATTCAAAAAATACAACGCAATCTGGTCAAATAAAAACTACGCTTCCAGAAGGAGTGGAGTTGGCATTCTCATACACGAATCTTTATCATTCAATTCAATTTCCTTAAACTCAAATATATTATCCAACGCCATCACTATTCACATCAATCCGACTCTCTCCCTTTTAAATATATATATCGAATACGATCTAGTACTACGCCTCAACGAACTATCTTTCCTACGCCACCAACTACCAGAAAACTCCATAGTTGCAGGGGATTTCAATGCCCACAGCACAATTTGGGGATGTTCAGAAACCAACCCTCGAGGTAAATTAGTAGAAGATTGGATGGATGATGAGCCTTCCGTCCTCTTAAACGACGGCTCATTTACAATAATTTCAACAAGATCCACCCTTACTTCTATCGATCTTACATTCATTCCACCAGCACTAGCAGCGACATGCATTTGGAAAACACTCAATAGCCTAGAACACAGTGATCACATACCGATACTTGTTAAAACCTGCATTGATGTAGGTACTTCACAGTTCCATTCACACTTTGCTATAAGTCAGGCTAACTGGCCAAAGTTCCAAAATTCTCTCAATCGACTGTCATCACAATAACAACCGTCAGGCAATATAAACAACGAGGCGGCCATGATCCGGAAACTTTTTAGGGCAGCAGCTTCCCAAGCAATACCTTCAACACTCCCTCAGAAACGTAGCAATCCACCATGGATAAACAGTAATATCCTTTCCCAAATAAAAAAGAAGGAAGCGGCTTGGAAGGACTTCAAACGATTTCCTTCGACAGCTAGATTGGTTGCTTATCGCAAAGAGTCGGCAATAGCAAAACGCCTAATAAAAGTCGCCAAACGTAACTCTTGGGACGTATATGCTTCTTCAATAAACCCCAGTACCAGCATTAAAGAAGCTTGGCAGAAGGTAAGAGTGTTATCTGGTAATTTAAGTCACAAAACAATAGCCAACCTCTCAACTGCAAACGGAAACTTGACTTGCTCTAAGGAAATTGCCGGTGAATTTGCAAAAACATGGTCAAATTATTCCTCTGATACCAACTTCAACACAGCTCATGCTCAAAATAAGAGGTCTTTTTCTCTTCCTACAAACTCAACTGCCAGCTCAAGATATAATTTATCATACCCCATATCCCTTGACGAGCTTGACGTAGCATTAAGCACGCTGAAGGGTAATACACCAGGACAGGATAAGATTTCCTACAGTATGATTAAAAATTGTCCCATACTGTTCAAAGTGAGATTGAAAGACCTATACAACTCAATTATAACAACCGCAACATATCCACATGAATGGAAAAAAGCGAAACTAGTTCCCCTTCCAAAAGCGAACCAACCACAGAGCACTACCAGCAATTTCAGACCAATTTCCCTAATATCTTGCCTCTCAAAACTACTGGAGAAGATTTTGGGTTTGAGACTGAAGCAAGTCATCGAAGAAAATCTAAGCCCGGAGCAACATGGTTTCAGAAACGGTAAAAGCACAATATCTCTTCTTCACCAATTGAAAACTGACATGGCTAAAGCTTTTTCCGCAAGACAACATTCTGTCATATTAAGCCTTGACCTAGAAAAATCCTTTGATCGAGTAGGAAAACACATAATAGGAAAGCAACTTTCAAATTGCTGTTTAGATCGTAACTTCATACAGCTAATTCAAAATTTCATGTCAAATCGAACTATAGTTGCAAGTGTCAATGGCTTCAATTCAACCCCTTTTCCACTTGATAATGGAATTCCACAGGGCTCGCTCCTATCTACTCTACTTTTTAATACATACATCCACTCACTCTCCGAAACCCTTATATCCATCCCAAACTGTTTCCATCTTTTATATGCCGACAATATTTTACTCTACTCATCAGGTAATAGGAATACAGTCACATCCGCACTATCCAATGGCTTAAACATCGCAACATCATGGTGTAACAGCACGGGGGCTTTACTTCCTACAGCAAAAGCGGAACTACTACACGTACGCAGAAAAAAGCTATGCCCCACGGACCAAATGGAAGTAAACGGTATTGTAGCAGTCGAATGCATCAAAATTCTTGGACTAGTATCTTCAAAATCATTGAACTGGAATAACCACCTCAAACATCTTCGCAAAAACTAATAATAATAAACCAATTGCTAAAGTGCATCGCTGGCCACTCTTATGGCCCATCAATGGAAGCCTGCTCCAAAATCGCGAAAACCATCACAAAAGGTACACTGAATTATGGCATTACACTATATGGAACTGCATGTCAAACAGATTTATCAAAGCTTCGAACATCATGGAACGCCATTTGTCGAACCACATTAGGCGCTCTTCGCTCAACACCGGTTCCAGCTTTAAGAGTTGAAAGCGATACACTTCCCCTCACATTGTACATTGAAAGAAAGCAGCTGGAACTTGTAGCTAAAATTATTTGTAATCCTTACAACACTTACCACGACTCCCTTTGGAGGCTCCTTCCATTGCGCTCCACCCCAAGAAGACCCTCATGTCTCCAGAAAGCGTTAACCAAATACAAAACTCATAATATACCAGTTCCGCCCCAACAAGAACGTCCCAAAATCATAACTAGATGGGCTCCACCAATATATGATTTCAGCATTCAAGCCTTCGACAAACTTCTCAAAAACGCAACAAGCCACGAGCAGTATCGAATGTCTTTTCGTGAACTTCTAGCCTCTTTTCCGTCCTACAGATACATCTACACAGATGCGTCCAAAACAACTTCTGCTGTAGCATATGCTATCGTTGAATTAACCAAGAGCCCCACCACTTTAGAATCAGGATATTTGGACTCAGCAACTGATATTCAATCAGCAGAAATATTTACGATTATGAGGGCAGTAAATATCATATCGAAATCTCTCGAACCCTGCATTATCTTTATTGATTCTAAATCTTCAGTCGCAGCAATTTTAAATCACTGCAATAAAAAATACATGCCAATGGCTATAAGACAAACTCTAGCCGCTGCACGACATATCAAGATTTGCTAGATACCCAGACATGTCAGCATAAAAGGAAACGAGGAAGCTGACAACATAGCGAAATCTCTTGCTCTGCAAGACTCAAACCCTCTTTTGCCAGTCCTTACCCCACCTTCAGAAAACTTTATCCTTGCACAAATTGACCTCCTAATAAACAGAAAGGCGAAAGAATTATGGGAAAGTAGCACAACAATTTTAAAGACGCATTGGCCCTCCCACCATGCACCCGTCTTCAATACCGCATTACCACGAAGGTTAGCTACCAAAATTACGCGTATCAGATTAGGACATACCTGGCTTACAAAAGGGCACTATATATCCAAAAAAGACCCAACCACATGCACACATTGTGGCTGCGCGCCAACTATATTGCATATCCTCACAGCTTGTCCGGAAACCTTTTCCTTCTTCAACAACAACCTCCCCTCTCCATCCGAACTTCTGAGTCTTTCACAAGACCAATACTCTATCCTCTTTCAAATTCTGTCACATTTGAATATTACAAAACTCATTTGAACTTTCTATTTTTTCCCTTTTCTCCCACTCTCCTGCTCCAATCCTTCTGAAATTTATCAATTTGACATATTGTAATATAATTTAATTAAAATTAAGCATCTATAATGTAAAAATTGCACCGAGTGGACCATCAGGTCGCTAGTGCGCTCCTTAGGCCATATCAAATTTATTTGATAGCGGACCGATAAAATAAATAAATAAAAAAATAAACTGCCAACAAGTCGGGCGAAACTTTATTATTCTTGAGACAAGTTGCGGATGAGTGGAATGTCAATATGCAGGTTAAAGTGGTTCGGGAAAGCTAAGTGAAAGGGATTTCTTGGGCAGGGCTGTTGTCAATTTAACAATATTTCATTCGTTTCTGCAAGTTTGAGTTTTTATGAGGGGAGGAGAAGGGGTAATAGTAAGGGTGGGTGGATGTTAACAGCTTTTTAATAATTGCTTGAATCACGTCCAATATTCTCTGTATAGAATGTGTTTCATAGACGAAATTGCATAGAATTTTCATAAAATTCGGTGTATTTTACATTCACGAAACCGAAAATTTGTATGGGAGGGGGTAGAGAAGGTAGAGGAATCGTAAAATTTAATTTGTAGTTTTATTTCGCTTCTCTTGTAAGGTGCTTGTATAAAATTTCAAGTTCGTAGCTTTTAGTTTGTTAGTTATTAGTTGATTTAATGAAATTGGTCGAAGTCATAGTTTTGTATGGGAGGGGGTAGAACGGCAAGCGCGATTTCAAAACTTTTAAAGCAACTTCATTTGAATTATTTTTATAAGTTTTTATGAAAAATTTGAAATTGATAGCTTTTAAGAGATAGCTGATAACTGATTTCTTAAAAATGCTCGAAAAAATAATTTTGTATGGGCGGGGGTAGAGGACGTAGAGGAATCGTAAATCTTGTAATGGAATTTTCTTTCTCTTCTATTGTAATGTGCTCGTACAAAATTTCAAGTTCGTAGCTTTTAATTTGTTGGTTATTAGTTGATTTAATGAAATTGGTCGAAATCATACTTTTGTATGGGAGGGGGTAGAAGGGCAGGTGTGATTTCAAAATTTTTAACGTAATTTTATTTTAACTATTTTTTTAAGATTTTGTGCAAACTTTCAAATTGATAGCTTTTGATAGTTAGGTGATAATTGATTTCTTAAAAATGGTCGAAAAAATAATTTTATATGGGAGGGAGTAGAAGTTTTAAAAATATTCGACCAGTTAGAATTTCAAACTTTTAGAGATTTTTTTCTAAATCCATTTACCAAATTTTCAAGTTTCTACCTAAAAATTTCATTCAAAAATTTTCAGTTTATGTGTTTTTTTCATTCCACATGAAACACCTTGTGCACGTTAGACCCCCACTTCGGAGCATACCAATTTTGGAACAAATTACTATTTTTTTTCTATTTATATCAAATAGATGTGTCGACATGCAAAATTTAAACTTTGTATCTTTTACCAGAGCCATAAAAAAATCACTCAAAATTTTCAACATTTTCGCGTTGTACCTCCCTCCCCTTACACCCCCCAACTTAAATTTTTTACCAAAATTAAACATTATATAGCTCTACAATCTGACAAATTTTTGATTTGATATCTGTACTCAATTTTGAGATTTGATGATTTGTAGTTTTGGAAAGTGCGCCATTTTTGAAATGCTCCCCATTTCCCCCTACTAATATAATGTCCACATATTATATTTTTTTCATATGTCGCTAGTAAAGCTTAGTATACATTTCAAGTTTCATTTACATAGCATAAGAGACAGTCGAGATGTTAATTTTTAAGTGTTTTTCTTTGCACTCCCCCTGACCCTCCCCCTTTTACTAATTAGCTTCTATCTAAACTGCTTCTAGTAGATCTATATGCTATCTTAATGGTCTCAAAATATCTATTTTTTATGGAAAGTAGTTTCAAGGATATAATCAATTGAAAAAAAAATTCGGCCAATAATTGGTTCTTAGCTTCCCCTTTTCGCACCCCAATGGATAAAAAAATTTAATTATTTTTAAAAGTTGTCCCACAAATTCCTGTGTATGTATGCTAATTTTTAGCTTTCTAGCTGTAACCATGGTTGAGATATTTGAATTCGTATTTTTCGGCTTAAGCGCTCCCCCTGCCTCCCCCTGAACACGTACACCCCCCAAAATTAGTATCCGTCTGAGATCCGCAACTACCTACAACCCCTCCAAAAATGAACTTTCTATCTTGAAGGGTTTGGGAGTTAATGTGCGCTGAGCGTACACGTCGGCGTACGGCGGACGGCGTACAGACAGACGGATTTTTTTTTTTTGCTTTTTTAGGCTATTTTAGTCATGGAACGCGAAAAAAAAAAATTTCAGGGTAGCAAATTTTTTTTTTTCCCAAGTCGATCACAACACTTTATTATTAAAATAATAAAGTAAAAATAATAAAGTATTGTGATCGACTTGGGAAAAAAAAAACATTTGCTACCCAGATATTTTGTTTTTTCGCGTTTCATGACTAAATTAGCCTAAAATTGGAAAAAAAAAATCCGTCTGTCTGCACGCCGTCCGCCGTACGCCGATGTGTACGCTCAGCACACATTAACTCCCAAACCATTCAAGATAGAAAGTTCATTTTTGGGGGGATTGTAGATAGTTGCGGATCTCAGGCCGATACCCATTTTGTGGGGTGTACAGGTTCAGGGGGAGGCGGGGGGAGCGCTTAAACCGAAAAATATGAATTCAAATATCTCAACCATGGTAACAGCTAGGAAGCCAAGACTCAATATACATATAGAGGGCTTTGTAGGACAACTTTCAAAAATTATTTAATTTTAAATAAGAACCAATTGTCAGCCGAATTATTTTTTTTCAAATGAATATATCTTCGAAATTGCTTACCATAAAAAATTGATATCTTGAGACCATTAAGGGTGCTTATAGGTGCACTGGAATCAGTTTAGATAAAAGCTAATTATTGTAAGAGGGAAGGTCAGGGGGGGTGCAAAGAAAAACACTTAAAACTCAATATCCCGGCTATTTATTAAGGTATGTAATTGAATCTTAGAACCCATATTAAGCTATACTAGAGAAATACGAAAAAAATTTAACATTTAAACAAAATAGTAGTGGGAGGAAATGAGGAGCATTTCAAAAATGTTGCACTTTCCAAAATTTCAAACCGTTATTATTCAAAATTGAGTGCAGATATCAAATTCAAATTTCGTGAAATTGTAGATGCAGAACTAAGTAGTTTTTAAATTTAATAAAAATTTTTCGTCGGGAGGTGTAAGGAGAGGGAGGTCAATCAATCAATCAAATTCCTGTTAAGACCCCCTATAGGGGCAAAGGACAGAAACAACTCTCTTCCACAAGGCGCGATCCTGCGCATCGGCTTTAAGCTGTTGCCAGGACTTGTTTATTCCTCTGGCCTCCTGCTAAACTGCTCGCTTCCATGTGTTACATGGTTGTACAATCCGACGTCTTCCTCGAGGGTTATAATCCAGAGCCTGTTTTGCGATGTTTTGCTCTGGTTTCCTCAAAGTATGAACAATCCACTGCCACTTTCGCCGCTGAATCTCAATACCTATTTTAGTCTGGCGAGTTGTATTCCAAAGTTCGTCGTCGGAGATCACTTCTGTCCAGAATATTCCCAAAATGCGTCGGAGGCATTGGTTTACGAAAGTCTGTAGTTTCTTGGTAAGTCGAACGGTCACTTTCCACGTAGTACAACCATATAACAACACGGATTTGACGCATGCGTCAAAAACTCGCAGCTTCGTGCGAAGGGAGATCTCTCTTAACCTCCAGAAAGGGGAAAGGATACCGAAGGCCTGACGAGCTTTATTTAGCCGAGCCCCAACATCCTTTTCGGCTCCACCGTCCATGCTGACAATGCTTCCGAGATAGCAAAAATCTTGCACCTCTTCCACATCCTGTCCATTAAGAACAATCGGTGTGCTTGCGTTCGAACCCATGTGCATGTACTTGGTTTTACGCACATTTATTTTCAGTCCCGCCTCTTTGCATTTAGAATGCAACGAGCGAACATTTGACTCTAAGTCCGAACGGGTATGTGCAAGCAAACACACGTCATCAGCATAATCAAGGTGACTTAAGATGTTAAATAGTCTCCATTGAAGACCTTTACCTTCCCCACCTTCCAGTGCAGCTTTCAAGATGTCATTTATTACCACCAGAAACAGGGCTGGTGATAATATGCAGCCTTGTCTGACACCCGTTCGCACAGGAAAGCTCTCGAACAGCTCTCCTCTATGCAAGACGCGACACCTTGCATCTTCGAAAGATTCTTTAATCATAGCTATGACCTTATTTGGAATACCTCTCCTACGCAAAGCATTCCATATGTAATCTCGCTTAACGCTGTCGAAAGCCTTCTCGAAGTCGACAAACATGAGATGTAGTGGCGAACCCATTTCGGTTGACTGCTCTAATATTATCCGTAGGGTATTTGTGTGCTCGGTACAAGACGACCCTTTACGGAATCCAGCCTGATAAACTTCGAGAGTGCTCTCGACGACATCACTAATCCTATTGAGAATTACCTTAGCCATAATTTTTGATACGGCAGTAAGTAGACATATACCACGCCAATTGCTACAATCCCGAAGGTCGCCCTTCTTCGGAATTTTCACAATGACGCCTTCCTTCCATTCAGTCGGATATCTTCCATCATTCCACACCTTAGTGAAGAGTGGGAGGAGTATATCGGCTGTTATTTCCGGGTCCGCTTTGAGGAGTTCGGTTGGTAGTCCGTCTATACCTGGAGCTTTCCTTCTCGCCATTGACCGAATGGCGGAAACTATCTCTTCCTTATCTGGGGGATCGTCCTTAATAGAGGATTGTTGCGGTTGGATGTTTGGAAGTTGTTCTGTTTCCGGAATATCTTCATCTGACAATATGTTTAAAATATCAGAGAAGTATACCTTCCATCGTCGCAACTGGTGTTCACTCATATTAAGGAGAGTTCCGTTGACATCTCTCACCAGGTGGTTGGCGGTGAAATTCCTGTTCGTCAACTGTTTCATGATTTTAAATAGTGAACCCATATCCCCAAGGTAAGCCGCAGATTCTGCCTTGTTTGCCAGATCTTCAATGGCCTTTCTCTTGTCGCGTCTAACAGCCTTTTTAAGCTGTATATGAGCATCGCAGTAGTTCTGCCTCAAGTCGGGCGTTCGTTGGTTGACATCGGGTTGAGAGATGATTGCCAATTTGGCTTTTTTCCGATTGTCAACCTTGTCCCATGTGTCTTGCGACATCCAGGGTTTCTCACCGCTTTGCGCATATCCCACAGATTCTTCAGCACTAGTTAGAAAAGTGTTTCTGGTTGCCTCCCAATTGGCGTCCAGTGTGCGCATTTCATGTTCACCCAATGTGGATGACTTTTCGCGTAGAATGGTGGTGTATTCGAGTTTTTTGTTGGGATCTCTGAGTTTATCCACATTAAGTTTGCACTTCATTTGAAGAATTTGTGGTCGTCGGATAGCTGCTGTACACAATCTCAAGCAGGCACCCATCAAGTGGTGATCGCGCCCCACGTCAGCTCCACGTTTCGCTCGCACATCGAGGAGACATCTTCTCCATCGGCGACTTATAGCCAAATGGTCGATCTGGTTCTGAGTAACACCGTCAGGGGAAACCCAAGATGTTTTATGATGACTCTTGTGTGGAAAAAGGGTCCCTCCGATGACCATTTGCCGAGTACTACAGAACTCCACAAATAATTCGCCGTTTTCGGGTCTCTTAATCTAAGGTCGTGATGCGTCGACCCAAGGGTCACTATGCCTCCCCATGATGTGTTCTAGTCCAGTGTTGTCTGATCCAACCTGGGCGTTCATATCTCCTGAGATGATAATAATATCACCTCTTGGAACACGTTCGAAGGTGGCACTCAGTTGGCTATAAAACTCCTCTTTGTCACCAGATGTTGCGGTATTAGTTGGTGCGTAGCACTGCAGAATTGTGACGTTTCTGACACTGGTCCTGAGCCTGACGACGATAATCCTATCCGAGATTGGTTCCCAGCTAATGAGACTGTTTCTCGCTCTCGCCGTAAGGACGAACGCCATGCCATTTCTGGCTTCACTTTCAGGGCCAATGTACAGAATAGTGTTTCCGCTAGGGGTTCGTTCTTCTCCTGATCCTGTCCACCTGACCTCGCTCAAGCCCAAGATTTGGAGGTTATAGTGCTCCATTTCACGGTCGATCACTGATTGGCGGTGCAAGGACCGAGTAACCCCAGCTCTTCCCCCGTCATTCAATGTTCGAACGTTCCAGAAGCCAATCATAGTCCGTTTTCGAATGCCAAAAGTCGTTACCGTAGAATCAGTCCATATCCGAGGCGATGTATCCGTTTCTCGTATCATTTAGGTTTTAAGATCACGGGTGATAAGCCCATGATCCAGTGAGTGTCCATTTGCCATTTTTAGGGCAAGCAGGACTGGCTGTGGGTGAATTCTACAGCCCCCATCCCAGAGGGGGATAGTTAGCTCAGGTCCGTGGAGTCGCTAACTCCAAAGATAGTTGCAGGAATTGGTAAAACCTCATACTACAACTACCCCCTTGCGGGGAGGGAGGTGGTAGCCAAAAATGTCGAAAATTTGGAGTGATTTTTTAAGTGCTCTGGCGAAAGATACAAAATTTAAATTTTCCATGTGGATACATCTATTTGTTGTACATACAGAAAAAATAATAAAAATTTCACAATTGTTATGCACCAACCCTCCTTTGTTTCATGTGCAATGAAAAAACCACATAAACTGAAAATTTTTGAATGAAATTTGAAGGTAGAAACTTGAAAACTTGCCAAATGCATTTAAAAAAAATCTCTAAAAGTTTGAAATATTAACTGGTCGAATATCTTTAAAACTTCTACCCCGTCCCATACAATTATCACCTAACTATTAAAAGCTATCAATTTAAATAGTTGAAATGAAATTGCGTTAAAAGTTTTGAAATCGCGCTTGCCCTTCTAACCAATTTCATTAAACCAACTAATAACCAACAAATTAAAAGTTACGAGCTTGAAATTTTGTACGAGCACCTTACAAGAGAAAGGAAATAAAATTGCAATTACACCGAATTTTATGAAAATTCTATGCAACTTCGTCGATGAAACACATTCTGCACAGAAAATATTGGACGTGATTCAAGCAATTAATTAAAAAGCTATTAGCATCCACCCACCCTTACCCCTCCTTCTCCCCACATAAAAACCCAAACTTGCAGAAATGAATGAGATATTGTTAAATTGACAACAGCCCTGCCCAAGAACTCCCTTTCACATAGCCTTCCCTAACCACTCTAACCTGCATATTGACTTTCCACACATACGCAACTTGTCCCAAGAATAATAAAGTTTCGCCCGACTTGTTGTCAAATTTTGATGTTTCTAGCTTAAAATTTCAATTGGGAATTTTTAGTTTTTGTCTTACACCGTTCGAGCAAATCGCTCTAAGTAGCGCATGTGATCTCCATATCAGTCGGGTAGTCTTTTGCTATTGCATGCACTATCAAATTTCAGATAAAGCGCATGCGCTTGAGACACCATTCTCTTGCGAAATTGAATGAAAAACGCATCGTCTGGACGTAGTTTTATATGCTTTTAAGCAAATTTTGCATGTATGTCACTCAACGTAATGGGCGCGCTTTGATTCTAGAAGGTATGCGCTTAGCGCATAACAATGAGGCATCGTGTGGACGTAGTTTTAGAGATTTGTTAGTAATAACTACTTAGAGTCCTTGAAGTTATGTACTGACAAATTACTTTAAAAACATATTTTTGCTTATTAATTGTTCCTTCATTTTCGTTATGTACCACTAACTTCACCTGTATATTAACCTAAAATCATGATTCGACTCTAAAAAGAGTTGTTTTCGTCAAGTTCTCCAAGAATATATATTTTCCCACATATTGCAATGTACCATTTGAAGTGCATATGAACACAATGGTACATTGTATGTCAAAAATTAAACGAATTTTTTGATAAAGCTGCATTATTTAAGTTTTCGATTATCCAAGATAGGTCCCAGTCCCCATTCGCTCGAATAATCGAAACTTACGAAATTCTCTGATTTTTGGCATGGGGTCAAAAATGGATTATCGTATTTAATTAGATTCCTTTGTGGAAGCAATTTGGCAAATACGCCAAGAAATAGCTAAATATTGGAGGTAAACGATTGCTTGTCTTCCATTTGATCTAAGCACTTCTACTTGCGATTGAAAACATTTGTCATACGTCTATATAGATGTCGATGTCCTGACAAATTACAGGATGTTTCGCGATGCCTTTTTATTTCAAGAACTTAAGCAAGGTTGAAATTGTTTAGGCTCTATTTTTCTTGAAAAATAAATTCAATCTCTTATTAAGCCCAATGGTTTACCCATCTCCTTTAACTACCTTCTACTAAAATTTTATCATTGCAACAAATTAATTTTATCAGCAACTATTCAGGAAGCTGAGAAAGAAAAAGAATATGTATGTTGCTTAGACCGATATTACTAACAATTAAATTACTGTCTCAATATTACTCCAAAATATGACATTGAAATAAATAATTCTTAATTTTCCAAAAATTCAAAAATAAAAACATCAAATAAGCGGTACGTTCTTTCCTTAAATTGTTTAGAATCAATTTATTTACAGCCTAAAATTATTCAAATCAGAGAACCATCCAAACATTGGTTTTATCTGAAAAGGCAGAATGAACCCTTTTTCACGGAAACTTCCTTACTGTTCGCGAAAGATGGAAATAAAAAGAACCGGGGTGTTGTAATAAAACATTCTCCTACACAAGCCATACACATGGTTCCCAGAAACTCACAAATACTTCTTAGTTGATTTTATGACTAAGTAGAAAAAAAAGAACGGACCCACAAACAAACGAAACGAGGCTTTTATGGATTGAGCAATTTAGGCCTGAATGAAGGGCATAACGACACCTTTTTCGCCTAAAGATGTTACTTCCATTTTCTTACTTTTTTCTCTCCACTATGCCGACAGTACGAATAAGAACAAGACGATTGTGGCCTATTGTACTACCCTTGAGGTCTTTTCTCTATTCTTCATCGAGTTCGAACCACTATCACATAACAATAGTGTTGTGTCCGGCCACGTATGACATCAACAGAATTGCATACGGACAATTGTATGTTTTCACGGGGATATTATTCGCATGTACACCAGGATAAAGTCATTTTGGGAGGTCCTTTTGTTACGGCAGGACACTACAGCATGATTAGTGGATTCACGGAAGAATACTCCAGCATAGAGAGATATACAAGTAGAACACAGCTGTCCACTATGGACAATTTAATTTCGAATAAGGAGATGAGTTTCGGAGTGATCTCCTGCATTATGTAAATTGCATGAACTTTGAATAAGTTGCTGAGTCCATTAAAAAAAGATGCGACTAGAATAGTACCTGAAGAAACACTGCAGGTACTCTATTGCTAAAATTCTATACCAAATGTTATACTCATCCTGAACTAATAGAATCATTTCCAATCGATTGGATTTCATTGCGTCGAGGAAGCAACATTATGGGAATCTTCCTGTCACCATCCATTAGGCTTAATGTCCTTATCCCATATCCGTAAATTTTCGCTTCTCGCGCTCAATCATAAAAAAAAGATGGATTCTATCCGGTATTGCATTCCCGGCCTTGTGAGCCTTTGAAATACTTCACGGTATGATCTTTTAGGCCGACCGAAGCAAAGTTCTCGAAAACAAACATTCGGTAATTGCTTCATTCGTCCTTTATTGTTCTGTCAAGTGCGTAAGCAACAAATTCGCGCATCATTTATTTCTTCTGTGTCCCATCATTTTTTGTTGTTGTTATATTTCAACACTGAAATCGATAGTTTATTATCGAATCTGACACATTAGCGAAACAATAATTGTATTAGGGTCTGATGATGTTCTTTTCGTTTCGGAAAGGACTACCATAATTTTATATTTAGCAGAATTTTTTATAGTACATTACATTATTATCAAGGGATTAAGAAATAGTTTAGACGAAATATTACAATATTTTTCTTTAAATGGTAGTTGGTATTTTTTGATTTAAATTTTTTTAAATTTATTTATGGGAAGTGCGGATGGTTGGTAAGAGATAAAGGTGGGCTTCGAATTTTAGCAAATAATCCACAATGACACTACTTCGCAAAACGGGCTTTGGCTTCATGACCTTCAGGCTCCCTAACTGTTTATAACTTATTAAGAAAGGGTTGTTAGACATTCGTATAATCCTCTACCTAAATTTATTTTTTATTTTTCGTAGATTGTGGTAGCTAAGGTATATTGAAGCAGGCAGCATGCTAGAATATACGTCGTCATAGATTTAAACTCACGACCTACGCATTGTAGATCAACACGCTACCCACTAGGCTACACCTCAGCATATAATACCATACTATACCATACATTCAAAATCAAAAAAACTGCCAACAAGTCGGGCGAAACTTTATTATTCTTGGGACAAGTTGCGGATGTGTGGAAGGTCAATATGCAGGTTAGAGTGGTTAGGGAAGACTAAGTGAAAGGGGGTGCTTGGGAAGGGCAATTGTCAACTTAACACTTTGCGGAAACCTTTAAAAGCTCCAGTGCATATAATCAATATTTCGTTCATTTATTTATGCAAGTTTGAGTTTTTATGAGGGGAGGGGTGATAGTAAGGGTGGGTGGATGTTGATAGGTTTTTAATTGATTGCTTGAATCACGTCCAATATTCTCTGTATAGAATGTCAGTTTCATAGACGAAGCTGCTTAGAATTATCATAGGATTCAGTATACTTTACATTTACGAAACCAAACATTTGTATGGGAGGGGGTAGAGGAGGTAGGGTAATCGTAAAATTTGTGACGCGATTTTATTTCCTTTTTCTTGTAGTGTGCTCGTACAAAATTTCAAGTTCGTAGCTTTTAATTTGTTGGTTATTAGTTGATTCAATGAAATAAGTCGAAATGATTCTTTTGTTTGGGAGAGAGTAGAAGGGCAAGACCGATTGCAAAACTTTTAAAGGAATTTCATTTTGATTATTTTTATAAGTTTTTGTGCATAATTTGAAATTGATAGCTTTTAAGAGTTAGCTGATAACTGATTTCTTAAAAATGCTCGAAAAAATAATTTTGTATTGGAGGGGGTAGAAGAGGTAGGGTTTAGGTTTAGGTTGTAGGAGGGTGGTTGCATAGAACCACAAGCACTGAGAACATCTAGTTGGGCCCATTGTACTCCCCCTATAGTTATGAGTTGGAAGTCACTCCTCTTGCTCTAACCACTTGGTTCGGTTTGCGAACCTTAACAGGCTTGAATGTTGGACGCCTCTGAGGTCGTCTAGTTCTGAGAAGAATCTAGAGCCTAAACAAAGGAGACGACTGTTGGAGATTTGCGGACAGTGACAAAGATAATGTTCGATAGATTCTTCGTCTTCCTCGCAACCTCTGCACAAGCTGTCGCTCGCGATTTGCATCCTAAATGCGTGCAGCCTTAGCAAGTAATGGCCTGTGGTCAGGCCGACAATAGTTCGGATACTGTAGCGACTACGTTGTGACAGCTGAGCTGTAATATTTTTGTTCGGTTCTTCCCAAAAGGATTTGGCCGTTTTACAGCTTTCCAGCTGCCGCCACCCCGCCAAGAAAGAATCCAAAATAGTCTGTTTGAAGCTAGTCTTCAGCACTGTTGGTGCTACATCGACTGACTTCCTAGTGGAATTGATGTTAGCAGATCCTTGCCGTGCAAGCGTATCTGCCGCC
This sequence comes from Chorisops tibialis, assembly GCA_963669355.1. Lineage (NCBI taxonomy): Eukaryota > Metazoa > Arthropoda > Insecta > Diptera > Stratiomyidae > Chorisops > Chorisops tibialis. The sequence continues at coordinate 164,654,674 of OY770263.1, read as the reverse complement.
TCGTTACCTAGCAGGTCACTTTGACCCGGTATCCAAATTAGACTTAACTTCCGTTATGGCCGCTAGGCGATTTAAATTGTGTCTACAGATGGACACTAGTTTGGATGTAGTCCTGTAAAATTGGAGTGCCTGAAGTGCAGCCCTGCTGTCCGAGAAAATGTAACAATTTCCGAGACTGTTCTGCTTATCAAGAATAATTTCTGCACACTCGTTAATGGCTAATACTTCTGCTTGGAACACTGTCGCGTGTTCTGGAAGATGAAATGAAGTTTGGGTGTCGAGGTCGTGGGAATAAATCCCTGCACCTGTCCCCTGGCTAGTTTTAGATCCGTCCGTATAGAGATGAGAACCTATAGAGGTGCTGAGTATCGTATTTGTTGCCCATTCGTTTCGTTCAGGAAACTTAATGTGAAACTTCCGTTTCTCAACCTGCGGTTGGTTCATGCAATCATACTCGCGGTCTAAAAGAGAGTTTGCGTTTCTAATGACGTTTAGAATTTGTCCATGACCAATTTGTGGCGCTGACCATGATTTAGTGGTTTTTATTCTAATGGCTGCCAGGCCCGCTGCTTCTTTTATAAAAAGATCAAGTGGGGGTAGTGAGAGAATCACCTCCAGAGCTGCAGTCGGTGTGATTCTAAGGGCACCTGTTATGCACAGACATGCCATCCGTTGGATCAGCTGTAAGGGTGCCAGGTTGGTTTTTAGTACCACCGCCGGCCACCACACCAGCGCACCATAGCAAATAATTGGTCTAACAATACTGGTATACATCCAGTGGATGAGGTGTGGCTTAAGGCCCCATCTCAAACCGAATGTCTTCTTGCAAGCGAAGAAGGCTACTGTAGCCTTTTTTGCTCGTTCCTGAATATTGGTCTTCCAGGATAATTTGCTATCAAGAATTAGGCCTAAATATTTAACTTGATTCGAGAGGACCATATTGATTCCTCGAATGTTTGGTGGATTGAAAACATATGGTCTTCTTCTTCTGGAGAAGAGGACCAGTTCTGTTTTTTGTGGGTTAATAGTAAGTCCTTTATCTAGTGCCCAGCTATCTAACAGTTGTAAAGCGGATTCCATGAGGTCTCCTGGAACTTGCTCAAACTTACCAGTTAGCATGATGACAAGATCGTCTGCATATGCTATTGTGGTGTAGCCGTTCTGATTTAAGATGGAAAGGGGTTCATTCACTGTTAAGACCCACAGGAGAGGTGATATTATTCCGCCCTGTGGCGTTCCTTTGTGAACAGAGCCCTTCCTTGTCTCTTCACCCATTCGTGCTACGATTTTCCGCGAACGAAGAAGCTTTGCTATCCATGCAGTCAGGAGAGGTTCCACACTATGGCTACGCAAGGCCTCAAGTATGGCGTCAATGTTGACGTGGTTGAACGCGCCTTCCACGTCTAAGAAGGCACCGAGTGCAACCTCTTTTTGATGTAAAGCTTTCTCTACGGCGGCTACCGTCACATGCAAGGCGGTGTCAGTAGATCTACCTTTCAGATAGGCGTGTTGGTGGGGGCATATAACCGAGAGGTTCAGATTTGCCCGTAGGTAGCTGTCCACCAGTCTTTCTAGGCCTTTAAGAAGGAACGAAGTCAGGCTGATGGGTCGAAAAGCCTTCGGGATGTTGTGGGAGGCTCTACCTTGTTTAGGTATGAAAACTACCTTAACCTCTTGCCATAACTTCGGTATGTAACAAAGACTGATGCATGCTTTATATATGTCTACCAGGTACTGAATTATTGTATTATCCGCGTTCTGGATCATTGCGGGATAGACTTCGTCCAGCCCTGGTGACTTGTAAGGTTTGAAGGAACTGAACGCAATTCCTATGTTTCCTGGTGTCACGACTGTATCTACTAGTTCTGAGTTAGCTAGAATGCGATCGGCACATGAACTTTGTGGTGGGGGCTCAAAACAACCAGAGAAATGCGTTTGCATTAAAAGTTCAAGTGACTCGCCGCTAGACCCCGTCCATGAACCATTGCCTTTATCCAGTAACTCAGGCATGTATGGGTCTTTGGATAGGGTCCTCTTTATCCTAGCAGTTTCGTTGACGTTATCGATTACTTCACAGAATCTCTTCCATGAATTTCGTTTGACGGCTCTTAGCTGTTTTTTATACAGTGTAAGTGCTGCTTTGTATTTGTCCCAGTCTGTGTCAAGTTTGCTGGAGTTAGCTTTATTAAAGAGTTTCCTTGCTCGTTTTTTCAGGATATCGAGATCGTTATTCCACCAGACAGTGTTCTTACTATCTTTGGCAGACTTCTGAGGGCAGGAGCTCATGTATGAGTTTGTTAGTATATTTGTTAACATACCCACTCTTTTATCTAAGGAATCTGTTGTTTTTATTGGGTAAGGAACTATTGCCGGTAGTCTTTGGTTTATTAGCTCCTGATATTTAACCCAATCAGCTCTTGCTGGATTCCTGTACAACCGGCTATTTTTTGTTGATCCCACTATTTCAAATCTTATCCACATGTGGTCTGACAAGGATGGTTCTTTCGAAACTTCCCAGTTGTGGACCGTTAGTGATTTAGAGTTAGTTGCAAGAGTCAGGTCGATAACCTCGTTTCTTGCTCTATTTATGAAGGTGGGACTGTTACCAACATTACAAACATTTAAATTGTTCATGCTAAGAAATTCTAGAATTGACTTACCGCAATCGTTGCAGTCTGTGCTAGACCAGTAGGTGTGATGGGCATTGGCATCACAACCTATTACCAAGTCCCCTGTGTTGGACTGGACAAGCTGGCACAGATCAGTCGTTGGAACAACTCTTGCGTCGTATGGCTGGTATGATGAAACCAGCTTAACTGGCTTCGGTGTTCCGTTAAGAGACCTCTCCCAAAGCGTCGTTGTTTGGTCTGGGCTGCTGAATTGCGGAATTAAAGTTAACTTTAGTGCTTTTTTCGTGCCCGCGGACAAGGGTTCTTTGGCTTTGCCAGAGGCGGTGCCATGAACCGATCGTCCCGAAGCCAGCGGAGATGAAGCTATTTGAACCACTTCGACATTTTCCACTGACGGCTGCAAAATGGGAGTTACAGCTGATTGGGGACCCGGATTCAAGCTATGAGTCTTGTTTCGTTGGGCTACCTTTCTCAGCATATTCTCCTTCTTGTTGCCGACACTTTCTGAACCATGGCGCGATCCGTTGCAATGTTTGATACTCCTTTCAGCGGAGTGGTCGGAGCTTGTAAGGACTCCTTCGCAGGAGGCTTTACTACTCTGTCCACATTCGCTTCGGAAGTACTGGCTTTATTAATCAGCGACGTTGCTGGGGTCATAAGACCTTTCGCCTCGTCTCTTCGGCCGGCACGCTGGCTGGGCGTGAAGCTTCTGCAGCTCGTGAATCGTCCTTCCCGGAAGACAGTCGACTCAGAATTGCAGCCACTTTAGCCTCTACCGCATTGTCAAACTTCGCTTTTGCAGTTTTCCTTTTTTGGGTGGTTTTAGCACGTCGACGGGCTCGGTTGCTAATTCCACCTTGAGGGGTTTGGATCGTCTCAGTAGCAAGGTTAGCCGAGATAGTTGTGCACGATATTGTCGACGTCGAAGCGTGACCAACATCCATACTCATCTCCTTCGGCTTACTCGTTTCTGAGTCTGCATCCTCTAATGCCATTAAAAAAGCGAGATCACTGAGCTTTGACATTGAAGACTCAGTACGCTGGGTGTTTGAAGAGGTAAATCGCAAAATTTGTGATGCAATTTTCTTTCCTTTCTCTTTTAACGTGCTCGTACAAAATTTCAAGTTCGTAGTTTTTAATTTGTTGGTTAGCAGTTGTTTTATTCAAATTGGTCGAAATCATACTTTTGTATGGGAGGGGGTAGAACGGCAAGTGTGATCTCAAACGATTTGACGCAGTTCCATTTTAACTATTTTCAAAAGATTTTGTGCAAAATTTCCAATTGATAGCTTTTACTAATTAGGTGATAATTAATTTCTTAAAAATGGTCGAAAAAATAATTTTGTATGGGAGGGGGTAGAAGCTTTCAAGGTATTCAACTAGTTAATATTTCATTCTTTTAAACAATTTTTTTAAATGCATTTCGCAAATTTTCAAGTTTCTACCTTCAAATTTCATTAAAAAATTTTCAGTTTATGTGGTTTTTTCATTGCACATGAAACACCTTGTGCATTGTAGACCAGGGGGGGTCGGTGCATAATAATTGTGGAATTTCTATTATTTTTGCTGTATGTACAACAAATAGATGTATACACATGGAATATTTAAATTTTATATCTTTCACCGGAGCCCTTAAAGAAATCACTCAAAATTTTCGATATTTTTGGTTATTGGTTTGAAATTTTGGAAAGTGCACCATTTTTGAAATGCTCCCCATTTCCCCCCACTACTATTTTGTCCAAATGCTATATTTTTCTCGTATTTCTCAAATAGAGCTTAATATAGTTTCGAAGATTCAATTACATAGCTTAATAAATAGCCGAGATATTGATTTTTAAGTGTTTTTCTTTGCATCCCCCCACGCCTGACCCTCTCCTTACAATAATTAGCTTTTATCTAAACTGATTCTAGTGGACCAATATGCCACCTTAATGGTCTCAAAATATCAATTTTTTATGGTAAGTAATTTCGAAGATATAATCATTTGAAAAAAAAATTCGGCCGACAATTGGTTCTTAGCCTCCCCTTTTCGCACCACAATGGATAAAAAAATTCAATTATTTTTAAAAGTTGTCCCACAAACCCCTCTATGTTGAGTTTTAGCTTCCTAGCTGTTACCATGGTTGAGATATTTGAATTTGCATTTTTCGGTTTAAGCGCTCCCCCCGTCTCCCCCTGAACCCGTACACCCCCTAAAATGGGTATCCGCCTGAGATCCGCAACTATCTACAATCCCCCAAAAATTAACTTTCTATCTTAAAGGGTTAGGGAGTTAATGAGCGCTGAGCGTACACACCGGCGGACGGCGTACACACAGACGGATTTTTTTTTGCATTTTTAGGCTAATTTAGTCATGAAACGCGAAAAAAGTAGCAAATTTTTTTTTTTTCAAGTCGACACAATACTTTATTATTAAAATAATAAAGTAAAATCTAATTCACTTTAACTATTGCACAGAAATGTAATTTACATGAAAGGTAGTAAAAAGGTCGTACGATTAACTTTAGTTTTAAAAGTATGTTTGATAATCGTAATTTTTAAAACCTAGCATTTACATGGGTAAAAGATAATTTCGAAATTTTTTAATCTTTCTTAAAGGATAGAAACCGCTAAAGCTAAAGTTTAACTATAGAGATTTGCAAAAGTCTGCAATACTCCTACTTCATCGCAAACAATTCTTTTAATTACCAATTATTAAAAATGATTCTATTTAAATTTTCTAGACGATATTTCAAGGACTTCACAAAATGCCATAATGCAGAACTTCACAAAACCACACTGCTGGTTAATCGTTCACCCAAAAATGAATGCTTATAACTCTTCGAAAAAGTTATCAAGTGGCCCTGCCACAATATTTTTCACTTAAATTTTTGGTTTTACCTCCAAGTGGCCTCTAAATAGTCGCCACAATTTCATTATTGTTAACACACCATTTCATAATTGTTACCACAATTCAAGCTGCAATAACTGACTGCCCGATTTTATTTTATGTTGTTTTTTTTTTAACAACACTTTTATATAAGTGCGCGCCCATTTTCAATGGAACATTACACGCGAAATGCCTATCGATAATGAAAAAAACAACAATTTTTCATTTATTATGGCCGCCATTAAGTACCTACTTTTCAAAACATTGAAGGAAATTTGCTATTGAATCAAAAATAATAAAAAAAGAATAAAAAACTGGGCACCCCATCCAATCATCCGGGCAGCAAAAGTTTAACTCGCCAATGAATTGGTATTGTTTGGCGGGATAATTTGAATTGTTTTCGAGATTATCGACAGTGAACAATATACGAAAAATAATAGATGAATGTAAGCTTAGCAACCTTGAAGAGATTTAAGTTTAGATTACGATCGGCTTTAGTCGAATAATACAAAAACAGTGTAATTATTAAGCCTTTTCAATGTTTGACTGAAAACTAACCAATCGAGCAATTGACTTATTCTGAAAGTTTTTTTTTAGAACTTCAACATTGCTGTGCACGATGTTTGAAATCATTAGCAACGTAATAATTTATGAAAAAAATACTTTAAACAAAACAATAGTTCAATTAAGTTACGAAAAGTATCGAAGGTGTGATCGCCAATAACTAGAAATGTGCGTTTAATAAATATACTTCAACACTTTTCAAATCTTGTTAGTAATTTAATTTCAAAATTGAAATGTAATTACGCTACAAACGTAACTTGTTACACAACAGTATTGGATAAAGCCAGGCGCCTTCCAGCCAATTACGAGAACAAGAACTGGAACTATTGCATGGACTAGTGAAAAAAGTCCAGAATGAACAAGTGAAAAAGAATAAAATTTATTCGCTCAGATAAATTTTTAGTTCTAATAAAAAGACTGGCAGTTGAACGAGTAAATATTATTTCTCAATGAATTCGTTTAAAAAAGTAATTAATTCATCTCTAAACCATCTGCTCCCAGTAATTTCGCATTCTTTGCAAAATTTATCTTTTAATATTAATCAAATCCAATCAATCAAATCCAATGAACAATATCGAAAATTCTCGAACAATACCCTCTTAATCTTAAACACAATTGACTATAACATTTTGCTGTGTTGCATGCAAAAATCCATCTTTCGTGAAAAACGGCAAACAAAAGGACTCTCATTCCGAAAATTCGATCAATAGAATTGTTTTGCCTTTCATTTCAGAGAATGCTGAATATCTCTCGACATAATCTCGAGCATAGTGTTTTAAATTCGTCTACGAATCCGAAAAAAAGAATTTACCAAAGGTATCGCATCAGAATTATCGTGGTTCTTGAAAATACCTAATGGTCACATAGGACAATTCATTGATTCATATACGATCCCTTCTGTTGAAACATAGAGAAACGGAGCGAGAGAAAAAATCCCAACCGATCTGCTTGTCTGATCAAACTACGCTAATCTGCAATGAATTTTAAATCCGGGCAAGATAAAACTAGGGTCCTTTTGTTATTTTTGAGGATCAGATTTGTTTTTACTGAAACCATGCCCTGTTCTTATTTCGCAACAGCATAGTGCAGTGGAGATAGGAAAGACCGATGAGTATCGTGCATAATGAAAAGTCCTACTCGGCAGAAGAACAACCTTTAATTCCTTTTTATTGTTTGTTGTTGCGTCAGGTTTCCCCTCTTACCATTAATGCTGTACCCCGCTGTAACCCCTAACCGAGGAAATGTCCTTTCTATGAAATATTTTTATATTCATTGTCGGGGTTGTTGCGTTGTTTTTCCGAGATCCTTAAGTCCTTTTGTGTTGGATATATTTAGCGGAAAGTATGTTAACGCTATCTATCAATTTTTATTTTGGTTCATTTTTGACAGCCTATATCCTGACCGAAAGATGAGGAGGGTAACGAAAAAATGTAATTCCTCCTTGTTAGAGGCTCTCAAAATGTGCACACGTTTATTTTTTTCAGCCGCTGAAGGATTAAGTTTACACCTTGATGAAAAGAGGTTTTGAAATTTGAAACTTATTGGGGATTGGATTAAATTACTACTTGTTGATTCGTGAAATTCTTAACATCGAAACACTTTTGTTTTTTGAATTTATACTAGACAGATACCTCTATAAAGATCATTTTTGATAAAGATATCCTCCATGTTTGCTGCCGTCATAGTTAGCATCACATAAATTAATCAGTAAGTAATAAAAATAAGTCAATAGTTATCATTATTAAATCGAATGAAACATCGAACTGGCTCGATCAGAAATACCCACAAAGTAATGAATCTGTTCTCAATCAGAGCTTGTCTCCATTCGGTGCAGCAGGTTCAACTTGCATATATAAGGCAACACATAAAATAATTCGACTTCGGCGTCAACTCCGACAACAGCTTCGACTTTAAAAAAATTTAAAGCCGCTGCAATTGGCATTGCAAATTTACTAAAAACTACTTCAACTGCATTGCTTCCGTAAATTTTAGAATACAAATAATTTGACATTGCAAGTAAGCTGCTAATAACCAGTAATGCACAAATCTTTATTTATTTATTTTTCAATCACATTGTTTTATTTTTTATTTATTTATTTACCTCCTTACGATGGTGCTATAGCCCCAATCCTGTATACAACGCCTCCATCCTTCTCGATTCAGTGACCGCATCCTTCAGTTTGAAAATCTTATCAGAGATTTGCTGTCTGCGTCAATAGAATCCTCCCATCGCTTCCGAAGTTTTCCGACCGGTCGGAATTCTTCCGTCATCCATTCGCTTCACATGATCTGCCCATTGTAGCTTCTTAAATGTTATTCTTCTACAATGGCACTACAGCCCAAATCGGACCTTAGCCTCCTGACATTCAGGTTTCTTCACATTTTTCAATATTTATTGAGGAAGGGTTGTTAGCCGTTTGCACAACCTTCTTTCTACGAATTTTTCATTTTCTTAGATTGAGGTGACCAAGGTATATCCAAACAGGCAATGTGCTGGAATTGCGTCAACCGGTATTTGAACTCACGACCTTCGTATTACAAGATCAACATGCTACACCCTAGCTTAAATTTTATAAGGGTTCACAATTCTGGATTGCCGAAGATGGCATACAATGCTCTATCGTATAGTATTCTTTCTATCGAGTTTTCCCTCACAGGTCTGAGGATTCTTCACAAGACCTATACCTATATACATATCTTTCAAAGCCGTTAAGTAATTTTTCAGACACCTGATTAATATCCACATTTCGCTGCCAGAGCACAGCACAAGTCTTATAATTGTTTTATATATTTATATTCTAGATGAAATCTGAGAGTTTTAAAGGTTTGCCACAAAGTTGTTAATGCCACGAAACGGATATCCGTCCGTCCGTATCCTCTCTAGCTAGAAATCGCGTTAAGTTAGAGAGCTCAAATTTTGTACACGTCGTTTTTGACACAAAAAATAAGGTCAAGGTCGTGAACGAGCCAAATCGCTCCACCCGGTATACCTCCTCCCATTGCCTCCTTTAAGATTGTTTTGACTAATACTGATCTTTCAATCAGTTGTTAAATATTGATTCATGGCCCTCTGGAGTATTCCTTAAAAAATTGATATCTCGTCGTAATAATGCACCTGGTTCTGGTCCAAAAAACTTAGATAATTGTCCCTTTACTATCAAAACGTAAATGGACTGCGCACCAAAACCCAGGCGATTTTTGCCTCGTCTCTGAATTCTTCCTATGATGTTATTGCTCTAACAAAAACGGGGCTAAATTGTAGTTTCTCAGACTGTGAACTTTTTAGTTCAGACTTTCAATTCTTTCGTAGGGATCGCTATGTTTCCGATCTGAGATTAAAGGGTGGTGGACTGTTATTAGCAGTCCGAAGCTGCATTAATTGTGTAGTTGTTCCTGTCCCGAACCCTCACGGTCTGGAGATCTTGTGTGTTAAACTCGTGTTTAATAATAAGGATATTTATGTCTTTTTGACATATATTCCTCCGTCGAGTCCTTGTATTTTATACGAAAAAACAGTTGACTGTATAACTTTTGTTCATAATAATATGAATATCTCTGACGAACTCATTTTAATGGGTGATTTTAATATTCCCAGTCTTTCTTGGTCTCTTTCTGACGATGATTCTACTCTCTTAGTTTCTGATTCTTCATCCTTGCTTGAATGTTTTTTTGTAGATAGTTTAACTGCACTTGGTCTCCATCAACTTAGCCTTGTTCGGAATTCCTATGGAAGACAGCTAGACCTAATTTTTTATTCTGACTATTGTGCATGTTCCGTGGATGAGAGCTTAACTTCAATTACTACCATTGATGTCTTGCACCCTCCTATTAACATTTTTGTTATAATTGACGAGGAGCATATTGTTAGCCCTAGTGAGAAGGAGCTTTGTTTTTCTTGACAATCCGGATTTTGAAGGTGCCGTAGTTGAGTTTTATTATGTTCTGTATCAATTTTTTGTTGCTACAGTTCCTTTTACCTATCGCAGGAACATCTCATCGTCGTTCCCTTGGTATACTAACGAGTTGCGCGTAATTCGTAATGCTCGTAATGCTGCCTGGAATAGGTATACTAGGACGAAGAATGATACTGATTTTTGTCTGTGTGAGGAATATTATGACCTTTTTAAGGATTTATCTACTCGCTTATATTCTGAATATTTAATTAAAATGCAGTCGGATATTATTAGATATCCCCGGGAGTTTTGGAAATTTGTTAATAGTAAGCGTAAATCAGATGGTTATCCAGCTTCTTTTCAATTCCTGGGCAACGATAGTAATGATCAATTTACTATTTGTAATTTTTTTGCCACATTCTTCAGTGGATCTTTTACTAGTAGTAGCTTTTTTCCTGATATGGCGTATTTTAATGACTTTAGAGATACTACTTCGACTTCTTTGTCTGATTTACCAATTTTCTATAATGATATAGTCAATCACATCTCCCGCCTTAAAGATGTGTCTTCTCCTGGCCCAGATGGTGTTCCTGTTGTTGTCCTTAAGCGTTGTTGTCTCTCTCTTGCTGAACCACTCTCTCATCTCTTTCAAAGATCCTTAAGAACGGGGATTTTTCCAAATGCGTGGAAGTCGTCCTTCATCATACCTACTCACAAGAGCGGTGCAAAATCTGCTGTTGAAAATTATCGGCCAATAGCTAAACTGTCGGCTATTCCTAAACTGTTTGAGTCTATAGTGTATGAATGCATGTCTTTTCACTCCAAATCAATAATTTCGAGTAAACAACATGGTTTTGTTAGGAATAGATATAGTGTTACTAATCTGATGGAGTTTACGAATAAATCCATTTTGGCTATTGAGGATGGTAAGCAGGTGGATTGTGTATACACTGATTTTAGTAAGGCCTTTGATAAATTGCCCCATTCAATAATTTTGTTAAAACTAAGGTTGTTGGGTTTTCCGACATGGTTTATAAATTGGATTAAGTCTTATCTATTTAATAGAACTTACCAAGCTATCTTTCGTGATTGTACGTTTAAGCCATTTACTGCGCATTCTGGGGTCCCTCAAGGAAGTCATTTGGATTTGTTTAATTTTAGTAACTGGTGTCGCAATAATGGCCTTCGATTGAATTTGGATAAATGAAAATTCTTACCGTTTGAAGTAACTTACAGTCTCAATGACTGTATTTTAGATCGTGTTAATTCAGTTACTGACTTAGGCGTTACATTTGACCAAAAGATTGATTTTGGTTTGCATATAAATAAGATTGTGCAAAAGGGTAATTCTATGCTGGGTTTCACCACTCGCTTATGCAAGGAATTTAACAATTCCTTTGTTAGGTTGAGTCTGTATAACACTTTTGTCAGATCTCATCTTGAGTATGCTTCTCAAGTTTGGTCTCCCTATTATGATGTGCATATTGGCAGAATTGAATCTATTCAGCACAAATTTGTGAGAATAGCATTATGTCACCTTAATTAGAATGACAGAGTTCGTCTTCCTCCTTATACTGATCGACTTCAGCTACTAAATATGTCATCACTCTCGAGACGACATGAGGTTGCTGACGTAGTTCTTGCTCACCAACTACTCACTGGGGTGGTTGATTCCTCCTCACTTTTGGGTTTGATGCAATTTGCTGTTGGTCAATTTTTACCAAGGCATCCTAGATTGTTACAGATTTGCTTTCACCGGACTGACTATGGTATGAGTGAACCGATTTCGCGTCTTGCAAGAGAAGTTAACGAGAATATTGATAAAGATAGATAAAGTATGTTTGAGACGTAGACTTAACGCTAGTTGACACCAATTTATGTCAGGTTTTGTCTATTTACTGTGCTCTGTTATTGATGTGTTGGTGTAGGGATATTGATGTTTGTTTTGTCCCTTCACTAAATGATGAGCCAAAGGATAAAATGATTTTCATCTTTTATACTTGGAATCAATTTTATGGCATTTCCTTGCATTAAGGAATTCTGATAGTGATACAAAATTACGCAATTTAGCAATTTGACAATACACGAATTTGCTTGAAAAGTATAAATTCTATTGATCTGAAATTTGCAATGTAATATTTTTATGATGATTTTAATCTACGGCATAAAAATTATTTGTATCCTCTCCTTTTCTCTCCACCACCTCCCATACCAATTGCACTTTTTCACGAAATGCTCTAAACCAATTTATTCAATTGTGCACTAAATATTTATTTAGAATCTATACATCTATATGTACATATAAATATAATTGTAGTGTCTGTCTGTTAATTGTTTAGAAATGGCAATAAGTTAGTTTCTTGCTATAGTTTAGCAATAACTAAGCAGAAACACGCGTTTTTAAAATTCTTCTCTGTCTGTCCGTCTGTCTGCTTGTCTGTCTGTCTGTCTGTCTGTCTGTCTGTCTGTCTGTCTGTCCGGCTTTTACGCGAAAACGGCTGAACCGATTGTAACGCAACTTTCACAGTTTATTAGGTATGCTCCGAGATGTAATCTGCTTTTGGTTTTATGTCACTCCCCTCACGCCTTCTACTTCCTCCCATACAAAGTGACTCATTTTCAAAAATATGTAATAATCGATTTTTTTTTCGAAACTGTAGGAGCTATTAATTTGAAGTTTAAAATATATGAATTATATTACAAATGCAATCTTTTAGTTTACAAATTATTTGAATCCCCCACTCCTTCCACCACCTCCCATACAAACTACACTTTTTCATTAAATACTATACACCAATTTCCTCAGTAGGTGTAACTTCCATCTAGCTAAAATTTTGTATCAAATCCTTAAGTGGCATTATTATAAATATCGGGTAAAATTAATCGATTAGCTTCACTCTTTCTACCCCTTCCCATACAATGTGACACAATTCCACAACTTTTCAAAAATTCGATTTTCTTCAAAAGTGTGAACGTTATTGATCTAATATTTAAAATACATCAATTTCAATATGATTATAGCTGTTTATCGAAAAATCACTTCTACCACCTCCCATACAAATTGGACAATTTCATTAAATCCAATGCACTAAGTTTCTCAGTACCTATTCAATTTTTCAAGCTTTAATTTGGTACAAAACATTTTTATAGCAACTCTCGCATAATGTGAAATAAATTAGTTCAGTATTGTCACCATGACAAAAATTTCGATCGTATGATTGGGTTTTACGCACAATCGTAGTCCTGTTATGGTTTTAAGCTAAATGTTATTTTATTTGGTCTTTTTTTTAATTCACACAAGCTACAACTATTCACATGTTCTTAACGCTCTTCCCTACTTAAATGATCTCAAATCACGGGATTGATTTGATCACGAGCCTGTCCCATACAAATATGAGTGTCGTGGTTTCATTCTTAATAATTTATGGTTCTTATTCCAAGAAAATATAAAGCATTGTGTTTAAAGAGCCGTTAAACTAAACAGATTTATATCTCACATAATGTACATATTACTAACTACATTCTCAAAAATTTGCTTATTTTGTGATTCTTCCGCGGACAAAGTCGCGAGCGATCGCTAGTTATTAATAAACCAAGAAAAATTAGATGATTAGCCTTACCTCTTCTACCCCCTCCCATACAAAATAACACAATTTCAGAGTTTGACATTAAACGGATACTTTTCGATAAATGCTATTGATCTGAAATTTGGAATATATTCCTGTTATAATAATTTCAATTTACTGAATAAAAGTTATTTAAGTCCTCCCTTTCCTTCCACCACCCCCCATAGAAACCGCACTTTTTCAGAAAATGCTCTGAACCAATTAACACAGTACGAACAAAATTGATCGAGCTAAAATTATGCACTATTTAGAATTATGAGTAAAACCAAAAAAATAGACGATTAGTTTCACTCGTTCTACCCCCTCCCTTACAATCTGACACAATTACACAGCTTTACAAAAAGTCGATTTTCCTGAAAAGTGTGAATGCTATTGATCTGCAATTTAAAACATGTCAAGAACATGAAGTTTTTAGTTATTTCTAAAAATCCATTAAGAACTCGCGCCTTGTCCTACCATCTCCCATACAAACTACACAATTTCACTAAATCCAATACAATAATTTTTTCAGTACTTATCAAATTTTTGAATCTTAAATTTTATATAAAACATTTTGATAGCAACTCTGGCGTGATGTGAAAATAAATAGTTCAATGTTGTCACCCCCCTCTACCCAACCAAATTTCTTAAAATTAAAAAAAATCTCTTTAATCTAGAGTACGCACAATCGTAGTCCTGCTATGATTTTAGTTTATTTTTTTTTTTGCGCACATTTTTGTTCTTAATTATCGTTAGTATCGGATAATATATCTTTTCTGCCATCATTATTTTTCTTCTCATCTCGAGGATTTAGCTGATCGAAGAACTGAAGCGCACTCAGGCGATCGATAAGCTTGTTTCTAGATTTACAAAGTATTTACGTTTTCTAGGTTATAATTGCCTACTGAATTATTTCGTCTGATTGGTACTGACTGTAAGCTCCAATATGATTCTATACAGAACGCGCCTATCGATATTGCCTATTAAAAGCCAACAGGCTCCGTCACCTATTTAACTGAGAGTATCTGGTTCGTGGTCGATCGTCGAGCTCTATATCCGTCTTGGTATTCACCAATTACTTTGTCAGCATAGGGCTTAATTCCTAATTTTAGTCAAGATCTCATAAGACGTACACAACAATGATATTCCTCGGTGGTTTTCGCAGCAGAGTTCGTCACATTTTTTATGAATTGTCCACATGTTCCTCCCACCCTAATTTTCAGGAAGTGTTTCCTATATCCATATAACTGTGACTAATTTGTGTACGAGATGTGCTATGCAGGTGTCTCTGGCTTTCTGAAAGTCAGCTGAAATTTGATCATTGCAGGTCGCTTTGCTAATTGCGTGGTTCTTCAGGACCGTTTTTATTTCTTCAAGTGTTGGAGGACTCAAAGAGGATCCTTCATCAGCTGTTACATCAGTGGTACTTGCTATTATTTCTGCTCCTGCTGTTCGTGTGGATGGTGGCCTCGGATTGAAGAGGTGTTAAAAGTATGGGCCCATCTTTATTTTACATATATTTTCCGCCATAGTTACAATGTTACCTTTTGTATCCTTAAAGAAGGTCGTATTTTGTTGGTATCCCTCTTCCGCCCTTTTAACTAGAAATTACGTGGTTAAATTTAAAAAGTTCGTCCATGTTTTTAATTTCGTCATTACTGAACTTCCGATTTTTCGGTCTGCAGATTTCGTTTGCAAGTCGTCTAAGATCATTATATTTGTCCTATTTAGATCGTGTCAGCCGGTTCGTTAATAAATTGTAAGATTGATTTTTTCGCTCCAAGACACCTTCTTTCGCGCCGAGGTTGCTGTCCTATAACCTTCTCTGCGATTGATGTAGTACCATCCTTGATGACTTGCCACATTTCTTCTATTGGCATACTGGTATTGTTGTTCAGCATCGTCGCAAAGTATCTCTCCAAGGCTGATACGTACTTAAGACTACGTACGTAAGATACGTACTTAAGACTACTTTCTCATCCTTGAGTTTTTCAGCGCCGAATTTGGGAGCCAATTAAATTCTTGAATGTCCTCGGTTTGCTATTTAACTTGGTCTTTATCAAATAGTGGTCTGTGTCGCAATTAGACCCTCGACATTTACACACGTCGAGAGAGCTGCAATTAGAACGCGGTTTATTTTCTTGAATATACGTGCATCGGGTGATGCCCAAGTTCTCTTATGAAAGTCACGATGCGGGAGGCATGACGAGCTGTTGTTTCTATGGTGCTGTAGAAATCATTTTTTACTTCATCGTCTTTGTCTTCCGTTTGGACGTGGACATCAATATTCTCACTGCTCCAGCACTGTACAGGGATGGCAATTTAAAAGATCTGAAGGAATAGACCATTCTTCGTTTGCGTGGTCATTGCCGTTAAATCAATACAGTCCGAGGCGGTGCTTTAGGTTTAGAAACAAGTTTGATTTTTCCGAGGATGAGTTCTTAACACATGGCCCAACCCCTAATCTGGAAGACCATATTATAGGTCTAGAATCCTTCTGTTTAGCAAGCCAAGGCCGGAGCTAGGGTGTAGCCCAGTGGGTAGTGTGTTGGTTTACAATGCGGTCGTAAGTTCAAATCCCGGCTCTGCTTGGATATACATTGGTTTGGTTACAAATTCGCAGATAGTGGGTTGTGCGGACACTGGACGTCGCTCAATAACGCCGGTCAGATGTCTACCCTATATGTATCCGTCAAACCCCCAACTCTAAATCTCTGCCATGTTGTGGGTCGCGGCACACGCTTAAAATTCACAACGCCACGTCGAACTCCGAAGCACTTTATCCGCATTTGGTTTTTAAAGCGCGCCCACCATGTTTTCTACCAATGTGGGATCAGCATTACCTAGAGCAGAAACGCCACTTCATGGACTTCTAGACTGGCACTGAAAAACCGAGTTTCCTGCAACTTGTGACTGGTAGCACACCTCAGGTGTAGGCGGCACTTTAAAGGGCCTTACAGAAATTGCTCAGTTACTTACAGACCCTGCCCCCCTCCAAGAGACCACCATGTTTTCCTACTGCTCGTCATTTGCCTTTCTTGGACATTCGACCAAAATATACAGCCAGCTTTATAAGGCGATCCACAAACGCAACCCGTCGTCTCCCTCATTCCACGCTGGTAGAGAAACTTGTTTATTCTTCTATTGTCCATCAAGAGAAACCTTCCTCGCAAAGTTTCCGACTTGAATCGGGGCAACTGCACCAAGGAAGAGGTCACTTCTTGTTGTCCCACTTGACTTTCAGGACCCATTCCTGAGCGGTTAACTTAAAAGAGGCAGCCTAATACTCAAGCTCAATTCTGGAATTATCCGCTAGCTGCACCAGAAGTTTATCTACCACTAGATTCTAAATAAATGAACTAGTAATGGAGTCTTGTGGGCAGTTACGTCCAATGATCCTTCATATGATACATTATCATGCAAACCTCTTGCGTATGCTGACTTGTCCAAGAAATAGCTCCCATAAGACTACTTCCAAAAAACACAGACCGCGACCTGGTGGGCAACGTGCTTGCTTCATAGTCAGTAGATCGTGGGTTCAATTCCCACTCCATGCAGAAAGATTTATAAAGTATGAATTTTTCAGTTGCTGCTGGCAATGAAAAAATTATTCCAAATAAAATGTGCAAACGATATAAAAGTGAAACAGTTCCACTTCTAGAAGGTCTATATTCTCAGTAGATTGTTTCTGTTCACTTTCAATCCTTCAGTCCCCCATAACATCTGCAAAAATATTTGTCAGCAGCAGTCAGTAAAACTAAAAAAATGTACCAGCTTTACCACTCATTGCGGTCGTTCTCTCTCCTTCCCATACCTTTCCAATCCCATTCCTTCCCTCCATGACTATATTTGTATATTGCGCATAAAAGCCAAATTTGCTAATAACACGAGTCATTCTGTAAAAAAAAAAGTCATCCATGCATCGAACGTACATTTTGCTGCACAGAAATTGTACTTGATCTTGCCAAGAACCGACAGATGAAATATTATCTGATAAAACCGGGAATTACTTCTGATTTTCTCCAGTGACTACAGGAGTACGAATTCACGTGCTATGTTTCAACCCACTAGGAAAACACGATCTCAGAAACATTGGTTGAAAATTCAAGGTACTTGCTCCAGACTTTTCGCACACAGCTTTTCGTATGTTTAGGCAATAAGCTTGTGATCGCTATTCGCTCATCCGGCTCTAGAGCTCCGCCAGGACTGCAGTATTATAGCCCTCACCCGCACACAGATCTCCCATTAATTCACGACGGGTTTTAGCCTGACGCACTCAATATTGAGATCGCAAGCCAACACGGCAGCTCACTTCTCCCCTCCTGAGAAGAACACCCTTGTGTTCGCAGGTAAAATTCGTATATAAGAATCCAGCAGAATTTCGAAGGAGAAACCTTCTTCGCTAAGTGTTATACCCAACTCGGAGATGACAGGGCAAGAACATTGAAAATTCAATTACACGAATTTGAGTGACATCGCGACTTAGTGTCTGGCCCTCTTTCTCGTCATCTTATTCGCGTTCACTGGACAGGAGGAGATAAGCAGGCAGTGGTCCGCATGAAGCCTCCGCGACAATGTGCCTCATTCGGAAAACTGGCTTCCCCGTGTCCCATCCTGGAGCACCTGTAGCAGACGATTGCCGTTGCTCCAAAATCCCATACTTTGTGGTCGATGCCCAAATACTTGTATGAGTACTGTACGAGTACCAACTAACGTGCAGCCTTTCAGCTTAAATGAGTCCTGATCGAATTTGCCTGTTCCCTCGCACAATAATCACAATATTGACCATAGCGTCCGCTATCTCACTGGGTGGATGGCGAACTGTGGTTAAGCCTCTTTTAAATTCGTCTAAGACTACGTCCACATGATGCCTCATTTTCGTGCGTTAAGCGCATGCGTTATAGAATAAAAGCGCATTAGGTTGAATAACGCATACACAAAATTTGCATAAACGCATATAAAACAACGTCATGATGTGCTTCTTCGTCCCATTTTACGCATACGTCGAGTGCATGCAGCAACGGAACTGAATGGTGCCTCAAGCGCATGCGCTTTTCTTGAAATTTGAGAACGCATGCAAAAGCAGAAGGATACCCGACTGACCACGTGCGCTATTTAGAGCGAAAAACAGCCCCAACTTGTCTCAAACAGTGACAAAAAGGAAAAAAGGAAAATCAAACGGAAGCTGTACGCAAACCTTTTAGAATTTCAAATGATAAATCAAGCGGAAAAATAAACGGATTCCTTTTATTTAAAGATTATCGAACGATCTTATTCCAAGACTTCAATCAACAGCACACCCATGAAAATTCCAAATCACCAAACCGGCCATTTAATCTTCAGGTGTTACTCTACTCAATCAAATTCACTCTTAATCTCCTTTATATCGCTCGTTCTCGTTATAGTGCCAGATTACCTCACTAATAACAAATTATAATTACCACTTGCTGTGCCGATATTTAATGCATCGATAGCTTTGTGTTACCTCAGAGAGTTAATTAGCACCTGATATATGAAATAAATACAAATTCCGTGCATGCAAAATACTAATTCGGATTTCACAATTCCCCCATGATCGATAGCTGAGAGGCCAAAGTATTGGGATAATTATCTATATTGGGCATGGATTAGATTCAACTCAAATGTCTCTGAAATCTGGTTCGCTGTATGCTTCTTTATGGAACTTTATAGATGGATTGCAATTTTAATAATCTCTTTCACACTGCTACGAACAAATTGATGAGCCCTCACCACCAGGACCTATCTACCTATCTAAGGTAGCGAGGGTTGAAAAAAAATTATTAGAGAGCTGAAAGTGGTTCATTCGGGCGTGAAGAGAAAAATGTTTTCCAACCGATAGAATTCTGCAGAAGTTAAGGATTTGTCTAGTTATATCGTATGCGAATATGTGTGATGTATAATTTCGGGAATGCATGATGCTGATGAAAAGGGTAGCATTATCATTCGTAAATGCTTGGCTTGTCGAGTGGAAAATATTCCAGTTTTTGGTCATTGTTCAACTGAAAACAGGGCAGAATTGATGTTTCCACCGTGGAATGGTGCTGGGTAATTCGTCGAGGATTTGGGTAGTTGTGATTCCTTAACGATGGTTGAAGATTTTGTTGTTAATTACTTGGTATCTTGTGGCGGAAGTATCAATGCTGCTTTAGGACATATAGTATGATGAATTCCGTTCCGGTAGTGCCATGATTTCACCCTTTTTTAACTTAAACTTCCATACCGCATTTCACTCGAACTGTAATTTCCATTCAATCTGCTACTGTAATTCCGCCATAAATTAACTAAATATACAGATATGATGATGTCCAGCGGTAGAGGAGAAGGAGGACGGTAACAATGGCGAGATGTTATTATCATTTACTAAATATAGTCTGGTCAACAATACAACACTCTGGCGACATAGTGAGGTTTTTAGTGCTAATTTAATACCATAAGTGGATATCAGTTGAAAACATTGACGACGGACAGGTTTTTTTGTATCGGCCATAGAGAAATGTTGGTAGTGAAAAGCGCCTGAATAGGTGCTAATCGGCTACCGTATGAATAATTCATCAAAAATTTTCAGTATCTTAGATACATTGAACAGTTTCGAAGACTCCGGCAATGACGACTCAGCGAATAAACAGGCACGTTCTTCTTAACAAGACGACAGGTATTCAATCTTTAGTTGACTTTTTCTATTCACACAAAACGAGATATAGTCAAAGTCAAAGTTCGTATAGGTTTCAAATCACGAGTATACCTGATAGTCCAGCTCACTAACCAATATTTAAATGAAAAATTCCCTTTAGTCCTAGATAAATATCTATCTCAGATTCATTTTTCTCCGGAAAAACGAAAATCCATAAGGAGACTTCTCGATGCGTACATAAGAGATTTATACATCTATAAGATTCCGAGCGAGTATCATCCTTATTTAGTCTTATTTAGTCTATCAACAAAAAATCAGTAGCGATATTTACCGAATTTATTTTCCAGCTTCTATTATTTTCCATCTATTGTACCTGAAACTCCTGGGGTTTTCTGTTGATTTAAGTTCAATTCGGAAAAAAAAATCATCATATGTAGATATTTAACACAATATTTGCTGTTAGTCGCGTCTAATTTACTTCAAATAGACGTTAAAATATCTTTAGCCGGACCAAAAACTATTCTAGTCTAGTTTATTTTACGAGGCACCGTTGTTTTTTCTATTCACCCCAAAGTATAAAGCGATGATTTTTTTTTGAGATTTTAATTAACACTTTTTTGTATAAAAAAAATTGTTTTCGAAATATTTTAAGAGTTTTTCTTAAAGCATTGGATAATGGATTTTTTTCCTAGTTATTTGAATTGGTGTATGTAAATTTAGTTGTTGATTTTTGAAAATTTGGAGATCTTTTAATGTAAATTGCAGCACTATCATTTTCTCATTGCTAAAAATATTTATCAAGTTAACTTTATTATTCAATTAATGAAATATTGCTGTATTGTAGATTGCCTAAATTTTAGGGTGAAAGAGGGAGACAGCGAGAAGGTAAAGGTCGAAAATTGCGACTGCTAATATCTCCATTACGAATATATAAAATGAAGCTGATACTAGACATTCGAGTATGAATAATGGGGAAAAAAAGCGAAAATAATTTTTTTCATCGAGAAAAGGAGCGCTAAAAACCAATTGCTGACCGAATTTGTTTTCCAAATGACTACATCTTCGAAGTTATTTCACAGAATAAATTGATATTTCGAGACCAAATATATACGATGATGATGATGCAATGGCGCTACAGCCCATATCGAGCCTTGGCCTCCCGGATGCACATCCTCCAGTTGTCTCGGTCCAACGATCGCGTCCTCCAGTTTGAAAAATTGAGAAGCGATCTACAGTCTGCGTCGACTGAGTCCTCCCATCGCTTTCGTGGCTTCCCCTATGGTCGGTTACCTTGAGCTTTGCCCTTGAGCACTCGTTTTGGGATTCGTTCCTCGTGCATTCGTTCCACGTGGCCAGCCCATTGCAGCTTGCACAGTTTGATCACTATAGATGCTGGTGGGTCGTCAAATAGTTGATACAGCTCATGGTTGTATCAAATTCGCCAGTCATCTCCTTCCTTAACTGCTCCGTATACCTTCCGAAGAATTTTTCGCTCACAAGTGTCGATTAACTTCTCCGAAAACCGCGTCAAGATCCACGTTTCGCATCCATATATCAGCACAGGACGAATTAATATCTTGTAGATGCGTAGTTTATTGTTTCGATGGACCTTCCTTGATTTCATTATGAAGAGGACCGCATAAAATGCTTTGTTAGCTGCCGTGATTCTTCTTTGAATTTCATGCCGTCCTTTGTGAGAAGGGCTCCCAGGTATACGAATTCATCCACCTGCTCGAAGTTGTATTCGCCTATTGTAATGTTCTGCCTCTCTGGGACAGTCCTTCGTGTCTGGGTCATGTATTTAGTATCCGCTTCATTGACCATGAACCCTACTTCACCCGCTGCTGACTCCAACTCGTGGAATACCTCCTTAACGCCAAGTATTGATCGGGCCAGAATATCCACGACGTCTGCATACGCCACCAACTGTGAGGATTTTACGAGTAGCGCACCTCTGGTATCCACTGAGGTTACTGAAGTTGCTTTCCTGACGACATACTCGAGCACCAAGTTAAAGAGGGTGGGGGCGAGACCATCTCCTTGTTTAAGACCTGACTCCATTGGAAAGCTGTGAGTCAACTCGTTTTGGATTTTTACTTGGCACTCATTGTTTTCCATCGTGGCTTTTATTAACCGAACTAGTTTCGGTGGGACACCTAGTTCAATCGTTATTCTGTACAAAGCATTACGGTCGACACTATTGTATGCTTGGCAAAAATCGACGAACAGTTGGTGCACATTAATATCATATTCCCAGCATTTTGCTAGCACCTGTTTTATTGAGAATAGCTGGTCCGTTGTCGATCGTCCAGATCTGAAGCCACCGTGATATTCTCCGATGATGTTGTTAGCGTATTCACTGAGTCTTCGTTCGATAATTTTAGTCAAAATTTTGTAACACGTACATAGCAATGAAATTCCTCTGTAATTTCCGCAACGCAAACGGTCACCTTTTTTAAATATATACACTACAACCATAATCAATTTAGAAATAGGCCAACACTTTTAAGAAGGAGGGTTAGGGGAGTTGTAAGGAAACACGTAAATATTAATATCTCAATTATCTCTCAAGCTATTTAACTGAAACTTCGGACATTTGTAAAGCTATACTAACTTAATATGAGAAAAATATAATATATAACCATACTGCTCATAGGGCGAAATCGGGATTATTTCCAAAATGGTACACTCTCCAAAATTCAAACTATTATACCTCAAAGTCCCATTAAGATATTTAGTTGAAATTTAGAGCTCTTTGATTTGTAATATTAAAAATAATTCAAATCCGGGGAGTTCAAGGGTAGGAAGATGGTTAGCGAAAAGGTCGAAAAACTAGGGTATTTTTTAGGGCTATTTTAAAAGAAACAAAGTTCAAATTTTACGCGAGCATACATCAATTTGATATAAATAAAGAAAAAATAATAATTTGAGCCATAACTGAGGAGGGCCTTAACCTGCACGAGGTTATTCATGTGAAAAAAACTCAAAATTTTTGATTGGCATTTTAAGATATAAACTTTAAAATTTGGAAAACATTTTTAAAAAAGAGCGTAAAATTATAAAATATTAACAATCGAATAACTTCTCCCCCTCCCAAGCAAAAGTATTTTCTCGCCCATTAAGAAATCACTTTCAACAAACCACTAAAAGCCATCAATTTGAAATTTTGAAAAAGTTGCATCAAAAGTTCCAAGATCTCTCTAGTCCTTGTACCCCCTTCCATACAATAGAATGTTTTTGATCAATCTCAATAAATCAAATAATTACCAAAAAATTAAAATCTACGAACTTGAAATTTCGTACGAAAAGCTTTCAAGAGAATTTAAAAAAAAAATTAACACAAATTTTGCCATTTCCTCACCTCCTCTACCCCCTCCCAAACAAATGCGTGTTTCGTGCATACAAATATACTAGGGATTCTAAGGAGGTGGTAGAAGGAGTAGAGAGTTTTTAATAAATTTTCAGAAACAACTATAAACATCATTCAATTGATATGCAGATCATACTTTTCAAGAAAATCGACTTTTTGTAAAGTAGTCAAATTGTGTCTAATTCAATGGGAGGAGGAAGAAGGAGTACAGCTAATCGTCTATATTTTTCTGGCTTTACTAATAAATCTAAATAAATATTTAGTGCATAATTTCAGCTCGATGAATTTTATACGTACTGAGTAAATTGGTTAATATTATTTCAACAAAAAGTGCAATTTGTTTGAGAGCTGTTAGAAGGAGTAGAGAGATTCAAATAATCTTTCTAATATAGTTTAATATTATAATGATTATATTCCATTCTAAATTTTCCATCTATCATTTTTATACATTTCGAGAAAATCAGTTTAGTGTTAAATGGCGAAATTGTGTCATTTTGTTCGGGAGGGGGTAGAAGGGGTGGACCGACTTCACCTGTTCACGAACTTATCCTTACTTTTTTTTGAAAAACGACGTGTAAAAAATTTCAATCTTCTAGCTCGACGCGTTCTCAAGCTATAGAGGACACGGACGAACGATATCCGGTGTTTAGGATTTTTCGAGTGATAATATGAACTTTCGTATCATTAATTTTTTTCTCCAAGCCTTATTTCCAAGCCTTGCAAACTTTGTGGCAAACATATTATAGCCTCAGATTTTATTTAGTGCATAAAAATATCAGCCAACAGGTAGAGCGCAACTTTATTATTTTGAGACAAGATGAGGATGAGTGGAAAGTTAATATGTAAGATAGAGTGGATAGGGAAGACTAAGTGAATTGGTGTTATAGGGCAGAGCTTTTATAAATTATTTAACACTTAACCGTGCTTAGGTAAATAGCTCCAGTTCAAAGAATCAATATTTCATTGCTTTATTTCTACAAGTTTTGGTTTGTGTGGAGGGCTGGGGCAATAGAAAGGGTGAGTGGATGTTAAAATTTTTTTGATTAATTGCTTGAATCGCGTTCCAAGTTTCATAGACGAAGTTCGATAGAATTTCTATCAAATTCAGTATATTTTATATTAATGAAACCATACCTCCGTGTGGGCGGGGGTTGAGCAAGTGGAGAAATTGTAAAATAGGATGCAGTCTTATTTCGTTTCTCTTTAAAGATGTTCGCACAAAATTTCAAGTTTGTACCTATTAATTTATTTATTCTTAGTTGATTTATTGAAATTGGTCGATGTCTTACTTTCTTATGGAAGGGGGTAGAAAGGCTAGAGGGATTTCAAAATTTGTACAGCAACTTTGTTTTAAATATTTTGTGAAGCGTATGTACAAAATTTCAAGTTGACAGCTTCTTGGTCGAAAAAAAAACTTTTGTATGTGACGGGTAGAAGCTTAACAGGTATTCGACTAGTTAATATCTTAAACTTGAAAGTATTTTTGACATGGATATGTCTTGCCGCTGACTCCAAGTGTATTCTGGCTCAAATTATTATTTTTTCTTTATATTTATAAATTGCATGTATGCACGTGAAAAGTTTTAATTTTGTTTCTTTTACCAGAGTCCTAAATAAATTAGTGAAATTTTCGACATAATGACTAATTAGACAAAACTGTTTGAAAAGTTCAACATTTTTGAAATAATCCCCATTTCACCCCACTAGTACTTTCCCCAAATTTTATCTCACATTTCGCTGCTATAACTTAATATATGTTCCAAGTATTAATTACACAGCTTTAGAAATAATCGACATATTATTTTTTTGTGTTTTTCTCTCCGCCCTCCCCCCATTTTGTATTTCGCCTTTCCGCGCATCCTCAGTGTGTCCCAAGGACAATAAGATTGCTCCCGACTTGTTGGCAGATATTTTTTTATAATATTATGCTTACAAAATTTCGTATTGTTTTTTTTATTCGAATGACAAACTTGCATTTATCCCAACTGTCGACTATGTGTCATCGCGCCATTTATGGCATTTACACATTTTTATCACTTAGTAAAATGATTTATTGCCATGTACAATATCATGTAAAGATTTTTATACTCTAGATGAAATCTGAGAGTATTATAAGTTTGCCACAAAGTTTGTAACGCCAAGAAATAAGGCTCGGAGAAAAAAATGAATGATACAGAAGTTAATATTATCACTCAAAAATCTCAAAACCGGATGTCCGTCCGTCCGTCTGTCCGTCCGTGTCCCCTCTAGCTCGAGAACGCGCTGAGCTAGAAAGTTCGAATTTTGTATACGTCGTTTTTAAATAAGGTCAAGTTCGTGAACGGGCCAAATCGCTCCACCCCTTCTACCCCCTCCCATACAAAATGACACAATTGCGCAATTTCACAATAAACGGGTTTGCTCGAAAAGTATAAAAGCTATTGGCCTAAAATTTGGAGTATATTGCATTTATAATAATATCAATCTACAGTATAAAAATTATGTGTGTCCTCCTCCTCCTTCTACCACCTCCCATACAAACAGTACTTGTCTTGAATTACTCTAAGCCAATTTACTCAGTGCGTATAAAATTTAGCAGGCTGAAATTGTGCATCAAATATTTGTTTAAAGTTGTTAGTAAGACTAAAAAAAATTTGACGATTAGCTTCACCCCTTCTACCCCCTCCCGTACAAAATGACACAATTTCGCAATTTGATAATAAATGAATTTACTCGAAAACTATAAAAGCAATTAGCTTGAATTTTGGGATATATTACATTCATAATGATTTTCTGTAGAAAAATTATTTGCGTGCTCTCTCCCCTTCCACCCCCTCCCATACAAACTACACTTTTTCATGAAATGCTCTAAGTCGATTTTCTCAGAACATATAACATTTATCAAGCTCATATTTTGTAATAAATACTTAATTAGCATTTTCACTAAGATCAGAAAAAAATATTTGATTAGCTTCACTGCTTCTACCCCCTCCCATACAATATGACACAGTTTCACAACAAAAAATCGATTTTCTTGAAAAGTATAAATGGTACTAGTCTGAAATTTCACGGATGTCAATTTTATAATATTCCTAGTTATTTCTGAAAAAATTATTAAAATCATCTCACTCTTACTACCACCTCCCATACAAACTGCACATTTTCACTAAATTTAACACACTAATTTTCTCAGTTCGTATTCAATTTTTGGAGTAAGCATTTTGTATAAAACATTTTTATAGCCACTTTAGCATGATGGGGAAAAAATTAGTTCAATGCTATCACCCCTTCTAACACTCCCCATACAAAATTTCTTGGGATCACAAAAAATTCTATTTCATCTAGAGTATCGTATGATTGCGCTTTACGCGCAATCGTAGCTCTGTTATGTTTTTGTATGTTATTAATGAAGATCAACACATCCAACGTTTCATTTAGCAAAAAACAAAAAAATATATATGCATATGTACTCTACTCTAGATGAAATCTAAAAGTATAATCAATTTGCACTGAAGTTTGTAACGCTAACAAATAAGCCTCGGCAAAAAAAAATTAGTGACATAGAAGTTAATACATATCATCACGGAAAAATCTCAATACCAGATGTCAGACCGTCTGTGCGCCCTCTACCTTTAGAACTCGTTGAGCTAGATATTTCAAATTTTATACGTCGCCTTCGATAAAAAAAAAGTTCGTGAACAGGCCAAATCAATCTATCCCTTCTACCCCCTCCCTTACAAAGTAACACAATTTCACAAGTCTACGAAAAATCCATTTTCTTAAAAAGTGTAAATGTTACTGAATTTTAGAGCTATCAATTGCATAGTGTTCTTATTTAATTCTGAAAAAATCACTAAAAATACCCTACTCCTTCAACCATCTTCCATACAAAATGCACAGTTTTAATAAATCTACTACACTAATTTTCTCAGTATCAATTTAATTTCTGTAGCCAACCTTTGGCGTAAAATATTTTTATATCTACTCTTCAGTACTTTGCCAAATTATTAGACCCATTAGCAAAAAAGCTTTTTTTCGTTTTGATAACTTAAAGTGTTTGCGATAATTGACCGTTATTTTTAATGAATCACTTTCCCTGTCCCATAGGAAATGAAATACTACACAAAACTTATTAAATAACTATTTATTAAACTAAAAACCAAACATGAGTATACTTAATATTTCGTATGCCTGCCCTTAAGCTGAAGTAATGCGTCTATACGACGAGGCATACTGTTAATACAGTTTTCAATGGTGGTTTTAATGTTTGGGTTATGGTTCCAAATCTTGGTAAGCACCTCTAATAATTCTTTTTCGTAGTAGGTTACTTACTTCAATTTTGATAAGCTCCCAAACATTTTCGATAGGGTTTATGTCTGATGAATTTCCCGGGCAATCAAGGACCGTAACATTATTTTCGGCCAAAAACAGTGTTAAAACCTTGGCTTTATGGCACGGCGCTCCATCGTACATAAAAATAGGGTTTTCATCTTCCTTAAACCAGTTTCTCATCTGCCGTAGCAGTTGCTCGCTCAACATTCATTGGTACTGATCGGCACCCTTAAGTGCCTTCTACAATACCTATATACAGAGATCCCGGCCCCTTGGCGCTGATCATAGACCACACCATCACTGACGGGGGATGTTTAATTGTGGGTACAATGCACTCCGAAAGAAATTTTTCTCCCGGCCGTCGTCTGACAAATTTCGTTTTTTCAGTCATAACCTGAAATAAATTGCCAACAAGTCGGGCGAAACTTTGTTATTTTTGGGACAAAATGCGCATGCATAGAAAGTCAATATGCAGGAGTGGTTAGGGAAGACTTAGTGAAAGGAGCTTCTAGGGCAGGGCAGTTCTCAATTTAACACTTTGCGGAAACGTTCAAAAGCTGCATATTTCATTCGTTTATTTATGCAGGTTTGAGTTTTCATGAAGGAAGGGAGTAAATAGTTTTTTAATTCCAAATCCAATATTCTTTGTCAGTTTCATAGACAAAATTGCATACACTTTTCATTGGATTCGGTGTATTTTAAATTCACGAAACCAAACATTTGTATGGGAGGTAGGGGAATCGTAAAATTTGTGATGCAATTTTATATCCTTTCTCTTGTAAGATGCTTGTACAAAATTTCAAGTTTGTAGCTTTTAATTTGTTAGTTATTAGTTGATTTAATGAAATTAGCCGAAATCATACTTTTGTATAGGAGGGTGTAGAATGGCAAGCGCGATTCCAAAACTTTTAACGTAATTTCATTTCAATTATTATTGTGGGTTTTATGCAAAATTTCAAAATGATAGCTTTTAATAGTTAGGTGATAACTGATTTCTTAAAAATGGTAAAAAAAATAATTTTGTATGGGAGGGGGTAGAAGTTTTGAAGATATTCAAGTTAATATTTCAAACTCTTAGAAATTTTTTTTAAATGCATTTCGCAAATTATCAAGTTTCTACCTAAAAATTTCATTCAAAATTTTTCAGTTTATGTGTTCTTTTCATTGCACATAAAACACCTTGTGCACGTTAGACCTCCACTTCGGTGCGTAACAATTTTGGAACAAATTATTATTTTTTTTCTGGGTACATTAAATAGATGTGTCGACGTGCAAAATTCAAACTTTGTATCATTTACCAGAGCCATCAAAAAATCACTCAAAATTTTCAACATTTTCGCTTTCCACCTCCCTCCCCTTACACCCCCCAACTTAAATTTTTTACCAAAAATAAAAACTATATGCATATCTCTACAATCTGACCAATTTTTGATTTGATATCTGTACTCAATTTTGAGATTTTGTGACTTGTAGTTTTGGAAAGTGCGCCATTTTCGAAATGCTCCCCATTTCCCCCACTACTATTATGTCCACATGTTATATTTTTCTCATATTTCGCTAGTAAAGCTTAGTATACTTTTCAAGATTCCATTACATAGCTTAAGAGACAGTCGATATATTAATTTTTAAGTGTTTTTCTTTGAAACCCCCCTGACCCTGCCCCTTACAATAATTAGCTTCTATCTAAATTGATTCTAGTGGACCTATATGCCACT
The DNA here is from genome assembly GCA_963669355.1 of Chorisops tibialis. Classification (NCBI taxonomy): domain Eukaryota; kingdom Metazoa; phylum Arthropoda; class Insecta; order Diptera; family Stratiomyidae; genus Chorisops; species Chorisops tibialis. Next base: position 164,625,065 of record OY770263.1, on the reverse strand, counting down.
TTAATGGTCTCAAAATATTAATTTTTAATGGTAAGTAATTTCGAAGATATAATCATTTGAAAAAAAATTCGGCCGACAATTGGTTCTTAGCCCCCCTTTTCGCACCCCAATGGATACAAAAATTAAATTATTTTTAAAAGTTGTCCCACAAACTCTTCTATATGTTTGTTGGTTTTTAGCTTCCTAGCTGTAACCATGGTTGAGATATTTGAATTCGTATTTTTCGGTTTATGCGCTCCCCTGCCTCCCCCTGAACCGTACACCCTCAAAATGGGTATCCGCCTGAGATCCGCAACTACCTACAAGCCCCCTCAAAAATGAATTTTCTATCTTGAAGGGTTTGGGAGTTAATGTGCGCTGAGCGTACACGTCGGCGTACGGCGTACAGACAGACGGATTTTTTTTTAGGCTATTATTTTTTAAATTCTTTTTTTCGCGTTTCATGACTAAAAACGTGAAAAAAAAATTTTCAGATTAGCAATTTATTTTACCAAGTCGATTACAAAAAGGTTTTAAAATAATAAACTAATATGAAGTAAGATTTGCTTTTATACGCTTTTCATTTTGCTAGGTACCCCATTAAAAAGGGCAAAGTGTTGCACCTAGTTGTGTTGAAACTCATTTTGATTTAATTTATTTCCTCGATAATTTAAATACTTATTAAAGGACATTCCTCGATAATTTAAATAGTAATTAAAGGACAATAAAAATATTTCAGTTTAACAACATTACGGGTAGTTTTTTTAGAACGAGGGTTGCTTTATGGCATATTTTATTTTTAACCCATATGTATTTTCGCTTATTACCTGGAAAACGGAAAAACCTAAGTCATAAGTATGTATGCATCATTTGTAGGCAATAATATTGCACATAAAAAAACAACATTAAAATTACATTTTTATAATGCGTTTTTTTTTTTGAGAAAAACTACATTGATCCTAGAATTTTAAGGGTCAAAGTATCAAAAATTTGTGTTCTGAAGCAAATACCTCAGGATTGGGTACAGTTGCAATGCGGGTTATTTCACCAAATGAAAGGTAATTCAATTCCCTAAAAACAAGCTATAACACCTTGAATTGCAATTATTAGTTTTCAAGACATAGCGTTTTGAGTGAGTGAGGGTACAGGTTCGAAACACTTTTCGTAATCACCCTGTATCTCGGCGGATATTGAAAATTGACCATCTCCGTAAAACATTTTTTTTCTCAAAATATATCTAGGAATAACTCCTTACAAGGTGGCGCACGGTGTAACAAACACCCTGTATAATAATTCGATTTTCTTGAAAAGTGTGAATGATACAGATCTGAAATTTAAAGTATATCAATTGATGATAATTGATAATTGATAATTATAGTAGTTTCTCGAAAAATCACCAAAAACCCCCAAAAACGTATATAATCTCGAACCACGGGTTTGATTTGATTACGAGCCTGTTCGATACAAATGCGAGTATTATGCTTTCATTCTTAATAATTTATGGTTCTGATTCCAACAAAATACAAACCATTGCCGTCAAGGAGCCATTAATGTAAGTAGATTATTTATCTCACTAACTACACTCTCAAAAACTGCTTATTATTGCTATTTTTACGCGGACGAAGTCGCGGACGTTTGCTAGTTCTAAATATATATTTAGTACACAATTTCAGCTCGATAAATTTTATAATTTCTGAGTAAATTTACTTAGAGTATTTCATGAAAAAGTGCAGTTTGTATGAGAGGTAGAATAAGAAAGGAGAGAATTCAAATAATTTTTATACAGTAGACTTCTTCGTAAAAGTAATGTATTCAAAATTTCAGATCAATAGCTTCAATGCATTTTAAGCAGATTCGTATATTGTCGAATTGCGAAACTGTGTCATTTTGTATGGGAGGGCTAGAAGAGGTAAAGCTAATCGTCTAATTTTTTCGTCATACTAATAATTCTAAATTGATATTTAGTGCACAATTTCAGCTCGATAAATTTTATACGCCCTGAGTAAATTGGTTTAGAGCATTTCATGAAAAAGTGCAGTTTATATGAGTAAGGAGATTGAAATAGTTTTTATATCGTAAATTAAAATTGCATAAAAATAGTATATACCAAATTTCAGATCAATAGCTTTTATACTTTTCGAGAAAATCGGTTTACTGTCAAATTTCGAAAATGCGTCAATTTGTATGGGAGGGAGTAGAAGGGGTGGAGCGATTTGGCCCGTTCACGAACTTGACCTTTCTCTTTTGTCAAAAACAACGTGTACAAAGTTTGAACGTTCTAGCTCAATGTCTTCTCAAGCTAGAGAGCAAACGGGCGGACAGACGGATATCCGGTTTTGACATTTTTGAGTGATAATATTTTTAGCTTTACAATCCTTAGAGCAGACTTATCATACTCTCAGATTTCAACTAGAGTATAAATATGTAAAACAATTATTATACCTGTTGTATGATATAGCAGTGAAACGTGGTTATTATCTATGGCATCCGAAAAATTAATTAACGCCTTTGAAAGAAAGGTGCTCAGAAGAATTACCGAACATGAGAAGGAAGAACCGATCTGGAGAACACGATATAATACAGAGTTTTATGCCATCTTCTTCTATAAGTACGTATAACATTTATCGACCTGAAATTTTGAACCAAATTCTTAATTAGCATTATAATCAATATCGGGAAAATATAAACCGATTAACTTCCTTCCTTCTACCCCTTCTCATACAATGTAACATAATTTCACAACTTTTCAAATAAACTGCCAACAAGTCGGGAGAAACTTTATTATTCTTGGGACAAGTTGTGGACGAGTGGAAAGTCAATATGCAGGTTAGAGTGGTTAGGGAAGGCTAAGTGAAAAGAAGTTCTTGGGCGGGGCTGTTGTCAATTTTCAAGTTTGTACCTTAAAATTTCACTCAAAAATTTTCAGTTTATGTGTTTTTTTCAATGCACATGAAACACCTTGTGCACGTTAGACCGGGGGGGTCGGTTTATTATATATTATAGTTATTATTATTTTTCTATGTACATCAAATAGACGTATACACATGCAAAATTTTAACTTTGTATCTTTCACCAGAGCCTTAAAAAAATCACTCAAAATTTTCGACATTTTTGCTTATCACCTCCCTCCCCTTAAACCTGACAACTTATCAAAATTAAACATTATGTAGTTCCACAATCTGACAAATTTTCGATTTGATATCTGTACTCTTTTTTGAGATATAACGATTTGTAATTTTGAAAAGTGCGCCATTTTTTAAATGCTCCCCATTTCCCCCCACTACTATTATTCCAACATGTTACATTTTTTTGTATTTTCCTAGTATAGCTTAATATACGTTTCAAGTTTCAATTACATAGCTTAAGAGATAGTTGAGATATTCATTTTTAAGTGTTTTTCTTTGCACCCCCCCTGACCCGCTTCCTTACAATAATTAGCCACTCTCTCAGCTGATTCCGGTGGAACTATATGCCACCTTTATGGTCCCAAAATATCAATTTTTAACGCTAAGTAATTTCGAAGATATAATCATTTGAAAAAACAATTCGGCCGACAATTTGTTTTTAGACCCCCCTTTTCGGACGCCAATGGATAAAAAAATTAAATTATTATTAGAGTTTGTCCAACAACGCTCTCTATATCTCTACTGATTTTCAACTTTCTATCTGCGTTCGTGGTGCAAGTGTAATTTTCGCCTTTTTCCCGCCCCCCGCCTCCCCCTTCCGCCTTAATCCCACCAAAATTAAGAAAATAGAGCTCACTTACCCAATCAACAATTCACCCAAATATGAACATTCTATCTTTAAAGCGTCTTGGAGATATGAGTCCATATGTACGGCGTACGGAGGGACGGATTTTTTTTTTGGATTTTTAGGCTAATTTAGTCATGAAACAAATAAAAATAAAATTTCAGGATAGCAAAATTTTTTTTTCTTGTGTCGATCACAATACTTTATTATTAGAATAATAAAGTAAAATGGATTCATCCGAAAAACACACCTGAAAAACAGAAGGAAGAACACAAATATTTAAAATTTCCCGCTTAAAGTTTAGCAAAATAAAACCAATGAACTATAATTTATCCGTTGCCAGTCGTCAATGGTAAAATGCTTGTACTTTTTAGCCCATTCAAAACGTTTTTTTTTTTATCATGGCGGGTGTCAGTCTTGGTTTCTTCGCAAGTCTTTTGGCTATAAGGTTCTCTTCAGCCCATCTACTCTGGATAGTTCATTGAGAAACCTTAATGTCTGCTTCTTGGATTTTTATACTCTAGATGAAATCTGAGAGTATTATAAGTTTGCTCTAAGGTTTGTAACGCTAAGAAATAAGGCTTGGAGAAAAAAATGAATGATACAGAAGTTAATGTTATCGCTCAAAAATCTCAAAACCGGATGTCCGTCTTTCCGTCCGCCTGTTCGCTCTCTAGCTTGAGAACGCGTTGAGCTAGATTGTTCAAATTTTGTACACGCCTTTTTTGACAAAAAAGTAAGGTCAAGTTCGTGAACGGGCTAAATCGCTCCACCCCTTCTAACCCCTCCCATACAAAATGACACAATTGCGCAATTTGATAATTAAAGGATTCGTTCGAAAAGTATAAAAGCCATTGGCCTGAAATTTAGAACATATCACTTTTATGATAATATAAATCTACAATATAAGAATCATGCGTGTCCTTCGCCTCCTTCTACCACCTCCCATACAAACTGTACTTGTCATGAATTACTCTAAGCCAATTTACTCAGTGCGTATAAAATGTAGCGGGCTGAAATTGTGCACTAAATATTAATTTAAAATTTTTAGTCAGGCGAAAAAAAATTAGACGATTAGCTTCACCTCTTCTGCCCCCTCCCATACAAAATGACGCAAATTCGCAATTTAACAATAAATTAATTTACTCGAAAAGTATAAAAGCTATTAATCTTAGTTTTGGGATATATTACTTTCAAAATGATTTAAATCTACAGCAGAAAAATTTTTTGCGTCCTCTCTCTCCTTCCACTCCCTCCCATACAAACTACACTTTTTCATGAAATGCTCTAAGACGATTTTCTCAGAACATATGACATTTATAGAGCTCACATTTTGTAATAAATACTTAATTAGTATCATCACTAAGATCAGAAAAAAGTATTTGATTAGCTTTACTGCTTCTACCCCCTCCCATACAATATGACACAGTTTCACAACTTCACAAAAAATCGATTTTCTTGAAAAGTATGAATGGTACTAATCTGAAATTTAAGGGTTGTCAATTTTATAATATTCCTAGTTATTTCTGAAAAAATCACAAAAATCCCCCCACTCTTTCTACCACCTCCCATACAAACTGCACATTTTCACTAAATCTAACTCACTAATTTTCTCAGTCCCCATTCAATTTTTGGAGTAAGCATTTTGCATAAAACATTTTTATAGCTACTTTAGCATGATAGGGAAAAAATTAGTTCAATGCTCTCACCCTTTCTAACACTCCCCATCCAGAATTTCTTGGGATGACAAAAAATTCTATTTCATCTAGAGTATCTTAGCCCTGTTATGTTTTTATACTCTAGATGGAATCTGAGAGTATTATAAGTTTGCTCTAAAGTTTGTAAGCCCAAGAAATAAGGCTCTGCGAAAAAAATTAATGATACAGAAGTTAATATTATCACTCAGAAATCTCAAAACCGGATGTCCGTCTGTCCGTCTGTAAGTCTGGCCGTCCGTCCGTTCGCTCTCTACCTCGAGAACGCGTTGAGCTAGAAAGCTCAAATTTCGTACATATCGTTTTTGACAAAAAGGTAAGGTCAAGTTCGTGAACGGGCCAAATCGCTCCACCTCTTCTACCCCCTCCCATACAAAATGACACAAATGCGCAATTTGACAATAAACGGATTTGCTCTAAAAGTCTAACAGCTATTGGCCTGAAATTTGAAATATATTCTTTTTATGATAATATCAATCTACCGTATAAAAATTATGCGTGTCGTCTCCCTCCTTCTACCACCTCCCATACAAACTGTACTTGTCATGAATTACTCTAAGCCAATTTAATCAGTGCGTATCAAATTTAGCGAGCTGAAATTATGCACTAAATATTTATTTAAAATTATTAGTAAGGCCAAAACAAATTAGACGATTACCTTCACCCCTTCTACCCCCTCCCATACAAAATGACACAATTTCGCAATTCCACAATAAATGGATTTGCTCGAAAAGTATAAAAGCTATTAGTCTGAATTTCGGGACATATTACTTTCATAATGATTTTAATATACAGTATAAAAATTATTTGCGTCCTTCCTCTCCTTCCATCCCCTCCCAAACAAACTACACTTTTCATGAAATGCTCCAAGCCAATTTTCTCAGAACATTTAACATTCATCAAGCTCACATTTTGTAATAAATACTTATTTAGCATTATCACTAAGATTAGAAAAAAATATTTGACTAGCTTTACTGCTTCTACCCCCTCCCATACAATATGACACAGTTTCACAACTTCACAAAAAATCTATTTTATTGAAAAGTATAAATGTTACTGGTCTAAAATTTAAGAGATGTCAATTTTATGATATTCTTAGTTATGTCTGAAAAATCACTAAAATCCCCCCACTCTTTCTACCACCTCCCATACAAACTGCACATTTTCACTAAATCTAACACACTAATTTTCTCAGCTCCTATTCAATTATTGGAGTAAGCATTTTGTATAAAACATTTTTATAGCTACTTTAGCATGATGGGGAAAAAATTAGTTCAATGCTATCACCACTTCTAACACTCCCCATACAAAATTTCGTGGGATCACAAAAAATTCTATTTTATCTAGAGTATCTTAAGATTGCGCATTACGCGCAATCGTAGCCCTGTTATGTTTAATTGCGTGCACGTATCACGTATTTTTCGTTCAGTTCGTACAGTCGTTATTCGGCGTCGACCGCATGCGCCCTTTTTTTCTTAATATTCTTTACAGAACTTCTTGTTATGCTGAACATTTCTGCAATCTTGTATTAGGACAAGTTTCCCGCCCTTAATAATCCGGAAATTTCCCCAACCTTCAATTGCGACAAGTTACCTCGCTTTCCCATCGCTATAAAACACAATATGCCCAAAATCTCAGTAATAAAAAATAGATTCTTCAATAGAAACTAATCAACTTACCTGTTATTCGATTTGCCAAAAAAAAATTATTATTAATACCTTAATTCACAAATATTGCGCCTTTAGTTATAACAAGTGATTATTTAAAAAAAAACTGACCGCGTTTGTTATTCCACTTAACAGGAAATTCTTGCCGTTATTCGAGTTGTCAGGCAACAATGTTAACATTAAGGCGTTGCCAACACAACAAAGAACAAGAAAACCACATAATCCATAAAATTAGTTTGTAAGATATCTTATCCAAAGTAAAACAAATAATTTGTTGTTGAATGGGTCTAATAATTTGGCAAGGTACTTTAGTATGATATAAAAAAATTAGTTCAAAGCTGTCACTCCTCTACCACTCCACATAAAAAAAATTCTTAAAATCAGAAAATTTTCTATTTCTTCTAGAGTATCATATGGTTGGGCTTTACACGAAATCGTAGTCCTTAGGGTGCCTTTTTATTTCAACTTTTTAAAAGTTTTGCTACCAACCTACTATCTTGTTCAATTAACAAAAAAAGAAACGGTATGCTCAAATTCAATCGGACAGCGAGGCGACCCTCATCAACCATGAAGAGTTTGAAATATTTAACGTGAGAGCTATGTCATGTGATTTATTATTATGCGCTAATTTAATTATCTTAGTGAATTAATTTTACCCTAATACAAATTTTTAAATTTTTCATGTTATTTGAAGGATTTTTCCAACTTCAAGGCGTTTCATGGTCGCCTAGTAGTTATCCAAGTCAAGTGAAATTTTGTACAGTCTCTTTATACTCTAGATGAAATCTTAGAGTATTATAAATTTGCTCTAAAGTTTGTAACGCCAAAAAATAATGCTCGCACAGAGCCGCCAAAGGTACAGAAATATTTTTATTGTCGCTCAAAAATCTCAAAATGAGTCCAACATCCAGTGCTTTAAAAGCAATGTGCACCGTCACTTTCGTCTTTCTCCACCTAAATTAAATTGATCTAACTTTAGTTTTTTTTCTCAAATTCCTATACCGACACAGCTGTGCATAGCATTATAGGGTGACCCCTAAGTTGTGTTCGGTTCCTTAAAAAAAACCGGATGTCCGTCCGTAAGAACGCGAAAGCTAGAAAGTTAAAATTTTGTACACATCGTTTTTGGCTAAAAATTAAGACCAAGTTCGTGAACCGGCCAAATCGCTCCACACCTTCTACACCCCATCATTTAGAGTAATAAAATTTTCTTGGAAACTAAGAAAGCTAGTGATTTGAAATTTGGAACAAATTATTTTTATAATAAATGTGATGTATAGTATAAAAATTAATTGAATCCCCCACTCCTTCTAGCACCTCCCATACAAACTGCACTTTTTAATGAAACATTATTAGCCGAATTTCTCGGAACATATAACATTTATCGAGCTCATATTTTGTACTAAACACTTAATTAGCATCATCATTAAGATCAAAGAAAAATGTAACTGATTAGCTTTACTGTTTCTACACCCTCCCATACAATATGACACAGTTTCTCGTATTCACAAAAAGAAACGATTTTCTTGAAAGGTATGAATGTTACTAGTCTGAAATGTAAGATATGTCAATTTTACATTATTCGTAATTAATTCTGAAATAATCACTAAATCTCTCTCACTTTTTCTACCGCCTCCCATACAAACTGTACAATTTCACTAAATATACACTAAATTTCACAGTTGCATTCTGTTCAAAACATTTTTATAGCTACTTTAGCATGATGGGAAAAAATAGTTCAATGCTAACACCCCCTTTACCACTCCACATACAAAATTTCTTTGGATCACAAAAATTTCTATTTCATCTAGAGCATCGTAAGATTGCGCTCTACTCACAATCGTAGTCCTGTTATTTTCATACTCTAGATAAAATCTGAGAGTATTATAAGTTTGCTCTAAAGTTTGTAACGCTAAGAAATAAGGCTCGGAGAAAAAAATAAATGATGAAGTTCATATAATCACTCAAAAATTTAAAAACAGGATGTTTGTCCGTCCGACCGTCAGCCCGCCCGTGCGCTCTTTAGCCTGAGAACGCGTAGAGCTAAATAGTTCAGATTTTATGCATGACATTTTTGACAAAAAAGTAAAGTCTAGTTCGTGAACGGGCCAAATCGCTCCACCCCTCCTACCCGCTCCCATACAATTTCGCAACAATCACAATAATCGGACTTACTCTAAAAGTATAACAGCTATTAGTCTGAAATTTGAAATATATAAGGTTTTCCAATAAGAGGTGTTATTTTGAAACTTTTCCCGTAAAAGATCAATGGTTTCGGTTCTTATGTGGCACGTAGCGCATCCAATTCCGGCCATAAAAAATCATTAATCATCTCTCGATAGCGCAATCCATTCACCGTAACTGTTGCTCCAGCCTCATTTTCGAAAGTAAGGTTCCATGACCCCGCCGGACCATAAACCGCACCAAACAGTCACACGTTGAGGATGGAGAGGCTTTTCAACAATAACTCTTGGGTTTTCCGAGCCCCAGATGAGACAGTTTTGCTTGTTGACGTAGCCACCGAGGTGGAAATGGGCCTCATCAGTCAAGAATAGTGAATTTTAATAATGTGAATTTTAATAATGTGAATTTTAATAATTTCAATGCGTTGTTGCAGCGTGTATCGTTCCATTTTTATTAATCGCATAGTTTCTACTTGTCAAATTTCAAAAAATGACAGCTTCAAAAGTGACATCTACCGAAATAGCGGGCTATTCAAAATAACACCTCATATAGAATAACCCTATATTACTTTTATGATGATTTTAATCTACCATATAAAAATTATTTGTGTCCTCCCTCTCCTTCCACCCCCTCCCATACAAACTGCACTTTTTCATGAAATGCTCTAAACCATTTTACTCGGTACTTATGAAATTTATCGAGCTCAAGTTGTGCACTAATAACTTATTTCGAATTATTAGTAAGACCAAAAAATTAGACGATTAACTTTACCCTTTCTACCCCCTCTCATACAAAATGACGCAACTTTGCAATTCGATAATAAACGGATTTGCTCGAAAAATATAAATGCTATTGATCTGAAATTTGAAATGTAAATTACTTTTATTATGATTTCAATCTACTATATAAAAATTATTTAAGTCCTCACTTCCCTCCACCCCCTCCCATACAATCTCTACTTTTTCATGAAATACTCTCAACCAATTTACTCAGTGCGTATAAAATTTATCGAGCTGAAATTGTGCACTTAATATTTTATTTAGAATTATTAGTAAGGTCAAAAAGTTGTACTATTTTCCTTACCCCTTCTACCCCCTCGCATAAAATCTGAAACAATTTTACAACTTTACAAAAAGTGGATTTTCGTGAAAAGTATGAATGCTACTGATCTACAATTTAAAACATATCAAAAGTATGATGTTTATAGTTATTTCTGAAAAGTCTTTGAGAACTCGCTCCTCCTTCTACCTCCTCGCATACAAACCACACAATTTCACTAAATCCAATGTACTAATTTTCTCAGTTCCAATTAAATTTTTGAATCCTAAATTTTGTTTAAAGCATTTTGATAGCAATTCTAGCGTGATGGAAAACAATTAGTTCAATGTCGTCAACCCCTGTACCACTTCACCAACAAAATTTCTCTTTGATCTAAAATGACGCACGTAGGCTTATTATGTTTTTTTGTTGATTAGAATAAGATTCGGGTTGGGTGCTGCAAAATTTTAACTTTCGAAACAGACCATATAGCTAAGGGTCCCCTAGTAGTCCTTTCACATTTTTTTCTTAAATGTTACTAACTTTCGTTTTCGGCTGATAAATATTATCAATAAATAAAGATCTGACCAAATGCCCGATTTTCTAAAACTATATTATCTACAGAATCATTCGAGTTATCAAATATGAATGTAACTTTAAATTAGATAAGTAAATGTTTTGTTCAATGAAAATATATAATGGTGATCATAAAATTTTCGATAATTAATGGTCTCGACAATTTAAAACAAACACATACGTTAATTGTAATTTTATTGCTCCTAATGGATGTTCCTCTTAAAAATCAATCAAAGCCCCACAAAAACAGTAAAAAAAATTATATATTGCAAAAATAATATTTATCGTTTTCAAAGAAATTTATTGAAATGATAATTAATATCCGTTACAGTTTTATGATATTTGTCGATATATAGTATTAAATATGAATAATTATTTAATTATTATTTACTGCAAAAAAAAAAAAAATATTCTGCTTTGAAGTTCTGTATTTTCATAAAACGTTACAGCAATGTTCCTAGGGCCTTGCTTCGTCTTTGTCTAGTTATAACAGTTTATGAAGTCACAATGTCGTCAGACGTAGCACAGATCTATCCTAATTCTTTTTATACTCTAGAGGAAATCTGAGAGTATATTGTGTTTGCTTTTACCGTTAGTTACGCTAAGAAATAATGCTCGCACAGAGTCACCAAAGGTACAGAAATATTTGTTGTCGCACAAAAACCTCGATTGCGTGTGCCGTCTGTCCGTCTACCCGTTAGTCTACAACATACCTCTCGAACGCTTTTACCCGTATCAAAATTAGCTTTATGTCATTTTTAGCAAAAAAGTAACTTTAAGCTCGTGAGTGGGCCACACCCCCACTCCTTCTACCCCTCCCATACAAATTTCGTGAAATTTTTAAATTTAAAGACATTAATTTTTCTCCAAAACTTAAGCTATCGAATTTAAAAATTATGGCAAAGTATAAGTATATATAATATATATAAGTATTATATATGAAATATCATTGCCAAAAATATTGACCCGATCCCTTTACACTTTCTACCCCCTCTCATACAAATGCACAATGTTCTAAAATGCATTCATTCGATTTTCATTGCAATTGGAAAAGTGATTAGAAGGAATTTTTGCCAAAATTCATTTTATTAAAATTGCAATCAATTTTGAAAAAAACTCTCAGCTTCATCTCACTCCTTCTACCCCTCGCATACAAATATCACGCAATTTCGTAATTTCAATTGAATCAGTTTTTTCAAAACCGTCTATCCGCTATAGCTATTGTCTTGAAATATTCACCAAATCTATACATCTATACATAAAAATATAATTGTAGTGTCTGTCTGTTATATGTTTATAAATGGCTATAAATAAGTTTTTTGCTTTTTTTTAGCAATAACTAAGCAGAAACAAACGTTTTTAAACATTTTCTCTGTCTGTCTGTCTGTCTTTCCGGTTTTCACGCAAAAACGACTGAACCGCCTGTAATATAACTTTTACAGTTTAATAGATGTGCACCGAGATGTAATCTGCGTCTGGTCTTATTTCAATACCCCCACGCCTTCCACCCCTTCCCATACAAAATGACTCATTTTCAAAATATATAATAATCAAATTTTCTTCAAAACCATTGGAAGAAATCATTTGAAATTTAGGACATACTATTTTTATCAGAAATGTGATCTATGATATGCAAACTATTTGAATCCCCTTACTCCTTCCACCGCCTCCCATACAAACTGCACTTTTTCATAAAATGTTATTCACCAATTTTCTCAGTACGTGTAGTTTAAATGTTGTACTTTATCCTTAATCTGCATTATTATTAATATCGGCAAAAAATTAACCGAGTAGCTTCACTCCTTCTACCCCCTCCCATACAATATGACACAATTCCACGACTACACAAATTCGATTTTCTTGTAAATCGTGAATGATGCAGATCTGAAATTTAAAATATATCAGTTGCATAATGATTTTAGTTGTTTCACAAAAATTCACTTAAGACCAACTTCTCCTTCCACCACCTCCCATACAAACTGCACTTTTTCATGAAATGCTATACACCAATTTTCTCAGTACGTATAGCTTTCATCGAACTTAAATGTTGTACATAATCCTCAATTTGCATTATTATTAATATCGGGAAAAAAAATAACCGATTAGCTTCACTCCTTCTACCCCGTCCCATACAATGTAACACAATTCCACGACTTTACTTAAATTTGCTTTTCTTGAAAACTGTAAACGTTACTGATCTGAAATTTAAAATATGTTAATTGCAAATTAATTATAGTTGCTTCTCAAAAATTTACTTACAACCCCCCACTCCTTCCACCACCTCTAATACTAACTGCACTCTTTCATGAAATATTCTAAACTAATTTTCTCAGTACATATAACTTTCATCGAGCTCAAATTTTGTACTCTATCATAAATTAGCATCATTATTAATATCGGAAAAAAATAACCGATTAGCTTCACTCCTTCTACCTCCTCCAATACAATGTAACACAATTCCACGACTTTACTTAAATTCGATTTTCTTGAAAAGCGTGAATGATACAGACCTGAAATTTGAAATATATCAATTGCATGATGATTATAGTTGTTTCTCGACATATCACCAAAAACCACCTTTCCTTCTACCACCTCCCATACAAATCGCACAATTTCATTAAATTCAATGCACTAAGTTTCTCAGTACCTACTCAATTTTTGAAGCTTAAATTTTGTACAAAACATATTTATAGCTACTCTAGCATGATATGAAACAAATTAGTTCAATGCAGCCACTCCCCATACAAAATTTCATAATATCACAAAAATTTCGATTTCATCTATAGTAACGTATGATTGGGCTCTACGCACAATCGTAGTCCTGTTACGTTTTCAAGGCTTTTTTTTTAATTAACATAAGCTGTAATTATTCACATGTCCTTAATGCTCTTCAATACGTATATGATCTCAAATCACGGGATTGATTTGATCACGAGCCTCTCCCATTCAAATGCGAGTGTCATGGTATTATTCTTAATAATTTATGGTTCTGATTTCAACAATATACAAAACATTGTATTCAAAGAGCCATTAAAGTAAGCAGATTACACAGGGTGTTTGGTACTCCGTGCACCACCTTGTAAGGGGTTATTCCTAGATATATTTGGAGAAAAAAATTGTTCTACAGAGATGGTCAATTTTCAATATCCGCGGAGATACAGGGTGATCAAGAAAAGGGTTTCGGACCTGTACCCTCACTCACTCAAAACGCTATATCTTAAAAACTAATAATCACAATTCAAAGTGTTATATTTTGTTTTTTTAGGGAATCGAATTACCTTTCATTTGGTGTAATAGTCCGTATTGTACCTGTACCCAATCCTGAGGTTTTTGCCTCAGAACACAAATTTTTGACACTTTGACACTCAAAATTCTGGGATTAATGTAGTTTTTCTCAAAAAACTGCATTATAAAAATGTCATTTTAATGTTGCTTTTTTATGTGCCATATTATTGCCTACAAAAGATGCCGACATACTTATGACTTAGGTTTTCCCGTTTTCGAGGTAATAAGTAAAAATACATATGGCTTAAAAATGAAATGTGCCATAAAGCAACCCTCGTTCTAAAAAAACTGCCTGAAATGTTGTTAAACTGAAATATTCTTATTGTCCTTTAATTACTATTTCAATTATTGAGAAATGTCCTTTAATTAGTATTTAAATTATCGAGGAAATGAATTAAATTAAAATGAGTTTCAACACAACTAGGTGCAACAGTTTGCTTTTACTTTATTATTATAATAATAAAGTAAAAAAAATTTGCTACCCTGAAATTTTTGTTTTACGCGTTTCATGACTAAATTAGCCTACAAAGCAAAAAAAAACCAGTCTCCGCCGTACGCCGTACATATGGACTCATTTCTCCGAGACCGTTAAAGGTAGAATGTTCGTTCTTGGGTGGATTGTTGACTGGGTAAGTGAGCTCTATTTTATAAATTTTGTGGGGTGTTAGGTGGAAGGGGGAGGCGAGGGGAGGGAAAAAGTCCAAAATTACATTTGCTAATATCTCCACCACGAATGCAGATAGAAAGTTGAAAATCAGTAGAGATATAGAAAAGCTTGTGGGACAAACTCTAAAAATAATTTAATTTTTTTATCCATTGGCGTCTGAAAAGGGGGGGCTAAATTGTTTTTTCAAATGATTATATCTTCGAAATTACTTATCGTAAAAAAATCATATTTTGGGACAATCAAGATGGCATATAGTACCATCGAAATCAGCTTAGAGAGTGGCTAATTATTGTAAGAGGGAGGGTCAACGGGGTTCAAAGAAAAACAATTAAAAATGAATATCTCAACTATCTCTTAAGCTATGGAATTGAAACTTACAACGTGTATTAAGCTGTGCTAGGAAAATACATTAAAAAAATATAACATGTTGAAATAATAGTAGTGGGGGGAAATGAAAAACATTTAAAAAATGGCGCACTTTTCAAAATTACAAATCCTTATAACTCAAAAAATAGTACAGATATCAAATCAAAAATTTGTCAGATTGTAGAACTACATAATGGTTAATTTTGATAATAAAATTTTAAGTTGGGACGTGTAAGGGGAGGGAGGTGAGAAGCAAAAATGTCGAAAATTTTGAGTGATTTCTTTAGAGCTCTGGTGAAAGATACAAAGTTTAAATTTTGGACGTGGATACGTCTATTTTAGAAAAATAATAATAACTTGATCCATAATTGCTATAAACCGAACCACCGGTCTAACGTGCACAAGGTGTTTCACGTACATTGAAAAAAAACACATAAACAGAAAATTGTTGAGTGAAATTTTAAGGTAGAAACTTGAAAATTTGCGACATGCATTTAAAAAAAATCCCTAAACATACGAAATATTAACTGGTCGAAACCTTTAAAACTTCTACCCCCCTCCCATACCAAATTATTTTGTCGATCATTTTTAAGAAATCAATAATCACCTAACTATTAAAAGCTATCAACTTGAAATTTTGCATAAAACCCACAATAATAATTGAAATGAAATTACGTTAAAAGTTTTGGAATCGCGCTTCCCCTTCTACACCCTCCCATACAAAAGTATGATTTCGACCAATTTCATTAAATCAACTAATAATCAACAAATTAAAAGCCACGAACTTGAAAATTTTGTACGAGCACCTTACAATAGAAAAAAAAAGAAAATTGCATCACAAGTTTTACGATTCCCTTACCTGCTCTACCCCCTCCCATACAAAATTATTTTTTCGAGCATTTTTAAGAAATCAGTTATCAGCCAAGTCTTAAAAGCTATCAATTTCAAATTTCGCACAAAAACTTGTAAAATAGATCAAATGAAGTTGCTTTAAAAGTTTTGAAATTACGCTTGATATTCGACCCCCTCCCATACAGAACTATGATTTCGACCAATTTCATTAAATCAACTAATAACCAACAAACTAAAAGCTACGAACTTGAAATTTTATACAAGCACCTTACAAGAAAAGCGAAATAAAACTGTATATCAAATTTTACGATTCCTCTTCATTTTCTACCCCCTTCCATACAAATGTTCGGTTTCGTGAATGTAAAATACACCGAATTTAATGAAAATTCTATGCAACTTCGTCTATGAAATACATTCTATATAGAGAATATTGGACGCGATTCAAGCAATCAATTAAAAAGCTATTAACATCTACCCACCCTTACTATTACCGCTCCTCCTCCGCTCATAAGAACCCAAACTGAATGAAATATTGTTAATTGACAACAGCCCTGCCCAAGAACTCCCTTTCACTTAGCCTTCCCTAACCACTCTAATCTGCATATTGACATTCCACTCATCCGCAACTTGTCCCAAGAATAATAAAGTTTCGCCCGACTTGTTGGCAGTTTATTTTTAATAGGGTACCTAACAAAATTAAAAGCATATAAAAGCAAATCTTACTTCATATTTTTATCAGTTTTAGTTACATTGTTAAAAGTAGAAGGTGTCACTAAAATTTAGAAAATAATTTCGAAATGCCTGAGTTCACGAATGAAGAATATGCAGACATCATTTTCATTTATGTGGAGTGTCAGGGAAATACACGAGCGGCGCGATCTTTGTATCATCAGAGATTTCCTAATCGTCGGATACCTTACAAGAGAGTACTCCGAGAAGTTTACAGAAGAATTCAGGAAACAAGCAGCGTTAGGACACGAAGAGTAAATGCAAAGTCTGCGCCGATAATCGCTGTTCCAACCGATGAAGGAATGCTACATGCAGTTCAAAATGATCTATCAATCAGTATCCGACGCTTAGCATTGCAGTTAAACGTCTCTAAGTGGAAAGTTTGGAGTGTCCTAAAAGCAGAGCGTTTGCATCCCTACCACCACCCACCAGTGCAGGAGCTGTTACCCATTAATTTTCCCAAAAGGATGGAGTTTTGCAATTGGCTCCTTGAACGACAACTAAGTGACGAAAATTTTATGAACAACATTCTTTGGACGGATGAGTCCCAATTCACCAGGGACGGTATCACAAACTTCCACAACTTACTCACCTGGGCTGAGAACAATCCACATACAAGAAGAGAGGCATCTTTTCAGCACAGATTCAGTGTCAATTTATGGGCAGATGTGATTGGTAACGATTTCATTGGTCCTATTACGCTCCCGCCTACCCTAAATAGTTCCAATTACTTGCATTTTTTGACAAATGATCTACAGGAGTTATTGGATGATATGCCACGGCAATGATTGGCTTCCATGTTTTACCAATACGATGGTGCTCCAGCTCATTACGGCCGACAAATCACAGATTGATTAAATTCCAATTACATCAATCGCTGGATTGGTAGAAATGGACCGATACACTGGCCTGCAAGATCTCCTAATCTAACTATTATGGATTTCTTTGCATGGGGACAGATGAAGCACCTTGTCTACGCAACGGAAGTAGTAACGTTGCAGGATCTAAACACCAGAATCGATGCGGCAGCAACAGAAGTAAGGCAGCAGTTGAGGAGTACGAAGACAAAGAGAACACTAGCAAAACGAGCTTTAGCGTGCATTCAAAATGAAGGTGGCCATTTTGAACATTTATTGTAGTTAAGGAAATTTGAAATAAACCATAAAAACCATTCTTAAGTTCTTTTAGTTCGAGCGGAGAGTTTTGATCAACATATTCTTGGTTTTTTTGATGAAAGTGCTAAATTATTGGAACGATAGTTTTTGCTAAACTATGAAACTTATGCAATGCAAGTGTAAACATCTTTTGTAGCCAATAATATGGCACATAAAAAAACAAAATTAAAACGACATTTTTATAATGCGTTTTTTTGAGAAAAACTACATTGATCCCAGAATTTTGAGGGTCAAAGTATTAAAAATTTGTGTTCTGAGGCAAATACCTCAGGATTTGGTACAGTTAAAATGCGGACTATTACATCAAATGAAAGGTAATTCGATTTCCTAAAAAACAAGCTATAACGATTGAATTGTGATTATTAGTTTTCAAGATATAGCGTTTTGAGTGAGTGAGGGTATAGGTCCAAAACCCTTTTCTTGATCACACTGTATCTCCGCGGACATTGAAAATTGACCATCTCCGTAGAAAAATTTTGTTCTCCAAATATATCTAGGAATAACCCCGTATAAGGTGGTGCACGGAGTACCAAACACCTTGTATATCCCACATAATGTATTATTAACTACATTCTCAAAAATTAATTATTAATGCGATTCTTATACGGATGAAGTCTCGGGCGTTTGCTAGTTATAATAATATAAATGTCTTGAACGTTAAGAAATTTTGTTTTGATCCATACAAATGCACAATTTTGGTAAATGCATTATAACGATTTTCATTAAATCTAGAAAATGTCTACTAACAAGTAGACATTCTTAGGACAAGTTGAGGAGGCAGTTTATTATACTCTAGATGAAATCTGAGAGTATTATAAGTTTGCCACAAAGTTTGTAACGCTAAGAAATAAGGCTCGGAGAAAACAATGAATGATGCAGAAGTTCATATAATCACTCAAAAATCTCAAAACCGGAAGTCCGTCCGTCCGTCCGTCTGTCCGTCCGTGTCCTCTCTAGCTTGGGAACGCGTTGATCTAGAAAGTTCAAATTGCCGTTTTTGACAAAAAAGTAAGGACAAGTTTGCGAACGGGCCAAATCGCTCCACCCCTTCTACCCCCTCCCATACAAAATGACACAATTACGCAGTTTGATAATAAACGGATTTGCTCGAAAAATATTAAAGCTATTGGTCTCAAATTTGGAACATATTACTTTTATAATGATATCAATCTACTATATAAAAATTATGAGTGTGCTCTCCCTTCTTCTACCACCTCCCATACAAACTGTACTTTTTCATGAAATACTCTAAACCAATTAACTCGGTGCGTATAAAATTTAGCGCGCAGAATTTGTGCACTAAATATTTATTTGGAATTATTAGTAAGACGAAAAAAAATTAGACATTTAGTTTCACCCCTTCTACCCCCTCCCATACAAAATGACTCAATTTCGCAATTCGACAATAAACGAATTTTTTTAAAAAGCATGAAAGCTACTGATCTAAAATTTTGAATATATTACTTTTATAATAATTCAAATCTGTTATATAAAAATTAGGTGAGTCCTCTCCTTCGTTTCACCCCCTCCCATACAAACTGCACTTTTTTAAGAAATACGCTAAATAAATTTACTCAATACGTATGAAATTTATTGAGCTGAATTTATGCACTAAATAATTATTAACAGTTATTAGTAAGACTAAAAAAATTAGGCGATTAGCTTCACTAGTTCTACCCCCTTCCATACAATTTGAGACAATTCAATAACTTTACCAAAAGTCGATTTTCCTGAAAAGTATGAACGCTACTGATCTGCAATTTAAAATATGTCAATTAAATGATGTTTACAGTCATTCCTTAAAACGTAATTAATAAATTCGCACTCCTTCTACCACCTCCCATACAAACTGCACAATTTCACTAAATCAATACCCTAATTTCCTCAGTACCTATTAAATTTTTGAATCCTGAATGTTGTATAAAACATTTTGATAGGAACCTTAGCGTGATGTGGAAATATTAGTTCAATATCGTCACCCCCTTTACCACTTCCCCTACAAAACTTCCTATCATGGTAAAAATTCTCTTTCATCTAGAGTATCGTTTGATTGGGTTTTACGCCCAGTCGTAGTCCTGTTATGTTTTTTTAATGAATTTCACAAATGTTCATGTTCGTAGCTTAAAATTTATATTAAAAATTTAAAGATTTTTTTTTTTCAATATACATGAAACACCTCGTGCAGGTTAGAGCCCCACTCCCATGCATAACAGTTCTGGTTCAAATTATTATCTTCTCTTTATGTATATCAAGTGAAGTGAAGCTGATAATTTTTTAGCATTTATTGCAATTACTAAGGGATAAACTCTGTCAAAATTTTAAGAGTCTCCTTTTTCTAGTTTCAATGAAAATCAAAACGCAATTACCAATTTTTTGCATTTATATTTGAAGGAGTAGAATGCGTATACGGATCAAAACATAATTTATCGTCATAAACGATATTTTTATTATTATAATTTCTGCAAACCTTCAAGTCAATAGCTATGACAGTTTCGAAGAAGAAACATTTTAATGAAATTACGAAATTTCATGAAATTTCTATGGGAGGGGTAGAAGGAGTGAGGTGAAGTTGACAATTTTTCCAAAACTGATTGCAATGACAAAAATTAATTGTTTCAGCTTTGCTAGTTTCAATGAAAATAGAAAACTCAATTTTTCGAGATTGTGCATTTATATGGGAGGAGCTAGAAGGAGAAAGGAGATCGGGTCAATATTATGATATCTATATCGGTATACTTTGAGCCAAATTTCAAGTCAAGTGCCTAAATCGTTTCGGAGGAAAATTATATTTCTTAAAATTTCGAAATTTCATGAATTTTATATGTGGGAGGGAGTAAAAAGTGTGGGGGATGTAACCCGTTTACTAACTTAAAGTTATTTTTTGCTAAGCACACAACAAATTTCAGCTCGATAGTTCGACGGACAGACGTTCACTCGGAATCAAGGTTCTTGAGAGTCATACCCTCTATATCCTCGGCCGTTCTGTGCTAGCATTATTTCTTAACGTTACAAACGGTAAGGCAAACACAATATACTCACAGATTTCATCTAGAGTATAAAATTCGTCTGTCTGTACGCTGTGCATGTACGTTTCGGCGACATTCAAAGACTTGTATTTCCGAAACCCATTTTTGGGTGGACTGTAGTTATGTATGTGGGGTAAAAGGAGGGAGAGGGGAGGACTAAATCTCAAAAATTGCGATTACTAATAACTTCACTACTAATACAGATTTTCTACTTCTACAATGGCGCTACAACCCAAATCGGACCTTGGCCTCCTGATATTCAGGTTCCTTAACATTTTTTCTTATTACTTATTGTGGAAGGGTTGTTAGCCCTTCGCACAACCCTCTTTCTACGAATTTTTTATTTTCTTAGATTGAGGTGACCAAGGTATACCCAAGCAGGCAATGTGCTGGAATTATATATTGCGCCGACCGGGATTTGAACTCACGACCTTCGCTTTACAAGACATACACACTACCTACTAGGCTATGCCCTAGCTCGACTTGTTGGCAGTTTATTATTATATAAAGTTATAAATTTGTGTCATTTTGTATGGGAGGTGATGGAAAGTGCGGTGTGATCAAACTAATTTCTTATCACTATAATTGTTTCCAAAAATACGTTACAAAAAAATTTGAGCATAATACATATGTGTCATAGGTACTGAAAAAATTGGCTTATTGTATTTCGTGCAATTGCGCAGTTTTTATGAGAGGTGATAGAAGCAGAGAAAATTATGTATTTGAAATTTAAGCTCAGTAGCACTTATATCTTCCAAAAAAATTCACTTAAAATAAAGTTATGAAATTGGGTCGTTTGTATGAAAGGGGTGGAAAGGGTAGAGGGATTTGGTCCATGCATTTCTTACAAAAATAATATGTGCAAAATTTGAGCTTTCTCAACGTGTTCTCAAGCTAGAAAGCGAATGGACGGAGAGACAGACATACGTAGAAAAAGTTTCGAAATTTTTGAGCGAAAACAAATATTTCTGTACCGTTGGCGTCTCTGATTGAGCAATATTTCTTAGCGTTACAAATTTTAGATTTATCAGGAATATAATAAGTGCAATGTGCTCTTTTCTCAGCAAATTAAAATAAGCCTGAGACTTTCGTAGGGCCATTTTTTCTAGAATTTGAATACAAGTTACACTCCAGACCTCTCATATATTTCAATTATATGTGAACTTATTAAAATATCAATTAACTAGTACCCTCAGAAAATGATAACAGATAGTCCTAGAAATAATATAACCAAAAATTCAGAATTCAAATGAATCAGATGACCCTAAATCAACCACATCCATAACTTTAATAAATCCCACACTTCTAAACTTAATCCCTACCCATTTTTATTAAGAAGAGTACTTCAAATCCTGCATCAGTTTTGATAAAAAAAAATCAAAATAAAATCACGCAAGAAAACGAAATCGATGCGCATAAAATAAACAGAAACACATGCTTCCATTGAAATTGTGCCAGGACTTATTAAAAAATACACACAACACAAGTACAGTATCAATTTAATAGGACACCCTAGTCACAATATAGGCAAGAGAATACAATAAAGTGTTAAGGACTCTCTAAATGGTTTAAAAAAAACTAGAGATGAATTCTTCCAGCAATAGTGGACCCCTGGCATGAGTGCGTATCATCCGGTACGTATCCTTAAATCGCTCGAACATCCGTTTCCCAAAACTCTCAATCCACCATCGCGTTTTCCTTTAAATCTTTCCATTCATTCTATTTTTTTACTGCTTTAGATCCTTGAATTATAGCAACATTTCATATCTACCCTTCATTATCAAAACGATCGGTACAAGGACCTCTTCACGGTTCTATCTCTCTATGTTGCAAGTAATTGAGTACACCACCATCATCATGATCATCGCTCTGCAGCCTCCACAATATAGACGCAATTGTTCAAATTGCGCGATTTACGCCACATTGTGTATTGTCTGCATTTACGCCGCCAATGATCCTCGGCAGGACTACAAAAGGATCTCCGTGTACCTTTGAATTGTCGAACAATAGAACGAGATAAGAATTAGATTTAAACTATCCGTTGTTTGTTACATATGGACGCGGTACTTTCAGAAAGGACGACCGGCTTCTTCATTCATGAAAAAGTAACGTTGACTCAGGATATGGCAAGGACTCGTTGAAAACAAACAGAAGGCAGTCCGGTTGATTTAACTCGATTTTTGCAGGATCCTTTCATTTTCGGATATCTTTCTGTTCGTAATCAAAATCAATTCGTATTAGGATTATTTACGGTGATTTTTGTTTTCACAAAAAAAAAATGGTCCTTCCAAACTTTATCCGAAAAATTTCGACAAATCTCAAGTGCATGGCAGAATTTTATTTCAATGCATTTGATGCATTCGACGTAAATTCGTTGCACAGAAAATTTGCTTAAAACTTTCACTTTTGTATTATAAGGACTTTGGCCAGGACTCTTCGTCCTAGGACTCTCTCAAAACATATACGTGAGTGATATGCACTTTTACCTCAAGTGGTGGAGGCTTAAACGAGTGCAGTCGAAAATATTTTTGGGAATTTTTTTCGCAGAATTATTTCGCTAGTACTTATAATCTGGAATGAATTGCAATATTTTCGCAGAAGTGCCTTTTTTGTTAATTTTTTCCCGGACGAAAGTCTGGAGATCCTTTTTCATAAATTCCTCTGGACGAAAATCTATCTGAGAAATTTGATTCGATATATTGGACACATAAAAGGCACTTGTAATCGAGTATTTTGGTACTTGGAACATGGAGAAGGAATATTTTTCAGTTCTAAATGGATGAACTCAATGGTATTTCAGGTATTTACTCGAAATTTCTATGAAAAAAATTGTTAATTTTGTAATTGATGCAGGATAATAGGGTAACACATTTTAGAGTTGGAGTAGAAGTGTACATGGAAATTTATCACGAATTTGTGAATACTACGTACAATATGTCCACTATTGATATTAACCTCCACCAAACGAGTCGAAAAATTAAAATGGGTCCTCGTTCTATGGCATAAACCACCCTCAGGAAATATTTTATCAACTTTTATAGTGCTCGTGAGATTCCTGTAGGTAGAATTATTCCATGATGGGTTTTCTCTTAAGATTTCTAGTTTTGCATCTAAAACTGATATCGAACCGCCCAATACAAAGCAAGAAATTAATTACTTAAAAGAATTCATCATTATCGAAATTAGTTTTTATCCATTGCTGCTACTTGGTTCATCGCATAGTCTAATAGAGTACCTGAAAGAATTTCAGTAACTGCAGTTCAATCATCTGTTTTAAGCCTTATTTCTTGGCTTTAAAATGCTCTCAGATTCTAAACTATAAAAATCTGTACTATCGTCATAAAACAATATATCTTAATTAATCGCAACACAGGAAGTGACAGTCAGTAGTTTCATCCTTTATCGGATTTAAACGAAATTTTTACAACAATCGACACGATATTTCTGCATCACATTGCACTATTTACTAGAACTCTGTTGCGATATATCTCAATCAGAAATGCGTTTTTTTCTTCATTTCTTTACAATTAATAATTACAGTAATATCTAGCGATTTCATTAAAATGTTTTTTTTTTTTTTTTTTTTTTTAAAATTTACGATAAAATCTCTTTGATATCATGAGTGTCAACATACTGTGAACAATGCATGGGTAAAATTATGGTCATGGGTCAATTAAAGTAATAAAAGTGCCAACATAAGATAATCTTTTTGCAGATGAGAATATTGCGTGCAACAAATTTTATTTCATACCTTTTAACACTGTCGGTATTTCGTTCGACAATCGATGGTGTTACAGTAATATGATTGCATCGTGGAAAATTAATTTAATTATGTTTAAAGATGAGTTGATATGGATTATGGTCTCTTTGAATAACTAGTAGTACAATTTATACGTCGCAATACATAAAAACAAATTGTTCAGAGTTGGAATAATCTACGCTATACGAAAATATTGCACTCTTGTTGAGAATTAATCCTTAGTGATCTTTGGAGCATCGTGTGTTCCTATCTAGTTCGGAATATGATCATGATTAGATAGTATGAATAATATCTAAAAAGTTTAAAATCGTGAAGAAACACTCAACCTAATCGCACGAATGGTGAATTTCATGTATCGTCAATACAGTTGTTATCATTTAAGCCTTTGTATACTCTAGATGAAATCTGACAGTATATTGTATTTGCCTTACCGTTTCTAACGCTAAGAGATAGTGCTCGCACAGAGTCGCAAAAGGCACAGAAATATTTGTTGTCGCTCACTCGATTACGAGTGTTCGTTCGTCTGTCCGTCTGTCCACAACATAACTCTCGAACGCTTCGACATATCGTGCTGAAATTTGTTTTATATCAAAAAGGTAACTTTAAATTCGTCCTCCACTTCTTCCAACTCCTCCCACACAAATTTCATGTAATTTCGAAATTAAAAAAAAAATTAGTTACGAAATCGATCATTTATGCAAGCTTGAGTTTTTTTGGTGAATACTACAAAACTCCACCAACAATTCGTTGTTTTCTTTTAATTTAAGATCATGACTCATCGACTCAAGGGTCACCATGGTTTCTAATGATGATCAGCTAACCTGGGAATTCATATCTCCTGAGATGATGGTAATATCACATCTCGGAACCCTCAGTTGGTCATGAAACTTCTCTTTATTACTCTTTATTACCAGGTGATAAGGGATTAGTTGTTGCGAAATTGTGACGTTTCTAACAACTGTCCTGAGCCTAATGACGAGAATCCTATCCGAGATTGGTTGCTAGGTGATGAGACTGTTTCTCGTACTCGGTTTGAGGATGACCGCTACCCTATTTTTAGTTTCACACACAGGACCAACGAACAAAATGGTGTTTCCGCCCGGGATTTGCTCTTCTCCTGATTCTGTCCACATAAACTTCCTCAAAACCATAATTTGGATAATATAGTTCTCCATTTCAAAGCTCGTTATCCGAAGCACTGTATCAGTTACTCATATCGTATGGGTCAATTCCAGATCACGGGTGATAAGTCCATGATGTAGTGTCCATTTGTCATTTTAATGGCAAGCAGGACTGGCTATGGTTCTATTCTACTGCCCAATCGTAGACCTGTTATGTTTTTTTTTTAAATTTTCTATTTTACACTACAAAAATATGAAAAAAAAAACATAAAAGGACTACGATTGGGCGTAAAGCTCAATCGTGCGATACTCTAGATAACAAAGAAATTTTTGGTTCATCAATCAATCAATCAAATTCCTGTTAAGACCCCCTATAGGGGCATAGGTCAGAAACAACTCTCTTTTACAAGGCGCGATCCTGAGCATCGGATTTAAGCTGTTGCCAGGACTTGTTGATTCCTCTGGCCTCCTGCTCAACTGCTCGCTTCAATGTGTTACATGGTCGTCCAACTCGACGCCTTCCTTGAGGGTTATAATCCAAAGCCTGTTTTGCGATGTTTTGCTCTGGTTTCCTCAAAGTATGACCGATCCACCGCCACTTCCGCCTTTGAATCTCAATACCTATTTTAGTCTGGCGAGTTGTACTCCAAAGTTCGTCGTTGGAGATTACTTCTGGCCAGAATATTCCTAAAATGCGCCGGAGGCATTGGTTTACGAAAGTCTGTAGTGGTAAGTCGAACGGTCACTTTCCACGTAGTACAACCATACAACAACACGGATTTGACGCATGCGTCAAAAACTCGCAGCTTCGTGCGAAGGGAGATCTCTCTTAACCTCCAGAAAGGGGAAAGGATACCGAAGGCCTGACGAGCTTTATTTAGCCGAGCCTCAACATCCTTTTCCGCTCCGCCGTCCATGCTGACAATGCTTCCGAGATAGCAGAAATCTTGCACCTCTTCCTGTCCGTTAAGAACAATCGGTGTGCTTGCGTTCGAACCCATGTGCATGTACTTGGTTTTACGCACATTTATTTTCAGTCCCGCCTGTTTGCATTAAGAATGCAACGAGCGAACATTTGACTCTAAGTCCGAACGGGTATGTGCAAGCAAACACACGTCATCAGCATAATCAAGGTGACTTAAGATGTTAAATAGTCTCCATTGAAAGTCTTTACCTTCCCCACCTTCCAGTGCAGCTTTCAAGATGTCATTTATTACCACCAGAAACAGGGCTGGTGATGATATGCAGCCTTGTCTAACACCCGTTCGCACAGGGAAGCTCTCGGACAGCTCTCCTCTATGCAAGACGCGATACCTTGCATCTTCGTAGGATTCTTTAATCAAAGCTATGACCTTATCTGGAATACCTCTCCTACGCAAAGCATTCCATATGTAATCTCGCTTAACGCTGTCGAAAGCCTTCTCGAAGTCCACAAACATGAGATGTAGTGGCGAACCCATTTCGACTGACTGCTCTAATATTATCCGTAGGGTATTTGTGTGGTCGGTACAAGACGACCCTTTACGGAATCCAGCCTGATAAACTTCGAGAGTGCTCTCGACGACATCACTAATCCTATTGAGAATTACCTTAGCCATAATTTTTGATACGGCAGTAAGTAGACATATACCACGCCAATCGCCACAATCCCGAAGGTCGCCCTTCTTCGGAATTTTCACAATGATGCCCTCCTTCAATTTAGTCGGATATCTTCCTTCATTCCACACCTTAGTAAAGAGTGGGAGGAGTATATCGGCTGTTATTTCCGGGTCCGCTTTGAGAAGTTCGGTTGGTAGTCCGTCTATACCTGGAGCTTTCCTTCCCGCCATTGACCGAATGACGGAAACTATCTCTTCCTTATCTGGGGGATCGTCCGTAATAGAGGATTGTTGCGGTTGGATGTTTGGAAGTTGTTCTGTTTCCGGAATATCTTCCTCTGACAAGATGTTTAAAATATCAGAGAAGTATTCCTTCCATCGTTGCAACTGGTGTTCACTCATATTAAGGAGTGTTCCGTTGACATCTGTCACCAGGTGGTTGGCGGTGAAATTCCTGTACGTCAACTTTTTCATGATTTTAAATAGTGAACCCATATCCCCAAGGTAAGCCGCAGATTATGCTTTCTTTGCCAGATCTTCAATGGCCTTTCTCTTGTCGCGTCTAACAGCCTTTTTAAGCTGTATATGAGCATCGCGGTAGTTCTGCCTCAAGTCGGGCGTTCGTTGGTTGACATCGGGTTGAGAGATGATTGCCAATTTGGCTTTTTTTTCGATTGCCAACCTTGTCCCATGTATCCTACGACATCCAGGGTTTCTCACCGCTTTGCACATATCCCACAAATTCTTCAGGCAATCATCAAATGGTGATCGCTCCCCACGTCAGCTCCACGTTTCGCTCGCATATCGAGGAGACGTCTTCTCCATCGGCGACTTATAGCCAAATGGTCGATCTGGTTCTGAGTAACACCATCAGGGGAAACCCAAGATGTTTTATGATGACTCTTGTGTGGAAAAGGGGTCCCTCCGATGACCATTTGCCGAGTACTAAAAAACTCCACAAATAATTCGCCGTTTTCAGGTCTCTTAATCCAAGATCGTGACGCGTCGACCCAAGGGTCACCATGCCTCCCTATGACGTGTTCTAGTCCAGTGTTGTCTGATCCAACCTGGGCGTTCATATCTCCCGAGATGATAATAATATCACCTCTTGGAACACGTTCGAAGGAGGCACTCAGTTGGCTATAAAACTCCTCTTTGTCACCAGATGTTCCGGTATTAGTTGGTGCATAGCACTGAAGAATTGTGACGTTTCTGACACTGGTCCTGAGCCTGACGACGATAATCCTATCCGAGATTGGTTCCCAGCTAATGAGACTGTTTCTCGCTCTTGGCGTAAGGACGAACGCCACGCCATTTCTGGCTTCACTTTTAGGGCCAATCTACAGAATAGTGTTTCCGCTAGGGGTTCGTTCTTTTCCTGATCCTGTCCACCTGAGTTCGCTCAAGCCCAAGATTTGGATGTTATAGTGCTCCATTTCACGGTCGATCACTAATTGGCGGTGCAAGGACCGAGTAACCCCAGCGCTTCCCCCGTCATTCAATGTTCGAACGTTCCAGAAGCCAATCATAGTGCGATTTCGAATGCCAAAAGTCGTTACCGTAGAATCAGTCCGTATCCGAGGCGATGTATCCGTTTCTCGTATCATTTAGGTCTTAAGATCACGAGTGATAAGCCCATGATCCAGTGAGTGTCCATTTGCCATTTTTTAGGGCAAGCAGGACTGGCCTAGGGTGAATTCTACAGCCCCCATCCCACAGGGTGATAGTTAGCTCAGGTCCGTGGAGTCGCTAGTCTCCAAAGATAGTTGCAAGAATTGGTAAAACCTCATCCTTCAACTACCCCCTTGCGGTAGAACCGCGGTGGTTCATAAGAAATTTTATAGGGGAACTGATACTTTATTATTTTAATAATAAAGTATTGTGATCGACACAGAAAAAAAAGAAATTTGCTACCCTGAAATTTTGTTTTTTCGCGTTTCATGACTAAATTAGCCTAAAAAAGCAAAAAAAAAAAATCCGTCCCGCCGTACGCCGTACGCCGTACATATGGACTCGTACCTCCAAGACCGTTAAAGGTAAAATGTTGGTTTTTGGGTGGGTTATTAACTTGGTAAGTGAGCTCCATTATCCAAATTTTGGGGAGTGTGGGGTGGAAGGGGGAGGCGGGGGGAAGGAAAAAGTCGAAATATACACTTGCTAATATCTTCACCACGAATGCAGATAGAAAGATGAAAATCAGCACACGTATAGAGAAAGCTGTGGGACATATTCCAAAAATAATTTAATTTTTTTATCCATTGGCGTCCGTAAAGGGGGGGCTAAAAACAAATTGTCGGCCGAATCTTTTTTTGAAATGGTTATATCTTCGAAACTGCTTACCATAAAAAATTCATATTTTGAGACAATTAAGATGGCGTATAGATCCACCAGAATCAGCTTAGAAATAGGCTTATTATTGTAAGGGGAAGGGTCGGGGGGGTTGCAAGGAAAAACACTTAAGAATTAATATCTCAACTATCTCTTAAGCTATGTAATTGAAATTTAAAACGTATACTGAGCTATACTAGCAAAATACAAAAAAAATATAAAATTTGGTCATAATAGTATTGGGGTGAAATGGGGAGTATTTGAAAAATGGTGCACTTTTCAAAATTAGAAATCATTATATCTCAAAATTGAGTACAGATATCGAATTGAAAATTCGTCAGATTATAGAACTACATAATTTATAATTTTGATAAAAATTTTAAGTTAGGGGGTGTAAAGGGAGGGAGGTGGTAAGCAAAAATGTCAAAAATTTTGAGTGAATTTTTTAGGACTCTGCTCAAAAATAGAAACTTTAAATTTTGCATCTAAATACATCTATTTGATATACATAGAAAAAAAATAATAATTTTATCCACAATTGTTATGAACCGACCACCCCGGTCTAATGGGCACAAGCTGTTTCATGTGCAACGAAAAAAACACGAAAACTGAAAATTTTTGGATGTAATTTTAGGGTAGAAACTTGAAAATTTGGGAAATACATTTAAAAAAAATTCCTAAAAGTATAAAATATTACCTGGTTGAATACCTTCAAAACTTCTATCCCCTCCCATACAAAATTATTTTTTCGACCATTTTTAAGAAATTAATTATCACCTAACTATTAAAAGCTATTCATTTGAAATTTTGCATAAGAACTTATAAAAATATTTGCAAAGAAATTATTTTAAAAGTTTCAAAATCACACTTGCCCTTCTACCCCCTCCCATACAAAAGTATGATTTCGACCAATTTCATTAAATCAACTAATAACCAACAAATTAAAAGCTACGAACTTGAAATTTTGTACGAGCAGCTTACAAGAGAAAGGAAATAAAATTGCGTCACAAATTTTGCAAGAGAGGGGGTAGAAGAGGTAGGGGACCTCTTCTACCCCCTCCCGGACAAAATTATTTTTTCGAGCATTTTTAAGAAATCAGTTATCAGCTAACTCTTAAAAGCTATCCATTTCAAATTTTGCCTAAGAACTTATAAAAATAATTGAAATGAAATTCCTTTAAAAGTTTTGAAATCGCGCTTGCCATTCTACCCCCTCCCATACAAAAGTATCATTTCTACCTAGTTCACTGAATC
Organism: Chorisops tibialis; assembly: GCA_963669355.1. Classification (NCBI taxonomy): domain Eukaryota; kingdom Metazoa; phylum Arthropoda; class Insecta; order Diptera; family Stratiomyidae; genus Chorisops; species Chorisops tibialis. The sequence continues at coordinate 164,593,995 of OY770263.1, read as the reverse complement.
AACTAATAACCATCAAATTAAAAGCTACGAACTTGAAATTTTGTACAAGCACACTACAAGAGAAAGGGAATAAAATTGCGTCACAAATTTTACGATTCCCCTACCTCCTCTGCTCCTTCCCATACAAATGTTTGGTTTCGTGAATGTAAAATGCACCGAATCCTATGAAAATTCTATGCAACTTCGTCTATGAAACACATTCCATACAGAGGATATTGGACGCAATTCAAGCAATTAATTAAAAAGCTATTAACATCCACCCACCCTTACCCCTCCTCCTCCCCTCATAAGAACCCAAACTTGCAGAAATGAATGAAATATTGTTAAATTGACAACAGCCCTGCCCAAGAACTCCCTTTCACTTAGCCTTCCCTAACCACTCTAACCTGCATATTGACTTTCCACACATCCGCAACTTGTCCCAAGAATAATAAAGTTTCGCCCGACTTGTTGGCAGTTTATTTTTTCACATGACGCTAAAGTTGCTATCAAAATGTTTTATATAAAATTTTGGATTTAAAAATACAATAGGTACTGAGAAAATTAGTGTATTGAATGTAGTAAAATTGTGCAGTTTGTATGGGAGGTGATAGAAGATGGATGAGTTCTTAATGACTTTTCAGAAATAACTATAAACATCATGCTTTTGACATGTTTTTAATTCAAAATCCACTTTTTGTAAAGTTGTGAAATTGTGTCAGATTTTATGGGAGGGGGTAGAAGGGATAAGGAAAATAGTCAAATTTTTTAACCTTACTAATAATTCTAAATAAATATTAAGTGCAAAATTTCAGCTCGATAAATTTTATATGCACTGAGTAAATTGGTTGAGAGTATTTCATGAAAAAGTAGAGATTGTATGGGAGGGGTGGAAGGAAGTGAGGATTTAAACAATTTTCATATCATCTTGACCAGCTCTTGAAGTACGGAAATCACTCTTCCATCCAACTAGAAAAGACCCGCAAATGCTACATGTCATTCCGAAAACTATTTTATACCAAACATATTCCTCCAAGAGTCAAAATTATCTGTTACTTAACTCTTGCTAGGACTACACTGACTTACGGTTGTCCCATATGGTTTAATATGAGCGCTTCTATGATGGAGAGGTACAGAGTACTTGAGAGGAAATGCCTACGTGCGTGTACGGGACGGTATCGTAAGGCGGAGACTGACTACATACAATACATTTCGAACCAGGAGCTGTCTGATGCTGCACAAGTGATGAGAATTAATTGCACCATAATTCATCTGATTCGTGACCATATTGACCATATTTATAGGTCCTCGCAACATGGTGAAAACCCTTGGATCTCGCAACCGTTCTTCTCGAATCCCTTATATTTCAATAATACACTCAAAACAGTATACATTCCTCCTGAAGCTTTTCTATACCTTGATGGCTTGGGCTACATTACGGACGCGCAGAATGTGTCCGTTTTGTACCACGCCTATCGAAGAACAACTGATAAAAAAGTTCTGTTTGACTCACATCTTAATACCTCAGATCCACTACCAATTTTGAGGTATTCCATGACCAATCATTGTGACTCGCGGGCAAATCAGCTTTACAAATTTTGGTCGCTCAACGATGATTAATGGTCAAATATAATATGCGACTGGGAATTGTCCAGCCCTTAAAATTTTCTGATAAATAAAAATTATCTTAAATAGAATGTAAAAATTTAGATTTTAAGATAGCTTTTAAGAGGCTTCCGTGGCGTAGTGGGCAGCATGCTTGCTTCTCAGTCAATAGGTCGTGGGTTCGATTCCCATAATTCATCTGATTCGTGACCATATTGACCATATTTATAGATCCTCGCAACAAGGTGAAAACCCTTGGATCTCGCAACCATTCTTCTCGAATCCCTTATATTTCAATAATACACTCAAAACAGTATACATTCCTCCTGAAGCTTTTCTATACCTTGATGGCTTGGGCTACATTACGGACGCGCAGAATGTGTCCGTTTTGTACCACGCCTATCGAAGAACAACTGATAAAAAAGTTCTGTTTGACTCACATCTTAATACCTCAGATCCACTACCAATTTTGAGGTATTCCATGACCAATCATTGTGACTCGCGGGCAAATCAGCTTTACAAATTCTGGTCGCTCAACGATGATTAATGGTCAAATATAATATGCGACTGGGAATTGTCCAGCCCTTAAAATTTTCTGATAAATAAAAATTATCTTAAATAGAATGTAAAAATTTAGATTTTAAGATAGCTTTTAAGAGGCTTCCGTGGCGTAGTGGGCAGCATGCTTGCTTCTCAGTCAATAAGTCGTGGGTTCGATTCCCATAATTCATCTGATTCGTGACCATATTGACCATATTTATAGATCCTCGCAACAAGGTGAAAACCCTTGGATCTCGCAACCGTTCTTCCCGAATCCCTTATATTTCAATAATACACTCAAAACAGGATACATTCCTCCTGAAGCTTTTCTATACGTTGATGGCTTGGGCTACATTACGGACGCGCAGAATGTATCCGTTTTGTACCACGCCTATCGAAAGACAACTGATAAAAAAGTTCTCTTTGACTCACATCTTAATACCTCAGATTCAATACCAATTTGGAGGTATTCCATGGCCAATCATTGTGACTCGCGGGCTAATCAGCTTCGCAAATTCTGGTGGCTCAAAGATGATTAATGGTCAAATATAATATGCGACTAGGAATTGCCCAGCCCTTACAATTTTCTGATTAATAAAAATTATTTTAAATAGAATGTAAAAATTTAGATTTGAAGATAGCTTTAATAAATAAATAGTATAAGATAATTGTATGTATTGTAATTTAGGTTATACTATAAGTAGTTTAGATTAGACTTAATTCTTATAATTTTCTTCTAATTAATTATTTTAGATTTTGGTTGTATAATAAATTAAGTAGCATTAGGTAAATCAGTTAGAATAAAATTGTAAATATAAATGTAAATAATAAATAAAAACAGATTCAATAGTATTAAGATGTAAATAAATTGTAAATATTTGTTAACCAAGATATAAGTTAATGCAAAAACCGATAAGACCCACAAATCTATAATCAACATTGGGTTTTTAATGCCAAATTTCCCAATTAAATAAAAACCAGCGAAATTTAAAAACTAATAATACAAAAACAAAGGAAATGCAAGAAGCACATAAGAAAAACTAATACAATTATAAACTTAGAGAGCCCACAGAGGCCATTAATTATCTTATAAAATTTAAAATATAATCTTAGCTTTATTGGATTAATGTAGAATTAAGAACTTTTTGGCAAAAAATAAAGCGCTTTGAAACTAAAACCATACTTTTCAGGAAAATCGACTTTTGTAAAGTTTTGAAATTGTGTCAGGTTGTATGGGAGAAGGTAGGAGTGAATGTATTTTGTATTTTTTTTTTGGTCTTACTAATAATTTTAAATAAATATTTCGTGCACAATTTCAGCTTGATAAATTTTATACGCACTGAGTGAATTGGTTTAGAGCATTTCATGAAAAAATTCAGTTTGTATGAGAGGTGGTGGAAGGAAGAGTGGGACTAAAATAACTTTAATACGGTAGATTTACATCATTATAAAAGTAATATATTCCAAATTTCAGATCAATAGCATTTATATTTTTTGAGCAAATCCGTTTATTGCGAAATTGTGTCATTTTGTATGGGAGGGGGTAGAAGGGGTGCAGCGATTTGGCCCGTTCACGAACTCGACCTTACTTTTTTATTCAAAATGACGTATATAAAATTTGAACTTCCTAACTCAACGCGTTCTCAAGCTATAGAGCGCACAGGCGGACGGACGGACGAACATCCGGTTTTGAGATTTTTGAGTGATTATATGAACTTCTGTATTATTCATTTTTTTTTCCGAGCCTTATTTCTTAGTGTTACAAACTATGTGGCAAACTTATAATACTCTCAGATTTCATCTAGAGAATAATAAGGCGTCTTTTTTCATTTAATATATTATAAACAAAATTTGTAAATATATAAAATATGTTCAATTCAAATATTCGTGACCTCGTTCTATTGTAATAGCAACACAAATTAAGTAGTCATCTTTTGAAATTTTGTTTTTTTTACCTGTGTTATAGGCAATTTTGGCCTTTATGTGCAATGTACAAACACAGTCATGGAGGGAGGGAATGGGACTGGGAAGGTTGGGGAAGGGGAGTTTGAAAGCGACCAGAATCCATCTACTGAGTATGCAGACCTTCTTGAAGTGAATATGTTTCACTTTTACACCGTTCGCCCATTTTATTTCGAATAATTTTTTATCGCTAGTGGCAACTAAAAATTCGTGCTTAAAAAAATCCCACTGTCTGGAGGGGAATCGAACCCACGACCTATTGACTGTGAAGCAAGCACGCTACCCACTAAGTCACGGAAGCCTTGTTTGACAATATCCAGTTTTTGCAGTTTTTAAAAACTATAATCGAATTTGTGGTCATATTTCATTTACGAACAAAAAAATAACTTTTTCTAAATTTATTAAACATTAAAATGAAAAATATAAATTTTCATTATATTGTACCAATAACCAAGAATATTCGATCGAAAATAGGCTATTTTCGAAGAAATTTGCATTTCGCGATATATGGCTCCTCAATAACTTAACCTAACTATAAATATTATTAATTAATTCAATATGGAATAGAAGTACGAACTGAAGCAATAAGTTATTGATCAATGTAATATAAGCTAGTTCTGCTTTAGCTTTAATAAATTCAGTGTCGGCTTAAGAGTGTGATATTCAAGTAGAAAAATATTTTGAAATCTATTAGCGGTTTATTCATGTAGCTTTTAGCACAGTTTATCCAAATGGGAGCACTATATAGTAATACTGGTAGAAAAATCGACTTAAACAACAGCATTTTATAGTTGATATTTAGTTGCGATTTTCTGTTTATAAAAGGATAAATGATTTTTGTAAGATGATTAGTTTTGTATAACGACATACTGAAGATATCAAGTTGTGGTATGGAAAAGTGGAAACGCACAAAAGGTCGAAAAGGTCGCTCTCATGCTTTCCAAAACAATTACATAATAAAAAAGTTGCATTTTGTTGTTACGTTATAAAAGGAATGGCGGGATCCTAAGAAACTTTATTCATGTTTTATATTATCAGGAAAACATCACAGTAACAGTTTCAAATCAATTCCTCCAATATTTTGTGTCATTTTGCATGAAAGGAGGGGGACAGGGTGGAGGGATTTGGATAATTTACAAACTAGTCCTCACTTTTGTGACATCATATAGTTAATGCGTCCTTAATACTCTCAGTCGATTTTTCACAATTTCCGAGCAAATAAATTGTTTTTCGGTTAGAGCCATTAATTAAATTAAAAACATAACAGGGCTACGATTGCGCGTAAAGCGTAATCTTACGATACTCTAGATGAAATAGAATTTTTTGTGACCCCTTGAAATTTTGTATGGAGAGTGTTAAAAGAGGTGATAGCATTGAACTAATTTTTTCCCCATCATGCTAAAGTACCTATAAAAATGTTTTATACAAAATGCTTACTCCAAAAATTGAATAGGAGCTGAGAAAATTAATGTGTTAGATTTAGTGAAAATGTGCAGTTTTTATGGGAGGTGGTAGAAAGAGTGGGGGGATTTTAGTGATTTTTTCAGAAATAACTAAGAATATCATAAAATTTACATCTCTTAAATTTTAGACTAGTAACATTCATACTTTTCAAGAAAATAGATTTTTTGTGAAGTTGTGAAACTGTGTCATATTGTATGGGAGGGGGTAGAAGGGGTGAAGCTAATCACATATTTTTTCTGATCTTAGTGATAATACTAATTAAGTATTTATTACAAAACATGAGCTCGATAAATATTATATGTTCTGAGAAAATTGTCTTAGAGCATTTCATGAAAAAGTGTAGTTTGTATTGGAGGGGTTGGAAGGAGAGGGAGGACGCAAATAAATTTTCTACTGTAGATTTATATCATTATTAAAGTAATATATCCAAAAATTCAGACTAATAGCTTTTATACTTTTCGATTAAATCCATTTATTGTCAAATTGCGAAATTGGGTCATTTTGTATGGGAGGGGGTAGAAGGGGCTAATTGTCTAATTTTTGTTGGTCTTACTAAGAATTTTAAATAAATATATAGTGCACAATTTCAGCCCGCTAAATTTTATACACACTGAGTAAATTGACTTATAGTAATTCATGACAAGTACAGTTTGTATGGGAGGTGACAGAAGGAGGGGGAGGACATGCAAAATTTTTTACGGTAGATTGATGTTATTAAAAAAGTAATATATTCCAAATTTCAGGCTAATAGCTTTTATACTTTTCAAGCTAATCCGTTAATTGTCAAATTGCGCAATTGTGTCATTTTGTATGGGAGGGGGTAGAAGGGGTGGAGCAATTTGGCCCGTTCACGAACTTGACCTTATTTTTTTGTCAGAAACGACGTGTACAAAATTTGAACTTTCTAGCTCAACGCGTTCTCAAGTTAGAGAGCGAACAGACGGACGAACATCCGGTTTTGAGATTTCTGAGTGATAATATTAACTTCTGTATCATTCATTTTTTTCTCCAAGCCTTATTTCTTGGCGTTACAAACCTTAGAGCAAACTTATAATACTCTCAGATTCCATCTAGAGTATAAATATGTTCAACAAAAATTGGGACATGGGGTTGCTCGGAAGAGGTTCTTTAGTATTCAGAACATAATTACTAAACTTAATAACAACCGATCGAACGGACAGCCATCCGATTTGAAACTCTCTAAATGACAATATGAAGCTCCGCTCAATCCGTTTTTTCGGTGAGTCTTACATATAATTTGAGTAGATTTGAACTTTCCCGACAGGAAATGACATTATACTAAGCTAAATTTTGATTTTTGGCTTAGGAAAAAAATGCAATACACGAAAGCTTTAAGTTTTTTTTTTTAATAAGGGTGAGGTAAAAATCACGAAAGACACTACGGAGAGAACGCACACACACCCAGTAGTAGCATAGGACCTTAACCCACTAAGAACACCTGCCTTTCATCACAACAAATTGATCGACTAATGATTCGTTTATCAATTTTATAAGATCACGTGTGTATGAAGATTATTATATCGGGTTTTCCAATAGGGACTTGACAACTTTGAGTTCAATTTGTGAACGCACCTTTTCACTAATCATCAAATTGTCACTGTCAATTTATTCAGTAAACTTAACATTTTTATCATGGTAAAGTACACGAAGAAACAACGTCTGCAAATTATAAAAATTTACTACAGAAATTCGGAGTCGGTGACCGCTACATTAAGAGCGTTAACTCCGATTTTCGGTCGTAATTCTCGCCCTAGTAGACAGGCAGTAACAAGTTTAGTGCAAAAATTTGAGTCTACATATTCGTTGTGTGATGTTGCCGTGCCAGTGAGACAACGGGTTGGTCGAAGTGTCGAAAATATCGCTGCCGTTGAAACGTCCGTAGCAAATGATCCAAATCAGTCAATTCCACGGCGTTCTCAAGAGTTGGGCATCGCCCAGACCACGTTATGGCGAATTTTGCGTAAGGATCTTGGTTTACACCCATACAAGATCAAGCTGACTCAAGAATTGAAGCCGATGGACCATTTGAAGCGACGTACGTTCTCCGATTGGGCTCTGGAAAAGATGCGCCAAGATGATCAATTTCATCGCAAAATCATCTTCAGTGACGAAGCTCATTTTTGGCTCAGTGGGTTCGTCAATAAGCAAAAAATGCGTTATTGGTCTGGTGAAAATCCACATGTGCTTCATGAAAGACCACTTCATCCACAAAAAATAACTGTTTGGTGCGGTTTGCATGCCGGCGGCGTCATAGGGCCATATTTTTTCGTCGACGATAATGATCGTCACGTTACTGTGAATGGTAATCGTTATCGCGCCATGATTACCGATTATTTTTGGCCCGAATTGGAAGATATGGACTTGGACAACATGTGGTTTCAACAGGACGGTGCCACAAGCCACACAGCACACGTTACAATCGATTTATTGAAGAGTAAGTTTGATGAGCGTGTTATCTCAAGAAATGGACCAGTCGATTGGCCGCCTCGTTCGTGCGATTTAACGCCTCTGGACTTTTTTCTTTGGGGCCACGTCAAGTCGTTGGTCTATGCCAACAAGCCGACGACGTTGAAAGAGCTCAGAGCCAACATTGAACACGAAATAGCAGCCGTTTCGGCCGAAATGTGTGGCCGAGTCATCGAAAATTGGGTCCAACGAATAGACCGCTGCAAACGTGCCCGCGGTGGCCATATGAACGAAGTCGAGTTCCATTCATAAATGTTTTGATTGTACTTCAACCCGATAATAAAGTTTTTGAAATATCTCAAATGGTTTGCATTTTATTTTGAAAAAAAGTTGTCAAGTCCTTATTGGAAAACCCTTTATTAATAACTATCGATCTCCCGCGACTTTGGCGGCGTAAGAATCGCAATAATAAGAAATTTTTGAGAATGTAGTTAGTAATACACTATGTGGGATATATAATCTGCTTAGTTTAATGGCTCTTTGAACACAATACTTTGATCAAATCAATCCCGGTATTCGAGATCATATACGTGTTGAAGAGCATTGAGGACATGTGAAAAGTTGTAGCGTGTGTTAATTTTAGTGATCTTAAAAAAATTTGTATGGGAGTGGTGGAAGGGGTGAAAGCATTTAACTAATTTATTTCACATCATGCTAGAGTAGCTCTAAAAATGTTTTGTTCCAAGTTTAAGCTTAAAATAAGCTGCCAACAAGTCGGTCGGAACTTTATTATTTTTGGGACAAGTTGAGGATGCATGAAAAGTCAATATGCAGGTTAGAATGGTTAAGGAAGACTAAGTGGAGCCCCCTTTAGGGCAGGGCTACTGTCAATTTAACACTTAATTGCGAAACGATCAAAGTTTCAGTACAAGTAATTAATATTTTATTCGTTTATGCAAGTTTGGGTTTTTATGAGAGGAGGGGTGATAGCAAGGGTGGGTGGATATTAATATTCTTTAATTGATTCTTGAATCACGTCCACTATTCTCTGTATAGAATGTCAGTTTCATAGACGAAGTTGCATAGAATTTTCATAAAATTCGGTGTATTTTACATTCACGAAACCAATCATTTGTATGGGAGGTGGTAGATGACGCAAAGAAATCGTAAAATTTGTGATGCAGTCTTATTTCATTTCTCTTGCAAGGTGCTCGTACAAAATTTCAAGTTCTTCAGTATTAATTTATTGGTTAATAGTTGATTTATTGAAATTGGTCGAAATCATACTTTTGTATGGGAGTAGAAAGGCAAACGCGATCTCAGAACTTTTGACGCAGCTTCATTTGCACAGTTTTCAAAAGTTTTGGTGCAAAATTTCAAATTGATAGCTTTTAAGAGTTAGGTGATAATTGATTTCTTAAAAATAATTTTGTATGTGAGGGAATAGAAGTTTTAAAGGTGAAATGCATTTCGCAAATTTTCAAGTTTGTACCTTTAACTTTCATTCAATAACTTTCCATTTATGTGTTTCTTTCATTGCACTTGAAACAACTTGTGCACGTTAAACACCAACTTCGGTGCACAACAATTGTGGAATAAATTATTATTTTTTTTTATGTTTGATGTACGTCGATGTATCCAAATGCAACATTTAAACTTTGTATCTTATACCAGAGCCTAAAAAAATTACTCAAAATTTTCGACATTTTTGCAAACCACCTCCCTCCCCTTACACCTCTTAGCTTAAAATTTTTACCAAAATTAAAAATTATGTATTTCTACAATCTGACAAAATTTCAATTTGATATCTTTACTCAATTTTGAAATATAACGGTTTGAATTTTTGGAATGCTTCCCCACTACTAAACTTTTTTATACGCAACTCAAGCTATATGAGCTACGGGGTCATCAAGCTACTCTCAGCCTTCTCGCAGAGCACGTTCATGAGTTGAGCAACCTATGTGTCAGGGTTTCCTCAGTATAGGGTTTCCAGGTCCTACCACAGGCGACAGTGGGTGTCCTTAAATTCCCATCATTTTATTTTCCCTATTTTCCTAAACCACATTTCTATTATATATATATATTCTTCTCTTTCTTGTCCGAATATATTGGGATGACCAGAAGATTGTGTACAATGATATATCTCGGCCGGGGTGTAAAACCACATAAGTCAACTTTTACAATTTTTCAGAATAGAAGGAAATAGTTTTGTTATAGTGCATGCAGTTTATGTTTTTTCATTTCCTCTCTGATAAATGATTTTATTTTTGTTCTAAATGGGTTTTAGGTCTCTTATGTTGTTAAATCCAAAACAAAATTAAACTAGTTTTGACTTATGTACTGCAATAATCCAGAAAACGTAATTTTTTTACTTATGTGTTTTTATACCCCGGCCAGAGATATATAACGTTCTGAGTTAATTATTTGATTCTCTAGTATCTTTCTCTCTCTCTCTCTCTTCTCTCTCTCTTTATAGTATTTCTATTCTAAAAACCGATCATAACAAGCGGAGCGTCTGGTCTAGTGGGTAACCATCCGCCTCGCAGCCGCGACGACGCCGGTTCTAACGTTCGTGAAGTCCTCAAAGTCCGGAAAGAAAATAGAGAAACGAAGAAGAAGAGAAGGGGGGAAAGTGTAGTATTTTTAATTCTCAACACCTCCGTCTTTCCAATGTGAATCTTGTAACTTTTTAAAGTTTTTTTGCTTTTAATGGTTCTTTAGTTTTAGTTCGCTGAAGATTTATATGTAACTTGAAATTTGTAATATTTTTAAGTTTAAAATTGTAGTATTTTTCCCAAGGCTTAATGCCTTTCAGGGTTCTAGCTCTAGTTAGTTGTAAGATTATATGTACGTTGAAATTGAAAATTATTATTATTAATATCATTCTTCTACATTATTCTCTATTTTTCTGTCCTTTATCTTCTTTGTATTATTCTATATATCGTTAATCTATTTTTTGTTTTTTAACCTAACTTATAGTCTATTTCTACCACTCTCTCCCTTTACTCTCTATTTTTCGCCTCTTGTCTTCTTTACACTATTTCTTGTATTGTTAACCTATTTTTGTTTTATTTAACTCTAACTGACTCTAACTCTAATTTTCCGTATTTCTTCATGTCACTCTAAATAGTTCTAAATCTCATTTTCTGTATATTTTCCTATTCCTTAACCTCTTTACCTTATTCGTTAAATCTATAAGCCTTTTTTTTGTTGATTATCACTCCAACTTATTGCCTATTTCTATCATTATATATCATTCTATAGTATGTTTAAACTATTCTCTATATCCTTAATTCATCTTTTGTTTCTAACTCTAACCTATTGTCTATTTCCTATCATCCTATTTTCAGTCACTTTTCACCCAAAATTGCTTTAAGATATTATTCTTTGATAGTTTATACATCATGTAAGCCAAAAAAAAAATTTTAGAAATTTTTTTCCAGACTAGTATAACCCCTTAAGAGGATCGATAATGACGTGTAAAAATGAAGAAAACAAAATTTCTTCATCAAAAATGTATTTAATTTTCCAACATAGTCTCCTTTTAGCTCGATGAACTTAGTCCAGCGTTTATCCAATTTTTCGTATCTACTAGTTCGTGCGGTTTGGTTCTTCGATGGAGACGGATGTTATTATCGGCGTTCAAAACAACTTGCATCTCCGAATTTGCATGTGTTTGCAGACGTTGGTTGTGCCTTACCGCATACTTCTTGATTTCCTCTGTAACAAATTCAATTCGCAAGCCGCGGTGTAAGTCCTTGTTATACATACTCTAGATGAAATCAGCGAGCATTAAAACTTTGCCGCAAAGTTGTTACGCTAAAAAATAAGGCTCAGAGAAAAAAATTAAATAATACAGATGTTCATATAACCACTCACAAATTCCAAAACCAGATGACCGTCCGTCTGTCCGTCCGTGCGTTTCCTCTATAGCTTGAGAATTCAGTAATCTAGAAAGATCAAATTTTGTACACACACTTCCTTTTTGACAAAAAAAGTAAAGTCAAGTTCGTGAACGGGCCAAATTACTCAACCCCTTCTACCCCGTCCCATACAAAATGACACAATCTCGAAAAGTATAAAAGCTATTGATCAAAACTTTAAAATATATTAATTTTATGATTATTTCAATTTACCGTATATAAATTATTCGAGTCCTCTCCGCCATTCCACAACCTCCCATACAAACTGCACTTTCAAAGAAATACTCAACCTAAATTGGATAACGTATATTTATCGACCCGAAATTGTGCGGTAAATATTTATTTAAAGATTTTAATTAGAACAAAAAAAAATTAGACGATAAGTTTCTCTCCGTCTACCCCCTCCCATACAAAATGACACAATTTCACCACTTTTCAAAAAGTATGAATGCTACTGATCTGCAATTTAAAACATGTCAAAAGCATGATGTTTATAGTTATTTTTAAAAGCGTCATTAAGAACTCGCCTCTCATTCTACCACCTCCCACACAAACTGCCCAGTTTCACTAAGTCCATTACCCTAATTTTCACAGTACCTATTAAATCTTTTAATTCCAAATTTTGTATAAAACATTTTGCTGGCCACTCTTACGTGATATGAAAAATTAGATCAACGTCCTTGTGGCAACGCCAAGTTTGGCAAAGCAAAAGTTTAAATTTGAATTACAATTAGAACACAGATAACTTTGTAATAATTTTAGTACTAAATGTAAATCAATCATAGCAAACCATTTTTAATTTTTTCCTAGACTTTAGTTTTACTAGATCAGTTTTAATTGGATTTTAAAACTTAAAACATTACGTTGCTACGTATTATTTTATAAATGTTTTAATTAAATAAATTTGCAATTTGATTATTCAAGTAGTGCATTTCAAATGTACATACATATATCCCTACAGTCGTCACCTCCTCTATCACTTCCCATACAAAATTTCTTAATATCGAAAAATTCCTCTTTCATCTAGAGTATCCCACGATTGGGCGTAGTCGTGTTATGTTTTCGTACATACCATGGAGCATTTGCTATTCCACGTAGAACTTTATTCTGGAAAGCTTGTATTATTTGAGAATTAGTTTTTTTGTACAACCCCATATTTGAATGCCGTAGGCCCAGACAAGCTTGAATATCTGCTTATATGAATATCAAAATGTTGTACTGTATTGACAACACAGAATTTCGTCCTTGTAGCCATTATAACTATATTTTATATTATCTCTTTCTTTTCTTTCTGGTGTGCTTTTTCCATTCTAATTTAGCATGTAAATTCATACCCAAATAATACTAGCTGTATTCGAGTGGGAAACAGCCTGATTGTTGATAAATATTGGAAAAGAAGTGATGTTTTGTAAGTTAATGTGTAACGATTTCGTTTCATTTAATTTAATGGGCCACCTTTGTTTCAAGTTTGTTATATTTTCTACCGTGCTCCGTAATTATACTCTAGATGCAATCTGAGAGTATTATAAGTTTGCTCTAAAGTTTGTAACGCTAAGAAATAAGGCTCGGAGAAAAAAATGAATGATACAGAAGTTAATATTATCACTCAAAAATCTCAAAACCGGATGTCCTTCCGTGCGTCCGTCCGTCTGTGCGCTCTCTAGCTTGAGAACGCGTTGAGCTAGAAAGCTCAAATTTCGTACACGTCGTTTTTGACAAAAAAGTAAGGTCAAGTTCGTGAACGAGCCAAATCGCTCCACCGCTTCTACCCCCTCCCATACAAAATGACACAATTGCGCAATTTGACAATAAACGGATTTGCTAAAAAAGTATTAAAGCTATCGGCCTGACATTTGGAACATATTACTTTTATGACAATATAAACCTACCGTTAAAATACTATGCGTGTCCTCCCCCTCCTTCTACCACCTCCCATACAAACTGTGCTTGTCATGAATAACTCTAAGCCAATTTACTCAGTGCGTATAAAATTTACCGGGCTGAAATTGTGCGTCAAATATTTATTTAAAATTGTTAGTAAGGCAAAAAAAATTAAACGATTAGCTTCATTCCTTCTACCCCCTCCCACACAAAATCACACAATGGCGCAATTTGACATTAAACGGATTTGCTCGAAAAGTATAAAAGCTATTGGCCTGAAATTTGGAATTCATTTCTTTCCTGATAATATAAATCGTTCGTATAAAAATTATGCCTGTCGTCCCCCTCCTTCTACCACCTCCCATACAAACTGAGCTTGTCATGAATTACTCTTAACCAATTTACTCAGTGCGTATACAATTTAGCAGGCTGAAATTGTGCGACACATATTTATTTGAAATTGTTAGTAAGGCCAAAAAAAATCGACCATTCGCTTCACCCCTTCTACCCCCTCCCATACAAAATGACACAATTTGCAATTCGACAATTAATGGATTTGCTCGAAAAGTATAGAATCTCTTAGTCTGAATTTCGGGATATACTACTTCCATAATGATTTCAATCTACAGTATAAAACTTATTTGCGCCCTCCCTCTCCTTCCACCCCCTCCCATACAAACTACACTTTTTCATGAAATGCTCAAAGCCGATTTTCTCAGAACATATAATATTTATCGAGCTCACATTTTGTAACAAATACTTATTTAGCATTATCACTAAGATCAGAAAAAAATATTTAATTAGCTTCACTGCTTCTACCCCCTCCCATACAATATGACACAGTTTCACAACCACACAAAAAATCGATTTTCTTGAAAAGTATGAATGGCACTAGTCTGAAATTTCAGGGATATCAATTCTATAATATTCCTAGTTATTTCTGAAAAATCACCAAAATTCCCCTACTCTTTCTACCACCTCCCATACAAACTAAACATTTTCACTAAATCTAACTCACTAATTTTTTCAGTTCCTATTCAATTTTTGGAGTAAGCATTTCGTATAAAACATTTTTATAGCTACTTTAGCATGATGGGGAAAAAATTAGTTCAATGCTATCATCCCTTCTAACACTTTCCATGCCAAATTTCTTGGGATCACAAAAAATTCTATTTCATCTAGAGTATCGTAAGATTGCGCTTCACGCGCAATCGTAGCCCTGTTATGTTTTTAATTTAACTCATTTCCTCGATAATTTAAATACTAATTAAAGGACATTCCTCTATAATTTAAATAGTAATTAAACGACAATAAGAATATTTCAGTTTAACAACATTTCAGGCAGTTTTTCTAGAACGAGGGTTGCTTTATGGCACATTTAATTTTTAAGCCATATGTATTTTCGCTTATTACCTGGAAAATGGAAAAAACCTAAGTCATAAGTATGTGTGCATCATTTGTAGGCAATAATACGGCACATAAAAAAACAACAATAAAATTACATTTTTATAATGCGTTTTTTTGAGAAAAACTACATTGATCCCAGAATTTTGAGGGTCTAAGTATCAAAAATTTGTGTTCTGTGTCAAATACCTCAGGATTGGGTACAATTACAATGCGGACTATTACACCAAATGAAAGGTAATTCCATTCCCTAAAAAACAAGCTATAACGATTGAATTGTGATTATTAGTTTTCAAGATATAGCGTTTTGAGTGAGTGAGGGTACAGGTTCGAAACCCTTTTCTTGATCATCCTGTATCTCCGCGGACATTGAGTTGACCATCTCCGTAGAACAATTTTTTTCTCCAAATAGATCTAGGAATAACCCCTTACAAAATGGTGCACGGAGTACCAAACACCCTGAATATATTCTATCATCTAATGGAATATCTCTAGTGCATAGGAGATACAGTATTGGATCGAGAACACTTCCTTGAGAACCCCCAGCAAGAATCACCTCACAGATGAGCAGCGAGTTCCATAATCGAATAGTCCGGTTTAAAAACGAATCACGGAATTTAACAGTGCGACCGAAGATGGGGTTGAAAGAATACTTATGAGCGCGTGAAGCAGCTCTTGTATTACGAGGTAAGGGCATACATGGGGGCAAGAGACTAGATATTTCGTCCGAACAATCTCCATTGTAGTAGCGATATGAAAAGGTTAGAGAGCTTAAAGTTCGTCTATGCTCGAGTGACGATGAAGTGATGTTAGATATAGGCTGGTACGATGTTCATTCTGTTAGTGGTTTTCCAGGCTTTGGAATAACAATTACTTCGGTAATCTTCCAATGTCGAAGAACATGTTTTAGCTTAAAACAGACATTTATTATGTATTGTAATTTTAGGAAGCTAAGTCTGGTAATTTTTTCATAATCTGCTAAGTGATGATATTATGGAGTCTTTTTGTTGCTGTTACTGTTTACGTCAACTGTTGAGTTCCTTCAAAGTGATATATGATATTTCGGATTAGTTGCATTTTCAACTTCTGTGTTCTGCGGTTAAAAAACATTCGGAAGATCCTCCGCCAAAAGATCTGCTTTCTTATTTTAATTTCCAGCCCATTTACCATCATCCATTTTTAGTGCTGATCCATGCATTTGTGGTCGTTTAATTCTTTTTGCTACTTTCCAAAGTGAGTAGTCGGTACTTTAAACTGCTATAAGTCGTTTAGAAATCTAGTGAAGGACTCGTTTTTTACTTCTGTGATACATCTTTTTATCGGGAGTACAAATTGAAACCCGCCGTTTCCTAAAATATGACACCTGAAATAAATGCGAATCAACAATGGTGGATCAGAAACATCACATGGCAAATTTAGGCATCTATCAACAACTCCTTATCATTAAATTCGTGAAGTTTTATCGCCATCATATACTTTTTTATGGGCGGGTCTGTTGCGTAGATCGCCTCCTCGTGCTGCAGACTGGGTAACGCTAACAGATCTACAGATAGGGGGGAGAAAGTCGAACAGCTTGCTGTCGGCTCCGTATCCTATCAAGATAGGGGGGATCAAGCTGAAAGCTAGCTTTCAGCTCCGTAACCTATCTAAGGTCTAAGGCGGATGTGGTAGGGGGGATCAAATCGCTCAGCTAGCTGTCGATTCCGTATCCTACCGCAGCATCGATATAATTGGGATCTGGTCTGGTCATGTTTCAGGCAGATTTAAATTAAATTGATGGTTACTAGGGGATTCATCCCTATAGTGATTCGCAAGTGTACGTACTACCTATATGGTGACCTTTATAAAGTATGACGCTAGAGGAGTTAACCTCGTATATAAAAATCACCTAATCTACGGTGGAACAGCATATGCCAATGGATGAATGGTTAGTGGGTAACTAACCAATAATATGCGAACTCTGGATACCAGGCGCCCTCCAGTTTAAACAAGCCTTCCCCTGGTAATGCGGAGCTCTGCCGGGGTGACTCTACTTTCTCGCGCTACTCGTGGGAACCAAATGGAAAAACCTAATGTAACCGAAAGGGCAGATGCATCCCCTAAAGCATCAAAAACAACGGCCGAAGTCGTAAATGAGGATGAAAAAACAAAAACCACCCCTCAACAAAAAATGTGTGAAACGACAGATGAGACAATTCCTCCAGGCACACAAAAGATTAATAGACCACCACTTAAGGCGGAAAAGAAAACTCCTAGCAAGCCTCTAGTGGACGAGCAAATGTTATCAGCCGAACTGAAACAGTTAACTCTAGCCGAAAAGAAAAAAAGGCTAAGCGGAGCAGCCCGGAAACGATACTCATACCATCGTAATCAAGGGAAAACTGTGAGTGAAGCGTACGATCTTGCGTGCCAGCCGATCAAAAAGACGCTATCACCAGCACAAATACAGGCGAGAAAGAGAGGCAGAACCTCTTCAACAACACCGCCATCTGTGGGAAGTGGGTTCAAAAGACCCAAAACCACAATAAAAAGCGTAGTGCATGGACCTGCAGCAGAGGCTCAGCCCTCTACGTCAGGTACTAGCTATAGAGACGCAGTTAAAGGGATAAGCATCGGTATTATACATACCGAACATCCTCATAAGATCCTAACAGCAGAGCAACTTGCTACAACACAGGAACTCATTCTGAACGAGATTCCCAAAGCGACAACCGAAGGGATAATTCCACAATTTGGTGGACTCAGCCTTAAGCCGGGTTGGATGCTGATCATATGCCTTGACGAGCAGACAGCATCATGGTTAGAAAAGACAGCTGCAAGCATCAAGCCGGACGAGTCAACAAACATATGGGCAGTCCGGGAGGAGAATATCCCGCGATTAGAAATAATCACGGGGTATTTTCCTCACGAAAAGAAAACATCAGAGGAGATAACCACCCTCATTGATGCTCAAAACGCTGGTTTGTGCGCCTCCAACTGGAAAGTGTTGAGTAGAAGAGTAGAGGGCACAAACACCATTATAACCTTCTCCATCGACGGCCAATCGATGGAAAAGCTTAAGCAAAGGGGGCATAGAGTATGCTTTAAATTCTCCAGCATCACTCTTCGCCCTAAGGCCAAGGAGTTCAAAAGCGGCGAGCCGCGGATGAACAAAAATGGCCCAAACACTAAAGAAAATTAGAGTAATTCAAGCGAATCTCCATCGCGCAGCGGCGGCCATGGATATTCTAACATGGAGATTCGCAAAAGAGGAATATCACATAGCCCTAATACAAGAACCAAGAGCCGCTATGGGGAAAATATTTGATATTCCTACAAAAATGGGTAAGTTGATCTTTGATAGAAGAAGTGACAGGCCTAGAGCTGCAATTCTGATATCATCAGAAATAAATTACCTAAATATATCAATCTTCATCCGTACAGATTTAGTAGCGGTACTGGTGAAAATACCAAAGGTAGGAGGAAGCCAAAAGGTTATAATCGCCTCGGCCTACTTTCCATGGGAGGAGCTAGAGGCTCCACCACAAGGAGTCATGGAGCTGGTAAGTTACAGCAAGGCAAACAACATACCAGTTATTCTTGGTTGCGACGCGAACGCTCATCACACGATCTGGGGTAGCAGCGATATAAACAAACGAGGTGAGTCACTCTTAGAATATATAACTACTAACAACCTAGACGTAATTAATAAAGGTAATTCACCAACCTTTATAAACTCAATTAGGCAGGAAGTACTGGATCTAACCATTACTAGCCCCTGCCTGGTAGACAAGTGCGTGAATTGGCACGTATCAAAGGAAGCCTCACTATCAGATCATAGGCATATCTGTTTTGATGTTGAGACTTCAATTGAATATATCAGGGAATACAGAAATCCGAAACGCACCAATTGGAGTCTGTACCAATCAGTCCTAGAATATGAACTAGGAATCGCAGAAGAATCAATAAGTAGCCCAGACTGCATTGATAAAATGGCGAACAAAATCGTAAACAATATTATTAATGCTTACGAACAAAGTTGTCCTGTTCTACATAAAAAAAGGGCCAAACAAACACCTTGGTGGAACGAGGAACTTGCGAAAAAACGCAAGGAAACTAGGAAATTGTTCAACAGAGCAAAGACCTTCGGGAATTGGGACGAATATAGAGAGTCCCTAACCGAATACAACAAACTTCTCAAAAAATTGAAAAAGAGTCGTGGAGTAGATTCTGTGAAGAAATAGACGATCTCCCAGCGGCCTCAAGACTTCAAAAGGTGTTATCAAAAGACACCCCGATAGATATCGGACTTCTAGAGAGACCTGACGGGTCCTCTACCAAAAGCAGTATGGAAACCCTTGAGGTGCTATTGGCAACACACTTCCCAGGCTGCAGAATAATAAACAAAAATGAAGATTTAGAAGCGGAGCAAAGGACATATTGTCAAACTCCGTCCAACAAAAGTGCTGCTGGTAAAATCTTCACTCCGGAAAAGATAAGATGGGCGATTAACACCTTTAAGCCTTACAAATCAGCCGGAGTAGACAAAATATTCCCCGCATTATTGCAAAAGGGGTTAGAGATCTTATTGCCAATAATGATAAGGATCTTTAAAGCCAGTTTTAGTTGGGGATACATCCCCAAAATTTGGAGGAAAGCAAGGGTGGTATTTATACCGAAGGCAGGCAATCGCCCTATTGATCAGCCCAAGTCATATCGTCCTATAAGCCTAACCTCCTTCTTCGTCAAAACGATGGAGAAATTAGTGGATGCACACTTAAGAACAGGGCCTAACAAGGTTCGTCTTAACAAAAATCAACATGCCTACCAAAAGCGCAAATCAACAGAGTCAGCTCTTCACGATTTGGTAAGACAAATCAAAAAGGCGAAAGACTATAAAGAAATTGCGCTTTGCGCATTCCTAGATATAGAGGGAGCATTTGATAATACTCCCCATGAAGCCATAATAGCGGCAGCTAGGAAAAAAGGGCTGGAAACAATTAGATGGATACATGCCATGCTAAGAAGCCGAATGACTATCACGGAACTGGGTGATAGCTCATTGACTGCACAGACCTATAGAGGATGTCCCCAAGGTGGGGTACTATCTCCACTTCTATGGTCTATTGTAGTGGATGAACTCCTGGACCATCTAGCGGAACAGGGATACGAGGTTATAGGATATGCTGACGACCTCGTCATTATTATTAGAGATAAGTATGGCTCTATTATATCGGAAAAAACACAATCTGCCTTAGATATGATAATGAACTGGTGTCGGTCTAAAAACTTGAACATCAACCCAAGTAAGACTGAGTTGGTACCATTTACAAATAGAAGGAATATCTACATCACACCCCCTTCAATAAATGGAACAATTATACCCCTTTCAGAAGAGGTAAAATATCTAGGAGTTATACTGGATAGAAAACTCAACTGGAACAAACATATAGAATGGACTCATGCCAAAGCTCTAAAGGCATTTTGGGCCTGTAGAAGCTTATTTGGTAGGAAATGGAGACTTAAGCCCAAAATGATTTACTAGTGTTACAGAACAATCATTCTTCCAATAGTCACATACGGATCAACGGTATGGTGGACTAAAACGTTGCAAAGAAAAGCACAGCTCACGCTACAAAAAAT
Source organism: Chorisops tibialis (assembly GCA_963669355.1). Lineage (NCBI taxonomy): Eukaryota > Metazoa > Arthropoda > Insecta > Diptera > Stratiomyidae > Chorisops > Chorisops tibialis. The sequence goes on along the minus strand of OY770263.1, from coordinate 164,573,188 downwards.
CCAAAGGCTAGCTTGTCTTGGCATCACAGGTGCGATGAAAACCTGTCCCACAGCGGCAATGGAAATGTTCCTTAACCTTCCTCCGATACATCTCCAAATAAAAAGGGAAGCTATCAAAGGGGTGTTACGCTTACAAAGGGAAAACAACTATAAACCAGGGGATTTTAGAGGCCACCTCAAAATCCTAAGTAACCCAAAATGGGAGGCTCTAGCCTCCACTTTGTCGGACGATATGCCGACAAAATATAACTTTGAAACCCCATTCAAGGTTATTATTGGTGAACGCACGGACTGGCAATCCACATCACCTGAAATGACAGAGGGTTCAACCATCTGGTACACAGACGGTTCGTGCACCTCTGAGGGGACGGGAGCTGGAGTTAAGGGACCTAACTTCTCGGTTTCAAAATCACTCGGCAAAGAAGCCACAATATTCCAGGCTGAACTAGTGGCAATCGAGCTATGCATCCAAGAAAACATAAGGAGAGCTCATCGCAACAAACCAATTTATATCCTTTCGGATAGTCAGGCAGCTCTAAAAGCCTTATCATCCAACAAACATGGATCGAAGCTAGTTTGGGACTGCCTTCAAGACCTAATCATCCTGGGGAAAAGGAATGACGTAACCTTAATGTGGGTGCCAGGACACTTGGGAATTGAGGGAAATGAGGAGGCAGATCGCTTAGCAAAAAACGGCGCGGAAGAAAACTTAATTGGCCCAGAACCTTTCTGCGGAAAACCTAAAGGATTTCTTAACTCCTCAATTAAAAAGTGGGTCCAAGAAGAACATATAATCCACTGGAATAGACTTCCTGGCTTATCAACCTCGAAAAAATTAATCCTACCACATAAAAACAAAGTGGAGGATATCCTGAGATTCAGCAAAAGGGACATCAATACTCTAATCGGGCTAATGACGGGCATAGTGGAGTAAACCATCACCTCAAAAAAATGGGCTTAGCTGAAACCGACATATGTCGTCTCTGTCTCGAAGACTCGGAAACGACAATACATATCCTATGCCACTGCGAAGCAATGGCAAGGAGTAGACTCAAGATTCTTGGGAAGGGCATCCTTTCCACCACCGAGGAACTAGCCAACATGGCTCCCTCACTTATACTCAAATTAGCTAAAGCTACTGGGATATGGTAGGGAAATGGGGCAATCATCGTACAATAGGTCGGAAAGACCGCAGTGCACTCACGTAGTCCCCAAACTAAAAAAAAAAAAAAAAAAAAAATGGGCGAATATGTCGAAGTTTGAGCCAAATGAGCGTCATTTGCGGAAAGTTTTGCTTTTTACCTTCAGTTCATAAACATCTGCGGCTGAGGCACTTCGAATGTTTGTTAAAACTTATGGTGACGGTGCTATTAGTGGAAAAAACGTATCGCAAATGGCTTCAATGCATTAAGATAGTTGATTTCGACATGGAAGACAACGAGCGTCCCGAAGCGGTTGGAAAGTTTGACGACGCAGAATTTGAGGCATTACTGGACGAAGGTTTATGACAAACGCAACAACAAATTGAAGATTTATTGGGCATGACTCAATAAGCCATTTCAAAGCGTTTGAGAAGTTTGGGAATGATGCAAAAGTTTGCCATACGAGTTGAAGCCAAGAAACGTCGAAATGCGTTTTTTCACATGCGAACAGCTGCCCCCACGGTAAAAAAGAAAGGGGTTTTTGCATCACATCATCACGGGCAATGAGAAGTGAATCCATTACGATAATCCAAAGCGAAAAAATGGTGGGGATACCGCGGCTATGCATCAACATCGACGGCCAAGTCCAACACCCATGGCTCAAGAATCATGCTGCGTATTTGGTGGGACCAGCTCGGCGGTGTGTATTATGAGCTACTGCAACCAGGTGACACCATCACGGGAAATCGCTAAAAAGAACAAATAATGCATTTGAGCAGAGCATTGAAGGAGAAACGGCCGCAATACGAACTGCGACATGACAAAGTTGTTTCGATGCACGAGAACGCTCGGCTACATGTTGCTCACGTTGTGAAAACTTACCTGGAAACACTGAAGTAGGACGTCCTACTCCACCCATCATATTCAACAGACATCGCCCCTTCCGACTAGCACCTTTTCCGATCTATGACGCATGGCTTGGCTGAGCAGCACTTTCATTCTTACGAAGAAGCGAAAACTGGTTTGATTCGTGTATCGGCTCAAAAAAAGCGCAGTTTTTTCGACGCGGAATCCGATTTTGATTGATTGAGGTATTCCCAAGCAAGAAACGTACTAGAATTATACGCCGATCGGGATTTGAACTCACGACCTTCGCATTGTAGACCAACACACTACCAACTAATCTACACCCTAGCTTTTGTGCACAATAAGGGCTCGAATTTTGAAAAAAGGAAAAAAAAAACGGCGGATTTCAATTTTTTCTCCCAATAGTTGGTTGATCAGTCGGTTAAAGATGGTTCTATTACCCGGGTATCTTGATAACTGCCATTTTTTTCATGCTTTTCGTTTTTTAATAATCAATTCTCTAATTTCTCTCGGATACTTTAGAATAGAATTATTCAGCTTTCGCGTCGATTTGATTTATTTTTTCCGGAGATCTTAGATCAGTAAAGAGCTCGATTTTTTCCTAAATTTGTACCAATTTTTTCGTTGATTGCTTAGACTTGGAAGACCTTCTATTAGTATAGCCGTTCTGCTCAACGTCAGTATCACAGGAGTATGACCTGATGATAGGTCATTACTGCCTTCAGAATGTATGTTATTTGCATTTATTGCTTTGACAACAAAATGAGTAGTACTCACATTTGTGATTTCGTCCTCAATGGTACAGTGCCTTACCTTTTTTAGTCGTTAATCTCGAGCCCCAGTATGTGTGTTTTACATGAAAATCGCCACCGTGTTACCTTCAATCAATTTATCAAATTCCTGTTAAGACCCCCTATAGGAGCATAGGACAGAAACAACTCTCTTCCATAAGGCGCGATCCTGAGCATCGGCCTTAAGCTGTTGCCAGGACTTGTTTATTCCTCTGGCCTCCTGCTCAACTACTCGCTTCCATGTGTTACATGGTCGTGCAACCCGATGCCTTCCTTGAGGGTTACAATCCAGAGCCTGTTTTGCGATGTTTCGCTCTGGTTTCCTCATTTGTGTTACCTTATGTCCTGAAAATTATTCCCTCGTCGTAGAATTTCTAGGTGGACAATAAAGCGCTGATTCTCTGCATATTTTATTTTGTACCTCGATGCTTATTGTTGTTATTTGCTTGCTACTTTACTTGATTGTTGTAGGTTCCTCATTGTGCACTATATTGTTTTTAATATAACTGCTGATCCCCCACTTGCTCTATTTGTTGTATGCAAAATTAGGTATTTTTATGGTATCTCATAAGTTGTGTTCCTAAAAATTGGCTATATCGATCTTTTAATTTTTCAGAAATAAGCTTTTAGTGATAAAATTATTAAATTTTATTTATTAGATATTTCTTATAAGTGAAAATTTGTTATTTTCTAATAACTTTCAGTTTGTAAAAACGTAATTATCAAAGAAGTGATAAAAAGTCAACAAGCAATTTTCACTGCAAAAACTTTTATTTTTCTTCAACTTAAACAGTTTAGGTCATCTTCTTATCGCACAGATGAATAAAAAATTAATCCTAAATTTATATTAAGAAAAACTTTCTAGACAAGCCCAATTTTATCTCTTTAAAAATATTTCAAAGACATTCTCCACCTTCCTATAAAAATGCCTTACATATTTCGGAAATATCACCATTACTTTTGATCTTCAATCGCTATAGTTACATCTGGAACTTATAGAATTCATTTTTTTTTTTTAATATAATTTTATTTTTTGTCCTCAAATCAATTGATACGATAAATTTTCACTTCTTCAAAATATATAAATGACAATACCATAAAAAAAAAATCTTAACTAAACCCGAAAAATAAAAAAAAAAATCGTAAAATAGTTCCACTCTGAAAAAGATCGAAAAACTAGCAAACAATTCGAAATCAATTCAGTGACAATCGATCGGACAACAATAGATACGATTGAGTACCGGTGAGTATCTCTCCACCTATATAGAAGAGAATAAATCTATTGTCCGGTCACAGGATCGGACAATGAATAGTCCGAATAATTGCCGAAATTGAATGCAAATCCCCGCATTAAAGCGGGCCCCACTCCCTCGCCACGGCCTTTGTCCGATTGAATTGTTAATCCACGATCATTGTTCGGATAGTTAAACATTACCGATTACATAAGATTCTGTGGTCCGATGATCGCCAGTGTCCATCATAGATAGATACACTGAAAGTTAGAAACAGCTCTGCTCTGCATAGCTGAGCTCGATCAGAGCAATCTATTTTTCTAGTGCGATCAGATCGTCGCGATCGTTTCAATAAAGCTGACAATACCTTGCACAAAATTGAAATATCACAACAATAGATATAAATTCCATTTACAATTGCCTTTTGTATATGCGATTGGCTAATCTGATCGTATTGTGATTGTTAGGTTCATTTGAATTTTTCGTTATTTTTCCGAAAATAGGTATCTACTAGATTTTTACTTGGTTTTTTCATTATATATATAAATTTATTATTATAACAAACAACAATTTTCTTGTTAATTTCGTCATAATCGTGCACTCCAAAAAATAGATTTCGAAAGCCGTAATTATAGTGAAGATCTTAAAAATAGAACCAAAATCAACAAAATGTTTCCAAACTGTGAAATTGATGAAACTTTCTGACGATCTAATTATTTCCCTTAAATTCGATTCGTTTCTTTCATCGACCGTTAAATTGAGAAACGAATTGATTGATATGTTTTTTTTTTCGTACGTAATTTTTCACTATATCTTAAGATTATATTTTACTATTCTACGATGGCTTGATCGGAATATTCAATTGGCTCACCAGATGGTGCTAAAGAGGAGGGCCGTCGTCTTGATCAGCCAACGAAATGAATCGAATTGAAATTTTCTGGAGGAAAATTTCTAAAATCAAATGTTTGTGAGAGAATTTTAATCGAAACGTAGACGTGTGAGATATTTAAGTGCTGTATGGGAGACAATAAATATTTTCAAGAAATGTTAAAATTTTGGTAAAATTACATGATGATCGGGTCTTTTTTGGGATCAAAATGTCACTAATTGAATCGACATTACACTGCTCAAATATTTAAAAAATCGTATATGTCCTCGACAGTAGGACTGCGTTTTTATTTTACCTTCAACATTCTCCCAGAAACGCGTAGGAGAGCGATCAAGTAACGGAAACCACTGATATGACAGCCACCCTAAATTCAAATTAATTTCTTGCAAATCGCACCAAAATTTGAATTAGTGTTAATTAGTACTAGAACGAAATACGCATTTGCTAAAATAGTTAGGACTCAAACCTTGCAGGATTATAAAAAAAGAGGTAACTCTATAAACAAATCAAACCCTTTTGAGTTGCCGGGTGGACTTATCTAAGCTGATGGATAATCTGAGCAATTTCAGCAGTTAATCTATTGAAAATATCAGTAATAAACATGCAAATAGGTCAATTAACATTCTTAGAAATAAGTGTGAAAAGTAAGAGGTATCACCGTCAGATAATAATACAAGATCCTTCGTAGAAGTAATACATAATGGACACTCATTAAATTCTAATTAAGCTAGGGAGAAGAAATTCATAAATTTGTATTATTGAAAAGGTCAAGGCGATCGAGGCTAACATTGCTACGATACCAGCGTAATGGATTCACGGTTTTTTCGATCAAAACCTATAAAATGCTGATTTGTCCATCATTGAATGGAATTTTCCTGCAGTGAGCGTAGTGAAAAAGCAGCTGGTGTATCATCCATTTCAAAAGACGTCTGGACAGACCGCCTTCACAAATCTTGCAGTTCAAACTAGTGGTAATTGTAAGTGCGCTAATAATATTTCAATTTTTTTTGTTGGGTCTATGTCCACTAGTTTTCGTCGAATAATTACTTAGAATTGAATAGCATATGATTGTAAGATGAAGGGTACAGTCCTCCAAGCACCGCGATTATGGGACTATTATGCTATACGCCAGGAAACTTTCTCTAGAGTAGTTCCATAGTTCCTAGTTCAGTTTCATTTCCTTCAAGAATTGGATGTTTTGGGCGAGGTCTAAATTTAAAATGTAGTTAATGTTTAGGCTTAAATGCTTCGCAAAGAACTTATGACATTCGTAGGCTATTGTCAGGCAGCTGCTTTGAATGTCAAAGATCTCAACTGCTTTTGTCGCCGGTACCAATGCCTATTCTCATAATGTGTCGTTTCAATCGTGAGTGTCTTATCAGTATTTTTGTTAAGAATCATACCGTTTGGCGAAAAAACTTGGAAGGAATTCCCTGTCTAAGTTTGGAAGCGTAGTCCAATAACGGCTTCTCCGTTGCTCAGTTCAGTGCTCAATGCGATTCTTGATATTACAACCGCTGCACATGTGCTTAGAGAAAAACTATTTAACATCAAACAATGCCCAGAGTTGCACCAATCTAAGCTAAAAAGAACAACTTCATTCATTTATGGCACAAAACTTCAAATTTAATTATTTATTTAATTTAGAAAGCTATCTTAGTTAGGTTAGGTTAGATTGGCGGCTTTAGCCCACATAACCCCCTTGTGTACCACCCAGCGATGTTACGAGTTCCTGGTTGAGCTCAAAGGTTTCCGCTGCCGCGGCGTAATTTAACAGATTCTGCATATCGCAGCTCCAGACCTGCTTGAGGTCGCTGCGCCGAGAGTTCTAAGCCTTCTACGAAGGTTGGGTAGTTACATATCACGTGCTTCACCGTCTCCCTATCTTTTGACAGTTTGCAATTCCTAAAAAGATCATGAGTTAACAAGCCCATTCTGTGTGCATACCAATGAAGCATATTGCTTCTTGAATAATGATAACAAGATTATATCTTTTTCGCGTCACTGGAATTCCACATTGATTTCGTGGTTGTACTTCTCCATCTGGCTTCGGCTAGCTTTATTATCTGCGCGTCTATAGAATCGTTGACAATATGTATTGGCAGTGGTACGTTTTCTGCAAAATTTAGTTCAAGGTTAGCACCTCTTTTTGCTAGCTCGTTCGCTATTTTATTACATGTTATGCCACTGTGGCCCGGAACCCAGTAAAGTTCGCGCCAAAGAAAGTAAAAATTTCAGCTAATCTGATGATGTGGTCTGAAGGGTCACAGTAATTCTCAGATTTGTTTTTTTTCCAGTCTTTGCCGGTGCGTTACTTTATTCAGTGCATGCTACCATGCCTGTACGCTGTGAAGCAGAAATGGCTTTACTACAACCGTGTAGATCCAGTTCGATATATTCAAGTTGAATCGCCACTTCCTTCCGAACATCTTCTAGACCCCGGAAATACTTAAAGCTTAGTTATATATATTTAATTAAATTAACCAATGTTTCTAAAAGGAGAAATTGTTGTCACATGCGTAGCACGGGTGAATATGCTTGTTTATACTCTAGATGAAATCTGAGAGTATTATAAGTTTGCTCTAAAGTTTGTAACGCCAAGAAATGAGGCTCGGAGAAAAAAATGAATGATACAGAAATTAATAATATCACTCAAAAATCTCAAAACCGGATGTCCGTCCGTCCGTCCGTTCGCTCTCTAGCTTGAGAACGCGTAGAGCTAGAAAGTTCAAATTTCGTACACGTCATTTTTGACAAAAAAGTAAGGTAAGTTTGTGAACGGGTCAAATCGCTCCACCCCTTCTACCCCCTCCCATACAAAATGACACAAATGCGCAATTTGACAATAAACGGATTTGCTCAAAAAGTATAAAAGCTATTGGCTTGAAATTTGGATTACATTACTTTAATGATAATATAAATCAAGCGTATAAAAATTATGCGTGTCCTCCCTCTCCTTCTACCACCTCCCATACAAACTGTACTTGTAATGAATTACTCTAAGCCAATTTACTCAGTACGTTAGCAAGCTGAAATTGTGCGCTAAATATTTATTTAAAATTTTTAATAAGCTCAAAAAAAATTAAACGATTAGCTTCACCCCTTCTACCCCCTCCCATACACAATGACACAATTTCGCAATTCGACAATAAATAGATTTGCTCGAAAAGTATAAAAGCTGTTAGTATAAATTTCGGGATATAATACTTTCATAATGACTTCAATCTACAGTATAAATTTTTATTGCGTCCTCTTTCTCCTTCCACCCCCACCCATACAAACTACACTTTTTCATGAAATGCTCTAAGCCGGTTTTCTCAGAACATATACATTCATCGAGCTCACATTTTGTAATAAATACTTATTTAGCATTACAACTAAGATCAGAAAAAAATATTTGATTAGCTTCACTGCTTCTACCCCCTCCCATACAATATGACACAGTTTCACAACATCACAAAAAATCTATTTTCCTGAAAATTGTGAATGTTACCAGTCTAAAATTTAAGAGGTGTCAATTTTATGATATTCTTAGTTATTTCTGAAAAAATCACTAAAATCCCCCACTCTTTCTACCACCTCCCATGCAAACTGCACATTTTCACTAATTCTAACACACTAATTTTTTCAGCTCCTATTCGATTTTTGGAGTAAGTATTTTTTGTAAGACATTTTTATAGCTACTTTAGCATGATGGAGAGAAAAATAGTTCAATACTATCACCCCTTCTAACACTCCCCATACAAAACTTCTTGGGATCACAAAAAATTCTGTTTCACTAGAGTATCGTAAGTTTGCGCTTTACGCGGAATCGTAGTCCTGTTATGTTTTTTTATTAATGTAATACCGACTTCGTACCGAAAGCGTAGTTTCCGCGTTTTACAAATACCATACCCAAAGTTGTGCTGATAACTTTTTTCCTAAATTTAATTTTAAAGATTTGTTCAATGTCGATACTAGTACACTTATCAAAGATTGACATGATAAAAATAAATTTTCATTATGGAGCGTAGTTTGTCAGGAATGGCCTTAAGAAAATACCCATTTTTAACGAAATCGTCGTTTCGGTATACACGGGGGCTTAAGTGTTAAATTGACAACTGCCCTGCCCAAGAACTCACTTTCACTTAGGCTTCCCTAACCACTTATACTTGCATATTGACTTTTCACGCATCTGCAACTTGTCCCAAGAATAAACACACCAGGGCTACGATACTCTAGATGAAATAGAATTTTTTGTGATCCCTAGAAATTTTGTATCGGAAGTGTTAGAAGGGGTGATAGAATTGAACAAATTTTTTACACATCATGCTAAAGTAGCTATTTAAATGTTTTATACAAAATACTAACTCCAAAAATTGAATAGGAGCTGAGAATATTAGTGTGTTAGATTTAGTGAAAATGTGCAGTTTGTATGGGAGGTGGTAGAAACAGTGGGGGATTTTTAGCGATTTTTTTCAAAAATAACTAAGAATATCATAAAAGTAACATTCATACTTTTCAAGAAAATAGATTTTTTGTGAAGTTGTGAAACTGTGTCATATTGTATGGGAGAGGATAGAAGCAGTAAAGCTAATCAAATATTTTTTTCTGGTCTTAGTGATAATGCTAAATAAGTATTTATCACAAAATGTAAGCTCGATAAATGTTATATGTTCTGAGAAAATCGGCTTAGAGCATTTCATGAAAAAGTGTAGTTTGTATGGGAGGGGTTGGAAGGAGAAGGAGCACGCAAATAACGTTTATACTGTATATTGAAATCATTATGAAAATAATATATTTCGAAATTCAGACTAATAGCTTTTATACTTTTTGAGCAAATCAATTTATAGTCGAATTGCGAAATTGTACCATTTTGTATGGGAGGGGGTAGAAGGGGTGAAGCTAATCGTCTATATTTTTTTAGCCTTACTCACAATTTTAAATAAATATTTAGTGCACAATTTCAGCTCGCTAAATTTTATACGCACTGAGTAAATTGGCTTAGAGTAATTCATGACAAGTACAGTTTCTATGGGAGGTGGTAGAAGGAGGAAGAGGACACGCATAATTTTTATACGGTAGATTGATATTATCATAAAAGTAATATATTCCAAATTTCAGGCCAATAGCTTTTATACTTTTTGAGCAAATCCGTTTATTGTCAAATTGCGCATATGTGTCATTTTGTACGGGAGGGGGTAGAAGGGGTGGAGCGATTTGGCCCGTTCACGAACTTGACTTTACTTTTTTGCTAAAAATGACACACAAAAATTTTTAGCGCTATAGCTCAAAGCTTTCGAGAGTTATGCTGTAGACAGACGCACAGACAAACAGACAGACAGACGGACAGACGGTCACTCGGAATCGAGGTATTTCAGCGACAACAAATATTTCTGTACCCTTGGCGGCTCTGTGCGAGCGTTATTTCTTAGCGTTACAAACGGTAAGGCAAACACAATATATATATATAAAAAAAAATAATTCTACGTATAGGAGGTGGTAGTAGGAGGGGATTATTTTTAGTGATTTTTTCAGAAATTATTACGAATATTATGGAATCAACAACTGTTTAATGTCAGACCAGTAACAGTCATACTTTTCAAGAAAATAGATTTCCTGTAAAGTTGTGAAAATAAATCACATTGCAAGGAAGGGGGTAGAAGAAGCGAAGCTACTCAGTTAATTTTTCTTGATCTTAATAATAATGCAAATAAAGTAATTAATACAACATTTGAGCTCAATAAATATTGTACGTACTGAGAAAATTGGTCTATAGTATTTCAAGATAAAGTGCAGTTTGTATGAGAGGTGGTGGAAGGAGTAGGGGGAATTCAAATAGTTCTTATACCACAGATAACATTTATGATAAAAATATTATATTCTAAGATTTAAGTTATTTGCTTGTATGGTTTCCAAGAAGATTTGATTATTGTAAATTTTTAAAAATGAGTCATTTTGTATGAGAGGGGATTGAAGGGTTGGCGGGACTTAGACCGTTCACGAGCTTGACCTTAGGTTTAGGTTTAGGTTGTAAGATGGTGGTTGCACGGAACCACAAGCACTGAGGCCATCTAGTTGGGACTCCCCCTATTGTTATAAGTTGGAAGTCACTCCTCGTGCTCTAACCACTTAGTTCGGTTTGCGAACCTTAATAGGCTCGAATGTTGGACGCCTCTGAGGTCGTCTAGTTCTGAGAAGAATCTAGAGCATAAACAAAGGAGACCACTGTTGGAGATTTGCGGACAGTGACAAAGATAATGTTCGATAGATTCTTCGTCTTCCTTGCAACCTCTGCACAAGCTGTCGCTCGCGATCCGCATCCTAAAAGCGTGCAGCCTTAGCAAGCAATGGCCTGTGGTCAGGCCGACAATAGTTCGGATACTATAGCGACTACGTTGTAACAGCTGAGCTGTATTATTTTTGCACGGTTCTTCCCAAAAGGATTTGGCCGTTTTACAGCTTTCCAGCTGCCACCACCTCGCCAAGAAAGAATCCAAAATAGTCTGTTTGAAGCTAGTCTTCAGCACTGTTCATCGACTGACTTCCTAGTGGAATTGATGTTAGCAGATCCTTGCCGTGCAAGCGTATCTGCCGCTTCGTTACCTAGCAGGTCACTATGACCCGGTATCCAAATTATAAAAACTTCCGTTATGGCCGCTAGGCTATTTAAATTGTGTCTACAGATGGACACTAGTTTGGATGTAGTCCTGTAGGATTGGAGTGTCTGAAGCGCAGCCCTGCTGTCCGAGAAAATGTAACAATTTCCGAGACTGTTCCACTTGTCAAGAATAATTTTTGCACACTCGTTAATGGCTAATACTTCTGCTTGGAACACTGTCTCGTGTTCTGGAAGATGAAATGAAGTTTGGATGTCGAGGTCGTGGGAATGAATCCCTGCACCTGTCCTCTGGCTAGTTTAGATCCGTCCGTATAGAGATGAGAACCTATACAGGTACTGAGTATCGTATTTGTTACCCATTCGTTTCGTTCAGGAAACTTAATGTGAAACTTCCGTTTCTCAACCTGCGGTTGGTTCATGCAATCATACTCGCGGCCTAAGAGGGAGTTTACGTTTCTAATGACGTTTAGAATTTGTCCATGACCAATTTGTGGCGCTGACCACGATTTAGTGGTTTTTAATCTAATGGCTGCCAGGCCCGCTGCTTCTTTTATAAAAAGATAAAGTGGGGGTAGTGAGGGAATCACCTCCAGAGCTGCAGTCGGTGTGGTTCTAAGGGCACCTGTTATGCACAGACATGCCATCCGTTGGATCAGCTGTAAGGGTGCCAGGTTGGTTTTTAGTACCACCGCCGGCCACCACACCAGCACACCATAGCAAATAATTGGTCTAACAATACTGGTATACATCCAGTGAATGAGGTGCGGCTTAAGGCCCTATCTCAAACCGAATGTCTTTTTGCAAGTGAAGAAGGCTACCGTAGCCTTTTTTGCTCGTTCTTGAATATTGGCCTTCCAGGATAATTTGCTATCAAGAATCACACCTAAATATTTAACTTGATTCGAGAGGACCATATTGATACCTCGAATGTTTGGTGGATTGAAAGCATATGGTCTTCTTCTTCTGGAGAAGAGGATAAGATCTGTTTTTTGTGGGTTAATAGTAAGTCCTTTATCTAGTGCCCAGCTATCTAACAGTTGTAAAGCGGATTGCATGAGGTCTCCTAGAACTTGCTCAAACTTACCAGTTAGCATGATGACAAGATCGTCTGCATATGCTATTGTGGGGTAGCCGTTCTGATTTAAGATGGAAAGGGGTCCATTCACTGTTAGGACCGACAGGAGATGTGACATTATACCGCCCTGTGGCGTTCCTTTGTGAACAGAGCCTTTCCTTGTCTCGTCACCAATTCGTGCTGCGATTTTCCGTGAACGAAGAAGCTTTGCTATCCATGCAGTCAGGAGAGGTTCCACACTATGGCTAAGCAAGGCCTCAAGTATGGCGTTAATGTTGACGTGGTTGAACGCGCCTTCCACGTCTAGGAAGGCACCGAGTGCAACCTCTTTTTGATGGAAAGCTTTCTCTACGGGGGCTACCGTCACATGTAAGGCGGTGTCAGTGGATCTACCTTTCAGATAGGCGTGTTGGTAGGGGCATCTAATTGAGAGGTTCAGATTTGCCCGCAGGTAGCTGTCCACCAGTCTTTCTAGGCCTTTAAGAAGGAACGAAGTCAGGCTGATGAGTCGAAAAGCCTTCGGGATGTTGTGGGAGGTTCAACCTGGTCTAGGTATGAAAACTACCTTAACCTCTTGCCATAACTTCGGTATGTAACAAAGACTGATGCATGCTTTATATATGTCTACCAGGTACTGAATTATTGTTTCACCCGCGTTCTGGATCATTGCGGGATAGACTTCGTCCAGCCCTGGTGACTTGTAAGGTTTGAAGGAACTGAACGCAATTCCTATGTTTCCTGGTGTCACGACTGTATCTACTAGTTCTGAGTTAGCTAGACTGCGATCGGCACATGAACTTTGTGGTGGGGGCTCAAAGCAACCAGGGAAATGCGTTTGCATTAAAAGTTCAAGTGACTCGCCGCTAGACCCCGTCCATGAACCATTGCCTTTATCCAGTAATTCAGGCATGTATGGGTCTTTGGATAGGGTCCTCTTTATCCTAGCAGTTTCGTTGACGTTATCGATTTCTTCACAGAATCTCTTCCATGAATTTCGTTTGACGGCTCTTAGCTGTTTTTTATACAGTGTAAGTGCTGCTTTGTATTTGTCCCAGTCTGTGTCAAGTTTGCTGGAGTTAGCTTTATTAAAGAGTTTCCTTGCTCGTTTTTTTAGGATATCGAGATCGTTATTCCATCAGACAGTGTTCTTACTATCTTTGGCAGACTTCTGAGGGCAGGAACTCTTGTATGAGTTTGTTAGTATATTTGTTAACATACCCACTCTTTTATTTAAGGAATCTGTTGTTTTTAAGGAACTATTGCCGGTAGTCTTTGGTTTATTAGCTCCTGATATTTAAACCAATCAGTTCTTGCCGGATTCTTGTAAAACCGGCTATTTTTTGTTGATCCCACAGTTTCAAATCTTTTCCACATGTGGTCTGACAAGGATGGTTCTTTCGAAACTTCCCAGTTGTGGACCGTTAGTGATTTAGAGTTATTTGCAAGAGTCAGGTCAATAACCTCGCTTCTTGTACTGTTTATGAAGGTGGGACTGTTACCAACATTACAAACATTGTTCATGCTAAGAAATTCTAGAATTGACTTACCGCGATCGTTGCAGTCTGTGCTAAACCAGTAGGTGTGATGGGCATTGGCATCACAACCTATTATTAAGTCCCCTGTGTTGGACTATACAAGCTGGCATAGGTCAGTCGTTGGAACAACCTTTGCATCGTTTGGCTGGTATGATGAAACCAGCTTAACTGGCTGCGGTGTTCCATTAAGAGACCTCTCCCAAAGCGTTTTTGTTTGGTCTGGGCTGCTGAATTGCGGAATTAGAGTTAATTTTAGTGCTTTTTTCGCAACGACACATGTCCGAAGCTTACCTATTTTGGGTCCGTGAAGGACCGTAAAAGTTTTATTGCACCATCCTAGAATGTGGTTAGAGCCACTTAACCACGGTTCCTGGACAAGTGCAATATCCGAGTGACCTCTTAAGAGGTGTTGTTGAAGAGTGGCGGTCGCCGCTCTACTGTGATGTAGATTGGCTTGAACCACTCTCAGTTTGCCGGCTTCTGAGGTTGGCCGCGTTTGGTTTCGGTAGTTTGAAGTGGACCTTGTTGCGTCCACAATCCGCGAAACCTTTCGCTACAGACAACCTTTCCATGGAGCTTTGGTCGGTTCCGAGAACAAGAAGTTGGCCCTTATCTTTTTGTTCTCTATGGAAAAGCTTCCATACCTCAGTAGAAAGGTTATTTTACAGCTTAATATCCTGCAATAGGATTTCAGGGTCTTCAATGATACCCGGGATCCAAACAGACACATTTGTCAGTCTAGGAGCTTCGGCACCTTCCACCACCTGTAACTTGATGTCCTTCAAGAGCTCGTTCATCTTGGGAACCGCCTCCTGAAGGAAGACCAGAGTGTTTTGGTCCGCACAAGTTATCCTAAGATAACCTGGCTCGAAGTCATACTTCAAAAAGCTTGGTTTAGCTGGTGGATTACCTAAGAGGTGTTCCCTCAGAATGTTCCTCAATGAAGAGTAGATCTGAGGCCTCACCGACTCTGGTATAATGCCTAGCAAGTCATTGGTATTGATGACTGCTGCCTGGAGGGAACTCCTAGCGACGTCGCTATAGGTAGCTGATCTCGGCTCCTTCTTTTTTGCTGCAGATATCGGCGTATTACTATCGTCCGATCGGATACGCTTATGTTTCTGCTTCAGTGGTTCAAGCTTCTTACCGGCGACTGTGCCCGCGGACGAGGGTTCTTTGGCTTTGCCGGCGGCGGTGCCATGAACCGATCGTCCCGAAGCCAGCGGTGATGAAACTATTTGAACCACTTCGACATTTTCCACTGACGGCTGCAAAATGGGAGTCGCAGCTGATTGGGGACCCTGAGTCAAGCTATGAGTCTTGTTTCGTTGGGCTGCCCTTCTGAGCATATTTCTCCTTTTTGTTGCCGACAGTTTCGGAACCGCAGCGCTATCCGTTGCAATGTTTGATACTCCTTTCAACGGAGTAGTCGGAGCTTGTAAGGACTCTTTCGCAGGAGGCTTTACTACTCTGTCCACATTCGCTTCGGAAGTACTAGCTTTATTAATCAGAGACGTTGCTGGGGCCGACACGCTGGCTGGGCGTGAAGCTTCTGCAGCTCATGAATCGTCCGTCCCGGAAGACAGTCGACTCAGAATTGCAGCCACTTTAGCCTCTACCGCATTGTCAAACTTCGCTTTCGCAGTTTTTCTTTTTAGGGTGGTTTTAGCGCGGCGACAGGCTCGGTTGCTAATTCCGCCTTGAGGGGTTTGGATCGTCTCAGAAGCAAGGTCAGCCGAGATAGTTGTGCAGGATATTGTCGACGTCGAAGCGTGACCAACATCTATACACATCTCCATCGGCTTACTCGAATCTGAGTCTGCATCCTCTAATGCCATTATAAAAGCGAGATCACTGAGCTTTGACATCGAAGACTCAGTACGCTGGGTGTTTGCCAGTAGCACAGCACTACTAGAACCTGGTTGCACCGTTCTAGTAGCTCCCGAACCGCGTTCGGACCCGGTGATTTAGCACCCTCTTTTGCCGGGGACTGAGGGCCAATACGGGGGGACTCCATCTCATAGTTTTTTGAGCTGGTTCGCGGCATGGTTTTTACAGGAAAGATATTTGCTGCCATATCCTCCTCAACATGTTCATTCATTTAGGCTCACAACGTGGCGGTTGCCTACGTGTGTCCGATGAGCTTATTGAAGAGAGTATAACTGTCAAACTTAATTCCTTGCTATTGCCATGCTAACCGCGGACGAGGGTCTTGCGACACACCGCGGCGTCCTCCATCCACCACCTGAGGACGCGCCTGATAGGTTGCCCAACCCACAGGAAATCTTGAGCTTGACCTTACTTTCTTGCCAAAAACTAGAAATTTACTGATTGATTTTCAAACAATTAAGATGTATTTTTTATGAAAACTAATATCGAACTCATTGAATAAGCTTAACAAAATTCTATTCGTCGATATCAGTGTTAAAAAAAAGTTCATAGTCATCAGTTTTAATACATAAATTCGAACAAAAATAAGAAACGCTCTTTTTTAACTCCATTTATTATTAACAAAACTTATAAAAATCGAAAATGTTCTTCCGTCAAGCACTTGTCGCAAGCTTTTCCTATTGTTATTGCAAAAAATAATATATAGTCGTCGCCTGACTTATAGGTCGCATCGAAATTTCGGTTCGGTTTTTTGCTGTTAACTTTTCCCTAAACATAATTTTAAAAATTTGTTTCCAATATGTTGTTGTAAAATTAACAAGGATTAAAATTATATAAACAATTTTTCATTATATTGAGTGCTTTGTCAGGAATGCCTGTGCGAAAATAGTTTCGGTATAGTTTCGGTATTTTCGGTATGGCTGGCCCCTTAAGTAAGAAAAATAACATTTTCAATTATACAAAAGCAAAGAATTAGTTAAAGATCCAAGTTGAAGTTGATCGTGGTTCCTTTGCATTCTCAACATTAGGAGTAATAGTAAATAGTGCAGCTCGAGGAGGATAGAAAATATCTGAATTCCTGGTTGAGAGAGTTGCCGGCCGGAAATTCAGGATGTTAGAGAGATAAGTACTGAGCAAGTAGTTGTAAAGTTTGAAGAGGAAGCAATCATCAAGAAAAGTCCGTCATAGATGTATAGGCTGAAGTTGAAGTGCTACAAGTCTATCATTGTAGTTAATATCAAGCTTTTCAATTACTAGAAAGTCGCCACAGCACATGACGTTAGTCGATGAAAACATTTTTTTCCAATATATCCGCTGAGACGACAATCTCCAAACCATCATACGGAGTTGGAATGCACAACCAGGATTCGTCTTGCGAGTCTCGGATCATTGCTGTCAACACTCTCCAAGAAATAACTGAAATTGAGGGACCACGACTTATACTAATCTTCTTTAGTGTAATTCAATTTGTATTTGTTAGCCACTACAAGCCATTTCTAAGAGAGATCCTTGCCACCTACAAAGAATCCGAAATTCAAAGGATAGGTGTCTTAAGAAGATAATACTCGTATCATCAATTGTTGTTGTTTTTTTTCATTTCTTCAGTATGCAGAGTAATAAAAATCAAATTGAAAATAATGATAAAATTATGCAAACACTGGCCAATGAATCTCACCCTAATAGGCGGACAAATTATTTCCTCCCCTTGAAAACATGGCAATAATATAATATCGAAAATAATAAAATGAAAACAACAATAAAAGTCTCTCTACATCCTGACATCATGGTGGTAAAAGTAATAAATAAAATTACAGTAAACATTAACAAAAGGGATTTGTCCTTTAACAAGGGGGATGATTATGATGATGATCATCATCATGACGATAAAGAATGGAAACCTTGAAGAAAAACTCACTACTACGCAATATGATGCACATCCTCCATACTGTCTCCTTCTCGCTTACTGTTGAACTCGAACGTGGTAAATTCCAAAAATACAAGGGCCCTCTTCTTCCTTTATTCTATTATAAGAGATGTTATTAATTCATTTTCCACCACCAGGCATTCACCAGTAATATCACCATTGTCATCAAACATATTTTGCTGAAAAGATTTTCCATGATATCGCCATGTAGATGTACGCGACTAATCATTAATCATTTTTTTCGTCCTTCTTATTCTGCCGCTCCTGTTGAAGCGAGTCTATGTAAGTAAAGTAATATTGCAATACGAGTATATACGAGTATTAGTATATCATATTTCGGACTAATAGTCTCACCGGTCTCTCTAAAAAAGAAGGATGGACACGTATCATAGAACAAACAGTCAACTATATCCGCTTTTGTTTCTTCCCAAGGACATCTACTCATCACAGAAATAGTCCGGAAAGCATCATCATCAACATAGAAAGAAGCCAGCATATCACCACATGAAGATTTATGACGCGAAACCTAATTGTTTCAGTTATGATGATATGTATGTTATACTTATGTGAAGAAGGACGAACAGTGACGATAGTACAACTATACAGTGATTTGAGTATTGTTATAATCATAGTAAAATCTATTAATCATTTTGGTAGAGGAAAGATTGAAGGTTCAGTTGAAAAGGATCCTGGCACGACTGATTACTTTCTGAATGGAAGGAAACTCGAATTTAGAGCGAACGATTAGGAAAGGAAGTGATATCGAGTTTTATGCAGTCCACTAATACTTTGAATATGACGAAGCGGAAAATTCACAAATTGAAGCAATCAATTTTAGATGGATGCGATTGTATAATGCGCGTGATTATTAAGTAGATTTCTGCGAGTTTGAGTTGTTCCTTTCAATTTATTTAAATACCAAGTAATATATGTTTTTGGAGAGAAAAAAATTAAGTCTCTTCCTGACTATCAGGAGGGTTTTAACGTATCAATCTTGCAATTCCGAGAGCTAGATATCGTGCCAAAGCTCTGGTTTTAAGCTGTTCCTCCTAATTTCACACCAGTAATACTTATTGAGATAAACTTGTTATTCGAATTTCATATTGCATTTGTATTACTAAATTTCTGCCATAACTTTAAAGGCCTTTCTTACTGCCATATCCTAGATACCAACCCCTCAAAAAGTGCATAACAGCATGTAATCGTATTATAGTCATTTTCCATGCACTCTTAACTCTACTAATACTTTTCATCATACAAAATACTTATTAAAATATAAAAATTTGTTTCCATCAAAGTTTATAGCCCCAAAAACAGATTACTCCATATTTTTCACCCAAAAAACATTACATACAAATTCATTAGCATATTGTTTGATGCATTCACTTATGTCTGCCATGGGGGTGTATAAATAAAATATACAGAAATAGCTCGAAGGAGATGGCCAATATCGCCGGGGGCGAAAAAAATGAAACATTATCCTTTTTGATGGTGGCGACCATCTATTCACCGCACTATTCAACCATTTCATATTATATTGTGCACACTGGCATTTACGAAATTTCATTTCCATGGTCACACATTGAACCCTGACGACACTATACGCGATTACATATTATACGACACAGGGTGTCTGCGTAAGGGCTGTTTGACGTCATCAGCAATTGTCCTAATAATTTCAAACGACACAAAACATAGGGTTGTATGATACTGTTCTTAGTGCTTCCTGAATTTTTATTGAAACTCAGGGGCTAAAGAGTAGGAGGCGAGGTAAAAGGGGAAGGAGTATTTTTAGGGTTGAAAATTGTGTACTGTATGCATATAGTACTCTGCTAGACCGTTAAGAGATTGTGGTTGATTCGAAGAAAATAAATCGGTAACAATTAAAATTTGGTATTGAAGGATGTGAAAGGATTGTGGTGAGAAAGGTGCTTATTTTGCATTCAAAGTGGTTTTTTTTGGAAAATCAAATATATTTTGCAGCTAATAATATCGAATTAAGTGCGTAAAATGAAGTTCGAACTCAAGCACTTCGATTATTCTTAATGAAAAAGTTATGGAAGAAGCGCAAGATTTTTGTTAACTCGAAAGCATTGTGGGCATGGACGATAGACCAGAAAAGAATATCGAAACTCGTATAAATGAAGCTCGTCGACGGTATTCCTTCCCCATTCTGGAGGTTAAGAGAGATCTCCCTTCGTACGAAGCTGTGAGTACCTGACGCATGCATTAAATCCTTCTTATTATATAGTTGTAGTTCATGGAAAGTGACCGTTTTACTTATCAAAAAACTCAAAATTTGTGTGCCCCCGACGCATTTAAGGGATATTTTTATTTTTTTCCAGAATGACCTGTGTTATAGGCAATTTCGGCCTTTATGTGAAATACACAAACACAGTCATGGAGGGGAGGAATGGGATTGAGAAGGTTGGGGGAGGGGAGTGCGAACGACCGTAGCGAGTGGAGAAGCTGGTATATTGCTCAGTTGTACTTAATGGATATATTTCCCAGAAGTGATCTTTAAAGGCGAACTTTGGAGTAGAAATGGACAGACTAAAATATTCACAGAGATTCTTAGGTGGAAGTGGCAGTGGATCGTCACACCTTGGGGAAATTAGATCAAAACATCGCGCAACAAGCTCTGGATTATAGTCCTCAAGGAACACTTTAGGTCATTTGACTATGTACCACATTGTTGTGAATCTCTTTAATACTACCATTATTTTTTTTTCTTAGATAAAATTTTTGGTATTGTTTTTTTTTATCCTCATACGCATTCTCCACATGCATAGTCGCTTTTTTTTTATTCCTTGACCGTTCCTAAATACGAAGGTGCCAAAAATAATGAATAATTTAAAAATAAAAAATATAATATAATTTAATCTATACATATAAATACAATTGTAGTGTCTGTCTGTTATTTGCTTATAAATGGCTATAAATTAGTTTTTTGCTTTATTTGGACAATAACTAAGCAGAAACACACGTTTTTAAAAATTTTCTCTGTCTGTCTGTCTGTCTTTCCGGTTTTCACGCAAAAACGACTGAACCAATTGTAATGATACTTTCAAAGTTTATTAGATGTGCACCAAGATTTAATCTGCGTGTGGTCTTATTACAATACCCCCACGCCTTCCACCCCCTCCCATTCAAAATGAATCATTTTCAAAAATGTACAATAATCAAATTTTCTTCAAAACCATTGGAGGAAATCATTTGAAATTTAGAACATACTATTTTTATGAGAAATGTGATCTATGGTATGCAAACTATTTGAATCCCCTTACTCCTTCCACCACCTCCCATACAAACAGCACTTTTTCATAAAATGTTATTCACCAATTTTCTCATTACGTGTAGCTTAAATGTTGTACTTTATCCTTAATTTGCATTATTATTAATATCGGGAAAAAATTAACCGAGTAGCTTCACTCCTTCTACCCCCTCCCATACAATATGACACAATTCCACGACTACACAAATTCGATTTTCTTGTAAATCGTGAATGATGCAGATCTGAAATTTAAAATATATCAGTTGCATAATGATTTTAGTTGTTTCACAAAAATTCACTTAAAACCACCATCTCCTTCCACCATAAATGCCCAGTATTGTGATTCTTGCGCGGACAAAGTCGCGAGGGATCGCTTGTAAATAATAAAACCATGGATGGAATTAATCAGGGCAACACTTCAATAAATCTTTTTGGCGCCAAAATAATCGACCAGAATGAAAAAAAAACATAACAGGACTACGATTGGACGTAAAGCCCAATCGTGCGATACTTTAGATGAAAGAGAAATTTTTAAGAAATTCTGAATGGGAAATTGTAGAGGGGATGACGACATTGACCTGATTTTATCACATCACGCTAGAGTTGTTATCACAATGTTTTATATAGAATTTTGGATTCAAAAATTTAGAAAATTAGTGTATTGGATTTAGTGAAATTATGCAGTTTGTATGGGAGGTGGTAGAAGGAGAAGCGAGTTCTTAAAGGCTTTTTCAGAAATAACTGTAAACATCATGCTTTTGACGTGTATAAATTGCAAATCAGTGACATTCATACTTTTCAGGAAAATCCAATTTTCGTAAAGCTGTAAAATTGTGTCAAATTGTATGGGAGAGGGTACAAGAAGTAAAGCTAATTTTTTAATTTTTATGTTTGGTCTTATTAATAATTCTAAATAAATTTTATGTGCTCAATTTCAGCTCGATAAATTTTATACGTGCTGAGTAAATTTGTTGAGAGTGTTTCATGAAATAGTGTGGTTTGTACGGGAGGTGGTGTAATGAAGGAAAGGAATCAAATAGTTTTTATAGAGTAGATTGAAATTATCATAAAAGTGATATATTCCAAATTTCAGATCAATAGCTTTTATATTTTTCGCGGAAATCCGTTTATTGTCAAATTGCGAAATTGTGTCATTTTGTATGGGAAGGGGTAGAAAGTGTTAAGATAATCATCTAATTTTTTTTTAATATTAATTATAATTTAAAATAAATATTTAGTGCACAATTTCAGATTGATAAATTTTATACGCACTGAGTAAATAGGCTTAGAGCATTTCATGAAAAAGTGCAGTTTGTATGGGAGGGTGGTAGAAGGAGGAAGAGGATACAAATAATTTCCAAACAGTAGATTGATATCATCATAAAAGTATTATATTCCAAATTTCAGGTCAATAGCATTTACACTTTTCGATCAAATACGTTTATTGTCAAATTGCGAAATTGTGTCATTTTGTATGGGAGGGTGCAGAAGGGGTGCAGTGATTTCGCCCGTTCACGAACTTGACCTTACTTTTTTTGGTCAAAAACGATGTGTACAAAATTTGAGCTCTCTAACTCTACGCGTTCTCAAGCTAGAGAGGACACGGACGAACAGACGGACGGACGGATGGACATCCGGTTTTGAGTTTCTTAAGTGATTACATGAACTTCTGTATTATTCATTTTTTTCTCCGAGCCATATTTCTTGGCGTTACAAACTTTGTGGCAAACTTATTGTGGCGGCACCAATAATATAGTCTGCCACACCTTTATGTCTCGACGATGAGCGTCGCCAGAGGGCGTCAATAAAAACCGCCTGCGTCCGGGGGCGAGCGATGTTTGCGCCTTTGAGCGATGACTTGTTTAGCTCTGACAAGAGCTATTGCGTTCTTTTACTCTTTGGTATGTTTGCTCTAAATAAGAAGTCCGTACTGCTTGCTTTACAATTCAATACTAATTTATTTGTCCTAAATACTTAGCCTACTTATACCTAATATTGTAGTTATTGGTTTTTTCCTACCTAATATACTTTTATCAAATCTCCTGCTTGACCTAACGGTCAGCCTAAAATGCGAAGTGCATTCTACAATAGTTGCTTTTGCCCTAACGGGTCCAATTTAAAACGATCTAGCAATATTTGTGTGCCATTTGCGTACATGTCGAGGGGCTAATTGCGACACAGACCACTATTTGGTAAAGACCAAGTTTCGATGTCGAATCGCAAACCGAGGACACTCAAAAATACAACCGGTTCCTAAATTCGACATAAAGAAACTCAAAAACGAGAAAATAGTTGCGAAATATGCGTTAGCCTTGGAGAGGCACTTCGCGACAATGCTGAATACCGCTGTCAGCATGCCAATAGAAGAAATGTGGCAAAAAATCAAAGCTGGCATTACATCTGTTGCAGAGGAGGTGATAGGACAACAACCCCGGCGCAAAAGAAATGATTGGTTCGACAAAGAATGCCAAGATGCCTTAGAACGAAAAAATGAAGCTTACAAAATATTAACGGAACGGCCGACACGAGCCAAACAAGACAAGTACAAGAATCTTAGACGATTTGCAAACAAAATATGCTGACAAAAAAAACGGAAGTACAATAATGACGAAATTAAAAACATGGACGAACAATTTAAATTACACAACACAAGAGCCGCGTATTCCCTTGTCAAAAGGATGAAAGAAGGTTTCAAACCGAAAACGACCCTATGCAAGGATGCGGAAGGGAACATTATAAGTAACGCGGAAGATATAAAACTAAGATGGGCACAATATTTTGAACACCTTCTTAACCCGAGCCCATCACCTACACGAACAGCAGCAGCAGATACAATAGCAGGTATAACTGATGTAACAGCTGATGAAGGATCCGCTTTGAGTCCTCCCACACTCGAAGAAGTAAAAACAGCCCTAAGGAACCACCCAAACAACAAAGCGCCGGGCACTGATCAAATCCCAGCTGAACTTCTGAAAGCCGGCGACACCTGCATAGCGCATCTCCTACATAGATTAGTCGCGGACATATGGACGCAGGAAATACTTCCTGAAGATTGGCGCAAGAGCATCATATGTCCAATTTATAAAAAAGGTGACAAACTCTGCTGCGAAAACTACCGAGGAATATCTCTGTTGTGTACGTCTTATAAGATTTTGACGAAAATTCTAGAAAAGAGAATTAAGCCCTATGCTGATAAAGTAATTGGTGAATACCAAGGCGGATTTAGAGCTGGACGCTCAACTACGGACCAGATATTCTCAGTTAAACAGGTGCTGGAAAAGTGCTGGGAATATAATATTGATGTGCACCAGATATTTGTTGACTTCAAACAAGCATACGACAGTATCGACAGGCGCGTACTGTATAAAATCATGTTGGAGTTTGGAGTCCCACCGAAACTGGTTCGACTGACAAGAATGACAATGACTGAGTCTTCGTCACAAGTCAGAGTAGAAAACGATCTGACTTCCAGTTTTAAAACAGACAACGGCCTTAAACAAGGTGACGGCCTCGCACCAATGCTTTTCAACTTAACACTCGAATATGTTGTTCGGAAACTTCCCGTTGACACCAAGGGAACACTATGCTTCAAATCCACACAACTCGTAGCATATGCCGACGACATAGATATCCTTGCAAGATCTCTGGAGAGTGCTAAGGAAGTATTTGTAAACCTTGACTCGGTAGCAAGGGAAGTTGGACTACGCATTAATGAAAACAAAACAAAAATTATGACGCAAACTAGGAAAAAGACGCCAATCAGACAAAATATTACAGTAGGAGACTATAACCTAGAAAACGTAGACAACTTCATATATCTAGGGGCAAATCTATCGAAGGATGGAAGCGAACCCATCGAAATTAAAAGAAGGATAATGATGGCAAACAAGACTTATTATTCGGTACTTCCAATAATCAAAAACAAGAACGTGCACAGGAAAACAAAACTTAAGCTATACAAAACAATCATAAGACCTGTGATATGCTATGGCAGCGAAACGTGGACATTAACTCAGGCGTCCGAAAAACGACTTAACGCCTTTGAAAGGAAGGTCCTCAGAAGAATCCTCGGACCTGTGAGGGAAGACTCGATCTGGAGAATACGATACAATAGAGAATTGTATGCCATCTTCGACAATCCAGAAGTGTCAACCCTCATAAAATTTAAAAAATTACAATGGGCTGGTCATGTGGAGCGGATGGATGACGGAAGAATTCCCAAACGCACACTAAAAGGGAAAGTCAACGGACAAAGACCGGTCGGAAAACCACGAAAGCGCTGGGAGGATTCGATTGACGCAGACAGCAAATCACTGCTAAGATTTTCAAACTGGAGGACGCGGTCACTGAACCGAGATGGATGGAGGCAAAGCATTCAGGAGGCCAAAGTCCGATTTGTAGCGCCATCGTAAGTAAGTAAGTATTTAGTTGGACACAGTCACGTCCGACTAAATAGCCCACACTTATAAAAATAAAACAGTTTTTTTTCTGATCTGCCCGCCAAAAAAAGAAAGCAGGAAAAATTTGGCGGTGTAGTTGGCTCTAAGGACTGTTCGCTAGCAGCTAGTGAAAGGGAAAAAAATTATTTTTGAAAGAAGAAAGTTTTTTTATAAGACAAAAAAACATCGCGCAATAAAAGAAAAGTTTATAAAAATATTTGTTATTTTGTTTGTTTTTTTTTTTGTTGAAGAATGTTATAAAGTTAGTTACAATAATTTTGGTTACAATAAGATTTTCTTGTATTTGGTTAATAACACATCAAAAGATCTGAAAGTTGTGAATAATAAGAAACATGTAGTAAAAAAATGCTTCGCAACGTAATAATAATAACAAAACATGTAAAAAAAAATTAAATGATTAATATAAATAAACTGCCAGAAGTCAGGCGCAATTTTATTATTTTTGGGACAAGTTGAAAATACATGGAAAACTAATATGCAGTTTGGAGTGGTTAAGGAAAACTAAGTGGAACCCCCTTTCACAGGTGAAACCCCCTTTAGGGCAGGGCTGCTGTTAACACTTAATTGGGGTCGGTGCATAACAATTGTGGAATTTTTATTAATTTTTGATCCTAAGCATCGACCTTAAGCTGTTGCCAGGACTTGTTTATTCCTCTGGCCTCCTGTCCAACTGCTCAATTCCATGTGTTACATGGTCGACCAGCACGACGTCTTCCTTGAGTATTATAATTCAGAGCCTGTTCGGCGATGTTTCGTTCGGGTTTACTCAAAGTTGGCACTTCCGCCTTTGAATCTCAATACCTATTTTAGTCTGGCCAGTTGTACTTCAAAGTTTGTCGTCAGAGATCACTCCTGACCAGAATATTCCTATAATGCGTCGGAGGCATTGGTTCACGAAAGTCTGTAGTTTCTTGGTAAGTCGAACGGTCACTTTCCACGTAGTACAACCATATAACAACACGTCAAAAACTCGCAGCTTCGTGCGAAGGGAGATCTCTCTTAACCTCTAGAAAGGGGAAAGGATACCGAGCTTTATTTAGACGAGTCTCAATATCCTTTTCGGCTTCGCCGTCCATGCTGACAATTTTCAGCTTCCTAGCTGGAACCATGGTTGAGATATTCGAATTCTTAGTTTTCAGTTTTAGTGCTTCCCCTTAACCTGTACAGCAAAAAAATGGGTGTCCGCCTGAAAACCGCAACCATCTACAATACACCCAAAAATGAACTTTCTATCTTGGGGTTTGGGAGTTAATTTGCGCTGAGCGTACACGTAAACTGGCATACAGCCAAACTGTTTATACTCTAGATGAAATCGCACGCTGTCGAAAGTCTTCTCGAAGTCCATAAACATAAAATGTAGTGGCGTACTCAATTCGGCTGACTGTTCCAATATTATCCGTAGGGTATTTGAGAGATCGGTACAAAACGACCCTTTACGGAATCCAGCCTGATAAACTTCGAGAGTGCTATCCAAAACATCACTAATCCTATTGAGAATTACCTCAGCCATGATTTTCGATACGGCAGTAAGTAGACATATACCGCTTTGCACATATCCCACAGATTCTTCAGCACTAGTTAGAAAAGGGTTTCTGGCTGCCTCCCAATTGGCGTCCAGTGTGCGTATTTCATATTCGCCCCCAATGTGGATGACTTTTCGCGTAGAATGGTGGTGTACTCGCGCTTTATGTTGGGATCTGTGAGTTTATCCACATTAAGCTTGTGCTTCAATTTGTGGTCGTCGGATAGCTGTTGTACACAATCTCAAGCAATCTCAAGTGGTGATCGCTCTCCACGTCAACTCCACGTTTCGGTGTTAGTTGGGGCGTAGCACTGTAGAGTTGTGACGTTTTTAACGACGAGAATACTATCCGAGATTGGTTTCCAGCTGATGTGACTGTTTCTCGCTCTCGGTGTTAGGACGACCTCCATGCCATTTCTGGCTTCATTCTCAGAGCCAACGTACAGAATGGTGTGTCCTTTCGGGGTTCGTTCTTCTTCTGTCCACCTGACCTCACTCAAGCCAAGATTGGGATGTTATAGTGCTCCATTTCACGGCCGATCACTGATTGGCGGTGCAAGGACCGAGTGACCCCAGCCAATCCGCGCCATTTAGTGTTCAAGCCAATCATAATCCATTTCGAATGCAAAAAGTCGTTACTGTAGAATCAGTCCGTATCCGAGGTAATGTATCCGTTTCTCGTATCAGTTAGGATTTAAGATCACAGGTGATAAGCAGGACTGGCTGTGGGTGAATTCTACTGCCCCCATCCCACAGGGGGATAGTTATCTCAGGTCCGTGGAGTCGCTAGTCTTCAAAGATAGTACCAGAAATTAGTAAAACCTCATCCTATAACTACCCTTACGGGTAATCTATGGTACAAAAATCATTTGAAACTCCCCACTCCTTCTACCACCTCTCGCATAAAATGCACTTTTCATGAAATAATATAAACCAATTCACTCAGAACTTATAAAATTTATCGAACATAAATTTTAAACAAAATATTTATTTAGAATATTTAGTAAGACCAAAGAAATTAGATGATTAGCTTCACTCCTTCTACCCCCTCCCATACAATATGAAACAATTTCACAACTTTTCGGAAAGTCGATTTTCCTGAAAAGTTTGAATTCAACTGATCTGCGATTGAAAACATGTCAAATGCATGATGTTTATAGTTATTTCTGAAAAAGTCATTAAGAACTCGCGCCTTCTCCTAGCATCTCCCATACAAACTGCACAATTTCACTAAATCCAATACACTAATTTTTTCAGGACTTATTAAATTTTTGAAGCTTAAATTTAAAAAAAAAAAAAAAACATTTTGATAGCAACTCTTGCATGATGAGAAAAAATTGGTTCAATGCCGTTGCCCCTTCTACCACTCCACATACCAAATTTCTTAAAATCAAAAACTGTCTCTTCATCTAGAGCATAACATCCTGCCTTACTTCTGTTTTATTATTATTTTTTTTTTCTTCATTTTTAGGCTATTTTAGTCATGAAAAGCGAAAAAATAAAATTTCAGGGTAGCAAATTTCTTGTTTTTTCCGAGTCGATCACAATACTTTATTATTGAAATAATAAAGTAAAATTAAGAATATGAAAATAAAAGTTATCAAGACGGAAGACGAAGATTCAGAATCTGGATTCAGCAAGGACTCCACCAAAGTACAGTTTTTATTTACATGAATTTTTTGTCCATATTTCTTGAAGTATTATTTATTTGAAATGAAAGTATTTCAACTAAATAAAAATTCAAGAAATATTATCAAATTACCTATATATAATAATATGTTACCTAACATAAAATTCTTTTAATATATTTTCAATGTTGAAATTTGTATGCCGTATATAGGAACTTTGCCACCCGTCTATAGTTTTGTCGTCGTTCATGCAGATACATTTTTCTCTTGTTTTTGCGAAATTCGGGTAATGATGAGTCACCATATGGGTGCCCTGAGTCAGCCCATCAACATGAAAGATTATTATTCCTACCTCTTCTACCCCTCTCGCCCGGGATGTTTTTGTTGCAGCACTATCAAGGATGGGCCGCTGTCCCACTCAAAGAAGCCCCAATAAAAATCTGTGATGATAGTGCGGCTCCGAAGCCGGATTTTCGTTATATGGAAGCGAGCAGTTGAGCAGTAGGCCATTGGAATAAATAAGTCCGGGCGACAGATAAAGGCCAATGCTCACGATCGCGCCTTATGGAAGAGAACTGTTTCTGTCCTTTGGCTCTATAAGATGTCTTCGCAGGATTGATTCATCGATTGAACTATAAGTTTAATTAGTTCTTAAGCTATCCCAGCAAACAAATTAATTCGTTAAATAATCGTTAAAGAATTATGTTAACGAACGATTCAATCGTTAACGAGTCATTAACGATTCACCAAGCGGACATTCGTTACTTTTAACAATTCATTAATGAATTCTAAAACGCTTACAAGAAACGAGTATATGTATAAGCAAGTATATAATCGTTATCAATGAATCAATTGCCGTTAATGATTTTTATTTTGATGCATTAATGAATATCTTTAACGATTCATACAGACATTTTTTATGAAAGATTAACGATTAATTTAAGAACTTGACACACAAGCACACGCAGTCTCTTCAGCAAACTCCAGCTTTTTCACCGTTTGCATTTGAGATATCGACACGAAATAATTTTTAGCTCTTTTCATGCACATAGTGAAATGAAAACTGCTGGTATATACATAACTAGGTCGACGTTGAGTGACCCTTTTTGTTTGGTTTGCATATAATCATCACGCAGTTTATTTATTTTGTGACATTTCATACTCGTTTTAAGATCATAATTTGCGAGCGCTCGTCAATTTGTTTGCTGAGATATCACTTATATGAAACGTTTCGCTTGCGCTCTTGCTCGCCTTTTTGCAGTCTATCATTCCATTTCACGAATTGCGTTGCACACTGTAGAAGTTACTTTTCTTTTCCTATTCGATGCAAGACTCCAAAATATAAAAAAAATCATAGTGTATAGACTTGCAATAAAACATCCGCGTAACTTCCCTCTGCCTCTTTCTCCCTCTCTCTTTCTCTCTCCCTCTATTTCTCTCTCTAAATGTTTGCCACTCGACCAAAACCACGGCTTAAATTGTCTTTGAAAATTCCTTTGCACCTAAATGAAAGTATCTGAACAAGACTTGAACTAGCTTGCAATTTTCTTACTCTTCCATTTCATTACGAATCTCCAAAATTTTCCAAAAAATAACCTTAGCCGACATTCCGGTACACCCAAAAAATCTGCATATTAATTTCCGAATGCTGTAACAGTTCATAGAAACAAAGATCAAATTATATTTTTTTCCTGTATTCACAATGATTAAAACCCATGCCACTGGTTGGCATAAAAACGAATTCCGCTTATTAACTTCTCCATTGCGAAATTGAGATATTACAAAAGTTTTGAAAAACGTCCTGCGGACCACTTAACAAATACCCATTCATCGAAAACACATACCGCCCTGTGGAGTCCACTTGATGTGTAATATACACTTCTTCTCATTTTTGCAATTTTTCTGAATAACTCAATGTCGAGTCCTTCAGGACCTCTTCATTTCAGTATGTTTTTTTTTACTGTTACCCCTATTTGGCCGAAAGAATTTTAATTCGAATTTATTTGTGATTTCAACCCCTTGTACCCCGAACCTTCATAATCCTGATGGCTTCCTGGCTGGCTGTTGTATACTTTTCTAATAAAGGGCCCATTAAAAACGTACACAAAATCAGTTTTTGCTATACTTGACGTTTTTCGTAATTGTTTTCAAGTACGTTTCGAAAAGGATTTTTTTTTTAATTTTTTTTTTTAATTATATTGAAATTCAAGCTTACTTCAAAATATAGGTGGGTAGTTTCACTCAATCTGTTGAGTTAGTAGTAGTCTTGAATTGCGCCAGTATATATTTGCCAGCCAAAACGACAGGACGACCGAGTATAAAAACAGCTGAAATGATGAGAGGAAGGTAAAAGTATAAAAAAACGTCCATCTATCGAGACATTTTGCAGCTCTGAAAGCTTCCGTAGAAAGGATCTCGAGAATAAAAGTCAAGTGCGCTCCTTAGCTCATTGGAGTGACGATACACCTACATATTTATTACAAATGAAAAGTTTTTCCAGCTAAACAGCTTCAATATATTTAGATGTATACGAAACGTACACACCGTACAATGAAAGGGTTGAGAAAAAAAATGAGGACTCTGTTCAGGATCTCGAGTAGAATGCTAAGTGAAAGAAATAAACTGGCATATATGAAGTACCTCAGTATAGAGAATGTAGAATAGCCCCCTAGAATGGCTGCAATGTGTATCGCGCACGGAAGGACGAAAATGAGTAAAATCAGGAACAAGGCTGACTTTGTCGCTATACACCAGAAGAAAAAACCTTTAGAACAGAATAATTATTTCCATTATTTGTACCGAATAGGAAAAGTTTTTATTTTGTATTTTTGTTGTTAAAAACAAAACAAAACTTCGTCCTTTTTTCTATTCTTTGTAAGTCAGAAAAAAGTTGGTTTGCTTTATATTAATTTGTTTTAAGTTCTCCAGAGACTTTCATTTCATATTAGTCCGTTATTATTGTACTAGTAGTGTTTTATGATTGTAGATATCTAAATACTCGTACGTGAAAATTCTATATTACTTTTTATAGTAGTAAGCAAGTAATTCTTGCTACTTTATATTCTTTTATAGTGATTTTGATTCTACGAAATGTTAGCTAGTTTTTGCCCTTACAAGTAGTCTTTATCGCATTTTATGTTCTATTTGAAAAAAAATGCTGCGCTCTAAAGAATAGTTTGTATCCGTATCCGTATCCGTATTGGTAGAAAGGTATCACATTTCTGGAACCGAATTTTTGGAAGGTGCAGCTTGACTGACCTGAATTTAAGTAGTAAGTATAAAACATTTTTATAGCTACTTTAGCATGATGGGGAAAAAAATAGTTCAATGCTATCACCCCTTCTAACACTCCCCATACAAAATTTCTTGGAATCACAAAAAATTCTATTTCATCTAGAGTATCTTGAGATTGCGTTTTACGCGCAATCGTAGCCCTGTTATGTTTTTTTATAAAATGAAATTTTATTGTGGAAAAAATATTGATAGTAACTACTCTGGTGCTGTTCAATATTTCCAGTTTCCACAATATTGAGCCATTTTACTTTATTATTCTAATGATAAAGTATTGTGATCGACACAAGAAAAAAAAAATTTGCTACCCTGAAATTTTTTTTTCACGTTTCATGACTAAATTAGCCTAAAAATGCAAAAAAAACATAACAGGAGTACGATTGGGCATAAAGTCCAATCGTGCGATACTCTAGATGAAAGAGAAATTTTTGTATCTTGAGAAATTTTGTAGGGGAAGTGGTAGAGGGGGTGACGACATTGAACTAATTTTTTCACATGACGGTAAGGTTGCTATCAAAATGTTTTATACAAAATTTAGGATTTAAAAATTTAATAGGTACTGAGAGAATTAGTATATTGGATGTAGTGAAGTAGTGCATTTTGTATGGGTGGTGATAGAAGGAGGGGCGAGTTTTTAATGACTTTTCAGAAATAACTATAAAACATGCTTTTGACATGTCTCAAATTGCAGATCAGTAGTATTCATACTTTTCATGAAAATCGACTTTTTATAAAGTTGTGAAATTGTGTCATTTTGTATGGGAGGGGGTAGAAGTGGTAAAGCTAATCGCCTAATTTTTTTTTTGTTTTACTAATAATTCTAAATAAATATTTAGTGCACAATTTCAGCTCGGTCAATTTTATACGCACTGAGTAAATTGGCTTAGAGCATTTCATGAAAAAGTGCAGTTTATATGGGAGGTGGTGGAAGGAATGGGAGGACTCAAATAACTTTTGTACAGTAGATTTATCTCATCATTTAAGTAATATATTCCAAATTTCAGATCAATAGCATTTATATTTTTCGAGCAAATCTGTTTATTATGAAATTACGAAATTGTGTCATTTTGTATAATATATAATTTTGTATAATATATAATTTTAATTTTAATAAATATTTCGTGCACAATTTCAGCTCAATAACCATTATACGCACTGAGTAAATTGGTTTAGAGCATGTCATGAAAAAGTGCAGTTTGTATGGGAGGTGGTGGAAGGAGGGGGAAGACACAAATTATTTTTATAGAGTAGATTGGAATCATTATAAAAGTATTATGTTCCAAATTTCAAATCAATGTCATTTGTACTTTTCGAGCAAATCCGTTTATTGTCAGATTGCGAAATTGTGTCATTTTGGACATCCGGTTTTGAGATTTTTGAGTGATTATATGAA
Source organism: Chorisops tibialis (assembly GCA_963669355.1). Lineage (NCBI taxonomy): Eukaryota > Metazoa > Arthropoda > Insecta > Diptera > Stratiomyidae > Chorisops > Chorisops tibialis. The sequence continues at coordinate 164,539,674 of OY770263.1, read as the reverse complement.
CTTCTGTATCATTCATTTTTTTCTCCAAGCCTTATTTCTTGGCGTTACAAACTTTGTGGCAAACTTATAATACTCTCAGATTTCATCTAAAATATAAAAATCCGTCCCGTTGTACGCCGTCCGCCGTCATATCTCCGAGACCGTTAAAGGTAGAATGTTCGTTTTTGAGTGGATTGTTGATTGGGTAAGTGAGCTCTATTTTCTAAATTTTGGGGGTGTTAGGTGGAAGGGGGAGGCGGGGGAAAGGAAAAAGCCGAAAACTACACTTGCTAATATCTCCACTACGAATGCAGATTAAAAGTTGAAAATCAGTAGAGATATAAAGAAGGTTGTGGGACAAAAATAATTTAATTTTTTTATCCATTGGCGTCCGAAAAGGGGGGGGATAAAAACAAATTGTCGGCCGAATGGTTTTTTTCAAATGATTATATCTTCGAAATTACTTATCGTAAAAAATTCATATTTTGGGAGCGTCAAGGTGACATATAGTTCCATCTGAATCATATTAGAGAGTGGTTAATTATTGTAAGAGGGACGGTCAGGCGGGGTGCAAAGAAAAACACTTAAAAATTAATATCTCAACTATCTTTTAAGCTATGTAATTCAAACTTGAAACGTATATTAAACTATACTAGGAAAATACAAGAAAATGTTGAAATAATAATAGTGGGGGGATATGGGGAGCATTTCAAAAATGGAGCACTTTTCAAAATTACAAATCCTTATATCTCAAAAAAGAGTACAGATATCAAATCGAAAATTTGTCAGATTGTAGAACTATATAATAGTTAATTTTGGTAAAAATTTTAAGTTGGGAGGTGTAAAGGGAGGGAGGTGATAAGCAAAAATGCCGAAAATTTTGAGTAATTTTTTTAGGGGTCTGGTGAAAGATACAAAGTTTAAATTTTGCATGTAGATACGTCTATTTGATGTAGATAGAAAAATAATAATAACTTCATCCATAATTGTTATAAACTGACCCCCCCCTCGGTCTAACGTGCACAAGGTGTTTCATGTGCATTGAAAAAAACACATAGACTGAAAATTTTTGAGTGAAATTGTAAGGTAGAACCTTGAAAATTTGCGAAATGCATTTAAAAAAATCCCTAAATATATAAAATATTAACTGGTCGAAAACCTTTAAAACTTCTACCCCCTCCCATACAAAATAATTTTTGCCACCATTTTTAAGAAATCAATTATCACCTAACTATTAAAAGATACCAATTTGAAATTTTGTAGAAAAACTTATAAAAATAGTTGAAATTAAATTGCGTTAAAAGTTTTGAAATCGCGCTTGCCCTTCTACCCCCTCCCATACAAAAGTATGATTTCGACCAATTTCATTAAATCAACTAATAACCAACAAATTAAAAGTTACGAACTTGAAATTTTGTACGAGCACCTTACAATAGAAAAAAAAGAAAATTACATCACAAGTTTTACGATTCCCCTACCTCCTATAATATTTCTAGTCGGAGAACGCTCGTAGTCTATATAAATTCGCACGTAATGCAGCGACTTGTGCTATACGCAACGCAAAACGTCAGTATTTTAGCCGAAAGCTTGATCAGAGCGAAAGAAGACTGAGTGCGAAAACGGCCTATGTTACCCATAGATCCAAAAAAAATTCGCATAAAAAATGCTTTTCTCCCAAATGAACGATTTTGATTGGTTCGCTCAAGGTTATTTTACCCAAAACTTTAAACAGCTGATTACTAAGCCATATTTTACACGTAGATTGTTCGCATATGTGCGTGGAGATTGCACGCTTATTGGTGAGCTCAGTTCGAGAAGTTCTTTCCCGTTTGCCAACTGTTTTACGTATAATGAAACTGTGAGCATGATTACCCTCGAAATGGCTATGGAGCAACTTAAAGATGGCAGGTGTATGTAGTAAGGAGCGATTCGGTACTAATTTGAATGCAGACATATTAAATGCCCATTTCCTGAATAATGCATCTACTTCCAATATCTCTTCAAGTAATAGATCAACTGACGGCCCTAGGATCAATAATAACACCAACTCCTTCTCATTTCGAGGCAATGCAGGATTATATACTGAGCAACAAAATGCTATTCTCTTTTCAATCTGGTTCCCGGCCTCGATACAGTTGTGAATCTGCACTAGTTTAAGAAACCTCGGATATTAGAGCCGCTTTGGACAAGAATATGATAACCTACCTTGTTCTCTTAGACTTCTCTAAAGCCTTTGACATGGTGTACCACAACAGACTTCTAGACAAGCTATCGTCAATCTTCAATTTCTCCACTAATACGGTCAAACTAATTGGTAGCTACTTAGCTAACAGGCATCAGCAAGTTAGAATGGATCATGTTCTATCCTCGTCGTTACCCCTTCTGTGTTATGTTCCCCAAGGATCAGTCTTAAGCCCACTACTTTTCAGCATTTATATTAATGATCTTCCGGAGATACTACAGGACTGCAGTATTCATTTGTACGCGGACGATGCGTAGATCTACTTAAGTAGGCCTATTGGATTAGTTAATGACGGTGTAAAGAGCGTAAATCGGGATGTTGCTCGCATATCAAGTCGATCTCAACTTAACCATCTTACGCTCAATGAGAAAAAATCTCAATGTATTGTATTTTATACCGGACTTGTTAATCCTAACACATGTGATCTTCCTCACACAATAGTTAACAATACACCCCTAGCAATTCAAACCCATGTAACAGATTTAGGAGTAATCCTTGACTCGGCAATGTCCGGATGTAAGCAAGTCGATGGTGTCCTAAAAAAGGTATACGGTAGTCTGAGAAGACTATGGGTTTTTGCTAGTGTCCTTCCTATGTATACCAGATTGAAGTTGGTGATATCCCTAATTATACCTTTCTTTACATACGGTAGTCTAGTATTTCCTAAACATGATTACAAATGTCAACACTGGCTAAATGTGGCTTTCAACGACTGTATCCGCTATGTATTTGAAATATGGCACTATGACCATATATCACAATATCGGAAGAGCATTCTAGGCTGCACATTATCCTCTTTCCTTAAGCGCAGATCACTAATTTTCCTGCATAATATTTTACAGAAAATGAGCCTCTGTATTTATGCGAATACTTAATACCTCTGAAAACCAACAGATATCGTAAATTTCTTGCTCCGCGTTTCGTTAAGACGGCTGGTCGTCCAAACCATAAGAATCTAGAATAGTCTTCCGCTTTATGTTCAGCGTGTTGATGATCTGAGTGCATTCAGGCGATTTTTGTATTCCATTGAGTTTTAATCTGTTTGTCTTTAATTTGATTTTAATATTCCTATAAACATACTTTTGGCGCTTCCTTCTTTTCGTTGATATTTTCCTAATGAGGATATTAGGAAAATATCAAACATTGTCTTAATTAGTTAATTAATTGTTATATATTTCTATCTTAGTTATTTTCCTCTTTATTCTATTTTGTTTCTTTGCTTTATAGTTTTCTAAACTTAACTTTATATTATTATACAATTATTGCTTTCTTATTATACTCTAGATGAAATCTGAGAGTATATTGTGTTTGCCTTACCGTTTGTAACGCTAAGAAATAACGCTCGCACAGAGCCGCCAAGGGTACAGAAATATTTGTTGTCGCTCAAAAACCTCGATTCCGAGTGACCGTCTGTCTGTCTGTCTGTCTGTCTGTCTGTCTGTCTGTCTGTCTGTCCGTCTGTCCGTCTGTGCGTCTGTCTACAGCACAACTCTCGAAAGCTTTGAGCTGTAGTGCTAAAAATTTGTGTGTGTCATTTTTAGCAAAAAAGTAACTTTAAGTTCGTGAATGGGCCATATCCCCCCACTCCTTCTACCCCCTCCCATACAAATTTCATGAAATTTCGAAAAATTAAGAAATTGATTTTCTTTGAAACTATCTAAGCTATCGACTTGAAATTTAGGTTAAAGTATTATGATATAGATGTCAATAATACCACAGAATATTGACCTGATCCCTTTACTCCTTCTACCCCCTCCCATACAAATGGACAATTTTGAAAAATACATATTTTCGATTTTCATTGAAACTTGTAAAGCTAGAAAGACGAAATTTTGTCAGAATTAATTCTACTGTAATTGAAATTTATTTTAGAAATAATTATCAACTTTACCTCACTCCTTCTACCCCCTCCCATACAAATTTCACGAAATTTTAAAATTTAAATTAAATTATTTTTCTTCGAAACAGTTAAAGCTATCAACTTGATATTTTGTATATAGTATACAAATAGAAATATTAATAATGCGAAAAAATTTTGTTTTGATCCGTACACTACTTCTACCCCCTCCCATACAAATGCAAAATTTTTGTTAAATGCACTTCATCGATTTCCATTCAAACTAGAAAAAGTACAAACTTCAAATTTTGCCAGAACTTGTTTCTTAATAATTGAAATAAGTGTTAGAAAAAATTATCAGCTCCACTTCACTCCTTCTACCACCTCCCATACAAATATCTGTATTATAAATTCAAGAAAAACATTTCTCCTTCAAGTATATGAGAGCTATCGACTTTGAAATTGAATCAAAGCATGGTGATAAGGATGATGACATACAAATAGAAATATTAATAATGCGAAAAAATTTTGTTTTGATCCGTACACTACTTCTACCCCCTCCCATACAAATGCAAAATTTTTGTTAAATGCACTTCATCGATTTCCATTCAAACTAGAAAAAGTACAAACTTCAAATTTTGCCAGAACTTGTTTCTTAATAATTGAAATAAGTGTTAGAAAAAATTATCAGCTCCACTTCACTCCTTCTACCACCTCCCATACAAATATCTGTATTATAAATTCAAGAAAAACATTTCTCCTTCAAGTATATGAGAGCTATCGACTTTGAAATTGAATCAAAGCATGGTGATAAGGATGATGATAAGCAGTTTCAAAATTATCTTAAGCACTCCACTTCCTCTGCCACCTCCCATATAAATGCCCCAGGAAAACTCTGACCAATTTCTTTAAAAATAAAGAACACTAAAAACTTTAAATTCAGCAAAAAACATTTTGCATCTTCGGTGTCATATACGAAAAATACAAACCTCCCCCTCTACTTCTACCACCTCCCATGCAAAAGTCTTTATTCACTATTCGAAAGAATTTGAGGTGACATATTTTCCGGTATATTATTCCATCTCATCTAGAGTATCATATGATTGGGCTTTAAGCCCAATCATAATTCTGTTATGTTTTTTTCATTACTTTTCTTTTTATATACCTATAACTTACTGTATTTAGTTATAGTTTACTTAATTTAAATTTTATTAGTTGCTAGTATCCACCACATTTTATGTACTTTTAAAAGATTTATAATCTTGTAGTATTCACCAAATAAATGAAATGAAATGATCAAATTCCATCTGAACTTTTAAAAGCCGGCTCCTACACAGATTAGTCACGGACATTTGGACGCAGCTTCCTAAAGATTGGCGCAGGAGCATCATATGTCCACTTTATAAAAAAGGAGTTAAACTCTGCTGCGAAAACTATCGAGGAATATCTTTGTTGTGTACGTATTATAAGATCTTGATGAAAATTCTGGAAAAGACAATTAAGCTCTATGCTTACAAAGTGAGGTGAATACCAAGGCAAATTTAGAGCTGGACAATCGACCACGGACCAGATATTCTCAGTTATACTAGTACTGAGAAGTGCTGAGAATAAAATACACTCCGTTCCATATTTGTAACCCACGTACAAATTTTAGATTATTCCCACTCGGAAAATTATTATGCTTTTGTATTTGATTGCTAAATGTAGAAAGCCTGGAGCTGAAATAATTGTAGGTAAATTATTGCAAGGATTCGTTATTTTAATAAGCTCTTCTTTGGATTTTATGATTTCAAAAATCCTTTTTTCATCGATTGGATTAATTTATTTAACATTTCAGGGTCAAGTTTCTGTCATTCATCAAGGATTACAGCTTTCAATTCCGCCAGTGATTCATACTGGTGATTTTTAGCATGTACCCGTCTGATAAGAACTCCCCAAATGTTTTCAATGGGATCCAGATCGGGAGAATATGCCGGCCAGTTCATCACCCTAACAGAATTTGTTTCCATCCAACCCATTGTTTCACGACTGGTATGAATTCTGACATTATCTCGTTGGAAAATCCAGTTTTTTTCGTCATGTTCTGCCGGAAATGGCAGTAAACTGTTTTCGAGTATTTGGATGTAATCTCTACTATTCATCCGCAATGAAATAAATTGTATATCCAAACGCCTTGCTGTAGAAAATGCTTACCACAACATCACAGAACCGCCACCAAAATACCTCTGCGAGAAATAGAGAGGTTCCTTCCTCAGATCGCGCCAGTAAGAATTAAATCCGTCAGGAAATCTTGAGCTTAAAAAATTAAGAAGAACGAAAGCCAGTATGTCCAGCAGAAGACCAATCTGTAGCCATGTGGTTTTCTGAGAATTCCATCCGAGCTTTCTCATGGCGATTTAATAATCGTGGAGCACTCTTCATTTTACCTCTAGAAATGTTAGGATTACGTTGAATCGTTCTCCAAACTGATGTTTTTAACACCTTTGTTGGGACAAGAGCTGCCAATTTATTGCAACTTAGTATCGAATTGCTTGGTGCCCGTACAATTTTCCTCTCTCACTGCGGAGACAGTTTTCTTTTTCTTCCCTTTCGCTTCGTTTTCCTATATATAACTCCGGATCTTTTAAAAAGTTTCGAATTACACGGAGACTGCGAGCAACTTTTCTCGAACTTTCACCTATGTTCAAATCATCATCTTTGTACGCTAAAATTTCACCCTTTTCGACATCATTTAAAGACACACCGCGCGGCTTTTTATAATAATAATAAGATTATTACGAAAACCTTTTGTAAACAATAACTAAACTGATTCAGTGTATCGATTTCTAACTGCACTAATCAAATATAAATATAAAACGCACAAAAATGATGAATTTCCAAGAAGTGCAGCAAAAAAAAACGGTAATGAGAAATGATTTACAAAAAAATCATTGCACAGAGTTTCTCCATCTTTCCTTGTATTTAATTTGGGGCAAAATTATTTTAAGGCAAAAATAATTTTAAATTGGTAGGTGGGTTATAAATATGAAACGGAGTGTATTAATGTGCACCAGATATTTGAGACTTCAAACAAGCATACGACAGTATCGACAGCGCGTACTGCATAAAATCATGTTGGAGTTGGGAGTCCACCGAAATTCGTTCAGCTTAAAAGAATGACATTGACCGAATCTTTGTCACAAGTCAGAGTAGAAAACGATATGACTTCTAGCTTTATAACAGACAACGGTCTTAAGCATGGTGATGACCTCGTTCCAATGCTTTCCAACTTGACACTCGAATATGCTGTCCGAAAACTTACCGTTGACACTAAGGGAACACTATGCTTTAAATCTGCACAGCTCTTTGCCTATGCCGACGACATAGATATCCTTGCAAGATCTCTGGAGAGTGCTTAAGAGGTATTTGGAAGCCTTGACTCGGTATCAAGGGAAGTTGGACTACGTATTAAAGAAAACAAAACAAAAGTTATGACATAAACTAGAAAAAAGACACCAATCAAAGAAAACTTTACAATGGGATACTATAACTTAGCAAATGTAGAAAGCTTTGTATACCTAGGAGCAAACCTATCGAAGAATGGAAGCGAACCCATCGAAATTAAAGAAGGATTACGATAGCAAATACATCAATTTATTCTGTACTTCGTCAGCCGAAATGGGTTCGCCACTACATCTCATGTTTGTGGACTTCAAGAAGGCTTTCGACAGCGTTAAGCGAGATTACATATGGAATGCTTTGCGTAGGAGAGGTATTCCAGATATGGTCATAGCTATGATTAAAGAATCCTACGAAGATGCAAGGTGTCGCGTCTTTCATAGAGGAGAGCTGTCCGAGAGCATCCCTGTACGAACGGGTGTCAGACACGGCTACATATTATCACCAGCCCTGTTTCTGGTGGTAATAAATGATATCTTGAAAGCTGCACTGGAAGGTGGGGAAGGTAAAGGTCTTCAATGGAGACTATTTAACATCTTAAGTCACCTTGATTATGCTGATGACGTGTGTTTGCTTGCACATACCCGTTCGGACTTAGAGTCAAATGTTCGCTCGTTGCATTCTAAATGAAAAGAGGCGGGACAGAAAATAAATGTGCGTAAAACCAAGTACATGCACATGGGTTCGACCGCAAGCACACCGATTGTTCTTGACGGACAGGATGTGAAAGAGCTGCAAGATTTTTTGCTATCTCGGAAGCATTGTCAGCATGGACGGCGGAGCCGAAAGGATCTTGAGGCTCGACTAAATAAAACTCGTCAGGCCTTCGGTATCCTTTCCCCTTTCTGGAGGTTAAGAAAGATGTCCCTTCACACGAAGCTGCGAGTTTTTGACGCATGCGTCAAATCCGTGTTGTTATATGGTTGTACTACGTGGAAAGAGACCATTCGACTTACCAAGAAACTACAGACTTTCGTGAACCAATGCCTCCGACGCATTTTAGGAATATTCTGGCCAGAAGTGATCTCCAACGACGAACTTTGGAGTACATCTGGCCAGACTAAAATAGGAATTGAGATTCAAAGGCGGAAGTGGCAACTTTCAGTGAACCCGAACGAAACATCGCCGAACAGGCTCTGAATTATAATCCTCAAGGAAGACGTCAGGTTGGTCGACCATGTAACACATGGAAGTGAGCAGTTGAACAGGAGGCCAGTAGAATAAACAAGCCCTGGCAACAGCTTAAGGCCGATGCTCAGGATCGCGCCTTGTGGAAGAGAGTTGTTTCTGTCCTATGCCCCTATAAGGGGATCTTAACAGGAATTTGATTTGATGTTGATGTTATACCAGGGAATCTTACGTCTGATATTGACACAACTATTATCGACACTCTGTATAATAACGACTTACATCAGATAGTAAAATTACCCAATAAAAATGGGAGATGGCTTGATATGATCTTTACCGACGCATATGATGAAGTGATTGTTGGCCATGCCTCTGACGCTGAGAATATTTTCTCTAATACTCAACATCACTCTGCCATCATAGTAGATCTACCATACGATCACACTAATTTTGTTCACTCTTACAATAATAATATTGTATTTGACTTCCGGAATGCTGATTTCAATGGCATTAATAATGAATTGCCCACGATAGACTGGACAGCCCTTTTCTCATCTAATGATCTTGACAATGCCATAACAGCATTCTACGATGTGATCTTCGAAATTGCTGTCAAGTACGTCCCTGTAATAAAGCAAAAAGATAAATTATCGGAAATTATGGTTAGATAAAAACCTAAGATCACTACGGAATAGAAGAAATAAGCTATTCAAAAAGCTTAAGAAAGTGGGCGCAATTTCTCCCAATCTCCAAAAAAAATATGACACGCTGGCTTCAGAGTTCTCTTCTGAGTCCCGGATTGCATATGAGGGTTCTGTAAAAAAAATCGGTGAAGATATCATAACAGAACCGAAAAGATTTTTCAACTTCGTTAACACAAAACGTAAAAGTTCGGGTTATCCCGTAACCATGTCCAATGGAATCACGCAATCTTCCTGCAGGTATGATATCTGCGATATGTTTGCTGACCGTTTTCGCGACGTTTTTGGAGCCCAGTCGGATTCAACCGTAATCGATCCCAACATTTCAGTTCCTCCACTCGTTGAAAATATTTCATTAACCATTGAGGAGGTGCCTGATACACTTACAACTACTGATGTCAAAAAAGGTCCAGGTCTGATCTCATTCCCCCCTTATTCTTATCGAAATGTGCCCTTCAGCTCTCAACACCTCTATACTGGCTCTTTAACAAGTCACTCTCATTGGGAGTATTCCCATCGGCTTGGAAATCGTCGCATCTCACACCCATCCATAAGAATGGTGACAAACGAAATGTGGAGAACTATAGAGGTATAGCTATTCTATCAGCCATACCAAAATTATTCGAAAAAATTATCTGCGACAAATTAACCAAAATTATCAACCCTATTCTTAATGACCACCAGCACGGTTTTAGAAAAGGGCGCTCAACCATGACTAACCTCATGGTTCTAGTATCTGATACACTCTGCGCACTGGAAAATGGGCATCAAATCGACGCAGTATACACTGACTTTAGCAAGGCCTTCGGCCGAGTTGGTCACAACATCCTGATTTTAAAATTAAAAAAAAATGGTCTTGCAGGATCCCTACTTGACTGGATTAAATCCTATCTTAGTAATAGAACTCAATTTGTCAAATTCCAAGGCTTTATTTCCAAGGTAATAGTAGTGTCCTCTGGGGTACCCCAAGGAAGTCACTTCATCATCAATGGCGCGGCAGCCCAAATCGGGCCCTGGCCTCCTGAAGTCGTGGCCTCCAATCGTCTCGATCCAAAGACCGCGTCCTCCAGCTGCTAATTTTTAAAATGGCTTTGCTGTCTTCATCAACCGAGTCTTCCCATCGCTTGCGTGGTTTGCCTACTGGCCGGTTACCACTCGCTTTGCCTTTAAGAGCACGTTTGGGAACTCTTCTGTCTTCCATTCGCTCTACATGGCCAGCCCACTGCAGTTTACGTAGCTTGATGAACTTTGAAGCTTCTGGCTCGTCGTAGAGTTGATACAACTCATGGTTGTATCTTATTCGCCATTCCGTTCCTTCCTTCACAGGTCCCAAAATTCTTCTTCTTCTTTCTTTCGAATGCGTTAACTGCTTTTTCGGAAGTTCGAGTTAATGTCCACGTCTCGCTGCCATAACAAAGCACAGGTCGTATAATAGTTTTATAAATCCGCAGCTTATTGTTCCTGTGCACTTTCTTGGATTTCATTATTGGAAGTACCGAATAATACGTCTTATTTGCAAGTATTATCCATCGTTTGATTTCATCTGTTTCATTACCGTCCTTTGCTAGATTAGCCCCAAGATATATGAAGTTGTCCACACTCTCCAAATTATATTCCGCAATTGTTATGTTTTGTCTGATAGGCGTTCTCCTTCTTGTTTGCGTCATTACTTTTGTTTTGCTTTCATTAATGCGCAACCCGACTTCTTTTGCGGCGGAGTCAAGATTGACAAATACCTCCTTAGCACTAGGGAAGGATCTTGCTAGAATGTTAATGTCGTCAGCTTATGCTACTTGTTGGGTGGACTTGAAAAGTAGTGTCCCGTTGGTGTCGACTGGGATTTTTCGGACGACATACTCTAGTGCCAAGTTGAAAAGCTTAGGTGCTAGACCATCTCCCTGCTTTAAACCACATTTCGTTCGAAAGCTAGTTGTGGTATCGGTTTGTATTCTCACTTGGGATTCAGTGTTCGTCATTGTGAGTCTTGTTAGTCGGACTAGTTTTGGAGGAATTCCAAAGTCAAGCATGATTTGGTACAGTACGCTCCTGTGGATACTGTCGTATGCTTGTTTAAAATCTACGAATATTTGGTGCACGTCTGTGTTATATTCCCAGCATTTTTCAAGCACCTGTTTCACCGAGAATATCTGGTCTGTTGTAGATCGTCCGGTTCTGAATCCGCCTTGGTATTCGCCAATTATTTGATTCGTATAGGGCTTAAGACGACGTTCAATAATTTTTGTCAGTATTTTATAGGACGTACACAACAATGATATACCTCTGTAGTTCTCACAGCAGAGTTTGTCTCCTTTCTTGTAAATTGGACATATAATACTTTTTCGCCAGTCGTCGGGTATGATTTCCTCTGTCCAAATTTTGCATATCATGTTGTGCAGTATTTCAACGACACGGTTTCCACCGTTTTTCAGAAGTTCAACTGGTATTTCGTCAATTCCCGGCGCTTTATTTCGTTTTTGGTCACATAGGGCTGCTTTGATTTCAGGAAGCGTGGGTGGTGTCGATGATGGTTCATCTTTGTCAGTTGAGGCTTGAATTGAAATGTTGTCTGTCGTTATCGGTGCTACTAGGATGGGATTCAAAAGATGTTCAAAGTAGGAAGCCCTTTTGATTTCTCGTGCGTCGCTCCACGTCTTTGCAGAGACTGGTTTTTGGCTTATATCCCTTTTTTAAGTCTTTTAATATTGCGTATGCATCCCGCGTTTTATTTTTTCTCATGTCGTCGCCCATTTTTTGTATTTTATCATTATGGTACTTCCTTTGTTTTCGTCTGCAGGTCTTTTTCGCATATCGCCTAAGCTCGTCATATCTTTCTTTTTTGGCTCGTGTTTGTCGTTCAGTAAAAATTTTGTAGGAAGTCACTTGGGACCTCTTTTATTTAACATTTTCATCTCAGATTTTTCGGATGTATTAAAAAATGTCTCGCATCTATTGTACGCTGATGATCTGAAAATATATCATACTGTTACCTCACCCGATGATGCCGCATTCCTGCAATCCAAGCTTATCGCACTAGATGAGTGGTGTAGTCAGAACAAGTTAGAGCTTAATGTCGGTAAATGCCACACGATAAGGTTCTCACATAAAAGATCCACATACCTACATAACTATTTCCTAAGTGGATCTTAACTAGCGTAGATCAAATTGAGGACCTGGGCATTCTACTTGACAATAAACTGTGCTTTAAATCTCACTACAACCGATTAATCTCAAAAGCCAATAAACTTCTTGGATTTATTAAGAGAAGAGCCAAAGAGTTTAAGAATGTATGGGTCACTAAAACATTATTCTGTTCCCTTGGCCGTCCTCTTCTGGAATATGTATGTCCCATTTGGGATCCCTCTTTATACAGCAACAGAATAGAGTCAATACAGAAGCAATTCCTTCTCTTTGCTCTTAGGGACTTGTATGATCCTTGTGACTTTGAAAACCTTCCACCGTACGCAACTAGGCTCCAAATATTAAATCTTTTACCTCTAAGTTCTAGAAGAACTATGCTCACATCCTGTTTTACCTTAGATGTTTTGAATGGCGATATTATGGTTGATCAAATCTCAAACAAATTCAGACTCAATGACAATGTCAGGCAGACGAGACATTCAGGACTACTAAAGGAATATCCGCATAGTACAGTTTACGGACAAAATGAGCCTATTAACAGATGTTGTAGAGTATTTAACAAATTCAGTGCTCACTACACACCCCCAATGAGTAAATTGACATACAAACTAAGACTGCGGTCTGTTTTATAAAGTATCCAAAACCCTGTATGACCATCCTTCTACCAATGCCCATCTTACTAGTTTAGATTACGTTATATAAGTTAATTTGTTTTAAGTAACATTAAATTAAATAAGCTAAATTAAAATATAAGTTAATGATTATGTAACTAAATATCTTGTTATGATAAATAGATAAATCAAAAATAAGAACACTAAAAAACTGAACTAAAAATATATAAAACAATAGTAAGACCTGTGCTATGCTATGGCAGCGAAACGCGAACATTAACAGCATTCGAAAAATTAATTAACGTCTTTTAGAGAAAGGTCCGCAGAAGGAGACTCGATCTGGAGAACACGGTAAAATAGAAAATTGCATGCCATCTTTGATAATCCAGAAGTGTCAAACCTCGTAAAATTTATGAAACTGTAATGGGCTGGTCATGTGGAACAGATAGATGACGGAAGAATTCCCAAACGCAAACTAAAAGGGAAAGTTAATGGACAAAGTCCAGTCGGAAAATCACGGAAGCGCTGGGAGGATTCGATTGACGCAGACAGCAAATCACTGCTAATACTTTCAAACTGGTCACTGAACCGATAAGGATAGAAGCGAGATTTAAGACGCCAATTTCCGATTTGGAATACACTGCCACCGTAAGTAAGTAAGTAACGAATTTGATTAGTACATTTTGTTCTTCAATGGCACTAAAGACCAACTCATTCCTTTTCCTCCTGACCTTAATGTTCCTTAAGGATTGCGAGCACTTCGCGCAGCTCTCTATCTTCCTGTATTGAGGTTTGCCCAGACATGCCCGCAAAGGTAGTGAGCTGGACTTTTACTTCGGCCAGAATTCGTGCTTATGACATTCGCCTTGAGGGTCATTATAGACGAAGTATCAGTAAAACTTAAAGACTTAAGCCAATCACCTGAACTTCTTCCATCTACTTCTAAGCAAAAGGACACAATATCACAACTCACATCCCACTAAAGTTACGACTACAAAATTCTGTACTAACTTTACGCTATAAATGTGAAAGTTGTAGAGTAGGTGTGATGTAGTTTATAGGAGGGAGGTGGAAAAGGAATGAAGCGATTTTAGTGGTTTTTACGGAACCCACGATAATAATCATTAAAATGACAAGCTTAAAATCTCAAATTAGCTTTAACCCTTTCCAAGGAAGGAAAGGATGTTGTGCTGGAACCATACATCGACCGGGATCTAAACTCGCGATATTCGCACTGCCAAGCAATACGCTATACATTGGGCTACAACAATAGTACGAAATACAACTATTAACATAACAAAAAGCAATGTGCAGTTGCGAAAAAGTGTCATTTTGTATGGGGAGTAGAAGGGTATAAGCTACAAAGCAAACGGACGGATAAATCAAAAGCTTTTGTTTATTCTTTAATAAAATGTTTTTTTCTGGATTATGTGAAAATATATCATTTTTAATGGACGTGGTGGAAGATGGCAGGGATTTCTACTATTCATGAGCTTGGTATTACTTTTTAACTAAAAATAATGAATAGACAATTTTAATTTTTAGCTCAACATAATAGTTTTGAGATCTTTGAATAATAATTAAAAAAATTTAATGGTTTTTTTTCTGTCAGCCTCAATTAGTAACTTTGCACACTTAATAGCAACCTTATAATACTCTCAGATTTATTAAATCGAATGTCGCGTACTCCTAAAGATATATTTCACTTACTCCGTACTCCCATCAAGAGGCTCTCGGGTAGCCCCAGGGATATGCGTCTCTCCATTTGAAACCGTTTATCTATAATTAGCGTAAAAATGTGCGGAATTGTAATTTTTGTAATTCTTAAAAAAATTTTTTTTTTTTTGAACATATCTTTAATGCTAACGTATCGTACCATTCATACCCTTCTCCCCGCCTCACTTAAAATATTAGTTTAAATTTCGTTTGAAGAGTGGCATACAAATTTAAGGTAGCGAAATCCCTCAATTGCCTTGAAATCTAATGTCAATAATTATATTCACTTCTTCATTTCATCTCGAGCTCCATCCCATTATTTATACTTTACCTCATAATCTTACTCCGAAATATCTAATTACTTAAATTACTCACAACCCTGGAATAATAGAAAAAAAAAAGAAAAAAACGTAGTTTCGTACTTTACGTTAAATCTATTCATCAATTTTACTCTGCAGTATCGAATTTACAAATTCGCACCTAAGTCATCAAAAACCAACCTTCAGCAAAAATTGCCGTCGGCAACCAATTAAAACATTACTTCATAACATATCTCTTCAAATCGAAATACCAAACGAAAACAAATAATATATTTGAAGTATTTTGCTAAAAAGCAAACACAGACATGTTTAATTTTTATTCATCATCGTTCTTCGCTTCATAATTTTTCATCTTCATTTTATAAAATAATAATTAAAAATAATTATAACAAAATAATAATAATAATAATTAAGTTTTCAACATTTTCATCGCTTTCATTCGAAGATTCAGTAATATAATATCATCATTTATACATCATTAAATTAATTAATGTCAGTTTGAAAAAACAACATCACAAAAAGCAAAACATTATTAATTTAAATAAAAAAAAAATTAATGATGGTGTCAAAAAATTATCTCCATACTTATTGAATAATAATAATGTCGAACTTTTTGTTTGTTCACGATTTCGAGTATATTTCTTTCAGTTTTACGAGATATCATTGCATTTATCAATATTTGTTTTATTACCTATTTACAGTTATATGTATCAATATCTTCTGCTTAAATCAAAGTGATCGATTTTGGTTGAATTAATTTTTTTGCAACTAAAATTATATATTTCAATGAATTTTTTTTTTCTAATTTATTCACAGATATTTTTTTTTTCTTTTTTAAAATTAATGATTTTGCATATTTTAAATTGTTTCGTGAGAATTCCAAAAATTATTTACACTCAATAGTTTTTCTTTATTTACCAATTTTAATTTAATTTAAGGTCTTTGCTTAATACTGTTTTATTTCTGGCAATTTTTAATTTGTGAGATATTATTCTTATAATTCTACAAATTGGCTAGTGGAAAGGATAATAAAGTGAAATTTGAAAAAAAAGTAAAAGAATACGACAAAATTAAGTACAGTATTAGTGAAATTTGTACTAGAATATAATTAATGCTTAAATATTAAAAGTAGTAGTAGGATTGAAGGGGTGATTAAGGAGCGGGAAAGGTAGTGGGTTTCATTTAAAAACAAATATATATCTATATATTACTCTAATATAGTACAGGAACAGGCCGTCGGATAGTACTACTGTCCATGTGATCGACTCCATTGGGTGTTACAGCTCCCGGACTTGAACCGGGCGATGCCGATGATGTCGATGAATTATTGTAGATACCATTGGAATGGGCGGCATAGAGGGATGGAGCTGATATTCCGCTATAGATGCCGGAATAGAAGGATCCTAAGGTGGTTTGTGGTAGTTGTGGTGCTTTTTGCGCTTCGAGAGCATTTGTGGGTTGATTGCTGGCCGCAGCCGCTGCAGCTGCTTGCGTCTGATGCAATTTCGACAGTGCTAGTGGATCGAAGCCTCCGAAATATGGCACCGGATAGGGTTGTTCCAGATGATGTGACGGCGCGAAATACGGTGGCAATTGATGGAATGGATTATAGGCGGCTGCTGCAGCAGCAGCATTCAACGAAGACTTACCACCTTGCATTCCCAACTGAAGTGACTGACCACCCCCTTGCATAGGATTCTTTGGCTTCCGGCGTGGTCGGTATTTGTAATCGGGATGCTCCTTCATGTGCAATGCTCGAAGACGCTTAGCTTCATCGATAAACGGCCGTTTTGCACTTTCGGTCAGGAGTTTCCATTCGGCACCCAATCGTTTCGAAATCTCAGAGTTATGCATCTTGGGATTGTCCTTGGCGATTTGACGGCGCTGTAATCTCGACCATACCATAAACGCATTCATCGGTCGCTTAATATGACCTTCTTGTCCCGGCGATGTACTATGATGTCCACCAGGTTGTCCACCGTGATGATGATGTCCGCCACCAGCGCCCATTCCGGCACTACCCATTAGGCCATTTCCGGCACTACTTCCGGGACTGTGTCCTGTTGGAGAACCGCCCATAGCTGCAGCAACAGCAGCCAAACTACTCGTCTGTGAGAAGTGCATGGCACGCTTCATGTCCGACGGTGACATTGTAGGTTGCGGTGCATAGTCACCCGGAGTAGGAATGTCCAGTCCGCCGGCCAATTGAAATCCATAGTGCGGATGGGATGACAGTGTTGCCATTATGTAATTGTTATTATAAATAATTTTGATGGAATCACTTAGGTGCACTGGGTCTCAAAAAATTTTCTATTTCTCTTTAAAACTTAAAATCACTTAAAATTTTATTTTTTGTAATCAAATATTTTGCACAAAACTCATGTTTTTTCGTTATTTTATTTTAAGTATTAAGCGTAAACAGTACCGGCACAATAATTGTCTTAAATTTGCGCGAATAATCACGAATAAGAAAACGGAAAAATAAAAATCTTTCTTTTAATGAGACAAAAACACTAGATTGATGCAAGCTATTTTACTCTTGTATTAACGTTTTGTACAAAAACCAACTTTCCTCGTCAAATCAAACTCTCTGACTGACTACAATAATCGGTAATGGCATCGACTACCTTCATCTGACTCTCATGAATGAACACAGAAACAAGCTGACAAAAAAACCCGAACAAAAACTCTGTATCCATATATCTATGTATCTGATAGATGGCAGCGTGTTAAAAATCCAGGTAACTCACTCTCATATATACCTCAATACAAAGCCCATTCTGAAAAGCCGCTCGACAAATGTACCACAATACACTCGCATTGAAATGGGAGTTATCGTCATTGTTAGGGCGAGTTTTGTGCTTATAGTTTCGGGGTTTTCGGTATCGACACAATACCTCGAAACAAAAACGCGCGCATGAAACAGGGAGGGTTCACATCCCGACTATAGGATGCAATATAGGTTTCAACCCTCATCGTATATTAAAAAAAGGAGTGTACTGATTCCGGATGATCCGGAGTGGGATTCATTCCCGCGCGGTCGTGTTATATAAGTAGTTAGTCCGGCCCCAATTCAGGGGATTGGAATTGGAATGGTGCTAGAAACAGGTTTCAGGCCAATCCTGTTCAACCAGTGGTTGAGCAATATTTTGAGGGGTAAATTTCCAGTCTTGATGGTCGGCGGTAGGGAAATGTAATTCAAATACACATACTGGGTTTGTTTACATATATATTTATGTATAAAAGATAGGCTGGACTTGGAAGTTCCATAATATCTCATACTTTTAGATGCTTCTAGCTGCTGGTACATTACGGATTTGGATTCCGATACACTAGGTTTTACGGGAAGTAAGTATTTTGTGTTTATTTATTTTTTTTTTGCCGGAGGACGTAACTCGGTGTTCACTTCGGTAACACTGTCGTGTGTTTGGTTGTTTTATTCTTCTTCAGTCTCTTTTCTGTCGAATTATGTGAAGTCCGATTCTTTATTTGTTAGAGAGTTTTGTTAGAGGGTTATTATCTGGTAGTTAGAATTCATAATAATGGATGGGAAGTAGCGTGTTAATTATTCAAATACAAGAGGTGACCATATAAATGGCCTGTTCTGATCAAATACAATGCGATCCCCTTTAGCACATTTACAAAAAGATTGTATTCAAATTTTTAACATTACATGTTCTTTTTGTGTTAGTACAATGTATGGTGGATGGCTATACTTTTTTGGTAGAAGGTATTTAAGTTATTATTGCTAATTAATATTAAAAACTTGTTTTATCTGGCTCTATTCTTCTATCTAATGCATTAAATATCTAATGTTTCCTAAAATTAGTTTGTTTAATGGACCAGTACTCTTTTATTGCCAGTAATTACCGCTGATTCATAAATATGGAAGAAAATTTTATGAAATATTCGAATTAACATTAAATTCTTTTAGCTACATTATACAGTACGTATTACGCGAAATTATAAAGGGGGAAGCTTAGGAGCTTGACCCCCTCCCCCAGATAGGCTATCAGTTTTTTTTAACATTTATTTATGACTAGCGATCACTCGCGACTTTGTCCGTGTAAGAATCGCAAAATAAGCAATTTTTGAGAATGTAGTTAGTAATACATTATCCGGGATATATGTATAAACATATTAGTTTAATGGCCCTTTGAAGACAATGGTTTCTATTTTGTTGAAATCAGAACCATAAATTATTCAGAATGAAACCACGATACTTGCATTTGTATGGGACAGGCTCGTGATCAAATCAATGCCGTGATCTAAGACCATATTCGTAATGAAGAGCACTAAGGACATGTGAATAGTTAAAGCTTATGTTAATTAAAAAAAGCCCACATAAAATAACATTAAGCTTAAAACTATAACAGGACTTCGACTCTGCGTAAAGCCCAATCATACGATACTACAGATGAAATTTTTGTGATGTTTAGAATTTTGTATGAGGAGTGGAAGAAGGGGTGATAGTACTGAACTAATTTGTTTCACATCATGCTAGAGTAGCTATAAAAATATTTTGTACCAAATTTCAGCTACAAAAATTGAATAAGTACTGAGGTACTTAATGCATTGGATTTAGTGAAATTTTGCAATTTGTATGGGAGGTGGTAGAAGGAGGGGAGTGTTTTTTGGTGATTTTTCGAGAAATAAAACTGATATATTTTAAATTTTAGTTCAGTAACGTTCACACTTTCCAAGAAAATAGAATTTTTAAAAAGTTGTGAAATTGTGTGTCTTTGTATGGGAGGGGGTAGTAGGAGTGAAACTAAACGGTTGATTTTTCCTGATATTAATAATAATTCTAATTAAGGATTCTATACAAAATTTTAGCTCGATTAAAGCTATACGTATTGAGAAAATTGGTTTAGAGTATTTCATGAAAAAGTGCAGTTTGTATGGGAAGTGGGAGAAAGAGTGGGGGGATTTAAATAATTTGTGTACTAAAAGATTGCATTTGTAATAGAAATAATATGTCCTAAATTAATAGCGCTTATAGTTTCCAAGAAAATTTGATTATTACATATTATTAAAAATGAGTCACTTTGTATGGGAGGGGGTAGAAGGCCGTGAGGGGAGGGAAATAAAACCAAAAGCAGATTACATCTCGGAGCATACCTAATAAACTGTGAAAGTTTCATTACAATAGGCTCAGCCGTTTTTGCGTGAAAGCCGGACAGACAGACAGACAGACTGACAGACGGACAGACAGAGAAGAACTTTAAAAACGCATGTTTCTGCTTAGTTATTGCTAAAATAAAGCAAAAAACTAGCTTATAGCCATTTCTAAACAAATAACAGACAGACACTACAATTATATTTATATAGATTCATACTATGGAAAAAATGATTTGGATTCTTACAAGATGGCTCCCATGGGGTTGTGAGCAGCGTGCTTTACAGTGAATAGGTCGTGGGTTCGATTTCCACTCCAGACAGAGGAATTTTTTAAGCGCGAATTTATAGTTGCTACTGGCAATGAAAAATTATTCGAAATAAAATGGGCAAACGGTGTAAAAGTGAAACATTTCCACTTCAAGAAGGTCATATACTCAGTAGGTGGTTTTAGATCGCTTTCAGTCCCCCATATCATCTGGGAATATTTGTCAGTAGCAGTCAATACAACTGAAAAATATACCAGCTTCTCCACTCGTTACGGTCGTTCTCACTACCCTCTTCCCCTACTTTCCCAATCCCATTCCTTTCTTCCATGACTGTGCATTACACATAAAGGCCGAAATTGCCTATAACAAAAGTAATTCTGTAAAGAAAAATGTTAACCACCGACTGGTTATTTTTTGAGGAAAATATGTTCAAAAATGTAAAAAACTACAATCTCATGAATATGTGATTGAGACAAAATGCATGCGTTTTAGAATTTCAATAATAAGCACACAATAAATATATATAGCTAGAATGTAGCCTAATAAGAAGCGTTTTGATCTACAATGCGAAGGTCGGGAGTTCAAATCTTGGTTGACGTATAATTTCAGCACACTACTTGTTTGAGTGAAAATGAAAATTCATAGATTGAGAATTGTGTGAATGGCAAACAACGCTTTCACAATAACAAATAGAAATTTTAATGAACTTGAAGGTCAGGAGACCAAAGCCCTATTTGGGCTGTAGTAGAACAAGAAATATATGTGAATTCCGTTTCTTACGGATTTGCTCACGCAAACGCTTCAATACGGTCAAATAGCACTCCTCATTGACCGTCTGTCCCTCCAGAACGAATTCATGATGGATCAAACATTGAATACCAAAGAAAAACAATGAGCATCGTCTTGATTTTTGAGTGGATGGAATTCATGACGGTTATTTGTGCACCCAGTTCAGCAGAAGTGATAGCTCCTATTTTCGCATTCCTTTACATGCTAATATTTTTAGGTGTATGCTTTGCACAATGGTTAATCCGGTTTCATCGACATACCATTTCCGATATGGAGAAAATTTGTACTTCGCATATTAATCTACAAGAATGTCAAAAAATAGTTTAACATTTTCTTTTGTAAGACTTTTGGCTCTATCAAGAGATGTCACAGTTGGTGAGCGAAGACTTAACAACTGTTAACTCATTTTTGTGTCGTTTCAATAATCCCTTCGAGTATCAGCCGAATCACAACTTTTGTAAGCCAAAATTTATGTAAAAATACAGAATTATGATTGCGCGTAAAGCCCCAAATAGAAATTTGTCAAAGTTAATGATATTTGCATTATTATTCTTTGTTCAAAATTTCAAGTCGACAGCTTTCACAAATTCAAAGAAAAATAATTTAACTGAAATTTCGAAATATCGTGAAATTTGTATGGGAGGAGGACTGAGGACTGCATTTTTCAAAATTATGCATTTGTTAGGGAGGGGATAGAAGGTGTGAGGGGATCGAATCAATATTTTTCACGTTAATGATATTTACATCATTATATTTTGACCTAATTTTCAAGTCGATAGCTTAAATGGTTTTCGAAGTTTTATGAAATCTGTATGTGAGAGAGTAGAAGGAGTGGAGCGATGTAGCCCGTTCACGAACTTAAAATTTCTTTTTTGCTAAAAATGGCATAACAAAATTTCAGCACGATAGCGTCCGAAAGTTATGTTGTAGATAGGCAGACAGACAAATAGACGGTCACTCTGAATCAAGGGTTTTGAGCGATAACAAATACTTCTGTGCCCTTGGCGACTCTGTACGAGCATTATTTCTTAGCGTTAACAATGGTGAGGTAAACCAAATGTACTCTCAGATTTCATCTAGAGTATAAACATTAGAAAATTATCATTGGGCGTGAAGCCCAACCATATGATAATCTAGATGAAAAGGGAAAAAGTATAATGTTCTGGGAAAATATCATCTCAAGTTCTTTAGAACTTGATTTTTGTATGGGAGGTGGTAGAAGCAGAAATGGGAGGTTTATAATTATTGTATATGATACGAGGCATGCAAAATGTTTCTTGTTAAATTTCAAGTTTGTATTATTCATTATTTTCAACGAAATTGGACATAGTTTTCCTGAAATTAGGGCATTTGTATGGAAGGTAACAGAGAAAGTAGGAGGTTTTATATGATTTTGTAAATGCTTATCAAGATCATTACCACCATGTTTCAAAGTCGAAAGCTCTCATATGTTCGAAGGAGAAATGGTTTTCTTGAATTTATGTTATAGATGTTTATATGGAAGGGGTCGAAGCTGATAATTTTCTTGGCATTTATTAAAATTATTAAGGGACAAATTTTGCCAAAATTAAAAGTTTGTACATTTTCTTGTTTCAATGGAAATCGATATAAAGCATTTACCAAAATAATGAGTTTGTTTGAGAGGAGGTAGAAATGGTATATGAATCAAAACAGAATTTTTCGTCATCAATGATATTTCTAATATTATACTTTCCACAAAACTTCAATTCGATAGCTTTGACAGTTTCGAAGAAAAATAGCTTAATTAAATTGTCAAAATTTGGTTGATAACATTTTTAAAGCTGATTGCAATTATAACAAAATTCGTTTCAATATAGATCGAAGAAATAATTTTTTCAAAACTATGCATTTATATGGGAGGGTGTAGAAGGAGTCAGGAGATCAGATCAATATTTTGTCATGTTAATGATATGTACATCCTTATGATTTCACCAAAATTTCAAGTCGATAGCTTAAATAGTTTTGAAGGAAAATCAATTTCCTAAAATTTCGAAATTTCATGAAACTTCTATGGAAGGGGTAAAAGGAATGCGGAGATGTGGAGCATTCACGAACTTGAAGGAAATTTTTTTGCTAAAAATTACATATAACAAATTTCAGCGCGATAGCTCAAAGTGTTCGAGAGTTATGTTGTAGACAAACCGACAGATGGACGGACAGACGGTCACTCAGAATCGAGACAACAAATATTTCTGTACCCTTGGCGGCTCTGTGCGAGCATTATTTCTTTTAGCATTACAAACGGTAGGCAAATACAATAGACTCTCAAACTTCATCTAGAGTATAAATAGACTGCCGACAAGTCGGGCACAACTTTATTATTCTTGCGACAAGTTGAGGATGCCTGGAAAGCCAATATGCAGGATAGAGTGGTTAGGGAAGACTAAATGAAAGTGAAACCAAACAATTGTAAAAGAATCATAAAATTTTTGATGCAGTTTTATTTCGTTTCTCTTGTGGTTTTTAATTTAATGGTTATTAGTTGATTTATTGAAATTGGTCGAAATCATACTTCTGTATGGGAGAAGGTAGAAGGGCGATTTTAAAACTTTTGACGCAATTTCGTTTCAACTATTTTTAAAAATTTTTGTGCAAAACTTCAAATTGATAGCTTTTAATATTTAGGTGAAAATTTTTGTCTTACAAATGGTCGAAATAATAATTTTGTATGGGAGAGGCTAGAAGGGCCAGTTAATATTTCATACCTGAACGGATTTTTTTTAAATGTATTTCGCAAATTTACGATCAATAGCTCCAGTACATAGAATCAATATTTCATTCGTTTATATATGCAAGTTTGGGTTTGTATGGGGGGTACGATAAAAGGGATGGCTACATGTCAATATTTTTTTAATTCATTGTTCAAATAGCGCTCAGTTCGCTGTAAAGAAAGATAATTTCATAGACGAAGTAAATTCTGTGAAATTTTCGGTGTATATTATTTTCTTAAAACCATAAATTTGTATGGAATAACAAAAATTATGATGCACTCTTTGGAAAAGTGCTCGAACAATTTTTCAAGTTCGAAGCTTTTAATTTGTTGATTATTAATTGATTTATTTAAATTGGTCGAAATCATACTTTTGCATGAGAGGGGGTGGAAGAGAATAGGGGATTCCAAAACTTTTGATGCATTTTTATTCGAAATATTTTTAGAAGTCTTTATACAAAATTTAAAGTTGATACCTTTCATTGGTTTGGTGAAAATTGATTTCTTTAAAATTGTCGAAAAAATACTTTTGTATGGGAGGGTGTAAAAGTTTCGGAGGTATTTGACTAAACTTAAACTTTTAAGTACTTTTTTTAAAATTAATTTTACAAATTTCATGGTTGTAACTTAAAACTTCTCTCAAAAATTTTGAGTTTTTATTTTCAATACACGTGAAATACCTAGTGCATTTTAGAGCCCCTCTTTGTGGAATAAAAGTTTTGGTTGAAATTAATATTTTTTCTTTATGTATATCAAATGGATGTATGCACGTGCAAGATTTTAACTTTATATCTTATACCAGAGCCCTAAGAAAATTAGTTAAAATTTTTGACATTTTGACCCACCACCTCGTTCCTCTAACGCCACCAATCTTAAAATTCACAAACATTATAGATCATACAGCTCTAAGATTTGACAAAATTTCAACTTATAAGTGTTTTGAATTTTGAGATATAACGTTTGAAATTTTGAAAAGTGCACAATTTTTGGAATGCTCTCCATTTCCCCGTACTATTATTATGATCAAATTCTATATTGTTGCGAGCTAGGGGATCGCCGATTTCAAAGGAAAACACAATTCGTTTAAAAATAATGAATAATTTATTTATTGCACTTTATACACAATTTCCCGATCACTTCACTAAATTCGCTCTAAAAACTTAATTCGTACAACCCAGGAACACTGCCAATCTATCACTTTCGCTTACTTACACCGATAGGTGTTTTCCATGAAACTGTCACTGAGTTACTGGATTCCTTGTCGTGAGCTCTGGCTATTTATATGGGTTTATCCGAGTCTCGAACCTTCTCTGGTGAATGTTTTTCTGCTGGGTCTGGACTATTCTGGAAGTTACTAGATGGCGTAGGGTGTCATTGTTTGTGTCTTTGAGAAATTACTAGAAGCCCTCTACATGTTGGAAGAATATTCTAAATAGTTCTGGCAGATTTGAGAGAGATCATTGCCAGATCTATAACATTACCCTCTCCTTAGTCCCTGTTCGTCCCGAACAGAGTCGTTCACTTCCGCAATGGCACCGTGGTACTTTGTTAGTCGGTCGAGATGTACCACTTTCATTTTTGTACGGGGTTTTTGACGTAATTGAATCCGATAGACGACATCGTTTAACCGGTTGATGATCTGGTAAGGGCCTTCCCAGTTGCGCTGTAGTTTCGGCGATCTGCCCTTCTGTCGTTTGGGATTGTATAGCCAAACTAAATCACCCTCTTGGAATCCTGATGAATTCGCCCGTTGATCATACCTCGTCTTCATGCGGTCGGTCGCCAAATCAATTTTATCTCTGACCAGGTTATAAATTCTGTTTAGTCGACATCGAAGATCCGAGACGTAATCTTTGGCATTCGTTGGTTGGTCTGGTGGCACTCCAAACATTAATTCCGCAGGGACTCGAATATTCCTTCCGAAAATGACTCGGGACGGGGTTTCTCCTGTTGTTGAATGCACCGATGTTCTGTAGGCCATTAAAAATAGAGGGATGTGCTGATCCCAGTCCTGTTGCCTCTCGCTGACGAGTTTGGATAGGTTTGAGTTCAATGTCCTATTGAAACGTTCCACCATTCCATCGGACTGCGGATGTAATGGAGTTGTCCTGGTTTTGTTTATTCCCAGCATTTGGCACACGTGTTTGAATATTTGAGATTCAAAATTGCGCCCTTGATCGGAGTGTAGTTCACGTGGAGCTCCAAATCTGCTCACCCAGTTGGTAACAATTTGTTCGGCGACGGTTACTGCTTCTTGGTTTGCAATTGCGTAGGCTTCAGGCCACTTGCTGAAATAATCAATGACCACTAGAATGTAGCGATTACCATTTTCTGATTCCGGAAATGGTCCAGCAATATCCACAGCAATTCTCTCAAATGGGACTCCCACGTTGTATTGTTGCATTTCTCCCCTGGATCTGCGGTGTGGGCCCTGACTTGATGCACACGTAGTACATTTACGGCACCAATTTTCGACATCATCTCGGAGATGGATCCAATAGAACCTTTCTCGTATCTTTGCCAAGGTTCTATTTACACCCAAATGCCCACCGGAGGTACCTCCATGATATTCCTTCAAAACCTCCTCGACTTTACAATGCGGGACGATGGTTTGCATGTGATACGACTTTCCGTCAGCGTTTTCCCATTTCCGTTTTAATAATCCGCCGTCTAGGTGAAGGGAGTTCCATTGTGCCCAATAATACTTCAGGGTTTCGCTGAATTGTGAGATGTCTTTCCACTCAGGCCGTTTCATTTCGTCCTTCCATGCCATGATCGGTGAAATATCTGGATCTTTACGTTGGGCATCTTCCAGTTCTTGCTGTTTCCATCCATCCTTTGGTTCGGTCGTTATCCTCTGAATGGTTTCTCCGGCTTCTTTTCCTTCTACACGGTGACAATGCTTGCAGTTCGGTGGACAAGGACGACGTGAAAGCGCATCGGCATTACCGTGGATTCTTCCTCTTCGATGAACAATTTCAAAATCGTAGGATTCGAGCCTTTCAATCCATCTGGCTACTTGGCCTTCGGGGTTCTTAAGCTGAAGTAGCCATTTAAGCGATGCGTGATCCGTTCGAAGAAGGAACTTTTGACCATAGAGATATTTGTGAAAATGTTTCGTTGCTTCTACAATGGCTAATAGCTCTCGGCGAGTTACGCAATAGTTCCTTTCTGCTTTTGAGAGTACTCGGCTGTAGTATGATAGCACTCTCTCCTGCCCGTCGATCTCCTGTGATAGCACTGCTCCAATACCGACATTGCTGGCGTCAGTATCTATGATGAAACCGTAACCTGGTTTTGGGTACGCCAGAACTGGGGAGTCGCAGAGTTGGTCTTTTATTTTCTCAAATGCTTCCTGGCACTGTTGACTCCATGTAAATGACTTTCCTTTTTCCGTTAACTGATGCAGACATTTCGCCGTGTTGGCAAAGTCTTTTACGAATCGACGGTAATATGTCGCTAAGCCTAGGAAGCTGCACAACTGGTGTTTATCACTCGGAGTAGGCCAGTTTTTCACCGCCAGTATCTTCTCCGGATCCGTCTTTACGCCATCAGCTGAAACGATGTGACCTAAGTACTTGACTTCTGCACTAAATAAAGTGCACTTTTTCGGACTCAGTTTTAATTTTGCCGCTCGTAGTCGCTGAAAGACTTCCTGCAGATTTTTTAGGTGTTCCTTGAATGTTCTGCCGATAACGATCACATCATCCAGGTAAACGAGACAAGTTTTCCAACTCAGGCCACGCAAAACGAATTCCATTAGTCTTTCAAACGTAGCTGGAGCATTGCACAAGCCAAATGGCATTACGATGAATTGCCACAGTCCACTGCCGACAGAGAATGCTGTTTTCTCTCTATCTTTTTCATCTATCTCCACTTGCCAGTAACCACTTTTCAGCTCCAACGTCGAGAACCATTTAGCATCAGTCAGGGTGTCCATGATATCGTCGATTCTTGGTAGTGGATAGCTATTCTTTTTCGTAACATCATTCAGTCGCCTGTAGTCCACACAAAAACGGGTACTGCCGTCCTTCTTCTTTACCAGCACTACTGGCGATATCCACGGGCTCTTTGATTCTTCGATGATTCCCTGATGCTCCATAGTTTTGACCATTGAATTGACTTCTCCTTGTTTCGCTAATGGTACTCTTCTTGGAGGTTGACGTATCGGTGTAGCACTTCCCGTATCTATGCGATGTTTCACTAAGTTTGTTCTGCCATAGTCGTCATCACCGGTGGAAAAGACGTCGCTAAATCCTTCGATTAGATCTACGGCTTGCTTGTGTTGTTCTCCTCTAAGGTTGCTTGACTGAAGAAGTGTTGATGTTACATTGTCCTTCCTTCTTGGCTTATTTTTAGAGGGTACGTCATGTGGTTCTGCCTTGTCGATACTCGTCACCGCCGATATTGGTTCACAGCTGCCAATTACATCTCCTTTCTTTACGCTGGTAGTGCTGTCCGCAACGTTCAGGACTCTTATTGGTACCATCATTTTCTCATTCCTTTTTACGAGCGTTTTTCCTAGTATCAGACTTCGTAATGCAGGTGTCGTTTCCGGTTCTATGAGGTAGAATCGGTGGTTCCCGGGATCACCATCGAGCTCTGCCCAAATAACATTCTCAGATGACTTTGGTATGTCCGCATCTTCGCATAATACAACTCGCAGCTTTGTTGTTTTGGAGGATGTTATTTCCATCGGGATTTCAATATTCCGTCACTTCATTATTCGTTGTCCTAAGTCCAGCTGGATACCGTGTGGTTTCAGAAAATCCATTCCAAGGATACACTCATCGGTAATGTCAGCTACCACGAATACATGCGAGAAGGTCAAATCCCCAAGCTGTATGTCACGAGCTATTTCTCCATGGACCGTTGTAGTTTCTCCTGTAGCAGTGCGAAATGCGTACTTCTTGGTGTTGTGAAGCCAAGTACGATCTACGAGGTCAGATCTTAGCACTGACCGTGTTGCGCCTGTGTCGACTGTTATGATGCAGTTTAATTTGCCGACTCGACCACTCATACATAAGTCGTTTTCACAACGATGTAGTCGAGAAACTGCGATGATGGTTCCGGGGGCGTCGATTCTACCAGCCAACTTCTGCCCCATGAAGTTGGCCTTTACTCGTTTCCCGGACTGTCATTAGGCGAAGCGTGCTCTCGTGACGGTTCGCCCCTTCCTCCTCTTTGTTTAGCAGCGCAGCCGGAACAGTAGTTGATCGCTTTTCTGGGTTTGCGGCAGTCGCGTCTTAAGTGTCCTGCCTGTCCACAATTCCAGCATCGGGGAGCACCAGATCCTTCGCTCCGCTTGGTGTACTCGGCTTTCTGGCACACACATTCTTCTACTATTTCTCGAACTCGATAGTTACTCCGCGAGCTTTGCTTGGCAGCTTCGAACGTCAGCCCATATACTAAGGCTTCGCCAATCGTTTTCTTACCTGCCAGTTTTAACGCCTGTTGCAGTTCTCTGTCCTGTACAGCATTGTTAAATGCGAAAACAGCTGTATCGTTTCGTTGCTCTGTTTGCGCATTAGGCAGCGATAATAGTGTGAGTCGTTCAATATCGCGTGCCAGCTCTTGAAGTGTTTCACCATTCTTTTGAGTTCGGTTGTAAAGTTGCGTTTTGTAGATCTCTCGCATGTGGTCACTGCCATAATGAAGATCCAATCTCTGGACTAAGGTTGAAAAGTCTTGTTGTTGCTCCTGCGGAATCGTTTGAAGAACCTCTGCTGGTGGACCTTTTAGCGCCAATATAAGAGCTGTTCCCCGTTCTAGATCATTCCAATGGTTGTTTCTTGCGGCGGCTTCAAATTAGGTCTTATAAATAGCCCACGGTGTTTGTCCATCGAAGATTGGAGCCCTGAGACCCTTGTGCGCAACATGTTCTGTCTTGATGACGCCAGTCGCCTTCACATTATCGAAGTCTCTTTTTAGGCGTTCGACTTCTTCTGCAATTCCGGATGTCTTTTCCGTAATTTGTTCTTCGAAGATTCGAAGTTTCTTCTCAACGTTTTCTTCTATGGCCTTACCCATGGTGTCTATTTTATTATTTTGCAGCTCCAATTTTTGGTTAAGGTCCTTTGAAGTCTGATCTAATTTCTCTAGTTTCTGATTAATGTCAGTAGATTGTTGCTCTAATTTCTGATTCATGTCCGCAGATTGTTGATCTAACTTCTGATTCATGTCCGCAGATTGTTGATCTAACTTCTGATTCATTTCCGCAGATTGTTGATCTAATTTGTTCATCATTTGCTGCATTAACTGTGTTAGAGCATCCGTTGCACCAGAACACTCCTCTCCACGAGCTTCTTCGCTTTGGAACTCAAAACTATCTGCATCCTCGCCCTCAGCCTGGAGTGTCTCGATCATACGGCTGACAAGTTCAGACTTGCTCCCTGTCGTAGATAACTTGCGTCTACTAAGCTCTTCCTTCAGCTCCGTTACTTTTAAGTCTTTTAAATAACGCGGCATTTTCACTACCGATTATTTCCAGTTTTTTTTTTTTTTCGCGATTCGAATTCACTTAAATTTACGTCACTGCTCACTAAATCACTCGAGATTATTCGATTTCACAAAATTCTCACTGTCCGTTCGAGAATTTTAGTTCCGCGATTTTACTTCGCTAATTAAGGTCACTGTTCACTAGAGCACTCGAGAATATTCGATTTCACAAAATTCTCACTGTCCGTTCGAGAATTTTAGTTCCGCGATTTTACTTCGCTAGAATATTCGATTTCACAAAATTCTCACTGTCCGTTCGAGAATTTTAGTTCCGCGATTTTACTTCGCTAATTAAAGTCACTGTTCACTAGAGCACTCGAGAATATTCGGTTTCACCAAATTCTCACTGTCCGTTCGAGAATTTTAGTTTCACTTTTCCGCTCTCACAAAATTTTCCGTTCCGAGAATTTTTAATTTCACTCGCGATTTTTAACCCGAATTTATCCTTGAAATCCCACTCTTCTGACACCAATTGTTGCGAGCTAGGGGATCGCCGATTTCAAAGGAAAACACAATTCGTTTAAAAATAATGAATAATTTATTTATTGCACTTTATACACAATTTCCCGATCACTTCACTAAATTCGCTCTAAAAACTTAATTCGTACAACCCAGGAACACTGCCAATCTATCACTTTCGCTTACTTACACCGATAGGTGTTTTCCATGAAACTGTCACTGAGTTACTGGATTCCTTGTCGTGAGCTCTGGCTATTTATATGGGTTTATCCGAGTCTCGAACCTTCTCTGGTGAATGTTTTTCTGCTGGGTCTGGACTATTCTGGAAGTTACTAGATGGCGTCGGGTGTCATTGTTTGTGTCTTTGAGAAATTACTAGAAGCCCTCTACATGTTGGAAGAATATTCTAAATAGTTCTGGCAGATTTGAGAGAGATCATTGCCAGATCTATAACAATATGTTTCTTGGATTTTGCTAATAAAGCTTAATACATGTTTTAAGTTTCAATTACATAGCATTAGAGATAGTTGATATATTAGTTTTTAAGTATTTTTCTTTGCACAACCCTGACACTCTCCCTTACAATTATTGGTCTCCCTTTTAATAGATTATAGTGGAACAGCATGCAACCTTATTGGTCTTTACATAATAATTTTTTGAATCAAGTAGTTTCGAAGATATAATCATTTGAAAAATAAAATGCGACCGACAATTCGTTTCGGACCCCCCCCCCCTCACTTTTCACTTTTCGGACGCTAATAGATAAAAAATGAAATCATTTTTATAGTTTACTCCACGACCCTCTCTATATCTATGCTGATTTTCAGCTTCATATCTGCATTCGTAGTGGAGATATCAGCAAGTGCAGTTTTTGACTCTTTCCCTCCCCCCGCCACCCCTTCCACCTGACACTCTCCAAAATTTAGATAATAGTGCTCACTTACCCTATTAACAATCCACCCAAAAATAAACATCTTTAACGGTCTCGGAGATATGAGTCCATATGCACGTCATATGGCGGACAACATACGACGGGACGGATTTTTTTGTTTGCATTTTTCGGTTAACCCAGCAAACAATTAAACGAGCGCTTGCAAATAATGATCTTAAAACGAGCATGAAATGATACAAAACAAATAAACTGCGTCATGATCGCGGCCGTACCATCGGTCGATATCGATTTCAAATCCTTTTGCCTACGATTTAAAATTGAGAGAGTAAATGATTTTTTTCTCTCTGAACACTTTTTCGTGTCGTAATTTGCTCGACTTCTAACCAGTCGTACATGCTGTGATGATTAGTTTTTCCACATCGATGCGGGAAGATGCGACTCAAGGAATGTGAAGAAATAAAAGGAAGTGGAAATGAAAGCGGCGAAATAGGTCGCGAAGGAATAAGGAAAGAAAATGAAACATTGGAAAAAATACAAACACAAAGTTAGCAACAACCATAGTTCAATGGATTTCTCATCATTCACCACCTACGAACTTTGATCTGCGACAACACATACAAATAATGCAAGCGATCATTGAAAATGCGAAGG
Source organism: Chorisops tibialis (assembly GCA_963669355.1). NCBI lineage: Eukaryota > Metazoa > Arthropoda > Insecta > Diptera > Stratiomyidae > Chorisops > Chorisops tibialis. The sequence continues at coordinate 164,507,157 of OY770263.1, read as the reverse complement.
GGAAAAGACAAATCTCTTGAGAGCGTACGAACATCTTGCAGACCGACCTCTACTCTGGTCGCCGTCTCAAGGCGAAGGCATACTGAGCATCAATTTTCCCTGCGAAATTTACTGATTGATTTTCAAACAATTATGATGTATTTTTCATAAAAACTAATATCGAACTCATTGAATAAGCTTAACAACATTATATTCTTCGATATCAGTGTTAAAAAAAGTTCATAGTCATCAGTTTTAACATATAAATTCGAACAAAAAAAATCAATAAGAAACGCTCTTTCTTAACTCCATTTATTATTAACAAAACTTATAAAAATCGAAAATGTTCTTCCGTCAAGCACTTGTCGCAACCCTTTTCTATTGTTATTGCAAAAAATAATATATAGTCCTCGCCTGACTTGATAAGTCGTATCGAAAAGTACTGTTTTTCTCATTTTTAAAAAACCGAACTCGGAGTTATGCTGTAAACTTTTTCCTAAACATAATTTTAAAAATTTGTTTCCAACATGCTGTTGTAAAATTAACAAGGATTAAAATTATAAAAACAAATTTTCATTATATTGAGTGCTTTGTCAGGAATGTCTGTGCGAAAATAGCCATTTTTGCATGAAATCGTCGTTTCGGTATGGATGGCCCCTTAAGCAAACCATGCAAAATGGGCCGCACACCGTCGATCTTGTTATGTACAAGCAGTTTTCATTTCACCATACGCATTATCAGAGCCAAAAATTATTTCATGTCGATATATCAAAATATTGCAAACGAAAACGATAAAAAAACTAGAATTTGCAGAGAAATCTGCGTGTGCTTGTGGGTGTGTATGTGGGTGTGTGTTCGTGAAATGTTGAAAGTCATAATAACAGAAACGGAACTTGAAGCAATTGTGATCTTCGAAGATCTCTTGTTTAGCTTTAAAAGTCAAGTTCTTTAATAAATCGTTAATGTTTCGTAAATAATATCGTTTATGAATCGTTAAAGATATTCATTAATGAATAAAAATAAAAATCATTAACGACATATTAATGATACAATGATAACGATTATACAGGGTGTTTGGTACTACGTGCACCACCTTATAAGGGGTTATTTCTAGATATATTTGGAGAAAAAAATTGTTCTACGGAGATGGTAAATTTTCAATATCCGCGGAGATACAGGGTGATCAAGAAAAGGATTTCGGACCTATACCCTCACTCACTCAAAACGCTATATCTTGAAAAGTGATAATCACAATTCAAAGTGTTATAGTTTATTTTTTAGGGAATCGAATTACCTTTCATTTGGTGTGATGTGGTCTGCCTTGTAAATGTACCCAATACTGAGATATTTACTTCAGAACACAAATTTCTTTGACCCTCAAAATTCTGGGATCAGTGTAGTTTTTTCTCAGAAAACCGCATTATAAAAATTTCATTTTAATGTTGTTTTTTTATGTGCCATATTATTGCCTACAAATGATGCACACATACTTATAACTTAGGTTTTCCCGTTTTCCAGGTAATAAGCGAAAATACATATGGCTTAAAAATTAAATGTGCCATAAAGCAACCCTCGTTCTAAAAAAACTGCCTGAAATGTTGTTAAACTGAAATATTTTTATTGTTCTTTAATTACTATTTAAATTATCTAGAAATATCCTTTAATTAGTATTTAAATTATCGAGGAAATGAATTAAATTCAAATGAGTTTCAACACAACTAGGTGCAACACTTTGCCTTTTTTATATCTTGCAGAAGAGTATTCCAAGAAGTTTACAGAAGGATTCGGGAAACAGGCAGCGTTAGGACAAGCACAGTAAATGCAAATCCTGCGCCGATAATCGCTGTTCCAACCGATGAAGGAATACTACATGCATTTCAAAATGATCCATCAATCAGTATCCGACGCTTGGCATTGCAGTTAAACGTCTCTACGTGGAAAGTTTGGAGTGTCCTAAAGGCTGAATGTTTGCATCCTTACCACCACATACCAGTGCAAGAGCTGTTACCCATTGATTTGCCCAAAAGGATGGAGTTTTGCAATTGGCTCCTTGAACGACAACTAAGTGACGAGAATTTTATGAACAACATTCTTTGGACGGATGAGTCCCAATTCACCAGGGACGGTATCACAAACTTCCACAACTTACACACATGAGCTGAGAGCAATCCACATACAAGAAGAGAGGCATCATTTCAGCACAGATTCAGTGTCAATTTATGGGCAGGTGTGATTGGCAACGATTTTATTGGTCCTATTAGGCTTCTGCCAACCCTAAATAGTTCCAATTACTTGCATTTTTTGACAAATGATCTACAGGAGTTATTGGATGATATGCCACTGCATCGATTGGCTTCCATGTTTTACCAACACGATGGTGCTCCAGCTCATTACGGGCGACAAATCACAGATTGGTTAAATTCGAATTATAGTAATCGAGCCTTAGCGTGCATTCAAAATGAACGATGCCATTTTGAACATTTTTTGTAATTATAGAAATTTGAAATAAACCATAAAAACCATTCTTAAGTTCTTTTAGTTCAAGCGGAGAGTGTTGATCAACATATTCTTGTTTTTTTGATAAAAGTGCTAAATTATTGGAATGATAGTTTTTGCTAAACTATGAAACTTATGCAATGCAAGTGTAAACATCTTTTGTAGGCAATAATATGGCACATAAAAAAACAACATTAAAATGACATTTTTTAATGCGTTTTTTTGAGAAAAACTACGTTGATTCCAGAATTTTGAGGGTCAAATTATCAAAAATTTGTGTTCTGACGCATATACCTCAGGATTGGGTATAGTTACAATGCGGACTATTACACCAAATGAAAGGTAATTCGATTCCCTAAAAACAAGCTTTAACACTTAGCATTGTGATTATTAGTTTTCAAGATAAAGCGTTTTGAGTGAGTGAGGGTACAGGTCCGAAACACTTTTCATGATCACCCTGTATCTCCGCGGATATTGAAAATTGACCATCTCCGTAGAACAATTTTTTTTCTCCAAATATATCTAGGAATAACCCCTTACAAGGTGGTGCACGGAGTACCAAACACCCTGTATAGTTGCTTATATACTTGTTTCTTGTAAGCGTCTTACAATTCATAAATCAATCGTTAAAAGTATTTCATTAACGAGTGTCCATTTATTCCGCTTGATGGATCGTTAATGACTCGTTATCGACGCTCATTAACGATCAAATCGCTCGTTAATATAATCCATTAACAATTCTTTAATGAATTATTTTGTTTGCTTGGCAATTTTGAAGGTGTCGTCAATGATTTTTTTTTAATTCATTAATTTATATCGTTAACGTTTCATAAACGATATTATTCATGGAACATTAAAAATTTATTAAAGAACTTGACTCTTAAGGCTAAACAAGAGATCTTCGAAGATCACAACTGCTTCTTGTTCTGTTTCTGTTGTTTATTACTTTGAACATTTGACGAACACATACATTCACAAGAAGACGCGGATTTCTCTACAAACTTCAGGTTCTTACCGTTTGCGTTTGCAATATCATTGAAGTATCAACACGAATTAATTTTTGGCTCTGATAGTGCGTATGGTGAAATGAAAACTGCGTATATATAACAATATCGACTTTGTGCGACCTCTTCTGCTTAAGATCATGACGCAGTTTATTTGTATTGTATCATTTCCTGCTCGTTTTAAGATCAGTATTTGCGAGCGCTCGTTAAATTGTTTGCTGGATGGTTGAACGTCACTTTTACAGTGTGTTAGTGTACCAAATCAAACTTGGTGGTGTTGTTTATATCTGTTGAAATATTACTAGCCGACATTAATTGCAAATTCCGATCTTTCTTTTTCGAGTCAAGTTCAAATTTTTGTACATAAACCATTTATCCACTGTCTGGATGACCTATTTTCTTCATAACTTTAATGGATGAACGGGTTAAGTGTATTTTATTCGTGGTCTTTTGAAAATATAAGAGGAAAGGTGGAGGCGTTCGAAAGAAGGGCTTACACTGAACCTTCAATACAAATCAATATTCAAAGAAAAATGGCAGTGCTTGTGTGGCACGTAGCGCCGTCTTGTTGAAAGTAAACGTTGTCCAGATCAATATCATCCAATTCCGGCCATAAAAAATCATTAATCATCTCTCGATAGCACCCATTCAGCGTAACTGTTGCTCCAGCCTCATTTTCGAAAAAGTAAGGTCCAATGACCCCGCCGGACCATAAACCGCACCAAACAGTCACACGTTGAGGATGGAGAGGCTTTTCATCAATAAATCTTTGGTTTTCCGAGCCCCAGATGCGACAGTTTTGCTTGCCACCGAGGTGGAAATGGGCCTCATCAGTCAAGATGATTTTGTGAATTTTAATAATTATGAATTTTAATAATTTCAATGCGTTGTTGAAGCGTGCATCGTTCCATTTTTATTAATGGCGTAGTTTCTACTTGTCAAATGTCAAAAAATCACAGCTTCAAAAGTGACATCTACCGAAATAGCGGGCTATTCAAAATAACACCTCTTATTGGATAACCCTATATATTTATATATATAATACATAAACTTTTAATATTTTGAAACGTTCTAAGGACAGCATTAAGCTGATTCAAAATAAAACAAGCCTGGACTACGATTGGACATAAGACCCAATCGTACGATACTTCAGATGTAAGAGAATTTTTTTTGATTTTAAGAAATATTGTAGGGGAAGTGGTGGAGGTGGTGACGACATTGAACTAATTTTTTCATATCACGCTAGAGTTGCTATCGAAATGTTTTATACAAAATTTAGGATTCAAAAATTTATTGGGTAGTGAGGAAATTTTTGTGTTGAATTTAGTGTAATTGTGCAATTTGTATGAGAGGTGGTAGAAGGAGGGCCGAGTTCTTAAGGAACTTTTCAGAAAAACCTAAAAACGTCATGCTTTTGACATGTTTTAAATTGCGGAACAGTAGCATTCATACTATCCAGGGAAATCGATTTCATGTAAAGCTGTGAAATTGTGTCAGATTGTATGGGAGGAGATAGAAGCAAAGATAGTTTCACTCTTCTTCATCGTATATATTTTTTTTTGGTATTACTAATAATCTATACATATGAATATAATTGTAGTGTCTGTCTGTTCTTTGTTTACAAATGGATATAAATAAGTTTTTTGCTTTATTTTATCAATAACTAAGCAGAAACACACGTTTCTACAAATTTTCTCAGTCTGTCTGTCTGTCTTTCCGGTTTAAACGCAAAAACGGCTAAGCCGATTGTAATGAAACTTTCACAGTTTATTAGATGTGCACCGAGATGTAATCTGCGTTTGGTCTTATTTCCCTACCCCCACGCCTTCCACCCCTCCCATACAAAAGGTCTCATTTCCAAAAATATATAATAATCAAATTTTCTTCAAGACCATTAGAGCAAATCATTTCAAATTTAGAGCATACTGTTTTTATCAGAAATGTGATCTATGATATACAAATTATTTGAATCCCCTACTCCTTCCACCACCTCCCATACACAATGCACTTTTTCATGAAATGCTATACACCAATTTTCTCAGTATGTGTAACTTTCATCGAGCTCAAATGTTGTACTTAATCCTTAATTTGCATTATTATTAATATTGGAAAAAAAAACCGATTAGCTTCACTCCTTCTACCACCTCCCATACAATGTGACACGATTCCACAACTTTTCTTAAATTCGATTTTCCTGAAAACTCTAAATGTTACTGATCTGAAATTTAAAATATGTCAATTGCAAATTAATTATAGTTGCTTCTCAAAAAGTCACTTACAACCCCCACTTCCTCCACCACCTCCCATATAAACTGCAGTTTTTCATGAAATATTCTAAGCTAATTTTCTCAGTACATATAACTTTCATCGAGATCAAATTTTGTACTCTATCCTAAATTAGCATCATTATTAATATCGGGAAAAAAATTAACCGAGCTTCACTCCTTCTACCCCCTCCCATACAATGTGACGCAATTGCACGACTTTACAAAAATTCGATTTTCTTGAAAAGCGTGAATGATGCAAATCTAAAATTTAAAATATATCAATTGCATAATGATTATAGTTGTTTCTCAAAAATTCACATAAAACTTTTTACTCCTTCCACCACCTCCCATACAAACTGCACTTTTTCATGAAATATTCTAAACTAATTTTCCCAACACATATAACTTTCATCAAGCTAACATTTTGTACTCAATCCTTAATAACCATTATTAATATCGGGAAAAAATTAACCGAGAAGCTTCACTCCTTCTACCCCCTCCCATACAATGTGACACAATTCCACGACCTTACAAAAATTCGGTTTTCTTGAAAAGCGTGAATGATGCAAATCTAAAATTTAAAATATATCAATTGCATAATGATTATAGTTGTTTCTCAAAATTCACATAAAACCTTTTAGTCCTTCCACAACCTCCCATACAAACTGCACTTTTTCATGAGATATTCTAAACTAATTTTCCCAATACATATAACTTTCATCAAGCTAACATTTTGTTCTCAATCCTTAATTAGCATTATTAATATCGGGAAAAAATTAGCCGAGTAGCTTCACTCCTTCTACCCCCTCCCATACAATGTGACCCAATTGCACGACTTTACAAAAATTCGATTTTCTTGGAAAGCGTGAATGATGCAAATCTAAAATTTAAAATATATCAATTGCATAATGATTATAGCTGTTCCTCAAAAATTCACATAAAACCTATTACTCCTTCCACCACCTCCCATACAAACTGCACTTTTCATGAAATATTCTAAACTAATTTTCGACAGCGTTAAGCGAGATTACATATGGAATGCTTTGCGTAGGAGAGGTATTCCAAATAGGGTCATAGCTATGATTAAAGAATCCTACGAAGATGCAAGGTGTCGCGTCTTGCATAGAGGAGAGCTGTCCGAGAGCTTTCCTGTTCGAACGGGTGTCAGACAAGGCTGCATATTATCACCAGCCCTGTTTCTGGTGGTAATAAATGACATCTTGAAAGCTGCACTGGAAGGTGGGGAAGGTAAAGGTCTTCAATGGAGACTATTTAACATCTTAAGTCACCTTGATTATGCTGATGACGTGTGTTTGCTTGCACATACCCGTTCGGACTTAGAGTCAAATGTTCGCTCGTTGCATTCTAAATGCAAAGAGGCGGGACTGAAAATAAATGTGCGTAAAACCAAGTACATGCACATGGGTTCGAACCCAAGCACACCGATTGTTCTTAATGGACAGGATGTGGAAGAGGTGCAAGATTTTTGCTATCTCGGAAGCATTGTCAGCATGGACGGCGGAGCCGAAAAGGATGTTGAGGCTCGGCTAAATAAAGCTCGTCAGTCCTTCGGTACCCTTTCCCCTTTCTGGAGGTTAAAAGAGATCTCCCTTCGCACGAAGCTGCGAGTTTTTGACGCATGCGTCAAATCCGTGTTGTTATATGGTTGTACTACGTGGAAAGTGACCGTTCGACTTACCAAGAAACTACAGACTTTCGTAAACCAATGCCTCCGACGCATTTTAGGAATATTCTGGCCAGAAGTGATCTCCAACGATAAACTTTGGAGTACAACTCGCCAGACTAAAATAGGTATTGAGATTCAACGGCGAAAGTGGCAGTGGATCGGTCATACTTTGAGGAAACCAGAGCAAAACATCGCAAAACAGGCTCTGGATTATAACCCTCAAGGAAGACGTCGGGTTGGTCGACCATGTAACACATGGAAGCGAGCAGTTGAGCAGGAGGCCAGAGGAATAAACAAGTCCTGGCAACAGCTTAAAGCCGATGCGCAGGATCGCGCCTTGTGGAAGAGAGTTGTTTCTGTCCTATGCCCCTATAGGGGGTCTTAACAGGAATTTGAATTTTCCCAATACATATAACTTTCATCAAGCTAACATTTTGTACTCAATCCTTAATTAGCATTATTAATATCGGGAAAAAATTAACCGAGTAGCTTCACTCCTTCTATCCCATCCCATACAATGTGACACAATTCCACGACTTTACAAAAACTCGATTTTCTTGCAAAGCGTGAATGATGCAGACTTGAAATTTAAAATATATCAACTGCATGGTAATTATAGTTGTTTCTCGAAATACATCTCCCATACAAATTGCACAATTTCATTAAATTCAATGCACTAAGTTTCTCAGTACCAACTCAATTTTTGAAGCTTAAATTTGGTACAAAACATTTTTATAGCTACTCTAGCTTGATGTGAAACAAATTAGTTCAGTGCAGCCACTTCCCATACAAAATTTCATAAATTTTGATTTCATCTATAGTATTGTATGATTGGGCTCTACGCACAATCGTAGTCCTGATACGTTTTCAAGCTTAATGTTATTTTATTTGGGCTTTTTTTTTAATTAACACAAGCTATAATTATTCGCATGTCTTAACGCTCTTCAATACGCGTATGATCTGATTTGATCACGAGCCTCTCCTATTCAAATGCAAGTATCATGGTATCATTTTTAATAATTTATGGTTCTGATTCCAACAAAATACAAAACATTGTGTTCAAAGAGCCATTAAAGTAAGCAGATTATATATCCCACATAATGTATTACTAACTACATTCTCAAAAATTGCTTGTTATTGCGATTTTTATGCGGACGAAGTCGCGGGCGTTTGCTAGCTCTAAATAAATATTTAGTACACAATTTCAGCTCGATCAATTTTATACGTACTGAGTAAATTTGATTAAAGTATTTCATGAAAAATTACAGTTTGTATGGGAAGTGGTGGAAGGAAGGCGAGGACTCAACAAAATTGTGTACGGTAGATTGAGATCATTATAGAAATAATATATTCGAAATTTCATATCAAGATCATTTTTTCGAGCAAATCCGTTTATTGTCAAATTGTGTAATTTTGTGTTGGAGGGGGTAGAAGGGGTAAAGTTAATCGTCTAATTTTTTTTTTCTTGGGCCTTACTAATAAATCTAATTTGTTATTTTGTGCACAATTTCAGCTCGATAAATTTTATACGCACTGAGTAAATTGGTTTAGACCATTTCATGAAAAAGTGCAGTTTGTATGGGAAGTGGTGGAAGGAGGAGGAAGACACAAACAACTTCTATACAGTAGATCGCAATTATCATTAAAGTATTCCATTCCAAATTTCAGATCAATAGCATTTATACTTTTCGAGCAAATCCGTTTATTGTCAAATTGCAAAATTGTGTGATTTTGTATGGGAAAGGATAGAAGGGGTGGAGCGATTTGGCCCGTTCACGAACTTGACCTTACTTTTTTGTCAAAAACGAATTTGAGCTCACTAGCTCAACGCGTTTTCAAGCTAGAGAGGACACGGACGGACGGACAGACGGGTTGACGGACGGACGGACGGACGGACGGACGAACAGACAGACGGACATCCGGTTTTGAGATTTTCGAGTGATTATATGAACTTCTTTATTATTAATCAGATTTCATCTAGAGTATAAAAACTCCAATTTCTGAAAAATTGGACGTAATCACCTTTGCCGTCGATATTTAGCTTTCATCTAGAGCATAAAAATATTTCAAATCTATAAGGGTACTGTTGAAGTTTTGTTTATTCGCGTATTTGTTTATATAATATTCGTAATCGAAAAATAAACACAAATTCGTTAATTAAAAACCATTCAAATTCATTATTAATTTTATTTAAGGTAATTTTTCCGTAAAATGCCTTTTTATTAATTTAATTTCTTTTTTAATTCAACCTTTATGCTTTAAAAACCCGTCACTTCAACATAGAAAGAAACTGCTTAAACTAAATTTCAGTGTATTTCTCCACCTGATTTAAAAAAATTTAGATACGATGCACTTTACATACACGCCCAATTTTTGCAATAAATAACCAGCTTAAAACAAAGTTTGTATTTATTTTAAGATCCTCCTATCAATTTCAAATATTTTTACAAGTTCACCAGAACAATGCCCTAATCCGGTAATACCAATTGATAAGGTCAGAAATCTATTGAACTAAACTACGAAACTAGGTAAGAATCATCATCCCAGAACTTCCTTAGTTAGATGAAAGATGCCGTCAAACAACCAAGAGTCATAATATCGAATAACCTTTCTAGGAATCATCTCGTTTAATTTGGGTATTTATTTTTACAACCACGACCTTGTTTTAGGGTTTTTGACTGCATCAATTGCGATACTCTCAAGGATAATGAGAAAATCTACAATTTTAAAACCTTTAATATAAATCCGGTAATATAACAAACAAAAATTTTCTAATTTTCGGCTACCATCAAAATGGACTTTTGACAGAAAATTTTAAGCCAAATTGTTGTGGGCTAACTATGTATATCTTTTTTTTTTTTTTTGGATTACTTCGCAATAGTTTGTTAGTATTTTAATGAGTTTAGAACTAAATTAGGGCAATAAATTCGCCTCGCTGAAATTCAAAGAAGCCAAAACATACATTTGGCCGCTTAAGGGTATCGATAAGTCCCGAAAAGGTATACAATTTTGTATTTAGGACTTTGTCGCACTAAAATTAAAATGGCAGCAAGGATATATTTACGGTGAGCTGTATGGTGATTTGGATGGACAATGGTCGGTTATTTGTTGGGTCAATTAATTTCAATTATTACCGATTTGACTTATAACGTTTCACCTTTCTTAGGTCATTTCCAGAGTACATGATTTCTGTTCAAAATTGTGATTGTTTGAATTTTTCGAATTGAGTAAATACCAGGAGAAAATGACGATTTACGAAAAGATAAATATCGGATATTATGTGCCACTTAAATTTTGTTTAAATTTTAAATAACATTGGTTAACTGGTGAAATTAAGGAAATGTGTTTAGAAAATATAGAAGAAACTGGATATATGGTAATGTATAGTAGCAGAAAATAGTTATAAGTGACGATAATCAATGTTAAGTAGGCAGGTGTTACTATTTGTCCGCGCGAGAAGGATAATTGGGAAATGCATGCAGCATAAACCGTACAAGTAGATGGAACTTTTCAAAAGAAATAAATATGTTTTTCCGCTTAGTAATTTTATCCGTACAGAATTAAAGCGATGTCTTGTTCTCTTGACTTCTTTACCATCACATCATACAGTTAAGCAAAATATGCTGAGTCTACACTAGTGACAATATTGTCAAATTTTATGCTGACTATACTGACAATGAACTGTAGTAGTAGAACAAAAATATTTTCAATAAAATAAGCATGTTTATTTTACTTCGTCAGATAATCAGATTTAATTAAACTTCTCGATTTACTTACTACGTAATTAAATTGACGTCGTACTCATATGGTTAAAATGATTACTAACAAAAAAATAAACTGACAACTAATCGGGCGCAACTTTATTATTTTTGGGACAATTTGAGAATGGATGGAAAGTTAATATGCACATTAGAGTGGTTAAGGAAGAATAAGTGGAACCCCCTTATCACAAGTGGATCACCCTTTAGGGCAGCGCTGCTGTCAATTTAACACTTAATTGCGAATACGATCAATAGCTCCAGAACATGTGATCATTCGTTTATGCAAGTTTGGGTTCTTATGGAGGGAGGGGTGATAGTAAGGGTAGGTCAATGTTAAAAATTTAATTGATTGCTTCAATTACGTCCAACATTCTCTGTACAGAATGTTAGTTTCATAGACAAAGTTGCATAGAATTTTCATAAAATTCGGTATATATTACACTAACGTCACCCGCGACTTTGTCCGCGGAAGAATCGCAAAATAAGCAATTTTTAAGAATGTAGTTAGTAATATGTACATTCTGTGAGATATATAATCTGTTTAATTTAATGACTCTTTAAACACAATGGTTTGTATTTTGTTGGAATCAGAACCATAAATTATTAAAAATGAAACCACGATACTCGAATTTGTATGGGACAGGCTCTTGATCAAATCAATCTCGTGATTTGAGATCATATAAGTATGGAAGAGCGTTAAAAAATACCAAATAAAATAACGTTACGATTAAAAGCGTAACAGGACTACGATTGTGCGTAAATCCCATTTATACGATACTAGAGATGAAATCGAAATTTTTGTGATACTAAGAAATTTTATATGGGGAGTGGTAGAAAGGGTGACAGTACTGAACTAATTTATTTCACATCATGCAAGAGTAGCTATAAAAATGTTTTATACCAAATTTAAGTTTCGCACTGTGTGATGGGGGCTGTAGAATTCACCCACAGCCAGTCCTACTTGCCCTAAAAATGGCAAATGGACACTCACTGGATCATGGGCTTATCACCCGTGATCTTAAGATCTAACTGATACGAGAAACGGATACAGCGCTTCGGATACGGACTGATTCTACGGTAACGACTTTTGGCATTCGAAAACGGACTATGATTGGCTTCTGGAACGTTCGAACATTGAATGACGGGGGAAAAGCTGGGGTTACTCGGTCCTTGCACCGCCAATCGGTGATCGACCGTGAAATGGAGCACTATTACATCCAAATCTTGGGCTTGAGCGAGGTCAGGTGGACAGGATCAGGAGAAGAACGAACCCCTAGCAGAAACACTATTCTGTATATTGGCCCTGAAAGTGAAGCCAAGAACGGCGTGGCGTTCGTCCTTACTCCGAGAGCGAGAAACAGTCTCATTAGCTGGGAACCAATCTCGGATAAGATTATCGTTGTCAGGCTCAGGACCAGTGTCAGAAACGTCACAATTCTGCAGTGCTACGCACCAACTAATACCGCAACATCTGGTGATAAAGAGGAGTCTTATAGCCAACTGAGTGCCACCTTCGAACGTGTTCCAAGAGGTGATATTATTATCATCTCAGGAGATATGAACGCCCAGGTTAGATCAGACAACACTGAACTAGAACACGTCATGGGGAGGCATGGTGACCCTTGGGTCGACGTGTCACGACCTTGGATTATGAGGACCGAAAACGGCGAATTATTTGTAGAGTTTTGTAGTACTCGGCAAATGGTCATCGGAGGGAGGGACCCTTTTTCCACACAAGAGTCATCATAAAACATCTTGGGTTTCTCCTGATGGTGTTACTTAGAACCAAATCGACCATTTGGCTATAAGTCGCCGATGGAGAAGATGTCTCGTCAATGTGCGAGCGAAACGTGGAGCTGACGTGGGGTGCGATCACCACTTGATGGTTGCCTGCTTGAGATTGTGTACAGCAGCTATCCGATGACCACAAATTCTTCAAATGAAGCGCAAGCTTAATGTGAATAAACTCAGAGATCCCAAAAAAAAACGCGAATACACCACTATTCTACGCGAAAAGTCATCCACATTGGGTGAAAGTGAAATGCGCACACTGGACGCCAATTGGGAGGCAACCAAAATCACATTTCTAACTAGTGCTGAAGAATCTGTGGGATATGTGTAAAGCGGTGAGAAACCCTGGATGTCGCAAGACACATGTGACAAGGTTGGCAATCCGAAAAAAGCCAAATTGGCAATCATTTCTCAACCCGATGTCAACCAACGAACGCCCGACCTGAGGCAGAACTACCGCGATGCTCATATACGGCTTAAAAAGGCTGTTAGACGCGACAAGAGAAAGGCCGTTGAAGATCTGGCCAACAAGGCAGAATCTGCGGCTTACCTTGGGGATATGGGTTCACTATTCAAAATCATGAAACAGTTGACGAACAGGAATTTCGCCGCCAACCACCTGGTAAGAGATGTCAACGCAACTCTCCTTAGTATAAGTTAACATCAGTTTCGGCGATGGAAGGGACACTTCTCTGATATTTTAAACATCTTGCCAGAGGAAGATATTCCGGAAACAGAACAACTACCAAACATCCAACCGCAACAATCTTCTATTAGGGACGATCCCCCAGATAAGGAAGAGATAGTTTCCGCCATTCGGTCAATGGCGGGAAGGAAAGCTCTAGGTACAGACGGACTACCAACCGAACTCCTCAACGCGCACCCGGAAATAACAGCCGATTACTTCACTAAGGTGTGGAATGAAGGAAGATATCCGACTGAAAGGAAGGAGGGCGTCATTGTGAAAATTCCGAAGACGGGCGATTGTGTCTACTTACTGCCGTATCAAAAATTATGGCTAAGGTAATTCTCAATAGGATTAGTGATGTCGTCGAGAGCACTCTCGAAGTTTATCAGGCTGGATTCCGTAAAGGATCGTCTTGTACCGACCACACAAATACCCTACGGATAATATTAGAGCAGTCAGCCGAAATGAGTTTGCCATTACATCTCATATTTGTGGACTTCGAGACGGCTTTCGACAGTGTTAAGCGAGATTACATATGGAATGCTTTGCGTAGGAGTGGTATTCCAGATAAGGTCATAGCTATGATTAAAGAATCCTACGAAGATGCAGGGTGTCACGTCTTGCATAGAGGAGAGCTGTCCGAGAGCTTCCCTGTGCGAACGAGTGTCAGACAAGGCTGCATATTATCACCAGACCTGTTCCTGATGGTAATAAATGACATCTTAAAAGCTGCATTGGAAGGTGGGGAAGGTAAAGGTCTTCAATGGAGACTATTTAACATCTTAAGTCACCTTGATTATGCTGATGACATGTGTTTGCTTGCACATAACCGTTCGGATTTAGAGGCAAATGTTCGCTCGTTGCATTATAAATGCAAAGAGGCGGGACTGAAAATAAATGTGCTTAAAACCAAGTACATGCACATGGGTCCAAACGCAAGCACACCGATTGTTCTTAACGGACAGGATGTGGAAGAGGTGCAAGATTTCTGCTAACTTGAAAGCATTGTCAGCATGGACGGCAGAGCCGAAAAGGATGTTGAGGCTCGGCTAAATAAAGCTCGCCAGGCTTTCGGTATTCTTTCCCTTTTCTGGAGGTTAAGAGAGATCTCCCGTCGCACAAAGCTGCGAGTTTTTGACGCATGCGTCAAATCCGTATTGTTATATGGTTGTACTACGTGGAAAGTGACCGTTCGACTTACCAAGAAACTACAGACTTTCGTGAACCAATGCCTCCGACGCATTTTAGGAATATTCTTGCCAGAAGTGATCTCCAACGACGAACTTTGGAGTACAACTGGCCAGACTAAAATAGGTATTGAGATTCAAAGGCGGAAGTGGCAGTGGATCGGTCATACTTTGAGGAAACCAGAGCGAAACATCGCCAAAAAGGCTCTGGATTATAATCCTCAAAGAAGACGTCGGGTTGATCGACCATGTAACACATGGAAGCGAGCAGTTGAGCAGGAGACCAGAGGAATAAACAAGTCCTGGCAACAGCTTAAGGCCGATGCTCAGATCGCGCCTTGTGGAAGAGAGTTATTTCTGTCCTATGTTGTTTCTGTCCTATGGGGGTCTTAACAGGAATTTGATTGATTGGCCAAATTTAAGCTTGAAAAATTGAATAGGTACTGAGAAACTTAATGCATTGGATTTAAAGAAATTGTGCAATTTGTATGGGAGGTGGTAGAAGGAGTGGGGGTTTTTGATGATTTTTCGACAAACAACTATAATTATAATGAAATTTATATGTTTTAAATATTAGATCAGTAACGTTCACACTTTTATAGAAAATCGAATTTTTGAAAAGTTGTGGAATTGTGTCACATTTTATGGGAGGGTGTAGAAGGAGTAAAGGTAATTCGTTAATTTTTTCCCGATATTAATAATAATGCTTATTAAGGATTTAATACAAAATTTTAGTTCGATGAAAGTTATACGTATTTAGAAAATTGGTGTAGAGCATTTCATGAAAAGTGCAGTTTGTGTGGAAGGAGTGAGGGGTTCTTAGTATTTTTGTGAGAAACTACTACAATCATTATGCAATTGATATGCTTTAAATTTCAGATCAGGAACATTCACAGCCTCCAACAAAATCGAGTTTTTGGGAGTCGTAGAATCGTGTCACATTGTACGGGAGGGGTTGAAGGAGTGAAGGTAATCGATTAATTTTTTCCCGATATTTATAATAATGTCAATTAAGAATTTAGTACAACATTTTACCTCGATGGAAGTTATATGTACTGAGAAAATTGGTGGGGGGATTCAAATAATTTGTAAACTAAAAGATTGCATTTATAATAGAATTAATATATTTTAAACTTCAAATTAATAGCTTTTATAGTTTGCGAAAAAAAATCGATTATTACATATTTTTGAAAATGTGTCACTTTGTATGGGAGGGGGTAGAATGCGTAAAGGGAGTGACATAAAACTTAAAGCAGATTACATCTCGGGGCATATGTAAAAAACTGTGAAAGTTTTGTTACAATCGGCTTAGCCGTTTTTGCGTGAAAGCCGGACAGGCAGACAAACGGACAGACAGAGAAGAATTTTAAAAACGCGTGTTTCTGCTTATTTATTGCTAAAATAAAACAAAAACTAACCTATACCCATCATTTCTAAACAAATAACAGACAGACACTACAATTAAATTTATGTAGATTCACGAAACATTCGTTTGTATGGGAGGGGATAGAGGAGGTAAGGGAAATGTAAAATTTGTGAAGCTGTTTTATTTCATTTCTCTCGTAAGATGCTAATACAAAATTTATGTAGTTGATTTATTGAAACTGGTCTAAATCATACTTTTGTATGGGAGGGTGTAGAAGGGCAAGTGCGATCACAAAACTGTTGATGCAGTTTCGTTTCAATTATCTTTAAAAGTTTTTGTGGACAGTTTCAAGTTGATTTTTTTTACGGCACCGAGTATAATAGCTAAGTGATAATTGATTTTTAAAAAATGGTCGAAAAAATAATATTGTATGGGAGTGGGGAAATATTCGACCAATTGATTGTCTGAAAAGCATTTTGCAAATTTTCAAGTTTCTATCTTAAAATTTCATTCAAAAAATGGCTCATTTCGTATCAAGATCCACTGGAGAATGTGGCAAAAATTTACAAATAGTAAATTGATCATTACTATTGCCAAGGAATTGAAAAGAAGCTGGATAACTATTAGACTTACGCTTACAATTAACAAACTTCCAAAACTTCAAGGGATCTTGTAATCGCAGGTTTTGTATAAATTTTTCCTGTACTATATCTAATAATTAAGAAGCACCTAAAATATTACTATCAAATAAAAACTTAAATAATAAAAATAGAAGCTAGTGCACTGATAAATTTAAGAATAATAAATGTAGTGCACTACTCAGAAATGAATTAAGCAATTACCTGTAAAGATTAATGTATCCATATTAATATAATATCTGATAATAAAGAAATTTAAATCCAAATTCAAGGGATCTCTTATAATAACGACTGCATTTTAAGTAAATATTCAGAATATGCGAAAAAGACCTGCAGACGAAAACAAAGGAAGTACCATAATGACAAGATACAAAAAATGGACGACGACATGAGAAAATTTAATACGCGGGACGCATACGCCATAGTAAAAGACTTGAAAAAGGGATATAAACCAAAAACCAGTCTCTGCAAAGACGCAGAGGGCAATATCATCAGCGACACAGAAGAAATCAAAAGGAGATGGGCTTCATACTTCGAACATCTTTTGAATCCCATCCCAGTAGCACCGATAACGACAGACAACATTTCAATTCAAGCCTCAACTGACGAAGATGAACCATCATCGACACCACCCACGCTTCCTGAAATCAAAGCAGCCCTATGTGACCAAAAACGAAACAAAGCGCCGGGAATTGACGAAATACCAGTTGAACTTCCGAAAAACGGTGGAAACTGTGTCGCTGAAATACTGCACAGCATGATATGCAAAATTTGGACAGAGGAAATCATACCCGACGACTGGCGAAAAAGCATTATATGTCCAAATTACAAGAAAGGAGACAAACTCTGCTGTGAGAACTACAGAGGTATATCATTGTTGTGTACGTCCTATAAAATACTGACAAAAATAATTGAACGTCGTCTTAAGCCCTATACTAATCAAATAATTGGCGAATACCAGGCGGATTCAGAACCGGACGATCTACAACAGACCAGATATTCTCGGTGAAACAGGTGCTTGAGAAACGCTGGGAATATAACACAGACGTGCACCAAATATTCGTAGATTTTAAACAAGCATACGACAGTATCGATAGGAGCGTACTGTACCAAATCATGCTTGACTTTGGAATTCCTCCAAAACTAGTCCGACTAACAAGACTCACAATGACGAACACTGAATCCCAAGTGAGAATACAAACCGATTCCACAACCAGCTTTCGAACGGAATGTGGCTTAAAGCAGGGAGATGATCTAGCTCCTATGCTTTTCAACTTGGCACTAGAGTATGTCGTCCGAAAAATCCCAGTCGACACCAACGGGACACTACTATTCAAGTCCACCCAACTAGTAGCATACGCTGACGACATTAACATTCTAGCAAGATCCTTCCCTAGTGCTAAGGAGGTATTTGTCAATCTTGACTCCGCCGCAAAAGAAGTCGGGTTGCGCATTAATGAAAGCAAAACAAAAGTAATGACGCAAACAAGAAGGAGAACGCCAATCAGACAAAACATAACAATTGCGGAATATAATTTGGAGAGTGTGGACAACTTCATATATCTTGGGGCTAATCTAGCAAAGGACGGTAATGAAACAGACGAAATCAAACGACGGATAATACTTGCAAATAAGACGTATTATTCGGTACTTCCAATAATGAAATCCAAGAAAGTGCATAGGAACAATAAGCTGCGGATTTATAAAACTGTTATACGACCTGTGCTCTGTTATGGCAGCGAGACGTGGACATTAACGCGGAACTCCGAAAAAGCAGTTAACGCATTCGAAAGAAAGTTCTTCCGAAGAATTTGGGACCTGTGAAGGAAGGAACGGAATGGCGAATAAGATACAACCATGAGTTGTATCAACTCTACGACGAGCCAGAAGCTTCAACGTTCATCAAGCTACGTAAACTGCAGTGGGCTGGCCATGTAGAGCGAATGGAAGACAGAAGAATCCCCAAACGTGCTCTTAAAGGCAAAGCGAGTGGTAACCGGCCAGTAGGCAAACCACGCAAGCGATGGGAAGACTCGGTTGATGAAGACAGCAAAGCCATTTTAAAAATTAGCAGCTGGAGGACGCGGTCTTTGGATCGAGACGATTGGAGGCGACGACTTCAGGAGGCCAAGGCCCGATTTGGGCTGTCGCGCCATTGATGATGAAGAAGGAGAACGCCAATCAGACAAAACATAACAATTGCGGAATATAATTTGGAGAGTGTGGACAACTTCATATATCTAATCTAGCAAAGGACGGTAATGAAACAGACGAAATCAAACGACGGATAATACTAGCAAATAAGACGTATTATTCGGTACTTCCAATAATGAAATCCAAGAAAATGCACAGGAACAATAAGCTGTGGACTTATAAAACTATTATACGACCTGGGCTCTGTTATGACAACGAGACGTGGACATTAACGCGGAACTCCGAAAAAGCAGTTAACGCATTCGAAAGAAAGTTCTTCCGAAGAATTTGGGACCTGTGAAGGAAGGAACGGAATGGCGAATAAGATACAACCATGAGTTGTATCAACTCTACAACGAACCAGAAGCTTCAACGTTCATCAAGCTACGTAAACTGCAGTGGCCATGGAGAGCCAATGGAAGACAGGAGAATCCCCAAACGTGCTCTTAAAGGCAAAGCGAGTAGTAACCGGCCAGTAGGCAAACCACGCAAGCGGTGGGAAGACTCGGTTGATGAAGACAGCAAAGCCATTTTAAAAATTAGCAGCTGGAGGACGCGGTCTTTGGATCGAGACGATTGGAGGCGACGACTTCAGGAGGCCAGAGCCCGATTTGGGCTGTCGCGCCATTGATGATGATGATGATGAAGCGATTAGATAAATCTTTAAATAAGTCATAATATTCTTTATACAAATGAAAATCAGTGTCATTCATTGTCCTAGTATACATATTCCACGCAGCATTAAGAGAGTTGCGAATTGCACGAAACTCACTCGTGTACCAAGGATACAACAATGATAGGTAAAAGGAACTCAAGGAACAAAAAATTGATACAGAATATAATAAATAAACTGCCAACAAGTCGGGCGAAACTTTATTATTCTTGGGACAAGTTGAGGATGAGCGGAAAGTCAATATGCAGGTTAGAGTGGTTAGGGAAGACTAAGTGAAAGGGAGTTCTTGGGCTGGGCTGTTGTCAGTTTAACAATATTTCATTCGTTTCTGCAAGTTTTGGTTTTTATGAGGGGAGGAGGAGGGGTAATAGTAAGGGTGGGTGGATATTAATAGCTTTTTAATTGATTGCTTCAATCACGTCCAATATTCTCGGTATAGAATGTCAGTTTCATAGACGAAGTTGCATAGAATTTTCATAAAATTCGGTGTATTTTACATTCACGAAACCGAACATTTGTATGGGAGGGAGTAGATAACGTAGGGGAATCGTAAAATTTGATATGCAGTTTTATTTCGTTTCTCTTGTAAGGTGCTTGTACAAAATTTGAAGTTCGTAGATTTTAGTTTGTTGGTTATTAGTTGATTTAATAAAATTGGTCGAAATCATACTTTTGTATGGGAGGGGGTAGACGCACAGGCGCGATCTAAAAACTGTTGACGCAATTTTATTTTAACTAGTTTCAAAAGTTTTTGTGCAAAATTTCAAATTGATAGCTTTTAATAGTTAGGTGGTAACTGATTTCTTGAAAATGGTCGAAAAAATAATTTTGTATTGGAGGGGGTAGAAGTTTTAAAGGTTTTCGACCAGTTAATATTTTGCATATTCAGGGATTTTTTTCAAATGCTTTCGCAAATTTTCAAGTTTTTACCTTAAAATTTCACTCAAAAATTTACAGTTAATGTGTTTTTTTCAATGCATATGAAACACCTTGTGCACGTTAGACCGGAGGGGGTCGGTTTATAACAATTATGGATCAAGTTTTTATTATTTTTCTATGTACCCATCAAATAGACGTATCCACATGCAAAATTTAAACTTTGTATCTTTCACGAGAGCCCTAAAAAAATATACTCAAAATTTTCGACATTCTTGCTTACCACCTCCCTCCCCTTACACCCCCAACATAAATTTTTTACCAAAATTAACCACTATGTAGTTCTATAATCTGACAAATTTTTGATTTGATATCTGTACTCTTTTTTGAGATATAAGGATTTATAATTTTTAAAAGTGCGCCATTTTTGAAATGCTCCCCATTTCCCCCCACTACTATTATTTCAACATGTTATATTTTTTTTGTATTTTCCTTGTATAGTTTAATATACGTTTCAAGTTTCAATTACATAACTTAATAGATAGTTGAGATATTAATTCTTAAGTGTTTTTCTTTGCACCCCCCCTGACCCGCTCCCTTACAATAATTAGCCACTCACTAAGCTGTTTCCGATGGAACTATACGCCACCTTGATGGTCTCAAGATATGAATTTGTAACAATAAGTAATTTCGAAGGTATAATCATTTGAAAAAACAATTCGGCCGACAATTTGTTTTTAGCCCCCCCCCCCTTTTCGGACGCCAATATATAAAAAAAAATTATTTTTAAAATTTGTCCCACAACCCTCTCTATATCTCTACTGGTTTTCAACTTTCTATCTGCATTCGTGGTGGAGATATTAGCAAGTGTAGTTTTCGACTTTTTCCCTCCCCCGCCTCCCCCTTTCACATAACACCCCCCAAAATTTAGAAAATAGAGCTCACTTACCCAATCAACAATCCACCCAAAAACGAACATTCTACCTTTAGCGGTCTCGGAGATATGAGTCTTTACGTACGGCGGACAGCGGACGAACTGTAGAAGACCAAAATACGCGGGTAATTGCATAAAATTTGGAGCCATTAGCGATGGTTCAGTGGATGAAGGTTGCGAGTGCTTCGGTATGACGATCGATGCCCGCGTATTCATTGATATAACATCACTTACATGAAGTCCTTTATGCATCGAGTCAATCGATGAGGACATGTTCACCACATGCTTGCCTTCAATTTTTCCACTAATTCCGGACATGTTCCTAAGCTTGACACCTCACTACAGTCGTCTCCCGACTATATTTCCTCGAGTATCTTATATTTATACTCTAGATGAAATCTGAGAGTATTATAAGTTTGCTCTAAAGTTTGTAACGCCAAGAAATAAGGCTCGGAGAAAAAAATGAATGATACAGAAGTTAATATTATCACTCAAAAATCTCAAAACCGGATGTCCGTCCGTCCGTCCGTTCGCTCTCTAGCTTGAGAACACGTTGAGGTAGAAAGCTCAAATTTCATAGACGTCATTTTTGACAAAAAAGTAAGGTCAAGTTCGTGAACGGGCCAAATCGCTCCACCCCTTCTACCCCCTCCCATACAAAATGACACAAATGCGCAATTTGACAATAAACGGATTTGCTCGAAAAGTATTAAAGCTATTGGCCTGAAATTTAAAATATATTACTTCTATGATAATATCAATCTACCGTATAAAAATTATACGTGTCCTGCCCCTCCTTCTACCACCTCACATACAAACTGTACTTGTCATGAATTACTCTAAGCCAATTTACTCAGTGCGTATGAAATTTAGCAGGCTGAAATTGTGCACCAAATATTTTTTTAAAATTCTTAGTAAGGCCAAAAAAATTAGACGATTAGCTTCACCCCTTCTACCCCCTCCCATACAAAATGACACAAATGCGCAATTTGACAATAAACGGATTTGCTCGAAAAGAATAAAAGCTATTGGTCTGAAATTTAAAATATATTACTTTTATAATAATTTCAATCCACCGTATAAAAACTTTGCGTGTCCCCCTCCTTCTACCACCTTCCACACAAACTGTACTTGTCATGAAATACTCTAAGCCAATTTACTCAGTGCGTATAAAATTCAGCGAACTGAAATTATTTATGCCCTGCCCAAGAACCCCCTTTCACTTAGTCTTCCCTAACCACTCTAACCTGCATATTGACTTTCCACGCATCCGCAACTTGTCCCAAGAATAATAAAGTTTCGCCCGACTTGTTGGCAGTTTATTTTATTTGTCTATAAATAAATATTTAGTGCCTGATTTCAGTTTGATAAATTTTATACGTTCTGAGTAAATTGGAAAAACTCTGATTTCAACAAAAATTTAAATTTGTATGGGAGGTGGTGGAAGGATTGGGGTGATTCCAATAATTTTTATACTGTGAATTCATGGCATCACAGAATTAATATTTTTTCAATTTCCGATCTACCGATTTTCGAATAAATCAGTTTATTGTTAAACGAAATTTTGTTATTTTGTATGGGAGCGGGTAGAAGAGGTGGAGTGATTTCGCCCGATCACGAACTTGACCTTACTTCTTTGTCAAAAAGGACGTGCACAAAATATAAACTGTCTAACTCAACGCGTTCTCGAGCTAGAGAGGCCACGGACGGACAGATTGACAGATGGACGGAGCGACAATATGAACTTCTGTATCATCAATGTTTTTCTCCGAGTTCTATTTCATAGCGTTACAAACTTTGTGGCAAACTTGTAACACTCTCAGATATCATCTAGAGTATAAATGCCTAAATTTTTTGATTGACTTATTAAGCAAGGGGCTTGAGAACTTACAAATTCAAGAAACTTGGCCGCTTGAAGCTTATTCAACGCCACATCCTAAATTCGTTTCTTACGCTTCCATCTCCTTCTCTACACCCAAATAAATATGTGTCGATCTGATTCGATTATTCTTGTTTAGTTGAGATAGATTAATTAATTCGGTGCCATTGAGTATTGAACATTTCTACTTTAATGTTAATCTAATATTTACCAAATCTCATACAGCTTCCACTGACAAAAGAAAAAACATTCCTTACAAATCCTCAAAAAAAATCTCTCTCAATCCATTTCGACGTTTGCCACTCGAAGTGAAACTCCTATAAAACGATCCCAAAACAATTATCCTTAATTGTCGTTAAATGATTCTGTGGTTTAAATTCAAATCGACATACAAACAAGTCCCGAATCGAACAAAAACATACCCCCCACTAAGCACACAGCCATTCACATACATCCCGAACCTAAACGATATAATTCAGGCTTAATCATCCAAAAAGGATACCACTTGAGGTCACTTGAGGATTGATTGTCCTGTGCGAAATTAATTTTCAAATTAGAGTGAACGCGCGCGAAAAACCAGGACACATCGCACAGAGGATTCGAATTTGTCGAGAATATGCGTGTGGTGGCGTTTTTGAAGGGCTATGCGACACACTTTAATATTTTTTCAATAATGGGGTTTTTCAATCTTTAGTCCTTATTAAATGATTATTTTTTTCCTTTATTCAATGAATCGGCTTTTTTCAAATCCTTAAATCCTATACGAAGAAATTATTACTGTAATGTGCTTAATTTTTTTTACAAGCAATGTAATTGAGTATATTGATGGTTTGTCATGTGTTCAAATTTCCAGGACATCATTCATAAAATGGGTATTACAAGGATCAAAACACGTTTGACAGATGTTTGTTGATATTTTTGAAGAATGCAAAAAAAAAATAAAGGATATTGAAGAGGACGATTTTATTTTTTTTTATCTCTCAGTTCTTTGGGAGACGTTTTTGAGATCATCAAATATTGACGGATCGCACAGCATTGTTCATGGGAAAAATTTTAAGATGAAGGGATGTTGTTGCAAAATTTTTCATCCTTTTTTCAACAATTTCCAATGAAAAACTTAAATGGAATCACGCTATAAAGAAGAATTGTTCATAAACTGGACTGTGTTATGCCCGGAAGTTGATCGGTGAGATATTTAAAAGTAAAAAACGAAAAATTCGTATGTATCATATGTGGGAAACCTTCCAGGAAGAAAATGAAAAAAGTTTGTTCAAATCTAGTTTTTACAAAATTAGCTATTAAAATTAAGATATAGTTCAAATATAACAGGATTTACTAGTTCCATGGTACAGTTGTATAACAACTAGTTTAGTAGCACATTCATATCAAGATTGAAGACGGCAACCTTTTGAGAAAGGATAACTGAGCCTGTACTACTCTCCCCTGATTTATTATTCTTTCTCTTATTCCTCACTGGCGCTTCAGCACGATCTAAGCGTTTCATAGTCAGCTGACCTACACGCACGAACATATTTGTTTGTGCTAATGAATGGCTAGTGATTTGCAATAAATATTTCAAACTTTTTTTTATAATGTCTTCCGTTGAAGTAAGTCTAATAGTAATGCCCAAACAAGTATTTCCAGCAAGACTAGGCCCCTTATGTCTTCACGTTCAAATCGATCGTATTTCGCTTTTAAATGCCAAGACTAATAATTCTTGCAAGAATTTCATTAAGACAGGAGTTCCATACAGAAAAAAATCATTACTCACCAACAAAAACACTTTCCATCGTAAGATCCAAGCCACTCCAAACTTAAAACTTAGATAATGACCCAAAAAAAAATATATCCTACCGATTCCATTAAACCGAAATCATCCGAAACCCTCACTTGTTTTGACCAAGTCATTGTGAAAAAGGACACCTTAACGCATTAAAACCCCACGCGTTTTTAACACTTACTCCTCTTATCATCACGCTCTGAATGTATTATGTCCATCTAAGTGGTCAGTTACTTTGCTGCGTCACTACATCCATCGTCTACTTCTTTATTGTCCATTCCATCAATGATGAATCTCTCCTTCAGTTCTGATTCCAGCATAACAATCATACCTAATCTTTTCTCTACGATTATCGCAACTTACTAACAGAATTTCACTCTCTCATTGATATTCAAACTTTTGCACCTTGGGTCCTTTTTCATCCTTCCACTCCTTTTACACAAAAACATTTTGCATTATATTTCACGATTCTCCCAAAGGATGCGACTATAGCAAAAGTGTAAATCGCCTGGGAATATTTCCTTCGAATTCAAATCGGGGAAAATTGTGAAGGAATTGAGGGCAGCAACCTGAAAAGCGAAAAAAAAAAAATTCAAATGATTTTTAAGAATTTACTTCGATATTCTTCAGGATCGTCCGCACACTCTTCCTTCTTTGGTGTAGAGTCCTTCATGGCCTGGATGCGATGAAAAAAACAAACTCCTCCATACGTCGTCTGCAGACCGATTCCATTGGGCACCCTTAGAAAAACGCAAATGTTAGTGTTTGTTCAGTTGTTGGTTTTTGTAGTGAACCAAGGGAGAGAGAATGGGGGTATGAAGGGATCCTTCTCTCTCTCCAATCTCAGCAATATAACCAGGTTAAAATTCTGAATCTTACTATCGGCTCTAGAGAAGGCATCACCCGTGTTACGCTATGGTGGTGGAGCTTGGAATGTGGTGGTTTACGTGGAATACAAAGATTTATTTACCCATTTTTTTTTTCTCACACCATTTTTGCATAATTTCTATTTTCTGCATAAACACCCGATAATGTTGACAAGGAGTGGATAGGGGAGGTTTTTTCAAAATGATTGTCAATACGAAACGTGGCTATTTTTTTGCACTCTCGTCAAAAAGAAGTTTGTTTGTGAAAACGAGAAAAATTATTCCAAGTGTTTACCGCAACGTCTCCCATGGGGCTTTAATTCAATCGCTGGTGAAATGGGCTAAAGGTTCCATTCATCTTGGGAGTAGGTAATGCACGCTATTGAGTTAGGCAGAACTTGATTGATTCCTTTGTTAGCCAGACCCCGGTTTGTTTATTTTTCTATGAAATGTGAAATTTTTTTTATGAATCTGTGGCGATTAAGGTTAGCTAAACGATGAAGCTATGCAGTTCGATGATGTCCTTTAGGAATTCGGAGGAGTTAACTTTGAGATATTCAGATAGAAATTGATTTTTACTTTATTATTCTAATAATAAAGTATTCTAATCGACTTGCGCTGCCCTGGAAATTTAATTAATTTATCTCAAAATTGCAAAAATAACTACGGGTCTGGCGGTTCGGATATATCAGTTCCCCATATACGCCGTCCTTTGAATCAATTGATTTGTTTCTACTCTAAAACATTGACCTGATTAATTAAAATAAATTGCAATATTAATTTTGGATGATACTTTTCAATTCAAACGCTCGAAGCAATAAAACTTTATGTGTAGTGAAGGGGTAAAATTTTGAATTAATAACATCATAAAAACATAATAGAATTATGATTGGGCGTAAAATCCAATTATATGATACTCTAGATTAAATGGAAATGTACCGAAAAATATGTCATCTCAAATTTTTTCGAATAGTGTTTTGTGACTTCTGTATGAGAACGTTTGTAATTTTTATATATGACACCGAAGTGGCATGCAATATGTTTCGTACTGAATTTCAAATTTGTAGTTTTAATAATTTTCAAAGAAATTGGACATAGTTTTCCTGAAATTGAGGCATTTGTATGGGAGATGGTAGAGAAAGTGGAGGACTTTCATTGTCGTTAGCTCTCATTCGAATGAGAAATGCTTTTCTTGAATTTATAATATAGATATTTGTACGGGAGGGGCTAGAAGGAGTAGAGCGAAGTTGATATTTTTCTCAGCATTTATTACAATTATCAAGGCACAAGTCCTGTCAAAATTTAAAGTTTCTGCCTTTTCTAGTTTTAATGGAAATCGACGTAACGCATTTAATAAAATTTTGCATTGGTATGGGAGGGCGTAGAAGCAATTCCCGAATCAAAACAAAATTTTTTGACGGTGATGATATTTTCAAGTCGATAGCTTTGACAGTTTCGAAGAAAAATAATTTAACTGAAATTTCGAAATTTCGTAAATTTTGTATGGGAGGAGGTAGAAGGAGTGATGCAAAGTTGATAATTTTTTTAAAACTCATTGCAATTATAATAAGAAATAATTCTGGTGAAAACTCGGATTTTTAGCTTCGCTAATTCCAATGAAAATCGAAGAAATGCATTTTTAAAATTGTGTAATATGTATAAATATCGGAAAAGCACGTACCGATTAAAGTGGCTATATCTTAATATCCACAAACATCGCTCAGAACGTTTTCTCATCTGATTGCAAATGCGGCGAATTCAAGTTATAAAATGACAAAATTTCATATATCTTGGCAGTTGTACAACATAGCAAAAAATCGTAGAATTAGAGAAAATTTTCTTTCGCCCGCTCTACAACTTTGACATGTACAATATTTCTCGATCCGAATAAGTAGCGTTTTAATGATTTTTATACTCTAGATGAAATCTGAGAGTATTATAAGTTTGCCACAAAGTTTGTAACGCTAAAAAATAAGGCTCGGAGAAAAAAAATGAATGATACACAAGTTCATATAATCACTCAAAAATCTCAAAACCGGATGTCCGTCCGTCCGTCTGTCTGTCCGTCCGTCCGTGTTCTCTCTAGCTTGAGAACGCGTTGATCTAAAATGTTCAAATTTTGTACACGTCGTTTTTGACAAAAAAGTGAGGACAAGTTCGTGAACGAGCCAAATCGCTCCACCCCTTCTAACCCCTCCAATACAAAATGACACAACTGCGCAATTTGACATTAAACGGATTCGCTCGAAAAGTATAAAAGCTATTTGTCTCAAATTTGGAATATATTACTTTTATGATAATATCAATCTACCGTATACAAATTATGCGTGTTTTCTCCCTCCTTCTACCACCTCACATACAAACTGCACTTTTTTATAAAATACTCTAAGCCAATTTACTCATTGCGTAAAAAACTTAGCAAGCTGAAATTTTGCACTAAATACTTATTTAGAATTATTAGTGAGACTAAAAAAAATTAGACATTTCGTTTCATCCCTTCTACCCGCTCCCATACAAAATGACGCAATTTCGCAATTCGACAATAAACGGATTTTTTCAAAAAGCATGAAAGCTATTGATCTGTAATTTGGAATATATTACTTCTATAATAATTTTAATCTGCTGTATAAAAATTAGTTGAGTCCTTCCCTTCCTTCCACCACCTCCCATACAATTTGCAGTATTTTAAGAAATACTCTAAATAAATTTACTCAGTACGTATGAAAATTATCGAGCTGAAATTATGCACTAAATAATTATTTAGAATTATTAGTAAGACCAAAAAGAAATTAGGTCATTAGCTTCAATCCTTCTACCCCCTTCCATACAATTTGACACAATTCAACAATTTTACAAAAAGTCGATTTTCCTGAAAAGTATCAATGCTACTGATCTGCAATTTAAAATATTTCAATTAAATGATGTTTACAGTCGTTTCTAAAAACGTCATTAATAAATTCACACTCCTTCTACCACCTCCCATGCAAACTGCACAATTTCACTAAATCAAATACACTAAATTTCTCAGTACCAATTAAATTTTTGAATCCTAAATTTGGTATAAAACATTTTGATAGCAACCTTAGAATGATGTGAAAAAAAATAGTTCGATGTCGTCACCCCCCATACCACTTCCCATACAAAATTCCTTAACATAAAAAAAATCTCTTTTATCTGGAGTATCGCACGATTGGGCTTTACGCCCAATCGTAGTCCTGTTATGTTTTTTATTATTTTGATAATAAAATATTGTGATCGACTTGGAAAAAAAATTCTACCCTGAAATTTTGTTTTTTCGCGTTTCATGACTAAAATGGTATAAAAATGCAAAAATAATTCGTCTGTCTGTACTCCGTCCGCCATCCTCCCTACGCCTTACGGCGACGTGTACGCTCAGTGCACATTAACCCTCAAGCACTTCAAATAGAAAGTTAATTTTTGGAGAATTGTAAATAGTTGCGGTTCTCAGGCGGACACTCATTTTGTAGAGTGTAAGGGTTCACGAGGAGGCGGAGGAGCGCTATTACATCAAATGGTTAATAATATAACACTCATGCAGTAATTACTTTATTATTTTAATAATAAAGTATTGTGATCGCTACCCTGAAATTTTTTTTCGCGTTTCATGACTAAATTAGCCTAAAAATGCAATAAAAAAATCCCTCCCGCCGTACGCCGTCCGTGGAATCAGCTTAGAGAGTGGCTAGTTATTGTAAGGGAGGGGGTACAAAGAAAAACACTTAAAAATGAATATCTCAACTATCTCTTAAGCTATGTAATTGAAACTTGAAACTTATATTGAGCCATACTAGAAAAATACAAAAAAAATATAACATGTTGAAATAATATTAGTGGGCGGAAATAAGGAGAATTTCAAAAATGGCGCACTTTTCAAAATTACAAATCCTTTTATCTCAAAAAAGAGTACAGATATCAAATCGAAAACTTGTTAGATTGTAGAACTATACATATAATGGTTAATTTTGCTAAAAATTTTAAGTTTGGAGGTGTAAGGGGAGGGAGGTGATAAGCAAAAATGTCGAAAATTTGAATGATTTTTCTAAGGCTCTGGTGAAAGATACAAAGTTTAAATTTTGCATGTGGATACGTCTATTTGATGTCCATAGAAAAATAATAATAACTTGATCCATAATTGTTATGAACCGACCCCCCCCCCCGGTCTAACGTGCACAAGGTGTTTCATGTGCATTGAAAAAAACACATAAGCTGACAATTTTTGAGTGAAATCTTAAGGTAGAAACTTAAAAATTTGCGAAATGCATTTAAAAAAAATCCCTAAAAATATGAAATATTAACTGGTCGAAAACCTTTAAAACTTCTACCTCCTCCCATACAAAATTATTTTTTCGACCATTTTTAAGAAATCAATTATCACCTAACTATTAAAAGCTATCAATTTGAAATTTGGCACAAAAACTTACAAAAATAATTGAAATGAAAAAAACGTTAAAAGTTTTGAAATCGCGCTTGCGCTTCTACCCCCTCCCATACAAAAGAATGATTTCGACCAATTTCATTAAATCAACTAATAATCAACAAATTAAAAGCTACGAACTTGAAATTTTGTACGAGCACCTAACAATAGAAAAAAAAGAAAATTGCATCACAACTTTTACGATTCCCTAACCTCCTCTACCTCCTCCCATACAAAATTATTTTTTCGAGCATTTTTAAGAATTAAGTTGTCCTCTAACTCTTAAAAGCTATCAATTTCCAATTTTGCTAAAAACTTATAAAAATAATTCAAGTTAAATTGCTTTAAAAGTTTTGAAATCGCGCTTGCCCTTCTACCCCCTCCCTTACAAAACTATGATTTCGACCAATTTCATTAAATCAACTAATAACCAACAAACTAAAAGCTACGAACTTGAAATTTTACACAAGCACCTTACAAGAGAAGCGAAATAAAACTACATATCAAATTTGACGATTCCCCTACCTTCTCTACCCCCTCCCGTACAAATGTTCGGTTTCGGGAATGTAAAATACTCCGAATTTTATGAAAATTCTATGCAACTTCGTCTATGAAACACATTCTATACAGAGAATTTTGGACGTGATTCAAGCAGTTAATTAAAAAGCGATTAACATCCACCCACCCTTACTATTACTCCTCCTCCTCCCCTCATAAAAACCCAAACTTGTAGAAACGAATGAAACATTGTTAAATTGACAACGGCCCTACCCAAGAACTCCCTTTCACTTAGCCTTCCCTAACCACTCTAACCTGCATATTGACTTTCCACTCATCCGCAACTTGTCACAAGAATAATAAAGTTTCGCCCGACTTGTTGGCATTTTATTTTTAATTTAATCTATTTATAATTAATGTGTTTTATTATGGTTTATATCCACAATGAAAATTTTTTTAATTTGCTAATTATTTTATATTCACCTTCATACGGTTGAGCTAATCCTGTTTTGACTTTGTCTGTGCGAACGAAAAAAGATTCTGTGTTCTCAAGTGAACTAGGGAACATTGGTTTGAATTGTACTCCTTGGTTGTATTGGTTGAATATTTTGCATTTGAGTTTTCAACTGTTTAGCAAATTCGCTTGAAAGTGGTTCATCCGAATGTACATATTTGTGGTAACAAGACATCTCCGCGAACTCGTAATGTTTCTCCGTAGACTAATTCGTTAAAACGTTGTCCAGATCAATATCATCCAATTCCGGTCATAAAAAATCATTAATCGTCTCTCGATAGCGCAATCCATTTACCGTAACTGTTGCTCCAGCCTCATTTTCGAAAGTTAGGTCCAATGACCCCGCCAGACCGTAAACCGCACCAAACAGTCACAAGTTGAGGATGAAGAGGCTTTTCAACAATAGCTCTTGCGTTTTCCGAGCCCCAGATGCGACAGTTTTGCTTGTTGACGTAGGCACTGAGGTGGAAATGGGCCTCATCAGTCAAGAATAGTGAATTTTAATAATTTCAATGCGTTGTTGAAGCGTGTATCGTTCCATTTTTATTAATGGCGTAGTTTCTACTTGTCAAATGCCATAAATGACAGCTTCAAAAGTGACATCTACCGAAATAGCGGGCTATTCAAAATAACACCTCATATAGAATAGCCCTATATTTTAAAATGTTCGTCCATGTTTTTAATTTCGTCATTATTGTACTTCCGTTTTTTTTTTCTGCATAGTTTATTTGTAAATCGTCTAAGATCATTATATTTGTCCCATTTGGCTCATATCGGCCGTTCTGCTGATATTTTGAAAGCTTTATTTTTTCGTTCTAAGAAATCTTGGCATTCGTTTTCGAACCAGTCATTTCATTTGCGCCGGGGTTGTTGTCCTTTCACCTCCTCTGCGACAAATGTAATGCCATCTTTGATATTTCCCCACATTTCTTCTATTGGCTTGCTGACGTTGGTGTTTAACATTGTCGCAAAGTGCTTCCCCATGGCTGATACATATTTCGCTACTGTTTTCTTGTCTTTGTGTTTTCCAATGTTTGAGCTTTACAATGTCAGTAGTGTTCTTGAGTGTCCTCGGTTTGCGATTCGACATCGGAACTTGGTCTTTACCAAATAGTAATCTGTGTCGCAATTAACCCCTGGACATGTATGCACGTCGAGAATGCAGTAGATCGTCCTTTTCTCTATTAGAACGTGGTCTAATTGGTTGAATGTTCTTCAGTCGGATGATGCCCACGTTCTGTTATGAGTGTCACGATGCAGGAAGCATGTCAAGCTTACAATAAGATTTTTACTGCTGGGGAAATCAGTCAGCCGTTATCGTTACTTATATCATGGAGACTGTGCCTTCCAATAGTCCTTATGTATGCTTCTTCTTTGCCCACTTTCGCGTTGAAGTCACCTAATACTATTTTAATATCATTCGACGGAAGGGAGTCGAATGTTGATTCTAAGGTTCCGTTGAAATCGTAATTAATTTCTTGGAGTGCAATGATTTTCATATTGTATTTGCACCAAGCGGAAAAAATGACACCATTAAATGAATTTGTTACGTTTTATCAGAAATTAATTTCACATTGATATTTCATGGTAATTCTCAGAATTATTAATTTGCTTACACTTACTGAAATGTAGGGCATTTTATTTGTCACGCGTGCGTGTTCCATATTTGGCAGATTTTTGTTTCAATTGCACATTGCATCGTTTTCAGTCAAGTGAAAACTTAAGAGTGGCTTAATATGTTACCATCTTGTACGTAAAGCAGTAACAAAAATCAATGTTTTACTCGTAAAACGTTATGTTAATGTCACAGTGCGTTACCTTGATGCATTAAATGTATCGAGCTCAAATTATGCATTTAATATTAGTTTAGAGTTATTAGCTAGGCCAAAAAAAATTAGACAATTAACTGCTCTGTTTCTACCCCTTCCCATACAATATGATACAAATTGAACACTTCATAAAACGTCGATTTTCATCAAAAGTATGAATGCTATTGATCTTCAATTTAAAACATGTCAAATGCAGAATATTTATAGTTATATCTCATTAATCTTATTTCTCATTATTTCTTCATTAAGAACTACCCACTCCTTCTACCACCTCACATACACTAATTTTCTCAGTACCTATTAAATTTTGCATAAAATATTTTTATATTAGCTACGAGACCTGAAAAAATTTCAATGCTATCACCGCTTCTACCACTCTCCATACAAAATTTCTATTTCATCTAGAGTATGGTATGATTGGGTTTTACGTGCAATCGTACCTTTTTTGTTTTTATTCTCTTTTTTAACCCAAACATATTAATCAAGAAAGAAAAAATTATATGAAAGCAGCTATACGTATTATTTCTTAATTATAAAAAACCATAATCTAATTTCTTAAAGCCATTTTTTTAACCCCAA
This sequence comes from Chorisops tibialis, assembly GCA_963669355.1. Taxonomy (NCBI): domain Eukaryota; kingdom Metazoa; phylum Arthropoda; class Insecta; order Diptera; family Stratiomyidae; genus Chorisops; species Chorisops tibialis. Next base: position 164,473,237 of record OY770263.1, on the reverse strand, counting down.
ATACTATCTCCCAATCACCTACTGACCCTATTAAAATATTTTTCTTTAATCTGAAATTATATGGAAACTTCCAATTCCAATAAAACACATTCCCATAAGAATAATTAACAAAACTCACTAAAATCCGACTATTTAAACAATTTTTTGTAAATTTATGATAATTCCAATTTATGTGATTTTTTTTCATTATCCTGAAGATTCTTCTTTAAAGATCAAATTTAATGAATGACTGAATGGCAAGTTTATACATTGGAATGGGATATATTTTCAACAGTCTAAATGTTTGAATGGATCGTATAATAGAAATAATCCAATCATCGCATCAATGCGACATCATTTCAAATTTAATGATGATAAGCAAAAGTTAAGCAGTTTCTTTTATTAGTAATAATTTTTATAGCAATTAAATAGAGTTTTATAGTTTTTGGAATAAGCAAGAGATGCTATAAAATAGTGGACACTAAAATGTAAATCGAATAAATAATAACAAAAATAATGTAAATAATATTTGTTTTTTATTAAGCCGTCCGTCCTTACATATCTAGGTAAAATATTTATAAATAAACTGCCAATAAGTAGGGCGCAATTTTATTAATTTTGGGACAAGTTAAAGATGCATGGAAAGTCAAAATGCAAGTTAAAGTGGTTAGGGAAGACTAAGTGGAAACCCCTCTCACAAATGGAACCCCCTTTCACATGTGAAACCTCTTTTCACAAGTGGAACCCCCTTTAGAGCAGGCATGATGTCAATTCAATACTTAGTTGCGAATACGATCAATAGCTCCAGTACATGTAATCAATATTTCATTCGTTTATGCAAGTTTGGGTTCTTGTGAGGGAAGGGAGAGGAGTGATATTAAGGGTGGGTGAATGTCAATAATTTTTCAATTGATTGCTTCAATTACGTCCAATATTTCCTGCATAGAATGTCAGTTTCATAGACGAAGTTGCATAGAATTTTCATAAAATTTGGTGTATTTTACATTCACGAAACCAATCATTTGTATGGGAGGGGGTAGAGGAGGTAATAGAAATGTAAAATTTGTGATGCAGTTTTATTTCAATTCTTTTGTAAGGTGCCCGTACAAAATTTCAAGTCCTTAGCTTTTAATTTGTTGGTTAGCAGTTGATTTATTGAAATTGGTCGAAATCATACTTTTGCATGGGAGGGGGTAGAAGGGCAAGTGCGATCTCAAAACTTTTGACGCAGTTCCGTTTCAACTATTTTCAAAAGCTATTGTGCAAAATTTCAAATGAATAGCTTTTAATTTTTAGGTGATAATTGATTTTTTTAAAAATGGTCGAAAAAATAATTTTGTATGGGAGGGGATGGAAGTTTGGAATGTATTCGACCAGTTAATATTTCATTCTTTTAGACATTTTTTTAAATACATTTTGCAAATTTTCAAGTTTCTACCTTAAAATTTCATTCAAAAATTTTCAGTTTATGTGTTTTTTCATTGCACATGAAACACCTTGTGCACGTTAGACCAGGGGGTTCGGTGCATAACAATTGCAGAATTTTTATTATTTTTTCTGTGTGTCTAATAAATAGATGTGTCCACATGGAAAATTTAAACTTTGTATCTCTTACCAGAGCCCTAAAAAAATCACTCAAAATTTTCGACATTTTTGCTTACCACCTCCCTCCCCTTACATCTCCTGACGTAAGACTTTACCAAAATTCAGAACTGTTTAGTTCTACAATTTGACAAAATTTGAATATCTGCGCGCAGGTTTGAGATGTAATAGTTTGAAATTTTGGAAAGTGCAATACCCCCCATTTCCCCTCACTACTATTTTGTCCAAATGTTATATTTTTTTCGTATTTCTTTAGTATAGCTTAATATAAGTACCAAGTTTAAATTACGTATCTCATTAAATTGCCGAGATATTGATTTTAAATGTTTTTCTTTGCACCCCCTGCCCCTCCCCCTTACAATAATTAGCCACTATGTAAGCTGATTCCAGTGGATCTATATGTCACGTTGATGGTTTAAAAATACAATTTTTTTACGCTAAGTAATTTCGAAGATATAATCATTTGAAAAAAAAATTCGGCCAACAATTGGTTTTTAAGCCCCTTTTTGCACCCCAATGGATAACAAAATTAAATTAATTTTAAAAGTTGTCCCATAAACCCTTTTATATGTATATCGATTTTTAGCTTCGTAGCTGTAACAATGTTTAAGATATTTGAATTCTTTGTTTTTGGTTTAAGTGCTCCCCCCGCCGCCCCCTGAACTCTTACACCCCTCAAAATAGGTGTCCGCCTGAGATCCACAACTATTTACAATCCCTCCAAAAATGAACTTTCTATCTTGAAGGTTTTGGGAGTTAATGTGCGCTGAGCGTACACACCGGCGGACGGCGTACACACAGACGGATTTTTTTTTTGCATTTTTAAGCTATTTTAGTCACGAAACGCGAAAAAACAAAATTTCAGGGTAGCAAATTTTTTTTTTTTTTTTTCAAGTCGATCACAACATTTTATTATTAAAATAATAAAGTATAAATGAACTAATGAAATAAAATATTGACGTAAAATAATAAAGTGTCGTGATTTAACATTAATTACGTATTTTAATTATTAGAAATTCAAAAAATCTTAGTACTTCTAACAACTACATCTTCACTCGATTAGTCGACGTCAATTTGAAGAACATCAATAGTTTCGATCATATCACTATCTTCCGTGGTATGGAAAATAGTGATATGATTGAAACTACCGTGTGGTTACCGAGGATCGAAAACTATTCGCAAACGCTTTGAATAAAACGTTGCAATAGTTTCAAGCACGACAGTAGCGTGGCGTCCATTGATGCACGGGAAGCGTTCCTTCCCTTACATTTCTCATTTCAAATCAGAACAAATATGTAACATTCTTTAAAAAATTCTAGAAAAAAGTTGTTTTTGTCCAACACTAAGTGTATTTACGAGCAGAGGACAGATTTTTTCTAACGCTTTTTCTGAACGGCAAAAGCTCAAAAACTTTCAGGAAAAATCTGTGAGATGTGATTTCAAAAATGCATACACGGGACTGCCGGCCAGTCCGTGGCAAAATTTTCCCGCTTGGGGGAGATCATCATCGTCATCAATGGCGCAACAGCCCAAATCGGGCCCTGGCCTACTGAAGTCCTCGCCTCCAATCGTCTCGATCCAAAGACCGCGTCCTCCAGCTGCTAATTTTTAAAATGGATTTGCTATCTTCATCAACCGAGTCTTTCCATCGCTTGCATGGCTTGCCTACTGGCCGATTACCACTCGCTTTGCCATTAAGACGTTTGGGGATTCATCTGTCTTTTATTCGCTCTACATGGCCAGCCCATTGCAGTTTACGTAGCTTGATGAACGTTGAAGCTTCTGGCTCGTCGTAGAGTTGATACAACTCATGGCTGTATCTTATTCGCCATTCCGTTCAGTCCTTCACAGGTCCCAAAATTCTTCGGAGGACCTTTCTTTCGAATGCGTTAACTGCTTTTTCGGAAGTTCGCGTTAATGTCCACGTCTCGCTGCCATAACAGAGCACAGGTCGTATAATAGTTTTATAAATCCGCAGCTTATTATTCCTGTGCACTTTCTTGGATTTCATTATTAGAAGTACCGAATAATACGTCTTATTTGCAAGTATTATCCGACGTTTGGTTTCATCTGTTTCATTACCGTCCTTTGCTAGATTAGCTCCAAGATATATGAAGTTGTTCACACTCTCCAAATTATATTCCGCAATTGTTATGTTTTGTCTGATAGGCGTTCTCCTTCTTGTTTGCGTCATTACTTTTGTTTTGCTTTCTTTAATGCGCAACCCGACTTCTTTTGCGGCGTCAAGATTGACAAATACCTCCTTAGCACTAGGGAAGGATCTTGCTAGGATATTAATGTCGTCCGCGTATGCTACTAGTTGGGTGGACTTGAATAGTAGTGTCCCGTTGGTGTCAACTGGGATTTTTCGGACGACATACTCTAGTGCCAAGTTGAAAAAAAACAATAATTAACCATTTTCTAAGCTGATTCCGATGGAACTATATGTCACCTTGATGGTTCCAAAATATGAATTTTTTACAATAAGTAATTTCGAAGATATAATCATTTGAAAACACGATTCGGCCGACAATTTGTTTTTAGCCCCCCCTTTTCGGACGCCAATGAATAAAAAAATTAAATTATTTTTAAAAGTTGTCCCACAAAACCCTCTATATGTAGCTGTAACCATGGTTGAGATATTTGAATTCGTATTTTTTGGTTTGAGCGCTCCCCTCGCCTCCCCCTGAACCCGTTCACCCCCCAAAATGGGTATCCGCCTGAGATCCGCAACTATCTACAATCCCTCTAAAAATAAACTTTCTATCTTGAAGGGTTTGGGAGCTAATGTGCGCTGAGCGTACACACCGGCGTACGGCGGACGGCGGACGGCGTACAGACAGACGGATTTTTTTTTTGCATTTTTAGGCTGATTTAGTCATGAAACGCGAAAAACAAAATTTCAGGGTAGCAAATTTTTTTTTTTTTCAAGTCGATCACAATACTTTATTATTAAAATAATAAAGTAAAATGCAAAAAAAAAAAAATAGGATTATGATTGGCCGTAAAGCTTGTAGCTTTCATAATTTTTGAACAAATTTGTTTGAATTTATGGCATTTATATAGGAGGCAGAGAAAGTGGGAGGTTTTTGATGATTTTGAATCTGCCTATCAACATCTTAATCACATTGCCTTGTTACTTATATGTTCGATGGAGAAATACATTTCTTGAAATTTCAATACAAAAAATTGTATGGGAGGTGGTAGGAGGAGTGAAGCGAAGTTCATATTTATACTCTAGATGGAATCTGAGAGTATTATAAGTTTGCTCCAAAGTTTGTAACGCCAAGAAATAAGGCTCGGAGAAAAAAATGAATGATACAGAAGATAATATTATCACTCAAAAATTTCAAAACCGGATGTCCGTCCGTCCATCCGTCCGTCCGTCCGTTCGCTCTCTAGCTTGAAAACGCGTTGAGCTAGAAAGCTCAAATTTTGTGCACGTCGTTTTTGACAAAAAAGTAAGGTCAAGTTCGTGAACAAGCCAAATCGCTCCACCGCTTCTACCTCCTGCCATACAAAATGACACAATTGCGCAATTTGACAATAAACGGATTTCCTCAAAAAGGATAAAAGCTATTGGCCTGAAATTTGGAATATATTATTTTTATGATAATATCAATCTACCGTATAAAAAATCTGCGTGTCTTCCCCCTCCTTCTACCACCTCCCATACAAACTGTATTTGTCATGAATTACTCTAAGCCAATTTACTCAGTGCGTATAAAATTTAGCGGCCTGAAATTGTGCACCAAATATTTATTTAAAATTGTTAGTAAGGCCAGAAAAAATTAAACGATTAGCTTCACCCCTTCTACCCCGTCCCATACAAAATGACACAATTTCGCAATTTGATATTAAATGGATTTACTCGAAAAGTATAAAAGCTATTAATCTGAATTTTGGGATATATCACTTTCATAATAATGTGAATCTACAGTAGAAAAATTATTTGCGTTCTCTCTTTCCTTCTACCCCCTCCCATACAAACTACACTTTTTCATGAAATGCTCTAAGACGATTTTCTCAGAACATATAACATTTATTGAGCTCATATTTTGTAATAAATACTTGATTAGTATTATCACTAAGATCAGAAAAAAATATTTGATTAGCTTCACTGCTTCTACCCCCTCCCATACAATATGACACAGTTTCAAAACTTTACAAAAAATCGATTTTCTTGAAAAGTATGAATGGCACTAGTCTGAAATTTAAGGGATGTCAATTTTATAATATTCCTAGTTATTTCTGAAAAAATCACTAGAATCCCCCCACTCTTTCTACCACCTCCCATACAAACTGCACATTTTCACTAAATCTAACTCACAAACTCAGTTCCCATTCAATTTTTGGAGTAAGCATTTTGTATTATTAAATTAAATTAGTTCAAGGCTATCATCCCTTCTAACACTTCCCATACAAAATTTCTTGGGATCACAAAAAATTCTATTTCATCTAGAGTATCGTAAGATTGCGCTGTTATGTTTTTTTAGCATTTATTGCAATTATTAAGGGGCGAATTCTGGCAAAGTTTGAAATTTGTAATTTTCCTAGTTTCAATGAAAATCGATTAAATGCATTTGGCAAAAATTGTGCATTTGTATGGGAAGGGGTTGAAGGAGTATTTGAATCAAAACGAAATTTTTCGACATCAATGATATTTATAATAGTATACTTTTCTCAAAATTTAAAGTTGATAGCTTTGACAGCTTTGACGGTTTTGGAGAAAAATAAGTTAGTTAAAATTCCGAAATTTCGTGAAATTTGTATGGGAGGGGGCAGAAAGAGTGAGGTGAAGTTGATAGCTTTCACAAAATCGGCTGAAATTGTAATAACATTAATTATGACAAAAATTGGTTCTTTTAGCTTTACTAGTTTCAATGAAAATCGAATAAATGCATTTTTGAAAATTGTGCATTTGTATGGGAGGTGGTAGAAGGAGTAAACGGATCAGATCAATATTTTTTGACGTCAATGATAATTACATCGTTATACTATTACCTAATTGTTAAGTCAATAACTGAAATGTTTTCGGAGAAAAATCAATTTATTTAAATTTCGAAATTTCATGAAATTTGTATGGGAGTGGGTAGAGGAAGTGAAAGATATGGCCCGTTCAGGAACTTAAAGTAACTTTTTTGCTAAAAATGAATTATTATGAATTTCAGCACGATAGATCAAAGCTTTCGAGAGTTATGTTGTAGACAGACAGACAGACGGATAGACGGACAGACAGACAGACGAACCTCGGTCACTCGCAATCGAGTTTTTTGAGCGACAACAAATATTTCAGTACCCTTGGCGACTCTGTGCAATCATTATTTCTCATAGTTACAAACGGTATGGCAAGCTCAATATTCTCGAACGTCAGTTTCATAAACGAAGTTGCATGGAATTTTCATAAAATTCGGTGTATTTCACATTCACGAAACCAATCATTTGGTAGGCGTTAGAGGAGGTAAGGAAATCGTAAAATTTCTGATGCAGTATTATTTCATTTCTCATGTAAGAGCTCGTACAAAATTTCAAGTTTTTAGCTTTTAATTCGTTGGTTAGTAGTTGATTTATTGAAATTGATCGAAAGCATAGTTTTGGTGGCTGGGTGTGTATAGATAGGGTAGGCATCTGATCAGCGTGTTGTAACTATCATATTCACATCAATTGTGCTCATCATACCTCCACGTGGTAACCACCGGGTACTGGTCTTGTCCACTATAATAATATGGCCCTCCAAGTTGGGGGTTGGGCGATATGTTAATACCTTATACTCGCAAAAACCATACGTTTCGTAACCTGAAGCACCGCCTCGCACTGGATTGATTTAACGGTAACGACCACGCAAACGAAAAATGGACTAGTCCTTCGGATCTTGGAACGTGCGATCCCTGCACAGAGAAGGAGCAGTGAGAACGCTTCTGGAATAGGCAGCAAAATACAATATAAACATAATTGCACTCCAAGAAACTAAATTGTTAGGTAGCGAGATTACTGACATTAGATCGCACACAATTTTCAAAAGTGGGAAATCATCGGCAAGCCAGGAGTTTGGAGTTACGTTTATCGTCAACAACAAGTTTAAACACCAAGTCACTAACTTCAAACCCGTCAATGAACGATTGTGTGCAATCCGCATCAGAACATAATTCTTTAATGGTTGGCTTATTAACGTCCATGCCCCAACGGAAGACAAAGACGACAAAGTTAAAGACGATTTCTACAGCACCTTCGAATCAAATTTCAACTCCCTTCCGTAGTATTAGGTGACTTTAACGCGAAAGTGAAAACTTACATAGGGACAATAGAAAAGCAGAGTCTCCATGATATTAGTAACGACAACGGCCAGAGACTGACGGATTTTGATATCAGCAAAAATCTTATTGTAAGCTCGACATGCTTCCCGCTTCGTGACATTCATAAGAGAACGTGGGCATCACCCTACGGAAGAACATTCAATCAAATAGACCACGTTCTAATAGAGAAAAGGACAGCCTCCTGCATTCGCGACGTGCGTACATGTCGAGGTACTAATTACGACACAGACCACTATTTGGTAAAGACCAAATTCTGGTTGAATCGCAAACCGAGAACACCCAAAGATACAATCGGTTCCTAAATTCGACATAGGAAAATTAAAGGTTGAGAAAGTAGTTGCGAAGTTCGTATCAGCCTTAGAGAGGCAAATCGCGCCAATACTGAACAACAACGCCAGCATACCAATAGAAAAAATGTGGCAAAATATCAAAGATGGCGTTACATCTGTCGCAGAGTAGGTGGTAGGACAACAAACCCGGCGGAAAAGAAATGACTGGTTCGACAACGAATGCCGACCGAAAAAATCAGGCTTACAAAATATTAACAGAACGACCGACACGAGCCAAACGGGACAAATGTAATGATCTTAGACGATTTGCAAACAAAATATGCAGACAAAAAAAAACGGAAGTACAATAATTGCGAAATTAAAAACATGGATGGACACTTTAAATTACACAGCACAAGAGCTGCGTATTTCCTTGTCAAAAGAATAAAAGGGGGATACCAACCGAAAACGACCCTCTGCAAAGATGTAGAAGGGAACATTCTAAGTAATGCGGCAGATATAAAATTAATATGGGCGCAATGCTTTGAACACCTTCTTAACCCGAGCCCATCATCCGCACGAACAGCAGCAGCAGACACAATTGCAATTGCGCCTGGTACTGATCAAATTCCACTTGAACTTCTGAAAATCGGTGACACATGCATAGCGCATCTCCTATATAGATTAGTCACGGACATATAGACGCAGGAAACACTTCCTGAAGATTGGCGCAAGAGCATCATATGTATAATTTATAAAAAAGGTGACAAACTCTGCTGCGAAAACTACCGAAGAATATCTCTGTTGTGTACGTCTTATAAAATCTTGACAAAAATTCTGGAAAGGAGAGCTAAGCCATATGCTGACAAAGTAATTGGCGAATAGCAAGGCGGATTTAGAGCTGGACGATCGACCATGGATCAGATAATCTCAGATAATCTTAAACAGGTGCTGGAAAAGTGCTGGAAATATAATATTGATGTGCACCAGATATTTGTTGACGACATACGACAGTATCCACAGACGCGTACTAAATAAAATTATGTTAAAGTTCGGAGTCCCACCGAAACTGGTTCGACTTACAAGAGTCTTTGTCACGAGTCAGAGTAGGAAACGATCTGACTTCCAGTTTTAAAACACACAACGGCCTTAAGCAAGGTGACGGCCTCGCACCAATGCATTTCAACTTACACTCGAATATGTTGTTCGGAAACTTTCTGTTGACACCAAGGGAACACCATGCTTCAAATCCACACAACTCGTATCAAGATCTCTGGAGTGTGCAAAGGAGATATTTGTAAACCTTGACTCGGTAGCAAGGGAAGTTGGTCTACGTATTAATGAAAACAAAACAAAAATGTTGATACAAACTAGGAAAAAGACGCCAATCAGACAAAATATAGGGTTATTCTATAAGATGTGTTATTTTGATATTCAAAGAAAAATGGCATTTTTTGAGATAAATGGTCGGATGTTTATTTCATTGTAAAGAGGAAGGTATGCCGTTAATAATGGAAAACAACATCAGCCAAATGGCCACCACGACCACGCTTACAGGACCGTATCCTTTCCATGAAATTTTTCATAACCAAATCGCAAAGGGGCTGCCCTATGTCCTCGATAGTCTCACGAATTCCATCTTTGAGGTCTTCAATCGACGCTGGGATGTTGGCGTAGACCTTATCTTTCACGTAGCCCCAAAGGAAGAAGTCGCTAAGTGTTAAATCACAAGATCTCGGTGGCCAATTGCGATCACCTCTTCGAGAGATAACGCGGTCCGAAAACTTTTCCCGTAAAAGATCAATGGTTTCGGTGCTTCTGTGTTACGTAGCGCCGTCTTGTTGAAAGTAAACGTTGTCCAGATCAATATCATCCAATTCCGGCAATAAAAAATTATTAATCATCTCTCGATAGCACAATCCATTCACCGTAACTGTTGCTGCAGCCTCATTTTCGAAAAAGTAAGGTCCAATGACCCCGCCGGACCATTTGGCTAATGTTGTTTTCCATTATTACCGGCATACCTTTCTCTTTACAATGAAATAAACATCCGATCATTTATCTCAAAAAATACCATTTTTCTTTGAATACCAAAATAACACCTCTTATTGGATAACCCTACGAACCGTCTCTGCCAAATTTTCACCATTTTATTGTGAATTTTAATAATTTCAATGCGTTGTTGAAGCGTGTATCGTTTCATTTTTATTAATGGCGTAGTTTCTACTTGTCAAATGTCAAAAAATGACAGCTTCAAAAGTGACATCTACCAAAATAGCGGGCTATTCAAAATAACACCTCTTATATTACAGTAGTAGACCATAACCTAGAAAACGTAGACAACTTTATATACCTAAAGGCAAACTTATTGAAGGATGGAAGCGAGCCCATCGAAATCAAAAGAAGGATAATGATGGCAGACAAGACTTATTATTCGGTACTTCCAATAATCAAAAACTAGAACGTGCATAGGAAAACAAAACTTAAGCTATACAAAACCAACATAATACCTGTGCTATGCTATGGCATTTATATATATTTTTTATATGTATATATATTTTTTTCTGTGGATATCCAATAGTTGTATTCACAAAACTTTCGACGCTTTTGCTTACCACCTCCCTCCCCTTACACCTACCAACTTAAAATTTTTACCAAAATTAAAAACTATATAGCTCTACAATCTGACAAATTTTCAATTTGATATCCACCATTTAAAATTTCAAAACGTTGAATACAGATTTGAAATTTTGGAATGTGCACCATTTTTGAAATGCTTCCCCTTTTTCCCCACTACTATTACGTCCAAATTTTATATTTTTCTCATAATTTTTTAATATAGCTTAATATGTGATCCATGTCTCAATTACGTAGCTTAAGATATAGTCAAGATATTAATTTTAAGTGTTTTCCTTTGCACTCCGATCCTCCTCCTTACAAAAGTTAGTCGCCTTTAAAGCTGATTCTGGCTGGTTTGTATACCATCTTAATGGTCCCGAATTTTTTATGGCAAGTAATTTCGAAAACACAATCATTTGATAAAAAAATTCGGCCAACAATTTTTTCTTAGGCCCCCCTTTTTGGACCCCAATGGATAAAAAATTAAATTATTTTTTAAGTTTGTCCCACAAACCTCTCTATATGTATGTTGATTTTGAGCTTCCTAGCTGGTTGAGATATTTGAATACTTAATTTTCGGTTTTAGCGCTCCCCCCACCTCCCCCTGACCCCTTACAACCCCAAAATGCCTGAGAGCCGCAACTATCTACAATCCCCCCAAAAATGAACTTTCTGTCTTGAAGAGTTTGGGAGTTAATGTGCGCTGAGCGTACACATCGGCGTACGGCGGACGACGTACAGACAGACGGATTTTTTTTTTGCATTTTTAAGCTATTTTAGTCATGAAGTGCGAAAAAAATTAAAATTTGAGGGTAGCAATTGTTTTTTTTTTTTTTTCAATTCTACGACAATATTTTATTATTAAAATAATAAAGTAATTGATGTATCAGGATTTGTTACTTAGTTGTCTTAAATCCTGTCTTTGTAATAGAACTAATTTTATTAAGTACCAAGGTTTTATTTGCAGGAAAATGCTAATGTCCTCAGGGAAGCCACTTGAGACCTTTGTTGTTTAAAGTTTTCATCTCAGATCTATCAGAATTATTAGAAAATGTGATGTACGCTGACGATCTAAAAATATATCATATATCATATTTTTTTTTTTTACTGCAATCCAAGCTGTGGTCAGAGCAAATTAGCGCTTAATATCAGTAAATGTCACGTGATAAGCTTCTCACGTAACAGATCCACATACCTCCATGCAATAGCGTAAACAACACCCCTGTTGACCCCGCGATGCCTGGGTTCAAGGGCGCCAAGAGGCTGTGATGCTAAAAGGAAGTTGTACCGGAACTTTGAGACCGGGACTTCTACTTAACAAGCGAACAATCTTTTACCCAGAAAGAAAAAAGACTGATTTCAGTTGCTTTTGAAACTTGGCGACTCCTCGGAACCTAGCTGTTTGACCGGTAACGAGCAATGCAGAACGCTAGACCGACATGAGTGGAAGCGCAACACTCTGCCACAATCGTGTGTGAGCCAACTCGCGCAGCCCCTCTAGAGGTTATCTGGTACAGTTTGCATGAATGAATGTGCGAATTGTGTGTAGCTCTGTAGACTTCAGGGTAGTGTTGGGTTACTCATACAAGAAGTGGTACAAATGTCCCATTCATGCACGTCAAAATGTCCCATCACTACAAAAAATATTGTTGTCCCACTTCAAAGTTTTTGTCCCACTTCAGAGCTTTTGTCGCATCTGAATTAAAAACATGCATTTGTATGGCTGCTGTACCAATACATTTGTAACACTCAAATCACACTCACTTCACCGGGTTTTGTCCCATGCATTTGTATGGCTGAAAGCAAAGCTCTCAGCACGGAAATATTACGAACCGGAGAACTCTGCACATGAATGACAGATTCTTTTCGATGGGAGAAACCGAGATTTAACTTTCATCGCACTTTTTTCGATTAAAAATCTATTGCACTGATATCAACGTGTAGTAATTACATGCTGAGCACTATTAAAAAATTATTTTGGAAAACTGAACTATTTTTAACACTGCATTTAAGAATAAACGCGATTCTTACGAAGCCCGCCGTGTCCGCTACATACAAAAGCTGGCGAACGGAACTGTCATTTTTATTGTGACTACAACTTGTTGTTGTTGGATTGACTTACATGGCTAGTATATATTTTAACCCTAGTGAAACCGAATAAGTGTAAATAAGAATAACTGAAATAAATAAGAATGTAGTTTTTTGAGAGAGATTGAGAGATTTTGTATTTTAATTTTTAAAATTAAATAAGAATAAATAAAATAAAAAAGAATGTATATTATAAACACAACCCACAAATGCCACACCTAATAATACGTCATTTTACTACCGCATCTCAATAAGAAACGGTGTTAGTAGGGTTAAAATACTCTACGCGCACACATAAAAACGCAATATACGTCATTTTTAGCTCATTTGCTACCATTGCTCCTCAAAAAGGCAAATTGTATGAATGGGACGGACATTGTATGTATGAATGGGACATGGAGCTTTTGAATGGGACATTTGAGGTGGGACATTGTACCACCTCAAATTTCAAATGAGCCCCTCATACAAACATGGGACAAAAATTCTTGTCCTACCCAACACTACTTCAGGGGCCTTTGGGGGCGCACTCAGGTAGGGCTGTAGTTGGGCGGACATAAATGTGTCCAAAAGGAAAATCTCATAAGCAATATATTGGAAAAATGAGTAGAAGAGAGATAAATGAGAAGTACAGGCAAAACAGTGGTCCGGTATAGCCGGGACAGCTCAGCAGCAAACTAAAGAGAGCAAAATCAGATGCGAAATAGTGCGAAACGATTCTGGCGACAGAAACTACTGAACCGAGGTGAGCGAAATGCTGGGCTTCGGCATAGCTGTGACGGCATAGTAGCGAGCTAAGAGAAGCAAAATCCGCAGAACATCAAGGCGATCACGTAAAAAGCACCTAAAGAAGTAAAGAGTAAAGAGTAATTCATCATTGCGGTCCCTTCGGGGTTCACGTAGTAATTTGATTGTTATATCCACATCGCGTTACTGCTATTAGTTATGCCACTGCCTCCATGATTATATCCTTAGTGGAACTGACCTACAACATGTTGATCAAATTGACGACCTCCTCTTACTGCTGCACAATGAACTGTCCCTCAAATCGCAATACAATCGAATAATTTCAAGAACCAATAAACTTCTTAAATGGGTCACTAAATCATTATTTTGTTCTCTTGTCCGCCCTCTTCTGGAATATAGTTGTCCCATTTGGGATCTTTTTTCCAGTTATACATCAACAGAATAGAGTCAACCCAGAAGTGATTTCTTGTTTTTGCTCTTAAGGCCTTGTATGAACCAACAGGGTTTAAGAACATTCCCCCTACACAGCTAGACTCCAATTATTAAATCTGTTTCATCTTGGCTTCAGAAGAACTATGCTCACATCCTGTTGTACATTAGATGTTTTGAATAATGACATTATGGTTGACCACGTCTCAAATAAATTCAACCTCACTCAAAATGTTAGGCTGACGAGACATTAAAGACTATTTTAGGAATTTCAACAAAGTACAGATTAAGGGCAAACTGATCCTATTAACAGTATTTAACAAATTCAGCGCACAGTACAAACCTCCAATAAGTAAGATGACATACAAACTGTGACTTCACTCTGTTTTATAAGGTCCTACACCCGGTTCGACCATCCTTCCATCAGTGCATATCATCGCTATATCAAATTGAATTTAATTAAGTTAAATTAAACTATATTAGGTTATAGTATTAAAAAAACTGCCAACAAGTCGGGCGAAACTTTATTATTCTTGGGACAAGTTGCGGATGTGTGGAAAGTCAATATGCAGGTTAGAGTGGTTAGGGAAGGCTAAGTGAAAGGGAGTTCTTGGGCAGGGCTGTTGTCAATTTAACAATATTTCATTCATTTCTGCAAGTTTGGGTTTTTATGAGGGGAGGAGGAGGGGTAAGGGTGGGTGGATGTTAATAGCTTTTTAATTAATTGCTTGAATCGCGTCCAATATCCTCTGTATAGAATGTGTTTCATAGACGAAGTTGCATAGAATTTTCATAGGATTCGGTGCATTTTACATTCACGAAACCAAACATTTGTATGGGAAGGAGTAGAGGAGGTAGGGGAATCGTAAAATTTGTGACGCAATTTTATTCCCTTTCTCTTGTAGTGTGCTTGTACAAAACTTCAAGTTCGTAGCTTTTAATTTGATGGTTATTAGTTGATTCAATGAAATAGGTAGAAATGATACTTTTGTATGGGAGGGGGTAGAAGGGCAAGCGCGATTTCAAAACTTTGAAAGGAATTTCATTTCAATTATTTTTATAAGTTTTTAGGCAAAATTTGAAATGGATAGCTTTTAAGAGTTAGCTGATAACTGATTTCTCAAAAATGCTCGAAAAAATAATTTTGTACGGGAGGGGGTAGAAGAGGTAGGGGAATTGCAAAATTTGTGACGCAATTTTATTTTCTTTCTCTTGTAAGCTGCTCGTACAAAATTTCAAGTTCGTAGCTTTTAATTTGTTGGTTATTAGTTGATTTAATGAAATTGGTCGAAATCATACTTTTGTATGGGAGGGGGTAGAAGGGCAAGTGTGATTTTGAAACTTTTAAAATAATTTCTTTGCAAATATTTTTATAAGTTCTTATGCAAAATTTCAAATGGATAGCTTTTAATAGTTAGGTGATAATTAATTTCTTAAAAATGGTCGAAAAAATAATTTTGTATGGGAGGGGGTAGAAGTTTTGAAGGTATTCGACCAGTTAATATTTTATACTTTTAGGAATTTTTTTTAAATGTATTTCCCAAATTTTCAAGTTTCTGCCCTAAAATTACATCCAAAAATCTCAGTTTTCGTGTTTTTTTCGTTGCACATGAAACAGCTTGTGCCCATTAGACCGGGGTGGTCGGTTCATAACAATTGTGGATCAAATTTTTTTTTTTTTTCTATGTATATCAAATAGATGTATTCACGTGCAAAATTTAAAGTTTCTATCTTTGAGCAGAGTCCTAAAAAATTCACTCAAAATTTTCGACATTTTTGCTTACCACCTCCCTGCCTTTACACCCCCTAACTTAAAATTTTTATCAAAATTATAAATTATATAGTTCTATAATCTGACGAATTTTCAATTTGATATCTGTACTCAATTTTGAGATATAATGATTTCTAATTTTGAAAAGTGCACCATTTTTCAAATGCTCCCCATTTTTCAAATGCTCCCCATTTCACCCCACTACTATTATGACCAAATTTTATATTTTTTTTTGTATTTCGCTAGTATAGTTTAGTATATGTTTTAAATTTCAATTACATAGCTTAAGAGATAGTTGAGATATTAATTCTTAAGTGTTTTTCCTTGCACCCCCCCCCCCCCCCCCCCGACTCTTCCCCTTACAATAATAAGCCTATTTCTAAGCTGATTCTGGTGGATCTATACGCCATCTTAATTGTCCCAAAATATGAATTTTTTATGGTAAGTAGTTTCGAAGATATAACCATTTCAAAAAAAGATTCGGCCGACAATTTGTTTTTAGCCCCCCCTTTACGGACGCCAATGGATAAAATAATTAAATTATTTTTTAAATATGTCCCACAGCTCTCTCTATACGTGTGCTGATTTTCATCTTTCTATCTGCATTCGTGGTGAAGATATTAGCAAGTGTATATTTCGACTTTTTCCATCCCCCCGCCTCCCCCAAAATTTGGATAATGGAGCTCACTTACCAAGTTAATAACCCACCCAAAAATCAACATTCTACCTTTAACGGTCTTGGAGGTACGAGTCCATATGTACGGCGTACGGCGGGACGGATTTTTTTTTTTTGCTTTTTTAGGCTAATTTAGTCATGAAACGCGAAAAAACAAAATTTCAGGGTAGCAAATTTTTTTTTTTTTCTGTGTCGATCACAGTACTTTATTATTAAAATAATAAAGTAATTGAATTAGTTTATTATGTAACTAATTATCTTGTTACGATAAATAAATAATACTATATGTCGAAATCGCATACAAATATTGCTGTAAGATTATCGCCAATTGTATAGCTAAATGACTTCCAGATTTGATAGTTCGGGGCGTAAAATGTGGCAATTAAGAATAATAAAGTTGCGACTGACTTATTGGAAGATAGTTTTTATTTATAAAACTGATTTTGAAATCGGGTTTTTCAGAGTGGTCGAATCAAGTAAGACTTCTAGAAAAAATGATATAAATTATATTCATTCTTCTTTTATACCAAAATCCCCACAATCCTTCTCACTTTTCCACTAAAACCATAAAACTTCTTTCATCCCGTAAACGATCCACTTCATCACTTTTCACTGAACACACTCTAAGATGAAATTATAACTCGTAAGCTTGAATACACGACCAATTTTCACAGTTCCTTATCGAGATCGCGCGAGAACAGGATTTAAAATAAAAGTCAAGTGAAAAAAAAATAATCCACCAAAAATCGGAAAGCAATACCAGAAGTGCAGCCAAGAATGGCACACCACTATGCATAAATCATAATTATATCGTCCTTTTTTGCCTTCAATCATAACTAAACTATACCCCAGTAAGGGTCTGTGGCAGTACAAAAACCGTGGGATCCACTTGAGAAAAGCGACGTAATGGCAGCCAGCTATCGAGTGGCCACTTAGCTAATATACGCGAGCAATATCGTAGGGAAATCATTTAAATTTCTTTTGATTTCTTAAATTATATTTTTATTCTCACTCTCGATTTCTTGACAAAAAACACACAAGAAATAAAGAATTATTACAACATCCCTTCAGGTTTTCGAAATTGAAGAAGAAGGGAAAAAACATTTTGTGTGGAGACGTATTTGATTGTTTAGGGGTTGTTCGCGGTATTTCAAACTCTTGTGTTTTTGGTTTCAAGCATCTTTGATTTGCCATGTGATTAGTCAAGGACCTCCTTTAGGCTTTGATTTTTTCCTTTAAAGAGAGTCTGCATTGTAAGAGAATATTATAAAAAGCATTTGGTTTTTAATCGTTCAGAGTTGAGAATAGTAGAAAAAATTCGAACGTTCTCAAGTTTCAAAGCCTTTGTTGTTTCTATTTGATTTCCAAGTGCTCAATTTTAAAAAGCCTACCAAAAGTCTATTATTTTCAATATTATCTAAAAATTTTGATTTTGAAGACATTTCTACATTGCTTTCCAAAAAAAAAATAGCTTGCTGTAAAACTTGAATTTCAAATCGGAGCCAATGATTTTAAGGTTACAAAAAAATTTTTCTTTGGAAATATTCATTTAGCTCAATCTCGGAATGTTCAAAATTTATTTGTTTTGTTTTTTTTAAACAATGAACCACTACGCAACTATCTATCTTGCCGTGATGTAGGGGCGAAGTAAGCTCTATCAAAGTATACTTCTCGAAAAGGAGGTCTCCTACTCCCACTCTCCATTTCGCTTTCTTCCCATCTCTGTAAAATACCCCCTAGGATGGATTAAGGTCCCAAACCGATCATCAATCAGGCTGAGTGCCGAGTTAAATAGCACAATCGCTAGCGGAAGATTCGGATACAAGGAAAACTTCAGATAATTTAGCCTTCTCTGCACACTTCGAATCTCGCAGATCGACTGTTTTTCGATGCTACTCGTGGGATCATGTCATTTAGCTATAATACCGAAAAATAAACAACTGAGACCGGCTCTCTTAAGATGCCGGAAGGAAGCAACCACGCTTCCTGCAAGGCTCCCTTTGAGCCAAGTCCTCAAACCTAGTCTATAAGCGCTTCAAGGACTATTGCCACCCAACCTGGTCCTCTATCTAGTGGCTTAGGTCACGTGGGGAAAGAATCGGTTTCCTTCAACCTACACTGGTACAGAGGGAATGTCAAGGTTCTTTAGTGACGTCTTTAAGGATTGCCTGGTGGTGACGATTATCGACAAAAGTGATGCAAATGGAATCATTATTCATGAGCTTTGGAGGAATCTTGGAAACGAACATTTAGTCAACTCCCTAGGCACTATGCGTGACCATTTTAGTCCTCCAAAGGTGTGCGTAAGCGGCGGATAGCACCAAAGTCAAATAAAACTGAGCTAGTGTCCCGATCAAACTTTCGCGGCTTTATACGAAATCGCCATCGCTACATTGGGACAATTATGACCAGGTGCGCACCTCGAGGTTGTGTCAAGTGATGAGATTCCAAGCCGTCATCGAACACTTATAAGTTAACATTCAAAACCAGCGAAGCGGGCGCAATTTCGGACATAATTCAGTCCTTCAATCAAATCTTCTCCTACTTCTTCTTCTACTATGGCACTACAGCCCAAGTCGTGCTTTGGCATTCTGATCTTCAGGTTCATTAACATTTTTAATTATTTATCGTGGATGTTAGCTCTTCTCACAATCTTCTATCTACGAATTTTTCGTTTTCATTGGTTGAAGTAAGCAAGGTATTTAGTCAGCATAATCAGCAAACCACTTCTCTACCATTTGCATCGATGGAGCAGAGTCCGTATAACACTTGTCAAACCATTGCTCTGCTTGAACGGTATTTTTTCCCATTAAAAAGCAATATTTCATCTACACGCGAAATTCAGATTTTTCCAGAGTATTGAAAAGTACAAGAATAACGTTACTGATATCACTGTAACTGCTGAACTAAACGTCAAATTTTGGAATTTTGACATATATCGTTTAAAGGTTGGTACTTCCACAAAATTTTTATAGATTTTTCAATAGTAGCGCAATCCATATGTCATCCTATGAACTTATTGAACGATGTAGTACAAGCAGGCAACGTGCTGGAATTATACGTCACTCGGGATTTGAACTCATGACCTTCGCATTGCAGACCAACACGATACCCACTAGGCTTTATCCTAGCCCAAAATCTCTCTCCATAATTTGAGGCTTGGGAAAGTGGAGGATCTCAAAAGAAACTCTAGATGCGCTGTAATAGTTATCAACAAACAGTCTCATCCACACTTACCAAAACAAGGTGTCATCATTAATGCGTATGGGAGCGGAGCAGAGAGCACAGGATCGTGCTCCTCCAGTATCTGTGATGGATATGGAGGGGGAAGACTCTACATCCGAACCCGATCCAGTTCTCCATAAAACTAGTCTTTTGATTAGAACAGACGATTCACAGACGCGCATTCACTCTGCGAGGTCGAACTTTTGACTTCCGACCCGGAAGAAACGAATCTCACTGTGGTGGGAGTTGAACGCAGAAATTACCCAGATAATAAAATTTCTGCACTACTTCAAAATGCCGTCAGCCACCTAACTTTTCAGATAAATCAACAAGGACATAGCCCTGTTACAGAAACCTTAGTTTGTTCGAAATGGACTCAAAACTTCTAGGTATACTCTTATTTACGCTAGAAATCAAAGTAGACCTAGATCGTACATCCTAGCGAAGAGTACTTTAAATATACATATTCCTAATCCCTAGCAACAGTAATTAGGATATTAACGCTGCCAGCCTCAAAACTAGAGGAAAAAGCTACTGGCTGATTTCGGCTCACTTAGCTTATGATCATCCGGTGCCACTCACCCCGGATAATCGGGTCTTATTGCTGAAGTGCAGAGCCATGAAGCAGTGCTGGATGGGGGTAGCTCAGATATCAATGAAAAATTCGAGGTGCTGCTTGAATAACTCTCGAGTACCGACCCATTGCTCTGTAACAGGGGAACAAGGAACCCTCTTTTATTACTAGCAACAGACAGTCCCTCGTAAATAATACCAGAGTCTTGGAGAACATAGCGCATTTGGTTAAGGACCGGAAGGCGTCCAATAAATATCCCTTTTCAAGTCATCGATACCTCCAATTTGGCTTAGATGACCATCCTCCCGTCAAACCAGACTTCAGGAATCAAGGGAATACTAACTGGTCCACGTACAAGGATACTTTCAAAAAACTTCTTTCTGAAGTTTCTAGCCTTCAGGACACCACCGCTGCTCTTGGTAGGATCGTATATACCCTCAGAAGGGCTTCATACTGGATAACTTCTTGCTATTTCCCCACTTGAAGACCAAGAAGTAAGCAGAAGCCACCATTGGTGGAGAAACGAAATACGGCATTTCTCAATATCGACCAGAAAATGTTGTCAGCAGCCCAACATGCATAGTAAAGGGTGGAATCGGTCAAAACGGTCCTAAATACTCGTACACAAGATGAAAAAATCTCTGAGACTAAAGAGAGTACTATGGAAGCGTTTAATAATATAGCGGGGCTTTCAACAACGTAAGACCAGAAGAAACTATGAACGCACTTTTAAACTTGAATGTGGATGCTTCGCTAGGCGTGCTGATTAATTTGATGTTGATATCTAGAATTTTCAGCACAAAACTGGGCGTTACTTCTGCTAGAAGGTCTAGTAGCAGACGTGCACCGCAAGCTAGGGTCCTCTCAATTTTGGAATATGCCGGGCAATGGCCTGCTACTAAGACTGGAAGAGGTGGGCTGTAAGCTCATTGCTTATAGGGACGACGTTGCAATAGCTTACTCTAATAAGCACTCGAGCTAGGGTGTAGCCTAGTGGGTAGCATGTAGGTCTTGCAATGCGAAGATCGTGAGTTCGAACCCCGGTCGACGCAATATATAATTCCAGCACATTGCCTGCTTGGGTATACCTTGGTCACCTCAATCTACGAAAAATAAAAAAAAATCGTAGATAGAGGGTTGTGCAAAGGGCTAACAACCCTTTCACAATAAGTAATGGAAAATGTTAAGGAACCTGAATGTCAGAAGGCCAAGGTCCGATTTGGGCTGTAGTACTATGGCCGAAGCTATGCAAAATGCCCTTTCAATTCTCTTTAAATGGACTCGTGAAGTGGGAGTGAGCCCCCACACAAAACCGAGCTAGTGATTTTCATAGAGAAACACAAAATTCCAAGTACCTTCTACTTGGATGGTACTAGTCTTTTTTTTCGTAGATGGATCAAAATATCTGGGTCTTATTTTGTAAGCAAAGCTATTGTTGCACCTTACTTCTGTAAGAAATAGTTAAGAAATGGGGAATGTAATGCATTGTATGTACGTTGCCGTTATTAGACCTGTAGCGTCGCAACGATGTTGCAGTACCACAACATTGTTGCACTCAAGATAAACATTCTCGAGCATCAGCGTAATTCCATCCGCTCGAGTAGCGTCGCAGCAACGTTTCGTTACTACAACATTGTTGCACCCGACTTTGTAACATTCTCGAGCGTCAGCACAATACCATCCGCTCGACCGTCATCATCCGAGCTCCACATGCTCAAGCGTCAGCGGAATGCCATGCGCATATCGCATGGCACATTCCGACCGATTTGATGACCACGCACAGTTCGCCGTCCTCTTTCGTGGATCGTCTTGTGCGATAAAAGATAGTCGCTGGTCAATCGTTCGATAATCATCAGTTCAGTCAGATAAGCAGCAGCCCAACATGCATAGTTGCACCAGGCAACTCAACCAGTGATCGCGATCATCGACGACGCGTCGATCGCGATATTTTAATAAATTATTTATTTATTTAAACCGTGTTTTTTATTACCGTCACCTCGTCCACCCTCCTAGGCCCAAAAGACCCATCTTATTATATAGCGTGATTGTACGTTAGACTGCCCTAAGGACAGATACAAACTGCAATCTCCTCCGCAAGGTGCAGAGAACTGCATGCTTATATTTAACTAGAGATCGGAGAACAACCCCCCCACAATATTACAAGTACTCTTCTATCTGCTAATTCTCGACATTATCATATATTATTATAAGCAAATAGCTACAGCTGCAATCGCACGCCTGAAAGAAATTCGCCAGTGGACCTGTATTCAAACTGGTCACTCCTTAATTCTGGAAACATTCGAGAATTTCATCGAAAATTTTTCATTTTGATATAAAAAGTGGGAGACTGATTAAATACGGAAGGCAGAGTCCACTTCCTTTTACACCAATGGCTACTACTTGAAGTGAAGTATAAGGAGGTTTTCTAAGCTTAGCAAACCGATGATCACCATAGTAGGAGTCGATACATGCCACAACTTAATAGGAGCTGCATAGATAAGGAAGAGGAAGAAACGATTCTTCATTTATTATGCACTTGCATCGCTCCCTCTAGGCTAAGGTACACTTCTTCGATAGCCTCGGTAATCTGGTAAATTTGGAAGCCAGGGAAGTCTCCAACACTTCATAAAAAGCTCCGGTTGGTTCACCGAGTAGGAGTCATTTCTGAGATCCTGTGATATCACAACAGATTATGCTCTATTGTCCGGACTTATGCCTGGATAGCCATCTCTAGCTTCCTTTTGATTTTCAAAATAATAACAAAAATTGAGATACACTTATTTTTGTTTTCAAGTCACCTCTAAGAATTCAAAGTTCCACCTTTTCAAATTTGATTTTCTGGAATTTGTGAATTAATACTTTAAGCATCTTGCAAAAATTTAAACTAGAGAAAATCCCAAACTTCCTTATATACGTCTTCAAGCATTTGTGGCGTATTCAAAACTGATTTCCAACACCATTATCTAGATAGTCCCATATATTTCTAAAAAATTAGCCCCTATTCTGAAAATTAGTTTATCAAGTACAGTAGTTAACTTGATTCAAGTTTTATCTTAACTATTTTGACTAAATCACCTTTAGTACTGGAACAAATGGAAAGAACCTTTGGTCGAACCCTTCTCAAAATTACGCATTTTTGAGTTTTATTGAAGGATCTCTCAAAACTATTTAAAACAATAATTCTTCCTCGCTCATTTCTTTAAAACTGAATTTTACTTCATAATTTACAACCGAAGAACCGTACTAAAAATTTCAAACATTTTTACAAAGTTTCCAGTCATATTTTGACTCTTACGCCCCCAAAATAGTTAACTGCCAAAGCGAAAAATAACATAGCTGAAACAATAAAACATTATTGCAGTCATAATAATAAAACTGAAACTATCTGTCGTCCAATAAGTTTCGAAAATCCGCCTTAGTTGACTTGTACCTGCGATATTTTCAAAAGAGATTATTGCACAATTACGCTGCCCAGGAAGCCATTAACACGAAAATGCTATTCAATTTTTAAAAAAATTCATGGTTTCAATCCAAAATAGGAGTTGGTTTTCTAAAAGTACGACTTTTAAGAAATCGTCCTTGTATTTTAAAGAAACTCCTGATTTGACCGATGAAAGGAATTTCAAATCGAAATATTGCGCTAATTTATATATTTTTGGTCGGGATTCCTTATAAATTATAGAATAAACATAAATAAAAGAATTTCAAATACACGTAATTTTTTTTTAACGGAAATACTCTACAAAGAGGACCTGGAATGAGAAAAAAAGGATCATTGCGATTTCCTATTTTTCTTTCTAAAAAATGTCCTTAAATCGCAACCATAATAACACCCTTCCCGGTCAATATTCACAATATACACAATCTATAGTGTGTTAACTCTCTCTACTCTATGGACTTTCCAGGGAATTTCGTTTTATTATGTGTGTATCCTTTTGTAATCATTCTTGTCAGGATTTATTCCCTTCTTTTCGATTATCCTGGAGTGACATGTACGTGATGATTTGAATATGAAGAGAACGAAAAAGAAAGAAAAAGGAAATAATGGAAGAGATTTGCTAAAATGATAGCAAACGTGAATGTAAAGCTCGGCCAACACGAAAGGAAGAGAAATGAATTCGTAATGGGATCCTGGGAGTGATGAATGGACACCTTACGGGAAAAAAACGGGTTTAAAGGACAATAAGGTGGATAAGGATTAATTTTGATGAGAAAATTGGCAAATTCAGAGGTCGCTTACTTATACCTGATTTTCTTGTAAATATTATCATTTCAAAAAATGAAAAAAGGCATCGACAAAAATGAATAAATACAGATTTTAATCTCGATAAGGTTAGACTAGGTTTAAATATTGCTAGTACAGAATCGCCAAGAGTACGAAACGCCTGTTATTACTCAAAAATCTTGAATTCGTGTGACCGTCTGTTTGTCGGTCTGACCTCATGATAACTCTTATTTTTCGTAAAACAGCAACTGTAAAATCCCTTGCCAACTATCATGGGAATCAAGTTGAACTCAAAAAGAAACCTCCCAATCCTGCAAATAACTCTATCGGAATGGCTTAGAACAACTCTGCCAATGGGTGGCAGATTAAAACTTTATATAGGTCGTCTTCCAGTAAAGAGTATGAGCTTAGTCTTGTCAGGGTTGATTCTCAATCCATACGAATTAGACCAACTGGCAACATGGTTTAATGCACTTTGCATCAGTTCGTCTAAAGTTGTAGGATATTTCCCACTAATTTAGATAGCTAAGCCATCCGCATAAGCGACAGAGCAATAACTAGCAGCGTTTAGGATACATTTCACTGCTAGAAGCCAAGGTAAAGGTGACAAAACCCCTCCTTGTGGTGTTCCTCTATTCACTTGTTTTGTCGTATAATCGTTTCCCATTGTGGAAGTAATTTTTCTGCACGCCAACATGAATCCATTCAATGAGGACTGAATTTACGCCATTTGCGATTATATGGTTATAGTTAAAGCAATTTAGCCGCGGCAGTGCTTCGTCTGAATTTCCACACCGCAGGAAGTGACTATCCAGAATTAGCTCTAGTGTTTCTGTTACAGCGTAATGCATTACCGTTCCACCAGGAGTTTGCTTCATTTTTCCCTTTAGATCTTGCCATGGACCAATCCATATCATAACTTCTCATAAGATGTTAAAAAGTCAACGGCCTCCTCAGTGGCATCGGTCCCATCTGTAACAAGTGTGGGTGAGAAATCCAACAAGTTTTCTGGGTGGATTCCGAAGGCCTGTTATTTGAGGATCTTGGATTCCTATATGAGATGATATTAAGAACATCACTCTCTATTGTGAAAATTATCCATCCTAGTCAGATACTGACTCTTTTGGAGAAACCATCGAATCTTTCACCCTAAAGGTCGACGAAAGGTATACCACAGTAATGCCAATAACCTATGCCATGACCTTAGTAACAAAGGTGTACTCGATACCACTGTTTGCTACCATCATATTTGTCTATGCTAGAAATTTAACTTGTTATCCTCCTGTTTTATTTGTATCTGAGCATCCCTATAATGAATGATTCGCATTCGGATCTCACGTCAGAATCATATAAATTCGGTTCTGTTTCGCAAAACTTACTAGCTCCCAACACAGATCCGATGGTGGTGATGTTGATGAATCAGATTAAGGCCAGATTAAGGCTTGCTTGGAACCGTTTACTATCATTTTCCAAACTACAACCGTTTGGTTCCCGCTGCAAAACTGAGTGAGCTTTATGAATTTGAAGTCTTTTTTTGGTACTATAGATTGTGACCAGCAAAACCAGCAGAATTCGTAATTAAAATTAGTCTGGGAAATGATATTTCAAAAATTTTAACAGTTAAGACTGTCCTTAATTATGATTCCAAAAATCAGCGTGGTCTGTTAATCAGTTTACTTACAGCAGCTCGTTGGATGGGAATACCTCAGAATTCCACGGTTCCAAAATGGAACAAAAAGCTTGTCTAAAATTTTGTGTTTCCAACCAAATTTAGTGGGCGGAATAGTTGCGAATGTTGGCTTACGGTGATTCATCAATATAAAAAACACGGACCTTTGAGTAGTTCAATGCCTTTAAGGACAGTCGAGAGATCCTTGAAGACATCCCTCGTTCTGGACGACCTCCGAAAAACAAACATCAACTGGCAAAAACATTTAAAAAGTGAAGGAAATGGTGCTCGAAACTCGTCATGATAAACACTATCAGGGAGATAGCAGAAGAGTTCGACATCTCTTGTGAGTCCGTTCGTTCGTTTTTGGTGGATACCTTGGCCATGAAACGCGTCCTTTCTCGACGCTTTCCAATAAAGCTGAATTTTCTTAAAAAAAAGTACCATGAACAGGTCACATTGGACATGCTTGATCGTGCGAATTCTGATCCCACATTCGTGAAGCGCATCATAACTGGAGATGAGACATGGGTCTATGAATTTGACATGCAAACCAGTCAACAATCATCGGAATGCCAAAAAAATGAGCCGGAACCGAAAAAAACACGCCAAGGCCGCTCAAAAATCAAGACGATGTTCATTGTTTTTTTTCGATATTCGAGGTTTGATCCATCATGAATTCATTCCAGAGTAACAAATGGTAAATAAGAAGTACAATTTAACCATATTGAAGCGTTTGTGTGAGCGAATCCTTAAAAAACGGCCGGAATTGTGGAAGGAGAATTCATGGATTTTCTACTATAAAAATGCGCCATCGCATTGAGCATCAACTGTGACCGAATCTGAGGCCAAGAAAGTAACGAATTCTATCAATCAACCACCATATTCACCAGATTTCGACCCCTGTGACTTTTGCCTATCATCGAAACTGAAATTACCGCTCCGTGGAACTCGTTTTTAGTCGATCGAGGACATACAACAAAAATTGCCGTGGACTACTGAGGTGTACTCAGTCAACCAGCTGCTTTAAATAAACTAATTAGCAGACCACGCTAAATTTTGGAATAATAATTAAGGACAGCCTAAAAAAAATTTAAAATATCATTTGCAGACTAATTTTAATTACAAATTCCCGGTACTTGCTGTTCACAATGTACATGAACGCGACTTACATGCTGCAGTGTCGTGGTAAACATCGAACAAACTGGTGTTCCATCTAAGGATTTTGTTTTCGCTACACACCCATGGCTTCTGGATGAGTGCCAAGTCGCCTTTCGCCCGACATAGATGAGCCTGCGAATTCATATTCGCCACTGCACTGTGGTGGAAGCTTATCTACACCACTCTGGCCATCGCTAATCCTTTTTTTCCAGGGTAAAGTGAATTCGAGACAGTCCGAAGTATACTAAGACCTTCATCTTCCAAATCACTATTGCTGAACTTCGACCTATACCGATTTCCACTTTAACATACCTCTCCGATTCCATCCAGCTTCTCGTATCGAGGTCGTTCTGATGATCCTCCTCAGGAATATCGACTCGATATTTCGATTTTTCATCATAACGCTAGCGTGGATTGAACGGGGAATATCGGCCTTCATTGGAACTTTGGCTTCATTCCATTTACAGCTTTTGTGAGGAAGTCTCTCCATTGCTCGCCTGTACACGATATTCTAAAAATACCGTGAATCCATTTGCTCTTCGAATCTGATTTTGGGAACACCTCCTGGGTCCATGTGTTCGTTCAGTAGGTTTGTGACCTCCTCCTTAATAGTGAACTCATTTTCTTCGGCAATTTTTTACTAGAGATCTGCCAAGTCTACGAGTGCCACCTTGAGACTTCCCGCAGCCACGGCTTCCTTCCCAGCTGGAATCTCTGCACTGGCATCCAGTCGCTCCTTTCGAAAAGGGCTTACCGATTCAGGTCTTTTGTCAAAACGATCATTAATAATTTTCGTTGAGGACGATCATACCGTTATTGATCCGGTTGAGAACGCTAACCTATTGGCAGTAAGTTTCGCGAGAAACTCCACGCTACCACCTTCAAACCAAACGCCTCCTATCGCTGGTATTGCTGGTATTTCGCTGCCTCCGCTACATTTCCACAAGCGTCTCTAATTCAGGATCCTGCAAAAGCTCAATTTACACAAGTTCGCGGGCTCCTTAAAATGTGCTACTCTTCTCCGGCTAAGCCCCCTCGCAATCTTTTTCATCTATCTTATTCTTCTGGGTGCTTCTCACAATTGTGGAAAGTCGCGATTGTTCAGCCGATTCCCAAAAAAGGAAGCAAAGGGAACTCCGCTAACAACCGCCCGATAGCCATTACTTCAGTGCTCTCGAAAGTAATAGAAACTGCTGTCAATTGCAAAATCATCCACGATCGCCAATATGGTTTCCGTTCTGGAAGGTCGACGGGAGATCTCTTGGTCTATCAGACGGAACGTTGGAAATCTTAATTGCGCCAATACGGCGAAGGTTAAGTTCTTGCTCTTGATATTACAAAAGCTTTTGACAGAATTTGGCATGAATGTCTCCTTGCTAAGCTAACGGCCATTAGTCTCGATGTTATCCTGATTCGATGAATTGAGAGTTTCTGAACGCACTATACGAGTAGCATTAGATGGCGTTACTTTTTCCTCTTTTCCAGTTAATTCTGCTAGCATATTTCCAAGCAAGAATAATCTTCAACGCTTCAAAAATAATGTCCATGGCCATTTCCGTCTCTCTCCCCCAAAATTCCCATAACTCTACCAAATTTCATCTTATTCCTATACCGACATAACTGTGCAATGCATTAAAGGGTGACCCCTAAGTTATAATCGGTGCCTTAAAAAAAAGATGCCGTCAAGGAGCGTACTCTCGCGGGTGACCCCTCCATCAATCGAAACAGTTGTAGTTTCCATTTCAACTGTCTGCTCTACTACTGCTGCATTGGATGGATCAGTGGCGTGATCACTTCCACGTCCTGGACCAAACGTCGTGGAGGCTATGCTACTGGAGACTAAGGAGGTGTCATTGCCTCTCGAGCCATCGCCGACATCCTTACTCGTGTTTTTCTTTTTGCGCCCTCCATCATGGGTTGCCTCGAGCCGGTTTTCTTTTTCGTTTGCCAACCATGTTTGAGATTGGATGTTATGAAGGAAAAGGGAAATGGGCCACAAGGATTACATAATGGTTTTTGGATGACATGCGGGGAAAACCCAACGAGTAATACCCTAACTTCACTTTACTTGCGCCTTCAAATTCGAGGGCTTGATAAGCTCTGCCTTCTTAATCTGATATCTGACCGATATCAGAGCTTATTTCGTGCAGCTACAAATTTGAAATTGGTTACGCTGTTATTGGAAAACTATGTAAAATATTGACAAGATTTAAATGCCATGTTTTAAGCACATATTTATTGTTTAAGTTAGGAACTTCAAAAATAACACAATTCTTGTTTGTAATATTTAATTAACAAAAATTATGAAAATACTGCTTAATTCTATGTCACAGCTTGTTTTATGCACTTAAACTTAGGCCTTAATTAGAGCAGAAACAAGTACAGAAAAAAGTTAGATTTTATACAAATTTCAGTATTTGGTTTGGTAGCCCTTGGCATTTATTACATCTTTAAGTCTCTTTGCATAGAATCCACAAGTTTTTGGGTAGTTTCAGGGGTCATTTTCGTCCACTCCTCCAAAATAGTTTTTTTCAATTGTTCTTTGTTGGAAATATTAAATTTCCGAATATTATTTTCCAAAATTGCCCAAAAATTTTCTATTACATTCATATGTGGACTCTGTGCCGGCGGGGACATAGCATGCGGGCAGTTCCAAATCAGCCAAGATTGCACAATACTAGACTTATGCTTAGTGTCGTTGACTTGGTAGAAACGGAATATGTTTGGAATTTCAAGTATCGCAGCACTCTGGAGCAAATTTTTTTTTTTCAAAATGTTGAGGTACATGGTTTTGCCCATGTTACCTTCAATGAACTCCAAATTTCCAATCCCGGCTGCCATGCCATGAATGAATATGACTCTATTTCAGTCCGAATTTTTGTTGGCGTGCTCTTTAGCAAAGGCAAGGCGACTCAGCTGGTTTTTTCTGCTTATGAATGGCTTTTTTTCTAGCTACATTGAAGTTGTGGTCTCGGAGCACGCGGCGGACAGTTTCTGCACTGCATGACTTACCTAGTCCTTGTTGTATCTCCGCGACTAGTTTTGGAGCCGTTAACTTTAGGTTCACCTTGATTTTACGTACAATAAATATTTCGTCAGACGAGTTGAAAATTTTGTTTGGCACACTTCTGCCCTTATCTTGAATACGGTTTTCATTAACGAAGCGTTCAATGATACTCTACACTGTGGTGGAACTCAAATTAACAAATTGAGCAATTTTCCGCTGGTACCGTTCTTGAAATGACTTATCACTATTTCTCGCTGCTCAATCGTTTCAAAAAGCACTTCTTGTCCTTTAGACGTAAAATATCTTACTAAATATTGACTACAGCTAGTTGCCAATTCTTCAAAAAAAGTAAAGAAAAAGAAAGTCCCGTTATACAGCGCGACACGATCGGACAGAAATGGAGACAAGTATTTGCATGAAATAAGCTGAGGCCTGCGTTTCTGCTGCACCAACGGTCTTAAGAGTGTCAGAATTTATTTTTATAAACTTTTTTTTATTTATTGTAATCAATAAGCATGTTTTTCTATATTTACATTCAAAATTTCATGGTTTTCTAATTAGTTTTTAAGATACAATGTTCTGTAGTTTAAAAATAGCACTGCACGAAATAAGCTGTGAGCCACTGTATAACATCCAATAACACTAACAAAACGAGGCGAACATATCCATGCATTAAACCATGTTATGAGTAATGGCAAGGACTACAAATCAAAAAAAAATTCACCCTCAAGTATTTATGAAAAAGCTGTAACCACTTAGCTATGGCTCATAATGGATCATAAGTCATCAGAAAAACACTTCATTTTGTTATATATGTATAGGGGACTTCTGCCTGGGGTTAACTTGCAATGCGTTGATGATGACATTGGCCATATGCTCGCTCGCACTCGGCTCCACTGTTTGCAAGACTTTAACAACTTCCTTCTTTCAATGCGGAATTTCTCACCACCGGAAACTTAGGGGAGAATATTCTTTTCGTTTAGCATTATATATGTTTCGTATTGGCCATTGGCACGTCCTTCAACCATCCGGATCATCGGAATAACGATGATAATAAGGAGATGTAAATTACTGCAGTTGTTCCGTAATTAGATGTAGAAGTTGAATGAAGCTTCACAGATTCCAAGACAAAAGGGTGCCTTTGCTGAATATTTTTGAAAGTAATCATATTCTTCCATGCTTTCCACCGTATTGAAAGCCCGAATGGTGTTTCATTTAATTAAATCTCAAAGAAAATATGTTTTTCTCTGAAAAACCAATTAGTTCTTTTCCTTCTAGAAAATAAAACTCCATCTTTGCTTCTTTCTTTGAAAAACCAACATGTTTGTTTATCGCGTTTTTCATCAATTGATGATTTCTGTTGGGTTTTTGCGAATTATTTTCCCATCCGATCGAAATAACATTGATGCGAATTTTACTCAATCCATCCAGCCATCACCTGTCCTTCTTCAACCATTCCCCGGACAAACAAACATACCCACTCCCTCCGCAACATCATATTGACGATTGGTTGATTGAAGATTTCCGTTTCGAAAACGTTGACGATACGTTAAGGTATAAAACGCTAAGGTAAAATTTTCTGTTAACGATATTGACAGAGATTGCTGCGCGAAGGATAGATTTGATGATGAAAAGCAAAAGAAAATCAAATCGTCCTTCTTTCTTATTTACATAGAGAGAAAGAAAAAGAAGAAAAAAGTTGGAAAATTGAATTAAATTTGTACCGCGCGGTAAGTAATTTTCTTCTTCTGTAGTGGGTGTATGTATAAGAAAAACCGCAGAAGTCGTGTATTTAATTTACACTTAACGAGAGCAGTTCGAAAGGATGTGAAGAAAATGAGGTATTTTTTATGGTCGCACCTTTTTCTGTTTCGGTATATGGACTGCAAATACACACATATAAAATATATTACTTCATTAAATTTGACAATAGAAATTTTTTTGGGTAGTAGGGCAGGGAGGTTTGTTGTGTAGCTAGTCGAAGAGGTGAGTATTAATAATTTCGAAAGAAAGTTAAATTGAGTTTTTATTCTTCCTTTTGGATTACTGAATACTCGTACAAATGCACTTGACGAAAAATTTGTCATTGGACCTGTTTGATTTTTAGTATTCTTGGATGAATATCTTGATGAAATCGTTGTGATCGTAGTGAAGTGTGAATGAATAAATTGAATGATTTCTAGTAAAATAATAACTACAATAATTTTAATTATTCTATAGATATATGTATACATAGGTAGTAAATACAGATAAATATAATTGAATTGTCAGTTGGTTAGTTGATAATAAATGCCTATGAGTTGGTGTCGTTTTATTTAAAAAATAACTAAGAATACAAAAATGTTTTCAAGATTTTTGTCTGTCTGTCTGCCTGTTTTTCTGTCTATTTGTCTGTATGGACGGATTTAACTCAAAAACTTCTGAACCGATTTTAATGAAACTTTCACAGTTTTTGCGGTATGCTTGGAGCGAAAATCTGGTTTTCTTTGAATTCCATATCTCAAAAGCTATCGATTTACGTCATGCCGTAAGTCGAGCAACGTCTGATTGATGTAGGTTTTTTTATGAAATTGAGGTTTGTTAATGATTTAACCCTTTCAGTCGATTTTTCACAATTTTCGCGCAAAACCAATGTGTTTCGGTTAGACCCATAAATTGAATTTTAACGAAATTAAAAATATGTTGAAATCAAAAATTGGGCCCCTGGGTTCCTCGTAGGAGGTTGTTTAGTATTCAGGACAAATTTACTGAAAGGAGGTAAAAGTTTCAATTATTCGGGATGAATTCAAATGATAAACCAGTGGAGTAAGTACTCGTATTTACACCAATACCACTCAGTGGAGCTCTCACTTAAAACTAAAATATCAAGATTTTGCTAATGATATGTAACCTGCCAAATTGGCAATCATCTCTCAACCCGATGTCAACCCACGAACGCCCGACTTGAGACAGAACTACCGCAATGCTCATATACAGCTTAAAAAGGCTGTTAGACGCGACAAGAGAAAGGTCATTGAAGATCTGGCAAACAAGGCAGAATTAGCCGCTTACCTTGGGGATATGGGTTCACTATTTAAAATCATGAAACAGTTGACGAACAGGAATTTCACCGCCAACCACCTGGTGAGAGATATCAACGGAACTCTCCTTAATATGAGTGAACACCAGTTGCGACGATGGAAGGAATACTTCTCTGATATTTTAAACATCTTGTCAGAGGAAGATATTCCGGAAACAGAACAACTTCCAAACATCCAACCGCAACAATCCTCTATTAGGGACGATCCCCCAAATAAGGAAGAGATAGTTTCCGCCATTCGGTCAATGGCGGGAAGGAAAGCTCCAGATATAGATGGACTACCAACCGAACTCCTCAAAGCGGACCCGAAAATAATAGCCGATATACTCCTTATCACTATCAGGATTCCTTAATGCAAGGAATTGCCATAAAATGGATTCCAAGTATAAAAGATGGAAATCATTTTATCCTTTGGCTCATCATTTAGTGAAGGGATAAAACAAACGTCAATATCCCTACACCAACACATTAATAAACAGAGCACAAAATAAATATACAAAAACTAACATAAATTAGTGTCAACTAGCGTTAAGTCTGCGTCTTAAACATACTTTATCTATAGAGAAGTCAAATACATCAATATTCTCGTTAACTTCTCTTGCAAGACGCGAGATCGGTTCACTCATGCCATAGTTAGTCCGGTGAAAGCATATCTGCAACAATCTAGGATGCCTCGGTAAAAATTGACCAACAACAAATTGCATCAAACCCAAAAGTGAGGAGGAATCAACCACCCCAGTGAGAAGTTGATGAGCAAAAACTACGTCAGCAGCTTCACGTCGTCTCGAGAGTGATGACATATTTAGCAACTGAAGCCGGTCAATATAAGGAGGAAGACGAACTCTGTCATTCCAGTTAAGGTAACATAATGCTATTCTTACAAATTTGCGCTGAATAGATTCAATTCTGCCAATATGTCATAATAGGGAGACCAAACTTGAGAAGCATACTCAAGATGAGATCTGACAAAGGTGTTATACAGACTCAACCTAACAAAGGAATTGTTAAATTCCTTGGCTAAGCGAGTGGTAAAACCCAGCATTGAATTACCCTTTTGCACAATCTTATTTATATGCAAGCCAAAATCAATCTTTTGGTCAAATGTAATGCCTAAGTCAATAACTGAGTTAACACGATCTAAAATACAGTCATTGAGACTGTAAGTTACTACAAACGGTGAGAATTTCCGAGTAAATGACATTACATGACATTTATCCAAATTCAAGCGAAGGCCATTATTGCGACACCAGTTACTAAAATTTAACAAATCCTCCTGAAGAAGATTATCTGAGTTAGAACTAATAGACCTAAAGATTTTAATGTCATCAGCATAGATGAGTACTTCCGAATATTTGAAAACAGAGGCTACATCGTTAATGGCCAGGATAAATAGAAGTGGTCCCAAATGACTTCCTTGAGGGACCCCAGAAAGCGCAGTAAATGGCTTAGACGTACAATCACGAAAGATAACCTGGTAGGTCAAATCAAATAGATAAGACTTAATCCAATTTATAAACCATGTCGGAAAACCCAACAGTCTTAGTTTTAATAAAATTATTGAATGGGTAATTTATCAAAGGCTTTACTAAAATCAGTGTATACACAATCCACCTGCTTACCATCCTCAATAGCCAAAATAGATTTATTCGTCAACTCCATCAGATTAGTAACAGTGGATCTATTCCTAACAAAACCATGTTGTTTACTCGAAATTATTGATTTACAGTGAAACGACATGCATTCATACACTATAGACTCAAATAGTTTAGGAATAGCCGACAGTTTAGCTATTGGCCGATAATTTTCAACAGCAGATTTTGCACCACTTTTATGAGTAGGTATGATGAAGGACGACTTCCACACATTTGGAAAAATCCCCGTAATTAGGGATCTTTGAAGGAGGTGAGAGAGTGGTTCAGCAAGAGAGAGACAACAACGCTTAAGGACAACAGCAGGAACACCATCTGGGCCAGGAGAAGACACATCTTTAAGGCGGGAGATGTGATTGACTATATCATTATAGAAAATTGGTAAATCAGACAAAGTAGTCGAAGTAGTTTCTCTAAAGTCATCAAAATACGCCATATCAGGGGAAATTAAAAATATATTAAAAGATCCACTGAAGAATGTGGCAAAAAAATTACAAATAGTAACTTGATCATTACTATCGTTGCCCAGGAATTGAAAAGAAGCTTGATAACCATCTGATTTACGCTTACAATTAACAAATTTCCAAAACTTCAGGGGATTTCTCATAATATCCGACTGCATTTTAATTAAATACTCAGAATATAAGCGAGTAGATAAATCCTTAAAAAGGTCATAATATTCTTATACAGACTAAAATCAGTATCATTCTTCATCCTAGTATACCTCTTCCAGGCAGCATTACGAGCATTGCGAATTACTCGCTAGTATACCAAGGGTACGACGATGAGATGTTCCTGCGATAGGTAAAAGGAACTGTAGCAACAAAAAATTGATACAGAACATAATAAAACTCAACTACAGCACCTTCAAAATCAGGATTGTCAAGAATTTCATTAAAGTTAAAGTTTTGATATAAGGTAGTCCAACCGAGAAAAATCTGCTTTATAAAATGAAAAGAAAGCTCCTTCTCACTAGGGCTAACAATATGCTCCTCATCAAACATAACAAAAATATTAATAGGAGGGTGCAAGACATCAACGGTAGTAATTGAAGTTAAGCTCTCATCCACGGAACATGCAAAGTAGTCAGAATAAAAAATTAGGTCAAGCTGTCTTCCATAGGAATTCCGAACAAGGCTAAGTTGATGGAGACCAAGTGCAGTTATACTATCTACAAAAAAACATTCAAGCGAGGACGAAGAATCAGAAACTAAGAGAGTAGAATCATCGTCAGAGAGAGACCAAGAAAGACTTGCAATATTAAAATCATCCAGTAAAATGAGTTCGTCAGAGATATTCATACTATTATGAACAAAAGTAATACAGTCAACTATTCTTTCGTATAAAATACAAGGACTCGACGGAGGAATATATGTCAAAAAGACATAAACATCCTTATTATTAAACACGAGTTTAACACACAAGATCTCCAGACCGTGAGGGTTCGGGACAGGAACAACTACACAATTAATGCAGCTTCGGACTGCTAATAACACTCCACCACCCTTCAATCTCAGATCGGAAACATAGCGATCCCTACGAAAGACTTCAAAGTCTGAACTAAAAAGTTCACAGTCAGAGAAACTGCAATTTAGCCCCGTTTCAGTTAGAGCAATAACATCATAGGACGAATTCTGAGACGAGGCAAATAGCGCCTGGGTTTTGGTACGCAGTCCATTTACGTTTTGATAGTAAAGGGACAATTGTCTAACTTTTTTGGACCAGAACCAGGAGCATTATTACGACGAGAAATAAATTCTTTAAGAAATACTCCAGAAGGCCACGAATCAATATTTAATAACTGATTGAAAAGATCAGTATTAGTCAAAACAATTTTAAAGGAGGCAATGGAACTGGTTTCTTTACTAACTTTGTCACATTTAACTGCTGATCCTGTTGAAATAAATTTTTTAGAAAGCAAATAGCTTATGACATCATCCGGGGATGTTCGGGGATCAAGTCCAGAAACACTCTTCACTAAGGTGTGGAATGAAGGAAGATATCCGACTGAATGGAAGGTGGGCGTCATTGTGAAAATTCCGAAGACGGGCGACCTTCGAGATTGTGGCAATTGGCGTGGTATATGTCTACTTACTGCCGTATCAAAAACTATGGCTAAGGTAATTCTCAATAGGATTAGTGATGTCGTCGAGAGCACTCTCGATGTTTATCAGGCTGGATTCCGTAAAGGGTCGTCTTGTACCGACCACACAAATACCCTACGGATAATATTAGAGCAGTCAGCCGGAATGGGTTCGCCACTACATCTCATGTTTGTGGACTTCGTTCGACAGCGTTAAGCGAGATTGCATATGGAATGCTTTGCGTAAGAGAGGTCTTCAATGGGGACTATTTAACATCTTAAGTCACCTAGATTATGCTGATGACGTGTGTTTGCTTGCACATAACCGTTCGGACTTAGAGTCAAATGTTCGCTGGTTGCATTCTAAATGCAAAGAGGCGGGTTTGAAAAGAAATGTGCGTAAAACCAAGTGCATGCACATAGTTTCGAACGCAAGCACACTGATTGTTCTTAACGGACAGGATGTGGAAGAGGTGCAAGATTTTTGCTATCTTGGAAGCATTGTCAGAATGGACGGCGGAGCCGAAAAGGATGTTGAGGCTCAGCTAAATAAAGCTCGTCAGGCCTTCGGTATCCTTTCCCCTTTCTGGAGGTTAAGAGAGATCTCCCTTCGCACGAAGCTGCGAGTTTTTGACGCATGCGTCAAATCTGTGTTGTTGTATGGTTGTACTACGTGGAAAGTGACCGTTCGACTTACCAAGAAACTACAGACTTTCGTAAACCAATGCCTCCGGCGCATTTTAGGAATATTCTGGCCAGAAGTGATCTCCAACGACGAACTTTGGAGTACAACTGGCCAGACTAAAATGGGTATTGAGATTCAACGGCGGAAGTGGCAGTGGATCGGTCATACTTTGAGGAAACCAGAGCGAAACATCGCCAAACAGGCTCTGGATTATAACCCTCAAGGAAGACGTCGGGTTGGTCGCCCATGTAACACATGGAAGCGAGCAGTTGAGCAGGAGGCCAGAGAAATAAACAAGTCCTGGCAACAGCTTAAAGCCGATGCTCAAGATCGCGCCTTGTGGAAGAGAGTTGTTCCTGTCCTATGCCCCTGTAGGGAGTCTTAACAGGAATTTGATATGAC
This sequence comes from Chorisops tibialis, assembly GCA_963669355.1. Classification (NCBI taxonomy): domain Eukaryota; kingdom Metazoa; phylum Arthropoda; class Insecta; order Diptera; family Stratiomyidae; genus Chorisops; species Chorisops tibialis. Next base: position 164,434,987 of record OY770263.1, on the reverse strand, counting down.
CTGAATAGATTTTTTTTAGTAATGAACTTTTAGTGTTAGCGAGAAATACAATGACATGATCACACAAAGTAACCGAATTTCATGAGTTTCAACGCAAATTATGATTATACAGTAATTCTCGCCAAGAATGCACTACAGTGCATGCAAAAATGTTCAATCAATAAATCAAATTCCTGTTTAGACCCCCTATAAGGGCATAGGACAGAAACAACTCTCTTCCACAAGGCGCGATCCTGAGCATGGTTGTACTACCACTGCCACTTCCGCCGTTGAATCTCAATACATATTTTAGTCTGACCAGTTGTACTCCAAAGTTCGTCGTTGGAGATCACTTCTGGCCAGAATATTGCTAAAATGCGTCGGAGGCATTGGTTTACGAAAGTCTGTAGTTTCTTGGTAAGTCGAACGGTCACTTTACACGTAGTACAACCATATAACAACACGGATTTGACGCATGCGGGAGATCTCTCTTAACCTCCAGAAAGGGGAAAGGATACCGAAGGCCTGACGAGCTTTATTTAGCCGAGCCTTAACATCCTTTTCGGCTCCGCCGTCCATGCTGACAATGCTTCCAAGATAGCAAAAATCTTGTACCTCTTCCACATCCTGTCCATTAAGAACAATCGGAGGAGTATATCGGCTGCCTTCCCTATCTGGGGGATCATCCCTAATAGAGGATTGTTGCGGTTGGATTTTTGGTAGTTGTTCTGTTTCCGGAATATCTTCCTCTGACAAGATGTTTAAAATATCAGAGAAGTATTTCTTCGATTGCCGCAACTGGTGTTCACTCATATTAAGGAGAGTTCCGTTGACATCTCTCACCAGGTGGTTGGCGGTGAAATTCCTGTTCGTCAACTGTTTCATGATTTTGAATAGTGAACCCATATCCCCAAAGTAATCCGCAGATTCTGCCTTGCTTGCCCGATCTTCAATGGCCTTTCTCTTGTCGCGTCTAACAGCCTTTTTAAGCTGTATATGAGCATCGCGGTAGTTCTGCCTCAAGTCGGGCGTTCGTTGGTTGACATCGGGTTGCAAAAATGTTATATATACAATAATATCATTATTTTCATTAAAGTGGGTTTTAGAAATGTAGTAAATCATTGTCCTGTATACAGTACAAACGTCTGAAAGGTTTAAGTAATACGAACAAGAATAATACAAAATTTCCTAATGGCTTCTACCACCTCCCATACAATGTCACCACATGATAATTTTTTTTCGTTTGAAAGAAACTATTGTGTTTTGGTTCGTTTGTAGTATGATTCGATAGTTTTTTGAACGTAATGTTATTCTATTTCCACTGTGTTCTTAGGATCAACACAAACCACAATATTTTTTAACGCTCTTTACATGCATGACTTCAAAAATCCCAATCTTTTAAATAATTATGAATTCCTTTAAAAAAAAACCCGGCGATGCGCGCCTCGGCTGGGCGGTCCAGCGGCCGCATCTTCCAGTTTGAAAAATCGAGAAGCGATCTGACATCTGAGTCAACAGAGTCCTTCCATCGCTTTCGTGGCTTCCCCTGTGGTCGGTTGCCTTGAGCTTTGCCCTTGAGCACTCATTTTGGAATTCATTCCTCTTGCATTCGCTCCACGTGGCCAGCCGATTGAATCTTGCGGAGCTTGTTCACTATAGATGCTGATGGATCGTCAAATCATTGATACAGTTCATGGTTGTATCGAATCCGCCAGTCATCTCCTCCATTAACCGCTCCGTACACCTTCCGAAGAATTTTTTGCTCAAACATGTCGATTAAATTTTTCAACACCCGCGTCAAGGCACACATTTCGCATCCATATAGCAGCACAGGACGAATTAATATCTTGTAGATGCATAGTTTATTATTTCGATGGACCTTCCTTGTTTTCATTATGGAGAGGACCACATAAAGTGCTTTGTTAGCTGTGATGATTCTTCGTTGAATTTCATGCCGTTAGTTGCCGTTCTTTGAGAGAAGGGCTCCCACGTATACGTATTCATCCACCTGCTCGAAGTTGTATTCGCCCATAGTAATATGCTGCCTCTCTGGGACAGTCCATCGATTTTTGGCACTCAAATGAAAGTTACTCTGTTTTCTTTTCTTAGTTTAATTGGTACCTGAAGGCATCCTACACGAGCTTTGATCGTAATTGAAATGATTGTAATGCTGGATTTGTCAACCTACTATCAGAGAAATTGAAAATTATTATTTTGTTATGATCATTTTTATATTTTTCTCAATACATGCATGCATTTCAGCTTGAAAATCAGAACAAAAATCCTGCAAACTAGCGTAGATACTATTACTGAAACGTACTCCAGCACCTCCCCTTTTCTGCTTTTCAGCTATCTGTGTACCAGTCAATTGATGGTTTTCTTAGATTGGGCCTGTACTTGCCCATGCCGCATGGTGTGCATTCGCACCACATACAATTATAATTTGCTTGCTCATTCTCATAGCTACATCAAGTCCCTTATAGCCTTTGAGACGCTTTCTAAGCATTCGCCAGAGATGGTCAAAATCCTTAAATGGGAAATATTTAGTACCTTTTTTTAAAAAGTAGCCAACCTACATTTAACCCTCTTACCTGATCTAGCAGTAAATAAAGCCCACCTAGGTGGGTATCAGTAAACCTGTGTGAAATAACAAGTGATGCCCCTTGGCAGGTTTGCCTGAAAACAACGGAAAGCCTTTTTTAGTGAAGTGTGGGTGTTGGTGGTGTAGATTTAGCTTTGTTGGCTGAAAATCTAATATCCACCAACTTTGCTCTACTCCAAATTTGGATGGTGAATAGTTCTTGGCCTGTTCGGATTTTATGTCCTTGGTGATTTCAGGGCTGGCCCGAATAGAGGCTTTCTGCCCCGGTTCGTTCCCCTTGATCCTCACTTGGATTTTTATGAAATTCAGGAGCGGACGGCACCGGGTTTTGATTAGTTCAGCTACTGCCGTTGCATCAACCTAAGGAACAAACGTCTGTTCATCACTTTTCACTTTTAGTACACGAAGTGTTGTACTTTGGATGTACTGGTTTTATGGCCTTGGTTTTGTCTACCTAATCTCTGACGAAATTGATCTCCAGAAATATTCACTTCTGGAGGTTCGTATGTAACACGTATAGCTGTTTTTGGTGCATCTGTCCCATCTCCAACCTGCAGTTGTGCATCCGCCCCCGATTTTAAAGTAAAGACCATGCTGAAGATCCAGTCTTTCTTTTGCATGTTCTTGAACCACCCACTTTTCTGATTTTACGTCATGAACTGAGGATAGAATACATCTCCATCAATTCTGTTCATTTCGTCCAAGGTTGAAGCTTTCACCTTGGTTTGGTATTCCTCATCAAACGAGACCCTTGGATGCTGAGAATGTGGAATCGCTACCTTCATTTCTGAGAAAACATCTTTAAATGAGGCCTTGGATGTACTCGGTGTCAGGCTGTGTTTTATGAACTCACTTTCAACCCGCTTTCTCAGCATATTTTCAATTTTTTTCTGTACCGATTTGATTCCTGTTGTGATATCTGCACACTCTTTGCGTTCAATTCTTTGTACCTTGCTTGAGACCTGACTGGTGGGCACCAATTTCAGTAGATTATACTTCTGAAAAATATGGTTTCTAATTTTGATTCCTCGAGTATGGCGAGAATAGAAGGTCTGCATTCGCAAAGCTCCCATTATGGATTACGAAGGGGTTTTGCCCGGTGCCCCTAGGAGATTGTTCGTCATATCACTCTAATTCATCTAATATCATGCAACCCTTGGCAAGATGCTTGTACACATTGGCATGACAGCAGAAAAGGAGAAATATTTTGGGAAGAAGATGGATTTAGTAATGAAGAAGGTTTTTAGGAGGAGAAATTGGAAAACTACTGCACAATAACAAAACATTCTCTTTGACCGCGGTTGCCTAAGCTAACTTACTAACAGGCTTAAGTCGACTGTCCGTTATCCGCAAATTATGATGCGCATGGAAGCATATAGTTCTGCCACTCCTACAGGATGGGATTTACCGAAACAACGGAGATGCATTTTGCATAATGTTCAAAATTATTTCTAAAAAATCACTCAAAGCCCCACTCCTTCTACCACCTCCTGTACAAACTGCACAATTTCAATAAGTCACAATTTCATTAATTCAATTTCAATTTCTGAGGCCAAAGTTTTGTATACAACATTTTGATAGCTACTCTAGCGTGATGTGAAAAAATTGGATCAATGCTCTCACCCCTTCTTCCACTCCCTATACAACATTTCTTAAGATAGCAAGAATTATATTTTATCTAGAGAGCTTTACAATGCAATCGTAGTAATGTTATGTTTATACTCTGAAAGTATTAAAAGTTTTCTCTAGAGTTTGTAACGCTAAGAAAAAGGCTCAGAGAAAAAACATAACAGAGCTAAGATTGCGCGTAAGGCGCAATCTTACGATACTCTAGATGAAATAGAATTTTTTGTGATCCCAAGGGATGATAGCATTGAACTAATTTTTCTCCGTCATGCTAAAGTAGCTATAACAATGTTTTATACAAAATGCTTACTCCAAAAATTGAATGCCGCTTACACTTTTCAAGAGAATCGATTTTTTGTGAAACTGTGTCATATTGTATGGGAGGGGGTAGAAGCAGTAAAGCTAATCAAATATTTTTTTCTGATCTTAGTGATAATACTAATTAAGTATTTATTGCAAAATATAAGCTCGATAAAAGTTATGTGCTCTGAGAAAATCGTCTTAGAGCATTTCATGAAAAAGTGTAGTTTATATGGGAGGGGGTCGAAGGAGAAGGAGGACACAAGTCATTTTTCTACTGCAGATTTATACCATTATGTAAGTAATATATCCCAAAATTTAGACTGATAGCTTTTATACTTTTCGATTAAATCCATTTATTGTCAAATTGTGAAATGTGTGTGCGGTGGAGCGATTTGGCCCGTTCACGAACTTGACCTTACTTTTTTGTCAAAAACGACGTGTACAAAATCACAAAAAAACTATCTAGCTCAACGCGTTCTCAAGCTAGAGCGCGCACAGACGGACGGACGGACATCCGGTTTTGAGATTTTTGAGTGATAATATTAACTTCTGTATCATTTATTTTTTTCTCCGAGCCTTATTTCTTAGCGTTACAAACTTTAGAGCAAACTTATAATACTCTCAGATTTCATCTAGAGTATAAACAGGAGTAGTATCCTTATTTTAAGTGACAAAATTGACAAGGTCTTAGCCCGGAAAAAGAAAAATTTTTATTCTCTATGGAAATCTAGGAGTATACTCTGCCTTACCGTTTGTAACGCTAAGAAATAATGCTTGCACGGAGCCTCTCAGGGTATAGAAATATTTGTTGTCGCTCAAGAACCTGCCTTCGATTTTCATTGAAATTAGTGAAGCAAAAAAACAAAAAAATTTTGTCGAAAACGTCAAACCTATTAATTTGAAATTGTGAGCAAAGTATGATAATGGAACAATGAATAATGTCGAAAAATATTGTTTCGATGCATGTACTCCTTGTACCCCCCACACAATTGCATATTTTTGGTCAATGTATTACTTCGAATTTCATTGAAACTAGTACAGGTACTAAGTAACAATTTTGCCAGAATTTATCTCTTAAGGATTGGAATAAATGCTAACAAAAACTTCAATTTCGCTTCACTCCTTCTACCACCTCCCATTCAAATTTCTATATTAGAAATTCAAGAAAAGTATTTCTCCTTCGAACACATGAGAACTGTCGACTTTAAAATTGAATCAAAGCATGGTGATGAGGATATTGATAAGTAGTTTCAAAATCATCTAAAATCCTTAACTTCTTCTGCCACCTCCCATATAAATGCTCGAACTTTAGGAAAACAATGATTTTCTTGAAAATTTTGAAATCTAAAAACTTTAAATTCAGCACGAAACCTTTTACATTCCACGTTCGAAGTAATATACAAATAAACTGCCAACAAGTCGGGCGAAACTTTATTATTCTTGGGACAAGTTGCGGATGTGTGGAAAGTCAATATGCAGGTTAGAGTGGTTAGGGAAGGCTAAGTGAAAGGGAGTTCTTGGGCAGGGCTGTTGTCAATTTAACAATATTTCATTCATTTCTGCAAGTTTGGGTTTTTATGAGGGGAGGAGGAGGGGTAAGGGTGGGTGGATGTTAATAGCTTTTTAATTAATTGCTTGAATCGCGTCCAATATCCTCTGTATAGAATGTGTTTCATAGACGAAGTTGCATAGAATTTTCATAGGATTCGGTGCATTTTACATTCACGAAACCAAACATTTGTATGGCAAGGAGTAGAGGAGGTAGGGGAATCGTAAAATTTGTGACTCAATTTTATTCCCTTTCTCTTGTAGTGTGCTTGTACAAAATTTCAAGTTCGTAGCTTTTAATTTGATGGTTATTAGTTGATTTAATGAAATAGGTAAAAATGATACTTTTGTATGGGAGGGGGTAGAAGGGCAAGCGCGATTTCAAAACTTTTAAAAGAATTTCATTTTAATTATTTTTATAAGTTTTTAGGCAAAATTTGAAATGGATAGCTTTTAAGAGTTAGCTGATAACTGATTTCTTAAAAATGCTCGAAAAAATAATTTTGTACGGGAGGGGGTAGAAGAGGTTGGGGAATTGCAAAATTTGTGACGCAATTTTATTTTCTTTCTCTTGTAAGCTGCTCGTACAAAATTTCAAGTTCGTAGCTTTTAATTTGTTGGTTATTAGTTGATTTAATGAAATTGGTCGAAATCATACTTTTGTATGGGAGGGGGTAGAAGGGCAAGTGTGATTTTGAAACTTTTAAAATAATTTCTTTGCAAATATTTTTATAAGTTCTTATGCAAAATTTCAAATGGATAGCTTTTAATAGTTAGGTGATAATTAATTTCTTAAAAATGGTCGAAAAAATAATTTTGTATGGGAGGGGGTAGAAGTTTTGAAGGTATTCGACCAGTTAATATTTTATACTTTTAGGAATTTTTTTTAAATGTATTTCCCAAATTTTCAAGTTTCTACCCTAAAATTACATCCAAAAATTTTCAGTTTTCGTGTTTTTTTCGTTGCACATGAAACAGCTTGTGCCCATTAGACCGGGCTGGTCGGTTCATAACAATTGTGGATCAAATTATTATTTTTTTTCTATGTATATCAAATAGATGTATTCACATGCAAAATTTAAAGTTTCTATCTTTGAGCAGAGTCCTAAAAAATTCACTCAAAATTTTCGACATTTTTGCTTACCACCTCCCTCCCTTTACACCCCCTAACTTAAAATTTTTATCAAAATTATAAATTATGTAGTTCTATAATCTGACGAATTTTCAATTCGATATCTGTACTCAATTTTGAGATATAATATTTCTAATTTTGAAAAGTGCACCATTTTTCAAATGCTCCCCATTTCACCCCACTACTATTATGACCAAATTTTATATTTTTTTGTATTTCGCTAGTATAGTTTAGTATATGTTTTAAATTTCAATTACATAGCTTAAGAGATAGTTGAGATATTAATTCTTAAGTGTTTTTCCTTGCATCCCCCCTGACTCTTCCCCTTACAATAATAAGCCTATTTCTAAGCTGATTCTGGTGGATCTATATGCCATCTTAATTGTCCCAAAATATGAATTTTTTATGGTAAGTAGTTTCGAAGATATAACCATTTCAAAAAAAGATTCGGCCGATAATTTGTTTTTAGCCCCCCCTTTACGGACGCCAATGGATAAAAAAATTAAATTATTTTTGGAATATGTCCCACAGCTCTCTCTATACGTGTGCTGATTTTCATCTTTCTATCTGCATTCGTGGTGAAGATATTAGCAAGTGTATATTTCGACTTTTTCCATCCCCTCGCCTCCCCCTTCCACCCCACACTCCCAAAAATTTGGATAATGGAGCTCACTTACCAAGTTAATAATCCACCCAAAAATCAACATTCTACCTTGAACGGTCTTGGAGGTACGAGTCCATATGTACGGCGTACGGCGGGACGGATTTTTTTTTTTTGCTTTTTTAGGCTAATTTAGTCATGAAACGCGAAAAAACAAAATTTCAGGGTAGCAAATTTTTTTTTTTTTCTGTGTCGATCACAATACTTTATTATTTAAATAATAAAGTAAAATTACAAAACTCCCTCCCCTCTTTGTTTCTTCCCATGCAAATGCCACTATTCGAAAGAATTCGAGAAGACATATTTTCCTGTACATTAAACTCTTTCCCATTTCACTCAGAGTACCACATGATACCCTAACTCCGAATAAATTTTGGCAATAAATCCTAAATATTTGCAACTCTCAAAATTCTTTTCATAATTTCCATTACTGCTGATTTACGTATATAGAAAGAAATCTTACAACTTTCAATAGAATTTCGGCCTCAAACAATCCATTGTTACTCCAATTAGAAAACAACAACCTCAGCATAATAAATCATTATGCTCTCAACTTTCATTCTAATTATTCGCATTCAGAGATTTTAATTTTACAAAACTTTTGAATTTTGTTAGATTTTTAAAACTACAATGAAAGTGAAAAGTACAAAAATCTAAAACAAAAAAACTCCCTCTATACCTGCCTACGGGTGTATAATTAAAGTAAAAAAAAACTTCGTTTTTACGGAAAAATTATAAATTTATTGTTTGACTTCCATCAGAAAAGTAAATGAGAGGAAAAAAGTAAAAATGAGAGGAAATAAGTAAAAACAAGAACAAATAATTGTTCTTGAAAAGATCCTTAGTTCTGAATGAAAATGGAAGCTCATATATGCACACATTGAAATTCACTTTAAATAAGAAACAAATAAAAACTTCAACAAAATACCCCTACACTAGCATTATTGTGAATTATTTCGAAACAGAGCAATATTATTCAAAACAATGCAGCAAAATTCACAATGCAGTGTTTTGAAAATTCTCTTTCTCACTCTCTATCCTTGCACTATTCAAGCGATATTATAATTCGACAAAGGGATTCCTCTCTAAGGATATTTTAAAAAAATGTATCTAGGGTTGATGATGAAAAGCCAGGAGAATATCTTGGCTCTATTCGGGATAAACAGAATGCATTTATCTGAAAAGAATACTTTCACAGGATACTCGGAATAATAAGACAACTTCACTTTAGAAACAATTTTCATAATTTTGCACTTGCATCTCTTCATCTTTTCTCTCTCGCAATTCATCGTTCAAAGGGACCCTATATGCGCCAGTATAAAGAATGTGTGTTGAAAATGGATATTCTTGTTATAGCTCACACTCATTCTTGTCGGCCCTCAAAGTAACGTAAATGAGGAGAATATTGAGATAGAATTTCGCAATGTCCTATGAAAAGAACACTATGGAGACAGTGTGTGAGGGAGTAAGCTTTTAAGGGTATTTTGTCCGTAGGTGCCATTCATAACAGTGTATTTATAATTATTTTTTGTAATGTAAAGTAGGCAGCAAGTAAAGTACCTCTCTTCAAATTAATGTGTTAAAAGCTATGGACAATGAATGTACCACAAATTGTGGTAGAAATATTTAGGTAAACATTTATTTAGGGGCTCTCTTTGCCTATCCTTATGACTTTTATTTCTCCTAGAATTGCAGTTGATTTTCTCCAATGTACTCTTTGTTCTTTAGATTCTACTATGTTGTCTACAATTATTGTCGTCAAAATGCAAAATGGATTTATATGAACAAATGAGACATGAAATTCAAATTCTGTAAAGTGCCACATTTTAAGTATCAACCATTTTGAGTTGAGGTTCTTTGACTTACAAACTACAACATATTGTCCTGCCTCCCACTGGAGTGTATTCTTGTTGTATTTTGAGGAGAACAGTTGAATCATGAATTTCGAGAAGTAACAAAAAAAATGTTACGAAAATGAAAAATCCGTAGATAGAGAGTTGTGCTAAGCTAACAACCCTTCCACAATAAATAATGAAATTGCTAAGGAACCTGCAGGTCTGTAGGCCAAGGCCCGATTTGGGCTGTAGTGCCATTGTAGAAGAAGAAACCACCTTGTAGTTTTTCTTTTTTTGAAAATCCTCATCCTTTCCGTACTCAATTCGAGGTGAATAAGGTTCGAGCCAAGGGCAGCATAGTATCAATTGTTTAAAAGTGATATCGCAAGCATTTCTTAGAGGCATCGGCCACTGGGACCTCTACGGATGTGAACTTTTGTTTCTCGCCATTTTCGAGGGATCAATTTACTGCAAGTGGTACTACAGTCGACGTGGACTCAACTGCAAGCATTGTTAACAAGATTGTTGTATGTGACAAAGTTAAAGTGTCTTGAAAAAAAATTCAACGCGCCCTACAAAAATTTATCGAAGAAAAATTTTACCGAACGCTCACCCTAACTCGATCTGGCCACCCTAACTCGATCTGGTCATTCTAACTCGATCCGGTCAATGGCAACGGGATAAAAAAAAAATACGGACGAAAAAGGAAAGAAACACGAGGTCGGAGATTGATCGTCGAAGAGGAGAGCTCGTTGCGCGTGGAAGTGAAATTTGTTGGCTTTGAAAAACTTCGCAGTTTACAGGGACGCTTCTTTAAAATCAAATAACTTTCGGATTGTTTCAATTGCAATGCGCCGCATCGATTTGGTCGTCGAATCGTCGGTAGCGTTCGAAAGTAAAAAGAAAAAACGAGGCAGAAGAAAAACATAACAGGGCTACGATTGCGCGTAAAGCGCAATCTTACGATACTCTAGATGAAATAGAATTTTTTGTGATCCCAAGAAATTTTGTATGGGGAGTATTAGAAGGGGTGATAGCGTTGAACTAATTTTTTCCCCATCATGCTAAAGTAGCTACATATAAAAATGTTTTATACAAAATGCTTACTCCAAAAATTGAATAGGAGCTGAGAAAATTAATGTGTTAAATTTAGTGAAAATGTGCAGTTTATATGGGAGGTGGTAGAAAGAGTGGGGGGATTTTAGTGATTTTTTCAGAAATAACTAAGAATATCATAAAATTGACATCTCTTAAATTTTAGATGAGTAACATTCATACTTTTCAAGAAAATAGATTTTTTGTGAAGTTGGGTAACTGTGTCATATTGTATGGGAGGAGGTAGAAGGGGTGAAGCTAATCAAATATTTTTTTCTGATCTTAGTGATAATACTAATTAAGTATTTATTACAAAATATGAGCTCGATAAATGTTATATGTTCTGAGAAAATTGTCTTAGAGCATTTCATGAAAAAGTGTAGTTTGTATGGGAGGGGGTAGAAGGAGAGGGAGGACGCAGATAATTTTTTCTGTTGTAGATTTATATAATTATTAAAGTAATATATCCCAAAATTCATACTAATAGCTTTTATACTTTTCGATTAATTCCATTTATTGTCAAATTGCGAAATTGGGTTATTTTGTATGGGAGGGGGTAGAAGTGGTGAAGCTAATCGTTTATTTTTTTTGGTCTTACTAATAATTTTAAATAAATATATGGTGCACAATTTCAGCCCGCTAAATTTTATACACACTGAGTAAATTGGCTTATAGTAATTCATGGTAAGTACAGTTTGTATGGAAGGTGGTAGAAGGAGGGGGAGGACACGCATAATTTCTATACGGTAGATTGATATTATCAGAAAAGTAATATATTCCAAATTTCAGGCCAATAACTTTTATACTTTTCGAGCAAATCCGTTAATTGTCAAATTGCGCAATTGTGTCATTTTGTATGGGAGGGGGTAGAAGGGGTGGAGCGATTTGGCCTGTTCACGAACTTGACCTTACTTTTTTGTCAAAAACGACGTATAGAAAATTTTAACTTTCTAGCTCAACGCATTCTCAAGCTAGAGAGCGAACAGACGGACAGACGGACAGACGGACGGACGGACAGACGGACAGACGGACATCCGGTTTTGAGATTTTTGAGTGATTTTATGAACTTCTGTATCATTCATTTTTTTCTCCAAGCCTTATTTCTTGGCGTTACAAACCTTAGAGCAAACTTATAATACTCTCAGATTCCATCTAGAGTATAATCAGATTCCATCTAGAGTATAAACATAACAGGGCTACGATTGCGCGTAAAGCGCAATCTTACGATACTCTAGATGAAATAGAATTTTTTGTGATCCCAAGAAATTTTGTATGGGGAGTGTTAGAAGGGGTGATAGCATTGTACTAATTTTTTCCCCATAATGCTAAAGTAGCTATAAAAATGTTTTATACAAAATGCTTACTCCAAAAATTGAATAGGAGCTGAGAAAGTTATTGTGTTAGATTTAGTGAAAATGTGCAGTTTGTATGGGAGGTGGTAGAAAGAGTGGGAGGATTTTAGTGATTTTTTCAGAAATAACTAAGAATATCATAAAATTGACATCTCTTAAATTTTAGACCAGTAACATTCATACTTTTCAAGAAAATAGATTTTTTGTGAAGTTGTGAAACTGTGTCATGTTGTATGGGAGGGGGTAGAAGCAGTAAAGTTAATCAAATATTTTTTTCTGATCTTAGTGATAATGCTAAATAAGTATTTATTACAAAATGTGAGCTCGATAAATGTTATATGTTCTGAGAAAATCGGCTTAGAGCATTTCATGAAAAAGTGTAGTTTGTATGGGAGGGGTTGGAAGGAGAGCGAGGACGCAAATAATTTTTATACTGTATATTGAAATCATTATGAAAACTATATATCCCGAAATTCAGACTAATAGCTTTTATACTTTTCGAGCAAATCCATTTATAGTCGAATTGCGAAATTGTGTCATTTTGTATGGGAGGGGGTAGAAGGGGTGGAGCTAATCGTCTAATTTTTTTTGGCCTTACTAACAATTTTAAATAAATATTTAGTGCACAATTTCAGCTTGCTAAATGTTATACGCACTGAGTAAATTGGCTTCGAGTAATTCATGACAAGTACAGTTTGTATGGGAGGTGGTAGTAGGAGGGAGAGCACACGCATAATTTTTATACGGTAGATTGATATTATCATAAAAGTAATATATTCCAAATTTCAGGCTATTCGCTTTTATACTTTTCGAGCAAATCCGTTTATTGTCAAATTGCGCATTTGCGTCATTTTGTATGGGAGGGGGTAGAAGGGGTGGAGCGATTTGGCCCGTTCACGAACTTGACCTTACTTTTTTGTCAAAAACGACGTGTACAAAATTTGAGCTTTCTAGCTCAACGCGTTATCAAGCTAGAGAGCGAACGGACGGACAGACAGACGGACGGACGGACGGACATCCGGTTTTGAGATTTTTGAGTGATAATATTAACTTCTGTATCATTAATTTTTTTCTCGGAGCCTTATTTCTTCCTTAGAGCAAACTTATAATACTCTCAGATTTCATCTAGAGTATAAAAACGCGTCGTCGAATTCTCGCGAAGAAAAAAAAAATTGTCGATCGGGTGAGCCACCAAACCTGCGGAATTTCGCTAATCATCTTTTTTGTTCGCACGCACGGCTTACCTGGCTGTTGTCTTCAACGTGATTTCATTTTCGCGAGTTTTTTTTTGTTTCACTCGTTGAATCGTATTTCGCCCCGAAGTGCGTGTGTTAGGTAAGCCTCCGCCACCCAAGGACCCCACACTCCCCTTCTGCAACCCAGCACAACGATCATTGTTTTGATTTTCCCCCCTATCGGGCGCCGCGCATTGCGACTCAGCCGCGGCGAAAGAAACCTAAACGCGACGAATGTCCGAGAAAATCAGCTGTGCCGCGGTGAAAAGAATAAAGAAGAAGCTTGTTAGCAAGTCGCGTTCGCGTTTCGCAGATTATTTCGCGCGCGAGTTCTCGTCCCCGCAATCGACTCAAGGCGTATCCCATTGAAACGTCTCCTGTGCAATTAGAATACGAGTACGGTTCGAGCTTCGATCGTGTATGGTTAATTATTCCCCACACAACTCGATTTTTTTTTCTTCGCGTTTCCGCAAGGATACTCGCGAGATCAAAGCTGCAGGAGCAATGAAGCAGCTCGTGCAAGTTACGTTTTCACGTCACGATAAAATTAGAACAAATCGAATCTACTTTCGATTTCAATTGACACATCGATTATTTAAAATAAAAATTTTATTTTATTATTTCTCACTTAACTTAGAACTTATCTTTACATGTAGACTTATCGTAATTGAAAGGACCTCGAGCCAACATTCGCTCGGGTTTATATACCAATTCGTTATCTGGGTAATTACTTAGAATGAGGATTGTTTGGTTTTCGGATGCGGTATGGTTCAAAGATGCTGAGTGTTATTTGGGATAACGAATCGCTATTTAAACAAAGGGTTTATCTTAGGTTTTACAATGTCTTATTTCGTGTGAAATGGAATGTGAGTCACATATAACTTGCACGCTTGCTGTGTGTGAAATGCGAACCAAGGAACGTCGCACCGCGGAAAATGACATCGAGTTTGTTCGAATCCGTCCTGTTCCCGACTTTACTACCTTGCTAACGCCACGGAAGCAACGAGACGACGACGAGTTCGTTATTCAATTTTTTCCCGGAAACCGGCAACGAAGCACACTAGCAGCGCCAGTAACGTCCGCGCTTAATCCTGGGAAATAGTTAAAAACAATAGACGGAGACGTGTGTAGCTATCACAATAGCATTTTCTAATCTCGTACGCGAACGACCTGTCAAATTTTACAAATCTTTTAAATTTTTTTGGCAGCAACAAAAGCGATACAATACATCGCATGTTAAGGTAAACACTCTAATATTATAATAGCGTAATAGAGGGGATGCAAACGGTCATCCGAATGTCCAATTATTTTAAAAATTGCAACGTATGCCATTTGGAGGAATGAAAAAAAGAAAATCTTCTCTTTCAATCACCATTTATCCCAGCAATCATTTTATTTTTTTTTTTCTCTCAAAAACTCGACCGCCAAAATTCGAATATATTTCGATTGGAAATCAAAAATCAAGAAAAGGTTCCAGTATACACATATAATCTAATAATCGATAAAGTGCAATTATCGAAAGAAAAAGGAAACATAAAATCGCCTACAACTAATTATTGACTATAGTTCTAACACAACTCTAGAAATATATGTAGTTATGTTAATTTAACCACTTTACATAAACAAAAAAAAGGAAACAAATGAACTGATGATCCTGATTAGAAATCGAAATGACATTAATTAAAATAAGATTATTAACAAAAAGAATTGGTTTCAAAACATTTTCAAATTATTAGTTTTAAATACGGAAAACATGAAATAAAACATAAAATGCAATAACTTTTAAGTTTAATAGATTTGAAATAAATTATGTGTTAAATTGAAATATTACATAGTGCTTGGTGCCTTGAAGTTTTAGTTTTACTTTTAATTTAATTTTTTTTGTTATCATTTATACAATAACGAACTATTATTATTTTTTTGTATTCTATTTACTTTTCAGTTGGTTTACGCTTCTCCTTTTTTTGTTATTTGTAGAAAAAACAAGAAACAAGAAAACACCCACATTTAAAATACCATCTAAAAGATAATTCATTTGATTACGAATTAAATATAACAAGAAAAGAACACAAACACAGAAAGGAGTAAGGGTACAAATCCACCTATAGGTTATAAGTACTAACACGAAAACAAATCATGTATTACAAAATGTATCTAGGAGAGATTAAGTAGGAGAGTAGAACAAACATAAATTACATGTATATCTTGGATATTGTAGCCACATTATTGTTCTTAGATTGGAATTACTTGCTATTATTGGAAAATTTAAATGTATATTTAAAATTACCTTTATACAAAAGAAAAGAAAATACTTCCGCGCTAGTATAGCAGAAGTCTAAATTATATTCTGAAATAGAAAAACAAAGAATGAATCAATAAAGCTTTCATTTGAAGAGCCCCTCTAACCTCCACAACTTCCTCCTCCTCTCTTCATGGGCCATACATAAAAAGATATGTTGGAGACTGTATGGCTAAGGCAGGGTGGGCAGGGTAAGGCGACACAACATTAGTCGCCATCGTTGAGGCATCTAATCGAGTCATCCACGATCAGAGAAAGTCCTAAATTTTTGTTGATGTACCTATTCTGGGGTAAGTCGACGTGACGAGCTCTAAAGCTCGATTTGTTGTTATAAGCCATGATTTTTATGGTCAGTATCGGAGCAACGAACCCCCCCCCCCTCCTCCCCCCCTCCCAAATATAACAACAAGATGGAAACGGAATATGAAAATATTCTTTTATCAAAACCAATGGATGGACCACAACAGAATCTGATAGTTACTACACTACTACAGTGGCACCACAGCCCAAATCGGACCTTGGCCTCGTGATATTCAGGTTCCTTAACATTTTTCATTACTTATTGTGGAAGGGTTGTCAGCCCTTCGCACAACCCTCTTTCTACAAATTTTTCATTTTCTTAGATTGAGATGACCAAGGTATATCCAAGCAGGCAATGTGCCGGAATTATGTATTGCGCCGACCGGGATTTGAACTCACGACCTTTGCATTACAATACTAACACACTACCTACTAGGCTATACCATAGCTTAAGTCTTCCTGAAAACAGAACATGATAATTTTCTTTTATTAACTCTAATGGATAATTACTTTTTCCTTATTCAATGAGAGTTGAAGAAGCTATGTCAAGGGAAATCAATCATCAGGATCCAAAGGCACAAGCAGTTGAAGAATACAAAGCATCTCTTCAGAATCTCAACTTGACGCGTAAATTCGAGTAATTCTCGGGTAACTCAAGGAGAAGTCTCGATGGGAACTTACTAGTGACTTAGCACCTGAAAAGGATCGCTAGCTGGAGCGTAAAAGATTAGAATAACGTGAGTTAAACGACGCAAAATTGTCACAGCAGTAAAAAGAAATAGATCTGAAGGTAGCACACCACAACTGGTTTCAACCAAGATCCAAGAGATAAAGCAATCAATGAGGGGTAATACAACGATCCAGGCTTGCACAGAATAAGTCAAACCGATTACAAAAGAATAATGATACTCCCAGAGGAGGTTGAAAGCCATAGCGTAATTACCAACCCAATACAAGGCACTTCCAAAGCCTCATTCAAAGACTCTTTATCACCAACGAAGGTTGCGATTCTTCTCTCTCTGCTCCCTAAAACCTGTGCCTTGTTAAATTAGGAACAGCCAAAAAAGATCTAAGCTGCAATCTTGGACAAAGTGAACTAAATTGAAGGAGATCGACCATATCATCGGTTTGTTGCGTAGACACTGAAAACGGGATGGCTCCCCATAACGTGAAATAGCAAGCAAACGAGAAACTTAATCTTCAGTATGGTATCTGTTTTCAAACGTGGGGCAAATGTACAATTGAAGTATGAGGAGAGCAGAGTTAACTGGAGATAAACTCATTCTTATATTAAGCAAGCAAAACCACGGCCTGACGTGCCAAATGCAAGACGAATCCTCTCTGCATACTGAAAGCTTAAGAGGAATGGTCAGCCGTTCGTTTTCGTCGAGTACCTTATTAAAATTCTTTACTGATCATCTCAGAAATGTAAGGGAAGATCAAGGGAGACATAGCAGGAATGAAAACGGAGATAAATGTGAGAAAGCTCTATTCCCTGTAAAACCCTTCGATCAGAAAAGGCTAAGAACCAGGACAGAACTACAAAAACGCAGCCTGGAACGCCTAATGGCAATGCTCCACTCGATCCGTACCAAGAAAATCCGGACAGAATAAGGATAAATCATTTACGAAATTCGCCATGAGAAAAGGTTGATGAATATTAGGAATTGAAACCAACAAAGCAGCCTCTGTAACTGTGACTGAACACAATCACTTGCCCATGTCTTCAGGCAAACCTACAGCACATCAAAATGGCATCAGCTGACATCATTTTGGTTTACTGAAGCTCGTTTTGAAGTCGTTCTTATCTATGAGCCTTATTTACAACAAAACCAGGTAACAGGGATAAATGTAGTTTAGCTTTCCTATCAATCTACCAATGAAGGAAAACCAGAGCAGAAAATTGAAAATTGAGGGAAAAAAAAGTTCAGTTGATTTGAGTAGAGAGAGACGAAAGTGACGGTGGACATTGCCTTTGAAGCACTAGAGGCTGTACTCGTTGGAAAACACTTTAGCTGGTAATGTATACCAAAGTCTCGAGAAATTAATGACTGCCTATATTTTACTACGAGAAGGCAAGGGTTAGATGGTGTACCCGTGTGCATTCAACTTGGCGAGTATCCCGGGGAAAAGTATAGAGTGGAGGAATGACTGCACTTAGTTCTGCACTGTATTTACCATGGAAGTAGCAATAGTGAATGCTTAGAACTCCGACTTTTCTGCGATGATCAAGAGAATCGACAGAAGATGTTATGGTCTCGTCTCCAATCAGTCGGAATGCATGTTTTTGAATACGATCGAGCAGCGCGAGGTTTATTTTGTTTCCCCCAGCCCAAACATGCGAATTGCACTCTAAACGTGGTGTGATGGATACCTTATAGATGGTTCCTAGGTCGTTGGATGTGAACTATTTTTTGAAATTTCGGAGAGCACCTAGACACTTAGAGGCATCGAGAGCAACATCAAAGATGTGGTGAGCCCAATTCAGGTGGATATTAATTCTAACGCCTAGAAATGTGAAGTGTTCCGAAGCGAAAAGCTGTGCACCACCAATGGTCACATTGTGAGATATCAATGGAATATCACATTTGAGGTATAGATGAAAGTCCTGCGTTTTAGAGATATTGCAATTTATTCTATTTTTCCTGCCCCATTGTAGGGTTCAGTTGAGATCTGTGTTCAGCACACAAAATAATTCCATGCGATTGGACGCAATAGAATGCTTATTGGATTCCGCAGCAGAGTTAAATTCATAGGGATTATCTAAAGTATTGTCGTCCGCGAAACTATGGATTAGATTAAGAGTAGACAACAAAAGGTCGCTTATAAAAACTAAGATAAGAGTTGGACATAAAACAGAGCCTGAGGGGCGCCGGATTCTGTTGGAAAAGAGGAAAAATAATGCCATCTACTACTGGTATTGTACGTTCAGAGAAAAAAAATTGCAATCGATTTTACAAGCGTAGCATTGAGACCTATGGCCCTAAGCTTAATTAGGAGACATTCATGTCAAACTCTGTCAAAAGCTTTGGCAATGTCAAGCACAAGAACATGACATTCGTCTTGTTTATGCATGCATGAGCTCCAACGTTGTGTAAAATAAAGCACAAGATCTCACGTCGACCTTCCAGAATGGAACGCATTCTGACGATCAAGAATCAGGTGGTTATTGTTCGCCCAATAACGATAACTTATTCCAGAATTTTCGCACGATAGCGATAACTTCTATTTATCCGAAAATAAAAAAAGCGAAATTAAATCAAAAATTTACTTCTTTATTTGTTGACGGTTAGTAAACGAGTGACTTAACAAATAAACTGCCAACAAGTCGGGCGAAACTTTATTATTTTTGAGACAAAATGCGCATGCGTGGAAAGTCAATATGCAGGTTAGAGTGGTTAGGGAAGACTAAGAGAAAGGGGCTTCTTGGGCAGATCAATTCTCAATTTAACACTTTGCGGAAACGTTCAAAACCTCCATATTTCGTTCGTTTATTTATGCAAGTTTGAGTTTTCATGAAGCAAGGGGTGAGGGGTGATAGTAAGGGTGGCTGGATGTTAATAGTTTTTTAATTGATTGCTTGAACCAAGTCCAATATCCTCTGTATAGAATGTCAGTTTCATAGACGAAGTTGGATAGAATTTTCGTTGGATTCGGTGTATTTTAAATTCACGAAACCAAACATTTGTATGGGAGGGGGTAGAGGAGGTAGGGGGATCGTAAAATTTGTGACGCAATTTTATTTCCCTTCCCTTGTAAGGTGCTTGTACAAAATTTCAAGTTTGTAGCTTTTAATTTGTTGGTTATCAGTTGATTTAATGAAATTGATCGAAATCATACTTTTGTGTGGAAGGCGGTAGAAGGGCAAGTGCGATTTCAAAACTTTTAACGTAATTTTATTTCAACTATTTTTGCAAGTTTTTGTGCAAAATTCCAAATTGATAGCTTTTAATAGTTAGGTGATAATTGATTTCTTAAAAATGGTCGAAAAAATAAATTTGTATGGGGGGGTAGAAGTTTTAAAGATATTCGACCAGTTGAGTTCAAACTTTTAGAGATTTTTTTAAATGCATTTTGCAAATTTTCAAGTTTCTACCTAAAAATTCCATTCAAAAATTATCAGTTTATGTGTTTTTTTTTTCATTGCACATGAAACACCTTGTGCACGTTAGACCCCCACTGCGGTGCATAACAATTTTGAATCAAATTACTATTTTTTTCTGTGTACATCAAATAGATGTGTCGACGTGCAAAATTTAAACTTTGTATCTTTTACCAGAACCATAAAAAATCCCACAAAATTTTCAACATTTTTGCTTTCCACCTCCCTCCTCTTACACCACCCAAATTAATTTTTTTACCAAAATTAAAGACTATATAGTTCTACAATCTGACAAATTTTTGATTTGATACCTGTACTCATATTTGAGATATACCAATTTCTAATTTTGGAAAGTGCGCCATTTTTGAAATGCTCCCCATTTCCTCCACTACTATTATGTCCACATGTTAAATTTTTTTCATATTTCGCTAGTAAAGCTTAGTATACGTTTCAAGTTTCAATTATTCAGTTTTAAGTATTTTTCTTTGCAGCCCCCGCCCCCCCCCATCCGTGACCCTCCCCCTTACAATAATTAGCTTCTATCTAAACTGATTCTAGTAAACCTATATGGCATCTTAATGGTCTCAAAATATCAATTTTTTATGGTAAGCAATTTCGAAGATATATATAATCATTTGAAAAAAATTCGGCCGACAATTGGTTCTTATCCCCCCCTTTTTGCACCCCAACGGATAAAAAAATTAAATTATTTTTAAAAGTTTAAGTAAATGGACACTTCAAACCATATTCAACAACTACAAAAGCTGGTTCTCTGTTGAAAACAAGCCGCGCAGTGGTCGACCGAAGAAGCTGGTTCGCAGAGATGTTTCCTTTATTTTGAAAGAAGTGAATCAAAACCCAAAGGCGCATGCCACAAAATTGGCGGAGGACATATCAAAACGAACAGGAACCACGGTGCATCCAAGAACAGTTCAAAGAACATTCAATAATAATGGTTATCACAGCAGAACACCACGCAAAAAACCCCTTATAAGCATAAAAAACCACAAACTTCGCTTAGAATTTGCCAAAAAGCATTTGATTTTTGGAAGAAAGCTTTATTCACCGATGAATAGAAGTATAACATATTTGGAAGTAGCGGTAGAGCTAAAGTTTGGATGGTGTCATGGATCGCCATTTCTACAAAACCATCTTACACAATTTAAAGGAATGGGTCGATAAGTTGAACCTTGGTGAAAGCTGGATATTCCAACAAGACAATGATCCCAAGCAAACCGCTCAAATCGTGAAGGACTGGCTGCTATATTATGCTCCAAGACAGCTCAATATACCCCCACAAAATCCGGATTTGAATGTCATCGAGAACGTTTGGGAGCTTCTAGATCGAAAAATAAGAAAACACGACATTACAAGTACTACAATGCCAAAAGAGAAGCTCAGTAAGGAATGGGGTCAAATAACGACTAACGAGTTAGAAAATTTGGTCGCATCGATGCCAAGACGCTTGCAGGCAGCTATAGATGCCCATGGCTGGCCAACAAAATATTAATATTAAGTTTTGAAATAAAATATAAATTCGTTAATGAAGTTTTTGGTGGATCTCATGATCGTACGTAGACTCTTGTCAAAGATATTTATTAGTTTTTTTATGAATAGATTGTTAAGTTTATATTGGAGATAAGATTTTTTTGTTAAATGTCAATAAAAATAGATTATAAGCAAGACTACATCATTACTTTATCAAATAGTGCTGGCCTCGTCAAACAGCGAAAGTAGGGGCTGTATGTAAACTTTTGCCGGCCACTGTATCTTTCAAGGATATCTATGTCGTCGGCACATGCCACGAGTTGTGCGGTTTTGAAGCATAGTGTTCCCTTGGTGGCAACAGGACGTTTCCCAACAACATATTCTAGTGTCAAGTTGAAAAACATTGGTGCCAGGCAATCACCTTCCTTAAGGGCTGGAACTTAAATCATTTTCTACTCAGACTTGTAACAAAGAATCAATCATTGCTACCTAGAAAAAGTTATCAAAATTCGTGAAGCTATACCGAAACACCCACAAAACAACTATCGAGACACCGCACTCAAGCTATCGGTGGTTAACAGGTTAACTTGGTAAAAATCAAAGACAATGATCTTGCTAACAAAACAAATCTAACCAAAAACCACAAATTAAATCTCTGTTCCACTCTATCCTAACCACATCTAAAAAACATATCAGAATTATGATTGGGCTTAAAGCCCAATCATATGATACTCTAGATGAGATGGAAATGACTTTCATAAACCGGAAAATATGTCATCTCAAATTCTTTCGAATGGTAAATAGAGACTTTTGCATTGGAGGTGGTAGAAATTGATGGGGAGGTTTGTATTTTTCGTATATGACACCGAACATAGCATGCAAAATGTTTTTTGCTGAATTGAAAGTTTTTAGTTTTCATTATTTTTAAAGAAATTGGTCATAGTTTTCCAGAAATTGGGGCATTTCTATGGGAGGTGGCAGAGGAAGTGGAGCACATAAGATGATTTTGAAACTGCTTATCATCATCCTTATCACCATGTTTTGATTCAATTTCAAAGTCGATAGCTCTCATATGTATACTTGAAGGAGAAATGCTTTTCTTGAATTTATAATACAGATATTTGTATGGGATGTGGTAGAAGGAGTGAAGCGGAGCTGATAATTTTTTCTAACATTTTTTCCAAATATTAAGAAACAAATTGTGGTAAAATTTGAAGTTTGTGCTTTTTCTAGTTTGAATGGAAATCGATAAAATGCATTTAACAAAAATTATGCATTTGTGTGGGAGGCGGTAGAAGGAGAGTACGGATCAAACCAAATTTTTCGTATTGTTATTTTTTCTATTTGTATACTTTATACAAAATATCAAGTTGATAGCTTTAACAGTTTCGAAGAAAAATAATTTAATTTAAATTTCAAAATTTCGTGAAATTTGTATGGGAGGGGGTAGAAGGAGTGAGGTGAAAATGATAATTTTTTCAATACTAATTGCAATTATAATAAAATTAATTCTGTCAAAAATTTGATTTTATAACTTTGCTAGTTTCAATGAAAATCGAAAAAATGCATTTTTCAAAATTATGCATTTGTATGGGAGGGGGTAGAAGGAGTAACGGGACCAAATCAATATTCCGTCATATTAATGAAATCTATATCATAATACTTTGACCTAAATTTCAAGTTGATACCTTGAACAGTTTCAAAGAAAAATCAATTTCTGAAAATTTTGGAATTTCGTGAAATTTGTATGGGAGGGGGTAGAAGGAGTAAGGGGATGTGGCCCGTTCACGAACTTAAAGTTACTTTTTTGCTTAAAATGACACACAACAAATTTCAGCACGATAGCTCAAAGCATTCGAGAGTTACGCTGTAGACAAACGGACAGACGGACAGACAGCAACTCGGAATCGAAGTTTTTGAGCGACAACAAATATTTCTGTACCCTTAGCGGCCCTGTGCGAGCATTATTTCTTAGCGTTACAAATGGTCAGACAAACATAATATACTCTCAGATTTCATCTAGAGTATAAATATATTAAACTACAATAATTAACATAGCATGGAGAAAAGATTTTTAAAATTTCTCATTACATGTGATTTAAGTGTAAAAATCTGTGTGGGAATCACTTGTTCCTTCAACACATGTCCTTAGTAAAAAAAAGCAGGAAGCCCGCCCTACTGTCATAAACAGCATCACAATCCTTAAAGACCCTGAACTCAAAACGATTATGTCTGAACTACACTCTCCCTCAATTCTAGATGATTGTAGGTAAGCAACCCACTCTAGAACGATAGGTGCCCTGACAATAGCATGCATTTTATTTTACACCTATCACAAAAGGACTTGTTTATTTCCTAAAAGGTTCGAACCATTGAATCACGCGGTTCATCAGGCATTTTCATGGCATAATCAAGCACCCTGTATGGAACAGGTTTTTTTTCAAACTCGTTCTTATTTTTTCATCACAAAATGAAATCAGAAGGACTTAAATCAATCCTTTATTTTTTTTTATGAAAATCATTATCCCGATGAAATGGGAAATTTTCTTGAAAAAAAAAGAGAAATTTCATATCAAAAGATCTCTTCTCATTCGCCTTCTCTAGAATTGTATTGTCCTTTGAATAGGAGAAATCGTTTGTACTTCCTTTACGCCGTTTATTGGTTCTCGTTTATTTTTTAATCCTTTGACTTGACTTTACATTTTTTTCTTTCGTCATTTACAAAGAAGTTTATTTCGTTTGTTGTTGCCTCCGCTCGAAAAAAAAACTTAGTATGCATTTAGTAAATTTATAAAATCTAGTTAGACTTTCATGAAGAAGACCAAAGAAAAAACCAAAAATCCTTTTTTTTTTTCTTCGTTGAAATGTTCCAAAAGGGTAGAATGACCAAGTTAAGACCATTTTCAATCGAAAAGTTCAATTAAAATCGATGGAGAAACCCCCAAATTGTGTATGGCTTCGTTACTTATTTTTTCAAATAAAAGATTCTGTTCTTATGGCAACCCTTTTTTTTCGTTTTTCAGACAGGTTATCGAAGTGAGCGAGAGTATGCGTGTTATTGTTTCACCCCTTGTTTTCTCCCGAACCCTTTTGCATCATGTTTTCAACAATTCGAAATTCGGTAGTTAGGATTCAGTCAAGTGAAATTTATTCGACCATTGAACGCGATTCTTCGATTAGTGGTCACGTGTCTTCGACTGTTGAGAGCTTGTGAAAAAAATTAGATTGGGTGGTGGTGTTTTTTCGCTGGGGTGAGTTAAGTTAATCGTTTCGGAGAAGAAGAAGATTTACGGAAAAACTGACCATAATTTGATTAAATTTGGATAAAATCGATGCTGTGATTGTGATAATGGAAAAATTAAGAAATGGGTTAATTACGAAGATTCTGTTAATACTCGCATGCTTCTATAGCAGTACATTTTATACCAAGTTTTCCATTTAGGTCTTTATTCTCTTTTTACATTCTTCCCTCTTCTTCTACCTTTCTGCTTCTCACGTTGTCATCCGCAAATTTGCCTACGCCTACTTCTTCTTATTCATTTGCTTGAACGTAAAAGAAGCATCGATTTCTGACCATTTATCTATTTCTGACATCGTCTTCATCTCTATCCAAGGTATTCATAAAATCTCATTTTCCTTCGTCCTCTTTTACGTCTTTTTCTTTTTCATTTAATTTTTCTCCTTCTCTAGCCGTATATAGGTATATCAGCAAATACCGAAAATTATGCACGGTATTTGATCATAAGTATTAATTTTGTATCAGTTCAAATCAGTCAAGCTTTTGTGGTCTTCCCTCTTCTATTGCTCGTCGAGTACTTGAACTAAATATTTCGATTTTTAAGATCATAAGTATTGAAGAGCGTTACAGAAATGTAGACATTTGTTGTTAGTATACATCCTAAAAAAATATTTTAATAATTCAACCTTAATACTCAAAAAATATTTGATATATGTATACTGAATAATATTCAAGACGACGACGAGCAAGGTTGCCTTCAAACAATGAAAATCATTAAGCCACTTTTAAGCTCTATTTCTCAAAAAAAATAATAGTTCATGAGAACGCAAAGGACGATGTGGAACATAGTAGTTTATCATAGACAGAAATTTGTCACAGTCAGTTATACCCGAAATAATTTTAAAACCGAAAACAACTCTGGGATGAATCTACCTTTTCTCGAGGGAAGTAAATTTAAACGATCATCATATGGCGGCAACCTGAGTGGATTGGACCAGGGAAGGCCATGAAGGACAAATCATGAGAACCTACGCCGAACTGCATCGATTCTATTTATGTGAATGGAGTAAAATGGCGATCAAATTGGACTTGCATATTCAAGGATAGATCAGACGAAAGCACAATATACAATTTTCGTTGTAGAGAAATTATTAAATTCTTTCGATCATCTCTTGATAAATCCGAGGATAGCGTTCACTATGCCAGCAATATGATCCATATAATCATGAAAGTTAGAAGTTATTGTTAACAGTGCGTCCAAATCTCATACTTTGTCAGAGCGAAGTAATGATTATCCATCAATAAAATAGTCAAACTCAAGTGATATTCCCTTTTTAAAATAGGAAACACTAGTGCACTAAGGAACCTGAACGTCAGGATACCAAGACCCAAATTGGGCTGTAGAGCCATTGTAGAAGTAAACGAAGGAACGCACTTATTAATGGTTTGGTGAATGTTTTCACAGTGCATTTTGAAATGAAAGAAAAGATTTCCGGATTCTACACTGTTTTGCTTTATTATTCGTGACGTTTCGGTCTCTGCTGAGACCTTTATCAAACTGGAGCAATTTGATAAAGGTCTCAGCAGAGACCGAAACGTCACGAATAATAAAGCGGAATCTGGAAATCTTTTCTTTCACTTATTAATGTTGAGATGTAAGTTGCTAAGTAAGCACCATTAGTAAATTGAAGGAATAGAAGTGGACATAGATGGGTAACTTGCGGAACATCTGAATTGTTAAATATTTTAGAAGATAAGGCTCCACGAAAGTGTACTTTCTGAAAGCGATCACTACGAATTAATCCAAAGGATGAAAATATCAGGAAGTCCAAGCAGCCGGCGCTTATGTACTAGAAAATTATGACCAACTTTCTCAAAGGCTCTACTGAACTCAGTGTATATGCAATCCACTAGTTGCCGATTTTCGATAGCAGAAAGGCAGAAGTTCGAAAATTCCATAAGATTAGTTCCAGCGGATTTGACTTTTACACATAATAATCGACTGCGAATGGAAAAATCACACACAATGGACTCAGCTTACAATAGGTCTATAATTACTTACATTATCTCTTTTACTAGACAATTATAGTTGAGTATTTCCATAACATAAGAAAAATTCAACTACGAAGCTATAAATTAAACAAATATCCAAGGATAGGTAAAAGGGATGAACTACACTTTTTAGTCACAGAAGAAGGGACACCATCTAGTCCACTGGAGAAATTATTAACAACTCTATTTCAAAATAGTGGTGTGACTACATCGTTAAGAAACATACTGGAAGGACTGTCATCACAGATTTTCTTAGAGCTGATAAAATTACAGAACTATTAAGGTTTAATTTTAAAAGAGTTTTTAACATTAAAAAGGTATTGGTTATAAGCTCCCCGAGACTTAGGCTACCGACACACGATACGAGTTAATATATATTAACTTCTTATTTTGATATAAGTAGGCCGAATTATGTATAGGATAATGACACTAGTAATATCGAAAAGCGAGATAATATATATTAACTCGCATCGTGTGTCGGTAGCCTTAGTTATGTATAAAACCATTACAAAAGTTTGGATAATTTATGTTGTCCGCTTCACTCTTCGAGAGTGAGTAAGTTTTCCAAGCTTTCGTTTTTCGATTTAATTAAATCATTGTATTTAAAGTACAAATTAGAAGTGGCTTTGTCAACGTCGGATTCATTCAACACGGGCGTCCAATCGCAATTGGATATAACAAAGTTTAAAGTTTTAAAATCAGCTTCGGCAAAATTAAAATCATTGTAAACAATATAATTCGAGTTCGAAAATTCTGACTGATAGTTGAACATTGCGTCAATCGCAGAATGAATTGGCAGCAAAAGGCTACAATATCTCCAGTGACCGACAAAAGTCTACATACGACCCCTATTTTCGCTACTTGACGAGCCCCATGGCATTAATTAAAAAAGTAATGATGCAGTTATGTTCTAAGTCTATTTTCATTGATATTTAACAAAAAAAATCTTTTCTTCATTTTTTACATTTTTACAAGTTATTCATACATAACTAAGAAAATGCATGGACAAAAGTCTACATACGGCTAGGTAAAACATTCTTTATGCTACTGTGCGGTTCTGTTTTATAAGGGGAAGTACCGTCTAAGTTTTGGCATTTGCGCTTCGCGTTAGGCTACAGTTTGGGCAGTTTCGATAAGGCCGCAGCTGTGACGATGGCTTCTCGGAAGGAAATCTCACCAGAAGTACGGAACTTGGTGGTAAAACATCGAAACTAAAGAAAATCTTTCGGAGAAATAGACAAATTGTTGAATTTAAGTAAATCCACAGTTCAAAACATATTCAACAACTACAAAAGCAGGCTCTCTGTTGAAAACAAGCCACGCAGTGGTCGACCGAAGAAGCTGGTTCGCAGAGATGTCTCCTTTATTTTGAAAGAAGCGAATCAAAACCCAAAGGCTCATGCCACAAATTGGCGGAAGACATAGCAAAACGAACAGGAACCACGGTGCATCCAAGGATAGTTCAAAGAACATTAAATAATAATGGTTATCACAGCAGAAGACTACGCAAAAAATCCATTATAAGCGAAAAAAAACCACAAACTTCGCTTGGAATTTGCCAAAAAGCATCTAGACAAAGGACTTGATTTTTGGAAGAAGGTTTTATTCACCGATAAATCGAAGTATAACATATTTGGAAGCGGCGGTAGAGCTAAAGTTTATAGAAAGAAAACACCTAATTCCTACAGTCAAACATGGCTGTGGGAATGTGATGGTTGGAGTGCTGTCGCAGCGTCAGGTGTAGAAAATTTGGTGTTCATTGATGGTGTCATGGATCGCCATCTCTGCAAAACCATCTTGCAACACAATTTAAGGAAATCGGTCAAAAAATTGGACATTGCAAAAGCATTCAACAGAGTTAAGCTCAAAGATCTCCTAGTCAAGTTAAAGGCTTTTGGTCTTAACACATTGTTTCTTAAATGGATGGCGTTTCCTCTCCTAGCGCTCCATGCAAGTCGTACTAGATGGAGTAACATCTGCACTATTTTCCATTGAATCCGGCGTCACTCAAGTCTCACTTTTAAATCCGACCCTGTTTTTAGTCTTTACAAATTACCTTCAATCATCTACTCTAAATCCTATTCACTGTTTCGCAGATGAGAGCATCCTAGATAACATCTTCCAGTTTGACTCTCCTACGGAGGCTCGTCCGACATCGGTGGTCTCATGCCGTAATGAGTCAATATTTTCATTGCACCCTGACCTCAGTTCAATTCTGCAATGGGGCCAGAAAAACAGAATATTGTTTAGTGCCCTAAAAACGCAGTCCATCATCTCTTATATATATATATGTCCTTAAATGGCATTTAGATTTAATTACTTGGACGAAAATTTAACAATCGCTTTAATTGGAGCCAACCCATTTACGAAGTTGCTCTTGATGCTTCGAAATGTCTAGGCATTCTGCTCCAGTGTAAGAAATACTTTTCAGCCTTCGGACTAGCTACCACCTCAATCAATCAATCAAATTCCTGAGAATAGTGCCTTTATAGGGGCATAGGAAAGAAACAGCTCTCTTTTTAGTCTGTCCAGTTGTACTCCAAAGTTTGTCGTTGCAGATCACTTCTGAACAGAATATTCCTAAAATGAGTCGGAAGCATTGGTTGGCAAAAGTCTACAGTTTGTTGGTAATTCGAACGGTCACTTTCCACGTAGTATAATCATACAAAAACACGGATTTGACGCATGTGTCAAAAACTCGCAGCATCGTGTAAAGGGAGATCCTTTATAACCTCCAGAAAGGGGAAAGAATACCGAAGGCCTAACGAACTTTATTTAGACGAGCCTCAATATCTTTTCCAGCTCCGCCGTTCATGCAGACAATGCTTTAAAGATTATAAAAATCTTGCACCTCATGGTTTGGTGAATGTTTTCACAGTGCATTTTGAATTAAAAGAAAAGATTTCCGGATTCTACACTGTTACGCTTTATTATTCGTGACGTTTCGGTCTCTGCTGAGACCTTTATCGAACTGATCGACAATTACAAAAGACACTTATTATATAGACAAGGGGGTTAATTGAATGTGGGAAGGATAATTAAGGTTAATTAATTGGTATCAGGTAGTTAAATTAGTTAAGGATTTTTGGGTACGAATTTTGTTCTTACCAAATTTTAAGGCAGGTAGCCAAACTGCTGATAACTTGTATCCGGTGTCTCGGTTGAAGTTCTGTGGATGTTTCGAAATTTCTATGGCTTCTCGTACTATTCGTTGATAATATTTATTTGTCCTGGCCAGAATTTGCACATTGTCGAAATCGATTGTATGGTCCTCTGTAGTTGCATGTTCCGCGATCGCTGATGACTGTATCTGGTTTTTCCGTGTGCATCGTTGGTGCTCCTTGATCCTTGTTTGGACTGTGCGTCCCGTTTCTCCTATATATAACAAAGAAGCCCTATCCCTTCACCTCCTCCTCGGTAGCCTTCTACCGAGGGACACCTTTAATCATTTTGATTCTTTTATTTCAGAACGCAGAGAAGCAGAATTCATCAAGAAGAAAACGATACAGGAACGGAAATTCAGGAGCTTAGAATCGACATTAGAAGCAGCGCAACCGATACCAACGAGAAGCAACAACGTAGTAGTCAACCTTTCATCCATGCAGTTAACCAGGGAACAGGAGGATGTGTTAAGCAAAGGATTCAACTACGCGCTTACCCCAACAAGTATTCCGACCGAAGAGATCATTCAGCAAATAGAGCCGGCAATCAGAGGTCTTCCGCAAGCGATTGAAATCCGACACGAGGTCTCTCACATCATCAAGCGAGCAGTGCCACCTGCGACGAATATCCCCCCGAAAGAACGGAAAGCTTTAAAAGAGCTTAAGCAAACGAAGGAAATAGCGATTATACGAGCTGACAAAGGAAACGCAACGGTAGTCATGGACAAAGAACAATACGAGGAGAAGATACGAGATATTCTACAAACAGGACCATATACAGAAATGAAG
Organism: Chorisops tibialis; assembly: GCA_963669355.1. Classification (NCBI taxonomy): domain Eukaryota; kingdom Metazoa; phylum Arthropoda; class Insecta; order Diptera; family Stratiomyidae; genus Chorisops; species Chorisops tibialis. The sequence continues at coordinate 164,404,190 of OY770263.1, read as the reverse complement.
AGAGATCCAACCGCTGCCATCCACCGGAAACTAACCCTATTCATCAAGAAATATCCCATGTTAGCGGAAAAATATGCCAAGTTAATCCCTTCAGACCCTCATACACCAAAAATGTACGGACTTCCGAAAATACACAAGGAGAATACCCCGCTTCGACCCATCGTCAGTTCGGTAAATTCACTTACCCAAAAGCTGGCTAAGACTCTCGCGACAGAGTTACGTCCACTAGTAGGTAACACATCACGCTCTGTCAAAAATTCCGCTCATCTAGTAGAGATTCTTCAAAAAATCAACGTGGAACCAACTGATATTTTAGTCAGCCTAGACGTGGAATCACTTTTCACCAACATCCCGATTAAAGACACGTTAAGCATCATCAGGAAACTCATTCCGGACAACAGGTATGACTTAATAGAATTTTGTTTAAATAATACTTTCTTTTCAGCTCTAGGGAAGCTCTACAAGCAAACGGAAGGAGCGGCAATGGGATCTCCAATTTCACCAGTGGTAGCGGAAATTTTCATGGAGGAATTCGAAAAGAACGTCCTGGACTCAGCTCCATTAAAACCGAAATTATATCTTCGGTATGTGGATGACACCTTCATCATTTGGCAACATGGGAAGGAAGAGCTCGACAAATTCTTAGCATACCTGAACGCACACCACGAGAAAATTAAGTTCACCATGGAAACGGAAAGCAACGGGAAACTGCCATTCTTGGATGTACTCGTCGAAAGGAACGATACGTCGCTAAGCTTCGGGGTATACAGGAAACCAACTCACACCAACAGATATCTCCACGCTCATTCACATCACCACCCAAGCCAGAAAACAGGCGTATTGAAGACTTTAATACACAGAGCTCAACGTATAACTGATGGAAATCCGGGCAGTTTACGAAAAGAAAAGGAACAGTTGAATCGGGCATTCAGAGCAAATGGATACAAAGCGAGCGAAATTAACAAGGCATGGAAACCGAAGCATCCAAGGACAACAGAACGAAAAGACACTGAAGAAGGAAATGCTGACAAACGATGGGCACGACGGATAAGATAGGAAAAATTCTTCGAAAATCGAACATCAAGACAACATTCACTACCCCGACTACTATCCGAGGAATTTTAGGAAATCAGAAGGACAAAAAACCATTGGAGAATGAAGGAGTATACAAAGTACCATGCGGCTCTTGCGATAAAGTATATATAGGAGAAACGGGACGCACAGTCCAAACAAGGATCAAGGAGCACCAACGATGCACACGGAAAAACCAGATACAGTCATCAGCGATCGCGGAACATGCAACTACAGAGGACCATACAATCGATTTCGACAATGTGCAAATTCTGGCCAGGACAAATAAATATTATCAACGAATAGTACGAGAAGCCATAGAAATTTCGAAACATCCACAGAACTTTATCCGAGACACCGGATACAAGTTATCAGCAGTTTGGCTACCTGCCTTAAAATTTGGTAAGAACAAAATTCGTACCCAAAAATCCTTAACTAATTTAACTACCTGATACCAATTAATTAACCTTAATTATCCTTCCCACATTCAATTAACCCCCTTGTCTATATAATAAGTGTCTTTTGTAATTGTCGATCAGTTTGATAAAGGTCTCAGCAGAGACCGAAACGTCACGAATAATAAAGCGTAACAGTGTAGAATACGGAAATCTTTTAATTTTAATCTTGCACCTCTTTCATCTTGTCCGTTAAGAAGAATCGGTGTGCTTATGTTCGAACCCATGTGCATGTACTTGGTTTTATGCAAATTTATTTTCAGTCCCGACTCTTTGCATTAAAAACGTAGCGAGCGAACATTTGACTTCTTGATTTGAAGTCCGAATGGTTATATGCATGCATTCAGATGTCATCAACATAATCAATGTGACATAAGATGTTAAATAGTCTCCATTGACCTTTATCTATCCCACCTTCCAGTGCAGCTTTCAAGATGTCATTTATTACCACCAGAAATAGGACTGGTGCAGCCTTATCTGACACCCGTTCGCTCAGGAAAGCTATTGGACACCTCTCCTCAATGTAAGACGCGACACCTTGCATCTTCGTAAGATTCTTTAAACATAGGTCTGCGCATAGTATTCCCTATGTAGTCTCGCTTAACGCAGTCGAAAGCCTTCTCGAAGTCCACAAACATGAGATGTTGTGGCGAACCCATTTCGGCTGACTGCTCCAATATAGGGTATTTGTGTGGTCGGTACTAGACGACCCTTTATGGAATCTAGCCTGATAAACTTCAAGAGTGCTATCCACGACATCACTAATCCTATTGAGAATTACCTTAGCCATGATATTCGATACGGCAGTAAGTAGACATATACCACGCCATTTGCTTATCCACATTAAGCTTCCGGTTCAGAGTAACACCATTAGGCGAAACCCAAGATGTTTTATGGTGACTCTTGTGTGGGAAAAAAGGGTCCCTCCGGTGGCGATTTGCCGAATTCTACAAAACTCCACAACACCGTTTTCGGGTCTCTTGACCTAAGGTCGTGACGCGTCGACCCAAGGGTCACCCTATGACGTGTTCTAGGCCAGTGTTGTTAGAGCCAACCTGGGCGTTCATATCTCCTGAGATGATAATAATATCACCTCTTGGAACACGTTCGAAGGTGGCACTCAGTTGGCTATAAAACTCCTCTTTGTCACCAGATGTTGGGGTATTAGTTGGTGCGTAGCACTGCAGAATTGTGACGTTTCTGACACTGGTCCCGAGCCTGACGACAATAATCCTTTCCGAGATTGGTTCGCAGCTGATGAGACTGTTTTTCGCTCTCGGTGTAAGGACGACAGCCACGCCGATTTTGGCTTCATTCTCAGGATCACCGTACACAATGGTGTTTCCGCCCGGGGCTTGTTCTTCTCCTAATCCTGTGCACCTGAATTCGCTCAAGCCCAAGATTCGGATGTTATAGTGCTACCATCTATAAGGCGTATATCCGACTACGTACTGTCTATAAGTCGTATGTTTGAGTTGGGGTCCTAAATTCATATATCATACTACTTTAACCTAAATTCAAGTCGATAGCTTAAATAGTTTCAAATAAAAATCAATTTCTTTATATTTTGAAATTTCATGAAATTTGTATGGTAGGGGGTAAAGGAGTGGGGGATGCAGCCCATTCGCGAACTTAAAGTTACTTTTTTGCTAAAAATGACACATAAAATTTTTTAGCACTATAGCTCAAAGCTTTCGAGAGTTATGGCTTAGACTGACGGTCAGACAGACAGACGGACAGACGGTCACTCGGAATCGAAGTTTTTGAGCGGCAACAAATATTTTTGTACCCTTGGCGGCTCTGTGTGAGCGTTATTTCTTAGCGTTACAAAAGCTCAGATTTCATCTAGAGTATAAACATACAATCCGATTAATTGGAAAAGAAGCTGTATTAGCCTCAATAGACTTTCTCGAATATCGGCGAAATGTCGGAGTACTCAACATTTATTATAGACTAGCAAACGCCCGCGACTTCATCCGCGTAAAAATAGCAATAATAAGCAATTTTTGAGAGTGTAGTTAGTAATGCATTATGTGGGATATAAAATCTGCTTACTTTAATGGCTCTTTGAAAAGAATGGTTTGTATATTGTTGTAATCAGAACCATAAATTATTAAGAATGAAAGCATGATACTCCCATTTTTATGGGACAGGCTCGTGATCAAATCAAACCCGTGATTCGAGATCATATACGTGTTAAAGAGCGTTAAGAACATGTGAATAATTGTAACTGGAGTTAATTAAAAAAAAAAGTAAATAAAATAACATTAAGCATAAAAACATAACAGGACTACGATTGTGCGTAAAGCCAAATCATGCGATATTATTAATAGATGAAATCGAAATTTTTGCGGTGTTAAGAAATTTTGTATGGGGAGTGGTAGAAGGGGTGACAGCACTGAACTAATTTGTTTCACATCATGCTAGAGTAGCTATAAAAATGTTTTGTACCAAATTTAAGCTTCAAAAATTGAGTAGGTACTGAGAAACTTAGTGTACTGAATTTAATGAAATTGTGCAATTTGTATGGGAGGTGGTAGAAGGAGTGGGGGGTTTTTGGTGATTTTTCGAAAAACAACTATAACTATCATGCAATTGATACACTTTAAATTTCAGATCTGCATCATTCACACTTTTCAAGAAAATCGAATTGTTACATAGTCGTGTAATGTGCCTTGTTGTATGGGAGGGGGTAGAAGGAGTAAAGCTACTCGGTTAATTTTCTTCCCGCTGTTAATAATAATGCTAATTAAGGATTAAGTTTAAATTTTTACCTCGATGAAATTTAAATGTACTGAGAAAATTCGTTTAGAGTATTTTATGAAAAAGTGCGGTTTATATGGGAGGTGGTGGAAGGAGAAGGGGGTTTTTGGTGATTTTTTGAGAAACAACTATACCTAGTCCTGCCATAAGTTCTGTCACATAATTTCTCACATTGGCAACAACTTTATTTTATGAGTGACATTTCAATATCGGCCAGTTTTATAAACGTCATATTGTTGTTGACAGTTGATGGTCATTTAAAGTGTGTTCGTTAACGTGTGAAGATGGAATGGGGTGTAATAGAAAACCGAACTGCAGTGATTGCACTACATAAGTGTGGAAAATCCGCGAGTGAAATTTTCAAGTTGTTGTGCCCGTTAAAAATAACGCAAAGATTTGTGTATCGTGCGATCCAGAGATATAACGCGATCCAGACTATTGAAGATCGACCTCGTTCTGGACGTCCGCGTGATGTACGTTCTTCTGCTGCCATCAAAACGGTCGAGAGTCGAATTCGTCGAAATCCGCTTCGTAAACAACGAATCATGGCTCGAGAGATGAACATCTCCACCCGAAGTATGTCTCGCATCATAAAATCTGACCTCGGGATGAGTGCCTTTCGACGATCAACGGGACATTTGCTGACTGAGTAGTTGAAGCAAATTAGGAGCACCAGATCGAAAGAGCTCCTTCGGCGGTACGGCAACAACAAACATCGAGAAATTTTATTTACCGATGAAAAAATTTTTACGGTGGAGGAACATTTCAACCGCCAAAATGATAAGTTGTATGCCCACAGCTCCATAGAAGCCCGAGAAGTTGCCACTAGGGTACAGCGAGGACATCATCCAGCATCAGTCATGGTATGGTGGGGTGTCAGCTACGAAGGGGTCACCGAGCTTCATTTTTGCGAAAAAGGCGTAAAAACTGCAGCGAAAAATTATCAAACGGACATCCTGGAGGGATGTGTGAAGCCGCTGAACTCTACGCTATTCAACAATCGACATTGGGTTTTCCAGCAAGATTCTGCGCCAGCCCACAAAGCTCGAACCACACAAGCGTGGTTGGAAACCAATATTCCACAGTTTATAAGGGCGACGGAATGGCCTTCTGGGAGCCCAGATTTTAATCCCCTGGACTACAAACTGTAGGCGGAGTTAGAGTCCATGGTGTGCACGAGACGACACCCAAATATCGAGAGCCTTAAGCGATCTTTGACAGAAGCAGTAGCTAATTTTCCGCTAGAAACAGTGCGTACTGCTATCGATGACTGGCCCAACAGATTAAAGAGCTGTGTTAAGGCTAAAGGCGGCCACTTTGAATAATTTGTTGCTTATTTTACTTCCATTAGTATGCCAAAATAAAATATATTTTCCTTTGTCAAAAACTCTTTTTCATTTATACAAAAATTGCCCATATACGTGTGACAGAACTTATGGCACGACTAGGTAATCATCATGCAATTGATATATTTTAAATTTCAGATCAGTAACATTCAGACTTTTCAAGAAAATCGAATTCTTGTGAAGGCGTGGAACTGTGTCACATTGTATGGGAGGGGGTAGAAGGAGTGAAGCTAATCGGTTAATTTTATCTCGATATTAATAATAATGTTAATTAAGGATTTAATAGAACATTTTAGCTCGATGAAAGTTACACGTACTGAGAAAATTGATGTAAAGTGGTTCATGAAAAAGTGTAGTTTGTATGGGAGGTGGTAGAAGGAGTGACAGACCTTAAATAAATTGTAAACCAAAAGACTGCATTTATAATAGAAATTATATAGTCCAAATTTCAAATTAATAGCTTTTATAGTTTTCAAGAAAATTTGATTAATATATATTTTTGAAAATGAGTCACTTTCTATGGGAGGGGGTAGAAGGCGTGAGGAGAGTGAAATAAAACCAAAAGCAGATTTCATTCCGATGGACACCTAACAAACTGTGCAAGTTTCATTACAATCGGTTCAGCCGTTTGTGCGTGAAAAGCGGTCGTACAGACAGACAGACAGACAGACAGACAAAAATTTCAAAAATGTGTTTTTATGCTTAGTTAGTGCTAAAATAACTCAAAAAACTGACTTATAGCCATTTATAAGCAAATAACAGACAGACACTACAATTATATTTATATGTATAGATATTTCCATGGTAATGCAGCAAGGAACTAAAATCCCTAACAACTCCTCCTTTAAGTTTCCCTCGAAATATTCGCCAAGCTGCACGCTTACGCGAGTAAACTGTGAAACCTTTGTCCTAGAAACAGTGAAACTTAGGCAGTCCTACATACCTCGGCAGACAGTGATGTGGAATTCATTACCAGTTTATCTTTCTCCAAAGGAATTCAACCTTCAGCAATTTAAGGGCAACGTTCCCTCCTGTATTTACCTACTAATTTTTCTATATCCACTTGTTCCCCATAACCATGTCCACTTAGAGGATTGCCATTATAGGGTGATCCCTTAAGTTTATTTTGATGGTCATAAAAAAAAGTACAACTACGATATTAAGCACATCCTTACCCACCCGATTCTACAAAGCACAAAAGATTCCCAAAACAACAGGTTAAACTGAAACATGTAGTCAAAAAAAGACAAAATATATACAATACAACAGAAAAAGAAAATCCGAACAATACTCCATGCGACTATTAAACAATTATCGGAAGGAATTCCGAATGAATATCCGGTATTTTGTAGTCGTATAGAATAGACCTCTGTGATTGTGTCATTTGACACCTTTTCTTTACGCATTTTCCACGACCAGTAAAATAGGAACAAACTCACCCATTCTGAATTTCACATTGTCCGTGCAATTCTTCAAGATCTTTTCTTTTCACCGAAGTGCAATTGCATTTTTTTTTTGTTATATTGTCGGAATTCGGTATTTTATTCATGTCGCGTTCATTGTGTACGCTTAACCTTTTTGAGCTGCAATAGAGGTAACAGCATGTGTCCTATGTGATTTTGTCACGTGAGAAGAAGATCAAAATGGAACGAAGATCTTTTGTGTATTTGTTTAGGAGCTATGATTGCATGGAGTGATCTTATGAGGGAGTATTGTGCGTTCATTCTTTCGGAAAGAAATGTACTGCATCTAAGACAATATCTAGTTAGAAGGAATTTTTAGGTTTTTGGGTTTTGAGGATCAATCGAAAGGGATTAGGATATTGTTGTTCAATTGATTCTTCGAAAAACGCTAACAAGATTTAAGATCAATGATCAAAAGTTGGGAGCTGGAATGAATTGATTTCTACCAAAATTAAATTTATTTAACCAGTACATCGGCTTCTTCTTCGTCGTTCTCGTTTTCATCCATGCCTAGCTTAGGTTGCCTCGTTCTGTTCCAAAATGCATCGTTAGAGATAAAATCTGGCCAGAATATTCCTAAAATGAGTCAGAGTTGTCGGTACACAAATGTCCACAGTTTCTTAGCATTGGTCACCTATTATGTAATACAACCATATAACAACTCGAATATGAAGCATAAGTCAAACACTCTAGCTTCGTGCGAAGGACGATCCATCTTAAATTTCAGAAAGAGGTAAGAACACCCAATTCCTGAATATCTCTTTCGGCTCCACCGCCGACAATGATTCTGAAGTAACAATATGTAAAAGAGTTCAAAAATTTACTTCATCTACCTAGTCCTGCCATAAGTTCTGTCACATAATTTCTCACATTGGCAACAACTTTATTTTATGAGTGACATTTCAATATCGGCCAGTTTTATAAACGTCATAATGTTGTTGACAGTTGATGGTCATTTAAAGTGTGTTCGTTAACGTGTGAAGATGGAATGGGGTGTAATAGAAAACCGAACTGCAGTGATTGCACTACATAAGTGTGGAAAATCCGCGAGTGAAATTTTCAAGTTGTTGTGCCCGTTAAAAATAACGCAAAGATTTGTGTATCGTGCGATCCAGAGATATAAAGCGATCCAGACTATTGAAGATCGACCTCGTTCTGGACGTCCGCGTGATGTACGTTCTTCTGCTGCCATCAAAGCGGTCGAGAGTCGAATTCGTCGAAATCCGCTTCGTAAACAACGAATCATGGCTCGAGAGATGAACATATCCACCCGAAGTATGTCTCGCATCAAAAAATCTGACCTCGGGATGAGTGCCTTTCGACGATCAACGGGACATTTGCTGACTGAGCAGTTGAAGCAAATTAGGAGCACCAGATCGAAAGAGCTCCATCGGCGGTACGGCAACAACAAACATCGAGAAATTTTATTTACCGATGAAAAAATTTTTACGGTGGAGGAACATTTCAACCGCCAAAATGATAAGGTGTATGCCCACAGCTCCATAGAAGCCCGAGAAGTTGCCACTAGGGTACAGCGAGGACATCAACCAGCATCAGTCATGGTATGGTGGGGTGTCAGCTACGAAGGGGTCACCGAGCTTCATTTTTGCGAAAAAGGCGTAAAAACTGCAGCGAAAAATTATCAAACGGACATCCTGGAGGGATGTGTGAAGCCGCTGAACTCTACGCTATTCAACAATCGACATTGGGTTTTCCAGCAAGATTCTGCGCCAGCCCACAAAGCTCGAACCACACAAGCGTGGTTGGAAACCAATATTCCACAGTTTATAAGGGCGACGGAATGGCCTTCTGGGAGCCCAGATTTGAATCCCCTGGACTACAAACTGTGGGCGGAGTTAGAGTCCATGGTGTGCACGAGACGACACCCAAATATCGAGAGCCTTAAGCGATCTTTGACAGAAGCAGTAGCTAATTTTCCGCTAGAAACAGTGCGTACTGCTATCGATGACTGGCCCAACAGATTAAAGAGCTGTGTTAAGGCTAAAGGCGGCCACTTTGAATAATTTGTTGCTTATTTTACTTCCATTAGTATGCCAAAATAAAATATATTTTCCTTTGTCAAAAACTCTTTTTCATTTATACAAAAATTGCCCATATACGTGTGACAGAACTTATGGCACGACTAGGTACAACATGTACGCGGTCGGAACATTAATAACTAGCTCTTAGAAAAGTGATAACTACCGGTTCTTAAGCATTAAATCAATATTTAGTTCCACTGTAATAGAATCTAGAAATAAATTAAAACTTTGACTGAATTATTCATCCTTAAGACGTACATCATTCCTCCATCCACTTGCCACCCCCAAACATCACCAACATGACTTTAATTTACTAGTAACTGCATCAATACTGCACTGTATTATGCAACATGTCCTTAAGCGTGGAAAATATCCTCAAGGTAACATACAATCGATTCTATAAATTTCACACATAAACCCCTTCCCGCAATTGCGACGAATTCTTCGCACTCTCTCATTGAATTGGCTGTGGATTTACTTCATAGGGTGGGTATAAAGTAAGCTATGTGGTTCAACAATCGGAACCGCAGCAGCGATAATGATAGTACGCAGAACAATAAATCCTAAGGGTGGATCAATCACAACAGAACCAGTGTGAAAATTGTTCGGCTTAATAATGACACAGTGGTGTATTTTCTCGACTGTTCTCAAAACGAAGTGAGTAGCTGCTGCGTAGTTCTCTCGAATAGGATACGATATAATAAAAGTGATCTGTAAGGTTCTATGGGGTCTATTATATTACGGAGAACTTTAATAGCGCGCCTAATAACAGTGGTCGACATTTTTTTCCCCCGATTTTAGCGTGAAATGTGTCAGAAGCAATCGGCTCAAGAAGACGCCCACTTCCTGTACACCCCACATCACGTCCTCAATCGAATCGTCCTTTTGCAAAGGTGTGAAACGATTTTTTCCCTTCATCACCTCACATTAATTTTTGCTCGTTGCTTTCTCAAGAGCAAAAAGCAAATCGCTTCGTGTTGTTGTCGTTTGAATGAGAGCGTTATAGTTTTTTGTATTTATTCGAAAGGACCTTTTGTCACTCAAATTACAACGTAAAAGTGGGAAATAATAGGCGAATCCGGTGCGAAATGCACATCACTCACAAGCGATAATTATAAATTTTTATGGGAATTAGAAAAGTTATTAGTTTCCCAAAAAAGTATAATACTTAACGAAAGCTGGAAAAAATTACAAAAATTTTCTTGCTGGAGAAATGCGTGGCACTTCCACGGTCCCATTGGAGGTATCTTCTTCTCAATCCGGATCTCTCTGCGAAACTTCCCTTTGATTCCATGATAGCAACATATAAATACATAAAACTATTTAAGGTCTTCTTAATAGATCGACAAAACTTTGACACCCAATTTGAGCCAATTTGAGAAAGCAATCAATGATCTGGTTAACATACAGTAACTGATAAAAGTCTATATACGACCCCTATTTTCGCTACTTGACGAGTCCTATGGCACTAATTAAAAAAGTAATGATGCTGTTTCTGATGAGGATCTGAAAACTAGAAAAAGAAAGAAAAAAGCAAAGTAAAAGTACGTTTGAAATCGATAAGTTTATTCACCAGTGGTTTGACAAAAAGTGAGGCTAATAACACAAAGAACAATTTTCCCAGTTGAAATTAACGTTGTTTATAATGTGCCAAAAGTAGCCGCAAGGATTGCCGCAATAGTTTGTCGTCTACATAACAAACTATTGCGGCCGGAGAATGATTGGGAACGGAACGCAACATCATATGATCGCAATCATATGACAGGGATGACAGTTCGCATTTGTCATATTGACGTGCACCGAGTTAAAAAAATAATTCTCGGAATTATCGGACGGCCGCGGAGGCCGAGATGCCGGTGCCCAAGGAGGGCGAGCTGATGTAGAACGGGCTTAATGGTGTCGTTGCTGGTGAGTACAACATTCTCCCCGGCGTCCGTTTCAATGAATCGATGGATTTGCGGGTAAGTGGATCATTTTTTCCCCGGCGTTGAAACGTAGGAAGTGTAATAACTCGCTGGAACGTGAATCGGTGTGGTTGTGCGGATGATGAGGGGTCCCACATTTCCTTGGAACCAGTTGGAGGTTTGGAGGCGCCTCGTCTCGCCTGGCTGAGGAAAGAAGGTTGGGAGGGCAAAATGAAGGGAAAAAGCCAAAAAACATCGTATAAATAGCTAATGATCTAAACGTGATATCGCGGTAACGTTAATTATGGTGATCGAGAGGTGCGCGATTGTAATTGTTATTGCAAAAAACTCGCGGGTAGTTGGCACAGCTTTACGACTGGCCTCTTGAAAAGAGCAGATGCAGTATTGACGGTGGCAAAAATCTTAGTTTAATTTTTGGAGGAGATGCCACCTTCGAAGGCAGTGAGGATTTACCTCTTACCTTTGTCTGACTACGATAATAACGCGCTTCCGATCAGAAAATGTCCTGGAGTGAGTGCCAAAAAAATCTTCCGGGTTCTCTGTCAGTGGGCAAAGAGGTCTCGAATTCAGGCATGTTCCAATCTGATTGACGACGGTAGTCATTTCTTCATAGGTCAGAGTGGTGTCTCCGACCACTCGTTGTAAATGATGCTTGACTGACTTCACGCCAGCTTCCCATAGACCTTCGAAGTGTGATGAAGCGGGGGGAATGAAATGCCATTCGATTCCTTCGGTGGCTAGAAGCGGTATGCATTTGCGCTCGATTAATTCCCGGAAAGAGTTTTGCTCTTATTGGAGTTTCGAGTTTTCTCCAACAAAATTGGTACCGCAGTCGGAATAAATGCAGCTGCAAAGTCCGCGTCGAGAGGTGAAGCATTGAAGTGCTGCGAGAAATGCTTCACTGGTGAGGTCGCTGACAACCTCAATGAGCAGTGCTTTTGTGGAAAAGCACACAAAAATTGCCAGGTACCCCTTATAGATTTTGCCACCGCGACCTTTTGAGACTCGCAGCGGAATTGGGCCGGCATAATCTACACCGACATTGGTGAATGGTTTCGTGACTTCCGTGCGCAAAATAGGTAAACTTCCGATTAGTTGGGTTTGCGCCGTGAATACATGCCTTGATTATGCTGCGGAGTCTTGTGATCCAAAATTGCTGGCGGATGATTTCGAGCATCAGCGTTATTGCTCCGTGCATAGTATCATGATGCACTTTATTGACGAATAACTTAGTCAGGCGACTCGAATGTGATAAAATCATCGGATGCTTTTCATCATATGGCAAATTTGTTAATTGCAGACGTCCTCCCACTCACAAAAGGCCATTTCCGTCTAAGAATGGATTTAGGAATTTGGTTGCACTACTTCGAAGACTAAGTTTGTTTTTTAAGTTTTCAATTTCCCGGGCGTGGAGAATGAGTGCACATCGTGCTGCAGATATTTCTTCAACGCTCAAGTTTCGGGACTGCGGTCGGTGATGAGTTCGTCGACATTGCTAGATGAAACAACGTAGGTAGGCGAAAACATGGATGAGTCGGTGAAGTGAGGAATATCGACTGATCAGCGTATCCAATAACGAATTAGACGAATTGGTGGTAGATGCTAAACACGTCGTAGAAACTTTATTATGATCAAGTAGAGTTGAATCTAGAGTGCTGGGAGTGGATATTGGCCAGAACGTCTCTTGTGATTGCAACCGGCTGGGGCCGGACCACCAAAGATGGCAATCCAAAAGCTGGGTTGCATCAATACCTCTAGACGCGAGATCGGCTGGATTGTCTTTGGAACGAACGTGTTTCCAAACTTTTCCACCCACCTTGTCCCGTATTTCTGCAACTCGGTTCGCAAAAAACTTTTTCCAAGTGTTCAGTCGTTTCCGAAGCCATGCTAAGATGATGGTGGAGTCTGTCCAAGCAGTTATGTGATCGATGCCCAGCGTTGATTGAGTCCTTTTGAGCAATCGCGTTAGCAGGGCGGCTCCACAAAGCTCTAATCGGGGCAAGGAGACGGATTTCACAGGCGCTACTCGGGTTTCAGATGCAATGAGCCGTACAGTCATGACACCGTCATGATGAACAGTCCGAACATAAACTACTGCGGCATACGCACGCTCGGAGGCATCACTAAGGTTGCTGACTGTGGATCGTACCAGTGGCGTGGATCCATTGTGGAACTCAAAGGTTTTGAAGCGCAGGCAGTGTCTTTGTACAATTTTCCCCGTTTAATTGTAGTTCTGGAGATAGTTTGTCATCCCAGGCTAAATTTTCCAGCCATAAGCCCTGAAGGAGTATCTTCGCTTGGATGATAGCTGGTGCAGCCCAGCCGAGAGGGTCGAAGAGTTGAGCGATGGTCGAACGCACTTCCCTTTTTTTTGGGGCGATATCGTCGTCCGATAGCAGTTTCCATTTGAACCCCATTGTGTCGTCTGCTGGGTTCCAGATGATTCCGAGAGCTTTAATATTTGGGTCATTCGTCAGTGGAATACTGCTCTGCTGAGCACGTTTTTGCAGCGGGACGTCCTTCAAGATCAGGGACTAGTTGGCAAACCATTTGTGCATGTGAAATCCACCTGCTTGTGAGATACCTTCGACTTCCTTCCGGGATCGACAAGCTACGGCGTTGGCACCAGTAAGAAGATCGTCCACGTACATGCTGGAACGAAGTAAAGACGCGCCAAGAGGAAACCGACCCTTCTCATCGTTTGCTAGCTGCTGAATGGTACATATTGCCAGGTAAGGAGCGCTACTTACTCCAAAAAGCACTACTTTAATTTTGTAATCTTTCATAGGTGAATGTCAGTCTGGACGCCAAACGAAAAATTATGGTCATCGGGATTGATCATTATCTGGCGATACATCTACTCGATGTCGCCCATAAAGACATATCGGAAGCTTCGCCACCTTAATAACAGATCTGCTATGTCGACTTGCAGGGCCGGTCCGGTGTATAGCGCGTCGTTCAAAGACATTCCATTCGCCGTTTTGCAGAATGCGTTGAATACGACGCGGAGTTTAGTGGTTGCGCTATCTTCTTTTATCACCGCATGATGAGGAACGTAGTAGTGCAGTGGAACTTCTCTGGTGATTGGTAATGTTTCCTCCATTTGTCCCAACTCCACGTACTCCTTGATAACGGCTTCATAATCAATTTTCAGGTTCTGGTTACGTTGGAATCGTCTCTCCAACGAATTCATTTGAGACGCTGCTATATTGCGTGAGAATGGAAGACGCACGATGTAACGACCGTCTTCCCGTCTAGATGTGGTCGCTTTATAAAAAGCCTCGCAGGCTTCGACATCGACGTTTGGTGCTGGAATGCAGTCCACTTCTTCTATCTCCCAGAATTGGCGGAGTTGTTCGTTGAGTTCGGCTATGCTGTGAAATGCCAGTAAGGCGGATTTGCGGTAATCACCAGGGTAGAATCCAGCCAAGCGATGTCTCTTAAGCGAATGAATGGCAACTCGTTTTCCGAACTCCTTGTCGTAAGATAGCTGGATATACGTCAGCACCTAGGATGAGGTCTACCTTTCCTGGTTGATCGAACAAAGGATCGGCTAGCAGAAGATCGCTAAATTCCTCAAATATTGATATTAAAACGCGTTTAGACGGCAACAGTTGTGTCAACGAGGGTAGCACGAGAGCTTTCAAGTCCAGCGAAAACCATTCAACGCGTGACTTGATCCTCAAGTTGACACTCGCCCGGAATGGATGTCACCAAGACCGGTAACAGCCACATCGGTTTTGTTTCTCGGCAGTTTCAAAAGTTGCGCAGCTGACTCGGTCACGAAGGATGCTTGTGAACCAGGATCAATCAGCGTTCGCAACTGAATGGTTGTCCCGACTATCAACGAGACGTTGATTACTGTGGTGGCAGTGTTTGTAGCGGATGCAACTCATTTATCTGCGGACGTGATGCGGAGTGCAAGGCTGCTGTTGTGGGCATTTCTGTGTGCGTTGGCAACGAAGGGTGCAGCAAGGAGTGATGTGCCTTCCCACACTCAGAGCGGCGCATTGAACTAGGACAGCTTGTCACTCGATGACAGTGTCTTAGACAATTAAAACAAGCCTGTTTCGCACGTACTGCTTCCGATCTTGTTCTTACGTCCATTTGCAAGAAGGTGTTGCATCGGTATGCCGAATGGTTCTCGCTGCAAACCAAACACCTCATACTGTTATTAGTGAGAACAAACCCCCTTGCGTGGGAAGAAGGTGCTGTTGCTTTCCAGGAAACTTCGAAGCTCTTCCCATGTTGGTAGTGTTGTAGTATCGCCAATCGATTGCTCCCACAGCTGATGGGTCTCCTTAGGTAGTCGACGCACGATCAAATGAACCAAAATCGCATTCCAGTCATTAGTAGGGCCTCCGAGATTGTTTAAGGAGGCTAAACACTCGGAAGTCCCGTCAAGGAGTGACTTGAGTGGCCTAGGAGCCTCAATCAGTATCATAGGTTGATTGAGTAAATTGGTTAATTGGGTATTGACCAACAGCCACTTGTTCTGATATTAACGACACAATAACTCCCATGCCGATTTGTAATTCTTACCCGTTACGGCCAAAAGTTTAATCAAAAGTTCTACTTCTCCATACACAGACGTTTTCAGGTAATGCAGCTTCTGTACGTCTCCAAGTGTAGAATTTTCGTGCACTACTGCAACGAACAGATCGTGAAACGACGTTCATTCACTATAATTGCCGCCGAATTTTGGGATTATGATCGGCGGTAGACGCGTTTCACACAGTCCCGAAAGCGCAGAATTAGGTTCCGTAAATGAATAATGCTGGATACCGATTGCCACCGGTTCCAACTCTTTTATTTTGTCATTGAGGCGGCCGAGCAGCTCATGATAAAATTCGTCGGCATAATCGTAGCGTTCGTTGACGATATAGCTCGACGATTTTCTCGCCTCCGACGGAAACGATATGAGCGCGTCATGGTTTGCATCAAAGGTCCTCCAGAGGGCAAGGACCTTTCGACCTCGTAGATAACCGGCGGTACAATTCTGCTTCAACACTTTGCCGAAATTTCGTTTTGCCTGCTCGAATTTGGCAACGAAATTTTCTTGCTGGGCAAGAAGAGCCTCCATTTTGCGGAAAATGGGAATTCTCGGGAAAATTTATAAGATTTATATTGGGACTCGCGTAAGTCGAATTACGTCGATCTTGTCTCTATTGTATGTCTTATCGCTAGCACGGCACTAAGATTCGCACGGCACTAAAAATCGCGAAATAATAAAAAATAATCGCAAACGCGAATGGCTTTCAGTAATAAGGAAAGTGGACTTACTCAGGATTGGTCTTTGAATCCGGGACAATTGTTTCGGGATAATCGATGCTGTTCTAAATAATCCTGGGTCAAGAATTTCCAAATTGAACTCCTAATTGGTTGGATAGATCACTATCCGTCTCGACGGACCAAAAATGTTTCAGATGAGGATCTGAAAAACTATAAAAAGAAAGAAAAAAGCAAAGTAAAAGTTCGTTTGAAATCGATAAGTTTATTCACCGGTGGTTTGACAAAAAGTGAGGCTAATAACACAAAGAACAATTTTTCCTAGTTGAAATTAACGTTGTTTATATATGTGCCAAAAGTAGCCGCTAGGATTGCCGCAATAGTTCGTCGTCTACATAACAAACAATTGCGGCCGGAAAATGATTGGGAACGGAACGCAACATCATATGATCGCAATCATATGTTCAGGATGACAGTTCGCATCTGTCATGTTGACGTGCACCGAGTTTATAAATAAATCTTAGAATTATTGGGCGGCCGCGGAGGTCGAGATGCCGGTACTCAAGGAGGGCGAGGTGATGTAGAACGGGCTTAATGGTGTCGTTGCTGGTGATTACATCAGATGCAGTTATGTTCTAAGTCTATTTTCATTGATATTTAACAAAAAGTCTTTTCTCCAATATAAACTTTACAAGTTATTCATACATAATTAAAATAATGCACACAAACAAAAGTCTACAAACGGCTAGGTAAATCATTTTTTATGCTACTGAGCGGCTCTGTTTTATAATGGGAGGTACTGTTTATCAAGTTTTAGCATTTGCGCTTTGTGTTAGGCTATAGTTTGGGCAATTTCGATAAAGCCACAGCTATTACGATTGCTTCTCGGAAGGAAATTTCATCAGAAGTGCAGAACTTGGTGGTAAAACATCGAAACGATAGAAAATCTTTCGGAGAAATTGCCAAATTGTTGAATTTAAGTAAATCGACAGTGCAAACCATATTCAACAACTACAAAAACAGGTTCTCTATTGAAATCAAGCCGCGCAGTGGTCGACCAAAGAAGCTGGTTCGTAGAGATGTCTCCTTTATTTTGAAAGAAGTGAATCAAAACCCAAAGGCGCAAGCCACAAATTGGCGGAAGACATAGCAAAACAAACAGGAAACACGGCGCATCTAAGAACAGTTCAAAGAACATTAAATAATAACGGTTATTACTTTGCCAATTTGCCAAAAAGCACTTGAATTTTGAAAGGTTTTATTCACCGATGAATCGAAGTATAACATATTTGGAAGTGGCGGTAAAGCTTAAGTTTGGAGACACCTAATTCATACAGTCAAATATGGCGGTGGCAATGTGATGGTTTGGGGTTCTATCGCAGCGTCGGGTGTAGGAAATTTGGTGTTCATTGATGGTGGCATGGATCGCCATCTCTACAAAACCATCTTGCAATACAATTTAAAGGAATCGGTCGATAAGTTGGACCTTAATGAAAGCTGAATATTTCAACAAGACAATGATCCTAAGCACACCGCTCAAATCGTGAAGGACTGGCTACTATATTATGCTCCAAGACAGCTCAATACAATTCCACAAACTCCGGACTTGAATCTCATCGCGCACGTTCGGGAGCTTCTGGATCGAAAAATAAGAAAACACGACATTACGCTAAAAGAGAAGCTCATTGAGGAATAGTGTCAAATAACGCCTAACAAGCTAGAAAATTTGGTCGCATCAATGCCAAGACGGGTGCAGGCAGTTATGGATGCCCATGGTGGGCCAACAAAATATTAATATTAAGTTTTGAGATGAAATGTGAATTCCTTAATGAAGTTTTTGGAGGATCTCATGATCGTACGTAAGCTTTTGTCAATGCTACTTTTTAGTTTTTTTAGTTTTTCTCAGGAACATGAGATGGATCATTGGTACAGGAAAACGTCGTCCTAGCTGGTGCTGAAAAAAGAACGATGAAACGAGAAAAAGGATCATGATGATCCCGTACTGTCCTAAGCAGTAAATTTTCCTAGCAGGAAAAGATGTCCACAGCTATTTCGATTCAACGGCAAAAATATTGGTTTTTCTTTTTTATAAAACTGCGGAAAACCATACTCGCGTAACCCTCATGATTTGAATTAATACTTACCCAACATCCGGGCAATACCAAGAATCCAGGAACACCAGGTGCTGGAAAACATTGCAGTACAGGTATAAATGCCTTCTTCTTAAATGGTACTACAGCCCGAATCACGAATTAATCTCCTGCCATTCAGTTTCCTTATCATTTTCCTTTGTTGTTATGGAAGGGTTGTTAGCCCTTCGCACAACCCTCAATCTAAAAAAATTTTCATGCTCGTAAATTGAGGTAACCCAGATATAGAATCATGCGTCCACCGGGATTTAAACTCACGATCTTCGTATTGTAGACCAATGTCACAAAGTGGTAGCATATAAGCGAGACCTCATTTCAGTAGTACAAGAATCCTGCGCTGCTTGACTTCGGTGATCGGACGAGAACTGGTAAGTCCACTGCACTGCATTAAACTTGTAGGTAGGAAACGTGAAAATAGAAAACTGTCTAATTAATGAATACATAATATTAGACGAATGTATGCTGAAAGCATTCATCGAAGGTAAAAACCAACAGCAATAATCTCCAAAGCTTCCAAACTTCCATTCGCGTCCAGTGCTACTCGACTTAGAGTGAAAATCAAACATTATGGTAATTATTATACTCTAGATGAAATCTGAGAGTATATTGTGTTTGCCTTACCGTTTGTAACGCTAAGAAATAACGCTCACACAGAGCTGCCAAGGGTACAGAAATATTTGTTGTCGCTCAAAAACCTCGATTCCGAGTGACCGTAATGTCCGTATGTCCGTCTGTCTGTCTGTCTGTCCTTCTGTCTACAGCATAACTCTCGAAAGCTTTGAACTGTAGTGCTAAAAATTCTTGTGTGTCATTTTTAGCAAAAAATTAACTTTAAGTTCACGAATGGGCTGCATCCCCCCACTCCTTCTACCCCCTCCCGTACAAATTTCATGAAATTTCGAAATATAAAAAATTGATTTTTCTTTAAAACGATTTAAGCTATCGACTTGAAATTCAAAGATCAAAGTATTGTGATATAGATGTCATCAGTATTACGGAATATTGATCCGATCCCCTCACTCCTTCTATCCCCTCCCATAGAAATGGATAATTTTGAAAAATACTTATTTTCGATTTTCATTGAAACTAGTAAAGCTGAAGACGAAATTTTGTCAAAATTGATTTTACCATAATTGCAATTAGTTTTGAAAAGAATTATCAGCTTCACCTCACTCCTTCTACCCCCTCCCATACAAATTTCACGAAATTTTAAGATTTAAATTAAATTATTTTTCTTCGATACTGTTAAAGCTATCAACTTGATATTCTGTATAAGATATGAAAATAGAAATATCAATAACGGGAAAAAAATTGTTTTTATCCCTACACTCCTTGTACCCCCTCCCATACAAATACATAATTTTTGTTATATGTATGCATTATATCGATTTCCATTAAAACTAGAAAAATTACAAACTTACAATTTTGCCAGAATTTGTGTTTTAATGTTGCAATAAATGCAAGAAAAAATTATCAGCTCAGCTTCACTCCTTCTACCCCCTCCCATATAAATATCTATATTATAAATTCAAGAAAAGCATTTCTCCTTCGAATATATGAGAGCTATCGACTTTGAAATTGAATCAAAGCATGGTGATAAGGATGATGATAAGCAGTTTTAAAATCATCTTAAGCGCTCAACTCTCTCTGCCACCTCCCATACAAATGCCCCAATTTCAGGAAAACTATGTCCAATTTCTTTAAAAATAATGAAAACTAAAAACTTTAAATTCAGCAAAAAACATTTTGCATGCCATGTTCGGTGTCATATACGAAAAATATAAACCTCCCCTTCTACTTCTACCATCTCCCATGCAAAAGTCTCTATTCACTATTCGAAAGAATTTGAGATGACATATTTTCCGGTATATTAAAGTCATTCCCATTTCATCTAGAATATCATATGATTGGGCCTTACGCCATGCGCAACTCTGCGCGTTCAGTATTAACGCACCTTTAGATCGATGGATATGAATACTTCACATGGAATCTCGGAGATTACTCTAAAGTTTGTAAGGCTTAAAAATAAGGCCCCAAGAAAAAATTAGTTACACAGAAGTTCATGTTACCACTTTAAAATAAAGTTACTGGACGGGACAAGAGTTCAAAGCTACACTTGCTAATCTCTCCACTACTAATGTAGATAGAAAGCTGAAGCTTGACATTTGAATAAATTAGTTTATGCGGAAAAAGCAAAAATTAAAAATGGGGAGGGGAAAAGAAAAAAACAAATTGTCGGCCGAATTTTTTTTTTTTTGCTATATTTTTAGAATTTCTACACTCACATAATTCGGGGCCATTTAGGTATTCTTGATATTGAAAGATGAGGGAGGATCAAAGGGTGGTGTAATGTAACACACTTAACAATTAATATCTCTCAAGCGATCTAACTGAAAATTGCAACACAAAATTAAGTTCTCTTGGAGAAATATGTGAAAAATATAACATTTGATAATAATAGTAGCGGGCGGAGATGGAAAGCATTTCGAAAACAGTGCACTTTCCAAAATTTCAAACCATTATATGTAAAAATCTTATACACGAAATTTTGTCAGAGCTATAGGTACATGATTTTGGAAAAATTTTAAAGTTTTCGTGATAAGTCACAGAGAATTTTTTTTTGATTTTAAAATAAATTTATATGGGGAGTGGTGCACGGGGTGACGGCATTGAGCTAATTTTTTCACATCATGTTGGAATTGGTATCAAAATGTTTTCTACAAAAATTTAATAGATACCGAGGAAATTAGTGTAACGGATTTAGAGAAATTATGCAGTTTATATGAGAGATAGTAGAAGTAGAAAGTTTTTAATGACTTTTTCAGAAAGAAATAACTAAAAACATCATTCAATCGACATGTTTTAAATTGCAGATCATTCATACTTTTCAAGAAAATCGATGTTTTGTAAAGTTGTGAAATTGTTTCATATTGTATGTTAGGTAGGATTGAAGCTATTCGTGTAATTTTTTTCTAAATAAATATTACAAATATTACACATAGTTTCAGCTCGATAATAATTTTAAGTACTGAGTAAATTTGTAAATTTGTTTGTAGCATTTCATGAAAAAGTTCAGTTTGTATGGGAGATGGTATAAGAAGTGGCGGGATTCGAATAATTTGTATACCCTAGATTAAAATCGTCGTAAAAAAAATATATTCAAAATTTCTAAAAAATGCGTTTAATGCCGGATTCCGACATTGTGTCATTTTCTATGGGATGGGGGTAGAAGTGGTGGAGCAATTTGGCTCAACGGGCTCTAGAGCTAAAGAGGAGACGGACAGACGAGTTTTGCGATTTCCGACAGATAGTATGAACTTACGTATCATTCATTTTTTCCTCCGAGCCTTATTTCTTAGCGTTACAAACATTGCGGCAAACCTATAATAATGTCAGATTTCATCTAGAGTAAAAAAATAAGTACAATTTGAAGATTTTAAGTAGTCGAATACCTTTAAAATTAATTAAAAGTTACGAACCTTTTACGAGATACGAAACAGAAGTGTATCACAAATTTTACGGTTTCCTTCCTCCTCTATCCCCTCCCATACAAATGTAAGCTTTCATGAATATAAAATGAACCGAATTTCACAGAACTTACTTCTTCTCTGAAACTAACATTCTGTACAGAGAATTTTGATTCAATCCATCAATTAAGCAATGATTAACATACACCCAAAACGAATGAAACATTTACTTTATGTGCTGCAGCGATTGATCGTTATCGCAGTTAAGTGCTAAATAATAGACAACAGCTCTGCCCTAGAATCCCCATTCGCTTAGTCTACCTAAACTGCTACTACCCTTTCCTACGTATCGACTTGCCACGGATCCTCATCTTGTCCAAAGATTAATAAAGTTACGCTCGAGTTGACGGCAGACATTTTTTTATTATTATGATTGGGTTGATAATTCTTCGCACAAACCCCTATTTCCGAATTGTTTTATTTTCGCAGATTCATGTGCCCGATATACCCACGCATTCTTTGTACTGGAATTTTTCTCCGACCGGGATTTGAATTCATTCTGTTCATGATTAAATTCATACAAAAAACATAACAGAATTATGATTGGGCTTAAGGCCCAATCATATGATACTCTAGATGAGATGGAAATGACTTTAATATACCGGAAAATATGTCATCTCAAATTCTTTCGAATAGTGAGTAGAGACTTTGCATGGGAGGTGGTAGAAGTAGAGGGGGAGGTTTGTATTTTTCCTATGTGACACCGAAAATGGCATGTAAAATTTAAAGTTTTTAGTTTTCATTATTTTGAAAGAAATTGGACTTAGTTTTCCTGAAATTGTGGCATTTGTATGGGAGGTGGCAGAGGAAGTGGAACGTTTTATATGATTTTGAACCTGCTTATCATCACCCTTATCACTATGCTTTGATTCAATTTC
Organism: Chorisops tibialis; assembly: GCA_963669355.1. Taxonomy (NCBI): domain Eukaryota; kingdom Metazoa; phylum Arthropoda; class Insecta; order Diptera; family Stratiomyidae; genus Chorisops; species Chorisops tibialis. Next base: position 164,381,341 of record OY770263.1, on the reverse strand, counting down.
AAAGTCGATAGCACTCATATATTCGAAGGAGAAATACTTTTCTTGAATTTATAATACAGATATTTATATGGGAGGGGGTAGAAGGAGTGAAGCTGAGCTGATAATTGTTTCCAGCATTTACTGCAACTATTAAAAAACAAATTCTGGCAAAATTTTAAGTTTGTAATTTTTCTAGTTTTAATGGAAATCGATATAATGCATTTAACAAAAGTTATACATTTGTACGGGAGGGGGTAGAAGGAGTGTAAGGATCAAAACAATTTTTTTTCCGTTATAGATATTAATATTTTAATATCTTATGCAAAATATCAAGTTGATAGCTTTAACAGTTTCGAAGAAAAATAATTTAATTTAAATTTCAAAATTTCGTGAAATTTGTATGGGAGGGGGTAGAAGGAGTGAGGTGAAGTTTATAATTTTTTCAATTCTGATTGGAATTATAATAAAATTAATTCTGGCAAAAATTTGTTCTTATCACTTTGCTAGTTTCAATGAAAATGGAAAAACTGCATTTTTCAAAATTATGCATTTGTATGGGAGGGGGTAGAAGGAGTGACGGGATCGAATCAATATTCCGTCATAATAATGACACCTATATCATAATACTTTGCCTTAAATTTCAAATCGATAGCTTAAGCAGTTTCAAAGAAAAATCAATTTCTGGAAATTTCGGAATTTTGTGAAATTTGTATGGGAGGGGGTAGAAGGAGTGGGGGGATATGGCCCGTTCACGAACTTAAAGTTTCTTTTTGGCTAAAAACGACACACAACAAATTTCAGCACGATAGCTCAAAGCGTTCGAGAGTTATGCTGTAGACAGACGGACAGACGGACAGACAACAACTCGGAATCGAAGTTTTTGAGCGACAACAAATATTTCTGTACCCTTGGCGGCTCTGTGCGAGAATTATATCTTAGCGTTACAAACGGTAAGGCAAACACAATATACTCTCAGATTTCATCTAGAGTATAAACATAACAGGACTACGATTGGGCATAAAGCCCAATCGTGCGATACTCTAGATGAAAGAGAAATTTTTTGAGGTCAAGAAATTTTGTAGGGGAAGTGGTACAGGGGTTGATGACTATGAATAAATTTTTTCCCATTACGCTAAAGTTGCTATCAAAATGTTTTACACAAAATTTAGGGCTAGAAAATTTAATAGTTGCTGAGAAAATTAGGTTAACGGATTTATCCAAATTGTGTAGTTTGTATGGGACGTGGTACAAGCAGGGGCGAGTCCGTAATCATGCTTTTGACACGTTTTAAATTGTAGATCAATAGCATTCATACTTTACAGGAAAATCCGCCTTTTGTGAAGTTGTGAAATTGTGTCAGATTGTATGGGAAGGGGTCGAAGGAGTATAGATAATAGCTTCATTTTTTTGGGCTTACTAATAATTCTAAATAAATATTAAGTGCGCAATGTCAGCTCGATAGATTTTATACACACTGAATTATTATTTTAGAGTATTTCATGAAAAAGTAGAGTTTGTATGAGAGGTGGTGGAAGACAGGGGAGGACTTAAATAATTTTTATATGATAGATTGAAATCATCATAAAAGTAATATACTTCAAATTTCAGATCAATAGGATCCATGATTTTCGAGCAAATCCGTTTATTGTCGAATTCTAAAATTGCGCCATTTTGTATGGGAGGTGGTAGAAGGGGTAAGACTTTTCTTTTAATTTTTTGGCCTGAATAATAATTCCAAATAAGTTATTAATGCACAATTTCAGCTCGATACGTTGTCTACGTACTGAGTAAATTGGTTTAGAGCACTGCATGAAAAAGTGTAGTGTGTATGGGAGGGGGTGGAAAGAAGAGGAGGACTCAAATAAATTTTATGCAGTAGATTGAAATTGTCATAAAAGTATTATATCCAAATTTCAGATCAATAGCTTTTATACTTTTCGAGCAAATCTGTTTATTGTCGAGTTTCGAAATTGTGTCATTTTGTATGGGGGGGGGGGGGGGTAGAAGGGGTGAAGCTAATCATCTGATTTTTTTTGGTCTTGCTAATAATTCTAAATAAATATTTACTGCTAAATTTGAGCTCGATAAATTTTATAGGCACAGAGTAAATTGGTTTAGAATATTTCCTGAAAAAGTACAGTTTGTATGGGAGGTGGTGGAAGGAGGAGGAGGAGGACATGAATAATTTTTATATGGTAGATTGAAATTGGCACGAAAGTTATATATTCAAAATTTCAGACTAATGGCTTTTATACTTTTTGAGCAAATCAGTTTATTGTCGAATTGCGTTTTTATGTCATTTTATATGGGAGGGGGTACAAGGGGTGAAGCTAATCATCTAATTTTTCTTGGCCTTACTAGTAATTCTAAATAAATATTTTTTGCACAATTTCAGCTCGCTAAATTTTATACGCACTGAGTAAATTGTTTGAGAGCATTTCATGAAAAAGTGCAGTTTGTACGGGAGGTGGTGGAAGGAGAGGGAGGACACACATAATTCTTATACACAACATTGAAGTCATTATAAAAGTAATATGCTCCAAATTTGAGTACAATAACTTTTATACTTTTCGAGCAAATCCGTTTATTATCAAATTGCGTAATTGTGTCATTTTGTATGGGAGGGGGTAGAAGGGGTGGAGCGATTTGGCCCGTTCACGAACTTGACCTTACTTTTTTGCTAAAAATTTTTTAGCACTATAGCTCAAAGCTTTCGAGAGTTATGCTGTAGACAGACGCACAGACGGACAGACGGTTACTCGGAATCGAGGTTTCTGTACCCTTGGCGGCTCTGTGCGAGCGTTATTTCTTAGCGTTACAAACGGTAAGGCAAACACAATATACACTCAGATTTCATCTAGAGTATAAACATAACATATGATTGGGCTTAAAGCCCAATCATATGATACTCTAGATGAGATGGAAATGACTTTAATATACCGGAAAATATGTTATATCAAATTCCTTCGAATAGTGAATAGAGACTTTTGCATGGGAGGTGGTAGAAGTAGAGGGGGAGGTTTGTATTTTTCGTATATGACACCGAACATGGCATGCAAAATGTTTTTTGCTGAATTTAAAGTTTTTAGTTTTCATTATTTTTAAAGAAATTAGTCATAGTGTTCCTGAAATTGGGGCATTTGTATGGGAGGTGGCAGAGAGAGTTGAGCGCTTAAGATGATTTTGAAACTGCTTATCATCATCCTTATCACCATGCTTTGATTCAATTTCAAAGTCGATAGCTCTCATATGTATACTTGAAAGAGAAATGCTTTTCTTGAATTTATAATACAGATATTTGTATGGGAGGTGGTAGAAGGAGTGAAGCGGAGCTGATAATTTTTTCTAACATTTATTTTAAATATTAAGAAACAAATTGTGGCAAAATTTAAAGTTTGTACTTTTTCTAGTTTGAATGGAAATCGATAAAATGCATTTAACAAAAATTATGCATTTGTATGGGAATATTATAGATATATATCACGGAATATTAACCCGATCCCCTTACTCCTTCTACCACCTCCCATACAAATGGAAAATTTTGGAAAATACATATTTTCGATTTTCATTGAAACTAGTAAATCTCAAAAGACGAAATTTTGTCAGAATTAATTTCACTTTAATTGCAATTTATTTTAAAAATAATTATCAACTTCACCTCACTCCTTCTACCCCCTCCCATACAAATTTCACGAAATTTTGAAATTCAAATTAAATTATTTTTCTTCGAAACTGCGAAAGCTAGCAACTTGATATTTTGTATAAAGTATACAAATATAAATATTACTAATGCAAGAAAAAATTTATTTTGATCCGTATACTCCTTCTACCTCCTCCCATACAAATGCATAATTTTTGTTAAATATATTTTATCGATTTCCATTCAAACTAGAAAAAGTACAAAATTCAAATTTTGCCAAAATTTGTTTCTTAATAATTGAAATTACTGTTAGAAAAAATTATCAGCGCCCCTTCACTCCTTCTACCCCCTCCCATACAAATATCTATATTATAAATTCAAGAAAAGCATTTCTCCTTCAAGTATACATATAAGAGCTATCGACTTTGAAATTTAATCAAAGCATGGTGATAAGGATGATGATAAGCAGTTTCAAAATCATCTTAAGCGCTCCACTTCCTCTGCCACCTCCCATACCAATTTCAGGAAAACTATGACTAATTTTTTTGAAAATAATGAAAACTAAAAACATTAAATTCAGCAAAAAACATTTTGCATGCCATGTTCGGTGTCACATACGAAAAATACAAACCTTCCCCTCTACTTCTACCACCTCCCATGCAAAAGTCTCTGTTCACTATTCGAAAGAATTTGAGATGACATATTTTTCGGTATATTAAAGTCATTTCCATTTAATCTAGAGTATCATATGATTGGGCTTTAAGCCCAATTATAATTCTGTTATGTTTTTCTTCTACTTTTTTCGAAATGATCCGTAGCTTTTGCTATTGTACTATTGTAGAAGACACATTTTATATACTCTGCTTCGAAATTTTTCTTCAAAAGCGCAACTGATTTACGTAAGTGAATTCCTCTCGCGTAACCTGGATGCCACTAGTTCAGAAGACATCTTTGGGAAGCTCAGATTAGGTCACTCAATTTAAGTTAGTTCATGATTTGAGGCTCAGTGAACGAATTGACTTTCGAAATTATCTTCTCTTTCTTCTAGGTTTTTATTACCCATCTGTGGTTCTACCGATGGTGATAAATGACTAGCAGATGGATCAGATAATTCTTAAGATTGCGGATATGGTGCTCGACCTGAATTCATATCGGATAAGTCCACTCTTCTTCTTCAGCCCAAATCGGGATTTTGCCTCGTGACACACAGTTTTCGTTCATTGCCAAATTTGAAAACTATGCTATATCTCAAAAAACAGGAGCTGGTAGAGTGTAACTGATTATATTTTTGAAATGAGAACGTTTAACCGAACTATGGTTTCACTCGTATTAAATTTACTATTGCCCTGATAATAACTATTATTATTCTATATCCATTCCGTCTCCTAAAGATTTCTGCAATGATAGTGATAAATGCTTAAATATAAAATTATTATGATTCTTAAACAAACAACCCTAAAATTAATCCATAAAATCAATTATTTCACAAAATTTCCGATTTAATAGCATCCATAACTAATAAGAACACACAAATAAACCATTAAAAACGCTATAAATCTCACTTCGTCCTTAAATTTAGCGATGCCGAATACGGCCAGAATGTCAGACCAAAGCTCTATCTCACTATTGCAAACAAACACGTACTCCTCCTCCTTCCTTCAAAGAATGAAAAAAAATCTCCCATATTTCTTTAAGGCGGAAACTTAAGGACTTCTAACAAAGAATAAGAAAGAATCAACCAACCGACCAGCCGACGAAAAATAATGCATTCGGAGGGGATTTCCCGAAAAAGTCTTTAGTTTTGAGATATGATGCTCGTTTACCGATTGTTATGGTAATATCGACGACTGCGACATATTCACTTATCTTGAAATTCCTCGTGGATGGTGGTGTACGGGACCCATATAGGACTGAATGTTGCCAAAGAGATTGTTGCCACCCCGCGGAATATCGTTCTCGGGGAGAGTTGAGCGATAGGTATTGGAAGGAAGTCAATTTGGTTTCTTCAAGTTCTTAATGTCTTAATTTTCATTTTCTGTTTGTTTTTCCGGGCAATTGTGTCATTTTTATTGGCTATGACTCGGCTAAAGTCAACATTTTTATGGATAATAAAAATATTAATTTAATGGAGACATCGTTACGGGTAATAATTAGTAAAACAGTTTGGAGATGGGGTCGTGAGGTTTCCAACTGTGCTTTTCCTGCTTTTGATACAACCTATATTCCACCCAATATCTATAATATAACACACCTATATTATTGCTCAGTCGTGATAATATCCACCAGGTAATTGTAGATGTTTTCGAGATCCCTTGTGTTTCAACTTGGAATTTTATCGATATATCACAGAATTTTAGTCTAACTCAAACTTCTTGCTACTATCTCGAATATGCGAACATACTCTTTTTGGTGAGCTAAATACACAGATATTAGGATAACGTGTCGGTAACCAATAGGAAGTCGTGGCCGATTGAATTCCTTCAAATTTAAGAACCAGGCGAAGTCTTATCAAATATGTATAAAAATTTTCGTGGTGTCGAGAAAAAATCCATTAAATAGTAATATGGTCGAGGACATAGAATATTATCATTCATTGCACCAAATATGTAATTAAATACTTTTGGTAAAAATGCACTCTATTCACAGTAGAAAATTTTATATTATGAAGACGGAAGTGTCTATGAATACTTTTCTTGAATTGTTGAATGTTGTAGTCATCTGGGAATATTGAGATAGGCAGCGAGTCTTCGAACAGCCCAGTTTAAAAACGGAATTTAACATTGCGACCGAAGATAAGTTTGAGAGAATACTTATGTGCGCGTTTAGCAGCTCGAGTATTACGAGATACAGTTTTGCATGGTGGTAAGGGACTAAAGATTTTGTCGAAACAATCTCCATTGTAATATAGTAAGAATAAAAAAGCGTTAAGAAGCTTAGAATTCGTCTATGCTCAAGTGAATCGAGCGATGAAGAGATGTCAGAATCTCCTATGATTTCAATGGCCCGAGATTAGATACTATCGAGAAGTTTTGCAGCTCCCGCTCACTGGTGAGAATTAAATTCATGTCGTGCAACAAATTCATAGGAAATACACATCCCCAGCCATTTCCTCGACTATTTTATAGAATCCGCCATTCTACAGTCGAAAGGATGCCACCAGATAGGGTGTAGCCTTGTGGATAGCGTGTTGGTCTACAGTGCGAAGGTTGTGAGCTCAAATCCTAGCCGACGCATAATTCCAGCACACTGCCTGCGTGGGTATACCTTACTTACCTCAATCTACGAAAATGAAAATACGTAGATAGAGAGGTTGTGCGAAATGCTAACAACCCTTTCACAATCTATATATGTAAATATAATTGTAGTGTCTGTCTGTTATTTGTTTATAAATGGCTATAAATAAGTTTTTTGCTTTATTTTAGCAATAACTAAGCAGAAAAAATCGTTTTTAAAAATTTTCACTGTCTGTCTGTCAGTCTGTCTTTCCGGTTTTCACGCAAAAACGGCTAAGCTGATTGTAATGAAACTTTCACAGATTATTAGGTCTACCTTGGGGAGTAATCTGCCTTAGGTTTTATTTTACTTCCCTCACTGCTTCTACCCCCTCCCATACAAAGTGACTCATTTTCAAAAATTTATAATAATAAAATTTTCATGGAAACTATAGAAGTTATTAATTTGAAATTTAAAATATATTATTTCCATTATAAATGCAATCTTCAAGTATATAAGTAATTTGAATGCCCTTACTCCTTCCACCACCTCCCATACAAACTAAACTTTTTCATGAAATACTATACTCAAATTTTCTCAGTACGTATAACTTTCATCAAGCTAAGATTTTGTGTTAAATCTTTAATTAGCAGTGTTATTAATATAACAAAAAAAGAAAAAAGTAACTAATTAGCTTTACTATTTCTACACCCTCCCATACAATCTGACACAAATCCACGACTGCGAAAACTCGATTTTCTTGAAAAGAATGAATGTTACTATTCTGAAATTTAAAATATATCAATTGAATAATAATTGTAGTTACACCTCAAAGAATAACTAAAAACTCTCCACTTCTTCCACCACCTCCTATACAAATTTCAATTTTTCATGAAATATTCTAAACCAATTTTCTCAGTACGTATAACTTCAATCGAACTAAAATTTTGTACTAAATCTTTAATTAGCATTATTATTATTATCGCGCAAAAATTAATCAATTAGCTCTACTCCTTCTACCCCCTCCCATACAATGTGGCACACTTTCGCGACTTTGCAAAAACTCTATTTTCTTGAAAAGTGTGAATCTAACTGATCTAAAATTTAAAACATATCAATTGCATGATGATTATAGTAGTTTCAAAAGTGTGAATCTAACTGATCTGAAATTTGTAAGATATCAATTGCATGGTGATTATTGTTGTTTCTAGAAAAACTACCAGAAACCCCCCACTCCTTCTACCACCTCCCATACAAATTGCACAATTTCACTAAATCCAATGCACTAGGTTTCTCAAGTTACCTATTCAATTTTTCAAGCTTAACTTTGGTGCAAAATATTTTTATAGCAACTCTAACAGGATGTGAAATAAATTAATTTAGTACTGTCATCCCTTCTATCACTCCCCACACAAAAATTCTTAAGATTACAAAAATTTCGATTTCATCGGTAGTATCATATAATTAGGCTTTACGCACAATCGAAATCCTGTTATGTGTTTAAGCTTAATGTCATTTTATTTGGGCTTTTTTTCATTAACACAAACTACAACTATTCACATGTCATTACCGCTCTTCAACACGTATACATATGATCTTGAATCACGGGTTTGATTTGATCATGAGCCTGTCCCATACAAATGCGAGTATCATGGTCTCATTCTTAATAATTTATGGTTCTGATTCCAACAAAATACAAAACATTGTGTTCAAAGAGCCATCAAACTAAGCAGATTATTTATCCGATATAATGTACTGCTAACTACATTCTCTAAAAATGTTATTATTGCGATTCTTACGCGGACAAAGTCGCGGGCGATCTCTAGTGACAAATAAAATGTTAAGAAATCTGAAGATCAGGATACCCAAGGCCCAATTTGGGCTGTAGTGCCATTGTATAGGAGGTATACATATTACAAAAATTGTTTATATTGTTATAGATCTGACAACCACACACGATCTCTATCGAATACGCGAGAAAAGTATACTCCAAAATGTAGGCAATTAAAGCTCTAGAACTTTCCAGAATAAACAGTATACTCCAAAATGTAGGCAATTTAAGATCTAGAACTTTCGAGAATAAACTCCAAAATGTAGGCAATTAAATATCTAGAACTCTCCAGTATAGTCTAGACACACACCCGACAAAACACCGACGGAAGCTTCGAGAATAGTAGGAGAAATATATAAAAGCACGGTAGCTCTCAGCGGAGAGTGAGTCATTTTAATGATCGAGACGCGAACCAGTGGAAGCAATACGCGGCGGTAGTGCCAAATAGCCGAATTAAGTAAAAGTGTGAATTAAGTTAAAGTGAAAATTAAGTAAAAGTGCGAATAAATAAGTTATCCCTTATTTTTAAACGAATTGTGTTTTTCTTGAAATCCCGGCGAACCCCTAGCTCGCAACAACATTATATAACTCTCTGTCGCATCATAGCGAACATATATAAAAATGGTGCAGTCGGTAAGATAACATAACCAGAATTAAAATTCAAATAAGAAAATTTATTATATCGTTCAAACTCTCCCCTCCTTAAATCTACCATGTTTTAACAATATCTTGATTCGTTCGCGTCATTTCTTCGATAAAATCAAAATGCACCTTACTATCCATATCGATTGAAAGATATGGTCCAGTAACCATAGTCATAGCTGGCCAATCTTCTATAAGATCGGATGCCGGAATTCCCGTTATCGCAAAGGATGTCCACAAATCGACCATTATCCGTGCCATGGTAGTATCTTCGCTATTAAGACGACTGTATTGAAGTGGAAATGGAAATAAGTAGAGATTATCGTCACTCAGCGATACTCCTTGTTCTTTTGAATCTGGTATAGAATAGCGAGAAAATTGTCCTTGATAGTCGAAACTATACAAGAATGTATCGTCCGACATAAATTTCGAATTCATTTGTAAAGCTTGAAGAACAGGACCCTTATACATGATGTTACTGATGAGCTAAAATTTATATAAGATTTTCATATTATTAATTCGTTCTAAACTATAGATACAAACTTACATCAATCAATCCAGGCGTCAAAGCAGCTAGCGTTGAATTTTCAATTTGATCCGGTTCAAAAAGATTTTCGACTGCCAACGTTTCCCATATACCGAAATCATCATCGCCTAAGCTATGTTTGAGAATCATTTCAATAACTTCTTCGACATTCACTTTTTCGTCATTCAACCGGTCTATTCGCTTTAAAATTTGTTCTGGAAGAAGTCAAAACGTTTGATTTTAAGTAAATTTTAGAAAAATGTACACAAAAAAAATAAATTTCAGAAAAATTTTCCACAACCATAGAAGGTTTACATTTTAATACATATTTCACAAGGAAATATTATTATCATCGAAATTGCGCTAATTGGTGGAGGAATTTTCTTTATAGACTTTAGCAATTTGTATGGGTGCAGGCAAAAAGGGGTGAACAATTTTGATGCCTTAATAGCATTATACCCTCGACAGACGATGCAAGCTAATATGTTATATATTGTTACTTATCAGCCCTAGTCGTTCGCCGTGTGTTCTCGTCTTCCACTACTGTCAACAACAACAATTCTCATCGGATACACAAGAATAATATGCGCCGGCGTGCACAGGCTTTGATGCCCGGGCATTGGATAAATCATTGAGTGCAGGTCGCTGTGAGCTACTCAAGGTCTCAACAAACAGATTGAAAGAGCACGTGTGTTCTAGAATGCATCCAACAACACTAAGCCGTTCATCGAGTTTTTGAAATTTTCAGATGTCTACTATTCTGCACACGCATCATCTGTCCGCGATCATCAATTGCTTGTGTCCTCGTCGTGGGTACTGAAAAGCAGACAGAAGAAAAGCAGGAGAATCGCAAACAACTAGCGGGCGAAATGCAGACGAAAGGCAGACAGACGAAAAGCAGGCGAAAGGGAAGCGAAAAGAACCATATAAAAATGCGAGCATTTGCAACGAGAGTCTGAGTCTGAATTTGGAAGCGAAAGACTAAAGATCGGGTGGTCGCGTGGAAAGTCGCGATAGTCAATCGGAGATAGAAATGGTTCGTGAACGGAAAAAGTGATTGTGAGATAAAAAAATGTGTGGCTATTTAAGCTAAAGCAATTTTAATTTTATTACCAGCAACCCCTTGCGGACGACATTATTAACTCCCGATTTTTATATAAGTAGGCTGAATTATGTACTGGATAATAATGATATCGAAAAGCGAGATAACATTGTTGCATATCAGCCCTTGTCGCTCATCGAATATTCGCGATCTTCAGCTATCTACAATTCTGCCCACACACACGCACACATATTAAGCATCGACATGAACGAATTCGTCGTACCGAGACGACGGTCGCTCTAAAATCGATATGGACGGCGACGGCGTTGACGACAATAAAGATGACGTTCGCTTTGGAGTCGCTATGGACGACGACGGTGTGGTCGATGGTATGGACGATGGTCAATAGTGCTATGTATAAAAAGAGCATGCATTCGTGACAGCAGGGAGTCGTGAGTTTATACTCAAGTAGGGTCGGTAGGCGAGTGCGATCGACAAGTGTGTCGGGATGAGTAAGCGAGTATGCCTTGTGATCGGCGATCGGAGTGGTCTTAAAAACCGAGTGACAGTAAGCAAAACGGAGTTAAGCAACAAGCGACAGTAAGGAGGCGGAGTTCAGCAACAAGTGACAGTAAGCGGATGAGTCCTGTAATCGATAGGCAGAATTCAACAATCGACAGTAATTGGGTAAGTCCTGTGATCGACAGGCGGAGTTCAACAAGCGACAGTAAGCGGGTAAGTCCTATAATCAATAGGCAAGAGTATATCCTGTGACCGACAAGCGAAGTAAGCGAGTAAGTTCTGTGAACGACAGGCTGAGTTCAGCACGCGAAGGTAAGTGTTACTCACTGCCTGTGATCGATAGGCAGAATTTTGTTACCGAGTACGTCATGGAAGTCGACGACGGATCAAGCAGTCGACGAAATTAGCCGCAGTCAGAAGAAATAAAAACGATGAAATAAAAAGTCTGCGGTTAAATTAAAATAAACTAATAGTTTTATTTTTACTTTAAATCCAGCGACCCCTTGCGCACTTCAATATTCAACTTACATGATCTGTCGGGAGTATTAAACTCACTTAGAAAGTGAAAGGACAGTTTGAATACGTTTTCAACCTTTGAAAAGCAATTGTTTTAATTATTGTAGGATGAAATTTAAGAAAAAAGTAGAGTGCTTCAGTAAGAGAAGTCAAATGAGATGATATTAACGAGGATTTCAATAATTTAATTAAAAAACATAACAGAACTGTGAATGCGAGTAAACCAAAATTACGTAATACTCTAGATGATGATGGGTAGTAAATGGAGTCATTCGATACGCTCTACACAATCCATTAGTCCTTCTTTTTTTTGTGCCCCTTATACCCCTATAGGGCTATAGAACAGAGACAGTTATTTTCCACAAGGTGTGATTCTGAACATCAGCCTTTAGTTCTCGTCACGACTTGCATATTTCCTTTGCTTTCCCCACAACTTATCGCTTCTTCTCGGAGGGAGACGGCTAAACAATTCAACATTCGTCTGTGCTGGGTACGAAGGTATAGAGCCATTCCGGGAAACTGCGAGGCCGCCAAACTCACCAGGAACAGAACCACCTAGCAGATTCAATCTGAGAAAGAGAAGCTGAGTATGCCTTTAGAAACTTATAAGCTGCCACTTAAGTTGGATGCGACTAGCAAAGCCAACGGAAGATGGGCGAATGGTACAGTATTGAATGTAATACAACCAGACGGTCTGTTATGTAGATCGCCTCCTCGCGGCGCAGACTGGGTAATGCTAAAAGATCTACAGATAGGGGGGAACAAGTCGAACAGCTAGCTGTCGGCTCCGTATCCTATCTAGATAGGGGGGAAAAAATCGAATAGCTTGCTTTCGGCTCCGTATCCTATATATGGTCTTTGGTGGATGTGGCAGGGGGGATCAAATCGTTCAGCTAGCTGTCGGTTCCATATCCTATCGCAGCATTGATATTCTAGTAATCTGGACTGGTCATGTTTTAGGCAGATTTCAAGATATTGATGGTTACAAGGGGATTTATCCCTAAAGTGATTCGCAAGTGTACTTACTACCTAGGTTGTGACCTTCATAAAGTACGACGCTAGAGGAGTAAACCTCGTATATAAAAATCCCCTAATCTACGGTGGAACAGCATATGCCAAAATATGAATGGTTAGTGGGTAACTAATCATTAATATGCAAACTCTGAATACCAGGCGCCCTCCAGTTTAAATTAGCCTTCCCCTGGTAATGCGGAGCTCTGCCAGGGGTGACTCTACTTTCTCGCGCTACTCGTGGGAATCAAATGGATAAACCAAATGTAACCAAAAGGGCAGATGCATCCCCTAAAGCATCACAAACAACGGCTGATGTCGTAAATGAAGAGGAAAAAATAACAACAAATCCTCTTCAAAAAATGCGTGAAGTAACAGCAGAGGCTGGTCCTCCGAGCACAATAAAGAACAACAGACCGCCACTCAAAGCGGATAGGAAAACCCCTAGTATGCCTCTTGTAGATGAGCAACGTTTATCAGCAGAGCTGAAACAGTTAACGTTAACAGAAAAGAAAAAAAGGCTAAGCGGAGCTGCCCGAAAACGGTATTCTTACCATCGAAATCAAGGGAAAACCGCTAATGAAGCGTACGATCTTGCTTGCCAGCCGATGGAAGAGCGTAGTGCATAGACCTGCAGAAGAGGCTCAGCCCTCCACGTCGGGTACTAGCTACAGAGACGCAGTTAAAGGGATCAGGATCGGTATAATACATACCGAACATCCTCATAAGATCCTTACAGCGGAGCAGCTAGCTACAATACAAGAAAGTATATTAAAAGAGATTCCCAAAGCGGCAAAAGAGGAGATAATTCCACAATTTGGTGGACTCAGCCTTAAGCCGGGATGGATGCTGATCATTTGCCTAGATGAGCAAACCGCGGCATGGTTAGAAAACACAGCAGAAGGCATCAAGCCGGACGAGTCCACGAACATCAGGGCAGTCCGGGAGGAGAATATCCCGCGATTAGAAATAATCACGGGATATTTTCCTCATGAGACAAAGACATCAGAGGAAATTACCACCCTCATTGATGCGAAAAATGCTGGTTTGTGCGCCTCTAACTGGAAGGTACTTAGCAGAAGAGTAGAGGGTACAAACACCATCATAACCTTCTCCATCGACGGCCAATCGATGGAAAAGCTGAAACAAAAGGGACACAGAGTCTGCTTTAAATTCTCTAACGTGACTCACCGCCCTAAGGTCAAGGAGTTCAAAAGCGGCGAGCCGCAGCTGAACAAAGATGGCCTTAGCTCTAAATAAAATTAGAGTTATACAAGCGAATCTCCATCGTACAGCAGCGGCCATGGACACAATAACATGGAGATTCGCTAAAAAGGAATTCCACATAGCCCTAATTCAGGGACCGAGAGCCGCTATGGGCAAAGCTATTGGAGTTCCTAAAAGGGTAAGGTCATCTTCGATAAAAGAAGTGACAGGCCAAGAGCTGCAATTCTAATATCATCAGAAATTAATTACCTAAATATGCCTATTTTCATCCGAACAGATTCAGTAGCGGTACTGGTGAAAATACCATAGGCAGGATGAAGCCAAGAGATAATAATTGCCTCGGCCTACTTTTCGGGGGAGAAGCAAGAGGCGTCACCTCAAGGCGTCATAGAGCTAGTGGAATACAGTAGAATCCACAAAGTACCAGTCATTCTGGGCTGTGACACTAACGCTCATCACACTATCTGGGGAAGCAGTGATATCAACAAAAGAGGTGAGTCACTTTTGGAGTATCTTACTACTAACAACCTAGACGTAATAAATAAAAGTAACACACCGACTTTCATAAACTCAGTTAGGCAGGAAGTACTTGACCTAACCATAACAAGCCCCTGCCAAGCTGACAAGTGCGAAAATTGGCACGTATCAAAGGAAACCTCATTATCATATCATAGGCATATCTATTTTGATATATAGACTTCATTTGAATATATCAGACAATACAGAAACCCTAAACGCACCAACTGGAATCTGTACCAGTCAGTCCTAGAATTTGAACTAGGTATCGAAGAAGAATCAATAAGCAGCCCAGACTGCATTGATAAAATCACGAACAAACTCGTAAATAATATAATTAATGCTTACGAGCAAAGTTGTCCTGTTCTACAAAAAAAAGGGCCAAACATACACCTTGGTGGAACGAGGAACTAGCGGCAAGACGCAAGCAAACTAGGAAATTGTTCAACAGAGCAAAGTCCTTCGGGAACTGGGACGAATAATCTAAAAAAGTTGAAAAAATAGTCCTGGAGAAGATTCTGTCAAGAAATAGATGATCTCCTAACGGCCTCAAGACTCCAAAAGGTGTTATCAAAAGACACCCCGATCAATATCGGACTTTTGGAGAGACAGGATGGGTCCTCTACTAAAAGCAGTATGGAAACCCTTGAGGTATTATTGGCAACACATTTCAGGCTGCAAAATAATAAGCAATAATGATTATTTAGAGGCGGAGGAAAGGACATATCGTTAAACTCCGCACAAGAAAAATATTGCTGGCAAGATCTTCACTCCGGAAAAGATCAGATGAGCGATCAACACCTTTAAGCCCTACAAATCAGCCGGAGTAGATAAAATATTCCCCGCATTACTGCAGAAGGGGTTAGAGATCTTAATGCCAATTATGATAAGGATCTTTAAAGCCAGCTTTATTTGGGGATACATCCCAAAAATTTAGAGGAAAGCGAGGGTGGTATTTGTACCGAAGGCGGGGAATCGTCGCATTGATCAGCGTAAGTCATATCGTCCTACAAGCTTTACCTCCTTCTTCGTCAAAACGATGGAGAAGTTAGTTGACATACACATAAGAACAGGACTTTACAAGGTTCGTCTTAATACTAATCAACATGCCTACCAAAAGGGCAAATCAACAGAGTCAGCCCTTCACGGTTTGGTAAGACAAATCGAAAAGGCAAAAGACTATAAAGAAATTGCACTTTGCGCATTCCTAGATATAGAAGGAGCATTTAACAATACTCCCCATGAAGCCATAATAGTGGCGGCTAGGAAAAAGGGTTTGGAAACGGCCACGATTAGATGGATACATGCCATACTAAGGAGCCGAATGACAACCATGAATCTCGGTGATAGCACATTAACTGCACAGACCTATAGAGGCTGTCCCCAAGGTGGGGTACTATCTCCACTTCTTTGGTCAATTGTAGTATATGAACTCCTAGACCGTCTAACAGAACAGGGATACGAGACTATAGGATATGCCGATGACCTCGTCATTATCATTAGAGGCAAACATGATTTAATTATATCGGAAAGAATACAATCAGCCTTAGAAGTGATAATGAACTGGTGTCAGTCTAAGAACTTGAACATCAACCCAAGTAAGACTGAGTTAGTACCAGTTACAAATAGAAGGAAAACGTACATCATACCCCCTTCAATAAATAGAACAATAACACCCTTTTCAGATGAGGTAAAATATCTAGGTGTGTGAACGCAAGGACTGGCAATCCACGCTACCTGAAATGGAAGAGGGATCAACCATCTGGTATACAGATGGTTCGCGCGCCTCTGAGGGGACAGGAGCCGGAGTCAAAGATCCTAACTTCTCGGTTTCAAAACCACTCGGCAAAGAAGCCAAAATCTTCCAGGCTGAACTAATTGCAATGGAGCTATGTATCCAAGAGAATATGAGGAGAGCTCATCGCAACAAATCAATTTATATCCTATCGGATAGTCAGGCGGTTCTCAAAGCCGTAGCATCCAATAAACACGGATCGAGGTTAGTTTGGGACTGTCTTCAAGACCTAATCATTCTGGGGAAAAGGAACGACGTAACCTTAATGGGGGTACCAGGACATATGGGAATTGAGGGAAACGAAGAGGCTGATCACATTGTAAAAAACGGCGCGGAGAAAAACCTTTATTGGTCCATAGCCATGCTGCGGAAAATCAAAAGGGCATCATAACTCGATACTTAAGAAATAGGTTGAACAAGAACACAAAATCTACTGAACTAGACTTCCAGCTTATCAAAAAACTAATCCTACCACAAAAAAATAAAGTGTACTCTAATCGGCCTAATGACGGGGCACAGTGGAGTGAACCACCACCTCAATAATATGGGCTTAGCTGAAACAGACATCTGCCGCCTCTGTCTTGAAGACTCAGAAACGACAAGACATATCCTATGCCACTGTGAAGCAGTGGCAAGGAAAAGGCATAATCTTCTTGGGAAAGGTTTCCTTTCCACCGAGGAACTAGCCAACATGGCTCCCTTACAGATACTCAGATTAGCCAAAGCTATTCAGTTATGGTAGGGTAAAGGGGCAATAATCGCACACTAGGCCGGAAAGGCCGCAGTGCTCTCAAGTGTTCCCCTAATATAAATAATAAATACAACAAGACAGATTTGGCATGTGCTGGATCTCTAACGCTCAGCAGGCAGATGATCAGCTGCGTAGCAGGAGCCGTTACTGAACACTGCCTGGTAAAAAGACGTGCGCAGAGACTTAGCTCTCCTTTTTGCAGGAGCTGCAAAGGTAAGGATAGGAAAATTTGATTCTTCATCTATTATTGATTATTATTCACTTGCCTTGCTCTGTCTAGAAAAAGTAGGCACGGACATGTGTCTGGGCAGCCACCTCCACCTACTTATCTTCCTTCAAGGTTCTGAAAACAATTGCTACTCGACCTTAATTTCAGATCATTCGCTTAGTTCTTGGAATAGCAACCAACATTTAGGAAGCAAATAGTCTTCCTGCATAAAAAACAACTTATTTCCATTGAAAATGGTTCACGGAGCCACAACTTGCCGGCCTTTTTGAAATTTGATCTTGACAAACACCGCAACCAATTGAAACATATAAAGCACAAAAATGGTACGAATGAAATTATTTAACCAAATCAACTCACGTATATAGAAATAGCTTCCAACATTTTTAGTCACTCCTCCCATTACTGGATAGTAAAAGTTCCCATTCTGACGAATCAGCTTTGCAGGATGTTGCGGCAGAATACCGATTGGGTCACCAATTGTCCACTGGAAACCTCCATAGTGTCCCAAACCTTCACTCTCTTTTGATTTCTACAAAATAATTGTAGGCTTGGTGAGATCAAACCTATTCCTCGTCACTAAATCTTACCGCATGATTACCAAAAGCTTGAATCAATTCACTAGGGCTCAAACGTAGTAAGCATGAGTTAACCGCTTCCACCGTATTTACATTTTGGCAATTCGCTTTACGCACAATATCCATTGCTGAATCGATAGGATTCTCGGTCAAAAAATATGGGCTTAACATCGAGCCGGATTGAAGAATAGCCCGACGGAAAATCTGCTCTGGCATCTGAAAAAAATATCAAAAAAATAGAATCATCCTCTTATAAGACTCAAATCATGCACAGAAACTTCACTAACCAGCGGCGTTATCATCAACATATGTACCAATGTAGCTCCTGATCCTTGTCCAAACACGGTCATTTCATTTGGATCCCCACCGAAATGTCCAATATGCTGTTGTACCCAATCCAAAGCCAAAAGCGTATCCATAACTGCAATATTGCCAGGAATATCCTTCGACAGAGTTGATAGAAAACCGAATGGCGCAAGCCGATATTGTACTGCCACCAGAACTATATCCTTCTCAAGTAAATAATTGGGCTGAGCTTCTTCTGAGCTACCATCAAAGAAAAATTCTCCATGAATATAGAACATTACTGGATAGCGACCAGACAACTAAGAAACAAAGATTAAACACAATTTTCTTCAAAGTATTCGAAAAATATTAAACAAACATTGGGTGAATGAATCGAAAGTGTAAGACAATCTTCAACATTTCGATGCTGTTCCTGTTCTCTAATTTCATTTAAATTGGTGAAAGTTGGACAAGCTGGACCTGGCCGAGTTGCATTCAGAACATGTGTCCATCTGCGAATTTCTTCAGGAATCTGAATGCAAAAAAAAACAAATCGTAACGAAAATTATTACGAAGAGCTATCCTTACCTGAAAACGTTTATCACCTCGAACTTGGCCATATTTTATTCCAAGAAATTGATAAATCGGTCTCTTAGCCCAAGCCGTTAAAGACGTTGTACCAATTAGCTGACCCAATCCAGGAATATGCACAGTCGGTTGAGAGCAAGCTACACTTGAAAATACACAACAAATTAAAAGAGTTTTCAAGTAATCCATATTGAAGAAGTCTATTTCTGACCACACTCTAGCGAATACTGATAGTGTAAAAGTGCTGGCAGATGGATGATGCCAAGGTTATCAATTTTGTAGATTGGAGCAATCTATTGCTTCTCGCTTCAGTCTAAAAATAAGAAGATTTTCGTGTTTGTAATCTTCAATTTTACGATCAATGATCTACCAAGAATTTTAAATTATATTTCTCAAATTCAAGCTAATCTTGAGTTTTTTCTTTACGTTTTTGCTCGATAACTTAAGAACATATCTCCCAAATAATTACACAAGATCATAACTCTCTAGTACTGATGATCTGCATTTAACGGATCATCTAAATTTTCGACCTATTACTTACTTAAGACTCTAAATCACAAATCACAGGGATTCATATGACGATCATCAGACTACATTTTGATAAATCTTTGGTCAATTTCAAATCATTCTTGCAAATAGTCTTCGACCAAGCTAAGATATCTTGACCTATCTTCATCACATGTCCAACTCTCACCACAAAACAATATAAATTATCAATAATTCTAAACCAATCTTCTCTCCCGTAAGATCAAAGGTCACACAAAAATAGATAACCGAGCCTAGCTCTGTATCTTTGAGTACGTCGATCTACCAAACAGTGATAGATTGAATCTGAAAAAGATGAGACGTTCTAACAAATATTTTACGATTTTCGTACTATTTATCGCTATCGGCTTCAAAACGATCGCATCGGAATCCTATAACCTGGAAATCCGAGTGGATTTACCTGGACAGGGAGCGATTCGTGGTACTTATGGTCAATCGACGTGGTCGCGTAGTCATTTCTTTCAATTTCTTGCCATTCCCTATGCCGAAAGTACGACAGGATATAATCGATTTCGGCCACCAGTGCCCAAACGTGCTTGGAACGGAATTTTAGATGCAACGCTCGAAAAGATGGGCTGTCCAACGGCTGCATATTCACATAGCACCGACGGAAGTGATATTGAGGATTGTCTACATATGGCTGTTTATTCGAAAGATGTAAGTTCTATAAAAGTATTAGTCCTAGAGCTTTCGATTTCAAAATGACCAACATTTTTATCGTATCCTCTCAATTCACAGCTTCACGGAAGTGCTCCTGTAATGGTAGTTCTGAATGGCGAAATGTACTTCGAATCGGTTCGATCTAGGCAACCCCCAAACTATCTAATGGAAAAGGATATAGTTCTGGTCGTACCGCAATTTCGGACAGGAATCTTGGGTTTCCTCTCGACTAGAACACCAGAAATTCCTGGCAATGCCGGTGCCTTCGATGCAGCGTTGGCTTTGGAATGGGTTCAACGAAATATCCGATATTTTGGTGGCGACCCTAGTCGTGTTACGCTAGCAGGACAATCCGGTGGTGCAGTAATAGCACATGCATTAAGTCTTAGTCCGAAGGTGAAGTAGCAGTATAGTTCACATTTATAAAAACTAACCAGAGATTACTTTAGATACCACCCAATCTATTCCAACAACTTATCCTTCAATCCGGAACAGCTTTATCACCGATTGTAGTTCGTAAGGATCCTATTCGATATGCACAAAATCTGGCAATATTTTTAGAATGTCCAGGAGTGCCAGATTTAAAAGCAATTCATCAATGCTTGGCTCAATATCCGGTGAAGAATTTAACAAAAATGTCGTCGATTATGATGATCCTTAACGACAGTGAGACACCGGATAATATCGGAGTAAAATTAACTATTGACGATCCGAATGGACTGCTACCGAAAAAACCATCGCAATTAATCAAAACCAGTAGAAAATATCCGCTTTTAACTGGAGTTACAGCTCACGATGGCATGTACGCTTTTGATGGTGAGTATTTTTGGTTTAAGGCAATTACATTCTTATTTGAAGATAATCAGCCTTAGTTCCTTGAAAGGTAAGGAGTTAAGAGTTTCTATCAGTGGCGGAAATAGCACCCTAACCCCGCATTGCGGGCGGCTCAAGGGCGCCAAAGGAAAGTTGTTCTTAAATGAGGTTGAAAGCACATACCAGAAATTTAAGATCGGGGCTTTAACAACCGGCGATTTTGCTGTCTCCCTCCTGCAATTTTGGTTCTGTCACGAGGGTTTAATTGCAATTTTGCCTTTAACAACACGGATTGTTTTTATGACGGCAATCATAAACGCCCCTGATGGTACCAGTTTATGACTATTGTAGTTCGGCATTCACGCTGCTGGATGCGAAGCCTGTCTATCATCTCTTCCAGTCTGTGGACCATGACGCCTGGTTGTACAATTCAACTCCAAGCTAGACTACGAGCAAACAACTTCCAAAATTCTCCGACTCCACTACATGAATCCCGAAAGGATCTCGAATTGCCCCTTCCGTGCCGCATTAGTCTCTCTCTTGCACTCTACTATGATCACCTAGGTATTGAGTTCATACCAATTCTCATATCTTAGTCGGATTTCGTATCCCTCCGCTCGCTACAATACCGTCCCGGCTATACCAAGCCACTGTATTTCGCTCACACTGATTCGCTACTTTCTGTCACTTCAGAATCGTTGCCTCTCAGTTTTGCATGTGATTTCGCTGCCTTTGGGTCTTTGCTACCGTCAAGCTACGGTGTTTCGCTCACCGCTGTCCGCTACTTTCTTCCACCCCATATGTATGCTCATAAGATAGTTTCTACAGACTTCGCTACATTACCAGGAGTACACTGGAATTTCGATCTCCCGTTCGCTATATCTTTCTACACTCTATTCACCTTGACAGATACAATCGTATCAGCTATTTTTCGCATATCCTTCTGCTTTCATTCATGCACATTTGTTTCACTCATTTATATCAATTTTTATACACTATCAGTACTCAATTTTTGCTCAGAGGACTGGACAGTCCTAGGCACAAATACTAGGCACTATCACTCGCAAAGCACGTTGTTGGACGGTACCTATGATGCAGACCTGCGTAAATGCACTCTTATAGGCACCTTCAAAGATTAGAGACGTATCGAACCAAGGCATATTACATTTGTGGAGTGTTGCCCATAGAGAATTTCGATCAGTTCTTCTTTAGAGAACGGGTATAAGTGTTCATCCAAAGCTGGAGACCATCAATACCGTCTCCATAGTCCTGAGGAACTTCAGTTGCATCTGTTAAGGAACATGGAAAAATGCGGACCTAATATCTGCAACATTTCGATCGATTAAGGCGGTGAATGGCTGTTCGAGAGAATGATTTTGGTTCTATGTAGTTACAACACTAGAAAAAAACCGGTCGAGCGATTCCATTCAACAAGAATCTATATTGCGTAAGCATCTTTCGCTAGGTTTTTTGCGAACAAGAACTTATGTGGTGCTAAGAGCAATCTATTTCAAAAATCAATAAGGTATCTTCACGATGCAATGGCGCTACATCCCACATCAAGCCTTGGCCTCCCGGATGCACTACCTCCAGTTGTCTCGGTCCAACGACAGCGTCCTTCAGTTTGAAAAATCAAGAAGCGATCTGCGACGACTCAGTCCTCCAATCGCTTTCGTGGCTTCCCCTGCGGTCGGTTGCCTTGAGCTTTGCCCTTGAGCACTCGTTTTGGAATTCGATCCTCGTGCATTCGGTCGACATGGCCAGCCCATTGCTTGCGGGGTTTGATCACGATAGATGCTGGTGCGTCATCAAATCGTTGATACAACTCATGGTTGTAATGAATTCGTCAGTCATCTCCTCCCTTAACTACTCCGTACACCTTCCGAAGAATTTTTCGCTCAAACGTGTGGATTGACTTCTCCAACACCCGAGTCAAGGTCCACGTTTCGCATCCATATAGCAGCACAGGACGAATTAATATCTTGTAACGGGTGTTTTTCTCAGAGGCGGAAAACTTTAAATTAAAATGAAATGCAAAAAAGTATTTTCAATATCCATAAAATTAGCTTTTTTAAAAGACAATTTTATGGCATTAATGTTGAAATACAATTTTGGACATGTGACTACCGCAGCTGACGTGCCCATGACGTATCTGAAAGTCCAATTTCCTCACACTCTTCGCAGTAAATCAGGCTGTATTGCGGCGATAACGCGTCGAATGTTAGCTTCCAAGTGCTCAATAGTTTTTGGTTTATTGGCGTAAACATGGGACTTATATACCCTAGAGAAGAAAATCTAATGACGTTAAACCGCTCGAACGAGGTGGAGCTTTCGTAAAATTAATCGATCATCAAATGTTTCTTTCAGTAAAAATTGATTGTATCGTGCGCTGTGTGGCATATGGCGCCTGTTGAAACCACATGCCTGCGTCATTAATGCCTTCCAGTTGAGGCACGATAAAGTTAGTAATCATGTCTCTGTACCGCTTACCATTGACTGTAACGTTATAACCATCATCATTTTTCAAGACATTTGGACCAATGATTCCACCGGCCCATAAAGCGCACCAAACGGTGACTTTTTCTGGAAGTAATGGTGTTTCGATGATGGCTTTGAATTATCATCGCTCCAAATGCGGCAACTCTAGCCACTTAGCCAGAAGGGTGCTTCATACCTAAACAAAATTTTCCAAATGAAATTGAATCATGGTTTTCAAAATAAATTTGAACAATTTGCAAACGTCCGAAGTGAATCTATTCATAATGAATTGTCAAACCAAACTAACCCCAAAACAAGCGGGAAATGTTAAATCAGCTGTCACAAAAAAACAGTGTTCCTAATTTAAAGTTCCTCGCCTCTAAAATGAAACACCCTTGAGATGCGTAGTTTATTGCTTCGATAGACCTCCCTTGATTTCATTATGGGGAGGACCACTTAAAAATGCTTTGTTTTCTATCGTGATTCTTCTTTGAATTTAATGTCGTTCTTTGCCATCTTTTGTGAGAAGTGCTCCCAAGTACATGAATTCATCCACCTGCTCGAAGTTGTATTCGCCCATAGTAATATTCTGCCTCTCTGAGACAGTCCTTCGTGTCTGGGTCATACATATATTAAGTTTTCGCTTCATTAACCCTGAGCCCTAATTCACACGCTGCTGACTGCAACTCCTGGAATACCATCTTAACACAAAGTATTGATCGGGCCAGAATATTTACGTGGTCTACGTACGCCACCAACTATGAGAATTTTACGAGTAGCGTACCTCTGGTATCCACTGAGGTTACTGAAATTGCCTTCCTGACGATATACTCGAGCACCAAGTTGAAGGGCATGAGGGCGAGACCATCTCCTTGTTTGAGACCTGACTCTATTGAGAAGCATTGGGAGGATATCTTCATACATTTTATTTATTTCAGACGAGTACATGGTTATGGTGTACAACAATGCCAAGAAAAACAATAGCTACATTTCATACAACCTGCTCGATGATCTGTTGGAACGGTTCGGAATCGAAGATACCACTGGAGCACTAAAGGGCCTCATTCGACAGAAGATGATTTCACAATACCATCTTTCCGAAGCGAACTTTTACAATATAATACCTGATCTTGTCGATGTAAGTATCCTTCAATCGATTACTCTTCCAAGAACTGATCTAACTTACACAATCTCTTTTTTCTTCCAGATGGCTGGAATCATTACCATGAAAATACCAATACTTCACACAGCCCGATATAATTCCAATGAACAACCGAAAAGCACATATCTCTACAGCTTTAATTACGACGGAGCTTATACGCGATTCGGCTATGGCGATAAAAAGGAAAATGTACCCTACGATGGTGGTGTTTGTCATAACGATGAAAACATCTACCTATTCCCGTATCCTGATTATGCGGCAAATTTAAAGGGAGCCGATGCTACGATGGCTCAAACTATGGTCGATTTATGGACATCGTTTGTACAGAATGGTGTTCCAATGGCAGAGAAGTTTCCGCAATGGCCACCCGTTTCCAGTCGTAATGGCCCCTATGTCCGCATTAATAAGAAATCTTGGATTGATCAAAATTTTTCGACTGATTTTTATATTGCTGTTAGTGAAGCACAAAGTGGTGGGGGTATTCTACGTCCAGAAAATAAGGATAAAATGTTTATAGTTCATTTTGCATCAAGATAGGAAGTTGAAAATATAGATTTTTTTTAAGTCGGAATGAATTTCAATTTTTGGAATTGAAGAAGATCGCTGGAGCCCAAGTTCTGGAAGAAAATCTGACCTGTAATGATATAGATACTTATCCTTGAAAATTCTTCCAAATTTTCAAGGCGCAATCCTCAGTAAACTCTTCTCATCCAAAATGTTTTTCCACCCCTACCTCTTCTCAATAACATCTAACTTTTCACTCTTTACTCGAATTTATTAGATTTAATCTGGCATTTAAGTTTCCGCCAAGGCGAACAAAATGATGAGAGTGTAGATACGGTAAAAAGTCTCAGGGTATATCGTTCCCTACGTATTATCTCTAAAAACTGGGTATCACTCAATGATATTTAGCACTTACAACTCTGCCTGCGAGTCCTACTCTCCGTCTCCAAGAAGGCCATTCACTCCGACGGATGCCACTCGAGACCCCATCGTTTTCAATGCGGTGAGCTGTGTGGGAAAGGGTGCACGCGAGTACTCAGTGCGTTAACTGGGTCTACCATGAAATGTAGAGCTGGTCTTCCAACAGACTTGTTTCGAAACCGTAAGTACCGCCTCAGACTGGATTGATACGAAAAATTGACTATCCTGCTGATCTTGGAACGTGCAATCCCTTTACAGAAAAGGACCCATGAACGCGTTTCTGGAAATGGTGAGCATAAACATCACTGTACTCCAAGAAACTAATTTCTTAGGTAGCACGATTACTGACCGCACACAATGTTCAAGAGTGTGAAAGCCGGAAGTGGAAGTGGAGTTGTGTTTATCTTCAGCAACAAGTTTCAAGCCCATCACTGAACGATTGTGTCTAATTCGCAACAACGCAAGATTCATTAATGTTTGTCTTCTAAATGTCCATGCTCCACAGGAAGACAAAGGCGACGAAGTTGATGATGATTTCTAGAGCACCGTAGAATCAACCTTCGACTCCCTTTGCTCGAACGATATTAAAATAGAATAGATGGCTTGGGCTAAGAGTAGATTAATACAGGGGCAACTGGTCTGCACGCTTTACATCAAATTTAACCCTTTCGCTCGTTCGTATACATTGAACCATATCTAGAGTGGATTAAAGTAGACGCATGCCATTAGATCTTTATTCGACTTTTGTCTTTAGCAACACGGATCGTTATTGTGACGACAATCACGCCCTCTAAGTTCGCAGTCTATACCGAATGCAGGTTCGATAATCATACCGCTGAATGTAAGAATGTACGCTAAGATGTAGCCTAGTGGGTAGTGTGTTGGTCTTATAATGCGAAGGTCGTGAGTTCTAATCTCGGTCGGCGCAATATATAATTCCAGCACATTGTCTGCTTGGATATACCTTGGTCACCTCGATCTACGAAAATGAAAGATTCGTAGAACGAGGGTTGTGCGAAGGGCTAACAACCCTTCCACAATAAGTAATGAAAAATGTTAAGGAACCTAAATACCAGGAGGCCAAGGTCCGATTTGGGCTGTAGCGCCATTGTAGTAGTAGAATGTAAGACCTATCTAAATCTCTGCTATTACAGTTTTTTAATCATAGGGCATAGGGTTGAAAAACGCAACTCACACCGAACTCTGAGGAGCTCTGACCGCGATATCGGCGGTAATGCAGCCACCAGGTTAGATCAACCTTCTATGTGCGACACCCCTGGTACCAGAAAACCTGTGGTTAGGTTTCTTAGTTTTGAAAATTACTTCCAGTTTAGATTCCTTTGTAAGCCCTTGACTGGTAGCCCTCCTCTTCGGAAAACGTGGTTTCGGTACTCCCCAAATGTTATACCGGAATTCGCCGTTCAACCGGTATATGATAACTAACGTTATTTCTTCCCTGCATATAAGAGATAAGAACCTACGCTGCCTAATTGCTCGGTTAGCTATACTAAGCCCCTACGTCCTCCTGTGTCGGCCAGTTTCAGCCCACCTTCTTTTAAACACTTCGTACCCGAAGGCGCGAAGACATATTCGATCGTCTGTCGGCTTGCTTGACACCTACTGACGCCTAGCCTCTTCCTACTGCCCACCACACCCTTGTCTTTAGCTAAACATGCTCACAAAATTACTCGCTGCCACGTGGTTATAGAACGACTGCTTCTACCAACCACACTGACGATTCATACGCTACTCAAGCAAAGAAAGAATAGACAGTAGTATATGGTATGAACCAAGCGCCTGGTAAGGCCCAATCCTTTTCGTGTAACCCTGCGGTAGCGAGACGCTCCCTGAGCCGTCGCAGATGCAGCTCGAATTTCAACCGGTTGGAAACCCTGATGCCTAGCTACCTGACATTTGTCACATACCTGAGCCCAGTTCATTCCATTTTACCGATGGAGGATGGAATTGCTAAAATGGGCAGTTAAGTAACGTTGTCATTGTCGTTTCACTCGATACTGCAACTCCTACCCTCAGACCGCCTCCCCAAATGGTTGCCATTGGAGCTGAGCCCCCCTGAATGGCAATTTCTCTTCTCCAATATAAGCAGATCATCAGCATACGCTACCACTCTGCATGAATACGTGAGCTGTACCAGAAGGTCATCCACCGTTAAGTTTCATATGTGTTGTTGGAGCTTTGTAGATAGCCGTGATCAACATCCTTCGATACTGTATCGTGTAAACCTTTAACTTATGCTAACCTTTTAGAAAAATAGCTCTACATGGACATTTCTTAACAATGGAAACTCCATAGCTTATCAAGCACTACAACCCAGCTTAAGTAGTCAAAAGCACCCATTAAACAAAGCTTCCTACGTACTTGTAGTACTCTTCGTTACCGAGCCCTTAACATGCATTCTTGCATCTCCCGGCGCAGAAGCTGTACTGCTTTCGGAGACCAGATGAGTGAGTTTTTACCAAAGTTGTCTGATTCTAATCCTTTCGAGGACCTCGCGCCAAAGACCGAGAGAAGAGATATGCCTCGATCGGACCGGAAGTTACTCTTGACTTTGTCCGAAGACTTCAGATGCTTTTACACATCTCGCCCATCATTCCGTCGTCCAGGCTCCCTTCCGGATTTGACCCTATGTACCGTAATGATTTATCTTAAGACCCTTGTACACGTTGGATCACTTGACACATCACAATCTTCAGCACCATTCCACGCCGTCGTTGCCAGCAATTGATGCCACTGTCCACACATTTTCGATTATGCCTTTACATTGTTATTTCGGATGCCGAAAAAAATGTTACATGCTCCTTTGGTGCGTGCACCACCCACAAAATGTCCATCGTCAGCCATTCTCCACCACCCCAAGCAACTTTAGGCCACTCGGCACTCTACACAATGGTGAGGGCGATGGTGATGGCCATTCTGAGTAGGGGCAATCAAACCCTTTGCCAAGAATTCATATCATCAAGGTGCTGCAGCCCAAGTCGAGCCTTGGCCTTCTGTATGCTTCATCTCCAATTTTCTCGGTACAATTACCGCGTCCTACATGTTGAAAATTTCAAAAGCGATTTGCAGTCTTCGTCGATTGAATCCACCCAGCGTTTTCTCGGTTACGACTGGACTTCTTCCTTCCGCCTTTCATTTTTGTACACGTTTGAGTATTCTTCTGTCCTCCATTCGCTGTACGTGACCAGCCCACTGTAACTTTCGAAGTTTGATGAGAGTAGAGAATTCTCAATTCGCCTTGTTTTTTCACCGGGCCAAGGATTCATCGTAATACCTCCCTCTAGAAGGTATCAACCATTTTTTGTGATGTCTGTATTAACGTTCACGTTTCACTGCCATAGCAGAGTACAGGTCTTATTATGGTTTTGTGGACTCGGAGCTTCATTTTTCCATGCACGTCTTTATATTTGATTATCGAAAAAATTAGTTCAATACCATCATCCCTTCTCCACTCCCCAGACAATATTTCTTGAGGTCCAAAAATCCATATTTTATCGAGAGTATCGCATGATTGGGTTTTACGCGCTGTCGTATTCCTGTTACGTTTTTCATATAATTCATTATCAAAACATAACAGGAATACCATTGCGCGTAAAACCCAATCATACGATATTCCAGATACATTAGAAATTTTTGTGATTGAAATTTTGTATGGGGAGTGGTAGAAGGAGTGACAGTATTGAATCAATTTTTTTCAGTGGCGTGGCGTGACTTTATAGCTACGGGAAGCAATTATTTATTAAATATATTGTCTTAGTTATATATCTATTATCGCTATATTATATAAATATTACTAAAACCTCTCTCGTCAGCTATTTGAAACATTATTAATTTATTAATGCACCCGCGAATTACGAACGTGATACAAAAAAAAATTATTTACATTAACCCCTACCACCTTAAGCTTAAAGCGCCTGAATGAAAAATTAACGGACAATCCATATTGTTCAATCCCTTCAATAGATGGCATTTTATTTGCTTGGATAGTAACGGACCGAGATTTGAAGAAATATTTTAGTCACGTCTTGCTTTGACAGACTCCTCAACCTTTTTTTTAGTAAATATAAGCATTAAAAATGTTGAATAATTAATTAATTCAATTCTTAGCTTAAGCTTCTAGTTCTTATTTTCTTAATAAAAAGGTAAAGATGTCTGAAAAAAGATGTCGCCCGATCTGCGTTTAAACCGATTCGTTTCCACTCAAAGCACGACAAATATGGGCAATATTGCCAGACCTACCTCATCATAGTTTTTTTCCTCATCATTTTTCGGCTAGTACAAAAATATCAATACTGGCAATACCTGGATCAAGAGCCAGAGCTTGCGACTGAAAGCACTGGCTGTAAGCAATTGCGTAAACGCATCTCTCCTTCCTATAGAAGTCGAACTTGCGCTTGCTGCGAGTGAAAATTTTACTCGTATTGGCCGGCGGTCTCGTTCTCCTATACGTGCGACTAAAAGAAATTAGAGGAAATGTGGAAGCATATTAATGCAACGCATCTCCTCTTCCTATTAAAGTCGAACTTGCGCTCGTCGGTCTTGTATATACGTTTTTAAAATCGCATCTTTTTCCCTGTGGAAGGTTTTCAACTTTCGTTGGTCAAAAAAAGCGTGAGAAAAAAAGCTGTTCTGAGCACGTAAATGCTGTAAACAGTGGTAGACGAAAATAATGCGCGCTTTCTTTTAAAGACATTTTTTAATAAGTTTTCATAGCCGTGCTGATTTCAGTTTAGCTTCTCTAAACTGAATAAAGGGTAAAACGTGATGGAAGCATTGCTTCCCTTGCATTAATGGACGCCACGCCACTGATTTTTTTTACTTTATGCTGGAATAGCTATGGAAATGTTTTATACAAAACTTTAGCTTCTAAAATTGAATAGGAACTGAGAAAATTAGTGTATTAAATTCAGTGAAATGGTGCAGTTTGTATAGGAAGTAGTAGAAGTAGTGAGGAGTTTTTAGTGATTTTTAAGTAATAACTACAAACATTATATAATTGACACCTCTCAAATTTTAGACCAAGAACATTCATACCTTTCAAAAAAATTGATTTTTTGCAGGTGGTAAAAGGAGTGTAGCTAATCGATTATTTTTTTAATCTTAATAATAATGCTAAATAAGTATAATGATACACGTATTTGAAAATATTGGCTTGTAGTATTTCATGAAAGAGTACATTTTATTTTGTATGGGAGGTGGTGGAAGGAGTCGTGAGATTCAAATAATATTTACGGTAAAAGTAATATGTTCCAAATTATCAGCTCTTATTGTTTCCAAGAAAATTGGATTACTGTACATTTTTGAAATGAATCATTTTAGATGGAAGGGAGTAGAAGGGGTGAACGATTTAGCCCTTTCACGAATATGACTTTAATTTTTTGTTAAAAATAATGTGTACACAGTTTGAACTTTCAAGCTCAACGCGCTCTCGAGCTAGAGAGCGAACAGATGGACAGACGGAAGGACAGACGGACATCCGGTTGTGAAGTTTTTAAGTAAGGGAACAAACTTCTGTCGAATCTATTTTTGCTCCGCGCCTTATTCTTTAGCGTTACAAACTTTAGAGTAAGCATATAATACTCTCAGACTTCATCTAGTGTATAAACATGCACGTTGCAAAGACTGGCGATTCAAAAATCAATCAATCATTGTATTTTCAAGTGTTTTCTTCTTCAAAACCACTAAGGCCCGAAATCGGACCTTGGTCTCCTCATGCTCCGTATTGTAAAACAACACGCTACCCACTAAACTATTTCGAGATATTTTGTAGCATATTTAAAATAATTTATAGCAGAATAGGCTCGTTAATCCATTCACCCACGTCACCAATTAGCTGACGAGATATAATATTTGGGAACAACTTCCAAACATTTTCTCGCGCTTGCTTAAATTTCTTCACTTTGAGATTAATATAAGAATCACATTAATTTTATTTTTTATTGGACTAAATAGTCAAACAATCTTATTTACCATATTTTATACGTGACATTAATAAATATTTAACGAACAATTAAATCGAAAATTTGTGTTCAACTTTCTCCGTCTAAGTAATTGCAATTCATAGAGAGATGCTAAAAGTCCTTTTGAATGAACAATAACAATACCTGTAACGATGCTGTTGTAAGAAAACCCTTGTAAATACTACTCCAGTACTCAAACTCATCTGCTATCAAGAAAATAATATAACAGACCACCTAAGAACAATTGCAACCGCTCTTCAACAATCCCAACTTGCAATTGCATCTTAAGTTTACCATTAATTCGGATTTCGAGTGTGAATTTATCTTCTAACACGAAGTGCAGTAGCTATGTTTGTTCGAATCTATTTCGGTCGTGGTATCTAATTTTAATTGAAATAAACTTTAAAACTTTCTTCGGTTTTAATATCAAAAGTTGAACACAGCGGGCCACACGATCGGAGTAGTCTCAGTCAGTCAGAGTAGTCTATCGCGTTAATTGCGTGGCCTTTTTGCGATTCGCGAAACTAAAAATATCTTATTTCTGAAAAATATATACTCGTCAAAATTCGAAATGCCGTCTCTTTTAAATAATTGCCCGATTTGTGGTGTTCCAGCCACTCTGAAATGTGGCGGATGCAGAAATGTTGTTTACTGCGGAAAAGAGCATCAAAAGGAGCATTGGCGGAAGGAGCATAAAGGGATGTGTAAATGTTTTGAGGTTTGTGTGCTTGGCCTTTTCGTAAGAATGTGTGATTTAATAGCTTTGATTGATATCAACGTAAAGTGCGGTAATAGAACGAATTTGAAATCTATTTTTAAAATTAAAAAAACAAATGTAGTGTAATGCATGATTTCATTCACAAAAAGAGTAATGCAAAAAAATTATTTATAAATAAAGTGTTGCAGTGTGTCGAACTCTTTTGTGCAAAATATTTGTTTTTTGACATGCTTAAGTGATTTTCATAACGACCAACGATGCGATCTCTGCCAACAGTTTAGTGTGGTTTAATTCAGTGCATAAGGTTAAATGTTCGTATTTGCTTCAACAAATAAGGATAAACAAGCATCCTTTATGGTATAAATATGTCAAGCGCGAATAACTTTTTGATACTCTAGATAAATCTAAGTGTAAATTGTGTTTGCCTTACCGTCTGTAACGGTAAGAAATAATGCACAGCGTCGCCATAGGTACGACAATATTTGTTGTCACTTGAAAACTTTCATTCTGAATGACCGTCTGCCTGTCTACAGCATAACTCCCAAACGCTTAGAGCTATCGAGCTGAAATTTTGTTTATGTCATATTGAACAAAAAAGAAACTTTAAGTTCGTGAACGAGCCACATCCCACAACGATATCTTCCCCCTGCCATACAAATCACATGAAATTTCAACATTTCAAGAAATATTTTTTCTCCGAAAATTTCAAAGCAACCAACTAGGAAATATTCCCGAAATTTAAAAATATAAAGACCATTAACACCAAACGTATTGTTTCGATCCGATCACATCACTAATTTTGAAACATGCATTTTATCAATTTTCATTAAAACTAGAAAAGATAGATATACGAAATTTTGTCTGAGTTCTTGAAACAATATCACCCTACTCTTTTTATTCTCAACCATATAAATCTGAAAAAATTTCAAAAAAATTAGTTTCCTTAGAAACTGTCAAAACTACCAACTTAAAATTTTGAATAAAGTATTGCAATATAAATAGTATTAACTCCGCAAAATTTTATCTTGAGCCGATCACTCCTTCTATCTCCTCTAATACAAATGCACAATTTCGTTAAAAGCATCGAAACTAAAAAATGTAGAAAATTTAAATCATACCTTTTTTCTTTTATTAATTGCAATAAGAGAAGAAGAAAAGAAGAAATTTTCAGCTTCACCTCACTTCTTCTACTTCCTCACATACAAACTTTTATAATAGAAATTCAAGAAAAGAATTTCTCCTACGAACATATGTATGAGAGCTATCGACTTAAAAATTGGAACAAAGCATGATGCCAAGAATGTTGATAAGAAGTTTCCAAATCGTCCAAGAACCTTCCACTCCTTCTGCCACCTCTAACAATTTCAATTTTTTTTTGAAAATTATGAAAGCTACAAGCATTAAATTCAGCACGAAATGTTTGTATACTTAGATCAGAGTGCTATTCAAAAGTTGATAACCTCCCTCCACTTCTTCTACTACATCCCATATAAAAATCACTATCTAATATTCGGAAGAATTTGAAATGAAAAATTTTCTAGTGCTAAGAAAAACAGTTGAAAATTGATAAATCGACTAAATCTTAAACTATGTAATTGAAGCTTATTCTAGCGAAACATGAGAAATATATAACATTTGATCATGATGATAGTGGGGGAAATAGGAAGCATTTCAAAAATGATGCACTTTTTAAAATTTCAAACCGTTACATCTTAAAATTCGATGCTGATATTAAACTGAAATTTTCTCAGTTTGTAGAGGTATATGATCTATAATTTTGGTGAATTTTAAGTTAAAGGGTGTAAGGGGAAAATTTCAGCTATTACTTAATTATTCTAATAATAAAGTATTGTGATCGACACAGAAAAAAAAATTTGCTACTCTGAAATTTTGTGTTTTCGCGTTTCATGATTAAATCAACCTAAGAATGCAAAAAAAAAATTCGTCCCTCCGTACGCCGTCCGCCGTAAGCCTTACATATGGACTCATATCTCCGAGGCCGTTAAACATAGAATGTTCGTTTTTGGGTGGATTGTTGATTGAGTAAGTGAGCTCGATTTTTTAAATTTTGTGGAGTGTTAGATGGACGGCGAAGGCGGGGGAAGGGAAAGTATCAAAAACTACATTTGCTAATATCTCCATCAGGAATGCAGATAGGAAGCTAAAATTCAGCAGAGATATTGAGAGGGTTATGGGACAAACTTAAAAATAATTTCATTTTTTTATCCATTGGCGTCCGAAAAGGGTTGAAGGGGGAACTAAATACAAATTGTCGACCGAATTTTTTTTCAAATGATTATATCTTCGAAATTACTTATCATAAAAATTCATATTTTGGGACCATTAAGGTAACATATAGATCCACCAGAATCAGCTTAGAGCGAGGCTAATTCTTATAAGGAGGGGAAGGTGCAAAGAAAAACACTTAAAAATGAATATCTCAACTATCTCTTAAGCTTACAATAATTAGCCTCCCTCTAAGCTGATTCTGGTGAACCTGAATGCCACCTTAATGGTCCCAAAATCTATACATATAAATATAATTGTAGTGTCTGTCTGTTATTTGCTTATAAATGGCTATAAGTTAGTTTTTTGCTTTATTTGGACAATAACTAAGCAGAAACAGACGTTTTTAAAAAATGTCTGTCTGTCTGTCAGTCTGTCTTTCCGGCTTTCACGTGAAAACGGCTGAACCGATTGTAATGAAACTTTCACAGCTTATTAGGTCTGCCTCAGGAAGTAATCTGCCTTAGGTTTTATTTTACTCTCCTCACGCGTTCTACCTCCTCCCATACAAAATGTCTCATTTTCAAAAATTTATAATAATCAAATTTTCATGGAAACTATAAAAGCTATTAATTTGAAATTTAAAATATATTATTTCTATTATAAATGCGATCTTCAAGTATATAAATAATTTGAGTCCCCCTACTCCTTCAACCACCTCCCATACAAACTAAACTTTTTCATGAAATACTATACTCCAATTTTCTCTGTACGTATAACTTTCATCGAGCTAAGATTTTGCAGTCAATCCTTAATTGGCATTGTTATTAATATCAGGGAAAAAACTAACCAATTAGATTTACCCCTTCTACCTCCTCCCATACAATCTGACACAAATCCACGACTTTGCGAAAATTAGATTTTCTTGAAAAGTGTGAATGTTACTGATGTGAAACTTAAAATATATCAATTGAATGATAATTGTAGTTGCTTCTCAAAAAATAACTAAAAACCCTCCACTCCTTCCACCATTTCCTTTACAAACTGCACTTTTTCATGAAATATTTTAAACCAATTTTCTCAGTACGTATAACTTTGATCGAGCTAAAATTTTGTATTAAATCTTTAATTAGCATTATTATTGTTGTCGGGAAAAATTAACCGATTAACTTCACTCCTTCTACCCCCTCCCATACAATGTGGCACAATTCCACGACTTTGCAAAAACTCGATTTTCTTGAAAAGTGTGAATCTAACTGATCTAAAATTTAAAACATATCAATTGCATGATGATTATAGTTGTTTGTAAAAATATTACCAAAAACCCCCCACTTCTTCTACCACCTCCCATACAAACTGCACTTTTTCATGAAATATTTTAAACCAATTTTCTCAGTACGTATAACTTTGATCGAGCTAAAATTTTGTATTAAATCCCTAATTAGCATTATTATTACTATCGGGAACAATTAACCGATTAGCTTCACTCCTTCTACCCCTCCATTACAATATGACACAATTTCACGACTTTGCAAAAACTCGATTTTCTTGAAAAGTGTGAATCTAACTGATCTAAAATTTAAAAGATATCAACTGCATGGTGATTATAGTTATTTCTAGAAAAATTACCAAAACCCCACTCCTTCTACCACCTCCCATACAAATTTCACTAATTCCAATGCACTAAGTTTCTCAAGTTACCTATTCTGTTTTTCAAGCTTAAATTTGGTGCAAAATATTTTTATAGCTACTCTAGCATGATGTGAAATAAATTAATTTAGTTCTGTCATCCCTTCTATCACTCCCCACACAAAAATTCTTAAGATTATAAAAATTTCTATTTCATCGGTAGTATCATATAATTGGGCTTTACGCACAATCGAAGTCCTGTTATGGTTTTAAGCTTAACAATAATATGGCACATAAAAAAACAATATTAAAATGACATTTTTATAATGCTTTTTTTGAGAAAAACTACATTGATCCCAAAATTTTGAGGGTCAAAGTATCAGAAATATGTGTTCTGAGGCAAATACCTCAGGATTGGGTACAGTTACAATGCGGACTATTACACCAAATGAAAGGTAATTTGATTCCCTAAAAAAGCTATAACACTTTGAATTGCGATTATTAGTTTTCAAGATATAGCGTTTTGAGTGAGTGAGGGTACAGGTCCGTAACCCTTTTTTTTTATCACCCTGTATCTACGCGGATATTGAAAATTAACCATCTCCGTAGAACAATTTTTTTCTCAAAATATATCTCACGGTTAAAAATTTTGGTGTAAATTTTATAGCAACATGATATACATATAAATCCTTACAAATTATTTATAAAATGAATATTATTCATCCCGATTGATTTTATAACGACTGAGTTTGATATTATACTTTTCCTTATAGAACCATTTTATAACATTTTCGTATACATTTTATTCGCAGTATTTATGAAAATATGCTATAAAATAAATGTATAAAATTAATAGCCAGAAATGTTCACTATGTATCCATAGCTCCTATTTAATCTATACCTGAATTTAAAGAGATCTTTATACCTCTTTAGTATACTCTTATAATCCGGGTAAAATGAACCTACACAACATTACCTCTCAATCTTTAATTCTTAACAGTTTATTTCGAAAACATATATATATATAAAATAAAATATATTACAATACAAAACTAAATTATATATTTAGACATGTGCTATAGAAATAAAGTATAAATTTTTAAAGGAAAGATGTCCGGATTTCAACGGTATTGTGCTTTGTTAAACGTGGCGTTTAGGTCTCTGCTAAGAACATTTATCAAACAGTTTAATAAAGGTCTCAGCAGAGACCGACACGTCACGGTTAATAAAACACAAAAGTGTGGAGTCCAGAAATCATAAAATAATATTATTAATTACAAAATTATCTATCTACATTTACTTATATATGATTAACAATACCTAACTGCTACAATCTGTGGCGATAAGTTGACCGAATTTCATACATACTCCTTCTTAGTTTCATAGTGCAGCCTAGTAAAGAGTTTGATTTATTATTATAATTGAATCAATTAAATAAAAAAAAATATTACGTGTTGCGCATTTGCCAATGCGTTAATATGTTGGCAACTTTTTGTTTCCATTCGGTGGAGGTGGTAATAATCGAACCAGATTCAGGAAGGGTAGCGTACATCAATCTGAAATTTTTTGAAACCTTAGCCAAATGACAAAATAATATGAAAGTCTTACCTTTTAAAGTTTTCAGGAATAGACCATGGAAAGTCTATTTTTTAAGAAATATTAATATTTGAAGATGCCTTAAACGCTGCTGCAACAAAAACAATTTCTTCATCGATATTTTTCGAAATGATTCCGACGCCTAGCATATTATCTAATTTTATCCTTATGAGTTTTCATTCCAATGTCATGGGTAAGGTAAACAATATTTATTTTACAACTTCTCTTCCGTTCCTATAGATAAATAAATAACATTGCGTAAGAACTTTTTTCGCGGTTGGATTTGAAAATTTGTGAATATGAAAATAATTATACTATTAAACTTGGAAGCATATTATACATACCTGAATACAAAACATCTATGTATTCTATGCGGACTTTTCACTAATAAATATATATTTCCACTCGTACTATTTTGCCCACACAAATAAGAAAAAGAAACTGTCGTTGTTAAAAAGCAATCCAATTATGATGTAAATTCGTAGAGCAAATAAATTTTATAGCATTTTAAAATTTAAAGAAAAATAATAATAATAATAATAGAATAAATATAAAAATCGTTTCCATGACAAACATTTGTCTATCATACGTATAAAATCTATCCCGAGCCTTTTAAAAGAATCTTCCAGGCAATTTTATTTGTTTCTTACCATTTTTGGCAAAAAAGTTTATCTCACGTTTTTGTAAAATCTATTGCGGTTAGTATAAGAAAACCAGTTCTTAAGATCAAATTTATACCAAAAGGAAGATAAAAAAATGAATGACCTTGTTCTAGAATTCATTCAATAACTATCAGAATAAATTTAATACATATTGGAATAAGACTTATTTTGCTCTAATAAAAGCAAATCCTAATATTTAAATTCATATACACTTTAAACCAATTTAATATAAAGTATTTTAATATAATAATTTTTCATAAAAACCATACCAATTTTCAGATACATGACTTTTATAATAAAAAAAGAATAGATGAGTTGTATCTTTTACACCAATATTTTTAACCGTGAGGAATAACCCCTTGCAAGGTGGCACACAGAGTACCAAACACCCTGTATAATATAAATATTTAATTTCGAAGATATAATCATTTAAAAAAGAAAAATTTGACCGACAATTTGTTTTTGGCCACCCCTTTTCGGACCCCAATGGATAAAAAAATTTAATTATTTTTCGGACTACCAATCGAATTCCTCAAAGCGGACCCGGAAATAACAGCCGATATACTCCTCCCACTCTTTACTGAGGTGTGGAATGAAGGAAGATATCCGACTGAATGGAAGGAGAGCGTCACTGTGAAAATTCCGAAGAAGGGCGACCTTCGGGATTGTGGCAGTTGGCGTGGTATATGTCTACTTACTGCCGTATCAAAAATTATGGCTAAGGTAATTCTCAATAGGATTAGTGATGTCGTCGAGAGCACTCTCGAAGTTTATCAGGCTGGATTCCGTAAAGGGTCGCCTTGTACCGACCACACAAATACCCTACGGATAATATTAGAGCAGTCAGCCGAAATGGGTTCGCCACTACATCTCATGTTTGTGGACTTCGAGAAGGCTTTCGACAGCGTTAAGCGAGATAACATATGGAATGCTTTGCGTAGGAGAGGTATTCCAGATAAGATCAAAGCTATGATTAAAGAATCGTACGAAGATGCAAGGTGTCGCGTCTTGCATAGAGGAGAGCTGTCCGAGAGCTTCCCTGTGCGAACGATGTCAGACAAGGCTGCATATTATCACCAGCCCTGTTTCTGGTGGTAATAAATGACATCTTGAAAGCTGCACTGGAAGGTGGGAAAGATAAAGGCCTTCAATGGAGACTATTTAACATCTTAAGTCACCTTGATTATGCTGATGACTTGAGTTTGCTTGCACATAACCGTTCGGATTTAGAGTCAAATGTTCGCTCGTTGCATTCTAAATGCAAAGAGGCGGGCCTGAAAATAAATGTGCGTAAAACCAAGTACATGCACATGGGTTCGAACGCAAGCACACCGATTATTCTTAATGGACAGGATGTGGAAGAGGTGCAAGATTTTTGCTATCTTGGAAGCATTGTCAGCATGGACGGCGGAGCCGAAAAGGATGTTGAGGCTCGGCTAAATAAAGCTCGTCAGGCCTTCGGTATCCTTTCCCCTTTCTGGAGGTTAAGAGAAATCTCCCTTCGCATGAAGCTGCGAGTTTTTGATGCATGCGTCAAATCCGTGTTGTTATATGGTTGTAGTACGTGGATAGTGACCTTTCGACTTACCAAGAAACTACACACTTTCGTAAACCAATGCCTCCGGCGCATTTTAGGAATATTCTGGCCAGAAGTAATCTCCAACGACGAACTTTGGAGTACAACTCGCCAGACTAAAATAGGTATTGAGATTCAAAGGTGGAAGTGGCAGTGGATCGGTCATGCTTTGAGGAAACCAGAGCGAAACATCGCAAAACAGGCTCTTGATTATAATCCTCAAGGAAGACGTCAGGTTGGTCGACCATGTAACACATGGAAGGGAGCAGTTGAGCAGGAGGCCAGAAAAATAAACAAGTCCTTGCAACAGGTTAAGGCCGATGCTCAGGATCGCGCCTTGTGGAAGAGAGTTGTTTCTGTCCTATGCCCCTATAGGGGGTCTTAACAGGAATTTGATTTAATGAGAAAGTGTAGTTTGTATAGGAGGTGTGGGATTTAAATAATCTACCTAATAAACTGTGAAAGTTTCGTTACAATCGGTTCAGCCGTTTTTCCGTGAAAGCCAGAAAGACAGACGGACAGACAGACAGAAAGACAGACAGAAAAGAATTTTAAAAACGCGTGTTTGCTCTTAGTTATTACTAAAATAAAGTAAAAAACTAAGTTATGGCAATTTCTAAACAAATAACAGACAGACACTACAATTATATTTATATGTATAGACAAATTCGTAGATAAATCGTTATTCCATCGATTTATCTACGAATTTACATTTTTTATTCCCATGCACCGTATCGGTATCTTTTCCCGTTCTGGAGGTTAAGAGAGATCTTCCTTCGCACGAAGTTGCGTTAAATTCGTCTTTTTATGTGGTTTTACTGCATGGTAAGGACCATTAGACTTACTAAGAAAGTGAAAACTTTCGTGAACCAATGTCTCTGATACATTTTGGAATATTCTGGCTAAACGTCTTCTCCAGTAACGGACTTTGTAGTCCAAAAGTGAAACTGGCAGTGGATAGGTCACACATTCAGGAAACCCTTGCAAAACCTCTCCAAACTAGTTCTGCACTATAACCTCTAAGTTAAACGTCAGGTTGAATATGCATGTTGCATATGGAAACGAGCAGTTCAAAAGGAGAGTCATAAACGAGACACCCCAAATTCGGAGCTCAGGATCACGCCTTGTGCATGGGAACTGAAATCGATTGATTTTCATAAACGCTTTTATGTTTTTTTACGTCTTCTAAACTTGAATTGCTGTGAATTTGTGTTTTTGTTTTTTTCATTATATTACTTTATTATTCTAATTCCATTGGCGTCCGAAAAGTGGGAGGGGGAGCTAAAAACAAATTGTCGGTCGATTTTTTTTTTCAAATGATTATATCTTCGAAATTACTAATCACAAAAATATCATATTTTGTTACCATTAAGGTGGCATATAGATCCACCAGAATCAGCTTAGAAAGAGATGATTGATTATTGTAAGGGGAAGGGTCAGAGGGGGTGCAAAGAAAAACATTTAAAAATGATTATCTCGACTGTCTCTTAAGGTATGCAATTGAAACTTGAAACGTAAACTAATTT
Organism: Chorisops tibialis; assembly: GCA_963669355.1. NCBI lineage: Eukaryota > Metazoa > Arthropoda > Insecta > Diptera > Stratiomyidae > Chorisops > Chorisops tibialis. The sequence continues at coordinate 164,339,959 of OY770263.1, read as the reverse complement.
TTTTAAATAAAACATGAAAAAAATAAAACATGTGGGCATAATAGTAGTGGGGGGAAATGGGGAGCATTTCAAAAATGACACACTTTTCAAAATTACAAATCAATATATCTCAAAATTTAGTACAGATATCAAATCAAAAATTTGTCAGATTGTTGAGCTATATAATTTTTAATTTTGGTAAAAAAATTAGGTTGGGGGGTGAAAGGAGAGTTAGGTGGAAAGCAAAAATGTTGAAAATTTTGAGTAATTTTTTTAGGGCTCTGGTAAAAGATACAAAGTTTAAATTTTGCACATCGATACATCTATTTGATATATATACTTAGAAGAAAAATAATCTGTTCCAAAATTGTTATGCACCGAAGTGAGGGTCTAATGTGCACAAGGTGTTTCGTGTATATACTGTTACAGATCTGGCAACCACGCAATTCGATCTCTCTTTCGAATCGTCGAGAATGACGTAGAACATTATCCCCTACTGTGTAAAACGCCATCTAGAACGTTCAAGCTAAACCTGGAATAGTCTAGACACACACACACATACCCACCCGAAGAATACACCACAAGGTTCGAGAATTGGGAAAAACCCAATATAAATACCGCAGCTTTCAGACAAGTCATTAGTCATTGAGCGACACCTATCGGTGGAAGAACGCGAACCGGTACAAGAAAGCGATAGTAAAACACGCGACAGTGTTCTGAAAAAGGCGAAGTGATCGGGAAATTGTATAAAGTGCGAATTAAATAAATTATCCTTTATTTTTAATCGAATTGTGTTTCACTTGAAATCGGCGAACCTCTAGCTCGCAACAATACATTGAAAAAAACACATAAACTGAAAATTTTTGAATGAAATTTTAAGGCAGAAACTTGAAAATTTACGAAATGCATTTTAAAAAAATCTCTCAAATTTTGAAATATTAACTAGTCGAAAGCTTTTAAAACTTCTACCCCCTCCCATACAAAATTATTTTTTCGACCATTTTTAAGAAATCAATTACCACCTAACTATTAAAAGCTATCAATTTGAAGCTTTGCATAAAAACTAACAAAATTATAAAAAAACTCAAACTTGCATAAATAAACGACCGAAATATTGGTTATATGTACTGGAGCTTTTGAACGTTTCCGCAAAGTGTTAAATTAACAACTGCCCTGCCCAAGAACCCCCCTTCATTTAGTCTTCCCTAACCACTCTAACCTGCATATTAACTTTCCACGCATCCGCAACTTGTTCAGAGAATAACAAAGTTTCGCCTGTTGTTGGCAGTTTATTTAAGATAAGAACAAAAGCAGTTTTTTTTTATAAGAACCCTACAGAAATTCAATTTATTCTCTTCTCCAGATCGCAACAGACGCCATCTTGGGGCGTCATTTGAGAGCCACACGCGACATAAAACGCGGTGAAATCGTAATGCGAGAGAGTCCATCGCTAATCGGTCCAAAAATGGCAACCTACCCAATTTGCCTAGGATGCCATAAGGGTCTCTTCGTCCAACCAGGACAACGGAACTACTACAAATGCACGCGATGCTCTTGGCCGCTATGCAGTCCGGATTGCGAAAAATCGAAACAACATCAGGGCGAGTGTGAACTTATGGCCAATCGGAAATTCAATTGTAACATAAACTATGATAAAGCCGGACCGAAAAAGGAATCAGCGTACTGTGTAATAGCACCGATTCGATGTCTTCTAGCCAAAAGTTCAAATCCTCAGCTCTATCAGAGAATCATCGATCTAGAAGATCACTTAGAAAAAAGAAGTCAGAGTTCAATCTATGCTGTCCTTAAGGCCAATTTAGTGACCTTTGTTCGTACGATACTCGGACTGCAGGAACTAGAAGAGACAGAAATTCTTCGTATTGCTGCAATTCTCGATACCAACGCCTTCGAGATACGTCTGGCTGCAAAAAAATCCGAAATTCGGGCATTGTTCCTTCAGGCTGCTATGATGTCGCATAGTTGCGTTCCGAATACTCGGCACGTCTTCAATGCCAATATGCAGATTGTTTTTACAGCTACCGTAGATATCCCGAAAGGTGCAATCATCTGTACCTCATATACACAAGCATTGAAGAGTACAATACTGCGAAGGGAACATCTACTCCAGGCCAAGTGTTTCGAATGTTGTTGTAGCCGATGTGCAGATCCTACCGAACTCAACACTTACACGGGTGCAATTATTTGTTCCAAGTGTAAAATTGGAAAGGTTGGTGAAACCATATTGACGAAACAAAATTTCCTTGACGTTATCCATTTCAGATCCTTTCTTCGGATCCATTGAACTCAGCAGCCGATTGGGTGTGTCAAATTTGCAACCATGTAATCAAAGGCAAACAAATAATTTGGGGAAATCAATCAATCCAGAATGAGATCCAACTCATCGATAAAACATCTCCACTCGGATTTGAAGAATTTCTATACAAATACCGCGAAACATTACACGAAAGGAACACGCATGTCCTTCAAGTTAAATATGCTTTGATTCAGCTCTATGGCAATGTGGACGGATTCCGATTGAATGGTGAGTCTGATGTCCCGATCAGTTTTGAAAAATAAAAACTAAAAACTGGATTGCAGAGCTCAATGACGCTGCGATCAAGCGAAAAACAGATCTTTGTCTGGAACTTTTAGAAATTGCTGATATTTTCGAGCCAGGATCGAGTCGTTTCCGTGGAGTTCTTCTGCTCGACTTGCAAGAAATTATGGCCGTTCAAGCAAAACAAGAGTTTCTTTGTGGTTTGCTGACTAAGGAAGCTACACAGGTATGACAGAATACTTTTACTCGAACGAGAATTAAATAGCTAATATTTTAAACTTTAAGGAAAAATTGATGGAAACGATGACCATCCTGAAGGAGGCCGTCGAAATTTTGAAATTGGAGCCCGATATGGATGTCATGTTGCAACAGAGAGTAGCAATTTTGGCTAGAGAAATCGAGATGGATTAAACGTGCGAGTATATTTAAATTGTGTTATTGTGAAAATTGGTTTTATAAAATAAATTTTTCGTTATTAAATTATCATTGAAATAAAATTATTTGTATCTCTTAAGGAGTACCATCGGAATAGCCACTTTGCTCTATTGTGATTTTTTACGGATTGCGACTAGAAGAGCTTCACAGTCGCCTGAAACTCATCCGAAAAACAAATTTCAAAATAAGGTAGACAAGTCATTAGTTAAGAGGTCACAAGGATAAAACCAACAGAAAGTTGAAAAGCTCAAGTACGAATCCACTCCACAACTTTTTAACACATTTTATTGTAGATACGTGAAACTCTTTACCAACCCAGCAAACATTGCGATCAACGTCGCATATCGCGGCGATATCATATTTTTATAAAATGCGATAAATCTTACCAGATATGGTAAAAGGTCGACACTAATTCTTATGGCATTGACTGATCGGTTCGTAGTCAAATGACGAGAAAACTTTCACGAAATCATCGTAAAGTCAATAAAAGAAGAAGGACTCGTACAATTTTATCGTTGGAGGCGATAATTTTCTATTGCCTTTTCTATCGCCATAGTAAGCTATCGGGTGATTGTGTGCTGGGAAGCTAAGTCATGAGCGCAATCAACAGTTTCAAAAATAGACTAGGCAATTAGTTTTTCTCATCGACTTTTATTCTGCATTCGTTTATTCCATTTTATAATTAATTTTTAAATCGAATTCTTTGAATTATTTATTGATATAAGCTCAATTGTAAACATTGTACTTTTGGTGTAATTGTTCAGTCAGATTAGAATTTTCGGGTATTAATTTGATGATGGTGATATTTTTTTCAATCTCATTGTTTTTTGCGTAGATTATGAGAAAAATTTTCCCAATACTGGGGTAAAGAGTCGAAAATTTGCGAATATTTCAGTGTTTTTTTTGCGATCTCTGATACTAATTACAAATTTCAAAACTAAACATATCAGGTCTATGATTGGGCGTAATGCACAATCATGCAATACTCCAGATGAACGTGATCTTTTCTTTTATTTTAAGAAATTTTGTATGGGGAGTGGTAGAAGAGATGAAAAAAAGTTAGATTGAAAAATATTATACATCAAGAAAATAATTGTTAAGCTGAGAAAACAAGTGAGTGGATGTCCTTTATTGTTGTAATTGATTAATAAAAAATACGTGTTATTTTAGGAAGTTTTTAGCCAACCACTGACAATAATAGCAATGCAAAATAAAGCCAAATAAACGGTTGCGCTGTGAGATTTAAGAAAGCTAGTGTATTGGATTTAGTGAAACTACTCAGTTTGTATGAGAGGTGGGTAGAAGGAGTGTGGAGTTCGTAATGAATTTTTCAGAAATAATGATAGGCATCATTCAATTGATATGTATTAAATTGCAGATCAATAGCATCCATACTTTTCAAGAAAATCGATTTTGCGTAAAGTTATGAAATTGTGTCATATTGTATGGGAGGAAGTCGAAAACGTGTAATTTTTTTCGGTCTTAATAATAATTCTAAATAAATATTTAGTGCACAATTGCAGCTCGATAAATTTTATACGTACTAAGTAAATTAGTTTTTAGTATTTCATGAAAAAGTGCAGTTTGAATGGGAGGTAGCAGAAAGAGTGAGGGGACTCAAATAATTTTTATAACGTTGATTGAAGTCATCATAAAAAACACAACAGGACTACGATTGGGCATAAAGCCCAATTGTGCAATACTCTAAATGAAAGAGAAATTTTTTGATTATAAGAAATTTTGTAGGGGAAGTGGTGGAGAGGGTAACGACATTGAACAACTTTTTTCACATCACGCTTGAGTTGCCACCGAAATGTTTTATAGAAAGTTTAGAATTAAAAAATTTAATAGGTACTGAGAAGATTTAGTGAAATTGTGCATTTTGTATGGGAAATGGTAGAAAAAGGGAGTCTTAATGGCTTTTTAGAAATAACTAAAAACATCATGATAAGTTTTAAATTGCAGATCAGTAGAATTTATAATTTGGAAAATCGACTTTTTGTGAAGTTGTTAAATTGCGTCAGATTGTATGGGAGGGGGGTAGAAGGAGTGAAGCTAGTCGTCTAATTTTTTTCGGTCCTACTTATAATTCTTCTATATTTAGTGCACAATTTGAGCTCGATCTATTTTATACGTACAGAGTAAATTTGTTTATAGTATACAGGGTGTTTGGTACTCCGTGTGCCACCTTGGAAAGGGTTATTCCTAGATATATTTTGAGAAGAAAATTGTTGTGCGGAGATGGTAAATTTTCAATATCTGCGGAGATACAGGGTGATCAAGACAAGGGTTTCGGACCTGTACCCTCACTCACTCAAAATGCTATATCTTGAAAACTAATAATCACAATTCAAAGTGTTATAGCTTGTTTCTTAGGGAATCGAATTACCTTTCATTTCGTGCAATTATTCGGTACTTCCAATAATTAAAAACAAAAACGTACACAGGAAAATAAAACTTAAGTTATATAAAACGATTATACGACCTGTGCTATGCTATGGCAACGAAACGTGGACATTAACTCAGGCGTCCAAAAAACTACTTAACGCCTTTGAAAGAAAGGTTCTCAGAAGAATCCTCGGACCTGTGAGGGAAGACTCGATCTGGAGAATACGATACAATAGAGAATTGTATGCCATCTTCGACAATCCAGAAGTGTCAACCCTCATAAAATTTAAAAAGTTACAATGGGCTGGTCATATGGAGCGGATGGATGACAGAAGAATTCCCAAACGCACACTAAAAGGGAAAGTCAACGGACAAAGACCGGTCGGAAAACCACGAAAGCGCTGGAAGGATTCGATTGACGCAGACAGCAAATCACTGCTAAGATTTTCAAACTGGAGGACGCGGTCACTGAACCGAGATGGATGCAGGCAAAGCATTCAGGAGGCCAAAGTCCGATTTGGGCTGTAGCGCCATCGTAAGTAAGTTCATTTAGTGCAATAGTCCGTATTGTAACTGTATCCAATCCTGAGGTATTTGCCTCAGAACACAAATTTTTGATACTTTGACCCTCAAAATTCTGGGATCAATGTAGTTTTACTCAAAAAAACGCATTATAAAAATGTCATTTTAATGTTGTTTTTTTATGTGCCATATTATTGCCTACAAAATATGTTTACACTTGCATTGCATAAGTTTCATAGTTTAAAAAAACTAACATTCCAATAATATATCGCTTTTATCAAAAAAACAAGAATATGTTGATCAACACTCTCCGCTTGAACTAAAAGAACTTAAGAATGGTTTTTATGGTTTATTTCAAATTTCCTTAATTACAATAAATGTTCAAAATGGCCACCTTCATTTTGAATGCACGCTAAAGCTCTTTTTGCCAGTGTTCTCGTTGTGTTCATACTCCTCAACTGCTGCCTTACGTCTGTTGCTGCCGCATCGATTCTGGTGTTTAGATCCTGCAACGTTACTACTTCCGTTGCGTAGACAACGTCCTTCATCCGTCCCCATACAAAGAAATCCATAGTAGTTAAATCAGGAGATCTTGCAGACCAGTGTATCGGTCCATTTCTACCGATCCAGCTATTGCTTTAATTGGAATTTAACCAATCTGTGATTTGTCGGCCGTAATGAGTTGGAGCACCATCGTGTTGGTAAAACATGGAAGCCAACCGTTGCAGTGGCATATCATCCAATAACTCCTGTAGATCATTTGTCAAAAAATGCAAGTAATTGGAACTATTTAAGGGAGGCGGAAGCCTAATAGGACCAATGAAATCGTCACCAACCACACCTGCCCATAAATTGACACTGAATCTCTGCTGAAATGATGCCTCTCTTCTTGTATGTGGATTGTTCTCATCCTAGGTGTGTAAGTTGTGGAAGTTTGTGATACCGTCCCTGTCATCCGTCCAAAGAATGTTGTTCATAAAATTTTCGTCACTAAGTTGTCGTTCAAGGAGCCAATTGCAAAACTCCATCCTTTTGGGCAAATCAATGGGTAACAGCTCCTGCACTGGTGTGTGATGGTAGGGATGCAAACGCTTTGCTTTTAGGACACTCCAAACTTTCCACGTAGAGACGTTTAAATGCAATGCCAAGCGTCGGATACTGATTGATGGATTATTTTGAACTGCAAGTAGTATTTCTTCATCGATTGGAACAGCAATTATCGGCGCAGGATTTGCATTTACTCTGTTTGTCCTAATGCTGCCTGTTTCCTGATTCCTTCTGTAAACGTCTTGGAATACTCTCTTATCAGGTATCCGACGATTAGGAAATCTCTGATGATACTAAGATCGCGCCGCATGTGTATTTCCCTGACACTCTCCATAAATAAACATAATAGGACTACGATTGCGCGTAAAGCGCAATCTTACGTTACTCTAGATGAAATAGAATTTTTTGTGATCCCAAGAAATTTTGTATGGGGAGTGTTAGAAGGGGTGATAGCATTGAACTAATTTTTTCCCCATCATGCTAAAGTAGCTATAAAAAATGTTTTATACAAAATGCTTACTCCAAAAATTGAATAGGAGCTGAGAAAATTAGTGTCTTAGATTTAGTTGAAATGTGCAGTTTGTATGGGAGGTGGTAGAAAGAGTGGGGGGATTTTATTGATTTTTTCAGAAATAACTAAGAATATTATAAAATTGACATCTCTTAAATTTAAGACTAGTAAAATTCATACTTTTGAAGAAAATAGATTTTTTGTGAAGTTGTGAAACTGTGTCATATTGTATGGGAGGGGGTAGAAGCAATAAAGCTAATCAAAAAATTTTCTCTGATCTTAGTGATAATGCTAAATAAGTATTTATTACAAAATTTGAGCTCGATAAATGTTATATGTTCTGAGAAAATCGGATTAGAGCATTTCATGAAAAAGTGTAGTTTGTATGGGAGGGTTTGGAAGGAGAGGGAGGACGCAAATAATTTTTATACTGTACCTAGTCCTGCCATAAGTTCTGTCACATAATTTCTCACATTGGCAACAACTTTATTTTATGAGTGACATTTCAATATCGGCCAGTTTTATAAACGTCATAATGTTGTTGACAGTTGATGGTCATTTAAAGTGTGTTCGTTAACGTGTGAAGATGGAATGGGGTGTAATAGAAAACTGAACTGCAGTGATTGCACTACATAAGTGTGGAAAATCCGCGAGTGAAATTTTCAAGTTGTTGTGCCCGTTAAAAATAACGCAAAGATTTGTGTATCGTGCGATCCAGAGATATAACGCGATCCAGACTATTGAAGATCGACCTCGTTCTGGACGTCCGCGTGATGTACGTTCTTCTGCTGCCATCAAAGCGGTCGAGAGTCGAATTCGTCGAAATCCGCTTCGTAAACAACGAATCATGGCTCGAGAGATGAACATCTCCACCCGAAGTATGTCTCGCATCATAAAATCTGACCTCGGGATGAGTGCCTTTCGACGATCAACGGGACATTTGCTGACTGAGCAGTTGAAGCAAATTAGGAGCACCAGATCGAAAGAGCTCCTTCGGCGGTACGGCAACAACAAACATCGAGAAATTTTATTTACCGATGAAAAAATTTTTACGGTGGAGGAACATTTCAACCGCCAAAATGATAAGGTGTATGCCCACAGCTCCGCAGAAGCCCGAGAAGTTGCCACTAGGGTACAGCGAGGACATCATCCAGCATCAGTCATGGTATGGTGGGGTGTCAGCTACGAAGGGGTCACCGAGCTTCATTTTTGCGAAAAAGGCGTAAAAACTGCAGCGAAAAATTATCAAACGGACATCCTGGAGGGATGTGTGAAGCCGCTGAACTCTACGCTATTCAACAATCGACATTGGGTTTTCCAGCAAGATTCTGCGCCAGCCCACAAAGCTCGAACCACACAAGCGTGGTTGGAAACCAATATTCCACAGTTTATAAGGGCGACGGAATGGCCTTCTGGGAGCCCAGATTTGAATCCCCTGGACTACAAACTGTGGGCGGAGTTAGAGTCCATGGTGTGCACGAGACGACACCCAAATATCGAGAGCCTTAAGCGATCTTTGACAGAAGCAGTAGCTAATTTTCCGCTAGAAACAGTGCGTACTGCTATCGATGACTGGCCCAACAGATTAAAGAGCTGCGTTAAGGCTAAAGGCGGCCACTTTGAATAATTTGTTGCTTATTTTACTTCCATTAGTATGCCAAAATAAAATATATTTTCCTTTGTCAAAAACTCTTTTTCATTTATACAAAAATTGCCCATATACGTGTGACAGAACTTATGGCACGACTAGGTATATTGAAATCATTATGAAAGTAATATATCCCGAAATTCAGACTAATAGCTTTTATACTTTTCGAGCAAATCCATTTATAACCGAATTGGGAAATTGCGTCATTTTGTATGGGATGGGGTAGAAGGGGTGGAGCTAATCATCTAATTTTTTTTACCCTTACTAACAATTTTAAATAAATATTAAGTGCAGAATTTCAGCTTGCTAAATTTTATACACATTGAGTAAATTAGCTTAGAGTAATTCATGACAAGTACAGTTTGTATGGGAGGTGGTAGAAGGAGGGAAAGGACACGCAAAATTTTTATACGGTAGATTTATATTATCATAAAAGTAATATATTCCAAATTTCAGGCCAATAGCTTTTATACTTTTCGAGCAAATCCGTTTATTGTCAAATTGCGCATTTGTGTCATTTTGTATGGGAGGGGATAGAAGAGGTGGAGCGATTTGGCCCGTTAACGAACTTGACCTTACTTTTTTGTCAAAAACGATGTGTACGAAATTTGAGCTTTCTAGCTCAACGCGTTCTCAAGCTAGAGAACGAACGGACGGACGGACATCCGGTTTTGAGATTTTTGAGTGATAATATTAAATTCTGTATTCATCATTTTTTTCTCCGAGCCTTATTTCTTGGCGTTACAAACCTTAGAGCAAACTTATAATACTCTCAGATTCCATCTAGAGTATAAAAATGATGTATACATATTCTTCATTCGAGTACTCAGGCATTTCGAAATTATTTTCTAAATTTTAGTGACACCTTCTACTTTTAACAATGTAACTAAAACTGATAAAAATTTGAAGTAAGATTTGCTTTTATACGCTTTTCAATTTGTTAGGTACCCTATTAAAAAAGGCAAAGTGTTGCACCTAGTTGTGTTGAAAATCATTTTAATTTAATTCATTTCCTCGATAATTTAAATACTAATTAAAGGACATTCCTCGATAATTTAAATAGTAATTAAAGGACACAAAGAATATTTCAGTTTAACAACATTCAGGTAGTTTTTTCAGAACGAGGGTTGCTTTATAGCATATTTTATTTTTAAGCCATATGTATTTTCGCTTATTACCTGGAAAACGAGAAAACCTAAGTCAAAAATATGTGTGCATCTTTTATAGACAATAATATGGAACATAAAAAAACAACATTAAAATGACATTTTTATAATGCGTTTTTTTGAGAAAAACTACATTGATCCCAGAATTTTGAGGGTCAAAGTATCAAAAATTTGTGTTCTGAAGCAAATACCTCAGGATTGGGTACAGTTACAATGCGGCGGACTATTACACCAAATTATAGGTAATTCGATTCCCTAAAGAACAAGCTATAACACTTTGAATTGCGATTATTAGTTTTCAAGATATAGCGTTTTGAGTGAGTGAGGATACAGGTCCGAAACACTTTTCTTGATCACCCTGTATCTCCGCGGATATTGAAATTGACCATCTCCGTAGAACAATTTTTTTCTCCAAATATATCTAGGAATAACCCCTTACAAGGTGGCACATGGAGTACCAAACACCCTGTATATTTCATGAAAAAGTGCAGTTTGTATGGGAGGTGGTGGAAGGAAGGGGAGGACTCAAATAACTTTTATACAGGAGACTAAAATCACCATGAAAGTAGTATATTCCAAATTTCAGATCAATAGCGTTTATACATACGTTTCGAACAAATTCGTTTATTGTCAAATTACGAAATTATTTCATTTTTTACGGGCGGGGTAATCATCTAACTTTTTTTTATTTTGCTAATAATTCTAAATAAATATTTGGTGCACGATTTCAGCTCAATTATACACACTGGGTAAATTGGTCTAGAGCATTTCAAGAAAAACTGCAGTTTGTACCACCACCTCCCAGGTGGAAGGAGGCTGAGTACAGAAACAATTTTGTACAGTAGATTGATGTCTTTCCACTCAGGCCGTTTCATTTCGTCCTTCCATGCCATGATCGGTGAAATATCTGGATCTTTACGTTGGGCATCTTTCAGTTCTTGCTGACTCCATCCATCCTTTGGTTCGGTCGTTGTCCTCTGAATGGTTTCTCCGGCTTCTTTTCCTTCTATACGGTGACAATGCTTGCAGTTCGGTGGACAAGGACGACGTGAAAGCGCATCGGCATTACCGTGGATTCTTCCTCTTCGATGAACAATTTCAAAATCGTAGGATTCAAGCCTTTCAATCCATCTGGGTACTTGGCTTTCGGGGTTCTTAAACTGAAGTAGCCATTTAAGCGATGCGTGATCCGTTCGAAGAAGGAACTTTTGACCATAGAGATATTTGTGAAAATGTTTCGTTGCTTCTACAATGGCTAATAGCTCTCGGCCAGTTACGCAATAGTTCCTTTCTGATTTTGAGAGTACTCGGCTGTAGTATGATAGCACTCTCTCCTGCCCGTCGATCTCCTGTGATAGCACTGCTCCAATACCGACATTGCTAGCGTCAGTGTCTATGATGAAACCGTAACCTGGTTTTGGGAACGCCAGAACTGGGGAGTCGCAGAGTTGGTCTTTTATTTTCTCAAATGCTTCCTGGCACTGTTGACTCCATGTAAATGACTTTCCTTTTTCCGTTAACTGATGCAGACATTTCGCCGTGTTGGCAAAGTCTTTTACGAATCGACGGTAATATGTCGCTAAGCCTAGGAAGCTGCGCAACTGGTGTTTATCACTCGGAGTAGGCCAATTTTTTACCGCCAGTATCTTCTCCGGATCCGTCTTTACGCCATCAGCTGAAACGATGTGACCCAAGTACTTGACTTCTGCACTAAACAAAGTGCACTTTTTCGGACTCAGCTTTAATTTTGCCGCTCGCAGTCGCTGGAAGACTTCCTGTAGATTTTTTAGATGTTCCTTGAATGTTTTGCCGATAACGATCACATCATCCAGGTAAACGAGACAAGTTTTCCAGCTCAGGCCACGCAAAACGAATTCCATTAGTCTTTCAAACGTGGCTGGAGCATTGCACAGGCCAAATGGCATTACGATGAACTGCCACAGTCCACTGCCGACAGAGAATGCTGTTTTCTCTCTGTCTTTTTCATCTATCTCCACTTGCCAGTAACCACTTTTCAGATCCAACGTTGAGAACCATTTAGCATCAGTCAGGGTGTCCATGATATCGTCGATTCTTGGTAGTGGATAGCTATCCTTTTTCGTAACATCATTCAGTCGCCTGTAGTCCACACAAAAACGGGTACTGCCATCCTTCTTCTTTACCAGCACCACTGGCGATATCCACGGGCTCTTTGATTCTTCGATGATTCCGTGCTGCTCCATAGTTTTGACCATTGAATTCACTTCTCCTTGTTTTGCTAACGGTACTCTTCTTGGAGGTTGACGTATCGGTGTAGCACTTCCGGTATCTATGCGATGTTTCACTAAGTTTGTTCTGCCATAGTCGTCATTAACGGTGGAAAAGACGTCGCTGAATCCTTCGATTAGATCTACTGCTTGCTTGTGTTGTTCCCCTCTAAGGTTGCTTGACTGAAGAAGTGTTGATGTTACATTGTCCCTCCTTCTTGGCTTATTTTTAGAGGGTACGTCATGTGGTTCTGCCTTGTCGATACTCGTCACCGCCGATATTGGTTCACAGCTGCCAATCACATCTCCTTTCTTTACGCTGGTAGTGCTGTCCGAAACGTTGAGGACTTTTATTGGTACCATCATCTTCTCATTCCTTTTTACGAGTGTTTTTCCTAGTATCATACTTCGTAATGCAGGTGTCGTTTCCGGTTCTATGAGGTAGAATCGGTGGTTCCCGGGATCACCATCGAGCTCTGCCCAAATAACATTCTCGGATGACTTTGGTATATCCGCATCTTCGCACAATACAACTCGTAGCTTTGTTGTGTTGGAGGATGTTATTTCCATCGGGATTTCAATATTCCGCCACTTCATTATTCGTTGTCCTAAGTCCAGCTGGATACCTTGTGGTTTTAGAAAATCCATTCCAAGGATACACTCATCGGTAATGTCAGCTACCACGAATACATGCGAGAAGGTCAAATCCCCAAGCTGTATGTCACGAGCTATTTCTCCATGGACCGTTGTAGTTCCTCCTGTAGCAGTGCGAAGTGCGTACTTCTTGGTGTTGTGAAGCCAAGTACGATCTACGAGGTCAGATCTTAGCACTGACCGTGTTGCGCCTGTGTCGACTGTTATGATGCAGTTTAATTTGCCGACTCGACCACTCATACATAAGTCGTTTTCATAACGATGTAGTCGAGAAACTGCGATGATGGTTCCGGGGGCGTCGATTCTACCAGCCAACTTCTGCCCCATGAAGTTGGTCTTTACTCGTTTCCCGGACTGTCATTAGGCGAAGCGTGCTCTCGTGACGGTTCGCCCCTTCCTCCTCTTTGTTTAGCAGCGCAGCCGGAACAGTAGTTGATCGCTTTTCTGGGTTTGCGGCAGTCGCGTCTTAAGTGTCCTGCCTGTCCACAATTCCAGCATCGGGGAGCACCAGATCCTTCGCTCCGCTTGGTGTACTCGGCTTTCTGACACACACATTCTTCTACTATTTCTCGAACTCGATAGTTACTCCGCGAGCTTTGCTTGGCAGCTTCGAACGTCAGCCCATATACTAAGGCTTCGCCTATCGTTTTCTTACCTGCCAGTTTTAACGCCTGTTGCAGCTCTCTGTCCTGTACAGCATTGTTAAATGCGAAAACAGCTGTAGTGTTGCGTTGCTCTGTTTGCGCATTAGGCAGCGATAATAGTGTGAGTCGTTCAATATCGCGTGCCAGCTCTTGAAGTGTTTCACCATTCTTTTGAGTTCGGTTGTACAGTTGAGTTTTGTAGATGTCTCGCATGTGGTCACTGCCGTAATGAAGATCCAATGTCCGGACTAACGTTGAAAAATCTTGTTGTTGCTCCTGCGGAATCGTTTGAAGAACTTCTGCTGGTGGGCCTCTTAACGCCAATATAAGAGCCGTTCCTCGTTCCAGATCATTCCAATGGTTGTTTCTTGCGGCAGCCTCAAATTGGGTCTTATAAATAGCCCACGGTGTTTGTCCATCGAAGATTGGAGCCTTGAGACCCTTGTGCGCAACATGCTCTGTCTTGATGACTCCGGTCGCTTTTACATTATCGTCCTTTTTTAGGCGTTCGACTTCTTCTTCGAAGACTCGAAGTTTCTTCTCTACGTTTTCTTCTATTGCTTTACTCATGGTGTCTATTTTATTATTTTGTAGTTCCAATTTATGGTTGAGGTCCCTTGAGGTCTGATCTAATTTCTGATTAATGTCCGTTGTCACAGCTGATTGTTGATCTAATTTGTTCATCATCTGTTGCATTAACTGTGTTAGAGCATCCGATGTACCAGAACACTCCTCCTCACGAGTTTCTTTGATTTGGAACTCAAAACTATCTGCATCTTCACCCTCAGCCTGCAGTGTCTCGATCATACGGCTGACAAGTTCAGACTTGCTCCCTATCGTAGATAACTCGCGTCTACTGAGCTCTTCCTTCAGCTCCGTTACTTTTAAGTCCTTTAAATAACGCGGCATTTTCACTTAAATTTACCTCACTGCTCACTAAATCACTCGGGAATATTCGATTTCACAAAATTCTCACTGTCCGTTCGAGAATTTTAGTTCCGCGATTTTACTTCGCTAATTAAAGTCACTGTTCACTAGAGCACTCGAGAATATTCGATTTCACAAAATTCTCACTGTCCGTTCGAGAATTTTAGTTCCGCGATTTTACTTCGCTAATTAAAGTCACTGTTCACTAGAGCACTCGAGAATATTCGGTTTCACCAAATTCTCACTGTCCGTTCGAGAATTTTAGTTTCACTTTTCCGCTCTCACAAAATTATCCGTTCCGAGAATTTTTAATTTCACTCGCGATTTTTAACCCGAATTTATCCTTAAAATCTCACTTCTGACACCAATTATTGCGAGCTAGAGGTTCGCCGGATTTCAGGAAAAACACAATTCGATTAAAAATAAAGGATAATTTATTAATTCGCACTTTTATACAATTTCCCGATCACTTCGCCTTTTCACAACACTGTCGCGTGTTTTACTATCGCTTTCTTGTACCGGTTCGCGTTCTTCCACCGATAGGTGTCGCTCAATGACTAACTCTTGTCTGAAAGCTGCGGTATTTATATTGGGGTTTTCCCAATTCTCGAACCTTGTGGTGTATTCTTCGGGTGGGTATGTGTGTGTGTCTAGACTATTCCAGGTTTTGCTTGAACGTTCTAGATGGCGTTTTACACAGTAGGGGATACTGTTCTACATCATTCTCGACGATTCGAGAGAGAGATCGAATTGCGTGGTTGCCAGATCTGTAACAATATTGTAAATATTGTGCTGGCACCGATATTGAATTCGCCTGGATGTGAGAGAATGCGGCGAGCTTTCCCTTCATATGACTATTTTCTTGTACTGAGTGAGACATCTTTATGTCTTCACTTATCTCTGGTGTAACATTGCGCGACTCTTAAAACGAAACCAGAATGGTTATAACGCTCCGAAATAGAACTATGAAATGAAACCAAAATTCCTTAAGCAAGCACCAATTTAGTTACTTTCCCCCATTTTACAAAATTTCGAAAATACTGTCTTCAATTAAAAATTGTGATTCCCCGAAAGTTGAGAACTGAAGGGGAAATAGAAGAATTCTCGGTGCTAGACCTAGAGACATCTGGCGGAATTACAGAGAAGAAAATGACAAGAAGTGACATTTACACTAAATTCACGAACTGTTTGCAAACGAAAAGAAAATTTGACCACAAAACTGAACAAAAATGGCAAACATTACGGCTGCAGCGATTGCAAACCGAAATAAGAAACATTTCCTTGGAATTCCTGCTCCATTAGGCTATGTTGCAGGTGTCGGACGAGGGTAAGTTTCTTGTTATTCGCACTAAGACTGCAATTTTCCATCTCTAACCTAAAACTTTTTCAACTTTCCTTAATTTGCGCACAATTTTAGAGCGACAGGATTTACAACTCGTTCGGATATTGGTCCGGCCCGCGATGCCAATGATGTTTCGGACGACCGGCATGCTCCGCCAGCTGCGAAACGTAAGAAAAAAGAGGAAGAAGAGGAGGACGATGAAGATTTGAACGATTCGAACTACGATGAATTCAGCGGCTACAGTGGCTCTCTATTCTCAAAGGATCCGTACGATAAGGACGACGAAGAAGCCGATGCTATCTACGAATCGATCGACAAACGAATGGACGAGAAGCGCAAAGAATACCGCGAGAAACGAATGAAAGAAGATTTGGAGCGTTATCGTCAGGAACGTCCGAAAATCCAGCAGCAATTTTCCGATTTGAAACGAAACCTGGCGAATGTAACATCCGAAGAGTGGGCAACAATTCCCGAAGTCGGCGACAGTCGCAACCGGAAACAACGAAACCCGCGCGCCGAAAAATTCACACCATTGCCGGACAGTGTTCTATCGCGAAATCTTGGCGGTGAAACCGCTACGAATTTGGATCCCCGATCGGGCCTTGCATCGGTCGTTCCGGGTGTAGCGACGCCCGGTATGCTGACACCAACCGGTGATTTAGATCTTCGGAAAATCGGACAGGCTCGAAATACTCTGATGAATGTGAAACTATCGCAAGTTTCGGACTCTGTGACCGGGCAAACTGTTGTCGATCCGAAAGGCTATTTGACCGATTTGCAGAGCATGATCCCGACCTACGGCGGCGACATCAATGATATTAAAAAGGCCCGGCTGTTGTTGAAGAGTGTGCGTGAAACAAATCCGAATCATCCGCCTGCGTGGATTGCCAGTGCCCGGCTCGAGGAAGTTACCGGGAAGGTTCAGATGGCGAGGAATTTAATAATGCGCGGCTGCGAAATAAATCCACAGAGTGAGGACTTGTGGCTGGAGGCGGCACGATTGCAGCCTCCCGATACCGCAAAAGCGGTTATTGCGCAGGCTGCACGGCATATTCCGACATCGGTCAGGATTTGGATTAAGGCGGCCGATCTGGAAACGGAGCAAAAGGTAAAAGTCCCTGTTCAAAATCAAAAACAATACCATCAAGCAAAATCTTTTTTCTTTATTCAAATAGGCGAAACGTCGCGTCTTTCGCAAAGCTCTTGAGCATATTCCAAATTCCGTCCGTCTCTGGAAGGCCGCCGTCGAACTGGAGAATCCTGATGATGCCCGCATTTTACTTTCACGTGCTGTTGAATGTTGTAATACCAGCGTTGAGCTCTGGTTGGCTTTGGCTCGTCTCGAAACCTACGAGAATGCCCGCAAAGTTTTGAATAAAGCTCGTGAAAATATTCCAACCGATAAACAAATTTGGACAACAGCTGCTAAACTGGAAGAGGCAAACGGAAATATTCACATGGTAGAGAAGATCATAGATCGAGCGCTTACATCGCTCGGAGCGAACGGCGTCGAAATCAATCGGGAACAGTGGTTTCAGGAAGCTATCGAAGCGGAAAAATCCAATGCTGTACACTGCTGTCAGTCGATTATACGAGCCGTTATTGGAATCGGGGTCGAAGAGGAGGATCGCAAGCAGACGTGGATTGACGATGCCGAATTTGTAATTTTCTAAATTTCAATTCAAGATTAAATTACTCTTTTTTTTTTAATTACAGTGTGCCAAAGAGAACGCTTTCGAATGCGCCCGTGCCGTCTACGCCTATTCCCTTCAAGAATTTCCCTCAAAGAAAAGTATTTGGTTGCGCGCTGCATATTTCGAAAAAAATCACGGTACTCGTGAAAGTTTAGAAGCTCTACTGCAACGAGCCGTCGCCCATTGCCCCAAATCCGAAGTACTTTGGCTAATGGGTGCCAAATCGAAATGGTTAGCTGGCGATGTACCAGCAGCGCGTGGCATTCTCTCGCTTGCGTTCCAGGCCAATCCCAACTCCGAGGACATTTGGTTGGCAGCCGTAAAACTGGAGAGTGAAAATTCCGAATATGAACGGGCCCGACGATTGCTGGCCAAGGCCCGTGCTTCGGCTCCAACTCCTCGTGTCATGATGAAATCCGCAAAATTAGAATGGGCCCTGGAGAATCTCGGCGATTCGCTTAAACTGCTTGACGAGGCCGTTAAAGTTTTCCCGGAATTTGCAAAACTCTGGATGATGAAGGGTCAAATCGAAGAGCAACAACGGAAATTGGACGATGCTGCCGCAACTTACACGATTGGATTGAAAAAATGCCCGAATTCGATTTCTCTGTGGATCCTATCCTCTTCGCTCGAAGAACGAAAAGGAACACTCACCAAGGCCCGATCGATATTAGAACGCGGTCGCTTGAAGAATCCAAAAACAGCACATCTTTGGCTCGAAGCAATCCGAATCGAACTTCGTGCTGGACTGAAGGAAATCGCCAATACATTAATGGCTCGAGCCCTGCAAGAATGTCCGAATTCCGGGGAGCTATGGGCCGAATCGATATTTATGGAAGCAAAACCACAGCGAAAAACAAAATCGGTTGATGCGCTAAAGAAATGCGAACACGATCCGCATGTTCTGTTAGCTGTATCGAAACTTTTCTGGTCCGAGCATAAAATGCAAAAATGTCGCGATTGGTTCAATCGAACGGTGAGTTGAATTTAGATTTGAGCGAAAAAAAAAGAGTTTATTGGTTTCATTTCCAGGTCAAAATCGATCCGGATTTGGGTGATGCTTGGGCATATTTTTATAAATTTGAACAATTGCACGGCAACGAAAACGATCAGACTGCCGTCGTTGAGCGTTGTGTTGCCGCCGAACCGAAACATGGCGAGGCCTGGTGTCGAGTCAGTAAAAATATTACTAATTGGTGCTATAAAACGCCCGAAATTTTAACGGCCGTTGTCAAAGAACTAACTATTCCGACTTGAAGATGAAAAACGAATTTTTTTTTTAGTTTTTTTTTAAATGTAATATGATAAGCCCTTAAATAGAGAATGAAAAGTTGAAGATAGATAAAGTGTATATTTTGAATAATGTGGTCTGCAGAACATAGAATAACAAATGGAAGCCAAATGGTGAGTTAACGTAGAAAATTTGGATTTGATTGAATTGAAAGACAAGTAATTCCGAAAAACATTGCAAACCGCAGCAGCCTTCGAAAATTTAAAGCGCCTAATTTTTGTGGATGCGCATTTTTTTAATCACATTTTTCGTACCAGTTTTTAATTTTTCTCCTCCCGCATACAGTGTACCAATAGTGTCTTCGTACAGCAGCTATTTGAAACTCAAGTGATAAGAAATAATAAATTGTTGCAAGAAATTAAAAAAGTTTTAATGCAGATTTATTCATTACAACAAAAACTAGTCCATTTAAATTATTCATTACAAAGCTATTAACTAAAATTAAAACAAAGTCGACAATTTGCCTCCAATAATGTCTTCGTGCATTTAAGATTTCGCTTGCCCTTCGATCTCTTGGCTGATAATTATCGATCATAATTATTTCCCACTCATAACGGTTTGTAATAACAGTAAACAAACAAACACGTGTGTTTACTGTCAAATGTAAATTTTATGAGTTTCGCTCAGTATAAATCGAAATAATGCCTGGTAAATACTTGTCGTTTGAAGAGCGTAAGCTTATAGTGAATTTTCACGTAAAGGAGTAAAAATCATACGCAGAAATAGCCAAACTACTATCCCGGAGCCGTTCTACTATCCAATCTGTAATCGGGCGCTTTAAATATGAAGGCCGCGTAGAGAATAAGTCTAAATCAGGACGCCCTGCAATTCTCACTGATGCAGATCGGCTGCAAATCAAGCGTATGATTGCCAAGGATCCGTTCATAAGTGCACCAAAAATTAGTGCAGAGCTCCGTCAATCCAATCAAAAAGAAGTTCATCCAGAAACAGTACGAAAATGCGTGATTGATATCGGACTTAAGTCTCGTACACATCGCAGAAAGCCACTGCTAAGTGAAGTAAATCGCAAAAAACGTTTGGACTTCGCTCGGCAATACCAAAATGCATCTCTCGAGTTCTGGCGCAATGTTATATGTTCTGATGAGTCCAAATACAACATTTTTGGGTCTGATGGGAGACTTAGAGTGTGGAGAAAGCCAGGGGAAGCTTACAACCCAAAAAACACCATCAAAACTGTAAAACACGGCGGCGGCGGCGTAATGGTATGGGGCTGTATGGCTGCCAGCGGCGTTGGAAACTTAGAAATAATTGAAGGAATCATGGATCATCGGGCATATATTGAAATTCTCATGAGAAATCTGGAGCCAAGTGCTGAAAAATTGGGTTTATCAAAGGATTTTTACTTTCAACAAGATAATGATCCTAAGCACATGGCTCATAATACTAGGATGTTCTTGGCGTACAAAACTCCACATTTGCTTAAGACACCACCGCAAAGTCCTGACCTCAATCCCATTGAGCACATGTGGAACATGCTGGAAAAAAGGATCAGGACTCATCATATTAGCTCGAAACCTCAGTTAAAACAGGCTCTTCTGGAGGAATGGGCGAAAATAGAGCCAAACTATGCAAAAAAACTTGTAGAATCGTTGCCACACCGCCTTAAAGCCGTAATTGAAAATAAAGGCTACCCAACTAAATATTAACAAATAAACTGCCAACAAGTCGGGCGAAACTTTATTATTCTTGGGACAAGTTGTGGATGAGTGGAAAGTCAATATGCAGGTTAGAGTGGTTAGGGAAGGCTAAGTGAAAGGGAGTTCTTGGGCAGGGCTGTTGTCAATGTAACAATATTTCATTCATTTCTGCAAGTTTGGGTTTTTATGAGGGGAGGAGGAGGGTAAGAGGGTGGATGTTAATAGCTTTTTAATTAATTGCTTGAATTACGTCCAATATTCTCTGTATAGAATGTGTTTCATAGACGAAGTTGCATAGAATTTTCATAAAATTCGGTGTATTTTACATTCACGAAACCGAACATTTGTATGGCAGGGGGTAGAGAAGGTAGGGGAATCGTAAAATTTGATATGCATTTTTATTTCGCTTCTCTTGTAAGGTGCTTGTATAAAATTTCAAATTCGGAGCTTTTAGTTTGTTGGTTATTAGTTGATTTAACGAAATTGGTCGAAATCATAGTTTTGTACGGGAGGGGGTAGAAGGGCGAGCGCGATTTCAAAACTTTTAAAGCAACTTCATTTGAATTATTTTTATAAGTTTTTGTGCAAAATTTGAAATTGATAGTTTTTAAAAGTTAGCTGGCAACTTATTTCTTAAAAATGCTCGAAAAAATAATTTTGTATGGGAGGGGGTAGAGGAGGGAGGGGAATCGTAAGACTTGCGATGCAATTTTCTTTTTTTTCTGTTGTAAGATGCTCGTACAAAATTTCAAGTTCGTAGCTTTTAATTTGTTGATTATTAGTTGATTTAATGAAATTGGTCGAAATCATACTTTTGTATGGGAGGGGGTAGAAGGGCAAGCGCGATTTCAAAACCTTTAACGTAATTTCATTTCAATTATTTTGGTAAGTTTTTATGCAAAATTGCAAATTGATAGCTTTTAAAAGTTAGGTGATTTAAAAATGTCGAAAAAATAATTTTGTATGGGAGGGGGTAGAAGTTTTAAAGGTTTTCGACCAGTTAATATTTCGTATATTTAGGGATTTTTTTTTAAATGCATTTTCCAAGTTTTCAAGTTTCTACCTTAAAATTTCACTCAAAAATTTTCAGCTTATGTGCTTTTTTCAATGCACATGAAACACCTTGTGCACGTTAGACCGGGGGGGTCGGTTTATAACAATTATGGATCAAGTTATTATTATTTTTCTATGTACATCAAATAGACGTATTCACATGCAAAATTTAAACTTTGTATCTTTCAACAGAGTCCTAAAAAAATCACTCAAAATTTTCGACATTTTTGCTTATTACCTCCCTCCCCTTTCACCTCCCAACTTAAAATTCTTACCAAAATTAACCATTATGTAGTTCTACAATCTGACAAATTTTTGATTTGATATCTGTACCTTTTTTTGAGATATAAGGATTCGTAATTTTGAAAAGTGCGCCATTTTTGAAATGCTCCCCATTTTCCCCCACTACTATTATTTCAACATGTTATATTTTTTTGTATTTTCTTAGTATAGCTTATTATGAGTTTCAAGTTTCAATTACATAGCTTAAGAGATAGTTGAGATATTCATTTTGAAGTGTTTTTCTTTGCACCCCCCCTGACCCTCGCCCTTACAATAATTAACCACTCTCTAAGCTGATTCCGAAGGAACTATATGCAACACTGATGGTCCCAAAATATGAATTTTTTACGATAAGTAATTTCGAAGATATAATCATTTGAAAAAACAATTCGGCCGACAATTTGTTTTTAGCCCCCCCTTTTCGGACACCAATGGATAAAAAAATTAAATTATTTTTAAAAGTTGTCCCACAAACCCTTCTGTATGTGTGTTGAGTTTTAGCTTCCTAGCTGTTACCATGGTTGAGATATTTGAATTCGTATTTTTTGGCTTAAGCGCTCCCCCCGTCTCCCCCTGAACCCGTACACCCCCCAAAATGGGTATCCGACTGAGATCCGCAACTATCTACAATCCTTCTAAAAATGAACTTTCTATCTTGAAGGGTTTGGGAGGTAATGTACGCTGAGCGTACACGTCGGCGTACGGCGTACAGACAGACGGATTTTTTTTTTTGCATTTTTCGTCATGAAACGCGAAAAAACTAAATTTCAGGGTAGCAAATTTTTTTTTTTTCCAAGTCGATCACCATACTTTATTATTAAAATAATAAAGTAAAATGTATCTATAGTTTTACAGATTTTTCATAAACAGTTTCGTAAGTGTACGAAGACATTATTGGAGGCAAATTGTCGACTTTGTTTTCTTTTCAGTTAATGACTTTGTAATGAACAATTGAAATGGATTAGTTTTTGTTTCTAATTTAAATAAAAATGTTTAATGAATAAATCTGCATTAAAATTTTTTCAAATTTCTTGCAACAATTTATTGTTTTTTATCACTTGAGTTTCAAATAGCTGCTGTACGAAGACATTATTGGTACACTGTATATTTAAATTTCACAATTCCGTTTAAAATTTCCCGAAATCATGTCTGCTCATCGTCGAACCAGCCCGAATAGCTTATGACATATTTACCCATTCGAACGGGTTATAAATGCCTGCACGACACTGGTGTAATAGTTATGTATAATTATTAAAATAACGATTAAAAAAAAAGAAGAAATTAATTTTATTAATTTTCAACCTCCTAGCTGTCAACTCTAGTATACAAGAAAATTGTATAAGCTACTTAGTTACAAAAAACATTAG
This sequence comes from Chorisops tibialis, assembly GCA_963669355.1. Taxonomy (NCBI): domain Eukaryota; kingdom Metazoa; phylum Arthropoda; class Insecta; order Diptera; family Stratiomyidae; genus Chorisops; species Chorisops tibialis. The sequence continues at coordinate 164,316,548 of OY770263.1, read as the reverse complement.
TTGCTTTGCTCAATATTAAAACACGCTTTTTTTTAAAAGTCCCTAGTTCGGATTAAACACGTCTACCGTCCATATCTCCTGGGCTCACGAACGACACGACCCGAACGAGTCCTTTTTTCTGTGGTAGAAGGTAAATCAGCAACAGGACAATTAACGATCGGTATTGGCGTCTCAATTGCTTCAAACTCCGCTCCTGAACTGTCACTATTAGTGATTTTGTAATTATCGGACGCGTTTTCGCTATTATACACAACCACTGTGAGATCTGGTTCATTTGCTTCGCACATTTGACGGTCATTGCATTTTTCTGTTATCACAGTTTGACCCCGTGGCGGAACGATCTGTATTTTTTTCATGTTGTCATTAGATGTAAATGATCCACCCTGAATAAAGTCTTCATACAGTAAATCACTAGCGTTGAAACCGTCGTTCTTTGTTCTGGCAATAAACCGTCGATTCCGTCTGAAGTGACTATTAAAGCTATCCCTAATGATGTATTATCGACCAACAATGGTTGCGTGGAACCATTCTTTTCCTGTTTTCTTAAAAATAACGAGATCACCAATGTTGAGTTCCGGTATTGCTCTCGATTGAAGTAATACCTCTGCTTTTCTCTCTTCTGTTCAATCTTTTCTTGAATTTCTTTTTCCTTCAAAACATTTCTACACAAAAGCGACTTCGATACTGGGATTTTCGTTTTGAGTAATCGTCCACTAAATAATTGACAAGGTGCTAATTGCATGCTTGGAACAGGAGCTGTATTATATTCAAGAATGCGATACTGATATTGCTTTGTCTCGTTTGCCTCATGACAGCGTTTTAAAATATTTTTTGCTATAGCGACGCCCTTCTCAGCCAATCCATTACTTTGCGGATGTCTTGGACTAGAATACTGCATTACGATATTGCATTCATCCGCGAATTTGTCGAATGCCTCACTGTTAAATGGATTGTTGTCACACTTGAGCTTTGTTGGATATCCACAATAGTCAAACCGTTTTCTGAACTTGTCAATTACGTGACTTGCCGTTTTGTTTTTTAAATATTCCACAATTATAAATCCCGAGTATGAGTCAATAAGAGAAATGAAATTTGATCCCGCATATTCAAAAATATCTATTCCAGCTATATGAAAAGGATATTCCGGCGTTTCGTCTTGCATCAGAAGCTCTTTTTGATTATTACGTGTGAATTTTTCACAGATATTACAAGCAGTGACCAGTTCCTTGATTTGTGCGTTCATATTCGGCCAATGATGATGCATTCTCGCACGTGCAAGTGTCTTTTCAATTCCTAGATGTGGCGCATGTAGCCATTTCGTGATGCGGTTTTGCAATTCTGTTGGAATTACCAGTTTGCAGTCACCGAACAGAAGACCATTTTCAAAGTTTAGTTCTGATTTGTATTTGTAAAATTCCTGACCAAAGTTGTCCAATTGGTGGTATGACGGCCAACCACTTTCAACATATTCACAAATTCGTTTGTATTTCTCATCGCGTTCAATGATTAAACAGTAAAATTTGTAATTTTCTTCCGATAGACATGTTCGCGTTATTGTATGAATCATGCTTGAAAGTTCAAGGACCTCTTCAACCCTGCTTCCACCATGAATTCACGACCATACACATAATAATGAAATCGCTCACACGCGAACACGATTGCTAAAAGTTCTTTTTCGATTTGTGCCCATTTTTGTTCGCTCTTGCTCAATGTACGAGACGCATAAGCCACTGGCTGTCCGTCTTGCATCAGAACGCATCCAAGGCTATCTTTTGACGCATCCGTCTAGATGACAACCGGTTTGGTTTTATCATATACAACCAGAACTGGATCGGATAAGATGACGCTCAATATTTCACTCAGCTCACAATCATGCGCGTTTGTCCATTCGAATTCAACATCGTTTCTTGTGAGATGACGAAGTTGTGCCGTTTTTTGTGACAAATTCGGAATGAACTTTGCCAGATATTTGAAAAACCCTAAGATTCGCAACACGTCTTGTTTATTTTCCGGTTTTTTAATATTAGCAACTGCCTCGCAGTTTTTGCTCTTTGGCTTCAGCTGACCATGTGACAAAATATGGCCCATGTATTCAACCTGCGTTTGTCGATACTGAACTTTGTCAGGATTGAATTTAACTCCATTTTTGCTTGCCCGCTCCAGAACCAATGACAATGTTTTGTCATGATCTTCTTCCGTTGCAACTGCGATGCCCAAATCATCAAAGTACTCGATGACTCCAGGTATATCTCCAAATATTTGCACCATGTTTCGTTGAAACATTTCCGGTGCACTGTTTATGCCGAATGGTACGCGATTGAATTTGTATGGGTCATAAACGTTGTTAAATCAGAGCTTTTTTCGTCCAATTCCATTTGCCAAAATCCACTAGACAAGTCGAGAACAGTGAAAATCTTCATATCCGCTAATTGGCTGGTAAAGTCATCAATCGTAGGGATCAAAAAATGTTCGCGTTTAATTGCGTTATTTAACGGCTTCGGATCCAAACAAAGTCTTAATTTACCGTTAGGGTTTCTCAACTATCTGCAAATTGTTTACCCAATCCGTGGGATAGGTCACGGATGATATAATGCCGTTCTGTTCCATTTGCTTCAATTCTTTTTCCAAGGGCTTGAGTAGACTGTAAGGTACTCGTTTTTTATAATGTAGAGCCGGTTCGGCGTTTTCCTTAAGAATGATTGATTGCTTACGAGGGAACTTACCCAGCCTCTCAAACAAATCACGATATATTTCCACAAAGTTTTCTTTTGTTAGAGGCAAACATGCAATGGAGTCAATGTCCAAACGCTTAATCAAGTTAAAATCAACAGATGTTTTCAATCCAAGTATTGGTTCCCGACTATTATCCACTACGAGAAATATTGACCTATTTTCCGTTTTTCTTTTTCCATCAAAACAGTCTAATTTTACAGTAACGAAAATTTCAATTTTATTATCGTTGTAATCGTAGACTGGATAATTCAAATTCTTATTCTCCTTTTTTCTATTTAATCTTTCGACCACTTTGATTGGCACACAATTAACATCAATTTTGAATACAACAGTTTGGTCTCCTATTTGATACTCTTTAGTCCACTTCAGACTGTTTGATCCGATACTACTTATTCTAAAAACTGTTTCATCTGCCCAGTTAAGTGTTGATAGCTTCTTTGCATCATTTTGATTTGGTTTTTTTCCAATCCACTGGTTCTCACTTTCGGCTTTGATTTACAGAATTTACTGAAATGTCCTTGTTTTCCACATGAATGGCAATTGATGCTTCGTGCACGGCATTCCTTGATGTGGTCTGGTCCAAATAGTCCACCACCATGACGCGAAATTGCATTTACGGAAGATGACACTTCTTCATTCAAGGCGTACACACTTTGATATCCAACACTTTTCTCCAACAACAATTTGTTTTAATTCGCTATCTCGAAAGCTTTGCATCTGTCAACGATGTCCGCCAACTTTTCGTTTTTCATGTCAAGTAATTTCAATTGTAACTTCTTGTCGTTCACACCAATAATGATTCGATCAATCAGCATCAATCAATCAATCAAATTCCTGTTAAGACCCCCTATAGGGGCATAAGACAGAAACAACTCTCTTCCACAAGGCGCGATCCTGAGCATCGGCCTTAAGCTGTTGCCAGGACTTGTTTATTCCTCTGGCCTCCTGCTCAACTGCTCGCTTCCATGTGTTACATGGTCGACCAACCCGACGTCTTCCTTGAGGATTATAATCCAGAGCCTGTTTTGCGATATTTTGCTCGGGTTTCCTCAAAGTATGACCGATCCACTGCCACTTCCGCCGTTGAATCTCAATACCTATTTTAGTCTGGCCAGTTGTACTCCAAAGTTCGTCGTTGGAGATCACTTCTGGCCAGAATATTCCAAAAATGAGCCGGAGGCATTGGTTTACGAAAGTCTGTAGTTTCTTGGTAAGTCGAACGGTCACTTTCCACGTAGTACAACCATACAACAACACAGATTTGACGCATGCGTCAAAAACTCGCAGCTTCGTGCGAAGGGAGATCTCTCTTAACCTCCAGAAAGGGGAAAGGATACCGAAGGCCTGACGAGCTTTATTTAGCCGAGCCTCAACATCCTTTTCGGCTCAGACGTCCATGCTGACAATGCTTCCAAGATAGCAAAAATCTTGCACCTCTTCCACATCCTGTCCGTTAAGAACAATCGGTGTGCTTGCGTTCGAACCCATGTGCATGTACTTGGTTTTACGCACATTTATTTTCAGTCCCGCCTCTTTGCATTTAGAATGCAACGAGCGAACATTTGACTCTAAGTCCGAACGGTTATGTGCAAGCAAACACACGTCATCAGCATAATCAAGGTGACTTAAGATGTTAAATAGTCTCCATTGAAGACCCTTACCTTCCCCACCTTCCAGTGCAGCTTTCAAGATGTTATTTATTACCACCAAAAACAGGGCTGGTGATAATATGCAGCCTTGTCTGACACCCGTTCGCACAGGGAAGCTCTCAGACAGCTCTCCGCTATGCAAGACGCGACACCTTGCATCTTCGTAGGATTCTTTAATCATAGCTATATCTCTCCTAAGCAAAGCATTTCATATGTAATCTCGGAATCCAACCTGATAAACTGCGAGAGTGCTCTCGACGACATCACTAATCCTATTGAGAATTACCTTAGCCATAATTTTTGATACGGGAGTAAGTAGACATATACCACGCCAATTGCCACAATCCCGAAGGTCGCCCTTCTTCGGAATTTTCACAATGACGCCCTCCTTCCATTCAGTCGGATATCTTCCCTCACTCCACACCTTAGTGAAGAGTGGGAGGAGTATATCGGCTGTTATTTCCGGGTCCGCTTTGAGGAGTTCGGTTGGTAGTCCATCTATACCTGGAGCTTTCCCTCCCGCCATTGACCGAATGGCGGAAACTATCTCTTCCTTATCTGGAGGATCGTCCCTAATAGAGGATTGTTGCGGTTGGATGTTTGGTAGTTATTCTGTTTCCGGAATATCTTCCTCTGACAAGATGTTTAAAATATCAGAGAAGTATTCCTTCCATCGCCGCAACTGGTGTTCACTCATATTAAGGAGAGTTCCGTTGACATCTCTCACCAGGTGGTTGGCGGTGAAATTCCTGTTCGTCAACTGTTTCATGATTTTGAAAAGTGAACCCATATCCCCAAGGTAAGCCGCAGATTCTGCCTTGTTTGCCAGATCTTCGATGGCCTTTCTCTTGTCGCGTCTAGCGGCCTTCTTAAGCTGTATATGAGCATCGCGGTAGTTCTGCCTCAAGTCGGGCGTTCGTTGGTTGACATCGGGTTGAGAGATGATTGCCAATTTGGCTTTTTTCCGATTGCCAACCTTGACCCATGTGTCTTGCGACATCCAGGGTTTCTCACCGCTTTGCACATATCCCACAGATTCTTCAGTACTAGTTAGAAAAGTGTTTCTGGTTGCCTCCCAATTGGCATCCAGTGTGCGCATTTCATATTCACCCAATGTGGACGAATTTTCGCGTAGAATAGTGGTGTATTCGCGTTTTTTGTTGGGATCTCTAAGTTTATCCACATTAAGCTTGCGCTTCATTTGAAGAATTTGTTGTCGTCGGATAGCTGCTGTACACAATCTCAAGCAGGCAACCATCAAGTGGTGATCGCTCCCCACGTCAGCTCCACGTTTCGCTCGCACATCGAGGAGACATCTTCTCCATCGGCGACTTATAGCCAAATGGTCGATCTGGTTCTGAGTAACACCATCAGGGGAAACCCAAGATGTTTTATGATGACTCTTGTGTGGAAAAAGAGTCCCTCCGATGACCATTTGCCGAGTACTACAAAACTCCACAAATAATTCGCCGTTTTCGGGCCTCTTAATCCAAGGTCGTGACGCGTCGACCCAAGGGTCACCATGCCTTCCCATGACGTGTTCTAGTCCAGTGTTGTCTGATCCAACCTGGGCGTTCATATCTCCTGAGATGATAATAATATCACCTCTTGGAACACGTTCGAAGGTGGCACTCAGTTGGCTATAAAACTCCTCTTTGTCACCAGATGTTGCGGTATTAGTTGGTGCGTAGCACTGCAGAATTGTGACGTTTCTGACACTGGTCCTGAGCCTGACAACGATAATCCTATCCGAGATTGGTTCCCAGCTAATGAGACTGTTTCTCGCCTTCGGTGTAAGGACGAACGCCACGCCATTTCTGGCTTCACTTTCAGGGCCAATGTACAGAATAGTGTTTCCGCTAGGGGTTCGTTCTTCTCCTGATCCTGTCCACCTGACCTCGCTCAATCCCAAGATTTGGATGTTATAGTGCTCCATTTCACGGTCGATCACCGATTGGCGGTGCAAGGACCGAGTAACCCCAGCTCTTCCCCCGTCATTCAATGTTCGAACGTTCCAGAAGCCAATCATAGTCCGTTTTCGAATGCCAAAAGTCGTTACCGTAGAATCAGTCCGTATCCGAGGCGATGTATCCGTTTCTCGTATCATTTAGGTCTTAAGATCACGGGTGATAAGCCCATGATCCAGTGAGTGTCCATTTGCCATTTTTAGGGCAAGCAGGACTGGCTGTGGGTGAATTCTACAGCCCCCATCCCAGAGGGGGATAGTTAGCTCAGGTCCGTGGAGTCGCTAGGCTCCAAAGATAGTTACAGGAATTGGTAAAACCTCATCCTACAACTACCCCCTTGCGGGGACTCAATCAGCATGCATTCTTCAAATGATTTACCGCAATCACACTTGAATTCGCAATACTGGATTTGTTTACGTAACTCCGTTTCGAAATCCACAAACGCTTGCTTTTCCTTTTGCGTTATGTTATTAAATTTAAAAGATATATCGAGCGTGCCATATCCGGACGTACGTCGCCTAAAAATGGTGCAAATAAAACAAAGGGGTAAACCGTCACCGGAAATCCTAGTGAAATTCTTTGAAAACGAAGGCCGCTTGGAAGAGGAAACCGCCATAAAAATTCTATCCAACGGTTCGAAATCTGCTCCGTTTGGAGTTGTGGTGATATTCACGGACAGTTCTACGATCTTATGGCGATATTTAGAGCAACCGATATCTTTTTCTCGGCGATTATGTCGATCGTCGCATGTTCGGAATCGAGTGTGGCCTCTTACTATGTATACCGAAAATTAATTTTCCGAATTCGATTTATTTGCTCCGCGGAAATTATGAATGTCGTTTTTTCACGGAGTTCTGTACGTTTCAGACCAAATGTGAAGTGAAGTATTCGTTAAAAGTGTACCAGGTCTGCATGTATGCTTTCAATTATCTGCTACTAACAGCGGTGTTGGATAAGAAATATCTGTGCGTGCGTGCTGTACTATTGTCGAAAATTTCGACAATCGATCAAATCGATATTCCCCTTCGATTCGACGAAATATCTATCCGATCTTTTATCGTCAGATCCTTCGCCAAATTTTGAGGACCGGATATTAAAGAGCCGCACTTTACCCACAATTACAAACGGAATACTTCGTATTACTTTTCGTATCAGGCTTGCTATAGTTTCCTGAAACGAAATCAGCTCGTATCGATCAGGCGCATGACGTACTGGAACCAGGATTTCGACGATATCAGAATACTAACGAAGGAGATCCGGTAGTTATATTGCTTTATTCCGCTGCCAAATGTCTCGATGTGTTCGAAAAGAAAGCGGCAATTTTGAAATTCGACAGCGAAAAAATGATCGTTATTCCGTTCGATGCTATACCACACCCACGCTGTACACCGAATTTTGAGAATGCAGTTTCAGTTGTCAATACAAGGATTATTTCTCAGACAGCTACGAGCTGGTCTAAGGGAAAATTTTTGTAAATATCTTCAAAACATTATATAAGTAATAGTGGGTAATGCATAGTCAATTTAGTATATTCACGATTGCTGTATTCTTTGCTGCGATTTTGAGGCACTTGATGTTCTTCGCCTGTCGATTATAAGTTGGCAAGGAGTTGTAATAACGTATTGCTTCGTAGATAGGATCCTTCCTTAGTCGATTTGTCCTATAATTTCGTTTTCTTATCGAGGTTGCATTCCGTGTATTGAAATTGTGAATATCTGCATTGTACGTTATGATTATTGAAGATTTTAGTCCTTGATTTAATAAAATATTGTACATTAATTTTATCCTCTCCAGGTTTAATGTTTGTTGCAAGTTTAGCTTGTTGTAGGTTACGTAAAGATCCGCTGAATGTGTTAGATGTGGTAAATTATATACGGTCTTAATGCTTTTGTTCATAGTCCTCGATATTCTTTCCATGTTATGCATAGAGGTTTGGCTCCATAATAATATCCCATAGGTTACATTTGATAAAATAAACGAATTATACAAAATTTCTTTTATTATTGATGGGTGCTATTTTCTTGAGCACGTTATTAATGTGCGGAGTCCACGTTAGTTTTTCATCGATCGTTAATCCTAAATACTTGGTTTGTTTTGTTCTAGATAATTCGATTCCATCTATGTGGAGTTTTATATCAATATCAGCTTTATTTATTTGGTTAAATATCATGAAGTTGGTCTTCAATGCATTTAAGGTTTACCTATTGCCCAACAGCCATTTCTTAAAGAGCTTGAGGTCAGTGTTGATAAGATATTCCAATTCTGTCTGATTTCTTACTTTGTAGAGCAATAGTGTGTCATCCGCATGTACTATATATTTCGCTCTTATAACTATGTACTGGATGTAAAGTAGGTAAGGAGTGGGGCCAAGAATTGAACACTGTGGAATTCCAATGTTGATAGGTCTGGAATCATTGAATTTGACCATGTTTTTTGTTATGTAAGTACGTCCTAGAAGATGATTTTTTATTATATCGTTAGGTTTTCCTCTTATACCTATTCATTTAGACCTTGTAGCAATATTTTAGTGCATTTTTAAGATCTATAAAGATTGACTTAACATAGAAGCCTTTGTCAAGACCATCAGTTATGAATTGCATCACGTCGATTAGTGCTGATGTAGTGTTCCCATTTTCCTGGAAGCCATACTGATTTCGATCAAATCCACCATTTTCGCTTAAAAATTTTGTGATTCTTTTCTTGATAACTTTTTCAAAGATTTTGCAGATAGAGCTTGTCAGAGCGATCGGCCTATAACTGTTTCGGTCTGTATTACAACCGCTTTTGAACACTGGGGTAATCAAAGATGTCTTTAAGCAGGATGGAAATGTGCTATCAGCCATATGAAAGTTAATCGCTTTAAAAAGTGGCGACGATATAAACGATGCCAAAATTTTTTAGTAATTTGTTGTTATTTCGTCAATACCTGGAGCTATGTTCTTAAGCTCTGCTATTATTGTACTTATTTCTTTTGTACAGGTGGGATATAGAAACATGGTGTTGGTAGGACAACCGTATTTCGGATAATACTCTCCATTAGAATTTCGCAAGGGTTTCAGCTATTGAGACGAAGTGATCGTTGATCCGATTTCCAATTGCAGTATAGTCAGTCGTTAATCCTGAATTCGTGTCCAATTCATAGATTCCCGGTTGGTTATGGGAGCTGTGTTTTTGATAAGACGCCATAGTTTCCTTAGATTACCGGCTGTCGACGCAAAGCGAAAATTATAAAACTTCTTTTTGGTCAGCCGTATCATTTTTGATTCGTATGTATTCTGCTCTTAAGATTTGATTTAAAGGGTCTTTCACCATTCTCTTGTATGATCTACGTTTCTCATCTATTTGGGATAACACCTCATCCGTTACCCACATAGAATTGCGCGTGCGCCTCGTTTTGAATCTGGTTGTTTTTTCCTTTGCTATTCTAATATCGTTTCTATTGATAAATCATTTATTTTATTGATATTCAAGTTTGCCTCAGTTTTAAAAACATCAATATCAAGATGTGCTTTTTTTCATTTTAACCTTTTCAATTTAAGTATGCTTGATTGTCAGTGTCAGCACTTTGTGGTCACGTTCTGGCCAGTCATCATATTGGATGCTATGGTTAATAATAATTTTTAGAATGTTTGTGGATACATGGTCTAGTAATGTGCCAGATTGTACCGTGCAAGATGCACGGGTACCGGGCATCTTATTAGAGAAATGCGATTTAAAATCTCAATGTTATTGAACTTCAGCATTTCTTGATAGTTTTGTGATGTCTGGTTCTCTTTTAGTATGTCAATATTAATGCCACTGATAAGATCCTTGGATATTTTGAGTAGATTGCATCAAGGTATTTAACAAATGGACCCTTTGAGGCAGAAGGTGGATTGTAAAAAGTCGCTAGTGTTAATGGTGAGTTGTCATTAATTAACTCGACTATTATTGTATGGTAAGCATCATCAATCAGGATAGTTCGAAATTTGATATCATTCCTAATACAGATAGCAGTGCTCCCTCCTTGACCAGAATCACGGCAGTTGTGTACAGATTAAAGATTAAAGTATTGTTGTTCTGAGTTGTATAACCATGTTTCAGCGAATATTAAAACTTGGATGTCCAAGTTTTGCAAAAGGTGTGGTTCTAATTCTGTCATTTTATTTCTGATGTATATATGATATTCATGCATTTATCCATATTCACAATTTTATACAGAAATAATCAGTTTTATTTTGCACAACCTTTAAAGGTTTTTGATATTCCGGACATTCTACACTGTCGGCTCTTTGGAGACAATTGCCAGACCTTTTGGAAGAACAACTACTGCATTTGACTGTGTACTGATTACATTCACTTGTTCTATGCGATCCTGTATATTTCGCACATGTATCGTGTGATTGTGTACACTTTTTCGAAGAGTGATCATAACTGTGACACCTAAAACACCTCAGTAAGTTAAAGTCTTCTTTGCAGTAGTGACTACTAAAGTCTATGTTTATATATTCATTGACAATACGGTTATATAAAAAAACGTTTACTTTCACAAACGTTATATTTTTGTTTGTTTATACTCTAGATGAAATCTGAGAGTATTATAAGTTTGCCACAAAGTTTGTAACGCTAAGAAATAAGGCTCGGAGAAAAAAATTAATGATACAGAAGCTCATATGATCACTCAAAAATTTCAAAACCGGATGTCCGTCCGTCCGTCTGTCCGTCCGTCCGTCTGTCCGTCCGTGTCCTCTCTAGCTTGAGAACGCGTTGATCTAGAAAGTTCAAATTTTGTACACATAGTTTTTGACAAAAAAGTAAGGACAAGTTCGTGAACGGGCCAAATCGCTCCACCCCTTCTACCCCCTCCCATACAAAATGACACAATTGCGCAGTTTATCAATAAACGGTTTTATTTGGTATGAAATTTAGAATATAATACTTTTATGATTTCATTCTACTGTATAAAAATTATTTGTGTCCTCCCCCTCCTTCCACCACCTCCCATACAAACTGCACTTTTTCATGAAATGCTCTAAACCAATTTGCTCAGTGCGTATACAATTGATCGAGCTGAAATTGTGCACTAACTATTTATTTATAATTATTAGTGAGACCAAAAAAAATTAGACGATTAGCTTTACCCCTTCTACCCCCTCCCATACAAAATGACACAATTACGCAATTTGTCTATAAACGGATTTTTTCGAAAAGTCTAAACGTTATTGATCTGAAATTTGGAACATATTACTTCTATAATAATTTCAATCTGCTGCATAAAAATAAAAACATTTCTCTTCATCTAGAGTATCGCACGATTGGGCTTTACGCACAATCGTAGTCATATTATGTTTTTGTAGTAGTTTTAGTGTGAACTACTTTTATTTCTGAATCAGAATCTACATCTTGATTAAGGGACTTGATATGAGACAATAATTCTTCGCTGGAGTACTCTCTTTCGAGTCCGTTTAATAACGTGGGGCTTGTTGCCTTGTCTGCTCAATAATACTGGAGTGTCTAAGTTTACTTCCATTTCCTTAAGAAGAATCGCATTATTCACTTTTTGTCCGTTTTTATTAGGACTGCTCCATTGGATAGTGGCTTTCTGAAGACAATTGAAGTCTTCAAACTCGAGGGTCTTTTTTCATTTTGAATCAGCGACATGAGCAATCTGAGTTTTGCTGTGTCTTCGGTTTGACAACTATTCCACCATTATAATATTTTGTCCGTTTGTCTGTAGGTGCTGTTGCCGCTTTAGCAACCGTTGGTTGACTGATTTTCTTTTCAAGATTACATAGCTTTTCGTTTATTTTTTTCCGTCATCTCGATGATTTTATTGAGACCATCGGATTGATTTTGACAGAATTTTAAAGAATCTCAAACTTGATTGCTTATTAACCTATCAAAGAGCAGCTGGTCCTTCGAGCATAGCCAAAGAAGTTTCACCTCCAACTTTTGCATCCTGGCATAATTCCCATCATTAGCTTTTATGCACTTAGCATGAAACCATCGCTTTGGACTGCTGAATCGCTATCTTTCACAATCTTTTCGCATTTTCCGCATTTAGCACTTCTACTTTCGACATCCTTGCTCGGCATGTCGACATGGGAATTTTCGTTGTTTTTAGAAATTGAAAATTCAAAGGTTTGGTGAATGTTTTCACAGTGCATTTCGAATTAAAAGTAAAGATTTCCGGTTTCTACAGTGTTACGCTTTATTATTCGTGACATTTCGGTTTCTGCTGAAACATTTATCAAACTGATCGACAATTACAAAAGACTATTATTTTAAACAGAATTAGGTTAATTGGGTGTAGGAAGGGTAACTTAAACGTTAATTAAGGTTAGTTAATTAGTATCAGGTAGTTAAATTAATTGGGTACGGATTTTACCAAATTTTAACGCAGGTAGCCAAACTGCTGATAACTTGTATCCGGTGTCTCGGTTGAAGTTCTGTGGATGCTTAGAAATCTCAATTGCTTCTCGTGCTATTCGTTGATAATATTGATTCGTCCCGGCCAGAATTTGCAAAATGTCGATATCGATTGTATGGTCCTCCGTCGTTGCATGTTCCGCGATCACTGACGACTGTATTTGGTTTTTACATGTGCATAGTTGATCCTTGTTTGGACTGTGCGGCCTGTTTCATTTCAAGTGTACATAGAAGAAACATGATAACTGTATTTAGTTTTTCCGTGTGCATCGTTAGCTAGGGTGTAGCCTAGTGGGTAGCGTGTTGATCTTGTAATGCGAAGGTCGTGAGTTCAAATTTCGGTCGACACAAAATGATTTCAGCACATTGCCTGCTTGGATATACCTTGGTCACCTCAATCTACGAAAATAAAAAATTCGTAGATAGAGGGTTGTGCGAAGGGCTAAAAAACCTTCCACAATAAGTACTGGAAAATGTTAAGGAACCTGAATGTCAGGAGGCCAAGGTTCAATTTGGGCCGTAGCGCCATTGTAGAAGAAGAAGTATGCATCGTTGATGCTCATTGATCCTTGCTTGGACTGTGCAGTCTGTGTCATTTCAAGTGTACATATTCTTACGGCAATCTTAAATGTTTGCACACGAGAAGAGTTTATAGTCCGGAGGATAAGAGGGAAATCGATACCAGTATGAGACGGAAAGCTCGAATTATTGAACGTATTGCCAATCAATTTTTTTTGTGTCGAAGACAATTCGAACGGTTGTTAATGAAATTTACTGCCACAAGTTCGGCAGAGTGAGAGCGATTTACCGGCCTATGTGAAGGCTTTCGGAGCGTTGAAGAAAAGCGAATGAACATTCGAAACTATTTGACTGCTGAACAGTCACAATGAAAGCAGCATAAAATTGAGCATGATCGAGAATAAAGAGAGTGATTGGCTATAAAAAAAAATTTTTCTTAGTCTTAAGTGACATCAATACCTCCAGCCAATACTCGACGTAGCACTTGACGCTTCTAAACGCCTAGGAGTTCTCCGAAGATGTAAAAAATATTTTACTCCCAGTGACCTAGCAAATATCTGTAAGGCTTACATTAGACCAGGCCTCGAATACAATTCGCATTTATGGGCTGGGGCACCCAAAACGAAACTTGCGATGCTCGACCGTGTAAAGAGGCAGGCGTTCCGACTAATTGGAGATGAAGCCAACACGGTTTCTATAGACTCCCTAGAGCATCGCTAGAATGTCGGAGTGCTAAGTATTTACTACCGCTACTTTCATAGTAAATACAGTGAGGAATTTGCTAAACTTATTCCACCTCTGTACACATTTCCTAGAAACATTCGCCTAGCTTCATGCGCACACGAGTTAACTGTTGAGCTTTCAACTTTCCGTACAGTGCAATATAGGCGGTCATTCATACCGCGAACTTCTAAGCTTTGGAATGCATTGTCAGCTGTATTCGCATTGTCATACGACCTTCGCCGTTTCAAACTCAACGTCCACCGGCATTTTAGGTTTTTCCCTCCTTTTAATCCCATTTAACTTTAACTCCTTTTTTCCCTTATCGATATGACTGTGCAATTGCATTAAAGGGTGACCCCCTAAGTTATGTTCGGCCCCGTAAAATAAAAAAAAAAACACTTGCACTCATGCAATTAATGACGGTTATTAGTGCACCCCGTTCAGCAGAAGTAAAACCACAAATTTGTTGCTTTCTCTTACGTGCTAATACTTTGGGTGCATATTTTACACAATGGACAGTCTAGTTTCATCGACATTCCATTTCCGAGATGAAGGAACTACGCATATTATTCTTCGAGAATATCAAAAAATAGTTACTTATTTTCTTGTGTAAAGCCTTTGGCTCTGTCAAAAGATGTGCCAATCGGTGAACGACGACTTAGTTTATTTTTATGTCGTTCCCTTATTATTCAACAAGAGACGAACTGAACTCACCACAAAAAAGTTATGCACACCGACAAAAAACTCTTTAAATAACGACAACGATCATGCGCATGATTTGCAAGCTTTTGCCGAGAACAGATTTGCCAGACAATTATTAATATGCAAAATACTGCGCCATACCACATTACCCGCATATACCACAATTAGGGATGGCAAAACCTACTCTTTTTCAATCGCTGTGATACACTGCGATTGCTCTTTTTCAATATCTGTGAAAAAGAGAATATCTGTCATTTTTTCCACTTTCCACATACATTGTGACAATAAAGTGTCGAGACTTTGTAATTAAAATTACTCTGGGAAGTGATAATTAGAAAATTTTTTTTTTTGTTATCAGGTAGGACTGTCCTTAGTTATCATCCCTAAAATTAGTGCGGTCTGTTAATCATTTTGTTTACAGCAACTGGTTGAATCGATACACCTCAGTAGTCCACGGTGATTTTTACAATGGATAAAAATATGGAACAAAGAATTTTTTTCAAATTTTTTGTTGCCAAACAAATTTCATGTGTGAAATCGTTGCGAATGTTGGAAAAGGCTTACGGTGATTCAGTAATATGAAAAACACGACCCTAGAGTGGTACAATGCCTTCAAGGACGGTCGAGAGATCCTTAAAGACATGCCTCTTCAACTGACGAAAACATTTAAAAAGTGAAGAAAATGGTATTCGAAAATCATACCAGTGTTAGGGAGATAGCAAGAGAGCCCAACATCTCTTGCGAGTCCGTTCTTTCGATTTTGATGGATACTTTGGCCATGAAACGCATCCATGCTCGACTTGTTCCAATAAAGCTAAATTTTCTTCAAAAAAAGTACCGTGAACACGTTTCTTTGGACATGGTTGATCGTGCGAATTCTGATCCCACATTCATGGAGCGCATCATTATTGGTGATGCAAACCAGTCAACAATCATCGGAATGGAGGAAAAAAATGAGCTAAAACCGAAAAAACCACGCCAAGGCCGCTCAAAAATCAAGACGATGCTCATGGTTTTTTTTTCATATTCAAGGTTTCATCCATCATGAATTCGTTCCGGAGGGACAGACGGGGGGAGGAATATTATTTGACCGTTTGAGTAAGAAAAAATTGGCCGAAATTATGGAAAGAAAATTCATGGATTTTCCACGATGAAAATGCGCCATCGCATTGAGCCTCAATTGTGACCGAATTTAAGGCCAAAAAACCAACAAACTCCATCAATCAACCACCGTGTTCACCACGGTTGGAGTTGGCCCCGTGTGACTTTTTCCTACCCTTGAACTAAAATTACTGCTCGGTGGAACTCGTTTTCAGTCGATCGAAGACATAAAACAAAAATTGCCACGTACTACTGAGGTGTACCGATCCAACCAGCTGCTGCAAACAAACTGATTGACAGACCGCGCTAATTTTTGGAATAATAATTAAGGACAGTCCTACCTGCTAACAAAAAAAATTTACAATTTCATTTCCCTGAGTAATTTTAATTACAAAGTCTCGATACTTTATTGTCACAATATATATTGTTGGAATTTCATTGACTATGTTGGTTGATAATGTGTTGGATTTGTCGGACCTAAAGAAAAAATAAGAAGATTGTCGGTCACGCTGCATACAGTTTGACATCAAAAAAAGGTCGTCCAAGAACCTTTTACTCTCCCGAGGTGCGATTACGGATAACTGCTCTTTTGCAGCGCAGTGGCGATTCCTCTCTTGCTTGCTATATGCTTCGCGAGTTAGTTTCGTTTCCAAGGTACGATGTCATCAGCCGATGTGTGAATTCTTCTTTTCAACCTCTGAC
The DNA here is from genome assembly GCA_963669355.1 of Chorisops tibialis. Classification (NCBI taxonomy): domain Eukaryota; kingdom Metazoa; phylum Arthropoda; class Insecta; order Diptera; family Stratiomyidae; genus Chorisops; species Chorisops tibialis. The sequence continues at coordinate 164,300,044 of OY770263.1, read as the reverse complement.
AACAAATAATACCACTCATTTCTTTCTTGAGTGAGTGTGATTGCGATATAGTTAAAAAAGGTGCCACCCAACCGTAGTAATGTGGGAGTCACAACAAGCTTCTTCACATTATCATTGCGTCTTGAACGCAAGTAGTATGCATTTCCTCTGCTATGCGATTGCTCTTTTACAATAGCAGTGAAAAAATCGCCATATAATTCATAATACTCCAAATTGTTGTCCACTTCCTTTACCGACTTAACTGTGCATGCATGCAGTGACCCCCTAAGTTATACTCGGTGCCTTATAAAAAAAAAGGTCGAATACCATACCATCTGTCCTGTGGGTTGGGCAACCTATGAGGCGCGTCCTCAGGTGGTGGATGGAGGACGCCGCGGTGTGTCGCAAGACCCTCGTCCGCGGTTAGAATGGCAATAGCAAGGAATTAAGTTTGACAGTTATACTCTGTTCAACAAGCTCATCGGACACACGTAGGCAACCGCCACGTTGTGAGTCCAAATGAATGAACATGTTGGGGAGGATATGGCAGCAAATATCTTTCCTGTAAAAACCATGCCGCGAACCAGCCCAAAAAACTATGAGATGGAGTCCCCCCGTATTGGCTCTCAGTCCCCGGCAAAAGAGGGTGCTAAAATCACCGGGTCCGAACGCGGTTCGGGAGCTACTAGAACGGTGCAAGCAGGTTCTAGTAGTGCTGTGCTACTGGCAAACACCCAGCGTACTGAGTCTTCAATGTCAAAGCTCAGTGATCTCGATTTTTTAATGGCATTAGAGGATGCAGACTCAGAAACGAGTAAGCCGATGGAGATGAGTATGGATTTGGTCACGCTTCGACGTCGACAATATCCTGCACAACTATCTCGGCTGACCTTGCTACTGAGACGATCCAAACCCCTCAAGGTGGAATTAGCAACCGAGCCCGTCGACGTGCTAAAACCACCCAAAAAAGGAAAACTGCAAAAGCGAAGTTCGATAATGCGGTAGAGGCTAAAGTGGCTGCAATTCTGAGTCGACTGTCTTCCGGGACGGACGATTCACGAGCTGCAGAAGCTTCACGCCCAGCCAGCGTGCCGGCCGAAGTGATCAGAGACGAGGCGAAAGGTCTTATGACCCCAGCAACGTCGCTGATTAATAAAGCCAGTACTTCCGAAGCGAATGTGGACAGAGTATTAAAGCTTCCTGCGAAGGAGTCTTTACAAGCTCCGACCACTCCGCTGAAAGGAGTATCAAACATTGCAACGGATTGCGCCATGGTTCAGAAACTGTCGGCAACAAGAAGGAGAAATATGCTGAGAAGGGTAGGCCAACGAAACAAGACTCATAGCTTTAATCCGGGTCCCCAATCAGCTGTACCTCCCATTTTGCAGCCGTCAGTGGAAAATGTCGAAGTGGTTCAAATACTTCATCCCCGCTGGCTTCGAGACGATCGGTTCATGGCACCGCCTCTGGCAAAGCCAAAGAACCCTTGTCCGCGGGCACAGTCGCCGGTAAGAAGCTGGAACCACTGAAACAGAAACATAAGCGTATCCGATCGGACGATAGTAATACGCCGATACCTGCAGCAAAAAAGAAGCAGCCGAGATCGGCTACCTATAGCGACGTCGCTAGGAGTTCCCTCCAGGCAGCAGTCATCAATACCAATGACTTGCTAGGCATCATACCAGAGTCGGTGAGGCCTCAGATCTACTCTTCATTGAGGAACATTCTGAGGGAACACCTCTTAGGTAATCCACCAGCTAAACCAAGCTTTTTGAAGTATGACTACGAGCCAGGTTATCTTAGGATAACTTGTGCGGACCAAAACACTCTGGTCTTCCTTCATGAGGCGGTTCCCAAGATGAACGAGCTCTTGAAGGACATCAAGCTACAGGTGGTGGAAGGTGCCGAGACTCCTAGACTGACAAAAGTGTCTGTTTGGATCCCGGGTATCATTGAAGACCCTGAAATCCTATTGCAGGATATTAAGCTGCAAAATAACCTTTCTACGGAGGTATGGAAGCTTTTCCATAGAGAACAAAAAGATAAGGGCCAACTTCTTGTTCTAGGAATCGACCAAAGCTCTATGGAAAGGTTGTCTGCAGCGAAAGGTTTCGCGGATTGTGGACTCAACAAGGTTCACTTCAAACTACCGAAACCAAACGCGGCCAACTTCAGAAGCCGGCAAACTGAGAGTGGTCCAAGCCAATCTACATCACAGTAGAGCGGCGACCGCCACTCTCCAACAACACCTCTTAAGAGGTCACTCGGATGTTGCACTTGTCCATGAACCGTGGTTGAGTGGCTCCAACCACATTCTAGGATGGTGCAATAAAACTTTTACGGTCCTTCACGGACCCCAAACAGGTAAGCTACGGACATGTGCCGTTGCGAAAAAAGCACTAAAATTAACTTTAATTCCGCAATTCAGCAGCCCAGACCAAACAACGACGCTTTGGGAGAGGTCTCTTAACGGAACACCGAAGCCAGTTAAGCTGGTTTCATCATACCAGCCATACGACGCAAGAGTTGTTCCAACGACTGACCTGTGCCAGCTTGTCCAGTCCAGGGGACTTGGTAATAGGTTGTGATGCCAATGCCCATCACACCTACTGGTCTAGCACAGACTGCAACGCGGTAAGTCAATTCTAGAATTTCTTAGCATGAACAATCTAAATGTTTGTAATGTTGGTAACAGTCCCACCTTCATAAATAGAGCAAGAAGCGAGGTTATCGACCTGACTCTTGCAACTAACTCTAAATCACTAACGGTCCACAACTGGGAAGTTTCGAAAGAACCATCCTTGTCAGACTACATGTGGATAAGATTTGAAATAGTGGGATCAACAAAAAATAGCCGGTTGTACAGGAATCCAGTAAGAACTGATTGGGTTAAATATCAGGAGCTAATAAACCAAAGACTACCGGCAATAGTTCCTTACCCAATAAAAACAACAGATTCCTTAGATAAAAGAGTGGGTATGTTAACAAATATACTAACAAACTCATACAAGAGTTCCTGCCCTCAGAAGTCTGCCAAAGATAGTAAGAACACTGTCTGGTGGAATAACGATCTCGATATCCTGAAAAAACGAGCAAGGAAACTCTTTAATAAAGCTAACTCCAGCAAACTTGACACAGACTGCGACAAATACAAAGCAGCACTTACACTGTATAAAAAACAGCTAAGAGCCGTCAAACGAAATTCATGGAAGAGATTCTGTGAAGAAATCGATAACGTCAACGAAACTGCTAGGATAAAGAGGACCCTATCCAAAGACCCATACATGCCTGAATTACTGGATAAAGGCAATGGTTCATGGACGGGGTCTAGCGGCGAGTCACTTGAACTTTTAATGCAAACGCATTTCCCTGGTTGCTTTGAGCCCCCACCACAAAGTTCATGTGCCGATCGCATTCTAGCTAACTCAGAACTAGTAGATGCAGTCGTGACACCAGGTAACATAGGAATGGCGTTCAGTTCCTTCAAAACTTACAAGTCACCAGGGCTGGACGAAGTCTATCCCGCAATGATCCAGAACGCGGATATTACAATAATGCAGTACCTGGTAGACATATATAAAGCATGCATCAGTCTTTGTTACATACCGAAGTTATGGCAAGATGTTAAGGTAGTTTTCATACCTAAACCAGGTAGAGCCTCCCACAACATCCCGAAGGCTTTTCGACCCATCAGCCTGACTTCGTTCCTTCTTAAAGGCCTAGAAAGACTGGTGGACAGCTACCTACGGGCAAATCTGAACCTCTCGGTTAGATGCCCCCACCAACACGCCTATCTGAAAGGTAGATCTACTGACACCGCCTTGCATGTGACGGTAGCCGCCGTAGAGAAAGCTTTCCATCAAAAAGAGGTTGCACTCGGTGCCTTCCTAGACGTGGAAGGCGCGTTCAACCACGTCAACATTGACGCCATACTTGAGGCCTTGCGTAGCCATAGTGTGGAACCTCTCCTGACTGCATGGATAGCAAAGCTTCTTCGTTCGCGAAAAATCGTAGCACGAATGGGTGAAGAGACAAGGAAAGGCTCTGTTCACAAAGTGAATGAACCCCTTTCCATCTTAAATCAGAACGGCTACCCCACAATAGCATATGCAGACGATCTTGTCATCATGCTAACTGGTAAGTTTGAGCAAGTTCTAGGAGACCTCATGCAATCCGCTTTACAACTATTAGATAGCTGGGCACTAGATAAAGGACTTACTATTAACCCACAAAAAACAGAACTGGTCCTCTTCTCCAGAAGAAGAAGACCATATGTTTTCAATCCACCAAACATTCGAGGTATCAATATGGTCCTCTCGAATCAAGTTAAATATTTAGGCCTAATTCTTGATAGCAAGTTATCCTGGAAGGCCAATATTCAGGAACGAGCAAAAAAGGCTACAGTAGCCTTCTTCGCTTGCAAGAAGACATTCGGTTTGAGATGGGGCATTAAGCCGCACCTCATCCACTGGATGTATACCAGTATTGTTAGACCAATTATTTGCTATGGTGCGCTGGTGTGGTGGCCGGCGGTGGTACTAAAAACCAACCTGGCACCCTTACAGCTGATCCAACGGATGGCATGTCTGTGCATAACAGGTGCCCTTAGAACCACACTGCAGCTCTGGAGGTGATTCTCTCACTACCCCCACTTGATCTTTTTATAAAAGAAGCAGCGGGTCTGGCAGCCATTAGATTAAAAACCACTAAATCGTGGTCAGCGCCACAAATTGGTCATGGACAAATTCTAAACGTCATTAGAAACGTAAACTCCCTTTTAGACCGAGAGTATGATTGCATGAACCAACCGCAGGTTGAGAAACGGAAGTTTCACATTAAGTTTCCTGAACGAAACGAATGGGCAACAAATACGATACTCAGCACCTGTATAGGTTCTCATCTCTATACGGACGGATCTAAAACTAGCCAGGGGACAGGTGCAGGGATTTATTCCCACGACCTCGACATCCAAACTTCATTTCATCTTCCAGAACACGCGACAGTGTTCCAAGCAGAAGTATTAGCCATTAACGAGTGAGCAAAAATAATTCTTGATAAGCAGAACAGTCTCGGAAATTGTTACATTTTCTCGGACAGCAGGGCTGCACTTCAGGCACTCCAATCCTACAGGACTACATCCAAACTAGTGTCCATCTGTAGACACAATTTAAATCGCCTAGCGGCCATAACGGAAGTTTTTCTAATATGGATACCGGGTCATAGTGACCCGCTCGGTAACGAGGCGGCAGATACGCTTGCACGGCAAGGATCTGCTAACATCAATTCCACTAGGAAGTCAGTCGATGTAGCACCAACAGTGCTGAAGACTAGCTTCAAACAGACTATTTTGGATTCTTTCTTGGCGGGGTGGCGGCAGCTGGAAAGCTGTAAAACGGCCAAATCCTTTTGGGAAGAACCGAACAAAAATATTACAGCTCAGCTGTTACAACGTAGTCGCTACAGTATCCGAACTATTGTCGGCCTGACCACAGGCCATTGCTTGCTAAGGCTGCACGCATTTAGGATGCGAATCGCTAGCGACAGCTTGTGCAGAGGTTGCGAGGAAAACGAAGAATCTATCGAACATTATCTTTGTCAGTGTCCGCAAATCTCCAACAGTCGTCTCCTTTGTTTAGGCTCTAGATTCTTCTCAGAACTAGACGACCTCAGAGGCGTCCAACATTCGAGCCTGTTAAGGTTCGCAAACCGAACCAAGTGGTTAGAGCAATTGGAGTGACTTCCAACTCATAACTATAGGGGGAGTACAATGGGCCCAACTAGATGGCCCCAGTGCTTGTGGTTCTATGCAACCACCCTCCTACAACCTAAACCTAAACCTATTTCATCTGTAAACACAATACCCGAACTTACTCTACAGTTCCTATGGGAGATGCGATGAAACTTTGGAATTAGTTTGCTTTAAACGATGATGCGTTCTAACCAGGTTCCTTATAACCGGAGAAAGGCTAAGCTCGATTAGAGATAGTTTGTCTTAGGAGCTCCAGACACTAGGACCTAATTCCAAATTTCTCTGTGGATATAAATTGATTTTGTAACAACAATCAGCACACGTTTATGCAAATTTTTTTTGCATGTTCAATTGTAAAACTGACTAGCTTAATAATTTGCGAAAAGATGATTAATCACCTTCGGAGGCCAGCCATTAACCAACTCTTGAAGTGTTTAGATGTTAGGTATCCGAATCATAGATACCTTATCTCGGAGCGATCATATATTTATCATCGCCAAGTATCTTAATGTTTGGGTTACCTAAAACGGTGTAAAAACTCCTTCACCGCTTCAGGTTTACTGACAATTTATAAGGCATGTATTAGGCCACGTCTAGAATTTAATTCCCACCTATGGGCGGGAGCTGCAAAAACTTCTCTCTCCTATCTAGTTCCGGTGTCACATAAAAAAACCAACTGCCAACGTAGGTAGTTTGCGAGTTCTACTTCCTTCCAAAACTTCGTGATACTTGTGGAAGTTTGCCCAGTGAAAAGCATGTCAGCAACGGCTTCGATTGCAGTGGAAATTTGTTAGAACGCTCTTGTAAACTGGTATTCAAACTTTCCTTGCTTGGTTCCTTAATGTTTAGTTCGACGTTGTAAATTCTAGAAATTTTAATGTTTATTAATTTTTTCTTAAGAAATGAAAGCCAAAGAAAAACCTTGAACTGTATGGCATCGTAATATTCCTTATTTATACGGCAGTCTCTTGACTTTATCATAACTTCTTCAAGTGCTAAAAATTGCAGGGAATTGGCAAACATTAGTAATATATATGATCTTCGGTTTTATTTCCATGCAATTCAGATTTAACTCGCCAACAAACACAAACCTCAACCAAACATTACAAAAACAAATCGAAATGTCACATTTTATGTCAAAATGAATTTAAACCTGACAACAGCATCCACTTATTTCATTATAGTAATAAATCTCTTTGCACAGTTACATACACCCTAATTGTTATCCCGCAACATCATAAAAGTTAATTTATTACTAAATTACAAATAAAAATTCATTAATCCAACAATTTCAATGAAAATCCAGCGATTTAAGTGAAAACAACGCCATCTATTAACATAACTGATGAACTAATCACACGTCCAATATACAATTCGAAGAAACACTTTCGACTGGGAGCTTGGCACCTCCTATAATCCGGCTACTCGGAGGTCGGGTTACTGAATGATTTGAGGGCAGGAGTTCTGTGTAGTGGGCCAGATCATGTTGACGGAGCGTCCGCACTAAGCTTGCCATCAATATGGGTGCCAAGGAGGAGTCCTAGGCATTCAGGTTGGCTAAGGAGGGATGAACCGGGCCAGGGGTGAAAACCAGCAGCCAAGAGTCCCCGTGGTAAGCAGTAGTGGGATAGCGTTCCGGAGTGAAATGCCATTACCAGCCTGGCCAATAAGGTCAAACAGTAATCTTTTTGCCAAATTTTTATTATATTGTTAAAAATATTCATTTCACTTATGCTTGTTCCTTTTAGGCAGCTACAAAGCCGGTGAATTTCCACACAAAATTTTAAACGGTTTGAATTTCTTTTATAGAAAAATAAAACATTTTTTTCCAGGTGCTAAGTGCCGTACTCGGATTCATTTGGGTTGATATTTGCAAGCCGGTGGGATGTCATTTGTTCAAAAATGTCGAATAGTGAAAAGTTTATTTGCGGGATTATCGACATTTATCGTCATAATAGGCGCTATGACATGTCAAGTCAAAAATCTATTCAGATAGAAAACGTCGTAAAGTCGGGCATAGCATGTGAGTTAGACAACCTGTCAAACGCCGCGGTGTGTCGCAAGACACTCGTCCGCGGTTAGCATGGCAATAGCAAGGAATTAAGGTTGCCAGTTGTCCTTTCATCAACATGCTCATAGGACACAAGTCGACAACCGCCTCATTGTTAGCCTAATTGATGAACATGTTGAGGTGAAAATAGCAGCAAACATTCTTTCTGTAAAAACCATGCCGCGAACCAGTCGAAAATAAAAATATGACATGGAGCTCCTCCGTATTGTCCTTCAGTCCCCGGAAAAAAAAGCTAAATTCACCGAATACGGTTCGGGAGCTACTAGAACGGTGCTATGCTACTGGCAAACACCCAGCGCACTGAATCTTTCATGTCAAAGCTCAGTGATCTCACTTCCATTATAACACTAGGGTATGCAGCCTGCCCGTCACCGAGCTAAGACCGACCTAAAAAGAAAAGCTGCCAAAGCAAGGTTTGACGTTGCGGTTGCTGGAGAGGTTGCAGTTCTGAGTCGACTGTCCTCTGGGACGGACGATTTACGAGCTGCAAAAGCTTCACGCCAGCCGAAGTAATCAGAATTGAGGCGAAGGTTTCAGTATCCCAGCCACTTTCCTTCTTCAGTGTCTTCTCCTTCTGTTGTACTTGGATGCTTCGGTTTCCACGTATCATTTCTTTCCATGATACGTCGCTAAGTTTTGAGGTATATAGGAAACCAACTCACACCAACAGATATCTCCACGCTCATTCACATCACCACCCAAGCCAGAAAGCAGGCGTACTGAAGACCCTAATACACAGAGCTCGACGTATAACTGAAGGAAATCCGGGCAGTCTACGAAAGGAAAAGGAACAGTTGAATCGGACATTCATAGCAAATGGATACAAAGCGAGCGAAATTAACAAGGCGTGGAAAACGAAGCATACAAGGACAACAGAAGGAGAAGACACTGAAGAAGAAAATGCAGACAAACGATGGGTAAAACTACCTTACATCTAGGGCACGACGGATAAGATAGGAAAAATTCTTCTAAAATCCAACATCAAGACAACATTCACTACCCCGACTACTATCCGAGAAATTTTAAGAAACCAGAAAGACAAAAAACCATTGGAGACTGAAGGAGTATACAAAGTACCGTGCGGCTCATGCGATAAAGTATACAGAGGAGATATGGGACGCACAGTCCAAACAAGGATCAACGAGCACCAACGATGCACAACCAGATACAGTCATCAGCGATCGCGGAACATGCAACAACAGAGGACCATTCAATAGATTTCGACAATGTACAAATTCTGGCCAGGACAAATCAATATTATCAACGAATAGTACGAGAAGCAATAGAAATTTCTAAACATCCACAGAACTTCAACCGAGACACCGGATACAAGTTATCAGCAGTTTGGCTACCTGCCTTAAAATTTGGTAAAAATAAAATCCGTACCCAGAAATCCTTAACTAATTTAACTACCTGATAATTAATTAATTAACCTTAATTAACTAATTTAACCTTAATTACCCTTCCTTCTATATAATAATTGTGTTTTTTAATTGTCGATCAGTTTGATAAAAATCTCAGCAGAGACCGAAACGTCACGAATAATAAAGCGTTACAGTGTAGAATCCGGAAATCTTTTCTTTCAGAAGAAACATGCTCAGAAAGGCTGGTCAACGGAGTAAGACTCATAGCTTGCAATCGTCAGAGGAAAATATCGAAGTGGTTCTAACACTTTCATCCCCGCTTGCTTCGGGACGATCGATTCGTGGCACCGCCTCTAGCAATGCAATAGAACTCACATCGTTCTTAAGCACCAGTTACCGGTAATATGCTCGAACCACTGAAGCAAAAACACAAGCGCATCCGATCGGATGATAGTAACAGGCCGGTACCTGCAGCAAAAAAGAAAACAGCCAAGTTCGGCTACCTATAGCGACGCGTACCCTCCAGGCAGCAATCATTAATACCATCGACTTGCTAGGCATCAGTCGGTGAGGCCTCTTCATTGAGGAAACACCTCTTAGGTAATCTACCAACTAAAAGAAGCCTTTTGAAGTATGACTTCGAGCCAGGTTATCTTAGGATAACTTGTGCTGGCTAAAACACTCTAGTCTTCCTTCAAGAGACGGTTCCCAAGATGAACGAGCTCTTGAAGAACATCAAGCTACAGGTGGTGGAAGGTGCCGAGGCTCCTAGAGTGACGAATGTGTCTGTTACGGGAAATACTCGCCAAGCTGAACGCGCACACAAGGGGGTAGTCCTCGCAAGGGGGTAGTTGTAGTATGAGGTTTTACCAATTCCTGCAACTATCTTTGGAGTTAGCGACTCCACGGACCTGAGCTAACTATCCCCCTCTGGGATGGGGGCTGTAGAATTCACCCACAGCCAGTCCTGCTTGCCCTAAAAATGGCAAATGGACACTCACTGGATCATGGGCTTATCACCCATGATCTTAAGACCTAAATGATACGAGAAACGGATACATCGCCTCGGATACGGACTGATTCTACGGTAACGACTTTTGGCATTCGAAAACGGACTATGATTGGCTTCTGGAACGTTCGAACATTGAATGACGGGGGAAGAGCTGGGGTTACTCGGTCCTTGCACCGCCAATCAGTGATCGACCGTGAAATGGAGCACTATAACATCCAAATCTTGGGCTTGAGCGAGGTCAGGTGGACAGGATCAGGAGAAGAACGAACCCCTAGCGGAAACACTATTCTGTACATTGGCCCTGAAAGTGAAGCCAGAAATGGCGTGGCGTTCGTCCTTACGCCGAGAGCGAGAAACAGTCTCATTAGCTGGGAACCAATCTCGGATAGGATTATCGTCGTCAGGCTCAGGACCAGTGTCAGAAACGTCACAATTCTGCAGTGCTACGCACCAACTAATACCGCAACATCTGGCGACAAAGAGGAGTCTTATAGCCAACTGAGTGCCACCTTCGAACGTGTTCCAAGAGGTGATATTATTATCATCTCGGGAGATATGAACGCCCAGGTTGGATCAGACAACACTGGACTAGAACACGTCATGGGGAGGCATGGTGACCCTTGGGTCGACCCTTCACGACCTTGGATTAAGAGACCCGAAAACGGCGAATTATTTGTGGAGTTCTGTAGTACTCGGCAAATGGTCATCGGAGGGACCCTTTTTCCACACAAGAGTCATCATAAAACATCTTGGGTTTCCCCTGATGGTGTTACTCAGAACCAGATCGACCATTTGGCTATAAGTCGCCGATGGAGAAGATGTCTCCTCGATGTGCGAGCGAAACGTGGAGCTGACGTGGGGAGCGATCACCACTTGATGGTTGCCTGCTTGAGATTGTGTACAGCAGCTATCCGACGACCACAAATTCTTCAAATGAAGCGCAAGCTTAATGTGGATAAACTCAGAGATCCCAACAAAAAACTCGAATACACCACCATTCTACGCGAAAAGTCATCCACATTGGGTGAACATGAAATGCGCACACTGGACGCCAATTGGGAGGCAACCAGAAACACTTTTCTAACTAGTGCTGAAGAATCTGTGGGATATGCGCAGAGCGGTGAGAAACCCTGGATGTCGCAAGACACATGGGACAAGGTTGAAAATCGGAAAAAAGCCAAATTGGCAATCATCTCTCAACCCGATGTCAACCAACGAACGCCCGACTTGAGGCAGAACTACCGCGATGCTCATATACAGCTTAAAAAGGCTGTTAGACGCGACAAGAGAAAGGCCATTGAAGATCTGCCAAACAAGGCAGAATCTGCGGCTTACCTTGGGGATATGGGTTCACTATTTAAAATCATGAAACAGTTGACGAACAGGAATTTCACCGCCAACCACCTGGTGAGAGATGTCAACGGAACTCTCCTTAATATGAGTGAACACCAGTTGCGACGATGGAAGGAATACTTCTCTGATATTTTAAACATCTTGTCAGATGAAGATATTCCGGAAACAGAACAACTTCCAAACATCCAACCGCAACAATCCTCTATTAGGGACGATTCCCCAGATAAGGAAGAGATAGTTTCCGCCATTCGGTCAATGGCGGGAAGGAAAGCTCCAGGTATAGACGGACTACCAACCGAACTCCTCAAAGCGGACCCGGAAATAACAGCCGATATACTCCTCCCACTCTTCACTAAGGTGTGGAATGATGGAAGATATCCGACTGAATGGAAGGAGGGCGTCATTGTGAAAATTCCGAAGAAGGGCGACCTTCGGGATTGTGGCAATTGGCGTGGTATATGTCTACTTACTGCCGTATCAAAAATTATGGCTAAGGTAATTCTCAATAGGATTAGTGATGTCGTCGAGAGCACTCTCGAAGTTTATCAGGCTGGATTCCGTAAAGGGTCGTCTTGTACCGACCACACAAATACCCTACGGATAATATTAGAGCAGTCAGCCGAAATGGGTTCGCCACTACATCTCATGTTTGTGGACTTCGAGAAGGCTTTCGACAGCGTTAAGCGAGATTACATATGGAATGCTTTGCGTAGGAGAGGTATTCCAAATAAGGTCATAGCTATGATTAAAGAATCCTACGAAGATGCAAGGTGTCGCGTCTTGCATAGAGGAGAGCTGTCCGAGAGCTTTCCTGTGCGAACGGGTGTCAGACAAGGCTGCATATTATCACCAGCCCTGTTTCTGATGGTAATAAATGACATCTTGAAAGCTGCACTGGAAGGTGGGGAAGGTAAAGGTCTTCAATGGAGACTATTTAACATCTTAAGTCACCTTGATTATGCTGATGACGTGTGTTTGCTTGCACATTACCGGTTGGACTTAGAGTCAAATGTTCGCTCGTTGCATTCTAAATGCAAAGAGGCGGGACTGAAAATAAATGTGCGTAAAACCAAGTACATGCACATGGGTTCGAACGCAAGCACACCGATTGTTCTTAATGGACAGAATGTGGAAGAGGTGCAAGATTTTTGCTATCTCGGAAGCATTGTCAGCATGGACGGCGGAGCCGAAAAGGATGTTGAGGCTCGGCTAAATAAAGCTCGTCAGGCCTTCGGTATCCTTTCCCCTTTCTGGAGGTTAAGAGAGATCTCCCTTCGCACGAAGCTGCGAGTTTTTGACGCATGCGTCAAATCCGTGTTGTTATATGGTTGTACTACGTGGGAAGTGACCGTTCGACTTACCAAGAAACTACAGACTTTCGTAAACCAATGCCTCCGACGCATTTTAGGAATATTCTGGCCAGAAGTGATCTCCAACGACGAACTTTGGAGTACAACTCGCCAGACTAAAATAGGTATTGAGATTCAACGGCGAAAGTGGCAGTGGATCGGTCATACTTTGAGGAAACCAGAGCAAAACATCGCAAAACAGGCTCTGGATTATAACCCTCAAGGAAGACGTCGGGTTGGTCGACCATGTAACACATGGAAGCGAGCAGTTGAGCAGGAGGCCAGAGGAATAAACAAGTCCTGGCAACAGCTTAAAGCCGATGCTCAGGATCGCGCCTTGTGGAAGAGAGTTGTTTCTGTCCTATGCCCCTATAGGGGGTCTTAACAGGAATTTGATTGAACGCGCACACGAGTACACCGTTCAACCTTTTCGTACACTGAAATATAAATAGGCAGTCATTCGTTTTACGAACATCAAGTTTTTGAATCCCATTGCCAACTAGTTTGATTCCCAACTGTGGCTTTTTAAATCAATTTCCACCGTCACTTTCGTCTCTCCCCAGCTTAATTAGACTTCTTTTTTTTTCCGATTCCTGCGACCCCCTGGATCATACTCTAAATTAACATATATTACACGAGGTGTGTTTGGTGATCCGTTGATATAAGCTTATTACCTGGAATTTAATAATGAATTATTGATTCTAACTTTTACTCACCTGCAGTTCACAACACACAATACGATGTTACCAAACTTGACATGTCATTTGAAACTTTCGTCGATATGAAACCTTCGTCAACTAAGCTGGGTTTGAGGATCGAGTACCCGTGGAGCTTACGATCATGAAGCTTTGTTCCATTCCCTCATCTCCATAAGGCGGTACCAACAACAAACACACACAGGTGGTAGCATCGTAGATGTACATAGGTCAATGCACAAGATGGCTGAGCGGTCCAACTGAATGTGGGTTAGTGCACTTGCACGGAACCGTTGAACTTTGAATTTTGCTATGTGGCCACTGGCATGGCACTTGGATTTGAACCTTTATATCGAACAAGTGTTAATAAATTCTATGCAAATATTTTCCTTGCGTTTCTTTGAGACGGCGGTAAAGTGATGCTAATTGAGTGGTGATTTCCGCTATACAATTGTGGTGACCGTGCTGGGATTTTTCGCACGAGATTCATTAGTTGACTGTAGAATTGTGCTGTGAGTTTTGCACAAATTCCACGCGTAAATTTCGTAGTGCTGTGATTATTTGCACTACACTTTGCAGATCGTGCAAGGATTCATCGCACGAGATTCAAGGTGCAAGATTTTCGTTACCTCGGAAACATTGCCAGCATGGATTGCGAGGCCGAAAAGGATATTGAAGCTTCTATAATTAAGGCTCATCAGGCCTTCCGTATCCTTTCCCCTTTCTAGAGGTTAAGAAAGATCTCCATTCACGCGAAACTGCGAGTTTTTGACGCATTCATCAAATCCGTGTTGTTGAATGGTTATGAAATGTGGCCATTAGTCTTACCAAAAAACTCGAAACTTACGTGAACTATTGCCTGCGACGCATTTTAGGGATATTCCAGCCAGATGTGATCTCCAACAACGAATGGTGGAATAAAACTGGACAGACTGAAAAAGGGACTGATGTGCAATGGCGAAAGTGATTCGGTCACATTTTGAGAAAACCAGAGCGAAACATCGCCAACTGAGCTCTGGATTATAATCCTAACGAAGATGTCGGATTAGTCGACCATGTAGCATGGAATGGAAGCGAGCATTTGACCAGGAGGCCAGAGGAATAAACAAGCCTGGCGACAGCTAAAGGTCGATGCATTATGGAAGAGAACTACTTCAGTTCTATAATCCTAAACGGGGTTTTAACACAAATATTTCTAAGTTCTGAGTTTAAGTCAATAGGGCAATGTGTTTTAAACAAAAGGAAAATTTAATTAAATACAAGTAATAAAAATTACAACACAACTTTCTTAAACTTCATTTCTAAACTTTACTTTACTTTCGATCTACTTTTCTTTACTCATAGTTTTTACGATAAACGATTGTATACCTATAATTACAGTATTATTATTATTTTAGTCTTACAATTTAATAAATATAAAATTACAAAAAACAGTAATAACAAATTCCATGCCACTATGACCCAATAGCCAATCCATTCACTAGCGTTACGCATTTGAAATTAAACCCCCCTCCAGCTGCAAATACAAAACCCCACATCCTCCCTAACAATTTTTCAATAATTATTCCACAATCCCTATTCTGTAGTATCATTTCTCATCGGAATTCTGATGATAGTTTTTTCGTCGATATGCAGCCAATCGGAGACGTTCGGTTTGAAGTGCTTGCTCTAATTCCAGGACTTTCACTTGAATTTCCATTTCGTGAGTTTTCGCCTGATGTACTGTCAGCTGTGTTAGATCCAAGTCCTGCGATTCTTCCAATTGTTGCGTGCAATCCTTGGCCGTAGCGACTACAGTTCCGGTAGCTTGTGTTACATTTCGACTGGCATCAGATAGAGCAGCCAGCTTTTGGCTGCCACGTGGTGCTTTAACACGGCTCGCAACTACCAATTGCGCAGTACAAGCAGCGATCTCCTGCGCTGCAACAATGATATCGAGGTGATGTTTAGCTTCGCCGGAAACAGCTTTATTGGCAGCCGTTACAAGCAGATTGGCACCTTGTGCAACACTTTTTGCAGCCGATATTAGACCTTCGGTCCACTGATGATTACGCTTGTAGAATTCTTTAATGGATGCCGTGCCTGGAATGAAATGAAAAAGATTAAAAGTTGAGAGTTCGTGAAATTCAATTACTTCGAAATTCTAATTTTTAAAATATTTTAGTAGGCTTTACAACTGGAAATTTATCCAAATCTATTCGAGTTCCCGTCAGCTCGGCCGGAAAAGCAAAAACAAACATCTTGAAGAAAATGAAGAAAACGCAATTGGCTAGCGTTAAATACCGTCCAACAAAATACCGACAGCGCAATATTCAAGTTCCTGCCAATAAACCGATTTTGAAATCGAATACACCATCATTTACCGAGCGAATCGTCGACAGTGTTGAATATCCCGAGGTTCATAGATTAAGAGCTGACGAAGTATTTGGTGCGGATGGACGTCCGTTGACTTCTGTACTATTCGAACATTTCCGAAAGGAAGGACGCCTTCTTGAATCGGTTGCCCTGGATATTGTTAAGGCCGCGACAAATTTGCTTCGTCAAGAGAACACGCTTGTCGAAATCAATGAGCCGTTGAATATTTGTGGCGATATTCATGGACAATTTTTCGATTTGATTCGTTTATTTTCGGTTGGTGGACAACCTCCCGAAGTAAAATATCTTTTCTTGGGCGACTATGTCGATCGTGGTTCGTTCGGAATCGAAGTTGTTCTATGCTTGTATTCGTTAAAATTGAACTATCCGGATCGAATCTATTTGCTTCGCGGCAATCATGAATGTCGACATTTAACCGAGTATTTTACATTCAAAAAAGAATGCGAACTAAAATATTCAACCGCTTTCTACGACTGTTGCATGGAATCGTTCGATTGTTTACCATTAGCGGCGCTTGTAAACAATCAATTTTTGTGCATGCATGGCGGTATTTCACCGGAAATTTCTACGCTGACTGATATTAAGAAAATTCATCGATTTCGGGAACCACCAATTTATGGCGTCATGTGCGATATTCTGTGGTCGGATCCGATTAATAACTACGATACAACCGTAACTAAAGAATTTTTTACGCACAATTTCACGCGAGGTTGCTCCTATTTCTTTTCGTACAGAGCTTGCTGTGATTTTCTCAAGCGAAACAAACTGCTATCGATCATACGAGCTCATGAAGTACAAGTTGCCGGATTTCGAATGTACAAGAAGAGTGCATCATCCGGCTATCCATCTCTAATAACAGTCTTCTCGGCTCCAAACTATTTGGATATATTTGGAAATAAAGCCGCCATTTTAAAATACGAGAACAACAATATCGATATTCAACAATTCGACTATTCCCCACATCCGTATTGGCTACCGAATTTCATGGATGTGTTTTCGTGGTCGTTACCGTTTATAGCCGAACGTGTTGCTGAGATTTTTGCAGCAATTTTGAATATTTGTTCGGATGAAGAATTACTGATAGACGATAATTACAAGGATCAAGAGTTTAAATTACGGCAGGAATTGATACGACGAAAAGTTCGAGCACTTGGAAAAGTGGCTGCACTCTATGGTAGACAACGGGATAAATCTGAAACGTTAGTAAAATTGCAAGGGGCTGCACCGACACCGGAAATCATGAAGAGTGCATCACCACAAAAGGCAACTTTCAATAATACAGCAGTAATGGAATTTAAAAGTGGCAATCAAGGATATGGAACTGTTAAAGATTTGGATAATATCAATGAAGAATATCCACATAGGTACAGAGAATAAGAGTGATTGTTTAAAAATTGTAATATTTATCTTAAAATAGATGTTGAGTACTGTTAGCGTGCATTTTGATACTAGTCCTGAACAAAGTATGAAGTCAACATCTCGACCCATCACTTATCAGCTCCCATTTTTTCATTATCACCACTACTGCCTAATAGCCAAGAGTTCTCGGATTTTAGTTCTTTAATTTGTCAGACGATAAATCTGAGGAAAGCAATTTTGAAATGAATGTGTCTAATGGCTGGACTCAGCCAAAAAAAATTTGCATCCCGAATTTCTAACCGCGAGTCTATCTCTCTAACAGGCGCCGCTCAACTGAGGAGTGTGCAAATAAAATATTCGGTATGAAAATTGTAAAATTACGACGGTGTTTCTCTTGCCGAGCGACAAAATTGTCGCCAACTTTTATGCTTGCTACTGAACTATGGTCGCCTTGGTATTTCAAGCTGATTTTGTATGCGAAGCGGTCGAATCTTCGGGGAGGACGGTATATTTTTTAATTTTACCTACTGCTCGTTTGAGGTGGCGCCCGCTGGTCGAAGCCCGTTTTGTGAGATTTTTACTTGCTACCTGGGTTTTGAGTTTTGTGCTGTTGCGTCGTTCGATGTTCGACCGTATAACTAGAAGGCGAACAGAAGACCAAAGGAATCGTAGAACCGTGCTGCTCAAGATCGCGCGCCTTGCAGAAGATAGAGACCTGTGTGTATATCTATAAATACAGTATGTATAGTATTTAACCAAACATTTTTGAGTTCGTTTATAACGGTTCCATGGCTCCAAAATCTAAAGCCGACGCAATGCGCGAGTTGCGTAAGCGAAAACTACCTAGTAGCGACGAGTTTATACAGTTTCTTCGCGATAGTTCAAGTACTGCAGAAATTGAAAAGTTTCAAAACGTTTCTACGATTACGTATGCCGAAGAGTGCATGCGGAGGTCATTTCCAAATTTTTTTTAAGCACCATTAGTCTTTGGCCCTAAAAGACACGAGTTTAGGACCAAAGATTATTGGTTGTACTTGCTTAGAGTTTGTTGAATAGCGGGGATGTTTTCAGGAATCGGAAAAGTGGGCGCTTTAGTGGCGGATCTAGAAAACTGAAAGGTCACCGGAAAAGCTGAGGAGTCTTTGGAAGACTTGGTAAGAATGTATCAGATTGGAGTTGCACCACTAGGTGCACAAGCGTTATATCATCGTCATCAATGGTGCTACATACCATGTTCTCTCCAATTTTCTCGCTCCAATTACCGCGTCTTCCATGTTGAAAATTTCAGAAAAGATTTGCTGTCTTCGTCGATTAAATCCTCCCAGCGTTTTCTTGGTTTTCCTGGCCTTTTCTCTTCCGCCTTTTCTTTTTGTACATGTTTGGGTATTCTTCTGTCCTCCATTTGCTGTACGTAACCACCCCACTGTAGCTTTCGATGTTTTATGAGAGTAAACTTTTGGGTCCTCAAAAATGGCATACAATTCCTGATTGTATCAAATTCTGCATTCGCCTTGTTTTCTCGCCGGTCGGAGGATTCGTCGTAATACCTTCCTCACGTTGCCATTAACCATTTTTTCTGATGTCTGTATTAACGTCCACGTTTCACTGCCATAACTGAGTAAAGGTCTTATTATGGTCTTAAAGATTCGCATCATCGGTTTTCTATGCATGTCTTTACATTTCATTATTGGGAGTACGAGTAGTATGTCTTGTTTGCCCCCATTATACGTCTTTTGATTTCATTGTTTTCATTGCCGTCTTTTTAGAGATTGGCTCCTAGATCTGCTATCGTCAGATTTTGTCTGATTGATGTGTTTCTTTGTGATTGCAACATAACTTTCGTTTTATTTTCGTCTATGCGTAGCCCTACTTTTTGTGCTGCCGTGTCAAGATTAACGAAGACTTCCTTAGCGTCCAGTTGTGATCGCGCCATTATGTGTGTCAACTGGGAGTTTTCTTACGACATATTTCAGAGCCAGATTAAAAAGTGTAGGTGCAAGGCCATCTCCTTGCTTCAGCCCGGAGAGTGTTTGGAAGCTTGTTGTCAAGTCGTTCTGGATCCTTACTTGGCATGTTGAGTTAAAAAAAAATTCATCGATTCCTTTTATCCTGTCCGTCCTTATTCAAATAATTGTTTATTTTGTTAATTTTCATTTTGTTTCATCCATTCCTAAACCGACTGGACTGTACGCTACAGTATTAAAGGGTGACCCCTAAGTTCAACTTGGTGCGATAAAAAAAAAATCATTGTAAGTCTTGCCAGTCGGACTAGTTTCACTGGTACTCCTAATTCCAGCATTATGTTGTACAGTACAGTTCTATCGATACTGTCGTAGGCTTGCTTAAAAACTACGAATATCTAGTACACGTCGAAGTTATATTCCCAGCATTTTTCTAGCACCTGCTTCACTGTGAATATTTGATTCGTAATTGATCGTCCGGCTCTGAATTTACCTTGGTATTCTCCAATTATGTTTTCCGGATAGAGTTTAATGCGGTACTCTACGATCTTTGTCAAGATTTTGTAAGACGTGTACTGCAGTGAAATCCCTCTTTAGTTTTCACAGCAGAGTGTGTCGCCCTTTTTGTCGGACATATAATGCTTTTACGCCAATCATCAGGTAGTCTTTCATGTGTCCAGATTTGAGACACCATAACGTGAATTTTCCTAGCAATGCAGTCATCACCGCTCTTCAGAAGTTCCGCTGATATATCGTATATGTTCGGCGACTTGTTGTTTTTTAAGTTTTTAAAGGCATCTTTCACTTCTTCTACTGTTGGGATGCTCAATATGTTTTCGTCGTCAGCAGGTGCCTCGGTCAGGTCTTCATTCATTTTGCATAATTCATCATTGAGATACTTCCTTTTCTTTTTTCTACAGGTTTTGTTCGCAAATCGTCTAAGCTCGTCAAATATGTCTTTCTTGACTCTCGTTGGTCATTCAGCAAATTGTTTGTAAGCTGCATTCTCTTTGCTGTTTCAGTATGGTGCGGAGAAAGTCCGATTATGTCTCAAGGGTGTAGCCTTAGTCATTTATTTATTTTAGGTTATGCAGAGGAGTGGCAGAATCAGTGATGTTAAAAGAGACCAGCATCATCCTTGCCTGATCTATTTTGGTGGTAATATCAATAGTTCATATATCGACGTGTAGACTTATCGTTCAAGGTCAGTTGAGGCTGCATTTGAAGCATGACATTCACTTCGACCTGCTAGACAAAAACCATGGGAAACACACAGACCGCGGCCTAGATATATAGCATTTGGAGTATGGGGCTGCGAGACATCTACAACTATGCAGCCATTGGTCTTTTACCAACTCAGGCCAGGTGATGCTAAATTTGAAGCACAGTCCGCGGTCTGAGGATGCGGCGGCATTCAGAGCATGGGACTTCGCAGCATCGGCAGCCACACTACATATCGCCAAAAGCCAGGTGGTGCTGCATTTGAAGAATGACACAATCTCTCAAAATAAGGCCTGTATTACAAACTTCGGAATCTGCTCCTTGTGCAGTTAGAAATGGAACAATGGCTACATGGCGGTCACCCCATAGTATTGCAACCCAGTTGTGGTCTTCCGCAGTTGAAAAAGTGCCAATTCGCCCAATTTACATCGGCAACCCTTCGATTGGATGAGGGCGCTCTCTATATTTTATAGTTAACTATTCCTTAAAAATTTAAATTCATGGTTGTAACCAACAGTAATGATGCAGACCAAGCGGTTAATCCAATTTTGATGGGCCAAATAAAAGGAGAAAACCTTTATGCCTTTTTTTCAACGCATACGAAGGTATACCGTTAAAATTTGAAATCGTGCAGAATTAGAAATAAGAACGAAATCCATAAGGTTGGTCGACAATGAAGATTTACTGGACAGGACAGTTATTTTATTTTATTAATTTTTTATATTACTATTTGTTGTTGCTGTCATTCAAAGGCAAGCGTGGATTAATTCATACAGTACTGTAGAACCGCTGCCGGCTGAAAACATCGAACCCTTGATTAGCAACTCAATGTGGGAATGTAAATGATCGGAATTCGTGCCCGCGTGTATTTTGTTGTTGCTTTCGTTCGCACTCTTGCAGCTGCTCTTTCATCACTGCAGGTGTTCTTTCATCGCTACAGAACTGCTGCTGGTTGAAGACATGGAACACTTGATGAGCGACTCAGTGTGGGAATGTAAATGATCGGAATCACTCATAAGTATTTTGTTGTTGCTTTCATTCGAGGACTAGAGTGCAGATGTTCTATCACTGCACAGTGTTGTAGTTGGAGACCTTGAACATTTGCTGAGTAGCATAATGTTCGTACGTGAGCACTTATATGCTTTCGAGGATAGTGGTAAATGATGCGCCAGTAGAGCTGACACGTAACAGTATTATATTCATTTAAATATGTTGCGCACATTGACGATTGAAACATGGGCGGACTATGTTAGTTTTGGTGAAAGTCTGAGGTGGAACTATGTACGAGTGTCTTTATTTTTTTTTTCATAATTCAAGTATTATACAATAATTTGTGCATTTTATGAACAAATTAAACAAGCTAAATCACATTTGTCGACAGACTTATCAATGATAAGCGAGAACGTTCGTTGCAACCATTTCTAGACCTACTTACTTAAATCTTGCGTTCTATTTCGATTCCGAGATGCGCTGGTCAAATATATAAACGCCGAGTCCTTCACCGACTCGCTTCAGATTCGTAACATGATCAGAAAGCTTTTTGATAACATCGACTTGCTCCTGCAAGAATTCCGTCTCGAGAAAGTCACAGAAATTTGCATCCTTCAAATCGCTAGCAACAGAATGGATTTCTAGGAGACACTCATTGACCCTCATTTCCAAGTCGACTGCCGTACACATAGCTTCCTCGGTCGTGCTCCATTCTTGCAGCTCCGGACGCTTAATGTCCTCAAGGACGATTTTTCCGCCGCGTTTATTCAAATACTTCATGAATTTCATGGCATGCTCTCGCTCCTCATCGGATGCCTTCTTGAAGTACCAGTGCATGCCAGGCAAGGCAACATCGTCCCGATCGAAGTGGTAGCCCATCGATAAGTAAACGTAGCTGGCGTAGAGCTCCATGTTGATTTGCCGGTTAATTGCCTCCTCGCATTCCAGCGGGAAACGGTGTCGCGCCAGGGAGCTCATTTGGATCACGATCGGATGACGCGGCGGCTTCGGCATACTAAAGGCTGGAAAGTATGCAGTTTTATGGATGGCGATGCACAGAGTATTGATACATAATTTATGCATTGCGAATCCAAAAAGTTAGAAAAACAGTTTTAAGGCAAATAATGAATTTTCTCTTGACTTTTTTTATGACACACAAACTAAATTTGTTTCCAGCTCTGGCATTGAACGATTTCGTCGCGCGAATTTCGCCGTTGTTAACTTGGATGCGCCCGCGCGTTCAGTGGTCGAATAATGAAGTTCGCTACAAATTCAAATTTAAACGCCAAATCCAAACAAATTTCCCGATTTCTGGTAACTCCAATGGTCGAGCACAAACAATGAGGCCGGAAACTGGAAATAAAGAAAGGAGAGACAAGCACCAAACCCACAGTACAACCAGTAAAATAACCCCGGATATTGCCTACATTAACAGGCTTTTCATGAGGGACCTCTGAAATTTGACATCATTATCTCCGAAAAAGAGGGAGAGAAAAGTACTGACGAACTCGTTCGCGACGTGTCCCGCCGAGTCCGCGACACCTCTTATCTCTCATTCTTGTACACGGCGTTCTTAAAGCTTTTGCTCGCGTTGTATTCAACTTGGACGGCGGGTGCGTGGTGTATGATCGGCGGATGGTCGGCGATTCTCTTCCGCTCAATGTTCTTGATATTTTCAGTGTGGCCCAATTGAATCAAATCTTTTTTTTCTTTTTGGCTTCAGAAAGTTATTTATTTTAAAAATTTAATAAAGCAAAGATGTCTTACTATGCATGATTTTTCGCCATGCTATTCAACTTAAATCATTCAAATTTTCATTTAAAATTTGTTTACCGAAGCCAAATAAAATAAAAAAACCAAAAGAAAAACAACAGAATTGGGCTTTAAGCCCAATCATATGATACTCTAGATGAGATGGAAATGACTTTAGTATACCGGAAAATATGTCATCTCATTTTCTTTCGAATAGTGAATAGAGACTTTTGCATGGGAGTTGGTAGAAGCAGAGGGGGAGTTGGTAGAAGCAGAGGGGGAGGTTTGTATTTTTCGTATATGACACCGAACATGGCATGTAAAATGTTTTTTTGATGAATGTAAAGTTTTTAGTTTTCATTATTTTTAAAGAAATTGGTCATAGTTTTCCTGAAATTGGGGCAATTGTATGAGAGGTGGCCGTTTAAGATGATTTTGAAACTGCTTATCATCATCCTTATCCCCATGCTTTGATTTAATTTCAAAGTCGATAGCTCTCATATATTCGAAGGAGAAATGCTTTTCTTGAATTTATAATACAGATATTTATATGGAAGGGGGTAGAATGAGTGAAGCTGAGCTGATAATTTTTTCCAGCATTTATTGCAACTATTAAAAAACAAATTTTGGCAAAATTTTAAGTTTGTAATTTTTCTAGTTTGAATGGAAATCGATAAAATGCATTTAACAAAAATAATGCATTTGTATGGGAGGGGGTAGAAGGAGTGAGGTGAAGTTGAAGGAGTGAGGTGAAGTTGAAGGAGTGAGGTGAAGTTGAAGGAATGAGGTGAACTTTTTTTAAAATAAATTGCACTTATAGTCGAATTAATTCTGACAAAATTTCGTATTTTCAGCTTTACTGGTTTCAATGAAAATCGAAAATATGTATTTTACAAAATTGTATGAGAGGTGGCAGAAGGAGTAAGGGGATCTGGTCAATATTCCGTGATATTAATGACATCTATATCATAATACTTTGGCCTAAATTTCAAGTCCATAACGTAAATAGTTTCAAAGAAAAATTAATTTATTAATATTTCGAAATTTCATGAAATTTGTATGGGAGGGGGGGTTTGTAGCCCATTCACGAACTTAAAGTTACTTTTTTGCTAAAAATGACACACAAAAATGTTTAGCACTATAGCTCAAAGCTTTCGAGAGTTATACTGTAGACAGACGCACAGACGGACAGACGGTCACTCGGAATTGAGGTTTTTGGGCGACTCTATCAACTGTTCACTGGTATAATGGTGATTCGTGGTTTGGGTAGCTACGATTGTCGGTAAATTTTTGTTTGTTTTGTAAAACCAATTAATTTTTTCCCGAGTAGTGGAGGAGTTTTGGTGTTTAACCTACACTTTATTGCCATTGACGATTTTGGAAGTTCATCCTAGCGAACCTTGGAACATAAAATACTTTTTTCGCGAGAACAAAAACATTTTTAAACTAATCTTACCTTTCCCCAATGCAACAATTTCCGCTTGTAGATGCCTGGAATTCTGCACTAAAACTCGAATACATTGCATCAAATTCGTACACGTATCCAAAATTTTCTCGTTCACTTCCAATTTTATTCCCGAGTCCGAAGCTCGTGCCTTCGATAACATTGCGACAATTTTCGATGCAGCTTCCTCGATAGCCTTATCCATGCTGGCCAATTCCGATTCAACCATATCGCCCAATTGTCCTGTATTATCCGTCTGTGTTGTTAGATCGTGAATCATCGATGTTATTTTCGCCAGTTTTTCCTTAACCAACGTGATTTTCGGTGAAACAGCATTCAAAGATGATAACTGATGCAGAACTTCGAATAACGACATTACATCACTATTGAAATTTTTGATTTCGTTGGCAATTCCTAAAAAGAAATGAAAGAAATGTTCTAGTATAGATGGCCCTAGATTTAGTAAAAAATGCTATTACGTTCTCCCTGCTCGATATCGGCCGAAGTATTACAAATAGTCATTCCTTGAATTTGTATCGTAGCCAGCAAATGACCGGATAGGACAGACTTTCTTGCCAATCCTTCGACCTGACTATTATCGCCTGTATACTTTTCATAAACGATTGTCAATTCGTTAAGGACATCCTGTAGTTCTTCGGCGATCATCATAAAATACGAAGACGTTCCAGCCGCCGTAGTGAATTCATTTTCCGACATGGCTCGTACAGCCAATTTTTCCGAAGATTTAATGCAAGTTTCGAGCAAAGCTCGAATCGATGTATCACTATGAATTTTCGTATCCTGTAGCGAAAGTTCTAAAGCACGAATTGTTTCTAAAGCGTTCTTATGTTTCTCATCGATTTCGGCCTGTTGATGAAGTAAATCTTGAAAATCACATTCAATATTGGATTTGTCTGATGTCAATCGGTCCACTATTGCATTTGTTGCCTGTTTATATCGTTTTTAATTGATTGTAGAGATTTGGTTGTAGAGATAAAAATTGAAACAGTTACGAAATCAAACACGATTAGAAGCATTTACAAGGATGAGAACATAAATATCGGCTAATTTTTTCGACATAAATGTAGCTCTAACGAATCGTTATTTGCATTGAAGCGTTACTCTACAATTTGGGTCTAGTATTAATGATCAAGGTTCTTGATGAATTGGGAGGTACCACCAGGATTTAAGGCCACACATAAATTATGGTCTTTTTTTTAAGGGTATAGATATGAGTAGAATGATCCCAATTAAACCCCTTCTTTACAATTCAATAAGTACTACGTATGGCTATAATTAATTATTTGGAAACACCCACCTTATGCCCTATTAGATGGGACATATAGCCTTTTGTTATATGAAGTTATGTCATACAAGTTAGGAGCCTTATGTGTTATGTTCCATAATCTTAAATCATGGTACTGATTTCGCTCAATAGTTATTTACAAAATATTTACAACTCAAGTTAGTTACTAAATGAGGATAATACAAATTTTCATTTTAGCACAAATACATATACAATTTTGGACAACAAATTGATGAAATCTAGCGTACAAACATTTAAGCAAAACATTAATACAAATTCACCCGAATCTTACCTGAAACTTTTCTTCATTCTCTACAATAGTTCTTTGCAAACTTTCAACTTCCTTGACTTTAGCATCAACCATATCCTTCAGCTCAATTTCCAATTCTTCCTGCTTCCTAGTCTTCACCTCTAAATCTGTCTTCAATTCAACTATCTGCAATTCAGCCTGTTTATGTTTCTCTTCGATAAATCCCTTCTGTTCAACCAATCTTTCCATTTCATCGCATTTCTGACTGAGCACATTGTGTTCGGTTCGAATTTCTTCAAGCCCATGAACTTTAACTTGAAGTTCGGCAATTTCGGCACTTTTATCGGCTTGTAAATCGTCGAAACGACATTTCAGCTGTTCATATGATTTCGTTAATTTTTCGTACTTTTCGACTATTTCTTTTTCTTTTTGAGCAACTTCGGTGGTTTTTTGAAGATCTTCTTCCATTTTTATTTGTTTCGTTTGGAATTCGTCGAGTTGAGCCTGAAGCAGTTCTTTAGTCGTACTCAGCTCGGATGATTGTTTTTTAACAGTGGATAGTTGTTTGGTTACTTCGCCGTGCTGAAATTGGAGTGATATTAGTGGGTATTTCTGGTGATCTATCTGAAACATTGATCTTGCCCAAACCGTCCTTACTCTATTAATTTGATTTTTACATTTGCAGTAGTCTGGCATTCCTATGAGCTAAACAATCCTGCCCAATATCTAAAATGCCGATAATTTTGCCACTAAAAGCTCATCGATTGCTAAACCTAAAAAGCCTAAAGGCGATAAACTAGAGGATACCTCTATACAGAGAGATAAGTAATCTGCAGAAAAACGAGAACTTTAATCCTAAAACAAATTGTAAGATGGATGAATTGACCAACAATATAGATACGCATTTGGGTTGGGTTGGGCAACCTATCAGGCTCGTCCTCAGGTGGTGGTGGATAGAAGACGCCGCGGTGTGTCGCAGGACCCTCGTCTGCGGTTAGCATGGCAATAGCAAGAAATCAAGTTTGACATTTGTTTCTTCCTCAAATTGCTCATCGGACACACGTCGGCAACCGCCTTGTTGTTAGCCTAAATTGATGAGCACGTTGAGGTGGAAATAGCAGCAAACATTCTTTCTGTGAAAATCATGCCGCGAACCAGCCCTATGAGATGGAGTTCCCCCGTATTGGCCCTCAGTCCCCGGCAGGCTAGAATCACTGGGTCCTATCGCGGCTTAGGGAGCTACTAGAACGGTGCAACCAGGTTCTAGTAGTGCTTTGCTACTGTCAAACACCCAGCTCACTGTGTCTTACGTGTCAGAGCTTAATGACCTCAGTGTGTGCAGATGTTGATCATGCTTCGACGTCGACAATATCCTGTACTATTATCTCTGCTGGCCTTGGTAGTGAGACTATCCTAACCCCCTCAAATGGTCTTAGAAATCGTGCCCTTCACCGAGCTAAGACGAAGCTAACTAGGAAATCTGCCAAAATAAGGTTTGACGATACGGTAGAGGCTAAAGTGGCTGCAGTTCTGGGTCAATTGTACTCTGGGACTAGCGAATCTCGGACTGCGAAAGCTTCACGCCCAGCCAGTGTGTCGGCCCAAGTAGTCAGAATTAAGGTGAAAGATCCCACTATCCCAGCCACTGCTCTGACTAGTAAAGCTAGCACTTCCGAAACGGATGTGGTCAGGGTAGTAAAGCCTCTTACACGTTCCGAACACACCACTGAAGATAGCGTCAACATTACTACGGATAGCGAAACTGTCTGCAGCGAAAAGGAGGAACATACTCAGAAGAGCAGCCCAGCGGAGAAATAGTCCTGGCTTGATTCCGGGTTCCAAAACTGCTGCTACTCCTAGTTCGCAGCCGACAGTGGAAAATCTCTCATTCATCGTCCGCGTGCACAGTTCCCGGTAATTATCTCGATACGATCGCAATACGCCGTTACCTACAGCGAAAAAGAAACAGCCGAGATCGGCTACTTATAGCTACATCGCTAGAAGTACCCTCCAGGTAGCAGTCATTAACACCAACGAATTGCTAGGCATCATACCAGAGCCGGTGTAGCTAGGGTGTAGCCTAGTGGGTAGTGTGTTGGCCTTGCAATGCGAAGGCCGTGAGTTCTAATCCCGGTCGGCGCAATATATAATTCCAACACATTGCCTGCTTGGATATACCTTGGTCACCTCAATCTACGAAAATAAAAAATTCGTAGAAAGAGGGTTTGCGAAGGGCAAACAACCCTTCCACAATAAGTAATGAAAAATATTAAGGAACCTGAATGTCAGGAGGCCAAGGTCCAATTTGGGCTATAGCGCCATTGTAGAAGTAGATACCAGAGCCGGTGAGGTCTCAGATCTACTCCTCATCGAGAAACATTCTGAGGAAACATCACTTAAGTAATCCACCACCTAAACTAAGCTTTTCGAAGTACGACTACGAGCCAGATCATCATAGAATAACTTTTGCTGATCAAAACACTCTGGTCTTCCTTCAGGAAGCGGATCCCAAAATGAACGAGCTCTTGAAGGATATCAAGCTACAAGTGGTGGAAGGTCCCAAGGCTTCCAGGCTGACGAAAGTGTCTGCATGGACCCCGGATATCATTGAAAACCCTGGGCTCCTGTTGCAGGACATTAAACTGCAAAACGATCTTCCACGGAGATATAAAAGCTTGTTCTCGGCAAGTTCAGAGTGGTTCGAGCCAATCGATATCACAGTAGAGCGGCTACCGCCACTCAACAACAACTCTTAACAATACATTCGGACGTTGCACTTGTCCAAGAACCGTGGTTGGGTGGCTTTAACCAAATTAAAAAAAAAAAACTTGTACAGTATTTCCTGGACAGAAAACAGGTAAGCTACAGACATGTGTCGTTGCAAAAAAATATTAAAATCGGCAATATTTCCACAATTTAGCAGCCCAGACCAAAGAACGATGGACGATGGACGTTCTTTAATGGCACATCGCAGCTTGTTAAGCTGGTTTCATCATACCAGCTATACGAAGCACAGAATGTTCCAACGACCAACCTGTGCCAGCATGTCCAGTTCAACACAGACGACTTGGTAATAGGTTGTGATGCCAATGCCCATC
This sequence comes from Chorisops tibialis, assembly GCA_963669355.1. Lineage (NCBI taxonomy): Eukaryota > Metazoa > Arthropoda > Insecta > Diptera > Stratiomyidae > Chorisops > Chorisops tibialis. The sequence goes on along the minus strand of OY770263.1, from coordinate 164,270,715 downwards.
ACACCAACTAAATTTCTTTGCATGCACAATCTAAATGTTTGGTAATAGTCCTCCCTTCATAAATAGGGTAAGAAGCGAGGTTATCGACTTGACTCTTGCAACTAATTCTAAGTCACTAGTGGTCCACAAATGGAAAGCTTTGAAAAAATCTAGTCAGACCACATGTGGATAAGATTTGAAATAGTGGGATCAGCAAAAAATAGCCAGTTTTACAGTAATCTAGCAAGAACGGATTGTGTTAAATATCAGGAGCTAATAAACCGCAAACTACCGGTAATAGTTTCTCATCCATTAAAAACACAAGATTCCGTAGATAGAAGAGCTGGTATGCAAACAATTATACTAACAATCTCCGACAAGAGCTCTTACCCTCAGAATTCCGCCGAAGATAAAAAGAACGCTGTCTGGTGGAATAACGATCTGGATATTCTGAAAAAACCTGCTACGAGCTCTTTAACAAAGTTAATTCTAGCAAACGTGACACAGACTGGATCCAATACCAAGCCGCACTTACAATGTATAAAAAACAGTTAAGAACCGTCGAACGATGTTCATGGGAGAGATTCTGTGAAGAAATTGATAACGTAAACGATATGCTATCCAAAGACCTGACATGCCTGAATTACTAGATAAATGCGATGGTTCATAGACGAAGTCTAGCGGCGAGTCCCTTGAACTTTTAATGCAAATGCATCTCCCCGGATGCTTTCAGCCCCCGTCACAAAGTACATGTGTCGATCGTATTCTAGCTAACTCGGAACTTGTAGATAGTCGTTACGCCAGAAAACATAGGAATTGCGTTCAGTTCCTTCAAACCTTACTTCAGTGTCACCCTTTAATGCGCTATGCACAGTTGCACAGGTATATCCCGTTATAATCCAGAATGCAAATGAAACTTGCCATATACCAAAGCTATGGCAAGAGGTTAATTTGGTTTTTATACCTAAGCCAAGCAGAGCCTCCCATAACATTCCCAAGGCTTTCCGACCCATCAGCCCAACTTCGTTCCATTCAAAGGCCTGGAAATACAGGTGGTCAGCTACCTACGTGCAAATCTGAATCTCTCGGTTAGGTTCCCACACCAACACGCCTATCTGATTAGTTCCACTGATACCGCTTTACATGTGACTGTAGTCACTATAGAGAAAGAGGTTGCACTCGATGCCTTCCTAGACGTGGAAGTCGCATTTAACCACGTCAACATTGATGCCATGCGCTGCCATAGTGTGGAACCTCTCCTGACTGCATGCATAGATAAGCTTTTTAGCTCACGAAAAATCGAAGCAAGGATGGGTGAAGAGACAAGAAAATGCTCTGTCCACAAAGAAACGACACAGGGGGTGATAATATCGGCTTTCCTGTGGGTCTTAACTGTGAATAAACCCTTTTCCATTTTTAATCACAACGGCTACTCCACAATAGCATATGCAGACAATCTTGTCATCATGCTAACTGGTATGCAGTCCGCTCTAGAACTGTTAGAAAACTGGGACTTACCATCAACACTCAAAAAACAGATTTTTTTCAATCCACCAACCGTTCGGGGTATCACCATGGTCTTCTCGAACCAGGTTAAATATTTAGGTCTTATTCTTTATAGTAAATCATCCTGGAAGGCCGAGCAAAACGAACAAAAAAAACTACCCTAGTCTTATCGCTTGCAAAGAGACATTCGCCAGTCATCATCAATGGGAATTACAACTGGAAGCGTGCTGTCTAAAACCGATTTAGACTTTAATTCCGAAGATACTCTATTACGAGAATTTACGTTTACCGTACGTCTGAGCGCACTCTGAACTACTTATGTAAGTAATCAATAGGGCTCGCACTTAGCAGGCAAGACCATCACCTCAAAAATCGTGCCACATGTAAATGTGTTAATGAGTGAATAGTATAACCAGAAGGGCAAAGAAATCTGAAGGAGGTACCGGAACTTCTTCTAATGTTATGCATACAACTTCTAGACATATTCGGTAGACAATTGCGGCTTCGGAGGTTACATAGAAGCGAAACTTACTAGAAAGGCGCTTAAATGTTTTTTTAAGAATGCTGAAACTGAATGATTTACGACATTGTGCGAAACCACAGTGGTACGAAGAAAATAGGATTTTGAAGCTCTTTTACTCTACTCACCTGTCTCAATAACTTTATATGTTCATCACGGATTTGCGTGTACATGGTCTTCAACTTCTGGAACTTCTCTTCACTGGCCTTGGCTCGTTCCTCCTCTTCGATCGCCTTCTCTGAAAAATAGAAATCAAATCGTAAATATTCGTCGCCAATTTAAAATTTCTCAAATCATTCTTACGTTCCAGCGTTGGTGCAGTCTGAGCCTTCAACTCCAATTCATCCTTTTTCAGTCGCGTATTCGTCAACTGTTCCTGAATCTCAGCCAGCTGAGTATTCAATCGCGATATATGCTCCTCCGTTGAATTCAATTCTTCCCGATGTGCCATCGTCAATGACTTCAAACATTTTCCCAACCGATCAATTTCACGCTGAAGATGCTGTATAAGTTCATCACGATCCTGAAGCAATCGATTGAAATCAATCGATGGCGACGGTGAGGGTGTCGGTTCCGGTGTTGGGGGTTGTGTTGGTTGTTGTTGCATTGGAATACTCATATCGACTAGATTATCGACAATTGGTTCCGGTTCTGGATCCGGTTCGGGAACAACTACAACTGGTGGAACGTAACTGCCGAAGTCGATTTTCGAACTGAAATTCGGTGCTGTTTCCGGTAATATTGGAACGGTTATTAGATTGACGAAAAACTGAAGACTTCGAGCTTGATCATAGAAAGATTTGAGCTGTTTGAAAATTACACGGAAACGTTCACGATGACCGGATAGAAGATCGTTCGGAAGATGCGAATGCAGTTTGAACATGAGCCGTACGACGAAATCGTACAATTGGTTAGAGTCTTGGATGAGCGGAATTAGTGGAGCTAAACGACATTGTCCAGCCGCCGTCATCGATGTTATTCGGAATGTGTTGACCGATGTGAAGACTGAAATTTGAAGAAAAGGAGTTTATGGTAATTGTTTTTGTTTTAATCGATATCTAAGGTCAGTCGACATAAAGGGTTGCATTTTGGACGCTTTGAAATTGAATATTTAGAACTGTGAGAAGGCTAGAATTAAAGTACCAATAACCTAAAAAAAGACCTGGACAAAAATAGAAAAGCCATTACAGAACTAAAGTTGCGGATAAGCCTTCGTAATACATGATAGAACTGGGGTCGTATATCTCGAGTGTAATAAATACCAAAGGGTGTTTGCTAATATATCTAAAGCGCGAAAGAACAGCTCCATTTGCGACTATAACACTAGAAACCGCAATAATGTATTAGGAGTACAAATAAGTTGCCGCCGTTTGTCAAAAGATGGCCCCACCAGAAGGTTATGTTGAAATTGTCAGATGTAAAACGTAATATCGTAAGTTTGGACATCTGGTAACAACATAACCTTGAAGTATTAGTGACTCCGTATCAGCATCACATAATTTTGTTCGTGCGAAAATATTAAGTTTTGTGCCGAATAAGCGTCATCTGCGGGAACTTTTGATTTACTTCTTTAATTTGTAAAAATCTGCAGTTGAGGCGTATCGATTGCTTGTAGAAGCATATGCTGAGACTGCTTTAAGTGAGAGAAGTTGTCGTGAGTGGTTCCAAAAGTTTAAAAACAGTGAGTTTGTCGTGGAAGACAGAGAACGTAATGGAAGACCGAAAGTGTACGAAGACACGGAATTATTATTGGAGGAAGATATTTATTTCACATCGTTTAAAATCGTTGCAAATGATTCAAAAACAAAGAAATTGGATTTCATATGAACTGAAGCCGAGAAACGTTGAACGCCGATTTTGCATGTGTGAAATGCTGCTTGCCAGGCATAAAAAAAATGGTTTTTTATATCGTATAGTCACTGGTGATGAAAAATGGATCCACTACGATAACCCAAAGAAGAGAAAACCACCAGGCCAGCACTCTCGAAGTTTATCAGGCTGGGTTCCGTAAAGGGTCGTCTTGTACCGACCACACAAATACCCTACGAATAATATTGGAGCATTTCGCCGAAATTGGGTTCGCCACAACATCTCATGCTTGTGGACTTCGAGAAGGCTTTCGACAGCGTCAAGCGAGATTACATATGGAATGCATTGAGAGGTATTCAAGATAACTCGAATATATTGTTTGGAAACATCTCGTTAGCACCAAGGGAATACTAGAAGAAATATGTGAAATATAACCTCGACTCGATAGCAAGGGACTACGTATTAACGAAAACAAAACAAAGATTTAGACGCAAACAAGGTAGAAGACAATCATGTACGAGACTATAACCCATTGAAATTAAAAGAAGAATAATGATATCGAACAAGACGTATTACTCGGCACTTCCAATAATTGAAGAGAAAGAAGACTTAAATTATACATGTGTATAAAACGATTATAAGATCTGCTTTATGCTATGGCAGCGGAACGTGAACATTGACTCAGGCGTCCGAACAATACTTAACGCCTTTGAAAGAAAGGTTTTCAGAAGAATCTTCGAAACTGTAAGGGAAGAATCGATCTGGAGAATACAAAACGATAGAGAATTATATACCACCTATTTTAGGACAGGAACCCTGAAAGAATTTCTCGAAGAAGTAGCAAAACAAAACATCAACATAACTGCTCTCTAAGAAACGAGATGACCCGGTAACGAAATCATGGACATGAGATCACATACTATTTATCCAAATGGAAAATCGACGGGGAGCAGAGAGATTGGAGTCGCTTTTGTCGTTGATAAAAAAATTAAACAGCAGGTCACGGTTTCAAACCAGTAAGTGAAAAATTGTGTGCAATCCGAATAAAGAATAAATTTTTCAACATTTGGTTGATCAACGTCCACGTACCAACAGAAAACAAGGACGATATAACTAAAGACGAAATTTATGCCACCCTAGAGATAACCTATGGAACCTGGAATGACCTAAAAATTGTCTTAGGAATTTTAATGCAAAAGTCGGACATGAAGTGGAAGTTTAGCACTCGATGAACGTGTTTGATTTTGGCACGGCTCTTTACTCGGTTTTTAATAAAATAACATCTAAGTTTTAGTTTTCAACGTGTCTACTATCCGAAATTTTATCATGTTCATGTTTTTCCTGTCTGATTTTAATCAATATGCGCGTTTTTTCAATCGGCTTTACTCGATTTTTTAATATTTTTAATATTATGTAGTTGTTGTTGTTACTTTCGTTTTTTTTTTTAATTGAAATTAATAGCGCTGGCTGTAATTTCATTGCACTAAGATTGCTTTTCCTTCTTTTATTTGTACCGCAAACAATTTCCAGAATCATTGCTTTTTGCAACGGTCAATTTCGTAATTGAGGAAACCAGAGCGAAACATCGCCAAACAAGCTCTGGATTATAATCCTTAAGAAACATAATGGAAACGAGCAGTTGAGCACGAGGGCAGAGAAATAAACAAGTCCTGGCTAAAACTAAAGGCCGATGCTCTGGATCGCGTCTTGTGGAAGAGAAATGTTTCTGTCATATGCCCCTATAGGGAGTCTTAACAAGAAATTGATTGATTGTTTGATATTCGAACCGACATATTTTCATTTCTACATGTATATGGCATAAAACGACGATAATGGATCTAGTTGTGTATACTTCAGATTCTTTCGGCTGATCGAGTTGCATCTATATTTAAGTCCTAACATTTTAAATCAAACCATATTAAAAGAATTTTGGCCACAATATTAGAACGAAAGATGGAATTGATGTAGAAACAGTGACTTTGATAATCGATCAAATATACAATTTTTCATTCGCAACAAAAAATTGCCTAAGGTGCTTACAGTCGAAAATTGTCTACAAGTTTCACTTGCACAACCCAAATACATCAAGGCGTGCAATAACGTCTGCAACGTCGTACAAAAATAAAGTTGCATACACTTTTCAGGCAGCTATAAATAAATTAATATTAAAAACAAAACGACCTAAGAATACTTACTAGTTGCTTGTAATGCCACAATATCATCCAAATAATCGAACATTTCGACACCCAATTGGAAACTGAAAAATAAAAGAAGAAATTTTAATCATCCCTACGACAAAACCTTTTCTCACACACTTACTGAACATTTATATCATTACCGCCCAACTGATCCCATTCGCTTTTCGACATAACTAAATTTCCCGAAAATTGCGGATTACGTTGATGAAATTCCAATTTCGTGACCAACAATTTCGTATAGCTATGAATACAAACGCCATAGCCATCGGGCAAATGTCCCCATAATTTTCCTAATTCGACGAGCATCTTTCGATGTCGCATCGAATGCTGAATACACAGGGGATGTCCTTCGCGCAATACTTTATGCAAGAGATGGCAAAATTTCCATGCCGTAAAACGATTATCCATTAACGGTTGCCGTAAAACAACCGCCCAAAACGATTGTCCACCATTTGTCCGGAATGTTCCGATAATTGCAGCCCGTGCATGTTTCACTTTAAGAGCCGATTCGAGAGGATTCAGGGCCTTACTGATGCTAACCGTCTAGAAAAATTAAGAAAATTTTTATTAGATCAAAAATAATCATATTTAAACTAGATTTGATGTTAAAATTTTTTTTTCCAAAATATCTTACCAGCTGATAGTACTCTTTATCAGATAGAGACATTTTTTTTTTGTTTAGTAAATTTTATACTATAGTCTAAAAGGAAGTTTTTGTGTTAATCGATTCACACTATGTTAAAAAATAAATTTAAGATTTAAGCAAGCAGGATTTCACATAGCATTCCAATGAAGATCGCTTCTAAGCAGTCTGAAATAGAGAAAGAATTTTATGGATTATGTCATGCTTGTGATACTCGAATGATTTTTAAAATTGAATCGGGCAAACAAAGTTTAGATTTAATCATTCAAACGATAAATTGCATCGCACGCATTATATCAAAAAATATTCTTTACATGACATTGTATGCAATTTCTCAAAACAAACAACACATAAACTATTTCTTTGTTTCTATCAAAACTATAACAATACTTATTTTTTGTTGAGCAACACAAACTTTTAACTTTATGACGTACTCAGCATAATCATTCCGCTTCGATCATCACTTTTATATCTTCGAAAAACTATAAATAAATTTGTTATGGAAATGCAAAAAAAAAACACAAATTTCGATTTCACTAGACTTCATACTTTAGAAAATTCTTTCACAAACTAATTTTCCTAAGTCAAGAAAATGTAATTTATCACGGGTATGGAATTGATTTTGGGGAATTTATTTTTTTTCCTATTCCAACAGCATACCCACACCTCAACTACAAGCTATATCTTCTCTACTTGAAATAATTTGGTTGATTGGGAAACATACATATAGGTAGAGTAGGTAATTTTATATTGACTAATGATTTATCGGCTAACGACCAATTCGATAACATATCAGGTGATAACAACTTTATTTTCTCGAGCCAGAAAAAAGAAAATATATGTGAGATATTTTTTTATAAAGTTAGATATCACCCTAATGAATAAAGATAAAAAATCCATAAAATTCTTTTTGACATTTTTTTTTTTAAATTAGTTGTCGAGTTATGCCATTTTACAGAACTAAAGAATACTTATAAATATTACCTGGGCAATCCCAGACAAGTGATTACTTTGAGAGTGCCAAAAAGCCACGAACACTTTAGGCTGAATTAGGTTAAAATAGAAACTCCCCACAGACTCTTTTAGGTTGTCTTATGATTCTGAAACCAAATGGCAGCTAAATCATCACGTGAAATTTAAAAATTTCTATATCGGTACATAATATGTCGAAATCGAAAGTTATCTATAAATGAACCAAATAGACTAAGAAATTTGGAAATTAGCGCGGAAAAATTTCATATATCTGCAAAATGTAACTGCGCGTTAAGTGGCTATGATCACCAAACCGCTATTTTTGCCAAAACTTGAATGTGTTCGATACGAAAAAAATCGCTTAAAATTACAAAAATTGGAAATAACAATGATTTGTGCTATTTTACTTTATTATTATAATAATAAAGTATTGTGATCGACACAAAAAAAAAAAAAAGTTTGCTACCCTGAAATTTTTTTTTTCGCGTTTCATGACTAAATTAGCCTAAAAATGCAAAAAAAAAAAAACCGTCTGTCTGTACGCCGTCCGCCGTCCGCCGTACGCCGTACGCCGTCCGCCGTCCGCCGTACGCCGACGTGTACGCTCAGCGCACATTAACTCCCAAACCCTTCAAGATAGAAAGTTTATTTTTGGGGGGATTGTAGATAGTTGCGGATCTCAGGTGGATACCCATTTTCGGGGGTATACGGGTTCAGGGGGAGGCGGGGGGAGTGCTTAAACCGAAAAATACGAATTCAAATATCTCAACCATGGTAAGAGCTAGGAAGCTAAAACTCAACATTAATATAGAGAAACTTGTGGGACAACTTTCAAAAATAATTTAATTTTTTTATCCATTGGGGTGCGAAAAGGGGGGGCTTAGAACCAATTGTCGGCCGAATTTTTTTTTCAAATGATTATATCTTCGAAATTACTTATCGTAACAAAACCATTTTTAGGGACCGTCAAGGTGGCATATAGTTTCATTGGAACCAGCTTAGAAAGCGGCTAATTATTGTAAGGGGGAGGGTCAGGGGGGGTGCAAAGAAAAACACTTAAAAATTAATATCTCAACTATCTCTTAAGCTATGTAATTGAAACTTGAAACTTATATTAAGCTATACTAGGCAAATATAAAAAAAATATAACATGTTGAAATAATAGTAGTGGGGGGAAATGGGGAGCATTTCAAAAATGGCGCACTTTTCAAAATTACAAATCCTTATATCTCCAAAAATAGTACAGATATCAAATCAAAAATTTGTCAGATTGTAGAACTACATAATAGTTAATTTTGGTAAAAATTTTAAGTTGGGAGGTGTAAGGGGAGGGAGGTAATAAGTAAAAATATCGAAAACTTTGAGTGATTTTTTTAGGGCTCTGGTAAAAGATACATAGTTAAAATTTTGCATGTGAATACCTATATTTAATCCACATAGAAAAATAATAATAACTTGATCCTTATTTGTTATAAACCGACCCCCCCGGTCTAACGTGCACAAGGTGTTTCATGTGCATTGAAAAAAACATATAAACTGAAAATTTTTGAGTGAAATTTTAAGGTAGAAATTTGAAAATTTGCGAAATGCATTTAAAAAAAATTCCTAAATATACGAAATATTAACTGGTCGAAAACCTTTAACACTTCTACCCCCTCCCATACAAAATTATTTTTTCGACCATTTTCAAGAAATCAATTATCACCTAACTATTAAAAGCTATCAATTTGAAATTTTGCATAACAACTAACAAAAATAATTAAAATGAAATCGCGTTAAAAGTTTTAAAATCGCGCTTGACCTTCTACCCCCTCCCATACAAAAGTATGATTTCGACTAATTTCATTAAATCAACTAATAACCAACAAATTAAAAGCTACGAACTTGAAATTTCGTACGAGCACCTTACAATAAAAATAAAAGAAAATTGCATCACAAGTTTTACGATTCCTTTACCTCCTCTACACCCTCCCATACAAAATTATTTTTTCGAGCATTTTTAAGAAATCAGTTATCAGCTAACTCTTAAAAGCTATCAATTTCAAATTTGGCATAAAAACTTATAAAAATAATTCAAATGAAGTTGCTTTAAAAGTTTTGAAATCGCGCTTGCGCTTCTACCCCCTCCCATACAAAAGTATGATTTCGACCAATTTCATTAAATCAACTAATAACCAACAAACTAAAAGCTACGAACTTGAAATTCTATACAAGCACCTTACAAGAGACGCGAAATAAAACTGCTTATCAAATTTTACGATTGCCTTATATTCTCTACCCCCTCCCATACAAATGTTCGGTTTCATGAATGTAAAATACACCGAATTTTATGAAAATTCTATGCAACTTCGTCTATGAAACACATTCTATACAGAGAATATTGGACGTGATTCAAGCAATTAATTAAAAAGCTATTAACATCCACCCACCCTTACTATTACCCCTACTCCTCCCCTCATAAAAACCAAACTTACAGAAACGAATGAAATATTGTTAACAGTCCTGCCCAAGAACTCCCTTTCACTTAGCCTTCCCTAACCACTCTAACCTGCATATTGACTTTCCACTCATCCGCAACTTGTCCCAAGAATAATAAAGTTTCGCCCGACTTGTTGGCAGTTTATTTTTATTTATTTAGAATTCATCAGTACACATGATTACTTACAATTTACGTTGCAAAGATTACAATTAAACATCTATTTTTTACCAAAGCTAACTTTATCTGAGCAATATTAAGATTAAAATCAATGTTGCTTTAATTAATGTTAAAAACCCGTGAAATAGAAGTCATCGGGTCGTGCTGACCGTAATTAGTTCGATGGAATAAAATGTTGAGAAGTACGTAGTCTCTCAAGGATCGATAAGGAATTTTAAAGGAGGGAGCTCCTAGCAAGGGCGGAGAGTTCATTTCACCTGAAATTAATTTAACTGCAGCTGCAGCATAAAGAATAAATCGTTTTTCTTCGAGTGTCTCTAACAAAAGCAGTAGAAATCGTTCTCGATAAGTAGGAAGACATATTGGGTCTGTCCAAGGGAAACTCCTAAGCTTAAAAATCTTCGCTGTATAGACTCGATTCTATTCTTATGGATACCGTAATATGGAATCCAAACAGGCATAATCAAAAATTGAACGCAAAAAAGCACAGTACAGTGCCTCTTCAATTCCCTCAATTCCCATATGTCCTAGTACCCACATTAAGGTCACATCATTCCTTTTTCCCAGGATGATTAGGTCTTGAAGACAGTACCAAACTCGAGGCTTCCGTGGCGTAGTGGGCAGCGTGCTTGCTTCTCAGTCAATAGGTCGTGGGTTCGATTCCCACTCTAGACGGGATTTTTTTAAGCGCAAATTTTTCAGTTGCTACTGGTGATAAAAAATTATTCGCAATAAAATGAGGAAACGGTGTAAAAGTGAAACAGTTCCACTTCAAGAAGGCCTAGATACTCAGTAGATGGTTTCTGTTCGCTTTCTATCATTCAGTCCCCCATAACAACATGCAAATATTTGTCAGTAAGCAGCCAGTACAACTGAGCAATATACCAGCTTCTCCACTCGCTACGGTCGTTTTCACTCCCCTTCCCCAGCCTTCCCAATCCCATTCCTTCCCTCCATGACTGTGTTTGTGCATTGCACATAAAGGCCAAAATTGCCTATAACACAGGTCATTCTGTAAAAAAAAAAAAAAAACTATCCTCGATCCGTGTTTATTTGATGCTTGGGGAAACTGCTTGACTGTCCGATGGGATATAAATTGATTTGTTGCGATGAGCTTTCCTTATATTGTCTTGGATGCATAGCTCCATTGCAATTCAGTGCAGCCTGGAAGATTGTGGCTTTTTTGCCGAGTGGTTTTGAAACCGAGAAGCTAGGACCTTTAACTCCGGCTCCAGTCCCCTCAGCGGTGCGCGAGCCATCTGTATACCAGATGATTGATTCCTCCTTCATTTCAGGTAGCATGGATTGCCAGTCCTTGCGTTCTTTGATTATAACTTTGAAGGGGGTTTCAAAGTTGAATTTTGTCGGCATAGCGTCCGATAGTGTGGAGGTTAGCACCTCTAATTTTGGGTCTTTGAGAATTTTGAGGTGACCTCTAAAATCCCCTGGTTTGTAATTGTTTTCCCTCTATATGCGTAACACCCCTTTGATAGCCTCCTTTTTTATTTGGATATGTATCGGAGAGATGTTAAGGTACATTTCCATTGCCGCTGTAGGACAGGTTTTCTTCTGTGATACCAAGACAAGCTAGCCTTTGGATTTTTTGTAGCGTAAGCTGTACTTTTCGTTGTAAAATTTTAGTCCACCATATCGTTGATCCGTATGTGAATATTGGAAGAATGATTGTTCTGTAACACCAGTAAATCATTTTGGGCTTTAGTCCCCATTTTCTGCCAAATAAGCTTTTATAGGCCCACAATGCCTTTAGTGCTTTGGCATGAGTCCATTCTACAGGGTGTTTGGTACTCCGTACATAACCTTGTAAGGGGTTATTCCTGGATATATTTTGAGCAAAAAATTGTTCTACGGAGATGGTCAATTTTCAATATCCACGGAGATACAGGGTGATCAAGAAAAGTCCTTCGGACCTGTACCCTCACTCACTCAAAACGCTATATCTTGAAAACTAATAATCACAATTCAAAGTGTTATAGCTTGTTTTTTAGGGAATCAAATTACCTTTCATTTGGTGTAATAGTCCGCATTGTAACTGTATCCAATTCTGAGATATTTGCTTCAGAACACAAATTTTTGACAGTTTGACCGTCAAAATTCTAAGATCAATGTAGTTTTTCTCTAAAAAACCCATTATAAAAATGTCATTTTATTGTTGTTTTCTTTTGTGTCATATTATTGCCTACAAAAGACGCATACACTTGCATTGCATAAGTTTTATAGTTTAGAAGAAATTATCATTCCAATAATTTAGCACTTTTGTCAAAAAAACAAGAATAGGTTGATCAACACTCTCCGCTTGAACTAAAAGAACTTAAGAATGGTTTTTACGGTTTATTTCAAATTTCCTTAATTACAATAAATGTTCAAAATGGCCACCTTCATTTTGAATGCACGCTAAAGCTCGTTTTGCCAGTGTTCTCTTTGTGTTCATACTCCTCAACTGCTGCCTTACTTCTGTTGCTGCCGCATCGATTCTGGTGTTTAGATCCTGCAACGTTACTACTTCCGTTGCGTAGACAAGGTCCTTCATCCGTCCCCATACAAAGAAATCCATAATAGTTAAATCAGGGGATCTTGCAGGCCAGTGTATCGGTCCATTTCTACCGATCCAGCGATTGCTATAATTGGAATTTAACCAATATCTGATCTGTCGGCCGTAATGAGCTGGAGCACCATCGTGTTGGTAAAACATGGAAGCCAATCGTTGCAGTGGCATATCATCCAATAACTCTTGTAGATCATTTGTCAAAAAATGCAAGTAATTGGAACTATTTAAGGTAGGCGGAAGCCTAATAGGTCCAATAAAATCGTTGCCAATCACACCTGCCCATAAATTGACACTGAATCTGTGCTGAAATGATGCCTCTCTTCTTGTATGTGGATTGCTCTCAGCCCATGTGTGTAAGTTGTGGAAGTTTGTGATATCGTCCCTGGTGAATTGGGACTCATCCGTCCAAAGAATGTTGCTGATAAAATTCTCGTCACTTATTTGTCGTTCAAGGAGCCAATTGCAAAACTCCATCCTTTTGGGTAAATCAACGGGTAACAGCTCCTGCACTGGTGTGTGGTGGTAGGGATGCAAACGTTCTGCTTTCAGGACACTCCAAACTTTCCACGTAGAGACGTTAAACCGCAATGCCAAGCGTCGTATACTAGTTGATGGATCATTTTGAACTGCAGCTAGGATTCGTTGATCAATTGAAACAGCGATTACCGGCGCAGGATTTGCATTCACTCTGCTTGTCCTAACACTGCCTGCTTCCCTAATCCTTGTGTAAACGTCTTGGAATACTCTCGCGTAAGGTATTCGACGATTGGAAAATCTGTGATGATACAAAGATCGCGCCGCTTGCTCATTTCCCTGACACTCTCCATAGAGGAAAATTATGTCTGCATATTCTTCGTTCGTGAACTCAGGCATTTCGAAATTCTTTTCTAAATTTTAGTGACACCTTGTTCTTTTACAAATTTAACTAAAACTGATAAAAATATGAAGTATGGTTTGCTTTTATAGGCTTTTCATTTTGTTAGGTAACCCATTAAAAAGGGCAAAGTGCTGCACCTAGTTGTGTTGAAACTCATTTTAATTTAATTCATTTTCTCGATAATTTTAATACTACCTAAAGGACATTCATTGATAATTTAAATAGTAATTAAAGGACACAAAGAATATTTCAGTTTAACAACATTTCAGGTAGTTTTTTTAGAACGAGGGTTGGTTTATGGCATATTTTATTTTTAAGCCATATGTATTTTCGCTTATTACCTGGAAAACGGGAAAACCTAAGTCATAAGTATGTGTGCATCTTTTGTAGACAATAATATGGCACATAAAAAAACAACATTAAAATTACATTTTTATAATGCGTTTTCTTGAGAAAAACTACATTGATCACAGAATTTTGAGGGTCAAAGTATCAAAAATTTGTGGTCTGAAGGAAATACCTCAGGATTGGGTACAGGTTCAATACGGACTATTACACTAAATGAAAGATAATTTGATTCCCTAAAAAACAAGCTATAACACTTTGAAATGCGATTATTGGTTTTCAAGATATAGCGTTTTGAGTGAGTGAGGGTACAGGTCGGAAGGACTTTTCTTGATCACCCTGTATCTCCGTGGATATTGAAAATTGACCATCTCCGTAGAACAATTTTTTGCTCAAAATATATCCAGGAATAACCCCTTACAAGGTTATGTACGGAGTACCAAACACCCTGTATATGTTTGTTCAAGTTGAGTTTGCTATCCAGTATGGCACCTAGATCGGAAAAGGGTACTAGTGTTCCATTTATTGAAGGAGGTATGATGTGAATTTTCCTTCTATTTGTAAATGGTACTATCTCAGTCTTACTTGGGTTGATGTTCAAATTCTTAGACTGACACCAGTTCATTATCACCTCTAAGGCTGATTGTATCCTTTCCGATATTATTAAATCATATTTGCCTCTAATTATAATGACGAGGTCATTGGCATATCCTATTGCCTCGAATCCTTATTCTTTTAGACGGTCCAGTAGCTCATCTACTACAATTGACCAAAGAAGTGGAGATAGTACCCTTTTTTGGGGACAGCCCCTATAGATCTGTGCACTCAATGTGCTATCACCTAGATCTGTGGTTGTCATTCGTCTCTTTAGCGTGGCGTATATCCATTTTATCGTGGCCGTTTCCAAACCCTTTTTTCTAGCTGCCGCTATTATGGCTTCATGGGGAATATTGTCAAAAGCTCCTTCTATATCTAGGAATGCGCAAAGAGCAATTTCTTTATAGTCTTTCGCCTTTTCGATTTTTCTCACCAAACCATGAAGGGCTGACTCTGTTAATTTGCCTTTTTGGTAGGCATGTTGATTTGTATTAAGACATCGTTTTGACGAAAAAGGAGGTAAGGCTTATAGGGCTATATGACTTAGGCTGATTAATGGAACGATTCCCTGCTTTCGGTACAAATACCACCCTCGCCTTCCTCTAAATTTCTGGGATGTATCCCCCTACAAAGCTGGCTTTAAAGATCCTTATCATTATTGGCATTAGAATCTCTAACCACTTCTGCAGTAATGCGGGGAATATTTTATCTACTCCGGCTGATTTGTAGGGCTTAAAGGTGTTGATCGCCCATCTGATCTTTTCCGGAGTGAAGATTTTACCAGCAATACTTTTGCTGAACGGAGTTTGACGATACATCCTTTTGTTGTTAATTATCTTGCAGCCTGGGAAATGTGTTGCCAATAATACTTCAAGAGTTTCCATGCTACTTTTGGTTAAGGACCCATCCGGTCTCTCTAATAGTCCGATATCTATCGGAGTGTCTTTTGATAACACCTTTTGGAGTCTTGAGGCCGTTGGGAGATCATCTATCTCTTCACAAAATCTTCCCCAAGACTTTTTTTTCAACTTTTTAAGAAGTCTGTTATATTCAGTTAGGGACTCTCTGTATTCGTCCCAGTTCCCAAAGGTTTTTGCTCCATTGAACAACTTCCTAGTTTCTTTGCGTTTTGTCGCTAGTTCCTCATTCCACCAAGGTGTTTATTTGGCCCATTTTTTATGTAGAACAGGACAACTTTGTTCGTAAGCATTAATAATATTGTTTACGAGTTTGTTCGTGATTTTATCGCATACTACACTTAATTTCTGTACAGCAATTCTCTCTAAAAGTTTTTCTAGAGAAAGATGCCGTGGTGCATATTCCAATATTTAAAGGTATACCGTTTAAGGTAAACCAGTCAAAAATTTGCTTTTAGTTATTTTGCAAAAGAAGATAATCATTCGTACAGGTGATAGTACAAAATATTTTCACATCGTCAGCATATAAAAGAATATTTGAGTTGGAGATGACCGAACTCACGTCATTATTTTCTTCAACGCAAAATCTGATGTCTTCAAATAGAACAACATAGAAATCCGACACTAGAAGTCAAATTTAAAATATAATAAGTATACTAATAACAATCACAATATTAGTTATTAATAAGAGGAACACCAATAACAAAAGTAAAAATATAAATACAAATAGTAATAAAAATAAGAAGAGTAATAACAATTATAGGAATAATATGATTACGATTAAGAAAAAAACTTCTCCCAATTCTATGCACCATAAATCTAATAATAATACTATTACTACAGCTACAACTAATCGCGTTAACACCAGTAACAACTCTTTATCTTATTCCATTAACCTTCTTATCTCAAATCCACTACCTAATTCGAATCTAGTCCCAGTTCCTACTTCGATTTCACTTCCTCCTTCGAGTTTAGCCACAATTCTTCTTCTTCAATGGCGCTACAGCCCAAATCGAGCGTTGGCCTTGGCCTTCAGGTTCCTTAAAATTTTTCATTATTTATTGCGGAAAGGTTGTTAGCCCTTCGCACAACCCTCTATCTACGAGTTTTTTATTTTCGTAGATTGATGTAACCGAGGTATACCCAAGCAGGTAGTGTGCTAGAACTATGCGTCGACCGGGATTTGAACTCACGACCTTCGCATTGTAGACCAACACGCTACCCATTAGGCTACACCCTAGCTATCCACAATTCCTACTTCGAATTCTGTCATAGTTCTGTGTCTTTACAAAAATTTCGTGCGAGGTGACACAAGCAATCCCTAATCTTCGTCATCAGTAACATATGTTGAAGATAAAAATGAAAAGTTATCTTGCAAAAATCTTCATACTGCAGTCGTTGGCCACAATAACCTCCCTCTTTTTTTTTCTTGACCCACTTGTTCCCCCGGTCCTAAAGCTATCAATGAATTCAGCAAGTTCTGAGGAGAACAGATATTTACTATAACGGTTGAGAGAGCATAAAATATTTGACAATGCGCGGCTGTATCTTGCTTATATGCACAAGAAATCTGACTCGTCCTGCATTAATGGCAAAATGAAAACCAGTCTGATACTATCCATTCAACAGGAAGGGCTTCCAACAGATCTAGAAGCTCGACAACAGATCTATACACGCTTCTACGAGCCGTTCAATCTTTCTCCTGATCAAGTTCATAAAGATCTCGCCACATAAGGTTCCCATGTTTCCTCGAAGCATATATCTGATATGCCAAATAGTCGTGAATATCATAATCAGTTTTTTCGGTCCTAATTCTAAAAATAATTCTCATTGTCTATTGAGGAGGTGTTTGATGCTCTCACAACTATTGATATCAAAAAAAGTTCCAGGTCCTCATCTTATTCCTCCGCTATTCTTATCAAAGTGTGCCCATCAACTTTCAACAACCTCATATTTTCTCTTCAACAAGCCACTGTCATTGCGAGCTTTCCCCTCGGCTTGGAAATTGGCGCATATCACACCCATCCACAGGAATGGAGACAAACGAAAGGTTGAGAACTACAGAATTATAGCAATTCTATCAGCTATACCGAAATTATTCGAAAAAATTATCTGATATACTCTGCGTACTTCAACATGGGCATCAAATCGAAACAATATACACTGACTTTAGCAAAACGTTCGATCGAGTTGATCAAAATGTCATGATTTCAAAGTTAAAAAAAATTGGTGTGACAGAATCCTTACTTGACTGGCTTAAGTCCTATCTTAATAATAGAACTCAATTTGTTAAGTTTCAAGGTTTTATTTCCAAGAAAATACTAGTGTCCTCTGGGGTACCCTAAGGAAGTCACTTGGGACCTCTCTTATTTAATGTTTTCATCTCAGATCTATCTGAAGTATTGGAAAATGTTTCACATCTGACGTACGCTGAAAATATACCAAACCATAGCCTCACCCGCAGATACCGCACTCCTGCAATCCAAGCTTATTGCGTTAGATCATTGGTGCAATTAGAACAAATTAGAGCTTAATGTCAGTAAATGCCACGTGATAAGCTTCTCACGTAAAAGATCGCCATACCTCCATAAATATATCCTAAGTGAAACTCAATTACAGCATGTTGATCAAATTGAGGACCTCGGCTGACTACTGGACAAAAAACTATGCTTCAAATCTCACTACAATCGAATAATTTCAAAAGCCAATAAACTTATTGGGTTCATTAAGAAAAGAGCACCATGCTTGCTTCACAGTGAATAGGTCGTGGGTTCGATTCCCATTCCAGGCATTAGAATATTCTTAAGCACGAATTTTTCATTTGCTACGGGCAATGAAAAATTATTCGAAATAAAATGGGCAAACGATGTAAAAGTGAAACAGTTCCACTTCCAGAAGGTCTATATACTGAGTAGATGGTTTCTTTCGCTTTCTATCATTCATTCCCCCATAACATCTGCAAATATTTGTCGGTAGCGGCCAGTACAACTGAAAAATATACCAGCTTCTCACCCCGTTCCCCTACTTTACCAATCCTATTCCTTTCCACCATGACTGTGTTTGGGCATTGCACATAAAACCCGAAATTGCTTATAACAAGAGTCATTCTGTAAGAAAAAGGTTACTTAGGCAAGTTGCCTTGAAAATTGTATAGTTTACCATAAATATTAAGGTGATATGCTTAAGAAATTGCGTAAATTATTCTAAGCAGCAAAGGTAATTTCTACAATTTGTCACGTATAAAACACATAAGTAAATTGTTAATTTAACCTAGGCTTAATAAATATTCGTATAACTAAATTTTTTTAGGATCATTGCCCAGGTTCTTAGTTGGATGAGAAATGCCGAATTGCTTGAGCAAATTGCTATTGAATTTAAGGCAGTTTTACATAAATTTTTCTTTCGGTATAAGGAAAGTTGTACTCCCGAAACCAAAAACAAAAAAACCAGCAGAAGAGTTCTGTGGTGGAGCGGAGAGCTTGAAAATTTAAGAGCGAAAGTTAGAAAGCGCTTTAACAAGCCAAAACGCGATGATGACTAGGACACTAGACTCACCTTCACAGGGTATTATAAGGGACTTGGAGAGACTTATGTCAAGGAGTCGAAGGATACGCGAAGGCAACAAGACTACATCCAGTTTCTTCAGGATGCAAAAGCAATGAGCTGGACACACTGTAAAGGCCCAGAGGAGAGTTCATGAAGGGAGCCTACATAACATTATGAGTGCTACTTAATATGCATTATCCAGGTTGCCATATACTGAACAGTACCGCAGAAGCACCGCTAGAGACCTTGAGAGTAAACCACTCCCAGGGCAAACTGATACCGCGCTTCTCAAAATTCCACGTACTCGTACAGTAAGATTACCTGCGTCATCAACTCCTTCTAACCGTACAAGTCACCAGGAATAAATGGAATATTTCTTGCTTCTCTCCAGAGGAACATCACTTAATAAGAATTTTCCGAGCGAGCTACGCTTTATGGCACATTTCCAGCACATAAAAAATGCAAATGATCTGGATCGAATCCGAAATCCTACATACCCATCTGTTTCACCTAAAACTAACAGTATTTAGTAGTATAACCAATGCGAAAAGGGAGTCGACGAAACTTCGGCGAAATGTATCAGCTCCACCAAGTACATGCACATGGTTTCGAATACAAGCGCTCCGATTGTTCTTAACAGGCAAGATGTGAAAGAGGTGCAAGATTTTTGTTATCTCGGAAGCATTGTCAGCTTGGATGGCGGAGCCGAAAAGGATATTGAGGCTCGTATAAATAAAGTTCGTCAGACCTTAGGTATCCTTTTCCCTTCCTGGAGCTGTGAGTGTTTACGTCAAATCCTTGTTGTTATATGGTCGCACTGTAATAAATTCATTCACACCTAATCGAATTTATTTACTATCTCTACGATCCTCTTATTCGTCCCACAATAAAACTCTCGCGTTTCCCTTGTCTCGATTCGACATTTTTCAATGTCAATTTCACTACGGCTCGTATTTCTACTACGAGCTAGATTTATCTTTTTTGTTTAAACGTAAACGGCACTGATCTGCCTCAATCTTTATGTTTAATTTCCCGGAGGAGGACTGACCCCGAGCGGCAGTCTGAGCATACCAGCGAATAGACGGGGTTCTGTCCTGGTCCTGAAAGCGTGAATGTTGTAAAGGAGTTTCACAACAGCACTACATGAAAAGTGACTGTTACACTTATCAAGAAACGACAAACTTCAGTGAACCAATTACTGCAATGCATTTTAGGGATATTTTGGCCAGATGCGATCTTAAATGATGAACTTTTTAGTACAACTGGACAGACTAAAATAGGCATTGAGATTCAAAGGCGGATTTGGAAGAAAAACCGTCACTTTGAGGAAACCAGAGCGTATCCGCGCCAAAAAAAGCTCTGGATTATAACCCTCAAGGAAAGCTTCGGATTGATGGACCATGCAACACATGGAAGCTAGCAGTTGAGCAGGATGCCAGAGGTATAAAGAAGACTTGGTGGCAAGTAAAGGCCGATGCTCGGGATCACGCCTTCTGGAAAAGAACTGTGTCTGTCCTATGCCCCTGGAAACAGGAAATTGATTGATTGTTTGATAGATACCGAATCCATCATGAAAAAGGTTGTTCGCAGGAGGAATGTCATCCCTGTTTTTGTGGTGCCTGTAAGTATATGATCTGCTGAATCTTCTTAGCAGCAGTGAATTCACGGTGCAGGGATACTGATATTTTTAATAAATTTCAATTCACGAGCAGCTTATGTCAAACTAATACCAGGCATTGTATACGAGCGGTGTGTTATGCAGACATATGTAGATGACTAATTATAACACAATACCTTTGAAAGTTGGTTAACGCGTGTGGCAAAACTACGCCTTTTGTATAAGTGGTAAGGAGGCTATAAGAGTTAGGAATTCTAATGATTTTATGGTTAAAATGTCTGTAGCTCGTCCTGTTAGAAGAGTCACGGGATTAAGAAAATTGGTTCTCATCTATGTTTTGGCTTACCAAAACATATTGCACCACATTCAAGCTTCACAGAATAATTATCACAGCAATATACTCGAAATTTCAGTTTAATAGCTTTTAAGTTTTCTACGAAAATCGACTTATTGTGAAGCTGCGGAAAGCAAATTTTATGGGATGAAGCAAATAAATGCGGTAATTTGGCTGGTCGTCCATTTTTTTCTCAGAGCCATTATTTCTTAGCGTTACTAACTTCATAGCAAACTTATAACAGAGACTATAGAAATCGCCTTATACACACATTAACTGTATTTATACTCTAGATGAAATCTGAGACTATTACTAGTTTGCCACAAAGTTTGGAACGCCTAGAAATAAGGCTCGGAGAAAAAAAATGAATCATACATAAGTTCACATAATAACTCGAAAATCTCCATCCAACCGTCTGTCCGTCCGTTCGTGTCCTCTCTAGCTCGAGAACGCGTTGAGCTACAGAGCTCAAATTTTGTACACGTCGTTTGTGACAAAAAAAAAAGCAACGTTCGTGAACGGGCCAAATCGCTCCACCCCTTCTACCCCTCCCATACAAAATTACACAATTTCGCAATTTGACAATAAACGGATTTGCTCGAAAAGTTTAAATGCTATTGATCTGAAATTTGGAATATAATAGTTTTATGATTTCAATTTACTGCATAAAAATTATTTGTGTCCTCTTCCTCCTTCCACTACCTCCCATACAAACTGCACTTTTTCATGAAATGCTCTAAGCCAATTTACTCAGTGCTTATAGAATTTATCGAGCTAAAATTGTGCACTAAGTATTTATTTAGAATTATTCCCCTTCTATCCCCTCCCATACAAAATGACACAATTTAGCAATTTGACAATAAACGGATTTGTTCGAAAAGTATAAATGCTATTGATCTGAAATTCGGAATATATTAGTTTTATGATAATTTTAATCTAGTGTATAAGAGTTATTTGAGTCCTCCCATTCCTTCCACCAACTACCATTCACACTGCACTTTTTCATAAAATACTTTAAACAAATTTACTCAGTACGTAAAAGTTTAATCGAGCTGAAATCGTGCACTAAATATTTATTTAGAATTATTGGTAAGACCAAAAAAAAATAGTCGATTAGTTTCACTCATTCTACCCCCTCCCATACAATCTGATACAATTTCACAACTTTACAAAAAATCGATTTTCCTGAAAAGTACGAATGCTACAGATCTGCAATTTAAAACATGCCAAAAATTTGTTGTTTTTAGTTATTTCTGAAAAAGCCATTAAGAACTCGCCTCATTTTCTACCACCTCCCATACAAACTGCACAATTTCACTAAATCCAATACACTAATTTTCTCAGTACCTATTAAATTTTGTAAACCGTATGCGGCCAGAAAGATTAGAAAAAGTTATGTCTAGCGATGGACAATTCTTTGAAGAATAAATATTTAAACCATTTTTGCACAATAAAGGCTCGAATTTTGGAAAAAATGGTGGCTTTCAATTTATGCTCCCAATAGTAATCGTCTCCTTCAAATTTTCTAATCATCTACTCCACAAAATTGTCTTTGAAGTGGCAACGCAGGGTCTGGGTAGCTCTGTATTAAACCATTCTGAAAACCTATTTTGGACGATATCATAGCCGAAAAATGGTATTAGTATTAATATCTTTTTTTTATTATATTGAAACCTCTAAATTGAAAACATTCGTTTCTTCTGACTACGTTAAGAAGCATTGCTTCTACGTGCGGTTTTAAATGAACCCTCTTTTATTATATATAATTACAATTTGATAAGAAATGTTTTTATCATAAACTTAATCCGAAAATATTTTTCCAAGAAATAATTTCAAAATGTAAACAAAACTTATTACTTGTTTAAATCTTTCTACTGCAAGATGTTACGACAGGCAGGAAATATTTTTACAATGTATTAACCAGAACTCAATCAGAATTAAGTGGATCTTTTCTTCAAAATGACTAAGAGGAAAGCCCATTTTTTCGAGATTCATCATTTCCTGATTATCATGAATTTTAGGTGTACGCGCCGGCTACTACTCTACTACCGCAATGAGTTCATGATTCAACAAATGTTTATCTTACAGATACCTATAACCAAAATAGCGATCGTTATCTCTCAAGATATGAGTAGAAGACTAATATTAATATCACCTTCATTATTTACAGATCGAATTTCAAGCGAATTTTTTTGCAAGCGCCTTTTTATCGAACAAAGTCCAGACGAACCAAAAATAGCACATTTTTCGGACCATCAGCTTTTTTGATGATAAATTTTCAATTAATTTAATAACCATTTTTTAGAAACGTTCTTAATCAAAATATGTATTATTGTGATTTTACGTAACCTCTTAAAGCCTTTGACTAGAGTTACTGTATAGGAACGGACCCTCTCAATCATGAATAAGAGAGGGTAGAGGAATGTTTATAATGGAGGCATTGATATGTGATTGCAATGGCAATAAACTTCTTTCCAACAAACCCTCAACTCGCCAGCTACTACCTTACCTGTCCTGCAATTTCAGCATCAAATGTTCCTACTGATGCATATAATTCGTTCCTTTCAGTCAGAATGTAGTTATGTATGTAAGACGCATATAGTAGCTACAATGTTGTTTACTTTTTTCGATCCAAATTCAATTGGTTCCTGAGCATGCGACACCTTGTCAAAATTAAACCAAATATTAAGCAAACGTTCAGGTTCTTCCTGATTCCTGTACCGATACAAGGCTTCATGATATAAGTTTTCATAGCCAATACATCATTAGCCACCAAAACATAACGAAAAATTACATTGCGACCTGGTAATGATTTTCCCTTCGGTATGTGGAGTATATTTATTCTCTAGATGAAATCTAAGAGTATCATAAGTTTGCCACAAAGTTTTTAGCGCTAAGAAATAAGGCTCAGACAAAAAAAAAAATTTTTAGAGAAGTTCATATAATCACTCAAAATTCTCAATGTGAAAAAATTAGTTCAATGTCACCACCCCCTTTACCATTTCAACTACAAAATTTCTTCTTAAGATCAAAAAATGTGTGTTTCATCTAGAGTATCGCACGATTGGGCTTTACGCTTAATCGTAATCCTGTTATGTAATCCTAAATTTTGTATTACAACATTTTGGTAGCGATTCTAGCGTTATGTGAAAATAAGCTGCCAACAAGTCGGGCGAAACTTTATTATTCTTGGGACAAGTTGCGGATGGGTGGAAAGTCAATATGCAGGTTAGAGTGGTTAGGGAAGGCTAAGTGAAAGGGAGTTCTTGGGCAGGGCTGTTGTTAATTTAACAATATTTCATTCGTTTCTGCAAGTTTCGGTTTTTATGAGAGGAGGAGGAGGGGTAATAGTAAGGGTGGGTGGCCGTTAATAGTTTTTCAATTAATTGCTTGAATCACGTTCAATATTCTCTGTATAGAATGTGTTTCATAGATGAAGTTGCATAGAATTTTCATAGAATTCGGTGTATTCTACATTCACGAAACCGAACATTTGTATGGGAAGGGGTAGAGAAGGTAGGGGAATCGTAAAATTTGATATGTAGTTTTATTTCGATTCTCTTGTAAGATGCTTGTATAAAATTTCAAGTTCGTAGCTTTTAGTTTGTTGGTTATTAGTTGATTTAATGAAATTGGTCGAAATCATAGTTTTGTATGGGAGGGGGTAGAAGGGCAAGCGCGATTTCAAAACTTTTAAAGCAACTTCATTTGAATTATTTTTATAAGTTTTCATGCAAAATTTGAAATTGATAGCTTTTAAGAGTTAGCTGATAACTGATTTCTTAAAAATGCTCGAAAAAATAATTTTGTATGGGAGGGGGTAGAGGAGGTAGGGGAATCGTAAGACTTGTGATGCAAATTTCTTTTCTTTCTGTTGAAAGGTGCTCGTACAAAATTTCAAGTTCTTAGCTTTTAATTTGTTGTTTATTAGTTGATTTAATGAAATTGGTCAAAAACATACTTTTGTATGTGAGGGGGTAGAAGGGCAAGCGCGATTTAAAAACTTTTAACGTAATTTCATTTCAATTATTTTTGTAAGTTTTTGTGCAAAATTTCAAATTAATAGCTTTTAATAGTTAGGTGATAATTGATTTCTTAAAAATGGTCGAAAAAATAATTTTGTATGGGAGGGGGTAGAAGTCTTAAAGGTTTTCGACCAGTTAATATTTCGTATACTTAGGGATTTTTTTTAAATGCATTTCGCAAATTTTCAAGTTTCTACCTTAAAATTTGACTCAAAAATGTTCAGTTTATGTGTTTTTTTCAATGCACATGAAACACCTTGTGCACGTTAGACCGGGGGTCGGTTTATAACAATTATGGAACAAGTTATTATTATTTTTGTATGTACATCAAATAGAGGTATTCAGGTGCATTTAACTTTGTATCTTTCACCAGAGCCCTAAAAAAATCACTCAAAATTTTCGACATTTTTGCTTATCACCTCCCTCCCCTTACACCTCCCAACTTAAAATTTTTACCAAAATTAACCATTATATAGTTCTACAATCTGGCAAATCTTCGATTTGATATGTGCACTATTTTTTGAGATATAAGGATTTATAATTTTGAAAAGTGCACCATTTTTGAAATGCTCGCCATTTCCCCCCACTACTATTATTTCGATATGTTATATTTTTTTTGTATTTTCCTAGTATAGCTTAATATACGTTTCAAGTTTCAATTACAAAGATAGTTGAGATATTAATTTTTAAGTGTTTTTCTTTGCACCCCCCCCCCCCCCCCCCCTGACCCTCCTCCTTACAGTAATTAGCCACTTTCTAAGGTGATTCCGATGAAACTATATGCCACCTTGACGGTCTCAAAATATGAATTTTTTACAATAAGTAATTTCGAAGATATAGTCATTTGAAAAAAACAATTCGACCGACAATTTGAGTTTAGCCCCCCCTTTTCGGACGCCAATGGATAAAAAAATTAAATTATTTTTAAAGTTTGTCCCACAACGTTCTTTATATCTGTACTGATTTTCAACTTTCTATCTACATTCGTGGCGGAGATATTAGCAAGTGTAGTTTTCGACTTTTTCCCTTCCCCCGCCTCCCCCTTCCACCTAACACCCCCCAAAATTTAGAAAATAGAGTTCACTTACCCAATCAATGATCCACCCAAAAACTAACATTCTACCTTTAACGGTCTCGGAGATATGAGTCCATATGTACGGCGTACGGCGGGACGGATTTTTTTTTTTCATTTTTAGGCTAATTTAGTCATGAAACGCGAAAAAAAATATTTCAGGGTAGCAAATTTTTTTTTTTTTTCTTGTGTCATCACAATACTTTATTATTAGAATAATAAAGTAAAATTAGTTCGATGTCATCACCCTCTCACCAGTTCCCCTACAAAATTTCTTCAAATTAAAAAAATTCTCTTTCATCTAGAGTATCGCACAATTGGGCTTTAAGCCCAATCGTAGTCCTACTATGCTTTAATTATAAACTGATATTTGATTGGATAAATATACAAACTTTTTTGTTTGAAAAATAAACCAAAATTTTTGACCGTGTATGTTGATTTAATAATCAGAATCAAATCGTACTTGAACTTTGAGTGATGGCAATAAATTTGCTCGTTAAAACGATCGTTTCAGGAGCTAAATCCCAAACTCAATAACTTACACTAGAAGAAAATGCACTGTTGGTGGAGCATTTTCTTTGAACCCATCCTATTACAACTGTCTTCCCACGCTATCACATTCCGCCGCTTTCCATTCATGACCAGCACTATTTATGTCAGTCTTTTCTGCGGTCTAGTCGGAAGGGACGGCAAAAAAAAATTAACCTCATACTATCTACATCTTTTTTCAAATCTCGGTTCACCAGCATCACATATTGTTCGTGAAGTGTGTACTCGTATATGTTACCCATGATCTCTCTCGCTGTTCTGAAAAAGATAGTCGCTGGCTAAATTTAGATGCGAGAGATATTATGTAGAAGGCTGTGTTCCATTTGTTGGGATTCAGTATTCAGTAAAATTTTATAATGAAAGCGTGTTTAATAGTCGCATACATTCTGCCGGTAGAGATAATTCAATTTATCATATGCGACGCCGGATAGGGCTAGAGAGTTGATGTTATGAGGGTACTGCACTTCCGGTTTAAGGCCATTACAAGTTGTAGTTATGCGATGGTGTACGTGGTTTGATCTTGAATCTTGACTCTGATCTTATTACCAGATTCAAATATATGATTAGGATTTGAAAGAACCGAAATTATCCAAATTAGGCAATTTCCGTCCAATAATTATCTAATTTGGATATGAGTCGGCATTATCAATTCTTCACGAAGAAATCTTTCACTTCGTCGAACCATTATACATTTTTTCTTTTTTTTTTGTAAAAAAAAAATAAATAAATTTAAAAATTATTAATTTCGGGTTCATGACATTATGAATTAAAAATATGATTTCTTAATCCCAATTTTACACCTACCAATGTTGAAATCATTTAAGTTTTTTTGAATTTTTGAAATTTCAAACATTTGATTTTCACCATTGTCGTTTTAATAAAGACTAGCTAGGGTGTAGCCTAGTAGGTAGCGTGTTAGTCTTCAATGCAAAGGTCAGGAGTTCAAATACCGGTCGGTAATTTAAACACACTGCCTGCTTGGGTATATCTTGGCCACCTCAATTGGCGAAAATGGAAAACTCGTATATTAGGGGTTGTGCGAAGGGCTAACAACCCTTTCACAATCTATACATATAAATATAATTGAAATTTCTGTCTGTTATTTGCTTATAAATGACTATATTAGTGTTTTGCTTTATTTGGACAATAACTAAGCAAACACACACGTTTTTAAAATTCTTCTCTGTCTGTCTGTCTGTCCAGCTTTCACGCAAAAACGGTTAAGCAGTTTATTAAATATGCTTCGAGATGTAATCTACGTTTGGTCTTATTTTAAATACCCCCACGCCTTCTACTCCCTCCCATACAAAATGACTCATTTTAAAAAATTTATAATAACCAAAATTTTCTTGAAAACCATAGGAGCGAATAATTTGAAATTATGAATATATTATTTTTATCATAAATGTGATCTATGGTATACAAATTATTTGAATTTTCCCACTGCTTCAACCACCTCCCATACAAACAGCACTTGTTCATGAAATACTATAAACCAATTTGCTCAGTACGTATAACATTTATCGAGTTCAAATTTTGTACTAAATCCTTAATTAGTATTATAATTAATATCGGGGGAAAGTAAACCGATTAGCTTCTCCCTTTCTACCCCCTCTCATGCAATGTGAAACAATATCATATGTTTATCAAAATTCAATTTTCTTGAAAAGTAGAAAAGTTACTGATCTGAAATCGTTTATAATATATATCAATTGCATGATGATTATAGTTGTTTCTCAAAAAATCACTAAGACCTCCACTCCTTCTACCACCTCCCATACAAACTGCACAATATCGCAAAAACCAATGCATTAGTTTTCTCAGTATCTATTCAATTTTGAAGCTTAAATTTGAAACAAAACATTTTTATAGCTACTCTAGCATGTTGTGAAACATATTAGTTCAATGCTGTCACCCTTTCTACCACTCCCCATACAAAATTTCTAAAAATCACAAAAATTTCGATTTCATTTATAGAATCGTTGGGCTTTATGTACAATCGTAGTCCTATTATGTTTTTAAGCTTAATGCTATTTTATTTGGGCTTTTTTTTTAATTTACACAAGCTACAGCTATTCACATGTCTTTAACGCTCTTCAATACGTATATGATCTCAAATCACGTGATTGATTTGATCACGAGCCTGTCCCATACAAATACGAGTGTCATGATTTCATTCTAAATAATTTATGGTTCTGATTCCAGTCGGCATTGTGTTCAAAGAGCCATCAAACTAAGCAGATTATATATGCTACATCACTATATTATCAAAAATTACTTATTTTTCTTAAGCGTACAAAGTCACTAGTAACAAATAAAATGTTAAGGAACCTGAAGGTCAGGAGGCCAAAGCCCGATTTGGGCTGTACTGCCATTAAAAAAGAAAAAGATTTTATAAAAAGATGCCGCAAAAAAATATTCAACGTCAATTCATATTATCACCAGCTCTGAGGAAACTTATCCGAAGCGCACTAAATATGAATGTGATAAGGTCATTGCTATAATTATTTATAACCCATTTTTTTCTGAGTGATATTGAACAATTCCAACCTAGACTGTGGTTGATATCAAGTTGAAAACAAAGAAAATAATAAAGAAAAAAGATAAAAACTCGAAGAATATTTACACAAATCATCAAGTCTAGTCTTAATCTCATTTAACATGCATAAATTTTACCGACTTATAGGGCATGCAGTTGTTTTTTTAACGATCTAGTGCCACTGTACTTGCTCCCAATTTAAATAAGTATATACTACATGTATTGCACTAAGCAACCATTTAAAGACATTAGATTTAGACCTGACAACTGTTGAATACAACCCATAAAAGATTGTAGATATGTTACAGTTTACAATCGTATGATTTTTTATAGGTGATACTCGTTGCTTTTCAGAATTTATACTTGAAAACCGAAACGATTTTAGTAACGATTTTATTGCAGTTAATATAATCTTGGTGTTTTAATTGATAAAAGTTACCGCATACTCCTTCTACCACCTCCCATACAAATACATAACCTTGGCAAATAATTGTTTAAATAGGTTTACATTAAAACTAGAAAAAGTAGAAACTTAAAATTTTATTAAAATTGGTCATTTTTAATTCTGAACTTTGAATTGAATAGAAGAAACTGGACCATCCTACGATCACGGGAAGTACAAAAACAATTAGTTTGAAATAGTAAAACCTAGTACAAAACAGATCAAACTTTTTTTTGGATTTTTCGTGCTCCTGAAAAATTGCAATTTTACTTTATTATTCTAATCATAAAGTATTGTGATCGATTTGGAAAAAAAATTTGCTATCCTGAAATTTTCGCGATTCATGACAAAATTAGCGCAAAAATGTAAAAAGAAAAATCTGTCCGCCTGTACGATGTACGTCTGCCCAGCTAGCTCCCCCACTTCATTGAAAAATAACGAAAAAATTACAGAATTATGCGCTATTTAGTAGGAATTAATTATTTTAAGGTGGGGGGCAGCTGAGTAGGCGGCAAGCTAGCCCCCCCCACCCCTAAAAATGGTAAAATTGAAAAACTAAATACATAGGAACGATGCGCTATTTATGCGCTCTCAGAATCTGGCAAATTCGATTTTTGCGCTACGTCTTTTTAAGGACCTACCATACAACTCGAAAGCTCCGAAAACAGTAAAATAGAAATGTCTACTCGAACAACGCTATATATTCTTAAATATGAATGGTAGCACCAGTACGTCCCATGAAGTAGGCACAAACTATGACATTGTTGGACTCGCAGCATAGCTGTAAGAACTCCAGCATGTCATATTTAGCTGAAAACTCCCACCCTTTTTCTACTAGGGTGTAATAAATAAGTAGGACCGGTCCTCCAGGTCGGGGGTTGGGCGAGGCGCCGACAACGCATCACCGGAAAAAGAACACTGTCCAGAAACCTGAAGAACAGCCTCGGAAAGGATGGACTCAACGGCAACGACCCCGCAAACGAAAAATGGACTACTCTATTGGATCTTGGAATGTTCGATCCTTATTTAAGATAGGAGTTTTGAAAGAGTTCCTCGAAGAAGTGGCAAAACACAACATCAACATACCTGCCCTCCAAGAAACGAAATGATTCGGAAACGAAATCATGGACATGAGATCACACACAATCTTCACAAGTGAAAAACTGTTCGGCAGCAGAGAGGTTGGAGTCGCTTTTGTCTTTGACAACAAATTTAAACAGCAGCTCACGAGTTTCAAACCAGTAAGTAAAAGACTGTGTGCAATCCGAATAAAAACTAAATTTTCCAACATTTGGTTGATCAACGTCCACACACCAACAGAAGACAAGGACGATATAAAAGAAGACGAATTTTATGTCACCCTAGAGACAACCTATGTCCACTAGCCTTGAATGAACTAATAATTGTCTTAGGAGATTTTAATGCAAAAGTCGGACAGGAAGAGCCTTCTCCTGTCTGACTTTTGCATTTCATAGAGGAGCAACGGGAGGGCACAGCCTACATGACATAATCAACGACAATGGCCAACGTCTTATTGATTTCGCAAACAGGAAAAATATGATAGTAAGCTCTACGTGCTTCTCACATGCGATATTCTCAAACGAACGTGGGCATCACTAGATGGTTACACCTCAACCAAATAAGTCACGTTCTAATTGAGAAAAGGGCTGGTTCCAGCATACTTGATGCACGAACCCGCCGCGGTGCGAATTTTGACTCAGATCACTATCTAGTCAGATCAGAGCTAAGTACATGTCAGCACTGGATCAACACTTCACACCAATATTTGAAAACATCCAGAATGTGCCAGCGGAGAATATGTGGATGAAAATAAGAGACGGCATCAAATCCTCCGCAGTAGAGGTATTCGGATATCAAGCACGACGAAAAATTGATTGTTTCGACCAAGAATGTGGCGATGCAATAGATAGAAAGAACGAGGCTTACCAAATTTTTACTGAACTACCAACACCAACCAAACAAGATAGATATGGGAAAAAAGACCTGCAGGCGAATTCGAAGAAAGTACCATAATGACAAGATGCTAAACCTGAACGACAATATGAGATAAAATAAAACGTGGGACGCATACACTATAGCTAAAGACACCAAAAAAGGATATAAACCAAAAACCAGTGTCTGCTGAGACGCAGAGGTCTATATCATCAGCGATACGCAGGAAATCAAATCTTCCTTCGAACATCTTCTCAATCCCACTCCATTAGCACCGATCACGACAGACAACTTCAATTGAGGTTTCAACTGACGAAAAAGAACCATCATCGAAACTGCCATGCATGCCGAAATCAAAGCAGCCCTATATGACCAAAAACTAAACAAAGCGCCGGGAATTGTCGGAATACCAGTTGAACTTCTGAAAAATGGTGGAAACTGTGTCACTGAAATACTACACAACATAATATGCAAAATTTGGACAGGGGAAAACATACGCAACGATAGGCGAAAAAGCACATATGTTTAATTTACTAGAAAAGAGACAAACTCTGCTGTAAGAATTACAGAGGAACATTATTATTGTGCACGTCCTATAAAATACTGACAAAAATAATTGAACGTCGTCCTCAGCCCTATACTAATGAAATAATTGGCGAAAAATCAGGTGGATTCAGAACCGGACGATCTACAACAGACCAAATATTCTCGGTGAAACAGGTGCTCGAGAAATGCTAGGACTATAATACAGACGTGGACCATTTCTTCGTAGAATTTAAACAAACATACAACAACATCGACAGGAGGGTACTGTACCAAATCAAGCTTGATTTTGGAATTCATCCAAAACTAGTCCGAATAACAAGACTCACAATAAAAAACACGGAATCCCAAGTGAGAATACGAAACCGACTCCACAACCAGGTTTCAAACGAAATGTGGTTTAAAGCAGGGAGATGGTCTAGCCCCCATGTTTTTCACCTCTGCACAAAAGTATGTCGTCCGAAAAATCCCTGTCGACACCAACGGGACCCTAATATTCAAGTACACCCAATTAGTAGCATACGCTGACGACATAAATATCCTCGCAAGATCGTTCCCTAGTGCTAAGGAGATATTTGTCAATCTTGACTCCGCTACAAAAGAAGTAGAGTTCCGCATTAATGACAACAAAACAAAAGTAATGACGCAAACGAAAAGGAGAACGCTAATTAGATAAAACCTTACAATTGCGGAATATAATTTGGAGAGTGTGGACAACTTCATATATCTTGGGGCTAATCTAGCAAAGGACGGCAATGAAACGGAGGAAATCAATCGACGGATCATAATAGCAAATAAAACGTACTATTCGGTACTTCCAATAATGAAATCCAAGAAATTGCAAAGGAACAATAAGCTGCGAACATATAAAATAAACGACCTGTGCTCTGTTATGGCAGCGAGATGTGGACATCAACGCGAATTTCCGAAAAAGCAGTTAACGCATTCGAAAGAAAAGTCCTCCAAAGAATTTTGGAACCTGTAAAGGAAGGCACGGAATGGCGAATAAGATACAACCATGAGTTGCATCAACTTTTCGACGAGCCAGAAGCTTCAAGGTTCATCAAGCTACGAATGGAAGATAGAATAATCCCCAAACGTGCTCTTAAATTAAAAGCGAGTGGTAGGAGGCAAACCACGCAATCGATGGGAAGACTCGGTTGATGAAGACAACAAAGCCAACTTAAAAAATATAACAGAATTAGGATTGGGCGTAAAGCCCAATCATATGATACTCTAGATGAAATAGGAAAGAGTTTATTATGCCGGAAAATATGTCATCTCAAATTCTTTCGAATAGTAAATAGTGACTTTTGTATGGGGTGTGGTAAAAGCAGAGGGGGCGGTTCGTAATTTTTGTATGTTACACCGCATGTAGTATATAAAATTTTTCATACTGAACATAAAGTTTGTAGCTTTCATAATTTTCGAGGAAATTGAACAATTTTTGTCTGAATTTATGGCATTTGTATGGAAGGTGACAGAGAAAGTTGAAGGTTTCGGATGATTTTGACTCTGCTTATCAACATCTTAATCATATTGCTTTGTTACAATTTTAAAGTTGATAGCTCTCACATGGCCGAAGGAGAAATAATTTTTTGAATTTCCAATACAGACATTTGTATGGGAGGGAGTAGAAGGAGTGGGGGGAGTAACTTTTTTGCTAAAAAATGACAAATGAAAAATTTCAGCACGATAGGTCAAAGCTTTCGAGAGTTATGTTGTAGACAGACGAACAGACAGACAGGGGTTTTTGAGCGACAACAAATATTTCTGTATCCTTGCGAGCATTATTTCTTAGCGTTACAAACGGTATGGCAAACACAATATACTCTTAGATTTCATCTATAGTATAATTATTAGCTGGAGGACGCGGTTTTTGGATCGAGACGATTGGAGGCAACAACTTCAGGAGGCTAGGGCCCGATTTGGGCTGCCGCGCCATTGATGATGATGATGAATGAAATTATTGAGAAAAATATTGCATGAGCGTATTAATATTGCTGCATGTTAGCCCTAGTGAAATATCCGCTGTCTTCCACTATACTCTCTACTTGCTTATCATCAAATTAATGCGCGCGTACGAACGCCACAAAGAATGATATGCGAGTAG
Source organism: Chorisops tibialis (assembly GCA_963669355.1). Lineage (NCBI taxonomy): Eukaryota > Metazoa > Arthropoda > Insecta > Diptera > Stratiomyidae > Chorisops > Chorisops tibialis. Next base: position 164,236,396 of record OY770263.1, on the reverse strand, counting down.
ATAAGAATGTCAAGAAAAAAATATACGCGCGATCATCAGCCATAAAGAATATCTGAATTTGCATTTTACCAATTCCTGCTACGATCTTTGGAGACTAGCGACTCCACGGACCTGAGCTAACTATCCCCCTGTGGGATGGGGGCTGTAGAATTCATCCACAGCCAGTCCTGCTTGCCCTAAAAATGGCAAATGGACACTCACTGGATCATGGGCATATCACCCGTGATCTTAATACCTAAATGATACAAGAAACGGATACAGCGCCTCGGATACGGACTGATTCTACGGTAACGACTTTTGGCATTCGAAAACGGACTATGATTGGCTTCTGGAACGTTCGAATACGAGACCCGACCGACAGGAAAAAGAAAAAAAGAAAAAAAAGAAAATTAGTGTGTTAAATTTAGTAAAAATGTGCAGTTTGTATGGGAGGTGGTAGAAAGAGTGGGGGGATTTTAGTGATTTTTTCAGAAATAACTAAGAATATCATAAAATGGACATCTCTTAAATTTTAGATTAGTGAGGTTCATACTTTTCAAGAGAATAGATTTTTTGTGAAGTGAAACTGTGTCATATTGTGTGGGAGGGGGTAGAAGCAGTGAAGCTAATCAATTATTTTTTTCTGACCTTAGTGATAATGCTAAATAAGTATTTATTACAAAATGTGAGCTCGATAAATATTATATGTTCTGAGAAAATCGCCTTAGAGCATTTCATGAAAAAGTGTAGTTTGTATGGGAGGGGGTGGAAGGAGAGGGAGGACTCAAATAATTTTTATACTATAGATTGAAATGATTATGAAAGTAATATATCCCAAAATTCAGACTAATAGCTTTTATACTTTTCGAGCTAATCCATTTATTGTCGAATTTCGAAATCGTGCCATTTTGTATGGGAGGGGGTAGAAGGGAAGAAGCTAATCGTCTAATTTTTTTTGGCCTTACTAACAATTTTAAATAAATATTTCGTGCTCAATTTCAGCCCGCTGAATTTTATAAGCACTGAGGAAATTGGCTTAGAGTAATTCATGATAAGTACAGTTTGTATGGGAGGTGGTAGAAGGGGGAAGAGGACACACATAATTTGTATATGGTAGATTGATATTATCATAAAAGTAATATATTCCGAATTTCAGGTCAATAGCTTTTATACTTTTTGAGCAAATCCGTTTATTGTCAAATTGCGCAATTGTGTCATTTTGTATGGGAGTGATTTGGCCCGTTCACGAACTTGACCTTACTTTTTTGTAAAAGCGACGTGTAAGAAATTTGAGCTTTCTAGCTCATCGCGTTCTCAAGCTAGAGAGCGAACGGACGGACGGATGGACACCCGGTTTTGAGATATTTGAGTGATGATATTAACTTCTGTATCACTCATTTTTTTCTCCGAGCCTTATTTCTTAGCGTTACAAACTTTAGAGCAAACTTATAATACCCTCAGATTTCATCTAGAGTATAAAGACGCAGAGACGAACGGCAGCGATCGGGCGGACTCGGGTAATGACGAAGTGCTTGATGGAGGGGAAAAAAAAACAACAAAAACACAGCAACGAAGAGAAGCGGCCAAGTGGGATCGGGTAAACTCGGGCGATGATTAAATGCTTTATGGAAAACAACAACAGTAACACGTACGGACGAGAAAGGATTCGGGTAACGATGAAAAGCTATAAACTGCGATTTACACGACAAGGAGAACGAAGAAAGCCAACTGTGGTCAATGACGAACGAATAGAAAGCAATATATATATAAATAAGCGAGCGTTTTTGGTGGACCCGTAGTCGAGACTTAGAAGCGAAAGAGTCCAGTTAGAGCGATCGACGGGTAGTCGAGATGAGAGACAAGCGAAAGATTTAGAAGCGATAATTTGTAGTGGAAAGTTTAAATAAAGTTTAGCGATGAAATTAAAAATGAAATTGTTGTTTTATTTTTACTTGAAATCCAGCGACCCCCTGCGCACTTCAAAATGGTTGAAATACGAAATAACTTCTAAAAACGAAAAATTTCCGGATTTTACACTGTTCGATTCATTATGTGTGACGTTTCGCTCTCTGCCTAGACCTTTATCAAACTGATCGACAAACCACAAAAGACATCTATTGTATACAGAAAGGGGTTATTTGGGTGTGGTTTATTATAATTATGGATTTCTGGGTACGGATTTTGTTTTTACCAAATTTTAAGGCAGGTGGACAAACTGCTGATAACTTGTATCCGGTGTCTCGGTAGAAGTTCTGTGGATGTTTGGAAATTTCGATGGCTTCTCGTACTATCCGTTGAAAGTCATTAAAAATGCCGGAAGCGAATAGGGATAATAATTTAGGGGAGCGAGAACGACCGTAACGAGTGGTGAAGTTGGTATATTTTTTAGTTGTACTGACTGCTACTGACAAATATTTGCAGATGTTATGGGGATTGAATGACAGAAAGCGAACGAAAACCATCTACTTCTAAAAGTGGAACTGTTTCACTTTTACATCGTTTGCCTATTTTATTTTGAATACTTTTAATTGCCAGTAGCATTTGAAGAATTTGTGCTCAAAAAATCCTACTGCCACGGAGAGCTATTGCACGACCGGTCAAAACCTACTTGCAAACACTCAACTGAGAACTCTTACATTGACTTCTCACGCATTTTCAAATTGTACCAAAAATAATAAAGTTGCGCCCGATTTGTTGGCAGATATTTTAAATTCTCTACAGAATTAACATAAAACATTTTGATACAATAATTGTGAATTCTTAAATTGAAAGCAGATATGTGATTCAATCTCAAAGATATGTGTATCACTCAATCTTTGATATTGAAAATGTATTGACGATAAGGTTCACAGCATGCGTTAAATACTTATTGTTATAGATCTGGCAACCACGCAATATTGATCTTTCCCGAATATGCCAGAACAGTCCCCCAATATGTAAAAAGCCATAATCAAAGATCTAGAACCTTCCAGTATAGTCTAGACGTACACCCGATAGTATACTACAAAATGTAGGCAATTAAAGATCTAGAACTCTCCCGAATATTCTAGACACACACCCAACGACACCTGACGGAAGCTTCGAGAATTGGGGAAAAATGGTATAAAAGCACGAAGCTGTCAGACGAGAGGCAGTGATTCAGCGACATCTGTGGAAGAACGCGAACCGGTGCAAGAACGCGATAGAACAATATCGGAGGTGCCACATAGTACGAATTAAGTTAAAGTGCGAATTAAGTCAATGTGCGAATAAATAAATTATCACTTATTTTTAAACGAATTGTGTTTTACTTGAAATCCCGGCGAACCCCTAGCTCGCAACAATATTAACACATATTTTAAATAGATGAATAAAAATATTATGACACAACCCCTTTATTAGTAGACACAATATTACGAGTTTATTATCATCATTCTGAGTATCATACAAATCGCATCGATCATATAATTTATGTTTATGTCAGGAAATAACCGCCTGACGAACCGTGTATATAGAGCCGGAACCTAGGCTACTTAAAAACAAGGTAAATAACCGCGGACTGTAATAGAAGCGATTCACTGAAGCATATCGCATTTTTGGTCTCTTATTAGAACACGACAATTCGCCATTGTTATTGTTATTTTATGCATTTTGTATAACTGCTACTCGCAATCGTCTTCCGAGGTGAAAGCAAATTCATGTTGGAATTGTTTTTAATGTGTTCATTATGCGGTTTCTTTCGATAATTTTGCTGATAATGCATTTTCTTTATTCGTTCCTATCGAAAAAATTGCCGCATATTTTTTTTCTGGCATTATCAATCAATCAATCAAATTCCTGTTAAGACCCCTATAGGGACATAGGACAGAAACAACTCTCTACTACAAGGCGTGATCCTGAGCATCAGCCTTTAGCTGTTGCCAGGACTTGTTTATTCCTCTGGCCGCCTGCTCAACTACTTACTTTCATGTGCTCGACCAACCCGACGTCTTCCATGAGGATTATAATCCAGAGCCTGTTTGGCGATGTTTCGCTCTGGTTTCCTCAAAGTATGACCGATCCACTGCCACTTCCGGCTTTGAATCTAAATACCTATTTTATTCTGTCCAGTTGTACTCCAAAGTTCGCCGTTGGAGGTTACTTTTGGCCGAATATTCCTAAAATGCGTCGGAGGCATTGGTTCACGAAAGTTTGTAGTTTCTTAGTAAGTCGAACGGTCACTTTCCACGTAGTACAATAATATAACAACACAAATTTGACGCATGCGTCAAAAACTCGCAGCTTCGTGCAAAAGAAGATCTCTCTTAACCTCCAGAATGGGGAGAGGATACCGAAGGCCTGACTGTGGCGGCACCATTATGTTTAGTATCTAAATTACTTTACGATTAATTTTGATACTAAACGTAATTGCATCAAAGCAAGCCAATTATTATATTTGCTTTTATTAAAATATTTTTGTTTCAGTCTATTGTAAGGATTTATTAAAATAACACGTAATTCGTAACTTGTAGTAATTTGATGGATATTTGAAATTAAAGAATTTAGCATAATATAATTTAAATATTTTATTTTAAATAATTTAATGCCCTTACACTGACGAGCTTTATTTAGACGAGTCTCAATACCCTTTTCGGCTCCGCCGTCCATGCTGACAATGCTTCCGAGATAACCAAAATCTTGCACCTCTTCCACATCTTGTCCATTAAGAACAATCGGTATGCTTGTGTTCGAACCCATAAGCATGTAATTGGTTTTGCGCACATTTATTTTCAGTCCCGCCCCTTTGCATTTAGAATGCAACGAGCGAACATTTGACTCTAAGTTCGAACGGTTATGAGATGTAGTGCCGAACCCATTTCCGCTGGCTGTTCCAATAATATCCATAGGGTATTTGTGTGGTCGGTACAAGACGACCCTTTACGGAATCCAGCCTGATAAGCTTCGAGAGTGCTCTCCACGACATCACTAATCCTATTGAGAATTACCTTAGCCATGATTTTCGATACGACAGAAAGTAGACATATACCACGCCAATTGCCACAATCCCGAAGGTTGCCCTTCTTCGGAATTTTCACAATGATGTCCTTCTTCCATTCAATCGGATATCTTCCTTCATTCCACACCTCAGTAAAGTGTGGGAGGAGTATATCGGATGTTATTTCTGGGTCCGCTTTGAGGAGTTCGGTTGGTAATCCGTCTATACCTGGGGCTTTCCTTCCCGCCATAGACCGAATGGCGAAAACTATCTCTTCCTTATCTGGGGGATCGTCCCTAATAGATTATTGCGGTTGGATGTTTGGTAGTTGTTCTGTTTCTGGAATACCTTCTATCTGACAAGATGTTTAAAATATCAGAGAAGTATTCCTTCCATCGCCGCAACTGGTGTTCACTTATATTGAGGAGAGTTCCGTTGACATCTTTCACCAGGCGGTTGGCGGTGAAATTCCTGTTCGTCAACTGTTTCATGATTTTAAATAGTGAACCCATATCCCCAAGGTAAGTCACAGATTCTGCCTTATTGGCCAGATTTTCAATGGCCTTTCTCTTGTCGCGTCTAACAGTCTTTTTAAGCTGTATATTGTTGAGTTCTTTATTTGATAAGTTCTTTATTTGTACAGCTCCTCATTTGACAGTCCTTTTTTAGGTTAACAAAAGTGGTAGTCTGACAAAAACTCGCTCGTCCTCCCGGCGTTGCCAGATTGCCTCTGCAATCACGTTACAACATATAGGAGCATCGCGGTAGTTCTGTCTCGAGTCGGGAGTTCTTTGGTTGACATCGGGTTGAGAGATGATTGCCAATTTGGCTTTTTTCCAACCTTGTCCCATGTGTCTTGCGACATCCAGTGTTTCTCATCGCTTTGCACATATCCCACAGATTCTTCAGCACTAGCTAGAAATATGTTTCTGTTTGCCTCCCAATTGGCGTCCAGTGTGCGCTATTCATATCTGACCAATGTGCATGACTTGTCGCGTAGAATGGTGGTGTACTCGGTTTTTTTTAAAGCACCGAGTATAACTTAGGGGGTCACCCTTTAATGCATTGCACAGTTAAGTCGGTAAAGAAAGTGGAATAAAATTTGGAGTATTATGGAAATTCGGATGGAGAGAGAGAAGGAAATGACGGTGAACATTATTCTTGAAGGGCTGGAGGTTATACAGAAAAACACTAGCCGGCAATGCGTTCCAGAGTCTGGAAGTTCGCAAAATGAATGATCGCCTAAATTTCACTGTACGGGTAGATAAAGCTTCACTTTATACTGATGCACATTTCCGCTGACGAGTATGTCGTGGAAAAGTGTAAAGTGGAGGAATAAGTGCGCGTTCCGAACTGCATTTACTATGGAAGTAGCGATAGTGAATGCTGTGTACTCCGACGTTTCTGCGCTGCTCGAGAGAGTCAATAGAAGCCGTAATGGTTTCATCTCCAATTAGTCGGAACGCATGTTTTTGGATTCGATCGAGCAGCGCAAGGTGAGTTTGGGAGCCCCAGCCCAAAGATGCGAGTTGTACTCTAAGCGAGATCGAATGTAGGCCTTGTAGATGGTAGCTAAGTCGTGAGGCGTAAAGTATTTTTTGCATTTACGAAGAATACCTAGGCGTTTGGAAGCGTCAAGGGCAACTTCGAAGATGCGTTGGCTTCAATTGAGATGGTTATTGAACTTTACGCCTAAAAGGATAAAATCTTCGGAAAAACAAAGTCGTACGCCATTAAAGGCTACATTAAAAGACGACGCTGGAACATCACGTTTGAGGGATAGATGACAGGCCTATGTCTTAGCGGCATTGAACTCTACTCTATTTTTCCTGCCCCATTCCAGGATTAAATCGAGATCTGAGTTCAGCGAACGGAATAACTCTCTACGATTGGAAGCAATAGAATGCTTGTTTGATTCCGCAACAGAGTCAAATTCATAGGTGTTTTCTAAGGTACTGTCATCCGCAAAACTTAAATTCAAATTGGTGTTATCTAAGGTACTGTCATCCGCAAAACTATGGATTGGATTGAGAGTAAAAGACAAGAGATCGTTAATAAATACTAAGAACAGGGTTGGCGATAAGACAGAGGGACACCGGAATTGATTGGACAAGAAACTCTCAATCCATTGAATGAGTGTAGCATGCAGGCCAATGGTCGTGAGCTTAACAAGAAGGCATTCATGCGAAACTCTGTCAAAAGCTTTTGCAATGTCAAGCGCAAGAACTTTAACTTCACCGTATTTATGCAAGCAAGAGCTCCAGCATTCCGTCAGATAAACCAAGAGATCCCCCGTCGATCTTCCAGAACGGAAACCGTGTTGGCGATCGTGAATAAGCTGTTTATCCTCGAGATATTTAACGATTTTGCGAATGACAGCCGTTTCCATCACTTTCGAGAGCGCTGAATTAATGGCTATTGGGCAGTAGTTTGCGGGGTTCGCTTTGCTTCCTTTCTTGGGAATTGGCTGAACATTCGCAACTTTCCACAATTGTGGAAAGCACCCAGAAGAGTAGGATAGATGAGGTTTAGCCAGAGAAGAGGAGCACATTTTAAGGGTAATGGGGGGAATGCCATCAGGACCAGCGGACTTGTAAATATTGAGCTGTTGCATAATCCTGGAAATGAGACGTGTGCGAAAATGTAGCGAAAGCAGTGAAAAACCAGAAAGTGTTGCAATGGGAGGGCTTTGGTTTGAAGGAGGTAGTGTGGAGTTTCTCGCAAAACTTGCTGCCAATAGGTTAGCTTTCTCATCAGGATCGACTACGGTACGGTCACCATCTACGAGTGGTAGTGTTGATGAAGAGATGAAATTAACAAATGACCAGAACGATCTTGAGCATTTTGGATTTTGAAGGATCTGCCGTCGATGTTTTTGGTCATGATCAAATTTAACGCGATTCAGGACAGATTTACAGATATTTCTCGATTTCATATATGTATAGCTCTTTGTTAGCTAAGGTTTGATGATTTTTAAAATTTTGAAACGACTGTTTCTTCGCCTGGATTGCAACAAGACACTCGTTTGTAAACCAAGAGTCCTTCAAAGGCCGAACTCTCTTTAAACTGGAAGGTATGTAGAGCTTCATGCCTTTCAGGATACTTATGGTGACAAGTTGACAGGCTTTATCGCAGTTATTGGAATTAAAGCACAATTTCCAATTAAAGGCATTGAAGAACTCATTTAGTGCCCTCCAATTAGCTCTTTTAAAATGCCAAACATATCTTCGAGGGGCCTTAACTGGCAGCGGTCTTAGTGCTGCAACACCAAATTGTGCACAAATCAGAAAGTGGTCCGAATTTCCAATTGGCGAAGGAGATATTACAGAGAGGGAGTATTTCAATGGTTTGTTAGTAAGATTGGAAAACTGTCCTGAAATTTCTGGTAAACGAGTTGGCTCATTTACAAGTTGTGTTAATCCGTTTATCGAAGCAAAGAGCTCAGTATCACCTCACTCTTGGTCTGTGCAGGAGGAATATTTAAGCCACGCAACGTTGTGAACAATGAAATCGCCCGCGACAATGATTTCAGCGTCAGGGTGTGCAGTGTATATGGTCTGGGTAGACTCGGACAAACTATCCAGCTCGTATAAAGAGTACTAATATCACTCTTGTTGAATTTTAGAATAACTTTTTGTCGATTTCCTCCGTCATGCAACCGGCACACACAATTTACGCAACTATGTACATATGTATAATCACTGACATGGAATCGAAGGAAATTTAATTCTAGATTACTTCCTGTCGGATTTTCTCTTTTCTTCTTTAATTATGATTCTCTTCTCTCTATTCTAATTATTGTTTTTTTTATAGTGAGTTTACTTTTAAAATACAACTAAGCCGCAATGTTTTCTTTCAGTCTTACAATCAATAAAACATAACAGAAACTCTACAATTCATACGCGGAAGCGAATACCAATCCTTATTACGAATCACGTTCATAATTATCACAAATAGATATCATGCAGAACTGGAATGATGTCATACAAGATACAAATCGAATCGACCGCATGCATTTTTGCACCCACACCACATAAGAGCGAAGGAAAAAGATGTACTCGACCTTCTCCTCCTAAACCCACTCGCGGCAAGTATAAGAAACCGTTCCTACCTGAATCAATCAAAGGAGAATCAAAAGCACACAGGTAGAAATATCTTTCTAGCATTTTCCATCCACAATAAACTTTGAAAGCCCAATTTTCTCATTTGCACCAGACAGACCGCAACCATTGCGAGAATTCAGACAGACAGCACACCTTTATATCGGACGCGAGCACCCTGTGAACACACTCAATATAAAATACATTGGATGGGATACGCCTATCACAAGAGCGAGTTAATCACGATAATTGCACCTGGATCGAAGGAATCAGGCATGACGGAAGCAACTCACCTGGCATCGTTCGAGCGCCTCCTGTTCAACATCTGCATTTGATTTCCGGGACTGTAGAAGTTTCGGCAATTGTATCGAAGCCATAGTCGCGTCGAGTCTAGAGATCGTAATTTCGCGTCGCCGTTGAAAATTCAATTTCGTCTTCTTCGCCTTAACTTCGCACTTTAAGTAGAACAAAAACAACAACAGACATAGAACACACTTTACACAATCGCTTGTCGCACTCTCTAGATTTCTGGTAATGTGATTTTCCAATCAGGATGTGATTACCATCGAATTAACACCTTTTTTCATTCTACCGTTCCATACACAACATACAACTTAGTTGCCTAGAATATTTTCTTAATTAAAACAACGTTAATATTAAAAGAAATTAAAAAACCGAGAATTAGACACCAAGTTTGTCTGATGGTTCGGCGGCACCAACACTATCGAACATCATTCGAGCAATGCTTGCTTACCGATGATAAACTCGCGTTACACTGGGACGGAGTGTCTCTGAACGAAGGGGAAACAACCAGCTGCTTGAGATATTCTCCTCATCTCTCATTTAAGTGTTTCGTAGCAGCATTAGTTTAAGTTCAGTGTTGCTACCTGGAATTTTCATGTGTCCCAGGAAAAAAATGAACGAGGTTTGCTGTTGTATTTTATTGTATTTTCCATTTTTCTTGTTTTTTTAGGCTTTCGGAATGACTGTAATCGATTTGCCACGTGCTAGACGTAAGGTTTTCTAGCAGAACCGGATTTTGGTATCCAACGAAATTTCAATGATTTTCTGAGAACATCTGAAGCTGAATCCTTAATAGTCGTATGCGTAGTGAAAATCACAAAGATGTGCTTGCATCGGAATAACTGCAGTATTCCTTCTACATCTTCAATGGCACTACAGTCCAAATCCAAGAGGATTGTTGCGGTTGGATGTTTGGTAGTTTTGTTTCTGGAATATCTTCCTCTGACAAGATGTTTAAAATATCAGAGAAGTATTCCTGCCATCGCCGCAACTGGTAATGGATATTAAGGAGAGTTCCGTTGACATCTCTCACCAGATAGTTGGCTGTGGAATTCCTGTTAGTCAACTATTTCATAATTATAAATAGTGAAACCATATCCCCAATGTAGGCCGCAGATTCTGCCTTGTTGCCAAGATCTTCAATGGCCTTTCTCTTGTCGCATCTAACAACCTTCTTAAGCTGTATGTGAGCATCTCGGTAGTTCCGTGTCAAGTTGGGAGTTCTTTGGTTGACATCGGGTTGAGAGATGATTGCCATTTTCGCGTTTTTCCGATCGCCAACCTTGTCCCTTGTGTCTTGCGACATCCAGGGTTTCTCAACGCTTTGTACATATCTCACAGATTCTTCAGCACTAGTTAGAGAATTGTTTCTGGTTGCCTTTCAATTGGCGTCCAGTGTGCGCATTTCATATCCGTCTAATGCGGAGAACTTTTTGCGAAGAATGGTGGTGTACTCGCGCTTTTTGTTGGGGTCTCTAAATCTATCTACATTAAGGTTGCGCTTTATTTGAAGAATTTGTGGCCGTCAGATAGCTGCTGTGCACAATATCAAGCAGGCAAACATCAAGTGGTGATCGCTCCCCATGTCAGCTCCACGCTTCGCTCGCACATCGAGGAGACATCTTCTACATCAGCGACTTATAGCCAAATAGCCGATCTGGTTTTAAGTAACACAATCAGGGGAACCCCAAGATGTTTCATGGTGATTCTTGTGTGGTAAAAGGATCCCTCCGTTTGGCAAGTACTACAAAACTCGACGATAATTCGCAGTTTTTGGGTCTCTTAATCCAAAATCACGACGCGTCGACCCAAAGGTCACCATGCCTCCCCACAACGTGTTCTAGTCCAGTGTTGTTAGATCTAACCTGGGCGTTCATATTTCCTGAGATTATAATATTATTACCTCTTGGAACAAGCTCGAAAGTGGTACTCAGTTGGTTATAAAACTGCTCTTTGTTAGCAGGTGTTGGAGGTTAGTTGCTGCATAGCACTGCAGAATTGTGACGTTTCTGACACTGTTCATGAGCTTGACGACGATAATCATATCCGAGATTGGTTCCCAGCTGATGAGACTGTTTCTCGCTCTCGGTGTAAGGACGCTACGCCATTTTGGCTTCGCTCTCAGGACCAACGTACAGAATGGTGCTTCCACTCGGAGTTCGTTCTTCTCTTGATCCTGCCCACCTGACCTCGCTCAAGCCCAAGATTTGGATGCTATAGTGCTTCATTTCACGGTCGATCATTGATTGGCGATGCATGGACCGAGTGACTCCAGCCCTTCCCCGTCATTCAATGTTCGAAAGTTCCAGAAGCCAATCGTAGTCCGTTTTCGAATGCCAAAAGTCGTTACCGTAGAATCCGTCCATATCCGAGGCTCTGTATCCGTTTCTCGTATCAGTTAGGTCTTAAGATCACGGGTGAGTGCCCATTTGCCATTTTTAGGGTAAGCAAGTCTGGCTATGGGTGTTCTACTGCTCCCATCCGACCATCCCCTATTAGCTCAGGGCGGTGAAGTCGCTATTCTACAAAGATAGTTGCATGAATTAGCGAAATCTCATCCTACAACTACACCCCTGCGATGGGGCAATCAACTACGGATCAAATATTGACAGTGAAACAGGTGCTAAAAAAATGCTGGGATATAACATCGACGTGAACCAGATAATCGTTGACGCAACACGATAGTTTCGATAGGACTCTACTGTACATCATAGTGCTGGAATTAGGAATACAAGCGAAATTCGTATCACTGATAAGGCTTACAATGATGAACTCAACATGATAAGTAAGGATCCAGAATGACTTGACAACAAGCTTCCAAACAATCTCCGGGCTGAAGCAAGGAGATGGCCTTGCACCTGCACTTTTTAATCTGGCTCTGAAATATGTCGTAAGAAATCTCCCAGTGGACACCAAAGGGACGCTACTGTTTAAATCATCGCAGGTTGTAGGCTTCCGTGGCGTAGTGGGCAGCGTGCTTGCTTCTCAGTCGGTAGGTCGTGGGTTCGATTCCCACTCCAGACGGGATTTTTTTTAGCGCAAATTTTTCAGTTGCTACTGGTGATAAAAAATGATTCGCAATAAAATGGGGAAACGGTGTAAAAGTGAAACAGTTCCACTTCAAGAAGGCCTAGATACTCAGTAGATGGTTTCTGTTCGCTTACTATTATTCAGTCCCCCATAACATCTGCAAATATTTGTCAGTAAGCAGCCAGTACAACTGAGCAATAAACCAGCTTCTCCACTCGCTACGGTCGTTCTCACTCCCCTTCCTCAACCTTCCCAATCCCATTCCTTCCCTCCATGACTGTGTTTGTGCATTGCACATAAAGGCCGAAATTGCCTATAACACGGTCATTCTGTAAAAAAAAAAAGGTATTAGCTTACGCAGGCAACATAAACATAATGGCGCGATCACAACTGGGTGGCAATGGAGTCCTCGTTAATCTTGACATGGAAGCACGAGAAATAGCGCTAAGCATAAACGAAAACAAAACGAAAGTTGTAATGCAATTACGAAGAAACACGAAATCTGACCATAGCCGAGTATAACATTTAAAACGTGGACTGCTTCACGTATCGAGGAGCCAATCCCTACAAAGAAGGCAATGAAATCAATATACGTATAATGGTTGCAAACAAGACATACTACTCAGTAGTCCCAATAATGAAATGTAAAGACGTGTATAGAAAAACGATGCTGCGAATCCTGAAAACCATAATAAGACCTGTACTCTGCTATGGCAATGAAACGTGAACGTTAATATAGGCATCAGAAAAAATGGTTGAGGCCTTCGAGAGGAAGGTATTGCGACGAACCCTCGGACCGGTGAGAGAACGAGGCGAATTGTGTACCAGTTTTGAAGACCAGAAGTCTCTACTCTCATTAAACTTCGAAAACTGCAGTGGGCTGGTCACATACAGCGAATAGCGGACAGAAGAATACCCCAACAAAAAGGAAAGGCGAATGGAAAAAGGCCAGTCGGAAAACCGTGAAAACGCTGGGACGATTCAATAGACGAAGGTTGCAAATCACTTCTGAAATTTTCAATATGGAGGACGCGGTCATTAGACCGAGAAAATTGAAGACGAAGCATACAGGAGGCCAAGACCCGACTTGGGCTTTGGTGCCATTATTGATAATGATGTCGTATCAGGGGGTGGATGGGGCGAGAGAGTTGAAGCACAAGAAGTGGTTAAACAACTACTAAAGAGTCACTCGCCCGTTTGGAAGCAATTTCTATACCGAAAAATAATTTTATTCCCAGTAATACTTCTGAGTACTGGTCACACTTCCAATTTGTACACACTCACCATTTACAAGGTCTTCATCATACAAGCTTGCTGAACTCTCTCCTCAACCTATGAAAAAGCTACTAGAGCCCCGAAAAGCGCAAGTTTCCATTTTCCACATATCTCCATCTATTATTCCATCTAGAATATAATTCGTGTTAAAATGTTCCTCTGCTCTGTATGGCTCTGTACTGCGTATTGAGTATATTTATTGGTATTGTTTACAAATGTGTGAATATAATGCACGAATTTTTACGCCGTCGCTGCCTCAAGAGCCGATCTATGAATGAAAATTGTAGGCGGCATCTTTTAGTAGCGGGGTTTTCAAGCGCTGTAGTAACATTATTATTATAGAAAACATATACACCGAAAGTGTGTAGCAGCGATAAAATAAAAAAATATAATGGTCTAAAATAGTATGGCATCATTATCGTCATCACCTGCGGAGAAATGACCAATGGAAAAATAAATAACATATATGTAAAGCCTGTAACGAAAAGTTCTGTCGCATCTATTCGTGTGTAGATAACGGTTCTTTTTTTTACCAAGAAAGACAAAAATTTTTTTACGTGATTCTCAGAACTTCCTTACTCATTTACATAGGATTTAATCTGCTTGACTGATCAATTTAGTGAAAATGCAGCGTTCTAGTGGTACGGTTCGTGAACAAGTGAGTTGTGCGAGAATGGCAAAAAATCAACAAGTATCGGTTTCAACATTGGGAGAAAAGTATAAATTTACAACAATGACTGTACAAAGGTATATCAAACAGTTAAAGGAAGAGCTAAGTGTATCTGAGAAAGCGAGGTCAGGTCGTCCAAAAGGTCGTGTAAATCCTGTTCTCAAAAAAAGGATCCTTTACGCTTTAAAGAGAAGTCCGTCGATGTCTTTAAGGGATTTGGCTAAAAATCTTAGAACCAGCCATCAAATGGTGTAAAGAGCAAGACAACGGAATGGTTTGAAGACTTTCAAAAAGCAAAAAGCACCGAAAAGAAGTTCTGATCAGGAAAAACGAGCAATTAGGCGCTCAAGAAATTGTCGACGAAAAAAATGTGCGTTATAATGGACGACGAAACATATTGCAAAATGGACTTTTTTCTCTACCCAGTTTCTTACTGCAAATGACAGAAGAAATGTTAGTGATTCGGATAGAACAGTATACGTTGAAAAATTTGGAAAAAATTATGGTTTGGCAAGCTCTTTGTGAATGTGGGATGAAGTAAACAGGGTTTTTTTTACAATAGGAGCCATAAACGCCGAAATCTACCGTAAAGAATGCTTGCAGAAAAGATTATTGCCCATGATTAAAAGGCACAAGACTCCAGTTCTGTTTTGGCCTGACTTGGCAACTAGTCACTATGCTTCAGCAATGGTAAACTGGTTAAATTTCAAAGGCATTGCATATGTCCAAAAAGCAGACAATCCTCCGAATACGCCGACTCTTCGTCCAATCGAAAAAAATTGGGCAATTATGAAGGGAAAATTAAAAACAGAAGGAATAAGTGTAAAAAGCATAGATGAATTCAAAAGACGTTGGGCATTAGCATCGAAAGCAGCCACATAAAAGTTTGTGTAGCGCTTGATGAAAAACATAAGAAGAAGGACCAGAAAAAGTATTAAACAAGTTCGGAATTAAGAATTCATAACTAGTAGGATATAATATAAGTTTTCAATTTATACTCACCTTACGCACGACAGAACTTTTCGTTACAGGCTTTAAATGGAAAGCTATTGCATTACTTATTGTGTTGCTGAAGGGACCAGCTTGTTTATCTGGATTGTATTTGAACTGATTATACTCTAGATGAAATCTGAGAGTATTATAAGTTTGCCACAAAGTTTGTAACGCCAAGAAATAAGGCTCGGAGAAAAAAATGAATGATACAGAAGTTCATATAATCACTCAAAAATTTCAAAACCGGATGTCCGTCCGTCCGTCCGTCCGTCTGTCCGTCCGTCCGTCCGTGCGCTCTCTAGTTTGAGAACGCGTTGAGCTAGAAAGTTCAAATTTTGTATACGTCGTTTTTAACAAAAGAGTAAGGTCAAGTTCGTGAACGGGCCAAATCGCTCCACCCCTTCTACCCCCTCCCATACAAAATGACACAATTGCGCAATTTCACAATAAACGGGTTTGCTCGAAAATTATAAAAGCTATTGGAATGAAATTTGGAATATATTACTTTTATGATAATACCAATCTACCGTATAAAAATTATGCGTGTCCTCCCCCTCCGTCTACCACCTCCCATACAAACTGTACTTGTCTTGAATTACTCTAAGCCAATTTACTCAGTGCGTATAAAATTTAGCAGGCTGAAATTGTGCTCCAAATATTTGTTTCAAACTGTTAGTAAGACCAAAAAAAATTAGACGATTAGCTTCACCCCTTCTACCCCCTCCCATACAAAATGGCACAATTTCGCAAATTGATAATAAATGGATTTACTCGAAAACTATAAAAGCTATTAGCCTGAATTTGGGGATATATTACACTCATAATGATTTCAATCTACCGTAGAAAAATTATTTGCGTCGTCCCTCCCCTTCTACCCCCTCCCATACAAACTACACTTTTTCATGAAATGCTCTAAGTCGATTTTCTCAGAACATATAACATTTATCAAGCTCATATTTTGTAAGAAATACATAATTAGCATTTTCACTAAGATCAGAAAAAAATATTTGATTAGCTTCACTGCTTCTACCCCCTCCCATACATTATGACACAGTTTCACAACTTTACAAAAAACGATTTTCTTAAAAAGTATGAATGGCACTAGTCTGAAATTTAAGGAATATCAATTTTATAATATTCCTAGTTATTTTTGAAAAAATCACTAGAATCCCCCTACTCTTTCTACCACCTCCCATACAAACTGCACATTTTCACTAAATCTAACTCACTAATTTTCTCAGTTCCCATTCAGTTTTTGGAGTAAGCATTTTGAATAAAACTTTTTTATAGCTACTTTAGCATGATGGGGAAAAAATTAGTTCAATGCTATCATCCCTTCTAACACTCCCCATACAAAATTTCTTGGGATCACTAAAAATTCTATC
Organism: Chorisops tibialis; assembly: GCA_963669355.1. Classification (NCBI taxonomy): domain Eukaryota; kingdom Metazoa; phylum Arthropoda; class Insecta; order Diptera; family Stratiomyidae; genus Chorisops; species Chorisops tibialis. The sequence continues at coordinate 164,219,707 of OY770263.1, read as the reverse complement.
TCATCTAGAGTATCGTAAGATTGCGCTTTACGCGCAATCGTAGACCTGTTATGTTTTTTTTTTTAATTCCTGTTGAGATTTAGATGCGGTCAATAGGATTACGATTGGAATGAATGGAGTAATCTTGGTTTAAAAAAAAGCGAGTATTTTTAGAGCAATCAGATAAGTTTGTTTCGAGTGTGATTAATAATTTAGTATTTTACTATGAATTGTTTTTATGTCATTTTTGCGAAAACTTGCTCTTACTTTCGTACTTAATACAATAGAATTTTTTTAACTGGACCCCGCTTAAGTGAAAACCTCGCTTTACGAATTTCCCATGTCTTGTACCCATTTCGATATAAGCTGCACTACGATAAGTGCGAAATCCGTTTATGTGGAATAAATATTTTGTATTGAAATTAGTCATGGGCACTATCGAATAACTATCTAAAAGTTATTCGATAGTTTTTACTATCGATAGGGACTATCGAATATTTTTCTGAACAAATGAAAATAACTATCGATAGTTGCCGTCGATAGTGACTATCGACTAAATTTTCGATTGAATGAAAGTTACTATCGATAGTGAGTATCGAATATTTTTCTGAACGAATGAAAATTACTATCGAATAACTTTTCGAATGTATGAAATTATTACCGATAGTAAATGTTGGATAATTTTTATCGATAGTGGCTATGAAATTACTATTTTGAATGAACGAAAATGACTGGAGTAGATGCGGCTATTGAACTATTGTTTGAGTAATGATAGCTGTTGATAATTTTACTCCAAATAAAATGTCTTTAGACTATAAGTGAATGAAATAAAGGACTATCGATAGCTAAAGGAGTTTTACATAGAAAATTTGAGTTCAACATGATCTCTTGACATGCTGAGGTGTTTATTTGTTTATTTAATTCAATAGTACATTTAGAATTATATTCCATTTATATGTACAATAACAACATATGAATTTAATGAAAATGTGAATAAGAAAATAAAGAAATGATAACAAAATAAAATGAACTAAACTGAGAATAATATATGAAAATTTAAATTAAAAGAATAAAAGGTATATTTAAAAAGAAAAGAAATGAAGAAATGAAATACACACCACGCTGTTGGGACCAAATTAAAGATTGAGAAAAAAAAAAGAGAATCAAATTTATGGTTTGAGAAAATCTGTCACTGCTCTACCAAATTCGCGACTAGAGAACATTATTCTTATGGAAGTAGGTAAACTATTCCATATTCTAGCTCCTGTGTGATCTTTTTTGTTTACATTAACGCATGTGTGGTACAAATATGAAACTTAATCGGTTTCATATATTCATATTTATCATCAGGCAAATTGCTGTTTCGTTTTTACATCGTTATTGGCGAACCCTCACAAAATTGTTTGCTAGGAAGGTCCCATAGCACATAATATGAACTCTCAGCACACTAGCAATCCTGTGAATTTCGGTTCTTGTCATTTCGATGGTAAATAATTGTTAAAATTACGAAAGCTAAATGTTGCTAATGTTTTCTGCGCATCACATACATTAAATTTAGTAGTAATGACGCAAGTAATGCAACAGAACAATTAAATATCATTACATTCAAATGTCGTAAAATTGTATTGCACTTTAAAATGTCTGTTGCATCATCTGAAAAATTCAAAGCGACGCAGAAACAAATGGGTCTTAATGAACTCAAATTAAAGAAGGATGTTGTCACTAGATATTATTCAACTCTATCAATAATGCAAAGATGAATAATCTTAAAGGAACCACTCTTAGCTACAATGGTAGTACTATCGAAAAGTCCAAAGTCTCTTTCAAATATTGAATGGAGTCTTCTGGTGGGCTCTGTTCCTCTATAAGCTAGGGTGTAGCCTAGTGGGCAGCATGTTCGTCTTGTTGTACGGAGGTCGTGAGTTCAAATCCCGGTCGATGCAATATATAACTCCAGCACATTGCCTGCTTGGATATACCTTGGTCACCTCAACCTAGGAAAATGAAAGAAAGAGGGTTGTGCGTAGGGCTAACAACCCTTCAAAAATATAGCATTTCGAGTCCAATGAAATACCACCACGGCAAAAAAATTTAAATCAGAATTAAATAATTTATCTGAAATAGTTAATGAAGCCGCTTTAACTAGCCATACTGCAAATATAACACACAAATATAACACTCTTACCAAAAAATTGCAAATCTTAAAACTGCTAGTAATCCAATGGCTGACAATTTAATAATGTTAAAAATTATAAGATTCTTCCCCACATACTCCGAAAAGAAAATCCTTTTCATTTTTGGAAGAAAAACGAATTGGTACTTCCGAATCTTATGAAAGTTGTATTATTAAATATTGTATTGTATTATAAGTTTGCCACAAAGTTCGGATCTCAACTTAATCCTGGAATGAGACAGGAAAAACAGATTTGAGTTCAACACCTCCAAAACACAGGCCTGTCATCTATCTCTCAAACGTGATGCTTCAGTGTTATCTCAAAATGTAACCTTTAGTGGCGCACAACTTTGCACCTCGAATAACTTCACACTCCTTGGCCGTTAAAATTAACGACCATCTTAATTGGGCCCAGCATATCTTTGATGTTGCCCTCGACGCCTCTAAACGTCTTGGTGTTCTCCGAAAGTGCAAAAAGTACTTCACGCCGAACGACCTAGCAACCATCTATAAGGCATACATTAGACCACGTTTAGAGTACGATTCGCATGTTTTGGCTGGGGTACCCAAATCACATCTCGCGTTGCTCGACCGTATTCAAAAACATGCGTTCCGACTGATTGGAGACGAGATCATCACTTCTTCTATCGATTCTCTCGAGCATCGCAGAAATGTCGGAGTACTCAGCATTTTCTATCGCTACTTCAATGGCAAATGCAATGCGGAACTAATCGCACTCATTCCTCCACTCTACAATTTTCCCCGAGATACTCGTCAAGCACACGAGTACACCGTTAAACCCTTGCCTTCTCGTACAGTGAAATTTAGGCAGTCATTCATTTCCCGAACACATCAAGACTTTGGAACTCATTGCCAGCCAATGTGTTTCCCTATGTTTACAACCTCCGGTGCTTCAAAAGCAATGTACACCGTCACTTTCGTCTTTCTCCACTTTAGTTTTTTTTCCGTTTCGTCCAATTCCTATACCGTCACAGCTGTGCATTGCATTATAGGGTGGCCCCCTAAGTTGTGTTCGGTTCCTTAAAAAAAAAAAGTTTGTAACGCTAAGAAATAAACTTCGGAGAAAAAAATGAATGATGCGGAAGTTTATATAATCACTCAAAAATCTCAAAACAGGATGTCCGTCCGTTTCCTCTCTAGCTCGAGAACGCGTTGAGCTAGAAAATTCAAATTGGTACATATCGCTTCTGACTAAAAAGTAAGGTTTCCCATACAAACTGCACTTTTTCTTGAAATACTATAAACCAATTTACTCAGTACATATAATTATCGAGCTGAAATTGTCCGCTTAATGTTTATTTAAAATTATTATTAAGACCGAAAAAAATTAGACGATTAGATGCACTCGTTCTACCCCCTCCCATGCAAAATGAAACAATTTCAACTTTACCAAAGGTATGAATGCTACCGATCTGCGTGTCAATTGAATGATGTTTATAGTTATTTTTGAAAAATTAACTAAGAACTCCGCACTCCTTCTACCACCTTCCATACAAACTGTACAATATCACTAAATCGAATATACCAATTTTCTCAGTACCTATTAAATTTTGGAAGCTTAACTTTTGTTTAAAACATTTTTATAGCTACTGTAGCATGGTGTGAGAAAAATTAGTTTAATGCTGCCACTCCTTCCACCTCCTTCATACAAAATTTCTTAAAATCTCCAAAAATTTCTCTTTCATCTAGAGTATTGCATGATTGGGCTTTACGCGCAGCCGTCGTCCCGTTGTGCTTATTAATAATATTTTGACTTCACTTAATAATAATAGATGTCACAAATTATATAAATTTTTAAATTTTACTATTGAACAGGTTATTATAAGATTACCCAAAATTGTTGTCTACGCGATGTGTTTGCAAGTGACTCTTAAATTACTTATACGACAATAATACCTTGAAAGATTTATTACTTTCGTTAAATCTTCCCCGATTTTTTTCATTCTCTACACATGGCCGACTTCCAAAAGCATATGGTTAATAATGTTTAATAATTGTTTCTTTTATTCCCTTGCAATACAGATATTGCTCAATCAATCGTGTCGAAACTGTCGATAGTATTCCCTTTTTATTGAAAGAAACTAAAATCTGCAAATTCTTACTCAAATAACTATTGAAAGTTTCGAGTTTTCATTGGAATAAAAGCTATCGATAGTTTTCATTTGCATAACTATCAATAGATTTCATTTGAATAACTATCGATAGTTCGATAGTCACGAATGTCATAATGTCATGACGAAACTAAAGTACTTCCAGGAAGTGAGAAGTTCTATTCTGCTCCTGGATATCACTTAATTCCAACCTTTTTTCGCTAAAGGGGTGTCGGATTATATATCCGCTATGATGTTGCTTACGATTTTGTTCCATCCCTGGGACCTTGCTCCAATCCTGCGTTCAACTTTTGTTGGATAAAATTAACCTTTGGTAAGCACATCATATTGTTCTGCTATGTGTATCCAGTCCAGCGCTTTCGTCAGACGACACCAACCATGAATTGGAGTTGTCTGACTCAATCCAGCAGATATATGCTGTTAAGCCTGATGCTGAAGCCGTTATCGTGGGCGATTTCAACGCTCATAACACTGCTTGGTTTCAATACTCTTACCACACGGACCGACAGGAACGAAATACTGAGATTTTCACTTCCATCGACGGTCTTAAACAACTGGTGAACGAACCTACTCGGCTGCCTGATGTTTCAGATCATTACGCAAGTCTTCTTGATCTTTTTCTCACAAACCAGCCAGAGAAATATAACATATCTGTTTTTGTATCAACGCCAATTGGGGATACGGATCACTTCCTGATTCGTGGACAGTTCCCAATAACAGCATTAAAACCGCCGGTAGTAAAAATTCCAAAGAGGATCGTTTGGCACTTCAAGATTGCCAACTGGGGCGGACTAAACGAATTCTTTAAAGCTTTTGATTGGGAACTGTGCTTTACATCCAATAACTGCGATCTAGCCTGCAATATTATTACCGAAACGATTCTGGGCGCAAATTATCGCCCAATAGCCATCACTTCCTTGCTGTCAAAAGTTATGGAAACTGCTGTCAACCGCAATACTTGGAGAGCAATCAACTTATAAATGATCGCCAATATGGTTTCCGGTCGGGAAGATCCACAGGTGATCTGTTGGTTTACCTAACCGAACGCTGGAACATTTGCATACATAAATTTGGCGAAGGCCAAGTACATGACATTGCGAAAGCGTTTGATATAGTTTGGCATAAATCCATACTTTCTAAGCTCAAAGCATTTGGCTTTGATGCTTCTTTTTTGTTGTGGATTGAGAGTTTCCTATCGAAGCGCGCCATACAAGTTGTTTTAAATGGCGTCTCTTCGTCTCCCTTTCCTCTCAATTCCGGCGTCCCTCAAGGCTCCGTTTTATCACCTACTTTATTTCTAATCTTTATTAACGACCTTCTGTCGTCAACCCAATTCACAGCCTCGCCGATGACAGTACACTTAAAAACACTTACAGCTTTGACTCAATTACTGCGGCGCACCAGTCTTCTGTGCCTATTAAGCGCCGGGAGTTATTTAATTATTAAATACTGACCTCAACACAGTCCTACAATGGGGCAGAGCGAATCGAGTAGAGTTTAATGCTACTAAAACACAAGCCTGTCATCTTTCTCTTAAATACGACATGTCGGTACCTGACCTAATCTATGACGGTGTAACACTTGATCATTCGGAAAGTTTCTACCTGCTGCGTATGCACATTACTAAAAAACTTGACTGAAGCCAGCACATCCACAGTGTAGCTTTAGACGCCTCCAAGTGCTTAGGCTTTCTCCGAAGGTGCAAGAAATATTTTACACCATCCGATCTTGCATCCATCTACAAGTCATACAGCAGGCGCCGACTCGAGTACAATTCGCATATCTGAGCTGGAGCACCCAGAACTCATCTAAAAATGCTGGATCGAATTCAGCGTTTTGCGCTTCAACTTATTGAAGACGATATCATAACAGCATCTTTAGATTCCCTTGAACATCGCAGAGATGTCGGAGTACTCACCCTCTACTACAGACATTTCCATGGCCGCTGTAGCCATGGAATTAGTCGTCTTATCCCCCCCTAATATAATTTGACGCGCAATACTCGTGCTGCTGAACGCGCTCATGAGTATATGGTTCAGCCACCCAAATCACGTACGGCGAAATTTAGGTAGTCGTTCATACCTCGAACATCCAAAATATGGAATGCACTACCTGCGGCCGCTTTTCCTAGCGATTATAACATCGCGCAATTTAAAGGCAACATTCACCGACTTCTTTTATCCTGTCCGTTCTTATTCAATTAATTGTTTATTTTCATTTTGTTACATCCCTTCCTAAACCGACTGGACTGTACGCTACAGTATTAAAGAGTGACCCTTAAGTTCCACTTGGTGCCATAAAAAAAATTATTGTAAGGCTGTCGACACACGATAGAGATAAAATCGTATTAAAATTAAAGCTTCCACTACAGTGTCTATTGTATGTGACATACGACAGTTTTTTTTTAAATACCGTATTAAATCAATCAAAGAAAGTTCTAGGCATTACGTCAGAGTGAAGCCTCAAATTTAAACGTCTAACTTAAATTTTGGAATTGTTTTGTATTACGCCTTGTGAAATCCTGAAAAATTCTGTATCGCAAATAAATCATTGACGCACCGTTAAATTCTTTAAATTATTTCGGACTCAGCTTTAATTTTGCCGCTCGCAGTCGCTGGAAGACTTCCTGTAGATTTTTTAGATGTTCCTTGAATGTTTTGCCGATAACGATCACATCATCCAGGTAAACGAGACAAGTTTTCCAGCTCAGGCCACGCAAAACGAATTCCATTAGTCTTTCAAACGTGGCTGGAGCATTGCACAGGCCAAATGGCATTACGATGAACTGCCACAGTCCACTGCCGACAGAGAATGCTGTTTTCTCTCTGTCTTTTTCATCTATCTCCACTTGCCAGTAACCACTTTTCAGATCCAACGTTGAGAACCATTTAGCATCAGTCAGGGTGTCCATGATATCGTCGATTCTTGGTAGTGGATAGCTATCCTTTTTCGTAACATCATTCAGTCGCCTGTAGTCCACACAAAAACGGGTACTGCCGTCCTTCTTCTTTACCAGCACCACTGGCGATATCCACGGGCTCTTTGATTCTTCGATGATTCCCTGCTGCTCCATAGTTTTGACCATTGAATTGACTTCTTCTTGTTTTGCTAACGGTACTCTTCTTGGAGGTTGACGTATCGGTGTAGCACTTCCGGTATCTATGCGATGTTTCACTAAGTTTGTTCTGCAATAGTCGTCATCACCGGTGGAAAAGACGTCGCTGAATCCTTCGATTAGATCTACTGCTTGCTTGTGTTGTTCCCGTCTAAGGTTGCTTGACTGAAGAAGTGTTGATGTTACATTGTCCCTCCTTCTTGGCTTATTTTTAGAGAGTACGTCATGTGGTTCTGCCTTGTCGATACTCGTCACCGCCGGTATTGGTTCACAGCTGCCAATTACATCTCCTTTCTTTACGCTGGTAGTGCTGTCCGAAACGTTGAGGACTCTTATTGGTACCATCATCTTCTCATTCCTTTTTACGAGTGTTTTTCCTAGTATCAGACTTCGTAATGCAGGTGTCGTTTCCGGCTCTATGAGGTAGAATCGGTGGTTCCCGGGATCACCATCGAGCTCTGCCCAAATAACATTCTCGGATGACTTTGGTAAATCCGCATCTTCGCACAATACAACTCGTAGCTTTGTTGTGTTGGAGGATGTTATTTCCATCGGGATTTCAATATTCCGCCACTTCATTATTCGTTGTCCTAAGTCCAGCTGGATACCGTGTGGTTTCAGAAAATCAATTCCAAGAATACACTCATCGGTAATGTCAGCTACCACGAATACATGCGAGAAGGTCAAATCCCCAAGCTGTATGTCACGAGCTATTTCTCCATGGACCGTTGTAGTTTCTCCTGTAGCAGTGCGAAGTGCGTACTTCTTGGTGTTGTGAAGCCAAGTACGATCTACGAGGTCAGATCTTAGCACTGACCGTGTTGCGCCTGTGTCGACTGTTATGATGCAGTTTAATTTGCCGACTCGACCACTCATACATAAGTCGTTTTCACAACGATGTCGTCGAGAAACTGCGATGATGGTTCCGGGGGCGTCGATTTCACCAGCCAACTTCTGCCCCATGAAGTTGGCCTTTACTCGTTTCCCGGACTGTCATTAGGCGAAGCGTGCTCTCGTGACGGTTCGCACCTTCCTCCTCTTTGCTTAGCAGCGCAGCCGGAACAATAGTTTATCGCTTTTCTGGGTTTGCGGCAGTCGCGTCTTAAGTGTTCTGCCTGTCCACAATTCCAGCATCGGGAAGCACCAGATCCTTCGCTCCGCTTGGTGTACTCGGCTTTCTGTCACACACATTCTTCTACTATTTCTCGAACTCGATAGTTACTCCGCGAGCTTTGCTTGGCAGTTTCGAACGTCAGCCAATATACTAAGGCTTCGCCAATCGTTTTCTTACCTGCCAGTTTTAACGCCTGTTGCAGCTCTCTGTCCTGTACAGCATTGTTAAATGCGAAAACAGCTGTATCGTTGCGTTGCTCTGTTTGCGCATTAGGCAGCGATAATAGTGTGAGTCGTTCAATATCGCGTGCCAGCTCTTGAAGTGTTTCACCATTCTTTTGAGCTCGGTTGTACAGTTGAGTTTTGTAGATCTCTCGCATGTGGTCACTGCCGTAATGAAGATCCAATGTCCGGACTAACGTTGAAAAATCTTGTTGTTGCTCCTGCGGAATCGTTTGAAGAACTTCTGCTGGTGGGCCTCTTAACGCCAATATAAGAGCCGTTCCTCGTTCCAGATCATTCCAATGGTTGTTTCTTGCGGCAGCCTCAAATTGGGACTTATAAATAGCCCACGGTGTTTGTCCATCGAAAATTGGAGCCTTGAGACCCTTGTGCGCAACGTGTTCTGTCTTGATGACTCCAGTCGCTTTGACGTTATCGAAGTCTCTTTTTAGGCGTTCGACTTCTTCTGCAATCCCGGATGTCTTTTCCGTAATTTGCTCTTCGAAGATTCGAAGTTTCTTCTCTACGTTTTCTTCTATTGCCTTACCCATGGTGTCTATTTTATTATTCTGCAGCACCAATTTTTGGTTGAGTTCCTTTGAGGTCTGGTCTAATTGTTGTTTAATGTCCGCAGATTGTTGTTTAATGTCCACTGATTGTTGCTCTAATTTCTGATTCATGTCCGCAGATTGTTGATCTAATTTGTTCATCATTTGTTGCATTAACTGTGTTAAGGCATCCGATGTACCGGAGCACTCCTCTTTACGAGCTTCTTCGATTTGGAACTCGAAACTATCTGCATCCTCACCCTCAGCCTGGAGTGTCTCGATCATACGGCTGACAAGCTCAGACTTGCTCCCTGTCGTAGATAATTCGCGTCTACCGAGCTCTTCCTTCAGCTCCGCTAATTTTAAGTCCTTTAAATAACGCGACATTCTCACTACCGATTATTTCAAGTTTTTCCGCGATCCGAATTCACTTAAATTTTCGTCACGGCTCACTAAATCACTCGAGATTATTCGATTCCACAAAATTCTCACTGTCTGTTCGAGAATTTTAGTTCCGCGATTTTACTTCGCTAATTAAAGTCACTGTTCACTAGAGCACTCGAGAATATTCGATTTCACAAAATTCTCACTGTCCGTTCGAAAATTTTAGTTTCACTTTTTCGCTCTCACAAAATTATCCGTTCGAGAATTTTAATTTCACTCGCGATTTTTAACCCGAATTTATCCTTGAAATCCCACTCTTCTGACACCAATTGTTGCGAGCTAGAGGTTCGCCGGATTTCAAGAAAAACACAATTCGATTAAAAATAAAGGATAATTTATTAATTCGCACTTTTATACAATTTACCGATCACTTCGCCTTTTTCAGAACACTGTCGCGTGTTTTACTATCGCTTTCTTGTACCGGTTCGCGTTCTTTCACCGATAGGTGTCGCTCAATGACTAACTCTTGTCTGAAAGCTGCGGTATTTATATTGGGTTTTTCTTGAAATCCGGCGAACCTCTAGCTCGCAACAATTCTCTTCGCGTGTTCGGTATATGTAACAGCATCACGGATAACATTTTCCAAGAACACTTTTAGAACACCACGCGTTTCTTCATAAATCAAACCGGAAATACGTTTAACACCACCACGACGAGCTAAACGACGGATTGCTGGCTTCGTAATACCTTGGATGTTATCACGTATTTCGTGTTAAACGTATTTCCGGTTTGATTTATGAAGAAACGCGTGGTGTTCTAAAAGTGTTCTTGGAAAATGTTATCCGTGATGCTGTTACATATACCGAACACGCGAAGAGAATTGTTGCGAGCTAGAGGTTCGCCGGATTTCAAGAAAAACCCAATATAAATACCGCAGCTTTCAGACAAGAGTTAGTCATTGAGCGACACCTATCGGTGAAAGAACGCGAACCGGTACAAGAAAGCGATAGTAAAACACGCGACGTTCTGAAAAAGGCGAAGTGATCGGGAAATTGTATAAAAGTGCGAATTAATAAATTATCCTTTATTTTTAATCGAATTGTGTTTTTCTTGAAATCCGGCGAACCTCTAGCTCGCAACAATATTAACGCGAGTTAATATCGAAAAGTGAGTTAATACGATTTTATCTCTCGTGTCACCCCCACCCCCATCTTCAAATTTTTACGAAAGTTATAAATCATATAGCTCTACAATTTGGCAAAATTTCTACTCAATACCTGTTTTGAATTTTGAGATATAACGGTTAGATATTTTAAAATGTGCACTATTTTTGAAATGTTCCCCATTTTCCCCACTTATTACTAAATTTTATATTTTTCTTGTATTCCGGTAGTATAGTTTAATATATATTTTAAGTTTAGCTTAAGAGATAGTTGCGATATTAGTTTTTAAGTGTTTTTCTTATCAAATCAACATATATGTATATAGGGGTTTGTGGGACAATCTTTAAAAATAATTTAATTTCTAAAAACAAATTGTCGGCCGCGCTTTTTTTTAAAAGATTATATCTTCGAAATTACTTACCATAAAAAATTCGTAGTTTGTGACCATTAAGATGGCATACAGATAGGGGTGGGGGCTGCAAAGAAAAACATAACAGGATTACGTGCGATACTCTAGATGAAAGAGACATTTTTTGATTTCAAGAAATTTTGTAGGGGAAGTGGTACAGGGGTTGACGACATTGAATTAATTTTTTCCCATTACGCTAAAATTGCTATCAAAATATTTTACACAAAATTTAGGATTAAAAAATTTAATAGTTCCTGAGAAAATTAGGTTATTGGATTTATCCTAATTGTGTAGTTTATATGGGAGGTGGTACAAGGAGGGGCGAGTCCTTAATGACTTTTTCACAAATAACTATAAACATCATTGTAGATCAATAGCATTCATACTTTACAGGAAAATCCGCTTTTTGTAAAGTTGTGAAATTGTGTCAGATTGTATGGGGTAGAAGGGGTACAGATAATAGCTTCATTTTTTTGGGCTTACTAATAATTCTAAATAAATATTAAGTGCACAATTTCAGCTCGATAGATTTTATAAACACTGAGTTATTGTTTTAGAGTATTTCATGAAAAAGTAGAGTTTGTATGGGAGGTGGTGGAAGACAGGGGAGAACTTAAATAATTTTTATATGATAGATTGAAATCATCATAAAAGTAATATATTCCAAATTTTAGATCAATAGCATCCATGCTTTTCGAGCAAATTTGTTTATTGTCGAATTCCAAAATTGCGCCATTTTGTATGGGTGGTGGTAGAAGGGGTAAGACTAATCATCTAATTTTTTTTGGGCTGAATAATAATTCTAAATAAGTTATTAATGCATAATTTCAGCTCGATACTTTTTATACGTACTAAATAAATTGGTTTAGAGCATTGCATGAAAAAGTGCAGTTTGTATGGGAGGAGGTGGAAAGAAGAGGAGGACTCAAATAAATTTTATGCAGTAGATTGAAATTATCATAAAAGTATTATATTCCAAATTTCAGATCAATAGCTTTTATACTTTTCGAGCAAATCTGTTTACTGTCGAGTTGGGAAATTGTGTAATTTTGTATGGGAGGGGATAGAAGGGGTGAAGCTAATCATCTAATTTTTTTTGGTCTTACTAATAATTCTAAATAAATATTTAGTGATAAATTTGAGCTCGATAAATTTTCTACGCACAGAGTAAATTGGTTTAGAGTATTTCATGAGAAAGTACAGTTTGTATGGGAGGTGGTGGAAGCAGGAGGAGGACACGCATAATTTTTATATGGTAAATTGAAATCGCCACGAAAACAAAATATTAAAAATTTCAGACTAATGGCTTTTATACTTTTTGAGCAAATCCGTTTATTGTTGAATTGCGTATTTGTGTCATTTTGTATGGGAGGGAGTAGAAGGGGTGAAGCTAATCATCTAATTTTTATTCGTCTCACTAATAATTCTAAATAAATATTTTTTGCCCAATTTCAGCTTGGTATATTTTATACGCACTGAGTAAATTGGTTTAGAGCATTTCATGAAAAAGTGCAATTTGTACGGGAGGTGGTGGAAGGAGAGGGAGGACACACATAATTTTTATACGGTAAATTGAAATCATTATAAAAGTAATATGCTCAAAATTTGAGTTCAAGATTTCATCTAGAGTATAAACACTTAAAGATTAATATCTCAACTATCTCTGAAGCTATGTAATTGAAACTTGGAACATATACTGACGAAACACGAGAAAAATATAACATTTGGACATAATAGTAGTGGGGGAAAATGCAGAGCATTTCATAAATGCACTTTCCAAAAATTTCAAACCGTTATAACTCAAAACCCTCCTATGTCAATCAGTCAATCAAATTCCTGTTAAGACCCTCTATAGGGGCATAGGACAGAAACAACTCTCTTCCACAAGGCGCGATCCTGAACATCGACCTTAAGCTTTTGCCAGGACTTGTTTATTTAGCCTCCTGCTCAACTGCTCGCTTCCATGCGTTACATGGTCGACCTACCCGACATCTTCCTTGAGGATTATAATCCAGAGCCTGTTTGGCGATGTTTCACTCCAGTTTTCTTAAAGTATGACCGATCCACTGCCACTTCCGCCTTTGAATCTCAATGCCTATTTTAGTCTGGCCAGTTGTACTGCAAAGTTCGTCGTTGGAGATCACTTCTAGCCAGAAGATTCCTAAAATGCGTCGGAGGCATTTGTTCACGAAAGTCTGTAGTTTCTTGGTATGTCGAACGGTCACTTTCCACATAGTACAACCATATAACAACACGGATTTGACGCATGCGTCAAAAGCACGCAGCTTCGTGCGAAGGGAGATCTCTCTTAACCTCCAGAAAGGGGAAAGGATACCGAAGGCCTGACGAGCTTTATTTAGCCGAGCCTCAACATCTTTTTCGGCTCCGCCGTCCATGCTGACAATGCTTCCGAGATAGCAAAAATCTTGCACCTCTTCCACATCCTGTCCATTAAGAACAATCGGTGTGCTTGCGTTCGAACCCATGTGCATGTACTTGGTTTTACGCACATTTATTTTCAGTCCCGCCTCTTTGCGTTTAGAATGCAACGAGCGAACATTTGACTCTACGGTTATGTGCAAGCAAACACACGTCATCAGCATAATCAAGGTGACTTAAGATGTTAAATAGTCTCCATTGAAGACCTTTACCTTCACTACCTTCCAGTGCAGCTTTCAAGATGTCACTTATTACCACCAGAAACAGGGCTGGTGATAATATGCAGCCTTGTTTGACACCCGTTCATACAGGGAAGCTCTCGGACAGCTCTCCTCTATGCAAGACGTGACACCTTGCATCTTCGTAGGATTCCTTAATCATAGCTATGACCTTATCTGGAATACCTCTCCTACGCAAAGCATTCTATATGTAATCTCGCTTAACGCTCTCGAAAGCCTTCTCGAAGTCCACAAACATGAGATGTAGTGGCGAACCCATTTCGGCTCACTGCTCTAATATTATCCGTAGGGTATTTGTGTGGTCGGTACAAGACGACCCTTTACGGAATCCAGCCTGATAAACTTCGAGAGTGCTCTCGACGATATCACTAATCCTATTGAGAATTACCTTAGGCACAATTTTTGATACGGCGTATACATTTTTTTTTCGACAATTTTTAAGAAACCAATTATCACCTAACTATTAAAAGCTATCAATTTGAAATTTTTCACAAAAACTTTTACAAATAGTAGAAACGAAATTGCATCAAAAGTTTTGAGATCGCGCCTGTCTACCCCCTTCCATACAAAATTATGATTTCGACCACTTTGAATAAATCAACTAGTTACCAACAAATTTAAAGTTACGAATATGAAATTTTGTACGAGCACCTTACACAAATTTTACATTTCCCTTACCTTCTCTACCCACTTCCCATACAAATCTTTGGTTTCGTGAGTGCAAAATACACCAAATTTTATGAAACTTCAATCCAACTTCGTCTATGAAACTGACATTCTATACGGAGAATATTGGACGTGATTCAAGCAATCAATTAAAAAATTATTAACCTCCACCCACCCTTACTATCACTCCTGCATAAAAACCCAAACTTGCATAAACGAATGAAATATTGATTATAGGTGCTGGAGCTATTGATCGTATTCGCAATTAAGTGTTAAATTGACCCTGATCCCTGCCCTAGAACCTTATTTCACTTAGTCTTCCCTAACCATTCTAACCTGCATATTGACTTTCCACACATCTTCAACTGTTCCAAGAATAATAAAGTTGCGCCCGACTTGTTGGCTGTTTATTTTTATTTAAAGTGAATCTATAATTTCGATCGAGAACAGTTGTATTGAAAACATTCACCAAACCATTAGTTGTATTCTATTAATTTGCATTAATTTTATGAGTATGATGGAGATAATTTCACTTAATCTACGAACTTCAGTTATCACCGCATCGTTATTTGCGGAATCTCGATTTAATTTATTTAAATTTTCAAATCATTTAGCATGTTATTTGTTTTCCTGTGCTGAATACCGATATTTGCTCTTTAATTAGATTTAAGTTCTCTTCTGTATTTTTTGTGAGCTTCTTTTAAACGAGAGTAAATGTCTTCACAGCTTTGATCATCCATTGTTTAAAACAGTACTTTATACAGTCTACCTACAACACTCACTACAGCTCGTTTTACCTTATGGTGATAACTAGCATGGGTTATTTGACGGTCACGTTCCGATATTACGGATATTTTCTGTCTAACTTCAGCAATAAAGGTCGGATAGTCTAAATCAGTGTCTTTAGAGGTTCTGCACAGTTAGTGCACGAAATCGGTTGCTGTTACTATAGCTGAAAGATATGGTGTCACATCGCTTCTATTATGGCCAAATCTTATATTTTTGCTATATTCGGCTAGTATAGAATAATATACTTTCCAAGTTTCAGTTACATAATTTAGGAGATCAAAATATTAATACTTAAGTGTTTTTCTTTGCACCTCCTCTGACTCTCTATAAAGTCAATAATAGGAGTTGTACACCAACCTAAACTTAAAATATGATCTTTTTGCGTTTAGTGATTCTGAAAATATAATCATTTTGAAATAAAATTCGAATGCCAATTCGTTTTTATCACCCCTTTCCCCCCCCTCCCTGTGGACCCCACTGGACTTAAATTTATTTATTTTTACAACAAAATTACAGGGTAATATTTTTTTTCTATGCCCATCACAATACTTAATTATAAGGCATAGTAAACTAGCCCGTAATGTACGATAATTATAATTTCTGCTACTTTGATTGTGATGAGTTGGCAATAAAGAAAAAAATGAGCTTTTTTCTTTGCACCAATTTCCAAACTAAATGAACATATTTTCAATTCCTTGCTATTTAAATAATTTCAGTAGAGAGAACTCGAAACTGATGGAAAAATGTCAAGAAAAAAAAATATAAGACATTCCACATTTTATGTAACATTGGTTCCAATAACGGACTTTCTCTGTTGCCTGGTCATCAAGGCATAGAAGGAAACGAAACACCAAATCAGCTTGCAAGCGAAAGATCCTCAACTTTAAGCAACTCAATTAAAAAAAAAACCATTAGGCAATGGAATGATCAAATAGAAGCCATTACGGGAACTGCGCTTTCAAAACTTAGGCTAAGCAATTCTTAGCAACCCATTACTATAAATGATCCTAACAGCTAAGGTGCTAATCATAACAGCATACTGACAGGGCACTCACGAAAGAAAGTACCCGATAATAGAACGGACATTAATACCGTTTATCAGTGGAGATTTTGTCTCAAGTCAATTGAGACACACGAGCACATTCTAGGTAATAGCTTTGGGGACTACTTCATAGATGCTAACTCCATTTCAAATTTATTTTCACAATATACTCATGGCTGTAAATAATATTACTGCAGTGCGCTAGTGGTCGCTGGATTTCAAGTAAGAAAATAAAACTAGTTCGCTTTTCGATTAAAATAACCACAAAATTTATTTAATCGCCTTTTAACAAGCACTTTTTTTCACGTTATATCGCCTTAATATTCACTCAGTCTATCACACGACTTAATCGTTTTCTCAACTTCGACTGACTCACTAGAACAAACGCTCGCCATTTTTATTTCGTTCTTCAATCTTCGTACGCGTCGCATTGCGCCCTGCGACGCCTTTCCTAGTTGGCCGCTTTTTGGCCTTCTCCGCACTAAAGCTCCAATGCATGTATGTGTGCGCGCGCAAGCATTTCAAGGTCGCAAACGATGACAATCGCGGAAATCCAATGTATGTGCGTGTGTATTGAGAATAACAGACAGTTGAAGATCGGTGATATTCGTTTAGCGACTAGGGACGACATGCAACATAATTATCTATTCTAGGAAAAATCTACAAACAAAAACAACATTATTTTAAGCATAAATATACATTTTTATTTTTATCATATTCGATCGTTTTTTTTTTAATACAAAAAGTGCGGTTTTAATAATTTCTTTTGTTTTCTGTTTGTTAATTAAGAATAAAATTGAATTATTTTTATTTATTTTTGTTTAGCTTGTTCGAGAACAATCATAATGATATAACATTTAATTTCAATTAAATTAAAGAAACAAAATAATTAAAAATTAAACTATGTATGTATTATTAAAAAAATATGCAGTACAAATCTATATGTGAAAAAAAAATGCAATTTGTGTTATTTTATTTTAAATCTTCTATCGTCGTCGGTTGATAAATACGTTTTTTTTTCTTTATGTGTTCTTTTAGATCCCGGATATCAAGAATAATTATTTTAATTTATTTGTTAATTTTGTGTTTTTCAATTCCGAGGAAAACAATACTTTGGTGGACAGGAATAATTTGAATTTAATTTCGATTTATTTTGTTTGTTTGAGTTTTATTCTGGATCCTAGAATGTTTGCAGATTTCAGTCTAAAATTAGTTGAGCAGATTAAATTTTAAAATAATAAATTATTCAATTTAGACTATAGGATGTGCGACTAAATGAGTATCTCTTATTACGCTTCGTCTCACTCGACTTCTCGAACTTTATCCCCTCATTCTGATACGAAAATTTAAAATTTGACGAGATTTAAAAATTTTTCAGATATTCATCATATAATGTAAGTATTATTAAGATTTAGGATGCATATTTGTGGGCATACCCAATTCTGAATGTCTGCCCATTGTGCTCTTTTATTCATCTAGTATAAATTAATCAATAAAAATTAATTTATACTCGCATGCTTGGTTAGAGCATCTATTTTTTTCGTTGATTTAAATATCGCCGTAGACTAGAATATTTTATTTGATCCAAAATCTTTTGAAACTAAAATACGTTAAGTCCGGACAATAGTTTCGCCTTAAATATAGTCTCACTTTTAATGAAGAATGATTTGGAATAATGCAAATTCGCTCTAAATTTATTGCATTGATTTTTTCGCACAGCTACTTATTTCGAAAATTTCAATAAATATGAAAAAGTCAGTGATGAAACTATGAATATTGAATAGAGCTTATAGTTTCCAGCTTCGAATGTGTTTTAGTATCACCAATCTCGATAGAACTAAAAGCGTAAAACGTACTAGACGCTGTGGAAAATTAAATTGCTTGTTTGCGGGTTTTCCTTGTATGATTTTGCATTTTGAATTGACTATGAAAAAAGAACACAGCGGTTGCATATTATTATCCGCTTTCACTGCAGCCCAGTAAGTGGCCGTTGGTTTACTATGCAACTATTCAATGTTCGTATCAAGGTGGGCGCATAATTCTAGCAAACTATGGAAATCATAAAAGGGAAATAAAATTGTATGGCTTGTGAAATTCACTTTGTCAAAATATTAGTACGCAATAAGTACCCAGCAAACAATGAGAAATTACAGTGAACTCATAATGAAATCTTTATATGAATGTGAAATCACTTAAGGTTCATTTTGGCTTCTTTTTGAAGTCACGTCGAATCCACTATCGTACTAAAAACTTTACCCCAGACTGAAATCAGTATATGAATTCAGAAAAGCTTACGTAGGTGATGCAGAACTAAACTCAAAAATCGACATCGGAAAGATGTTACAGAATGGACCCACAACGTTATCAGTAACTGGTTAAGAACTGATATCCATATTATCCATATTCAGAGCGTGAATTCATTTCATTTGTACTAAGTGACAAAAGAGCATGTTCAGTAGTGATTCATACGAAGAAAAGAACCTGACATATTCACAAGTTAATCAGTTTTTGAAACCAAAGTGAAACGAAATCTCAGCAAATGATTTCATATAGGCTTCATTTATTGAAATTTCACCAAATTGTTCGCTGGGTAGAGTGTTCCGTGCGTTGTGTTTTGTTGCGTAAGTGACAACGATGCGATGGTGTCAAAATTTTACAAAAATATGTCAAATTGCGACGCACTGACATGCTCTGAACATGAAAATGCGTACGGGTAATACTACGCATACGTGAGTAAAAATATCACTTTTTACCACATTTTACTTTACGTTAAACCAAATTAAGATATATTATTAAGTCATTACACCATCTACACTTCAAGCTGACTCCAATGCGTTTCACAATTTCATAAGACCACCTGTATGATTGTTGTACAAACTCGTCGATAAAACAAAATTTGCCGAAAAGAAACAACAAACAGAATTATATCAAATACAGCACAAAAATATCCATAAAAGCTCGCAAACTTGCATGACGCTATCATTTCTTTTGACTCTAGTAAACTAGCTTTTCGGTTTGAAGATAAATGGCATTACAGCCAAGTCTAAGCAAATTTAGAAAAATTGAATCAACAAGTTTTTGGGAAGTCTGTTTCACGTTATTTTGAATTGAAAATGACCAGAGCTTCCATGTATGAGACAAAATTTTATTGATTATTGATAATAATGATTTTAGACCTTATCGGGCATTGCGTACAACGTCCACAGCAAGATTTATTGGAAACTATTTTGGCTCTTCTTCTGCTGTGTGCTATGATTCTAAAGATGGCAGGCATTACGGTTCAGACTTGAAATTTTTGGCGCGCAGCTTAAAACCAATTAAAAAAAATCGCATGCCACCATCCTGGAGCGTATGAAATGGGAATCTACCTGATAAACAGAAATAGACTGACAATCGTCATTAAAAATGACGAGATTGCATATTAACTGATGGTTCGAAAATGGAAGAGAGAGTAGGTTAGGGCATCTTTTCTGAAAGCCTTGATCTGTAAATTTTCAGGATATGCAACGGTCTTTCAATCGGAGGTAATGGCTATTGCAAAAGGCGTGAAATTGGCCTTGCGTGCTGGAATAAATGATAAGCGAGTTAGTTTTTTCCGGATAGCACTAAAGGTCCTCTCCGCTTATAGCTGCAATTCAAGATGCTTGAATCATTGTATGGACGTGTTGGAAGAATTGGGAAAGCGTTACTTTGTTAGGTTCCGGGTCATCGAAATATAGCTGGAAACGAAATGGCGGACAGCCTGGCCAGAAACGGATCTGCGCTGCAACCGTTGAGCAAACGGACAATGTTGGCATTGCCTTGAAAGTTGTTAAGACAATCTCCGCCAAGAAAGTGAGGGGAGCGAAAATTTCTAATGGTTATAAAGCGACTCGTGAACACCACGAAGATGCTATACAGTGGGTTGGATAGAGGGAGATCAATAAAAATATTCAGTCTCGACTGAAACTCTCTACGGACACACAAAACACGCTCGAAGCGTTCGCCTTACAACCGATAACATTTCCAGAGGCTGCGGTAAGGAAGATGAGATGGTAGAGATTTCCTCTGTCCATGCCTGTTCGGAGGCATTTGATGACAAATTTTCGGAGAGTACTTCTTCGTCGAGCTGAATGATCTCCCGTTCCTAGACCCGATGATATCATTAATTTCACCGGTAGAGCTAGCTAAATAAAATATATACGTCCACATGATACAAATACGGAGGCGAGCAATGTGTCCAGTGTTCGGCTGCGTAAAATGGTGTCCAACCCTTCCACATACCTTAGCTAACCAACTGTATCGTGCTGTGAATCTGTATGAGCAATAACAGCCATGAAGGCACGAATTAATAGAAAATTGCTACCAAATATCATACAATCGACATACCACACACCAGCTCACAGTCGCATGGAAGGAAAACTTAAATCCTTTAATAAGCAGGCTGATCGCGTGTATTATCGGCCATTTAGAAAAGCATCAGAATTCATTTCGGGAGTTGAAAGAGGCCATTAAGCTTCATTTTTGCGACAAACCGGTGAAAACATTGGCCAAAGTCTACCAATCGACAGTCTCGAAGCCCATTGTGAAGTCTCTCAACCAATCACTATTCGCCAACAGACCAGCAAGACTGCTTCGACTCACAAGGCAAAAACAACGCAACTGTGGGTTAGACATGACGTTGCGGACATCATATTTGCGGATGATTGGTCAGCCGCTAGTCCATACCTTAACCCGGTTGATTAAAAATTCCGGTCCATGTTAGAAGGCATGGTTTCGTCTACTCGACACCGAAGTATTGTGTCCTTGAAGCGAGCTCTTGTTCGTGCAGTGAACAATTTTCTCATGCATGCCGCAATCGGCCAGATCGTCTCAAGTTTTTCCTGGAAGGCAAACGGCGGTCATTACGAATAAGTTGTTCTATGATTTACAGCCACTGAATAACCAACTAAAAAGATGAAAACAAAGCTTTCACAAGCAAAAATGGACTAACCCCAATACGTTTCTATTGGGGTTAAGCCACTGTTGCTCTCGCATAGCCCCAAATATTAACTTGTTTTACTTAAGCGTAAATATTTCTGTGTACTTCACGCGAAATTTCGCGTCGGCGAACTGCAATGCGATTGATCGAAATCGGCGGCGCACCTAGCGTCACCATAAGGCAGTAGATCATTTCATGTCACGAAATATTTGAGACAGCATAGTACTTTAACCTCCTTATTCCTAATAGCTAACCTAATAGTTGAATTTGTTTCCATTGGACTTTTTTCAGTATTTTTGATTCACAGGATTGATGATGGTGGTTTCGTGTGAATTTCAAATAATCCTAAATTCTACCTTTAGCATAAGAAAATTGAGTGCTACATAGAAAGAATGGCCTGGGTGAAGCTTAGTGAGTAGCATGTTAGTTTACAATGTGAAGGTCGTGAGTCAAAATCCCGGACGACGTATAATTTCAACACACTATATGCGTGGGTTTTTCTTATCGATGTGGAAGAGGTGCAATATTTTTGCTATCTCGGAAGTATTGTCAGCATGGACGGCCGAACCAATGCCTCCGACGCATTTTCGCGATATTCTGGCCAGAAGTGATCTCCAACGACGAACTTTAGAGTACAACTGGCCAAACTAAAATAGGCATTGACATTCAAAGGCGGAAGTGGCAGTGGATCGGTCACACTTTGAGGAAACTAGAGCGAAACATCGCCAAACAGGTTCTGGATTATAATCCTCAGACGTCGGGTTGGCCGACCATGTAGCACATGGAAGCGAGAAGTTGATTGATATGCGTGGGTATATTTGGGCCACTTCAATCTGCAAAAATGAAAATTTGTAGACCACAATACCAAATAAATGTTAAGGAACCTGAAGGTCAGGAGCGCAAAGCCCATTTGGGCTGTAGTGCCATTGAAGAAAAAAAAAAGAAGATAGGAAGAATGGTCAAGACAATTGACAAGAAATTTCAAATTTTATTATTTAATTTACTACCGATCGTCTGCGACTTCGTCATATCATAATATGCTATTTTTGAAAATGTAGTTAGTAATGTTTGATAATATAGATAGTAATACATGGTATGTATAAACTCATTAATTTAATTCCTACATACAGTCTTTTGTTGGAATTAGAAGCATAAATTAAATAAACTTGGTTCGCTTTACTGCGACCAAATCATCAATTCATTTGGAACAACAAAAATAGTTTTCATATGGGAGGTGGTAGAAGGCGTGAGGGAATTTTGATTATTTTTGAGCGAATTATTACAATTGTTAAAACCCCTTTTTCATATAAAAAAAACTTGCATCAATGTGCACATGTTATAATTCAGCTAAGGTGATGTAATACAGAGTAACGGTACTTTGCCTGAAATTAATAAACTCACACAGGGTATTTTCAATCTGCAGACATACATTTTCATTATTATTGAATACAATAGCGGGAACAATGAGAATCTCTCAGAAAATTGTGTCCGCAATCAAGTAGCGCGCAATGTATATGTAAAGATTCTCTACAATTAGAGTCGGTTTTGTTTTTTCAATTAAATATTTTCATAATCGATTCAACCGATTAAGGGATGGGCCCGATCAAATTGCACCGATTTTAAATGCATTGCCTACTATTATTTCAAATTAAATTCCAATAAATTTACATTAATTTGTTAGCCTTAACATTCTTATTACATAATCGAAATTGATAAAATTTTACATTTTATTGCAGAAAATCACATTGATCGCAAAAGGAACTAACACTGTGAAATCAACAGTGATCCGGGTTATAAATCGGTTCAAGGAGACCCAAAGTGTTGATCGAGCCACAAAAATTGGAAGATAATCAAGAACACATGATAAGGAAATAGCGAAGAAGGTAGTTCAGAAGGCGAAAGAAAATCCAGATTTTTCACAGACGAATTTGGCGGAAAAAAATTGAAATATCGAGGAGTTCGGTGAGAAGAATATTGTCAGAGGATGGCTTAAAGTTCTATCAAGCCATTAAGGTAAGAAACCAAACCAGCTACATAACAATGTTCTGACCTAAAATGTTAGCTACTTGATAATGGACGATGAAAGTATAATTTTCTTAAAAAAAGTACCGTGAACAGGTCACTTTGGACATGCTTGATCGTGCGAATTCTGATCCCATCATAACTGGTGATGAGACATGGGTCTACGAATTTGACATGAAACCAGTCAACAATCATCGGAATGGAGGAAAAAAACGAGTCGAAACCGCAAAAACAACACCAAAGCCGATCAAAAATCAAGACGATTCGCATTGTTTTTTTCGATATTCGAGGTTTGATCCATCATGAATTCGTTCCGGAGGGACAGACGGTCAGTAAGGAGTACTATTTCACCGTATTGAAGCGTTTGCGTGAGCAAATACGCAAAAACGGCCGAAATTATGGAAGGAGAATTTATGGATTTTTAACGATGAAAATGCGCCATCGCATTGAGCCTCAATCGTGACCGAATTTGAAGCCAAAAAAGCAACAAATTGCTTCAATCAACCACCGAATTCACCAGATTTGGCCCCGTGCGACTTTTTCCTATCCTCGAAACTGAAAATACAACTCCGTGGAACCCGTTTTCAGTCGATCGAGGACATAAAATAAAAATCGCGTGGACTACTGAGATGTACCAATTCAACCAGCTGCTGTAAACAAACTGGTTAACAGACCGCACTAATTTTTGGAATAATTAAGAACCTGCTTACCAAAAAAAAATTTGAAATATCATTCCCCAGAGTAATTTTATTTACAAATTGTCGGTACTTTATGGTCACAATGTACAGTGCCGGAAAAAAGTTTGGAAACATGGTCTCTCAACCCACAATCATAGCTCTGAAACAGAATTCCTGGTACTTACACCTATGAAACTTTGCATAGAATAGCTGTATCCCATTTCTTTTTAATCTTTAAAGGGATATTTAATTATGGCAACTCTAAAAAAAATAGTGACAACTGTTTCGAATATGTCTGGTAATACTTGCGGAAAAAAGTATGGAAACAAAACGGTTTTTGTTGTCAAAAAGTTAATTAGAACCGTTTACTTTGAAATTGAATGTCATTAGTAGTTATTTGTTGTGCGACTGAATTAAATTTAACTCCAATTAAAGTTTTTTTTATGAAACATAATTAAAAATGCCGAAGTGTAAGTTGTACTCAATGGATTTGAAGGAGAAAATCGTTTCTATGTACAATAACGGAACAAAACAAATTCATATTTCACAAAAACTTGATATACCAAGAGGAACAATTTCGAAAATTATTAAAAACTTTCATCAGCGAGGGACAGTCGAGTGTGCTCCAAAGTCAGGGAGGCCTAGAAAAACAACAGCAACCACCGATCGCATAGTTCAAAGGATGTCTAAACAAAAACCAGGACAAACGGCCACTGAGATCAACGCCGAGTTAAAGAACAGAGGTATTTCAGATATGACAGATCGGACAATTAGAAATATATTGATGGAAAGTGGCCTTTTTGGAAGATCTCCACTGAAGAAGCCACTCTTATCAAAAGCCAATATTGCAAGAAGACTAACATTTGCAAAAGAACACATTCTTTGGACTCCCAGCAAATGGAATACAGTTCTGTGCAGTGATGAATGTAAATTTCAACTATTTAGAAGCGATGGAAAACATTACGTTAGAAGACCACGGGGTGAAAGGTACAATGCAAGGTATCAATTACCAACAGTTAAACATGGCGGAGGATCGGTAATGGTTTGGGCATGTTTTTCACGTTCTGGAGTTGGCCCAATTTTTCGGATAGATGGGATAATGGATCGGTATCGGTATTTGGAAATATTGCAAAACAATATGCTTCCATATGCTGAAGAAGAAATGCCGTTACGTTGGATTTTCCAACAAGATAACGATCCGAAGCATTCTTCGCGTTTAGTTAAGGATTGGTTCCAACAGGAAAAAGTGAGTGTTATGGAATGGCCTTCACAATCCCCAGATCTGAATCCAATCGAACACCTATGGGAACATGTAAAGCGTAAAATTCGACACACAAAAATTTCTAATAGGAATGCACTGTACGATGAAATCATTAGAGAATGGCAAAATATCCCGGTTTCATTTTGCGAAAAGTTGGTGGACTCAATGGAGAGGAGATGCAAGGCTGTACTAAAAGCAAAAGGGAGAAGCACTAAATACTAAGAAAAACATGTTATTTCCTTTAAATAAACTCGAATTATATTTTTCCACGAATAATACCAGATAAAATCGAAACTGTCGTCACAATTTTTTTTAGCGTTGTTATAAACAAATTTCGCTTTGAAGATTTATAAGAAATGCGGCACTGCAATTCTATGCAAAGTTTCATAGGTGTGTGCACAAGGGATTTTGTTTCAGAGCTATGATTGTGGGTTGAGAGACCATGTTTCCAAACTTTTTTCCGGCACTGTATGTGACAGTCGATGCCACCGAATTGTTCTGAGTTCCGACCCACTGAACCATTTTGGTAAATTGTCAAAGGAATTTTAAAGTTGACTGGAGCCACCATTCAGCAATCTGGTGAAATGCATTATTAATTTTTTTACACTATTTTCTAAGATCTCATATCCAATAAAAATATTATTTACAATTTAAAATAATTTAAGCTTTTGGTTTTAAACACATTTCAAATTGGTGCAATTTGATCGGGCCCATACCTTATAATGCAGAAAAGTTTCAATAAAATGAAATATTTGGATCACTGCCAACACATTTCTCTTTACTGGAAATTCTTCGTCACTTTCCAAGCGTTCCGAAATTATTTATTGCACGTCATAGAATTCTTATCCTTGATCCAATTTAGAACGAAATTTTTCGCATTAAACAATTCAAATTTTGTCTACCAAAACATTATTTTACGTTATTAATTTATTAATTTAACTCCATTAATTATGTGTTTTAACAAATCACTCGAACCGATAAAATTTTACTAGACAAGACAACACACAATGGAATTATATAGAGAAAAGAAAAGAGTGTTGCTTTGCCATGTCTCTTGCTCGGTTATTTAGCGTTTTTTTTTTTAATTAATTATCACAATTATCGGCTTCCATTTTTTTTTTGTCAACATGGTGGGATATCTTGGATCTAAGAAAAAGCAATGAATAAATTATATTTTTTGTTTCGTTTTTTATCTTTCTTAATATTATCGTAAAATATTTTTTTCTTTAGGTTTTATGCACAATCTTAATTTTTTTTTTTAATTAATTTTATTTATTTTTTAGTCATTTTTGCTTATTCATGAAACATTGGTTCAATAATGAGAATTTATTCTTTCTTTTTTTTTGGGGTTTTATTTTGAAATTTTTTCGTTTCAACTCAATTTTGTTTTTAAATTAAATTTTATTATTGTTTTTGTTTATAACTTTGTGGTTTTTTCATGCAATACTCCAGGAGAACTTGATGTGTGGTGAGTTGTTGGGATGTTTAAACGTTTCGCGTAACGCTTACGGTCTAGATTGTCGTTTCTGAAATAGAATAGAGAGATTAATAATTTTTTGGATTTACAATGGTGGTGGCGATTAATATTAAAAAAAAAATTACTGAAGCGAAAGGAAGCATCGGAAGGATTTTAAGACCTCTGGTCTTTATAAAGATTAAAGTAGAATGTTAGTCCGTTTCCGCAATTGATAAGGAATACATAGATTAGAGAATAAATCACCAGGATGAACGAGTCGCAGATGAGTTTGTTTTGTTTAATAAGACCCAAGGTTGGGTCATTTCTGTCTTACATCTAGTAGACGAATTGTGTATAAAATGAATACAATGACAGTTATTTCAAATTGATTTATTTTTCTCATTGACTATAATTATAAAGTTAAAAGTTAAAGTTCGCCACAATACTTTCCCTCTAGCCATAGCGATAATTGGCTGCAAATTTTACTCTTCGCCCAGAACGGGTTGTTATTCGCGTTGAAGTTGATTCTCCCGATTTAGTGCTGTTCAGATCAGGAAGTAGAGATTCTGATGAAGTTGATGACGAAGGGACGTTATTTTCATTTGGAAGAATTGTTGATTTCAACCGATCGATTGATATATGTGATTTGCGTCCATTAATGTCTATTTTGAAGGTTATTTGAAACTTGAAAAAAAATTGAAGTGTTTATTTGAAAAGTTGTGATATTTTTATTTTAGTAAAGTGTGTAGACATGGAGGTTATGTATGGAACGAAATATCCGACAAATGACCGCCCCGTGACTGATGGCACTCGTTGATCCTTTTGAAGAAATTTTCGATGATATTTTAGCATAGTACCGGCTCAATTTCATCAATTGCGCGACAAATTTGGACTTTCAATTCAGGAATCGTTTTTAGGTTAACCAAAGAAAGCAATTCAAAGGCGCCAAATCGCATGATCTTGGTGACCAATTCACATCGCCGGGGCGCGAAATAGCTCTCCATTCAAATTTCGTCTTCAACAATACCATCGTTTCGCTGTGTGGCAGGTTGCGTCGCCCTGTTGAAAGCACATGTCTTCGAAATCCATTCCAGCAATTTTAGACCAGAAAAAGTTTTTATCATCTCACGGTAACGAACGCCGATGAAGGTGATTGAATTGCCGTCCGCATTCTCGAAGAAGAACGGTCCAATCACTCCTTCGGCCCAAAATGCGCACCAAACAGTGATTCGCGGTGGATGCATGGGACGCTCAAGGATTCTCAGCTCCCCGAATGCGATAATTCTGCTTGTTAACATAGTCATCAAGTTCGAAATGCACCTCATCAGAGAAGCCACGACATTTTCAAACCGTCTCCGTAAAATTCTCACCATTTCGGTAGTGGATTTTCACAATTTCTATACGTTGTGCGTCCGTGTAATTCTCCAAGCAAATGCATACTGCTTACGTTCTATCGCCAATCAAATTGCCGCAATGATCATCGCCACAAATCCCAGAGTTTTTGTTCGCACTCGCACATTAATCCCGCAACTCACACGTTCCACGTAACCCCAACGAGATCGTAACTCAAAATAAAGCGCGCCAAACAAACCGCCGCTTACCCATACACAAACCAAATAATAAATAAAAACACCCGGCCATAGAAAACCGAACCAAAAGGTTTTATTGTTTTCTTTTTTTCACACGATATTACTCACTCATGAAGAACGTAAGGCTCTCATCAGATTGCGAGACCCATGGAACCCAACAAATCTCAGTCGAACTTTACCCAGGCCCAAGCGCTAACTCATCAATCGCGCGACGAAAGAGCTTGAACGTCGTTCTTTAGTGTCTTTCGGTTACCGCTTGGGACATCTGATATATTCCATTGTCTTCGTATCTGTTATATCGCTCGCGCTCAACGATCAGTGATATCAAAGGCTATCAATCATATAAGCTATCCCAACCAAACCTAGTTGATAGTCTTTGCAGATATCGACATCATCTACACACTCCACCGTGTCGATAAGAGCTTTAATTTTTGAAATTGCTTGTGTAATATCGAGGGAAAAAAGAAAACAATAGACCCTTTTGGTCTGTTTTCTATGACCGAGTGTTTTTTTTATTTGGCTTGTGTATATGCAATGCGATTGACATTTTTGACATCCTGACTCGATTGCGCTCGATCGCTTTTTTCGTACATTGGATAGCAAAAGAAAACCTTTTCATTCCCAGGGTGAAATGGGAGAATTGTTCACTATGCGCACTGAGCTGGTGGTACTGAGCATGAGATTAGGTCTGCCTGATTGTTAAATTGGTTACCTCAATCTACAAAAATAAAAAATTGGTAGATAGAGGGTTGTGCGAAGGGCTAACAACCCTTCCACAACAAATGATGAAAAATGTTAAGGAACCTGAAAGTCAGGAAGCCAAGGACCGATTTGGGCTGTACTGCCATTAAAGAAGAAGTAGAAGGAAGATGTTTGAATATCTTCCTTAAATGCTGGCTTTAGACCAAACATTACAATGGGTAATAAATCATGCTAGCGTGCAGTTTGGTGGCATTTAATGGCAGATTTGACGGTGTGGTACCATCTCTCGACAATGCCATTTTCCTGCGAATAATATGGCGTAGTTTTACAGTGCTCGTTACCGAGTAAATTGTTGAGTTCTCGAAACAATGTGGATTCAAACTGTCTCCCACGATCCGTTATATTTAAGGATGTACCATACCTAGCGACCCAAACTGTAATAAGCTTCCATGCAACAGTTCCAGCAGTACAATCTTCAATCGGGATTGCTTCGGGCCAACGACTGAAGCGGTCAATACATGTCAAAATATATTTACAGTCGTTTGAAGAAGGTAGAGATCCAACCAAGTCGATATTGGCGTTTTATTACGACGATGCGTTGCTGATTTTTTTATAAGCAAGGCATTCTCCAGAAAATTTACGGCATTCTCCAGAAAATTTACGGCAATCCTTTTTATGATGAATCCGGAATTGCGATATATTTGTTTGAATTCTTGATTATCATTAGGTGATTGAGATTTTCCAATTTTGGGAAAGTCTATAATTTCAGTACTAATTTGATTTCTTCTTGAAAAAAAATCTGCTACCGTGTTTGAGGCTCTTGCAATATCGATACCATAGTGCACAAATGTGTTAAGTGCTTTCTGTTGATTTTGAGATAAGCGCATTTGAAACTTTGGTTTCTCTGAAAGTTCTTAGATAATAAATGTACTTACCACTACCGGCAAGGCGTTGTATTGCCAATTCATGAGTTTATCACTTGCTACAACTGTGCATTCGATAGTACACATAAAATATTCCATTTTGTCACCTAACCCGATTTTTCCCAAATTTGTCACTTAACCCATTTGTGCATTGTGGTATCGATACGTTCGAGCTCTGTACTGAGCTATACAATATTTTATAGCTGTCTTATTTGGCGTGGAGAAGCTTTTTCCATTTTCTGCTTGGAAGCAAACGTAACGGGTTTGTGGTCCACAATGTAACCGAAATGTTTGATGCCAAAATAAATCGCAAGCAGTTCGTGATCATATGTGCTGAAATCACATTGTATTTCCATTAGTTTTATTGAAGAAAAAAACCAAGAGATTTTAGTTTTCCATCAACGCTTTAATGAAGTGCTGTGCCTACCGCATTATAGGACGCGTCCACGAATAGAGAGAATTTCGTTTTGGGTGCCGGATGTGCGATATATTTTCTATTCTATTGGGTCTGGGAAAAAGTTCGTGGCGTTTTTTAATAAAATTCAACTGCTTTTCTTATAGCGTGAAAATTAATTTATTTAAACCAAATATGCTTCATTATTACCAACAATGTTTCGCCATTTTTTCGGGTAGAACCATGATGCCATCAGTCAAGAACTTCTGTAAAAAACTAAATCAGGTGGTTTTCACAGGCTTGTTTTGAAATCAGCCTAATTTCATGGAGAGAGTTCTGAAGAGATCGGAACAAGTGATAGTTAGAGGGTGCTATGTCTGGACTATGCGGTGGATGCATCAAAACTTCCCAACCAAGGCCATCAAAGAAGTGTGTGGTCGGGCGCTGTCATAATAGCAGACAACACCTTTCCTATTATTCAATTCGGGCCGTTTCTTTCAATTGCCTGGCGTAATATCTCTAGTTGTCCACAATAGAGTTGAGAATCAATCGTCTGACCAAGTGGAAGTAGCTCATGATGGACGATTTCCTTCCAGTCCCACCATTCACACAGCATCACCTTTTTCGGCGCCAATCTTGGCTTCGCGAACGCTTGTGACGGCTCACCATTCCTTGTCCACGATCTTTGATGATTCCGATTGTCGTACGTGACCCATTTTTCATCACCGGTTATGACACGTTTCAGAAATGGCTCGATTTCATTGCGTTTCAGCAGCGCATCGCAGATGTTAATTCGGTCTATCATGTTTATCGCGCTTAACTCATGAGGAACCCATACATCGAGCTTCTTTTTGTAGCCAGTTTTATTTTTGTGGTCAATAGCTAGCTCCATATCAATATCGATTTTGCTGATATGCTTACCTGGCTGGATTTTTTCAAGAATTTCATCAGCTTTTTCAGTGATCGAGCGACCAGAGCGTAACTCAATTTTCACATCAAATTTACCACAACGGAAGCGAGTGAACCATTTCCGCGCAGCAGATTTTGATAAAGTACCTTCACCGTACACAGCACAAATTTTTTCACAAGCCTGCGCAGCGTTCTTCCCTTTGAGGTAATAATATTACAAAATATAGCGCAATTTTTCATTACTTTTCTCCATTTTCAAACGCAAACAACTTTCCAACCACTGCACCAATTTCGATATTTATACACTCAAAGTAACGCTCAAATGTTACCTTTCAAACGAGCGTTGTGGTTTGGTGGTTTCGCTGCGATCTTTTTCCTGAGTTATTTGCAATTGACGTCCTCTATCCGGAAAAACACCACGAACTGTTTTCCCAGACCCAATATTTCGAATGCAGCGTCTGCGTCCAGAGACCAGTTCAACGGTGTTTTGTCTCATTTCTTATTTCCGACAATAGGAAAAAAGCCGAAGATATTTTTAGTGTTCACACTCGTTCTCAGATCCAATACAGATCTCATCCAAACATGAAAATGCAAAATCTAATCGAGCATGAATCTATGAAATTTCTGAGCAGCTCCGCGCAATCTAAAACTCATATACACCTATACAAAAAGGCCGAATGGTGTTATATTGCTGTCTTCTTCGTGACTTGAAATTTGATGATAGGCTTTCTGCAAATCAAGAACCGAAAAAATGGTTGTGTTGTACATAAAAAGGGATAAGTCTTGAATAAAGGCAATCGTATATATGATACATCACGTGTGGCTTTAGCGTTTAGTGAATATCTCCACATGGCCTGCATTGTCCGTTTGGTTTTCTTTACCATGTGAAGCAGCAGCTTTTCCATGGGCGACAAATTCCTTTTTCGAGAAGACACTGAATTCCAGATTTTGCAATTCCATGATTTTTTTTTATTTTAGAGTGCGTTGTTACCTTATTATCATTGAAAATGGTTAAATCGATAAATTCTTTTAATAATCCATAGAATTTATTGTTGAAGTCTAAAGTTGTGATACCCGTTGTATTAGAAGTCGATTTGATGCCATTAGCTATTAATTTTGTCTCGTTGTCGTTGAGTTTGAGCCTTCTGATCTCGACTAAAAGATTATAGTAACGAAGGAAATTCGTTCTCAAGGTCCATGTAAAGTTACAGTGTATTCCGAGATTTAGTGAAATTCGCTTTTCTTCATAAGTATAATAATTATGCCATTTGCGGCATAGAGCTTGATAATGTTTTAAATCGATCGTATTGATTAGGTGGTAGTACAGAAATATCTACACCTGTATTGATAAGGAACTTCAGGCTCGAAACATTATCAGTAATTGTGAGCTGATTGATTTGTTTTCCGTCAACCGCTCGCGAAACGACAGTTGTACTAGTTGTTTGCTGTTGTAGAAAAATTACAAGGCTCTTTGCATTTTGTTGCCTTATCTCCAAAAACATTGTAATACAAGCAAAGGTTTGCCAAATGTGGATGCTTGGGTGTGATGCTGCGATTTTCCGAACTACTCTTTCCACGATAAGAAGTACTAGTTCGGTTTTGACGACACAAGTTTTTTTTAGCTTCTCGTTCAACAGCGGCTGCGGATAATTCTGTATTTGATGTACCGGAGGCAGAATGGTTGTTACTTTTTTATGTAATTATGACATCATTGCTCACATCCAAAATCTTGTCTTCTAACGTCGCCAATGCATTTAACGGAACAGTACTTGCCTGCAAAATTTATTGGACGATAACATGCAGTTTCTCTGGCCATGCCGTTTTGAGGAATGTGTCGTCAACCCTTGAACTGGGTAATTCTCGCACTTAAGAAATTTTTCTTGTTCCGAGTCGGAAAAAACGTTCCAATATAACTTTTTTAAGCATTTCATACTTATTTATGGTGCTCTCGGGTAATCTTAATACGTCAGTTATTTGTGTCATGACACAGACGTCCATCATCGGAATTACCAAGTTATATTTCGTGCGGTCCTTGGTAATCCATGAATCGGGACATCGGGACATTCACAAATGAATTCCAGAATTCACGAAGTCATTCCAATTTACTCATTGACTACTTGATCATTATAAAGTTAAGTAAAACATCATATAGTTTTTCATTGATTATTGGATCATTATAAAATTAAAGTACGCCACAAACTCATCAAAGAAAGCATCGGCGTAATTTAATCAAAGTCTACAATGTGTCGAAAATCCGATAAAGTTGTAATAGTATGGAGAGTTGAATATTAAGAGGCTGAAGTGATTCAATACGAATATTAACTATCCCTTACGGCTGAATGCTCCTAATAATACAACCTTAACATCCCGCAGTTCTGGTTAAAATAATAATCTGTGCGTAAAACCAAGTGCATGCACATGGGTTCGAACACAAGCACACCGTTCGTCCTTCACGGACAAGATGCACAACAATTGCCAGATTTTTGTTACCTCGAAAGCATTGTCAACTTTGACGACGGATCCAAAAGCATATTGAGGCTCGTATGTATAATAGCTAGTCAAGCCCTCAGTATCCTTTTCCCTTTCTAGAGGTTAGATCTCAGTTTTATTACATGGTTTATTAAATGAACAGTGCTCGTCAAATTTTCCAACAAATTGCTAACTTTCGTGAACCAATGTCTTTGACGTATTTTCTGGATATTCTGGGTAGATGTCATCTCCAACAACGAACTTTAAAATACAACTAGACAGACTAACATAGGCATTGAGATTCAAAGGCAGAAGTGGCAGTGGATCGATTACAACAGATTTGAATTATAACCCGCAACAGACGTCAGGTAATTCAACCATGTCGCGAGCAATTAAACAAGAGTCCAGAGGAATAACAACGCGTGACAACAAGTCAATGACGATAGCCAAGATCGCCCTTTCTGTCTTATAAGTGATAGAACAACCGAGCTCGTGCAATAAGTGACGAGTAAATTCATCAAATACACAAAAAAAAAATTCTCAGCGATTGTACAGCAAACAGATCAAAATACCTCCGAACAATTGTATTCTAAAATAAAATTAAGTTAAAGTGCATTTTATACCCAAATACATGTTAGCAATAAAATGAACACCATTTTGCAAAAGAAAAAAGCATTTAAAAGCTTACAAATGAGCCGAAATCGTGATCTACATGCCACATTTTACACTGACAATGAATTTCACAGAATTATTTACAACTACAACAATGATGATGTAATTATTCACCAAGAAAAAAAATCATCAATAATCACCAAACTTACCTCATCCTTTTCTGAACTTTCCGTTTCGTCTTTTAAATGACGCGATCGTGTTCGTTGTTTATCACCACCACCGCTACCGCCCAAAAATTGCGTTACTTTAGGCTGTTTTGCTAAGTCCAGCGCCTCTTTTTTACTTCGAAGCGCACAATCTTCAAGAGTTTCAGCCGCTTCATACATTCCCTGGCGTCGATAAAGAGCACCGAGATTTTTCAATGTTGTCGTTACCGTTGGTGAATCGACTTTTGCCGCCTTATGCCATCCTCCATATTCACCATACGGAGTATTCTCTCTATTTTCATACTTATTTTCTTCGCGTTCTTCGGCAACCTAAAATATCGAAATAGAATAGAAGAGTTTTTTTTTGTGGTTGCTGTATTGAATTAAAGAGATCACGAGAAAATATATGAAAAATTATGATGCTGATATCTCGAGATTGAAGCAATAAAAAAAATTAATACAAATTTAACATAAAGAGAAAATCGATTGAATTTTACATGCTACACGTGCTTTTACATGCAATTTATTTTTAATGATTCAAAATGAAAAATAAAAATTATAGAACTATAATTACTAAATACAAATGGGACAATTCAAATTTTCTGTTTCAACCCATCCTAGATGAAAATTAATTTTTTGATGCATAATTAAACGTTACCACTAAGCTCTCTCCAGCATTCGGACTACGATGATTGGAAACAGGAAGCAATTCAGTCAAATTTTTTACCTAGAAGCACTTTTAAAAGGATGTAATTGCTGGTGCATCAAAATTCATTGCTGGTGCTACTCTTAAATCAATAAAGAGGATTTTTAATTTTGGATCGAAGATAGTGAATTATGTGTCGGAATTGTTATCGGAAGGATCCATTTTTCACACAAGAGTCATCATAAAACATCTCTTGAATAGTCAGATAAAACGCAAGCTTAATGTAGATGAACTCCAAAGATACCAACAAACAACGCGAAGTTATCTACTTTGAGTTAAAATGAAATGAGAATACTAAGCGCCAAATAGAAACACCTTCCTAGCAAGTGCTGAAGAAACTGTGAAATACGTGCAAAGCAGAGGGAACCGCTGGAAAAAAGCCAAATTGGCAATCATATCGATGCCATAGTACACATATGTGTTAAGTGGCAAGTTTGGGGAAAATCGGGTTAGGTGACAAAATGAAGTTTCTTACGTGTACTATCGAATGCACAGTTGTAGCAAAAGATAAATGGTAAGTATTCCCTATGTAAGAACTTTGAGGCAAATCAAAGTTTCAAATTCTTTTCAAATCGACAAATAGCACTTAATACATTTCTGCACTATGCTATCGATATCTTCAATGATATTATTTAAATATTAAACAAGATGTTTAGTCTCATGTCAAATGTCTGCTCTCTCCATTTCAAATCCAAAAAAGACAGTGCCCTCCGCACATCACCCTACCTACGAATTTTTAATTTTCGTAAATTGAGATGACCAAGGTATACCCAATTATATGTCGATCGGAATTTGAACTCAAGACCTTCACATTGTAGACCAAAACGCTACCCACTAGGCTACTTCTAGTTTGGTTCGAGCACGAGCACACCAATTTTTTTAAATGCACAAGATGTGGAAGAGGTGCAAGATCATTGTTACCTTAGAAGCATTGTCTGCATGGACGGTGTAGCATTTTTGGGATATTCATCATCAGTGGCAATGGATTGATCAAAAGCAGGCAAAAGCACAAAGGATTGCCGCACAAGCTATATGAAATGCGGTGAAGCAGGTTACTTTGCAAAAGATTTCAACAGCCCACCATGCAGCTTACTATGTAAGAGTAATGTAAGTTCCAACTCTAAGCATCCTACAAGCAGTCGAACATGTCCTGCATATTTAGAATTAAAAAGATTTGAAAATAGTCCAGATTAACCTCAATCACTGTGAAGGGAATATATCAAGAGAAATTTGATGTAGCGATCATTGGTGAGCAATATCACATTACCAGCAAGACATTAATGTCGCACAAAGAATGGCGGTTAAGTGATACATACATACATACACGCATAATGGCCATCAGGCAATAATAGTGGCTCTGGTAGAAAGCGCATACAAAAGCTTTGAAAGATAGATGAAGAAATCTTTAAAATTGTACTGGATACAGGAAATCATGCTCAAACTGTAGTAAACAACAATTCATTCATCTCCCGAACGTCCAGACTTTGGAACGCATTGGCTGCTAGCATATTTCCAAGCAAGTATAACCTTCAGCACTTCAAAAATAATGTCCATCGCCACTTCCGTCTCTCTCCCCCAAAATTCCCATAACACTACCAAATTTCGTCTATACCGACATAACTGTGCAATGCATTAAAGGGTGACCCCTTAAATTATAATTCGAGCCTAAAAAAAACAAAGCTTGTGACGCAGCAATGGTGAAGAAGAAATGCTCACTGCGAACGTAAACCAAGCTACGGGTGGAATGACAACATTGCTCAATTGCGAAATAGATGTCATAAAACTAATTCGACAGCTGTAAAGAAAAATAGCAACCGTAAATTATAGTGCACTTAATAGTACAAGAAAGCCAGCTCAGATCTTAAAAAGGAAATTAAACATACAAATATATGTAGTTCGACATCTTTACATAAGATAGGGTTTTAATCAATAAAGGAATTCAGTCTGCTGAGTTCGATTTGTTGATTTGAAAGCAACCTTAGGCTACCGACACACGATGCGAGTTAATATACAGTCCTGTGCAAAACTTAAGCAACTCACTACATGTCGGAATGAAAAGGAAAATTGCAATCAAAATATAAAGAATATTTTTTCCTTTTTTTTTTAAATTTACACGTTAGCATCTTGCTTAAAGTTCTGCAAAAAAAAAAAAGTACATCAGTATTTTAACTGTTCTTAAAAAAAACAAAAACAAAATACACCAAAAAAAGGGCTGTGCAAAATCTAAGCAACTTTCAAAACGCAGCTGCGATTCCCAGTCAGAACAAAACATAACGGGGATTTCCCGATGTTGTTTTTGTTTTCTGATGTTCGTGTCAATTAGATCAGTATAGATCGTCTTCCCTTTGGGTTTAATTGTGTCTAAAAATATAATATTTAAAATGCAGCGTGACCAATACGATAATAGATTTAAATCAAATGTAATTTCGCTATATTATTCTGGAACAACGCAAATAGAGATTGCCAAATCGTTAAAAATAAACAAATCTTTAATTTCAAGATGGATTACGAAATATAAAATCACGGGTAGTGTGAAAAGTGTAAATTTTGGTGGAAGGCCGCGTAAAACTACCATTAGAGATGACTTACAAATTAAACAATTGATAAAAAGAAAACCGTTTATCTCGTCAAAAGAAGTTGTAAAAGAGCTAGGCTTAAATGTCAACTCAAGCACTGTTCGCAGACGGGCAATTGAACTCAATCTAAAAAGCTATACACCTTTAAAAAAACCATTGCTCACAAAAAGACATGCAAGGAAAAGGTAAACTGCTCGAACAACACTTTTAAACATTAATATTTTACTATTTATATCGTTTTATATATCGTTTAGGCTTGAATTCGCCAAAAACCATCTTGACTGGTCAGTTGCTAAATGGAAGACCGTTTTATTTAGCGACGAATCTAAGTTCAACCTCTTCAATTCTGATGGCTTCTCCCATGTGAGGCGTGAGAAGGGACAACAATTCAATCCACGCTTCTGTAGGAAAACGGTGAAACATGGGGGAGGAAGCGTCATGGTCTGGACATGTTTCTCAGCATTAGGTCTTGGTCCCTTTCATAGAATAACAGAAATTATGGACAGATTCATGTATAAGGACATCTTAGAATCTAGAATGTTACCTTATGCAGAGTGGAATATGCCACTTCGATGGGTGTTTCAACATGATAATGACCCGAAGCACACATCGAATTTGTTCAAAGAATGGCTTAGCTCTAAAAGGATTCAAGTTCTTGATTGGCCGGCACAATCGCTCGACTTGAATCCTATAGAAAACTTATTCGGTATATTGAAACGGCGTATGGGAACAGTACGTTTGCAAACAAGGACAAATTGTTTATGAACCTAAAAACCGAATGGGGAAAAAATTGACATATCAATTTTAAATAATTTAGTTGAATCAATGCCTCGCAGATGTGCCGCTGTTATAAAAAATGACGGCTATTACACGAAATATTAATAAAAGTTGCTTAGATTTTACACAGCCTTTTTTTGGTGTATTTTGTTTTTGTTTTTTTTAAGAACAGTTAAAATACTTATGTACTTTTTATATTGCAGAACTTTAAGCAACATGCTAACGTGTAAATTAAAAAAAAAAGGAAAAAAAATTCTTTATATTTTGATTGCAATTTTCCTTTTCATTCCGACTTGTAGTGAGTTGCTTAAGTTTTGCACAGCACTGTATATTATCTCGCTTTTCGATATTACTATTGTCATTATCCTATACATAATTCGGCCTACTTATATCAAAATAGGAAGTTAATATATATTAACTCAAATCGTGTGTCGGTAGCCTTAACAACAAAAAATGTTTTGAAACGATATAGAGTATTTTTATTTTTTTTATTTTTCGTTATTATATGCTGACGGTAAGTATAGCAGGCTAGAAACTAAGTATATTTCATTTTACTTCACTCGAATTTTTCTGACATCCTATCATGATGGCCACAGAGAGTTGACTTAAATTCACTTTCCACTGATAATTTACTTGAAAATGCAACTTTTCTCTGAGTTGAATATAATTTAGTATAAAGTCTTTCATCATAAGAATAAAAAAAAAATTAAATTCAGTACCATCTTTTGTATTTCTCGATTGATTCCATATCCCATGTATCAAACACTACATCCATCACCATTTCTTAATCTTGATTGTGATGACTAACGAGACTAAAAACATAACAGGACTACGATTGGGCGTAAAGCCTAATCGTGCGATACTCTAGATGAAAGAGAATTCTTTTGATTTTAAGAAATTTTGTAGGGGAAGTGATGGAGGGGGGTGACGACATTGAAATACTTTTTTCACATCACGCTAGAGTTGCTACCAAAATGTTTTATAGAAAATTTAGAATTAAAAAATTTAATAGGTATTTAGTGAAATTGTGCAGTTTGTATGGGAGGTGGTAGAAGGAGGGAGTCTTAATGACTTTTTACAAATAACTAGAAACATAATGTTTTAAATTGCAGATTAGCGTTTATTGTCAAAATACGAAATTGTGTGATTTTGTATAGGAGGGGGTAGTAGGGGTGGAGCGATTTGGCCCGTCCACGAACTTCACCTTACTTTTTTGTCAAAAACGACGTGTACAAAATTTGAACTATCTAGCTCAAAGCGTTCTCTAGCTAGAGAGGACACGGACGGACGGACGGACATCCGGTTTTGAGGTTTTTGAGTGATTATATGAACTTCTGTATCAATCATTTTTTTCTCCGAGTCTTATTTCTTGGCGTTACAAACTTTGTGGCAAACTTATAATACTCTCAGATTTCATCTAGAGTATAAATATTATCGAAAGCGCAGTCTTTTTCGATCTTTATTTTCAGGTATATACTCGTAAAAATTATAACATCTATTGACTCTTATCA
The DNA here is from genome assembly GCA_963669355.1 of Chorisops tibialis. Classification (NCBI taxonomy): domain Eukaryota; kingdom Metazoa; phylum Arthropoda; class Insecta; order Diptera; family Stratiomyidae; genus Chorisops; species Chorisops tibialis. The sequence continues at coordinate 164,179,544 of OY770263.1, read as the reverse complement.
AGCTGTTCTTAAAATTTTTTAAGATTTTTTCAAATAATCAACACCGGGATAAGATCAGTTGCATTTCTGGGGCGAGATAAAGCTCCGTTAAGATCAAAAGGATATCAGGTTTTGAAACGAAAGTTACGATCGCAATACACAGTGCATTAACTCTATCTTGGGGGAGAGAGTCGAGGGTAGCAATAGATAAAGCAAAGGTGGAATGAGAATCGAGTTTCGAGTCTTTTTCAAACTCGTTACAAGTTTATTTTGGTATCACTGAACCCGATCGAGTTAAAAGCGCAAAGGGGGTGGGAGTGGCAAATTTTCCAGAATAAAAAGATTTTAGAGGACCTTAATTGTTAAACACATTTAATAAACAAGTGAAACAATCGCTCGTTTACTCTGCACGTACCCTTGGGCGAAGAACAAAGTGAACTCGAAAAGCGATGCGAGCTGAAGTGTGTCAATTGATGCAAGAGTATGATCGTTTTTTAAGACACCCTTGGATATGGCTTGGTACAACAAAATGGTCAGGAACACTGCATTTCACATTTTGCCTGATCAAGGTCAGAAACGACAGTCCTAATCAGAAAAAACTTTTGGAGCAAAATATTTTTCGAAAATAGCGATAGATGCATAAAATACTGAATTTATGCGTCGACCGAGATTTGTACTTACGTATTTTATATACACTAGACTATATCAGGTTCAGAAGAATTGCCCCAGTCGAAGTAACCTACTGCCGTATTCAAATACTAAATCGTAGTGGAAGGAGCGAAATACCTCGGTTCTTACATCGCGAGACAATTTGTGATTTGATCATATTTCAGTACTATAGTATTACCATGTCGACACCAGGCGATCATGGAGTATTCGCGATCTTCAGCTGTCTACTATACTGTGCACACACATCATCGACTATCCGCGATCATCAATTGCTTGTGACCTCGAACTGCTCGCACGTACTCAGAAAAGGATAGATGACTAAAAAGCGACCGAAAAGGAAATGATTCAAACAAAGAGCATAGAAGGCCGAAAAACGGTCAAATAGAACAAAATAAAAAGGGCGAGCGCTTGTGATGTGAGTCAGTCGGGAATGAGAAGCAGATCGAGTCGTGTGATCGGCGGAGCGTGATTAGTGCGAAGGCTGAGGCAACATATTGTGAGTCAGTCGAAGTCGGAAATTAGAAGGCGATGAAATCGTGACAGCACGAATGGTGAAAAGAGTAAAACCGACATATTAGGAGCGAAAAATGTAAAAGCAATTTAATTAAAAAGCGAAAAATAAATTTTTTGGTTCAATTGAAAGTAAAGGTTATTTGAAATAAAAGTAAACTAGTTTTATTTTTTTTAGCTAGGGTGTAGGCGTGGTGGTCGTGTAATGCGAAGGTCGTGAGTTCAAATCCCGGTCGACGCAATATATAATTCCAGCACATTGCCTGCTTGGATATACCTTGGTCACCTCAATCCACGAAAATGAAAAATTCGTAGGGGGTCGAGGGTTGTGCGAAGAGCTAATAAACCTTCCACAATAAGTAATAAAAAAATGTTAAGGAACCTGAATTTCAGGAGGCCAAGTTCCGATTTCGGCAGTATCGCCATTGTATAAGAAGAAGAAGTTTTATTTTTACTTGAAAACCAGCGACCCGTAGCGCACTTCAATAGCTTAATATCTGTTTGAATTTTCAAGTTCGTATCTTGAAATATGGCCGATAAATATTTCGGCCATATTTTAAGTGATTTTTGAAAACTTCCCTAAACCTTTCCTGTATAAGTGTCTCCCTCAAGTGAATGGCTACCAGAAACATGTTTTTAGCAACTGCCGAAGAAACAGTAAGATATATGTAGTGGTGAGAAAATGTGTATGTCGCAATACAAGGTTGCAATCGGAAGAAAGAAAAATTGCCAATCATTCCCGACCCGAAGTCAACCATAGAACTTCAGACTAAGTACCGTAATTCACAATGCTTAAAAAGAGTCTTAGACACGATCAATAAAGGGCCATTAAAGATTTGACTAATAAGGCAAATTCTACAGTATACCTTGCAGATATGGATCCGCTCTTTAAAATTATCAAACAGTTGACGAACAAGAATTTCACAGCCAAAGATGTGGTTGGTGCGAGATGTCAACGGATCGATCATTCTTCATATTAAAGAACAACAGTTCCAGCGATGGTGGGAATACTTTCGTGGAATTTTAAACATTTTATCAGATGAAAATATTCCAGAAACAGAAGAAGGGATAAGGAGGAAATAGTTTCCGCCATTCGGCTACTGGAGTGAAAAAATGACCCAAGTATAGCCTAGTACGCTGTTGAAGTGAAATGAAATTTTCACTCGTCTCCACAAAAGTAAGTTAAATCGTGCGTGAAAATTTTTTTTGACAGATTTATTATTTTCGTGGAGAGAATGGAAATCCGGTTATTTTCTGTCAGAGAAACGTAAATAATTACTCTAATATTTTTTCAATCCACCGCTTTAGTACGAAAAGAAAATGTCAAATTGCGCTTATGTCACTTTTTCACTCGATTTTTAACGCTACGATCATTAAAATACGCGTGGAAAAAATTTGGAGAGTTTCCAGAGCCATCTGTGTTACAATAGCAAACCACACTTATTTCACGGCTATTCCACGGCAATCAGCGTACTGCAAAGTGGAAAAGGCGATGGAATTTTTCACGTAGGCCTTCGCCAACAACAATTTTTCATACGAAAATTTCATTCCACGCGAACAGCGTACTAGGCTTATAGGCGGAATAACGGCTAAATTCCTTAAAGCGGACCCGGAACTGACAGCTTATATACTTGTTTTATCGAAATTTGGGATGAAAGAATTTATTGGGCTCAATGGAAGGAGGACATCATTGCCGAAATACCGAAGAAAGATGACCTTCGGTATTGTCAAAATTGGCGTAGTGTTCTCTAAGTGCCGAAAGAGCGCCACAGCATTTCATGTTGTGGACTTCGAGAAGGCTTTCAACAGCGTTAAGAGAGATTACATATGGAATGCTTTGCGTAGGAGAAGTATCCCACATATTATCATGGCTATGATTAAAGATGGAAAAGTCGCGTCTTATATCAATATGAGTTGTCCGCTAGCTTTTCTGAGCGCCAGGCTGGATATTATAACTAGTTTAACTGTTTTTTGCGGTAATAAATGAAGTTGCAAGTGACACTGCAAGTGAGTATGTTTAACATATTATGACGTGCTTGTCTGGGCATAACCGTTCGGACTTTACAGTCAAATGTCTGCATTCCAATCGCAAAGAGGCAGGACTGAAAACAAATGTGCATAAGACCAAGTACTTGCGCATTGGATCAAGCACACCAATTGCTTTTAACGGACACGATGGGGAAGAGGTGTACGATGATACGTTGGAAGCATTATCAGCACCGACGGTGGATCCCTAATGGGGTAAAGAAGCTCATATAAATAAAGCTCGTCAGGTTTTCGGCATCTGTTCTCTTTTCTTGAGGTTCAGAGAGATCTCCCGTCAAACGGAGTTGCTTATGTTAGGAAACTCACTTCTTTCAGCAGCATGAGGCTAGCTATAAGCTTCTGGTAGAATCAGGAAATGGACATTAAAAGATACCGACCCTCCAGACAAAGACATTCCATAAGATTTCTGATCACAGAAACCGACACCCAGGCTTCTCAGTCTGGAAAAGAATAAACTGAGAATAGTTGGTTTCTTCACAGGACATTATTGCCTAATCTAATACACAAAAGTACGAAGGATAGTTGAGTCTGCAGATTTCAGGAAGCATCCACTAACCCTAGTCGACGCTACTTGCTCTCCGCCAAACACGGTACTGCGCTTCTTTCACACCGCCGGTTCATCCGATCTTAACATCGAATTCTTGTTAAGACTCCCTATAGTGGCATAGGGCAGAAACAGCTTTCTTCCACAAGGCGCGATCCTGAGCATCGGACTTTAGCTGTTTCCAGGACTTGTTTATTCTCCTGGCCTCCTGCTCAACTGCTCGCTTCCATGTGTTGCATGGTCCGAAGGGCTAACAACCCTTCCACAATAAGTATTGAAAAATGTTAAGGAACCTGAATGTCAGGAGGCCAAGGTCCAATTTGGGCTGTAGCGCCATTGTAGTAGAAGATTCCTAAAATGCGTCGGTAAATCAAACGGTCACTTTCCACGTATGCAACCATATAACCATATAACGAATTTGACGCATGCGTCAAATACTCGTAGCTTCGTGCGAAGGGAGATCTCTCTTAACCTCCAGAAAGGGGAAAGCATACCGAAGGTCTGACGAGCTTTATATAGACGAGCCTCAATACGATCTTAACATTCAAATCGAATGAGTACTTTTTCTCAATCCCCGCGCAGTATGAAAATTGAAAAATACAAGGAACAAGTTTTTTTATCCTAAACCAGCTGCTCACCCCAATTGAAAAATAATTCGAAAATACACCTAGAAAGCATTGTCTATACAAGCCTCCAGCGATTATAAAAAGAGATCGTAAAACACAGCACTAAGCCATACTCAGGATTAAATCAAATTAATCGTAGCATGCACAACTAGCTAGTTGATAGAAAAAAGAAATATTTCTTCAAAACTATACATTTTATCAAACACTAGATTTATTTTGCTAGTTCACAAGGTTCGAAAAATTCAAATTTTTAATTTAACTTTTCATACACAAAATTTTCATCCAAAAAACAAATTGCATTCAACAACTATCAATTTCAGAACAAGATTTATCAATTAAGCAATAAAAATAAATGTAAAAAAAAGAATTATCTTTCTTTTCAACTACCAAACCAACACCACCACGCATTATTATTATTATTAATATTTTTTTTAATAAATTATTTATAAAAAATAGTATGCTTCTTTTCATCTACTTTCAATAACTAAATATTTAATGATTTTATACATACATGAAATTGTTTTTTTTTTAGTTTTGTTTTCAATGTCAAATAAAAGAACTAATTTGTCATTTGTTGTTTTTATTATTCCAAAAACAAATTTATTTATAAAAAAAAATTCAAATATTTGTATACGAATTCATTGAATGCTTTATTGATTTTTTTTTTGTTTCTTTATATGTACTGTACTTGTTTTATTCATTACAAAAAATCGTGTAAAGGAGTTTATTTTTTCATGTTATTTAATAAAATATATGCATTTCAAATAATAATGAAAAATAAACATAAAAAAATTTGAAAAATATAAGGAACTATATAATTAAATATAATAAAATTGTTTGTAAATCAAAATAAAAATATTTTCAATCCTAACTAATTATAAATTAAATATAAATTAATTGTAAAATTTTTATCATCTTTTATTTTCTTTTTTTTTCTGATTGTTGAATTTTTTTATTATTATTTTATTCACATAATTTTTTTTTTTTTCCAACAAATAAGTAGTTTTTTTTTTAATTAATTTAAAATGTTTTCGAACAAATAAAATTGAAAACAAATAAAGAACATTTAGTTTACTATAATCGCCAATATCAATAAAAGAAACTTTATTTTTTATTTAAAAAAATAACAGAAAAATTAATTAACTTTAATTAATCGATTTAAAAAAAAAAGAAAACAAAATTTTGTAGATTTTTTTTAACAACAATTCTGGCAAGATTATCACCATAACATTTTTTAATTCTTTTTTAGTAGTTTTTTTTCTTTTCGTAAAAATCTCATTAGCGCCTAGATAACTCAGTTTACTGGGAAGACACACACACTGGCAATTTTTTTAACAACATTTTTATTCTTTTCGGGAAGACAAAATAGTTCTTTATGATTCAACTTTTTGCTTGGTTTTTTTCTCTAAATTTTTCGTATTTCGGAAGGCATTTTTGATTTTTTTTACTTTTTATTCTTTTCCTACAGTATTCTGTTAAATAGAAGAGAAAAGAAAAAAAAAGACAGTTTTAACACAATCATAATTTTTTTGATTTTTGAAATTAATTGACTTGTTTTTTTTTTGGAAAAAAAAAGAGATTTGAAGAGAGTAGAAAAAAAAATTATAATAAGAGAATTAATTACCCGCGTAGATTAGAAGAAATTTGTGTTTTGTTTTAGTTTATATATATGAATTCGGTTTTTATACATATATGGTGAGCGACATACATTTAAAGTGCTTCAAGTTGTTTTGTTCGGTAAGAACTTATTCAACATTTCCTTTACCCCTTTCTATAAGAAAATAAATAATAATGGAACAGATAAAATAAAAACAATAAATAAGTAGTATGGTATTTATATAACAATTTTGGTTTTTTTTTAATAATGTGTTAGAACAACTAAATTGTATAGGATTGATTAAAATTTATTTACTTTTTTTCGTTTTTAAAATGATGAGCGAGTGTCGCTTTTATGTTATTTTTTTATTATTATTATATTTTGTTAAAATATTTATTAAAAAGTTTATAATGAATTTGTGTTTGTGTTGTGCGTTTGGTGGTTGTTGGAATGCAAAAAAAAAAAGATTATTCAAAAAATTAATTATAAAAGTTCTAAAGAAAAAAATTAGTGTAATTTTTTGATAATGAACAATTATACATATTAATGAATTTAAATAATTATTTAAAATGTGAATAATAAAAAATGTAATTGATCATTGCTTTATAGCACGTTGTTTTTGACATTTATAAATTCGTCATCTGAACTTCTAATAAATTCGATTTTTTCAATTGGAAATGATTTAAATAATATCAAGAGATTTTTTTTTGGTGACCGATAAAAAGAGTACAAGTATCTTTAGATATCGAAGCACTAAAATTTTCTATTTTTTAATTGGTAAAACAAAAATTCTAATATTCCTTGCAATTATAGATATCAAATCGCAAAAAATATATTTGTACTCTTTTAGCCAACCGTAAAAGAATTACAATTCTGTAGTAAATCAAATTCAGCCCCAAAGTATGGAAGTAAGTGCACTCATTCCTCCACTTTATATTTTTCCCCGGAATACTCGCAAAGCTGAACGCGCACACGAGTACACAGTCAAACCTTTGCCTTCTTGTGCCGTAAAATAAAGGCAGTCATTCATTTCCCGAACGTCAAGACTAGAGTTACTCTATCGAGAAGAAAGAGCAAGACTGGTAATAGAGTTCAGTCAAGGTGAAACCAGCTTTTCCGTTAAATTTGAAAGAGCGCCCACTTATTTTGCAGCATACGGTAAGTAAGTAAATGTGATTGCAAACATACGTAAAACCTACGAAATTAAATTTTCATCAATTAAAAAGTAGTGCAAATAAAAGATATTCCAGAGTTAAGATCAGAAAAATTTGCACGCACACATACGCATCAAGACAGTAATTTCGGATTTCGAATTTTACTTTTTTCTTTTTGAAAGAAACGTCAGATATATGTCGCGATGACAATTCAAGGTCCGTGGAAATAGCCGTACATTGGAGCGGTTTCGATATCAATATGTTCTTAATCAAAATATTTCATTATTTCTTGTCGGTTGCATTGTTGAGGCATCGATTCGTAAATTGCTTCTGGCGCTGACAAAAGGACATTATGACCATAAATTACCGAAAATTTGTAAATAAAATTACTGTGGGGAATAATATTTAAAAAAAAATTTTTTTAGTAAGCAGGTAGGACTGCCCTTTATTATTATCCCAAAAATTAGCGCGGTCTGTTAATCAGCTTTTTTACAGCAGCTAGTTGAATCGGTACACCTCAGTAATCCAAGGCGATTTTTACAATGGATAAAAATATGGAACAAAGAATTTGTCTCAAATTTTGTGTTTCTAACCAAATTTCGTGTGCGGAATCGTTGCGAATGTTGGAAAAGGCTTATATCAAAAACACGACCCTACGAGTGGTGCAATGCTTCTAAGGACAGTCAAGAGATCCTTGAAGACATGCCTCGTTCTGAACGACCTTCAACTGACGAAAACATTCGAAAAGTGAAGGAAATGATGCTCGAAAATCGTCATACCAGTGTTAGGGAGATAGCAGGAGAGCTCGACATCTCTTGCGAGTCCGTTCGTTCGATTTTGGTGGATGCTTTGGCCATGAAACGCGTCCTTTCTTGACTCTTTCCAGTAAAGATGAATTTTCTTAAAAAAAATTACCGTGAACAGGTCACTTTGGACATGCTTGACCGTGCGAAGTCTGATCCCACATTCATGGAGCGCATCATACCTGGTGATGAGATATGGGTCTACGAGTTTGACATGCAAACCAGTCAACAATCATCGGAATGGAGGAAAAACATAACAGGACTACTAAGCCCCAATGATGCGATACTCTAGATGAAAGAGAAATGTTTTATATACCTAGTCAAGTCATAAATATTGGTACACAACTAAACGCATTCATTACGAATGCAATATTGGGCGCATCCATTTCGTCTTGACTGCGATTTGACAGTTGACATTTTTGCTTCATTGCCATGTAAAAAGTTTTTGGCATCAATTGTTTACAATCATAGAATAGGGCGACATCGAAAATCGTTTTGTTGTAGTTGGCCTACTAAAATGCAACATGGAAAAAGGCGATATCTTTCGGACGTTGCGACCGCTTGGAATCACTCGCAATTTTGTGTATCGTGCTGTGAAGTTGTTTGAGGATACTGGTGGAGCACGAGACCGTCAAAGATCCGGCCGTCCACGCACTGTGAGAACTCCGAAAGCGATCAAAGCCGTGAAGAAACTAATCGACCGAAAACCGCTGCGAAAACAGAAAATCTTGTCGCGGGAAATGCAAATTTCGCAAAAATCCATGTCTCGCATTATCAAAGAAGGTTTGGGACTCAGCGCGTATAAGCGACACACTGAACACCTGCTCACGGCCGCATTGAAGGAAAAACGCAAGCGAAAATCGCAAGTGTTACGCAGCCGGTACGCGAAGAACGCTCACAGACAAATTCTGCTTACTAACGAGAAAATCTTCACCGTAGAAGAATCGTTCAATAAACAGAACGACCGTGTGTATGCTCGGTCATCCAGAGAAGCATCCCAACTCATTCCAAAGAGGCCACCATCCCGCGTCTGTAATGGTATGGTGGGGACTGAGCTACGATGGCGTTACCAAGCTCCATTTTTGCGAGAAAGGAGTGAAAACATCGGCCGAAGTATATCAATTGACCGTCTTGGAACCCATTGTGAAGCCTCTCAACCAATCAATATTCGCCAACAAGCCGTTGACTTTCCAGTAAGACTCTGCTCCAGCTCACAAGGCAAAAACGACTCAACTGTGGCTCAAAAACAACGTTCCGGACTTCATATCAACGGATGATTGGCCAGCTGGTAGTCCAGACCTCAACCCGTTGGATTACAAGTTGTGGTCCGTATTAGAGGGCATGGCTTGCTCTACTCGACACCCAAATATTGAGTCGTTGAAGCGAGCCCTTGTCCGTGCAGTGGACAATTTCCCCATGCATGAAGCGCGTCTCGCGATCGATGAGTGGCCAGATCGTCTCAAGTCGTGCTGGAAGGCAAATGGAAGTCATTTGGAATAAGTTGTTCTAAGATTTGTAGCCATTGAAAAACCCAATAAAAAGAAAAAAAAAGTTTTGAAAAATATTAATTCGTTTTCATTTGGCGTCGATTCTGTGTACCAATATTTATGACTTGACTAGGTATATGAGTGTATTATATTTAGTGAAATTGTTCAGTTTGTATGGCAGGTGGTAGAAGGACGGGCAAACTCTTAAAGACTTTTTCAGAAATAACTATAAACATCATGCCTTTGATATGTTTTAAATTGTAGATCAGTAGCATTCTTTTTTTCTGGAAAATCCAGTTTTTGTAAAGTTGTGAAATTGTATTAGATTGTATGAGGGGGTAGAAGGAGTAAAGCTAATAGTCTAATTTTACTTTATTATTCTAATAATAAAGTATTGTGATCGACACAGAAAAAAAAAATTTGCTACCCTGAAATTTTTTTTTTCGCGTTTTATGACTAAATAAACTGCCAACAAGTCGGTCGAAACTTTATTATTCATGAGACAAGTTGCGGATGCGTGGAAAGTCAATATGCAGGTTAGAGTGGTTTCGGAAGACTAAGTGAAAGGGAGTTCTTGGGCAGGGCTGTTGTCAATTTAACACTTAATTGCGGAAACGATTAACAGCTCCAATACATATAATCAATATTTCAATCGTTTATGCAAGTTTGGGTTTTTATGGGGAGAGGGCTGATAGAAAGAGTTGGTGGATGTTAATAGTTTTTTAATTGATTGCTTGAATAACGTCCAAAATTCTTTGTACAGAATTTCAGTTTCATAGATGATGTTGCATAGAATTTCGTAAAATTCGGTGTATTTTACATTCACGAAACCGAATATTTGTATGGGAGGGGATAGAGCGGGTAAGGGAATAGTAAAATTTGTGATGCAATTTTATTTCATTTCTCTGGCACAAAATTTCAAGTTCGCAGCTTTTAATTTGTTGGTTATTAGTTGATTTAATGAAATTGGTCGACATCATACTTTTGTATGGGAGAGGGTAGAAGGGCAGGCGCAATCACAAATCTTTTGACGCAATTTTGTTTATTTTTAAAAGTTTTAGTGCAAAATTTTAAATTAATAGATTTTAATAGTTAGGTGATACTTGATTTCTTAAAAATGGTCGATAAAATAATTTTGTATGGGAGGGGGTAGAAATTTTAAAGGTATTCAACTAGTTAATATTTCATATATTTAGATTTTTTTTAAAAGTATTTTGCAAATTTTCAAGTTTCTATCTTAAAATATCATTAAAAAATTTTCAGTTTGTGTTTTTTTCAATGCACATGAAACACCTTGTGCACGTTTGACCTTGGGGTCGGTTTATAACAATTGTGGAACAAATAATTATTTTTTTCTATGTTTATTAAACAGATGTATTCACGTGCAAAATTTAAACTTTATATCTTTCATCAGAGCCCTAAAAAAATTACTGCGGTTTTGAGATTTTTGTGTGATTATATGAACTTCTGTATCATTAATTTTTTTCTCCGAGCCTTATTTCTTAGCGTTACAAACTTTAGAGCAAACTTATACTCTCAGATTTCATCTAGAGTATACAAATATCTGCTAAATAGGCCAATCCCAACATTTTTATTCTAATTTATAAAATTGTATGGAGGAGTTTGAAGAGTTGGGTGGCATCGTTAAATTTGTAATGCAATCAAATTCCTGTTAAGACCCCCTATAGGGGCATAGGACAGAAACAACTCTCTTCCAAAAGGCGCGATCCTGAGCATCGGCTTTAAGCTGTTGCCTCTATTCCTCTGGCCTCCTGCTCAACTGCTCGCTTCCATGTGTTACATGGTCGACCAACCCGACGTCTTCCTTGAGGGTTATAATCCAGAGCCTGTTTTGCGATGTTTCGCTCTGGTTTCCTCAAAGTATGACCGATCCACTGCCACTTTCGCCGTTGAATCTCAATACCTATTTTAGTCTGGCGAGTTGTACTCCAAAGTTCGTCGTTGGAGATTACTTCTGGCCAGAATATTCCTAAAATGCGCCGGAGGCATTGGTTTACGAAAGTCTGTAGTTTCTTGGTAAGTCGAACGGTCACTTTCCACGTAGTACAACCATATAACAACACGGATTTGACGCATGCGTCAAAAACTCGCAGCTTCGTGCGAAGGGAGATCTCTCTTAACCTCCAGAAAGGGGAAAGGATACCGAAGGCCTGACGAGCTTTATTTAGCCGAGCCTCAACATCCTTTTCGGCTCCGCCGTCCATGCTGACAATGCTTCCGAGATAGCAAAAATCTTGCTCCTCTTCCACATCCTGTCCATTAAGAACAATCGGTGTGCTTGCGTTCGAACCCATGTGCATGTACTTGGTTTTACGCACATTTATTTTCAGTCCCGCCTCTTTGCATTTAGAATGCAACGAGCGAACATTTGACTCTAAGTCCGAACGGGTATGTGCAAGCAAACACACGTCATCAGCATAATCAAGGTGACTTAAGATGTTAAATAGTCTCCATTGAAGACCTTTACCTTCCCCACCTTCCAGTGCAGCTTTCAAGATGTCGTTTATTACCACCAGAAACAGGGCTGGTGATAATATGCAGCCTTGTCTGACACCCGTTCGCACAGGAAAGCTCTCGGACAGCTCTCCTCTATGCAAGACGCGACACCTTGCATCTTCGTAGAATTCTTTAATCATAGCTATGACCTTATCTGGAATACCTCTCCTACGCAAAGCATTCCATATGTAATCTCGCTTAACGCTGTCGAAAGCCCTCTCGAAGTCCACAAACATGAGATGTAGTGGCGAACCCATTTCGGCTGACTGCTCTAATATTATCCGTAGGGTATTTGTGTGGTCGGTACAAGACGACCCTTTACGGAATCCAGCCTGATAAACTTCGAGAGTGCTCTCGACGACATCACTAATCATATTGAGAATTACCTTAGCCATAATTTTTGATACGGCAGTAAGTAGACATATACCACGCCAATTACCACAATCCCGAAGGTCGCCCTTCTTCGGAATTTTCACAATGACGCCCTCCTTCCATTCAGTCGGATATCTTCCTTCATTCCACACCTTAGTGAAGAGTGGAAGGAGTATATCGGCTGTTATTTCCGGGTCCGCTTTGAGGAGTTCGGTTGGTAGTCCGTCTATACCTGGAGCTTTCCTTCCCGCCATTGACCGAATGGCGGAAACTATCTCTTCCTTATCTGGGGGATCGTCCCTAATAGAGGATTGTTGCGGTTGGATGTTTGGAAGTTGTTCTGTTTCCGGAATATCTTCATCTGACAAGATGTTTAAAATATCAGAGAAGTATTCCTTCCATTGTCGCAACTGGTGTTCACTCATATTAAGGAGAGTTCCGTTGACATCTCTCACCAGGTGGTTGGCAGTGAAATTCCTGTTCGTCAATTGTTTCATGATTTTAAATAGTGAACCCATATCCCCAAGGTAAGCCGCAGATTCTGCCTTGTTTGCCAGATCTTCAATGGCTTTTCTCTTGTCGCGTCTAACAGCCTTTTTAAGCTGTATATGAGCATCGCGATAGTTCTGCCTCAAGTCGGGCGTTCGTTGGTTGACATCGGGTTGAGATTTTTGAAATGAAATGAAATTTGTAATGCAGTTTTCTTTTATTACCCTTGATAGGTGTTCGTACAAAATTTCAAGCTTGAAGGTTCTAATTCGTTGGTTATTAGCTGATTTATTGAAATTGGTCGAAATCACACTTTTGTATGGGTGGGAGTAGAAGTGCAAGAGGGATTTGAAAACTTTTGATGCAACTTTGTTCTAATTTTTTTTTAGAAGTCTTTGTATAAAATTCGACCAGTTAATATCTTGAACTTTTATGCATTTTTTAAAAATAAATTTCGCAAATTTCCAAGTTTTCAGCTTAAAATTTTTTTTCTGTGTCGATCACAATACTTTATTATTAGAATAATAAAGTAAAATTATCAACGCTGCTGAAAAAGAGACTAGAAAGAAAAATATTTGCATGGAATTCAATACTCCTGCAAGTTCCCTCTCAACAATTTTGAGAAACAAAGTAAAAAAAAAAAGAAAATCAAGGAAAGACAGGATATCACTCAAATGGTTCTAAGGGAGAGAGTACATTGGTAAACCTTGAAGCTGTGGACGAATAGAGGAAAATATTGCCGAATTTAATTGTTAACTATTGGGAGTACAAATTGAAACTCGCCGTTTCCCGCCAGCAGTAAATGCTGATCAACAATGGCGGATCAGAAACGTCACATGGTAAACTTAGATATCTGTCAACAACTCCTCATCATTAGATTTGTGAAGCTTTAACGGCGTCATATACTTTTTTCTGCGCGAATATGTCGCAGTTTGAGCGAAATAAGCGTCATTTGCGGGAAGTTTTTCTTTTTGCCTGCAATTAAAAAAAATCTGCGGCTGAGGCTCGTCGAAGAATTGTTGAAAATTATGGTGAGGGCGCTATTAGTGAAAGAACGTGTCGCGAATGGTTTCAACATTATAAAAAGTGTGTTCAAACTTGGAGGCATTATTGAACGGAGATTTATGTCAAGCGGAACAACAGCTTGCAGATTCATTGGGCGTGCCTCAACAAGCCATTTCACATGGGGAATGATGCAAAAGCAAGGAAATTGAGTGCCATACATCTAACGGCGTTTTTTCACATGCGAACAGCTGCTCCAACGGCAGAAAAGGAATTGCTTTTTGCATCGCTTCGGCACTGGCGATGAGAAGTGGATCTTTTACGATAATCCAAAGCGAAACAAATCGTGGGGATATCGCGGCCATGCATCAATATCGACGGCCAAGCCCAACATCCATGGCTCGAAAATAATGCTGTGTGGTTTGGTAGAACCAGCTCGGCGTGGTGCATTATGAGCTGCTGCAACCGGGTGAAACTATCAAGGGAGATCGCTACAAGAAACAACTAATGCGTTTGAGCTGAGCATTGAAGGAGGAACGGCCGCAATACGAGGAGAGACACGACAAGGTGATTTTGCTGCACGACAATGCCCGTCTACACGTTGCTCACGTTGTAAAAACCAACCTGGAAACAATAAAATGGGACCGTCTTACCCCACCCGCCGTATCCTCCAGACATCGCCCCTTTCGACTACCACCTATTGCGATCGATGACACATGGCCTGGCTGAGCAGCATTCCATTCTTATGAAGAATCCAAAAAATGGGTCAATTCGTGGATCGGCTCAAAAGAAGAGCAGTTTTTTCGACGCGGAATCCGTATGCTGACAGGAAGATGGGAAAAGTCGTGACTCATTTTGCATTTCTTTGAATAATAAATATTTAACCATTTTTGAACAATAAGGGCTCGAATTTTGAAAAAAAAAAACAGCTGTTTTCAATTTGCAGTCCTAACATAATCCTGAAGACATACGGGTATTTTTTCCAGAGTGAGAGTAAAATGCCTGGTTTGCAGACGTCACATTAGCAACCATTGAGAATGGATGCAGAAGAGCTAATCTTACTGAGAACTTGAGATGATGAGGACAATATCCTACTTGCTGAATTGAGATGCGAGCTATGATATCAGTGGGTGCCACATTTAAAAATTACAAAATTTTAATATTTTGGCTAATTTTTCTTTGTAACGAAATAATTTTGATGGTACAAGTTCGTTATAAAGAGGTTCACTGTAAGTACTGTAGCCATTGATCGTAATCTAAGTTAAGTGTTAAATAATTGACAACAGCCCTGCCCTAGAACTCCATTCACTTATGCACGGTTTAAGTGACGCTGGTTTATCAGCCACTAGCCGCTGTTGTGGTGGCAAACATTACTGCTGTTCATGAAGAAAATGATTGGCGAAAACAGACGAATGACATACCAGCAGTCAAACGAGTGATTTTAGCAGCGGCTGGTGAAGTATAGACCGTTCTACTTTGCCAACCGCTGCTAGCCACCAGTGTGGTGTAATCGCCACTTTAGTCTTCCCAATCCACCCTAACCTGCATATTGACTCCCACACACCCTCTACTTGTCCCAAGAATAAAATAGTTGCGCTCAACTTGCTAAAAAATGATTTTCGGATTTGAGTCACGTTCATAATGTAATAGCACAACATTGTTATAGCAGAACTTATCGAATTGAATTTATATTATTAGGTAACAAGATAGGTACTCCAAATAATAAACGTCCTCATGATACATTCTACCTGCTTGCTTTGAACTGATAGTTACAAGAAAATTCTTCTAAGATAAATTATTTTAATCACAAAATCAAATCTGGAATTTTCATGGAAGTCAAACACGATCGAATCGAGAGCATGTTGAGTTGACAGAGAATTTAACTATAACAAACAATAAATCATTTATTCATTTACAAGGGCATACAACCTGTTGAAAAATCAATTTTTTGAACTCAAGCGTGGAATCAGAGTTATGATATTTTTACTGTAGTCAAATCGTAAAAAAAAATCCGGCCGGGAATCGAACCCGGGACTGCCCGTGTTGCACTCGAGCTCTTGCACTGAACTACCGATACCGATGAAATTAACTCGTCAGAACTTGGCTACCTACTTCACGTGAGCTCAAATATATGCACAGGTTTTGCTTATTATGATGATAAATATATTTTAATTCAAATTATTAATGCAATCGATTACAAATCAGCAATCTTATACTGCCGCACAAATTGGTAAAATGGTTTGAAAAGAGAAAAGGGCAGATTTCCATATAAATTTTCAGTAAAAGTTCGAACTTAATAACATGTATACGAAAGCTACACGTTCCAATTAATGTGAAATCAAAAAAAATCAAGTTTACACACATTTTTGTTTAAAACATCATAAGTATTTGTTTTAAATACCCAATTATTTATTTTTATTTATTTTATTTTCATTAATTTTAGTATCATCAATAACCGTATTACTCACTACTGAATAAAATAGGGAGAGATCAACCAGTGGAAAATGATCCGTCTGTAATTAAATCAATCGGGAAAGAAAAGAAAATTGAAAAATAATAATTTGTTTCATGTTCGGTCACTCTTAACTAAGTGATCAATTAAAAATAATCGACAAAACTTGAAAGCGACAAGGATTGCTATATAGCACGAAATCATTCCCTTTAACCGACGACGGTGAAGACGACGATCCACAAATGTGTATGTGTGTGCGTTCATAATGAAATTAATTTTACATTAGAATGTTAGATGCACGGTGGCATAATAATATAAACATACATATCGAACGAATCACAACATTTTGTGAGTGTAGATGAAAATTAGTATTTATACAAAAATACAAATTATTAATGTTGGACAATTCAGAGGCGGAAAAGTGAGTTAATAAAAAAGGACATTCATTGGTTTTCTAAAAAAAAGAGAAGAGAATTTATGTATCAACAAGTTTTTAGGGAAGAATCTAGATTATGAAAACATATGTACATATTGCGGCGGTTAAAAAAATGCAAGTGCGATTTTTATATGCATGAAAATATGTGAAGAAAATATATTAATAAATAAATAAAAATTGTTTTTGTAAAAAAAAAATTAAATAATTTCTTGAAAGACACTGCATTCAAAATGTGCGCTTACACTGAATGATCGGAACTGAGCCAAAATGAACTGAGCAAATTTGTAGTTATCTTGTTCAGGGACCATAAATAAGTTTTCGTTAACAAATTAACGAAACGCTTCGCAGCACTCAAACTCCGCGGCTTTGCGAATACAGATGAAGGGAATGTGTATACACTACATTTACATCCTCCAAGTCTTATATAAAAATATAGAAGTTTCCAAACAGACTTTTTTTTTAAAATGCTTACAAATTAGAAGTGGCGTTAAACTTTTCCTTCAAAATTTCAGAGCTGCTCTACCTGCCCACGCGTCAACAAGCGGAATTTTTTAAGTTGCGCAAGCGAACAGTTATGATCGTAAGTGGTAGCGTGAGTATTTCAAAAGCATATTTCCATGGAATAACTTCAGATCAGAAACTACGCATATTTATATGCATCATATAAAGAGTCAGTTCATTTGTCTGTTTTGATCGATCAGTGGTGTAAAGCGATTTTTATTTTAAACTTATAACCGGATTATTAGCTGGAAAAAAGCACATCTTGGCGTAATTTCAATCGCATTCCATTTTTATTTCAAAAGTTTTGCTTGATTGCTAAACAGATAAAAATGCTGCTTTCAAATTATTAAAATCCATAAAATAACAAGTAATTCAAATTTTATCCAAATTCTTTTAGGTAAATCTAGTGACCTAAATATTAAGTCGATTTTAATTCTTTCCTCAAAGTTCTAGAAGGATTTCCCTCATCATCTTATGCATCTTGTTGAACAAAATTAATTTTAAAAATACCATCTTAATTGTACCTACCTAATCCTCATCTAAAGAAATATTGAAAAGTATCGTTGTCATTTTCTCATAAATTAATAGCTCTCCTTTAAAACACATAAATAAATAAAAAATGAACACATAAAACTTAACATCTCACCCAATCTTTTCCACAAAATTAGAAAATAGCCCACGACGATTTTTTTCCTTTCAATTTCGGCCCTAAATATTTTTAAAAACATTTCTAAACATAAATAATAACATACGATGCGTAAATTAATTAAATCAAAATGTGAATATAATGAAATTTAATACATAAGAGAAAAGTAAAAATGAAAAATTCCTTAAACAATAAAATAATGGCGAGCACAGTCATAACACGAACAACATTTATAAAGTAATTAAAATTAAAAAAAAAACTATCGATAGAGCAAAACGAAGAAAAAATTAAATTAAACAACTTTCTCAACTTAAAGACATAAAAGCGACACTCAATAATATTCAATAAATGTTCAATAACTTTTGAAACAATTTTACACAAAAAAAAAATTACAGTGAAAAAGAGAGAATTACGAAATTAAAATAATGAAAAAAATAAATCTTTCGTTCAACTCACCTGCCAAATTGGTTTATTTTTACTATCAATCGCTCCGAATTCTCGTTCATGAGCACGCGTCAAAACTTGCTTATACAAAACTTCCGCTTCCGGATATTTTGCCTGTTTCAAATAACAACTGGCCAAATTGTTTTTCGTTTTAGCAACGTTCGGATCGTCCGGACCCAATTTCGTTTCATAAATTTCCAATGCACGCTGATAATACATTTCGACCTCTTCGTATTTGCCTTGGTTCTGGCACAATAATGCTAAATTATTCAATTGTTTTGCAACATCTGGATGATCCTTGCCCAGAACTTTTTCACGAATTTCCAATGCACGTTTACAAAGCGGTTCGGCATCTTTATATTTGCCACGCTTACCGTATAGCACAGCCAAATTGTTAAGGGTAGCAGCAACCGCTGGATGATTTTCTCCTAGCGTTTTTTCTCGAATCGAAAGAGCATCATTTAGAAGATTTGCCGCTTCTTTGTATTTATTCTGAAATGAGATTTAGAGAGAAATGAGAAATTTTTGACAAAGATGCCGGATTGGATTTCTGGATTTCTTGAACTCCGTAGTAGAGTAAAACTAGGACTGTTTGATTTAGAAACTAGTCACGAAAATATGAAATATAACCGAAACCGAGTTAGAATAAACACTGCTACGTGGCAAAACAGAAAAAAAAATTACCATAAAGTTTGGGGATTCTGCTTTATAACTCCGACAATTAGGTGGAATGTTCCTCTAATTAATGAAGTTAGATCAAAGAACTACTAATTCTATCCGTACTCGACCACTTGAAGCTTTTCATGTTTTTTTGCGAACTTTAGCTCATTTGCATCCTTTTTTAGGAAATTTATTACCTTGATCAATAGAAAGAGAGTTTGGAAAAAGCTACACCACGGAACCTCAAAATAATTAGGATTGCTTCAACCCATCACAGCCCAATACAACATTGTCTGCTGAGACTTCGAGCAATACGCGAATTTTGAAAAGGCATAAACGTATTGCGTTGATCTTAAGAGAACATCATCAGCGACACACAAGAAATCAAAAGGAGATGGGCTTCATACTTCGAGCATCTTCTCAAACCCACACCATGAACTTCTGAAAAAGCAGTTAACGCGATCGAAAGAAAGGTCCTCCGAAGAACTTTGGGACATGTGAAGGAAGGAACGGAATGGCGAATAAGATACAATCATGAGTTGTATCAACTCTACGACGAGCCAGAAGCTTCAAAGTTTATCAAGTTCCGTAAACTGCAATGGGCTGGCCATGTAGAGCGAATAGAAGATTGAAGAGTCCCCAAACGTGCTCTTCAAGGCAAAGCGAGTGATAACCGGCCAGTAGGCAAACCACGCAAGCGATGGGAAGACTCGGTTGATGAAGATTGCAAAACCATCTTAAAAATTAGCAGCTGGAGGACGCGATCTTTTGATCGAGACGATTGAGAAGCGACGACTTCAGGAGGCCAGAGACCGATTTGAGCTGTCGCCCCATTGATGATGATAAACGTGTCGCTCGGAGAAAAAAGTCTACAAACAACCAAATCTGTTTTGATTGTCCATTCGCAGAGAATTTTTTAGTCAGTGTTGGCTTGTCGCATTGGTCGTGGTGGATTTTTGAACTTACCATTTGGACATCTTCTGTGGAAATGGGATTACAATTATTCCCCAGCAGACCTGTTTGTCGAAAGAAGTCTAATGACCAATTCATCCTCCATGCGGACAACAGAGTTCACCCACAGCCAATCATGCTTGCGCTAAAAATGGCAAATGAGCATTCAATGAATTATGGGCTTACCCCTGTTCTCAAAACACTAACTGATACGATAAACGGATACAGTGCCTCGGATACGGACGAATTCTAACGTAAGAATTCACTCGATCTATACACTGTCAATGATCGATCAATCGTAAAATGAATCAAAATGGAGCACTATAACGTCAAAATCTTAGGCTTGAGCGAGGTCAGATGGACAGGATCAGGAGAAGAGAACAAATCCTAATCGAAGACACCATTCTGTACTCTGGTCCTGAGGGGGCAATCAAAAATGACATGGTGATCATCTTCACTGAGAGCGAAAAATAGTTATGGTAGTTAATAGCTGGGATCCAATATATTATCGTCGAGAGACTCAGGATCAAAGTTAGAAACGTCACAATCCCGCAGTGCTACGCAACCCCTGGCGACAAATATGAGTTCTATGGTCAACTGACTGCCACATTTGAACGTGCTCCGCAAGGAGATATCATCATCTCAGGAGTTATCGTATCATCAGGGATTTGACCGAGCCCAAATAATTGGATTTTTTTTATTAGCAGAAGTTATTAAATGGATTATCTTGCTCGACTATCAAGCTCGGTCTCGCATCGGTTCAGAAGAGGGGCTCCGCGTGGCCGAAAACTGGAACTGTGTAATCTCGGCTTTACTTGAATTACTATGAGCGAATTCGGGAGCGATAACACTGCTCGACATACCTGCTACCGAGAATATTGTCACCGTGTTTTTCGTGGAGCTCTACTCGTCGGAGCTAATTTTAATTCATGTTTTTCAATTGGCTTTGCTAGGCGATCTTTGCTAACGGTGCAGAGAACGATTCACGCATTGTTTTGGCGGCTTTTTTAGAAACTTTCACAGTCTTTGATCCCGACAGAAGTACAGTCATTCGGGGGAAATGTACCTAGTCACGTCATAAATATTGGTACACAGAAAAATCGACGCCAAATAAAAACGAATTAATATTTTTCAAAACCTTTTTTTTCTTTTTATTGGGTTATTCAATGGCTACAAATCTTAGAACAACTTATTCGAAATGACTTCCATTTGTCTTCCAGCACGACTTGAAACGATGTGGCCACCCATCGATCGCGAGACGCTCTTTATGCAAATTGGGGAAATTGTCCACAGTTCGGTTCTGACAAACACTGGACTAGAACAAGTCATGGAGAAACATGGTCGCCCTTGGGTCGACTCGTCACGACCTTGGCTTGAGAAATCCAAAAACGGCGAATTAATTGTTGAGTCGATGTTACTCTGAATCTATTCGACCATTTGATCATAAATAGTAACTGATGCAACAAGCTTTGTTGTGATGATGGATACCTGCTTAAGATTGTTTACAGCTGTTATCCGACGGCCACGAATTGTTTAGATAAAGCACAAGCTTAATGTGAATAAACTCAAAGATGACGACAAACAACGCGAAAATGGATTGCGCGCAATAGACGCCAAGTAGGAGGTAACCAGAAACACCTTTACAAATGCCGAAGGAGTAAAGGGATATGTGAAAGCGGTGAGAAGCCTTGGATGAACTTGAACACTTGGAACAAGTTTGACAATCGGAGAAACGCCAAATTGGCAATGATTTCTCATCCCGATGCCAACCAAAGAACTCCAGACTTAAAACGAAACTACCGTGATGCACATATACAGTTTAACAAGTCTGTTAGGTGCGAAAAGAGAAGGATCTGGTCACTACGGCGGAATTTGTGGCTTACCTTGGAGATATGAGTTCGTGGTTTAAAATTATAAAAGTTGACCAATAGTTCCATGCTGCGAGATGTTAACGGGGCCCTCCTTAATATGATTGAAAAACAGTTGTCTTTGATATTCTAAATATTTTGTCAAATGAAAATATTCCAGAAAAAGAAACATTACCAAAAATCTGACCGTAACAGTCCTTCACTACGGACGATCATCCGATATTAATAGCCGGAACGAAAGCGCAATTGGCGGGGCAAATGTCTATGTACTGCCGTACTGAAAATCGTGACTGAGGAAATTCTCAACAGAATTAGTAATGCCGAAATGCGTTCGCCACTACAACTTATGTTTGTGGACTTCGAGAATGCATTAAGCAAGATTACATATGGAATGCTTTGCGTAAGTGAAGTTTTCTAGAAAAGATCATAGCTATAATTGAAAGATCCTACGAATATACAAAATGTCATGTCTTACAAAAAGAAGAGCTGTTCGGGCGATTTCCTATGAAAACGGGTGTCAGACACGTTTGTTTATAATCCCCAGCCCTGTTTAAATGTCAACTTAAACACTGGGAAATGGACAATGCTGGTGGAGTATGTTTCCTTCCGCATTGCCTTTCGAACTTAGAGTTTTATGCGCGACTCCTTACTTTCCATATTCAAAGAGGCAGAGTTGAAAATAAATGTGCATAAGCCCAAGTACATGCATATGTGTTTGAGCATAAGCACGCCGATTGTCCTTAACCGACAAGATGTCGAAGAGACGCAAAATTTCTATTATCTCAGTAGAATCTTCATGGCCGACGGAGTGGATCTCCATTCGCATTTGACGCAAGCGCCAAATCGGAGTAGTTATATGGTTGTTCCACATTAAAAGTGATCGTCAATTGCAAACTTTCGTGAACCAATGCTTTTGATGCATTTCTATCGAAATATCCAACAAGAGCTGCATAATAACTCCTAAGGAAAGCTTCGGTTTGGTCCACCGTGTATAGTATATGGAAGCGAACAGTTGAAAAGTAGACCGGAGGAATGAAGAAGTTCTGGCGAAAACTTAAGGCCAAGTAACGTGTACCGTGGAAGAGAACTTTTCCTGTCCTATGCCCCTATATATTATATAATATAAGGTCAGGCAGGAAGTTGTGAGTGTTTGCCGCATGTGTCAAATCCGTCTTATGGTTGTACAACATGAAAAGAGACCGTTCGGCTTACCAAGAAACTGCCAACTTTCGTGAACCAATGCCGACGCATTTTAGGGATATTGTAGCCAAATGTGATTTCCAAAAATGAACTTTAGAATACATCTGAACAGACTAAAATTGGCACTGAGAATCAAAAGCGGACCTGGCAGTGGATCGGTTACACTTTGAGGAAACCAGGAGCGCGCCAAACAATCTCTGGACTATAATCGAATTGTTCGACCATGTAGCACCATGGAAGCGAGCAGTTGAGCAAGAGGAATAAACAAGTCCTGGAGACAACTAAAAGCTGATGCTCAGGGTAGTGCCTTGTCGAATAGAAAGTTTCTGCCCTATGCCCCAATAGGGGATCTTAACAGGACATTGATTGATTACGTCTATGTATATGCGTCTATGTTATCAGCAAATTAATTGAAGACAACTTCCACTGCATATAAAGAAAATACTGAACTCCGACTAAACTTGTAAAAATGACGTCCCAACGTACTTTGATCGGTGGCTTCGATAAACACCCCAACATCTAAGAGTGAGACAGAATAAAAAAAAAATGTAACAGCCAGGCTAAAAACTCAAATTAAAGTAGAACAAGTAGTTTATGAATAGAATCAAGTCGAAAACGTACCTGATCTCTGTAAACCAATGCCAAAATATTTAACATAGTTGCAACATCGGGATGATCATGTCCGCTTGTCTTCTCCAAATCTTCAAGAGCTTGCTTGCAGAGTGGAACAGCAACTTCGTATCTATGAAAAAAACAAAAACAAATTCAAACTTTTCAATTCAAACCTAAATTTGCTAATATACAAAAAAAATAACAAACTTACCGTCCCTGTGAAGCATACTGAATAACCAAATTGTGCAATGTACGTAGTCGAGCTGGAATCTCATAGCCTGAATTTGCCTGATTAGCAAACTGGCTGGGTGGTGTCGGCGACATATTATTTCGTTCTTCTGATTCTTCTTCTGGAAACAGTTCTACAACCGGATCGGTACGTGTTTTCTCATTATTTTCTTCCTGTTCCTGATTATCATCGTACTTTTTAACCGATGCCATAAATTCCAAATGCTTTTTTTCTTCTTCTAATTGTGCTACCATTTGCTCGGATGCTTGGAATTTTTGCTGTGTATTCGCCAATTCGTCTCTAAGCCATGCATTCTCCTGATATAAACGGCGAACTTGTGTTTTTAATTTTTGTTTTTCGGCTTCGATATTTTGCAAATGCGATGCCAAAGCCATCATAACTTGAGCTTCGCCCAAACCCAATTCGATACTTTGCATATTTTTCTGTACGATATCGTTTTTTTCATTATCACGACGGGCCTCGGCCAGGCCCGCCATTAATGATAGATGTTCGACATGTAGAGCTTCGAGTCCTTGTATAACCGTTTTTGCATTGCTAATAATTTCGTCTTGCGTCATTTGTGTCATTTTGCCGATACTTTCAATTTTTCGGCTGAAATTAAATGAGAGAAAAAATTAATGAGATAACAATTATAAAGGTGAAAATAATGAGAGAATATTTTTGATTGACAGAATGTTGGATTTTGGATTGGCCTAATTAAATAATATAATATAATAATAGCTAGGGTGTAGCCTAGTAGGTAGCGTGTTGGTCTTGTAATGCGAAGCTCGTGGGTTCATATTCCGGTCAGCGCAATATATAATTCAAGCACATTGCCTGCTTGGATATACCTTGGTCACCGCAATCTACGAAAATGAAAAAATTCGTAGAATGAGGGTTGTGCGAAGGGCTAACAACCCTTCCACAATAAGTAAAAAAAAATGTTGAGAAACCTGAATATCAGGAGGCCAAGGTCCGATTTGGGCTGTAGCGCCATTGTAGAAGTAGAATTAAATAAGAGTTAATGAATGATTTATTGCGTTTTTAATTTGAGCAGCGTTTGGTATTTTTGTTGAGCGATTCGTATGATTAATCTGACTGGCATGACTCTAGGATCATTTTTTCTTGGAGCTAAAGTGATATTCTTAAATGGAACTCGATGGCATAACATAACACTGTCAACTTCTGGCTTGCCAACTTCATACACATCTCTGCTTAGGAACTCTATTCTAGTGTAAGCTTTAATGTGGGCGAATTTGACTGTGTAGTAATATGAAGAGACCTCTCAGAACATGATTAAAAACCGAAGATTCGACCAGGCATAGTACGCCGCTTTTTCTAAAATATGCAACATTCAACAATTTGAGAGTAAAGGCCGGTCAACATTCCACGCTGTAGCTTCGGTTTTGACAGCAATTTTGGCTTGTGTTTGCGAGATATCCATTGCATAATGTTCTTATTTTTTTCTGAAAAAAAAATCACTTAAAAACCCCTGACTCCTTATACCATATCTTATACAAACTGCACAATTTCACTAAATCTAATACTCATATTTGCTCAGTACGTATTCATTTTTTGAAGCTTAAATTTTGAATAAAACATTTTTATAGATACTCTAATATCATATTAAAGAAATTAGTTCAATGCTCTCATCCCTTCTATCTCACCATAAAAAATTTCCTAAGATCACAAAAAATTCTTTTTCATCTAGAGTATCGTATGATTGGGCTTAACGCAAAATCGTAGTCCTGTTATGTATTTTATAAACGAATACACCAACAGTCAGTCCTGCTGACCTAAAAAGGATAAATGGATACTCACTGGATCATGAGATTATCACCCGTAATTTTAAAATCTAACTGATACGAGAAACGGATACAGCGCCTCGGAAAGTCCGGATTCTACGGTAACGAATTTTGGCATTCGAAAACTGACCATGATTGACTGCTGGAACGCTCGAACATTGACGGTGGAAGGCCTGGGATTACTCGGTCCATACACTACCAATCAGTGATCGGCAGTGAAATTGAGCACTATAACATCCAAATCTTGGACTTGAGCGAGATCAGGTGGACAGGGGATCAGGAAAAGAATGAACCCCGAGCGGAAACACCATTCTGTACGTTGGTTCTGATATTGAAGCCAAAGATGGCGTAGCGGTCGTTAAACCGAGAGAGAGAAACAGTCTCACCAGCTGGGAACCAATCTCGGATAGGATAATCGTCGTCAAGTGTCGCAATTCCGAACTGCTACGCACCAATTAATGCCGCAAAACCTAGTGAAAAGAAGGATTTTTATGAACAACCGACTGCCACCTTCGAGCGTGATCCAAGAGATGATATTATTATAATCTCAGAAGATATGAATGTCCAGGTTGACTTATACAACACTGGACTACAACACGTCATGGGGAAGGACGGTGACCCCTGAGTCGACGCGCTACGACTTTGGATTAAAAGACCGGAAAACGGCGAAATATTTGTGGAGTTTTATAGTACTCGGAGGTTATCAGAGGGACTCTTTTTCCACACAAGAGTCATCATAACACATCTTGGGTTTCTTCTCAGGATGCTACACAGAACCAAATCGACTATAAGTTGCTGATGAAGAGGATGTCTCCTCGATGTGCGAGCGAAGCGTGGAGCTGACGTGGGACAAGGTTGGCGATCAGAATAAATCTAAATTGGCTATCATCTCTCAACCCGATGTCAACCAAAGAACTCCCGACTTAAGGCGGAACTGCCGCGATGCTCATATACAGCTTAAGAAGGCTGTTAGAAGCGACAAGAAAAGGGCTATTGAAAATCTGTCCAATAAGGCGAAATCTATAGCTTACCTTTGGGATATTGTTAATTTAAAATTATGAAATAAGTGACGATCAGGAATTTCACCGTCAACCACCTGGCGAGAAATGTCAACGGACCTCTCCTTAATATGATTGAACACCAGTTGCGGCGATGGTAGGAATACTACTCTGATATTTTAAACATCTTGGCAAAGGAAGATATTCCAGGAACGGAACAATTGCCAAACATCCAACATTAACAATACTCTATTTGGGATTATCCCCCAGATAAAGGGGGTGTAGACTACCAACCGAACTCCTCAAAGCGGATTCGAAAATAACTGCCGATATACTACTCCCACTCTTCACTAAGATGTGGAATAAATGCAGATATTCGGCTGAATAGAAGGAGGGCGTTATTGTGAAAATCCCGAAGAAGGGCGACCTTGACATTGTCATATGTCTACTCACTGCCATATCGAAAATCATGGCTAAGGTAATTAATTCTCAATAGGATTAGTGATGTTGTACAGAATACTCTCGAAGTTTATCATGCTGAATTCCGTAAATGTTGTACAGACCATACAAACAACCGAAATTGGTTCGAAACAGCTTCTCTTGTTTGCGGACTTCGATAAAGCTTTCGACTGCATAAAGCGGTTACATATGGGATCATAGTTATGATAAAAGATTCGTAGCAAGATGCAAGGTGTTGCGTCTTACATAGAGGAGTGCTGTCCGAGAGCTTCCCTGTGCGAAAGGGTTTAAGACAAGGCTGCATATTATCACCTACCCTGTTTCTGGTGGTAATAAATGACATCTTGAAAGCTGCACTGAAAGGTGGGGAAGATAAAGGCCTTCAGTGGGGACTGTTTTCTTAAGTCACCTCGATTATGCTGATGACGTGCATATGCTTGCACATAACCGCTCGGGCTTAGAGTCAAATGTTCGCTCGTTGCATTCTAAATGCAAAGAGGCGGGACTGAAAATAAATGTGCGTGAAACCAAGTACATGCACATGTGTTCGAACACAAGCACACCGATTGTTCTTAACGGACAAGATTTGGAGGAAGTTCAAGATTTTTTCTCGTATAAATAAAGCTCGTTAGGGCTTCGGTATCCTTTCGCCTTTCTAGAGGTTAAGAGAGCTCTCTCTTCGCACGAAGATTTGAAGAATGTGTCAAATCCGTGTTGTTACCTGGATGTACTACATGGAAAGTGGCCTTTCCAATTACCTAGAAACTACTAAGTTTCGTGAGCCAATGCCCTCGACGCATTTTAGGGATATTTTGGCAAGAAGTGATCGCCAACGATCAACCTAACGGGTACAACTGGACAGACTAAAATATACTGTACTGAGATTCAGCGGAAATGGCAGATCGACCACATCTTTGAAGAAACCTGAGCAAATCATGGCAAGACAAGCTCTACAGTGTAATCCTCAAGGAAGCCGTCTTAATCGAAATACCCAAGACGAATCATCATTGATCCCATTTAAAATAAAAGAAGTTAAAGCAAACGTATGTGACCGAAAACCACCTAAACCTTAAGAAGTAAACCATACATATACATATGTAATCACCATTAATGTGAGAGATAAAATAAAACTTTGAAGGACGTCAGCATTGATTGAAAAGGAGGAAGTATGAAGAGGAGTCTACGAAATCATGGATCATATTGGAATTTCCAAAAAACCTTGTCCATAATAAATAAAAATATGAAATGATTTTATAATCGGTCAATCAATTTCAAACGGATTAAAAAACGAATATCTGGTAAGTTCACATTTTGCCATACAGACAAAACAATGTTGCATGTTATTAAATTGGTAGAAAAAATTGCCAATTGTTCTTCTCACCCATGTTTACAAATGGCACTGGTTTGTGCCACTATGTGGAGAAGTTCCCAGTTTGATATCTACGGCATATCAATGAATGTCATACCCAAGTGTCCAAATTTCCACAAACAAAACACCATTAAGCAAACGTATTTTCCCCAAAAATAACATAGATCTCATGATAGCAACACCATAAAGTAACTAATTCATTAGTCATTTCATTTTGATCGTTACGGAGCCTTGTGTGAAGGACACTATCGATTATGACTATGTGCTCTACTTCCTTGAGAAGCCAGCAAAATTGAAATGCTATGCTGTTGGCATTATTCCCTTCAGCAATAGAGAACCGGGCTCCATACAGTCTGACCTTGTAAAACTTCCATTTCTCTTGAGAAGCAGGCGAAAAAAAAACCATACCCGAATAAGCTATGAAAACTAGGTAATAAAATTTAATGTTCGCTTTCTTCTTCCTTGGAAGAAAATCAATGCAATTTCCCTGTTCCAGCATCTTTCCATTCTTCCTTTTGCTACCTCTCAAATTATCAACGTCGTTTATTGTCATATCATTCATTGCCTACCCTCTTCCTGTCTTGGCAACAAGAACAACCTCACAATTTAGCTGGAATCAATTTCATTTACTGCAATTTCCGGCCTGAAGTGCATTCACATTTGACCTGTATCGTATTCGATTTCCTTCCTGGTAGTACTATTAACGTGTATGGCATTAAGATGGATGTAATGCAACAAGGAAGCAACGTGAAAGAAGTAGTTTGTTCGTTATATATAATAGTGGCGAGCGAAAAATAAAAATGCAGACAAACTTAACTAAAAACACTTGAATTCCTGAAGAGCTTCAAGTAGTAGTAGACGACGAGGGTGGTTCGAAGCCATATCGTGGTAGTAACGTATGCCAGGGGAAATATTCAAAAGCAACTGCAACATGAAGCGATAGCGCTTCAGGTACTAATCCTGAACACTTAAGTGCATGACATGCGGCGGGCACGGTATGGCAGCGAAATAAATCGATAAAATTTTCGAGAATGGTATTTTATTTGCTTGACGTAAATGAGTTTTGGCTGGGAATTTCTAGACCTAAACTGGGAATGAAAAGGAAAATTAATTAAGGACTAGTGAAAAGAATTTAGAATGCCACGTAAGTCTATTATCTATCATCAATTCAGGTATTCAGGCAGACTTGAACTGGTTGTATATAATACACTCGAGTGTGGATTTCGATTTCTTGCACGCGTCCTGAGAGCCATTATCGCGTTTAAATAACCTCTTGATCTCCTGTGGCGAATACGTTACTTTTCATGCGGCTGATATTATCGTATACCATAAGGATTTTAAAAAAATCAATGAAAAGTCATGAAACCGCATAAACCATCACAGATTTTCTTTGGTTTATCGCAATAAACTTTTAGTGAGTAGCTTTCAAATGAGCATAAAATGTCCGATTTGCAGCATAGGTTTTAATTTGCTAATGTACTGCGGCTACTGCGTGTGCAAACTTAATAGCAAGTAGTTAGTTTTTATATCTGGTATTTCTGAAGGGCTTAAGGACATATTAAAATAATAATATAATACCGCGAAAGCTTAGCATGCTTCTTTCATGGAGGCCTAGTTACATATAATGAATGAGTAATCATGTGCGTAAAGCTTTTACACCTAAAGAACGTAAAGTTGCGAAAAGAAAACTTCAATTCTCATGTCACATTTATCTCAATGTCTATCTCGGTTTGTCCAAGTGTTTCTCCAAGATGAAAACAATTGTGGCAACCTTTCCAAATGCTTTTTAGACACCTCTTAAGTACTCGCACGATTTGCAAACAAAATATGGAGACAAATAAAAGGAAGTACAATAATGACGAAATTAAAAACATGGACGAACATTTAAAAGTACACAACACAAGAGCCGCGTATTCTCTTGTTAAAAAAATGAAAGGGAGATACCAACCGAAAACAACCCTCTGCAAATATGCAGAAGGGAACATTCTAAGTAATATAAAGATATAAAATTAAAATGGGCGCAATACTTTGAACACCTTCTTAATCCGAGCCCATCACCCGCACGAACAGCAGCAGCAGACACAGTTGTAGGTATCACTGATGTAACAGCTGATGAAGGATCCCCTGTGAGTCCTCCCACACTCGAAGAAGTAAAAACAGCCCTGAGAAACCACCCAAACGACAAAGCGCCGGGCACTGATCAAATTCCAACTGAGCTTCTGAAAGCCGGCGATACCTGCATAGCGCATCTCCTACATAGATTAGTCACGGAAATATGGACGCAGGAAACACTTCCTGAAGATTGGCGCAAGAGCATTATATGCTCAATTTATAAAAAAGGTGACAAACTCTGCTGCGAAAACTACCGAGGAGTATCTCTGTTCTGTACGTCTTATAAGATCTTGACGAAAATTCTAGAAAAGAGAATTAAGCTCTGTGCTGACAAAGTAATTGGTAAATACCAAGGCGGACTTAGAGCTGGACGATCGACCACGGACCAGATACCTTCAGTTAAACAGGTGCTGGAAAAATGCTGGTAATATAATATTGATGTGCACGAGATATTTGTTGACTTCAAGCGAGCATACGACAGTATCGACAGGCGCGTAATGTATTTTATCATGTTAGAGTTTGGAGTCACACCGAAACTGGTTCGACTTACAAGAATGACAATGACCGAGTTTTTGTCACGAGTCAGAGTAGAAAACGATCTGACTTCCAGTTTTAAAACAGACAACGGCCTTAAGCAAGGTGACGGCCTCGCACCAATGCTTTTCAACTATCCTTGCAAGATCTCTGAAGAGTGCTAAGGAGGTATTTGTAAACCTTGACTCGGTAGCAAGGGAAGTTGGACTACGTATTAATGAAAACAAAACAAAAATTATGACGCAAACTAGAAAAAAGACGCCAATCAGACAAAATATTACGGTAGGAGACTATAACCTAGAAAACGTAGACAACTTTATATACCTAGGGGCGAACCCATCGAAATCAAAAGAAGGATAATGATGGCAAACAAGACTTATTATTCGGTACTTCCAATAATCAAAAACAAAAACGTGCACAAGAAAACAAAACTTAAGCTATTTAAAACGATCATAAGACCTGTGCTATGCTATGGTAGCGAAACGTGGACATTAACTCAGGCGTGCGAAAAACTACTTAACGGCTTTGAAAGAAAGGTCCTCAGAAGAATCCTAGGACCTGTGAGGGAAGACTCGATCTGGAGAATACAATAGAGAATTGTATATGGCATACTTCGACAATCCAGATGTGTCAACCCTCATAAAATTTAAGAAGTTACAATGGGCTGGTCATGTGGAGCGTATGGATGACGGAAGAATCCCCATTCGCCCACTAAAAGGGAAGTCACTGGGACAAAGACCGGTCGGAAAACCACGGAACCGCTGGGAGGATTCAGTTGACGTAGACAGCATATTACTGCTAAGATTTTCTAACTGGAGGACGCGGTCACTGAACCGAGATGGATGGAAGCAAAGTATTCAGGAAGCCAAAGTCCGATTTGGGCTGTAGCGCCATCGTAAGTGAGTAAAAGAGTGAGTAAGTGAGTAAGTAAGTAAGTACTTGCATAAAGAGCCAAGGTGGTTGCAGAACCATATTGCACTGGGATCATCTAATTGGGTCCATTGTACTCTCCTATTATACACTGCGGAGCATAACTATAAACGCAGTCAAAATATGCTCATTTTTGCAATTTATTTAGTGGTATACCGATGTTTTTAATAGTTTATGTGAGAATTGAGAGAAAGAGTAGCAAACAAAAGCAATTAACAACAACTGATCGCCATAATTGCCGTTAGTTTAACTTTGCTTAAATTTAGACGGAGCATAACTATAAACGCAAGCAAATAATTTTATAAAGTAAAATAAAAGAACACAAAATAGTAAATTCCAATGATTGCTAGGACCACCATTATTGCTTATCACTTCAAATAATCTGTTTGGCATACGTTTTATTAAATTTGTTATTGTTTTTTATCAATATTCTGCCAAGCGTTAATAGCAGCCATTTTCAACTGTTAAATATTGTCTTACTGCCTGTTTTCCATATAAAATGTCCTTGTTAGGATTCCCCAAATGTTTTCTATTGGATTAAGGTCCGGTGAGCAAACGGATCTGACATCACTTGTCTGCTATGGTCCTGCAATCAGGAATAAGTGCCACGGCTCACATGTATACTGGTGTTGTTCTGTTGAACAACCCAATACTCAGCGCCTCTGGTTTTTAATAATGGAAACAAATTCAGTTTGAAATATGGAATGAAGGCCGTTATGAATTATCACACAAAACAACAAAAAAGTTTCACATGAGCTGTAGATAAAAGTTTTCATCAGAATAAAAAACAAACAGCTAAGAATGTGTAATTTGGCATAAATAAAAGGTGTGCAGAATTTGGTTTAGATGCGATAAGCGGTTTTCGACGAAACGGGTCATTTGTCCCCCATAAGACAATATGTAAGAGAGCCTTGCGGTCTTACCCCCTAAGGAAGTTGGTTTGCACATTTGTTCGGGCGAATTCTAGCCTTGCTGGCTTATGACGTGCTAAGGGACATGGTGCCGATTTTCCGACAAATGTGCTTAGAATTTCATAACAACTTATCGACTGTCCATTTTGACACATCTAGTCCACAATCCTTAGCGATTTAGGCAGTGGTCTTCATGAAGTTGGTTGCATTTGGAATTATCCGACGATTTTTTTCGGTCTCACAGCTTGCCTTTTGGTCCTCCTGTTCTGCGTTTCCATAATTTTCATAATTTTGTAGCACATTTCGAATGACAGCGTCAGACCGATTGAGCTTTTTAACAATTACACCACGCTTGCGCTCAAGCCTTCTTCAAAAAATGCAAAAATTTTGCCGATTTCCAAATTTCTTTAAGTACTGATCCGCGCGGAATTTTAATAATAAACAACAACAACAACGATCTTAATAATTTTTGAATTAATTTGACTTGTTGTCATCAGTGGATATCACAAACTAATGACAATCTACTTACTGCTTCGGCTAAATTCCAGCAAAGTTAAACTAATGGTAATTACAGCGATCAGTTGTTGCTAATTGTTTTTGTTTGCTACTCTTTCTCTCTAATATCTCATAATCAATCCAAAAATAACGGTATCTTACTAAATAAATTTCAACAATGAGCATATTGTTGCGAGCTATGGGGTTCGCCAGATTCCAAAGGAAAACACAATTCGTTTAAAAATAATGAATAATTTTATTTAATCGCACTTTATACACAATTTCCCGATCACTTCACTAAATTCGCTCTAAAACTTAATTCGCACAATCCAGGAACACTGTCAATCTATCGCTTGTACCGATTCGCGTTCTTCCACCGATAGGTGTCACCAAAATGACTGACTCATTGTCTGAAAGTTGGCGGGTATTTATACTAAGTCTCCCAGACAGGTGTCGTTGTGTGTGTGTGTCTAGAAAGATTGCCTACATTGTGGAGTTCGTTAGAAGTTGCTGGAAACATGTTTATGGCGTTTGAAATGTTGATAGACTTCTCTCGATATTGCTGGGGACGTCGAGGTTGTCAGATTTATAACATTACCCTCTCCTTAGTCCCTGTTCGTCCCGAACAGAGTTGTTCACTTCCTCCCTGGCACCCTGGTACTTTGTTAGTCGGTCTAGATGTACCACTTTCATTTTAGTGCGAGGTTTTTGATGTAGTTGAATCCGATAGGCGACATCATTTAATCGGTTGATGATCTGGTAAGGGCCTTCCCAGTTTCGCTGTAGTTTCGGCGATCTGCCCTTCTGTCGTTTGGGATTGTATAACCAAACCAAATCGCCCTCTTGGAATCCTGATGAGTTTGCCCGTTGATCATACCTCGTCTTCATGCGGTCGGACGCCAAATCAATTTTATCTCTGACCAGGTTATAAATTGTCTTTAGTCGACATCGAAGATCCGAGACATAATCTTTAGCATTGGTTGGTTGGTCTGGTGGCACTCCAAACATTAGCTCCGCAGGGACTCGAATATTTCTTCCGAAAATGACTCGGGACGGAGTTTCTCCTGTTGTTGAATGCACCGATGTTCTATAGGCCATTAAAAATAGAGGGATGTGCTGGTCCCAGTCCTGTTGCCTCTCGCTGACGAGTTTGGATAGGTTTGAGTTCAATGTCCTATTGAAACGTTCCACCATTCCATCAGACTGTGGGTGTAATGGAGTTGTCCTCGTTTTGTTTATTCCCAGCATTTGGCACACGTGTTTGAATATTTGAGATTCAAAATTGCGCCCTTGATCGGAGTGTAGTTCGCGTGGCGCTCCAAATCTGCTCACCCAGTTGGTAACAATTTGTTCTGCGACGGTTACTGCTTCTTGGTTTGGAATTGCGTAAGCTTCAGGCCACTTGCTGAAATAATCAATGACCACTAAAATGTAGCGATTACCATTTTCTGATTCCGGGAATGGTCCAGCAATATCCACAGCAATTCTCTCGAATGGGACTCCCACGTTGTATTGTTGCATTTCTCCCTTTGATCTGCGGTGTGGGCCCTGACTCGATGCACACGTAGTACATTTACGGCACCAGTTTTCAACATCATCTCGGAGATGGATCCAATGGAACCTTTCTCGTATCTTTGCCAAGGTTCTGTTTACTCCCAAATGACCACCGGAGGTACCTCCATGATATTCCTTCAAAACCTCCTCGACTTTACAATGCGGGACGATGGTTTGCATGTGATACGACTTTCCATCAGCGTTCTTCCATTTCCGTTTTAATAATCCGCCGTCTAGGTGAAGGGAGTTCCATTGTGCCCAATAACACTTTAAGGTTTCACTGAATTGTGAGATGTCTTTCCACTCAGGCCGTTTCATTTCGTCCTTCCATGCCATGATCGGTGAAATATCTGGATCTTCACGTTGGGCATCTTCCAGTTCTTGCTGATTCCATCCAGTCTTTGGTTCGGTCGTTATCCTCTGAATGGTTTCTCCGGCCTCTTTTCCTTCTATACGGTGACAATGCTTGCAGTTCGGTGGACAAGGACGACGTGAAAGCGCATCGGCATTTCCGTGGATTCTTCCTCTTCGATGAACAATCTCGAAATCGTAGGATTCGAGCCTTTCGATCCATCTGGCTACTTGGCCTTCGGGGTTTTTAAACTGAAGTAGCCATTTAAGCGATGCGTGATCCGTTCGAAGAAGGAACTTTTGACCATAGAGATATTTGTGAAAATGTTTTGTTGCTTCTACTATGGCTAGTAGCTCTCGGCGAGTTACGCAATAGTTCCTTTCTGATTTTGAGAGTACTCGGCTGTAGTAAGATAGCACTCTCTCCTGCCCATCAATCTCTTGTGATAGTACTGCTCCGATACCGACATTGCTGGCGTCAGTGTCTATGATGAAACCATGACCTGGTTTTGGATACGCCAGAACTGGGGAGTCGCAGAGTTGGTCTTTTATCCTCTCGAATGCTTCCTGGCACTGTTGACTCCATGTAAATGGCTTCCCTTTTTCTGTTAACTGATGCAGACATTTCGCCGTGTTAGCAAAGTCTTTTACAAATCGTCGGTAATATGTCGCTAAGCCTAGGAAGCTGCGCAACTGGTGTTTATCACTCGGAGTAGGCCAATTTTTCACCGCCAGTATCTTCTCCGGATCTGTCTTTACGCCATCAGCTGAAACGATGTGACCCAAGTACTTGACTTCTGCACTAAACAAAGTGCACTTTTTCGGACTCAGCTTTAATTTTGCCGCTCGCAGTCGCTGGAAGACTTCCTGCAGATTTTTTAGGTGTTCATTGAATGTTTTTCCGATAACGATCACATCATCTAGGTA
This sequence comes from Chorisops tibialis, assembly GCA_963669355.1. Classification (NCBI taxonomy): domain Eukaryota; kingdom Metazoa; phylum Arthropoda; class Insecta; order Diptera; family Stratiomyidae; genus Chorisops; species Chorisops tibialis. The sequence goes on along the minus strand of OY770263.1, from coordinate 164,143,305 downwards.
AACGAGACAAGTTTTCCAACTCAGACCACGCAAAACGAATTCCATCAGTCTTTCGAACGTAGCTGGAGCATTGCACAGGCCAAATGGCATTACGATGAACTGCCACAGTCCACTGCCGACAGAGAATGCTGTCTTCTCTCTATCTTTTTCATCTATCTCCACTTGCCAGTAACCACTCTTCAGGTCCAACGTTGAGAACCATTTAGCATCGGTCAGGGTGTCCATGATATCGTCGATTCTAGGTAGTGGATAGCTATCCTTTTTCGTAACATCATTTAGTCGCCTGTAGTCCACACAAAAACGGGTACTGCCGTCCTTCTTCTTTACCAGCACTACTGGCGATATCCACGGGCTCTTTGATTCTTCGATGATTCCCTGATGCTCCATAGTTTTGACCATTGAATTGACTTCTCCTTGTTTCGCTAATGGTACTCTTCTTGGAGGTTGACGTATCGGTGTAGCACTTCCGGTATCTATACGATGTTTCACTAAGTTTGTTCTGCCATAGTCGTCATCACCGGTGGAAAAGACGTCGCTGAATCCTTCGATTAGATCTACTGCTTGCTTGTGTTGTTCTCCTCTAAGGTTGCTTGACTGAAGAAGTGTTGATGTTACATTGTCCTTCCTTCTTGGCTTATTTTTAGAGGGTACGTCATGTGGCTCTGCCTTGTCGATACTCGTCACCGCCGATATTGGTTCACAGCTGCCAATTACATCTCCTTTCTTTACGCTGGTAGTGCTGTCCGCAATGTTCAGGACTCTTATTGGTACCATCATCTTCTCATTCCTTTTTACGAGCGTTTTTCCTAGTATTAGACTTCGTAATGCAGGTGTCGTTTCCGGTTCTATGAGGTAGAATCGGTGGTTCCCGGGATCACCATCGAGCTCTGCCCAAATAACATTCTCAGATGACTTTGGTATGTCCGCATCTTCGCATAATACAACTCGCAGCTTTGTTGTGTTGGAGGATGTTATTTCCATCGGGATTTCAATATTCCGCCACTTCATTATTCGTTGTCCTAAGTCCAGCTGTATACCGTGTGGTTTCAGAAAATCCATTCCAAGGATACACTCATCGGTAATATCAGCTACCACGAATACATGCGAGAAGGTCAAATCTCCAAGCTGTATGTCACGAGCTATTTCTCCATGGACCGTTGTAGTTTCTCCTGTAGCAGTGCGAAGTGCGTACTTCTTGGTGTTGTGAAGCCAAGTACGATCTACGAGGTCAGATCTTAACACTGACCGTGTTGCGCCTGTGTCGACTGTTATGATGCAGTTTAATTTGCCGACTCGACCACTCATACATAAGTCGTTTTCACAACGATGTAGTCGAGAAACTGCGATGATGGTTCCGGGGGCGTCGATTCTACCAGCCAACTTCTGCCCCATGAAGTTGGCCTTTACTCGTTTCCCGGACTGTCATTAGGCGAAGCGTGCTCTCGTGACGGTTCGCCCCTTCCTCCTCTTTGTTTAGCAGCGCAGCCGGAACAGTAGTTGATCGCTTTTCTGGGTTTGCGGCAGTCGCGTCGTAAGTGTCCTGCCTGTCCACAATTCCAGCATCGGAGAGCACCAGATCCTTCGCTCCGCTTGGTGTACTCGGCTTTCTGGCACACACATTCTTCTACTATTTCCCGGACTCGATAATTACTCCTCGAGCTTTGCTTGGCAGCTTCGAACGTCAGCCCATACACTAAGGCTTCGCCAATCGTTTTCTTTCCTGCCAACTTCAACGCCTGTTGCAGCTCTCTGTCCTGTACGGCATTGTTAAATGCGAAAACAGCAGTGTCGTTGCGTTGCTCTGTTTGCGCATTAGGCAGCGATAATAGTGTGAGTCGTTCAATATCGCGTGCCAGCTCTTGAAGTGTTTCACCATTCTTTTGAGCTCGGTTGTACAGTTGAGTTTTGTAGATCTCTCGCATGTGGTCACTGCCGTAATGAAGATCCAATGTCCGGACTAACGTTGAAAAATCTTGTTGTTGCTCCTGCGGAATCGTTTGAAGAACTTCAGCTGGTGGGCCTCTTAACGCCAATATAAGAGCCGTTCCTCGTTCCAGATCATTCCAATGGTTGTTTCTTGCGGCGGCCTCAAATTGGGTCTTATAAATAGCCCACGGTGTTTGTCCATCGAAGATTGGAGCCTTGAGACCCTTGTGTGCAACATGTTCTGTCTTGATGACGCCAGTCGCCTTCACGTTATCGAAGTCTCTTTTTAGGCGTTCGACTTCTTCTGCAATTCCGGATGTCTTTTCCGTAATTTGTTCTTCGAAGATTTGAAGTTTCTTCTCAACGTTTTCTTCTATGGCCTTACCCATGATGTCTATTTTATTATTTTGCAGCTCCAATTTTTGGTTAAGGTCCTTTGAGGTCTGATCTAATTTCTGATTAATATCCGCCGATTGTTGCTCTAGTTTGTGATTAATGTCCGCAGATTGTTGCTCTAATTTCTGATTAATGTCCGCAGATTGTTGATCTAATTTCTGAGTCATGTCCGTTGTCACAGCTGATTGTTGTTTAATGTCCACTGATTGTTGTTTAATGTCCGCAGATTGCTGTTTAATGTCCACTGATTGTTGCTCTAATTTGTTCATCATCTGTTGCATTAATTGTGTTAGAGCATCCGATGTACCAGAACACTCCTCTTTACGAGTTTCTTCAATTTGGAACTCAAAACTATCTGCATTCTCACCCTCAGCCTCAAGTGTCTCGATCATACGGCTGACAAGTTCAGACTTGCTCCCTGTTGTAGGTAACTCGCGTCTACTGAGCTCTTCCTTCAGCTCCGTTACTTTTAAGTCTTTTAAATAACGCGGCATTTTCACTACCGATTATTTCCAGTTTTTCCGCGATTCGAATTCACTTAAATTTACGTCACTGCTCACTAAATCACTCGAGATTATTCGATTTCACCAAATTCTCACTGTCCGTTCGAGAATTTTAGTTCCGCGATTTTACTTCGCTAATTAAAGTCACTGTTCACTAGAGCACTCGAGAATATTCGATTTCACAAAATTCTCACTGTCCGTTCGAGAATTTTAGTTCCGCGATTTTACTTCGCTAATTAAAGTCACTGTTCACTACAGCACTCGAGAATATTCGGTTTCACCAAATTCTCACTGTCCGTTCGAGAATTTTAGTTTCACTTTTCCGCTCTCACAAAATTATCCGTTCCGAGAATTTTTAATTTCACTCGCGATTTTTAACCCGAATTTATCCTTGGAATCCCACTCTTCTGACACCAATTGTTGCGAGCTATGGGGTTCGCCAGATTCCAAAGGAAAACACAATTCGTTTAAAAATAATGAATAATTTTATTTAATCGCACTTTATACACAATTTCCCGATCACTTCACTAAATTCGCTCTAAAACTTAATTCGCACAATCCAGGAACACTGTCAATCTATCGCTTGTACCGATTCGCGTTCTTCCACCGATAGGTGTCACCAAAATGACTGACTCGTTGTCTGAAAGTTGGCGGGTATTTATACTAAGTCTCCCAGACAGGTGTCGTTGTGTGTGTGTGTCTAGAAAGATTGCCTACATTGTGGAGTTCGTTAGAAGTTGCTGGAAACATGTTTATGGCGTTTGAAATGTTGATAGACTTCTCTCGATATTGCTGGGGACGTCGAGGTTGTCAGATTTATAACAATATTTTGACTGCGTTTATAGTTATGCTCCGCAGTGTAGTTTATGAGATGAATGTTACTCCTCTTGTGCTAGCCACTTGGTAAGGATTGCAAACCGAAGCAGGCTCCAATAGAACCGAAGCAGGCTCGAATAGAACCGAACAGGCTCGAATAGAACCGAAGCAGGCTCGGATAGAAACGAAGTAGGCTCGGATAGAAACGAAGCAGGCACGAATATTTGACGCCTCTGAGGTCGTCTAGTTCTGAGAAGGATCTAAAGCCTAATAAAGGAGACGACTGTTGGAGATTTCCGGACAGTGACAAAGATAAAGTTCGATAAATTCTTCATCTTCTATGAATGCGTATAGCTTAAGCAGACAATGACCTGTCTTCAGACCAATAATAGTACAGACGCTATAGCGACTACGTTGTAACAGCTGAGCTGTGATGTTTTAATTCGGTTCTTCCCAAAAGTATCCAACTGCTCCATCCCGTCGAGAAAGAATCCAAAATATTTTGTTTAAAGTCAGTCTTCAGCACTGTTGGTGCTACATCGACTGACTTCCCAATGGAGGTAATGTTTGCAGAATCTTGCTTAGCAAGCATGTCTGTTGCGCCGCTACCTAACAGGCCAGTTATAGCCGCTAGACGATTGAAATTGCGTCTGCACATAGACACTAGTTTGGTCGCTGTCCGAGAAAATGTTACAATGGCCGAAAGTGTTCTGCATATCGAAACGTCAAGGTCTTAATTCACAAGTCTAAGCAGTCTGTCTTCATCTTATTCTCAATTTCCAGATTAAATTCAGCCTAATTTAATTGATTGATACCTACAAAAAGTTTAACAAAAATTAGACGAGCGTGAAGATTAATCACCGATTCATAAAAAAAATATATAAACAACCTACTAAATTGGCTTCCAGATCCGACATCAACAGCAATCATTCCAATTAATACCGCCAGCTACTTAAGAAATCCTGACTCATTCGATTTCTTGCGGCAGTCTTGTTTTACTATCGTCAAAACTCCTCATCTTCTCTCCCCTTCTACACAAACGCAAGACAGCATCATAATTCTTAAAAGTTGTCGTCATTTTCAGTAATAAAACCAAAAAACAAAAAAAAAGACGATTTTAAATCAATTTTTCTTAAGACAAATAGTCAGCACTCCCCAAATATAAACCAATAAAAAATGAATCTATTGAGGAAGTTTGTAGCTCTTTTATTCCCCTCAATTCATTTTTGTTTTCAAAGGTAAACATCTGGTCAAATAATTTCACTATTTAATACCGATTCTAAATTTAGAAAATATTACTCTTTGAAAAATCCGCGCTTAAGATAGTGTGGATTTGTTTTTATTTAGATTTCTAAACAGCCGGTGAAGAGGCTGAATGTTTGGATTAGAAGGGTATCTCATTTTTAGAAACAAATCGATATATGGAAAGAATATTACAGTGTAATGGATTTTTTTTTATTATTTTACACAACTTGCACCATTGGTGGTAATATCGATGTATGTTGTTGTTGTTGCTATAATTGCATCCGTCTTTTTTGTTCAATCAAAACTCTGACCCAGTTCGACTTGCACTGTTCTCCACATAGCGCACAAAGTTTCCCAATGTCATCTGCACAGAGCCTGATTTTGTTGTGCATGCAAAAATTATCGGATTTATGTTAAGTAGATGTTTGTCATAAGATTCGCCTCAAAAGATAATACAGCGACGCGGCTGACCTAGCTTGGAGGTAGTCGGAAGAAAAAGAGAAGAATGTTATAAAGATGCAGTGGAAGTAGCTTAGCCTTAAGTGGTGCAAGGATAGCTTTTATTCTTATTTCACCTGAAGTGCTCTAGATGTTAAGGAAATTTCAAGTAATGATTTCTTTCATCCAGATAAACTAGGGTGTAGCCTAGTGGGTAGCGTGTTGGTCTATAATGCGAAGGTCGTGAGTTCAATTCCCAGCTTGGATATACTCATAGCGTGGTTACCTAAATCTACGAAATTGGAAAATTCGAAGACAAAGGTTTGTGCGTAGTGTTAACAAATCTTTAGCAGAGTTGGCTTGAAAGAAACTAAGACACGTGAAAAAATAATAATAAAATCTTAATTACATTTGAGATAAAAAAAACTTAAATTTCGGTTTCATACGACGCTTTGAAGAGCAGCTAAATTAATATTTAGGTCTACATTATCATCACCTAATCTTCAAGGAAGACGTCGGGTTGGTCGACCATGTAACACATGGAAGCGAGCAGTTGAGCAGGAGGCCAGAGGAATAAACAAGTCGTAGCAACAGCTTAAGGGCGATGCTCCACCTTGTGGAAGAGAGTTGTTTCTGTCCTATGCCCCTATAGGGGTCTTTACAGGAATTTGATTGATATCATTAAACGGCTATGTGTCATACGCTAATTTAGCTAAATGAACACAAAATTACCAAAATAGTGATCATTTATCAGCTAAATCATCTCATTTCTCACATAATTTAGGCTAAAATGATGTACTAGAGCTGCCCATTTTATATGTGTGTTTCATGCTACAAAGAAGAAGAAGAGTAATTTTCTGACAACACTGACTTATACGAAACCTTTGAAGTGTGATTTAATGGCCGAGCTATAAAAAGTGGCTGGCAAACAACTCTGATACAGGACTAACGATTCTTTTTTCTTCCCTTGGGGCCTTCTTGAACAATTGTATTGCACCTTGGCTGTTCAATTTAACTTTCTAACTTTCTTAATTAGCAAAGTGCATATGTCACCACTCTACTAACGATGAAGAGGAGCTAATTTACTAATTAGTAAATTTGAAATTAGGTTCGCTATGTGTCACTGGTATTACTCGGTAAAACAAGCAATTTAGATCTTTGAAAATTTAATTCTTCTGACATTTGAAATCAAATCCTCTAGGAATAAAAATAAAGAGTGACAGGTGGCATCAGGGTTTATTGAGGTTTAGTCATACACTAACGATTAGCGCATGGATCGAAACATTGCTTATAAATAGATCTATAGCCTCGGAATGACGCAAAGTACACTGTGCAAACGCACCAATAGAGGAACGCCGCAAGGATGAGTTTTATCTAAACTTTTGTGCTTACTGACTCTGAATGACATACACAAGGATCTGAGAAGTTCGGGGGTAAATGTTGTGACTTATGCTGATGACGTAGTGATACTAGTATCGAGTAAGTACATAAACACAATATCCGAACTCACGGAAGGACCTCTCAAAACACTACTCGACTGGGCAAAAAGTACCGTAAATCCGCAAAAAATGGAACTTCTTCTTCACTAGAAAAAACTCAGGAGCTTGATGATGCAATGGCGCTACAGCCCATATCGAGCCTTGGCCTCCCGGAAGCACCTCCTCCAGTTGTCTCGGTCCAACGACCGCGTCCTCCAGTTTGAAAAATCGAGAAGCGATCTGCAATCTGAGTCGACTGAGTCCTCCCATTGCTTTCGTGGTTTCCCCTACGATCGGTTGCTCTGAACTTTACCCTTGAGCACTCTTTTTGGGGTTCGTTCCTCGTGCATTCGTTCCACGTGGCCAGCCCATTCTAGCTTGCGCAGTTTGATCACGATAAACGCTGGTGGGTCATCAAATAGTTGATACAGCTCATGGTTGTATCGAATTCGCCAACCATCTCCTTCCTTAACTGCTCCGTACACCTTCCGAAGAATTTTTCGCTCAAACGTGTCGATTAACTTCTCCGACAACCGCGTCAAGGTCCACGTTTCGCATCCATATAGCAGCACAGGACGAATTAATATCTTATAGATGCGTAGTTCATTGTTTCCATGGACCTTTCTTGATTTGATTATGGGGAGAACCGTATAAAATGCTTTGTTAGCTGTCGTGATTCATCTTTGAATTTTATAACGCTCATTGCCGTTCTTTGTGAGAAGGGTATACGAATTCATCCACCTGCTCGAAGTTGTATTCGCCTATAGTAATGATCTGCCTCTCTGGGACAATCCTTCGTGTCTGGGTCATGTATTTGGTCCAGATTTTAGCAATTAATTTAAATATTCGACTGGTAAGCTCTGTTCCACCTTCTTTCAAGAGCTCTGCAGGGATTCCGTCAATTCCGGGCGCCTTATTCGACTTTAAATTATGTAAGGTTATCTCTACTTTATCATAAGTTGGAGCAATGGGCAGTTGATCTCCATCTGGATCTTCCGGAAATATGAACGGTTCAGTCTGTGATGTCGTTCTATTTAACAGTGTTCGGAAGTACTGAACCCATCGTGCATTGATTTCGGTAGCGTCGCTTATGATGTTGCCTTATTTGTCCTTACAGAGGGTAGTTTGCGATTTGTAACCTTGTCTCATTTCTTTCACGGTATTAAATGCTGCTCGCACGTCATTTTTCCTCAGGTTTTCGTCCAGTGATAAATTTTGTCATTGTTTATTCTCCGTTGTTTTCGTCTGCAGATCTTCTTGGCATCTCGCCTGAGCCGCTGATAGTTGTCCTCTCTAGCTCGTGTTCGTCTGTCGAGAAACAGTCAATAGGCTTCGTTTTTCTTGGTGATGGATTCTTGGCATTCCTCATCGAACCAGTCATTTCGTTTTATTTGCTCTTAATGTCCTAACGTGTATTCAGCTGCGCACTGAATACTATCCTTAATGTTCTGCTACATTTGGACAATACTTTCCTCAGGCTCAGCCTGAGGTAATGCCTCAATATGTGCTTTGATTATGGTCATATATTCCAGTTTTGCTGAGTCGTCCTTCAGTTTTTGCACATTGAGCTTCGGAGCCCAGCTCCTTTTAGCTATGCGACAGCGGTATTTAGCTCAAACAAGAAAATGGCCCGAGTCACAGTTCGCGCCACGTAGAGTCTTGACATCTAGAATGCTGGAGGTAGCCCTTTTTTCGATGAGAACGTGGTCAATTTGATTGAGCTTGGGCAACCGAAATTAGAAGGCACGGAACTGACTCTGTCCAGTTACGCAAAATATCTGGGAGTAATCCTAGACAGTAAGCTAAAATGGAAACAAAATATTGAAGAGCGATCAACTAAGGCCAGCATCGCGTTCTACTCGTGCAAAAGGATGATAGCAAGTGGGATTGAAAGCGAATATATCGCACTGGATCTATACGGCTATAGTAAGGCTAATTCTATTGCACGGCATACTGATATGGTGGCCTGCTCATAATAACGGCAAATATTAGAAAAACACAAGGACAGGCATGCCTGGGAAGCACTAGAGCCCTTAAGACTGCAATCCTGTACTATGAAATCTTAAGACAGTTTTCAGTTGATTCTGTAATGCGTGCATACAGAATCTCAGTACCGAACTTTGCTGGGCTCCGGGCCAATGTGACATAACAGGTAATGACGTAGGATGAGCTAATAAAAAGAGGTGCTAAACTTGAACTAGAATCCGCAGAAAACATACCACCGCGCACACATATCGTCAAAGACTCTATAGAAGCGCCGAAGACAGTACTACATCCTGTAAAACCACGAAATTAATGTGGAATGTGAGTGACGCGAAGAAGACAAAATTCTTGTTATCATTACCCAGAAAGTAATGTTTGACATTGATAGGTATTGTTACCGGCCATTGCCTTATTGGAGCGCATGCATACAGAATGGGTTTGGTAACACATGATCTCTGCAGAAATCGCAAACAGAAAGGAGAGGGAGATGGTGAAACACGTGTTGTGTAACTGCCCGGCTCTTGCTAGAAGAATGCTTAAAGCCCCCAGAGCACACCGTTCTTCTTCGACCTCAGGCATGTCTCGAGCTTCGGAATCTGTTGAATTGTACCATGGCAATAGAAACCTTTGAACTCAACAAGGCACGCGCACATCGCGGGATGCTATACGGATCCCAAGGAGTCGGCCGCCACTCAAACCTAACCTAAGTGCTGAAGAAACAGTGGGATGTGTTCAAAACAGTGTGAGACATTTATGATATGACTAAATTGACAATTCGATAAAAGCGAAACTGGCAATAATCTCCCAACCCGATATAACCCAAGGATATTCTGTCTCAAGTCAAAACTAACGTAAGTCACTTATACAGATTAAGAAAGCTATTAGACGTGGAAAAGAAAGGTAATTGCTGATTTGGCCAATAACGTAGAGTCTGTGGCTGTATCTATACTGGAAGGGAATGAAAGGAACAATTGTTATATATTATTAGACAGTGATTATATGCTTTTGCCAGTCGGCAAGTCACGGATAGAGAATGAAACAAATCGAGAAAGATTTAACGAAAGTGATAAAACTTTTAAGATATTACTGTAAATTAACAATCTATGAAAATAAAAATTCGTAGATAGACGGTTGTGCGAAGGGCTAAAAACTCTTCCACATTAAGTAACAAAAAAATGTCAAGGAACATGAAGGCCTGGGGGCCAAGGCCCGAGCGAATTCAATGTTCGTATCATTACCCGGCTTAAACATTCCTCTACTACGGACCAGGAGGAGCGTGATACTAAACTTTTTGCCTCTATAAATGGCTTAACACAGCTGTTAAATATGCCTACTAGTTTACCAGACACTGCAGGCCATTTTTCTAACCAGCCAGCCCGAGAAATATGCCCTCATTTTCCCATCGCCAATTGAATATACGGATCATTTCTTGATTCGTCCATAATGCCCAGTTGCAGCACTTACAACAAGGCACCTTGAAAAAATATTTAGCATTTCAAAAGAGCCAATTTACAACCTTTAAATACGATAAAACATCTGCCAACAGAGAACTCCTGAATGCATCAAGAATTACCTGCAAATTCATAATTTGTTACATTTGAGCATGATCAAAAACTTGAACGAAAGATCCTTCAGCCCTAAAGGCTCGAAATCTTGCTAGCCATCAAAACTTCTATAACAATTTCATTTCTTCTTCAATAATACCTCTTGTTGGTGGCGACCGTACCGCGATTAATCCTATCGAAAAAGCTAAAATTGGACGGTATTTCCCCATCACCCTCAAAAAGTGCTCCTTTCTTTCGCAGAACCTCTTTGCGATCTACTAGGCTCAACTGGATAATATATCTAGTTCATTTGTGAGAGTGAATAATTTTTTTAATTCACTCAGCAAAACTCCGACTATGGTAGACTGTTCGACTGGTACAGATATCCCAGCAATGGTTGATGTCTCAACTTGCTGCGATGCAATTGATTTCACTAACTCTTATAACGCATTGAATGGTGTTACTGGAGATAAAACTCTGGCTAATTCTGAGTTGGTATTAGTGGATATCAATAGTCCTGCTGTTCATCAATGTCCTTCTCGCAAGAAGACTGCAGTTAGTAGTTCTACCTCTACTAAAAATAGCGATGCTTCATCAAAAGTTTCCGCTAACATAAAAACTAAAAAATCTACACCCTCGAAGTCTACCCTATTTTCTTCGAGTAGCTCTCAAACGCCCTACACTGTTACTAATCCCACTGAACTTTCTCCTACTTTGCCTTCAAACCATCATTTACTATCTACTGTACCTCGACCGAAAGCCCTTTTTATTTCTCGACTCGATCCCCGAACATCCCCCGATGATAATATTAACTATTTAATTTCAAAAAAACTTATTTTAGCTGGATCAGCAGTAAATTGTGTAAAATTAGTAAAGATGCTAGTCCATTGCCTCTTTTAAGATTGTTATAGCCAATAATGATCTTTTTAATCGGTTATTAGACAATAATTCTTGGCCGTCTGGAACATTTGTCAAAGAATTTACTTCTCGTCGTATTAGGTCACAGGGTTCCGGTCCAAAAAACTCAGACAATTGTCCATTTACTATCAAAACGTAAATGGACTGCGCACTAAAACTCAGGCGATATTTGCTTCAAGCCAGAATTCCGCTTATGATGTTATTGCTTTTACTGAAACGGGACTAAACTGTAGCTTTTCTGACAGTGAACTCTTTAGTTCAGACTTCCAAGTCTTTCGTAGGGATCGTTATGTTTCCGATATTAGATTGAAAGGTGGTGGGTTGTTATTAGCAGTCCGAAGCTGCATTAATTGTGTAGTTGTTGACGTGCCGAACCCTCACTGTCTGGAGATCTTGTGTGTTAAACTTGTATTTAGCAATAAGGATACTTATGTCTTTTTGACATATATTCCCCCTTCGAGTCCTTTTACTTTATACGAAAAAACAGTTGAATGTATAACATTTGTTCATAGAACTATGAAAATGTCTGACGAACTCATTTTATTGGGTGATTTTAATATTCCAGGTCTTTCTTGGTAATTTTCTGACGATGATTCTACGCTCTTAGTTTCGGATGCTTCGTCCTCGCTTGAATGTTTTTTGTAGATAGTATATTTGCACTTGGTCTCCACCAACTTAGTCTTGTTCGGAATTCCTATGAAAGAACCTGGTCTTTTATTCTGACTACTGTGCCTGTTCCGTGGAAGAGAGCTTATCATCAATTTCGATCATTGATGTCTTACACCCTCCTATTAAAATATTTTTTATGATTGACGAGGAGCATATTTTTAGCCCTAGTGAGAAAGAACTAACTTTTGATTTTAACAAAGCCGATTTTTCACGTTTGGACAATCTTATCTCTAATTTCAACTTTGATGAAATTTTCGACAATCCCGATTTTGAGGGTGCTGTAGTTGATTTTTATTATATTCTGTACCAATTTTTTGATGCTTCAGTTCCTTTTACTTATCGGAAGAATATCTCATTGTTGTATCCTTGGTACACGAGTGAGTTGCGTTCGATTCGTAACTCTCGTAATGCTGCGTGGAATAGGTATACTAGGACAAAGAATGAAACTGATTTTCGTATGTATACAGAATACTATGACTTATTCAAAGATTTATCTAATCGCTTATATGCTGAATATTTACTTAAGTGCAGTCGGATATTATCTAATAATATCCGAAGTTTTGGAAGTTTGTTAATTGTAAGCGCAAATCTGACGGTTATCCAGCTTCTTTCCAATTCCTTGGCAACAATAGTAATGATCAATTTACTATCTGCAATTTTTTTGCCACATTCTTCAGTGGATCTTTTTCTGGTAGTAACTTTATGCCTGACATGTCGTACTTTGATAGCTTTAAAGGTACTGCTTCAACTACTTTCTCTAGTATACCGATTGCTTATAATGATATAGTTAACCATATTTCTCGCCTTAAGGATGTTTCTTCTCCTGGCCCAGATGGTGTTCCTGCAATTGTCCTCAAACGCTGCTGTCTCTCTATTGCTGAGCCTCTCTCCCTCCTCTTTCAAAGGTCGCTAAAGACTGGGATTTTCCCGAACGTATGGAAGACCTCCTTTATCATACCGACTCACAAAAGTGGTGCAAAATCTGCTGTTATCAACTATCGACCAATAGCTAAACTGTCAGCTATTCCAAAGCTTTTTGAGTCTGTAGTGTATGAGTACCTGTCGTTTCACTGTAAATCCCTGATTTCAAGTAAACAACATGGATTTGTCAAAAATAGATCAACAGTCACTAATCTGATGGAGTTTACGAATAAATCCATTGTAAATATTGAGGAGGGTAAGCAGGTGGATTGCATCTATACTGATTTTAGTAAGGCTTTTGATAAATTACCCCATTCCATTATTTTGTTGAAATTAGACATGTTGGGTTTTCCTACATGGTTTATTAATTGGATTAAGTCATATCTACGTAATAGAACTTATCAAGTTCTCTTTCGTGATTTTACTTCTAAGCCATTTATTGCGCTTTCTGGTGTTCTGCAAGGAAGTCATTTGGGACCACTTTTGTTTGTCCTGGCCATTAATGATGTTGCCTCTGTTCTTAAACACTCTGAAGCACTTATTTATGCAGACGACATTAAGATTTTTAGATCTCTTAGTTCCAACTCTGACAATTTTCTTCAAGAAGATTTGATTAATTTTAGTAATTGGTGTCGCCACAATGATCTTCGTTTGAATGTGGATAAATGTCATGTTATGTCATTTACTAGAAAAGTCTCACCATTTGTAATTATATATAGTCTTAATGACTGTATTTTGGACCGTGTCAACTCCATAATTGATTTAGGTGTTACATTTCACCATAAACTTGATTTTAGCTTGCATATTAATAAGATTGTGCAAAAAGGTAATTCTATGTTGGGATTCACCACACGCTTATCCAAGGAATTTAACAATCCCTTTGTTAAATTGATTCTTTATAACGCATTCGTTAGATCTCACCTTGAATATGCTTCTCAAGTTTGATCTCGTTTTTATGATGAGCACATTGGTAGAATTGAATCAATTCAACGTAAATTTGTGAGAATAGCCTTATGCCACCTAAATTGGAGTGATAGAGTTCGTCTTCCTCCTTATTTCGATCGACTTAAGCTTTTAAATATGTCGTCACACTCGAAACGACGTGAGGTAGCTGATGTAGTTTTTGCTCATCAACTTCTTACAGGGTTAGTTGATTCTCCTACACTTTTGAGTTTCATGCAGTTTGCTGTTGGTCAATTTTTACCAAGGCAGCCTAGATTGCTACAGATTAGCTTTCACCGGACAAACTATGGTATGAATGAGCCAATTTCACGTATCGCGAGAGAAGTTAATGAGAATGCTGATGTATTTGACTTCTATATTGATAAGCTGTGTTTAAAGCGTAGTCTTAATGCTAGTTGATGCCAATTTTTTGTCAATTTTTATTTGTGTTATTTATATTTATGTATTTGGTGTTGGGATGTTGTTGTTTGTTTCGTCCCTTCACTAAATGATGAGCCAGAGGATAATTCGATTTCCATATCTCAATTTGGAACCGTTTTATTGCAATTCCTTGCATTAAGGAATTCTGATAGTGACTACTCTTTTCACGTATATGGAAAGTTGCGAATGTTCAGCCAATTCCCAAGAAAGTAAGCAAAGCTGTGGAGAGTTGGTTGAATTTTAACAAATCAACCAATTAATTCCATTTACAAATATACTTTACACTTACAAATATACTTTACACTTACACTGACAGAAATATACTTTATATATTTTAAATAAAAATCAAGTGAACCGAAAAATGAAAAATATAGAAGTAATTGTTTTTTATATAGTGAGTTGGAAAATATCATTCACACAGGGTGAATATAATTTGTAATGAATAAAAAGTTTATTATAATTTAATGTTATCAAGATTAATTTAATTAAAAATAAGCTAATAATATTAATGTGGTGTATTAATATAATGATATTATAAATATCATTAAAATCCGCACAACAATTGGTGACCCCGACGTGATGAGCGTCGTTAAAGAAGAAATTAGTCGACAACGAAATTTCAATATCCAACTGCGAAGAAAATTTTATTAATTCATTCAAATTCATCGAAATTTCAAGAAATTTTTCTGTGATTACCGAAGGAATTTCACGATCATCTTTAAGAATTTTACAAAGAAATCGAATTCAACAAAATGTAGCAGCAACAGCATCAATAGTAATGATTAAACTACAACAAAATTGCAAGAGGATTTCCGCAGCAACAACAGCATCAATAGAAATAATTAAACTACAACAAAATTGCAAGAGGATTTCCGCAGCAACAACAGCATCAATAGAAATAATTAAACTAACAATAGAAATTTCAAGAGGATTTCCGGTATTTAATTAATCGTTAAATTTAAATTTAATTATTATTATTACATATTTGATCATTGTATTTGAAAATAAGTGTAAAATTATTTCTACATTTTTCAATTTACATTATTCAATTTCGCGTACAAAAATTTCTTTTTCTCGATTTCAATTTCTTAACATAACAAATCACAATATGTCTGTTGATACATCGTCAGATTCTACTGGTGAAGTTACCCGAACTTCATTAGGTAATTTGCAATTAGCAGCAGTTGCAATTCAGAAACTTCCTTTCTGGATTTCCAACCCCGCTGCATGGTTTCGCATCATGGATGCACAATTTTCCGCAGCTAATATCACAACTGAACTTACTAAGTTCAATCATGCGCTTAGCATGTTAAGCGCAGCGGAATGTGAGCAGTCGATGGACATCATCGACAGCATTCCAGCGGAAAATTCTTATGTTTATTTTAAAGATGCCATGATTAAGAGATTTGGAGAATCTGAGGACCATAAGTTGAGACGACTTATGAATGGAATCGATCTAGGAGATTTAAAACCTTCTCAACTTTTAGGTCGAATCCGTTCTCTCGCAGGAAACAACTTTCCTGTTGACATTATTAAAAAGTTTTGGCTACAACGACTTCCTTCTCAAATTCAAGCCATTTTAACAGTGTCCTCGGGTTCCCTTGACGAGTTAAGTGAAATCGCCGATAAAATTGCTGACACTTCTTGTTTTCCGCAATTAGCAAGTGCTTCGATTAATAAGTCGTCAAATGTACAACATTCAGAAATGGAATCTTTACAAAAACAAATTACCGCTTTAACTTCAATGGTTAACGAACTGGCGCAAATTTCAAGACGAAGTCGAAACTTTAATCGGTCTTTTAATGGTAATCGTAATGGGCGATCCAAATCGCATAACCGTTCACAAAGCAGATCACGAACGTCTGATGATTTTTGCTTTTATCATAGACGTTTTGGAGATAAGGCCACAAAATGTAAAGAGCCATGCAAATTTTCTAAAGAAAAAAACTAACTCGGGTGTTAGAAATGGCGACATCTGACACGAGTCCAAACTCTAGTCGCCTTATAATACCGGATAAAACATCCGGCTTACGTTTTTTGATTGATACAGGCGCGGAAATTTCGGTAGTTCCTAAACATAATTGCGATCATCGCGTTATTGATCCAAACTTGATTCTGACCGCTGCAAACTGCACAAAAATCCATACTTTTGGCACACGTAAAATTACGATTTCACTCAAACTTAGACGAAATTTTGAGTGGAATTTTATTATTGCTGACGTCGAACGACCAATTTTAGGAGCAGATTTCCTTCGTCATTTCGGTCTGGTCGTAGATCTTAAACAACGACGTTTAATCGATCCTCTAACTAACGTCAATTCAGCCATAGGTCAAATCGTAAAAGGACCTTCTACAGTGTTGTCTGTCTTAACAGCCACACATGAGAATCCTCGAGTTCAATCATTACTTGCACAACATCCGAACATTTTTCAAACAAATAGAACAAATTCAAATAAATTGCATGTAGTTCGTCATTTCATCATTACAGAAGGACGTCCAGTCTTTTGCAAACCTCGACGACTCTCACCTTCTCGTTTAGCTATCGCGAAGGCCGAGTTCGGCAAAATGGTAGACCATGGCATTTGCAGACCATCAGACAGTCCTTGGGCTTCACCACTTCACATGGTTCGAAAGAAAGATGGAAGTTGGAGACCTTGTGGGGATTACCGGGCACTTAATGCACAAACAGTCCCGGACAAATATCCAATACCACACATTCAGGATTTTGCCCAACAACTTGATGGTTGTTCTATTTTTTCAACAGTTGATTTGGAACGTGCATATCATCAGATTCCTCTGAACGAGGATGACGTTCCAAAAACAGCTATTACCACACCTTGCGGTTCATATGAGTTCATGCAAATGACTTTTGGTTTGCGCAATGCTGCGCAAACTTTTCAAAGGTTCATTTTTTCCATTTTGAGGGATCTTGATTTTTGTTTCGTCTACATTGACGACATCTTGATCGCCTCAAAGTCAATAGAAGAACATTTCATTCATCTCGATAAACTTTTTCAGCAACTAGAAAAGTACGGTTTAGTAGTCAATTTAGCGAAATGCCACTTTGCTAAAGCTCAAGTGGATTTCTTGGGTCATTCCATCAACTCAAATGGAATTCTTCCAATGGCTTCTAAGGTCGAAGCTATTATTTCTTACCCACAGCCAGCTACTATTCACGAGTTGAGGCGTTTTCTCGGTATGATTAACTTTTACCGAAGGTTCATACCGCATGCAGCCACATCTCAGTCTATTTTAGACAAGTACACAGAAGGTAGCAAGAAAAAACGTGATAAGTCCATTATTCCATGGAATCCTGAGTCTATTAAAGCTTTCAATTGTTGCAAAGAACAATTAGCTCAGGCGGCTACACTAGCGTATCCTTCTTCTTCAGCAGCACTTTCGCTTGTGGTCGACGCTTCAGATACAGCCATCGGGGCTGTATTACAGCAAAAAACTTCAAATGCTTTACAACCATTAGCATTCTTTTCGCGGAAACTTTCTGCAGCACAGCGAAAATACAGTGCCTACGATCGTGAGCTTTTGGCAGCTTATATTGCCATTAAACATTTCAAGTTCATGCTGGAAGGAAGAATTTTCACACTTTTCACTGATCACAAACCACTTATTTTTGCTTTCAAACAAAACGCTGAAAAAGCTTCTCCACGTCAGCTAAGACATCTGGATTTCATCGGTCAATTTACAACGGATATTCGACATATATCCGGTTCAGATAATGTCGTCGCCGATGCATTATCTCGCATTGACGAGATTTCCATTCCGGCATCGGTAAATTACTCTCAAATTGCTGACGCTCAGCTGACTGACGAAGAGTTACCTTTAATCAAAAAATCAACAAGTTTGAAAATGTTGCCTATTAACGTTGAAAATTCCTCTAAGCAACTTTGGTGTGACGCCTCTCAAAACACTTTGCGGCCTTACATACCTTCAACGTTGCGTAAGAAGATTTTCGATGTGGTTCATGGAACGGCTCATCCAGGTATAAAAGCAACAACTAAACTTTTAGTTAAAAAGTTTGTTTGGCCATCTATCAATAAAGACTCACACATCTGGTGCAGAGAATGCATAGCTTGTGGGAAAGCCAAAATTTCTCGTCACGTTAAAAGTCCACTCGGCAATTTCGAACCAGTAATCGAAAAATTCGCTAATATCCATATTGATTTGGTTGGACCTCTTCCTACTTCGGAAGGCTTCACTTATTGTCTTACGGTTATTGATCGTTTTACACGTTGGCCTGAAGCTTATCCAATTGTGGATATTCGAGCAGCAACTGTTGCTAACACGCTTATAAGAGAGTATATTCCTCGTTACGGCACTCCAGTCACGATTGTAACTGACCAAGGACCACAATTCGAAGCTTTACTTTTTTCGGAATTAGGCAAAGTTTTGGGATTCAAACGAAGCAGAACTACTGCTTACAATCCCAAAGCCAATGGCATGTTAGAACGTTGGCATCGAATCCTTAAAAGTTCTCTAATGTGCAAGGCATCAGAAGGATGGACTCGCGAACTACCGTTCATTCTTCTTGGACTTCGCTCAATCGTTAGACAAGATGTTGATGCCACTCCAGCTGAATTAGTTTATGGTCAAAATTTACGTTTGCCGTACGAACTTTTACACACTGATTCTAGCACGTCACAGGTAATATCTCCTAGCGACTATGTCCAGAGGCTTCGACAGCTCATGCGTTCAGTGAAACCAAAATTACCTACCGCTCACACTCCCACTAACACTTTCGTTTTTAATTCACTTAAAGATTGTGAACACGTGTTTGTTCGTCAGGATCAAGTGAGGAAATCGCTTCAACCACCTTATGAGGGACCTTTCAGAGTTTTAAAACGACACGACAAATTCTTTACACTTTCCTTTAATGGTAAAGAAAAGAATGTCTCAATTGATCGGCTTAAACCTTCATTCAATTCTTCTCAACATCAGGCATCAATTAAAAAACGCGTGACTTTTGCATCCCAACCATCCATGATGCGAACCAGATCGCAAACGGGTTCGTTTAATATTAACGAGAAGGACCTTTAGCCCTCCTCTAGGAAGGGGGTGTGTGGAGAGTTGGTTGAATTTTAACAAATCAACCAATTAATTCCATTTACAAATATACTTTACACTTACAAATATACTTTACACTTACACTGACAGAAATATACTTTATATATTTTAAATAAAAATCAAGTGAACCGAAAAATGAAAAATATAGAAGTAATTGTTTTTTATATAGTGAGTTGGAAAATATCATTCACACAGGGTGAATATAATTTGTAATGAATAAAAAGTTTATTATAATTTAATGTTATCAAGATTAATTTAATTAAAAATAAGCTAATAATATTAATGTGGTGTATTAATATAATGATATTATAAATATCATTAAAATCCGCACAACAAAGCAAACTGCGACAACTACCGCCCGACAGCCATTACTTCAGTGCTCTCGAAAGTAATGGAAACTGCTACCGCAAAATCATTCAATATCTCCAGGATAACCAGCTAATCCATGATCGTCAGTATGGGTTCCGTTCTGGAAGGTCGACGGGAGATCTTTTGGTCTACCTGAACGTTCGAACTCACCGCGAAGGTCAAGTTCTTGCACTTGACATTTCAAAAAGCTTTTGACAGAGTTTGACATGAATGCCTCATAGTGAAGCTTAGGGCCATAGGTGTTAATGCTACCCTTGTTCAATGAATTGAACATTTTTTGTCCAAACGCACTATACAAGTAGTACGAGGGGAGGTCAAAAATTTCGCGGAATGAAGATAATGGACAAGGAAGGAAGGAAATATTTGTACCTATAGGTATTCTAGCACGCAATACAGATATAAATACAAAGTTTCGGTCAAATCGAATTACATTTTAGTTATCGCCAAGTCAAAAAGTCAATTGGAAAAAACACACTCACTATGGACAAAATTGAGTTTCGTGCGATCATAAAGTTCCTTACCAGGCAAGGAAAAACGCCACAAATCATTTTAGAAGAAATGTCATCTGTTTACAGGGACTATTGCCCTGGAAAAACGATGATTTATAAGTGGCATAGTTTATTCAGGCAAGGTAGAGAGTCAATTGAAGATGATAAACACTCGGGCCAGCCGATTGAGGCTACTTCCTCTATAATCATCGAAAAAGTGGAAAAACTTGTTCTCGAAGATGATCGTTTAAAGAAGAAACAAATCGTAAAAATTGTTGGTTTACAACCATTTTGTATATCCTCCACGATCATCTCGACATGTCTAAAGTCAGCGCAAGATGTGTGATAATGCTCTTAACGGTTCAGAAAAAACAGCGCGTCGAGTGTTCACAAGA
Organism: Chorisops tibialis; assembly: GCA_963669355.1. Taxonomy (NCBI): domain Eukaryota; kingdom Metazoa; phylum Arthropoda; class Insecta; order Diptera; family Stratiomyidae; genus Chorisops; species Chorisops tibialis. The sequence continues at coordinate 164,122,754 of OY770263.1, read as the reverse complement.
GTTTTTGGATCTCTGTAGCTAGAACAGGGATGAAATTTTGACCCGGATTGTAGCTGAGGACCAAACTTGGGTTTGTCATTTGGAGCCTGAATCAAAGCAGGAGTCAATGCAGTGGCTCCGCAAAGACGCTTCACCCCCAAGAAGTTTAAGGTCTCACAATCCGCCGGAAAAATAATGGCCACTATTTTTTGGGATTCAGAGGGGATTTTGATGTTCGACTATAAAGAAAAAACACAAAATATCACAGGGAGATGGAAACCTGCTACAAAAGTTGAAGGTTGCCATCAAATACAAATGTAGAGGAAAGTGGACTCTGGGTGTGCTGCTTTTGCACGATAACGCACCTGTTCATAAGAGCCACGTTGCAGTTGCTGCCCTATAGAATATAATTAGCTAGGGTGTAGCCTAGTAGGTAGCGTGTTGGTCTTGTAATGCGAAGGTCGTGAGTTCAAATCCCGGTCGGCGCAATATATAATTCCGGCACATTGCCTGCTTGGATATACCTTGGTCACCTCAATCTAAGAAAATCAAAAATTCGTAGAACGAGGGTTGTGCGAAGGGCTGACAACCCTTCCACAATAAGTAATGAAAAATGTTAAGGAACCTGAATATCAGGAGGCCAAGGTCCGATTTGGGCTGTAGCGCCATTGTAGAAGGAGAAGAAGAATATAATTATAGTCCTGATCTGGCCCCTTCCGATTACTATTAGTTTCCAAAACTGAAGAAAGAACTTGGGGAAAGAAAATTTACCAACGATGAACAGGTGAAGTTGGCAATTTCAGCCTACTTTAAAGGCCTTGAAAAAAAAATGTTTTTTAGAATGAATTAACAAGCTTTATGAGAGATGTGATAAATGTATTGGGTTTAAGGGAGAATATATTTAAAAGGAATAATAATAACTTGTTTAATTTTCCCCCATTCCCTGTCATTCCTACCCTCGTAAGATAACAAAAAAAAACATAAGTAAAATGTATGAGAAGTTGCACTTATCGAGCAATTTTTATAAAGATGTACTTATCGGATAAACAAGAGTAAGAATTTAGGTATTACGAAAATCGAGACTCGAATTTCCACAGAATTTATGCGATAACATTAAATAAAATTTGAAGCATCTTAATGCCGACGATTTCTTATGATTTAAGCTTAAAGAACGATGGCATGAGAGAACGATGGAAAAATCGAATTGATTAAACAACAAAGCTTTAGATGTGGGCGATGTAAACAACAACAAGACCCTTGGATCAAAATATGTTTGTTGTATATATACTTACATTCGATAATCGTTAATCACCTTGGACATCATTTATGAAGCTTTATTTTTTATTTTTATTATTATTATTATTATTATTAAATTCAACGTAGTATCAACCACCAAATTCTATTCACCATAAAAAAAACTACTTGACCGATTTTATGTAGAGGAGTGGCGCTTAAAAAACAAACGTACGTTCGTTTCGATTATCACACCTTGTTATCGTAAAAAACCAAACCGCTGAATTTTAATACGAAAATATTAAATCACACCATTAACTGAAATGTTTTATAGAAAGCGGGAATTTCAACTCGTATTAATTATTTAGCGACTTAGCGTTATTTGTAAAAAGCGTGTATCGCGCGTATAAAGCATAAGACTAGAGTAAAGCACTTCAATTTTGTATTTTTACGATTATTATTATTATTGAATTTTATTCGCTGATTGTTTACGTTTTTTTTACGAAAATCGAAAAAGCCGTAATTTTAACTTTTTGCTGACTTAAATTTTAAAACTTATTTCATAGATATCACAGCCTCAAAATTAATAAGATTTTAAAAATTAAAACAAGTTTTTTTTTTTTTTTTTTTGATTAGAATATCGCGTTTTCTTCACACCCAAACAACTTATGTTTTCGTTGTTGTTAAAATATTTCAGTAGGCATATATCGTAGCAGCAACAACAATTATTTTCCGAGCTTTTCTTATAAACGAGGAAACAGTCATTATTCGAAAATGACTCATCGATCAGGCAACTTACAGCACTATCGAGTTGTACAAGAAGAATGGTTTTTCTATATAGCAGATACTTTGCGATTAAACGAAATTTTGGCTTAAACTTATCCACTGCACTATCGCACAAAAGTCCTTAATTTAACGATTTTATTTTGATTTAGAATTTGATTCACAGTTTTTTTTTTGGACTAATTCCAAACCCGACCGAATCGGGAAAATTTATAAACGACTCTCGTTTTTCTTTTCCTTCCCGATATAAGAAAGCTGACTCGTCTGAAGCGTATTCTATAAGGACGGAGAGAGTATTGCTGGGGAGTAACGAGCAAACTTGTGTATAATCACGACTCAAAGACTGTGCTGTGCGACTACGGAAAACGAGGACGAGGGTGTTTTTCAGCGATACATATCCGACAGAGAGCGAGCTTATATCCGGAAAAAAATCAATTTCACTAGAAAGAAAATGTCCAGCCATATGGTGTTTTCCTTGGAGCGGAGGAGAAAACTCACTCACCACACGAATTGTATACTATACACATTGCGCGAAATAGGGGGTCCCCCAGTTTCCGGAGAAAAAAATCGAAATCGAAATTTCCATGTGTATAGAGCGTTTTGATTTAGTGGCAGCTTTATGGAAAACCATCACTAAGGGAGTGACGATGGAGGAATTTTAAAATGTTTTCTTTTTCAAATTCATAGAGAGTTTATGTTTGTGCGCATGGCATATGGCAATGAATTTGTTTAGTTGGAGAGTTTGGCACCGGTTGATTTCTCGTTGGAATTTGAAATGGAGCTTTTTAAGGGTTGCCAGAAATTTCAGGAAAATGAGTACAGTTGTTGAGTTAATAATTAAGCATAGTGTCTGCCTGACGCTTCGCTTGTAAAAACACATACAGTCAATAAATACAGATTGTAGTTACTCTCGTTTAATAGATATTGCAGGACATTTTTCAAACTTTCTTGGCCTTTTTCTCACTAGTTAGCCTGAGAAGTATTCTGTCTGTCATATCCCTATCGACAGTTGGAAATACGGAATATTTTTTGTTTCGTGCACAAGTCTCAGTTGCAGAACTTAACCCGCTGACAATCAAGTCACCTCCAAGAAATATTTGGCATTTAAAAAAAAACAATTGGGAGCGCTGAACAACTTCTTCAATGCCTTTAATTGGAAGTTGTGCTTCGATTCCAATTACTGCGATGAAACTTTTAGTCTTGTTACCCAGATTATCCTGAAAAGTATGAAGCTCTACATACCAGTCATAAGAGAGGCAGACCGTCGAAGGATTCTTGGTTCAATAATGATTGTCCCGATGCCATTCAGGCCAAGAAACAAGCCTGGAAATCCATACTTAAGCGTGTTAACTTTCAACATGACCTAAAACTTCGACGGAAGATCCTTCAGTGCCCTAAATGCTCGAGATTATACTGGTCATTCGTCAAAAAGGTCAACAACAATTTCATTTCTTCTCTCTTCTCTTCGCTCCTAGACGATTAAAAATTAATGAGCATCTGAATTTGGCCCAGCATATCTTTGATGTTGCCCTCGACGCCTCTAAAGGTCTAGGTGTTCAAAAGAGAAAAAAATACTTCACGCCCAACGACCTAGCAACCATCTGTAAGGCTTATATTAGACCAAGTTTAGAGTAGAACTCGCATGTTTAGGCTGGGGCACCCAAAACACACCTCGCGTTGCTCGACCGTATTAAAAAACATGCATTCCGATTAATTGGAGACGAGACCATCCGGTCTTCTATCGATTCTCTCGCGCATCGCAGTAATGTCGAAGTAGTTAGAATTTAGTATCGCTATTTCCATGGTAAATGAAATGCGGAACTAAACGCACTCATTCCTTCTCTCTATACTTTTCCTCGGGATACTCGTCAAGCTGACCATGCACACGAGTACACAGTCAAGCCTTTGCCTATAGGCAGTCATTCATTTCGCGAACTTTGTAACACACTACCGGCCAAAGTATTTTCTAATGAGTACAACCTACAGTGCTTCAAAAGCAATGTCCACCATCACTTTCATCTCTCTCCAACCAAATTAACTTTAATTTTTTTTCAATTCCTATACCGACATAGCAGTGCATTATAGGGTGACCCCCTAAGTTATACTCGGTGCCTTAAAAAATCGAATGACCACTTCGAAGCAGTGATAGACCTGTTCAAGTGAAATTCGAAAGATTTTGTATTTATGAAGTGAAATTTATCCGACAAACATGCATCAATGAAACTGAAGACTGTTCCATCGTCCAGAAAGGTTATAGCTACTGTTTTCTGAAATTTTTGACATATTTGGAAAAAGGAAGAATGATCGCAGGCTAGTATTATGCGCAAATATTGAGCACAGAGTACAACAACGAGTAGGACAGCTCAGCTAAAAATGCGACCCGGCTCCGAAAATTTGCCGAAAACACACTCGTGTTTCATCGCCGATACGTGTGCTTCCTCTCTCTCACGCTTACAGTAAACATTTAATGTGATCTTTCCATTTCATTCTCGCAAAGATTTTTTTTTTATTAGACAAGAGCAAGCGAAAAATATCGAAAACATTGAGCGGAAAGAGAGTCGTCGACCACCCGCCGACCATCACCCGCGCACCCGCCGTCCAAGTTGAATACGACGCGAGCAAAAGCTGTAAGAACGCCATGTACGAGAATGAGAGGTAAGAAGTGTCGCGGACTCGGCGCACATGTTTCACCAAAACTGAAAACCGGAATTTGAGGTGGAAAAAACCTGAATTTGAGGCGAAGCACGTGACAAACATGTTAACCCGGGCAAGTATACGAGTGGTCCTACTCTGTAAATGTACTCTGATTGGGCAAGCGAAATCGAACCTTTTCGATAGCAGTAATATACCTGTGTAAGTGCAATTGCTGTTCATGAAGCATATACCCTTCGCTACCCGTCGGTAAAGTACAATAAAATCGCCACTCAAAGCGGATAAGAAATAGTAACCTCTAGTGCCTCTAGTAACTTTTATCAGCAGAGCTGAAACAGTTAACACTCAAAGAAAATACAAAGAGGCTAATCGAGGCTGCCAGGAGGTACCACCGCAACCAAGGCAAAACAGCAAACGAAGCGCACAATCTTGCTTTCCAGCCAATGGATAAAACGTTATCACCAGCACAGAATAGGACAATGAAAAGAGGCAGGATCTCATCTACAACACCGCCATCTGTTGGAAGTGATAACAAAAGGCCTAAGACCTTAAGTAAAAGAGTCGTGCTTTCTGCGATTTCTCAATCGATTGAATATTTGGAAAAAGGAAGAAAGACTACAAGTTAGTATTGTGCTCAATTATTGATGCGATTCGACGATGCATTTAAGAGAAAACGACCTCACTTGATAACTCTGTGGATGGGGCAGTAGAATACACCCACAGCCAGTCCCGCTTGCCCTAACAATGACAAATGGATGCTTACTGAATCATAGGCTTATCTTAAAATCTAACTGATACGAGAAACGGAAACAGCGCCTCGGCTACAGACGGAATCCATGGTAAAGACTATGACTGGCTTCCGAAACGTTCGAACATTGAATGACGTTGAAAGAGCTGGGGTCACTCGGTACAAATACAGTCAATTAGTGATCGAACCTCAAATGGAGCACTATAACAACTAAATCTTGAGCGAGGTCTGCTGAACAGGATCAGGATAAGAACGAATCCCAAACGGTAACAGCATATTTTGTATGTTGCTCCTTAGTGTGCGTGGCGATCGTCCTCACACCGAAATCAGCTGGGAACCGATGTCGTATAGGATTGTCGTCGTCAGACTCAGAGCCAAGAACAGATATTTCACAATTCTGACCTTCATCTACGTGGCCAAAGTCAGACAACGATCCTCTTCAACGTGATATTGATGCAGAAACCAAAATAACCACTTGTAATGTCGTAAATATATAGTATACGTGGATGATACACTGCTGCTTTATAGAGGAAGAAGCCAGCAGGAATTGGAAACATTGATCAACACTGACATCAAGTTATTTAAGAACTGGCTGTTAGGCAACAGGTTAACATTAAATGCAGAGAAGACCAGCTTCATGATATTCAAGCAAAGAAATAAAGCTTATATTGATGCAAAAATTAACATAGATGGATTTGAATTGTGTAGAACAAAACAAGTCAAGTATTTAAGACTAACGATCGATGAAAATCTATCATGGTCACAACACATTGATAACATCCGCAAGAAAGTAGCACCCATCACTGGACTATTACGACGGAATTAATTTCTACCTACACCAATAAAAGAAATTTTGTATAATGCGTTTATACTTTCAAACATAACATATGGACTTATAATATGGAGCCAAACATCTATGTATAACCAAGAGAGAATATCAAGACTCATGAACAAAAGCATTAAAGCTGTATATAATTTACCACATCTTACACCTTCGGCTGACCTTTATGAAAACTACAGCATTCTAAACCTTCAACAAACCTTAAATCTTGAGCGGTCAAAATTAATGTACAATATAATTAGCCAAGGATTAAAATCATCAATACTAATAACGTATAGTACGGACATTCACAATTATAATACAAGAAATGCTAGTGCGATTAGAAACAGAAACTGTAGGACAAATAGACTAAGAAAGGATCCCATTTATGAATCAATACTGTACTACAACTCCTTGCCAAACGAAATTCGACAAGCGAAGGATATCAGATGCTTCAAGATTGCAGCAAAAAAATACATAAAACATAACAGAATTATGATTGGGCGTAAAGCCCAATCATATGGTACTCTAGATGACATATTTACTTACCTTTTGCTTGGGAGGTGGTAAAAGCAGAGAGGGAGGTTTGTAATTTTTGTATGTAACACTGAATGTAGTATATAAAATATTTCATGCTGAATTTAAAGTTTTTTGCTTTCATAATTTTCGAGGAAATTAAACAATTTTTGTCTGAATTTATGATATTTGTATGGGAGGTGGCAGAGAAAGTGGAAGATTTTGGATGATTTTGAATCTGCTTATCAACTTCCTAATCACATTGCTTTGTTACAATTTTAAAGTCGATAGCTCTCATATTTCTTGACCTTTCAATACAAAAATTTGTATGGGAGGTGGTAGAAGGAGTGAGGTGAAGGCGATATTTTTTTAGCATTTATTAAAATTAGTAAGGGACAGATTGTGGCAAAATTTTAAGTTTCTACTTCTTCTAGTTTCTATGAAAATCGGTTAAATGCATTTACCAAAATTCTGCATTTGTATGGGAGGGGGTAGAATATCTGAATCAAAACCAAATTTTTTGACATCAATTATATTTATAATAGGATACTTTTCTCAAATTTTAAAGTTGATATCTTAGACGGTTTTGAAGAAAACTAATTTAATTGAAATTCCGAAATTTCGTAAAATTTGTATGGGAGGGGGTAGAAGGACTGAGGTAAAGTTGATAGTTTTTCGAAAATTAGTTGCAATTATAATAAAATTAATTATGACAAAAATTGGTTCATTTAGCTTTGCAAGTTGCAATGCAAACCGAATAAATGGATTTTTGAAAATTGTGCATTTGTATGAGAGGTGGCAGAAGGAGTAAAGGGATCATATCAATATTTCTTGAGGTCAATGATATTTATATCATTATACTATAACCTAATTTTTAAGTCAATAGCTGGAAAGGTTTCGGAGGAAAATCGATTTCCTTAAATTTCGAAATTTCATGAAATTTGTATGGGAGGGGGTAGAAGGAGTGGGGGGATGTGGCCCGTTCACGAACTTAAAGTTACTTTTTTGCTAAAAATGATACACAACAAATTTCAGCACGATAGCTCTAAGCGTTCGAGAGTTATGTTGTAGACAGACGGACAGACGGACGGACAGCAACTCGGAATCGAAGTTTTTGAGCGACAACAAATATTTCTGTACCCTTGGCGGCTCTGTGCGAGCATTATTTCTTAGCGTTACAAACGGTAAGGCAAACACAATATACTCTCAGATTTCATCTAGAGTATAAAAATACATAGAACTACTAAACAATCAAATAGCAGCTATTAAAACCCGTTTATGGTTTAAAAAAGAAACCACGATCCGTTTCCCTTATACCAGCACGCGGCTATCTGGGGAACAATCACTGTTTTAATATGTGGATCAACGCGCTTGGGAACTATTAACTCGTTTCTCCTCTTTAAGAAGACTGATTCGAGTAACAGCCTATTGTCAACGCTTCATTTTCAATCTCCGACAAAAGCAGAGGGCTCTTCGCACTAGTGATCATCTTCGACCGTGGGAACTGAGGAATTCCCTAAATTTCTGGATAAAATATACGCAGCATCGAGATTTCTCTCAAGAAATTAATTCTATTAGTCGTGGTCTTAATATAAATCAGCAAAGTAGGCTGAAAGATCTCAATCCATTTCTCGACAAAGAAGCTATCCTTCGAGTTTGAGGTCGCCTAGGACTTTCCGAACTCTCCTACGATCAGAAGCACCCCGTAATACTTGACTCGAACGCATCGCTTTGTTCACTTCTGATAGCGGACGCTCACCATCGAACTTTACACGGGGGACCACAACTGCTACTTTCATATCTTCGATCGCAGTATTGGATCATAGGCGCACGCAATAAAGTTTGCAGTTACGTGCAGCAGCGCCAACGGTGTATACGTTTTCGTGCCCAGATAAAGCATCAGTTGATGGGTATGTTACCTACGGAACGAGTAACACCTTCACGACCATTTAAGCATACAGGAGTTGATTATGCAGGTCCAATTAGTGTACGCACTGCTAAGGGACGAGGACACAAATCTACCAAAGGTTACATTGCTATTTTCATATGCTTCGTGACTAAAGCGGTACACATTGAGGTTGTCAGCGACTTAACATCAAGCGCCTTTCTTGCTGCTTTTAGGTGTTTCGTATCACGTCGAGGCGTTTGTAAGCATTTATACAGTGATAATGGAACAAACTTTGTTGGCGCCGATAGGGAGCTTCGATGTCTTTATCAGAAATGCGTTTCTGAAAACTGCAAGGAAATTGCCGAGCTTTTGGCAAATGACAACACAGACTGGCATTTCATACCACCTGCTTCCCCACATCTTGGAGGATTATGGGAGGCAGGTGTTAAATCTCTTAAGCATCACCTACGACGCACAATCGGCGAACAAACGCTTACCTACGAGGAGCTTTCAACGCTTCTCATTCAAGTGGAAGCCTGTCTAAACTCTAGGCCGTTATCCATTAAACAATGACGCAGAAGACTTGATAGCACTCACACCTGGGCACTTCCTTATTGGCACGGCGCCATTGACTGTTCCAGAGCCCACCACACTTAATATGACATTACATTGATTGTCACGTTGACAATTGCTTCAGAACATGCTACAGAATATGTGGAATAAGTGGTCATCAGACTACTTGATAACGTTGCAGCAGCGTTACAAATGGCAACATGCGACTAGATCCATCACCGTTGGCGATATTGTCGTAATCAAGGACGAGCGTCTCCTACCTGCAAAATGGATAATGGGAAAGATCATCATCACTCACCCTGGGCCTGATGGTATCGTTAGAGTCGCCACGGTCAAATGTAAGGACTCTACTATTCGCCGACCAGTAACGAAACTAATAGTGCTGGTGGCAGAGAAATCGTATACCCTAGATGACAACGAAAACAACAGCTGCCAAGGCGGGCGGCATTCCAAACTCAACGCGGAGGATGCTTCGTCGGACTGACGAGGCGGGCGAAATGTTTGGGCCTCTCAAAATCATACTCATCGAATTAGTTGTTAAAATCACAATTTTTAATGTTCACAATTCTGGCCTGGTAACTTCGTCATATTCTTGTATATAAATCCTAAACTCAGTTAGTTCTTTTTTTGAATGTTAAAATTAAATTCAATCATGTACCGACATAATAACCGTTGCTTTTTTTTACATTGAATTCGGTACCTGTTGCTACTTGAGTTGCCGGCCAGTTAGCCAGTAGACGTCGAGAACAAAACTTGCATTAAATAAAAATCGTGGATTAACTTTCGTTTTTTTTTTTTTTTCTTATATCAGTTCACGTCCGATAGCCGCAGTATACTTGTATAGCTCGTACAGGTGTTTTTCACATTCGAAAAACATTTACATTTCACATGTCAAAGTACCGAACTATTTTCCGTGACTGGTGGATCATAAACTTCGGAAACTTCACAATGATAAGAAAAACGCATACTATCAGCTCTTCTAGTCATTGAAGAAGTGCCTGCTGTGACCCCGCAGGGCGGGAGCTAGAATGGTTCGTCGATTCCAGTAATTCGCGTTTTGCGCTTGGCAACTCCACGGACCTAGCTGATCGATCAGTAGCAAAGTTATTCACAAACTTGGACTGAAGTGGGTGGCAGCCCACAAAGAGCGGGCCGAAGGTTTAAAACCTGGTACAACGAGGAAGATGCTGATCACAAATCATGTATCGGTGGTGTACAGAAGATATACAGGCTCTGTGGGAATATAGGCATATAGACCCACGGGGCAATAATTGCTGAACAGACGGAAACAGTAACAGAAGAACCGATGTAACAGATGAACCGATGAAACAGATGTGATGAATCGAAATGCTGATGATGAGATTAGTGAACCGAAGGGAGCGAAACGCAGGGGTTCGGTATAGTCAGGACGGCTTAGTAGCACTCTAAGGGGAGAGAAGTCTGAGGTTTTGTCTGATGTATGATAGGTTTGCGGAAATATGTAGCGATCTGAAGTGAACGAAATGCTATAGTTATCTGAAGGAAGTGAAACCGGAGGTAAACGTGAAGGCTTAATGTTGACTGGTAGTGCATGATAAACGCGGAAGAAAGCAGTGACCATCAGTGGCGTGGCGTGACTTTATAGCTAGCAAGCAATTATTTTTGAAATATATTGGTTTATTACGATTAACCAATATATGTATTATAAATATTATTAATACCTCTCTCGTCAGCTGCTTGAAATATTATTAATTTTGAGAACGTGATATAAAAAAAATATCCACATTACCCCTACTACCACTCAGGAGCTTAAAGCGTCTAAATTAATAAATTAACGGACTATCCATATTGTTCTATCCCTTCAAAGGTGGCATTTTATTTGCTAGGGTGGTAACGGACCGAAATTCGAAGAAATATTTTAGTGACGTCTTGCTTTGACAGACCCTTCATAATTTTTTTTTTTATTAAATATAAGCTTTAAAAATGTGGAATAATTATTTAATTGTTAAGTTTCTAGATTTTATTTCCTTAATAAAAAAAAAGTAAAGACGTCCAAAAAAAGATGTCGCCCGATCTGCCCAAGTTTCCGATTCGTTTCCACTCAAAGCACCACCAATATTGCCAGATCAGACCTCTTCACAATTTCCTTCCTGATCATGTTTCAGCTAGTACAGAAATCTCAATACTGGCAATACTTTTATCGAGAGCCAGAGCTTGTGACTGAAAGCACTGGCTGGAAGCAATTGCGTTAACGCATCTCTCCTTCCTATAGAAGACGTACTTGCGCTCGCCGCGAGCGAAAATGTTATTCGCCTTGGTCGGCGGTTTCGTTCTCTTGTATATGTGACTAAAAGCAATGAGAGGAAAGGTGGAAGCATTTTAATGCGACGCAATTCCCATTCCTACTGAAGTCAAACTTGCGCTCGTCGCGCGAGAAAATTTTTCTCGTATTGGCCGGGGCGGTCTTGTATATGCATTTTAAAAATCGCATCTTTTCCCTGTGGAAGGTTTTCAATTTTCGTTGGTCAGAAAAAGCGTGAGAAAATAAGCTGTCCTGAGCACGTAAATGGTCTAAACAGTGGTAGACGAAAATAAAGACATTTCCATATTCGTGCTGATTTCAGTTAAGCTTTTCTAAACTGAATAAAGGGCAAAACCTAAGGAAAGCATTGCTCCCCTTGCATCATCGGACGACACGCCACTGGTGACCATGGTGATCGAAATACACTGTATCTGGAGATGTACATGTTTAAGTAGAAGTGGAAGCGAAACTGATGATATTGATCGAACATCTGATAAGTGGAGAAAGGAACTGATGCGACATGACTTGGATAAATCCGCACATCAATGGATTAGGTCCCTTCGTGATAAACGTAGCGGTGAAGGTTATGTCCGTATACCGGGCAGAGTAGCTGTTCCTCGTTTCTAGGCGTTGTGTTTACAAACGAACGTCATGACCCATATACTGGTAGAGATTTAGATAGGTCTCGCATCCAGCAGTATGGATGCAGAACTTAAAATAGGTTAATGTACTGAAGTGTAGTGTTTTTATTAGCCTCTATCAATCACTTCGTCATTATCCCGAGTTCACCCGCTGCCATTCGTCACCAGTCATCTGTCGTTCGCTGTCGTTGTTATTCGACATTCCAATCGATATTCGAAATTATTTCGTTCTTGTTCGGTTTTTTTTCTGTTGGTCGTGTCTCGTGTAGTTTGCTACTTGATAGAATGCTTGAGTTCGTGCACGTGTTTATTTTCGAGTATTATGAAAAGAATGCAATTTAGATCTTCTTTATGGCTGCTGATCGCGCGTATATTTGTTTGAAGACCTTGATATTCCGATTAACTCGCATAGTATTCTTTGTGGTGTTCGTACGCGCGCATTAATTTGGTGATAAACAAGTAGAGCTGACTTTTCACATTACTTTAGAGTACAGGGGAAGACTGCGGATAACATGCAACAGTAACATAAACTGCGACCAACGAATCCTGTTGAACGACGAGCAAATTTTCACGGTAGAAGAATCGTTCAATAAACAGAACAATAGCGTGTATGCTCTGTCATCAAAACACGCAGCAGTAGTCGTTGCGAGGTCCAGAGAGGTCATCTGACTTATGTGATAGATTGGTGGGGAGTCTCATATGACGGGTTCACCGAGCTCTATTTTTATAAAACTTCGGTGAAGATCTACTTAAGAACCGTTTTGGAAAGCATTGCGAAGTCCCTCAACACGAAAATATAAATAATAAACCATGGATCTTTCAACAAGCCTGCTCCGCCCCATAAATCAAAAATATGCCAAACGTGGCTAAAAAACCATGTTTTGGACTTCGATGAATCAGCCAAGTGGCCCGCTGGCTGAATCCGTTGGACTACAAGTTGTGGCCCGTTTTAGAGGCAATGATTTGCCTACGGGTCAACCCAAACTTCAGTCTCTGAAGCACGCCCTCGTCCGAGCAGTGGAAAACTTTCCCATGTATGAGGTGCATGCTGCGATCGATTCGTGGCCGGAGAAACTTCGTGAGTGAATGGGGCAATAATTAGAAAAAAAGTTTCGAAAAATCTTTTTTCGTTTTCATTTTACCGCAAAAAAAAAAACAATGTGTCAATATTTATGCAAGGACTAGGTACTGTCAACTCTGTGAAACTGCTTCCGGCCAATTCCACTCTCAGGCTTGGTTGAAAAATTCATGTTTCAAGGTTTTATTATAAGGCCGCATCTGACTAAGCAATAGTAGTTCTTCTGTTCTTCTTCAATGGCACTACTGCTCACAAATCTAGCTTTGGCCTCCTGACCTTCAGAGTTCTTAACATTTATTTGTTATTGTGGAAGGGTTCTTCGCACAACCCTCTATCTACGAATTTTCCAATTTCGCAGATTAAAGTGGTCCAGACATATCCACGCAAGTCACCAAGCGACCTCCGCATTATAGACCAACACGCTACCTACTAAGCTACACCCAAGCAATAGTAGTTATCTGCACCTAATTTTACGAAAAAAAACTCTTACAAGTTCGTCTATTCGATCTTTCAACTCTTTGTTTCTATGTCCTACAGCCTCCAAAGCATGTCGGGCAACACATTAAGCTGTCAGGCAACACCTGAGTATATTTCTTTTTAAATATTGTGGTTTACAGAAAGATAGTTAAATTTCTTTTCACTCGGAGATCATCAAAACATTGTGAAATGAGGAGAGACTCTCGAATGATACCTGAAATTCTAACACAGCACTTATCTGCACAACAAAAGACAAACAAACAATGCCGACTAACACTCTAATCTTCTGGTTTACCTTTTAAGTAATCCTGGCTAGTTTCCATACCTCCTTTATTTACTTAAATCCTAGAATAAATCTCAGGTAGGCAGCCAGAACAGGTCAAATAGCACGTGCTCAAGCAAATCCTGTTTTCACGAAACGAATTTTTCATAAATCGATGGATTTCATACTGGGAAAGATGGTCAGGATTTTATGGGCGCCGTAGTAAAACAATAAATCGTTTCGCACCGTCAAGCAATTGCACAAAGCACTGTGTGAAAAATGGGATGAAGAAGAAAATTTAGGGAAAATTATGTAGGCGAAATAACTCGTGGTGCAAGAAACAATTTGAACAAATTCTAAGAAGAAAGCAATGTCCGTCAATTGGAAGTTCATTAGAATAGAATTTCTCGTATCGTGTACTTAAAATGTAACGGCATGTAATCAATGAGTAAAAACTCTTCACTCGACTAAGTGGGTACGGCTTGGCACCAACCAGACCAGCTGACACGGAAAGCTGGCCAGCTGGGAGGCGCTTCAAACTCGCATATTATGCCAGCCGGACCATAAACACTTAACCACTTCCCCGACCGTCGATTAATCTACTGAAAATTCCGGAAATGGTGCGATTGTGAAGCGAATTGCGCGATCCGGTCGAGACGACACTGCCACCGAGATTCGCGGAAATCGTTGCAGTACAGCTTGGCTTGGCGAGCGCAATCAACTCAGCGCTGGAATATGTAAAAAAAAAACACAAGCAGAAAAAATAACAGCGCAATGAAATGCAAGCGAGACAAGGTGTCCCCCAACCGACGACATAATCGCGTGAGTCATGCTCGAGCGGTGAAGTCAAGATTTACAGGTATGGGACTCATTTTTTCGACCAATTCTTTGGTCCTTGCGCCAAGACAAGGTCAAATACGAAGGAATTTCGGTGCAGCCGGGCATCAAATTCAACCCGGGCCTGTCAAATTTCCTCCCCACCGTGAATGTGACACTACACCAAAGGATGATCTCATTGATTTTCATTTTCGTGTTGCTCGCCCCAATTGCTTAACACATGTGCCTTTACCTGAAAAATCCAACTGTCGGGCAAAAAATCACCATGGAACATTGAAAATCGCCTAAACTTACCTGTTTCACGGGCAAATTTGAAAGAAACACCTCGTCAAGTCAAAGGTTTTCGTGATGTCCAACACGGCAGCTACGAAATCGCTTCAAAACATTTAAAAACTCTACTGGAACGGTCCGGCCCTCCGAGCGTTTTATTTCAGAATAATCCCACGCACGTCGCGTATCTTTCGAACTCGTAATTGTTAAAACAAAAACTTTCTTAAAAACAAAACGTGTATGAAATTAACGGAGAAGAAAAAAATCTTTGACGGGGAAAACTCTCTCCTTTGCGAGACGAACTTTGCACAAAAAAAAAAGACTCCACGAACCGAAAGAAGAAGAAAACTATCGGAACTTTTTGACAGAACACCACACAGAAGCGACAGACGAACAGCACTCACACTACTCCGGCCACAATGAAAATGGTGGCGTAGTTTTTTTTCGATTTTTTTCTTTTCACGCAGGTTTTCTGGGTCGATCCGGCGGAACGTAAACTATGAACGTAATGGAACCGGAAGTATGGAGAAAAATCGCTCAGAGATTTGTCGGGCTATTGCACGGGTTTTTCACGGAATTGCACAATTTTAAAAGCGCTCAGAGAGAACTTTGACGCTATTTTGAAGCAAATTTTTTATCGTACTCCTTTCACACACGGCGTGTACGAATTCACGCACGCACACACTTTAAGCACGCTGAAACGGGAAATAACGGTGCGAAGTTGGTAGCGAAAGAATAATGCCGGATGACATTTCGATTCAGGGTTTGGAAAAGGCAGGAGTTGGTGGAGGGAAAATGGTTTGAATTTATTGTTATTAAGTGAGGCGTGTGTTGATCAGTCAGGCAGGGATTTTCGGAAAAAAATGAACTGTCATGGAATAGGAATCATCAAAAAAAAACGAATAGATTAAAATTTCTGTAACTTGGCTTCTTTTGGGAATTAAAAAGTTATTATTACTTAATTCTCCGCCTTCTTGGACAGATCATGGAGCCCGCCCGGAGAATCGTGGACAATATTCACTCAATCTAATCAACTTGAATCCACTCAATCTCTTCTTGGGCAAACCGGAAATAGTACTCTATTCGGTTGCTATGTTCGTGTCGGAGAGTCTCTCGGCGCGCAAACCATTCTGAGCTTTACGCGTGTCAACAAAGAGCACAGCTTACGCTACAAAAAAAAACAGGCTTGCTCGCCTTGATATCGCAGGAGCAATGAAAACCTGCCCTAAAGCGGCAATGGAAATGTTCCTAAGCATCCCTCCGATACATCTCCAAATAAGAAAGGAGGCTACGCATACAGAGTGAAAACAATTACAAATCAGGGGATCCTAGAGGTCACCTTTTTGGTTTTTATAACCCCTCGGCAAAGAAGCCAAAATCTTTCAGGTCGAACTAATTGCAATGGAGCTATGCATCCAAGAGAATATTAGGAGGGTTCATCGCAATAAAATTATTTGAATTTTATCGGATAGGCAGGCGGTTCTCAAAGCCCTAGTATCCAACAAACATGGATCGTGGCTAGTTTGGGGCCGCTTTCAAAGCCTAATCATCCTAGGAAAGAGGAACGATTTAACCTTAATGTGGGTACCAGGACATATGGATATTGAGGAAAATGAAGAGGCAGAGCGCCTTGTAAAAAAACGGCGTAGAAACAAATTTTATTGGTCCAGAGCCATTCTGCGGAAAACTAAAAGGGCACTCCAACCTTATGCAAGGGGGTAGTTGTAGGATGAAGTTTTACCAATTCCTGTAACTATCTTTGGAGCCTAGCGACTCCACGGACCTGAGCTAACTATCCCCCTCTGAGATGGGGGCTGTAGAATTCACCCACAGCCAGTCCTGCTTGCCCTAAAAATGGCAAATGGACATTCACTGGATCATGGGCTTATCACCCGTGATCTTAAGACCTAAATGATACGAGAAACAGATACATCGCCTCGGATACGGACTGATTCTACGGTAACGACTTTTGGCATTCGAAAACGGACTATGATTGGCTTCTGGAACGTTCGAACATTAAATGACGGGTTAAGAGCTGGGGTTACTCGGTCCTTGCACCGCCAATCGGTGATCGACCGTGAAATGGAGCACTATAACATCCAAATCTTGGGATTGAGCGAGGTCAGGTGGACAGGATCAGGAGAAGAACGAACCCCTAGCGGAAACACTATTCTGTACATTGGCCCTGATAGTGAAGCCAGAAATGGCGTGGCGTTCGTCCTTACGCCGAGAGCGAGAAACAGTCTCATTAGCTGGGAACCAATCTCGGATAGGATTATCGTCGTCAGGCTCAGGACCAGTGTCAGAAACGTCACAATTCTGCAGTGCTACGCACCAACTAATACCGCAACATCTGGTGACAAAGAGGAGTTTTATAGCCAACTGAGTGCCACCTTCGAACGTGTTCCAAGAGGTGATATTATTATCATCTCAGGAGATATGAACGCCCAGGTTGGATCAGACAACACTGGACTAGAACACGTCATGGGAAGGCATGGTGACCCTTGGGTCGACGCGTCACGACCTTGGATTAAGAGACCCGAAAACGGCGAATTATTTGTGGAGTTTTGTAGTACTCGGCAAATGGTCATCGGAGGGATTTTCCATACAAGAGTCATCATAAAACATCTTGGGTTTCCCCTGATGGTGTTACTCAGAACCAGATCGACCATTTGGCATAAGGAAGAGATAGTTTCCGCCATTCGGTCAATGGCGGGAAGGAAAGCTCCAGGTATAGACGAACTACCAACGGAACTCCTCAAAGCGGACCCGGAAATCACAGCCGATATACTCCTCCCACTCTTCACTAAGGTGTGGAGTGAGGGAAGATATCCGACTGAATGGAAGGAGGGCGTCATTGTGAAAATTCCGACCTTCGGGATTGTGGCAATTGGCGTGGTATATGTCTACTTACTGCCGTATCAAAAATTATGGCTAAGGTAATTCTCAATAGGATTAGTGATGTCGTCGAGAGCACTCTCGAAGTTTATCAGGCTGGATTCCGTAAAGGGTCATCTTGTACCGACCACACAAATACCCTACGGATAATATTAGAGCAGTCAGCCGAAATGGGTTCGCCACTACATCTCATGTTTGTAGACTTCGAGAAGGCTTTCGACAGCGTTAAGCGAGATTACATATGGAATGCTTTGCGTAGGAGAGGTATTCCAGATAAGATCATAGCTATGATTAAAGAACCCTACGAAGATGCAAGGTGTCGCGTCTTGCATAGAGGAGAGCTGTCCGAGAGCTTCCCTGTGCGAACGGGTGTCAGCCAACGTGTTTTTGGTGGTAATAAATGACATCTTGAAAGCTGCACTGGAAGGTGGGGAAGGTAAGGGTCTTCAATGGAGACTATTTAACATCTTAAGTCACCTTGATTATGCTGATGACGTGTGTTTGCTTGCACATAACCGTTCGAACTTAGAGTCAAATGTTCGCTCGTTGCATTCTAAATGCAAAGAGGCGGGACTGAAAATAAATGTGCGTAAAACCAAGTACATGCACATGGGTTCGAACGCAAGCACACCGATTGTTCTTAACGGACAGGATGTGGAAGAGGTGCAAGATTTTTTCTATCTCGGAAGCATTGTCAGCATGGACGGCGGAGCCGAAAAGGATGTTGAGGCTCGGCTAAATAAAGCTCGTCAGGCCTTCGGTATCCTCTCCCCTTTCTGAAGGTTAAGAGAGATCTCCCTTCGCACGAAGCTGCGAGTTTTTGACGCATGCGTCAAATCTGTGTTGTTGTTGTGGTTGTACTACGTGGAAAGTGACCGTTCGACTTACCAAGAAACTGCAGACTTTCGTAAACCAATGCCTTCGGCGCATTTTAGGAATATTCTGGCCAGAAGTGATCTCCAACGACGAACTTTGGAGTACAACTGGCCAGACTAAAATAGGTATTGAGATTCAACGGCGGAAGTGGCAGTGGATCGGTCAAACTTTGAGGAAACCAGAGCGAAATATCGCAAAACAGGCTCTGGATTATAATCCTCAAGGAAGACGTCGGGTTGGGCGACCATGTAACACATGGAAGCGAGCAGTTGAGCAGGAGGCCAGAGGAATAAACAAGTCCTGGCAACAGCTTAAGGCCGATGCTCAGGATCGCGCCTTGTGGAAGAGAGTTGTTTCTGTTCTATGCCCCTATAGGGGGTCTTAACAGGAATTTGAATTTGATTGAACCTTATGCAACTAAAGTGGGCAGAACAAGAGCAAAGAATCTACTGGAATAGATTTCCAGGTTTATCAATCTCAAAAAAACTAATCCTACCACAAAAAAACAAAGTGGAGGATATTCTAAAATTCAGCAAGAGTGATATTAGTTTTCTGATGGGCCTACTGACGGGCTTCAGTGAAGTAAATCATCACCTTAAAGATATGGGTTTAGCTGAAACCGACATCCGCCGACTCTGTCTCCAAAATTCAAAAACGATAGAACACATCCTCTGTCACTGCGAAGCAGTAGCAAGAAAAAGACACAATCTTCTTGGAAAAAGTTTCCTTACAACCGATGAACTAGCTCCCTTAAACATGCTTAGATTGGCCAAGTCTATTAGGTCGTGGTAGGGTAAAGGGGCAATAAACGCACAATATGTCGAGAAGGTAGCAGTACTATCACATGTTACCTAAATAAAAAAAAAAAAAAACAAAAACAGAAACAAAAGAACACCTCTGGAGCTTTGACAGCTCATTGCAAAAAAAAACGGATGTGGTAGGGAGTATGTTTCTTCGTTGGAACTCCTAAGAATCCAAAAGTAACATGGAATTCTTGTTCCAGAAATCGACCCTCAAATCGTTATACAGTATTATTGATGAAAATCGAACCCAGTCATCAATAAGGAAAACAATTGCACAAATTATTGTCATTTTACGACGGTATCGATATCTACATGCATGTGAAAATAAAAGATATTATATTTAACGCATATATATAGATCGACCATTTGGCTATAAGTCGCCGCTGGAGAAGATGTCTCCTCGATGTGCGAGCGAAACGTGGAGCTGACGTGGGAAGCGATCACCACTTGATGGTTGCCTGCTTGAGATTGTGTACAGCAGCTATCTGACGACCACAAATTCTTCAAATGATAATGTGGATAAACTCAGAGATCCCAACTAAAAACGATTGGAAAAACGCAGCAAAAACCTTTTCTACAAACAACGTAAAATGGACAATAAAAAGTTCAAATCATTTCCTGCACATCTGCAGAGAGGTATGGAGCTACTTCTGTCCACAATATTAAACATTTTCAGGGCGAGCCATACTTGGAGTTTTACACCTAAGTCATAGCGTACGGACAAGGTAATTTACATTCCAAAAGTAGGGCGCAGGCCAAGTAATCGACCTAAATCGTATCAGCTTAATATCATTTCTTGAAAAGACTATAGAGCATTTTTTTGGATAGGCATAAACGGGGTAATCCAATCCACTTTAAATCAATCAATGTGTATATTAACCAGGAAAGTCCACAGCCTACGCATTACAAAACTTGGTTACAAAAATCGAGAATTTCTGTAAGTTAATTTCTTCACCATTCGATAATACGGCATATGCATGTATCTATCATGCTGCAAAAAGGCGTGATATTGATTCAAAGACCTACTACCACATCAAGGCTATGCTTAAAGGCAGAATTATTAAATCAACACTACCAGATACAGTTTTAACTGTTAACGCTGCTAAAGGGTATAAAGGTGGTGTATTTTTACCCATCTTGTGGTGTCTGGTACTTGGTGATCTTCTCTTAGAACTTACAAACTCTGGATTGGAAGTCCAGGGCTATGCAGCTGATCTGTCCATCCCTATTACGACAAGTAGGAAGAATCAATTACAGGGTGCCTTAAGCCAGGTAGCAACCTGGTGTACAAAAGTAGGATTGGGTATAAATCCGAAAAAAACGCAATTGTAGCTTTTACCAAACTTTTTGGTGAAACACTGGAATATTCTAGTAATTCTGGTTATGGAATATTCATCTATACAATGTTCTAGGAAAAGCCTAAGTATCCTTCCGGATTTGCAGGAGCCTTTTGAGCAAAACATGGGGACTCAATCCAAATCTGACATACTGGCTGTATACCTCTGTTGCTAGACCCATATGCAGCATCAGTATGGTGACGCAAACACTGCAAAAGGCTACTCAAAAAGGCTTGCATTGGAAGAACTAGCAATGAGCACAACTTCCGTTGTAGGAATAGAGATACTTCTCAATCTAGCTCCCCTACATCTATATAAATATAATTGTAGTGTCTGTCTGTTATTTGTTTAGAAATGGCTATAAGTTAGTTTTTTGCTTTATTTTAGCAATAACTAAGCAGAAACACGCGTTTTTAAAATTCTTCTCTGTCTGTCCGTCTGTTTGTCTGTCCGGCTTTCAAGCAAAAACGGCTGAACCGATTGTAACGAAACTTTCACAATTTATTAGGTATGCTCCGGGATGTAACCTGCTTTTGGTTTTATGTCACTCCCCTCACGCCTTCTACTCCCTCCCATACAAAGTGACACATTTTCAAAAATATGTAATAATCGATTTTTTCTCGAAACTATAGGAGCTATTAAATTGAAACTTAGAATATATTATTTCCATTACAAATGCAATCTTTTGGTAGACAAGGTTTTTAAATTTCCCCACTCTTTCCACCACCTCCCATACAAACTGTACTTTTTCATGAAATACTATACACCAATTTTCTCAGTACGTGTAACTTTCATCGAGCTAAAATGCTGTACTAAATCTTTAATTAGCATTATTATTATCATCGGGAAAAAATTAACCGATTAGCTTCACCCCTTCTACCCCCTCCCATATAATGTGACACAATTCTATAACTTTTCAAAAATTCGATTTTCTCAAAAGTGTGAACGTTACTGATCTAACATTTAAAATATATCAATTTAATTATGATTGTAGTTATTTGTCGAGAAATCACCAAAAACCCCCCACTCCTTCTACCACCTCCCATACCAATTGCACTTTTTCGCGATTGTCGCAATTATTTCGTGTGAAGAATTTTATCGAAATTTGCCCATGAGAATCTGTACAGAGTGCTTATATCTGAATCTCACCAACTTTTCAAAACATGACCCTGCTATACAAAAGGTCAACAATACCGGAATTCAAATGGAGCAGGAACATCCGACTAATAGTTGTTGCTCATCCGGTCGGTTACATATCACTATAACTTCATTACTACTGCGACTTTCTAGATGGAATTTTCAGGACAGATACTCAAAAGATACTACTTTCGAATGAGCACCTTTAGGAAAAATCGTTTTTTTTCCCAGATAGATACATAGAACTTACTAACACAATAAAACCGCGTGGTCCAACTTAGGAACATCTGGAATTTTTCTGTGCCCCCAGTGGACAACCACTGTACTACACTCTTACATGAAGTTTCCTGTTTTATAATACTATTTATAACTAATTTATAAACATTCTAATTATCTCGGGTGATAAAAATAATAATAATGTCGTACAAAAAAAGCAAAAATATAATCTAAAAAATTAGCCGTTACAAGAATTATGAAGAAACATGTAAAAAACCGCAAATTTGAAGGTGTTAGGATATTAATGTGCTCTGTTCAAAAGAGAAATTCTTAATTTTTTATGTTATTCTGCGACGGTCCATTATAAGATCATGGTCCATTACTGGTACATTTACCTTAATCCTTAATCTTTTTCGAACATCATTGATGCAAAGTTATTTTTTTAGTAATTATATATTTATTTATTTATTTTTGGCGCTCATTTTTGGTTATCAATGGCTTCTTTGCTGGTCAGCAGCTTTTAAGTCCAAATTCAACAGCTCTTCTTTGAATGGTTCTAGTTGTTACATTTAAATTCAATTCATTCTTCAACTGTTTGGATGATATTTCAGGATCCTTTTTTATTTTTATTTTAATATTTAAATCATCTCTTTGGGTAGTTTTTCTAGGTCACTCTTCGTTGTGGATTATCTCTACTTTTTGACTTTTAACTATTCTACAAACTATGGAGTTTAACATATTGTACTTTTCGCTAATGTCTTTTTGTGATAATCCATTTTCATAATCACTTAGGATTCTAGATTTTACCTCTTTTCCATATTTGTTCCCAGCCACTATTCATAAAATCTTTCTATTAGTTTTAAATTTACCAAAGTATAACACACTAATCACGCAGAATATTAACTTTATTGCAACAATGACAAGTGACAATACCAACTAACTGATAAATTATTTGATAGCTAAGCACATAACAAAATGAAAAAATACAAAAACGCAGTTTAGCAGTAAAACTGTTACGCATTTGATGCCGTTATTTTCAGAAGTTGCAAATGTTTTGCCTAACTAAAAGTGTGGCTCAATTGACATTTTTATTTTGTTTATATTTCTTAGAGTTGATAATTATTATTTGATATAGCTTTTGTGTTTATTACATTACGGGAAATAATTCTGTTAAAAAATTGTTAAGCTCAATTCAAAATAGAGAAAGTTTTGAACAAACAATTTTGATTCGGACTTCGGTTGCAAATGTTTTTTCTAGCACTGTAAGTTTAGATAGATTTCTTTCGCTGTATAATTATACCTGACTCAGGAATGAAAAAATACTTAGGTGGTTGTACATTTTTCATAATATTATTTTATAATTATGAAAAATTTATAACCACCTAAGTATTTTTATAGTGATTACTCGGTAATTTGAATTTTGGAAAATCGTATGCGGCCATCTAAGAAAATTCGTGAATATTTTATACCAAACTATCCCTACAGATGGCCCTTGCAGAAAATAAATAACGAACCGTCAGTTTGTACCAGTTTTGGCGCCAAGAGTTGTTTATACGGTGTTCGGTTTTTCTTTTCTTTTTCACGGAAATTCGTAAATTTCTGAAATGTTTTTATAAATTGCTGCATCGTATTGACCATCCTGAAAAGGAAAAATAAAAAAACGCATTGAAATACGCCACGAAAGTGTGATTCGTCTCGTAAATTAACCAAGAATAAAATGACAACGACAACAACACCGTCACAGTACACACGCGCAGTACTCTCGGAAATTCCCGACCGCACGGAATATGGAGCGACTACCCCGACAACAGAGCTGGCCGACGAGCCTACACCTGCTAACATCCTGAATAACACGCTGCCCAATAATTTCGATTCGTCGTATCAATCGTCGCCCGACGAACTAATGATCCGGCAGCGAGGGCGTCGTCGCATTAAATTGAGCTGGTCGCCGGAAAAATACCCGACTTCGACCCGCTATCCTTTTCAAAAGACACCGACAAAGTCGACGACTGGTATGACGTTGCGTAGCTCGCCGCGCAAGCGCCCTGCAAATTGTCCGGATGTCGGTTTTCGGACACCGGAGAAGCGCGGATTGCCGTCACCGCGAAAATGTACCACCGAGCAGCCAGCAGGACGAACGACTGGAACGCCGCTTATGAAGCGATTGCGTTTGGAGGAGAGGCCGTTCGCTCAATTAAGTACTGAGACGCCGTTGCAAACGCTACTGGGCGGACTGAGTCACGACCAATTGATAGGTATGATTGATAGATTGGTTCAAGGTCAACCCGAATTGGAGGAGAAAGTTCGCGACGAATTTCCTATGCCGGATTTGAGGTAAGTTCTATTTTTGGTCAATTCTTACTTAGGGACTAGAGTTTGGTTTTATGGCATTCGTTTTCTGCTATGTTCAGTCCCTGGCTCATCGTTCCTTGCTGGAATGGCTTGTATTGCGCTTTTACCAATCTTTATCATTCTAATACTACAGTAGATATTGTGATCGACTTGGAAAACAAAACATTTGCTACCCTAAAATTTTTTCCTAGGTTTGCAATTATTTTAGTCTGCACACGCAATAATTATTATTTTTTTTCCAAATAGAGTCAGTTCTCTTTCCCCATATTGAAAAATTCAGAAGCGATTTCCTGTCTTCGTCGATTGAATCCTGCCAGCGTTTTCTTGGTTTTCCGACAGACCATTTTCCTTCCGCCTTTCCTTTTTGTACACGTTTGAGTATTCTTCTGTCCTCTATTCCTTGTGAGCAGCCCACTGTAGCTTTCGAAGTTCGATGAGAGTAGAGACTTCTGGGTCTTCAAAACTGGTATACAATTCCTGATTGTATCGAATTCTCCATTCACCTTGTTCTCTCACCGGTCCGAGGATTCGTCGTGTTACCTTCCTCTCGAAGGCATTAACCATTTTTTTTATCCCTGTATTAACGTTCACGTTTCACTGCCATAGCAGAGTACGAGTCTAATGGTTTTGTAGATTCGCAGCTTCGTTTTTCTATGCACGTCTTTACATTTTATTATCGGAAGTACCGAGTAGTATGTCTTGTTTGCTACCATTATGCGTCTTTTGATTTCATTGCCGTCTTTGGAGAGATTTCCTCTTAGATATGTGAAGTTGTTCACGTTTTCTATGCTATAGTTTGCTATCGTTGGATTTTTTTCTGTTTGGCTTGTATCTTCGTGAATGCAACGTAACTTTCGTTTTGTTTTCGTTTATGCTTAGCCCTACTTCTCGTGCGTCCGTGTCAAGATTAACGTAGACATCTTTGACCCCAGTTGCGATCGCGCCATTATGTTTATGTCGTCTGCGTATGCTACTATCTGTGATGATTTAAACAGTACCGTCCCTCTGGTGTCCATTGGGAGTTTTCTTACGACATAAAGCCAGATTAAAAAATGCAGGTGCAAGGCCATCTCCTTGTTTTAGCCCGGAGAGTGTATGGAAACTTGTTGTCAAGTCATTCTGGATCCTTCTTTGGCATGTTGAGTTCATCATTGTAAGTCTTGTCAATTGGACGAGTTTCGCTGGTATTCCTAATTCCAGAATTATGTTATACAGAGTGTAACTTGTGTGAAGCGTCAAACGAAAATGGGAGATAGAGGAACTTGTCCTGAGTGGAAAATCGTTCCACACATACTCCCGTTTTTGCACCGTTAAGGAGATAGCGCGATTGTAAGGACGAAGGATTTTCATCGTACCTGTGATCACTGTTTGATCTATAACTTCTGCCGTACTTAACGTAACGCAATAATTTTGACCTTTCTTTTGAATGCGTTAACTGCTTTTTCGGAGTTCCGCGTTAATGTCCACGTCTCGTTGTCATAACAGAGCACAGGTCGTATAATAGTTTTATAAATCCGCAGCTTATTGTTCCTGTGCACTTGCTTGGATTTCATTATTGGAAGTACCGAATAATACGTCTTATTTGCAAGTATTATCTGTCGTTTGATTCCGTCTGTTTCGTTACCATCCTTTGCTAGATTAGCCCCAAGATCCATGAAGTTGTCCACACTCTCCAAATTATATTCCGCAATTGTTATGTTTTGTCTGATTTGCGTTCTCCTTCTTGTTTGCGTCATTACTTTTGTTTTGCTTTCATTAATGCGCAACCCGACTTCTTTTGCGGCGGAGTCAAAACTGACAAATACCTCCTTAGCACTAGGGAAGGATCTTGCTAGGATGTTAATGTCGTCAGCGTATGCTACTAGTTACGTGGACTTGAATAGTAGTATCCCGTTGGTGTCGACTGGGATTTTTCGGACGACATACTCTAGTGCCAAGTTGAAAAACATGGGGGTTACACCATCTCCCTGCTTTAAACCACATTCCATTCGAAAGCTGGTTGTAGAATCAGTTTGTATTCTCACTTGGTGTTCAGTGTTCGTCATTGTGAGACTTGTTAGTCGGACTAGTTTTGGGGGAATTCCAAAGTCAAGCATGATTTGGTGCAGTACGCTCCTGTCGATACTGTCGTATGCTTGTTTAAAATCTACGAAGATTTGGTGCACGTCTGTGTTATATTCCCAGCATTTCTCAAGCACCTGTTTCACCGAGAATATCTGGTCTGTTTTAGATCGACCGGTTCTGAGTCCACCTTGGTATTCACCAATTATTTTATTAGTATAGGGCTTAAGACGACGTTCAATTATTTTTGTCAGTATTTTATAGGACGTACACAACAATGATATACCTCTGTAATTCTCACAGCAGAGTTTGTCTCCTTTCTTGTGAATTGGACATATAATGCTTTTTCGCCAGTCGTCGGGTATGATTTCCTGATCTCTTAGCTTAGAATAAGAGAGAGAGGTATCTAAAGACCTACTTCTTTTTCAATTTCTGAAGACAGCGAAGGGCAATTAATTTTGCGTCCTGTCCCGTCCTCAGTGGTTAGTAGGCTGCATGTTGTGTTATGGGCACCCCTCTATATTGCCAGACTAGAGAAAAACTTGAATCTAAATTGAAAATTTTCCCCGATTCTGAAAGATCAGATTCCTTTTCAGTTCCTTCCAGAGGAAGGAAAAAGGAGTAAGCTAATTCTTCCAATAAGTCGATTTCGATAATCACCTAGATCACATCTGTGATAACAGTTTTCCACAACGACTACTTTATAAATTATATACTTTATATAGTTGAATAAGTATTTTGTTACTAAAACCGATTTTTTGTAATTGACTTTTTTTTTTTGAATAAAAGTGTTATTTTCTCCGAAAATAAATAACGCCCAATCTGGCAAGGTACCCAGTTGGACCGGAAGTGACTTCCGAATCAACTCGGTAATGGCAAAAAGTAAGGCGTTCGTTCCGTTTTATTTTAAGTTTATAGAACCGGATCACTTTGCCATACAGGATTGGATACAGCCGGCAGAAATTTGCACTGACAAAAGCGCTCTCGGTAGAAATTCGTACGGTAGAAATTTGCACGGCAGAAATTTGCACTGACAAAAGCGCTCTCGGTAGAAATTCGCACGGTAGACGTAGATTTCCTTCGGGTCTGATTTCGATTTATTCAGGAATTTTATTTATTTATTTATTTATCAAACAAGACAATTTAATACATAATAATAATGATTACCTTAATTTAGTTAGTTTAACATAACTTAATACAATTTAAATTATAATACAATTAATATGATAGGCACTGGTGGAAGGATTATTAAAAAGGAAGTGGATTGTCTGATAAAGCATAACGCAGCCTCAGTTTGTATACTGGCTTACTAATTGGAGGTGTGTAGTGCACACTGAATTTGTTAAATGTTCTACAACACCTGTTAATTGGTTCGTTTTGACCGTAGTCAGTACGATGTATGTATTCCTTAAGAGGTTTTGAATGTCTCGTCTGCCTGACATCGTCATTGAGTCTGATTTTATTTTTAAGGTGGTCAACCTTAATATCGCCATTCAAAACGTCTAAGGTAAAACAAGATGTGAGCATAGTTCTTCTCGAACTAAGAGGTAAAAGATTTAACAAATGTAGCCTAACTGCATAGTGTGGGAGGTACTCGAAGTCTCTCGAATCATACAAGTCCCTAAGGGCAAACAGAAGGAATTGCTTTTGGATTGATTCTATTCTGTTGCTGTAAATCTGGAAAAAAGGATCCCAAATGGGACATGCATATTCCAAAAGAGGGCGAACAAGAGAGCAGAATAATGATTTGGTGACCCAAACATTCTTGAACTCCTTAGCTCTCCTCTTAATGAACCCGAGAAGTTTATTGGCTCTTGAGATTATACTGTTGTAGTGAGATTTAAAGCAGAGTTCAGTATCGAGTAAAATGCCCAAGTCCTCAATTTGTCCTACTCGATGAAGTTCAGTACCATTTAGAAAGTAGTTATGGTAGCATGTGTTTTTTTTGCGTGAGAAACTTATCACGTGACATTTACCGACATTAAGCTCTAACTTGTTCTGGCTGCACCACTCATTTAGAGCAATAATCTTGGATTGCAGGAATACAGCATCTGAGGATATGACATGATATATTTTTAGATCATCAGCGTATAACAAATGGGGAATACCTTCTAATACTTCCGAAAGATCTGCAATGAAAATATTAAATAAGAGAGGTCCTAAGTGACTTCCTTGGGGGACACCCGACGACACGCCTATTTCCTTCGAAATAAAGCCCTGAAACTTAACAAATTGAGTCCTGTTGCTAAGATAGGATTTAAGCCAATCAAGTAAGGATCCAGTCACACCAATTTTTCTTAATTTTAAAGTCAGGATATTGTGATCAATTCGATCAAAAGCTTTACTAAAGTTTGTGTATATTGCATCAATTTGATGTCCCTTTTCCATTGCACATAGTGTATCAGATATAAGACTCATTAGGTTAGTCACTGTTGATCGCCCTTTTCTATTTGGCGGTGTGCGTTCGTTTAGTGGGCGCAATTTTTCCAGCGGATGACGTCTTTGGGCTGTTTAACAGTGCCTTTAACTTATCTTTAATATCGTTTGTCGAGTAAAACTCTTCGTGCGACTTTTGTGGCTGCACGGGTTTCATGGGTATTGTGGCCTTGGGCAAAAGAAGCGGTCGTGATGTTTGCATAATTGCATTGGCGGGAATACTGAAGGCGATTATTTGCATTGATGGGATGTAATTGATGGCAGGCAGTAGGATCGGTTTAATCTGTGGGCTAGGAAGAATGGCAGACGGGTGCTTCGCGATATGTATCGATGATTTTTTCACTGTTGTCGGCCTTTTCGTTGATTTTTTCTGTTTGCTCGCAATTTTTTCGGGCAGAATTATATTTTGTTTCTCGACTTTAAATTCGCTGTAGCGCTCAGCAGTTGTCGTTCCCTCGAAAGTCGGGAAGACTTGTGGAGTGTGCAGCGATTCTTCAGAAAGGAGCAAATTCTCGGCTAATGTTTGCTTCGATTCGACGGCCAGCCGAAATGTTTCGTCGAAGGGATTTACGTGGTTGAGATCATCGAAAAGGCCGACGTCTTCGCAGTTTTTTATTAGACGCGTCGGTGTTGGTGTTTGGTCCGCTGAAATTTCAATTTTTTACATTAAATTTAATCAGTAATTTTATTTGTAGGCGCTTACCGACAAAAACACTGGCTGCCTTACTAATTCCCAAATTCAGGATCATTTCGTGTTTCTTTTCATGGACCGAGAGATGATCTTCGTATGTGAAACTCATCCCGCAACCTTTAGCCTTGCAGGCAAAAGGCTTCTGTGTTTCGGTATTCTCCATATAGCTGGCTAGCAATAAGTAAATATTATTCTTAGATAGTTTTTTTTTTTTTAAATAATTATGCACTGGAAGCAGCAGCAGCAAAATATTTCTATTTATATTTAAAATTATTTAAAAATGACAAATTACAAATGCCAAATGACAATAACAATGAAACCAGTGATCAGCATGATGCTACTGATACTGCAACATTTGCTGGTAATGCAACATTTACATTTTTTTTAAACAGCTAAATGTCACTTCTTGTTTTGACATTTCTAAAATGCAATTGGAATTTGATGGCAGATGGCGTAATGGTAGAAGAGAAACACCTTGTTGATTTCAGTGGCACCAAAAATGAGCGCCAAAAATAAATAAATAAATATATAATTAATAAAAAAATAACTTTTCATCAATGATGTTCGAAAAAGATTAAGGATTAAGGTAAATGTACCAGTAATGGACCGTCGCAGAATAACATAAAAAATTAAGAATTTCTCTTTTTAACAGAGCACATTAATATCCTAACACCTTCAAATTTGCGGTTTTTTTTACATGTTTCTTGATAATTTTTGTAACGGCTAATTTTTTAGATTATATTTTTGCTTTTTTTGTATGACTATTATTATTTTTATCATCCGAGATAATTAGAATGTTTATAAATTAGTTATAAATAGCATTATAAAACAGGAAACTTCATGTTAGAGTGTAGTACAGTGGTTGTCCACTGGGGGCACAGAAAAATTCCAGATGTTCCTAAGTTGGACCACGCGGTTTTATTGTGCTAGTAAGTTCTATGTATATATCTGGGTAAAAAAACGATTTTTCCTAAAGGTGCTCATTCGAAAGGAGTATCTTTTGAGTATCTGCCCTGAAAATTTCATCTAGAAAGTCGAAGTAATAATGAAGTTATAGTGATGTATAACCGACCGGGTGAGCAACAACTATTAGCACCATTTGAATTCCGGTATTGTTGACCTTTTGTATAGCAGGGTCATGTTTTGAAAAGTTGGTGACTCAGATATAAGCACTCTGTACAGATTCTCATAGGCAAATTTTGATAAAATTCTTCACACGAAATAATTGCGACAATCGCGAAAAAGTGCAATTTGTATGGGAGGTGGTAGAAGGAGTGGGGGGTTTTTGGTGATTTTTCGACAAACAACTATAATCATAATTAAATTGATATATTTTAAATATTAGATCAGTAACGTTCACACTTTTGAGAAAATCGAATTTTTGAAAAGTTATGGAATTGTGTCACATTGTACGGGAGGGGATAGAAGGAGTGAAGCTAATCGGTTAATTTTTTCCCGATGATAATAATAATGCTAATTAAAGATTTAGTACAACATTTTAGCTCGATGAAAGTTACACGTACTGAGAAAATTGGTGTATAGTATTCCATGAAAAAGTACAGTTTGTATGGAAGGTCGTGGAAAGAGTGGGGAAATTTAAAAACCTTGTCTACCAAAAGATTGCATTTGTAATGGAAATAATATATTCTAAGTTTCAATTTAATAGCTCTTATAGTTTCGAGAAAAAATCGATTATTACATATTTTTAAAAATGTGTCACTTTTTATGGGAGGGAGTAGAAGGCGTGAGGGGAGTGACATAAAACGAAAAGCAGGTTTCATCCCGGAGCATACCTAATAAACTGTGAAAGTTTCGTTACAATCGGTTCAGCCGTTTTTGCTTGAAAGCCGGACAGACAGACAGACGGACAGACAGAGAAGAATTTTAAAAACGCGTGTTTCTGCTTAGTTATTGCTAAAATAAAGCAAAAAACTAACTTATAGCCATTTCTAAACAAATAACAGACATACACTACAATTATACAGGGTGTTTGGTACTCCGTGCGCCACCTTGTAAGGGGTTATTCCTAGATATATTTTGAGGAAAAAATTGTTCTACGGAGATGGTAAATTTTCAATATCCGCGGAGATACAGGGTGACTAAGAAAAGTGTTTCGGACCTGTACCCTCACTCACTCAAAACGCTATATCTTGAAAACTAATAATCGCAATTCAAAGTGTTGTAGCTTGTTTTTTAGGGAAACGAATTACCTTTCACTTGGTGTAATAGTCCGCATTGTAACTGTACCCAATCCTGAGGTATTTGCTTCAGAACACAAATTTTTGACACTTTGACCCTCAAAATTCTGGGGTCAACGTAGTTTTTCTCAAAAAAACGCATTATAAAAATGTAATTTTAATGTTATTTTTTTATGTGCCATATTATTGCCTACAAACGATGTATACGCTTGCATTGCATAAATTTCATAGTTTAGAAAAAATATCATTCCAATAGTATAGCACTTTTATCAAAAAACAAGAATATGTTGATCAACACTCTCCGCTTGAACTAAAAGAACTTAAGAATGGTTTTTATGGTTTATTTCAAATTTCCTTAATTACAATAAATGTTCAAAATGGCCACCTTCATTTTGAATGCACGGTAAAACTCGTTTTGCCAGTGTTCTCTTTGTGTTCATACTCCTCAACTGCTGCCTTACTTCTGTTGCTGCCGTATCGATTCTGGTGTTTAGATCCTGCAACGTTACTACTTGCGTTGCGTAGACAAGGTCCTCCATCCGTCCCCATACAAAGAAATCCATAATAGTTAAATCAGGAGATCTTGCAGGCCAGTGTATCGGTCCATTTCTACCGATCCAGCGATTGCTATAATTGGAATTTAACCAATCTCTGATTTGTCGGCCGTAATGAGCTGGAGCACTATCGTGTTGGTGAAACATGGAAGCCAATCGTTGCAGTGGCACATCATCCAATAACTCCTGAGATCATTTGTCAAAAAATGCAAGTGATTGGAACTATTTAGGGTAGGCGGAAGCCTAATAGGATCAATGAAATCGTCACCAATCACACCTGCCCATAAATTGACACTGAATCTGTGCTGAAATGATGCCTCTCTTCTTGTATGTGGATTGCTCTCAGCCGATGTGTGTAAGTTGTGGAAGTTTGTGATACCGTCCCTGGTGAATTGGGACTCATCCGTCCAAAGAATGTTCATAAAATTCTCGTCACTTAGTTGTCGTTCAAGGAGCCAATTGCAAAGCTCCATCCTTTTGGGCGAATCAATGGGTAACAGCTCCTGCACTGGTGTGTGGTAGTAGGGATGCAACCGCTCTGCTTTTAGGACACTCCAAACTTTCCACGTAGAGACGTTTAACTGCAATGCCAAGCGTCGGATACTGATTGATGGATCATTTTGAACTGCATGTAGTATTCCTTCATCGATTGGAACAGCGATTATCGGCGCAGGATTTGCATTTACTATGCTTGTCCTAACGCTGCCTGTTTCCCGAACTCATCTGTAAACGTCTTGGAATACTCTCCTGTCAGATATCCGACGATTAGGAAATCTCTGATGATACAAAGATCGCGCTGCTCGTGTATTTGCCTGACACTCTCCATAAATGAAAATTATGTCTGCATATTCTTCGTTCGTGAACTCAGGCATTTCGAAATTATTTTCTAAATTTTAGTGACACCTTCTACTTTTAACAATAAAACAAAAACTGGTAAAAATATGAAGTAAGATTTGCTTTTACACACTTTTCATTTTGTTAGATACACTACACCATTAAAAAAGGCAAAGTGCTGAACCTAGTTGTGTTGAAACTCATTTTAATTTAATTCAATTCCTCGATAATTTAATACTAATTAAAGGATATTCCTCGATAATTTAAATAGTAATTAAAGGACACAAAGAATATTTCAGTTTAACAACATTTCAGGTAGTTTTTTTTAGAACGAGGGTTGCTTTATGGCATATTTTATTTTTAAGCCATATGTATTTTCGCTTATTACCTGGAAAACGGGAAAACCTAAGTCATAAGTACGTGTGCATCTTTTATTGGCAATAATATGGGTCATAAAAAAACAACATTAAAATGACATTTTCATAACGCGTTTTTTTGAGAAAAACTACATTGATCTCAGAATTTTGAGGGTCAAAGTATCAAAAATTTGTGGTCTGAAGCAAATACCTCAGGATTGGGTACAGGTACAATGCGGACTATTACACCAAATGAAAGGTAATTCAAGCTATAAC
Source organism: Chorisops tibialis (assembly GCA_963669355.1). Taxonomy (NCBI): domain Eukaryota; kingdom Metazoa; phylum Arthropoda; class Insecta; order Diptera; family Stratiomyidae; genus Chorisops; species Chorisops tibialis. The sequence continues at coordinate 164,088,691 of OY770263.1, read as the reverse complement.
ACTTTGGATTGCGATTATTAGTTTTCAAGATATAGCGTTTTGAGTGAATGAGGGTACAGGTACGAAACACTTTTCTTGATCACCCAGTATCTCCGCGGATATTGAAAATTGACCATCTTCGTAGAACAATTTTTTTCTCAAAATATATCTAGGAATAACCCCTTACAAGGTGGTGCACGTAGTACCAAACACCCTGTATAGTTATTAATGGTGGTTTTTATGTTTGGGTTATGGTTTCAAATCTTTGTAAGCACCTCTAATAATTATTTTTTCGTTGTAGGTGCGGTATTACTTACTTCAATTTTGATAAGCTCCCAAACATTTTCGATAGGGTTCATGTCCGGCGGATTTTCCGGCCAATCAAGGACCGTAACATTATTTGGCACGGCGTTCCATCGTGCATAAAAATAGGCTTTTCATCTTCCTTAAATCAGTTTCTCATCTGCGGTAGCAGTTGCTCGCTCAACACTCATTGGTACTGATTGGCCTTAAGGGTGCCTTCTACAATATACAGAGGTCCCGGCCCCTTGGCGCTGATCACAGGCCACACCATGATTGACGGGGAATGTTTAATTGTAGGTACAATGCACTCCGAAAGAAATTTTACTCCCGGCCATCGTCTCACAATTTTCGTTTTTTCAGCCATAACCTGAGAAATGGATTCATCCGAAAAATATACCTGAAAAACAGAAGGAAGAACACAAATATTTCAAATTTCCTGGTGAAAGCTTAGCAAAATAAAACCACTGAACTATAATTTACCCGTTGCCAGTCATCAATGCTGAAGTGCTTGCACTTTTTAGCCCATTCAAAACGTTTTTTTTTTATCATGGCGGGTGTCTGTCTTGGTTTCTTCGCAGATCTTCTGGCTATGAGGTGCTCTTCAGCCCATCTACGCTAGATAGTTCGCTCCGAAACCTTGATGCCTGCTTCTTGTATTTTTTTAATGATGACTTTAGCAGGTAATTTTCTGTTTTGCGTGCAGTAATCAAGTCGTTATTCAGCGTCGACCGCATGCGCCCTTCCGTTTTGGCGTCAAATCATCACCTGCATCCATTCTTTTCTTAATATTCTTTACAGAACTTCCTGATATACCCAACATTTCTGCAATCCTGTATTGGAACAAGTTTCCCGCCCCTAATAATCCAGAAATTTCCCCAACCATCAATTGCGACAAGTCACCTCGCTTTCCCATCGCTATAAAACACAGTATGCCCAAAATCTCGATAATAAGAAATAGATTCTACAAAATAGAAACTAATCAAGTTACCTGTTATTCAATTTCCCAAAAAAAAATTATTATTACTACCATAATTCACAAATATTGCGCCCTTAGTTATAACAAGTGATTATTTTAAAAAAAACTGACCGGGTATGTTGTTCCACTTAACAGGAAATTTTTTGCCGTTATTCGAGTTGCTAGGCAACAATGTTAACATTAAAGCGTTGCCAATACAACAAAGAATAAGAAAACCACCAAAATCCATATTAGTTGTAAGATATCTTATCCAAAGTAAAACGAATGATTTGTTGACAATAGGTCTAATAATTTGACAAGGTACTGTACTATCGCTACTTCCATGGTAAATGCAGGTGTGGAAAGTCATGGTAGTCTCTCGAACAACATGCTTCGGTGCAGTTATTGATATGATTTCTTTTGTTTAAATGAACACGGAGTATCGTACAAGGGGAGATACTTGATCAGTTTGTGTGGTTTGGATGTGTGCACGCGCCGTGCGCGTGAACAGTTCAAGATCGTAAAGAGCTGAACAGTTATTGGTTAAATAATTGACAATATCGCCTAGAATACTGCACCACCTATCTACTAAACCTGCATAATGACTTATTAAAACTGCGCCTGACATGATGACAATTTTTTTTTCTCCAAATTCAAACGTTAAATAAAAAGTATTTCGTCTAAATTTTATATTGTACATTTTTTATCATTACAGCCCAATGGGAGAAGAATTATTGCATCTGAAACGTAACATATTCCGTAGTTTGCCATCATCACGCCTAGTGAAGAAAACCGATAGTGTTGCATATTCGCGCGTTTCAATACATCTGAGCGCCTTCAAGAAAACCATCGTTACGCAAAGTCGTACGCTCTACAATTCACGAAACTGGGATGCTCTAGTCGATTACGTTCTAATGGCATGGCCGTATGTACGCGCTACACCAATCTGGGAAAATAGTTCGCACAATACAATTCGACGGCATTGCTTTAAAGTTCTGGCGTGCCATTGTAATTCCGCTCTACGATATGGCGGAATCGGTTTGGGTCATCAACGTCTTCTCGAATTGGATCGTCAATCGAAAGAAATGTCACGCGATTCTGAAGATATCGTGCCGGTGATGGGACAATTAATGCAAATTTTACAAAAATTTCAAACGCTTTAGAGATATGGAAGGTAGTTTTTTTGTTGCATGCTAAAATTATCAAAGGTCTTGGTAGCTTTTTTTTTATGAAATGCAATGTCGAAATTGAAATTGTTGGGGCTTTGAGTGTCGATGTCGTATCGTGTTCTAAGCTGAAGGCAATACGGCTTCATATATTTCAATTTTATCTTTTAATGTACCATAACCCTAATACTATTGTATATAATATTGCACTTCTTAATTACGATTTCGATATTGCACTCCATATTCAGACCTTAGTTCTTGTTTTTGTTTAAGTAAATATTAAAAAATAATGTAAGAGTCCGATTAGCTTTGTGTAGAATGCTATGCTCCATGTTCAACCAAATAAATGTTTATTTTGTAACCTTAATAAATAATCACATTTTCAAACTACATATTTCGATTTTATCATTCCGGGATATTGTAATGAAGGAAAGAACCTCATCGGCAAAACAAGTATGTCTGGAGAAAAGGAGTTAGGAGATGCAGTTGACTCCAACTGGTTGCTTTTCCCAATCTCAGCTATTTTTAAAACTTTATCTTAAATGCTAACCGAATTTGGGGACAAAAACACATTTTTATTTTAAATAAGTACACTTTACTTTTAAAAGTGAAAGAACATTGAAAAAATTGTGTATCAATTATTTCTTGTACATCACCGCTAAGTCACGTGTTACATTACAAAATTACAATAGAAAGGCAATAGATGCCTTCAAACTTAAATTACGACTAAAAAAACAACAAATTTGCATTAAAATTAACAGTGCCAAAAAAAATTTACATAAAAAATATAGGCCTGCCAGCAGAAAATTATGATGGCAGCATGGGTGACGGTCGAAAAATTGGTCTGAGCGGCTTATTTCGTAGATAATGTTACGACCCGCATGGATTATCGGTCCAGTAATGCTGATAAAACCGTTGTCCCAACATTATCGCTTCCATTTAATTTCGAACACCACCATGCTGAAATCGTACCTCAAACTTTACGGCCTCTACAACAATTTAAACAATAATAAAAACAATTTAAAAAATTTTTGGAATGTTCATACGTATCTAATTTTTTGACTAAACTTTTTTCATAATCATATTCGTCAGCATTTTGTTGTAGAAAAAAAAAATTTTTAAATCTAGCGCATATTTTAGAATTATCATAAAAAACAAGCATAAACAAAAAGCGAGTATTAAAAAAAGCGAACCCAATAATTTCTTTTTTAAATAAGAGGAACAAGGCACCAACAAAATAAAAATAATTTGAATAAAAAATATATTTGCAATTTGGTCTCATCTTGCTAAATTTGCAAAGCAAGTCCCGATGCTGAAATATTATCGCCAGCACCGGCCGTTTGTTTAGCAATTCGACAAACAAGAACTGGTGCAATACAAATCTCATATGTCACTGAATTGCCCAGAATATCGACAGTTTCGTTCCAACACGAGACCGGGTTTCTCGGATTGATTTCAATCCTTTTCGGTATCTGTGTTGCCTGGAATGTTGAGGTTTGGATTGTTGATGTAGCGAAACTTTCATCGAGAATTAACATCGATGATTCGGGATTGACCTGAAAAAGTTTGAAAGTGAAGTAAATCAATTTTTAATCGAATACCAAGCACTTACTATTTCTGCTGCGCAAACATGTCGATGAGCTGTTAAGGCAGCTTTTGCTGCAGCATTTTTCGTATGTTTCCATCGGGATCCCTTAACTACTAGAATCGCTTGATATGCAAGAGTATGAACGTGTATGCGTGTTAGCATACGTTTTGTTGAATCGTGATTTTCAGTCTTGAAATAGGGTTCGTTGATTGCGATGAAAACTTGACGCATTTGATCCAAGGCGGTAGCTACGCGCGGATTCGAATCGGATGCAAAACGTATCTTATCGAATTTCAAAACTTGCTGTAAATTATCCAATTCTTGTTCGTTCATTCCGATCGAATCGGAACGTGGAATGACATGTGTTAGGAGTAACTTAAGAAGTTCGATTTCTACGTAACTCGCCATTTCGAAATGGATTAGAGTTGTTTTCGGTTGTGATGCGATTTGTTTTTGTACTTTTTCAAGGCGTGCCTCGCGGATACCTGTAAGAATTGGAATGGTAGGATTCATTTTTAATTTTTTTAATTATGTAGGATTTATTCATAAAATTGAACCCTCAGTATTAAGTATAAATCCTTGGCCTTAAAAACCTAAATAGTATGGTATTTTTTATCAACGCTACTTGATTGACCACGGTTGAGAACATAGGTCAAAAGTTTCTGAAAAAAAGAATAAAAAATTCGAATCCGCGAAAAAAAAATCGACGGCAAATGTACCGGGCTTGAATCTGATTTTTTTTTATATTTGGATGGAGCGCCGAAGGGTGGCCGAATGGTAGTAAGGGTCACAGTGCGTAATCGTGATCTGGTACATGACGTAGCATAAATTCTGTGAAAAGCCCACTGTAAATAGGATTGTTTTACCGTTACCGTGTTTCGAAGCTGTTGTTGGCTCAAACTGTTGGCCACCGTCTGCAATTGTACGCGAATTCCTGCCGCTTCGTCGCACCTCATCGCACCTCTGGATCAAAAAACTCGATAACATCTCGTTTTATTACAACAACGTAAGCGGCATGCGTTCTAAAACGAGACAACTTTACGTCGCAGCTGCTGCATCCTGTTTCGACGTCATATGTATAACTGAAACTTGGCTTTGTGCCAATTTTAAGGATGCTGAACTTTTTGACGATTAGTCCTGAGGATTTCCATTACATATCGAAATTTCCTTCTACTTCATTAGAGATGAAAGAGCTTCATATTGAGGAAGCGACCATTTTAAAGTTTATTTCAAGCATTACGGATAGTTTTTTCAGAGGTCCAGACGGCATCCCTGCTGCCGTATTAAAGCGTTATAGTACCTCTCTGGTTCTGCCTTTATGCCATATATTTAACGCTTCTCTCAGTTCGAGGATATTTCCTAGTTTGTGAAAATACTCCACTATCAGACCATTGCTTAAGAAAGGTAAAAGAAGTGATGTGTGTAACTATCGTCCTATTGTTAATCTTTCTTGCATACCTAAGTTGTTCGAGGCTGTTGTTTGTGATATAATGAATTTTCATTGTAAATCAATCATTAGTCCTACCCAACATGGGCTTACCAAAGGTAGGTCGACCACAACAAATCTGATGGAATTTTCCAATTTCACTATTCCTGTTATTGAAGACGGTAAGCAGGTTGACTGCATATATACCGACTTTACCAAAGCTTTTGATAAAGTTGACCATACTATTCTTGAGTTTATCTGCGTGGCTCTTGCAATTGGAGATAGAAAGCTTTATATCATCACTACCTACCTCTCAACATCAAGTGATTCTAGCGTTTACGAGTCCGTCTATAATGCCACTGAGAGAATCTGCGATCTTATGCGTCCTTCCGATGAGATGCTTATTTTCGGAGATTTTAATCTACCTTATGTGACATGGTGTCGCTCCGAAGATGACGATTGCCTAATGCCATCTTTCACTGGAAAGGCTTCTCGGCAAGATCAACATTTTTTGGACTGCATGCTATCGACAAGTTTAGTTCAGTCCAATCATATAGCCAACAGTTGTGGAAGGTACTTGAACCTAATTTTTCCTTCGAGTTCAAGCAGCATGACTATTAACCATTGTATTGCTCCACTACTGCCAGAATCCGCACTTCATCCTGCGCTTCACGCAATTTTTCATTTGGATTCAAGTGCAAAAAGTAACGTTGCTAAAGAAGTATCATATCAATTTAATTTTAATAAAGCTGATTTACTGTACCAGGACATACTATCATGCGATTGGTCGCGCGTTCTTAAAGAACAAGATGTTGAGATAGCTACTTCAAATTTTTACACCGCGCTTTTTACTTGCTTTACACGGTGTGTACCGTTCACCCACGAGAAGCAGGTAAAACGATTTCCATGGTTCGATGACGATTTGACTCATTTGAAAAATTTAAAAATTAAAGCATGGAAGTCGTACTGTCTCTCGAGAACCGATGCGGACTACATTTTTTACTCTGAGCTACGTGATTTGTTCGTTAGTCAGTCTACTGCGGCGTATAATAATTACGTCAGTAAAATTAAGCGATCAATCAAGGATAAGCTTAAGCAATTCTGGAATTTTGTGAATTCCAAAAGGCGCACCGACGGTTATCCCGCTTCTATGTTTTTCGATGGTGTAGTCAGTGATGACCCTTTAGTTATAAGCAACTTTTTTGCTGACCATTTCCGTACTGCTTTCACTACCTCAAATCGTACGATTAGTCCTGAGGATTTCCATTACATATCGAAATTTCCTTCTACCTCATTAGAGATGAAAGATCTTCATATTGAGGAAGCGACCATTTTAAAGTTCATTTCAAGCATTACGAATAGTTTTTCCACAGGTCCAGGCGGCATCCCTGCTGCCGTATTAAAGCGTTGTAGTACCTCTCTGGTTCTGCCTTTATGCCATATATTTAACGCTTCTCTCAGTTCGGGGATATTTCCTAGTTTGTGGAAATACTCCACTATCAGACCATCAAGAAAGGTAAAAGAAGTGATGTGTGTAACTATCGTCCTATTGCTAATCTTTCTTGCATACCTAAGTTGTTCGAGGCTGTTGTTTGTGATATAATGAATTTTCATTGTAAATCAATCATTAGTCCTGCCCAACATGGGTTTACCAAAGGTAGGTCGACCACAACAAATCTGATGGAATTTTCCAATTTCACTATTCCTGTTATTGAAGACGGTAAGCAGGTTGACTGCATATATACCGACTTTACCAAAGCTTTTGATAAAGTTGACCATACTATTCTTGCCTACAAGCTATACGCGCTTGGATTTCCTATTATTTTCATAGATTGGATCAGATCTTACCTATCTAATCGTACCCAAAAAGTGATTTTTCGAGGTGTTTATTCCTCTGCTATACCCAACACATCTGGTGTGCCACAGGGAAGCCATCTAGGACCAGTGTTATTTATTTTGTTTATTAACGACGTGAGTTCGGTTATTTCCCACTCGAAAATTTTGCTCTATGCTGACGACGCGAAATTGTTTCGCGATATTTCGAATCAGAATGACTGCGCATTGCTTCAAAGTGATTTGCAACGTTTTTTTGACTGGTGTACATTAAACTGTATGCCTTTGAATAATAGTAAATGTGCAAGCGTTTCATTCTTTAGGACCAAATCTCTCATACATTTCGACTATGTCCTAGACGGTAGCACACTACAACAGACAGATAAAGTACTGGATCTAGGTGTATATTTTATTTCCGCATTTACGTTTGACGATCATATTGACTACATAATCAGCAAGGCCAACTCCGTTTGGGGTTTCGTTAAAAGATGGTGCAAGGACTTCAATGATCCTTATATAACTAAGACTTTATACTGTACTTTTGTACGCTTTATTCTGGAGTATGCGTGTCAGGTATGGGCTCCGTATTACGAGGAACATAAGAGTAGGATTGAGTCTGTACAGCGAAGATTCTTAAGGTTCGCTCTAAGAGACCTTCCTTGGTCTGATACGTTGCGTCTTCCTCCTTACGAACAGCGCCTAAAACTCCTTTCTCTAGAGTCGCTTGAGAATAGACGGATTATCCTTAGGGCGACTTTTGTATTTAAATTAATCTTAGGAGAAATTGACTCCCCATATTTGCTCGAAGCCATAACTTTTAGTATTCCGCGTCGATCCTTGAGAAACTATGTGCCACTCCACATTTCTCATCATCGCACCAACTACGGACAAAACGAACCAATCGCATCTCTTTCGCGTGTTTTCAACAATAATTACTACCGTATTGATTATAATTTTTCTAGCATGCAGTTAAAGTCAGCTTTATGCGATAAATAATTTGTGATTGTTGATTGTTTTAAATTGGGTACTCGTATGATGTATTTTTTACGTACTTCTTTGTAACAATATTTTGTAAGTAATCATTGTTTTGATGAATTTGAAATAAATAAATAAATAACATCAACAGCTCTGCTACTGAATCCTATCTCCACCTCCCCGCGGGGGCCACCGGGTGTTTTCTTCAAAACAGCAGATGGAGAAGGGTGAAGGCGAGTGTTCCACGCCCCTAATCGGAACTGCCATCCAGACTGGCCCTCCAGTTTGGGGGTTGGACGAAACGCTGACGTCTCCCCGGAAAAAACTCGCAGATCCAGGAACCCGGATTACAGCCTCGGATTGAACGGATCAAACGGCAACGACTACGGGAACGGAAAATGGACTATTCTTTTGGATCTTGGAGTGTGCGTTCACTCCATCGACCGGGTGCACTGCGGGAATTTCAGAAGACGTCTCGCTCTCCAAGAAACGAAATGGTTCGGAAGCGAAATTAACGATTGCAGATCTCACACGATTTTTACCAGCGGGAAGCAGATAATTCGGTGTCGCCTTTGTGGTAGATAACGCGTTCAAACAACTCTTAACGAAATTTACACCGATCAACGAACGAATCTGCTTAATCCGCTTCAAGTTGAAGTTCTTCAGCATTTGGTTCATCAACTGCCATTCTCCTACAGAGGAGAAAGATGATGTCATTAAAGACGAATCCTATGCCCGACTTGACAGAACTTTTGATGGGTTGCCCTCCAATGACATCAAAATTCTTATAGGAGACTTCAACGGTAAAATTGGCAATGAACTATTTCATAGGGGCATATCAGGAGGGCATAGCCTCCATAATGACACGAACGACAATGGCCAAAGACTTATTGACCTGCAGTAGGAACCTACTCATAATCTCCACCTGCTTCCCGCATAAAAATATTCACAAAATGACGTGGGCATCACCAGAAGGGCACACATTGAATCAAATTGAGTATGTTCTCATCGAAAAAAGGGCTGCCTCTAGCATTCTAGATGTCAGAATTCTACGTTGCGCGAACTGTGATTCGGACCATTTTCTTGTTCGAGCTAAATACCGCTGTCGCATAGCTAACAGGGGCCACATTAAAAGGAGCTGGGCTCCGAAGCTCAATGTGCAAAAACTGAAGGACGACACAACGAAGGTGGAATATATGACCACAATCAAAGCTCATATTGAGGCAAAGTATTGACCAAATGTGGCAGAACATTAAGGATAGTATTCAGCGCGCAGCTGAATACACGTTAGGATATTTAGAGCGGAGAAAACGAAACGACTGGTTCGATGAGGAATGTCAAGAAGCCATCACTAAAAAAAACGAAGCCTAACGGAAAAATCAAGCCTACAAAATATTAACGCAACGGCCGACACGAGCCAAACAGGACAAATACAAGGATCTTAGACGATTTGCAAACAAAATATGCAGACAAAAAAAACGGAAGTACAATAATGACGAAATTAAAAACATGGACGAACAATTTAAATTACACAACACAAGAGCAGCGTATTCCCTTGTTAAAAGGATGAAGGAAGGATACAAACCGAAAACGACCCTCTGCAAGGATGCAGAAGGGAACATTATAAGTAACGCGGAAGATATAAAACTAAGATGGGCACAATACTTTGAACACCTTCTTAACCCGAGCCCATCACCTACACGAACAGCAGCAGCAGATACAATAGCAGGTATAACTGATGTAACAGCTTTGAGTCCTCCCACACTCAAAGAAGTAAAAACAGCCCTAAGGAACCACCCAAACAACAAAGCGCCGGGCACTGATCAAATCCCAGCTGAACTTCTGAAAGCCGGCGACACATGCATAGCGCATCTCCTACATAGATTAGTCACGGACATATGGACGCAGAAAATTCTTCCTGAAGATTGGCGCAAGAGCATCATATGTCCAATTTATAAAAAAGGTGACAAACTCTGCTGCGAAAACTACCGAGGAATATCTCTGTTGTGTACGTCTTATAAGATCTTGACGAAAATTCTAGAAAAGAGAATTAAGCCCTATGCTGACAAAGTAATTGGTGAATACCAAGGCGGATTTAGAGCTGGACGCTCGACCACGGAACAGATATTCTCAGTTAAACGGGTGCTGGAAAAGTGCTGGGAATATAATATTGATGTGCACCAGATATTTGTTGACTTCAAACAAGCATACGACAGTATCGACAGGCGTGTACTGTATAAAATCATGTTGGAGTTTGGAGTCCCACCGAAACTGGTCCGACTGACAAGAATGACAATGACTGAGTCTTTGTCACAAGTGAGAGTAGAAAATGATCTGACTTTCAGTTTTAAAATAGTAAAATAGAGAACGGCCTTAAACAAGGTGACGGCTTCGCACCAATGCTTTTCAACTTAACACTCGAATATGTTGTTCGGAAACTTCCCGTTGACACCAAGGGAACACTATGCTTCAAATCCACACAACTCGTAGCATATGCCGACGACATAGATATCCTTGCAAGATCTCTGGAGAGTGCTAAGCAAGTATTTGTAAACCTTGACTCGGTAGCAAACAAAACAAAAATTATGACGCAAACTAGAAAAAAGACGCCAATCAGACAAAATATTACAGTAGGAGACTATAACCTAGAAAACGTAGACAACTTTATATACCTAGGGCCGAACCTATCGTAGGATGGAAGCGAATCCATCGAAAAAGAAGAATAATTATGGCAAACAAGACGTATTATTCGGTACTTCTAATAATTAAAAACAAGAACGTACACAGGAAAACAAAACTTAAGTTATATAAAACGATTATACGACCTGTGCTATGCTATGGCAGCGAAACTTGGACATTAACTCAGGCGTCCGAAAAACTCCTTAACGCCTTTGAAAGAAAGGTCCTCAGAAGAATCCTCGGACTTGTGAGGGAAGACTCGATCTGGAGAATACGATACAATAGAGAATTGTATGCCATCTTCGACAATCCAGAAGTGTCAACCCTCATAAAATTTAAAAAGTTACAATGGGCTGGTCATGTGGGCGGATGGATGACGGAAGAATTCCCAAACACACACTAAAAGGGAAAGTCAACGGACAAAGATCGGTCGGAAAAAAAGCGCTGGGAGGATTCGATTGACGCAGACAGCAAATCACTGCTAAGATTTTCAAACTGGATGACGCGGTCACTGAACCGAGATGGATGAAGGCAAAGCATTCAAAAGGCCAAAGCCCGGTTTGGGCTGTAGCGCCAACGTAATAAGTAAGTAAGCATTTAATACCGTGAAAGAAATGAGACAAGGTTACAAACCGCAAACTACCCTCTGTACCGGACGATCGACAACGGACCAGTTATTCTCAGTAAAATAGGTGCTAGAAAAATGCTGGGAATATGATATTAATGTGCACCAACTGATCGTCGATTTTTGTCAAGTATACGATAGTGTCGACTGTAATGCTCTGTACAGTATAACGATTGAACTGGGTGTCCCACGAAACTAGTTCTGTTAATAAAAGCCACGATGGATAACAATGAGTGCCAAATGAAAATTCAAAACGAGTTGACTCAAAGCTTTCCAATGGAGTCAGGTCTCAAACAAGGAGATGGTCGCGCCCCAATGCTCTTTAACTTGGTGCTTGAGTATGTCGTCAGGAAGGCAATTTTAGTAACCTCAGTAGACACCTGAGGTACGATACTCGTAAAATCCGCACAGTTGGTGGCGTACGCAGACGACGTGGATATTCTGGCCCGATCAGGACTGTGCGTTAAGGAAGTATTCCAGGAGTTGGAGTCGTTAGCGGATGAAGTAGGGCTCAGGGTCAATGAAGCGAAAACTAAATACATGACCCAGACACGAAGGACTGTCTCAAAGAGGCAGAACATTACTATAGCCGAATACAACTTCGATAGACAATGAGATATTATCAATAAGTGTAGGAACCGAAATGTTGGGTTCGCTGTGAGTTGAATCTGACTGGGCAAAAAATTCTTGAAAATAATCAGCAAACATATCGCAGATATTACGCCGGCAGGAAGATTGCGTGATCTGATTGGACATGGTTACGGGATAACCCGAACTTTTTCGTTTTGTATTAACAAATTCGAAAAATCTTTTTGGTTCTGTTATGATATCTTCACCAATTTTTTTACATAACACTAATACGCAATCCAGGACTTAGAAGTGAACTCTGAGGCCAGCGTGTCATATCTTCTCTGAAGATTCGGAGTAATCGCGCCCGTTTTCTTAAGTTTTTTAAATAGTTATTTCTTCTATTCCGCAGTGATCTGAGGTTTTTATCTAACCAGGGTTCTGAAACTTTGCCTTTTTGTTTTATTATAGGGACATAATTATCGACAATGAATTCGTATACCTGGGACGGCAATGAGCGATTTGAAATTCAAAGAAGAATCACGACAGCTAATAAAGCATTTTATGCGGTCCTTCCCATAATGAAATCAAGAAAGGTCCATCGAAACAATAAACTACACATCTACAAGATATTAATTCGTCCTGTGCTGCTATATGGATGCGAAACATGGACCTTAACACGGGTGTAAGTGATTGAAATCAGACACGAGGTCTCTCACATCGCCTGGATTTTCTTCATTGGTCTCTGTGTATTAGGGTCTTCAGTTTGCCTATTTTCTGACTTGGGTGGTGATGTGAATGAGCGTGGAGATATCTGTTGGTGTGAGTTGGTATCCTATATACCCCGAAACTTAACAACGGATCATTCCTTTCTATGAGTACATCCAAGAATAGCAGTTTCCCATTGCTTTCTGTTTCCATGACGAACTTAATGTTCTCGTGGTGTGAGTTCAGGTGTGTTAAAAATTTATTTATTTATCATAACAAGATAGTTTACATTATAATAAATTGCTTAATTTAATATAACCTTTGTCGTGCTCCGACCCGTTTTCGGGTCTCTTAATTCAAGGTCGCGACGCGCCGATCCACGGGTCACCATGTTTCCCCATGACGTGTTCTAGTCCAGTGTTGTCACAGCCAACCTGGGCGTTCATATCTCCTGAGATGATAATAACCTCTTGGAAGACGATCGAAGGTGGCGCTCAGTTGGCTATAAAACTTCTCTTTGTCACCAGGTGTTGCGGTATTAGTTGACGCGTAGCACTGCAGAATTGTGAAGTTTCTAATACTGGTTCTGAGCCTGACGACGATAATCCTATCTGAGATTGGCTCCCAGCTGATGAATCTGTTTCTCGCTCTTGGTGTAAGGACGGCCGCCACGCCATTTTCGGTTTCACTCTCAGGAACAAAGTACAGAATGGTGTTTTCGCTGGGGGTGCGTTTTTCTCCTGATCCTGTCCATCTGATCTCGCTCAAGCCCAAGATTTGGATTTTATCATGCTCCATTTCACGGTCGATCACTGATTGGCGGTGCAAAGACCGAGTGACTCCAGCCTTTCCTCCATAATTCAATGTTCGAAAGTTCCAGAATCTGTCCGTAACCGAGGCGCTGTATCCGTTTCTCGTATCAGTTAGGTCCTAAGATCACGGGTGATAAGCGTATGATCCAGTGATCATCTGTAGGGCAAGCAGGACTCGCTGTGGGTGAATTCTACTGCCCCCATTCCACAGGGTGTTGGTTAGCTCAGATCCGTGGAGTTGCTATTCTCCAAAGATAGTTGCATGAATTAGTAAAAACCTAAAACTACCACCCTGCGGGGATAATCGTTGAGCTTCAAGAATTACCAAACGAGTGTTGTTATGTCATCTTTGATTTCAGAGGTAGAGGAACAGTCCACGTGTACTATGAACTCAATATTATCTACAGCTTTGACATCGGCGATAGGGATATACACGCTAAATAAATAGAAAAAGTAACCTGCTGCGAGGCTTCCATCTCTTTTATAAAGGGTGTCCCATTCAGACTATAGTTACTCCATGGGACACTAGAGGCGTTTTACCATAGTTTGACAAAGGTGAAGCCCAATATTTGGAGCGAGCGAAATTTAAAAAAAGTGTCGACTTTTTTTGGTTCGTTCTGAGCATCACGAACTGTGCGCTACTACATAACTAGAAGCAACAATTCATCTGGATGAAAATTGTAAAAGAAACCACTCTACGAATGGTGAATTGTGCAAGGTGAGTTCGCAGGTGTCGATTGTTGAAGACGAAATTTGACGGGAGAGTTATCTCGCGCTGCGGCGATGTGAATTGGCCACCAAGATCATGCGATTGGATTTCTTTCTTTGGTGTTTTTTTGAAATCTAAGGTATATCAATAGCCCAAAAACGATTCCTGAATTGAAATTCGAGATTTGCCGCGCCATTGATGAAATTGAGCCGGTACCATGCCAAAATGTCATCGAAAATTTCGTCAAAAGGATCAATAAGTGCCATCAGTCACGAGGCGGCCATTTGTAGGATATTCAATTCCATACAAAACCTCCATATCTACACTTTTTTTTAAAATAAAACATCAGAGCTTTTAAAATTAACACTGCGTTTTTTTTCAGTCGGTGTGTTTTTCGGAGTAATGTCTTAATATTGGAAGATATGATCACACTATTTCAAACGCAATACTAGAGAATAAATAATAACGACAAAAAATATGCTTATTATAAATCGAACTTATCCGTCATATTACAAACTGGTACACGAGGAATAGTACGGTTAAATTGATAAGCGCAAAAGAACAATGAGGCGAACACGAAAGTAATTGCTTCATCGAAAACGAATCATTACTATTTCACTACAAATAGAATTATGAATCAATACGTAAAGTTTGGACTTCACATCGCCAGGGACACCTTTAGAGTACGTCATGTTTATCGATAAATGGGTCCCTTTCTTCCAAACGGTAATTTGCTTCCGTTGCAGCTACAGATTTTCCATAAACAGAAACAAAGCGCTCACATAAAATGATTTTAATGTGAATTTCATCTCCAGCAATTCGAATACCACTGATAAAATGATATTTTTGGGTTGAACTACAGCGAAAAAAGGCGCAGAGATATAAAATGGAAATAATGTCAGGGCAATGAGCACAATGGATGTGAAGAGATGAAGCACAGTAAATTAATAAATAATAAAATTAATAAAGATACGCAAGAATTATAAAAGATAAAAAAAAATTGAAGAGAATGGAAATATTTACATCTGAAATCGGAACTTGTTCTTACACTTACCCGGAGGAAATTTATAACTATCCATCATTTGCAATCCGCTAACCACAAGCAGGCTGGGTGGCCCGAAACCATCCAGAGCTTCATCCAGCAATTCGAGCGAACTAATTTTCGGATTATTTTGATCGTTGTGAAGAATATAGCGATTTGCACGTGGCGCTGTAAAAGGACCCCACGTTTCGCCCGACTTGTACTCCAGGATCAAATGAATGTCGTCCTCATCGACCAGATCGCCCGCTATTCGCACCTTTTCCGGCAGATGAGAGCGCAATCTGCAAGTTCGAAATTTATGCTTTAAGAAATAGAAGCGTTGTAGTGTAAACTATTTAAATGATTTATTTACTTTTCCGACATTCTGGCAGCAAGTAGGACATCAGCACCTTCCTTGAAGAATCGCGTTCCCATCATGGGAGCATTTCCGCCCAGCGACCATCGCAATTGACCTTTTAATTTCGATTTGGCCGTGGCAATCAATCGCTTGAACAGCTCCTCGTCTGGCGTGAAACGCCTGAAAATGTATCGAATCCGATAGCCAACGATTCTTTAAGCAAAAATCTGATCTACTCACTCTGCTGCTGCACCGTTTTGAAAATAATACGCAAAACTCTGAATGAACTCTTCCTCGTTGGTAACATCGTCGACCGAGAAATTCGGTCCTATTTCCAGCGGAATGTTCTCGCTGTAATTCAAGAAATGTGTGGCACTCACAATCAGATCGGAACAGCTTCCGTAGCCCACGGCAATCTTTGCCGGGACGTAATTGTCGCTTCGGTTGATATTCTCGAGCGACAGAAGTCCAGTCAAGACCAGGGCTATCGTATTGAGCTGACGAAGCGATAGAATCGCTTGGTAAATTATTGAGAAGAGGGCAGCAAAAACCGAAAGAGTGGTCATCAACGACATGTACTTGATTGCAGACATTTTATTCAATTTTTTTTTGTTATATTTTCAGTTTAACACATTTGTCTTTTAGTTTGGAATTTTTTCGGGTGAGAAACTCATCGGGAATGTTTGTAAGTTTTATTTTTTAATCCTTCAGCTCTTCCGGTCACAAACGTCACGATGACAGAAAGGAAAAAAAACAACAGCGCAGTTGTCATCTAGGTTGTTGACACCGTCGCACCGCATTGACACCGATTTTTTTTTTGTTTGGGTGCAAGTGCAGTGATGTAGGTCAGTGTAGGCGAGTTGTTATATGCATGGCGATCGCAGAGACATCTATTTAGTTTGAAAAATTTCGGATATTGGCGATGGCGGTTATGTTTTCTTTTGAAGTGTGAAAAGGCTTTTGTTTCAATTAACTTGAGAGCAAACGTAAAATGTTTTCGTTCCACAAAATAAAAAAAAAAATTAGAAGAAATGCGTTGTGGCGAAACACCTACACTCCACGACAAAAAAATACGACACCCCTGAAATTTTTCCGATTCTCTGAACTAATGTTGTAAAATTCGTTTACCTGTTGAAAAGAACCTTTACTAAGAAATCTATATGAGTGATCCTTTTAAAATTTCATTTTTCTACATTATTGAAAAACTGCTGTGACAAAAAGACACGACAGGAGAGGTAGCTGGTGCATTTAACATCTGGTGTTCAAATAGTCAACAGTTTTACAAGTGTTATCAGTATTCCTTGTGTAAATTACATCTCTGTGCAGTGTTTTGAGTATTAATGCTTCTTTTTGTGCTATGGGAGAAAGCAATTACAATTGCTTGGGCGTTACTTCCTTGAAAATATATCAAAAGTCTATATAAATCTTTACCTAATCGAATGTTAGAAGTAATAAAAAACAATGGAAAAAACACACATTATTAATTAAATAAATATTTTATTTTTTTTTTTTCACACATCACTTGGCTTAATTTAAAATTTCTTACCCTGTCGTATCTTTTTGTCGCAACAGTTTTTCAGCAAATGTAGCAAATTCATGGAAAAATTAATCAATTGGTAAAAACATCACTCATATATATTTCTTAATAAAGAATCTTTACAACAGGCAAATAAATCTTACCACAAGCTTCATCAGTTCAGAAGATCCGAAAAATTTTCAGGGATATCGTATCTTTTTGTCGCGAAGTGTATCTCCACCTTTTTGTTATATAGTCACATTCGATCATAAAAAGAACGAATGTCGAACACCTACAAATGAGGCAATTACCTTGCGAGACTATGCAAGTCATAGCTAATTGCCTATTTATGTATCTAAGTCAAAAATGTCACATAACACTTCTCAATTAAGAAATTACTGAATTGATTCCAAAAATCAATTATAAAATTCACTGTATCAATTTAAGATGGATCCATTAAGAAATTAATGCCTCAATCTTAAATATCATATAACACCTCTCAATTAAGAAGTTATTGTATACACATATTAAAATGTGAGATCGCACTTCGCGATCTAAGTAATCCATTTCAAATCACACCTAGACATAATGGAATTATTGTTTAGATAAAAATCACTATCTAAAGACAAAATTGTAGATTAAGTTCAGATATTGTTTTAACTTCGACCAGAATTATAATAAATGGATAAGAAACCTTTACGTGTTTTTTCATTTATATCAATATAACCTTTCCGCGTTATTTTGTCCGGTTATTTATTGTTATAGCAAGTCTCCGGAACCGAAATAGGAATAGAGAAAACCTCTCCACGTTTTTTTTAACCTTTTTGCTTTACTAAACGGTTTCGTTAGCGTACTTACCTGTAATCGAACAGGTACGAGCAAAATTCATCAAACTAACCCTTACGGGTTATGTGATTGGCGCAGTCGGTAGGATATCTACAAACGGTAGATATCCCTTAACGAATATACGCGATTATCCGCTTAAATTCAGATAAAAAGTTTGGAGCAGAAGATCTTAAAAAAAATAAGATCTAGTGAACTTAAAATAATAACAATAACTGTTCGGTATATTAAAATAAAAATTAGTGCAGTTAGTGACTAATAGTTCACATAAAAAAACAAAAGTGAATACACAAAATTAAATACAAAAAAAATAAACGATAGTTTAGACGCAATGATCGTCTGAGGGACGCCAAGCCCTCCTGTAATCATTTCTAATAAAAACAATTGAAAAATTGACGCAGTAAGTAGCAGTGGATTCAAACATAAATTACAATAAACGTGAAACCTGAGAAGCAGTTCAAAATAATAAATCAATTATACTACGTATGAGCTTACCACCTGTGACGAAGGAGATTCTAGAGACACTTTTGGCTCAATTTAATTCATTGACGGTACACGAAACCAGCAAGATGGCAACAGAACCCGTCCCTTTGTCATTACAAATAAACCCACTTAAATATATTCAATCGCTGGATTGTTGCGATGGTAGCGACAGAAATTTACATATATTCATTCAAAGATTGGATGATATTTCTGGTGTTTTATCAGCTTATGATGAACCCTCAAAAGTTGTGATTGCCAATGCAATACGAGCTAAACTTACTGGTAAAGCTAGAGAGATTGTTGGTATTCATGTCCAAACAAATAATTGGATCGACATTAAAAATCTTCTTCTGAGACATTTCTCAAATCCAAAAACTTGTTCTCAATTGTATGATGAGTTGAGAAGTATAGTATATAAAAATAATGTTAGTGAGTTTTTCAATAATTTGCAAGAGGCATTATATGAATTAAATAACAAAACTAGACGCGAAGGTAGACTTCATGACATCAGTGCTAATATTGACGTTGCACTTAGAATTTTTAAGGATAAAATGCCTGAACCAATGAAAAGTGTGTTGATAGCCAGAGATCCTGGAACATTGGATGAGGCTTATAATATCCTTAGTGAAGGAGGATATTGCGATGTTAATTCATATTTCAATAAAAATTTTACTCCGCAAAATAAATTTTATTTCAATAAAAATCTCAATAATGAGAAAACTAACTCGAAGCCTGGCACATTTAATAAACAGGACTCTCGATTACCCTCAAATCAACCGAGATTTGAGCGACCATATAATAATCAAAACAATTTTAGACAGAACACACAAAACCCTAATTACAGAAGTAATTTCTCTAATAACTACAGGCAATATAATAATCAAAATAACTATAGGCAGAACACGCACCAACAAAATTACAGAAGTAACTTTTCTAGTAATTTTAGACGAAATAATAATTTCAGAAATAATAATAATTATAATAATAATTTCCAAAATAAACCTACTACAAGTAGATTTAATACTACAGAACCAATGGACGTAGACATTACAGCACAAGTAAGAAATAATCATGCAGAGGCAGTTAAACCAAATGAAAATTTTCATATATGTGCCTCGACAGAAAATTACCATATATAATAGTAAAAACACAATTGAGTTTTGTTCGACTTTTGATCGACACAGGTGCGACTAATAGTATCTTAAATCCAAAGTTGTGCAGACCCCAATTCTTAAAAAAAATCAGCAAAGTCCAAATAAATACAATAAATGGTATTATATATAGTAGAGAAAAAGCAGTGATTCCGCAATTCGAAAATTTGGAATTGAAACAGGAACCTGAATTTCTAATAGTAAATTTCAGTAATAACTTTGATGGATTAGTCGGGAATGACATTTTAATACCAAATAAAGCTAACATTGATTATGACGGAGGAACGATCATAATAAATAAACAGAGATTAAAAATATACTTTGATAGGACGGAGGAAAGCAACTGTGAAAATAAAGACAGTTATGAAAAGCAAATACCAGCAGAAATAAACAGCATGAACACTGAAATATGTTATTCTGAAAACTTGAAACGAGAACTTAGATTGGATCATTTGAATAATGAAGAAAAACCTAAGCTAATGGCTTTAATAAATTGTTACAAAGATATCTTTTTCCGAGAAGGGGACGATTTAACATTCGCCCACAACATCAAACACAGGCTTAAATTAACTACTGATAAGCCTATATATGCAAAAACTTATCGATATCCACAGATTCATGAGAGGGAAGTAGAGTCTCAAATTGATGAGATGTTAAAACAAAAAATAATTCGAAAAAGTTCGTCACCCTATTCGGCACCCTTATGGGTTGTGCCAAAAAAATTGGACGCTTCGGGAAAACCGAAATGGAGACTTGTTGTCGATTATCGTAAGCTTAATGAAGTAACGATTGACGATAGATTTCCTATGCCGAACCAGGACGAATTTTTCGATAAATTTGGTAGAGCAATGTATTTTACTACAATTGATCTTGCCAAGGGATTTCATCAAATCGAAATCCATGAGCAGGACATTCACAAAACAGCTTTTTCGACGGGCCAGGGTCATTACGAGTTTCTGCGTATGCCCTTTGGTTTGAAAAATGCTCCAGCAACCTTCCAAAGGTTGATGAATGATATTTTACGCGACTACATTGGAAAAATCTGTTGTGTTTACATGGATGATGTAATAATATTTAGTACATCGTTAGATGAACACATACTTGCAATTAAACAAATATTCGAGAAATTGAGACAATTCAATTTGAAAATTCAGCTGGACAAAACGGAGTTTATGAAACGTGAAACAGAATTTTTAGGCCATGTTGTTACGGTCGATGGAGTAAAACCGAATCCAAATAAAATAGCAGCTATATTAAAGTATCCAATTCCGAATACAAAAAAAAGATTAAATCATTCCTTGGATTGACGGGATATTACCGGAAATTTATTAAGGATTATGCAAAAATAGCTAAACCTATGACGTTAAATTTAAAAAAAGATAAAACTATTAATGTAGACGATTTGGACTATAAGGCTTCATTTGAGAAGCTTCGAAATTATTTAATTAATGAACCGATACTGAAATATCCAGATTTTTCAAAGGAATTTGTGTTAACTACTGACGCCTCGAATTACGCTCTAGGCGCTGTTTTATCACAATTAGGTCATCCTATTTGTTTCGCAAGCAGAACCTTGAACAATAGTGAAACTCGATATAGTACTATCGAAAAGGAATTACTCGCCATTGTCTGGGCCACCAAATACTTCAGGCCATACCTTTATGGGAGAAAATTTACAGTCTACTCAGATCATAAACCTTTGAAATGGTTGAGTTCTTTAAAGGAACCAAACCAAAAATTACAACGATGGAAAATAAGGCTAGGAGAGTATAATTTTAATGTGGATTATATTAAAGGAAAAGAGAATTTTGTGGCAGATGCATTATCAAGGATTGATGTAAACCATAATACCACGGGTCAGAGTAATACATCATTAAATACAGTACATAGTGCTCAGGAGGATAATACTAGGTATATAGAGATTGCAGAAGGTCCTTTAAATTATTATAAAATACAGATAGAAGTAAAGAAAGGTAACCAGAATGAAACTAAAGTAGAAAAGAAATTTAATAAAAAACGAATAATATTCATAAGTAAAAATCCGGATAGAACTTTTTTTAAGTATATCCTGAGAAATCACACCCCGAAAGGTGGAACTATTGGTATAATGATTAACGATGATGAACTTTTTAAGATATTCCAGGAAGTATATTTAACATGGAAACAAGACAACATGAGAGTAACGTTTGTAAGAGCAAAGTACAAATTAATAGATGTATCACTTACAGATTTGATTAAGGAAATATTAGAGACCCATACAAGAAGGAATCATTTGGGTATAAATAAAATTTATGGTATTCTAAAGAATAGAATATATTATCCTAAACTGCAGGAAGAAATTGCCAAGATTATTAATAATTGTAAAATATGCGAACAAGGTAAATATGAGCGAAGACCAGTTAAAATCCCTTTTGAATTAACGGAAACACCAACAGAACCTTTACAAGTGTTTCACATGGATATTTGGTTTTATAATCGAGATAATTTTTACTTGAGTTGCATTGATAAATTTAGTAAGTACAGCTCTCTGGTAAAATTGAAATCAAAAAATTGGGACGATATTATGAATGCAATGAAATCAACTTTTACGATTATGGGTTTACCAAAAAATTTGGTAGTTGATAACGAGGGTGCAATAAAAACCCCAAAAGCTCAGAGATGGATTGAGGACCAAAATATTAAAATTCACTTTACAATCCCGAACTACCATACAGGTAATTCAGATATTGAAAGGTTTCATGGAAGTTTAAATGAGCATCTTCGAATATATTTAATCAGACAAAAAAAGGAAACTGAACTAACACTTATGGATCCTATAGTTGAGATATTATTAATTTATAATACGACCGTTCACTCATCAACTGGAGAAGAACCAAGTAAGGTACACCAAAGATTGGTAGACTTAGAGAATGTTAGATTGAAATTAAAAGAAACTAAAGAGAGGATTATAAATAGATTAAATCGAACTCGAAGAGATGAAGAAGTGGATCCTGATATTATTAAAGTAAAAGATCATAAATTAAAACCTAAAGCAAAATTAAGAAAACATAGAGATACCCAAATATACCATAAACAACAACATACAAGGAAAAAGAAATACCAAAAACTAAAAAACCAATATGTCTCTTCTAGGGAACAAAATGTATCAAACAATATGGAAATTGACACTGATGACAATGATGATCAAAACACTCAATTGTCAGGAAATGGAAATAACGAACATTGATACGGGCGATGGCTTCGTTATAATTAGGACAGAAGCAGTAAAACTCATAGAGGAATATAATTACATTTATCATATATTTAATATATCTTTATACGAGGAAGCATTCGATAAACTAAGTAAATCAGTACAATTAATGCAAAATAACTTTGTGGAAACTAGATTTGACAACATTATATATGACATGCACCATTTAGAATACGAAATACAAACCCTTAGGCTTAACCCTATACGACCTAAACCTAGAAGTATACAGCATAAATTAGAAGTATCAAAACTATTACAAGTGCAGCATGAGTTAAAGATATCAAACCAGGAACAATTAGTTACACAACGTACAGAACCAAAGTTAACTGGATGGATTTATGAGGTAAAAACACAATTAGATGCTTGGTTAAACGATAAAAATAAAAATGAATGGAATAAAGTATATGCTAAAGAAAAACAAATAATAGACATATTATCAGATTATGAGGAATGTATAAAAACATGTAACAATGAAGTACTTTTAAAAAAACGCAATACTATTTATCCTCAGATATTGGAACTTAGAAGTAAAATCAGAAATGAATTAAGTTTAGGAAATAGATTTTTTACATTGGAATATTGTAAAAAAGAATATGGAATATTTCGTGAATGTACTACAAAAGACATACATGACTTATAAAAAATTAAGAAAAAACGTAGCTTAGCTCCTATATTAGGTTCAATTATAAAATTTATAACCGGTAATATGGACCAGATGGACGAATTACGTATAACAGACCATTTGCAAGTTATTGACAAGAATCAAAATAAATTATTTAAAAATGAAAAAAATCTTATTAGAGTAAACAAAGAATTTGAACAACAAATTAAAGATATAGAGAATAAAATTAATACAGATAATCAAATCTTATCAGATCATATAAATAAACTAAACTCAGAACTTGAATTAATAAAAAGAATGCAATTTCAAGAAAAAATGCAAACAGGTATTTTACATAATATTCATGTACTAAATGAAGAAATAGAAAAAATCAAGGAAATTTTACTAAACTCTCACTCAAATCATTTAAATAGATACATTTTACAAGAAGAAGAAATCAATCAATTTAATATTACCATAGATAAGTATCAAGACATTAAGTCAGCAGTAGTATTGAGAAATAGTGACATAATAATAGTTTTAGGAATACCTAGTTATAGTACGGAGATTTATAACAAACTTATGTTAGAACCTGTACCCAATAAAAATAAATTACAATTAATCACTGATATTAAGACAATGCTTGAAAACAACAACACATTGTATTATAATTCTAAAACAAAGCAAGAATTGAAATGGATAGACGACGAATGTATAAAAAATGTAAGAAATAAATTCATGCAAAATTGTAAATTGGAAGAAAATGATAAACAAGAGATTAAACAGCTTACTGAAGCAATTCTTATAACTAAAAATTTAAATAAAATAAAAATAATTAATAATTGTAATTTGAAAAAAATAAATAATGAATTAATATTGAATGGCAATAATGTAGTTAAATTCGAACAGTGCAAAATTAATATAAATAACATAACGTACAGCAATTTCAAAACGCCATACCATTCACATTTGATTTTACACAATATTATCGAAACTTTTAATTATACTAAAATTAATAAACTTACCTTGAAAAAAATTCAAGAGAAACAGATTGAACAATTTCAATTACAAAATCTCGAAGAATTTAGAAATAAAAATCTTTTTGTACAACAAAATTGGATCAATGGATCCATCATAATAATAATAATTATTTGCGTCATTATTGTAATGTTTTTCTATTGTAAAACAAAATTTAAAAAACGGCTTCAAAATAACTTACCTATTAGCCTGGAGTCTAATCCTAGTGAGGGAGGAGTCACATTCGATCATAAAAAGAACGAATGTCGAACACCTACAAATGAGGCAATTACCTTGCGAGACTATGCAAGTCATAGCTAATTGCCTATTTATGTATCTAAGTCAAAAATGTCACATAACACTTCTCAATTAAGAAATTACTGAATTGATTCCAAAAATCAATTATAAAATTCACTGTATCAATTTAAGATGGATCCATTAAGAAATTAATGCCTCAATCTTAAATATCATATAACACCTCTCAATTAAGAAGTTATTGTATACACATATTAAAATGTGAGATCGCACTTCGCGATCTAAGTAATCCATTTCAAATCACACCTAGACATAATGGAATTATTGTTTAGATAAAAATCACTATATAAAGACAAAATTGTAGATTAAGTTCAGATATTGTTTTAACTTCGACCAGAATTATAATAAATGGATAAGAAACCTTTACGTGTTTTTTCATTTATATCAATATAACCTTTCCGCGTTATTTTGTCCGGTTATTTATTGTTATAGCAAGTCTCCGGAACCGAAATAGGAATAGAGAAAACCTCTCCGCGTTTGTTTTAACCTTTTTGCTTTACTAAACGGTTTCCTTAGCGTACTTACCTGTAATCGAACAGGTACGAGCAAAATTCATCAAACTAACCCTTACGGGTTATGTGATTATATAATACTAGCGATCGCCCGCGACCTTATCCGCGTAAGAATCGCAATAATAAGGAATATGTATAAATAAGTAGTAATTCATTATGTGAGATACATAATCTGCTTGACATTTTTGTGATATTAAGAAATTCTGTATGGGGAGTGGTAGAAGGGGTGGCAGCACTGAGCTAATTTGTTTCACATCATGTTAGAGTAGTTATAAAAAAGTTTTGTACCAAATTTAAGCTTCAAAAATTGAATAGGTACTGAGAAATTTAGTGCATTGGTTTAATGAAATTGTGCAGTTTGTATGGGAGGTGGTAGAAAGAGTGGGGAGTTCTTGGTGATTTTTCGAAACCCAACTATAATCATAATATTTTAGATTTCAGATCAATGGCTTTCATACTTTTCAAGAAAATCAAGTTTTTATAAAGAATTGATATTGTGTCATATTGTATGAGAGGGAGTAGAAGGAGTGAAGCTAATCGGTTAATTTTTTCCCAATATTAATAATTATAATTAAGGATTTTGTAAAAAATTTTAGTTCGATGAAAGTTATACGTACTGAAAAAATTGGTTTAGAGTATTTCATGAAATAGTGCAGTTTGTATGGGAGGTGGTTGAAAGAGTGGGCATATTCAAATAATTTGTATACTTAAAGACTGAATTTGCAATAGAAATAATATATTCTGAATTCCAAATTAATAGCTTTTATAGTTTTGAAGTAAATTTGATTATTATATTGTTATAGATCTGGCAATGATCTCTCTCAAATCTGCCAGAACTATTTAGAATATTCTTCCAACATGTAGAGGGCTTCTAGTAATTTCTCAAAGACACAAACAATGACACCCGACGCCATCTAGTAACTTCCAGAATAGTCCAGACCCAGCAGAAAAACATACACCAGAGAAGGTTCGAGACCCGGATAAATCCATTATAAATAGCCAGAGCTCACGACAAGGAATCCAGTTACTCAGTGACAGTTTCATGGAAAACACCTATCGGTGTAAGTAAGCGAAAGTGATAGATTGGCAGTGTTCCTGGGTTGTACGAATTAAGTTTTAGAGCGAATTTAGTGAAGTGATCAAGAAATAAAGAAAAGTGCGATTAAATAAAATTATTCATTATTTTTAAACGAATTGTGTTTTCCTTTGAAATCGGCGATCCCCTAGCTCGCAACAATTGGTGTCAGAAGAGTGGGATTTCAAGGATAAATTCGGGTTAAAAATCGCGAGTGAAATTAAAAATTCTCGGAACGGATAATTTTGTGAGAGCGGAAAAGTGAAACTAAAGTTCTCGAACGGACAGTGAGAATTTTGTGAAATCGAATATTCTCGAGTGCGCTAGTGAACAGTGACTTTAATTAGTAAAATCGCGAAACTAAAACTCTCGAACGGACAGTGAGAATTTTGTGAAATCGAATATTCTCGAGTGCTCTAGTGAGCAGTGACATTAATTAGTGACGTAAATTTAAGTGAATTCGATCGCGGAAAATAGTCGGTAGTGAAAATGCCGCGTTATTTAAAGGACTTAAAAGTAACGGAGCTGAAGGAAGAGCTCAGTAGACGCAAGTTATCTACGACAGGGAGCAAGTCTGAACTTGTCAGCCGTATGATCGAGACACTCCAGGCTGAGGGCGAGGATGCAGATAGTTTTGAGTTCCAAAGCGAAGAAACTCGTGAAGAGGAGTGCTCTGGTACATTGGATGCTCTGACACAACTAATGCAACAAATGATGAACAAATTAGATCAACAATCAGCTGTGACAACGGACATAAATCAGAAATTGGAGCAACAATCTGCGGACATAAATCAGAAATTGGAGCAACAATCTGCGGACATGAATCAGAAATTAGAGCAACAATCAGCGGACATGCATCAGAAATTTGAACAACAATCGGTGGACATTAAACAACAATCAGCGGACATTAATCAGAAATTAGACCAGACCTCAAAAGACCTTAACCAAAAATTGGAGCTGCAAAATAATAAAATAGACACCATGGGTAAGGCCATAGAAGAAAACGTTGAGAAGAAACTTCGAATCTTCGAAGAACAAATTACGGAAAAGACATCCGGAATTGCAGAAGTCGAACGCCTAAAAAGAGACTTCGATAACGTGAAGGCGACTGGCGTCATCAAGACAGAACATGTTGCGCACAAGGGTCTCAAGGCTCCAATCTTCGATGGACAAACACCGTGGGCTATTTATAAGACCCAATTTGAGGCCGCCGCAAGAAACAACCATTGGAATGATCTGGAACGAGGAACAGCTCTTATATTGGTGCTAAGAGGTCCACCAGCAGAGGTTCTTCAAACGATTCCGCAGGAGCAACAACAAGATTTTTCAACGTTAGTCCAGACATTGGATCTTCATTATGGCAGTGACCACATGCGAGAGATCTACAAAACACAGCTGTACAACCGAACTCAAAAGAACGGTGAAACACTTCAAGAGCTGGCACGCGATATTGAACGACTCACACTATTATCGCTGCCCAATGCGCAAACAGAGCAACGCAACGATACAGCTGTTTTCGCATTTAACAATGCTGTACAGGACAGAGAGCTGCAACAGGCGTTAAAACTGGCAGGTAAGAAAACGATTGGCGAAGCCTTAGTATATGGGCTGACGTTCGAAGCTGCCAAGCAAAGCTCGCGGAGTAACTATCGAGTTCGAGAAATAGTAGAAGAATGTGTGTGCCAGAAAGCCGAGTACACCAAGCGGAGCGAAGGATCTGGTGCTCTCCGATGCTGGAATTGTGGACAGGCAGGACACTTAAGACGCGACTGCCGCAAACCCAGAAAAGCGATCAACTACTGTTCCGGCTGCGCTGCTAAACAAAGAGGAGGAAGAGGCGAACCGTCACAAGAGCACGCTTCGCCTAATGACAGTCCGGGAAACGAGTAAAGGCCAACTTCATGGGGCAGAAGTTGGCTGGTAGAATCGACGCCCCCGGAACCATCATCGCAGTTTCTCGACTACATCGTTGTGAAAACGACTTATGTATGAGTGGTCGAGTCGGCAAATTAAACTGCATCATAACAGTCGACACAGGCGCAACACGGTCAGTGCTAAGATCTGACCTCGTAGATCGTACTTGGCTTCACAACACCAAGAAGTACGCACTTCGCACTGGTACAGGAGAAACTACAACGGTCCATGGAGAAATAGCTCGTGACATACAGCTTGGGGATTTGACCTTCTCGCATGTATTCGTGGTAGCTGACATTACCGATGAGTGTATCCTTGGAATGGATTTTCTGAAACCACACGGTATCCAGCTGGACTTAGGACAACGAATAATGAAGTGGCGGAATATTGAAATCCCGATGGACATAACATCATCCAACACAACAAAGCTACGAGTTGTATTGTGCGAAGATGCGGATATACCAAAGTCATCCGAGAATGTTATTTGGGCAGAGCTCGATGGTGATCCCGGGAACCACCGATTCTACCTCATAGAACCGGAAACGACACCTGCATTACGAAGTCTTATACTAGGAAAAACGCTCGTAAAAAGGAATGAGAAGATGATGGTACCAATAAGAGTCCTGAACGTTGCGGACAGCACTACCAGCGTAAAGAAAGGAGATGTAATTGGCAGCTGTGAACCAATATCAGCGGTGACGAGTATCGACAAGGCAGAGCCACATGACGTACCCTCTAAAAATAAGCCAAGAAGGAAGGACAATGTAACATCAACACTTCTTCAGTCAAGCAACCTTAGAGGAGAACAACACAAGCAAGCAGTAGATCTAATTGAAGGATTCAGCGACGTCTTTTCCACCGGTGATGACGACTATGGCAGAACAAACTTAGTGAAACATCGTATAGATACCGGAAGTGCTACACCGATACGTCAACCTCCAAGAAGAGTACCATTAGCGAAACAAGGAGAAGTCAATTCAATGGTCAAAACTATGGAGCATCAGGGAATCATCGAAGAATCAAAGAGCCCGTGGATATCGCCAGTAGTGCTGGTAAAGAAGAAGGACGGCAGTACCCGTTTTTGTGTGGACTACAGGCGACTAAATGATGTTACGAAAAAGGATAGCTATCCACTACCTAGAATCGACGATATCATGGACACCCTGACCGATGCTAAATGGTTCTCAACGTTGGACCTGAAGAGTGGTTACTGGCAAGTGGAGATAGATGAAAAAGATAGAGAGAAGACAGCATTCTCTGTCGGCAGTGGACTGTGGCAGTTCATCGTAATGCCATTTGGCCTGTGCAATGCTCCAGCTACGTTCGAAAGACTGATGGAATTCGTTTTGCGTGATCTGAGTTGGAAAACTTGTCTCGTTTACCTAGATGATGTGATCGTTATCGGAAAAACATTCAATGAACACCTAAAAAATCTGCAGGAAGTCTTCCAGCGACTGCGAGCGGCAAAATTAAAGCTGAGTCCGAAAAAGTGCACTTTGTTTAGTGCAGAAGTCAAGTACTTGGGTCACATCGTTTCAGCTGATGGCGTAAAGACAGATCCGGAGAAGATACTGGCGGTGAAAAATTGGCCTACTCCGAGTGATAAACACCAGTTGCGCAGCTTCCTAGGCTTAGCGACATATTACCGACGATTTGTAAAAGACTTTGCTAACACGGCGAAATGTCTGCATCAGTTAACAGAAAAAGGGAAGCCATTTACATGGAGTCAACAGTGCCAGGAAGCATTCGAGAGGATAAAAGACCAACTCTGCGACTCCCCAGTTCTGGCGTATCCAAAACCAGGTCATGGTTTCATCATAGACACTGACGCCAGCAATGTGGGTATCGGAGCAGTACTATCACAAGAGATCGATGGGCAGGAGAGAGTGCTATCTTACTACAGCCGAGTACTCTCAAAATCAGAAAGGAACAATTGCGTAACTCGCCGAGAGCTACTAGCCATAGTAGAAGCAACAAAACATTTTCACAAATATCTCTATGGTCAAAAGTTCCTTCTTCGAACGGATCACGCATCGCTTAAATGGTTACTTCAGTTTAAGAACCCCGAAGGCCAAGTAGCCAGATGGATCGAAAGGCTCGAGTCCTACGATTTCGAGATTGTTCATCGAAGAGGAAGAATCCACGGTAATGCCGATGCGCTTTCACGTCGTCCTTGTCCACCGAACTGCAAGCATTGTCACCGTGTAGAAGAAAAAGAAGCCGGAGAAACCATTCAGAGGATAACGACCGAACCAAAGACTGGATGGAATCAGCAAGAACTGGAAGATGCCCAACGTAAAGATCCAGATATTTCACCGATCATGGCATGGAAGGACGAAATGAAACGGCCTGAGTGGAAAGACATCTCACAATTCAGCGAAACCCTGAAGTGTTATTGGGCACAATGGAACTCCCTTCACCTAGACGGCGGATTATTAAAACGGAAATGGGAAAACGCTGACGGAAAGTCGTATCACATGCAAACCATCGTCCCGCATTGTAAAGTCGAGGAGGTTTTGAAGGAATATCATGGAGGTACCTCCGGTGGGCATTTGGGTGTAAATAGAACCTTGGCAAAGATACGAGAAAGGTTCTATTGGATCCATCTCCGAGATGATGTCGAAAATTGGTGCCGTAAATGTACTACGTGTGCATCAAGTCAGGGCCCACACCGCAGATCCAGGGGAGAAATGCAACAATACAACGTAGGAGTCCCATTTGAGAGAATTGCTGTGGATATTGCTGGACCATTTCCGGAATCAGAAAATGGTAATCGCTACATTCTAGTGGTCATTGATTATTTCAGCAAGTGGCCTGAAGCCTACGCAATTCCAAACCAAGAAGCAGTAACCGTCGCAGAACAAATTGTTACCAACTGGGTGAGCAGATTTGGAGCTCCACGTGAACTACACTCCGATCAAGGGCGCAATTTTGAATCTCAAATATTCAAACACGTGTGCCAAATGCTGGGAATAAACAAAACCAGGACAACTCCATTACATCCACAGTCCGATGGAATGGTGGAACGTTTCAATAGAACATTGAACTCAAACCTATCCAAACTCGTCAGCGAGAGGCAACAGGACTGGGATCAGCACATCCCTCTATTTTTAATGGCCTACAGAACATCGGTGCATTCAAAAACAGGAGAAACCCCATCCCGAGTCATTTTCGGGAGGAATATTCGAGTCCCTGCGGAATTAATGTTTGGAGTGCCACCAGACCAACCAACGAATGCCAAAGATTACGTCTCGGATCTTCGATGTCGACTAAACACAATTTATAACCTGGTCAGAGATAAAATTGATTTGGCGACCGACCGCATGAAGACGAGGTATGATCAACGGGCGAATTCATCAGGATTCCAAGAGGGTGATTTAGTTTGGCTATACCTAGTCGTGCCATAAGTTCTGTCACACGTATATGGGCAATTTTTGTATAAATGAAAAAGAGTTTTTGACAAAGGAAAATATATTTTATTTTGGCATACTAATGGAAGTAAAATAAGCAACAAATTATTCAAAGTGGCCGCCTTTAGCCTTAACACAGCTCTTTAATCTGTTGGGCCAGTCATCGATAGCAGTACGCACTGTTTGTAGCGGAAAATGAGCTACTGCTTCTGTCAAAGATCGCTTAAGGCTCTCGATATTTGGGTGTCGTCTCGTGCACACCATGGACTCTAACTCCGCCCACAGTTTGTAGTCCAGGGGATTCAAATCTGGGCTCCCAGAAGGCCATTCCGTCGCCCTTATAAACTGTGGAATATTGGTTTCCAACCACGCTTGTGTGTTTCGAGCTTTGTGGGCTGGTGCAGAATCTTGCTGGAAAGCCCAATGTCGATTGTTGAATAGCGTAGAGTTCAGCGGCTTCACACATCCCTCCAGGATGTCCGTTTGATAATTTTTCGCTGCAGTTTTTACGCCTTTTTCGCAAAAATGAAGCTCGGTGACCCCTTCGTAGCTGACACCCCACCATACCATGACTGATGCTGGATGATGTCCTCGCTGTACCCTAGTGGCAACTTCTCGGGCTTCTATGGAGCTGTGGGCATACACCTTATCATTTTGGCGGTTGAAATGTTCCTCCACCGTAAAAATTTTTTCATCGATAAATAAAATTTCTCGATGTTTGTTGTTGCCGTACCGCCGAAGGAGCTCTTTCGATCTGGTGCTCCTAATTTGCTTCAACTGCTCAGTCAGCAAATGTCCCGTTGATCGTCGAAAGGCACTCATCCCGAGGTCAGATTTTATGATGCGAGACATACTTCGGGTGGAGATGTTCATCTCTCGAGCCATGATTCGTTGTTTACGAAGCGGATTTCGACGAATTCGACTCTCGACCGCTTTGATGGCAGCAGAAGAACGTACATCACGCGGACGTCCAGAACGAGGTCGATCTTCAATAGTCTGGATCGCGTTATATCTCTGGATCGCACGATACACAAATCTTTGCGTTATTTTTAACGGGCACAACAACTTGAAAATTTCACTCGCGGATTTTCCACACTTATGTAGTGCAATCACTGCAGTTCGGTTTTCTATTACACCCCATTCCATCTTCACACGTTAACGAACACACTTTAAATGACCATCAACTGTCAACAACATTATGACGTTTATAAAACTGGCCGATATTGAAATGTCACTCATAAAATAAAGTTGTTGCCAATGTGAGAAATTATGTGACAGAACTTATGGCAGGACTAGGTACAATCCCAAACGACAGAAGGGCAGATCGCCGAAACTACAGCGCAACTGGGAAGGCCCTTACCAGATCATCAACCGGTTAAACGATGTCGTCTATCGGATTCAATTACATCAAAAACCCCGTACAAAAATGAAAGTGGTACATCTCGACCGACTAACAAAGTACCACGGTGCCATTGCGGAAGTGAACGACTCTGTTCGGGACGAACAGGGACTAAGGAGAGGGTAATGTTATAGATCTGGCAATGATCTCTCTCAAATCTGCCAGAACTATTTAGAATATTCTTCCAACATGTAGAGGGCTTCTAGTAATTTCTCAAAGACACAAACAATGACACCCGACGCCATCTAGTAACTTCCAGAATAGTCCAGACCCAGCAGAAAAACATACACCAGAGAAGGTTCAAGACCCGGATAAATCCATTATAAATAGCCAGAGCTCACGACAAGGAATCCAGTTACTCAGTGACAGTTTCATGGAAAACACCTATCGGTGTAAGTAAGCGAAAGTGATAGATCGGCAGTGTTCCTGGGTTGTACGAATTAAGTTTTAGAGCGAATTTAGTGAAGTGATCAAGAAATAAAGAAAAGTGCGATTAAATAAAATTATTCATTATTTTTAAACGAATTGTGTTTTCCTTTGAAATCGGCGATCCCCTAGCTCGCAACAATATATTTTTGAAAATGAGTCAATGGGAGGGGGTAGAAGGCGTGGGGGTATTGAAATAAGACCAAACGCAGATTACATCTCGGCACATACCCAATAAACTGTGAAAGTTTCATTACAATCGGTTCAGCCGTTCTTGCGTGAAAGCCGGACAGACAGACAGACAGACATAGAAGAATTTAAAAAACGTGTGTTTCTGCTTAGTTATTGCTAAAATAAAGCGAAAAACTAACTTACAGTCATTTATAAACAAATAACAGACAGAAACTACAATTATATTTATATGTTTAGATTTTTTGTTTTTGGCCCTTTTTTAACTTTTTAGCCATTCTCCTTATATATAATATATTGTCGCGTTTTTGCTCTTGTTGCGAAATACGTAGGATTTTTATGTAACTGGCACCCAAAATAATAAATATTATAATTAAAAAAAGTAACGTAACACAGACAATTTAACAATTAAAAACGAGGACAATATTAAATTGGGGAGCACTGCAATTAATCTTTTTGACGCCAAATTGATTGACGAGGATGGAACAAAATCTAGATGAAATCTGAAAGTACATTGTGTCTACCTTACCGTTTGTAATGCTAAGCAATAATGCTCGCACAGTGTCGCCAAGGGTACAGAAATATTTGTCGTCGCTCAAAAACTTCGATTCCGAGTGACCGTCTAATCGTCTGTGCGCCTGTCTACAATATACTCTCGAACGCTTTGAGCTCTCGTGCTGAAATTTGTAGTGCGTAATTTGTCGAAAGCCTTCTCGAAGTCCACAAACATGAGATGTAGTGGCGAACCCATTTCGGCTGACTGCTCTAATATTATCCGTAGGGTATTTGTGTGGTCGGTACAAGACGACCCTTTACGGAATCCAGCCTGATAAACTTCGAGAGTGCTCTCGACGACATCACTAACCCTATTGAGAATTACCTTAATTTTTGATACGGCAGTAAGTAGACATATACCACGCCAATTGCCATAATCCCAAAGTTCGCCCTTCTTCGCAATTTTCACAATGACGCCCTCCTTCCATTCAGTCGGATATCTTCCTTCATTCCACACCTCAGTAAAGAGTGGGAGGAGTATATCGGCTGTTATTTCCGGGTCCGCTTTGGGGAGTTCGGTTGGTAGTCCGTCTATACCTGGAGCTTTCCTTCTTGCCATTGACCGAATGGTGGAAACTATCTCTTCTTTATTTGACGGATCGTCCCTAATAGAGGATTGTTGCGGTTGGATGTTTGGTATTTGTTCTGTTTTCCGGAATATCTTTCTCTGAGAAGATGTTTAAAATATCAGAGAAGTATTCCTTCCATCGCCGCAACTGGTGTTCACTCATATTAAGGAGAGTTCCGTTGACATCTCTCACCAGGTGGTTGGCGGTGGAATTCCTGTTCGTCAACTGTTTCATTATTTTGAATAGTGAACCCATATCCCCAAGGTAAGCCGCAGATTCTGCCTTGTTTGTCCGTGGAGTCGCTAGTCTCCAAAGATAGTTGCAGGAATTGGTAAAACCTCATTCTACAACTACCCCCTTGCGGCTATTATCATCGCAGGAGATATGAACGTCCAGGTTGACTCTGACAATATTGACGCGTCACGACCTTGGGTTAAAAGGCCTGTAAACGGCGCATTATTTGTGGTGAATGAAGAACATGCCACCTCGATGTGCGGGCGAAGATTGAGGAAGACTGTTAGATGCGACAATAGAAGGGACATTGAAGATCTGGCCAATAAGGCAGAATCTGCAGATTACCTTAGAGATATGGGTTTGCTATTTTAAATTATGAAACAGTTTACGAACAGGAGTCTTACCGCCAACTACCTAGTGAGAGATGTCAACGGAACTTAATATGAGTGAATACCAGTTGCAGTGATGAAAGGAATACTTCTCTGGTATTTAAACATCTTGTCATTGGGAAATATTGTAGAAAAATAACAAGTGCCAAACATCAAATCGCAACAATCCTCTGTGAGAGACGATTCCCCAGATAAGAAAGAAATAGTTTTCGCCATTCGGCCAATGGCGCGAAAGAAAACTGCAGGTATTGACGGACTATCAACCGAACTCCTCAAAGCGGACCCGGAAATAACAGCCAATATACTCCTCTCTTTTTTTACTGCGATGTGGAATGGAGGAAGATGTCCGGCTGAATGGAAGTAGGGCGTCATTGTGAAAATCCCGAAAAAGAGCGACCTTCCGAATTGTGGCAATTGGCATGGTATATGTTTACTTTCTGGCGTATCGAAAATCATGGCTAAGGTAATTCTCAATAGGATTAGTGATGTCGTAGAGGGGGCTCGTAAAGGGACGCCTTGTACAGACCATACAAATACCCTACGAACAATATTGGAGCAGTCCGCCGACATGGATTCGCTACTACATTTCATATATATACACGTCGAGAAAGCTTCCGACAGCGTTAAGCGAGATTATATATCCAATGCTTTGCATAGGAGAGGTAATCCAGGTTAGATCACAGCATTGATTAAAGAATCCCCATTATACATAGAGAAGAGCTGTCCGAAAGCTTTTATGTGCAAACGGGTGTCAGACAAGGCTGCATACTATCACTAGCCTTGTTTCTGGTAGTGATAAATGACCAAGTACATGCTCATGGGCTCGAACGCAAGTGCGCCACATTTTTCTTAACGCACAGGATGTGAAAGAGGTGCAAGATTTTTGTTACATCTGAAGCATTGTCAGTACAGAAGGCGGACCCGAAAAAAATATTGAGGATTAAAGCTCATCAAGCCTTCGGTATACTCTTCCCTTTCTAGAGACTAACAGAAATTTTTCTTCGCATGAAGCTGCGAGTATTTGGCGCATGCGTCAAATCTGGTGTTGTTATATGATTGTACTACATGGAATATAACCGTTCGACTTACAAAGAAACTGCAACGTTTCGACAGCCATTACCTCCGTCGAATTTTAGGGATATTTTGGTCAGAATTGAACTCCAACAAAGAACATTGGAGTACAATTGGACTAAAATTGGCATTGAGGGACAAAAGCGGAAGTGGCAGTGGATCAGTCACACTCTGAGGAAACCACAGCGGAACTATGCTAAACAGCTCTGGATTATAATACTCAAGGAGGGCGTCGGGTTAGTCGACCATGTATTACATGGAACCGAACAGTTGAGGATGAGGCGAGAGGTATAAACAAGCCCTGGCGACAAAGGCCTTTAGATGTTCAGGATCGTGCCCTGTGGAAGAGAACTATTTCTGTCCTATGCCCCTAAGCAGTCTTAACAGGAAATTGATTGATTACAATAATGAGTATTTTGATCGACACAGACCAACCCCGAAATTTTTTTTTCATAACTAAATTAGCCTAAAAGCATAAGAGCACTACAATTGGCCGTAAAGCCCGATCATGCGATAATCTAAATGAAAGTGAAATTTTTATGATTTTAAGAAATTTTGTATGGGGAGTGGTAGAAGGGCGATGGCTAACTATTTCACATCATACTAATGTTGCTAATAAAATATTTCATTGAAAATTTTAAGCTTCAAAAATTTAATAGGTGGATTTAGGAAAATTGTGCACTTTGTATGGGAGGTGGTAGAATGATTGGGGAGTTCTTAATGAATTTTTCAGACATAACTATAATCATCATTCAGTTGACATGTCTGAAATTGTAGGGCAGTAGCATTCATTCTTCCCAAGAAAATTGACTTTTGTAAAATTGTGAAATTGTGTCATATTGTATGGGAGGGGGTAGAAGGAGTGTAGCTAATCATCTTTTTATTCGGTTTTATCAATAGTTTTAAATAAATATTTTGCGCATAATTTCAGCTCGATTAATTTTATACGTACTGAGTAAATTGGTTTATAGTATTTCATGATAAAGTACATATAAAGTACACATACATGAGAGGTGGTAGAAGCAGTGGGAGATTCAAATAATATAATATAATGCATAATTAATATAATTTTTATACAGTAGATTTATATCATCATAAGAATTGTATATCCGAAATTTCAGATCAATAGCTTTCATAGTTTTCGTGAAAATAAATTTTTTGTCAAATTCCGAAATTCGGTAATTTTATATGGGAAGGGTTGAAGGGGTGGTTCGTTCACGAACTTGAGTTTACTTTTCATCAAAAATAACGTGTACAAACTTTGAGCTTCCTAGTTCTCAAGCTAGAAAACTAACAGCCGGACGGACTGACTGACGAATGGACAGAAGGTTTCAAGATTTTTGAGCGACAACAAATATTTCTGTACCCTTGGCGACTCTGGGCGAGTAGTATTTCTTGGTGTTACAAACTTTAGAGCAAATTTGTAATGCTCTCATATTTCGTCTAGAGGAGAAACACGTCGTATGCCATCCGCCGTATACTTACTAATATCTTTACTACGAATGCAGATAGGAAGCTGAAACTCGACATTCTCATATATTGGTTTATAGTGTGTCGTCCGAAAGGGGGGGGGGGTTCTAAAAGCAAATTGTCGGCCGGATATTTATTTCAAGTGATTGTATCTTCGGAATGACTGGATGCTAAAAGTTCATATCTAAGGACCATACACTTTCGTTGAGTTTCAAAGACTCCTATACTTGTGAGTGACCCTTCCAATTGGTGCA
Organism: Chorisops tibialis; assembly: GCA_963669355.1. NCBI lineage: Eukaryota > Metazoa > Arthropoda > Insecta > Diptera > Stratiomyidae > Chorisops > Chorisops tibialis. The sequence goes on along the minus strand of OY770263.1, from coordinate 164,050,344 downwards.
AAGAAAACACATAGATACTAATATCTCGACTATCTAAGCGATGTAATTGAAGCTTGGAACATAAATTGAGCTATGTATTGTTGCGAGCTAGGGGTTCGCCGATTTCAAGTAAAACACAAAAAAATAAGGGATAATTTATTTATTGCACTTTTACACAATTTCCCGATCACTTCACTAAATTCGCTCTAAAAACTTAATTCGCACAACCCAGTAACACCGCCGATCTATCGCTTTCGCTTACTTACACCGGTTGGTGTCTTCCATGAACTTCGTTCAAAGACTGACTGCTATCTGGTAGTTGCATTCTTTTTATAGTAAACATCCGTCAGGCGATTTTAGGCGTGTGTCTTAATTAGAATGTTTGGGACTATTCGAGGCAATTCTGGTGTGTGTCTATACTGGAATGTTCCGGGTTTTGCTTGAACGTTCTAGATGGCGTTTTACACAGTAGGGGATAATGTTCTACGTCATTCTCGACGATTCGAAAGAGAGATCGAATTGCGTGGTTGCCAGATCTGTAACAGTATATTAGCAGAATATAAGAATAATATTGCATTTGGTCATAATAGTAGTTGGGAAAATGCGGAGTATTTCAAATAAACGGCCAACAAGTCGGGCGCGACTTTATTACTCTTGGGACAAGTTAGGGATATATAGATTAGGAAAGTCTGAGTGAGTATATATTGTGACAATAAACTATCGAGACTTTGTATTTAAAATTACTCTTGAAAATGATATTTTAAAATTATTTTTTTTGGTAAGCAGGTAGAACTGTCCTTAATTATTATTCCAAAAATTAGCGCGGCCTGTTAATCAGTTTGTTTACAGCAGCTGTTTGAATCAGTATACCTCAGTATTCCACGGCGATTTTTAAGATGGATAAAAATATGGAACGAAATATTTGTCTCAAATTTTGTATTTGCAACCAAACTTCGTTTGCGAAATCATTGCGAATATTGCAAAAGGGTTACGGTGATTCAGTAATATCAAAAACACGAGCCTACGAGTGGTACAATGCCTTTGAGGACGGTCGAGAGATCCTTGAAGACATGCCTTGTTCTGGACGACTTCCGACCTTTTCAAGTGACGAAAACATTCAAAAAGTGAAGGAAATAGTGCTTGAAAATAGTCATATCAGTGTTAGGGAGATAGCAAAAACTTTGGCCATGAAACGCGTCCTTGCTCGACTAGATCCAATAAAGCTGAATTTTCTTAAAAAAAAGTTCCGTGAACAGGTCACTTTGGACATGCTTGATCGTGCGGATTCTGATCCCAAATTCATGCAGCGCATCATAACTGATGACGAGACATAGGTCTATGAGTTTGACATACAAACCAGTAAAAAATTATCGGAATGGAGGAAAAGAATGAATCGAAACCGAAAAAACCATGCAAAAGCCGCTCGAAAATCAAGACAATGCTCATTATTTTTTTTTTCGATATTCGAGATTTGATCAATTATGATCTCATTCCGGAGGGACAAACGGTCCATAAGGAGTACTATTTGATCATATTGAAGCGTTTGCGTGAGCAAATCCGAAAAAAACGGCCGGAATTATGAATGGAGAATTCTTGGATTTTCCACGATGAAAATGCGCCATCGGATTGAGCCTCAATTGTGACTAAATTTAAGGCCGAAAAAGCTACAAATTGCTTCAATCAACCACCTTATTCACCAGATTTGGCCCCGCCTGACTTTTTCCTATCCTCGAAACTGAAATTACCGCTCCGTGGAACCCATTTTCAGTCGATCGAGGACATAAAACAAAAATCGCCGTGAACTACTGAGGTGTACCGATTCAACCAGCTGCTGCAAATAAACTGATTAACAGACCGCGCTAATTTTTGAGATTATAATTAAGGACAGTCCTACCTGTTTACAAAAAATTTTTTTTTTTTTGAATTATTATTTCCCAGAGTAATTTTAATTACAAAGTCTCGATACTTAATTGTCACAATGTGTAACATTTAAATGTGATTACGATCAATAACTCCAGTGTACATAATCAATATTTCATTCGTATATTTATGCACGTTTGGGTTTGTATGGATGAAGAGATAATCACGATCAAAATTGTCTATATACATATAATGCCAGTTTCACAGACGAAGTTGCATAGAGTTTTCATAAAATTCGAAGTATCTTACATTCACGAAACCAAATATTTGTATGGAAGGGGGTAGAAGAGGGTGAGGGAATCTCAAATTTTGTGATACAGTGTTATTAAGTTTCTCTTGAAAAGTGCTCGTACAAAATTTCAAGTTTGTATCTTTCAATTTGCTGGTTATTATTAGATTTACTGAAATTGACCGAAATCATACTTTTGTGTGAACGATTTCAAAACTTTTGATGTAACTTTGTTTTAAATATTTTTAGTAGTATTTGTAACGAGGGTGTAACCTAGCGTGTTGGTTTACAATGCGAAGGTCGTGAGTTCAAATTCCGGTCAACGCATAATTCCAGCACACTGTCTGCTTGGATATACCTTGATTACTTCAATCTACGAAAATGAAAAAAATCGCAGGTAGAGGGTTGTGCGAAAGGAAGTTCTTGGGCAGGGCTGTTGTCAATTTAACAATATTTCATTCGTTTCTGCAAGTTTGGGTTTTTATGAGGGGAGGAGGAGGGGCAATAGCAAGGGTGGGTGGATGTTAACAGCTTTTTAATAATTGCTTGAATCACGTCCAATATTCTCTGTATAGAATGTGTTTCATAGACGAAATTGCATAAAATTTTCATAAAATTCGGTGTATTTTACATTCACGAAACCGAACATTTGTATGGGAGGGGGTAGAGAAGGTAGGGGAATTGTAAAATGTGATATGTAGTTTGATTTCGCTTCTTTTGTAAGGTGCTTGTATAAAAGCGTTTAGTTTGTTGGTTATTACAGTACAGTCGCGATAATTTCAACTAATGAAAACCGGGTTGGTTGAAACTATCGGGATGGTGAAATTATCGAACTTTTTTAAATTTGTTTTTATAACATTTAATTGAACTTAAATAAGATGTACATTATACATACATATTTATGAAATTTTATTTAATTCATGTTTGAAAGAATTCGCTTATTTTCGGTTGCTTAAAAGTTCGTTGTGAGCACCTATTTATTGTCGTGCTCCGTAGTTCTTGAAGTGTCTCAATTTTATCTATAGAAATTGAGTTTTGCACAGCCCACTTTAAGACAACATCAAAACATCGAATAGCATCATCGTCTTTCACTTTAGTTGCTTCAATAATAATTTCATTTTGTTGATTTGCAATATCTCCTTCGGAAGAACTATCGTCGAAACTGACAATATTGGTATCTAGTAACCAATTTTCAACTTCATTGTTACTAAAAGTTTTTGCTGGCGTTATACGTGTCAGAAACTGCTTCAGCTATATTTTTCTCTGAAAGCGCTCGCAATTGGAGAGTCTGCAAGGGTAAGTCATCTTCGGACGAATAGTCTTCTGATTTTCTGGTTATATTTTTCCAACATTTTTTTATGCTTTCTGAAGAAATTTGATTCCACGCCTTTGAAGAAGCAAAACTGTATCCTTCAAATTCAGTTTCTTAACAGACATTTCGATATCACAATCACTTTCAATTATACGTGACAAAAGAAATTTTTTGTAATTCAATTTGACCAAATTAATTGCGTTTTGATCCATTGGCTGGATTAGTGCTGTACAATTGGGTGGCAAAAACATTGTAACACTGAGACCATCAGTTTTAAGTTCTTCGGGACTCGGATGAGCTGGACAGTTGTCAAGCAACAATAGAGCTGTTTCTGGTAAACCTCGTGGTCGCATGAATTTCCGCACCTGTCAAAATATAAAGTCCAAACCAAGGAGGATATATAAAAGGAGTACCTGATAGTCTGTCTCATGTGGGAATATTTTTTGATTCGGAAATTTTCGAAAATTGTGTCCAAGCTTAACTTGGCTTCAAACTTTTACAAAAAAAATACAATAATTTGTATTCTTTCTTGGTTGCTAATATTCAGTCAGCAATAAAGTAATTTTCAATACAATGGTGTTTGCTGTTTCATTTCAGAAATTTTTATATTTTAAATTTTTATTAGTTTTGGTTTGTGTTTAAGCTAAGTACTTTAGCAACGGACAATTTAACGCGGGACAGAGATAGTTACTTTGGGTTTAAGTATGTCAAACAAGGATAGCGAAACAATTTTTTCGAAAATTTGACAACTGTTTTGAACAATTTATCGTGGGAAAGAGTTAGTTGCAATATTTTTAAGTGTGGCAGACAAAGATAGCAAAACGATTTTTTTCGAAAAATTTCGAGCATTTCGGTAGTAAGGGAGGGAAATACATTCATTCCCATTTTGCTTACAAGGCAAAGCATGCTCATAGTCACTCCTTTTTATATATCCTCCTTGGTCCAAACATGATTTATTATGAACATGTATGTGAAATTATAATTGCGCTTACTTAGGGCACAAAGCTGTCATGAAACCAGAATTTAAAAATTGCAATGGTTATCCACGCATTTTTCGAGTGGCGGTACTCTACGGGATTATGATCCATATTTTTGAATGCACGTGGATTCTGTGCTTTTCTGATAACTAAGAGTTTGAGCTTGTGGTTACCAGAAGCATTAGTGCATGGCATAAATGTTATGCGCTCTTTACTGGCTTTTCGACCGGGAGCGTTGGTTTCCTTAAAATGAGCGAGGGTTTTTTCAGGGTGTAGCTTCCAAAACAATCCCGATTCGTCGGCATTGTAGCATTGTTCAAAAGTTAGATTCATTTCGGCAATCTTTTTATTAAAACGGTCAACAAATTCCCCTACGTGCTCTGGCTTATTAGATAATTTTTCGCCACAAATTTTTAACAGGCGTATTCCATGACGTTTCTTGAAATTGTCAATCCAACCTAAACTAGCGGTAAAATTGAGGCACTCTTTAAATTTGTGATTCAATTGCCTGGCCTTTTCTGCTAAAATGGAGCAGAGATTGGAGCATGTCGTTTTCTCTGCTCTAGAAACCAACGGTATAATGCTTGCTCCATTTTTGGAAATTCTGTTGTTTTCAGTGTTTTTCTCTTACCGGGACCACTTTCAGCATTAGCTGCGAATTGCCGAATTTTTCGCTCATTTCGTTTTATTTGGCTTATAGTAGATTTGTCGACTCCGTATTGCAACGCTAGCGTTTTTCCACTTACGCACTTTCTAATTTGATTAAGTATGATAATTTTTTTTTTATCGATAAAAACTTATGAAACTTTCGAGGAGCCATTACATTTAAGTACACGCGTGGAACGCACTTAAGGACAAACTGAGCAACTGTCTTGCGAAATCGGCGAAATTGATATTATCGAAATGTCAGCATAACAGTGAATTGAAACTATAGAGTATATAATGTATAATTTATTTAGTTGATATTATCAAAGGTGGAGATTATCGCAGGTTGAAATTATCGCGACTGTACTGTAGTTGATTTACTGAAATTGGTCGAAATCATAGTTTTGTACGAGGGGGGGTAGAAGCGCAAGCGTGATTTCAAAACTTTTGAAGCAACTTCATTTGAATTATTTTTATAAGTTTTTATGCAAAAGTTGAAATTGATAGCTTTTAAGAGTTAGCTGATAACTGATTTCTTAAAAATGCTCGAAAAAAAAATTTAGGTAGGGGAATCGTAAAACTTGTGATGTAATTTTCTTTTTTTTCTATTGTAAGGTGCTCGTAAAAAATTTCAAGTTCGCAGCTTTTAATTTGTTGGTTATTAGTTGATTTAATGAAATTGGTCGAAATCATACTTTTGTATGGAAGTGGGTAGAAGGGCAAGCGCGATTTCAAAACTTTTAACGTAATTTAATTTCAAATATTTTTATAAGTTTTTCTGCAAAATTTCCAATTGATATCTTTTAATAGTTAGGTGATAATTGATTTCTTAAAAATGGTCGAAAAAATAATTTTGTATGGGAGGGGGTAGAAGTCTTAAAGGTTTTCGACCAGTTAATATTTCATATAGGTAGGTATTTAGGGATTTTTTTAAATACATTTCGTAAATTTTCAAGTTTCTACCTTAAAATTTCACTCAAAAATATTCAGTTTATGTTTTTTTTTTCAATGCACATAAAACACCTTGTGCACGTTAGACCGGGGGGGTCAGTTTATAACAATTATGAATCAAGTTATTATTATTTTTCTATGTACATCAAATAGACGTATTCACATTCAAAATTTAAACTTTGTATCTTTCACCAGACCCCTAAAAAAATCATTCAAAATTTGCGACATTTTTGCTTATCACCTCCCTCCCCTTACACCCCACAACTTAAAATTTTTACCAAAATTGACTATTATATAGTTCTACAATCTGACAAATTTTCGATTGTACTCTGCACACTTTCTTGAGATATAAGGATTTGTAATTTTGAAAAGTGCGCCATTTTTGAAATGCTCTCCATTTCCCCCCCCGACTACTTTTATTTCAACATGTGATATTTTTTTTGTATTTTCCTAGTATAGCTTAATATAAGTTTCAAGTTTGAATTACATAGCTTAGGAGATAGTTGAGATATTCATTTTTAAGTGTTTTTCTTTGCACCTCCCTTGACCCTCCCCCTTACAATAATTAGCCACTCTCTAAGCTGATTCCAGTGGAACTATATGCCACCTTAATGGTCTAAAAATATGAATTTTTTACAATAAGTAATTTCGAAGATATAGTCATTTGAAAAAACAATTCGGCCGACAATTTGTTTTTAGCCCCCCCTTTTCGAACGCCAATGGATTAAAAAATTAAATTATTTTTAAAGTTTGTCCCACAACGCGAAAAAAAAATTTCAGGGTAGCAAAGTTTTTTTTTCTTGTGTCGATCACAATACTTTATTATTAGAATAATAAAGTAAAACTACGAACTTGCGCATGCTCTTTGCTAAAACAAAATACGATAAACAAGAACGAAAAATATATTTGAAAACCGAGTAATAATTGAAATCGCATTCAATAAACGAGAACGATATTATTCGATTATTATCGTAATGAAATGAATGTTAAATCATTCGAATGATTGCTCCCCTTGAGATATCTTGATTATTTTCATAATAGAAATATTCGATGATTTTCATTTGGTTTTAAAGAAGATTTACTTCTGAAGATAAGCTACACAACAAGTTCTTAAGAAAATAACTTATAGAACTCAACTACACTATGAGCTAGAGCTTAACCAAAATCAATAAAGTGCTAACTACTTAAGTTATATATTTGCAAAATCTATTAATTTTATGCTGTATGTATCTATAAATTTAATTAAATATTTGCCATTGAGTTTGAAGTAGCAAACAATAATAATTTTAAGACAAACAATTGCTTTTTGTTGATTTTTTTTCCATTAACACAAACAACTATTTAGATTCGAATAATAATGTGAGAATTTGAGAAATGGCTGTGTTTTTCGTGAAAAGAATTATTTGAAAGTAAGTCCAGCGAGAAGAATTCCCGTACGAATTTCGAGGGTCCTGAGCTCAAATATATGATTTTAATTTTCTGGCTGGGGCGGGTGATGGGAAGAAGTCGGCATATTGTACCACCCAAAGAGAGAAGCTAGGCCAACAACACACTTTGGAACAAATGTTTCTTATGCCATTTCAGACTAAGGTTGCACTTTGAAATGCAAATTATGCAAAATATGAAGGTTAAATAAAAAAAGAATACAATATCAAGAAATTTTCACATAATGCAAAAACTGCAAGCACGTAACTCGCCATCATCCACTTCATTCAGCAATTTACGATTTATTACCATTTATTCCAAACAACTTTCAAGTTCAAGTTCATCAACAAATTATAAACGATTCGATGCCTTAAGCAATTATTACCAAAAAATAAAGACAATGATATAAAAAAGAACGAAAATAATAACAATAAATAGACAAAAAATGTTAATGAAATCTTGAAGGTGTTTTATTCGAGCGATAGTCCAATTAATGGGCTTCGTGATTTTCAAGGGTATGCTTGTTTTCATTACTTCTAAGAGCACAAAAATACTGAAAAAACATACGCTTAGAAATGAGGAAAAAAAAATTAAGGTAATGTAAATTATTAATTTTGATTGAAATATCATTGAGCTTCCTTCCTGTGATGCGAAATTCTCAAACCTAGAGGGTTTAAAGTGATTTCATGAAAATTTGAATATGCCAAATTTCGAAGGTTTTGTGAAATGATTTAGCAAAGGTAATAATACGAAAAGTTTTGAGTGCATCATCAACCTCGTTATAATCGTCTTAAGAAAAAATATCTGCAAACAATTCGGGGGCAATTTTATTATTCTTGTGACACTTTGGAGATGCATGGGAAGTCAATATGCAAGTTGGTAGTGAATTAGGGAGACGAGCGAGTTTTCGAGGCGGGTTATTATTAAATATTTAACACATACCTGCGATTTTTAACAAACCAAATACGATGTCAACTAAAGAACTTCCAACTTCAGAGAGAACTACTGCAAAGCGCATATGCAGTTTGAGCAAGCTTTTAGATGCCATAAATATTGCGGAGCTGGCTAATAAAGTGAAATCTGCGGATTTACTTTGTGGATATCGGTTCACTATTTAAAATTATGAAAAAGTTGACGAACAGGAATCTCTCCGCCTGGAAAGATATGTCAATGGAACCCTCCTTAAAATGAGTGCACAGCAGTTGCAGAGATGGAAGAAATTTTTCTCTGATATTTCAAACATCTTGTCAGATGAAACAGAATAATTAGTGAGCTTTCAACTATTAGAATCCTCTATTAGGGATTATACTGCAGATAAGAAAAAAAATAGTTTGCATCAAAGACGGGCTATCAGCTGATATACTTTTTCGACAATATACTGAGGTGCGGAATGAAAGAAGATAACCAGCTGAATGGAACGAGGGCGTCGTTGTCAAAATACCGAAGAAGGGTGACCTTGGGGATTGTGGCAATTGGCACGTTATATGCCTGGATAAATTTGTGAAGAATATGTAATTGAAAGAAAAGATTCCCGGATTCTACACTGTTACGCTTTATTATTCGTGACGTTTCGGTCTCCGCTGAGAAATTTGATAAAGGTCTCAGCAGAGACCGAAACATCACGAATAATAAAGCGTAACAGTGTAGAATCCGGAAATCTTTTATTTCAATTCGAAATGCACTGTGAAAACATTCACCAAACCAAAAATCAATTTCTTAAAATTTCAAAATTTCATGAAATTTGTATGGGAGGAGGTACAATGAGTAGAGGGATGTAGTCCGTTCACGAGCTTAAGGTTTCTTTTTTGCTAAAACTGCTGCACAAAAATTTCAGCGCGATAGCTCAAAGCGATCGAGAGTTAGGTTGTAGACAGACGGACAGATAGATGGGCAGAAGGATACACGGTCACTCGATATCGAGTTTTCTTAGCGACATCAAATACAATATATTCTCAGATTTTATCGAGAGTATAATAATATGTTCCAAATTTCAGATCAATAGCTTTTATACTTTTAGAGACATTTTTATTATTGTAAATTATTGAAAATGAGTCGTCTTGTATGTGCGAGTGGAGCGGTTTGGCTCTTTCACGAACTTGACCTTACTTTGTCGTCAAAAATTACGTGTACACAATTTTATCTTCTTAGCTCAACGCTTCCTCAAGCTAGAGAGTGCACGGATGGACGGACGGATATCCGGTTTTGAGATTTTTCAGTGATAATATTAACTTCTGTGACATTAATTTTTTTGTCCGAACCTTATTTCTTAGTATTAGAAACTTGATAGTAAGCTTATAATACTCTCCGATTTCACCTAGAGTATAATTAGAAACACATACAAACAGACTAATAAATCAAATATATGTATAGATGTACGAGGGTCGTTTGATAAGACCCTGGCCCAAATGACAAAACGTGGTTTCACGAAAAAGTTTTTGCTGTCGCTAGGTAGATGGCACTTTCGAACGGTCTCATGAATTTTTTCAGGTTTCTGTAGGTAACAGTTTGTTTTTGGCAGCCATTCTAAGTTGACGTGTCACGCGAATCGTCAACGATGGAGCACGTCCAGTACCGAGCGGTCATAAGGTTTCCATGTCCAAATTACACGATTTGCGGTATGAGATCGTTGACCACCCACCTTATTCGCCCGACTTGGCCCCATGTGACTTTTTTTTGTTCCCCAAATTGAAAACTCACCTCGGTGGACAAAAATTTTCATCGAACCAAGAGGTGAAAGACGCCGTTTCCCAATTTTTTGCAGACTGTGACAAAAATTTCTTTTTGAACGGTATGAAAGGACTTGAGAAACGTTGGACCAAATGTATTAACCTCCAGGGAGATTATGTTGAAAAATAAAAAAAAAATTTCCGGAAAAAATGCTTTTTTCTTACTTGGGCCAGGGACTTATCAAACGACCCTCGTAGTACCTCTTATTCAACCGAGGATAACTACTATCTGTCACTCTTCTGCGTATTGCGTAGCAATAATGAATTAATAAAGCCAGTTCCTGACAGGAAAGGTACCATCAAATTCCACCAAGCCAGAGATTTTAATCATCATCGCGGCTAAATATTTACTACCTTAACTATTCCTGAAATCGACAAAATTCTTTCAGCACGAACACATATGCTAAGCTGAAATCCATTTGTGATATGCAAATCGCTCGCTTTCATACGGGTTTTGTGATAAACGTATTGTGTTATTTTACGCAACTTAAAAAAATTATTAATATTTTAAACTTTTCGGGAACGTGCAATACTTAAGAATACTAAAGCTGTAACACCTATTTGCCAAGGTGATTAAAAATATTACACTGCTCTTGCTGTGAAGCAATTAGGTAAAGTTAGCTCTTTCATAGTGGTCACACTAAATTAAAATAAACTGCCAACAAGTCGGGCGAAACTTTATTATTCTTGGGACAAGTTGCGGATGAGTGGAAAGTCAATATGCAGGTTAGAGTGGTTAGGGAAGGCTAAGTGAAATGGAGTTCTTGGGCAGGGCTGTTGTCAATTTAACAATATTTCATTCGTTTCTGCAAGTTTGGGTTTTTATGAGGGGAGGATGGGTAATAGTAAGGCTGGGTGGATGTTAATAGCTTTTTAATTAATTGCTTGAATCACGTCCAATATTCTCTGTATAGAATGTGTATCATAGACGAAGTTGCATAGAATTTTCATAAAATTCGGTGTATTTTACATTCACGAAACCGAACATTTGTATGGGAGGGGGTAGAGGAGGTAAGGGAATCGTAAAATTTGATATGTAGTTTTATTTTGCTTCTATTGTGAGGTGCTTGTATAAAATTTCAAGTTCGTAACTTCTAGTTTGTTGGTTATTAGTTGATTTAATGAAATTGGTCGAAATCATGGTTTTGTATGGGAGGGGGTAGAAGGGCAAGCGCGATTTCAAAACTTTTAAAGCAACTTCATTTGAATTATTTTTATAAGTTTTTCTACAAAATTTGAAATTGATAGCTTTTAAGAGTTAGCTGATAATTGATTTCTTCAAAATGGTCGAAAAAATAATTTTGTATGGGAGGGGTAGAAGTTTTAAAGGTTTTCGACCAGTTGATATTTCGTATATTTAGGAATTTTTTTTAAATGCATTTTGCAAATTTTCAAGTTTCTACCTTAAAATTTCACTCAAAAATTTTCAGTTTATGTGTTTTTTTCAATGCACATGAAACACCTTGTGCACGTTAGACCGGGGGGGTCAGTTTATAACAATTATGGATCAAGTTATTATTATTTTTCTATGTACATCAAATAGACGTATTCACATGCAAAATTTAAACTTTGTATCTTTCAACAGAGTCCTAAAAAAATCACTCAAAATTTTCGACATTTTTGCTTATCACCTCCCTCCCCTTTCACCTCCCAACTTAAAATTTTTAACAAAATTAAACATTATATAGTTCTACAATCTAACAAATTTTTGATTTGATATCTGTACCATTTTTTGAGATATAAGAATTCGTAATTTTGAAAAGTGCGCTATTTTTGAAATGCTCCCCATTTTCTCCCACTACTATTATTTCGACATGTTATATTTTTTTTGTATTTTCCTAGTATAGCTTAATATAATTTTTAAGTTTCAATTACATAACTTAAGAGATAGTTGAGATATTCATTTTTAAGTGTTTTTCTTTGCACCCCCCCTGACCCTCCTTACAATAATTAACCACTCTCTAAGCTGACTCCAAAGGAACTATATGCCACACTGAGGGTTCCAAAATATGAATTTTTTACGATAAGTAATTTCGAAGATATAATCATTTGAAAAAACAATTCGGCCGACAATTTGTTTTTAGCCCCCCCTTTTCGGACACCAATGGATAAAAAAATTAAATTATTTTTAAAAGTTGTCCCACAAACCCCTCTATATGTGTGTTGAGTTTTAGCTTTCTAGCTGTTACAATGGTTGAGATATTTGCATTCGTATTTGTTTGCTTAAGCGCTCCCCCCGCCTCCCCCTGAACCCGTACACCCCCCAAAATGGGTATCCGCCTGAGATCCGCAACTATCTACAATCCTTCCAAAAATGAACTTTCTATCTTGAAGGGTTTGGGAGTTAATGTGCGCTGAGCGTACACGTCGGCGTACGGCGGACTGCGTACAGACAGACGGATTTTTTTTTTGCTTTTTTCGGCTAATTTAGTCATGAAACGCGAAAAAACAAAATTTCAGGGTAGCAAATTTTTTTTTTCCAAGTCGATCACAATACTTTATTATTAAAATAATAAAGTAAAATAAATAAATGGAAATCACTTTTAAGTAACGTATATAATATAATAACATATAAGAAAATACTCTATAAGCAAAAACAAAAATGTATCTAGGTGAACGGCAATACACTTTTTATCTATTCATCTATCTGTAGTCATGAAACGCGAAAAAATAAAAAAATTTCAGAGTATTTTTTTTTCAACTCGATCACAATACTTTATTATTGGAATTATAAAGTAAATTATAAACCTACCCCATGTGCTTCTACCAGTCTCAGAGATGACGTAGTTTTCCATTTCATCCAGATTATTGCATGATTGGGCGTCCAATCGTAATTTTGTTATGTTTTTTATACTCTAGATGAAATCTGAGAGTATATTGTGTTTGCTTTACCGTTTGTAACGCTAAGAAATAATGATCGCTCAGAGTCGCCAAAGGTACAGAAATAATTGCTGTCGCTTAAAAACCTCGATTCCAAGGGACCGACTGGCTGTCCGTCTGTCTGTCCGTCTGTCTGTCCGTCTGTCTCTCCGTCTGTCTGTCCATCTGTCTGTCCATCTGTCCGTCTTTCTACAACATAATTCTCGAAAGCTTTGACCTATCATGCTGAAATTTGTCGTATGTCATTTTTAGCAAAAAATTAACTTAAAGTTCGTGAACGGGCTACATCCCCCAATCCTTCTACCCTCTCCTATACAAATTTCATGAAATTTCGAAATTTTAAGAACTTAATTTTTCTCCGAAACCATTCCAGCTATTGTCTTGAAAATTAGGTCATAGTATAATGATTTAATTGTCATTAACGTCAAAAAATATTGATCTGATCCCCTTACTCCTTTTTTCCTCTCCCATACAAGTGCACAATTTTCAAAAATGCATTTATTCGTGTTTCTTTGTAACTAGCAAAGCTAAAAGAACCAATTTTTGTCATAATTATGAAAAACGTATATTATTACATGTCGAAAAATTTGGTCTTGATTCGTATACTCCTTCTATCCCCTCCCATACAAATGCTCAATTTTGGTAAATGCATTTAATCGAATTTCATTGAAACTAGAAAAAGTACAAACTTACAATTTGGCCAAAATTTGTCCCTTAGTAATTGCAATAAACGTTAAAAAATATATGAACTTCGCTTCTCTCCTTCTACCACTTCACATACAAATTTTTCAATTGGAAATTCAAGAAAAGTATTTCTCCTTCGAACATATCAGAGCTATCGACTTTAAAATTGTAGCAAGGTAAATTTATTAGGATGTTGATAAGCAGATTCAAAATTATCCAAAACATCCCACTTTCTCTGCCAGCTCCCATACAAATGCCATAAATTCAGATTATAAAGAAATATTGTTCAATTTTCTTCGAAATTATGAAAGCTACAAACTTTAAATTCAGCATGAAACATCTTTGTATACTACGTTCCAAAACTCCCCCTCTCATAAAAAAGTCACTATTCACTATTCGCAAAAATTTGAAATGACATATTTGCCGGTATAATAAACTATTTCTTGTTCCATCTAGAGTATCATATGATTGGGCAACCATAATTCTGTTATGTTTTTAGAATAAAATTTAAGATACAGGGTTTGAATAAAGATCTTCATAGAATGTGTCGAATTCTTCCAGTTTCTTATCTGTGCGCTCATACCATAAATGGTTGGACCCGTAAAAACTTTATCAATGCAATTGGTTTTTGGCCTACCAATGATTCTGTTAATTTCTTTGCATATTTGAGGTCCTAGCTTGAGTTGTTGCAGTTTTCTTTGGAATTTCTTAGTAAAATAATTACTAATTTTTCGATCTACTATAGTCTTGGTTTATTTTCAATATTAATTTTAAATCTTTTTTCTAAAGTTTTTCACTGTCGAAAAGGTGCTGAATATTCTGTAGCAGAATAGCAGAATAGTCTCAATCAACATCATGTTGAACGTACCAATTTTAATATGAAAATTAGTTCATCACGCATCCCCAATCTGTGCCAAATATAATATTTTTTAAGAAACTTCAAAATTTTAAATCTATTGGATTATAATTCGGCGTAAACAAATCAACTAATCTATTGGATATAACTATAAATTTCAAAAACCTTAATTTTACAATAAAAATGTAAAAGGGCTATAATTGCGCGTAAAGCCTAACTTTACGATACTCTAGATGAAATAGAATTTTTGTGATCCCAAGAAATTTTGTATGGGGAGTGATAGCATTGAAAAGTGTTTTATACAAAATGTAAGCTCCAAAAATTGAATAGGTGCTGAGAAAATTAGTGTGTTATATTCAGTGAAATTGTGCAGTTTGTATGGGAGGTGGTAGAAGGAGTGGGGGAATATCACAAAAATGACATCTCTTAAATTTCAGACTAGTAAGATTTATACTTTTCAATAAAATCTATTATTTTTTTAAGTTGGGAAATTATGTCATATTGTAGAAGCAGTAAAGCTATTTTTTTTTTATCTTAATGAGCTCGATTTATATTATATGTACTGAGGAAATTGGTTTAGCGTGTTTCATGAAAAAGTGAAGTTTGTATGGGAGATGGTGGAAGGAGTGGGAGTAGAAAATTTGATTATTGTAAATGATGAAAAATGAGTCATTTTGTATGGGAGATAGTAGAAGGGGTGAAACGATTTGACCCATTAACAAACTTGACCGATATTTCTTACCAAAACGACGTGTGCAATATTTGAACTTTCTAGCTCGACGCGTTCTCAAGCTAGAGAGCGAACGGACGGACGGACATACAGTTTTGAGAATTTTGAGCAACAACAAATATTTCTCTACCCTTGGCGACTCTGTGCGAGCAATATTTCTTGGCGATACACAATTTAGACCAAACTTATAATACTCTCAGATTTTATCTAGAGTATAAAAGCAAACCATAGCAATCATGTATTCTAAATTACAATGTCTAGTTAGCTTTTAATAAAGTTAATAGCAATATATTTGTATTTTAAAAGTAACACTGTAATATAATTTAATGATTGCAATTATACTCAAATTGCATGATAATGTACTTGCGAATTTGTATTTTTACGTAAAATATTTTACATTACATCTAATTTGAACTGAACTGAAATTGAACCGTAATTAAGAGATAAAATTTTTTGACAAAAATATTGCATTTATAAAGGATGCTTAGGCTACCGACACACGATTATCTCGCTTTTCGATATTACTAGTATCATTATCCTATACATAATTCGGCCTACTTATATCAAAATAGGAAGTTAATATATATTAACTCGCATCGTGTGTCGGTAGCCTTAGCCATAAAGTTATTACTTGTCAGTTCTGTTTGAAACATCTGTCGGAAAAAAATGTTTTACATTCTGCAGCTTATTATTCTGATGATCTACGTAGACTTTCACTTGCACAAAATATTGGAATTTTTCTAGTAAACATAATATCTATTTCATTTTTTATTTGTAATAAGTGGAGAGAAAAAGGTTTGTAGCAATAGAAAAAAAAAATGATAAAATAAATAATAATTTTGAAAAAAAAATAAAGAAGATAAATAACAAAAAAAAAATATGTTTCTTTCTAAATTCAAATTAAATAAATTGCCAACAAGTCGGGCGCAATTTTGTTATTTTTGCGGCAAGTT
The DNA here is from genome assembly GCA_963669355.1 of Chorisops tibialis. Classification (NCBI taxonomy): domain Eukaryota; kingdom Metazoa; phylum Arthropoda; class Insecta; order Diptera; family Stratiomyidae; genus Chorisops; species Chorisops tibialis. The sequence goes on along the minus strand of OY770263.1, from coordinate 164,034,077 downwards.
GAGGATGCGTGGAAAGTTAATATGCAGTTTAGGGCAGGGCTCTTGTCAATTTAACATTTAATTGCGGATACGATCAATTGCTCCAGTACATATAATCAATACTTCATTCGTTTATTTATGCAAGTTTGAGTTTTTATAATAATTAATAATTTTTTAATCGATTTCTTGAATGGCGTTCAATATTCTTTGTATAAAATGTCAGTTTCATAAATGAAGTTGCATAGAATTTTCATAAGATTCGGTGTATTTTACATTCACGAAACCAAATATTTATATGGGAGGGGGTAGAGGAGGTAAGGGAATCGTGAAATTGATGATGCAATTTTGTTTAGTTTCCCTTGTAAGGTGCTCGTACACAATTTCAAATGCGTAGCTTTTAATTTGTTGGTTATTAGTTGATTTAATGTAATTGGTCGAAATCGTACTTTTGTATGGGAGGGGATAAGAATGTAAGCGCGATGTCAAAACTTTTGACACAGTTTCGTTTCAACTATTTTTAAAAGTTTTTATGCAAAATTTTAGGTGATAATTGATTTCTTAAAAAAATAATTTTGTATATGAGGGAGTAGAAGTTTTAAAGGCATTCGACCAATTGATGGTCATACATTTAGGAATTTTTATACTCTAAATGAAATCTGAGAGTATATTGTGTTTGCCTTACTGTTTGTAACGTTAAGAAATAATGATCGCACAGAGTCGCCAAGTATAAAGAAATATTTGTTGTCGCTCAAAAACCTTGATTCCCAGTGACCGTCTGTCCGTCTGTCCTTCTGTCCTTCTGTCCGTCTGTCTGTCTGTCTGTCTGTCCGTCTGTCTACAACATAACTCGCGAAAGCTTTGAACTATCTTGCTGAAATTTTATATATATCATTTTTCGCAAAAACGTAACTCTAAGTTCGTGAACGGGCCAAATCCCCCACTCAACTTCACTTCACTCTTTCTACCCCTCCCATACAAATTTCACGAAATTTCGGAATTTTAACTAAATTTTTTTTCTCTAAAATTGTCAAAGCTATCAACTTTAAATTTTGAGAAAACTATGGTATGAATGAACCGATTTCGCGTCTCGCGAGAGAAGTTAATACGAATGCTGATGTATTCGACTTCTCTATTGATAAGCAGTGCTTAAGACGTAGACTTAACGCTAGTTGACACCGATGTTTGTGAATTTTTTGTCAATTTCATGTTCTTATAATCTGTACTTGGTATTGGGATGTTTGTTTCGTTCCTTCACTAAATGATGAGCCAGAGGTTAAATTGACTTTCAATTTTTAAGTTTGGAATCGATTTATGGCAATCCCTTGCATTAAGGAATTCTTATAGTGATAAGTTAAAGCATTGATGTCGAAAAATTTGGTTTTGATTCAAATACTTCTTCAACCCCCTCCCATACAAATGCACAATTTTTGGCAAATGCTTTTATTCGATTTTCATTGAAACTAGGAAAATTACAAACTTCAAACTTTGCCAGAATTTGTCCTTTAATAATTGCTAAAAAAAATATGAACTTCGCTTCACTCCTTCTACAACCTCCCGTACAATTTTTTGTATGGAAAATTCAAGAAATGTATTTCTCCTTCGAGTAACAAGGCAATGTGATTAGGATGTTGATAGGCAGATTCAAAAAAGCCTTACCCCCAATTATAATTCTATTATGTTTTTTAAATGCACTTTGCAAATTTTCAAGTTTCTTGGGGGGTGGGGGTGGCTCGGTTTACGACAATTGTGGAACAAATTATTATTTTTATACTCTAGATGAAATCTGAGAGTATATTGTGTTTGCCTTACCGTTTGTAACGCTAAGAAATAACGCTCGCACAGAGCCGCCAAGGGTACAGAAATATTTGTTGTCGCTCAAAAACATCGATTCCGAGTGACCGTCTGTCCGTCTGTCTGTCCGTCTGTGCGTCTGTCTACAGCATAACTCTCGAAAGCTTTGAGCTATAGTGCTAAAAACTTTTGTGTGTCATTTTTAGCAAAAAAGTAAGGTCAAGTTCGTGAACGGGCCAAATCACTCCACCCCTTCTACCCCCTCCCATACAAAATGACACAAATGCGCAATTTGACAATAAACGGATTTGCTCGAAAAGTATAAAAGCTATTGGCCTGTAATTTGAAATATATTACTTTTATGATAATATAAATCTACCGTATAAAAATTATGCGTGTCCTTTCCCTCATTCTACCACCTCCCATACAAACTGTACTTGTCATGAATTACTCTAAGCCAATTTACTCAGTGCGTATAAAATTTAGCGAGCTGAAATTGTGAAGTAAATATTTATTTAAAATTGTTAGTAAGACTAAAAAAAATTAGACGATTAGCTTCACCCCTTCTACCCCCTCTCATACAAAATGGCACAATTTCGCAATCCGACTATAAATGTATTTGCTCGAAAAGTATAAAAGCTATTAGTCTGAATTTCGGGATATATTACTTTAATAATGATTGCAATATACAGTACAAAAACTATGTGCGTCCTCCCTCTCCTTCCAACCCCTCCCATACAAACTACACTTTTTCATGAAATGCTCTAAGCCGATTTTCTCAGAACATATAACATTTATCGAGCTCACATTTTGTGATAAATACTTATTTAGCATTATCACTAAGAGCAGAAAAAAGTATTTGATTAGCTTTACTGCTTCTTCCCCCTCCCATACAATATGACACAGTTTCACAACTTCACAAAAAATCTATTTTCTTGAAAAGTATGAATGTTACTGGTCTAAAATTTAAGAGATGTCAATTTTATGATATTCTTAGTTATATGTGAAAAAATCACTAAAATTCCCCCACTCTTTCTACCACCTCCCATACAAACTGCACATTTTCACTAAATCTAACACATTAATTTTCTCAGCTCCTATTCAATTTTTGGAGTAAGCATTTTGTACAAAACATTTTTATAGCTACTTTAGCATGATGGGGAAAAAATTAGTTCAATGCTATCACCGCTTCTAACACTCCCTATACAAAATTTCTTGGGATCACAAAAAATTCTATTTCATCTAGAGTATCGTAAGATTGCGCTTTACGCGCAATCGTAGCCCTGTTATGTTTTTTGTATGTATTTCAAATAGATGTATCGACATGCAAAATTTTAACTTTGTATTTTTATCCATAGCCCTAAAAATCACTCGAAATTTTTTACAATTATGCTTATCACCTCCATCCCCTTAAACCCCCTAATATAATATTTTTTCCAAAATTGAAGACTATGTAGTTCTATAATTTGACAAATTTTATATCTGTACTCAATTTTGAGATATACCGGTTTGAAATTTTGGAAAATGGACCATTTTTGAAATGCTCCCCCACTTCTGCTATGACCAAATTTTATATATTTTTTGTATTTCGCAAGTATAGTTTAATATATGTTTTAAGTTTTAGTTACGTAGCTCAAGAGATAGTTGAGATATTCATTTTTTACAATAATTAGCCTTTTTCTAAGCTGATTTTGGTGGATCTGTATGCCGCCTTAATGGTACCAAAATACGATTTTTTATCGTAAGTAATCTCTCTATATTTATGCTGATTTTCAGCTATCTGTTTTCGTAGTGGAGATATTAGCAAGTGTAGGTTTTGAATCTTTCCCTCCCCTCGCCTCCCCTTCCACTTGAAACTCCTCAAAATTTAGATAACGGAGCTTAGTTATTTTATTCACAATCCACCCAAAAACGAACACTCCACCTTTAACGGTTTCGGAGTTATGACTCCTTATGACGGATTGTTTTTTGAATTTTCAGGCTAATTTAGTCATGAAACGCGTGTGTCGATCACAATATTTTATTATTAGAATAATAAAGTTCATGTTTTCATAAATTGTAGAGTTGTTTTTGAATCTTACCTCGCGCCGGAAACGCGCTTTACATTTATTGTATTTTTAAGTAATATTTCAATCCATGCGTTGATCGTTTTATTAACTTGAGAGGAGCGGAGCGCCTCCACAATAGCTTCTGTCGTTATATTTTTGAAAGCTCCCTTTACGTTTAGGAAAGTACCTAGATTGTACTCTTTATACTATTCTGATTATACTCTAGATGAAATCTGAGAGTATTATAAGTTTGCTCTAAAGCTTGTTAGGTGAAGAAATAATGCTCGTACAGAGGCGCCAAGGGTACAGAAATATTTGTTGTCGCTCAAATATCTCAAAATCGTCTGTCTCTCTGAGCGCTCTTTAGCTTGAGAACGCGTTGAGCTATAAAGTTCAAACTTCGTACACATCGTTTTTGACAAAACAGTAAGGTCAAGTTCGTCAACGGGCCAAATTGCTCCACCCCTTCTACCCGCTCCCATACAAAATGACACGATCTCGCAATTTGACAATTTTCAAGCAAATCGAAAAGTATAGAATGTATTGATCTGAAATTTTAAATATATTACTTTTATGACGATTTTAATCTACCATATACAAACTATTCGCGTTCTCTTTCTCCTTCCACCACCTCTCATACAACTACACTTTTTCCTGAAATGTTCTAAACCAATTTACTCAGTGCGTATAAAAGTCATCGAACTAAAATTGTGCAGTAAATATTTATTTAAAATTACTAGTAAAGCTTACAAAAATTAGACAATTAGCTTTGCCCCTTCTACCCCCTCCCATACAACATGACAAAATTCCACTATTCGACAACAACCAGATTTACTCGAAAAGAATTAAAACTATTGATCTGAAATTTTGAATATATTACTTTTATGATGATTGCAATCTACTGTATAAAAATTATTTGAGTCCTCCCCTTCCTTCCACCGCCTCCCATACACACTGCCCTTTTTCAAGAAATACTCTAAACAAAATTACTCAGTACGTAAAACATTTATCGAGCTGGAATTATGCACTACATATATATTTAGTTAGAATTATTAGTAAGACCCAAAAAAAAATTATGTGATTAGCTCACAATTTCAAAATTTTACAAAAAGTCAATTTTCCTGAAAAGCATGTATGCTACTGACCTGTAATTTAAAACATATATGTAAAAAGCATGATGCTTATAGTTATTTCTGAAAAAGTCATTGATAACTCCCCCCTTCTTCTATCACGTCCAATATAAACTTCACAATTTCACTAAATCCAATAAACTAATTTTCTCAGTACTTATTAAATTTTTGAATCCTAAATTTTGTACAAAACATTTTGATAGCAACTCTATATACGAGGGCGGATTGATAATGACGTGTAAAAATGAAAAAACAAAATTTCTTCGGCAAAAATTTATTCTATTTTTCAGCATAGTCTCCTTGTAGCTCGATACACTTAGTCCAGCGTTTTTCCAATTTTTGGATCCCTTCCAAATAATAAGATTTCTCTAACCCTTCAAAATATCCGTTGATTTCATTGATGACGTCACTATTCTTGGTGAACCTCTTTCCAGCAAGCCATTTATTCAAGTCTGGAAACAAGAAAAATTCACACTGGGCCAAATCTGGAGAATACGGTGGGTGAGGAAGCAATTCGTAGCGTAATTCCAACAATTTTGCCACTGCAACAGCAGACGTGTGAGTTGGAGCGTTGTCGTGATGAAACAATACTTTTTTCTTCGCCAAATGCAGCTTTCTGTCGATCCAATAACTGAGTATAATATGCTCTCGTTATTGTTTTTCTCCAAGTGGTCGGTGAAGATTATTCCTTTGGAATCCCAAAAAACTCTCCTTTCCAGTCGATGGAACGGTTATTGGCTTCTTCGGTACGCTTGAACCGGCTTCCATCCATTGTTTTGACTGTTCTTTGGTTTTTGGAGTGTAGGGGTGGATCCATATTTCATCAACAGTTATGAATCGGCGAAGAAATTCATTTGGATCTAATTTGTCTTTGGTTACTTTAGCTGTTTTCCCTTTTAAAAAGTTATGTTTAATCAACACACGAAATTTGTTTTTTTTATCCATTTTTGAAATTTATTAAAAGTTGACTTGCTTAGACAGCAGTTTCACAAAAACTAAAAGAGGCATCAGGCTAAGCCTTTGCAGGTAATCTATTTAAGAATGAAGCAGGTAAAAAAAATATCAATTTCCTTACCTACCCCCTCCTTCATTTTTACATGTCATTATCAATCCGCTCTTATTATATACTAAATTTGTTTTTCATCTAGATTATTGCACGATTGGGCTTTACGCCTAATTTTGGTCCTATTATGTTTTTATATGCCCTCATGAATGGGAGTATCTATCGATTTTTCTTTCGTGTTCGCGTGCTGAGCTTGTGAGAGATGCTCTGCGTCTATGGTATCTCTGATGTATACATCTAGTATTCTTTCCAGCGTTTTTAAAAAAAAGGTCGTGAGACTTACGGGTCGGTAGTCCTTAAGGTTAAAATGGCTGTCCTTGCCTGCTTTTGGTATAAATACCACTCGAGCTTCCCTCCATATTTGATGCATGTAGTTTAGTTTAAGACATCCAATCGTCAGCCATTCAACATTTTATATCAAGGCTGGTATTATTACATCCGGTCCGGTAACTTGTAAGGGTCGAACGAGCTTATTGCTCACCCTAGTCTGTTTATTGCGAGAAGTTCTGGAACGTACTTCATTCGCGTGTTTCTTGCTGCTGGGGAATGATTCAAGTATTCCTTTGCTGTCCTTTGTCCAGCTTTCATCCGTGTTCTTTAGTAAGACTGACGGAGCAGGATTCTTGGATATTAGTTTTGTAAGTCTAGAAGCTTCACCTACATTCCTCGAATGAAAACAATAACAACTACATGCAGTCACGAATTTCGATCATGAACGTTCCCACACAGTTGATTCGCCGACAAGAACTGTTTAAAAGAAGAGCGAGCGTCGGTGGAAAGTCAGTCTGGATTGGAGGTATCAACGGGCCTGTCGATATTTAGGAAGCGAATGAGTTAAGTTTGGCAATCGATAATTTGTTGTTCGTCCGAGTCCATAGAGAGTGTTATGTAGAAACGCTTCCGCTAGTAGGGCTATTATAGGTTGGCTCGCTTCCGCGGTTCCTGATTAGTAGGTTAGTATTTGTTATGCAGAGTAGTACATGGTGGGCCATCCAGTGATTTCTTTATAAATCATAGGTTATTTTGACACTGAAAGCTGTTTCCTGCTCGAAATCTTAACAGAAAGTCAGTATCATACCTCCGCGGAACGAAATGAGTCGCTTTACACTTGAACAACGTTGGGAAAGTTTGGGCCTTAGAGCAGCTTGAATTGGACAACGATTTTGGGCGAAAAATCATAATTTCTGACGAGGCGCATTTTCATCTCGGAGGCCACGTTAACAAACAAAATTGTATCCGGGGCTCGGAAACCCCACGTTATTGTCGAGAAGTTAATGCATCCACAGAGAGTGACAGTTTGGTGCGGATTGTGGAGTGGTGGCATCATTGGACCATTTTTCTTCGAAAATGAGGCTGGGAACAACGGTTCGGTCAACGGTGAACGTTACAGAGCCATGTTATCCGACTTTTTTTTTTACTGAAATTGAAGACATGGATTTGGACGACCTCTGTTTTATGCTGGATGGCGCGCCATGTCACAATAGATCTTTTACGCACCAAATTCCCAAATCGTGTTATCGGCCGTCTTGGCGATGTCAATTGGCCGCCTTTGAGCTGCGATTTGACCCCTTTGGACTTTTTTTCTGGGAAACCGTGAAAGACCGATGTTATGCCAGCAATCTAGAAACGATTCAAGCACTTAAGGCCAATATCATCCAAACAATCCGTGAGCTACAGCCCGAAACCATCGACATGGTCTTGGAAAATTGGAGTGACAGAATGCGCTACTGTGAAGCCAGCCAAGGCAGCCACTTGAACAAAGTTGTATTTCATCATTAATGAGAATGTTTGCTCTTACTAATGGAGTCTTAATATATGGAAAAAAATTTAATTTTGTTCATTTTATTGGATTTTTAAAAAGAAACTTGTATTTGGCCCACCCTGTATAGACTTACCTCTTTCATTGATGTCATTACCTCCCCATATTGTATGATGAGAGTTTAAGTCTTTGCCAATTACGAGGTTGAGTTTCGTCCGTGCGGCTTCCTTCGTTAGTGTCGCCAGGTCCTCTGTTGGAAATGGCATATCATGGGCCATGTATGTAGATGTGGCCACTGGCAGTTATTATTATAATTCAAGTTTTTAATATACAATTTTTCTTTTACAATAATTTAACATTGAACTACTCCCCCTTATAAGAAAAATTCTTGTGATAGGGGTGAGGAGTAATGGCTTGCAGATTAAACAAATGTTGACATCTATAGTAATACAATTATTATGTTAAACAAAATATAGGTATGTGAATAAAAAGACAAAGTAAGTATACCTAAGAGATTAATAAAATGAAGAAAAATCATAAATGTAACGAGAAAAAAAATTAAATTATTAAAGAAAAAATAATAAAAGAACACTCGAAAGTATTAGAAAAATCGCTTTGATTAACCCGAATAATACAATTACTTGACATTTGATTTAAAAATGGCCAGATTACTACTCTCTTTAATGTAACTTGATAGATCATTGAAAAATTTGATGCCAATGTAAGTGTAATGGCATTTTCTCTTTGGCAACAGTAATTCAATACGAGCACCACCTCTACTGTAGTTTGAATTAACTTCGATTACTCCAATTGTATGAAAATTTGGATATTTGTAATGAGCTTAAAAGCAGTTTTAATACAGAGAACGGACAACAAGGAAAATCAATTATTTGTTGGAAATCTTACCGGTTTGTGCATTAGCATTTTTATACTCTAGATGAAATCTGAGAGTATATTGTGTTTGCCTTACCGTTTGTAACGCTAAGAAATAATGCTCGCACAGAGCTGCCAAGGGTACAGAAATATTTGTTGTCTCTCAAAAACCTCGATTCCGAGTTGCTGTCTGTTCGTCTGTGCGTCTGTCTACAACATAACTCTCGAACGCTTTGCGTTATCGTGCTGAAATTTGTTGTATGTCATTTTTAGCAAGAAAGTAACTTTAATTTCGTGAACGAGCCACATCCCCCACTCCTTCTACCCCCTACCATACAAATTTCATGAAATTTAGAAATCTAAAGAAATTGATTTTTCTCCGAAACCATTTCAGCTATTGACTTGAAAATTATGTCATAGTATAATGATATAAATATCATTAACCTCAAGAAATATTGATCTGATCTCCTTACTCCTTCTACAACCTCCCATACAAATGCACAATTTTCAAAAATACATTTATTCGGTTTGCATTGGAACTAGTACAGCTAAATGAACCACTTTTTGTCATAATTAATTTTATTATAATTGCAACTAATTTTGGAAAAACTATCAACTTTACCTCACTCCTTCTACCCACTCCCATACAAATATTACGAAATTTCGGAATTTCAATTAAATTTGTTTTCTTCAAAACCGTCAAAGCTATCATCTTTAAAATTTGAGAAAAGTATACTATCTATCTATATAAATATAATTGTTTGTGTCTGTCTGTTATTTGTTTATAAATGGCTATAAATAAGTTTTTTGCTTTATTTTAGCAATAAGCAGAAACAATCGTTTTTAAAAATTTTCTCTGTCTGTCTGTCTTTCCAGTTTTCACGCAAAAACTGCTAAACCGATTGTAATGAAACTTTCACAGATTATTAGGTCTACCTCGGGGAGTAATCTGCTTTAGGTTTTATTTTACTTCCTTCACCCCTTTACCCCATCCCATACAAAGTGACTCATTTTCAAAAATTTATAATAATCAAATTTTCATGGAAACTATAAAAGCTATTAATTTGAAATTTAAAATACATTATTTCCATTATAAATGCAATCTTCAAATATATAAATAATTTGAATGCCTTTACTCCTTCCCCCACCTCCCATACAAACTAAACTTTTTCATGAAATACTATACTCCAATTTTCTCAGTACGTATAACTTTTATCAAGCTAAGATTTTGTATTAAATCTTTAATTAGCATTGTTATTAATATTAAGAAGAAAGTAACTGATTAGCTTTACTATTTCTACCCCCTCCCATACAATCTGACACAAATCCACGACTTTGCGAAAATTCGATTTTCTTGAAAAGAATGAATGTTAAAGTTCTGAAATTTAAAATATATCAATTGAATGATAATTGTAGTTGCTCTTCAAAGAATAACTAAAAACTCTCCACTCCTTCCATCACCTCCTATACAAACTTCACTTTTTCATGAAATATTCTAAACCAATTTTCTCAGTACGTATAACTTCTATCGAACTAAAATTTTGTACTAAATCTTAAATAAGCATTATTATTATTATCGCGTAAAAATTAACCGATTAGCTCCACTCCTTCTACCCCCTCCCATACAATGTGGTACACTTCCATGACATTGCAAAAACTCTATTTTCTTGAAAAGTGTGAATCTAACTGATCTAAAATTTAAAACATATCAATTGCATGATGATTATAGTAGTTTCTAGAAAAATTAGCAAAAACCCCCCACTCCTTCTACCACCTCCCATACAAACTGCACTTTTTCATGAAATACTCTAAGTCAATTTTCTCATTACGTATAACTTTGATCGAGCTAAAATTTTGTATTAAATCCCTAATTAGCATTATTACTATTGTCGGGAAAAATTAACCGATTAACTCCACTCCTTCTACCCCCTCCCTTACAATGTGACACAATTCCACGACTTTGCGAAAAGTCGATTTTCTTGAAAAGTGTGAATCTATCAATTGCATGGTGATTATAGTTGTTCCTAGAAAAACTAACAGAAACCCCCCACTTCTTCTACCACCTCCCATACAAATTGCACAATTTCACTAAATCCAATTCACTAGGTTTCTCAAGTTACCTATTCAATTTTTCAAGCTTAACTTTGGTGCAAAATATTTTTATAGCTACTCTAGCATGATGTGAAATAAATTAATTTAGTACTGTCATCCCTTCTATCACTCCCCACACAAAAATTCTTAAGATTACAAAAATTTCGATTTCATCGGTAGTATCATATAATTGGGCTTTACGCACAATCGAAATCCTGTTATGTATTTAAGCTTAATGTCATTTTATTTGGGCTTTTTTCAATTAACACAAGCTACAACTATTCACATGTCCTTAACACGTATACATATGATCTCGAATCACGGGTTTGATTTGATCATGAGCCTGTCCCATACAAATGCGAGTATCATGGTCTCATTCCTAATAATTTATGGTTCTGATTCCAACAAAATACAAAACATTGTGTTCAAAGAGCCATCAAAATAAGCAGATTATGTATCCGATATAATGTACGACTAACTACATTCTCAAAAAATGTTATTATTGCGATTCTTACGCGGACAAAGTCGCGGGCGATCTCTAGTTTTATATATAATTGATGTCAAAAAATTTAGTTTTGATTCGGATATTGCTTCTACCCCCTCCCGTTAGAAGAAGTAGAAACTTGAAATTTTGCCAGAGTTTGTCCCTTAATAATTGTAATAAATGCTAAAAAAATATCGCCTTCACCTCACTCCTTCTACTACCTCCCATACATACATAATTTTTGTATTGGAAGTTGAAGAAACGTTTTTCTCCTTCGAACATATGAGAGCTATTAACATTAAAATTGTATCAAAGCTATGTGATTAAGATGTTGAAAAGCAGATTCAAAATCATCCAAAATCTCCCACTTTCTCTGCCACCTCCCATACAAAAACCAAAAATTCAGACAAAAATTGTTCAATTTCTTCGAAAATTATGATAGCAAGAAACTTTAAATTCAGCATGAAATATTTTATATACTACGTTCAATGTTACATACAAAAATTACAAACCTCCCCCTCTGCTTTTACCATCTCCCAAACAAAAGATAAGTAAGTATTTCATCTAGAGTATCATATGATTGGGCTTTACGCCCAATCATAATTCTGTTATGTGTATAAGTAATTTTTGCATAATCTCTAATGGTTTGATTATTGAAGGTAAGGCTGAACACCAGGTTTTGACATTTTAATGATCCGAATTCGAGTTGAAAGTGTCCAAAGCTCTTTTCCAGAGTTAGCGTTTGTGTTTTTCTACAGTAGCTCTACCCTCAGAGCAGCCTGACTCACTCACTAATCTACTCCCTACACAAGCTGCGTCAATCATCATGGGGATTGTTCGTTTTGACATCCCCGAGCCCTCGCAGGTACTCGCGGCCACGCCACCTACCGACACTTGGAGAGATACCCCCAGCTGCGATTTGCTCCTGTTTTTGTCCTTCATTCCAGAGGGACTTGAAGCGGGGGGCGTTTGGTTGGAGGGTGAAAAGCTACAATTTCGAAAAGTGTTGGCAGGCTTCAGGATTGATAGGTTGCAATGAAACAAATAATCGTTCCGAATACAAAGCCTCAATAGCCTGAGCAGAACAAATAGAATCATTGTTGATTGTGCCCGTTATTTGCAATTTTAATTATCAGATTTACAGTGAGCAAAATCTCCTAAACCCTAATTTTCTCAGTTATTTATGAACAGCGATTTCAAATTCCTGAAAGTAACTTTAAAATAATCTCAATATTGAAGTGCGCAAGGGGTAGATTTCAAGTAAAAATAAAACAATGATTCCATTTTATTTAAAGCATTCACCAAACCAACTTTGTTTAACTCTCCACTACAATTTATCGCTAGTAAATCTTGAGCTTTTCTCAAATCTTGACTACCCGTCGATCACTCCAAATCAGACTGAACTCTTTCGTTTCTGAGACTCGACTCAACTGCCCCATTCACCAACACTTGCTCCTTTATATCGCCTTCTATTCGTTCGTATCACGTTCTCTATTGGACATTCGTTTGCCATTGGCCACAGTCAGCTTTCTTCGTTCCCCTAGTCATGCAAATCGTTGTTGATTGCTTTTCATCGTTACCCGAATCCTTTATCGGTCATATGAGCCCATACGTGTGACTGTTGTTGCTTTCCATAAATCATTTAATCATTGTCTGAGATTATCCGATCGCAGTCCGCCGCTTCTCTTTGTTGCCTGTGTTGTTTGTGTTGTCCTCCATGAAGCACTCCGTCATTACTAGAGTCCACCCGAGCGCTGTCGGTCGTTACCGGTCGTCGAATCGAGTCTTTTCCCTGTTATTGTTCAACATTCCAATCGATGTTCGGAATTATTTCGTTCTTTTCCGATTCTTTTTCTTGTCGGTCGGGTCTCGTGTATTTTACTAGTTGATGGAACGCTCAAGGTCATGCACGTATTTATTTCCGAGTACGATGAGATGAATGCAATCCAGATGTTCTTTATGGCTGGTGATCGCACGTATATTTGTTTTTGGGTGAAGACGTTGACATTGACATTGACATTTTGATCCAGTCGCACAGGCGTTCTTTGTGGTGTTCATACGCGCGTATTAATTTGATGATAAGCAACTACAGTGGAAGATAGCGGATATTTGACTAGGGCTAACATGCAACACTATATTCTTTCTCCCGAGATTTTGCATCCTGACATTCTGTTTTGTAAGATTCTTTATTCCAGTATTCTACATTATATTTTGTCTTATGGAATTTTGATTTTCGAGATTTTATTACGATCCCAACTAGTGACTTTGGTAATGGTAACTTTGGTAATGGTAAATTTGGGACTGCTATTTATCACAGCTTAGTTATCTTAAAATCTTAGTCAGCTGCTCTTACGTAATTAACATTAAGAAAAACACTTAGCCATTACTGCTTCTACACCTTTTTGTAGTTGTATATGACATTTATCAATGAACGAATATGGTATGAAATTTGAAACTTTTTCAAGTTTACTGAAAATATAAAAAATGAAAACTTTGAAATAAGAGTCGGAAGTTAAAATCGGAAATCCGATCAAAAATGACACGTTTCGCCCATGACATTCAATGCGGCTTATATGGTGGTTTGCTATTACAAAAAAGAAATATTTTCACTCGAATATATTTCAAAAAGATGGCAAATTTTATAATTACTTAAGTAAAGTATTCAAGGTTGTAGTCTAGAGGTAGGTATACGAATATACATTATCACATGTTGGCATGGCATGGCATACGGAGCAAATACCCTTCGTCCAAATAAGCCAGTTAATTTGAATAAGGCGTCAAAATGCTGTCGAATCACCAAACATAAAGATCGAGTTATATCGCATTTTCTAAATAAATTATTCGAAAATTTCTTTCTCAAAATATTTGTATTAATTATTCACAATTTCGGACTGAGAATCGTTTCATAACAGTGATAGTTATAGTGATAAGTTAATTTTAGCATAATCTTTTGAATATGACACATATGTAAAACGATCCACAATATTTACGTTTGATTTTTTTTTTGAAATTATAAGATCGGTAATTACTTGTAAGCAATTTTTTTCATACTCTAGACGAAGTCTGAGAGTGTTATAATTTTGCTATTCAGTTTGTACAGCTAAGAAATAAGGCTCGGAGTAAAAAAAATGAAAGACAAGATAATATTATCACTCAAAAACCTCAAAACCAGATGTCCGTCCGTCTGTCCGTGTGTTCTCTAGCTTGAGAACACGTTTAGCTAGAAAGTTTAAATCTTGGACACGCAATTTTTGACGAAAAAGTAAGGTCGAGTTCGTCAATGAGCCAAATCGCTTTACCCCTTCTATCCACTTCCATGAAAAATGACAAAATTTCGCAATTTGACAATCAACTGGTTTTCTCGAAAAGTACTAAAGCTATTGAATTGAAATTTGGTTATAGTATTTTTGTGATAATTTCAATATAAAGCATAAAAATTATCTGAATTCCGCATTTTTTCATGCAACACTAAAAACCAATTTTCTCAGCACATACAACATTGAAATAAATACTTAATTAGCATTATTATTAAGATCGAAAAACATTAACTGTTTAGTTTCACTCCTTCCACCTACTCCCATATAAATTCAATTCAAAATTTTAATAAAATCGATTTTCTTGAAAAGTATGAATATTACCGGTCTAAGGGATGTCAATTGATTAACGATCCTAGTTATTTTTGTAAAAGTCAGTAAGAACCACGCATTTCTTCTACCACCTCCTATACAAACTGCACAATTTCATTAAATCTAGTGCATTAATTTGTTTTGCTGAACCTGGAAATTTGCACAAAACATTTTTGTAGCTACTATAGCATCATGTAAAAAATAGTACTTTAATGGTGTCACTCCTTCTACCACGGCCCATACAAAATTCCTTAAAATCACAAAAAGTTCTATTTCATGTATATCATTTAGAGTATCGATTGCATTTTAAGCGCAATCGTACTCCTGTTATGTCTTCTTTTAAAATTCTATCTTAAATTACGATATATGGAATACCCTTTACGTGAATAAACAACATTTTTTAAAAGTTAATTGTTTCAACTTAAACCACATCGGACACTAAGGCCAGATTTGAGCTGTAGCACCATCCTAAGTTGTAATGCCATTTTATAATGAAATTGCTTATACCCTAGTTTAAGTATAGATTAATAAGCTGTCTGATAGCGAAAACCGTGCTGTTTTAAAAAAAAAATTCCAAATTTTGTTTTATTGAGTTCTACGACTCTAAAATAGTTATTGATAATATTTTTTTCCAGTATCGTAGTTTTTTACCAGAACAATATTGGCACCAAAAATTGAGTTAATATTAAGGAACTTAAAAGGGTTTAGGGAACTCATTTGTAAATAAAAATGTAGATAAAAAGCAGAAATAATCACTTCAATTATTTATAATGATCTTCCAGTGAAGTGCTGAATTAATTTAGAATTATTTTTGTATTCAGAACTGTTTTAATGATTTTTTTGAGCATGGCGTCAACGAATATACGAACATTAATGATTCTTGAGGGTCGTTAATTTACACAACGCGCCATGGCTAAAAGGACTTTATCTGGCCAAGGCAAAATTTTCAGTACTGGCCAAAACACGAGTTTAGGTCAAAATTTTGTTTTGAGTCTTTTGCATTAGGAAGGTAACGGGGGGAGACTGTTTCAAAAAGTGATGTAATGAGATTTTTTTTTGGTATTATGTTGACAATTAATACGTCCGTAAACATAGTGAAACTTTAACATCAATTTTCTTGTAACTACCCTTTTTCAACTCCAATATTCGAAGTGCCATAGATTCGTAAATTTTTGACCTTTTCTCGTGGTTTTTACGCCGTTTTCTTCAGAATTTTGTGTAGCTCAGTTTTGATCTTTGTCAAGATAAGATTCCTTTTGCATGGCACACATATTTTGATAATATTTCTTGCGTACAAGTTTTATTGACGTGATTTGTAGAATAATTATTCAAAGTAAAAAACGATCAACTGTAATAATTATTCAAAATGATCTTCAACACTGCCGTGAAATAATCAATCAATCAAATTTCTGTTAAGACCCCCTATAGGGACATAGGACAGAAACAACTCTCTTCTACAAGACGCGATCCTGAGCATCGGCCTTAAGCTGTTGCCAGGACTTGTTTATTCCTCTGGTCTCCTGCTCGACTGCTCGCTTTCATGTGTTACATGGTCGACCAACCCTACGTCTTCCTTGAGGATTATAATCCAGAGCCTGTTTGGCGATGTTTCGCTCTGGTTTTCTCAAAGTATGACCAATCCACTGCCACTTCCGCCGTTGAATCTCAATACCTATTTTAGTTTGGCCAGTTGTACCCCAAAGTTCATCGTTGGAGATCACTTCTGGCCAGAATATTCCTAAAATGCGTCGGAGGCATTGGTTCACGAAAGCCTGTAGTTTCTTGGTAAAACGAACGGTCACTTTCCACGTAGTACAACCATATAACAAAACGGATTTGACGCATGCGTCAAAAACTCGCAGCTTCATGCGAAGGGAGATCTCTCTTAACCTCCAGAAAGGGGAAAGGATACCGAAGGCCTTTAGCTTTATTTAGCCGAGCCTCAACGTCCTTTTCGGCTCCGCCGTCCATGCTGACAATGCTTCCGAGATAGCAAAAATCTTGCAACTCTTCCACATCCTGTCCGTTAAGAACAATCGGTGTGCTTGTGTTCGAGCCCATGTGCGTGTACTTGGTTTTACGCACATTTATTTTCAGTCCCGCCTATTTGCATTTAGAATGCAACGAGCGTACATTTGACTCTAAGTCCGAACGGTTATGTGCAAACAAACACACGTCATCAGCATAACCAAGGTGACTTAAGATGTTAAATAGTCTCCATTGAAGACCTTTACCTTCCTCACCTTCCAGTGCAGCTTTCAAGATGTCATTTATTACCACCAGAAACAGGGCTGGTGATAATATGCAGCCTTGTCTGACACCCGTTCGCACAGGAAAGCTGTCGGAGAGCTCTCCTCTATGCAAGACGCGACACCTTGCATCATCGTAGGATTCTTTAATCATAGCTATGACCTCATCTGGAATACCTCTCCTACGCAAAGCATTCCATATGTAATCTCGTTTAACGCTGTCGAAAGCCTTCTCGAAGTCCACAAACATGAGATGTAGTGGCGAACCCATTTCGGTTGACTGCTCTAATATTATCCGTAGGGTATTTGTGTGGTCGGTACAAGACGACCCTTTACGGAATCCAGCCTGATAAACTTCGAGAGTGCTCTCGACGACATCACTAATCCTATTGAGAATTACCTTAGCCATAATTTTTGATACGGCAGTAAGTAGACATATACCACGCCAATTGCCACAATCCCGAAGGTCGCCCTTCTTCGGAATTTTCACAATGACGCCCTCCTTCCATTCAGTCGGATATCTTCCCTCATTCCACACTTCAGTAAAGAGTGGGAGGAGTATATCGGCTGTTATTTCCGGGTCCGCTTTGGGGAGTTCGGTTGGTAGTCCGTCTATACCTGGAGCTTTCCTTCCCGCCATTGACCGAATTGCGGAACCTATCTCTTCCTTATCTGGGGGATCGTCCCTAATAGAGGATTATTGCGGTTGGATGTTTGGTAGTTGTTCTGTTTCTGGAATATCTTCCTCTGACAAGATGTTTAAAATATCAGAGAAGTATTCCTTCCATCTTCGCAACTGGTGTTCACTCATATTAAGGAGAGTTCCGTTGACATCTCTCACCAGGCGGTTGGCGGTGAAATTCCTGTTCGTCAGCTGTTTCATGATTTTGAATAGTGAACCCATATCCCCAAGGTAAGCCGCAAATTCTGCCTTGTTTGCCAGATCTTCAATGGCCTTTCTCTTGTCGCGTCTAACAGCCTTTAATAATTTAATAAATAATTACAAAATTACGCAGTTTCTATTCCTAAGATTAATTTACTTTTTAGTATTTATCATTTTGATACCACTTAATTTCATGCTTATAATACCTAAAGTCTTTAAAAAATTCAAGATCATAACAATATTCGTCATTGCTTAATTAAAAGAACTATTAAATTTACATTTACAGGCATTAGAGAACCAACATTTTTACAGGTAACAGGTTTAATGTTACGATTGATTTTCATCATTGGGTGGTGCAAAATTTCATATAAATCGTATTTAATAGTTATCGATATTCGGATACTTAAAAGTGAAACTGGTTTTTGCAGAACAAAGAGTAAAGTAATCGATCGGCCTTTGAGGTCATCCGGTGTAACGATCAGATTGAAATTAGCATATCCGTATTAATGAGGTCTAGACTGAAAATGTATAGATGAGCGAAAATCAAAATGTTTCGTAAGTTTAGGAAATATAATTAAATTTGATAAGAAAAGAAGTTTTCACTACAATTTTTTTTAAATATTTTTGGTTCAGTTAGTATCATAAGTTCGAATGGAATAGATAATCAACATTTGAAGCAATTTTATATATTGAAAGTATGTTGCTCTCATCATAATCCTACTTTTGGTCGTTCACTATACGATACTATATGTACAAGTACATACATATATATTCAAGATATTTATATATTACTAGCAAATGCCCGCGACTTCGACTGCGTAAAAATCGTAATACTAAGCATTTTTTGAGAGTAACTACACTACACTACAAATACATTATGTGGGATATATAATCTGCTTACTTTAATGGCTTTTTGAACACAATGTTTTGTATTTTGTTGGAATCAGAACCATAAATTATTAATAATGAAACCAAAATACTCGCATGTGAATGGGACAGGATCATTATCAAATCAATCCAGTGATTTGAGAATATATACGTATTTAAGAGCATTAAGGACATGTGAATAATTGTAGCTTGTGTTAATTAAAAGAAAGCCCCAAATAAAATAACATTAAGCATAAAAACATATCAGGACTACGATTGTGCGTAAAGCCCAATCATACGATACTATAGATCAAATCGAAATTTTTGTGATGTTAATTTCGTATGGGGAGTGGTAGAAGGGGTAACAGCACTGAACTAATTTGTTTCACATCATGCCAGAGTAGCAATAAAAATTTTGCACCAAATTTAAGCTTCAAAAATTGAGTAGGTACTGAGAAACTTAGTGCATTGAATTTAATGAAATTGTGCAATTTGTGTGGGAGGTGGTAGAAGGAGAGGGGATTTTTTGATAATTTTTCGAGAAATAACTGTAATCATCATTCAATGGATTTTAAATTTTAGATTTTTATCATTCACACTTTCCAAGAAAATCGAATTTTGGTAGTCATGGAATTGTGTCACATTGTATGGGAGGGGGTACAAGGAGTGAAGCTACTCGGTTACTTTTTTCCCGATATCAATAATAATGATAATTAAGGATTGGATACAAAATTTTAACACGATGAAAGTTATACCTACTGAGAAAATTGGTTTAGAGTATTTCATGAGAAAGTGCAGTTTGTATGGGAAAGATATACAATATTGTAATAGAAATAATATATTCTAAAATTCAAATTATGGTTTTCCAGAAAATTTGATTAATAACAAACTGTGCAAGTTTCATTACAATCGGTTCAGCCGTTTGTGCGTGAAAGACGACCGAACAGACAGACAGACAAAAATTTCAAAAACGCGTTTTTATGCTTAATTATTGTTAAAATAAAGAAAAAAACTAACTTATAGCCATTTCTAAGCAAATAAAAGACAGACACTACAATTATATTTATATCTTGTACAATGGCGCTACAGCCCAAATCGGACTTGGCATCCTTTCATTACTTATTGTGGAAAGGTTGTTAGCCCTTCGCACAACCCTCTTTCTACGAAATTTTTCATTTTCGTAGATTGAGGTGACCAAGGTATATCCAAGCAGGCAATGTGCTGGAATTATATATTGCGCCGACCGGAATTTGAGCTCACGACCTTCGCATACAAGACCATCACGCTACCCACTAGGCTACACTCTAGTTATATTTATATGTATGAATATTATATATTCATATATATTTTTCATCCAATATATTTATAGGGTGTTTGAGCAAGAGGTCTAGAATTGGAAAGGCCTATTATTTGACAACTGGTCGCTTGACAGTTGTCAAATGTTGACATTTGTCATCTATAAGCGCGGGGAAATTTACCATGGAACACTACACAGTCGTTGAATTTTATTACGAAAATTCACGTTCAATCGTAGTTACGATGCGCAAAATTCGAGAAAATTTTGATCGTAATCATGTGCCTTCTGAGATGTGTGTGCGAAATCTACTCAAAAAATTCCAAAAGACTGGCTCAGTGCAAGATGTGAAGACACCAAAACAATTTTGCCTCGGAGGTTCGACCGAAAATATCGCTGCAGTGAAGGACAGTGTTGAAAACGGCCCAAACACTTCAATTCTTTACCGTGCTCGAGAAGTCGACCTATCAAAGTTCACACTGCAGCGAATATTGACGAAAGATTTGTCTAGGAAGGTAGGATGTAGCCTTTTAAGTAGCGTGTTAGTCTTACAATGCGAAGGTCGTGAGTTCAAATCCCGGTCAGCGCAATATATAATTCCAGCACATTACCTGCTTGGATATACCTTGGTCATCTCAATCTATGAAAATGAAAAATTCGTAGATATAGGGTTGTGCGAAGGGCTAACAACCCTTCCACAATAAATATTGAAAAATGTTAAGGAAACTGAATGTCAGGAGGCCAAGGTCCGATTTGGGCTGTAGCGCCATTGTAGAAGAATATACTGTAAGGAATTTGGCAGACAGATATTGATGATATTTGGTGGAGAAGTATGAACATTTACAGCTAGGAATTTTTTAATCAATCAACAATCAACTGACAGAGACAGTTCTATTTCACAATTCGCAAAGTTCAATATGTCCAAAATGGCGGATAAAATTGCGAATGTTTTGAATCATAGTTAAGTGCGATAAGCCCAGATGTTTTTGGGGTGGCTTAATTTCAAAAAATTGATCCATCCATATTTTATACACTTATTATATAGAACGGACTTGCTTGAAAAATAGAACACAATATTATGATGAGAATACCATTAACGTCGGATTCAGTTCTGATCTCTTCACTCCTTCTGCTTCCTTCTATACACACCGACAATCCTTAAAAATAAATTATATCGATTAATACCATATTTTAAAAAAAATCATTTCAGAATAAGATCTATGAAATTAATATTAGGAACACAGCATGGTTTTAAGAATTTTAATAAACTGTTTAAAAATCGTGCAGATCCTTCCACGCCTTCTATCACCTCCCATACAAATGCCACAATTTCTGAAAAGTTAATTCACAAATTCCCCTGAAAGCTATCAAAGCAAGGAACACGAAATTCAGAACGAAACTCCACACTTCTTCCACCATCTCTCATTTAAGTGGCTTCTGAGCTAGCTGCGGTTCTGGAGGGGTGCGTTGCGTAGATCTAGAGATTAAGACCCTAAGCAAAACAAAAGTTTCGGTTCGGCTTACCTCGGCGAAAATGAACTCTTTCCAATATGAAATATGAATGGGGCTCGTTAAAAGACAGCGTCTCGCCAGAATTTGCCTCCGAACATCCCAATCGATACTTCTATTGGCTTCCAGAAAAGCGGGTCACAGGGGGTGGCAAAAGTGGGGACTGAAACAGATCGGCGCCAAGATCAAAACCATTTGTAGGTTCGCTATTGCAACAAGAGATGACAATGCTGCGCTAGGAAGTCCATCTGACTCCCCAGATCATCAATGGCTAGGATCTCGGCTCTAAAGATAAGTACCTCTTCTCTCACTGCTGAGTTGTCGCTGTTATATTTAAGTCCCCATAAACGAATGGGGCTCGTCGTTAATCTTTGTCGATAATTGTATGTTTGTTTTCGGTAGCCCCAAAAAAATGTTTAGCACTATAGCTCAAAGCTTTCGAGAGTTATGCTGTAGACAGCCCAGTCATATGATACTCTAGATGAAATGAGAAAGAGTTTAATGTACCGGAAAATATGTCATCTCAAATTCTTTCGAATAGGGTATTGTGACTTCTGTATGGGAGGTGGTAGAAGCAGAGAGAGTAGGTTTGTAATTTTTGTATATACAACGTGGCATGCAAAATGTTTCGTGGTGAATTTAAAATTTTTAGTTTTATTATTTTCAGAGAAATTGGACATAGTTTTCCTAAATTTGGGGCATTTGTATGGGAGGTGGTAGAGAAAGTGAAGGATCTTATATAATTTTGAAACTGTTTATCAACATCCCTATTACCATGCATTGTTTCAACTTCAAAGTCGATAGCTCTCATATGTTCGGAAGAGAAGAACTTTTGTTTAAATTATAATACATATATTTATATGAGAGGGAGTAGAAGGAGTGCAGCGAAGCTGATAATTTTGCTAGTATTTATTGTAATTATTAAGGGCCGAATTCTGGTAAAATTTTAAGTTTGTACATTTTATAGTTTTAATAGAAATGGATATAATGCATTTACCAAAATTATGCAAAGGTATGGGAGGGGGTAGAAGGAGTATATGGATAAAAAAAAAATTTTATGTCATTAATGGTATTTCTATTATTATTATTTCAAAAAAATTTCAAGTCGATGGCCTTAACAGTTTCGAAGAAAAATAATTTAATTGAAATTTCAAAATTTCGTGAAATTTGTATGGGAGGGGGTAGAAGGAGTGAGGTGAAGTTGATAATTTTGTTAAAACTGATTGCAATTTTAAATTATTAACACTGATAAGAGTTTGTTTATTTATCTTTGCTAGTTTAAATGAAAATCGAATCAGTACATTTTGAAAATTGTTCATTTGTATGAGAGGGGGAGAAGGAGTGAGGGGATCGGATCAATATTTTGTGCTGTTAATGACATTCGCATCAATATTCTGGCCTAAATTTCAAGTTGATACCTTAACTAGTTTCGAAGAAAAATCAATTTCTTTAAATTTCGAAATTTCATGAAATTTGTATGGGAGGTGGTGGAAGGAGTGGGGGGATGTAGCCCGTTCACGAACTTAAAGTTACTTTTTCGCTAAAAATTACACATAACAAATTTTAGCTCGATAGCTCAAAGCGTTCGACAGTTATGTTCTAGACAGACGGTTAGACAGACAGACAGACAGACAGTCACTTGGAATCGGGGTTTTTGAGCGACAACAAATATTTCTGTACCCTTTCCGGCACTGTGCGAGCATTATTTCTTACTGTTACAAACAGTAAGGGAAACGCAATATACTCTCAGATTTCATCTAGAGTATAAGAATTGTTCTAGGCTATTTGCTTCCTTAGGCCTTTAATTACACTACTGATATGATGCGGTATTGCCGATGCAACACTCGACAACGGATGAAAATTTTTGTGAATTATACGATATTTATAGAAAATAACAACAATTGCTGAGCTCAAAGCTCATTTTTCTGAATATGCTAACTTAATATAATATGAAGATTCGCCGATAACTAACTGCTTAATGGTTGAAAAAAAAACTTGAAAGAATTGCTCAATATTCTAGGGCTCCTATTCTTTAAAGTTTACAATCAATTTCCTGTTAAGACAGTACTCTTCCAGAAGAGCGATCCTGAGTATCGGCCTTAAACTGTTGCCAGGACTTGTTTATTTCTCTGGATTCCTGATAAACTGCTTGCTTCCGTGTGCTACATGGTCGACTAACCCGACGTCTTCCTTGAGGATTATAATTCAGAGCTTGTTTGGCGATGTTTCGCTCTGGTTTCCTCAAAGTTCTTTTTTACGGAGTAACTTGTGTTATAGGTAAATTCGGGCTTTATGTGCAATGCACAAATGCAGTCATGGAGGGAATGACTTGTGTTATAGGCAATTTTGGCCTTTATGTGCAATGCACAATCACAGTCATGAAGGGAAGGAATAGGATTGGGAAGGTAGGGGAAGGGGAGTGAGAACGACCGTAACAAGCGGAAAAGCTGGTATATTTACTGACAAATGTTTGCAGATGTTATGTGGCACTGAATGATAGAAAGCGATCAGAAACCATCTACTGAGTATATAGACCTTCTTGAAGTGGAACTGTTTAACTTTTACACCGTTTGCTCATTTTATTTGCAATAGTTTTTCATCGTCAGTAGCAACTGAATATTCGTGCTTAAAAAATACCACTGTCTGGAGTGGGAGTCGAGCCCCTTCGATCCACTTCCGCCTTTGGATTACAATGCCTATTTTAGTCTGTCCAGTTGTACTTCAAAGTTCTTCGTTGGAAATCACTTCTGGGCAGAATATTCCTACAATGCGTCGGAGGCATTGGTTCACCAAAGTTTGTAGTTTTTTGGTAAGTCGATCGGTCACTTTCCACGTGGTTCAACCACATGAGACATAGATTTGACGCAAGTGTTAAATACTCTCAGCTTCGTGCTAAGTCTGCCTTCTCTTTTACTCTCCTGAAAAGGGAAAGTATTCCGAAGGCCTGACGAGCTTTATTTATTCGAGCCTCATTATCCCTTTCGGCTCCGCCGTCCAAGCTGACAATGTTTCCGAGATAATAAAAATCTTCCACCTCTTCCGCATCTTATCCGTTAAGAAAAATCAGTGTGCTTCTGTTCGAACCCATGTGCATGTAGCTGATTCTACGCACATCTATTTTCAGTCCCGCCTCTTTGCATTTAGAGTTAGTAGATGTTCTGTTTCTGGAATATCTTCCTTCGACAAAGTATTTAAAATATTAGAGAAATATTCCTTCCAACGCCGCAACTGGTGTTCACTTATATATATTAAGGAGAGTTCCGTTGACATCTCGCGCCAGTATTTGGCGGTGAAATTTCTGTTCGACAATTGTTTCATAATTTTAAATAGTGAACCCAAATCCTCAAGGTAAGCCGCAGATTCCGCCTTATTGGCCAGATCTTCAAAGGCCTTTCTATTGTCGCGCCTAACAGCCCTCGAGCTGTACCTATATATGAGTATCGCAGTAGTTCAGTCTCAAGTTCTTTAGTTGACATCGGGTTGAGAGATGATTGCCAATTCGGCTTCTTTCCGATCGGCAATTTTATCCCATGTGTCTTGCGACATTCAGATTTTCTCACCGATTTGCATATATCCCACAGATTCTTCAGCACTAGTTAGAAATGTATTTCTGGTTGCCTCCCAATTGGCGTCCAGTGTACGCGTTTCATATCCGCCCAATGTGGATGACTTTTTGCGTAGAGTGGTGATATACTAACGCTTTTCAACGCCGAGAATATCCTAATCGATATCGAAACTCTCCTAAGGAATTCCTCCGGCTCCACAGAGTTGCCAGAGGTTTTGCCTAGAGGGGAGTTATGACATCGAACAGAGCAGTTCCTAGATCGGAACTTGTGGGCGGAATTTCAGGAAACTTTCACGAAGAGCTGTAGGGACCGTTTAAAAGGGAAAAAATTTGTCACATTTTATTGAAAATAATTCATTCTTCATACGTAACAATATCGTATATACTCTATCTTTAATGAAAAAGTATGGGATTCTAACCCTTCAATGAATTTGAAGTATTGAAATATAGGTTAGATGGTGGAGCAGGATGGACCACTCTACTACGGTATCAAAGAAAATTTGTAAAATCCAACTTGGATTGCGTCGCGCGACGTTGTATGGAGAATAAACTCTGTTTTCGAGAACGGCCAGCTTCTTAACCACGCCAATTTCGTAAGATTATTTTTTCTACGCGCGCACACGTTAAGCACTCCTGAGTGCATATCACCCAAAACAATCCGTTTTTATTCGACCCCACTTGATGACAACTTCCTCTTGACTTCCCAGTCCGCTTTCTTTTCCTTAAGCTTTTGTACAGCTGAAATTTTTTAGGAAGATCTTGGCACTAGTCAAATTTAGACCTCTATCGCCAAACAATCAAAATAGGGTTCGTTTGTAATAGTAATTCTACTTTCGTATAAGAATATGTTGATAACGGCATGATCATGAGAACGAGAATATAAATTTCAATGCACGGCTTGTACAGGATATATCTATAAATGCCATTTCTTCTTCCGTTAATCACAAATTTGTAAGTTTCAGCAAAGGGCGATCAAGCCAAAAAATTGATAATATAAAATTTTTATCTTAATTTTTCTCTCGTCTATATATAGACGATTGTACCAATGAGTCAGCTCATTTTCATTCAGCATACTAATATATTTCAAGAGCTTCTCGCATAACCTTGATCGCGAATAATTTTACTATAATATCCGTATTTATTGTGTGTGCATCTCATTATGATTATTTCGTAAGTTTTTTATCTTAGCTATAGTATTTCCAACAATTTTTTTCGCCAATCTACTACCTGGAGTAGATAAAGATACATGAATCTTATTATCCAGAACGAGTTTGATCTGAAGAGACATAAACAGCCCGATTTGTTTTACCGAAGACAAACAGTAGTAGTAACTAAGTAAGCGATCGAGGTGCTAAAGTAATCGTAGTGATCATAGCGGCCGTGTTGATCAAAGCCTAGAGTCTAGTACGGATCGTATTTTTAGCTACTATTTTTGTTTAAGTTGCGGATTAGTTGATCACGACTTATTTGTTATAGTAGTGCTAAAATTATTAGAATAGAAATTAATCTTTGGAGAAAAATAATTCTATTACGGTTTAATCGGATCAATACTATAGCTTGTGTCTTGGATAGTATTGAAGTAATATTTTTGTCAGATATTTAAAATCTTTAAAAATAATTGGTTTAGTTAAGAAATTTGATCGGAGTTTTTATATATTTTATTATTTTTCTGTGGTAATATAAATTTCGGGATAATTGAAGTGATTAAAGTTTTGTTAAGACGGAGTCCAGTTTATATTCCGGAATGAGTTTTTATGAGTGCAAATAAATTAAAAATTTAAAATATATATAAATTCATAATAAAAATTGTTAAAATAAAACAAAATCGAAATTAGTAGTGTGAGTAAAAGTATTTTAATTGAAATAAAAATTTGAACATTAAATGCTAAGTATAAGGAACAAAGTTATCTATTAATTAATTTAATTCTTAATTTGGCAAAATAAGCCTTGAGATCGTAACTTTGTTTTTGTTTAATTTTATTTTTAATAACTAAATTTCGGCGAAAAATTAGAAAGAACATTTAGTTCATTGGCTCTAAACTCAGCTCATACTTTTTAATCTGAATAAAATTAGTGATAAGTCCATTTCCTGTTAATGTCCCTGGCATAGGACACAAACAGTTTTCACAAGGCGTGATCCTGAGCATCGATCTTTAATTGTTGCTAAGCCTTGTTTATTTCTCTGGCCTCCCTTTTAAGTGTTCGTTTATATGTAATTTGGGATGAACCAACTCGACGTGTTCGACGATGTGTTCTAATCATTCGTACTGGCTTCCTCAAAGCGCAATTGATCCATCAAGTTCTTGATGGATATTTATGTTCTCAGGAGTTACGAATTCAAAAATGTCCAGACACCTAACAAAATTAGAACCATCATTCGATCAAAAATCTATTTCTAGTTCTACATGGCGCTACAGGCTAAAGCGGACCTTCGCCTCCCGACATTCAGGCTCCTTAACACTTTTCATTACTTATTGTGGAAGGGTTGTTAGCCCTTCGCCTATTTGTTTCATCACAATCATTACGAACCTAAAGAAAACTTATATTTGCTATCCTTTATGGTACGAAAATAGTTAAATTAGATAATTTATTTCTATCTACTGAGCATACTAATCCTCAAAAGTGGAACTATTTTTTTCCTCAATATTTTAAATAGAAGTAGACTCTTAAAATTTCGCGTTCAAATAAAATATACTGTTGCGAGCTAGGGGTTCGCCGGAATTTCAAGTAAAACACAATTCGTTTAAAAATAAGGATAATTTATTTATTTGCACTTTAACTTAATTCGCACTTTAACTTAATTCGCACTATATGGCACTACCGCCGATATCGCTTTCTTGCACCGCTTCGCGTCTTACATACTGTCGCTGAATAACTGACTCTCATCTGAAAGCTTCGTACTTTTATACCATTTTTCCCCAATTCTCGAACCTACCGTGGTGTATTCGTCGGGTGTGTGTCTCAACTATACTGGAAGTTTTTAGATCTTTGATTACAGCTTTTCAAATATTGGAGAACTGTTCTACATAATTCTGGCATATTCGGGCAAGATCAAATTGCGTGATTGCCAGATCTATAACAATACGTTCTATTAGCTACGAAATTAACGTTGCGACTCTCTTAAATGTACTTCTTTTGAGAAGAGTTCGAATCTAAAGAAATATATTCCGGATAAAAGTCTTAGCAATATTAAAGAGGACACGCCTATAAAAGGAGTAGTAGAAATAAGTTAACTTCTTATGTTAATCAAAGCTTTGTTACTCAAGTATTATATCGGTTTTTTCTCAAAACAGTGCTTTTAGAAATGACGTGTCAAAAGAGAATACATTATGTTCTATAAGAACTAAAACATACATATATCAAAATATTTTTTTATACTAAAAATATTGCATTTTCCCTTATGGTAACCCTTTTTCAAAACTGCGCATTTTTTGTTTTTTAGCCTCCGGACGTGATTCAAGTGATTTTTGTTTGTAGTTTACTCACTCTATTCACGAGTAGATTTACTGTCTAAAGCCGAAGTTCTTGAAAAGATTTTGGAACATAAGACGCTGCGACTGGTTGTTGTTGTTAAATTTACCCACTATCGTCAAACTTGATACAAGCAAAATGGTCCTCTGCTGCATATTGTAGTTCTAGTTTCGAATATTAATTAATCAGAAGATATTATATTGATAACTAGCAAACGCCCGCGACTTCGTCCGCATAAAAATCGCAATAATAAGTAATTTTTGAGAATGTAGTTAGTAATACATTATATGGGATATATAATCCGCTTACTTTAATGGCTCTTTTAAGACACTGTTTTGTATTTTGTTGGAATCAGAACCATAAATTATTAAGAATGATAGCATGATACTTGCATTTGAATGGGAGAGGCTCGTGATCAAATCAATCCCGTGATTTGAGATCATATACGTATTGAAGAGCATTTAGGACATGTGAATGATTATAGCTTGTGTCAACATTAAGCTTGAAAATCTAACAGGACTACTATTGTGCGTAGAGCCCAATCATACGATACCATAGAAGAAATCGAAATTTTTGTGATATTATGAAATTTTGTATGGAAAGTGGCTGCACTGAACTAATTTGTTTCACATCATGCTGGAGCAGCTATAAAAAAGTTTTGTACCAAATTTAAGCTTCAAAAATTGAGTAGGTACTGAGAAACTTAGTGCATTGAATTTAATGAAATTGTGCAATTTGTATGGGAGGTGGTAGAAGAAAGGGGGGTTTTTGGTGATATTTCGAGAAACAACTATAATCATCATGCAATTGATATATTTTAAATTTCAGGTGTGTATCATTCACGCTTTTTAAGAAAATCGAATTTTCGTAAAGACGTGGAATTGTGTCACATTGTATGGGAGGGGGTAGAAGGAGTGTAGCTACTCGGTTAATTTTGTCCCGATATTAATAATGCTAATTTAGGATAGAGTACGAAATTTGAGCTCAATGAAAGTTATATGTACTGAGAAATTTGTTTACAATATTTCATGAAAAAGTGCAGTTTGTATGGGAGGTGGTGGAAGGAGTATGGGGTTTTAAGTGACTTTTTGAGAAGCAATTATAATTAATTTACAATTGACATATTTTAAATTTTAGATCAGTAACATTTACAGTTTTCAAGAAAATCGAATTTAAGTAAAGTCGTGGAATTGTGTCACATTGTATGGGAGGTGGTAGAAGGAGTAAAGCTAATCGTTATTTTTTTCCCGATATTAATAATAATGCAAATTAAGGATTAAGTACAACATTTAAGCTCGATGAATGTTACACGTACTGAGAAAATTGGTGTATAGCATTTCATGAAAAAGTGCAGTTTGTATGGGAGGTGGTGGAAGGTGCAGGTGGTTTCAAGTGAATTTTTGAGACACAACTATAATCATTACGCAATTGATATATTTTAAATTTGAGATCTGCATCATTCACGCTTTTCAAGAAAATCGAATTTTTGTAAAGTCATGGAATTGTGTCATATTGTATGGGAGGGGGTAGAAGGAGTGAAGCTACTCGGTTAATTTTTTCCCGATATTAATAGTAATGCAAATTAAGGATAAAGTACAACATTTAAGCTCGATGAAAGTTACACGTACTGAGAAAATTGGTGAATAGCATTTCATGAAAAAGTGCAGTTTGTATGGGAGGTGGTGGACGGAGTGGGGGGATTCAAATAATTTGTATACCATAGATCACATTTCTGATAAAAATAGTATTTCTAAATTTCAAATGATTTGCTCCAATGGTTTTGAAGAAAATTTGATTAGTATATATTTTTGAAAATAAGTCATTTTGTATGGGAGGGGGTGGAAGGCGTGGGGGTATTGAAATAAGACCACACGCAGATTACATCTCGGTGCACATCTAACAAACTGTGAAAGTTTCATTACAATCGGTTTAGCCGCTTTTGCGTGAAAGCCGGAAAGACAGACAGACAGACAGAGAAAATTTTTAAAAACGTTTGTTTCTGCTTAGTTATTGCTAAAGTAAAGCAAAAAACTTATTTATAGCCATTTATAAACAAATAACAGACAGACACTACGATTATATTTATATGTATAGATTTTGTGATCATAATTATACGAAGGTATCCCAATACAAAAATTACAAAAATTTAATGTACCGCCTATGCAGGACATACATATCTCTAAAGGGTATTTCAACTTCCGAAGTCAAAGAAAGTGAAAAATTATTAACATCGTTATCTTATCTTCTTCATAGTATACTACAATACAGATGATCGTACCATTGAGTCAGCTCATCTTCATCCACACAATCGCATTTCCGTATTACCTTGATCGCGAATAGTTTTCGCATAATATAACGATTTATTGTATGTGCATCTCATTAGTTTTTTGGAATTTGCGTACACGCTAGAGAGGAATGTATTCTTTCGATTCAGTCATGAATGTAGTTTCTTTGCCTGAATGTCCGATTGTCCGGATCTTTGTACCTTATGCGATGAAACTTGGGTGAGATGGTGTGCGCACGTTAGGGAAGGTTCCTTCAATCGCTTGACCGATCTAAACCTTACGGTGGATAATTAAATATATATGTATATATATGTATGCCAGATCAGAAGTACACTGAGTGATTTTAACCCCCTCACGGCCAGGGGGTCTTTTAGCACATTTTGCCCAAACGGCTTATCAAGTGTCCCTGATACTTGTGGCCAAATTTAGGGATGCGTAGTTAGCTCTTTGGAAACCAGAAGGCATTTTTGAACTCCAAAAAGGGTAGTTTAGACCCATAGGCCGTGTTAGGGCTTTCAGCCCAAAAAGAGAAATAGTGTAATTAATAAAATAATAAAACTGTCCTTGTGAAGTCCTCGATGAGAGGGGGTCCTCGAGTCGAGGAAAGTTCCAGCTTAGGCCATTAGGATGACGGACAAAAGCTCCGATTCAGATTCCATGGACGGAAAGAATGATCAGGATTCTCCCCGGTTAAATATTGGGGCGGTTCTTTCTGCTGCCATAAGGGAAAAAGGAGACTGTGGAGGCGAAGGCAGCTGCTTTGATCTCCGGGGAGCTGGTGGTGGAGAGGCCCGAGGTGGACAAAGGGTCACCGGAAGCGAAGGTACCGAGTAAAAAGCTGTCGGTTCGGGGTTGGAAAAAAAGTGAAGGACCAAGCAAAGTGGCATTATAAGTTCTTCCACGAGGCCGCTGAATTCACCTCGGAGATAAGGGATTTTGTTGCGGAGGAGGGTGTTTCGATAGAAGCTCAAAGAAGGATATCGAAGTAGTTATGAGTTCTGAATGCAATCTTCGCAAAACTGGCTGGTGGGGTGGAGTTCATCCACAGCCAGGCGGTAGTCGCAGGAAGAGCTGAGTTGCGCTCAGTCGCGGGACTCAGTGTCTCCAGCATCGATAGTCCTTCTCTTGAAGCTGTGGTACCAGATTTCCAACCGATTGGAACATGTGGAGCGATATTAGTGCAAAGCACAAACGAAGGAAAGAACACCCAATGGGTGTCCCATTGGATTGTAGATTTTCATGCTTCGAGCGGAGTGGATCGCAATAGATTGCAGTATGCAGTCGATTTTCCTGCTTCGTATCACGGTGTCAATCAGTTCACGGATTACATTCGACGAAGAAGATGGTATCGGAAATATCGCTTGACCGCCACTGGCCCGTGGCAAGAGATTAGTAACTGAAAAATTCTGCACGTTTCGTTGCAGCAGGGAGACGATAGCATTTATGGTTTGATTGCTATGTGAGTGGTTGCAGCTAACGGCGATGTACTGCTACGTCGCGGTGTCTCTCTATTGAAACTGACCGGATAATCTTGGGAACTTGCACCAAGCGAGCAACCGTGGATTTCGATAACTTGCGGACAGGACAAATAAGTTTAGGCCATCGCAGGATGTGATTAGTTCTTATCCACTTCGGAGTCACTATCGATAAGCCACATCTTGATATTTCTGTGCGTGTGTTCAATCACAAATTGTGCAAATATGCGGTTCAAACCAACTGAATAAAATACAAAATTAGTATTGTTATTATTTTTGCTTTGAAGAAAAAACCTGGTTTTCAAGAGCACATCCTTTTTATTTGCAAGGCGTCGTCTCACAAATATTCGCTGCATGAAGCAAAAAAAAATACGTTTGGTGTACTTTTATTGATTCTGTTTGGAAATCGCTGGCTTCGTCGATTTCTGCTTCAGTATATTCACTCACTTATAAATTTTCTTTTTGTTTTCTTTGTTTCAAAATCAATTACACACATCGTCTTTACTTTACACAATCAAATCCGTTTAAAGGGAGAATTCTTTGAGACAGCAAATAAAACCAAAAATATAAAATTAACGGATTATAAGAATGTTGCTTTAAGAAATCCGAGTTAAATAATCTATATAAATATAATTGTAGTGTCTGTCTGTTATTTGCTTAAAAATGGGTATAAGTTACTTTTTTGCCTTTGTTTAGCGATAACTAAGCAGAAAGTCACGTTTTTAAAATTCTTCTCTGTCTGTCCGTCTGTCTGTCTGCCTGTCTGTCTGTCTGTCCGGCTTTCACGCAAAAACAGCTGAACCGATTGTAATGAAACTTTCACAGTTTATTGGGTATGCTCCGGGATGCAATCTGCTTTTAGTTTCATTTCCCTCCCCTCACGCCTTCTACCCCCTCCCATACAAAGTGAATCATTTTTAATAATATGTAATACTCAAATTTTTTTGGAAACTATAAGAGCTATTAATTTGAAATTTAGAATATGTTATTTCTATTACACATGAAATCTTTAAGTGTAAAAATTATTTAAATCCCCCCACTCCTTCGCCCACCTCCCATACAACCTACACTTTTTCATTAAATACTATCCACCAATTTTCTCAGTACGTATAAATTCCATCGAGCTAAAATTTTATACCAAATCCTTAATTAGCATTATTATTGATATCGGGAAAAACTATCCGATTATCTTCACTGTTTCTACCCCCTCCCGTACAACGTGACACGATTCCACGACTTTACAAAAATTAAATTTTTTTGGAAAGTGTGAAAGTCACAGATCTAAAATTTAAAATATATCAATTGTATAAAGATTGCAGCTGTTTTTTGAAAAATCACTAAGAACCCCCATTCCTTCCACTACCTCCCATACAAACTGCACTTTTTCATGAAATACTCTAAGCCAATTTTCTCAATACTTATAGCTTTTATCGAGCCAAAATTTTGTACGGATTCCTTAATTAGCATTATTATTAATATTGGGAAAAATTAACCGAGTAGTTTTACTCCTTCTACCCCCTCCCATACAATGAGACACATTCCACGACTATGTAACAATTCGATTTTCTTGAAAAGTGTAAATGATACAGATCTGAAGTTTAAAGTATATCAATTGCATGATAATTATAGTTGTTTCTCGAAAAATCACCAAAAATCCCCCACTCCTTCTACCGCCTCCCATACAAATCGCACAATTTCATTACATCCAATGCTCTAAGTTTCTCAGTACCTGTTCAATTTTTGAAGCTTAAATTTGGTACACAATATTTTTATAGCTATTCTAGCTGATGTGAAATAAATTAGTTCAGTACTATCACCCCTTCTACCACTCCCCATACAAAATTCTGAACATCACAAAATTTTCATCTGCAGTTTCGTATGATTTGGCTTTACGCAGAGTCGTAGTCCTGTTATGGTTTTAAGCTTAATGTTATTTTAGTTGGGCTGTTTTTTTAATTATCACAAGCTATAACTATTCACATGTCCTTAGTGCTCTTCAATACGAATATGTTCTGAGATCACGGGATAGATTTGATCACGAGCCTGTCCCAAATGCGAGTTTCGTGGTTTCATTCTTAATAATTTATGGTTCTGATTCCAACAAAATAGAAACCATTGTCTTCAAAGGGCCATTAAGCTAATCAGTTTATATATCCCGGATAATGTATTACTAACTAAATTCTCAAAAATTGCTTATTTTGCGATTCTTACGCGGCCAAAGTCGCGGGCGATCGCTAGTATAAAATAAAATACATAAAAATAAAACATGAATAAAAAATGAATTCAGTCGTACTTAGCAACAGCGGTTAGATCCGACTTGAAATTAGAAATTTTCCTTAATTTACACTGCTACAAATTAAATTGGCACTTTGACACAACTTCAAAAGCACGAACCAAAATTCACTGAATGCGAAAATAGTGTGATGTACGCAGAGTCAATCGAATAATATTGGGAATAAAAATTATGATGAAAGAAAAGATTTCCGGATTCTACACCTTCATCAAACTGTCTCAGCAGAGACCGAAACGTCACGAATAATAAAGCGTAATAGTGTAGAATCCGGAAATCTTTTCTTTCATTTCGAAATGCACTGTGAAAACATTCACCAAACCAAAAATTATGATTTTTTTATTACAAAATAAAAATAAAATTGGGATTTTAGATTACTCGGTGCCGTAAGTTTGGTTTCCTCTAGTACTGCGGGCCTATTGTGATGTCCCCTGATATAGAGTTTTTGAATTCCTCATCGATTCCCATACTATTGATAAAGCTTAGGACATTACGTAGGGGAATGGTTAAGAATTCAATTGGGTTCATGAATCATTGTCCGAAATGAAGGTGTCTTTTGTTAACCAGTGGTTCACATTCACAGCGAATATGCTCTGGTGTTTCCTCTTCTTCATTGCATATCCTGCACAGATTGTCCTTCGAGAGTTCAAGTGACAGTGTCCAGTTAGGACACCTACCAAGAGTTTAGTCTGACTTCTGTTTAACTGCGGATATTAAGAAGTTTTTTCAACCGAATATTTTGGCATAGTAAGCAGGAGGGTGGCTATAAAGGACCACAATGCACTGGGGCTATCTAACTAGGCCCATTGTACTCCCCTGGTTCGATTTGCGAACCGAAGCAGGCTCGAATCTTTGACGCCTCTGAGATCGTTTAGTTCTCAGAAGAATCTAGAGCTTAAACAAAGAAGACGACTATTGGTGATTTGCGGACAGTGACATAGATAATGCTCGATAGATTCTTCGTCTTCCTAAATAAAAAACATTACTATAATTATTGCCTGGTACCGAGTCTCAGTAAAGGGCACACTGTGATTAGCCATATTTAAATATTAAATTTTTCAGTTCTCTGTGGTATCACGTAAAAAGGAAAAGGACTTACGAAATCAGATTTATATCCTTTCCTGGCCAATGAATGAGCTTGTTAACTATTTTCAAAACCACTGTATTCCGGGCTTCAAATGAGGGTTATTCTGTTTTTTATTCCCCAGTTCTATTAGTATAAAGAGGGAATTCCTCACGAGATATGATTTTGAGATGATTGTAAGGCTGGGATTGCTGCCTTAATGCCAGAGAAAACATAAATATCTTAATTTTGGTATGTTTTGTTTATATTCTCTTGAATATGTAGTTCTATTGCATGTGTTTCAGCTTGGGAAACAGTAAAAAACTCATGCACACTGATTTAGATACAAGTACTAAAACGCACTCTAGCAGCTAACCCTGCATCAGTTTTTGAAACACCTTTGTACCAGATGATTAATGATTTTCTTACATTGGGTTTGCTGGACATCCAGTCTTCACGATTTGATAGAATCCCCTTAAATGGCTTTGTGAAACTATAACTTACCATAGAAGACAGAGGAGTATCCCAAGAATTTTATCCAAACAATTTTCCACGGCCTTTTGAAAAAATGATGTTAAGCTAATTGGACGATAGTATTAAGGTTGATTACTTAGCCTGCGCCCTACTTTTGGAATGAAAATTAACTTAACTGTATGCTCGCAGCAAAATTTCTTGGAAGTTTACAAAAATATTCGTATTGAAAGGCTATTTGGTATTTCACGTGCAAATATCACACACCAAAGATATTTAGTACTCCCATACAATATTTTGCCAGGGATTATCAAATGTGTTTCTTATAGTTTCATTTAATTCAATCCGAAAGAATTTTTATTTATTTTAGAGAATTCCACACTCCACTCCCGATTTTGAGACAGGTTCCACTACAGAGGAGCAGATTGGGGAACAGTAAATCAGTTCTACAAAAATTTTGACTGGAAATTGTAGTTCGAATCTAATGATTGTGATATAGTTTGTCGGAAGATTACTGAAACGATTCTGAAGGCTTTGAAGATCTACACACCTTCCAGCCACAAAAGAATCCAACCGTCGATGGTTCAGTAATGACTGTTTAGATGCCATACAAAGGAAGAAAAAAACATATTTTAAAAGGTAAACCAACTCCTTTCAATAAATTGTTTTACAACGTATTGAGGAATAACAATAAATCAACTCTCGAAAATAATAAATTCCGTCATGACCAAAAGCTTCGACGGAAGATTCTTGAAACTCCAAAATGCTCAAGATCTTTTTAGTTATTCGTTAAAACGGTCAATAGAAATTTCATAAAATCTTCCACACTTCCTTTTAGATGAGATGGTGACTGAATTATTACGAATCCTTTTGAGAAAGCTAATCTTCCGACTACGAACTTTGCAAGAAACTCTCGACTCCCACCATCAAATTAGTCTCCCCCAAAACCTGCCTTCTGGTTTCTCACTTCCATCTGTTCGCTTTCGAAGACGTCTCTTCTCCAAGATACTCAAGGAACTTAATTTACAGAAATCTGCTGGTCCTTATGGCATCACCCCTATTACTCCTAAGAAATGTCCTTCCTCTCTGGCTAAACCCTTCACAATCTATTTTACCTGTCATTCTCTTCAGGACACTTTCCAACCAAGTGGAAAATGGCAAATGTCCAACCGATCCCTAAGAAAGGAAACAAAGCGATTCACTCGAACTACCGCCCTATAGTACTTCTGTATTATAGAAAGTGATGGAAACGGCTGTCAATTGCATACTAGTCAATTATCTTGAAGATAACCATCTTATCTTATGTTCCACTAGAGATCTTCTAGTCTATCTGACTGAACGTTCGAACTCGTGCATTCATAAATAGGGTGAAGATCAAGTACTGGTTCTTGACATTGAGAAGGCCTTTGACTGAGTTTGACACAAAGGTCTATTAGTAAAACTCGTAGAAATAGGTTGTAACACTAGCTTTATCAATTAGATTGAGAGTTTCCTTTTTGAACACTCGGTACGAGTCGTAATAGATGGTGTATCATCCCAACCATTTTAGATATATTCCGACGTCCCTCAAGGCTCTGTTCTATCCCCCAATCTCTTTTTAATCTTCATTAATGAACTTTTGTCAACAACACTAAACTCAATTTATAGCTTTGTAGATGACAGTACTCTGGATAACATCATTCAATTCGGCTCCATTACTGAAGCTCATCGTGCTTTGGTGAATTCTAAACGCATCGAATTGTTCGATTCATTGAAATCAACTTAATCCCGGAATGGGGCAAGAAAAATAGAGTAAAATTCCATTGCCTCAAAAGCTCAGGCCTGCTTTCATCTATCCCTTAAAAAGGATGTTCCGGCGGGTTCTTCGAAAATAGCCTTCGGTAACGTACAATTACACTCTTCAGAAGAATTCACACTACTCGGCATAAAACTTAACAAACATCTCAATTGGAGGAAACATATTTTTGATATTGCACCTGATGCCTTCAAACGCCTTGGAGTTCTTTCAAGATGCAATTTTTTACGCCTTACGATCTAGCTAATATCTACACACAAGGCCGTTCGTATTTAGCTTTATTCGAATGTTATTATTTTTCTACATACATATATCAATTATGGTTACCTAAATTTCGACCTTTGGGATTGTGGTAATTGGCGTGGTATATGTTACTTACTGCCGTATCGAAAATCATGGCTAAGATAATTCTCAATAGGATTAGTTATGTCATGGAGAGAACTTTCGAAGTTTATCAGGCTGGATTCCGTAAAGGGTCGTCTTATACAGACAACACAAATACCCTACGGATTATATTGGAGCAGTTCGCCGAAATGGGTTCGCCACTACACCTCCTGTTTGTAGACTTCGAGAAGGCTTTCGACTGCGTTAAGCGAGATTACATATGGAATGCTTTGCGTAAGAGAGGTATTCCAGATAAGGTCATAGCTATGATTAAAGAATCCTACGAAGATGCAAGGTGTCGCGTCTTGCATAGAGGAGAGCTGTCCTGTGCGAACGGGTGTCAGACAAGGCTGCATATTATCACCAGCCCAGTTTCTGGTGGTAATAAATGACATCTTGAAAGCTACACTGGAAGGTGGGGAAGGAAAGGTCTTCAATGGAGATTTAACATCTTAAGTCACCTTGATTATACTGATGACGTGTGTTTGTTCGTTGCATTCTAGATGCAAAGAAGCGGGACTGAAAATAAATGTGCGTAAAATCAAATACTTGCACATATAAAATAGTAGCATAATCCGCATTTCAAAAAGTAAATTTATTCTGACGGCAATACGTGGGAAAAGCCAGTGTTCGGGTTACTTAGACCTCGACCGACTCCTACTTTCTGAAATAAAAAAAAAAGAATAATTCGTGGATAAATCTGATTAATATTAAAAGCCACTGCTTTGCGATGTTTTGCTCTGGTTTCCTCAAAGTATGACCGATCCACTGCCACTTTCGCCGTTGAATCTCAATACCTACTTTAGTCTGGCGAGTTGTACTCCAAAGTTCGTCGTTGGAGATCACTTCTGGCCAGAATATTCCTAAAATGCGCCGGAAGCATTGGTTTACGAAAGTCTGTAGTTTCTTGGTAAGTCGAACGGTCACTTTCCACGTAGTACAACCATATAACAACACGGATTTGACGCATGCGTCAAAAACTCGCAGCTTCGTGCGAAGGGAGATCTATCTTAACCTCCAGAAAGGGGAAAGGATACCGAAGGCCTGACGAGCTTTATTTAGCCGAGCCTCAACATCCTTTTCGGCTCCGCCATCCATGCTGACAATGCTTCCGAGATAGCAAAAATCTTGCACCTCTTCCACATCCTGTCCATTAAGAACAATCGGTGTGCTTGCGTTCGAACCCATGTGCATGTACTTGGTTTTACGCACATTTATTTTCAGTCCCGCCTCTTTGCATTTAGAATGCAACGAGCGAACATTTGACTCTAAGTCCGAACGGGTATGTGCAAGCAAACACACGTCATCAGCATAATCAAGGTGACTTAAGATGTTAAATAGTCTCCATTGAAGACCTTTACCTTCCCCACCTTCCAGTGCAGCTTTCAAGATGTCGGGTCGCGTAAGGACGCACAAAATTATGATTCAAGCTTAGTTTACAAAGAATAGCAACCATAAAAAAAATGAAATTTAGATTAAAATTTACAAAATACATAAATTGAATATATACATATGTTGCCAAAAAAATACCTCAATTCTAGTAAATATGCGAAAGTAAAAGTAAGTAGTGAATTTTTTGAAGAACTGTTTAATTACAATGTTCTAATCTCTGAAACATGAGTATGATTAATTTTCCTGGAAAACAAAATTAAATTCGAAAATTACGCAATTGAACTCTACACCCGGATACCTTTTTGGTAACTTCTTAAAGCCATACCGAAATTTGTTATTTAATGTATTTACTTCTTGGCAAACATCACAAAATAATGCCATCATACACTCGTCTGGTTTTCATCGTGCTACTGTGCACCTCGCTTAGCATTGCTCAGGTTCAAGTTCAAAATTAGAATGCGTTCGAGCCGGTTAAGGTAGTTTACACGGTGAATATTAAACACCATAACAACATAAATGGATAGCAGTTTGCTTTTTCTTTTACTCTGCATCTTCGTTGGCATCATCTTAAGTTTTATGTAAGATTTTAAATTTTGCCGGGTGATAATTTATTTATTATGATTATGGTGTAGACTTTAGACTTGGCATTTTCAATAATTTTTGTAAAAACTTTTTTGCGGTAATTTCAAGTTAGGTTAATGCCAAGGTTGGTGTTTGTTTGAGCCATGAAGAAGTATGCTTGATATGGTGATTAAGGTGGCACTTGCACTTAGTTCGATTGGCTAAAAGTGTACAATTGGCTGATATTTTCAGTAGATTTACTTAATGACCTTTGCCTTGGTTAAGAATGTGCATCTTGAAGTGGTTGCACGTAATTTGATTTGATTTAGAAATTTAAGAGTTTTCCACAGTTTGGCGCTTTGAAGAAACTCATTGAGCTAAAGTTGAAGTACAACTAATTAGATTAGATTGGTTAGATAGAGAAACTATCAGTACTCCGGTGTATTTTTTCAGAGTTCCTTATCAAATTCCATGCTAGTAACAAAGCACAGAATATCTCGAAGAGGAGTAGAAAGAAATTCAATTAGGCTCATGAGCCATTACCTAAATATAAGAAGTATTTTGGCCACTAGTATCTCACATTCACAAAGAATGTTATTTTTCATTCCTCGTTTCATTGCCAATTCTCTATAAATTGTTCTCTGCAGAATCTAGTTCCATAATGATTTGTCATAATTAATTAATTAAATATTTTCGTCCAACTCCATAGCAATTTAATGTTTTCAAAAGTTTGTACAGATATGCTTTAAGATCTGTAGAAGGCTATGATTGGAAGAATTAGTCGTTAACAATTTTAAATGTTTATACAATTTTACCTCGTTATACAGGACTGAAAATAAATGTGCGTAACACCAAGTACATGCACATGGGTTCGATTGTTCTCGTTGGTCGACCATGTAAAGCGGAAGCGGGTAGTTAAGAAGGAAGCCAGCGGAATAAACATGTCCTGGCGATAATTAAAGACCGATGCTCAGGATCATGCCTTCTGGAAGAGAACAATATCTGTCCTATGTCCATGTGTGAGGTCTTAACA
Source organism: Chorisops tibialis (assembly GCA_963669355.1). Lineage (NCBI taxonomy): Eukaryota > Metazoa > Arthropoda > Insecta > Diptera > Stratiomyidae > Chorisops > Chorisops tibialis. The sequence continues at coordinate 163,992,646 of OY770263.1, read as the reverse complement.
GGATATTGATTGGTTGATAAAAGCAACAGCATTTGAAGAAAGAAATTCTTCTCCTTAAAAACATCTTAAGATTTTTAACACAATTATAATTATAGAAAGTATCTTTTTTCTTAACCATTCTGTGATAATAAAATAAACATATCAAGCCATTTTAAATATGGAAAAAATATTTAACAGAAGTACGATTGCGTATAAGCCTCAATCATGATGATGAAACAGAGATGTTTGTGCCTTTGAGAAATTCTTATATTTTATATGTGAGGTGTTAGAAGGGATGGCGGTATTAAGCTGATTTTTCAAATTATATTACAGCTGCATAATATATGTATATCAACAGATTTGTGTTTCATAAATTTGAAACCGGTCTAAAATAATCAGAGACATAACAGAATTAAGATTGAGCGTAATGCCCAACCAAGCTATACTTAACATGAAATGGGAATGACTTCAAAGTACCATAACAAAGGCCATCTCAAATTCTTTAAAATAGCGATTCGTAACTTATGTATTGGAGACTGTAGGGAGAGTGGGGGAGGTTCATAATTATAAAATATGAAAGTGAACTTGTTATGCAAACATTTTGTGCTGAATTCAGTGTTTGTAGTTTTTATAATTTTCAGCGGAACTAATACATTGTCTTCCTGAAACTGCTAAACATTACTAGATATTGGAGAATGGCGGCGCAAGAGAGAGATCAATGGAGGAAAGCTTTGGACTCGGCTCAAAATAATAATTTTTCAAAAGGAGTTGAAGATTATTATAACTTCAAATACAGTGGTCACATTATATTGAATGAACCCTGAATTAAAAACGTTGCACTGGAATTAGAATTTAGCACGATGGCTAAAATAATACTATTTCCTCACACTTTTTCTTTCTTCTGCAATCGTCGAGCAGACAATAAGTATATTTTAATAAACAAGTATATGTAAATATTATACGTATAAACACAACAAAGGTCTTGGACGATTTTGAAACTGCTTATCAAAATTCTTTTCAATTTTAAAGTCGATAGCTCTCATATGTTTGAAGGAGAAATTTGAGAAATTTGTTTAGGAAGGAATAGAAAGAGTGCAGTGGGTTTATTTTTGTAACACTTACTACAATAATTATAGAAAAGCTAATTCTGTTAATAAATTTATTTTCTCAAGTTTCAATGGAAATCCATACATTCATGTTTCTTTGTATAGCACCGAATATTACACTTTAAGCCTCAGTTGATGCATAGTCAAGTCGTTAAAGGGCAGGTCAGCAATGGTGTTAACATACAAGGAAGTTTCTGGAGGGGAGAGTTTAAATTGTTGGTGGATATTAACCTTGAAACATTGAATGTTGTAACATGATGGGAATACGTGGATAGCCTTGGTGTTCGGGTGATGAAAGACTGACTATACTTCACTGTGCGCGACGATAAAGACTTTAAAGATAACTCATGGGCGTGTGCGGCTTGCGGAGTATTCTTGGGATATTTGAAAAGAGGAGGGATGCGGATGGACAGATCTTCGCTGCATTTACCGTGGAAATATCGATAGTAATAGTGGAGTACTCCGACGTTGCTAAGATGTTCAAGGGAATTTATGGAAGCTGTTAGAATCTCATATCCAACTAGACAGAACGAATGCTTTTGGATTCGATCTAGTGCCGCAAGTTGTGTTTTGGGTACTCCATTCCATATGTGTGAATTGTATTCGAGACATAGATGAATGTAGGCCTTGTAGAAATTGGCTACATCGTTAGGCGTAAAATACTTTTTGCATATGCGAAGGGTACCAAGGTGTTTGGAGGTATTAAGTGCGATATCAAAAATATGTTTGCTTCAATTGAGATGTTTATTACGTTTTATGCCGAGTAATCTGAATTTTTCTGAAGAGTGTAATTGTACGTTACCGAATTCTATTTTCGAAGAATCCACCGGAATATCCTTTTGAAGGGATAGATCACAGGCCTGATTTTTTGAGGCATTGAACTCTACACTATTTTTCCTGCCTCACTCCAAGATTCAGTTGAGGTCTGAGTTCAATGAATTGTACAATTCGATGCGCTTAGAATTCACCGATGCACGATGAGCTTCAGCAGCGGAGTCGAATTGAAAGGTGTTTTCCAGAATACTGTCATCTGCATCGCAATGGATTGGATTGAGTATTGTTGACAGAAGGTCATTAATGAAGATAGGATGGAGTTCTGAGGGATGCCGGAATCGATCGATGGTAAGGGTGATATACTATCCATTACGATGGTTCAAAAAGGAAACCCTCAATTCATTTGTTAAAGTAATGTTACAAACTATGGCTGTGATTTTTACCAAGAGATGTTTGTTGCAAACTCTATCAAGGGCCTTTACTATGCCAAGAGCCAATACTTAGCCCCAACCGAATATGTGAAAGCGTGAGTTCCAACTTTCAGTCAGATAGACTAGAAGTTCTCCAGTGGAACGTCTAGAACGGAACCCGTATTGGTGATTATGGATAAAATGGTTGTCTTCAAATTGTTAACTGACTAGTTTGCGATTAACAGCCTTTTCCACCTTTTTCGAGGGAACCGTTTTGTTTGCTCTCCTAGGGTTTGGTTGGACATTCGCCATTTTCTACAAGGTTGGAAAGTGTCCTGAAGAGAATAACAGACAAAACATTTGTAAGGGGGCTTAGTCTGAGAGGAAATACATTTCTCATTACCCTTGAGAAATGTATTTGGATGTCTTCAGGACCAGCAGATTTGTGAATATTGAGTTCCTTGAGTATCTTGGAGACGAGACGTCTTCGGGAGTGAATAGGTGGTAGTGAGAAACCAGAATGCGGTGGTTTTGGGAAGACAAATTTGATTGGTGGGAGTCGAGAAACGACAGGAGATTACTTTTCTCAACAGCATTAATAATAATTCAGTCACCGTCTGTAAAAGGAGGTGTGGAAGATGTTATGAAGTTTTGATTGACTGTTTTAACAAATAATCCAAAAAGATATTGAGCCTTATTAGACTTCAAGAATCTCCCGTCGTTGCTTTTGATCATGTTGGAATTTAATATTTTTGAGAGTAAATCAACGGTTATTCCTTGACACATTATTAAGTAATTTTTTGGCAGGATTTGGGTTATCTTTGCAAATCTCAAATACTTTGTTCTTCTTTTGTATGTTTTTAAAAATTGTACATTTGTATGAAAGAGGGTTGAAGTAGTGTGCAAAGCAGAATGGTTTTTTCTGATGTTGATGCATTTAACATTATTAAACTGTGATTACACTTGATAGCTTTGAATATTTCAGAGAAAATGTTTTTTTTTTCCAAATTATGAAATTTTGTAAAATTTGTATTATGGGTTGTAGAAGGATTGGTAGTTTGCCGCTCATTTACAAGCTTAAAGTTTTTCTTTTGCTAAAAATATTCAAAAATTTCCGCTCGATACCTAAAAGTGATCGAGAGTTATTGTATAGACAGCTGAACATACGGTCAGTCGGAATCTCGAATTATTTCCATACTCTTTGCGTCTTTGTGTGTGCTTTAATTCTTAACGTTAGATACGATCGAGCAACCACAATATGCTCTCAGATTTCCGAGAGATTTTAAGAAAATCTGCTTAATATGAAGCTGCAAAAATGTATTATTTTGAATGAGGTGCTAGAAGGAGTTGAGGAATTTGGCTCATTGACGAACTTGATCTTAATTTTTCGAACTTTCTGATTGAAGATATGAGCTAGTGTTCAACCTGTTTATTCTGCGAACTTTTTTTTTCTCAATGTTATAAAATATATAATTCTTTCAGAATTCATCTAGAGCTTATGTATTATATATTATATTTTCGAACCCAAATCTAGAAATAGCTAATACATCGAAAAATACTTATCTTGAATTTATCAAGAACAATCAAGTTACCCGCTTAAGTCTTTCGTTTTTTAAAAGCTAAAAAGTTCACCAATGTCGACTTTAAACTATCGCATTTTTCATCACATAATATTTTTATAAAATATTAATATTAACATCGGTCTTTGCGATGTGGTTAAAAATCCTACCGATGGATCGATTAAAGCGGGCTTCAGTTGAGTAGAACACCTGATTTGATGTTTTGTGATTTATTATTCGTTTTATAATGTTTATACGAGCTTACCTAAAAATGTGTGATTGTGCTAAATTGATTTTGCCGAATTGCATATTGGTTCTCTGTAGTTTATTGAACTGAGTTTAACATACAAGTATGACACAGCAAAGTTGCAATGTACAATTGCAAGTTCCACTTCAAAAAGATATATATACTCAGTAGATGGTTTCAGTTCGCTTTCTATCATTCAGTTACCCAGTCAAATATTTGTCAGTAGCAGGACAACTAAAAAAAAAGTCGGAAGTAGACATGCGGCAAATATCTAATTCAGCAAGATCCATACAAATATGATAAATTGAGTTCAACATACCGGTATGCACTTCAATTTTCAATTATTTTGATGTTGAATAAGTTATGGAGATGGGAAAAAAAGAAACACTTAAGCATCGATCCATTAGCTGACGTGCGTACGTACATACGTAACGACGCATAAGGTCTATGCCTTTGGCTTTTTCATGTCACACCGGAACTAGATGGGTTTTCCTTTTGTACTGAAGCACAGCTCCGGTGAGGGGGGAAGGATATTGGTTTTTGGGAATTAAGGGGATAGAGACGGAAGTGGCTATGAACATTTCTTTTGAATTGCTGAATGTTGTAGTCATGCGGGAATACTGAGATGGGCAGCGAGTTCCATATTCGAACAGTCCGGCTTAAAAACGAATCACAAAATTTAACAGTGCGACCGAAGGTGGGGTTGAGTGAATACTTATGAGCGCAAAAAGCAGCTCTAGTATTACCGGGGTAAGGGCAAACATGGGGGCAAGAGATTAGAGATTTCATTCGCACAATCTCCATTGTAGTCAATCAAATCAAATTCCTGTTAAGAGCCCCTATAGGGGCATAGGACAGAAACAACTCTCTTCCACAAGGCGCGATCCTGAGCATCGGCTTTAAGCTGTTGCCAGGACTTGTTTATTCCTCTGGCCTCCTGCTCAACTGCTCGCTTCCATGTGTTACATGGTCGACCAACCCGACGTCTTCCTTGAGGGTTATAATCCAGAGCCTGTTTTGCGATGTTTCGCTCTGGTTTCCTCAAAGTATGACCGATCCACTGCCACTTTCGCCGTTCAATCTCAATACCTATTTTAGTCTGGCGAGTTGTACTCCAAAGTTCGTCGTTGGAGATTACTTCTGGCCAGAATATTCCTAAAATGCGCCGGAGGCATTGGTTTACGAAAGTCTGTAGTTTCTTGGTAAGTCGAACGGTCACTTTCCTCGTAGTACAACCATATAACAACACGGATTTGACGCATGCGTCAAAAACTCGCAGCTTCGTGCGAAGGGAGATCTCTCTTAACCTCCAGAAAGGGGAAAGGATACCGAAGGCCTGACGAGCTTTATTTAGCCGAGCCTCAACATCCTTTTCGGCTCCGCCGTCCATGCTGACAATGCTTCCGAGATAGCAAAATCTTGCACCTCTTCCACATCCTGTCCATTAAGAACAATCGGTGTGCTTGCGTTCGAACCCATGTGCATGTACTTGTTTTTACGCACATTTATTTTCAGTCCCGCCTTTTTGCATTTAGAATGCAACGAGCGAACATTTGACTCTAAGTCCGAACGGGTATGTGCAAGCAAACACACGTCATCAGCATAATCAAGGTGACTTAAGATGTTAAATAGTCTCCATTGAAGACCTTTACCTTCCCCACCTTCCAGTGCAGCTTTCAAGATGTCATTTATTACCACCAGAAACAGGGCTGGTGATAATATGCAGCCTTGTCTGACACCCGTTCGCACAGGAAAGCTCTCGGACAGCTCTCCTCTATGCAAGACGCGACACCTTGCATCTTCGTAGGATTCTTTAATCATAGCTATGACCTTATCTGGAATACCTCTCCTACGCAAAGCATTCCATATGTAATCTCGCTTAACGCTGTCGAAAGCCTTCTCGAAGTCCACAAACATGAGATGTAGTGGCAAACCTATTTCGGCTGACTGCTCTAATATTATCCGTAGGATATTTGTGTGGTCGGTACAAGACGACCCTTTACGGAATCCAGCCTGATAAACTTCGAGAGTGCTCTCGACGACATCACTTATCCTATTGAGAATTGCCTTAGCCATAATTTTTGATACGGCAGTAAGTAGACATATACCACGCCAATTGCCACAATCCCGAAGGTCGCCCTTCTTCGGAATTTTCACAATGACGCCCTCCTTCCATTCAGTCGGATATCTTCCATCATTCCACACCTTAGTGAAGAGTGGGAGGAGTATATCGGCTGTTATTTCCGGGTCCGCTTTGAGATACAAAAGGGTTAGGGAGCTTACAGTTCGTCTATGCTCGAGTGAATCGAGCGAAGAAGTGATGTCAGAATCTCCTATAATTTTAATAGTCCGAGACTGGATACTATCCAGATAGGAGAGAGAAGTTTTTGCAGCTCCCGCCCATAGGTGGGAATTGAATTCAAGACGTGGTCTAATATAGGCCTTATAAATTGTCAGTAACCCAGAAGCGGTGAAGGAGTTTTTACATCGTTTTAGGTAGCCCAAACATTTAGATACTTCCTTGGCGATGTTAAATATATGATCGTTCCAAGATAATTTATCTGTGATTTGGATACCTAACATCTTAACACTTGAAGAGTTGGTTAATGACTGGCCTCTGAAGGTGATTGGGTCAAGGTTAGCGTCACATTTATGGGCCACAAGATAGCACTGGGTTTTTCGAAACAAAAACTCAACTTGATTCTTATTGCCCCAACTAAAAATTTTAGCCAAGTCGTCATTCAATGATTGAACCGTGTACCTACGTTGTTCTACTAAGCTAGTACATCGGGCAGAGGACGCAGTGTTGTAGTGATAGGAGAAGTCTAAAGTGCTATCATCATCGAAGCTATGTGTAGGATTGAAAGTTGAAGATAGCAAGTCATTAATAAATATCAGAAAAAGGGTGGGCGAAAGAACCGAGCCATGAGGGACACCAACGTTAATTTTATAAGAAGAGGAAACCACACCATACAATACCACACGCATTGAACGATTGGCTAAAAACCTTTCAATCCAGGAAATAAGAGAGTCGCCCAAAGCAATAGCTTTGAGTTTGATTAAAAGGGCATTGTGCCATGCTCTGTCAATAGCCTTGGAAATATCGAGAACGATAATACAAGATTCACCAAACTGGTGAATGCTCTTGTTCCAACGTTCTGTGAGGGTGGTTAAAAGGTCTCCTGTGGAACGTTTTTTGCGGAATCCATACTGTTTGTCGCCAATAATATCATTGATGTTGAGATATTCTATTACTCTATTGTTGATGATTGTTTCCATGACCTTCGACAGAATTGAAGTTATTGGTATTGGGCGATAATTAGCGGGATTGGTGCGTTCTCCTTTTAACTGGCTGAACATTTGCAAACTTCTATGAAGATGGGATAGTGGAGGACGATAAGGAGAGACGGTAAAGTTTGCATAGAGGTTTAGCAAGGGAAGAGCAGCAATTTTTAAGGACAAGGGCAGGGATTCCATCTGGACCGGACGATTTGTTTACATCTAGATTCTTAAGAACTCGGTTTACGTTACGCGGACGAATGCTAGTCTGTCCTAAGGAGGTATTTAGCGTAGTATACGTTGGAATGCTAGAGTTCGGTGGTGGTAAAGAAGAGTTGGCTGCGAATTGAGTCGCTAAGATGTTTGCCTTCATGTTAGGATCGGTAATAACCTCATTGTTGTAGCTTAATGATGGAATCGATGGTGCAGAACTACCTTTAATGGAACGAGCGAGAGACCAGAAACTTTTGCTTCCCTTAGGACTTCTCAAAATTTTTTGCCTCAGTTTTTGGTCAAGCAAATATTTTTCTCGATGTAAGCTGCATTTACAGAGATTCCTTTCTTTTTTTAAATTAATCCAATTAACTTCGGATGGTAGCTGCTTATAAGCACGGTAGCTGCCTCTTTAGTCCGTATCGCAGTAATGCATTTTTCATTAAAGCAAGCCTTAGGACTGGGCTTGATTGGTCTGTAGCTTTGGGGTATGAAAAGTCTCATGCCCAACAAGATGGTCTCATTTACTGCGGAAGAAGCATACTCAAGACCTCAATTGAAGCATATTGAACAATCAAATGAATTATAAAATTGCTTAAGACTGAACCAATTGGCACTTTTGTAATGCCATACCAACTTTTTAGAGCTGGTGTGATTGGCGTTGAGATAGAAACTGGGAAATAGGCGGAAATTAAGCAATGGTCTGAGCTTCTGAGTGGAGAATTAACAGAAGTCGAGTATTTAGCTGGGTCTGAAGTTAGGAAAACTTAAGCGTAATATACTACTTTAAGCAATTTATTTAGGAAGTACTTTATTTTTCTTCAGTAATAGTAACTTTAAATTTTAATTTTAAATATTATTTGACGGATTTAGTTTAGTATAAAAATACACCTAATCAACACGTTGGCAACATATTCAAAGAAGGTGAGGTCGGAAGAAAATTAATTTCTTTGAGTCATAATTTTAGTTTTAGTACCAAGTATAGTATTAAGTTGGTTACTTTAGCTAGGTAATAAATTTAAATTCGACATTGCCAAATCATGCTCCGTCACATATTATTGACCATTTGCTGGAGTAAAACGAACTAATTGTTGGGGAAGCATATTACAAAATATTAGTCTGTGTTTTTGTTTTTGGTTTTTTTTTTATTTATTTACCAGACTTCGGGCCAATTCAGTTCTGTAAGCCGAAGGATATTAAAGGTATCATTAAACAATTTAAAGCAACGAAAAGCTTAGGTATAGATAGAATTTGCAATATTCTTCTCAAACATATCCCGAAAAAGGCATTGTCTTACTGAGTGCTATATATAAAAGCTCCCTTAAATTAAGCTACTTTCCCAACAAATAGAAACCGCACTAGTTATTCTCATCCCCAAATCAGGAAAGGATTCTTCTGATGCAGGGAGCTATCGAACAATAAGTCTGCTGTTTTCACTGAATAAAATTTTCGAGAAAATAATATTAGAGAGAATTTACAACTACATCGCAGCCAATGCTCCTCGCTTAGTCCAATTTCATTCAATATATACATCTCGGATATTTCTAGTAACACTAACTGCTACTTGGCCATATTTGCCGAGGATACTGCGCATAACGCCGCCTCTTCACACAATCATCAACAATCTGCAATCACAGTTTGATAAACTCGAAAAATATTTTAACACCTGAAAAATTTAAATCAGTGGGAGTAAAATTCAATCTTCCCTTATGACCAAGAAACGTGCTAATAGATATCTTCCTCCGTCACACATCAACGTTTTTGGTATAACTACCGAGTGGTCAACTAAAGTCTAAGACTTTGGTCTATTCTTTGATAAAATGCTTACTTTCGAAGAACATATTTCCTATGCATATTTCCTAGGAAATCAAAGCTTTACGTGGAAAATAAACTGCTATTATTCAATTCAGTCGCGAAGCTTTTCTTATTATATGGCGCACCACTCTAGCAAAGTTTTGCTACAAGAAAAAACTTCAAATAATTCAAAATAAATGCATCAGAATCATCCTCGATAAACCTTGGCACTTCTCGACTTCACTAATTGACAAGAATTTACCTTATTAAAACAAACCGCAAAGTTCAAGGAAAAATAGCAATTTTCAGAAAAACTCCTGATTCATTCAATCACTAGGAGCTGAATGAAAATTAAATCTCTCATTAGGTAGTTTTTAAGTCATCTCTAGTTTTAAGTTTTATTTATATTAAACTGCAGTTTGATAAAGTTTCAGTAGAAACCGAAAGGTCACGCATAATTAATCAAACAATGTAAAATCCGGGAATCTTTGGTTTTAATTCAAAATGCACTGTGAAAATATTCACCAAACTATTTTATTTATATCTACATATGTATAACAAGGTTTTTAGCTTTCCGTTTTCCATGATCTAAAATAAATTAATTACACACATAAGAATTCTCTCTAAGACATAAGCCAATATTTATCATTAAAAGATGAAAATATGTTAAGTTTGAACGATGTATCAAATTTTCCTAGATGAAGCACTACTTATAAGCAATGGATTCAATAAATAGCATCTAAGAGATAGTTCGTTGTGTCTTTTTTAAAACTGATCGAACCTGTTTTCTTGCGAAATATATATCAACTTATGTAATTTTTTGGATTACTAAAAAACAGTTGCAAATCTGTTATATATTCTACTAATTTTACTTTATTATTCTAATAAAAAATATGGTGATCGACACAGAAAACAAAATTTTCTACCTTCAAATTGTGTTTTTTCGCGTTTCATGAATAGATTAGCCTCAAAATGCATCCCGGCGTACGCCGTACATATGGACTCATATCTCCGAGACCGTAAATGGTAGAATGTTCGATCTTGGGTGGATTGCTAATTGGGTAAGTGAGCTCCATTATCTAAATTTTGTGGAGTGTCATGTGGAAAAGGGAGGAAAAGAGTCAAAAAAACTTGCTAATATTGCCATTACGAATGTAGATAGGAAGCTGAAAATTAACATATAATAATAAAATAAATAATTTAATTTGTTTATCCATTGGCGTCCGGAAAGAGGGTGGAAGGGGGCTTAAAACAAATTGTCGGCCGCATTTTTTATTCAAATGATTATTTATTCGAAATTACTTATCATAACAAATATATATTTTGGACCATTAAGGTTGCATACAGTTTCACCAGAATCAGCTTAGAGAGAGGCTAATAATTGTAAGGGGGATGGTCAGGGGGGGGGGGGGGGGGGATGGCAAGAAAAACACTTAAAAATGAATCTCAATTATATCTTAAGCTATGTAATTGAAAACTTATGTTAAGCTATCCTAGCGGAATAAAAGGAAAATATAAAATTTGGTTATAATAGTTTTGGGGGAACGGAGAGCATTTAAAAACTTTGCATTTCTCAAAAATTCGAACCATTATATCTCAAAATTCAAAACAGGTATTAAGTTGAAATTTGTTCAAATTGAAGAGTTATATGAACTATAATTTTCGTAAAAATTTTAAGATGAACTTCTGTATCATTCACTTTTTTCACCGAGCCTTATTTCTTAGCGTTACAAACTTTAGAGCAAACTTATAATACTCTCAGATTTCATCTAGAGTATAAACATAACAGGACTACGATTGGGAATAAAGTCCAATCATGGGATACTCTAGATAAAGGTGAAATTTTTGATTTCAACAAATTATGTAGGGGAAGTGGTACAGGGCTTGACGACATTGAACTATTTTTTCCACATCACGCCGGAGTTGCTCTCAAAATATTTTATACAAAATTTAGAACTCAATTTAATAGATACTGAGAAAATTAGTGTATTGAATTTAGTAAAATTGTGTAGTTTGTATGGAAAGTGGTAGAAGGAGTGGCGATTTCTTAATGACTTTGCCAGAAATAAATTTGAACATTATGCTTTTGACATGTTTTAAATTGCAGATCAGTAGCATTCATACTTTTCAGGAAAATCTACTTTTTGTAAAGTTATGAAATTGTTTCATGTTGTATGGGAAGGGGTACAAGGATTGAAGCTAATCGTCTAATTTTTTTCGGTCTTATTAATAATTCTAAATAATTATTTGGTGCACAATTTCAGCTCGATAAATTTTATACGCACTGAGGATATTTGTTTAGAGTATTTCATGAAAAAGTGCAGTTTGTATGGGAGGTAGTGGAAGGAGGGGAAGGACACTATAATTTTTATTATTTTTTATTTTATTATTAAATTGCGAAATTGTGTCATTTTGCATGTGAGGCGATTTGGCCCGTTCACGAACTTGACCTTACGTTTTTGTCAAACACGATGTGTACATATTTTGAACTGAAAAGATACACGCGCTCTCAAGCTAGAGAGCTCACGGACGGACAAACGACCATACGGTTTAAAGATTTTTAAGTGATAATTTTAACTTCTATGCTATTCATTTTCTCCAAGCGTTAGTGCAATCTTATTTATTACTTCTACCCCCTTCCATAAAAAATGATTCAGTTTCGAAAAAATACAATAATCAAATTTTCTTGGAAACTATAAGTGCTAATAATTTGGAATTCAAAGTATATTATTTTTATCATAAATGATCTATGGTATAAAAATTATTTACATCCAACACTCTTTCCAATACCTAGGAACAGCATTTTTTCATGAAATACTCTAAACAATTTTCTCAATACGGAAAACATGTATCGTGTGCGAATTCTATACTAAATACTTAATATCCATTATTATTAAGACCGGAAAATATAACTGACTAGCTTCACTCCTTGTACCCATAAAATGTGACACAGTTTCATAACTTTACAAAAAATCGATTTTCATGCAAAATATGAATGTTACTGATCTGAAATTAAGTGATGCCAAATGCTTAATGTTCATAGTTATTTCTAAAAATATCGCAGAATTGCCCTAAATATAACACACTAATTTTCTCAGTACCTATGAAACTTCAAGTTTGTATAAAGCATTTTTATAGTTACTCTGGTGAAAAATTCTGATGTGAAAAAAATAGTTAAAAGCTGTCACCCCTTTTACCACCTCGCCATTCAAAATTTCTTAAAATCACAAAAATTTATATTTCTTCTATAGTAACCTATAATGGGTTTAACGTGCAATTGTAGTTCTGTTAAGTTTATATTCTAGAAGCAATCTGAGAGTATTGCTCTAAAGTTTGTACCGCTAAGAAATAAGGTTTGGAGAAAAAAATTAATGACACAGAGATTTATATTAACACTCAAAAATCTCAAAACCGGATGTCCATCCGTTCGCACTCAAGCTTGAGAACGCGTTGAGCAAGAAAGTAAAAAAAATTTACACGTCGTTTTTGACGTACTTTGTCGTAAAATCACAAAGTTCGTGAATCGCTCTACCCCTTCTACTCCCTCCAATATGAAATAACTCATTTTCAAAAATTTACAATAAATAAATTTGTTTGGAAATGATAAGAGCTAATAATTTTAATTTTGTAATAAAATATTTTTATTATAAATGTGATCTAAGGTATACAAGTTGTTCGAATCTCCTCATTCATTCCACCACCCCCAATAAAAAGCGCACTCTTGCATAAAAAACTATAAATCAATTTTCCCAACGTATAATATTTCAAATCAATCAAATTCCTGTTAAGACCCCCTATAGGGGCATAGGAAAGAAACAACTCTCTTCCACAAGGCGCGATCCTGAGCATCGGCTTTAAGCTGTTGCCAGGACTTGTTTATTCCTCTGGCCTCCTGCTCAACTGCTCGCTTCCATGTGTTACATGGTCGACCAACCCGACGTCTTCCTTGAGGGTTATAATCCAGAGCCTGTTTTGCGATGTTTCGCTCTGGTTTCCTCAAAGTATGACCGATCCACTGCCACTTTCGCCGTTCAATCTCAATACCTATTTTAGTCTGGCGAGTTGTACTCCAAAGTTCGTCGTTGGAGATTACTTCTGGCCAGAATATTCCGAAAATGCGCCGGAGGCATTGGTTTACGAAAGTTTGTAGTTTCTTGGTAAGTCGAACGGTCACTTTCCACGTATTACAACCATATAACAACACGGATTTGACGCATGCGTCAAAAACTCGCAGCTTTGTGCGAAGGGAGATCTCTCTTAACCTCCAGAAAGGGGAAAAAATACCGAAGGCCTAACGAGCTTTATTTAGCCGAGCCTCAACATCCTTTTCGGCTCCGCCGTCCATGCTGACAATGCTTCCGAGATAGCAAAAATCTTGCACCTCTTCCACATCCTGTCCGTTAAGAACAATCGGTGTGCTTGCGTTCGAACCCATGTGCATGTACTTGGTTTTACGCACATTTATTTTCAGCCCCGCCTCTTTGCATTTAGAATGCAACGAGCGAACATTTGACTCTAAGTTCGAACGGTTATGTGCAAGCAAACACACGTCATCAGCATAATCAAGGTGACTTAAGATGTTAAATAGTCTCCATTGAAGACCTTTACCTTCCCCACCTTCCAGTGCAGCTTTCAAGATGTCATTTATTACCATCAGAAACAGGGCTGGTGATAATATGCAGCCTTGTCTGACACCCGTTCGCACAGGGAAGCTCTCGGACAGCTCTCCTCTATGCAAGACGCGACACCTTGCATCTTCGTAGGATTCTTAATCATAGCTATGACCTTATCTGGAATACCTCTCCTACGCAAAGCATTCCATATGTAATCTCGCTTAACGCTGTCGAAAGCCTTCTCGAAGTCCACAAACATGAGATGTAGTATCGAACACATTTCGGCTGACTGCTCTAATATTATCCGTAGGGTATTTGTGTGGTCGGAACAAGACGACCCTTTACGGAATCCAGCCTGATAAACTTCGAGAATGCTGTCGACGACATCACTAATCCTATTGAGAATTACCTTAGCCATAATTTTTGATACGGCAGTAAGTAGACATATACCACGCCAATCGCCACAATCCCGAAGGTCGCCCTTCTTCGAAATTTTCACAATGACGCCCTCCTTCCATTCAATCGGATATCTTCCTTCATTCCACACCTCAGTAAAGAGTGGGAGGAGTATATCGGCTGTTATTTCCGGGTCCGCTTTAAGGAGTTCGGTTGGTAGTCCATCTATACCTGGAGCTTTCCTTCCCGCCATTGACCGAATGGCGGAAACTATCTCTTCCTTATCTGGGGGATCGTCTCTAATAGAGGATTGTTGCGGTTGGTGTTTGGGAGTTGTTCTGTTTCCGGAATATCTTCATCTGACAAGATGTTTAAAATATCAGAGAAGTATTCCTTCCATCGTCGCAACTGGTGTTCATTCATATTAAGGAGAGTTCCGTTGACATCTCTCACCAGGTAGTTGGCGGTGAAATTTCTGTTCGTCAACTGTTTCATGATTGTGAATAGTGAACCCTTATCCCCAAGGTAAGCCGCAGATTCTGCCTTGTTTGCCAGATCTTCAATGGCCTTTCTCTTGTCGCGTCTAACAGCCTTTTTAAGCTGTATATGAGCATCGCGGTAGTTCTGCCTCAAGTCGGGCATTCGTTGGTTGACATCGGGTTGAGAGATGATTGCCAATTTGGCTTTTTTCCGATTGCCACCCTTGTCCCATGTGTCTTGCGACATCCAGGGTTTCTCACCGCTTTGCACATATCCCACAGATTCTTCAGCACTAGTTAGAAAAGTGTTTCTGGTTGCCTCCCAATTGGCGTCCAGTGTGCGCATTTCATGATCACCCAATGTGAATGACTTTTCGCGTAGAATGGTGGTGTATTCGAGTTTTTTGTTGGGATCTCTGAGTTTATCCACATTAAGCTTGCGCTTCATTTGAAGAATTTGTGGTCGTCGGATAGCTGCTGTACACAATCTCAAGCAGGCAACCATCAAGTGGTGATCGCTCCCCACGTCAGCTCCACGTTTCGCTCGCACATCGAGGAGACATCTTCTCCATCGGCGACTTATAGCCAAATGGTCAATCTGGTTCTGAGTAACACCATCAGGGGAAACCCAAGATGTTTTGTGATGGCTCTTGTGTGGAAAAAGGGTCCCTCCGATAACCATTTGCCGAGTACTACAGAGCTCCACAAATAATTCGCTGTTTTCGGGTCTCTTAATCCAAGGTCGTGAAGCGTTGACCCAAGAGTCACCATGCCTCCCGATGACGTGTTCTAGTCCAGTGTTGTCTGATCCAACCTGGGCGTTCATATCTCCCGAGATGATAATAATATCACCTCTTGGAACACGTTCGAAGGTGGCACTCAGTTGGCTATAAAACTCCTCTTTGTCACCAGATATTGGGGCATTAGTTGGTGCGTAGCACTGCAGAATTGTGACGTTTCTGACACTGGTCCTGAGCCTGACGACGATAATCCTATCCGAGATTGGTTCCCAGCTAATGAGACTGTTTCTCGCTCTCGGCGTAAGGACGAACGCCACGCCATTTCTGGCTTCACTTTCAGTGCCAATGTACAGAATAGTGTTTCCGCTAGGGGTTCGTTCTTCTCCTGATCCTGTCCACCTGACCTCGCACAATCCCAAGATTTGGATGTTATAGTGCTCCATTTCACGGTCAATCACTGATTGGCGGTGCAAGGACCGAGTAACCCCAGCTCTTCCCCCGTCATCCAATGTTCGAACGTTCCAGAAGCCAATCATAGTCCGTTTTCGAATGCCAAAAGCCGTTACCGTAGAATCAGTCCGTATCCGAGGCGATGTATCCGTTTCTCTTATCATTTAGGTCTTAAGATCACGGGTGATAAGCCCATGATCCAGTGAGTGTCCATTTACCATTTTTTAGGGCAAGCAGGACTGGCTGTGGGTGAATTCTACAGCCCCCATCCCAGAGGGGGATAGTTAGCTCAGGTCCGTGGATTCGCTAGGCTCCAAAGATAGTTGCAGAAATTGGTAAAACCTCATACTACAACTACCCCCTTGCGGGCTATAATATAATATTATAATATTTATTGAGCTGAAATGAACTAATATACTTGAGCAGCATTATTAGTAAGTTCAGTAAAAATCAAACAATTATTTCTTAACTTTACAAAAAATCGATTTTCTTGAAAAATATGAATGGTACTAGTTTGTGATATATCAATTGCATAACATTTATAGTTATTCCAAAAAAATAACACTAGGATCCCCTACTTCTTTTACAAATTCCCATTCAAACTGCACAACCTCACTAAATATAATACACTAATTTTTTCATTACCCATTCAATTTTTTAAGCTTAAATTTTGTATAAAACATTTTTACATTTAGCTACTCCAGCATGATGTGAAAAAAAAAATATTTCAAAGCCATCACCCCTTCTACCACTCCCCATAATCACAATTTTTTACTAAGGAAACGATACGATCTCAAGCCTTACACCAAAGTCAAAACTAATATTTAATAAAAACTATGCAATAACTATTATCAATAGATACTTAACAGCTCGTACATGATTCAGCTGAAATTATCACCATAAAAGTATTCACCAACCAAAGATCAGCTAAACACGACGCATAAAAAATGTTAATATATCGACATTCTGTATCGATAGTCCTTACAGTGACGGCAATCTTGCTAAAGCTTCAAAATGCTTCATCACAAAGGACATTTCTAGACCAGCACACATCAGTTTATCAATCGTTTCGTGAAATTTTCCTTGGATTCGTCGGAAGAAGCGGCAATGATAAACGAAATTTCGAAAAGTTGCGAAAAGCAGGAGTAAGTTTAAATCCTGATCAAAATTACTTAATAATCGAATAAAATCTTTAATTTTTTTTGCGATATTTAATTTAGAAACTACAAAAGCAATTTTCAAAATCAACACCATTCTTCTGTGATGTGAATGGCGCAGGAAGACGTAGTCCTAGTCCACCAACATCGGTGCACCGACTTCGTCCTGGCGATATCGATATCATCGGTGCTATGGGGGATTCCCTAACGGCCGGTAATGGAGCAATGTCGACAAATATTCTGCATGTCACATCCGAAAATAAGGGAATATCGTGGTCGATAGGTGGACAGGAAACGTGGCATAAATTTTTAACAGTTCCAAATATTTTGAAGGTATTTAATCCTAAATTGTACGGATATGCCCTGGCGGACGGCTTATCGATTCATCATTCATCGAGGTGAGTGTTTTTGGTTATTTATGTTAGCAGTATCGAAATACGGCTTTACATGTTTACATCATAGGTTTACGATATATTTTCGCTAATATTTAATGATGAAATCGAAGAGCATATTGACTTTGCTCTAATGCATTCAACGCTAAGAAATAGGGCTCAGACTGAGCAAAAAAACTTAATTCTGACTAAACTTCTGTCTGCGCGTTCGTATTTATTGCTGACTGAGCGTTTGTCCATCTGTGTGCTCGACAGTCTGAGTAGTGAATTATTCTTGAAAGCTTCGAGCTATCAACACATGTGATTTGTTGGTTTATCTATCCGAAAGCTGAAATGCATGCAGATATAATTTGGAGAAGGCATCAGTAATTGCGGACACATTTGCAAGAGTTTGGCATAAATCCTAACTTTCTAAGCAACAAACATTTGGCATGATGCTTTTTGACATGGATATGTCTATTGGTTCGACTCAACAAAAAATGTTGTGCATCAAAAATATGTTTTTATTTATTGTATTTAGGGGAGCACCGCGACCTTTTTGGTCTATTGTGCGTTTATTGCTCCTTTGCCCTACCTACCTACTGGCTAATCTATGTATATTTAAGGGAGCCATGTTGGCTTGTTCATCAGTTCTAAGGAAACCTTTTCCTAGAAGATTGAATCTTTCCTTGCTACTGCCTCGCAGTGACATAGGACATTCTCTGTCGTTTCTGAGTCTCTGAGACAGAGGCAGCAGATGTCGGTTTCAGCGAGGCCCATATTTTTGAGGGGGTGGTTTACTCCACTATACCCCGTCAATAGGCCGATTAGAGTACTAATGTCACTCTTGCTGAATTTTAGAACATCCTCCACTTTGTTTTTTTTTGTGGTAGGACAAATTTCTTTGAGATTGATAAGCCTGAAAGTCTATTCCAGTAGATTATATGCTCTTGTTCAATTCACTCTCTAAGTACAAGGTTGAATTATCCTTTTAGTTTTCCGCAGAATGGCTCTGGTCCAATAAAATTTAGTTCGGCGCCATTTTTTGCGAGGCGGTCTGCCTCTTCATTTCCCTCAATCCCCGTATGTTCTGGAACCCACATTAATGTTACTTTGCTCCTCCTTCCCAGGATGATTAGGTTTTGAAGGCAATTCCAAAAAAGTTTCGATCCGTGTTTGTTGGATGCAAGAGTTTTGATAACTGCCTGGCTATCCGATAAGATATAAATAGATTTGTTGCGATTAGCTTTCCTAATATTCTCTTGGATACATAGCTCGATTGCAACAAGTTCGGCTTGGTAGAATGTGGCTTCCATACCAAGAGGTTTTGAAACCGAGAAATTACCAGAAAGTACCAGATAATTGATCCCTCTTCCATATCAGGTAGCATGAATTTCCATTCCTTGCGTTATCTGATTATTACTTTGAATGGGGTTTCAAAGTTAAATTTTGTCAGCATAGTGTCTGGCAGTGTTGAGGTTAGAACCTCTATTCTCGGATTTTTTAGAATTTAGGGGTGACCTCTAAAATTTAAAATTAAAAGACTTGTAATTGTTATTCCTCTGTAAGCGTAACACCCCTTTAATTGCCTCCTTTTTTATTTGGAGATATATTGGAGGGATGTTTAGGAATATTTCTATTCCCGCAGTAGGGCAGGTTTTCATAGCATAATATAAGCTGTGCTTTTTGCTGTAACATTTTAGTCCACCAGACTGTTGATCCGTATGTAACTATTGGGAGATGATTGTTCTGTAGCACCAGTAGATCGTCTTGGGCTGTAAGCTCCATCTTCTGCCAAATAGGCTTTTGCAGGCCCAAAACGCCTTTAATGCTTTGGCGTGAGTCCATTCTATGAGTTTGCTATCAATTATCACACCTAAATATTTGACCTCATCTATTTGTAAATGGTATTTCAGTCTTATTCGGGTTGATGTTCAAGTTCTTAGACTGACACCAGTTTATTATCACTTCCAAGGCAGATGGCAGCCTTTCTGACAAAGTTAAATCATATTTGCCTTTAATGATAATAACAAGGTCTTCGGCGTATCCTATTACCTCGTAGCCTTATTCTATTTGACGGTCTAGGAGCTCATCTACTACGGTTGACCAATGAAGTGGAGATAATACTCCTCTCTGGGGACATCCCCTATAGGTCTGTGCAGTCAATGTGTTATTTCCTAGATCCGCGGTTGTCAATCGGCTCCTTAGCATAGCATGTATCCATTTTATCGTGGCCGACTCAAGTCCTTTTTTCCTAGCTGCCGCTATTATGGCGTCATGTCAGTATTGTCGAAGCTTCTTCAATATCTAGGAATGCACAAAGGGCAATTTATTTGTAGTCTTTAGCCTTTTCTATTTGTTTAACTAGACTCTGAAGGGCTGACTCTGTTGATTTGCCTTTCTGGTAGGCATTTTGATTCTTATTATGCTGATGGTTTTACTATACTTTGCTAGGTCCTGTATTTATGTGAAGGTCCACTAGTTTCTCCATCTTCTTGACGAAGCAGGAGGTGAGACTTATAGGGCGATATGACTTGGGCTGATCAATGGGACGATTCCCTGCCTTCGGAACGAATACTACCCTTGCTTTCCTCCAAATAATTGGGATATATCCCCATGTAAAACTTGCTTTAAAGATCTTTATCATTGTTAGCATTAAGACCTCTAACCCTTTCTGCAGTAAGGCAGGGAAGATTTTATATATTCCGGCTGATTTGTAGTGCTTGAAGGTATCGATCGCCCATCTTATCTTTTCCGGAGTAAAGATTTTACAGCAATACTATTGCTGAATGGAGTTTCACGATACATCCTTTCCTCTTCTTCTGACTCTTTATTATTGTTAATTAGTTTGCAGCCTGGGAAGTGTGTTGCCACTAACACTTCAAATGTTTCCATGCTGCTTTTAGTTATGGATCCATCTGATCTCTCTAAAAGTCCGATATCAGTCGGAGTGTCTTTTGCTAACACCTTTTGGAGTCTAGAGACCGTTGGGAGATAAACTATCTCCTCACAAAATCTTCTCCATGACTCTCTTTTTGACTTCTTTAGAAGTTTATTGTATTCAGTAAGGGAGTTTTTGTATTCGTCCCAGTTACCAAAGATTTTTGCTCTAGTGAACAATTTCCTAGTTTCTTTACGTGCTTGTTTTGCCCTTTTCTTGTGTTGAACGGGACAGCTTTGTTCGTAGGCATATATTATAATACAATGCCAACGAGTTTGTTCGCTACA
This sequence comes from Chorisops tibialis, assembly GCA_963669355.1. NCBI lineage: Eukaryota > Metazoa > Arthropoda > Insecta > Diptera > Stratiomyidae > Chorisops > Chorisops tibialis. The sequence goes on along the minus strand of OY770263.1, from coordinate 163,971,851 downwards.
TGATTAACGCATTCTGGGCTGCTTATTGATTCTTCTGCGCTACCTGCTTCGTTCTCAAGGATTGCCTGGTAAAGATTCCAGTCGGAATGTTTTGGGTTTCTATATTGGCTTATGTATCTAAGTGAAGTCTTTATCTTAAAACAGATATGCCTGTGATCTGAAAGTGATGCTTCTTTGGATACGTGACAATTTTCATACTTGAATGAATGAATGTCGAGGTGCTGCCTTTATTTATTAGGTGAAGATTGTTAGTAGTGAGATAATCCAAAAGTGAATCACCTCTTTTGTTAATATTACTACTTCCCCACATTGTGTGATGTGCGTTAGCGTCGCAGCCCAGGATGACTAGTATGTTGTGGATCGTACTATATGCCACTAGCTCCTTGATGCCTTGAAGTGGAACATCTATCTTTTCACCAGGAAAGTATCCTGAGGCGAATATCGCCTCTTGAGAAATTTCAATAATTTTACCCTGCGCGGCCCTTGGTTATTGTGGGAGGGCAACATGGAATTCCTCCTTTGCAAATCTCCACGTCAGCACGTCCATGGGTGCTGCGATTGGAGATTTACTTCGGCCATCTTGGATTGATTGCGGCTTGCCGCTTCTAACCTCCTTGGCTTTAGGGTGTAGAGTCACACTCGAGAATTTGAAGCAGGTTCGGTTCCCCTTCTGTTCGCCGTCGGCCGTCGACGGAAAAGGTTATTATAATGTTTGTGCCCTCTGTCCTTCTACTGAGGACTTTCCAATTGGAGGCGCACAAACCATCGTTTTGTGCATCGATGAGGGTAGTAATATCCTCTGTCAAGATTTCGTCGTGGGGAAAATATCCCGTGATTATTTCTTATCGTGGAATATTTTCCTCTCGGACAGCCCTAATGTTGGTGGAGTCATCCGGCTTGATGTTCTACGCTATATGTTTCAACTAAGATGCAGTTTGCTCATCCTTGCCAACAAATAGCATCCACCCTGGCTTGAGGCTAAGTCCACCAAATTGTAGCTTTGTTCCTTCTTTGGCCACTTTTGGAATTCCGGCCAAGATGGATTTTTGGATTTCAGCTAGCTGCTTCGGAGTTACGATCTTGGACGGATGATCGGTATGTATAATACCTATCTTAACTTCTTCGACTGTATCCCTATATCTAGTGCCTGACGTGGAGGGCTGAGCCTCTTCTGCAGGTCTATGCGTGACGCTTTTGTTTGTGTTCTTGTGCCTCTTATTTACATTTCCGGCAGAAGGCGGTGTTGTTGATGAGGTTCTACCTCTTCCTATCGCTATTTTCTGTGCCAGTGCTAATATATCTTGCATTGGATTACAGACCAGATAGTATGCCTCGTTCGTGGTCTTGCCGTGGTGACGGTGGTACATGTACCATCTCCTAGCGGCACCACTTAACCTTTTCTTACTCTAGATCTAGAAATCTGAGAGTATTGTAAGTTTGCCATAAAGTTTGCAACGCCAAGAAATAAGGCTCGGAGAAAAAAATGAACGATACAAAATTTCATATAATCACTCAAAAATCTCAAAACCGGATGACCGTTCGTCCGTCCGTCTGTCTGTCTGTCTGTCTGTCTGTCCGTCCGTCCGTCCATGTCCTCTCTAGCTTGAGAACTCGTTGAGCTAGATAGTTCAAATTTTGTACACATCGTTTTTGGCAAAAAAGTAAGGTCAAGTTCGTTAACGGGCCAAACCGCTTCACCCCTTCTACCCCCTCGCATAAAAAATTACACAATTTCGTAATTTGACAATAAACGGATTTACTCGAAAAGCATGGATGCTATTGATCTGAAATTTGGAATGTAATACTTTTATGATGTTTTTGATTTACTGTACAAAAATTATTTCTGTCCTCACCCTTCTTCCACCACCATCCATACAAACTGCAGTTTTTCATGAAATGCTCTAGACCAATTTACCCAGTGCGTATAAAATTTATCGAGCAAAAACGTTCACCAAATATTTATTTAGAATTATTAGTAAAATAAAAAAAATTAGATGATTATCTTTACCCCTTCTACCTCTGCCCATACAAAATGAAATAATTTCGTAATTTGGCAACAAACGAATTTGTTCGAATAGTATAATTGTTAATGGTCTGAAATTTGGAATATACTACTTTCATGATGATTACAATCTACTGCATAAAAGTTATTTGGATCTTCCCCTTCCTTCCATCACCTCCCATACAGTTTCACATTGGGCTTTACGCCCAATCGTAGTCCTGTTCTTATTTTCTTTTAGACTCAATTGCTTCAGCTCTGCTGATAGCAGTTGTTTGTCCATCTGAGGCTTGCTGGCGGTTTTACTATCCGCACTAATTGGTGGTCTATTGAGCATTTGAGTGACCGGAGGATTAGCCTCTATAGCCACTTCAAATGTCGAAAAATTAAATTTTCCATGTGGATACATCTATATGCACATGCAAGAAAAATAATAAAAATTGCAAAATTGTTATGCACCGACCCCCCTGGTCTAACGTGCACAAGGTGTTTCATGTGCAATGAAAAAAACACAAAAACTGAAAACCTGCATATTTACTTTAAATGCATCCTCAACTTGTCCCAAATATAATAAAGTTGCTCCCGACTTTTTGGCAGCTTATTTTTATATATTATATAGATTATATATTGTATAGTACATGGATGATTTTAAAAGACAATATTTTGTATCCTTAAAGAAAAGAGTTTTGGCGTAATTGCTTAGATTATCTTTGAACAAATATGTCTTTAGCACAAATACTGCACTACATATATATTCAATAGTTGAAAAAGTTGCGGCTCTGTTGTAGAATTTCAGAAGTCTTACTCTAGTTTTCGATTCAAAGGCCACAGAAAGAAAACCCAAATCTCATGGTACTCCAGCTGAGAAATTAATTAATAATAGTCTGGAAATGTTAAATGAGAATCCAAAGTATTCGTTTATACTTTTGCACTTTTCCAAAAAAAGCTCACTGTCCTTGTACCAGACTATTTATTGTTCTTGATCATGATAATGAAATCTTATGTTTAAATCTTTGAAAGAGTTATAAATTCTTGTCCTCTTTCGAAAAAAATACAAGAAACCATAATACAACCTTATAGGAGCATCTTGAGTGAATATTTAACAAGAACTTACTTCTTAAAGATTGGTAAAGCCCACTAGAAAAGTCAAGATTCTATAATACAGCCTTGAAGGACTCCACCTTTATAGGTTGCAATGCCAACTTTTTAAACGACGCTCGCATCAGTTTATAACATCAGACTTAGTAATTTTATCGTCATTACGGCCGGCTACATTGGATTGTGAAAAACCAGTTTTTCTACATGGTTCTGAAGAATTTTCAAGTTCACTAAACAAGATTTCATTAACTTTGTGTCCTCATTTTGGGGGAGCTGCTATTTATCTGGCAATATAAAATCTTAGAAATCGCATGCCTTGACTCAGCCGGGGGGGTCTAGTTAGCAATTATTTTATAGATGACAGTAATTATCGATTACCTTTCACGTTCTAATCATTTCATTCCACAGATTCAACGTAGCAGAGCTGGGAGCTATGTCGCGCGATATGCCATACCAAGCTCGTGTCTTGGTGCAGCGATTACGCGGCGATCCCAAAGTCAATATGACGCAACATTGGAAGCTAGTGACGATCTTGATTGGTGCCAATGATTTTTGTGCCGATCTATGTTATTATAAGAATCCAAAAAGTGTTATCGGACGACATGAAGAGGATATGCTTCGGGTGTTGAGATATCTTAGAGATAACGTGCCGCGTTTAATGGTTAATGTCTTACCGGCGCCAAGTATGAAGATTTTGCTGGATATGAAAGGCTTACCATCGGAATGTTTTGCTGGGCTACATTTCGAATGTCCTTGTATGTTCGGAACGAGAGTGCAACAGTCGAGAAAGTTTTTCTTGAAAATTATGGATGAGTGGCAAGAAATGGACCATGCGATTGTTAATCGCGATGAATTTCATAGCAAGGAGGTAAGGAAGAATGGTGATAAGTTTTGTGAGGATTTTAATGGATCTTTTTCTTAATTTTAGGACTTCACGGTGAATTATCAAATGTTTACTAGGCACATTTTATTTCCAAAGAATAAAAATAATTTAACAGATTTCCGATATATGGCATTGGATTGTTTTCATTTGAGCCAGAAAGGATATGCAAGAGGTGAGAAGTTTTATTATTATTTATAATTTTAGAAAAGATTCAAATTTGAAGTGAAGAAGTCTTACTTTTAATTTCTTATGTAACATTATTTTTGATTGATTACATTAGTTTTTATTCCCACAAAATATCAAAATCAACGTGCTTTTCAAATATAGGGTTATCCTAAGAGGTGTTATTTTGATATTCAAAGAAAAAGGGCAGTGGTTGTGTGGCACGTAGCGCCGTCTTGTTGAAAGTAAACGTTGTCCATATCAATATTATTCAATTCCGGGCATAAAAAATCATTAATCATCTCTCGATAGCGCCCAATCACCGTAACTGTTGCTCCAGCCTCATTTTCGAAAAAGTAAGGTGCAATGACCATAAACCGCACCAAACAGTCACACGTTGAGGATGGAGAGGCTTTTCAACAATAACTCTTGGGTTTTCCGAGCCCCAGATGCGACAGTTTTGCTTGTTGACGTAGCCACCGAGGTGGAAATGGGCGTCATCAGTCAAGATGAATTTTTGTGAATTTTAATAATTGTGAATTTTAATAATTGCGAATTTTAATAATTGTGAATTTTAATGATTTCAATGCGTTGTTGAAGCATGTATCGTTCCATTTTTATTAATGGCGTAGTTTCTACTTGTCAAATGTCAAAAAATGACAGCTCCAAAAGTGACATCTACCGAAATAGCGGGCCTCTTATTGGATAACCCTATATTATCCGTTTATAACACTAAGAAATATGGCTAGGACAGAAGTGAATGTTGTTGCTTAGAAACTTGAGGGAATCGTAAAATTTTTTATGCAGTTCTATTTCGTTTGTTTTGAAATGTGATCATACAAAATTTAAAGTTTGTAGCTTTTAATTTGTTTATTAGCTGATTTAATGAAATTTGTCGAAATCATACTTTTTCAAGGGAGGGTATAGAAAGGCAAGAAGGATTTCAAAACTTTTGATGCAATTTCTTTCCAATATTTTTAAAAGTGTTTATACAAAATTTGAAGTTGATAGGTTTTAATAATTTGGTGATAATTAATGTCATATAAATCGTCGAAAAAATACTTTCGTGAGGGGGGGGGGGGAGGTAGAAGTCTTGAAAGTACTCGACCAGTTAATATCTTAGACTTTTAAACACTTTTTTAAATAAATTTCACGAATTTTCAAATTGTAGCTTAAAATTTCATTTAATTTTTGGGTATTTTCAATGTACATGAAGCACCTCGTGTAGTTTCAGGCCTCCCTTCGGTACATAACAGTTCTGATTAAAATTATGATTTTTTCTATATATATATAAAATAGGCGTATGCGCGTGCAAAATTTTAACTTTGTATCTTTAAACAGTGCACAAAATTATAGTTCGTAGAGCCTACAATCCGGCACAGTTTCAACATAATACCTGTATTGGATTTTGAGATATATCGGTTTCACATTTTGAAAAGTGCATTTTGTGTAAAGTGCATTTTGCTAGCACCTGTTTTACTGAGAATAACCCTTTTTGTATACAGGACATATAATGCTTTTCCACCAATCATCGGGTAGTTTTTCAGTTGTCCAGATTTTAACAATTAATTTAAATATTCGACTGGTGAGCTCTGTTCCAGCTTCTTTCAAGAGCTCTGCAGTGATTCCGTCAATTCCAGGCGCCTTGATCGATCTTAAGCTATGTAGGGCTGTCTACTTCATCACAGGTTGAAGCAATGGGGGCCGAATTGTTTTTTCAAATGATTATATCTTTGAAATTACTTATCGAAAAAAATTCATATTTAGAGACCATCAAGGTGAAATATAGTTCCATCAGAATCAGCTTAAAGAGTGGCTAATTTTTGTTAGGGGGAGGGTCAGGGGGGTGCAAAGAAAAACACTTAAAAGTGAATATCTCATATATCTCAACTATCTCTTAAGCTATGTAATTGAAACTTAAAACGTATATTAAGCTATAATAGGAAAATACAAAAAAAATATAACATATTGAAATAATAGTAGTGGGGGGAAATGGGGAGCACTTTTCAAAATTACAAATCCTTATATCTCAAAAAAGAGATCAGATATCAAATCAAAAATTTGTCAGATTGTAGAACTACATAGTGGTTAATTTTGGTAAAAAATTTAAGTTGGGAGGTGTAAGGGGAGGGAGGTGATAAGCAAAAATGTCGAAAATTTTGAGTGATTTTTTTAGGGCTCTGGTGAAAGATACAAAGTTTAAATTTTGCACGTGGATACGTCTATTTGATGCACATAGAAAAATAATAATAACTTGACCCATAATTGTTATAAACCGACCCCCCGGTCTAACGTGCACAAGGTGTTTCATGTGCATTGAAAAAAACACATAAACTACAAAATTTTGAGTGAAATTTTAAGGTAGAAACTTAAAAATTTGCGAAATGCATTTAAAAAAAATTCCTAAATGTACGAAATATTAACTGGCCGAAAACCTTTAAAACTTCTACCCCCTCCCATACAAAATTATTTTTCGACCATTTTCAAGAAATCAATTATCGCCTAACTATTACAAGCTATCAATTTGAAATTTTGCATAAGAACTTTTAAAAATAGTTGAAATAATATTACGTTAAAAGTTTTGAAATCGCGCTTGCCCTTCAAAAGTATGATTTCGACCAATTTCATTAAATCAACTAATGACAAACAAACTAAAAGCTACGAACTTGAAATTTTGTACAAACACCTTACAAGAGAAACGAAATGAAACTATATATCAAATTTTACGATTCCCCTACCTTCTCTACCCCCTCCCATACAAATGTTCGGTTTCGTGAATGTAAAATACACCGAATTTTATGAAAATTCTATGCAACTTCGTCTATGAAACACATTCTATACAGAGAATATTGGACGTGATTCAAGCAATTAATTAAAAAGCTGTTAACATCTACCCACCCTTACTATTACCCCTCCTCCTCCCCTCGTAAAAACCCAAACTTGCAGAAACGAATGAAATATTGTTAAATTAACAACAGCCCTGCCCAAGAACTCCCTTTCACTTAGCCTTCCCTAACCACTCTAACCTGCATATTGGCTTTCCACTCATCCGCAACTTGTCCCAAGAATAATAAAGTTTCGCCCGACTTGTTGGCAGTTTATTTATTATAATTGCAATCAGTTTTGATAAAAATTATCAACTTTACCTTACTCGTTCTACCTCCTCCCATACAAATTTCACGAATTTTCGAAATTTCAGTTAAATTATATTTCTTCGAAACTACCAAAGCTACCGACTTGAAACAAACATCATTAACGGCTTTACGCCCAATCATATTTCTGTTATGTTTTTAATTTTGTTATATAGCTTCAACCCGTATAAAGACCAGATGACATAATACCTGTCGAATTTCAAAACACCTTTGATACAGTGGCGTGGCGTGACTTTATAGCTAGGGGAAGCAATTATTTTTTAAATATATTGGTTTATTACGCTTAAGCGATATATTATAAATATTACTAAAACCTCTCTCGAGCCTTAAACATTATTAATGTTGAGAGAACCCATGAATCACGAACGTGATATAAAAAAGAAAACGATTTACATTCACCCCTACTACCACACAGGAGCTTAAAGCGCCTGAATTAATAAATTAATGGACATATTGTTCAATCCCTTCAGTAGATGGCATTTTATTTGCTAGGGTGGTAACGGATCGAAATTCGAAGAAACATTTTAGAGACGTCTTGCTTTGACAGACCTTTCAACTTTTTTTTTTATTAAATATCGTCCCTACTATGTCAAACTATCGAATGTGAAAAAGTCTTCGATTCGCCTTGTGGCAAAACCTCGAATCTGTAGCCCCTCAAGGAACGCTGGAAATGACATTTCCAGCGTTCCTTTAGGGGCTACAGATTTGAGGTTTTGCCACAAGGCGAATCGTGATTTGAGGTTTTGCCGCAAGGCGAATCGTCCCCAATGCAAAAGCAGGGTATTGAATATGAAAAAACGACTTTTTCACATTCGATAGTTTGACATGATAGGGACGATATAAGCTTCAAAAATGTTGAATAATTAATTAATTCAAGCCTTAATTTAAGTTTCTAGTTTTTATTTTCTTAATAAAAAAGTAAAGACGTCCAAAAAAAGGTGTCGACCGATCTGCCGAAGCTTAAACCGATTCGTTTCCAAATCACGACAAATATGGGCAATATTGCCAGATCTACCTCTTTACACTTTTCTTCCTGATAATTTTTCAGCTGGTACAGAAATTTCAATATCGGCAATACTTTGATCGAGAGCCAGAGCTTACGACTGAAAGCACTGGCTGGAAGCAATTGCGTTAAGGCATCTCTCCTTCCTATAGAAGTCGAACTTGCGCTCGCCGCGAGCATATATTCTACACGAATTGGCCGGCGGTCTCGTTCTCTTGTATATGCGATTAAAAGCAATGATAGGAAAGGTGGAAGCATTTTAATGCGATGCATCTCCCCTTCCCATTGAAGTTCAACTTGCGCTCGTCGCTTGAGAAAATTTTGCTCGTATAGGCCGGCGGTCTTGTATATGGGTTTTTAAAATCGCATCTTTTTCCACAGGCTTTCAAGTTTCGTTGGTCGGAACAAGCGTGAGAAAAAAGCTGTTCTGAGTACGTAAATGCTTTAAGAAACAGTGGTAGACGAAAATAATGCGCGCTTTCTTTTAAATAATTTTTTTTAATAAATCTTCAAGTTGATTTCAGTTTAGCTTTTCTAAACTGAATAAAGGGCAAAACGTAAGGGAAGCATTGCTTCCCTTGCATCAATGGATGCCACGCCACTTGCTTTGATATCGTCTTTCTCCAGTTGGACGTTGTTCTTAAAGGTTGCCTACGACTGGTACTTCTACTTCTACAAATCGGGCCTTGGCCGCCTGACCTTCAGGCTTCTTAACATTTTTCATTATTTTTGTGGAAGGGTTGTAAGACCTTCGCACAAACCTCTATCTTCGAAATTTTTATTTTCGTAGATTGAGGTTACCAAAGTAAACCCAAGCTCATACTGGAAGCGGAAATCGTTTGAAACGGCACTGCACACATTCGTATGCCATATTGAAAAAAGTATTTAAGAGTACACTACGGCAGCTTTTATCGATATCGAAGAGGTTTTCAACAATGTAAGACCAGAAGCACTTACATACGCACTTTATATTTTGAAGATGGATTCTTTGCTTGGCGTGCTGATTAATTTGATGTTGACATCTAAGATTATTAGCATAAAACTGGGCGTCACATCCGCTAGAAGGTTTGTTAGTAGTGGTATTCCGTAAGGCGGGGTGCTCTCTTCACTTCTTTGGAACGTGACGGTTATTGGACTACTGCTAAAACTGAAAGAGGCAGGCTGTAAAGTGATTGCTTATGCGGACGACGTTGATATAGCCATCTCTGGTAAGCACTGGAGTACTCTGGGCGAGGTTATGCAAAATGCCCACACAAAACTGAGCTAGTCCTTTTTACAAGGTAGCACAAAACTCCATGTTGACCATCCTAACCTGGATAGTACCAGTCTTGTTTCTGCAGGTAGAGCAAAATATCTCGGACTTATTTTGGATAGGAAACTGAGCTACAAAGCTAACAAAGCTACTGTTTCGCTTTACTCCTATAAGAAGACCATAGGCAAAAAATGGGGAATGCAGCCCAAAGTATTGTATTGGCTCTACGTTGCAGTCGTCAGACCCACAGTTTAATTATACGTAAAACAGTTGGCAAACGGGAAAGAACTTCTCGAATTGAGCTCACCAATATGCGTGCAATCTCCACGCACATATACGAACAATTTACGTGTAAAATATGGCTTAGTAATCAGCTGTTTAAAGTTTTGGGAGGTATAAACATGGAGGGAACCAATCAAAATCGTTCATTTGGGAGGTAAGAGTTTTTTATGCAAAAAATTTTTTGATCTATGGGTAACATAGCCCGTTTTCGCACTCAGTCTTCTTTCGCTCTGGTCAGACCCATCTTGCCTTATGGTGTGATTGTGTGGTGGACAGCCCTAAAAACAGACAAATCGCGCTCTCCTCAACAAGGTGCAGAGAACAACACGTATGTGTATAAGTGGGTCGCTGAAAGCAATCCCCTCCGTAGCATTAGAATTACTGTTTCATCTGCTACCTCTCGATATTGTTGGTTAAAAGATGGCTGCAAGTGTAGCAACCCGCCTTAAAGAAACTCGGCAGTGGACCAGCATTCAAACCAGTCACTCCATAATTCTGGAAAATTTCGAGAATTTAACCGAAAATGCAGACTAATTTCTTCCAAGCTTTGATTTTAATGATAATTTTCTCACCATCGTCCCTCGAGACAAGAGTGGGAGGCAGATACAGAGTAAGAGATGATGCACTTTCTTTATTCTCTCTAGAAGAAGGAGACGCCACCTAGGCGAACATTTCTTCTACAGTCTTGGTAATCTGGCAACTGCGAAAGCCAGGAGCCTGCAACGGTTCATAGAAAGCTCCGGTAGGTTTACTGAGTAGGAGTCTTTGTGGCGTCACAACGGACCAGCCTATGGTAAATGTGATTTGAGATTTGTGTCTGACCAGCCACTTCTACCTACTTACCTTGACTAATTTAGCCATGAAACGAAAAAAAAACACCAGAATTTCAGGCTAGCAAATTTTTTCCAAGTCGATCACAATACTCTATTATAAGAAAAATAAAATAAAATTGCTATCGTCCTTCCTCATATTTTATCACCTCGCATACAATTATTTTATTATACTCTAGATGAAATGTGAGAGTATATTGTGTTTGCCTTACCGTTTGTAACGCTAAGAAATAATGCTCGCATAGAGTCTCCAAGGGTACAGAAATATTTGTTGTCGCTCAAAAACCTTGATTTCGAGTGACCGTCCGCCCGTCTGACTGTCTGTTGGTCTGATTGTCTGTCCGTCTGTCTGTCTGTTTGGTTGTCTGTCTGTCCGCCTATATGTCTGTCCATGTGTCTACAACATAGCTCTCGAAAGCTTTGAGCTATCGTGCTGAAATTCATCATATGTCATTTTTAGCAAAGAGGTAACTTTAAGTTCGATAACGGACCACATCCCCCCACTCCTTCCACCCCCTCCCATACAAATTTCATGAAGTTTCGAAATTTAAAGAAATTGATTTTTCTCCGAAACCTTTTCAGCTATTGACTTAAAAATTAGTTCATATATTAAGTATATTAATGTGAATATCATTAATGTCAAAAAATATTGAACTCCTTCTACCCCCTCCCATACCAATGTACAATTTTCAAAAATGTATTTATTCGGTTTGCATTGCGACTAGCAAAGCCAAAAGAAACAATTTTTGTCATAATTAATCTTATTACAATCATAATCAATTTTGGATAAAAATTAGCTTTGCTTGACTCCTTTTACCACCTTACATAAAAATTTTTGTATTGGAAGTTCAAGAAAAGTATTTCTCCTTCGAACATATGTAACAAAGTAATGTGATTAGGATGTTGAAAAGCAGATTCGAATCATCCAAAAACTCCCATACAAATGCCATAAATTCAGACAAAAATTGTTCAATTTTCTCGACAATTATGAAAGCTACAAACTTTAAATTCTACACGAAATATTTTGTATACTACGTTCGGTGGTATATACAGAAATTAGAAACCTCCTCCCTCTGCTTTTGCCACCTTCCATACAAAAGTCACTATTGACTATTCGAAAGAATTTAAGATGACATGTTTTTCGGTACAATAAACTCTTTCCAATTTCATCTAGAGTATCATATTATTGGGCTTTACGCCCAATCATAAGTGTCTTATATTTATGTCTTTGTGATAAATTAGCTAGAGTATCGCATAATTAGGCTATTCGCACAATCGTAATTCTGTTATAATTTTATCTTTTTTTTTAATTGCTTTCTAAAGATCTTTAGACTCTTTACTATCCATCTTAATTTTCGTTCTTGTACAAAGAAAAAAAAAAGTAAACCGTACTTTTGACGTTATTGTAGACCTTGAAAAAAAATACACTTCTAGCTATGATTATTAATCATTAAATTCATCATTTGAAGCAGTAAGATATAATCTGTCTTAAAGAAATTTTTTTAATGGTTCTTACATGTATACTTGGAACATATAACTTATTGTTAAAAAAAGGGAAATAGGAAGTAAAACGTGATCTTACTCAGAAATTTTATTTCATTTATAGTTGAATTACAATTATTTATGATGTGATAATAATTGTAGAAGATAATTTTACATTATTTCACTGGAACTGTGAGTCACGAATCGCGATAAAATTTTTTTTTAAAATATGCGAGCTGAAAAATTTGTTGTGTGATATTTCGGAATGTACCCGGCAATTTAATTCATCTTTCTGGGGATTATAAGCGTTTTCATATCCATTTACATAGTGCGAATTACCGGAGAAATAGAGCATACATATACGATTACAGAATGATTCTGCCCTCCTCGAAAAAGCATTTTCAGTTTCTCACATTATGAAATGATAAGTGGAATATTGTTATCGTAATAATTTCCGGTTTTTGAGGAATTTCCACTATTTCAGATCCCAGTAGTGAAACTAGGGGCTTCCTCGGTGTATGTCTGTAATTCGAATAAATCTTGCATTGAAAAGAATAGAAGTAGTCTCAAAAATGTTGGCTTCTAACCGGACATATCTAAATATTTAAAGTTAAAGTTGTGAACTTTTTTTTTTATATATTTTCCACCCTTTTACTACCAATTTCGCCTTGGAATCTCAATGGCTATCTTAGTTTGTCCAGGTGTTCTCCAAATTTCGTCTTCTACTTCTGCAATGGTCCACAACCCGAAACGGGCCTCAACCTCCTGACCTTCAGGTTCCTTAATATTTTCATTACTTATTTTGGAAGGAATGTTAGCCCTTCACACAACGCTCCATCTACAAATTTTTGAGATACGCAAGAAACTAGGGTGTAGCATAGCGTGTAATCATTTATTTATCTCCAGCTTTAACGCAGATAGCTCCAATAATGTAAAAGAGACATTAATAAATAAACTGCTAAAAAGTTTGGCGCAACTTTATTATTTTTGGGACAAGTTGAGGATGCATGGAAAGTCAATACGTAGGTTAGAGTGGTTAAGAAAGGTTAAGTGGAAACCCCCTTTCACAAGTGGTACCCCCTTTAGGGTAGGGTTGCTGTAAACACTTGATTGCGAATACGATCAATAGCTCCAGTACATATAATCAATATTTCATTCGTTTGTACAAGTTTGGGTTTTTATAAGTGGAGGGGGAGGTTCGATAGTAAGAGTGGGTGGACGTTAATAATTTGTTAATTGATTGCTTGAATCATGCCTAATATTCTCTGTAAATAATTTCAGTTTCATAGACGAAGTTGCAATAAATTTTCATAAAATTCGGTGTATTTTACATTCACGAAACCAATCATTTGCATGGAAGGGGGTAGAGGTGGTAAGGGAATCGTAAAATTTATGATGCAGTTTTACTTTGTTTCTCTTGTAAGGCGCTCGTACAAAATTTCAAGTTCTTTGCCTTGAATTTTTTGGTTAGTAGTTGATTTATTGATAGTGGTCGAAATCATACTTTTGTATGGGAGGGGGTAGAAGGGCAGGCCCGATCACAAACATTTTGACGCAGTCTTACTTTAATTATTTTAAAAAGTTTTTGTGCAAAATTTCACATTGATAGCTTTTAATAGTTAGCTGATGATTGATTTCTTAAAAATGGTTGAAAAAATAATTTTGTATGGGAGGTGGTGGAGCTATCGACCAATTAATATTTCATACATTTAGGGATCTAGGGACGGATGGTCGGTGTATAACAATAGCGTAATTTTCATTATTTTTCCTGTATGTATAACAGATGTATCTACATGTAAAATGTAAACATTGTATCTTTCACCAGAGCTCTAATCAATCAAAATTTTCGACATTTTTGCTTATCACCTCCTACATTAAAATTTTTACAAAAATTAAAGACTATGTACTTCTACAATGTGACAAAATTTCAATTTAATATCTATACTCGTCTGAATTTTATTACGATTTCCCCGATAGGGGAAAGTAAATGAAACCCCTTGCATCAAGGAGCTGAACGCGGTCAGGTCGGCTACCTCGTAAAGATGGGTCGTGGGCACCAGTAGTCCATTTATTTTGCCCAACGATCCTTATCGACCTCCGGACCGAACCACGATACCGGGGGATTGGATGATAACACGACAGATGACTAAATGAATTTACAATACTCTTACAATCGTATTGATAAGAAAAACATAACAGGGCTACGATTGCGCATAAAGCACAATCTTACGATACTCTAAATGAAATAGAATTTTTTGTGACCCCAAGAAATTTTGTATGTGGATTGTTAGAAGGGATGATAGCATTGAACTACTTTTCCCCCCATCATGCTAAGCTCGCTTTAAAAATGTTTTATTCAAAATGCTTACTCCAAAAATTGAATGGGGATTGAGAAAATTAGTGAGTTCGATTTAATGAAAATGTGCAGTTTGTATGGGAGGTGGTAGAAAGAGTGAGGGAATTCTAGTGATTTTTTCAGAAATAACTAGGAATATTATAAAATTTACATCCCTTAAATTTCAGACTAGTACCATTCATACTTTTCAAGAAAATCGATTTTTCGTGAAGTTGTGAAACTGTGTCATATTGTATGGGAGGGGGTAGAAGCAGTGAAGCTAATCAAATATTTTTTTCTGATATTAGTGATACTACTAATTAAGAATTTATTACAAAATGTGAGCTCTATAAATGTTATATGTTCTGAGAAAATCGTCTTAGAGCATTTCCCATACAAGGGGGTGGAAGGAGAGGGAGGACGCAAATAATTTTTCTGCTGTAGATTTAAATCACTATGAAAGTAATATATCCCAAAACTCAGACTAATATTTTTTATACTTTTCGAGTAAATTAATTTATTGTTAAATTGCGAATTTGCGTCATTTTGTATGGGAGGGGGTAGAAGGGGTGAAGCTAATCGTCTAATTTTTTTTCGCCTTACTAACAATTTTAAATAAATATTTGGTGCATTTCAGCCCGCTAAATTTTATACGCACTGAGTAAATCGGCTTAGAGTAATTCATGACAAGTACAGTTTGTATGGGAGGTGGTAGTAGGAGGGGGAGTACACGCATAATTTTTATATGGTAGATTGATATTATCATAAAAGTAATATATTCCAAATTTCAGGCTAATAGCTTTTATACTTTTCGAACAAATTCGTTTATTGTCATATTGCTCAATTGTGTCATTTTGTATGGGAGGGGGTAGAAGAGGTGGAGGGATTTGGCTCGTTCACGAACTTGACCTTACTTTTTTGTTAAAAACGACGTATACAAAATTTGAACTTTCTAACTCAACGCGTTCTCAAGCTAGAGAGGACACGGACGGACGGACGGACAGACAGACAGACAGACAGACAGACAGACGGACGGACATCCGGTTTTGAGATTTTTGAGTGATTATATGAACTTCTGTATCATTCATTTTTTTCTCCGAGCCTTATTTCTTGGCGTTACAAACTTTGTGGCAAACTTATAATACTCTCAGATTTCATCTAGAGTATAAAAATAATGCAGAAGTCATGAAATTGAAATTATTAACAAATCTCACTCGTTTCGCCGCTCGTCGCTCCTGGTAATTGCCGAAAATCATGTGATCGGACACGCTACGTCGACCCGCCGCTGAAATGTCCTCAGAATCGTCGCTTCGTTGCCCTTTAACATCGACGTCGTTCTGATAATAATTTCGCCATTCAAATATCTTCAACCTATGTATACGTTGCATTGCTTCTTTCTTCGGAATCTTCACCACATAATTTCACGGAAATACGCACACATCTGCTCTCTCTTTCATTTTTCAAAAAAAGTCTCGGTCTTCCCGTTTTTTTCGGATGAAAGTGTTTCATGACCTCCTTGATCTTTTCAAAGTTTTGCGATCGTATTTTTTTTCTTGTGTGTAGTATTTATTTGCGTCTACCCTACGGTAGGTGTGGACACATACCGCTTTCGCAAAAGGTTGCTTCAAGGTAAGTCGTTAGAATTTCATTTCCCTTCGTACCAAGACTTCATTTCTTTTTCCTTCCTTTTTCAGGCGAACACACTTGCGTTTCGGTCGAACCGTAACAACTCCTCCTGTCGATCATAGGACTTACTCACTTACTGTCGTTTACTGAATTCTGCCTATCGGTCATAGGATTCGCGTGCTTACTATCGGTTACTAAACTCCACCCGTCGGTCACAGGACTTCCTCCTGCCAATCGCTTACTGTCTCTTACTTCTGAACTCCGCTTGTCGTTCGCAGGGCTAACTCGAATATTGTTGCTTACAGCTGAAATCCGCCTGTCGATCAACAATATATTAGTTTCATTATTAGTGAGAAAAAATGAACTCAATACCTTCACTCTCAGTAACCATTCCTTATATCTATTAATCATTAATTAATCATTAAAATCCTCCAACTTCTTCATCATCAATGGCGCGATAGCCCAAATCGGGCCCTGGCCTCCTAAAGTCGTCGCCTCAATCGTCTTGATCCAAAGACCGCGTCCTCCAGCTGCTAATTTTTAATATGGCTTTGCTGTCTTCATCAACCGAGTCTTCCCATCGCTTGCGTGGTTTGCCTACTGGCCGGTCACCACTCGTTTTGTCTTTAAGAGCACGTATGGGGATTCTTCTGTCTTCCATTCGCTCTACATGGCCAGCCCACTGCAGTTTACGTAGCTTGATGAACGTTGAAGCTTCTGGCTCGTCGTAGAGTTGATACAACTCATGGTTGTATCTTATTCGTCATTCCGTTCCTTCCTTCACAAGTCCCAAAATTCTTCGGAGAACCTTTCTTTTGAATGCGTTAACTGTTTTTTCGGAAGTTCGCGTTAATGTCCACGTCTCGGTGCCATAAAAGAGCACAGGTCGTATAATAGTTTTATAAATCCGCAGCTCCTTGTTCCTGTGCACTTTCTTGGATTTCATTATCGGAAGTACTGAATAATACGTCTTATTTGCAAGTATTATCCGTCGTTTAATTTCGTCTGTTTCATTATCGTCCTTTGCTAAATTAGCGCCAAGATATATGAAGTTGTCCCCACTTTCCAAATTATATTCCGCAATTGTTATGTTTTGTTTGATTGGCGTTCTCCTTCTTGTTTGCGTCATTACTTTTGTTTTGCTTTCATTAATGCGCCACCCGACTTCTTTTGTGGCGAAGTCGAGATTGACAAACACCTCCATAGCACTAGGGAAGGATCTTGCTAGGATGTTAATGTCGTTAGCGTATGCTACTAGTTGGGTGAACTTGAATAGTAGTGTCCCGTTGGTGTCGACTGGGATTTTCGGACGACATACTCTAGTGCCAAGTTGAAAAGAATGGGGGCTAGACCATCTCTCTGCTTTAAACCTCATTCCGTTCAAAAGCTGGTTGTGGAATCGGTTTGTATTCTCACTTGAGATTCAGTGTTCGACATTGTGAGTCTTGTTAGTCGGACTAGTTTTAGGGGAATCCAAAGTCAAGCATGATTTGGCATAGAACGCTCCTGTCGATACTGTCGTATGCTTGTTTAAAATCTACGAAGATTTGGTGGACGTCTGTGTTACATTCCCAGCATTTCTCAAGCACCTGTTTCACCGAGAATATCTGGTCTGTTGTAGACCGTGCGGTTCTGAATCCACCTTGGTATTCGGCAATTATTTCAATAGTATAGGGCTTAAGACGACGTTCAATTATTTTTGTCAGTATTTTATAGAACGTACACAACAATGATATACCTCTGTAATTCTCACAGCAGAGTTTGTCTCCTTTCTTGTAAATTGGACATATAATGCTTTTTCGCCAGTCGTCGGGTATGATTTCCTCTGTCCAAATTTTCCATAGTGCATTTTGCAAGTTCAACTGGTATTTCGTCAATTCCCGGCGCTTTATTTCGTTTTTGGTCATATAGAGCTGCTTTGATTTTAGCAAGCGTGGGTTCTTCTTCATCAGTTGGGGCGTCAATTGAAATGTTGTCTGTCATGATAGGTGTGAATGTGGTGGGGTTGAGAAGATGTTCAGAGTAGGAAGCCCATTTCCTTTTGATTTCTTGCCCTCTGCTCTCTTTGCAGAGACTGGTTTTTGGTTTATATCCTTTTTTTAAGTCTTAGTCTTTTACTATTGCGTATGCGTCCCACGTCTTATTTTGTCTCATATCGTCGTCCATTTTTCGTATCTTGTCGTTATGGTACTTCCTTTGTTTTCGCCTGCAGGTTTTTTTCGCATATCACCTAAGCTTGTCATATCTTTCTTTTTTGGTTCGTGTTGGTTGTTCAGTAAAAATTTTGTAAGCCTCGTTCTTTCTATCTATTGCGTCGCGACATTCTTGGTCGAACCAATCATTATTTTTTCGCCGTGCTTGATATCTTAATACCTCTTCTGCGGAGGATTTGATGCCGTCTCATATTTTCATCCACGCATTCTCCACTGGCATATTTTGGATATTTTCAAATATTGGTGTCAGGTGTTTATTACATGCTGACATGTAAGCCTGCGCCACTGTTTCGTCTTTAAGCTTGTCGACATTGAATTTGCGAGCTCTGCTCGTTTTCGAATATCCACGACTAGCTATTCGGCATCGATACTTAGCTCTGACTAGATAGTGATCAGATTCACAATTCGCACCGCGGAGGGTTCGTACATCAATTATTCTGGAAGCAGCCCTTTTCTCAATTATAACGTGGTCTATTTGATTGAAGGTGCGACCATCCGGTGATGCCCACGTTCGTTTGTGAATATCGCGATGTGGGAAGCACGTAGAACTTACAATCATATTTTTGCTGCTTGCGAAATCAATAAGACGTTGGCCATTGTCGTTGGTTATGTCATGGAGACTGTACCCTCCTGTTGTTCCTCTATGAGCCTCCTCCTTTCCGACTTTTGCATTAAAGCCCCTCAGACAATAATTTTTAGGTCATTCGAGGGCAGTGACTCCTAAGTTGTCTCTACGGTGGCATAAAATTCGTCTTTAGTTATATCGCCCTTGTCTTCAGTTGGTGCGTGGACGTTGATCAACCAAGTGTTGAAAAATTTAGTCTTTATTCGGATTGTACTCAATTTTTCACTTAGTGGTTTGAATCTCGTGACCTGCTGACTAAATTTTTTGTCAACGACAAAACCGACTCCAAACTCTCTGCTTCCCGACAATTTTCCACTTGGATAGATTGTGTGTGATCTCATGTCCATGATTTCGCTACCGAGCCATTTCGTTTCTTGGATGGCAGTTATGTTGATGTTGTGTTTTGCCACTTCTTCGAGGAACTCTTTCAGAGCGCCTGTCCTAAATAAGGATCGAACATTCCAAGATCCAATAGAGTAGTCCATTTTTCGTTTGCGGGGTCGTTGCCGTTGAGTCCACCCTTTCCGAGGCTGTTCTTGAGGTTTCTGGACAGTGATTTTTTTTCCGGTGATGCATTGTCGGCACCTCACCTAACTCCCGACCTGGAGGACCAGTCCTACTTATTTGTTACACCCTAGTAGAAAAAAGGTGGACGTTTTCAGTTAAATATGACATGCTAGGGTTCTCACAGCTATGCTGCGAGTCCAACTATGTCATACTTTTTGCCTACTTCCTGAGACGCACCGGTGTTACTGGCCATTTAGGTTAACTCCATACTCCCTCCTCCTTTCTCAACCGGGCTTGAGACCGTCTATGGCGGAGTTTCCAACTTCTAACGCCTCCTACATAAATTGCACAATTTCCGGAAACACAATTTAAAAGTTTTTTCAGTATTAAAGTAATGGAGCTGAAATCGAATGAAACATATTTTGGCGGAAACTGCAACATGATATGGAATACTTTGTTTAATGTCGTCACTTCTTCCAGGGAGGTGCTAATCTTTTAGAATCACAAAAATACTTTTTCTAGAGAATCGCGGGATGGGGGTTTAACAAATTACAGTCTATTGAAATATATTAACCCCGCAGACACCAAATTTTCAAAACAGAAAAAACCAAGAATTAAAATAGAATAATCTATTATAACGTTCATACTAAAATTATTCATATAGTCATAAACAATAATTTCTATTATTTTATTATTCTAATAATAAAGTATTGTGATCGACACAGGAAAAAAAAAAATTTGCTACCCTGAAATTTTTTTTTCGCGTTTCATGACTAAATTAGACTAAAAATTCAAAAAAAAAAAAACCGTCCCGCCGTACGCGTACATAAGGACTCATATCTCCGAGACCGTTAAAGGTAGAATGTTCGTTTTTGGGTGGATTGTTGATTGAGTAAATGAGCTCTATTTTCTAAATTTTGGAAGGGGTTCGGTGGAAGGGGGAGGCGGGGGGGAGGGAAAAAGTCTAAAACTACACTTGCTAATATCTCCACCACGAATGCAGATAGGAAGTTGAAAATCAGTAGAGATATAGAGAGGGTTATAGGACAAACTTAAAAAATAATTTAATTTTTCTATCCATTGGCGTCCGAAAGGGGGGCTAAGAACAAATTGTCGGTCGAATTGTTTTTTCAAATGATTATATCTTCGAAAATACATATCACAAAAAATTCATATTTTGGGACCATTAAGATGGCATATAGTTCCACCGGAATCAGCTTTGAGAGTGGCTATTTGTTGTAAGGGTGAGGGTCAGGCGGGTGCAAGGGAAAACATTTAAAAATGAATATCTCAACTATATCTTAAGCTATGTAATTAAAACTTAAAACATATATTTAGCTATACTAGGAAAATACAAAAAAAATATAACTTGTTGAAAAAATAGTAGTGGGTGGAAATGGGGAGCATTTCAAAAATGGCGCACTTTTCAAAATTACAAATCCTTATATCTCAAGAAATAGTACAGATATCACATCGAAAATTAGTCAGATTGTAGAACTACATAGTGGTTAATTTTCGTAAAAATTTTAAGTTAGGAGGTGTAAGGGGAGGGAGGTGATAAGCAAAAATGTCGAAAATTTTGAGTGATTCTTTTATGGCTCTGGTAAAAGATACAATGTTTAAATTTTGCATGTGGATAAATCTATTTGATATACATAGAAAAATAATAATAACTTGATCCATAATTGTTATAAGCCGACCCCCCCTGTCTAACGTGCACAAGGTGTTTCAAGTGCATTGAAAAAACACATAAACTGAAAATTTTTGAGTGAAATTTTAAGGTACAAACTTGAAAATTTGCGAAATGCATTTAAAAAAATCCTTAAATAAAGGAAATACTAACTGGTTGAAAACCTTTAAATCTTCTACCCCCTCCCATACAAAATTATTTTTTCGACCATTTTCAAGAAATCAATTATCACCTAACTATTAAAAGCTATCAATTTGAAATTTTGCACAAAAACTTTTCAAAATAGTTGAAATAAAATTGCGTCAAAAGTTTTGAAATCGCGCCTGTCGCTCTACCCACTCCCATAGAAAAGTATGATTTCGACCATTATTAAGAAATCAATTATCACATAACTATTTAAAGCTATCAATTTGAAATGTTGAATAAAAAGTTACAAAAATAGTTGAAATGAAATTACGTTAAAAGTTTGGAAATCGCGCTTGCCCTTCTACACCCTCCCGTACAAAACTATGATTACGACCAATTTCATTAAATCAACTAATAACCAACAAACTAAAAGCTACGAGCTTGAAATTTTGTACAAGCACCTTACAAGAGAAACGAAATAAAACTGCATATCAAATTTTACGATTCCCTTACCTTCTCTACCCCCTCCCATACAAATGTTCGATTTCGTGAATGTAAAATGCACCGAATTTTATGAAAGTTCTATGCAACTTCGTTTATGAAACACATTCTCTACAGAGAATATTGGACGTGATTCAAGCAATCAATTAAAAAGCTATTAACGTCCACTCACCCTTACTCTTATCCATCCTTCTCCCCTCATAAAAACCCAAACTTTCAGAAACGAATGAAATATTGTTAAATTGACAACAGCCCTGCCCAAAAACTCCTTTTCACTTAGTCTTCCCTAACCATTCTAACCTGCATATTGACTTTCTACTGATCCGCAACTTGTCCCAAGAATAACAAAGTTTCGCCCGGCTTGTTGGGAGTTTATTTTTTGATGATCACAATCTTACTCCTATATAAATTCATTCTTAATAATTGCGCACTTTTACCACTTCCTATAGAAAAAAATCCCAACAATCCATTCAAGACCAAATGAAATGAGTTACATATTTCGAATACTATAGTAGGTGTGATAAACTTTTTACAGATCCCTAAGAAATTAAAAATATTGTCTTCATCCCTCTGACCACCATCCGCACAAATATTTTTACTATTTCTTTGTGGTGCACAAATAAATTTTTAAAATGATTGTACTAAATTAAGAAAAAAAACACAGATACAAATGCAATTTAAAAGTTTCGTTGAAAGGAAATAATTGCTTTTATCTTCATATTGATCCGATATGGTATTAATAAAATTTTATTTGATTACAGCTGCTAATGCACTCTGGAATAACATGCTGGAACTGGAAGGTCAAAAAAGTACTACGTGGAAAACTGAATTTACTGACTTCAAGTGTCCTACGGAAGAACGACCATACCTATCTACTAGGGAAAACTAACTACAAGAGAAACCTCTTAATAGATATACTTCATTTGCCATAGTTCATAATTGTGCCGTTTAGAATTAAGGACCATCTCAGTGTTATTAAATTTTAATTAATCTTAAAAATAAGGTATAAGGTTTGAACTCTAATTATGCATTCATTTTTATACTCTAAATGAAATCATATTGTGTTTCCTCTAGCGTTTGTAATGCTAAGAAATGAAGCTCGCACAAAGTCGTCACGGTTACAGCAATATTTGTTGTCGATGAAAAACCTGGGTTCCGTGTACTTGTCTGTCTACAACATAACTCTCGAACGTTTTGAGCTATCGTGCATTTTTTCATACCACTTTTGGCGAAAAAGAAAATTTTAAATCGTAAACGGGTCATATCACTCCACTTCTTCTAACCCCTCCCATATAAATTTCATGAAATTTAAAAATTCCAAAAAAATTTTATCTGGGAAAATGACATAGCTTTCAACTTGAAAATTTGACTAAAGTATATTGATGTGAATACCATTAACTTATTCTGATCCGCTCACTACTTCCACCTCCTCCCATACAAATGCATATTTTTGAAAAATGCATTTTATTGATTTTTATTGAAAATAGAAAATGTGACTTTTATTTTACGATATTACATTTTCAATAAATGTTGATAAAATTATCAACCTCACTCCACTACTTCTACCACCTCCTATACTAATTTTGGAAAATTTCTAAATATAATTAAAAATTTTGACAAATTATACAAATGTAATTATGATCAACTTGAAAAGATTCTGATCCGTCTACTCTTTCTACTCCCTCAACAACTTTGATAAATGCATTACATCGATTTTCATTGAAACTAAGAAAGGTAGAAAGGTATTAATCGCAAAAAATGCTGGAAAAATTATTAACTTCGCTCTATTTCTTCTATCCCCTTACATACAAATGCTAGAATTTCATAATGAAAATGTATTCATTTCCTTGAAAATTATGAAAGACTCAAGCATTAAATCAATCAATCATCAAATTCCTGTTAAGCTCCCTATAGGGGCATAGGACAGAAACAACTCTATTCCACAAGACGCGATTCTGAGCATGGGCCTTAAGCTGTTGCCAGGACTTGTTTATTCCCAAACATTAAACTCAGCACGAAATATTTGTATACTACATTGTGATAAAAAAGTAACAGCAATATGTAAATAAAACTACTCTGGGGAATGATATTTCGAAATACTGAGGTGTACCGATTCAACCAGCTGCTGTAAACAAATTGATTAACCGATCGCGCTAATTTTTGGGATAATAATTTAGGATAGTCCTACCTGCTTACAAAAAAAATCCTTAAATATCATTGCCCAGAGTAATTTTATTTGCAATTGCTGTTACTTTTTTGTCACATTGTTCGTTCAGTGTGTTATTCAAAAATTATAAACCTCTCTCCACTACCTACTCCCGCTCAAAGTTCACTATTCACTATTCTAAAGATTTTGTGAATACATATTTTCTGTTGCATTAAACTGTTTTCTATTTCATCTAGAGTATCCCATGAATGGACTTCACTCCAATCATAATTCTGTTAATTTGTTAAGGGTTCTATATTCCGAACTGTGATCATTCATGTTATTGTTAGATTTAATAATTGAATTAAAGGATTAAATAAATTGATTAATTTCTAAAAAAACGTATCGCCGATAATGAGAGATATTTTTTGAGGTATTATTTATTATTTCACAAATTCTTAGACGTTCTTAACAATTTTTCATTTTGTGTAAAGTTAACTAAATAAGGTAGGTGATTACAATAATTGCATTTACTCAAATTAAAATTGAAAATATATATGCAAAAAAAATGCCCTTTCTTGTAACTTTTAAATTTCTGCCATCTGATTTCTTTATAAGCTACGTAACATAGTTAACATACCTGCATAGTTATTCAAGGTTGGTCTAACTAATTTAAAAAAAAACCTCAGCATGGTCTTTAATTATTCCAAATGTGTCATATCGCAACAATGCAGTTTTTTCAAACTAATGCCAGAAAAAACATAAAACTGTTTTCCTGAAATCAATCAAAAGCCACATGTTTATTCGAAAAAAAAAGATTGTCTATAATTTCATACTTTGCAGTCATTTAAGGAATCTCATTCCTACCAATATGACTAAGTACACCTATTTCTGAATCGAGATTGCTAGTTTGCATCAGCAGTTAATTTTCTCAGTTAAAATTCATCAATTATGAAATGCACGTTTTTGAAGAAAAAATAACACTACTCTCAATGAATGCCAATTATACGATGCCGGTATTTAATTTACATATCGCCTACACTTTGCTCTGTAATCGTTGTTTTCTCATCATAAAGTTCGAAAACTGTTCATGAATAATATATCGATTTAGTTTTTTGAACTTGATGAATCGTTGTAAAACATCAAATTTCTAATTGGTTTTTTTGGGTGTATTGTTATTTATTTTGAGTAAATTGATCAAAATTTAAACAGATGCGACATTGAAAAAAAAAAAACAATATGACCTTTTTGCTCTGCTTTAGGTTAGTAGATGACAATTTGCCGGGTTTTTTTCGGTCACTTTAGTTGTAAGAACTCGAACCAACATAATTACAAGGATGTTTAGAAAATAAATTAATGATTATGATTATTATGGTAGCGACCTAATCTTTATTGAGTATATTACATCATTAATTTTTGTGATTGAAATAAATTGTAGAATAACTATTTTTATAAATTTTAGCATTGATTTTAATATGGACTTGATGCTTATACTGAATAAGTATTGGCTCAAGGCAGAGGCTGACCATGAAGATGTCCGGAGTGCCAAAACCTACATATTGTCTTCAAATCCTGCAAAATCGCCAAACCCTAGAAGATTTTAACTGCCATATTGCTGAATTTGTCTTCAAAATTTCGTGATAAAAAAAATAAACTGCCAACAAGTCGGGTGCAACTTTATTATTTTTGGGACAAGTTGAGGATGCATGGAAAGTTAACATGCAGGTTAGAGTGGTTAAGAAGAATAAGCGAAACCCACCTTCGCAAGTGGAACCCCCTTTAGGGCAGGGCTGCAGTCAATTTAACACTTAATTGCGAATACGATCTATGGCTCCAGCACATGTTATCAATATTTCATTCGTTTATGCAAGTTTTCCAGTTTAAACATGGTTATAGTCCGGTTGGACCGGCTGAGTGAAAACCAGGTTCATATAGATCAGGTCATACATAATATCACTCAAACTATGAGTCATAATTCGGACATGATCGAATTATTTGTTGCACAAACACAATTAGTTTTAAACTTACACATGCAGCAAATAATTATACATGTATCAGTTTTGATTAATTCCTTGCACCAGAATAAGTTCGATCCATTCTTGATTAAGTTCGCAGAACTAAAAATTTATGAAACTTTGTCGATTAATAGAAATTTTAACGATGAATATTTGAAACCCTCTTTTCTGAACGAAGTAATTAAAGTGGAACAAGTCTTTCTCAAGACTGGAATTTTGGTACAACTCCAGTTGCCACCGGTATTAAGAGACACTTTCTCAATAGAGGAAATTCACTATTACCCGGTAATTTCACACAATAACCAATATGTTTTAAAAACTCTAACACTGGGAAGTTGCATACTCAGACTCGAATTTAGTTCGAAAGAGACTGTCAATCCCTAGCAGTTACAACCAATTTCGAAACTAACTACCTATGTAAACAAAAAGGGCCACTGTCAGTTCAAACGGATGAAGGTGATGATTGTTTTAAGGTTAGGACAAATTCAACGGTCTAATCAAACATAACTCAGTATTATATCACAAAAATTCTAACCAAAGTCCCTGTCTTCCTAGACAAATTGACAAAAGCAAATGACTGGTTATACGTGTTCCCTAAGGGAAAAAAACCTACAGGCGTTCTGTCCAGGTGGAAGTGAGCATAGCATCATAATTGGAACCAGGATATTACATTTAAACAGCTCTTGTACGTTTACTCTTGGTTCCTGGGTGATACCAGTGGATGCTGAAAAACGACCCATCTACGTCCGTATGAATTTAAGTATGTTTACTCCTCACCACCACCCACTAAAAATAACGTATCAAAATGGTTTAATTTAAAACAGCCGGTAGGGAACTTCCAGATGTACAAAGAAGCGCCCACAGACCGTGAGAACACGCTGAAAATCAGTAAAACACATTCTCTCATAACCTATGGGAATACAGCGTTGATAGTTGTACTATTAGCGGCGTTCATCGTCGTAGTTATCTATAGAAGGAATCAACTAACCAAGTAGCCGAAGCTACACCCTCAAAGTTCCCAACGAGGAACGACGGTAAAAGAATTAAAAAGGAAGATATCCAAATTCAATCGATCTGTCAAGTTAATCAACCACCACCCAATACCATGATTAACATCGAGAGACCTCCCCTAAATACTGGAATTTTGGACGAATTTACACACTTTAGGTCACCACGAATCAAAAAGCTGGTTCGGTTCCAGGATTTACAAGATATACCCGAGCAACCTCTGGAACCAGCACCTACGAGTATTCCTCAAATACGTAGATTCGGAAATGAAGAAACTAATAAAAATACACTCATAACGGAGAAAACTAAAGCGTCATCCAATTTTCCGACCACATCCGTTTCAAACGCAACCCAAATAGACTATCCCCTCCAAAAACAAATTCCTAAAGATTCAACACTAAAAAAAAGTAAAATACTAGCTTCAATATTTCCACCCTTAAAGACAAAAGATAAAAGAAGAGAAAATATGTCCGGACACATCTATTTAACCGGAGTTCTAGAAGATAAAGAAATACCATGTTAAATCTTCCCTCAACATCGATGGGGTAATGATACCCACCAAATTGTGGGTACCAGACAAGTAACCCGTAAGAAAGGAGTTTCCTACTGATTTAATTATCGGTATGGATATCTTAAATCATTCCGATTTGTAAATTGCGATAAGTGGCGGGTCCATCATTGTGAAAAAGAAAAAAATTGGAGATCTGGACTTACTATTTGATTTTTAAATGCAAAAATAAGAGAAAACAAGGGGGGCTCTCAACCGGGATAAATAAAACAAAAAAGAAGAGAAAACAAATGGGAACAATTTAAATAAAAAAGTAGCAAGTGATATACAAGAATTTAACAAAAAAAAAGATAAATATCTTTCTTTATTGATGTAAAGTTAAAACTAAATAAATGGCAAAGAAAAAGAAAATAGATTAGATTAGCACAATGTTTTGGAAATACAATTATATGATGAAAAAAAATTATGTCTATTAATTGTAAAAAACTGAATAAGAAAAAAAATGAATAAATATTGTAAGACAACTAGTATAAGAAGAAAATTGTATGTAATCTAGAATAAAATTCATAAAAAGAAAAAAAAGCACAAAGATAAAGAAAAGAAAAAGGTCGGCATGTGCCAATAGGCCAGAAAGTCGGTTATCAACTTTTCGGCTCGAAATGCGGAATGAAAATTGTAAGTTGCAATATCGTTGCAACGGAAATAATGAAAATATTTGGGTAAGTACAAATTGTTTCTGTAAACTCATTTCGCCGAATAGGGAAAAATGTAGTATTTAAGTAAGTAGAATAAGTAGAACTAGGAGAGATAGAAAAGAACATAGCGAAATCTAGGTCAGATATTAGCGAGAATTAGCTTATAACGAAAGGAGATTTAAAAAAAATAAAGAATAGTTACATGTACGAACCCAAGGAGTTTAATTGATGAATAAAGATACTACAAAAAAATAGTAACTATGAACCAATGTTGAGGAGTCAAAAGCGGAGTCCCAAGGGGCGCCAGGCTCTTATCTCAACACCACCCTTAATCCCTTCTCCCCGCATCAATTACGCTGTTTACAGTCGCGGTGGAGAAGTTCCCTCATAAAAACGTACGTCGGGTCTTTCCTCCTTTCGCTGACTTTACGAGCCGCTGAACAGCCAAAGTTACTTTTTGTATCGCGCTTAGCATCTGACACCACGGAGAAGGAAATTACTGACAACGTTCTTGGTATCTTACGCTGTGCAAGTGTTGACTTATCACCGGACTTAGTATCTTGTAGAAAGATTACTCCTATATCCCGCGATTTTGGCAGGAGAGTGTCTTCATTCAAGCTTGTTCTGCCGGACGCTTGCTTTGCCCATGTTGTGTCATCGAAACTATGGCCGAAATCTGCTATCGTCCGTGAAGTTTTGCCCCGAAATCGTCTTTCGCGGTTATCATCTCAACATCCATCGTCAAAAACGGGCAAGCTCTATCTCGATAGCTTACAGCAACGTAAGCGGGATGCGTACGAAGACTCAGGATCTATATCTCGCCGCTGCTGTTTGTTCCTTTGATATCGTGTGCATTTGCTCGACATGGTTGTCCTGTCAGTTCAGAGATTCTGAGCTTTTCGATTCCGACTTTGTAGTTTTTCGTCGTGACCGCCACCCCAACTTACTTGATCCACCGGTTGGGGGTGGAGTCCTCTGCGCCGTTCGTCGCCGGTTTGCTTCTACGATCATCGATGTCCCAGGAACCGAGAATCTAGAGTTCTTGTGTGTAGCTGTAACACAAGGGAACCGCAAGCTATACGTTGTGACTGTACACATCATATCGCCTTCACCTTCATCAGTTTACGATGCGGTTTATAATGCGTTTGAAACCTTGCTTGGTCTTCTACATCCATCAGACGATATTTTAATTCTGGGCGACTTTAATTTACCGCAAATACAGTGGCTACGCTCTGATGATAATGAGGTTTGTATGACGCCTTCGTATTCCTCCTGTGCCCGACACGAAATACAATTTGTGGACAACATGCTTGCTACAGGACTTTTCCAAGTGTGTCCGATTTTGAATGCTCATGGTAGATTTTTGGATCTGATTTTTTCATCTGATGCCAGCCTTACGACGATTGATAGATGTCACAGCCCTTTGCTGCCTGACTTGCCTATTCATCCTGCGCTTCACGCAACATTCAACTCTCAGACAGAATTTACGAACTCGAAATGTATTGCTAGTAATTATTTTAATTTCGCCAAAGCTGATTTTGAAACTTTAAATCTTGACATATCCAATTGCGATTGGTAGTCTGTGTTGAATGAATCTGATGTTGACAAAGCCACTTCACGATTTTAAATGGCTGCTTTATGCGTTGTGTTCCTGTAGTTTGTTCGAAACCTACCAGGAGTTTCCCTGATTTGACGATGATTTAATTAATTTGAAAAATCGAAAAACGAAAGCTTGGAGAACTTACTCGCTCTCAAGGAGTGATACGGACTACATAATTTACATAAACCTATGTAATTGTTATATAAGTCAGTCTCGAGCTGCATATAACCAATACCTTTTTACTGTTAAAAACTCTTTTAAAGATAAACCGAAACAATTCTGGAATTTTGTCAACTCTAAGAAAAACTCTGATGGTTATCCTTCCAGTATGTGTCTTAATGATGTTGTCAGTGCTGATCCTACTACAATTAGTAACTTATTTTCTAACCATTTTCGTACTGCCTTTAATTGCAGTACGCCAATAACATCCGTTGGTAACTTTCAATACATGTCTGAGTTTCCTTCTTCGTCAATGGTTCCAAAAGATCTTTTTATTGACGACTCCACTATTTTGAAATACATTGATAAACTTGCAATTACTTTCTCCAGTGGACCTGATGGTCTTCCTTCGTCTGTGATTAAAAAGTGTAGTTTATCCCTTTTACCTATCCTTGGGTACCTTTTTAATTCATCGCTTCGTAGTGGAGTTTTTCCTATGTCATGGAAATGCTCAACTATAATGCCCTTTCTTAAGTCTGGTAAAAGAGATGATGTAAGTAATTATAGGCCTATAGCGAATCTTCCGTGTGTTGCTAAGCTATTTGAATCCATTGTGTGTGATGTAATGTATTTCCATTCCAAGTCGATTATTGGATCATTCCAGCATGGCTTTGTCAAAGGCAGATCCACTGTAGCTAATCTTATGAAATTTTCGAACTTCTGTCTTTCTGCTATCAAAAACGGGCAGCAGGTCGATTGCATATACACTGACTTTAGTAAGGCCTTTGACAAAATTGACCATAATATTCTTGTGCATAAGCTCGGCCTGCTTGGTTTTCCTGATATTTTTGTCCTTTGGATTAAGTCGTATCTTAGTGATCGCATTCAGAAAGTACACTTTCGTGGAGCCTTATCTTCTGAAATATTTAATACTTTAGGCGTTCCGGAAGGTAGCCATCTGGGTCCACTTCTATTCCTTCTCTTTATTAATGACGTGAGTTCGTTTATCTCTAACTCGAACATTCTTCTCTATGCCGATGATGCGAAAATCTTTAAGATTATCTCCAGCAGCAATGATTGTCTATTATTGCAAAGTGATATCTCGCGTTTTCATGACTGGTGCTTACTTAACAATTTACATCTCAACATTAATAAGTGCACTGCTGTTTCGTATTCTAAGAAGAGAATATCAATGAATTTTGACTATGTTGTAAATGGATGCTCTTTACTTCGTTCTGACAAAGTACGTGATTTGGGCGTACTATTCAACTGTAATTTTACCTTTGATGATCACGTGAATCACATTGCTGGTAAAGCAAACGCTATACTAGGTTTTGTTAGGAGACAATCGAAAGAATTCAATGATTTCTTTACAACGAAAATGTTGTATTGTGCATTCGTCCGATCTATCCTAGAATATGCTAGTCCTATCTGGTCACCATTTTATTCCATTCACATAGATAGGATCGAAGCAGTTCAGCGTCGGTTCTTAAGGTTTGTCCTTCAGGGCCTTCCCTGGTCCAATCCACTTAGGTTACCGCCATATGTTGATCGTTTAAATCTGCTGTCTATGGATTCCCTTGAGAAAAGGCGGATATATGCCAGAGTTGTTTTTGGTTTTAAAGTAATTACAGGTATAATTGACTCTGACAAATTGTTGTCTATGATTAATTTCAATGTTCCATATCGCCCTTTGCGAAATTATTGTAGAATTCCGCAGCATCGCACAAACTACGGGTTTTATGAACCGGTTTCATGCATGTTAAGAGATTTCAGTAACTACTTCTCGCAATTGGATTTCCACATGAGTGTTCCGCAAGTAAAAGATCAGCTTTCTTGAGATTAATTATGTTTGATTATTTAAAATTTTTTAATATTTGTGTATCTGATTCTTTTTTATTGATTCTGTACATCTGTAAATGTAGTAATCAATTTTTGATGAAATAAATTATTATTATTATTATTCATCTATGTATATGTATAATAAGTAAAAACTGTGCATATATTTGAAGTCATGTGATTCACATTAAGTAGATTATTAAGTTTTGCCGAAATAATATCGTCGGTTCAGTGAAAAAAAACTTGCCTACCGCGTGGTCGGATTTTTTTTACGATTTCACTAAAGTAAAAATATTATAATTCCATGGTTGAGATGAAAATAAAGTAGATTTTTGTTAATTCGAAACTATCGACATAATGTCTAAGAGTGAATCCATTTGACTCTTAATTTTTAAGTAGATCGAAAAATTGTAGCTAAATTTGGCAAGAAAAGTTAACATTGGTGGTTCGGTACTAGAATGGTCACTTGCTACGCGGACGGCCCGGCCCACGAAACTTTCTGTTAATAGTTTTTTAGCACTTTCAAATTTTCCCAAAATTTTATTTTTTTTTAAATATCATACGAAATTCATCCGGATTTTACACTGTTTGATTTATTATGTGTGACCTTTATCAAACTGATCGACAAAAGAATCTTATTTTATACTGAATGGAGTTAATTAGGTGTGAGAAGGGTAATTAGGGTTAAATTTGTTAATTAAGGTTAGTTAATTAGTATCAGGTAGAGTTGAAAGAAAAGATTTCCGGATTCTACACTGTTACGCTTTATTATTCGTGACGTTTCGGTCTCTGCTGATTATGGGTACGGATTTTATTCATACCAAAATTTTAATGTTTTACCATTTGAACTTTTTAAACCTTTTTGAACGTTTTACCATTTGAACTGGGCGCAAGGAAAATCTTCAATGGTTAATTATAGTTGCCTCATCCCATTTACCAGTACGTTAACGTAAGTAATTGCATGCCCTTTTATTTTTAGAAAATAACTACTCCTAAAGATTATAATAGTTAATAACACTCCGATTTCGTAACGCTTTGTTCAATTCGTATTACGCATTTTTAACGTTCGTCGTCCTCTAACGGATCTCGTTTCCATCTGGTGAGAAATTTCCGCAACATTTGCAATATACAAGAATCATCCAACCAGCCATCGTATGTGTCAGCTGTGATCTGTCAAACGGGTAAAAAAATTGTTTGTACTCGCAGGTTGTGTAAAAAATTTCTTAATTCGGAATGTTTTGCGATTTTTCGTGAGTTGTTCGCGGGGAAACATTACGCAATGGAAACTCAAACTACTCCTCATGTTCAGAAAGGTTCGTATTGTTGCAAATCTTAGAAAATAACGCCGAAAGTTGAGTTCGTTGTTGCTCGTGAGCCGTGAGAAAGCTATATTTAGCGCCAAAATTTTATATTAGGATATTTTATTTGTTTTTGTTGCATTTTGTTATAAATTTTATGTTATAATAGCAACAACCAAGCTGATTGGAGATGAGGCTGGGCAGACGGCGGAGGGTTGAAAAATGCGTTCCAAATATTTGGGGCAGTTGTTTAAATTTGAAGAAAAAATTGTATCCTGCTGCTTGGTCGTTTTCTTTTTATTACAAATTTGTTGTATATGATTTTTAATAAGGGAAAGAAAATTTGAATCCATCGCGGCGCAAATATGGTCATTCCATTCGCTTGCAGTGATTGGGAGGTTGCTCCACAGTCCACTTGCGATGTTTATATCATAAAAATCTGATTCCTTCAACCACCTTCCAGTATAATGCAATCAGCTAATTTGATTGTTCTCTCCTTCAACAACTATCAGGGGATTTAGAAGTGACTGGAGTATCACGAAGCGGCCGTGTACGTAAAAAATCTTCGAAATTGATGGATTTTCAATCACCCGATGAAATCGAAACACGTTTAAAGAAGACTCCCACATCAAAAACACCATCATCGACTGCCTCAAAACATCATAATACGAATTTTTCAACAGCATCGACAACGTCACCTACATTTGGCCACCAGAGCCCAATATCTTCGACACAGCAGCAGCATATCTTGAAAGAAGCTCACGATAATCCAAGCAACCGAGCTTCATACAGCCCCGGAATGAAATCGTCTGATGATGATCTCTATAAACCGCTCGATTTTTTAACGGACGACGATAGCCTGGACGATTCGGGCTCCGACGAGCTGATGGATGATATTCAAATACCGCCCGATGAAGACGACGATGGTCTTATCGATCCGACCGTACGGCAAAGTATTTACATGTCGGAAAAAGTTAATAAAAAGAAGATCATGAAAGATGGGAAGGTAGGAAAAGAGCTGGAAATGATTGAGAAAATTGTAATTGAAAATTCTCTTCTTCTAGGTTGTATTTGCAGGCAAGGCACAGCGAAAAGATAAGGGCAAGACTCGTTTTACGGCGTACATGCTTTGGGCACGAGACGCTCGTAAGCAAATGCTTGATCAACAGCCCGATTTAGGTAGTGAGTAATACTTAGATCTTTGTTGCTAATTTAAACTCAATTCCGCTCTAAACCCTTATTAGATTTTGCCGGCATATCTCGGCGATTGGGTGAAATGTGGGCCAACGTACCGACAAGCGAAAAATACAGTTGGAAACGCCGTGCAAAACGATTGGGTACACGATCAATTCCGCTTAGCCGAAAAGAAACAGCTAGGGTTTTATCCACCACTTCATCGAAATTCCTAAATCGAGGGCAATCGGCAGGAAATAATCTCCAAGGTAGCGGTATTGCAACAGCTGGCGGTGGTGGCGGCCGTACGAAAAAACACTCACAAACCGATCTGTCCAGTCCGAATGATACGATCGAGCAGCATCACCATCCGCAAAAGAAAAACAGCAATAGTTCGTCGATGTACAAAGTTAGTCCGTCTGCAGCGCCTCCGATTGCAATTTATAAAGTAACCGGAATTGAACCGGTCGATGTTGCAGCCCATTTAAAATTACTGGGCGATAGTTTGACTATTATTGGCGAACGATTAAAAGAGCACGAAGGACAAATCACCGTTTCAGGAAGTCTATCCGTACTGATGGATAGTCTGTTGTGTTCGTTGGGGCCGCTGATGTGCTTGACCACACAGATTCCTGGCTTTGGTGATAAGAATCCACATTTGAAGGACGCCTTGCAAAATACTCTTGATAATATCGCGTATGTAATGCCCGGATTGTAATAATTGTGTTGTATTTTTTTCTCTCTCTTGAAGCAAATAATAAAACAGTGATTAAAATGAAAAAAAAAAAATACGTAAAACTTGTTGTACATGATTGAGTCAGATAGGGTGTAGCCTAGTAAGTTGCGTGTTAGTCGGAAGTTCCAATCGCGATCGACACATCATTTCAGCACACTACTTGGCCACCTCATTCTGCGAAAGTGAATATTCGTAGACCCCGATTCGGTCTGTAATGCCATTGAAGAACAAGAAGATGAATGAGTAGGAATGCAAGAGATTGGTGAGTTTCTTATTTTTAATTTTGCCGATGATGTTGCTTCTCTAAAAGATGTATGAATAGATATGTATAATAATTTTCTACTGTGGAACTCAAGTATAATAATATAAAGCCAGTGCGCTTTTTTATATAATTGCCCCTTTACCCTACCATACATAACTCAATAGCTCTGGCTAATCTGAGTATCTTTAGGGAGCCATGTTGGCTATTTCCTCGGTAGAAAGGAAACCTTTTCCAAGAAGATTGTGTCTTTTCCTAACTACTGCTTCACAGTGACATAAGATGTGTACTGTCGTTTCTGAATCTTCGAGACAGAAACGGCAGATGTCGGTTCCAGCTAAGCCCAAGTGGTGGTGGTTTACTCCACTGTGCCCCGTCATTAAGCCGATTAGAGTACTAATATCGCTCTTGCTGAATTTTATTATAGAATATCCTCCACTTTTTTTTTTGTGGTAGGATTAGTTTTTTTGAGAGTGACAAGCCTGGAAGTCTATTCCAGTAGATTTTATTTTCTTGTTCAACACACTTTCTAAGTATAGGGTTGTATTGCCGTTCTGGTTTTCCGCAGAATGGCTCTGGACCAATAAAATTTGTTTCTGCGCCGTTTTTGCAAGGCGATCAGCCTCTTTATTTCCCTCCATTCCATATGTACATTAAGGTTACGTCGTTCCTTTTTTCCCAGAATGATTAGGTTTTGAAGGAAAACTATCCTCGATTCGTGTTTATTGTATGCTAGGGCTTTGAGAACCGCCTGACTATCCGATAGGATATAAATAGATTTGTTGTGGTGAGCTCTCCTTATATTCTCTTGGATACATAGCTCCATTGCAATTTAGTGCAGCCTGGAAGAATGTGGCTTCTTTGCCGAGTAGTTTTGAAACCGAGAAGCTAGGACCTTTAACTCCGGCTCCATCCCCTCAGCGGTGCGCGAGTCAGCTGTATTCCAGATGGTTGATTCCTCCTTCATCTCAGGTAGCATGGATTGCCAGTCCTTGCGTTCTCTGATTATAACGTTGAAGGGGGTTTCAAAGTTGAATTTTGTCGGCATAGCGTCCGATAGTGTGGAGGTTAGAACCTCTATTTTTGGGTCTTTTAGGATTTTGAGGTGACCTCTGGTTCGTAATTCTTTTCCCTCTGTAACATCGCTTTGATAGCCCCCTTTTTTAGTTGGAGATGTATCGAAGGGATGTTTAGGACAATTTCCATTGCCGCTGTAGGACAGGTTTTCATTGTTCCTTTGATACCAAGACAAGCTAGCCTCTGGATTTTTGTAGCGAAAATCACAGCTTTTCGTTGTACAATTTTAGTCCAGCATATCGTTGATCCATATGTGACTATAGGGAGAATGATTGTTCTGTAACACCAGTAAATCATTTTGGGCTTTAGACCCCATTTTATGCCAAATAAGCTTTTGCGGGCCCAAAATGCCTTTAGTGCTTTGGCATGAGTCCATTTTAGTTTAGTTTGCTATCCAGTATGACACCTAGATATTTTACCTCATCTGAAAAGAGTATTAGTGTTCCATTTATTGAAGGAGGTATGATGTGGATTTTTCTTTTATTTGTAAATGATACTATCTCAGTCTTACTTACTTACTTACGATGTCGCTACAGCTCAAATCGGGTTTTGGCCTCGTGAATGCCTTGCCTCCATCCATCTCGGTTCAGTGACCGCGTCCTCCAGTTTGAAAATCTTAGCAGTGATTTGCTGTCTGCGTCAATCGAATCCTCCCAGCGCTTTCGTGGTTTTCCGACCGGTCTTTGTCCGTTGACTTTCCCTTTTAGTGTGCGTTTGGGAATTCTTCCGTCATCCATCCGCTCCACATGACCAGCTCATTGTAACTTTTTAAATTTTATGAGGGTTGTCACTTCTGGATTGTCGAAGATGGCATACAATTCTCTATTGTATCGTATTCTCCAGATCGAGTCTTCCCTCACAGGTCCGAGGATTCTTCTGAGGACCTTTCTTTCAAAGGCGTTAAGTAGTTTTTCGGACGCCTGAGTTAATGTCCACGTTTCGCTGCCATAGCATAGCACAGGTCTTATGATTGTTTTGTATAGCTTAAGTTTTGTTTTCCTGTGTACGTTCTTGTTTTTAATTATTGGAAGTACCGAATAATACGTCTTGTTTGTCATAATTATTCTTCTTTTAATTTCGATAGCTTCGCCCCTAGGTATATAAAGTTGTCTACTTTTTCTAGGTTATAGTCTCCTACTGTAATATTTTGTCTGATTGGCGTCTTTTTCCTAGATTGCGTCATAATTTTTGTTTTATTTTCATTAATACGTAGTCCAACTTCCCTTGTTACCGAGTCAAGGTTTACAAATACTTCCTTAGCACTCTCCAGTGATCTTGCAAGGAAATCTATGTCGTCGGCATATGCTACGAGTTGTGTGGATTTGAAGCATAGTGTTCTCTTGGTGTCAACGGGAAGTTTCCGAACAACATATTCGAGTGTTAAGTTGAAAAGTGCGAGGCCGTCACCTTGTTTAAGGCCGTTGTCTATTTTAAAACTGGAAGTCAGATCATTTTTTACTCTAACTTGTGACAAAGACTCAGTCATTGCCATTCTTGTCGGTCGGACCAGTTTCGGTGGGACTCCAAACTCCAACATGATTTTATACAGTACGCGCCTGTCGATACTGTCGTATGCTTGTTTGAAGTCAACAAATATCTGGTGCACATCAATATTATATTCCCAGCACTTTTCCAGAACCTGTTTAACTGAGAATATCTGGTCCGTGGTCGAGCGTCCAGCTCTAAATCCGCCTTGGTATTCAGCAAAACATATTTCTCTTTTCTAGAATTTTCGTCAAGATCTTATAAGACGTACACAACAGAGATATTCCTCGGTAGTTTTCGCAGCAGAGTTTGTCACCTTTTTTATAAATTGGACGTATGATGCTCTTGCGCCAATCTTCAGGAAGTATTTCCTGCGTCCATATGTCCGTGACTAATCTATGTAGGATATGCGCTATGCAGGTGTCGCCGGCTTTCAGAAGTTCAGCTGGGATTTGATCAGTGCCCGGCGCTTTGTTGTTTGGGTGGTTGCTTAGGGCTGTTTTTACTTCTTCGAGTGTGGGAGGACTCAAAGCGGATCCTTCATCAGCTGTTACATCAGTTATACCTGCTATTGTATCTGCTGCTGCTGTTCGTGTAAGTGATGGGCTCGGGTTAAGAAGGTGTTCAAAGTATTGTGCCCATCTTAGTTTTATATCTTCCGCGTTACTTATAATGTTCCCTTCTGCATCCTTGCAGAGGGTCGTTTTCGGTTTGTATCCTCCTTTCATCCTTTTAACAAGGGAATACGCGGCTCTTGTGTTGTATAATTTAAATTGTTCGTCCATGTTTTTAATTTCGTCATTATTGTACTTCCGTTTTTTTTGTCTGCATATTTTGTTTGCAAATCATCTAAGATCCTTGTATTTGTCCTGTTTGGCTCGTGTCGGCCGTTCCGTTAATATTTTGTAGGCTTGATTTTTTCGTTCTAAGGCATCTTGGCATTCGTTGTCGAACCAATCATTTCTTTGCGCCGGGGTTGTCGTCCTATCACCACCTCTGCGACAGATGTAATGCCATCTTTGATATTTTGCCACATTTCTTCTATTGGCTTGCTGGCGGTGGTATTCAGCATTGTCGCGAAGTATCTCTCCAAGGCTGATACATATTTCGCAACTATTTTCTCGTCTTTGAGTTTTCCTATGTCGAATTTAGGAACCGCTTGTGTTTTTGGGTGTCCTCGGTTTGCGATTTGACATCGGAACTTGGTCTATACCAAATAGTGGTCTGTGTCGTAATTAGCCCCTCGACATGTACGCACGTCGAGAATGCAGGAGGCCGTCCTTTTCTCTATTGGAACATCTCAGTCTTACTTGGGTTAATGTTCAAGTTCTTAGACTGGCACCAGTTCACTATCACCTCTAAGGCTGATTGTATCCTTTCCGATATTATTAAATTTTTAGGATCTCTAACCCCTTCTGGAGTAATGCGGGGAATATTTTATCTACTCCGGCTGATTTGTATGGCTTAAAGGTATTGATCGCCCATCTGATATTTTCCGGAGTGAAGATTTTACCAGCAATGCTTTTGCTGAACGGAGTTTGACGATACGTCCTTTCCTCTGCCTCTAAATATTCATTGCTGTTAATTATCTTGCAGCCTGGGAACTGTGTTGCCAATAACACTTCAAGAGGTTCCATGCTGCTTTTAGTTGAGGACCCATCCGGTCTCTCTAATAGTTCGATATCTATCGGGGTGTCTTTTGATAACACCTTTTGTAGTCTTGAGACCGTTGGGAGATCATCTATTTCTTCACAAAATCTTCTCCAAGACTCTTTTTTTAACTTTTTTAGAAGTTTGTTATATTCAGTAAGAGACTGCCTATATTCGTCCCAGTTCCCAAAGGGTTTTGCTCTATTGAACAATTTCCTAGTTTGTTTGCGTTTTGCCGCTAGTTCTTCATTCCACCAAGGTGTTTGTTTGGCCCTTTTTTGTGTAGAACGGGATAACTTTGTTCGTAATCATTAATAATATTGTTTGCGAGTTTGTTCGTGATTTTATCAATGCAGTCTGGGCTGCTTATTGGTTCCTTTTCGATACCTAGTTCGCACTCTAGGACTGAATGGTACAGATTCCAGTTGGTCCGCTTAGGGTTTCTGTATTGTCCTATATAGCTAAATGAAGTCTTAATATCAAAACAGATATGTCTATGATACGATAATGAAGATTCTTTTGATACGTGGCAATTTTCAAGTAATCAAGTAATTTCTGCCTAACTGAATTTATGAAGGTCGGTTTGTTGCCTTTACTTATTATATCTAGGTTGTTAGTAGTAAGGTACTCCAAAAGTGACTCACCTCTTTTATTGATATTACTACTTCTCCAGATAGTTTGGTGCGCGTTAGCGTCACAACTCAGAATAATTACATTTAATGAAAAATTCTTAATGAGTCATTAAGACAATCTACGCTCACAAAGGGAGGGGAAGGGAATATGTCAAGCCGTTACAAAGCGAGTCGTGTAACACCACGAAAATGCTGTGGGATAGGTTTGATAGAGGGAAATCAATAAAAATAGTGAGACTCGACGTGAACTCAGGCACTGTCATCTTGGAAACCACGCTCGACTTCGCCTTACTCCCGAGGACATTTGTAGAGGCTGCGGTGAGGAGGAAACTGTTCAGCATTTCCTCAGCTATTGCCCATGCCTCCGGAATTGAGGGAGAAATTCTCGAAGTATTTTTTCGCCGCGCTGAATGATCTCCGGTCCCTTGCTCCAATAAACCTCATTAGTTTCACTAGTAGAGCAGGCTGGCTAAATGATATGTAGGTCCACATGGTAAAAACTCGAAGGCATACAATGGGTCCACTGGTGGAGTACTTACATTGGTGTCCTATCGCTCCACGAATCTAACCTAACCTAATGAATATTTTTTAATCGGATCTACATTCGCTATTTCATGCTATCGAATTGTTGAGAAATGCTATGGTAGTTTGGAATATCATTTTGAGAAATTTGTAACTTGTGAATATGGCTTCTCGTAGGATCTTTCAGACAGGCGCTGCATAACATGGAGTTGCATGGAATATAAACTTGAAAATGAACGTCTTGTCTATATTAGACGTTGAATTCCTGTTTATAAAGGTATGTAGAATACCAGGGGCGTGTCAAAAGGGGGGCAAACGCTTGAAACTCGATCCCTCAAAGATAATCGCAGATCCCGTTAAGGAACTATTGAATCAAACTTGAAAAATGTGGAACTGTATATGCTCGAAATTCAGGGATCGCCATATTCGCACCTTCTAATACACTTGCTAAAACGCTACAAAGTGCTGACCACTCTTCAACTGAGGCTAAGTAGGCCGAGCCGAAGTGCTATTGCTGACATTAGCAGAACTGAGAACTGTCACAACTTTCGATAATATGTGGGAAAATACACAAAAAAGTGTTGAGAACTTGAACTTGAACCTTCCAGTACAACCGAAAATTAAAAACATGGACGATAATTTTAAATTACACAACACAAAAGCCGCGTATTCCTTAGTTAAAGGATTGAAAGAGAAGGCAAAATCATAAGTAATGCGGAAGATATAAACTGAGATGGGCACAATATTTTGAACCATTCCTCAATCCGAGCTCATCATCCGCACGAACAGCAGCAGCACACATAATAGCAGGTATAACTGATGTAACAGCTGATAAGGATCCTCTTTGAGTCCTTCCACACTCGAATAAGTAAAAACGGCACTGAAGAACCACCCAAACAACAAAGCGCCGGGCACTGACCAAATTCCAGTTGAACTTTTCAAAGCATAGCACATCTCCTACACATATTAGTCACGGACATATGGACACAGGAAACACTTCATAAAGATTGGCGCAAGAGCATTATACATATGTACAATTTATAAAAAAGGTGACGAGCTCTGCCGGGGAAGATCTTTGTTGTGTAAGTCTTATAAGATATGAAAATTCTGGAAAAGAGAATGAAGCCATATGCTGACAAAGTAATTGGTAAATACCAAGGCGGATTTAGAGCTGGACGATCGATCACGGACCAGATATTCTCTGTTAAACAGGTGCTTGAAAAATGTTGGTAATATAATATTGATGTGCACGAGATATTTTTTGACTTCAAGCAAGCATACGACAGTATTGACAGGCGCGTACTCTATAAAATCATGTTGGAGTTTGGAGTCCCACCGAAACTGGTTCGGCTTACAAGAATGACAATGACCGAGTCTTTGTCACAAGTCAGAGTAGAAAACGATCTGACTTCCAGCTTAAAAATAAACAACGGCCTAAGCAAGGGGACGGCTTCGCACCAATGCTTTTCAACTTAACACTCGAATATGTTATTCGAAAACTTCGCGTTGACACCAAGGCAATACTATGCTTCAAATCTACACAACTTGTAACATACGACGACATAGAGATCCTTGCAAATATCTTGAGGAGTGCTAAAGAGGTATTTGTAAACCTTGATTCGG
This sequence comes from Chorisops tibialis, assembly GCA_963669355.1. Classification (NCBI taxonomy): domain Eukaryota; kingdom Metazoa; phylum Arthropoda; class Insecta; order Diptera; family Stratiomyidae; genus Chorisops; species Chorisops tibialis. Next base: position 163,929,660 of record OY770263.1, on the reverse strand, counting down.
TAGCAAGGGACGTATTACCGAAAACATAACAAAATTTATGACTCAATCTAGGAAAAAAGACGTCAATCAGACTAAATATTACAGGAGACTTCAACCTAGAAACCGTAGCCAACTTTTTATACTTAGAGGAACCTATCGAAATATGGAAGCGAACCTATCGGAAGGATTATGATGGCAAATAAGACGTATTATTCGGTACTTCCAATAATCAAAAATTTTTAGTTTAGTTTTCCTGGGTACGTTCTTGTACCTAGGAAAACTAAACTAAAAATATATCAGAATTATGGTTGGGCGTAAAGCCCAATCATATGATATTCTAGATGAAATGAAAAAAAGTTTAATGTACCGAAAAATACGTCATCTCAAATTTTTTCGAATATTGTATTGTGACTTCTATAGATAGATAACGTTTATTAGCTTTCTCAGCTATTAGTAATTATAAAAATTTGCTTAATATTATTCTTGCTTTCTAGTTTCCATCGTTTATCTCATACTTATCATAATGATCAATTTTACTTTATTTACTTTCAAATTTTCATAACAAACATTCACATTTATACAATACTTAGCTTATACAATCAAATTAATAATAATTTAATTCTTGATAACTTATATTTTTAACATATGTTCTCAATTTCTGCTTAAAACTATTTATATTTTCAGCATTTCTAACATCTAGAGGAAGCTCATTATACATTTGAAAGCCCTCATAACATATATCTTTTTGGGATTTATTACTCGATCTAAATTCGATAACTAAATCTTTGGAATGTTTTGTTTGGTAGTTATGAGAATCACATCTATATTTAATTTTACTTGATAATAATTCCGGATAGATCCCATTAATCATTTTATAAATAAATATGTTTATATTATAATTTATCCTTTCCTGAATGCTCATAAAGTTCAGTGCTTCCAACATATCCCTAATTGCTGTATATCGGCTACATTTTAATATAATACGCATTCCCCTATTCTGGGCTTTTTGCAGTGCTTCTACATCAGTTTTATTTAACTTAATTAGTACTGTGCAACAATATTCAAAGTGTGGCGCTACGATTGATTTATATATTGGTACTCTAGTATATGCTGACACACTGGAACCAATTCTGTTAAGAAAACTACTTTTCTTTCCTATCTTTTTAATAATATGTTCCCTATGTTTGCTAAACCGAAGAGTATCATCTATAATAACGCCTAAATATTTTATATCACTAACTCGTTCTATGATATCCCCATCTCTTGATATAACTTCAATATTTAAATTAACATTTGCCCTTTCATGTCTGACTATCATACATTTAGTTTTACTTGAATTAATTTTTAATTTATTTCTACAAAGCCACGTCTCAATCATATGCAGTACTTCATTCAATTTTCTTTCTATTTCACTTGAGCTATCGCTAACAATATAGACCAGCATATCATCTGCAAATAATTTAATTTGGCATTTATTTCGTAAATACTTTACTATATCATTAATATATGGAATAAATAGTATTGGTCCCAACACTGATCCTTGGGGAACCCCGTTACTATTTACCAAATTTGGAGATTGAGCATTGTTATATTTAACGTACTGTATCCTAGGGATGGCAAAATCTGCTTTTTTCCAATCGCAGTGATCCACTGCGATTGCTCTTTTTCAATATCTGTGAAAAAGAGCAGCTCTTCCAATAGCAGTGATTTTTCCACCTCCCATGCTAGTGCGCAATTAAAAAAAAATAGTAATTTTCTGCGAAATCCTGCATCTAACAATCAGGCAGACCCTCTCAGTACCACCAGCTCAGTGCGCATAGTGAACACTTCCCCCATTTCCCCCTGGGAATGAAAAGGTTTTCTTTTACTATTATCCGATGTACGTAATCGAGTCAGGATGGCAAAAATGTCAATCGCATTTCATATACACAAGTCAAATAAAAAACCCGTAAAGCCCAATCATATGATACTCTAGATGAAATGAGAAAGAGTTCAATGTACCGGAAAATATGTCACCTCCAATTCTTTTAAATAATTAATAGTGACTTTTGTATGGGAGGTGGTAGAAGGAGAGGAGGAAGGTTTGTAATTTTTGGATATGACACCTAATGTGGTATGCAAAATATTTCGTGCTGAATTTAAGGTTTGCAGCTTTCATTATTTTCAATTGGACATAGTTTTCCTGAAATTGAGGCATTTGTATGAGAGGTGGCAGGGGAAGTGGAGCGTCTAAGATGATTTTGAAACTGCTTATCATATCATCCTTATCACCACGCTTTGGTTCAATTTCAAATTTGATAGTTCTAATATATTCGAAGGAGAAGTGCTTTTCTTGAATTTAAAATACAGATATTTGTATGGGAGGGGGTAGAAGGAGTGAAGAGGAGCTGATAATTTTTTTTAGCATTTATTGCAATTATTAAAAAACAAACTCTGGCAAAATTTTAAGTTTATACTTTTTCTAGTTTTAATGGAAATCGATATAATGCACTTAACAAAAATTATACATTTGTATGGGAGGGAGTAGAAGGAGTGTACGGATCAAAACACATTTTTTTCCCGTTATTGATATTTCTATTTTTATATTTTATGCAAAATATCAAGTTGATAGCTTTAACAGTTTCGAAGAAAAATAATTTAATTTAAATTTCAAAATTTCGTGAAATTTGTATGGGAGAGGGTAGAAGGAGTGAGGTGCAGTTGATAATTTTTTCAATACTGATTGCAATTATATAAAAATTAATTCTGGCAAAAATCAATTTTTATAACTTTGCTAGTTTAAATGAAAATCGAAAAAATGCATTTTTCCAAATTATGCATTTGTATGGGAGGGGGTAGAAGGAGTGAAGAGGAGCTGATAGTTTTTTTTAGCATTTATTGATATTATTAAAAAACAAATTCTGGCAAAATTTTAAATATAAAAAAAAATATTTCTGTACCCTTGGCGGCTCTGTGCGAGCATTATTTCTTAGCGTTACAAACGGTAAGGCAAACACAATATACTCTCAGATTCCATCTAGAGTATAAAAACACCCGGTCATCGATCGCATCGCATATAACCAAATAAAAAAAAACACCCAGTCATAGAAAACCAAACCAAAAGGGTCTAATACATATTTACTTTTTTCACACATTACCTCACACAAGCAACTTCATCATGAAAAACGTAAAGCTCTTATCGACACGGTGGACTGCAACATAAATCGGCGAAACTTGCAATAACCGCAACATGTCCTACCAACCGACCAGATCGAAACTCAGAACAAAATCCGTCAAAAAAACTCTAGCAAAGCGCATCATTGACCACTTCGGACGTTCCACACCTTACCTATCAGATCAGATCCCACCGATCAAAATATCGCTAAACAAATTCCTTATCAAATCGCAATCGTTTCATCTACATAGCTCTAATTCATTCATTCATTAGTCTAAAGCAACATCACTGAGAGCAGACACTGCTCGTGTTCTCAGTGTCAATATCAATCACCAAATATAGGTTTAATATCACAGAGCTGATGTATCGCTGATCGCAAGCGATATAACAGCAACGAAAGAGCAATCGAGAGCAATCGAGAGCAATCGGAATAATAACGTTCAAGCGATATAACAGCAACGAAAGAGCAATCGAGAGCAGTCGAGAGCAATCGGAATAATAACGTTCAAGCGATATAACAGCAACGAAAGAGCAATCGAGAGCAATCGAGAGCAATCGGAATAATAACGTTCAAGCGATATAACAGCAACGAAAGAGCAATCGAGAGCAATCGGAATAACAACGTTCAAGCTCTTTCTTCGCGCGATTGATATTTAGCGGTGGGACTTGGGTAAAATTCGACTTCCATGGGTTTCGGGATCTGATAAGAGCTTTACGTTGTTCATTGTGTAGGTAGTGTCGTGTAAAAAACGAAAACAAAAGACCCTTTTGTTTTGGTTTTCTATGACCGGTTTTTTTTTTTTTTTTGTTATTTGGCTTGCATTTGTATATATGCGATGCGGTTGTATATATGCCATGTGATCGATGACTGGGTGGTGTTCTTTTTGTCTGGCTTGTGTATATGAAATGCGATTGACTTTTTTGCCATCCTGACTCGATTGCGCTCGATCGTTTTTTCGTACATTGGACAGTAAAAGAAAACCTTTTCATTCCCAGGGGGAAATGGGGGAAGTGTTCACTATGCTGAGCTATGAGATTGAGTCTTGCTGATTGATAGATGTAGGAAAATTACGATTTGCTTAGCGATCGATGTGGAATGCGTGAGTTGCTGGACTAATATGCGAGTGCGAACAAAACCTCTGGAATTTGTAGCGATGATCATTGCGGCAATTTTATTGGTGATAGAACGTAAGCAGTATGCATTTGCTCTGCTCTTCTAATCGCAGCTCTTTTAAATTTTGAATCGCAATATGCGATTGCTCTTTTCAAATAGCAGTGAAAAAATCGCAGGTATGTGAAAAAGCATACCATCTCTACTGTATCCTATCAACTAAATATGACTCAAACCATTTATAGGCCATCCCGCTTACTCCATGCTTCCAAAGTTTTTTCAACAATAATTCTCTATTTACCGTTTCAAATGCCCTTTTCAGATCGAGAAAAATAACACCAATAATATTTTTGTTACTTAGGCATTGGTTCCATTCAATTAACAATGTCTGTATTGCAGTTTCACATGAGTATGATTTTCGGAACCCTGACTGATGTTCTGAAAGTAAATTATTCTGCTGTAAGTAGTCCGTCAGCTGTTCATTGATTATTAATTCTAAGACCTTCTCGTAAATAGGTAATTTATTTATTGGTCTGAACTCAGCTGCCTTTTTGGTTTTACTAATTTTTTGGATCGGTATTACAGTTGAAACTTTCTACTGTTTAGGAAACTCACCGTTACTAAGTAATGCATTATATAAATCACAAATTTCTTTGCTAATTGCACAATATGCAGTCTGCAGTATTTCTGTGGATATGCCCTCATCAGTTCCTCTTTTTTTTGGAAGACTTTTAATTATTTTACCTAGCTCTCATTCATCTAATAATTTAAAATGATCTAATTTCGTATTAGTGCTGATATCGAAACCCTCATTACTACTTACACTATTATCATCTTTGATACTACCTAGAATATGATCAATACTTTCAATAAAATACACATTAAAATTGCATGCTATTTCATAATCTGTATCCACGATTGCACTATCGAATATTATTTCAGAGGGTAAGGTATCTCTAATTTTACTATTTATTAATTTTTTTAAACATTTCCACATTTTATTTGGTTCACTCTTATTTTTATCTATATTATTTTCATAAAAATCCTTTTTTTTTAGATTGAATTTTTACTGCGTAATTTCGATTTTTCTTAAATATTTCCCATTCACGTGTTGAATTTCCTAATATAGCTTGCCTGTATGATTCGTCTCTCATTGTGCAGGCATTTCTTACCTCATCATCAAACCATTCTTTTCCTAACCACTTCCAAGGTATCGTGAATTGCTTTTTGGGAGCAAGTGAGTCTAATACTTTCACTAATTTTTTGATACAATTTATCCCCTTATTGTCTACCTCCGAGTCACAAACATTACTATTAGTTTTGTATAGTTTAAGCCCATCAATATATTTTTCTTTCGTATAGTGCCTGAAATCTCTTGAATATATTTTTTTGTTCCTCTCCTTAGTATTGTTTTTGTTATTTGGAAGCTCAATATAAACCATTGCATGATCTGTTATTTTTGGTGTGTGAACTACTTCAACTAGAATTTTTTTATTACAAAAAGCTAGGTCTATTAATGTTTTTGATTTTTTTGCTATTCTTGTCGGTTGTTTAACGTATTGTTTCATTACTAAAGCTAACATATCTGTCTTAAATTTTTTACTATAAAAATTATTTATATTCAAATCGATGTTAAAATCACTAATTAATAAGCATTCCTGTCTCCATGTTAATTCTTCACAAATTAATTCCACGCCTTGAAGAAAGTCTGCGTCTGATGAACTTGGTGAATGGTATATTACCGCAACGTTTCCTTGGAATTCCTATATGGGAGGTGGTAGAAGCAGAGAGGGGATGTTTGTAATTTTTGTATTATATATTACACCGAACGTGACATGCAGAGTGTTTTGCGCTGAATTTAAAATTTGTTTTTATTATTTTCAAAGAAATTGGACATAGTTTTCCTGAAATTGGGGCAAATACGGCCAGAATTATGGAAGGAGAATTCACGGATTTTCCATGATGAAAATGCGCCATCGCATTGAGCCTAAATTGTGACCGAATTTGAGGCCAGAAAAGCGTGCAACGTGTCTGCGTAACTTTTTAGAGTTTTATTTCGCAAATATCTTTTACTTGTAGAACTTTTAAGTGATAAAAAATTGAAAACTGGTTATCACCGAACTCTATTACCATGTGTCTTGTTCTTTCTTCTCCATAGAGTAATTCTAGTTTTCACTTATGCCGGTTAATTGCTTGATGCGACTCTGCCCGAAACATAACATTTTCGGTTTTACGTGCTGCAAGCTGCTACAAGTTTCCAATGAAAACTTAAAAGAAATCAAACAAATGCATATTTTTTTCTCTCAGCTTTATTACATAATTATTCCCGTATCCGAATATTATTTTCTTTTCTCTTTTGTTTTAAATTTTAATTTCCATAATGTCCTAGTTTAAAACCTCAACTGCTTAGCAGTATTTAACCGTAACAAGATGTATAACTCATTTATAACTATGAGTTTTTTTTAATATATATATATTTTTAAAGTATATATGCATTTCTGTTTTTTCTTATATTTATAAGTAAATTTACATTAGAAAAACAATTTTTGATAAAAGAAATTCGTGGTAAAAGTAAAAATAAAAGAACAAATTCGTTAGTTTTTTCGGTTTACATTTATTTTATAGTTTTCTTGAGTTCTTAGTTATACATAAATATTTTCTATAAAATTTTATTTAAATGATCAGTGCTAGGGAATTATTGATAGAAATGATCACGCTATAAAATTGTTTTGGCAGAAATTCTGAATGATCGCTAATTGATTTGATTTTTGTATTAATTATATTTTTCTGGTAAATTCTATTTACTTTTATTTGTAAAGATAATTATTTACTAGAGTTTTGTTTTGTTTATATCACTTCTAAACGAGCAAAGGTGCATTTTTGTGAGACGCACTGAAGCTGAATATTATGCGGGTTATGGTTTAGTTTCTTCTTTTTTCAAGCAAAATTTAGTTTTTATTTATGGCGATTTAATTCAATGCGATAATTTTTTTTACAGTTTTTATTTGTGTATCATTCACTTTTTGATGGTTCGATAATTTTGATTGATTAAGCTGCTAAAACAGAAAAGGAACAGAAAAAATGTCCCATTGTCTATTCGATTAAATATCTAGAGAATCGTGGATACTATAATTCCAATTGCCGTGAACATATTTAGTAATAAAATTTTCCGATAATTAAGCAAATAAATGGGAGTTTAGTGCGAATAAATTGTAATAAAAGCGGAAGTGCGACAAAAATTTCGACTTCCTCAACTCTTTCACAGAGTAATTACAATCACACAAACTGTAGAACATTATTCGGCCGCCTAAAAGAACATTACGTATAAATCAATTCTTTTATTGTTCACAATGTAAGAACGAATAACGAGGTGATATTATGGAACTCGAAACAAGCATCAAATTCGACTGGTTTTGGCATTATGCAACTTGTTTCGAGATGGAATTTTACTTGAAGTAGAAAAACCGCCTCGACCGATTTCGAAACGAGGAGAATTTGCTCCAAAGGTACATATTCTCCTTTGGATATTAATTGTGGAAAATTGCAAGTAAATATTTATATTTAGCAGTAGAACCTTCTGTATCTTTATATATGATAATCGCGCAAGAAAAAGGAAATGACCAAATCGAAAATAGAAAATCATACAGGCTTCAATGTAAAAAGATCTGTAGCAATTTGTAGCTATTTTATATATTTTTTCCTACCATAAAAGTCAAGAAATGTCGAATTGACACAATCTTTTAGAACAGACATACTTTTTGAAGAAGAAAGAACAAGTCATCTTAGAGAGTTACATCGAATTGGGAGCTTTCTCTTTTCATATATCATCTATGCGTGGTACATGTCCGTGTAACTTTTTAGTGGGTTTACCTTGCAGATATCTTTAATTTTCAGCACTTTCGAGGAAGGTAAAGTTAATTTGAAAGATTTTATGATCTAATGAACCGTTTGTAATCAAATTCTTTGCTGATCGCACGGTGAGTACAACGACGACAGCAACAATAATCTGATGCTTAGAGATTAAATCTTTAAATAAATCGACGCGTATGGGCGGGTCTTACTAACGAAAATTTTTTTCCCACGCGTTTCACTCTTTTACTATACCAGCGGGGAGGAGGACTATCATAAATTTTGATCAAATTCGCGAAAGTGTCATTTAAAAAAAAAAAAATATTCATTGCGATAACTGGAGATAAGTACTCTTTCAATAAAAATGGTACCGATAGAATTGTTTATTTTATAAAGTAGCTTTACGGTCCGATCTATGAATCAATCAAATTTAGTTTCATTGTGGTCATTTCACCATTTTAGCATTAACATTTTATATTTATTGCGTTGATACATAATGATTTGTTAGCATGCAAATTTATGTACTAGAAATACTTTCAATATGTAGAAACGCTAGCTTTATAAATTACAAGAGAAAGCAAAAAATTAATTAAAATAAAAACTTTTCATCACTTTTTTGCTCAGTTTAGCAAGCTCCCAAAATGAATAATGACCACTGTTCAGTCTCGTCTCATCGAGTCCCACACTACTCTACAACCGGAAACACTCGAAGATGTCCCATCGAGCCCCACACTACTCTACAATCGAAAATAACAAACAACAAAAACAACAATGCAATGGTTAATCAGCAAGGAAAAAAGCTGTGGAAGCTCCGGTAGCTGTGGAAGTCGGCCGAGAGGCAATGAGCTTTACGTCTCAGTTCTTTCTTTTATTTTGACGTCTACATTGGATCATGCCATACAACCCAGCACGGCACGAATGTGTTGAACGAGCTCTAGGTGAGTAAGCTTTTCAGATGCCTCATTTTTAAAGTTGGGGAAATTGATCGTTTGCAGACTCGCATTACCACCAGAAACTGGACTGGGTGATAATATGCATGCATATGTCTGACACCCTTTCACATAGGATGGCTCTTCGTAGGATTCTTTAACCATAGCTATGATCTTATCTGTAGTACCTCTTCTATGCAAATCTCGCATAACGCTGTCGAAAGCCTTCTCGAAGTCCATAAACATGAGATGTAGTGTCGGACCCATTTCGGCGGACTGCTCCAATATTATTCGTAGGGTATTAGCATGTTCTTTACCAGACGACCCTTTGCGGAATCCAGCCTGATAAGCTTAGACTGCTCTCTACAACATCACTAACATATACCACGCCAATTGCCACTATCCCGAAGGTTGCCTTTCTTCGGGATCTTGACAATGGTGCAATCCTTCCATTCCTCGGTAAAGAGTGGGCAGAGTATATCGACGGTTATTTCCGGGTCCGCTTTGAGGAGTTCAGTTGGTATTTCGTCTATACCTGGGTATTTCTTCCCCGCCATTGACAGCATGGCGGAAATTATTCCTTCCTTATCTGAGTGATTATCCCTAATAACATATGTTGGTTGGATGTTTGGCAATTGTTTTGTTTCTGGAATGTCTTCCTCTGACAATATGTTTAAAACATCAGAGAAGGATTTCTCCAATCGCCGCAACTGGTTTTCACTGATATTAAGGTGGCTGGCGGTGAAATTCCTGTTCGTCAACTGTTTTATAATCTTAAATAGCTAACCCAAATCCGCAGGGTAGATTCCGTCTTATTGGCCAGATCTTCAATGGCCTTTCTTTCGACGCATCTAACAGCCTTCTTAAGTTGTATCTGAGTATCGTGGTAGTTCTGTCTCAAGTCGGGTGTACTTTGGAAGATATCGGGTAGCGAGATGATTGCCAATTTAGCTTTTTTCTGATCGCCAACCTTGTCCTATTTGTCTTGCAAAATCCAGGGTTTCCCACCGCTTTGCACATATCCCACAGATACTTCTGTACTTGTTAGAAATGTGTTTCTGGTTGCCTCGCACTTGGCGTCTAGTGTGCGCATTTCATATCCACCCACTGCAGACGACTTTTCACGTAAAATATTAGTACACTCACATTTTTTTTGTATCTGCTGTGTACACTTTCAAGCAGGCAACCATCAAGTGATGATCGGTCTCCACTTCAGCTCCACATCGCACATCTTCTCCATCGGCGACTTATGGCCAAATAGTCGATTTGGTTCTGAGTAACACCATCAGGTTGAAATCCAAAATGATTTACCTAGTCTAGCCATAAATATTGTTACAAGGTTTGGCAACCCTGCAGAAAGGAACCGTTATATTGCATTTCTTAAAAATTGAGCTAATCGCTATAGTACGCTTGTGCTTGATGCATTTGTCATCATTTGAGTTTAATTTTTAGTGTAGTGAACATGGATTGGGGTGACAAAGAAAATAGAATTGCTGTGATTGCACTTCATAAAGTAGGAATGCAACCAAGTGATATTTTTAAGACTCTGCATACCCTTGGTATAAGCCGAATGTTTGTATATCGGGCTATTGAAAGATTTAATGATACGTCTGGAGTAAGTGACCGTGAAAGAAGTGGCCGTCCGCGAACTACTCGAACACCTCAAGCGGTTAAAGCCGTGCGCGAGAGAATTCGCCGTAATCCTCTTCGGAAACAAAAAATTTTATCGCGTGAGATGAAAATACCCCAAAGAACAATTTCACGTATCATCAAAAGTGACTTGGGGTTGGGTGCTTATCGTAGATCTACCGGGCATTTACTAACAGATTCGTTAAAAAAAAATAGACTGGAAAAACCAAACCGATTACTTTGCCGGTACGCAAACCAAGAACACCGTAAAATTTTGTTTACGGACGAAAAAATTTTTACTGTCGAAGAAACATTTAATAAACAAAACGATAGGGTTTATGCTCGCAGTGCCAGAGAAGCTTCTCAAGTTGCCCAAAAGGTTCAAAGAGGTCATCATCCAGCCTCAGTAATGGTTTGATGGGGTGCTAGCTACAACGGGGTGACAAAGTTGCATTTTTGTGAGAAGGGCGTCAAAACGTTTGCCAAAGTTTATCAAGAAAGTGTCCTTGAAAGTGTAGTGAAACCTCTCAACACGTCATTATTCAAAAATCAGCCTTGGAGTTTCCAGCAAGATTCTGCACCAGGTCATAAGGCGAAGCCAACCCAAAAATGGCTTGAAGAAAATGTTCCAGATTTTATTAAAGCTGAAGATTGGCCTTCCTCTAGCCCAGACCTGAATCCGCTGGATTACGAATTATGGTCTGTCTTAGAGCAAATGACGTACTCTAAAAGACATCCTAATATCGAATCCTTAAAGAAGTCTCTTACACATGCAGTCGCCAACTTTCCGATTGAAGTCGTGCGTGCTTCCATAGATAAGTGGCCAGCTCGATTAAAGGCTTGTGTAAAGGCAAAAGGCAATCACTTCGAATAACTTGTTGCAATTTCCGTTGTTGACAATGCATTTAATAAATAAACAATGATTTCTTAACATATAACACCTCTTTTATTTAACAGTGCTTCAAAAAGTTTGTAACAGTATTTATGGCTAGACTAGGTATAATGACTCTTGTGCTTTAAGCATATGGAATACGTTCGATTTTGTTTTTTTTTTATTTCTCATATTTCTGTCGGTTAGCGCATGCGGTGATTGCACAAGTGCTTGATGATTTTTGCTTACTTGCTCACTTGCTTACAAGACATGGTTATGTTTAATGGCTCTACTCAACTAAAAATTTTGTATGTTACGAAATTCGTTACCGTGAGTTCATCTCTCTATAATTACACAATAATGTCGACCAATTCAAAATGACCACAACGGTATCAAATAAATGCCATTATATTTGATTAACAAATGATTGAAAAAAATATATAAATACATACAAAGTTTTTTCTTATACAGGGTGGGCCATCCAGTGGTTTCTTTTTAAATTATAGGTTATTTTGACACTGAAAGCTGCTTCCCGCTCGAAATCTTGACAGGAAGTGAGTATCATACCTCCGCGGAACGAAATGAGTCACTTTACACTTGAACAACGTTGGGAAATATTGAAAACTTATTGGACAACGATTTTGGGCGAAAAATCATCTTCATCATTTTCATCTCAGAGGCTACTTTAACAAACAAAATTGCCGCATCTGGGGCTCGAAAAACCCACACGTGGCATTATTGGACCATTTTTCTTCGAAAATGAGGCTGGGAACAATGTTTCGGTCAACGACATGGATTTGAACGACCCTTAGTTCATGCAGGATGGCGCGCCATGCCACACAGCCCATGCCACGTCTTATCGATGTCAATTGGCCGCCTCGGAGCTGCGATTTGACCCCTTTGGACTTATTTTTCTGGGAAACCGTGAAGGACTGATGTTAAGCCAACAATCCAGAAACGATTCAAGCACTTAAGGCTAATATCATCCAAGCAATCCGTGAGCTACAGCCCGAAACCATCGACATGGTCTTGGAAAATTGGAGTGACAGAATGCGCTACTGCGAAGCCAGCCGAGGCAGCCACTTGAAAAAAGTTGTGTTCCATCAGTAATGGGAATGTTTGCTCTTAGTAATGAAGCATACATGGAAAAAAATTTAATTTTGTTTATTTTATTGCATTTTTAAAAAGAAACTTGTACTTGGACCACCCTGTATAATTCTATACAGAGGACTATGCGGAGGATATTTTTTATTTTTGCATTCTTTCCTCCAACGCTAAAAAAATAAAAAGATGACGCCTTCGACTAGAACAGCTAAGCATTTCGTGCTAGTTAAATCTAAATGGTTAATTTTAGGATAGCTGACTCGATTAGGTGATTGAGTGTGAGCAAGGCCGAATCAGCGATATAAGCAGACAGCGCATTTGCACAGGCAGGGCGTTCGGTAATTGGTGAGGAGATTAGGAGACTTCATGCAATCCGCTTTACAACTGTTAGATAGCTGGGCACGAGATAAAGGACTTACTATTAACCCACAAAAAACAGATCTGGTCCTCTTCTCCAGAAGAAGAAGACCATATGCTTTCAATCCACCAAACATTCGAGGAATCAATATGGTCCTCTCAAATCAAGTTAAATATTTAGGTCTGATTCTTGATAGGAAATTATCCTGGAAGGCCAATATTCAGGAACGAGCAAAAAAGGCTACGGTAGCCTTCTTCGCTTGCAAGAAGACATTCGGTTTGAGATGGGGCCTTAAGTCGCACCTCATCCACTGGATGTATACCAGTATTGTTAGACCAATTATTTGCTATGATGCGCTGGTGTGGTGGCCGGCGGTGGTACTAAAAACAAACCTGGCACCCTTACAGCTGATCCAACGGATGGCATGTCTGTGCATAACAGGTGCCCTTAGAACCACACCGACTGCAGCTCTGGAGGTGATTCTCTCACTACCCCCACTTGATCTTTTTATAAAACAAGCAGCGAGCCTGGCAGCCATTAGATTAAAAACCACTAAATCGTGGTCAGCGCCACAAATTGGTCATGGACAAATTCTAAACGTCATTAGACATCCAAACTTCATTTCATCTTCCAGAACACGCGACAGTGTTCCAAGCAGAAGTATTAGCCATTAACGAGTGTGCAAAAATTATTCTTGATAAGCAGAACAGTCTCGGAAATTGTTACATTTTCTCGGACAGCAGGGCTGCGCTTCAGGCACTCCAATCCCACAGGACTACATCCAAACTAGTGTCCATCTGTAGACACAATTTAAATCGCCTAGCGGCCATAATGGAAGTTTTTCTAATTTGGATACCGGGTCATAGTGACCTGCTAGGTAACGAGGCGGCAGATACGCTTGCACGGCAAGGATCTGCTAACATCAATTCCACTAGGAAGTCAGTCGATGTAGCACCAACAGTGCTGAAGACTAGCTTCAAACAAACTATTTTGGATTCTTTCTTGGCGGGGTGGCGGCAGCTGAAAAGCTGTAAAACGGCCAAATCCTTTTGGGAAGAACCGAACAAAAATATTACAGCTCAGCTGTTACAACGTAGTCGCTATAGTATCCGAATTATTGTCGGCCTGACCACAGGTCATTGCTTGCTAAGGCTGCACGCATTTAGGATGCGGATCGCGAGCGACAGCTTGTGCAGAGGTTGCGAGGAACACGAAGAATCTATCGAACATTATCTTTGTCACTGTCCGCAAATTTCCAACAGTCGTCTCCTTTGTTTAGGCTCTAGATTCTTCTCAGAACTAGACGACCTCAGAGGCGTCCAACATTTCAGCCTGTTAAGGTTCGCAAACCGAACCAAGTGGTTAAAGCAAGAGGAGTGACTTCCAACTTATAACAATAGGGGGAGTACAATGGGCCCAACTAGATTGTCTCAGTGCTTGTGGTTCCGTGCAACCACCCTCCTACAACCTAAACCTAAACCTAGGTAATTGGTGCACAAGTCAATTATAACAAAACGCATTTGAAGTACATACATGCTGACGAACGCCGTCTACAACGCTAATTTTAGGATCCTCTTCGGGTTCGCTCTACAATTGGCGTTGATGTCCGGAATGGAGTTGCATCGGCGCCTTTTGAACTTGGATAATCACCGCCGCGTGAGTTCATGGTGGTGGTGCATAAAAAGAAATAAACAACTCCTGGCGCCTTACAACGTGTTAAGGAATACCTGAAGATCCTTGAAATATAACAAAAGACTCAAGATCTTTTTGGTCATTCGTTAAGACAAATTTAGTAAGATCTTCTACACCTCCTTTTACAGAAAGTGACCGAACTATTACAAATCCTGCTGAGAAATCTGATCTTCTGGCTGTAAGTTTCGCAAGAAACTCTCCGTGACTACCATCAAATCAGCCTCCCTGAAAACCACCACATTCTGATTTGTCACTACCATCCATTTACTTTCGAATGCGTCTTATCTCAAGGAGCTCAAAATTCACAAATCTTGATAGCATCCCTCATTACCATTGTAAAAATTTGTTTCCTCTCTGGCTAAACCCCTCCGCGATCTATTGTGCCTGTCTTTAGGACACTTTCCAACTATGTGGAAAATGGCGAATGTTCAGCCAATCCCTAAGAAAGGAAACAAAGCGATTCCTTCGAGCTACCACCAAATAGCTAACACTTCAATCCTGTCGAAAGTTAGTTATCTTACCTGTGATCGCCAATACGGTTTCCGTTCGGAACGTTTCACCTGAGATCTCCTAGTCTATCTGACTGAACGTTTGAACTCGTGCATTCACAAATTCGGCGAAGGTCAAGTACTGGCTCTTGACATTGCGAAAGCCTTTGCCAGAGTTTAGCACGAAGATTTATTGGTAAAATTTATAGCCAACCCTTTTCAAATGGATTGTGAGTCTCCTTTTCGAACGCTCGATACGAGTCGTAATGGATGACGTATCATCTGAACCGTTTCAAATCGATTTTGGCGGCCCTCAAGGTTCTGTTCTATCCCCAACTTTCTTCTGTCAACAATATTTAATCATAACTTTGCTGATGAAAATACTTTGGAAAACACTTTTCAATTTTATTTCGTTACTGAAGCTTATCGTACTTTGCTGAATTGAACTCAGGTGACTGAACTCAGACCTTAAACTTAATCTTAGAATGGGGCAGGAAAAATAGAGTAGAGTTGAATGCCTCAAAAACTCAGGCCTATCATCTATCCCTTAAAAAGGATATTCTGACGGGTTGTTCGAATGTAGCCATCGGTAACACACAATTGCACTTTTCAGAAGAATTTACATTATTCGGCATACAACTTAAAAAACATCGCAGTTGGAGTAAACATATTTTTGATGTTGAACTTGATGCCCCCAAACGTTTTGGTATCCATCGAAGACGCAAAAAGCATTTTACGCATCACGATTTAGTTAATATCTACAAGGCCTACATTCGTTCCCGTCTTGAGTTGAACTCGCACATATGGGATGGGACACATAAAAAACAATTTGCGGTTCTCGATCGAATCCAAAAGTATGCGTTCCGTCTAATTGGAGACGAGACTATAGCAGCCTCTATAGATTCCCGCGAACATCGTATAAACGTCGGGGTACTCAGCGCTTACCATCAATGTTTTCACGGTAAATGCAACGAAAAACTGCCCAACGTTATCCCTGCTCTTTTCAATTATGCTAGGAATACACGGCAAATGCCCAAGAGTTCACTGTTAAGCCTTTATCATCGCGTAGTGAAATATATGCAGTCACTTCATCACGCGAACATCAAGATTATGGAATGCATTGCCGCCCCACGTGTTCACAGCAACTTACAACATCCAGTATTTCAAGGATAACGCTCACCGACATTTTAGACTCTTCCCTCCTGAAACTCCCTTGTAACTCCATCGTTCACCTATCCTACACCGACTTGATTGTGCATCCAATTCATTAAAGAGTGACACTCTAAGTTATGTTCGGTGCTATAAAAAAATGTAAGTGTTGAAATAATTGTGCTGATGACGTGTGTTTACTTGCGCGCAACAATTCCACTGTTTGCTCTTTGTATTCAAATGCTTGGAGGAAAGGCTGAAAATAAACGTGTGTAAAACCAAGTATTTCATCGTTTGTTGTTGAGTTGTAAGAGTTGTCAGCATGGACGGTAAGGCCAATAAGGATGTGAAGCTCGTAAAATTCGTAAGGTCTTCAATATCCTTTCGTCTTTCTGCAGGTTAAGAAAGACCGCACGAATTGCGAGAATTTAATGCAAGCGTGGGTGATGATAAGCTTACCAATAAACTGAAAATTTTCGTGAACCAATGCCTCCGACGCATTTTAGGGATATTTTTGCCAGGGTCAGCTCCGACGACTAACTATGGAAGATAGGCATTGAAATTTAAATGCGTAGAAGGAAATGGATTGAGCAGACACCGAGGAAACCAGCGCAAAACATCTTGAAACAAGCTCAAAATTATAATGACGTTGGATTTGTGGACAACGTACATGGAAAGAAGAAGTTGAAAGTAGGCTAAATATATTGTATAATAGACATATACTCTCCATGGGCAGTTCCCTATAATCGGTTCAATTTCTTATCTTTTCTGGTTTTAACAAACTTGTAATTCATCCCGTCTCCCAACTCTGTGCTCATACATAAATTTGAAAACTTGACAAATTTGAGTTGAGACTTCTAAGATCGCAGCTTCCTTGTTTCGACAAAAAACGAGAAATCATGTTTTGGTAGATTCAAGTTGTCTATTCTTATCGT
Source organism: Chorisops tibialis (assembly GCA_963669355.1). Lineage (NCBI taxonomy): Eukaryota > Metazoa > Arthropoda > Insecta > Diptera > Stratiomyidae > Chorisops > Chorisops tibialis. The sequence continues at coordinate 163,912,412 of OY770263.1, read as the reverse complement.
GTTGTTTAATAATAAAGTAAAAAAATAATTTAACTGTGTTTTCCATTCTCCAAATAAACATCGAATTCCCCATTCCATCAAAACTCTCTCATAATAAATTTGGTTTTTGCTTTTTGTTTTTTGGGTTGAAGTTTATATTTTTTTTAAAATTTCTCTCTTATACCATTATTTTCTTTTTTAATGCTTAAAAAAAATTAAAACGAAAATAATTAAAAATTACATACTATATTCTAAATATACATGAATAATAAAAAAAAAATAATAACCAAATAAAAAAATTGAAGTTAAATTGCGCTAAATAGTCCCAATATTTTTCACAAATTGCATTTACGATCTGGGCTGATCGTAGCGATCACGATGGTTATTTTCAATATTACTAGACTCAGTTTCAAATTCGCTATTTCTTATAAAAATCTCTAGTTCTGATGACGATTAATAGTTCCGATGTTAATTACAGCTGCAGTTACGACCACTACTTCCAATCTCAATCGTTTCGATCTGCTCAGATTTTTAAACATAAAATTAAAAATTATTTTTTATGCTCTCATTAATAATTATTTTCATTTTTTTTTCAATTGAGTTAATTATTTTTTTTCTAATTTAATTTAACAATTTCACGCTTCCATCGTAATTTTTTTTCCATTCTGGGATTTTTTTTCCCACATATTAATTTTTTAAATACATAATTCCTCTATATACCCCTAATAAGTGTGTGTGTGTGTGTGTTGATTTCTCTTTATTTAATTCCCAATTTTAAATTGCAGTTTTTCCTGCCTTGCAAGAAGTTTGGTTTTTTGGTTTTTAATAAATTGTTTTAATATTTAAAATCTAAAAAAAAAAGAAATCATAATAGTGAAATTATATAGCAATTATAAATCGCCCTTAATTGCGTCATAGTCCTTTGGTTTTAATTTTTTTTTATATATTTTTTTTATTTTTGTTTTAGTAGTTTTGTAAGTCTAATCCAGATTTTTATACATGTCCTCTAATTGTGGTTTAAAATAGTTTTTAAGTTGTGGCCGTTTCGATTTAAAGGTCGGAGTTAGTAGACCATTTTGTACAGAAAATGGATCGGGATGCAAGTAAATGTCTTTCACCTGGAAATCGGAATTTGAATTTTAATAGCAACCTTCTTTTTTTAAATTTTATTTCGTAAGTACCTGTTCAAATGATTTAAGTCCAGCTTCTTTGCCCCAAGCAAGCATATCAGTTAAAATCAGTTCCTTAATTGATGGATTATTGCATAAGACTGTTAACGTTCCGGGAATATTGTTTTCTTGTGCCCAGCATTTAAGGACATCTACATCGGGAACGACAACTGCTACTATACAGCTCTTTGAGAATTCGTAAAATTGAGTTTGAAAAAATCAAATTTATTGTTAAAATTTAATCGAATTGTACCTTTAAACTTTCGCCATAGACGAAAACTTGTTCAATATATTGACTGCTAGTGTAGATGTTTTCAATTTTTTCGGGTACAATATATTCGCCTTGGCTCAATTTGAAAATATGTTTTCGTCGATCGATAATTTTTAGCGTTCCATTTGGTAGCCATTTACCAACGTCGCCGGTATGATGCCAACCGTCCGAATCAATTGCTTCCGATGTTTTTTCTGAGTCCTTGTAGTATCTTAAAGTTTAAAGAAGAAAATTAGTTCGATTAGTTTGCGATTTCAAAATCATATTACACTTACCCATGGAATACGTTTGATCCTCGAACACACACTTCACCAGTATTTTGAATAGCGTAATATTCCATTTCTGGTACATCAACCAACTGGAAAGAGAAAAATGAATATTAAAATTGAAGATTACTGTTTCATGATCATTTCTCTTGATTCTGCCCATGAGTACTATTACCAGTACTCTCGATCGCAATTGGATTCGTTAATTCCGATCAGTACTTTTGATTGCATTAGAAATAATTGCTCCGATTGCGATCACAAAATTCTACCGATTTCCTAGTGAAATTGAAAGTAGTGATCTTGTTGATAAATTCACTGATCCTATTCGACATCAGGGGTAACGATCGCGGGTAGTAATGATTTTTCGACCACAGTTAAGCATAAGAATCGATCTTTTCCGACAAAAATTTATTAAGTTATATCGATCAGTTAAGGCACTTATCAAACTTATTTTCAAATTACAAAATCAATCGATCATAATCTCGAAAGTACTAATCAGTTCAGGCTGAAAATCTTACCTTAACAGCATTACATGCTACCGGTGGACCAACGTGATCTGGAATATAGTCACCCTGTACGGTCAACGAAATTGCTCCGGTACATTCGGTTTGACCGTATCCTTCAACGATAAGGCATCCCAAGGCGCATCGCATAAATGTAAGAACATTACCAGCTAATGGTGCCGATCCCACAACCATTAAACGTAAATTACCACCAAATGCTAAAAAAAAAAAATTAAATTCAACCATATTACTCCTCATTTTACATACATAAATCACGCCATCTTACCTTCATGAACTTTCTTAAAGACCAACTTATCCCATAGTCCATTTTTCCTCAAAATACCACGTCTTAGCTCGGCTTCTTTCGAATTTAATGCCATACGAAAGATGGTTCGTTTCAGAGCTGATCGTGAAATATCATTTTGGATTTTATCATAGACACGATTCAAGAGACGCGGTACAGCTGGCATTACTGTAGGCTTTAGGGCTTTGAAATCATGCGTTAGTAGTTTAATATCGCCCGAATAGAAACCAACACAACCACCGGAATAGTACATGCCATTTTCGCAGCAACGTTCGAACATATGTGCCAGCGGTAGAAATGATAGTAAGATATCACCAACTCGAATTCTATGTTCACCTGAAATTTTAAGGAAAATTTTTTTAAGGAAATTTTTATTTTTTTAAGAAATTTGGCATAGTTAATTTCTCCTAGAAAAAATTAAACACGTCCATTTATCGGATTTGCACTTGCTTGAAAATTTGCAAGATTTATATTTTCCAAACTTTCATAAGCCAGACTTTCGTAAGCCAGACTTTCACCATCCAGAATTACAGAAGCATGACATTATCCTAAAAATTTGAAGATATTAAATACAGAAGAAACAATCGAAGGTCTTTTTATTTAAAGTTTCATAAGCTTAAGGTATTTCGCTGGAACATTCTGTGCTGTTAATAAAATATGTTAAGAATTCTCGGAGTTCATATTTTTGGTAGAAGGCTGAAGACAATTCGTGGTTCGATAGAAGTGGTAGGTGGTGAAATGGTAGATGCAGCTGTATTAATTTCAGTTTTCGCCAAATTTCACGCTATAATTGGCTTCTGCCGGTTCAAGTGGACAGGTGGCAGTTCTCCGACGGCCACAAATTACAATTATAAAGGTCAACCTTAATGTGGATAAAATTGCCGATCCTATAATAAATCGAGGGTATGCTACCATTCGATGCGAAAAATCATCCACATTGGGCGGAGAGAAAATATATGCACGCCAAGTGGAAGGCAAAAAAAAACATAACAGGGCTACGATTGTGCGTAATGCGCAATCTTACGATACTCTAGATGAAATAAAATTTTTTTGTGACCCCAAGAAATTTTGTATGTGGAGTGTTAGAAGGGATGATAGCATTGAACTAATTTTTTCCCCATCATGCTAAAGTAGCTATAAAAATGTTTTATTCAAAATGCTTACTCCAAAAATTGAATAGGAACTGAGAAAATTAGTGTGTTATGTTTTGTGAAAATGTGCAGTTTGTATGGGAGGTGGTAGAAAGAGTGGGGGGATTTTAGTGATTTTTTCAAAAATAACTAGGAATATTATAAAATTGACATCCCTTATATTTCAGACTAATGCCATTCATACTTTTCAAGAAAATCGATTTTTTGTGAAGTTGTGAAACTGTGTCATATTGTATGGGAGGGGGTAGAAGCAGTAAAGCTAATCAAATATTTTTTTCTGATCTTAGTGATAATGCTAATTATGAATTTATTACAAAATATGAGCTCGATAAATGTTATATGTTCTGAGAAAATCGTCTTAGAGCTTTTCATGAAAAGGTGATGTTTGTATGGGAGGGGGTGGAAAGATAGAGAGGACGCCAATAATTTTTCTACTGTAGATTTAAATCATTATGAAAGTGATATATCATAATATATATATATATATAATTCAGCCTAATAGCTTTTATACTTTTCAAGTAAATCCATTTATTGTCAAATTGCGAAATTGTGTCATTTTGTATGGGAGGGGGTAGAAGGGGTGAAGCTAATCGTCTAATTTTTTTTGGCCTTACTAACAATTTTAAATAAATATTTGGTGCACAATTTCAGCCAGCTAAATTTTATACGCACTGAGTAAATTGGCTTAGAATAATTCATGACAAGTACAGTTTGTGTGGGAGGTGGTAGAAGGAGGTCTAGGACACGCATAATTTTTTTACGGTAGATTGATATTATCTTAGAATTAATATATTCCAAATTTCCGGCCAATAGCTTTTATACTTTTTGAGCAAATCCGTTTATTGTCAAATTACGCAATTATGTTATTTTGTATGGGAGGGGGTAGAAGGGGTAAAGCTAATCGGCTAATTTTTTTTGGCCTTACTAACAATTTTTAATAAATATTTGGTGCACAATTTCAGCCCGCTAAATTTATATGCACTGAGTAAATTGGCTTAGAGTAATTCATGACAAGTACAGTTTGTATGGGAGGTGGTAGAAGGAGGAGGAGGACACGTATAATTTTTTCACAGTAGGTTGATATTATTATAAAAGTAACATATTCAAAATTTCAGACCAATAGCTTTTATATTTTTTGAGCAAATTCGTTTATTGTCAAATTGCGCAATTGTGTAATTTTGTATGGGAGGGGGTAGAAGGGGTGGAGCGATTTGGCCCGTTCACGAACTTGACCTTACTTTTTTGTCAAAAACGACGTGTACAAAATTTGAGCTTTCTAGCTCAACGCGTTCTCAAGCTAGAGAGCGAACGGACGGATGGACGGACGGACAGACATCCGGTTTTGAGATTTTTGAGTGATAATATTATCTTCTGTATCATTCATTTTTTTCTCCGAGCCTTATTTCTTGGCGTTACAAACTTTAGAGCAAACTTATAATACTCTCAGATTTCATCTAGAGTATAAATAGCAGAAGTAGCAATTGCTAAAGGAGGGTAGGTGTGTAGGTAGGCCTAGACACAAGTCCGGGTGCACATAGATCATAAACTAGTCCATTGTTATGCCACAGGATCCTAGAGAAGACACCTGCCCGGTGATCCAGCCGGAGCTCTCTATGAAGTGTTGAAGGCTCCTGGCTTCCACATTTGCCGAGGCTATCGAAGAAGTGTGCACCTAGGTGGCATTTCCTTTTCCTAGAGAGAGCATAATAGGTAGATGAAGAATCATTTCTTCTTCTTTCTCATTTTTGCAACCCCTGCAAATATCATTAAAAGGAAGGCCAAGCCTCTGAGTATGTTCCTGAACGAGGAACTTTTGGAAATTATTAAAAATTACTTCTGAGTTTATGGTCGCAACTTTTAACACTTACTCCAATTTTCGGTCATAGTAATCGGCTATGTGGGCTATAGTGGATAAATTCGAGTCAATATATCCACTATTGAATGTTCCTGAGTCAGTGAAAACGCACAGGTCGAAGTACCGAAAATATCAAAGCTTTAGTTTAAAATGAGCCAAATCGGTCGATTTCACGCCGGTCACAGGAATTGGCAATCTCTTAGTTTATATTGTGGCGAATTTCGCGTAAAGATCTTGGTCTACAGCCTTACAAGATCAAATATCTCTTAATCATTAGAAGCGCCGAGAGTTCTCTGATCTGTTTGAAACACACTACAATGATCCAGAAGACGGAATGATACGCTCAGGTTAAGCATTGAGAAAAACCTCCTAGCACTTCACTTCTAGTTTTGGAGCCAACAGTATAAAAGGATATGGACTCTCCCTCCCGTATTTCATCTGCCTCCCACTCTCAGGGGATGATGTGAGGAAATTATTATCAAAATCCCAAATCCAATCTTGGCAGAGTGTAGTCTGTGTTTTCGGTTAAATTATCGAAATCTTCTAGAATTAAGGAGTGACCAGTTTGAATACAGGTCCATTGACGAGTTTCTTTGAGCCGGGGGTGCCATTAGTTTGCCAATAATGTGGAGAGATAGAAGATGAAACAGTACAACTAATGCAGCGGAGGTTATAGTTCTCAGAGCCCCACTTATGCACAAACTTGCTGTTTTCTGCACCTTACCGAGGAGAGTGCGGTTTCTCTCTGTCGTTAGAGCAGTCCTCCACACAATCACACCACATAGCATAGTCTTATGACAGCAACGACAACTTTAGGCTGAATTTCCCATTTTATATTTCTGGCCTTCTTACAATAGTAAAGCGCCGAAGTACTGAAGAAACTATGGGATATGTGCAAAGCGGTGAGAAACTCTGGATATCGCAAGATACATACGCCAAGTTTGCAATAGGAAAAAAGCCAAATTGGAGATTACCCATCAATCCGATGTCAACTAAAGAACTCCCGGCTTAAGACGGAACTACCGCAATGGTCATGTACAGCTTAAGAAAGCTGTTCGAAAGCGATAAGAGAAGAGTCATTGAAAATCTGGCTAATAAAGCGGAATATGCGGCTTACCTTGATTCATGTGTTCGCTGTTTAAAATCATGAAGCAGTTGACGAGTAATAACATTCATCTCCGATATTTTTCAACATCTTCTCACATGAGAATATTTCAAGAACAAAATGATTAGAGATCATTCAAAACAACAATCCTTTATTAGGGACAATTCCACAGATAAGGAAGTAATTATTTACGCGATTTGATGCGATGACTCCTTAGACCTGGAACTAACCGCTTCCCTTCTCCCTTTGTTGAGGTATGGGATTAACGAACATATCTGAGTAAATGGAAGCATTTTCAAAAACTCGCGTGAACATAGGATGCGCTGCTTTTTCTGAATCACTGTGAGCATTCTCGGTACCCACATGTCGAGATGATCGTGGAGGATATTCAAAAACAGTAGGCTTTCGACGACCAAAATTTAAGGCGTATCCTGTATCCGATGCATACAACATATAGAGGTTAATAGATATTTCAGTCACGAAACGAAAGTGAGAATGAATAAATCGCAAAGACCGAACAGCTTCAACTCGGGTTCTCGATTTACTACCAGGTGTATAAGCTCAAATCCGCTATATACACATTTTTTTTTGGCCGGGATCAATCCACAATTCCTTGCGTTTAGAATTCTCGAAATATATGCATTTCATCACCAATCACAATCCAATGCAGAAACGACTTTCTTTTTTGTCTGGTGACCAAGACTTAGCATGTGTTTGGCGTCGCTACATCTCCCTATAGTTCAATTCATGCGGCACGCATTTTCAAATCTTTTGAAACTTTCCCATGATACATAGACACATGGACATGACTGATTGAGTAATATCCAATTGCTCGGCAAGTATTTTTTGGGTATCGTCCTTATCCAAAAGAGCCTGCAATTGATGGTTCTCTATCTTCCGGGGCCGATTTACACGCTTCTTGTCGCTCAGGTCAAAATCGCTGCCTTTGAACCGACAAACTCAATTTCTGCATGTTCTTTCGGATAAAGCTCTGTCATCATCCACTTCCACAAGCGTTCGATGGGACTTGGTAGCCGATTTCTTCAAACTGAAGCATAAAAGCAAAGCTTCCCGCAATGCTCTTTTTCTGGCACAAAACTAGACATGGTTATTAAAAGATAAATATATGTTATTGCACGAAATTGCTGACGATGTGCACTGATTAATGTTGCCATATGTTAAAATCAAAAAAAAAAAGTAAGGCGTGTCCATGGTAGCTTAATACACTCAATAACGCTATCTATGAGCAAGCAGCGAATTTATGCTTATACACCTATTATTACAATTGATTCAATTATGCTTTCCATGATCACTTCTAGGGTTGCCGCCTCTTATTTATTGGTCTCTATGATCACTTTTGCATTCGTTATAATAAATACATACATCGATCATTGCCTTGATCGCCTTCAGTATAGTCTCCTCGATTATCTGGCCAGACAGAAAAACTTTCACGAAATTTCCCTCACGATACACTTCAAGAGTGCTTCTACCATCATGACCACAATGCAGACAGTAGAAAATTTTCGGAGATAATTGGTTCTAATTTGAACAAAAAGTTTTGTTTTCTGTGAAATACACAGAAAATATCGCAAGTGTGAAAATGAAACAACGACGTTCATTGTCGTCCGATTATATCGTCTCACTCTGCTTTCAAGTTGTATTCTTAAAAAAAAACTTAACAGGACTACATAAAGCCCAATCATGAGATACTCTAGATGAAAGAGAAATTTTTTGATTTTGAGAAATTTTTTGATTTTGAGAAATTTTGTAGGGGAAGTGCTGGAGGGGCTGACGACATTGAACTAGTTTTTCCACATCACGCTAGAGTTGCCATCAAAATGTCTTATACAAAATTTAGGATTCAAAAATCTAATAGGTACTGAGAAAACTAGTGTATTAGATTTAGTGAAATTGTACAGTTTGTATGGGAGGTGGTAGAACGAGGAGCGAAATTTTAAAAACTTTTTCAGAAATTACTAAAAAAATCATGTTTTTGACATGTTTTAAATTGCAAATTAATGGAATTCATACTTTTGAGTTCTTGGTTAGTCGAACGGTAACTTTCCACGTAGTACAACCTTATAATATCACGGATTTGATGCATGCGTCAAAAATCCGCAGCTTCGTGCGAAGGGAGATCTCTCTTAACCTCAATTATCATATAAGTAAAATATTCCGAATTTGAGATCAATAGCTTTTATACTTTTCGGGCAAATCCGTTCATTGTCGAATTGCGAAATTGTGTCATTTTTTCATGGAAGGGAGTAGAATGGGTAAAGCTAATAGTTTAATTTTGTTTAGTCTTACTAATAATTCTAAATAAATATTTAGTGCACAATTTCAGCTCGCTAAATTTTATACACACTGAGTAAATTGGCTTAGAGTATTTCAAGAAAAGGTAAAGTTTGTATGGGAGGTGGTGGAAGAAGAGGGAGGACACAGATAATTGTTTTTACAGTAGATTGAAATCATCATATAAGTAATATATCCCAAATTTGGTATCAACAGCTTTTATACGTTTCGAGCGAATCCGTTTATTGTCGAAATGGGAAATTGTGTCATTTTGTATGGGAGGGGTAGACGGGGTAAAGCTAATAGTATATTTTTTTTTTTTTTGGTCGTACTAATAATTCTAAATAAAGATTTAGTGCACAATTTCAGTTCGCTAAATTTTAAATGCACTGAGTAAATTGGTTTAGAGTATTTCATGAAAATGTACACTCTGTATGGGAGGTGGTGAAAGGATGAGGAGGACATGCATAATTTTTATACTATAGAAATGTATAATTTTTATACGATAGACTGATATTATCATAAAAGTAATACATTCCAAATTTCAAACTAATAGCTTTTATGCTTTTCGAGCAAAACCGTTTATTGTCAAATTGCGAAATTGCGTCATTTTGTATGGGAGTGCGTAGAAGGGGTGGAGCGATTTGGTTCATTCATGAACTTGACCTTACCTTTTTGTCAAAAACTACGTGTACAAAGTTGGAACTAGCAAGCTCAATGCGTTCTTAGAGAGCGCACAGACGGACAGACGGACGGACATCCGGTTTTGAGATTGAGCGTTACAAACTTAAAAGCAAACTTATAATACTCTCAGATTTCATCTAGAGTATAATCAGAAGCAAATTTTCTGGATTACTGATATTATAACACTAAAGTGTATACGCACGAAAGAATAAAAGTGAACAGCGTAATGATAATAATGATTCCTTAATGCGTTCTTCAATCGGTTATATGATCGCCCCATAATAGTTTTGATCTTGAAAGAAAAGATTTCCGGATTCGACACTGTTACGCTTTATTATTCGTGATGTTTCGGTCTCTGCTGAGACCTTTATCAGACTCTCAGCAGAGACCGAAACGTCACGAATAATAAAGCACAAGAGTGTGGAATCCGGAAATCTTTTCATTCAATTCGAAATGCACTGTGAAAACATTCACCAAATCAGTTTTGATCTTCTTACAACTGACTCAATTATAGCTCTCTAGACTCTCCACTCATCATTACAATCATCTCTTGCAAAAACCTTTTAGATAATGGGACGTTGTTTTAATAGAACGATGAAATCAATTAATTAAATTGTTTATTTTCAGAACTCTCCATAACTCAATAATTTTAGCTGCAGGTTCTGTTCATAGACAATCTCATGAAAAAGTTGTCTGACGTCAAAGTTTGTTCGGCACAAAGGAGTTCCAATTTCGTTGCCTTTAACCCACTTCGAACAACGAAAAATTCCGAAATTGAATCATATCCAACGATGACTCCACAAAATCTACACATTAAATAACCTATAAATGTTCTGCAACGCATCCTTAAAACTTTAAAATCCACGATAATTCACCCCTCACAAATAAGTCAAATCTATTATTCCAATTCCAAACTAAAAAATCAATAGTCTACAGCTGCTACGTTCACAACCATACGTAATGAATATTTTGTATCCTTCATGTCCTTTTCACAATGGCATTTTAAACTTCGTTGCAGCATTGCAATTAGGTCAAGAGTTTGGGTCTCATTGGAAAGGGTGTTGTAACGATTTGGCCTGGTTTTCGCAGGATTTAGGGTATGGATTGAATCCAAATGTGTTTTTTGGCATTCTGGATTTTGGAGCATGAAATTTGTTACGGCTGAAGTCATCTTGTGGTCTAGATTGGTTTATTCTGGAAATGGTATAAAGAAAATAGGATTTGTGCGTTAAATGACTCAGGATTGGTAGATAGTCAAATGAGTTTATATAGTTTTATCTCCTAGTGTTGAGGTTTGTGCGTAGGGACATAGTCTTTAAATTCATGATGAGCGTAGAAAGCCTAAAGTTTAATACATTTACAATTAATGATAATCAAAAAACCTGCCAACAAGTCGGGCGCAACTTTATTATTCTTGGAAAAATTTGAAGATACGTGGGAAGCCAATATACTGGTTAGAGTGAGTGGATAGGGAAGCCTAAGTGAACGGGGCAGGAATGTTTGCAATTATTTAACATTTAACTGCGATAGATATTTCATTCCTTTTTTATGCAAGTTAAGCTTTGTAATTTGGTGGAGAGGGGTTGAGGTGGTAATTGGTGGTGAGTTAGTAATTGATTCCTTAAATCACGTTCAAAATTTTCTGTAAAGAAAAGAAAAGCGAAATTTTTTTCATGAAATCTTACATTTGCATGGGACAATAGTAAAGTTTGTGATGCAGTTTTATTTCGATTCTCTTGAAAAGTATTCGTGCAAAATTTCAAGTTCGTAGCTTTTAATTTGTTCGTTATTAGTTGATTTATTGAAATTGGTCGAAAGCATATTTTTGTATGCAAGGAGATAAAAGTGCAAAGGGGATTTCAAAACTTTTAATGCAACTTTGTTGTAAATATTTTTAAAAGTGTTTGTGCGGAATTCCAAGATAACAGTTTCTAATCGTTTGATGATAGTTGATTTCTTAAAAATGGTCGAAAAAATATTTTTGTATGGGAGAGGGGTAAGAGTTTTGAAGGTATTCGGCCAGTTAATATCTTGAACTGTTATGCATTTTTATACTCTGGATGAAATCTGAGAGCATATTGTGCTTACCCTACCGTTTGCAATGTTACAGGGTACAGAAGTAATGTCATTTTGAGCAAATAAGAAACTTTAAGTTCGAGAACATCCCCCCACTCCTTCTACCCCCTCCCATACAAATTTCACAAAATTTCGAAATTTCAAGATATACATTCTTCCCTGAATCTGTTGCAGTTATTAACTTGAAAATTTGGCCATGTGAATACCATTAATATAAAAAAACATTCTTTCGATCCGCTCACTCTTTCTACTCCTCCCATACACATTGACTTTCCACCCGTCCTTAACTTGTCGCAAGAATAATAAAGTTTCGCCCGACTTTTTTTTTAATACGAATTCTGGATATTATTTTCTACCACCTCCCGTACAAATTCCATAACTATCGCTAAGATTATTAAAATAATCTCTAGAATCAAAGATTACTCAAATATTTTCCTTGTACCTACTACCACCAATCATATAAACTCCACAGATTAATATTTTAGTAGCTCTTTCTTGATGGCAGCGAAAATAATATTAATTTCAAATCTGTAAATGTTTACACAATATTAGAAAAAAAATTGTTTTTCCACAACCCCTTTTACAACCATTCACGTAAATTAATTTCACAATTTATTTAAGCAGTTGGCGCAATAAATTATAATTCCCTAACTTTTAGAGCACTGGATGCTTAGGCCTTTATAATTTCATAGATCATTTTCTTAGCAACTATCGAAGATATTTCCTTCAAATTTGTTGACGGTTAGAGTGAGCTGAACAAAAATTTAAGTCCACCACTCCAGAACTAGACGACCTCAGAAGCGTTAAACAGTCGAGCCTGCTTCGGTTCGCAAACCGAACCAAGTCGCTAGCACAAGAGGAGTGACATCAACCTCATAATTAACAGGAGGACTACAATGGACCCAACTAGATGGCCCAGTGCATTTTGGTTTTTTGAAACCACCCTTCTACAATCTAAACCTAAGTCCAATATTTCCTCTATCACCTATCATTCAAAATTGATGTATTATTTGAGTGGAATTCAGTTCAAGACGCATTAGGCAGATGGAATGAATTTTAAAACTAATCCTGCGATTGCGACGGTGCTTGAGGATTTGATGGTGTCATTAGAATCGAGCAACGGTGATGAATTTGTTGAGATCATCAAATCGTATATAGGATATCATTTAGAGGTTGTAAATCAGTATACCGAAAACCTGGTAATAGTTCTTTCAGCAAAGATTGGAAAATTAAAACAAATTTGCTTTCAGATTTTCAATCGTTTTCCACTGCTTCGAGCAATTTCCAGACCAAAAATAGAGCAGTACGCTTTGCATTTGTTCCGTGCTAGAGTGCACTGCTAAAGTACCATTAATTAGAATGGAAACGTCACGGTAGGTTCTATATAACCATTATATCACTAAAGGGACCATATATACCGCGTTTTCGTTGAAGATGAGGCAATTTCGAATCGAGAAATTATGCGAATAGTTCAAAATAGGTGTAGTAGGAATAAAATTACTGAAAAAGAGTTATCTGATTAGCTGGATGGCCAGGCGCTGACTGGAAAAATTCAATGTACCTTTAAATGGTTATAAAATCTAATTTGATGCGTAATTTTTATTATTTTTTTCGGTTCACAACAAATGAATCTTTATACTAATAAAGAAAAAGGGTCGAAAAAATATCATTTACATATCTTCTTCTTCAATGGCACTACAGGCCAAATCGGACTTTGACCTCCTGATCTTCAGGTTCCTTAACATTTTATTTGTTACTGTGAAAAGGGTTATTAGCTCTTCGCACAACCCTCTATCTACGAGTTTTCCATTTTCGCAGATTGAGGTGGCCAAAATATACTCAAGCAGGCAGTGTGTTGAAATTATACATCGACCGGGATTTGAACTCCCGACCTACGTATTGCAGACTAACATGCTACCTACTAGGCTACACCCTAGCTACATATATCATATAGCTATATATATATCGTTTACATATAAATAATTTAAAATTAAAACCAAACCTTTTCAGTAATATGTAATATTCTGAATAAAAACTTTGAAATTTGGACAAAATTCTCCATTGAAAGGTTTATTTTTCGGTTATGACCAAAAATTAATACTTTCTCACAAATTATAACAAAATATTTTTACTCTAGATGAAATCTAGATATACTGTGTTTGCCTTACCGTTTGTAACGTTAAGAAATAATGCTCGCACAGAGCCGCCAAGGGTACAGAACTATTTGTTGTCGCTCAAAAACTTCGATTCCGAGTTGCTGTCCGTCCGTCTGTCCGTTTGTCTACAGTATAACTCTCGAACGCTTTGAGCTATCGTGCTGAAATTTGTTGTGTGTCATTTTTAGCAAAAAAGTAACTTTAAGTCCGTGAACGCGCTACATCCCCCTACTCCTTCTACCCCCTCCCATACAAATATCTGTATTATAAATTCAAGAAAAGCATTTTTCCTTCGAATATATTAGAACTAGCGAATTTGAAATTGAATCAAAGCGCGGTGACAAGGATGATGATAAGCAGTTTCAAAATCATCTTAAACGCTCCACTTCCTTTGCCACCTCACATACAAATGCCTCAATTTCAGGAAAACTATGTCCAATTGAAAATAATGAAAGCTGCAAATCTTAAATTCAATACGAAATATTTTGCATACCACATTAGGTGCCATATCCAAAAATTACAAACCTTCCTCCTCTGCTTCTACCACCTCCCATATAAAAGTCACTATCAATTATTTAAAAGAATTGGAGGTGATATATTTTCCGGTACATTGAACTCTTTCTCATTTCATATAGAGTATCATATGATTGGGCTTTACGCCCAATCATAATTCTTTTATGTTTGATTATTAAATTTGCATTTCTATAATTAAAAAAAAAAACCAAGTGTTAATAACTTCAAAACGAATCAATCAATTGGATTGCCAATACACCAGTTCCTTCACCAAGGGCTCAATTTAATGATATTAAAAAAAGAAGTGGTAACCGGCCAGTAAGCAAGCCACGCAAGCGATGGGAAGACTCGGTTGATGAAGATAGCAAAGCCATCTTAAAAATTAGCAGCTGGAGGACGCAGTCTTTGGATCGAGACGATTGGAGGCGACGACTTCAGGAGGTCAAGACCCGATTTGGGCTGTCGCGCCATTGATGATGATGATGAAAAAAAATGTTTAACGCTTCCAACGGCATCAGTAAAATTGTTCGTCTATAAAACACTATAAAGAAATACCATCACGAATTGAAGTTTTTTATGAAATGTTGCCGATACGTTATGGTTACCACTATAACAGTCTTGGTATTCAATTATGTTTACATGTTTTTGTGTTGCTCTTTTATGTTTCAGTTTCATATATTCGAAAATTTATCAGTGATAAAACAACTGTTATTTATTATTATAATAGGAATAGTAACCGTTTACTATGAAAAATCCACTTTTTCAATCCTTTTTCAGTTAAATATTTCAAATTTGTTTCATCGGAAATGGGATATAAGATAATAAAATTTCTCACCAAAACAGTTTTATAAAAGAACCTATTGTTGCGGACATGCAATCGATTGTTGCTTAGTTTTGTAACAGGCCCATCGTTACCAAATCCAAGCCAAAATTTTTTTAGTTGTATAATATAGTTATCGTGACCGACTTATAGTTAGTTCATAAAGTTGCGGCACCGGTTATTTTAAGTTACATAAATTAACGGCAGAAAGGTTGCCGTTTTAAATTGTAAAAAATTTGATTTATTATAATTTTGCTACAAATAATAGAATGCTATGTAACTCTTATAAAACCTATTAAATATTCATGACTTCTGTATTTCGATTTCACAATATTTACTACATGTTTAGTGAAATACACGATTTTGTGAATTTTAACATTATTCAAATTCAAGTTGCTGCCCTGGTGCGGTGCATAACTTGCACTTGTATATACCACATGAATTATACATAAAAAAGCTATTGTATCCAAAGTTGCCTGCAGAGAGTAAAATTCTAGCTTTGTGCCTTGAAGAATCACAAGGACCTCTGTCTCTCCCAGATCCCATAACTTGGTAACGAAACACAAAGCTAATTACTTACAATAAATTATCTCAAATGTAAAAGGACTCTTTCTTACCTAATTGTAAAATTACAGCACAAACTCCTGCTACAACATTCGCATGCGTTAGCATTACACCTTTCGGATTCCCTGTCGTTCCGGACGTATAACATATCGTGCATAGATCTTCCGGTCGTGGAGGCACTTCGGGATGACTCATTTTAGCTCCTAATGTTTCGACTTCTTCGAACGTATGAATTTCGACACCTCGTGATTTTGCCCGTTGTTTTGTTGCCGGCCTGACCGGTTTAATTGCTACCAATCTCGTTAGGGATTTGGGAGCCTTATCGAGCAGCATATTCGCTTTGGCGTCATCTTCGACCACAACTATCGTCATATCTGTTTGTTTTATAATAAAAGCACAGGCATCTGGTCCGAGAGTATCATATAAAGGAACTACAACTAGCGAGTAACAGTAACATCCTTGTTCGAAAAGGATCCATTCGGGACGATTTTGTGAGTAGATACCGATTAATTGACGAGCTTGTAGGCCAAGCGATATTAAACCGGAACCAAAATTTTTAGCACGTAATAGCGTTTCGTCGTAATTTATCCACTGGAAAAGAAAGAAACGAGATATTAATTGTTATTCTATATATTTTGTTTAAAGTTTACAAATCTACATCTACAATGGCGCTACAGCCCAAATCGGACCTTGGCCTCCTGATATTCAGGTTCCTTAATATTTTTCATTACTTATTGTGGAAGGATTGTTAGCCCTTCGCACAACCCTCTTTCTACGAATTTTTCATTTTCTTAGATTGAGGTGACCAAGGTATATCCAAGCAGGCAATGTGCCGGAATTATATATTGCGCCGACCGGGATTTAAACTCACGACCTTCGCATTACAAGACCAACACACTACCTACTAGGCTACACTCTAGTTTAAAAATACACCGTAGATTAATTTATTTTTATACTCTAGATGAAATCTGAGAGTATTATAAGTTTGCTCTAAAGTTTGTAACGCCAAGAAATAAGGCTCGGAGAAAAAAATGATGAATACAGAAATTAATATTATCACTCAAAAATCTCAAAACCGGATGTCCGTCCGTCTGTCCGTCCGTCCGTCTGTCCGTCCGTCCGTCCGTCCGTCCGTCCGTCCGTCCGTCCGTCTGTGCGCGCTCTAGCTTGAGAACGCATTGAGCTAGAAAGCTCAAATTTCGTACACGTCGTTTTTGACAAAAAAGTAAGGTCAAGTTCGTCAATGGGCCAAATCGCTCCACCCCTTCTACCCCCTCCCATACAAAATGACACAATTGCGCAATTTGACAATAAACGGATCTGCTCGAAAAGTATAAAAGCTATTGGCCTGAAATTTGGAATATATAACTTTTATGGTAATATCAATCTACCGTATAAAAATTATGCGTGTCCGCCCCCTCCTTCTACCACCTCCCATACAAACTGTACTTATCATGAATTACTCTAAGCCAATTTACTCAGTGCGTATAAAATTTAGCGAGCTGAAATTGTGCACTAAATATTTATTTAACATTGTTAGTAAGGCTAAAAAAAATTAGACGATTAGCTTCACCCCTTCTACCCCCTCCCATACAAAATGACACAATTTCGCAATTCGACTATAAATAGATTTTCTCGAAAAGTATAAAAGTTTTTAGTCTGAATTTCGGGATATATTACTTTTATAATAATTTCAATATACTGTGTAAAAATTATTTGCGTCCTCCCTCTCCTTCCAACCCCTCCCATACAAACTGCACTTTTTCATGAAATGTTCTAACCCGATTTTCTCAGAACATATAACATTTATCGAGCTCATATTTCGTAATAAATACTTATTTAACATTATCACTAAGATCAGAAAAAAAATTTTTGATTAGCCTTACTGCTTCTACCCCCTCCCATACAATATGACGCAGTTTCACAACTTCACAAAAAATCTATTTTCTTGAAAAGTATGAATGCTACCAGTCTCAAATTTAAGAAATGTCAATTTTATGATATTCTTAGTTATTTCTGAAAAAATCACTAAAATCCCCCCACTCTTTCTACCACCTCCCATACAAACTGCACATTTTCACTAAATCTAACACATTAATTTTCTCAGCTCCTATTCAATTTTTGGTGTAAGCATTTTGTATAAAACATTTTTATAGCTACTTTAGCATGATGGGGAAAAAAATAGTTCAATGCTATCACCCCTTCTAACACTCCTCACACAAAATTTCTTGGGATCACAAAAAATTCTATTTCATCTAGAGTACCGTAAGATTGCGCTTTACGCGCAATCGTAGCCCTGTTATGTTTTTTTTTAAGATGGAATTTTTGGAAAAAAAATGGAACTTTTGAACAATGCAAAATTAAAAACATAACAGGGCTACGATTGCTCATAAAGCGCAATCTTACGATACTCTAGATGTCATCACAAGAAATTTTGGATGGGGAGTGTTAGAAGGGGTGATAGCATTGAAATAATTTTTTCCCCATCATGCTAAAGTAGCTATAAAAATGTTTTATACAAAATGTAAGCTCCAAAAATTTAATAGGAGCTCAGAATATTAGTGTGTTAGATTTAGTGACAATGTGCATTTTGTATGGGAGGTGGTAGAAAGAGTGGGCGGATTTTAGTGATATTTTAGTGATATTAAAAAATTGACAACCCTTAAATTTCAGATTAGTACCATTCATACTTTTCAAAAAAATCGATTTTTTGTGAAGTTGTGAAACTGTGTCATATTGTATGGGAGGGGGTAGAAGGGGTGAAGCTAATCAAATATTTTTTTCTGATCTTAGTGATAATACTAATTAAGTATTTATTACAAAATGTGAGCTCTATAAATGTTATATGTTGTGAGAAAATCGTCTTAGAGCATTTCATGAAAAAATGTAGTTTGTATGGGAGGGGGTGGAAGGAGAAGGAGGACGCATATAATTTTTCTACTGTAGATTTAAATCATTATGAAAGTAATATATCCCAAGACTCAGACTAATAGCGTTTATACTTTTCGAGTAAATTAATTTATTGGTAAATTGCGAATTTGCGTCATTTTGTATGGGAGGGGGTAGAAGGAGTGAAGCTAATCGTCTAATTTTTTTTCACCTTACTAGCAATTTTAAATAAATGGTTGGTGCACAATTTCAGCTCGCTAAATTTTATACGCACTGAGTAAATTGGCTTAGAGTAATTCATGATAAGTACAGTTTGTATGGGAGGTGGTAGAAGGAGGGGGAGGACACGAATAATTTTTATACGGTAGATTAATATTATCATAAAAGTAATATATTCCAAATTCCAGGCCAATAGCTTTTATACTTTTTGAGCAAATCCTTTAATTGTCAAATTGCGCAATTGTGTCATTTTGTATGGGAGGGGGTAGAAGGTGTGGAGCGATTTGGCCCGTTCACGAACTTGACCTTACTTTTTTGTCAAAAACGACGTGTAAAAAATTTGAACAATCTAGCTCAATGCATTCTCAAGCTAGAGAGCGAACAGACGGACAGACGGACAGACGGACGGACGGACAGACGGACAGACGGACATCCGGTTTTGAGATTTTTGAGTGATAACATTAACTTCTGTATCATTCATTTTTTTCTCCAAGCCTTATTTCTTAGCGTTACAAACCTTAGAGCAAACTTATAATACTCTCAGATTTCATCTAGAGTATAAACATGACGGAATTATGATTGGGCGAAAAGCCCGAACGTGGTATGCACTGCTGAATTTAAAGTTTGTAGCTTTCATTATTTTGAAAGAAACTGGACACAGTTTTTCTGAAATTGGGGCATTTGTATGGGAGGTTGCAGAGGAAGTGGAGAGTCTTAGATGATTTTAAAACTGATTATCAAAATCCTAATCACGACGCTTGGATTCAATTTCAAAGTCGATAGCTCTTACACATTAAGACCATAAAGTACCGGGAATTTGTAATTAAAATTAGTCTGGGAAATGATATTTCAAAAATTTTTTTTGGTAAACAGGTCATCATCTTCATCAATGGCGCGACAGCCCAAATCGAGCCTTGGCCTCCTGAAGTCGTCGCCTCCAATTGTCTCGATCCAAAGACCGCGTCCTCCAGCTGCTAATTTTTAAGATGGCTTTGCTATCTTCATCAACCGAGTCTTCCCATCGCTTGCGTGGCTTGCCTACTGACCGGTTACCACTCGCTTTGCCTTTCAGAGCACGTTTGGGGATTCTTCTGTCTTCCATTCGCTCTACATGGCCAGCCCACTGCAGTTTACGTAGCTTGATGAACGTTGAAGCTTCTGGCTCGTCGTAGAGTTGATACAACAAATGGTTGTATCTTATTCGCCATTCCGTTCCTTCCTTCACAGGTCACAAAATTCTTCGGAGGACCTTTCTTTCAAATGCGTTAACTGCTTTTTCGGAAGTTCGTGTTAACGTCCATGTCTCGCTGTCATAACAGAGCACAGGTCGTACAATAGCTTTATATATCCGCAGCTTATTGTTCCTGTGCACTTTCTTGGATTTCATTATTGGAAGTACCGAATAATACGTCTTATTTGCTAATACTATCCGTCGTTTGATTTCGTCTGTTTCATTACCGTCCTTTGTTAGATCAGCCCCAAGATATACGAAATTGTCCACATTCTCCAAATTATATTTCGCAATTGTTATGTTTTGTCTGATAGGCGCTCTCCTTCTTGTTTGCTTCATTACTTTTGTTTTGTTTTCGTTAATGCGCAACCCGACTTCTTTTGCGGCGGAGTCAAGATTGCCAAATACCTCCTTAGCACTAGGGAAGGATCTTGCTAGGATGTTAATGTCGTCAGCGTATGCTTCTAGTTGGGTGGACTTGAATAGCAGTGTCCCGTTGGTGTCGACTGGGATTTTTCAGACGACATACTCTAGTGCCAAGTTGAAAAGCATGGGGGCTAGACCATCTCCCTGCTTTAAACCACATTCCGTTCGAAAGCTGGTTGTGGAATCGGTTTATATTCTCACTTGGGATTCAGTGTTCGTCATTGTGAGTCTTGTTAGTCGGACTAGTTTTGGAGGAATTCCAAAGTCAAGCATGATTTGGTACGGTACGCTCGTGTCGATACTGTCGTATGTTTGTTTAAAATCTACGAAGATTTGGTGCACGTCTGTGTTATAAGCAAGTAGGACTGTCCATAATTATTGTATAATAATCAGCGCGGTCTATTAATCACTTTGTTCACAGCAGCTGGTTGAATGGGTACACCTCAGTTAGTCCACGGCGATTTTTAACTGGAAACGGGTTCCACGGAGCTGGAATTTCAGTTTCGAGGATAGGAAAAAGTTACACGGGGTCAAATCTGGTGAATACGTTGGTTGATTGACGCAATTCGTTGCTTTTTTGGCCGCAAATTCGGTCACAATTGAGGCTCAGTGCGATGGCGCATTTTCATCATGGAAAATTCATGAATTCTCCTTCCACAATTCCGGCCGTTTTTTAAGGACTCTCCAATATGGTTAAATAGTACTCCTTATTGATCATTTGTCCCACCGGAATGAATTCATGATGAATCAAACGTCGAATATCGAAAAAAAATAATGAGCATCGTCTTGATTTTGAGCGGCTTTGGAGTGTTTTTTTTTCGGTTTCGTTTCATTTTTTTGCCTCCATTACGGTGATTGTTGACTGGCTTGCATGCCAAACTTATAGACCCTCATTACCAGTTATGATGCTCCATGAATGCGGGTTGAGAATTCGCGCGGTCAAGCATGTCCATAGTGACCTGTTCACGGTACTTTTTTTTTAAGAAAATTCAGCTTTATTGGAACGAGTCGTGCAAGAACGCGTGTCATGGCCAAATTATCCACCAAAATCGAACGAACGGATTCGCAAGAGATGTTGAGCTCTTCTGCTATCTCCCTAACACAGTCATGACGATTTTCGAGCACCATTTTCTTCACTTTTTGAATGTTGAAGAGTTCGGCGATCGTCCAGAACGAGGCATGTCTTCAAGGATCTCTCGACTGTCCTTGAAGGCATTGAACTACTCGAAGGCTCGTGTTTTTGACATTACTGAATTTCCGCAAGCCTTTTCAAACATTCCCAATGATTTCACTCATGTAATTTGGCTGGAAACACAAAATTTGAGACAAACTCTTTTTTCCATTTTTTTTTCCATTGTAAAAATCGCCGTGGACTACTGAGATTTACCCATTCAACCAGTTGCTGCAAACAAACTGATTCACAGACCTCGCTGATTTTTGGAACAATAATTAAGGACAGTCCTACCTGGTTACCAAAAAATAATTTTTTGAAATATTTTCCTAGACTAATTTTAATTACAAACTCCCGGTACTTTATGGTCACAATGTTTGTTCAAAGGAGAAATGCTTTTCTTTTCTTTTATAATATTGATATTTGTATGGGAGGGGGTAGAAGGAGTTAAGCGAAGCTTATATTTTTTTAGCATTTTTTAGCTAAATTAGGGAAATTCGTATGGGACGGGGTAGGAGGAGTGAGTTTCCTCACTCGAATCAATATTTTGTGATAGCTATGATATACCTAGTCTAGCCATAAATATTGTTACAAGGTTTGGCAACCCTGCAGAAAGGAACCGTTATATTGCATTTCTTAAAAATTGAGCTAATCGCTATAGTACGCTTGTGCTTGATGCATTTGTCATCATTTGAGTTTAATTTTTAGTGTAGTGAACATGGATTGGGGTGACAAAGAAAATAGAATTGCTGTGATTGCACTTCATAAAGTAGGAATGCAACCAAGTGATATTTTTAAGACTCTGCATACCCTTGGTATAAGCCGAATGTTTGTATATCGGGCTATTGAAAGATTTAATGATACGTCTGGAGTAAGTGACCGTGAACGAAGTGGCCGTCCGCGAACTACTCGAACACCTCAAGCGGTTAAAGCCGTGCGCGAGAGAATTCGCCGTAATCCTCTTCGGAAACAAAAAATTTTATCGCGTGAGATGAAAATACCCCAAAGAACAATTTCACGTATCATCAAAAGTGACTTGGGGTTGGGTGCTTATCGTAGATCTATTGGGCATTTACTAACAGATTCGTTAAAAAAAATAGAGTGGAAAAATCAAAACGATTACTTCGCCGGTACGCAAACCAAGAACACCGTAAAATTTTGTTTACGGACGAAAAAATGTTTACTGTCGAAGAAACATTTAATAAACAAAACGATAGGGTTTATGCTCGCAGTGCCAGAGAAGCTTCTCAAGTTGCCCAAAAGGTTCAAAGAGGTCATCATCCAGCCTCAGTAATGGTTTGGTGGGGTGTTAGCTACAACGGGGTGACAAAGTTGCATTTTTGTGAGAAGGGCGTCAAAACGTCTGCCAAAATTTATCAAGAAAGTGTCCTTGAAAGTGTAGTGAAACCTCTCAACACGTCATTATTCAAAAATCAGCCTTGGAGTTCAGCAAGATTCTGCATCAGGTCATAGGGCGAAGTCAACCCAAAAATGGCTTGAAGAAAATGTTGCAGATTTTATTAAAGCTGAAGATTGGCCTTCCTCTAGCCCAGACCTGAATCCGCTGGATTACGAATTATGGTCTGTCTTAGAGCAAATGACGTGCTCTAAAAGACATCCTAACATCGAATCCTTAAAGAAGTCTCTTAAACATGCAGTCGCCAATTTTCCGATTGAAGTCGTGCGTACTTCCATAGATAAGTGGCCAGCTCGATTAAAGGCTTGTGTAAAGGCAAAAGGCAATCACTTCGAATAACTTGTTGCAATTTCCGTTGTTGACAATGCATTTAATAAATAAACAATGATTTCTTAACATATAACACCTCTTTTATTGAACAGTGCTTCAAAAAGTTTGTAACAGTATTTATGGCTAGACTAGGTATGTATACATCATTATACTTTGACCCAAATTTCAAGTCAAGAGAGTTTAAATAGTTTCGAAGAAAAATGAATTTCTAAAAATTTCATGAAATTTATATGAGAGGGTAGGAGTGGGGAGATGTGCATGTTTTCTCTCACACTAATACTCCACATGCGCAACGCTTTTCCGTGACACCAAGTACGTCCCCGAAATCAACCATTCACATTGTAAGTCGCTAATGCGAAGTTTCGTATGTCAAGTAAATCCAAACTTTTAGCAAAAAAAAAAAAATAAATAAATAAGTAACAAAATGGGTATACAAATAGTTTATCCAAAAACTATTTAGTTAGGAGTTATCCACAACGATTCGTTCATTACACAAATTGTCCAAACTTATCTATTAGACAATTCGTTCATTTATTCAAAATTTCCAGTGGATAATTTATCCATTGAAGAAGAAACTATTAAAAAAATTCCCTCTAAGAATTCCAGCACTATAATATGGCTCTCCAGGTTAGGGTTTGGGCGATGTGGAACAACTCAACCTCGGAAAAACCAAACTTGTTTCAAAACCTGATCATAAGACGAAAGACCGATTTGGGCTGTACCGCCATCGTAAGTAAGTAAACTATTAATTGTTATAAAACTATACTCTAGACAAAAGCTATGAGTATAATGTATTTGCTCTAACGTTTGTAACGCTAAGAAATAATGCTCGCACAGAGTCGATGAATGTACCGAAATATTTGTAAAAACCTCAAGTGACCGTCTGTCAGCAACTATCGCATGGTCTAAGCATCGAGTTGGAAATTTTTGATGTCATTTTTAGAAACAAAGTTTAAGTTCGTGAGCGGGCCATATCATGTATCCATACAAATTTCAAAAAATTTCGAATTTTCAAGCATTTTTTTTTGAAACTATTAATGCTATTTACTGGGAAATTCGCTCAAAGTAAAACGATGTGAGTACCACTAATGTCAAATTTCTATTCTTCTCTTCTTCAATGGCACTACAGTCCAAATCGGGCCTTGGCCTCCTGACCTTCAGGTCTCAGAATTTTATGTCTTATTGTGAAAGGGTGCTAGCCCTGAGCACTACCCTCTATCCACGAATTTTCATTATCGTAGATTGAGGTAACCAAGATATACCCATGCAAGTAATGTGCAGAAATTACACGCCGACCGGGATTTGAACTCACGACTTTCGCATTGTAGATCAACCCGCTAGGTTAGATCCTACCTAAAAATTCTATTCTGATCCGCCGACAAATACATTACATCGATTTCCATCAAAACTGAAGAATATTGATACATGAAATTTTACCGAAATTTGTCTTTTAATACATAACTACAATAAATGTTTAACAACTTCGAGTCACTTCTTCAACCCCTTCTAATATAAATTTTTATCTTATATTTTAGAATTTTAAGAAAATCATGTGCCCCTCGAAAATAGGAGAGCTACCGACTTTAAAATTGGAACACAGTACAGTGATAAGAATGTTTCAAAATCGTCTAAAACTACTCTGGATGAAAGAGAAGTTTCATTCACATTCGAAGGGATGAATTTCCTGCCATATCAATAACCTACTTATAAGAGTATATTTTATATAATTTAGGCACCAATTCGATGAAAATTCTTTTAACGCTTATCGCCAAAGTGCGTCTTTTGCATGGGAAAAGGGGTTCAACTTTTTTACAGAGGTAACTCAAATCAATAATTGAAAGCGATAATTTTCAGGTTAGTAACCGTTATACTTTCCAAGAATTCGACACATTATAAAGTTGTGCAATTGCGCCGTTTTTTATCAATCAATAAATTTGTTAAGACTTCCTATAGGGGGCATAGAACAGAAATAGTTCTTTTCTACAAGGCGCGATCTTGACCATCGGCCTTTAGTTGTCGCCAGGACTTCTTTATTCCTCTGACCTCCTGCTCAACTGCTCGCTTCCATGTGCTATATGGTCGGCGAACCCGACGTTTGAGGATCATAGTTCAGAGCTTGTCTTGTAATATTTCCTCTATGTGACCGATCGAGTGCCATTTCTACCTTTGAATCTCAGTATCTATGTTAGTCTGTACAATTGTACTTCACACTTCGTCGATGGAAATCACCTCTGGCCAAAATGTCCCTAAAATACGTTTTATGCATTGGTTCAAGAAAGCTTGCAGTCTCTCGGTCAGCCTAATGGTCGCTTTCCATATAGATTTGACGCATGCGTCAAATACTCGCAGCTTTATGCAAAAGGATATCTCTTTTAACTCCCAGAAAGGGAACAGGATACTGAAGGCCTGACGAGCTTCATTTATATGAGTCTCAACATCCTTTCGGCTCCGCCGTCCATGCTGCCAATGATCTTCTAAGAATAATCGATGCGCTTGCGTTCGAACCCATGTGCATGTAGTTGGTTTTACGCACATTTATTTTCAGTCCTGACTCTGCATTTAGAATAAAACGAGCGAACATTTGACTCTTAGTCCGAATGATTATGTGCAAGCAAGCACACATCATCAGTGCAATCAAGGTGACTTAAGATGTTAAACAGTCCCCACTGAATACCTTTACCTTTCCCACTTTCAGTGCAACTTTCAAGATGTCACTTATTACCACCAGAAACAGGGCTGGTGATAATATACAGCCTTGTCTGACACCAGTTCGGACAGAGAAGCTCTCGGACAGTTATTTTGTATGCAATACGTGTAATCTTATCTGGAATACCTCTCCTACGCAAAGCATTTCTTATGTATTCTCTTTAAGCGCCATTTTTTGTGGGAGATATACCTAGTCCTGCCATAAGTTCTGTCACATAATTTCTCACATTGGCAACAACTTTATTTTATGAGTGACATTTCAATATCGGCCAGTTTTATAAACGTCATAATGTTGTTGACAGTTGATGGTCATTTAAAGTGTGTTCGTTAACGTGTGAAGATGGAATGGGGTGTAATAGAAAACCGAACTGCAGTGATTGCACTACATAAGTGTGGAAAATCCGCGAGTGAAATTTTCAAGTTGTTGTGCCCGTTAAAAATAACGCAAAGATTTGTGTATCGTGCGATCCAGAGATATAACGCGATCCAGACTATTGAAGATCGACCTCGTTCTGGACGTCCGCGTGATGTACGTTCTTCTGCTGCCATCAAAGCGGTCGAGAGTCGAATTCGTCGAAATTCGCTTCGTAAACAACGAATCATGGCTCGAGAGATGAACATCTCCACCCGAAGTATGTCTCGCATCATAAAATCTGACCTCGGGATGAGTGCCTTTCGACGATCAACAGGACATTTGCTGACTGAGCAGTTGAAGCAAATTAGGAGCACCAGATCGAAAGAGCTCCTTCGGCGGTACGGCAACAACAAACATCGAGAAATTTTATTTACCGATGAAAAAATTTTTACGGTGGAGGAACATTTCAACCGCCAAAATGATAAGGTGTATGCCCACAGCTCCGCAGAAGCCCGAGAAGTTGCCACTAGGGTACAGCGAGGACATCATCCAGCATCAGTCATGGTATGGTGGGGTGTCAGCTACGAAGGGGTCACCGAGCTTCATTTTTGCGAAAAAGGCGTAAAAACTGCAGCGAAAAATTATCAAACGGACATCCTGGAGGGATGTGTGAAGCCGCTGAACTCTACGCTATTCAACAATCGACATTGGGTTTTCCAGCAAGATTCTGCGCCAGCCCACAAAGCTCGAACCACACAAGCGTGGTTGGAAACCAATATTCCACAGTTTATAAGGGCGACGGAATGGCCTTCTGGGAGCCCAGATTTGAATCCCCTGGACTACAAACTGTGGGCGGAGTTAGAGTCCATGGTGTGCACGAGACGACACCCAAATATCGAGAGCCTTAAGCGATCTTTGACAGAAGCAGTAGCTAATTTTCCGCTAGAAACAGTGCGTACTGCTATCGATGACTAGCCCAACAGATTAAAGAGCTGTGTTAAGGCTAAAGGCGGCCACTTTGAATAATTTGTTGCTTATTTTACTTCCATTAGTATGCCAAAATAAAATATATTTTCCTTTGTCAAAAACTCTTTTTCATTTATACAAAAATTGCCCATATACGTGTGACAGAACTTATGGCACGACTAGGTATATTGTTTTTCACAACTTACTTCAATCAGTACCAAAATGCTTTTAATTAAATGTTCATAAGTTCGATACCACCTGAAAATAAACTGCCAACAAGTCGGGCGAAACTTTATTATTCTTGGGACAACTTGCGGATGTGTGGAAAGTCAATATGCAGGTTAGAGTGGTTAGGAAAGACTAAGTGAAAGGGGGTTCTTGGGCAGGGCAATTGTCAATTTAACACTTTGCGGAAACGTTCAAAAGCTCCAGTACATATAATCAATATTTCGTTCGTTTATTTATGCAAATTTGAGTTTTTATGAGGGGAGGGGTGATAGTAAGAGTGGGTGGATGTTAACCGTTTTTTAATTGATTCCTTGAATCACGTCCAATATTCTCTGTATAGAATGCCAGTTTCATAGACGAAGTTGCATAGAATTTTCATAGGATTCGGTGTATTTTACATTCACGAAACAAAACATTTGTATTGGAAGGGGTAGAGGGGGTAGGGGAATCGTAAAATTTGTGATGCAATTTTATTTCCTTTCTCTTGTAGTGTGCTCGTACAAAATTTCAAATACGTAGTTTTTAATTTGTTGGTTATTAGTTGATTCAATGAAATAGGTCGAAATGATACTTTTGTATGGGAGGGGGTAGAAGGGCAAGCGCGATTGCAAAACTCTTAAAGTAATATCATTTCAATTATTTTTATAAGTTTTTGTGCAAAATTTGAAATTTATAGCTTTTAAGGGTTAGCTGATAACTGATTTCTTAAAAATGATCGAAAAAATAATTTTGTATGGGAGGGGGTAGAAGAGGTAAGGGAATCGCAAATCTTGTGACGGAATTTTCCTTTCTTTCTCTTTTGAGGTGCTCGTACAAAATTTTAAGTTCGTAGCTTTTAATTTGTTGGTTACAGTTGTTTTATTGAAATTGGTCGAAATTATACTTTCGTATGGGAGGGGGTAGAACGGCAAGTGTGATCTCAAAAAATTTGACGCAGTTCCATTTCAACTATTTTCAAATGATTTTGTGCACAATTTCAAATTGATAGCTTCTACTAAATTTCTTAAAAATGGTCGAAAAAAGAATTTTGTATGGGAGGGGATAGAAGCTTTCAAGGTATTCGACCAGTTAATATTTCATTCTTTTAAAGATTTTTTTTAAATACATGTTGCAAATTTTCAAGTTTCTACCTTCAAATTTCATTCAAAAATTTTCAGTTTATGTGGTTTTTTCATTGCACATGAAACACCTTGTGCACGGTAGACCAGGGGGGTCGGTGCATAACAATTGTGGAATTTTTATTATTTTTTCTGTATGTACAACAAATAGATGTATCCACGTGGAAAATTTAAATTTTGTATCTTTCACCAGAGCCCTTAAAAAATCACTCAAAATTTTCGACATTTTTGGTTACCACCTCCCTCCCCTTACACCTCCTGACGTAAAATTTTTACCAATTTTAAAAACTACCTAGTTCTACAATTCGACAAAATTTGAATTTGATATCTGCACTCAATTTTGAATTATAACGGTTTGAAATTTTGGAAATTGCATCATTTCCCCCACTACTATTTTGTCCAAGTGTTATATTTTTCTCGTATTTCTCTAGTATAGCTTAATAAGATTTAATTACATAGCTCAATAAATAGCCGAGATATTGATTTTTAAGTGTTTTTCTTTGCACCCCCCTGACCCTCCCCCTTACAATAATTAGCTTTTATCTAAACTGATTCTAGTGGACCTATATGCTACCTTAATGGTCTCAAAATATACATTTTTTTATGGTAAATAATTTCGAAGATATAATCATTTGAATAGAAAATTCGACTGATAATTGGTTCTTAGCCCCCCCTTTTCGCACCCCAATGGATAAAAAAATTAAATTATTTTTAAAAGTTGTCCCACAAACCCCCTCTATATGTATGTTGAGTTTTAGCTTCCTAGCTGTTACCGTGGCTGAGATATTTGAATTCGTATTTTTCGACTTAAGCGCTCCCCCCGCCTCCCCCTGAACCCGTACACCCCCCAAAATGGGTATCCGCCTGAGATCCGCAACTATCTACAATCCCCCAAAAATTAACTTTCTATCTTGAAGGGTTTGGGAGTTAATGTGCGCTGAGCGTACACACCGGCGGACGGCGTACAGACAGACGGATTTTTTTTTTGCATTTTTAGGCTAATTTAGTCATGAAACGCGAAAAAAAAAAATTCCAGGGTAGCAAATATTTTTTTTCCAAGTCGATCACAATACTTTATTATTAAAATAATAAAGTAAAATTGATGTCCGTGAAAAAGTGCAGATTGTGTGGGAGGTGGTAGAAGGAGTGGATGATTTCATTTTTTTTTTAGATAAATGAATGCATTTGTCATAAAACTGGTAATTTTAGATCAGTAGCATTTATATTTTCCATGAAAATGAACTTAGAATAGAGTTGTAAATTTGTGTCGTTTTTTATGAGACAGATGGAGGTTGTGCGAAGAGCTGACAACCCTGCCACAATAAGTAATGAAAATGTAAAGGAGCCTGATGGTCAAAATGCAAAGGCTTGATTTGGGCTGTAGTGCCATTGTAGAATAGAATAGTTGTATTTTATGGTACATGGTAGAAGGGGTGAAGCGACTTGGCTCGTTCACGCACATGACCTTACTGTAACGTGAACAAAATTTAAACTTTGTAGCTCAACGCGTTCTCGAGGTAGAAAACGAACGGACGGACAGACATCCAAATTCAAGATTTTTGAGTGATACCATAACTTCTATGTAACCCATTATTTTCTCCGAGCTCATTTCTTAGCATTTACAACCTTCAGAACAAACTTATAATATTATAAGATTTCATTTAGAGTATAAATATATTTACTGGCTTAATTCGAGATTGAAAATTCTTTTTCTTTTCTTTTTTTTTTGATAGCTACAGACAATTTCTCTTAAAAACAGTTAATAACAAATCAATAAATTAAATAATGTAAATATAAAAAATTTCAATAAATTACCTGAAATGATGAATTGATATTTTCCCGCCAACCAAGACATGGACCATTATTTGAATCGTAGGCTCCTACGCGAAATGTTTCGTACAATGTTCGGGCATTTTCATTAATATAACTAACGAATTTGCCATTTTTTGATTCCTTATAGAATTTCGAAACGTGTATTTGTTCTGGACCCTGTAAAGAAATGGAGAAAACGTATTTTTAGTCAATTATTAAAGGTATAGATTTATAAGAAACTATTTATTTCATAAATACAAAATTTACTACTCCTGTTTGTTATTGCCCTTATCTTCGTACGAACATTCCAATCGCAATTAATTTTCAACACGAATAGGATTAGGCATGCAAAACGAATAATTCTTCTATTTTTGTTTTACATAGTATTAGATTGTTTCTTGTCATTTATTCACAGTAAAATGTTAGTTTTTTTACGGTGACCGAAGTTATAGGGTGACTATAATGCGTAATGCATGGTTTGATCGACATGGGTAAGGGAAACAAATGGAAATAGGGAGTAGAAGGGTTAAGTCTGAAATGACGGTGGATGTTGTTTTGAATTTTTGGGGATTGTACTCCACTGAAAACAGATTGCCCGGTAATGTATTCCAAATCATTGACGTCCGAAGAATGAAGGACTACCTAAACTTCACTGTTCTCCACGACAAATGCTGCATAGTGTATCGTACATGTATGTGTACGAGCTAGTTTCGGCTGTGTCAATACTGCGCTTGACGAATCCGGTTTGTTGTAAGGGAAGGATCGAACAATAAAGTTGTTTTTTTAACAGAAATGTTTTTCCAACTCAAATATTTCGTTTTATTTTTCAACACTCCACTCCTTCCGAAACACATAGTGACTCGTAAGCGCGAGCAGCTTGGCATTATTTTTTGTATTAAGTGGGGTATGTAAAAGATGTAAAAGAGGAGGTATTAGATATCTTAGTTCCGTACATTTACCATATGTATCTATAATGATTCCGGCGTCCCACAAGGTTCTGTTTTATCTCCAACTCTTTTCTTAGTTTTCATAAACGACCTTCTGTTGTCCACTCTCAATTCAATCCATAGTTTTGCAGATGACAGTACTTTAGACAACATCTATGAATTTAACTTTGCTGCGGAATCAAACATTCATTCTATTGCTTCCAATCGCAGGGAGTTATTCAGTTCGCTGAACTCGGATCTCAACTTAATCCTGGAATGGGGCAGGAAAAACAGAGTAGAGTTCAACGCATCCAAAACACAGGCCTGTCATCTATCCCTCAAACGGGATGCTTCAGTGTTGTCTCACAATGTAACCTTTGATGGTGCACGGTTTACCACTTCGGAGAATTTCTCACTGTTAGGCGTCAAAATTAGAGACCACCTAAACTGGGCCCAGCATATCTTTGATATTGCCCTTGACGCCTCTAAACGCCTAGGTGTTCTCCGGAAATGCAAAAAATATTTCACACCTATCGACATAGCAACCATTTATAAGGCCTATATTAGACCACGTTTAGAGTATAACTCGCATGTTTGGGCTGGGGCACCCAAAACACACCTCGCGTTGCTCGATCGTATTCAAAAACATGCGTTCCGACTGATTGGAGACGAAACCATCACGTATTCTATAGATTCTCTTGAGCATCGCAGAAATGTCGGAGTACTCAGCATTTACTATCGTTATTTCCACGGTAAATGCAGTACGGAACTAAGCGCACTCATTCCTCCACTGCATACTTTTCCCCGGAATACTCGCCTAGCTCAACGCGCACACGAGTGCACGGTCAAACCCTTGCCTTCTCGTACAGTGAAATTTAGGCAGTCATTCATTTCCCGAACGTCAAGACTTTGGAACGATTTGCCAGCTAGTTTGTTTCCCAACAAGTACAGCCTGCGGTGTTTCAAGAATAATGTTCACTGTCATTTTCGTCTCTCTGCACCTTAATACCTACACTTCCTCTTCATATACCGACATAGCTGTGCATTGCATTAAAGGGTGACCCCCTAAGTTATGCTCGGTGCTGTAAAAAAAAATAAAAAATTTCGGCGATGATCGGGAGGCAATACGGTTTTATCTTCAATTAGACGGAACACATGTTTTTGGATACGATTGAACAACGCTAGATATGACTTTTGTGCCCCAACCCAAATAAGCAAGTTGTACTCAAGGCATGACCGAGTAAAAGCCTTATGAAGTGTGTTTTTTTTAGAAGCGGAGAACTTTAAATTGGCAACACTGTTTTCTGCAATAGCCGATTTGACAGTTCCCGGTTGTTTTGGTGTTAGTTTGGTTTGGCAACTCAAATTGTTTAAATTTATTTTGGAAACCATTGTTCAATTCGAAAAACTGAGTATAACGTGCATTATATGGTGTTCGTAATCATCGTTTTTGCAATAAGTTTACTCTAAATGATAATACACACCCGTAAGACGTCGTACAGTGCGCACACAATAAACGATTGATGGTGTGCAGCGTAGTGTTGATGATGATGCAAATGTATCAATTCGTCATCTTGCTCAATCAACACTTAAACTTGTGCTCATTTTGCGAAAAGATCTAGTTTTACGTGCATACAAGATTTAACTTGTACAGGACTTAAAGCCACACGATCATCGTTCGCGCCATAAATTTAGTGAATAGGCTGAAGGAAGCATTGCTACTGATCCACGATTTGATTTGAAAATTTTGTTCAATGATGATGCACACTTTTGGCTAAACAGTTATGTCAATAAGCAGAATTGCCGCATTTAGAGCGATGATAATCCACAAGCCATTGTCGAAATACCATTACATCCAGAAAAAGTCACTGTTTGTGCACTTTATGGGCCGGTGGAATCATTGGTCAATATGTCTTCAAAAATGATGGTGGTCAGAACGTTACAGTCAATGGTGCGTGGTGCAGAGACGTGATGTCACAGACATGTGGTTTCAACAGGATGGCGCCACATGCTATACTGCGCGCGATATAATTGATTAACTGAAAGAAATAATTGATGATCGATTAATTTCGCGAATTGGACCTGGCCACCTCGCTCGTGCGGTTGAACGCCATTAGAGTTTGTTCTCAGGGAATATATAAAGCAACATCTCTACGCCGATAAACCAGAAACTATTCAGCACTTGGAAGCCAACATTCGACGCGTTATTACCGAAATATAGCCTGATTTACTGCGAAGAGAGTGTGAATTAACTTATAATAAAGTTGTGAAATTGTGCATGGGAAACGCTAGAACGAACTTGACCTTATTTTTTCAGCGAAAATACTATGGTTCAAAATTTGAGCTTCGCAGCTCAACGCGCTCGCAAGCTAAAACGAACGGACAGATAGACGGACATCCAGTTTCAAAATTTGTGTGCAACAACAAATGTTTCTGTACCATTGGCGACTCTGCGTGAGAAGAGAGCGCTACGAACTTTGTTGGAAACTAAAAGAAACGATTCAAATGCGAAATACGTAGAACAAGGTTAGGTTTTTTTAGAGTGGCGGCCTTAGCCCACATAGACCCCTTAGAATACATAGTGGAACCACATGAATTGAGAGAAACCTAATGTGTATCATCCTGCGGATTTACGCCTTCCTTGTTGAAATTTAACAAATTCCGTCTTCTTCTAGCAAGAGTCGGGCAGTTACACAACACGTGCTCCATCTTCTCCCTCTCTCCTGGATGTTTGCAATTCCTACAGAAATCATGCATTACCAAACCCATTCTATAAGCATGTGCTCCAATAAGGCAATAACCGATAACAATACCTACCAATGTCGCACATTGCTTCCTGAGTAATGATAACAAGCGTTTTGTCTTCTTGGCGTCACTCGCATTCCACATTAATTTCTTAGTCTTAGAGATTGTGGTACTTTTCCACTTCGCTTTGGCTAGATCTATCATTTGCGTGTTTTCTGCGGATTCTAGTTCAAGGTTAGGTCTTCTTGCCAGCTGGTCTGCTACGTTATAACCTGTTATGACACTATGACCTGAAACCCAGCAAAGTTCGACCTTTCTTATGGCACAGAGATTCTTTAGTTCACAGCTGAATACTTTCTTAGACTGATAGTTCAGAATTTCAGTGCTTTTAAGGCAGCCTGACTAACATATCTGTATAGACATTAACTTTTTCGTTACCGATCCGCGACATGTTGGCAATTTCGGCTGCCTTCTGGGTTGCCCGTTGAAAAGTCAGTTGAGTACACTGCTGTACCCACTCATCCTTCCATTTTGGATCCGTCAGTGAATCGATTTATTGATCCTATAGGATTCCCGATTCTTGTGTCCCAGTATTTCCTGTTTGATATACATATCAAAAATTCCCTATCAAACCCAAGTGGAATAAGAAAATAAACAAAATTGTTCTTTCAGAAGAATTACAAAAAAAAAACTTTTTTCTCTGGATAGAAAATTTTTATGTTTGTAAAGGCTTGATTTGTGATGGTTGCCTGCTTGAGATTGTGTACAGCAGCTATCCGACAATCACAATTTCTCCAAATGAAGCGCAAGCTTAATGTGGATAAACTCAAGAGATCCCAACAAAAACGCGAATACACCACTATTCTACGCAAAAAGTCTTCCACATGGGGTGAATATGAAATGCGCACACTGGACGCCAATTGGGAGGCAACCAGAAACGCTTTTCTAACTAGTGCTGTAGAATCTGCGGGATATGTGCAAAGCGGTAAGAAACACTGGATGTCGCAAGACACATGGGACAAGGTTGGCAATCGGAAAAAAGCCAAATTGGCAATCATCTCTCAACCCGATGTCAACCAACGAACGCCCGACCTGAGGCAGAACTACCGCGATGCTCTTATACATCTTTCTGATATTTTAAACATCTTGTCAGAGGAAGATATCCCAGAAACAGAACAACTACCAAACATTCAACCGCAACAATCCTCTATTAGGGACGATCCCCCAGATAAGGAAGAGATAGTTTCCGCCATTCGGTCAATGGCCGTATAGACTGACTACTAACCGAACTCCTCAAAGCGGACCCAGAAATAACAGCCGATATACTCCGCCCACTTTTTACTGAGGTGTGGAATGAAGGAAGATATCCGACAGAATGGAAGGAGGGCGTCATTGTGAAAATTCCGAAGAAGGGCGACCTTCGGGATTGTGGCAATTGGCGTGGTATATGTCTACTTACTGCCGTATCAAAAGTTATGGCTAAGGTAATTTTCAATAGGATTAGTGATGTCGTCGAGAGCACTCTCGAAGTTTATCAGGCTGGATTCCGTAAAGGGTCGTCTTGTACCGACCACACAAATACCATACGGATAATATCAGAGCAGTCAGCCGAAATGGGTTCGCCACTACATCTGATGTTTGTGGACTTCGAGACGGCTTTCGACAGTGTTAAGCGAGATCACATATGGAATGCTTTGCGTAGGAGAGGTATTTCAGATAAGGTCATAGCTATGATTAAATAACTCTACGAAGATGCAAGGTGTCGCGTCTTGCATAGAGGAGAGCTGTCCGAGAGCTTCCCTGTGCGAACGGG
This sequence comes from Chorisops tibialis, assembly GCA_963669355.1. Lineage (NCBI taxonomy): Eukaryota > Metazoa > Arthropoda > Insecta > Diptera > Stratiomyidae > Chorisops > Chorisops tibialis. The sequence continues at coordinate 163,876,352 of OY770263.1, read as the reverse complement.
TGTCAGACAAGGCTGCATATTATCACCAGCCCTGTTTCTGGTGGTAATAAATGACATCTTGAAAGCTGCACTGGAAGGTGGGGAAGGTAAAGGTCTTCAATGGAAACTATTTAACATCTTAAGTCACCTTGATTATGCTGATGACGTGTGTTTGCTTGCACATAACCGTTCGGACTTAGAGTCAAATGTTCGCTCGTTGCATTCTAAATGCAAAGAGGCGGGACTGAAAATAAATGTGCGTAAAACCAAGTACATGCACATGGGTTCGAACGCAAGCACACCGATTGTTCTTAACGGACAGGATGTGGAAGAGGTGCAAGATTTTTGCTATGTCGGAAGCATTGTCAGCATGGACGGCGGAGCCGAAAAGGATGTTGAGGCTCGGCTAAATAAAGCTCGTTAGGCCTTCGGTATCCTTTCCCCTTTCTGGAGGTTAAGAGAGATCTCCCTTCGCACAAAGCTGCGAGTTTTTGACGCATGCTTCAAATCCGTGGTTGTACTACTTTGAAAGTGACCGTTCGACTTACCAAAAAACTACAGACTTTCGTGAACCAATGCCTCCGACGCGTTTTAGGAATATTATAGCCAGAAGTAATCTCCAACGACGAACTTTGGAGTACAACTGGCCAGACTAAAATAGGTACTGAGATTCAAAGGCGGAAATGGCAGTGGATCGGTCATACTTTGAGGAAACCACAGCGAAACATCGCCAAACAGGCTCTGGATTATAATCCTCAAGGAAGAAGTCGGGTTGGTCGACCATGTAACACATGGAACCGAGCAGTTGAGCAGAAGGCCAGAGGAATAAACAAGTCCTGGCAACTGCTTCAGGCCGATGCTCAGGATCGCGCCTTGTGGAAGAGAGTGGTTTCTGTCCTATGCCCCTATAGGGGGTCTTAACAGGAATTCGATTGATTGATTGAAAGGAGAAATCCCGCTCTCAAAGTTCAACTATGACTTGCTTTCAACTTTCTTTAAGCACCACCGCTCATCGGAGCTCTTGAGCCCTAACGCCATCCGGGGTCTGTAGAGTGCTATTTACGCCACTGGAGAGAACGCTTAAAATTCAAGATGCATGGCGCGCCTCTACTATGAAAATTATTGTTATTTCAATATGCATAAGTGTTCATATATGAAGCCATGAGACTAACAGTGGCCTAACCCCAATAGTGAAGCTGATTACTTAGGCCACTTTTCATAGCCCCATATGTACATGCAAATTGTCCCCGTAGTTTTAAATAATAGAAATTTTCCAATTCATTTTACTGATGAATTTTATCAACTTTTTGTCGTCTGAAGCGAACGCTTCATGGATTCATTTGTCATACCGGCCTTGATTTGGCTTAAAGGAAGTCAAGTGGCTAAGTCAAACCAAATTGATGGTATTTGAATCGGGATCAGATAACTATTTTTTTAAGTTGGGTCCAGACGTAAGAAATTTTTCGCGCACGTTGAAGTTCAAAACTAAAGTTGAATAATGCGATTTTATGGACAAACAATTGTTCACGTTTAAACGCTTTTAGGACTAGGCTAATACCACATACTAGATATACACTAACTTTCGATAATTTTATTTGTTGATTTCGACAAAAGAATTTTGAACATGGTAGCTTCTGATCGATTAATTTCGTGAAAATTTATTTGTTAATTCGGTGCAATTGTTTTTATGCGTTGTCATAAAACACAAATAATTTAAATCAAATATTTCAAAAATTAGAAAAAATACTCGACTCAATTAAAACACTACAAATAAAATTCCTAACTAAAGTTCTTATTAAAACACATTTCAAAAAATTTACGAACAAATCATTAAATCATCTAAATATATTTATGGCATTGCATTGTTTTTGGAACACGTCTTTTCATTGATTACACAATTTATCTATTGACTCTCAAGTATGAATTATAATCACAAAAGAAAACGTTACCATCTGGCTAGAAATGAATGTGTATGCGAAACAAAAATAACACTTCTCAATATTTACTACACTGTTGAGTGTTATTCAAAAATAGAAACAAATTTATTTTCGATAAAATATTCGTCCCGTTCGAAAGGAATTCTTTGAAAATTTGTAAGCATTCTCTTTAGTATTTCAATTTCCAGACTTTTTTTTGACTAGATAGCCACCAATTAGCAATTTATTTGTATTTACATTTAAGAGGGCAGTTAAATTCGTATTCTATGACTCAAATATGGCGTCCTTAGCTTAGTTTCAAATTTTATTTTTAGTGTTTGTCATTTCTACAAATTCAAATTGATTTCAGAAACCATTAACTGTATACATGCTGAAGTAAACTTACAAAAATAAACAAATAAATTAATAATTTTAATTATATTGAGTGTAAAAATAATGAAGTTTTTGAACCATGCGTCATTTCTATTAAATTTTTATTTTCAGTTTAAGTTTTAGACATGAGTCGCCCAGATGTAAACCCTGCTAAGTTGTTAAGCACATTCTAGCAAAGGGCAAAAAACTGCTAAAACCAAACGGTTAGACATACAAAGCTGCACTAAAAAAAAAAAAATCCTAAAAAAATAAACGCAACCCTCTTTTTATCTGTGTATAATCACAGAATTATTAGTAATTAGCTATTTTAATATTTAAATACTACCCAGCAGGTTTTGCAACCACACACCAAAGTTATCAGGTTTTGAAACCTTTGATATGATGTAGGTTGCAAAACCAGCTAAATTTGTGATGCAGCTGCAAAACCTGTTTATTATTAGAACGTTCCTCAATCATCTTTTAAAATAAAACCAAATCGCAAAGTAGTAAAAGTGTTACATATAATTTTATAATAATTTACTTATTTTTAAAACAACAAGACAATTAATTAACTACCTTCATTAAAAGCATTAGCTCCGAATAAAATAAAATTGTAATGCGAAGAGTAGATTATTTGCTTTTTCTCCATAATTTAAATAATTTAATTTGAAGTTTTCTTCCACCGAAATTGAAGCCTCGTTGTTATGAATACGTTCTTGTTCTTCAAATACATCTTTATAAAATGATAAATTTTCATTTTCTCCCAATTCATTTCCAAAATGAAACAATAAAATCTGTTTAACATCTTTTCGTTTTACGGTCTGAAAAATTCCCTCTCCTTTTTATACTCTAGATGAAATCTGAGAGTATACTGTGTTTGCCTTACCGTTTGTAACGCTAAGAAATAACGCTCGCACAGAGCCGCCAAGGGTGAAGAAATATTTGTTGTCGCTCAAAAACCTCGATTCCGAGTGACCGTCTGTCCGTCTGTCTACAGCATAACTCTCGAAAGCTTTGAGCTATAGTGCTAACAATTTTTGTGTGTCATTTTTGGAAAAAAAGTAACTTTAAGTTCGTGAATGGGATACATCCCCCCACTCCTTCTACCCCCTCCCGTACAAATTTCATGAAATTTCGAAATATTAAGAAATTGATTTTTCTTTGAAACTATTTAAGGTACCGACTTGAAATTTAGGTCGAAGTATTATGATATAGATGGCATTAATATTACAGAATATTAACCCGATCCCCTTACTTCTTCTACCCCTCCCATACAAATGGACAATTTTGAAAAATACATATTTTCGATTGTCATTGAAACTAGTAAAGCTGAAAAGACGAAATTTTGTCAGTATTAATTCTACTATAATTGCAATTTATTTTAAAAACAATTATTAACTTTACCTTACTCCTTCTACCCCCTCCCATACAAATTTCTCGAAATTTTTAAATTTAAATTAAATTATTTTTCTTCGAAACTGTTTAAGCTATCAACTTGATATTTTGTATAAAGTATACAAATATAAATATTAATAATGCAAAAAAAATTTGTTTTGATCCGTACACTCCTTCTACCCCCTCCCATACAAATGCATAATTTTTGTTAAATGCATTTTATCGATTTCCATTCAAACTAGAAAAAGTACAAACTTCAAATTTTGCCAGAATTTGTTTCTTAACAATTGAAATAAGTGTTAGAAAAAATTATCAGCTTCGCTTTACTCCTTCTACCACCTGCCATACAAATATCTGTATTATAAATTCAAGAAATGCATTTCTCCTTTAAGTATATGAGAGCTATCGACTTTGAAATTGAATCAAAGCATGGTGATAAGGATGATGACAAGCAGTTTCAAAATCATCTTAAACGCTCTACTTCCTCTGCCACCTCCAATACAAATGAAAACTAAAAACTTTAAATTCAGCAAAAAATATTGTGCATGCCATGTTCGGTGTCATATACGAAAAATACAACCCTCCCCCTCTACTTCTACCACCTCCCATGCAAAAGTATCTATTCCCTATTCGAAAGAATATGAGATGACATATTTTTCGGTATATTAAAGTCATTTCCATCTCATCTAGAGTATCATATGATTGGGCTTTAAGCCCAATCATAATTCTGTTATGTTTTAAGTAAACTTTTTGCTAAGCCCGAATAAAAATTATAAAATGGTTCCCCCTGGACCCCCTGCCTTTTTTGTTTTTTCTACTTCTTCTACAATGGCACTACAGCCCAAATCGGATCTTGGCCGCCTGATATTCAAGTTCCTTAACGATTTTCCTTACTCATTGTGGAAGGGTTGTTAGCCCTTCGCACAACCTTCTTTCTATGAATTTTACTTTATTATTTTAATAAGGAAAAACACTTAAAAATGAATATCTCAACTATCTCTTAAGCTATGTAATTGAAACTTGAAACTTGTATTAAGCTATACTAGGAAAATACAAAAAAAATATAAAATTTGGTCATAATATTACTGGGGTGAAATGGGGAGCATTTGAAAAATGATGCACTTTTCAAAATTAGAAATCATTATATCTTAAAATTGAGTACAGATATCGAATTGAAAATTCGTCAGATTATAGAACTACATAATTTATAATTTTGATAAAAATTTTAAGTTAGGGGGTGTAAAGGGAGGGAGGTGGTAAGCAAAAATGTCGAAAATTTTGAGTGAATTTTTTAGGACTCCGCTCAAAGATAGAAACTTTAAATTTTGCATGTGAATACATCTATTTGATATACATAGAAAAAAAATAATAATTTGATCCACAATTGTTATGAACCGACCACCCCGGTCTAATGGGCACAAGCTGTTTCATGTGCAACGAAAAAACACGAAAACTGAAAATTTTTGGATGTAATTTTAGGGTAGAAACTTGAAAATTTGGGAAATACATTTAAAAAAAATCCCTAAAAGTATAAAATATTAACTGGTCTTCAAAACTTCTACCCCCTCCCATACAAAATTATTTTTTCGACCATTTTTAAGAAATTAATTATCACCTAACTATTAAAAGCTATCCATTTGAAATTTTGCGTAAGAACTTATAAAAATATTTGCAAAGAAATTATTTTAAAAGTTTCAAAATCACACTTGCCCTTCTACCCCCTCCCATACAAAAGTATGATTTCGAACAATTTCATTAAATCAACTAATAACCAACAAATTAAAAGTTACGAACTTGAAATTTTGTACGAGTAGCTTAAAAAAGAAAGGAAATAAAATTGCGTCACAAATTTTGCAATTCCCTTACCTCTTCTACCCCCTCCCGAACAAAATTATTTTTTCGAGCATTTTCAAGAAATCAGTTATCAGCTAACTCTTAAAAGCTATCCATTTCAAATTTTGCACGAAAACTTATAAAAATAATTGAAATGAAATTCCTTTAAAAGTTTTGAAATCGCGCTTGCCCTTCTACCCCCTCCCATACAAAAGTATCATTTCTACCTATTTCATTGAATCAACTAATAACCATCAAATTAAAAGCTACGAACTTGAAATTTTGTACAAGCACACTACAAGAGAAAGGGAATAAAATTGCGTCACAAATTTTACGATTCCCCTACCTCCCCTACCTCCTCTACTCCTTCCCATACAAATGTTTGGTTTCGTGAATGTAAAATGCACCGAATCCTATGAAAATTCTATGCAACTTCGTCTATGAAACACATTCTATACAGAGGATATTGGACGCGATTCAAGCAATTAATTAAAAAGCTATTAACATCCACCCACCCTTACCCCTCCTCCTCCCCTCATAAAAACCCAAACTTGCAGAAATGAATGAAATATTGTTAAATTGACAACAGCCCTGCCCAAGAACTCCCTTTCACTTACCCTTCCCTAACCACTCTAACCTGCATATTGACTTTCCACACATCCGCAACTTGTCCCAAGAATAATAAAGTTTCGCCCGACTTGTTGGCAGTTTATTTCATTTAAGATTGAGGTGACCAAAGTATATACAAGTAGGCAATGTATTGGAATTATATATTGTGTCGACCGGAATTTGAAATTACGTCCTTCGCATTACAAGATCAACACGCTACCCACTAGGCTACACCCTAGCTTTTTTGTTTTTGTTATAATCAATTTCTTTACTTTCTGGAACTTGATATGCCAGATGCCTACCAGTCATATACAAGGAATTCGTCAGCATATCCCAAATTGATTATAGTGTAAAACTTCCTGATAATATTAATACATCCAGGAGGAGTTGCTATCATACTATTTATTTATTATTTTTTTTTTCAAAACTGGCGTTCCAAATTTCTAAAAAAACCTGTCGGAATGGCCAGCCACTTAGTCTTTCTTAACCACTCTAACTTGTATATTGACTTTGCATCCTCAACTTGTCCCAAAAATAATTAAATTGCGCGCGACTTGTTATATTATGTTGTTATGTTTTTAATGACTTAGCAGGGTTTGCATCTGGTCGACTTACATTTACGAGGGGAGGTTAAAATTTTCGCAGAATGACAGAGAAGGACCGCAAAATTAATCAAGTTATTATTTTTCTTTTTCAATATATTCGCCTTGAAGCCTACAACATTTATCACATCTACCACAAAGTTTATTAATTCCTTCCAAAAAAAAAAAAACAAAATGTTTTATCAAGGCCTTCAAAATAGGCTGGAATGGCCGACTTCACCTCTTCATCGTTGGTAATTTTTTTTTCCTGAAGTTCGTTCTTCAGTTTTGGAAACAAATATGTAGTAATCGGAAGGGGTCAAATCTGGACTATATAGTATATATATATATATATACGTGGGTGGTTCAGCCGCATTTCTGTAGGGCAGCCATTGCAACGTGGCTCTTGAGAACAGAAGCGTTGTTGTGCAAAAGCAGCACAACTCGAGTCCACTTTTTTTTTATGGCATCCTTTAGTTCTTGGAGCAGATTGCTCCCCTGTGATTTTTTTTGTCCTTTTTCTTTATAGTCGATTATCAAAACCCCCTCTGATAACCCAAAAATAGTAGCCATGATTTTTCCGGCGGATAATGAGACCTTGAACTTCTTTGGGGGGGGGGGGGGGGGGGGGGAAGCGCCTTTACGGAGCCATTATATTGACTTATATTTCCCTCCTCCCTTGTTCATATCCTTCATTCCGCGAAATTTTTGACCTCCCCTCGTAATTTCGATTTCGAGATTCAAATCGTCAATATTATTTTGAACACATAGATACTTTGTTTAATCAATAAAAATAAAATTATAAATAATTTTAGTTTTTATTGGCCATAAATAATTTTATACAACTTCTATGTATTAAACCCATGTCTAATGCTCATAAATTCAAGAAAAAATTTTCAAAGTAAACAGAATACAAATCAGATTTTTACCAATTGAATTTTTTATAAGGCTATTATAGGATTACAATTAAATTTTAAAATCATTGCTGAAGAGTTTCAATCCCGGATATTATAATTGGGATGACGCCAGTGTGTGTTCAACATTTTTTTGATTTATACTCTAAAACCACTTAAGAGTTATGAAGTTTAAATGAAAGGCAAATTTTCCGAAAAAAAAATTGGCTTTACGAAGGTTCACAACCATTCACACTGCACACCTTGATCACCTCAATCTATGGAAACGAAAATCTCCTAGAAGGGCTTACAACCCTTCCGCAATAAGTAATGAAAATGTTAAGTAACCTGAAGGCCAGAAGGCCAAGCTATGATTTGGGCTGTAGTACCTTTGTGGAATAGAATAGTACACTATTTGGTAAAAGGTTCTCCTTTGTCATTTGAGTTACTCGTCTCTCTGACCGTAGAGAATTAAATTTGTTTTGTTTTTTATAATCCAAACCAACTTTTTTCTTTACGTCATTTAAATACACAAATGCTTTGCCTCGCCATCAACAGTGAATGATGACATTTGTTCAGCCAATTTAATGGATTTTGCGTCAAAAGTATGACGTTTATTTTTCTTAATTTGCGTCAGACAATATTTATATTACGAGTTCGAATCGGATTGTTTCAAACAAAAATAATAATAATGAAATACTTTAATTACTTAAAAAAAAAACAAAATCTTTTAAGTACAATAATGGGTAGGTAGGTGTGTCATAATTTCATAATTACTTCAATGTTTCTCTTAATTGAGTACATGAAAGATATGAGGCACATGTTGTGTGTAACGTAAAAGAAAAAACGATTTTGGTATCCCTCAAGATTAAAGTCTATACTATATACTATTTTTAAATTTGCTTTTTTCATATAATTTACCCTTGAACTTGATATTTTAATCTCTTTTTTCTCATTTTTCACAAGGTTTTATTTTTTTTTGAGGAAAAGTTTTTGAATTTAAGTCTCAATATTGTGAAAAGATACAATGAGCAACATAAGCACTCGTGGAAATTTTTGATTCCACTACACATTTTGAACTTCAAGGACTTCTAAAAAGTTGCTTTCGCCAAAATATCTGTATGTCAGCATTCTTCGCAATTACATGGCTAGACATCAACGTAAAAGATTTGAAAAGATCTCAATTTCAAGTACAAGTTTTAAAGTACGAATAGTATTAGTTTCATATTTTCTTGATTATTTTTGAATCGGAAATTTAAGCTGTCATCAATTGATTTGTTTGAAAAAAGAAAATTTTTTTATGTAAATTGAAAATTGTTTTTCGTCATTTTTGATATAACAAATTTTATAGTTCATGAGTGATAGTCTGTACACACCGAATTTAGCAATGCCGATTTTAATACTCTTGAAGAAATCTTTCGTTTGCTTTAATGTTTCTAAGTTCGTAAAGAATTTGCAAGGGTAACGGAATGATTGTTATCGCTCAAAACCTCGAACCGGAGTGACCGTCCGACGCTTCAAAATATCGAGCTGAAACTTTTTCCATGCAATTTAAAAAAAATATTATATTATTATAATATTCAAATTAGCCATTTACTTTAACCAGCCATACAAATGTTACGTAATTTCGAATTTTCATGGAAATTAGTTTTCTTCGAAACTATCAAAGCATCAGCTTAAAATTTATTTCAACAATTTTGGTTTCGATCTGCTCACTTCTTCTACATCATATAAATGAAACATTCTCGAAAATGTTTTACATCTATTTTCTAAAAAGCTACACAAGAAACAAACAAATAGAACAGTGGAAAAAAGAATATCCTGCAACAGTCGAGTGGATATTTAGAACGAATGCTAATTTTCAGCTTCCTACCTGCATTCGTAGTGGAGATATTAGCAAGTAAAGATTTTGACTCATTTCTTCTCCCACCTGACACTCCCCAAAATTTAGGTAATGGAGCTCACTTATCCAATCAACAATTCACCCAAAAATGAACATTCTATCTTTAATAGTCTCGGAGATATTAGTTCATATGTACGTTGGACGTACGGATACACGAATTTGTTGCATTTGTAGGCTTATTTAGTCATGAAACGCGGAAAAACAAAATTTGAGGGTAGGACATTTTTTTTTCTGTGTCGATCACAATCCCTTATTATTGGAAAAATAAAGAAAAAATATATGCCGTCTATGCGGCAATTCCTCGGTTTATACCTTCTAAGTGTATATAAAAACAATTGTACAAGTCTTACATGAGCATAGCTCAAAAGACAGAAAATGAAAATAAATAAATAAAAATAACAAAAAAATAAACTGCCAACAAGTCGGGCGAAACATTATTATTCTTGGGACAAGTTGCGTATGTGTGGAAAGTCAATGTGCAGGTTAGAGTGGTTAGGGAAGACTAAGTGAAAGGGGGTTCTTGGGCAGGGCAATTGTCAATTTAACACTTTGCGGAAACGTTCAAAAGCTCCAGTACATATAATCGATATTTCGTTCGTTTATTTATGCAAGTTTGAGTTTTTATGAGTGGGTTGATCTTAATAGTTTTTTAATTGATTGCTTGAATTACGTCCAATATTCTCTGTATAGAATGTCAGTTTCATAGACGAAGTTGCATAGAATTTTTATTGCATTCGGTGTATTTTACATTCACGAAACCAAACATTTGTATAGGAAGGAGTAAAGGAGGTAGGGGAATCGTAAAATTTGTGACGCAATTTTATTTCCTTTCTCTTGTAGTATGCTCGTACAAAATTTCAAGTTCGTAGCTTTTAATTTGTTGGTTATTAGTTGATTCAATGAAATAGGTCGAAATGATACTTTTGTATGGGAGGGGGTAGAAGGGCAAGCGGGATTGCAAAAATTTTAAAGTAATATCATTTCAATTATTTTTATAATTTTTTGTGCAAAATTTGAAATTGGTAGCTTTTAAGAATTAGCTGATAACTGATTTCCTAAAATGGGCGAAAAAATAATTTTGTATGGGAAAGGGAGAAGAGGTAGGGGAATCGCAAAATTCGTGACGCAATTTTCTTTTTTATCTCTTTTAAGGTGCTCATACAAAATTTCAAGTTCGTAGCTTTTAAATTGTTGGTTAGCAGTTGTTTTATTGAAATTGGTCGAAATCATACTTTTGTATGGGAAGGGGTAGAACGACAAGTGTGATCTCAAAAATTTTGACGCAGTTCCATTTCAATTATTTTCAAATGATTTTGTGCGAAATTCAAATTGATAGCTTTTACTAATTAGGTGATAATTCATTTCGTAAAAATGGTCGAAAAAATCATTTTGTATGGGAGGGAGTAGAAGCTTTCAAGGTATTCGACCAGTTAATATTTCATTCTCTTAAAGATTTTTTTTAAATGCATTTCGCAAGTTTTCAAGTTTCTACCTTCAAATTTCATTCAAAAATTTTCAGTTTATGTGGTTTTTTCATTGCACATGAAACACCTTGTGCCCGGTAGACCAGGGGGGTCGGTGCATAGTAATTGTGGAATTTTTATTATTTTTTCTGTATGTACAACAAACAGATGTATCCATATGGAATTTAAATTTTGTATCTTTCACCAGAGCCCTTAAAAAATTACTCAAAATTTTCGACATTTTTGATTACCACCTCCCTCCCCTTACACCTCCCGACGTAAAATTTTTACCAAATTTAAAAACTACCTAGTTCTATAATTTGACAAAATTTTAATTTGACATCTGTACTCAATTTTGAATTATAACGGTTTGAAATTTTGGAAAGTGCGTCATTTTTGAAATGCTCCCCATTTCTCTTTAATACTATTTTGTCCAAATGTTATATTTTTCTCGTATTTCTCTAGTATAGCTTAATATAGGTTCTAAGATTCAATTACATAGCTTAATAAATAGCCGAGATATTGATTTTTATGTGTTTTTCTTTGCACCCCCCTGACCCTCCCCCTTACAATAATTAGCTTTTACCTAAACTGATTCTAGTGGACCTATATGCCACCTTAATGGTCTCAAAATATCAATTTTTTATGGTAAGTAATTTCGAAGATATAATCATTTGAAAAAAAATTCGGTCGAGAATTGGCTCTTAGCCCCCCCTTTTCGCACCCTAATGGATAACAAAATTAAATTATTTTTAAAAGTTGTCCCACAAACCCCTCTATATGAAGGTTGAGTTTTAGCTTCCTAGCTGTGACCATGGTTGAGATATTTGAATTCGTATTTTTCGGTTTAAGCGCTCCCCCCGCCTCCCCCTGAACCCATACACCCCCCAAAATGCGTATCCGCCTGAGATCCGCAACTATCTACAATCCCCCCAAAAATGAACTTTGTATCTTGAAGGGCTTGGGAGTTAATGTGCGCTGAGCGTACACGTCGGCGTACGGCGGACGGCGTACAGACAGACGGATTTTTTTTTTGCATTTTTAGGCTAATTTAGTCATGAAACGCGAAAAAACAAAATTTCAGGGTAGCAAATTTTTTTTTCCCAATTCGATCACAATACTTTATTATTAAAATAATAAACTAACAGTGAAAGAGTTCTGTACTATTCAGAGATTTGAATGGTCGTTGAAAAATCCATAGAAGCTAATTATTAGTGTTAATTTATAGTGCGCGAGGAGCGTTTTCCTCGACACGGTAGGTTATTAATTTTTGTTTATAGGCGCAATGACACCTTTGGAATTATACACCGCACAAAAAAAGAACACAACACATAGAATAAAAATTATAATTTATTGAAAAATTGAATGGACGCCCGAACGGCTGATGATCAACTGACAAGAACAATTTTAATTTTACTCAATGTGGCGATATCTTGCGCCTCGAGAAAATGCTGACTCCACCTGCTCGTGGGAGTCAAGATTTTCCCGACGTCGCAAGACATCGAGGAAATAGGATACCAAGCATATCTCAATTGCAATTATGTGCATTGAGATATGCTTGGTTCCCGTGCTTAGTGCTAGTATCAATGTCCGAAACAAAAAAAAAGAACTTTTTTTTGCTCCATGCAGCTTGCAGCAAATTCGCTGATTAGCAGAACCGCGGCGGGTTGATTCGTGCAATTGTGGAGTGTTAAATTGCATTCGCCATTCGGGTGGAATGCGGTCAGCGATTCTACTGCAGGCCACATGGAGTCGTATACAAAATTGTAAATCTAGACATCCTCCCCCTCCTTGAACTGTCCGAGTTCAAAGGAAAACGCTTCTGGTGGGTTCGTTCCTTGTATCCTTCTTGGGGCAGGCGTTGGTTGAGTTGATGTGGCGTATCTTCTCGAGAGGAGGCGTGCCCTTACCCTTCGAATTAATATCCACACGAGGGATATTACCAGCACACTCACCAACACATATCCTAAACTATAATGATGAACATGATGAGGATCGAGTTCGTCAGTTGGCAAGGATTTGTGCTGTAAAGTTTTTAGCTGGTTAGCTATTTCATCCCATTCCTTGTTTGATGACCTTAGGAGAATCTCTGGCGGTGACGTTTTGTGGTCCCTAACTTGACTGATGCTGAGCGGTTGTCTCAATCCTGATCTTGGTGTGAATGAGCCGCTGATGTTAGTCTGATGATGGTCTCGTCCGCGTATGGTCATCGTAGCCTGCTTCAATTCACAGCCTGGCCTTATAGTAATGACTCCTTCCCCACTTAAGGTGACTGCATTGATGCTGGAGCCACATATAACATCGAAGGTGTTTTTCTTCCTTAACGCATAAATCCATTTATTGGGATGATGGAGCTGCACCCAGATCCTTGACGAGTTACTATTTAAGATTTGACAGGCTTCGGACGCTGGCCGGTGATCGAGTAGAGCCATTTCGCAGCTGCTGACATGCGAGTTTTTGTTGTACAGCGGGTGATTTTGGACACACAGGAAGAGCTCATCATTCACAGTGGTGCATTTGTCGAGCTCACGCTGCGTTAGAGGGTAGTATTCGGTTCTAGGTAGATTTGTGATCAACAATTCAGTGGATGGCTGAATTAGTGAGTAATGATCACCATCGATGAAGGGAACTGTTGTCAGATGGTATAGTTGAAAGTGATCGGCACGGATGAGTGGCAGGGTTATTCGAAATATTACACTTGATTTCATCATTCTAGCTCGGATCGTCATTATTTTGAACAGTGCGAGATCTTCTGTAGCTACCGTGGGGGGAACGATTATGGTTGACGGCAAAGATTCCTTGATCAGCGTCAGTTGTTTGTGTAACTGTCCTGGAGTGATTAGTAGTGGATTAATTGCTCCATGATGTAGATCGGTTAGGACATCCCACAGTGCCTTCTGAGTTTGTTCGTATTGCTGCAATGCCAACATGGTTTGTATGCAAAGTGTCAGGAATGCCTGCTGCTGGTCGGTGGAAGTCAGATCACGCTCCATTTCCTTTAATTGGTCCGATATTTGGCGGTATTGCCTTTGAATGTGGATCTCATCCTTTTTGAATATATTTAACGTAGCTTCGATTATGGAGGTTTGATTTTTGATCAACCTGTGCAACGCATGGTCGTTTCGCTTTAGGTTTCCTATTTCTGCTTCTATGAAGTTGGCGTAATCATTGTCCAGGACGCCAAAAAGTTTATTTGCGACCGTTCCGACAATGTCCAAAGGAGATCGCCTTTGTCTTACGAGATGGTCGGATCCTCCCGTTCGTTGGTGAATAATTGCGTTCATCTCCTCGATTTGCTCTAGCTGCTTTTGAAAGTGTAGTTGAATCTGAGTACACATTTGCTCCCGTGTACTCATCGTGTTGCAGAAGTGCTTCATTTCTGCTACTCCCTTTCTGATTCCACCGAGTTCCTGCCAGTAGTATTTCATGTCGTAGAATACAATGATATCCCACTCGCTGCTGACCAATCCTACTTGTCCCATGCCTTCGAAATATACTCCAGGATGGTGCTCGAATGGGTTAACATCTATTGGGTTACCTTGTCCAAATACCGGAATGATGAATAGTCCAATTATAGCCAGGACGAGTAGTGTAGTATGGCGAAATCGTTTGCTGGGACCGGCTTGAGTGTTTGAATTTTCTTGGCTAGATTGAGTCCAGATCGCGTTGCTTGAGGGAGACTTCCCCTTGTTGGGATGTTTCGACATTTTTGTGTCTCCCTTCTTCGTACTGTCGTTAGTTCTCGAGGCTGTTGATTCCCCCCGATCCATCCTTTCTTCCTCCATTGGTACCGGACAGAGATTGTGTATTGCTCGACGCAGTAGGCCTCCTGGTGTCCTTACGTTCGCTACTCTTATCATGTTGTCCTTCCCAGGGATGACGTTATCGATTCTGCCTAGTTGCCATTTGAGTGGGGAGATGTTGTTATCCTTAATTAGCACCAACATGTCCGGCCTAATGTTTGTAGATCCGGTCCTCCATTTTGATCTCTGTTGTAGTTCATTGAGATACTCCAAGGACCAACGGCGCCAGAATTCGTTTCGAATATATTCCACGAGCTTCCATCTGGTCGCGAGGTTTGGATTAGTCGACGTTGGGGTTCGATCGGCGACTTCTGTGAGTGGTGCTCCGATTAGAAAATGGCCAGGCGTCAGTGCTGTGAGATCGTTTGGATCGTTGGACATGGGTGCTATTGGACGAGAATTAAGTACTGCCTCGGCCTCAGTTGTAACGGTACATAGCTCTTCGTAAGTTAGTGACGCTGCTGACATACTTCTGTGGAGGAGATGTTTAGCTGATTTGACAGCGGCCTCCCATAGCCCGCCAAAGTGTGGGCTACGGGGTGGAATAAAGTGGAATTTTATTCCCCTTCGGCTGCTGGCCTTGGTGATGGCATCTTGCGAGTGTTGCTGGTGAAACAGACGTTCGAGTTCTTCTAACTGGTTTCGTGCACCTACAAAGTTCGTGGCGTTGTCACAATAGATATTTTCGCAGCAGCCTCGTCTGGCCACGAAGCGTTTCAGGGCGCCTATGAACCCGTCCGTAGTTAAATCTGTTACAACCTCCAAGTGACATGCCTTCGTAGCGAAACAGCAGAACACACAGATATATGTTTTTGTCGGCCTTTTTCCTCGGATGCGATAATGTGTGTAGATCGGTCCGCAAAAGTCGATCCCTACGTTGATGAACGGCCTAGATGGCTGGACTCGTGCGGAGGGTAGGTTTCCCATCATTTGTGTAAATAGCTGGGGTTTGAATCTAGCGCATCGCACACAATTGTGTACGGTTGATGTTGCCACTGCCTTGCCGCGCAGGATCCAAAATCTTTGACGAGCAAGTGCGTGGAGCGCCAAAGGACCTGCATGAAGATTCAGTTTATGGAGATCAGCCATGAGAAGCTTCGTAAATGGGTGCGAATTCGGCAGTAGCATGGGGTGCTTGGCGTCCTCTGCCAATGTTGATTCTTGTAATCTGCCGCCAACTCGTATAATGCCGCACGTGTCTAAATATGGGGCGAGGTTGTGTAACTTGCTTTGCCTGTCGACAGTCGCTCCTTTATATAAACTGGTGAGTTCCTTAGTAAACTCTTGGCGCTGCATCTGTCTGACGATTATGGTGAGAGTGTTCTCCAGCTCTGCCATCGTAAGCAGGGCAGATAGAAATTTGTTCCGCTTGCCTTGAAATGCGTCAGCTGCTCTGATGACGTAAGCGATGATTCTCTTCAGCTGTTCGAAGGAGTTTCGATGGTTGATCCTCTCACTAAAGTGGTCATTACGTTCGACGCTCAGTAGTGCTGTCTTCATGATTTTGGTTTCAGGGAGGGTTGTTGGTTTTTCTGCGAGAACACGAGGCCACTCGATTTTTTCTTTCGATAAAAATGGTGGACCATTGAACCAGAGGGCGGATCTTATAAGTTCATCTGGGTGGCATCCTCGGGAAAGTAGATCTGCTGGATTTATTTTTGAATTAATGTGCCTCCATTCACTGGGATTGGTCAAATCCTGAATAGCAGCAATCCGGTTGGCTACAAACGTGTGATAGGTGGTTGATAGTGACCGAATCCAGCCGAGCACTATCTGCGAGTCTGTCCAATAGTGGGTTTCGGCTATGTCTAATTTCAGTATTGATTTTACCTTGCTGACCAGATGCGCCATTAGATTGGCGGCGCACAGCTCCAATCTTGGCAAGGTTGTGGCTCGAACCGGTGCCACTCTCGACTTGGAGCAAAGCAAGTTTGTCGTAGTCTCTCCCTCCTTGGTCGTGCTGCGTATATACACCACTGCCCCGTACGCTCGTTCACTTGCGTCTGAGAACGCGTGGAGGCTGATAATTGCGTCCTTCGTGTCCAAGTACCTTCGAACCCGAACGGTGTTTAGCTTGTTCAATTCTTGCCGGAATCTTGCCCAACGCGTGTGTAGCTCTGCCGGTATTGCTTCGTCCCAGTCTAGCTTTAGATACCATAGTTGCTGCATGAATATTTTCGCGGCGGTGATGACCGGGTTGACGAAGCCCAGTGGGTCAAATAAATGGGCGATATCGCCAAGAATCGTGCGTTTGGTGATTTGTCGTGGCTCCTTCCATGATGTAGTCACTGCAAAGACGTCGCACTTGGGATGCCAGGTGAGACCTAGTGTCTTAATCTGGCCTGTTGGTTCATCGGCAATGTCTAGTTGCAGCTCCACGTCTTCCTTAGGTATATCAGCTAGTAGCGCCGTATGATTCGCGCACCACTTACGTAGGTGAAGTTTGGCTGATTTGAGTAAGGCTATTGTCTGCCCTTGTATCTGCAAGGCCGTTCTCAGATCGTTGTCTCCGGTCATCACGTCATCGACATAGAAGTCATTTATTGCGCGAGCCCCTAATGGGTAGTCTGATTGACCGGCTTCTGCCAATAGTTGGAGGCATTTTGTAGAGAGGTAGGAAGCCGCAGTAGTGCCGTATGTTATGGTTCGCAATCGATAGTAGCGCAGCTGTTCATCAGGGTGATCTCTCCATACGATCAGTTGGAGATTTCTGGCGGGAGGTGTGACGTCAATCTGTCTGTACATCTTCGTTATGTCGGCGGTGAAAACGTACTTGTGTGTTCTGAATCGCAAGTACACAGAAAACAAGTCATCCTGAATCGTAGGTCCTGTATGCATGATGTCGTTCAGCGATTTGTTTGACGTCGTCTTCGCCGACGCGTCAAACACAACGCGAAGCTTTGTTGTGCTGCTAGTGGGCTTCAATACGCAATGATGCGGCAAGAAGTAGTGAATTTGAGGAATTTCTGATGCGCTTATTTCTTCCATGTGGTTCAGCATGAGGTATTCCCTTATGAACCTTGAGTACTCGTTCTTCAGCGCAGCGTCTTTAGCCAGTTTCCTTTCTAGTGCGAGAAATCGCTTGGTCGCCGTGTTCCGCGATTCTCCCAAAACGATGGGATCCTCACGTAGAGGGAGTTCGGCCATGAATCTCCCATTTGCTTGTCGAGTGATTGTTGTGACGAAGTTTGTTTCGGTTCTTGATGTACTCGAAACTGGTAGCCGTTCCTCCTGGGCCCAGAACTTGTCTAGCTGGTTGTTTAACTCTGCACTGCTGATTCCACAAAATGTTGTGTTCGCGGAAGTTATCGGTGCCTGACCTGATATTATCCAGCCAAGCAACGTATTCTGCATCGATGGCAATCCGCTGCCGATCTTGATCTGCCCGATTGACATAAGATCGTAGAAGAATTCCGCTCCAATCAGTAGGTCAATTTTTTGCGGCGTGTTGAAGCTGGGGTCCGCCAGTTTGATGTTTGAGGGAATTATCCAGTCGGAAGTATCGATGAATGATGGTGGCTGCTGGCCGCAGATCTCCGGAATGGTTATGGCTTCCATTGTGGTTGTGAATCCCGTGTGTAGGGAGTTTACTCTGATGCTTGCCCTTCTCGATGTGGCCAGACTGGACTGACCAATGCCTGAGATGGTGGCTCGGTGGTTGCTGCTAGAAATCTTCAATTTCTTCAACAGACGATTTGTTATGAAGTTCAGCTGCGATGCGGAGTCCAGAATTGCTCTGCACTTATGCAGTTGCCCATCATGACCGACAACTGATACTAATGCGGTGCCAAGTAACACTTGGCGAGTTCCAAGTTTCTTGGCCGCTTGAGTGGTTAGTGATGTGCCTGGCTGGCACGACTGTTGTGGTGGTTCACAACACTGCGGTATATTTTCTTGAAGAGAGCATTGGAGGCTCCCTTGGCTTGGTCTTGAGTTGACACTTGACTGTCTCAAATGATCTTCGTTAATGATTGGGTCACGATGGAGCAGCGTATTGTGTTTCTCAGAGCACTTTAGACAGCACCTGGTTGTACACTGCTGAGCGTGGTGGCCATCCTTCAAGCAATTGCGACAAAGCCTGAGAGTGTGTATTTGCTTGAATCTGTCCGCTGGAGAAAGTGCCAAGAACTGCGGGCAGCCAAATATTTGATGATTCTGCTTGCACATCTTGCACGTTTGGTTCACAGAGTTGGTTATGAGTGAAGTCGTCTTCTTATATTTGCTGCCTGGTTGCTTGTCGCCTAGCACTTCTAAAGCTTGAAAGCGCGTCTCCAAAAATTTCAAGAAATCTTCTAACGAAGGAAGCTCCCTCGGGCTGCCCAAGGATTGTTCGTATAGACCGTGAGTGTGCCTATCGATCTTTTTGAGCAAAATGTGCAGAATAACTGGATCCCACGATTGCACGTTCAGTCCAAGATTTGCTAGACCTCGCATGCATTCTCTTGTTGTGTCATGCAGTCCCTTGATAAATTCTGATGATTCATTGCTGATGGTAGACTGCGTTATGAGCTTCTCCAGTAGCGTATTGACGAGGATGCGTTTGTTCTGGTATCGACTCCTTAGAGTATCCCAAGCTGTAGCATATGTTGCATCCGATACTGGAAGATGGCGAATGAGTCTCTCAGCGCTGCCAGTTAGGTTTGTCTTGAGGTAAAACATTTTTTGTGCATTCCCAATAGGTTGCCTGTGCACCGTCTGCTCGAAAAGATCGTGAAACTGCTGCCACTTGAGGTAATCTCCGTCGAACTGTGGGATGGTAATTTTCGGCAAGGAGATCGCCTTGTCTGTGATGCGGATGGGTTGATTATCAGCTGCGTCGACTGCAAGTGTTATCAAGGTGTTTTGCACTCGATCCTCAAGAGCGTAATAACTGGCCTCGTCGAAGGCCATGTGCTCGTCGCTCTCCGGCATATCCCAGATCTCCTGAGTGATGAGCTGGATCTTAGACCAATACTCACTGATGGTTTTTGTTTTTACCATTGAGTACTGTCTCGTCAGAGCTCCACTATTTGCTGCGACACCATCCATCAATCTCCTTAATGCTTCGATGAGATGACGCTGCATCCGAACTCGTCTCTGCAGCTCTAATTGTTGAGGACGTTCTCCCCTCCATTGCTCAGGTGGTGTTGTGTGCAATGCTTGTAGATCATTCTTCATCGAGTGGGGTTTTGTCTGTTCGTTGTCATCCGGCTGTTGTCGTATAGCACCTGGTGGCTCGTCTTGTGACTGCTCTGCTTCATCACATCCGCTGAGAGTGGGTTGCAATGGGTTTGCGAAGCTCTCAAGCCGCCGAGTGATATCACCTATGACCTGCTGGTATTCCTCCTGTACGTTGAGAAAGTAATTCTTTTGAAAATAAGGATGATCTGGATGATCGTCCTCGAAGAGCTGCATTCCTTGATGATTGGTAAAAAACTGGGTCCATACTTCTTCGAGCCTAGCATTCCTTGTCTTTAAGTACTCCACGGTCTTCCGAGCTGAGCCATCCTTCTTGTAGTTGGATAGAAGCGACTCCAGATTCTTGCCGGTGGTCGCCTGCTCCTTGGCCAAGTCCGAAAATTTATCCATTCTTTAATGTTGGCACAACACAAATACAAAAAAAAACAAACAAAACCAAAAACTATCACGTCGGGGTCACCAAATGTTAATTTATAGTGCGCGAGGAGCGTTTTCCTCGACACGGTAGGTTATTAATTTTTGTTTATAGGCGCAATGACACCTTTGGAATTATACACCGCACAAAAAAAGAACACAACACATAGAATAAAAATTATAATTTATTGAAAAATTGAATGGACGCCCGAACGGCTGATGATCAACTGACAAGAACAATTTTAATTTTACTCAATGTGGCGATATCTTGCGCCTCGAGAAAATGCTGACTCCACCTGCTCGTGGGAGTCAAGATTTTCCCGACGTCGCAAGACATCGAGGAAATAGGATACCAAGCATATCTCAATTGCAATTATGTGCATTGAGATATGCTTGGTTCCCGTGCTTAGTGCTAGTATCAATGTCCGAAACAAAAAAAAAGAACTTTTTTTTGCTCCATGCAGCTTGCAGCAAATTCGCTGATTAGCAGAACCGCGGCGGGTTGATTCGTGCAATTGTGGAGTGTTAAATTGCATTCGCCATTCGGGTGGAATGCGGTCAGCGATTCTACTGCAGGCCACATGGAGTCGTATACAAAATTGTAAATCTAGACAATTAGTATGGTCAGATTTTAGTTCATTTTAGAGTGCTGTGGAGCCAAAATTTGAGACAGTGGAAGAACAAAATGTGAACATAATAAATGTATTTTTTTTAAGAATAACATAAAATTTTGCCGCCAAGACTGTTACGCGGAACCCTTCACTTTTTTGATGAAACCCCAGGGTTCCGCAGAACACACTGTTCTACAACTTAGAGAAATTATGTTAAGGTTTTTTAATCTTTCCTCGTAATCGTTGAAGGATATATTAAATTTAAAGTGTATCAGGCGAGTAAAACGCCGTTGAACGCTTTCGATTCTTTTATTGTAAACCTGGTATGTAGGATTCCAGATAACGCTTCCGTATACCAAAATACTACGAACAAGAGAACAATAAAGGCTTATCAACGTAGTGTAGTTAATAAATTTAATTTAATTCTACATCTAAATAAAAGGCCAACAGCTCTGCTAGCACGCATAATAATTGAAGATATGTTTGAATCACGCTCACGATTCTCTATATAAAATGTTATTTTCATAGACGAAGTATAGGTTCTATGAAATTTGGTGCATTTTATATTCGAAAAACCATAGATTTGTATGGGAGGGACAGAGGAGTTAAGGGTATAGTAAAATTTGCGAAGCAGTATTATTTCGTTTGTCTTGCAAGGTGTTCGTATAAAATCCCCAGTTTATAGGTTTTAATATATTGGGTGATAATTTATTTCTTAAAAATGTCGAAATAATACTTTTGTATGCCAGGAAAAGTTTATAATTGATTTACTATAAATGGTCGGAATAATACTTGCATATGAAAGGTATAAAAGTTTTGCAATTATTCGACCGTTTAATATGACTCGGACTTTCATGATTTTTTTTAAAAGAATTTCGCAAATTTTCAAGTTCCTATTTTAATAAAACACAGTAGATTTTATTTGGCTCCGAATTTCACAACTTCAATTTTCATACTTTTGGGTATTTTTAAAAATCTGAAATTCATATTATTCTTAAGATATATATTGACGAATATAGGTTAGCTATGATCGAAACATCCCACCCCTGTACACTATGGCGATAAATCAAATTCAATTATCATATTGAGACAAATATTTGTTTTTCTTATTTTATTTTATTTTCTCATAATAATGCAGCTCTTAAGATCCGCAAGAAAAACAATCGTTAAGCTTTCATCAATAAAATTACTTCTGAAAATTTCCTATATTAATAATTTCATTGACAAATCTAAAGAATTATTTCAAATGATTTGGTTTAAAAACAAAATATTTTGAATTTCAATTTAACTCGATCTCTGTCTGTGGTTTATTGATCATTTGATTTTCCAAAAACATACAAAATGCATTCATTGGACTGATAGATTGATTGACATAGAACATGAATTTTAATCATAAAACATCACAAATTTTCAGTATTTATCAACAGCGTCTTTACAAGCAGTTTCTAGCGCTAACAAAACTAGTAAAATAATGTATAAGATCGTGTTTCCCGATCATCACTTATTTTTAGTTCAAAAGTTCGAATCCGATTTTAATGTTGCAAAATTGTATGTTTATAGATTGATGTATATACGCATAGTACAGTCCAAACTTATGAAATTTGCAAAAACAAAAAATTTGCTTAAGTTTTGCATAAAAAAAAATAATAAATTGCGACGAAATCATTTATAAACATATCCGTATTTATACGATTATGTTGAAATTATGACCGGTAATTGAGATTATTAACAGAGCTAAGCATAACCGTAGGGGGTGTAAAGTCTGAAGAAGATATAATTCTAATTATTGTTGATAATTTTACGTGCATATGGAAAGGTATATCTGTTTACAAGATAGATGAATAAAGCAATATTGAAACAAGATTCGTCAGAAATATCAATAGAATTCAAAATTTTGACCAAGAAAATAAACAAAATGGGGAAGAGGAAATTTAAATAGAAGAAACATCCTTACGACTGACTATTTAAAAAAAAAACGTTGAAATTAAATAAATAAGCTATTCAGGTTATTTTTAGGAGGAAATTCGAGATTTGATATGATGCAAAAGTTCCTAACGTAAATTTTAGTATTTAACATCGCCTATAGTGTTATTTTTTCGAATTGCGGGGAAAAACATAACAGGACTACGATGGGGCGTAAAATCCAATCGCGCGATACTCTAGATGAAAGAGATATTTTTTGATTTTAAGAAATTTTGTATCGGGAGTGGTGGAAGGAATGACGGCATTGTATTAATTTTTCATGCTAGAGTTTTTTCATGCTAGTAAGCTTCAAAAATTTAATTAGTGTATTCGGCTTAGTGAAATTGTGCTGTTTGAATGTGAGGTGATAAAAGGAATGGGGAGTTCTTAATGACTTTTTCAGAAATAATTATAAACATTTTGCTTTTGACATGGTTTAAATTGCAGATCAGTAACATTCATATTTTACAGGAAAAATCAACATTTTGTAAAGTTGTGAAATTGTGTCATATTGTATGGGAGGGGGTAGAAGGAGTGAAGCTAATCGTTTAATTTGCGTAGGTCTTACTAATAATTCCAAATAATTATTTAATGTACAATTTCAGCTCGACGAATTTCATACGTAAGTAAATTCGTTTATGGTATTACATGGAAACGTGCAGTTTGTATGGGAGGTCCGCTGGTCCTGATGGCATTCCCCCTATTACCCTTAAAATGTGTGCCTCCTCTCTGGCTAAATCCCTTCGCAATCTTTTTCATCTATCTTACTCTTCTGGGTGCTTTCCACGATTGTGGAAAGTCGCGAATGTTCAGCCAATTCCCAAGAATGGAAGCAAAGCGAACCCCGCTCACTACCGCCCGATAGCCATTACTTCAGTGCTCTCGAAAGTGATGGAAACTGCTGTCAATCGCAAAATCGTTCACTATCTTGAGGATAAACAGCTTATCCACGATCGCCAATACGGTTTCCGTTCTGGAAGGTCAACGGGAGATCTCTTGGTATACCTGACGGAACGTTGGAACTCTTGCTTGCACAAATACGGCGAAGGTCAAGTTCTTGCTCTTGACATTGCAAAAGCTTTTGACAGAGTTTGGCATGATTGTCTCCTTGTTAAGCTAACGGCCATTGGTCTCGATGGTTCCCTCATTCGATGGATTGCGAGTTTCCTGTCCGAACGCACTATACGAGTCGTATTAGATGGCGTTACTCTTCCTCTTTTCCAACTAATTCTGGTGTCCCTCAGGGTTCTGTCCTATCGCCTACTCTGTTCTTAGTATTTATCAACGACCTTTTGTCTTCTACTCTCAATCCGATCCATAGTTTTGCAGATGACAGTACTTTAGATAACACCTTTGAATTTAACTCTGCTGTGGATTCTCACAAGCAATCTGTTGCTTCCAAACGCAGGGAGTTATTCGGTTCGTTGAACTCCGACCTCGGCTTAATCCTGAAATGGGGCAGGAAAAATAGAGTAGAGTTCAACGCTGCCAAAACACAGGCCTGTCATCTTTCTCTTAAACGTGATGTTCCAGCGTCGTCGTCTAATTTAGCCTTTAATGGCGTACCAATTTGCTCTGTAGATGAGTTTATCATATTAGGCGTAAAATTAAATAACCATTTTGATTGGAGCAAACATATATTGGATGTTGCCCTTGATACCTCCAAACTCCTAGGTATCCTTCGCAAATATAAAAAATATTTTACGCCTCACGACTTAGCTACCATCTACAAGGCTTACATTCGACCTCGTTTAGAGTACAATTCGCATTTATGGGTTGGGGCACCCAAAACACACCTTGCGCTGCTCGATCGAATCCAAAAACATGCGTTCCGACTAATTTGAGACGACACCATTACGGTTTCTATTGACTCCCTCGAACATCGTAGGATCGTTGGAGCACTCAGCATCTACTATCGCTACTTTCATGGTAAATGTAGTACGGAACTTAAATCACTCATTCCTTCACTTTTCATTTTTCCCCGAAATACTCGTCAAGCTAAACGCGCACATGAGCTTACCGTCAACCCTATTCCTACTCGTACAGTGAAATATAGACAGTCATTCATCTCCCGAACGTCCAGACTTTGGAACGCGTTGCCTTCTAGCATATTTCCAAGCAAGTATAACCTTCAGCGCTTCAAAAATAATGTCCATCGCCATTTCAGTGTGTCTCCCCCAAAATTCCCATAACACTACCAAATTTCATCCTCTACCTATACCGACATAACTGTGTAATGCATTAAAGGGTGACCCCCTAAGTTATAATCGGTGCCATAAAAAAAAGGTGGTAGAAATATAAATATAATAAATAAAATATAATATAAAACACATTTCAATTTCAATTTCAGTTCAATAGCTTTCATACTTTTCGAGAGAATTTGTTTATTCTTAAATTCCGAAATTGTGTCATTTCGCATGGGTGGGGGTAGAAGGGCTGGAGCGATTAGGCCCGTTCACGAACTTTTCCCTCCTTTTTTGCCAAAACCGACGTGCTCAAAATCTGAAATTTCTAGCTCAACGCGTTCTAGAGCTAGAGAAGACACGGACGGACATCCGGGTTTGAAATTTTTGAGTGATGTTATGAACTTCTGTATCATTAATGTTTTTCCGAGCCTTATTTCTATGCATTACAAACTTTGTGACAAAGTTATAATACTCTCAGATTTCATCTAAGTATAAAAATTGCAATCATAAAATTTCGTTTTTTCGCGTTTCATGAATAAATAAGCTTAAAAATCCTATACCCTTGAATATAGAAAGTTCATTTTTGAGTGGATTATAAAAAGGTGATGATTTCAAGCGGACGCCAATTTGGGGTATGTAGGAGTTAAGGAAGAGGTAAGCAGAGCGCTAGAACTGATAACTACAAATTCGAATATCTCAACTGTGGCTCTAATATAATTTTTGTATCCATTGTGGTCCGAAAAGGGGAGGCAGGGGGCTGAAAACAAATTGTTGGCCGAATTTTTTTTTTTTTTTAAATGTTTATTTCTTTGGCAATAAGGAACATAAAAAATTCATATTTTAGGCGTATATGGCACCCACAATCGACTTGAGGTCAATACTTGTGTTTTTCATGCGACGAATCCCAGCACGATCTGCAAAGTGTAGTGCGAAGAATCACAGCACTACGAAATTTACGCGTAAAATTTGTGCGAAACTCACAGCACAATTCGACAGTCAAAGAATGAATTTCGTGCGAAAAATCCCAGCACGATCGGCACAATTGTGGAGCGGAAACAATTAATTAACTTCACCTTAACGCCATCACCAAGAAACGCAAGGAAAATATTTTCATAGAATTTATTAATACTGATCGATATAAAGGTTCAAATTCAAGTGCCATGCCAATGGCCACATAGCAAAATTTTAAGTTTAACCAGCAAATTGTAGCGAAATTTGACGGCTCCTTATGTAGGCCAGTGCACTGACCCGCATTCAGTTAGAATGCTTAGCTGTCGTGTGCATTAACCTACATCTGCGATGCGAACAGCTGTATGGGTTTGCTGTTGGTACCGCCTTATGGAGATGAGGGAATAGAACAAAGCTTCATGATCGTAAGCTCCACGGGTACTCAAGCCTCAAACCCAGCTTAGTTGACGAAGGTTTCAAATCGATGACGGTTTCAAATAACATGTCAAATTTGTTTACATCGTATTTGTGTTGTGAACTGCAGGTGAGTAAAAGTTAGAATCAATAATTCATTAAATTAAATTCCAGGTAATAAGCCTATATCAACGGATTCTCAAACAACTTGTAAGGGGTGGATCAGCGGGTTACAAAGAAAAACTTTTTAAAATTATATCTCGACTACGTCTCAAGTTAATTAGCTTAAACTTAGAACGTAACATATATATGTCGTACGTGACCGTCTTTATGAAGAGAAAATTTCACGGTACATTTTGAGGTCGTCCGCGACAATTTGAAATAAGAATTAAGCCAGATCATTAATGAAGAGTACAAATAGTAGAGGACCAAGGATCAATCCCGAAGGGACACCAGACCTAGAAACTCAGCATATGTATGTCCATTGAACTAAATTCGCAGACGACGATCAATGGGATAAGATTTAAAACAAATCAGGAGAGAGCCTGTGACACCGTACCTTTCAAGTTTTAAGATAAGAATTTTAGTATTTGTATATAACTTGAACAGTGTTATGACGGTCCAAAGATTATGTAACGAAGTTAGTCAATTCACATAAATTGATGGAAGTTGATCTTCCTTTAAGTTTCTCCCAGACCGCATTGTGAACTAATTTTTCAAAAAGTTTACCGCAGGAGTCTAATGTCGAAATTGGGCGCTAGTTGGATACATTTTCGTAATGTCCTTTCTTTAATATGAGTGTAACATTTGCAAACTTTTAGCAAACAGGAAAAGAGCGTTCCTCAAATAATAAGAGGGAAAATGGCACCGAGAGCACCGATGAGACAAATTTCAAAAAGAAATTTGGAATCTCATCAGATCCGGCGCTTGTCTTGGATGATAAGTGTCGAGTGGCACTAATCCAATAGAGGTGGCAGCACTGATCTGTGAACGACTGACATTGGGAAAAATCAAGTCAAGAATCCACGGCGATTTATGCTTTTATTGTGTTGAGTTAGTGAACATAGGTTCATAAAGTGATTAACACATGAATCTGAGAATTCAAATAGTGCAGTGCTATTCAGTCTGCATTCAATTGTAAGGTAGGAAGGTTGAAGTTATCTCAAATAAGAATTACAGAGGATGAGCTAGATAACTATGATAAATGAAGAATCTCGTTAAATGAAACTGAAACTTCTGCAATATCAATGATGCCAAGCAAATGTTTTAATATAGATTAGATAAGATTACACTGTGATTTGTTTGATTTCCTCTTGTACGGCCATTGATGGACCTGTCCCTGGTTTAAAGTTGTAGAGCTTATAAATCGTTGGACAATCACCAAGGCTGTGATCCGGTCTTTCCTCCTCGTCATTGCAATTTCTCCGAAAGTCCAATTTTATGTAGATAATTTTTTCATTTGGCAGTGCTCAGGTAGGATACCCACTAAGAATCTAAGCCGATTTCTATTTAGTTGTAGATATTCAGAAGTTGAACCGAATATTTCGGCATAAGAAACTTAGCATGCTTATTGCCAGGTTGCTACCGAGTGTCAGTATAGAGCACACAATGATTTTAGCCATATTTGAATATTACCTTTTGCAGTGCTGAGTGGTATCCCGCAAAAAGGATGGGGATCCACGAAATGAGATTCGGATCTATTCTTGACCAATGAATCAGTTTGTTATTTTTTTTTTTTCAATACCACTGTGCCCTGGAATCCTTCTGAGGTTTACTTTATTTTCATTCCGTAGTTCTTTTAGTGATTGAAGGCGATTCTTATTGAATTTTGATCGTATATGAGATAACTGTGAAGTCAGGATTGCTGCCTTACTATCTACTGTTCAATTAAACTTAAAAAGGCTGCAAATTTTGTATCGCAATTATTTAAAAAAAATTTAATTACATTCAAGAAATTCCTAATACTTACCAAATAAGCAAAATCTCCCGCTACAACATACAAAGCCTTATCTCTCCCAACTCTACTAGGACTAATCCCAACGTTTAGCAACATAAGATCTAAATAACGGTTGCCAAAAAAAACCTTTCATGTTTTCAAGTCGAAAGATTTCACACATTCCACGTGATTAAATTTGTATGTTAGGTTATAAGAATAATGAAGAATTTGCCAAATTCTGAAATTGGTGCAAAGAAAAACACTTGAAAATGAATACCTCGACTACCTCTTAAGCTTTGGAATTAAACTTGGAATATATATTAAGTTGTACTAGCAAAATACGAAAAAAATATAACTTTTGGACATAATAGTAAAGGGAAGAAATGGGGAGCATTTCAAAAATGGGGCACTTTCCAAAATTACAAACCGTTATATCACAAAACCGACTACAGATATCAAATTGAAATTTTGTCAGATTGCAGAGCTTCATACTTTTTAATTTTGGTAAATTTATTTTATTTAAAGTTACAGGGTATAAGAGGAGGAAGGTGGTAAGCAAAAATGTCGAAAATCTTGACTGATTTTTTAGGGCTCTGGTGAAAGATTCAAAACTTCTACCCGCTCCCATTCAAAATTATTTTTTCGACCAGTTTTAAGAAACCCATTATCACCTAACTAAAAGCTATCAATTTAAAATTTTGAAGAAAAACTTTTAAATACAGTTGAAACGAAACTGCGTCAAAAGTTTTGAGATCGCGCCTACCCCCACCGATACAAAAGTATGATTTAAAAATTGTTTTTCTTCGCACTTCTTCTAGCGCTCCCCTTAAAATTAGTATTTCCCCTTGAAAGAAAAGATTTCCGAATTCTACACTGTTACGCTTTCTTATTCGCTGAGAACTTTATCGATAAAGGTCTCAGCAGAGATCCAAACGTCACCAATAATAAAGCGTAACAGTGTAGAATCCGGTAATCTTTTCTTTCAATTCGAAATGCACTGTGAAAACATTCACCAAACCATTTGTATTTCCCCTTTCAAAGCCGATTATGGGGGAACAATTTGCAACCTAGATGGTCCCAAAATATATACTTTTTGCGTACAGTGATTCCGAAGATGTAATCATTTGAAAGAATAAAAATTGTCCGGCAACTTGTTAGTAGGCTCCTCTTTCCTTTTTGGACTCTAAGGATTCATGAATTAAATTATTTTTATTGTTTATCCCACAAATCCCTCTCTATGTGTGTCGATTTCTAGTTTCCTAGCTTTTTGACTTCACTCCACACACCTCTCAACAGTAGTGTCCGCTTGAGAACTCTATCTACAATCCACCAAAATTAAACTTTCTATCTTCAGGGGGTTGGGAGTTATTGTGCGCTGAGCGTAAACGTTCATCATACGGTTGACGAGGCAAGATAAGCAACTTATAACGTACAAACAGACGGATTATTATTTTTAAAATTTTTGAAATATTTTAGTCATAAAACGTGAAAAAAACAAATTTCAGGATAGAGAACTTTTTTTTCACAATGATCGATTTGGGAAAAAAGTTACTATAACAATAATAAAGTAAAACCACTTCTACTTTATTATTCCAATAATAAAATATTGTGATCAACTTGGAAAAAAAAGCTTCTCTGAAATTTAGTTTTTTCGCGTTTCATGACTAAATTAGCCTACAAATGCAAAAAAATCCGTCTGTTTGTACGCTGTCCGCCGTACGTTTACACTCAGCGCACATTAACTCCCAAACTTTTGAAGATATGAAGTTTATTTTTCGGTGGATTGTAGATGAATACTGATCTCGGGCGGATACTAATTTTCGGGAGGTGTTGGGATTAAAAAGAAGGCGATGGAAGAGCTAGAACCGAAAAATACTAATTTGAATTCCTCAACTAGCTAGAAAACTGAAAATTAATATATATGTAGAGGAGTTTGTGGGATAAACCAAAAAATAATTCAATTTTTTTATCCATTGGGGTCCGTAAAGGAGGAGGGGGGGCTAAAAACAAATTGTAGGCCGACTTGTTTTTTCAATTGTTTATATCTTCGGAATTCCTTACCAAAAAAAAATCATATTTTAGGACCAATAAGGTGGCATACGGGTTCATTATAAACAACTTAGACGGAGGCCAATTATTATAAGGGGTTAGGATCAGGAAAGGGGGTGTATCAAAGAAAACACTTAAAAATTAATATCTCGACTATTTTCTATGCTATGTAATTGGTACATATATTAAGCTAAACTAGCAAAATACGGGAAAAAAATATAACATTTGGACATAATAGTAGAGCATTGCAAAAATGTTGCACGTTTTAAAATTTCAAACCGTTATATCTTAAAATCCAATATAGGTATTAAGTTTAAATTGTCAGGTTATAGATCTCTATGACCTTTAATTAATCGTGATCTGGTACATGACGTAGCATAAATTCTGTGAAAAGTCTACTGTAAATAACATCAGCAGCTCTGCTACTGAGTCCTATCTCCACCTCCTCGCGGTGGCCACCGGGTGTTTTGTTCAAAACAGCAGACGGAGAAGGGTAAAGGCGAGTGTTCCGCGCCTCTAATCGGAACTGCCATCCAGACTGGCCCTCCAGGTTGGGGGTTGAGCGAAACGCTGACAACGTCTCCCCGGAAAAAACTCGCGTGTCCAGGAACCCGGATTATAGCCTCGGATTGGACGGATCAAACGGCAATGACTACGGCAACGGAAAATGGACTATTCTTTTGGATCTTGGAATGTGCGTTCACTACATCGAACGGGTGCACTGCGGGAACTTCTTCAGGAGATGTCTCGTAACAACATCAGCATCCTCATTCTCCAAGGAACGAAATGATTCGATAGCCAAGTTAACGATTGCAGATCTCACACGATTTTTACCAGCGGGAAAAGGCAAGGAAGCAGAGAATTCAGAGTCGCCTTTGTGGTAGATAATGCGTTCAAGCAACTTGTAACGAAATTTATACTAATCAACGAACGAAGCTGCTTAATCCCCTTCAAGTTGAAGTTCTTCACCATTTGGTTTATCAACTGCCGTGCTCCTACAGAGGAAAAAGATGATGTGATTAAGGACGAATTGTATGCCCGACTTGACAGCACTTTTGACGGGTTGCCCTTCATTGACATAAAAATTCTAGCAGGAGACTTCAACGGTAAAATTGGCAACGAACTGTTTCATAGGGGCATGCCGGGAGGGCATAGCCTCCATAATAAAACGAACGACAATGGCCAAAGACTTATTGACTTCGCCACCAGTAAGAACCTAGTCATAAGCTCCACCTGCTTCCCGCATAAAAATACTCACAAAATGACGTGGGCATCACCAAATGGGCACACCTTCAATCAAATTGACCACGTTCTCATCTCAGGCTGAGCCTGAGAAAAGTATTATCCAAATGTGGCAGAACATTAAGGATAGTATTCAGCGCGCAGCTGAAGACACTTTAGGACATTTAGAGCGGTGAAAACGAAATGACTAGTTCGATGAGGAATGCCAAGAAGCTATCACCAAGAAAACCGAAGCCTATCGACTGTTTCTCGAAAGACGAACACGAGCTAGAGAGGACAACTATCAGCGGTTCAATCGAGACGCCAAGAAGATCTGCGGACGAAAACAACGGAAAATAAACAATGACAAAATTTAATCACTGGACAAAAACCTGAAGAAAAATGACATGCGAACAGCATTTAATACCGTGAAACAAATGAGACAAGGTTACAAACCGCAAAATATCCTCTATAAGGACGAAGAAGGCAACATCATAAGCGACGATATCGAAATCAGTAAAACAGGTGCTAGCAGAATGCTGGGAATATGATATTACTGTACACAAACTGTTCGTCGATTTTTGTCAAGCATACGATATTGTCGAACGATTGAACTAGGTGTCCCACCGAAAATAGTTCGATTAATAAAAGCCACCATGAAAAACAATAAGTGCCAAGTAAAAATCCAAAACGAGTTAACTCAAAGCTTTTCAATGGAGTCAGGTCTCAAACTAGGAGATGATCTCGCCCCCATGCTCTTCAACTTGGTGCTCAATTATGTCGTCAGGAAGCCAACTTCAGTAACCTCAGTGGGCACTAGAGGTACGCTACTCGTAAAATTCGCACAGTTGGTGGCGTACGCAGACGACGTAGATATTCTGGCCTGATCAATATTTTGCGTTAAAGAGGTATTCCAGGAGTTGGAGTCTGCAGCGGTTGAAGTATGGCTCAGGGTCAATGAAGCGAAAACTAAATACATGACCCAGACACGAAGGACTGTCCCAGAGAGGAACATTACTATGGGCGAATACAACTTCGAGCAGGGGGATGAAAAAAGCGAAATGAAATTCAAAGAAGAATCACGACAGCTAACAAAGCACTTTATGCGGTCCTCCCCATAATGAAATCAAGGAAGATCCATCGAAACAGTAAACTACGCATTTACAAGATATTAATTCGTCCTGTGCTTCTATATGGATGGGAAACATGGACCTTGACGCGGATGTCGGAGAAGTTAATCGACACGTTCGAGCGAAAAATTCTTCGGAAGGTGCACGGAGCAGTTAAGGAAGGAGATGATTGGCGAATTCGATACAACCATAAGCTGTATCACTTATTTGACGACCCACCAGCATCTATCGTGATCAAACTGCGCAAGCTACAATGAGGTGCCCACGTGGAGCGAATGCACGAGGAACGGATCCCAGAACGAGTGCTCAAAGGCAAATCTTAAGGCCATCGACCGCAGGGGAAGCCACGAAAGCGATGGGAGGAGTCAGTCGACACAGATTGCAGATGGCTTCTCGATTTTTCAAACTGGAGGACGCGGTCGCTGGCCCGAGACAACTGGAAGTGGTGCATCCGAGAGGCCAAGACTCTATAAGGGCTGCAACGCCATTGCGTCATCATCATCACCACCTTTAATTTTGGTAAAAAATTTAAGTTGAGGTGTATAGGCTGGTGTATCATAATATCGAAAATTTTCACAAATTTTTTTAGGACTCTGGTAAAATATACAGATTTCCAATTTGGCACGTGCATACATCCATTTGATATACATGAAGAAAAAATAATAATTTGAACCAGAACTGTTATCCATCGTAGGGCGGTCCCTAGCTGCACAAGGTGTTCTATGAGTATTAAAAAAGAAAACAAAAACTCGAAATTTTTGAATGAAATTTTAAGCTAAAAACTTGAAAATTTGTGAAATTCATTAAAAAAAAATGTTTAAAAGTTTAGGATACTAACCGGTCGAATACCTTCAAAACTTCTTCCCCCTCCCATACAAAGGTATTATATTTTTCGACCGTTTTGAAGAAGTGGATCACCAATTATCACAAAACCATTGAAATGAATTTGAAATTTTCTACAAACACTTTTAAAAGTATTTAAAACAAAGCTGCATCAAAAGTTTCTAAGCACCTCTTGCCCTTCTACCTCCTCCCATACAAAAGTATTTCGACCAACTTCAATAAATCAACTATTATAATAGCCAACAACTTAAAAGCTACGAACTTGAAATTTTTTACGAACACCTTTCAAGAGATACGAAATAGTACTGCATCACAAATTGTACGATTCCCTCAATTCCTCTACCCCTCTCATACAAATGTATGGTTTCAAAACATAAAATACTTCAAATTTCATAGAATTTACCTCATCTCTGAAACTACTATTCTATACAGAGAATTTTTAACGTGATTCAAGCAATCAATTAAAAATTATTAACGGCCACCCATCCCTTAAGTCGAACACCCCCACCCCCATACAAATCCAACTTGCATAAATAATCGAAAGAATAATTGATACTACGTACTGTAGCTATTGTTCGTAATCGAAGTTAAGTGTTAAATAATTGACAACAGCCCTGCCCTAGAATCCCCATTCACATAGACTTCCCTATACACTTTAACCTGCACATTGTCTTCCCACGTATCCTCAACTTGTTCCAAGAATAATAAAGTTACGCCCGACTTGTTTGCAGTTTATTTTCTAGTGCATTAAGCTCCTTCCCATCCCATCTAGAATAACGCGTGATAGGGTTTTAGGCCTAATCTGAATTATCCTTTCGTACTGAAGCCGCTTTGATAGGGGGTGAAGGAGTTGTGGAGAATTCGTTAGCTGAGAAGGAAGTGGCTTTGAATTCCTGATTGTTGTATCACAGTTTTTATGTCGAAAATTCAAATAAAATTCAATTTATATGCGTTGGATAAGGCATTCACAGTGCATTTCGAATTGAAAAGAAAGTTGTACGGATTCCACACTGTTGTGCTTTATTAAACGTGACGTTTTCGGTGTCTGCTGGGACATATATCAAATGTGCTGAAACATAACGTTTAATAAAGCACAACAGTGCGATATCCGGAAATCTTTCCTTTCATAATTCAATTTTTTAATCTAACATATACTTAGATCTGAAATCTAATGTAACTACTAGGTTTTCATAATAGATGTTAATATATTACATAAATTCATTAACTCTCTCTATCAACTTTCACGCCATTTACCACCTCACATACGTTTAGTAATGGAATAACCTGAATTCAACATTTTGTTCATTAGTAACACAGCAGCTATTTTTTTTTTAATTTAAGCTAATGGCATCTTCTGTTAAATACTTTCTTAGTAGATATATCTCATGAAATATGTAATGAGCTTCTTACTTACGTTGCATCATAAAATTTTTCAAAATTGTTCACATGTCGCCGAAATGATAAATGTCTTATACATATTCGTTTCGACAATATACAAGATTCAAGTTCGGATTTCTTCAGACACATACTGCTATTAAAAGCTATTAAGAACACACATCAGACACACTGAATCATCTTGGATTGAGAAAGAACGAAAAAAATTTTTTTCAAAGACAAAAAATTATATCTTGCCAAAATTCATAAAATTTCTGAAGCTTCCGTTTAACAACAGTTGTTGCAAATTTCGGTCCATGAAGAAAATTTTAGCTTTGAAATAAACTTCAAAAATAAGATTAAAGAAGATTTAATGCATCTTTTCTGTACCAATTACTTAAGGAAATCCGTAAATTTTCGTAAAAATAACGAAATAGATTTTTTGCAAAATTAAAATCATTTTTTTTTCAAACATTATGGACTTTATTATACCTAGATCCTTATGATTATTAGTAGAAAAATAAGATTTAGAAATATCGTAGTGGAATGCAAATCAAATTTAATCAATTATTTAAAAAAATACACAAGAAGCGAACTTGGGTCTTTATGCGTATGAACAAAAATAATGTTACTCCAGTAAATATGATGTTAGGATTCAGCTGATTCTAGAATTGAACTTGAATCTTTGATTTTGTGACATTAGGTAGACAATTTAGCCATAAGTCGCTAATGGAGAATAAGTCCTTTCCATGTGCAAGCGAAGCGTGAAGCTGACGTGGGGAGCAATCACCACTTGATGGTTGCCTGTTTAAGATTGTGCACGACAAGTTTTTCAAATAAAGCACAAGCTTATGTTGATAAACTTGGAGACCATAACAAAAACACGAGTAACCCACCATTCTACGCGGAAAGTCATCCACATTAGGCGGATATGAAATGCGCACACTTGACGCCAAGAGGAAGGGAACCAGAAAAACATTTCTAACAAGTGCTGAAAAATCTGTGTGAAATACGCAAAGCGGTGGAGACCCTGAATGTCGCAAGACACATGGGATAAGGTTGACCATCGCAAAAAGAGCCAAATTCGTCATAATCTCTCAACGCGATGTCAACCAAAGAACTTCTGACTTGATGAGGAACTACCGCGACCTCATATACAACTTAAGAAGGCTGTTAGGAAAGGCCAATAAGGCAGAATCTGCGGCTTACCTATGAAACAGACGACGAACAGGAATTTCACCGCCAATCATCTGGTGAGAGAGGTCAACGGAATTCTTCTTAATATGAGTGAACACCAGTTACGGCGTTGGAAGGAATACTTCTCTGATATTTTAAACATCTTGACAGAAGAAGATACTCCAGAAACAAAACAGTAGCCAAAAATCCACCGCAAGAATTCTTTATAAGGGGCGATTCCGATAAGTAAGAAATAGTTTCTGCCTTTCGGTCAATGGCGGGAAAAAAGCAACAGGTATAGACGAACTACCAAATGAACGTCTCAAAACGGACCCGGCAATAACATCTGATGTACTCTTCGCACTCTTTACGAAGGAAGATATCGGGCGGAATGGGAGAAAGGCGTCATTGTGAAAATTTTGGCAACCTTCGGGATTCTGGCAATGGGCTTTCATATTTGCCAGATTACCGAGACTATCGAAGAAGTGTGCTCCTAAGTGCCGTCTCCGCAGGGCAAGTACATAGCAGATGAAAAATCGTCTCTTCCTCTTCCTCATATTTGCAGCTCCTGCAAAAATCATTAAACGCAAGGCCAAGCCTCTGAGCATATCTCCCTATCAGGCAGTGTCCTGTAATGACTCCTACTACGAAGCTAATCATCTGCCTGTTTAGCGAGACACAGTCTACCAGAGCGGTTTAGATACAGCTCATGCCAAATTTGTCTAGTTGTATTACATGTAACATCGTTTGCGCATCTGTTGTTGGCTTTGCTAATCGCATCCAACTGAAGTCGCAGTTTACAAGTTGCGTGAGGCATACTCAGCTTCTCTTTCTCAGATTGAATCTGCAAGGTGGTTCCGTGCAGGGCAAGGTCGTTCTAGTTCCCCAGAGTGGCCCTATGCCCTGGTCACCAGCCATCTCCCTCAGAGATGCGCGACAAACAACAACATTCTTGGATGTAGTCATGACTGATTCAGGGATTTAATAGCGGCCTGGCTATCAGTGAAGTTGCCAATATCATTAGTAGATACTACATTACACTTAATCCAGGCCAAGGCTGCTTTTATCGCCATCACTTCCGCTTGAGACACACTACAATCATCCGGAAGACGGAAAGATATACTTAAGTTGCGCATTGCGGAAAAATACCTCCTCCAACTCCACTTATAGTTTTGAAGCCATCAGTATAGAAGGATATGGACTCGTCCTCCCGTATTTCATCTGCTTCTCACTTTTATCTCGAAGAGATGATGGTGAGGAAATTATTATCGAAATCAAACCTTGGTAGAGTGTAGTCTGTGTTTTCGGTTAAATTCCCTAAATCTTCCATATCTAAAGTAGCTATCAGTAGAATTAGTGAAGTTGTAGAGAGCAATATTGAAGTTTATCAGGCTGGATTCCGAAGAGCGTCTTTTTGTACAGACCATACCAAACCAGACAAAACACCCTACGGATAATATTAAAGCAGTTCGCCACTGCATCTTATGTTTGTGAACTTCGGGAAGGCTTTTGATTGCGTTGAGCGAGATTACATATGGAATGCTTTGCGTAGAAGAGGTATTATTATATTATAGAATCCTACGAAGTTGTAAATGTCTTACATAGAGGAGAGCTGCCCGAGAGCTGTCCTGTGCAAACCGGTGTTAGACAACGCTGTATAATACCGCCAGACCTGTTTGTGGTGGTAATAATTGACATCTGGAAAGCTGAACTGGAAGGTGGGGAACTAAAGGTCTTCTGTGGGGACTGTTTAACATATTATGTCACCTTGATTATGTTGATGACGTGGACATGGACATAACTATTCGAACACATCAAAATTTGTCAAACCTTCACTTGTTGCATCCTAAATGCAAAGAAGCAAGAGTGAAAATAAACGTGCTTAAAACCAAATATAGCTAGGGTGTAGCCTAGTACGTAGCGTGTTGGTCTACAATGCGAAGGTCGTGAGTTCAAATCCCGGTCGAAGCATAATTCTAGCACACTGCCTGCTTGGGTATACTTTGGTCACCTCAATCTACGAAAATGAAATGATGTGCGAAGGTCTTCGACAATAAATAATGAAAAATGTTAAGAAACCTTTCTGGAGGTTCAAAGAAATTTCACTTCGCACGAAGCTGCGAATCGCATGCATCTATATAGTTGTAACACATGAAAAATGACCTTTAGGCTTACCGAGAAACCGCAAACTTTAGTAAACCAATGCCTTCGACGAATTTTAGGGATTGTGATGTGACCTCTAACAACGAATTTTGGAGTACAACTGGACAGATTAAAGTAGGCCCTTAGATTCAATGACGGAAATGGCAGTCAATCGGTCACACTTTGAGGAAACTAGAGCAGAATAACGCCAAAAAAGCTCTGTATTTTAATCCTTTAGGAGAACGTCGGGTTGGTCGACCATTCAGCACATCACAGTGAGCAGTTGAACATGAGGTCAGAGGAAGGAACTAGTCCTGGCAACAACCAAAGGCCGATACGCAGGATCGCGCTTTGCGGAAGAGAACTGTTGCTGTTGTATGCCCCTATAGAAGGTATTAACCGAAAGTTGATTGATTGAGGTAGACAATTGTATAGGTAGTCTTCTAGTCCTCGTTTTGTTCCTTTTTTAGTTTGTTGAAATATTCGGATTTGTGGATATGCTGCTAACCCTTCTAGTTAAAAATCAATTTCACTAAAACTTTAACTTGGCTCCTTCTGAAAATAGCATTGAATGAAACACACGAGCTCTTTTAGTACATTAAATATGAGAGTCATGGTTCAATTCCAAAAGGTCACGGAGATTCAAATGAATTTTCTTTAAAATAATCTAGCTAGTATTTTTAAATATTTCGAGACACCTTCATAACAAAATTCTTTTACCTTGAGTATATCACTCTCCTTGGCCATTTCAATCGGCGGCCGGATTATCGTTGTTTTTCCGCAACAAGCCATTGAATGTTTTTTTTTTCCTTCCAAATTTTTTATATATATATTTTTTTCAAACCACTTTATTGTAATTTTTTTCACTAGGACCTAAAACCAACACTTCATAAAAATTTATCAAAAATATTTTTTAATTTCACTCGCTTTATTCATTTTTATTTCTTTTAAATGAAATTAATGTATTAACTTTGTTTATTTTATTATTTAAAAAAAAAATCACAAAAAAAAAATCGAAATATTTATTTTGTTATTTAATGATGTAACATAATCAAGATTTTTTCAATCTCAAGGTTAAGAGATATAAAAAAAAAAATAATACAATTTAATGGTTGGTGACAAAATTAATTTTTTTTTCTTTTCTTTTTAAAATTTAAAAATATTTATGCAATTCGCCATCCGCAAATATTGCTGGTGGTGGATCTCGTGGCTTAATTTATCTACACATAAAGATTCGTCTTCTTCGGGGCTACGAATTGTTTTGATTTTGTACGATGAGATTTTGAATTCAAAAATTTTGTTGGTTTATTTTTAAAACAGATAAAAAAGGAAATAAATTCTTTTAAGACCCAATTAAATAAAAATTTTAAAATTCCACTAAAATAATTTTTTTTACAGTCAAAATTATTGAAACAAAATTTTTTGTTCCAAACCACAAAAGTAATTAAAATAAAATTCCGATCATTAAAACTCACAAAAAAAAAACCGTTACGCGACACCTTTCGGGTCAACTTAATTCTTTATGTAACATTTTTCGAAACAAAATCGAAATCTAAAGTCAATTATTTCAATAATCGTCAAAATAAAATGGATTTTCTCGCCCGCCGACGTTGTCGAAACTTATTCGGAATAGACGACGTCTCGAATGCTACTGATCCATTTCTTTGGCGATTTTGCCAAAAACCTCTTCACACTATCGTTGTATTAGAGAAGAGTTTTCAATACACTACAGAGTCCAAGCGTATAAAAAAGTTGTATCTCAAGATATTCTGTCCGATCATAGTGAGTTTTTTCTAAAGTTATTTTCGGCGGTTTCAATAGAGACACCGAAATTCTCGCACAATATTCGCATAGAAATTACATTGACGAAACCGAGAAAGATTGGATGGTTATCCTCAGCAAATTTTATTCGAGAATTATTGCAGAGGTGTTTTTTATTTTGATTAAAGGATATATCATATATTTCATAAAGTAGTAAAATCAGAAATTCAAACAGTCCCACATCTAAACAATTAATATGCTTAGATATAGGACTGTTTGAATTTTTGAGTTATGTTAAAAAGTCTCGTAATGATGACGATTTAAAATATGTCTCTTTCAATTTTTCGTTGTACACACGTGTTGCAAATGTTATTTTATAATTAAAATTTGGCTCGATTTTTGGAAATTTCTCAAGACATTGTATAGAAGAAATGTTTTTTTTTATTAATGAAGACAAAATGAATGAGAGTGGTCTGAAACGATTTTATTGTTTATCTAAGAAAATGATTTTATTGGTATTTGATGCCTCTTTTCGAATTTATTTGCATTTATTCCGAATGCGCAGAGCCGAGCTAAAGCTCTGCATATGCAGATGCTTGTCCAGTCCGCATCTCCATAGAGAGCTTTTGCTTGGCCCTGCGAATTCGTCATAAACACACTTCAAAATGAAGATCGTAATTTGCAAATGGAAACTGGTACTTCAAATTTTTACTTTTCCAATCAAAAACGCTAATGCGTATTT
This sequence comes from Chorisops tibialis, assembly GCA_963669355.1. NCBI lineage: Eukaryota > Metazoa > Arthropoda > Insecta > Diptera > Stratiomyidae > Chorisops > Chorisops tibialis. The sequence continues at coordinate 163,835,518 of OY770263.1, read as the reverse complement.
CCAAGTATGTGGACAGTTATGAATGATCAGCCAATTCCCAAGAAAGGAAGCGAAGCGAACCTCGCCAATTACCGCCCGATAGCCATTACTTCATTGCTCTTGAAAGTAATGGAAACTGCTGTCAATCGCAAAATCGTTGAATATCTCGAGGATAACCAGCTAATCCATTATCGTCAGTATGGAAGGTCGATGGGAGATCTTTTGGTCTACTTGACAGAATGTTGGAACTCACGCACACATAAACATGGCGAAGGCCAAGTTCTTGCACTTGACATTGCAAAATCTTTTGACAGAGTTTGGCATAATTGTCTCATAGTTCAGCTTAGGGTCACAGGTCTTAATGCTACCCTTATTCAATGGATTGAAAGTTTTATTTCTGAAGTCCCTCAAGGCTCTGTCTTAACTCCAACTCTTTTCTTAGTTTTCATCAATAACCTTCTGTCATCTACTCTCAATCCAATCCATAGTTTTGCAGATGACAGTACTTTAGATAACACCTATGAATTTAACTCTGCTGCGGAATCAAACAACCACTTTATTGCTACGAATCCCAAGGAGTTATTCAGTTCACTGAACGCAGATCTCAACTTAATCCTGAAATGGGCAATAGAAATATAGGAGAGTTCAACACCTTTAAAACACAGGCCTGTCATCTATCCCTTAACGTGATGTTCCAGTATAATCTGGCTTTTGGCGGAGCACTACTTTGCACTTCGGATAATTTCACACTTCTAGGCGTTAAAATTAATGACCACCTGAATTGGACCACGCGCATTTTTGATGTTTCCCGCGACGCTTCTAACCGTCTAGGTGGCCTTCGAGTGCAAAAATTATTTCACTCCCACTGACCTTGCAACCATCTATAAGGCATACATTAGACCACGTTTAGAGTACAACTTGCATATTTGGGCTGGGGCACCCAAAACATATCTCACGTTGCTCAATCGTATTCCGACCGATTGGAGATGAGCTGAAAGCGCGCACGAGTGCATCGTTGAACTATTGCATTCGCGTACAGTAAAATGTAGCCATTAGGAGTACTATTTAACCATGTTGAAGCGTTTGCGTGAGCAAATCCTTAAAAAACGGCCGGAATTATGGAAGGAGCCTTCCACGATGAAAATGTGTCACCGCATTGAGGCCAAAAAAACAACGAGTTCCATCAATCAACCACCGTATTCACCAAATTTGGCCCCATGTGACTTTTTCCTATCCTCAAAACTGAAATTACCGCTCCGCGGAACCCGTTTCCAGTCGATCGCGGACATAAAAGAAAAATCGCCGTGGACTACTGAGGTGTAACCCATTCAAGCAGCTGCTGTAAACAAACTGATTACCACACCGCGCTGATTTTTGGGATAATAATTAAGGACAGTCCTACCTGCTTACCAAAAAATTATGAAATATTATTCCCCAGAGTAATTAATTAATTACAAATTATCGGTACTTTTTTGTCACAATGTGTAATCAATATTTCATTCGTTTATTTATACAAGTTTGGGTTTTTATGAGGGGAGGGGGAAGGTGATAGTAAGGGTGGATAGATGTTAATTATTTTTTAATTGGTTGCTTGAATCACCTCCGAAATATTCTCTGTATGGAATATCAGTTTCATAGACGAAGTTGTATGAAATTTTCATAAAATTCGGTGTATTTTACATTCACGGAAGTAAAAATTTGTATGGGAGGAGGTTGAGTAGGTAAGTGAATCGTAAAATTTGTGCTGCAGTTTTATTTCCTTTCTCTTATTAGGTGCTCGCACAAAATTTCAAGTTAATTTATTGGTTATTAGTTGATTTATAAAAATTAGACGAAATCATACTTTGTATGGGAGGGGGTAGAAGGGCAGGAGCGATCTGACGCAATTTCATTTCAACCATTTTTAAAAAGTTTCTGTGCAAAATTTTAAATTGATAGTTTTTATTAGTTAGGTAATAATTGCCTTCTTAAACATGGTTGAAAAAATAATTTTGTATGGGAGGGGGTTGAAGTTTTAAAAGTATTCGACCAGATAATATTTCAAACTTTTAGGGATTTTTTTATACTCTAGATGAAATCTGAGAGTATATTGTGTTTGCCTTACCGTTTGTAACGCTAACGGAATATTGATCCGATCCCCTCACTCCTTCTACCCCCTCCCTTACAAATAGACAATTTTGAAAAATACACATTTTCGATTTTCATTGAAACTAGTAAAGCTGAAAAGACGAAATTTTGCCAGAATTAATTCTACTATAATTGCAATTAGAAAAGAATTATTAATTTCACCTCACCTCTTCTACCCCCTCCCATACAAATTTCACGAAATTTAAATTAAATTATTTTTCTTCGAAGCTGTGAAAGTTAACAACTTGATATTTTGTACAAAGTATAAAAATAGAAATATCAATAACGCGGTAAAATTTGTTTCGATCCGTACGCTCCTTTGAATTATATCGATTTCCATTAAAACTAGAAAAAGTACAAACTTAAAATTTTGCCAGAATTTGTTTTTTAATAATTACAATAAATGCTAAAAAAATTATCAGCTCCGCTTTACTACCACCTCCCATACAAATATATATATTATAAATTTAATAAAAGCATTTCTCCTTCGAATATATGAGAGCTATCGACTTTGAAATTGAATCAAAGCATGGTGATAAGGATGATGATAAGCAGTTTCAAATTCATCTTAAACGCTCCACTTCCTTTGCCACCTCTCATACAAATGCCGCAATTTCAGAACTTTAAATTCAGCAAAAAACATTTTGCATGCCATGTTCGGTGTCATATACGAAAAATACATGCCTCCCTCTCTGCTTCTACCACCTCTCATACCAGAGTCGCTATTCACTATTCGAAAGAGTTTGAGATGACATATTTCTCGGTATATTAAAGTCATTCTCATTTCATCTAAAGTATCATATGATTGGGTTTTACATAATTATGTTATGTTTTTAAATGCATTTCGCAAATTTTCAAGTTTGTACATTAAAATTTCATTCAAAAAATGTTTAGTTTTTATGTTTTTTTTCATTGTATTTGAAATACCTTATGAACGTTAGATCCTCCCTTTGGTACATAATAATTGTGGAATTATTATTTTTTCTCTATTTATATCAAATATAGATGTATCCATGTGAATAATTTAAACTTTGAAAAAATCACTCAAAATTTTCGACATTTTTGCATACCACTTACACCCCCCCATCTTAAAATTACCAAAATTAAAGACTATTTAGTTTTACAATCTGACAAAATTTCATTTTGATATCTTTTCTCAATTCTGAGATATAACAGTTTAATTTTAGGAAAATGCACCATTTTTTAAATACTCCCCATTTTCCGCTACTACTATGTACAAATGTTAAATTGCTCTAGTCTTTTTTTAGTATTCCTTAATTTATGTTCCAAATTTTAATTACATAGCTAAAGAGATAGTCGAGATATTCATTTTTAAGTGTTTGAACGTCCTCCTTACAATAATTAGTCTCCCTCTAAGCTGATTCTGGTGGATCTGAATGCCACCTTAATGTAAGTAAATTTCGAAGATATATTTATTTAAAAAAAAAATCGGCCGACAATTTGTTTTTAGTCCCCCTTTTTGGACTCCAATGAATAAAAAAATTAAATTATTTTCAAAGTTTGTCGCACAAACTCCTCTATATAAAAACTGATTTTCAGCTTCGTAGCTAGAACCATGGATGAGATAATGGAATTCTTAGTTTTCGATTTTAGCGCTCCACCCTAAACCCTCACACCCCCCAAAAGGGGTGTCCGCCTGAAAGCCATCTACAATCCACCCAAAATTAACTTTCTATTTTGAAGGGTTTGAGAGTTAATGTGCGCTGAGCGTACACGTACGGCGTACAGACAGACGATTTTTTGTTTTTATGCATTTTTAGCCTAATTCAGTCACGAAACGCAAAAAAACAAAATTTCAGGGTAGGAAATCTTATTTTTTGAAGTCGATCATAATACTTCATTATTAAAATAATAAAGTAAAATTAATTTTTTAATTTACCGAATAATGAGATTACTTCTACTTGTTTGGGAACTCGAACTCTTCTGAAGACGAATATTTATTATCACAACGTTTCATACTTTTCCCATTCCTTTCCGATCAATGGAACCTATCTAAAATTAACAAAATTCATAGCAAAACGACAGATAGAAACTTGACGTTCGAGACAAAATCATTTGCTAAAATATTTTCTTTATTTGGTCTTCAGATATGAAAATGAAAACGTGTACCGTTTAAGCAATACATTGTGACCATAAAGTACTGGGAATTTGTAATTAAAATTATTCTGGGAAATGATATTTCAAATTTTTTTATTTTTTTGGTAAGCAGGTAGGGCTGTCCTTGATTGTTATCCCAAAAATCTTAGTTTGATTTTTTATCCATTGTAAAAATCGCCGTGGACTACTGAGGTGTACCCATTCAAACAGCTTCTGTAAACAAACTGATTAACGCACCGCGTTGATTTTTAATAATAAATTAAGGACAGTTCTACCTAATTATCAAAAAAAAAATAATTTTTAAATACCATTTCCCAGACTAATTTTAATTACAAATTCGCAGTACTTTCTAGTCACAATGTAAATGGAATTTTTTATGAATAAGTGAATATTTTATTGTCTAGAATTTCTCTTTAAGCGAAAAGTCTGATCGCTTCCTCTTGTTCGCAGACCCAAATTCTTTTTGGGGATGAATATTTTCGCCTACTGCGGTATAATACTTTTCTCATCCGTTCCACCCTTTACGGGATTCTCAAAGTGCGGAAATTCATAGTAAAGCGACAAGATACGAACTTGATCCTCGGGACAAAATTAACGGCTAGAGTGTCTTCTATAATCGATCCTTAGACATGAAGATCGAAATGTGCACGGTTTTTGAGAAATAATATTGAAAACGTCGTAACTCATCTATGAAGATTTGATAGGTCATAGCAAAAAAAAACAGATGTGGTAGGGGTATGATTTTTCGTGAAAAACTTTCTCTAGACCCCAAAGAAACCAAAACGTAAAATGGGATTCTTGTTTAATTTTGTCTGTTGCACTGTTTAATTTAAAAAAAAAACATTACAGAACTACGTCCGATACTCTAGATGAAAGAATTATTTTTAATTTAAGAAATTTTGTAGGGGAAGTGGCAGAGGGGGTGACTACATTGAACTAATTTTTTCACATTACGCTAAGGTTGCTATCAAAATGTTTTAAACAAAACTTAGGATCCAAAAATTTAATAGGTGCTGAGAAAATAGTGTATTCGATTTAGTGAAATTGTGCAGCTTGTATAGGAGGCGGAAGAAGGAGGGAGCAAGTGCTTAATGACTTTTTCAGAAATAGCTATAAGCATCATGCTTTCGACATGTTTTAAATTCCAGATCAGCAGCATTCATACTTTTCAGGGAAAACTACTTTTTGTGAGATTGTTGAATTGTGTCATATCGTATGGGAGGGGTTAGAAGGAGTTAAGCTAATCGTCTAGTTTTCTTTTAGTCTTACTAATAATTCTGAATGCTAGGGTATAGCCTAGTAGGTAGTGTGTTGGTCTTGTAATGCGAAGGGCGTGAGTTCAAATCCCGGTCGTAGAGCCCAATCATACGATACTATATGTAGAAGGAATCGAAACTTTTGTGATATCATGGAATTTTGTATGGGAAGTGGCTGCACTGAACTAATTTGTTTCACATCATGCTAGAGTAGCTGTACAAATGTTTTATACCAAATTTAAGCTTCAAAAATTGAGTAGGTACTGAGAAACTTAGTGCATTGAATTTAAATTGTGAAATTGTGCAATTTGTATGGGAGGTGGTAGAAGGAAAGAGGGGTTTTTGGTGATATTTCGAGAAACAACTATAATCATCATACAATTGATATATTTTAAATTTCAGGTCTGTATCATTCACGCTTTTTAATAAAATCGAATTTTTGTAAAGACGTGGAATTGTGTCCCATTGTATGGGGGGGGGGGGGGAGGGGGGTAAAAGGAGTGAAGCTGCTCGGTTAATTTTTTCCCGATATTAGAAGAAAATTAGTTTAGAATATTTCATGAAAAAGTGCAGTTTGTGTGGGAGGTGGTGGAAGGAGTAGGGGTTTTAAGTGACTTTTTGAGAAGAAACTATAATTAATTTACAATTACAATTACAGATCAGTAACATTTACAGTTTTCAAGAAAATCGAATTTAAATTAAGTCGTGGAATTGTATCACATTGTATGGGAGGTGGTAGAAGGAATGAAGCTAATCGGTTAATTTTTTTCCCGATATTAATAATAATGCAAACTAAGGATTAAGTACAACATTTAAGCTCGATAAAAGTTACACGTACTGAGAAAATTGGTGTATAATATTTCATGAAAAGTGGAGTTTGTGTGGGAGGTGGTGGAAGGAGTAGGTGGTTTGAAGTGAATTTTTGAGAAACAACTATAATCATTACGCAATTGATAAATTTTAAATTTCAGATCTGCATCATTCACGCTTTTCAAGAAAATCGAATTTTTGTAATTGTGTCATATTGTATGGGAGGGGGTAGAAGGATTGAAGCTACTCGTTTAATTTTTTCCCGATACTAATAGTAATGCAAATTAAGGGTAAAGTACAATATTTAAGCTCGATGAAAGTTACACCTACTGAGAAAATTTTTGAATAGCCTTTCATGAAAAAGTGCAGTTTGTATGGGAGGTGGTGGAAGGAGTATTGGGATTCAAATAATTTGTATACCATAGATTACATTTCTGATAAGAATAGTATGTTCTAAATTTCAAATGATTTGCTCCAATAGTTTTGAAGAAAATTTGATTAGTATATATTTTTCAAAATGAGTTATTTTGTAAGGGAGGGGGTGGAAGGCGTGAGGGTATTGAAATAAGACCACACGCAGATTACATCTCGGTGCACATCTAACAAACTGTGAAAGTTTCATTACAATCGGCTTAGCCGTTTTTGCGTGAAAACCGGAAAGACAGACAGACAGACAGAGAAAATTTTTAAAAACGTTTGTTTTTGCTTAGTTATTGCTAAAATAAAGCAAAAAACTAACTTATACCCATTTATAAGCAAATAACAGACAGACACTACAATTATATTTATATGTATAGATAGACAGTAACCAATGTTAAATGATAAGGCCTTTTAGTATAATAAATTGGAATTGTCACTAAAATCACAGAATTTAAACTTGGCTTTTCTAGTCCTTTTCAGGAGGCATAGTAGGAACTTCCTCCCCTATGTAGATTATGTAGACGGAGGGCGGTAGTAATTTCTAGTTGCACAAGGTTGGCTCAGCGCATAGCTAGGGTATAGCCTAGTAGGTGGGATGCCGGTCTACAATGCGAAGGTTGTGAGTTCAAATCTCGATCGATGTATAATTTACTGCCTGCTTTGGTATACCATGGTCACCTAAATCTACGAAAATGCGAAATTAGTACATAGAGGGCTATACGAAGCTCTGCCACAATAAGTAATGAAAAAAAAATTTTAAGCAACCTGAGTAGACGACAGAAGGTCGTTACACAAACTACGAAAAATATAAAGTATAAAACAGAATCTTGAAGGACGCCGGAATCAATTGGGAAGGGAGACAGAAGTAACGACAAATAATACCACTCAGATAGTGGGGTTGGGAGAGTAAACTCTCATACCGGTGTGCGAGAATATCGTTAGGTCCGTAAGCCTAACTGAAACACTCATCCCAAATTCTTTCGAAAGCTTTTGCAGTGACAAGTACGAGAACTACACTTTTCCAGTATTTAGGTATACCACTCTACATTACTTGTGATGAACAATAGGCTCCATTACTTCCGAGAATACTGAAGTAATGGCTATCGGACGGTAGTTGGCAGAATTCGCTTTGCTATCTTGGCTAATTGGCTCAACACTCAACTTTCCGTTGCCACGCACGTGAATAGCGTACATAGAGTAAGAAAGATAGGAGAGACAGGAAAGATTGCGCAAAGGCTTAGCAAAAAAGAAGATCACTTATTTAGGGCGAAGGAGAGTATACCGTCCGAACCAACAGATTTGTGGAAGTTGTGCTCTTTATCGTAAGTTTCGATACGGTATTAGCAAGAACTGATTAGGTCATTTACGGATATACTTAGCGAATTCATTAAAAATACCATTAAAACACATGTCAATGAAATAATTATGTCAACTTAACATCACCTCCTATGACTTAACTATAAAAATAAATTTCGCTTACAAAAACATCATTGACAGTACTATTTCGAATTGTGTAAACATTAATTACCATCGTGTATCTCATTAATTACATAAATCTAAGCTAAAAAAATTCTTGCATTTTGTGATTAAGAAAAATTAATGCAAATCCCATGACTTTAGATTAATTATGTATAAACCAGCGAATGAATGTTCCGAATACCCCATAAATTATTGATAGAATACTATTGTGACTAAAAATAGTTTTTTTTTTAACTATTAATGAATTGTGGCTAATTTTGCCGAAATACAACAAAGTCTTGAATAATAACATGTCGATCACACACCACAAGGAATTTGTTTTCTGTTCGTTTTTTTTTCTCGGCAAATATATATCTGACTAATTTTCTAAATCACATGCTTGATTAAAGAAAAAATTGACGGGAATTTTTTTAAGCATTGTATTTTAGCACGAGTGTCTGACTATATACCTCGAACTATTTGGGGCTTTTTTCCTGTTCTTAAAAATGTCAAGATATCTTTTTGCAAGAAAAATAAAAATTATTTTTAGTTAAACGGAAAATGTATAATTTATAGATAGCTTTTGTTCGCTGAAGCGCTATTTCCTGCATGTTCTAGCATTAAGGACGATCTTTACGTGATGAATTATTGAGGGAGATTTTTATATTTAATATAGATAATTAGCTAGGGTATAGCCTAGTAGGTAGTGTGTTGGTCTTGTAATGCGAAGGTCGTAAGTTCAAATCCCGGTCGGCGCAATATATAATTCCGGCACATTGCCTGCTTGGATATACCTTGGTCACCTCAATCTAAGAAAATGAAAAATTCGTAGAAAGAGGGTTGTGCGAAGTGCTAACAACCCTTCCACAATAAGTAATAAAAAAAAATGTTAAGGAACCTGAATATCAGGAGGCCAAGGTCCGATTTGGGCTGTAGCGCCATTGTAGAAGTAGAAGTGGAATTAAATTTATAGTTTTTTTATGTTTACGAAAATAGTAACAGTGTGACCTTGTTGGAGATAGCACCTGTGTATTTCATGAATTATATGGACTTGACATGGTGTAGAACAAGAAAGAGACAGTCCTTATCAAATATGTCTTGATTAGAATAGATAAAATAAAAAAAAATTGCATTACTAATAAAAACAATATGCACAACACTACTAACAATTATTCGAGGTAGAATACAGGGTGAAACGCGAGATGAACAAGGTGTCTTCCACCCGAACTAGAGTTGCATAGATCGAGCTAACATAAAACGCATAATAATCGAACAATCCATAAAGTGGCGCACTTCTTTCTACCTTTTAGTGGAATTCCAACCTGATCCATGGAAAAGGGCATTAGATGATGGACAGAACTACAAAGAAACAATTATTGGACTACGCTTCCAAAATTTAGATAGGATAAGCAATCCCTACCAAGCCTTTCCACCAAACGATCCCAACAACTGCTCTATTATAATAATAGTAATAATAAAATAATAAGGTAAGAAACATAATAGGAATACTGACAGGAAACTTACGAATGAAAAGACACCTTAAGGAAATGGGCATTGATTCTAACAACCAATGCCGATTTTGTCTAATGTCATTGTAGAGATGCTGCGAAAAATAACGTGTAAATAAAATGGGGAAAAATTGAATCTGTGGAATTCTACTACTATCTTCAAGGATAGTGTGCTCCCCTGGGTCGTTTTTTTACTCACGCTCACGCTCCTGACTTACGGCAAATTGTGCTGCCTAGGCCTGAGGAGCCCCATAAAATATGCTAATTATCTGGGAGCCTCAGCTAGGGTGTAGCCTAGTGGGTAGCGTGTTGGTTTACAATGCGAAGTCGTAAGTTCAAATCCCGATTGACGTATAATTCTAGCACGCTTCCTGCTTGGGTCACCGCAATCTACGAAAATAACAAAATTTCTATCCTGTGGATCATGATACCAAGACCCGATTTGGACTGTACTGCCACTGTAGAAGAAGAAGTTATCGAAAGCCATACAAACAAAAATCAAGTGAAAGTAAGAAAGTACTTTCATCATTACGATGATATTGCTCGACATTCTAAATTTATACCTCAAAAACAACGTCATTATCGATGTCACCATTAAAACTATCACCCTAAATTATGATCATGATCACATAACAGAAATCGAAATTTCTGAACCAAATTAAATTTTAATTTCGTCACGTACACGTTACGCTACGTAAGCATGCTAGTATATCGCCAAAAAAATATTTAACAAGGGTCCAAAACAGTGAACAGGTCGCGATTTATACGCTATTTTCTTAAAAAAAAAAAGAAAACTATGCTAAAAATACGACCATTCTAGAGAATTTCTTGGACGGAACAAGTAAAAATGTTTTATTTCTAGATCGAGCTTTTCGGTAAAACCGATATCTTGAAAGCTATCTCGCGAGGAGGGTGACGAATTCATTTTGGCGTCATTGCAATAGTATAGTTGTATGAATTTTTAGATACAGCTACACGTAATATGGATTAGAATAGCTAATTTATAGATACGTAGGCAGCGAGAGATCATGGTCTGATCGATACATGGCTCAAAAATTTAGGTGTATCGTGTAATATTTGAAATTTATTAATGATTTCGAATCTGATACGATTATTTATCTGATTTGTAAGTTTTTTTTTTGGCTTGAACGAGATATGAACAAAATTTATATAGTCTAGATAAAATCTGGGAGTATTTTGTCTTTGCATTGATGCTTTTAGTGCTAGGAAAGTTCGTACGAAGTAGCCAAGGGAACAGAAATACTCGGCGTCTTTTATAAACCCCAGCAGCAACTACACCGCTGACAGTCAAGGTACCTCGAAGAAATATTTGGCATTTCAAAAGAGCCAATTGGGGGGCGCTAAATAGCTTCTTCAATGCCTTTAATTGGAAGTTGTGCTTCGATTCCAATGACTGCGATGAAGCTTGTAGAATTGTCACTGAGATTATCCTGAAGGGTATGAAGCTCTACATACCTTCTAGTCATAAAAGAGTCAGGCCGTCGAAGGACTCTTGGTTCAACAAAGAATGTCTCATTGCAATTCAGACCAAGAAACTAGCATTTCAAAGATTTAAAGGCAATAGAACACCTGCCAACAGAGAGCTTTTCAATGCGTCAAGAAATGCCTGCAAATCCATACTCAATCGTGTTAAATTTGAGCATGACCAAAAACTTCGATGGAAGATCCTCCAGTGCCCAAAAGGGTCGAGGTCTTACTGGTCATTTGTCAAAACGGTCAACAACAATTTCATTTCTTCTCTATACCACCTCTAGTTGTTGGCGACCGTACCGTGGTTCATCCTAGCGAAAAAGCCAATTTACTAGCAGCAAGTTTCGCAAGAAACTCTCACCTTCCACCCTCAAACCAATCGCCTCCCGCTGCAAATCCTTCTGGTTTCTCACTGCCTGCACTGCATTTTCGCACGAGACTTATTTCTCGGATCCTTACAGAGCTCAATATTCACAAATCCGCTGGTCCGGACGGTATTCCCCCATTACCCTTAAAAAGTGCGCCTCTTCTTTAGCTAAACCACTTCGCAATCTTTTTTATCTTTCGTACTCTTCTGGGTACTTTCCGCGTATGTGGAAAGTTGCGAATGTTCAGCCCATTCCCAAGAAAGGAAACAAAGCGAACCCCGCCAACTACCGCCCAATAGCCATTACTTCAGTGCTCTCGAAAGTAATGGAAACTGCTGTCAATCGTAAAATCGTCAAATATCTGGAGAATAAACAGCTCCTCCATGATCGTCAATATGGGTTCCGTTCTGGACGGTCGACGGGTGATCTTTTAGTCTACTTGACAGAGCGTTGGAACTCATGCTTACATAAATATGGTGAAGGTCAAGTTCTCGCACTTGACATTGCAAAAGTTTTTGACAGAGTTTGGCATGAATGTCTCTTAGTTAAGCTTAGGGCCATCGGCCTCAATGATACCCTCGTCCAATGAATTGAGAGCTATCTTTCAGAACGCACTATACGAGTAGTATTAGATGGCGTTACTTCTTCCTCCTTCCCAATTGATTCCGGCGTCCCACAAGGTTCTGTTTTATCTCCAACTCTTTTCTTAGTTTTCATAAACGACCTTCTGTCGTCCACTCTCAATCCAATCCATAGTTTTGCAGATGACAGTACTTTAGACAACATCTATGAATTTAACTCTGCTGCGGAATCAAACATTCATTCTATTGCTTCCAATCGCAGGGAGTTATTCAGTTCGCTGAACTCGGATCTCAACTTAATCCTGGAATGGAGCAGGAAAAACAGAGTAGAGTTCAACGCATCCAAAACACAGGCCTGTCATCTATCCCTCAAACGGGATGCTTCAGTGTTGTCTCACAATGTAACCTTTGATGGTGCACGGCTTACCACTTCGGAGAATTTCTCACTGTTAGGCGTCAAAATTAGTGACCACCTAAATTGGGCCCAGCATATCTTTGATATTGCCCTTGACGCCTCTAAACGCCTAGGTGTTCTCCGAAAATTCAAAAAATATTTCACTCCCATCGACATAGCAACCATCTATAAGGTCTACATTAGACCACGTTTAGAGTATAACTCACATGTTTGGGCTGGGGCACCCAAAACATACCTCGCGTTGCTCGATCGTATTCAAAAACATGCGTTCCGACTGATTGGAGACGAAACCATCACGTCTTTTATAGATTCTCTTGAGCATCGCAGAAATGTCGGAGTACTCAGCATTTACTATCGTTATTTCCACGGTAAATGCAGTACGGAACTTAGCGCACTCTTCCTCCACTGCATACTTTTCCCCGGAATACTCGCCAAGCTGAACGCGCACACGAGTACACGGTCAAACCCTTGCCTTCTCGTACAGTGAAATTTAGGCAGTCATTCATTTCCCGAACGTCAAGACTTTGGAACGATTTGCCAGCTAGTTTGTTTCCCAACAAGTACAGCCTGCGGTGTTTCAAGAACAATGTCCACCATCATTTTCGTCTCTCTACACCTTAATACCTCCACTTCCTCTTCCTATACCGACATAGCTGTGCGTTGCATTAAAGGGTGAGTTATACTGCTGTAAAAAAAAAAAAAATCAACTTGACTGCCCTCCTTCTATCTTACATATACATGCAAATTTCACATATTTTATACACATATTTGTTTTTATGCATATTAATTGACTCGAAAAATTTGCGCAAACTATGCTGAATAATAAAAATAAGAATTGCAAGTAGTAGTTTAAAATTCGATCAAATCCTTTCGTTCCTTCTACCATCTCCTTTACAAATGTCACTATTTCAGAAAAGTTAATTCATCAATTTCCTTAAAAATTATAAAAACTACAAACATAAAATTCGGAACGAAAAAACACACAAGGTGCAATTATTTGTCAAAAGTTATAAACTTCACCTACTCGTCAACCACCTCCAATATAGAGAGATAACATATTTTCTACTGTATTCAACCCAAACTAGCACAGATAATTACATTATTGGGATTCACGCTCAATCATAATTCTGTTTTCATTCTTCTTCTTCTTCATCCCTACAGCCCAAATTCATCCGACTTCTAAATCTTCGCTTATTAGCTCATCGTACTTGTTTTTGTTCTTTCAAAAAACGCATGAAAATTACCTGTACTTTGCAACAGTGGTTCCCTAAACTCTTATTATTGAACGTCGACAATTTAGGATCTTTCGCGTCATTTTAGCTCTATGATTTGTTTATATTCTATTCTCTATTTTATCGAGAGAAAAAAAAAATAATAGAATAAATTGTACTCACTTCTAGAATTGGTCCTTGTCTATCAAGAGGCACTAATGGTTTTTCCGGAACCGGCCGTGATGCATAGTAATAAGCTGATGCTGCTGCAATTCCAGTTAATGCTAAGGCGCCAGCAGTACCACCCAAATACTGTAAATATCCATCGACATCATCCCCTGAAAATTTCGAAAAAAAAAAATGTTTTAAGGAAGATAATTTTGAGCTGTATTATTATTGATATAGTTGTTGGTTGTTGTGATGGCACTACAGCCCAAATCGCGCCTTGGCCTCCTCACCTTCAGGTTCCTTAACATTTTTCATTATTTATTGTGGAAGGATTGTTAGACCTTCGCACAACCCTCTATCTTGGAATTTTTTATTTTCATAGATTGAGGTGACCAAGGTATACCGAAGCAGGCAGCGTGGTGGAGTTATGCGCCGACTGGGATTTGAACTCACGACCTTCGCATTTGTAGACCAGCACGCTACCCACTAGGCTACACCCTAGCTTTATTATTGATATACCATACATGGAAAAGTATAGCTAGAAATCTGCAAATAGCTAATTACCCAATAAAAAAATTAGATTTCTTTTAACATTAAAAATGCATTAAACTTGAAATAAAGCGATTTTAATTACTAAATAAATCATAAAGTTGATAACACGGTCCTGATGGTACGACCCTAACAGCACGACTCTAATAGCACTAAAAAATTATAAAGTCCCTGAGAGCAGTACGAGTAATCTTTTTCTTTTTAAGGAACCGAACAAAACTTAGGGGGTCACCCTATAATGCCATGCACAGCTTTGTCGGAATTGAAAAAGCAAAAAAAATTTGGATCAGTTTAATTTGGATGGAGAAAGTCAAAAGTGACGGTGGACATTGCTTTTGAAGCACTGGAGGTTGCACTAATTGGGAAACGCTTTGGCTGGTAATGTGTTCCAAAGTCTTGATATGCGGGATGTGAATGACTGCATATATTTCACTGTACGAGAAGGCAAGGACTTAACGGTGTACTCGTGTCCGCGTTCAGTTTGATGAGTATCTCGGCATCCAGAACGGAACCCATATTGACGATAATAGATTACTTGGTTGTCCTCGAGATATTGAACGATTTTACGATTGACGGCAGTTTCCATTAGTTTCGAGAGCAATGAAGTAATGGCTATCTGTGAGCTTTCCAATAAGTCCAGATTTATTAAAACGCTTTACATCGTTGCTATAAGCTATCAGGATAGTGATAGTGATTAGGAACGTTTTTCAATGCCTTTAATCTTACAAATTTTTAATCCTGATTAATTGCACGATTCGGTCTATAATATAAAAATTTCTCATATTTTTCACAGAGTTGGATACAAATTCTAACTTCGCCATAGCTGGTCCCAAGCTTAGTTGAGAAAGGAAGATGGAACATGGAGGTAACCTGAATGACCAGTAACACCAGTGCGTCTCAGGAAGTAGGCAAAAAGTATGACATAGGAAGGCTCACAGGCTCTAGGTCGGGGATTATAGCCTCGGAAAGGATGGATTCAACATCAACAGACCCACAAACGAAAAATGGATTACTCTTTTGGATCTTGGAATGTTCGATCCCGATTTAGAACAGCAGCTCTGAAACACAACATCAACATAACTGCCCTCCAAGAAACGAAATGGCTCGGTAATGAAATCATGGACTTGAGATCATACACTTGCTTCCCACATCTCGATATTCACAAAGAAACGTTGGCATCACCTCAATCAAATAGATCACATTCTAATTGAGAAAAGGGATGCTTCCAGTATACTTGATGCACGAACCCACCGCGGTACGAATTGTGAGACTGATCACTATCTAGTCAGAAGTAAGTATCGATGCCGAATAGCTAGTCGTGGATATGGGTCATTCTTTTACAAACCGTACGGATTTGCCGAAAAAATTCACGTCTGTTTTTAGAATCGCGCTATTTTTTTTTTATGTGTTATATATATGAAATAAACCGACACGTATGCGGGGATTTTTTTTTAAATTGTTTACTTTAAAAAATATGGATGTTTAAACATTTTGAGAATCGTTGGTTTTGCTCTTCTTAAAAAGCTTGCAAAACTTTTAAAGGAATTTCATTTCAATTATTTTATAAGTTTTTGTGCAAAATTTGAAATTGATAGCTTTTAAGAGTTAGCTGATAACTGATTTCTTCAAAATGCTCGAAAAAATAATTTTGTATGGGAGGGGGTAGAAGAGGTAGGGGAATCAGAAAATTTGTGACGCAATTTTCTTTTCTTTCTCTTTTAAGGTGCTCGTACAAAATTTCAAGTTCGTAGCTTTTACTTTGTTGGTAAGGAGTTTTTTTATTGAAATTGGTCGAAATCATACTTTTGTATGGGAGGGAGTAGAACGGCAAGTGTGATCTCAAAAATTATGACGCAGTTCCGTTTCAACTATTTTCAAAAGATTTTGTGCAAAATTTCAAATTGATAGCTTTTACTAATTAGGTGATAATTAATTTCTTAAAAATAGTCGAAAAAATAATTTTGTATGGGAAGGGGTAGAAGCTTTCAAGGTATTCGACCAGTTAATATTTCGTTCTTTTAAAGATTTTTCTTAAATGCATTTCGCAAATTTTTAAGTTTCTACCGGCAAATTTCATTCAAAAATTTTCAGTTTATGTGGTTTTTTCATTGCACATGAAACACCTTGTGCACGGTAGACCAGGGGTGTCGGTGCATAACAATTGTGGAATTTTTATTATTTTTGCTGTATGTACAACAAATAGATGTATCCACATGGAAAAATTTAAATTTTGTATCTTTCACCAGAGCCCTTAAAAAACCACTCAAAATTTTCGACATTTTTGGTTACCACCACACCTCCCGAAGTAAAATTTTCACCAAATTTAAAAAATATCTAGTTCTACAATTTGACAAAATTTGAATTTGACATCTTTACTCAATTTTGAATTATAATGGTTTGAAATTTTGGAAATTGCACCATTTTTGAAATGCTCCCCATTTCCCCCCACTACAATTTTGTACAAATGTTATATTTTTCTCGTATTTCTCTAATATAGCTTAATATAGGTTCTAAGATTCAATTACATAGCTTAGTAAATAGCCGAGATATTGATTTTTAAGTGTTTTTCTTTGCACCCCCCTGACCCTCCCCTTTACAATAATTAGCTTTTGTCTAAACTGATTGTAGTGGATCTATATGCCAGCTTAACGGTCTCAAAATATCAATTTGTTATGGTAAGTAATTTCGAAGATATAATCATTTGAAAAAAAAATTCGGCTGACAATTAGTTCTTAGCCCCCCCCCTTTTTCGCACTCCAATGGATACAAAATTAAATTATTTTTAAAAGTTGTCCCACAAATGTCTCTATATGTATGTTGATTTTTAGCTTCCTAGCTGTAACCATGGTTGAGATATTTGAATTCGTATTTTTCGTTTTAATCGCTCCCTCCGCCTCCGCATGAACCCGTACACTCCCCAAAATGGGTATCCGCTTGAGATCCTCAACTATCTACAATCCCCCCACAAATGAACTTTCTATCTTGAAGGGTTTGGGAGTTAATGTGCGCTGAGC
This sequence comes from Chorisops tibialis, assembly GCA_963669355.1. Classification (NCBI taxonomy): domain Eukaryota; kingdom Metazoa; phylum Arthropoda; class Insecta; order Diptera; family Stratiomyidae; genus Chorisops; species Chorisops tibialis. The sequence continues at coordinate 163,818,045 of OY770263.1, read as the reverse complement.
GTACACACCGGCGTACAGACAGACGGATTTGGATTTTTTTTTGCATTTTTACTTTTCCTGTCTTCTATTTTCACTGCTTAATGTTCTAAGCATTGATAAGGTTTTAGCATCATTGCTAGCATCTAAATATTTAAAGAGCTCAAAAATGGAATATTGAAAATCAACACAAATCTTACTCGCGGTGGAATCCAGCAGGAAATCAGTCTCCCTTTCAGACTCACGAATATTGGGCATTAAATTATTTAATTCTCTGCCATATCATGTAAAACGAAGCGAAAATCTTGTCATTTTTAAGGAAAGAATTAAACAATTTTTTTACAATTAATCAATTAATAAAGTAATCGATATTTCATATTATGTCAAAAAAATTAATTAAAAATGAATATTTGTCAGAATAATTTTTTTTAAAAATTAATATTGAATTATTGATTGTTATTTTCTGTAATTCAACACGACTACTCACCCCTAGCACAAGGCTTGCCTTAAAAGGGGGAGTAGTGCTTCTATAACAATGTAAAAAAATGAATAAAAAATAAAATATAAACAAAAAAAAAAATTTAGTCATGAAACGCGAAAAAACAAAATTTCAGGGTAGCAAAATTTTTTTTTTCCAGGTCGATCACAATAGTTTATTATTAAAACTAGCGATCGCCCGCGACTTTGACCGCGGAAGAATCGCAAAATAAGCAATTTTTGAGAATGTAGTTAGTAATATGTACATTATGTGAGATATATAATCTGTTTAGTTTAATGACTCAGTAAACACAATGGTTTATATTTTGTTGGAATCAGAACCATGAATTATTAAATAAACTGCCAACAAGTCGGGCGAAACTTTATTATTCTTGGGACAAGTTGCGGATGCGTGGAAAGTCAATATGCAGGTTAGAGTGGTTAGGGAAGACTAAGTGAAAGGGGGTTCTTGGGCAGGACAGTTGTCAACACTTTGCGGAAACGTTCAAAAGCTTCAGTATATATAACCAATATTTCGTTCGTTTATTTATGCAAGTTTGAGTTTTTTGAGGGGAGGGATGAGGGTTGATAGTAAGGGTCGGTGGATGTTAATAGTTTTTTAATTGACGTCCAATATTCTCTGTATAGAATGTCAGTTTCATAGACGAAGTTGCATAGAATAAGATTCTGTGTATTTTACATTCACGAAACCAACATTTGTATGGGAGGGGGTAGAGAAGGTAGGGGAATCGTAAAGATTGTGACGCAATTTTATTTCCTTTCTGTTGTAGTCTTCTCGTACAAAATTTCAAGTTCGCAGCTTTTAACTTGTTGGTTATTAGTTGGTTCAATGAAATAGGTAGAAATGATACTTTTGTATGGGAGGGGGTAGAAGGGCAAGCGTGATTGCAAAACTTTTAACAAAATTTCATTTCAATTATTTTTATAAGTTTTCCTGCAAAAATTGAAATGGATAGCTTTTAAGAGTTAGCTGATAACCGATTTCTTAAAAATGCTCGAAAAAATAATTTTGTATGGGAGGGGGTAGAAGAGGTAGGGGAATTGCAAAATTTGTGATGCAATTTTCTTTTCTTTCTCTAGTAAGGTGCTCGTACAAAATTTCAAGTTCGTAGCTTTTAATTTGTTGTTTATTAGTTGATTTAATGAAATTGGTCGAAATCATACTTTTGTATGGGAGGGGGTAGAAGGGCAAGTGCTATTTTGAAACTTTTAAAATAATTTTATTTTAAATATATTTATAAGTTCTTATGCAAAATTTCAAATTGATAGCTTTTAATAGTTAGGTGATAATTAATTTCTTAAAAATGGTCGAAAAAATAATTTTGTATGGGAGGGGGTAGAAGTTTCAAAGGTATTCAACCAGTTAATATCTTATACGTTTGGGGATTTTTTTTAAATGTATTTCCCAAATTTTCAAGTTTCTACCTTAAAATTACATCCAAAAATTTTCAGTTTTCGTGTTTTTTTCGCTGCACATGAAACACCTTGTGCCCTTTAGACCGTGCTGGTCGGTTCGTAACAATTGTGGATCAAATTATTATTTTTTTTCTATGTATATAAAATAGATGTATCCACATGCAAAATTTAAAGTTTCTATCTTTGACCAGAGTCCTAAAAAAATCACTTAAAATTTTCGACATTTTTGCTTACCACCTCCCTCCCTTTACACCCCCTAACTTAAAATTTTTATCAAAATTATAAATTATATAGTTCTATAATCTGACGAATTTTTGATTCGATATCTGCACTCAATTTTGAGATATAACGATTTCTAATTTTGAAAAGTGCACCATTTTTGAAATGCTCCCCATTTCCCCCCACTACTATTATGACCAAATTTTATATTTTTTTTATATTTCGCTAGTATAGCTTAGTATATGTTTTAAATTTCAATTACATAGCTTAAGAGATAGTTGAGATATTAATTCTTAAGTGTTTTTCTTTGCACCCCCCCTGACCCTCCCCCTTACAGCAATTAGCCTATTTCTAAGCTTATTCTGATGGATCTATACGCCATCTTAATTGTCCCAAAATATGAATTTTTTATGGTAAGTAGTTTCGAAGATATAACCATTTCAAAAAAAGATTCGGCCGACAATTTGTTTTTAGCCCCCCCTTTTCGGACGCCAATGGATAAGAAAATTAAATTATTTTTGGAGTATGTCCCACAACCTTTTCTATATGTATGCTGATTTTCATCTTTCTATCTGCATTCGTGGTGAAGATATTAGCAAGTGTATTTTTCGACTTTTTCCATCCCCCCGCCTCCCCCTTCCACCCCACACTCCCCAAAATTTGGATAATGGAGCTCACTTACCAAATTAACAATCCACCCAAAAACCAACATTCTACCTTTAACGGTTTTGGAGGTACGAGTCCATATGTACGGCGTACGGCGTACGGCGGGACGGATTTTTTTTTTTTGCTTTTTTAGGCTAATTTAGTCATGAAACGCGAAAAAACAAAATTTCAGGGTAGCAAATTTTTTTTTTTTTCTGTGTCGATCACAATACTTTATTATTAAAAAATAATAAAGTAAAATGAAACCACGATACTCGCCATTTGTATGGGACAGGCTCGTGATCAAATCAATCCCGTGATTTGAGATCATATAAGTGTGGAAGAGCGTTAAGAACATGTGAACAGTTGTAGCTTGTGTTAATTTAAAAAAAAGACCAAATAAAATAACGTTAAGCTTAAAACCATTACAGTACTACGATTATGCGTAAAACCCAATCATACGATACTATAGATGAAATCGAAATTTTGTATGGGAAGTGGCTGCACTGAACTAATTTGTTTCACATCATGCTAGAGTAGCTATAAAAATGTTTTGTACCAAATTCAAGCTTCAAAAATTGAGTAGGTACTGAGAAACTTAGTGCATTGAATTTAATGAAATTGTGCAATTTGTATGGGAGGTGGTAGAAGGAAAGAGGGGTTTTTGGTGATATTTCGAGAAACAACTATAATCATCATATAATTAATATATTTTAAATTTCAGGTCTGTATTATTCACGGTTTTTAAGAAAATCTAATTTTTGTAAAGACGTGGAATTGTGTCACATTGTATGGGAGGGGGTAGAAGGAGTGAAGCTACTCGGTTAATTTTTTCCCGATATTAATAATGCTAATTTAGGATAGAGTACGAAATTTGAGCTCAATAAAAGTTATATGTACTGAGAAAATTAATTTAGAATATTTCATGAAAAAGTGCAGTTTGTATGGGAGGTGGTGGAAGGAGTAGGGGGTTTCAAGTGACTTTTTGAGAAGCAACTATAGTTAATTTGCAATTGACATGTTTTAAATTTCAGATCAGTAACATTTACAGTTTTCAAGAAAAGCGAATTTAAGTGAAGTCGTGGAATTGTGTCACATTGTATGGGAGGTGGTAGCAGGAATGAAGCTAATCGGTTAATTTTTTCCCGATATTAATAATAATGCAAATTAAGGATTAAGTACAACATTTAAGCTCGATGAAAGTTACACGTACTGAGAAAATTTTTGAATAGCCTTTCATGAAAAAGTGCAGTTTGTATGGGAGGTGGTGGAAGGAGTAGGTGGTTTTAAGTGAATTTTTGAGAAACAACTATAATCATTACGCAATTGATATATTTTAAATTTCAGATCTGCATCATTCACGCTTTTCAAGAATATCGAATTTTTGTAAAGTCATGGAATTGTGTCATATTATATGGGAGGGGGTAGAAGGAGTGAAGCTACTCGGTTAATTTTTTCCCGATATTAATAATAATGCAAACTCAGGATAAAGTTCAACATTTACGCTCGATGAAAGTTACACGTACTGAGAAAATTGATGAATAGCCTTTCATAAAAAAGTGCAGTTTGTATAGGAGGTGGTGGAAGGTAGGAGGTAGGGGGATTCAAATAATTTGTATACCATAGATCAAATATCTGATAAAAATAGTATGTTCTAGATTTCAAATGATTTGCTCCAATGGTTTTGAAGAAAATTTGGTTAGTATATATTTTTGAAAATGAGTCATTTTGTATGGGAGGGGGTGGACGGCGTGAGGGTATTGAAATAAGACCACACGCAAATTACATCTCGGTGCACATCTAACAAACTGTGAAAGTTTCATTACAATCGGTTTAGCCGTTTTTGCGTGAAAACCGGAAAGACAGACAGACAGAGAAAATTTTTAAAAACGTTTGTTTCTGCTTAGTTATTGCTAAAATAAAGCGAAAAACTTATTTATAGCCATTTATAAACAAATAACAGACAGACACTACAATTATATTTATATAGATAATAAAGTAAAATTGCAGACCTCCACTCCCTCTCTGTATCAACCACCTCCCATACAAAAGTCAGTATTCACTATGCTAAAGAATTTGAGGCGACATATTTTCTGGTACATTAAACTCTTTCTCATTTCATCTAGAGTATCATATGATTGAACTTTACGGCCAATCATAATTCTGTTATGTTTTGAAAGGCAATAAGTCCCATGCTTAAGCGTTAGTTCTAGAGCACAAAGAAAACTAAACCCAAAAGAAAAATCGTCAGCAAAATATTTGTTGAATGAAAATAATCAATCAATTTCACTAAATGGCTGTGTGTTGCGTATTCCATGCTCGCCGCTCGGATAAAATCGATGTTGTGTACATTTCAAGGATAAAATCAATATTTTCACAGCCAGGTCGCTAAGGGCTCTTTAATAAAGTATTTACGTTGATTGTCATTTTATTTGCTGAAAAATATATTTTATTATTTGTATCAGAATTCGTAGTTCATAGAAAAAATACGTTTTAATTTTCGGTTCCATGACTTGAGAAAAATTCCTGGAATTTTCTGCTTATTAGCAGAAATGCAGAGGATGTTTTCCAGTTTTAAATAAATTCATGTTTTGTGTTTTCGAATACTCAAGATAAATATTATGAGTGGAATTTTCGCGATTTTTAATTTGCATATGTACACTCGGCAGTAAAAGTTTGCGTACATACCCAACACATCCGACATATCTATAAAAATCATCGTTTCTAACATTTTATTCCGAAATATTTTTTTTTCCTATTTTTCATTACTTCATTATAAACATAAAACAAAACAAAAATGAGAATTACTGTACTCCAAAACAACGGTAAAATTCGGAAATGAAAAATAGTCTGAAATTCCAGGAATAAAAAGCCTGCGTTCAAAGCGTATAAAGGGAAGTCAAAGTCTCTGAGTTACAGTTAAATCATTAATAACAATGAAGTTTGGGTAGGAAAGTTGATAAACGTGTTTTTATCTAAGGTTTGCGTTAAAAATAATTGCTAAAAAACGTTAAGTAAGAGATGTCTAATAAAGGAAAGGAAATTGAATTCGGGGAAAGGAAAATTATCGTGGATTTGTGGAAAAAAGGTACGTCATATCGTGAAATAGGTGCAATAGTCAGCAGAAGCCAACGAGTCGTAAACAACTTCAAAAACGCAGGGGTTTTGGTTTCAAAACCCAGATCTGGCCGTCCTCCAAAGTTGAGCCCTCAGCAAACTCGGAGTTTGCTCCGAACAATGAAGACTAATCCTAGATTAACTGCAGCTGATATGGTAAAGGACATCAAAGCAAAGTACCGGAAGTTCATTTCTGATGATGGTGTTCGTAAAATTCTTAGGAAATATGGGTATCACGGACGCGTTGCCCGTAGAAAGCCATTTATAACAACAGTAAACAGACTCAAGCAGCTGGCGTTTGCTAAGGAACACATAAATAAGCCAAAAGAATCTTGGAAACAAGTTATATTCTCGGATGAAAGTAAATTTTGTATTTTTGGAATCAAAGGTCGGAAGATTGTATGGAGAAAAACTGGCGCGGCCTTCGACGTAAAAAATCTATGTCCAACAGTAAAGCACGGTGGTGGCGGTGTTATGATATGGGGATGTATGGCTAGTGGAGGAGTTGAAAAAATGGAGTTTATTGAAAGTATTATGAATAAAATAGAGTACCTTCATATTCTCAAGCGCAATTTAAAGAAAAGTGCAGAACATTTGGGCTTAAGCGACAACTTTTACTTCCAACAAGACTCTGATTGCTGTATAATGCCTAAAATCAGCTTCGTATACCGCCCCAATCTCCTGACCTTAATCCAATAGAGCATTTGTGGCATCACTTGGAACAAAGGATTCGAGCGCACACAATAACTTCGAAGATAATGCTCAAGGAAGTCCTGATCCAGGAGTGGAATTCAATAACCCCAGAGTTCACTAAGAAGCTGGTAGATTCCATGCAAAAACGGTAGCGGGAAGTAATAAGGAGACGAGGATATCCCACAAGCTATTAACGAGAAAAACAATTGTTTTATTTTGAAAAGAAATATTTGTACGCAGACTTTTTATTGTTGCAATCCAGGATTTGTTTTCGTTTTTTAATTTTAATATTTTTATGGAGTACAATTATCATCATTTTTGTTTTGTTTTATGTTTGTAAAAAAAAAAAGAAAAAAAATTATTATGAAATAAATTACTTAAAATGATGTTTTTTATAGATATGTTGGATGTGTTGAGTGTGTACGCAGACTTTTTCTGCCTAGTGTATATAATTAGGGCTCTGCTAAAAGATGCGAAGTTCAAATTTGGTATGTGTACACATCTAGATAATATAACTACTTATACATACAAGAAATGTGAACCAAAACAGTGAAACATGGAAGTAAAAGAGACCAGATATGAAGTAATATGAAATGGATTAAATTTAACTCTGTCCCTTTTTTCATCGAGTGTAAGCAAATTAGATATCTATGCTCAAGTGGTGATGTGTTGCATATGTTGTGCATACAACACTTGTGAACGTTTGGTGCTATAGTTTTGGTTAGTAGGAACATACAAATCTGTAAAAGACGTTTATTTCCAGTGAGCCGATTACCTCCAAGACGGTAAAACCTATGAGCTTGAAATTTTACATCAACATTTTGAAAATGATTTGCAATAAATTCAAAAATCAAAAGTTACTCAAATAAACGAATGAAATATTGAAAAGCTGTTCTAAATAATTACAAATGAAATCGTTAACACCCCTCTGTTCCCACAACCCTCCTTCTTCTGCTACCTTCTTACTTTTGTATTAAAATTATTTATTTGTTAAAAACTACTTAACTGTGCGGCGCATATTGTGACATTTTCAAAATCTAGCGGGACTTAATTCCTGCATTGAAAATATCAATGGGTTTTGATCCTAATGGTTTGGTGAATGTTTTCACAGTGCATTTCGAATTGAAAGAAAAGATTTCCGGATTCTACACTGTTACGCTTTATTATTGGTGACGTTTCGGTCTCTGTTGAGACCTTTATCAAACTGATTGACAATTACAAACACAATTATTATATAGAAGGAAGGTTTTGATCCATTTATGTTTTAATACTAGCATTTTTTTCTGAATGACCTATGTTATAGGCAATTTCGGCCTTTACATATGTGCAATGCACAAACCCACAAAGTAGTAGAATGCACAAACACAGTCATGGAGAGAAGGAGGTGGAGGGGGGTAGGAATGACCGTAGCGAGTGGTGAATGCTGGTATATTTAATATAATAATAATATTAATTGGTTGTATTAGCTGCTACTGACAAATATTTGCAGATGTTATGGGGGATTGAATGATAGAAAGCGAACAGAAACCATCTAGTGAGTATATGTACCTTCTTGAAGTGGAACTATTTTACTTTTACATCATTATTTCGAATAATTTTTCATTGCCGGTAGCAACTGAAAAATTCGAGCTTAAATAAATCTACTGTCTGGAGTGAGAATCGAACCCACGACCTATTGACTGTGAAGCAAGTACGCTTCCTACTATGCCACGGAAGCCTCCGCAGACACATTTTAATTTTTTTCTTTAGTTATACATTTTTCATTTAATTAATTTGGTAATGATGTTGTACGCTTTAGTCCTTAACCTAGCTTATGCTATAAATTTAATTATTTTACAAATTACTCATCATATAAATTTTATTATGTTGGGCATAACTTATCCTATAAATACAACTGTCATTCTGAATTTGACATTCTCTGGCTGGAATCGTTTTCTTCCTCCTCCATTATGTTCACAACTAGTTTTTCTAGCAACAGTAGAGCTTCGTGGTTAATATTTGCTCGTTTGGTCCCCTTAATGTGTTGGTAACTTTATTTCTAGCTTCTTGTGCTTCTTCAGATAGTGGACCTATTGGAAGTATCCAATAAGCTATAATGTTGCTGCCGTATTTTATACACGCTTGTAGGCATATAGTACCAAGAATATTTTTCGAGGTACAAGTTCCTAGTTTCTAAGGAGAGTTTATCAAATTCGTCTACATCGATTGAAAATCCATTGCCGATACTTTCTAGAAGAACGTGGAACCGTTTAATCAGATCCACATTAACACCAGTAATTCCCGCCAATTCTTCGACATTCCGGGAAAAATCTACATGCCGTATTGCCGTCATTTGTATTGCCAAATTTCTATTTTGTATGTCCACCACAAACATCCAACCGCAACAATCCTCTATTAGGGACGATCCCCCAGATAAGGAAGAGATAGTTTCCGCCATTCGGTCAATGGCGGGAAGGAAAGCTCCAGGTATAGACGGACTACCAACCGAACTCCTCAAAGCGGACCCGGAAATAACAGCCGATATATTCCTCCCACTGTTCACTAAGGTGTGGAATGAAAGAAGATATCCGAATGAATGGAAGGAGGGCGTCATTATAAAAATTCTGAAGAAGGGCGATCTTCGGGATTGTGGTAATTGGCGTGGTATATGTCTACTTACTGCCGTATCAAAAATTATGGCTAAGATAATTCTCAATAGGATTAGTGATGTCGTCGAGAGCACTCTCGAAGTTTATCAGGCTGGATTCCGTAAAGGGTCGTATTGTACCGACCACACAAGTACCCTACGGATAATATTAGAGCAGTCAGCCGAAATGGGTTCGCCACTACATCTCATGTTTGTGGACTTCGAGAAGGCGTTCGACAGCGTTAAGCGAGATTACATATGCTTTGCGTAGGAGAGGTATTCCAGATAAGGTCATAGCTATGATTAAAGAATCCTACGAAGATGCAAGGTGTCGCGTCTTGCATAGAGGAGAGCTGTCCGAGAGCTTCCCTGTGCGAACGGGTGTCAGACAAGGCTGCATATTATCACCAGCCCTGTTTCTGGTGGTAATAAATGACATCTTGAAAGCTGCACTGGAAGGTGGGGAAGGTAAAGGTCTTCAATGGAGACTATTTAACATCTGAAGTCACCTTGATTATGCTGATGACGTGTGTTTGCTTGCACATAACCGTTCGGACTTAGAGTCAAATGTTCGCTCGAGAGCTGTCCGAGAGCTTCCCTGTGCGAACCGGTGTCAGACAAGGCTGCATATTATCACCAGCCCTGTTTCTGGTGGTAATAAATGACATCTTGAAAGCTGCACTGGAAGGTGGGGAAGGTAAAGGTCTTCAATGGAGACTATTTAACATCTGAAGTCACCTTGATTATGCTGATGACGTGTGTTTGCTTGCACATAACCGTTCGGACTTAGAGTCAAATGTTCGCTCGAGAGCTGTCCGAGAGCTTCCCTGTGCGAACCGGTGTCAGACAAGGCTGCATATTATCACCAGCCCTGTTTCTGGTGGTAATAAATGACATCTTGAAAGCTACACTGGAAGGTGGGGAAGGTAAAGGTCTTCAATGGAGACTATTTAACATCTGAAGTCACCTTGATTATGCTGATGACGTGTGTTTGCTTGCACATAACCGTTCGGACTTAGAGTCAAATGAGGCGGGACTGCGTAAAACCAAGTACATGCACATGGGTTCGAACGCAAGCACACCGATTGTTCTTAACGGACAGGATGTGGAAGAGGTGCAAGATTTTTGCTATCTTAGAAGCATTGTCAGCATAGACGGCGGAGCCGAAAAGGTACCTCGTTCGTGGGATTTGACGCCATTAGATTTTTTTCTCTGGGGATATGTAAAGTCCCATGTCTAAGCTGCTAAACTAAGAGTGTGTGAAAATTGGACTTCCACATTACGCCATGTACGCGCCAGCCGCGGTGGCCACACGCTCAAAATCACATTCAAATGTTAATGCTATAAAATTATCTTTTAAAAAAAGCCAATTTCATGGATATTAAAAACATTTTTCTGTATATTATTTTAATTTAAATTTCTCGGTCTCTAAAAAAATATCCTTTATTACCCGAAAAATGGACTTTGACTTGCTATTATTCCTAAACTAATTGGGATTTTTCTTAATTGGATAGTTACCTGTCATATACTCGATTAGGGTAATATTTGACTTGAAATTATTGAATTAAACAGCACTGTGCGGCGTATACACGAAACCACATTTTTAAGTCAAAATGTAGTGTTTTATGAATAAACAATTTTACCGAAGCCGTTGGAAACTTTAACTGTTTTTTCGAATATCCTTAAATCAAAACTATGGTGAAGGAACTGGTTTAATGGAAATGTGATTGGTTGATTGGTTTGAATTTATTAATATTTTCGTGTAGAAAGTTTTTAAAAAAATATAAAATGTAAATTTTATAAACAAACATTTTTTTTTTATATTTCTTGAGTGTGTTTATTTTTTTCCCATAACCGAAAAATAATCCTTTCGAGGGATGGAACTGGCTAAAAAGTATTCCAAATTTCAAAACTTTTATTAATAATATTACATTCGTAAAAGGCTTAATTTTCATTTTAAATTTTTGCGTATAAATAATATTTTTAGACCCGATTTCTTTATTATCATTTAAAGGTGTATCGGATTTTGATAGTCAATTTTTTTCCAGTCAGCTCCTGGCCATTCAGCTTATCGAATGGTTCTTTTTCATCAAAATTATCACTACTACAACTATTAACTATATAATTATCTCATCTTCAACAAAACCGTCTTTTCAGTATATATTGCCCCTTAGTCTGCGGATAAATTCTTTAGGGGTTTTGTGCTACATGTTATTTTCAATCTAAACGCTGCTCAGTTATCGTTACCTAGAATCAGCCTAACTTTCCAGGTATTTTCAACTTAATTCCAGAATAATGAAGTGGTATCCAACTTGTTGCCAGTTATGTAATTTTATATTTTAATTTCTTATTGTCTTTTCTTATCTATTACAATTACAGTTATAATTACATCATCAAAATTGATAATTTCAAAAAAGAATATTTAAAATAAGCTCTCACATTTATTTTACAAAAAAAAAATCATTTCCGTACCACATAGCATCGTTGATATAAAGTTCCATGTGAGATCTCATCTCGATGGTCTGCAATTGAAAATAAATTTTCTAATAATAAAACGCCTCACGTTTTGTTCAAGCTCTGCACAATTCCTGTACTGTACAGAAACAAAAGCTTGAAAACACTTGAGCCTTAGTATATGCAACAATTTCAAGACTTGTTACAGAGATTTATCATATAAGACTATTCACAGTCAGTAAGACAGAGAACAATGACCGACATCAAGAGTTCAACATTTCGTAATTCGAAAGCGTGATCATCGACGGTATAAACAGTCCGAATAACAAAGCGACATAGTGTAAAGTAGCAAGCACTGTGCGCTGCACCGAATTCACAGTCGGTAATGCCCTAAACACACGAGGCGAGTAAAAACATTTCTACTCACAGATTTGATAGAAGTAGGCTGAGTCGTGTATTGGATAGTGACATTAGTAATATCGAAAATAGAGTTAAGAATTTTAAGGGGAGCACTCCCAAGATCATTTTCAGCGCAAATTGAGGTGCACGTTTCTCAGGAATTACTTGGCCGATTTCGTCCAAATTTTGCAGGCATGTATTTTACTCGAAACTTAGCAAATAGAGTAAATGGCGATAAAAAATAATTTACATACATATACGGAATTTTCTATAAAGCTTCAAAGTTTAATAATTTTCTCGTGCAAGCAAAAAAACCTTATAAAAAAAATCATAATCAAAATTTAAAAGAATTCGCTACTCTGTTAACAGCCAATAGTGCCACCTTTCTAACAAAAAAAAATGCAAGTGGATAGGTTTTTGTAGTTTTTTAGAAAAGTGCACCTAAATAATAAACACTACTTTTCAGGAGAAGCAAAAAACGAATAAAAGTTTGTTTTTTAGTTTATTTAATATACATATGTAAATATATAAATAATGTCAATCAAATTCCTGTTAAGACCCCCTATAGGGGCATAGGACAGAAACAACTCTCTTCCACAAGACACGATCCTGAGCATCGGCCTTAAGCTGTTGCCAAGACTTGTTTATTCCTCTGGCCTCCTGCTCAACTGCTCGCTTCCATGTATTACATGGTCAACCAACCCAGAGCCTGTTTGGCGATGTTTCGCTCTGGTTTCCTTAAAGTATGACCGATCCGCTGCCACTTCCGCCTTTGAATCTCAACACCTATTTTAGTCTGAGTTGTACTCCAAGGTTCGTCGTTGGAGATCACTTCTGGCCAGAATATTCCTAAAATGCGTCGGAGGCATTGGTTCACGAAAGTCTGTAGTTTCTTGGTAAGTCCACTGGTCACTTTCCACGTAGTACAGCCATATAACAACACGGATTTGACACACATGCGTCAAAAACTCGCAGCTTCGTGCGAAGTGAGATCTCTCTTAACCTCCAGAAAGGGGAAAGGATACCGAAGGCCTGACGAACTTTATTTAGCCGAGCCTCAACATCCTTTTAGGCTCCGCCGTCCATGCTAACAATGCTTCCGAGATAGCAAAAATCTTGCACCTCTTCCACATCCTGTCCGTTAAGAACAATTGGTGTGCTTGCGTTCGAACCCATGTGCATGTACTTGGTCTTACGCACATTTATTTTCAATCCCGCCTTTTTGCATTTCGAATGCAACGAGCGAACATTTGACTCTGAAGTCCGACCGGTTATGTGCAAGCAAACACACGTCATCAGCATAATCATGACTTAAGATGTTAAATAGTCTCCATTGAAGACCTTTACCTTCCCCACCTTCCAATGCAGCTTTCAAGATGTCATTTATTACCACCAGAAACAGGGACAAACGGAATCCAGCCTGATAAACTTCGAGAGTGCTCTAGACGACATCACTTATCCTATTGAGAAATTACTTTAGCTATAATTTTTGATACGGCAGTAAGTAGACATATACCACGCCAATTGCGACAATCCCGAAGGTCGCCCTTCTTCGGAATTTTCACAATGACGCCCTCCGTCCATTCAGTCGGATATCTTCCTTCATTCCACACCTCAGGAAAGAGTGGGAGGAGTATATCGGCTGTTATTTCCGGGTCCGCTTTAAGGAGTTCGGTTGGTAGTCCGTCTATACCTGGAGCTTTCCTTCCCGCCATTGACCGAATGGCGGAAACTATCCTTTCCTTATCTGGGGGGTCGTCCCTAATAGAGGATTGTTGCGGTTGGATGTTTGGTAGTTGTTCTGTTTCTGGAATATCTTCCTCTGACAAGATGTTTAAAATATCAGAGAAGTATTCCTTCCATCCCCGCAAGAGGGTAGTTGTAGGATGAGGTTTTACCAATTCCTGCAACTATCTTTGGAGACTAGTGACTCCACGGACCTGAGCTAACTATCCCCCTATGGGATGGGGGCTGTACAATCCACCCAGAGCCAGTCCTGCTTGCCCTAAAAATGGCAAATGGCCACTCACTGGATCATGGGCTTATCACCCGTGATCTTAAGACCTAAATGATACGAGGAACGAATACATCGCCTCGGGTACGGACTGATTCTACGGTAACGACTTTTGGCATTCGAAAACGGACTATGATTGGCTCCTGGAACGTTCGAACATTGAATGACGGGGGAAAAGCTGCGGTTACTCGGTCCTTGCATCGCCAATCAGTGATCGACCGTGAAATGGACCACTATAACATCCAAATCTTGGGCTTGAGCGAGGTCAGGTGGACAGGATCAGGAGAAGAACGAACCCCTAGCGGAAACACTATTCTGTACATTGGCCCTGAAAGTGAAGCCAGACATGGCGTGGCGTTCGTCCTTACGCCTAGAGGGAGAAACAGTCTCATTAGCTGGGAACCAATCTCGGATAGGACTATCGTCGTCAGGCTCAGGACCAGTGTCAGAAACGTTACAATTCTGCAGTGCTACGCACCAACTAATACCGCAACATCTGGTGACAAAGAGGAGTTTTATAGCCAACTGAGTGCCACCTTCGAACGTGTTCGAAGAGGTGATATTATTATCAAACTTTTTTTTTCCCAAGTCGATCATATTAATTTATTATTAGAATCTACTTGAACTATAATGGCACTACAGCCCAAATCGGGCCTTGGCCTCCTGACCTTCAGGTTCCTTAAAATTTTGCATTATTTTTCATTTTCGTATATTGAAGTGACCAAGGTGTACCCAAACAGGCTGTGTACTGGAATTACACATCGACCGGGTTTGAACTCACGACCTTCGCATTATAGACCAACTAGGCTACACCCTCAATTCTCAATAGGATTAGTGATGTCGTCGAGAGCACTCTCGAAGTTTATCAGACAGGATTCCGTAAAGGGTCGTCTTGTACCGACCACACAAATACCCTACGAATAATATTAGAGCAGTCAGCCGAAATGGGTTCACCACTACATCTCATGTTTGTGGACTTCGAGAAGGCTTTCGACAGCGTTAAGCGAGATTACATATGGAATGCTTTGCGTAGGAGATGTATTCCAGATAAGGTCATAGCTATGATTAAAGAATCCTACGAAGATGCAAGGTGTCGCGTCTTGCATAGAGGAGAGCTGTCCGAGAGCTTCCCTGTGCGAACGGGTGTCAGACAAGGCTGCATATTATCACCAGCCCTGTTTCTGGTGGTAATAAATGACATCTTGAAAGCTGCACTGGAAGGTGGGGAAGGTAAAGGTCTTCAATGGAGACTATTTAACATCTTAAGTCATGATTATGCTGATGACGTGTGTTTGCTTGCACATAACCGGTCGGACTTCAGAGTCAAATGTTCGCTCGTTGCATTCGAAATGCAAAAAGGCGGGATTGAAAATAAATGTGCGTAAGACCAAGTACATGCACATGTTTTCGAAAGCAAGCACACCGATTGTTCTTAATGGACAGGATGTGGAAGAGGTGCAAGATTTTTGCTATCTCGGAAGCATTGTCAGCATGGACGGCGGAGCCGATAAGGATGTTGAGGCTCGGTTAAATAAAGCTCGTCAGGCCTTCGGTATCCTTTCCCCTTTCTGGAGGTTTAGAGAGATCTCCTTTCGCACGAAACTGCGAGTTTTTGACGCATGCGTCAAATCCGTGTTGTTATATGATTGTACTACGTGGAAAGTGACCGTTCGACTTACCAAGAAACTACAGACTTTCGTAAACCAATGCCTCCGAGGCATTTTAGAAATATTCTGGCCAGAAGTGATCTCCAACGACGAACTTTGGAGTACAACTGGCCAGACTAAAATAGGAATTGAGATTTAAAGGCGGAAGTGGCAGTGGATAGGTCACACTTTGAGGAAACCAGAGCGAAACGTCGCCAAACAGGCTCTGGATTATAATCCTCAAGGAAAGCGTCGGGTTGGACGACCATGTAACACATGGAAGCGAGCAGTTGAGCAGGAGGAATAAACAAGTCCTGGCAACAGCTTAAAGCCGATGCTCAGGATCGCGCCTTGTGGAAGAGAGTTGTTTCTGTCCTATACCCCCCTATAAGGGGTCTTAACAGGAATTTGATTGATTGATTGGAGAGACTTACATGAAGTGTGAAAAATTTTCATCCGAAATTTCTAGAGCTAAATAGAGCGCGTTTTCTGGTGTAAATAAACTTAAGACTTTTTTTCAAAAGGGTTGGGCGAAGAAGCTTACAGTGGGTAATTCGCAAAATTCCAGAGACTGAACAGAATAGTTTAGTGTCGACGAGTTGATTTTTTTTATGCAATTATGTATCGTCGAGAAGTTTCTTTAAAATTTTGTGTCCATTTTAAATTTTATATGAATTGATATTTTTGGTTTTGTTTTACTTGAGCATTGAATTGTCCTGACACAGGCGTAGTATTAACAGAAACCGAGACAAGGAGGTTTCGCGGTGTTCGATAGTCGTGGCTGCCCGGTAAAAATTTTTTTTTTAGTTTTGTGCTACTCCCTAGTCAACCCCGACCATTTCGTAAACACGGGAAACAATTAGTCGGAATGAAATATAACAGAGACGTGTGATCGTATCGTGATCGTCGATAAGAAATATCAGACGGTGTATGTGCGCGTTCCAAACAGTGTGTGAGCTGGACTCTTATTGATAAATGCCCGTCGCCGATCGGACTGGAATCAACCCAGCACAAAGCCTCGAAGAAGAACAACGACATCACCAGCCAAAACCTTAGGATACAATCAATCAACGTTGCCACGATTCACCATACTAGAGTCATCAACCACTACCGAGATCGCAGCACTTATCAGCCTGTCAGCAAGCAGTTAATTATTTGAATTCATCCATGTATCGTATGAGAATATTCCTCTCCATGCGGGAGCTTCGATAAAATTTTGGCCAGCATATTTTCATATACTACCGGAGGCCCGTAGATGATACCGTCACATATTGGGTTATCTATAATTTTGGTTATATTCTTGCATGAAGCTAAATTTTAGTTAATGCTTAAAGCATTCATTTGTAGTCCGGTTAGATTTTTCGGGACTCCTGAAGTTAACTGAGATACTTCGTTTATTTGGTTTGTTTTGGTAGAAGATATAATTGATATCATTGACATCGTCAAGTACCGTTGTTGTAACGATAGGAGTTAATTTTGATGATGAAAGAGATTTGATCAAAACTCATTCTTAGAACATATTTTATTTCAATAAAAGTAGATTCGGCAGACCAGACGGTGAATGTCTAGAACAGTCTAACTTATCGTTTGTATAAAAAGAAAAGGAAATTCAAGGAATGAGATAGGAAAGAATATTTAATAGTTTGATTTTCTTATAGATTTATTTCATTAATTACTCGACAAATAAAAAAAAATGAAGTATAATGTATAATTAGTAAAAGTTTTGTTTGGATTCGACAGAACCTTTCCCGTTTCAGGAGGAACAACCAACGGTCAACTAGTGTAGACCAGCCACGTGTGTAGAGCCCGCAGAAGACGGCTATGGGCACACTCCTCAATGAGTAATCCAGCAGAATGACCAGCAGAATGACCAGTAGCTCACCGTTGCGGTGGAGAGCATTACTCCCCCCCCCCATACAGAGTTTTTCCCTCAGAGAACTTTCTGCCCCTTTGCTTGAACTCTATCTGGGCCTTCCGCCAACTATATCTTTATTCCCTCAGGCTTCTTCCACTTACATTATTTGAAAACGCTGCATAAAATTTTTATGTCTTGGATGAGATGGCAAAATCCACCCCGTGCCAGCCAACAAGCATGCAGCAGCCAATCTCAAACCTTCATGACATTTAGTTTGTAGGTTATTAGTTGATTTAATGAAATCGGTCGAAATCATAGTTTTGTATGGGAGGGGGTAGAAGGGCAAGCGCGATTTCAAAACTTTTAACGTAATTCCATTTCAATTATTTTTGTAAGTTTTTATGCAAAATTTCAAATTGATAGCTTTAAATAGTTAGGTGATAATTGATTTCTTAATAATAGTCGAAAACATACTTTTGTATGGGAGGGGGTAGAAGGACAAGCGCGATCTCAAAACTTTTGACGCAATTTTATTTCAACTATTTTTAAAAGTTTTTGTGCAAAATTTCAAATTGATAGCTTTTAATAGTTAGGTGATAATTGATTTTTTGAAAGTAGTCGAAAAAATAATTTTGTATGGGAGGGGGTAGAAGTTTTAAAGGTTCTCGACCAGTTAATATTTCGTATAGTTAGTGATTTTTTTTAAATGCATTTCTAAAATTTCAAGTTTCTACCTTAAAATTTCACTCAAAAACTTTTAGTTTATGTGTTTTTTTCAATGCACATGAAACACCTTGTGCACGTTAGACCCGAGGGGGGGTCGGTTTATAACAATTATGGATCAAGTTATTATTATTTTTCTGTTTATATTAAATAGATGTATCCACATGCAAAATCTAAACTTTGTATCTTTCACCAGAGCCCAAAAAAAATCACTCAAAATTTTCAACATTTTTGCTTATCACCTCCCTCCCCTTACACCTCCCAACTTAAAATTTGTACCAAAATTGAAAACTACGTAGTTCTACAATCTGAAAAATTTTCGATTTGATATCTGTACTTTTTTTTGAGATATAAGGATTTGTAATTTTGAAAAGTGCGCCATTTTTGAAATGCTCCCCATTTCCCCCCACTACTATTATTTCAACATAAGCTGATTCCGGTGGAACTATGTGCCACCTTAATGGTCCCAAAATATGAATTTTTTACGATAAGTTATTTCGAAGATATAATCATTTGAAAAAAAAATTCAGCTGGCAATTTGTTTTTAGCCCCCCCCCCCTTTTCGGATGCCAATGGATAAAAAAATTAAATTCTATATCTCTACTGATTTTCAATTTCCTATCTGCATCCGTGGTGGAGATATTAGCAAGTGTAGTTTTTGACTTTCTCCCTCCCCCCGCCTCCCCCTTCCACCTAACCCCTTCCAAAATTTAGAAAATGGAGCTCACTTACCCAATCAACAATCCACCCAAAAACGAACATTCTACCTTTAACGGTCTTGGAGATATGAGTCCATATGTACGGCGTACGGCGGGACGGATTTTTTTTGCATTTTTAGGCTAATTTAGTCATGAAACGCGAAAAAAAAATTTCAGGGTAGCAAATTTTTTTTTTTTCTTGTGTCGATCACAATACTTTATTATTAGAATAATAAAGTAATATTCAAATTTTGCACATGCATACATCCATTTGACATTTTTGAAGAAAAAAATATAAAAGGACTACGATTGCGCGTAAAGCGCAATCATACAATACTCTAAAGGAAATAAAAATTTTTGTGATCTTAAGGCATTTTGTATGGGGAGTGGTAGAAGGAGTGAATGTATTAAACTTCTTTATTCACATCATGCTAGAGTAGCTGCAAAAAATTTTTATACAAAATTACAGCTTCAAAAATTAAATAGGTATTGAGAAAATTAGTGTATTAGATTTAATGAAATTGTGCAGTATGTATGGGATGTGGTAGAAGGATTGGGCGGTTTTAAGTGAGTTTTCCAGAAATCGCTTTGAACATTATGCAATTGACTTCTCTCAAATTCTAATCCAGTAACATTCATAATTTTCAAGAAAATCGGTTTATTGTGAAGTTGTGAAATTGTGTCGCATTGTATGGGAGGGGGTAAGACCAGTGATGCTTATCAGTTAATTTCTTTCGAACATAATAATTTTGAACAAGATGTGAGCTCGACAAATGTTATACGTACTGAGAAAATTCTTTTATAGTATTTCATGAAAAAGTGCGCATTGTGTGTGAGGTGGTGGAAGGAGTGGGGGATTCAACTAATTTTTTTTTCATACTTCGCATGTATGATAAAAATAACATTTTCCGAGTTTCAAATTATTAGCTTTTATAGTTTTCAAGAAAATTGTATTTTTTGTAAATGATTGAAAATGATTCATTTTGTATGGGAGGGGGTAGAAGGGGTGGAGCGATTTTGGCCGTCCACGAACTTTTTCGTCAAAATCGACTAGTACGAAATTTGAACTTTCTAGCTCAACGCGTTCTCAAGCTAGGAGCGCACAGACGGACGAACGAACTGCCAGTTTTGAGATTTTTAAACGACAACAAATATTTCTATACCCTTGGCGCCTCTGTGCGAGCATTATTTCTTAGCGTTGCAAACTTTAGACCAGATTCCATTCAGAGTATAATAAGAATTTGAACCAGAACTGTTATGCACCGAAGTCCTAACACAAAAACTCAAAATTTTCGATTTATATTTTAAGCAACAAACTTAAAAATTTCTTATAATTCATTTAAAAATATAACAGAATTATGATTTGGTGTTAAGCCCAATCATGCGATACTCTAGATGAAATGGGAAAGAGTTTAATGTACCGGACAATATAATAAATCATCTCAAAATATAGTGAATAACTACTTTTGCATGGTAGAATCAGATGGAGGAGGTTTGTAATTTTTGTATATAAACCGAATATTGTATGCAAAATGTTTCGTGCTGAATTTAAAGTTTGTGGCTTTATAATTTTTAAATGAAATTAGGGCATTTGTATGAGAATTGGCAGAGGAAGTGAAAAGTTTTGGATGATTTTGAAACTGCTTATCGACACCCTTATCACAATACTTTGTTCCAATTTCAACGTGAATAGTTCTTATATTTTCGAATGAGAAATGCTTTTCTTGAATTTCTAATGTAGAAATTTCAATGGCAGGGTATGAAAAATTGAAGCAAAATTGATATTTTTTCCACCATTTATTGTAATTATTGAAGGTCAAATTCTGGAAAAATGTTCGATATAATGCATTTATTATAATAAAAGTATGCATTTCATAAAATTGTGCATTTGTATGGGAGGGGGCAGAAGGAGTATACGGATCGAAACAATTTTTTTTGAGGTTAATGATATTTATGTACGTTATTACACTTTAGGCAAAATTTCAAGTCGATAACATTGACAGTTTCGAGGAAAAACAATTAAATTGAAATATCGAAATTTCGTGAAATTAGTATAGGATGGCTTAGAAGGAGTCAGGTAAAATTGATAATTTTTTCCAAAACTGATTGCAATTATAATAAAAGTAATTCTGACAAAATGTCGTCTTTTAAGCTTTGCTAGTTTCACTGAAAATTGAAGAAATACATTTTACAAAAGTTTGCATTTGCATGAGAGGAGGAAGAAGGAGAAAAATCAATTTATAGAAATCGTGAAATATCATGAAGTTCGTATGAGAGGCGGTAGAAGGAATGGGGCATATGACCAGTTCATGAATTTAAAGTTTCTTTTTTGCTAAAACTCAATAAAAAAATAAATTCAGAACGATAGCTCAAAACGTTCGAGAATTATGTTGTAGACAGGCGAACAGACAGACAGATGGAAAGACGACCACTCGGAATCGAGATTTTTGAGAGACAAGAAATATTTCTGTACCCTTGACGACTCTGTGCGAGTACTATTCCTTAGCGTTACAAATGGTCAGGCAAACACAATCGTCTCAGATTTTTTGTAGAGCGTGAAAATGGTTAAAAGATTAAGGTAACCGGTCGGTAATTCTACCCCTGGGCTATATTGGTACTGCCATGACTGTAGGAGTATTTCATTATCCTCGTTATCTTTTAAAATGTCTAGTATTGGTGATGAGATGACAAGGATTAAGGCGCAACTAGATAATATTTCTAGTTCATTTGTGAGAGTGAATAATTTTTTTAATTCACTCAATAAGACTCCAACTTTGGTAGACTGCTCGACGGGTACAGTTAATACTGAAATGGTGGATGTCTCTACATGCTGCGATATTATCCCCTGCAGTAGACATACTTCTAATTCAACTGACTCCATTGATATCACTAGTCCTGTAGTTCATCAATGTCCTTCTCGCAAGAAGACTACAGTGAATCGTTCTACCTCTACTAAAAATAGCGAAACTTCTTCAAAAGTTTCCGCTGGCAATAAACATAAAAAATCGACACTCTCGAAGTCTACCCTATTTTCTTCGAGTAGCTCTCAAACACCTCACACTGTTACTAATCCCACTGAATTTTCTTCTAATTTGCCTTCACATCTACCTTTACTATCTACTGTACCTCGACCGAAAGCCCTTTTTATTTCTCGACTTGATCCCCGAACATCCCCCGATGATATTATTAACTATTTAATATCAAACAAATTTATTTTAGCCGGATCAGCAGTAAAATGTGGAAAAATTAGTAAAGATGATAGTTCCATTGCCTCGTTTAAAATTGTAATAGCCAATAATGAACTTTTTAATCGATTATTAGATAATAATTCTTGGCCGTCTGGAGCATTTGTCAAAGAATTTACTTCACGTCGTATTAGATCAATGGGATCTGGTTCAAAAAACTCAGACAATTGTCCATTTACTATCAAAACGTAAATGGACTGCGCACTAAAACTCAGGCGATATTTGCTTCAAGCCAGAATTCTTCCTATGATGTTATTGCTTTTTCTGAAACGGGACTAAACTGTAGTTTTTCTGACAGTGAACTCTTTAGTTCAGACTTCCAAGTCTTTCGTAGGGATCGTTATGATTCCGATTTGAGATTGAAAGGTGGTGGGTTGTTATTAGCGGTCCGTAACTGCACTAATTGTGTAGTTGTTGACGTGCCGAACCCTCACTGTCTGGAGATCTTGTGTGTTAAACTTATACTTAGCAATAAGGATATTTATGTCTTTTTGACATATATTCCCCCTTCTAGTCCTTTTACTTTATACGAAAAAACAGTTGACTGTATAAAGCTCGTCAGGCCTTCGGTATCCTTTCCCCTTTCTGGAGGTTAAGAGAGATCTCCCTTCGCACGAAGCTGCGAGTTTTTGACGCATGCGTCAAATCCGTGTTGTTATATGGTTGTACTACGTGGAAAGTGACCGTTCGACTTACCAAGAAACTACAGACTTTCGTAAACCAATGCCTCCGACGCATTTTAGGAATATTCTGGCCAGAAGTGATCTCCAACGACGAACTTTGGAGTACAACTCGCCAGACTAAAATAGGTATTGAGATTCAACGGCGAAAGTGGCAGTGGATCGGTCATACTTTGAGGAAACCAGAGCAAAACATCGCAAAACAGGCTCTGGATTATAACCCTCAAGGAAGACGTCGGGTTGGTCGGCCATGTAACACATGGAAGCGAGCAGTTGAGCAGGAGGCCAGAGGAATAAACAAGTCCTGGCAACAGCTTAAAGCCGATGCGCAGGATCGCGCCTTGTGGAAGAGAGTTGTTTCTGTCCTATGCCCCTATAGGGGGTCTTAACAGGAATTTGATTGATAACATTTGTTCATAGAACTATGAATATGTCTGACGAACTCATTTTATTGGATAATTTTAATATTCCAGGTCTTTCTTGGTCATTTTCTGACGATGATTCGTCGCTCTTAGTTTCGGATGCTTCTTCATCGCTTGAATGTTTTTTTTGTAGATAGTATATTTACACTTGGTCTCCACCAACTTAGTCTTGTTCGGAATTCCTATGGAAGACAGCTTGACCTGGTTTTTTATTCTGACTACTGTGCCTGTTCCGTGGAAGAGAGCTTATCATCAATTTCGATCATTGACGTCCTACACCCTCCCATTAATATATTTCTTATGATTGACGAGGAGCATATTTTTATGCCTAGTGAGAAAGAACTAACTTTTGATTTTAACAAAGCCGATTTTTCACAGTTGGACAATCTTATCTCTAATTTCAACTTTGATGAAATTTTTGACAATCCCGATTTTGAGGGTGCCGTAGTTGAATTTTATTATATTCTGTACCAATTTTTTGTTGCTTCAGTTCCTTTTACTTGTCAGAAGAATATTTCATTGTTGTATCCTTGGTACACGAGTGAGTTGCGTGCGATACGCAACTCTCGTAATGCTGCGTGGAATAGTTATACTAGGACAAAGAATGACACAGATTTTCGTACGTATACAGAATACTATGACTTATTTAAAGATTTATCTAATCATTTATATGCTGAATATTTACTTAAAGTGCAGTCGGATATTATTAGGGATCCCGTGAAGTTTTGGAAGTTTGTTAATTGTAAGCGCAAATCTGACGGTTATCCAGCTTCTTTCCAATTCCTTGGCAACAATAGTAATGATCAATTTACTATCTCTAATTTTTTTGCCACATTCTTCAGTGGATCTTTTTTTGGTAGTAACTTTATCCCTGACATGTCGTACTTTGATAGCTTTAGAGGTACTGCTTCAACTACTTTCTCTAGTATACCGATTAGTTATAATAATATAGTTAATCATATTTCTCGCCTGAAGGATGTTTCTTCTCCTGGCTCAGATGGTGTTCCTGCTTTAGTCCTCAAACGCTGCTGTCTCTCTATTGTTGAGCCACTCTCCCTCCTCTTTCAAAGGTCGCTAAGAATTGGAATTTTCCCGAACGTTTGGAAGGCCTCCTTTATCATTCCGACTCACAAAAGTGAATCAAAATCTGCTGTTGTCAACTATCGACCAATAGCTAAGCTGTCAGCTATTCCAAAGCTTTTTGAGTCTGTAGTATATGAGTGCCTCTCGTTTCACTGTAAATCCCTGATTTCAAGTAAACAACATGGATTTGTCAAAAACAGGTCAACTGTCACCAATCTGATGGAGTTTACGAATAAATCCATTGTTGGTATTGAGGAGGGTAAGCAGGTGGATTGCATTTATACTGATTTTAGTAAGGCTTTCGATAAATTACCCCATTCCATTATTTTGTTGAAATTAGACATGTTGAGTTTTCCTACATGGTTTATTAATTGGATTAAGTCGTATCTACTTAATAGAACTTATCAAGTTCTCTTTCGTGGTTTTACTTCTAAGCCATTTACTGCGCATTCTGGTGTTCCGCAAGGAAGTCATTTGGGACCACTTTTGTTTGTCTTGGCCATTAATGATGTTGCATCTGTTTTTAAAAATTCTGAAGTACTTATTTATGCAGACGACATTAAGATCTTTAGGTCCCTTAGTTCCAACTCTGACAATTTTCTTCAAGAAGATTTGATTAACTTTAGTAATTGGTGTCGCCACAATGATCTTCGTTTGAATGTGGATAAATGTCGTGTTATGTCATTTACTAGGAAAGTCTCACCGTTTGTAATTATTTATAGTCTTAATGACTGTATGTTGGATCGTGTCAACTCTATTATTGACTTAGGTATTACGTTTGACCATAAACTTGATTTTAGCTTGCATATAAATAAGATTGTGCAAAAAGGTAATTCTATGTTGGGATTCACCACACGCTTATCGAAGGAATTTAACAATCCCTTTGTTAAATTGATTCTTTATAACACCTTCGTTAGATCTCATCTTGAATATGCTTCTCAAGTTTGGTCTCCTTTTTATGCTGATCACATTGGTAGAATTGAATCAATTCAACGTAAATTTGTGAGAATAGCTTTATGCCACCTTAATTGGAGTGACAGACTGCGTCTTCCTCCTTACATCGAGCGACTCAAGCTTTTAAATATGTCGTCTCTCTCAAAACGACGTGAGGTAGCTGATGTAGTTTTTGCTCATCAACTTCTTACAGGGATGGTTGATTCTCCCACACTTTTGAGTTTGATGCAGTTTGCTGTTGGTCGATTCTTACCAAGGCAGCCTAGATTGCTACAGATTTGCTTTCACCGGACAAACTATGGTATGAATGAGCCGATTTCGCGTCTCGCGAGAGAAGCTAATGAGAATGCTGATGTATTCGACTTCTCTATTGATAAGCTTTGTTTAAAGCGTAGACTTAATACTAGTTGATGCCAATGTTTTGTCAGTTTTTGTTCTGTGTTATTTATATTTATGTTTTTGGTGTAGGGATGTTATTGTTTGTTTCGTCCCTTCACTAAATGATGAGCCAAAGGATAATTCGATTTCCACATTTTAATTTGGAACCGTTTTATGGCAATTCCTTGCAATAAGGAATTCTGATAGTGGTAGTGGTAATACCAAAAAACTGGTATACCCTCCCATACAAAAGTATTTTTTCGACCATTTATAAGAAATCAATTAAAAGCTATTAACTTGAATTTTGTGCAAATACTTTTAAAGATATTTAAAACAAAGTTGCATCAAAAGTTTTGAAATTTCTTTTGTCTTTCTATCCCCTTCCATACAAAAGTAGGATTTCGATAAATCAACTAATAACCAATAAATTGAAAACTACGAACTTGAAATTTTGTTCGAACCCCTTTTAAGACAAACTATACACTGCATCATAAATTGTACGATTTCATCAACTCCTCTAACCCCTCCCATACAAATGTATGGTTTCAAGAATATAAATTACACCGAATTTTCTTCGTTTATGAAACTAACGTAGTAACGTAGTTCAAGCAATCAACCAAAAAACAATTAACATCCCCCCTCTTGCGGGGACTAACTACTACGAACAATCCCAAACTTGCATAAATAAACGAATGAAATATTGATTCAATGTATTTCAATTTTCTACGTGAACCATGAACTTTTTTTTTCTAAGATACTTAAAGATTGGACAAACGAACCAAACAATTTTAAGTATAATTAAGTATAAATGAAATATTTAATTACACTATTTTCAGGTAAAATTGACCATTACATTGCAAATTGATACTCGACATAATAAAAGGTTTTTTTTTTCCAGTTGGGAAATTCAAAACTCTTCCGATGCATAACTTGAAGAGAGTTCATAAACCGTGGTCAGTCAACTTAAAGAAAAATATAAATGTATACAAATAAAATTTGAGCTTATTTTATTGGTTTTGTGTGATGTGGTTCCAAAGTACGCATATAAAATAAATACCTACTCGTATCTACCTGTATATCTGTATGCTTTCTATACCGGCTTATAACTACACCGGTGGTAATGAAAACCATTTATGATTGTTATACGCCCGATCATACGATATGATGATCTTTCTTGCGTACGAGTACGTCTTTTAATGAATCATTCAAATCATATCTTTGAGAAAAAATCATTCGCAATATCTAGAAATAGGTTCATCACATATAAATTAATTATACAGGGTGGTTATGGTGTAAACAACTCTAGAATATATTTGAGAAGGCTCCTATACTATAAAGAAATTGTACAGAAATGAAGTTAGAAAATCGATTAAATAGTGATTTTTAGAAGGGAGTCAAAGTGATTCAAAATACTTTCCGATTAGAATTAATGCCCTCGAACACGACGCGAGTTAAAATGTTTTAACTCACGGTTTTGATTGAAGTAGGCTAAATTATTTATTGAATAGTGATAATATCGATAAGCATTTTAAAGTATTGTTACATGTCAGCTTCACTTGCTCATCGCATGAACAACCGACAATCGACAAGGGAATTCGGACGAGAAGAAATGACTCGAACGACAAGGGAATGCTTTATAGAAACAACTATCAGCGAGCCACCGTAAAAGAAATAATTCTGTACTAATAAAAAGAACACCTGTGAGTTCTTTACCGGCCAAAAGGAAATGATTTGGACGACAGAGAAATGGTTCGGAAGAAATTTACAGAAGTGGCCGACAGCAATCGGATGACACGGAAATGATTCAACCGACAAGAGTGATATGAAAAGGCGAGCGTTGTTGATGAAGGGTCAGTCCGAATTGAACGGTCGACGGGTCAGTCGATGTTTAGAAAGCGTAAGAGCCAAGATTGGAAAGCAATCATTTCTGAGCGAAAAGTTAAAGCGGTTTTGTTGAAATATATTGGGAGTACAATAGCGCATCAGAAACGTCACATGGTAAACTTAAGCATCTGCCAACAACTCATTATCATTAGATTTGTGAAGTTTCATCGGCGTAATATACTTTTTTGTGCGCGAAAGTTTGAACCCAACAAGCGTCATTTGCGGGAAGTTTTACTTTTTGCATTCAATTTAAAAAAAAAATCTGTGGCTGAGGCACGTCGAATGATTGTTAAAACTTATGGTGATAGTGCTATTAGAGAAAAAAACGTGTCGCGAATAGTTTCAACGCTAGAAAATGGATGATTTCGGCGTGGAAGACTAGGAGCGTCTTGGAGAAGTTAAAAAGTTTGAAGATACAGAATTGGGGGCATTGCTGGATGAGGATTCATGCAAAACGCAACAACAACTTGTAGATTCATTGGCTGTGACTTAACAAGCCATTTCACATCGTTTGAAAAAAAACTTGGGAATGATGCAAAAGCAAGGAAATTGGGTTCCATACGAGTTGAAGCCAAGAAACGTCGAATGGTGTTTTCTCACATGCGAACAGCTGCTCCAATGGCAAAAAAGGAATGGTTTTTTGCATCGGTTACGATAATCCAAAGCGAAAAAAAATCATGGAGCCGCAGCCGTGTATCAACATCGGTGGCCAGGCCCAACATCCATGGCTCAAAAATCATGCTGTGTACCACATCGGTCACTAAGTCCGTAGGATGACCCACAGATGGCACCTCTGTGGCCGAACCAATTGTATTGGAAGGGCGTACCAACTTTCAGAAGCGACGCGTCAAAATTTCATGACATTCTGATTCTTTGTTTACAAGCTACAGTGCTCGAAGTGACGCTACTTTTGTTATTTTTAAAAACATGAAAAAATCCGAATTTCGTGTGTTGATAAAACATTGCTTCTTGATGGGAAAAAACACCGTTGAAACAAAAGCATGGCTTGAAAAGTGTTATTTGGAATCTGCTCCGTCGAGACAAATGGTTGAGAAGTGGTTTGCCGAGTTTAAATGTGGTCGTAGCTCGACTGAGGACTTGCCCCGCAGTGGAAGGCCAAATGAAGCTGTTACTTCATTAAAAGAGTCCACAAAATCGTTTTGGCCGATCGTAAAGTGAAGTTGCAAGAGTTAGCAGACACTCTAAAGATATCGAAAGGCAGTGTGCACACAATTTTGCATGGGCATTTGTCGATGCGGAAGCTCTTTTCTAAGTGGGTGCCGCGTTTCCTCACAGTGGACCAAAAACAACAACGTGTCGACGATTCGGAGGCCTGTATGAAGCTGTTTCGACTGATGAAAAATTACCAAGCATAGAATAAAGCAAAATTAGACCGAAAAAACTGTATTTTCTTTGTTATCCTACGGACTTATTGACCGATGTGTTATTTGGTATGTTTTGAGCTGAGCTCTGAAGGAGAAACGGTCGCAATACGAGTAGAGACACGACAAAGTGATTTTGCTGTACGACAACGCTAGGCCACATGTTACTCATGTTGTGAAAACCTATCTGGAAACATTGAAATGGGACATCCTACACCAACCGCCGTATTCTCCAGATATCGCCCCTTTCGACTACCACCTGTTCCGATCGATGGCGAATGTCCTAGCTGAGCAGCACTTCCATTTTTACGAAGAAGTCAAAAATTGGGTCAGTTTGTGGACCGGCTCGAAAGAAGAGCAATTTTTTCTATGTGGAATCCGTATGATTCCAGAAAGATGGGAAAAAAGTTGTAGCTGGCGATGAGCATTTCTTTGAATAATAAATATTATGCCATTTTTTCAAAATAAAAGCTCGAATTTTGAAAAAAAAAACAGCGATTTTCAATTTGTACTCCCAATAATTAAATCAAATTTTGGTGTTAAATTAAAGTGAACTTGTTAAACTAGTAGTATTATTTTTTTACTTGAAATCCAGCGTTTCGTTGGGCACTTTAGTATTTTAACTCGTTTTGTCTATCGAGGATATTATATAACTACAAAGTTCCATGCAAGACATTTTAGAAAAACTTAAGTATAGGTAATTAGATTCCTTGATAGTTCAATAAGGGGTAATAAGTTTTGAAATTTTAAAAATTAAATTTTTTTAAAGGATACAATAAGAATTGAGGCAAAAAGAAAATTTTATATCGAGCTATGGAACATTCATATGAAGTGCGATGTTGTATTGTGCAAAATGATTGCAATCTTTCTTTAATCGCGTTTTTCTCAAAATGGCTTTATTGAAATTGGTCTACAATATAGCTTGGGTGAATTTTAATGATCTTGGAGGAACCAGAGACGAATATCTCAACTATGTCTGCAGATAGAAATCAAAAACAGTTAGTGTGAAAAAAAACTTTAAACATATTTAATTTTTTGTATTCATTGGGGTCCGAAAAGACGGGTTAAGAGCAAATTTTCGGCCAAATTTTTTTTATGTTCTAGACTAGAGAGAAATTTTATAGTATAAATTACAAATAAAAAAATCGAAATTTAGCCTGTTTGATCATTATTATTAAATCAACTAGCTGCACCCGGCCAAACGTTTCTGTGGCTCATTTTCGTTAAATAAAAAATGAAAAGAAAACAGAAAGCACGCACTTCTATTATAATATGTTTAATTTCACAATGCTTGTGGCTGTACAATATTTTTTGTTGTTTCATTGTCTGTGCAGATATTGAGATTTTCTGGTTTTCCGACTCTAGAACACGCAACTTATACTTGTCCATGTGAGAAGCAATCTGTGTGTAGATCTAAATCACACAATTCTAAGGATTAGCCCTGAGCTTTGTTTATGGTGATTGCAAATGGGAATTGCAAAAGCTTTGGCTGGTTGATATTTCGCAACATGATAATTGGAACGCTGATTTTCAATTGTAGTATGTGTGGTGGCATCCCTGACAGATCAAGTCAATTCAAAAATTCTGCTGGATAATTAACCGCTTCATCTAGTTCCACAACAGTGTCGGCGAACTTGTATCTGACTGCCTCCCTTTGAATGTTGGACTGAATAATATTGTTAAGTTCGTGCACGTCTTTGTTCTTGGTGGAAATAATAGCTCGTTCACTTAGCCAATCGTGACTCTTGTAATTGGTTGAATATTGGGATGTTTTTACCTCTCACAGGTATATAAAAACACGCGCAACGTTGTGTCAAAATATCAAAGCAATCGCCGAAGAACTTTCGGAGATTTAAGAGAAGTATAATTTCGACCAATTTAAATAAATTATGTTATACAACCAAGCATCATATTAAAAGCTACCAAGGTACAAAATTTAAGTACCAAAACTTTTCTAAATAATTTGAAAACAACTTTGCGATTCTACTCACCCTTCTATCTCCTCCCATTCAGAAGTATGGTTCCATTAACATAAATTATGATAACGAATGGAATATTGAATCTTTATTCTGGAGGAACTGATAATAATTGGAATAAAGTGATTTACTTCCCAAGTGAGAATACAAACCGTTCTACAACCAGCTTTCGAACGGAATGTGGCTTAAAGCAGGGAGATGGCCTAACCTCCATGCTTTTTAACTTGACACTAGAGTATATCGTCCGAAAAATTCCAGTCGACACCAACGGGACACTACGACTCAAGTCCACCCAAGTAGTAGCATACGCTGTCAACATTAACATCCTAGCAAGATCCTTCCCTAGTGCTAAGGAGGTATTTGTCAATCGTGACTCCGCCGCAAAAGAAGTTGGGTTGCGCATTAACGAAAACAAAACAAAAGTAATGTCGCAAACAAGAAGGACAACGCCAATCAGACAAAACATAACAATTGCGGAATATAATTTGGAGAGTGTGGACAACTTCATATATCTGGGGCTAATCTAGCAAAGGAGAGTAATGAAACAGACGAAATCAAACGACGGATAATATTAGCAAATAAGACGTATTATTCGGTACTTCCATTAATGAAATCCAAGAAAGTGCACAGGAACAATAAGCTGCGGATATATAAAACTATTATACGACCTGTGCTCTGTTATGGCAGCGAGACGTGGACATTAACGCAAACTTCCGAAAAAGCAGTTAACGCATTCGAAAGAAAGGTCCTCCGAAGAATTTTGGGGCCTGTGAAGGAAGGAACGGAATGGCGAATAAGCTACAACCATGAGTTGTATCTACTCTACGGCGGGCCAGAAGCTTCAACGTTCATCAAGCTACGTAAACTGCAGTAGACTGGCCATGTAGAGCGAATGGAAGAACTTCCAAACGTGCTCTTAAAGACAAAGCGAGTGGTAACCGGCCAGTAGGCAAACCACGCAAGCGATGGGAAGACTCGGTTGATGAAGACTGCAAAGCCGTTTTAAAAATTACCATCTGGAGGACGCGGTCTTTGGATCGAGACGATTGGAGGCGACGACTTCAGGAGGTCAGGACCCGATTTGGGCTGTCGTGCCATTGATGATGAAAGTGATTTACTATGATTTACTATCACTTGGCGAAAATGGAAAATGCCTAACCAATTCCTAAGAAAGGAAACAAAGCGATTCCCTTGAACCACCGCCCTCTAGATATCACTTTAGTGCTGTTGAATGTGATGGAAACTGCTATCAATTGCAAACTAGTCAGCTTCTTTAACGATAACCATCTTATTCATGATCACCAATACGTGTTCCATTTTGGACGTTCGACTAAAGATCTCCAACTGAAGTTTGGAACTCGTGCATTCATGAATTCCACGAGGGTCAGGTACTGGCTCTTGACATTGCGCCTATGACCGATTTTGGCCCAAAGGTCTATTGGAAAAACTTATAGACTTGTAACACTAACCTTGTCAAACGCATTGAGAATTTGCAGTTTGATCTCTCGATACGAATTGTAATGGATGGCATATAATCCCAACTGTTTCAGATCGATTCCGGCGTCCCCTCAAGGCTCTGTTCTATCTCTTTCTTTCTAATCTTCATTAATAATCTTCTGTCAGCAACACTCAATCTAGTTCGTAGCTTTGCAGATGACAGTACTCTGGAAAGCACATCTCAATTTTACTCCGTTATAGAAGCTCAGAAATTTAGTAAATCCTAAGAGCGACAATTTATACGGTTCATTTAACTCAGACCTCAATTTCATTCTAGGACGGGGCATGAAAATTAGAGTAGAATTCAATGCCTCAAAAATTCAGACATGTCATCTATCCCTTAAAAAGGATGCTCCAACGGGTTCTTCGAATGTAGGCTTCGGTAGCGTGAAATGACTTTCTTCAGAAGAATTTACATTATTCGGCAACAAAACATCTCAATTGGATTTAACATTTTTTTGGGGTTGCACTTAATGCCTCCAAGCGCTTTGGTGTTCTTCAAAAATGTAAAAAGTATTTTAATCCTCATGATCTAGCTAATATCTCCAAAGCTTATATTCGTCCTCATCTTGAGTATAACTCAATCATATGGGCACCCAAAACACAACTTGTGGTACTCGATGGGATCCAGAAGCTTGCGTTCCGTCTAGTTGGAGATGAGGCTGTTACAGCTCCTATCGACTCCCTCGAACATAGTAGAAACGTTGGGGTCCTCAGCGTTTATTATCATTATTTCCACGGTAAATACAGCGAAGAATTCCATTCCAACCTTATCCCCAACTATCCCAGGAATGCTCGGCAAGCTGCATACGCGTACAGTGAGACATATACAGTCCTTCATCACCCGAACACCTAAAACATGGAATGCGATACTGTACGGCAGCTTACAATATTCAGGGCTTCAAGAAAAATGAACACCGGCAGTTCAGACTCTTCCCTCCTGAAAATCCCTTGTAACACAATCGTTCACCTATCCAACAACTTGACTGCGTTCAATGCATTAAAGAGTAACCCCCTAAGCTAAAAAAATAACCTTAATCTGCATATTAACACCGCATGCATCCTCAACTTATCCCAAAGAAAGTAAAGTTGCTCCCGAATCTTTGTCAGATATGTTCATATAAACTCCAGATGAAATCTGAGAGCATCATAAGTTTGCTCTAAAGGTTGTAACGAAACAAGGCTCGCAGGAAAATTAATGACATAAAAGTTTATCTTATCACTCAAAAATCTTAAAACCGGGTGTCCGTCCGTCTGAGAACGTATAGAGCTAAACAGTTTAAGTTTTGAACGTTTTGTATTTACAATAGCCAAATTTTCTTGCAAAATATAAGAACTAATAATTTGAAATTATATTATTTCTGTCATAAATGTGATGCATGGTATACATGGTCCCCGCAGGAGAGTAGTTGTAGGATGAGGTTTTACCAATTCCTGCAATTATCCTTGGAGACTAACGACTCCACGGACCTAAGCTAACTATCCCCTGTTGGATGGGGGCAGTAGAATTCACCCACAGCCAGTCCTGCTTGCCCTAAAAATGGCAAATGGCCACTCACTGGATCATGTGCTTATCACCCGTGATCGTAAAACCTAACTGATACGAGAAACGGATACAGCGCCTCGGATACCGACGGGTTCTACAGTAACGACTTTTGACATTTGAAAACGGACTATGATTGGCTTCTGAAACGTTCGAAAATTGAATGACGGGGGAAGGGCTGCGTTCACTCGGTCCTTGTACCGCCAATCAGAAGAATGAACCCCGAGCGGAAAAACCATTCTGTATGCTAGTCCTGAGAGTGAAGCCAAAAATGGCGTGGCGGTCGTCCTTGCACCGAGAGCGAAAAACAGTCTCAGCTGGGAACCTATCTCGGATAGGATTATCGTCGTCAGGCTCAGAACCAATGTCAGACGTCACAATTCGGCAGAGCTAACAACCAATTAATACCGCAACACCTGGTGACAATGGCGAGCTTTATAGCGAACTGAGTGCTACCTTCGATCGTGTTCCAAGAGGTGATATTACTATCATCTCAGGAGATATGAACGTCCAGGTTGGCTGTGACAAAACTGGAATAGATCACGTCATGGGGAAGCAAGGGTCGACGCGTCATAATCTTGGATTAAGAGACCCGAAAACAGTGATTTATTTGTGGAGTTTTGTAGAACTCGACAAACGGTCATTGGAGGGACCCTTTTCCCACACAAGAGTCACCATAAAACATCTTGGATTCCCCCTGATGGTGTTACTCAGAACCAGATCGAGCTGACGTGGGAAGCGACCACCACTTGATGGTTGCCTGCTTGAGATTGTGCACAAAAGCTTTCCGACCACCACAAATTCTTCAAATAAAGCGCAAGCTTAATGTGGATAGACTTAGAGACACCAATAAAATGGGCGAGTACACAATCATTCTACGCGAAAAGTCATCCACGTTGGGCGGATAGGAAATGCGCACACTGAACGCCAGTTGGAAGGCAACCATAAACACGTTTCTAACTAGTGCTGAAGACCCTGTGGGATTTGTATAAAGCAGTGAGAAACCCTGGTTGCCACAAGATGCATGGGACGAAGTTAGAGATCCGAAAAAATCCAAACTGGCAATCATCTCTCAACCCGATGTTAGCCAAAGAACACCCGACTTGAGACCGCGATGCCCATATACAGCTTAAAAAGGCTGTTAGACGCGACAAGAGAAAGGCCATTGATGATCTGGCCAATAAGGCAGAATCTGCGGCTTACCTAGGGAACATGGGCTCACTATTTAAAATTATGAAACAGTTCACGACCAGGAATTTCACCGCAACCACCTGATGAGAGATGTCAACGGAACTATCCTTAATATAAGTGAACACCAGTTGCGGCGACGGAAGGAATACTTCTCTGATATTTTAAACATCTTGCCAGAGGAAGATATTCCGGAAACAGAACTACCAAACATCCAACCGCAACAATCCTCTACTAGGGACGATCCCCCAGATAAAGAAGAGGAAGGAAAGCCCCAGACGGACTACCAACTTAACTCCTCAAAGCAGCCCCGAAATAACAGCATATATACCCCTCACACTCTTTACTGAGATGTGGAATGAAGGAAGATATCCGACTGAATGGAAGGAGGGTGTCATTGTGGAAATTCCGAAGAAGGGCGAACTTCGGGATTGTGGCAATTGGCGTGGTATATGTCTACTTACTGCCGTATCAAAAATTATGGCTAAGGTAATTCTCAATAGGATTAGTGATATCGTGGAGAG
Organism: Chorisops tibialis; assembly: GCA_963669355.1. Classification (NCBI taxonomy): domain Eukaryota; kingdom Metazoa; phylum Arthropoda; class Insecta; order Diptera; family Stratiomyidae; genus Chorisops; species Chorisops tibialis. The sequence goes on along the minus strand of OY770263.1, from coordinate 163,782,310 downwards.
CACTCTCGAAGTTTATCAGGTTGGATTCCGTAAAGGGTCGCCTTGTACCGAACACACAAATACCCTACGGATAATATTGGAGCAGTCAGCTGAAATGGGTTCGTCAGTACATCTCATGTTTATGGACTTCGAGAAGGCGTTCGACAGCGTTAAGCGCGATTACATATGGAATGCATTGCGTAGGAGAAGTATTTCAGATAAGGTCATAGCTATGATTAAAGAATCCTACGAAGATGCAAGGTGTCGCGTTACACAGAGGAGAGCTGTCCAAGAGCTTTCCTGTGCGAACGGGTGTCAGACACGCTGCATATTATCATGCATATTTCTGGTGGTAATAAATGACATCCTGAAAGTTGCAATGGAAGGTGGAGAAGGCAAATGTCTTCAATGGAGACTATTTAACATCTTAAGTCACCTTGATTATGCTGATGACGGTTGTTTGCTCGCACATAACCGTTCGTTACATTCTAAAGAGGCAGGACTGAAAATAAATGTGCGTAAAAGCAAATACATACATATGGCTTCGCACGCGATTGTTCTTAACGAACAAAATGTAGAAGAGGCGCAAGATTTTTGTTATCTCGGAAGCATTGCTAGCATGGACGGCTGAGCCGAAAAGGATATTGAGGCTCTTCTAAGTAAAGGTCATCAGGCCTTGGGTATCCTTTCTCCTTTCTGGTGGTTAAGAGAGATCTCCCTTCGCACGAAGCTGCGAGTTTTTGACACATGCGTCAAATTCGTGTTGTTATATGGTTGTACTACGTGGAAAGTGACCGTTTGACTTATCAAAAAAACTACAAACTTTCGTGAACCAATGCCTTCGACGCATTTTGGGAATATTTTGGCCAGAAGTAATCTCCAACGACGAACTTTGGAGTACAACTGGACAGACTAAAACAGGCATTGAGATTCAAAGGCAGAAGTTGCAGAGGATCGGCCACACTTTGAGGAAACCAGAGCGAAACATCGCCAAACAGGCTCTGGATTATAATCCTCAAGGAAGACGTCGGGTTGGTCAACCAGGTAGCACATGGAAGCGAGCAGTTGAGCATGATGCCAGGGGAATAAGCAAGTCCTGGCAACAGCTTAAGGCCGATGCTCAGGATCGCGCCTTGTGGAAGAAAGTAGTTTCTGTCCGATGTCCCTATAGGGGTTTTAACAGGAATTTGAAGTTGTTGGCTCCTTCTACCACGTACCAAATAAACTGCACTTTTCATGAAATAATATAAACCAATTTACTGAGTACGTATAAAATTTACCGATCCGAAATTTTGAACAACATATTTATGTAGAATTATTAGTAAGACCAAGAATGATAAGCTTCACTCCTTCTACCGACAATTTCACAACTTTTCAAAAAATCGATTCTCCTGAAGAGTTTGAATGCTACTGATCTGCGATTGAAAACCTGTCAAATGCATGGTGTTTATAGTTATTTCTGAAAATCTCACTAAGAACTCCCCACTCCTTCTACCACCTCCCATACAAAATGCACAATTTCACTAAATCCAATGCACTAATTTTCTTAGTACCCAATAAAATTTTGAAGCTTAAATTTTCAATAAAACATTCTGATAGCAATTCTAGCATGATGTGAAAAAATTAGTTCAAAGCCGTTACCCCTTCTACCACTCCCTATACGAAATTTCTTAAAATCAAAAAAATTCTCCGCCCAATCGTAGTCCTGTTTTGTTTGTTAATAACGTTTAAATGTTTAACAGCATCATAATATTTACGATAGATATACATAGATAGCTAGATAAAGAGATTTGTTTAATTTACGTTATAAAACTTATAAAGAATATTCTAATCTAAATTAGCGTAGCACTACAGCTGTCTGCTTTATTCACGTTCTTAAAATTAAATTATGTTTATCTAATTAATTTCAATCAAACCAAAAATAAATGTTATTACTTCGTGATCTTATAAATTTTCTTACATAATTTTTTGCCTATTCAGTTGCTGAGTGCATTCCAGGATAATTCTACTGCTGGATTAGTACCACATATATTATATATCCACCATCCGACGCTGGCTCCAAAAATGAAGTATTTAAGCTCTGCTAATATGAATTATACGACAGTTGACGGTGGATCTCTTGGTATCAGGAAGATTATGATTGCTCCTTGTTTCTAGTATGGTTATCCTCATTCACTTTTGTATGAGAGTGAACAATTGTGTCCTCTAATTTCCAACATTATCATTCCTTAATTTCAGTTCGATTTTGTATCTTTTTTCTGATAATCCAACTCTAAGCCATTGTGAATTTATTTTCAAAGCATACTTTATAACAATTTTTGGCAATGCCTTTGTCATTCATTCATATTACCAGCAAGCAATCGATATCGAAACTAAACTTGAATACGTGACGTGAATTAATGACGTACAAGACAACTTTAACGACATACAAGACTTTTTACGTTTCATTGAAGAGAACTAAGATCGACTAATCCAGGAGGCTCTTAGCTCAGTGTGCACAAGACAATTATATCTCAAAATTCTTTTCTGACACGAAAAAAATTTAATTGTTGCAGAAACGTTTATTAAGCAAAACATGTGAATCTCTGCTTGGTAATATAAAGAAGCATCTCCACCCCCATCCTGATTAAGATATGCTTAATGAGGAGTGAGCTATATGTTTATTTATGAGACGCCGGAACTAGAGGGGGTTCCATTTTGTATTGAAGCACAGCTCCAGTGAAGAATTAAACGATCGATCGATGTTTATCAAAATAACATTATTTGATTATATTTTGATAGGTCTCAGCAATAAAGTATAACAAAAGAACGATTGCAGGTAAGCCCCAATTATTCTACATTCTACAATGGCGCTACAGCTCAAATCGGGCCTTGGCCTCCTGACCTTCAGGTTCCTTAACATTTTTTCGTTATTTATTGTGGGAGGGTTGTTAGGCCTCCGTACAACACTCTATCTACGAATTTTTCATTTTCGTAGATTCGGATTACAAAGGTATACCCAAGCAGGCAATATGCTAGAATTATGCGTCGACCGGGATTTGATCTCACGACCTTCGCATTGTAGACCAACACGCTACCCACTAAGCTAGACCCCAATTATGCGACACTCTAAAGTTAATAGGGATTTTTGTAACTTTAAGCAAATACTATATTCATACTCTAGATGAAATCTGAGAATACATTGTGTTTGCCCTACTGTTTGTAACGCTAAGAAATAATGCTTGTACAGAGTTGCCAAGGGCACAGAAATATTTACGGTTGCTTAAAACCTCGATTCTGAGTGCCCGTCTGTCTACAACATAACTCTCGAACGCTTTGAGCTATCGTGCTGAAATTTGTTTCAAATAATTTTTAAAAAATAAAGAAACTTTAAATTTGTTATCGAGCTATATCTCCGAATTCCTTCTACTCCCTTCCAAACAAATTTCATGATATTTGAATTTTTTAAGAATTAACTATTTAAGTTATCGAATTAAGAATCAAGGCACAGTATATTGATGTGAATATCATTAACATCAATAAATATTGATTCGATTCCGTCACTCCTTCTATCCTCTCCCATACAAATACACAATTTTGAAAAATGCATTTGTTCGATTTTCGTTGAAACTAGCAAAGCTAAAAAGACGAACTTTTGACTAAGTTATTGTTATTATAGTTGCAGTTTTGAAAAAATATGAACTTCCCCTCACTCCTTCTACCCCTTTTCTTCGAATCTGTCTTCTTCATATAAGCATCGTAAAATACTACAACTATCATTAACGTCCAAAAATTCTACCCGCTCCCATACGAATGCATAATTTTTGTAAATACATTGCATCAATTTCTAATAAAACTAGTAAAAGTAGAAACCTGAAATTTTTCTAGAATAAATAAATGCTAAAAAACACAAACATCGCTTCACTCCTTCATTCCCATACGAATTTCTATATAAGAAATTCAAGAAAAGCCTTTTTCCTTCGAACATATGTGAGCTATCGACTTTAAAATTAGAACAAAGCATGGTGATTAAGATTTCGATTAGCAGTTTCAAAATCATCCAAAAAATTCCACTGCCAGCTCCCATACAAATGCCCCAATTTCAGAAAAAATCATATCCCATATCAATTTTCTTGAAAATTATGAAAGCTACAAACTTTGAATCGGGCTGAAGTTGCATTGAAGAAGAACAAGATACCATATATCAATTGCCAAAAAAATATTTTTGACCAGATTTCAGCTTAATAAATATCACACGTACTGAGAAATTTGGTATGTTGTGTTTCGGGAAAATTATGCAGTTTATAGGGTAGGTGGTGAGAAGAAGTGAGGGATCTTAGTGTTTTTTTTTCTTTTTAAAGAAATAACTACAATAATCATTAAAGTGATAAGGTTAAAATTTTAGATCCGTAGATTTCATTTTTTTTAAGAATTTACATCCACATATAACTTTTTATAAAGTTGTGGATTTGCGTCATTCATTGGAAAAAGTTTAGAAAGAGTGAAGATAGTGATGACTGCCAACAAGTCGGGCGACACTTTATTATTCTTGGGACAAGTTGCGTATGTGGTGGAAAGTCAATATGCAGGTTTGAGTGGTTAGGGAAGACTAAGTGAAAGGGGGTTCTTGGGCAGGGCAATTGTCAATTTAACACTTTGCGGAAACGTTCAAAAGCTCCAGTACATATAATCAATATTTCGTTCGTTTATTTATGCAAGTTTGAGTTTATATGAGTGGGTGGATGTTAATAGGTTTTTAATTGATTGCTTGAATTACGTCCAATATTCTCTGTATAGAAAAAATAATTTTGTATGGGAGGGGGTAGAAGAGGTAGGGGAATCGCAAAATTTGTGACGCAATTTTCTTTTTTTTTTTCTCTTTTAAGGTGCTTGTACAAAATTTCAAGTTCGTAGGTTTTAATTTCTTGGTTAGCAGTTGTTTTATTGAAATTGGTCGAAATCATACTTTTGTATGGGAGGGGGTAGAACGGCAAGTGTGATCTCAACAATTTTGACGCAGTTCTATTTCAATTATTTTCAAATGATTTTGTGCAAAATTTCAATGATAATTAATTTCTTAAAAATGGTCGAAAAAATAATTTTCTATGGGATGGGATAGAAGCTTTCAAGGTATTCGACCAGTTAATATTTCGTTCTTTTAAAGATTTTTTTTAAATGCATTTCGCAAATTTTTAAGTTTCTACCGTCAAATTTCATTCAAAAATTTTCAGTTTATGTGGTTTTTTCATTGCACATGAAACACCTTGTGCACGGTAGACCAGGGGGGTCGGTGCATAACAATTGCGGAATTTTTATTATTTTTGCTGTATGTACAACAAATAGGTGTATCCACATGGAAAATTTAAATTTTGTATCTTTCACCAGAGCCCTTAAAAAATCACTCAAAATTTTCGACATTTTTGGTTACCACCTCCCGACGTAAAATTTTTACCAAATTTAAAAACTACCTAGTTCTACAATTTGACAAAATTTTAGTTTGATATCTGTACTCAATTTTGTATTATAACGGTTTGAAATTTTGGAAAGTGCATCATTTTTGAAATGCTCCCCATTTCCTCACACTACTATTTTGTCCAAATGTTATATTTTTCGCGTATTTCTCTAGTATAGCTTAATCTAGGTTACAAGATTCAATTACATAGCATAATAAATAGCCGAGATATTGATTTCTATGTGTTTTTCTTTGCACCCCCCTGACCCTCCCCCTTACAATAATTAGCTTTTACCTAAACTGATTTTAGTGGACCTATATGCCACCTTAATGGTCTCAATTTTTTATCGTAAGTAATTTCGAAGGTATAGGTAATCATTTGAGAGAAAAATTTGGCCAAGAATTGGTTCTTAGCCCCCCCTTTTCGCACCCCAATGGATAAAAAAATTAAATTATTTTTAAAAGTTGTCCCACAAACCCCTCTATATATATGTTGAGTTTTAGCTTCCTAGCTGTTACCATGGTTGAGATATTTGAATTCGTATTTTTCGGTTTAAGCCCTCCCCCCGCCTCGCCCTGAACCCGCACACCCCCCAAAATGGGTATTCGCCTGAGATCCGCAACTATCTATAATTCCCCCAAAAATGAACTTTCTATCTTGAAGGGTTTGGGAGTTAATGTGCGCTGAGCGTTCACGTCGGCGTACGGCGTACGGTGTACAGACAGACGGATATTTTTTTTTTGCATTTTTAGGCTAATTTAGTCATGAAACGCGAAAAAACCAAATTTCAGGGTAGCAAATTTTTATACTCTAGATGAAATCTGAGAGTATTATAAGTTTGCTCTAAAGTTTGTAACGCCAAGAAATAAGGCTCAGAGAAAAAAATGAATGATACAGAAGTTAATATTATCACTCAAAAATCTCAAAACCGGATGTCCGTCCGTCCGTCCGTCCGTCCGTCCGTCCGTCTGTCCGTCCGTCCGTCCGTCCGTCTGTCCGTCCGTCCGTCCGTCTGTGCGCGCTCTAGCTTGAGAACGCGTTGAGCTAGATAGTTCAAATTTGGTACACGTCGTTTTTGACAAAAAAGTAAGGTCAAGTTCGTGAACGGGCCAAATCGCTCCACCCCTTCTACCCCCTCCCATACAAAATGACACAATTGCGCAATTTGACAATAAACGGATTTGCACGAAAAGTATAAAAGCTATTGACCTGAAATTTGGAATAAGTTACTTTTATGATAATATCAATCTACCGTTCAAAAATTATGCGTATCCTCCCCCTCCTTCTACCACCTCCCATACAAACTGTACTTGTCATGAATTACTCTAAGCCAATTTACTCAGTGTGTATAAAATTTAGCGGGCTGAAATTGTGGACAAAATATTTATTTAAAATTGTTAGTAAGGCCAAAAAAAATTAGACGATTAGCTTCACCCCTTCTGCCCCCTCCCATACAAAATGACGCAATTTCGTAATTTGACAATAAACGGATTTACTCGAAAAGTATAAAAGCTATTAGTCTGAATTTTCGGATATGTTATTCTCGTAATAATCTTAATCTACAGTGGAAAAATTATTTGTTTCCTTCCTCTCCTTCCACCCCCTCCCATACAAACTACACTTTTTCATGGAATGCTCTAATACGATTTTCTCAGAACATATAACATTTATAGAGCTCATATTTTGTTATAAATACTTAATTAGTATTATCATTAAGATCGAAAAAAAAGTATTTGATTAGCTTCACTGGTTCTACCCCCTCCCATACAATATGACACAGTTTCATAACTTTACAAAAAATCGATTTTCTTGAAAAGTATGAATGGTAATAATCTGAAATTTAAGGGTTGTCAATTTTATAATATTCCTAGTTATTTCTGAAAAAATCACTAAAATCCCCCTACTCTTTCTACCACCTCCCATACAAACTGCACATTTTCACTAAATCTAACTCACTAATTTTCTCAGTCCCCATTCAATTTTTGGAGTAAGCATTTGTATAAAACATTCTTATAGCTACTTTAACATGATGGGGTAAAAATTATTTCAATGCTGTCACCCTTCCAAACACTCCCCATCCAAAATTTCTTGGGATGACATCTAGAGTATCGTAAGATTGCGCTTTACGCGCAATCGTAGCCCTATTATGTTTTTTTCTTGTGTCGATCACAATACTTTATTATTAAAATAATAAAGTAAAATATGTTGTACTGGGGTGATGGAAATAAAGGGGAGACCTTAATAATTTTAATACATAGTATAACCATTATTAGGAAAACAGAATATTCCAAATTTCAAATTAATACTAGTGCTACTTTCCAAGGAGATTTACTTTTTGTGAAGTTGGGGAAATGTGTCATTTTATATGGGAGGGGACGGACGGACGGACAAATAACTGGTCGAGGTCTTTTTTAAGAGACGATGTGATCTTCTGTTCAATCTGGGCATTATAGCCTAAATCGGGCCTTAGCCTTTCGCATTATAAACCAAGACGCTACCTACTAGGCAACACCCTAGTTTGATTTCTTAGCGTTACAAAATTCGTTGGAGCAAACTTGTAATACTCTCAGAGTACTAAAACTCCTGAGGTTGTACGAAGGACTAGCAACCCATTCAAAAAGGCGATTGTTTCTAAACACAACTTTGTCTATATGAAGAAGAATGAACTGCTATGATAAATTTTATAAAACTTTACTGCAATACAAGAGACACCCTGTATATCAATCCTTTACACTGTACACATCTAGATTGCCGCGCATCTCTTGTATTACGTTTTTATCATCTTTAATGGATATCTATACTACTTGTATATAAAAGAAATCCACTGTATCGAGGGATACATAAAGCTGACCACAATTTGAAAAGGTCGATTTGCACTTGAAGCAAGCATGATGATCGTGTGCATAATCATTTTATTTGGAGAAGATTTAAATTAGCCGTTTATGAATTTGGTACAATGTAGAAGTGTGTGCAAACTAGTACAATTATTGATGATTCGCATGTCTTACTAAAACCAATTGCACTCAATGAAACAATTAGAGAATCGCAATCGATTTTGATTGCATTGTAGACAAAATCAACATGTTATACATTTTAATATTAATTTAAAATTGTTTTATGTACATAGACTTGGAAAATTTTCCCAAGAAAGAGCTATACAATCGAGACGTACTACATACATACACATATACATAATTCTTAATAAAAATTTCAATTTAAAAGAAGTTTGAGAATATTAAGATTTTAAAAGATCTTTTGAAATAAATTGTTTAGTCTTACAATAGATCTTACATATGTAGGTTTGATAGAATGATAGAATAGATAGATAGATTTTTATTTGATCCATAACATAACTCCAGAATTCCACTAAGGTAGATTTTAAATGTTCAAGAAAAATTATCTTGAAGTATCTCCCTCCCTCAATTACTTTTATTTTAGAATGTTTTAAAAGATTGGAACCTTATTTACGAAACTAATGACTGCGATCGTCAAATTGAATATTTTAATGAAATGCTTGGTAGACTCTTTAAAACCTTTGTGCCTGATGAAACTGTCAAAATTATATCTGATGCACCATCGTTGAATAATTAATAATAATAATAATTATAAGGCACTGCGCAATAAAACTACAGCTGCATTCGACAAAGCCAAGATGTTTTATTATTGTAGGAAATTAGACTCAAGTCAGACAACTAGAAAACTATGGCAAAACCTTAAAAATGTCGATATTTCTAAAGCAGATAAAGTCTGTTCGCTTGAACCTAATCTTCGAAACAACAAAGGGGGTTTATTTTATATGAATACGGATAATATCCGAATTGCCAATGATGGCTTTGCATTCCAAAATGTTACACCAAACGATGTTATAATAGCCTTCAGTAAAATGAAAAGCAATGCGATGGGATTGGATAATTTGAATTTGAAATTTTTAAAGATATTATTTCCAAGTATTATTTATGTTCTCGTGTATCTAATAAATATATATATATATATATATACAAGCATCTAATGCCTTAACACTCGAAAATGAAATTCATTTCTGGCACTACCAATCAAACTTATTAATTATACCTTATTATTATTAATACAAAAAATACTTACAAATTTGTGTGATATTGCTCATAATGAATTGTTTTAAATAAATCCACCACGTTTTCTCCTGTACTGTATGGTACATCCGTTAATATTTTTATTATGATTTAAAATTAATTTAAATATATATATATATTTTTTTTTCTGTTTTTCAAGTCGTCTACGGCCTCCAGTTGACAGTAATGCAAATTGTTTGAGTTTTGTTCGATTTATTCAACACATTGTCATAATCGATCGTCACATGAATATTAAATACGACATGTTCTTATTTAGCGCCAAGTTTATTTAATCTTAAATTATTATTAATAGAACTTTTTCAAAGTATTTAGACTTTGTACATTATTCGTGGTCGAGAGTTGTGATGTTTGTATTCTGTAATTGAAAAAAAAATTTAAAGTTGATTAGTGTTTAGCTTGGATAAAATGTATTTTGAGAAATAGGTTTGTTTTGTATGATTCCGAAAATTTAGATTTTTTTATTGTACTTTTTTAAGTACAGTAAGTACAATCATGAAAAATCTTATATATTAATAGGTGAGCATCTAAGATTGCGGACTTATTTTACTTTATTATTCTAACAATAAAGTATTGTGATCGATACAAGAAAAAAAAAAATTTGCTACCCTGAAATTTTTTTTTTTCGCGTTTCATGACTAAATTAGCCTAAAAATGCAAAAAAAAAATCCGCCCCGCTGTACATATGGACTCATATCTCCGAGACCGTTAAAGGTAGAATGTTTGTTTTTGGGTGGATTGTTGATTGGGTAAGTGAGCTCTATTTTCTAAATTTTGGGGGGTGTTAGATGGAAGGGGGAGGCGAGGGGAGGGAAAAAGTCGAAAAATACACTTGCTAATATCCCCACTAAGAATGTAGATAGAAAGTTGAAAATCAGTACAGATATAGAAAAGGTTGTGGGACAAACTTTAAAAATAATTTAATTTTTTTATCCATTGGCGTCCGAAAAGGGGGGGCTAAAAACAAATTGTCGGCCGAATTGTTTTTTCAAATGATTATATCTTCGAAATTATTTATCGTAAAAAATAATTCATATTTTGAAACCGTCAAGGTGGCATATAGTTCCATCGGAATCAGCTTGAAAAGTGGCTAATTATTGTAAGGGGGAGGGTCAAGGGGGGGGGGGGTGTGCAAAGAAAAACACTTAAAAATTAATATCTCAACTATCTCCTAAGCAATGTAATTGAAACTTGAAAGGTATATTAAGCTATACTAGCAAAATACAAAAAAAAAATAAAACGTGTCGAAATAATAGCAGTGGGAGGAAATCGAGAGCATTTCAAAAATGGCGCACTTTTCAAAATTATAAATCCTTATATCTCAAAAAAGAGTACAGATATCAAATCGAAAATTTGTCAGATTGTAGAACTACATAATGGTTAATTTTGGTAAATTTTAAGTTGGGCGGTGTAAGGGGAGGGAGGTGATAAGCAAAAATGTCGAAAATTTTGAGTAATTTTTTTAGGGCTCTGGTGAAAGACACAAAGTTGAAATTTTGCATGTGAATACCTCTATTTGATGTTCATACAAAAATAATAATAACTTGAACCATAATTGTTATAAACCGACCCCCCCGGTCTAACGTGCACAAGGTGTTTCATGTGCATTGAAAAAACCACATAAACTGAAAATTTTTGAGTGAAATTTTAAGGTAAAAACTTGAAAATTTGCGAAATGCATTTAAAAAAAATCCCTAAATATACGAAATATTAGCTCGTCGAAAACCTTTAAGACTTCTACCCCCTCCCATACAAAATTATTTTTTCGACCATTTTGAAGAAATCAATTATCAGCTAACTCTTAAAAGCTATCAATTTCAAATTTTGCATAAAAACTTATAAAAATAATTCAAAATGAAGTTGCTTTAAAAGTTTTGAAATCGCGCTTGCCCTTCTACCCCCTCCCATACAAAACTATGAATTCGACCAATTTCATTAAATCAATTAATAACCAACAAACTAAAAGCTACGAACTTGAAATTTTATACAAGCACCTTACAAGAGAATCGAAATAAAACTACATATCAAATTTTACGATTCCCCTACCTTTTCTACCCCCTCCCATACAAATGTTCGGCTTCGTGAATGTAGAATACACCGAATTTTATGAAAATTCTATGCAACTTCGTCTATGAAACACATTCTATGCAGAGAATATTGGACGTGATTCAAGCAATTAATTAAAAAACTATTAACTTCCGCCCACCCTTACTATCACCTCTCACAACTCCCCTCATAAGAACTCAAACTTGCATAAATAAACGAACGACTACTGCCCTGCCAAAGAACCCCCTTTCACTTAGTCTTCCCTAACCACTCTAACTTGCATATTGACTTTCCACTCATCCGCAACTTGTCCCAAGAATAATAAAGTTTCGCCCGACTTGTTTGCATTTTATTTTAGTTTATTAGGAGGAGGGGAATGAAACTTATATCATAAAAAAATGTACTGTTCCGTAGATATGCACAAACCAAAAATTATGTTTGTATGTTGCCGATAAGGCAGGTAAAATAAAGTGGGAACATAAAAGCGGGATCCCATTTCAGTACTACATGTGTCCGTGCTGCTTGACTTCAGTGATCGGACGATTACTGATAGATACAATGCACTGGAAAAGTGTCTAATCAAAGAATGCCTAATATTAGGCAACTTCATATCGAAAGTATGAATTTCGTGATTTTACACACACAATTGGTCGAATTTCGATCACAGGCGATACTAGTTATCATTTTGTTTTTGTTCTTATTGTATTAAAATAAATGTTTATGCATATATCGAAATTTCCCCTGTAGTGGATCCTGAGCATCGGCCTTAAGCTGTTGCCAGGACTTATTTATTCCACTGGCCTCCTGCCCAACTACTCGCTTCTATGTGATACATGGTCGAACAACCCGACGTCTTTCTTGAGGATTATAATCCAGAGCCTGATGTTTTGCTCTGGTTTCCTCAAAGTGTGACCTATCCATTGGCACTGCCGCCTCTGATCTCAATGCCTATTTTAGTCTGTCAAGTTCTTCTCTAAAGCTCGTCGTTAGCGATCACTTCGAACCAGAATATCCCTAAGATGCGTCGGAGGTATTGGTTCACGAAAGTTTGCAGTTTCTTGGCAAGTCGACGCATGCGTCAAATACTCGCAGCTACTTGCGAAAGGAGATCTCTTTTAACCTCCAGAAAGGGGAAAGGATACCGAAGACCGGACGAACTTTATTTAGACCAGCCTCAATATTCTTTTCGGCTCCGCCGTCTATGCTGACGATGCTCCCGAAATAACAAAAATCTTGTGCTTGTGTTCGAATCCACGTGCATGTACTTTTTTATTACGCACATTTATTTTCAATGCCGCCTCTTTGCATTTCGAATGCTACGAGCGAACATTTGAATCTAAATCCGAACGGTTATGTGCGAGCAGACAGACGTCATCAGCATAATCAAGGCGGCTTAAGATGTTAAATATTCTACATTGAAGACCATTATCTTTCCCACCTTCCAGTGTAGCTTTCAAGATGCCTTTATTACCATCAGAAACAGGGTTGGTGATAATATGCAGCCTTGTATAACGCCCGTTCGCACAGAAAAGCTCTCGGACAGCTTTCCTTTATGTAAGACGCTATGATCTTATCTAGAATATCTCTCCTACGCAAACCATTCCAAATGTAATCTCGCTTAACGCTATCGAAAGTCGTTTCGAAGTCCACAAACATGAGTGTGACGAGCCCATTTCGGCAGACTGCTCCAATATTATCCGTAGGGTATTTGTGTTACAAATACGATACAAGACGACCCTTTACGGAATCCCGCCTGATAAATTTCGAGAATGCTCTCCACGACATCACTAATCCTATTTAGAATTACCTTAGCTATGATTTTCGATACGGCAGTAACTAGACATATACCACGCCAATTGCCACAATTCCGAAGGTCGCCTATCTTCGGAAGTTTTATAATGACGCGTTCCTTCCATTCAGGCGGATATCTCCCTTCATCCCACATCTCAGTAAGGAGTGGGACGAGTATATCGGCTATTATTTCCGGTTCGGTTCGGTTGGTAGCCCGTCTATATCTAGAGCTTTCCTTCCCGCCATTGACCGAATGGCGGAAACTATCTCCTCCTTATCTGGGGGATCGTCCCTAATAGAGGATTGTTGCGGATGGATGTTTGGTAGTTATTCTGTTTCTCGAATATCTTCCTCTGACAAAATGTTTAAAATATCAGAGAGATATTCCTTCCATCGCCGCAACTAGTGTTCACTCATAAAAAGGAGAGATCTGGTGACATCTCTCACCAGGTGGTTGGTGGTAAAATTCCTATTCATCAACTGTTTCATAGTTTTAAATAGTGAACCCATGTTCTCTGGAGTTCAAATCCCGGTCGGTGTAATACATAATTCCAGCACTTTGCCTGCTTGGATTCTACGAAAATGAAAGAATTCGTAGGAAGAGGGTTGTGCGACCCTTCCATAATAAGTAATGAAAAAATGTTAAGGAACCTGAATATCAGGAGGCCATCATCCATCAAAGACTTATGGTTAAATGTTCGATCTGGTTCTGAGTAACACCATCAGCGGAAACCCAAGACGTTTTATGGTGACTCTTGTGTGGAAAAAAGGTCTGTCTGATGACAATTTGCCGAGTGCTTCAAAGCTCCACAAATAATTTGCCGTTTTCGGGTCTCTTAATCAAAGGTCGTGACCCGTCGACCCAAGGGTCACCATGCTTCTACATGGCGTGTTCTAGTCCAGTGTTCATATCCCCTGAGATGATAATAATATCACCTCTTAGAACACGCTCGAAGCTGGCTCTCAGTTGGTAATAAAACTTCTCTTTCTCACCAGCTGTTGTGGTAATAGTTGGTGCGTAGCACTGCAAAATTCTGACGTTTCTGATACTGGTCCAGAGCTTGACGACGATAATCACATCCCAGATTGATTACCAGCTAATAAGATTGTTTCTCGCTCTCGGTGTACGACCTCTACGCCATTTTTGGCTTCACTCTCGGAACCAACGTATAGAATAGTGTTTCTGCTCGGGGTTCGTTCTTCTCCTGATCCCGTTCACCTGACCTCACTCAAGCGCAAGATTTGGATTTTGTAGCGCTCCATTCCACGGCCGAACACTGATTGGCGGTGCATAGACCGAGTGACCCCAGCCCTTCCTCTGTCATTCAGTGTTCGAACGTTCCAGAAGCCAATCATAGTCCGTTTTCGAATACCAAAAATCGTTAAGGTAGAATCCATCCGTATCCGAGGCGCAGTATCCGTTTCTCATATCAGTTAGGTTTTAAGATCACAGGTGATAAGCCCATGAGCCAGTGAGTGACCATTTTTTACATTTACTATTAGGGCAAAAAATAATGGCTGTGGGTGAATCCTTAGCTCAGGTCCGTATAGTGGCTACTCTCCAAAGATAGTTGCATGAATTAGTACAGCCTCATCCTACAACTACCCACCTGCGGGCTGTTATGATACCCTGTTATTAATGCAACTCCACGTCGATCGTCGTTTTCTTGGGGGAATGTTAGATAAAGTGGTAAATAAAAACGAAGTTAGTCAGAAAACATAACAGGACTACGATTGCGCGTAAAGCGCAATCTTACGATACTCTAGATGAAATAGAATTTTTTCATCCCAAGAAATTTTGGATGGGGAGTGTTAGAAGGGGTGATAGCATTGAACTAATTTTTTCCCCATCATGCTAAAGTCGCTATAAAAATGTTTTATACAAAATGATTCCTCCAAAAATTGAATGGGGACTGAGAAAATTAGTGAGTTAGATTTAGTGAAAATGTGCAGTTCGTTTGGGAGGTGGTAGTAAGAGTTGGGGGATTTTAGTGATTTTTTCAGAAATAACTAGGAATATTATAAAATTGTCAACCCTTAAATTTCAGATTAGTACCAATCATACTTTTCAAGAAATCGATTTTTTGTGAAGTTGTGAAACTGTGTCATATTGTATGGGAGGGGGTAGAAGCAGTGAAGCTAATCAAATATTTTTTTCTGATCTTAGTGATATTACTAATCAAGTATTTATTACAAAATGTGAGCTCTATAAATGTTATATGTTCTGAGAAAATCGTCTTAGAGCATTTCATGAAAAAGTGCAGTTTGTATGGGAGGGGGTAGAAGGAGAGAGAGGACGCAAATAATTTTTCTACTGTAGATTTATACCATTATGAAAGTAATATATCCCAAAACTCAGACTAATAGCTTTTATACTTTTCGAGTAAATTAATTTATTGTTAAATTGCGAATTTGCGTCATTTTGTATGGGAGGGAGTAGAAGGGGTGAAGCTAATCGTCTAATTTTTTTTCGCCTTACTAAAAATTTTAAATAAATATTTGGTGCACAATTTCAGCCCGCTAAATTTTATACGCACTGAGTAAATTGGCTTAGAGTAATTCATGACAAGTACAGTTTGTATGGGAGGTGGTAGAAGGAGGGGGAGGACATGCATAATTTTTATACAGTAGATTGATATTATTATAAAAGTAATATATTTTGCAAATTTCAGGCTAATAGCTTTTATACTTTTTGAGCAAATCCTTTAATTGTCAAATTGCGCAATTGTGTTATTTTGTATGGGAGGGGGTAGAAGGGGTGGAGCGATTTGGCCCGTTCACAAACTTGACCTTACTTTTTTGTCAAAAACGACGTGTACAAAATTTGAACAATCTAGCTCAACGCGTTCTCAAGCTAGAGAGCGAACAGACGGACGGACGGACGGATGGACAGACGGACATCCGGTTTTGAGATTTTTGAGTGATAACATTAACTTCTGTATCATTCATTTTTTTCTCCAAGCCTTATTTCTTAGCGTCACAAACCTTAGAGCAAACTTATAATACTCTCAGATTTCATCTAGAGTATAAACATTTTTTTGTAAGTCTTTTACAAGCTTCTCCTTACATACGATGTAACAATCGTGATCCATATCTGGCCATAGTCAAAATCTTTTCTTTTTGACCAGTTTCGAGTATTTACATGTTTTCGCTTTCGAATTGATTAAAGGTTGTGTTTAGCCATTCGGGTTTCCATTTTATTTGTTATGGAGTTGGACTTTTTACCAAAAATTTCTTTTTGTAGTTTTGAGTATAACCGCGATTTTGTATTAAAAGATACAAGCGCTGCAGAACATCGACTTTGGTATCCTCGCCTCGTTGAAAAATTTATCCTTTTTCCTCCTACGGCCTTTGCGACTATATTGTTAAATAATTCAACTATATTGCTGTCTACATCATGTATTAAACTTCTTGAATTTTGAGCTAAATATGAGGCGGCCTTTAGTATCTGATCCCATAATTCCGACTGTTGAAAATCTGATACATAATCGTTTTCGGTAAGCACTGTTTTTTTGCAAAAATAAGGCATATCTTCACATTGTGCATGATTTCCAAGAACATGATGAGGACCGTTTAATATGTCCCTATGCAAGTTTCGAATTTTGCTGATCAAAACGGCATTTCTCGTTTTTACAATATCTGATTGCACTGGTGACTACAACACAAAAATGAAGCAATTTTCTCAGCTGCAAAGGGTATGGCGTAGCAAATGGTTTTTGCACTCTATTTCGTCGACTGTTACATCAGCATAAGGCCTAGCTTGTAATATTTTGTTATAAGTACTGGAGTCGCCGTCTGCAATCATACGAGAGTAAACTTATCCACGTTTTGCAGTCGAAGTTTTAAATCCCTCTAGTAAAATGTTCGATTCCATGCTTGTGGAGCTTCCGTCATGGTTCCTATAACAAATATGGTCAGGTGCAGTTACGGATTTATTTTCTGCTTTTTGGCATATGGCAATATTAATTACGTACTTTCATAAATAGTACCTTTTTTGTAAATACACCTACAATCGCCGCCACACCCGAAAGAGTACAATAGTTGATGCCATATGACCTTTTGGACCAAAAACCATCTGCAACTACAGTTATAAAGGGAACCCCATTATTGTCAACGTTACCGCATGCCCTGACCCTCCTTCTTAAGTTGATTATGAGCCACCTATGGAGCTGTAAGTTATGAACTCATTCTATTAAGTAGTTTATAAGATATAGTCATTTGAAGAAGAAAAAAAAATGACTACAATTAAGTTTTAGCAACTACCCACCTACTTTTTTTGTTGTACCCCCCTGTGGATAAAAAAATTAATTTATTTTCACTTTTTTCCCTTAAATCAGTATACCCGAATGTCGAGTTTCAGCTTTCAATCTGTAACCCTCATCCTAACAACCCCTCACCATTGTAAAAGAGACCAACCGACTCTGGTCGCCGTCTCAAGGCATAATGAGCTTCAATTTTCCGTGCGAAATTGACTGGTAGATTTTGAAAGAATTATGAAGTGTTTTCTCTGAAACCTAATACCGAATTCATTGAATAAGCTTTACAACATTTTATTCTTTGATATCATTGATAAAAAAAATTCATAGTCATTAATTTTAAGATATAAATTTGACTAATATAATCAATAAAAAATCTACTTTTTTAACTCTATCTATTACTAACAAAACTTACAAAAGTGACCTTTTTGTATTGTTATTGAATAAGGAAGGATATGTCGTTATCGCCTAAATTATAGGTGAAAACTCTATATCAAAAGCGTTGTTCTCGCGTTTTTCAAAAACCACACCCGGAGTTGTGCTTATAACTTTTTTCCTAAATATAATTTTAAATATTTGTTCAATGTCGATCATAGTACACTTATCGAAGATTGACATGATAAAAATAAATTTTCATTACATTGCGTGGTTTGTCAGGAATGACCTTAAGAAAATACCCATTTTTGAACGAAATCGTCGTTTCAGTATACACGGGGCCTTAATGACATCAACTACAAAATTGATAAGAGTTTCGTCATGAATTACACTAATGAAGTCGTACGTCTTCAATTCAGCTTCTTAGTTGACAATTGCTTGTTGTCTGTGCAAGCCATTGTAAAAGATCTTTGCATAACTTTTAAAGCTTAAATTTGTTCACAACTACAATTCACTGTAAAAGATCTTTTGATTCAAAACTTAAATTTTTTAAGAATTATAGCAAACTAATAAGTATACTAGACTATACTTCTACAAAGCGTAGTGGGCGCATACCTTGTACTTGCATCCTGAATAAAACTAACACCGCTTGTTAGGCTTTTCGTAGCATGACTGCGTTCCATATTATTATATTATAAATTGCAAAAAGCTAGTGGTTGTTTATAATGCCAGAATCTCTAATCTCCACTAACCACTTGCGCAAAGAAAACTGTGTCTTGGCAAGAGCTGTTTGTTGCAGATATGGAACTCTGATACGGTTGTACAATGCAAATACTACAATTAAACCATATTACTTTATTATTCTAATAATAATAGTTATTCCAATAATAAAGTTATAAAAGTAATGTGTAATATGATCGACACAGAAAAAAAAATTTGACGTAATTAACTTAAAAGTGAAAAAAATATATGGACTCATATCTTCGAGACTGTTAAAGGAAGAATGTTCGTTTGTTGATTGGGTAAGTGAACTTCATTATCTTAATTTTGGGGAGTGCCAGGTGGAAGATGGAGGCGGATGGACGGAAAGAGTACAAAATTACACTTGCTAGTATCTCCACTACGTATGCAGATAGGAAGCTGAAAATCAGCATAAGTACAGAGAGAATCGTGGGACAAACTCTAAAAACATTTTTTCTTCCATTCGGGTCCGAAAAGAGGAGGGGGCTAAAAACAAATTGTCGGCCGATTTTTCGTTTTTTTCAAATTATTATATCTTCGGAATTACTTGATACAAAAAATTCTCATTTATAAACCAATTTGGTATCATACAGTTCCATTATAATCTACTAAAAGGCAGACCAATAATGGTAAGAGGCAGGTTCAGGAGTTGTTCTGCAAAGACTCAACTATGTGTTAAGCTACGTAGTTGAAACTTGAAACGTATATAAAGCAATAATAGCGAAATACAGAAAAATATAAAATTTTGTCATAATACTAGTGAGGGGGAATTGGAAGCATTTCAAGAATGGTACACTTTTTAAAATTTCAAACCGTTATATCTCAAAATTCAAAACAGATATTAAATTGAAATTTTGTCAAATTGAATTTTTTCATAAAATATATATAATATCCATAATATTTTAAAATGGTAGGTGTAAGAGGTACGAGATGTTAGGCGAAAGTGTCGCAAATTTTCACTAATTTTTTTAGGGCTCTGTTAAAGGATACAAAATTAATATTTTGCTCGTACATACATCTATTTGGTACACATAAGGAAAATATTAATTTGAACCAGAACTGTTATCAACCAAAGGAGGGTCCTAACCTGCATTAGATGTTTCACGAGTATTGAAAAAAGCACAATAGTTCAAAATTTTTCACTGCAATTTTGAGCTACAAACTTGGAAATTTGTAAAATTCATTTAAAAAAAAATGCTTAAAAGTTTAAGATAATAACAAGTCGGATAACATCAAAACTTCTACCCCCTCCTATACAAAAGTATTTATTCGACCATTTTCAAGAAATCAATTGGTTTGGTGATCCATTGAAATTTTTTATAAACATTTTTAGAAATATTTCAAATAAAAATGCATCAAAAGTTTTGAAATCCCCGCTGCCCTTCCAACCACTCCCATGCAAAAGTATGATTAAGTAATAAACAGCAAATTAAAAGCTACGAACTTGAAATTTTGTTCAAAGACCTTTCAAAGAAAAATTTAACAAAACTGCATCACAAGTTTTGGTATTCTCTTTCTCATTGCCATCGAGCCTCCATTCACATTGTCTTCCCTATCTACTCTAACCTGCATATTGACTTCGCACGCATGCTCAACTTGTCCCAGGAATACTTAAGATGCGCCCGATTTGCTAACGCTGCTAACTACTGCCCGATTGCCATTATATCAGTTCTCTCGAATGTAGCGGCTGTAAATTCTAAAATCGCTCACTATTTATAGAGAAATTATCTCATCTACGATCACCAATAGGGTCTTCGGTTGGAAAGATGTACTAGAAACTTTATGGTCTACTTAACCAAACGTTGAAATTCCGGTATCGCGAGGGTCAAGTTCTTGCATTTAACACCGTAAAAGCTTTTGACATAGTTTGGCATAGTTCCCTTTAAAGTTCCTAGCCAAAACTGATAGTGATCGGCCTTATTGCTTCTCTTGTCCAATAGATTGAGAGTTTTCTTTTTAAGCGCACTATACACGGAGTATTAAATGAAAGTTTTATCTTCTTACTACCCAATCGGATCCAGAAAAACCAAAGTAACTATCGGTAGAATATTTGGCTAAATTTTATAATAATTTTGTATACTATTCGTTTTCGTTTTGATCACTTTATAAACATTTCGTCCCCATACCGTTACTCACCAAAAGAAACAAGTAAAATGTTGAGACTAGAAAAAATTACACTTTTCATAATGACCTTAGCTCATATTCTACTATGTGACCGTTTCTCTTAAATACAAGCTTAAAATGTATGTAAATATAAATGTAAATAAAATAATTCTATGGCAATAATATCTGAGGACATGTTGATAATAGCGATTTAAATATTCCCCTTATTTTTATGAATGTATTATGCAAAAACTACGTCAAATTTTTTTAATACGAATACACACACGTATACGCATTATTTAAGAAAACGCAACCCGGCATAGTTTTTTTTTCAACAGTGTTGTGTATGGAAAATATTTATACGAGTATGTATCTATAACATACGGGGTGATAAAAGCACATGTTATTTTCATTGATTTTTATATTTTTAATACACGTCATCGTATGACGGGGGTTGGCTTTTTCACCGTGAGAATTAAGAAAGGTGAACTACTCTAGATACAAAAGATACCTAATTTATGCACCCATACAGACAGTTCTGTCTTTTCGTAAATAAAACACAGGAGCCAATCATATATGCATTTTTTGTAAGGTACATACAGGCTGTAGCAGAGGTCATATCTAGGTATGTATTAAGATATAAAAGTTATATAGAAAGATACGTATATGTTATGTAGCTACTTGTTATGCACAGTTGACAATGGAAAATCTTTGAAAATGTGCTCACTCTAATTGCTTAGAATGACGCATGTTGTATGTGAATTTTTAGTGTTTCTATACAACTTTAACATGCCATGGATATAAACTATTGGATAACACCTGATTTTTAGAAAGTTAAGAAGATGAAAGCGGATGTGGAATGAAAAGCTGCACCTCGTGACTCCCAGTTTCGGTAGGTCGTATGACATTTTCATTACGTAATTTGCTTAATATCGGAAATATCATGGTATACCAAGCAGATTTTATTCATTTTCTAGTGAACCAACAAAATTGTTATATCTCAGAACAGAAGAGAAAATTGAAAATGGACAAATTTATTTTGGTTCATTTTCGAAAAAAAAAACAAGTTATAAACATCTGCCAGCATGTCGGGCGCACCTTAATCATTCTTGGGACAAGTTGAGGAAGCATGGCAAATCAATATGCGTGGTAGCAGATAGGGAAGACTAAGGGAATGGGGGTTTTAGATAGGGCTGTTTTAATTATTTAACACTAAGATGGGATTACTATCAATAGCTCCAGTACACAATCAATATTTCATTCGTTTGTTTATGCAATATGGATCTGTACACGAATAACGGGGGTAGTAGAAGAGGAGGGTGGATGTTAATAATCGTTTAATTGATTGCGTGATTGACGTTGAAAATTTCTGTACAGAATATTAGTTTAATAGACGTATTAAATTCTATGAAATTCGGTGTAGTTTATATTCAATTACACTTTTGTATGGAAGAGATAGAAGGATTGGGGAATCGTGAAATGATGCAGTTTTATTTAATTTGTTCTGAAAAGTGTTCGTACAAAATTTCAAGTTCGTAGCTTTTAATTTGTAGGTTATTAGCAGATTTATTGAGAATGGTCGAAATTATACTTCATATAGGAGGTTGAAGAAGAAGTAAAGCGATTTCAGAACATTCAGTGCAACTTTTTTTTAAATACTTTTAAACGTGTTAATAGCTTTTAATGTGCTAGTGATAATTGATTAATTAAAAATGGTTGAAATAATAATTTTGTATGGGAGGGCTGAAATATCTCAAAACTTTGTTGCAATTTTGCAAATTTTCTAGATCTTAGCATAATATTTCAATAAAAAGCTTGGTGTTTTTAAGATTTTCGCAAGACATACTGTTACATATCAACCTTAATCGCACGTCACATGTGTTCAGTAATCCTCAAATAACAACAAATATAAACGCATACAGATTGCGATCATGTACATTCCCAAACTCTTCGAACGTTATTTACTTTCTTACGATGGCGCTACAGCCCAAATCGGACTTTGGCCTCCTGAATATTTTGTCTCCATCCATCTTGGTTCAGTGAACGCGTCCTCCAGTTACAAAATCTTAGCAGTGATTTGCTGTCTGCGTCAATCGAATCCTCCCAGGGGTGTGTTTGGGAATTCTTCCGTCATCATTACGTTCCACATGACCAGCTCATTCTTAAATTTTATGAGGGTTGACACTTCTGAATTGTTGAAGATGGCATACAATTTCCTATTGTATCGTATTCCCCAAATCGAGCCTTCCCTCACAGGTCCGAGGATTCTTCTGAGGACCTTTCTTTCAAAGGCGTTAAGTAGTTTTTCGGACGTCTGAGTTAAAGTCCACGTTTCGCTGCCATAGCATAGCACAGGTCTTATGATGGTTTTGTATAGCTGAAATTTTGTTTTCCTGTACACGTTCTTGTTTTTGATTATTGGAAGTACCAAATAATAAGTCTTGTTTGCCATTATTATCCTTCTTTTGATTTCGATGGGATCGCTTCCATCCTTTGAAAGGTTCGGTTCTAGATATATGAAGTTGTCTACGTTTTCTAGGTTATAATCTCCTAGTGTATTATTTTATCTGATTGGCTTCTTTTTCCTAGATTGCGTCATAATTTTTGTTTTGTTTTCATTAATACGTAGTCCAACTTCTCTTGCTACCAAGTCAAGGTTTACAAATACCTCCTTAGCACTCTTCAGAGATCTTGCAAGGATATCTATATCGTCGGCATATGCTGCGAGTTGTGTGGATTCAAAGCATAGTATTCCCTTGGTGTCCACGGGAAGTTTCCGAACAACATATTCGAGTGTCAAATTGAACAACATTGTTGCGAGGCCGTCACCTTCCTTAAGGCCGTTGTCTGTTTTAAAACTGGAAGTCAGATCGTTTCCTACTCTGACTCGTGACAAAGACTCGGTCATTGTCATTCTTGTAAGCCGAACCAGTTTCGGTGGGACTCCAAACTGTAACATGATTTTATACAGTACGCGCATGTCGATATTGTTGTATGCTTGTTTGAAGTCAACAAATATCTGGTGCACATCAATATTATATTCCCAGCACCTGTTTAACTGAGAATATCTGGTCCGTGGTCGATCGTCCCGCTCTAAATCCGCCTTGGTATTCACCAATTACTTTGCCAGCATAGGGCTTAATTCTCTTTTCCAGAATTTTCGTCAAGATTTTATAGGACGTACACAACAGAGATATTCCTCGGTAGTTTCCGCAGCAAAGTTTGTGACCTTTTTTATAAATGGGACATTTGATGCTCTTGCGCCAATCTTCAGGAAGTGTTTCCTGCGTCCATATGTCCGTGACTAATTTATGTAGGAGATACGCTATGCAGGTGTCGCCGGTTTTCAGAAGCTCAGCTGGAATTTGATCAGTGCCCGGCGCTTTGTTGTTTGGGTGGTTTCTCAGAGCTCAGAGCTGTTTTTACTTCTTCGAGTGTGGGAGGACTCAAAGCAGATACCTGCAATAGTGTCTGCTGCTGCTGTTCCTGCGGGTGAAGGGCTCGGATTAATAAGATGTTCAAAGTATTGCGCCCATCTAAATTTTATATATTCCGCATTACTTAGAATGTTCCCTTCTGCATCTTTGCAGAGGGTTGTCTTCGGTTGCTATCCCCCTTTCATTCTTTTGACAAAGGAATACGCGGCTCTTGTGTTGTGTAATTTAAAGTGTTCGTCCATGTTTTTAATTTCGTCATTATTGTACTTCCGTTTTTTTTATCTGCATATTTGGTTTGCAAATCGTCTAGGATCATTATATTTGTCCCGTTTGGCTCGTGTCGGCCGTTCTGTTTATATTTTGTAAGCCTGGTTTTGTCGGTCTAAGACATCTTGGCATTCGTCGTCGAACCAGTCATTTCTTTTGCGCCGGCGTTTTTGTCCTATCACCTCGCGACAGATGTAATGTCATCTTTGATATTTTGCCACATTTCTTCTAATAGCATGCTGACGTTGTTGTTCAGTATTGGCGCGCAGTACCTCTCTAAGGCTGATACGTACTTCGGAACTACTTTCTCATCCTTGAGTTTTCTTATGTCGAATTTAGGAACCGGTAGTGTTTTTGAGTGTTCTCGATTTACGATTCGACATCGCAACTTGGTCTTTACCAAATAGTGATCTGTGAAGCAATTAGCACCGCCGACATGTACGCACGTCGAGAATGCAGGAGGCCGTCCTTTTCTCTATTAGAACGTGGTCTATTTGATTGAATGTTCGTCCGTCAGATGATGCCCACGTTTTCTTATGAATGTCACGATGCGGGAAGCATGTCGAGCTTACAATAAGATTTTTGCTGCTGGCAAAATCCATCAGTATCTGGCCGTTGTCGTTACTAATATCATGGAGACTATGCCTTCCAATTGTCCCTATGCAAGTGTCTTCTTTGCCCACTTTCGCGTTAAAGTCACCTAATACTATTTTAATATCGTTCGATGGAAGGGAGTCGAATGTTGATTCTAAGGTGCTGTAGAAATCGTCTTTAACTTCGTCGTCTTTGTCTTCCGTTGGGGCATGGACATTAATAAGCCTAACATTAAAGAATTTTGTCTTGATGCTGAAAAAGTCTGCGAAAACTACCGAGGAATATCATCGTTGTGTACATCTTCTAATACGAAAATTGTGGAAAAGAGAATTAAGCCCTATGCTGACAAAGTAATTGGTGAATACCAAGGCGGATTTAGAGCTGGTCGATTGACCACGGAATATTCTCAGTTAAACAGGTGCTGGAAAAGTGCTGGGAATATAAAATTGATATGCGCCAGATATTTGTTGATTGTAAACAAGCATACGACAGTATTAACAGGCGCGTACTGTACAAAATCATGTTGGAGTTTGGAGTCCCACCGAAATTAGTTAGGCTTACAATAATGACAATGACCGAGTCTTTGTCACAAGTAAGAGTAGAAAATGATCTGACTTCCAGCTTTAGAACTGACAACGGCCTTTAACAAGGTGACGGGCTAGCACCAATACTTTTCAACTTGAAACTCGAATATGTCGTTCGGAAAATATCGGCATAGATATCCTCTCTGTATTTTTCAAAATTGTCCATTTATATGGGAGGGGGTAGAAGGAGTAGGGGGATCTGATCAATATTCCGTGATAGTAATGACATCCATATCGTAATACTTTGACCCAAATTTCAAGTCGATAGCTTATATAGTTTCAAAGAAAAATCAATTTCTTATTATTTCGAAATTTCATGAAATTTGTATGGGAGGGGGTAGAAGGAGAGGGGGGATATAGCCCATTCACGAACTTAAAGTTACTTTTTTGCTAAAAATGACACACAAAAATTTTTAGCACTATAGCTCAAAGCTTTCGAGAGTTATGCTGTAGACAGACGGACAGACAGACGGACAGACGGTCACTCGGAATCGAGGTTTTTGAGCGACAACAAATATTTCTGTACCCTTGGCGGCTCTGTGCGAGCGTTATTTCTTAGCGTTACAAACGGTAAGGCAAACACAATATACTCTCAGATTTCATCTAGAGTATAAATATATAAAACATTTATAAGGATTGTGCTATGCTATGGCAGCGAAACGTGGACATTAACTCAAGCACATTCAAAGGGAAAGTAAATGGACAAAGACCGGTCGGAGAACCACGGGAGCGTTGGGAGTTTTCGATTGACGCAGACAGCAAATCACTGCTAAGATTTTCTTACTGGAGGACACGGTCACTGAACCGAGATGGATGGAGGCGAAGTATTTAGGAGGCCAAGGTCCGATTTGGGCTGTAGTGCCATCGTAACATACTTCACAATCCATTATATTTTACGAATTTCGTTATTATCCGTTGAAAACTGGATGAAAATGTGAAGTGTCCATTTTTGAAAATTTTGTAAGTTTTCTTAAATGATTCATTTTGCTTTAGATTATACGCCGAATTGAATTTCTAGTAATTAAGCAATACCATCAAAAATCTCAAATTGTCTTCAATTTCATTTGAAATGGAATAAACTTAAATTAATGTTTTTTTATTGCCTGTACTCGTATATCCAAACTTTTATCAGTCTTTAGATTGACAATTAAATTCGTTTACTGTTCATTTATCGAACGTTGGCGAAACTAATTGTCAAAAAATATAAAAAAAAATTTAATGTGTATTTTCACAATATTTTCAATAATTACTAAAACGATTTTATACATGGATGATTTCAAAAAGTTCAAATTTCTTTGAAATTTGTCTGTTATTATTATTACGTCTGACCGGCAAAAAACAATTATTTCCAGTAGATTATCATACGGACCATATACTCGTCTCTATGTATACGTGTCTTGTAGTAGATAATGCATATTACGATAAAGGGCACAAGCATTTTAAGCAAAGCTTATTTCTATTGGTAATATACATATATTGCATGTTTCAGTGTAATAATTAAAATTGCATTACTGAAATTTGTCGTCATTTCTGATTGAAATTTCGTTTCTAGACTAATGCTGCCTTAAAAAGGGGAGTCAGGTAATAGAGTTGAACTAATTTCTGAAAATTTTTAAAACATTTAGTTGAAGAATTAAAAACAACGATATATGAAATGATAACCCCTTAAGGCTCTTCTATACCGCTAAATATTATACTTAAAATTTTTAAATTTGTGCTTTCGCGTAGTCTTGCGCGTTTTTACATTAGATATAGAATTTTTGCAGTCGGAATCATCAAAAAGGCAGAAGGATCCACGTTTTAATTGAAAAAATTAGGAATTGAATCCATTCGCTTTCTAAATTTTAAATTACGGCGCAATTAATTCAGCTTTCGCCGTGAAGTAAATTTCAAAACCTTAGTAACTATTGTAAGAACGCTTACACTCTAAAAGTGTACAATTTTGAAAAAATTCAAACGAAGAATTACTACAAATATTATACTCTAGATGAAATCTGAGAGTATATTGTGTTTGTCATACCGTTTGTAACGCTAAGAAATAATGCTCGCATAGAGCCGCCAAGGGTACAGAAATATTTGTTGTCGCTCAAAAACTTCGATTCCGAGTTGCTGTCTGTCCGTCTGTCTGTCTGTCTACAGCATAACTCTCGAACGCTTTGAGCTATCAAGCTGAAATTTGTTGTGTGTCATTTCTAGCAAAAAAGAAACTTTAAGTTCGTGAACGGGTCACATCCCTCCACTCCTTCTACCCCCTCCCATACAAATTTCACGAAATTCCGAAATTTTCAGAAATAGATTTTTCTTTGAAACTATTTAAGCTATCGATTTCAAATTTGGGTCAAAGTATTATGATATAGATGTCATTAATATGACGGAATATTGATCCGATCCCGTCACTCCTTCTACCCCCTCCCATACAAATGGATAATTTTGAAAAATGCAGTTTTTCGATTTTTATTGAAACTAGCAAAGTTATAAAAACGAATTTTTGCCAGAATTAATTTTAATATAATTCCAATCAGAACTGAAAAAACTATAAGCTTCACCTTACTCCTTTTACCCCTCCCATACAAATTTCACGAAATTTTGAAATTTAAATTAAATTATTTTTCTTCGAAACTGTTAAAGCTATCAACTTGATATTTTGCATAAAGTATAAAAACAGAAATATCAATACCGAGAAAAAAATGTGTTTTGATCCGTACACTCCTTCTACCCCCTCCCATACAAATGTGTAATTTTTGTTAAGTGCATTATATCGATTTCCATTAAAACTAGAAAAAGTATAAACTTAAAATTTTGCCAGAATTTGTTTTTTAATAATCGCAATAAATCCTAAAAAAAATTATCAGCTCCTCTTCACTCCTTCTACCCCCTCCCATACAAATATCTGTATTATAAATTCAAGAAAAACATTTCTCCTTCGAATATATTAGAACTATCGAATTTGAAATTGAATCAAAACGTGGTGATAAGGATGATGATAAGCAGTTTCAAAATCATCTTAAACGCTCCACTTCCTCTGCCACCTCCCATACAAATGCCTCAATTTCAGGAAAACTATGTCCGATTGAAAATAATGAAAGCTACAAACCTTAAATTCAGCACGAAATATTTTAATACCACATTAAGTGTCATATCCAAAAATTACAAACCTTCCTCCTCTCCTTCTACCACCTCCCATACACAAGTCACTATTATTTATTTAAAGACTTGGAGGTGACATATTTCCGGTACATTGAAATCTTTTTCATTTCATCTAGAGTATCATATGATTGGGCTATACGCCCGATCATAATTCTTTTATGTTTATACTCTAGATGGAATCTGAGAGTATTATAAGTTTACTCTAAGGTTTGTAACGCTAAGAAATAAGGCTCGGAGAAAAAAATGATGAATACAGAAATTAATATTATCACTCAAAAATCTCAAAACCGGATGTCCGTCCGTCCGTTCGCTCTCTTGCTTGAGAACGCGTTGAGCTAGAAAGCTCAAATTTCGTACACATCGTTTTTGACAAAAAAGTAAGGTCAAGTTCGTTAATGGGCCAAATCGCTCCACCCCTTCTACCCCTTCCCATACAAAATGACACAATTTCCCAATTCGGCTATAAATGGATTTGCTCGAAAAGTATGAAAGCTATTAGTCTGAATTTCAGGATATATTAATTTCATAATAATTTCAATATACAGTATAAAAATTATTTGCGTCCTCCCTCTCCTTCCAAACCCTCCCATTCAAACTACACTTTTTCATGAAATGCTCTAATCCGATTTTCTCAAAACATATAAGATTTATCGAGCTCACATTTTGTAATAAATACTTATTTAGCATTATTACTAAGATCAGAGAAAACTATTTGATTAGCTTTACTGCTTCTACCCCCTCCCATACAATATGACACAGTTTCACAACTTCACAAAAAATCTATTTTCTTCAAAAGTATGAATTTTACTAATCTTAAATTTAAGAGATGTCAATTTTATAATATTCTTAGTTATTTCTGAAAAAATCAATAAAATCCCCCCACTCTTTCTACTACCTCCCATACAAACAGCACATTTCAACTAAATCTAACACACTAATTTTCTCAGCTCCTATTCAATTTTTGGAGTAAGCATTTTGTATAAAACATTTTTTATAGCTACTTTAGCATGATGGGGAAAAAATTAGTTCAATGCTATCACCTCTTCTAACACTCCCCATACAAAATTTCTTAGGATCAGAAAAAAATCTATTTCATCTAGAGTAACGTAAGATTGCGCTTTACGCGCAATCGTAGTCCTATTATGTTTTTATTTGTGGTTAATTTCTTTACTTCTACAAATTATTATAATTTTTAAGTAAATCACTAGAACTTCAGTATTGATGACTCTCACCATATCTGGTGACAATATTCCTTTTAAATATTCTAATACACATTCTCCAAAAACTAATTAAGTATGATGTTCAAGTGAAATGATTTTTTTCCGCAAAATCTAAACAATTTCATTCCGCCTACTATGATTTTCCATATAAAAATTTCATTCAACTTGAACACTAACGTACTAAGCTTTAATGTAAATTTAGGTAATGAAATTATTAAGCTAATAATTGCATAATACCATATCTTAATTTTCTTCACTATAACAAACTAAAACAATGTCCAGAATGATTAATTTGTATCTTAAGTTAGAGCAATTTAGATCTTTATTATACTCAAATTAACCAAACTAAACGTAATTGTTAGATTCCTATGTATGTAAACTTTGAGTTACAGAATATTCGGTGGTCGAAATTAAGGGATGGTTGAATTTATAAAAGGATCTCTAGTACTTTACCCAGTTGCATGTATTAATTAATTTAGGTGTGTTTATTTTATTGCAGAGGAAGTGAAATGAGGTACATTTTTTAATAAATTAAAATAAACTTGAATTCTTCTTTCCTGCTGGTACTACAGTCCAAATTAGATCCGAACCGAATGGTTTGTGCATGGAAATAAATGTGACAAAGGATCAACTTTATTGTTATTGATAAAAGTGAGGACTATCGCTGACTTGAACAAGAATGTGTCGCTTCTGCTATTGCTCGCAATTCTTTAGCCAAGCATTCTCTTTCCCCAAATCAGTATCACTAGATCGAGTGATGTGCGAATTTACGACTGTTTGTTGGTAGTGAACGTGTTTCGAGTTTTGTTTAAGCAATACTATTGGAGTAAGTCACAAATGTGATAGTGAATTATATTCTACGAAAAAAAGTTGGCCCGTTTTTCTAGCAATGTTTATCACATTTCATATTCTATTTAAAAAAAATTTCCACTGTAAACAATGGTTTGTGTCCTCGATAAAAAAGAGACCCGAAAAAATCACAAAATTTGCAACAAATTTCTTGACGGTGCGACACAATGGACATATGTATACAGAATCTAATAGAATAGATGTGACAAAAAAAACATGGTGATAGGGGACCTCGTGGTGCACAAAAAAATATTCTACGGAAGACTTGTAACTCCAACCCCTAGCGACTTAGGGGTGATTTTCTAGTTTTTGGTTCGTGGAGGAGGTTGTCAAACTAAAAGGTCAATATCTTCGAAACTACTTGAGATAGCTCAATGCGTAATATCTTGTTGGAGAGCTTATTAATGTACCTTTCCAGCAATAAAAAATCAAATCAGCCACTGAGTTGCTAGAGTGGTTTGAACATGAAAAATTTTTGGTTTACAAAAATGTCCTTCAACTTTGAAGGCTTTTTGCTCAAAATTTTGACAAAATTTTTTTTTGAGTTTGTGATCTTAAAAACTACCCGACACATTTATCTTTCTTTAAAAACAAAAAAAAATTGTCCTGCCTCGCTTTTTTATGACCAAAAAACTGAAACTAAACCATCAAATCCAAAATTTCGGCAATGTGAAAAAATTTTTTTTTTTTTATTTTCTCCATTGCAAATTGAAAAACAACTTAATAATTTAATTTAAAAGTAAAATTTATTGGAAAATAATATCTTTTTTCTAATTATAAACTTAGAGTATCTGGATTAAAATATTGTAAGAACGCATAAAGTACGGGTACCTATTAATTTTATTATCTTTTTAAAATAATAAATCTAAAGGATGTGTGTCTGGATTAAATTATTGGAAAAAGCCATAAAACATAGATACCTGTCATTAAATTTTCTATGTGATCACCATTATTTTCCCTGCACTTCTTCAATCTTTTTTCAACTGCTTGCGTAAGATTAACAGAAGCTAAATTTTGCCTTATTTGGTCTGCTGCGTTCATAATTCTCTGCTGCAGTTGTTCTCTTGAAAGTATTTCCATCTTGTATACTAAATCCTTCATGTGTCCCCATATGTAGAAATCCAGTGGTGTTAGATCAGCTGATCTTGCTGGCCAACCTACTGGTCCACCACGTCCAATCCATCGTTCAGGATAGTTATCGTCTAAGTAATTTCCCACATCTCTACGAAAATGACAGGTATCTATGTTTCATGGCTTTTTCCAATAATTTAATCCAGGCACACATCCTTTAGATTTATTACTTTAAAAAGATAATAAAATTAATAGGTGCCCGTACTTTATGCGTTCTTACAATATTTTAATCCAGATACTTTAAGTTTATAATTAGAAAAAAGACATTATTTTCAAATAAATTTTACTTTTAAATCAAATTATTAAGTTGTTTTTAAATTTGCAATGGAAAAAATAAAAAAAATAAATTTTTTTCACATTGCCGAAATTTTGGATTTGATGGTTTAGTTTCGGTTTTTTGGTCATAACTTGGTAAAAAACGAGCTAGGAAATTTTTTTTTCTTTTTAAAGAAAGATAAATGTGTCGGGTAGTTTTTAAGATCACAAGCTCAAAAAAAATTTAGTCAAAATTTTGAGCAAAAAGCCTTCAAAGTTGAAGGACATTTTTGTAAAACAAAATTTTTTCATGTTCAAACCACTCTAGCAACTAAGTGGCTTATTTGATTTTTTATTGCTGGAAAGGTACATTAATAAGCTCTCCAACAAGATATTACGCATTGAGCTATCTTAAGTAGTTTCGGAGATATTGGCCTTTTAGTTTGACAACCTCGTCCACGAACCAAAAACTAGAAAATCACCCTTAAGTCGCTAGGGGTTGGAGCTACAAGTCTTCCGTAGAATATTTTTTTGTGCACCACGAGGTCCCCTATCACCATGTTTTTTTTGTCATATCTATTCTGTTACACTCTGTATGTATAGTATGCCTGTCTCATGTCGGCCTACTTTTTGATTCGGAAATTTTCGAAAATTGTGTCCAAGCTTAACTTGGCTTCAAACTTATACAAAAAAAAAAAACATAATTTGTATTTTCTCTTGTTTGTTAATATTCAGTCAGCAATAAAGTAATTTTCAGTGCAATGGAGTTTGGTGTTCTCTTTCAGAAATTTTGAGTTTTTTTTCAATTTTTATTAGTTTTTGGTTCTTTTCTTTTTAAGGCACCGATCAAAACTTGAGGAGTTACCCTTTAATGCATTGCACAGTTATGTTAGTATAGGAATAGTATGAAATTTGGTAGTGTTATGGGAATTTCGGAGGAGAAGACGGAAGTGGCGATGGACATTATTTTTGAATCGCTGAAGGTAATATGCTAGCAGGCAATGGTTCCAAAGTCTGGACGTTCGGGAGATGAAAGACTGCCTACATTTCACTGTACGAGTAGGAATAGAGTTAACGGTAAACTCGTGCGCGCGTTTAGCTTGACGAGTATTTCGTGAAAAACTGTAAAGTGAAGGAATGAGTGATCTAAATTCCGCACTAGATTTAACATGAAAGTAGCGATAGTAAATGCTGAGTACTGCAACGTTCCTACGATGCTCGAGGAAATTAATTGAAATCGTAATGGTGTCATCTCCAATTAGTCGAAACGCGTGTTTTTGGATTCGAGCGAGTTGCGCAAGATGTGTCTTGAGTGCCCAAGCCCATAAATGAGAATTGTACTCTAAACGAGGCCTTGTAGATGGTAGCTACGTCATGAGGCGTAAAATATTTTTTTCACTAGCGAAGAATACCTAGGCATTTGGAGCTATCAAGGACAACATCAAAGATATGTTTGCTCCAATCAAGATGGTTATTTAACTCTAATATGAAAAATTCATCTAGGGAGCTAATTGGTACGCCATTAAAGGCTAAATTAGACACCGCCGCTGGAACGTCACGTTCAAGGGAAAGATGACAGGCCTATGCTTTAGCAGCGTTGAACTCTACTCTATTCTTTTTTTACCTGCCCCATTTTAGGATTAGGTCGAGGTCAGAGTCGAGCGAACTAAATAACTCCCTGTGTTTGGAAGCAATAGATTGCTTGTGAAAATCCGCAGCAGAGTTAAATTCAAAAGTGTTATCTAAAGTACTGTCATCTACAAAACTATGGATTGGATTGAGAGTAGAAGACAAAAAGTCATTAATAAATACTAGGAACAGAGTGGGCGGTAGGATACAACCCTGAGGGACACCAGAATTAGTTGGGAAATAGGAAGAAGTAACGCCATCTTGTACGGCTCGTAAAGTGCATTCGGACATGAAACTCTCAATCCATCGAATGAGGATAGCATCGAGGCCAATAGCCGTTAGCTTAACAAGGAGACATTCATGCCAAACTCTCTCAAAAGGTTTTGCAATGTCAAGAGCGAGAACTTGACTTTCGCCGTATTTGTGCAATCAAGAGTGCCAACGTTCCGTCAGGTAGACCAAGAGATCTTCCGTCGACCTTCCAGAACGGAAACCGTAGTGGCGATCGTGAATAAACTGTTTATCCTCGAGATAGTGAGTGATTGTGCGATTGACAGCAGTTTCCATCACTTTCGAGAGCACTGAAGTGATTGCGGTTAGGGTATAGCCTAGTGGGTAGCATGTTGGTCTTGTAATGCGAAGGTTGTGAGTTCAAATCCCTATCGACGCAATATATAATTCCAGCACATTGCCTGCTTGGATATACCTTGGTCACCGCAATCTATGAAAATGAAAAAAATCGTAGATAGAGGGTTGTGCGAAGGGCTAACTACCCTTCCACAATAAGTAATGAAAAAATGTTAAGGAACCGGAATGTCAGGAGGCCAAGGTCCGGTTGGGGCAGTAGTGCCATTGTAGAAGTAGAAGAAGTGATTGCGGTCGGGCGATAGTTAGCGAGGTTCGCTTTGCTTCCTTTCTTGGGAATTGGCTGAACATTCGCAACTTTGCACCCAGAAGAGTAAGATAGATGAAAAAGATTGCGAAGAGGTTTAGCCACAGAAGAGGAGCTCATTTTAAGGGTAATGGCGGGAATGCCATCAGGGCCAGCGGACTTGAGAACATTGAGCTTTTACAGGATCCTGAAATGTAGCAGAGGCAGCGAAAAACCTGATAGTGTTTGGATAGGAGGGGTTAGGTTTGAAAGTGGTAGCGTGAAGTTTCTCGCGAATAGGTTAACTTTTCCAACCGGGTCAATAACGGTATGGTCACCATCAACGAGTGGTTGTGTTGATGAAGAGATGAAGTTATTGTTGACCGTTTTGACAAAAGACCAGAAAGATCTTGAGCTTTTGGACTCTGAAGAATCTTCCGCCGAAGTTTTTGGTCGTGATCAAATTCAACACGCTTAAGGATAGATTTGCAGGTATTTCTTGATGCATTATAAAGCTCTCTGTTAGCTGGAGTTGGAAAATTTTGAAACGATTGTTTCTTAGCCTGGATTGCCACGAGACATTCATTTGTGAACCAAGTCCGTCGACGGCCGGATTCTCTTTTGACTAGAAGGTATGTAAAGCTTCATACCTTTCAGGATGGTCTCGGTGACAAGTTCACAGCCTTCATCGCAGTTATTAGAATCGACGCATAATTTCCAGTCGAAAGCATTAAAGAACTCGTTCAGCGCCTTCCAATTGTCTCTTTTAAAATGCCAAACAGTTCGGCAGGGTACCTTAACTGGCAGCGGTTTTAGTGCTGCAACAGGAAATCGTGCAGGAATCAAAAAGTGATCTGTATTTCCAATTGGCGATGGGGATATTACAGAGAAGGAGTATTTCTCAGGTAGGCTAGTGAGAAATAAATCAAAAAGATTGGAGAATTGACCTGCAATTTCTGGTAAACAAGGCAAAGAGCTCAGTATCACGACCCTCTTGATCCGTCCAGGAGGAATATTTAAGCCAGGCAGTGTTGTGATCATTAAAATCGCCTGCGATAATGACTTCGGCATCAAGGTGTGCAATGTAAATAGACTGGATAGATTCAGATAAACCATATAGCTCACCAGCTATTTTAGCTTTCAATCAATGCTGGGCTTTTATAAAGGCAGCAAATATACAAGACATGCCCTTAGATCAAAAGTTTAATTCAGATACAATTAAATTCGGATTGGAGCAGGTACCCAAATGCGGAACCAATTGAAAGGATACATCATCACGGATGTAGAGAGCGATCCCTCATGTCTAAGCTTATCACTTTCGCAACGGACAATTTAACGCGGGACAGAATTATTTGCATTGGGCTTAAGTATGCCAGACAAGAATAGCGAAACGATTATTTGGAAAAATTTTGAGGAAATCGCCAATAAGGGAGGAAAAGCCTTTCCATATTATATTTCCTTCTTGGTGGAACTTGATTAATCTGCCAGGGTTGAGACCTGTAACGGTCGCATCTGACCACCAACATATTTAAATTTTGCGCACTTAACATGTAATGGCATAATTAAAAATAATAGAGTGGACTAGAGCTCAGTGAAGGGAATTGGAGTGAGCTATTATTTTTTTTTTGCGGCAGTCGTTGTCTGACGACGGCGTGCATACCATAGAAATTCGCCTCAGAGCCTACTTTCACTATAAGGGATTCCCCAGTATCAATTGATTGTGATCTTCACCTGGATAAACGAACGTGCTCACTAACGAAGGGTACAGCATGATCATCCGGTACTCTGAAGCCAAAAGCATTTTTGCAGATCTTACTCTCTATCAAGCGGTGCCATACTGATTTGCAAGCCACTGCGGTGCCGCGAGCATAAAATTTCACGCAAGAAAATTGAGATTTCACGGTTAGCTTTATTTTGAAGACATCGAATTGGCATATTGCGCTACTTTTGTTTATAAGCCAATATGATGCCATGAGCATAAATTTACCTGGAGGGTATCTGTAAATGCCATGACCCAAAGTCGGAAACGCAAACAAAGTTGCTTTTAACGCAAATTTAACTTACTTCTATTATGATATCACACAGGATAAGAATGTAACAACCAAAAATTTTGTGCATCAAAAATATCTTACCATGAGTCTATCTCTCGAATATGAGCCCATAATCTTTACTGACTAGTAAGCAGATAAAATATTCAGTCCACTCACTGTGCATACGGTCGCAGCCGCAAAATCCGCATTTTTCCCATACCGAAACAACCAGGCACCGAATCGATACCAGGCACGCAGAACAAGTGTCAATGGGTTGTTCAGATTCAGTATGAAAACTTTGATTGAAATTATAACGGCGTTTATCTCGCCGAGTGGCAGATTCAGTATGAAAACTGTGATTGAAATTATAACGGCGTTTATCTCGCCGAGTGGCGGGCAGAATTGTCGTATTTCAGGTGAAGAGTCCGTGCGAGCAAGAGACAATTGACGATATTGCTTGGCTGTTGGATATGGAACGCGGGTTGCGGCCAATGGCCGGGTATCATCAGCTTTAAGATTTATCGAAAAAATTTCAAACACCCAAAGCGAAAAGGTTTTGACCTAAAGTAAGTGGATCGAAGTTTTAAAATTCATAGTTCAAGGAAAAGCTCAACTGTGCCTTAAAACCAAAGATTTAAATGATTGAGTTCAAGCTAAGCTTTGTGGTGCTTAGGAATAGTGTAATATAACACTTTATTCTTTCCCTGATACCACAAAAAAATGGTAAGATATAAAAACAGACTCACTATGCTTAGATTGAACTCGGTCCGTCATTTAATTTAATTATGTTTTGACATGGATACGATAGTATCCATATACACAGTATGTATAGTATTTTAGCCAAACCATATTAAATGAATGAAATACCAAGGGCGCAGAACTATGATCACCGGGTTCCTCAGATTCCATTCCGTACAAAAATGATGAAATTTCTGGCGAAATTTTTTTCCCGAGTTGGTCTTGATATCTTTCACTATACTCGGTTGAGATTATTGACACCTGATCATCGGAGCTCGTTTTGTGGGCTTTTTACTTGTTGGCTGCCCGGGGTTCGATCATTGTGTTGTTGCTGACCGATTCTGCGTCGACGGGATGATTGACCGCGTAGCGAGAATGCGAACAGAACTGAAGAAGAGTTGGGGACCGCGTTGTCCAGTATGCGCGCCTCGCAGAGGATAAAGAGAGGAAGGGGGTGATATTAGTTGTAAGTCTATTTATCTCGTACTTCTGTGTATATCTCTGTATCGACGGTTGACTGGCAGAGGTGTTTAAGACCTATTTTTTTTAGAAATTTGTTTTCTTTTTATAACCCGCCTAATGCTATTTTTCGAACGTTTGAAAATATTAAAAGTTCGTATATCCGATCTGATGATAGTAATACGCCGATACCTGCAGTAAAAAAGAAACACCCGAGATCTGTTACCTATAGTGACGTCGCTACGAGTACCCTTCAGGTAGCAATCATTAATTTACCAACCACTTGCTAGGCATCATACCAGAGTCAGTAAGGCCTCAGATCTACCATTCATTTCGGAACACTCTGTGGGAACACCTCTTCGATAATCCGCCAGCTAAATCAAGAATTTGAAGTATGACTTCGAGCTAGATTATCTTAGTATAACTTATGCTGACCAAAACACTCTGATCTTCCTTCAGGGGGAAGTTCTTGAAGGACATCAAGCTACAAGTGGTGGAAGCCGAGGCTCCTAAACTGACGAAAGTATCTGTATGGATCCCGGGTATCATTGAAGACACTGAACTCCTATTGCAGAACATTAAGCTACAGAGGAGGTATGGGAGCTTTTTCATAGAGAACAATAAGACAAGGACCAACTTCTTTCTCCCAATCTACATCACATTAGAGCGGCTATCGCCACTCTCAAACAACACCTCTTAAGAGGATATTCGGATGTTGCACTTGTCCAGGAACCGTGGTTGAGTTTGGTGCATCAAAACTTTTACAGTCCTTCATGGACCCAAAACAGGTAAACAATTAAGCAGCCCAGACCGAACAATGACACTCTGGGGGATGTCATTTAACGAAACAACAAGATCACGGTAAATCAATTGTAGAATTTCTTAGCATGAACAATTCATAAATAGAGTAAGAACCGAGGTTATCGACCTGACTCTTGCAATCATCATTAAATCACTAGTGGTCCACAAGTGGAGAGTTTCGAAAGAACCATCCTTGTTAGACCACTTGTGGATAAGATTTGAAATATTGGGATCAGCAAAAAATAGGTGGTTTTACAGGAATCCAGCAAGAACGTATTGGGTTAAATATCAGGAGTTAATAAGCCGTAAACTACCGGCAATAGTTCCTCACCCAATAAAAACACCAGATTCCTTAGATAAAAGAGTTGGTATGCTAACAAATATGCTAACAATCTCATACAAGAGTTCCTGCCCTCAGCAGTCCGCCAAAGATAGTAAAAACGCTGTCTGGTGGTATAAAAATCTTTATATTCTGATAAAACGGGCTAGGAAACTCTTTAAGAAAGCTAATTTCAGCAAACGTGACACAGACAGGAACAAATACCAAGCAGCACTTATGGTACACTGTATAAAAAACAGCTAAGAGTCGTCAAACGAAATTCATGGAAGAGATTCTGTGAAGAAATCGATAACGTCAACGACACCGCTAGGATAAAAAGAACCCTATCCAAAGACCCATACATGGCTCATGGAAGGGGTCTAGCGACGAGTCACTTGAACTTTTAATGCAAACTCATTTACTCGGATGCTTTGAGCCCCCGCCACAAAGATCATGTGTCGATCGCATTCTAGCTAACTCAGAGCTATGTAGAAGATACAGTCGTGACGCCAGAAAACATAAAAATTGCGTCCAGTTCGTTCAAACCTTACAAGTCACCACGATTGGACGAAATCTAGCCCGCAATGATCCAGAATGCGGATCAAACAATAATTCCGTACCTGGTTGACATATGTAAAGCATGCATCAGTCTTTGCCACATACATAAAGCTATCCCATAACATCGCGAAGGCTTTGCAATCCATCAGCCTAGCTTCGTTCCTTCTTCAAGACCTCGAAAGGTGGTGGACGGCTACCTACGTGCAAATCTGAGCCTTTTGGTCAGGTGCCCCCACCAACATGACTATCTGAAAGGTAGGTCCACTGACACCGCCTTGCATGTGACGGTAGCCGCCGTAGAGACAGCTTTCCATCGTAAGGAGGTTTCACTCGATACCTTTCTAGACGTGGAAGCCGCTTTTAACCACGTCAACATTGATGCAATACTTGAGGTCTTCCATAGCCATAGTATAGAACC
The DNA here is from genome assembly GCA_963669355.1 of Chorisops tibialis. Taxonomy (NCBI): domain Eukaryota; kingdom Metazoa; phylum Arthropoda; class Insecta; order Diptera; family Stratiomyidae; genus Chorisops; species Chorisops tibialis. Next base: position 163,742,174 of record OY770263.1, on the reverse strand, counting down.
TCTCCTCGCTGCATGGATAGCTAAGTTTCTCCGCTCCCGAAAAATCGTAGCACGGATGGTTGAAGAGACTCTGTCCACAAAGGAACGCGACAGGGCAGCATAATATGGCCTCACTTATGAGACTAAACCGTGAATGAACTTCTTTCCATTTTAAAACCGGAACGGCTACTCCACAATAGAATATGCAGACGATCTTGTCATCCTGCTAACTGGTAAGTTTGAACAAGCTCTAGGGGACCTTATGCAGTCCGCTTTACAACTATTAGACAGTTGGACAATAGATAAAGGACTTACCATCAACCCTCAAAAAACAGATCTGGTCGTCTTCTCCAGAAGAAGATGACCATATGTTTTCAATCCAGCAAACATTCGGGGTATCATCATGGTTCTCTCGAACCAAGCTGAATATTTAGGTCTTATTCTTAATAATAAATTATCTTGAAAAGCCAACATTCAAGAACGAACAAAAAAGGCTACCGTAGCTTTCTCCGCTTGCAAAAAGACATTCGACTAGAGATGGGGCCTTAACCCGCACCTCATTTACTAGAAGAATACCAGTATTACCAGACCAATTATTTGGTATGACGCGTGGTATGGTGGCCAACAGTAGTATTAAAAACCAACCTAACACCTTTACAGCTAAACCAACGGATGGCATGTCTGTGCACAACAGGTGCTCTTAGAACCACACCAACTACAGCCCTGGAGGTAATTCTCTCACTACCTCCACTTGATCTTTTTGTAAGACAAACATCGGGCCTAGCTGCCATTAGATTAAAAACCTCTAGTTCGAGGTCAGCACCACAAATTGGTAATGGCAAAATTTTCTCTTTTAAACTGCGAGTATGATTGCATGAACCAACTGCAGGTAGGGAAACGGAAGTTTCATATTAAGTTTCCTGAATGAAACGAATGGGCAACAAACACGATTCTCAGCACCTGTACAGTTCCTTATCTCTATACGGATGAACTAACCAGGGGACAGGTGCAGGGATTTATTCCCACGACCTCGACATCCACACTACATTTCATTTTCCAGAACACGCGACTGTGTTCCAAGCTGAAGTATTAGCTATTAACAAGTACACACAAATTATTTTAGATATGCAGAACAGTCTCGGAAATTGTTACATTTCCTCGAACACCAGGGCTGCACTTCTGGCACTCCAACCCTACAGGACCACGTCCAAACTAATGTCCATTTGTAGCCACAATTTGAATCGCCTAGCGGCTATAGCCGAAGTATTTCTAATTTGGATACCGGGTCATAGCTACCTATTCGGAAACGATGCAGACACTCTTGCACGGCTGGGATCTGGCGACAGCTGGACAGCTGCAGATCGGCCGAATCCTTTTGAGATGAACCGAATAAAAATATAACAGTTCAGCTGCTACAACGTAATTGCTATAGCGTCCGAACTATAGTTGGCCTGACCACAGGTCACTGATTGCTAAAGCTCACGCATTCAGGCTGCGAATCACGAGCGATAGCCATTCAGAGGTTGCGAGGAAGACAAAGAATCTGTGAAATATTATCTTTGTCACTGTCCGCAGATTTGCAACAATCGTCTCCTTTGTTTAGGCTCTAGATTCTTCTCAGAGGCGTCAAACTTTCGAGCCTACTTCGGTTCGCAAATCGAACCAAGTGGCTAGCACAGGAGTGAAAATCATTTCATAATGAATAGAAGGGGTATAATGGACCCAACTAGATGGCCCCAGTGCATTGTGGTTCTACGAAACCATCTTCCTACAACCTAAACCTAAGACATACATATCCATGTATCTTATGTACTTCCGTGCAGCGGAGGTCACTTACACCTTTTTATACTCTAGATGAAATCTGAGAGTATTATAAGTTTGCTCTAAAGTTTGTAACGCCAAGAAATAAGGCTCGGAGAAAAAAATGATGAATACAGAAATTAATATTATCACTCAAAAATCTCAAAACCGGATGTCCGTCCGTCCGTCCGTCCGTCCGTCCGTCCGTCCGTCTGTGCGCGCTCTAGCTTGAGAACGCGTTGAGCTAGAAAGCTCAAATTTCGTACACGTCGTTTTTGACAAAAAAGTAAGGTCAAGTTCGTCAATGGGCCATATCGCTCCACCCCTTCTACCCCCTCCCATACAAAATGACACAAATGCGCAATTTGACAATAACCGGATCTGCTCGAAAAGTATAAAAGCTATTGGCCTGAAATTTGGAATATATTATTTTTATGATAATATCAATCTACCGTATAGAAATTATGCGTGTCCGCCCCCTCCTTCTACCACCTCCCATACAAACTGTACTTATCACGAATTACTCTAAGCCAATTTACTCAGTGTGTATAAAATTTAGCGAGCTGAAATTGTGCACTAAATATTTATTTAAAATTGTTAGTAAGGCTAAAAAAAATTAGACGATTAGCTTCACCCCTTCTACCCCCTCCCATACAAAATGACACAATTTCGCAATTCGACTATAAATAGATTTGCTCGAAAAGTATAAAAGTTTTTAGTCTGAATTTCGGGATATATTACTTTCATAATAATTTCAATATACTGTGTAAAAATTATTTGCGTCCTCCCTCTCCTTCCATCCCCTCCCATACAAACTGCACTTTTTCATGAAATGCTCTAAGCCGATTTTCTCAGAACATATAACATTTATCGAGCTCATATTTCGTAATAAATACTTATTTAGCATTATCACTAAGATCAGAAAAAAAAATTGTTGATTAGCTTTACTGCTTCTACCCCCTCCCATGCAATATGACGCAGTTTCACAACTTCACAAAAAATCTATTTTCTTGAAAAGTATGAATGCTACCAGTCTCAAATTTAAGAAATGTCAATTTTATGATATTTTTAGTTATTTCTGAAAAAATCTCTAAAATCCCCCCACTCTTTCTACCACCTCCCATACAAACTGCACATTTTCACTAAATCTAACACACTAATTTTCTCAGCACCTATTCAATTTTTGGTGTAAGCATTTTGTATAAAACATTTTTATAGCTACTTTAGCATGATGGGGAAAAAATAGTTCAATGCTATCACCCCTTCTAACACTCCTCATACAAAATTTCTTGGGATCACAAAAAATTCTATTTCATCTAGAGTACCGTAAGATTGCGCTTTACGCGCAATCGTAGCCCTGTTATGTTTTTTAATTGTTTTCCTTTAAATAATATAAAACAAGTACGTAGCTAGGCCAAAGTTTTATTTTTGTTTCTCGAAGTTTATGATCTCTGTATTTAATTATTTTTTTTGGTCAATGAAGCAATGTTTAAACAATTACTTAGAACCGATTTTGAACTCGTTACTTCCATCCTTTACAGGTAAGAAAGAGAACTCCCATAAAATGGTAGAATGGGTAGAAAGATGATGGTAGAATTAGTGGTCTGGTTCAGCAGGAACATTCCGTGGGTCATAGCGGAGCTGAGGTGTTAAGTTCCTGATTCTCTTATCCTAATCCTATCCTCCTTCACAGGTTTGTCCTACTAAGAATCGTCTGTTCATTTTGTTGAATTTTGTTTTTTCCCTCTCTTCAGCCACAAAAGAATCGGTAGGTTGAAGAAGGGAACAAGCGCCAAAAAATTTAAATTTAAATTCCCGCGGTAAAAAGTTGTTTGGTGTGGTAGTCACAACCTGGAAAAAGAAACAAACAAAGACCAACTCCGTCATAAGTGATAGTAATGATGTTGATCTTTAAAATCGATTCATGTGGAAATATTAGCAAGTTTTCTTCAATTTCCAAAAACCAAATTTGGGTTCGTTCCTTCTTCAAACTACCGATTCAAATCCTCTTTAGTCTTTAATACACTTCCTATTTTCACCTCTCTACCTTTACATTTGACTACTACTAATCCTGCTACATACAAGTGAAATTATTCCCCTTTTGAAGGTTAGTAAAACTCAGAATATAATTTTTTTTTCATTTTCTATCATCAAGGTGGATCAGTACTGTGAAATTAAGTCTTTAAATTTCCATAAAAATCTGCTCAGAGAATAGTAAGTAGATGAGAGTGAGTAAGATACTATTTGGATTTATGGCGGCGGTCTCCTACTTTCCTACTTTTATCACCTCCCATACAAATTCCTTAACCACAATACACCAATAAGCATAGTTTTCCAACATAAATCATTCACATTTTCCAAACTAATTGCAAAAAAAATTTAGTATTATCTACAATACCGCGAGATTAGAGTACGTCAATGCAGATCTGTTACGTTCGTATTCATTCAAATTTCTAAAGAGATTTGCAAATGAAAATACATATTTAGTTTTCTTCATTTTAAGATTATAAATAGATTCGATTGTATCTTTTAGTGTTTTTTTGTGGATATGCTTTGCGTTAATTTGTAGAACACGCGTGGTAGACTCAAATCTATTTAATTATTATTGTAAGCGTAAAGAGAAGCAAAATACATACATAGCTATGTCTTATGCTCCCGAGAAGAAACTTTCTAGTTTTCTAATTTTAATTTTGATGACATTTTTTCGTATTGATGTTCTGTCGATTTTTTTGTTAAAAATTATATACATATGTAGCTACTAGGTAGAATATATTTAAAGAAAAGTTCTTTTATAATCTATGCGAAATTTTATATTTTTCAAATTGAGATACGCACTTTTAGCGAAATAGTTGAACTTCCATATTAATTAGTAAATTTTTTTAAATTTAAATCATTTCGTAAACAGAAATCTTCATGCCGTTATTCTATTTCTTAGAACTGAATCGATTGATTTCTTAACTCGAGTTGAGACTTTGGAGTGAATTAATCTTTTAATCGATGGTAATTACTACAATAATCCAGTCGACTTGCAAAAAGTGCACATTGTGTTGCACAGTGTAAAATATTGTAAGAGAATAAAAGAACAAGAAGAGCGGAGTTGATACCTCTTAACGATAAATCGAATCTCTAACATATATGTATATGCACGGATGTAAGTGGCTGTTGAAAATTCCCAGACTAAACAGTAGCACCTACAGACTTGTGTTTTTTTATTTATTAAATTCTCTGAAGCATGAAAGTAATATAAAATTTTTAGATCCAAAATATATTACACCCTTAATCTCCAAATAAGGGTTTTAAGGGTTTCCCATATAACAAAAAACTGTCAACTTTTAGTAGATGACCACATTTTGGCCAGTTAAGTTTATCAGCGTCGATTGCTTAGTGGTAGAATGCTTGCCTGACATGCGGTCGGCCCGGGTATCGACTTATATGTATAGGTACTCTAGAACAAATCTGAGAGTATTATAAGTTTACTATCAAGTTTATAACGCTAAGAAATAAGGCTCCGAATAAAATTAATGACGCAGAAGTTAATATTATTACTGAAAAATCACAAAACCGGAAGTCTGTCCGTCCGCCTTTCCGTCCGTGCGCTCTCTAGCTTGAGAACGCGTTGAGCTAGGAAGCTCAAATTTTGTACATGTCATTTTTGTGGAAAAAGTGGTCAAGTTCGTGTTCGACCCAAATAGCTCCACCTCTTCTACCCCCTCCCATACAAAATGACTCCTTTTCATAAATAAACAATAATTGAATTTTCTGGGAAACTATAGGAGCTATTATTTTGAAATTTAAACTAGAATATTTTTATCATAAATTTTATCTATTGTATTAAAATTATTTGAATCCCTTCACTTCTTTCATCACCTCCCATACAAATTTTCCATGAAATACTATAAAACAAATTTCTCAGTACGTATAACATTTATCGAGTTTACATTTTGTAGTAAATACTTAATTAGCTTTATTATTAAGGTCCAAAAGCTTCACTCCTTCCACCTCCTCCCATACAATGTGACACAACCTTACAAAATAAACTGACAACAAATCGGGCGCAACATTATTATTTTTGTGATAAGTTGAGGATGCGTGGAAAGTCAATATGCAGATTAAAGTAGTTAGGGAAAACTAAATGAAAGGGAGTTCCAGGGCAGGGCTGTTGTCAATTTAATTGCGAATACGATCAATAGCTCCAGTACATACATATAATCAATATTTCATTCGTTTATTTAATCAAGTTCTGGATATTATGAGGAGAGGGGAAGAGTGTATAGAATGTCTCTGTATAGAATATATAGAATATCAGTTTCATAGACGAAGTTGCATAGAATTTTTATAAGATTCGGTATATTTTAAATTCACGAAACCAAAAATTTGTATGGGATAGATATGGGGTAGAAGAGGTAAGGGAATCGTAAAATTTGTGATGCAATTTTATTTCGTCTCTCTTGTAAGGTGCTCGTACAAAATTTCAAGTTCGTAACTTTTAATTTGTTGGTTACTAGTTGATTTATTGAAATTTGTTGAAATCATTCTTTTGTATGGGAGGGGGTAGAAAAAACTTTCAAACTTCAAAACTTTTGATGCAATTTTGTTTCACCTATTTTTAAAAGTTTTTATGCAAAATGTTTAATCGATAGTTTTCAATAGTTAGGTGATAATTGATTTCTTAAAAATGGTCGACAAAATAATTTTGTATGGGAGGGGTAGAAGTCTTAAAGGTCAACCGGTTAATGTTTCATACTTTTAGGAATTTTTTTTAAATGTACTTTGCAATTTTTCAAGTCTCTACGTTAAAATTCCATTCAAAAATTTTCAGTTTTTGTGGTTTTTTATTGTACATGACACACCTTGTGCACATTAGACCCTCCCTTCGGCGCATAACAATTGTGGAACAAATTTTTATTTTTTCTCTATGTATATCAAATAGATGTATCCACGTGGAAAATTTAAACTTTGTATTTTTGACCAGAGTCTTAAAAAAATTAACTCAAAATTTTTTTGCTCCCTTAACACCCCCCAAACTTCATATTTTTACCAAAATTAAAAACACTGTAGTTCTGCAATCGGACAAATTTTCAATTTGATATCTGTACTCAATTTTGAGATATAACGGTTTGGAATTTTGGAAAGTGGACCATTTTTGAAATGCACCTCACTTTCCCCATTTACTTTTATATCCAAATGTTATGCTTTTCTCATATTTTGCTAGTATAGCTTAATATGTGTTCCAAGTATCAATTACATAAGAGATAGTCAAGATATTAATTTTTTAGTGTTTTTATTTCCTCCCCTCCCCGACCCTCCGCCTTATAATTATTAGACTCGCTCGAAGCTGATTCTGGTGGATCTGGATGCCACCTTAATGGTTTCAAAATATGAATTTTACTTTATTATTCTAATAATAAAGTATTGTGATCGATACAAGAAAAAAAAAATTTGCTACCCTGAAATTTTGTTTCTTCGCGTTTCATGACTAAATTAGCCTAAAAATGCAAAAAAAAAAATCCGTCCCGCCGTACGCCGTACATATGGACTCATATCTCCTAGACCGTTGAAAGTAGAATGTTCTTTTTTGGGTGGATTATTGATTGGGTAAGTGAGCTCTATTTTCTAAATTTTAGGGGGGTGTTAGATGGAAGGGGGAGGCGGGGGGAGGGAAAAAGTCGAAAACTACACTTGCTAATATCTCCACCACGAATGCAGATAAAAAGTTGAAAATTAGTAGAGATATAGAGAAGGTTGTGGGACAAACTTCAAGAATAATTTAGTTTTTTTTTCCATTGGCGTCCGAAAAAGGGGGCTAAAAACAAATTGTCGGCCGAATTGTTTTTCCAAATGATTATATCTTCGAAATTACTTATTGTAAAAAATTTATATTTGAGAACATTAAGGTGGCATACAGTTCTATCAGAATCAGCTTAATGAGTGGCTAATTATTGTAAGGAAAAGGGTCAGGCAGGGTGCAAAGAAAAACACTTAAAAATTAATATCTCAACTATCTCTTAAGCTATGTAATTGAAACTTAAAACGTATATTGAGGTATACCAGACAAATACAAAAAAAATATAATATATTGAAATAATAGTAGTGGGGGAAATGGGGAGCGTTTCAAAAATGGCGCACTTTTCAAAATTACAAATCCTTATATCTCAAAAACAAGTACAGATATTAAATCAAAAATTTGTCAGATTGTAGAACTACATAATAGTTAATTTTGGAAAATTTAAGTTGGGAGGTGTAAGGGGAGGGAAGTGATAAGCAAAAATGTCGAAAATTTCGACTGATTTTTTTAGGGCTGAGGTGAAAGATAAAAAGTTCAAATTTTGCACGTGAATACGTCTATTTGATGTACATAAAAAAATAATATAACTTAATCCATAATTGTTATAAACTGACCCCCCCCCCGGTCTAATGTGCACAAGGTGTTTTATGTGAATTGAAAAAAAACACATAAACTGAAGATTTTTGAAAGAAATTTTAAGGTAGAAACTTGAAAATTTGCGAAATGCATTTAAAAAAAATCCCTAAACATACGAAATATTAACTGGTTGAAAAACTTTAAAACTTCTACCCCCTCCCATACAAAATTATTTTTTCGACCATTTTCAAGAAATCAATTATCACCTAACTTTTAAAAGCTATCAATTTGAAATTTTGCCCAAAAATGAAAATAGTTGAAATAAAATTGCGTCAAAAATTTTGAGATCGCGCCTGACCTTCTACCCCCTCCCATACAAAAGTATGATTTCGACTAATTTCATTAAATCAACTAATAACCAACAAATTAAAAGCTACGAACTTGAAATTTGGTACGAGCACCTTACACCAGAAAAGAAAGAAAATTGAATCACAAGTTTTACGATTTCCCTAACTCCTCTACCCCCTCCCATACAAAATTATTTTTTCGAGCATTTTTAAGAAATCAGTTATCAGCTAACTCTTAAAAGCTATCAATTTCAAATTTTGCATAAAAACTTATGGAAGTAATTCAAATGAAGTTGCTTTAAAAGTTTTGAAATCGCGTTTGCCCTTCTACCCCCTCCTATACGAAACTATGATTTCGACCAATTTCATTAAATCAACTAATAATCAACTAATAACCAACAAACTAAAAGCTACGAACTTGAAATTTTATACAAGCACCTTACAAGAGAAGCGAAATAAAACTACATATCAAATTTCACGATTCCCTTACCTTCTCTACCCCGTCCCATACAAATGTTCGGTTTCGTGAATGTAAAATGCACCGAATTTTATGAAAATTCTATGCAACTTCGTCTATGAAACACATTCTATACAGAGAATTTGGACGTGATTCAAGCAATTAATTAAAAAGCTATTAACATCCACCCACCCTTACTATTACCCCTCCTTCTCCGCTTATAAGAACCCAAACTTGCAGAAACGAATGAAATATTGTTAAATTGACAACAGCCCTGCCCAAGAACTCCCTTTCACTTAGCCTTCCCTAACCACTCTAACCTGCATATTGACTTTCCACTCACCCGCAACTTATCCCAAGAATAATAAAGTTTCGCTTGACTTGTTGGCAGTTTATTTATAGTAATTTCAAAGATATAATATTTAAAAAAAAAAAAAAAATCGGCGACAATTTGTTTTTAGCCCTCCTTTTCGGACCCAATGAATAAAAACATTAAATTATTTTTAAATTTTGTCCCACAAACTCCTCTTTATACATCTTGAATTTAAGTTTCGTAGCTGAACCATGGTTGAGATATTTGAATTCTTCGTTTTCGGTTTTACCGCTCCCCCTTAACCCTTACACCCCCAAAATAGGTGTCCGCCTAAGATCCGCAACTATTTACAATCCACCCAAAAATGAACTTTCTATCTTGAAGGGCTTGGGAGTTAATGTGTGCTTAGCGTACACGTACGGCGTACAGACAGACTGTTTTTATACTCTAGATGAAATCTGAGAGCATATTACCGTTTGTAACGGTAAGAAATAATGCTCGCACAAAGTCGTCAAGAGTACAGAAATATTTGTTGTCGCTCAAAAACCTCGATTCCGAGTGACCGTCTGTCCGTCTGACCGTCTGTCTGTGACCTATCGTGCTGAAATTTTTCATATGTCAGTTTTAGCTAAACAGTAACTTTAAGTTCGTGACTGAGCTACATCCCCCACCCCTTCTACCCCCTCCCGTACAAATTTCATGAAATTTCGAAATTTAAAGAAATTGATTTTTCTCCGAAACCACTTCAGCAGACTTGAAAATTCGGTCAATAGTATAATGATGTAAATCATTAACGTCAAAAAATATTGATCTGATCCTCTTACTCCTTCTAGCCCCTCCCATACAAGGGCACAATTTTCAAAAATTAATTTATTCGGTTTTTACTACAACTAGGAAAGCTAAAAGAACCAATTTTTGTCATAATTAATTTTATTACAATTGCAACCAATTTTGGAAAAACTTCCCATACAAATTTCACGAAATTTCAAAAATCAATTGAATTATTTTTCTTCAAAACCGCCAAAGCTTTCAAATTTAAATTTTGAGAGAAGTATACTATACTCATTGATGTCAAAAATTTGGTTTTGATTCAAATACTCCCGTATAATAAATGCACAATTTTGGTAAATGCATTTAATCGAACTTCATTGAAACTAGAAAAATCACAAACTTCACATTTTGTCAGAATTTGTCCCTTAATAGTTGCAATAAATTCTAAGAAAATTATTAACTTCGTTTTACTCCTTCTACCGACTCCCACACAAATTTTTGTATTGGAAATTCAAGAACATATGAGAGCTATCGACTTTAAAATTGTAACAAAGTTATGTGATTAGGATGTTGATAAGCAGATTCCACAGACCTCCCACTTTCTCTGCCACCTTCCATAAAAATGCCATAAATTCAGACAAAAATTGTTCAATTTCCACGAAATTTTGAGAGCTACAAGCTTTAAATTCAACATGAAACATTTTATATACTACGCTCGGTGTTCGGTGTATATACTAAAATTACAAACCTCCCATACAAAAGTCACTATTCACTATTGGAACGAATTTGAGATGACATACTTTCTGGTACAATAAACTCTTTTACTCTAATTCTGTTTTGCAATATCAGGCTATTTTAGTCATGAAAAACAAAAAAAAAATTTTAGGGTACCAATTTTTTTTTCCAAGTCGATCATAATACTTTATTATTAAAATAATAAAGTAAAATTGGTTGGCTAAAATGTGAGAGTTCTTGAGATATTGTATAATACATGTAAGTCATTTTAACTATAAAGATTACTAAAAATCCCTCCATTCCTTCTACCACCTCCAATGCAAGCTGCGCTATTTCACTAATACACCAATTTTCTCAGTAACTATTAAATTTTTGAAGCTTAAATTTAGCAAATAAGATTCTTAAAGCTACTCTGGCATGATGTGAGAAAAGTTAATTCAATGCTGTAATCCATTCTTCACAAAAATTTCTATTTCATCATCGTATGATTGGGCTTTGTTGTTTTTTAATATTTGTGTTTTTAATCTTTTTTTGCTTGTTATTATTATTAATTAATTTTTTGACAATTAAGATACAGAATCTTTTATATGTGTATGACTAACATACAATATTATTGAAAAAGCGACAAATTCCGCTCAAAAAACGGTAGAATAAAGTATAAGACAAAACAAAATCATTATTTACGATATAATAGAAAATTTAATAATTAATTAAAGATAGCTAAAATTTGGTTAATGTTACAAACAATTCAAATTGTCTCCCGCAAAAGTCATTCTCTCTCTTCAACTTTCTAATCTCTATAGCTAATAAGTTCCACTGCTGGATAACATAAACAATGAACTGACTCTGAGATGTCAGATTTGAAAATTTGTTATGTTACCAACTAGTATGTTCTAGAAGACTTGCAAAACGAGATTTTTGTGTAGAGGTAACCTGGCTTTTTAGTGTTAACAATCTTAAATAGTAAAATTAAAGAACGAGAAAGTAAATAGTTTTGAAAAGGGCATCCAAGAATGCCATTGGCATAAGGGGAAACATGATTAAACTGTTGTAATCCATAAACATGTCTAGCAATACTGTTGAAAGCCAATTTTAATCGAGTACTCAACACATAATCAGACTCGTGGCCATAAGTAAGAGTCGGCATCACCATAGTCATAGCCATCATCAGTTTAATCTGCTCAGGTGCATATGGAGATAAATTATACACAGCACGAAAGGTTCAATACATTTTTCCAATGTTAGAGCAAATAATCGTTTCAAGTTAAGATGGTATTAAACGTAACTCCCAAATTCTTCATTTTATTGACATATTCTGCCATATTGTTGTCAAGTAAAACAGATGGGTAAGACGACAAATCTAGCTTTATTTTATATATTACAATGCTTTTGGTCTGGGAGGGGTTGAGCTGCAGACAATGTGTTTGTGCCCAATTGGGAATACTAATAAGATTCTCGTTGATAAGATGAGTTGCATGTTCGACCATACCACATTAAACTCTTTACGCACAATCATAATTCTGTTTTTATACTCTAGATAAAATCTGAGAGTATTATAAGTTTGCCAAAAAGTTTGTAACGCCAAGAAATAAGGCTCGAGGAAAAAATTAATGATACAGAAGTTCATAAAATCACTCAAAAATCTCAAAACCGGATGTCCTCTCTAGCTTGAGAACGCGTTGAGCTAGAAAGTTCAAATTTTGTATACGTCGTTTTCAATTTACTCAGAGCTTATCGAGCAGAAATTGTACAGGAAATATTTAATTGGAATTAATAGTAAGATTAAAAAAAAATAAGATGATTACATTCACTCCTTCTACCCGCTCCCATACAACCTGACACAATTTCACAACTTTATAAAAGGTCGATTTTCCTGAAAAGTATGAATGTTACTGACTTGCAATTTAAAACATGTCAAAAGCATGATGTGTTTATTTCTGGAAAGTCATTAAAAACTCGCCCCTCCTATCACCTCCCATACAAACTGCACTATTTCACTACATCCACACACACTAATTTTCTTAGTACCTATTAAATCTTTAAATCCTAAATTTTATATTAAACATTTTGATAGCAATCTTAGCGTCTTGTGAAAAAATTAGTTCAATGTCGTCACCCCCTCTACCACTTCCCCTACAAAATTTCTTAAGATCCAAAAATTCCTCTTTCATCTTGAAAACTATAATTCAATAATATGAATCAACATTTTGCAACAGTAGCTGAAAAACTATTAGCTAATATGAATGATATACATCAAACAGTAACTTACTCCAGAATTTCTTTTCCTAGACAAAATAAAACCATGTTTCTAAATCCAACCACCACTGAAGAAGTATTATGTACATTATCCCAGCTAAAAGTAGGCACGGCCCTTGGTTTTAATGGAATCACCTCTAACGACCTCAAGGATTTAAAGAATATAATTGCTCAGCCAATAGCTAATATAATTAACAAACATTTGGATGATGGAGTATTTCCGAACATATTGAAGACAGCAGTAATTACTCCGGTACATAAAGGTGGTGATAAAAATAACCCTAGTAACTATCGACCGATTGCACTACTTACGGCGTTCAGCAAAATATTTGAAAAAATTATCAACAAAAGGATATTAAATTTTGTTAAAAAAACAAGTGGGCTCGATCCAAATCAGTACGGATTTCAGGAAAACAGCAACACAACTGCTGCTCTTGTCGATGTTATGCAATATATCAACAAGGGACTGGATACAGAAAATTAAGTAGCAGCATTATTTATTGACCTAATGAAAGCATTTGACACTGTAGATCACAAAAAGCTGATAGATGGACTTGAAGAGAATGGAATTAGAGGAAAAACAAATGAACTCATTGGTAGTTATCTTTCAGACAGAAAATATATAATTAAAAATTTTGATGAATTCAGCGATGAACTCTACGTCAATACAAGAGTACCACAAGGCTCAATCCTGAGTCCCACTTTATACCTTTTATACATTCATAATTTGCAAAAAGCTGGTCTGCGCGGAAAGTATATAATCTACGCTGATGACACCTTACTACTATATTCAATGAGATCGAAAGAGGAGTTAAATTCTCGAATTAATGAAGATTTGACAAAATATCAAAGATGGCTGTTAGGAAACAGATTAACGATAAATGCTTCAAAGACAAATTACATGTTATTCAGGCAAAAGAACAAAAAAAATATCGACCTATCGCTGCATATCAATAACCAGTTAATAAATAAAGTGCCACAAACCAAATATTTAGGTCTAATTATTGATGAAAAGCTAACATGGAACAGTCATATAGCTGCAATAAGGAAGAAAGTTGCTCCAATTATTGGTATCTTACGACGATATCGATACCTTTACGTGAAAATGAAAGAAATTATATATAACGCATACATAATATCTAATATAAATTATGGATTGCTAATATGGAGCCAAACATCTACATACAATATTAATCGAATAGGAAGACTTATGAATAAAGGAATCAAAGCTGTTCATAACCTACCTGCACTGACACCATCAATAGAAATCTACAAACTTACTGGAAATCTAAGTATTGACCAATATATAATGCTAAAGAGAGCTAAATATATTTATATACTGATTCATCGTCTTACCAAAAGCTTAGTTAAATTTGACACAAACGAAATGAATAATTATGGAACAAGAAGTACCAACCAAATAAGAACACCAGCTGCTAGAACAAATCGTATTCAATATGACCCAACAAACCAGGCTATTAAAGTTTTCAACCAGACGCCTTACCCCATTCGAAAAATCAAAACTATTGCAGAATTTAAAAAATCATTAAGATACCACATCCTTAACATAACATACTTAACATAACATGAATTCTGAATTCCCTAAAAGTGTGGAGTGTTGAACATTCAACATAGTTGAGTGAACTTCGACCTCCGTTCTGATAGGTATTACTGAAGCTTCCCTTATTCCGATCGACGATTGTCTGGGAAGCATTATACACTCCATAAAATCATTAGATCCTGCTCTATCAAACAACAATATATAAATAAATGTAGACGCTCGAAAAATAAAGAAATTAACGTCAAAGGAGGCACAAGTGAACAGTAACATGTTTGAAAATATATCGAAAGAAGATGCTTACCGGATCCTGAAAACACTTTTAACGAAACTACGTGTTATTCTAGATAACTTGAAGATCGTATCTGAGGATATGCAATTATTCTCAACTACTTCTACAAAGAACTGATTGTAATAAATGAAAATGCGATGGACCTCACTCTGATAATAATATAAGTCGCCAGAATAATCGAACTGCACTTGAATGTAACAAATCAGGAAAGCTACCCGGAAGCAATTTAAATTTTCATTTTCATTATTTTCTTATCACATCTTTTATTATTCATTGTTATTGTTATTATATATTGTTTTTTGGATTTTGGTAAAATAAATAAATAAATAAAAATAAAAAAAAATAAAAAATATCTAGAGTATCGCACGATTAAGCGTAAAGTTTCTGTTATGTTTATACTCTAGATGAAATCTGAGAGTATTATAAGTTTGCTCTAAGGTTTGTAACGCTAAGAAATAAGGCTTGGAGAAAAAAATGAATGATACAGAAGTTAATGTTATCACTCAAAAATCTCAAAACCGGATGTCCGTCTGTCCGTCTGTCCGTCCGTCCGTCTGTCCGTCCGTCCGTCCGTCTGTGCGCTCTCTAGCTTGAGAACGCGTTGAGCTAGATTGTTCAAATTTTTTACACGTCGTTTTTGACAAAAAAGTAAGGTCAAGTTCGTGAACGGGCCAAATCGCTCCACCCCTTCTACCCCCTCCCATACAAAATGACACAATTGCGCAATTTGACAATTAAAGGATTTGCTCAAAAAGTATAAAAGCTATTGCCCTGAAATTTGGAGTATATTACTTTTATGATAATATCAATCTACCGTATACAAATTATGAGTGTCCTCCCCCTCCTTCTACCACCTCCCATACAAACTGTCTCGTCTCGTCGCAGCGCTACAGCCCCTTTCGGGCCTTGGCTTCCCGTAACCGAAGTCTCCATCGATCTCGGTCCAGTGACCGCGTCCTCCAATTTTGAAATCCGAGCAGCGATGAACAGTCTTCGTCAACAGAGTCGGACCAGCGTTTCCTGGGTTTTCCCACTGGCCTCCGGCCCTCCGTTTTTCCCTCGAATACCTTTTTAGGTATTCGAGTTTCGTCCATCCTTTGTACATGGCCAGCCCATTGCAGCTTCCGTAGTCTGATGATAGTGGAAACCTCCGGTTCGTCGAATATATCATACAGCTCACTGTTGTATCTAATTCGCCATCGGTCACCATCACGTTTCGCTCCAATTATTCGTCTCAGGACCCGTCTTTCGAAAGCGTTCAACATATTTGCGGATGCTTGTGTAAGGGTCCATGTTTCGCATCCGTAGCAAAGCACAGGTCTTACTATTGATTTGTAAACTTGGAGTTTGGTCTTCCTGTGTACGCAGCTGGCCTTAAGAATAGCTAAGACTGAATAATACGTTTTATTTGCGAGCTGGATTCGTCTTTTTATTTCATTCGTTTCATTTCCACTCTTTGTCAATTTTGTGCCTAAATATATGAATTCGTCCACATTTTCCAAATTATATTCGTCAATTGTAATGTTTTGTCTATTGGGGGTCCTTTTCCTTGTTTGTGTCATTATTTTCGTTTTTGTTTCATTAATTTTCAAGCCAACTTCTTTTGCTGCTTGATCGAGGCTTAGTAGAATTTCTTTTGCGGATGTGAAAGAGCGTGATAATATGTTGATATCGTCCGCATAACCCACTATCTGGCTGGATTTATAAAGCAGCGTACCTCTTGTGTCAACGGGTAACTTTCTGATGACGTATTCTAAAGCTAGGTTAAAAAGCAGAGGGGCCAGCCCATCACCCTGTTTTAGTCCGACATTTGTGTCAAAGGCATCAGTTAGTTGGTTGTTGACTCTGACTTGTGATGTTGTTGATGTCATCGTCATTTTGGTCAGTCGGACTAGTTTTGCTGGGATGCCAAAATGCAGCATTATTTTGTACAGTACGTTTCGATCAATACTGTCGTATGCTTGTTTAAAGTCCACAAAAACCTGGTGAACGTCGATGTTGAATTCCCAGCATTTTTCAAGCACTTGCTTGACCGTAAAAAGTTGATCAGTCGTTGATCGACCAGCTCTAAAACCGCCTTGGTACTCCCCAATCACATTGTCAGCGTAAATTTTAATCTTATTTTCTAATATTTTTGTCAGTATCTTATATGATGTGCAAAGTAGTGAGATACCTCTGTAGTTTTCGCACTGCAGTTTGTCTCCCTTTTTGTGGATAGGGCAAATAATGCATTGGCACCACTCCTCCGGTATTTGCTCCTGATTCCAGATGTACTGAATCACTTTATGGATGGCATTTCGGGTGCAGCTTCCGCCATATTTAATTACAAACTGTACTTGTCATAAATTACTCTAAGCCAATTTACTCAGTGCGTATACAATTTAACGCGCTGAAATTGTGCACCAAATATTAATTTAAAATTGTTAGTAAGGCGAAAAAAAATTAGACGATTAGCTTCACCCCTTCTACCCCCTCCCATACAAAATGACGCAAATTCGCAATTTAACAATAAATTAATTTACTCGAAAAGTGTAAAAGCTATTACTCTGAGTTTTGGGATATATTACTTTCATAATGATTTAAATCTACACTAGAAAACTTATTTGCGTCATCCTTCTCCTTCCACCCCCTCCCATACAAACTACACTTTTTCATGAAATGCTCTAAGCCGATTTTCTCAGAACCTATAACATTTATAGAGCTCACATTTTGTAATAAATACTTAATTAGTATTATCACTAATATCAGAAAAAAATATTTGATTAGCTTCACTGCTTCTACCCCCTCCCATACAATATGACACAGTTTCACAACTTCACAAAAAATCGATTTTCTTGAAAAGTATGAATGGTACTAATCTGAAATTTAAAAGTTGTCAATTTTATAATATTCCTAGTTATTTCTGAAAAAATCACTAAAATCCCCCGACTCTCTCTACCACCTCCCATACAAACTGCACATTTTCACTAAATCTAACTCACTAATTTTCTCAGTCCCCATTCAATTTTTGGAGTAAGCATTTTGTATAAAACATTCTTATAGCTACTTTAGCATGATGGGGAAAAAATTATTTCAATGCTATCACCCCTCTTACACTCCGCATGCAAAATTTCTTGGGATGACATCTAGAGTATCGTAAGATTGCGCTTTATGCGCAATCGTAGCCCTGTTATGTTTATACTCTAGATGAAATCCGAGAGTATTATAAGTTTGCTCTAAAGTTTGTAACGCCAAGAAATAAGGCTCGGAGAAAAAAATGAATGATACAGAAGATAATCTTATCACTCAAAAATCTCAAAACCGGATGTCCGTCCGTCCGTCCGTCCGTTCGCTCTCTAGCTTGAGAACGCGTTGAGCTAGAAAGCTCAATTTTTGTACACGTCGTTTTTGGCAAAAAGTAAGGTCAAGTTCGTGAACGGGCCAAATCGCTGCACCCCTTCTACCCCCTCCCATACAAAATGACACAATTGCGCAATTTGACAATAAACGGTTTTCTCGAAAAGTATAAAAGCTATTAGCCTGCAATTTTCAGTATGTTATTTTTATGATAATATCAATATACTGTAAAAAAATTATGCGTGTCCTTCCCCTCCTTCTACCACCTCCGATACAAACTGTACTTGTCATGAATTACTCTAAGCCAATTTACTCAGTGCGTATAAAATTTACCGGGCTGAAATTGTGCACCAAATATTTATTTAAAATTGTTAGTAAGGCCAATAAAAATTAGACGATTAGCTTCACCCCTTCTACCCCCTCCCATACAAAATGACACAATTTCGCAATTTGATATTAAATGGATTTACTCGAAAAGTATAAACGCTAGTAATCTGAATTTTGGGATATATTACTTTTATAATAATTTCAATCTACAGTAGAAAAATTATTTGCGTCCTCCCTCTCCTTCCACCCCCTCCCAAACAAACTACACTTTTTCATGAAATGTTCTAAGACGATTTTCTCAGAACATATAATATTTATTGAGCTCATATTTTGTAATAAATACTTAATTAGTATTATCATTGAGATAAGAAAAAGAAAAAATCACTAGAATTCCCCCACTCTTTCTACCACCTCCCATACAAACTGCACATTTTCACTAAATCTAACTCACTAATTTTCTCAGTTCCCATTCAATTTTTGGAGTAAGCATTTTGTATAAAACATTTTTGTAGCTACTTTAGCATGATGGGGAAAAAATTAGTTCAATGCTATCATCCCTTGTAACACTTCCCATACAAAATTTCTTGGGATCACAAAAAATTCTATTTCATCTAGAGTATCGTAAGATTGCGCTTTACGCGCAATCGTAGCCCTGTTATGTTTTTTTAAATGTCTCTGGTATAGCAGGAGAATTTTTCTGGGTCTCTTCCTCTTCGGTTTGTATTTATGAGCCGTTTTCTTGTAATACTAATTAAGATTTTGGTCCTCGTGAATTTGAGTAGAGCCGCTTCGACAAAATTATTATATCTCTGTCCTCCAAAACTGTCGTTTTCCTTTTAACGCCTCTTTTTCCGGGGTCTTTTTCCACTTTTTTGCAATTTGCAATCATTTTCGCTGAATATACCGATGTTTTTTCTATTTCGCGATATTTTTTCCCATTTTAAACATTGCCTCAATAGTATTTCGTGTCTCTTCGGTACAATCTTTTCCTCGACCCATTTTAACTAATGAAAATATTTATATTTTTTTATTTTGCTATTTTGTCGAACACTAGAAATTGACATTTCACATACGAAGTAGGGACTTCTCCGAAAACATTAACTTTTGTCCGGGTTGCCCAGAATTTTATTCCGAATAATTAAATTCTGCTTCGTCACAATGAATTTCGCATGTGCAGCCAATTTTACTTTATTATTTTTTAATAATAAAGTATTGTGATCGACACAGAAAAAAAAAAAAATTTGCTACCCTGAAATTTTGTTTTTTCGCGTTTCATGACTAAATTAGCCTAAAAAAGCAAAAAAAAAAAATCCGTCCCGCCGTACGCCGTACGCCGTCCGCCGTACGCCGTACATATGGACTCGTACCTCCAAAACCGTTAAAGGTAGAATGTTGGTTTTTGGGTGGATTGTTAATTTGGTAAGTGAGCTCCATTATCCAAATTTTGGGGAGTGTGGGGTGGAAGGGGGAGGCGGGGGGATGGAAAAAGTCGAAAAATACACTTGCTAATATCTTCACCACGAATGCAGATAGAAAGATAAAAATCAGCATATATATAGAGAAGGTTGTGGGACATACTCCAAAAATAATTTAATTTTTTCATCCATTGGCGTCCGAAAAGTGGGGGCTAAAAACAAATTGTCGGCCGAATCTTTTTTTGAAATGGTTATATCTTCGAAACTACTTACCATAAAAAATTCATATTTTGGGACAATTAAGATGGCGTATAGATCCATCAGAATAAACTTAGAAATAGGCTAATTATTGTAAGGGGGAGGGTCAGGGAGGGTGCAAAGAAAAACACTTAAGAATTAATATCTCAACTATCTCTTAAGCTATGTAATTGAAATTTAAAACATATACTAAGCTATACTAGCGAAATATAAAAAAAATATAAAATTTGGTCATAATAGTAGTGGGGGGAAATGGGGAGCATTTCAAAAATGGTGCACTTTTCAAAATTAGAAATCGTTATATCTCAAAATTGAGTGCAGATATCGAATCAAAAATTCGTCAGATTATAGAACTATATAATTTATAATTTTGATAAAAATTTTAAGTTAGGGGGTGTAAAGGGAGGGAGGTGGTAAGCAAAAATGTCGAAAATTTTGAGTGATTTTTTTAGGACTCTGGTCAAAGATAGAAACTTTAAATTTTGCATGTGGATACATCTATTTTATATACACAGAAAAAAAATAATAATTTGATCCACAATTGTTACGAACCGACCAGCACGGTCTAAGGGGCACAAGGTGTTTCATGTGCAGCGAAAAAAACACGAAAACTGAAAATTTTTGGATGTAATTTTAAGGTAGAAACTTGAAAATTTGGGAAATACATTTAAAAAAAAACCCCAAACGTATAAGATATTAACTGGTCGAATACCTTTGAAACTTCTACCCCCTCCCATACAAAATTATTTTTTCGACCATTTTTAAGAAATTAATTATCACCTAACTATTAAAAGCTATCAATTTGAAATTTTGCATAAGAACTTATAAAAATATTTAAAATAAAATTATTTTAAAAGTTTCAAAGTAGCACTTGCCCTTCTACCCCCTCCCATACAAAAGTATGATTTCGACCAATTTCATTAAATCAACTAATAAACAACAAATTAAAAGCTACGAACTTGAAATTTTGTACGAGCACCTTACTAGAGAAAGAAAAGAAAATTGCATCACAAATTTTGCAATTCCCCTACCTCTTCTACCCCCTCCCATACAAAATTATTTTTTCGAGCATTTTTAAGAAATCGGTTATCAGCTAACTCTTAAAAGCTATCCATTTCAATTTTTGCCGGAAAACTTATAAAAATAATTGAAATGAAATTTTGTTAAAAGTTTTGCAATCACGCTTGCCCTTCTACCCCCTCCCATACAAAAGTATCATTTGTACCTATTTCATTGAACCAACTAATAACCAACAAGTTAAAAGCTGCGAACTTGAAATTTTGTACGAGAAGACTACAACAGAAAGGAAATAAAATTGCGTCACAATCTTTACGATTCCCCTACCTTCTCTACCCCCTCCCATACAAATGTTGGTTTCGTGAATGTAAAATACACAGAATCTTATTCTATGCAACTTCGTCTATGAAACTGACATTTTATACAGAGAATATTGGACGTCAATTAAAAAACTATTAACATCCACCGACCCTTACTATCAACCCTCATCCCTCCCCTCAAAAAACTCAAACTTGCATAAATAAACGAACGAAATATTGGTTATATATACTGAAGCTTTTGAACGTTTCCGCAAAGTGTTGACAACTGTCCTGCCCAAGAACCCCCTTTCACTTAGTCTTCCCTAACCACTCTAACCTGCATATTGACTTTCCACGCATCCGCAACTTGTCCCAAGAATAATAAAGTTTCGCCCGACTTGTTGGCAGTTTATTTTTTATTAGTAGAAATGTGGAAATTATGTGTGTTCGTCATCGCACTGCTATTTTAACGATCATGACATGTAATACCTGGTTTTAGAAAGAAATCGGCTCCAAAAATAAGTTCACGCTAGTGGGATACAAAACTGAGTTTCCGTATAGGATAGCATTGAATCCGACTTGGATGCGATCGCCCCAATTGCGGATTCTAGATCACTCATCATTCAATTATTGTACCATAATTCTAGGCCACAGACGTATTGTTAAAGTGGTAGAAAAACTCCGCTTTCTGCGAAGAATTTTAATAAATATAGAAAAAACGAACCAAACCCTTAAGGCCATCAGCAAGAAATATATACCACACCTCGTGTACAAAGGTTAAATTGATCATTTATGGCTACATTTCCTGTTGTGTAGGTTTATGGCACAATTGCCTTTACGTGCAACACTTTTTACCAATCCTCAATCCCCTTAAGTATTTTTACTTGCAAGATCTTTACCATTTAAATGTCATGATCAACTTTTTTGATCTAGAGAAACAAATACAGCTTATTTATATCTTCTTAGCTTAACGTCTAAAACATACTTTTTTCAAACAAAAAAAAACATTCAAATTGACTCATAGAATCACTATACCTAATTTTCCCCTAAAGTCTGCAACTACGTAGGCAGATGTTGTTTTCTCATTTCGTATGAAAGTGAAAGTGTGTCCCTTTTTTCAGGTATGAGCCTTGAAAATATTAAGGAGTAAAGAGTATAAATCCTACTCTTAATTAAAGAACTGATAACAATCAATTTAAGTTCATTTCTATTGCCCAAAACACAATCACAAAAATTTTTAAATTTTCCGGAGAACTACCGGCATAATAATCCACAACAAATTAACACAAGCACTGCATTAAGGGGTAATCACACACATAGTATGTGTCGCAAACATCAATATAAGAGTCGGTTGGGGTGGTTCTTGCTCATGAAACGAATCGATTTTTTAGTGAGCATCCGCATTGGAAGTCCACATCATACGATATAGAAATGTTGTGTCCTGGATAAAAAGGGGGTTGCGTTATTTTAGAGGTTATGTATCTTCTATGCGTATTTAAAATCGAATGTTTTTATGCATTGTATAGATAGAATTATATAAGATTTTTATTCCAATGTTTTAACTATCCGAAACGAATTGAAACCCAATCTGGGGTTGACAAATCAATACTCACTTTATTATTCCGAATAAATTTTCTCAAGAAGTTTCTTATCTTAAAAGCAGCGCAGAAATATCTTTAGAAGCTGGTATTATGTCCGATTAAGAGGCTAAGAACTTAAATTGTACTATGTACAAAAACAAGAAACAAATATTAAGCACTGTAGATAAAGTATCTAAATCACAGCGAACAGATAAAGCCCGGATTTTTTACTTGAATTAAAAACTAAAATAACACTTAAGATTTAAGACAGAGTGAGTGTGAGAGAGTTTTTACAATAGCGCAACGAGGTCTCTGATTTTTATTGAGAAGAGTTAACCGAATCAACACCAAAAACTTTTCGCACCACGTCGCGTAATAAATTCGTGAATTAATCAATGATTTCCCGAACACGTTATCGACCATGTATTTAGCGCGTAGAGGCCTCTGTTTTTTCACCTGACTTTTTCACAGCCCACAATTTTATACCTGAACTGGCCCGCTTATTACGTTCTGACTGCGGATGTATCTGAAAAACTATGATATAGAATTTTTCTTATAATTCCGCCATCGGAGAACACTCTACAACACTCTTGTTGAGATAATATTCCAGTGCCAAGCAGCAGCGCTATCAGAATTAGCTTTAAATACACATATGATTCCAGAATGGAATAATTTTATGTTAAAACTTTATCACACACGACGTATGTACGACCCCGAAAAAAATTTAAGAACAGAAAAAAAAGAGTAGTGTAATCTCTTAATTTGAATTTCGGGAGACCGGCAAATGTACGCGATTAGTTCGACACATACGACATGTCTGACTAGGAGATTTCTTTAAGACGAGGGATATGCAGTACTTATACTATAAGCAATTCTCATTTTATACATAACTATCTATACCGAAAATCATGGCTCAGACGTCAGATTCAAAAGCAATGAGTATGCGCATTTTGAAAGATTTAAGATACTTTTTATACACCATCAGTATAAGACTGAGACTGGAAATTTCCCATAGAAAATCGCATGTTTTATATACATAAGAGAACATTTCATCTCTTTATCCACATATCGTATATATCTCTTGAAAATTTTGTCTTATATCCATGTTTAAAGAGTATCTACAGATTTAATTACTGTTGTTCAAAAGTCGAAAAGTTAATTCATGTACCATGAAAGATATAACATAACTAGCTACCAATATCTTACGTAGCCTATGGAGGGTAATTACTGTGCTTATGACATCGCTAACGTTTTGGTTTCATTTCTATAGAAATTCTGTTGAAATTTTGCAAAATTTTTATTTTCATTTTATTTTTGCGGTGACATCGACATGAGAAAAGACGTTGAACTTGTTTTAGATAAAGCCGAAAACAAGAAGAACAAAAAATTAAGCAATCATTTACTATATTATGGAATGTGGGGGTAAAAAGTAGTCACATAAATGTTTTTAATTAAACACTATGTACATATATCATCTTGTTTATCTACGTAGAGTATATTTCAATTACATGTTGCAGTTTGATAGGATGTTAAAAAGAAACATAACAGAATTATGATTGGGCGTAAAACCCAATCATATGATACTCTAGATGAAATAGGAAAGAGTTTATTGTACCGGAAAAAATTGTCATATCAAATTCTCTCGAATAGTGAATAGTATCTACTGTATGGCAGGTGGTAAAAGCAGAAGGGGAAGTCTGTAATTTTACGTTATTATTTTAATAATAAAGTATTGTGATCGACTTGAAAAAAAAAATTTGCTATCCTGAAATTTTGTTTTTTTCGCGTTTCATGACTAAAATAGCCTAAAAATGCAAAAAAAAAAATCCGTCTGTCTGTACGCCGTCCGCCGTACGCCGGTGTGTACGCTTAGTGCACATTAAGTCCCAAGCTCTTCAAGATAAAAAGTTCATTTTTGGGGGGATTGTAGATATAGTTGCGTATCTCAGGCGAATACCCATTTTGTGGGGTGTACGGGTTCAGGGGGAGGCGGGGGGAGCACTTAAACCGAAAAATACGAATTCAAATATCTCAACCATGGTTACAGCTAGGAAGCTAAAAATCAACATGCATATAGAGGAGTTTGTGGGACAACTTTTGAAATTAATTTAATTTTTTTATCCATTGGGGTGCAAACAGGGGGGGGCTAAAAACCAATTGTCGGCCGAATTTTTTTTTTCAAATGATTAGAAATTACTTAGCATAAAAAATTTATAATTTTAGACCATCAAGGTGGCATGCAGATTCACTGGAATCAGCTTACATAGAGTCTAATTATTGTAAGGGGGAGGGTCAGGGGGTGCAAAGAAAAACTCTTAAAAATCTTGGCTATTTGTTGAGCTATGTAATTGAAACTTTGTACTAGCTATACTAGAGAAATACGAAAAAAATATAACAAAATAGTAGTGGGGGAAAATGGGGAGCATTGAACTTTCCAAAATTTCAAACCATTATATCTCAAAACTGAGTAGAGACATCAAATCAAAAATTTGTCAGATTGTAGAGCTATACATATATGTAATTTTTAATTTTAGTAAAAAATTTAAGTTGAGGGGTGTAAGGGGAGGGAGATGGAAAGCAAAAATGTTGAAAATTTTGAGTAATTTTTTTAGGGCTCTGGAAAAATATACAAAATTTAAATTTTGCAGGTCGATTCATCTATAGGGTGGTCCAACCATAATGCACGATGTTAATTGTGAGTCACACCTTAACGTCAAGTTTTTCGCCGAACTTAATTTGACTTTTCTTTGTTTTTAGTATTTGACAAATTCAACCATGGAGAGATATACAATTGAGCAGCGCGTTAAGGTTGTTGAAGCCTTTTACGAAGTGAATGGTGAAAATCATCTTCAGCGACGAGGCACACTTTCACCTCAGTGGATTCGTTAACAAACAGAATTGTCGCATTTGGGCAAATGAGAATCCACGAGTGATTGTTGAGAAGCCGATGCATCAACAAAGAGTGACTGTTTGGTGCGGTTTATGGGCTGGCGGCGTCATCGGGCCGTACTTCTTCGAAAATGAGGACTGCCAAGCAGTTACCGTTATCATTTCGCTATCGCGAGATGATAACGGACTTCTTGTGGTCAGAAATTGAGGATATGGACCTGGATGATATGTGGTTCCAACAGGATGGTGCCACTTGCCACACAGCCAACGAAACAATGGCTCTTTTGCGCGAGAAATTAACATCGTGCGTTTTGGTTGGACAACCCTATATTTATTTTACATACAGAAAAAATAATAAAAATTCTGCAATTGTTATGCACCCGCCCCCCTGGTCTAACGTGCACAAGTTGTTTCATGTGCAATGGAAAAACACATAAGCAGAATATTTTTGAATGAAATTTTAAGGTAGAAACTTCAAAATTTCCAAAATGCATTTGAAAAAAATATTTAAAAGTATGAATTATTAACTGGTCGAATACCTTCAAAACTTCTACCCCCTCTCATACAAAATTATTCTTTCGACCATTATTAAAAAATCAATTATCACCTAAAAATTAAAAGCTATCAATTTGAAATTTTGCACAAAAACTTTCGAAAAAAGTTGAAATAGAACTGCGTCAAAAGTTTTGAGATCGAATTTTTCCTTCTACCCCTCCCATACAAAAGTATGATATTCGACCGATTTCAATAAATCAACTGCTAACCAACAAATTAAAAGCTACGAACTTGAAATTTTGTACGAGCACTTTACAAAAGAAACGAAATAAAACTGCATCACAAATTTTACATTTCCCTTACCTCCTCTACCCCCTCCCATACAAATGATTGGTTTCGTGTATGTAAAATGCACCAAATTTTATGAAAATTCTATGCAACTTCGTCTATGAAACTAAAATTCTATCCAGAAAATATTGGACATAATTGAAGCAATCAATTGAAAAATTATTTACATTCACCCACCCTTAATATCACACCTCCCCCTCCCTCATAAAAAACCCAAACTTGCAAAAACGAATGAAATATTGATTACATGTACTGGAGCTATTGATCGTATTCGCAACTAAGTGTTGAATCGGCATCATCGCTGCCCTAAAGGGGGTTCCACTTGTGAAAGGGGATTTCACTTGTGAAAGGGGGTTCCACTTGTTAAAGGGGGTTCCACTTAATCTTCCCTAACCGCTTTAACTTGCATATTGACTTTCCATGCATCATTAATTTGTCCCAAAAATAATAAAGTTGCGCCCGACTTGTTGGCAGTTTATTTGTTTATAAGACCGAACGTAGTATGCAAAATGTTTCTTGCTGAATTTAAAGTTTCTAATTTTCGAGGAAATTGAACAAATTTTGTCTAAATTTATGGCATTTGTATGGGAGGTGGCAGGGAAAGTGGAAGGTTTTAGATAATTTTAAATCTGCTTATCAACATCCTAATCACATTGCTTTGTTACAATTTTAAAGTCGATAGCTATGATATGTTCGAAGGAGAAATAATTTTCTTGAATTTCCAATACAAAAATTTGTATGGGAGGTAGTAGAAGGAGTGAAGCGAAGCTGATATATTTTTTAGCATTAATTGCAATTATTAAGGGAAAAATTCTGGCGAAATTTTAAGTTTGCACTTGTTCTAGTTTTAATGAAAATCGCTTAAATGCATTTACCTAAATTATGCATTTGGGTGGGAGGGGGTAGGAGGAGTATTCGAAACAAAACCAAATTTTTCGACGTCAATGATATTTGTAATAGTATACTTTTCTCAACATTTAAAGTTGATAGCTTTGACAGTTTTGGAGAAAAATGATTTAGTCAAAATTCCGAAATTACGTGAAATTCGTATGGGAGGAGGTAGAAAGAGTGAGGTGAAGTTGATAGTTTTTCCAAAATTGATTGCAATTGTAATAAAATTAATTATGGCAAAAATAGCTTTGCTAGTTGCAGTGAAAACCGAAGAAATGTATTTTTGAAAATTGTGCATTTGTATGGGAAGTGGTAGATGGAGTAAGGGGATCTCATCAATATTTTTTGAGGTTAATGATATGCACTGCATTATACTATGAACTAGTTTTCAAGTCAATAGCTGAAATGGTTTCGGAGAAAAATTTCGAAATTTTGTGAAATTTGTATCGGAGGGGTGGAAGTAGTAGGGGATGTGGCACGTTCACGAGCTTAAAGTTAATTTTTTGGTAAAGATGAGATACGAAAAATTTCAGCACGATTGGTCAAAGCGTTCGAAAGTTATTTTGTAGACAGACGGACAGACAGATAGACATTCAGACAGACAGACGGTCACTCGGAATCGAGGTTTTTGAGTGACAACAAATATTACTGTACCCTTGTATACTTTGTACGAGCATTATTTGTTAGCATCACAAACGGTAAGGCAAACACAAAATACTCTCAGACTTCATCTTCTTCTATTTCTTGCACAATGGCGCTATAGCCGAAATCGGACCTTGGCCTCCTGATATTCAGGTTCCTTAACATTTTTTTTCCCCTAACCTATTGTGGAAGGGTTGTTAGCCCTTCGCACAACCCTCTTTCTACGAATTTTTCATTTTCTTAGATTGAGGTGACCAAGGTATACCCAAGCAGGCAATGTGCCGGAATTATATATTGCGCCGGCCGGGATTTGAACTCACGACCTTCGCATTACAAGACCAACACACTACCTACTAGGCTATACCCTATCTGAAGATTTCATCTAGAATACAAAAATTTGATGTCGCATTTTATTTATAAACTAGCAATCGCCCGCGATTTTGTCCACGTAAGAATTGTAAAATAAGCAATTTTTGAGAATGTAGTTAGTAATGCATTATCCGGGATATATAAACTGATTATTTGAATGGCCCTCTGAAGAAAATTATTTCTATTTTGTTGGAATCAGATCCATAAATTATAAAGAATGAAACCAAGATGTATGGGATAGGCTCGTGATCAAATCAATCCCGTGATCTAAGACCATATTCGTATTGAAGAGTACTAAGGATATGTGAATAGTTATAGCTTGTGTTAATTAAAAAAAAATCCCAAATAAAATAATATTAAGCTTAAAACCATAACATGACTACGACGCTGCGCAAAGCCCAATCATACGATACTACAGATGAAATTTTTATGATGTTAAGAATTTTGTATGGGGAGTGGTAGAAGGGGTGATAGTACTGAGCTTATTTGTTTCACATCATGCCAGAGTAGCTTTAAAAATGTTTTGTACCAAATTTAAGCTTCAAAAATTGAATAGGTACTGAGAAACTTAGTGCATTGGATTAGTGAAATTGTGCAATTTGTATGGGAGGTGGTAGAAGGAGGGGATTGTTTTTTGGTGATTTTTCGAGAAACAAAAGTGAAACATTTTAAATTTTAGTTCAGTAACGTTCACACTTTTCAAAAAATAGAATTTTTGAAAAGTTGTGAAACTGTGTGACTTTGTATGGGATTCATCATCATTTTTCCTGATATTAATAATAATGCTAATTAAGGATTCTATACAAAATTTTAGTTTGATTGAAGCTATACGTATTGAGAAAAATCGTTTAGAGTATTTCATGAAAAAGTTCAGTTTGGTTCAGGTGGTAGAAGGAGTAAGGGGTTTTTAGTGATTTTTCGAAAAACAACTACAATCATTATGCAATTGATATATTTTAAATTTTAGATTTGTGACTTTCACACTTTCCAATAAAATCGAATTTTTGTAAAGTTGTGGAATCGGGTCACATTGTACGGGAGAGGGTAGAAATAGTAAAGATAATCCTTTAGTTTTTTCCCGATATGAATAATAATGCTAATTAAGAATTTGGTACAAAGTTTTAGCTTGATGGAATTTAAATGTACTGAGAAAATTGGTATATAGTATTTCATGAAAAAGTGTAGTTTGTATGGGAGGTGAGTGAAGGAGTGGGGGAATTTTAATAATTTGTATACTTAAAGATTGCATTTGTAAAAGAAATAATATATTCTAAATTTCAAATTGATAGCTTTTATAGTTTCCAAGAAAATGTGATTATTACATATTATTAAAAATGAGTCACTTTGTAAGGGAGGGAGTAGAAGGCGTGAGGCGAGGGAAAAAAAACCTAAAGCAGATTACATCTCGGAGCATACTTAATAAACTGTAAAAGTTTCATTACAATCGGCTCAGCCGTTTTTGCGTGAAAGCCGGACAGACAGACAGACAGAGAAGAATTTTAAAAACGTGATTTTCTGCTTAGTTATTGCTAAAATAATGCAAAAAACTAACTTATAACCATTTCGAAACAAATAACAGACAGACACTACAATTATATTTATATAGATTAACCAAATGGAATTCATAATGCATTTATTATATGTATTATACATTTTTGACTAGTTCTCATTGGTATCCTAGAAAGAAACCTTTATGTTGGATTGGTCATTAAAGATTAGGGATTAAAATCATTCCAAATATAATTATATTTCGGGAGGCAGCAACAGAAATTTCCGGCTCATTTTCGCAAACTTAATTTTACTCTATTACTTTAAAAATACAGTATTGTGATCGACTTGGAAAAAACAAAAATTTGCTAACCTGAAATTTTGAGCTTTTTCTGACTAAAATAGCCTAAATAAACTGCCAATAAGTCGGGCGCAACTTTATTATTCTTGGGACAAGTTAAGGATGCGTGGAAACTCAATATGCAGATTAGAGTGGTTAGGGAAAACTAAGTGAAAGGGGGTTTTAGGGCAGAGCTGTTGTCAATTCAACACTTAATTGCAAATACGATCAATAGTTCCAGTACATATAATCAGTATTTAATTCGTTTATTTATGCAAGTTTGAGTTTTTATGAGGAGAAGGGTATAGTAAGGGTAGGTGGATTTTAATAATTTTTTAATTGATTGCTTGAATCTCGTCCAATATTCTCTATATAGAATGTCGGTTTCATAGACCAAGTTGCATAGAATTTTCATAAAATTCACATTCACGATACTAAATATTTGGTATGGGAGGTGTAGAGGAAGTAAGGGAATCGTAAAATTTGTGATGCAGTTTTCTTTCTTTTTTGTTGTAAGGTGCTCGTACAAAATTTCATGTTCGTAGCTTTTAATTTGTTGATTATTAGTTGATTTATTGAAATTGATCGAAATCATACTTTTGTGTAGGAGGGGCTAGAAAGGCAAGTGGCATCTGAAAACTTTTGACGCAATTTCGTTTCAGCAATTTTCATAAGTTTTTGTGCAAAATTTCAAATTGATAGCTCCTAGTAGTTAGGTGATAATTGGTTTCTTAAAAATGATCGAAAAAATAATTTTGTATGTATGGGGGGGGGGGGGGGGGGGGTAGAAGTTTTAAAGGTATTCGACCAATTAATATTTCATACATTTGGGAATTACTTTCAAATGCATTTCGCAAATCTTCATGTTTCTGCCTTAAAATTTCATTCAACAATTTTCAGTTTTTGTTTTTTTAATTTAAACTTTCTATCTTTCACTAGAGCCCTAAAAAATTACTCAAAATTTTCGACATTTTTGCCTACCACCTCCCTCCCCTTACATCCCGGACTTATTTTTTTACCAAATTTGAAGACTAGATAGTTCTACAATCTGACAATTTGATATTTATACTCACTTTTGAGATATGAGGGTTTGAAGTTTTGTAAAGTGTACCATTCTTGAAATGCTCCTCCACTACCATTATATCTAAATGTTATATTTTTCTAGTTTAATATATGTTACAAGTTTCAATTACTTAACTTAAGAGATAGTTGAGATATTAATTTTTAGGTGTTTTACTTCGCACCCCCCTGACTCACCACTCGTCGAGGACCGGCATGGCGATGGAAGATAGACAATTTTTGTGGTATATATATCATGTGCTGCTGAAACCGAGTGAAACCATCGCGGGAGATCAATATCGACTGCAATTGATGCGTGTGAGCCAAGTATTGAAGTAGAAAGGGCCACAGTACCAAGAGAGACGCGACAAAGTGATCTTGCTGCACGACAACGCTCGGCCACATGTTGCTTAGGTTGTGAAAACCTGCCTACTACACTGAGACGGGACATACTACCCCACTCGCCATATGCTCCAGACATCGCCCCTTCTGACTATCACCTATTCCGATTAATGACGCATGGCCTGGCTAAGCAGTACTGCCATTCTTACGAAGAAGCCGAAAATTGGGTCGATTTATGGACCGGCTCAAGAGAAGAGCAGTTTTTTCGAAGTGGAAGAATACGGAATGCTACCAGAAAGATGGGAAAAAACTTGTGGCTAGCGATGGGCATTTCTTTGAATAATAAATATTTAACCATTTTTGCTCAATAATGGCTCGAATTTTGAAAAAAAAACAAGACGGTTTTCAATTTGTACTCCAATACATTATTAGCCAATGTCTAAATGATTTTCGCAGTCGGCAATTTACGGATTTACGGAAAAGGGATGAAACAAATCGAGAAAGATTTAACGAAAGTAATAAAACTTTCAAGCTAGGGTGTAGCCTAGTGAGTAGCGTGTTGGTCTACAATGCGAAGGCCGTGAGTTCAAATCCCGGTCGACGCATAATTCCAGCACACTACCTGCTTGGGTAAACCTTAATTACCTCAATCTACGAAAATGAAAAACTCGTAGATAGAGGGTTGTGCGAAGGGCTAACAACCCTTCTGCAATAAATAACGAAAATGTTAACGAACCTGAAGGTCAGGAGGCCAAGGCCCGATTTGGACTGTAGCGCCATTGAAGAAGAAGAATAAAACTTTCAAGGTATTATTGTCGTACAAGTAGTTTAAAAGTCCCTAGCAAACACATTTCGTCAACATCAAGCAGTCGTCTTGAAAAACGTAACCGTTGGAGAAAAGTTAAACAATTGTGCGACCATCAAAATGGGAAATCATATAGTGTAGTTTGTTCAATAGCAAAATCTAAAAATTTATGTAATTTGTGATATTTATTACAAAATGTCTTTGCAACAGAGGTGGGTTTGAAATCTTCCGCGATCATTTCGATACATTCGTCAATTTCTTGTTTTGTTCACATTTAAAACAGCAGCCTTATAAGTGATGGTATGAGGGTGTTGCAGATGAAATGGCGACTTTTCTAATTTCAAACAACTTTAACTCTTATAAAACTTAAATTTATTAATCAAAATAGGTACCAGCAGATGCAATACACTTCTCCCAACGAGATACAAGTGCATTTATGCCAGTTTCGTAGAGGTCCGACTTTCTAGACTGAAGAAACTCCTCGAAGGCATTTTTGATGGCTGCTTCATTGTTAAATTGTTTTTCTGCCAAAAAATGATCCAAATGTTTAAAAAAGTGGTAATCGGTTGGCGAGAGGTCTGATGAATATGGTGGATGAAGAAGAGTCTCATACTGCAACTTGTTTAAATTTGTGTCCGTTATTCTTGATAAATGGATAAATGAGGAATTTTATGACCGTTATTCTTGATATCGCACTTATCAAGCTTTTTGACTTTCCAAGCTGTTGCAAGTGCCGGGAAATTGTCGAATAGTCTACGCCCAGTTTCTCTGCAATGTCCCTTATAGTTTGGCGTGAGTTAGGCTCCACTATTAAACGCAGCTCGTCGTTATCACCGATGGTCCAGGGTGACCACATGGCTCACTTTGAAGGATATCCTGATCGGAATTTTTGAATCTTCGCTGTGTGGTTCATTCGCTTACTGCGTCAGCTCCAAATGCCCTGTTGATGTTTTTGGTTGCCTCCCTTGCGTTGTGGCCAAGTTTGAGCTCGTAAAGGAAAAGTAACCGTTTTTGAATCGATTCCATGTTTTTTATTTTTTTTTTCCGATCCCAATGAAGTCCAAAACTGAAATGATTCCATGACCAAATATAGGAGTATTTATACTTCAATATTCATTACTACCAGACCCACCTGGCGGCAGTTCAAGACATGAAAATCGTAACTAACTTCACTTTACCGCGAAAGTCGCCATTTCATCTGCAACAATCTAATAGTTTGCAACCACTGTCTCTTTCCACTTCCAGTTCAAGATTCACCAACAGTAGAAGTAGTAGTAGAATCTGTAACATTATTTGACGTCGATGGTAAAGGGTCAAGCAACGAATACGGCTTTGAGTGTTGGGCTGCTCTATCCCGTAAACTTCACCGTCTTCATCATGAACGACTATAAGATGTGTTCGTTTTATATGGTCATACATATTTGAGATATTTGCACTGAAGTCCTTTTTGCATAATTTCCATTGCACTTCCATCAGTCCAACTTTTTCAAAATTATTCCAAACATGATTTTTTTTTAAAGAACTACCCATTACTATTAGCCGAAAGAAAAATTAGACAATTATATTATATTTTAGTTTTAAGTACATGAAAAATAATTACAATCAACCTAATAATTTCTGAGCTTATTTATCACTATCTATTATCACTATTACAGTTTAGTTTCATAGCTTAGAGATGTTTCAAAGTCAAATTTCAAATTTTTGTTAGACTTATCAAAAGAGAACAGTCAATTTCACTTGCATATGCATAAATAAATATGAATAATGCACCAAATTCTTTTGCTTGCGCCTTGACATCTGTGAACAGTTTCTATTTTTACGCAAAGTGTGAATTTTCACAGGTTGATTTCATTTGGATTGAAAATCCGTCGATAGTAAGAAAACAACAACAAAACAACATTCTTACTAAACACCATTATAGGATTTTAACAATGCTTTACCACCGAAATGATAAGAACCGAAATTTACAGGATTGAGAGTTGATATTATGCGCTCCTAGCAGATAATTTTACAAGGGTTTGCAAATGACGATGTAAAAACGAGAATGCAATACGCCTTATAATAAATACGTGCATCTGAACAGATGAAACCGATTAGTTTTAATCTTTGTACCAAATACGCGTTAATGTAAGCAAATGAGATCACACCTCAGCAAGTCAAAAGATCATGTCAAACTCAAATTTTCTATGTAAAACTCTTTAAACTATCTATAGTCCATTATTTCATTCGCTATTAGTCTAAGAACATTTCATTTGGACTAAGTTTATCAACAGCTCTCAAAATTCAAACAATAATTCGATAGTCGCATCCACTCCATAGTCATTATCATTCATTCAGAAAAGTAAATTTCATTGCCACTATCGATAAAAATTATCATTCCAGACATAGTACCCTCTGACTATCAATGGCTCCGATCTCTGCAGAGCTCTCTCAATGGAATTAAGTTGGTTTCAAAAGAAGCCTGTAAAAACTACTTGATTCAGTTTTTCTACCAGAAACCACAGAAATTCTTCGCCGATGGCATCATGGCTCTACTCGACAAATGGCGAAACTTTGTCGATAACAATGAGCATATTTGGTCTAAATAAATTCATTTTCACACTATAAGAAAAGCAGTTCAATTTTACTAAAAACATAACAGAATTATGATTGGGCTTAAAGCCCAATCATATGATATTCTAGATGAGATGGAAATGATTTTACTATACCGGAAAATATGTCATCTCAAATTCTTTCGAATAGTGAATAGAGACTTTTGCATGGGAGGTGGTAGAAGTAGAGGGTTAGGTTTGTATTTTTCGTATAGGACACCGAACATGGCAAGCAAAATGTTTTTTGCTGAATTTAAAGTTTTTAGTTTTCATTATTTTTAAAGAAATTGGTCGTAGTTTTCCTGAAATTGGGGATTTTGTATTGGAGGTGGCAGAGGAAGTGGAGCGTTTAAGATGATTTTGAAATTGCTTATCATCATCCTTATCACCATACTTTGATTCAATTTCAAAGTCGATAGCTCTCATATACTTGAAGGAGAAATTCTTTTCTTGAATGTATAACAGAGATATTTATATGGGAGGTGGTGGAAGGAGTGAAGTGGAGCTGATAATTTTTCCTAGCACTTATTTCAATTATTAAGTAACAAATTCTGGCAAAATTTTAAGTTTGTACTTTTTCTAGTTTGAATGGAAATTAACAAAAATTATACATTTGTATGGGAGGGGGTAGAAAGAGTGTACGGATCAAAACAATTTTTTTTCGCATTATTAACATTTCTATTTGTATACTTTATGCAAAATATCAAGTTGATAGCTTTAACAATTTCGAAGAAAAATAATTTAATTTAAATTTCAAAATTTCGTGAAATTTGTATGGGAGGGGGTAGAAGGAGTGAGATGAAGTTGATAATTATTTTTAAAATAAATTGCAATTATAATAGAATTAATTCTGACAAAATTTCGTCTTTTCAGCTTTACTAGTTTCAATGAAAATCGAAAATAAGTATTTTTCAAAATTGTCCATTTGTATGGGAGGGGGTGGAAGGAGTAAGGAGATCGAGTCAATATTCCGTGATATTAATGACATCTATATTCTAATACTTTGGCCTAAATTTCAAGTCGATAGCTTAAATAGTTTCAAAGAAAAATCAATTTCATAATATTTCGAAATTTCATGAAATTTGTATGCGAGGGAGTAGAAGGAGTGGGGGATGTAGCCCATTCACGAACTTAAAGTTACTTTTTTGCTAAAAATTACACACAAAAATTATTAGCACTATAGCTCAAAGCTTTCCAGAGTTATGCTGAAGACAGACGCACAGACGGACAGACGGACAGACGGACAGACGAACAGACAGACAGACAAACAGACAGACAGACAGACGGACAGACGGACAGACGATCACTCGGAATCGAGGTTTTTGAGCAACAACAAATATTTCTGTACCCTTGGCGGCTCTGTGCGAGCGTTATTTCTTAGCGTTACAAACGGTAGGGCAAACACAATATACTCTCAGATTTCATCTAGAGTATAAAAATGCCACGAACTATTTCCCAGACCTAATATATGTATATGTAAATAGATAAATAAATACATAACTAGAAGTTCAATACATCTATGATAATTCATCAAAATCTGTCTACTGGCAAATTATCTTTCAATAATGGTGAGTAGTTATTATGACAATCATAAACATGGAATATAATATATCGAAAACGCTTTTTGCTTCAGAATGATGCATTTTTCAGAACAGTATCATATTTTGTGGTAAATATATAGTATACTGCACTTCTTATGTATAAATCGAACATGCTATTTTCGTTCACAACTTCCTTCGCTCATCATCATTGTTTTCTACATAATTGAATCATTTTAATCATTTCTGAAGAGTCCATTCATGGTAAATATCGTAAATACGAGTAGTTATAAATGATTGGTGGGTTCTTATTTAAGTATTAAGTGTAGCATAATGATTCAAGCCATTTCGTCTTCGAAATTTTGATGTCGAAGATGCACCTCGCACTGACCGTCCAATTCCGGAAAAAATCGACGAAATTCTTCAAAAAGTCGATGAAAATTCACATGCGACTACTCATGAGATTAGACTGGAGCTAAACATTGCTCAGAAAATAGTTTTAATCATTTGTGGGTGCCACATGAATTTAATGTGAAAAATATACTCTGATGATTTCGCGCATACAATCAGTGACCTGGTTAAAACTTGATGAGCTTGGTTGGGCAGTTTTAATTCATCCAACTTTAGCCCTGATATTGCACCTTCAGACTACCATTATTGCGAACTCTTCAAAACTCCCTACAGGGAAATAAATTGAATTAAAAAAGGACTGCGAAAACCACTTGTCGCAGTTTTTTTCGCCAGAAACCACGGAAGTTCTATGAAGATGGAATCATGGCTCTTACAGAATGATGGCGAAAGGACATCGATAAGAATGAACAATATTTGGATTAACTATGTTTATTCCAAGCAATGAAAAAATGTAATTTAATTCAAGCGAAAAATACGAAAAGTTTTTACTTCACCTAATACAATAATTGAGACGGCTAAAACATAAATACACTTAAAGATTTTTAGGCTGTCGACACACGATAGAGATAAAATCGTATTAACTCACTTTTCCATATTAACTCGCGTTAATATACAGGGTGTTTGGTACTCCGTGCATAACCTTGTAAGGGGTTATTCCTGGATATATTTTGAGCAAAAAATTGTTCTACGGAGATGGTCCATTTTCAATATCCGCGGAGATACAGGGTGACCAAGAAAAGTGTTTCGGACCTGTACCCTCACTCACTCAAAACGATATATCTTGAAAACTAATAATCGCATTTCAAAGTGTTATAGCTTGTTTTTTAGGGAATCAAATTACCTTTCATTTGGTGTAATAGTCCGTATAGTACCTGTACCCAATCCTGAGGTATTTGCTTCAGACCACAAATTTTTGATACTTTGACCCTCAAAATTCTGTGATCAATGTAGTTTTTCTCAAAAAAACGCATTATAAAAATGTCATTTTAATGTTGTTGTTTTATGTGCCATATTATTGCCTACAAAAGATGCGTACATACTTATGACTTAGGTTTTCCCGTTTTCCAGGTAATAAGCGAAAATACATATGGCTTAAAAATAAAATATGCCATAAACCAACCCTCGTTCTAAAAAAATTACCTGAAATGTTGTTAAACTGAAATATTCTTTGTGTCCTTTAATTACTATTTAAATTATCGATGAATGTCCTTTAAGTAGTATTTAAATTATCGAGGAAATGAATTAAATTAAAATGAGTTTCAACACAACGACGCTGTCCGACGCTTGGCATTGCAGTTAAACGTATCTACGTGGAAAGTTTGGAGTGTCGTCAAAGCAGAGCGGTTGCATTCCTACCACCACACACCAGTGCAGGAGCTAGTACCCATTGATTTGCCCAAAAGGATGGAGTTTTGCAATTGGCTCCTTGAACGACAACTAGGTGACGAGAATTTTATGAACAACATTCTTTGGACTGATGAGTCCCAATTCACCAGGGACGGTATCACAAACTTCCACAACTTACACACATGGGCTGAGAGCAATCCACATACAAGAAGAGAGGCATCATTTCAGCACAGATTCAGTGTCAATTTAAGGGCAGGTGTGATTGGCAACGAATTTATTGGTCCTATTAGGCTTCCGCCTACCCTAAATAGTTCCAATTACTTGCAGTTTTTGACAAATGATCTACAACAGTTATTGGATGATGTGCCACTGCAACGATTGGCTTCCATGTTTTACCAACACGATGGTGCTCCAGCTCATTACGGCCGACAAATCACAGATTGGTTAAATTCCAATTATAGCAATCGCTGGATCGGTAGAAATGGACCGATACACTGGCCTGCAAGATCTCCTGATTTAACTATTATGGATTTCTTTGTATGGGGACGGATGAAGGACCTTATCTACGCAACGGAAGTAGTAACGTTGCAGGATCTAAACACCAGAATCGATGCGGCAGCAACAGAAGTAAGGCAGCAGTTGAGGAGTATGAACACAAAGAGAACACTGGCAAAACGAGCTTTAGCGTTCATTCAAAATGAAGGTGGCCATTTTGAACATTTGTTGTAATTAAGGAAATTTGAAATAAACTATAAAAACCATTCTTAAGTTCTTTTAGTTCAAGCGGAGAGTGTTGATCAACCTATTCTTGCTTTTTTGACAAATTTGCTACATTATTGGAATGATAATTTCTTCTAAACTATAAAACTTATGCAATGCAAGTGTATGCATCTTTTGTAGGCAATAATATGGCACATAAGAAAACAACATTAAAATGACATTTTTATAATGGGTTTTTTAGAGAAAAACTACATTGATCCTAGAATTTTGAGGGTCAAAGTGTCAAAAATTTGTGTTCTGAAGCAAATATCTCAGAATTGGATACAGTTACAATGCAGACTATTACAGCAAATGAAAGGTAATTTGATTCCCTAAAAAACAAGCTACAACACTTTGAATTGTGATTATTAGTTTTCAAGATAAATCGTTTTGAGTGAGTGAGGGTACAGGTCCGAAGGACTTTTCTTGATCACCCTGTATCTCCGTGGATATTGAAAATTGACCATCTCCGTAGAACAATTTTTTGCTCAAAATATATCCAGGAATAACCCCTTACAAGGTTATGCACGGAGTACCAAACACCCTGTATATTAACTTCGATATTAAGTCTCGAATTAATTTCGTTCTGTAATCTTTATTTACTCGGCTAGCAAATACTCGATTCAAAAGAAGCTTTCAAGCGGAGAATTTACAATACGAAAAATAAGGAAATTTTGAGGAAATTATGTTACAATGACGTCTTATCTCGTTGACATTACAAAAAAGAGACAAAAATTTCACAGAAAGATAATTTAAAGAATTTACCGTTGCGTCTATGATTTATTTGCGATACAAAATTTTGCAGGATTTCACAAGGCGTAATACAAAACAATTCCAAAATTTAAGTTTGCCGTTTAAATTTGAAGCTTCACTCTGACGTAATGCTTAGAGCTTTCTTAGATTGATTTAATACGGTGTTAAAAATAACTGTCGTATGTCACATACAAAAGCTGTAGTGGAAGCTTCATTTTAATACGATTTTATCTCTGTCGTGTGTCGACAGCCTTAATATCGTTCTGTATCTGTTCTATATTAACTCGGCTAGCAAATACACGATCCAAAAGAAACTTTCAACCGGGGAATTTACAATACGAAATAGAAGGAAATTACGAGGAAATTTCGAGGAATTTACGTTACAATGACGTTTTATTTCGTTGATATTACAAAAAAGAGACAAAAAATTTCACAGAAAGACAATTTAAAGAATTTAACGTTGCGTCCATGATTTATTTGCGATACAAAATTTTGCAGGATTTCACAAAGCGTAATACAAGACGATTCCAAAATTTAAGTTTTACGTTTAAATTTGAAGCTTCATTTTGACGTAATGCCTAGAGATTTCTTAGATTGATTTAATACGGTATTTAAAAAAAACTGTCGTATGTCACATACAAAAGCTGTAATGGAAGCTTTAATTGTAATACGATTATCTATCGTGTGTCGACAGGCTTATATTAAGTTTAGTATGAAAATAGTTAGTTATTAGTAATTTATTAAAAGTTATAATGGCAATTTTAAAGTTAAGTTCTGTGTAAACTGAAATGATCATTATTACTCTTCTTGCAAAATCTTTTTTGCAAGGGATAGTGTTCATCAATAATATATATCTAATAAATTTGATCAAACTAGTTAATAAATTCATTGCGATCGTCATTTTTTGCTCAGAACTCATCTCAAAATACACTTCCACAAAAACATATAGGCTTGCAATGACATTATTTATATTTGATTTATTTATAAAATTTACATTAATTATTATATTCTCATAAATAAAAATTAAAATGTTCACGTAATACAAATTAAAATATTTAAAAAAAGAAACTAGTTTATAGTTTTCTTAGAAATGAAAATAAACTGCCAACAAGTTGGGCGTAACTTTATTATTCTTGGGACAAGTTGAGGATGCATAGAAAGTCAATATACAGGTTAGAGCGGTTAGGGGAGATTAAGTGAAATGAGGTTTTCGGGCAGGGCTGTTGTCAATTTAACACTTAATTCGTATCCGCAAGAACCGATACATATAATCAATATTTCATTCGTTTATTTATGCAAGTTTGGGTTTTTATTAAGGGAGGGGTGAGGGGTGATAGTAAGGGTGGGTGGATGTTAATAATTTTTTAATTGATTGCTTGAATCACGTCCAATATTGTAAGTATAGAATGTCAGTTTTATGGAAGAAGCTGCATAGTATTTTCATGAAATTCAGTGTATTTTAGATTCACAAAACCGAACATTTGTATGGGTGGTGGTAGAGGAGGTAAGTGAATCATAAAATTTGTGATGCAGTTTTATTTCGTTGCAAAATTTCAAGTTTGTAGGTCTTAATTTGTTGGTTATTAGTTAATGTTGGAGTCATATTATTCGTTAAAATAAAATAACTATAACTGTTATAACTGTTTTATAATAATTTAGTATAATAATTAAGTCTTGCTTTAAGAACGGTACAGGTAGGAATGCATTTTTTAAAACAATTATTTTATGACAAGTCAAATATTTTCTTTTCTTTAACGTAGTTATCTATGATAAAGTCTGCTATGTTGCAAAGAATTTTATTAAGGTAGCCACCTTCATCGTCTTTCTGCTGTAATACAGCTCCAACTGGAATATTTGAAGCATCAACCATTAGGCTGACACTTTCGTTTGGCTTTAGATGGACCAAAAGTGAGGCATTTACTAAAGATAATTTTATCTTGTCGAACGCTATGCTTGCCTCTCCGTTCCAAATAAATGTGGTTTTATTACTGCTTTTTTTGGATTGTGTTCTAACTAGATCGTACAGTGATATTGCAGTCAGCTAAGTCAGAGAGAAAACGGTGATAGAAATTCACCATTCCTAAAAAGCGTTGCAATTTCTTAACGGAGTTTGGAATTGGAAAATTCGAAATATCCTTTACTCTAGAGTTCGAAGGGCATATTCCTCGATTGTTTATCTTGTAACCGAGAAAGTCATGTTCTGTATTACCAAGAATACGTTTCATTGGAAAGTTTCGATCCATATGTTGTTGCACCGTTTGTAGTAGTTAATCTTAAATCTGATTTCTTTTTCATTTGAGGAAAAAAGTTTTTGGACAGAATTGAAACAAAAACAAATTGAATTACCCTTCCCATATCCAATTAGCCCCATTCTGTATTTAATAATAGTATTTTGTAATTGTCGATCAGTTTGATAAAGGTCTCAGCAGAAATCCGGAAATCTTTTCTTTCAAATAGGAAATTTATTTCAAACTTTTTATCACATAAGAATAAACGGCAGGATTTAGAATTCGTGCTCGTTGCCGCGGTCGAGGATAAACGTACTTGTTCTTTGAGTTGTGGAATTCGCAAGGTGGAATACATTTCTTAGCATCTACTTGGTATCGT
Organism: Chorisops tibialis; assembly: GCA_963669355.1. Classification (NCBI taxonomy): domain Eukaryota; kingdom Metazoa; phylum Arthropoda; class Insecta; order Diptera; family Stratiomyidae; genus Chorisops; species Chorisops tibialis. The sequence goes on along the minus strand of OY770263.1, from coordinate 163,699,399 downwards.
TTGTGATACACGTTACTTAGAAATTTTTTATTGTCGGTTTTTGATTTTGATCTAGATTTTGAATGATTATGCGAGAAACTACGATTTTTATTTCCCGAATTTCTATTTTATAGTTGAATATTACGTTCAGATAAATTTTTAACAAGTGTTTCTAAAGAATTATCTGAAGACATAGTTTTACTAGATTGGTTTTTCTTCGTATTTACTGCAGAAACCTTAAGTAAAGTAAATTTATTTAGGTTAATCCACGAGCTAAGCTCGTGCGGAAAGTAATTATATAAATTTTTACAATATTGACAAAATAGTTCAAAAAAAATTATGATTTTAATTCAATATGACAAAAGTGGAGAAAAGGATTTTATCAGCGATAGAAAGAATTTTTTCAAACTGATGCGAACTTTCATTTGCAATGATCCAGGCTTGAATAGCTGGTGGTAGCTTATTTATCCAAAGTTAATGTAGCAACCGCTGGTTAACTAAACTATTTCCGCCAGCTAAACTCTCCATTTGCCTGGAAAGTTCCGATGGTTTCAGATCGCCTAGCTCTACTCTGTATTGAAGAACGTCTAGACGTTTCTCTTCTGTATCACAAGAACGTTTCAACAACAAATGTTCATATTTATAAGATTGTTGCAGATGAAATGACGACTTTCGCGATGAAGTGAAGTTAATTGCGATTTACATGTATCAAACTGCCGCCTGCTGACTCTGGTAGTAATGAATATTGAAGTAAAAATACTCCCACATTTGGTCCTGGAATTATTTCAGTTTTGGACTTCATTGATATCGGAGAGAAAAAAAATAAAAAAAACATGGAATCGAGTCAAAAACGGTTACTTTTTCTTTACGAGTTCAAACTTGGCCACAACGCAATGAAGGCAACCAAAAACATCAACAGGGCATTTGGGGCTGACACAGTAAGCGAACGAACCACACAGCGATGGTTCGAAAAATTCCGATCAGGAGATATGACCCTTCAAATTGAGCCATGTGGTCACCCAGGACCATCGATAGACAACGAGGAGCTGCGTTTACTAGTGGAGTCTGACTCACGTCAAACTGTAAGGGAGAAATTGGGCGTACACTATTCGACAGTTTCCCGACACTTGCAACAGCTTGAAAAAGTCAAAAAGCTTGATGATTGAGTTCCGCATGAGCTTACTGAGCAAAACACGGCCTCATGTATCAAGAACAACGGTCAAAAAAACCCAATCCAGAGGTATTTGCCTCAGAACACAAATTTTTGATACTTTGACCATCAAAATTCTGGGATCAATGTAGTTTTTCTCAAAAAAACGCATTATAAATAATATTGCTGTACCCTTGGCGACTCTGTGTGAGCATTATTTATTAGCGTGAAAAACGGTAAGGCAAACAAAATAGACTCTCTAATTTTGCAGTAACCACAATTAAAGATCTAGGAGTGGTCTTTGATCGCAAACTTAAATTCGTCAATCATTTCTCCGAGATTACTAATAAGGCATAGAGACTTGCTGATTTCGTCCTCCGTACGACAGTCTAGTTTATCCGTCCAGGAACAGCTGCTCCCCTTTTTTCCACTGTCGTCCGTAGTATTTTAGAATACTGTTCCATCGTCTGGACCCTCACCATTGTTGCCATGTTGTGGCCATCGAATTTGTTCAACATAGATTCACTCGCACCGTCTTTTACAGATTAAAAAAGCCTCATATCGACTACAATAGCAGACTTGAAGTACTGCACTTACAGCCACTGCATTTAAGGCGGACCTTCCTCGTTGCTTGCTTCCTCTTCACGCTTTACAACCACCTGCACAATACCCACCTCCGTGACGACCTGAATTTTAGACCAGGAATAGTCTCAACCAGGAATTCAGACATCTTCGATCCTTCTCGAGCCTCTCTCGATATATACCATCATTTTCCGATGCTAAAAATGCAAAGGAACCATGATCAACTCCAACTTGGTTCTTTAGCCTCTTCTTTTCCTTTATTTAAAAATAGAGTCCAAACTATCATCTTCAATGTTTCAATTTTTCTCTTTACTATTCTTTTATTTTTCGCTTTTCTTTAATTGAAATTGTAATCTTTTTGTTCAAGAGCTCAAATAAATAAATTTCATGTAGAGTATAAAAAATTTAGATGACATTTTTTCCAGTATATCAAGCTTATTCCCGTTTCATCTAGAGTATCGTATAGGTAATTAGAAATTACGCCCAATCATAATTCTGTTTTGTTTTACCTAAAAATATTAATTCCATGCCATACTTACTTGCTTACTTACGATGGCGCTACAGTCCAAATCGGACCTTGGCCTCCTGAATACTTTGCCTCCATCTCGGTTCAATGACCGCGTCTTCCGGTCTTTGCCCATTGACTTTCTCTTTTATGGTGCATTTGGGAATTCTTTCGTCATTCATCCGCTCCAGATGACCAGCCCATTGTAAATTCTTAAATTTTATGAGGGTTGAAACTTCCATATTGTCGAAGATGGCATACAATTCTCTATCGTATCGTATTCTCCAGATCGAGTCTTCTCCCATACAAACTGCACTTTTTCATGAAATGCTCTAAGCCAATTTGCTCAGTGCGTATAAAATTTATCGAGCTGAAATTGTGCACTAAATATTTGTTTAGAATAATTAGTAAGAGCAAAAAAAATTAGACGATTAGCTTTACCCATTCTATCCCCTCCCATACAAAATAATACAGTTTCGCAATTTGACAATAAATGGATTTGTTCAAAAATTATGAAGGCTATTGATCTGTAATTTGGAATATAATTTTTTCATTATGATTTTAATATACTGTCTAAAAATGATTTATATCCTCGCACTCTTTCTACCACCTCCCATACAAACTGCACTTTTTCATGAAATGCTCTAAACCAATTTACTCAGTACGTATAAGATTTGTTGAGCTGAAATTATGCACTAAATATTTATTTAGAATAGTTAGTAAGGCTAAGAAAAATTAGATGATTAGCTTTACCCCTTCTACCACCTCCCATACAAAATGACGCAATTTTGCAATTCGACAATAAACGGATTTGCTTAAAAAGCATAGATGCTATTGATCTTAAATTTAGAATATATTACTTTTATGATGATTTCAATCTACCGTATAAAAGTTATTTGAGTGTTCACCTTCCTTTCGCCACCTCCCATACAAACTGCACTTTCTTATGAAAAACTAGAAATAAATTTACTCAGTACGTAGAAAATTGATTGAGCTAAATTTGTGCATTTATTTAGAATAATTTATAAGGCCAAGAAAAATTATACGATTAGCTTCACTCCTTCTACCCCCTCCCATACAATCTGCCACAATTTCACAACTTCATAAAAAGTCGATTTTCCTGAAAAGTATGGATGCTACTGATCTGCAATTTAAAACATGTTAAAAGCATGATGTTTTTAGTTATTTCTGAAAAAGTCGTTAAGAACTAGCCCCTGGTTCTACCACCTCCTATACAAACTGCACAATTTCACTAAACCCAATACAGTAATTTTCTCGGTACCTCTTAAATTTTTGAATCCTAAATTTTGTATAAAATATTTTGATGACAACTCTAACGTGATGTAAACATAATTAGTACAATATCGTCACCCTCTCCACCACTTCCCCTACTCTACAATTCTACAATGGCACCACAGCCCAAATCGAACCTTAGCCTCCTGATCTTCAGGTTCCTTAACATTTTTCATTACTTATTGAGGAAGGGTTGTTAGCCCTTCGCACAACCCTCTATCTACAAATTTAAATTTTCGTAGATTGAGGTAACTATGGTATACTTAAGCAGGTAGTGTGCTAGAATTATGCGATGATCGGGACTTGAACTCACGACCTTCGCATTGTAGACCAACACGCTACCCGCTAACCTACACCCTAGCCACTTCCCCTATAAAATTTCTTGAAATCAAAAAAAGTTCTCTTTCGTCTAGAGTATCGCACGATTGGGCTTTACGCCCAATCGTAGTCCTGTTATGTTTATACTCTAGATGAAATCTGAGAATATATTGTGTTTGCCTTACCGTTTGTAACGCTAAGAAATAACGCTCGCACAGAGCCGCCAAGGGTACAGACATATTTGTTGTCGCTCAAAAACCTCGATTCCGAGTGACCGCCTGTCTACAGCATAACTCTCGAAAGCTTTGAGCTACAGAGCTAAAAATTTTTGTATGTCATTTTTAGCAAAAAAGTAACTTCAAGTTTGTGAATGGGTTGCATCCCCCACTCCTTGTATCCCCTCCCATACGAATTTAAGGAAATTTCGCAATATAAAGAAATTGATTTTTCTTTTTAAGCTATCGACCTGAACTTTAAGTCAAAGTATTGTGATATAGATGTCATTAATATAACGGAATATTGATTCGATCCCCTAACTCCTTCTACCACCTCCCATACAAATGGACAATTTTGAAAAATATATATTTTCGATTTTCATTGAAACTAGTAAAGCTGAAAAGACGAAGTTGTGCTAAAATTGATTCTACTACAATTGCAATTAGTTTTGAAAAGAATTATCAACTTCACCTCACTCCTTCTACCCCCTCCCATACAAATTTCACGAAATTTTGAAATTTAAATTAAATTATTTTTCTTCGAAACTTTTAAGGCTATCAACTTGATATTTTGTATAACGTATAAAAGTAGAAATATCAATAACGGGAAAAAAAATTGTTTTGATCCTTAGACTCCTTCTACCCCCTCCCATACAAATGCATAATTTTTGTTAAATGCATTATTTCGATTTCTAGTAAAATTACAAACTTAAAATTTTGCCAGAATTTGTTTTTGGTAGTTGCAATAAATACTAGAAAAAATTATCAGCTCAGCTTCACTCCTTCTACCCCGTCCCATATAAATATCTGAATTATAAATTCAAGAAAAGCATTTCTCCTTCGAATATATGAGAGCTATCGACTTTGAAATTGAATCAAAGCATGGCGATAAGGGTGATGATAAGCAGTTTCAAAATCATCTAAAACGTTCCACTTCCTCTGCCACCTCCCATACAAATGCCCCAATTTCAGGAAAACTATGTCAAATTTCTTTAAAAATAATTAAAACTAAAAACTTTAAATTCAGCAGAAAACATTTTGCATGCCATGTTCGATGTCATATGCGAAAAAAAAAACCTTCCCTTCTACTTCTACCACCTCCCATGCAAAAGTCTCTATTCACTATTCGAAAGAATTTGAGATGACATATTTTCCAGTATATTAAAGTCATTCCCATTTCATCTAGAGTATCATATGATTGGGCTTTACGCCCAATCATAATTCTGTTATGTTTTTTGTTTTGTTTTCATTAATACGTAGTCCAACTTCCCTTGCTACCGAATCAAGGTTTACAAATACCTCCTTGGCACTCTCCAGAGATATTGCAAGGATATCTATATCGTCGGCATATGCTACGAGTTGTGTGATTTTGAAGCATAATGTTCCCTTGGTTTCAACGGGAGGTTTCCGAACAACATATTCGAGTGTCAAGTTGAAAAGCATTGGTGTCACCTTGCTTAAAGCCGTTGTTGATTTAAAACTGGAAGTCAGATCGTTTTCTACTCTGACTCGTAACAAAGACTCGGTCATTGTCATTCTTGTAAGTCGAACCAGTTTCGGTGGGACTCCAAGTTCTTACATGATTTTATACAGTACACGCCTGTCGATACTCATCAATATTATATTCCAAGCACTTTTCCAGCACCTGTTTAACTCAGAATATCTGGTCCGTGGTCGATCGTCCATGCAATAGTAGCAATATATTGATTCAGTTTAAGTTTTTATCAAGTAAAATTACCTATAATTCTCTACTGCATACTTTCAGTCTTCGTCACTCCAAAGGAGAAAAAAATTTCACTTTAGGTCCTGGGCCTGGCAATAAGTGGAACTAATGAACGTGCTTGAATCGTTTCTGGGTTGTTGGCATAACATCGGTCCTTCACGGTTCCCCAGAAAAAAAGTCCAAAGGGGTCAAATCGCAGCTCCGAGGCGGCCAATTGACATCGCCAAGACGGCTGATAACACGATTTGGGAATTTGGTGCGTAAAAGATCGATTGTGGCATGGGCTGTGTGGCATGGTGCGCCATACTGTATGATCCAGAGGTCGTCCAAATTCATGTCTTCAATCTCAGTAAAAAAAAAAGTCGAATAACATGGCTCTGTAACGTTCACCGTTGACAGAAACATTGCTCCTAGCCTCATTTTCGAAGAAAAATGGTCCAATGATGCCACCACTCCACAATCCGCACCAAACTGTCACTCTCTGTAGATGCATTGGCTTCTCGACAATAACTTGCGGGTTTTCCGAGCCCCAGATGCGGAAATTATGTTTGTTAACGTAGCCTCCGAGATGAAAATGCACCTCGTCAGAAAAGATGATTTTTCGCCCAAAATCGTTGTCCAATAAGTTTTCAATATTTTCCAACGTTGTCAAGTGTAAAGCGACTCATTTCGATCCGCGGAGGTAAGATACTGACTTTCTGTCAATATTTCGAGCGGGAAACAGCTTTCAGGGTCAAAATAAACTATGATTTAAAAAGAAACCACTAAATGACCCATCCTGTACATCTTTAAGGAATTTACAGCATTTTTATTTTCGGTCAAATTCAAAATATTGAATTTTCTTTGCATTTTCGAAAAAATAATCGACGTAGAAGATCGGAATTCCCACCATTCCTAAGACCACCCTCCATACAAATATTAAGTTCAAGTACAGAGGATTCACTAAATTCGGTATCAACACCGTTTAAAGTATTAAAAGTATATAAATTGATAAATGAATATATACATTGTGACAATAAAGTATTGAGACTTTGTAATTAAAATTACTCTGGGAAATGATATTTAAAAAAAATTTTTTTTTGATAAGCAGATAAGACTGTCCTTAATTATTATCCCAAAAATTAGCGTGACCTATTAATCAGTTTGTTTGCAGTTGAATCGGTACACCTTAGTAGTCCACGGTAAGTTTTGTCATCAGTTTCTGCCTACTGACAAATCATGGCAAATTATCTTTCAATAATGCTGAGCAGCTATTATGGCAATCATAATCATGGAATGTAATATTATAAAGCTTCAATGATATCGAAAACGCTTCTTATGGCTACAGAATAAAGCATTTTTCAGAACCATGCCACATTTTGTGATAAATACATACTGCACCTTTTACGTCTTGATCGAAAATATTAGTTTTGTTGACGTCTTCCTCACAGTTCTCTACATAACTGAATCATTTTAATCATTTCTGAAGAGTTATTTCATATTAAATATCGTAAACAGTCACAAATGATTGGTAAGTTCTTATTTAAGTATTTAAGAAATTCTAAAGTATCATTAGTCCTATATTGCAGTTCATAACGACTAGATCTTGTTCTTAATAATTTAATTATAATTCATGAAAGGCAAACCGTTGCCTAGTTCCAAATAACTTATCGCACAAAGTGAGAACTTCTTATCAAATTTTCAAACCACAATTTTAACCACCAGTGATAGTGTGCATTTCGGAAGAAAACATTTTTAATTATATTGCAGCTATACGCAAAAATAATTTTAGTGTTTTGTGAAGTGTTTTCATGGCTAAAACAGATTTAAAAATGACAGAAAAAAAGGATATCACCGTAATTAACTTAAATGATGATCATGATTGTGATGATCGTAGCTACAAAGAGAACGATATAACACCACGGATTTCTATCGATCAGGATATACCATCGGTTGGATTGAAAACTGGTAAAAGTGAAGTTGATGGAGCCGTTAAACAGAGCTATGCTTCCAAAAAGAATGTCGCTGAAGGTATGAAATATTTGAGAAATTCTAAAAATTTGGGGCTCATCAATTATTTGAAACCAAAATCAGGTATGATGGATATTGCTCTGTTAACTGCCAATGCTAATCAGCTACGATTTCTAATACAATTCAATTCCGAATCGAAATCGTTCTATGTAAGCGTAATTTTAATTATACTATCGCTGATACTACAGGTCGCAGTCGGAATTGGTCTAATCTTTAAGGTATTAAGATTTATTTTTTAGTTTTTCTTTTCATTTATTTTAGTGACATTTTTTCCTTTTACAGCGCCAAATGAAAAATCGAGGAAATAGTTCGAAATTGAAACTTGCTAATGATTTCCTTGTTGGTGGTGTTTTCATTATAACCGTGATTAATGTTTTTGTTGCGTCATTTACAATAACTGAGACGGTGAAAAGCAACTAACTAAATACAATTGAAATTTTTTAATATTCGGTTTAGTATTAAAATATTTAATTAATAGTAAATTATTAAAAAATATAACAACAATTTTAAAGTTAAGTTCTGTATAGACGTGAAATAATCTTTACTACTCTTATCGCAAAAACTTCTGTGCAAGGAAAAATGACCATCAACACTAAGACCTATGACACATAACACAATTATTTTACCAGAAACCAACTTGAATAATATAAATTTAAGAAATTTGATCAAACTAGTTAATAATTTCATTGCGATCGTCATTGTTTGCTCAGAACTCATCTCGAAATACATTATCATAAGAACACATAGCTTTACAATGGCTTTATTTATATTTTATTTATTTATAAAATTTACATTAATTATTATATTCTCATAATTACAAATTAAAATGTTCACGTAATTCAAATTGAAATTAAAAAAAAAAAATTTTTTTTAAAGTTTTCCTATATATAAAAAAAATAAGAATTATTTAGCTATAATTAAAAACTATATTAAGAGGCTTTTATAAAATTCTTAAAAGAATTTCGTCAAAGCTCAAAACTTAATATTATTTTTAATTGTTTCCACAAAAGACTCTTATTAAGTCAATCGTGCTAGTAAATGCAATATTGGTTTCCTTCTGGGTGGCTTTTCCTCTCACGAAAAATTTACAAAAAAACATTAAAATAATAATATTTAACAAAATAAGAATTTACAAACAATTATACTTATCACACTTTCAAATTTTCCCGCTAACACGCTTCACTTCTTAAGATTCATACTCCTTACGAATATACTTAGCAATAGTGCTCAACTGCATATTGGTAGTACCTTCATAGATCGCACCGATCTTAACATCCCGATAAAATTTCTCTTGAGGGAAGTCCTTAGTGAAGCCAACGCCTCCCATCCAATCGATACATTTAATTGTAACGGTTTGAGCCACCTCTGAAGCATAGAATTTCGCCATAGCTGCTTCCTTAACGAACGGTACTCCAGCTTCCTGCAATCGGGCTGCATTATAGGTTAGCAATCGTGCTGCTTCGATTTGAGTTGCAATAGTGGCGATTTGATGTTGCATCGATTGGAACGAATAGACGTCCGTGCCGAATTGCTTACGTTCAAGAAGATATGGGATGGTTGCATCGAAACAACCTTGCGCACAACCGATCATTTGAGCGCCGATTCCAATACGTCCTTCATTCAAGAATCCAGCAGCATATTGATAGCCTTTTCCGAATTCTCCGAGCAAATTTTCAGCCGGGACACGAACATTTTCGAAATGTACCATACACGTTCCTGATGCTCGAATCCCAAGTTTATTTTCCTTTTTGCCAACTGTTAGACCGGGTGTGTCGCGTTCAACAATGAATGTTGTAATACCTTTGTAGCCCTATATTTTGAAAGTAAGAATTAGGAGTTTTGAACTGGAAATTTTAGACTATATGGACTTACAGCTTCTGGGTTGGCATTGGCCATCACCAAGAAAACTCCAGCTACGTCGGAATTAGAAATCCACATTTTTGTTCCATTAATAATATAATCGTTTCCATCCTTCTTAGCAACGGTTTTCAAAGAGAAAGCATCGGATCCTGCACTGGGTTCGGTCAGTGCGAAACTGCCAGCCTGTAATTGGATAAGAAAAGCAAAGAAAAACACTTTTAAATTAATATCTCGACTTCCTTTAAAGATATGTAGCTGAAACTTGGAACATATGTAGAATATATTAAGCTTTACTAGGAAACTAGCGACTCCACGGACCTGAGCTAACTATCCCCCTGTGGGATGGGAGCTGTTGAATTCACCCATAGCCAGTCCTGCTTGCCCTAAATATAGCAAATGAACACTCACTGGATCATGGGCTTATCACACGTGACTTAAGACCTAGCTGATACGAGAAGCGGATACAGCGTCTCGGAAACGGACTGATTCTACGGTATCGACTTTTGGCATTCGAAAACGGACTATGATTGGCTTCTGGAACGTTCGAACATTGAATGACGGGGGAAGAGCTGGGGTTACTCGGTCCTTGCACCGCCAATCAGTGATCGACCGTGAAATGGAGCACTATAACATCCAAATCTTGGGCTTGAGCGAGGTCAGGTGGACAGGATCAGGAGAAGAACGAACCCCTAGCGGAAACACTATTCTGTACATTGGCCCTGAAAGTGAAGCCAGAAATGGCGTAGCGTTCGTCCTTACACCGAGAGCGAGAAACAGTCTCATTAGCTGGGAACCAATCTCGGATAGGATTATCGTCGTTAGGCTGAGGACCAGTGTCCGAAACGTCACAATCCTGCAGTGCTATGCACCAACTAATACCACAACATCTGGTGACAAAGAGGAGTTTTATAGCCAACTGAGTGCCACCTTCGAACGTGTTCGAGGAGGTGATATTATTATCATCTCAGGAAATATGAACGCTCAGGTTGGACCAGACAACACTGGACTAGAACACGTCATGGGGAGGCATGGTGACCCTTGGGTCGCCCGTCACGACCTTATATTAAGAGACCCGAAAACGGCGAATTATTTGTGGAGTTTTGTAGTACTCGGCAAATGGTCATCGGAGGGACCCTTTTTCCACACAAGAGTCATCATAAAACATCTTGGGTTTCCCCTGATGGTGTTACTCAGAATCAGATCGACCATTTGGCTATAAGTCGCCGATGGAGAAGATGTCTCCTCCATGTGCGAGCGAAACGTGGAGCTGACGTGTGGAGCGATCACCACTTGATGGTTGCCTGCTTGAGATTGTGTACAGCAGCTATACGATGACCACAAATTCTTCAAATGAAGCGCAATATTGATGTGGATAAATTCAGAGATCCCAACAAAAAACGCGAATACACCACTTGTAATGGTCGCGCAATCTCAGTACGCTGGGTGAGCGATTCGTACATGCGAGACACAAACCAATTTCAACTTCTATTGGAATATATTTCCTTACTCTTGGCGTTTGAGATACAGATGGAGCTGCGATCGTTGTGGAGACGATGCTCAACAGCCCTGAACGCGGCTGTTATTAAGTGTAAGGACCCGTTAATTTTGGTTAGAAAATTGGAGAACAGAAGCTAGAAGTTTTGGCACGCGGTTTTTTTTTGTGAGTTGCATTTTGGACCTCACCCGACGAGGTGACAGTGAAAAAAAAAGAAAAAGGTGTTAGTTTTGTTAAAATTGGTCAGTTCGAAAAACGGGAAAAAACCAAATAGCGCGCAATTTTTTTTTCAATTACTACTTAACGCTTGTGTATTTTCCTAATGGAGCAATGTGCGAAGAAAATCCAGTAAAAAGAGGAAGAAATTGCAATAAGTTTCAACAGGTCTCGTGAAGCAGGGAGTTTTTTTTTTCTTGAAAATTTAAAGAAACGTGAGTAGGATATAAAACCATCGGACCAACGACAGGTACCATTTTTTTTCTGCTGTTATATATTTTTTTGGTAAATTTTTCAGAAAAAAAAAGGCAAAGCCTTTAGTGAATTTATTTTAATCTGAAATTTTATTCGGCCGAAGCCGCGTTTTAGTTAAAAATTTTTTTTGGGAAAAGGCCATAATTCGATACAAGATTTTCTCGTTCCACGCATGCGAAATACATAATAGAAATACATAGTAGTATCAAAAATCCAACAGTAAAGTTAGCCGTATATAAAATGCAAGACAATTAGTGAATTTTTTTTTTTTTGCATATTTATTCGAGTAAAGAACGTGTTTTCTTGGAAAAGTCCACAACTCTTTACGAAAGTTTTTTTTTCTTCCATGCATGCGAAAGGTTTGTTTTGCCCAATAAATATTACCCACACATGATATTCACTGTGCGTGGATCCCGCAATTTTCCCAACGGTATTTCGGGCCCGCATGGGCCAAAGTATAAATTTTTGGTTAAATTTTCAGATAGAACAAAAATCGAACAGCAAATTTAGCCGTATAGACAAAATGCAAAATTTTTAGTGAATTTTTTTTTTTTCGCATGTTTATTCGGTTAAGAGCATTTTTTTTAAAAAGGCCGAAACCCTATACAAATTTCTTCCCCTCTCATGCATGCGAAATAGTACGATTTTTTTTGCACTATGAGGGGCTAAAAGGCAACCCTGGGGATGAGAGAGAGAGAGGAATGGCGTAAGCCACAGAGCAGAGAGACCAGCCCGACTGACTTTCCTTCCCCCCCCCATCTTGTATTTTCTTCAAGTATTAGTTCTGCCCGCTGATTACCTCACCAGGACCTCCCAAACCTGGTGGTCAGCCCCTTTTCGGTACATAACGTTTCACATGTCCATGAAGAGAAGTGACAAAACCCTCCCCGCCGACGAGCTAGCACGTGCGTGTGCTAGATGTACCACACATCACTTCTAGGCACTTCGTGGGACACTGCCATGGTGGCGTGTCAGCAGGACGTCGATGAGCTGATTCCTCTGGGATCACTCATCGCGACTGTTACACACTATGCTACGCGAAAAGTCATTCACATTGGGTGAATATGAAATGCGAACACTGGACGCCAATTGGGAAGCAACCAAAAACACATTTCGAACTAGTCCTGCAGAATCTGTGGGATATGTGCAAAGCGGTGGGAAACCCTGGATGTCGCAAGACACATGGGACAAGGTTGGCAATCGGAAAAAAGCCAAATTAGCAATCGTTTCTCAACCCGATGTCAACCAACGAACGCCCGACCTGAGGCAGAACTACCGCGATGCCCATATACAGCTTAAAAAGGCTGTTAGACGCGACAAAAGAAAGGCCATTGAAGATCTGGCAAACAAGGCAGAGTCTGCGGCTTACCTTGGGGATATGGGTTCACTATTCAAAATCATGAAACAGTTGACGAACAGGAATTTCACCGCCAACCACCTGGTGAGAGATGTCAACGGAACTCTCCTTAATATGAGTGAACACCAGTTGCGGCGATGGAAGGAATATTCTCTGATATTTTAAACATCTTGTCAGAGGAAGATATTCCAAAAACAGAACAACTACCAAACATTCAACCGCAACAATCCTCTAGTAGGGACGATCCCCCAGATAGGGAAGAGATAGTTTCCGCCATTCGGTCAATGGTGGGAAGGAAAGCTCCAGGTATAGACGGACTACCAACCGAACTCCTCAAAGCGGACCCGGAAATAACAGCCGATATACTCCTCCCACTCTTTACTGAGGTTGGAATGAAGGAAGATATCCGACTGAATGGAAGAAGGGCGTCATTGTGAAAACTCCGAAGAAAGGCGAACTTCGGGATTGTGGCAATTGGCGTGGTACATGTCTACTTACTGCCGTATCAAAAATGATGGCTAAGGTAATTCTCAATAGGATTAGTGATGTCGTCGAGAGCACTCTCGAAGTTTATCAGGCTGGATTCCGTAAAGGGTCGTCTTGTACCGATCACACAAATACCCTGCGGATAATATTAGAGCAGTCAGCCGAAATGGGTTCGCCACTACATCTCATGTTTGTGGACTTCGAGAAGGCTTTCGACAGCGTTAAGCGAGATTACATATGGAATGCTTTGCGTAGGAGAGGTATTCCAGATAAGGTCATAGCTATGATTGAAGAATCCTACGATGATGCAAGGTGTCGCGTCTTGCATAGAGGAGAGCTGTCTTAGAGCTTCCCTATGCGAACGGGTGTCAGACAAGGCTGCATATTATCACCAGCCCTGTTTCTGGTGGTAATAAATGACATCTTGAAATCTACACTGGAAGGTGGGGAAGGTAAAGATCTTCAATGGAGACTATTTCACATCTTAAGTCTCCTTGATTATGCTGATGACGTGTGTTTGCTTGCACATAACCGTTCGGACTTAAGAGTCAAATGTTCGCTCGTTGCATTCTAAATTCAAAGAGGCGGGACTGAAAATAAATGTGCGTAAAACCAAGTACATGCACATGGGTTCGAACGCAAGCACACCGATTGTTCTTAACGGACAGGATGTGGAAGAGGTGCAAGATTTTTGCTATCTAGGAAGCATTGTCAGCATGGACGGCGGAGCCGAAAAGGATGTTGAGGCTCGGTTAAATAAAGCTCGTCAGGCCTTCGGCATCCTTTGCCCTTTCTGGAGGTTAAGAGAGATCTCCCTTCGCACGAAGCTGCGAGTTTTTGACGCATGCGTCAAATCCGTGTTGTTATATGGTTGTACTACTTGGATGTGATCTCCAACGACGTACTTTGGAGTACAACTGGCCAGACTAAAATAGGTATTGAGATTCAAAGGCGGAAGTGGCAGTGGATCGGTCATACTTTGAGGAAACCAGAGCGAAACATCGCCAAACAGGCTCTGGATTATAATCCTCAAGGAAGACTTCGGGTTGGTCGACCATGTAACACATGGAAGCGAGCGGTTGAGCAGGAGGCCAGAAGAATAAACAAGTCCTGCAACAGCTTAAGGCCGATGATCAGGATCGCGCCTTGTAGAAGAGAGTTGTTTCTATCCTATGTCCCTATAGTGGATCTTAACAGGAATTTGATTGATTGATTGAGGAAATAATGGCAAAAATGTAATATTTGGATATAACAGTAGTGGGTGAACATGGAGCGCATTTCAAAATGGTGCACTTTTCGAAATTTCAAAACGTTATATCTCAAAACCAAGTATTGACATTAAGTTTAAATTGGTTAAGAGCTTTTTTCTAAAACCATGCTGCTGATCATAAAGAATAGGATTGATTATTCTGGTATTTTTATCGCAGATAATTTTTTCGAATAATTTCTGTACCTCAACATTTCATTTGTATCCATTCTTGTGGATGAGCGTGATTCGAAGATTTCCAGGCAGAAGAAAAAAATCCTGATGACAGTGACTTCTTCAAGAGAAAATATAGAGGTGATGTTGGTGTAGTTGTAGGGTTCAGTGTAGTGGGTAGAACGTTGGTCTACAATGCGAATGTCAGGAGCTCATCCCGGTCGACGTATAGTTTCATTACATTAATTGCGTGGGTATTTCTTGGCCACCTCAATCTGCGAAAATGAAAATTCGCAGATAGATGATTGTGCGAAGAGCTAACAACCTTTTCACAATAACAAAAAAAAAATTTAATAAACCTGACGGTCAGGAGGTCAAAAGCCCGATTTGGGCTGTAATGCTATTAAAGAGAAGAAAATGGTTGATGGGCACACTTTGATGAGGAAAAGGATAGAATAAGATCCGGGCCTAGTCCCTTTTTTACATCAATAGTTATGATAGCATCAAACGCCTAATCGGCGGACAATGAAATATTATTAACAAGTGGAGATACCGAAGTTTTAGGTTCGCAGTGGGTAGGATCTGACTGGGCACCAAAAGCTTCACGAAAACGATTAGCAAACATATCGCAGATTAAATTTTAGCTTTTCTGACCGTGAACTCATAAGTTCAGACTTCTTAGTCTTTGAAAGAGATCTCTATGTTTCCGATCTGAGATTGAAAGGGGGTGGAATATTATTAGCAGTCCGAAGCTGCATACATTGTGTAGTTGTGTGTTTAGGTTTGTGATGATGTACTTACTGAAGACTAGAGATACTCCATACACACACAATTACATCTAGCTTTTCATTACAATTGTGTTTACATCATAATAGAAAAAATTTAGCAAAATTCAAATTTCGGACAAAAATTGGCCAAATTCTACTAGAAGTATTAGTGTGTATCAAGTATCTCTACTGAAGACGAAGGATAGGGATTGATTGCGGTATCATGCAGGAAGAAGGTAGGAACTGGGACTGTATTCGTAATAGGAAGGTAGGGTACAGAAATATTTATTGTCGCTCAAAAACCTCGATTCCGAGTGACCGTCTGTCTGTCTGTCTGTCCGTCTGTCTGCCTGTCCGTCTGTCTACAACTTAATTCTCGAAAACTTTGACCTGTCTTGCTGAAATTTTATATATATCATTTCTAACAAAAAAATAACCTTAAGTTCGTGAACGAGCCAAATCCCCCCACTCCTTCTACCCCTCCCATACAAATTTCATGAAATTTCGAAATTTAAAGAAATTGATTTTTCTCCGAAACCATTTCAGCTATCAGCTTGAAAATTAGGTCATAGTATACCGATATGAATATCGTTGACATCAAAAAATATTGATCTGATCCTTTCACTCCTTCTACCACCTCCCACACAAATGCACAATTTTCAAAAATGCATTTATTCGCTTTTCATTGCAACTAGTAAAGCTAAAAGAACTAATTTTTGTCATTATTAATGTTATTACAATTACAACCGATTTTGTGAAAGCTATCACATCACTCTTTCTACCCCCTCCCATACAAATTTCACCAAATTTCGGAATTCCAACTAAATTATTTTTCTTCAAAACCGTCAAAGCTATCAACTTTAAATTTTGAGAAAAGTATACTATTATAAATATCAGTGATGTCGAAAAATTTGGCTTTGATTCAAATACTCCTTCAACTCCATCCTATACAAATGCATAATTTTTGGCAAATGCATTTAATCGATTTTCATTGAAACTAGGAAAATTGCAAACTTCAAACTTTGCAAGAATTTGTCCCTTAGTAATTGCAAAAAATGCTAAAAAAAATATAAACTTCGCTTCACTCCTTCTACCACCCCCCATATAATTTTTTGTATTGAAAATTCATGAAATATATTTCTCCTTCGAATATATGAGTAACAAGGCATTGTGATAAGGATGTTGATAAGCAGATTCAAAATCATCCAAAACCTCTCACTTTTTCTGCCACCTCCCATACAAATGCCATAAATTCAGACAAATTTGTTCAAAAATTATGAAAGCTACAAACTTTAAATTCAGCATGAAACATTTTGTATGCTACGTTCATTGTTATATACAAATAAACTGCCAACAAGTCTGGCGAAACTTTATTATTTTTGGGACAAAATGCGCATGCGTGGAAAGTCAATATGCAGGACAGTTCTCAATTTAACACTTTGCGGAAACGTTCAAAAGCTCCATATTTCATTCGTTTATTTATACAAGTTTGAGTTTTCATGAAAGGAGGGGTGAGGGGTGATAGTAAGGGTGGGTGGATATTAATAATTTTTTAATTGATTGCTTGAACCAAGTCCAATATTCTCTGTATAGAATGACAGTTTCATAGACGAAGTTGCATAGAATTTTCATTTCAAACATTTATATGGGAGGGGGCAGAAGAGGTAAGGGAATCGTAAAATTTGTGAAGCAATTTTATTTCTTTTCTCTTGTAAGGAGCTTGTAAAAAATTTCAAGTTTGTAGCTTTTAATTTGTTAGTTATTAGTTGATTTAATGAAATTGGTCGAAATCATACTTTTGAGTGGGAGGGGGTAGAAGTGCAAGTGCGATTTCAAAACTTTTAACGTAATTTCATTTCAAATATTTTTGTAAGTTTTTGTGCAAAACTTCAAATTGATAGCTTAAAAATGGTCGGAAAAATAATTTTGTATGGGAGGGGGTGAAAGTTTTGAAGATATTCGACCAGTTAATATTTCAAACTCTTAGAGATTTTTCTTAAATGCATTTCGCAAATTTTCAAGTTTCTATGTAAAAATTTCATTCAAAAATTTTCAGTTTATGTGTTTCTTTCATTGCACACCTTGTGCACGTTAGACCCCCACTTCGGTGCATAACAATTTTGGAACAAATTATTATTTTGTTTTCTATGTACATAAATAAATGTGTCGACGTGCAAAATTTAAACTTTGTATCTTTTACCAGAGCCCTAAAAAAATCACTCAAAATTTTCAACATTTTTGCTTTCACCTCCCTCCCCTTA
Organism: Chorisops tibialis; assembly: GCA_963669355.1. Classification (NCBI taxonomy): domain Eukaryota; kingdom Metazoa; phylum Arthropoda; class Insecta; order Diptera; family Stratiomyidae; genus Chorisops; species Chorisops tibialis. The sequence continues at coordinate 163,681,507 of OY770263.1, read as the reverse complement.
CACCACCCAACTTAAATTTCTTGCCAAAATTAAAGACTATATAGTTCTACAATCTGAAAAATTTTTGATTTGATATCTGTACTCAATTTTGAGATATAGTGATTTGTAGTTTTGGAAATGCTCCCCATTTCCCCCCACTACTATTATGTCCATATGTTATATTTTTTTCATATTTCGCTAGCAAAGCTTATTATACGTTTCAAGTTGCAATTTATTTTTCAGTGTTTTTCTTTGCACCCCCCACCCCCCACCCCCTGATCCTCACGCTTACCATAATTAGCTTCTATCTTAACTGATTCTAGTAGATCTACATGCCATCTTAATGGTCTCAAACTATCAAGTTTTGGTATGGTAAGTAATTTCGAAGATATAATGATTTCAAAAAAAAATTCGGCTGACAATTAATAAAAAAATTAAATTTTTTCTAAAAGTTGTCCCACAAACTCCTCTATATGTATGTTGATTTTTAGTTTCCTAGCTGTAGCCATGGTTGAGATATTTGAATTCGTACTTTTCGATTTCACCTCCCCCTGAACCCGTACACCTCCCAAAATGGGTATTCGCCTGAGATCCGCAACTAGTTCAATCCCCCCAAAAATGAACTTTCTATCTTGAAGGGTTTGGGTGTTAATGTGCGCTGAGCGTACACGTCGGTGTACGGCGTACAGACAGACGGATTTTTTTTTTTTGCATTTTTAGGCTATTTTAGTCATGAAACGCGAAAGAACCAAAATTTCAGGGTAGCAAATTTTTTTTTTTTTTTCAAGTCGATCACAATACTTTATTATTAAAATAATAAAGTAAAACTACAAACCTCTTCCCTCTGCTTTTACCACCTCCCACACAAAAGTGGATATTTTTATTCGAAAGAATTTGATATGACTATTTTTTCCAGCGCAATAAACTATTTCCTATTTCATCTAGAGAGTCATATGATTGGGCTTTACGCTCAATCATAATTCTATTATGTTTGTCTATGACTAATCGACTTGGAGAAGGCCAACAATGGCTGAAACAGCGGAGAAGGCAGACATGCGCCAACAGAGGCCGAAAAGAGGCGACGGAGTTGAAAGATGAACTTGGTAAACGTAAGTTGTCCACGGCCAGAAACAAGGCACAACTGATAAACGGAATGATGGATGCGTTGGAAGCTGAGGAACACAGTGCCAAAAGCTATGAGTTTTTCATCGAGCAGGAGGCCGAACAGGAGATAGAGCAACAAATTATACTGCAAAATACTGCGGCAAATTTTGAATCTTCGGACTCAATGATGCACCTAAAGTCGGCGCTACCCAATGAGGTGAACATTTGGCTCATATACTGACCTCCAAGTTTTGAGTAAATTATTCGACGATTGACATAGCAAGTGCTCTGCCACCCCGTGAAGAAATGTGAAGCACACAAAAAGACCGAAAATGAGCCGAATATGTTCCAACACGAACGTTGGGCGCTTGACATTGGACACTCGTAGCTATCGCATCGCACACACAATGCGTCCAAAGTTGAAGGGTGTTCGAAGTAGCATCGTGTAGCGCTAGTTTAATACAAAAGTCGATGGAACAAATGAGCCATCAAAATCAACTTATGATGACTAAAATGGAGGAACAAAATAAAGACCTAAAGGAACACTTCAACCAGCAAGACCAACAGCTGAAAGAAGATCTTAAACAGCGAAATCAAAAAATTATTAATAAATTGGATGGACTGAGTAAGCAAATCGAAGAACAGCTGGATGTGAAGCTTCAAGAACAAAAAATGATTCCAGCAACCATAGGACGGATCTGCAGCCGAAATCTTGTAGACCACTTCCGTCGAACAGCAGAGCGGATTTCAGTTTCAAGCGCAGACCTTTGATCTTCGATACGGTGGAGATCACAAGCGGGGAATTTATAAAGCGCAACTTTGCAGCCGTATACAGGAACCCGGCCAAACTCTACAACAACTTGCACAAGATTTTGAAAGGCTGGTGTTATTATCGTTTCCCAACTTGGATCTGGAAAACCGCAATGAATGATAATGGACGGAATGGAATGGAATTCATCAATGCTCCTCTGGATGGAGAGCTACAACAGGCGTTAAGATTGGCGGGCAAGAAAACACCACAGGAAGCTTTGGTGTACGCTCTGAACTTTGAAGCTGCTAAACAAATGTCGCAAGGTAATTCGAGAGCCTGAAAAATAGCTGCGACCATCGAATGCTTCTGGCAGAGATTAAAACAAAACGCAAATGACCGAGGGAGCGTTGTATGCTGTTAGGAGAGTTCAAATGTCGAGCGCATAAGACGTGAATGAAGCGAAAAACAACCAACAGGAACGAATTGCTCAAGATGTGTCACCAAACCAGTCCTTATCCGCGAATCCGGAAAGTTACTATCGGAACTGAGCCCAGTAAGCAAAGCGTTAGCTACAAATTTCCTCAATGTTGGAACTGTAGGCAGACAGGACGCTTACGATGTAACTGTAGTAACTCTTTAAGTTTTCGAGAACGTAATTTGGTACGACTGTTCAGTCGTCGATGTCAAAAGGGAGAGATCACCAAGGCCTCAGCCTAATTGGGAAGGACCATACCAAATCATCACCGGAATAAATTGTGGAGTATGCCGCACGCCTAGAACAAAGAAGAAGAGATTTGTCAAATTGATGACGTACCATGAGCATCCTAACTATAGTGAAACTCTGTTCGGGGCGAACAAGGGAGTAATGTCACATGTTACCCCAAGTTGCTCGCCGAACGTTTACGTATTCAGCTGTCTACTATTCTGCACACACATACGCACACATATTTAATGAGTCATCGAATCGGATAAAAAGGCGAGCACTTGCGATGAGTGGGCAGTCGGGATTGAGAAGGCAACCGACAGAGCGCGATTAGTTCGAGTCTGCCGAAGTTATGAAAACGATTAAGTCGTGTGATTAACATCGCGAATATGAAGGCAATACAGTGATTATTGAATGACGATTAAATAAATTTTGTGGTTATTTAATTGAAAAGCGAACTAGTTTTATTTTTACTTGAGTCCAGAGCCCTTAGCGCACTTCAGTATGTTAAATAGCCGAATTTGTCAGAGAAGATGTACAAACATCAGCCTGGAGTGAAATTTTGGAAAACTTAATTGCATCTCATATACATATCATTAATAAATAACAAGAATCGTCGACCAATGTGAAATTTTACGTGATATTTCATAAAGCATTTCAATTACTTTGGAATACACGAAAGCTTGGCAACGCTCCTATAATAGTTAAGGTACGTCTATACCGAATACGCAGAGCGAAGTAAAAGGTCTGCATATGGAGATGCGGATTGCACTAGCAATTTTAGCTAAACTTAAAACTATTGGATTAGGCGATAGTATAGATATAGTTTGGTCTTGTCACAGCTTTTAAGCAAACGTAATAGAAATAAAACTATCTACCTATATGTAAACCAAATTAGTTTTGAAAAATTCAAAATTTCCACTTACATATTCTTGAGCCAATTTCGGTAAATACTTTTTCTTCTGCTCCTCCGTTCCGACCTTCATTAATAACGAATTAACCAACGTATTATGGATATCAACGAAAGCTGCAACAGCCGGATCAACTTTAGCCAATTCTTCGACAACTAAAATTGTCGTTAGGAAATTGCAACCACTTCCGCCTAATTCTGTATCAATTTCAATGCCCATCAAGCCATTTTGGAACATTGCGTCAACTACGGATTTTTCGAATAAATTATTTTCGTCCATTTTTCGAACGTACGGTGCGATCTGTTCCTGTGCCAGTTTAGCAACTGGAAAAAAGAAAAAGGATTATTATTTTTTATGATTTTAAATTTGATTAATTTTCAGCTTTAACTAAGTGAGATATATCTTTTTGTCAACATTAAAAATTAAGCCATTTTGTATTGGTTTTGTCCGAAAATATGGTATACATTTGGGAAAAAAATCAAATCAAACTAAAATTAAATATCAAAAATAATATTAAATTCATTTCAGTATCACAACATAACTAAATACAAAAATTTTAGTGTAATCCAACTTTAAGTAAAGTGAGATTTAACCTTGTTGAAAGCTTCTTCTGAACATACATATATACTTTTCACAACGAAGTCTTAGCTTTTTTATAAAAGGAATTTTATAGGAATTTCTTCCTTCTGATTCCATACACACATCGTAGTTTTTAATTTGCTGGTTATTAGTAGATTTATTGAAATCTGGTCGAAATCATACTTTTATCTGCGAGGGGGTCGAACGGCAAGGAGGTTTTAAGAACTTTTGGTGTAACTTTATTTTAAATATTTTTAAAAGTTTTTGTTCAGAATTTCAAATTAATAGCTTTTGATGGTTTGGTGATAATTGATGTCTTAAAAATAGTCGAAATAATACTTTTGTATGAGAGGGGTAGATATCTTGAAGGTATTCGACTAGTTAATATTTTAAACTTTTATGGAATTCTTTTAAATAAATTTTCCAAATTTTTTCTAACTTATAAGTTCAACCCAAAATTTTGAGTTTCTGTGCGTTTTTTATTTCACATGAAACCTCTCGTGCAGGTTAGGATAACAGTTCTGGTTCAAATTATTATTTTTTCTCAATGTGCATCCAATAGATGTATGTACATACATGCAAAATTTGAACTTTTTACCTTTTACCAGAGCGCTAAAAAAATCACTGAAAGTTTTCGACATTTTAGCTCACAACGTCCCCGAACTGACAAATATATATTTCAAATATTTCCACATTATATCTGCATTGGATTTTGACATCTGTATAGCGGTTTGAAATTTTGAAAGTGAACCATTTTGTAATGCTGCCCCCCGAAAACTTAAACCATTTGATTTCGCCTCATAGTTGTCCGATTAAGCTAAAATTTTGCACATATCGTTTCTGTTGTAGATTCAAATAGGATAAGGGGAGCTAAACTTAGAAAGCTGAAAAATAAGGGCCACCTTGTTGTAGATGAATCATACGATACTCTAATAATAAAATTAGATTAAATTAAATACTCCAGAAAATATTCCATCTCAAAGTTTGTAGTAGAAGGGGGGTGTAGGTAGTAAAAGAAGTGTTATGATAATTTCACTTTTCGTGTGGAATTCCATATTTTTACTTTAGATGAAATCTGAGAGTATTATAAGTTTGCCACAAAGTTTGTAACGCCAAGAAATAAGGCTCGGAGAAAAAAATGAATGAAACAGAAGTTCATATAATCACTCAAAAATCTCAAAACCGGATGTCCGTCCGTCCGTCCGTCCGTCGGTGTCCTCTCTAGCTTGAGAACGCGTTGATCTAGAAAGTTCAAATTTTGTGCACGTCGTTTTTGACAAAATGACACTATTACGCAATTTCACTATAAATGGATTTGCTCGAAAACTATAAAAGCCATTAGTCTGAAATTTTGAATATATTACTTTTAAGATGATTTCAGTCTATCGTATAAAAATCATACAAGTCCTCCTTCTTCTTTCACCACCTCCCATACAAACTGCACTTTTTCATGAAATACTGTAAGCAAATTTCCTCAGTACGTGCAAAATTGATGCAGCTGAAATTGTGCACTAAGCATTTATTTAGAAATATTGTTAACACCAAAAAAAAATAGGCGAATAGCTTCACTCCTTCTACCCCCACCCATACAATTTGACACAATTCAACAACTTTACGACAAGTCTATTTGCCTGAAAAATATGAATAATACTGATCTGCTATGCCGAATAAACGATGTTTACAGTTATTTCTAAGAAAGTTATTAATAACTCCACCCTCCTTCTACCACCTCCCATAAAAACTGCACAATTTCACTAAATTCATTACACTAAGTTTCTCAGTACCTATTAAATTTTTGAATCCTAAATTTTGTATAAAACATTTTGATAGCAACCTTATTGTAATGTTAAAGAATTAGTTCAAAGCTGTCACCCCCTCTACCACTTACCCTACAAAATTTCTTAAAATAAAAAAAAATCTCTTTCATCTAGAGTATCGTACGATTGGGGTTGACGCCTAATCATAGTCCTGTTATGTTTGTATAATAGTTTTAATCATCGACCAGAAAATTAATAGTTTACATTTCAAAAATAGTTTCATTTTTATGACAGCTGGTAGAAGGAGCGAAAGGATTTGGGCGATTTTGAAACTACTACCTAGTAACGTTTAGTATTTGAAGAATTTCGTACTTGTGGAATTTTACTTTATTATTCTAATAATAAAGTATTGTGATCGACACAAGAAAAAAAAAACTTTGCTAACCTGAAATTTGTTTTTTTTTCGCGTTTCATGACTAAATTAGCCTAAGAATGCAATAAAAAAAATCCGTCCCGCCGTACGCCGTCCGCCACACGCCGTACATATGGACTCATATCTCCGAGACCGTTAAAGGTAGAATGTTCGTTTTTGGGTGGTTTGTTGATTGGGTAAGTGAGCTCTATTTTTCAAATTTTGGGGGGTGTTAGGTGGAAGGGGGAGGCGGGGGAGGGAAAAAGTCGAAATCTACACTTGCTAATATCTCCACCACGAATGCAGATAGAAAGTTGAAAATCAGTAGAGATATAGAGAAAGTTGTGGGACAAACTTTAAAAATAATTTAATTTTTTTATCCATTGGCGTCCGAAAAGGGGGGGCTAAAAACAAATTGTCGGTCGAATTGTTTTTTCAAATGACTATATCTTCGAAATTACTTATTGTAAAAAATTCATATTTTGGGACCATTAAGGTGGCATAAAGTTCCATTGAAATCAGGTTACAAAGTGGCTAACTATTGTAAGGGGGAGGGTAAGGGGGGTGCAAAGAAAAACACTTAAAAATGAATATCTCAACTATCTCTTAAGCTATGTAATTGAAACGTAAAACGTATATTAAGCTATACTAGGGAAATACAAAAAAAATGTAACATGTTGAAATAATAGTAGTGGGCGGAAATGGGGAGCATTTCAAAAATGGCGTACTTTTCAAAATTACAAATCCTTATATCTCAAAAAATAGTACAGATATCAAATCGAAAATTTGTCAGATTGTAGAACATAGTAGTTAATTTTGATAAAAATTTTAAATTGGGAGGTGTAAGGGGAGGGAGGTGACAAGCAAAAATGTTTTTTTAGGGCTCTGGTGAAAGATACAAAGTTTAAATTTTGCATGTGGATACGTCTATTTAATGTACATACAAAAATAATAATAACTTGATCCATAATTGTTATAAACCGACCCCCCCCCCTAACGTGCACAAGGTGTTTCATGTGCATTGAAAAAAAACTCATAAACTGAAAATTTTTGAGTGATTTAAGGTAGAAACTTGAAAATTTACGAAATGAATTTAAAAAAAATCCCTAAATATACGAAATATTAACTGGTCGGGAATCTTTAAAACTTCTACCCTCTCCTATACAAAATTATTTTTTCGACCAATTTTAAGAAATCAATTATCACCTAACTATTAAAAGCTATCAATTTGAAATTTTGCATAAAAACGTACAAAAATAATTGAAATGATGTTGTTTTAAAAGTTTTGAAATCACGCTTGCCCTTCTACCCACTCCCATACAAAAGTCTGATTTCGACTAATTTCATTTAATCAACTAATAACCAACAAATTAAAAGCTACGAACTTGAAATTTTGTACGAGCACCTTACAATAGAAAGGAAAGAAAATTGCATCACAAGTTTTATGATTCCCTTACCTCCTCTACCCCCTCCCATACAAAATTATTTTTTCGAGCATTGTGAAGAAATAAGTTATCAGCTAACTCTTAAAAGCTATCAATTTCAAATTTTGCATAAAAACTTATAAAAATAATTCAAATGAAGTTGCTTTAAAAGTTTTGAAATCGCGTTTGCCCTTCTACCCCTCCCATACAAAACTATGATTTCGACCAATTTCATTAAATCAACTAATAACCAACAAACTAAAAGCTTGAAATTTTATACAAGCACCTTACAAGAGAAGCGAAATAAAGCTACACATTAAATTTCACGATTCCCCTACCTTCTCTACCCTCTCCCATACAAATGTTCGGATTCGTGAATGTAAAATACACCGAATTTTATGAAAATTCTATGCAACTTCGTCTATGAAACTGACATTCTATACAAAGAATATTGGACGTGATTCAAGCAATTAATTAAAAAGCTATTAACATCCACCCACCCTTACTATTACCCCTCCTCCTCCCCTCATAAAAACCCAAACTTGCAGAAACGAATGAAATATTATTAAATTGACAACAGCCCTGCCCTAGAACTCCCTTTCACTTAGCCTTCCCTAACCACTCTAACCTGCATATTGACTTTCCACTTATCCGTAACTTGTCCCAAGAATAATAAAATTTCGCCCGACTTGTTGGCAGTTTATTTTTGATGCTTTCTGCAACTATTATAAAGCCAGAATCTACTTAGATTCTGGCGAAATTGTGTTTTCTTCGATATAATCGAATTAATAAATTTTTCAAAATTGTGCATTTGTGTGGGAGCTGGTAGAATAAGTGATCGGGTGGGAATATCCGAATCGAAGTTAAAGGTATTCCACAAATTGACTCTAAAATCCTATAAAACCGATGTATATTCTTACCTCGATGCAGGTGGAGTCTTGAACAAACACCAAATTAATTATTTGTTTTGTATAATAGTTCAACCTCGGCGTTTCTGGCGGTTAAATAAAATATGCATTTTTGAAGAAATTGCACTCGTTTAAAAATTTAATTTTCGCCAAAAGTTTGAATCAAAAAATGCTGCCTAAGTGAAGAGTTGTAAAACGATCGCTGAAGCTACTTCCATACATTTCAATGTTCTAAGCATTCTCACAATGTGAGGAACTCAATATTTCATGTGCTGAGATCTCCTCTACGCCAAATTTCAAAACTCCATTTCACGAACAACCTCTTCAAACTTTCGGTTATTGAATGAATCCTTTCGGTAATATGCTTGTTTTGTAGCAATATTCAATACGCTTCTCTTATAACAATTTTCGGTGAAAAACACACGAAATTATGTTTTCAACTTTCAAAGCTCTAATTTAAAGCAAACGAAAAATTTTCTTTGAGCCTACCCATCAATGTCATCTGCGCTTGTATCGTAATAAAGTAATAATTTGCACAACCAAACAATTAGAACCTGGAGTTAGGTTTCAACCTATCGCTGAAATGAATTTAGAGTTTCCTTGAACAATTTATTTTTAAACAATTTGGTTTCATTTTCCATTAAATAAATTGCTCGAAAATCCCAAAATCCAACACTGTAATTATTCTACTGCACTGCACTGTAGAAAAGAAGACTTAAAAGTAATGTCGTGGCAGCACTTTGCAGAGACATTTCTTGGTAGATATGCTGCGTTTTTCAGATACCATAATCTATAGGATTAAAAGCGAAGTGAAAAAGTGACATACGTGTCATTTGAATGCTTTTTATAAATCATGAGTGAAATTATTTTTTCTCACCGATTTCACCCCCTGACAAGATAAGGTCACATATCATATGGACGGTCACATATTCTCTCAGATTTGATCTCTTATCTGGGGTTTTATTTGACCTGTAATGTGCAACGAAAATTGCATCTGTCAATCAAGAAATATATTTTTAAGATAACAATTTTGAAAAAATCACAACGATACTTTTACAATTGACTAAGTCATTTTATGAGTTATAATATTCCCTAAAAAAATTCGTTTTGATTATTATGATTTAAATAATTAATAAAGTCTCTGATTTTAATTTAATTTAATTTTAATTTTTTCGAATAATTTAACGTGGACAAAACTTAATTATTAATGGTCATAAATCAATATCATAAATGGCCAAAATTTCAAAACGAGTACACATACACAATATCGACCACTTAAAACGTTTAACTACTATTAGGGTGTAGCCTAGTGGGTAGCGTGGTGGTCTACAATGCGAAGGCCGTGAATTCAAATTACGGTCGGCGCATAATTTCACCACACTGCCTGCTTGGGTATACCTTAGTCACCTCAATCTACGAAAATGAAAATTCGAAGATAGAGGGTTGTGCGAGGGTCTAACAACCCTTCCACAATAAATAATGAAAATGTTAAGGAACCTGAAGGTGACTAGGCCAAGGCCCGATACGGGCTGTAGTGCCATTGTAGAAGAAAAAAACGTTTAATTATTTATATAATTAGCTAAGTTGTATAAATAACTGAACGTTATTGAACGAAATGTTATCAGAAGAAGTAAATTATGTCGAACAAAAAAGCAATCGATAAATAAATAGATAAGCATCAATATAAATCGACAGGAACGATGATGAATGTACAAAAATCAATGTATTATATAACTAATTAAGCTTTGTTTAATTGAATAAAAATTTAATTAGATTAAACCCATTTTAAGCGCTCTTGGCGGAAACAAAGAAAATTGTGCGGGTTTTTCGAGGAATACTAGCAGAACAGCGCTTATACTACGGGATCAAACTGATTTGTATACTTTAATCGAGATTTCGTTATAGCCGGCTTCAGTGTAAGTAAACAAATATATTATCAAAGGAATTCAATTAAACGATTTCAGTCAACCGTATACAAATTATTCGTGTCCTCCGCCTGCTTTCACCACCCCCCAAACAAACTGTACTTTTTCATGAAATGCTCTACACCAATTAATGTGCGTATATAAATTATCGAGCTGAAATTGTACACCAAATATTTGTTTAAAATTATTTGTAAGACCGAAAATATAAGACGCTAGCTTTACCCCTTCTGGCCCCTTCCATACAAAATGACACAATTTTGCAATTCGACAACAAACGGATTTGTTCGAAAAGCATTAAAGCTATTGATCTGAAATGAAATACTCTAAACAAATTTACTCAGTACGTGTAAAATTTAACGAGCTGAAATTGTGCACTAAATATTTATTTAGAATTATTAGTAATACCGAAAAAAATTGGATGATTAGCTTTATTCCTTCTACCCCCTCCCATACAATTTGACGCGATTTCACAACTTTACAAAAAGTCGATTTTCCTGAACAGTATGTACGCTACCGATCTGCAATTAAAAATATATCAAAAGCATGATGTGCTCAGTTATTTCTGAAAAATTCATGAAGAACTCGCTCCTCCTTCTACAACCTCTCATCCAAACTGCACAATTTCACTAAATCCAATTCACTAATTTTCTCAGTACCTATTAAATTTTTGAATCCCAAATTTTGTATAACGCATTTTGGTAGCTGAGATATAAAGGTTTGAAATTTTGAAAAGTACATTATTTTTAAAATGCTTCATTCCCCTCCCCTACTACTATTATGTCCAAATGTTATATTTGTTTCATATTCCGCTAGGATGTCTTAATATATGGTCCAAGTTTTAATTACATAGCTTGAGAGATAGTCGAGATATTAATTTTTAAGTGTTTTTCTTTGCATCCTTTACAATAATGCGCCTCCCCCTAAGTTGATCTGGATCTGTATTCCATCTTATTAATCTTAAAATATGAATTTTTTATAGTAAGTTATGTCGGGTGAAATAAAAACTCTTTTCGTGTTTTGCCGACAGATGTTTTTGTAGTTGATTATCTCTGATAATACCAAACAGAACTCAGAAAATATAACCATGTTAGAAAGGTAACATTTAAGAGAACATTTTTGACTAACAAGTGCACAATTTCAATTACCTACTTAAAAGTCATTCAAGTTGGAAGTCTCTACCGACGAAATTCGTGTTATTTTTAAGCTTTACTGCCACAAAGGTAAATATGCAACGCAGGCTCGTAAAAAAATGTGTAGTTTATGGAGATGATGCTCCATCGATACTTGTAGTACAATAATGGTTCTAGCGATTTCATTCTAGAAATTTTGATGTCAAAGATGCACCTCGCTCTGGCCACGAAAAAAGTCGGCGAAATTCTTCAAAAAGTTCATGAAAATCAACATTCGACTACTTATGAAAGCGATGTGGAGCTAAACATTGCTCTGAAAACTCTTCTAAGTCATTTGTGTGCTGCTGGATTTGTCAAGAAGATTGATGAGTGGTTTCCGAATGAATTGATTCCGAAAAATTTACTCTGTCGAATTTGCTCATGCAATCAGTGACCCAGCGAAAAGCACTTGTCGGCATTTTTTAGCCAGAAACCACAGAAGTTCTACAAGGATGGAATCACGCTCTACCAGAAAGATGGCGAAAGGTAATCAATAAGAATGGACAATATTTGGCTTAATTATGTTTTTTTTCAAGCGATGAAAAAATACGGTAGAATTTACTCAAAAGATATGAAAAGAGTTTCTACTTCACCCAATATAAATATTACAAAAAACAATTTGGCATACAATTTGTTTTAAGCCATTCCCCCCCCTCTTTTCGGGCCCCAATGGATAAAAAAAAATTAGATTATTTTTATAGTTTGTCCCACAAACCCCTCTACATGTCTATCGGCTTTCAGCTTTCTAGCTAGAACCAGCTAGGGTGTAGCGAAGGGCTAACAACCCTTCCACAATAAGTAAACAAAATTTTAAGGAACCTGAATATCAGGAGGCCAAGGTCTGATTTGGGCTGTAGCGCCATTGTAGAAGTAGAAGCTAGAACCATGGTTGAGATATTCGAATTAATATTTTGTGGTTGACCGCCTCCTCCTTAACCCCAACACCCTTCAAAATTAGTGTCCAGCTGAGATTAGCACCCATCTATAATTCACCCAAAAACAAACTTTCTATCTTCAAGGGTTTTTTTGGGAGTTAATATGCGTTGAGCGGAATCGTACGGCGTACAGACAGACGGATTTTGTTCTGCATTTTTAGGCTAATTTAGTCATGAGAGGAGAAAAAACAAAATTTCAGGGTAGCAAATATTTTTTTCCAAGTCGATCACAATATGTTGATAAAGTAAAATTAACTTTGGACGCCGAAAAACTATTTCTTCTTCCTGTGCGAAGTACGGGCTACTTCAAAAGGGTGACATATATTGAAAATTTACTAAAAACAAAGGGCAAAAAATTAGTGAAAACCGTTTTTTCAAACGTTGTTAAATTCGTCAAAACATCAATAACACCAAGGTACAATAGGTCCATGGTACATGACCTTCCTCTATATTTCAAAAGAGGCTCGACTAAGTGATAATTTCCAGATAACCTTCTCTGTTATTAAGTTTTTGTTTCTTTCTAGTTTTTACCAGATCTATCAAGCAAATTTGAAAAAATTATGTATGCTATTTGCTGATAAGACGAACTGTTTGTAGAAATTTTGATGAAAAAACTAAAAAAGAAAGAATGGTCTGACTAATTGACTGGACCAATTTTATGAATAGGTATATATGTATACAACAGGCTTAGTTATTTTATTACAGATCAAAGTTAAGGGCCCTCGACACACAACGCGAGTTAAAATATTTCAACTCAAGATTTTGATAGCAGTAGGCTAAATTGTGTGTTGGATAGTGATATTAGAAATATCGAACGGCAAGTGAAAGTATTACAACTCGAGTCCGTGTGTCAAAGGCATTAGTTATTTTATTACAGATTAGAAGTTAATCAAAAGATGTTAATCAAGGAATTAAATAGTTAATAATAGAGTGAAATAGATTTAGATTTATTTTTGGATGCTGTTATTAATTTTGTTAGGTCGCCATAGATTTGTATTATTGATATCTGCTCGTAATTCATCAATACTTTTGTAATAGCACTGTGATTTTTATACCAAGTACATATTAATTATTAATGAGTATTTTCTATGGTCTCATTAAAAATTCCATTAAAACATTTAGCAAATAAACTGAATCTAATTGTTATTTTTTTTTACTTATACAAAAAGCCCAATAGTCCGTCCGACTAGATGGGCCAGATTTGTTCTATCCTGTATTTAAAAAATTAATCTACTAATACTATCGAATTATTTTCATTCATTCTAAATTTACTAATTTTCATAATAAACATAAGAAAATGTAATTCGAACGATCTACACGTAAGCAATTCATGCTGACGTCAAAAACGATCAAACACGTTTTTTAAGTTTAGAAATGAAACCACTATAGATACATACATATTTTGGATATCTACGTATCTTTTTCGCATTATTATTGTTGCTGACTGGCATAATAGCTACACATCAAAACTTTATTAAGAGAATTTTTATTTCCTTCTTGAAAGAAGCTTTTTATTTTCTGATATTAAAAGCGACCTCCCACCCGCCCCAATAGGATGGCATTGAAGGCCATTACAGCTGATCTAGTTGATGAAGCTTTCCAAAAAACGAGCGCGTGGTTCTTCATTATGCGCATGAAGTTATATAACTTTAAAAAAAAAACCACATGTGACAATTTGGCTTAGTAAGAACAAACCGGCCGGCCCCCCAAAATGAATAAATATGAATATATATGCTATATTTTATTAAAGATACGATATATGTACATACTAACAAATCAATTGGTAGGTATGTCGTGTATTACTACATTAAATACTTGATTTATGAGAAATATAAATGTGATCGTTGTTTACAGCAATAATCACCCATTTAAATCAATTATAAGGTTAATTTTGCAGTAAACAAGTTGTTATGATGCAACTAATAAATAATCGATTGATAGTTTTATTTCACTTTCCTTAGAGATTTAAATAATATTGGTCAAAGTTCGCTATTTGCAAATTGTTACAATAATTTCAATTTTGTAAATAAATCTGAAGTATTAGAAATTTAATTGCAATTATTTTCTCCTAAACGTTTTAAGGTGACCGGAATTTAAATCTCACATCGTGCCTAGAAGAATCATCATCATCAATGGCGCGACAGCCCAAATCGGACCCTGGCCTCCTGAAGTCGTCGCCTCCAATCGTCTCGATCCAAAGACCGCGTCCTCCAGCTGCTAATTTTTAGAATGGCTTTGCTGTCTTCATCAACCGAGTCTTCCCATCGCTTGCGTGGTTTGCCTACTGGCCGGTTACCACTCGCTTTGCCTTTAAGAGCACGTTTGGGGATTCTTCTGTCTTCCATTCGCTCTACATGGCCAGCCCACTGCAACTTACGTAACTTGATGAACGTTGAAGCTTCTGGCTCGTCGTAGAGTTGATACAACTCATGGTTGTATCTTATTCGCCATTCCGTTCCTTCCTTCACAGGTCCCAAAATTCTTCGGAGGACCTTTCTTTCGAATGCGTTAACTGCTTTTTCGGAAGTTCGCGTTAATGTCCACGTCTCGCTGCCATAACAGAGCACAGGTCGTATAATAGTTTTATAAATCCGCAGCTTATTGTTCCTGTGCAATTTCTTGGATTTCATTATTGGAAGTACCGAATAATACGTCTTATTTGCAAGTATTATCCGTCGTTTGATTTCGTCTGTTTCATTACCGTCCTTTGCTAGATTAGCCCCAAGATATATGAAGTTGTCCACACTCTCCAAATTATATTCCGCAATTGTTATGTTTTGTCTGATTGGCGTTCTCCTTCTTGTTTGCGTTATTAGTTTTGTTTTGCTTTCATTAATGCGCAACCCGACTTCTTTTGCGGCGGAGTCAAGATTGACAAATACCTCCTTAGCACTAGGGAAGGATCTTGCTAGAATGTTAATGTCGTCAGCGTATGCTACTAGTTGGGTGGACTTGAATAGTAGTGTCCCGTTGGTGTCGACTGGGATTTTTCGGACGACATACTCTAGTGCCAAGTTGAAAAGCCTAGGGGCTAGACCACCTCCCTGCTTTAAACCACATTCCGTTCGAAAGCTAGTTGTGGAATCGGTTTGTATTCTGACTTGGGATTCAGTGTTCGTCATTGTGAGTCTTGTTAGTCGGACTAGTTTTGGAGGAATTCCAAAGTCAAGCATGATTTGGTACAGTACGCTCCTGTCGATACTGTCGTATGCTTGTTTAAAATCTACGAATATTTGGTGCACGTCTGTGTTATATTCCCAGCATTTCTCAAGCACCTGTTTCACCGAGAATATCTGGTCTGTTGTAGAACGTCCGGTTCTAAATCCGCCTTGGTATTCGCCAATTATTTGATTAGAAGAAGAATACTTTTTCAATTTTACTTGTCCCACAATGGCGCTAGATCTTAACGAGAATTAATTACTCAAACCTACATTGTTTAAAGATAAGTAATTTGTTCACCTATAATTTCTGCATTAATTCGCTTCAGTAAATTTGTATACAGGAGGCCAAATTCCGATTTGGGCTGTAGCGCCATCGTAAGTAAGTAAGTAAGTAAATTTGTATAGTTCACAATATTACGCGAATTATATTCAGATGTCTTGTTTTAAATACCTCATTAATTTGTTTTTTTTAATTTATCGAAATATTTTATTTAGTTCGTTCAATGTTGTTTGCAAATAATCAAAAATTGTATTGAATAAATTAAATTGTTAACACTTTTGTACCACCCTTTAAGATCAGTTATGCGTCATCTATATTCCTTAAAAATATTTTTTTTCGTGTTGTGTATTTTTTGCCGACAACTTGCTTACCCCGCCTCCTCTTTTTTTTCGGAATCCAATTTATGTAAATTGATAAATTATTTTTAAAGTTTGTTCCAAGATTTTCAGCTTTCTATTGAGAGCCATAGACGGTCCCAAGCCCGAGTTGAGAAAGGAGGAGGGAACATGGAGTTAACCTGAATGGCCAGTAACAGCAGTGCGTCTCAGGAAGTAGGCAAAAAGTATGACATAGTTGGACTTGCAGCATAGCTGTGAGAACTCCAGCATGTCATATTTAGCTCAAAACTCCCACCCTTTTTCTACTAGGGTGTAATAAATAAGTAGGACCGGTCCTCCAGGTCGGGGGTTGGGCGAGGCGCCGACAATGCATCACCGGAAAAAGAACACTGTCCAGAAACCTGAAGAACAGCCTCGGAAAGGATGGACTCAACGGCAACGACCCCGCAAACGAAAAATGGACTACTCTATTGGATCTTGGAATGTTCGATCCTTATTTAGGACAGGAGCTCTGAAAGAGTTTCTCGAAGAAGTGGCAAAACACAACATTAACATAACTGCCATCCAAGAAACGAAATGGCTCGGTCGCGAAATCATGGACATGAGATCACACACAATCTATCCAAGTGGAAAATTGTCGGGAAGCAGAGAGTTTGGAGTCGCTTTTGTCGTTGACAAAAAATTTAAACAGCAGGTCACGAGCTTCAAACCAATAAGTGAAAGATTGTGTGCAATCCGAATAAAGACTAAATTTTTCAACACTTGGCTGATCAACGTTCACGCACCAACAGAAGACAAGGACGATGTAACTAAAGACGAATTTTATGCCACCCTAGAGACAACCTATGACTCACTGCCCTCGAATGACCTAAAAATTGTCTTAGGGGATTTTAATGCAAAAGTCGGAAAGGAGGAGGCTCATAGAGGAACAACAGGAGGGCACAGTCTCCTTGACATAACCAACGACAATGGCCAACGTCTTATTGATTTCGCAAGCAGCAAAAATATCATAGTAAGCTCTACGTGCTTCCCACATCGCGATATTCACAAACGAACGTGGGCATCACCAGATGGTCACACCTTCAACCAAATAGACCACGTTCTTATTGAGAAAAGGGCTGCTTCCAGCATACTTGATGTACGAACTCTCCGCGGTGCGAATTGTGACTCTGATCACTATCTAGTCAGAGCTAAGTATCGATGCAAAATAGCTTGTCGTGGGTATTCGAAAACGAGTAGAGCTCGCAAATTCAATGTCGACAAGCTTAACGACGAAACGGTGGCGCAGGCTTACATGCTAGCATGTAATAAACACCTGACACCAATATATGAAAATATCCAAAATATGCCAGTGGATAATGCGTGGATGAAAATACGAGACGGCATCAAATCCTCCGCGGAAGAGGTATTAGGATATCAAGCACGGCGAAAAAGTAATGATTGGTTCGACCAAGAATGTCGCGACGCAATAGATAGAAAGAACGAAGCTTACAAAATTTTTACTGAACGACCAACACGAGCCAAAAAAGAAAGATATGACGAGCTTAGGCGATATGCGAAAAAGACCTGCAGACGAAAACAAAGGAAGTACCATAATGACAAGATACAAAAAATGGACGACGACATGAGAAAAAATAATACGCGGGGCGCATACGCCATAGTAAAAGACTTGAAAAAGGGATATAAACCAAAAACCAGTCTCTGCAAAGACGCAGAGGGCAATATCATCAGCGACACAGAAGAAATCAAAAGGAGATGGGCTTCATACTTCGAACATCTTTTGAATCCCATCCCAGTAGCACCGATAACGACAGACAACATTTCAATTCAAGCCTCAACTGACGAAGATGAACCATCATCGACACCACCCACGCTTCCTGAAATCAAAGCAGCCCTATGTGACCAAAAACGAAACAAAGCGCCGGGAATTGACGAAATACCAGTTGAACTTCTGAAGAACGGTGGAAACTGTGGCGCTGAAATACTGCACAGCATGATATGCAAAATTTGGACAGAGGAAATCATACCCGACGACTGGCGAAAAAGCATTATATGTCCAATTTACAAGAAAGGAGACAAACTCTGCTGTGAGAACTACAGAGGTATATCATTGTTGTGTACGTCCTATAAAATACTGACAAAAATAATTGAACGTCGTCTTAAGCCCTATACTAATCAAATAATTGGCGAATACCAAGGCGGATTCAGAACCGGACGATCTACAACAGACCAGATATTCTCGGTGAAACAGGTGCTTGAGAAATGCTGGGAATATAACACAGACGTGCACCAAATATTCGTAGATTTTAAACAAGCATACGACAGTATCGATAGGAGCGTACTGTACCAAATCATGCTTGACTTTGGAATTCCTCCAAAACTAGTCCGACTAACAAGACTCACAATGACTAACACTGAATCCCAAGTGAGAATACAAACCGATTCCACAACCAGATTTCGAACGGAATGTGGTTTAAAGCAGGGAGATGGTCTAGCTCCTATGCTTTTCAACTTGGCACTAGAGTATGTCGTCCGAAAAATCCCAGTCGACACCAACGGGACACTACTATTCAAGTCCACCCAACTAGTAGCATACGCTGACGACATTAACATTCTAGCAAGCTCCTTCCCTAGTGCTAAGGAGGTATTTGTCAATCTTGACTCCGCCGCAAAAGAAGTCGGGTTGCGCATTAATGAAAGCAAAACAAAAGTAATGACGCAAACAAGAAGGAGAACGCCAATCAGACAAAACATAACAATTGCGGAATATAATTTGGAGAGTGTGGACAACTTCATATATCTTGGGGCTAATCTAGCAAAGGACGGTAATGAAACAGACGAAATCAAACGACGGATAATACTAGCAAATAAGACGTATTATTCGGTACTTCCAATAATGAAATCCAAGGAAGTGCACAGGAACAATAAGCTGCGGATTTATAAAACTATTATACGACCTGTGCTCTGTTATGGCAGCGAGACGTGGACATTAACGCGAACTTCCGAAAAAGCAGTTAACACATTCGAAAGATGTTGATGTTGATTGAGAGCCAGTTGAGATTTTCGCATATAGCGATTTGTAATTTTGAAAAGTGGGCCATTTTTGAAATGCTCCCCTTTTGCCCCCATTACTATTATGTCCACATGTTATTTTTTTTTTTTATATTTCGCTAGTGCAGCTTAGTATACGTTTCAAGTTTCAATTACATAGCTTACGAGACAGTCGAGATATTCTTTTTTAAGGGGTTATACTAGTCTGGCGTGCTGAAAAATGGATCTTTTTTTGGAAATGTTTTTCTCAGTTATTAATGAATGGATTGAAATGAAATTTTGAAGTATAATTAGACATATATTTAGGCATACACACAATTTTTTTTGTCAATATTTTATACAAAATGGTGCCGTGAAACTATATTAGTTAAAACCATGTTTTTTCCGAGGCGGCAAACGGCGTAGTCGGTTTCAGCACTCCTATGGCACCTAGACCAAAATAATTTTTTTTTTCTTAAAATATATTACTTCTTCTTTGGAAGTACACGGGATAATTTATTTTTTTTGAAAATTCGCAAATTGGCATCAACTTCAATTCTTTTTCGATTTTTGGGGCAAAAATCGACCGTAAATTGTTTATAACAAACGTAATTTTTTATCAATCAAAAAAACCCCGTGTACTTCCACAGATTATCTATCTGAGAAGTAACAGTTAAAATTTCAAGTAAATCTGATGAAGATTGGCTGAGTTCCAGGCAACGCCAGTTCGAAAAACCCAGTTTCGAGAAAAACACGTTTAAAGTTTTATGACGCATGCATGTGCGCTCTAAAGCACTTAAAAAAACAGGTTATAAAAATTATTTTCAGTCACTTTTCACCCAAAATTGCTTTAAGATATTATTCTTTGATAGTTTATACATCATTTAAGCCAAAAAAAAATTTTAGACAAAATTTTTTTTCCAGACTAGTATAACCCCTTAAGTGTTTTTCTTTGCACACCCTGACCCACCCCTTACAATAATCACCTTTTTCTAAACTGATTCTGGTGGATCTTTATGCCACCTTAATGGTCCCAAAATATGAATTTTTTGTGATTAGTAATTTCGAAGATATAATCATTTGGAAAAAAAATTCGGCCGACCATCTTTTTTAGCCCCCCCTTTTCGGACGCCAGTTATCCCACCACACTCTTCTTACCTCTGCTGATTTTCAGCTTCTTATCTGCATTCCTGGTGGAGATATTAGCAAGTGTAGTTTTTTACTCTTTCCCTTCCACCTGACACTTACCAAAATTTAGATAATGGAGCTCAGTTACCCAATCGACAATCCAAAAAAGATCATTCCAGCTTTAACGATCTCGAACACAGGAGTCCATATGTACGACGTACGGCGGCACGATTTTTTTTTTGCATTTTTAGGCTAATGCGAAAAAAAATTTCAGGGGTAGCAAATTTTTTTTTCTATGTCGATCACAATATTTTATTATTAGAATAATAAAGTAAAATGTCAGTCTTCGAAATTTGAATTATAACTACCGCATGCAATCCGGTCAGATTCGATTGAGAGACACCGCGACGCAACAGCACATCGCTGTTAACGGCAACCGCCCACAAATTGATAAGACCATCGATGCTATCGCTCTCTGGTTGCAACGTAACGTCCAGAGTTTTCGAGTTACAAAACCCTTACCACGACCGCTAGTGGTCCAGCGTCATTTCTGATACCATCTTCTTCGTCAAGCGTAATCCGTGAACTGCTCGATGCCTTGATAAGAAACAGGAAAATCGATTGCATACCACCATCATGATCCCCTCTGCATCAAGAAAACTTGATAAACCATTTGGGTAAAGTGACCAAAATGATCCCCTAGCCATATGTGGGCTAAAAATCGTAAAGTGCTTTATTTGGTGTCCCTAATACTTTCTGTGGGTCAGAAAAACCCAAAGCAGCCGGGAACACATGCATATGCCCTGGAATCCAAAAAAACCCTCAGATTGCGAAAGGTTAATACACAAGACTCCTGTTCAACAGGCGAATAAAGTCCGACCCTAGGCAAAAAGTAAGGGACGAAAAAGTGGCTAATTGTCACTTATGGCTTAGGTAGAAATATCCGACTTACCGGATTTCTGCTGGGATGTAGGATTTCCAGACCATCACCACGTTATTGCCCAGTCCGCAAGTTCTCAACGGTTGCTCGCTCGGTACATGTTTCCAAGAATATCTGGTCGGATTCGACTGAGAGACACCGCGATTCACTGCCATCGCCCCACAGTGATCAGACCATCGATACTATCCTCTTCAGGCTACAACGAAACGTCCAGAATTTCCGAGTTACCAAGCTCTTGCCACGAGCCGGTAGTAGTCAAGCGACATTTACGATACCAACTAAATACGTGAACTACTTGAAGCCGCGATGCGAAGCAAGAAAATCGAATGCATACTACCATCCATCACGATCCACTCCGACCAGAGCATAAAATCTACAATCCATTCAGACACCCATTGCCAGTACATCGATAGTAGTTTTGTATGTTCTTTGCTTCATTTGTGCTTCCTGCTAATTTCCCACCACCTATGCCGATCGGAATTCCGGTACGACAGTTCCAAGAGAGAGCCTACCGACGGTGGGAGCAACTCGGCTATTCCTGCGACTACCGCCTGGCCGCGGAAGAACTCCTTGCAAACCAGTTTTGCATCTACTTCGATACCCTTCTCCCCCCCCCCCCCCAACCGACACCTTCTTACTCAGTCCCTTTGGTTCCGGTGCCCGTTTGACCACCTCAGGCCTCTCCACCACCAGCTCCTCAGAGCTCAGGAGAGCTGCCTTCGCCGCTGCAATCTCCTCTTCTCCCCTCTCCTTTAAAGTCTCAGTCAAAGCCGCCCCAATATTTAACTGGGACTGTTCGGTCCATGGAATCGGAGTCAGAGCTTTTCCCCGTCATCTTAATGGCCTAAGTCGGTACTTTCCTTTACTACAGGACTGGATCCGAGGACTCACTTTCCGTTGAGAACTCTACAAGAACAGCCTTATTCTTCTCCTTATCTTTTACACTCTTTCCCTTTTAGGGCTGAAAGCCCATATGCAGCATAATGCTTATGGAACGAAATTACCTTTTTTTTGGTGTGCCCTGTTTGTCAAAGAGCTAAATTCCCACCGCTACAAATCGGTCGCAAGTATCGGGGTTACTTGATAAGCTGTTTGAGTAAAACGTGCCATAAAGACCGCGTAGGGTGTTCAAAATCACTCACTGTACTTCTTATCTGACATACATGATATTTAATTGAATTGAAAGGTAATTTTTAACGCTTTCTTTAGTAGGCCACTGTTAATGTAATTCATTAAAACTAAGCAGCAATATCGCTACATAGAAGCTCCACAACCAAAGTTTCTTCTCAATTGGATGAATGATATAGGCACGCATAAGGTACATAGGTCCATTCATCCAGACAAACATAGATGAACTCGGGGCGGAGTGGGTTACTAAGTTGAAAATATGTTTTAGAAACATAAAAGGATTAATTAAGGGAGCTACGATTTTTCTGTAAATACATTATAATGTGATAATCACAAAAATACATTAATATCGTAAGCAAACAAAAGAATAGCATTTTTGTTTTCAAAAATATGTCATTTGCCCTGTTCTGCCCTGGGCACGGGGCAGCAACCCCGTTCTGCAGGTTATTATAAAAACATATAAAACTAGTGGAAATGCAGAAAAATAAGTTTGCTCTACTAACTACAAGCATATACTAACTGTAGTTATAATGCAAAGAAGCATGAACACCTTACCAGTTTCAATACAGGAGCAAAAAAAAAATAGAATGAAGATTTAACGTACCAATGCTCAAGAAAACTAGACTAACATGGCTGCCGTAGTTGAACAGTAACAGTATGGTCTCGTTCTACGTATTGCCGTTCATTAGCAGCACCTCCTTGACATCGAAAAGCGTCGATCTTCATACCGCCCCGGTACCCTTGTAGATTTACAAAATTCCATCTTTAACTTTTTAAATTGTGAACTTTTTGAATGTATTTGCTTCCGTCATTGTGGCTTTTTTTGTACCTTTTGACTAACATTTAATTTACAGATTTTGTAAAAAATACATAGCAGAACTACAGAACTACAACTGCGGGAAAACCCCAACCATTCGATATGAATGAAAGTTTTAATGACTTTAGAAGGAATGATTTCTCTGCCATATCAATAACCTACTTAACATATACATTATGGTTAAATAGACTAGTATTGTCTCGAATTTTTTTTTAATGCGTTTCTCCAAAATGTGACTTTAGTATCGGAGGTGGTAGAAGAGGCAAGATTTCAACAATTTTTACAGTGGTAGGTTTAGGTTGTAGGAGGGTGGTTTCGTAGACCATAATGCACTGGAGCCATCAAGTTGGGCCCATTGTACTGCCTCTATTCATTATGAGATCGCTTTTGCTCCTCCTGTGCTGTCACTTAACTAGGATGTAGTCTAGTGGGTAGTGTGTTGGTCTACAATACGAAGGTCGTGAGTTCAAATCCTGATCGACGCACAATTCCAGCACACTACCTGCTTGGGTATACCTTGATCACCTCAATCTACGAAAAGGAAAAATTCGAAGATAGAGGGTTGTGCGAAGGTCTAACAACCCTTCCACCATAAATAATGAAAAATGTTAAGAAACCTGAAGGTCAGTAGGCCAAGGTCCGATTTGGGCTGTAGAAGAAGAAGAAGTAGAAGTGCTTGCGAACCAACGTAGGGTTTGACGCCTCTGAGGTTATTTAGTTCTGAGAAGAATCTAGAGCCTAAACATAGGAGATAACTGTTGAAGAATTGCGGACAGTGACAAAAATAATGTTCGATAGATTCTTCGTCTTCCTCGCAACCTCTGCAAATGCTGTCGCTCGCGATCCGTAACCTGAATGCGTGCAGCTTTAGTAAGCGATGACCTGTGGTCAGGCCAACAATAGTTCCGACACTATAGTGACTATGTTGTAACAGCTGAGCTGTAATCTTTTTATTCGGTTCTTCCCAAAAGGATTTGGATGTTCTGCAGTGGTAACAAAAAAATCGACATATTATAAAGTTGCGAAATTGCGTATTTTGTATGGGAGGTGTCGACAACAATCTAATTTCTTCTCATATCACCATAATTCCTACCAAAAAACTTGGCACAAAAATTTAGATTCATAAATTGTATAGACTCTGGAAAAAATTTGTGAATTGCCTGAAAGTGTGCAGTTTGTATGGGAGGTGGTAGAAGGATTGGAGCGATTTCAATTTGGTTCTAAGAAATAAATGTAAATCATAAAAATAGTAAATTTAAAATCTCAGAGCAGATATAAAAGATTTTCAAAGAAAATTAACAAACTTGATCTTACTCTTTCATAAAAAATAACGTGCACGAAATTTAAGCTTTCTAGTTCTACGCCTTCTCAAGCTTGAGAGCGAACGGAGAGACAGACGGACGGACAGACATCCGATTTTTAAGAATTTTGAGCAACCCTTGGCGACTCTGTGCGAGCATTATTTCTTGGCGTTACAAAGCAAACTTATAATACTCTCAGATTCCATCTAGAGTATAAAAATTCCTGATGGAAATTATTTGTATCGGTTAACCTTTTCACTACCAACGGGGCAATGCGTCCCACAGATTATACAATCAGCTCCAGTGAAGCAAAACTCGCTTTAAACTGTATTTTTATCCGTCCCAGTGACAGTGTGAGGTCTATACTTTGACGTAAAATCAGCTTTTAATCTTGGACGTCCATCTTTTTTATTCTGATTTGATAATTTAGATATACCACTTCGACAGAAAATCTGCCAAGTGATGGAAACAATTTTTTATAAATCTATTGTGGCAGCTGCTGTAAATTTCCATATAATCCATAGCAAAATGGTAAAGAAAATCACAAAACTTCTTAACTTTCTTGTCAATGTCGCTGAACAGATGGTTTTGACTGGACGACAGGCAGCCAAAGTCATGAGGAAGATTGGTGGGTCAAGCAGTCCCCAATCAAAGAGGGCCAAACTTTTCCTGTATATTGGGGATGGTATGCCAGTCCCGGCACCTGGCAGACGACGTTGCACAAAATTTGCACAGGAAAAACAAGATAAAAGAACGAGATAAAATTCCATTGTGCACAGATTGCTTTAGGCCATACCATTCATAAATTTTCTAATTATGATTGTAATTAGTAAATTTGTAGGTTTACTAATTTTTTGTAGGTCACGATTTTTTTGTTTTATAAATACATAAATCACTTTTTTTTGTATCTACGTGCATATTTTGAATTTTTGTAATTTGAATACCAGTGGGATATATTATCCCAGTTAAAAATACAACTGGGACAATACATCCCACTACATTTATTCCTAATTTTCAGGGTTCGATGATTTTTTTAGTATTTTTCCAGTTATACTTTGTCCTTGATTAAATAGCCAAATAGGTTATTTTAGATTAACACATAAAAGAATTATGATTGGGCGTAAAGCCCAATCATATGATACTCTAGATGAAATGAGAAAGAGTTCAATGTACCGGAAAATATGTCACCTCCAATTCTTTTAAATAATTAATAGTGGCTTTTGTATGAGAGGTGGTAGAAGGAGAGGAGGAAGGTTTGTAATTTTTGGATATGACACCTAATGTGGTATGCAAAATATTTCGTGCTGAACTTAAGGTTTATAGCTTTCATTATTTTCAATTGGACATAGTTTTCCTGAAATTGAGGCATTTGTATGGGAGGTGGCAGAAGGAAGTGGAGCGTTTAAGATGATTTTGAAACTGCTTATCATCATCCTTATCACCACGCTTTGATTCAATTTCAAATTCGATAGTTCTAATATATTCGAAGAAGAAATGCTTTTCTTGAATTTATAATACAGATATTTGTATGGGAGGGGTAGAAGGAGTGAAGAGGAGCTGATAATTTTTTTTAGCATTTATTGCAATTATTAAAAAACAAATTCTGGCAAAATTTTAAGTTTATACTTTTTCTAGTTTTAATGGAAATCGATATAATGCACTTAACAAAAATTATACATTTGTATGGGAGGGGGTACGGATCAAAACACAGTTTTTTTCGTTATTGGTATTTCTATTTTTATACTTTATGCAAAATATCAAGTTGATAGCTTTAACAATTTCGAAGAAAAATAATTTAATTTAAATTTCAAAATTTCGTCAAATTTGTATGGGAGGGGGTAGAAGGAGTGCGGTGAAGTTGATAAATTTTTTAATTCTGATTGGAATTATAATAAAATTAATTCTGGCAAAAATTCGTTTTTATAACTTTGCTAGTTTCAATGAAAATCGAAAGACTGCATTTTTCAAAATTATGCATTTGTATGGGAGGGGGTCAAAGGAGTGACGGGATCGAATCAATATTCCGTTATATTAATGACATCTATATTATAATACTTTGACCCAAATTTCAAATCGATAGCTTGAATAGTTTCAAAGAAAAATCAATTTCTAAAAATTTCGGAATTTCGTGAAATTTGTATGGGAGGGGGTAGAAGGAGTGGGGGGATGTAGCCCATTCACGAACTTAAAGTTACTTTTTTGCTAAAAATGTTACACGACAATTTTTAGCACTATAGCTCAAAGCTTTCGAGAGTTATGCTGTTAGACAGACGCACAGAGTGACAGACAGATAGACAGACAGACAGACGGACAGACCGTCACTCGGAATCGAGGTTTTTGAGCGACAAAAAATATTTCTGTACCCTTGGCGGCTCTGTGCGAGCATTATTTCTTAGCGTTACAAACGGTAAGGCAAACACAATATACTCTCAGATTTCATCTAGAGTATAAAAATGCTACTGCTATACTCTACACTGTTTTTTTTTCAGAGTTATAATGAAACTGATGTTAAACATGGTTCTATTCAGCTAAACCACTAACAAAAAACCTAATTAAAAAAAAAATCTTCAAGGGTTTTTGAGTTTATAAACGATTTAAAAATGTAAAGCACTGCTCTTGAAATATTTAATCTCTCTCTCTCTCTCTCTGCTTAATGTAGTGGTGAAAGGATCCACTGCTCCAACCATTCAATTCATTTAAATATCAAATTCAAACAAGATCACTTCAAGAGCTTTCGAGATATGAATGCACAAAAAATGTTTGGTATTGAGTGTGCTGGTGGAAGAAGTGGCATCGGAAACTTTTAATACTAGCATGAATTTTAGCCAAAAAAAAATTCCAAACTATTTTAGAAATGTTTTTAAGAATATTTTGTGCTCAATTTACTCCTAAATTAACACAAAAAAAAATTTTTTATAGAATAATTCGTTAAGCATTACTTAACAAATTATTAACAGCTCTCGATAGCCAACAAAAATTTTATTATGTAACAATTTCTAATATTAATATTTATTCACATGAAACGTTCTAATTCAAAAGACTACTCAAAATTTTGCGATTACTTCCGTAAGCACTGTTTTACAACCTTTGCTGCAAAAAAAATAATTATTTACTCTAAGGTAGTACTTAGTGGATCACTCGATAACTTCCTCATTAAATTTCCGACTCGACACTCCAGCGCATTATACGCGAAGAAAACTCAAAATTATAAATATAAAACAATACAAAAATTAAGAACAATCTTTCCATAGTCCATAAAATTGAAACAAACATTTTCAACCACCATTTTATCTTCATAATTTTCATTTCAATTTGCGTCTTTCAATTCAAAGATATCTCGAAATTGATTCAATTAAGACGAGGTCTTTTACCCGACACATATGCACATTCGTAATATCAAGCGTATCTAAAACTGGAAAATTTGCTTTAGATATTTGAAATTTTCTACCTAAGATTGTCACTATTTCAATATCGCCACGTATCACAAATTTATGTAATTATGAAAAAATCAGATCTTTTCCTTTGTATACCTAAGAAAATTTATCTGAACAATACGATTAAAAGTAGAATAAAGTATCTTAAATTGCAATAAGACATATTCTCAAACCCCTATTAGACTTAATTAAGAAGCAGTTGAGGCCGGGCCCCTCTAATTGCACAAGAGTAGATAAAAGCAAAAGTGATTGTGGAGTTACGTAATATTTGAGCCGCATTTTGGCCGGCCTCTTGGATTACTTTTGTTTCCGGAAAAGATGGATTTTTGAAAAATCACTATTAGTAGGTACTTGCCTGTTTCCTTCATCATACGTTCATCATCGGTTAAAAAGGTGAGTGGATGTCTGGTAGCAGCCGAACAATATTTTGCACTTTGGGAGCCTTGAAGAGATTGGGCGACCTGTAAAGAAAAGACAAGAAGATTTTAGCACCCTTTCTTTTCATAGACCTACTTTCAAAAACTACCACTTACCAATCGCATAGGTATCTTCCTTAAATGGTTCATTTTTATGGCACCTTATCTCACACTTATGATCAAAAAAATTAATTTATAGACTATCACTAAACACTTAGGACCACCGAACTGGCTCTAATGTTAACTCCCAACTGTGCAAAACTGGAATGAGAACCAGTTTAAGAAGTCCACCTCTCGACAAAGTCAGCACTATACAAAACAACCACCAGATAACTCTCTATGCCTGCACGGCTTCGACCAATTCTTTCGAATCTTTTGCGAACAATTTTCATACTTGTATTAAAATGCTTTATTACACAGCGAATGTAATATACCTATAAAGTTTTTTTTTTCATCATTTCGAACTGTTTAAATGTATGCCGGTTTCGAATGAAATTTCTATGAATGGTTTAGTGCTAGGCTTAATTATCTATTTAATTTCTAGGAGAAAAAATTGTAAATTTACTCAATCAAATTGTAGGAGTGATGGCTAAGATAAGAATTGATAGAGCCAGAAGATCTTATTGAAAGTTTAAAAGAAGCTTATTTTGCGAACAGTGAGAGAAATAGCGCAGCTTTTATATTACGATCTCTGTATAGCGACCGATAATTTTGTTATACCCAACCGCATGGGTGTGATGATAACATGAAATTATTTTGATTTCGTTGCTATGAAGTTGAAGTTATAATTTGGAGATAGTAGAGAAGACAGCTGTGATTGCTAGACCTTCCTGATTAAAGTTGATTTTAACACCTTACTTCGCGATTTATTAATAAATATACATACATACATATGTACATGAACAGATAACTTATCTTCTTCTTCAATCTGACTAAAGCCCGAATCGGACCTTGGCCTCCTGACTTTCGGGTTCCTTAATATTTATTTGTTATTTTGGAAGGGCTGTTAGCCTTTGCACAACCCTCTATCTATGATTTTTCAGATGGAGATGGCCCATACACTTGGCAGAAAACGTCTGCGTACACACTCAACAACTGTTGTTTTTTCCAACATATCTATAAAATAAACTGCCAACAAGTCGGGCGAAACTTTATTATTCTTGGGACAAGTTGCGGATGAGTGGAAAGTCAATATGCAGGTTAGAGTGGTTAGGGAATGCTAAGTGAAAGGGAGTTCTTGGGCAGGGCTGCTGTTAATTTAACAATATTTCATTCGTTTCTGCAAGTTTCGGTTTTTATGAGGGGAGGAGGGGTAATAGTAAGGGTGGGTGGATGTTAATAGCTTTTTAATTAATTGCTTGAATCACGTCCAATATTCTCTGTATAGAATGTGTTTCATAGACGAAGTTGCATAGAATTTTCATAAAATTCGGTGTATTCTACATTCACGAAACCGAACATTTGTATGGGAGGGGGTAGAGAAGGTAGGGGAATCGTGAAATTTGATATGTAGTTCTATTTTGATTCTCTTGTAAGGTGCTTGTGTAAAATTTCAAGTTCGTAGCTTGTAGTTTGTTGGTTATTAGTTGATTTAATGGAATTGGTCGAAATCATAGTTTTGTATGGGAGGGGGTAGAAGGGCAAGCGCGATTTAAAAACTTTTAAAGCGACTTCATTTGAATTATTTTTATAAGTTTTTGTGCAAAATTTGAAATTGATAGCTTTCAAGAGTTAGCTGATAACCGATTTCTTAAAAATGCTCGAAAAAATAATTTTGTATGGGAAGGGGTAGAGGAGGTAAGGGAATCATAAAACTGGTGACGCAATTTTCTTTCTTTTCTGTTGCAAGATGCTCGTACAACATTTCAAGTTCGTAGCTTTTAATTTGTTGGTTATTAGTTGATTTAATGGAATTGGACGAAATCATACTTTTGTATGGGAGGGGGTTAGAAGGGCAAACGCGATTTCAAAACTTTTAACGTAATTTCATATGAATTATTTTTGTAAGCTTTTCTGCAAAATTTCAAGTTGATAGCTTTTAATAGTTAGGTGATAATTGATTTCTTAAAAATGGTCGAAAAAATAATTTTGTATGGGAGGGGGTAGAAGTCATAAAGGTTTCCGACCAGTTAATATTTCGTATATTTAGGGATTTTTTTTAAATGCATTTCGCAAATTTTCAAGTTTCTACCTTAAAATTTCACTCAAAAATTTCCAGTTTATGTGTTTTTTTCAATGCACATGAAACACCTTGTGCACGTTAGACCGGGGGGTCGGTTTATAATAATTATGGATCAAGTTACTATTATTTTTGTATGCACATCAAATAGACATATCCACATGCAAAATTTCAACTTTGTATCTTCCACCAGAGCCTTAAAAAAATCACTCAAAGTTTTCGACATTTTTGCTTATCACCTTCCTCCCCTTACACCTCCCAACTTAAAATGTTTACCAAAATTAACCATTATGTAGTTCTATAATCTGACAAATTTTCGATTTGATACCTGTACTATTTTTTGAGATATAAGGATTTGTATTTTTAAAAAGCGCGCCATTTTTGAAATGCTCCCCATTTCCCCCCACTACTATTATTTCGACATGTTATATTTTTTTTGTATTTTTCTAGTACAGCTTAATATACCTTTCAAGTTTCAATTACATAGCTTAAGAGACCCTCCCCCCTCCAATAATTAGCCACTTTCTAAGCTGATTTCCATGGAACTATATGCCACCTTAACGTGGTCTCAAAATATGAATTTTTTACGATAAGTAATTTCGAAGATATAATCATTTGAAAAAACAATTCGGCCGACAATTTGTTTTTAGCCCCCCCCCCCTTTTTGGACGCCAATGGATAAAAAAATTAAATTATTTTTAAAGTTTGTCCCACAACCTTTTCTATATCTGTACTGATTTTCAACTTTCTATCTACATTCGTGGTGGAGATATTAGCAAGTGTAGTTTTCGACTTTTTCTGGGATTATCTCGACATACTATTAGTAAAAGATATTCGATAAATCGGTCAATTATATCGCGACTAATCAAAAAATATGAGCTGACGGGTCGCATATCTCCTGTAGATTCTGGAGGAACGCCTCGAAAAATAACACGAAGAGATGATTCTTTGAGCAAAAAAAGGATTGCAGTTGAACCTACGGTCTCTTCTAATCAAATTAAAATTGATTTGAAGTTACCAGTATGTGCAAGGACAATTAGGAGAAGAGCTGAAGAAGCTGGTTTGCCGGCTTACCGGCCTGCAAAAAAGCCTTTCATATCAGAAAAGAACTGGAGGGCCAGGTTAAAGTTTGCCAAGGACCATTTAGACTGGACTATTCAAAAGTGGAGAACTGTATTATTTTCCGACGAATCGAAATTTAATTTAAAATATTCTGATGGAATAAAACATGTACGACGATCAAAAGGTGAGATGAAAAGCTTTTTTGCAGGCCGGTAAGCTGGTAAACCAGCTTCTTCAGCTCTTTTCCTAATTGTTCTTGCACATACTGGTAACTTCAACTCAATTTTAATTTGATTAGAAGAGACCGTAGGTTCAACTGCAATCCTTTTTTTGATCAAAGAATCATCTCTTCGTGTTGTTTTTCGAGGCCTTCCTCCAGAATGTACAGGAGATATGCGACCCGTCAGCTCATATTTTTTGATTAGTCGCGCTATAATTGACCGATTTATCGAATATCTTTTACTAATATTATGTCGAGATAATCCACTTTTATAATCAAATATAATTTTATGTTTAATTTCACTACAGTACGTGTTTCTTGCCATTTTTAGTCTCTTAATGTCTTAACACAAAGAACAGAATGCGCACCACTATTAACGACAGAAATTTTGCACAAATGCTGAAGTAATGATGAAATTTTAATGATTCATATCAGACAAATGCATTTCTGATGCAATAACTATTTCCTGCTAACTGTTCAGCAGTAGCGGTACGAAAAAAGTGAGTATAGAAGAGGGGTGCTTTAGTTTTGTCCAGGCAACTTTTGAGTACTGAGAAATATTTTTGTTTTATTTTTTCTTGTTGAAAAGACTGAATTGTCATTGTTATGTTTTTTTATAATACACATGTAAATAAATAATAAAAACTAAGAACAAATATTTTTCATCAAGTTTTCCTGATAATATCAGAGGATAACTGATATTTCGCAAAGGGGTGCTTTAGTTTTGTCCAATACTGTATGTACCTATGGTATATATGCATCAAAAAATTCGACTGCATCATTCAACTGTGAAACGAGAAAATCTATAACAAACGAGTATCGAAAAAATGTCGCGAATCCCTATGGTCACCACGTACTCCCCTTTGCACGTGCAAATCCCATTCTCATGAAGCTCTACTTGGACATAGATTATGTCTAATAGCTGGAGGCAACCAACATTTTTTTGAAAGACGTGAGTTTTTCGTCTTAAATTTGCTAGCTGAGAGGTTTGTTTAAAAAACTTGACGAACATCGATATTATGAAATGTCGACAATTCTAAGCGGCGATCTAAATTTGGATTGACGTGGCCCTAATGGTACCGAATTTATCGAATTAATGCACGACGGACAGCTGAACAACACAATAACTGATTTGCGGTGTTCTTTATTAAAACCCAATATGTCAAACTATGTTTATACTCTAGATGAAATCTGAGAGTATTATAAGTTTGCTCTAAAGCTTGTAACGCCAAGAAATAAGGCTCGGAGACAAAAATGAATGATACAGAAGTTAATATTTTCACTCAGAAATCTCAAAACCGGATGTCCGTCTGTCCGTCCGTCCGTCCGTCCGTTCGCTCTCTAGCTTGAGAACGCGTTGAGCTAAAAAGCTCAAATTTCGTACACGTCGTTTTTGACAAAAAAGTAAGGTCAAGTTCGTGAACGGGCCAAATCGCTCCACCCCTTCTACCCCCTCCCATACAAAATGACACAAATGCGCAATTTGACAATAAACGGATTTGCTCGAAAAGTATAAAAGCTATTAGCCTGAAATTTGGAATATATTACTTTTATAATAATATCAATCTACCGCATAAAAATTATGCGTGTCCTCCCCCTCCTTGTACCACCTCCCATACAAACTGTACTTGTCATGAATTACTCTAAGCCAATTTACTCAGTGCGTATCAAATTTAGCGAGCTGAAATTATGCACTAAATATTTATTTAAAATTGTTAGTAAGGCCAAAAAAAATTCACGATTAGCTTCACCCCTTCTACCCCCTCCCATACAAAATGACCCAATTTCGCAATTCCACAATAAATGGATTTGCTCGAAAAGTATAAAAGCTATTAGTCTGAATTTCGGGATATATTACTTTCACAATGATTTGAATATACGGTATAAAAATTATTTGCGTCCTCCCTCTCCTTCCAACCCCTCCCATACAAACTACACTTTTTCATGACATGCTCTAGCCAATTTTCTCAGAACATTTAACATTTATCGAACTCACATTTTGTAGTAAATACTTATTTAGTATTATCACTAAGATTAGGAAAAAATATTTGATAAGCTTTACTGATTCTACCCCCTCCCATACAATATGACACAGTTTCACAACTTCACAAAAAATCTATCTTCTTGAAAAGTATGAATGTTACTGGTCTAAAACTTAAGAGATGTCAATTTTATGATATTCTTAGTTATTTCTGAAAAACTCACTAAAATCCCCCCACTCTTTTTACCACCTCCCATACAAACTGTACATATTCACTAAATCTAACTTACTAATTTTCTCAGCTCCTATTCAATTTTCGGAGTAAGCATTTTGTATAAAACATTTTTATAGCTACTTTAGCATGATTGGAGAAAAAATTAGTTCAATGCTATCAGCTAGTAGAATAGATAAAAAGATTAGAAGATTAGAAGAGGTTTAGCCAGAGAAGAGGAGTACATTTTAAGGGTAATGGGGGGAATGTAATGTAATTTTTGACACCGAATGCGACATGCAAAATGATTCGTGCTAAATTTAAAGTTTGTTGTTTTTATACTCTAGATGGAATCTGAGAGTATTATAAGTTTGCTCTAAGGTTTGTAACGCCAAGAAATAAGGCTTGGAGAAAAAAATGAATGATACAGAAGTTAATATTATCACTCAAAAATCTCAAAACCGGATGTCCGTCTGTCCGTCTGTCCGTCCGTCCGTCCGTCCGTCCGTCCGTCCGTCCGTCCGTCCGTCCGTCCGTCTGTTCGCTCTCTAGCTTGAGAACGCGTTGAGCTAGAAAGTTCAAATTTTGTACACGTCGTTTTTGACAAAAAAGTAAGGTCAAGTTCGTGAACGGGCCAAATCGCTCCACCCCTTCTACCCCCTCCCATACAAAATGACACAATTGCGCAATTTGACAATTAACGGATTTGCTCGAAAAGTATAAAAGCTATTGGCCTGAAATTTGGAATATATTACTTTTCTCATAATAATTATCTACCGTATAAAAATTATGCGTGTCCTCTCCCTCCTTCTACCACCTCCCATACAAACTGTACTTGTCATGAATTACTATAAGCCAATTTACTCAGTGTGTATAAAATTTAGCGGGCTGAAATTGTGCACCATATATTTATTTAAAATTGTTAGTAAGACCAAAAAAAATTAGATGATTAGCTTAACCCCTTCTACCCCCTCCCATACAAAATGACCCAATTTCGCAATTTGACAATAAATGGATTTAATCGAAAAGTATAAAAGCTATTAGGCTCAATTTTGGGATATACTAATTTAATAATGATATAAATCTACAGTAGAAAAATTATCTGCGTCCTCCCTCTCCTTCCACCCCCTCCCATACAAACTACACTTTTTCATGAAATGCTCTAAGACAATTTTCTCAGAACATATAATATTTATCGAGCTCATATTTTGTAATAAATACTTAATTAGTATTATCACTAAGATCAGAAAAAAATATTTGATTAGCTTGACCCCTTCTACCCCCTCCCATACAATATGACACAGTTTCCCAACTTCACAAAAAATCTATTTTCTTGAAAAGTATGAATGTTACTCATCTAAACTTTAAGAAATGTCAATTTGATGATATTCTTAGCTATTTCTGAAAAAATCACTAAAATCCCCCCACTCTTTCTACCACCTCTCATACAAACTGCACATTTTCACTAAATCTAACACATTAATTTTCTCAGCTCCTATTCAATTTTTGGAGTAAGCATTTTGTATAAAACATTTTTATAGCTACTTTAGCATGATGGGGAAAAAATTAGTTCAATGCTATCACCCCTTCTAACACTTCCCATACAAAATTTCTTGGGATCACAAAAAATTCTATTTCATCTAGAGTACCGTAAGATTGCGCTTTACGCGCAATCGTAGCCCTGTTATGTTTATTATTACCAAAGAAATTGAACATAGTTTTCCTGAAATTTGGGGCCTTTGTATGGAAAATGGCAGAGGAAGTGCAAGGCTTTAAATGCTTTTGAAACTGCTTACAACACCCTCATCACCATGCTTTGTGTCAATTTCAAACTCGATAGCTCTCACATGTTCGAAGGAAAAATCCTTTGCTGGAGTTAATAATATAGATATTTTTATGGGAGTGGCTATAATTTTTTTCTTATTTATTGCAATTATTAAGGGAAAAATTCTGGCGAAGTTTTAAGTTTGTCATTTTTCTAGTTTTAATGAAAATTGATAAAATGCATTTACCAAAATTATGTATTAACTCCGCCATAGACGGTCCCAAGCCCGAGTTGAGAAAGGAGGAGGGTACATGGAGTTAACCTGAATGGCCAGTAACACCAGTGCGTCTTAGGAAGTAGGCAAAAAGTATGACATAGTTGGACTTGCAGCATAGCTGTGAGAACTCCAGCATGTCATATTTAGCTCAAAACTCCCACCCTTTTTCTACTAGGGTGTAATAAATAAGTAGGACCGGTCCTCCAGGTCGGGGGTTGGGCGAGGCGCCGACAACGCATCACCGGAAAAAGAACACTGTCCAGAAACCTGAAGAACAGCCTCGGAAAGGATGGACTCAACGGCAACGACCCCGCAAACGAAAAATGGACTACTCTATTGTATCTTGGAATAATCGCTCCTTATTTAGGACAGGAGCTCTGAAAGAGTTTCTCGAAGAAGTGGCAAAACACAACATCAACATAACTGCCATCCAAGAAACGAAATGGCTCGGTAACGAAATCATGGACATGAGATCACACACAATCTATCCAAGTGGAAAATTGTCGGGAAGCAGAGAGTTTGGAGTCGCTTTTGTCGTTGACAAGAAATTTAAACAGCAGGTCACGAGCTTCAAACCAATAAGTGAAAGATTGTGTGCAATCCGAATAAAGACTAAATTTTTCAACACTTGGTTGATCAATGGTCACGCACCAACAGAAGACAAGGACGATATAACTAAAGACGAATTTTATGCCACCGTAGAGACAACTTATGATTCACTGCCCTCGAATGACCTAAAAATTGTCTTAGGGGATTTTAATGCAAAAGTCGGAAAAGAGGAGGCTCATAGAGGAACAACAGGAGGGCACAGTCTCCTTGACATAACCAACGACAATGGCCAACGTCTTATTGATTTCGCAAGCGGCAAAAATATCATAGTAAGCTCTACGTGCTTCCCACATCGCGATATTCACAAACGAACGTGGGCATCACCAGATGGTCACACCTTCAACCAAATAGACCACGTTCTTATTGAGAAAAGGGCTGCTTCCAGTATACTTGATGTACGAACTCTCCGCGGTGCGAATTGTGACTCTGATCACTATCTAGTCAGAGCTAAGTATCGATCCAAAATAGCTTGTCGTGGGTATTCGAAAACGAGTAGAGCTCGCAAATTCAATGTCGACAAGCTTAACGACGAAACGGTGGCGCAGGCTTACATGCTAGCATGTAATAAACACCTGACACCAATATATGAAAATATCCAAAGTATGCCAGTGGATAATGCGTGGATGAAAATACGAGACGGCATCAAATCCTCCGCGGAAGAGGTATTAGGATATCAAGCACGGCGAAAAAGTAATGATTGGTTCGACCAAGAATGTCGCGACGCAATAGATAGAAAGAACGAAGCTTACAAAATTTTTACTGAACGACCAACACGAGCCAAAAAAGAAAGATATGACGAGCTTAGGCGATATGCGAAAAAGACCTGCAGACGAAAACAAAGGAAGTACCATAATGACAAGATACAAAAAATGGACGATGACATGAGAAAAAATAATACGCGGGACGCATACGCCATAGTAAAAGACTTGAAAAAGGGATATAAACCAAAAACCAGTCTCTGCAAAGACGCAGAGGGCAATATCATCAGCGACACAGAAGAAATCAAAAGGAGATGGGCTTCATACTTCGAACATCTTTTGAATCCCATCCCAGTAGCACCGATAACGACAGACAACATTTCAATTCAAGCCTCAACTGACGAAGATGAACCATCATCGACACCACCCACGCTTCCTGAAATCAAAACAGCCCTATGTGACCAAAAACGAAACAAAGCGCCGGGAATTGACGAAATACCAGTTGAACTTCTGAAAAACGGTGGAAACTGTGTCGCTGAAATACTGCACAGCATGATATGCAAAATTTGGACAGAGGAAATCATACCCGACGACTGGCGAAAAAGCATTATATGTCCAATTTACAAGAAAGGAGACAAACTCTGCTGTGAGAACTACAGAGGTATATCATTGTTGTGTACGTCCTATAAAATACTGACAAAAATAATTGAACGTCGTCTTAAGCCCTATACTAATCAAATAATTGGCGAATACCAAGGCGGATTCAGAACCGGACGATCTACAACAGACCAGATATTCTCGGTGAAACAGGTGCTTGAGAAATGCTGGGAATATAACACATACGTGCACCAAATATTCGTAGATTTTAAACAAGCATACGACAGTATCGACAGAAGCGTACTGTACCAAATCATGCTTGACTTTGGAATTCCTCCAAAACTAGTCCGACTAACAAGACTCACAATGACGAACACTGAATCCCAAGTGAGAATACAAACCGATTCCACAACCAGCTTTCCAACGGAATGTGGTTGCAGGGAGATGGTCTAGCTCCTATGCTTTTCAACTTGGCACTAGAGTATGTCGTCCGAAAAATCCCAGTCGACACCAACGGGACACTACTATTCAAGTCCACCCAACTAGTAGCATACGCTGACGACATTAACATTCTAGCAAGATCCTTCCCTAGTGCTAAGGAGGTATTTGTCAATCTTGACTCCGCCGCAAAAGAAGTCGGGTTGCGCATTAATGAAAGCAAAACAAAAGTAATGACGCAAACAAGAAGGAGAACGCCAATCAGACAAAACATAACAATTGCGGAATATAATTTGGAGAGTGTGGACAACTTCATATATCTTGGGGCTAATCTAGCAAAAGACGGTAATGAAACAGACGAAATCAAACGACGGATAATACTAGCAAATAAGACGTATTATTCGGTACTTCCAATAATGAAATCCAAGAAAGTGCACAGGAACAATAAGCTGCGGATTTATAAAACTATTATACGACCTGTGCTCTGTTATGGCAGCGAGACGTGGACATTAACGCGAACTTCCGAAAAAGCAGTTAACGCATTCGAAAGAAAGGTCCTCCGAAGAATTTTGGGACCTGTGAAGGAAGGAACGGAATGGCGAATAAGATACAACCATGAGTTGTATCAACTCTACGACGAGCCAGAAGCTTCAACGTTCATCAAGTTACGTAAACTGCAGTGGGCTGGCCATGTAGAGCGGATGGAAGACAGAAGAATCCCCAAACGTGCTCTTAAAGGCAAAGCGAGTGGTAACCGGCCAGTAGGCAAGACTCGGTTGATGGAGACAGCAAAGCCATTCTAAAAATTAGCAGCTGGAGGACGCGGTCTTTGGATCGAGACGATTGGAGGCGACGACTTCAGGAGGCCAGGGTCCGATTTGGGCTGTCGCCATTGATGATGATGATGATGTATTAAGGAGCATACAAATCAAAACAAAATTTTTCGTCGTCAATGATATTTCCGTTGTTATAGTTCCACAAAACTTCAAATCAATAGCTCTGACAGTTTTGAAGAAAAATAATTTAATTGAAATTTCAAAATTTTCTGCAATTTATATGGACAGGAGTGAAGTTAATAATTTTTTTAATTCGTCTATTCAACTATATATATTTTTATATGTATGGGAGGGGATAGAAGGAGTGAGGACGACAACTTCATGAGACCAGGGTCTGATTTGGGATATTGCGCCATTGATGATAACCAGTGACTTACATAGTTTCAATGAGAAAAATGTGTCCGATCGTAGCTAAGAGAGCACCGATCTGCAAATGACACAAGATTGAGCGTATTGAATAAAAATGGAAAATCTGTACTAAGGAAAATCTATGGAAAATATTTATTTAAAATAAGTATTATTTTTTTTGCTTATAAAGTTGTTTTAATTTCGTTTTTATGTTCTTTTAATTTTTTATGAAAAATTATTGTTTTTTATTATTTTTTTAGAAAATAATATTTTAAAACCAATATCTCTTCAATATATTGCATTTTATAAATACACAGTCAGTAAAATACTTTAATTTCTATTGCAAATCCCTTGATCACTACGCGGACTTTGTTTTGCATTGGGAGTACTTCTTCATAAATTTCTAATAAATTCCCGCGTATGATAATTAAACTGCAGTTCGATATTATTAATGATTTTATAAATTTAGCAACATCGTTCTCCGGTGACCACTCTAGCATTGGAACAGCGTATATCCTCTGCTGGACTTACGACAATAGCCCTGTCTGTAGGGGTATATGAAACATTTCTCTTTCATCGGCCTTTAGTTATCGCCAGGACTTGTTTGTTCCTAAAAAGTTATACATGGTCGACCAAACCGAAGTATTCCTTGAGAATTATAATCCAAGGGTTGTGTGGCGAAATTTCGCACTGATTTCCTTAAAGTGTAACCAATCCACTGCCACTTCCGCGTTCGAATCCCGATGCCTACTTTAGTATGTCCAGTTGCTCTCACTTGACAGTAGACCTGAGTTTTTCGCGTACGTAAATGGTGAAATACCGTGCGCACCGTATGCACTGAAGTGCGAAATTTACTTAAAAGGTAAAAGGTTTTCAATATTGATGTGACATTTTTTCGATAACAGACATAAGTTCAGTATTCAGCCATGTTCTAAAAGCTGGTGATATCAAGCGAGAATCCCATGGTAGGTCAGATTTTGGCAATTTTGTTATGCCAGTCTTCATCATTGAAGATCTTCATTACGAAAGATCCCTACTCATATGGTTATTTTTAATATTTGATTTTATTATATTTTTACTAATTTAAGATCAACAATCTCATTCGCAAAATTTCAAGAAGAAAAATTATTCAAGGTTACTACTATCTTATCTATACTTTCCAAAAAAACATCTTACCCCACCTTCCGACTTCCACTTCTTCATTTATCTTCGAAACTTTTCGATAAAAAAAAACTGTTTTTCTTTCTGACTTTGATACGACGATCTTATTTTTGAAACAATTTTTCCATAATTTTTTACTCAAAAAATTAAAAGTGATAACAACCCCGGTAATCATCGAATAATCACACCACTTACCTACTGCGAGATTTGCACAAGAGTAAGTAGATACAGTATACTGGACGCGTATTTTTTGTTGGTCAAAATCGTTATGCAATATCAAATGGCACGATCTTTTCTTAATTCTGTTTATTTTTAGTTTTTTTTTTTGTTTGTAATAAATATGAAAAAAATTGAAAAATTTATAAAGAAATTTATTGCAGTAATTTATTTGTTTATGATGTTAATGCATTATCGGTAGAGGTCTTGGGAGTGAGGATGTGTGTGTATGAGAATTAATGAAAAGTGAAAATATATGTATAATCTTGACCAAATTACGAGACATAATTACTTTCCTAGCTATATGCTGCATATACTGTACGTACATATTTGTGCAGTTTTCAGACGACTTTCAGAAGTCTAGAAGCAGCTTGACGAGCAGACATTTCAGTGTAAGATAGTTCGATACGTCTTGAATCTTAAACGGGCCTACCTGGATATGTCTACCTATTTACCTGTATCACATGTACATATGTATGTAGACAGCAAGCGTGTAATTAAAGTGGAATGATTGAGTTTCGAAGTCTCATACACTCAGGGTAGATAAGTAACTTTTTATTTGATTTGAAGAGAAATTTCCCTTTATCGCTTAGGTCTGAGTTATTTTAGTTATTTTGAATAATATAAAATTAAGAGAGGGGAAAAATGTCTAACTTATTATATTTGACTTATTTTGATGGTAAATTTGTACCTTTGTTAAATGGGCATTTTATCTTCGTTTTACACTTTAAATTACCGAGTTATTAGTCATCTATCCGATGGTTGGTAAATCCAAAGGTGTTTTTTATGCATATCTATTGCTAAGTGATGTACATACATATATCTAGCTATTTTATAACATCAACATCTAACAGGAAAACTGGCTATTGGCAGTGATTATACGAGTACTCTAGATGAAATCTGAGAGTAAATTTAATTTGCTGTAACATTTGTAATGCCAAAAAATTATGCTCCCACAGAGTGTAATGAAAGGTGGAGCATGGCAGCTGAAAGCAGGCAACCAGGGATGATCTTTGCCATTTCCTCCATCACATAAAATTGTCGTGCAGCGGGTATAAATAATGCTAACATTCAAATTCGTCGTCCGAAAGACCAAGGGTAGGGATGGCAGAAGGCCCGGATGAAATATAATGAAGTGCTCAGATGGTTGCTGGATTTCAAGTAAAAATTAAACTAGTTTTCTTTAAAATTAAAATAAGCGCAACACTTTATTTGTCGCTTTTAAGATTAACTTTAACATTTTTTTTTCACACTTAATCGCCTTAATATTCGCGTTGTCGCGCGTCTTCAACGCGTCGAGTAAAACTACTAATGGCAACTCCTTAAATGATACTCTCCATATAGGACCTGCCTTACACGTAAATCTATTCGATTTATTACTATGTTGGAGACGCTATAAAGTGGCCTTCGTGGGAGACATAGAGAAAATGTACAGAATGATTTCCTTACATCCCGAAGATAGCCATTTCCAAAGAATCCTTTGGCGAAATACCTCCCACGAAGAAGTCCAAGACTACAAGATTCCGGTGATCCTATTTGGGCTCAATAGCGCTCCATATTTAGCAATACGTACATTAAAGCAGTTGGCAAAGGATGAAGCTCAAAACTTTCCGAGGGCCGCTGCTCGATTACAAACGGACATCTACGTTGATGATCTGTTAACTGGCAGCCATAGTATTGAAGAAGCTATTGTCGATCGCACCGAGATGGGGAATTTACTAAATGCAGGTGGATTCAAAATGCGCAAATGGGCATCCAATTACAACGAGGTTTTGGAGGGCATTCCTAAAGACGATCTTGCAACTCAAATGAATATTTCACTCAATGGAGAAGATCGCACTAAGACCCTGGGCGTTCTCTGGCACTTCCAAGATGATACGCTTCGTTTCAAATGGATGCAGAAGAACATTATAGATCTCGAGTTTTCATCGAAGCAAAAGGTGCTCACCACAATTTCCAAACTGTTTGATCCCCTTGGATGGATCGCTCCAATATCCATTCGGGGAAAAATACTAATGCAAAGGCTGTGGCTGGAAAATTTATCCTGGGATGATCCCCTTCCATCCCATCGACATACCGAGTGGACGCAGTATGGTACTGATCTTTCTACGATTCGTCGTCTTCACATTCCTCGCTGGATTCATATGGCTCCCAAAATTAAGGAAGTTCAACTATATGACTTTTGCGACGCTTCGGAACAGGCATATGCTGCGACCGTGTATATTCGCATTCTGGATGATACGGACGCTCTACACATCCATTTACTCACATTTAAAACACGCGTAGCTCCAGTAAAAACCGTCAGCTTACTTGCCTTTGAACTTTCGATCGAACAGCTTCAATAAATTCTTCATCTAGATTTCCATGCGTTTGAATTATGTAATTACTAAACTAATTCTCGTGCTGTGATTCGTCGCACGAAATTCAAGATCATCAGAATATTTAAGAAATTGTGTTGCATTTTAAGACGCTATACTTCATAGTGCTGTGATTATTCGCACAGATAGTGCACGGAGTCATCGCACGAAATACATCGTCAATTTCGACTTTATCATTTTCCAGTTCAGACTCTCCTGTCCAAATATCAGCTCACAACTGCCTATATCGCTTCCGCCGTCGAATTAGCGACTTAAGCGACGTCGCGGACGACGTTGTGGATGACAACCTGGACGGCGACTTGGGCGACAACGTTATGGACGACGACGTCGTCTTGAGAATGATATATTTCTGACTGACTGCACCTATACGACGGCGTGGACGACGACGTGGACGACGACGTAGACGACGACGTGGACGACGATGTGGACGAAAACGTGCACGTCGATGTGGACAACGACGCGGACAACGACGTGTACGACGACGACGTGGATGACGACATGAACTATGACGTGGATAGCGACGTGATCCTGCGTGTGTGAGTGCAGAATTATTGTTGTCGAGGATAGCGGAAGACATTGAACATGATCGGAATTTGTATCTGTTGGTTAAGAATAACTTAAGACGAAAACATACGGCAGCGACTAGGGCTGATATGTAACAATATCGAAACGGCACAAGTGCTCGTAAGGAGAAAATCTGTGTGGCAGGTTACATTGATCATTGGAAAAGGCAAAAGGGGCGCAAAGCCTAATAATATGATACTATAGATGAAATGGCAAAGAGTTTAATATACCCGAAAATATTTCATCTCAAATTCTTTGGAATAGTAACTTTTGTATGGGAGGTGGTTGAAGCAGAGCGGGGAGATCTGTAATTTTACTTTATTATTTTAATAATAAAGTATTGTGATCGACTTGGAGAAAAAAAAATTGCTACCCTGAAATTTCGTTTTTAAAATATCCTAAAAATGCAAAAAAAAAAATCGTCTGTCTATACGCCGTACGTCGTACGTGTAAGCTCAGCGCACATTAACTCCCAAGCCCTTCAAGATAAAAAGTTCATTTTCGGGTGGATTTCAGATGGTTGCAGATCTCAGGCTTACACCCATTTTGTGGAGAATAAGAGTTAAGACTAAAACCGAAAATTAAGAATTCGAATATCTCAACTATGGTTTTTTTTTAAAAAAAAAAAAAAAAAAAAAAACAAAAAAAAAAAAAAAAAACAAAAAAAAACAAAAAAAAAAAAACCGTATCAAAAATTATGGCTAAGGTAATTCTCAATAGGATTAG
This sequence comes from Chorisops tibialis, assembly GCA_963669355.1. NCBI lineage: Eukaryota > Metazoa > Arthropoda > Insecta > Diptera > Stratiomyidae > Chorisops > Chorisops tibialis. Next base: position 163,636,711 of record OY770263.1, on the reverse strand, counting down.
TGATGTCGTCGAGAGCACTCTCGAAGTTTATCAGGCTGGATTCCGTAAAGGGTCGTCTTGTACCGACCACACAAATACCCTACGGATAATATTAGAGCAGTCAGCCGAAATGGGTTCGCCACTACATCTCATGTTTGTGGACTTCGAGAAGGCTTTCGACAGCGTTAAGCGAGATTACATATGGAATGCTTTGCGTAGGAGAGGTATTCCAAATAAGGTCATAGCTATGATTAAAGAATCCTACGAAGATGCAAGGTGTCGCGTCTTGCATAGAGGAGAGCTGTCCGAGAGCTTTCCTGTGCGAACGGGTGTCAGACAAGGCTGCATATTATCACCAGCCCTGTTTCTGGTGGTAATAAATGACATCTTGAAAGCTGCACTGGAAGGTGGGGAAGGTAAAGGTCTTCAATGGAGACTATTTAACATCTTAAGTCACCTTGATTGATGATGACGTGTGTTTGCTTGCACATACCCGTTCGGACTTAGAGTCAAATGTTCGCTCGTTGCATTCTAAATGCAAAGAGGCGGGACTGAAAATAAATGTGCGTAAAACCAAGTACATGCACATGGGTTCGAACGCAAGCACACCGATTGTTCTTAATGGACAGGATGTAGAAGAGGTGCAAGATTTTTGCTATCTCGGAAGCATTGTCAGCATGGACGGCGGAGCCGAAAAGGATGTTGAGGCTCGGCTAAATAAAGCTCGTCAGGCCTTCGGTATCCTTTCCCCTTTCTGGAGGTTAAGAGAGATCTCCCTTCGCACGAAGCTGCGAGTTTTTGACGCATGCGTCAAATCCGTGTTGTTATATGGTTGTACTACGTGGAAAGTGACCGTTCGACTTACCAAGAAACTACAGACTTTCGTAAACCAATGCCTCCGACGCATTTTAGGAATATTCTGGCCAGAAGTGATCTCCAACGACGAACTTTGGAGTACAACTCGCCAGACTAAAATAGGTATTGAGATTCAACGGCGAAAGTGGCAGTGGATCGGTCATACTTTGAGGAAACCAGAGCAAAACATCGCAAAACAGGCTCTGGATTATAACCCTCAAGGAAGACGTCGGGTTGGTCGACCATGTAACACATGGAAGCGAGCAGTTGAGCAGGAGGCCAGAGGAATAAACAAGTCCTGGCAACAGCTTAAAGCCGATGCTCAGGATCGCGCCTTGTGGAAGAGAGTTGTTTCTGTCCTATGCCCCTATAGGGGGTCTTAACAGGAATTTGATTGAACTATGGTTTTAGCTAGGAAGCTAAAAATCAATATATGTATAGAGGGGTTTGTGGGACAAACTTTGAAAATAATCCAATTTTTTTATTCAATGTAATTTTTTTTTTAAATGAGCTTGGAAATTACTGACCATAAAAAATTTATATTTTTGGAACATTAAGGTGATCTAACAGCATCTCCTTAAAAGGAGCCTAATTATTGTACGTGTAAATAAAACACTTAAAAATGAATATATCGACTATCTCTTAAGCTATGTAATTGAAACTTGGAGGATATATTAAGCTTTACTGACGAAATACGACGAAAATATAACATTTTAACATAACCGTAGTGGGAGAAAATGGCGTTTCAAAAATTGTGCACTTTCCAAAATTTCTAACCTTTATATCCCAAAACTGAGTACAGATATCATATTGAAAATTCGTCAGATTATAAAACTACATAGTTTTTAAATTTGGGGGTATAAGGGGAGGGAGGTAGTAAGCAAAAATGTCGAAAAATTTTAGTGACTTTTTAGGGCTCTGGTGAAAGATGCAAAGTTTAAATTTTCCATGTGGATACATCTATTTGATATACATAGGGAAAAAATAATAATTTATTTCATAATTGTTATGAACTGAAGAAATGGGGAGGGGGAGGTGTTTCATGTACAATGAAAACAAAAGCACAAAAACTGAAAATTTTTAAATGAAATTTTAAGGTAGAATCTTGGAAATTTTCAAAATTCCTTTAAAAAAATCCCTTAAAGTATAAAATATTATTTGGTGGAATACCTTCAAAAACTCTACCCCTTCCCATACAAAATTATTTTTTCGACCATTTTTAAGAACTATTAAAAGGTAAGAATTTGAAATTTTGCACAAAAATTTCTCTAATATCTATATAATGAAAAACTGTGCATATATTTGAAGTCATGTAAAGTAGGTGACTAAGTTTTGCTAAGATAATTTCGTCGGTATCGGTAGTTCAGGGGAAAAAATCCCCTGACACGCGGGTAGCCCGATTTCGATTCTCGGTCGATATTCTTTTTTGCGAATATTTTTCCTTTGACTACAGTACAAATATCATAAGCTCCGCATTACCAGGGGAAGGCTGATTAAAACTGGAGAGCACCAAGTATTCAGAGTTCGCATATTAATGGTTAGTTACCCACTAACCATCCATTGGCATATGCTGTTCCACCGTGGATTAGGGGATTTTTATATACGAGGTTTACTCCTCTAGCGTCGTACTTTATAATGGTCACCATGTAGGTAGTACGTATACTTGCGAATCATATAGGGATAAATCCCCTTGTAACCAAAGAGCCTCTTGAGAGCTGCCTGAAACATAACCAGTCCAGATTTCAAGAGGATCCATGCTGTGAAAGTATACGGAACCGACAGCTAGCTGAACGATTTCAATCCCCCCTATCACATCTGCCAAAGACCATAGATAGGGTACGGAGCCAACAGCTAGCTGTTCGGCTTATTTCCCCTATCTTGATAGGATACGGAGCCGATAGCAAGCTATTCGGCTAATTCTCCCCTATCTGTAGATCTTTTAGCATTACCCAGTCTCCAGTCTGCACGTCGAGGCGATCTACCCAACAAACCAACTTCTGTCTGTTAAAAAAAAAACCTATACAAGAAATTTAAAAAAGTAAAAGTCCTGAGGACGAGAAAACTAAAATAGATTATGAAAGGCTTAAGAAAATGACAAGCCAAGCTGTACGAAAAGCTAAAGAAAACTATCTGAGCAAACTTCATTAATGCTACTGGAAACCCTTCAAAAATGTAGAAAGTTATTAATGAATCCCCAGGAAAAAAACCCGACGCAAAAACAAGAGTTCACGAAATATTAACCTTAAATAAAACTGAAAGGGACTCGAAAACTGTTACAAATACTATGAATCAATATTTTGCAACTGTAGCTAATAAACTTTTAGCTAATATGAATGATAAACATCAAGCAGTAACTTACTCTAGAATTTCAGTTCCAGACAAAACTAAACCATGTTTCTAAATCCCTCCACCACAGATGTAGTGTTATGTACATTATCCCAGCTAAATGTAGGCACGGCAACTGGTGTTGATGGAATCACCACTAATGGCCTCAAGGACCTAAAGAAAATAATTGCTCAGCCCTTGGCTAATATAATTAACAAACATATGGAAGAGGGAGAGTTAACGAAAATATTTAAATCAGCAGTGATTACTCCGGTACATAAAGTGATAAAAATAACCCTGGTAACTATTGACCGATTGCACTTCTTACGGCGTTCAGCAAAGTATTAGAAAAAAAACGAGTGGGTTCGATCCAAATCAATATGGTTTTCAGGACCCAGCAACACAACTGCTGCTCTTGTCGATGCTGTGCAATATATAAACCAGGGACTTGATGAAGGAAGTTGTGTGGTAGCATTATTTGTTGACCTAATGAAAGCATTTGATGACAAAACGCTGATAGGTGGACTTGATGAGATTGGAATTAGAGGAAAAACAAACGAACTCATTAGGAGTTATCTTACCGAAAGCAGCTATGTGAACAAAAATTCGGATGAACTCACCGATGAACTCTACGTCAATATAGGAGTACCACGAGGCTCAATTCTGGGTCCACCTTGTACATTCATAATTTGCAGAGAGTTGGACTACACGGAAAGTATGTAATCTTTGCTGACGACACCTTACTACTATATTCAATGAGATCGAAGGATGAGCTAAATTTTCGGATTAATGAAGATCTGATAAAATACCAAAGACGGCTGTTAAGAAACAGATTAACAATAAATGCTTCAAATACGAATTACATGCTATTCAGGCAAAAAAACAAAACGAACATCAACCTATCGCTGAAAATCAATAACCAGTCATTAAATAGAGAGCCACAAACCAAATATCTTGGTCTAATTATTGATGGAAAACTAAGATGGACCAGTCATATAGCCGCAATAAGGAAAAAAAAGGCCCCAAATATTGGCATCTCACGACGATATCGATACCTTCACGTGAAAATGAAAGAAACTATATACATACATAATACCTAATATAAATTATGGATTGTTAATATGGAGCCAAGCACCTGCATACAGTATTAATCTAATAGGAAGACTTATGAAGAAAGGAGTCAAAGCTGTTCATAACTTCCCTGCTCTGACGCCATCAGTTGAAACCTACAAATTTACAGGAAATTTAAATATTTACCAATATATAATGCTAGAAAGAGCTTAATATATTGTTGCGAGCTAGGGGTTCGCCGGGATTTCAAGAAAAACATAATTCGTTTAAAAACAAGGGATAATTTATTTATTCGCACTTTTACTTTAATTTTCACTTTAACTAGTTCACACTTTTACTTAATTCGCCTATCTAGCACTACCGCCGCGTATCGCTATATCGCTTCCACTGGTTCGCGTCTCGATCATTAAAATGACTGACTGTTCGCTGAGAGCTGCCGTGTATTTATACCAAATCTCCCAGTTCTCGAAGCTTCCGTCAGGTGTCGTTGGGTGTGTGTGTGTGTCTAGACTATTCTGGAACTTTAATTGCCTACCTTATGCTGTTTCGGTGTATGTCTAGACTATACTGGATGGTTCCAGATGTTTATGGTTAGTGCTTTTTACATATTGGGGGACTGTTCTATATAGTTCTAGCACTTTCGGGAAGATCAATATTGCGTGGTTGCCAGATCTATAACATTACCCTCTCCTTAGCCCCTGTCCGTCCCGAACAGAGTCGTTCACTTCTTCAATGGCACCATGGTACTTTGTTAGCCGGTCGAGATGTACCACTTTCATTTTAGTGCGAAGTTTTCGCTGATTCCATTCATCCTTTGGTTCGGTCGTTATCCTCTGAATGGTTTTTCCGGCTTCTTTTTCCTTCTCACGTTCGCGTTCTTTCTCCACGTCCTTTTCGTGCTCCTTCTCCTCCTTAGCAGCACGTTTACTTTCCTTTTCATGTTCCGCATTCTTCCTTCCGCGATCTTCTCGATCACATCGCTTCCCATGTTCGGCCTTGTCACAATTATTCGCATGAAGTAATTGACCGTCACGACTTCTACCCGTTCGTTCGTGATCTTTATTCAAATGTTTATCTTTGCTTCCATGATCTTTCCCGATGTATTGTTCTTGTTGCAATCGATCTTGCCGACTCGGGGTTTCCGACCGACTCCGGCGTCTTTTATCAAAACCGTGTGTAAGATTTGAACTCTGACGACTAGTTCTTGACCAAGATCTACCTGCCCGATCTGTATCTTCGCGTTGTTTAGCAGCGCAGCCGGAACAATAGTTGGTCGCTTTTCGGCAGTCGAGTCTCAAGTGTCCTGCCTGTCCACAATTCCAGCATCTGGGGGCACCAAACCTTTCGCTCCGCCTGGTGTATTCTGCTTTCTGACACACACACTCTTTTGCTATTTCTCGGACTCGATAGTTACTCCCTGAGCTTTGCTTGGCAGCTTCGAACGTCAGCCCATATACCAAGGCTTCGCCAATCGTTTTCTTACCTGCCAATTTTAGCGCCTGTTGCAGCTCTTTGTCCTGTACAGCATTGTTAAATGCGAAAACAGCTGTGTCGTTGCGTTGTTCTGTTTGCGCATCGGGAAGCGATAATAGTGTGAGTCGTTCAATATCGCGTGCCAGCTCTTGAAGTGTTTCACCATTCTTTTGGGTTCGGTTGTACAGCTGTATTTTGTAGATCTCTCGCATGTGGTCACTGCCGTAATGAAGATCCAATGTCTGGACTAACGTTGAAAAATCTTGTTGTTGCTCCTGCGGAATCGTTTAAAGAACCTCTGCTGGTGGACTTCTTAGCGCCAATATAAGAGCTGTTCCTCGTTCCAGATCACTCCAATGATTGTTTCTTGCGGCAGCCTTAAATTGAATCTTATAAATCGCCCACGGTGTTTGTCCATCGAAGATTCGAGCTTTGAAACCCTTTTGCATAACGTGTTCTGCCTTGATGACTCCAGTCGCTTTCACGTTATCGAAGTCCCTTTTTAGGCGTTACAATCCCGGATATCCTTTCCGTAATTTGTTCTTCAAGGATTCGAATTTCCTTCTCTACGTTTTCTTCTATTGCCTTACACATGGTGTCTATTTTATTATCTTGCAGCTCCAATTTTTGGTTGAGGTCCGCTGACAGCTGTCTTTGTTGGTCTAATTTCTGATTAATGTCCACAGATTGTTGCTCTAATTTGTTCATCATTTGTTGCATTAAATGTGACAGAGCATCCGATGTACCAGAACACTCCCCTCCACGAACTTCTTTGATTTGGAACTCAAAACTATCTGCATCCTCACCGTCCGCCTCAAGTGTCTCGATCATACAGCTGACAAGTTCAGACTTGCTCCCTGTCGTAGATAATTCGCGTCTACTGAGCTCTTCCTTCAGCTCCGTTAATTTTAAGTCCTTTAGATAACGCGGCACTTTCACTACCGATTCGAATTTACTTAAATTTATTTCACTAATTAAAGTCACTGCATTCGAGAATATTCGATTTCACAAAATTCTCACTGTCCGTTCGAGAATTTTAGCTTCACTTTTTCGCTCTCACAAAATTATCCGTTCGAGAATTTTAATTTTACTCGCGATCTTTAACCCGAATTTGTCCTTGAAATCCCACTTCTGGCACCAATTGTTACGAGGTAGGGGTTCGCCGGGATTTCAAGAAAAACAGAATTCGTTTAAAAATAAGGGATAATTTATTTAGTCGCACTTTTACTTTAATTTTCACTTTAACTAGTTCACACTTTTACTTAATTCGCCTATCTGGCACTACCGCCGCGTATCGCTATATCGCTTCCACTGGTTCGCGTCTCGATCATTAAAATGACTGACTGTTCGCTGAGAGCTACCGTGTATTTATACCAAATCTCCCAGCTCTCGAAGCTTCCGTCTGGTATCGTTGGGTGTGTGTGTGTGTGTCTAGACTATTCTGGAACTTTAATTACCTACCTTATGCTGTTTCGGTGTATGTCTAGACTATACTAGATGATTCCAGATGTTTATGGTGATTGCTTTTTACATATTGGGGACTGTTCTATATAGTTCTGGCACTTTCGGGAAGATCAATATTGCGTGGTTGCCAGATCTATAACAATATATATAAACTGGTAGATCGACTCACTAAAAGCTCAGTAAAGTTTGACACAAACGAAGTTAATTATGGAACAAGAAATGCTGAGCAAATAAGAACACCAGCTGCTCGAACGTGTTCAAAACGACCAATTAACCAGGCTATTAAAGTTTTCAACCAGACGCCTTACCACATTGTTATGTTTCGCATGGGACTTGGGAAAGAAATCGGATGAAAATAAAAATAAGATACTTCAACTTCAACTTTTCTACTTTATTGAATCAAGGCTTGACTGGAACTGAACTTAAATTAATTCTAGACTTAAAACTAAAGCTCGCCAACAGAAATTCGCTGACGCTGATATCAGCATAATTGAATCGTATAAACGATATCGTCGCGACATGTGCGATGTAATATGATACTATATACATCGATAAGAATCCGATGAAATGCTATGCAGGGTGAATAAACATCTTTAAGCTTAGTTGCATAAAGAATGTTTATCTCTGCTTAGTTAACAATATGAAATATGAAAAAGTACAGGGTGACCCATAAGATACAGGGTGACCCGTAAGATAAAAGGTAAGTATGAGGGTAGGTACGTAACAACATCCGGAAAAGCAATAATATTTAAAAAAAAACATGAAGATGCCACATCCTTAACACTACTCGCCATGACTAATGACTAATTTTGAAATAAATTATTATTACATTATATGAATACTGTATTTCCTTAAAGTGTGGAGTGTCGAAAATTCAACATAGTTGAGTGAACTTTGGGCTTCATTCTGATAGGCAATGCTGTAGCTTTCCTTATACCAACTGACGATTGTCGGGGAAGCATTATAAACATCATATTATCATCAGAACCTGCTTCATCAATCAACAACATTTCATTATACTAAATTATTACATGAATTATTATCATTATTTTTACTTATTTTATTGTTTTATTTATTAATAACTTGTATTATGTATATTGTTGTTTTGAATTTTCATTTTCATTATTTTCTTATTATTCCTTTTATTTTTTCCTTGTAATCTTACATTTTTTATTTTATTGTTATTGTTGTTGTTATTAAGTTATATTTTATTTTTGAAATAAATGTAATTATTATTATCGAATTTTTGTTATGATTAATAGAAAACTTTTAAGCGGTAAATTCATTTTTCACTTCCAATTAAATTTGAAAATGTAAAACGGAATCGCAAATTAATTACAAGAAAATCTCTCTCTTCCTTTTCTTAAGAAAACACCCCGAGAGCGCAAGTTTTATTTTATATTTCTGAGTCAGATACAAGACAGTGATAGAAATGTATCTAAACATAAATAATTCATTGAAGGTCACACAATTTTTCTTTTTACAATTTCAAGTTTAAAAAATCGAGTTTTCCATTTGATTTGGTTCTCCGGTGCAACGGATTTATTTATAAATTTCTCCAACCATGGCGTCAAACCTAAGGCGAATGAAAAAATGTTGCGCACACCGCATCCACCAACCAGTCTCGCCTCATTTAGTACAAACGAACTACATCCCATCCACTTCTTTTTTTTTAGTATATCCGCTCTGGCGAGCTGTCAATCGCCTCTTCCTTTCTTTCGTTTGTTTTTGCCCGAGTTGTTGATGTAAGTTTTGTGCCTTCAAAAATCTTGAGGCATCGCGGCCCTGAAATGGAAACTGCACGGAGAAACGGGACACCAACGCGTAGCGCGGTTCTTTCTTCCCCGTCAGTTGAAGATTTTGCGCGGATGTGGCCCGGATTTTTTGTGCAAAGCCCTTTCGTGCTAGTTGGTGGAACGAATCTTCGGTGGCCGGGATTAACCTCAAAATTTTGATGTTTTTTTCATCTCGGACGTGTCCTTAACTGAGTGTCAATTTCTTCTCCACAGATAAAACAACACCCCCGAAAACACAAAATGAAGTTCAACAAATTCGTAACCTCGTCGCGCAGGAAAAACCGCAAACGTCACTTCACCGCGCCATCGCATATCCGTCGTCGGCTCATGTCAGCGCCCCTTTCGAAGGAGCTCCGCCAAAAGTACAACGTACGGTCGATGCCAATCCGCAAGGACGACGAAGTGCAAGTTGTTCGTGGCCACTTCAAGGGCAACCAAGTCGGCAAAGTAGTGCAGGTCTACCGCAAGAAATTCGTTGTTTACATCGAAAAGATTCAGCGCGAGAACGCCACCGGAACGAATGTCTACGTCGGCATCCACCCGTCGAAGTGCCTGATCGTGAAGCTCAAGCTGGACAAGGATCGCAAGAAGATCCTGGAGCGACGCGGCAAGGGACGCTTGACCGCACTTGGCAAGGACAAGGGCAAGTACACCGAGGAGACAACGACCGCGGCTCAACCGATGGAAACTGCCTAAGCAGCCGCCATCGCTTAGGGTCAGGACTCCACTCCCGCTTTTACTTGTACTTCTAAATTTAAATACAACAAAAAAACTGAAAAACAACTTTAATTTCCATGTTTTTCTTTTCTAGGATAGTTGAGTGATGATTATTTTGTCAGTGTTGTGCTCGGAGAGTTTGTGAAACGAGTGTCTTGAGTTTCTTCGATACAAATTCGAGGATTCAAATCGGTTGGCTAAATTATGATTTTATTGAAGTGAATTCGAGTCTATCGCCAGAGCAATTGTGCACGGGACTAGTGCTAAATGGAGTAGAATCCAAATTATATCGTAGATTTAAAATTGAGGGATTCCGAGAATCATTGGAATTGGGAATCGGCCCAAAATTGCCAATTTGAAAGCTGAAAATCGAGTGCCTCGTTTTTGCCGCAAGTACTTTTGGTTCGAGGTCTCAGTTTTATAATGAAAAATCTTCAGATCTTTCCCAGCCAGCTGCGCCTTTCGTTTTCCTTCCGAAAATAGTGTGTTCGCTTCACCGGCCGAAGACTACCTTCGGATTCCATTCGTCTTGCCTGTAAAAGTTCTTCAGATTTATTTATTTCGAATTCGGTCTGGTTCACTGGATTTTTAACAGCAATTTGTTAATATTACTTTGGTAAACCTAAAATTAACGTCGTAAAATCCTTGCAAAAACAAATTCAAAGTCTTGAGCAGATTTGAAAATGCGTTTTCCTACTAATTTTTTCCTTCGAATCAGAAGCAAACTCATTTTGAGTGATTTTATTTTTTCTGAATTGTATTTCCCCGATTAAGTCGAAAGCAAAATAATGACTGCTAGGACTAGAGATGGTAAATCGCAGGTATGTAAATAATACCTGCGATTTTTCCACTTCTATTTTAAAGGAGCAATCGCATATTGCGATTGAAAATTTAGAAGAGCAGAGCAAATGCATACTTCTGACGGTCTATCGCCAATAAAATTGCCGCAATGATCATCGCTACAAATCCCTTTGGTGATATCTGCACAATCTACAGACTGCTCTTGCTCTCAGTGCTATTGCTTTACACTAAGTATAGTAACGAATGAATAGGTCAGGTCATAGGTGAAGTGCGACTGCGATTTGTTTAGCGAGCTTTGATCTGATCGGTGGGTTTTATGATCTGATCGATGGGCTTTGGGATCTGATAGCTGAGGTGGGACGTGCGAAATGGTGCGCCTTGCTGGCGATTTGTTTGGCGGGCTTTGTTCTTAGTTTCGAACTCGTCGGTGGGTTGGACATGTGATTGTAATAATTCATTTATTTATTTATTAACAAAAACATTTATTTATTTGTCCACAATAAGGTCAGTTTCCCAGTCAGCTACGAGCTGGTTGGTATAAGGGAAATTTTCGTAATATCTTGAAAACATACAGGGTGTTTGGTAATACGTGTGCCACCTTGTAAGTGGTTATTCCTAGATACAGCTGTGAAAAAAATAATAGCATCAACGTCACCAACAATCTTTCCAAAGGCATTGTAATTCTATTTGTTAGTTTAAATAACTAATGAACACATTTTTAAAAGTAAAAAAGTTTTATGAAAATTGTGTGATAAAAATATTTAAGGTTTTATTTACCGTTTGAAAGCTACTACTGTGTCCAAAAACTAGTCGGAATTTTTCGATTTAAATTACGCGGGTAAATATTTTCGCTTAATATATTTTTTTTTTAAGTTAGTACAACTGTTACTGACTTCCATGCCAAATTATATGTGAAAATATTCATTAGTGTTTGAGTTACGCTTGTTTTTGTGCGACACAAAAAGTGAATTTGGCGATTTTTACAATGTCTGAAATTATTCAACAAAGAAGTGCGATTAAATTTTTGTTTCCTGAATGGAATAAATGCTGCAGAAACGTTGCAAATGTTGAAGACGGCTTACGGGGACCGAGCTCTACCAAAATCAACAACAAGACCGCGTCAAAGTCGCACAGAAATCAAAATGATGTTGACTGTTTTCTTCGATTTTCGTGGTGTAGTGCACTATGAATTCCTTCCGCCCGGTCAAACTGTCAACAAGGAATACTATTTAAGTGTTATGCGTCGTTTGCGTGAAGCTATTCGTAAAAAGAGGCCGGATTTATGGAAAGACAACTCTTGGTTTTTACACCTCGATAATGCGCCATCTCAGACTGCACTGATTCTTCGTGACTTTTTCGCCAAAAATGCAATCAATATCGTTCCGCAACCACCTTATTCACCTGATTTGGCTCCGTGTGACTTCTGGCTATTTCCAAAACTCAAAAGACCACTCCGAGGAATCCGTTTTGAGTCGATTGAACACATTCAACGAGAATCGGCGCGCGCTCTGAAGGCTATACCGGAAGAAGAATTTTTGGCATGCTTCGAGGACTGGAAAAAGCGGTGGCATAAGTGTATTATATCGAGAACTGACTATTTTGAAGGGGACGAAATTGATTTGAAAGAATAAATAAAGATTTTTTGATTTATAAAAAAATTCCGACTACTTTTTGGACACAGTGGTATTTAAACAAATCTTGTAAAAAACAAAAATAAGGCGAAAAAAAAAATTGTACCACAATTCCAAAGTGCACTTAAGGTTAAAAAAATAGAAAAAATGAATTAGTTTTATTAGTTTGCGATAGTTATCTGTTCCAGCTGATGACGTCCTTCAGTTTTAATATTTAGTTGCGTGACCTTTATTGGAAATAACGGCTGCACAACGTTTTGGCATTGAATCAACCAAGCTCTGGCATCGACTTAGCGGAATTTCGCTCCAGGACTCCTTAATCACATTCCAAAGTGATTCGTTGCTGGTTGGCTTGGTAGCAGCAACTGCTTTTCTTACGTCAGCCCACAGATTCTCAATAGGGTTGAGATCTGGTGACTGCGCAGGCCACTCCATGACGTTCACTGAATGCTCTCTGAACCATTTCTTCGCTTTCCTGCTGGTGTGTTTGGGGTTGTTGTCTTGTTGAAAGACCCACAGCAAAGGCATCTCGTACTCTGCATAAGGTAGCATAATTTTTTCAATTATTTCACCGTAAGCGTGTTGGTCCATAATTGTTTTTATCCAATTTATTGGGCCTATGCCATAATGCGAAAAGCGAGCCCACACAATTACATTTGACCCCCATGTTTAATGGTTTTACATGTGTATTGAGGATTGTATTCTGCATTCGGAGGGCGTCTGACGTATGAACGAGAGCCTTTTCCGCATACAGAACAATTTTGCTCTCGTCTTACCAAGATCTTCCTCCATTTTTCAACTGGCCATTTCAGGTGTTCTTTTGCAAACTCAATACGTTTGGCTACATGCTTCGCACTTAGGAGTAGAACTTTTCTTGGGCTACAGGCTTTTAAATTGTGATGTATTAAACGATTACGAACACCGTTGCAGCTATATTGAGATCCTTTTTCAGTTCAGTTGCCGGCTTAAAAGGCTCCTTGCTCTGGCGGATCAACCGATTTTCAAGAAACTTCGATATGGCGCGTTTACGTCCACGTGTTTCAGCATTTTCTTGGAAAGTTATGGCATTGCGTATCATTTTGTTTGAACATCCAACAAAATGACGCACTTCGCTATAAGTTTTGCCCTCTGAAATAAGTTTTCGAATAAAATCTCTTTTTTCAGCACTACAATGCTTTCCGCCACCCATTTACTATTAAATTTGTGTAAAAACTAACGAAAACCGAACAAGAACACTCTAACTTGTACAGGGGTCAAATTAATAAACTCAAGCGCTTTTCAACAGAATTGTCAGTGGTGCTATTATTTTTTTCCTTCTATTTTGCATTTTTCTCTGAAAATCACTTAAATTGAAAAGAACCGTTATCATTATGAACAATAAACTATTTTCTGCGGAAAGTGAACATGTTGTGTTATATTTATCAGCAATGTACAAACAATTTTCGACACGAAATGTTTTTTTTTAGTTTAACAAATAGAAAAAATGTATTTTATTTTTCGGCACTGTATATTTGGAGAAAAAAATTGTTCTACGGAGATGGTCAATTTGCAATATCCGCGGAGATACAGGGTGATCAAGAAAAGAGTTTCGGACCTGTGCCCTCACTCACTCAAAACGCTATATCTTGAAAACTAATAATCACAATTCAAAGTGTTATACAGTAGAGTTCGGTTATAACGAACTCGAAACAGTTTTTTTCCGTCCGTCCCAACAGATTTGTCATTTAGACATCTTTTCGCTGAGATTTTTTTTTGAGTAATTTATTTGGCATTAGCGAAAACGGTGGAAAAATGAGAAACGCGTTGCTCCAATGGAATAAAGAAATTGTAGAGAAAGAACATCGAAATCTTGTGGATTTGTTTCGCGCGTTGTTGTCCTTAAACGGTACTTGGAAATATCCGTTCGAACACAGTAACTGGAGATTAAAGATTAATGACCAAAGCAGCCAGCAACTATTGGTTGATGTGAGTGCAATGCTGAATTGGTGGTGTTTAATTGACTTTTCGGATTAAATTTTTTGTTTCAAAAGCACAAGTTACATACAGTCTGTATAACGTTGTTCAGAGGATTTTGCTACAAACTCTACAAGTAATCGCAAACCATAAACAATTCCAAGATCGCAATCTTGAAGAACCTTCTTAAGCTTAAGCTTCATGCAAAAATGAGAAAAACGATTACAACAATTTATCACTAAAAAACTCCTCTAATCACGTAGCACAAAAATTGATCTTAAAGCTAGCAAATCGATAGTTTCGGGTCTTAGTGCCGCGCAGCAAAACAGTTTTATCTCGGCCCTGACAGACTTTCAGCAGTTCGCGTAAACCACTGGCTGTAACATATCCCACAGCCGTAACCATGGCCTCGGTGAAACTAAAGCTGCTCTGTGTAACATATCCGAAAACTTCGCGAGAGCATTGATGTCGTACCGAACCTGCCTCGTCCGGCAACCACAGCTCGCACATTTTCTTGAACTGTTCCGCAACAATCGTACTCGTTCCAGGCGACCGAATTTTCACTCTCTTTTCGCTGGTTTCCTGATGAAAGAAAAATTATGCTTAGAAATTGTTCGATTTTCTTGAGAGTCGCTTCACTACTACCTGAATTTTTCGCTTTTCCCGTACTCTGCGATTCCGCAATCGTTTCAACAACTTTTTGTGATCCTTTCGCAGTCTTTTTCGTTCACTTTCTTTACTGTCTGTGTGAAGAGGCTCGACATAAATCGGTTCGTTGTTGTGGTACTTTCGTCGCTTCAAGTCCTGTTTTAGGTCACGACTTTTTGGTAAGCAAATGATGGAAAAGTCGCCGGGATTACCCCGACTTTTCATTTTCAAGTAGACCGGAATGAGACAATCTGCCGGAAGTTTTGGCAGCGGCTGACTACGATGTAAGGCCAAATCAATGTACTGCAGCAGTTGTTTCTCGCGTAGGACGTAGAAATTATCATCAGTCAATTGATTGGGTAAGTGAGCTCTATTTTCGAATTTTAGCTCGTTGAGTATGAAGTTTTTTAGACGAGCATTTTGCGACGCATTTTATCGTGTTTCAGCATATCATCAGCGCTGAGAAAGTTGATCTTCTTCTCGTGGACATAGTGAAAATATGCTCCACACGCGTTTCGGTAGTGCCTGAAATCGTTTTCGTTGTTATCAATTTAAGATCCTTCTGGACAGCAGCGCTACTTACCGATTTGTCTATGCGTTTTTCCTCATCCTTGAGATTGGGATATCGGTAAGCGAGAAATGTTTCTCGGTTACGCTTTTGCCAGACTCGGCGCCGTTTTTCATAATTGAAACATTCCATGACGGTTCGTAAGCGACAGAAGTCTTCGCAACCGACGAGGTAGCTCTCTGGGTGAGATTGCCATGGCTCGAGCTGCACGTAAAATTGTCGTCCTTGCACACGACTAATGTAATTATTGCAAAACTCGTCGTCATGTTTCAAACTTACTGTGTGTCCGCAACGCGAAATCGAACTTGGAACCTGAACAACGCGATCGCAACATCATTTTCCGATAGTTTTGAGCACTTTGGCTGAATAGCGAGTTTCAGAAAACAGGATTGGCACGGAAAAAAACGCTCCGTCACAAAAAAAAACTTGGCAGAACAGCGACAATTGTGAAAGTGACAATTGTCTACTACCTACAAATTTTTCCGGATTCCGTTGTGTTGGCGAGCCCTTCCGAATTTGAGGGTTCCGCTGAAATCCACTGGATGAACTCTGGGTCCTCCAAAGTGCTCCAGTCCATGTCGGACTGATCTGCGCTTTTAGATACACCCGCTGTTAACATCTCTTCCATGGTGTCTTGTTTTCTTGGTTTTCTGGACAGAGTTTCTCCTCGTTGGGATGATTTCGATTTTGGTTCGCGTTAATTTTTCAGTAAAAAACAATCGCCAAAGTAAAAGTGGCATTGCAAAAAAGTTCAAAGTTCGCGCGAGTTAAATAGACAAAGTAATAACCACAAATTTAAGTCTTGTTTTCAACTTAAAATTCTATAAAATATATTCTTATTTGTCTTCAACTTAAATTCTCAGAATATATTTCATAAAAACTCCTAAATCGAAACCATGTGTTTACAGTACTTAAATTCATAAGCCTAAGACAAAATGCAGACTCGCATAGATGATAAGAAAACCAATAAAATTTAACGAACCTAAACATAAGATACTTTTTATGAGAACCTATTATCGTGTCGACATTCTTCGGGTGCGAAATAAACAGTTTTAACAATAATGATCATATTTTCGCAGAGATAAGCGAGCGCAGTATCGGAAAAGGCTTTATACGAAATTTAGCAATGGCAACAGCATTCCTCGCTCCAAAGTACTAGTGTGCTCTCAAGCATCGAACTCAATTAGCTTAAAATGCAATTCTAATTTCAGATTATTTGAATGGCTTCAGTTGTATCAAGTCAAAGAGGGTAAAAAAATGATTGCAATCGTTAAGGACACTATCGATTTTCGCGAGAAGCATGACATTCAACGAAACGATTTTATGCATCTTTTGATGCAGTATCGAAACACGGGCATGATCAAGGACGATGATGATTAGGATGCAAAACCAGCAACTAAGGGCGGAGTTGACGCCCTTTGAATCGAACAAATTGCTGCTCAGGCTTTCGTTTTCTTTTTGGCTGATCCTTGATTGGAGAATTTCTTTACTTGTTACCGAGAGATAATCATTTTTATTCCATCTAATCTCAAATGGGTTAGACTCAAGAAATTCTTAGTGTTACTTATAAAAAGTAGCGAGAATTAATTACATTCAATCATCAAGATTTAAACTCGATGACCGAAACATTGAAAAGCAATCATTTGGCTCACTTACGAAAAACCTTCATATGCAATCAACCGTTTTCAAGATATTGTTTTAGCCAACAACACAACTAACATCTTAATGTCATGGAAAAAAATTACTAATATTGGAAAATATTTGCATAAATTATTTTTAATCACATATTTTAGTTATTTAACATGAACACCGCCTTTCGGTACAACAATGTTTTCAGCTTATCTTAGAAAAAAACAGTCTCAAACATGATCATGTCCGGGAGGAGATATTTACGGCGGAAATGTTCAGCTTCGAGACCAGCATGATCCTCAATGTCCTAAAACGATTATAAATTAAGGAAACGAAACTTGTTTAAAAGTCAATAGTGTACCTTGATCTTTAACTGGTGTTTCCTATACATATCCTTATCATCTGTTTAAGATTTTTCTCTGACTCATCCGATTTCTCTTTTGCTTCGCGTAAGATCTGCAATCATGGTGAAATACACATTTTAAAAAAAGGATTCGCAGCATTCGAGTTATGAAGCTATGAGAGATCTAAATTTTATCATAGCTATAGATGCTAAATTAATTTTTGCTCAACGACAATCTATGCACAACTTTTACGAGACTTACTTGACTTACAACTGGTTTATCGGTATCATCCATACCCAATAATTTCCTTTTTTATTAATAATAGTACAATCGTTTCTGCATATCGTCATACTGTAATTTAAATCAGCTGATTTTATTCAAAAAAAGTTGCGGTGCTCGGCATAAATGTTGCGGCGAACTATGGGAAATCTTGCTAGCTCGGCATAAACGTTGCTAGCTCGGCATGAATGTTGCTAGCTCGGCATAAATGTTGCTAACTCGGCATAAATGTTGCGGCGAACTATGAGAAATGTTGCTAGCTCGGATAAATGTTGCTAGCTCGGCATAAATGTTGCGGCGAACTATGTACGCTGGGAAAGTGGGAGATTCGTTACACTTTGGTTATCGAATTTTTTTAGCATTTTTATGTTAAACTGGCTTCATAAAATGTCTGCAAAATAATTCTTAAGATTTATAGATGCGAATTGGATTATTGAAGCGGGAAAGTTTGGAGAGCTGTGACGTTGTTTGTATTTTGCGTATCGGAAAGGTAAGATAAACCTTAATTACGTAGCTTAGACTACAATCGCGCAAATTGCAATGATAGGATTATTTTTAAAGTTTTGAACAGTAAGTATCTTGAAATAAAAGTATTTTTAAAGAGAAAGAGAGAGTGTTTTAGCTTCTGCTCCAAATTTTTATCTGTCAGAATTATCCGCTCGTAATTTTCCTCATATGGTAAAGATTTGGAGGGGTACATTTTTGTATGGAGGAATATTACGAGCGGATAATTTTATCCGGAATCCCGGCAATTTTACGAGCGGATAATTGTAATTTTATCCGGAATCCCGGCAATTTTACGAGCGGATAATTCTTACAGAGGGGTAAATTTTGTATGGAGGAATATTACGCGCGACTATGATTGCGGTTGACAAATTTGAGGAAGCGCAATATTCAATGTCCAAGTTCTAAAAGGATTCGAACCCAACGAAAAAGAAGTAAATTTTGTACTACATTAAATTCTTACGCAGATATTTGAAGAATTTCTTCGCCTGATTTTCAGTATATAGATACTGAACTCATCAATCAATATCGAATATTGATGCAATTAACGAGAACATTGATAAAAATAGGTACACAATACCAGAAAATTGGTTTTGAACATCCAGACATCAACTTATCTGGAGACAGTAGTATTGCGATACCCACAAATCCCAATTTGTGGGGGTAATACAATTTACTATTATGAAAACACACCACGTAATATTAATACCTTTTATTTTATAATCATGTTTGTCTTGCATCTTTAAATTACAACTCAAATTCCATCCTAAATTTTTTACCGTGGCAGGCCATACAGTTTCCATCAATTCGTTATAACCGAAGTTCGCAATAACCGATGATGCAATAAATTGAAACTAATATCAATCATTTAATGAAATAATACATGTATTTTATTGTTTCAGTAGTTTAATGATTGAAAATAATCAGTTATTTTTTTTTTTAATATTTTTCGAAGATAAGTGCATATCTTCTACAAATGTTTCTACATCTGCAAATTTGTTATAAATTTGTTGAAGCACTTCGCAGGATTCGAGAAATCGGCGTAGGTCCATTATTTTCTGTAGCGCTTCCTCATTTGTTATTCGATGTAAGCTAGCTGCACAATATTCTTCATTTTCACTGTTGTCGGTATCAGATGAATCTTCCACCACGACCTGATAATAAAGTTTGATAATTAAGGATAATTAATACGGAGTTTTTTGGTTTAAATACCCGAGAAATTATTTCGTCGTCGGTAAGACGAGTTGATGTTATTATATCTTTGCCAATTCCAACGTAGCAATTAAATTCTGAATTCGTTAAACCTCCAATTCCTATATGTACTTGAATGAGATGTATAGCATCCAGCAAAGTTATTTTTAATTTTATATTTTGGTCGATAAAATCAATTATTTTTGATAACAGAAGTTTTCGATAGTGACTTTTTAAAGCCCAAATGACACCTTGATCCATAGGTTGTAAGACGGATGTTGTATTCGCGGGAAGAAAAGCCAATTTAATATTAATTAAATTTTTCACATGGGGATGCGCTGGACAATTATCTACCAACAATAAAATTTTGCGCTTCTTTTGTCCAAGCTCGCAATCCCACAATATTTTGCAAAATCGAGCCACTAATAGCAACATGTTCCTTTCGTTTTTGGTTAAACCACGCAAGAAGGGCTTTGTCAACTTGATCATGATTCGATTTCTTCACTTTTTTGACAGCACAATTTTTATTTTCAAACTGAGTTATTATTTTTTTACGATTTTTCCACAGAGTTGCAACTGTAGATTTACTTAAATGATGTTCGCGGCACAAATCAATTTGTTTTTTCTTTCCACTTTCCAAATCTTTTATTATTTCATACTTTTCTTTGATTGAAAAACTTAAGCGTTTAGTTGCCATTTCTAAAAGACACACGCTTTTACTTAATCTGCCTACGACACATCAAAACATATGTCAAATGCGATACACACATATAGCTTCCGATACACTTGCAGAAAAACTATCAAGGTCGGGAAATCCCCTATAACGGAAACGTAGCTAAGTTCAATTCAATGAATTCAAGGGTACAATAATTTGGTTATAACGAACTTCGCGCGAATTTTCGTTCGCTATATCAGAAAGTTCGTTATATCCGAGTTCATTATAACTAGAGTCACTGTATAACTGAGCTACTCGGTCCAGGAGTCTGGCAGATGCGTATCAGAGTTGAAACCGTTAAGTTTGAATTTTTTGGTGTATATACATATTCGGTTAGATATTTATCAAAATGCAATTGGAATTCGATTATGTGCCCTGAAAAATTAATATTATTGTGCCATTCCATTAGAAACAGCCAAAAATTCAATTTTATTTTGCAATTTTCTGCACCCACACATCTTTACCAAACATGTTTTTAGTCTAGTTTATGATTCTGTTTGTTGACACATGGCGGAAAAACATCCCAACAGGGATTTTTGCAATCCATTCCCTTTTATTGAAAATCATTCAAATCGAGAAATCATTCAAATCGACCTAAGGAATTTGCAATGCATTCTAAAGTAATGTGAAGGCATTGCATAAAGTAGCAGTTTATTTAGGGAATTTGATATGCATTGCAAGGTAATGTGTGGAGATTGCATAAAATAAATGATCATCGTCAAAACGTGCCGCGCACAAAACGAAAGATTATTAATAGAAAACATTAATGTCATATTCCGTTTGCTTTCTAATATTCCCGTAAAATTTTACAAGTTGTTCGTTGCAAGAAAAAAATCTTAAGTTACACCGTACTTTTCCAGCAACAAAATTAGTTAAATTATAGCAACAGAATTTAAAATACTGAATTCATATTAAAAGCAGGATCCCATTTCATCACATTTTTCAATATTAATTCAAAATGAATCGCTCCCTCAATGTTAGAATACCTTCTCAAAGATTAATTTGCTTTCTATTCTTTTACAACCATTCATACTATCGCGACCATTATATTGTCGATTTTTTTTCCAATCATTACATTATTCATTCGTTTCACTAGATTCCAATGTCGATTCTTTGTAATGCAGAAAGTAGAAAAAAACGAATGCTTGACATTGCAATGTTAAAATAATCTATGTTTTACGACAGGAAGTAGCTGTAATAGCTTCATGGTAAGAATCATCGGCGCAGTAATGATTCCACTCCCAACTGGGATATGTCAGAATGACTACACAGTCTACACCTATTTTCACCAACACTTTGATCTTTCGAACGTTCGATTTTTAGTACCAAATTTTTTAGCACGTTCGATTTTTGGACTAAAATAGCTATCTGCCAGACTCCTGGACCGAGTAGCTCAGTTATACAGTGACTCTAATTATAACCGAACAATAACTTCATACATTTGTAAGAAGCGATTTTCGAGACTTTTAACACGATCGCTATATCCAAAAGTTCACTATTACCGGGTTCGGTATAACCGGATTCTACTGTAGCTTATTTTTTAGTGAATCGAATTACCTTTTTTATTACCATTTGGTGTAATAGTCCGCGTTGTAACTGTACCCAATCCTGAGATATTTGCTTCAGAACACAAATTTTTGATACTTTGATCCTCAAAATTCTGGGATCAATGTACCTTTTCTCAAAAAAAAACGCATTATAAAAATGTCAAGTTGCTTATACTCTAGATGGAATTTGAGAGTATATTGTGTTTGCCTTACCATTTGTAACGCTAAGAAATAATGCTCGCACAGAGCCGCCAAGGGTACAGAAATATTTGTTGTCGCTCAAAAACCTCGATTCCGAGTGACCGTCTGTCCGTCTGTCTGTCTGTCTACAGCATAAATTTCGAAAGCTTTGAGCTATAGTGCTAAAAATTTTTGTGTGTCATTTTAAGCAAAAAAGTAACTTTAAGTTCGTGAATGGGCTACATCCCCCACTTCTTATACCCCCTCCCATACAAATCTCATGAAATTTTGAAATATTAAGAAATTGATTTTTCTTTGAAACTATTTAAGCTATCGACTTGATATTTAGGTCAAAGTATTATGATATAGACGTTATTAATATCACGGGATATTGACCCGATCCCTTCTACCCACTCCCATACAAATGGACAATTTTGAAAAATACATATTTTTCGATTTTCATTGAAACTAGTAAAGCTGAAAAGACGAGATTTTGTCAGAATTAATTCTATTATAATTGCAATTTATTTTAAAAATAATTATCAACTTCACCTCACTCCTTTTACCCCCTCCCATACAAATTTCACGAAATTTTGAAATTTAAATTAAATTATTTTTCTTCGAAACTGTTAAAGCTATCACCTTGATATTTTTTTATAAATTATGCAAGTAGAGATATTATTAATCCGAAAAAAATTTGTTTTGATCCGTACACTCCTTCTACCCCCTCCCATACAAATGCATAATTTTTGTTAAATGCATTTTATCGATTTCCATTCAAACTAGAAAAAGTACAAACTTCAAATTATGCCAGAATTTGTTTCTTAATAATTGAAATAAGTGTTAGAAAAAATTATCAGCTCCGCTTCACTTCTTCTACCACCTCCCATACAAATATCTGTATTATAAATTCAAGAAAAGCATTTCTCCTTCAAGTATATGAGCTAACGACTTTGAAATTGAATCAAAGCATGGTGATAAGGATGATGATAAGCAGTTTCAAAATCATCTTAAATGCTCCACTTCCTCTGCCACCTCTCATACAAATGCTCCAATTTCAGAAAATCTATGACCAATTTCTTTAAAAATAATGAAAATTAAAAACTTTAAATTCAGCAAAAAACATTTTGCATGCCATGCTCGGTTTCATATACGAAAAATACAAACCTCCCCCTCTTCTTCTACCACCTCCCATGCAAAAGTCTCTATTCACTATTCAAAAGAATTTGAGATGACATATTTTCCGGTATAATAAAGTCATTTCCATCTCATCTAGAGTATTATATGATTGGGCTTTAAGGGTCTTCAATACCCAACCCATTATTGCGAATCGACTGTTTCGCCATCTCCTGTGGCAAATTGAAAGATCGACTACTATACCGACCGGTAGAGGCACTAAAAGCGATTCGAAGGAGGAGAATGACCGCAGATAATGGCTCATATTTATGGTGTACTCATATTTGCTGAAGTAAGTGAGGCGTTTCATGCTCGATTAGTAAATTGAATAATCGGTTCTGATTGCTCGGTTGATAGACAAAAAATTTGGTCAGTCGAATAGCAATATTACTGACATCGTGATCACCGTGATACGAATATTGGAACAGAGAGAAGTCTTTCTCAAGTACAGTTTGGAAGCATGATGTAATCAATCATTCGTAGCTTGGTTGTTTCGCGCTCGGCTCAGTATTTTCACACAATTTTGCGCTCGAGTTCGAAGCTCCATGGCGTACAAATTTTTCTGTTTTTGATCAATCGATTTTTTCAAAGATTTTTGAATATGATAAAACATGAAACCATGGGAAATTTTGGTTTCGATTTTATTTTTCGTTTAGTACATTATCATTTTATGATAAACAGTTAAAAACACTTGACGAATATCCCCCGTGCGATTGAAATGCATCTTTAAAAATTGACTGTTTCATGTAAAATCCCAGCCCAATCATAATTCTGTTATGTTTTTTTATGTGCCATATTATTGCCTACAAATGATGCAAACATACTTATGAGTTAGGTTTTCCCGTTTTCCAGGTAATAAGCGAAAATACATATGGCTTAAAAATTATATGTGCCATAAAGAAACCCTCGTTCTAAAAAAACTGCCTGAAATGTTGTTGAACTGAAATATTCTTATTGTCCTTTAATTACTATTTCAATTATCGAGGAAAATCCTTTAACTAGTATTTAAATTATCGAGGAAATGAATTATATTATAATGAGTTGAGCAACACAACTAGGTGCTACACTTTGCCTTTTTTATTAGGATACCTAACAAATTGAAAAGCGCATAAAAGCAGATCTTACTTCATATTTTTATCAGTTTTAGTTACATTGTTAAAAGTACAAGGTGCCACTAAAATTTAGAAAATAATTTCGAAATTCCTGAGTTCACGAATGAAGAATATGCAGACATAATTTTCATTTATGGGGAGTGTCAGGGAAATACACGAGCGGCGCGATCTTTGTATCATCAGAGACTTCCTAACTGTCGGATGCCTGACAGGAGAGTATTCCAAGACGTTTACAGAAGGATTCGAGAAACAGGCAGCGTGAGGGCAAGCAGAGTAAATGCAAATCATGCGGCGATAATCGCTGTTCCAATCGATGAATGAATACTACATGCAGTTCAAAATGATCCATCAATCAGTATCCGACGCTTGGCATTGCAGTTAAACGTCTCTACGTGGAAAGTTTGGAGTTTCCTAAAAGTAGAGCGTTTGCTTCCCTACCACCATACACCAGTGCAGGAGCTGTTACCCATTGATTTGCCCAAAAGGATGGAGTTTTGCAATTGGCTCCTTGAACGACAACTAAGTGACAAAAATTTTATGAACAACATTCTTTGGACGGATGAGTCCCAATTCACCAGGAACGGTATCACAAACTTCCACAACTTACACACCTGGGCTGAGAAAAATCCACATACAAGAAGAGAGGCATCATTTCAGCACAGATTCAGTGTCAATTTATGGGCAGGTGTGATTGGTGACGATTTCATTGATCCTATTAGGCTTCCGCCTACCTTAAATAGTTCCAATTAGAGTCACTGTATAACTGAGTTACTCGGTCCAGGAGTCTGGCAGATAGCTATTTTAGTACAAAAATCGCACGTGCTAAAAAATTTGGTACTAAAAATCGAACGTTCGAAAGATCAAAGTGTTGGTGAAAATAAGTGTAGACTGTGTAGTCATTCTGACATATCCCAGTAGGGAGTAGAATCATTACCGCGCCGATGATTCTTACCATGAAGCTATTACAGCTACTTCCTGTCGTAAAACATAGATTATTTTAACATTGCATTGTCATAGGCAAACATTCGTTTTTTTCTACTTTCTGCATTACAAAGAATCGACATAGGAATCTAGGGAAACGAATGAATAATGTAATGATTGGAAAAACAATCGACAATATAATGGTCGCATTAGAATCTACGATGGAATGGTTACAAAAGAATAGAAAGCAAATTAATCTTTGAGAAGGTATTCTAATATTGAGGGAGCGATTCATTTTGAATTAATATTGAAAAATGTGATGAAATTGGATCCTGCTTTTGATATGAATTCAGTATTTTAAATTCTGTTGCTTTAATTTAACTAATTTTGTTGCGGAAAAAATGCGACTTAAGATTTTTTTTCCCGCAATGAACAACTTAATTAAAAAATTTTACGGGAATAATAGAAAGCAAACGGGTTATGATAATAATGTTTTCTATTATTAATCTTTCGTTTTGTGCGCGGCACGTTTTGAAGATGATCATTTATTTTATGCAATCTCCTAAACATTACCTTTCAATGCATATCAAATTCCCTAAATAAACTGCTACTTTATGTAATGCCTTCACATTACTTCAGAATGCATTGCAAATTTCTTAGGTCGATTTGAATGATTTCTCAATTTGAATGATTTTCAATAAAAGGGAATGGGTTGCAAAAATCCCTGTTGGGATGTTTTTCCGCCATGTGTCAACAAACAGAATCATAAACTAGACTAAAAACCTGTTTGGTAAAGATGTGTGGGTGCAGAAAATTGCAAAATAAAATTTAATTTTTGGCTGTTTCTAATGGAATGGCACAATAATATTAATTTTTCAGGGCACATAATCGAATTCCAATTGCATTTTGATAAATATCTAACCGAATATGTATATGCACCAAAAAATTCAAACTTAACGGTTTCAACGCTGATACGCATCTGCCAGACTCCTTTACCGAGTTGCTCAGTTATACAGTGACTCTAGTTCCAATTACTTGCATTTTTTGACAAATGATCTACAGGAGTTATTGGATGATGTGCCACTGCATTGGCTTCCATGTTTTACCAACACGACGATGCTTCAGCTCATTACGGCCGACAAATCACAGATTGGTTAAATTCCAATTATAGCAATCGCTGGATCGGTAGAAATGGACCGATACACTGGCCTGTAAGATCTCCTGATTTAACTATTATGGATTTCTTTGTATGGGGACGGATGAAGGAATTTGTCTACGCAACGGAAGTAGTAACGTTGCAGGATCAAAACACCAGAATCAATGCGGCAGCAACAGAAATAAGTTGAGGAGTATGAACACTGGCAAAACGAGCTTTAGCGTGCATTCAAAATGAAGGTGGCCATTTTGAACATTTATTGTAATTAAGGAAATTTGAAATAAACCATAAAAACCATTCTTAAGTTCTATTAGTTCAAGCGGAGAGTGTTGATCAACATATTCTTGTTTTTTTGATAAAAGTTCTAAATTATTGGTATGATAGTTTTTTTCTAAACTATGAAACTTATGCAATGCAAGTGTAACTTCTTTTGTAGGCAATAATATGGCACATAAAAAAGCAACATTAAAATGACATTTTTGTAATGCGTTTTTTTGAGAACAACTACAATGATCCCAGAATTTTGAGGGTCAAAGTATCAAAAATTTGTGTTCTGAAGCAAATACCTCAGGATTGGGTACAGTTACAACGCGGACTATTACAATGAAAGGTAATTCGATTCCCTAAAAAACAAGCTATAACACTGAATTGTGATTATTAGTTTTCAAGATAAAACGTTTTGAGTGAGTGAGGGTACAGATCCGAAACTCTTTTCTTGATCACCCTGTATCTCCGTGGATATTGAAAATGGACCATCTCCGTAGAACAATTTTTTTCTCCAAATATATCTAGGCATAATCTCTTACAAGGTGGCACACGGAGTACCAAACACCCTGTATAAAAGAGTAGGGAGACAAATTTGTGATTCGGAAGCAACTAAGTTCGTTTGATCGGCAGCGACACAGCGCGAATAATTCAGCGACATAGTTATTTTACTTGAAATCCGGCAACTACGAGCACAATGATTTCAACCTTTCATTTCTCGAATCAAGGATGACGTGTTTGGGTTTTCCCTGGAGTTATTTTGCTGACGCATGCAACAACCCGCAAACATTATTGGCGGTTTAAATTTACCACAGAAAACGTGCTTTTCTTTCCCCTTTCTTTACAAGTCATAAAACATAAAACTAGCAGTTTTCTAAAAAAAATTGTTTTAAAAAATCTTTATCGACCTCGTCTGAATTTACTTCACAATTAAATCAGTTTTACTCATTTAAAAAATTAAAAAAAAAAGTCTCCTACACAGGACCATCGCCGCTCCCCTGCTACACAACCTCCTCCGGAACTTTCACTTTCGCCTTGAACTGCTCGCGCAATCGATCGTTACAGCCCTCCCGATTGCGCGCAATTTCAATTGCCAAAAATTGAACGCGTGTAACTAAAACGGCATTTTCCTGCGAGAAATCCTGCGTACAATCGCCTCGTAACAACGTACCGTACGAAAAATCGTCCAATTTATTAAATTTCTCGATAAAAGCGCGCCACTTCACCTTCTCATCCGGCATTTTCAAATCGTCGTCTGTGATTCGGCTGACATTCAGATCGGGAAAGTCCTGGCGAAATGTCGCATAGATTTGATCGTCGTACGGCGTTAGCTTGAGCAGTCGTGGATCAACGCTACAAATTAGCTGCAAGAGATTTTCACAATTAGTTTCGGACGGAAAAAGAAACCAATCGGAATGTTTACGTTGAAATAAACTTCGGCATGTTCGAAGGCTTTCATAGCCCACATTTCCTCGACGAGTCCATCGTTTCCGAATTCGTCGGCGGGACAGGAAAGAACGTCCTGTAAAGAGGAAAGTTTGAAATTAACAGAATTAATACCTCGAGTCTGAACTGATTTTTCTTACCATTCTTTGGCTGGAAGTTGAGAATTTTTGTGGTAGGTAAAAAAAATTTGACGTTTCAATTTGACATGTTTTTCGAATCAATCGCACGTGCCGGCAATGTCACAATATGAGCCTATAGTTACTCCATGGGACACTAGAGGCGCTTTTCCATAGTTTGGCAGAGCTGAAGCCCTGTTTTTGGAGCGAAATTTAAAAAAAGTGTCGATTTTTTTTCGGTACGTTATTAACATCAAGAATTGTGCGCAGTTCATAAAACTTGACTAAAAAGTCATAAGCAAAAATTTTAAAGAAACAATTTTGTGAAATATTTAAGTTTGCAAAAGAAAATCTCTGAAAGTGCCACGCATACATATTCAAGTCGGACATTTTCGAAACTGTTTCTTATGACTTTCGAAGTAGAGAAATGTCATCCTTCAAACGTCAGTCACCTGTATATACACTAAAAGTTTTATAAAGTTAGCTACCAGTTCTGTTGAGATGACAATTGTGGACAAAGAAGCAGAAAAAAGGAAGTAAGCTCCATATTTATAAACATCAATAACTGATTGTGCTGATTAAATAATTATTTTCATATGCGAAACCTGTCACGAGAATTCCAATAAAATTATGTGCATTTCTTGATATAACGTTAAGCAGTAATTGCATATGTTCATGCAAAAAATGATATAATTGATTAAATAATATCATTTACGTTATAAAACCGCCTTAGAATTTCCATTTTGATAAACTGGAACTAGACTTGCTCTAGTTTTTAAGTTGACCTAGACGCATGTCTAGGAAAACTTTTATTTGTTTGTGAAAAGTTTATTATATTAATATCATCACAATTACTTGATATTTTTTTTTTTAATTTTTAATTTTGTTAGAGGATATAGAAGGGATGATTATTAAAGAAAAGCCCCAAATCATGGGATACTCTAGAGGAAATTGGAAAGAGCCTAACGTACCGGAAAATATATCATTTGTGTTTCATTTTAATCAGGAGCATGTGCAAAGTTATTAAATTGGAGGAACCACTAACTCGTCACATATAGAGTCACTGTATAACTGAGCTACTCGGTCCAGGAGTCTGGCAGATAGCTATTTTAGTACAAAAATCGAACGTGCTAAAAAATTTGGTACTAAAAATCGAACGTTCGAAAGATCAAAGTGTTGGTGAAAATAGGTGTAGACTGTGTAGTCATTCTGACATATCCCAGTTGGGAGTGGAATCATTACCGCGCCGATGATTCTTACCATGAAGCTATTACAGCTACTTCCTGTCGTAAAACATAGATTATTTTAACATTGCAATGTCATAGGCAAGCATTCGTTTTTTTCTACTTTCTGCATTACAAAGAATCGACATTGGAATCTAAGGAAACGAATGAATAATGTAATGATAGAAAGCAAATTAATCTTTGAGAAGGTATTCTAACATTGAGGGAGCAATTCATTTTGAATTAATATTGAAAAATGTGATGAAATGGGATCCTGCTTTTAATATGAATTCAGTATTTTAAATTCTGTTGCTATAATTTAACTAATTTTGTTGCTGGAAAAGTGGTGTAACTTAAGATTTTTTTCTTGCAACGAACAACTTGTAAAATTTTACGGGAATATTAGAAAGCAAACGGAATATGACATTAATGTTTTCTATTAATAATCTTTCGTTTTGTGCGCGGCACGTTTTGACGATGATCATTTATTTTATGCAATCTCCACACATTACCTTGCAATGCATATCAAATTCCCTAAATAAACTGCTACTTTATGCAATGCCTTCACATTACTTTAGAATGCATTGCAAATTTCTTAGGTCGATTTGAATGATTTCTCGATTTGAATGATTTTCAATAAAAGGGACTGGATTGCAAAAATCCCTGTTGGGATGTTTTTCCGCCATGTGTCAACAAACAGAATCATAAACTAGACTAAAAACCTGTTTGGTAAAGATGTGTGGGTGCAGAAAATTGCAAAATAAAATTGAATTTTTGGCTGTTTCTAATGGAATGGCACAATGATATTAATTTTTCAGGGCACATAATCGAATTCCAATTGCATTTTGATAAATATCTAACCGAATATGTATATACACCAAAAAATTCAAACTTAACGGTTTCAACTCTGATACGCATCTGCCAGACTCCTGGACCGAGTAGCTCAGTTATACAGTGACTCTAGTCACATATGGTTGGATTCAAACCATCCTTTCCACAAGGAAATAACCGTTTACTTATCCTAAGGATCATCCTTGTTTTAAGTGATTGAGCGTCAACCAAATGTAAATAATAGTAGTTTGTGATCGTTCTAAAGAAAGGTTTGAATATGATATCATTAAGTTCAAAAGCTGCGAAAAATACAAACGCTTGCTTGCTTTGGAATAACTCGAGCAATGAGTACCACTTCCACTGCAGCAATAGATGTACTTCTTAATCTGGCTCCACTAAATCTACAAATACAGAAGGATGCCCATAATATGACATACAGACTATTCACCAATGAAGACGAGGGGATAGGACACTAAATTGCTTGCCATTCCCTGCCACCTGAAAAAACAAGAAGTTCTTGGTGTGCTTCTCTCTGGTCCTTTGGTAGCAAGGCAAAGTTTTACAAGACCCTTTAAATGTATCTTACCAGATCGTCAAGACTGGAGACTTACAACAGACCCAATCTAAGAAAGCCGTCAATCATCTGGTGCTGGAGTATTTAAAGTACGTCCTATTACAAGTATCTACGTCAATATGCACGAGTTCGGTATTGTGGAACTTGTGGCGTAAGGTCCAATCGTAGTCCTGTTATGTGTTTTTCCTGTTTTCTCCAAATGTGGACTGAAAGGCATTTTCTTCACACTGCTTTTGAAAAGTTGAAAACAATTCATTTCTTATTTTAAGCATTGAGTTTTTTTTAGACTTTTTTCTATTAAGAAAAAGAATTTTCTTTTGAATATTAGAACACTACCAAAAAAAAGTGGTAGACATTAGCCGGTGGAGAGTGATACCGTCAGGTTAAGTTGATTTGGATAGTTCGTTGTAAGCAAAAATTTTAATAAGGCGGTAATTCGGCTTTCCTGTCCTCCTATTTGCTGTATCATATATGCGATCTTGGGCTTAGTTTATTATGATAATATAAGTAACTTTGGCGCCCTCAGTGTTTTAGCTTCCTGTTCTCTTTATATAGTTTGTTGTGCCGTATAGCTATAATGATATCTTGTGTTAGTAGGACAGGACAAGGAACTTTGTTGACATCGTTTGCGGCGTCATTTTCGACTCGTTTAGATCCTGAGGAAAAAATACCTAAAGCCAATGCTAAAATGCAGACGTATTAGCATTACTATAAAGTTAAGTATTCGGTTTTGCTGTTCTCGTGATTCCTGAGCCATATATGCAATCTTTGGTTAAGTTTAGTATTACAGTATGAAGAACTTTGGCGCCCCCGTATTATTATCATAATATGGCAGTGTTTTTGTCTTACAGTTCTCCTTATTTAGTGCTTTTTGTCATTTAGCGATATTTTGTTTAGTGTGTGATACTTTGGCGCATTCTATGGCAGTACGCTAGAGTTACACGTTTGCCCTGAATATCTTATAACATCTTGTGTTCTGCAACGATCTTTTATTTCGTATCATTATTCGAACATACTACAACTTCTACAATGAGCTTGCATTTTAATTTTATTTTTATATTTTGAAATCTCCAACATGAGATTTTTATTTTTAATTTGACTTTGTTTCAATTCCGACCTCAAAAATAATATTTCTGACCTCAAAAATAATATTTCTGAATCTTTAGCTTCAGAAGTATTATTAGACGTTACAGTTTGAATTATTTCTGGCTCATTCAGAATTGAAAAATCGCTCTCTTCTTCCAAATAATCGATGTCTTCAAAAATAGTTTCGTCGTCACTATCCCCAGCGTCCGTGACGAATATTGTAGGATTAGCTCCCTTTACTAATTTTAAACGACCGTTTATCGTTATTTGACTCACATTGAAATGGCGAGTGCAAAAGCATGAATTTTTGGTCGGCATCCAATTTGGTCTGTTTAATAGACTTACCCATTTCTCACGTAAAGTAGCTTTCTGCGGAAATTTAAAGAGCCTATTCCCTTTCTTTCTACTACTTGTACATCTCAGTGGACTACACGACATTTTTAACACAGTTTTTCAAAGAAAACTCACTGTATTAAAATAATAATTTAAACCTAAACCGTAAAAAGCGCGCCAATTGTGACAGTTCGACGAAAGCGCCGCCAGTGCATCCATGGCTAACTATTACCAGCTGGTTACATACATTCTCACATATACTACCAAATTACAATTTTCGAAAGCTTACGCGAATTCGATTTCGAAAGTCAAAAAGTGTCGACTGTGACGTCTCTGCCAGACTCATGAGACTGACGAACAAAATTACAGTGGTTTTTCAATTCGCCCTTTGTCTCAATTTTGAAACAAGAAATTTTTTCAATTCGCCTTTTGTCTCGATTTTAATGAAGGAATTTACTTGAAAGTCCTAAATTGACTTAACGTCCTAAATTGACTTTAAAGTCCTAAGTCTTTCCTAATTTATTTATTTATTTACAGCTTTAACACAATAACTTAAAGATGAAAGTTAATATTTTACTTTATTTATTTATTTAATTACAGCATTGCTCCAATAATTTGTATAAGTGGAGCGGGATTAGAATTAATTAACGATTTTTTTTATATTAAGGAAGGTTGAAACCGTTAAGTTTGAATTGTTTGGTGTATATATATTCGGTTAGATATTTATCAAAATGCAATTGGAATTCGATTATGTGCCCTGAAAAATTAATATCATTGCGCCATTTCATTAGAAATAGAGATACTCGATACACACTAACACTTCTGTCTTAATAGAGTTTGGACAATGCACAAATTTTGACAGTGTCTCAAGAATTTAGTAGATTTTTAGCACAAATATTACATTGTTAAAAATCGGCCAAACTTAAGTTTGGCCGTACTTAATTTGAATGTGTTTGTGCAAATATGTGTACAGTGTTTTGACGTTTATTCATTGACAGCTGTTTACTTGCCGCCGGGTGGAACGCGGTAAGAAATTCTTTTTACGTCGTGATGCACAAAATTCCGATTCAAGCCGCTCCGGCGAGGAGAAAATCATCGAGCGGTTACGGTTCATCTGTGCAGAGGAGAAGGTGAATATTGGCAACGACGATCTGTACAATAGCATTGTCGAGATTTCGGGTGGTGATTTGCGGCGCGCCATTACCACTCAGCAATCGTGTGACCGCTTAAAAAGTGACTGTGCACAGATTGTCGAAGAAGACCTGCTCGAGATTTCGGAAATCATTCCGCAGAAATATTTGGACGAATTTATGGCCGTCTGCCGCATAGGGAACTACAGTAAGCTTGAGGAATTCGTGCTGGACCTTTCGTTCGAAGCGTATAGTATCGGGCAAATGCTATAACATTTCAATGGTTTCGTCCTGCGCAGCGCCGATCTTGGCAATGATCAGAAAGCGCCATATGCGATAAATTAGGGGTAAGTAGCAGCTTTCTGCTCTAAGTCTCATTTATTCTTGTGGCTTAAATTCTTCTTTTTTTGCAGAAGTGCATGTTCCGATTGCAAGAAGGCGGTTCAGAGTACTTGCAAATCATGGAACTTGGTTGCGTGGCGATAATGGCACTGAAAAATAAGAGTTCAGTGTTTTTTTGTCTTGTGAAATTTATTTATAAGAATATAAATAATAATATAATAAATTATAATATAATAAAATGAAATCATCCGACAATTTCAAAATCATCCTCCTCCCGTTCCCGTTTCAGAGTTCCGCCACCGGTCAGTGCCCCATCATCGTCGATTTCCATTTTTACGTCGCTACCGCCCGGAACTTGTTTTGGTTTCGCGGTCACCGTTTTCGTTGTCGAGCTGAACTTAAAGAGGGGCTTCGGAATCGTTACCAACGGCGGCTTCGGCGTCGACATATGTTGTCGTTTCACTGTCGGATTCGACTGTGATTTGATTTGGGTCTTAATTGTCGAGCGGGACTCGATTGCCGATTTGATAATTTTCTTCGGTTGTGATACCGCACGAAGTTTGTAGTTGCAGGCGGAGAGACAGTAACGATCGGGTGGCAGCCGTAACCCACAGTGCGGTTTGATTAGAGGTAGTGGCATAGAATTACGAACTTCAGCGAGTTTAACCAAGACCTGAAAATGAAGAAAAGTTGAATCGCTCACGGTCAGTCGATGCGTGAGGAGAGACTTACGAGCCGTGGTGGCGGATTCGTGAAGGCCTTGTCCAGGACGTCCTCCGAAGCGAGCTTGACATCATCCGAAAAATGTCGTCGACGACCGAAATATTCGGGTGCCATAATTTCGGCATGCGCTCAAGAAAACCTTGCAAGTGGCCGGCAACATTTGCCCCATTTCCCGCACTTCTTTTACTAGGCGATCGCGAATCGAAATCTTGATTCTTTAAAATATAAAAGCCAATTTTTCGCAGACCGAAAATGGTATACACCCGAGAAATTTACACGCGAATGCCAACTGAGAATTGTCAGTTTGACATTTCGCATTTTTAGTAAGGTTCTTAGTACACTTCCCTTGCATATGTATGTGTGCGCAAAATCTCGAGTTTAAACTCATTTTTTGCTCAGAATTAGTTTTTTTTTTCCAAAATAAATTTTATTTTCGTGAAAAGTGAATCTTTCTTAACGTTTCTACATCAAAATATAAAAATGGATAAAAAAAATCAAATTACCCGCGCAATCGGGGTACTCGCCATGTCCAAACTCTTTTAGGGCAGATGTGTTGGTGTGTATCGAGTATCTCTAATTAGAAACAGCCAAAAATTCAATTTTATTTTGCAATTTCCTTCACCCACACATCTTCAACAAACAGCTGTTTGCTCCAGTTTACGCTTCTGTCAGTTGACACTTATCGGAAGAACATATGACAGAATGACTACATAGTCTACACATATTTTTACTAAACTGCGGTGATTTTCACATTTGATCAATCTTAGAACACTCGATTTTTCAACTAAAATTTTTAGAACGCACGATTTTTATACTAATTAAGGCATATTCCAGACTCCTAAGAGTTGCTCGGTTATACAGTGGCTCTAGGACTGACTCGATTATGTACCCTGAAAAATTCACTGTGGAAACGGTTACTGCTTCGAAATTTCTGTTTGGAATTGAGAAATTTTTGGTTAAATCGTTCTGATTTGATAACTTTTGATTAAATAAAAGTCAATGAATGAAATTTAACTTGAATTATTTCAATTTCACTTGAATATATCGAATTCGAACTCAACCGTAGCGCCGCTGTAATTGCACTCCAATTCGAACTTCGCCGTCAAGTTGAAACATTTTCAGTTCAGTGTACGGAATCGGTGACAAGCAAAATTGTGAAAAATGGTGTTGGAGAGTACTATGATCTGGTAAATTGTTGTTTTTCACTGAAATTATTGCGATAATTGGTGCATTATTGCATTTAAAGTGGAACGGAATCATTACAGTACATTCCTATCAAATAATTCTCGTTTAATTTTGAATATTTTTCGCATGATTCGACCGCTTTTGTCGGTCAGCCTTGTTAACTTTTGTCTGTGGGCTTTCGTTCGACGAAAATAACCGGAAAATTTCGTTTTTTTATTTTCAGTTTTGATAACAGCGATTATCAACGCAATGGCGATTATTTTCCGACACGGCTGAATGTACAGAAGGACGGCATTAATTTGGTTTGCTTGACGAAAGTTCGTTCGAATCCGGAAAACAATGTCGGGCTCCTGACGCTTGCCAAGTAAGTCGGGGAGGTTTGGTTTGTGTGGGAACTTCTTTGGGGTGGGTTTTGAATGAAAGCATTGGCTAAGAGATCGGGATTAGGGAGGAGAGAAATCGTGGGTTCGTTTGAAAGGGCTTTCGATGTGATGTTCAATAATAACAAGTCATGGGCTGCACATAACCTCTTGCCGGGTTAGGTGGCGATTTTTTTTTGTTTTTGTAGAGTTTCAGGTGCGTTTACAGAATGTTTTGGCGAAGTGAGTGGCGGCAAGTAGGTTTAATGTGTGGGCCTCCGCCGATTTTGAAGCTACACCATGCAGCACTAATTTACTAAACAAAAATCTACTAGTTTAACAATTTCACTCCAATTTAATCTCAACACTTTGTTTAATTATCTTTTAACTAAATCTTCTTCTTCAATGGCACTACAGCCCAAATCGGTCTTTGGCCTCCTGACCTTCAGGTTGCTTAACATTTTATTTGTTATTGTGAAAAGGTTTTTAGCCCTTCGCACAACCCTCTTCGAATTTTTCATTTTCCCAGATTGTGGTGGCGAAGATATACCCAAGCAGGCAGTGTACTGATATTATAACTAAATCGCTTTACACTTTTCACTGCAGACCTTGCTCACAAATTATCGCTTTTCAATTTTGACTCTTTCGCTTGCCAAGCATCGACTGTTCAATCCGGACTGACTATTCCTCCAAATGCTCGCCCTTTTTATATCGTTTTTGTCAGCCGCTTCTTTAAATCATTTCCTTCTCGTCTGAATTATTCCCTTGTTGTATAATCTGTTGGCCGCTTCGCCTCCATCCATTTCGGTTCAGTGACTGCGTTCTTCAGTTTGAGAATCTTAACAGTGATTTGCTATCTGCGTCAATAGAATCCTCCCAGCGGTTCCGTGGTTTTGCGACCGGTCTTTGCCCGTTAACTTTCCCTTTTAGTGTGCGTTTGGGAATTCTTCCGTCATCCATAGACTCCATATGACCAGCCCATTGTAACTTCTTAAATTTTATGAGGGTTGACACTTCTGGATTGTCGAAGATGGCACACAATTCTCTATTGTCTCGTATTCTCTAGATAGAGTCTTCTCTCACAGATCCGAGAAATCTATTTTATTTATTTATTTATCATAACAAGATAGTTTACATAATAATTTTATTTATTTATTTATTATCGGTCCGCTATCAAATAAATTTGACATGGCCTAAGGAGTGCACTAGCGACCTGATGGTCGCAGTTTCATAGGTGTGTGCACAAGGAATTTTGTTTCAGAGCTATGATTGTGGGTTGAGAGACCATGTTTCCAAACTTTTTTCCGGCACTGTATATCGGGTACTCTCTGTTTTGGTTCGTCCCGCCAGAGGAAGCGTTGCGCATGTTGATCGGACTCGCGAATCAGTACCTGATGAAACATTTCACGTATGTCACCGGATATTGCGATTTTATGTTCTCTGAACTGATACAAGACATGTGGCAATGATGTTAACTCATCGGGGCCTTTGAGGAGAAAGGAATTTAACGAAATACCTTTAACCTTAGCTGCAGTATCCCAGACGATCCTATGCTTTCCCGGTTTGTTGGGGTTTTATACTGCAAAAATTGGTAGGTACCATGTCCGGGAATGTTGAACCTTAAGCTCCGCTTCATTGAGTTTCCGGGCATATCCTTTCCTTACGTGCTCTGCAATTGTCTCTCTGATATTGTTACGAAGCTCCACATTAGTTTTTATCTGCTTTTCGAGACATACGAGACGACTACAAGCCATTGAATAGCTATCTGGGAATGATATAGAGTCGTATTTCCATAGAAGACCTGTTTCATAACGACCGGTTTTCCTATGTGTTGTCGATTCCAGAATACGACGTGCACGTCTTTCGTCACTCGATTCGGGAAGTGTACTGGGTACTCTGATCCCTAGGCTTTCAAGAGAAAAGAAGTTTTTGACCTCCTGATGTAACTCGTCGTCTGATGTGCATCCACATGTGTCAAATCCGAAATATTCTATTCGTTCTCGGGAACTAGTTGGTTTGCCAGGTTCAGCATAAAAACCGTGAACTGTCCAGCCCAAACGAGTTTTTGTAGCGACAGGTTGCGACATTTCCCCTTCTCTAACCTTCAGTGGTAGGCCTAAATGCCAGTTGTCTATACCAATTAGAAGTCTTGGCATTGCTTTGTGGTAAGAAGCAAGAGGAAGTCCTTTAAGATGTTGACATTGACGTAAAGCAGATGATACTGACTGAATCGGAAGACTGAGCTTACCTACAGTGCGCACATTGTTCAGTTTGTATTTTACGGCTCCATTGGTGGCTCCAGATATTGCTAGAGACACACGTCTGGAATTCGGTTCCACTCGTATGTTGTCTGCAGTCCATTTCAGACAAAGGCTTTGCTTACTTCCTTCGAGATTTAAACTCTTTGCAAGCTCATCTTCAATAAGCGTTAACGAAGAACCCTCATCGAGGAACGCGTATGTTTCAATTACAGCAGTTTTTCCATATAATCGAACGGGGATGATACGAAACAAGATCGGCTGTTGATGGGCATTGCAACGTTGTTGTAAGTTCTGCGTTTCGTTTTCATGATGAATGTTATTTGAAGGAGTCGCGTTGCTTGTTGGTAATTTGTCGTTATGAAGAAGTGGATGATGGCTAAACGAGCATCCGTTTTTCCCGCAGATATTGCTTGATTTGCAGTTAAACTGGCTGTGTGGACCGAGACATTTTCGACAAAGCTTATGTTGCTTAACGATAAGCCATCTGCGAGAATGATCGAAATTTTTAAATTGAAAGCAGTCGGATAATTTATGGAATCCCTTCCCGCATAGGATGCAGTTTTTTCTAACATCGATGTTAGCAACTTCGTTTTTCGGTAAGTTACGGTTGTTGTGTGGATGCTCTTCTGCATGCGTATGGAGATAGCTCCCTCCTCTGGGATTCCGCTTGTCAGACTTCTCCTCACGAAGATGTTCTAAAGATGGTAGTGATACCTCGCTTGCTGCTTGAGCTATCTCGAATAGCCGGCAAAGTCCGTTTATGTAATGCCCAATTCAACTTTATTTGTGCTGGAACCAACCAGCTCGCACGGCAGGGATGGGTTGACCATATGCAATATCAACCCCGAGGCCTCCATAGTCGCACATAAATTTTGCACATTTAATGAAAAGGTAATCAAAGTTTCTAACCTGTCATATCTCGGTGGCGGTTGATTTCGGATTGCTCCCAGCAGTGAATTAATAATAATTTCTGGCCTACCAAACAGCATCCGGAGGGTGTTGATGCAGAAGTCTACTTCTCACTGCTTCCAGTGCTTACCCTTCAAGCTTCTTTGAAGCCGAATTAAATTTTCGGCGTCTGAGAATCCGCAAACTTGCGTTGATCCTTCGTAAACACTAAAAAATATCGGCCATTCCTCTGGATTTCCGCTGAATATCGGCAGCTGGAGTACCATGCCTAGCAGCTAGCTGAATCTGAATGGAGAAAATATTTGGTTATTTACGTCTTGTTTCGAAGTATTTGAAACCGAATTCGTTGGATGTTGTTGATACGAGTTAACATATGGAATTTGCATCCTGTTAGCAAATGCCGATGACAGCTGATAAAAATTAGAGCTAGTTACGCACGTTGAATGTTGCGTCGTATTCGCAGCCGTCGACGATGTAAACAGAGGAGAATCAGCTGCAGATTTATTGAGCGGCGCCGTTAGAGACTGTGACGGTATGATAGGAACTGTAAACTGCTGAGTCGAATGAAGTTGTGTTATTGCTGGCTGCTGTTCGGTAGCCGGTGCATTTAAATACGACGATGAGGCGTCTGTTGCAACGGCAGTAAACATCTGTTGCTTATCCGAGTTCGTATTCAGACTCAACTCGGGTACGGTACTTGCTGCGATGACAATATGTTGCTGTGGCATTGGCAACGAGGAACTTTGATGAGAGTTTAGATCGCGCACATCTCACTGCACGGACTTCAACACTTCACTTGAGGTCGCCATTTTCATGTCTGACTCAATCAGAGAATTTGACACTTTGAATGAATTTTGTGTGGAAATCCATTTGGCAACAGAACCTGTTTTACTAGGCGCTCGATCATTCCGGTGTCGTCACTGCCATTATTTTCCGCGTCTTGCATGTCGCCTAGAAGTTTAAATTTCTTCTCCAAATACAGCTTGTCCAATTTCCGCTCTTCCTCCAATCTGATCAACTCAAGCTGTTGACGCCTTCGAAGCGATGCCGTAGACAATCTCGACGAGATGACAGATCGGCTGTCTCTGATGGAACTAAACGGTTGATCTAGATTTTGTATAGAATTCGCTTTGGATCCGCATTTTATGCAAACGAAGTCTTTATCAGCAATCGACTCGTTTGTACCTGCACAGGTGAAATGGTACCACTGGTCACAACTGTCGCACTGGACCATTTGACTAGTATCGGAGCCCGAGCATAGCTCACAGTTTTGGTCGACCGGATTTTGCTTGCCTTTCGGTGGCGTCCGATGAGTTTTGCTGGACTTTCCGAATTCCGACATGTTGAAAATAAATTTGAAGACTTTTTATTGTTAAGGTCAAATTTAAAAATGAGAGTTAGTTAGTTTTCGTTAACTTCAAATTTATTTCTTTGCTTCAATTATAATTTTAATTTCAAGATTGAACCACGTTTTTTGGGTAGTCGTGTGAAAGAATTCAGATCGCAAAAAGGAAAGAGAAATAACAGTACAATTATTGAAGCTAATTACATGACTCGTTTTTAGAGGGAAGTGAGTTACGTTCGGTGCTTGTGACGTGTTTTTAGAAAAGTTCAGTTACGTCCGGTGTGGAGGTACACCGCACTTGAAAACCGCCTTAACAATACTGTTCGTGGCTGGTTGCGTTCTTGAGAAGTTTGTCTAAGGCTTGAATTCAGAAATCATATATTGGTGGAGCCCATCTAGTTACGATTTTGGGACGTTCTTGTTGGGGCGGAACTGGTATATTATGAGTTTTGTATTTGGTTAACGCTTTCTGGAGGCATGAGGGTCTTTTTGGGGTGGAGCGCAATGGAAGGAGCATCTAAAGGGAGTCGTGGTATGTGTTGTAAGGATTACAAATATTTTTAGCTACAAATTCCAGCTGCTTTCTTTCAATGTACAATGTGAGGGGAAGTGTATCGCTTTCAACTCTTAAAGCTGGAACCGGTGTTGAGCGAAGAGCGCCTAATGTGGTTCGGCAAATGGCGTTCCATGATTGAAGCTTTGATAAATCTGTTTGACATACAGTTCCGTATAGTGTAATGCCATAATTCAGTGTACCTTCAGTGATAGTTTTCGCGATTTTGGAGCAGGCTTCCATAGATGGGCCATAAGAATGGCCAGCGATGCACTTTAGCAATTGGTTTATTTTTATTAGTTTTTTGCGAAGGTGTTTGAGGTGGTTATTCCAGTTCAACGATTTTGAAAATACTAGTCCCAGAATTTTGATGCATTCGACTGCAACAAAACCGTTTACTTCCATTTGGTCCGTGGGGCATAGCTTTTTTCTGCATACGTGTAGTAGTTCCGCCTTTGCTGTAGGAAGTAAAGCCCCCGTGCTGTTACATCATGATGCGATGTTTAAGCCATTGGATAGTGCGGATGTGACTGTATTCCTATTACCTGATGAGTAGAGTAAAATATTGTCGGCATATATAAGATGGGAACAGTTTGGGATGAATGTAAAGGTTTCGGAGAGTGAGTTGATGTATGTATTAAAGTAGTGTAGACAGGAGCGAGCCCTGTGGAATTCCATTATCAAGTGAAAAAGGGATTGAATTGAAGCCATTGACACTTGCAACTATAGTTCGATTTGTCATGAAATTTAGAATTAGATGTATGAAGTTTTGATCTAAGCACCAATTCGAAAGTTGCTTTCCTATTATGTGTTTTCCTACTCGATTAAGGGCTTTTTCTAGATCAAGGCTTTACAAGAACAAGAGTTCATACAATCTCGGCATTGCGCCAGATTTTACCTAAACCAGGTATTAGTACCACAGTTTTAGGCTCAGATGAGTCGATGAAAGTACGCCGTTGAAATGCGGAATGAGAGAGTACTGAATAAAGTAAAAATCTTCCAAAAAAAAATAAAAATAGAGTATTATTGAAATTAAATAAATAATAATAATAAACAAAGAATAATTAATAAAATAATAAATAGTTAATGAAATAAATAAAAAAATTAAATAATAAAATAGCGATAATAGAGATAAATATGAAAGTAAAATTTTTTTTTTTTTTTATATTGAAAAAGTGATTGTTCCCCAGACAGCCGCGTGCTGGTATAAGGGAAACGGATCGTGATTTCTTTTTTATACCATTAACGGGTTTTAATAGCTTATATTTGTTTGTTTAGTAGTTCTATGTATTTTTTATATTTTTTATATTTTTTTGCTGCAGTCTTGAAGCATTTGATATCCTTCGCTTGTCGAATTTCGTTTGGCAAGGAGTTGTAGTACAGTATTGATTCATAAATGGGATCCTTTCTTAGTCTATTTATCCTACAGTTTCTTTTTCTTATCGCACTAGCATTTCTTGTATTATAATTGTGAATATCCGTACTATACGTTATTAGTATTGATGATTTTAATCCTTGGTTTATTATATTGTACATTCACTTTGACCGCTCAAGATTTAAGGTTTGTTGTAGGTTTAGATTGCTGTAGTTTTCTAGAAGAGCTATGCTCACATCCTGTTTTACCTTAGATGTTTTTTGAATGGCGATATTAAGGTTGACCATATTTCAAATAAATTCAGACTCAATGACAATGTCAGGCTGACGATACATTTAAAACCACTTAAGGAATATGCACATCGTATTGATTACGGACAAAATGAACCTATTAACAGATGCTGTAGAGTATTTAACAAATTCAGCGCCCACTATACACCTCCAATAAATAAGCTGACATATAAACTGAGACTACGCTCCGTTTTATAAGGTCCCCACATCCCGCTTAACCCTTCCACCAGTGTCTATCATATATCATATATGTATATAAAATTATGTTTAATTAATTAAGGTAAATTTAAATATATTAGGATATATTAAAATAAATTAAATTAAGCAATCTATTTGTAAACTATCTTGTTATGATTAATAAATAAACTAAACTAAACTAAACTTAATCTATGAAGACTGATGTTACGTAGCAGCCTTTGTCCAGACCATCATTTATAAATTGCATCGCATCAACCAATGCTGCTGTAGTGTTGCTCTTTTCTTGAAAGCCATACTGATTTCAGTCAAATCCCATATTTTTGTTTATAAAGTTTGAGATTCTTTTGTTGATGACTTTTTCAAAGATTTTGCTAATGGAGCTTATCAAGGCAATCGGTCTGTAATTGTTTGGGTCTGAGATAGATCCACTTTTGAATACTGGAGTAATCAATGATGTTTTTAAGCAGGAAGGGAATGTGCGTTAATCGCTTTG
This sequence comes from Chorisops tibialis, assembly GCA_963669355.1. NCBI lineage: Eukaryota > Metazoa > Arthropoda > Insecta > Diptera > Stratiomyidae > Chorisops > Chorisops tibialis. Next base: position 163,593,640 of record OY770263.1, on the reverse strand, counting down.
GATAGTGGAGAGGATATAATCGTTGATAATGTTTTTAAGTCGTTTGTTGTAATTCCATCAATCCCTGGTGCTATGCTGCTTTTTAGTTCAGCAATTAATGTACTTATTTCCTTACTACATGTGGGGTACAGAAACATGGTCTTTTTGACTCAGGAGAGACATATTTGGGATAATGCTCTCCGTTAAGATTTTTTAGGTCTTTCGCAAGGTTTTCTTCTATTGAGACGAAGTGATCGTTAAGCAGATTCCCAATTACTGCATGATCTGTCGTTGTTCCTGTTTGCGTATTTAATTCATGGATTCCCGCTTTATTTTGGCCGCTACCTTTTTGACCGAGAGTCTCCTTGATAAGAGACCAAAGTTTCCGAGGATTACCCGCTGTCATTGCGTACCGGGTATTATAGTATTTTTCTTTGGTTAACCGTATCAGTTTGGTCGTTTCATTCTTAATTCGAATGTATTCTGATCTTAACATCTGATTAGTGGGTTCTTTCAGCATTTTTTTTGTATGATTTACGCTTTTTATCAATTTGGGTTAGAACATCATTCGTTATCCATATAGAGCTGCGCGTTCCCATGGTTTTAACTCTGGTTGCTTTTTTCTTCGCTGCTGATATGGTGTTGATAATTGTTTTTATTGATATATTATCTACTTTGTTAAAAATCAGATTCGCCTCACTCTTAAAGGTTTCCAAGTCTAGTATTTTAATGGTTTTTCTCTCCATCTTAACCTTCTCAATTTTGGTGCGCTTTAAACTCAGCGTCAGTATTTTATGGTCAAGTTCCGGCCAGTCATCATATTCTATTTTGAAAGAATTAGTATTTTGTGGGATGTTTGTGGAGACATGGTCTAGTAATGAGCGTGTTTGTGTAGTGCATCTCGTCGAAGAGTCTCGATTTAGAATCTCCACGTTGTTGGTTTTCAACATTTCATGGTAGTTCTGTGAAGTCTGGTTCTCTTTTAGTATGTCGATATTGATGTCTGCCACTGATAGAATCTTCGGGTATTTTGAATAAATTGCGTCCAAGTATTCAATAAAAGGATCTTTAGGGGCCGATGGTGGATTATAAAATGTCGGTATTGTTAATGAGGAATCTTTATTTTTTAATTCGACTATTATTGTGTGGTATACGTCATCGATTAAAACAGTTCGAAATTTTATATCATTCCTAAAGTAAATTGCAGTGCTTCCTCCTTGACCAGAGTCGCGACAGTTATGTACTGCGTTGAACTCCCTTAGGTTAAAATATTGCTGTTCTGAGCTGAATAACCACGTTTCAGCAAATATTAAGACTTGGACGTCAGGGTTTTGCAAAAGGTGTGCTTCTAGCTCTGACATTTTATTTCTGATACTTCGTAGGTTGGCATATAATATTTTCAAAGGTGTATCCATATTCATAATTTTATGCAAAAATAGTCAGTTTTGTTTTGCACCGCCTTCACACCTTTTTCATATTCTGGACAGATTTCGCTGTCTGCACTGTGGTGACAGTTATCTAGCCTTTTCGAGGAACTGTTGATCGCAGTTTAGAGTTCTATGCGATCCTGAACATCTCGCACAGGTATCGTGTACTTGGGTACAATTCTTTGCGGAGTGACCGTATTTTTGGCACTTGAAACACCGCAGTAGATTAAAGTCTTCTTTGCAATAATGACTACTAAAGTCTATATTTATATGCTTATTTAACAAACGTTTATATAAACATCCATTTACTTCCACAAATGTTATTTTTTTATTTGTTTTTGCGCTCGTTTTAGTATGACCTATTTTGATTGCAGAATCCGGATCTACCTAGTCGTGCCATAAGTTCTGTCACACGTATATGGGCAATTTTTGTATAAATGAAAAAGAGTTTTTGACAAAGGAAAATATATTTTATTTTGGCATACTAATGGAAGTAAAATAAGCAACAAATTATTCAAAGTGGCCGCCTTTAGCCTTAACACAGCTCTTTAATCTGTTGGGCCAGTCATCGATAGCAGTACGCACTGTTTCTAGCGGAAAATTAGCTACTGCTTCTGTCAAAGATCGCTTAAGGCTCTCGATATTTGGGTGTCGTCTCGTGCACACCATGGACTCTAACTCCGCCCGCAGTTTGTAGTCCAGGGGATTCAAATCTGGGCTCCCAGAAGCCCATTCCGTCGCCCTTATAAACTGTGGAATATTGGTTTCCAACCACGCTTGTGTGGTTCGAGCTTTGTGGGCTGGCGCAGAATCTTGCTGGAAAACCCAATGTCGATTGTTGAATAGCGTAGAGTTCAGCGGCTTCACACATCCCTCCAGGATGTCCGTTTGATAATTTTTCGCTGCAGTTTTTACGCCTTTTTCGCAAAAATGAAGCTCGGTGACCCCTTCGTAGCTGACACCCCACCATACCATGACTGATGCTGGATGATGTCCTCGCTGTACCCTAGTGGCAACTTCTCGGGCTTCTATGGAGCTGTGGGCATACACCTTATCATTTTGGCGGTTGAAATGTTCCTCCACCGTAAAAATTTTTTCATCGGTAAATAAAATTTCTCGATGTTTGTTGTTGCCGTACCGCCGAAGGAGCTCTTTCGATCTGGTGCTCCTAATTTGCTTCAACTGCTCAGTCAGCAAATGTCCCGTTGATCGTCGAAAGGCACTCATCCCGAGGTCAGATTTTATGATGGGAGACATACTTCGGGTGGAGATGTTCATCTCTCGAGCCATGATTCGTTGTTTACGAAGCGGATTTCGACGAATTCGACTCTCGACCGCTTTGATGGCAGCAGAAGAACGTACATCACGCGGACGTCCTGAACGAGGTCGATCTTCAATAGTCTGGATCGCGTTATATCTCTGGATCGCACGATACACAAATCTTTGCGTTATTTTTAACGGGCACAACAACTTGAAAATTTCACTCGCGGATTTTCCACACTTATGTAGTGCAATCACTGCAGTTCGGTTTTCTATTACACCCCATTCCATCTTCACACGTTAACGAACACACTTTAAATGACCATCAACTGTCAACAACATTATGACGTTTATAAAACTGGCCGATATTGAAATGTCACTCATAAAATAAAGTTGTTGCCAATGTGAGAAATTATGTGACAGAACTTATGGCAGGACTAGGTATGTCATGATTAAGGGACTTAATCTGTGCCAATAGTTCTTCACTGGAGTGTTCTTTTTCGAGTCCGTAAATTACTAAGCGTGGGGTTCTCTGCTTGGTAGGTTCGACAGTGCAGGCATGCCCCAGTTTTGCTTCCATTTCCTTCAGGAGAATCTCTTTATTAATTTTGTTATCTGTCGTTATTAAGATTGCTCCACCAGGCAGTGGCTTCTTAAAAACAATTGGTGTTTTCAAACTAGATGGTCTTATCTCCTTCTTGATCAGAGACATAGTGCGGTCAGAGTTTTGGTGAGACTTTGGTTTTACAATAATTCCACCGTTATAATGATTTCACCTTTGCTCCACCACCACTGGTACCGCTTTCGCCACCGTTGCATATGATAGCTTGCTGATCTTTTCTTTGTTATCAATCTTGATATCCAAGTTGCGTACCTTTTCATGCAATTTTTCTGTTATCTCCATGAGTTTGGTTATGCAATCAGATTGATTTTCATGCGATTTAAATGTTTCTCCAATGTGGCTGTTAACAATTTTCTTGAATATGGTCTTGTCTTTCGGGCAGAGCCAAAGCAGCTTCACCTCCATCTTTTGCAGCCTGGCGTAATCGGCATCACTGATCTTTGCACACTTGGTATGAAACCATTTTTTACAAAGACCATCACATTGGACTGCTGAATCTGAATCTTTCACCACTTTTCTACATTTGCCGCATTTCGCAATTTCATCTTCCTCATCACCACCCGCCATGCCGACATATAAATTTCCTAGATTTGAGTTAAATTAAAATTTTTTGAATAAAATTGTAATTCACAATTGTGAATTAATGCCGGTCAGGCGCAATGAACAATTAAATACGACATCTGCTCGCACACCACTGACAACTGACAGTTAAGTCGGAAGAGAAAAATCGCTTCTTCTTTGTTAAATCTCAAGGCCAACCTGAGCCCCGCGACTACAGAGGAAAATTTCCAACAACCCAAACGAAAATAATAGCGAAGAAAAAATAAACAGCACTCTGTCCTTCGTTTTCTCCTGATTGACAATCCGGTCCTTCTTTCTGATGCGGGAGCCTTCCTTATTTACCTTTGACACTTCAAACACCTTGCAAATCGCGCGCGCGAAGTCACACCACCTATCGCTCACGAAACTCTTAATATGCTAGAATGTGTAAGTTCCAAGATCCGAAGGAATAGTCCATTTTTCATTTGCGTGGCCGTTGCCGTTGAATCAATCCACTCCGAGGCGATGCTTAAGGTTTCGAAATAAGTTTTTTTCCGAGGATGAGTTGTTAATTCATCGCCCAACCCCTAACTTAGGAGTCATATTATGGTGCTACAGGGTCCGGCACTCGAAGTGTAACCAACTTCAGACCGCTCGCACAGCTGACGCACGGGCATCAGCTGTCTGTAAGTTGGCTAAATGACAGTTTAGAGTATTGTTTACAAGCGCACGAAAGCATTTTGCCGAGAGTGAACGCGAAAAAAAGAAATCAGTAATGGATTCCAAACGTAATAGTGTGATTGCATTATATTTAGCTGGAAAATCACAACCAGCGATTGTTCGTGAGCTCAAACACCTTAAAGTGAATAAAGTTTTCGTTTATCGCACCATAACTCGTTACAATGGTACTGGTAGCATCGCAAAACGTCATGGAGGTGGTCATCAAAAGACTGCAACGTCACGTGAGATGGTTCAAAAAGTGAAGAAGCGACTTGAGCGAAATCCCCGACGAAGTGCCAATCAAATGGCGAAAGAACTGAAAATATCTGACCGTAGCATCCGCCGCATACTGAAAAATTATCTCAAGGTCAAGCCTTACAAGATCCAAAAGGCGCATGATCTCACACCGAAGCACCAACAAGTCAAACTTGAGAGAGCGAAGGAGTTGCTTCGCTTGGCCGAAAGTGGTCAATTTCCGAACATTGTGTTTTTTGACGAGAAAATTTTTACAATTGAGCAATTCGTTAACTGTCAAAACGATAGGGTTTACTTGACGGACCGTTCATACGAGAATTTGAGTCATCGATTGGTCATCGGTTTGGGCCGCTGTAACCGCAGATGGGCGCTCTCCAATCGTTTTCATCGAGCCTGGCGTCAAGATAAATGCGCAATATTATCGGGAAAGTATTCTGGAGGTTGCTTTGAAGCCGTGGGCAGAAAAACATTTCGGTGGCAGACCATGGACGTTTCAACAGGACTCGGCACCGTCTCATAAAGCTCGAGTGAATCAAGAATGGCTGAAAAACACCAGAGGCGAATCCGATGAATTATTCTCTTTGGGCCATTTTGGAGAGCAAGGTCCAAACTAAAAGATACACCAGTCTCGAGGCGCTGAAAAAAGCAGTTGTCCGCGAGTGGGCCAAAATACCTGCAAGTCACATTCGGGCAGCTTGCGATTAGTTTTTGGACCGTCTCAAGGCCATAGTCAAGGCAAAAGGTGGTCATATCCAGCAAAAGTGAATTGTTTCTGAATTTTGTATTATTTTTACACATTTTGTACTTTGAATTGAGTAAAAGTAATTTTCCAAACTGAATTTATGGCCTTTTTAATTGGTTACACTTCGAGTGCCGGACCCTGTAGAAGAACTTTTATTTTATTAGGACTCGTACTTATCAGTTTAGCAAGTCGAGTCCGGATGGACAAGACCACTAACCGGTGGCTACCACGTGGAGGTATGATGGGCACAACTGATGTGTATACATATGATAATGATAATACTGGGCGTCGTCTAATGACGCCGATCGGATGCCTACCCTATCTATACCCATTCAACCGCCCCGCGTAATTGTTGGTTGGTCAAGGTCTTCAGACCTTTGCTCTAAACGTCAACGGTCGGAATTTTACTAATAAATTTTTCTCAATTCTCAAAAATTAATTTCATTATTTTTTTGTGATTAATTTATTATTTACGCAGTAAAGTTCGGTTTTTTATTGCGATTCTTAGTGTTTACACGCGCTATTATGTGTGATTGCTCGATTTCGATCTTAGCCTCCAAGCTCGACAAAGTTCTTCTTCGTCTTTCGAGGCTCGAAAAGTGTTTAAATTTGAGCTCTATAACGGTATCATCCACCCAGAGTTCAGTAACCGCTGTGTCGGATTCTGCTATCGATAAACGCAGGTCGGTATCCGCTAGTGAAATGGCTAAGCCGAAAAGATCGTCACCATTGCCGATTACCATGAATACCCGTGTTACTCGTCAGAGTTCAAAGCATATCCCCGGTGCTGTGCCAAAGAGTATCAACAGTGGAAAAGTTATAAACATTGCAAATAGTTCTCAGCTAGTTACCCGCACTACCGAAACACTGCGATCCGACTTGTCCAACACGGCGTCAGCTGTTCTAGACATCGAGAAATCTGTAACTACTCCGGTCTCTGTTGGATCTTCATTTGGGTATGTTTTCTTAGCTGCTAACAACATGATGTCTACCTCTGACGTCCAACAAGATATTCAGTCCGATGCCAGCAGTATGTCTTCGATATTAATTGCTGCCCCTTAGAACGATGAGTGGTGGTTGTGCATATCTAAGTGCCACAGTATACTTCTGTTGACAATGTGTTGGATTACGTGCGGCTAAAATTGAGCTTTGAGAACCCCATTACGTTTGTTTGTTTTCGCCTTACAAAGAAATCTGCAGTTATTGATTCCCTTAACTATGTTTCGTTTAAACTCCGTGCTCCGCAAGAATATTTTCACCGCTTTTTATCCACTGGATTCTGACTTACTGGTATATCATGTAAATTATTCGAGCGTCGAAAGATTGTTAATGATGTCGAAAATTTTCGTTTAATGCATGGTCAAAATCATCCAACATAAATTCTAATTCTTCTATATATACCCTAAATATTTTGTATCAAAATGTACGTGGCCTAACGTCCAAGTTGTCTGTATTTTATTGTTCGATATTTGAGGATTCTCCAGACATTGTCTGTATTGTCATCACTAATTTCTTCCATTTTGGACTCTGAAATTTTTCCATCCTTTTATACAGTTCACCGAAGTGACCGTGATTTGACACGATCTATAAAAAATGGTGGATGTGGAGTCCTTATTGCCGTTAAAAATGACTTACTGTCCTTTCGTTTTCCGGCTTTCGATTCTCATCCCATCGAAAGTATTTTCGTGAAGGTTAAATTATCATATAATCGTTTTCTTTATCTTTGTTGTGTCTACATTCCGTGTAACTCAAATGTTAGTACGCTTAACAATTTTTTTGATGATCTCTCTATGTTTATAAACAACATTGACCTGGGTTCAAAATTGTTGATCTGTGGTGACTTAACTTACCTATGATCTCCTGGAATGATAGTTCTTCCCTACCTGTGTCTTGTAATGCATACTCCTCTTGCTTATCATCTTTCATGAGCCTTTGTTCACTTGCTCACATAATGTGATCAAAAATTACCGTGACACTCTATTAGACCTTGTGTTTTCCAATATTGCTATACCCGATGTTCGTGTTATATCGACATTTGGATTAGTTCCTCCCGACCCTTACCATCCTCCTTTGAGTATTACGGTTAACATTTTTAGGAGAAATATTAATGTACCGTCACCATTATCTAAGCTAAATTTTCTGAAGGGAAATTACTCTGAGATCAGTCGCAAGTTGGATGAAATTAATTGGGTTGAGGTTTTTTCAGGACTCCCTGTGAATACATCGATTTCAATATTTTATGAATATATCAATACCTTCATTCAGAATCATGTACCTCTCAAGTATACTTCTTCTAAAAACTATTCTATATGGTTTACTACGGGTGTTATTCCAAGTTTGCGTCTAAAAAACTGCTTGTATAAAAAATATAAACGTTCAAAACTTCATTCTGACTATGTAAATTTTACTGTCCAACGTACCTTTGTGAGAAAGGAAATCAAGTCTACCTTTCGTTCTTATGTTTCCTCGCTTGAGACGAGTTTAGCTCGTAATGATACCAAACCTTTCTGGTCACATGTTAAAAATTGCAAAAAGATTCTGCACGCTCAGTCTTCTCTGATGCATCAAAATACTAATACCTCTGATACCCAAGCTATGTGTGACCTTTTTGCTGATTATTTTTCTTCCGTTTTTAAAATTCCAAACAAGGAACTAAACTATGTTTTTAATGTTTCTAATCACGAATCCATTAGTTCTATTTATGTTTCCTCTTTTGATGTTCTAAAGGTTATTAACTCACTTGATCCCAAAATTAACCGCGGCTGCGATGGCATTCCTAACTTTTTTGTTAAAGCACTATCGGAAGTTCTCGCTTTTCCCCTTTCGATTATTTTTAATAAATCACTTTCCGAAGGTACTTTTCCAGAAATCTGGAAACTGGCTAATGTTATCCCTATTTTCAAGAAAGGTGAACCCGAAGATATCTCGAATTATCGCCCTGTTTCCATTCTTTAGCAAAATTTTTGAACGTCTCGTTCGCAATGTAATGTGTGACAAACTTGGCCATTTGATTTCGTTCTGTCAACATGGTTTCGTTAGAGGAAAATCTACAACTACCAATTTGTGCGAGCTTACAAAATTTATAGCCAAATCTTTCGAACTCCATCAGTCTGTTCACACTGTTTACACAGATTTTGCAATGGCATTCGGCACAGTTAATCCTAAGATTCTAATTGGGAAACTTAAAATATATGGCGTCTTTGGAAATTTACTTGACTGGATTTCTTCCTATTTATCTACTCGTAGTATGCGTGTAACCTTTAAGGGACATGAGTCTTATGTATTTCTTGCGCGGTCTGGTATTCCACAGGGGTCTATTCTTGGTCCACTATTATTCCTATTTTTTATAGATGACCTGCCTCAGTTTTTATCTTCTTCGTGTCTCCTTTATGCAGATGACCTCAAAATCTTTCGAGTGATTAATTCTCCCTGTGATCGTGATATTTTAAAATTGGACCTTGATCGACTATATCAGTGGTGTTTGTCGAATGACCTAGACTTAAACATTAAAAAATGCTCCTCAATGTCATATTCACTTAAAACTGATCCTCCCGAGTTACTTTATTTAATCGATGGCACTAGACTTTCGGAAGTAACGATTGTGAAGGATCTCGGTGTGAGTTTTGATGTGAAGTTAAGTTTCATTACACATTTTGAAAATATTATTAATCAAGCCTATAGACTTGCCGGATTCGTCCTCCGTATTTCTTCTACTTTCGCTTGTTCTAGTACTGCTGTACTGTTTTTTATCTCTCTAGTACGTAGTATTCTAGAATACTGCTCTGTTGTTTGGAGCTCTCACCATAAGTGTTACCCAGCTGATATTGAATCAGTCAAACGTAAGTTTACTCGATCTCTGTTCTTTGGTTTTAAAATACCGTATGCTAACTACTCTACGAGGCTTACGGTACTTCATCTCCATCCTTTAGACATACGCAGAAGTTACTTTGATGAGTACTTTCTTTCGCGCGTATACAGTCAACTCCGGTTTTAACGGCCCTGGTTAAATCGAATAATCATTTATAGCGCACCAATTCTAAATTCCCATTACACGTCTCATAGGAACTGTATTAAAAATAAACGATTCTATAAAACGAACTATCGCATATAACCAACTAATTTTTCATCTGATTTTACTTAAAACTTTTCGTCATAACGAACTTTATTGAGTCTTGCACTGGGAAAGGTACGTGGCGCTAAACTATGAACAATGCATCGTTGTGTGTGTACACTAATCAGTAGGGGCTTATGCAGGGTGCCAATGTTTGGACATTAATTAAACAAGAACTTAATATTAGTGACGTATTTAATGCCGATGAAACATGGCATTTTCTTTAATTTAACTCCCGACAGAACTTTGAAACTTAAAGGAGAGCGCTGCAAAGGTCGGAAGCTTTCCAAGTATAGAATAACAGTTTTAATATATGCCAATTTATCGGGAACGGAGAAACGAAATCTGCTAGTAATAGGTAAAGCACAAAATCCGGGATGTTATAAAAACGTTAAAAGTTTGCCTATAAATTATCGTGCAACCAACAAGTCGAGGATGACAACTTAAACCGACTACGAACTGAAATAGGATGAAGAATTAGCCATAATGAAACGGAAAATTAACTGGTCGGTTAACGATTGCCCAACGAATACGTGAAATACAAAATCAATCAATCAAATTCCTGTTAAGACCCCCTATAGGGGCATAAGACAAACATATTCCTCTTCCATCCTGAGCATCGGCCTTAAGCTGTTGCCAGGACTCCTGCTCAGCCGCTCGATTACATGTGTTACATGGTCGACCAACCCGACGTCTTCCTTGCGGAATATAATCCAGAGCCTATTTAGCGATGTTTAGCTCTGGTTTCCTCAAAATGTGACCGATCCATTGCCACTTCCGCCTTTGAATCTCAATGCCTATTTTAAACTGTCCAAATTTCGTCGTTAAATTGAAATAAAACACAGAAAAATGTTTTTAATATCCATGAAATTGGCTTGATTTGAAAGACAATTTTGGTTGGAAGATAAAAGTTTCGTTAGCTCATTGAATTTATTTTTAAGGATCACAATAAAATAAATAAAAGAAAAATTTCTTCAATTTTTCAGCACGGTAGAAGTATTGGCGACACTAACAAGTGATGTTGGAAGAATTCTTTCGAAAATGCACTTGGTTCAGCCCAAGGGAAACATCAATTTGTTGACTGGCATTCGAATTGCACATGTAAGTAAAAAAAAAACTTCCCTCTCCATATACTCGCAAGTTTATTTATTTGAATTTTTCAGCTCGTGCTCAAGCATCGTCAAGGGAAAAACCATAAGATGCGAATTGTTGTCTTCGTTGGATCGCCGGTCGGAAACGAAGAGAACGAACTTGTTAAGTTAGCAAAACGTTTGAAAAAGGAGAAAGTCAACGTTGATATTGTTAGTTTCGGCGATCATAATTCGAATAATGAGCTTCTAACATCCTTTGTGAACGCTCTGAACGGTAAGGATGGCACCGGTTCGCATTTGGTCAGTGTACCACGTGGTTCGGCTTTATCTGAAGCACTTTTATCGTCGCCAATCATTCAAGGCGAAGATGGTTTAGGCGGAGCCGGATTGGGAGGAGCCGGTTTTGAATTTGGTGTCGATCCTAACGAGGATCCCGAATTGGCTTTGGTTAAATTTTTTAAAATTTTTCAAAAATATGAATAAATATTATTGTAGCATACAATTTCAGGCTCTTCGTGTTTCGATGGAGGAACAACGTCAACGCCAAGAGGAAGAGCAGCGTCGTGCTTTGGCCGCTTCGAATACCGAAGAAGCTACTTCGGAAACCGGAACTGGAACGGAGCCAATGGCAACCACTGCCATTGACGCAGCAGAACCGAATACCGAAGAGGCAATGCTACAGCGCGCCCTGGCTCTATCGACTGAAACGCAGGCTGAAGATGCACTTCCAGATTTCGCTAACATGACGGAAGAAGAGCAAATTGCATTTGCTATGCAGATGTCTATGCAGGATGCTCGTAAGTTGTAGATTTTTGAGAATGATTTTTTATTCAACGTGCATCAAATTTCAGAGGACACACCGCCAAAACCATCGAAGCGCACAAAGCCTGAAGACGTGACCCCGATGGAAGTGGATGAAGATTATAACGAAGTTATAAGTGATCCAGCATTCTTACAGGTGAAATTATTTCATCCTCTAGTATTTTTTATTTTCTGATCATTAAAATGTTTTTGTTTTTCTTAAATTCATCAGAGTGTTCTGGAAAATCTTCCCGGCGTCGATCCGCAGTCGGAAACCATTCGTGATGCTGTCGGTTCGCTTAATAAAGATAAAAAGACGGGTGATAGTGATAAAGATAAGCGACCGAAATAATTTAGAAAGATGAACAAGCAAAAAAATTTGTGTAAAAGTGAAAAACATATTATGAGATGACTCCGAATTCCCAAACTAGCCGTTTTCTTTTTTGTCCCTCTTGTTTTTGTATTGAGAGAGGTTTCTGTAATACACAATTCTCGTTTATATTTTTTTTTGTATTTATAAATTGAATTCAATTTGATTAAAAATAAATAAAATTCAAAACGTAAATATTGAAGCGGTTTTTATGGAGATTTATTTTGCAAAAATAATATTGTAGTACTGAGTACTGATTTTTTTGTGTCTAGTTAAAAATGTTGATGATTGGTGAGATGAGAACCACTTGATTCTTGATTCGAGCGCAGTTTTCAATTACAACGGTAAATACGTTAAAAGATAAAGTGCCTGCCTGGTATTATAAAATACTGGGGAGCACTAAACTAGTTTTTCAGAGTCTTTAAATGGAATGTGATATAACATGTCAGCTTGTGATAATTTGCATAGATACAGATTAAACTATATTACACAACAATTTTGTTATAATCAAAAATTAAATTTATTGTGTTAATTTTTAGTAACACATTTAAATTGATAAATTAGTTTGAATAACGTTATATTTATGCATAAATTTGATTTAATAAATTAGTCTTGCTTATATTTTATTTATACACTTGTTTGATTCAATTAATTATTCACAAATTCGATTCGATAGATTAGTTTGTATTATTATCTATTTTTATTTTATTTACAACAGGATATTATGTTTCTAATTCAAATCGTATTATTCAACTGATTTTCTATTTCCGACTGACGTCATATCCATAAAATTTTTTAATTTTCGAAAACAAAAGTTACTAATTCCAAAATTCTCGTTAATAAAAATCAAAGTGATTTTTATCAACAAGTGAATTTATAAATGTGTTGGAGCACCACATACCCCCCTCCTAGAGAAGGTTATGAACCTTCTTGGTACATCTATTAATTAAACAAGTTTTGTCCGTGGAGCGAAATGTTTGAATTTCCGATTTACCGAAAGTTATTTTCTTGTGAATCATCGCTAGATTGATTTGTTCAGAAGAGCTTTTGTAACATGGTTTAAGCCTATCAATTGACACTGTTGTTGGTTTCTCTTTTACTTTGACTACAAAATATTTTTTGTGTCTTTGAAGAACTTCAAAGGGTCGGTCCTTCATAAGGAGTTTGTAAGCCAGTTCGAACTGTATCGGTTCTAATAAAAACATGGCTGCAAGTTTGGAGGTCTTTAAAAATGAAAGGGGTTTCATGATTATGTCTTGAAGGAGGCTGAGGCTTGATGTTATTAATGCGATCTTGAAGAATTTCGACAAATTCGCTTGCGGATGCATTTTGATTTTGAACGGTTTGATTAACAAAATCATAAGGAAGTCTGATATTTTGACCATAAAGTAGTTCGTCTGGAGTCGCGTTAGCATCATCGCGAACTATCGTACGCAAACCAAGAAGGATTAAAGGAAGTCTGTCCGACCAACTGTCATTTGGTTTGCATAATATTGTCTCCTTAAAAACCCTATGCCATCTCTCAAGCATTCCATTAGCTTTTGGGTTGTAAGCTGTCGTTCTGCAACGTTTGAAACCAATCATTTTTCCTAATTCAGTAAACAATCGTGACTCGAATTGAGCGCCTTGATCTGTAATGATTGAAACTGGAGCTCCATAACGTGGTATGTACTCTTTGAAAATAGTATTAGCGACTGTTCTTGCATGAATATCATGAATTGGATATGTTTCTGGCCATCTAGTGAAACGATCAATGACTGTTAGACAGTATCTATAGCCGTTTGAAATTGGAAGAGGACCAACCAGATCGATATGAATAGTATTGAATTTTTCTGAAATTGGTTCAAAGTGGCCAAGCGGGCTTTTGACATGTCGTGAAACTTTGGCTTTTTGACAAGCAATGCATTCTCTAGTCCAGTTACGGCTGTCTTTATTGATTGAGGGCCAAATAAATTTACTCCTCATTAGTTTCACAGTAGCCTTAATTCCTGGATGAGACAAATCGTGAACTTCACGAAAGACATTGAAGCGTAAATTTGTAGGAATATACGGCCTTAATTGTTGTCTAGATGAGTCGCACCAAAGGGGATTAGTTGTGTTTTCAATTGAAACAGGAATGAAGTTAAGGCTGGGTATAGTTTTGGCTTTGGTTAACTCAAAATCTGTTGCTTGAGCATTAGCAATTTCTGCATAATCTATGGTTGTAGGAAGATTAAGTATCTCGATTCTTGATAACGTATCAGCAACTATGTTGTCTTTTCCAGAAACATGTCGAATATCCGATGTAAATTGGCTGATAAAATCGAGATGTCTTAGTTGTCGAGGTGAAGCTTTTTCCGGATTTTGTTTTAACGCGAAAATTAACGGCTTATGGTCAGTAAACAAGATAAAGTTTCTGCCTTCAAGCATGTATTTAAAATGTTTTATTGATACATAGGCCGCTAATAACTCTCTGTCGTAAGCACTATATTTCCTTTGAGCGGAGGATAGTTTTTTGGAGAAAAAGGCTAAAGGTTTCCAGTCTCCAGAATGTCGCTGTTGAAGTACAGCTCCTGTAGCAGTGTCCGATGCATCTACTGCTAAAGATAATGTTGAAAATGACGATGGAAAAACTAGTGTAGTGGCATGAGCCAGTTGTTCTTTGCAACTGTTGAAGGCTTCGATAGAAGTTTTCGACCACTGAAGTTCTGTCTTGTCATTTTTCTTTTTACTGCCATTAGTGAAGCTGTCCAATGTGGATTGTGCTTCAGCAGCGTGTGGAATGAAACGTCGATAAAAGTTGAGCATCCCAAGAAAACGTCTAATATCTTTAACTTTAGTTGGTCGAGGATAATTTAAAATAGCTTCAACTCGAGAAGCGATTGGTTTGAATCCAAATTCGTCAATCGTATGACCGAGGAAATCAACCGATGATTTAATGAATGAGCATTTATTTTGATTAATTATCAAGTTATGTGAGTTTAGTCGCTCGAATAACATATCTAAATGTTTTAGATGTTCACTTTCTGACTTTGAAGCGATTAGGATGTCGTCAATATAGACGAAACAGAAATCAAAATCCTTCAAAATGGAAAAGATAAAGCGTTGGAAAGTTTGCGCTGCATTACGCAATCCAAAAGTCATTCTCATAAATTCGTATAACCCAAAAGGTGTTGTAATCGCTGTTTTTGGGATGTCTTCTTCTCGGATGGGTATCTGGTGATACGCTTTTTCAAGATCAATAGTTGAAAAAACTTTACATCCTTCTAATTGTTGGCTAAAGTCTTGAATGTGAGGGATTGGATAGGTATCAGGTGTGGTTATCGCATTAAGAGCTCGATAATCTCCACAAGGTCTCCAAGTACCATCACTTTTCTTAACCATATGCAGAGGTGATGCCCATGGGCTATCAGAAGGTCTGCAAATGCCGCGTTCAATCATTCGATCAAACTCGGCTCGAGCAATTACTTTATTATTTTAATAATAAAGTATTGTGATCGACACAGAAAAAAAAAAATTTGCTACCCTGAAATTTTGTTTTTTCGCGCTTCATGATTAAATTAGCCTAAAAAAGCAAAAAAAAAAATCCGTCCCGCCGTACGCCGTACATATGGACTCGTACCTCCAAGACCGTTAAAGGTAGAATGTTGATTTTTGGGTGGGTTATTAACTTGGTAAGTGAGCTCCATTATCCAAATTTTGAGGAGTGTGGAGTGGAAGGGGGAGGCGGGGGGATGGAAAAAATCAAAATATACACTTGCTAATATCTTCACCACGAATGCAGATAGAAAGATGAAAATCAGCATACGTATAGAGAGAGCTGTGGGACATATTCCAAAAATAATTTAATTTTTTTATCCATTGGCGTCCGAAAAGGGGGGGCTAATTACAAATTGTCGGCCGAATCTTTTTTTGAAATGGTTATATCTTCGAAACTACTTACCATAAAAAATTCATATTTTGGGACAATTAAGATGGCGTATAGATCCACCAGAATCAGAAATAGGCTTATTATTGTAAGGGGAAGGGTCGGGGGGGGGGCATGCAAGGAAAAACACTTAAGAATTAATATCTCAACTATCTCTTAAGCTATGTAATTGAAATTTAAAACATATACTAAGCTATACTAGCGAAATACAAAAAAAATATAAAATTTGGTCATAATAGTAGTGGGGTGAAATGGGGAGCATTTGAAAAATGGTGCACTTTTCAAAATTAGAAATCATTATATCTCAAAATTGAGTACAGATATCGAATTGAAAATTCGTCAGATTATAGAACTACATAATTTATAATTTTGATAAAAATTTTAAGGTAGGGGGTGTAAAGGGAGGGAGGTGGTAAGCAAAAATGTCGAAAATTTTGAGTGAATTTTTTAGGACTCTGCTCAAAGATAGAAACTTTAAATTTTGCATGTGAATACATCTATTTGATATACATAGAAAAAAAATAATAATTTGATCCACAATTGTTATGAACCGACCACCCCGGTCTAATGGGCAGAAGCTGTTTCATGTGCAACGAAAAAAACACGAAAACTGAAAATTTTTGGATGTAATTTTAGGGTAGAAACTTGAAAATTTGGGAAATACATTTAAAAAAAATCCCTAAAAGTATAAAATATTAACTGGTCGAATACCTTCAAAACTTCTACCCCCTCCCGTACAAAATTATTTTTTCGACCATTTTTAAGAAATTAATTATCACCTAACTATTAAAAGCTATCCATTTGAAATTTTGCATAAGAACTTATAAAAATATTTGCAAGGAAATTATTTTAAAAGTTTCAAAATCACACTTGCCCTTCTACCCCCTCCCATACAAAAGTATGATTTCGACCAATTTCATTAAATCAACTAATAACCAACAAATTAAAAGCTACGAACTTGAAATTTTGTACGAGCAGCTTACAAGAGAAAGGAAATAAAATTGCGTCACAAATTTTGCAATTCCTCTACCTCTTCTACCCCCTCCCGTACAAAATTATTTTTTCGAGCATTTTTAAGAAATCAGTTATCAGCTAACTCTTAAAAGCTATCCATTTCAAATTTTGCCTAAAAACTTATAAAAATAATTGAAATGAAATTCTTTTAAAAGTTTTGAAATCGCGCTTGCCCTTCTACCCCCTCCCATACAAAAGTATCATTTCTACCTATTTCATTGAATCAACTAATAACCATCAAATTAAAAGCTACGAACTTGAAATTTTGTACAAGCACACTACAAGAGAAAGGGAATAAAATTGCGTCACAAATTTTATTCTCCTACCTCCTCTACTCCTTCCCATACAAATGTTTGGTTTCGTGAATGTAAAATGCACCGAATCCTATGAAAATTCTATGCAACTTCGTCTATGAAACACATTCTATACAGAGGATATTGGACGCGATTCAAGCAATTAATTAAAAAGCTATTAACATCCACCCACCCTTACCCCTCCTCCTCCCCTCATAAAAACCCAAACTTGCAGAAATGAATGAAATATTGTTAAATTGACAACAGCCCTGCCCAAGAACTCCCTTTCACTTAGCCTTCCCTAACCACTCTAACCTGCATATTGACTTTCCACACATCCGCAACTTGTCCCAAGAATAATAAAGTTTCGCCCGACTTGTTGGCAGTTTATTTTTAACTTAATTGGATCTAGACGACGTGGTCTAGCAAAAATGGGGCGATCTTCAGTAACGATAAAATGTTGTACTATGCTCGATTTTAAGTTACTGTCGTTTAAAGATCGACGAACGTTTTCATATTTTGATAAAATTTGCTCAACTTTAGTATTTAAAATTGAGGTCGATAAAACAGCTAGGGAAGAAGATGGTCCCTTGACTAAAGTGCCGGTTGTAGAGATAATTCGCGAAAGTGGGTCAATGAGACATTTTTGACGAATATCTACAATTAAACCATGGAATTTAAGAAAGTCCGCACCAAGGATAGGTTTTTCGACGTCAGCTACAATGAATTTCCATCTAAAAACTCTTCGTAACTGAAGGGAAATTTCAATTTCTTTGAACCCATAAGTTTTAATGTTGGTTGAATTAGCCGCTGTTAATACTAATGAGTTGTCACAAGTTAAATCAGCAAACGCTGTGACTGGAAGGGCTGAAATGTCAGCACCGGTATCGATAAGAAAACTAAAATTCGATAATTTGTCAAATATAAATAGACGACTTGAAGTAGTTAAATTGTCGGTTGTCGTCATTACCGACAATTTACTTAGTTTTTTATTGACTTAAAGGAACATGGTTGTCGACATTTAGTCGCTTTAACACCAAACTTTTGATGATAATAACATAAATCGGTATTATCACGAGATTTACTTCGTGATCGCGAACGATTCCTAAAATATGAACGACTTTGTCTGGCAAAATGGTCTTGCCTTTCAAACAAAGTTTCAATTTGTTTAGTCAATAATGACATTTGATGAAGGATTGTATTCTCGAATGCTAAACGATCAGTTCCTCTATTGTTGTCACTAGAATGTGATACACCTGAAATATTGAAAGAGAAACCAAAAGAACTTTCAAAAATACGATCTGCCAGAATACTTAATTCATTCAATGGCACATTTGCAACAGCTAAAATTGATTGTACACTTTGAGGAAGTTTAGTCAACCAAAGTTTCTTTAAAAGAGAATCACCAACTGAATTTCCAGCTAGTGATTTCATTTTAGCTAATAAAGTAGATGGTTTATCATCACCAATATCAAGACCATTTAATAATTTATGAAGTTTATGATCTTCAGATTCACCAAATCTAGCGATGATCGTTGCCTTTAAATCGGAATAAGGTGTTTCAGAAGAAGTATTTGCGATGATATCCAAAACCTTGTCACATTCATCTTGGGTCAACATGCTTATCGTGTGAGTAAATTTCGTAGTTTCTGACGATATGCCTGCTGACCTGAACTGAATTTCCAAGGCATTGAACCATGCCACTGGATTTCTTTTCCAAAAAGATATTTTTTGTACAGCAACAGATGACATATGAAAATCACCTAATCCTTGAAATGGATTTGGTGTGTACAAATCAGGAAAATGTGGAGTATGTGGCGTTAACCCATCACTATTTTCCATATTGTTAAATTTTTTCGAGAAATAAAAACTTTCGCGACAAAAAGAAAATCAAGTTGACTTCACGGTACAATTTATAAGTAGAAAATATCAATAATAATTAAAGATAAAATAATAAAGTAAAACCTACATATCTGTGATATTTGTAATAATCTCGTTTTCCTCTAATTCTTGAAATAGTTCTGATAATAGTTCGATGAATTCAATTGCAGATGCGTTTATGTAATAATATCTTCATTCATTCGATGAGTTTTCTGTTGAGTTACTGCTGATTCAGCTGGTGATGATGTTGTCCTATTGAAGTTGATGTTGTTGTTGAAGCGGCTGCTTACTATCGCAATTCATACAATGCCATGTCACTGAATTATTCTCTAGTTCACATACTTGACAAGTCCACCAGCGATTCAGACTCGGATTCGATGAATACCAATTTGTTGTAAATGTTGATGTTATTTCGTTGATACAGTTATTGCTCTGTTGTTCGCCAATAATATGATTATTGGTTTGCTTGACGGGGTCACCAATTTGTTGTGATAATTTGCATAGATACAGATTAAACTATATTACACAACAACACAGCGATGGTTCGAAAAATTCCGATCAGGAGATAAGACCCTTCAAAATGAGCCATGTAGTCACCCAGGACCATCGATAAACAACGAAGAGCTTCGTTTACTAGTGGAGTCTGACTCACGCCAAACTGTAAGGGACATTGCAGAGAAACTGGGCGTACACTATTCGACAGTTTCCCGGCACTTGCAACAGCTTGGAAAAGTCAAAAAGCTTGATAATTGGGTTCTGCATGAGCTTATTGAGCAAAACACGGACTCAAGTATCAAGAATAACGGCCCAAAAATTAAACGAGTTGCAGTATGAGACTCTTTCTCATCCACCATATTCCCCAGACCTCTCGCCAACCGATTACCACTTTTTTAAACATTTGGATCATTTTTTGGCGGAGAAACAATTTAACAATGAAGCAGCCATCAAAAATGCCTTCGAGGAATTTCTTCAGTCTAGAAAGTCGGACTTATACGAAACTGGCATAAATGCACTTGTATCTCGTTGGGAGAAGTGTACTGCATCTGCTGGTACCTATTTTGATTAATAAAATTAAGTTTTAAAAGAGTTAAAGTAGTTTGAAGTTTCACTAGCAAAGTCGCCATTTCATCTGCAACAACCTAATACATCTAGGAGCTAAACAAATACGTCCAGACTGGCAAGGGAGCGGCAGAACTCCTAAGCAAGAAAATATAAGAATATAAATGGAAATCATCTACGATCATTCTGAAAACTGAAGGGAGGAGACAACTTATCGTACAGCTCTTCCTTCCTTCGTCTAATCCTTATTTTTTTCTCCCTATACCGATATGACTGTGAAATTGCATTAAAGGGTGACCCTTAAAGTTATTCTCGG
Source organism: Chorisops tibialis (assembly GCA_963669355.1). Lineage (NCBI taxonomy): Eukaryota > Metazoa > Arthropoda > Insecta > Diptera > Stratiomyidae > Chorisops > Chorisops tibialis. The sequence goes on along the minus strand of OY770263.1, from coordinate 163,573,252 downwards.
TGTCGTAAGAAACCTCAATTAATAAACAATTGCAAACAACCGACTAATTCATTCGCTCTTTGCGAATTTTCGTTGTCGAAATAATTCAAAAGTGGAAGGAATTATCAATTCCCATATTGAAGAGAATATAGACAAACCGTGCTAATATGGAACAAGTGAGAACTCATTTTAGATCGACTGGAAAAAACATAAGAAGTTATCTCGGCAGCTATGCACCTTAACGTAAAATATCTGCCAAAAAGTCGGGCGCAACTTTAATGTTCTTGAGAAAAGATGGGCATGCGCGGGAAGTCAATACGCAGGTTAGAGTGGTAGCAGATTGAGAAGACTAAGAGGATATGGTTTCAGAGACAAAGTAAATTGCATGAAATTTTGAGTAGTTTATATTCATGAAATATACGTGTCGGTTGATTTGTAAGCCTTACATCCGAAATAGGAGCTCTGCAGATGTGAAGCTTCTTTTTCCTCCATGCTCAAGGGATTAAAGTCGATACACTATTTTTTCGAAAGTAGAATCTACTGGAAGTGGCGCCCCAGCCGACATGGAGCCAGCTGAAAGCATGTTGAGCGATGAGGGAATGGATTATGAAATTATTCCATTATGAACACCACCAGACAAACTAAAACAGGGTAATCTGCTTGCCTCATGCTCAATTGGAGTGGAAGAAGTCATGTTAGGGGAAGTTAATGAACTGGGACTGAAGACACCAGTAGTTGATAAGACCACAGCATTCCTTCAGAAACCTGACTAGCAGAGTGAATTCGAGTATTCCTCAGGAGCCTCCAAGAGACGAATTCAAGAGAAAATCGCTAGTGGTACAACAACGGATGGTCCGCCAACAAAAGCGTGAGCGCATAGAGCAACGAAAGTTGGACAACACAAAAACCTCACTGTCGCGGTATCAAAAAGAAACAGATCTGATGGTAGCACACCGGAACGGGTCTCAAATAAGTTGCAAAGGATTGAGAAACCAAAGAGTGTACCTGTTCAGACGTCCATAAAAGGAATCAAACCGGTAGAGAGGAATATTGAATCAGTACAGAGAAAGCTGGTTGAAGGTAAGAGCATAAAACACAGTTCCAAGGGCTCATTTAGAGATGTCTTGTCACAAATGAAGGAAGCATTTCTTTACTCTCAGCACTCTACGATTTTGCGGATGAGCAACAGCTGAAAAAGATCAAAGCTGAAATTTTGGACGAAAAGGATAAGATTGAAGAAGACAGACTCTATCCTCAGTTTGTTGTACAAAACCAGAAAGGTGGATAGCTTTCCATAACGTGCAACAACAACCAAACGAGGGACTGGATCTTCAGGACAATCCCCCTACTTTAAGACCGTCGGCGGATGTACAGCTGCAGACGTTTGGTGACAGACGTTTGTTTTTTCATTGGTGCCGGCCATTCCGGAACTTCTCAGAAATTAAAGTGAGGGTCAAGGAGAACAGGATTGGAACGGCATCGGAAAATTTGTTGTCAGAAAGGGCGGACGACAGTGAGAAAGATAACAACTCAGCAAAGACCACCCGCCTGAAGCTTCTAAAGTCGAGGACCGTTCCTGGAACCTCTAAGGGCATAACATCCGAACAGGCCAAGAAGTATCCACCAACCAAACCGGTCTTGGAACAAAGGTTGAAGGGTACTGGAGTTGTAGCCAACAAAGCTGCCTCTAAGCCACCAACACCAACGCAATAATAATAAACTGCCAATAAGTCGAGAGCAACCTTATTATTCTTGGGACAAGTTGAGGATGCGTGGAAAGTCAATATGCAGGTTAGAGTGGTTAGGGAAGAGTAAGTGAAAGGGGGTTCTTGGGCAGGGCTGTTGTCACTTTAACACTTAATTACGGATACGATCAATAGCTCCAGTAAATATAATCAATATTTCATTCTTTATTTATGCAAGTTTAGGTTTGTATGGGCGTAGGGGGGAGGGGTGATAGTAAGGGTGTGTGGATGTTAACAATTTTTTAATTGATTGCTTGAATCATGTCCAATATTCTCTGTATTGAGTGTATTTCATAGACGAAGTTGCATAGAATTTTCATTTGTGATGCAGTTTTATTTCGTTTCTCTTGTAAGGTTCGTAGCTTTTACTTTGTTGGTAATTAGTAGATTTATTGAAATTGATCGAAATTATACTTTTGTATGGGAAGGGGTACAAGGGCAAGCGCGATCTCAAACTTTATGACGCAATTTCATTTCAACTATTTTAAAAGTTTTTATGCAAAATTTTAAATTGATAGATTGAAATACAGTCAAACTTCCATAACTCGAATCGCCATTCTCCACAAAAATAGTTCGACTTATAGAGACTTCGAGTTATAGAACAGTTTATCAAAACCAGCGGATTTATTAAAAGACTCTACAATTACTACATATATTCAATTCACATTTCTATTTACTCCATATTAAGTACTACATACTACATAGTTACAGTGGGTTAAAATAATTAGCAATTTGTGGCTGAAAATTTCCTTTTGCTTTATTATTTTCAATAAAAAAAGATTCCAGTTTATTTGAAGCCTTATAGTGTTCATCAGTTGCGTTTTAATTCGTTTGTAAATATAGATCCAAATTTGTCAAGGAATCCGCTATATCATTCGTACAAGGCTGTTGAATAAATTCTTCTTCGAAACCCTCGTCATCACTTTCCACTGCAATTAAAGTCTGAGTCACTGATTCAGAATTATAATCTATACATATAAATATAATTGTAGTGTCTGTCTGTTATTTGCTTATAAATGGCTATAAGTTAGTTTTTTGAGTTATTTTAGCACTAACTAAGCATAAAAACACATTTTTGAAATTTTTGTCTGTCTGTCTGTCTGTCTGTCTGTCTGTCTGTCTGTCTGTCTGTAAGACCGCTTTTCACGCACAAACGGCTGAACCGATTGTAATGAAACTTGCACAGTTTGTTAGGTGTCCATCGGAATGAAATCTGCTTTTGGTTTTATTTCACTCTCCTCACGCCTTCTACCCCCTTCAAAAATATATATTAATCAAATTTTCTTGAAAACTATAAAAGCTATTAATTTGAAATTTGGACTATATTATTTCTATTATAAATGCAGTCTTTTGGTATACAAATTTTTTAAGGTCTGTCACTCCTTCTACCACCTCCCATACAAACTACACTTTTTCATGAACCACTTTACACCAATTTTCTCAGTACGTGTAACTTTCATTGAGCTAAAATGTTCTATTAAATCCTTAATTAACATTATTATTAATATCGAAATAAAATTAACCGATTAGCTTCACTCCTTCTACCCCCTCCCATACAATGTGACACAGTTCCACGCCTTCACAAGAATTCGATTTTCTTGAAAAGTCTGAATGTTACTGATCTGAAATTTAAAATATATCAATTGCATGATGATTATAGTTGTTTCTCAAAAAATCACCAAAAACCCCCTTCTCCTTCCACCACCTCCATATAAACCGCACTTTTTCATAAAATACTCTAAACGAATTTTCTCAGTACATTTAAATTTCATCGAGGTAAAAATTTAAACTTAATCCTTAATTAGCATTATTATTAACAGCGGGAAGAAAATTAACCGAGTAGCTTCACTCCTTCTACCCCCTCCTATACAATGAGGCACATTACACGACTATGTAACAATTCGATTTTCGAAAAGTGTGAATGATACAGATCTGAAATTTAAAGTGTATCAATTGCATGATAGTTACAGTTGTTTTTCGAAAAATCACCAAAAACCCCCCACTCCTTCTACCACCTCCCATACAAATTGCACAATTTCATTAAATTCAGTGCACTAAGTTTCTCAGTACCTACTCAATTTTTGAAGCTTAAATTTGGTACAAAACATTTTTATAGCTACTCTAGCATGATGTGAAACAAATTAGTTCAGTGCTGTCACCCCTTCTACCACTCCCCATACAAAATTTCTTAACACCGCAAAAATTTCGATTTCATCTATTAATAATATCGTATGATTTGGCTTTACGCACAATCGTAGTCCTGTTATGTTTTTATGCTTAATGTTATTTTATTTGCTTTTTTTTTAATAAACACCAGCTACAATTATTCACATGTTCTTAACGCTCTTCAACACGTATATGATCTCGAATCACGGATTTGATTTGATCACGAGCCTGTCCCATAAAAATGGGAGTATCATGCTTTCATTCTTAATAATTTATGGTTCTGATTCCAACAATATACAAACCATTCTCTTCAAAGAGCCATTAAAGTAAGCAGATTTTATATCCCACATAATTTATTACTAACTACACTCTCAAAAATTGCTTATTATTTCTATTTTTACGCGGACGAAGTCGCGGGCGTTTGCTAGTTCTTAATAATGTCATCATCTGTAAGAAAACGTTCTGTACAAATTTCATTGTCCATCTCAATATTATCATCAAGAGTAGCATTGGAAGTTATATTATTCAACGTTATCCATGCTTCGTAATCAGTTTGTATCAAGCTCCTTTCCTGATCAATATTATTTAAGAAAATTAAAGGTACATTTGTTATCCTCTTCATCCCATGTAGAATGCTGACCAAATCCAGCTTTTTTAAAGCAATTCGCAATCATTTGATTTCGTTATGTGGTTAATGCAATCCAGAAGTGTAATATTATGTTTGTTCTTTGTCTCTAAATGCTTTAATGCTTCTTTTAAGATTCTGCTTCGATAGTGACACTTTAAACACTTGAATTACTCCCTGGTCAAGTGGTTGCAATTTGGAGGTCATATTTGGTGGAAAAAAGCCAATTCAATAGATTTCCATTTTCTTTTCAAGTCTTTTGGATGGGCAGGACAATTATCAATGAATTATAAGGCTTTTCGTCCAGCGCGTAAAAATTGTTTATCTAATTTGCAAATCCATTCTTCAAAAAGTTTTCCGGTCATCCACGCCCTGGAGTTTGATTTATAATCAACGGGTAGCGACTTAACCCCACGAAAGCAACGAGGCTTGCTACTTCTGCCAATCAAGAGAATTTTCAATTTTTCTGTTCCAACCATATTTGCTGCCAACAATAATGTAACTCGCTGCTTACTATGTTTGCCTCCATGGCATTTATCGCCCTTGAAAGTCAGTGTCTTATCTGGTAAGCATAGAACATAGAACAGTCCTGTCTCGTCTGCATTGAAAATGTCGCGTTCATTATACTTTTTTAATAGATGGGGCGAAACGTTGGTTTTCCATTTATCGCAGTCCTCATCACGAACATCACTGCTTTCACCGCATGCCTTTTTATGACATACACCATGCCTACAATTCAACATACACACGTATGACACACAATTTGGTTAACCTTTTGTTAGTTAAATATTTGTCCATACCTTTGCTTCCATTTATCAAGCCAACCAGTGCTTGCCTTAAAATCGTTTTCTCCAAACCGCTTCGCAAATTCCAATGCCTTCTCCTTTAAAATTTCTCCCGATATGGGCATGCTTTGGTTTCTTGCGTCTTTAAACCAATCGAAAACTGCATTATTGACATTTTTGAAAAGTGGATTTTTAATTCTTTTGCTGCATCCAGCACCAGATTCAACTGATGCGATAATTGTGTCCTTATTTTTTAAAATCGTTGAAACTGTACTCGCCGAAGCACCGTATTTAAAAGCTACATCATTTTTCTTTAATCCACTTTCTATTTCATGAATTAATTTATACTTTTCGTCATTTGACAAACTTTTTAGAACACGTTTCGACGAAATGAAAAACCGATTTTGTGTTAATATACCGTAGTACGTAAACTGAACTCGTGTTCACTTACAAGCGCAACTGAAATGTGCACCAAGCGGCAACCTCATAAAACATTTCTTTATAAATAGGGACTTCCCCAACTATAAAAACCCAAAACAACAAACCACTTACTTTGATGTGAGAAAATGTATGTATAGGTATATGTATGTATATTTATTGCGTATGTTTTCAACTTAAATTTAATTAATGATTTCGTTTTCAGAGCTTAGACTAAACATTGTCTCTTCAACTTTGTTTTGTACTGAGTAGCAAATGTGCAGATTTATTACTAACAATTTAGGTTTAATAAGTTTGGGAAAAAGTGCAAAATCCAATGTTTAAATTATTACTTCTACTTATTTAACTAAAATTAAAATAACTTAAAACTAATGACTATTCTAATCGAAGATCGATTCGATTGTGGTGATGCCGCAATTCAAACATTTATTTTTAAATTTGTATTCTAGTTCATTGGTAAGATCATTAATCTGTTGCGTTTTTGCTAATTCGTGCAAAAGACGAGTTGAGAAGTACCACGGTTTATTTAGAATAATTTTAAGGAACTTATTTTGTATGATTTGCAGTTTTTTGCGATGGGTAGCTGCATAGATTTTCCAAATAGGAGCTCCGTATGTTAATGCTGGTTGTACTACTATTTTGTATAATAGCAGCTTATTTTCTTGGGACATTTGGGACTTTCTATTGATCAGTGGATACAAAATTTGAATGTTTTTAGCTGTTTTTGAGATAGTTTGGTCAACATGATTTTGGAAAATTAGCTTAGGGTCAAAATAAACTCCTAGATATTTCACAGATTTAGACCATGATACAGGCTCTCTAAGTACGTTGATTGTAGGTGGAGGTAAGTAACGTGAGGATCTACGTCTCGTGAAGAATATAGCCCGCGTTTTGCTAGAATTAAGCTTAATTTTCCATTTGTGGAAGTATTCTGAGACTTTTTCGAGTTGATCTTGTAGGTTGTTTATTATTGTTTGATAATCTGGAGCTGCAGATAAAATAGCGGTGTCATCTGCAAATGTTGCTAGTTCGCAGGAATTAAGTTTAGGGATGTCCGCTGTGAAGATATTATATAGGGTGGGGCTGATACAAGAACCTTGTGGGACTCCTGAATGGATAGCTCTATGGCGAGATAATTTATCTTTCACTTTAACAGTAAAATTTCTGTTGCTAAGAAACGAACTTATTAATTGACACAGGTAAGGAGGGAAGGAGAGTTTCACTAGTTTGTAAACCAAGCCGTCGTGCCAAACGGAGTCGAAGGCCTTTTCGATATCTAGAGTTATCATGCCAACAGATTCTTTGGCGTGCAGGGATTTTTGTATTTGCGACTTAACTCTAAAAAGCTGCTGTGTTGTTGAGTGCTTTGCACGGAAACCAAATTGGAAATCAGGAATAACGTTAAGCTCCTCAATTTCATTACGTAACCGGCTTAGAATTATTTTTTCAAATATTTTCCCCAGGATGGGCAGTAAACTTATTGGTCGATAGCTGTCAGGTTGTGTTGGGTCCTTACCTGGCTTTGGAATCGGATTTACTGTTGCTATTTTCCAAGCCTGGGGGAAATATCCTATTTTAAAACAACAGTTGTAGATGAAATTGAGGTTGACAACTGCGATTTTCGGTAAATTTTTCACCATTGGTATTAGTACTCCGTCTATTCCAGGACCCTTTTTTGATTTTAGAGTTCGTAAGATGCTTCTTATTTCTTTTGGTTTGCTGAGTGTCGATGCTAATACATGCGGTGAGAAGATTGTGGAGATGTTTCCTACGACTTCTTCGACTTGTTTTTCGGTGTCTTTATTACCAAGTCCTTGAGTAATATTATGGTAATTTAGGAAATTGTCTGCAAGTACATCGGCTTTGTTTTGGTCGTCGCAAATAGTCTCATTATTACTGTTAAGTGGAGGCATGATTCTATGACCCTTACGGAAAAGTTTATTGAGCTGCCACAGCTTCGTGCATCCTTTCCGTAGGTTTGATAGCATGTTGCCCCAGCGTCGATTTCTAGCTTGCCTAATGTTGTCTTGGATTTGTTTATTGCAACTATTGACTTGTGATTTTAGGTAGGGATCTCTGGTTCGATGCCATTGCCGCCTTAATATATTCCTGTGCTGGATTAAGGTTTTAGTGTTGTTGTCTATTTGCAGACTATAATCAGGTACGGTTATGTAGGGTGTTGAAGCTTTTGCTGCCTCGAGAATTCTAGAGGTTATTTTTGCTATTTTCGCATCGATGTCATTTTGGGAAATTGAGCTTGAAAGATCTAACTTCTCAGTGCTGATAGATTTTTTAAGGATTCGTTGGTATTTTTGCCAGTTAGTTTTAGAGTAACATGGCAAGGTTCTAATTGATCTTGCTATAGGTTCGTTAAGTGATATAGTAACAGATACGGGGAGATGGTTAGATGAAAGTTCATTTAGAGTGATTGGAGGTGTTACTGAACATAGTCCGTTGCTTAATAGTAAGTCTAAGGTAGAGCATCTACCTTTTGCTGGATAATGAGTTGGTTTTGATGGCGTGTGAACTACCATATTCGATTTAGTTATTTGATTGAACAAAATCTTGCCAGCTTGATTCGCATTAAAGCAGTTCCAGTGGCGATGTCTAGAGTTTAGATCGCCGCAGAGTAACGTGCTAGAGGAGTTATTAAACAAAATTTTTATATCCCTCTCAAATAAGTTGAGTTTTACTTTAGTTAGCTTAGTCCCCGGAAAGTAAGCTGCTATTATATTAATTTTCTCGTCAGTTAGTTTAATACCAACTGTTTCAATAATTTTAGTGTCTATTTGAGGAAGTAACGTATGTTTTATGTTGTTACGAAACTTGGCTGCGAGCTCTACAATTACATTAAATTGGTCGTTTTTAGTTTGGCATTTAGCTAAGTTATTGATTAGTTCTTTGGATAATAGGATTAGTTCATTAGTGGTAAACAATTCATTATGGTTAATGTTAGAGTTCTTATTTGTATTGGAATTGTTCCAAACATTATTAATATGTTCTGTGCTGGTATTTACTGTGGTATTATGTTGTTGACATCTTGTAGTACGAATTGTCGGGAATTCGTTCGCGTTAAACGTGTAGCCTGGTGTTTTTTTTGGTGTCGGTTTTGTGTTTTTGTTTTTTAAATTTAAATATTCGTGGCGCTTTTTGCAGTCTGGATGGCTAGCAATGTGATTTCCTCCACAGTTAGCACAAACAATCTCCTCATCCTTCTTCGTTGTGCATTGCGTATGCTGATGTTGTTTTCCGCAGAGTAAATATTTTGTAGGCAGGTAGCAATTCGATGATCCGTGTCCAAACAGCTGACAATTACGGCATTGTGTCGGCTGCTTTGATTTTTGACTGTAGTACTTCCAGTGTACCACTACACCCGTGACAGCTTTAATTTTACGTAAGTCACCTATTTTAACGGTGCCTCGCTCGAAATAGATTAGATACATCGCTTGCTTGTCGTAGTATTTTTGTTTGAGATTGAACTTCTTGACTTCTTGGCAGTTGACACCGATTTCATGGAGCTCGGCCTTTAAGTCAGCTGTATTCATGTCGGGAGCTCCAGATAAAACAATTTTAGTTGGTCTATCCTCTCTAGTCGGGTGAGTGTAGAAATGAACCTTTTTTTCCTTTAAATATTTTATGGTTTTGTCGAAATCTTCCTTTGATTCGACCAGTAATTTGCGGCCTATCGACATTAGCTTAATGACGAATTTGGTCACTTTAATTGAGTGCATTATTATTTTTATTGTTTCGACTTCCAGCGAAGGCAGAACAATCGGCGGAGTACGTGTTATTTTTGGTTTTGTTGTTGCTGTTGCAGGTGTGTGATTAGTCGTTGATTTATTTACGGTTTCTTCGTCGTCGTCTGATAATACAGCGTAATAATTAGTATTTTTCGCCATCGTAAGCGGTTTGTTTCGCTTCGGGTAGCTGAGTTTTTCTCTGTTGTAAGTGTCAGAGGAGTCCTCGCGGACCCTCTTTAGGTTTTCGCACTGACTATTTTTAATGATTTTGATCGGTTGAGTTTTATACTTGATCAAACCTCGCGCACAAAATCGTTACGGCACTTTAGTCGTCGAACTTTTATCGAACTTTTATAGCTAAGCACAACTGGACACTACGGAAAGTCGAGATGGACTGCGATGTGAGAAAATGAGGGATTCCCAAAAAAAAAAAAAATTTTCTCCGCTATCAGGGATCTCCCCGAATTATTCGACTTATTGAATACGCGTGCCATTTTTTTACTCAACTTATGGAGAAATGCAAGTTATGGAAGTTCGACTTATGGAAGTGACATTTTATACAATTTGCTCTCTAAATGCTATTGACACCTGATTTAGTTCGAGTTATAGAAAATTCGAATTATAGACGTTCGACTTATGGAAGTTTGACTGTAGTTAGTTTATAATTGATTTCCTAAAAGTGGTCGAAAAAATTGTTTTGTATGGGAGAGGGAAGCAGTCTGGCAAGTATTCAACCAGTTAATATTTCATACTTTCAACGATTTTTTAAATGCATTTCTACCTTAGAATTTTATTCAAAAATGTTCAGTTTTTTTTTCATTGCACTTGAAACACCTTATGAACGTTAGACCAGGGGGGTCGGTGCATAACAATTTTGGAAGAAATTATTATTTTTTTCTCTATGTATGTATATCAAATAGATGTATCCACATGCAAAATTTAAACTTTGTATCCTTCATCAGAACCCTAAAAAAATCACTCAAAATTTTAGACATTTTTGCTTACCACCTCCCTCCCCTTACACCCCTCAACTTAAAATTTATCATAATTAAAAACTATGTAGTTCTACAATCTGACAAAATTTCAATTTGATATCTGTACTCAGTTTTGAGATATAACGGTTTCAAATTTTGAAAAGTGCAACATGTTTGAAATGTTCCCTATTTCCGACCACTACTGTTTTGACAAAATTTTTATTTTTTTTTGTATTTTGCTAGTATAGCTTAATATATGTTTCAAGTTTGAATTACATAGCTTAAGAGATAGTCGAGATATTCATTTGGAAGTGTTTTTCTTTGCACCCCTCTGACCATACTCTTTACTATAACTAGCCTCCCTCTAAACTGATTCCGGTGAATCTATATGCCACCTTAATTGTCTCAAAACATGAATTTTTATGCTAATTAATTTCAAAAAAGTAATCATAAAAAAAAAAAATCGGTCGATAATTTGTTCTTAGCCCCAACATATAACTCCGGCACATTGCCTGCTTGGGTATACCTTGGTCACCTCAATCTAAGAAAATGAAAAAAATTCGTAGAAAGAGGGTTGTGCGAAGGGCTAACAACCCTTCCACAATAAGTAATGAAAAATGTTAAGGAACCTGAATATCAGGAGGCCAAGTTCCGATTTAGGCTGTAGCGCCATTGTAGAAGAAGAAGGATCTGCATTCGTAGTGGAGATATTAGCAAGTGTAGAATTTGACTCTTTCCCTCCCCCGCCTCCTCCTTTCACCTGACACCTCCGAAAATTTAGATAATGGAGCTCATTTACCCAATTAACAATTCACCCAAAAACAAATATTCTACCTTTAACGGTCGCGGAGATATGACTCAATATGTACTGCGGGACGGATTTTTTTTTGCATTTTTATGCTAATTTAGTCATGAAACGCGAAAACCCAAAATTTCAGGGTTGCAAATTTTTTTTCTGTGTCGATCACAATACTTTATTATTAGAATAATAAGGTAAAATGAATTTCCGGTGTCTTCAGCAGCATGCCATGCGGCATCATATGTTACTTCATGAAGGTTTTCTGAAGCCCACCCAGCCGTTGCTGTTATCTAATTATCTTATTTACTGGTGGACCTGGTAAGAGGGATAAATATAGGTGAGCTTCTCTTTGATTCTACCAATGACGGTAGGTCAAGAGCATTTTTACTTTTTAAAAAGGTAGTAAATTTATTTCTATTTCAGGAATCTGCACCAAGGATCTAATGACGAAGAGCTTTCTCCCGGGGTAGGTACAACAGAGGTCGATTACACGCTCAGCGTATCTCCCAGCGAATGCTTAGAACCAGTCTCCAAGACCATAAGGGACTTGATTTACCTATGCAAAAGGACGGGCACGCAACATGTATTTGGGTGCGATGCGAATGCACACCATAGGGCGTGGTCAAGCACCGACATTAACGACAGATGTGAGTTACTCTTTGAATTCATTTATAGCCATAAGCGAGGATTGCTGGTAAGAGAACACCATTCATAGCTAACTAACTTTGAACCCAATTCCTGAGTAGGTAACCAAGTGCCATGTTTTTAATGAGAACTAAATTTCCAAAGGCATATAATGTTAAATATTGAATCTACAACAATAGAATCTGAAACGTTGAGACAACCAAAATCGACAAATTGGGATAACCTGGAATAATACCTGTCTGAGGCTCTGGTTGGAACAATTCAAAACATAAAAGATATAGATAGCATTGAGATAGCGGCAAAGCAACTCACTAACTAACTTAACGTAACAGCTTGTCAGGACTTCTGCCCAGTTAATACCGGAAACAGCAACAGAAGAAGCTCAGAAGAAATGCAAGGAAACTCTTGAATAAACTGGAAGGTTGAATCCTTACAAAAATTTTCTAATAGAAAACAACCAAGAAATTGAAAGGGAAATCGTTCTGTAAATCGTATCGGATATGGAAAATTTTTTGGAAACGCATTTAAGAGACGGTGGGGAAGGTAAAGGTCTTCAATGGAGACTATTTAACATCTTAAGTCACCTTGATTATGCTGATGACGTGTGTTTGCTTGCACATAACCGTTCGGTCAAATGTTCGCTCGTTGCATTCTAAATGCAAAGAGGCGGGACTGAAAATAAATGTGCGTAAAACCAAGTACATGCACATGGGTTCGAACGCAAGCACACCGATTGGACAGGATGTGGAAGAGGTGGAAGATTTTTGCTATCTCGGAAGCATTGTCAGCATGGACGGCGGAGCCGAAAATGATGTTGAGGCTCGGCTAAATAAAGCTCGTCAGGCCTTCGGTATTCTTTCCCCTTTCTGGAGGTTAAAAGAGATCTCCCTTCGCACGAAGTTGCGAGTTTTTGACGCATGCGTCAAATCTGTGTTGTTATATGGTTGTACTACGTGGAAGTGACCGTTCGACTTACCAAGAAACTACAGACTTTCGTAAACCAATGCCTCCGGCGCATTTTAGGAATATTCTGGTCAGAAGTGATCTCCAACGACGAACTTTTGAGTACAACTGGCCAGACTAAGATAGGTATTGAGATTCATCGGCGGAAGTGGCAGTGGATCGGTCATACTTTGAGGAAACCAGAGCAAAATATCGCAAAACAGGCTCTGGATTATAATCCTCAAGGAAGACGTCGGGTTGGTCGACCATGTAACACATGGAAGCGAGCAGTTGAGCAGGAGGCCAGAGGAATAAACAAGTCCTGGCAACAGCTTAAGGCCGATGCTCAGGATCGCGCCTTGTGGAAGAGAGTTGTTTCTGTGCTATGCCCCTATAGGGGGTCTTAACAGGAATTTGATTGATTGATTTAAGAGACGAGGAATTGAAGTTTCAACGCGCTTCACATCAATCAATACGCCTATCAACTAGGAAAGTTCACTACCTACGCATTACAAAACTTGGTTACAAATATCGAAAAGTCGGTGAAATACAAGGAAATTGCAATAGCGCTCTTTCTGGACATTGAAGAGAAATTCGATAATACGGCATTTGCTTGTATCTACCAACCTGCGAAAAGGCACGGCGTTGTTTTAAAAATCTGCTACTGGATCATGGCTTTGCTTGATGGCAGAATTATAAAATCAAAACTGTCAGATGCAGTTTTAACTGTTACCGCTGCTGTTAGGTGACCGTAGGGAGGGGTACTTTCACCAATTTTATGGTATCTGGAAGTTAAAAATCTTTTTCAGAACTACAAACTCCGGATTCGGAGTCCAGGGATGTGCAGATGACCTGACCATCCTAATTAGGGACAAGTTCGAAGAAACTACTACATAAATAGTACAAGGTGATCTAATCCTGGTAGCAACTTGGTGCACAAAAGCATATTTGGTTTTAAAAAAAGAAAATCAAAACCAAATTGGGAAAGCCAAAACGTTTTGGTGAAATACTGGAATATTCTAGTGAAGTGAATGTTTATCTAGACAATGATATAGAAAAAGGCAGATTAGCTGTCTAGACTTGTAGGAGCCTTCTGGGCAAAACAAGTGGGCTCAGCCCTATGAGGTATTGGATGCATACCTTAAGCACTTAGTAGAATATGCTGCATCGGCATGGTGGCGTGAAACACTGCAACAAACTACTTAGCCTAAGCTGACAAAAATACAAAGGCATGATTGTATTGGATAGCATTGAAGCCATGAGTACCCCCAGCAATTGAGGTAGTACTCGGTCTGGCTTTTCTGCATCTGAAAATACAGAAGGAAGCCCGTAACACAACACATAGACCACTCACTACTGAAGACGAGACAGGACGCAAAATGGCGTGCCTTTGCCTTTGGAACTTGAAAAAGAAGTTGTTTTTCGGATACCTCTTTCTGATTCTCTAGTAGCAAGACAAAGTTTCACAAAACCCCTTCAGGTGATTTTACCAGATCGTCACAGGTGGTTGTATAATAGACTCAATCTAAGAAAACCATCAATCATCTGGTACACAGATGGGGTAGGTGCTGGAGTAAATGGAGTAAGTTCCTGTACTAGTATCCACGACAGCATGTATGAGTTCTGTTCTATTTTCCAAGCTGAAATACATGCAATAGAACTATGTAAACGGGAATATAAATAGAGCATACAATAGAGTAACTCTCATATGGATCCCGGAACACAGTGGCTTGGAGGATAATGAAGAAGTTGATTCATTGGTCGGTATTTGTTAATACAGAGGATACTTTGCGAACTAACGTTGACATAAAACTTTTCTATTATTTTAGTTTCTCATAAAACCAGTTTGAGAATACAGCTTTGACTAGAAAACGAGCTGTCAATATCATTATTGCGTTTTTTTCTTTTTTTTGAAAATTCCCAACAGCCAGGAAAGGATCCGAAACTAATTTCGCAGGTCCTCTTCCTTTTTGTGAAATACCACTCAGTACTGTAAAATGAATATCAAAATGTGGCTGAAAACACAGTCTGCCCTTTACTGGGACTCGGTACCAGGCAATAAGCATGCTAGGTTTTTTCAAACCAAAACATTCGGTTAAAAGAACTTCTGAATATCTGCATTTAAATGGAAATCAAACAAGACTCTTGGTAGGTGTCCTTACTGGACACTGTCATATGACGAAACATCACCATGGAATTAGACTCTCAGAGGAAAATCTCTGCAGAATGTGTAATGGGGAGAAGGACCCGTCAGAGCATATTCCCTGTAAATATGAACAAAATCAAATCAAATTCCTGTTAAGACCCCCTTTAGGGGCATAGGACATAAATAACTCTCTTCCACAAGACGCGATCCTGAGCATCGGCCTTAAGCTGTTGCCAGGACTTGTTTATTCCTCTTGCCTCCTGCTCAACTGCTCGCTTCGTATTACATGGTCGACCAACCCGACGCCTTCCTTGAGGATTATAATCCTGAGCCTGTTTTGCGATGTTTCGCTCTGGTTTCCTCAAAGTATGGCCGATCCACTGCCACTTCCGCCTTTGAATCTCAATACTTATTCTAGTCTGGCCAGTTATACTCCTAAGTTCGTCGTTGGAGATCACTTCTGGCCAGAATATGCCTAAAATGCGTCGGAGGCATTGGTTCACGAAAGTTTGTAGTTTCTTGGTAAGTCGAACGGTCACTTCCACGTAGTACAACCATATAATAGCACGGATTTGATGCATGCGTCACAAACTTGCAGCTTCGTGCGAAGGGAGATCTCTCTTAACCTCCAGAAATGGGAAAGGATACCGAAGGCCTGACGAGCTTTATTTAGCCGAGCCTCAACATCCTTTTCGGCTCCGCCGTCCATGCTGACAATGCTTCCGAGATAGCAAAAATCTTGCACCTCTTCCACATCCTGTCCATTAAGAACAATCGGTGTGCTTGCGTTCGAACCCATGTGTATGTACTTGGTTTTACGCACATTTACTTTCAGTCCCGCCTGTTTGCATTTAGAATGCAACGAGTGAACATTTGACTCTAAGTCCGAACGGCTATGTGCAAGCAAGCACACGTCATCAGCATAATCAAGGTGACTTAAGATGTTAAATAGTCTCCATTGAAGACCTTTACCTTCCCCACCTTCCAGTGCAGCTTTCAATATGTCATTTATTACCACCAGAAACAGGGCTGGTGATAATATGCAGCCTTGTCTGACACCCGTTCGCACAGGGAAGCTCTCGGACAGCTCTCCTCTATGCAAGACGCGACACCTTGCATCTTCGTAGGATTCTTTAATCATAGCTATGACCTTATCTGGAATACCTCTCCTACGCAAAGCATTCCATATTTAATCTCGCTTAACGCTGTCGAAAGCCTTCTCGAAGTCCACAAACATGAGAAGTAGTGGCGAACCCATTTCGGCTGACTGCTCTAATATTATCCGTAGGGTATTTGTGTGGTCTATACAAGACGATCCTTTACGGAATCCAGCCTGATAAACTTCGAGAGTGCTTTCGACGATATCACTAATCCTATTGAGAATTACCTTAGCCATAATTTTTGATACGGCAGTAAGTAGACATATACCACGCCAATTACCACAAACCCGAAGGTCGCCCTTCCTCGGAATTTTCACAATGACGTTCTCCTTCCATTCAGTCTGATATCTTCCTTCATTCCACACCTCAGTGAAGAGTGGGAGGAGTATATCGGCTGTTATTTCCGGGTCCGCTTTGAGGAGTTCGGTTGGTAGTCCGTCTATACCTGGAGCTTTCCTTCCCGCCATTGACCGAATGGCGGAAACTATCTCTTCCTTATCTGGGGGATCGTCCCTAATAGAGGATTGTTGCAGTTGGATGTTTGGTACTTGTTCTGTTTCTGGAATATCTTTCTCAGACAAGATGTTTAAAATATCAGTGAAGTATTCCTTCCATCGCCGCAACTGGTGTTCACTCATATTAAGGAGAGTTTGGTGAAATTCCTGTTCGTCAACTGTTTCATGATTTTGAAAAGTGAACCCATATCCCCAAGGTAAGCCGCAGATTCTGCCTTGTTTGCCAGATCTTCAATGGCCTTTCTCTTGTCGCGTCTAACAGCCTTTTTAAGCAGTATATGAGCATCGCGGTAGTTCTGCCTCAGGTCGGGCGTTCGTTGGTTGACATCGGGTTGAGAGATGATTCCCAATTTGGCTTTTTTCCGATTGTCAACCTTGTCCCATATGTCTTGCGTCATCCAGGGTTTCTCACCGCTTTGCACATATCCCACAGATTCTTCAGCACTAGTTAGAAAAGTGTTTCTGGTTGTCTCCCAATTGGCGTCCAGTGTGCGCATTTCATATTCACCCAATGTGGATGACTTTTCGCGTAGAATAGTGGTGTATTCGCGTTTTTTGTTGGGATCTCTGAGTTTATCCACATTAAGCTTGCGCTTCATTTGAAGAATTTGTGGTCGTCGGATAGCTGCTGTACACAATGTCAAGCAGGCAACCATCAAGTGGTGATCGCTCCTCACGTCAGCTTCACGTTTCGCTCGCACATCGAGGAGACATCTTCTTTATCGGCGACTTATAGCCAAATGGTCGATCTGGTTCTGAGTAACACTTTAGTGATTGGTTATTAATAAACTTCAACCACTTGATATAAATATTTTAAATATTATTCATAATTTTTATAATTATTTATTTTTATAATTATTTTAACAACAATTAGTTATATGCTATTATTTATTTTAAGAAATAATATTTAATGCGCTTATCCAACAAAAACTTTTTACAACTTGCTTTTATAAAATTCGTTTTTCAACTGACTTGTTTTTTTACAATTTTTTCATAAAAAAACTAATATGATTATTTTTATATTTTGTGCGATCTATTCATTTATCAAAAGTAAAGTAGCGCTATTAAAGTAAGTTTCTACGATTTACTTAATTTATAAAAAGTAAAGTAGTGATAGTAAAGTAGGCACTACATACCCCCTTCCTAGAGAAGATCTTTGATCTTTTCGATATTATATACATTTAAGAATAAACAAAAAAGGAAAGGAATGTCTGTGGTACGCATTTTTGTATTTAATTGACAAAGGAAACTTTCTTTTTAACTCTTGACGAGTTTGTTGCTTCGGAAGAACTAATGAAGCAAGGCTTAAGACGATCAATTGATACTGAAGTCGGTTTGTCTTTAATCTTAATGACGAAAAACTTGTTGTTTCTCTGAATGACTTCAAAAGGGCTTTCATATGGAGTTTGAAGAGAGGTGCGAACCTTGTCTGTTCTCAGAAAAACATGGGTACATGTTTTGAGATCTTCAAAAACAAAAGGAGTTTCCAAACTATGTATTGATGGAGGGCGAGGGCTTGATTTGTTGATCCGATCACGAAGAATTTCAACAAAATCACTTCCAGACATTGTATTCGATTTGTTCTTGTGTTGAACAAAATCGTAAGGAAGTCTAATATTCTGACCGTAAAGTAATTCGGCGGGGGTCGCGTTGGCATCATCTCGAATTACTGTTCGTAAACCGAGAAGTGTAAAAGGAAGTGCATCTGACCAACTTTCGTTTGTTTTGCATTTCAAAGTTTCTTTAAAAACTCTGTGCCATCTTTCTAACATGCCGTTTGCTTTAGGATTGTATGCAGTAGTTCTGCAGCGTTTAAATCCTATCAATTTTCCTAATTCGTGAAATAATCGAGATTCGAATTGAGGACCTTGATCCGTAATAATAGAAACTGGCGTTCCGTAACGTGGAATATATTCTTTGAATAAAGTAGATGCAACAGTTTCTGCGCGAATATCTGTAAGGGGATAAGCTTCGGGCCATCTGGTGAAACGATCCAAAACTGTAAGGCAGTATCTGAAACCGTTCGAAGTTGGCAAAGGACCAACCAGATCAATATGAATTGTTTCAAATTTGCTTGAAACTGGTTTGAAATCTCCTAAAGGACTTGTGACGTGTCGAGAGATTTTTGCTTTTTGACATGCAAAACATTCCTTAGTCCATTTACGACAATCTTTATTGATTGAGGGCCAAATGAATCTTTGTCGCATAAGTTTAACGGTAGCCTTAATTCCTGGATGCGATAAATCGTGAACAGTACGAAAAACGCGAGTTCGTAAATTTAAAGGAATGTAAGGTCTAAGTTTATGCAAGGAATTGTCACACCAAAGAGGATTGATGGTACCTTCAATAATAACCGGAATGATTTTTAAACTGGGTAAATTTTTAGCTTTATTTAATTCAGAATCAATTAGTTGAGTATCAGCAATTTCGCAGTAGTCAATAGTTGTCGGAAGGTTTAATGCTTCAATTCTCGATAAAGCATCAGCGACAACATTGTTTTGACCAGAAACATGACGAATATCTGATGTAAATTGACTGATGAAATCCAAATGTCTGAGCTGACGTGGCGGAGCTTTTTCAGGGTTTTGTTTAAGAGCGAAAATTAACGGCTTATGATCCGTAAACAAAATAAAATCTCTGCCTTCAAGCATAAATTTAAAATGTTTAATGGCAATATAAGCCGCTAGAAGCTCTCGATCATATGCACTATAATTCTTTTGAGGTGAAGAAAGTTTCTTCGAGAAAAAGGCTAGTGGTTGCCAGTCATTTCCATATCGTTGTTGAAGAACGGCTCCTAAAGCTGTATCTGAAGCGTCCACTGCTAATGAAAGAGATGAAGAAGTGGAGGGAAAAGCTAAAGTTGTAGCTTGAGCGAGTTGCTTTTTGCAACGTTCAAACGCTTCAATTGATGTAACCGACCAAACCAATTCTGTTTTATCATTCTTTTTCTTGCTACCAATAGTGAAGCTGTCAAGAATTGACTGTGCTTCGGCAGCGTGAGGAATAAATCGGCGATAAAAATTAATCATTCCTAAAAATCGTCGCATATCTTTTACTGTAGATGGACGTGTATAAGCTAATATAGCTTCGACTCGTGAAGCGATTGGTTTGATTCCATTTTTGTCAATCGAATGACCGAGGAAATCGACCGAAGATTTAAAGAACGAGCATTTAGTTTGGTTAATTACCAAATTATGAGAGTTAAGTCGTTCAAACAATTTCTCTAAATGATTGAAATGATCACTTTCTGATTTAGAAGCTACCAAAATGTCATCGATATAGACAAAACAAAAATCAAAATCATTTAAAATTGAGAAAATGAATCTTTGAAAAGTTTGTGCTGCATTGCGAAGACCAAAAGTCATCCGCACAAACTCGTAAAGTCCGAAAGGTGTCGTAATGGCTGTTTTCGGAATATCATCCTCATTAATGGGAATTTGATGATAAGCTCTCTCTAAGTCAACAGTTGAAAAAAATGTACATCCTTCCAACTGTTGACAGAAGTCCTGAATATGAGGAATAGGATAAGTGTCAGGAGTAGTGATAGCGTTTAAAGATCTATAATCACCACAAGGCCTCCAACTACCATCCTTCTTCTTCACCATGTGAAGCGGTGATGCCCATGGACTGTCGGAGGGTCTACAGATACCACGTTCAATCATTAGATTGAATTCGGCCTTAGCTGCTCTAAGCTTTACCGGATCTAGACGACGAGGTCTGGCAAAGATTGGACGACCTTTAGTAACGATAAAGTGTCGCACTGTGCTCGACTCTATGAAACTATAATTTAAGGTGCGTCGTAATCCTTCGAATTTAGATAATAACAACTCAACTTTTGGATTTAAAGGTGTAGTTGACAAAACAGCGAGATTTGAAGATGGTCCATTAACCAAGGAACCAGTTACTGAACTAATTTGTGATAGTGGATCGATAATACATTTACGTCGGATATCCACGATTAAACCGAAATGTTTAAGAAAATCTGCACCAAGAATGGGTTTTTCAACATCGGCTATAATAAATTTCCAATTAAATACTCTTCTTAATTGGAGAGAGATATCTAAAAATTTAAATCCGAAAGTTTTGATGTTAGAAGAATTGGCGGCTGTGAGTACGATAGATTTATCACAAACCCTGTTTTCCTTTGGATTAACCGGAAGAACAGAGATGTCAGCTCCAGTATCAATTAAAAAACTAAACTTGGATAAATTGTCTAAAATGAATAGGCGACTTGATGATGATGGTTTGTTGTCGAACATCGCCACTTCAGACATTTTTTCAGTTTTTTGGATTGTTGAACGAACAAGGTTTGCGACATTTAGTTGCATTAGTTCCAAATTTTTTATGATAGTAACAGAAATTCGAATTTGGTATTGAATTATCGCGATAGTTACTAAAAAAACGTGAATTACTTCTAGAACGTGATCGATTCCTTCTATAAAATTGGTTTTGTTTCAGAGTCAATAATTCAATCTGTTTCGTTAACAGGGACATCTGATGAATGATTGAACTTTCAAAACTAAATCGATCAGTTCTAATTTCATTAACTTTTAGTTGCGAGATATTTGAAACGTCCCAATTGAAATTAGGATTAGTTTCAATAACTCGATCTGCAAGAATGCTTAATTCGTCGAGTGAAACATTCGCTACTGCTAAAATCGATTGTGCATTAGGTGGTAATTTTTGAAGCCAAAGCTTCTTTAAAAGAGGTTCTCCAACAGAAGACCCAGCTAACGCCTTCATCTTACTTAAAAGATGAGATGGTTTATCGTCTCCAAGATCAAGACCGTTAATTAATTTCTGAAGTTTGTGATCTTCCGATTCACCAAATCTAGAAATAACAGCCAATTTCAAATCCGAATAAGGTGTGGTAGAGGATAAATTCTCAATAATGTCCAACACCTTATCACATTCTTCCTGAGTCAACATACTCAATGCATAGCTAAATTTCGTTGCTTCTGACGAAATGTTAACTGACCGGAATTGTACCTCGAGAGCTTGAAACCAAGCAGTCGGATTTCGTCTCCACAAACAGACCTTTTGAATTGCGACGGTCGCAATATTATTTGAATCGCCTAACCCCAAAAAAGGATTAGCTATCAACGATTCATCCCGAGATGAAGGAGGTAAAGTTTCATACGACATGACGCAACTTAATATCAAAATCAATAAATCGCCACAAAATTTAAAATTTACAAAGTGAAAGTGAAATATATATATGAAGTAAAATATAAATATTAGATTAAAATTTACTTGATTTATGTATTTTCTTATTCTGAGCAATTACGTATTCTGAATTTTGCTGCAGTTGTTATTGTTGCGCTTTGACTGTTGATGTAGTTGCTGCTGCTGCTGTTGCTGTTGTTGCTACTCTTGCTGTTGACGTTGTTGCTGCTGTTGCTGTTGCTGTCGCTTCTGCTGCTGCTGTTGCTATTGTTGTTACTCTTGCTGTTGATGTTGTTGTTGCTGTTGTTGCTGTTAAATTACGTTTAAATGCTTCTAATTAAGCTTGAAGTTGATTGTTTGTTTCTTGAAAGATCTGCAAAAATCAGCGACGTCTTCATGCGGATTCCGTTTAAAAATCCGTAAAATTCAGCAACGTCTCGAATCGTGCGCTGTTTGATCTTGATTGAATTGAATCGAAATCATTTGAAAATTTTGAAAATTGAGGCGTGATGCCTGTTGCTTCTGTTGTTGATAGTCACCAAATTGTTGATGAATTGTTTCTTCAAAGGGCGTGTGCCTTCGTCGGGGTCACCATTTTTAGTGATTGGTTATTAATAAACTTCAACCACTTGATATAAATATTTTAAATATTATTCATAATTTTTATAATTATTTATTTTTATAATTATTTTAACAACAATTAGTTATATGCAATTATTTATTTTAAGAAATAATATTTAATGCGCTTATCCAACAAAAACTTTTTACAACTTGCTTTTATAAAATTCGTTTTTCAACTGACTTGTTTTTTTACAATTTTTTCATAAAAAAACTAATATGATTATTTTTATATTTTGTGCGATCTATTCATTTATCAAAAGTAAAGTAGCGCTATTAAAGTAAGTTTCTACGATTTACTTAATTTATAAAAAGTAAAGTAGTGATAGTAAAGTAGGCACTACAACACCATCAGGGCAATCCCAAGATGTTTTACGATGACTCTTGTGTGGAAAAAGGGTCCCTCCAATGACCATTTGCCGAGTACTACAAAGCTCCACAAATAATTCGCCGTTTTTGGGTCTCTTAATCCAAGGTCGCTACGCGTCGACCCAAGGGTCACCATGCCTCCCTATGACGTGTTCTAGTCCAGTGTGGTCTGATCCAACCTGGGCGTACATATCTCCTGAGATGATAATAATATCACCTCTTGTACAATATTTCAAGTTGATAGCTCTTAATGGTTTAATCATAACTGATTTCTTAAAAGTAGCCGAAAAAATACTTTTGTATGGCAGGGGGTAGAAGTTTTGAATAATATTTTAAACTTTCAAGCATTTTTATACTCTAGATGAAATCTGAGAGTATTATAAGTTTGCTCTAAAGTTTGTAACGCCAAGAAATAAGGCTCGGAGAAAAACATGAATGATACAGAAATTAATATTATCACTCAAAAATCTCAAAACCGGATGTCCGTCCGTCCGTCCGTCCGTCTGTTCGCTCTCTAGCTTGAGAACGCGTTGAGCTATAAAGCTCAAATTTCGTACACGTCGTTTTTGACAAAAAAGTAAGGTCAAGTTCGTGCACGGGCCAAATCGCTTCTACCCCCTCCCATACAAAATGACACAAATGCGCAATTTCACAATAAACGGATTTGCTCGAAAAGAATAAAAGCTATTAGCCTGAAATTTGGAATATATTATTTTTATGATAATATCAATCTACCGTATGAAAATTATGCGTGTCCTCCCACTCCTTCTACCACCTCCCATACAAACTGTACTTGTCATGAATTACTCTAAGCCAATTTACTCAGTGCGTATAAAATTTAGCGATCTGAAATTGTGCACTAAATATTTATTTAAAATTGTTAGTAAGGCTAACAAAAATTAGACGATTAGTTTCACCCCTTCTACCCCCTCCCATACAAAATGGCACAATTTCGCAATTCGACTATAAATGGATTTGCTCGAAAAGTATAAAAGCTATTAGTCTGAATTTCGGGGTATATTACTTTCATAATGATTTATACTAATATACAGTATAAAATCTATTTGCGTCCTCCATCTCCTTCCAACCCCTCCCATACAAACTACACTTTTTCATGAAATGCTCTAAGCCGATTTTCTCAGAGCATATAACATTTATCGAGCTCACGTTTTGTAATAAATACTTATTTAGCATTATCACTAAGATAAAAAAAAATATTTGATTAGCTTTACTGCTTCTACCCCCTCCCATACAATATGACACAGTTTCATAACTTCACAAAAAATC
Organism: Chorisops tibialis; assembly: GCA_963669355.1. NCBI lineage: Eukaryota > Metazoa > Arthropoda > Insecta > Diptera > Stratiomyidae > Chorisops > Chorisops tibialis. The sequence continues at coordinate 163,549,153 of OY770263.1, read as the reverse complement.
TATTTTCTTGAAAAGTATGAATGTTACTGGTCTAAAATTTAAGAGATGTAAATTTTATGATATTCTTAGTTATTTCTGAAAAAATCACTAAAATCCCCCCACCCTTTCTACCACCTCCCATACAAACTGCACATTTTCACTAAATCTAACTCACTAATTTTCTCAGCTTCTATTCAATTTTTGGAGTAAGCATTTTGTATAAAACATTTTTATAGCTATTTTAGCATGATGGGGAAAAAATTAGTTCGATGCTATCACCCCTTCTAACACTCCCCATACAAAATTTCTTGAGATCACAAAAAACTCAAAGTCATCTAGAGTATCGTACGATTGCGCTTTACGCACAATCGTAGCCCTGTTATGTTTTTTAAAGGAATTTTAGAAATTTTCAAGTTTGTAAAATTTTACTTAAAAGTTTTGAGTTTTTGTGTTTTTTTCAATACTTGTGAAACATCTAGTGCAGGTTAGGCCGCCCTTTGGTGAATAGCAGTTCTAGTTCAAATTAATATTTTTCTTTATGTATATTAAATGGATGTGTGCACGTGCAAAATTTTAAGTCTGTATCTTTTACCAGAGCCCTAAGAAAATTGGTGAAAATTTCCGACATTTTGGACCACTCCGTTTCCCTTACATCCCCATCTTAAAATTTTTATGAAAATTATAAATTATATAGCTCTACAGTTTAGCACAACTTCAACTTAATACTTCTTTTTCGAATTTTGAGATAAACCGGTTTGAAATTTTGAAAAGTGTATCATTTTTGGAATGCTCCCCATTTACCCCCACTACTGCTATGACCAAATTTTATAGTTTTCTTGAGATATTAATTTTAAGAGTTTTTCCTTGCACCCACCCTGCCTCTCATCCATCAATTATTATATTCCCTTTTAGGTGATTGTAGTGGAATTGCCTACTACCTACTCTACTCTACTCTACAATGGCGGTACAGCCCAAATCGGACCTTGGCCTCCTGACATTTAGGTTCCTGAACATATTTCATTACTTATTATGGAAGGGTTTTTAGCCCTTCGCACAACCCTCTTTCAACGAATTTTTCATTTTTGTAGTTTGAGGTGACCAAGGTATATTCAAGCAGGCAATGTGCTGGAATTATATATTGCACCGACCGGCATTTGAACTCACGACCTTCGCATTAAAAGACCAACACGCTACCCACTAGGCTACACCCTAGCTCTGTCACCTAATTGGTCTTAAAACAAGATTTTTTTTGGATCAATTAGTTCCGAAGATATAATCATTTGAAAAAAAAAAAAAATGCGACCAACAATTTGTTTTTAGCCCACCCTTTTCGGACCCCGATGGATACAAATATTTAATTATTTTTAGAGTTTGGCCACAACCCTCTCTATACCTATGCTGATTTTCAGCCTCCTATCTGCATTCGTAGTGTAGATATTAGCAAGTATAGTTTTTGACTCTTTCCCTAAACCGTCTCCCCTTTCCACCTGTCACTCTACAAAATTTAGATACCACCAGTCACTCTCCAAAATTTAAATAATGGAGTTCACTTACCCAATCAACAATCCACCGTAAAATGAATATTCCACTTTTGAGTCCGTATGCATTTTTAGGCTAATTCAGTCATGAACTGCTACCAATTTTCTCAGTACCTATCAAGGATTTCATATCTCCAATTTAATACAAAATTATTTTGGTAATTATTATAGTGAAATGTGAAACATTAATGCGATCCCGCCATCCCTTTTAATCACCCCCTTACAAAATGACACAATTTCCCAACTTCCTTATATGTCGATTTTCTTGGAAAGTGTTAAGGTTACTGATGTGAAATCTTAATCCTTTTCTATGTAGATAGATTTTAGATGACTCTGTAAATATCCCCTACCCCTTATTCCACTTCCCGTTCAAAAGTCGCAGTTTAGCGATACGCGTTAAATCAATTTTCAAGAGTTTGATGGTCTAATAGAACGCAATATACTTTTAAAAGGAAAATCACCTTCTATAGTCAATGAAACTTTCATTCTGTCTAGAGTATCTCAATCTTAGCTCAGATTTTTTTAAATTTATATTTTATAAATTTGAACATATTCGTATTCCTATTCGTATTCTGCAAAGAGTGGCTTTGCCAGTAGAATTCGGTAAAATAGTGTTATTGATAATCCATTAAACTTCCTGTCATTCTTTTTTTGCAAAAACTTTTGGTCATTGTATGTATGAGTATTTGAAGCAGAAAATGTAAATGTCTGAAATGTGTAACATTCAACACTCAAAGAAACAGGATTCTCGTATACCCTAAAGCAATTTTACCAAATAACTTTCTGCTGCAGCACATTTCACTATCATAACATTCAAGATTGTAATTTTCCAGTCGAATTCCATTTCGACAAATCGTCTGAAAATTGTCCATTTCCTAGCGACCACACCACCCCTATAATTCAGAACTGCAACAATAAAAAGAATCCATGACTATGAATCGGTCTTCATATTTGATTAAGTCAAATAAACACTTGACTTTACTCAACATATCATTTATTTAGCAGGAGCCACTTTGCAGTCAGGACAAGCCTGTGACTCCTCTCGGAAGCAACAATTCCACAGGCATTCCGAGAAAACCGGATAACAAGACAATCCCGCAAAGGCCTCTATCAGTTCTCTCTGTATCCTTGCGAGAATCATTGCAAATACCCTGAGAACGAAGAGTTATAGAGTCTGCGGCAGCCTGAACATTTCCCTCACGTAACCGCAAAACAGTGCTGGAAGAACGCAAGGGCAAAAGACGGAACGACGACGACGAAACAAGACGACCATCATCTCGAGGAACACTTGAATCTGACCAAAGCCTCGAAAACAGCAATAAATTCATGTTATCCTTCCAGACAGACCGACAACTAGACAGACAGATACGAGAAGATAGACATAGCTGTTGCCTGCAGTTTCCGGGAGAGGCCTTCAAGAAATCCCAGCATAACCCCACACCACTCCTTAGAGGACCTCCTTTTACACACAGAAGCATTACAGTAGCAAGCAAAATGCAAATTTCATCCCTCAACCTCATTACACATCAGAAAAGAAATTCTTCTCTCCATCTTCTTCGTCCTGGTTTCTGTTTTCTTTTTTTCGGTGCAATCTCGAAATTCCATTCGGACAATAAAGTAAAACTTAATTCAAGACAGCAGTTCAGGATTAAGGGAACGAAGGGGTAGACATTAAAAGTAAATTAAGTTCATGGGAATTCGCACCTGAAAAAGATTTCACTATAAAAAAGGACGATGAGAACTGCGACGAGAAAAAAATATCTCACTATGGTATCCCGATTTGAAATTGTTTCTAATTTTCCCGTTTTTTCCTCTTCCTCCCAATTCCGAGAATTCAGAACATTTGCTGGCCTGGGCAGAAGTAGTTAAGTGAAGTAAAAGTGAAGAGAAAAAAAAAAACTTACACGGAAATCAAATTTAAATAATAGTTCTTTTTTATTATTATTCGCCCTTCTTGGGACGGGCATAACTTCAGGGTAAATAACTTTTAAAGTGCTTCTTGCTTTACACGTCGCTTTAGAAAGGAAGAAAAAAATGCTTCGTGGAAATTTGTGCAAGGATACGATTAAAAGCAATGACAAACGTGACATCGACACAGTTTTCATGAGCTAAATGATAATTTTGGAATTTATCTCGTTGCAGTAAGGTTGTAAGTTGGTTGTAAAAGGGAATTGTTTTAAATTGAATTTTGTAGAGTATACAATTTTGCTGTGGTCAGAGTCGTGTTATCCGGTGGAGGGGCTGCCCTTTAGAGTTTAGAGTACCGTGTCATATATTTTCTTCTCTAAGTCTTAGAATAGATTAAAATATCTCGAATGGGAATAGTCAGAAAATCACTAGAGTTCATGAATCGTTGACCAAAATGTAGGAGATTTTTGCTCACAAGTTTTTCAGAGACACAGAGAATGGGCTCCGGTTTTTCCCTCCTCATTGCAAATTCTGGAGAGATTTTCCTTTGAAAGTTCAATTCTAAGAAGATGTTTTTTTTGTGGCATGATAGGATATTCATTTATAGTTTAGGTTAGGTTAGGTTTATGGAGGAGTTGGACACCAACATACTTAGGCCGCAAAAGAGCCCAAAAGAGGCCAAATGGTAGTAAAAGGTCTCGGGTCTGCATTGGTTTACTGGTTTCCAATAAAGTATTAAAATCCGAGAAAAGCCTACTGTAAGAACATCGTCAGCTCTGCTACCGAATCCTACCTACACCTCCTCGTGGTGGCCGCTGGGAACTCTCACTTGAGAGTTGATAACGTAGGAGGGTGAAGGCGAGTTTTCCGCGCCTGATAACGGAAACAACAATAATAACCACTCCTCCAGAGCGGAGGTTGGGCGAAGGGTTAACTCCCCTGTCACCGTAAGAAATCTTCATTGTTTTGGAACCCAAGACGAAGCCTCGGATAGGATTGGACCAACGGAAACGACCGCGCAAACGTACAACGGCCTATGATTTTGGATCCTGGAATATCAGATCATTAAACAAACCTGGTGCTGTTAAAGAATTACTACAACAGGCCAGTCAGTACAAATTAAATGTATTGGCAGTCCAGGAAACGAAATGGACTGGTAGCGAGATTCAGGGCATGAGATCGCACACAATTTTTAAAAGTGGGAAGCCCTCAGGAAGCCGTGAATTTGGAGTCGCCTTTATTGTGGATAGGGAATTCAAATCACACGTCATCGACTTCAAGCCAATTAAAGAACGGATGTGTGCGATCCGCATCAAAGCGAAATTCTTCAAAATATGGCTAATAAATGTACAAGCCCCGATGGAAGAAAAAGATGAGGAAACGAAAGATGCCTTTTATACGAGCCTTGAAAGGCTATTCGACTCATTGCCCTCAAACGACGTTAAAATAATACTTGGCGACTTCAACGCTAAGGTCGGGAACGAAGAGACTCATCGCGGAACAACTGGAGGGCATAGCCTCCACGACGAAAGTAACGACAACGGCCAGCGCCTGATAGACTTTGCATGCAGCAGAGTCATAGTTATAAGTTCGACATGCTTCCCACATCGACGCATCCATAAAAGAACATGGGCATCACCAGATGGCAATACCTTTAACCAAATAGACCATGTCCTTATCCAGCGGAGATGGCCCTCCAGCATCATTGTCGTTCGAACATTCAGAGGAGCAAATTGTGACTCGGACCACTACTTGGTCAAATCCAAATATCGATGTCGTATGTCAAAGGCGTATCAAACAAAGACCGGCCCTCTTCGTAAGGTCGACATCGAAAAGCTCCAAACGGCGTCAGTTGCCGAAAATTACGCAGCAGCACTTGAAAGAGAGCTCACTCCGATTCTGCAGGATGACATACCGAAGCCTGTGAACCAAGTTTGGATGGATGTAAAGGCAACCATAAAGACCGTTGCGGAACAAGTGGTTGGGTATGAAGCTCGGCGCAAAAGAAATGACTGGTTCGGCGACGAATGCCAGGATGCGTTAGATAAGAAAAATCAGTCGTACAGACAGTTTCTCGAAAGGAATACCAGAACGAAGAGAGAAAAATACGAAAATCTCCGACGAGTAGCAAATAAGGTCATTAGACGTAAGAAAAGAAAATATTATGACGACCAATTGAGAAATATCGATGACAATCTTGCGAGCAATAAAACAAGACAAGCCTACAAAGTAGTGAAAAGCCTAAGACGTGGATATCAGCCTAAGACAACCCTCTGTAATCCCGCACACGGCTCCCGAACATCGGAGCTGATAGGTCTCCAAGCTTCCGACGAATGCCCACTGGATGCTCCAACGTTGGAAGAAGTCGAATTTGCCATCAGAAGCCAGAAAAGCAATAAAGCGCCGGGCATCGACGAAATTCCAGCGGAATTAATTAAATATGGCGGAAGCTGCACCCGAAATGCCATCCATAAAGTGATTCAGTACATCTGGAATCAGGAGCAAATAACGGAGGAGTGGTGCCAATGCATTATTTGCCCTATCCACAAAAAGGGAGACAAACTGCAGTGCGAAAACTACAGAGGTATCTCACTACTTTGCACGTCATATAAGATACTGACAAAAATATTAGGAAATAAGATTAAAATTTACGCTGACAATGTAATTGGGGAGTACCAAGGCGGTTTTAGAGCTGGTCGATCAACGGTTGATCAACTTTTTACGGTCAAGCAAGTGCTTGAAAAATGCTGGGAATTCAACATCGACGTTCACCAGGGTTTTGTGGACTTTAAACAAGCATACGACAGTATTGATCGAAACGTACTGTACAAAATAATGCTGCATTTTGGCATCCCAGCAAAACTAGTCCGACTGACCAAAATGACGATGACATCAACAACATCACAAGTCAACTAACTAACTGATGCCTTTGACACAAATGTCGGACTAAAACAGGGTGATGGGCTGGCTCCTCTGCTACCTAGCTTTAGAATACGTCATCAGAAAGTTACCCGTTGACACAAGAGGTACGTTGCTTTATAAATCCAGCCAGATAGTGGGTTATGCGGACGATATCAACATATTATCACGCTCTTTCACATCCGCAAAAGAAATTCTACTAAGCCTCGATCAAGCAGCAAAAGAAGTTGGCCTGAAAATCAATGAAACAAAAACGAAAATAATGACACAAACAAGGAAAAGGACCCCCAATAGACAAAACATTACAATTGACGAATGTAATTTGGAAAATGTGGACGAATTCATATATTTAGGCACAAAATTGACAAAGAGTGGAAATGAAACGAACGAAATAAAAAGACGAATCCAGCTCGCAAATAAAACGTATTATTCAGTCTTAGCTATTTTTAAGGCCAGCTGCGTACACAGGAAGACCAAACTCCAAGTTTACAAATCAATAGTAAGACCTGTGCTTTGCTACGGATGCGAAACATGGACCCTTACACAAGCATCCGCAAATATGTTGAACGCTTTCGAAAGACGGGTCCTGAGACGAATAATTGGAGCGAAACGTGATGGTGACCGATGGCGAACTAGATACAACAGTGAGCTGTATGATATATTTGACGAACCGGAGGTTTCCACTATCATCAGACTGCGGAAGCTGCAATGGGCTGGCCATGTATAAAGGATGGACGAACCTCGAATACCTAAAAAGGTATTCGAAGGAAAAACGGAGGGCCGGAGGCCAGTGGGAAAACCCAGGAAACGCTGGTCCGACTCTGTTGACGAAGACTGTTCATCGCTGCTCGGATTTCAAAATTGAAGGACGCGGTCACTGGACCGAGATCGATGGAGACTTCCAAGGGGCTGTAGCGTTGCGACGACGACGACGACGAAAAGAGCCCATATTCGTACCACGTGGACCTACATATCATTTAGCCAGCATGCTCTACCGATGAAACTGATGAGCTTCATCAGTTCAAAGGACCAGAGATCATTCAGCTCGGCGAAGAAATACTCTCCTGGAATTTGTCTTCAAACTATTCGGAAGCATGAGCAATGGCAGAGGAAATACTCTACGGTTTCATCATCCTCACGGTAATTTACGTAAGTAATTTACCCTATCTGAAAGGCTTAGAGCAACGCTCCTAATAGATGGCAGATTGAAGCACACTATATGTCGTCTTCTAATGTAGAGTATGAACGTAGTCTGGTCAGGGTTCATTCTCAATGCAAAGTTGTAGGGTATTTTCCACTAATTTGGATAACTAAGTCATCCGCATAGGCGACAGCTGAATAACTAGCAGTGTAAGTAAAGGTGAGAAAACCTATCCTTATGTTGTTTCTCTATCTGCTTGTTTTGTCCTAGATTCGTTTACCATTGTGACAGTTTCCAAGCACCAATATTTCATGAATCCATTCAGTGAGTACTGAATTTATTCTATGTGTGCAGTTCAGTAATTGTCGAGCATCCAAGCAGTTAGGTTATCGTTGTTCGTAGCTAGTCAATTTACAAGTTAAACGCCGCGTGCTTCTCTGCGATGTTCAATGTTCTGTAAAACATCGTTCGACCACAACTTTTTATTTCATTTTCTCTACAAATTTAAAATACATCGCGAATTAGTGAAAAAATTTTGGCCGCAATGACCACAAATTACGAGAACAGTTTCGACCTCTTGCGCGAGATTTGTCTCTCGAGTCGGAGCCCCACTCGAAAAAAATCCGGCAAATACCGCTGCTGTTACCAAAAATAAGAAAAATTCATAGTCTTGAATCATCACCATGCGAACAAAAAATAAACTACCAACAAGTCGGGCGAAACTTTATTATTTTTGGGACAAAATGCGCATGCGTAGAAAGTCAATATGCAGGTTAGAAGGGTTAGGGAAGACTAAGTGAAAGGAGCTTCTTGGGCAGGGCAGTTCTCAATTTAACACTTTCCGGAAACGTTCAAAAGCTCCATATTTCATTGGTTTATTTATGCAAGTTTGAGTTTTCATGAAGGGAGGGGGGAGGGTGATAGTAAGGGTGGGTGGATGTTAATAGTTTCTTAATTGATTGCTTGAACCAAATCCAATATTCTGTGTATAGAATGTCAGTTTCATAGACGAAATTGCATAGAATTTTCATTGGATTCGGTGAATTTTAAATTCACGAAACCAAACATTTGTATGGGAGGGGGTAGAGGAGGTAAGGGAATCGTAAAATTTGTGATGCAGTTTTATTTCTTTTTTTTTGTGAGGTGCTTGTACAAAATTTCAAGTTTGTAGCTTTTAATTTGTTAGTTATTAGTTGATTTAATGAAATTGGTCGAAATCATACTTTTGTGTGGGAGGGGGTAAAAGGGCAAGTGCTATCTCAAAACTTTTAACGTAATTTTATTTCAATTATTTTTGTAAGTTCTTGTGCAAAATTTCAAATTGATAGCATTTAATAGTTAAGTGATAATTGATTTCTTAGAAATGGTCGAAAAAAATTTTTGTATGGGAGGGGGTAGAAGTTTTAAAGATATTCGACCAGTTAATATTTTAAACTCTTGGGGATTTTTTTTAAATGCATTTCGCAAATTTTCAAGTTTGTACCTAAAAATTTCATTCAAAAATTTTCAGTTTATGTGTTTTTTTCATTGCACATGAAACACTTTGTGCACGTTAGACCCCCACTTCGGTGCATAACAATTTTGGAACAAATTATTATTTTTTTTCTATGTATATTAAATAGATGTGTCGACGTGCAAAATTCCAACTTTGTATCTTTTACCAGAGCCATAAAAAAATCACTCAAAATTTTCAACATTTTCGCTTTCCACCTCCCTCCCCTTACACCCCCCAACTTAAATTTTTTACCAAAATTAAAAACTATATAGCTCTACAATCTGACAAATTTTCAATTTGATATGTGTACTCAATTTTGAGATTTGGTGATTTGTAGTTTTGGAAAGTGCGCCATTTTTTAAATGCTCCCCATTTCCCCCCACTACTATTATGTCCATATGTTATATTTTTTTCATATGCCACTAGTAAAGCTTAGTATTCGTTTCAAGTTTCAATTACATAGCTTAAGAGACAGTCGAGATATTAATTTTTAAGTGTTTTTCCTTGCACCCCCCCTGACCCTCCCCCTTACAAGAATTAGCTTCTATCTAAACTGATTCTAGTAGATCTTGATGCCATCTTAATAGTCTCAAAATATCAATTTTTTATGAGTAGTAATTTCGAAGATATAATCATTTGAAAAAAAAATTCGGCCGCCAATTGGTTCTTAGCCCCTCCTTTTCGCACCCCAATGGATAAAAAAATTAAATTATTTTTAAAAGTTGTCCCACAAACTCCTCTATATGTGTGTTGATTTTTAGCTTCCTAGCTGTAACCATGGTTGAGATATTTGAATTCGTATTTTTCGGTTTAAGCGCTCCCCCTGCCTCCCCCTGAACCCGTACACCCCCCAAAATGGGTATCCGCAACTACCTACAATCTCTCCAAAAATGAACTTTCTATCTTGAAGGGTTTGGGAGTTAATGTGCGCTGAGCGTACACGTCGGCGTACGGCGTACAGACAGACGGATTTTTTTTTTTGCTTTTTTAGGCTAATTTAGTCATGAAACGCGAAAAAAAAAAATTTCAGGGTAGCAAATTTTTTTTTTTTCCCAAGTCGATCACAATACTTTATTATTAAAATAATAAAGTAATTATCCGGAATCAAGACATTCATTCTTCGAAAAGCGATCGATGCCATTTCCACAGAGTACACAAACGTTTCAATTTTAAAAGATGGGAGTCTGCTCATTTTTTGTGATAACCTGCACAGCGCTAGACATTTAATCGATTTTCATTGAAACTAGGAAAATTACAAACTTTGCCAGAATTTATCCCTTAATAATTGCAATAAATGCTAAAAAAATATGAATTGAAAGAAAAGATTTCCGGATTCTACACTGTTACGCTTTATTATTCGTGACGTTTCGGTCTCTGCTGAAACCTTTATCAAACTGATCGACAATTACAAAACACAATTATTATATAGAAGGAAGGATAATTAAGGTTAAATTAGTTAATTAAGGTTAATTAATTAGTACCAGGTAGTTAAATTAGTTAAGAATTTTTGGGTACGGATTTTGTTCTTACCAAATTTTAAAGCAGGTAGCCAAACTGCTGATAACTTGTATCCGGTGTCTCGGTTGAAGTTCTGTGGATGTTTCGAAATTTCTATTGCTTCTCGTACAATTCGTTGATAATATTGGTTTGTCCTGGCCAGAATTTGCACATTGTCGAAATCGATTCTATGGTCCTCTGTCGTTGCACGTTCCACTATCGCTAATGTCTGTATCTGATTTTCCCGTGTGCATCGTTGATGCTCGTTAATCCTTGTTTGTACTGTGCGTCCCGTTTCTCCTATGTATACTTTATCGCATGAGCCGCACGGTACTTTGTATACTCCTTCAGTCTCCAATGGTTTTTTGTCTTTCTGGTTTCCTAAAATTCCTCAGATAGTAGTCGGGGTAGTGAATATTGTCTTGATGTTGGATTTTCGAAGGATTTTCCCTATCTTATCCGTCGTGCCCTGGATGTAAGGTAGTTTTACCCATCATTTTTCTGCATCTCCTTCTTCAGTGTCTTCTCGTTCTGTTGTCCTTCGATGCTTCGGTTTCCACGCCTTGTTAATTTCGCTCGCTTTGTAGCCATTTGCTGTGAATGCCCGATTCAACTGTTCCTTTTTCTTTCGTAGACTGCCCGGATTTCCTTCAGTAATACGTCGAGCTCTGTGTATTAGGGTCTTCAGTACGCCTGTTTTCTGGCTTAGGTGGTGATATCTGTTGGTGTGAGTTGGTGTCCTGTATACCCCGAAGCTTAGCGACGTATCATTCCTTTCGACGAGTACATCCAAGAATGGCAGTTTCCCGTTGCTTTCTGTTTCCACGGTGAACTTAATTTTCTCGTGGTGTGAGTTCAGATGTGGTAAAAAATTTTTCGAGCTCTTCTTTCCTATGTTACCAAATGATGAAGGTGTCACCCACATACCGTAGATACAATTTCGGTGTCAATGGAGCTGAGTCCAGTGCGTTATTTTCGAATTCCTCCATGAAAATTTCCGCTACCACCGGTGAAATTAGAGATCCCATAGCCGCTCCTTCCGTTTGCTTGTAGAGTTTCCCTAGAGCTGAAAAGAAAGTATTATTTAAACAAAATTCTATTAAGCCAAACCTGTTGTCCGGGATGAGTTTCCTGATGATACTTAAGGTGTCCTTAATCGGGATGTTGGTGAACAGTGATTCCACGTCTAGGCTGACTAATATATCCGTTGGTTCCAATTTGACTTTCTGAAGAATCTCTACTAGGTGAGCGGAATTTTTAACAGAGCGTGATGTGTTACCTACTAGAGGGCATAATTCAGTCGCGAGAGCCTTAGCCAGTTTTTGGATAAGTGATTGTATTGAACTGACGATGGATCGGAGTGGGGTATTCTCCTTGTGGATTTTCGGAAGTCCGTACATTTTTGGTGTATGAGGGTCTGAAGGGATTAATTTGGCATATTTTTCCGCTAATACGGAATTTTTCTTGATGGATAGGGTTAACTTTCGGTGGAGGGCAGCGGTTGGATCTCTCTTTATTTCTGTATATGGTCCTGTTTCTAGAAAATCTCGTATCTTCTCCTCGTATTGTTCCTTGTCTATGACTACTGTTGCGTTCCCTTTGTTTAAGCTCTTTTAAAGCTTTCCGTTCTTTCGGGGGGATATTCGTCGCAGGTGGCACTGCTTGCTTGATGATGTGAGAGACCTCGTGTCTGATTTCAATCGCTTGAGGAAGACCTCTGATTGCCGGCACTATTTGTTGAATGATTTCTTCGGTTGGAAAACTTGTTGGAGTAAGCGCGAATCCTATGCTTAACACATCCTCTTGTTCCCTGGTTAGCTGCATTGGTGAAATGTTGACTACTACGTTGTTGCTCCTCATCGGTATCGGTTGCGCTGCTTCTAATGTTGATTCTAAACTCCTGAATTTCCGTTCCTGTATCGTTTTCTTCTTGATGAATTCTGCTTCTCAAAATAATTAAAGATATCCCTCGGTAGAAGGACAAACTTATCTTGCCAAAATGTGATCAACTTAAAGTTGACAGTTTTTTTTATATGGGGAACCCTTAAAACCCTTTTTCGGAGGTTTGGGGGTGTAATATTATTTGCATCTAAAAGTTTTTATAGTACTTTCATGTTTGAGAGAACTTAGTATGAAAACATAACAGAATTATGATTGGGCTTAAAGCCCAATCATATGATACTCTAGATGAGATGGAAAAAACTTTAATATACCGGAAAATATGTCATCTCAAATTCTTTCGAATAGTGAATAAAAAATTTTGCATTGGAGGTGGTATAAGTAGCGGGGGAGGTGTGTATTTTTCGTATATGATACCGAACATGGCATGCACAATGTTTTTTGCTGAATTTAAAGTTTTTAGTTTTCATTACTTTTAAAGAAATTAGTTTTCCTGCAATTGGGGCACTTGTATGGGAGGTGGCAGATGAAGTGGAGCGTTTAAGATGATTTTGAAACTGCTTATCATCATCAGTATTACCATGCTTTGATTCAATTTCAAAGTCGATAGCTCTCATATACTTGAAGGAGAAATGCTTTTCTTGGATTTATAATATAGATTTTTGTATGGGAGGTGGTGGAAGGAGTAAAGCAGAGCTGATAATTTTTTCTAACACTTCTTTCAATTGTTAAAAAACAAATTCTGGCAAAATTTTAAGTTTGTACTTTTTATAGTTTGAATGCAAATCGATAAAATGCATTTAACAAAAATTATGCATTTGTATGGGAGCGGGTAGAAGGAGTGTATGGATCAAAACCAATTTTTTGGCATTATTAATATTTTTATTTCTATACTTTATACAAAATATCAAGTTAATAGCCTTAACAGTTTCGGAGAAAAATAATTTAATTTAAATTCCAAAATTTCGTGAAATTTGTATGGGAGGGGGTAGAAGGAGTAGGGTGAAGTTGATAATTATTTTTCAAATATATTTCAATTATAGTAGAATTAATTCTGACAAAATTTCGTCTTTTCAGCTGTACTAGTTTCAATGAAAATCGAAAATATGTATTTTTCGAAATTGTCCATTTGTATGGGAGGGGGTAGAAGGAGTAAGGGGATCGAGTTAATATTCCGTAATATTAATGACATCTATATTATAATACTTTGTCTTAAATTTCAAGTCGATAGCTTAAATAGTTTCAAAGAAAAATCAATTTCTCAATATTTCGAAATTTCATAAAATTTGTATGGGAGGGGGTAGAAGGAGGGGATGTAGCCCATTCACGAACTGAAAGTTACTTTTTTGCTAAAAATGACACACAAAAATGTTTAGCACTATAACTCAAAGCTTTCGAGAGTTATGCTGTAGACAGACGCACAGACGGACAGATGGACAGACGGTCACTCGGAATCGAGGTTTTTGAGCGACAACAAATATTTTTGTACCCTTGGCGGCTCTGGGCGAGCGTTATTTCTTAGCGTTACAAACGGTAAGGCAAACACAATATACTCTCAGATTTCATTTACAGTATAAACATAACAGGACTACGATTACGCGTAGAGCGCAATAGTGATAGAATAGGTGATTCAGTGAAATTGTGCTGTTTGTATAGTAGGTGGTAGAAAGAGTGGAGGCTTTTTAGTGATTTTTACAGAAATAACTATGAATATTATTGTCATGTACACTACTTCATGTACACCACTCAATCAGTCGCACACAGACCGCGGGTGAATAAATTCATACCACTCTAACTCTTAGTATCATTGTTACATGGTGCCGAAACCCGGGATCGTGGACTAGTGCGGTACAAATTCTATCAAGTTAAAGTAGCGAAGAAACTGTTAAACAATAAACAGTGTAAACACTTTGTCGCAGCATAACAGTGCTAGTGCGCATTACGCCCAATCCATACGGATATTAAACAGTAACTGTAACAGTGCTCGTGTGTGTATCGCGTGTCCGTAATAAAGCCGAAATGTCTGTAATAAAGCCGCCTAAGCAGCTGAGTGTAGCCGAAAACGTAGCTGTAAATTACAGACAATGGCTAGAACAGTTTGAGTGGCTTGCGACAGCAACAGAACTGTCAAAGAAGCCTGACGAAGTTCAGGCGGCAACGTTCATGGCCGTCGTGGGACCCGAAGCGGCGGTAATATTTCATACGTTAGGTCTATCGGAGTCAGAAAAAAAAACCTGTCCGCAATAAAAAATGCGTTCTCGGAATATTTCGAGCCCAAAGCCAACACGACGTTTGAAAGATACGTATTTAACAAAATTTGCCAGCTGCAAGGAGAATCGTTTGCAGAGTTTCTGTTGAAAATTCAGGTTCAAGCAAAAAAGTGTGAGTTCGGCAAATCGCAGGACAGTCTCCTGAAAGATAAGATAGTAGTAGGAATAGCTTCAGAAGCGGTGCGAGAAAAACTCCTCACAGAGCAAAGCTTAACGCTGACGAAGGCAATTGAAATCTGCAAAGCAAGTGAACTGGCAACTCAACAGTTAAGCGAAATAAAGGGCAGTTCACTAGATCCTGAAGTGAACGCTGTAAGAAGACGGAGCTTCAGTGAAAAAGGTAAGCAACAGTTCGATTGTTACAGATGCGGCAACCTTCACGGAAAAAAGAGTTGTCCAGCGTACATGAAAAAGTGTAAAAATTGCGATAGAACGGGACACTTCGCAAAAATGTGTAAAACTAAACGCAATAGCACTAAGAAGAGCCGTCAAGTCAACGCAGTCCAAGATGACTCGTCAGAAACGGACTCCTGCGAAAGTCTTCTGATCAGCTCAGTTTTAAGCAAAGACGTGTCAAAAGACTGGGTGGAGATAGTAGAAGTTCACGGAAAAGAACTGCACGTAAAGCTAGATACGGGTGCTCAATGTAACGTGTTGTCCGAACAACTAGCAGCAGTACTGGATGGAAAGATTGTTCCGTCAAAAACTAAACGTCTAGTAAGCTACTCGGAACATGAGTTGTGCGTAAAAGGTGAAACAACTCTAAAGTGCAGAGTAAAAACTAGACAAGATCTAGTAGAAATCAAGTTTAAAATAATCGCGGAAGATTTGATGCCGATATTAGGCAAGGATTCCTATGAACAGTTGGGGTTAAAAGTTCGAGCCCAAGCGTTGCGAGAGAAAACATCTATTCAAAGTGAACTGTACTCTGGCCTCGGATGCTATAGAAATTTTGAATATGACATCGATTTCGTAGAGAATCCTCAATTCAAAATCTTTGCGCCAAGAAAAATACCTCACGCATTGAGAAAGTCAGTGAGAGAAGAGCTAGACAAGATGATAAAATTGGGAGTTATATCGCCCATATCGGAACCAACCCCAGCCGTAAGCCCAATAATAGTCGTATAAAGAGGCGGAAAGATAAGAGTATGCATGGACCCCACCGTATTGAACAAGAATATCTTAAGACGTCACTATCCGTTGAAGACTATTGAAGAAATAGCAGCGAGGATCAAAAAGTCAAAGAACTTTACAGTCTTAGACTGCAAAAGAGGGTTCTGGCAAACAAAAGTTTCAGAACGAACAAGAAAATACCTGACGTTTGCAACACCGTGGGGCAGATTTTGCTGCAACAGATTACCTTTCGGAATTTCATCAGCGCCTGAAGTGTTTTCAGAGAAAATCAACGAGCTGATAGGAGACATGGAAAATGTTGAAAGCTCGATGGACGATCTACTAATACACGCAGAGTCGGTAGAACAGTTAGAAGTTATCACGAAGGCAGTCCTATCAAGATTCAGACAAGCGGGTCTTACGCTGAATGAGGAAAAGTGTATTTTCAACGCGACGGAGGTTAAGTTCTTGGGTCATGTCCTGACCCAAATTGGATTAAAGATAGACGCCGACAAAGTGGAAGCGGTGACCCGTCTGGAAACCCCAAAAGACAAAAAACAACTGCAGAGATTGCTGGGAATGGAAACGTATCTCGTATCTTACAGAGCCGCTATGCAGACTGGAGGGTCTGGACCCAAGAGCAAGAAGACGCCGTAGTCAGCCTGAAGAAAGCCTTAGCGTCGCCACCAGTCCTGCGCTTCTATGACGTTCGGGAAAAGGTTAAGATATCAGTAGACGCAAGGCCATAGGAGCCACGTTGCTTCAACAAAATCAACCAGTTGCGTACGCGTCAAAAGCATTTTCCAAGGCCCAGCAGCTCCTACCGTAAATTGAAAAAGAAGTACTTGCGGTAAAGTTCGGTTGTAAAAAGTTCCACCAGTTTATATACGGAAAAGAGTTAGAGGTCGAGACGGATCACAAGCCGTTGGAAAATATTTTCAAGAAGCCGTTGCACATGGCCCCCGCTAGGTTACAGAAGATAATATACGAGGCCATGCCGTATGCACCTGAAATCGTCTATGTAAAAGGAGTGAATCTCTTCATCGCCGACACTTTAAGCAGAGATTGTAAGGAAACAGCAGTCGAGCAAGATGACAGCGTCGATAAAGAAGAATTAGTGGTTCAGGGCATAGCGTCCATGTCAGATAGAGCGACCGATAGATTCATACAGGCTACCAGCCAGGACAAGGAGCTGCAACAGGTGATTCAGCTAGTCCAGAGAAGATGGCCAACTGATAAGAATGCAGTTCCCGTCCCAGCAAAACACTACTTCAATTTTCAATTCGAGCTAGAATACCATGAAGGGCTATTGTATAAAGGTGAAAAAATAGTAGTGCCCAACGAAGAAATAAAAAATTGCTTGAAAGAAATCCACGCAGGGCACCCTGGTATAGTAAAATCGTTGCAAAGAGCCCGACAATTTCTTTATTGGCGAAACCAACACAGTGACGTAAAAGCGTTCGTCGATAAGTGTTCGGTTTGTCAGCAGACTCAAAGAAACAACAACAAGGAGCCCATATACGACACCGAAGTTTCGTATTTACCTTTTCAATATGTGTCGTCAGACTTGTTAGAATACAAAGGAAAGGAGTATATAGTGATAGCAGACAGCTATTTGGGCTTCGTCGATTTCAAAAAAAGCCACCACTTCAAAAGAAGTAATTAAAACGCTAAGCTCGTGGTTCGCACTGCATCGAACACCGCAAGTACTAAAAACAGACAACGGGCCGCAATATTCAGCAAAGGTGTTCAAAGAGTTCTCTAAGAAATGGAATTTTCTACATGCTACGTCGAGTCCTCACTTTCCGAAGTCAAATGGTTTCGCAGAACGGCACGTGCAAACAGCCAAATCAATTTTAAGGCGATGTCAGCTGGACGGGTCAGACGTGCAACTAGCCTTGCTGCATCATCGTAATACGCCAAGAAGCGAAACACTCGGATCACCAGCGCAAAGACTAATGGGCCGCAGCACCAGAACAAATCTTCCAACGAAGCAAACGCAGCTAAAGCAAGTCACAATCAAAAACGTATCGGTGGAACTGAAAAAGTTAAGGGCTCTCCAAAATCAATACGCGGATCCAGCAAAGAGGTCAAAACACGAGTTAGCAACAGGTGCCAATATTCGAATTCAAAAAGGTCACCGCAATTGGTGTGGAGGTAAAGTAATCTCCAAAGCGGATCATCCTAGGTCGTACTACGTACAGGATAGCAGCGGGAAAGTCTTTCACAGAAACTCTCATCACCTTCGAAAAACTAAAGCGTCAATTAACGCACCAAAGGTTGTGGAGCCTAACACAGGTTTAGAGGAGGAGGTCGGTGAGCCAGCTACAGATTCCAGCTACATGTCCACGCAGGTCAACGCTGAAGCCAGCTCCTTACACCACCAGGAGGAAAGAAAGCTCGAAAGGAAAAGTCGCTTTATTTTTCCTATGTACTTATAAGTTTTAGTTTCGCTTTTCGTTATTTTTAACACTCATGAAACATTATGAATACTTATTTTCAACATTATGAATACTTATTTTCAATTAGTTATTTTCGTTATTTTTAACACTCATGAAACATTATGAATACTTATTTTCAATTAATTTTATCATGTATGAATTATATGTTTACTTGTTAACATTATGAATTAATCCAGCTTAAGAACACGTAAAGTAATATAATTAGTCAAATGAATTAACAATGTATGTGAGGTAATACACTTTAAAAACTTAAAAAGAGTAGAGTAACAGAGTAACGTAAAATCTTCTTCAAATGAGGATGTCATGTACACCACTTCATGTACACCACTAAAGTCATACCACTCTAACTCGTAGTATCATTGTTACAATTATGAAATTGGCATTCAAAATTTTCAAAAAAATCGATTTTTTGTGAAGTTTAGAAATTGTGTCATATTGTAAGAGAGTGGGTACAAGCAGTGATGCTAATCAGTTATTTTTTCCGATCTTAATATTAATATTAGTTTAGTATTCAGTAGCTCGCCAAATGTTAAATGTACTAAGAAAATTAGTTTATAGTAGTCATGAAAAAGCGCAGCTTGTATGGGAGGTGGTAGAAGGAGTAGGGGGATTAAGATAATTTGTACACCATACATTATGTTTATGATAAAAATAATATTTTCTAAATTTCAAATTGTTAACTTTCATAGCTTCCAATAAAATTTGAATACTGCAAATGTTTAAAAATGAGTAATTTTGTGTGGAAGGAGGTAGAAGGGGTGGAGCGATTTGGCCAGTTCACGAACTTGACCTTGTTTTTTCATCAAAAACGACGTGCATAAAATTTCAACTTCCAAGCTCAACGCATTCTCAATGTAGAGACCGCACAGACGGACGGACGCACATCCGGTTTTGAAATTTTTGAGCGACAACAAATATTTCTGTACCCTTGGCGCCTCTGTGCGTGCATTCTTTGTTGGCATTATATAACTTATAATACTCTCAGATTTCAGGTAGAGTATAATTATCCTAAAGCACACAAGGCCATACAACTCGATTATTACTTTATATCCAATGGTGTCAAGAAAGTTTGTCTTAAACTCTGGAAACAGAAAAGAAAATTCCTCATAACGGATTTTAGCATTTCCTTTTTTGTTGAGCCGAGTGCAAGAAGTACTGCAAAAATTACGCACCCCCTTAAAATGAAAGGTATTAAGAAATTTTATGCAGAAATACCTTCCTCTTCTTTTCTTTTAAATAATTAGCACTACCCTCAATTCATCTTTTTTTTCCTAATGCATTTAACTATGTTTTACTCTTCTGCTACCTTGCAAAGTCCTCGACGAATCCTTTTCATAGTGTTTTCATTTCCAACGCGACGAACCCTTTTTCCTTTCATTACTGGCACGGAGTGAAGATGAAAAAACAAGAAGAAAAGGAAAAAATTGTTAACAACCCTTGATGGCAAACAGGAAATGTTTTTATATAAATCCTTTATTTTATTTTATAATTTTTTTTTTTGATTTTTGTTTCTATTGTACATCAGAGTAAGTGCTTCGAAGCTTATGCAATTTATGCTTGTAATTAAAGCGTTTGCTCGAGCTGTAGACATTCAGGTCAACAAAAGGTCAGAACGCATGAAAGCCACCAAAGTTTACAGCCTTTTTGCATGTCTGCAAATCATGTTCTGCCAGGATGCTTTATTCTTATTAATGAATTTCCTCAAAAAGCTAAGCTCAAGGATTGTAAAAAAGAACAGCCTGAAATTCAAACATATACCATATGTAGAAGAGAGTAAACCAACCAAGCCATCCACAAGGACGTCGCATTGCCGCCTGCAAGTGCACACATATTATGCAGTCACATTTTCGCTACCATATCATCAAATTCATAGCTCCTTGATACCACGTGATGGTAAGGATTTGCACAGAAAAATACGCTTACCGATATAAAAAAAAAAAATTGAAAACCGACCCAAATTCATTTCGACTCTTTGAGACTTTCAACCTATAGGCTTGCCCATAGAGATTTCGATGTTTTCAGGATACAAAGGATCGACATGTTAAGGTAACAAAAACAAAAACTACTATACGGCAAAATAATTTCCCGAAAGCCAACGCTATTAACCCAAACGGAGAGTAGGAAAAAAAGTAAGCTGTGCACAAAAATTTCTGCTCACTCTTTATGCTCGTAGAGTTAAAAGGACGAAATGCTTGAGCCATCAAAAAACTTCAAAACGACGGTCTACCAGCATGCTGCGTTTTATTCAAATTTTCATCTCCTTCTCTATTTTTTTTCACTAACCCCAGCTCCAAACCACTAGCACAGTTTGTTTTTTACAACCTAGTTTTTCGGATCGCTGCAAAGATGCAAAAATGTTCACCCAGCATGCCCACATAGTTAATTTACTTGAAAGGCGAAATGAATTAATGCCTCGATGATAATCGTTTCGACTACCTCTGGAAATTTCATGGAGAAGCATCCTCCACACATCCACTTCACCCGAACTCCTGGCGAAAGCCCTTTTCATAAAAACTTATCAAAAGCAAGCCTATACGGAAAAGTTTTTAATGGAAATTAAGTGAAATTTATGTAAATATGAAAATAAAACTATTATGAAAAGGATTCAATAAATACGGAATATATTTAAATAAGTAATTAAATGGGATAACAATTTTTTTCCTAGAATAGCGTTTTTTCACATAGCAGTTAATGAAAATAAATGGACAAATAGAAATTGAATAGAACTATCGTAATTCAAAATTTTTTGGAGAATCGTACGATTACTTTGGAGTTTTTTTTTTAGGTTAATTAGTGAAAAATTATGTGAAAAAATTTTAGTTTCAAATGGATTTTTCCACATAATTTTTGAGATTGGTTTTCGTTCTGAAAGTTTTCCTCTTGTTTTGGTTTTAAATCTGGACGACATCTAGGGGCATATCTGGTTTGTAAGTTCATTTGGAACTCTGATAACCTCAAATGTAAATTAATTACATCCAATAAATAAATTCACAAAAGTTCGATATTATTCTTTCAGGGTGTAACGTACGATACAATAATAAGATAATTTCATTGGGCGGATCAGGAAAAAATTATTATCCGATCTTGTTGCACCTCAAGATTAAAGGTGTTGTTATTGCCACAATTGTGTTTCGTTCCTTGAATTTTTGACCCATTAAATTTTTCCTTTAACTATACAACAACTATAATTTTGACGGACGAAAGGAAAACCATAATCTAAACAGAACGGCTGGATGTCTAACAATTTGTGTCCCTGTCAGGTTGTCAACAAAAAGTTTTTCTTATTTTCCGTCGTCATCGCTGGTAAAAGACCCAGACAAACCCTTGAAATGTATGAAAACATGTTTAAATTTTTGTGTAAATATGACGAAACCGAGGAGGACGACGAGCATTCATGGTAGTAGGAGAAAGATGGAGTAGCCTAGTTACTCCATGCTGCTGTTGGCATAGTGTAGATGGTGTAGTATGGTGTTAAACTTTGTTTCATATGTTCCGCAGGACTTGGAAGTTTACATTAGGATTATGCGGTTCATGTCATCTTCAGTCTCCAATTTATACATATTTAGAAATACATCCTGCAAACTCGACACTTTTTGACGACAACGAAGAAGAAGAAAACCAGGACAATGATGTGTGAAGAATAAATGGGATGGATTTAGATGTTGAAAGTTTGTTATCATGACATCATATGAGGTGTTGGAGAATCCAATGGCAATAGACGTGTAACATAATATGTTTTAACTATAATGCGGTCTTACCGAAATGATGGTGTCCTATGGGAAGGGACGTGGAGAAAGACTTTGCTAACTAGCGAAACTTTCAACAGCTCAACTGAAAAGTTTACCATACACTTGGAAACAAATGAAGCACTTAAAAACAGATTGCGCCCGAGTTGTTTCAGTTATCATCTCGAACGGAAAGCTTGTTTTCGGCAGGGGTTTTGAGGAGCGGGCCTGGTGCTATTATATTGTTGGTTGGATATTTCTGTGGTACGAAATACCGTCACAATATTGACGTCGACACTTCACAAACGCCTCGAAAGGAGTCTTAAGAAGTCTTTCACTAGGATCTGCACAATACTTCCCCATTCTAACTTGGCATTAATCCTTTGATCAAAATATCCGGCACAGGTTGTATTTTATGGAAAAACCTGGGCAATCTTGTGCACCTGATATTAGCACGAGTTGTTAGTTTCATTATTTATAGGTGCAATTAGCGTTGAATTTCTGCACTAGAAAGGATAACAATAATTTTGAACTTTCATCGTTCTTATGGGTTCGTTACGGAATGGCGCCCTCCAAAAAGTATGTTCCTTATGTTGAAAATGTCTTCTTGAATAGATTCAAATCCTTGTTCGTTATACGTTCAAAGTTCGTATGTGTATGTGTGGCATATATCCTGGGAAAATATTTTCTTTTCCATAACCATAAATGCAAGTCATAGGTGTATGATGGAATGGATAATGGCAGAGGTAACTTAAATATCCTGGCAAAAGTTCTGCGGAGAATGTTTTACGTAGCTCGGAAGGTGATGATGAAAAGTTTTCGGATCATAAGCAAAGTTTTTGTTATTCTAAGGATAATTTTAATGAGTGTTTTGGGCTAATTGTTGAATATTTTTGAAATTTATCGCTTAAGCGCATGCATATGTTTGATAGTGAAATATTTATTTCAGAGAATGAAGTTGAAGCATTGGAAAGGATGTGAAGGAAATAAAGTCCTTACGGTGGATTATTGTTGAGAATTTTAAAATACTCAATGAAATAAACAAGGAGATTTTTTGTGAATTTTACTTTCCCAAAACTATTTTTGATTCATTTAGCCACAACATGATTTTTGTTAATATTCGTTCATGGCTTTTGTAAAAGGACAAACAAAATTCGGAATTAGTAATGAAAAATGTTTAATTACCAAAATATCTTGCTCCAGTAGTGCTTACACATACAAATTCAGGTGTCTTTCATTATATCAATTCCCTATACGAAGATTTGTATCAACGACGGATGTACGAGCACGTGCCCCTAACCAGATTAATGCCAAACAAAGTAGCACTTACAATAGATATGAACGCCCAGGTTGACTCTGATAACACTGGACTAGAACACGTCAAGGGGAAGCATGGTTATCCTTGGGTCGACGTGTCATGACCTTGGATTAAGAGACCCGAAAATGGCGAATTATTTGTGGAGTTTTGTAGTACTCAGCGAGTGGTCATGGCAGGAATACTTCTCTGATATCGTAAACATATTGTCAGAGGAAGATATTCTACAAAAAGAGCAACTACCAAATATCCAACCGCAATCCTCTATAAGAGACGACCCCAGATAAAGAGGAGATAGTTTCCGCCATTCGGTCAATGGCGGGAAGGAAAGCCGCAGGTAGAGATGAACTACCAACCGAACTCCTCAAAGCGGACCCGGAAATAACAGCCGATATACTCCTCCCACTCTTAACTAAGGTTTGGAATTAATAAAGTTATCCAACTGAATGGAAGGTGGTCGTCATTGTGAAAATTCCGAAGAAGGGTGACCTTTGGGGCTGTGCCAATTGGCATGGTATATGTCTACTTACTGCCGTATCGAAAATTATGGCTAACGTAATTCTCAACAGGATTAGTGATGCAATAGAGAGCACTCTTGAAGTTTATCAGGCTGAATTCCGTAAAGAGTCGTCTTGTACCGACCACATAAATACCCTACGGATAATATTGGAGCAGTCAGCCGAAATGGGTTCGGCACTACAACTCATGTTTGTGGACTTCGAGAAGGCTTTCGGCAGCGTTAAGCGAGATTACATATGGAATGCTTTGCGTAGGAGAGGTATTCTAGATAAGATCATAGCTATGATTATAGAATCCTACGAAGATGCAAGGTATTGCGTCTTACATAGAGGAGAGCTGTCCGAGAGCTTTCCTGCGAACAGGTGTCAGATACGGCTGCATATTATCACCAGCCCTGTTTCTGGTTTATGCGGGACTGAAATAAATGTGCGTAAGACCAAGTACATGGGTTCGAACACAAGTACACCAATTGCTCTTAACGAACAAGATGGGGAAGAGGTGTAAGATTTTTGTTGTCTCGGAAGCATTGTTAGCATGGAAAAGGATATTGAGGCTCGTCTAAATAAAGCTTGTCAGGCCTTCGGTATCCTTTCCCCTTTCTGGAGATTAAGATAGATCTCCTTTCGCACGAAGCTTTGAGTTTTTGATGCATGCGTCAAATCCGTGTAGTTGTATGGTTGTACTACGTGGCCGTTCGACTTACCAAAGCTGAAAACTTTGGTAAATCAATGCCTCCGACGCATTTTAAGAATATTCTGGCCAGAAGTGATCTCCAACGACGAACTTTGAAGTACAAATCAATCAATCAAATTCCTACTAGGACTCTCTATAGGGGCATAGGACAGAAACAACTCTCTTTCACAAGGCGCGATCCTGAATATCAGCCTTAAGCTGTTGCCACTGCCACATCCGCCTTTCAATCTTAACAGGAATGTGATTGATTGATTGGATTTAGTAGCATCATAAAAGCGTGCATTCTCAGGTGCATGAAATGTTTCCGCTCTTGGAGCCAGGTATAAACACAATTAATGGTAAGTTTGTCTACTAAGCGTACTGCAATCATCCTACCATTCACCACTGACGGTGTTGATTAGGCAGGTCTAATTTCCCAACGAGTATTAAAGAGAAGAGGCGGCAAGACTTTCAAGGGATATCTTGTAATTTTAAATTGCTTTTCCACAAAGGCAATACATATTGAAGATTTTAGTGACCTTACCTGATTTTAGTGAAGCATTTTTTACGGCACTTCGACGCATCAAATCTCGCATTCATTCCGACTGAGGTACCAACTTTCTGGGAGAAAACACGAAGCTTCAACAAGAAAAAGAATACTTGCGAAGACAAATTGAGAAGGACTGTATACTGTTTCTAGATAAAATAAACTGCCAGCAAGTCGGGCGAAACTTTATTATTCTTGAGACAAGTTGCGGATGAGTGGAAAGTCAATACGCAGGTTAGAGTGGTTAGGGAAGACTAAGTGAAAGGGAGTTCTTTAGCAGGGCTGTTGTCAATTTAAGAATATTTCATTCATTTCTGTAAGTTTGGGTTCTTATGAGGGGAGGAGGAGGGGTAATAGTAAAGTTGGGTGGATGTTAATAGCTTTTTAATTGATTGCTTGAATCACGTCCAATATTCTCTGTACAGAATGTGTTTCATAGACGAAGTTGCATAGAATCTTCATAAAATTCAGTGCATTTACATTCACGAAACCGAACATTTGTATGGGAGGGGGTAGAGAAGGTAGGGGAATCGTAAAATTTGATATCCATTTTTATTTCGTTTCTCTTGTAAGGTGCTTGTATAAAATTTCAAGTTCGTAGCTTTTAGTTTGTTGGTTATTAGTTGATTTAATGAAATTGGTCGAAATCATAGTTTTGTATGGGAGGGGGTAGAATGGCAAGCGCGATTTCAAAACTTTTTTTCAACTATTTTTGTAAGTTATTATGCAAAATTTCAAATTGATAGCTTTAAATAGTTAGGTGATAATTGATTTCTTGAAAATGGTTGGAAAAATTATTTTGTATGGGAGGGGGTAGAAGTTTTAAAGGTTATCGACCAGTTAATATTTTTTTTATTTAGGGATTTTTTTTAAATGCATTTCACAAATTTTCAAGTTTCTACATTAAAATTTCACACAAAAATTTTCACTTTATGTGTTTTTATATTCTAGATGAAATCTAAGAGTATATTGTGTTTGCCTTACCGTTTGTAACGCTAAGCGATAATGATCGCACAGTGCCGCCAAGGGTACAGAAATGTTTGTTGTCGCTCAAAAACCTCAATTCCGAGTGACCGTCTGTCCGTCTGTCTGTCTGTCTGCCTGTCTGTCTGTTTGTCCGTCTGTGCGTCTGTCTACAGCATAACTCTCGAAAGCTTTGATCTATAGTGCTAAAAATTTTTGTGTGTCATTTTAAGCAAAAAAGTAACTTTAAGTTCGTGAATGGGCTACATCCCTCCTTCTACCCCGTCCCATAAAAATTTCATGAAATTTCGAAATATTAAGAAATTGATTTTTCTTTGAAACTATTTAAGCTATCGACTTGAAATTTAGGTCAAAGTATTATAATATAAATGTCATTAATATCACGGAATATTGACCTGATCCCTTTACCCCTTCTACCCCCTCCCATACAAATGGACAATTTTGAAAAATACATATTTTCGATTTTAATTGAAACTAGTAAAGCTGAAAAGACGAAATTTTGTCAGAATTAATTCTATTATAATTGCAATTTATTTTAAAAATAATTATCATCTTCACTTCACTCCTTCTACCCCCTCCCATACAAATTTCACGAAATTGTGAAATTTAAATTAAATTATTTTTCTTCGAAACTGTTAAAGCTATCAACGTGATATTTTGTATAAAGTATAAAAATAGAAATATTAATAATGCGAAAAAAAATTGTTTTGATCCGTACACTCCTTCTACCCCCTCCCATACAAATGCATAATTTTTGTTAAATGCATTTTATCGATTTACATTCAAACTCGAAAAAGTATAAACTTCAAATTTTGCCAGAATTTGTTTCTTAATAATTGAAATAAGCGTTAGAAAAAAATATCAGCTCCGCTTCACTCCTTCTACTACCTCCCATACAAATATCTGTATTATAAATTCAAGAAAAGCATTTCTCCTTCTAGTATATGAGAGCTATCGGCTTTGAAATTGAATCAAAGCATGGTGATAAGGATGATGATAAGCAGTTTCAAAATCATCTTAAACGCTCTACTTTCTCTGCCACCTCCCATACAAATAACCCAATTTCAGGAAAACTATGACCAATTTCTTTAAAAATAATGAAAACTAAAAACTTTAAATTCAGCAAAAAACATTTTGCATGCCATGTTCGGTGTCATATACGAAAAAAGCAAACCTCCCCCTCTACTTCTACCACCTCCCAAAAGTCTCTATTCACTATTCGAAAGAATTTGAGATGACATATTTTCTGGTATATTAAAGTCATTTCCATCTCATCTAGAGTATCATATGATTGGGCTTTAAGCCCAATCATAATTCTGTTATGTTTTTTCAATGCACATGAAACAGCTAACAAATAGATGTATTTACATGTAAAATTTACACTTTGTATCTTTTACCAGAGCCCAAAAAAAAAAATCACTCAAAATTTTCGACATTTTTGGCTATCACCTCCCTCCCTTACACCTCCTTACTTAAAATTTTTATCAAAATTAACCGCTATGTAGTTCTTCAATCTGATCAATTTTTGATTTGATATCTGTACTCTTTTTCGAGATATAACGATTTGTATGTAGTTTTGAAAAGTGAGCCATATTTGAAATGCTCCATATTTCCGCCCCACTACTATTATTTCAATTTGTTATATTTTTTTTGTATTTACTTAGTATAGTTAAATATATGTTTCAAGTTTCATTTACATAGCTCAAGAGATAGTTGAGAAATTCATTCTTTAGTGTTTTTCTTTGCACCCCCTGACTCTTCCCCTTACAATAATTAGCCACTCTCGAAGCTGATTCCGGTTGAACTATATGTTACCTTAATGGTCCCAAAATATGAATTTTTTACGATAAGTAATTTCGAAGATATAATCATTTGAAAAACAATTCGGCTGACAATTTGTTTTTAGCCCCCACTTTTCGGACGCCAATGGATAAAAAAATTAAATTATTTTTAAAGTTTGTCCCACAACCCTCTCTATATCTCTACTGATTTTCAACTTCCTATCTGCATTCGTGGTGGAGATATTAGCAAGTTTAGTTTTTGACTTTTTCCCTCTGCCCGCCTCCCCCTTCCACCTAACACCTTCCAAAATTAATAATTTATTTTACCCAACCAACAATCCACCCAAAAACGAACATTTTACGTTTAACGGTCTCGGAGGTATGAGTCCATATGTACGGCGTACGGCGGGACGGATTTTTTTTTGCACTTTTAGGCTAATTTGGTCATGAAACGCGAAAAAAAAAATTTCAGGGTAGCAAATTTTTTTTTCCTGCGTCGAGCACAATACTCTATTACTAGAATAATAAAGTAAAATCGTCTGAGATACCACGCTAACCTATGAAGAGATGAGCACGGTCGTGAATCAAATATAGACATCTTTGTCGGAAGATTTCTTGACGTTATTTTCGCTACCGGACAAAAGTTTACAGGAGCAGAATCCTCGTTGCCTTCGAAGGTGGCAACTATAACAAATAAACTGCCAACAAGCCGGGCGAAACTTTATTATTCTTGGGACAAGTTGCGGATGCGTGGAAAGTCAATATGCAGGTTAGAGTGGTTAGGGAAGACTAAGTGAAAGGGGGTTCTTGGGCAGGGCAGTTATCAATTTAACACTTTGTGGAAACGTTCAAAAGCTCTAGTATATATAATCAATATTTCGTTCGTTTATTTAAGAAAGTTAGAGTTTTGTTAGGGGAGCGGTGAGGGGTGATAGTAAGTGTCGGTGGATGTTAATAGTTTTTTAATTGATTGCTTGAATCACGTCTAATATTCCTTGTATAGAATGTCAGTTTCATAGACGAAGTTGCATAGAATTTTCATAAGATTCTATGTATTTTACATTCACGAAACCACACATTTGTATGGGAGGGGGTAGAGGAGGTAGGGGAATCGTAAAAATTGTGACGCAATTCTATTTCCTTTCTCAAGTAGTATGCTCGTACAAAATTTCAAATTCGTAGCTTTTAATTTGTTGGCTATTAGTTGATTTAATGAAATAGGTCGAAATGATACTTTTGTATGGGCGGGGGTAGAAGGGCAAGCGCGATTGCAAAACTTTTACAAGAATTTCATTTCAATTATTTTTGTAAGTTTTCGTGCAAAATTTGAAATGGATAGCTTTTCAGAGTTAGCTGATAACTTATTTCTTAAAAATGTTCAAAAAAATAATTTTGTATGGGAGGGTGTAGAAGAGGTGGGGGAATTGCAAAATTTGTGAAACAATTTTCTCTTTCTTCTCTTGTAAGGTACTCTTAAAAAATTTCAAGTTCGTAGCTTTTAATTTGTTGGTTATTAGTTGATTTAATGAAATTGGTCGAAATCATACTTTTGTATGGGAGGGGGTAGAAGGGCAAGTGCGATTTCAAAACTTTTTAAATAATTTCATTTCAAATATTTTTAAAAGTTTTTATGCAAAATTTCAAATTGATAGCTTTTAATAGTTAGGTGATAATTAATTTCTTAAAAATGGTCGAAAAAATGATTTTGTATGGGAGGGGGTAGAAGTTTTGAAAGTATTCGACCGGTTAATATTTCATACTTTTAGGGATTTTTTTTAAATGTATTTCCCAAATTTTCAAAATTCTACCTTAAAATTACATTCAAAAATTTTCAGTTTTCGTGTTTTTTTCGCTGCACATGAAACACCTTGTGCCCATGAGACCGTGGTGGTCGGTTCGTAACAATTGTGGATCAAATTATTGTTTTTTTTCTATGTATATCAAATACATGTATCCACACACCAAATTTAAAGTTTCTATCTTTGACCAGAGTCCTAAAAATATCACTCAAAATTTTCGACAGTTTTGCTTACCACCTCCCTCCCTTTACACCTCCTAACTTCAAATTTTTATCAAAATTAACTATTGTATATTTCCATAATCTGACAAAATTTTTGATTTGCTATCTGTACTATTTCTTGAGATATAAGGATTTGTAATTTTGAAAAGTGCACCATTTTTGAAATGCCCCCTTTTTCCCCCTACTACCATTATTCCAACATATTATATTTTTTTTGTTTTTTCCTAGTATAGCTTAATATACGTTTTAAGTTTCAAGTACATAGCTTAAGAGATAGTTGAGATATTAATTTTTAAATGTTTTTCTTTCCACCCCCCGTGATCCTCCCCCTTACAATAATTAGCCATTTTCTAAACTGATTCTGATGAAACCATATGCCACCTTGATGGTCTCAAAATATGATTTTTTTACAATAACTATTTTCGAAGATATAATCATTTGAAAAAACAATTCGGCCGCCATATTATTTTTAGCCCCCCCTTTTCGGACGCCAATGGATAAAAAAATTAAATTATTTTTGAAATTTGTCCCACAACTTTTTTCATATGTTTACTGATTTTCAACTTTCTATCTGCATTCGTGAGGGAGATATTAGCAAGTGTAGTTTTCGACTTTTTCCCTCCCCCCGCCTCCCCCTTCCACCTAACACCCTCCAAAATTTAGAAAATAGTGCTCACTTACCCAATCAACAATCCACCTAAAAACGAACATTCTACCTTTAACGGTCTCGGAGATATGATATATCAATATGTACGGCGTACGGCGGGACGGATTTTTTTTTTTTTGCATTTTCAGGCTAATTTAGTCATGAAACGCGAAAAAAAAAATTTCAGGGTAGCAAACTTTTTATACTCTAGATGAAATCTGAGAGTATATTGTGTTTGCCTTACCGTTTGTAACGCTAAGAAATAATGCTCACACAGCGCCGCCAAGGGTATAGAAATATTTGTTGTCGCTCAAAAACTTCGATTCCGAGTTGCTGTCTGTCCGTCTGTCCGTCTGTCCGTCTGTCCGTCTGTCCGTCTGTCCGTCTGTCCGTCTGTCCGTCTGTCTACAGCATAACTCTCGAACGCTTTGAGCTATCGTGCTGAAATTTGTTGTGTGTCATTTTTAGCAAAAAAGAAACTTTAAGTTCGTGAACGGGCCACATCCCCCCACTCCTTCTACCCCCTCCCATACAAATTTCACGAAATTCCGAAATTTTCAGAAATTGATTTTTCTTTGAAACTATTCAAGCTATCGATTTGAAATTTGGGTCAAAGTATTATGATACAAATGTCATTATTATGACGGAGTATTGATTCGATCCCGTCACTCCTTCTACCCCCTCCCATACAAATGCATAATTTTGAAAAAAGCAGTTTTTCGATTTTCATTGAAACTAGCAAAGTTATAATAACAAATTTTTGCCAGAATTAATTTTATTATGATTCCAATCAGAATTGAAAAAATTATCAACTTCACCTTCCTCCTTCTACCCCCTCCCATACAAATTTCACGAAATTTTGAAATTTAAATTAAATTATTTTTCTTCGAAACTGTTAAAGCTATCAACTTGATATTTTGTGTAAGATATAAAAATATAAATATATATAACAGAAAAAAAAATTGTTTTGATCCTTACACTCCTTCTACCCCCTCCCATACAAATGCATAATTTTTGTTAAATGCATTATATCGATTTCCATTAAAACTAGAAAAATTACAAACTTCAAATTTTGCCACAATTTGTTTTTTAATAGTTGCAATAAATGCTGGCAAAAATTATCAGCTCAACTTCGCCCCTTCTACACCCTCCCATACAAATATCTGTATTATAAATTCAAGAAAAGCATTTCTCCTTCGAATATATGAGAGCTATCGACTTTGAAATTGAATCAAGGCATAGTGATAAGGGTGATGATAAGCAGTTTCAAAATCATCTAAAACGTTCCACTTCCTCTGCCACCTCCCATACAAATGCCACAATTTCAGGAAAACTATGTCCAATTTCTTTCAAAATAATGAAAACTAAAAACTTTAAATTCAGCACGAAACATTTTATATGCCATTTTCGGTGTCACATAGGAAAAATACAAACCCCCCCCCCCTAAACTTCTACCACCTCCCATGCAAAGTCTCTACTCACTATTCGAAAGAATTTGAGATGACATATTTTCCGGTATATTAAAGTCATTTCCATCTCATCTAGAGTATCATATGATTGGGCATTAAGCCCAATCATAATTCTGTTATGTTTTTTTTCTTGTGTCGATCACAATACTTTATTATTATAATAATAAAGTAAAATTGCTCTAAGATTTTTGGCACCAATGGTTGGGCGAAAATGTGTTACGCCTACAACAGCGCCCTAAATAGACAGATATCCAAACATACCTTCAAATTAAGCTATCTAGTGATTGTGCACAAACGGTTTCCTCCGCTTAAATGGAATCTCAGGAAAAGACGGACGAATGCGAGTGGTCACCGTCAAGACTGCGTCGCAATTGTTTTTTTTTCACAGAATCACCTGTGTTATAGACAATTTCGGCATTCATGTGCAATGCACAAGCACTATTTACGAGGTCCTTCTGGTACTCCTTCCCAACCAGGCGAGAGGAGGCGCCTTCGAACCTCCAATCGACGTCAAGGAAATGTGAGGTCCCTGCAACCATTTATTGAAGCACGACGTTTCAACGCCGGGGATGGTACTCATCGCTAAATGATACGAAAATATGTAGAGTGCGTTAAAGAATTAAATGTCAAATAATTTCATTGTTTTATTAATTTTTATTCAACCCCAGTGAATAAAACGAATACTTAATTTTAATTCATTTTCTTTAGTTTAATATTTTATGTCCTGACCAATAAACAGTATACCAACTAGTTCCATGAAGAGAACACATCATTCGCTGCCTAGTTATGTAAAAATTGGTCGATGCATTATATACAAAGTCCCGTACTGAAGAAGAACATTTAATCCAATCACCTGAATATGCACGTTTGAATATCAATTGTAAGGATTCAATTGAAATTTCGATATTACAATATCTAAAGAATTCAAATTCTCATCGCAATCCTCTCTGAATTGTTTCATAAAATTCCTTGAAACAATTCCAGACCAAAAAACACCCAAGGATAGGCATCATCTTCCAGTTGAATCTACAATAGAACTTTGTTTCTAAATAATTCATTAAATACAATGCAAGTTATGAGCTAAGCGCATCCTGTCCTTTGTTGACTGGATTCATTCTTCGATTATTCATGTATGCATGTTGCAGATATTTTATCCACCTCTCTCTATCTTATCCTGGTTGTCCCGCCGGAAACACAACTACACAAGGTGCATATAGAGTAACATCTCCCTGCTCGAGAATGCCGGTAAGGACGGTTGCTAAAATTAACCATTCCAAAAGTTAACTTCAATTTCCACTGTTTTGGGGGTATTCAAATTACTTCTGGGGAGCAAGGATGTTTCGCTCGTGTTTGTTTAAAGTCTTTCAAAATTAGCATTGAAATGGAGTTTTCATGATTCGCTACGTTCTTATTATTCGTTTTCTAAAGGTGCCCGAGATATATCTGTCTATTCGGTCAGGACGAAGCTAGGTCATCGGTGTATCCATCATCATCATCATCATCCATCCTCATTTTATGTTGATGTTAAATCAAAAAGGAGCAAGTTTAAACGGACAGCTTACGTGTATATATGCGAGGATTGAATTGTAAAGTGTGTGGTTTGATGAGTTTTAGTTGCACTGCTGCCGCTGAAGAGAGAGCGAACACACGCCATTACGACTCCGTTTTTCAGGTGCTTTTTGTATGAGAAAGCCAAGGCTTTATGCATATATGATGGCAAATCGAAACAAAAGTTTTGTAGCATTTTGGTTTTTTTTGGACAGAATTCAAAATGTAAAGCAAGACTCACACATAGAAATACCTAACGTATAAGAGTTTGCAGTATTATGTCGAGAATAATGCATAATAAGAGTGTTCCGGAGGCGTTTTTATTTGAAAAAAAAAACAGATGTTTTTGGGGAAAACCCTTTGAGAACGGAATACTTTATGGAAAGTTTTATTATTTTCGGGTACAGTGTAGTTTTCATTTAAATGAATTTTTAATGGGTAATACATATGGGAGTAATGATATAACAAAACTACGATTGCGGGTAAGCCCCAATCATACGATACTCTAGATGGAATGGAAGTAACTTTAGGGGGGAAAGTTTTCTGCCATATTAATACTCTGTAATGATCGCGCCTAACCGCCCACGAAAAAAGTTTTATTTTAAATTTCAAGCGCCAAAGACAGCCAAATCGCATTTCGCCATCCAGAGGTAATGAGTTCAGCAACAACAACCAAAAAAAAGCTTCTCTCAGTTAGTCGGTATTGAAGAGCGTGAGGGAGAGGTCACGGCTGATGAAAAGAAAAAGCAAAAAACTACCTTTTGGCTAATAGACCGGGTTGCTAAAATAAACGGAAATCTGCAAGATGCCCAACCAACCATTGTACACTCTAAAAATAATAGATCTTTAGATACGAGGGGAGGTCAACAATTTCGCGGAATGACAGGGAAGGGGGATAAGATAAAACAAGTTATTATTTTTCCTTTTCTATATATTCTCTTTTAAGCCAAACAAACACCTTGGTGGAACGAGGGCAAAACGCAAACATACTAGGAAATTGTTTAAGAGAGCAAAAACCTGGTAACTGGGACGAATACAGAGTGTCCCTTACTGAATTTAACAAACTTCTAAAAAAGTTGAAAAAAGAGTCTTGGAGAAGATTTCGTGAAGAGATAGATGGTGTGAAGGTGTTATCAAAACACGCTCCGCTAGATATCGGAATATTAGAGAGACCGGATGGGTCTCAACCAAAAGCAGCA
This sequence comes from Chorisops tibialis, assembly GCA_963669355.1. NCBI lineage: Eukaryota > Metazoa > Arthropoda > Insecta > Diptera > Stratiomyidae > Chorisops > Chorisops tibialis. Next base: position 163,514,507 of record OY770263.1, on the reverse strand, counting down.
TGGAAACTCTTGAAGTGTTATTGGCAACAAACTTCCCAGGCTGCAAGATAATTAACAACAATGAAGATTTAGAGGCAGAGGAAAGGAAGTAACGTTAAACTCCGTTCAGCAAAAGCATTGCAGGTAAAATCTCCACTCCGGAAAAGATCAGATGGTCGATCAACATCTTTAAGCCCTACAAATCAGCCAGAGTAGATAAAATATTCCTCGTATTACTGCAGAAGGGGTTAGAGATCCTAATGCCAATAATGATAAGGATATTTAAAGCCAGCTTTGTATGAGGATACATTCCGAAAATCCGGATGAAAGCGAGGGTGGTATTTATACCGAAGCCAGGGAATCGTCCCATTGATCAGCCTAAATCATATCGCCCTATAATCCTTACCTCCTTCTTCGTCAAAACGATGGAGAAGTTAGTGGACATTCACATAAGAATGGTGTTATTATACAATAGACATTAATTGTATTCCATACTGTTAAATTCTTTAAGTATCAAATATACTGTTAAGATAATAAAATCCGTAATGTTAAATTCTTTAAGATGATAATGAATGCACATGCACATCTCCTACATCCACATTTCAATAGATCACATATCAGTCTAGCCACAATCCACCCGACACCTGATGACTTATCACCTTTAATTTTCCCACACAACATTCCTATGTACATCTATCAAATCAGCACTTTTTACATTCATTTTCCCATACAATATTTCCGTGCAATATCAGCACTTTTAATGTATAAATAAGGACATTTTAATTGTACTAGACCATTGCCAATAAAACGGTGATACGAAAAGGAGCTTTAGAATTTTTATTTATTAATCTTTCGATCTCTTTTTCATTTTGGTGACCCCGACGAACCGATATGGAGCAACTCGCACTGACCCAAGTGGAAACTGGCAAGAGGATCGAGCGGATTCAAGTCAACTTTAAGAAGGAAGCCAAGGCCAGGAGGACTCCGCAGAACATACAGCTGAGGATCTCTCGACTGGACGCAGAGTGGAAACGCTTCGATGAAGGGGATATGGAGCTGCAAGAATTCGTAGGAAGCCACGCAACTCACTCGTACTTCACCCAGAAGTATTACGAGACGATCAAAGCCGTCTACGAAGACACAAGCATTTTATTGAAAGATGCTTTAGCTGCAGCAGAGACGGTGGAGAGGGCGAGGATTGCTGAGGAGCAGAAATGCCGACAAGCAGCAGCAGACGCAGCAGCAAGCACATCAGCAAGTGCAGCTGCGGATGCAAAACATCAAGCAGAAGGCAGTCAACAGAAGCGCATTCGGGGGCTAGCAGCCTCAGTGACGTCACTCTGTCGCATTTTGGATGATATAGATTCCGAATTGGCGGTACCCCGATCAAAGGCGTACTACAATCAAATGACGGCGACTATTTCGGCAAATTGGGCGCATATAGCGGCACAATATGTAGCCATAATGGCAGAGGCAGAGACCTTTGACTACTCCGATATTACGTTTTTCGGAGCTGAAAGGCGTTATCAGGAAGTAATGATAAGGCTAGAAGAAAATCGAGCACGAGATTTTCCCACATTACCTCAAGATAGACCAACTACTTCAACAGCGGTTAAGCTTCAGAAAATTGTTCTACCATCTTTCGATGGAAGCTACCTTCAATGGCCACAGTTTCTGGAACTGATTGACCGTCAACCTCTGGGCAGAACCCAGAAAATGATGTATTTGAAAGCCAACATTAGCGGTGAAGCGAGCAAGCTGGTACATCATCTACCAGCTACAGAGAGCAACTATGACATCACATGGAAGGCTTTACAAGACCGATACAACAACAAAAGGATTTTGACCGCAGCGTTTTTGGACCGGTTGCTTTCACATCCAGCTATAACATCAGATATAGCTTCATCTGTGAAGGCATTACACGACAATACAAGGGAGTGTCTGAGTAGCCTAAACAATTTAGGCATACTTACAGACCAGTGGGATCCCATAGTGCACCACCTGCTCATAAAGAAGTTAGACAAGGCGACATACAACTTGTATGAGCAATCACTGGACAATCCGCAAGATTTACAAGACCTAAGCAGTTTCCTAAAGTTTCTCGAGCAACGTTTTCAATCATTGGAAACTTTGGGACAATCAAGGCCAGCTCAAGCAACTTCAAGGCCTCGCTCAAACATGTCGACACTAATTTCAATGGACGGTCAACAGAAACATCAGTGTAAAATGTGTCAGCAGGAATATGGAATTTACGCATGTGACAAGTTTCTGGCATTGACACCATCAGCCCGATTCTCGAAGATAAAGCAATTAAAGCTTTGCATAAATTGTTTAAAGGAGGGACACCAATCTGGTAAGTGTTCCTCTCGAAGCTGTTCTAAGTACAACGAACGACATAACACGTTATTGCATCGCAATGAAGTAAGGCAGCAAACACGACCACATCCATCCATGAGTGCAGCAACGAATTCCGTCAGCCCGAATGAGACAACACTGGCAGCTCAGCTAATGCATAGCACACCGCAAACCTATGTATTCTTGGGAACTGCTGTCGTCAGAACAGATCATAACGGAAAACAACTGGATTGCAGAGCCATTTTGGATTCCGGATCCCAGATCAACTTTGTGACTGAACGTTTCGTCAAACGACTTGGAATCAGTAGCATACCGGAGAATCTACAAATATCTGGAATTGGAGACTCCAGTCTACGCGTTTCTAAACGTGTAAACGTGAATATGATATCACCGCATACAAATTTCACTTCACGACTGGAAGCTTTCGTTATTCCAGAGATAACTACGAATCAACCACAAATTCACATCGATATTACGAGTTGGAATATTCCGAAAAATATCACATTAGCAGACCCAGAATTTTTTAGCCCCAGAAAAATCGATCTGTTAGTTAGAGCAGACACGTTTTGCGAACTAATGCTGGCTGAACAAATGAAGCTAAACAAAGGTCTACCACACCTACAAAACACGGTGTTCGGTTGGATCGTGTTAGGTAGAGCATCCAGCCAAGGCGCAAACACTCCATTTTATGGCATCAGCAACCTGCAGCTTGACCAACAGCTCCAACGTTTCTGGTCATTGGAAGAAACACCTAACACTTCACAGAGTGCGCAAAACGTGGATATTTTGAAGCCACCAAGAAGAAACGAGATTGGACGTTTCATTACAAAGATGCCCCTTCATCAGGATCCATCGATTCTCGGCCAATCAGAAGACATCGCAAAAAAACGGTTCTACGCACTAGAACGTAGGTTGTCGTCGCATCCTCAGTTAAAGCAAGAGTATACCAAGTTCATGGAAGAGTATCTTCACCTTAACCATATGGAGGAAATCGAACGAAGCAATATTCCGAAGGTGCATTACTTCCTTCCCCATCACTGTGTCTTAAAACCTGGAAGTAGTACTACCAACCTACGTGTTGTATTTGACGCATCAGCAAAAACTTCATCCAACATCGCGTTAAATGATATTATGGTGACAGGTCCGACGATTCAAAACAACTTGTTTACCATATTAGCTCGCTTCAGGACACACAGCTATGTATTCACGGCAGACATAGTCAAGATGTATAGACAAATTGAGGTAGAGCCCGAAGACAGAGATCTACAGCTCATTCTGTGGAGGAATAATGCCACCGATAAGCTAAGGTATTACCGATTGAAAACAGTAACATACGGAACGACAGCTGCACCCTATCTTGCAACAAGGTGTCTACAGGAGCTAGCTACAATGGGAAAGAAAACACATCCACTTGCAGCCTCTATAATGCGAGATTTTTACATGGACGATATAATGACCGGCAGTAATGATCTAAAGAAGGCCGTTGTAGTTCAAGAACAATTGATTCATCCAAAACTATTAAGCAGCATTTCACCATCCGATCAAGAAGTCCAACAGGAATTTTCTGATGATAGTGAAGGAGCAATTAAAACCTTTGGTATCACATGGCTGATCGATTCGCGATCACGACGTCCTGGGAATATCAATCGCATATCACCAAACGAACGATTCTCTCAGATATAGCGCATCTTTTCGATCCTCTGGGTTACATGAACCCAGTGGTGGTGCTGGCAAAAATAATTATGCAAGAGCTCTGGGCCATGAAGATTGATTGGGATACCACTACACCACAGGAATTACAAATACGTCGGACAAGGTTTCGTAAGTCCCTAGAAACATTAAATCAAATCAGAATACCACGACAAATGCTAATTAAGGAGCCTATCGATATTCAACTACACGCCTTCTCAGATGCATCCGAGAAGGCATATGGCACAGTTTTATACATGAGATCCCCAAACAGCAATGGTGACTGTACCGTACGATTTATATGTGCAAAATCCAAGGTTGCGCCACTGAAAACTATAACCCTACCAAGATTGGAACTGTGCGCTGCGAAACTCATGGTAAAGCTTGTCCAGCAAGTTCAACAAAACCTGGATGTGAAGATAAACAATTTAACATACTGGACAGATTCACGAATAGTACTATCATGGATAAAGGCAGAACCTCACAGATTAAAGGTATTTATAGCTCATCGTATATCATACATTCAAGAAAGGTCCACCTTCAGTCAGTGGAGATATATCAACACAAAGTCCAATCCAGCGGACATCATTTCTAGAGAAATGTTACCAGAGCAACTAAGTAAGTCAACATTGTGGCTTAATGGCCCAGAATTTCTCAGAGAGGCCGACTAAAATTGGCCCAGTCAACCAACGATTGAATCTACAATTGTGGCAGAGGAGGAACGAAGAATAAAAACGGTTCTGACTACCTTACATAAGCCACAATTGACCGAAAGTATAAACCATAACAATTCATTTATTACATTAAAAAGGATAGTTGCACTCATATTACGATTCATTCAAAATATGAAGAAACCAAAGGCTGAAAGAATTACAGGCAATCTCACAATAGAAGAGCTACAGAGTGCATTAACGATAATCATTAAGGACACACAGCAAAATGATTTTCACAATGAGCTCAGAGATTTACAAGTCAACAAACAAAGTCACTTAGTGAGCCTCACCCCATTTTTAGACAAAAATGACATTATAAGGGTTGGAGGCAGACTTCAAGCATCGAATCTTCCAGAAGATACAATACACCCCATGGTTCTACCATCATCACACCCAATAACCAAACTATTGATGACTGAAATTCATCAAAGAAATAAACACGCAGCACCAGAAACCATACTGGCCCTTACCAGGCAAGCCTTCTGGCCTCTTCGTGGGAGAGAGATAGCCAAGGACATCGTACATAAATGTATTTATTGCTATCGCGTGCAACCCAAATTGATGTCGCAACTAATGGGAAATCTGCCAGCAGAACGAGTACAACCAGCTCGGCCATTTGTGAACGTTGGTATCGATTTCCTAGGACCAATCCAAATACACTATTCGATCCGAGGTAAACGCCCCACTAAGGCCTACATTGCCGTCTTCGTATGTTTTGCAACTAAGGCAACTCATTTTGAACTAGTATCTGATCTCAGCACCCAAGCATTCCTTGGATCCTTGAAAAGATTTATTGGACGGCGAGGACGACAAAGCAAAATATTTTGTGATAACGCAACAACTTTATGGGCGCACGCAACGAGCTTCATGACTTACACAAACAGTTAAGTTCAGCGGAATCTGCAGAACAGATAGCAAGGCATTGTTGAGATCAAGGAATTAAATGAAGTCCTATTCCTCCTCGTTCTCCCCACTTTGGAGGACTTTGGGAGGCAGCATTCAAATCGGCGAAAACGTACTTAAAAAGAACATTGCAAGGAGCACCCCTGACGGCAGAAGAAATATCGACTGTGATTGTGCAGATTGAGGCAATCTTGAATTCAAGACCCCTAACACCGCTCTCATCGGATCCAAATAATTTTCAAGCACTTACCCTTGGACACTTCCTGATCGGAGAACCACTAGTTACCATACCAGATGTCGACATCAAACAAAAACATAACAGGGCTACGATTGCGCGTAAAGCGCAATCTTACAATACTCTAGATGAAATAGAATTTTTTGTGATCCCAAGAAATTTCGCATGGGAAGTATTAGAAGGGATGACAGCATTGAACTAATTTTTCCCCATCATGCTAAAGTAGCTATAAAAATGTTTTGTACAAAATGCTTACTCCAAAAATTGAATGGGAACTGAAAAAATTAGTGAGTTAGATTTAGTGAAAATGTTCAGTTTGTATGGGAGGTGGTAGAAAGAGTGGGGGGATTAGAGTGATTTTTTTCAGAAATAACTAGGAATATTGTAAAATTGACATCCCTGAAATTTCAGACTAGTGCCATTTATACTTTTCAAGAAAATCGATTTTTTGTGAAGTTGTGAAACTGTGTCATATTGTATGGGAGGGGGTAGAAGCAGTGAAGCTAATCAAATATTTTTTTCTGATCTTAGTGCTAATACTAATTAAGTATTTATTACAACATATGAGCTCAATAAATGTTATATGTTCTGAGAAAATCGTCTTAGAGCATTTCATGAAAAAGTGTAGTTTGTATGGGAGGGGGTGGAAGGAGAGGGAGGAAGCAAATAATTTTTCTACTGTAGATTAAAATTACTATGAAAATAACATATCCGAAAATTCAGACTAATAGCTTTTATACTTTTTGAGTAAATCCGTTTATTGTTAAATTACGAAATTGTGTCATTTTGTATGGGAGGGGGTAGAAGGGGTGAAGCTAATAGTCTAAATTTTTTTGGGCTTACTAACAATTTCAAATAAATATTTGGTGCACAATTTCAGCTCTCTAAATTGTATACGCAATGAGTAAATTGGCTTAGAGTAATTCATGACAATTACAGTTTGTATGGGAGGTGGTAGAAGGAGGGGGAGGATACGCATAATTTTCGTACGGTAGATTGATATTATCATAAAAGTAACATATTCCAAATTTCAGGCCAATAGCTTTTATACTTTTCGTGCAAATCCGTTTATTGTCAAATTGCGCAATTGTGTCATTTTGTATGGGAGGGGGTAGAAGGAGTGGAGCGATTTGGCCCGTTCACGAACTTGACCTTACTTTTTTGTCAAAAACGGCGTGTACAAAATTTGAACTATCTAGCTCAACGCGTTCTCAAGCTAGAGCGCGCACAGACGGACGGACGGACGGACGGACGGACGGACATCCGGTTTTGAGATTTTTGAGTGATAATATTAATTTCTGTATTCATCATTTTTTTCTCCGAGCCTTATTTCTTGGCGTTACAAACTTTAGAGCAAACTTATAATACTCTCAGATTTCATCTAGAGTATAAACATATTGCCAGTCACGCTAGATGGAACTTAGTAAAATCTATTCACACTGAATTTTGGCGTCGCAGGTCTAAAGAGTATCTTCAGGAACTCCAGAATAGATACAAGTGGCGTTACCCGTGCCAAGATATTGAACCAGGTACCTTGGTTCTACTAAAGGAAGATAATGTTCCTCCTTTGCAATGGCGAATGGGACAGGTCGTACGAACAATTAAGGTTCCCGAGAACCACAGATATTAAATAGATATTAAAACTGCAACTGGCGAGCTTCGGAGAGCCATCCACAAGGTCAGTCCCCTTCCGATAGAGACCAGCACCATAAACATAGAACTAGAAAAACGAAAGGCTGAACCATCAACCACGTTATCGCTACCAAGGCCTCCAATATCACGCAAAGTTAAAATTCATCCAATCAATCCAAATTGGAATTTTCAATCCTCGGAGAAGATTCAACAGCCTAAACGAAAATCAGAAACGCAGCAACCAAGCAAGACATCTTTTCCTGCCAAAAGGGGAGGAAGCCTTCTACAAACCATGCTATGTCTTTTATTGGTTCTACCAACTTTCAGTCAGACGCTCAGCAAGACTCTAGATCCAGTAGAAATTATACCATTCGAAAAAATCCAGGTATATTTTTTGAAGAAATCGGACGAATTAGATTAACAAACAGCCAATGGAACATCATAGCATATTACGATCTAACAAATTATTGGTTGGAATACGAAGGACTGGCCATATCCATTCAGAAAATGACAACTATTTGTGGAAATGAGAAAACACTAGGCCCTAATCAACATTTAACACTTATGCCAGACAATAATTGCGCAATTCAAGCATCTACATAAGGATATTGAACAAAGAAACGAGCTTCTCCAAAAATCCAGGCCACTCATGCCTCGCCAGAAACGAGGATTGGCAAATATAATAGGAACGGCAGCACACGTATTGTTTGGAGTACTTGATGAAGAATTTGCTTAGAAGTATGAACAAGATATACTCAAAATCAAGGAAAATGAAGGATATCTATTACAACTGATTAAAAATCAAACCGTCATCATCGAAGCCACTTCAAATGTAATGAAGAAAAATTCCGACACTATAACTCAACAATTTCAATTCATCGAATCCGAATTTCAAAAATTGATGGCGAATACAAAGGAAACAATTCAAACATATCAAGGACTCAATACCATCGCTTTACAGACAACATTACGGCTGTTAAATTTTCGTAATATTCAAGATACAATTCTACAAGTATTAACAAGCACTCAACAAGTAAAATCGACCTATTGTTAATAAATCCAATTCAATTGCGATCACAACTGCTAATCATTAGAGAAAATCTACCGCCAAACCAGATCGAACCTGTAAATGAAGAACCGGATGCTCTTCTGAGATTGTATAATTTAGCTACAGCCAAAGCCAGGACAACGGCGAACAACATCATCTTCGACATAACAATACCACTGCTGTCTGTGGAACAGTTCCAGCTATTCAATCTGTACCCAGTCCCAACCCTCTACAACAACACACTTATTTGCGTCGAACCATCAGCACAATATCTAATAGTAAATTTACAGCGAGATCGTTTCTATCCTCTAGCAGATATCGATAAAAGAGAGTGTCGTAAAACGGATAGTCATAATTTTATATGCGCTCAGAAACATCCCATATACAACATCGACTCAAAAATGTGCGAATGTGAGATTACGTTTCTCACCCATAAGCCCGACATTTCTCTATCTTGTACCATTAATTCGTAAGGAAATACACTGGTACGAGTTAGATACACCAAATAGTTGGATTTATGTCTTCAACCAAAAAATCACAATAGATGCAGTTTGCGGACATCATTTGAGGCACTATCAATTGAAGGGAAGCGGAATTTTGAAAATTCATCCATCATGCAGCATAAGACAGGATACAATGATCATCACCGGTCATAATACTTATATTGGAAAATTAAATTCATCATTTATCCCAATGGTCAATCTTACCGAACAGCTCTCTACGGTATCTAAACATCCTAACCACAGTATCGTATGGCCTAAGCTTAATTTCGATAGCAATGAAGTGGACCATATCAGGAGGATGGTTCTCAAACAAAAAAATGCGGCCTTGCCTGCGACTCTATCTTTTCATGACACACATAACTACATCGTAAACTACGTTAACATGTTCTGGATTATTCTGATCATAACATTAATTGGAATATTATACTGGAGGTACAACCGAAAATTGATCCCTACGACTACGATCGTCCAGCAAGCACCTGTACCCCCACAACCATTACCAAGAAGAAGGTCGGAAAATAATTTCGCGCTGCATTACAGCACGGCCGGGGAGGACGTTAATATACAATAGACATTAATTGTATTCCATACTGTTAAATTCTTTAAGATGATAATGAATGCACATGCACATCTCCTACATCCACATTTCAATAGATCACATATCAGTCTAGCCACCCGACACCTAAGTCATCACCTTTAATTTTCCCACACAACATTCCAATGTACATCTATCAAATCAGCACTTTTTACATTCATTTTTCCATACAATATTCCCATGCAATATCAGCACTTTTAATGTATAAATTAAGACATTTTAATTGTACTAGACCATTGCCAATAAAACGGTGATCCGAAAAGGAGCTTTAGAATTTTTATTTATTAATCTTTCGATCTCACAAGACATTTGGCATAAATGGTCAGGCGAATACCTTTCGCGTTTACAACAACGCCCTAAATGGACAACTAGCCAAACCAACCTACAACTAAGTGATTTAGTAATAGTGCGCGACGAACGGTTCCCTCCACTCAAATAGAACCTCGGGCGAATCGTTGCCGTACATCCGGGATAGGACGGACGGACGCGCGTGGTTACCGTCAAGACTGCGTCCGCTCTGTTAAAGTGGTGTAGATATTATTTGGTTGAGTCTTCCGTGGCGTAGTGGGCAGCGTGCTTGCTTCTCAGTCAATAGGTCGTGGGTTCGATTCCCACTCTAGACGGGATTTTTCTAAGCGCAAATTTTTCAGTTGCTACTGGTGATAAAAAATTATTCGCAATAAAATGGGGAAACGGTGTAAAAGTGAAACAGTTCCACTTCAAGAAGGCCTAGATACTCAGTAGATGGTTTCTGTTCGCTTTCTATCATTCAGTCCCCCATAACATCTGCAAATATTTGTCAGTAAGCAGCCAGTACAACTGAGCAATATACCAGCTTCTCCACTCGCTACCGGTCGTTCTCACTCCCCTTCCCCAACCTTCCCAATCCCAGATGAAATCTGAGAGTATATTGTGTTTGCCTTACCGTTTGTAACGCTAAGAAATAATGCTCGCACAGAGCCGCCAAGGGTACAGAAATATTTGTTGTCGCTCAAAAACTTCGATTCCGAGTTGCAGTCTGTCCATCTGTCTACAGCATAACTCTCGAACGCTTTAAGCTACCGTGCTGAAATTTGTTGTGTGTCATTTTTAGCAAAAAAGAAACTTTAAGTTCGTGAACGGGCCACATCCTCCCACTCCTTCTACCCCCTCCCATACAAATTTCACGAAATTCCGAAATTTTCAGAAATTGATTTTTCTTTGAAACTATTTAAGCTATCGATTTGAAATTTGGGTCAAAGTATTATGATATAAATGTCATTAATATCACTGAATATTGATCCGATCCCGTCGCTCCTTCTACCCCCTCCCATACAAATGTATAATTTTGAAAAATGCAGTTTTTCGATTTTCATTGAAACTAGCAAAGTTATAAAAACAAACTTTTGCCAAAATTAATTTTATAATAATTCTAATCAGAATTTAAAAAATTATCAACTTCACCTCACTCCTTCTACCCCCTCCCATACAAATTTCACGAAATTTTGAAATTTAAATTAAATTATTTTTCTCCGAAATCGTTAAGGCTATCAACTTGATATTTTGCATAAAGTATAAAAATAGAAATATCAATAACGAGAAAAAAATGTGTTTTGATCCATATACTCCTTCTACCCCCTCCCATACAAATGTATAATTTTTGTTAAGTGCATTATATCGATTTCCATTAAAACTAGAAAAAGTATAAATTTAAAATTTTGCCAGAATTTGTTTTTTAATAATTGCAATAAATGCTAAAAAAAATTATCAGCTCCTCTTCACTCCTTCTATCCCCTCCCATACAAATATCTGTATTATAAATTCAAGAAAAGCATTTCTCCTTAGAATATATATATTAGAACTATCGAATTTGAAATTGAATCAAATCGTGGTGATTAAGCAGTTTCAAAATCATCTTAAAAGCTCCACTTCCTCTGCCACCTCCTATACAAATGCCTCAATTTCTGGAAAACTATGTCCAATTGAAAATAATGAAAGCTACAAACCTTAAATTCAGCACGAAATATTTTGCTTACCACATTAGGTGTCATATCCAAAAATTACAAACCTTCCTCCTCTGCTTCTACCACCTCCCATACAAAAGTCACTATTAATTATTTAAAAGAATAGGAGATGACATATTTTCTGGTACATTGAACTCTTTCTCATTTCATCTAGAGTATCATATGATTGGGCTTTACGCCCAATCATAATTCTTTTATGTTTTCTATTTTTGGCCTTAATGTTCCTATTTGTTCCCTCCCGACATTCCTTTCCCAGCCAGGTGAGACGAGGCGCCTCCAAAACCCCCAACTGGTCTTAAGGGAATGTGGGACCCCATCGCACAATATACTTTTTGGACTAAAATCACAGACGGAAGTAACCACTTCAATCACCATCACAGTAAAGAAAACCAATCATCGATTTGGACCCCAGCGAATTATTGAGCCTACAACGTTTCAACGCCGCGGATAATGTTGCGCTACCCTGCAACCATGACTTAATGGCTCGACGATCAGCTATCGCCTGACAGATGCGAATCGTCAGCTGACGAATGACGGTCACCACCCTGTATCGGTCGTGCTTCATTGCCGATCATTCTGTACGCATATAGACAACGAACTCTTGCGGGATTTTAGCGGCAAGTTCTAGCTATTACGAAGGTACATAGAATACGTTATACGAATCTAGGGTATAGCCTAGTGGGTAGCGTGTTGGTCTAGAATGCGAAGGTCGTGATTTCAAATCCCGGTCGATGCATAATTCTAGCACACTACCTGCTATACCTTAGTTACCTCAATCTACGAAAATTAAAATTTGTAGATAGAGGGTTCTGCGAAGGGCTAACAACCCTTCCACAATAAGTAATGAAAAAATGTTAAGGAACCTGAAGATCAGGAGGCCAAGGTCCGATTTGGGCTGTAGTGCCATTGTAGAATTGCAGAATAGAATACGTTAGCTTAAAAGTCGAACGAGTCAGTTACAGATCCGTTCTCGGTGAATAAAGTTGTAAATTAAAATTGAACCTTTTCTTTCATTTTTCCTAACTTTTTTCAAATCCTCATCTCTGAACAGTAAGCAAAGAATGATGTTTCGATAGCGGGAAGATCGGGTAAAATTTGGGAAGAGATGTTGGAATGGTCAGAAGGTGAGATTTGTGTAGGTTCATAACTACCTTTATGTGCATGGATATAGATATTATTTGGTTTAGGAAAGAAACGGAAAAAGGCAGTTATATCCGTTAAGAAGGGTAATATGGAGCAAGTTGAAAAGAGATGATAGTGCCTTGCTATAGTGATGGATCTATTGCTAGCCACTTGGGCTTAATTTTTTTTTCTTGGTAAGTAGCAGAAGCACAGTATCTTCAGGAGGTTATAAATGGTTTTGGGGTCAATCGCCTATGTGTGGGGTCGAATATAGTTTGGACAGAAAGTACAGAAATTTTTTCGACAAATGTGGAGTGCATCATCCAGTTTACTGTGAAAGGCAGCATGATTGTTTAAGGATGTAGCAATTCAACTGTATTATTGGACTTGGCAAGATAGAAAAGAAGAAGAATAGTGTAGGTGTTGAATGGGACTACCGACAATGAAGAGCTTTGCGGAACGGCGTTGTCGATATGAACGTGAGAGGAGTGGTGGACATCCACTTGAACCTTAATTTTCTTGAAGAGAGAGATGAGTGCAGTAGAGCATGAAATTTTTTCGGTATGTCCCAAGCATGTAATTTTCTTCTCCAGGTGCCGCTTTTCTGAAAACTTTAATCTGCTAGCTCAACTCGAGCATTATAAAAGAAGCGTCCAGGTATTCGTAAGCCAAACTTATGTACGGGCGTGGAAGATGGATTTTAGTAAAGAGTTGCAGATTTTAGGGATATTCTGGCCAGATGTCATCTCTAATGACAAATTTCGGAGTTTAGTTCGACAAACTTAGAAAGACAATAATATTCAAGGTCGAAAATGGTAGTGTAGCCACATTTTCAAGAAACCAGAGCAAAACATTTCCAATTTAGCTTATACAGGGTGAGCCAAATACAAGTTTCTTTTTAAAAATGCAATAAAATGAACAAAATTAAATTTTTTTCCATATATTATGGCTTCATTAGTAAGAGCAAACATTCACATTAATACGAAACACAACTTCGTTCAAGTGGTTGCCTCGGCTGGCTTCGCAGTACCGCATTCTGTCACTCCAATTTTCCAAGACCATGTCGATGGTTTCGGACAGTAGCTCACGGATTGCTTGGATGATATTGGCCTTAAGTGCTTGAATCGTTTCTGAATTGTTGGCATAACATCGGTCCTGTACGGTTCCCCAGAAAAAAAAGTCCCAAGGGGTCAAACGCAGCTCCGAGGCGGCCAATTGACATCGCCAAGACGGCTGATAACACGATTTGGGAATTTGGTGCGTAAAAGATCGATTGTGGCATGGCGCGCCATCCTGCGTAAGCCAGAGGTCGTCCGAATCCATGTCTTCAATTTCAGTAAAAAAAAGTCGGATAACATCTAACATCACGTCTAATGAATCCACCATTCCACAATCCGTTCCAAACTGTCACTCTTTGCGAATGCATTGGCTTCTCGACAATAATGTGCAGGTTTCCGAGTCCCAGATACGGAAATTTTGTTTGTTAACGTAGCCTCCGAGACGAAAATGCGCCTCGTCAGAAAAGATGATTTTTCGCCCAAGATCGTTTTCCAGTTCGTTGAAAATAAGTTTTCAATACTTCCCAACGTTGTTCAAATGTAAAGCGACTCATTTCGTTCTGCGGAGGTATGATACTGACTTTCTGTCAAGATTTCGAGATGAAACAGCTTTCAGTGTCAAAATAACCTATGATTTAAAAAGAAATCACTGGATGGCCCACCCTGTACTCCTCACATTGGTTGGTCGTCGGTAGAAATATATGAAAGCAAGCAGTTGAACAGAAGCCCAGATGATTAAAATAGCCCTCATGACAGCTGCGTGCTGGTGCTCAGGGTAGTATTTTCTGGAAGAGAATTGTTTCTGTAATATGCCTTAAAATCTTCAATCTTTCTTTGATCGAAAATTTTATTAAATAAAAAAACATTCGGGCAAAGCAGCATTTTACTCCACACTCCAAGTGTTCATTGGCTTGAAACGCTTAGAACTAAAAAAAATGATTTATTATAAATCTGCCAATATCGATTCAATCTCTTTATAATACAGTTTTCACTGCATTTACCAAAATGTTAACCCTTTGAAGCGAAAACATCAAACAGATCGGAGTTAATCAATAAGAAAAATCACAATTGTTAGCATTTTATTGAAATATGTTAATCATCTCAGAAACCCTTTCCTGTAAACTAAAGAAAAAAACCGAATTTTGAAGCCATTAGTATTACCCTTTATATTCGATAAGGGGGCTAAGTATACACACCGAACAAGGGAACTTAAACTTTTCGCCGACGCAATGTAAATTTCGTCCAGCCATCATGGAGAGTCGAGAGTAGCGCGAGCGTAATGCACAGAAGTTTAGACAGGTATGCTTTCTGCACACTCCAACGAACCACCCTTATCCCTCATATATCTGCCATTACCTTGTTAGCTTTTTAAAGTCAGCAAAAGTACAAAGTGTTTATCCCTTGGGAAATTTCTTTTCCCGGAGTTTTCCTTCTGCAGGAAGAGCGCTTACCGTTTCTTGTTTGTTTTTAATTAGAAAATGTAAATGGTTTGGCTGTAGTAGTGTCGTAGTTTCCTTTATTTTCATTGAGTATTTTTCTGCAAGGAGTAAGAAAACGGAAAGACGAACCAGCATAAAGTTATATGTATTCCTGAATATTTTATTTCACTATAAAATACTAAATAGTTGTATAATTGCAACTATCTTTTTTGTGTGTGTTAGTTGTTTTTCTAAATCCGAAACTTTGTATCCTTCTTTTTATATCTTTTCCTTCTTAACTTAGTATGGTTGAGAGTGTCTTATTTTTTTTTTAATTGTAAATCCTGTATAGAAATAAGTCCTAGCTACGTGCGAGTTGGCGTCCACAAAACAATACCAATACTCAGTGGGATTGAAGGATCTAGGACGACTAGGATACTTTTGTTTCGAGTCGACTTCTCATTTATTTAACGAGTTCAAGTCATCATCGTCAAACTTGTCTTACAAAACCGCACTGAGCTGATATGTTACACTTTTGGATTTTTTCTAGGATATGTGTATAAAGATACACATGACTATGCATCTATAGGGACGGTGCAATGCATTCGTAGTTATTAGATGAGTAGTTGAATGCAAACTTTGTAAAGGATATGCAATTTAAGTTCAACTAAGTGATAATTGTACTAAGCTAGAATTATCATGCACATGATGAAGATAGGTAACGAATGATGATGAAAAAGTTACAGAAATAGAAAATATATTAAGTTGGTTTAGTTTCGTGGTAACATTGTCAAACACCTTTAAGTGAATGATCTTTGCAAAGATGGCCTTACATATTTCTAGTGCCTTATGATTTTCTTTGTCTTCGACCATGCTTAAAGAAAAAATAAGGGCCTAAAATCTTTCGAAATTTTAACTTAATATCTCTATTGGATTTTGAAATATCTCCTTCTTCAATGGCTCTAAAGCACAAATCGGGTTCTGGCCTCGTAAATTTCAGTTTCCTTAACATTTTATTTATTATTCTGAACGGGTTGTTAGTCTTTTGCACAAGCCTCTATCTATGAACTTTCATTTTCGCAGATTGGAGTGGCCAGGGTATACCCATGCAAGTAGTGTGCTGAAAATATAGTCGACTGGATTTGAATTCCCGACTTTCGCATTGTAGACTAACATCATACTCACTAAGCTACACCTTACCTAGCGGAGAGAAATGTAGAGCATTTAAAAAATGGTGTACTTTAAAAATTTGAAACCATTATATCTCAAAATCTAATATAGATATTAAGTTGAAATTTTCTCAGATTGTAGAGCTATACTACATAAAATATTTAAAAAAATTTAAAATGGAGGGATTAACTGGTAGGAAATTATTCAATCAATCTTTCTGTTAAGGTCCTCTATGGGGGCATAGGTCAAAAACAGTTTTCTTTCACATCCTGAGCATCGGCCTTAAGTTGTTGCCAAGACTTGTTTATTCTTGCGGCCTCAGCTCAAATGTACAAATCCATGTGCTGCATGGTCGACTGAACCGACGTCTTGTTTGAGGATTATAATCCCGAGCCTGTTGAGCGATGTTTCGCTCTGGTTTCTTCAAAATGTGATCGATCCACTGCCATTCCCGCCTTTGAATCTCGGTGCCTATTTTATTTTGTCGAGTTGTAGTCCAAAGTTCGTCATTGCAGATCAAGCCAGAAGTTTCTTAAAATGCTGTAATGGTATGTGGAGCATGGCTGCTGTACGCTCGTTAGCTGACATGGCAAAATTTCGTATAGTTTTTGTAAAAAAAAAAATCCAGAGTTTGTTGTCTGAAGGATCAAACGTATTGTTGGCCCTGGTAAAATCCAACAAATTCATCAGACGATTCTCTGAGGGAGAAACTCTGCGTAGGGGAACAGCGATCATTAGAATAGGATAAGAGGATGCGGAGCTTAATATTTAAGCTCCGACTGAAGAAAGATTTCCACTAAACTGTTCTACTTCTATACGGTTCTCTTTTGAAATGTATTGCATTCTTTCGTTTATCTATTTGAATTTCCTGGAAAGAGGAGGGGAGTGCCGAGTCCAAAATGAGGGACATAGATATTGTTATAGATCTGGCAGCCACGCAATATTGATCTTCCCGAAAGTGCCAGAACTATATAGAACAGTCCCCCAATATGTAAAAAGCAATAACCATAAACATCTGGAACCATCCAGTATAGTCTAGACATACACCGAAACAGCATAAGGTAGGTAATTAAAGATCCAGAATAGTCTAGACACACACACACACCCAACGACACCTGACGGAAGCTTCGAGAACTGGGAGATTTGGTATAAATACACGGTAGCTCTCAGCGAGCAGGCAGTCATTTTAATGATCGAGACGCGAACCGGTGGAAGCGATACGCAGCGGTAGTGCCAGATAGGCGAATTAAGTAAAAGTGTGAATTAGTTAAAGTGCAAATTAATAAATTATCCCTTATTATTAAACGAATTGTGTTTTACTTGAAATCCGGCGAACCCCTAGCTCGCAATAATATATTTCAATTTATAATTTTTAATGCAGTGTATGCAGTTATGTTACTAGTCATATTATAATATTCAAAGTGTATGATTATGTTACTAATGCATAGGGGATTCTATTTAACTTAATGATTTAACTTCGTTCCGCTCCACTCAGATTAATAGTCTTAACCTTTACTAACTGTTCTGGTAATGAGGTTGTAACCCAATTCATATTATAATGGTACGCATGAAGAAAATGTAAAGTTTCAATTTCTTAAAAGAGACCCGACATGGGGTGCAACGAGCAAAATGTCTTAATCCTTGAAGATTATCATTCATGACGCACGTATGATTTAATCTAACTTAAATAGCAAAAAGTTTACTTCAAGAAAAGATGGGAGTGAGTCCCTACTCCATATTAATTATCAAGAAAAAAAAAATATTATCAAAATTTCTATTCAACTTTCAAGGCACACACCTGAAATAAACAGATTTAAATGTAAACTTCAACTTAAATTAAATAAAACATAAATAAACTGCCGAAAAGTCGGGCGAAACTTTATTATTCTTCGGTCGAGTTGCGGATGCGTTGAAAGTCAATATGCAGGCTAGAGTGGTTAGGCTAGACTAAGTGAAAGGGGGTCCTTGGGCAGGGCTGTTATCGATTTAACACTTTGCGGAAACGTCCTAAGGCTCTAGTACATATAATCAATATTTCGTTCGTTTATTTATGTAAGTTTGAGTTTTTATGAGAGGAGGGGTGAGGGGTGATAGTAAGGGTGGTGAATTTCGTACGACGAATCACAGCACTAAGAATAGTTATCGCAAAACGTAGAATACTATCAGTGCGAAAAATTCCAACACTGAGATGTGAAAGTGCGAAAATCGAAACACTATAATATGCCGTAAATCTAACGAATCCGGTGAACTTGTGCGAGAATTCACAACACAAGAATTAGATTAATAATTACACAATTCCGGGTTATTATGCACGCCCTCTCGATCGGATGTAACGGTCGAATGTAACGGTCCAAAGCTCCACGATTGCACTCAAACTTTGAGTGAAAGTTCGCTCTGCGCTTATTTCAGCGAAAGCTGCTGAATCATAAACTGTCAAGTTGAATTGTCAAATTGTGCCGGGTCAAGCCTTCTATAGTAGAAAGCCGAGTAACTGAATCCAACAACAACACGTTGGAGTCATAACAAACATGACAGTTCCATACAAATTCGAGCGCTTTGTATGGAGCAGACACGGCGGGCTTCGTAAGAATCGCGTTTATTCTTAAATGCAGTGTTAAAGATAGTTCAGCTTTCTAAGGTACTTTATTGATAGTGCTCGGCATGTAATTATGACACGTTGATATTAGTGCAATGGATTTTTAATCGAAAAAAGTGCGATCAAAGTTAAATCTCAGCTTCTCACACCGAAGAAAATCTGTCACTCATATTGTGCAGAGTTCTCCGGTTAATTTTCACACAGAAAATTGTAGAATTTTAGTTATTACGAAAAAGTGTGCACTCGCGTAATATTTTCGTGCTTAATTTGAACTAATTATGCTCTTTTTTTGTTTTCGGCAAAACGTGTTTTTACGACAAGTTTGTAGAAAAATAATACAGGTGGTCTTGTGAAATGGAAAAATCCATGACGTCATACCCACTGGAGTCATTCAAGATGGCCGCTACGTCAGTTCTGCCCAGCTTGAGATGTAGAAAGCATTGGCCGGGTCGTGTTGTGGATTTGTGTACTGCAGGTGAGTAAACAAACTAAAATAAAGAATTAATTAATTTCTTTTACAGGCGAAGACCACAACGACGCGCCAAACATTCTCCCGGGCCTTAGAACCTTAGTTCCAAGAGATGATCTGCTTGTGAGTCGCATCCAGCAGCATTGGTGTGTGGCATTTCCTCCACACATCGGGTATTGAAGGATTGAAGGCGCCTTCGCCCGCCAATAGTGGGGATCAAGGAGTGAGTGAACTAGAGGATATGAGGAATCGGACTTAGTTTGATTTAGGATTATTGTTCGTTTATTTAATTTTATGATTAGAGAAAATTATTATTTCACTATTAAATTCATTGTTTTGATTAATTTTGTATTGTTCATTTTCATAACTAAAGTAATATAGTTCATAAGATTTACGTAAGTTCGAAATTTTAATTAAAGTTAAAGATTATTTTAAGTTGTTTTGTTATTAATTTAGTTCACATTTAAATGCAACAGTTCAATGTGCATACATGAGTTAAGTTACAAGGTTAAGAGAGTTTATCACTGGTTTTACGCACTCCAAGAGTATGTCCTTTAATTTTGCTGATGAGCAATAATGGAATTCCAATTGTGTTCGAAGGTAAAACATCGTATGAATTTTTCGAGGTTTATAGAAGTTCGAATAAGCCTAAGGTCGTCCTGAGGTCGAGTAGTCTGATGAGATCGGTATTTCGTGTAGTTCGTAA
Source organism: Chorisops tibialis (assembly GCA_963669355.1). NCBI lineage: Eukaryota > Metazoa > Arthropoda > Insecta > Diptera > Stratiomyidae > Chorisops > Chorisops tibialis. The sequence goes on along the minus strand of OY770263.1, from coordinate 163,494,313 downwards.
GTTTAAAAATCCATTTACGCTGGATATGGAGGGTAAAAGATGTGATTTGGAGAATGATATTGTTTCGAGCAAAAAATATTTTGGAATGCGACTTGTAAGAAACCAGATTGTCTTTGTTGTGTCTGTGGTTAGGGTTTTGTGGACTGTTAAATAAATCCTGAACAGAAATGGTGAGGCTAAGTTCAGAGATTCCCACAGACAGGCTCGATAATTCTTCCTTAGCTTCATACTGGAAATGATATGTTGAATTGCTGAGACTTGAAATGTCCGGATTATCGCCATGATGAGAATAAGTTTGGAGCAGCGAATCAGCGTTGGATGTCATATGTTCCTGACACATTGACGATTCGCAATTTGAATTAAAAGAGTCTGACTTGAAATTTATCCCGAAATGTAGCAAACTGTGATGTTGCTTTCCGCAGAACATACACGCATACTTTCTTGTGCATTGTTTGGTGATATGATCCTCAGCCAAACAATTTATACAGAACCGTTTCTTTTCAACGAACGTGTTACGATCTTTAGCGGATAAGTTCCTAATAAGAACGCAATTACTTAACATAGTGTGATAAATGTCCATCGGAATCGATTGGAGGATAGTTTTGATAGGACTTGCACAAGATGAATACTGAATTGGTTGATCATCGCACTCATACAATCTATCGTACAGCGCACCAAGATACTGAAAATAATCATTTTCGACAGTATCGAAAGCATCGGAAGCGAAAAATGTATGGTGGTTATCCTTTTCGGTGGCCACGATCCTCAGAGCGCGGAAGTTTTTCGAAATGTCGCGCCACAATTCTTGTACTGCAATCACGCAACTCTTTACGAAACTGACCGTTCGGTTTTCTTCTGGCAAATTTTCGTAATTGCGTCAAAAATTATATAGTTCTGCGTTTAAACGCATCTGACTTCCCATTAACGCGAGAAAATCACACATTATAATAAATTCGCGGAGTCTTCCGAATGAAATATTAAACGAATACACGCAGACGTATAAAACCGCATTTGTTATCGTCTTAATTTTACACACATTTCTTTATTACGCGAAAACACAAAGGTATGAAATTCGGTGGATTTGAGAAGGAGAAAGGGGAATACGAATCTTAGGAATTACCTGAAGATACAAGGATGTATCCGGCTCGACGGACCAATGAATTTCGTGCGACGAATCACAGCACGAAGAATAGTTATCGCAAAATGTAGAATACTGTCAGTGCGAAAAATCCCAACACTGAGATGTAACTAACTTCGATGGCGCTACAGCCCAAATCGGACTTTGGCCTCCTGAATGCTTTGCCTCCATCCATCTCGGTTCAGTGACCGCGTCCTCCAGTTTGAAAATCTTAGCAGTGATTTGCTGTCTGCGTCAATCGAATCCTCCCAGCGCTTTCGTGGTTTTCCGACCGGTCTTTGTCCGTTGACTTTCCCTTTTAGTGTGCGTTTGGGAATTCTTCCGTCATCCATCCGCTCCACATGACCAGCCCATTGTAATTTTTTAAATTTTATGAGGGTTGACACTTCTGGATTGTCGAAGATGGCATACAATTCTTTATTGTATCGTATTCTCCAGATCGAGTCTTCCCTCACAGGTCCGAGGATTCTTCTGAGGACCTTCCTTTCAAAGGCGTTAAGTCGTTTTTCGGACGCCTGAGTTAATGTCCACGTTTCGCTGCCATAGCATAGCACAGGTCTTATGATTGTTTTGTATAGCTTAAGTTTTGTTTTCCTGTGCACGTTCTTGTTTTTGATTATTGGAAGTACCGAATAATAAGTCTTGTTTGCCATCATTATCATTCTTTTAATTTCGATGGGTTCGCTTCCATCCTTCGATAGATTTGCCCCTAGATATATGAAGTTGTCTACGTTTTCTAGGTTATAGTCTCCTACTGTAATATTTTGTCTGATTGGCGTCTTTTTCCTAGTTTGCGTCATAATTTTTGTTTTGTTTTCATTAATGCGTAGTCCAACTTCCCTTGCTACCGAGTCAAGGTTTACAAATACTTCCTTAGCACTCTCCAGAGATCTTGCAAGGATATCTATGTCGTCAGCATATGCTACGAGTTGTGTGGATTTGAAGCATAGTGTTCCCTTGGTGTCAACGGGAAGTTTCCGAACAACATATTCGAGTGTTAAGTTGAAAAGCATTGGTGCGAGGCCGTCACCTTGTTTAAGGCCGTTGTCTGTTTTAAAACTGAAAGTCAGATCGTTTTCTACTCTGACTTGTGACAAAGACTCAGTCATTGTCATTCTTGTCAGTCGAACCAGTTTCGGTGGGACTCCAAACTCCAACATGATTTTATACAGTACGCGCCTGTCGATACTATCGTATGCTTGTTTGAAGTCAACAAATATCTGGTGCACATCAATATTATATTCCCAGCACTTTTCCAGCACCTGTTTAACTGAGAATATCTGGTCCGTGGTTGAGCGTCCAGCTCTAAATCCGCCTTGGTATTCACCAATTACTTTATCAGCATAGGGCTTAATTCTCTTTTCTAGAATTTTCGTCAAAATCTTATAAGACGTACACAACAGAGATATTCCTCGGTAGTTTTCGCAGCAGAGTTTGTCACCTTTTTTATAAATTGGACATATGATGCTCTTGCGCCAATCTTCAGGAAGTATTTCCTGCGTCCATATGTCCGCGACTAATCTATGTAGGAGATGCGCTATGCAGGTGTCGCCGGCTTTCAGAAGTTCAGCAGGGATTTGATCAGTGCCCGGCGCTTTGTTGTTTGGGTGGTTCCTTAGGGCTGTTTTTACTTCTTCGAGTGTGGGAGGATTCAAAGCGGATCCTTCATCAGCTGTTACATCAGTTATACCTGCTATTGTATCTGCTGCTGCTGTTCGTGTAGGTGATGGGCTCGGGTTAAGAAGGTGTTCAAAATATTGTGCCCATCTTAGTTTTATATCTTCCGCGTTACTTATAATGTTCCCTTCCGCATCCTTGCATAGGGTCGTTTTCGGTTTGTAACCTTCTTTCATCCTTTTGACAAGGGAATACGCGGCTCTTGTGTTGTGTAATTTAAATTGTTCGTCCATGTTTTTAATTTCGTCATTATTGTACTTCCGTTTAACACTGAGATGTGATAGTGCGAAAATCGAAACACTATAATATGCCGTAAATCTAACGAAACCGGTGAACTTGTGCGAGAATTCACAACACAAGAATTAGATTAATAATTACAAAATTCCTAAATTTCACAACTCAATAGTCAATAATCGCAATAATCTTAACAAAGGAAACGCAAAGAAATCTAGATGTAGAATTTATTGTAACTGCTCGCTCGAAAGTTCAAAGGCAAGTGAAGTACATAATAATTTTAAATTCAAATAAAGCCAACTGTCGGGAAGTTCAACGGTTCCTTATGTAGCAGAGTCCACTGACCCGCATTCAGTTGGATTGCTCAGCTGTCGTGCATTGACTTACATCTGCGAAACTCTGTATGGGTTATTATGCACGCCCTCTCGATCGGATGTAACGGTCGAATGTAACGGTCCAAAGCTCCACGATTGCACTCAAACTTTGAGTGAAAGTTCGCTCTGCGCTTATTTCAGCGAAAGCTGCTGAATCATAAACTGTCAAGTTGAATTGTCAAATTGTGCCGGGTCGTGTTGTGGATTTGTGTACTGCAGGTGAGTAAACAAACTAAAATAAAGAATTAATTAATTTCTTTTACAGGTGAAGAAGACCACAACGACGCGCCAAACAGGCGGGTAGATTTTAATAGTTTTTTAACTGATTACTTGAATCACGTCCAATATTCTCTGTAAAGAATGTCAGTTTCATAGACGAAGTTGCATAGAATTTTCATAGGATTCGGTGTATTTTACGTTCACGAAACCAAATATTTGTTTGGGAGGGGCTAGAGGAGGTAGGGGAAAAATTTGTGACGCAATTTTATTTCCTTTCTCTTGTAAGGTTTCAAGTTCATAGCTTTTAATTTGTTGGTTATTAGTTGATTTAATGAAATTGGTCGAAATCATAATTTTGTATGGGAGGGAGAAGAAGGGCAAGCGTGATTTCAAAACTTTTAACGTAATTTCATTTCAACTATTTTTATAAGTTTTAATTCAAAATTTCAAATTGATAGTTTTTAATAGTTAGGTGATAACTGATTTCTTAAAAATGGTCGAAAAAATAATATTATGTGTGGGGGTAGAAGTTTTGAAGATATTCGACCAGTCAATATATCAAACTTTTAGAGATTTTTTTAAATGCATTTCGCAAAATTTTCAATTTTCTACCTTAAAATTTTATCCAAAAATTTTCAGTTTATGTGGTTTTTTCATTGCACATGAAACACCTTGTGCACGTTCGACCCCAACTTCGGTACATAACAATTTTGTAACAAATTGTTATTTTTTTTCTTTGTGTATTAAATCGACGTGCAAAACTTAAACTTTGTATCTTTTACTAGAGCCCTAAAAAAATTACTCAAAATTTTCATCTTAAATTTTTTACCAAAATTACAAATTATATAGGTCTAGAATCTGACAAATTTTTGATTTGATATCTGTACTTATTTTTGAGATATAATGATTTGTAATTTTGAAACTGCGTCATTTTTTAAATGCCCCACATTTCCCCCACTACTACTATATCCACATTTTATATATTTTTTATATTTCGCTAGTAAAGCTTAGTATACATTTCAAGTTTCAATTACATAGCTTAAGAGAGAGTCGAGATATTCATTTTTAAGTGTTTTTCTTTGCACCCCCCTTACACTCATTAGCCACTTTCTAAGCTGATTCCGGTCCTAAAATATATTTTATATATTTTTTTGATTATTAATTTCGAAGATACATGTAATCATTTGGAAAAAAAATTTAAAAATTTGGCTGACAATTTGTTTTTAGATAAGAAAAATTAAATTATTTTTAAAGTTTGTCCCACAATCCTCTTCATACCTCTGCTGATTTTCAACTTCCTATCTGCATTCGTGGTGGAGATAATAGCAAGTGAAGTTTGTGACTCTTTCCTTCATCCTGCCTCCCCCTTCCACCTAACACTTCCCAAAATTTAGTTAATGGAGCTCACTTACTCAATCAACAATCCATCCAAATACGAACATTCTACCTTTAACAGTTTCGGAGATATGAGTCCATATGAACGGCGTACGGCGGGACGGATTTTTTTTTTCCATTTTTACGCTAATTTAGTCATGAAACGCGAAAAATCAAAATTTCAGGGTAGCAAATTTTTTTGTCAGTGTCAATCACAATACTTTATTATTGGAATAATAAAGTAAAAAATGAATCAAATAAAAAAATACGTACGGATAACTGATGCATAGACGACGGTTCCGTTTCGACATTGATGTTCCGGTTGGAGCAACTCGGTCTCGAAATCGAGCCAAAAGATCAGTACGGAAACTCCAAAGACTGGTACGAAAACTGGCCCGAAAGTAACGGCTGCGGTTCGATCTTCATGTTCCATTTAAGCACCTCGGTCTCGCAATTAAGTTAAAACAGTGGTGCGGAAACTGGCTCGTATATGATGGCTGCGTTTTTCCATCCACTTTCTCGCGCTCTCTAAATTTATTAAAAATACGATGCTTTTACCATTTTGGCTCGTGGTCTCCGTTCTGCTGAATGACAATGCGGCCTCTAGCCACAAATTTAACTCAATTCCTGTACACACTTCTTTTCTTTCGCTAATTTTTCTGGCCGTTCCCTCTCATTGTAAAAATCGAACTCTTCGAAAATTCTTACATTGATTTTTTCCATAAAGCGCGATGCTGGGCATCGGCCTTATGTTGCAACCAGGAGTTGCCTATGCCTCTGGCCTCCTGCTCAACTGCTCGCTTCCAAGTATTATATGATCCACCAACCCGAAGTCTTCATTGAGAATTGTAATTCAGAGCTAGTTTTTTGATGTTTCGCTCTGGTTTCCTCAAAGTTTGACCAATCCACTGCCACTTTCGTCTTTGAATCTCAATGCCTATTTTAGTCTGTCCAGTTATACTCCAAAGTTCGTCGTTGGAGATCACTTAATAAGATCCCAAACATTTTCGATAGGGGTCATGTCCGGCGAATTTCCCGGCTAATCAAGGACCGTAACATTATTTTCAGCCGAAAACTACGTTATACTATGTTATAATACAATATACAGAGGTCACGGCCCCTTGGCGCTGATCACAGACCACACCTTGACTGACAGGGGATGTTTAATTGTGGGTACAATGCACTCGGAAAGAAATTTTTCTCCCGGCCGTTGTCTCACAACTTTCGTTTTTTCATGACCTGAAAAATGGATTCATCCGAAAAACATACCTCAAAAACAGAAGGAAGGACAGAAACATTTAAACATTTCCCGGTGAAAGTTTAGCAAAATAAAACCACTGAACTATTATTTACCTGTTGCCAGTCATCAATGGTGAAATGCTTGCACTTTTTAGTCCATTCAAAACGTTTTTATACTCTAGATGAAATCTGAGAGTATTATAAGTTTGCCACAAAGTTTGTAACGCCAAGAAATAAGGCTGGGAGAAAAAAATGAATGATACAGAAGTTCATATAATCACTCAAAAATCTCAAAACCGGATGTCCGTCCGTCCGTCCGTCCGTCTGTCTGTCTGTCTGTCTGTCTGTCTGTCTGTCCGTCCGTCCGTGTCCTCTCTAGCTTGAGAACGCGTTGAGCTAGAAAGTTCAAATTTTGTATACGTCGTTTTTAACAAAAAAGTAAGGTCAAGTTCGTGAACGAGCCAAATCCCTCCACCCCTTCTACCCCCTCCCATACAAAATGACACAATTGAGCAATTTGACAATTAAAGGATTTGCTCGAAAAGTATAAAAGCTATTAGCCTGAAATTTGGAATATATTACTTTTATGATAATGTCAATCTATCATATAAAAATTATGCGTGTACTCCCTCTCCTACTACCACCTCCCATACAAACTGTACTTGTCATGAATTACTCTAAGCCGATTTACTCAGTGCGTATAAAATTTAGCGGGCTGAAATTGTGCACCAAATATTTATTTAAAATTGTTAGTAAGGCGAAAAAAAATTAGACGATTAGCTTCACCCCTTCTACCCCCTCCCATACAAAATGACGCAAATTCGCAATTTAACAATAAATTAATTTACTCGAAAAGTATAAAAACTATTAGTCTGAGTTTTGGGATATATTACTTTCATAGTGATTTAAATCTACAGCAGAAAAATTATTTGCGTCCTCCCTCTCCTTCCACCCCCTCCCATACAAACTACACTTTTTCATGAAATGCTCTAAGACGATTTTCTCAGAACATATAACATTTATCGAGCTCACATTTTGTAATAAATACTTAATAAGTAGTATCACTAATATCAGAAAAAAATATTTGATTAGCTTCACTGCTTCTACCCCTCCCATACAATATGACACAGTTTCACAACTTCACGAAAAATCGATTTTCTTGAAAAGTATGAATGGTACTAGTCTGAAATTTAAGGGATGTCAATTTTATAATATTCCTAGTTATTTCTGAAAAAATCACTAGAATTCCCTCACTCTTTCTACCACCTCCCATACAAACTGCACATTTTCATTAAATCGAACTCACTAATTTTCTCAGTCCCCATTCAATTTTTGGAGTAAGCATTTTGAATAAAACATTTTTAAAGCGAGTTTAGCATGATGGGGGAAAAAGTAGTTCAATGCTATCATCCCTTCTAACACTCCACATACAAAATTTCTTGGGGTCACAAAAAATTCTATTTCATCTAGAGTATCGTAAGATTGCGCTTTATGCGCAATCGTAGCTCTGTTATGTTTTTTATCATGTCGAGTGTCAGTCTTGGTTTCTTCGAAGGTCTTCTGGCTATGAGGTGCTCTTCAGCCCATCTACGCTGGATAGTTCGCTGCGAAACCTTGATGCCTGCTTCTTGGATTTTCTTAATGATGACTTTAGCAGGTAATTTTCTGTTTTCCGTGCAGTAATCACGTATTTTTCGATCAGTTCGCACATCGTCGTTATTCGGCGACGACCGCATGCGCCCATTCGTTTTGGCGTCAAACCATCACCTGCACCCATCCTTTTCTTAATATTCTTTAGAGAACTTCTTGATATGCCCAACATTTCGGCAATGTATTGGGACAAGTTTCCCGCCCTTAATAATCCGGAAATTTCCCCAACCTTCAATTGCGACAAGTCACCTCGCTTTCCCATCCCAATAAATCACAATGTGCCCAAAATCTCGGTAATAAAAAATAGATTCTACAAAATAGAAACTAATTAACTTACCTGTTATCCAATTTCCCAAAAAAAAATTTCTTATTACTATCTTAATTCACAAATATTGCGCCCTTAGTTATAACAAGTTATTATTTTAAAAAAACTGACCGGCCGTTATTCGAGTTGCTAAGCAATAATGTTAAGATTAAAGCGTTGCCAACACAACAAAGAATTATAAAACCACATAATCCAAAAAATTAGTTGTAAGATATCTTATCCAAAGTAAAACGAATGATTTGTTGACAATGGGTCTAATAATTTGGCAAGGTACTGTTTATAACAACACGGATTTGACGCATGCGTCAAAAGCGCGCAGCTTTGTGCGAAGGGAGATCTCTCTTAACCTCCAGAAAGGGGAAAGGATACCGAACACAATCATGACAATCATGTAGCTCTTCCATATCTTATCCGTTAACAATTATTGGTGCCCTTTTGCATGAACCATGTGCATGTACTTGGTTTTATGCAGATTTATTTTGAATCGCGTCAGCAACGAGCGATCAACTTCCAAGTTCCAAACGGCTAACACACGTCATGACGTCAGCTGGTAATAATATGCAGCCCTGTCTGACACCCGTTCGCACAGGGAAGCTCTCGGACAGCTTGCCTCTATGCAAGACGCGACACAATGCATCTTCGTAGGATTCCTTAATCATAGCTATGACCTTATCTGGAATACCACTCCTAGCAAAGCATTCCATATGTAATCTCGCTTAACGCTGTCGAAAGCCTTCTCGAAGTCTACACCCTTTGCGGAATCCAGTCTGATAAACTTCGATAGTGCTCTCCACAACATCACTAATCCTATTGAGAATTACTTTAGCCATGATTTTCGATACGGCAGTAAGTAGACATATACCACGTCAATTGTCACAATCCCGAAGGTCCCCATTCTTTGAAATTTTCACAATGGTGCCCTCCTTCTATTCAGATGGATATCTTCCTTCATTCCACACCTCAGTAAAGAGTGGGAGGAGTATATCGGCTGTTATTTCCGGGTCCGCTTTGAGGAGTTCGTTTGGTAGCCATTGACCGAATGGCTGAAACTATCTCTTCCTTATCTGGGGGATCGTTTCTTATAAAGGATCGTTGCGGTTGGATGTTTGGTAGTTGTTCTGTTTCTGGAATATCTTCTTCTGACGAGATGTTTGAAATATCAGAGAAGTATACCTTCCATCGCCGCAACTGGTGTTCACTCATATTAAGGAGAGGTCCGTTGATATCTATCACCAGGTGGTTGGCGGTGAAGTTCCTGTTCGTCAACTGTTTCATGATTTAGTGAATAGTGAACTCATATCTCTAAGGGAAACAGCAGATTCTGCCAGATTTCAATGGCCTTTCTCTTGTCGCATCTATCAGTCTTTTTAAGCTATATGTGAGCATCATGGTAGTTCTGCCTCAGGTCGGCCTTCGTTGGTTGACACCGGGATTAGAGATGATTGAATTTAGCTTTATTCCAATCGCCAACCTTGTCCCATGTGTCTTGCGGCATACAGGGTTTCTCACCGCTTTGTACATATCCCATAGATTCTTCAGCAATAGCTAGAAAAGTGTTTCTGGTTGCCTCCCAATTGGCGTCCAGTGTGCGTATTTCATATTCGCCCAATGTGATGACTTTTCGAGTAGAGTGGAGGTGTACTCTCGTTTTTTGTTGGGATCTCTGAGTTCATCCACATTAAGCTTACGCTTCATCTGAAGAATTTGTGATCGTCGGGTAGCTGCTGTACACAATCTCAAGCAGGCAACCATCAAGTGGTAATCGCTACCACGTCAGCTCCACGTTTCGCTCGCACATCGAGGAGACATTTTCTCCATCGGCGACTTATAGCGAAATGGTCGATCTGGTTCTGAGTATCACCATCAGGGGAAACCCAAGATGTTTTATGATGACTTGTGTGAAAAAATGGTCCCTCCGATGACCATTTGGCGAGTACTACAAAACTCCACAAATAATTTGCCATTTTCATGTCTCTTAATCGTAGGTTCTGACACGTCGACCCAAGGGTCACTATGCTTCTCCACGATGTGTTCTAGTCCATTGTTAGTCAGCGCCAACCTGGGCGTTCATATCTCCTGAGATGATAATGATATCACCACTTGGAACACGTTCGAAGGTGGCATTCAGTTGGCTATAAGACTCCTCTTTGTCGCTTGGTGTTGCGGTATTAGTTGGTGAGTGGCACTGTAGAATTTTGACGTTTCTGACACTGGTCTCGAGCATGTCGACGATAATCCTATCCGGGATTGATTCCCAGCTTATGAGACTGTTTCTCGCTCTCGGTGTAAGGACGACCACCACGCCATTTTTGGCTTCGCTCTCAGGAAGAACGTACAGAATAGTGTCTCCGCTCGGGGTTCGTTCTTCTTCTGATCCTGTCCAGCTAATCTCGCTCAAGTCCAAGATTTGGATGTTATAGTGTTCCATTTCACGGTCGATCATTGATGTGCGAGGACCGAGTGATCCCAGCCCTTCCCCCGTCATTCAGTGTTCGAACGTTCCAGAAGCCAACCATAGTCCGTTTTCGAATGCCAAAAGTTCCTCCGTATCCGAGGCGCTGTATCTGTTTCTCGTATCATTTAGGTCTTAAGATCAAGGGAGATAAGCACATGATCCAAAACGATAGTGATGTGTAATTCATTACCAGGCAGTCTCTTTCCAACGGGATACAAACGTTCACCGCCACTTCAAAATCTTCCCACCTGCGTTTCCCTAATTATTTTATATCCACTTGTTTCCCCGTAGCCATATCGACTTAACTCTGCATCGCGCAGGGTGACCCCATAAGTTATTTTCGATGGGCTTAAAAACAAATTGACGTACTAATAGGCACAGGAGAAAAAAAAATATTTAAAATTATCTGCAATCCAAATTAAATGGTTTATTCTTTGCAAAATTCTTCAGTGATGTTGGAATCAAAATAAGGAGTCATTCCCGTATATTAGCCCTACAACTATTCATGTATGAAATTTCTGAATGAAATTTTGAAACTACTCGTTCAGGTCCAGTATTGCAATACAATGTTGTCACTCCCATGAAAATTATAACTAAAATTGTCAATGGACTTATTCTGTATGCTCTATGCCCTATGTGATATCGTGCTGGCTATTTGACGGAATATCAGCATGTTCTCCAATAACAACAATAATTGTACATGACAAATGCAATTAGCGTGACATGTCAATACTCTTCGTACGTCGGTTATCCATCCTTGCATGGGAATATGTGTGTATTATCCTTAAATTGGATGTTCATGTTCTTGTCTAGATTTTTTTTTTTTTTTTATTATTAAGGGTAGACTAGAGTTTTTCCGGTTTCAATCAATAGTTTAGCTCCATAGTTTTGTTTTTGTTTAATGTTTTTATAGTGCATGGGTACAATTTGTTCTATTGTATTATAGTTTCACATATGAATTTGGATTCGATTCGAATATTCATAATTCTCGAACGGATATTTGTGAATTTTTTGGAAGGACTATTATAGGGTGGAAAACATGAGAATAGATTGGTTTTAGAAATAGAGTTTTGAAGAAATTTGCTAATATCTTGACTTATCATTACTCTAGTTCTAGTTAATAAGAATTATTCCAGTCCAAAGCACTAGCATAACTCAAAATAACTTTTTTTCCTTAAATTAACTAAGAGTGAAAATTTGATTAAAAACAAAATTTATTAAATCATATACGTTTGATCACTTAAAAACACGTGCCACTTTCGTTTGCCTATCATTTGCAACTATCATATGGCTTATTTGAGCATGAATGTATCGGTTTAGCTTTTGCGTATTCTTTTATAATTGTACTTTTCAGTAATTCTCATTTATTAAACGCGGTACATTTCGCGAACGTCGGTATGGTTAATTCAGTATAGTTTTCTTTAATCAAGTAAGAATATCTATATCCAATTTTCAATTTACCTAATTCAATCTAATAAAAAATCGAAAATATATCTTATTTCGTGGAAGTTAAGTTAAACCAAAATTATACTGTAATAAGGGATATTTTGGTAACATTTGGCATGGGGAATGTAAGATATTCCTTTTTTTTGTTAAATTCCTTTACTGTTACATTTTCGTTCAGAGCAAATTTTCGAAATTCAGATTAATTAATTCCTCCATGAAAATATTTCTTATCATATGCCAAATAAATTTTAGCAGCATAATTCGAAGTTTAAATTTTTCAAACTAATCTCATTCTTTCAATTTTTTTTTAGATACAATTTTTCCTATCAAAGGATATCAAATGAAAGACAACGAATCCTCTCTCTCCTTCTTACCATCATGCAGCAGAATTTTTCCTTTCCTGGCTTATAGAAAAATCAAATCCCATTCACTCCTGCATATCGAATAGATTTTCCATTTTCGAATCAAAATGTCTCTGTCCTATCTCGAATTGAGTGCCTCCATATTGAGATGAATTTTCAAAGGAAATATCTAACAATGACATGACCGGAAAATTCGGTTACTCGTTCGAATAGCGCTATAAGATATGTTGTCGCACGTCTAGACATCCTTGGATGTCTTTAGAGTGTCCCCCATCGCTAAAAAACCTCAAGATCGACCATTTATATCGAGCGAGAGAGAGCAAGTGAAAGAATGGAGTCCTTTTTGTGATGTACACCGGGGGCTGACTTAAACGCAAATCGATTATCCTTGCAAATGATGGTTTCGTTTTTCGCTATGATATGAGATGTGACCGAAAAGCATGCCTCGAAGACGAAATAAATTCTCTCAAATACCTCTTAGCCGGTCTTGCATCCTGACAGGAAATGAATACAAAGGACGAATCATTTAGGAGTTACCATTCAAGAGAAAAATATGCACTATAATTAAAGCATAATAGTGTAAATTATATGTGTTGAAAAGGACCTGGCAGCCTGCCTACGATCCAGACGACTATAATATAGCACTTAAGGACTCGACTCGTTTTCGCGTATACACCGAAAATTTCGACGGAAATAAATTCGTCAATGAATAGCAATGATAATGAGAAGTCTTATTCATGTCGTTTCGTCTTTGTGCGGATTCTTTAAGATGGAATCCCTGTAGTGTTCCGAAAATCACTCTTGAATCACTTTCGATTTAGTGTGCGTTTCTTGTAACCCATAGCCGAATTGATATATTTGGTACTTAAGGAATTAAGAAAGGAGATCGTAAATTCTCGTTCGCAACTAAAATAATTCCGCCGTGATGGATTAAAGGAAAGCAACTAAAATCAGGATTTTGTTTGGTCCTGATAGAAATATGTCATTTTGTTAATTGAACTGGAAACTGAAAGTCATTAGGGTAAATAAATTGAAGGTTTTAATGATTTTGATGGAGATAATCGTGCTTGGATAATCGGAAGGAAAATTATATAGAGAGGTCCTTTTTTCTTGTAAGAATTATGGCATCAAGCATGGCGAACACGCGTTCATGAGGTTATTAATGAATGGGGTATGAAAATGGAGCATATTTACTTGAAGCATTAATCCTCGACACTGTTTGAATACATTTCACGAAGTTCCAAAGCTCTTTGTATTCATTTTTATAGCTTACATCCTTGACTACCCTTTTGTGCAGAAGTTAAGTAGGGTGGAAAGGGAATGGGATTTAAGTATATTATTACTCGGATAAAATTAATGTGGAATAAAAGAAAGCTATTTAATTACTAGCGATCCCTCGCAACTTCGTATGCGTAAAAATCACAATAATAAGCAATTGACAATTTAGTTAACAATACATTTTGTGGGATGTATAATCTGCTTAGTTAAATGGCTCTTTGAACACAACGTTTTGTATTTTGTTGGAATCAGAACCGTACAATATTAAGAATTAAATCATGATACTCATATTTATATGGGACAGGACCGTACTCACGGAAAAGCTTTAAGGAAATATAAATAGTTGTAGCTTGTGTTAGGTCAGGTTAGATTCGTGGAGGGGTTGGATATGTAGGCCACCAGTGGGCCCATTGTACGACTCCGTGTTTTTACCATGTGGACCTACATATCATTCAGCCAGCCTGCTCTACTAGTGAAACTAATGATCTTAATCGGTTCAAAGGACTGAAGATCATTCATCTCAGTGAAGGAGTACTCTCCAAGAATTTGTTTTTCAATTATCCGGAGGCATGAGGAATGGCAGAGGAGGTGGTCCATAGTCTCATCCCCTTTACCGCAGCCTCTTTAAATGACCTCGGTTGTAAGGCGAAGTCTTCGAGCGTGTTTTCTAAAAAAACAGTGGCCCATGACCATTCCTACTAGTGTCCGTAGAGAGTTTCTATCGAGTCTCAATATTTTTATTGATTTCCCTTTATCAATCCCCCCCATCCCATTGCAGCTTCGCGGTGTTACACGACTCTTTTTATAACCATTTGAGGTTTTTTATTCGCCACACTTTGTTGGCATAGATTGCCTCAATGACTCTTAAGGCAATGCCAACATTGTGCGTTTCCTCAATAGTAGCAGTGGTAGATCCGTTTCTGGCCAGCCTGCCCGCCATTTCGTTTCACGCTATATTTCCGAACAAAGTCGCAAATTGCAGTTTTTTTCTCAATTCTCTTAACATGTCCATACAATGGTTCTAACATATTGTATTGCAGCTGTAAGCGGAGTGCCTTCCGGGCAGCTTGGCAATTCGAGTAAAAACTAGGTTTAGGGTTAGGTTGTCGGAGGGTTGTTCCATAGAATCACAATGCACTTGGGCCAATTGTACTCCTCCTATTTATTATAAGATGGAAGTCACTCCTCTACTTCTAACCACTTGGTTCGGCTTGCGAACCGTAGCAGGCTCGAATGTTGGACGCCTCTGAGGTCATCTAGTTCTGAGAAGAATCTAGAACATAAACAAAGGCGACGACTGTTGGATATTTGCGGACAAAGACAATGTTCGATAGATTCTTCGTCTTGCTTGCAACCTCTGCAAAGGCTGTCGCTCGCGATGTTCAGCTGCCGCCACCCCGCCAAGAAAGAATTCGAAATAGTTTGTTTGAAGCTAATCTTCAGCACTGTTGGTGCTACATCGACTGACTGCCTAGTGGAATTGATGTTTGCAGATCCTTGTCGTGCAAACGTGTCTGTTGCCTCGTTACCTAGCAGGTCGCTATGACCCGGTATCCAAATTAGAAAAACTTGTGTTATGGCCGTAAGGCGATTCAAATTGTGCCTACAAATGGGCACTAGTTTGGACGTAGTCCTGTAGGATTGAAGTGTCAGAAGCACAACCCTGCTGTCCGAGAAATTGTAACAATTTCCGAGACTGCCCTGCATATCTAGAATAATTTTTGTACACTCGTTAATGGCGAATACTTCAGCTTGGAACACAGGTGCTGAGTATCGTGTTTGTTGCCCATTCGTTTCGTTCAGAAAACTTAATGTGAAACTTGATTCGAGAGCACCATAGTGATACCCTGAAGCTTTGGTGGATTGAAAACATATGGTCTTCTTCTCCTGGAGGGTTAATGGTAAGTCCTTTATCTAGTGCCCAGTTGTCTAACAGTTGGAAAACGGAATGCGTAAGGTCCCCTAGAACTTGCTCAAACTTACTAGTTGGCATGATGACAAGATCGGCTGCATATGCTATTGTGGGGTAGTCGTTCCCATTTAAAATGGAAAGGGATTCACTCACATTCACATTCCTACAGGAGAGGCGATATTATGCCGTCCTGTGGCGTTCCGTTGTGAACAGAGCCTTTTCTAGTCTCGTCACCCATCCGTGCTATGATTTTTCGTGAGCGAATAAGCTTAGCTATCCATGCTATCCATGCAGCCAGGAGAGGTTCCACACTATGGCTACGCAAGGTCTCAAGTTTGGCATCAATGTTGACGTGGTTAAAAGTGCCGTCCACGTCTAGAAAGGCACCGAGGGCAAAATCTTTATGATGGAAAGCTTTCTCTACGGTGGCTACCGTCATATGCAAGGCGGTGTCAGTAGACCTACCTTTGAGTGTGTTCGTGGAGGTATCTGACCGATAGGTTCAGAGTTGCCCCTATGTAAACCTACCTTAACCTCTTGCCATAGCTTCGGTATGTGGCAAAGACTGATGCATGCTTTATATATGTTAACCAGGTACTGAATTATTGTTTCATCCGCATTCTGGATCATTGCGGGATAGACTTCGTTCAACCTTGGTGACTTGTAAGGTTTGAAGGAACTGAACGCAACTCCTATGTTTTCTGGCGTCACGACTGTATCTACTAGTTCTGAGTTAGAATGAGATCGACACATGAATTTTGTGGCGGGGGCTCAAAGCATCCGAAGAAAAGCATTTGCATTAAAAGTTCAAGTGACTCGCCGCTTGATCCCGTCCATCCGTGAACCATCGCCTTTATCCAGTAATTCAGGCATCTATGGGTCGTTGAAGTTATCGATTTCTTCGCAGAATCTCTTTCATGAATTTCGTTTGACGGCTCTTAGCTGTTTTTTATACAGTGTAAGTGCTGTTTGGTATTTGTCCCAGTCTGTGTCAAGTTTGCTGGAGTTAGCTTTGTTAAAGAATTTCCTTGCTCGTTTTTTTAGAATATCGAGATCGTTATTCCACCAGATAGCGTTCTTACTCTATCTTTTGCGGACTTCTGAGAGCAGGAACTCTTGTATGAGTTTGTTAGTAAATTTGTTATCACACTCTTGTTAACCACTCTCTTATCTAAGGAATCTTGTGTTTTATTGGATAAGGAACTATTGCCGGTAGTTTATGGTTTATTAGCTCGTGACATTTAACCCAATCCGTTTTTGCTGGATTCCTGTAAAACCGGCTATTTTTTGCTGATCCCACTGTTTCAAATCTTATCCACATGTGGTCTGACAAGGATAGTTTTTTTGAAACTCTCCAGTTGCGGATTACTAGTGATTTCGAGTAAGTTGAAAGAGTCAGGTCGATAATTGCGCTTCTTGCTCTATTTATGAAGGTGGGACTGTTATCAACATTACAAACTTTTAGATTGTTCATGCTAAGAAATTCTGGAATTGACTTACTGCGATTGTTGCAGTCTGTGCTAGACCAGTAAGTGTGATGGGCATTGGCATCACAACCTATTACCAAGTCCCCTGTGTTGGACTGGATAAGTACAGCATCCGAGTGAGGTGTTGTTGGAGAGTGGCAGTCCCCGATCTACTGTTATGTAGATTGGCTTAACCGACTCTGGGTTTGCCGGCTTCTGAGGTTGGCCACATTTGGTTTCGGTAGTTTAAAGTGGACCTTGTTGAGTCCACAATCCGCGAAACCTGCCGCTACAGACAACTCTTCCATAGAGCTTTGGTCGATTGCAAGAGCAAGAAGTTGGCTCTTGTCTTTTTGTTCTCTATCGGAAACCTTCCATACCTCCGTGAAAAGATTTAGCAGCTTAATGTCCTGCAATAGGAGTTCAGGTTCTTCGATGATACCCGGGACTCATACGGACACTTTTGTCAGTCTAGGAGCCTCAGCACATTCCAATACCTGTAGCTTAATGACCTTCAAGAGCTCATTCATCAAGTTATTTTAGTCATACTTCAAAAAGCTTGGTTTAGCTGGTGGCTTACCTAAGAGGTGTTCCCTCAGGATGTTCCTCAATGAAGAGTAGATCTGAGGCCTCACCGACTCTGGTATAATGCCTAACAAGTCTTTGGTGTTAATGACTGCTGCCTGGAGGGATTTTCTAGCGACGTCGCTATAGGTAGCCAATCTCGGATGTTTCTTTTTTGCTGGAGGTGAAGCTGCAGTAGCTCGTGAATCATCCGTCCTAGAGTACAGTCGACACAGATCTGCAACCACTTTAACCTTTACCAAATCGTCAAAGTTTGCTTTGGGAGGTTTTCTTTTTAGGTTGGTTTTAGCACGACGATGGGCGCGGTTGCTAATACCACCTTGAGAGGGTTGGATGGTCTCAATACCAAGGCCAGTCGAGATAGTTGTGCAGGATATTGTCGACGTCGAAGCATGAACAACATCTATACCCACCTACTTCGGCTTATTCGGTTCTGAGGCTGCATCCCCTAATATCATTATGGATGCAAGATGACTGAGCTCTGACATGGAAGTCTCAGTGCGCTGGGTATTTGCTAGTAGTACAGCACTACTAGAACCGGGTTGCACCATTCTAGTAGCTCCCGAACTGCGTTCAAACCCAGTGTTTTCTTAGTGCGAAATCACAGCGCTATTTCCAATGTTTTCTTAGCGCGAAATCACAGCGCCGTTTCTTTTTAGTGCGATTAATCCCAGCACTTTCTAATGGATTGATGTGCGAAGACTCACAGCTCTCAATCCGATGACCAAACTACGATTTCCTAAAGAAAGTGATGTATAGAACTGCCACAGAAGAAAGCACAACGTATTGAGAGATTGTAATTTATTAGAAGTTACTTAATCCACGATTGCGTTAACAATGACCAAAATTTGCCGCAGAAAACTGCCGAAATTCCACCTGCAACGGCTTTCTATATACAATCGTGCAGTGACCCATATCCAACTGGTCGCTCGCTCAGCTGGTTTGAGCAGGGACCGTAATATTCTTCACAACAGCTTTGTGTGTTTTGTTGGTGCCGTCTTCTTGGTACGAGGGAATGGAACAAACTTCTCCTATTCGGTTCGAATCAACTGTCAGAAAATTGCAGATGATTGAGTTTCGAACCGATTTAAATTTTGAGAGACGTCAAATGTATGTATTCGTTCCGGTGTTTACTTCTCGCGGCACTCCAGGATCTGCAGGTAAGTTACAACTTAAGAAACAATATTAATACTTCTTTTTATAGGAAATATGTCGTCACCAAATAGAGCACCAAACACTCAGTGATTGTAGCACCCTCTTTTGCCGGGGACTGCGTGCCAATACGGGGGGACTCCGTCTCTAGTTTTTTTTTTTTTTGCTGGTTGTTTCGCAGAATGGTTCTTACAGGAAGAATGTTTACTACTATATCCACCTCTCAACATGCTCATTCATTTAGGCTCACAACGAGGCGGTTGCCAATGTGTGTCCGATGAGCACGTTGAGGAAGGTACAACTGTCAAACTTAATTCCTTGCTAATCGCGGACGAGGGTCTTGCGATTCACCGCGGCATTCTCCATCCACCAAACACCAAGAAAAACACTAACTTTTTGACATTTATAAAAGAAGAACAGATAGACACTGCAATTATATGAAAGAGAAGATTTCCGGATTCTACACTGTTACGCTTTATTATTCGTGACGTTTCGGTCTCTGCTGAGACCTCTATCAAACTGTGAAAACATTTACCAAACCACTGCAATTATATTTATACCTATATATATAGATTTATAGCTTTTTTTTGGGATTCGCTTCACAACTGTGTTTTTACTTTAGAAGTTTTTAAAAATTTTCCAAAAACAAAAATACAATCAATCTCGTATTTTTCTAATTTTTTTAGGTTAATCATCTATCACTCTTGCTGGCTGTAGTGTGCCTCTCTTCATTTTTCCATCATGCTTCTCATTCGTCCGCTTCCCGAGCCGGAACCAATTCATGTTTCACCCAAGTCCACTACAATCTTTTATTATAAGTATAATTAAATAAAAGTAGAAACTTTCCTGGATTCTTTTCTTTAATAATTGCAATATAACTATGTGAAAGAAATTAAAACTTCGCCAGACTCTTTCTATTCCCTGCCATACAAATTTTCGCATGAAAAAACAAGAGAAGAATTTCCATTTCGGACGTATGAGAGCTATCGATTATAAAATTAGGATAAGGCGCGGTGATAAGAATGTTGGTAAGCTGTTTCAAAATCATCCATATCCTGTACCACCTCCGATACAAAGTTCACTAGTTCAGAGAGGCAATTTACTTGAAAACTCTGAAAGCTACACGAAACATTCGCATACCACGTGAAACTTTATCCCATTTCATCTAGAGTATCGCATAATTGGGCTTTACGTAATATTTATACTCAATGTAAAATCTGTTTGCGATAACGTTCGTAGCGCTAAGAAATAATGCTCGCACAGAGTCGCCAATGGTACAGAAATATTTGTTGTCCCTCAAGAACTTCGATTCCGATTACAACTTCGACTACGAATCCACAAATGTACAGAACCTTTGTTAATCTATCTGATTGGCTGTCGAGAATATAACTTTCGAATGTTCTGAGCCATCGAGCTGAAATTTTATTCAGTCAGTTTTGACAAAATGGAAACTTGAATGGTTTGGTGAATGTTTTTTTTCACAGTGCATTTCGAATTGAAAGAATAGATTTCCGGATTCTACACTGTTCCGCTTTATTATTCGTGACGTTTCGGTCTCTACTGAGACCTTTATCAAACTGATCGACAATTACAAAAGAGAATTATTATATAGAAAAGGGGGATTAATTGAGTGTGGGAAGGGTAATTAAGGTTAAGTTAGTTAATTAATAGTGTTTCCGCTAATTAAGGTTATTTAATTAGTATCAGGTAGTTAAATTAGTCAAGGATTTCTGGGTACGGATTTTGTTCTTACCAAATTTTAAGGCAGGTAGCCACACTGCTGATAACTTGTATCCGGTTGAAGTTCTGTGGATGTTTGGAAATTTCTATTGCTTCTCGTACTATTCGTTGATAATATTGATTTATCCTGGCCAGAATTTGCACATTGTCGAAATCGATTGTATGATCCTCTGTCGTTGCATGTTCCGCGATCGCTGATGACTGTATCTGGTTTTTCCGTGTGCATCGTTGATGCTCGTTGATCTTTGTTTGGACTGTGCGTCCCGTTTCTCCTATGTATACTTTATCGCATGATCCGCATGGCACTTTGTATACTCCTTCAGTCTCCAATGGTTTTTTGTCCTTCTGGTTCCCTAAAATTCCTCGTATAGTAGTCGGGGTAGTGAATGTTGTCTTGATGTTGGATTTTCTCTATCTTATCCGTCGTGCCCTGGATGTAAGGTAGTTTTACCCATTGTTTGTCTGCATTTCCTTTTTCAGTGACTTCCCGTTCTGTTGTCCTTGCATGCTTCGGTTTCCACGCCTTGTTGATTTCGCTCGCTTGATGTCCATTTGATGTGAATGCCCGATTCAACTGTTCCTTTTCCTTTCGTAGACTACCCGGATTTCATTCAGTTATACGTCGAGCTTTGTGTAGGATCTTCAGTACACCTGTTTTCTGGCATGGGTAGTGAGGTGAATGAGCGTGAAGATATCTGTTGGTGTGAGTTGGTTTTCTACATACCCCGAAGTTTGTGTTAATTAAAAAAAAAGCCCAAATAAAATAATATTAAGCTTAAAACCATAACAGGACTACGACTCTGCGTAAAGCCCTAATTTAAGCTTCAAAAATTGAATAGGTACTGAGAAAAACTGAAACATTTTAAATTTTAGTTCAGTAACGTTCACACTTTTCAAGGAAATAGAATTTTTTAAAGTTGTGAAATTATGTCGGTCTTTAGGTCTGTTGTGTAGATCGCCTCCTCGTGGTGCAGACTGGGTAACGCTAAAAGATCTACAGATAGGGGGGATTAAGTCGAACAGCTTGCTGTCGGCTCCGTATCCTATCAAGATAGGGGGGATTAAGTTGAATAGCTAGCTTTCAGCTCCGTAACCTATCTATGGTCTGTGGCGGATGTGGTAGGGGGGATTAAATCGTTCAGCTAGCTGTCGGTTCCGTATCCTATCGCAGCATTGATATTATTGGGATCTGGTCTGGTCATGTTTTAGGCAGATTTCAATTTATTGATGGTTACTAGGGGATTTATCCCTTTAGTGATTCGCAAGTGTACGTACTACCTATATGGTGACCTTTATAAAGTACGACGCTAGAGGAGTTAACCTCGTATATAAAAGTCCCCCAATCTACGGTGGAACAGCATATGCCAAAAGATGAATGGTTAGTGGGTAACTTACCAATAATATGCGAACTCTGGATACCAGGCGCCCTCCAGTTTGAACAAGCCTTCCCCTGGTAATGCGGAGCTCTGCCAGGGGTGACTCTACTTTCTCGCGCTACTCGTGGGAACTATATGGAAAAACCAAATGTAACCGATAGGGCAGATGCATCCTCTAAAGCATCACAAACTACGGCTGAAGTCGTAAATAATGAGGATAAAATAACAACAAACCCTCAACAAAAATTGTGTGAAACAACAGATGAGGCAATTCCTCCAAGCACACAAATAATCAAAAGACCACCACTTAGAGCGGACAGGAAAACTCCTAGTAAGCCTCTAGTGAATGAGCAACTGTTATCAGCAGAACTGAAACAGTTAACGCTAGCGGAAAAGAAAAAAAGGCTAAGCGGAGCAGCCCGGAAGCGATACTCATACCATCGTAACCAAGGGAAAACTGCAAATGAAGTGTACGATCTCGCTTGCATGCCGTTCGAAAAGACGCTATCACCAGCACAAAGACAGGCGAGAAAAAGAGGCAGAACCTCTTCAACAACACCGCCATCTGTGGGAAGTGGTTACAAAAAACCCAAAACCACAAGTAAAAGCGCAGTACATGTACCTGCAGCAGAAGCTCAGCCCTCCACGTCAGGTACTAGTTACAGAGACGCAGTAAAAGGAATAAGGATCGGCATCATTCATACTGAACATCCTCAAAAAATCCTAACACCAGATCAACTGGAAACAATACAGGAACTCTTTCTGAAAGAGATTCCCAAAGCGGCAACTGAGGAGATTATTCCACAATTTGGAGGACTCAGGTTAAAGCCGGGCTGGATGCTGATCATTTGCCTTGACGAGCAATCAGCAACATGGCTAGAAAAGACAGCTTTAAGCATCAAGCCGGACGAGTCAACAAATATAAGGGCAGTCCGGGAGGAGAATATCCCGCGATTAGAAATAATAACGGGATATTTTCCTCATGAAACAAAAACATCGGAGGATATAACCACCCTCATTGATGCTCAAAATGCTGGTTTGTGCGCCTCCAACTGGAAAGTGTTGGGTAAAAGAGTAGAGGGCACAAACACTATTATAACCTTCTCCATCGACGGCCAATCGATGGAAAGGCTTAAAGAAAGGGGACATAGAGTATGCTTTAAATTTTCCAGCATTACTCTTCGTCCTAAAGCCAAAGAGTTCAAAAGCGGCCCAAGCTCTAGACAAAATTAGAGTAATACAAGCGAATCTCCATCGCGCAGTGGCTGCTATGGATACACTAACATGGAGATTCGCAAAAGAGGAATATTACATAGCCCTAATCCAAGAACCAAGAGCCGCTATGGGGAAAATATTTGATATTCCTAAAAAAATGGGTAAGTTGATCTTTGATAAAAGAAGCGACAGGCCTAGAGCTGCAATTCTAATATCATCAGAAATAAATTACCTAAATATACCTATCTTCATCCGAACAGATTTAGTAGCGGTACTGGTGAAGATACCAAAGGTAGGAGGAAGCCAGCAGGTGATAATCGCCTCGGCCTACTTTCCGGGGGAGGAGCTAGAGGCTCCACCACAAGGAGTCATGGAGCTGGTAAGTTACAGCAAAAATAACAATATACCAGTTATTCTTGGCTGTGACGCGAACGCTCATCACACGATCTGGGGTAGCAGCGATATAAACAAACGAGGTGAGTCACTCTTAGAATATATTACTACTAACAACCTAGACGTAATAAATAAAGGTAATTCACCAACCTTTATAAATTCAATTAGGCAGGAGGTACTGGATCTAACCATTACAAGCCCTTGCCTGGTAAACATGTGCGTGAACTGGCACGTATCAAAGGAAGCCTCACTATCAGATCATAGGCATATCTGTTTTGATGTTGAGACTTCAATTGAATACAGTAGACAATACAGAAATCCGAAACGTACCAATTGGAGTCTGTACCAATCAGTCCTAGAATATGAACTAGGAATCGCAGAAGAATCAATAAGCAGCCCAGACTGCATTGATAAAATAGCGAACGAACTCGTAAACAATATTATTAATGCTTACGAACAAAGCTGTCCTGTTCTACATAAAAAAAGAGCCAAACAAACACCTTGGTGGAACGAGGAACTAGCGAAAAAACGTAAGGAAACTAGGAAATTGTTCAACAGAGCAAAGACCTTCGGGAACTGGGACGAATATAGAGAGTCCCTAACCGAATATAACAAACTTCTCAAAAAATTGAAGAAAGAGTCGTGGAGTAGATTCTGTGAAGAAATAGACGATCTCCCAACGGCCTCAAGACTTCAAAAGGTGTTATCAAAAGACACCCCGATAGATATCGGACTTCTAGAGAGACCTGATGGGTCCTCTACCAAAAGCAGTATGGAAACCCTTGAGGTGTTATTGGCAACACACTTCCCAGGCTGCAGAATAATAGACGGAAATGAAGATTTAGAAGCGGAGCAAAGGACATATTGTCAAACTCCGTCCAGCAAAAGCGCTGCTGGTAAAATCTTCACTCCGGAAAAGATCAGATGGGCGATTAACACCTTTAAGCCTTACAAATCAGCCGGAGTAGACAAAATATTTCCCGCATTATTGCAGAAGGGGTTAGAGATCTTATTGCCAATAATGATAAGGATCTTTAAAGCCAGTTTTAGTTGGGGATACATCCCCAAAATTTGGAGGAAAGCAAGGGTGGTATTTGTACCGAAGGCAGGCAATCGCCCCATTGATCAGCCTAAGTCATATCGTCCTATAAGCCTAACCTCCTTCTTCGTCAAAACGATGGAGAAATTAGTGGATTCACACTTAAGAACAGGGCCTAACAAGGTTCGTCTTAACAGAAATCAACATGCCTATCAAAAGGGCAAATCAACCGAGTCAGCTCTTCACGGTTTGGTAAGACAAATCGAAAAGGCAAAAGACTATAAAGAAATTGCGCTTTGCGCATTCCTAGATATAGAAGGAGCATTTGATAATACTCCCCATGAAGCCATAATAGCGGCAGCTAGGAAAAAAGGTCTGGAAACGGCCACAATTCGATGGATACATGCCATGCTAAGGAGCCGAATGACCACCACGGAACTGGGTGATAGCTCATTGACAGCACAGACTTATAGAGGATGTCCCCAAGGTGGGGTACTATCTCCACTTCTATGGTCAATTGTAGTGGATGAACTCCTGGACCATCTAACGGAACAGGGATATGAGGTTATAGGTTATGCCGACGACCTCGTCATTATTATTAGAGACAAGTATGGTTCAATTATATCTGAAAGAATACAATCAGCCTTAGATATGATAGTGAACTGGTGTCGGTCTAAAAACTTGAACATCAACCCAAGTAAGACTGAGTTGGTACCATTTACAAACAGAAGGAATATTCATATCACACCCCTTTCAATAAATGGAACAATTATACCCCTTTCAGAAGAGGTAAAATATCTAGGAGTTATACTGGATAGCAAACTCAACTGGAACAAACATATAGAAGGGACTCAATGCCAAAGCTCTAAAGGCATTTTGGGCCTGTAGAAGCTTATTTGGCAGAAAATGGGGACTTAAGCCCAAAATGATTTACTGGTGTTACAGAACAATCATTCTTCCAATAGTCACATACGGATCAACGGTATGATGGACTAAAAATTTGCAAAGAAAAGCACAGCTCACGCTACAAAAAATCCAAAGATTAGCTTGTCTTGGCATCACAGGTGCGATGAAAACCTGTCCCACAGCGGCAATGGAAATGTTTCTTAACATTCCTCCGATACATCTCCAAATAAAAAGAGAAGCTATCAAAGGGGTGTTACGCTTACAAAGGGAAAACAACTATAAACCAGGGGATTTTAGAGGCCACCTCAAAATCCTAAGTAACCCAAAATGGGAGGCTCTAGCCTCCACTTTGTTGGACGATATGCCGACAAAATATAACTTTGAAACCCCCTTCAAGGTTATAATTGGTGAACGGACGGACTGGAAATCCGCGTCACCTGAAATGACAGAGGGTTCAACCATCTGGTATACAGACGGTTCGTGCACCTCCGAGGGGACGGGAGCTGGAGTCAAGGGACCTAACTTCTCGGTTTCAAAATCACTCGGCAAAGAAGCCACAATCTTCCAGGCTGAACTAATGGCAATCGAGCTATGCATCCAAGAGAACATAAGGAGAGCTCATCGCAACAAACCAATTTATATCCTATCGGATAGTCAGGCAGTTCTAAAAGCCTTATCATCCAACAAACATGGATCGAAGCTAGTTTGGGACTGCCTTCAAGACCTAATCATCCTGGGGAAAAGGAATGATGTAACCTTAATGTGGGTGCCAGGACACTTGGGAATTGAGGGAAATGAGGAGGCCGATCGCTTAGCAAAAAAAGGCGCGGAAGAAAACTTAATTGGCCCAGAACCTTTCTGTGGAAAACCAAAAGGGTTTCTTAACTCCTCAATTAAGAAGTGGGTTCAAGAAGAACATATAATCCACTGGAATAGACTTCCTGGTTTATCAACCTCGAAAAAATTAATCCTACCACATAAAAACAAAGTGGAGGATATCCTGAGATTCAGCAAAAGGGATATCAATACTCTAATCGGGCTAATTACGGGGCACAGTGGAGTAAACCATCACCTCAAAAAAATGGGCTTAGCTGAAACTGACATATGTCGTCTCTGTCTCGAAGACTCAGAAACGACAATACATATCCTATGCCACTGTGAAACAATGGCAAGGAGCAGACTCAAGATTCTTGGGAAGGGCATCCTATCCACCGAGGAACTAGCCAACATGGCTCCCTCACTTATACTCAAATTAGCTAAAGCTACTGGGATATGGCAGGGTAAAGGGGCAATTATCGTACAATAGGTTGGAAAGACCGCAGTGCACTCACTTAGTCCCTTAACTTAAATAAATAAATAAATAATGTCGGTCTTTTAAGAACGCTAATTTTTACACACCTTACAAGCTGCAGTTCTGTAGAAAGTTACGTCAACGACATAATAACGACAGCACATAAGTTAAGTGGCATACAAATGGACATCAGCGATGAGTGGATAGGAACACTATTATTAGCAGGACTCCTAAGTGAATACAAGCCCATGATAATGGGATTAGAAAGCTCAGGAGTGCCCATCATGGCGGACTCGATTAAGACCAAACTTCTTCAAGACATGAAGACAAATTCTCCAGAAGAAACAGTTGCTTTATATGGTAAAATGGGTCAAAGTAAACAACCTACGAAAAAGAAAAATCAACTGCGGTGTTACGAGTGCAACAAGCACGGCCACTTTGTTAAGGACTGTCGGAATCGTCGCTCAGCTAAAGGTAAATCCGAAAATTTGCTCTATACCTCATTTGCGATTTCAGAAATGGATACCAACAAGTGGTACATAGATTCGGGAGCTTCGCTCATATGACAATGAACAGTACAGCACTTGTAAACAATACCAAGTCAAAAATTGGTGAAGTGTTAGTGGCTAACAATACGCGTTTATCGGTCGAATGTGTAGGTGATGTCCCTCTGACATTACGTAATAATTCAAACACAAACGATTTCACCGTAAGAGACGTGCAGTGTGTGACAAATTTGTGCACTAATCTGCTTAGTCAGATGGCGAAACGTGGGAACAAGCTAGTACTTGACAGAGACAGCTGTCGCATTTACAATGTTTCAGGAAAATTGCTGTACACAGCACCTTAGTAAATAATATGTACGCGATCGAGAATCCGAGTAATGAAGAGTCGAAATCAAAGTGCGCGAACGATAATGAACAAGTTTTTACTTCGTGGATAAGTCAAGACATATGGTGCCGTCGGTTAGGCCATATCGGGTACGATAATTTCAAAAAAATTCAGTCGATGCTTGATGGTGTTGAATTTTTCGGAAATAAACTTGATCCGTGTGTTATTTGTGTCATTTACATAATAGAATCTAAATCGCAGGCTATGGACAAATTCGTGCAGTTCAAAAATTTAGTTGAAAACGAAACGGATAAAAAAATAAAAATACTCCGCACAGACAACGGTACCGAATACTGCAATCGGTCGTTTGAAATGTTTTTGAGAAAACATGGAATTCATCATCAGACAACAACTGTATATACACCGGAACAAAATGGATTGGCCGAGCGTATGAACCGGACAATCATAGAAAAGGTACGCTGTATGTTAATCGATGCTGATCTCGAAAAACATTTTTGGGGTGCACTGCAGTATATATCATCAACTGATCACCATGTAAAGGACTAGAAGATAAAACTCCCGAAGAAGCTTGGACAAAAAGAAAACCGAATCTCGAAATGCTACGCGTGTTCGGGTGTAAGGCAAACGTACACATTCCTAAACAAAAACGTGGTAAGTTGGACGCAAAGTCCAAAGAGTGCATATTGCTGGGATACAGTTCATCATCAAAGGGGTTAGACTTTACGATCCATCGAAAAAAACAGTCATAATAAGCCGAGATGTAATTTTTATGGAAAACGAAATATGAGGATCTAAGGTATTTAAACAAACAAACAATGATAATCATCTCATCACACCACCAGTTCAACCAACAAACAACAGCGAACAAAACGACAGAGTAAATGATGATTTAAATGAATCTGGCAGCGAATATGACTCAGCCCATGGAACAATGAATGAAACTATGGTAAGAAATGAATTGGAAATGCCGAATGAAGCCGATTTAAACATGATCAACGTAGATACAGAAGAAGACTGTGACTTATCTGTCGAAGAACCTGAACTTAGACGCTCCAAAAGGATTGCATCTCAACACAGAAATCCTAGCAGGGCGCCAACGTACGTTGCAGAGTTAAGAGAAGTTTCCAATCCGATAACCGTGGAAGAAGCTCTGACAAGAGCCGACGCAGATCAATGGCGAGCTGCAATGCAAGACGAGTAAAATTCTCTGATGGAAAATAGTACATGGGAGCTTACAGATTTACCAGTGGATCGTAAGCCAATCGATTGTAAATGGGTTTACAAAATCAAACGTGATAGTAAAGGCATAATAAAACGCTACAAAGCTCGTTTAGTAGTGAAAGGCTGCACACAACACAAGGATATTGACTATCAGGAAACTTTTGCACCAGTAATTCGATATTCTTCAATGCGTTTCCTGATTGCAATAGCGGCGAAGTATGACCTGGATATTCAACAGATGGATGCGATGACAGCCTTCTTGCACGGTGAACTCCACGAAGATATATATATGCTTCAGCCAGAAGGTTTCGCAGACAACTCACATAAGGTTTGTAAACTTAAAAAAACTTTGTACGGATTGAAGCAGTCTAGCATAGTGTGGAACGAGACACTGAATTCTTCATTACTAAAGGCAGGCCTAATACGTTCAAACGTCGACCAATGAGTTTATTTCAAAAACAATGAAAACAGTATGCTAATTCTAGCAATCTATGTCGACGACATTCTTATTTTCTCTAACAATCAACAAGAGGTTAATGAGATTAAACAACAATTAAAAGCGAAGTTTAAAATGAATGATATGGGAGAAGCTTCATCCATACTTGGTATGAAGATCAACAGGAATCGGTGCAAAGAAACAATTGCTATAAACTAAAGCTATTATAATTCGGAGTTATTAAAACGCTTTGGGATGCATGATTCGAATGCAGTTTCAATACCTTTGGAGCTACATCAGAAGCTATCTTCAAGTATGAGTCCAAAAACGGATATTGAAATGAAGGAAATGACCCAAATTCCTTATCAAGAGGCCATAGGCAGCTTAATATATTTGGCTCAAGCAACAAGACCGGATATCAGTTTTGCTATTAGCAGTTTAAGCCGATTTAACAATAATTCCGGCAAACCGCATTGGACAGCGGTTAAGCGAGTTATGAGGTATTTAAAAGGTACAATAAATAAGCAATTAATTTATTCCAGAAATTCATGTGAATTAACTGGATACTGCGATGCCGACTGGGGAGCTGATTGTGATGACAGAAGATCAACTACAGGCTATGCTTTCCTAATGCAAGATGGGACTGTTTCTTGGAACTCCAGAAAACAACCAACAACCGCCCTATCTACTACTGAAGCCGAGTTCATGTCCATCGTTGGGGCCACACAGGAAGCAGTTTGGCTTAAGCGACTTGAAAACGAGCTGCTTAGGAATTCAACAAAGTGTATCACAATTTTCTGCGATAACAAAAGTGCTATTCACTTGGTATCGAACAACGTCTACCGTGCGCGAACTAAACACATCGATATCAGGTACAATTTTGTTCGTGAAAAATTGAATGAAGGATTGATTAAGCTGGCCTACATAAGAACTAATGATATGATTGCGGACATGATGACTAAGCCGATTATTGCTAATAAACAATTGATGTTTTCCAAAGCCTTAGAGTTATCTGAATAGCAAAGTTAAAACTAAATGAATCAATCTTTCTTGAACCAAATTACTAAATTACAATTAATCTTTGATTGAAGTATTTTTATTCGTATGAATTGTTAAATCTCAATTCTGGTGTGGATGTTGTATTTAAGACTTGATATTTGTATTATATTGGCAACACTCTTGTTTCTGTATTACAACCAACTTCATGTACTTATTGTGAATAAAATCCTTCTTCTTGCGTTAACGACGAAACAGAGCAAACGTTTCTTTTGTTCAGTACCGCGTGTTTATTTCCCATACAAAAATAACATAGCAGGACTGAAGCTCATCGGTTAATTTTTCTCGATATTAATAACAATGCTAATTAAGGAATCTATACAAAATTTTAGCTCGATGAAAGCTATACGTGTTGAGAAAATTGGCTTAGAGTATTTCATGAAAAAGTGCAGTTTGTATGGGAGGTGGTGGAAGGAGTGAGTGGTTTATAGTGATTTTTCGAAAAACAGCTAGAATCATTATGCAATTGATTTATTTTAAATTTTAGATCTGTGATTTTCACATTTCCAAGAAAATCGAACTTTTGTAAAGTAGTGGAAATGTGTCACATTGCACGGGAGGGGCTAGAAATAGTGAAGATTACCGGTTAGTTTTTGCCTGATATTAATAGAAATATTAATTAGGGATTTGGTACAAAATTTTAGCTCGATGGAATTTATACGTACTGAGAAAATTGGTGTATAGTATTTAATGAAAAAGTGTAGTTTGTATATGAGGTGGGCGAAGGAGGGGGGGGGGGGATTTAAATAATTTGTATACTTGAAGATTGCATTTGTAATAGAAATAATATATTATAAATTTCAAATTAATAGCTCATATAGTTTACAAGAAAATTTGATTATTACATATTATTAAAAATGAGTCACTTTGGTTGGGAGGGGGCAGAAGGCGTGAGGGGAGGGAAATAAAACCAAAAGCAGATTACATCTCGCAGCATACCTAATAAACTGCGAAAGTTTCATTATAATCGGTTCAGCCGTTTTTGCGTGAAAGCCGGACAGACAGACAGACAGACGGACAGATAGAGAAGAATTTAAAAAATGTGGGTTGGATGGGAGGGGAAGAAGGCGTGAGAGGAGGGAAATAAAACCAAAAGCAGATTACATCTCGGAGCATACCTAATAAACTGTGAAGTTTCATTATAATCGCTTCAGTCGTTTTTGCATGAAAGCCAGACAGACAGACGGACAGATAGACAAGAATTAAAAAAACGTGAGTTTCTGCTTAGTTATTGCTAAAATAAAGCAAAAAAGTAATTTATAGCCTTTTCTAAACAAATAACAGACAAACACTGTAATTATATTTATATCTATAGATACTCTCATATTTCATTCTTATGGAATGAAGAAAGTTGACTCGAAACAATCCCCTACTCTCAAACTTTTTGAAATTAATCACCGTCAGGAATACTGTCAAATTACTTTCCCAAATAAACATTTCGCGTGCGTTGGATCACGGCGAACAGTCATGTTATTAGTTTTAGTTTCAAGCACAAACTATACAACGTATAGAAAATCACTCGTTTCACTTCTAAACAACATAGAAACAAGACGAATGATATTACCCATCATCTGATAGAATTATCCCTAAGGATATGAAAACTTCACTCTGACTATACATAATTGATATTTAACTAATTGCTTATCTTGAGTCAAAACAGATTAATTTTCTCATAAACTATAGGTATCTCTCCTATACAACTAGCTCGTAGTCTTGTATATAATAGTCAAGTGTAACAACATAAAATAACTTACCATCCTTGTAGATATATTCCAAGTTGTTCCTAATATCATCCCAAAGCCATGTCGGTCTTTATGGATCTGCTCTCGAAATAGAATACCGAACCTCGTAGTTAGAAGAAACACCATATCGCCTATAAACTAAAGTTGATAGTATGAATTTGTAGAGTATTATTAACTAAAACCTCTCGAATGTTTTCAAGGCATCCTTATAGCCAAATCGGTCTTACGAGACGATGGTATTACCAATGTCTGGGGTGCATATATTGCATAGCTATATAGAACTTATATAGATTGAGTGCCCCTCAGGTCCTAGCTGACTGGTTCGGTTTCGGTTATGGCTTCCACATCTGTGCTACTCTATGCTAGAGTGCGACTCTGTTTACATTTGTAGTTGCTAAATCTCCTGCAAATATTTGAGTTCTCGTTAGACGAGGTTGGATAGATATAGGGACAGAATTCTTCTTCTGGCTTAACATTTTACATAGAACCCATTGGGACGATAGCGCTATGAATTGGCGGAAGACCCTTTCCGCTCTTGTCTTAATTCCCCTTATCGACACAAAGTTTCTGGAGGAGTATTAATTGTACAAATAATATTTCAAGTTTGGGGAAGATTTCGCCGGATGTGTTTGTGTTAGTCTTTTCGGGTAAATATGCCTTAAAGGCTTCTAAAGTAGTCTCAATAGTAGTATCAACGGCCGCATAGAAAGCATACCACACAGAAATAAGACATACTCGTCTATAAGTTAGTTCTTATTATTACGAAGAGTGTCATTGAAGCTGTAAGCGAGATTATCCAAAGAGTAAGATACAATTAATTACGTAAACTTTTGAGTTAATAAATTTTTGGAAAATTTAGTTAAATATTTCCGTAAAGAAAATAAGGGCTTCTTTTGAGAAGAAGAAGATATACTTGAATCTGTAGTCTGTTTGCACTTAGACGATGAAGTATTTTATGTTTTCTGTTTTGAAATTGTTGTAACTTCGTTATTGGTTTTGCGGTCATGGTTTACAAATAAATGTAAAACTATTGCCGTCGGAGTAAAATGTATTAATTAGGGAGAATCGGAAATTTATTGGAACTGTACAGAATTTGCTTGTCAGGAATTGTTAAGCGGTCCTTTGGGAACAGCATAATACTTTTTTGATGCATTACTATCATTTTTGGGTGTAACCTAGTGGGTAGCGTGTTAATCTACAATGCGAAGGTCATGAGTTGAAATCCCGGTCGACGTATAGTTCCAGCACATTGCCTGCTTGGGTATTCCTTGGTTACCTCAATCTACAAAAATAAAAATTTCGAAGATAGAGGATTGTGTGAAAGTGTAATAACCCTTCCACAATAAGTAATGAAAAATGTTAAGGAACCTGAAGTTCAGGATGCCAAGCCCCGTTTTGCGCTGTAGTGCCATTGTAGAAGTAGACTATCATTCCTATGGTACTAATCAGAACCTACCCCGACAGCACCACCTCGTTAGTGCTATCCAAATAACACTTGCAAAATACTTGACAAAAAATTAAGTAAATTAACTTTCGAGCCATTCCCTAACAATGGAACTCCGCAATCTTAAAGAAATCACAAAAAGTACAAGTAGGACCTTTTCCAATTAGTTGAAAACTTTTTAATACTTGTGAAAAAATTCGCAATACTATTCCCTATTTGACATGTTCCAATTACATTTCTTTGATATGTCATTCCTCCCCCCCCCCACCTGGCTCAATAAAATTCCAAACCGAAATAATTTCAATTTTCCAACTAAAACTAATTTGAAGTTATAAGCAGAAAATTGTTTTCTTTTTCACTCCTCCATCACATCTTTACATATACATACATATATCTTTTCCGGCATCACTTCTGCTTCGTCCGGCTCCTTCCATCCGGCTATGTCCCTCTTCGTAATGTACGATTTTCTTTGTTTAACGTGGAAATATATTTTATTGACAGTTTCATTACGTAACAAATGACTTTTTGCGCGTCACCACTGTTTTGTGTTCATCGAGAAAATTGTGTTTTTCATTTATGTGTTCAAACGAAAAAAAAAAAAAAAATGTGATAAAGTCGAGTTCAGTTTGGTCCTTTGCTGCTCTACCATCGGTGTCTTTTTTTTCGTCCTTTTTCGCACTCGAATGACCTTTTTCGGGCTTTGTATTCTCACCAAGGATCTAAGGAGAGGACTATTATGATAAGGATGAAGAGGAGTGCGAAAGACGGAAAAGGTCGAGAGAGATGACAGCTTTTGTACTTTAAAAACTAACTTCCTAGCTTTTCAGAGATTTTTCTCCAATTGGAAACTGGGGACTTATATGTATGTTCTTATGGGAGAGAACCGGTATTGAAGTATAACCTCTTTTGTACAAAACTTTCGGTATTGTTGCTATTCGTCCGATGGTCGAATTCAACTTTCTATTGAGCACATTGAAAGTGTTTCAAATTTTTAATTTCGTTCCGGAAGAAAAGGATATTTCCATGGTCGCAACTATTTGTATATTGTGGTGGTCGTGTAATACTTCAGAAACAGGATCTAATTAAATTTTGTTAACCCATACTTTTTTGTACTTCTGAAAACCTTTCACAAATTAATGAAATTTTTTTCCCAAAATATTGACATTTGTACGTGGGTTAATAAAAGAATCAAGGATATAATTATTTCACATTAACGAGCGATCTCGGCTTTTATTGAACCCTTAATAAGAATCAGGTCAAGGGGGTTTTAAAACTCAGAAATAATTTGGGATTTGTAATGCAAAAAAAATTGAGTGTAAAGTGTAATCATAAGAGTTCTTCGTAGAATTTCCATTGGAATTGAAAATAGGTGTCCGTTCGTTCAAAAATATCAGTTCCCCATATCGCCATATCCCCAAAGCAGGAGTCTTGCTTTGAAGATATACAACGAAATTTTCGATCAGGTTGTTTGCTTAAATACTCATAACTTCCCAACATTCAAGAAGACGTCACAACGATACCATCTCTTAGGGATTCCTGGGACCTTAAACGGGATGTCAAAATTCGCGGTAAATGATGGTAAGGCGTTCCAGCGGAAATCCAACCCTACGTTCAAATCTCTAAGAACTGGGTAACACTCAATCAATCAATTGATCAATTTCCAATCCCCTCTAGGGGTTTTGAATAGAAATAGTTTTTTTTTCCACGAGACACGATCCTGAACGGTCTTTATTGTGAAAACTCACTGAAATTAAACACCAAGAGCGTAGCCAACGAAACGAACTCTTTGTCTCTTAGAAGATCCGTATACCGCATGGAAACTCGCTTTCTAGGCGGTGTTCTATTTAAGACAGGGTGCACGCTAGTATCCAGCTCATTCACTGGGTCTACATCACATGTTGGGATAGTCATCCAGGTTGGGGGTTGAGCGATATGTTAACAGATCATTCTCGAAAAAAAACAGATGTGTTTCGAAACCTGATCTCTGCAAAGGACAGGAGCTGTGAGAACGCTTCAGGTGAGCAAATACATGTAAACACCACAGGACTCTAAGAAACTAAATTATTAGATAGCGAGATTACTGACAATTTGGAACAATTTTCAAAAATGGGAAATTTTCGGGAAGCCAGAAGTTTGGAGTTGCCGACAACAAGTTTAAACACCAAGCTATAATCTTCAAATCCGTCGATGAACGATTGTGTG
This sequence comes from Chorisops tibialis, assembly GCA_963669355.1. NCBI lineage: Eukaryota > Metazoa > Arthropoda > Insecta > Diptera > Stratiomyidae > Chorisops > Chorisops tibialis. The sequence continues at coordinate 163,458,514 of OY770263.1, read as the reverse complement.
AAATCCAGTTTAAGGCAAGATTCCTTAAGGGTCGGGTTATTAAGGTCCACGCTCAACGGTAGGCAAATACGACGAAGTTAAAGATAATTTATACGGCACCTTAGAACCTACATTTGACTCCCTTCTCTTTTAAAATAGAATTAGGTAACTTCAACGTGAAAGTGGGACAATTGGAAGGCACATCTGCCATGATATTAATAACGACAACAGCCAGAGGCTAACTGATTCCGCCAACAGCTAGAGCCTTATTGAAGGCTCGACATTAATCTTCAAATCTTCAGGTATCTAAAAAAGGTAAAGGTAAAAGGGAAGGAACTGGCATTGCGTGCAGGAGTAAGTGGTAAACAAGTTAGTTTGACTGCACTGAAGGTCCTAACCGCGTGCAGCTGCAATTCATCCATTGCATGGAAAGAATTGGGAAGAACCTGAACTTTCCGACTTTGTTGGATTCCGGAGCATCGGGATACATCTGGAAACGAAATGGTGGAGAGGCTGGCTAAGGACGGATCTGCTGCTGCCACCGTTGAGAAAACGATCAACATTGGCATTGCCTTGAGAGTCATTAAAATAATCTATCTACGGTAACAAAGATCGGAGAAGATAAAATCTCAAAGCGACTCGTGTTACACCGCGAGGATGAAATGGAGAAGGTTTGATAGCGGAAGATCAAAAAAAATATTGAGACTCGACAGAAACTCACTACGGACACTAGCAGGTACAGCCACGGGCCACTGTCTTTTTAGAAAACATGCTCACTTCGCCGACAACATTTGTAGGAATAGTGAGGAGGATGAGAACGTAGAACATTTTCTTTGCCATTGCACATTCCTCCGAACAATAGAAAGACAAATTCTCGAGTATTTCTTCGCCCATCTCAATAATCTTCAGTCCCTTGAACCATTGACGGTTATTAGTAGAGCACGCTGGGTAAATGATTTGTACGTTCACATGATGCAAATATGGAGGTGTACAATAGACCCATTGGTGGCCGGCCTACGTACATTGGTGTTCAACCCCCATTTAGCACACTACTTGCGTGGGTATATCTGGGTAGCTGCAATTTGCGAAAATGAAAACTCGTAGATAGAGGGTTGGGCGAAGGGCTATCAACTCTTTCACAATAACAAATAAAATGTTAAGGAGCCTGAATGCCAGGAGGCCAAAGCCCGATCTGAGTTGCAGTACCATTGAAGAAAAATGAGACTATAGACCAGAAAGACAGCTTTGGGGCAAACTTATCGAAGAATGGAAACGAATCCATCAAAAACAATGATGGCGAATATGACGTATGTATTATTCAGTACTGCCAATAATTATAAACAAAAACGTGCACAGGAATTTGTACTATAGAAAACGATTGACCTGTGCTTTGTTACGGCAGCGAAACGTGGCCATTAGCTCAGGCGTTCGAGAAATTACTTAACGCCTTTGAAAGAAAGGTACTCAGAGGAATCTTCCGACTTGTGAGGAAAGACTCGATTTGGAGAACGCGAATTAATAGAGAGAAAATACAGAAGTGTCAACAAGTATAAAAATAATGAAGCTACAATGGGCTGGTCCTGTGAAGTGGATGGATGACCGAAGAATTATCAAACGCACACTAGAGGGGGAAGACAATGGAAGACCAGTTGGTAAGCCACGGATGCGCATGGAAGATTTTATTGACGCATACTACAAAACACTGCTATGATTTCCCAATTGGAGGACGCGGTCACTGAACCGTAAAGAATAGAGGCGGAGTATACAGGAGGTCAAGGCCCGATTTGGGCTGTGACGCCATCGTAGGTAGGTTCAGATTTTGGTGGTGGGTTAAGGATGGTCACGGAAAGAGAATATGGAGAAGGAATATGAGACGGATATAACTCCTCTTTTTCTAGCTTGGAAAGGTTCGCACACAAAAGCAGGCTCGAATGTTTTACGTCGCCTGGATGCGTGGAGCTTAAACAGGCAATGACCTGTAGTCTTACCAACTATAGTGCGGAAGCTTTTTTTTTTTTTTTTAAGGCACCGAGTATGTGGGTCACCCTTTAATGCATTGGTGGGCATGTTCCGCTTGTCGAGTATGACGTGGAAAAGTGTAAAGTGGAGGAATAAGTGCGCATAGTTTCGAACTGCATTTACTATGGAAGTAGCGATAGTAAATGCTGAGTACTCCGACATTTCTACGATGCTCGAGGGAGTCAATAGAAGCCGTAATGGTTTCATCTCCAATTAGTTGGAACGCATGTTTTTGGATTCAGTCGAGCAGCGCAAGGGTAGTTTTGGGAGCCCCAGCCCAAATAGGCGAGTTGTTCTCTAAGCGAGGTCGTATGTAGGCCTTGTAGATGGTGAGGCGTAAAGTATTTTTTGCATTTACGAAGAATACCTAGGCGTTTGGAAGCGGCAAGGGCAACTTCGAAGATGTGTTGAGTCCAATTGAGATGGTTATTGAGCTTCACGCCTAAAAGAATAAGATCAGAGTTGTACACCATTAAAGGCTACATTAGAAGACGACGCTGGAACATCACGTTTGAGGGATAGATGACAGGCCTGTATCTTAGTGGCATTGAACTCTACTCTATTTTTCCTGCCCCATGCCAGGATTAAATCGAGATCTGAGTTCAGCGAACGGAATAACTCTCTGCGATTGGAAGCAATAGAATGCTTGTTTGATTCCGCAACAGAGTCAAATTCATAGGTGTTATCCAAGGTACTGTCATCCGCGAACCAGTGGATTGGATTGAGAGTAGAAGACAAAAGATCATTAATAGATACTAAGAACAGGGTCGGCGATAAGACAGAACCCTGAGGGACACCGGAATTGATTGGGAATGAAGAAGAAGTAACGCCATATAATTCTACTCGTATTGTGCGTTTATACAAGAAACTCTCAATCCATTGAATGAGGGTAGCATCCAGGCCAATGGCCGTGAGCTTAAGAAGGCATTCATGCCAAACTCTGTCAAAAGCTTTCGCAATGTCAAGCGCAAGAACTTGACCTTCGCCGTATTTATGCAAGCAAGAGTTCCAGCGTTCCGTTAGATAAACCAAGAGATCTCCCGTCGATCTTTCAGAGCGGAAACCGTATTGGCGGTCGTGAATATCCTGCTTATCCTCGAGATACTTAACGATTTTGCGATTGACAGCAGTTTCCATCACTTTCGAGAGCACTGAAGTAATGTCTATTGGGCGGTAATTGGCGGGGTTCGCTTTGCCTCCTTTCTTGGGAATTGGCTGAACATTCGCAACTTTCCACAATTGTGGAAAGCACCCAGAAGAGTAGGATAGATGAAAAAGGTTACGAAGAGGTTTAGCCAGAGAAGAGGAGCACATTTTAAGGGTAATGGGGGGAATGCCATCAGGGCCAGCGGACTTGTGAATATTGAGCTGTGTGAGACGTGTGCGAAAATGTAGCAAAGGCAGCGAAAAAACAGAAGGTGTTGTGATGGGAGGGCCTTGGTTTGAAGGTGATAGTGTGGAGTTTCTCGCAAAGCTTGCTGCCAATAGGTTAGCTTTCTCAACAGGATCGACTACGGTACGGTCACCCTCTACGAGTGGTGGTGTTGATGAAGAGATGAAATTATTGTTGACCGATTTGACAAATGACCAGAAAGATCTTGAGCCTTTTGGACTTTGAAGGATCTTCCGTCTAAGTTTTTGGTCATAATCAAATTTAACACGATTGAGGACAGATTTACAGGTATATCTTGATTTCATATATAGCTCTCTGTTAGCTAAAGTTTGATGATTTTTAAAATTTTGAAACGAAAATTGTGTGCTGTGATGTTTCTATTCGGTTCTTTTCAAAAGGTTGTCTTTGAAGTAAGCGGAGGTAATAAATGCCAACTGATGACCTCTGTCTGTAAGCGTGTCCATTAGGCTTCTAGATTTTGTGATTTCGTGTAATGTAATGTAAGTTGAGGTGTAATCTACTGGGGAGCATGTTGGTCTACAATGTGAAATTCGGGAGTTCAAATCCCGGTAGACGTATAATTTCAGCACACTAGTTTCGTGGGTATATCTTTGCCACTACAATCTCCGAAAATGCGAAAATTCTTAGATTAATGGTTGCGAGAAGGGTTAAAAAGGGTGTATCAACAAGAGGAGTAAAATTTATTTTTTTGAATAAACCAAACAATTCTTCGCATGTTTTTGAAATTTTGATAGTGGATACATGAGGATAATGTATGGAACACAATATCTGTTAAATGGCCGCAATTGTCCGTTTTATTCAAAAAAACAAATCCCACACGTCTTGTTGATACACCCGATAGCAACAATTTGCGCCGCTGCTCTTCTATTACCTCCCATTCAAATAGGTTTTGCTAGGTCAGCACATTGTCATTTTTATTTCGTCTCTCCCAGCCCATGCCTTCTATCAATTCCCATAAAAGTGTAAGTTCAACGTTCATTAGCTTCTAAATGGAAAATCAACTCAATTTAACGCTATCTTCATAAAAATACTTCACTTAAGCACCAAATTTATCTAAGATGCAACATTAAATTCCTCTAGCATTATTACTGGTCCATTTAACTTCTTTTTCTCCCAAAATTCTACCAAAAAGTCGCCTGTAATTTATCCCATCCGACAACCCTAACACCAACTCCTTGAAAACCACACTTAAATGTAAATATGGTAAAAATCCTCAAACAGGAAAATCCTTTAGGAAAACGTTTTTCCCCAAAAGTTTTTCTAGGTCACCTGGTTTTCGTTTTTCGTTCAATTATCCTCCGCCTAAGTTTGCACTTACATACCAAGGAGTATTATGCGGCTGATTGTGTGATGTCTCTGCGAACTCGTAACTATTTCAGTCGTATTGCATTCCAACCACCATCCACCATAGAACCAAACAATGGCTTAACCTACTGGGTATTGCAGCAGCTTCGGATATATCTGTACAGAGATCCTTGCCAAGGATATAAAGTGAAAAATACACAAGTTTCGTGGGGTCGTGTATACGTGGAGAGCTATGGGGCATCTAGTATGGAACAATTAGCGAAAAAATGAGAAGCAAAAAAAAAATGATATGTGTAGAAACGTGTGTGAGAGACCCTATATTCCTGGCAACGTACCAATATAACGTTTCGCTTGTTTAGTTTAGCAGTGCGGTTATGTATGGTGTGTGTCCTAGAAATAACAGAAAATGGGCTGATGCACGCATCATAGCTAGCTAGGAGCTTTCAACTATACACTCAAGAACAAGCTGTACGAACTCGGTGATGAAAATGTTACCAACGTTTGCCAGGCAAACTAAAAATGATGACGGCTCTTTTTTTATTTTTCCCTGAAGGACGAACTGTAGGCAGAAGAAAAAATGCACAGTTTTTCTGTTCACCAACATCCTTTCTAACGTGTGGAATCGATGCAGTTTGGTTTTGCAGAGGGTTTTTTTTGGTCGTGGATTTTGAATCGGTGGCAAAAAAAACAATAGCGGCGGTAGGAATTGCGGCGAAATTGAATTAAGGACATACAACACTATCACCAGGGAGAAAAGTTTATAATGATTTATATCTATTGGTACACCCATGAAAAATTGGGTTATCTTTTCGTTGAGTTTGTTAGTGGGTTTCATAGTATTAATAAAGAATAGATTTTAATTTAGTTTGTTTTCAAGCTTGTTACTTTTATACTCTAGATAAGAGTAAATTGTATCTGCTGAAACGCGCGTAATGCTAGAAAATAATGTACGGAGCTATCAAAGAAACAAAAATGTTTGATGCTGTTCATAAATTTGGAATTCGAGTAATCGTTTGCCTTCTAAAGAACTCCGGAATTCTTTGAGCCATTTTACTTTATTATTCTAATAATAAAGTATTGTGATCGACACAAGAAAAAAAAAAACTTTGCTACCCTGAAATTTTTTTTTTTCGCGTTTCATGACTAAATTAGCCTAAAAATGCACAAAAAAAAATCCGTCTGTCTGTACGCCGTCCGCCGTACGCCGTCCGCCGTACGCCGACGTGTACGCTCAGCGCACATTAAGTCCCAAACCCTCCAAGGTATAAAGTTAATTTTTGGAGGGATTATAGGTAGTTGCGGGTCTCAGGCGGATACCCATTTTGGGGGGTGTACGGGTTCAGGGGGAGGCGGGGGGAGCGCTTAAACCGAAAAATACGAATTCAAATATCTCAACCATGGTTACAGCTAGGAAACTAAAAATCAACATACATATGGAAGACTTTGTAGACAACTTTTAAAAATAATTTAATTTTTTTATCCATTGGGGTGCGAAAAGGGGGGGCTAAGAACCAATTGTCGGCCGAATTTTTTTTTCAAATGATTATATCTTCGAAATTACTTCCCATAAAAAATTGATATTTTGAGACCATTAAGATGGCATACGCATGTGCTAGAATCAGTTTAGATAGAAGCTAATTATTGTAAGGGGAAGGGTCAGGGGGGGTGCAAAGAAAAACACTTAAAAATTAATATCTCGACTATCTCTTAAGCTATAAAATTGAAACTTAAAACGTATACTAAGCTTTACTAGCAAAATATAAAAAAAATATAACATTTTGACAAAATAGTAGTGGGGGGAAATGGGGAGCATTTCAAAAATGGCGCACTTTTCAAAATTACAAATCCTTATATCTCAAAAGATAGTATAGATATCAAATCGAAAATTAATCAGATTGTAGAACTATATAATGATTAATTTTCATAAAAATTTCAAGTTGGGAGGTGTAAGGGGAGGGAGGTGATAAGCCAAAATGTTGAAAACTTTGAGCGATATTTTTAAGGCTCTGGAGGAAGATATAAAGTTGAAGTTTTGCATGTGAATACCTTTATTTAATGTACATACAAAAATAATAATACCTTGATCCATAATTGTTATAAACCGACCCCCCGGTCTAACGTGCACAAGGTGTTTCATGTGCATTGAAAAAAACACATAAACTGAAAATTTTTGAGTGAAATTTTAAGGTAAAAACTTGAAAATTTGCGAAATGCATTAAAAAAAAATCTGTAAATATACAAAATAATAACTGGTCGAAAATCTTTAAAACTTCTACCCCCTCCCATATAAAATTATTTTTTCGACCATTTTTAAGAAATCAATTATCACTTAAATATTAAAAGTTATCAATTTGAAATTTTGCGTAAAAACTTACAAAAATAATTGAAATGAAATTACGCTAAATGTTCTGAAATCGCGCTTGCCCTTCTACCCCCTCCCATACAAAAGTATGATTTCGACCAATTTCATTAAATCAACTAATTACCAACAAATTGATAGCTATGAACTTGAAATTTTGTGTGAGCACCTAACAACAGAAAAGAAAGAAAATTGCATCACAAGTTTTACGATTCCCTTACCTCTTCTACCCCCTCTCATACAAAATTATTTTTTCGAGCATTTTTAAGAAATCAGTTATCAGCTAACTCTTAAAGGCTATCAATTTCAAATTTTGCATGAAAACTTACAAAAATAATTCAAATGAAGTTGCTTTAAAAGTTTTGAAATCGCACTTGCCCTTCTACCCCCTCCCATACAAAACTATGATTTCGACCAATTTCATTAAATCAACTAATAACCAACAAACTAAAAGCTACGAACTTGAAATTTTATACAAGCACCTTACAAGAGAACCGATATAAAACTACATATCAAATTTTACAATTCCTCTACCTTCTCTACCCCCTCCCATACAAATGTTCGGTTTCGTGAATGTAAAATATACCGAATTTTATGGAAATTCTATGCAACTTCGTCTATGAAATACATTCTATACAGAGAATATTGGACGTAATTCAAGCAATTAATTAAAAAGCTATTAACATCCACCCACACTTACTGTTACCCCTCCTCCTCCCCTCATAAAAACCCAAACTTGCAGAAACGAATGAAATATTATTAAATTGACAACAGCCCTGCCCAAGAACTCTCTTTCACTTAGTCTTCCCTAACCACTCTAACCTGCATATTGACTTTCCACTCATCCGCAACTTGTCCCAAGAATAATAAAGTTTCGCCCGACTTGTTGGCAGTTTATTTATACTTTAGATGAAATCGGAGAGTACATTGTGTTTGCCTTGCCGTTTGTAACGCTAAGAATTAATGCTCGCACAGTCCCCAAGCGTACAGAAATATTTGTTGTCGCTCAAAAATCTCGATTCCGAGTCATTGTCTGTCTACCTACAACATAACGCTCGAACGCATTAAGCTATCGTACTAAAATTTTTTTTATGTCATTTTTAACAAAAAAGAAACTTTAAGTTCGTGGACGGCCTACATAACTTATTCGTTTATGGGATGGGGTATCCCATACAAATTTTTTGAAATTTTAAGAAATTGATTTTTCTCCAAAACTAACTATCGACTTAATATTTAAGTCAAAGTATAATGGTGTGAGTAACACTAATGTGATTGATTCGATCTCCTTCCTCCTTCTACTCCATGCCATTGAAATGCATAACTTTGAAATATGTATTTTTTCGATTTTTATTGAAACCAGCAAAGCTAGATAGGCAAATTTTGGCCAAATTGTCTATACATATAAATATAATTGTAGTGTCTGTCTGTTATTTGTTTAGAAATGGCTATAAGTTACTTTTTTGCTTTCTCTTAGCAATAACCAAGCAAAAACTCACGTTTTTAAAATTCTTCTCTGTCTGTCCGTCTGTCTGTCTGTCTGTCCGGCTTTCATGCAAAAACGGCTAAGCCGATAGTAATGACACTTTCACAGTTTATTAGGTATGCTCCGAGATGTAATCTGCTTTTGGTTTTATTTCCCTTATTTTAATAGTATGTAATAATTAAATTTTCTTCGAAACTATAAGAGCTATTCATTTGAAATTTAGAATATATTATTTCTATTACAAATCCAATCTTTAAGTATACAAATTATTTGAATCCCTCACTCCTTCGCCATGGAATCATCATGGGCTTATCACCCGTGATCTTAAGACCTAACTAATACGAGAAACGGATACAGCGCCTCGGATACGGACTGATTCTGCGGTAACGACTTTTGGCATTCGAAAACGGACTATGAATGGCTTCTGGATCGTTCGAACATTGAATGACGGGGGAAGAGCTGGAGTTACTCGGTCCTCGCACCGCCAATTAGGGGTCGACCGTGGAGCACTATAACATCCAAATCTTGGGCTTGAGCGAGGTCAGGTGGACAGGATCAGGAGAAGAACGAACCCCTAGTGGAAACACTACTCTGTACATTGGCCCTGAAAGTGAAGCCAAAAATGGCGTGGCGTTCGTCCTTACACCGTGAGCGAGAAACAGTCTCATTAGCTGGGAACCGATCTCGGATAGGATTATCGTCGTCAGGCTCAGGACCAGTGTCAGAAATGTCACAATTCTGCAGTGCTACGCACCAACTAATACCGCAACATCTGGTGACAAAGAGGAGTTTTATAGCCAACTGAGTGCCACCTTCGAATGTTTTCCAAGAGGTGATATTATTATCATCTCAGGAGATATGAACGCCTAGGTTGGATCAGAAAAGACTGGACTAGAAAACGTCATGGGGAGGCATGGTGACCCTTGGGTCGACGCGTCACGACCTTGGATTAAAAGACTCGAAAACGGCGCATTATTTGTGGAGTTTTGTAGTACTCGGTAAATGGTCATCGGAGGGACCCTTTTTCCACATAAGATTCATCATAAAACATCTTGGGTTTCCCCTGATGGTGATACTCAGAACCAGATCGACCATTTGGCTATAAGTCGCTCGATGGAGAAGATGTCTCCTCGATGTGCGAGCGAAACGTGGTGCTGACGTGGGGAGCGATTACCACTTGATGGTTGCCTGCTTGAGATTGTGTACAGCAGCTATCCGACGACCACAAATTCTTCAAATGAAGCGCAAGCTTAATGTGGATAAATTCAGAGATCCCAACAAAAAACGCGAATACACGCGAAAAGTCATCCACATTGGGTGAATATGAAATGCGCACACTGGACGCCAATTGGGAGGCAACCAGAAGCACTTTTCTAACTAGTGCTGAAGAATCTGTGGGATATGTGCAAAGCGGTGAGAAACCCTGGATGTCGCAAGACACATGGGACAAGGTTGGCAATCGGAAAAAAGCCAAATTGGATATTATCTCTCAACCCGATGTCAACTAACGAACGCTCGACCTGAGTCAGAACTACCGCGATTCTCATATACAGCTTAAAAAGGCTGTTAGACGCGATAAGAGAAAGGCCATTGAAGATCTGGCAAGCAAGGCAGAATCTGCGGCTTACCTTGGGGATATGGGCTCACTATTCAAAATCATGATGAAACAGTTGACGAACAGGAATTTCACCGCCAACCACCTGGTGAGAGATGTCAACGGAACTCTCCTTAATATGAGTGAACCCCAGTTGCGGCGATGGAAGGAATACTTCTCTGATATTTTAAACATCTTGTCAGAGGAAGATATTCCAGAAACAGAACAACTACCAAACATAAGGAAGAGATAATTTCCGCCATTCGGTCAATGGCGGGAAGGAAAGCTCCAGGTATAGACGGACTACCAACCGAACTCCTCAAAGCGGACCCGGAAATACAGCCGATATACTCTTCCCACTCTTAACTGAGGTGTGGAATGAAGGAAGGTATCCGACTGAATGGAAGGAGCGCGTCATTGTGAAAATTCCGAAGAAGGGCGACCTTCGGGATTGGTGCAATTGGCGTGGTAAATGTCTACTTACTGCCGTATCAAAAATTATGGCTAAGGAAATTCTCAATAGGATTAGCGATGTCGTCGAGAGCACTTTCGAAGTTTATCAGCCTGGATTCCGTAAAGGGCCGTCTTGTGCTGACCACACAAATACCCTACGGATAATATTAGAGCAGTCAGCCGAAATGGGTTCGCCACTACATCTCATGTTTGTGGACTTCGAGAAGGCTTTCGACAGCGTTAAGCGAGATTACATATGGAATGCTTTGCGTAGGAGAGGTATTCCAGATAAGGTCATAGCTATAATTAAAGAATCCTACGAAGATTCAAGGTGTCGCGTCTTGCATAGAGGAGAGCTGTACGAGAGCTTCCCTGTGCGAACGGGTGTTAGACAAGGATGCATATTATCACCAGGTGGTGGTAATAAATGACATGTTGAAAGCTGCACTGGAAGGTGGGGAAGGTAAAGGTCTTCAATGGAGACTATTTAACATCTTAAGTCACCTTGATTATGCTGATGACGTGTGTTTGCTTGCACATAACCGTTCGGACTTAGAGTCAAAGAGGCGGGACTGAAAATAAATGTGCGTAAAACCAAGTACATGCACATGGGTTCGAACGCAAGCACACCGATTGTTCTTAATGGACAGGATGTGGAAGAGGTGCATGATTTTTGCTATCTCGGAAGCATTGTCAGCATGGACGGCGGATCCGAAAAGGATGTTGAGGCTCGGCTAAATAAAGCTCGTCAGACCTTCGGTATCCTTTCCCCTTTCTGGAGGTTAAGAGAGATATTCTTTCGCACGAAGCTGTGAGTTTTTGACGCATGCATCAAATCCGTGTTGTTATATGGTTGTACTACGTGGAAAGTGACCGTTCGACTTACCAAGAAACTACAGACATTCGTGAACCAATGCCTCCGACGCAGTTTAGGAATATTCTGGCCAGAAGTGATCTCCAATGATGAACTTTGGAGTACAACTGGTTAACAACACAAAAATTTCATCTGGAGTATCGTATGATTATGCTTTACACAGAGTCGTAGTCCTGTTATGGTTTTAAGCTTAATGCTATTTGATTTGAGCTTTTTTTAATTAACACAAGCTATAACTATTTACATGTTCTTAGTGCTCTTCAATACGAATATGGTCTTAGATCACGGGATTGATTTGACCACGAGCCTGTCAAATGCGAAAACCGTGGTTTCATTCTTAATAATTTATGGTTCTGTTTCCAACAAAATAGAAACCATTCTCTTCAAAGGGCCATTAAACTTATCAGTTTATATATCCCCTATAATGTATTACTAACTACATACATTCTCAAAAATTGCTTATTTTGCGATTCTTACGCGGACAAAGTCGCGGGCGATCGCTAGTTACAAATAAATTAGTAATTTGCATCACATACTTCGAATTCTCTCCTTCAATTATTAAGAAGCATACAAAAACAATTCATACGACAAACACAACACTTCCCCTAATTTCTTTCCAAACTGCATTTATCCAGTTTTGTCCATATTAAGTTCCGTTGATCACAACATGAGTCACCGTTGCAATTGTTCATTCCAATTTCGTGGTCTTTTCTGTGTTTTTATTCCATTTGTTGTCTTATTCAAGCAATCAAGCAACAATCACTCCTTGAACAAAGTTGAATTTAAATGAAAGTTGAAGTGAGAAAAATTTCAACTCAAGTCGAAAACGACTATCTTTAAGCCAAAATGGATATTCTTGTCAAAAAAACGCGACAAAATTAAAAATATGTCACCGAACAGTAAGTCTAGTAAGAAAACGACGAAATTTTAAAGCACGTTGCAATCCTAGTAGCCGGCTAAGGTTGTTGTCTGATAGCGACGCTCGTATGGTGGAACGATTGATGGTGACAAGGAAAGCGAGAACACCTAAAATTGCTGCAGAGGCATTACACAAAAACGTTAGTGATCACAAAACGAACTGAAAGTGTCTTAGCCTAAATTTTCGTGAGCTAATCGCTTTAACGCATTCGAGGGATAAGCATGTCCTACGAATTACTAAGATAGGCATTGAGATTCAATGGCCGAAGTGGCAGTAGATTCAACACACTTTGAGGAAACTAAAGTAAATCTTTTTCGGATTATAACCCTCATGAGAGATGTTACCTCGGTCGACCACGTTGCACTTGGAAGCGAGCAGTTCAACTGGAGGCCAGAGGAAGAATCAAACATAACAGGGCTACGATCGCGCGTAAAGGGCAATCTTACGATACTCTAGATGAAATATAATTTTTTATGATCCCAAGAAATTTTGTTTGGGGAGTGTTAGAAGGGGTGATAGCATTGAACTAATGTTTTCCCCATCATGCTAAAGTAGCTATAAAAATCATTTTATACAAAATCCCTACTCCAGTGTGTTAGATTTAGTTAAAATGTGCATTTTGTATGGGAGGTGGTAGAAAGAGTGAGGGGATTTTAGTGAATTTTTCAGAAATAACTAAAAATATCATAAAATTGACTTCTCTTAAATTTTGGACTAGTAACATTCATACTTTTCAAGAAAATAGATTTTTTGTGATGTTGTGAAACTGTGTCATATTGTATGGGAAGGGGTACAAGCAGTGAAGCTGATCAGTTATTTTTTTCTGATCTTAGTGATATTGTTAATTAAGTATTTATTACAAAATGTGAGCTCAATAAATGTTATATGTTCTGAGAAAATCGGCTTAGAGCATTTCATGAAAAAGTGTAGTTTGTATGGGAGGGGTTGGAAGGAGAGAGAGGACGCCAATAATTTGTATGCTGTAGATTGAAATTATTATGAAAGTAATATATCTCAAAATTCAGACTAATAGCTTTTATGCTTTTCGAGCAAGTCCATTTATTGTCGAATTGCGAAATTGTGTCATTCTGTATGGGAGGGGGTAGAAGGGGTGAAGCTAATCGTCTAATTTTTTTTGGCCTTACTAACAATTTTTAATAAATATTTAGTACACAATTTCAGCCCGCTAAATTTTATACCCACTGAATAAATTGGCTTAGAGTAATTCATGATATGTACAGTTTGTATGGGAGGTGGTAGAAGGAGGAGGAGCACATACATAATTTTTATACGGTAGATTGATATTATCATAGAAGTATTATATTCCAAATTTCAGGGCAACAGCTTTTATACTTTTCGAGCAAATTCGTTTATTGTCAAATTGCGCAATTGCGTCATTTTGTATGGGAGGGAGTAGAAGGGGTGGAGCGATTTGGCCCGTTCACGAACTTGTCCTTACTTTTTTGTCAAAAGCGATGTGTACAAAATTTGATCATTCTAGCTCAACGCGTTCTCAAGCTAGAGCGCGCACAGACGGACGGACGGACGGACGGACGGACATCCGGTTTTGAGATTTTTGAGTGATTATATGAACTTCTGTATCATTCATTTTTTTCTTCGAGCCTTATTTCTTGGCGTTACAAACTTTGTGGCAAACTTATAATACTCTCAGTTTCCATCTAGAGTATAAAAACCCCGGCGGTAACTGAAGGCCGTTGGATGAGAGCTATGACAGTCCGTTGCCCTTAAAGGATAACAGAAAATTGATTGATTGATCGCTATGTGCTTCTAAATGTTGAGGTTTCACAACCACTTAATCTTCTTGCTAACTACTTTATTCAAACAAATGCACATTTCCATTTACAATACTCAATATTCAATTCCTATGATCAAATAAAATTGTTTGTAAGCTTTAGCTGAAAGTGGAATCTCAATTAACAGTTTCAAAACATTGTAAACATCGAACAAATCACGCTTATAGATTTCGGATGGTACTAACACAATGGACGTACATATGTAGATTTATCGATAGAGTGTGGATGGGAAATCTGCCGAACATCACTTTGTGATGATGTGTAAAACATGTCCTAAACAATAATTTCTGATCCTGATCGGAAAACTCATTGTTACTACCATCATACCATTGAATTATAAATATATTTCCGGGAATTTTCATGCCGTTTTCTTCTCATAAATGTGCTGAATGCGTTGTCATTGTCGCGGATTTTGCATAGCTATTTCCAAATACCACACTTCCGGAACACACACTCTCAATATGTAATGTCAATAATAATATTATGACATGTAAAATGCAAATATCTATTAGTTTTAAGGGTCAGAAAAGCTCTGAAAGCGCGATGCATGTGAAGAGATGATGAAAAATAGTAATAAAATTGAAAATCATCTGATATTTCAATTATAGTAGATGCCACTAACACAAAATCCGTACAATTATGATTATGCATACGCGATTTTACTTTATTATTTTAATAATAAAGTATTGTGATCGGCTTGGAGAAAAAAAAATTTGCTTCTGCTGAAATTTTGTCTTTTCGCGTTTCACGACTAAAATAACCTAAATAAACTGCCAACAAGTCGGGCGAAACTTTATTATTCTTGGGACAAGTTGTGGATGAGTGGAAAGTCAATATGCAGGTTAGAGTGGTTAGGGAAGGCTAAGTGAAAGGGAGTTCTTGGACAGGGCTGCTGTTAATTTAACAATTTTTCACTCGTTTCTGCAAGTTTCGCTTTTTATGAGGGGAGGAGGAGGGGTAATAGTAAGGGTGGGTGGATGTTAATAGCTTTTTAATTAATTGCTTGAATTACGTCCAATATTCTCTGTATAGAATGTCAGTTTCATAGACGAAGTTGCATAGAATTTTCATAAAATTCGGTGTATTCTACATTCACGAAACCGAACATTTGTATGGGAGGTGGTAGAAAAGGTAGGGGAATCGTAAAATTTGATATGTAATTTTATTTCGATTTTCTTGTAAGGTGCTTGTATAAAATTTCAAGTTCGTAGCATTTAGTTTGTTGGTTATTAGTTGATTTAATGAAATTGGTCGAAATCATAGCTTTGTATGGGAGGGGGTAGAAGGGCAAGCGCGATTTCAAAACTTTTAAAGCAACTTCATTTGAATTATTTTTTTAAGTTTTCATGCAAAATTTGAAATTGATAGCTTTTAAGAGTTAGCTGATAACTGATTTCATAAAAATGCTCGAAAAAATAATTTTGTATGGGAGGGGGTAGAGGAGGTAAGGGAATTGTAAAACTTGTGATGCAGTTTTCTTTTTTTTCTGTTGTAAGGTGCTCGTACAAAATTTCAAGTTCGTAGATTTTAATTTGTTGGTTATTAGTTGATTTAATGAAATTGGTCGAAAACATACTTTTGTATGGGAGAGGGTCGAAGGGCAAGCGCGATTTCAAAACTTTTAACGTAATTTTATTTCAATTATTTTTTATGCAAAATTGCAAAAAAAAATGGTAGCTTTTAATAGTTAGGTGATAATTGATTTCTTAAAAATGGACGAAAAAATAATTTTGTGTGGGAGGGGGTAGAAGTTTTAAGGGTTTTCGACCAGTTAATATTTCGTATTTTTGAAGATTTTTTTTAAATGAATTTCGCAAATTTTCAAGTTTGTACCTTAAAATTTCACTCAAAAATTTTCAGTTTATGTGTTTTTTTCAATGCGCATGAAACACCTTGTGCACGTTAGACCGGGGGGGTTGGTTTATAACAATTATGGATCAAGTTATTATTATTTTTCTATGTATATTAAATAGAGGTATCCACATGCAAAATTTAAACTTCGTATCTTTCTCCAGAGACCTAAAAAAATCACTCAAAATTTTCGACATTTTTGCTTATCACCGCACTCCGCTTACACCTCCCAAATAAAATTTTTACCAAAATTAACCATTATATAGTTCTACAATCTGACAAATTTTCGATTTGATATCTGTACTTTTTTTTGAGATATAAAGATTTGTAATTTTGAAAAGTGCGCCATTTTTGAAATGCTCCCCATGTCCCCCCACTACTATTATTTCAATATGTTATGTTTTTTTTGTATTTTCCTAGTATAGCTTAATATAAGGTTCAAGTTTCAACTACATAGCTTAAGACATAGTTGATATATTAATTTTTAACTGATTTTTTTTGCACCCCCCTGACTCTTCCCCTTACAATAATTAACCATTCTCTAAGCTGGTTCCAATGGAACTATATTTCACCTTGATGGTCCCTAAATATGAGTTTTTTACGATAAGTAATTTCGAAGATATAATCATTTGAAAAAATAATTCGGCCGACAATTTGTTTTTAGCCCCCCCCCCCCCCTTTTCGGACGTCAATGGATAAAAAAATTAAATTATTTTTAAAGTTTGTCCCACAACAGTTTCTATATCTCTGCTGATTCTCAACTTTCTATCTGCATTCGTGGTGGAGATATTAGCAAGTGTAGTTATGTACGGCGTACGGCGGAGACGGATTTTTTTTTTGCAATTTTAGGCTAATTTAGTCATAAAACGCGAAAAAAAAACAGTTTGATAAAGGTCTCAGCAGAGTCCGAAACGTCAAGAATAATAAAGCGTAACAGTGTAGAATCCGGAAATCTTTGCTTTCCATTTACGAACAGATTAATACATATTGGTGAGTCTATTGAAGGCCGCCGCGGAAATGAGCAATGAATGCACCATAATGCGCATATTGGACAGATTTACCGCTGTATAAGAATGTATGCCTACCAAACTTCTTTAGAGGTGGATCTTCTGATTTCCGGCCTCTTCCCTAACTAATCGATCGCGAACACGTCTGTATTTTAGATTGAAATTAAATGAATTCGAGGTAAAACTATAAATTTATAAAGGATAAGTAAATTTGTTTACTCTGAGTTACGCGATTTGTTCGTTAGCCAGTCTACTGCGGCGTATTATAATTACGTCAGTAGAATCAAGCGATCAATCAAGGATAAGCCTAAGTAGTTCTGGAATTTTATGAGTTCCAGAAAGCACACCGATGGTTACCGCGCTTGTATGTCTGTCCTTTGACGGTTTAGTCAGTGATGACCTCTTAGTTATAAGCAAATTTTTTTGCCAACCATTTCCGAACTGCTTTCACTACCTCAAATCGAAATATTAGTCCTGAGCACTTCCATTACATGTCGAGTTCCCTTCTACCTCATTAGAGATGAATGATCGGTATATTGAGGAAGCGACCGTTTTGAAGTTTATTTCAAGCATGGCGAATAGTTTTGCTAGAGGTTCAGATGGCATTCCTGCTGCTGTATTAAAGCGTTGTGGCAATTCTCTGGTTTTGTCTTTTCTTATATCCATAACGCTTCTCTCAGATCGGAAATATTTCCTAGTTTGTGGAAATACTCCGGTGGCAGACCATTGTTCAAGAAAGGAACCTATTGCTACTCTTTCTTGCATTCATAAGTTGTTCGAGGCTGTTGTTTGTGATAGAATGAAGTTTCATTGTATATCAATGATTAGTCCAGTC
This sequence comes from Chorisops tibialis, assembly GCA_963669355.1. Taxonomy (NCBI): domain Eukaryota; kingdom Metazoa; phylum Arthropoda; class Insecta; order Diptera; family Stratiomyidae; genus Chorisops; species Chorisops tibialis. The sequence continues at coordinate 163,440,608 of OY770263.1, read as the reverse complement.
CAACATTGGTCTACCAAAGGTAAGTCGACCACAACAAATCTAATGGAATTTTCCAATTTCACTATTTCATTGATTGAAGGCAGTAAGCAGGTTGACTGCATCTGCACCGATTTTAGCAAAGCTTTTGAATGTAGTATACAAAGCTATTCTTGGTTAAAATTTGTATGCACTTGGATTTCGTTTTACTTTCATAGATTGGATCAGATCATACCATCTAATCGTATCCAAAAAGTGATTTTTCGAGGAGCTCAATTCTCTGCTAAGCCCAACACATCTGGTGTGCCAATGGGAAGACATCTTGGACTACTGTTATTTATTTTAAAGGGTGATCCAACCAAAACGCACGATGTTAATTGTAACTAAGACAAAAAGTTTTCAGAGAATTATCTTAATATTTTTTATTATGATAGAAGGATCTATGACAATTATGTGTGAAACAAAATATCGCCCAAATGCTCGCCACGGCTACGGTGGCATACTTCTCTCCCATGGTCCATATTTTCAATGACTCTGAGACATAATTGAGGTTCAATGTCGTTAATGTGCTGAATTATCTCATCCTTTAGCTCTTGAATTGTTCTTGGCTTATTGACGTACACTTTTTCTTTTAAATATCCTCATAGAAAGAAGTCCAACGGTGTCAAATCACATGATCGTGGCGGCCAATTAACATCGCCACAACGTGAGATAACACGGCCATTGAATTTCTCGCGCAAAAGAGCCATTGTTTCGTTGGCTGTGTGGCAAGTGGCACCATCCTGTTGGAACCACATATCGTCCAGGTCCATATCCTCAATTTCTTCTTCCGTTATCATCTCGCGATGGCGAACACCATTCACGGTAACTGCTTTGCCGTCCTCATTTTCGCAGAAGTACGACCCAATGACGCCGCCAGCCCATAAACCGCACCAAACAGTCACTCTTTGTAGGTGCATCGGCTTTTCAACAATCACTCGTGGATTCTCTTTTGCCCATATGCGGCAATTCTGCTTATTAACGAATCCACTGAGGTGAAAGTGTGCCTCGTCGCTGAAGATGATTTTCTTTGTAAAGTCACCATTCACTTCTGTCTGTTCAACCAACCATTCAGCGTATTGCCGACGCTTGAAATGGTCAGTAGGCTTCAGCTCTTGAGTCAATTGAACCTTGCAAGCGTGTAAATTCAAATCTTTATTCAAAATTCGCATCAGTGATGTTCGTGAGATGTTCAATAGTTGGCACGGTGACGAGTCGAGGTTGACGGCTCTTCTGCCACACTATCGCGAACAACAGCAATGTTTTCCGGAGAACGAACTGGGCGAGCATGCACAGGTGAGTTCACATTTCCTACAGACTCGGTTTGCTGAAATTTGCGCACAATTCTCCCGATTGGGGACACATTTGGTCGATTATGCTGACCAAAAAAATCACGAAGTGCACGAAATGCATTTTGATTTGAACGCCCATTTTCGTAAAAATTGTGTACCTCTCCATGGTTGAATTTGTCAAACACTGAAACAAAGAAATGTCAAATTAAGTTGGGCGAAAAACTTGACGTTAAGATGTGACTCTCAATTAACATCGTGCATTATGGTTGGACCACCCTTTATTTTTTTACGACGTGAGTTCGTTTATTTTCCACTCGAAAATTTTGCTCTACGCTGGAGTTACGGAATCATAATACGCGTCGAATCAGCACATTGTCGAGTCAGCACATTCCCAGACGCTATTTCTTCCAATTTATATTTTCCCAAGCTAAAAACATTTCAATTATATCATGTTACATAAATTCTTGATTCTCAAATTAATATTGCACCTAAGAATTATCTGAATGTAAAATTATTTGTCACTTAGCAGTTAACACTCGAATAAAGTGGTCGTCTTTTTAAATAATTTGTTTTTTTTTATTATTAATTCTCTAAAATTCATAAGTGGCGCAGTCGGTAGGATACGTGTTATCCTTTTTGAAAAATTAACATATCAACAGTACGAATTGTGACGGTTTCTCACTAAAAAGTGCTAGTGTCAATCGCAGGAATAGCGGTGTTTGTGACAAACGACGTGTTAATTATATCGCAGGAACAGCGGTGTTTGTAAAGAAAAAGCGGATAATACCAGGAAACAACTTAACAGAAAGTTGGTGATTTTTAAATCTTTATTCCACAATCGAACCAGTAAACGATGGCCATTTTACTGATGTTATACAGCTGCATGTAAGTCAAAACTTGAATTTATCTGATTTATTCCTTTGTTATCCTTAATCCTTCCTATGGAAAACAATAGACAAAACCAAGAAATCGACGAACTATTAAATAAAATTTCTTCATTTTCAATTACTACAAGTGTTTCTGCCAATCCTTTGGAAAGTGACTCTAAAAGTGTTAAAAAAGTGAACCCAGCAAAATCATCCGAAAATATTTTAAAAATGGAAAGTGCTTTCAACAACCTCAGAATACCCGACGCAGTTAAAGATTTGCCCAAATTCGATGGGAATCCGCGATTATTGTTCGAATTCATAAGCAATGTTGAAGAAATCTTCGAAATCATTAAACATATTGACGGTACTCCCTACGGTAAAATAATACTACGTGCCGTGAGGAATAAAATCGAAGGTCCTGCCATCACGAAGACGTTTGAAGTCATTGGGATGCATTCGGTTTGCTGTATCTGCGATAATAGTGTTAACAATATCGTTGTTTTAAATTAAAGTATTGTCTTTATGTAAGCTTTAGAATATTCTAGTGCCATTACTAGAGAGCTCTTGAATCCATTTTCTTCATAGTTGTTTTACTCTCATTTCTAAATATGTAGTACTCTCCTGAAACTTACAGCTCGCCAAATCCGAGTTCTTTTAAATTAAAATATGGCACTCTCGAAAATTCTACCTTAACATAAATCCCCGGTATAATAAGTTACGATCTATGTATCTTAATTTCACGCTTAAGTTAAATCAACTTTACCAACTGCTTTTGATTCTATCCACCGTGAAATTTGATAGTGTATAGTCATATTTAACATGCGATAGAGATCTATACAAAATGTGTCCCACATCCTCCATAAAACATCACTTTTCCTTTTTGGTTAATACTGAAAATACGGGCAGTTTTCTGACTATGATGGAAATTTGAGTGAGGAATAGAGAAGACTATCTAAACACCGGGGCAACGTAAACAGTATCTGTTAGAGTATGATGTTGCGTACAACATGCTTATAACTGACTTTAATTAAATTTTCCTCTGCTCGTTCAATGATTAAAAGTCAGGTACGTACGTACTGCTAGATATCGCGTAGAACAGGTGTTAATAGGTGCCAAAACACTAACGAAGAGGTAAACACAGTGAAAGGAAAATAGGGCTTATATTTCTCAGCGTGATTTTATTAGGTTGGTTTAATCACTTGGTAGGAGGTTGCGCTTGAATTTTTTTCAATTCATTGAAATATTAAGTGTGTAGATAACGTGCAGATTCAAGATTAAGAGTTTTAAGATTTTTTTTGTAGTGTATTAAAGGAAACTGAGAATCAAGTAAAATTTTAACAATTTCAAAAAATCAAGCAAAGTAACTGAAGTGGCTAACCTCAATTTATATATGAGCTGTCCTCTGGAGCGCTCATGAAAATATTAATTCACTGAGCTTAAGAAAGTATTCCAATCGATCGTGACCTGAGTGAATGGGGAATAATACTTCAGATTATTTCATATTTTTTGGTCTCTTATAAAAGGATTTGGATTCGAATCTCCATCTGTCTATAGGTGCCTTTGTTAGATACACCATATGTGGTGCAAGCTGACAAAAGGGACAATATCTTGTTAAGGTAATATTTTCAGTACAGGCCAAAACATGAGTTTCCGTCCAAATTTCATGATTTTATGGCACCTATATATTAAGATAAACTACAAAGTGGTTTTGTGTGGTATTTTAAATTATTTAATTCATTTTTTCGAACTTCTAGCCAAAAACTAAACCTAAACTTGTTAGCATAAATCTTACCTGGCAAGTTAAGGTCCCTTTCTTTATTTTTCTTATACCAAGCTCTTTGGCATGAACAAAAAGTATTGTTTTTTTTTCTTTGTCTAAAACCAAAGCATGAAATTCAAAACGATGCAACAAACAAATTTAATTAGGGAAGGGCGGTTTGGAAATTGGGTTGAGAAATTACGGATATGCGAAAAATTTCTGACGTACCGACGAACTTAAACTTAGAGGTCTTCGACAAACATTATGTGAAAGATGACTTTAGCTTATTTTCTTTTGATCTGATTCCAGCTGATCGATTCGTACGGTGGAAACTATTGTACTATCGCATTATCGCAGCATACGTAATTAGCTCCAAAAAAGTTTGGGAGACGCTGTTAGAGGAAATAGCACTAAGAAAAAGTGGACTTACTGAATAATATTTGAAGTTTGTAACCTTATGTTTAAGAATCTGTTTCGAATTATCCGTTGATTTCATCGAAAGGACAGTAATATTAGCAACAAATAGTCATGACATGACATTGGAAACATTGGCTATATTCCATTGAATTTTTTTTTTATTTCCTGTGTAGGACCTAGCTCCTCGCTGCTCAGGTGATGCATCTAGTGCATTACGTGCTAAGTTCGTCTGTGCAATGTGCACACTTGAAGCCAATTGGAAGACAACCAGAAAAATATTCCTAGCATATGCTGAGGAATCTGTGGGATATGTGGAAAGAAACTTTGGATGCCGCAAGACACTCCGGAAAAGTTTGGCGATCAGAAAAATGGGGCAATCAATCTCTCACCCCGATGTCAACCAAAGAACTCCCGAATTAAAACGAAACTACTGCAATAATCATAGACAACCTAAGAAAGCTCTTAAAAGCGACGCAGTGAAAGAACATTGAAGATCTAGCCAGTGAACTGGAATCTGCGCCTTACATTGGGAATATGGGTGCCCAATTTAAATAAACTGCCAACAAGTCGGGCGAAATTTTATTATTCTTGGGACAAGTTGCAGATGCGTGGAAAGTCAATATGCAGGTTAGAGTGGTTAGGGAAGACTAAGTGAAAGGGGGTTCTTGGGCAGGGCAGTTATCAATTTAACACTTTGTGGAAACGTTCAAAAGCTCCTGTATATATAATCAATGTTTCGTTCGTTTATTTATGTAAGTTTGAGTTTTGTGAGGGGAGGGTTGAGGGGTGATAGTAAGGGTCGGTGGATGTTAATAGTTTTTTAATTGATTGCTTGAATCACGTCCAATATTCCTTGTATAGAATGTCAGTTTCATAGACGAAGTTGCATAGAATTTTCATAAGATTCTATGTATTTTAAATTCACGAAACCAAACATTTGTATGGGAGGGGGTAGAGGAGGTAGAGGAATCGTAAAAATTGTGACGCAATTCTATTTCCTTTCTCATGTAGTGTGCTTGTACAAAATTTCAAATTCGTAGCTTTTAATTTGTTGGTTATTATTTAATGAAATAGGACGAAATTATACTTTTGTATGGGAGGGGGTAGAAGGGCAAGCGCGATTGAAAAACTTTTACAGGAATTTCATTTTAATTATTTTTTTAAGTTTTCATGCAAAATTTGAAATGGATAGCTTTTAAGAGTTAGCTGATAAATGATTTCTTAAAAATGCTCGAAAAAATAATTTTGTATGGGAGGGAGTAGAAGAGGTGGGGGAATTGCAAAATTTGTGAAACAATTTTCTTTTTCTTTTCCTGTAAGGTACTCGTAAAAAATTTCAAGTTCGTAGCTTTTAATTTGTTGGTTATTAGTTGATTTAATGAAATTGGTCGAAATCATGCTTTTGTATGGGAGGGGGTAGAAGGGCAAGTGCGATTTCAAAACTTTTAAAATAATTTCATTTCAAATATTTTTATAAGTTCTTATGCAAAATTTCGAATTGATAGCTGTTAATAGTTAGGTGATAATTAATTTCTTAAAAATGGTCGAAAAAATAATTTTGTATGGGAGGGGGTAGAAGTTTTAAAAGTATTCAACCAGTTAATACTTTATACTTTTAGAGATTTTTTTTAAATGTATTTCCCAAATTTTCAAGTTTCTATCTTAAAATTACATCCAAAAATTTTCAGTTTTCGTGTTTTTTTCGCTGCACATGAAACACCTTGTGCCCATTAGACCGGGGTGGTCGGTTCGTAACAATTGTGGATCAAATTATTATTTTTTTTCTATGTATATCAAATAGATGTATCCACATGCAAAATTTAAAGTTTCTATCTTTGACCAGAGTCCTAAAAAATCACTCAAAATTTTCGACATTTTTGCTTACCACCTCCCTCCCTTTATACCCCCTAACTTAAAATTTTTATCAAAATTAATTATTGTATAGTTCTAGAATCTGACAAATTTTTGATTTGATATCTGTACTATTTTTTGAGATTTGTAATTTTGAAAAGCGCGTCATTTTTGAAATGCTCCCCATTTTCTCCCACTACTATTATTTCAACATATTATATTTTTTTGTACTTTCCTAGTACAGCTTAATATACGTTTCAAGTTTCAATTACATAGCTTAAGAGATAGTTTAGATATTCATTTTTAAGTGTTTTTCTTTGCACCCCCCGTGACCGGACCATTACAATAATTAGCCTTTTTCTAAGCTGATTCCAATGGAACTATATGCCACCTTGACGGTCTCAAAATATGAATTTTTAACGATAAGTAGTTTCGAAGATATAATCATTTGAAAAAACAATTCGGCCGACAATTTGTTTTTAGCCCCCCCCCTTTTCGGACGCCAATGGATAAAAAAATTAAATTATTTTTGGAGTTTTTCCCACAACCTTCTCTATATGTCTACTAATTTTCAATTTTCTATCTGCATTCGTGAGGTAGATATTAGCAAAAGTAGTTTTCGACTTTTTCCCTCCCTCCGCCTCCCCCTTCCACCTAATACCCCCGAAAATTTAGAGAATAGAGCTCACTTACATAACCAACAATCCATCCAAAAACGAACATTCTACCTTTAATGGTCTCGGAGATATGAGTCCATATGTACAGCGTACGGCGGGACGGATTTTTTTTTTTGCATTTTTAGGCTAATTTAGTCATGAAACGCGAAAAAAAAAATTTCAGGGTAGCAAACATTTTTTTTTTCTTGTGTCGATCACAATACTTTATTATTAGAATAATAAAGTAAATTATGAAAATTTGATGAACAGGAATTTCACCGCTAATCATCTGGAGAGAGATGTCAACGGAACTCTTCTTAATATATAAGACAACAACAGTTACGACGACGAAGGAATCCTCGGATATTTTCCAAACTTTTCCAAATAAAGTTATTCCAGAAACAAAATAATTACCAAACATCCAAACGCAACTTTCCTCGTTTTGAAACGATCCCCCAATATAAGCAAGAAATGGAGAAAGAAAGCCCTAAGCATAATAAAGCATGTCGTTGCATTCCTAATAAAAAGGGCAGAACCAAAAATAAAGGTGCGTAAAACCCAGTACAGCCACATGTTTTCGAACGAAAGCACACCGATTATTCTTAATGGGCAACATGTGTAAGTCGCGGGTTTTTTTAATAAAATCATTTTAATACGAAGAATTTCGGAATTCAACTGGAAGGATTTGAGTAGGCATTTCGATTCAAAGTACTAGTGATACTTTCTCCTTTGAATCTCAGTCACACTTTGAGGAAACCAAAGCGAAACATCTGTAGACAAGCTCTGGATTATAACCCTCATAGAAAACGTCAGGTTGCTCGACCATATAGCCATTTAGCGTTGAAGCGAGCAGTTGAGCAGAAGGTCAGAGGAATAAACAAGTTCTGGAGATAACTCAAAGCTGATGTTCAGGATTGCACTTTGTTACTTACTTACTTACGATGGCGCTACAGCCCAAATCGGAATTTGACCTCAGAAATACTTTGCCTCCATCCATCTCGGTTCAGTGACCGCGTCCTTCAGTCTTAAAATCTTAGCAGTGATTTGCTGTCTGCGTCAATCGAACCCTCGCAGCGCTTCCGTGGTTTTCCGTTCGGTCTTTGCCCGTTCACTTTCTCATTTAGTGTGCGTTTGGGACTTCTTCCATCATCCATACGCTCCACATGACTAGCCCATTGTAACTTCTTAAATTTTATGAGGGTTGACACTTCTGGATTTTCGAAGATGTCGTACAATTCTCTATTGTATCGTATTCTCCAGATTGAGTCTTCCCTCACAGGTCCGATGATTCTTCTGAGGCCCTTTCTTTCAAAGGCGTTAAGTAGTTTTTCGGACGCCTGAGTTAATGTCCACGTTTCGCTGCCATAGCATAGCACAGGTCTTACGATGGTTTTATATAGCTTAAGTTTTGTTTTCTTGCGCACGTTCTTGTTTTTGATTATTGGAAATACCGAATAATAAGTCTTGCTTGCCATCATTATCCTTTTTTTGATTTCGATGGGTTCGCTTCCATCCTTTGCCCCTAGGTATATGAAGTTGTCTACGTTTTCTAGGTTGTAGTCTCCTACCGTGATATTTTGTCTGATTGGCGTCTTTTCCCTAGTTTGCGTCATAGTTTTTGGTTTGTTTTCATTAATACGTAGTCCAAGTTCCCTTGCTACCGAGGCAAGGTTTACAAATACCTCATTACCATTCTCCAGAGATCTTGTAAGGATATCTATATTGTCGGCATGTGCTACGAGTTGTGTTGATTTGAAGCATAGTGTTCCCTTGGTGTCAACGGGAAGTTTCCGAATAACATATTCGAGTGTCAAATTGAAAAGCATTGGTACGAGGCCGTCACCGTGCTTAAGGCCGTTTTTTGTTTTAGAACTGGAAGTCAGGTCGTTTTCTGCTCTGACTCGGGACAAAGACTCAGTCATTGTTATTCTTGCAAGCCGAACCAGTTCCGGTAGGGCTCCAAAATCCAACATGATTTTATACAGTACGCGCATGTCGGTACTGTCGTATGCGTTTGCTTGAAGCCAACAAATATCTGGTGCACATCAATATTATATTCCCCACCGTGGTCGATCGTCTAGCTCTAAATCCGCTTTGGTATTCACCAATTACTTTGTTATTGTTGCGAGCTAGGGGTTCGCCAGATTCCAAAGAAAACGCAATTCGTTTTAAAAACAATGAATAGATAATTTATTTATTGCACTTTATACACAATTCTCACTTTAACTTAATTCGCCTTAAAACGCACTACCGATATTTCGCTTTCTATCGCTTTTACTACCGTCGCGTTCAGATGTCTCTGATTCACCCATAGGTGTCGCCAAGATCTCACTAACTCGTTGTTTGAAGTTGGCGGCTATTTATACTAAGTCTCCCAGACAGGTGTCGTTGTGTGTGTGTGTCTAGAATGATTGGCTACATTGTGGAGCTCGGTAGAAGTGTCTGGAAACATGTGTATAGCGTTTCAAATGTTGATGGACGTTTCTCGGTGTTGCTGGGGACGTCGAGGTTGTCAGATTTATAACATTACCCTCTCCTTAGTCCCTGTTCGTCCCGAACAGCGTCGTTCATTTCCGCAATGGCACCGTGGTACTTTGTTAGTCGGTCGAGATGTACCACTTTCATTTTTGTACGAGGTTTTCGCTGATTCCATTCATCCTCTGGTTCGATCGTTAACCTCCGAATGGTTTTTCCGGCTTCTTTTTCCTTCTCACGTTCGCGTTCTTTCTCCGTTTCCTTTTCGCGCTCATTCTCCTCCTTAGCGGCACGTTTACTTCCCTTTTCTCGTTCCGCATTCTTCCTTTCGCAATCTTCTCGATCATATCGCTTCCCATGTTTGGTCTTGTCACGATTATTCGCATGAAGTACTTGGCCGTCACGACTTCTACCCGTTCGCTCGTGATCCCTATTCGAATGCCTAACTCTGCTTCCATGATCTTTCCCGATGTATTGTTCTTGTTGCCGACTCGGGGTTTTCGATCTACTCTGGCGTCTTTTGTCACAACCGTGTGTAAGATTTGAACTCTGACGACTAGTTCTTAACCAAGATCTACATTCACGATCTCTACCTTCGCGTTGTTTAGCCGCGCAGCCGGAACAATGGTTGGTCGCTTTTCTGAGTTTACGGCAGTCGAGTCTCAAGTGTCCTGCCTGTCCACAATTCCAGCATCGGGGGGCACCAAACCTTTCGCTCCGCTTGGTGTGCTCTGCTTTCCGACACACACACTCTTCTACTATTTCTCGAACTCGATAGTTACTCCGCGAGCTTTGCTTGGCAGCTTCGAACGTCAGCCCATATACTAAGGCTTCGCCAATCGTTTTCTTACCTGCCAATTTCAACGCCTGTTGCAGCTCTCTGTCCAGTACAGCATTGTTGAATGCGAAAACAGCCGTATCGTTGCGTTGCTCTGTTTGCGCATTGGGCAGCGATAATAATGTGAGTCGTTCAATATCGCGTGCCAGCTCCTGAAGTGTTTCACCATTCTTTTGAGTTCGGTTGTACAGCTCTATTTTGTAGATCTCTTTCATGCGGTCACTGCCGTAATGAAGATCCAATGTTTGGACTAACGTTGAAAAATCTTGTTGTTGCTCCTGCGGAATCGTTTGAAGAACCTCCGCTGGTGGACCTCTTAACGCCAATATAAGAGCCGTTCCTCGTTCGAGATCATTCCAATGGTTGTTTCTGGCGGCAGCCTCAAATTGGATCTTATAAATAGCCCACGGTGTCTGTCCATCGAAGATTGGAGCTTTGAAACCCTTATGCGTAACGTGCTCTGCTTTCATGACTCCGACTGCTTTCACGTTATCCAAGTCCCTTTTTAGGCGCTCGACTTCTTGTACAATCCCGGATATCTTTTCCGTAATTTGCTCTTCGAATATTCGAAGTTTCTTCTCAACGTTTTCTTCTATGGCCTTACCCATGGTGTCTATTTTATTATTTTGCAGCTCCAATTTTTGGTTAAGGTCCTTTGAGGTCTGGTCTAATTTCTGATTAATGTCCGCTGATTGTTGTTTAATGTCCACCGATTGTTGTTCAAATTTCTGATGCATGTCCGCTGATTGTTGCTCTAATTTCTGATTCATGTCCGCAGATTGTTGCTCCAATTTCTGATTAATGTCCGCAGATTGTTGTTTAATGTCCACTGAATGTTGCTCTAATTTGTGATTAATGTCTGCTGATTGTTGATCCAATTTGTGCATCATTTGTTGCATTAACTGTGTCAGAGCATTCGATGCACCAGAACACTCCTCTGCACGAGTTTCTTCGATTTGGAACTCAAAACTATCTGCATTCTCACCCTCAGCCTCAAGTGTCTCGATCATACGGCTGACAAGTTCAGACTTGCTCCCTGTTGTAGATAACTCGCGTCTACTGAGCTCTTCCTTCAGCTCCGTCACTTTTAAGTCTTTTAAATAACGCGGCATTTTCACTACCAATTATTTCCAGTTTTTCCGCGATTCGAATTCACTTAAATTCACGTCACTGCTCACTAAATCACTCGAGATTATTCGATTTCACAAAATTCTCACTGTCCGTTCGAGAATTTTAGTTCCGCGATTTTACTTCGCTAATTAAAGTCACTGTTCACTAGAGCACTCGAGAATATTCGATTTCAGAAAATTCTCACTGTCCGTTCGAGAATTTTAGTTTCACTTTTTCCGCTCTCACAAAATTATCCGTTCCGAGAATTTTTAATTTCACTCGCGATTTTTAACCCGAATTTATCCTTGAAATCCCACTCTTCTGACACCAATTGTTGCGAGCTAGGGGTTCGCCAGATTCCAAAGAAAACGCAATTCGTTTTAAAAACAATGAATAGATAATTTATTTATTGCACTTTATACACAATTCTCACTTTAACTTAATTCGCCTTAAAACGCACTACCGATATTTCGCTTTCTATCGCTTTTACTACCGTCGCGTTCAGATGTCTCTGATTCACCCATAGGTGTCGCCAAGATCTCACTAACTCGTTGTTTGAAGTTGGCGGCTATTTATACTAAGTCTCCCAGACAGGTGTCGTTGTGTGTGTGTGTCTAGAATGATTGGCTACATTGTGGAGCTCGGTAGAAGTGTCTGGAAACATGTGTATAGCGTTTCAAATGTTGATGGACGTTTCTCGGTGTTGCTGGGGACGTCGAGGTTGTCAGATTTATAACATTATTATAGGGCTCAATTCTCCTTTCTAAAATGTTCGTCAAGATCTTATAAGATGTACACAACAGCGATATTCCTCGATAGCTTTCGCAGCAGAGTTTGTCACCTTTTCTTATAAATTGGGCATATTATGCTCTTGCGCCAATCTTCAGGAAATATTTCCTGCGTCCATATGTCCGTGACTAATCTATGTAGGAGATGCGTTATGCAGGTGTCGCCGGCTTTCAGAAGCTCAGTTGGAATTTGATCAGTGCCAGGCGCTCTGCTGTTTGGGTGGTTCCTCAGGGCTGTTTTTACTTCTTCGAGTGTGGGAGGACTTAAAGTGGATCCTTCATCAGCTGTTACATCAGTTATACCTGCTACTGTGTTTGCTGCTGCTGTTCGAGCGGGTAATGAGCTCGGATTAAGAAGGTGTTTAAAGTATTGCGCCCATCTTAATTTTATATCTTCCGAATTACTTAGAATGTTCTCTTCTGCATTTTTGCAGACGGTCGTTTTTGCTTGGTATCCCAATTTCATTCTTTTAACATACGCGGCTTTTGTGTTGTGTAATTTAAAATGTTCGTCCATGTTTTTAATCTCTTCATTATTGTATTTCAGGTTTTCTGTCTGCATATTTTGTTTGCAAATCGTCTAAGATCATTATATTTGTCCCGTTAAGTTCGTATCGACCGTTCTGTTAATATTTTGAAAGCTTGATTTTTTTCGGTTTAACGCATCTTGGCATTCGTTGTTGAACCAGTCATTTCTTTTGCGCCGGGGTTGTTGTCCTATCATAAATGCCATCTTCGAAATTTTGCCACATTTCTTCTATTGGCATGCTGGCGGTGTTGTTCAGTATTGGCGCGAAGTGCCTCTCTACGTACTTCACAACTACTTTCTCATCCTTGAGTTTTCCTTTGTCGAATTTAGGAACCGGTTGTGTTTTTGAGTGTTCTTGGTTTGCGATTCTTTACCAAATAGTGATCTGTGTCGGAATTAGGACCTCGACATGTACGCACGTCGAGAATGCAGGTGGCCGTCCTTTTCTCTATTAGAACGTGGTCTATGTATTTCATTTAATGTTCTTCCGTCGAGTGATTACACACATTATCTTATGAATGTCACGAATGTCATGCATGTCGAGCTTACAATAAGGTTTTTGCTGCTGGCAAAGTCAGTCAGCCTCTGTCATTACTAATATCAAGGAGACTGTGCTTTCCAATTGTCTTAAAGACTTAAATAGTAAGTCTCTTCTTTGCCCACTTTCGCGTTTAAGTCACCTAATATAAATACCACCTCGCCGCAGTCGTCGAAAACCCTTTTGACTATAACACCACGTATTTGTTCCACAACCATGATTTCATGTTCATGTCTGAAGACCATTTAAAGATAATGTTGTATTGATTTTGCTTTTTGCGTTTAGTATTGTTGTTTTTCAATGAATTTTGGAGATTCTAGATAGGATCCAAAGGTTCTATTGATCGGAAGTTTAAAGATTATTGAAACTTCATTAATACCCCGCAAAAGCAATTGCATTTACATTTCAAATTATATTAACAATAATTAACAGCAAAAACATAGCGGGACTACGATTGCGCGTAAAGCCCAATCATTTGATACTCAAGATGAAACAGAAAATTTTGTGATCTTCAGAAATTTTGTATGGAGAGTCGTAGAAGGAGAGACAGCATTAAACTAATTTTTTTCATATTATGCTTAAAAAATATTTTACAAAAAATTTAAGCTTCAAAAATTGAAAATGTACTGAGAAAATTAGCGTATTATACTTAGTGAAATTTTTCAGTTTGTAGTGGAAGGAGTGAGGGGTTTTTTAGTATTTTTTTCAGAAATAAATGTGAACATGAAGTAATGATATCTCTCAAATTTCACCTTAATAACATTCATACTTCTCAAGAAATTTGATTTTTTGTAAATTTATTAAATTGTGTCACGTTGTATGGGAGGGGGTAGAAGCAGTAAAGATGATTGGTTGATTTTTTCCAATCTTAAAAATAGTACTAATTACAAAATTTAACCACGATAAATGCTAAACGAACTGAGAAAATTTGCTTATGGTATATCATGGAAAAGGTGGCCGAATAGTAGTAAGGGTCACAGAGCGTTATCGTGATCTGGTACATGACGTAACATAAATTCTGTGAAAAGCCCACTGAAAATAACATCAACAGCTCTGCTACTGAATCCTATCTCCACCTCCTCGCGGTGGCCATCGGGTGTTTTGTTCAAAACAGTAGACGAAGAAGGGTGAAGGCTAGTGTTCCGCGCCTCTAATCGGAACTGCCATCCAGACTGGCCCTCCGGTTGGGGGTTAGGCGAAACGCTGACAACGTCTCCGCGGAAATAACTCGCGTGTCAAGGAACTCGGATTACACCCTCGGATTGGATGGATCAAACTGCAACGACTACGGCAACGGAAAATAGTCTATTCTTTTGGATATTGGAATGTGCGTTCACTACATCGAACGGGTGCACTGCGGGAACTTCTTTAGGAGATGTCTTGTAACAACATCAGCATTCTCGCTTTCCAAGAAACAAAATGGCTCGGAAGCGAAGTTAAGGATTGCTGATCTCACAAGATTTTTACCTGCGGGAAAATGGAAGGAAGCAGAGAATTCGGTGTCGGCATTGTGGTAGATAATGCGTCCAAACAACTCGTAATGGAATTTATACTGATCGACGAACGAATTTGCTTAATCCACTTCAAATTGGAGTTCTTCAGCGTTTGGTTTATCAACTGCCATGCTCCTACAGAGGAAAAAGATGATGTCATTAAGGACGAATTGTATTCCCGACTTGACAGCACTCTTGACGGGTTGCCCACCAATGACATCAAAATTCTCGCAGGAGACTTACACGGTAAAATTGGAAACGAACTGTTTCATTAAGGCGTATCCGGAGGGCATAGCCTCCATAATGAAACGAATGATAATGGCCAAATACTTATTGACTTCGCCAGCAGTAGGAACCTAGTCATAAGCTCCACCAGCTTCCCGCATAAAAATATTCACAAAATGACGTGCGTCTCACCAGATGGGCACACTTTCAATCAAATCGACCACGTTCTCATCGAAAAAAGGGCTGCCTCCAGCATTCTAGATGTCAGGACCCTAGATGGTGCGAACTGTGGCTCAGACCATTTTGTTGTTCGAGCTAAATACCGCTGTCGCATAGCTAACAAGGGCCACACTAAAAGGAGCTGGGCTCCGAAAGTGGAATCAAAAATCAAAGCAAATTCCTGTCAACACCCCCTATAGGGGCATAGGGCAGAAACAACTCTCTTCCACAAGGCGCGATCCTGAACATCGACTTTGAGCCGTTGCCAGGGCGTGTTTATTCCTCCGGCCTTCTGCATAACTGCTCGCTGCCATGTGCTGCATAGTTGACCAACTCGACGTCTTCCTTGAGCGTTAAGGACTTGTGAATAATTGTAGCTGGTGTTATTTAAAACAAATAAAATAACATTAAGCTTAAAAACATAACAGGACTACGATTGTGCGTAAAGCCCAATCATACGATACTATGTATAGATGAAATCGAAATTTTTGCGGTGTTAAGAAATTTTGTATGGGGAGTGGTAGAAGGGGTGACAGCACTGAACTAATTTGTTTCACATCATGCTAGAGTAGCTATAAAAATGTTTTGTACCAAATTTAAGCTTCAAAAATTGAGTAGGTACTGAGAAACTTAGTGCATTGAATTTAATGAAATTGTGCAATTTATATGGGAGGTGGTAGAAGGAGTGGGGGGTTTTTGGTGATTTTTCGAGAAACAACTATAACTATCATGCAATTGATATACTTTAAATTTCAGATCTGTATCATTCACACTTTTCAAGAAAATCGAATTGTTATATAGTCGTGGAATGTGTCTCATTGAATGGGAGGGGGTAGAAGGAGTGAAGCTACTCGGTTAATTTTTTTCCCGATATTAATAATTATGATAATTAAGGATTAAGTTCAAATTTTTACCGCGATGAAATTTAAATGTACTGAGAAAATTCGGTTAGAGTATTTCATGAAAAAGTGCGGTTTATACGGGAGGTGGTGGAAGGAGAAGGGGGTTTTTGGTGATTTTTTGAAAAACAACTATAATCATCATGCAATTGATATATTTTAAATTTCAGATCAGTAACATTCAGACTTTTCAAGAAAATCAAATTCTTGTGAAGTCGAGGAACTGTGTCACATTGTATGGGAGGGGGTAGAAGGAGTGAAGCTAATCGGTTAATTTTTCCCGATATTAATAATAATTTTAATTATGGATTTATTACAACATTTTAGTTCGATGGACACGTACTGAGAAATTTGGTGTAAAGTGATTCATGAAAAAGTGTAGTTTGTATGGGAGGTGGTGAAAGGAGTGAGGAAACTCAAACAATTTGTATACCAAAAGACTGCATTTATAATAGAAATAATATTTTCCAAATTTCAAATTAATAGCTTTTATAGTTTCCAAGAAAATTTGATTGACATATATTTGAAAATGAGTCACTTCGTGTGGGAGGGGGTAGAAGGCGTGAGGGGAGTGAAATGAAACCAAAAGCAGATTTCATTCCGATCGACACCTAACAAACTGTGCAAGTTTTATTACAATCGGTTCAGCCGTTTGTGCGTGAAAAGCGGTCGGACAGACAGACAGACAGACAGACAGACAAAAATAAATTTCAAAAATGTGTTTTTATGCTTAGTTAGTGCTAAAATAACTCAAAAAACTAACTTATAGCCATTTATAAGCAAATTACAGACAGACACTACAATTATATTACTATGTATAGATGTATAGATAAACAATGGTTTTATCATTTAAAAACAACTCTTTAAAGTTATTCAAAGTCGTTTTTAAAAGAGTAGTAAAATGAGTTTCTTTTCTATAACGCCAATACATCAATTCCACAACTTTACCAACGTCTCATTTTCATAAAATTAATCGCAATTCTCAATTTAAAGTGACTCGTAAAATTAAAATTAACGATCAAACGGGGACCATATCATGCTTTTTCACCACCTTTCACATTGCATTTGGCAATAAGTGACATAATTAAAATGCCACATACAATAAAACTGAATTTTCCACGTAATAATCTCGACAGAAAAGTCACAAACGTGAAACAGTAATATAATAAAATTTTAAACTGAAACTGAAAAGTTAATGATTATAAAATTTTTCACAATGTAACCGACCGAAATGAGTGAAATTGTTAAAAAAAAATCAGAAGTTATCATTTTACAGCATCAGGGTATATATGTTTTTTTTCTTCTTTAATCCATTCGAATAAATTTCAATTTAGACTCGTTCTGTATGTGTAGGCTAAGAATCAGCCCTCGCTTCAGTTGACCATCGTTCGAGCATTATAATCTCAAGTTTTGTTGACAAGTTAATTTACTTTTAGTTCCACCCTCCTCCAAAAAGCCAAAAGAAGTTGACAGGCAAAAAGCAAACAAATAGGTAAAACTCTGCTGACGCAGAAACCAAACTAGACTTTCGTTCTTTGGAGTTCTAAAAGAAAAACATCAGACATCTACTCGAAAATTTGCATTTAAGGGCTGTATATCTCGTATCTACTCAGGTGAAATTCGTACAAACTACTGCTTTCCTCCGAAATAATGTTTTCACTTCGAATTCATCTGAGAAAGTTTCCCACCGATGAAAACACTTCTCGAGCGGAAAGCGGGAAAACTTTAAATTTAAATCGTTCAAAATAATTTTGGCTTAAAGTTCGAATCGGGAATCGCTATACGCCCGAAACTTCCAAAAAGCAATGAATCGACGTAGAAGAAATAACTTCGCCAAAATTCGACTCATCGCCATTACTACTATGTACTATTCGTAGACCGTAGCTATACCCCCCAATATTTTACGACCACTCAGTGGTATAATCTTAGTCGTCGTATCTATATGGACAAATTTCGCTTGAATTAACATGAAAGGGCAGATTTTCCTTTGAAATACCTTCGAAGTAGGATTTATGTATGGATGGACTTCTTCGAAATTGACGAAGCGTTAAGATGTGCAAAATTGTTTAAAGGAATTTCTATTTTATTCAAAACGACAGAAAATGAAAATGCACTTTGTGTTTAAGCGTTAGTATGTGTTTCTTGCTTTCTTCTGGAAATTTTTCTTTTTATACATATAGCAGCTACGAGTACGTTGGAAAAAGACGTTGAATGTTACAAGATGATGATGCTCGTGTACTTTTCTATTATCTGTATATTATTATTTGTCATGCTTGAGATATATCTGTGTTTTTACGGGCTTGGTTTGAAATGTCCGTTCATAAAAGGAATAAATGAGGAAAAATATGTTCTCTTGCATTTATTTTTACTGCATAGTGATTTTGTACGAGTTTATTTTATTCGGAATGGGTTTACAAATTTAAAGCAGTTTTATTTTGGTTTTGATGGTCTATTTTTTCGATTGATTTGAAACGCATCGAAGGTTGATATCTAGCGGCATTGACCGCTGTTTTTTGAGTCGAGAAAGTTTAGAGCACACAAAATTAAGAGGTCGATCAAAAATTATTCAACTGAGAAATCTGTTTGAACTAGCGACGTGGAAAGAACGTTAGCGAGCTTGGCTCTGAAAAATATAAGTGAAGAGCATAGTGTAGTATTTAATAACTTGCTTTGTTTTGATATCGCCTGCCAAGCAATACAGCTTAGCCTTGCGATGTCGCTACAGCCTAAATCGGATCTTGGTCTCCGGTATAATACGCCTCCATCCTTCTCGTTGCTGTTACATCGTCCTTCAGATTGAAAATCTTAGCAGTGAATTGTTATCTGGGTCAATAAAATCCTTCAAGCTCTTTCCTGGTTTTCCAATTGGCCTTTGCCCATCGACCTTGCCCTTTAGTGTGAGATTGGAAATTGTTCCTCGGATTCGCCATCATTATTCTTCTTTTTATCTCGATGGGCTCGCTTCTATCCTTCGATAAGTTTGTCCCTAGGTATACACTTTTTCTAGGTTATAATCTGCTACTGTAATATCTTGTCTAATTGGCATCTTTTTCCTAATTTGTGTCATAGCTTTTGTTCGTTTTCGTGAATCCATAGTCCAACTTTCCTTGCTACCAAATTAAGGTTTTCAAATATTTCTATTTCAACACTCTCCAGAGATCTTGCAAGTATCATAAAACACACGGTTATTAATTTGTTACCGCGAGTAAGTTTATACCAAACTAATGTATGGTCTAAACCACGTTGAACGCACGCACTTAGTGCACTCAACGCTGAAACTATGTTCCTGCACTTCCGTTTAATATCAGCACCATCGTGGGCCGTGAAAATTTCTTTATCCAAAAACACTCCGTCCGAAAGTTTAAAAAATTACTAGAGATAATTGAATTAATAAACTTTAATTCGAAAGGGTAAGTTAAATACTAGTATTTATTGCATATCTTTATTTTATAAAACTAATTGTATCGCAGGAATAACAACTTAAATTTGAAGTGTTTTGTTTGTTTCGCTTAAATTTTACAATAAAAGCTAAATAAATCCGAATTTAAATCGAGCTAAATCTCTTTGATTTGAGGTGCATCTGTTTCAGTATAGAAACCAAAAAAAATGCTATCAAATTTCGTGCCTCAACATAATTATTTTAAGAGAAATTAAAAAAGTAATTTTTGAAAAAGTGCAAAAATATTGAGGGTTAACGCCTATCGTTATCTATGACTGTTCAGTCATTTTTTTCTTGAAAAATCGATAAGATCTTTAAATATTATAAATAGGTGTTGTTGTCTTATTAAACGTTATTCCCACATTTAACTTCGGCTCAGAAATGAACGGTTCTGCCTCAAAGTGAGTGTGACTTGAACCGTAGTTGACAAGGTGGGCCGTATCCGACCCAAATAAGTTCTCTTCTCTCAGGTGTTACACAGATCAACGTTGTCAACTACGGGTTAAGTAATTCCGCCATAGATGGTCCCAAGCCCGGTTGAGAAAGGAGGAGGGGAGGATTATTGTAACCGGAATGGCTATAACAGACTAGCGTCTCCGGAAGTAAGAGGGGTAAACATGATGAAAAACACTGTGTGCTCAGACTTGCAGTTTAGTTGTGAAAACTCAGACACGCATGAATACTCTGAAGCAATAATCCAGTCCAAGATCGAAAAAGATCCGAATCGGAGATTGGCGTATACACAGAAGAAGGATATTCAGATGGAGACCAGTAAAATCTTAATTATGGCATACTGGACAATGAATATATACAAGATAGCATTGGGCTGGTGACTGTGTTATTCTGTTACCTCAGTAAGCAGGAGTTACATCCTGCAGAAATGGCTTTCAGGCTTATACTACAGCTGCCTCCATCCAGTTAAAAACCTGGCAGGCCTGAAAGTACGCTCGAAGTTCATCATCATTAAGTTGGTAGTGTAGGCTCAGATGTAACATTCCTGACTAACGCTGATCCGGCCCTGAACGCAATTCCTCATAAAGGTTTGTGTCAACCCCTGCATGGCCTCACTGCTTGCATAGACAACCATGGGGTCTTAAAGTGACTACACAAATGAATAGACATAACGACTTTCAGTGGGGACCCTTAAGACATGAGTTTAATCAATTACAATAATACTAACAATAACAATAATAATAACAACGAGGAAACAAACGGAAGTAACAACCCATTTGCAAGAAGTGCGCGAATAATTCGATCCCCGGAGAAATTGATGAGCGAAGACGACGAAGAACGCAGTCATTGCCTTCATGTCCTGATGAAAGAATTTCCCCGGCGATAGAAACTGGTGAAGAGGAAGACCGTAAATTTGATGCTCTTGATAGGCTGGGTGGGAAAATCAAGGAGCTAGTCGAATTGATGGGTGGTGGAAGGCGAAAGATCCATCAAGCTATGAGAGACGTGGTGAGTGCAATCGTGGCTATGCTACAAAGTACATACGTCGTCAAACGGAGACAGGGAAGTTTGATAAAAGCGCCCAAAAGGACATACGTCGACAATCAGAGGCAGGAAAGACCGATGAAAGTGCTCAAACCTCACCATCATAGAGTGAATCTATAATGATCCACAACAAAAAAAGGGAAATAAAGGGCACCTGAAACGAGCCACCCCACCAAAAAAACCGGGAAAGGAAAACGCGCTCGCAGATGCTCGTAACATACAACTACATGAAGTATCAACGGAGAAACTAAAGGAGAATGAGCGTAAAGAAATAGGATGGACGAGAGTCATGAAAAAAAAGATAGATAGGCGAGATAAACGTCAAAGTATGAAATCCAAACCTAAAGCGGTTAGACCTGATGCAATAGTCATCACCAAAACAGGAGAGTTTTCATACAGTGACATCCTACGATTGGTGAAAGGGCATGATCAATCAATCAAATTCCTGTTAAGACCCCCTATAGGGGCATAGGACAGAAACAACTCTCTTCCACAAAGCGCAATCCTGAGCATCGGCTTTAAGCCAGGACTGTTTCTTCTTCTGGCCTCCTGCTTAACTGCTCGCTTCCATGTGTTACATGGACCCGACGTTTTCCTTGAGGGATATAATCCAGAGCCTGTTTTGCGATGTTTCGTTCTGGTTTCCTCAAAGTATGATCGATCCACTGCCACTTCCGCCGTTGAATCTCAATACCTATTTTAGTCTGGCGAGTTGTACTCCAAAGTTCGTCGTTGGAGATTACTTCTGGCCAGAATATTCCTAAAATGCGCTGGAGGCATTGGTTTACGAAAGTCAGTAGTTTCTTGGTAAGTCGAACGGTCACTTTCCACGTAGTACAACCATATAACAACACGGATTTGACGCATGCGTCAAAAACTCGCAGCTTCGTGCGAAGGGAGATCTCTCTTAACCTCCAGAAAGGGGAAAGGATACCGAAGGCCTGACGAGCTTTATTTAGCCGAGCCTCAACATCTTTTTCGGCTCCGCCGTCCATGCTGACAATGCTTCCAAGATAGCAAAAATCTTGCACCTCTTCCACATCCGGTCCGTTAAGAACAATCGGTGTGCTTGCGTTCGAACCCATGTGCATGTACTTGGTTTTACGCACATTTATTTTCAGTCCCGCCTCTTTGCGTTTAGAATGCAACGAGCGAACATTTGATTCTAAGTCCGAACGGTTATGTGCAAGCAAACACACGTCATCAGCATAATCAAGGTGACTTAAGATGTTAAATAGTCTCCATTGAAGACCTTTACCTTCCCCACCTTCCAGTGCAGCTTTAAAGATGTCATTTATTACCACCAGAAACAGGGCTGGTGATAATATGCAGCCTTGTCTGACACCCGTTCGCAAAGGGAAGCTCTCGGACAGCTCTCCTCTATGCAAGACGTGACACCGTGCATCTTCGTAGGATTCTTTAATCATAGCTATGACCTTATTTGGAATACCTCTCCTACGCCAAGCATTCCATGTGTAATCTCGCTTAACGCTGTCGAACGCCTTCTCGAAGTCCACAAACATGAGATGTAGTGGCGAACCCATTTCGGCTGACTGCTCTAATATTATCCGTAGGCTATTTGTGTGGTCGGTACAAGAAAATCCTTTACGGAATCCAGCCTGATAAACTTCGAGAGTGCTCTCGACGACATCACTAATCCTATTGAGAATTACCTTAGCCATAATTTTTGATACGGCAGTAAGTAGACATATACCACGCCAATTGCCACAATCCCGAAGGTCGCCCTTCTTCGGAATTTTCACAATGACGCCCTCCTTCCATTCAGTCGGATATCTTCCCTCACTCCACACCTTAGTGAAGAGTGGGAGGAGTATATCGGCTGTGATTTCAGGGTCCGCTTTGAGGAGTTCGGTTGGTAGTCCGTCTATACCTGGAGCTTTCCTTCCCGCCATTGACCGAATGGCGGAAACTATCTCTTCCTTATCTGGGGGATCGTCCCTAATAGAGGTTGCGGTTGGATGTTTGGAAGTTGTTCTGTTTCCGGAATATCTTCCTCTGACAAGATGTTTAAAATATCAGAGAAGTTTTCCTTCCATGGTCGCAACTGGTGTTCACTCATATTAAGGAGAGTTCCGTTGACATCTCTCGCCAGGTGGTTGGCGGTGAAATTTCTGTTCGTCAACTGTTTCATGATTTTAAATAGTGAACCCATATCCCAAAGGCAGATTCTGCCTTGTTTGCCAGATCTTCAATGGCCTTTCTCTTGTCGCGTCTAACAGCCTTTTTAAGCTGGTTATGAGCATTGCGGTAGTTCTGCCTCAAGTCGGGCGTTCGTTGGTTGACATCGGGTTGAGAGATGATTGCCAATTTGGCTTTTTTCCGATTGCCAACCTTGTCCCATGCGTCTTGCGACATCCAGGGTTTCTCACCGCTTTGCGCATATCCCACAGATTCTTCAGCACTAGTTAGAAAAGTGTTTCTGGTTGCCTTCCAATTGGCGTCTAGTGTGCGCATTTCATAGTCACCCAATGTGGATGACTTTTCGCGTAGAATAGTGGTGTATTCGCGATTTTTTTTGGGATCTCTGAGTTTATCCTCATTAAGCTTGCGCTTCATTTGAAGAATTTGTGGTCGTCGGATAGCTGCTGTACACAATCTCAAGCAGGCAACCATCAAGTGGTGATTGCTCCCCACGTCAGCTCCACGTTTCGCTCGCACATCGAGGAGACATCTTCTCCATCGGCGACTTATAGCCAAATGATCGATCTGGTTCTGAGTAACACCATCAGGGGAAATCCAAGATGTTTTATGATGACTCTTGTGTGGAAAAAGGGTCCCTCCGATGACCATTTGCCGAGTACTACAAAACTCCACAAATAATTCGCCGTTTTCGGGTCTCTTAATCCAAGGTCGTGATGCGTCGACCCAAGGGTCACCATGCCTCCCCATGACGTGTTCTAGTCCAGTGTTGTCTGATCCAACCTGGGCGTTCATATCTCCCGAGATGATAATAATATCACCTCTTGGAACACGTTCGAAGGTGGCACTCAGTTGGCTTTAAAACTCCTCTTTGTCTCCAGATGTTGCGGTATTAGCTGGTGCGTAGCACTGCAGAATTGTGACGTTTCTGACACTGGTCCTGAGCCTGACGACGATAATCCTTTCCGAGATTGGTTCCCAGCTAATGAGACTGTTTCTCGCTCTCGGCGTAAGGACGAACGCCACACCATTTCTGGCTTCTCTTTCAGGGCCAATGTACAGAATAGTGTTTCCGCTAGGGGTTCGTTCTTCTCCTGATCCTGTCCATCTGACCTCGCTCAAGCCCAAGATTTGGATGTTATAGTGCTCCATTTCACGGTCGATCACTGATTGGCGGTGCAAGGACCGAGTAACCCCAGCTCTTCCCCCGTCATTCAATGTTCGAACGTTCCAGAAGCCAATCATAGTCCGTTTTCGAATGCCAAAAGTCGTTACCGTAGGATCAGTCCGTATCCGAGGCGATGTATCCGTTTCTCGTATCATTTAGGTCTTAAGATCACGGGTGATAAGCCCATAATCCAGTGAGTGTCCATTTGCCATTTTTAGGGCAAGCAGGACTGGCTGTGGGTGAATTCTACAGGCCGCATCCCACAGGGGGATAGTTAGCTCAGGTCGGTGGAATCGCTAGTCTCCAAAGATATTTGCAGGAATTGGTAAAACCTCATCCTACAACTACCCCCTTGCGGGGCCATACAAATGTATTGTTGTAAAAATATAAAATGCACCGAAAACTTCATAGAATTTACTTCGGCTATGAAACTAACATTCTGTACAGCAAATTTTGAGCGGGATTCGAGGAATCAATTAAAAATTAGTGACATGTAACTATCCCTTCTACCACATGCCTCCCCTTCCCCCTACAAAACTTGCTTATATATACGAAAGAAATATTGCTTCTCTGTACTGGAGCTATTGATCGTAATCGCAGTTAAGTGTTAAATAGTTGACAATAGCCCTGCCCTAGAAACCCCATTCACGTATCCTCAACTTGCCCCAAGAATAATAAAGTTGCGCCCGACTTGTTGGCAGATTTTTTAAAATGTTTGATAAATCTATTTTTCATTAAAGTTTTTGGTAAATTAAATTTAGGAAGTTTGAATATAATCTCGCTAGGCGCACACAATAAAACAGAAATGATCCTTCAAATTGAAAATCCACTTACCTCTTTGGATTATCCTGAAAAGTTAGTTGCTTAAATCTTCTTCCTTTTTTTTGACACGATTCAAGTGAATTCATAAGAAAATTTCAAGTAAAAACTGAAACTATTATAAAAGAAAATCATATTTGAGCTTAGAAAATTGTATGACATCAACTAGCTACATCGCACTTTTTTGAACAGAAATTCCGGTATTATTCTTGACAAGTCAATCAATTTCCCGTCGTCTCTTAAGAGAAGGAGTAAAAAAGACCACAGTGGTTTAACAACAATCTCAATTTTATTCCAGTTTTTTTTAATCCTATCCTATTTTATCTCGTTTCTATCTGAACTTTTCGTAGAGGATAGTAGAAGCTCGATAGCGCATACATACACCCCGAGCAAAGCGACGTGTACGGTGTTAAGGAATGATCCCAAATTCCATTGGCTTCAGTTTTAACCGATTGAGATGAAATCAAATTACGTGAATGTCAACATGATCGTTTTAAAGCAACTCCATTTTTTATCGTGATATCTAGTTTATGTTCTAAGGGTAGTGCAGTAGCTTCGACGAATATGTGCGATTGTCAGGATATAGAAAACATTGAGCCTTTCGACTATATCGTTTATCTGTAGGATAACTTTGTCCCTGACTTCAAGCAAACCAACTTAGCTATTGTGGAGTAGGTCGTGTAGAAAATCGTAGAGACGAGCTTTTTTTTTCAGTTGGTAGAGAAATTTGTTAAATAAGAGTTGTATTGAAAGAAATTTTGGGTGCTGTTTCAGAATTGGCTTATAGTAGAAGTTGGCAAGAGTTTATTATTTTTGTAGGTTGGATTTTATTTGTTTAGCTAGCAAAAGATTCAGACTAGGATACACCCCTTCGACTGAAGGGATTACCTAACTGAGGATGAACAACAGTTATGATCATAATGGTAGACACTCGCATGATGTTAGCCGGCAAGTAACCACTTCTTAAACCTTTTTTTTGATTCCAATCGTTTGGAGTTCGTTTGAAGTAGATTGGAGTTTCATCAAAATCGTTTCACGGTGAACGTTTTTTTTTTCAAATCATTCAAAATTCGACCATGATGTTGACCGGAGAGTAAAGGTTTTCAAAATTTTTTATTTTTTGGAATCGATTGAAAATCATTCCCAGATGTTTGGAGTTTTTTAGAATCGTTTGACGGTTCACGGTTTTTTTTTCCAATAATTCAATTAAAATGGAATTTTTTTCAATTTCTGTCATCTATGAAAGCGTTTTTTTGACGGCTACCACCAAAAATAACTTTTTTCAAAATCTGAATTTTGTTGTCGTTTAAGAAACAACTCAACGGGCTTGGTGTTTTATCAGAATCGTTTGACGGTACACGGTTTTTTTTAAAATAAATCAGTTAAAATGGAAAATTTTTCAATTTCAATCTCCCATGAAAGCCTTTCCTTGACGGCTACCGCAAAAACAAAACTATTTTCAAAATTTGACTTGTTTAATCGCATAAGAACCGTTTTGAGAGGCTTGGAGTTTTATCAGAACCAATTGACGGTTCACGCGTACCGAGACACTCACTGGCTAAGTTCTGGTGTTATTCATTACACGAGAGTCAGAACCAGACTCCAAATGTATATTAAAATTTATCAATACCGGTCCAACTTCTGACGACATTTATGAATTAACGGAGAAATCATAGCGAATGTTATAATGTTGATCATTCTTATGACGTAACGAACAACTCAGCTGAAGTTTGAATAAAATATTTTGAGTCTATGCTAAGTGCTTATCATACGAAAAACTGCGGCAATTGTGATAGCGTTGAAATAATAAGCTCCACTTCAATGCTTAATCACAGAATAATTACTAAAGAAGGTTTCGTTGCTTTGGAAAATGCATTAGTCTTCCACCATCAAACCGTGCACTGCCAATGTGATGAATCAGGCTCTCAAACAACAAAATACAATTCTCCCCTTTCCCTAGAATTGTAGGCGCGAGTGTCCTACTCGAAATAAAAATATGATTTTTATTGTTATTTTAATATTTTTATTTCGAAAACTAAAAATGACAATTTTTAGAAAATGAAAACTTTTTAGTTATTCCGTTGTTCAAAGACTACTATTTTTTTTAAGTTTTATCTATAGTATGGCGCTATGCGCTTGCTAAGTGTAAAAATGTAAATTTTAAATTAAGTAGCGAAAATAATTTTTATTATTTTGACTGTGTGTGCCCACAGTACTCCCCCACCAGTGGCTGAGCTATGTGAAGTCACGATGAGAGATCTGTGAACCGTTTTGGAAAATGTACTTTTCGCCCGGAACGTGTCGTTCGTGGTACATCTTCTTTCTCTTTGGACTTGCTTTGGTTTGAATTAATAGGTTGATGTTTTAGCGCGATTGCAGTCGATTTCGTCGAAGTCTTCGATGTTGCGTTGTAATCATCAACTGGCAAAAATGCTGCTTTAACTCGATCTATGCTGACTTTGATGATTTTGTTTTTCACGAGGATGTCGATGGTTTTTTCGTCTCGTTTCATGACTTCATATGGGCCATCGTACGGCGTTTTCAATGGTGGTCGCATTTTGTCGTCGCGTAGAAACACGTGTGTGCAATCCTTCAGATGCTTTTGGACGAAAACGCTTCCTTTTGCATGATTCAGCAACAGCAACAGGTCGAATATTTTCCATGCAGTTGCGAAGATTTTTCATGAAATCGGGCTCCAACACGTCATTTTTCGTTTTGCCATACAGCATTTCCGACGGCGATGCGTTCAGATCATCTTTGAATATTGCACGAAGCCCAAGTAGCACTAAAGGCAATTTTTCAGACCAATTGTTTGATTGTTGACACTTGATTGCGGTTTTTAGTGTTCCATGCCACCGCTCGATGATTCCGTTGGCCTGTGGGTGATAAGCTGTAGTTCTCAAATGCTTGATACCCAATGCCTTTGTCAGTTCGTTGAATAATTTGAATCAAATTGTTTCCCTTGATCCGTTGTGATTTCTGCTGGAACACCGTAGTGTGAAATCCACCCACTTATCAACGCTTCTGCCACTGTCTCGGCTGTCATATCTTCTATTGGAATTGCGATAGGCCAACGAGTGTATCGATCGATGCATGTCAGACAGTATCGAAAACCATTCGAGGACGGCATAGGCCCGATCAGATCGATGTTTATATGTTGAAAACGATTGTCTGGAACTTTAAAACTTTCGATTGTCGATCTGTTGTGACGAATGATTTTTGACTTTTGACAACATTTTTCATGTTTGGCCACAGAAAAGTTCGCTGACCAATTTAATTGATGATTTTTTGCTCGGATGTGCCAAATTGTGTATTGAATTGAATGTTTGTTGTCTGAGCTGCTTCGGTATGTACGGGCGTATTCGATTTGTTGAAACATCACAGTAAATTGCATTGCTTGAGTTCTATAGGTTGACTAGTTTCAGCTGCAACGATGTGTTTGAGTTGTTTGAAAGCAAACCTTTGAGTTCATCGTCGTCTTTTTGTTACTGCGCCAATTTCTCAATATCGACGGCACCGTCGGTTTGAATAGCTTCGATACGTGAAAGGAAATCAGCAATGACATTTTTGTTACCGGGTACGTGTTGAATGTCAGTAGTGAATTCACTAATGAAACTGAGTAGTCGCGCTTGACGAGGTGAAGCTTTTTCTGGCTTTTGCTGAAACGCGAATGTGATCGGCTTATGATCAGTTAAAGTCGTACAATTTCTTCCTTCGATCATATGCCGATAAAAATTTACTGATTGGTATATAGCTAACAGTTCTCTGTCATAGGTGCTGTACCGTTTCTGTGTATCAGTCATGCGTTTCGAATAAAATCCAAGCGGCTGCATTTCATTGTTGTTCATTTGCTGAAGCGCTGAACCGACAGAAAAATTGCTTGCATTGACGGTCAAGACCAACTTTGCGTTTGGTATCGGGTGAGTTAAAGTGACTGCGTCAATGATTTCCCGTTTGCTTTCCTCAAACGCTTTTCAGTTTCTTCGGACCAAATTAATTTCGTTTTATCGTTTTTCTTATTGCCTTTTATCAGCGCTTGCAGTTTGCCCTGATTGGTCGCAGCATGTGGTAAAAAATGGCGGTAAAAATTGAGTGATGCGATAAAACTACGAAGTCCGTGTGCTTCTTTCGGTTTTGGACATTTGACGATTGCTTCGACTTTTTCAGAATCCGGTGCAATGCCAGCACTCGAGATTTTGTGTCCCAGAAATGTCACTTCGCTTTGACCGAATACGCATTTGGCGATGTTTATTTTCAAGCCATAGTCACATAAACGTTGAAAGACAATTCTGAGATGCTGTCGATGTTGCTCAATATTCTCGGACGCAATGCAGATGTCATCAATGTAGACGATGATAAAATTCAAGTTGCGAAACACTTCATTCATAAATCGCTGAAATGTCTGCGCTGCATTGCATAGGCCGAAAGTCATGACGTTGAATTCAAAAAGACCGAATGGTGTAATAATTGCGGTTTCGAGTCGATCTTCAGGTGCAATTGGTATTTGATTGTATGCTTTTCCAAGTCGATAGTTGAAAAAATCTTTTTTCCATGCAGCAATTGCGTGCAGTCTTGAATATGCGGTATAGGGTACCGGTCAGGCACCGTGATTGCGTTCAATCTACGATAATCACCACATGGCCTCCACTGGTTGTTTTTCTTGCGAACCATATGAAGCGGAGTTGCCCAATTGCTTTTGCTGTGTTAACATATGCCGATTTTCAGCATGTACTCGAATTCATTTTTGGCAATTTCGAGCATTTCAAGATTCAAACGTCTTGCTTTGGCGAAAACTGGCTGTCCTTTTGTAATAATTTGATGCTCAACGGCTGTTTTCTTTGAAATTAGTTGATTTATTGTATTTGGTAATGTCAAATCTTTGAACTCGTCAAGCAAATCTTTGAATCTTGAATCAGATGTGATTGTACTTATGCGTTCGTATTCGATGAATTTTGCTTCGCCAATGACTTTACAATTTGCTGTGTTGTCAAGCAATTTTTTGCTTCTAATGTCGACGAGAAGTCCATTTTCATTAAGAAAATCGGTCGTGTCACGTCGGCAGTGAGGAATTCCCAAATAAAGTTTCGACAAAGACCGAGGTCGACCGTTACGATTTTCTTGCCAAATGTTCGTATTGGCGAGCCATTTGCTGCGTAGAGACAATACGTATTCGGTGATTGAAGTTCATTTTTGAAAGATGCCGGTAAAATTGAAAAATCTGCTCCGGTGTCGATGAGATATTTTATTTTTGTTTTACGATCTATTACGAATAGGCCGCGTTGCGATTGATGTACCACTTCATGCGCCGCTAACAATGAAACGGTATCTAGTTTTCCGTATTGAGTTTTTTGAATTGGCAAGGCTCCTTGCACTTTTTTGCCTGTTTGCCAAAACGGTAATGGTAGAAACAGAACGGAAACTTGTTGCGCGATTTAGAACGGCTGCGATTGCGCTGCTTCCTGTCGCCACTGTCGTTAAATTTACTTTTGTCGCGACGATGAGGACTGGCTTTGAGCTCGGCAATTTCCTTTCGAAGCGCAGCGATTTGATCGTTCATCGCGTTTGAAACTGATGACACGTTCGAAAAACTTTGAATTTCGAGCATTTTATTGGCCTGCTTAGCCCACTGTGCAGAATCGCCATCAGCGATTGAAATCACCACACGCACCGTTTCAGGCAAACGCTCGAGCCACAATTGCTTCATTGCGTCGTCGCTCATTTTATCACCAGCGAGATATTTAATTTTTTTCAGCAGTTGGAATGGTTTGTCGTCGCCAAGCTCAATTTCTTTTATTAATTTTCGCAGCTTCT
Organism: Chorisops tibialis; assembly: GCA_963669355.1. Classification (NCBI taxonomy): domain Eukaryota; kingdom Metazoa; phylum Arthropoda; class Insecta; order Diptera; family Stratiomyidae; genus Chorisops; species Chorisops tibialis. The sequence goes on along the minus strand of OY770263.1, from coordinate 163,409,741 downwards.
TTTGATCGGAATCGGTGCATTCTTCGATGAGTTTTTTCTTAATCATCTCATATTTTTCACTTTGCGGTGGGTTGCGAACGATATCCGAAACCAATTGGAGAAACTTCGGGTCGAGCGATGAAACGACTTCATCGTATTTTGTTTGATCCATTGAAATTCCACACTTACGAAATTGCGCTTCCATTTGTAAGAAATACAAATCCGGTTGCTCCTTGAAAAACTGCGGTGGTTTTACGCCGACACGATAAATTTCTCTATCCGTATTTTCAGTCGTCGAATTGCTTTGAATTTGTTGTTGCCGCTTTTGTTGCTGCTGTAGATTTGCAACATTTGATCCATTGTCGTCTTCGTTGAGCATATTGCTTGATTAAAAATGTTTTTGAAAACTCAATGATACGATCGATAACACGAAACAACGACGGAAGGCACAAAATATTTACATGCGCGACCGAAAAAAAATGACAATGCGAAAACGTGCACAATTGAAATTATTTTTGCGTTATTCCAATTGTCGGGGTCACCAATGTAGGCGCGAGTGTCCTACTCGAAATAAAAATATGATTTTTATTGTTATTTTAATATTTTTATTTCAAAAACTAAAAATGACAATTTTTAGAAAATGAAAACTTTTTATATATTCCGTTGTTCAAAGACTACTACTTTTTTTAAGTTTTATCTATAGTATGGCGCTATACGCTTGATAAGTGAAAAAATGTAAATTTTAAATTAAGTTGCGAAAATATTATTTCGACTGTGTGTGCCCACAGAATTAAGTATCCGACCGAATATTCAATCACCTCAAATGTCCTGCAAGTTACGACAAGTTCTAACGATATTAACTTTGGAGAACAAATACAGGTTAGTGTTCTGAAATTAGAATACATTACATTACCTAGTCATGTCATAAATATTGGTACACAGAAAAATCAACGCCAAATGAGAATTTATTAATATTTTTCAAAACTTTTTTTCTTTTTTTATTGGGTTATTCAATGGCTATAAATCTTATAACAATTTATTCGAAATGACATCCATTTGCCTTCCAGCACGACTTGAGACGATCTGGCCACTCATCGATCGCGAGACGCACTTCATCCATGGGGAAATTGTCCACTGCACGGACAAGGGCTCGCTTCAACGACTCAATATGTGAGTGTCGAGTAGAGCAAGCCATGCCCTCTAATACGGACCACAACTTGCAATCCAACGGGTTGAGGTCTGGACTACTAACTGGCCAATCATCCGTTGATATGAAGTCCGGAACGTTGTTTTTGAGCCACAGTTGAGTCGTTTTTGCCTTGTGAGCTGGAGCAGAGTCTTGCTGGAAAATCCACGGCTTGTTGGCGAATATTGATTGGTTGAGAGGCTTCACAATGGGTTCCAAGACGGTCGATTGATATACTTTGGCCGATGTTTTCACTCCTTTCTTACAAAAATGGAGCTTGGTAACGCCATCGTAGCTCACTTCCCACCATACCATTACAGACGCGGGATGGTGGCCTCTTTGGACCCTCGGGTTGAGTTGGGATGCTTCTCTGGATGACTGAGTATACACACGGTCGTTCCGTTTATTGAACGATTCTTCTACGGTGAAGATTTTCTCGTCAGTAAACAGAATTTGTCTGTGAGCGTTCTTCGCGTACCGACTGCGTAACGCTTTCGATTTTCGCTTGCGTTTTTCCTTCAATGTGCGCGCTGAGTCACAAATCTTCTTTGATAATGCGAGACATGGATTTTTGCGAAATTTGCATTTCCCGCGACAAGATTTTCTGTTTTCGCAGCGGTTTTCGCTCGATTCTATTCTTCACGGCTTTGATCGCTTTCGGAGTTCTCACAGTACGCGGACGGCCGGATCTTTGACGGTCTCGTACTCCACCAGTATTCTCGAACAACTTCACAGCACGATACACAAAATTGCGAGTGATTCCAAGCGGTCGCAACGTCCGAAAGATATCGCCTTTTTCCATGTTGCATTTTAGTAGGCCACTACAACAATACGATTTTCGATGTCTCCCCATTCCATGATTGTAAACAATTGATGCCAAAAACTTTTTACGAGGCAATGAAGCAGAAATGTCAACTGTTAAATCGCAGTCAAGACGAAATGGATGCGCGCAATATTGCATTGGTAATGAATGCGTTTAGTTGTGTCCCAATATTTATGACTTGACTAGGTAAACATTACTTTACTCTTAATTTAAAAAGAATCACAAAATAACATAATTTATACTTCAGATTGGTTGGGACTATTGCGTGGATGGAAGGGCATTTCACTGCATATTGCTGACGAACTTTTGGACGAAGGGAAGAGTATAGTGCCTTGTGCGCGATGGTTAAAGTTCGCAATGAAGGGGACCTTATAACTCCAGCTGCCGCAATATATTGTACATTCAGGATGGAAACAACAATGGAAAACAGTGAGCCGTCTAACGAATCTGATAAATCTCCAAACCTCTGGGAATGATTTCCAATCGATTCCAAAAAATTTTTTTTAAAAACCGGTCAACATCATGGCCGAATTTTGAATGATTTTAAGAAAAACGACCTTTAATCGTCAAACGATTCTGATGAACCACTTGTTACGGGGTGAAGAAAATCCTTCATCCTGCTCCAGATGATGGGAATTTCTTAGACCGGGGCAGCACGATTTTGCCGGCAGCTCAGGAGCTTGGGGGTAGGTCATTGGCCTAAGAAACTCTCATCCTAGTTCGTGCTGAGCAAAACGGAACGGAAAAAGGATCAGGATGCCGTACTACTATGAGCGGTAAATCCGCCTAACCGGAGGATTTCATGACCGCTATTGTTAAATATTGGAAAAATTCACGTTTATCGCGTATCACTCATGAACCATATTAATGCCTACCAATTCTCCGGAGAAAGCCTGGGAACCCTCTTATGAGTTCCTCACTCACTCATATTATATTATTTCGCGCGCAAAAATTTAATTTTCTGTTCCGCCCTAATGACACCAATCTTGACACTGAAATTCTAGTAGTGTTTTCCTATTTTTTTTTTTTCCTTTTTTTTAATATTTTAAGATGTTAAAGAAAACAGAATATATCATATACTATAATTTATTTCACAAAAAAAATTCTTTTTCTTAAATTTTCTTAAATCTTAAACCTAATTACTTGGACAAAACGTTGGGGCCCTTGCTTCTTCCAGTGGCGTTCTTCTCTGTAGAATCGATCGTTGAGGCGATGCACTTATTTTTTATTATTTTAATTTGCTCACTCAAAAAAGTAATATTAAGCTGAAGCTTTAATTGTTTAATATTTTATTGTTATATGTAAACTTTTTTTTTTATAAGTCTTGTATTATTTCACTTTCAATTAGAATTAATTCACTTTTTGTTCTCTTTTTTCGATACATTAATCACTTTTCAACATTCCTCAACACCCAAAAAGCATCCTCCGCTTACTATAGTTCGATTCCTTCCCCCGACAAACTTTTTCGCTGTTTTACTTGAGCTCTCAGACCAGATCCCCAACGGACTTTATTTCAATCTGGTCGACAGTTTTAGCGCCAAAGTATTTTTTTACAGCAGTGTTGCCCTGGCAGTTTTTTTCGTCCATTTTTTTTTCTGTCTATTGCCGCGAACCGGATTTAAATATAATTTATTATTATTTTTTTTTTATTATTCATATTATTAGTTATTTATTTTTATTATAGTGATTATACTTGTTTAACAAAGAAAACGAATACAAAATAGTTAACGTACTTAAGAACAGACAGAAAAAAAAATCTCAAAAGAAATTAAAATTAATGCTACGAGTGACCGAGTATATTTGAATTCTGAAATGTGAGTCAAACGTATTTTGCAACACACTTCAAACGAACTCCTAACGGTGGGAATAAAAAAAAAGTTTTAAAAGCGGTTACTTGCTGGTTCACATCATGCGAGTGTGGTAGACAGTACAAAAATACAATACAAAATTCAAAACATCTTTAACACATTCCAAAAATATAACAATATTTTACTTTTAATATTAACTGTATTAAAAGCCTTAGAAGCCCTTAAATAGCCAATAACCGCATAATTTTCATTCAAAATATTTGTTTTCAAAATATCTTGAAACGCTTCATATTTTCCTTGAATAATAATAATAATAATCAAATTCTGTTGATTTTAATTGTAAGCTTTTAGTGATTGCCTGGAGTTTTTTTCCAACTCCTGCTGCTGTTGCTTTCAACCTAACCATAAAAACATATTCGCGGAAAATTTTCTGTTCGATTCTTCATGATGAAAATGGTAGTTTATATAAAAAATTTAATATGTTGATTTATAGTCTGTTCTGTGCAGGCTACACCAACACGTATATAGTATAAATAATATGAACAAATAAACTCGTACCATTTCAAAAAGCCAAACAGCAGCAATTGTATAAGTATGGCAACAATCAATTAATTTGTTTATCATTAAGTGCTTTGCACACAATGTGGAATTTTAATTAACTACGAGAGTTATTTATTCCAATTTAAGTGATTGCGGTTTGTAAAACTGGGAAAATATCCTGGCATTCGTTGGGAGGCTTGACTTTTAAATCATTTTCATTGCGAGAAGTAAATGCAGTGATTTTTCGGAAAAAGCTTTCTCTCTTCGTCCTGCACCAGACTAGTTCAAATAAGTGCAAATAATATTAACTAATTAACAGAAAATTGATTTCGATGTTTACATTTACAAATTCGATGCAAAATTTCGAATATGGTATTTACTAAAGCGAATGGAATTTATTTTTATCGTCGATTTTCTGTACTAAAGTAATATTTCTGGTATTTGGTTGGAAAATCGTTTATGATTTTAAGGGAATTTTTGATAATTTTTGGGAAGGGTGCTATAATTGTACGGAGCGTGTGGTCATAGTGTGAATTATTGCTCGTCCGGAAATTAGAGTAAAATAATAGAAATTTCATCGAAATTTAATTATTTAGAATTAAATTGCTTGTGTTTTTCAGTTTCGATATGTAAAAAATCCTTTTGACTTTACTGTTTTTGAAAAATTAATTTTGTTTGAATTTTTATTGTTTGCATTGAAGAGTTTGCATATTTATTAATGATATAGCAAATTACTCATTACTAGTATTATTTTTGCTTTAAAATATTGAAAGCGTCTTCAGTTTGAAAATCTTAGTATTAATTTACTCTCTGCGTCAATAGAATCGTCCCAGCACTCCCCTGGTTTTCCAACTGGTCTTCGTCTATAAATAAATATGAAACGGTGGGGCTATAAATATGAAACGGACTGTATGATCGAAATCCTCTAAAACCAGTACTTAATACATAAGAAACACTAAATAATAGATATGATATTATCCACTTAGACATTTTTCATTACAAGAAACAGACCTTCGTAACTATTATCGATAAATTAACGAAATTCGCTATTGCGTACTTCATTAATGATAGAAATTGGATAAAGAAGATAGCTATCTTGGAAGCATATTAAGCCACAAACCAAAGAAAATCATCATGGACAATGAATTCAAATCAGAACGAATCAAACCTTATTTAGAGGACAAGGAAATTGAAGTACGTTGGACATAACCAAATAGACACATCGGAAATTCTGATGTAGAAAGATTGCACTCTACGTTAATAGAAAAGATTCAAGCAATGAGGAAGATATTTCCGTGGAACAAAAGGTACAAAAAGCTGTTGGTAATCATAACGACAGATACCACTCAACAATTGAAATGACTCCGAAAGAAGCTAGTAAATTAACAAATACCTAGGGCTTAGTCAAAAAATCTATACATAGTAATATAATTGTAGTGTCTGTCTGTAATTTGCTTATAAATGGCTATAAGTTAGTTTTTTGAGTTATTTTAGCACTAACTAAGCATAAAAACACATTTTTGAAATTTATTTTTGTCTGTCTGTCTGTCTGTCTGTCTGTCCGACCGCGTTTCACGCACAAACGGCTGAACCGATTGTAATGAAACTTGCACAGTTTGTTAGGTGTCCATCGGAATGAAATCTGCACTTGGTTTCATTTCACTCCCCTCACGCCTTCTACCCCCTCCCATACAAAGTGACTCATTTTCCAAAATATATATTAATCAAATTTTCTTGGAAACCATAAAAGCTATTAATTTTAAATTTGGAATATATTATTTCTATTACAAATACAGTCTTTTGGTTTACAAATTATTTGAGTTTCCTCACTCCTTTCACCACCTCCCATACAAACTACACTTTTTCATGAATTATTTTACACCAAATTTCTCAGTACGTGTAACTTTCATCGAGCTAAAATGTTGTATGAAATCCTTAATTAACATTATTATCAATATCGGGAAAAAATTAACCGATTAGCTTCACTCCTTCAACCCCCTCCCATACAATGTGACACAGTTCCACGACTTCGCAAAAATTTGATTTTCTTGAAAAGTCTGAAAGTTACTGATCTGAAATTTCAAATATATCAATTGCATGATGATTATAGTTGTTTTTCAAAAAATCACCAGAAACCCCCTTCTCCTTCCACCACCTCCCATATAAACCGCACTTTTTCATGAAATACTCTAAACGAATTTTCTCAGTACATTTAAATTTCATCGAGGTAAAAATTTGGATTTAATCCTTAATTAGCATTATTAGTAATATTGGGAAAAAACTTAACCGAGTAGCTTCTCTCCTTCTTCCCCCTCCCATACAATGAGACACATTCCACGACTATACAATAATTCGATTTTCTTGAAAAGTATGAATGATACAGGTCTGAAATTTAAAGTATATCAATTGCATGATAGTTATAGTTGTTTCTCGAAAAATCACCAAAAACCCCCCTCTCCTTCTACCACCTCCCATACAAATTGCACAATTTCATTAAATTCAATGCACTAAGTTTCTCAGTACCTACTCAATTTTTGAAGCTTAAATTTGGTACAAAACCTTTTTATAGCTACTCTAGCATGATGTGAAACAAATTAGTTCAATGCTGTCACCCCTTCTACCACTCCCTATACAAAATTTCTTAACACCGCAAAAATTTCGATTTTATCTATATACATAGTATCGTATGATTGGGCTTTACGCACAATCGTAGTCCTGTTATGTTTTTAAGCTCAATGTTATTTTATTTGTTTTTTTTTTTAAATAAAATCAGCTACAATTATTCACATGTCCTTAACGCTTTTCAACACGTATATGATCTCGAATCACGGGTTTGATTTGATCACGAGCGTGTCCCATAAAAATGGGAGTATCATGTTTTCATTGTTAATAATTTATGGTTCTGATTCCAACAAAATACAAACCATTTTCTTCAAAGAGCCATTAAAGTAAGCAGATTATGTATCCCACATAATGTATTCCTAAATACACTCTCAAAAATTGCTTATTATTGCTATTTTTACGCGGACGAAGTCGCGGGCGTTTGCTAGTTTAAAAATAAAAAGGTAAAATATCGGGTTTTCCAATAGGGACTTGACAACTTTGAATTCAATTTGTGAACGCACCCTTTCACTAATCATCGAACTGTCACTGTCAATTTATTCAGTAAACTTAACATTTTTATCGTGGTAAAGTACACGAAGGAACAACGTCTCAAATGGTTTGCATTTTATTTTGAAAAAAAGTTGTCAAGTCCTTATTGGAAAACCCTTTATATACATAAGTTAAACAAAGACAGAGAAGATTACGTGGAAGGTAGGAAGGAAGGTTATATTAAAAACTAGAAGAGAGTTAGGCATAAGAACCAACCATATTTTAGAAAATATTTACTAAAAAAAGTACATGGATCAAATATTAATAGGCAGTATAAAATTACAGGTAATCATAATACTAATGATGATGATAACCTGAGCACAAGGGTTACTACAGGTCAACCCAATACATGAGGATTGAGGCCATTTACAAATAAAACTCCGAGAAGTGGAAAGTGTAAACCAAACTAATACGGTATTGCATGTATGTTAATAGACCCGAATGAAATGAATGAAATCTATACATATAAATATAATTGTAGTGTCTCTCTGTTACTTGCTTATAAATGGGTATAAGTTAGTTTTTTGAGTTATTTTAGCAATAACTAAGCATAAAAACACATTTTTGAAATTTTTGTCTGTCTGTCTGTCTGTCTGTCTGTCCGGCCGTACGCACAAACGGCTGAACCGATTGTAATGAAACTATAAGTATCTTTTATGCTTTATTTTAGTAGTAACTAAGCAGAAACTCAAGTTTATAAAATTGTTCTCTGTCTGTCCGTCTGTCTGTCCGGCTTTCACGCAAAAACGGCTGAACCGATAGTAATGAAACTTTCACAGTTTGTTAGGTATGCTCCGATATGTATTCTGGTTTTAGTTTTAATTCCCTCCCCTCACGCCTTCTACTTCCTCCCATACAAAGTGACTCATTTTACTTTATTATTCTAATAATAAAGTATTGTGATCGACACAGAAGAAAAAAAATTGCTATCCTGAAATTTTTTTTTTCGCGTTTCATGACTAAATTAGCCTAAAAATGCAAAAAAAAAACATAACAGAATTATGATGGGGCGTAAAGCCCAATCATATGATACTCTAGATGAAATACTTACTTAACTTTTGTTTGGAACGTGGTAAAAGTGGGGGGCTTATAATTTTTGTATGTAACACTGAACGTAGGATATAAAATATTTCATGCTGAATTTAGAGTTTCTTGCTTTCATAATTTTCGAGGAAATTGAACAATTTTTGTCTGAATTTATGGCATTTGTATGGGAGATGGCAGAGAAAGTGGGAGATTTTGGATGATTTTGAATCTGCTTATCAACATCCTAATCACATTGCTTTGTTTCAATTTTAATGTCAATAGCTCTCATATGTTCAAAAGATAAAAACTTTTTTTGAACTTCCAATTCAAAAATTTGTATGGGAAGTGGTAGATGGAGTGAGGTGAAGGCGATATTTTTTTAGATGATGATGATTTCATTGATTGAGTTTTTCTATTATAGTTTACATTAATCTTACATCGTAGAATATATCAAAGAGAATGACTTTTTTATTTATTAATGCCTATCCTTACTGAACATGTTATTCATCAAGCTATTTATTTGGCTTGTCTTTAAGAATTTAATAGAAATTTAGCTTATGATTCGCTACTTACTCATGTAGCATTGTGATATCGCAAGAAAATAAATAATCCAAAAAATAAAATAATACTAATGATAAGAAAAAAGAAAAATAATAAAAATAGTAATAATAATAATGAAAAAAGAAAGAAAGAAAAAAAAAATAATAATAATAATAATATACTAATTAAAAAAGAAGAAAATAAAATTAAAAACTAATACTAACAACAAGAACTAAAGTTAACTTCTGTTCGGATGTTATGAAAGAGGGCAACACATTTTGGTTTTAGTGCTCCCGTCAGTCGTTAATAAATGAATAACACAATTATAATACATAATAATAATACTAATAATGATAATAATAAGATTACAGTTTTATTTAGAAATCTCGAGAGTAAGCAAATTGCCAATTGGGTGGAGCGGGTATATGTAACGAAGTTCGAAGAGTCGCGTGGACACGCGTGGGTACACGACCGCAGATGTAGCAAATTTGCTCGAGCGTAATATTGAGGTTAACCTCTTAGATATCCTGGAGTTACACCACAGTATAGATTGGGGCGAAAGGGATCAGAAGTGGACGGCTTTAGCCATTCTGGGCTTGCACTGTTCAACAGTCTCGATGGAGACCAGTAGTACTCGTTAGACTGAGAATTTGAATGTGAGTGGCCTATGACGGCTCGTACTAAACTGTTAGGATGTTCTGCATAGCGGTAAACTTTTATTTTGGCCAAGTGTACCATATACTGGAGGATTGGATTAATATCGCCGTCTTCATAAAGAATACTGTTCCTATAGTGTATTCGGTTTGGTCTACGAAACTTCATCAAGCAGCGCCGTAATATTTTCCTTTCGTATTTCTGCAGTTCCTCCGTAGGTGCGGAAGAAATTTGCATCCAAATTTGAAACCCGTAAGTAACAATTGGCCGTATTAGTGTTTTGTACATAAGTATTTTCGTATCCGATTGCAGGTTCTTAGAGCTGAATAAAGAATTCAAAGAGAGCGATGCCAGCTTTGCCTTGTACACAGCATATCTGATATGTGGATTGAACTTGAACCTATGGTGAAGCAGTATTCCTAGATACTTGAAGGAAGTGGTTAAGGGGATGCTCTTACCTTTAAGTGTTAGGGAAATTTTCTTGCTCTCTGCAACTGTTCGTCGACGGCCCCTTCCGCTTGCATTTCTGAAGCATATAAGTCTACATTTGTCTGCATTGATGTTCAAACGCCAGTCTAGAAGGTATTGATTGACCATGTATAATAAATAAATAAATACAAATCAAGCCGAGTTCAACATCCATTGTGACAACACGCACTTGTTTTGTCGGCCTTTGTATTTATTTAAAATTAAATTTATAAATATGACAAATCATTGCAACATTTGTGAAGAGCCTTTTACGGATTTAAAGGAAGTCTTTATGTGCACTAATTGCAAGAACTATTTTCACGCGAAGTGTTGTAATGTGAAAAATGTAACAAAGCTTGGACAACGACAGGATTCTTGGAAGTGTGATGAGTGCAAACAACCAAAGGCATCAAGTGAAGTGGATATTGACTTATCAAGTAGCTTATTCGCAAAACTTAAAGCCGAACTTGATTCTTCACATAAAGTTCAATGCAAAGAGTTCGCAGAGTTAAAATTGTCCGTAAAGTTCATTTCGGATCAATTTGATACATTTCATATCACTATCGCGAAACTGGTTACTGACCTACGAGAAATGGAATCCGTTAATAGCGCTTTAAAACAAAGTGTTAATGCGCTATCTAAACAAAATCAAATGTTGCAAGAGGAGGCACGTCGGGAAAATATAACAATAAATGGCCTAAAACAGTCTGCTAATGAGGATATTGCTCACATTGTTACAAGTGTTGCAAAAAGTGTCAACGTCCATATCACGAAGGCTGATATAAGCCAGGCTTATCGTCTGCGAAGCAGGTCATCGACTCCAGGGACCATAGTTGCGCGTTTTGTCCGCCGTGATGTACGTGATTCAGTACTTAATTGCTATTTGTCAGCTGTAAGAGCATCGAACAACCAGGTATTACGGTAGCAAACGTCAATAAAGAATTAGGTGAAGGTCGAATTTTTATCGGTGATCATCTAACCCCGTACACTGCCGAGTTGCTAAGGCATGCAAAGAGTGCTTTGAAAATCAAAGCTTACAAGTTTGTATGGACGAAAGGAGGCAAAATATTTGCGAAAAAAACTAATGATAGCAGAGCTCACCTCATCACGAATTCAGAGGATATAATTAACTTAGAATAATTTCATTTGTAAATCTAGTTATTCTTATAATTGTAATTTTAATTTCTTTCTTAATTCCAATGGCTGAGTTATTGGAAAATTTGGATTGTCACAGGAACGTTACAACTTATACTTATGATGATACCTTGCTTTGTAAGCAATATTTAATTACTGTGAAAAATGATTTTAAAGTTTTTCATATGAATATACGTAGCATGAAAAAAAATTTTGATGAGCTCCAACTGCTCTTGAATCAATTGGATTATTCTCTAGATGCCATTGTCCTAACTGAAACATGGTTAAATGAAACAAACTCTTTTAATATTCCGGGATATCAATTTATTAATGTATGTTGTAAGTTAAACAAATGTGATGGGGTAGCCGTATACGTTAGAGATGTTTATTCTGTTTCGATTAATACACACAACTTGGAACAAGCAAACTCAATAGATCTAGAATTAAGTTTAAATACGTTCAGTTTGAACCTTACGGGGATTTATAGATCCCCAAATGCTAACCCAGTAGACTTCATCAACTCTTTGGAACTCTTCCTAGAATGCCGTAAACATGTAAGTAATCATATTATTATAGGTGATATAAATATAGATATAATCAGGCAAACCCCTTCTACTATAGCAAATGATTATCTGAATACTCTCACGGCGCATGGTTTTATTGAAAATCTCGAGGGCATAACTAGGCATGTTAACAATAAGGGCTCCTGCATAGACCACATATTTTCCAAAAGCAACTACCCACTCAAACCACTAATTCTAGAAACCTACATTACAGATCACTTTGCTATAATGGCTACGTTGAACTTAAACATTAAGCTAGATATTCCTAAAAAAAATACTCGTTCAATTAAATCAAATTTAAACTACAGTAAATTATATAACGCAGTTAAAACTGAAACCTGGAATAAAGTTTTTAACTCGGAAGACGCAAACAATTGTACTGATATATTTTACACCACCATAAACGAGCACCTATTAAATTCTTATACTATATCTACGATATCAAATTCAAAATTCAGACCAATAAAAAAATGGGCAACACAAGGTATTGCTACTTCAATTCGACGTAGAAATAAATTAGCAAAGCGCTTATCGAAATCGACAGATGTAGATGAAAATTTTAAACTGGAATACGTTACATATGGAAATAAATTGCAATTTATTATCAAACTTGCTAAGCAAACATATTATCAAAAGGAGATCTATAACTCACTCAGTAATCCTAAACAACTTTGGAACAATATTAATGAAATTGCTGGCCATAGTTGCAGGTCTACCGGACCTGAAATTAAGCAAATCTTTGATAGCAAAGAAAACATTGTTGCTGATGCACTGAAAGTTGCAAATATAATGAATGACCATTTCAGAACTATAGGTGAGAAAATCTCATCACAACTCCCCCATCAAAATCCTACTCTCCCAGTTACTACCACTCATGACCATACCTCATTACTCCACATGTCGCTCATAACACAATCAGAGATAAAGAAACATATTGCTGAATTAGACCCCAAGAAAACACCTGGTACTGACGGATTAACCCCTCGAATTTTCAAGCATCTCTCCACCTTCTTAACTAACCCACTCCAACATATATTCAACAAATGTATTGAACAAGGAGTTTTCCCAACGAAATTTAAGGAAGCTGAGATCATAGCCCTCCATAAAAGCGGGGACAAAAAAGAACCCGGTAACTACAGACCTATATCTATACTATCTATAGTAGCTAAATTATTTGAGAAATGTATTAAAACCCGCATGATTAAATTCTTATATGAAAACGATATTTTAGCAAACAATCAATATGGTTTTAGAAAGGATAGAAGTACTGTCGACGCTATATATAGGTATAATCTTACCGAGTACATATATAAATCATTGGACATTAATGAAACAGTTTTAGCAATATTTTTAGATCTCAAAAAGGCGTTCGACACAGTGGAGCATAATATTTTGCTTAAAAAATTGCAATCATTAGGAATAGTTCGAAATACATATTCATTACTAAGTTCGTATCTAACAAATCGTACACAAAGGGTTAAAATAGGTGAAGTGGTTAGTGAACAATTAACCTTAAGTTGTGGGATACCACAAGGGACCGTTTTATTTCCGCTATTATTTCTGATTTACATGAATGATCTTTGTAAAATGGATGGCTTAGCAATTAATGGTCACGTAATATCCTTTGCCGATGATACGGTCATTTTGTTCAAATCGAATAACTGGCAGGATACATTCAGAAAAGCAACAACTGGATTGAGCAACATTGACGAGTGGTTATTAAAACATAAAATGACTATTAATGTCAACAAAACAAAGTATATGTGTTTCGGAGAGACAGCAAAAAATCAAAATTTTTCTCTACTACAGAATCATTTGCAACTTTTAGCGTTATGAATACCTCTCAGTTATATACATGCACTCTGCTTAAATTTATGTTCCGTAACGAATCAAAATTTGCATTATATACTAATAATTATATCACGAGAAGTCAAGTTAACCTGTGGTGCTCCAACACATTTATAAATTCACTTGTTGATAAAAATCACTTTGATTTTTATTAACGAGAATTTTGGAATTAGTAACTTTTGTTTTCGAAAATTAAAAATTTTATAGATATGAAATCAGTCGAAAATAGAAAAGAGATGAAAAATAACTTGATTGCTAGTTAGACATTAAAAATAAAACGTTGCTATTAATTTTAAATATTCATAAATAAAATATACAAAAAGAAAAATAAGTAATTATTAATAATAAATGTGTAATAAAAATATATATTGCAGTGTTCAATTAAAATATCAAATATTGTGTTGTTTAATTAATTATATGTGATAAATAAAAATAATAAATTATCATAATAAAATATTTGCTGAATTAAAAGTTTATAATAAAAATATTAACACATCCAGTAAATAATTGGTGACCCCGACAGGCGACACGCCTGATAAATATAAAGAGCATAAGTTTATTCGATTGCACATAAACATTGGATCGATAGTCGAAATATACAGATTTGCATCAACATCGTCGTATTTCACCATAATAATAACAAGAAAATAGAGAAGCCCAGGCATAATTATCTAAAACATCGGCCGAGATCCAAATTTTTTGAAGAAACTTTTTGATGCTCTTTGTAATTAAGAAGAATCATAAACAGCAACAACGGCAACAGCAACAGTGGCAATAGTAACACTAACAGCAGCAGCAACAGCAATAGCAACAACAACAACGGCAACTGCAACAGCGGCAACAGCAGTAGCAATAGCGACAACAGCAATAGCAGCATCAGCAACAGCGGCATCAGCAACAGCAATAGCGGCAACAGCAAAGCAGCAAGAATAGTAAATATATAATTATAAAGAATTAACTGGAATTAAACGAATCCATAGTGAAATACAAGGAACCGATACAAGAGTCAACTCAAAAATAATGGAAGACAAGATTATTGCAGATACGTAGTATTTATTATAAGTTATTAAGTTATTTTAGATATTTTTCTTATTAATACTCAAATTGTTCTGTCTCATCAATTCGATTTTTCGAAAGTTTTCATTCTTCGTCAAAATTTTCAAATATTTTTTCATTTCAATATGGAAAATAATAATGGAATTGCGCCACATACTCCACCTTTTCCTAATTTGGACGCACCTAATCCATTTCAGGGATTAGGTGATTTTAATATGTCATCTGTTGCTGTACAAAAAATATCTTTTTGGAAAAGAAATCCAGTGGCATGGTTCAATGCCTTGGAAATTCAGTTCAGGTCAGCAGGCATATCGTCCGAAACTACGAAATTTACTCACACGATAAGCATGTTGACCCAGGATGAATGTGATAAGGTTTTAGATATCATCGCAAATACTTCTTCAGAAACACCTTATTCCGATTTAAAGGCAACGATCATCGCTAGATTTGGTGAATCTGAAGATCGTAAACTTCATAAATTATTAAATGGCCTTGATATTGGTGATGATAAACCATCTACTTTATTAGCTAAAATGAAATCACTAGCTGGAAATTCAGTTGGTGATTCTCTTTTAAAGAAACTTTGGTTGACTAAACTTCCTCAAAGTGTACAATCAATTTTAGCCGTTGCAAATGTGCCATTGAATGAATTAAGTATTCTGGCAGATCGTGTTTTTGAAAGTTCCCTTGGTTTCTCTTTCAATGTTTCAGGCGTATCACACTCTAATGATAACAATAGAGGAACTGATCGTTTAGCATTCGAGGATACAATCCTTCATCAAATGTCATTATTGACTAAACAAATCGAAACTTTGTTTGAAAGGCAAAATCATTTTGCCAGACAAAGTCGTTCATATTTTAGGAATCGTTCGCAATCACGAAGTAAATCTCGTGATAATACCGATTTATGTTATTATCATCAAAAGTTTGGTGTTAACGCGACTAAATGTCGACAACCATGTTCCTTTAAGTCAACAAAAAACTAAGTAAATTGTCGGTAATGACGACAACCGACAATTTAACTACTTCAAGTCGTCTATTTATTTTTGACAAATTATCGAATTTTAGTTTTCTCATCGATACCGGTGCTGACATTTCAGCCCTTCCAGTCACAGCGTTTGCTGATTTAACTTGTGACAACTCATTAGTATTAACAGCGGCTAATTCAACCAACATTAAAACTTATGGGTTCAAAGAAATTGAAATTTCCCTTCAGTTACGAAGAGTTTTTAGATGGAAATTCATTGTAGCTGACGTAGAAAAACCTATCCTTGGTGCGGACTTTCTTAAATTCCATGGTTTAATTGTAGATATTCGTCAAAAATGTCTCATTGACCCACTTTCGCGAATTATCTCTACAACCGGCACTTTAGTCAAGGGACCATCTTCTTCCCTAGCTGTTTTATCGACCTCAATTTTAAATACTAAAGTTGAGCAAATTTTATCAAAATATGAAAACGTTCGTCGATCTTTAGACTACAGTAACTTAAAATCGAGCACAGTACAACATTTTATCGTTACTGAAGATCGCCCCGTTTTTGCTAGACCACGTCGTCTAGATCCAATTAAGTTAAAAATTGCTCGAGCCGAGTTTGATCGAATGATTGAACGCGGTATTTGCAGACCTTCTGATAGCCCATGGGCATCACCTCTGCATATGGTTAAGAAAAGTGATGGTACTTGGAGACCTTGTGGAGATTATCGAGCTCTTAATGCGATAACCACACCTGATACCTATCCAATCCCTCACATTCAAGACTTTAGCCAACAATTAGAAGGATGTAAAGTTTTTTCAACTATTGATCTTGAAAAAGCGTATCACCAGATACCCATCCGAGACGAAGACATCCCAAAAACAGCGATTACAACACCTTTTGGGTTATATGAATTTATGAGAATGACTTTTGGATTGCGTAATGCAGCGCAAACTTTCCAACGCTTTATCTTTTCCATTTTGAAGGATTTTGATTTCTGTTTCGTCTATATTGACGACATCCTAATCGCTTCAAAGTCAGAAAGTGAACATCTAAAACATTTAGATATGTTATTCGAGCGACTTAACTCAAACAACTTGATAATTAATCAAAATAAATGCTCATTCCTTAAATCATCGGTTGATTTCCTTGGTCATACGATTGACGAATTTGGATTCAAACCAATCGCTTCTCGAGTTGAAGCTATTTTAAATTATCCTCGACCAACTACAGTTAAAGATATTAGGCGTTTCCTTGGGATGCTCAACTTTTATCGACGTTTCATTCCACACGCTGCTGAAGCACAATCCACATTGGACAGCTTCACTAATGGCAGTAAAAAGAAAAATGACAAGACAGAACTTCAGTGGTCGAAAACTTCTATCGAAGCCTTCAACAGTTGCAAAGAACAACTGGCTCATGCCACTACACTAGTTTTTCCATCGTCATTTTCAACATTATCTTTAGCAGTAGATGCATCGGACACTGCTATAGGAGCTGTACTTCAACAGCGACATTCTGAAGACTGGAAACCTTTAGCCTTTTTCTCTAAAAACTATCCTCCGCTCAAAGGAAATATAGTGCTTACGACAGAGAGTTATTAGCGGCCTATGTATCAATAAAACATTTTAAATACATGCTTGAAGGCAGAAACTTTATCTTGTTTACTGACCATAAGCCGTTAATTTTCGCGTTAAAACAAAATCCGGAAAAAAGCTTCACCTCGACAACTAAGACATCTTGATTTTATCAGCCAATTTACATCGGATATTCGACATGTTTCTGGAAAAGACAACATAGTTGCTGATACGTTATCAAGAATCGAGATACTTAATCTTCCTACAACCATAGATTATGCAGAAATTGCTAATGCTCAAGCAACAGATTTTGAATTAACTAAAGCCAAAACTATACCCAGCCTTAACTTCATTCCTGTTTCAATTGAAAACACAACTAATCCCCTTTGGTGCGACTCATCTAGACAACAATTAAGGCCGTATATTCCTACAAATTTACGCTTCAATGTCTTTCGTAAAGTTCACGATTTGTCTCATCCAGGAATTAAGGCTACTGTAAAACTAATGAGGAGTAAATTTATTTGGCCCTCAATCAATAAAGACAGCCGTAACTGGACTAGAGAATGCATTGCTTGTCATAAAGCTAAAGTTTCACGACATGTCAAAAGTCCGCTTGGCCACTTTGAACCAATTTCAGAAAAATTCAATACTATACATATCGATCTGGTTGGTCCTCTTCCAATTTCAAACGGCTATAGATACTGTCTAACAGTCATTGATCGCTTCACTAGATGGCCAGAAGCATATCCAATTCATGATATTCATGCAAGAACAGTCGCTAATACTATTTTCAAAGAGTACATACCACGTTATGGAGCTCCAGTTTCAATCATTATAGATCAAGGCGCTCAATTCGAGTCACGATTGTTTACTGAATTAGGAAAAATGATTGGTTTCAAACGTTGTAGAACGACAGCTTACAACCCAAAAGCTAATGGAATGCTTGAGAGATGGCATAGGGTTTTAAAGGAAGCAATATTATGCAAACCAAATGACAGTTGGTCGGACAGACTTCCTTTAATCCTTCTTGGTTTGCGTACGATAGTTCGCGATGATGCTAACGCGACTCCAGCCGAATTACTTTATGGTCAAAATATCAGACTTCCTTATGATTTTGTTAATCAAACCGTTCAAAATCAAAATGCATCCGCAAGCGAATTTGTCGAAATTCTTCGAGATCGCATTAATAACATCAAGCCTCAACCTCCTTCAAGACATAATCATGAAACCCCTTTCATTTTTAAAGACCTCCAATTTTGCAGCCATGTTTTTATTAGAACCGATACAGTTCGAACTGGTTTACAAAGTCCTTATGAAGGACCCTTTGAAGATCTTCAAAGACACAAAAAATATTTTGTAGTTAAAGTAAAAGAGAAACCAACAACAGTGTCAATTGATAGACTTAAACCATGTTACAAAAGCTCTTCTGAACAAATCAATCTAGCGATGATTCACAAGAAAATAACTTTCGGTAAATCGGAAATTCAAACATTTCGCTCCACGGACAAAACTTGTTTAATTAATAGATGTACCAAGAAGGTTCATAACCTTCTCTAGGAGGGGGGTATGTGGTGCTCCAACACATTTATAAATTCACTTGTTGATAAAAATCACTTTGATTTTTATTAACGAGAATTTTGGAATTAGTAACTTTTGTTTTCGAAAATTAAAAATTTTATAGATATGAAATCAGTCGAAAATAGAAAAGAGATGAAAAATAAATTGATTGCTAGTTAGACATTAAAAATAAAACGTTGCTATTAATTTTAAATATTCATAAATAAAATATACAAAAAGAAAAATAAGTAATTATTAATAATAAATGTGTAATAAAAATATATATTGCAGTGTTCAATTAAAATATCAAATATTGTGTTGTTTAATTAATTATATGTGATAAATAAAAATAATAAATTATCATAATAAAATATTTGCTGAATTAAAAGTTTATAATAAAAATATTAACACATCCAGCAAAAACCCACTGCTAGCAGTCAATAAATGTAAAAAACAATTCATGCAAAGGCATGCTTGCACTCTTGGACCATTAGCCTACAATAATATTCCGAGCTCAATTAAGATATTGTTAAATGAAAGTAACTTTAAGGTTATCAATAAAAAAGTATATCCTTGATAATCCAAATGCCTGTAATATGTTATCAATTTAGTAAACTAGTAACCACAATGTGAATAATAATAATAATGTAATCTTTTTTAAAAATATCATTCCATCAGGTCATCTCTTTTTTCTTACACTTAAAAATATTTCAATAACTAAAAGAATTTTTTGCTTATTTCCATCAAAATTTATGATTGATTTTTTATAATTGTTTTATTTATATTTTTTTTTTTAAATTCTAAAATTGTTTATTTTATTTTTTATCATAAAATTTATGGGTCTCTTATACATAAATGTTCTATCAGTTCACAATTGTATTTTGAACTCTCACACACAAGCCAATGGCTCATGTGAGTTTATGGTTTTTCTTATAATTTAATTTGTAAAAAATATGTAAATAAGCACAAAATGACCATAAATAAAGAACTACTACTATGTATACATGTTTTCTTATAAGTGGCATTGCCGCGGATGGGCTGGAGTTTGTAGTATAGAGGATGACATCGTCTGCATAGAGAAGAGTTTTGCATTCTCCACGGATGGTGTCAGATAGACAGAGTGGGAAGTCATGTAAAAATAGATTGAAGAGAACAGGACCAAGAACGGATCCTTGGGGTACACCTGACTTCACTATTACTGGATTGGAGAGGCAGCCATTGATGCAAATGCGTGCAACTCTGTTAGTAAGAAAGCTTGCGATTATTCTGCTTATTTTTTTAGCACTTATCAGAATTATTAAGGGACAAATTCAGGCAATATTTCAAGTCTATACTTCTTCTAGTTTCCATGAAAATCGGTTAAATGCATTTACCAAAATTCTGCATTTGTATGGGATGGTGTTGAAGGAATATCCGAATCAAAACCAAATTAATTGACATCAATTATATTTAAAATAGTATACATACTTTTCTCAAATTTTAAAGTTGATAGCTTTGACGGTTTTGGAGAAAACTAATTTAATTGAAATTCCGAAATTTCGTAAAATTTGTATGGGACGGGGTAGAAGGAGTGAGGTAAAGTTGATAGATTTTCCAAAATTAGTTGGAATTATAATAAAATTAGTTATGACGAAAATTGGTTCATTTAACTTTGCTAGTTATAATGCAAACCGAATAAATGCATTTTTGAAAATTGTCCATTTGAATGGCAGGTTGTAGAAGGAGTAAGGAAATCAGATCAATACTTCTTGAGGTTAATGATATTTATATCATTATAATATGACCTAAGTTTCAAGTCAATAGCTGAAATGATTTCGAAGAAAAATCAATTTCTTTAAATTTCGAAATTTCATGAAATTTGTATGGGAGGGGGTAGAGGGAGTGGAGGGATGTGGCTCGTTCACGAACTTAAAGTTCCTTTTTGATCAAAAATTACAATCAACAAATTTCAGCACGATAGCTCAAAGCGTTCGAGAGTTATGTTGTAGACAGACACACAGACGGACAGACAGCAACTCGGAATCGAAGTTTTTGAGAGACAAAAAATATTTTTGTACCCTTGGAGGCTCTGTACGAGCATTATTTCTTAGTGTTACAAACGGTAAGGCAAACAAAATATACTCTCAGATTTCATCTAGAGTATAAAAGTCCGTCCCGCTCTGCGCCGTACATATGGATTCATATCTCCGAGACCCTTAAAGGTAGAATGTTTGTTTTTGGGTGGATTGCTGATTGGGTAAGTGAGCTTCATTATCTAAATTTGTCAGGTAGAATGGAAGACGGGGGAGGGTAAGAGTCAAATAATTTACTTGCTAATATCTCCTCCACGAATGCAGATAGGAATCTGAAAATCATCAAAAATGTAGAGAAGGTTGTGGTACAAACTTTAAAAATAATTTAATTTTTTATCCATTGGCGTCCGGAAAGGGGGGCTAAAAACAAATTGTCGACCGATTTTTTTTTTTCAAATGATTAGATCTTCGAAATTACTAATCACAAAAACTTCATATTTTGGGACCGCTAAAGTGGCATATAGATTCACCAGAATCAGCTTAAAAACATAACAGAATTATGATTGAGCTTAAAGCCTTATCATATGATACTATAGATGAGATGGAAATGAATTTAATATACCGGAAAATTTGTCATCTCAAATTCTTTCGAATAGTGAATAGAGACGTTTGCATGGGAGGTGGTAGAAGTAAAGGGAAAGGTTTGTATTTTTCGGATATGTCACCGAACATGACAAAATTTTTTTTGGCTGAATTTAAAGTTTTTAGTTTTCATTATTTTTAAAGAAATTGGACATCATTTTCCTGAAATTTGGGGCATTTGTATGGGAGGTGGCAGAGGAAGTGAAGCGTTTAAGATAATTTTGAAACTGATTATCATCATCCTTATCACCATGCTTTGATTCAATTTTAAAGTCGATAGCTCTCATATACTTGAAGGAGAAATGCTTTTCTTGAATTTATAATACAGATATTTATATGGGAGGCGGTAGAAGGAGTGATAAGCTGATAATTTTTTCTAACACTTATTTCAATTATTAAGAAACAAATTCTGGCAAAATTTGAAGTTTGTAATTTTTCTAGTTTTAAGGGAAATCGATATAATGCATTTAACAAAAATTATGCATCAAAACAATTTTTTTTCCTTTATTGATATTTCTATTTTTATACCTTATACGAATTATTAAGTCGATAGCTTTAACAGTTTCGAAGAAAAATAATTTAATTTAAATTTCAAAATTTCGTGAAATTTGTATGGGAGTGGGTAGAAGGAGTGAGGTGAAGTTGATAATTCTTTTTAAAACTAATTGCAATTATAGTAGAATTAATTTTGGCAAAATTTCGTCTTTTCAGCTTTACTAGTTTCAATGAAAATCGAAAATATGTATTTTTCAAAATTGTCCAATTCTGTGGGAGGGGGTAAAAGGAGTAAGGGGATCGGATCAATATTGCGTAATATTAATGACATCTATATTATAATACTTTGACCTAAATTTTAAGTCGATGGCTTAAATAGTTTCAAAGAAAAATCACTTTCTTTATATTTCGAAATTTCATGAAATTTGTTTGGGAGGGGGTAGAAGGAGTGGGTTGATGTATCCCGTTTGCTAAAAATGACACACAAAAATGTTTGGCACTATAGCTCAAAGCTTTCGAGAGTTATGCTGTAGACAGACGCACAGACGGACAGACACAGACGGACAGACGGTCACTCGGAATCGAGGTTTTTGAGCGACAACAAATATTTCTGTACCTTTGGCAGCTCTGTGCGAGCGTTATTTCTTAGCGTTACAAACGGTAAGGCAAACACAATATACTCTCAGATTTTATCTAGAGTATAAAAAGGCTAATTATTGTAAGGGGGATGGTCAGGGTGGGGGGGTGCAAAGGAAAACACTTAAGAATGAATATCTCGACTGTCTCTTAAGCTATATAATTGAAACTTGAAGGGTATATTAAGTTTTACTAGCGAAATATGAAAAAAATATAACATGTGTACATAATAGTAGTGGGGGGAAATGGGGGGCATTTCAAAAATGGGGAACTTTCCAAAATTACAAATCATTATATCTCAAAATTGAGTACAGATATCAAATCAAAAATTTCTCAAACCGTAGAGGTATATAAGTTTTAATTTTGGTAAAAAATTTGAGTTGAGGGGTGTAAGGGGAGGGAGGTGGAAAGCAAAAATGTTGAAAATTTTGAGTAATTGTTTTAGGGCTCTGGTAAAAGATACAAAGTTTAAATTTTGTATGTCGATACATCTATTTATTGTACACAGAAAAGAAATAATAATTTGTTCCAAAATTGTTATGCACCGAAGTCTAACGTGCACAAGGTGTTTCATGTATAATGAGAAAAACACATATACTGAAAATTTTTGAATGAAATTTTAAGGTAGAAACTTTTGCGATATGAATTTAATAAAAATTTTTAAAAGTTTAAAATACTAACTGGTCGAATATCTTTGAAACTTCTACTCCCTCCCATACAAAATTATTTTTTCGACCATTTTTAGAAGATCAATTATCACTAACTATTCAAAGGTATCAAATTGAAATTTTGCACAAAAAATTACAAAAATATTTGAAATTAAATTGCGTTAAAAGTTTTGAAATCGCCATTACCCTTCTACCCCTTCCCATGCAAAAGTATGATTTCGACCAATTTCATTAATTCAAATAATAACCAACAAATTAAATTTACGAACTTGAAATTTTGTACGAGCACCTTACAAAAGAAAGGAAATAAAATTGCGTCCCAAATTTTACGATTCCCCTACCTCCTCTACCCCTCCCATACAAATGTTTGGTGTCGTGAATATAAAATAAAGCGAATCCCATGAAAATTTTATGCAACTTCGTCTATGAAACTGACATTCTATACAGTGTATATTGGACGTGATTCAAGCAAACAATTAAAAAACTATTAACATCCACCCAGCCTTACTGTCATTCCTCACACATCCCCTCATAAAAACTCAAACTTGCATAAAGAAGCGAACGAAATATTGATTATATGTACTGGAGCTATTGAACGTTTCCGGAAAGTGTTAAATTTACAACTGCCCTGCGCAAGAACCCCAAGCTGCGGATGCGTGTAAAGTCAATATGCGGGTTAGAGTGGTTTGAGAAGACTAAGTGAAAGTCTTCTCAAACCACTCTAACCCGCATATTGACTTTACACGCATCCGCAGCTTGTCCCAAGAATAATAAAGTTTCGCCCGACTTGTAGGCAGTTTGTTTAATAATATGTATTAATCAAATTTTCTTGGAAACTATAAGAGGTATTAGTTTGAAATTTAGAATATATTATTTCTATTACAAATGCAATCTTTAATTATACAAATTATTAAAATTCCCCTACTCCTTCGCTCACTTTTTCATTAAATACTATACACCAATTTTCTCAGTACGTACAAATTCCATCGAGCTAAAATTTTGTACCAAATCCTTAATTAGCATTATTATTAATATCGGGAAAAACTAACCAATTATCTACACTATTTCTACCACGTCCAGTACAATGTCACACGATTCCACGACTTTACAAAAATTCAATTTTCTTGGAAATTGTGAAAGTCACAGATCTAAAATTTGAAATATATCAATTGCGTAATGATCGTAGTTGTTTTTCGAAAAATCACTAAAAACCCCTCACTCCTTCCACCACCTCCCAAACTGCACTTTTTCATGAAATACTCTGAACCAATTTTCTCAATACGTATAGCTTTCATCGAGCTATAATTTTGTATAGAATCCTTAATGAGCATTATTATTAATATCGGGAAAAAATTAACTGATAAGCTTCACTCCTGCTACTTATAGCTACTCTAGCATGAAGTGAAACAAATTAGTTCAGTACTACCACCCTTTCTACCACTCCTCATACAAAATTCTCAACATCACAAAAATTTCATCTGTTGTATCGTATGATTGGTCTATACGCAGAGTCGTAGTCCTGTTATGGTCTTAAGCTATGTTATTTTATTCGGGCTTTTTTAATTAACACAAGCTACATATAACTATTCACATGTCCTTAGTGCTCTGCAATACGAATATGGCCTTAGATCACGGGATTGATTTGATCAGGAGCCTGTCCCATACAAATGCGTGTATCGTGGTTTCATTCTTAATAATTTAATGATGGTTAATTGTATAATGGTTCTAATTCCAACAAAATAGAAATCTTTGCCTTCAAAGGTCCATTAAACTAATCAGGTTATATATCCCGGACAATGTATTACTAACTACATTCTCAAAAATTGCTCATTTTCGATTGTTACGCGGAAAAAGTCGCAGGCGATCGCTAGTACTTAATAAAATTTAAACCAGATAGATGTCGATAATACAAAGTTAATAAAATACGAAATTAAAGCTATTAGAGCTAAGATTACATCTATAATGCTAAATTTTAGTAGAAAATAAACTGCCAACAAGTCATGCGAAACTTTATTATTCTTGGAACAAGTTGCGTATGTGTGGATAGTCAATATGCAGGTTAGAGTGGTTAGGGAAGACTAAGCGAAAGGGGGTTCTTGGGCAGGGAAATTGTCAATTTAACACTTTGCGGAAACGTTCAAAAGCTCCAGTACATATAATCGATATTTCGTTCGTTTATTTATGCAAGTTTGAGTTTTTATGAGTGGGTGAATCTTAATACTTTTTTAATTGATTGCTTGAATCACGTCCAATATTCTCTGTATAGAATGTCAGTTTCATAGACAAAGTTGCATAGAATTTTCATAGGATTCGGTGTATTTTACATTCACGAAACCAAACATTTGCATGGGAAGGAGTAGAGAAGGTAGGGGAATCGTAAAATTTGTGACGCAATTTTATTTCCTTTCTCTTGTAGTGCACTCGTATAAAATTTCAAGTTCGTAGCTTTTGATTTGTTTGTTGATTCAATGAAATAGGTCGAAATGATACTTTTGTATGGGAGGGGGTAGAAGGGCAAGCGCAATTGCAAAACTTTTATAGTAATATCATTTCAATTATTGTTATAAGTTTTTGCGCAAAATTTGAAATTGGTAGCTTTTAAGAGTTAGCTGATAACTGATTTCTTAAAATGCTCGAAAAAATAATTTTGTATGGGAGGGGGTAGAAGAGGTAAGGGAATCGCAAAATTTATGACGCAATTTTCTTTTTATTGTCTTTTAAAGTGCTCGTACAAAATTTCACGTTCGTAGCTTTTAATTTGTTGTTTAGCAGTTGTTTTATTGAAATTGGTCGAAATCATACTTTTGTATGGGAGGGGGTAGAACGGCAAGTGTGATCTCAAAAATTTTGACGCAGTTCCGTTTCAACTATTTTCAAAAGATTTTGTGCAAAATTTCAAATTGATAGCTTTTACTAATTAAGTGATAATTAATTTCTTAAAAATGGTCGAAAAAATCATTTTGTATGGGAGGGAGTAGAAGCTTTCAAGGTATTCGACCAGTTAATATTTCATTCTTTTAAAGATTTTTTTTAAATGCATTTCGCAAGTTTTCAAGTTTCTACCTTTAAATTTCATTCAAAAATTTCAGTTTATGTGGTTTTTTCATTGCACATGAAACACCTTATGCACGGTAGACCAGGGAGGTCGGTGCATAACAATCATGGAATTTTTATTATTTTTTCTGTATGTACAACAAATAGATGTATCCACATGGAAAATTTAAATTTTGTATCTTTCACCCCTTAGAGAGAGCCCTTAAAAAATCACTCAAAATTTTCGACATTTTTTGTTACCACCTCCCTCCCCTTACACCTTCCGACGTAAAATTTTTACCAAATTAAAAACTATCTAGTTCTACAATTCGACAAAATTTCAATTTGATATCTGTACTGAATTTTGAATTATAAAGGTTTGAAATTTAGGAAAGTGCATCATTTTTGAAATGCTCCCCATTTCCCCCCACTACTATTTTTTCCAAATGTTATATTTTTATCGTATTTCTCTAGTACAGCTGAATATAGTTTCTAAGATTCAATTACATAGCTTAATAAATAGCCGAGATATTGATTTTTAAGTAATTTTCTTTGCACCCCCCTGACCCTCCCCCTTACAATAATTAGCTTTTACCTAAACTGATTCTAGTGGACCTATATGCCGCCTTAATGGTCTCAAAATATCAATTTTTTATGATAAGTAATTTCGAAGATATAATCATTTTAAAAAAAAATTTGGCTGACAATTTGTTCTTAGCCCCCCTTTTCGCACCCCAATGGATAAAAAAATCAAATTATTTTTAGAAGTTGTCTTACAAACCCTTCTGTATGTATGTTGAGTCTTAGCTTCCTAGCTGTTACCATGGTTGAGATATTTGAATTCGTATTTTTCAGCTTAAGCGCTCCCCCCGCCTCCCCCTGAACTCGTACACCCCCCAAATTGGGTATCTGCCTGAGATCCGCAACTATCTACAATCTCCCCAAAAATGAGCTTTTTATCTTGAAGGGTTTGGGAGTTAATGTGCGCTGAGCGTACACGTCGGCGGACGCCGGACGGCGTACAGACGGATTTTTTTTTTTTTAATTCTTAGGCTAATTTAGTCATGAAACGCGAAAAAACAAAATTTCAGGGTAGCAAATTTTTTTTTTTCCCATGTCGATCACAATACTTTATTATTAAAATAATAAAGTAAAAGAGAGCAGTATTGGGTATAGTAGGAACAGCCTACAGATGGTTATACGGGACAATGGACGAGAACGACAGATAAGACATTTTAGAGCACTTGCAAGTAGTTGACGAAAATAACCATAACGCTATAACCACTCTAAATAAACAAATCGCGATTAATACAAATTTTAACGAAACATTCAATATATATAAGAGCGTAACACTGCGAAGATAGAAGGAAAATTTTAGAAACATATAACGGAAAGAAAATTGAAAGTCAGTCAATGTATTTAGATCAAATGTTAAAATTAAGATATTTAAGAAAATTGAAAGTCAGTCAATGTATTTAGATCAAATGTTAAAATTAAGATATTTCGAAAACAAAGTAAGCCGATATTGCCTCTGCAAAATATAAGACAGTATATCCTGGTATTTTAACTGCGGAAGAAATAGAATTGTTTAAAATTGATTTCTATTAACTAAAATCAATAAAAGTGGGAATTATGAAATATAAAAATCATCTATTAATATTAGCAATTAAAATTTCCCAAAATTATATTGTAACATAACTGAAATTAATTACACCCCTATCCAATAATGAAAATTTTGAAATTGATGAAAAGGATGAATATAGTGTACAAATTGAAAATAAAATTTACACGTACCAACAAAAACATATGTCGAAAGATTTAAAATTAAGTAAGAATGGTATTTGGAAAAATAAATATAAATTAAAATATAATAATAAAACCAAAATAAACTGCCAACAAGTCGGGTGGGTGGATGTTAATAGCTTTTTAATTAATTGCTTGAATCACGTCCGATATTCTCTGTATAGAATGTGTTTCATAGACGAAGTTGCGTAGAATTTTCATAAAATTCGGTGTATTTTACATTCACGAAACCGAACATTTGTATGGGAGAGGGTAGAGAAGGTAGGGGGATCGTAAAATTTGATACGCAGTTTTATTTCGCGTCTCTTGTAAGGTGCTTGTATAGAATTTCAAGTTCGTAGCTTTTAGTTTGTTGGTTATTAGTTGATTTAATGAAATTGGTCGAAATCATAGTTTTGTATGGGAGGGGGTAGAAGCGCAAGCGCGATTTCAAAACTTTTAAAGCAACTTCATTTGAATTATTTTTATAAGTTCTTGTGCCAAATTTGAAATTGATAGCTTTTAAGAGTTAGCTGATAGCTGATTTCTTAAAAATGCTCAAAAACATAATTTTGTATGGGAGGGGGTAGAGGAGGTAGGGGAATCGTAAAACTTGTGATGCAATTTTCTTTCATTTTTATTGTAAGGTGCTCGTACGAAATTTCAAGTTCGTAGCTTTTAATTTGTTGGTTATAAGTTGATTTAATGAAATTAGTCGAAATCATACTTTTGTATGGGAGGGGGTAGAAGGTCAAGCGCGATCTTAAAACTTTTAACGCAATTCCATTTTAATTATTTTTGTTAGTTGTTATGCAAAATTTCAAATTGATAGCTTTTAATAGTTAGGTGATAATTGATTTCTTGAAAAGGGTCGAAAAAATAATTTTGTATGGTTAGTGTTAAAGGTTTTCGACCAATTAATATTTCGTATATTTAAAAATTTTTTTTAAATGCATTTCGCAAAATTTCAAATTTCTACCTTAAAATTTCACTCAAAAATTTTCAGTTTATGTGTTTTTTTCAATGCACATGAAACACCTTGTGCACGTTAGACCGGGGAGGTCGGTTTATAACAAATATGGATCAAGTTATTATTATTTTTCTATGTGGATTAAATATAGGTATTCACATGCAACATTTTAACTTTGTATCTTTTACCAGAGCCCTAAAAAAATCACTCAAAGTTTTCGATATTTTTGCTTATTACCTCCCTCCCCTTACACCTCCCAACTTAAAATTTACCAAAATTAACTATTATGTAGTTCTATAATCTGACAAATTTTTGATTTGATATCTGTACTATTTTTGGAGATATAAGGATTTGTAATTTTGAAAAGTGCGCCATTTTTGAAATGCTGCCCATTTCCCCCCACTACTATTATTTCGACATGTTATATTTTTTTTGTATTTGCCTAGTATATCTTAATATAAGTTTTAAGTTTCAATTACATATCTTAAGAGATAGTTGAGATATTAATTTTTAAGTGTTTTTCTTTGCACCCCCCCTGACCCTCCCCCTTACAATAATTAGCCGCTTTCTAAGCTGGTTCCGATGAAACTATATGCCACCTTGACGGTTTCTAAATATGATTTTGTTACGATAAGTAATTTCGAAGATATAATCATTTGAAAAAAAAATTCGGCCGACAATTGGTTCTAAGCCCACCCTTTTCGCACCCCAATTGATAAAAAAATTAAATTATTTTTAAAAGTTGTCCCACAAACCCCTCTATATTAATGTTGAGTTTTAGCTTCCTAGCTCTTACCATGGTTAAGATATTTGAATTCGTATTTTTCGGTTTAAGCGCTCCCCCCGCCTCCCCCTGAACCCGTATACCCCCGAAAATGGGTATCCGCCTGAGATCCGCAACTATCTACAATCTCCCCAAAAATGAACTTTCTATCTTAAAGGGTTTGGGAGTTAATGTGCACTGAGCGTATACGTCGGCGTACGGCGGACGGCGTACAGACAGACGGATTTTTTTTTTTGCATTTTTAGGCTAATTTAGTCATGAAACGCGAAAAAAAAAATTTCAGGGTAGCAAACTTTTTTTTTTCTTGTGTCGATCACAATACTTTATTATTATAATAATAAAGTAATTGAAATGCTAGATGAAGAAGTTTTGTTAGTAAAAAACGTCTTTATCGAATAATTTTGAAAATATAAAATATATCGAAGAATTGAAATACCACAAAAACATATCATTTGGTATAAATGTAATAATTCGATTGATAACAATAATTGTAATTGTAATAATAGTTTTGTATTATAAAAATAAGAAAAACAATGTTAACATAATAAACAATATGAAGCTGGAGGCTTCTTATTTAAAGCGGCAGGAAGTTACATACGTAAATTCTTTATCAAATTCGGGGAATGTTGATATAGCAGATTCTACGAAAAATCTTCAGGTTTTAACCAAGTCAAAGCCGTTGGTTTCGTAAATATTATATCAACACAAAATTATTCTCATCAAAGTTTCCCACGAATTCCTCGAGCTTGATAAAAATCATCTTTCAATTTAATATGAACCGATTTACGTTTAACCGTTGCATAAGAACGTGACATTATCATTAAATATTCAAAAAAATTTTGTAAGACAATAAAGTGGCAGTTGATCGCCGGAGTCCGTCAATAAAGTAATCTTAATCTTCCAAGTAGATATTTTTTGTTTGCATTTTTATTTAACCAATTATAAAAGTTCAATGTACCCCGGGTGCCATTCCATTATTAAATGGCATTGCTGCCCAAACTGAGTTTTCAAATTTCGGTTCGAAAAATTTTGTAAAGACAAGTTCTTGAAATAGAAAAAATGTCAAACTCTTACCGTACAAGTCTTTTCGCTTTGGCTATAATTGTTGAGATAAATGTCTTTTTGTTATTGTCCGTTCGTTCGCTTTCCTTTAACTTGAGAACGCCTTGAGTTAGAAACTTTAATGCGCACGTTATTTTTGGCCCAAAATATAAGGTTGGTTGGAGATGAGTTGGTTTTTACATCAAATTTTAGTTTCGAATTAATTATAGGGGATACTAATAAAATAAAAATAAATTGCACTACTTTGCTAAATGTCCCTCATTTTCTTCGGAGTACGGGCGCAAAGGCTACTCCAAAATATTTTCAGCTTTCTCATATTATGAAATACAAATTTGGACATCCGGTCTTGCCAAATTTTTAAACTCGAAACGAAATTTGATTAAGATATTGAACGATTCCTATGCAAATCCTAAAATAATTTTTAAAATTGTACCGTTTCTGTTAAAACATCTCAATTTTTATAAATGTACCTAAGGAAATCGTTTTCAAATACAACCCCCATTCTTTTTTGATCCATGCACTTACAACTTATGCTAATAGAAATAGAAAATATCCTCTAGCGATTGATTTTACCAAATAGATAGCATGCCAACATATATGTATATCATTCCATAAAAGATAAATTTCAATTTTGCTCAAATATTTTCTCACATCTGAACAAATTGAATTTTATCCCTTTTAGGCAAAAGCATCAGGAAAGAACTCCACGACTTTTCGATAAACAGAAAATATAGAAAAATAGAGTCAGGAAAAAATACATATAATACACAATCCCATAGAACTGAATACATAGATGGCCATCTTAAAAAAAAAAGAATATTATTCCAATCGAATGTGACAATACGTGACCAGAATTTATGTTTTTGTAACGTCTCCATTTATACAAAACATCGAGACTGTGATAACTATTTGTCGCCACTATACAGAACACTTTGCTTCCATTATATTTTCAAGTATGGCAGCAAAAAGGACCGGGGCTAAAAAGAAAAAGCTTATGTGTATATATTGGAATATTTTCAATGGTTCGATGGTTTTCTGCATATTTTTGAGTTGACTGGTATATTTTTCAATATTTCGTCGAAAAATCTCTTTGCGTCGAGAGGGTATGCAATTTCCCGGTGATAGTTTTATTCTTTCTCGTCATTCATAGATAAAATGTTTGTTTAACGGATCATTGAATTTCATATGTAGAGAATACAGTTCTGCACTCTAGATATGAAGTGTATTGGAAAATATAACTCATATTTATGACGCAGCCAGCAGTCATATGTGGTGTTGATTTAGCAATTGAACTTGAGAACACACTTTTCGTGATTGAATATTTTATTATTATTAAGCAAAATATTTGTTCAGAAATTCACATGTAGATGAGATTTTTGCTTAGTGGGATTTTTCACGTATTTGCTTTATTTCAACGGATTATTTAATATTGAAAGCTTTTTCATTCCGCTAATTTACTCATGCTCTAAACCAAATTATAGTTTTCCTTCACATTCTATTTCGCTCGGCGTTCAAACATATTTCCAGTTTCAAAAATAATTTCCAGTTTCAAAAAAAATAAAGAAAAATTTTAGGAATTATGCTCTTAAAAAATTTTGTTTAAGTATTTTTTACAGTGGCCGAAAATCTTCAGCAGTTTTTTTTATTTACGCTGCGTGGAAGTGAAGTCAGTGCATGTTTCATTCATCCGCATGATTGCTTAAATGAATTTTTAATTTTAAATCCTAGTTGGACCAGATGTAGAACAAACGCAGCCACCGTAGCTTTTCCTCTCGCTATTCATCATTGATACGAAACGAAGGAGCTGCCGTCTTCGCGACCTTCTTCATCCCGTATACAGAGTTTTAACGAGTGTTTCTCCAGCTATGGACAGCAATTTTGTTGGTAGCTCAAGAGCATGGGGTCGGGTGGGGGAAGGGGGGGGAGGGGTGAGAGAAGGATTTTATCCTGGAGTCACGATCATCCTAGAAGGTGCTGTGGAGACGAAGTAATGTGCTCTAGACCGCAGATCACTTTGTGGCGCGAGTTTCTCCTAGTCTATACGACAGAAACCCCAAGGCAAGCAGAGGTGTGAAGGTAACGAATGAAGAGCCCAGCAACCAAGTAAACAGCTGTGCAACTTAGCCCTTCATGTTTTAGTCTCAGTAAATAGTAATAATTAAAGAATATTTATTTTTTTGAGTCAAATTACTCATCTATATGACGAAAACGTTCCATTGAAAACTAAACATGTCCAGAGTGCTAAGTCACCTTGGTTAACTTCTTATATTCGTAGTCTCATGTATGCTAGAGATGTTCTTTTTCAGCGGTGGAAACGATTTCGATTAAATTCTATGTTCTCTGAATTCAAGGTAATTCGGAATAAGGTTGTTTCAGAAATACGGAAATTTAAGATCCTGTACTACAAATCTAGACTCCGCGGTAGTCTTTCAACTAGAAAATTATGGTCCACTCTAAAAGATCTACGAATTGGAAATAAATTAGACCAACCTAAACTAAACATAGACTGTGAAACCCTTAATAAATCGTTTGCTTCCGTATCGTCAACTCCTCCTATCAAATCTATGACAACGCTTTCTGCTAAATTTTCCGAACATGTACGTAAGTTGAAATGCAATAATCCCTCTTATGAATTTAGTTTCACTTGTGTTACTGAATTGGATGTATACAATGCTATATTCTCGATCAAATCTGATGCTGTAGGTGTGGACACTATTCACCCAAAATTTGTTAAGTTTATCATTCCTTACATACTTCCCATTGTGACACACATATTTAACACAATTTTCACTACTTCAACTTTTCTTGATGCGTGGAAAAAATCTAAAATTATTCCTGTTCCTAAGAAATCTCTTAATTCAGCTCAACAAGAGTACAGACCGGTTGCCATCTTGCCTTATCTTTCTAAAGTTTTTGAAAAACTTATGAATAGCCAAATATCATACTACTTCAGCGAATATAATCTACTATCGGATTTAAAATCCGGTCTTAGGCCACACCATAGTTGTATCACTGCACTACTTAATGTTATTGACAATATCAGAGTGCAAATGGACAATGAGCAACAAAATGTGGTGTACCTCAAGGAAGTATTGTTAGTCCTTTGTTTTTCGCTATTTATATCAATGATCTCCCATTCTTTATAAAACACTGCGATATCAACATGTATGCTGAGGATGTGCAACTACAGCTTAGTTATCCACTTGGGTTGGTGGAAGATGCAATCAATCGCATTAACGGAGATTTGACTCGTATTAGTAATTGGGCGCGAATGAATTCTCTAGAACTCAACTCATCTAAGACCAAAAGTATCGTAATATACAAAACGCAGCTTGATTTGTCGTATTGCCCTGCTGTCATCCTTAATAACTCGTTTATCGAATATGTGGTAAAAATTAAGAATCTTGGTGTTTTTTTAACAACACCCTAACGTGGAGCGATCATATTTTATCCAATATAGGAAAAGTTTATGGAATTCTTCGAACCTTATTTAGCACACATCAGTATGTACCAGTAGATGTCAAACTTATGCTGGTAAAAACTTTGGTAATACCAATTTTGATATATGGGCATGAAATTTTCTGTAGACCTGATTATATATGCAGAAATCGACTAAATGTAGCTTTCAACTCTACCATTCGTTATATCCATAGTTTGCGACGATTTGACCATGTTTCTCCTTATGCTGACAATGTATTTGGCTGCTCTCTAGAACATTATATTCTATATCGCTCCTTGATATTTCTTTTCAAGATAATTCATTACAAAAGGCCCGAGTATCTTTTCCAACGAATTACGTTCGTCAGGTCTTCCAGGACTCACCAACTAATAACACCTGAGTTCTTATCTCTAGTCTCCCAGAGGAAATTTTTCACTTATGTCGTTCAGCAGTGGAATCAGCTACCAGTCGAAATTCTTAGATCAGGAGGGGATGGTGATTTTCGCAGGAGGCTCGGCGTATACTTGAGAGGTTGAATCGAGGCTTTTTTTCTGTTTTTTTTCTATTCTAATTAAATTTTTGTTTTTGTTTTATTTTTCTTTTTTTTCTATTCCTCTTTTGATTAACAGTTATTAATAAAGAACTAATTTTACATGAACCACTTAATTTGAATAGTTAATTTACCGTTATTACGCAAACAAAAGATTATTGTATCTTAATTGTGCTAAACTAAATGAATAAATAAATAAACTAAATAAACTAAACAGACGGACAGACAGACAGACAGGCACTCGCAATCGAGTTATTTGAGCGACAACAAATATTTCTGTACACTTGGCGGTTCTGTGCGAGCATTATTTCTTTGCGTTGCAAACGGTAAGGCAAACACAATATACTCTCAGATTTCATCTAGAGTATAAACACACGTTCTAAAAATTCTTTTCTATCTGTCTGTCTGTCACGCAAAAACGTCGGAACCGATTATAATAAAACTTTCACAGTTTAATAGGTATTTTCCAAGTTGTAATCTGCGATTAAGTGTTATTTAAATTACACCCCGCCTTCTTCCCCTCCCATACAAAATTTTTCGTTCAACAGTTGTTATTACCGTGATTGGACGTGTTTTTATTTCGCTACGATTTTCTCTATTATTCTTTCATTTTATTTTTAACTAGAGATCGCCCGCGACTTTGTCCGCGTAAGAATCGCAATAGTAACATTTTTTGAGAATGTAGTTAGTAGTACATTATATCGTATAAATAATCTGTATAGTTTGATGGCTCTTTGAACACAATGTTTTGTATTTTGTTGGAATCAGAACCATAAATTATTAAAAATGAGACCATGATACTCGCATTTGTATGGGACAGGCTCATGATCAAATCAAACCCGTTATTCGAGATCATATGTATACGTGTTGAAGAGCGTTATGGACATGTGAATAGTTGTAGCTTGTGTTAATGAAAAAAAGCCCAAATAAAATGACATTAAGCTTAAATACATAACAGGACTTCGATTGTGCGTAAAGCCCAATTATATGATACTACCGATGAAATCGAAATTTTTGTAATCTTAAGAATTTTTGTGTGGGGAGTGATAGAAGAGGTGACAGTAGTAAATTAATTTATTTCACATCATACTAGAGTAGCTATAAAAATATTTTGCACCAAAGTTAAGCTTGAAAAATTGAATAGGTAACTTGAGAAACCTAGTGCATTGGATTTAGTGAAATTGTGCAATTTGTATGGGAGGTGGTAGAAGAAGTGGGAGGTTTCTGTTACTTTTTCTAGGAACAACTATAATCACCATGCGATTGATATCTTACAAATTTCAGATCAGTTAGATTCATACTTTTCAAGAAAATCGAGTTTTCGCAAAGTCGTGGAATTGTGTCACATTGTAAGGGAGGGGGTAGAAGGAGTGGTTAATTTTTCCCGACAATAGTAATAATGCTAATTAGGGATTTATTAAAAAATTTTAGCTCGATCAAAGTTATACGTACTGAGAAAATTGACTTAGAGTATTTCATGAAAAAGTGCAGTTTGTATGGGAGGTGGTAGAAGGAGTAGGGGGTTTTTGCTAATTTTTGTAGAAACTACTAGATTCATCATGTAATTGATATGTTTTAAATTTTAGATCAGTTAGATTCACACTTTTCAAGAAAATAGAGTTTTTGCAAAGTCGTGGAAGTGTGCCACATTGTATGGGAGGGGGTAGAAGGAGTGGAGCTAATCGGTTAATTTTTGTGTGATAATAATAATAATGCTTATTTAAGATTTAGCACAATTTTAGTTCGATAGAAGTTATACGAACTGAGAAAATTGGTTTATAATAATTCATGAAAAAGTGAAGTTTGTATAGGAGGTGGTGGAAGGAGTGGAGAGTTTTTAGGTATTCTTTGAGGAGCAACTACAATTATCATTCAATTGATATGTATTAAATTTCAGAACAGTAACATTCATTCTTTTCAAGAAAATCTAATTTTCGCAAAGTCGTGGATTTGTGACAGATTGTATCGGAGGGGGTAGAAATAGTAAAGCTAATTAGTTACTTTTTTCCTAATATTAATAACAATGCTAGTTAAAGATTTAATACAAAATCTTAGCTTGATAAAAGTTATATACTGAGAAAATTGGAGTATAGTATTTCATGAAAAAGTTTAGTTTGTATGGGAGGTGGTGGAAGGAGTAAGGGCATTCAAATTATTTATATACTTGAAGATCGCATTTATATTGGAAATAATGTATTTTAAATTTCAAATTAATAGATTTTATAGTTTCCATGAAAATTTGATTATTATAAATTTATGAAAATGAGTCACTTTGTATGGGAGGGGGTAAAAGGAGTGACGGAAGTAAAATAAAATCTAAAGCAGATTACTCCCCGAGGTAGACCTAATAATCTGTGAAAGTTTCATTACAATCAGCTTAGCCGTTTTTGCGTGAAAACCGTAAAGACAGACAGACAGACAGAGAAAATTTTTAAAAACGTTTGTTTCTGCTTAGTTATTGCTAAAATAAAGCAAAAAACTTATTTATAGCCATTTATAAACAAATAACGGACAGACACTACAATTATATTTATATACAGTGCTGTGCAAAACTTAAGCAACTCACTACATGTCGGAATGAAAAGGAAAATTGCAATCAAAATATAAAGAATTTTTTTTTCCTTTTTTTTTAAATTTACACGTTAGCATGTTGCTTAAAGTTCTACAATAAAAAAAGTGCATCAGTATTTTAACTGTTCTTAAAAAAAAACAAAAACAAAATACACCAAAAAAAAGGCTGTGCAAAATCTAAGCAACTTTCAAAACGCAGCTGCGATTCCCAGTCAGAACAAAACATAACGGGGATTTCCCGATGTTGTTTTTATTTTCTGATGTTCGTGTCAATTAGATCAGTATAGATCGTCTTCCCTTTGGGTTTAATTGTATCTAAAAAAATAATATTTAAAATGCAGCGTGATCAATACGATAATAGATTTAAATCAAATGTAATTTCGCTATATTATTCTGGAAAAACGCAAATAGAGATTGCCAAATCGTTAAATATAAACAAATCTTTAATTTCAAGATGGATTACGAAATATAAAAACACGGGTAGTGTGAAACGTGTAAATTTTGGTGGAAGGCCGCGTAAAACTACCATTAGAGATGACTTACAAATTAAACAATTGATAAAAAGAAAACAGTTTATCTCGTCAAAAGAAATTGTAAAAGAGCTAGGCTTAAATGTCAACTCAAGCACTGTTCGCAGACGGGCAATTGAACTCAATCTAAAAAGCTATACACCTTTAAAAAAAACCATTGCTCACAAAAAGACATGCAAGGAAAAGGTAAACTGCTCGAAAAACACTTTTAAACATTATTATTTTACTATTTATATCGTTTTATATATCATTTAGGCTTGAATTCGCTAAAAACCATTTTGAC
Organism: Chorisops tibialis; assembly: GCA_963669355.1. Taxonomy (NCBI): domain Eukaryota; kingdom Metazoa; phylum Arthropoda; class Insecta; order Diptera; family Stratiomyidae; genus Chorisops; species Chorisops tibialis. The sequence continues at coordinate 163,371,398 of OY770263.1, read as the reverse complement.
TGGTCAGTTGCTAAATGGAAGACCGTTTTATTTAGCGACGAATCCAAGTTCAACCTCCTCAATTCTGATGGCTTCTCCCGTGTGATGCGTGAGAAGGGACAACAGCTCAATCCACGCTTCTGTAGGAAAACGGTGAAACATGGGGGAGGAAGCGTCATGGTCTGGACATGTTTCTCAGCATTAGGTATTGGTCCCTTTAATAGAATAACAGAAATTATGGACAGATTCATGTATAAGGACATCTTAGAATCTAGAATGTTACCTTATGCAGAGTGGAATATGCCACTTCGATGGATGTTTCAACATGATAATGACCCGAAACACACATCGAAGTGACATGATAAAAATAAATTTGCATTATGTTGCGTGGTTTGTCAGGATTGGCATTAAGAAAATACCCTTTTTTGAACGAAATCGTCGTTTCGTTATACACGGGGCCTTAAGTTTGCCGGGCATGATTTGGTCTTGCGTCGACTGCCGTAATATGGTTTGTCGTTAATAAATCGCAAGCTCTGACAACCACAGTTTCGAGTTTATTATCGAGTGTTGATAACTTGACAGAGAAACCTACAAATCCTCATCAGCTTGCTATTGAACAGCGGGCATCAGTTTCGCCGAGTAATAATGTAGCAGTGGCGCGTCCCACCCGCCAAATGCGAAGCGCCATCCCCAACTGTTTCTGTTACAAAAAAGAAATGCTCCAACATTTCTCGTAAGTCACCTGCTACTCCTTCGTCATCTGATGTACTGTCGATCACCGAGAATGCATATACGAATCGCCCAGTATCATTGCTTAACGTCGATTCCATTCAAGCAAGCAGTAATGTGCAACTTGTAAAAACCCGTCGTATTTGCAAGCTTATATCCGTTACGGACACCTCTCTTTGTAGTGCATTCAAGATCGTGCCTTCTTTGAAATGGTTACATGTTTCCCGATTTGACGTGGATACAACAGCCGAATCGATAAGAACTTTCGTTGCCTCTAAATTGCAAGTGGAGTCCAACCAGCTAATTTGAGCTAATCTCACGAAGAGAGATTGATTATGATGTAATCGCTTAGACAGAGACTTGGCTGCAATCGAATTTTCTTTCCACCAAACTTTTCGACTCCAACTATGTCGTATATCGATGCGATTGCTTTTCTCGCACTACTGGCAAGCTGCGTGGAGGAGAAGTACTATTGGCGGTACGTACTTCGTTTATTAGCAAGCAAATTGATCTGTGTACGCGTCAATTTTTCTAAAGCGTCTTCAGCTAACATCGTCTATTTCATCGTGAGCTACATTCCTTCATAAAGCGATATTTACTTATACAGGGCACACATATCCAACATCGAGCTTATCGTGAAGGACCTATGCGAGGGCCAATATCCTTGCGTTATGGGTGACTTCAATATTGGCGACATTAATTGGACATTCTCGGATGAAAAAATATGTCTTATACCCTACAATATGAAGACTCCCACGAAATTCTTAATCATCGATTCATTACTCTTTCTTCAAATATTTCAAATTAATTTTGTGAAAAATAGTCTTAATAGGTTATTAGATTTAGTTTTCATTAGTAACGACATTGAACATTATTTACATGAGGTGCGTGCTCCTCTTTTGAATAACTCAATTAATCACAAAGCTATGTCTGTTATTTTTAAATTTTACGTTCTAGAAAACAAGTTATCTTCGAGCAGTTCTTCATCTCACTTCAACTTTTTTAAAGCCGATTTTGTTGCATTGAACGATTATTTTCATCGATTGATTGGGACGGTAATTTCCTTAATTTAAATTTATCTAATACATTTTCAATTTTTCAATCCAGGTTGAAGTTGGCTCTTGATTTATTCGTCTCCGTGCATAGAAAGAAAGCTACTCCGAAGTTCTACGGGGCAATTCACGCCTCAGTAATCTAAAAAACCGAAAAAACAAGACATATAAGAGGTTCAAAATAACAAAAAGTATAAATGACCACATCATTTTCCTGCGTCTTAGAAAGGCATTCGATTTTCTGAATCGTTTTCTTTATGGTCGGTACTTATCCTCGACAGAATCAAATATTAAAAATAATTGTAGAGTCTTCTGGGTATATTTAAACTCTAAGCGCAAATCATCTCAGCTCCCGAAGTCGATGGAATACTCAGGCATTTCATCCAATGACAGCGGAGAAATTTGTAATCTTTTTGCGTAGTACTTTAGGTCAGTATACAATTCAGATCGGACTGAGGTGTTATATGACAATTATAGCTCTTTGAATGCTATTACTGACCTCTATTTATTTCCTTACTCTACCCGACGAAGATGTTCGACCAGCTCTTAATAATCTTGACAGCCAAAAAAAAACGCAGGTTTCGATTTGATTCCTGCAATGTTCTTAAAAAATTGCTCATCTTCTCTATGTCACTGTTTAGCCCTAATTTTCAATAAATCACTGTCGTCTGGAGAGTTTTTGAATATCTGGAAAATAACTTTTATTACCCTCATTCATATGGCAGCACCTTGTCGAAAATTATAGACCTATCTTTATGCTTTCGTCTATACCGAAATTATTCGAAGTGATTGTTAAGGATAAAAAATATTTCTCAATTAAGGAATCTATTTGCTATTGTCAGCATGGATTTGTCCAGGGTCGATCTACAGCTCCGCAATTAACTCTATTCACTAAATTTTGCGTGGATTCTATTGAGAATAGTTTTCAAGTCGACGTTATCTACACAGATTTTTAAAAAGCTTTTGACAGAGTCCACCATGGTCTTCTTATTGTTAAACTACGTGCTCTCGGTTGTCATTCGAACCTCATTTAGTGGTTGTTTTCACATTTATCTAACAGAAAACAGATCATTAAAATTAGCGGTTATAGCTCAGAGACATTTGTTGTGGAATCTGGTGTTTCTCAGGGCAGCCATTTAGGCCTTTCACTATTTATCCTCATTATAAATGACATTTCATCTGTCCTTGATTTCTGCTCGTGTTTACAAACTTAATATCAGTAAATGTTTGATTTTCTCCGATTATAGATGTCTCAATTCTACTCTATTCAAGTATAAATTTGGATCTGATACTAAATTCTCATTTCTACCTCATATCGATTACACAGTTGCTAAAGCTAACTCAATGCTTGGTTTCATTAAACGGAATTCGGCGGCGTTTAAAGACCTTTATACTTTGAAGGCTCTTTTCACATCTCTGGTTCAACTCTTTTTGGAGTACTGTTGTGTTATATGGGATCCGGTCTATTTAGTACACATCAATCGAATTGAACGCATCCAGCGTAAATTTACGAGATTTTCTCTTCGTAAGTTGAACCGGGATTCTGATATTCCATCTTATGACGCTAGTCTTCTGCTGATTGATTTACAATCCTTATCTGACAGGAGGAAAGTGATTGGCATCATGTTAATAAAAAATATTATGTCTTATCGTATTAACTGTCCGGAGTTACTTTCTTTCATTCCGATATATTCTCCTGAGCGTCCGCTTCGTCAAAGGATTATATTTCGTGAATACCCGCATGTAACTAATTAGAGACAGAACGAGCTAATAGATGCATTACCTATTACAATTCTATATGTGACAAAATCGACTTTACCGATATTCGAGCAACTTTCAAACGCGATATTTTAAATTATTTTTGGTTTCTATTTTTCTTAAATTTTGATTTTATTTTTACTTTATTATTATTTCGATTTTTCTTTTCTTTTTTGATCACTTGTTTTCTTTTTCAATAGTCTTATAGAATTTTCTTTCTGCTGACGACTTTCTTTTTATTGTATTTTAATGTTGAGTTTTTTCATTTTCGTTTTTAAATGTATAAAATTTTATATTTTTTATATAATGATACATTAAACACCTAAATAAATAAACAAAATGGCTCATTTTCAAAATATATAATAATTAAATTTTCTTGAAAACTATAGGAGCGAATAATTTGAAATTTAGAATATATTATTTTTATCGTAAAACTGATCTATTCTATACAAATTACTTAGATCACCCCAATCCTTCCACTCTTTACTGAGGTGAGGAATGAAGGAAAATATCCGACTGTATAGAATGAGGGCGTCATTGTGAAAATTCCGAAGAAGGGCAACCTCGGGATTGTGGCAATTGGCGTGGTATATGTCTACTTACTGCCGTATCAAAAATTATGGCTAAGATAATTCTCAATAGGATTAGTGATGTTGTAGAGAGCACTCTCGAAGTTTATCAGGCTGGATTCCGTAAAGGGTCGTCTTGTACTGACCACACAAATATCCTACGGATAATATTGGAGCAGTCAGCCGACATGGGTTCGCCACTACATATCTTGTTTGTGGACTTCGAGAAGGCTTTCGACAGCATTAAGCGAGATTACATATGGAATGCTTTGCGTAGGAGAGGTATTCCAGATAAGGTCATAGCTATGATTAGAGAATCCTAAGAAGATGCAAGGTGTCGCGTCTTGCATAGAGGAGAGCTGTCCGTACAAACGGGTGTCAGACAAGGTTGCATATTGTCACCAGCCCTATTTCTGGTGGTAATAAATAACTTCTTGAAAGCTATTCTGGAGTGTGGGTAAGATAAAGGTCTTCAATGGAGACTATTTATTATATTAAGTCACCTAGATTATGCTGATGACGTGTGTTTGCTTGCACATAACTGGTCGGACTTAGAGGCAAATGTTCGCTCGTTGCATTCTAAATGCAAAGAGGCGTGACTGAAAATAAATGTACGTAAATCCTATATGCACTTGGGTTCGAACACAAGCACACAGATTGTTCTTAGTGGAGAAGATGTGGAAGAGGTGCAGGATTTTTGTTATCTCCGTAGCATTGTCTGCATGGATGGCGGAGCCGAAAAGGATATTGAGGCTCCACTAAATAAGGCTCGTCAGTTATCTTTTCCCCTTTCTGGAGGTTAATAGAGATCTTCCTTCGCACAAAGTTGCATCTTTGACTCATGCATCAAATCCATGTTGTTATATGGTTGTATTACTTACCAAGAAACTGTAACCTTTCGTGAACCAATACCTCCGACGCATTTTAGGAATATTCTGGCCAGAAGTGATCTCGAATGACGAACTTTGAAGTATAACTGGACAGATCAAAATAGGCATTGAGATTTGAAGGCGGAAGTGGCAGTAGATCGGTCACATTTTGATGAAACCAGAGCGAAACATCGCGTAACAGGCTCTGCATTATAGTTCTCAAGGAAGACGTCGGGTTGGTCGACCATCTAGCACATGGAAACGAGCAGCTGAGCAGGAGGCCAGAGGAATAAATAAATCCTGGCAACAGCTAAAGACCGAGAAATATATTTAGGATAAACAAGAGTATGAAGCACAAATGGGTAGTTCGCGTTACAAAATGTTAAACAGATACTAACTGATAGATTTGAAGCAAACTTTTTACAGGAAACTGTGCTGAACGATGCGTGCCGTCATAGAGAATAAGGGTTAAGGTAATATTTTTTTTGTCAGTCAGAAAAGACGCGAAGGCATTTTGTCTACGCATAGCGACCGCACAACTAAATAAACTGCCAACAAGTCGGGCGAAACTTTATTAGTTTTGGGACAAAATCCGCATGCGTAGAAAGTCAATATGCAGGTTAGAGTGGTTAGGGAAGACTAAGTGAAAGGATCGTCTTGGGCAGGGCAGTTCTCAATTTAACACTTTGCGGAAACGTTCAAAAGCTCCATATTTCATTCGTTTATTTATGCAAGTTTGAGTTTTCATGAAGGGAGAGGGGAGGGTGATGGTAAGGATGGGTGGATGTTAATAGTTTTTTAATTGATTGCTTGAACCAAATCGAATATTCATTGAATAGAATGTCAGTTTCAAAGTTGCATAGAATTGTCATTGTATTCGGTGTATTTTAAATTCACGAAACCAAACATTTGTATGGGAGGGGGTAGAGGAGGTAGGGGAATCGTAAAATTTGTGATGCAGTTTTATTTCTTTTCTCTTGTAAGGCGCTTGTACAAAATTTTAAGTTTGTAGCTTTTAGTTATTAGTTGATTTAATGAAATTGGTCGAAATCATACTTTTGTGTGGGAGGGGGTAGAAGGGCAAGTGCGATCTCAAAACTTTTAACGTAATTTTATTTCAATTATTTTTGTTAGTTCTTGTGCAAAATTTCAAATTGATAGCTTTTAATAGTTAGGTGATAATTGATTTCTTAAAAATGGTCGAAAAAATAATTTTGTATGGGAGGGGGTAGAAGTTTTGAAGATTTTCGACCAGTATGTATTTCAAACTTTTAGAAATTTTTTTCAAATGCATTTCGCAAATTTTCAAGTTTCTACCGAAAAATTTCTTTCAAAAATGTTCAGTTTATGTGTTTTTTTCATTGCACATGAAACACCTTGTGCACGTTAGAGTCCCCACTTCTGTGCATAACAATTTTGGAACAAATTATTATTTTTTTTCTGTGTACAATAAATAGATGTGTCGACGTGCAAAATTTAAACTTTGTATCATTTACCAGAGCCATAAAAAATCACTCAAAATTTTCAATATTTTCGCTTTCCACCTCCCTCCCCTTAGACCCCCCACTTAAATTTTTTACCAAAATTAAAGACTATATAGTTCTACAATCTGACAAATTTATGATTTGATATCTGTACTCAATTTTGAGATTTTGTGATTTGTAGTTTTGGAAAATGCGCCATTTTTGAAATGCTCCCCATTTCCCCCCACTACTATTATGTTAACATGTTGTATTTTTTTCATATTTCGCTAAAAAAGCTTAGTATATGTTTCAAGTTTCAATTACATAGCTTAAGAGACAGTCGAGATATTAATTTTTAAGTGTTTTCTTTGCACCCCCCCTGACCCTGCCGTTTACAATAATTAGCTTCTATCTAAACTGATTATAGTACCCATATGCCGTCTTAATGGTCTCAAAATATCAATTTTTATGGTAAGCAATTTCGAAGATATAATCATTTGAAAAAAAAATTCGGCCGACAATTGGTTCTTAGCCCCCTTTTCGCACCCCAATGGATAAAAAAATTAAATTATTTTTAAAAGTTGTCCCACAAACTCCTCTATATGTATGTTGATTTTTAGCTTCCTAGCTGCAACCATGGTTGAGATATTTGAATTTGTATTTTTCGGTTTAAGCGCTCTCCCTGCCTCCCTCTGAACCCGAACACCCACGAAATGGGTATCCGCCTGAGATCCGCAACTACCTACAATCCCCGCAAAAATGAACTTTCTACCTCTAAGGGTCTGGGTGTTAATGTGCGCTGAGCGTACACGTCGGCGTACGGCATACAGACAGACAGATTTTTTTTTTGCATTTTATTTTAGTCATGAAACGCGAAAAAAAAATTTAAGAGTAGCAAATTTTTTTTTTCCCAAGTCGATTACAATACTTTATTATTAAAATAATAAAGTAAAAGAAAACATTATATGCTAACAACAAATTAAGAACTCTAAATATCCTGTTCTTCTTCAAGCTCTTGCGTTTTTGTGTATACATAGATATCACGCTCTGGAATTAAAGATCGTTTGTGCTTCATGTTTCTGTCTCATTCTGGCTTTAATGTCTTGTATGCTTGTTGGATGTCGTGATCTGATTGGAGTGCGGGGTGAGTTTGTTATTTTTCTTGCGACCTCTCTTTTATCCTGTTGCCATATTTTAACAGAAACCTGGAACCGGACCAGGTAGTGACTTGGAACTTGGAAAAGACACACTTTGATGGAAATATCTTTCCAGTGGCTTTTAGTTTGTTTATTTTGGATCATTGTTTTCGGCTGCTTACCTCAAATATGATTGTTGTATATTTTTGAAATAGAGTCATATTGAATGGAAAGTGGTAGAAGGCGTGAGGTGATTAAAATAAAATTAAAAGCAGATTACGTCTCCAAGCATATCTTACAAAATGAGAAAATATGATTATAATCGGTACAGCCGTTTTTGAGTTAAATCCGGTCGGACAGACAAACAGAGACCAAACATTTCAAAAACGTGCTTTTATGCTTAGGTATTATCAAAATAAAGCAAAAAACTAACTTACAGCCATTTATAAACAAATAGCAGACAGTACAACTATATAATTTGTATAGATACTAAAGTAAAAGTCCCAGGTCAACACGTTAATGGAATTCATATTATTATACTAGCAAACACCCGAGACTTCGTCCGCGTAAAAATAGCAATAATAAGCAATTTTTGAGAGTGTAGTTAGTAATACATTATGTGGGATATATAATCTGCTTACTTTATTGGCTCTTTGAAGAAAATGGTTTGTATATTATTGGAATTAGAACCATAAATTATTATGAATGAAAGCATGATACTCCCATTTTTATGGGACAGGCTCGTGATCAAATCAAACCCGTGATTCGAGATCATATACGTGTTGAAGAGCGTTAAGGACCTGTGAATAATTGTAGCTGGTGTTATTTAAAACAAATAAAATAACATTAAGCTTAAAAACATAACAGGACTACGATTGTGCGTAAAGCCCAATCATACGATACTATGTATAGATGAAATCGAAATTTTTGCGGTGTTAAGAAATTTTGTATGGGGAGTGGTAGAAGGGGTGACAGTACTGAACTAATTTGTTTCACATCATGCAAGAGTAGCTATAAAAATGTTTTGTACCAAATTTAAGCTTCAAAAATTGAGTAGGTACTGAGAAACTTAGTGCATTGAATTTAATGAAATTGTGCAATTTGTATGGGAGGTGGTAGAAGGAGTGGGGGGTTTTTGGTGATTTTTCGAGAAACAACTATAACTATCATACAATTGATATACTTTAAATTTCAGATCTGTATCATTCACACTTTTCAAGAAAATCGAATTGTTATATAGTCGTGGAATGTGTCTCATTGTATGGGAGGAGGTGGAAGGAGTGAAGCTAGTCGGTTAATTTTTTTTCCGATATTAATAATAATAATTAAGGACTAAGTTCAAATTTTTACCACGATGAAATTGAAATGTATTGAGAAAATTCGTTTAGAGTATTTCATGAAAAAGTGCGGTTTATTTGAGAGGTGGTGGAAGGAGAAGGGGGTTTTTGGTGATTTTTTGAAAAACAACTAAAATGATCATGAAATTGATATATTTTAAATTTCAGATCAGTAACATTCAGACTTTTAAAAAAAATCAAATTCTTGTGAATTTGTAGAATTGTGTTACATTGTATGGGAGGGGGTAGAAGGAGTGAAGCTAATCGGTTAATTTTTTTTCGATTTTAATAATAATGTTAATTAAGGATTTAATACAACATTTTACCTCGATGGAAGTTACACGTACTGAGAAATTTGGTGTAAAGTGATTCATGAAAAAGTGTAGTTTGTATGGGAGGTGGTGAAAGGAGTAAGGAAACAATTTGTATACCAAAAGACTGCATTTATAATAGAAATAATATATTCCGAATTTCAAACTAATAGCTGTTACAGTTTCCAAGAAAATTTAATTAATATATATTTTGAAAATGAGTCACTTTGTATGGGAGGGGGTAGAAGGCGTGAGGGGAGTGAAATGAAACCAAAAGCAGATTTCATTCCGATGGACACCTAACAAACTGTTCATTACAATCGGCTTAGCCGTTTGTGCGTGAAAAGCGGTCGGACAGACAGACAGACAAAAATTTCAAAAATGTGGATTTATGCTTAGTTAGTGCTAAAATAACTCAAAAAACTAACTTATAGTCATTTATAAGCAAATAACAGACAGACACTACAATTATATTACTATGTCTAGATTTTGGTGTAATTTTTAATTTGATAGTTTCGGAGAAAAATCGGAAATTCGTGAAACTTGTAATGGAGGGAGTAGAAGGAATGGGAGGATGTGGCCCGTTCACGAACTTAAAGTTTCTTTTTTGCTCAAGATGACGTAAACAAAATTTCAACTCTATAACTCAAAGCGATCGAGAGTAATGTTGCAGATGGATAAAAAGACAGACGGGCAGTCGGAATCGAAGTTTTTGTGCAACAACAAACATTTCTGCACCCTTGGCGACTCGGAGGGACCTTTATTTCTTCGCATTACAAACAGTAATGTCTTCACTTATCTCTTGTATAACGCAATATCACGTTGGTTCAAGGTTCGTAAAGTGTGATTATCTCAATCCGAAGTACTTGCGCTTATTGCAATGCGGCATACTTACATTTATCACTATACGATGATGTATGTACGTGCGACATGACTTGCGATTGTATGTACAAAGTAAGGTTTTGCGGACACTTTCCGATCAGGGGAATATTCTCAATGTGAAGAATTTTGCGGATGCTTGGAGCGCTTGTTTGGCAATGCTGTTCGAAGATAATAAAAACTGAAAATCTCAATCATAAGAATGTAAAAATTAATTAACAAATCGTTTCCTCATCTACAATCCATTCTATTTTAAGGACATTCAGAACAACTCAGTACCATTTACTTAACACCAAATAGTTAACAAGACCACAAAAGCAATAATAGAAGTCTCATTAAAAACTTTTTATCTTATGCAGTAATATTACCCCTCTTCCAAATAAAATGCTGAAAGGGAAAATTACTCGAATAGCTAGACGGCTAAAACGAAAGAAGAATGAGAATATTATTTGTTTCTATGGTAACTTTTTGGTTTAAATTACACAACACAACGAGCAACAAAATTGCTATCAATTTTCCTTGAATGTCTTGTCGTTCGTTTCGAGAATTTTCCGGAGATGTCAAGGATAAGGAGAATGATATCGTAGAAGTTGAGTAAAGCCCAGCAAATTTAATGTCTTGTTTTTGCAATCCTCTCGAAGATTTAGATGTCTTCTTTTGCCGAAAATTCTTCAAGTTGGTTTGTTTCTTTTTATTTATTTTTTCTTCGTTGGGATTCGCGTTTTTTATTAGGTTCTCTTTGGATTTGATATTATGCGGTCGGTTTCCATGGATATTTTGGAAATACTGAGATTTTTCCTTTAGTTTTAGTTGAATCTCTTGTCCCAGATGGTGAGAAAAATTTAGAAATTTAGTAATATGAAATAAGATATAAAAATTATCAAAGAAACAAAGTTTTCAGTTCTAGAATTTTGAAATGATTAGCATGGATTCGGGGACGATTTGTCTCGGCAAAATCAAATTAAGATTAATTTAATTTACCACTTGCTATTCACCAATGTTGAAAAAAGCAGTAAGAATTATTATACAATTGACCTGCTTATCCCTCTGTGAAAATGACTTAAGGGCACTTGCTAAATAATGGACTCTTAAAATACTAACTGATACGAGAAACATGTACGATGGATTCTATGGTACTGACTTTTGGCATCCTTAACCCGTAGTTGACAAGGTGGGTCGTATCCGACCCAGGACTGGTACTCAATAATTTTGTCGACAGACATTTTGTCGAGTAAATAAATGATAAATAAGTGAGAAAAATTACGTTAATTACGTTATATAAGTTGCCTTGTCTCAAGTGTTACACGAATTAACCTTGTCAACTACGGGTTAAACAGACTATTTTTTGCTTCTGTAAATTTAAACTCGGTCTATACATCGTCTATCGGTGATTGACTGTGAAATGGAGTACTAGTATCATTAGAAATTAAGGCTTGAGCATGGTCAACTGGAATGGATTAGGAAAAGAACGAACCCCGAGCAGAAACACCATCATTCACATTAGTCCTAAGCATGGTTATCAGATGAAAACTTTTCTAGTGCAAGGGCTGTTGTAATCGATATTGGCTTTCCTTTAGTCATAAGTTGTCATAGCTGGGGTGTAACCTAGTGGGTAGCGTGTTGGTCTACGATGCGAAGGTCGTGAGTTCAAATGCCTGATCGACGCATAATTCCATCATACCGCCTGCTTGGGTATAACTTGTTCACCCCAATCTACGGAAATGAAAAATTCGAGGATAGAGGGTTGTGCGAAGGGCTAACAACCCTTCCACAATAAATAATGAAAAATGTTAAAGAATCTGAAGATTAGGAGGCCACGGTCCGATTTGGGCTGTAGTGCCATTGTAGAAGGATAATTTGACGATGATGTCTCTCTGATGTGCGAGCGGATTGCAGAGCTAATGTGCTTCCCACATAACGGTTTCCTGTCTAATATTATGCACAACAGTTGTCCAATGCCACAGATTTTTAGTTTTCTCTAACACTGCGAACACTGATAGGCCTATTGTGATATCCCCCGGTATATATGTATCTGTACCTTGGTACAAGAACAACCAAAGTTATTTTTGCTCGAGACCAAAGTATGATTTGATTCTTCTTTTACCTAACATTTATGAATTTTACAACTGACATTGGTTCGTTTGTTGAGCTTCACAACAAAGTCTAGTTTGTATTATGACATTATTTGTTATTGCACTAAGCAAAGCAGGCTTAATAGGCTAGAATTAAAAACTTCAAAATCAAAAATTTTTGACATTGGTTGTTCTTGCACCAACATACAGATATATCTTAGAGTTCCTCATTGAGTTCCGTGCTATTGATAAAGCTTTGGATCAGTGATTTGCATTCACAAAAAATATGTTCTGCTGTTTGCTCCTCCTCATTTCACTTTCTCCAGAGATTCTCCTTTGATAGTTCTAACCTGTGTAGATCTCTCGTCATGTGACAGTGCCCAGCTAGGACTGGTAGGTGTCTAGTCTGATTTCTGTTTAACTAGAAATATTCAGATGTTCTTTTGACCGAAAGGCAGAAAAAGAATAGCGTGCTATTTACCAGGTACCAAGTCCCAGTAAAAGGCGCACTGTGATTTTAGCTACATTTGGATATTCATTTTACTGAGCTGAATGGTAGCCCGCAAAAAGACAGAGGACCTGCGAAATCGCATTCGGATCCTTTCCGGACTTGTGACTCAGCTTGCTCATTACCCTCAAAGCCACTGTGTCTTGTCATCCAATTAAAAGTTACGCTATTTTTATTCCCCGTATTTGCCGCCTTACCTTTAGAGAAAATGCAAATGTCCTGAATATGGTATTATTCTATTGCATGTGTAGGTTCAAGTATCCTACTCGAAATAAAAATATTAGATGTCGTTGTGATTTTAATATTTTTATTTCAAAAACGAAAAAAGTGGCAAATTAAAGAGCGTGAATGCTTTTCAATAGTTTTTCAGAGGCTGCTGTCAATCAAATTCCTGTTAAGACCCCCTATAGGGGTATAAGACAGAAACAAATCTCTTCCACAAGGCGCGATCCTGAGCATAGACCCTAAGCTGCTGCCAGGACTTGTTTATTCCTCTGATCTCTTGCTCAACTGCTCGGTACCATGTGCTACATGGCCGACCGCTACGACGTCTTCCTTGAGGATTATAATCCAGCGCCTGTTTGGCGATGTTTCGCTCTGGTTCCTTCAAAGTGTGACCGATATAATGCGACTTCCGACTTTGAGTCTCAATACCTATTTTAGTCTGTCCAGTGGTACTCCAAGGATCGTCGTTCGAAATCACTTTTGGCCAAAATATTCCTTAAATTCCGACGCATTTAAAGAATATTCTGGCATTGGTTCACGAAAGTTTGCAGATTCTTGGTAAGTTCGAACTATCACTTTCCACGTAGTACAACCACGTCACGGATTTGATACATGATTCAAATGCTCGCAGCTTCGTGCGAAGGAAAATCTCTCTTAAACTTCAGAAAGGGGAAAGAATACTGAAGGCCTGACAAGCTTTATTTAGACGAGCCTCAATATTCTTTTTGGTGCCGCAATCCATGCTGACAATACTTCCGAGATAACAAAAATCTTACACCTCTTCCACATCTTATCTGTTAAGAACGATCGGTGTGCTTCTGTTTGAATCCATATGCATGTACTTGGTTTCACGCACATTTATTTTCCGAACGGTTGCGTACAAGCAAACACACGTCATCAGCACAACTAAAGTGACTTAAGATGTTAAATAGTCTCCATTGAAGACCTCTATCTTTATAACCTTCCAGTGCAGCTTTCAAGATGTCATTTATCGTCACCAGAAACAGGGCTGGTGATAATATGCATCCTTGACTGACACACCTACAAAGCATCTTCCAATGTGAGGCGCATAAACCAGCATTTTCGGCATCAATAAAGTGTGATAATTTCCTCTGACAAGTCAGTCTCATGAGGAAAATATCCCATGATTATTTCTAATCGGGGGATATTCTCCTCCCGGACTGCCTTGATGTTCGTGGACTCGTCCGGCTTGATGCTCCCTGCTGTTCTTTCCAGCCATTTATTTATTTATTTGGGCTCTTGAACAAAAAGATTACAATTTCAATTAAACACAAGCGGAAAATAAAAGAATAGCAAAGAGGAAATTTTAAACATTGAAGATGATAGTTTATATAATGTACTCTAAAAAATAAATGAATAGTAAAGATAAAAATGTAAACATTAAATATTATAATAATAATAATAATAACATTAATAATAATAATAATAGACTATTCCTGGTCTAAAGTTCAGGTCGTCACAGAGGTGGGTATTGAGCAGGTAGTTGCACAGCTTGAAGAGGAAGCAATCACCGAGGAATGTCCGCCTTAAATGCAGTGACTGTAGGTGAAGTACTTCAAGTCTTCCATTGTAGTCGATATGAGGCTTCCTTAATCTGTAGAAAAGGGTTCGAGTGAATCAACGCTGAACAGGATGGCCCGAACATGGCAAGAATGGTGAGAGTTCCAGACGGTGGAACAGTATTCCAAAATACTACGGACGAGTGTGGAAAAAAGGAGAGCAGCTGTTCCTGGACGGTTAAACTGGACTGTCGTGCGGAGGACGAAACCGGCATGTATGCCTTATGAGTAATCTCGGAGAATGTTTCAAAAACCTTTCCAAAGCGGTTCAGGGTGGAAATCGGGCCATAGTTCAAGACATTGTCGGTATCTAATAATATTGTAATGTAATGGGTACTATATTAGCTAACTTCCAGCAAGCAGGAAACGAGCCTTTTTCAAAAGATTTATTGAACAAAATAGATAGTGGCACTGAGAGCTCCGAGGAGAGAACTTTCACAAAAAGGTTCGGGATCCCATCCGGTCCGCCACCGATTTTTAAATCTACAGAATTGATGATTGATATAATGTCCCTCTCACTAATGGATATCTCAGAGATCAACTTTTTTTTTTTACAGATTGACCTGTGTTATAGGCAATTTCGGCCTTTATGTGCAATGCACAAACACAGTCATGGAGGGAAGGAATGGGATTGGGAAGGTTGGGGAAGGGGAGTGAGAACGACCGTAGCGAGTGGAGAAGCTGGTATATTGCTCAGTTATACTGGCTGCTTACTGACAAATATTTGCAGATGTTATGGGGGACTGAATGATAGAAAGCGAACAGAAACCATCTACTGAGTATCTAGGCCTTCTTGAAGTGGAGTGGGATGAAGGCGTCATAAGACAGATCATTACTCGAGTGGCTAAACACAGAGGAAAAGTATTTGGCAAAAAGCTCACACATTTCATGTGGAGGTAGTGGAAGTATCACCAAACTTAAGTTGTGAAAGAAAAAATTGTTTATTGCTACGCTTTCTAACATGCGACCAAAACGGTTTGGTCTCATTGCACAACAGTGCCGCCGGGAAGATGATAAGAGTCGGGTGGCACTAATCCACTAAAGGTGTCAACATTGATCCGAGAAGCACTGACATTGGAAAAAATCAAGTCTAGGATCTTCCCCCGATGATTTGTGTTAGTATTTTGTTGGGTAAGTGAACACAGGTTCATAAAGTGATCAACACACAAGTCTATCCTAGATAAAGACAATTTAGGGTGTGACCAGTTTGCTTTCCATTGTATGTTGCGGAGGTTGAAGTCACCACGGATAAGAAATGTCGAGGTAGCGCTAGCTGAGTTGACAGTTTCCGAAAGGCTGTCAAGAAACTTTTCAATAATTTCCACTGCACAGCAACAAGGAATATAGACACAGCATATTATATATAGGTATCGACCATGAAAGACTTTAATTTTGAGGAGAAGGTACTCTATGGGAAAGGCATCAAAGTCCGGAAAACGCGACGTTGACAGGGTATTTTTAACCGCAATGAGGACACCGCCACCATCCTTTTTGATAGAGCGATTAAGATCACGATCATGCCTGTGAACAGTGTAGCAATTCGGGGAAAATTCAGAGTTAAGAATTGAAGGCATTAACCAGGATTCGGTGTTACAAAGAATATCAGGTATACTCTCATGAAGTCATCCAACTTGGTCCTAAGGCCACGCACATTTTGATAGAGAATAGTGAAATATTATTAGTTGAGCGAGAAATGTTAGCAAAGCCTCATATATTCTTGAGAACATTAGATGATGATGGATTGATAGTAGTCAAACATGAAGTATTTATGCTGGTTTTCGCTGATTGCTTCCTCGACGAAAATTCCGTTGAGAGCTATTTCTTGGTTTAAAGAAATGACGCCTGGAGACCAAAATTCAGCTGAGTTGGCAGCAGTAAAGTTTGCTGGCAGGCAAACTTTGAATGATGCAATAATTTAATCTGGAAGATTGTCCTGAGGCAGCTTAGTACAGCTGATGACAGCTGGAGTATAGCCCAGCTTTGACGTGGTGTATTAAGACACTTCTCTCGTAGACATATCGTAGGCCAAACGAGACTCAAATAGCTGTCTGTGAGGTTCAACGACACGTATAGTAAGTGATGAGTTAGAACCGGTAGTTTTTATACCTAAACCAGGTAGAGCCTCCCACAACATCCCGTAGGCTTTTCGACCCATCAGCCTGACTTCGTTCCTTCTTAAAGGCCTAGAAAGACTGGTGGACAGCTACCTGTGGGCAAATCTGAACCTCTCGGTTAGATGCCCCCACCAACATGCCTATCTGAAAGGTAGATCCACTGACACCGCCTTGCATGTGACGGTAGCCGCCGTAGAGAAAGCTTTCCATCAAAAAGAGGTTGCACTCGGTGCATTCCTAGACGTGGAAGGCGCGTTCAACCACGTCAACATTGATGCCATACTTGAGGCCTTGCGCAGCCATAGTGTGGAACCTCTCCTGACCGCATGGATAGCAAAGCTTCTTCGTTCACGGAAAATCGTAGCACGAATGGGTGAAGAGACAAGGAAAGGCTCTGTTCGCAAAGGAACGCCACAGGGCGGTATAATGTCACCTCTCCTGTGGGTCCTAACAGTGAATGAACCCCTTTCCATTTTAAATCAGAACGGCTACCCCACAATAGCATATGCAGACGATCTTGTCATCATACTAACTGGTAAGTTTGAGCAAGTTCTAGGAAACCTCATGCAATCCGCTTTACAACTGTTAGATAGCTGGGCACTAGATAAAGGACTTACTATTAACCCACAAAAAACAGATCTGGTCCTCTTCTTCTTCAGAAGAAGACCATATGCTTTCAATCCACCAAACATTCGAGGTATCAATATGGTCCTCTCGAATCAAGTTAAATATTTAGGTCTGATTCTTATAGCAAATTATCTTGGAAGGCCAATATTCAGCAACGAGCAAAAAAGGCTATGGTAGCCTTCTTCGCTTGCAAGAAGACATTCGGTTTGAGATGGGGCCTTAAGCCGCACCTCATCCACTGGATGTATACCAGTATTGTTAGACCAATTATTTGCTATGGTGCGCTGGTGTGGTGGCCGGCGGTGGTACTAAAAACCAACCTGGCACCCTTACAGCTGATCCAACGGATGGCATGTCTGTGCATAACAGGTGCCCTTAGAACCACACCGACTGCAGCTCTAGAGGTGATTCTCTCACTACTCCCACTTGATCTTTTTATAAAACAAGCAGCGGGCCTGGCAGCCATTAGATTAAAAACCACTAAATCGTGATCAGCGCCACAAATTGGTCACGGAAAAATTCTAAACGTCATTAGAAACGCAAACTCCCTTTTAGACCACGAGTATGATTGCATGAACCAACCGCAGGTTGAGAAACGGAAGTTTCACATTAAGTTTCCTGAACGAAACGAATGGGCAACAAATACGATACTCAGCACCTGTATAGGTTCTCATCTCTATACGGACGGATCTCAAACTAGCCAGGGGACAGGTGCAGGAATTTTTTCACACGACCTTGACATCCAAACTTCATTTCATCTTCCAGAACACGCGACAGTGTTCCAAGCAGAAGTATTAGCCATTAACGAGTGTGCAAAAATTATTCTCGATAAGCAGAACAGTCTCGGAAATTGTTACATTTTCTCGGACAGTAGGGCTGCGCTCCAGGCACTCCAATCCTACAGGACTACATCCAAACTAGTGTCCATCTGTACACACAATTTAAATCGCCTAGCGGCCATAACGGAAGTTTTTCTAATTTGGATACCCGGTCATAGTGACCTGCTAGGTAACGAGGCGGCAGATACGCTTGCAAAGATTTGCTAACATCAATTCCACTAGGAAGTCAATCGATGTAGCACCAACAGTGCTGAAGACTAGCTTCAAACAGACTATTTTGGATTCTTTCTTGGCGGGGTGGCGGCAGCTGGAAAGCTGTAAAATGGCCAAATCCTTTTGGGAAGAACCGAACAAAAATATTACAGCTCAGCTGTTACAACGTAGTCGCTATAGTATCCGAACTATTGTCGGCCCTACCACAGGCCATTGCTTGCTAAGACTGCACGCATTTAGGATGCGGATCGCGAGCGACAGTTTGTGCAGAGGTTGCGAGGAAGACGAAGAATCTATCGAACATTATCTTTGTCACTGTCCGCAAATCTCCAACAGTCGTCTCCTTTGTTTAGGCTCTAGATTCTTCTCAGAACTAGATGACCTCAGAGGCGTTCAACATTCGATCCTGTTAAGGTTCGCAAACCGAACCAAGTAGTTAGAGCAAGTGGAGTGACTTCCAACTTATAAAAATAGGGGGAGTACAATGGGCCCAACTAGATGGCCTAAGTGCTTGTGGTTCCGTGCAACCACCCTCCTACAACCTAAACCTAAACCTAGAACCGGATCGTACATTCGCCGATGAATTTTCGAAGACGTCAACCACCAACGAATTACGTCGCACATTAGAAGGCGTATTAGTAGACGGCAGGGACAAAGCTCCCAGTACAACTGCAGGGTTCGGCGAAAGTATCAGTTTTGCAGTAGTAGGTGTCTTAACTCGTTTTTTTAGAACCTTTAGAACTTGCATCAGCACTTGCAGAAGAAGAAGGTGCAGTGGCAGCAGTAGCGCTCCTGGTGATTCGAACACTATGTAAAGCCTTCTCCGATGACGGCAGAGAAACGGACGGGAGCATATGGATCTGGCTCTGCGAGATCGCAGCCACACTAGCTGCCAGCTCATAGATTGAAGTTTTCAGTTCGTCAATTTATTTTATAAATTATTGAGGTGCCCGTTGCTCGGCAATCTTCATAAGTCCAGGATATACCAGGAAGATTCATTGCTGCAAAAAATTTCGGCACAGTAATAGAGTCATCAATGCTGGTGATATGATATGCACAGGAACAGATGCTGCTAAAACGTACCGATACGGCTGGATTGTTTATTGCAATTTTGCATTTGTTGCACAGCATATTCGATTTTCAATAGTTAACACGGGCAAAAAAGTTAAATTGTATACTCCTAATGAGCAGCAACAACGTGACAACTAGTAACATAAATAGACTTAAAACGCCTATGAGAACGCAGTTGGAATGCATACAATCACTATTTTTGGTTGTCAAGGTAACTATAACGCTGCACTGTACACTACGGAACCGTTTAGTTTTTTTATATGTAGAAAGTTAGAGTTCTAGGGTTTTGAATGTTTTGCTTTAATTGACCTGGAAATGAAATAAACACTAATCACAGTATTAGGTTGACTTTAATGTTTTAAAATAACTAAGAAATAGATCAAGTTAGTTATTGAAAATTAGAAAAAAATCGGCCGCGATTGCAATTGCTTGTTTCTTGTTCGAAAGCTTAGCGGAAATATACCATGCTGCGGTTTGCTCATCAAGGCAAACGATCAGCATCCATCCCGGCTTAAGGCTGAGTCCACCAAATTTTGGATTTATCTCCTCTTTTGCCACTTTGGGTATCTCTTTCAAAATTGACTTTTGAGTTGCAGCTAGCTGCTCCGATGTAAGGATCTTGTGAGGATGTTCAGTATGTATAAACCGCGTTTCTGTAGCTAGTACCCGACGTGTAGGGCTGAGCCTCTGCTCCAGGTCTATGCACGATGTTTTTACTTAAGGTTTTGAACCTTTTGTTGCCAATTCCTACAAATGGCGGTGTTGTAGATGAGGTTCTGCCTCTTTTCATTGCCTTTTTTTGCGCTGGCGATAACGTTTTCTCTATTGGCTGGCAAGTAAGATCGTACGCTTCGTTTGCGGTTTTACCTTGATTACGGTGGTACGAATACCGTTTCCTGGCAGCCCCGCTTAGCCCCTTTTTCTTTTCTTTGAGCGTTAACTCTTTCAGCTCTGCTGATAAAAGTTGCTCATCCACTAGAGGCTTACTTGGTGTTTTTCTATTCGCTTTGAGTGGCGATCTGTTGTACTTTGATATGATCGGAAGCTTAGCCTTCGCAGTCATTTCATGTTCTTTTTGTGGAGGGTTTGTTGTTTTGTTTCCCTCTTCGTTTATGACATCAGCCGCTGTTTGTGATGCTTTAGGGTTTACATCTGCTCTTTTGGTTACACTTGGATTATCCATTTGATTCCCATGAGTAGCGAGAGAAAGTAGAGTCACCTCTGACAGAGCTCCGCATTACCAGGGGAAGGCAAATTGAAACTGGAGGGCGCCTGATTTCCAGAGTTTGCATATTAATGGTTAGTTACCCACTAACTATTCATCTATTGGCATGTGCTGATCCACCGTAGATTAGGGGAATTTTATAAACGAGTTTAACTCCTCTAGCGTCGTACTTTATAAAGGTCACCAGCTGGGTAGTACGTACACTTGCGGATCACTTTAGAGATAAATCAATATCTTGAAGTCTGCCTAAAACATGACCAGTCCAGATTCCAAGAATATCAATGCTGTGATAGGATACGGAACCGACAGTTAGCTGAACGATTCAATCCCCCTAACACATCCGCCAAAGACCATGGATAGGATACGGAGCCAAATGCAAACTATTCGATTTCCCCCCCCCCCCCCCCCCCCTATCTATATAGGATACTGAGCCGACAGCAAGCAGTTCGATTTATTCCCCCCTACCTGTAGATCTTTTAGCATTACCCAGTCTGCACCGTGAGGTGGCGATCTGCTTAACAGACCTAATGGAGCTCACTTACTCAATTAACAATCCACCCAAAAACGAATATTCTACCTTTAACGGTCTCGGTGATGAGTCCATATGTACGACGTACGGTGGAACGGATTTTTGTTTTTTGCATTTTAGGCTAATGTAGTCATGAAATGTGAAAAAACCAAATTTCAGGGTAGCAAATTCTTTTTTTTGCTATAATAAGCAATTTTTGAGAATGTAGTTAGTAATGCATTATGTGGGATATATAATCTGCTTACTTTAATGGCTCTTTGAACACGATTTTTTGTATTTTGTTGGAATCAGAACCATAAATTATTAAGAATGAAATCATGACACTCGAATTAGAATGGGACAGGCTCGTGATCAAATCAATCCCGTGATTTGAGATCATATATGTATTGAAGAGCCTTGAGGGCATGTGAATAATTGTAGCTTCTGTTAATTAAAAACATAATAGAACTATGATTGGGCTTAAAGCCAAACAAAACAAATTTTTTTTGCATTATTAATATTTCTATTTGTATAATTTATACAAAATATCAAGTTGATAGCTTTAACAGTTTCGAACAAAAATAATTTAATTTAAATTTCAAAATTTCGTGAAATTTGTATGGGAGGTGGTAGAAGGCGTGAGGTGAAAATGATAATTATTTTTAAAATAAATTGCAATTATAGTAGAATTAATTCTGACAAAATTTCGTCTTTTCAACTTTACTAGTTTCAATGAAAATCGAAAATATGTATTTTTCAAAATTGAGGGGGGGGGGGTGGAAGAGGTAAGGAGATCGGGTCAATATTCCGTGATATTAATGACATCTATATAATAATACTTTGACCAAAATTTCAAGTCGATAGTTTAAATAATTTCAAAAAAAAAATCAATTTCTTATTATTTCGATATTTCATGAAATTTGTATGGGAGGGGGTAGAAGGAGTGGGGGGATGTAGTCCATTCACGAACTTAAAGTTACTTTTTTGCTAAAAATGATACACAAAATTTTTTAGCACTATAGCTCAAAGCTTTCGAGAGTTATGCTGTAGACAGACGCACAGACGGACAGACAAACAGACAGACAGACGGACAGACGGTCACTCGGAATCGAGGTTTTTGAGCGACAAATATTTCTGTACACTTTGCGGCTCTGTGAGAGCATTATTTCTTAGCGTTAGAAACGGTAAAGCAAACACAATATACTCTCAGATTTCATCTAGAGTATAAAAAACCAAATCAAATAACATTAAGCTTAAAAACTGAGCTAATTGGTTTCACATCATGCTAGAGTAGCTATAAAAATGTTTTGTACCAAATTTAAGCTTCAAAAATAAAGTAGGTACTGAGAAACTTAGTGCATTGAATTTAATGATATTGTGCAATTTGTTTGGTAGGTGGTAGAAGGAGTGGGGGGTTTCTGGTGATTTTTCGAGAAAAAACCATAATTATCATGCAATTGATATATTTTAATTTTCAGATCTGTATTATTCACACTTTTCAAGAAAATCGAATTTTACTTTATTTTTGTAATAATAAAGTATTGTGAACGACACAGAAAAAAAAAAATTGCTACCCTGAAATTTTGTTCTTTCGCGTTTCATGACTAAATTAGCCTAAAAATGCAATAAAAAAAATCCGTCCCGCCGTACGCCGTACATATGGACTCATGTCTCCGACACCGTAAAAGGTAGAATGTTCGTTTTTGGGCAGATTGTTGATTGGGTAAGTGAGCTCCAATTTCTAAATTTTGGGGAGTGTTAGGTGGAAGGGAGAGGCGGGGAAGAGAAAGAATCAAAAACTACACTTGCTAGTATTTCCACCAGGAATGCAGGTAGAAAGCTGAAAATCAGCAGAGATATAGAGTGAGTTGTCGGACAAACTACAAAAACAATTTAATTTTTTTATTCATTGGCGTCCGAAAAGGGGGGGGGGCTAAAAACAAATTGTCGGCCGAATCGTTTATTCAAATGATTATATCTTTGAAATTACTTATCATAAAAAATTCATATTTTGGGACCATTAAGGTGGCATATAGCTCCACAAGAATCCGCTTAGAGAAGGGCTAATTACTGCAAAGGGGAGGGTCAGGGGGTGCAAAGAAAAACACGTAAACCTGAATATCTCAACTATCTCTTAAGCTATCTAATTGAAACTTAAAACATATATCAAGGTGTACTAGGAAAAAAATATAACATGTTGAAATGAAAGTAGTGGGAGAAATGGGGAGCATTTTAAAAATGTCGCACTTTTTAAAATTACAAATCGTTATATCTCAAAAATGAGGACAGATATTAAATTGAAAATTTGTCGGATTGTAGAACTAAATAATTATTAATTTTAGTAAAAATTTTGAGTTGGGTAGTGTAAGGGGAAGGAGGTGGTAAGCAGAAATGTTTTTGTGAAATTTTTCAGGGCTCTGGTGAAAGATACAAGGTTTAAATTTTGGATTTGGATACATTTATTTGATATACATAGAAAAACAAAATAATAGTTTGTTCCACAATTGTTATAAACCGACTCCCCCGGTCTAACGTGCAGAAGGTGTTTCATGTGCATTGAAAAAACTCATAAACTGAAAATTTTTGAATAAAATTTTAAGGTAGGAAATTGAAAATTTGCAAAATTTATTTAAAAAAAAATCCTTAAATATATGAAATATTAACTGGTCGAATACCTTTAAGACTTCTACTCCCTCCCATACAAAATTATTTTTTCGACCATTTTCATGAAATCAATTATCACCTAACTATTAAAAGCAATCAATTTAAAATTTTGCATAAGAACTTCTAAAAGTAGTTGAAACAAAATTGCCTTAAAAGTTTTGAAATCGCGTATGCTCTTCTACCACCTCCCATACAAAAGTATGATTTCAACCAATTTCATTAAATCAGCTAATAACACAAATTAAAAGCTACGAAATTGATATTTTGTACGAGTACCTTACAAAAGAAATGAAATAAAACTGCATCACAAATTTTACGATTCCCTTACCCGCTCTACCCGCTCCCATACAAATGTTCAGTTTCGTGAATGTAGAATATACCGAGTTTTATGAAAATTAAAGTATTGTGATCGACACAGAAAAAAAAATTGCTACACTGAAATTTTTTTTTCGCGTTTCATGACTAAATTAGCCTAAAAATGCAAGAAAAAAAATCCGTCCCGCCGTACGTCGTACATATTGACTCATATCTCCGAGACTGTTAAAGGTAGAATGTTCGTTTTTGGGTGGATTGTTGATTGGGTAAAAGAGATCCATTATCTAAATTTTGGGGAGTGTCAGGTGGAAGGGTGAGGCGGGGGGATGGAAAGAGTCAAAAACTTCTCTTGCTAATATCTCCACCATGAATACAGATAGGAGGCTGAAAATTAGCAGAGGTGTGAAGAGGATTATGGAGCAAACTCAAAAAATAATTTAATTTTTTTTATCCATTGGCATCCGAAAAGGGGGGGGGGGGGCTGAAAACAAATTGTCGGCCAAATTTTTTTTTCAAATGATTAAATCTTCGAAATTACTAATCAAAAAAAATTCACCCTTAAGGTGGCATATACATAGACCTACTAGAATCAGCTTAGAAAGAGACTAATTATTGTAAGGAGGAGGGTCAGGTGGAATACAAAATTTTACGAGTACGGAGTAGTACGGTCTAGTCGTAATTTTGTATCGTCGCATAGAAAAATTAAAATAAAGTGTTTATAAAGTGTTTATTATCATTATTTTGTGCGGATTTGTAATTACTCTAGTTTGTTCATGTAAATTTTCGTCGAAAACATCAAGATTGATTCTTTTAGTGAGCAAACAAAGTGTGAAAGGCGAATGAAAATTTGCTTGCTGAAATACAACGATGGCGTCGTTTTGCTGTTTGTGTAAGAAAGATGTAGAAGGAGAAGACACATACACGCAATGCGATGGATGCGATTCGCTCTTTCACGTAGAATGTTCGGGATCGGTTAATGCCAGAAAGATAGACGTTTCGGCTCGCAAAAACAGCAAATGCCTAAAATTATATTGTCCAGATTGTTTCAATGCAAAGGAGGAGGGAACATCGGCTAAACTCAAAGAAGTCTTATCTTTACTGTATCGAATGGATATGTGCTTGCAAGAGCAAAAAACATCGAGAGTGACCTCAACCATTGAACATAAACTTGATGCGCTGAGCAGTAAATTAACATCAAACATCGCACCACCTGTCACTGCTATGAACCACCGACCTGTCAATGCTGCTTACGCAAGCGTTGTAAGGAATGTACACGTCAAACCGGCAATTGTCATCAAGCCAAAATCAAAACAAACCAGCTCAAAAATGCTCGAAGAAATTTCGAGCAAGATCGACAAGAAAGATCTCAATGTGTGTGGCACGCGTAATGCTCGTGACGGTGGTATCGTTCTACGCTGTGCAAATGCATCCAAAACACTCAAAGCCAAGCAAATTGTGATCGATAAACTCGGGTCAAACTATGAAGTCATGGTACCAAAAATCAAACAGCCGAGAGTTCGTATCACAAACATTTCGCCGGACATTCCGAACGATTCAATCATCGATGAGCTCAAGAAGTACAATGAGCCAATCATGGATATGGAAATGCGATTAGTCACGGTAATTCCACGTAAATCGCGTTCGATCACAACCAATGAGGCCGTCGTCGAAGTTAGTTGTATATCGTTCAATAAACTGATGAAAATGTCCGTTTTGGTGCTCCCATGGAGAGAGTGTAAAATAATTGATCACGTGCACGTCAAGCGCTGCTACAAATGCTGCGGCTTCTTTCATAAATCGACCGAATGTACACAAAGCCAAAAGTACAGTCGCTGTGCCGGCCCGCATAAGCATTCAGAATGCAAAAACAAACGTAATTGCTGCGTGAACTGCAAAAATGCCAACGAAAAATTCAAATTAAATCTTGACACCAATCATCATGCGTGGAACAGTGAATGCCCAATTTACAAACGTCGACAAACATCCGTGAGAAATAAAATAGAATACAATGAACAAGAATAGCAACGAGAATCACAGTTATCAATCCTGTGTACGAATATAAACGGTCTCCGGAATAACTTCATTGAACTGAAATACGTTGTGAGTGATAAAAAACCAAAAATTATTTTTCTGAACGAAACACATGTGACAAATGACTGTTTTTTTTTTTTTTTTAACGCGGGGAAAAGCATCGAAAGCCTTGAAGTGCGGGACTTGAACCCGCTAAAAACCCCTCGCCTAACCCACTACCCCCCGGGACAACCGTTAAGTATTTCGTCAGGAGGAGGGAGGAGCTTAAAGCTCAAACGTCAATTTATTGTCACATAAGTCTTATGTCACCCAGTATATTTCACTTCCTATTTTATTCAACTACTTATTCCCTACGTAGTCTTTCGAGTCTCCTCAGCTCGGTGAGAACTTTCACGCACATCTGTGTCATCGCATTCCAGATTTCGCTGCTGCTCAGCATATGTGGAACTATGTTGTCGGGGTTAATATTTTCTCCAACGATGTCCTCAACTCTCCTTCTGTCCATTTCGTAGGCTGGACAGTGAAAGAATACATGCTCTGCATTTTCTATTGCATCTGTACAACTTGGACATGACGCGGAGGAATCATGGCCGTATTTGTGCAAATAGCTTCTATAACAGCCATGCCCTGACAGAAATTGGGTCATGTAGTAATCTACTTCGCCATGTTTCCGTCCGACCCACTTATCTACGTCTTTTATGAGTCTATATGTCCACCGGCCTTTGTTTACGGTGTTCCATTGCAGTTGCCAGGCATTGGTACTTATCCGTTGCTCTTCTTTTTTCTCTTCTGCTGTTAAGCATCGATTTATCGTATTCTTTTTGTGATACAATCGTTGTGCTTCAGCAGCTAGTATGTCTGGCGGCAGCAAACCAGCTATGACATTCGCGGCGTCATATGAAATTGTGCGAAATCCACTGCATACCCTTAACGCACTTACTCTATGGGGCTTTTTTAAAATATTCGCGTAAGATTTGTATCGCAGTGCTTCGCTCCATATCGGTGCAGCATACATTATGATACTTCGCGTCACTCTTGAAAGAAGTATCCTTCTGTTTTGGCTTGGTCCTCCAATGTTCGCCATTATTCTGCATAGGGCGGAGTTCACTCGTCCTGCTTTTGCGCTGGCTCTTTCGATGTTCGTCTTGAAGGATAATCTTGCATCAATCATAAAACCCAAGTATTTAATGGAGGGTTAGGATACGATTTCAAGTCCATCTATATTTAGCGTTATATGCTCTCTTTGTTTCCTGCTTGTAATAAGAACTGCTTCTGTTTTTTGTGCCGCTAGCTCTAGATTAGAAGCTCTAAGCCAGTTCTTAATGTCAGAAATCACCTTGGTGCTTACGTTTTTGATACTCTGTAAGTCTTTTGCTACCACAGTGATTGCTATATCATCCGCGTAGCCAATTATTTGTACGCCTCCTGGTACTGGAAGTCGTAAGATGTCATCATATTGTATATTCCATAACACGGGTCCTAGTACTGAGCCCTGTGGGACTCCGCATGTTATGCTATACTTCTTCACTCCTTCTTCGGTATCATATAGTAATACTCTATCTGCGAGATAGCTCCTGACCATTCGTACGAGGTATGGTGGAGTTTCCAATTTTAATAGAGCATTAATTATGTGAGGCCACGTCACCGAGTTGAATGCATTTTTGACGTCTAATGTAATTATAGCGCAGTATTCTTTAGAACCATTCTTCCATCTGCTGCCTTCAATGGCCTTTTCAGCAATGTCTATTACTTTTTTTATTGCGTCGACTGTAGAGCGCCCTTTGCGGAATCCATATTGATTCTCTGAAATATTTTCATTCTCTTGTAGATGTTGTTCTAATCTGTTCAGAATTAACCGTTCCAGGATTTTCCCCAGAGAGTCAAGCATGCACAGCGGCCTGTAAGAACTCGGCTCTCCGGTTGGTTTATTTGGTTTCGGGAGTAGAACCAAACGTTGACGTTTCCATATTTTGGGAAAAATACCATCCTTTAGACATTTCGTGTACATTTCTGCGTAGACGTCTGCATTGAGCTTTCTAGCTAGTTTAAGCGCTCTATTTGGTATGCCATCTAATCCTGGCGATTTATTGTTCTCGAGCCGCTTAGCTGCTTGGAGTACC
Source organism: Chorisops tibialis (assembly GCA_963669355.1). NCBI lineage: Eukaryota > Metazoa > Arthropoda > Insecta > Diptera > Stratiomyidae > Chorisops > Chorisops tibialis. The sequence continues at coordinate 163,343,204 of OY770263.1, read as the reverse complement.
TCCTCCGCAGTCACCACCGCTGGCTCGTTATTCACTTCAGTGGGACTTTCTATTATTGCAGGAGCATTACTATGGGAGCGTTTCGGGAATAGTGATTCGACCACTTTCTCCATAAGTATAGGACACGTTGGTGCTTGTCCCCTTGGTCCCTTCAGTTTCGACATCACTACCCTATATGCTCCATCCCATAAGTTGCCGTTCATATTGCTACAAAGCTCTCTGAAACATTCTCGTTTACTTTGCCCAATTGCCTTTTTAAGGTCTGACCTGGCTTCTTTGTATATCTCGTTTAGAGTACTACTATTTACGGTTGTTCTTTTCCGCTGCAGCTGTCGTCTAGCTTTGTGACATGCAGTGCGTAGCCGAGCAATGTTATCGTTCCACCAGTAGTTTGGTTTCCGTACGTTGTGAGATTTTCTTCTCACCATTGCCGCGTCACAGGCTTTACTCAGTTCGCTTACTATACTTTGAGCATGATTTTCTATACCTTCTTGCGAATCATGTTCGGCATTCAGTACCATCTTGAAGATTTCTTCATCTAGTGTATTATCTTTCCATCCTTTTGTCTGCGCTTTCGCATGCTGGCGCTTTTGACGATTTCTTTTAGCAGGATCAATTGTCACTATTATTGCCTGATGGTCGCTATGCGTGTATGCATCACTTAACCGCCATTCTGTGTGCTGGATTAATGTTCTGCTCGCAAATGTAATGTCTATTACGGAACCTCTTCCGTTTTTTTCAAATGTGTTTTTGCGCCCGCTATTTAAAACGATGACATCAAGCGACGCAAAGGCTTTGAGTAGCATATTTCCTCTTCCATTCGTGCGTTTGCTTTCCCATTCTGTGGCCCATGCGTTGAAGTCACCAGCAATGATATTTGGGCTTGTTGACTTAACATCGATCGTGAGTCCATCGAGAATCCTTTCATACTCATCGTTGCCAACACTCGGTGGTATATAGCAGCTATATATATTTATTCCGCCAACCTTTCCTCTTACGTAGTACTGGTTATCAGTGTGTGGCTTATCTTGGAAAGTCTTGTCTCCACAGGCCCAGATTGCTGCCTTTTTTGTTCTGTCTGAAATCCATCCTAGATCTCCTAAGTTTCGATATTGTTCACTAATGATCGCTACGTCAAATTTCTCTTCGTATATTCTCTGCTTTAATATATCCTGAGCCGCTTCACAGTGATTAAGATTAATCTGAACTATCTTCATGTTTTTTTACTTTTGCGTGCTTCTAGGTATGCGGGGCATATTCGACTGCTTGTAGGATGGTTAGAGTCGGCACCTCCGTTGCTTTTGCATAGCATGCAGCATGGTAGGCTATTGCAATCTCTCGCAAAATGGCCTGCTTCACCGCATTTCATGCATCTTGTACTGCGATCTTCGGTGCTTTTGCATGCTTTTGCTAAATGGCCGAAAGAAAGGCACCTGTAGCACCTCATTACATTCACTGTTTCTCTAAATCGGCAGACGACCCATCCTACTTTAATTTTCCCCTTATTGATAAGTTTATTCGCGGTTTCTGTCGGCGCTCTAATCACAGCTGTCTGTGTTCCAGCATAAGCCTTCCTAACTGACTTGATCCAAGAAGGGTTGAAGGAACTTAACCCCTCTATCTGCATACGTATAGCATCTACGATATCCTCCTTTGTCGTAATTTCATCTAGATCTTTCAGTTTTAGTTGAGTTTCTTGCGTAAGAACTTTAATTTCTGCTTTTGCCGCCAGGACCTTTTCTATCTCCTTCTTGAACTCCTCTGAGTGTTCATTTCGTTGCTTGTTAAGTTCCAACAGCATTTGTCCTTTTGCTGTCTTCCTTATTTTTGACACATTTTCGCTATATTTATTCAATGCTTCGTGCCCTTTCACCAATCGTAGGATGTCACTGTATGAAATCTCTCCTGTTTTGGTGATGACTATTGCATCGGGTCTAACCGCTTTAGGTTTGGATTTCATACTTAGACGTTTATCTCGCCTATTTATCTTTTTTTTTTTTAAGACTTTCGTCCATCCTATTTCTTTAGGTTCGTTCTCTCTTAATTTTTCTGTTGGTACTTCATCCAGTCGTATGCTACGAGTATCTGTGGGAGCGCTTTCTTTTCTGTGCTTTTTTGTTGGGGTGGCTCGTTTCAGGTGCCCTTTATCTCCCTTTTTTTGTTGTCGATCATTATTGATGCACTCTAATGATGGCGAGGTTTGAGCACTTTTATCAGTCTTCCCTGCCTCTTGTCGACGAATGTCCTTTTGGGCGCTTTTATCAAACTTCCCTGTCTCCGTTTGACGACGTATGTCCCTTGTAGCGCGTTTGTGCATAGCCACGATTGCACTCACCGCGTCTCTCATAGGTTGGTGGATCGTTCGTCTTCCACCACCCATCATTTCGACTAACTCCTTGATTTTATCACCCAGCCTATCAAGAGCATCAAACTTACGGTCTTCCTCTTCACCAATTACTATCGCCGGGGAAATTCTTCCATCGGGACATGAAGGCAATGACTGCGTTGGTGCGACGTCGTCTTTGCTCATCAGTTTCGCATGAGTGTGATATTAGCGATTTGAGCATAAGTGGATATGAATTTGTGAATTGTGTGTCTCATTCTAAACATACTGGTGGCGTCTGTGCATATATAAGCAAAACAATTAAATATCATACTGTGTCCGCAGAATGTCAACAAATAGCTTGGTACTTATCTTTTGAACTTAATATAAATAAATTTCGGACTGTTGTTGCGTGTGTATATTTATCGGCAAAATCTGAACACAAAAATCAAACAATAGATTCGTTTGAAAACTGGTTTGAATCAATCTCAGTGAATAAAGCAGTTATGATCTGTGGTGATTTTAATATAGACATGAGAGCCGACTCAACACATAGTCGTCGACTCAGCAATATCTGTGATGATAACGGTTTGAAACTTTTGGTGACTTCTCCAACGAGAATCACTGACAATACATCGACGCTAATTGATTTGTGCCTGTCCAATCTTACTGACAATAAAATATCGTGCAACGTTTCAAATGACGACCAAATTTCTGACCATGCGATCTTGTATATTAATTTAATTGGCCACAGTGATAAAAATGTGCTCAAAAAACGAAAAATACAATTCTGGAAAAACTATAGTGAGGCTGTATTGTGGCAACACCTCGAAAACTCAATGTTATCGTGGAGTGTCGTTGAAAACTGTGACCTTAACACGAAAGTTAGGTGGTTTGTGGAAACGGTGCAGTCGGCGACCAGCAAATTTAAAGCGACAAAAGAAATTGCAACAAATCCAGACTTCTTCGACAATGACTTAGAACAAATGCGTCGGGAAAAAAACCGTTTGTACAAGGTCGCGCAGTTCAACACTGACATGGCTCTAGCTAATGAAAAATGGCATCAATATAGAACATTCAAAAACGAGTTTAAAAATACGATTCAAACAAAAAAATTCGAACATAATCAACACAAATTGAACAGAGTGCATGGCAACAGCAAGGCGACGTGGAAAGTTCTAAACTCGATTTTAAATAAAGAGTGCGATGAGGTGACTCGCGTTGAAGTGAACGGTAAAATTATTGAAGATGATGGCGAAATTTCCAACAGATTCAACTGCTATTTCGTTGATAGCATTTTGCAACTAAATGAAAATATTCCGGATATCCAATTTGTTGACGACATTCAGCTCAACCGAACTGTTTATTTTGAATTCGGAGACGTTTCGATTAAGGAAATAAAAACATGTTTAAGAGAGCTCAAAAACAACACAGACGAGTTCTTCATCAATCCCATAGTTCTTCTTGATGCGGTTTTTGTAGTTGGCCATCAACTTGTCAACACCGTCAATCAATCATTTGAAACTGGTGTTTTTCCTGACATGCTGAAGAAGTCTACCATTGTGCCGATTCACAAAAAACCAGGCTCCATTCAAATTAACGACCACCGACCGATCCATATGCTTCCGTGTTGCGAGCGTCTTCTGGAATCGCTAGCATACAATCAGTTAGTGCATTTCATCGAAAAACATCGAATTTTGGACAACATTCAATCCGGCTTTCGCACCAAACACTCATGCGAAACGGCGATCAACGACGTTTTATTTGAGTGGAAGGTCGCTCTAAATAATTCAAAAATAATCATCGCAATTTTCCTCGATTTTCAACGCGCCTTCGAAACCATCGACCCAAACATCTTGATGCAGAAATTGGCCAAATGCGGAATTCGTGGGAAAACTCTGGATTGGTTCGGAAGTTATTTAACGGATCGCAAGCAAGTCGTAAAATTAAGAGATTTTATTTCAAACGAACTTAGTAATAGACTGGGTGTCCCCCAGGGTTCCATTTTGGGCCCCCTCTTATTTATTTTGTACATTAATGACATTCCACAACTTTTAGAACATTGCCAAGCTAGATTATTTGCTGATGACACACTAATTTATATCGTTTCTGACTCTATCGAGGATGCCAATACAAAAATGAATCATGATCTCAGCATAATTTCACATAAACTTTGCCAAAACAAACTTAAACTTAATGTCAGCAAAACCAAAGCAATGATAATTACAAATAGGAATATTGACAAAAATACTGTAGAGTTAAATATTAATGGTGAAAAATAAGAAATTGAACGTGAAATTAAATATTTAGGTGTAATTATCGACGACAAACTTAGCTTTAACCAAAATGTGAATCATGTATGCCGAAAGGTTGGCCAAAAAGTGAATGTCCTTAATAGATTAAGAAATGAATTAAATCTCAACCAAAACTTGACGTTATATAAATCAATAATCGAACCACATTTTAACTATTGTGCAACTATATTGTTTTTGTCAAACTCAACCGCTCTAAGTAGACTCCAAGTCATTCAAAACAAATGTCTTAGACAGATTTTAAGAGTTAATAACTATACTGAAAGTCATGTAATGCTAAATACGTTAGAGTTAATGAGTATTGTGCAATTAATTAATTTTAGAACTTTGATCTTTATACATCAAATAGTAGTTGGGCAGGCACCCCCATATTTGACCGAACGAATTAAATTAAATAATGAAAACCAAATTACAACGCTTAGAAACGCCAATGAAATTAGTTTACCCAATTTAATAAGGGCGTGCAGTCAAAATTCCCTATTTTATAGAGGTATAAAATTGTATAACTCATTGCCGGGTGAGATTAAAAATCAAGAGTCTATATTCAAATTCATTAGCGTACTGAAAGTCTATGTCAAACAAATATTTTAAGAAACTGCTGTATTATGGAAATATCTAAATAAAAAAAAAACAAAAAATGCAAACAAAAACACTTAAAAATTAAAATCTCGACTGTCTCTTAAGCTATGTGATTGAAACCGGAAACGTATACTAAGCTTTATTAGTGAAATATGAAAAAAATATAAAATGTGGATATAATAGTAGTGGCGGGAAATGTTGAGCATTTCAAAAATGGCGCACTTTCCAAAATTACAAATCATTATATCTCAAAATTGAGTAGAGATATCAAATCAAAAATTTGTCAGATTATAGAGCTACATAGTTCTTAAATTTGGTAAGCAAAAATAATATTGTATAATTTTGATAAATAAATAAATAAAAACTAACAGACTTAGGTATTGAGATTCCAAAGCGTAAGTGGCAGTGGATCGGATTCATATTAAGGAAATTAGTTCAAAATTCTCCGAACAAGCTTTGTAATTATAACCTTATCGCATAGCTTGCTAAGCATATGGAAACGAACAGTTAAACATGAGATCATGAGAGAAATAAACAAGTCATCAATGATAAAACCCTTCACGGGATCGAACGTAATGGAAGAGAACTGTTCCTTATTGAGGTCTTAAACAAAAAATGATTTGAATGTTTAATGACTTAATAACAAGCTCTTCTGCAAGCATTTCAATTACACTTAACATCCAGGCTATTCAGAAATCTATCTTTTCTTTGGACTAGCGCAGATCATTTTAACTTCCTTTCACTCGTTATGGCCATTAATTTTGTAATTCATGAAATTAAAACAGCGCATTGATCCATAAAACATATAAGCTAGTATTAAAAAATCATAGTCATAATGTATATATTAAAAAAAAATTTCGGCCCAATATTTAATAATGTGGAGTCGGAAACTCTTAGTAAACTCCGTTAATACCATACAAGTAAAATTACTTTCCTTACCTACATATGCAATCAAACACTTCCTTAAATAACCTAAACATTTAGTCATGTACAATACTTTAATTGATCGCAAACCAGCCTTTGACTAATCTACTAATCTGCCAAATTGGTCTAAGTTCTGTTTGTTTTGTATCTTACTATTTAAGGTGCAATCAATGAAGAATGAAACAATTAAGGATACGAAATGAAGCTTACACGCTCATCCTGAAGTTCACTGCACTACCAATATTAATTCGGAGAGGTTTCGTGAGGATACCTAAGCGGGATCATTTACACAAGACATACATAACGAAATAGATGAAAGCATTGTTTAGGAGATTCTAGTCTAAATCTCATTAAAACATTTTAATTAATTTCCGTCAACATTCACTATTTCAGTACCTTCCACTCTTGTCCTATACCCTGTATGTGAGAAGGAAACGGGGTTTGTCTAATGCAAGCTTTGCCAAGCTTAAATTTAACTTAAACCGAATAGCTTCATAATTAAGTTTCGTTTAAGTTTTCAACATGCTCTTCACCCTCCTAACCCCCCATGTATGTATCTTAACTTCCTGGTAACTTATATTAATTTACTGAAGAGTTAAGGTAAAGAACTTGGAATTAGGTGTGCGTACATTATACGAGCCCTTCGTAAAGGACTCGTCTTAGTGTGTGTGAACATATATGCCAAAAACTTCATTAAACCTCATATTGTTATTTCATTTATAGATACAGCCAAACTCTATTTGGCTTACACTCGAAATTATCCACACAAATGGCATTTTGCAATTTCCGAGATACAGAGAGAACGACATCCTTCTGATTCGAACGTACTCGAAGAATTCAATAATTTTCGGAAAATTTCTCTTCACATAATTAATGGAATATTTTTGGTTGTGTTAATGCTGGGTTGATATATGGGACGGAGGAAATAAAAAGGATTACATGACTCGCAAATGACAGAAGAGAATGTTTTATGGGAGCATTATTTTGGTAAATTATGAATATTTGTAAACCGTCCAAGACATTTTCTCTCCCGACAAGAGTGTAAATGGAATTTGTTTGGAGGGCTTCGTAGTTGGAAATAATATAGAGAAGGTGCCTTGCCAGAGTGTTTTAGCACTCATTACAAAGTTTTCGATTAAATTCTTTTGCTAAAAATTGTTGATAAAATACTTCTTTTGGAATGTGTTGGGAAAAAAACCCTTTGCACACTTTAAAATATTCTTTTCTACTATGGATCGTAATCATTTTCTCAAATCTAGTTTCGGCTGAACTCTGAAATTCTAAGTTGAAAGTAATTTTCAGTAATTTACTTTCTTAGATTTTTTTTTTTTTTTTTAAGCTGAAGATATGTAGGTAGGTTTAGTTTATCGAAAGAATAAGATCGTTACATTTTCGGTGGGATTGACCTGAAAAAGGAAATTTTTAAAATACATAGAACAGCTTTAATTGTGCGTATATAACAATCGAGCGATTTTCGTAATGAAATTGGGTCAAGTTAATTACACTAGAAAATGTGTCACGAGACGTGGTAAAAGAAATGATGAGAATTGATTGATGAAATCTGAGAATACATTATGTTTGCCTCAACTTGATTCCGAGTGACCGTCTATCCATCTGTCTATTTGTCTGTCCGTCTGTCAACGCTTCATGTAAAGCTATCGTGCTGAAAATTTTTTTTGTCCTTATTAGCAAAAAGCAAGTTCTTCTTCGACTCTCTCCCAAACAAATCTCATGAAATTTTGAAATTTAAAAAAATTTATCTTTCTCCGAATATTTGTTATCCATAGATTAAATAATGTTTCTTCGAATTTTTCTAAGCTATCGACTTTGATCATGGGCTTATTCCCCGTGATCTTAAAATCTAACTGATACGAGAAACGGATACAGCACTTCGGATACGGACGGATTCTACGGTAACAATATTTGGCAATCGAAATGGACTATGATTGTCTTCGGGAATGTTCGAACATGGAATGACGGTGGAAGATCAATCGGTTCATACACCGCCAATCAGTGATCGATCGCGACATGGAGCACTATAGTATCCAAATCTTAGGCTTCAGGTAGGTCAGGTGCACAGGATCAGGAGAAAAACAAACCTCGAGCGGCAATACATTCTATATTAGAAACGTCACAATTCTACAGTGCTACGTATCAACTAATGCGGCAGCACCCGGTCACACAGTGAAGTTCTAAAGGTCTGTTGGGTAGATCGCCTCCTCGTGGTGCAGACTGGGTAATGCTAAAAGATATACACATCTTCTACTTCTACAATGGCGCTACAGCCCAACTCGAACCTTGGCCTCCTGATATTTAGGTTCCTTAACATTTTTCATTATTTATTGTGGAAGGGTTGTTAGCCCTTCGCACAACCCTCTATCTAAGAATTTTTCATTTTCGTAGATTGACGTCACCAAAGTATATCCAAGCAGGTAATGTGCTGGAATTATATATTGCGTCGATCGGGATTTGAACTCACGACCTTCGCATTACAAAACCAACACACTACCCACTAGGCTACACCCTAGCAAAAGATCTACAGATAGGGGGAATAAGTCGAATAGCTTGCTGTCCGCTCCTTATCCTATCAAGATAGGGGGAATAAAGCCCAGCAGCTTACTGTCGGCTCCGTATCCTATCTATGGTCTTAGGCGGATGTGATATAGGGTATTGAAATCGTTCAACTAGCTGTCGGTTTCGTATCTTTTCGCAACATGGATCCTTTTGAAATCTGGACTGGTCATGTTTCAGGCAGTTGTCAAGAGGTTCTTTGGTTACAAGGGAATTTATCCCTAAAGTGATTCGCAAGAGTACGTACTACCTATATGGTGAACATTACAAAATACGACGCTAGTTAGTGGGTAACTAACCTTTAATATGCCAACTCTAGATACCAGGTACCCTCCAGATTTAATCAGCCTTCCCCTGGTAATGCGGAGTTCTGCCAGGGGTGACTCTACTTTCTCGCGCTACTCGTGGGATTCCTATGAATAACGGCTAATGCCGTGAAAGAGGTGGTTACCGGAACAAGCACCCCTCCAGATACTTGTAGTAACTATAAAGGCTAATCCTTCGGTCACTAAAAGGTTCAACAGACACTTAGAGCGGACAGTAAAACAGTCAGCAAGCCTCAAGTGGACGAACAACTGCTATCAACAGAGCTGAAGCAACTGAGTCTAAAAGAAAATGCAAAGAGGTTAATCGGTGCCGCTAGGAGACGATACATGTACCACCGTAACCATGTAACCAAGCCAGGGTGGATGCTAATTGTTTGCCTGGATGAGTAAACTGCATCTTCGGTAGAACGAATAGCTGAGAGCATCAAGATGTACGGCTCCACCAAGATTTGGGTTGTCCGGGAGGAAAATATTCCACGATTAGATATAATCACGGGATATTTCCCTCACGAAGAATGCTCGTCAGAGGATATTACAACTCTCATCGATGCTCAAAACGAAGGTTTGTGCGTCTCAAATTGGAAGGTCGTCAGAAGAAGGATAGAGGGTACAAACACAATAATAATCTTTTCCGTCGACTGCCAATCGATGGAAGGGCTTAAACAGAAGGGGCACCGAGTCTGCTTCGAATTCTCGAGTGTGACTCTACGCCGTAATGCCGAAGACGTCAGAAGTGGCAAGCCGCAATCTACAGAAGATGGCCAAAAGCCTGAATAACCTAAAAGTTATTCAGGTGAATCTTTTTCGTGCAGCAGTGGCTATGGACGAGGAGATTTGCAAAGAAGGAATTTCATGTTGCCCTCCTACAACAACCAAGGATCACTAAGGATAAAATTATTGGAATTCCAAAAAAAATAAACTGCAAACAAGTCGGGCGAAACTTTATTATTCTTGGGACAAGTTGCGTATGTGTAGAAAGTCAATATGCAGGTTAGAGTGGATAGGGAAGACTAAGTAAAGGGGGGTTCTTGGGCAGGGCAATTGTCAATTTAACACTTTGCGGAAACGTTCAAAAGCTCTAGTACATATAAATAATCAATATTTCGTTCGTTTATTTATGCAAGTTTGAGTTTTTATGAGGGGAGGGGTGAGGGGTGATAGTAAGAGTGGGTGGATGTTAATAGTTTTTTAATTGATTGCTTGAATTACGTCCAATATTCTCTGTATACAATGTCAGTTTCATAGACGAAGTTGCATAGAATTTTCATAGGATTCGGTGAATTTTACATTCACGAAACCAAACATTTGTATGGGAAGGGGTGGAGGAGGTAGGAGATTCGTAAAACATGTGACGCAGTTTTATTTCCTTTCTCTTGTAGTGTGCTCGTACAAAATTTCAAGTTCTTAGCTTTTAATTGGTTGGTTATTAGTTGATTCAATGAAATAGGTCGAAATGATACTTTTGTATGGGAGGGGGTAGAAGTGCAAGCGCGATTGCAAAACTTTTGAAGTAATATCATTTAAATTATTTTTATAAGTTCTTGTGCAAAATTTGAAATTGATAGCTTTTAGTAATTAGGTGATAATTAATTTCTTAAAAATGGTCGAAAAAATAATTTTGTATGGGAAGGGGTAGAACCTTTCAAGGTATTCGACCAGTTAATATTTCATTCTTTTAGAGATTTTTTTAAATGCATATCGCAAATTTTCAAGTTTCTACCTTCAAATTTCATTCAAAAATTTTCAGCTTATGTGGTTTTTCATTGCACATGAAAAACCTTGCGCACGGTAGACCATAACATTTGTGGAATTTTTATTATTTTTTCTGTATGTACAACAAATAGATGTATCCACATGGAAAATTTAAATTTTGTATCTTTCACCAGAGCCCTTAAAAATTCACTCAAAAATTTCGACATTTTTGGTTACCACCTCCCTCCCCTTACACCTCCCGACGTAAAATTTTTACCAAATTTAACAACTACCCGGTTCTACAATTTGACAAAATTTTAATTTGATATCTGCCCTCAATTTTGAATTATTACGGTTTGAAATTTTGGAAAGTGCATCATTTTTGAAATGCTCCCCATTTCCCCCCACTACTATTTTGTCCAAATGTTATATTTTTCTCGTATTTCTCTAGTATAGCTTAATATAGCTTTTACGATTCAATTACATAGTTTAATAAATAGCCGAGATATTGATTTTTAAGTGTTTTTCTTTGCACCCCCTGACCTTCCCCCTTACAATAATTACCTTTTATCTAAACTGATTCTAGTGGACCTGTATGCCACCTTAATGATCTCAAAATATTAATTTTTTATGGTAAGTAATTTCGAAGATATAATCATTTGAAAAAAAAATTCGGCTGACAATTGGTTTTTAGCCCCCCTTTTCGCACCCCAATGGATAAAAAAATTTAATTATTTTTAAAAGTTGTCCCACAAACCCCTCTATATTGATGTTCAGTTTCAGCTTCCTAGCTGTTACCATGGTTGAGATATTTGAATTCGTATTTTTCGGTTTTAAGGAAGCAAATTTTTTTTTCCCAAGTCGATCACATTACTTTATTATTAAAATAATAAAGTAATAGGTAAGTTGATTTATAAGGCTGTAATCCCCATTTTCTGCCACATGATGACTAATCTAAATGTTCGAAAACCGAGCAGAAGGGTGAAATAAAATTATGTAAACCATATGTAAACCAAACTCTGCAGAGTTCACATCACACGTGCGATATGAGAGTCCGAAAATTATGTCGATATACCTATGTCTGTAGGCATATCGCACATTTCGTTTGTGCGTGAAATGTTCAAAGCATAAACAATAGAAATAGAGAAACAATCTTGGATTATATATTAGGGATTGTAATTAATTCGTAGCGTGTTTTTGCAAAGTTTGATGGTTTATTCTGAAAATATTATTACAGTGGTATTATTGAAAGTATTGTCCATCGTTTTCTACTACCTTTCCATCTTTCTGGCAAAGCACGAATACCACGTCGAAAGGATTCTTCGCCTTTAGATTCGATGAATGAATCGATCCAATTCTTGGTACTTTCGTAGTTGTCGAAGTGCTGCTCTGACAAACCGTTCGCCATAGACCGGAACAAGTGAAAATCTGAAGGAGCGATGTCTGGTGAATATGGCGGGTGGGATAAAACTTCCCATTTCAGCGTTTCTAAATAAGTTTTCACCACTTTTGCAACATGGGGTCTGGCATTGTTGTGGAGAAAAATCACCTTGTCATGTCGATCCTTAAATTGGGGCGCTTTTCTCTTAATGCTTTGCTCAAACGCATCAGTTGACGTTTCTAGAGGTCCCCAGTGATGGTTTCACTCGGTTGAAGTAGCTCATAATAGATTACGCTCAGCTGGTCCCACCATATGCACAGCATGATTTTCTTTCCATGAATATTCTGCTTTGGCGATAATGTTGATGCATGACCGGGCAAACCCGACGATTTTTTTTCGTCGCCAGTGACGATTCGATGCAAAAATCCCTTCCTTGCCTGCCGTTGAAGCAGTTGTTCACAGATGACTAAACGCCGTTCGACGTCCCTCGGCTTCAACTCATGTGGGACCCCCGTTCCTTGATTTTGTATCATTCCAAGGGCTTTGAGGCGTTTTCCAGCCGTTGATGAATCAACTTCAAGCGATTCTGACAACTGTGCAAGCGTTTGACACGGGTCTTCATCGAGCATTGTCACCAATTCTTCATAGCCAAACTTTTTCGGCTGTCGGGACGCTCCTTGTCTTCCAAGCCAAAATTTCCATTTTTGAACCGAGCGAACCACTTTCTGCACCTGTGCTCAGCTAGAGCATATTCACCAGAAATGTCTGCGAAAATGCGATGACTGTCTGCGGTACTTTTCTTCATGTGATAGTAATGAAGCAACACTCCCCGCAAAAACAGATTTTCGGGCACGAACGTTGACATGTTTGATGACGCACAACAAAATGTTATAAACTTGATAAAGAAATGGCGTTCAATGGACTAAATGCGCCATGATAGTAGCTTTATGGAGAATATTTGCTTTTGTATATGTGACTACGGATACTTGATTAACGCCACCTTTTGTAAAACGCTACGAATTGATTCCAACCCCTAATACTTGTTCATATACTCGTTGCTGGCATGTGTTTTACAATTCATTAATGAATAGTTGAAAGTAATTCATTTATGAATGTTCATTTAGTCCGCTTGACGACGCTCGTTAATGATCGAAACACTCGTTAATATAATTCATTAACGAGTCCTTAATGAATTATTTTGTTTGCAGGGAAGCCTTACTTGGCTCTTGTTGATCGGTTAGTAAATTGTTTTTAAGCTGCATTATTTGTGTTTATTGCATCTCGTCATTCATCATCAAACCAATCATTCTTCTTTCGCCGGGTCTGGTGTGACCTCGGCGACAGATTTAATACCATTTTTGATAGAAAGCCAGAGCTGCTATTTTGGTATTTCGTGGTGGTTGAATATTTGTTTAAAATGTTTCTCTCAAGCTGGTGTGTATACGGCTACGATACACTCGTCCTTCAACTTTTCGATGTCGAATTTAAGTATCCGTTGGTATTTTAGAGATCCTTGCTATTTGACACCAGAATGAAGTCTTGACCAAATAGTAGTCGGAGTCGCAGTTAGTTTCTCTGAAGATTCTTACATTTAGGATGCTGGACTTTGCCATTTTGTGGTCTATCTGAATATACGACTTTCAATCAGATGATGACCAAGTTATTTTATGAACGCTCCGATGCGAAGCATATCGATCTCACTACGGTGTTACTAGTGGAGGTGACGTCAACTAGACGTAGGACGTTTACATTGTCATACATTAAATGTCGTCGAGACTGTACTCTTCAGTTGTTCCTCTATATGCCCATAATGCTCCAGGTTTGAGCAAGGATCGTACATTCCTGGTTCCGAAATAGTGTTCCATTAGCTTATTAGTGTTTTCGTTGAATCCATCCAATCCGAAGTAAGGCATCACGTTCCGGAACACTTGCTTTTGTTTTGTTGGAATTGGGTTTCAACCCATTGTAACAAGTTTTATTCTGGAGGTCTAGGTCTGTGTTCTTAATAGCGCCAGACGCTGGACAATTTCAGCTTGATAGGATATGTTGGAGTATTCTTAGCTATACCTTGAGTCCAACTATATCCTAATGTCTGTATTTTTGGACATTCAGGATGTCTACTTTCCTCGTCCTACTTTCAAATGGAATTCGGCCCCGGCTTAGGTGGAGTTATACTCTCCCATACTTTACTGAAAATTCAAGAAAGGCATTCCGCCTGCAATGATATGAGAGCTATGGGCTTTAAAATTGGAAAAAAGTATGGTGATAAGAATGTTGTTGTTCCACAATGGCACGACAGCCCAAATCGGGTCTTGGACTTCTGGTCTTCATTATTTATTATGAAAGGGTTGTTAGACCTTCGCACAACCCTCTACCCATGAATTTTAATTTTCGTAGATTGAGGTGGCCGAGGTATACCCAAGCAGGCAGTGTACTGAAATTTTGCGTCGACCGGGATTTGAACTCATGGACGTTGGCATTGTAGACCAACACGCTACCCACTAGGCTTCACTCTAGGCGAAATGTCCAATCGTGCGATACTCTAGATGACAGAGATTTTTTTTTAGATTTTGTATGGGAAGTGGTACAGGAATTGACGGCATTGAAATAATTTTTTCCCATCACGCTGCAGTTGGCATCAAAATATCTTACACAGGATTTACGATTCAAAAATTGAATACTGAGAAAATTGGTGTATTGGATTTAGTGAAATTGTGCATTTTGAATGGGAGGTAGTAGAAGGAGGGGCGTGTTCTTAATAACTTTTTCAGAAATAACTAAAAACATCATGTTTTTGACATGTTTTAAATTGCAGATCAGTGGCATTCATACTTTTCAGGAAAATCGACTTTTTCTAAAGTTGTGAAATTGTGTCGGATTGAATGGGAGGGGGTAGAAGGGGTGAAGCTAATAGTCTAGTTTTTTTTTAATAATTTTAAATAAATATTTAGTGCACAATTTAAGCTCGATGAATCTTATACGCATTGAGTAAATTGGCTTAAAGTATTTCCCGAAAAAGTACAGTTTGTATGGGAGATGGTGGAAGGAAGGGGGGGGGGACTTAAATAATTTTTATATGGTAGATTGAAATCGTCATAAAAGTAATATATTCCAAATTTCCGACTAATTGCTGCTGTAATTTTCGAGGAATCGTCTAATTTTTTTTGAGCTCACTAATAATTCTAAATAATTATTTAGTGCATAATTTCAGCTAAATTTTATACGCACTGTGTAAATTAGTTTAGAGTATTTCATGAAAAAGTTCAGTTTGTTTGGGAGGTAGTGGAAGGGAGTGGAGGATACGCATAATTTTTATACGGTAGATTGAAATAATGATAGAAGTAATATATTCCGAATTTTAGACCAATAGTTTTTATACTTTTCATGCAAATCCGCTAATTGTCAAATTGCGACATTGTGTCATTTTGTATGGGAGGGGGTAGAAGGAGTACTGCGATTT
Organism: Chorisops tibialis; assembly: GCA_963669355.1. Classification (NCBI taxonomy): domain Eukaryota; kingdom Metazoa; phylum Arthropoda; class Insecta; order Diptera; family Stratiomyidae; genus Chorisops; species Chorisops tibialis. Next base: position 163,327,636 of record OY770263.1, on the reverse strand, counting down.
GGTTCACGATCTTGACCTTACTTTTTTATCAAAAATGACGTTTACAAAATTTGAACTATCTAGCTTAACGCGTTCTCAAGTTAGATTGCGCAGAGTCGGACGGACTGGCAGATGGACGGACGGGCATCCGGTTTTGAGATTTTTGATGATGATATGAACTTCTGTATCATCCATTTTTTTCTCCGAGTCTTATTTTTTAATGTCACAAACTTTAGAGCAAACTTATAATACTTTCAGATTTAATCTACAGTATACAAATAGCAAACCTACCTACCTACCTCAGCTTCCACAATACTGCTTATTTTAAAAGATAATGGATAACATATTTTCCGATGCATTATACTATTTTCCATTCCAACTAGGATGTCATAGAATTGAACATTACGTTATAGCTTTGTTATGCTTTTATGTTAAATTGGAAGAATGCAAATCCCTTTGGATTGTTCTGCAGTTGTCATTTAGCTATCAAAAGTTGTTTATGTTTTCATTCCATTATACAACCTTTCTCTTAATAAAATATATAAAATATTCGTGTAATTTAGTAATAATATTTCAGGCATTAATCATAAGTTCCAATCCATTTAAAGGCACTGTTCCCCGCAAGATGGCCAACCTTTTCTTTCAATAATCCTAAAACACACCTTCGAATCGATTGATTTCTAACCAAAAGCACAAAAACCAAATCTTTTTAATATTCCACCCTCGAAAAATAAATAAATTATTTCGAAACGGACCACACTCATTTCAGAACTTGGCGTCAAAAAAGAAAACAAATTAAGGAGAGGTGTATCCAACCGTAGAATATTTTAAAATATTTTCCCAAAAAATAAAGGAACAAAATTTCGAAACTTTTTTCAAAGCGTTTTTGTTTGCCTACGATAACGTCCTAACTTGACTTAAATTTCCCTTGAAATAAAGTCACAAAAGGTTTGCAATTTGAATAACAAATCGGGCAGAGTCCGTATCCTGGTTCTTGGTCCTATGCCACACAAGGACTTTTCAAACAGACTCGTCACCATTTTTCGGACCACATAGATCTATGAGATTGTTTAAAGGGAAACTTTTGGAAAATCATTTGGCATGAATCCTTTGACAAGTCCCAGTGGATTTGTAATTTGAAAGCCATTACACCTGAAATAAATTAAAATTAAGTCCTTTCTGGGGTGTGCCCGATAAAACCGCTTTTTCAACAAAGACATTGCTGTTTGGTTTTGAAATAGACTAAAGTTTTGCTGTGGCTGAGTAGAGAGAGGATAAGTGTAATGTTTTATAAAAATTTGTTTAGATAAGGTTTTTCGAAGAAAATTTCCATGCATTTCCATAAGGATCAAAACTATTTTGCACTTGGCATAAAGAATGATAGCAATACACACACACGCATAGTACAGATGTTTCCTGAATTCTAGTGCATCTGCATACAAATTCAAAGTAGAGTTCTTGTGAAAAGTTCCATTCAAAATAAATTAAATAGAAAATGATTTAACTTCAACGACAGAGAAAATCTGTCCTTGTACGATGTATAAACATATATAGTGTATAGTATGACTAACATACAAAAGGATAACTCTCTGGCTCTTAGTCCTGGAAGCCAATAATCAAAAGTCAAGGACTTTATTCTGTCTCTTCGGTCGACGATGCTCTATTCAAATTCAAAGTACGTGTGAGAAAATTTGCATTTACATAGCACTAGCTCACCCCTTGTACAACACATCTCTTCTTCTTCTTTCGTCGGGATACACTACTATAACTCCTTCCTTCGACGGTGGTACACTATATCTCGTTTTCGGTACACAATACTGACATTTTCTCAGTCACCCTGTACGAGATGAAGTTAATGCCCTATGGATGCTCAATCCATTCGAGTATGAAGAAAATCCAATTGAGAGTTGGTGGAAAATTTCCCAGAGATTGTCCCGAATGAAAACTTGTCGAAGAGCTATTTGAAGTGGTAAACTCTGTTGTTGGCGTCGGCAACAACAACAACAACAATAAAAATAACATCATCGCCGTTGCAAATTCAACCATCCTCTTAGCTAGGCACTAGCATGTTTGTTTCGAGCATCCTTTTGGAACAATAATAATCTGCAACTCTATGAATGGCATACAAACATACATAACGGCAGATAAACAGACAAACATTCATTGGAAGAGGTAACAAAACAATAATTTACAGAACTTGAAAGTGATTAGATTTACTTTTCGCATCCTTTCCGCACAAAACAATCCTTGAATGTCCTTTCAACTCGGCTTGTCTTGGCGCCAGGACTTCAATCACTGACTTTGTCAGATCGAATTCGCACGTAAAAGATATATGCAAACTCGAGGTTTCAAGGAACCTATTTGTTTTGTATCTTTGTTGATTTTTCCTTTAAATTCCGGTTGATTGGAGAAGCAGCGAGACAAATTGAGAACGAATTGGAGAAAATTAACTTGTAGAATTAAGGAGAGAAACTCAAGAATTGACCGATGATGATTGGTAAATCGAAATGAAGTATTTAATAAGACAAATGTTCACACTCTACCTTTGTTTGTTAAGGAAATTATGGTTGCATTGACAATTGCTGTAGTGATTTGAAACTACAACTCAATAATACACAAATTTGTTGTTCTGGTCAAATTTTGAATTTCTCACTGGATCTATTCTGTTTTTTTCCTTTTTTTCAAACTATGTACAAGTATTTTACGGTACGGTCTAGCCTAGCGGTTAGCGTGTTGGTCTATAATCAGGGTGCTTTCCTCAGATCTGGAAGGTCGTGAATGTCCAGCCAATTCCAAAAAAAAGTAGCAAAGCAAACCCCGGTATTTATTGCCCCATAGCCATTACCTCAGTGTATTCAGAGGCAATGAAAACAGCTGTCAATTGCAGGCAAGTCAACTTTCTTGTCGATAAAAATCTCTTACATGATCGCCAATATGGATTTCGCTCGGAACATTCAACTGGCAATCTCCTTGTCTATTTAACCAAGCGTTGGAACTCCTGCATCCACAAATTCGAAGAAGGTCATGTACATGCTGTTGACATTGCTAAGTTTGGCACAAATGTCTCTTAGCCAAGCTGAAGGTCTATGGTTTTAACACAGCTTTTCTAAAATGAATTGAAAGTTTTCTCTCCGAGCGCTCTATTAGAGTCGTGTTAGACGGTATAACTTCTGTACCCTTTCCCCTTGATTCTGGCATCCCTCAGGGCTCAGTTTTATCTCCTACCCTCTTTTTAGTCTTCATAAACAACCTTCTGTCATCTGCTCTCAATCCTATTCATTGTTTTGCAGATGAAAGCACTTTGGATAGCACCTTCCAATTTGACTCCCCTGCGGAGGCACTCCCAACATCAGTGGCCTTATGCCGTAATGAGTCAATACAGTCATTGAACTCTGACCTCAGTTTATTCCTGAAATGGGGCAGGAAAAACAGAGTAGAGTTTAATGCCTTAAAAATGCAGTCCTGTCATTTATCTCTTAAACATAACGTTCCAAAGTCGGGAGCAAATATGTCCTTAAATGGCGTACAAAATTCACCTTCTGCAGACTTCACGTCACTAGCTGTAAAATTTAACAATCGCCTTGATTGGAGCCAACACATCTACAAAGTTGCTTTTGATGCTTCGAAACATCTAGGTATTCTACGGAAGTGTAAGAAATACTTTTCTGAATCCGAACTAGCTGCCATCTATAAGGCTTATATCCGACCCCGTATTGAGTACAACTCGCATGTTTTGGCTGGAGCCCCAGAATCGCATCTGGCTCTTATTGACCGTATTCAGAAACATGCATTCCGATTAATTGGAGATGAAACTATATCGGCGTCAATTGACTCCCTCGAGAACCGTTGAAATATCGGAGTACTCTGCATTTACTATAGATACTTCTATGGTAAATGCAGCAAAGACTTAAAGGCCCTAATAGCACCTATATGCAATACCCCCGAAATACTCGCCAAGCTGCACCCTCACACGAGTACACTGTGAAACCCTTGCCGTGGAGAACAGTGAAGTTTAGGCATTCTTTCATCCCTCGGACGACAGTGTTGTGGAATTCATTACCAGGCAATTTCCTTCCCACTGAATACAACCTTCAGCAGCTTAAGAACAACTTTCAACACACTTCAAACTCCTCCCTCCTGTGTTTCTTTGCTAATTTCCCTATTTCCACTTGTTTCCCTTCCCCATGTCGAATTAACTGTGAATCGCGCATTAACGGGTGACAACCTAAATTAAAAAAAAAAATAATATCGTTACCAGGACCTGGAAGACAGGCAGTTATTCAGCATTCTTCCATATCTAGTCTCAAAATAATTGCAAAGGAATAAAGCTTGGCCAGAAAAACAGCATACGATTAAGTTACTTTATTTTAAGATTTAATATTATTTTGAATTGCCTTAAATATCTTCTTGCTGAGCAATGAGCTGTTGTAAAAGAAGAAAGAAACTCGAGAAGGAAACTAACAAACCGTGGTGAAGAAAAGTGCGTTTTTTATCTTTTCTCGAAATCTCTCCAAATCAATTATTTTCTCTTGTTATCGCTGATCACACGACCTAATCCCTCTTAAACTAAGAATGCCACAAGCGATCCCTTTTTATAAACCTGCGCGTCTATTCTAGAAGGTTCTTCCCTGTTCCAAGTTGTGTGATTATTGTTCTGTTGTTTTTTTCGTCATGGTAAAGCCAGGGAGGCGTGGAATATTAATTAGATACAAATACCTCGTGCCATTGGCACGCACGATTCACATACTTGATCCTGATACAGAACTATCATCCGATATGCGCCTGCGTATTAAACCGCACACAGACTTCAACTACTCTCTTCGTGGGATATTAATTCGAGGGGCTGGTTAGAATTTTACGCTGTGCTCTTTATATTGGTTCTGTTCTCCTTTCCCTCTCGATTCTCTGAAGTTTCTTTTGCACATTCGTTACGATTTCCCAAATTTCCTCTGATTGCATCATATAGTCTCTGATAAATAGGGGACTTGGTATGTTATTTCTTCAATCTGCAAAGCGACTGCTGTTAAATATCGCATGCTATGTATCTTTTTCTTGATCTGGACAATCTGGATGAAGATGCAAGTTATAGTGACCCAAGCCGTATAAGTATTAGCGATAGCCGTCGTGTCCTGATACGAACTGCGTAAAGTGATAGTTGCAGTCCACATACACCCACTTTGTCCAGATTTCAATGACGGGGACTAGATTATAGGTCCATCTGTGTTTTGTAATGTTATCCCACCAGGCCTTCCACATAGCTATAGATGCTGTCTTTTCCCTTTTTTATTTTGCTAACAACAACTGCATCTTGTTGGATAGAGGGTCTTCAACGTTAGCTTTCTTCTTCTCCTTTGTCGCTAACGACACCGTCCAAACTGGAGCAGTTTGTAGGAGGACCGAGGTGATTCTGGAAAGTAGAATCGTTTCACCGATGTTTGGCAGTATTTGGGAAAAAAAAGCTGCCTGCATTTGTAACGCTTTTATGCTCGCGAAGTCCATGTGAATAGATGGTTTGACTACTGACCTGAAAGTTCGCATATTAAATTTTCTTTCGACTAGTTATTAGAACAGTCTATGTTTTGCGGTCAGCTAGTTCTCAACCGGTCGACTCGAGCCAGTCTTTAATTTTTGCGACTGCTCCATTTGTATCTGACTCTCTCTGGATGTGCGTACTGTCAACGAACCAGATTAATTCAAATACTTGCGGTCAAAGGACTCCGTCGCATATATTATTTTGCTGGTGACTGTCCAGTTCCGATCTTTGTTGGACTCTCGTGGTGACGTCGTACTACTTTAGCCTTTTCAGTATGATATCTTAAGTTCCTGTTAGGGAAGCAGAACTAGTAGTACGGTGTATCCATTCTAGCCAACGATCTCTTTATAAATGACAAATCTTTGGGTAAAAAGGCATTTTTAATATCCAGCATCATAACTGCAAAAAATCGTTCTTCATCTTTCACCTCAGCTGCTGCATCGACTACCGCTTTTATGGTATCAACAGTGGAATGCGATATCCTTAATCCGAACTGGTGGTCTGACAGTGCTCCTTTCTCCTCTGCTATTACAAGCAATCTGTTGTACATAATTCGCTCAAGGATCCTTCCAAAATTGTCCAGTAGAAATATTGTGTGACGATGGCCTTACTGGAAGCTTGTTTCCTTTGCTAATATTACCAAAAGTTAGAGGAGTCATGGTTCAAGAAAGACTCCTTCCTCTAAACATTTTTGCATCGTTGTTATAAAGATGTCGTATTTCTTTTGAACTGCCGCTTTTACAGCCATATTTAAGATGCTTTCGGGTCCCGGTGCTTTGTTGATGACTATATTTCTGCATGCTTCAAATAGTTCCTCCAACACGATTTTAGAGATGAGCTCTTCGCTGATCTGTTTGGTTATGCTACACTTAGTAGTTGTCCTTAGGAGGAAGAAGTAAAATGGATCTTAGTATTATCGGATAAGTAACTTGTTGGGGACCTACAGTCTGTCAGGGATTTTTACCTGCTTCGTTACAGACAGGCTAACATTATTTAGGTCCCGTCTTGCTCCTAAACATCTTCTCGTCCCCTTCATTGTTGGAGTCTGCTTCGAGCTTGTGAGTAATTTGCCTTGAGTATATTTATTTCTTCTTTCCACCAATAAAACGATGCACTTCTGTCAATAGTTGCCGTGATAATAGTGTGGGTGAGTTGTTCTGCGAGGATCTTTGCTGTTTCAGTGCAAGTTAAGGCCCCGTGTATACCGACAGACTATTTCAATTTCAGTCAGTTTTGCATTAATTTCAAAGCAAGAGAGTCATCAAATATTTACTCTCAGCAATGAGCGGAAGACTTGTTCGTACCCCTTGTTAAGTAAATTCGTGCTGGCGGGGAAACTTTTCGATGAATGGTTTGGTTGCTTCGCAGCGGGAAGATGGGAAGGAACGTGGAAGAAGATGATCATGAAAACATAAGTAAACGAAAAAAAAGAAAAAGATGGACAAATCCTGAAACTATTTCGTGTGTTTTGAATTTTGCATGAACTTAGCTGCTAGTTTGAAATAAAGCAACTACAAATTCCTATGATCATCTGTTCGTAAGCGAACATTTAGGTAGACGTCCAGATAGGTGGTATATTGTAGAATCAAAGGAACATTTTTAATTTTGCTCAGGTTTTGAGGCACTTGTATTGATTATGATAATGCATATATATGTATGCATATTATGTAATGGAGAAATGTAGAAAGTTATAATAGGGCTTATTTCATTTTGAGAGCTCGTTCAATTACTTTATTATTCTAATAATTAAGTATTGTGATCGACACAAAAAAAAATTACCACCCTCTAATTTGTTTTTTTTCGCGTTTCATGACTAAAGCCTGAAATTAAAAAAAAAAAACCACAACAGGACAACGATTGCGCATAAAGCTCGATCATAAGATACTTTAGATAAAATATAAATTGTCGTAACTTTAGGAAATTTTCCAATAGAAGTAGTGGAAGGGCTGACGGCATTGAACTAATTTTTTCACATCATTCTAGAGTTGCTATCAAAATGCTCTATACAAAGCATATACAATTATAATATAAATTAATTTAAACAGATTGCGCTAAAAAATAAATATACTGAAAATAATATGAAATCACTAATGAATTAATTAATCAAAAATAAATTGAATAAATAATTTCTTAAAAGGCAATAAATATACAAATAATGAGAAAATAATTATGAATTTGAAACAACTTTTATAAATAAAAAAATATAAAAAAAAGGGCAATAGCTTCGGGAACTGAAATACCGCGAGCGGAATCGGGACATTTCATTTCCACGATAAATTCTACATTTATACCGTCCGGAGATGCACCTAAGAATATGTGACAGTCATCTAGGAAGAGCCCAGCCTTATTTATATCCTTTGATAGCATTTTGGAAACATCTTTCAATGCAGTTGCTTCATTCATGTTTCCATACCTTGTTGCAATGGAGCTAAATATTAATAATATTATATTAATAAAAACGTCCAGAATAATGTAAAGAGAAATATTATGATACTGTGAGTATCAGAAGTGAGAAGTTGTATTTCTTCGAATTTTTGTATTTCGTCAAGCGGTTGTTGTATATCTTTAGAGCGACAAGGTAATGCTTTCCTAATTGAAATTAGTAGCAAAATAACTTTTGATTTCTACGTCACTGATTCAAGAATACAACCTTGCTTTTTGGAGATTAGATATACTAATACTTTTTCTTTTCTTTCTGGAACATCTAACTCGTTTTGCTTTTGCCATTTTCACTATTTACTTTATGTAAATTAAAGACTAAACTTTTCTAATACACAATTCGCTTTATTTCACTATATATTTTTCTATTCAACACTAAACTTTTCTAGTTTATAATGTATTTTATTCCATTCAAGAGTTATTAGTATACACTTGGTATCTGTAGACTGAATTTTGACTAATTATTTTTCCATATTCATATTCAGTTCAAGTGTCAGTTAGAATACAATATAGTATAAAGGGGACCATGAATGATAAAGGATGTTTTAAAGAAAGGTAATAAAATGTAAAAATGGATAAATTTGAATGGAGACTTTTTATGACACTTCAACGTCTATTACAAAATCATTGAGAATACAATTAAAATTATTTTATAAAAATATGTTACCTTAATAAAAAAAGGTTTCCGAGTGATTAAGAAATACTCAAAAATATTATTGTAGTATATATAGTATAGTATTACTTTAATGGCTCTTTGAATACAATGTTATGTGTTTTGTAGTAATCAGAATTAAGAATTATTAAGAGTGTGAATGGGACAGGCGGAGTGATTTAAAATCATGAACCTACGACCTACTGACTGTAAAACAAGCACGCTACCCACTATCTATTATTAACAAAACTTAAAAAAATCAGAAATGCGATCACACCGTTACATCGCAGCGACCTTTTTCTATTGTTATTGCAAAAAAAGGATAGATAGGTATCGCCTAAATTATGGGTGAACACTCCGTACCGAAAGTATAGTTTTCGCGTTTTTCAAAGACCATACCCGGAGTTTTCTAATTATAATTTTTAAAATTTGTTCAAAGTCGATCCTAGTACACTTATCAAAGATTAACATGATGAAAATAAATTTTCATTATGTTGCGTGGTTTATCAATATTTAAGTGTTTTTCTTTGCGCCCCCCTGACCACCCTACTTAAAAAAAATTGCCTCCCTTTAAGTTAATTATGAGCTTCCTATGTAGCTGTAAAATATAATATATCACTCATTCTATTAAATAGTTTATAAGATATAGTCATTTGAAAAAGAAGAAAAAAAAAGAATAATGGTAACAATTAAGATTTAGGAACCACCCACTCCCTATTTTGTTGCACCCCTCTGGATAAAAAATTAATTTATTTTCACTTTTTTCCCTTAAATCAGTATACCCGAATGTCGAGTTTCAGCTTTCAATCTGGAACCCTCATCCTGCCTTCCCTCCCCCCCCTCCCCCCCCTCCCCCCTCCCCCTTACTCCGCAAAACTTAGGGAATGGAAGTTCCCTACCCATTCTACAATTTACCCAAAAATTAATTGCTCTATCTATATGGGTATCGGTGATATGGGTCTTTGAATGTCGTTGGAGCGTACACATCCAGCGAACGACGTACGGAATACGGACGGACTGATTTTTTTTTTCATTTTAGGCTAATTTAGTCATTAAACGTGAAAAAAAAAATTTGAGGTATGCAATTTTTCTTGTGTCGATCACAATAATTTTTTATTAGAATAATAAAGTAAAATCATAACACACAAGCCATTCAATTATCCATACGACATGATTTCCCAACAACTCTATTCAATATTCCTCACACTTAGCTGAAGTGATCGATCAGTCCTCTATCACTGCCACCTACACTTTGATCTGCGACAACACATACAAAGAATGCAAACGATCGTCGAAAATGCGAAGGGGAAAAGACAAATCTCTTGAGAGCGTACGAATATCTTGTAAAAGAGACCAACCGATTGAAAAATTGGCGCGGACCAACCTCTGCTCTGGTCGCCATCTAAAGGCATAATGAGCTTGAATTTTCCTTGCGAAATTGACTGATAGGTTTTGAAAGAATTATGAAGTATTTTCTCTGAAACCTAATACCAAATTCATTGAATAAGCTTTACAACATTTTATTCTTTGATATCATTGATAAAAAAAATTCATAGTCATTAGTTTTCATACATAAACTCGAACAATAAACTCAATAAAAAATCCACTTTTTTAACTCTACCTATTACTAACAAAACTTAAAAAAATCAAAAAAACGTGGTCTCACCAGTACCTCGCCGCAACCTTTTTCTATTGTTATTGCAAAAAAGGATATGTAACTATCGCTTGAATTATAGGTGAAAACTCCGTGCCAAAAGTGTAGTTCTCGCGTTTTTCAAAAACCATACCCGGAGTTGTTCTGATAACTTTTTTCCAAAATATAATTTTAAAAATTTGTTCAATGTCGATCCTAGTACACAATAATCAAACATTGACGTGATAAAAATAAATTTTCATAATGGTGCGTGGTTTGTCAGGAATGGCTTTAAGAAAATACCCATTTTTGAACGAAATCGTCGTTTCGGTATACACGGGGCCTTAAGATGTTCATCATTTTTTCGAACATGTCGTGTTACTGATCGTGGTGTTATCTTTGATTGTAAGCTGAGCTTCACCTTACACTATGACACTATAGTGAGTAAGGCTAATAAAATGCTTGGCTGCGTACGTCGTTATACTCGTGATTTCAGTGACCCTTACGTACTTAAATCCCTTTTTGACTCATTGGTGAGACCTTTTTTAGAGTATGCTTCCCCTTTTTGGTGTCCACATTATGCTGTCCATATTAATCGCATTGAAGGTGTTCAATAGCGTTTTCTTCGTTTTTCCTTGCGGTTCCTTCCTTGGAATAACCCTGAATCTCTCCCACCTTATTCTGAGCGTTTGAAATTGTTGTGCTTAGATAATCAATGTTTTGTTCGCTCATGGCTTACTCATGGGTAATATTGATGCTCTTGATTTGCTGTTACTTTTCAATATCTGTGTATCTTGCTACGGTTTCATGACTTCTTTTATACTGCTTCTCAAGAACTAATTATGGGCAAGGGGAATCTCTGGCTTTTGTTTGATTTCAACCATTATTATGAGCTTATCGATTGTAATGTTAGTAAAAATTGTATAAAACTGGCCTTATCTACTTTTGTGTCATAAATAATGTAGCATTTTATTAATTCTTCCTTTATATTTTTAATGCCTTATTTGTTTGTAAGTAATTTTTTATTTTTCTCGATTATATTATTGTTATTCCTTCCATTATTTTACTTTATTATTGTAGTAATAAAGTATTGTGATCAACACAGAAAAAAAAAGAATTTGCTATCCTGAAATTTTGTATTTTCGCGTTTCATGACTAAATTAGCCTAAAAATGCAAAAAAAATCCGTCCCGCTGTACGCCGTACGCCGTACATATGAACTCATATCTCCGAGACCGTTAAAGGTAAAATGTTTGGTTTTGGGCAGACTGTTGACTGGGTATGTGAGCTCCAATTTCTAAATTTTGGGGAGCGTTAGGTGGAAGGGAGAGGCGGAGGAGAGAAAGAGGCGAAAACTACATTTGCTAATATTTTCACCAGGAATGCAGATAGGAAGCTGAAAATCAGCAGAGATATAGAGAGGGTGGTGGGACGAACAACAAAAATAATTTAATTTTTTTTATTCATTGGCGTTCGAAAAGGGGGAGGGGGGCTAAGAACAAATTGTTGGCCGAATTATTTTTTCAAATGATATATCTCCGAAATTAATTATCATAAAAAATTCATATTTTGGGAGCATTAAGGCGACATATAGCTCCACTAGAATCAGCTTAGAGAGTGGCTAATTACTGCACGGGGAAGGGCCAGGGGAGGGTTAAAAAAACACTTAAAACTTAATATCTCAACTATTTCTCAAGCTATGCAATTGAAACTTGAAACATGTATTAAGCTATACTAGCGAAATACGAAAAAACTATAACCTGTGGAAATAATAGTAGTGGGGGGAATGGGGAGCATTTTAAAAATGGCACAATTTTCAAAATTATAAATCGTTATATCTCAAAATTGAGTACAGATATTAAATTCAAAATTTGTCAGATTGTAGAACTAAATATTATTAATTTTCGTTGAGTTGGGAGGTGTAAGGGGAGGGAGGTGGTAAGCAGAAATGTCCAAAATTTTGAGTAATTTTTTTAGGGCTGTGGTGAAAGATACAAAGTTTAAATTTTGCATTTGGATACATATATTATGTATATCAATACATAGAAAAAAAAATAATAATCTTGTTCGCAACTGTTATAAACCGATCCCCCCGGTATAACGTGCACAAGGTGTTTCATGTGCATTGAAAAAAACACATAAACTGAAAATTTTTGAATGAAATTTTAAGGTAGGAACTTGAAAATTTGCAAAATGTATTTAAAAAAATCCTTAAATATATGAAATATTAATTGGTCGAATACCTTTAAAACTTCTACCCCTTCCCATACAAAATTATTTTTTCGACCATTTTCATGAAATCAATTATCACCTAAATATTAAAAGCGACCAATTTAAAATTTTGCATAAGAACTTCTAAAAGTAGTTGAAACAAAATTGCGTCAAAAGTTTTGATATCGCGCATGCTCTTCTAGCACCCCCCATACAAAACTATGATTTCGACCAATTTCATTAAATCAACTAATAACCAACAAACTAAAAGCTACGAACTTGAAATTGTATACAAGCACCTCCAAGAGAAGCGAAATAAAACTACATATCAAATTTAAGGATCCCCTACCTTCTCTACCCCCTCCCATACAAGTGTTCGGTTTCGTGAATGTAGAATACACCGAATGTTATGAAAATTCTATACAGCTTCGTTTATGAAAGACATTCTATACAGACGATATTGGTCATGATTCAAGCAATCAATTAAGAAGTTATTAACATCCACCTATTCTTACTATCAACCCTTCCGCTCCCCTCATAAGAACCCAAACTTGCATAAACGAATGAAATGTTGTTAAATTAATAACAGCCTTGCCCAAGAATTCTCTTTCACTTAGTCTCCCAAACCACTCTAACCTGCATATCGACTTTCCATGCATCCGCAACTTGTCCCAAAAATAATAAAGTTTGTAACGATCGCACTGTAAAAATTTTTTTTTTTATTTTGGATCGAGTAGGGAAGAAAAGGGGATAGAAAAATAAATTTATTTTTTGGATGTCAGTTGAACTTTAGCTTTCGACGATTGTAATCGAATACTAATAATAATATTAAGTAATAATAATTTTATCAAAAATTAACTTCTACTAAATAAAAACAAAAAATAATAAATACAATTAATCGATTGTTAGTGATTGGTTGATAAGTCAAGCTTGCAACAAAACCGTGCTTAGATTAGCAGCATAATGCGATATTGGCTACTTTATTTGTCCGAAGACAGAAGAATATTCCTACAATCAAAAAGGATAATCAATAGACTGTTTGGCTGAAGTCAAGAGAGAACTTCATCAATCAAAACAAACATTCTCAACAACTTGTTGGAGTAAGCTTTTGGGTTTGCAAAAGTTAAAAAAGGCGACGAGAAGTAACATGCCAATTCTGGAGAATTAATTGTTTTAAGCAATAACTGTGAAGAAAGGCCGCGAAAAATAACATACTAATTCTGGAGAATTAATTGTAATAAGCGATCATTTGTGAAGAGATGGATGAGTTCGAATCTTAAAAAATTTGTTAGAAGCAGAAATTTATACTTATATATATGTATATACATATTTAACTATTTTCTTTTTTCTCCCGTATTATAGAAAAAAAAAAGAAAAGAATCAACCGATTTTATTTTAATTAATAAATTATTAATTCACAGAAAATTTGAACGGTGCGCAGTTAGTACAATCATTTTAAAAAAAAAAAATAAATTATAAGGTAAACTCATTTTTATATATTATCTTTCTTCTTTTCTCTTTATTTTCTTTTTTTCAATTAAAATATTTAAATAATATTTTTTTTTAACTTAAAAGAATTTATGAATTTTTGTATACATATATACGTATAGAATTAAAGGTTGCTATTTCATTATATGGAATATTAATAACTGATCAAATAAATATTAAAAATAGGAAAAACATAAAAAAAATAATTTAATTATTAAATAATATATTAGTTTTTTTTTATTTTGGCAATTAAAATGATTCTGTAAATCATTAAACATTGGTGGTCTTGGTTATCTCTCCATCTTCAATCCGGAGAAATTTTTTTTCAAATTTACGAGGTGTGACGACTCGACCCAACTTCGATTGAGCTGGCCAGAGTTGGGTGTTCACGCTCAATTGTCTCATAAATTTTGGAGGATTTATAAATTAACCACCTTGTATGAGGTGGTTACAAGTTTCGCCCGACTTGTTGGCAGTTTATTTTAATTATTGTAATTATTCATTAATTCTAATAATTTGTATTTGTAATGATCTGTGGTATATTAAAACCTGTCGACTATTTATATAAATATAATTGTAGTGTCTATCTATTATTTGTTTATAAATGGCTTTAAATAATTTTTTCGCTTTATTTTAGCAATAACTAAGCAGAAACAAACGTTTTTAAAAATTTTCTCTGTCTGTCTGTCTTTCCGGTTTTTACGCAAAAACGGCTAAACCGATTGTAATGAAACTTTCACAGTTTCTTTGATTTGCAACGAGATGTAATCTGCGTGTGGTCTTATTTCAATACCCCCACTCCTTCCGTCCCTCCCATACAAAATGACCCATTTTCAAAAATATATACTAATCAAATTTTCTTCAAAACCATTGAAGCAAATCATTGAAATTTAGAACATACTATTTTTATCAGAAATGTGATCTATGGTATACAAAAATTTTTGAATCCCCTACTGCTTCCACCACCTCCCATACAAACTGCACTTTTCATGAAATGCTATTCACCAATTTTCTCAGTACATGTAACTTCCATCGATCTTAAATGTTGTACTTTATCCTGAATTTGCATAACTATTAATATCGGGAAAAAATTAACCGAGTAGCTTCACTCCTTCTACCCCCTCCCATACAATATGACACAATTCCATGACTTTACAAAAAATCGATTTTCTTGAAAAGCGTGAATGATGCAGATCTGAAATTTTAAATATATCAATTGCGTAATGATTACAGTTGTTTCTCAAAAATTCTCTTGAAACCACCAACTCCTTCCACCACCTCCCATACAAACTGCACTTTTTCATGACATGCTATACACCAATTTTCTCAGCACGTGTAACTTTTATCGAGCTTAAATGTTGTACATGATCCTTAATTTGCATTATTATTAATATCGAGAAAAAATTAATCGATTAGCTTCATTGCTTTTACCACCTCCCATACAATGTGACACAATTCCACGACTTTACGCAAATTCGATTTTCTTGAAAACTGTTAATTTTACTGATCTGAAATTTAAAATATTGCAAAATTAATTATAGTTACTTCTCAAAAAATTACTTAAAACTCCCTACTCCTTCCACCACCTCCCATACAAACTGTAATTTTTCATGAAATATTCTAAACTAATTTTCTCCGTACATTTAACTTTCATTGAGCTCAAATTTCGTACTCTATCCTAAATTAGCATTATTAATATCGGGAAAAAATTAACCGAGTAGCTTCACTCCTTCTACCCCCTCCCATACAATGTGACACAATTCCACGTCTTTACAAAAATACGATTTTCTTAAAAAGCGTGAATGATACAGACCTGCAATTGAAAATATATCAATTGCATGATGATTATAGTTGTTTCTCGGAATATCACCAAAAACCCCAATTTCCTTCTACCACCTCCCATACAAATTGCACAATTTCATTAAATTCAATGCATTAAGTTTCTCAGTACCTACTCAATTTTTGAAGCTTAAATTTGGTACAAAACATTTTTATAGCTACTCTAGCATGATGTGAAACAAATTATTTCAGTGCAACCACTTCCCATACAAAATTTCATAATATCACAAAAATTTCGATTTCATTTATGGTATCGTATAATAATCGTATAATACGCACAATCGTAGTCCTGTTAGGTTTTCAAGCTTAATGTTATTTGATTTGGGCTTTTTTTTTAATTAACACAAGCTATAATTATTCACATGTCCTAAATGCTCTTCAATATGTATATGATCACAAATTACGGGGTTGATTTGATCACGAGCCTCTCCCATTCAAATGCGAGTATCATGCTATCATTCTTAATAATTTATGGGTCTGATTCCAACTGAATACAAAACATTGTGTTCAAAGAGCCATTAAAGTAAGCGGATTATATATCCCATATAATGTATTAATAACTACATTCTCAAAATTTACTTATTACTGCAATTTTTATGAGGACGAAATCGCGGGCGTTTGCTGGTTGTAAATAAAACATTACTCATCTGTCAACATCTGTGGAGATGAATTTCATTTATTTTTGCTTGAACGAAGCCCTCCGCCTGTTCACATCTTTTTTCGAAGGCGTATTTTTCACATATCCATATTGCCTTTTGCTTTGTTTTGTCACGGATCCTGAAATTGCCATCGAGAGTTTTGAGCAGTTCGCTAATCGAGACGATGTCCGCTCCCCGTTCTTGGCCTTTTGTGTCAGGATATCATGATTAATCTACATTGGGTTAGTTGCTGTTGCCGGCGATGTTCTTTGCATCTTTTGGGTGATTCTATTTACAGAACATGAATGATGGCTCCTTGTCGCAGCTCTTCGCAATGTATCTTCCGTTTATTTCACACGAAGCTTGGAGCGGTCTTCGCCGTTTTTGCAATGCCTATTAAGGTAACTAAACCCTAGATATGTAAACATTTTTTAAATAACGTTCGTTTGCAAATGCAGCAGTTGACCCAGCCAATATAAATTCTTCCTAATTCTAACAATTTTCTTGAGTTTTCTGCAAGAAGACTGTTGTTTGGGTTTTGCCGCACACCTTTCGCAGGGATAAGACGTTTTCCTCCGAAACTGGGCTTTGATTGCTTCGCTTATATTATCTTTTTCGATGACTTCATCAAAGTCTTTAATCTCGATAACAGAATGGCACGCGAGGGTCTCACACTCGATTGGTCTGCTAATGACACCGTTGAGTTCAGTAGTCAAGGCTCCCTCTACTTAAGTTAATTTGGGAAGTCTCCTTTTTGTGTTCTTCTGATTTTTGATAGCGTTTTTCTTACTGCTTCCAATTTCGGGTTTGCTGAGCATAAGAAAGTTCACCCGTCGATTCGACGACAACAAAGTCAGGTTTAGTTTTTTTGGTCTCCGAACTTCTTCCATGTGGCTTTTGATCCTCCACTCTCTCCTCGCCTACTTACCTCGGCGCATTTCAAAAATCTTCCTGAAAATGGCTATTGATCATCCATCTTCTCCTGTCATTTGAGATTATTGATGTGTATCCGTTAATATGTGGTCATGCTCGCGTGAATATGTATGAGAGTAAACGAGAGAGCGTGAGCGGTTCAAGATCACAATAAACTGTAAATCGTAAACGCGCGTTGAAATTAGTAGACAGTTGAAGATCGCAAATAGTTCATGAGTCACTTAGTATTGCCATCTTCTCTTCTATAATGGCACTTCATCCCGAATCGGGCCTTGGCCACCTGATCATAAGAACCATAAGGTTCCGTAACATTTTTTTTATTACGTAGTGCAGAAGGGTTGTTAGACTTTCGCACAACCCTATATCAACCAATTTTTAATTTTCGTTGAATGAGGCTACCAAGGTATATCTAAGACATGTTTATGACTACAATCTGTGGTCTAGTCGCTAACGTTCTAGCGCTCTCGCAAATCCAGTTCCAGATGCTTACCTCAACTTCGCTACCATCATCAGATGAGGCTATGAATGGTGCTCGCCTCTGCAACTCGATAAATATATGTATAAATAAATATATATATATAAATATATAGGGTTATCCAATAAGAGGTGTTATTTTGAAACTTTTCCCGTAAAAGATCAATGGTTTCGGTGCTTGTGTGTCACGTAGCGCCGTCTTGTTGAAAGTAAACGCTGTCCAGATCAATATCATCCAATTCCGGTCATAAAAAATCATTAATCATCTGTCAGTAGCGCAATCCATTCACCGTAACTGTTGCTCCAGCCTCATTTTCGAAAGTAAGGTCCAATGACCCCGCCGGACCATAAACCGCACCAAACAGTCACACGTTGAGGATGGAGAGGCTTTTCAACAATAACTCTTGGGTTTTCCGAGCCCCAGATGTGACAGTTTTGCTTGTTGACGTAGCCACCGAGGTGGAAATGGGCCTCATCAGTCAAGAATAGTGAATTTTGATAATGTGAATTTTAATAATGTGAATTTTAATAATTTCAATGCGTTGTTGAAGCGTGTATCGTTCCATTTTTATTAATGGCGTAGTTTCTACTTTTCAAATGTCAAAAAATGACAGCTTCAAAAGTGACATCTACCGAAATAGCGGGCTACTCAAAATAACACTTCTTACAGAATAACCCTATATATATAACTATATATTTATAAACTCTATAAATTTGCATGTAAACAACCCGTCAACTTCGAATGAATTCATCAATATGTCTAGCATTGGCTGTAGTTCTACCTTACTCAATAAAAATTTTTCGAATCTTACAATTCTCTATCAAAATGTACATGGTCTAATGACTTCATACATGGTTGAATGACTTCCTGGTGTACACTCTCGAAAGTATATCTGATGTTCTATGTGTTACTGAATCCTGGTGAATTCCTTTTGTGCTTCTCTCTGAATTTTCTCCAAATTGCTACAAAGTTTTTAGGCATGACCGTAATCTTATACGCTTGATCAAAAAGGTTGGAAGTGGAGTAGCATTGTTGTTAAAAACACTTTGCGATCGTCACGTTATTCGAACTTCGATGCATTCCTATTGAACACCTTCTTCTCAAAAATAAGGCCTCTCGTGGACGATACGTCTATATTTATAGTGCCTATTTCCCCTGTTGCTGCTATGTGGGAACTATCAACAAGTTCTTTGATAACCTTTCCGAGTTCGTCAAGTCAGCTGACCCTACTTATGTGTCGATCAAATAAGCTAAATTCGAACATGATTTGAAACGTCGACATAACGTCATTGAGAATCCCAAAAATTCAAGATCTTTTGGTCGTTTATGAAATCGGTCAACTAGAACTCCATCACATCTTCAGCACCTCCTATTCTTGATGGTGACCGAACTGTTGTTGATCCTGTTGAAAACGCAAACCTTTTGGCAGTAAACTTCGCTAGAAACTCTCAGCTTCCACAGTCGAACAAGTGGCCTCCGTATTTACCGGACTCTAGTTTCTCACTGGCTCCTCTTCGTTTTCGAGCTAGGGTTATTTCCAGGATTCTGCAGGAGCTGAATATTCACAAGTTTGCTGGATGAGATTGTATCCCCTCTATTGTCCTTAAAAATTGCGCTAAACTACCTAAAACTCTTCGTAATTTGTCTACTCTTCAGGATGCTTTCCTAAGATCTGGAAGTTCGCGAATGTTCAGCCAATTCCAAAGAAAGAAAGCAAAGAGTATCCTGCTAATAACCGTCTCATAGCCATTACCTCAGTGCTTTCAAAGGTAATGGATACTGCTGTCAATCCCAGGATAGTCAACTTTCTTGAGGATAAAAATCTCATTCATGATCGCCAATATGGATTTCACTCGGGTCGTTCTACAAGCGATCTCATCTCCTGATTTATCTTACCGAGCGTTGGAATTCCTGCATCCGCAAATTTAGTGAAGGTCAAGTTCTTGGTCTTGATATCGCCAAATCGTTTGACAGAGCTTGGCCCAAATGCCTCTAAACCAAGCAGAAGGCCTTTGGTTTTAACACTTCGTTTCTTCAATGGATTGAGAGTTTTGTCTCCGAGTGCTCTATTCGAGTTGTACTGGACGAAATAACTCCAGTACCCTTTTCTATTGATTCCGGCATCCCTTAGGGCTCAGTTTTATCTCCCATTCTCTTTTTAGTCTTCATAAACGACCTTCTGACGTCTCTCAAACCTATTCACTGTTTCGCAGATGACAGCACTATAGATAACATCTACCAATTCGATTCTCCTGCGGATGCTCGTCCGACATCGGTGGCCTCTTGTCGTAATGAGTCAATACAATCACTGAACACTAACCCCAGTTTAATCCTGGAATGGGGCAGGAAAATTAGAGAAGAGTTTAATGCTTTAAAAACACAGTCCTATCATCTATCTCTTAAACATAACGTTCCGACGTCAGTCACTAATATGTCCTTAAATGGCGTACAGATTTCACCTTCTATAGATTTCACGTTACTAGGTGTAAAATTTAACAATCGCCTCTTCTTGTAAACCAACACGCAACCCATTAGGCTACACCTTTCGTATTGCCATGTTACTGTATTTTGTACCATTATTTTCAAAAATATCTGAAATAAATTTCGTTATAAATTTTTGAAATCCCTTCACTCTCTGTAAATACACCTTGCAAAAGTATGATTTCAACCATGATTTCGATTAATAAATTAATAACTGGCTATTAAAAGCTACGAATGGAAAATTTTGAACGTACACTTTTTATAGCAAATAAACAGAAATTGCTTCACAAACATTGCAATCCCCACCAATTCATGGTTCGTTCTTATATTCGTATTTTAATTTCACCGAATTTATTGCAGCTTTGAAATTGATATTCTTTACAGAATATTTTATACAAAATTCAAGTGATCGATTCAAAAAATGTTAACATCGGTCAACCAAACTTTCTTAAATAATTCATGCAATATTGAATCTAGCTACTGGAGCTATTAATAGTAAGTGCAGTTAAGGCGTAAGTAATTGACAATTGCCCGTTTCTAGAACAACGCGATAACGCGAACATTTTCCATAAATTTGAATCCTTCCAAAAGAATTTTTGAATCTTATTCGATAAAATTTTGCTACTATCCAGCTCGAGATACACATACCATATAATAAAAATTGGAAGATGCTTGTGAATATCAAAAGAAATTCTACAAAATGCCCCTAATTTTCAAAGAAAAAAATGAGAAGAAACACCGAGAAATTTCTTTATTTTTCAGAATAGATTTTTTTTTTCATTTTCTAAAGAACCATCAACACTCAAGAATAACCGTAAACAAATTTCATGAAAAATTTCGATCAATTCATTTAAACCGTCTACCCATCCTTCTCGATATTCCTGCTGCTATATATCTAGTATAATCGGAGGGAGTCAGGCAGGATATCTGACACCACAACAACTTCTGTTATGGATATCCTCTCAACTTGTACTTTACTACGCTTCTATTGGAAGAGGTACCTACCTACAATCTCTATATCCTACCTACCCTCTTATCTTGTTCCATTTTTTCCCGGGCTCTCATTTTTATACAATCTACATATAGATACTTGTGCCAAGTGTATAGGAGACATTAAGCTTCTGAAGCGCTTGCGAAGAAGTGCACTTGATTTTCCGATGAATAAAAATTGAATCTCATTTATCCCGGTATCGTTGAAACTTAACCAAAAGAGATTTATCCTTGAAAGTTTTTCAAGAGTCGTCCCTATTCCAGAATGGTTCTATCTGGGCGGCGCGGTGATAAAGGGGACGAAGTAAGCTTAGTACCTTTCGTATACGGCATAAGTATCACTCTAATACTACGATGGTGCCTATACTCTCTTCTGTGATCTGAAAAGTATTGCGGAAAATTTTATGTCCTGTTAATAAATAGTACGGTTTTGAACTTTGGTTACTGGAAAATCTACTCTAGGATGCAATTTATCTTGTCGGATGTAGAAAGCTTCGCTGTAAATGAGAAACAATTTGTTTTAGTTGGAGGAAATCAATCCGGACTTGGGAAATATGTCGGAGGCGGGCACTTCGTTATATGCGATTGTAATACCACATTTTTCGTTCAAGGATTCGAAAATTGGAAAAGGACCCGAGTCTGGGTAAATACGACAAGGTGGTGCGAAATCTTTAAATAATGACAGAGGTTGAGTCCATTTCGAAAAAGAAAATGGCATCAATTTTCCTTCTTTATTTTTTTTAGGTGAAGTCAATATTATTGATAAAGGTTGAGGAAATTGAGATTGATGCGATTTTCCGAATAATTTTAAAGTATTTCCGGATCGTTTTGCGGTATTTTTTTTTTATATTGGGGCATGAAAGGAATTGCATATATTATAGTAATCTATTTCAATAAATTTTAGGTTGATGTATTTCAGTTTGAATCAAGGCTGTTACAGTTTAAAAAAAAAATAATAAAAATGGTTACTTATTATTTCAGTACAAAGATTGGATGATTTAATAATCAATGAGATATCTAATAGCAGAAAATATTTTGCAGAGCCGTAAAGATGAAATTGAGCTGTATAAGCCTTATTGGTAATGAAATTGGTTCTCATCTACAAAGCAAAGGCTTAACTCATAAGTATACAACAAACTGCTTAAGATTCCAGCCCGAAAACATGTATCCTTTTGTTGATTCCTGTAACCTTCTCATTTTAACCAGTGGCCATTTGTCAAAGAACTTATACCTAAATTAAAATTGCTCCATTTGCCTACGAGCAATGTTTGCACTTTTCATTATACCTTAATGAAAATTGCATTAAATAGCCCTAGATACCATACAAACATTGACCCTATATGTATTTATAACATAAACAAAATATCGTAAGCAGCTAATAAGCCTTCAGAGGTCCCGACAATGCCTAACAAAACATCGAGTCTAATTGTAATGCAATTATGGCAAAGGCATCATCCCCTTTTATCCTTACTCATCCACCGTCACCACCACTATAACCTTCCTGAGCTGCTCATCTTGATCGTTGCTTTCCTGAACTGGTAAATTACTAGAAACATTCGCATACGTCAAAGGACGAAGAAGTATGTTGTGGGAGTGGTATCGTCCATTCTACGCAGGAAGGGTGGATATTAGTATATACACCAGGCTGAAGGCCGTATCTATTTGCAAGGACGAAGCCGTGATATAGCTGTGCCCTTCGTCGAATGGCCGAACATTTAAAACATTGAGAACGGATATGGTTGGGAGATTATCAAAAGGAAATAGCCCTGGCCTGATGAAAGTGGCTAAATTAAATCCTTAGCTTTCCGCCAGCTCCGATCCATCGAACAACGTTTTCGCAGTAAGAGACGGCAGGACTTCGAAATCCTTTCAAACTGATTCCGGTATAAAGAGCTGCGAGCTGACTTTGCCGCACCATCAACCCTTCTAAGGTTCTCTGTTTCAAATGTGCATAGCTATATCCGTTTTTATAATAAAGATAGGATGTGTCTATGCCAGGATGTGTATGGATGAAACAGCATATACACATCTATATGATGATGGAAGCAATATTTTATATCGGGTAGAACATGTCTGTTCAGCATCGAAGCTAAAGCATTTACGAGCAAGGAGTGAAAATTACTGTAGCTCGGCGGTGGTGGTTGTGAAATAAACCCTCAGCATATGTGTATGCTGTTTCATATGTGAAGAGCATATTCACCAAATTCAACCCTTCCGTTCAAGCTTTGCGTTTTTGACGGGATGAGAATTTATGCTGAACTTTGGGACCGGGTAAATGTGTCCGCCGCCATCCTCATATGTTGTTATTTCTTCGTCCTTGCCATACAAAAGATTTTCTTATCTTTGAATCGTTTCTCTATTCTATTTCATAAAATGTTTTTTTATCTTCACTCATCTAATGTGAATTTCATGTATTTCATTGGTTTCATATCCTTCGAATTTTCCAGTTAATTGGTTCATGAAAAGAAAGAGGACCTAATTCTTTATTTCAGTGCCTTGTAATTTTGACATAAACATCTTCGTTTTTCTTTGATTTGAAGGTGGAAATGAATTTTTCACGATGATATAGAATTTTTCGAGGAATGGATTTTACGGAAAGAGACTGGAATACATGTTGTAGGTATGATTTATTGTAATTTTTTCAGGATGGGATTGAATGATTGCAGCACACATTAGGATTACAAGAAGTAGTCTTCTAAGAATTTTGTAATCATATTATAAAGTTTGAAATCTCAAAGAACTTTGCGTTGTACAGAAAATCGTTTGCTGCCAATTTTTTAGCATTTCAAATTAAAAGACTTGTAGATACATTTTCTCGATAATAAAGGTAAAATTTTAGATCTATATTACGCAACGATGGTCTGAACAGATAACTGCGCACAGGAGATACACTTCTAGAACGTGGGACGAGATCGATTTTATGGTGTTCACAACTTATGTCGGAATTATTCAAGGAAAAGTTGACAGATTATGGTAACCACTCCTTTTCTGTTTAAGTAAGTAATTTACGAATTTTAAAATCGGCGGTTGTTATTGGAAATGAAAACAAAAACTTCTTTTTCTGCACACGGGAAGAACCCGACATTATTTTAATGATTTTCATGCTTGGGAATATATTTTTTTAACGCAATATTTTTGGTGATTAGTATCCTGAATCAAAAGTTTGAATCTTACGTTGTTCTTAAGAAAATATTGAAAAACCCATGTTTAGTGGCCGATTGAAAAAACATGTTTGTCAATCAACCAATCGGAGTGAATCAAAGTTTTGCTGTAATATCCATAGCACCATTCTTTGCAAACATTTATAGCGACGGAAAAATATCAAAGAGAAAAACCTTAATTAGGCAACCCAATTCGGTATCGCAGACTTATCTTATAATCTTGGGCCTGTTTGGCAGTGTTTCGTTCTGGTTTCCTTAAAGTATGACCGATTCACTGCCACTTTCGCCTTTGAATTTCAATGCCTATTTTAGTCTGGCCAGTTGTACTCCAAAGTTCGTCGTTGGAGATCACTTCTGACCATAATATTCCTAAAATGCATCGTTTGCGTTTGTAGTTTCTTGGTAAGTCGAACTCACTTTTCACGAAGTACAACCTTATACCAACACGGATTTGACGCATGCGTCAAAAATTCGCAGCTTCATGCAAAGGGAGATCTCTTTTAACCTCCAGAAAGGGGAAAGGTTATCGAAGGCCCTACGAGCTTTATGTATTCGAATCTAAATATCCTTTTCGGCTTCGTCGTCCAAGCTGACAATGCTTCTGAGATAATAAAAAATCGTGCACCTCTTCCTCGACTTGTCCATTATGAGCAATCGGTTTACTTGTGTTCGAACCCATGTGCATGTACTTGATTTCACGCACATTTATTTTCAGTCCCGCCTCTTTGCATTTAGAATGCAACGAGTGAACATTTGACCCTAAGCCCCTCTAAGAAATAGGGCTGATGATAATATGCAGCCTTGTCTGATACCCGTTCGTACAGGAAAGCTCTCCGACAGCTCTCCTCTATGCAAGCGCGACACCTTGCATCTTCGTACGATTCTTTAATTATAGCTATGATCTTATTTAGAATACTTCTCCTACGTAAAGCATTCCATATGTAATCTCGCTTAACGCTGTCGAAAGCCTTCTCGACGTCCACAATCATGAGATGTAGTTGCGAACCCATTTCGGCGGACTGCTACAATATTATCCGTAGGGTATTTGTGTAGTCGGTACAAGATGATCCTTTAGGTAGTCCAGCCTGATAAACTTCGAGAGTGCTCTCCACGACATCACTCATCCTATTGAGAATTACCTTAGCCATGATTTTCGATACGGCAGTAAGTAGACATATACCACGTCAATTGCCACAATTCCGAAGATCGCCCTCCTTCGGAATTTTCACATGCCGCTAATATTAGTCCGAAATTTCTTACCCAATTTCCGCTTCAGGCATTTTAACACTTGTGTCAATGCGAAAAAAAACACACTCATCAATACCTGGCCAGATTATTTTAAATGAAAATTCTTGATACTTATGCTCTAGATGGAATCTGAGAGTATTATAAGTTTGCTTTAAATCTTGTAGCGCGAAGAAATAATGTCCGCACAGAGGCGCAGAAATATTTGATGTAGCTCAAAATCTCAAAACCGGATGTCCGCCAGGCCGTCCATTCGCTCTCTAGTTAATGAACACGTTGAGTTAGAAAGTTTTAAATTTTTTTACGTGGTTTTTGGCAAAAAAGTAAGATTTAACTTGTGAACGGAACACATCGCTCGACCCCTTCTACCCCTCCCATACAAAATGACTCGTTTTCAATCACTTACATTAAACAAATTTTCTCGGAAACCATAAAAACTAAAAATTTAAAATTTGGAAAATAATATTTTTATCATAATTGTGATGTATGGTATTAAAAATTATTCGAATTCCTCTACTCCTTCCACCACCTCCCATATAAACTGCAGTTTTCTTAACATACTATTTACCAATTTTTTCAGTACGTTTAACGTTTGTCGAGGTCAAATTTTCTACTAAATACTAAATTATCATTATAATTAAGATCGCAAAAAATCAACTGATTAGCATCACTTCTTTTTCTCTCCAAGGTTTATCATGAAAACAATCCTAACAATCGCTCTGATAGAAGGCGAATTTTTCTCCAGGAGCTTGGTGAACGGTTAGTCTTACCAAATATTAACCAAGGAGCAGAAAATAATAAGAAACTTCACCACTCATAGTGGAATAGAAAGTGTTTTTAGAAAACCGATATAGTTATATGTTTCCTCAGGCGAAATACGTTCAATTGAACCAGGTCAACACGTGACAAAATGCAATAGCTGTTTGGTATTTGGAATAAAAATGTACCGGAAATTTTTGTTTTACTTGCAAGAAGCCTATTTCTGGCGAGTACAGCGTAACTACAACAAAATGTTTACTATGTAGTACCTAATTCCCAAATGGAAATAATATAGAAGGGATGGAAAGATTTCAAAAAATTTTATAGAAGTAAAATCATCTCCAATGCACTTGCCCTATTCTATTCTCTAGAAGAAGGAAGCGCCACCTAGACGGACACTTCTTTGATAGTCTAGGTAATCTGATAAGTGCGGAAGCCAGGAGCTTTCAACGCTTCAGAGGAAGCTCCGCTTGGTTCACCGAGTATGAGTCCCTTCTAAAATCCTGCGCGTCCCTTCTAAAATCCTTGCGCGTAAAGCGCAATCGTACGATGAACTACAATTTTTTGTGATTCCAAGAAATTTCGTATGGGAAGTGTTAGAAGGGATGATAGCATTGAACTAGTTTTTTCCCCATCATGCTAAAGCAGCTAAAAAATGTTTTATACAAAATGCTTACTCCAAAAATTGAATGGGAACTGAGAAAATTAGTGAGTTAGATTTAGTGAAAATGTGCAGTTTGTATGGGAGGTGTTAGAAAGAGTGGGGGGATTTTAGTGATTTTTTCAGAAATAACTAGGAATATTATAAAATTGACATGCCTTAAATTTCAGACTAGTGCATTCATACTTTTCAAGAAAATCGATTTTTTGTGAAGTTGTGAAACTGTGTCATATTGTATGGGAGGGGATAGGAGCAGTGAAGCTAATCAAATATTTTTTTCTGATCTTAGTGATGATACTAATTTAGTATTTAATACAAAATATGAGCTCAATAAATGTTATATGTTCTGAGAAAATCGTCTTAGAGCATTTCATGAAAAAGTGTGGTTTGTATGGGAGGGGGTGGAAGGAGAGAAAGGACTCAAATAATTTTTCTACTGTAGACTTTACTCATAATGAAAGTAATATATTCCAAAATTCAGACTAATAGCTTTTATACTTTTCGAGTAAATCCATTTATTGTCAAATTGCGTAATTGTGTTATTTTGTATGAGAGGGGGTTAAGCCAATCTTCTAATTTTTTTTGACCTTACTAACAATTTTAAATAAATATTTGGTGCACAATTTCAGCCCACTAAATTGTATACGCACTGAGTAAATTGGCTTAGAGTATTTCATGACAAGTACAGTTTGTATGGGAGGTGGTAGAAGGAGGGAGAGGACACGCATAATTTTTATACGGTAGATTTTTATTATCATAAAAGTAAGACATTCCAAATTTTAGGACAATAGCTTTTATACTTTTCGAGCAATTCCGTTTATTGTCAAATTGCGCAATTGTGTCATTTTGTATGGGAGGGGGTAGAAGGGGTGGAGTTATTTGGCCCGTTCACGAACTTGACCTTAATTTTTTGTCAAAAACAACGTGTACACAATTTGAACTATCTAGGTCAACGCGTTCTCAAGCTAGAGAGCGCACGGACGGACGGACATCCGGTTTTGAGATGTCTATAGCTTTAATACGTTTTACGAAAATCTGTTTATTGTGAAATTCCGAAATTGAGTAATGGGAGGGGATAGAATGAATGAAGCGATTTGGCGCTTTTACGAACTTGGCCTTACTTTTTGCAAAAACGACATGTACAAAACTCGTACTTTCTAGCTCATCGCGTCCTCGAGTTAGAGAGGACATGAACGAACGAACGGAAATTTGGTTTTGAAATTTTTGAGTGATTTTGTTCCGAGCCTTATTTATTAACTTTACCAACTTTGTGATAAATTCATGATACTCTCAAATTTTGTCTAAAGTATGAAAGCCTGAATCGATTAGGAGTAAATTTTATTTTTCATTTTCATATTTTGGGGCGGTTTTATCACCAAATCCCTGCTAGGGTGTAGTATAGTAGGTAGCGTGTTGGTCTTATAATGCGAAGGTCGTGAGTTCAAATCCCGGTCGGCGTAATATATAATTCGAGCGCTTTGTCTGCTTGGAAATACCTTAGTCACTTCAATCTTCGAAAATGAAAAATTCGTAGAGAGAGGGTTGGGCGAAGGGCTAACAACTTTTCCACAATAAGTAATGAAAAAT
The DNA here is from genome assembly GCA_963669355.1 of Chorisops tibialis. Classification (NCBI taxonomy): domain Eukaryota; kingdom Metazoa; phylum Arthropoda; class Insecta; order Diptera; family Stratiomyidae; genus Chorisops; species Chorisops tibialis. The sequence goes on along the minus strand of OY770263.1, from coordinate 163,298,933 downwards.
GTTAAGGAACCTGAATGTCAGGAGACCAAGGTCTGATTTGGGCTGTAGTGTCAGCCCAATCGTGCGATACTCTAGATAAAAGAGAAATTTTTTGATTTTGAGAAATTTTGTAGAGACATTGAACTAGTTTTTTTTCACATCACGCTACAGTTGCCATCAAAATGTTTTATACAAAATTTAGGATTCAAAATTTAATAGGTACTGAAAAAATTATTGTGTTGGATTCAGTGAAATTGTACAGTTTGTATGGGAGGTAGTAGAAGGAGGGAAAAGTTCTTAATGACTTTTCCAGAAATAACTATAAACATCATTTATTTGACATGTCTTAAATTGCAGATCAGTAACATACATACTTTTCAGGAAAATCGACTTTTTGTGAAGTTGTGAAATTGTGTTAGATTGTATGGGAGAAGGTAAAAGGAGTGGAGCCATTTGTCTAATTTTTTTTGGTCTTACTAATAATTCTAAAAAAATATTTACTGCACAATTTCAGCTCGATAAGTTTTATACGTATTGAGTAAATTTGATTAACGTATTTCATGAAAAAGTGCAGTTTGTATAGGAGGCGATGGAAGAAGGAGGAGGAGAACACAAATAATTTTTATACAGTAGATTGAAATCATCATACAAGTATTATATTTCAAATTTTAGATCAATAGCAATTATACTTTTCGAGCAAATCCGTTTAGTGTCAAATTGCGAAATTGTGTAATTTTGTATGGGAGGGAGTAGAAGGGGTGAAGCGATTCGGTCCGTTCACGAACTTGACCTTACTCTTTATCACAAACGACGTGTATAAAATTTGAGCTCTCTAGCTTAACGCGTTCTCAAGCTAGAAAGGACACGGACGGACGAACGGACGGAGATTCGGTTTTGAAATTTTCGAGTGATAATATGAATTTCTGTATCATTCATTTTGCTCCTAGCCTTATTTATTAACGTTACCAACTTTGTGGCAAACTTTTATTGCTCTAAGATATGACATGATGATAGATTTGATATAAAAATTTTGAGTAAAAACTATGTTGGATAAGCAAAATACAGCTGTTATGAAGAAAAAACAAAAATATTAATAATTATTAAAAACAGTACAGTGCAGTAAATAGTATATTCTAAGTGAACCAAAATAGGTATATTTGTATTAAATAAAAGTAAATAACCACGTCATATTTTTGAGGATGTTATAAAATATAAAATAACTTATACGAGTATGAACGCATACATATATACCTATATAATAAATAAATATATAATAATAAAATTGAGTATAGAGTATAAAAAAAAAATTTTTTTTTCTATTCCCAGTAAGGAACCTCATTAATATTCAATAAATGACGAAGGCGCAAGAATGCACAGACAATTTTGGAAGTTTATACTTCCTAAATATCCTTAGTTTCAAGAAAAAATTGTCACTTGCCCAACCCAAACCAACCACAAAAGTTTTAATCATTTAAAATTTGTAATTGTAGTATCCACATCCTTTTAAATGCAAAACCATTTATATATGACTTACATTTTTAAAAATTCAAATAATTCAAAAATAGTAGGTCGAAATAAATATAATTGATGAAGAAAATATTTTGCCTCTGCAAATCAATAACCACAAAAAGATACGAGCAATTTTCTCGTACGAGTTTGAATGTGCGTTATGCTCACACGATGCTCGCTTATTTACTTTAATATAAAACAAACTGATGTCATCGTCCTATCTTTTACTCAGCATCTCAATTGTTATATGTGTAAGCATTCCAGGGTTTATTTGGATGAAATGATGTTTCACAATTTGTAGCTTTTGTCCGCTCAGATTGCGAAATTGGACCACTATGCGCCGTTCGCGTTATACAAGAAGATACAGCATTAAAAGGTCCCGACATTTCCTACGCTTATTTGGACGACATTTTCATTAGTCAGAAAAGTCTGGCTCAGGCGAACACACCGAGCACGTGGGAGAGGTGTAAGAGCGACTGATAGATTATAGACTGCAAATCAACGACTTATAATCCTTGCGGAGACCAAAAGTCAAGAATTTGGGGTATCTATTTCGAAGGACGGTATGAAACTGATCAAGCACCGGGTGGAAACGGTACTGAATTTTCAGAAGCTAGCAAAAATCTTGGAAAGTTCATTATCTTGGAACATTGAATTTCTGTTGTCGTCTACCTGTAAGCACATATCTCAAGGACAGCAAAAAAGGAAAAAAATGTCTCTCATCTGGATGATCGAATTGCTCCAAGCAGGAGCTAGTCTCTTGCACACCCCAAGAAAAACGCCCTCATCGTAATCTCGACTGGTGCTTCGTCATCAGGGCAGTTATAAGACGGATGATGAAAGCCACTGGGATTCTTTCTGTACGACTCAGCGAGACGAGAAGAAGTAAAACACCTTTGACCGCAAATTACTTTTTCGAAGTAATTTACTTTTTCTTACATATGCTGGAGACGATACTTTTCGTCCTTAAAACTGATCGGAAAATTCTTGTGTACGCCCTTAGTTACTTAGACAAGGGCCATTAAAGATCTGTTCAATGTAGCGGAATGTGGGGTTTATATTGGGAATATGGATCTCTATATAAATGAGACAACAGAAATTTTACCGCCAACCGCCTGCTGAGAGATGTCAACGAAACCCTCGTCAATATGAGTGAGCGACAGTTGCGGCGATGGAAGGAATACTTCTGCGTATACTAAACATCTTATTCCAGAAACAATTATCAAACCTTTTACCGCAACAATCATCTATTAGGGTAGATCTCCAAATAAGGAAGAAATAATTTCCGCTATTCGGTTAATGAAGAAACAGGCCCAGGTATAGACTGTCTTCGAACCGAACTCCTCAAGAAGGATCCAGATGCACAAGTTGAAATACTACTCTCAATCGTTATTGAGGAGTGGAACGGAAAAAGAGTTGCGGATGAATGGAAGAAGGGCGTCATTGTCAAAATCCTGGTTAAAGACGTGCGAGAAATTCAAATGTTCTAAGATAAATCGATACTTGGCAAACCGCTAAAATTGAACATTCCATTAAGCGGTTTGAAAATGTTCACATCGACTTGCCTGGGCCCTCACCACTATGGTTATGCTTATCTTCTTACCATCATCAATCGTTTTTCGCTTTAGCTAGAATCTACACTTGTGGTTGACGCATCCGCTGACATCGTTGCGATCGCACCTTATATGCTGTGAATCACACGCCTATTACATTGGACAGAGGCACGCAATTTGAATCGTCTCCCTTCCGCGCTTTAACGCAACTCAAAGGCAATGCATTTAGATAACATCAAATGGAATGATAGAACGTTGAAATCAAACACTCAGGGCAGTTACGAAAAGAAGTGCTGGGTGGGAACACTAGCGACAGTCTTATTAGATCAGCCCGCGGTTTTGAAATTGGGCCTCGATTATCTATCAGCATTTAAGATTTTTGGAACAAGTTTGAGACTTCCAGGAGCATTCTTCACCAATCACGAGCAACCAAGCGACCCGCTGATTTCCATTAGAAATTTAGAAGAGACATACATCAATTGCGAGCCATGCCACCGACGAATGAAAGCATTCATATTCAAGGACTTGTTTACCTGCATCCATGTTTTCTTTCGACAGTATAGCTTCAAGTAGCCTCTCCGGCAACCTAATACCGGATGTAATTTTTATCAAAAAAGAAACTATACCCCCTCCCATAAAAATTTCATGAAATTTCGAAATCCTAAGAAAACTATTTGTCCTCGTAAGTATTTATGATATCAACTTGAAATTTGTGTCAAAGTATGATAATCTAAATATCATTAAGATCAACACAATATTGGTGTGATCATCTCACTCCTTCTAGCCCTTCCTATACAAATGTGCAATTTTTTAAAATTTATTTTTTCGATTTTCATTGAAACTAGTAAAGTTGTAAAGACTAATTTTTGTAACAATACTTATTATAGTTCAAATCTGTTTTGTAAAAATCATCAACTTCGCCTCATTTCTTCTACCCGCTCCTGTACAAATTTCACGAAATTTGGAAATATCAATTAAACTGTTTTTCTTCGAAACTTCCAGAGCTATCGGCATGACGTTTTGTGAAAAGTCTAGTAATAAAAATAGCAATCACGACGATTTGATCTGTGTGATCCATCCACCCGTTCCCATACAAATGCATAATTTTGGTAAATGCATTGTATCTATTTCCATTAAAACTATAAATAGTACAAACTTGAAATTTTGCCAGAATTTGTCCCTTAATAATTGTAATAAATGCAAAAAAAATTAACAGCTTCGTTTCACTCCTGCTACGCAAATATCGGCTCTTTAAATTCAAGAAAGCATTTCTCCTTCGAACATGTGAGAGCTATCAACTTTGAAATTGAAATTAAGCATGATGATAAGGATGGTTATAAGGACGGTGATAAGTAAATTCGAAATCACAGAAAACTCTCAATTTTCTCTGCCACCTCCCATACAAATGTCCCAATTTCAGGATAACTATTTCCAATTTTTTTGAAAATAATGAAAACTAAAAACTATAAATTTAGCACAAAGCACTATGCATGCCACGTTCGGTATTATAAAGATTGGTCCAACCAAAACGCACCATGTTAATTGGTAAATAAAACAAAAAGTTGTCAGAGAATTATCTTAATATTTTTTATTATGATAGAAGAATCTATGACAATTACGTGTGAAACAAAATATCGCCCAAATGCTCGCCACGGCTACGGTGGCATACTTCTATCCGATGGTCCATATTTTCAATAACTCTGAGACATAATTGAGGTTCAATGTTGTTAATGTGCTGAATTATCTCATCCTTTAGCTCTTGAATTGTTCTTGGCTTATTGACGTACACTTTTTCTTTTAAATATCCGCAGAGAAAGAAGTCCAACGGTGTCAAATCACATGATCGTGGCGGCCAATTAACATCGCCACAACGTGAGATAACACTGCCATTGAATTTCTCGCGCAAAAGAGCAATTGTTTCGTTGGCTGTGTGGCAAGTGACACCATCCTGTTGGAACCACATATCGTCCAGGTCCATATCCTCAATTTCTGGCCACAAAAAGTTCGTTATCATCTCGCGATAGCGAACACCATTCACGGTAACTGCTTGGCCGTCCTCATTTTCGAAGAAGTACGGTCCGATGACGCCGCCAGCCCATAAACCGCACCAAACAGTCACTCTTTGTGGATGCATCGGCTTTTCAACAATCACTCGTGATTCTCATTTGCCCAAATGCGGCAATTCTGCCTGTTAACGAATCCACTGAGGTGAAAGTGTGCCTCGTCGCTGAAGATGATTTTCTTTGTAAAGTCACCATTCACTTCTGTCTGTTCAACCAACCATTCGGCGTATTGCCGACGCTTGAAATGGTCAGTAGGCTTCAGCTCTTGAGTCAATTGAACCTTGTAAGCGTGTAAATTAAAATCTTTATTCAAAATTCGCATCAGTGATGTTCGTGAGATGTTCAATAGTTGGGCACGGCGACGAGTCGAGGTTGACGGCTCTTCTGCCACACTATCGCGGACAACAGCAATGTTTTCCGGAGAACGAGCTGGGCGAGCATGCACAGGTGAGTTCACAATTCCTACAGATCCGGTTTGCTGAAATTTGCGCACAATTTTCCCGATTGTGGACACATTTGGTCGATTATGCTGACCAAAAAAATCACGAAGTGCAAGAAATGCATTTTGATTTGAACGCCCATTTTCGTAAAAGACTTCAAAAACCTTAACGCGCTGCTCAATTGTATACCTCTCCATGGTTGAATGTGTCAAACACTGAAACAAAGAAATGCCAAATTAAGTTGGGCGAAAAGCTTGACGTTAAGGTGTGACTCACAATTAACATCGTGCATTATGGTTGGACCAAAATTTACAAACCTCACCTCTCTGCTTCTACAACCCCCCCCAACCAAAACCTACCATTCACTATTCGAAAGAATTTGAGATGACATATCTATTTTCCCGTATATTAAACTCTTTCCCGTTCCATCTATAGTATCATATGATTGGGGTTTGGAATTTTCCAGTAAGTAGTTTTCAATATATCAGTTCGAACTTTGAAATGGCTCCATTTAATTATGGTTATCTAAAAATAAGCGCATCTAAAACCGATCAATCATAACTAATTTAAAACTCCTTTCTCAATACTAAAAGGAAAAAAATTTTCGATTGTGTTTTTCATTTGTCGTCCTTCCCAAAATAGAAACACTATGGTGTAAAATTACGTTACAAACGAAAACTTAGTTCTGCCAACTCATATGATATTCCGAATGGTATCCTACTAAAAAACGTAAACCAAACCGACGATGAAAACCTTATGCTTTTCTTCGTTTCTTTCGTATATTGTTGAGCGATACGAAGAAAAGTTTTTATTTTTACGTGAAATCAAACACCTGCTTTGCATATCGCATTTATGCTTAACTTGTTCAACCAGAAAGGATGCGAAAAAATAATATAGAAAATTTTCCCAAAGAGGATAGGAAAATACGCGACACCGCTTTTATACAAAACCGCCATAAAATTTAAAATATTTGAGTGTTTGCGTGATTGTGCAGAAAAAGTTTTTCAATAAAAAGGATATTAGTCATTGGATGCAACACCACTCTACTGTGAACTCTGCAGACTAAAGGCAGAATGCTGTCGAAGACTCGAAGGTGAAAATCGGTTATTTCAACTATGAAAGAGATTCCTTCAGATTCAGGTCCAAAGATGATGATCACACTGGTAGTGGTAGTGATGGAGTATACAGGTATACGTATAGACACTATCCACAAACAAATTGGATAAAAATACGAGAAAAGAAAAGTCCTTAAACTTTTATCATAAATTATAAAAGTTTCTTTTCCGTTTTCGAAATACAATGAAATTTTTAACAGGGAGATTTTATTTTAGGTGGCTCGCAGAATCTCTAGGACTAAGAAAAGCGTTTTTTCAATTAATAAACTTGGTCCTAGCGTGGAAATTCACACTTGTTCTTAGCGGTTGATGGTGGAGCTTGTTTTTGGTGGTTGGAGTCTTTTTCCGTTAAGAAAGGACGAAAGTTTTAAAAACCAAAAATAAAAATGATGATACGAAACTTCTTAAAGGAATCGTCGTCGCTGTTCTAGGCGTCGTCCTGGTAGTCATTTAATGGGCCGTTCCAGAAGACTTTCAACCATTGTTTTTATTCCAAGTGAAATAACAATTTTATAGATTGTCCTTATGGACATCCCGGTGAGATACTAACGAAAAGTTCTAGGTAAAGTTTGTAATTCAATGGATTCTTTTTTTTTTATTTTTTTGCACCATCACTTTCGTCTGTTCTGATGATTTTTTAGGCGAATTGACGTTTCGGAAATTGAGATAACGTTCATTATTAGGGCAACTTTCACATGATGAATAATTTTTAAATTCAATCCAGATTTCTTTAAATTTGTTAGAGTTAATAATCTTGATATTGACAGTGGTGATAATGTTTTGACAATTCAACAAATATTTTTGCCATCTATTACACGAATTGCATTTATTAAAATTCATAAATATCAGCCAAATACATGCATATACATATGTATCAACTTCACTTCACTCACAACTTCAAAATTTCTAACGAATTATTTTTCTTCGAAACTATCAAGACTATGGCCTTGGAAATTTCAGTAGTTAAGTAAAACAAGATTTTATGAATAATCAACTCCGAGAAATTCTTTTCGGACCGGCTCACTCCTTCCACCCCTCCTATATAAGTGTACAGTTTTGAAAATGCATTTCAATGTACTTATTTCCATGAGAATCATGAATGCAATAAACGTTAAATTCAGTGATGTATTTAAAATTTAAACCTCTGCCATCCTCCTGCCACCCCTTCACTATGAAAAATTTCAGATAACGGTTCATTAAATCCTTTTGCATTTCAGCTGTAGTATCGATTGGGCCTTTTGCCGATTTATAGTTCTGCGATGTTCTTTAGTACTTTCAGTTAATAATCCATTCTAAATAAATAACGAATGGACTCACTCAATACAACATTATCTACGTCCTTCAGTATTCAGCTGTTATCGCGCACCACAAAATCTCTGTGCCAAAAGAAAGGTCGAGGTCTGCTTGCTTCCGGGCTCCAGTGGCATAACAGGCAAGGAAGCAGCGGACGAGCTGCCAAAAAGAGGTGCTAACCTTGAACAAAATTCCGTAGAAAACTTATCACTTAAAACTTATTGTCAGACTTTTAGACGCGCTGATGAGAAATTAATGTCGAATACAAGTGACACGAAGAAGACAAAACTTTTACTATTATTAACCAGGAAGCAATGTGTGACAATAATTAGTATGGTTACTGACCATTGCCTTATTGGACTACACCCTTACAGAATGGGTTTCGTGGTATATGATATCGACAGAAATTACAAACAGCCAGGATTAAGGGGGACGGTGGAGCATATTGTGTAACTGCCCAGCTCTCGCTAGAAGAAGAAGTAAAATCCTCGACGCACTGTTCTTTCCCGACCTCAAGCTGGTCTGCGGAAATCGGAATCTGTTGAATTTCCCCGCGGCAACTCGTAACACCGCTGGATGATACACATTAGGTTATCCTCAAATTCACGTGGTATTACTACGGATCCTAAGAGGTTTATGTGGTCTAAGGCCACCACACTAACCTAACCTAACCTACCCTTAAATTCTAATCTAACCTACCTTTAAGTCCTTTTAAATTTTGTGATATACCTGAATAATTGAAGATGAGGAAAGATTGAGATATTCAATGAACTGGATATGCATGGTGTCCTAATTACAATGAAATTAGTCGAGTGAACATCATTGCATTAATCTGTGGAAAAGAATTGAGATAATCGATAAGATATTTAATTGGAATTCAAATAAATTAGATTAAATTAAAGTAATTCAAAAGTTATAATAAAGTACTGCGTTAGACACAGGAAAAACAATTCCTACCCATAGAATTTTTTTTAAGCATTTCATACTACATACGTCCAAAAATACAATAAAAACATAAAAGAATTATGATTGGGCGTAAAGCCCAATCATATGATACTCTAGATGAAATGAGAAAGAGTTCAATGTACCGGAAAATATGTCACCTCCAATTCTTTTAAATAATTGATAGTGACTTTTATATGGGAGGTGGTAGAAGCAGAGGAAGAAGGTTTGTAATTTTTGGATATGACACCTAATGTGGTAAGCAAAATATTTCGTGCTGAATTTAAGGTTTGTAACTTTCATTATTTTCAATTGGACATAGTTTTCCTGAAATTGAGGCATTTGTATGGGAGGTGGCAAAGGAAGTGGAGAGTTTAAAATGATTTTGAAACTGCTTATCATCATCCTTATCGCCACGCTTTGATTCAATTTCAAATTCGCTGGTTCTAATATATTCGAAGGAGAAATGCTTTTCTTGAATTTATAATACAGATATTTGTATGGGAGGGGGTAGAAGGAGTGAAGAGGAGCTGATAATTTTTTTTAGCATTTATTGCAATTATTAAAAAACAAATTCTGGCAAAATTTTAAGTTTATACTTTTTCTAGTTTTAATGAAAATCGATATAATGCAATTAACAAAAATTATGCATTTGTATGGGAGGGGGTAGAAGGAGTGTACGGATCAAAACACATTTTTTTCTCGTTATTGATATTTCTATTTTTATACTTTGTGCAAAATATTAAGTTAATAGCTGTAACGGTTTCGAAGAAAAATAATTTATTTTAAATTTCAAAATTTCGTGAAATTTGTATGGTAGGGGGTAGAAGGAGTGAGGTGAAGTTGATAAATTTTTTAATTCTGATTAGAATTATAATAAAATTAATTCTGGCAAAAATTTGTTTTTATAACTTTGCTAGTTTCAATGAAAATCGAAAAACTGCATTTTTCAAAATTATGCATTTGTATGGGAGGGGGTAGAAGGAGTGAAGGGATCGGATCAATATTCTGTCAGATTAATGACATCTATATTATAATAGTGTGATTTAAATTTCATATTGATAGCTTAAGTAGTTTCAAAGAAAAATCAATTTCTGAAAATTTCAGAATTTCGTGAAATTTGTATGGGAGGGGGTAGAAGGAGTGAGGGGATGTGGCCCGTTCACGAACTTAAAGTTTCTTTTTAGCTAAAAATGACACATTACAAATTTCAGCACGATAGCTTAAAGCGTTCGAGAGTTATGCTGTAGACAGACGGACAGACGGACAGACAGCAACTCGGAATCGAAGGTTTTGAGCGACAACAAATATTTCTGTACCCTTGGCGGCTCTGTGCGAGCATTATTTCTTAGCGTTACAAACAGTAAGGCAAACACAATATACTCTCAGATTTCATCTAGAGTATAAACATAACAGGGCTACGATTGCGCGTAAAGCGCAATCTTACGATACTCTAGATGAAATAGAATTTTTTGTGATCCCAAGAAATTTTGTGTGGGAAGTGTTAGAAGGGATGATAGCATTGAACTAATTTTTCCCCATCATGCTAAAGTAGCTACACAAATGTCTTATACAAAATGCTTACTCCAAAAATTGAATGGGAACTGAGAAAATTAGTGAGTTAAAGTTAGTGAAAATGTGCAGTTTGAATGGGAGGTGGTAGAAAGAGTAAAGAAATTCCAGTGATTTTTTCAGAGATAGCTAGGAATATTATGAAATTGACATCCCTTAAATTTCAGACTAGTGCCATTCATACTTTTCAAGAAAATCGATTTTTGTAAAGTTGTAAAACTGTGTCATATTGTATGGGAGGGGGTAGAAGCAGTGAAGCTAATCAAATATTTTTTTCTTATCATAGTGATAAAACTAATTAAGTATTTATTACAAAATATGAGCTCAATAAATGTTATATGTTCTGAGAAAATCGTCTTAGAGCATTTCATGAAAAAGTGTAGTTTGTATGGGAGGGGGTGGAAGGAGAGGGAGGATGCAAATAATTTTTCTACTGTACTTTTAAATTATTATGAAAGTAATATATCCCAAAATTCAGATTATTAGCTTTTATGCTTTCCGAGTAAATCCATTTAATATCAAATTGCGCAATTGTGTCATTTTGTATGGGCGGGGGTAGAAGGGGTGAATATAATCGTCTAATTTTTTTTGACCTCACTAACAGTTTTAAATAAATATTTGGTGCACAATTTCAGCCCGGTAAATTGTATAGGCACTGAGTAAATTGGCTTAGAGTAATTCATGACAAATACAGTTTGTATGGGAGGTGGTAGAAGGAGGGGAAGGACATGCACAATTTTTTTAGCGTAGATTGATTTTATCATAAAAGTAACATATTCAAAATTTCAGGCCAATAGCTTTTATACTTTTCGAGCAAATCCGTTGTCAATTTGCGCAATTGTGTCGTTTTGTATGGGAGGGGGTAGAAGGGGTGGAGCGATTTGGCCCGTTCACGAACTTGACCTTACTTTTTTGTCAAAAACGATGTGTACAAAATTTGAACTATCTAGCTCAACGCGTTCTCAAGCTAGAGAACGCACAGACGGACGGACGGACGGACAGACGGACGGACGGACGGACGGACGGACGGACGGACAGACGGACGGACGGACGGACGGACGGACGGACATCCGGTTTTGAGATTTTTGAGTAATAATATTAACTTCTGTATCATTCATTTTTTTTTCCGAGCCTTATTTCTTGGCGTTGCAAACTTTAGAGCAAACTTATAATACTCTCAGATTTCATCTAGAGTATAAACAGAACAGGACAACGTTTGGGCGTAAAGTTATGCGATTCAATCAAATATTTTTTAGTGATTTAAATATTTTCTTCGATTTTAATAATATTGTTTTATACTTTATAATTTATTTTATTAATAACAATTAATTTCTTTTCTTTTCACTGTATAAACATTTATTATATATGTATGTGTAATATAAAAAATAACGATATTCTTTAGTCATTCAAAAGTTATGTATGTAGGAACTGAACGCGCACTAAAATTGATATCAAGAGGTTGGCACCATGACAACATGCATTTTCATTATTTCCGAGTCATGCTGCCTTCGCTTTCTTCTTCCGAACACCTTGACCAGAGTGGACATGGATCACCGATTCGTAGTGTTTGATTTAAATAAACTTTGATACTTTAAAATTACTTTTTGTAAATCTACTTACCTCTTAATATCCTTTCAAATAATATATCTTATTTTTTTACATATTTCGTTGCTTTGTTTCTGATCCTATAATAAAATACCACAAAAGAAAAGAGATCAATCCGCATTATAAAGACGAAATACGAGAAGATAACTGTTCATAATATCTGACCGAAATCATCAAAGTTCTTTGCCACTATCGCTATAATTCGAAACGTCGGTAATACATAATACATAATTTAGCGACGTAAACGCTTTTATGACCAAATTCAGTAGCTCGGACAAAAAATTTAGTAATTTGGCTCCAAATTTTTGAAAGATTACAGTGGTATGTGTGCATGGAACGTTATTCAAAGACTGGTTTACTGCAAACAATTACTAACGGGACCGGCAAAAGTTTTCGTGGAGTTCGAAGTAAAATCTTTCGACTATGAAAGCTTGAAGAATGGGTTAATTCGAGAGTTTAAGTCAAAGGTAACGAGTTCAATGATACTTAGGCAACTTCGGGAAAGAGAACAGCAAAAAGACGAAACACTTTAGGAATATCTCTACTACATGATTGACATCGGTAGTCAAGCTTATATTGAGGACCCTTACCTGATAGAATACGTGATAGCCGGTATTCCTGATAGTGATATCAACAAAGTTATGTTATACGAAGCGTCGGACTTAAGTGAATTCAAAACTAAATTAAAAAACATAACAGAATTATGATTGGGCTTAAAGCCCAATCATATGATACTCTAGATGAGATGGAAATGACTTTAATATACCGGAAAATAAGTCATCTCAAATTCTTTCGAATAGTGAATAGAGACTTTTGTATAGGAGGTGGTAGAAGTGGAGGGGGAGGTTTGTGTTTTTTATATATGACACCGATGCATAATGTTTTTTGCTGAATTTAAAGTATTTAGTTTTCACTATTTTTAAAGAAATTGGTCATAGTTTGAGGTGGCAGAGGAACTGGAGCGTTTAAGATGATTTTGAAACTGCTTATCGTCCTCCTTATCACCATGCTTTGATTCAATTTCAAAGTCGATAGCTCTCATATACTTGAAGGAGAAATGCTTTTCTTGAATTTATAATACAGATATTTGTATGGGAGGTGGTAGAAGAAGTGAAGCGGAGCCAATAATTTTTCCTAACACTTATTTCAATTGCTAAGAAACAAATTTTGGCAAAATTTGAAGTTTGTAATTTTTCTAGTTTGAATGAAAATCGATAAAATGCATTTAACAAAAATTATGCATTTGTATGGGAGGGGGTAGAAGGAGTGTACGGATCAAAACAATTTTTTTTTGTATTATTAATATTTCTATTTGTATACTTTGTAAAAAATATCAAGTTGATAGCTTTAACAGTTTAGAAGAAAAATAATTTAATTTGAATTTCAAAATTTCGTGAAATTTGTATTGGAGGGGGTAGAAGCAGTGAGGTCAAGTTGATAATTCTTTTTAAAACAAATTCCAATTATACTGAAATTAATTCTGACAAAATTTCGTCCTCTCAGCTTTACTAGTTTCAATGAAAATCGAAAATATGTATTTTTCAAAACTGTCCATTCGTATGGGAGGGGGTAGAAGGAGTGCGGGGATCGGATCAATACTTCGTGATATTATGACATTTATGTCATAATACTTTGAACTACATTTCAAGTCGATAGCTTAAACAGTTTCAAAGAAAAATCAATTTCTTATTATTTCGAAATTTCATGAAATTTGTATGGGAGAGGGTAGAAGGAGGGGGGGATGTAGCCCATTCACGAACTTAAAGTTAATTTTTCGCTAAAAATGCAACACACAAATTTTTAGCACTATAGCTCAAAGCTTTCGAGTGTTATGCTGTAGACAGACTCACAGACGGACAGACGGACAGACAGCAACTCGGAATCGAGGTTTTTGAGCGACAACAAATATTTCTGTACCCTTGGCGGCTCTGTGCGAGTGTTATTTCTTAGCGTTACAAACGGTAAGACAAACACAATATACTCTCAGATTTCATCTAGAGTATAAACATAACAGGGCTACGATTGCGCGTAAAGCGCAATCTTACTATACTCTAGATGAAATAGAATTTTTTGTCATCCCAAGAAGTTTTGTATGGGGAGTGTTAGAAGTGATGATAGCATTGAACTAATTTTTTCCCCATCATGCTAAAGTAGCTATAAAAATGTTTTATACAAAATGCTTACTCCGAAAATTGAATGGGAACTGAGAATATTAGAGTGTTAGATTTAGTTAAAATGTGCAGTTTGTATGGGAGGTGGCAGAACGAGTGGGGTGATTTTAGTGATTTTTTCAGAAATAACTAGGAATATTATAAAATTGATATCCCTTAAATTTCAGACTAGTGCCTTTCATACTTTTCAAGAAAATCGATTTTTTGTTAAGTTGTGAAACTTTGTCATATTGTATGGGAGGGGGTAGAAGCAATGAAGCTAATCAATATTTTTTTCTGATCTTAATGATAATACTAATTAAGTATTTATTACAAAACTAGTAAAAGCCCGCGGCTTCGTCCGCATAAAAATCGCAATAATAAGAAATTTTACTTTATTATTCTAATAATAAAGTATTGTGATCGACACAAGAAAAAAAAAACTTTGCTACCCTGAAATTTTTTTTTTTCGCGTTTCATGACTTAATTAGCCTAAAAATGGAAAAAAAATCCGTCCCGCCGTACGCCGTACATATGGACTCATATCTCCGAGACCGCTTAAGGTAGAATGTTCGTTTTTGGGTGGATTGTTGATAGGGTAAGTGAGTGTTAGAGTCAGTAATCCTTACTAAAACTCTAATCACTATTTATACTCTAGATGAAATCTGAGAGTATATTGTGTTTGCCTTACCGTTTGTAACGCTAAGAAATAATGCTCGCACAGAGCCGCCAAGGGTACAGAAATATTTGTTGTCGGTCAAAAACTTCGATTCCGAGTTGCTGTCTGTCCGTCTGTCCGTCTGTCCGTCTGTCTGTCTGTCCGTCTGTCCGTCTGTCCGTCTGTCCGTCTGTCCGTCTGTCTACAGCATAACTCTCGAACGCTTTGAGCTATCGTGCTGAAATTTTTTGTGTGTCATTTTTAGCTAAAAAGAAACTTTAAGTTCGTGAACGGGCCACATCCCCCTACTCCTTCTACCCCCTCCCATACAAATTTCACGAAATTCCGAAATTTCCAGAAATTGATTTTCCTTTGAAACCATTTAAGCTATCAATTTGAAATTTCGGTCAAAGTATTTAGATATAAATGTCATTAATATAGCGGAATATTGATCCCATCCCGTCACTCCTTCTACCCCCTCCCATACAAATGCATAATTTTGAAAAATGCAGTTTTTCGATTTTCATTGAAACTAGCAAAGTTATAAAAACGAATTTTTGCCAGAATTAATTTTATTATAGTTTCAATTAGAATTGAAAAAATTATCAACTTCACCTCACTCCTTCTACCCCCTCCCATACAAATTTCACGAAATTTTGAAATTTAAATTAAATTACTTTTCTTCGAAACTGTTAAGGCTATCAACTTGATATTTTGCATAAAGTATAAAAATAGAAATATCAATAACGAGAAAAAAATTTGTTTTGATCCGTACACTCCTTCTACCCCCTCCCATATAAATGCATAATTTTTGTCAAGTGCATTATATCGATTTGCATTAAAACTAGAAAAAGTATAAACTTAGAATTTTGCCAGAATTTGTCTTTTAATAATTTCAATAAATGCTAAAAAAACTATCAGCTCCTCTTCACTCCTTCTACCCCCTCCCATACAAATATCTGTATTTTAAATTCAAGAAAAGCATTTCTCCTTCGAATATATTAGAACTATCAAATTTGAAATTGAACCAAAGCGTGGTGATAAGGATGATATGATAAGCAGTTTCAAAATCATCTTAGACGCTCGACTTTCCCTGCCACCTCCCATACAAATGCCTCAATTTCAGGAAAACTATGTCCCAATTGAAAATAATGAAAGCTGCAAACTTTAAATTCAGCACGAAATATTTTGCATGCCACATTAGGTGTCATATCCAAAAATTACAAACCTTCCTCCTCTCCTTCTACCACCTCCCATACAAAAGTCACTATTAATTATTTAAAAGAATTGGAGGTGACATATTTTCCGGTACATTGAACTCTTTCTCATTTCATCTAGAGTATCATATGATTGGGCTTTACGCCCAATCATAATTCTTTTATGTTTTTAAATTACTTTTTTATCTAATTATTATTTTTCGATTCAAAACGCGGACTTTTTATTTCTTCAATCATTCTCGAATAAGTATTTTATTTTTAATATCTATTTTTATAGCCTACTTAAAAAGTCAAAATATTACAATTATATTAAGTGAAAATATTACATACCTGGCGTTTCGATATAGCGTGCAGTGCGCATTGAAAATGAAATGTACAGGTCGAAACCAAAATACGTTATGATATTTTAATTCATAATAATAATTATTCGGATATTATTAATATTGTAGGGTGCACTACATGAGCTATATTTTCTAAATTTTGGGGGGGTGTTAGGTGGAAGGGGGAGGCGGGGGGAGGGAAAAAATCGAAAACTACACTTGCTAATATCTCCACCACGAATGCAGATAGAAAGTTGAAAATCAGTAGAAATATAGATGAACTTTAAAAATAATTTAATTTTTTTATCCATTGGCGTCCGAAAAGAGGGGGCTAAAAACGAATTGTCGGCCAAACTATTTTTTCAAATGACTATATCTTCGAAATTACTTAGCTTAGAGAGTGGGTAATTATTGTAAGGGGGAGGGTCTGGGGAGGTGCAAAGAAAAACACTTAAATATGAATATCTCAACTATCTCTTAAGCTATGTAATTGAAACTTAAAATATATATTAATCTGTAGTAGCAAAAAAAAAAAAATTATAAGATGTTGAAATAATAGTAGTGGGGGGAAATGGCGAGCATTTTAAAAATGGCGCACTTTTCAAAATTACAAATCCTTATATCTCAAAAAAGAGTACAGATATCTGATGGAGCGTAAGCCAAATACAGAATTGCAAAACAAAAATGTGAAAGCTACTGTCAAACACGGAGTTGGTAGGGTTATGGTGTGGGCCTGTATGTCCGCAGCGGGAGTTGGAAATTTGCAATTTATTGAGACTACAATGGATAAGTCTCATTATCTCGAAATTTTGAAGTCCTATTTGCTTGAAAGTTCGGAGAAATTGGACATTCGCTATGACTTCGGATTTTATCAAGACCCGAAGCATAAGTCGGGTATTGTACAAACATGGCTGATTTGGAACTGTCCACATGTTACGCAACCACCGGCACAGTCGCCCGACATAAACGTCATCGAGAATTTGTGGGCCATTTTGGATACAAGCATCCGAAAACGGAAAATGCCTAACAAAAGCGATCTCAAAACTGCATTGGTTGAGGAATGGGCCAAACTTACCCCAGAAGTGACACAAAAACTGGTCGGTTCAATGCCTAAGAGGATAAAAATAGTTGTTGACCAGAAGGGTGGTCATACTAAATATTGAAAATTTTGTTTGTGCCTTTCAATTTAATTTAAACATTGAAGCTGTTACTTGGTTAAAATAAGCTGTGACATTGCTTTTAGTTACTTTTTTCGTTTACAATTGTTTAAGAATATTAAAAAAATATAGAAAAATAATTGAAGTCATATTTTATTAGTTTAAGCATTAAACTAATAACCTGCGTTTAAAAAATGTTGATATCTTCTTTAGTTTAGTTTTTATAGGCATTTAAAGATTTTTTTACGTGCTGGTTGAAATAAGTTGTGAGCCACTGTAGTCTGATATGCTTTGTTTGAGGTCGCATTATGCTGACTCTGCGATTTATGCGTTTACAGAAATCGATTATGGGTTATAGGTTATTCTTTAGTTGGTTTTGTAAACAATCTATGAAATTGGATATGGAATACGTGCTTATCGAATGATGCGTATTAAGCAAATTTCTAAGATTGTTGATTTTAAGTTAATTGGATTTTGGTTTTTATAGTTTTCTATAATTATGTTTTTGATTTAACTATTTCTGAAATTGAAATAATGTATACATGTAACAATGTATGACATGAGTCATGCATTGAATTCGGTTGTTATGTCATTGGACTTGAGGTTGGGGCTTAAGCTTAATGGGTCTAATCTAACTCGTGCTGTATGGGATATGGCGCCGTCCTGTTGAAAGCACCTGTCTGCGTCATTAATGCATTCCAATTGAGGCACGAAAAAGTTAGTAATCATGTCTCCGTACCGCTCACCGTTGGTTGTAACGTTCTGACTATCATAATTTTTCAAGGTATATGGCCCAATGATTCCACCTGCCCATAAAGCGCACCAAACGGTGACTTGTTCTGGATGTAATGGTGTTTCGGCAATGGCTTGTGGATAATCATCGCTCCGAATGCGGAAATTCTGTTTATTAACATAGCCATTTAACCGAAAATATGCTTTATCACTGAACAAAATTTTTAAATTAAATTTTGGATCAATACCAACGCTTCCTTCGGCCCATTCACCAAATGTGCGTGAGTCTATTCATGATGAATTGGCGAATCAAACTAACCCCAAAGCAACCGGGAACTTTCAAATCAACTGTCACAGAAAACAGTGTTGCCAATTTAAAGCTCTCCGAATCTAAAAAAACACATTTCAATATTAATTGACTGAAATTAATCTAAATTCAAGTCACAGACATTTTAAACCTCATAAAATTTGCAAGGGTGCTGTGATCCTGTCGGAAAACCTAACTTACTAGCAACAAGTTTCGCAAGAAACTCCCGACTTCCACCTTCAAATCAATCGCCTCCCTCTCTAAGTGAGTCTAGTTTCTCGCTGCTTACACTAGACTTTCACACGAGACTTATTTCTGCTTGTCCGGACGGCGTTCCCCCCATTATTCTTAAAAAGTGCCCCTCATCTTTAGCTAAATCTCTTCGCAATCTTTTCTACCTTTCTTATTCTTCTGGGTGCTTTACACGTATGTGGAAAGTTGCTAATGTTCAGCCAATTCCTAAGAAAGGAAACAAAGCGAACCCCGCCAACTACCGCCCGATAGCTATTACTTCAGTGCTCTTGATAGTAATGGAAACTGCTGTCAATCGGAAAATCGTTCAATATCTTGAGCATAACCATCTAATTCATGATCGTCTGTATGGGTTCCGTTCTGAAAGGTCGACGGAAGATCTTTTGGTCTACTTAACAGAACGTTGGAACTCATGCATTCATAAACACGACGAAGGTCAAGTTCTTCTTGAGGCTTCCGTGGCATAGTGGGCAGCGTGCTTGCTTCTCAGTCAATAGGTCGTGGGTCCGATTCCCACTCCAGACGGGATTTTTTGAAGCGCAAATTTTTTCAGTTGCTACTGCTGATAAAAAAAATTATTCGCAATAAAATGGGGAAACGGTGTAAAAGTGAAACAGTTCCACTTCAAGAAGGCCTAGATACTCAGTATATGGTTTCTGTTCGCTTTCTATCATTCAGTCCCCCATAACATCTGCAAATATTTGTTAGTAAGCAACCAGTACAACTGAGCAATATAACAGCTTCTCCACTCGCTACGGTCGTTCTCACTTCCCTTCTCCAACCTTCCCAATCCCATTCCTTCCCTCCATGACTGTGTTTGTGAATTGCACATAAAGGCCGAAATTGCCTATAACACAGGTCATTCTGTAAAAAAAAAAAAGTACTAGAAGGCGTTGCTTCTTCCTTCTTCCCAATAGATTCCGGCGTCCCTAAAGGCTCTGTTTTACCTCCAACTCTTTTTTTAGTTTTCATCGATGACCTTCTGTCATCTACTCTCAATCCAATCCATAGTTTTGCAGATGACAGTACTTTAGAGAACTCCTATGAATTTAACTCTGCTGCGGAATCAAACAAGCATTCTATTACTTCCAATCGCAGGGAGTTATTTAGTTCGCTGAACGCAGATCTCAACTTGATCCTGGAATGGGACAGGAGAATTAGAGTAGAGTTCAACGCCTCCAAAACACAGGCCTGTCATCTATCCCTTAAACGTGATGCTGCAGTATTATTTATCAATGTGGCTTTTGGTGAAGCACAACTTTGCACTTCAGTTAATTTCACTGGGCGTTTAAATTAATGACTACCTGAATTGGGCACAGCACATTTTTGATGTTGCCCTCGACGCCTCTAAGCGCCTAGGTGTTCTTCAAAAGTGCAAAAAATATTTCACCGACCTTGCAATCATCTATAAGGCATATACTCGTAATAGACTAAGTTTAGAGTAGAATTCGCATGTTTAGGCTGGGGCATCCAAAACACATCTCGCGTTGCTCGATCGTACTCAAAAACATAACAAGAATACGATTGCGCGTAAAGCGCAATCTTACGATACTCTAGATGAAATAGAATTTTTTGTGATCCCACGAAATTTTGTATGGGAAGTGTTAGAAGGGATGATAGCATTGAACTAATTTTTTCCCCATCATGCTAAAGTAGCTATAAAAATGTCTTATTCAAAATGCTTACTCCAAAAATTGAATGGGGACTGAGAAAATTAGTGAGTTAGATTTAGTGAAAATGTACAATTTGTATGGGAGGTGGTAGAAAGCGTAGGGGGATTTTAGTGATTTTTTTAGAAATAACTAGGAATATTATAAAATTGACATCCCTTAAATTTCAGACTAGTGCCATTCATACTTTTCAAGAAAATCGATTTTTTGTGAAGTTGTGAAACTGTGTCATATTGTATGGGAGGGAGTAGAAGCAGTCAAGCTAATCAAATATTTTTTTCTGATCTGAGTGATAATACTAATTAAGTATTTATTACAAAATATGAGCTCAATAAATATTATATGTTGTGAGAAAATCGTCTTAGAGCATTCCATGGAAAAGTGTAGTTTGTATGGGAGGGGGTGGAAGGAGAAGGAGGACGCAAAAAATTTTCTCTACTGTTGATTTAACTTTTTATGAAAGTAATATATCCCAAAATTCAGACTAATAGCTTTTATACTTTCGAGTAAATTCATTTATTGTCAAATTGCGAAATTGTGTCATTTTGTATGGGAGGGGGTAGAAGGGGTGAAGCTAATCGTCTATTTTTTTTGGCTTTACTAACAAATTTAAATAAATATTTGATGCGAAATTTCAGCTCGCTAAATTTTTTACGAACTGAATAAATTGGCTTAGAGTAATTCTTGACAAGTACAGTTTGTATGGTAGGTGGTAGAAGGAGGGAGAGGACACGTATAATTTTGATTGATATTATCATAAAAGTAACATATTTCAAAATTTAGACCAATAGTTCTTATACTTTTTGAGCAAATCCGTTTATTGGCGAATTGCGCAATTGGGTCATTTTGTATGGGAGGGGGTAGAAGGGGTGGAGCAATTTTGCCTGTTCACGAACTAGACCTTACTTATTTGTCTCAAACGTGTGTTCAAAATTTTAACTATCTACCTTAACGTGTTCTCAAGCTAGAGAGCGCACAGACGGACGAACGGACATCCGGTTTTGAGATTTTTGAGTGAAAATATTAACTTCTGTATCATTCATTTTTTTCTCCGAGCCTTATTTATTAGCGTTACAAACTTTAGTGGAAACTTGTAATACTCTCAGATTTCATCTAGAGTATAAAAATAATTGAATTCAGAAAATCACTAAAATCATTACATTATGTATCGGAAGTAGATATGTATGAAAGAGATTGGATGGGCTGCTTCTGTTTTCATCTGATTATAATTTCTGTGCTTATTTCACGTATTATCTGTGAATTTCTTGCTATATCGGTATCATCCTTCGCGTTTTTGTAGTTAGTAACTTTTTTTACAGCAATTTCTTCTGAGCTAACTTCTTCAGTTGAAGTCATTCCAGTCATAACATCATCTGATCCTTTATGTACACATTTCGGCAATATTTTACGCCGAACAGAATTGAGTCACGAAGATTTCGCTTCCTTCCATGATTCTGAAACCTTTTCAATCGCATTTTGAATGTTGAGTTCTTTTCAAAACTTTATCATGGCAGGTTTGCCCAAGCCATCTGTACCATTAAACAGCTGCTTTAAATGTCCTTCGCAAGTTATGTGATCATATCATATGCATGTCGACCATATCATCATATTTCTATCATACTTTCTTATGATTTTTTTTTCCATTTGCATAGCATTAATATCATGTTCCACTTGATATATTCGTATCATTTATTATAGTTTTGTCTAATGTACTTTTAACTTTGTGCTTTACTTTGCACAATTTGTAACGTTGGAATTAATAAGAATAAAACTTCAGTTTTCACTCAACATCCAAACAATTTGGATCTTGTATTTATTTATTTTACTCCGCTCTGGACTAAAATATATAGATACATATTTTGCAGGACATTATAGATTAAAACACAAGGGCTTAAGTTTAAAATCACCTTCTGTGGTATCCCTAAGAAGTAGCGTTGGTCTAACCTTACTGGCTTTGAAACGAATTGCGGACTTGGAAATGAATATTCTAGATGGCACCCATATGCAGAATAAACCAATTTCATAAACATTGAAGACTTGATTGTAAGAATAACACCCTTCTGAATTTATTGATTTTATCCCTGCAAGAGAATTATGAGTAACAGTACTAGCACTTCTTTTGCAGTTTTGCCCGCCTTTCCCTTTAGATTCAATTCGTCATAGAATATCTAATTTCATCTCCAAAGTAGTAATTTTTCGGTTCTTTTTACTAATCTTGCCCATTGACACTATTTCCCAGACATTACCTCCTAAAGAAACATAACACACATTATGTACACCCTTAAAATATTGGATAGTTTCAAAGGTTGTTCAGTTGTATTTACTGCCACTGCAAAATATTGTCAGATAACACAAATCGTAGAATGCAAACAGAAATCGTCCACTGAGAGTACTAAATTTCCGATATGGAGCGATTACACTTGCACAACGTTTGTTTACGCGAAATATCTTCCAGTTATGGGTGCATTCGGTCCATTTAAAAAAATTGATATTATCTTATTATTTGCATAACAAGAAAAATAAAATTCAATGATAACCATCTCTTAAATCCCCTAATAAATCGGCTTGCAATACGGCAAATCATTTTAACAAAGCTGTAATGAATTTTAATGTTAAGTTTATCAAAATGAAATTTTCTCCACAACTGTAAAATCTGTCAAAATCCTGCCGCACTATATTGCAACATTTTGATTTCAATTTCGCCCTTTCCTTTCTCTTTTACCGAAGTGCATTATAGGCTTCCACCATATTCAGCTTCATTAGTTTTAATCTTTCCTGTCTCTGGTATTACAAACTTTAGTCGACGTCTGATGCTTCTCTATAGACGGATCCTGGGCTTACTAAAAGATTTAAATGAATCCTTTTTGCTCTTCTGGGTATTATAGCTGACGATGGTCTCCGTATCTCTCTTTCTCTCCAATTCTCTCTGCAACCCTCACAAGTGTTCGTTAGATAGAGGTGTTCAGACACCATTAAATTTTCACCTGACTCCAACAGTTAACTGCCATCATGTCTATAATGTTCTCTCGTAAATCATTTTAAAGGAAATGTTTGCATAGTAAAGTGTAGGTAAAGTGCAATAAAAACACCTGCGCTGACAACATTAATGGATTAAGGTATGAGACAAAAGGATCTCGCTGTTTAATGCGAAACACTATTGCTCGACGTTCTAGTGTTGGGAAAATTCCTTTGATTTATCTAGATATAAGAGAAAATGAATAGGATAGGACTATCGCATCCTTTATTTTCTGGGCATTTAAATATATCTATCTGGTATATATCTATAGATACAAAAAGCGCGCTCCTATCTATATACAAGGACGAGTATCTATACTTACTATGACCAAAGGAATATCGTAAAATTTTATTACTCTCGTGCGGTTTAATGGTTACTACTGAAGGAGGAGAATTCTCGATTCTGTTTGTACGTACATTTACCATGAAGGCAGAGCTATCCTTATAAAATTTATTGTCTTACTTTGTGGCAATTTTCATGACCATCAAACGTACTTACAACGATAATGCAAATTGTATAGTATCACTTTTTACAGATGGACAAAATCGTCTTAATATTGTCGATTTATTTGCTTGTCTGTTTGTTTGTTTGCTTGTTTGTTTGCTTGCAGGCGCGCTGTTAACATGGATGTAAATGTTTGTAATGGTTTTCAAGTGTGTTTGGTCTCCGCCAATATATATGTACATTATTGTTCACAAGACTCTCTCAGCTATAAAGAATGGAAATAAATACCAAATGGTTTTCGGTAATAAAAATTATGTTTTATTGCCAAAAAGTCGACCATTTGGGCTTAAACCGAAAGCAAGAAAAACCGTTTTATTAAACGAACATAAAAAACGAGATTTTAATGAATTAAGCAAATTTACCTAACTCTTTTTTTTATGTTTGTTTGAGGTTGTTGTTCATAAAATTTCCTTAGGGGCAAGCTTAAAGGTTTTATTTGTTTGTTTTGGTCATTATAAGAGTTGAGATTTATGGTTACTTACATATATGCTCTTCAATTTGGTATTTGAATGAATGGGAATAACATTGATTTCTTGTTCGATGCTGTAACCAATCTCTCTTCTCATGATGTTACAAATGCCTGACACATGTCGCAAGATCTTAATATTATATTGTTTTACTATATGGAAAGCTTATCAAGAAACTGAAAGCTTTCGTGAAACAATATTTCCGATGAATTTTAGGGATTCCATAGCTAGATACCAGGTCCAACTTTGAATCTTTCATTACAACTAGACAGACTTGGATATGCTTTGAGATTCAAAATCGAAAGTGGAACTGGATCGGTCAATCTTTGTGGAAGACAGAATGAAAACAGCCATGTGTCATAATCCAACCGCTCCATTAAAAGAAGACGTCAGGATAATATCACGTAGCGTAAGAAGTCGAGCAGTTGCAAAGAAATTCAGAGGAATAAACGATAATTAAAGGTCTATGGCAGACTAGGGGGTCTTAACTGTGAATTGAAAGTTATTAAGAATTAATATTTTTTCTTAAAATCATGGTTTCAAATCGAAATGATAATCAATACAATTATAAATCAAAGACACTAGAAAATGTTATTTGCATAACACTAAAATATATTCAAACTGCCGTCCTTAATCAAATAACTACATCCTTCCCAACAAAATACCAACATCACTTAATTTACGTAAAAATGTTTCCATGCTACGATAGTCGTTTTGTAATCTTGTTATCTTGTCCTCGAACCATCCGCACTTCAATAATGAATAAATTTCATTGCATCAAACCACTTAATAGTTTTAAATATCCCGCCAACTTGATATGAATTTGCATTTTTTTGCAGCTCTTGTCCTTTTCAATTTGCCAATAGACTGAGAATAGTGGAGGCAATAGTAGTGCGGGCAAAACACAGTGAACAAAACCAAACTGAAAAATGAAAATTGCTTTGCTGACGAATGGAATGGAGGACAAAGGAGGTTTAGAGCTTGTGGAAGGAGTAGATTCGCGAGTTTGAATTTCAAATTGGATTTGTTATTCTTTCCTTGTCCCTGTTTCTTCTCTACCACTGTGTGAATGGAAATTTCACTTTTGTCTAGTTCAACTAGATCCCAGGAAGGGCTTAAATAGTACTGCAAGTAGAGTAGTGGATTTCTGCCGGAATTGGGAATTCAATTAGTCACCCCCGTTTTTTGTGTGCTAAGGGCTGTTTATTTTGGTCATTAAGGGGAGAGAGGGCCGAGCGTTGCAATGTTTGTTCCCTGGTATTTTCGTTGTTGCATTTGTTTCACTTACACTATGTCAAGATGGAATTCACTAAGTATAGTTTGTATATGCCTTAGCGAAGTTCAAGCCACAGAGTAGATTATATCCGGTGAAAGGGGTGCCGGTTTGTTTTTTATATTTGTAGTTTTTCAAGGAGCCTCAGCGTGATTTCAGAGGGTAGATTTGAGCACGAAAGAATGTTTTTTTTATTTGCTTTTAATTTGCCTAGGAGTACTGCTAATGACCTAGCTTATTGCATTTTATAAAGTGATGAAGGAGTTGAGAGGGGGGTTAAGATTCTAAAAGATAGGAAGAGATATTCAAATGAACTACGTGATGTTCTTTCTACAGTAATTTGGCTGGTTTGCGGTGCTACTTTTATACCAAGTGGGATTGTTGCTAAAAATGAATTTATTTAGGTTAAGTTTTCCAAGGGGTTGGACCCCAATTCTCGTAGGCCTCCAGCGAACCCATTTGTATATTTGTGTTAATATCAAGATAACCTACAAATCACTTAGCCAGCTTGCTCTACCGGTGAAACTAATGACTTTTGACGTCTCAAGAGATCGGAGATCATTTAGGTCGTCTTCGAACTAATCGGAGGCATAGACAATAGAAGAGAATATGTTTTATGTTCTTATCCTCCTCACTAAAGCCTTTGCAAATGTCGTCCGTTTTAAGGCGACGCTTTCGAACAGTTTTCTTAGAAGACAGTGGCCCGTGACTATAGCTATTTTTGTCCCGAGGGAGTTCCTGTTGAATCTGAAAATTTTGATTGGTTTTCTTCTTTCAAACCGACTCCATCGCATGTTCTTGGAGATACACGTATCGCTTTGTAACCATTTGTGACTTTAAATTTTTCAAAACCTTTTGGCGTACATTTTCTTAATAGCTTTACTAACAATACTAACATTTTCCGTTTCAAAAGTAGTAGCTGGAGATTTGTTTCTGGCCAACCTATTCGCATTTTTGTTTCCAGGTATATTCTGAAGAAACAGGGATCCAACAAAGTCGCAAAGGCCTACATGGTCATATAGTTTCTCGAGCACCTGGAAACCCAGCTATTGCCTATACACCCGCCTTTAGTGCAGTATGGTTGTCTCAGCAGAATCTAACCCACATACTAATTCTCGAAGAGTTCTTCTTCACCTTGCCGAATGGTCTCCCTTGAACAGATGGAGCTCAGTAGTCTTACCGGTAGATCAGGCTGACTAAATGGTACATAGGACCACGTGAAAGAAATATGGAGGCTTACAATGGGCCTATGTGCATAGGTATTCAACCACTCCACGAAATTAACAGATAGGCAGATAGTCCGTTTTACAATAGAAATTATCTTCCTTTTTTTTAAATTTTACTGTAGCCTAAATCGGGCCTCCTGACCATTTTTTTTAAATTTTTATTGTGGAAGGGAAGTAGTTGTATGTTCGTAGATCAAGGTGACGGAGATATACATACGTAGGCAGTGTGGCAGAATTATGCAGCGACCGGGATGTGAACTCACGACTTTCAAATTGTTGGCCAACGCGCTATTCACTAGGCTACACCCAGGCTCATACTGCGAAATGTATACGATTACCTTTGATTGGTGGCATATTCCGGTAAGTAAATGTTAAGCCTTTCAGAGAGCCAGAACTTGCCCCGCTTCAATTTTTGAACCCTCAGCAAATATTGGTCTGTTAGTTATGGTGAATTTGCAGTGCTTTTCAAAGTGTACTTCGTTAGCATTGTACCACTTGCATAGCATGGGAAAGGGATTCCTTTTTCTTACGCTTCAGCATGGTGGCATAAGATTTTTGTAATAGCGGTCCCAAGTCATTTGCCAACTATTTCAAGTCTCACAGCCGGAATGCTTACTTTCTCCAGAATTAGGGAACTCAATGGAAGAAGAACCAAAGTGAGTCCTGCTGAGTTTAGTGTCAAAGATAATTCCCAGATAAGTTACCCAATTTGAAAGGATTGGAGTAAATTCCCAAAGGATGGCTGATTGAAACTTTCTTTACATCGATTTTTAGTGAAACTCAAGAGCGCAGTCTTGTAGGGCTGATTCTCTATTCACATGAATAACATTAATCGGCAACAAGGTTAAATACATTTTGCAATAGCCAGCATAAA
Source organism: Chorisops tibialis (assembly GCA_963669355.1). Taxonomy (NCBI): domain Eukaryota; kingdom Metazoa; phylum Arthropoda; class Insecta; order Diptera; family Stratiomyidae; genus Chorisops; species Chorisops tibialis. The sequence continues at coordinate 163,271,039 of OY770263.1, read as the reverse complement.
ATTGTTGGGTATTTCCGTCTAATTTGGATAACTCTGTTATACGCATAGGCGAAAGTGCGACAACTAGCAGCGTTTAGTTAATACCATAATAGCTAGACAATGATACTGTCCTTGCTATGTTCTAGTATCGCAAGAATCATTCCATCTGGTCTGGCAGATGCTTATTGGGCATTGCGTTTTAGCTTTGGTTAGAGTTTTATCCAGGATAAGAGGATCGGTTAAATTTTCACTGTCTATACACAGGCTATATGTTGGTCTAAGCAAGTCTGTCTCATATGATTCGATTTTTGTCTGAGTTTCCTCACCCCGGGAGGTGTCTAGTTGGAAGCAGATTTAGTGTTTCTATCGAGATGCTCCATGTGCCATCGCTCCATTGAACGAAACCGACATAACTATCTTAAGTCTTTCACTAAGTCAATAGTTGCGCAGCACAGAGTGCTTAAATGCCCTCAATGCGGCTTTATGCGACTAGCAATCGAAAAAAAAACCTGCATGGAGCTTGTAATTTCACCAGGAGTTTTCGTGGGTTAAGCCAGATCATAATTTTTCATATCTGCAGTTGTGCAGAGTTAACGTCTTCTTCAAAGGCATTGGTCCTCTGTGTAGCATATATTTGACAGTGACCCAGCAAATTTTTTAAAGAGATTCCAGATCCCAGCCAATTTGTGGCAATTTGATTTCTATACGAGACGGCGCTAGAAGCGTTTATCATCTTTGTCAATGGCGCGACAGTCCTAATCGGGCGCTTGCAATCGTCTTGATCCAAGGAACGCCTCCTCCAGCTGCTAATTATAATCTAGATGAAATCTGAGAGTATTATAAGTTTGCTACAAAGTTTGTAACCCCAAGAAATAAGGCTCGGAGAAAAAATTAATGATACAGAAGTTCATATAATCACTCAAAAATCTCAAAACCGAATGTCCGTCCGTCCGTCTGTCCGTCTGTCTGTCTGTCCGGCCGTGTCTCCTCTAGCTTGAGAACGCGTTAAGCTAGATAGTTAGATAGTTCAAATTTTGTACACTTTGTTTTTTACAAACAAGTAAGGTCAAGTTCGTGGCCAAATCGCTCCACTCCTTCTACCCCCTCCCATACAAAATGACACAATTGCGCAATTTGACAATGAACGGATTTGTTCGAAGAGTATAAGAGCTATTGAAATTGGGAATATGTTACTTTTATGATAATATCAATCTAAAGTATAAAAATTATGCGTGTCCTCCTCCTCCTTCTACCACCTCCCATACAAACTGTACTTGTCATGAATTACTCTAAGCCAATTTATTCAGTGCGTATAAAATTTAGCGGGCTGAAATTGAGAAACAAATATTTATTTAGAATTGTTAGTAAGGCCAACAAAAATATACGATTAGCTTCACCCCTTCTACCCCCTCCCAAACAAAATGACACAATTTCGGAATTTGACAATTTATGGATTTACTCAAAAAATATAAAAGGTATTAGTCTGAGTTTTGAAGTATTTTACTTTTATATTGATCTAAATCTACAGTAGAAAAATTATCTGCCTGGTCCCTCTCCTTCCACCCCTTCCCATACAAACTACACTTTTTCATGAAATGCTCTAAGACGATTTTCTCAGAACATATGTATAGCATTTATCGAGCTCATATTTTGTAATAAATACTTAATTAGTATTATCACTAAGATCAGAAAAAAATATTTAATTAGCTTCACTGCTTCCCTCCCATACAATATGACACAGTTTCACAACTTCACACAAAATCGATTTTCTTGAAAAGTATGAATGGCACTAGTCTGAAATTTAAGGGCTGTCAATTTTATAATTTTCTTAGTTATTTCTGAAAAAATCACTAAAATGCCCCCACTCATTCTACCACCTCCCATACAAACTGCACATTTTCATTAAATCTAACTCACTAATTTTCTCAGTTCCCATTCAATTTTTGGAGTAAGCATTTCGCATAAAACATTTTTATAGTTACCTTAGCATGATGGGGAAAAAATTAGTTCAATCCTATCATCCCTTCTAACACTCCCCCTACAAAATTTCTTGGGATCACAAAAAAATTCTATTTTATCTAGAGTATCGTAAGATTGCGCTTTACGCGCAATTATCACTCGCTTTGCCTTGAAGAGCACGTTTGGCGATTTATCTGCTTTCCATTTGCTCTACATGGCCAGCGTACTGCAGTTTATGTAGCTTAATGAATGTTGAGGCTTCTGGCTCGTCGAAGAGTTGATAAAACTCATGGTTGTATCTTATTCGCCATTTCGTTCCTTCCTTCACAGGTCCCAAAATTCTTCGGAGAACCTCTCCTTTGAATGCATTAATTGCTTTTTCGGAAGTTCGCGTTAATGACCACGTCTCGCTGCCATAACAGAGCACAGGTCATATAATAGTTTTTTATATCCGCAGCTGATTCTTCCTGTACACTTTCTTGGATTTCTTTATTAAAAGTACCGAATAACACGTCTTATTTCCTAGTATTATCCATCGTTTGATTTCGTCTGTTTCATTACCATCCTTTGCTAGATTGGCCCCTAAGATATATGAAGTTGTACACACTCTCCAAATTATATTCCCCAATTGTTATGTTTTGTCTGATAGGCGTTCTCCTTTTTGTTTCCGTCATTACTTTTGTTTTGTTTTCGTTAATGCGCAACCCGACTTCTTGTGCGGCGGAGTCAAAATTGACAAATACCTCCTAAGCACTAGGGAACGATATTGCTAGGATATTAATGTCGTCAGCGTATGCTGCTGGTTGGGTGGACTTGAATATTAATGGTGTCGACTGGTATTTTTTGGACGATATTCTCCAGTGCCAAGTAGAAAAGCTTGGAAGCTTGACCATATTCCTGCTTTAAGCCACATTCCGTTCGAAAGTTGTTTGTAGAATCGGCTTGTATTCCTACTAGGGATCAGTGTTCGTCATTGTAAGTCTTGTTAGTCGGACTAATTTTGAGGGAATTCCAAAATCAGGCATGATTGTGTACAGCACTCTCCTGTCGATACTGTTGTATGGTTGTTTAAAATATACGAAGATTTGGTGCACATCTGTATTATGTTACCAGCGTTTCTCAAGCACCTACTGCACCGAGAATATTTGATCTATTGTAGATCGTCCGGTTCTGAATTCACCTTGGTATTCGCCAATTATTTGATTAGTATAGGGCTTAAGACGACGTTCAATTACTTTTGTCATTATTGTACATGACGTACACAACAATGATATTACTCTGTAATTCTCAGAGCAGAGTTTGTCTCCTTTCTTGTTAATTTAACATATGATGCTTTTCGCCAATCATCGGGTATGATTTCCTCTTTCCAAATTTTAAATTTCATGTTGTGCAGTATTTCAGCGACAGAGTTTCCAGAAGTTCAACTGGTATCTCGTCAATTTCCGGCGCTTTGTTTAGTTTTTGGTTACATAGGGCTGCTTTGGTTTCAGCAAGCGTGGGTAGAATGATGATGGTTCTTCGTCATCAGTTGAGGGCTCAATCGAAATGGTGTCTGTCGTGATCGGTGCTAATGGCGTGGGATTGAGAAGGTGTTCAAAGTAGGAAGCCCACGTCCTTTTGATTTCTTGTGTGTCGCTGATGATGTTGCGTTATTTTCTAGTTATATATCTGTGGTCGGATAGTGGCTTTTCTCAAGAAACCATCCATTTTTTCATTTCGTATGTCGATGACAGAGAACTGGGGTGTAGCCTAGTGGGTAGCGTGTTGACTTAAAATGCGAAGGTCGTGAGTTTAAATCGCAGTCAACGCCTAACTCCAGCACACTGCCTGCTTGGATTTAGCTTGGCTACCTCAAGCCACGAAAATGAAAAATTCGTAGATAGAGGGTTGTGTGAAGAGCTAACAACTCTTCCGCAATAAGTAATGAAAAATGTTAAGGAACCTGAAAATCAGTAGGCCAAGGCCCGATTGGGCTATAGTGCCATTGAGAGATGTCGACCACAGTAAAGTCGATAATCTTCGCTCTGACTTGATGTGTTCGTTCCAGCTAGAAATTTAACAATTGACTCACCTCTCTTATTTGTATCTAAACTTCACTGTAGTTAATGAATCACATTAGCATTGTATGCCAAAATTAGACGAAAACGGTTCTGTTCCGTGAAACCTATTAATTGCTGGCACAGTTCTGATGGTGGTGGTATTGGTGCGTAATACGGCATGAAGATGAAAATTAAGAAAACAGTCGTATCCTTTTGTTTTTGAGCGTTGCGCCCCTCCAGTCGTGAAAATTTGTACTCGCGCTTGTCGTTTGCTGAGAGAGCTCGATTAACTTAAAATATGTATTTATTAGGATAAAATAAATCGTCTAACCAACTGCAGTGTCGTGGCAAATATTAAACAAACTGCCGCTTCATCCAATGACCTTGTTATAACTACCCACCTATAGATTTTGGATTATAGTCACGGCTGCACTCTAGTGAAGGTTTATCTGCACCACTTCGGCTGGTTTTTTCTAGAACAAAGTTTACCCGGTATAGTCCGCTAAATTTATCGTCTAGCTAGTGACTAGTAGTGCGACTTGGTTTATGCTGATTTCTACATTGACATCCTTTTCGGATAGCGTAATCTGGCGAAACTTCCAATTAGTCATATGGAGATGACTCTGGCTCCATAGGGTAACCTCCTTCAGATCACAAGGATGTTTTACGGTTACAATTTTCCTTGGAATTCGCTTGGACTTGATACCGTCTTTCCTAATTCCCGAAGGTTCGAGTAACGTCAGTGCAGAATCACGTACTACATTAGAAGAAGTGGTTTCGTATCTTCTGCGTAAGCTTGCCTTATTATATTGTCAATTACGTACGATTATCCATGGACTCGGCTTTTTTCTTTGTATGCCAGAGTTATCCTCCATCCCTCTTTTTTTATCTACAATGACCGGTGGCTTGAAAGTCTTATCATTGCTTAGCAAATAGTTCCCTGTCGAGTGATATATTCCTGGGATGTATTACTATCGAAGATGCCATTCAACAATTCAAAAGAAATATTCATAGCTACTTCCATTAATTCCCAAAAACGAATATCCTTTTCCCATACTGGAGCTATGCTTCAGTGTAAAAGGGCAATCCCTCTAGTTCTGATGTCACATAAGAAAAAAAATTAATTAAAAAAAGTCAAATTATTTGCCATAAAAAATACAGCAAAAACGTTGGCATTGTAGGGGTAGACGAGAATAGCTCAAATTCAAGAGAAGGCGACAGAAGAGGCGTTGAGGAAAGAAAGGAAAAACTTGGAACATAAATTCAGCTTGGAATGGGACCATGCATATTTAGCATTAGGTAAGAAAAAGCGGGCCTAAGCCACGAGTCTCGCATTTATCGGCGCAAGGGATAAAAATTAAAACAAAAGAAAAGTCAGTTGATGTTCATGCGTCAGTTCATTCGTCGGTACACTGGAAAGTATAAAAACTTACAAATCGAGCCTAATGACCCAAAATAATTTAAATTCGTTAGCAATTTTATCTATTTCTAAATTGGAACATTCCAAACTTCAACGACAAAGTAATTGATTTGTTCGCATAACAGAAAAATAGGAGTAATTTGTTTATTGTACAAAATTTTAGGGTAATCCTTAACAGAAACTGATGAATTTCAAATTTGTTTATCGACTTCATAAATTTTTTGTCGTAAAAGGTTTGTCGAAAATATTCCAGAAACATTTAAATCAAGAAGCGAACAAAATGTTTTCGTCGAACGTAAAGAATGAAATGCCTTTTTAATTGAAATAATGTCACAACTTAAAATATGCCTTTTTAGTTAGATTGGGAAAAACAAAATCCTAATATCTAAAGTTTCATTATCGTTATTGCAGCAGGATGATATACGATCTGAGAATCGTAGATTTCTATTTTTGACTTTATTAAAAGAACGGAATGATGTTATCCCTGCATTTTTTGGACTTTCATCACGAAATAAAAATTTTTCTTAATTTTCAAGCTTAAATTGAATCTCCTGAGGTATCAATTTCTTCCATTTTATACTCTAGATGAAATCTAAGAGTATTATAAGTTTGCCGCAAAGTTTGTAACGCCAAGAAAAAAATGAATGATACAGAAGTTCATACAATCACTCAAAAATCTGAAAACCGGATGTCCGTCCGTCTGTCTGTATGTCTGTCTGTCTGTCCGTCCGCCCGTTCGTCCGTGTCCTCTCTAGCTTGAGAACGCGTTGAGCTAGAAAGTTCAAATTTTGTATAAATCGTTTTTAACAAAAAAGTAAGGTCCAGTTCGTGAACGAGCCAAATCGCTCCACCCTTTCTACCCCTTCCCATACAAAATGACACAATTTCGCAATCTGACAATAAACGGTTTTGCTCAAAAAGTACATATGACATTGATCTGAAATTTGGAATGTAATACTTTTATGATGATTCCAATCTACTCTATAAAAATAATTTGTGTCTTCCCCTCCTTCCACTACCTCCCATACAAACTGCACTTTTCATGAAATGCTCTAAACCAATTTACTCAGTGAGTATAATAGTTATCGAGCTAAAATAGTGCACGAAATATTTATTTAAAATTATTAGTAAGACCAAAAAAATGAGACGATTAGCTTCACCCCTTCTAACCCCTCCCCTACAAAATGACACAATTTCACAACTTTATAAAAATTCGATTTTCCTGAAAAGTATGAATGCTAGTGATCTGTAATTTAAAACGTGTCAAAAGCATGATGTTTATAGTTATTGCTGAAAAGTCATTAAAAACTCGTCATTCCTTCTATCACCTCCCATACAAACTGCACTACTTCACTACATCCAATACACTAATTTTCTCAGTACCTATTAAATTTTTGAATTCTAAATTTTGCATAAACATTTTGAGAGCAACCTTAGCGCCATGTGAAAAAATTAATTCAATGTCGTCATCCCCTCTACCACTTCCCCTACAAAATTTCTTAAGATACAAAAATTTCTCTTTCATCTAGAGTATCGCACGATTGGGCTTTTTGCTCATCGTACTCCTATTATGTTTATACTCTAGATGGAATCTGAGAGTATTATAAGTTTGCTCTAAGGTTTGTAACGCCAAGAAATAAGGCTTGGAGAAAAAAATGAATGATACAGAAGTTCATAAAATCACTCAAAAATCTCAAAACCGGATGTCCGTCTGTCCGTCTGTCCGTCCGTCCGTCTGTCCGTCTGTCCGTCTGTTCGCTCTCTAGCTTGAGAACGCGTTGAGCTAGAAAGTTCAAATTTTCTATACGTCGTTTTTGACAAAAAAGTAAGGTCAAGTTCGTGAACGGGCCAAATCGCTCCACCCCTTCTACCCCCTCCCATACAAAATGACACAATTGCGCAATTTGACAATTAACGGATTTGCTCGAAAAGTATAAAAGCTGTTGGCCTGAAATTTTGAATATATTACTTTTCTGATAATATCAATCTACCGTATAAAAATTATGCGTGTCCTCCCCCTCCTTCTACCACCTCCCATACAAACTGTACTTATCATGAATTACTATAAGCCAATTTACTCAGTGTGTATAAAATTTAGCGGGCTGAAATTGTGCACCATATATTTATTTAAAATTATTAGTAAGACCAAAAAAAATTAAACGATTAGCTTCACCACTTCTACCCCCTCCCATACAAAATAACCCAATTTCGAAATTTGACAATAAATGGAATTAATCGAAAAGTATAAAAGCTATTAGTATGCATTTTGGGATATATTACTTTAATAATTATATAAATCTACAGCAGAAAAAATTATCTGCGTACTCCCTCTCCTTCTACCCCCTCCCATACAAACTACACTTTTTCATGAAATGCTCTAAGACAATTTTCTCAGAACATATAACATTTATCGAGCTCATATTTTGTAATAAATACTTAATTAGTATTATCACTAAGATCAGAAAAAAATATTTGATTAGCTTCACCCCTTCTACCTCCTCCCATACAATATGACACAGTTACCCAACTTCACAAAAAATCTATTTTCTTGAAAAGTATGAATGTTACTCATCTAAAATTTAAGAGATGTCAATTTTATGATATTCTTAGTTATTTCTGAAAAAATCACTAAAATCCCCCCACTCTTTCTACCACCTCCCATATAAACTGCACATTTTCACTAAATTTAACACATTAATTTTCTCAGCTCCTATTCAATTTTTGGAGTAAGCATTTTGTATAAAACATTTTTATATGTAGCTACTTTAGCATGATGGGGAAAAAATTAGTTCAACGCTATCACCCCTTCTAATACTCCCCATACAAAATTTCTTGGGATCACAAAAAATTCTATTTCATCTAGAGTATCGTAAGATTGCGCTTTACGCGCAATCGTAGCCCTGTTATGTTTTTTTATTAATTTTTGATTAATTCTTTTCGAAAAAAATATTCCCAACTTTCGTCATTAGATTCAGGTCAAAAATTTATTACTCAAAATTTATTGTTAGATAATTTCAGGTCCGTGATCCACAATTGAAAACTATATTTCCGTAAATTTCATTTGTTCTTTTCATCTGGATGCGATGTGATCTTGGTAAATATTCGAAGGATTCGAGGAACAGCGCTAAAGTCCCACCAATGAATATTACCATGAGCCGCCACTGTAAATCTCTTGTCTGATCTTAAAATGATCATTTTATCGCTCTGAAGAACTCAAGTGTAACTATCTTCGGGTCCATTTCTCTAATATGAATGAAGCTAACTCTATAAAATAAAAATGGAAAGTGAACTAAATCTTTCTTTTATTCGGTCTTATATTGGCTATACCCTAATTTGATTTCGCAAGCTTTGAGTGGACTGATAAACCCGGGATGAATTTATTTCGATAAACCCTAGCACTTCAGAGGAATAAATGGATTTGAAAATTAAAACAAATTCAATTTAATAAAAAAAAATACCCCAAACATAGCCACTTCTTCCATCATATATGTCCGGGAAATTGCAACAGGTCAGCTAACATCTGCCAAAGTCATTCCCTAAAAAAAATCCACCCTTAAAATCATCATTATTAATATTTCCTACTACCCCTCATTGAAGTTTGCACTCTCCGTTCACCGTCTAACCCATTAGATTAACTCAAACCACCCCATTTTCAAATAAAAATATTGAAATAAGGAAATGTTTATGTATATCTGTCGCCTTTCAAGATAAAGTACCATAAATGTGTTTTCTTGAGAATCCCTTACTTGAATCCGGAATACCCAATCCCTTAGCTATATCCTTTTTCTAACCCTTGATCCTATGATAAAAAAAAACGGAATGTAGGAAAATGTCGAAGGAAAGAGAAGAAAAAATATAAGTTATCTTTTACTTTCAGAAATGAGAAGAGGTGATTGGGTTGTCTTGGGGCCAGGAAAAAAAAACAGATAAATATTCAACCCCTCAACTATTTCAGATAATATTAAAAATTTCCAACATCTAAAACTACCACCATATCATTGAAAAAAGGGAGTAAATTTATTGGAATCAATTTTATTTCTTTATTTTTTTGAACGCAGTTGATATGAGTAGAGATTTTTACTGGCCATTACTAGATTATCATCTATAGTAAGTATCAAAAGTGTGATGGGAGTGTATGGGTAATGTACACAAATATGTGATCTGTGTGGGTATCATATATAATTTTTTAAAGGACTTCACAGAAAAGTAGGTGGTATGTGGAAATAACGAATCGAGAATCAGTCTAGCATAAGCGATCGATCTACATATTTGCATTAGAGTGATGGAAATAAATTTTTTTTTATGATATATTGGAAAATTTTTTGATTCATTTCATCAATATTTTCAATATCAAGAAATAAACTGAGTGTATATAAAAAGTGTTTTCATGTTTAGGAAAACAGTTTTATGATTTTCAAGGGTTTTAGATGCGATATGAGTGCTATGTTATGATAAAATTCAATCTTAGATAACATTCAAGTTACAATCAATAGTTCAACTGGCGCCAACAAGTTATAAATATTTCTGTGGATAAAATCTATTGCATTGAACTTCTAAGAAAGTTGGATATTATTTATTGTAATTTCGAATTTGCTTGCTCCTTTTTCTAGTATTCCACAGCATTTGGTTGATGTCGAAAATAGAAAAAAACCTCATCAAGTACATAATTTAGTGCACTCATAAATAAAGTGAGGAATTTGTGCACGCAATTGTTAAAAATTTTCATCTCTCGCAAGTATTCGGTCCAGCTTTATGTAAATCTCCTTCCTGATAAATAAAAAAATCATTATTAGTCATAAATGAATAATTTACTTAAACATATTTATCGTTAATGACTAAATCGTTGATGAATCGTCAAGCATTCATTTGTTACCGAATTAGTTCAACCCATTTAATAACGTATTGTAAAATAAAAATATAACATAACAGAACTGCGATTGTGGTTATACCCCAATCATTGAAATTGAAGTTTTAGTTACTTTAGAAGGATTTATTTTCCTGCCATATCTATAACCTACCAATATTGTACATACCCTATGTCTAATTAGAGCAGTATTGTCTTGAAAATTATTTTAACGTGTGACTGACTTTTTTGTAGGTCGTGGTAGAATTTGTGGGAGAATTTTAACGTTTTTAACAGAGGTAACTAAACTCAATATAGAAATGATGTGATTTCAATTTCAGATCAGTAACATTTATGCTTAAAAAAAAACAACATATTATAAAGTTTGTAAAATAGTTTCATTTCGTATGATGATGGAAAGAATGGTGGGATCAATCTACTTTGTTCATAAATATTGGTACTAAAATAATCCAATCAATTCAATCTTAGCTCCATAAGTTTTATGGACACTGAAAAAAATTAAGTTCATATGGGAGGTAGTAGAAATAGTAGCGAGATTCAAATAATTTCAATACTCTAGATGAAATCCCGCAAGGGGGTAGTTGTAGGATGAGGTTTTACCAATTCCTGCAACTATCTTTGTAGACTAGCGACTCCACGGACCTGAGCTAACTATCTCCCTGTGGGATGGGGGTTGTAGAATTCACCCACACCCAGTCATGCTTGCCCTAAAAATGGCAAATGGACACTCACTACATCATGGGCTTATCACCCGTGATCTTGAGACCTAAATGATACGAGAAACGGATGCAGCGCCTCGGATGCGGACCAATTCTACGGTAACGACTTTTGGCGTTCGAAAACGGACTATGATTGGCTTCTGGAACGTTCGAACATTAAATGACGGGGGAAGAGCTGTGGTTACTTGGTCCTTGCACCGCCAATCGGTGATCGACCGTAAAATGGCGTGGCGTTCGTCCTTAAACCGAGAGCGAGAAACAGTCTCATTAGCTGGGAACCAATCTCGGATAGGATTATCGTCGTCAGGCTCAGGATCAGTGTCAGAAACGTCCCAATTCAGCAGTGCTACGCACCAACTAATACCGCAACATCTGGTGACAAAGAGGAGTTTTATAGCCAACTGAGTGCCACCTTCGAACGTGTTCCAAGAGGTGATATTATTATCATCTTAGGAGATATGAACGCACAGGTTGGATCAGACAACACTGGACTAGAACACGTCATGGGGAGGCATGGTGACCCTTGGGCCGGCGCGTCACGACCTTGGATTAAGAGACCCGAAAACGTTGAATTATTTGTGGAGTTTTGTAGTACTCGGCAAATTGTCATCGGAGGGACCCTTTTTCCACACAAGAGTCATCATAAACCATCTTGAGTTTCCCCTGATGGTGTTACCCAGAACCAGATCGACCATTTGGCTATAAGTCGCCGATGGAGAAGATGTCTCCTCGATGTGCGAGCGAAACGTGGAGCTGACGTGTGGAGCGATCACCACTTGATGGTTGCCTGCTTGAGATTGTGTACAGCAGCTATCCGACGACCACAAATTCTTCAAATGAAGCGCAAGCTTAATGTGAATAAACTCAGAGATCCCAACAAAAAACGCGAATACATCACTATTCTACGCGAAAAGTCATCCACATTGGGTGAATATGAAATGCGCACACTGGACGCCAATTGGGAGGCAACCAAAAACACTTTTCTAACTAGTGCTGAAGAATCTGTGGGATATGTGCAAGGCGGTGAGAAACCCTGGATGTCGCAGGACACATGGGACAAGGTTGGCAATCGAAAAAAAGCCAAATTGACAATCATCTCTCAACCCGATGTCAACCAACGAACGCCCGTCTTGAGGCAGAACTACCGCGATGCACATATACCTCTTAAAAAGGCTGGTAGACGCGACAAGAGAAAGGCCAATGAAGATCTGGCAAACAAGGCAGAATCTGCGGCTTACCTTGGGGATATGGGTTCACTATTCAAAATCATGAAACAGTTGACGAACAGGAATTTCACCGCCAACCACCTGGTGAGAGATGTCATCGGAACTTTCCTTAATATGAGTGAACACCAGTTGCGGCGATGGAAGGAATACTTCCCAGATATTTGAAACATCTTGTCAGAGGAAGATATTCCGGAAACAGAACAACTACCAAACATCCAATCGCAACAATCCTCTATTAGGGACGATCCCCCAGATAAGGAAGAGATAGTTTCCGCCATTCGGTCAATGGCGGGAAGGAAAGCTCCAGGTATAGACGGACTACCAACCGAACTCCTCAAAGCGGACCCGGAAATAACAGCCCATATACTCCTCCCACTCTTCACTAAGGTTTGGAATGAAGGAAGATATCCGACTGAATGGAAGGAGGGCGTCATTGTAAAAATTCTGAAGAAGGGCGACCTTCGGGATTGTGGCAATTGGCGTGGTATATGTCTACTTACTGCCGTATCAAAAATTATGGCTAAGGTAATTCTCAATACGATTAGTGATGTCGTCGAGAGCACTCTCGAAGTTTATCAGGCTGGATTCCGTAAAGGGTCGTCTTGTACCGACCACACAAATACCCTACGGATAATATTAGAGCAGTTAGCCGAAATGTTTGTGGACTTCGAGAAGGCTTTCGACAGCGTTAAGCGAGATTACATATGGAATGCTTTGCGTAGGAGAGGTATTCCAGATAAGGTCATAGCTATGATTAAAGAATCCTACGAAGATGCAAGGTGTCGCGTCTTGAACGGGTGTCAGACAAGGCTGCATATTATCACCAGCCCTGTTTCTCGTGGTAATAAATGACATCTTGAAAGCTGCACTGGAAGGTGGGGAAGGTAAGGGTCTTCAATGGAGACTATTTAACATCTTAAGTCACCTTGATTATGCTGATGACGTGTGTTTGCTTGCACATAGCCGTTCGGACTTAGAGTCTAATGTTCGCTCGTTGCATTCTAAATGCAAAGAGGCGGGCCTGAAAATAAATGTGCGTAAAACCAAGTACATGCACATGGGTTCGAACGCAAGCACACCGATTGTTCTTAATGGACAGGATGTGGAAGAGGTGCAAGATTTTTGCTATCTTGGAAGTATTGTCAGCATGGACGGCGGAGCCGAAAAGAATGTTGCTAAGTAAAGCTCGTTTACTTTCGTAAACCAATGCCTCCAATGCATTTTAGGAATATTCTGGCCAGAAGTAATCTCCAACGACGAACTTTGGAGTACAACTCGCCAGACTGAAATAGGTATTGAGATTCAACGGCGGAAGTGGCAGTGGATCTCTCATACTTTGAGGGAACCGGAGAGAAACATCGCAAAACTGGCTCTGGATTATAATCCTCAAGGAAGACGTCGGGTTGGTCGACCATGAGCAGGAGGCCAGAGGAATAAACAAGTCCTGGCAACAGCTTAAAGCTGATGCTCAGGATCGCGCCTTGTGGAAGAGAGTTGTTTCTGTCCTATGCCCTTATAGGGGGTCTTAACAGGAATTTGATTGATGATGGTTGAGATGAAATCTGAGAGTATTATAAGTTTTTAATGAGAAGAAATACTGCTCGCACAGAGTCGCCAAGGGTACAGAAATAATTGTTCTCGCTTAATAATCTAAAAGGCGTCTGTCCGTCCGTCTGTCCGTCCATCTGTCCGTCCGTCTGTTCGCTCTCTAGCTTGAAAACGCATTCAGCTAGGAAGCTCAGTTTTTGCATATGTTATTTTTGGTGAAAAAGTAAGGTCAGGTTCGTGAACGGGCCGAATTTCTCCACCCCCTCCAATGCAAAATGACTAAATTTCGGAATTTGAAAATAAACGGGTTTTCTCGAAAGTATGAAAGCTATTAATCTGAAATTTCGAACATATTATTTGAAGTAATATCAATCTGTATAAAAATGATTTGAATCTTTCCACTCCTTCTACCAACTTCCATACAAACTGAACGTTTTCATGAAATGCTTTAAACCAATTTACTCAGTACATATAAAACTTATCGAGCTGAAATCGTTCACAAAATATTTAAAATTATTAGTAAGACCAAAAAACTTGACGATAAGCTTTATTCCTTTTACCCCTTCTCATACAATATGACACATGATTTCGCAACTTTAAAAAAGTAGATTTTCCTGAAAAGTATGAATGCTAGTGATCTGCAATTTAAAACTTGTCAAAAGCATGATGTCTTTAGTTATTTCTGAAAAATTTATTAAGAACTTCCCACTCCATCTACTACCTCACATAGAAACTACACAGTTTCACTAAATCACAAATTTTTTATTTTATTTTTGTATTTCCGCTGCGTAATGCTCTAAGTATTGATAAAATTGTTAGCATCATTGCTAACATCCAAATATTTAAAGAGTTCAAAAATGAGATACAGGAAATTAACATAAATCTTACTCGCGGTGGTTACCAAGCAGGAAATCAATCTATCTTCCAAATTCTCGAATACTGGGTAAACCCATTATTTCTATATCAGCATTAAGTTCTTTAATTGTCTGCCCTATCATTTAAGACGAAGCGAAAATATTGTCATTTCTATGGAAAGAATTTAACAAATTTCTTACAATTAATCATAGAAAGGAATCGATATTTGCTACTATGTTAAAAAAATTTAATTAAAAATTAATATTAAATTGTTGATTGTTGATTGTTATCTAATAAATTTCAACACCCCTCTTCCCCCCTAATACAAAGGTTGCCTAGTGCTTTTCTCTAAAAATGTAAAAAAAATAAATAGAAAAAAAATTTATTTAATTTTCGAAGCTTAAATTTTGCATAAGACATTTTAATAGCAACTTTAGCATGATATGAAAAAAATAGTTCTATGCCATCACTCCTTCTACCACTCCCCACTCAAAATTTCTTAAAATAAAAAAAATGTCTTGATTGGGCTTTACGCCCAATTGTAGCCCTGTTATGTTTAATATCATAGATTGTCACTGTCATAACAACTATATATTCTAACTTTCAAATCGTATAATCGATACCATAGTGCACAAATTTATTAAGTGTATCCCGTTGATTTTGAGATAACGCAAAGTTTGATTTGCCTCAATGTCTTTATATATTGAATGTACTTGCCACTATCGACAAAGTGCGGTATCATCAATTCATCAGTTTATCACTTGCCACAACTGTGCATTCCATAGTACACATAAAAAAATTAATTTTATCACCTAAGCCGATTTTCACCAAATTTGCCATATATACACGTATTATATTTATTTTGTACTATGGTATCGATATAGTTTCGAAGAAAATTTAACTATTATAAATTTTTGAAAATATGTTATATTGCGATTTGGCCCCTTCGCGTACCAGATCTTTCCTTTTTTTTCAAAAATGTCGTGCAAAAAATTACAACTTTTCAGCTCGCCGCGTTCTTGAGCGAGAAAGTATACGGACGCACGGAAAGATATCCGGTTCTGAGATTTTTTAGTGATGTTCTGTATCATTCATTTTTTCTCCGAACCTTATTTCTTAGCATTACAAACTTTCTACAACCTCATAATACTCTTAGATTTAATCTTGAGTATAAATATCTACCAACAAGATGGAACCAACTTTATTATTCTTTGCGCAAGTTGGGAATGCGTAGAAATATGAAATCCTGGTAAGAGTGTATAGGAGAGACCAAGTGATTGGGGGTCCTAGGGCATGGAAGTTGTCCATTATTTACCACTTAACTGCGATTAGGATCGATCAAAAGCTCTAATAAATATTACTCTCGCTTAGTTATGAAGTTTGGAGCGATAGTAGGGATGAGTAGTTGTTACAACATAACAGAACTACTCAATACCCTAGATGAAAGAGAAATTTTTTGATTTTAAAAAATTTTTCACATCACGCTAATACATATTACTATCAAAATGTTTTATAAAAAATTCAAGACTCAAAAATTGAATAGGTACTGATAAAATTAATGTATTGGTTTTAGTGAAATTGTGTAGTTTCTATGGGAGGTGGTAAAAGGAGGGGTAAGTTCTTAATGACTTTTTCAGAAATAACTATAAACATCATGCATTTGACATACATCAGTAGCATTCATATGGTATGGGAGGGGGTCGAAAGAGTGAAGCTAATCGTCTATTCTTTTGATCTAACTAATAATTGTAAATAACTATTTAGTGCTCAATTTCAGCTCGATAAGTTTTATACGTATAGAGTATTTCATGAAAAACTGCATGGTATGGGAGGTTGTGGAAGGATTGGGTGGACTGAAACAATTTTTATACAGTAGTTTGAAGTCATTATAAAAGTCATATATTCTAAATTTCAGATCAATAGCTTTTAAACTTGTCGAGCAAATCCATTTATTGTCGAATTGTGAAATTGTGTCATTTTGTATGGGATTGGGTAGAAGGGATAAAGCTAATCTTCTAATTACTTTACTATTTTAATAATAAAGTATTGTATAATCGAGTTGGAAAAAAAAATTTGCTACCCGGAAATTTGGTTTTTTCGCGTTTCATGACTAAAATAGCCTAAAAATTAAAAAAAAACAAAACATTACAGATACTCTAGATCAAATGGGAAAGAGTTTATTGTGTCGGAAAATAGGTCATCTCTTTCGAATAGTGAATAGCCACTTTTGTATGGGAGGTAGTAGAAGTAGAAGGGGAGGTTTATATTTTTCGCATATGACATCGAACATGGCATGCAAAATGTTTTTTGATGCATTTAAGGTTTTTAGTTCTCATTATTTTTAAAGAAAATGAAAACTAGGTCTTCCTGAAATTGGAGCATTTGTATGGGAGGTGGCAGAGGAAGTGGAACGTTTTAGATGATTTCAAAACTGCTTATCATCACCCTTATCACCATGCTTTGATTCAATTTCGAAGTCGATAGCTCTCATATATTCGAAGGCGAAATGCTTTTCTTGAATTTATAATACAGATATTTATATGGGAGGGGATAGAAGGAGTGAAGCTGAGCCGATAATTTCTTTTAGCATTTATTGCAACTATTAAATAACAAATTCTGGTAAAGTTTTAAGTTTGTAATTTTTCTAGTTTTAATGGAAATCGATATAATGCATTTAACAAAAATTATGCATTTGTATCGGAGGAGGAAGAAGGAGTATAAGGATCAAAACAAAACGTTATTGATATTTCTATTCTTATACCTCATACAAAATATCAAGTTGATACCTTTAACAGTTTCGAACAAAAATAATTTAATTTAAATTTCAAAATTTCGGGAAATTTTTATGGGAGGGGGTAGAAAGAGTAAGGTGAAGTTGATAATTCTTCTTAAAACTAATTTCAATTATAGTATGATTAATTTTGGCAAAATTTCGTCTTTTCAGCTTTACTAGTTTCAATGAAAATCGAAAATATGTATTTTTCAAAATTCTCCATTTGTATGGTTGGGGTAGAAGGAGTGACGGGGTCGGATCAATATTCCGTGATAGTAATGACATCTATAGCATAATACTTTGACCTAAATTTCAAGTCGATAGCTTAAGCAGTTTCAAAGAAAAATCAATTTCTTTATATTTCGAAATTTCATGAAATTTGTATGGGAGTGGGTAGAAGGAGTGGGGGGATGTAGCCCATTCACGAACTTAAAGTTACTTTTTGCTAAAAATGACATACAACAATTTTTAGCACTATAGCTCAAAGCTTTCGAGAGTTATGCTGTAGACAGACGCACAGACGGACAGACAGACAGACGGTCTCTCGGAATCGAGGTTTTTGAGCGACAACAAATATTTCTGTACCCTTGGCGGCTCTATGCGAGCATTATTTCTTAGCGTTACAAACGGTAAAGCAAACACAATATACTCTCAGATTTCGTCTAGAGTATAAAAATCCGTCTGTCTGTACGCCGTCCGCCGTACGCCGTCCGCCATCCGCCGTACTCCGACGTGTACGCTCAGAGCACATTAACTCCTAAACCCTTCAGGATAGAAAGTTCATTTTTAAGGGGGATTGTAGATAGTTGTGGATCTCAGGCGGGAGCTCATTGTGGGGGTGTACGGGCTCAGGGGGAGCGCTTAAGCCGAAAAATACGAATTCAAATATCTCAACTATGGTTATAGCTAGGAAGCAAAAAATCAACATACATATAGAGGAGTTTGTGGGACAACTTTAAAAAATAATTTAACTTTTTTATCCATTGGGGTGCAAAAAGGGGGGCTAAGAACCAAATGTCGACCGAATTTTTTTATCAATTGATTATATCTTCGAAATTACTTACCATAAAAAATTGATATTTTGAGACCATTAAGGTGGCAAATGGATCTACTAGAATCAGTTTAGATAGAAGCTAATTATTGCAAGGGCTGCCCCAAGGGTCAGGGCGGGGGGTACAAAGAAAAACATTTAAAAATGAATATCTCGACTGTGTCTTAAGCTATGTAATTGAAACTTGAAACGTATACTAAGCTTTACTAGCGAAATACGAAAAAAAATATAACATGTGGACATAATAGTAGTGGAGGAAATGGGAAGCATTTCGAAAATGGCGCACTTTCCAAAATTACAAATCGGTATATCTCAAAATTGGGTACAGATATCAAATCAAAAATTTGTCAGATTTTAGAATTATATAGTCTTTAATTTCGGTAAAAAATTTAAGTTGGGGGTGTGAGGGGACGGAGGTGGAAAGCAAAAATGTTGAAAATTTTAAGTAATTTTTTATGGCTCTCATAAAAGATACAAAGTTTAAATTTTGCACGTCGACGCATCTATTTAATATACACAGAAAAAAAATAGTGTAACGTGCACAAGGTGTTTCATGTGCAATGAAAAAAAACACAAATTTTTGAATGAAATTTTTACGTAGAAACTTGAAAATTTGCGAAATGCATTTAAAAAATATCTGTAAGACATTGAAATATTAACTGGTCGAACATCTTCAAAACTTCTACCCCCTCCCATACAAAATCATTTTTTCGACCATTTTTAAGAAATCAATTATCACCTAACTATTAAAAGCTATAAATTTGAAATTTTGCTCAAAAACTTACAAAAATAGTTGAAATAAAATTACGTTAAAAGTTTTGCAATCGCACTTTCCCTTCCACCCCCCAACCCCCCCCCCCCCCCCGCCCCCACACCCACAAAAGTATGATTTCCATCAATTTCATTAAATCTACTAATATCCAACAAATTAAAAGCTAAGAACTTGAAATTTTGTACAAGAGCCTTACAAGAGAAAGGAAATAAAATTGCATCACAAATCTTACGATTCCCCTACCTGCTCTACCCCCTCCCTTACAAATGTTTGGTTTCGTGAATTTAAAATTCACCGAATCCAATGATAATTCCATGCGACTTCGTCTATGAAACTGACATTCTATACAAAGAATATTGGAGTTGGTTCAAGCAATCAATTAAGAAACTATTAACATCCACCCACCCTTACTATCACCCATCAGCCTTCCCTTCATGAAAACTAAAACTTGCATAAATAAACAAATGAAATATGGAGCTTTTGAACGTTTCCGCAAAGAGTTAAATTGAGAACTGCTCTGCCCAAGAAGCACCTTTCACTTAGTCTTCCCTAACCACTCTAACCTGCATATTACCTTGCAACGTATGCGAATTTTGTCCCAAAAATAATAAAGTTTCGCCCGACTTGTTTATTTTTTCTAGTTTTACTGATAATTCTAAATATATATTTAGTGTAAAATTTCAGCACGATAAAATTTATACGCATTAAGTTATCAGGGTTGGAGCATTTCATAAAAAATGCAATTTGTATAGGGGCAGGTGGAAGGAGGAAGAGGATACAAGAATTTTTATACAGTACATTAATATCATCATAAAAGTATTATATTCCAAATTTCACATCAATAGCACTTACACTTATTGAGCTAATCCGTTTATTGTGAAATTGTATCATTTTGTATGAGAGATGGTAGAAGGGATGGATCGATTTGACCCGTTCACGAACTTGACCTTACTTTTTTGTTAAGAAAGACGTCTACAAATGTGAAATTTTTAGCTCAACGCGTTCTCAAGCTAGACATCCGGTTTTGAGATTTTTGAGTGTAGTTATATGAATTTCTGCATCGTACATTTTTTCCGTTGCAAAATTTGTGGCAATCTTATAATACTCTAGATTTCATCTAGAGTACACAAATATTTAATTTATTACTTGAATCACGGTCAATATATGAAATTTGCTGTATTCTATATCGACGAAATCAAAAATTTGAATAGGAGGGAAGGAGGAGGTGACGGAATCGTAAAATTTGTGATACTGTTTAGTTGCTTTTCTCTTGAAAGGTGTTCACACAAAATGTCAAGTTCCTAACTTTTGATTAGCTTTTTATTGAGTTATTTATTGAAATCGGTCGAAATATAGCTAATGTCTTTGCGGAGTCTCCGGGACTTAGCAAACGATTTTGCATGAAATTTGCCGTCGTAACTGCTGCTCTCCAAAAGCTTTTCCACAAAAATGCGTACGCCAGTATGCATCTTGCCATCGTAATTACAGAGTGGTGCTTTTTACCTCGATACCATTCAAAAACGCTCCCAACTCGTTGCCGACATATTCACCACGGCGAAAAGCCTTGATATTCAGATCGGAATGATTTGCCATCAGCCGGTGGAAATCTCGCAAAAACCTTTGGCTTCTCGCGCAGCAGGTATATTGTGGTTTATCTTATCTTTTCGATGAAGGTCAAAATATATATAGGTATTGCTTACATAAATATTTGCATTGATCAACAAACGCTACAGTGAATGAGATCCAGAATAAATATTAAACTCGTCTCCGACTGCTTTAGGAAATTCGTTCTGCCTATTTTCCAAACAACGCATGCAATGCAGTCCCAGTCACTGGTGTTCTAACAGGAGCTAACCTTCTATCCGTCAACCATTTGCGAAATTTCTTTCACTACTTCCAGGTCCTGATGTCCAATAACCCCAACAAATTCACTTGCAGGCCGCATTCGATTAGCTTCTTCATCGAGATCAAATTTGTGTCATTTGAAAGCACGAACAGCGCATCAGCCACATCACCTTGCCAGTTCCGTTTAGAAAAATCATCCGGGCTTCCACCTTCTCACTATTTGCCACTGTTATTGCTTCTGCATGCTGTCCGTCCAACTCGATAAATAAAATTCGATCACAGTAAACGTGATACGTCACACCAGAATCAAGAATTTATCAACCCGATCCATCGACGATGAACAAAACTTCGTTGCCTTTTTTGGCTTCCTCGACCATGTTTGCTCCGTGTCTGCTTCCGCCACCGTTTTCCGACTTTCAATTCTGGTTGGGCTCGAAATCCAGAAGCGTTAAAATTTAAAAGAAACCTAGAAACAATTCGGAAGAAATTCAGGAAAGAAGGCGCGCGTGTATTTGTCTACTGAATAAAAAACATAACATATCATACTTTAGATGAAATGGAAATGAGTTTAGTTTACCAGAAAATAAGTCATTTCAAATTCTTTCGAATAGTGAATTGTTAGTTTTATATACAATTAGAGGGTGAAGGTTTGTGATTTTCGTATATCACACCGAACGTGCCATGCAAAATATTTCACGCTGAATTTAAAGTTTAAAGTTTTAATTATTTTCAAAGGAATTGTACATAGTTTTCCTGAAATTGGGGCATTTGTATGGGAGGTGTCAGAGGACGAGAATGGTTTAAGATGATGTTGAAACTGCTCACCAATATCCTAATCATGTTGTTTGGTTTCAATTACAAAGTCGATAGCTCATATATGTTCGAAGAAAATATGCTTTCCTTGAATTTATAATATCGATAATTGTGTGGGAAGGGGTCCAAAGAGTTAAGCAAAGCTTTATTGCAATAATTAAGGTACAAATTGTAGCAAAATTTTAAGTTTGTCCTTTTTCTAGTTGTAATGGACATCGATATAATGCTTTTACCAAAATTATGTTTTTGTATGAGAGGAGGTAGTATGAGTATACGTATCAAAACAAAATTTTTCGTTGTCAATGATATTCTTACTGTTATACATACTAAGTACAGAAGTTCAAGTCGACAGTTTGGAAAGTTTCGAAGGAAAATAATTTAAATTAAATTTCAAAATTTCGTGAAATTTGTATGGGAGGGGGTAGAAGGAATGAAGTTGATGTTTTTTTCGAAACAGATTAAAAATGTAGTAAGATTGATTCTGGCCAAAATTTGCCCTTTTAGCTTTATTGGCTTAATGAAAATCTAAAAAAACAAAATTTTTCAAAAGTCTGCATTTGAATGAGAGGACGTAGAAGGAGTGAGGTTTGGATTGGATCAATATTTTCTGACGTTTATATCGTTATACTTTAAAGCAATTTTCAAATCGATAGTCTAAATAGTTTCGAAGAAAAAAAATCAATTTCTTAAAATTTCGAAATTTTATGAATTTTGCTTGGGAGGGGGTAGAAGGAGTATGCGGATGTTGCCCGTTTACGAATTTAAAGTTAATTTTTTTTTAAAAATAATCCAAAACAAATTTTACCACGATAGCTCAAAGCGATCGAGAGTTATGTTGTGGCCAGGCGAACAGACAGATAAACGGAATCGAGATTTTGAGCGACAGCAAATATTTCTGTACCCTTCACGGCTCTGTGGGATCATTTTTTTTTTTCAATTTTGAATTACTAGCTTATAAAATGTTATACTGTAACTGTTAACAATATATTAACTTTAAAAAAAATTAAATAATTTGCCCTGTTTTTTTCGGTTTGCCGATCATAATTCTTCTTCTTCTTCTTTTGGTGGTTGGGTGTGTATAGACAGGGTAGGCATTTGATCGACATCATAAGGCGACACCAAGGAGGATATATACTAAGGAGTGACTATGAGCATGCTTTTCCGTGTATGAGCATAGGAATGAAAGTATTTCCCTCCCTTACTAGCGAAATGCTCGAAATTTTTCGAAAAAATCGTTGCACTATCTTTGTCTGGCACACTTAAAAGTATTGCAACTAACTCTTTCCCACGTTAGACAATTGTCAAATTTTCGAAATAATTATTTTGCTATCCTTGCTTGGCATACTTAAACCCAATTCAACTATCTCTGTCCCGCGTTATATTGTCCGTTGCTAAAGTGCTTAGCTTAAACACGAACCAAATAAACTGCCAACAAGTCGGGCGAAACTTTATTATTCTTGGGACATGTTGCGGTGGAGTGGATAGTCAATATGCAGGTTAGAGTGGTTAGGGAAGACTAAGTGAAAGGGAGTTCTTGGGCAGGGCTGTTGTCTATTTAACAATATTTCATTCGTTTCTGCAAGTTTAGGTTTTTATTAAGGGAGGAGGAGCGGTAATAGTAAGAGTGGGTGGATGTTAATAGCTTTTTAATTAATTGCTTGCATCACGTCCAATACTCTCTATATAGAATGTGTTTCATAGACGAAGTTGCATAGAATTTTCATAAAACTCGGTGTATTTTACATTCACGAAACCGAACATTTGTATGGGAGGGGGTAGAGAAGGTAGGAGAATCGTAAAATTTGATATGTAGTTTTATTTTGCTTCTCTTGTAAGGGGCTTGTATAAAATTTCAAATTCGTAACTTTTAGTTTGTTGGTTAT
Source organism: Chorisops tibialis (assembly GCA_963669355.1). Lineage (NCBI taxonomy): Eukaryota > Metazoa > Arthropoda > Insecta > Diptera > Stratiomyidae > Chorisops > Chorisops tibialis. The sequence goes on along the minus strand of OY770263.1, from coordinate 163,247,293 downwards.
TAGTTGATTTAATGAAATTGGTCGAAATCATAGTTTTGTATGGCAAGGGGTAGAAGGGCAAGCGCAATTTCAAAACTTTTAAAACAACTTCATTTGAATTATTTTTATAAGTTTTTCTGCAAAATTTGAAGTTGATAGCTTTTAAGAGTTAGCTGACAACTTATTTCTTAAAAATGCTCGAAAATATAATTTTGTATGGGAGGGGGTAGAGGAGGGAGGGGAATCGTAAGACTTGTGATGCAATTTTCTTTCTTTTCTATTGTAAGATGCTCGTACAAAATTTCAAGTTCGTAGCTTTTAATTTGTTGATTATTAGTTGATTTAATGAAATTGGTCGAAATCATACTTTTCTATGGGAGGGGGTAGAAGGGCAAGCGCGATTTCAAAACTTTTAACGTAATTTCATTTCAATTATTTTTGTAAGTTTGTATGTAGAATTGCAAATTGATAGCTTTTAATAGTTAGGTGATAATTGATTTCTTAGAAATGGTCGAAAAAATAATTTTGTATTGGAGGGGGTAGAAGCTTTAAAGGTTTTCGACCAGTTAATATTTCGTATATTTAGGGATTTTTTTTAAATACATTTTGCAAATTTTCAAGTTTCTACCTTAAAATTTCACTCAAAAATTTTCAGTTTATGTGTTTTTTTCAATGCACATGAAACACCTTGTGCACGTTAGACCGGGGGGATCGGTTTATAACAATTATGGATCAAGTTATTATTATTTTTTTATGTACATCAAATAGACGTATTCACATGCAAAATTTAAACTTTGTATCTTTCACCAGAGCCTCAAAAAAATCACTCAAAATTTTTGACATTTTTGCTTATCACCTCCCTCCCCTTACACCTCCCAACTTAAAATTTTTATCAAAATTAACTATTATGTAGTTCTACAATCTGACAAATTTTTGATTTGATATCTGTATTATTTTTTGAGATATAAGGATTCGTAATTTTGAAAAGTGCGCTATTTTTGAAATGCTCCCCATTTCCCCCCACTACTATTATTTCAAGATCTTATATTTTTTTTGTATTTTTCTAGTATAGCTTAATATAAGTTTCAAGTTTCAATTACATAGCTTAAGAGATAGTTGAGATATTCAGTTTTAAGTGTTTTTCTTTGCACCCCTCCTGACCCTTCCCCTTACGATAATTAACCACTCTCTAAGCTGATTCCAATGGAACTATATGCTACCTTGACGGTCCCAAAATATGAATTTTTTACGATAAGTAATTTCCAAGATATAATCATTTGAAAAAAAAATTCGGCCGACAATTTGTTTTTAGCCCCCCCTTTTCGGACGCCAATGGATAAAAAAATTAAATTATTTTTAAAAGTTGTTCCACAAACTTCTCTATATGTGTGTTGAGTTTTAGCTTCCTAGCTGTTACCTTGGTTGAGATATTTGAATTCGTATTTTTCGGTCTTAGCGCTCCCCCCGCCTCCCCCTGAACACGTACACCCCCGAAAATGGGTATCTGCCTGAGATCCGCCACTATCTACAATCCCCCCAAAAATGAACTTTCTATCTTGAAGGGTTTGGGAGTTAATGTGCGCTGAGCGTACACACCGGCGTACGGCGTACGGCGGACGGCGGACGGCGTACGGCGGACGGCATACGGCGGACGGCGTACAGACAGACGGATTTTTTTTTTTTGCTTTTTTAGGCTAATTTAGTTATGAAACGCGAAAAAACAAAATTTCAGGGTAGCAAATTTTTTTTTTTTTCCAAGTCGATCACAATACTTTATTATTAAAATAATAAAGTAAAACTAATAAAAATTAAAAAAATAAAGATTTCTGAAATAAAACAGCAAACTTCATTGTACTGAAAATTACTTTATTGCTGACTGAATATTAGCAACTACGAGATAATACGAGTTATGATATTTTTTTTTGTAAAAGTTTGAAGCCAAGTTAAGCTTCGACGCAATTTTCGAAAATTCCCGAATCAAAAAGTATTCCCACATGAGACAGCCTATCAGATACTCCTCTTTAAATATCCTCCTTGGGCGACACCCAGTATTGTAACTATCATATACACATCAATTGTGCTCATCATACCTCCACGTGGTAGCCACCGGGAACTGGTCTTGTCAATCCGGACTTGACTTGTTAAACTAATAGGTCCGAGTGCTAATGAAATAGAAAAAGTGTAGCACTATAATATAGCCCTCCAAGTTGGGGGTTGGACGATGTGTTAACAACTCATCCTCGGAAAACCCATATTTTCGAAAACTAAAGCATCGCCTCGGGCTGGATTGATTCAACGGCAACGACCACGCAAACAAAAAATGGACTATTCCTTCGGATATTGGAACGTGCGATCCCTTTACAGAGCAGAAGCAGTGAGAGCCCTTCTGGAAGAGGCAGCCAAATACAATCTGAACATCATTGCACTCCAAGAAACTAAATTGCTAGGTAGCGAAGTTACTGACATTGGGCCGTAAAGAATTTTCAAAATTGGGAAAAAATCGGGAAGCCAGGAGTTTGGAGTTGCGTTTATCGTCGACAAGAAGTTTAAGCACCTAGTTACCAACTTCAAACCTGTCAATGAACGATTGTGTGCAATCCGCATGAAACAAAATTCTTTAATGTTTGGCTTAGTAATGTCCATACCCCAACGGAAGACAAAGACGACGAAGCTAAAGACGATTTCTATAGCACCGTAGAATCAACATTCGACTCCCTTCCGTCGAACGATATTAAAATAGTTTTAGTTTTAGGAACAGCCCCTATAGGTCTGTGCAGTTAATATGCTATCACCTATTGCCGTGGTTGTCAATCGGCTCTTTAGCATGGCGTGTGTTCATTTTATCGTGGCTGTTTCCAAACCCTTTTCCTAGCTGCCGCTATTAAGGCTTCATGGGGAGTATTGTCAAATGCTCCTTCTATATCTAGGAATGAGGAAAGGGCAACTTCTTTGTAGTCTGTAGCCTTTTCGATTTATCTTGCCAAACCATGAAGGGATGACTCTGTTGAGTTGCCTTTTTGGTAGCATGTTGATTATTATTAAGACAGGCCTTGTTAGGCCCTGTTCTTAAGTGAATGTGTTATTGGACATTCACTTAAGAACAGGGCTTAACAAGGCCTGTCCATCGTTTTGACGAAGAACGAGGGGGAGGCTTATAGGGTGATATCACTTCGGCTGATTAATGGGACCATTCCCTGCCTTCGGTACAAATACCACTCTCGCTTTCCTCCATATATTTGGGATGTATCCCCAGACAAAGTCGGATTTAAAGATCTTTATCATTATTGGCATTAGGATCTCTAACGGGGAATATTTTATCTAGTCCGGCTGATTTGTAGGACTTAAAGGTGTTGATCGCCCATTTGATTTTTTCCGGAGTGAAGATTTCACCAGCAATGCTTTTGCTGATCGGAGTTCGAAGATACATCTCCTTTCTCTGCCTCTATTGTTGTTAATTATCTTGCAGCCTGGGAAATGTGTTGCCAGTAACAAAAGAGTGCTGCTTTAAGTTGAAGATCCATTTGGTCTATCTAATAGTCCGATATATATCGGGGTGTCTCTTGATAACACCCTATGGAGTCTTAAGGCAGTTGGCAGATCATCAATCTCTTCACAAAATCTTCTCCAAGACTCTATAACTTTTTTAGAAGTTTGTTATATTCAGTAAGTTACTCTCTGTATTCGTTTTGGCCATAAGTCGCCGATGGAGAAGATGTCTTCTTGATGTTCGAGCGAAACGTGGAGCTGACGAGGGGAGCGATCACCACTTGATGGTTGCCTGCTTGAGATTATGTACAGCAGCTATCCGACGACCACAAATTCTTCAAATAAAGCGCAAGCTTAATGTGGATAAACTTAGAGATCCCAACAAAAAACGCGAATACACTACTATTCTACGCAAAAACTTATCCACATTGGGTGAATATGAAATGCGAACACTGGACGCCAATTGGGAGGCAACCAGAAACACTTTTCTAACTAGTGCTGAAGAATCTGTGGGATATGTGCGAAGCGGGGAGAAACCCTGGATGTCGCAAGACACATGGGATAAGGTTGGCAATCGTAAAAAAGCCAAACTGGCAATCATCTCTCAACCCGATGTCAACCAACGAACGCCCGATTTGAGGCAAAACTACCGCGATGCTCATATACAGCTTTAAAAGGCTGTTAGACGCGACAAGAGAAAGGCCATTGAAGATCTGGCCAACAAGGCAGAATCTGCGGCTTACCTTGGGGAAATAGGTTCACTATTCAAAATCATGAAACAGTTGACGAACAGGATTTCTACCACTTACCACCTGGTGAAAGATGTCTACGGAACTCTCCTTTTTTTTATATGAGTGAACACCAGTTGCGACGATGGAAGGATTACTTCTCTGATATCTTAAACATATTGTCAGAGGAAGATATTCCATAAACAGAACAACTACCAAACATCTAACCGCAACAATCCTATATTAGGGACGATCCCCCAGATAAGGAAGAGATAGTTTCCGCCATTCGGTCTTAAAATTTCATTCAAAAAATTTCAGTTTTTGTGTTTTTTTTTCAATGCACACGAAACACATTGTGCACGTTAGACCCCCACTTCGGTGCATAGCAATTTTGGAACAAATTATTATTTTTTTTCTATGTATATTAAATAGATGTATCGACGTGCAAAATTTGAACTTTGTATCTTTTATCAGAGCCCTAAAAAAATTACTCAAAATTTTCAACATTTTTGCTTACAATCTCCTTCAACTTAAATTTTCTACCAAAATTAAAAATTATATAGCTCTACAATCTAACGAATTTGTTATTTGATATCTGTACTCAATTTTGAGATATAATGATTTGTAGTTTTGGAAAGTGCGCCATATTTGAAATGAATCCCATTTTCCTCCACTACTATTATCTCCACATGTTATATTTTACTTTATTATTCTAATAATAAAGTATTGTGATCGACACAAGAAAAAAAAACTTTGCTACCCTGAAATTTTTTTATTTCGCGTTTCATGACTAAATTAGCCTAAAAATGCAAAAAAAAAAAATCCGTCTGTCTGTACGCCGTCCGCCGTACGCCGTACGCCGACGTGTACGCTCAGCGCACATTAACTCCCAAACCCTTCAAGATAGAAAGTTCATTTTTGGAGGGATTATAGGTAGTTGCGGATCTCAGGCGGATACCCATTTTGGGGGGTGTACGAGTTCAGGGGGAGGCAGGGGGAGCGCTTAAGCCGAAAAATACGAAGTCAAATATCTCAACCATGGTTACAGCTAGGAAACTAAAAATCAACATACATATAGAGGAGTTTGTAGGACAACTTTTAAAATTAATTTAATTTTTTTATCCATTGGGGTGCGAAAAGGGGGGGCTAAGAACCAATTGCCGGCCGAATTTTTTTTTCAAATGATTATATCTTCGAAAGTACTTCCTATAAGAAATTGATATTTTGAGACCATTAAGATGGCATACGGATGTGCTAGAATCAGTTTAGATAGAAGCTAATTATTGTAAGGGGAAGGGTCAGGGGGGCTGCAAAGAAAAACACTTAAAAATTAATATCTCGACTATCTCTTAAGCTATGTAATTGAAACTTGAAACGTGTACTAAGCTTTATTAGCATAATATAAAAAAATACAAGATCTGGACATAATAGTAGTGGGGGGGAAATGGGGTGGCATTTCAAAAATGGCGCACTTTCCAAAACTACAAATCACCAAAACTCAAAATTGAATACAGATATCAAGTCAAAAATTTGTCAGATTGTAGAGCTATATAGTTTTTAATTTTGGTAAAAAATTTAAGCTAGGGTGTGTAAGGGGAGGGAGGTGGAAAGCGAAAATGTTGAAAATTTTGAGTGATTTTTTTATGGCTCTCGTAAAAGATACAAAGTTTAAATTTTGCACGTCGGCATATCTACTTAATGTACACAGAAAAAAAATAATAATTTGTTCCAAAATTGTTATGCACCGAAGTGGAGGTCTAACGTGCAAAAAGTGTTTCATGTGCAATGAAAAAAACATATAAACTGAAAATTTTTGAATGAAATTTTTAGGTAGAAACGTGAAAATTTGCGAAATGCATTTAAAAAAAATTTGTAAGAGTTTAAAATATTAACTGGTTGAATATCTTTAAAACTTCTACCCCCTCCCATACAAAATTATTTTTTCGACCATTTGTAAGAAATCAATTATCACCTAACTATTACATGCTATCAATTTGAAATTTTGCACAAGAACTTACAAAAATATTAGAAATAAAATTACGTTAAAAGTTTTGAGATCGCACTTGCCCTTCTACCCCCTCCCACACAAAAGTGTGATTTCGACCAATTTCATTAAATCAACTATTAACTAACAAATTAAAAGCTACAAACTTGAAATTTTATACAAGCACCTTACAAAGAAAACGAAATAAAACTGCATCACAAATTTTACGATTCCTCCACCTCCTCTACCCCCTCCCATACAAATGTTTGGTTTCGTGAATTTAAAATACACCGAATACAATGAAAATTCTATGCAACTTCGTCTATGAAACTGACATTCTATACAAAGAATATTGGATTTGGTTCAAGCAATCACTTAAAAAACTTTTTACATCCACCTACCCTTACTATCACCCTCCCCCCTCCCTTCATGAAAACTCAAACTTGTATAAATAAAGGAATGAAATATGGAGCGTTTCCGGAAAGTGTTAAATTGAGAACTGCCCTGCTCAAGAAGCTCCTTTCACTTAGTCTTCCCTGACCACTCTAACCTGCATATTGACTTTCTACGCATGCGCATTTTATCCCAAAAATAATAAAGTTTCGCCCGACTTGTTGGCAGTTTATTTTCATATTTCTCTAGTAAAGTTTAGTAAACGCTTCAAGTTTCAATTACATAGCTTAAGAGACAGTCGAGATATTCATTTTTAAGTGTTTTTCTTTGCATCCCCCTGACCCTTACAATAATTAGCCTCTTTCTAAGCTGATCCGGGTGAATCTATAGGTTACCTTAGCGGTCCCAAAATATAATTTTTTTGTGATTAGTAATTTCGGAGTTATAATCATTTGAAAAAAAATTCGGCCGAAAATTAATTTTTAGCCCCCCCCCCCCCCCTTTTCGGACGCCAATGGATAAAAAAATTAAATTATTTTTCAAGTTTGTTCCACAATCCCTTTCATACTTCTGCTGATTTTCAACTTCCTATCTGCATTCGTGGTGGAGATATTAACAAGTGAAATTTTTGACTCTTCCCCTCCCCCGCCTCCTCCTTCCACCTGACACTCTCCAAAATTTAGATAATGCAGCTCACTTACCCAATCAACAATCCACCTAAAAACAAGTATTCTACCTTTAACGGTCTCGGAGATTTGAGTCCATATGTAGGGCGGACGGCGGGACGGATTTTTTTTGCATTTTACGCTAATTTAGTCATGAAACACGAAAAAAAAATTTCAAGATTGCAATTTTTTTTTCTGTGTCGATTTCAATACTTTATTATTAGAATAATAAAGTAAAGCTGGTATTCCGTCCAACTACCTCGATTTTTTACTAAGTCTTTTAGACGAGATTCCATACTTTTTCTGCTATTTTCTGCAGTTTTTTTGATTAGATCATCATGAAATTAAACTTCTTTAATAAAATTGATTAATTCTGCTTTATTGCTATTACTTTTTTTCGGAACTAATTTTTTAATACTGTCCTATTCTCAATGGGATTCATGTCTGGTAAATTCCCTGCCCATGGTAAGACTGTAATACTATATTCGCTTTGGTATTTTTCACACATTTAGCAGTGTGGCAGGGTGCACCGTCCTGCATAAAGATATTGTTGCGAGCTAGGGGTTCGCCAGATTCCAAAGAAAACTCAATTCGTTTTAAAATATAAGGATAATTTATTTATTGCACTTTATACACAATTCCCCGATCACTTCACTAAATTCGCTCTAAAAACTTAACTCGTACAACCCAGGAACACTGCCGATCTATCACTTTCGCTTACTTACACCGATAGGTGTTTTCCATGAAACTGTCACTGAGTGAATAATTCCTTGTCATGAGCTCTGGCTATTTATAATGGGTTTATCCGAGTCTCGAACCTTCTCTGGTGTATGTTTTTCTGCTGGTTCTGGACTATTCTGGAAGTTACTAGATGGCGTCGGGTGTCATTGTTTGTGTCTTTGAGAATTTACTAGAAGTTTTTACTATGGCCCTCTACATGTTGGAAGAATATTCTAAATAGTTCTGGCAGATTTGAGAGAGATCATTGCCAAATCTATAACATTACCCTCTCCATAGTCCCTGTTCGTCCCGAACAGAGTCGTTCATTTCCGCAATGGCACCGTGGTACTTTGTTAGTCGGTCGAGATGTACCACTTTCATTTTTGTACGGGGTTTTTGATGTAATTGAATCCGATAGACGACATCGTTTAACCGGTTGATGATCTGGTTAGGGCCTTCCCAGTTGCGCTGTAGTTTCGGCGATCTGCCCTTCTGTCGTTTGGGATTGTATAGCCAAACTAAATCACCCTCTTGGAATCCTGATGAATTCGCCCGTTGATCATACCTCGTCTTCATGCGGTCGGTCGCCAAATCAATTTTATCTCTGACCAGGTTATAAATTGTGTTTAGTCGACATCGAAGATCCGAGACGTAATCTTTGGCATTCGTTGGTTGGTCTGGTGGCACTCCAAACATTAATTCCGCAGGGACTCGAATATTCCTTCCGAAAATGACTCGGGACGGGGTTTCTCCTGTTGTTGAATGCACCGATGTTCTGTAGGCCATTAAAAATAGAGGGATGTGCTGATCCCAGTCTTGTTGCCTCTCGCTGACGAGTTTGGATAGGTTTGAGTTCAATGCCCTGTTGAAACGTTCCACCATTCCATCGGACTGTGGGTGTAATGGAGTTGTCCTCGTTTTGTTTATTCCCAGCATTTGGCACACGTGTTTGAATATTTGAGATTCAAAATTGCGCCCTTGATCGGAGTGTAGTTCACGTGGCGCCCCAAATCTGCTCACCCAGTTAGTAACAATTTGTTCTGCGACGGTTACTGCTTCTTGGTTTGGAATTGCGTAAGCTTCTGGCCACTTGCTGAAATAATCAATGACCACTAGAATGTAGCGATTACCATTTTCTGATTCCGGAAATGGCCCAGCAATATCCACAGCAATTCTCTCGAATGGGACTCCCACGTTGTATTGTTGCATTTCTCCCTTTGATCTGCGGTGTGGGCCCTGACTTGATGCACACGTAGTACATTTACGGCACCAGTTTTCGACATCATCTCGGAGATGGATCCAATAGAACCTTTCTCGTATCTTTGCCAAGGTTCTGTTTACTCCCAAATGCCCACCGGAGGTACCTCCATGATATTCCTTCAAAACCTCCTCGACTTTACAATGCGGGACGATAGTTTGCATGTGATACGACTTTGCATCAGCGTTCTCCCATTTCCGTCTTAATAATCCGCCGTATAGGTGAAGGGAGTTCCATTGTGCCCAATAACACTTTAAGGTTTCACTGAATTGTGAGATGTCTTTCCACTCAGGCCGTTTCATTTCGTCCTTCCATGCCATGATCGGTGAAATATCTGGATCTTTACGTTGGGCGTCTTCCAGTTCTTGCTGATTCCATCCAGTCTTTGGTTCGGTCGTTATCCTCTGAATGGTTTCTCCGGCCTCTTTTCCTTCTACACGGTGACAATGCTTGCAGTTCGGTGGACAAGGACGACGTGAAAGCGCATCGGCATTACCGTGGATTCTTCCTCTTCGATGAACAATCTCGAAATCGTAGGATTCGAGCCTTTCGATCCATCTGGCTACTTGGCCTTCGGGGTTCTTAAACTGAAGTAGCCATTTAAGCGATGCGTGATCCGTTCGAAGAAGGAACTTTTGACCATAGAGGTATTTGTGAAAATGTTTTGTTGCTTCTACTATGGCTAGTAGCTCTCGGCGAGTTACGCAATAGTTCCTTTCTGATTTTGAGAGTACTCGGCTGTAGTAAGATAGCACTCTCTCCTGCCCATCGATCTCTTGTGATAGTATTGCTCCGATATCGACATTGCTGGCGTCAGTGTCTATGATGAAACCATGACCTGGTTTTGGATACGCCAGAACTGGGGAGTCGCAGAGTTGGTCTTTTATCCTCTCGAATGCTTCCTGGCACTGTTGACTCCATGTAAATGGCTTCCCTTTTTCTGTTAACTGATGCAGACATTTCGCCGTGTTAGCAAAGTCTTTTACAAATCGTCGGTAATATGTCGCTAAGCCTAGGAAGCTGCGCAGCTGGTGTTTATCACTCGGAGTAGGCCTATTTTTCACCGCCAGTATCTTCTCCGGATCTGTCTTTACGCCATCAGCTGAAACGATGTGACCCAAGTACTTGACTTCTGCACTAAACAAAGTGCACTTTTTCGGACTCAGCTTTAATTTTGCCGCTCGCAGTCGCTGGAATACTTCCTGCAGATTTTTTAGGTGTTCATTGAATGTTTTTCCGATAACGATCACATCATCTAGGTAAACGAGACAAGTTTTCCAACTCAGACCACGCAAAACGAATTCCATCAGTCTTTCGAACGTAGCTGGAGCATTGCACAGGCCAAATGGCATTACGATGAACTGCCACAGTCCACTGCCGACAGAGAATGCTGTCTTCTCTCTATCTTTTTCATCTATCTCCACTTGCCAGTAACCACTCTTCAGGTCCAACGTTGAGAACCATTTAGCATCGGTCAGGGTGTCCATGATATCGTCGATTCTAGGTAGTGGATAGCTATCCTTTTTCGTAACATCATTTAGTCGCCTGTAGTCCACACAAAAACGTGTACTGCCGTCCTTCTTCTTTACCAGCACTACTGGCGATATCCACGGGCTCTTTGATTCTTCGATGATTCCCTGATGCTCCATAGTTTTGACCATTGAATTGACTTCTCCTTGTTTCGCTAATGGTACTCTTCTTGGAGGTTGACGTATCGGTGTAGCACTTCCGGTATCTATACGATGTTTCACTAAGTTTGTTCTGCCATAGTCGTCATCACCGGTGGAAAAGACGTCGCTAAATCCTTCGATTAGATCTACTGCTTGCTTGTGTTGTTCTCCTCTAAGGTTGCTTGACTGAAGAAGTGTTGATGTTACATTGTCCTTCCTTCTTGGCTTATTTTTAGAGGGTACGTTATGTGGTTCTGCCTTGTCGATACTCGTCACCGCCGATATTGGTTCACAGCTGCCAATTACATCTCCTTTCTTTACGCTGGTAGTGCTGTCCGCAACGTTCAGGACTCTTATTGGTACCATCATTCTCTCATTCCTTTTTACGAGCGTTTTTCCTAGTATCAGACTTCGTAATGCAGGTGTCGTTTCCGGTTCTATGAGGTAGAATCGGTGGTTCCCGGGATCACCATCGAGCTCTGCCCAAATAACATTCTCAGATGACTTTGGTATGTCCGAATCTTCGCATAATACAACTCGCAGCTTTGTTGTTTTGGAGGATGTTATTTCCATCGGGATTTCAATATTCCGCCACTTCATTATTCGTTGTCCTAAGTCCAGCTGGATACCGTGTGGTTTCAGAAAATCCATTCCAAGGATACACTCATCGGTAATGTCAGCTACCACGAATACATGCGAGAAGGTCAAATCCCCAAGTTGTATGTCACGGGCTATTTCTCCATGGACCGTTGTAGTTTCTCCTGTAGCAGTGCGAAGTGCGTACTTCTTGGTGTTGTGAAGCCAAGTACGATCTACGAGGTCAGATCTTAGCACTGACCGTGTTGCGCCTGTGTCGACTGTTATGATGCAGTTTAATTTGCCGACTCGACCACTCATACATAAGTCGTTTTCACAACGATGTAGTCGAGAAACTGCGATGATGGTTCCGGGGGCGTCGATTCTACCAGCCAACTTCTGCCCCATGAAGTTGGCCTTTACTCGTTTCCCGGACTGTCACTAGGCGAAGCGTGCTCTCGTGACGGTTCGCCCCTTCCTCCTCTTTGTTTAGCGCGCAGCCGGAACAGTAGTTGGTCGCTCTTCAGGGCTTACGGCAGTCGCGTCTTAAGTGTCCTGTTTGTCCACAATTCCAGCATCGGGGGGCACCAGATCCTTCGCTCGGCTTGATGTACTCTGCTCTCTGACACACACACTCTTCTACTATTTCTCGGACTCGATAGTTACTCCGCGAGCTTTGCTTGGCAGCTTCGAACGTCAGCCCATATACTAAGGCTTCGCCAATCGTTTTCCTACCTGCCAATTTCAACGCCTGTAGCAGCTCTCTGTCCTGTACAGAATTGCTGCGAAAACAGCTGTATCGTTGCGTTGCTCTGTTTGCGCATTAGGCAGCGATAATAGTGTGAGTCGTTCAATATCGCGTGCCAGCTCTTGAAGTGTTTCACAATTCTTTTGAGTTCGGTTGTAAAGTTGCGTTTTGTAGATCTCTCGCATGTGGTCACTGCCATAATGAAGATCCAATGTCTGGACTAACGTTGAAAAGTCTTGTTGTTGCTCCTGCGGAATCGTTTGAAGAACCTCTGCTGGTGGACCTCTTAGCGCCAATATAAGAGCTGTTCCCCGTTCTAGATCATTCCAATGGTTGTTTCTTGCGGCGGCTTCAAATTGGGTGTTATAAATAGCCCACGGTGTTTGTCCATCGAAGATTGGAGCCTTGAGACCCTTGTGCGCAACATGTTCTGTCTTGATGACGCCAGTCGCCTTCACATTATCGAAGTCTCTTTTTAGGCGTTCGACTTCTTCTGCAATTCCGGATGTCTTTTCCGTAATTTGTTCTTCGAAGATTCGAAGTTTCTTTTCAACGTTTTCTTCTATGGCCTTACCCATGGTGTCTATTTTATCATTTTGCAGCTCCAATTTTTGGTTAAGGTCCTTTGAAGTCTGGTCTAATTTCTCTAGTTTCTGATTAATGTCCGCTGATTGTTGTTTAATGTCCACCGATTGTTGTTCAAACTTCTGACGCATGTCCGCTGATTGTTGCTCTAATTTCTGATTCATGTCCGCAGATTGTTGTTTAATGTCCAATGATTGTTGCTCTAATTTCTGATTCATGTCCGCAGATTGTTGTTTAATGTCCAATGATTGTTGCTCTAATTTGTTCATCATTTGTTGCATTAGCTGTGTTAGAGCATCCGATGTACCAGAGCACTCATCTCCACGAGCTTCTTTGATTTGGAACTCGAAACTATCTGCATCCTCACCCTCAGCCTGGAGTGTCTCGATCATACGGCTGACAAGTTCAGACTTGCTCCCTGTCGTAGGTAACTCGCGTCTACTGAGCTCTTCCTTCAGCTCCGCTAATTTTAAGTCCTTTAAATAACGCGGCATTTTCACTACCGATTATTTTAAGTTTTTCTGCGATCCGAATTCACTTAAATTTTCTCCACTAATTAAAGTCACTGCTCACAAAAGCACTCGAGAATATTCGATTTCACAAAACTCTCACTGTCCGTTCGAGAATTTTAGTTCCGCGATTTTACTTCGCTAATTAAAGTCACTGTTCACTAGAGCACTCGAGAATATTCGATTTCGCAAAATTCTCACTGTCCGTTCGAGAATTTTAGTTTCACTTTTCCGCTCTCACAAAATTATCCGTTCCGAGAATTTTTAATTTCACTCGCGATTTTTAACCCGAATTTATCCTTGAAATCCCACTCTTCTGACACCAATTGTTGCGAGCTAGGGGTTCGCCAGATTCCAAAGAAAACTCAATTCGTTTTAAAATATAAGGATAATTTATTTATTGCACTTTATACACAATTTCCCGATCACTTCACTAAATTCGCTCTAAAAACTTAATTCGTACAACCCAGGAACACTGCCGATCTATCACTTTCGCTTACTTACACCGATAGGTGTTTTCCATGAAACTGTCACTGAGTGAATAATTCCTTGTCGTGAGCTCTGGCTATTTATAATGGGTTTATCCGAGTCTCGAACCTTCTCTGGTGTATGTTTTTCTGCTGGGTCTGGACTATTCTGGAAGTTACTAGATGGCGTCGGGTGTCATTGTTTGTGTCTTTGAGAATTTACTAGAAGTTTTTACTATGGCCCTCTACATGTTGGAAGAATATTCTAAATAGTTCTGGCAGATTTGAGAGAGATCATTGCCGAATCTATAACAATATATTGGTTCTTTTCTTCGAACCAACTGGCCACTTGAGGAAGAAAAACATCCTTGAGAACTTTGGTCGGAGTTCGTGGTAGCTTCGACAAAATATAAAGCTCCGAGTCATTTCCCAAAGATCACACCCCATATCATCAATGCTATCGGGTGCTTTATCCTTTGCTCAACACATTCAGGCAGCAATCTTCCACCTGGTCTTCTTCTTGCATAAATTGCTTGCTCTTCAGTCACTTTGATCCGGCATTCATCAGTGAAGCAAACCTGTGAGAATTTTCAATTCCAAATATTTAATATACTTGAGATAAAATAAAATAAACTTATGCTTACATTTTCCCAGTTAGATGTTGAGAAGTGTTTATGCGTCTTTCCCCAAGCCAGTCTTTTCTGTATCATTGCAGGAGCTAATTTCGGTATTTTGGTTGTTCTTCTGCAGTCGAAATGCGCTTCTTTCATCCGACGTCTTAGAGTGTGCTCTGAAAATTCAACGCCTTGATCCGAAACCATCTTATGGACCGCTTTTATTGAAACCTTTCTGTTCCTTTCAATAATTGAAACAACTTTCCTGTCAGTCCGTGGTTTTGTTTTTCGTACAGTTTTGTAATGCTCCCTCTTGTCCAATAGAATAGATGTTCTCCCCCATCTACAATTTTTTTTATATTTCTTACTGACGATTGTGAAATATTGCACATTTTAGCAATTTCCCGTTGCGAAAAAGTCTTTTTCTTCAATAAATTTTTCACATTTTTTTTATGTCACTAGAAATGTCCTTTTTTTCCCCATTATGCCCGAATTTTTACTACTGCACACTGAGCTCTGTTAAAAAAATATTACTTTTAAGTTTTTACCGAAATGTGCGATAAAACCCTATTCGTACACTGTATTCACCCACAAGAATAATTTAAATGTCAAAAAGACCCGTTGACACTCGGTTATATACAGGACGAAAATTTTCAAATTTTCATAAAATAAACTAAAAATGAAATTCCTCTAGAATAGTATGAATTAAGATAATAAAGCAAGGTAATAAATGCATTGCAAAACAGCCAGGGTATTTACTGCTATTAAAATATGGAAATACCCACAAGGGACTTATACCTGTGGTCATTATTGTTTTATTTCGAAGAAAAATGCTTTGAGTGTAATTCCTTGGCCAGGTACTGCATATGTATTTATTTATTTATTTAGAATTCATCAACAAATGATTACTTACAAATTATACTACCGTATAAATTACAAAGATTACAGTGAAAACATCATATTGTTATTTTAACAAAGCTGATTTTATCTGATCAATATTAAGATTAAAATCAATGTTGCTATAATTAACGTTAAAAGCCCTTGAAATGGAAGTTATCGGTTCGTGCTGGCCGTAATTAGTGCGATGGAATGGAATGTCGAGAAGTACGTAGTCTCTCAAGAATCGAATTATTTTGAAGGAGAGAGCTCCTAACAAGTGCGGAAAGTCAATCTCACCTGAAATTAATTTTACTGCGACTGCAGCACTAAGAATTAATCGCCTATGTTCGAGTGACTTCAACGAAAGTAGTTGAAGTCGTTCTTGATAAGGAGGAAGACATACCGGATCTGACCAGGGAAGACCTTTAAGAGCAAATCTTAAAAATCTTCGCTGTACAGACTCTATCCTATTGATATGAATATCATAATACGGAGTCCAAACAGGGCAGGCATATTCAAGAATTGAACGAACAAAAGCACAGTAAAGTGTCTTTGTAATGTGGGGGTCGTTAAAGTCTTTACACCATCGTTTTACAAAGCCCCAACTGGAGTTAGCCTTGATACCAATACAATCGACATGGTCGTCGAAGGTAAATTTATCATTGAATAGTACACCTAAATCGCGTACTTTGCTTAATTTCTGTAAAGCAATTCCCTCTAAAATATAGATAAATTCGAATGGATTATTTTTCCTGGAGAAAGATGCCATGGTGCACTTCCCAACACTCAAAGGCATACAGTTTAAGGTACACCAGTCAAAAAATAGCTTTACGTCATTTTGCAAAAGTAGATAATCATTCGTACAGGTGATAGTACGAAATATTTTCGCATCGTCAGCATACAAGAGAATATTAGAGTTGGATATGACCGAACTCACGTCATTAATGAATAAAATAAACAGAAGTGGACCAAGATGGCTACCCTGAGATACACCAGAAGTGTTAGGAATAATCGATGAGACAGCATCTCGAAATTGTACTTGTTGGGTTCGATTAGAAAGATAGGAATTGATCCACGTAGTAAAAATAGCAGGAAATCCGAGTGAGCTAAGCTTGTATATTAGTAAGTTGTGATTAATTTTATCAAAGGCCTTACTAAAATCTGTATATATACAGTCAACTTGTTTGCCTGCTTCAATCGCTGGAATCACAAAATTTGAAAATTCCAGCAGGTTTGTTGTTGTGGATCTGCCTTTGATGAATCCGTGCTGGGTTGGGCTAATTATTGATTTGCAATGAAAGTACATTACGTCACAGAAAATTGCCTCAAATAATTTTGGAACACTAGACAGCCTAGCTATATGCCGGTAATTACATACGTCGTTCCTTTTGCCTTTCTTGAACAGGGAGTTATTGTCGAGTATTTCCATAGACTAGGGAAAACCCCACAACGAAGAGATGCGTTAAATAAGGAGCTCAGTGGAGATAAAAGTGCAGAGGAGCACCTTTTAAGCACAACAGACGGTATACCATCTGGGCCACTATTGAAACTCTCAGAGATGTTCATGATGAACTTCGATATAGTGGACTCATCTGTAATGAGATCCTTCATCTCAAGTGTAGTAGAGGGAAATTTTGTCAAGTATTGAAAACTCTTAAAATTAATATCACAGTCTGGGGCGTCAAATGCAGCAAGAAAATGATCCCCGAAAAAGTTGCTAATTATTTTGGGGTCCTCGCTAACTTCCCCGTCAAAAGACAGAGTCGCAGGAAAAACATCTGTTCGCCTTTTAGAATTAACGAAATTCTAAAACTGCTTAGGCCTGTCTTTAATAGCTTTTTTCATATCAATCAGATAACATTGATAGACCTATTTTGAATTGGTAAGAAATAAATCGCGTAGCTCAGAATACTTCTTATAGTCAGATTCAATCCTTGAGAGACAGTACGTCTTCCATGCTTTAGTTTTCAAATTTTTTAGATTTACTAAATCGTCGTCAAGCCATGGAAATCTTTTACATGAACTATGACTCGTAACCGGCACGCACCGAGTGAAACAACCAAAGATAATATTGTAAAAATTATTAACAGCAATTTCAATGTCTGTTTCGTTAAGTACGCACGACCAATCACGTTTTGAAATATCTTCATTCAAGGCAACAAAGTCAGCTTTATTAAAGTTAAATCGATGAGAAATAGCAGTATCAAAATTATTAACATTATCAGCACCAGTATTTGAAAAGCAAATAGCATGAAACGCAGGATGGCGTGCTGATTCTGGAAGCAAAGGTGAGTTGCATCTGTTGATCGTTAAGTATATCAAATCCGAGCAGAACACTAGGTCGAGAAATGTTCCGAACGAGTTTGGTATTGGATTAGATTGAAGTAAGCCCGTTGAAAACATACTATCCAAAAATTTTGCATCTTGCCGTGAACAGGAAGAAAGAGCTGGCAGTAGGCAATCTTCATTGTCGGAGAGAGACCAATTGACAAGAGGCATGTTGAAGTCTCCAAATACGAGTATCTCATCACAAGATTGCATAAGAGTACTGACATAATCAATTCCATTGTATACTGCCTCGTAGATAAGGGTGATAGTGGCGATATATATAAAATTACGATATATAGTTTCTTGTCCTGAAGTGCGAGAACGACGCATAATATTTCAATATCAGTAGCTTCAGTGATGACGACAACTTCTGCCGGAAATTGACTTCGAACCGCACAGAGGACTCCACCACCAACATTGGCATCCAAAAGTTCAAGATGACGATCACGGCAAAAAATTTGATATTCAGAGTCAAATAGTTCAGCATCATGGAAAGCCATGTCTCGTTGAGACAAATTACGTCAAAGCAGGATCCAGCAGCAGCGATGTAAAGTTTACGGGTTTTGGTTCGCATAACACTTACGTTGGCGTAGTATATTGAGATGGAGCCATCCCGTTTTTTGAGTTAGTGTCAAAACGATGCTGTATTGAATTGTTTCGACTCTTTGGAACAAATTCCCTTACGATTGGTGAAATCGGCCAACAGTTGGATGTGGAAACCATATCAAAACAGGATGTCGGCAACACGACTCTAAACGAAGACACCAGAGGCGGACCACGATGAGCAGCTGAAGCTAATTTTCTACATGAAATAGCATTTTGAGATATACTAATATTATCATGGTTCAATATATTCATGATGTTAGTAAGAACATCCACCTTAATGGTTACAAAATATGAATTTTTTACGATAAGTAATTTCGAAGATACAATCATTTGAAAAAACAATTCGGCCGACAATTTGTTTTTAGCCCCCCCCCCCCTCTCCCCTTTTCGGACGTCAATGGATAAAAGAATTAAATTAAAGTTTGTCAAACAATCCTCTCTATATCTCTACTGATTTTCAACTTCCTATCTGCATTCGTGGTGGAGATAGGTATTAGCAAGTGCAGTTTTTGACTCTTTCCCTCCCCCGCCTCCCCCTTCCACATAACATCCCCAAAAATTTAGAAAATAGAGTTCACTTATCCAATCAGCAATCCACCAAAAAACGAAAATTCTATCTTTAATGGTCTCGGAGTTATGAGTCCATATGTACGGTGTACGGCGGACGGCGTATGGCGGGACGGATTTTTTTTTTCCATTTTTAGGCTAATTTAGTCATGAAACGCGAAAAAAAAAATTTCAGGGTAACAAATTTTATTTTCTGTGTCAATCACAATACTTTATTATTAGAATAATAAAGTAATTAAAAGTATGATCATATTGTTGGGTTGAATGATCGGACATGCTTTACTTGAATATGATTATGTTGCATGTTCGAACATTCACCCAATTGCTTTAAATTCTTAGATTCTATGTTCGGTGTCCGAACAGCGAGAGTTAGGAGAACTGAAAAAATAACAAAAAAATAAACTGCCAACAAGTCGGGCGAAACTTTATTATTCTTGGGACAAGTTGCGGATGAGTGGAAAGTCAATATGCAGGTTAGAGTGGTTAGGGAAGGCTAAGTGAAAGGGAGTTCTTGGGCAGGACTGTTAACAATATTTCATTCGTTTCTGTAAGTTTGGTTTTTATGAGGGGAGGAGTAGGGGTAATAGTAAGGGTGGGTGGATGTTAATAGCTTTTTAATTAATTGCTTGAATCACGTCCAATATTCTCTGTATAGAATGTGTTTCATAGACGAAGTTGCATAGAATTTTCATAAAATTCGGTGTATTTTACTTTCATGAAACCGAACATTTGTATGGGAGGGGGTAGAGAATATAGGGCAATCGTAAAATTTGATACGCAGTTTTATTTCGCGTCTCTTGTAAGGTGCTTGTATAGAATTTCAAGTTCGTAGCTTTTAGTTTTTTGGTTATTAGTTGATTTAATGAAATTGGTCGAAATCATACTTTTGTATGGGAGGGGGTAGAAGCGCAAGCGCGATTTCAAAACTTTTAAAGCAACTTCATTTGAATTATTTTTATAAGTTTTTATGCCAAATTTGAAATTGATAGCTTTTAAGAGTTAGCTGATAACTGATTTCTTAAAAGTGCTCGAAAAAATAATTTTGTATGGGAGGGGGTAGAGGAGGTAAAGGAATCGTAAAACTTGTGATGCAATTTTCTTTCATTTTTATTGTAAGGTGCTCGTACGAAATTTCAAGTTCGTAGCTTTTAATTTGTTGGTTATTAGTTGATTTAATGAAATTAGTCGAAATCATACTTTTGTATGGGAGGGGGTAGAAGGTCAAGCGCGATTTTAAAACTTTTAACGCGATTTAATTTTAATTATTTTTGTTAGTTGTTATGCAAAATTTCAAATTGATAGCTTTTAATAGTTAGGTGATAATTGATTTCTTGAAAATGGTCGAAAAAATAATTTTGTATGGGAGGGGGTAGAAGTGTTAAAGGTTTTCGACCAGTTAATATTTCGTATATTTAGGGATTTTTTTTAAATGCATTTCGCAAATTTTCAAATTTCTACCTTAAAATTTCACTCAAAAATTTTCAGTTTATGTGTTTTTTTCAATGCACATGAAACACCTTGTGCACGTTAGACCGGGGGGGTCGGTTTATAACAAATATGGATCAAGTTATTATTATTTTTCTATGTGGATTAAATATAGGTATTCACATGCAAAATTTTAACTTTGTATCTTTTACCAGAGCCCTAAAAAAATCACTCAAAGTTTTCGATATTTTAACTTATTACCTCCCTCCCCTTACACCTCCCAACTTAAAATTTTTACCAAAATTAACTATTATGTAGTTCTACAATCTGACAAATTTTTGATTTGATATCTGTACTATTTTTGGAGATATAAGGATTTGTAATTTTGAAAAGTGCGCCATTTTTGAAATGCTCCCCATTTCCCCTCACTACTATTATTTCAACATGTTATATTTTTTTTATATTTGCCTAGTATAGCTTAATATAAGTTATAAGTTTCAATTACATAGCTTAAGAGATAGTTGAGATATTAATTTTTAAGTGTTTTTCTTTGCACCCCCCCTGACCCTCCCCCTTACAATAATTAGCCGCTTTCTAAGCTGGTTCCGATGAAACTATATGCCACCTTGACGGTCTCTAAAAATGGTTTTGTTACGATAAGTAATTCCGAAGATATAATCATTTGAAAAAAAAATTCGGCCGACAATTGGTTCTAAGCCCCCCCTTTTCGCACCCCAATGGATAAAAAAATTAAATTATTTTTAAAAGTTGTCCCACAAGCCTCTCTATATTAATGTTGAGTTTTAGCTTCCTAGCTCTTACCATGGTTGAGATATTTGAATTCGTATTTTTCGGTTTAAGCACTCCCCCCGCCTCCCCCCGAACCCGTATACCCCGGAAAATAGGTATCCGCCTGAGATTCGCAACTATCTACAATCCCCCCAAAAATGAACTTTCTATCTTGAAGGGTTTGGGAGTTAATGTGCGCTGAGCGTACACGTCGGCGTACGGCGTACGGCGTACGGCGTACGGCGGACGGCGGACGGCGTACAGACAGACGGATTTTTTTTTTTTGCATTTTTAGGCTAATTTAGTCATGAAACGCGAAAAAAAAAAATTTCAGGGTAGCAAACTTTTTTTTTTTTTTGTGTCGATCACAATACTTTATTATTATAATAATAAAGTAAAATGATAATTATGAAACCGGGCATTTGAATTCTAACATAATGCTTCCTAATTATATAGTGTAATACAAAGTAAATAATAAACGAAATTTCAGCTTCAATGCATCCAACATCACCTACCTATTACTTACCTATTATTATTAAAAGTTAACCCAGTACAGAGGTTTGTATGCCACGAAATGAAACTCTTTAAACTGGCGCACCACAGGCCTTGTTAAAGTGAGTACAGAAATTATAGGACATCCAACTCCAAGCATGGTGACTGAAGAACTAACCGCTAACTTCTTTTGATTTCGGGAAACCTTTTAGAACACTTAAACGTCAAGAAAGAATTGGCTGAACAATATTCATTAAAAAATTACGTTCTTGTTTTGTATACAGATGGCTCAATGAATTCGCTTGTTCATTACCCTTAAAGCCACTGTGTCTTGGGGTCCAATGAGGGTTACTCTGTTTTTATACCCTAGTTCTATTAGTACCTGAGGGTAATCCAACACGAGCTTTGGTCGTATTTGAGATTATTTTAAATCCACGATTGCTGCCTTACTGCCAGAGAAAATATAAATGACTTGATTTTGGTCTGCACTATTTATAGTCGCCCGAATACGTAGTTTTTATTCTCCCGAATATATATATCCATTGCATGTTTTTAAGCTTAGAGAATAGAGAGAGCTCATTCATACTGGCGTAGATGCTAGTACGTACCCCAAATACTATAGCACCTACTCCCATTTTAGAACCATCCAGATGAATTATTGTTTTTCTCTTGTACTACTAAATTTTAAATTAACTCGTCATTAACTCGAACTCGTTGAACAGATCACGAAGCTGTTCTTGATCATCCGCCATCGAAGTAAGAAGAGCTTTTAAAAATTCAACAAAAAACCTCTCATTACAGTTTGAAATTACTCTTTGGTTATTCTAGCTAAGTTCTAATATCAAATGGGATTTTTTTTTTCGGCGAAACCTTTTTAAGGATTTCAAACACGTTCATACTAATTCCTTTAAGTCATAATTCAAACAAACTAAATGAATCTAATCCAATTCAATGAAAAACTTTAAATGTTTAATTAAACATTTCGATGAAAAACAATTTTCGCGAAATCAATATTCACTCAACAAAAAGGAAGAATTTTCTACGACGAAATTCTTTCAATTAAGCTGTTGTATAAATCTACTTATACCACAGCAGTGTACAAAAATTTTCCTTGATGCTGATATTTTTAGAATGATAAGTGCTCTCTTATTATCAATATTTATTCGACATCGTTTGCAGATAATCGATTGCTCTTAAGCTCGAAAGACGAAGAAGGAAAATCTGAAGGACGTAACGGAACTAACAGTGGGTACTCGAGAACACTTGTGTATCGAAATGTCTAGACATTCCTATTTAAAGTTTTCGATATTGTCCTAGAGTATGGTCATCCATATTCCTTGTTCATTGCGCTCGATGCACTTTCCCAAACAACTTTGAGATTGTCGCTATGGAATTAAGAATTAACGAAAAGTGGTAAAATGTCGTTTTTTGTGTGATTTAAAGGCAATTGTAAAATTTCCGGAGTTGTTGTGGAGAGAAAGTGCAACTTGAATGATTTTATTTTGAAAATTGTATAAAATTCGATAAATGGATAAATAGGAGTTTGAATTTTGTTTTATAAAATATTCAAGTCTTAATTGATTGCATTAGTTAACTATAAATTTAGGAAAAGATCGCATTTGAAACAAAAACTAAAAGGAGTCCCACCAGATTACGGTTAACCCGAAATGGGTCAACTGGTAATTCCCAGCAAAGGAACTGGAGTATCCCAAAAATAAGACCTGCATAGAATTAGACTAGCTAGGGTGTAGCCTAGTGGGTAGCCTATTGGTTTTGTAATGCGAAGGTCGTGAGTTCAAATCTCGGTCGGCGCAATTATTCCAGCACATTGCCTGCTTAGTTATACCTTGGTTACCTCAATATACGAAAATAAAAAAATTCCTAGAAAGATGATTGCGTGAAGGGCTAACAACTCTTCCACAATAAGTAATGAAAAATGTTAAGGAACCTGAATATCAGGAGGCCAAGGTTCGATTTGGGCTGTAGCGCCATTGCAGAAGAAGTAGAAGAATTAGACTATTATTGTGAGTCGATCCAGATTCCAGTACTCCAAGCACTACGATCAAAGGTCTTGCGCTTTATCTCAGGATACTTTTTCTTGAGGCACGTGGGTGTACCTAGTGAGTAGTGTGTTGGTCTTCAGTGCGAAGATCGGAAGTTCAAGTTCTGGTCGATGCATAGCTCTACCGCACTGTCTAAGCGGGCATATCTGGATTATATCAATCTACGAACAAGAAAATTCATAGATAGAGGGTTGTGCGAAGAGCTAACAACCCTTTTACATCAGCAAAAAAAAAAAAAAAAAAACAGAATTGAGGGTAACTGAAGATCAGGTGGCCAAAGTCCAATTTGGGCTGCAGTGCCATTGAAGAAGAAGTCCTAGATTTTCTGTGCCATTTTTATTTCCTTCAGAATTTGGAGGATTTATGCGAAATTAAACAAGTATTTATGAAGTGCTTATGGGCTATAGCGACGTCGCTAGAAGTACCCTCCAGGCAGCAGTCACTAACACCAACGGTTTGCTATGCATTATATCAGAGTCGATATAGCCTCAGATCTACTATTCATTGGTAAACATTCTGAGGGATCACTTGTTAGGTAATCCACCATCTAAACCAAGCTTTTTGAAGTACGACATTGAGCCAGATTATCTTAGGATAACTTGTGCTGATCAAAATACTCTGGTCTTTCTTCAAGAGGAGGTTTCCAAAATGAACGAGCTCTCGAAGGACATCAAGGTACAGATGGTGGGAGGTACCGAGGCTCCTAGATTGACGAAATCGTCTGTATGAATCCCGGGTATCATTGGATTCCCTGGGCTCCTATTGCAGGAATGAAGCTGCAAAACAACCTTTTCACCACGAAGGTATGGAAGTTGTTCCAAAGAGATTAAAAAGGGAAGAGCCAACTTTTTGTTCTTGGAATTGACCTAAGCTCCCTGGAAAGGTTATCTGTAGCAAAAGGATTCTCAGATTGTGGACACAACAAATACCGGCTACTCCGACTCTACAGCAACACTTATTAAGAGGACACCCGGATGTTGCATGTCCTGGAACCGTGGTTAGCTTGCTATTACCACTTCTAGGCTAGTGCAATTAAACTTTTAAGTTCTTAATGGACCCATACAGGTAAGCTACGGTCATATGTCGATGCAAAAACGCACTGAAATTTACGCTGATTCCACAATTTAGCAGCCCAGTTCAAACTACGAGGCTCTGGGAGAGGTAATTTAACAGAGCACCAAAGTTTGTTCAGCTGGTTTCATCATACCAGCCATATGAAGCAAGGGATGTTCCAACGACTGACCTGTGCCAGCTTGTCCAGTCCAACACAGGCATTTGGTAATTGGTTGTGATGCCAATGTCCATTACACCTACTAGTCTAGCACAGACTATAACGATCGCGGTAAGTCAATTCCAGAATTCCTTAGCATGATGAATCTAATTGTTTGTAATGTCAGTATAAGACTCGCCCCTAAATTGAGTAAAAAGCGAGTTTATCATCTTGACTCTTGCAACTAATTCTAAATCACTAATAGTCGGTGACTAGAGGGTTTCGAAAGAAGCAGCCTTTTCAGACCACATGTGGATAAGATTTGAAATAGTGGGATCAACCAGAAATAGCCGGCCTTACAGCAACCCAGCAAGAACGGCTTGGGCTAAATAGCAGAAGCTACTAAGCAATAGACAATCGGCAATGGTTCCTCAGCCTATAAAAGTACCAGATGTCTTAGGTAAAAGAGTTTGTGTAGTAACAAATATATTAACTACCTTCTACAATAGCTCCTGTCCTCAGAAGTTTGCTACGAATAGTAAGAACGCTGTCTGGTGGAAATACAATCTTGATTTTCCGAAAAAAAGACGTGCGTGGGAACTCTTTACCAAAGCAAATTCCACCAAACGTTACACAGACTGGGACCAATACCAAACAGCAGTTACACTGTATAAAAAACATAACAGGGCTACGATTGCGCGTAAAGCGCAATTTTACGATACTCTAGATGAAATAAAATTTTTTGTGATTCCAAGAAATTTCGTATTTTTTCCCCATCATGTTAAAGCAGCTATAAAAATATTTTATACAAAATGCTTACTCCAAAAATTGAATGGGAACTGAGAAAATTAGTGAGTTAGATTTAGTGAAAATGTGCAGTTTGTATGGGAGGTGGTAGAAAGAGTGATGGGATTTAAGTGATTTTTTCAGAAATAACTAGGAATATTATAAAATTGATATCCCTTAAATTTCAGACTAGTGCCATTCATACCTTTCAAGAAAATCGATTTTTTGTGAAGTTGTGAAACTGTGTCATATTGTATGGGAGGGGGTAGAAGCAATGAAGCTAATCAAATATTTTTTTCTGGTCATAGTGATAATACTAATTAAGTATTTATTACAAAATATGAGCTCAATAAATGTTATATGTTCTGAGAAAATCGTCTTAGAGCATTTCATATGAAAGTGTAGTTTGTATGGGAGGGGGTAGAAGGAGAGGGAGGATGCATCGTCTAATTTTTTTTGACCGTACTAACAATTTTGAATAAATATTTGGTGCACAATTGTAGCTCGCTAAATTGAATACACACTGACTAAATTGGCTTTGAGTAATTCATGACAAGTACAGTTTGTATAGGAAGTGGTAGAAGGAGGAAGAGCACACGCATAATTTGTATACGGTAGATTGATATTATCATAACAGTAACATATTCCAAATTTCAGGCCAATAGCTTTTATACTTTTTGAGCAATTCCGTTTATTGTCAAATTGCGCAATTGTGTCATTTTGTATGAGAGGGGTTAGAAGGGGTGGAGCGATTTGGCCCGTTCACGAATTTGACCTTAATTTTTTGTCAAAAACGACGTGTACAAAATTTGAACTATCTACGTCAACGCGTTCTCAAGCTAGAGAGCGCATGGACGTACGGACGGACATCCGGTTTTGAGATTTTTGAGTGATAATATTAACTTCTGTATCATTAATTTTTTTCTCCCAGTCTTATTTCTTAGCGTTACAAACTTTAGAGCAAACTTATAATACTCTCAGATTTCATCTACAGTATAAACAGTTAAGAGCCGTCAAACGAAAATCATGAAAAAGATTCTGTGAAGAAATCGGTAACGCCAATGATACCGCAAGGATAAAGAGGACTCTATCCAAAAACCCATACATACTTGAACTACAGGATAAATATTATGGTTAGTAGACGGAGTCAATTGGCGAGTCCCTTAATTTTTTAATGCAAACACATTTCCTCAGATGCCTTGAGCCCCAGCCACAAGGTCGATCGTATCCTAAATAATTTGGAACTAGTAGATAAAGTCGCGATGCAAGAAAACATAGGAATTGCAATCAGTCCTACCAAACCTCACAAGTCACCAGAACTGGAGGAAGTTCATCTCGCTATGATCCAGAATGCGGATGAAACGATAATTCAGTACCTGGCTGACATATACAAAGCTTGCATAAGTCTCTGCTACATACCGAAGCTACAGCAAGAGGTTAAAGAGATTTTTATACCTAAGCCAGGTAGTGTATTCTATAACATCCCGAAGGCTTAGCGACCCATCACCCTAACTTCGTTTTTTCTTAATGGCCTGGAAAGACTCGCGGACAGCTACCTTTGTGCAAATCTGAAACTCTCGGTTAGATGCCCACACCAACACGTCTATCTAAATGGCAGGCGTTACATGTGGCGTAGCCGCCGTAGAAAAGATTCGTATTATAAAGGGGAAGTACTCGGTGCCTTTCTAGACGTGGAAGGCGCATTTAACCACATCAACATCGATGCCATACTAGGTGCCTTGTGCAGCCATTGTGTGAAGCATCTCTTGACTTCTTTTCTCACGAAAAGTCGTAGCACGAATGAGTGAAGATGCAAGAAAAGGCTCTGTCTACAAAGGAACACCACAGGGCGGCATAATATCGCCTCTCTTGTGGGTCATAAACATGAATGAACCCATTTCCATATGAAATCCCAACTGCTACCCCACATTTGCATATGAAGATGATTTTCTAATCATAGTAACTGGTAAGTTAAAGAAAGTTCTAGGTGACATTCTCCAGTCCACAACTGCAACTGTTAAACAGCTGGGTACTACATAATGGACTTACCATCAACCCTCAAAAAATAGATCTGGTCCTCTTCTCTAGAAGAAGAAGACCACGTGCTTTTAATCCATCAAACATTCAGGGTATCAATATGGTCCTCTTGAAGGTTAAATATTTAAGTCTCATTCTTGATAGTAAATTATGCTGGTAAGTCAACATTCAAGAACGCGCAGAAAAAGCTACCGCAGCCTTCTTCGCTTCCAAAAAGATATTTGGCTTGAGATGGGGCCTTAAGCCGAACCATATCCACTGGGTGTATACAAGTATTGTTAGACCAATTATTTGCTATGGCTCGCTGGTATCGTGGTCAGTGGTGGTAATAAGAACTAACGTAGCACCTTTACAGCTAATCCAATAGACGGCATGTTTGTGTATTACATGTGCTCTTAGAACCAACTGCAGCCCAGTAGGTAATTCTCTCACCTCCATTAGATTAAAAACCTCTAATTCGTGATCAGGTCCACAAATTGGTTATGGCAAAATTTTAAACGTCACTAGAGACGTCACTTCACTTTTAGACTACGAGTATGATTCCATGAAAAAACCACAGTTTGAGAAACGAAAGTTTCACATTAAGTTTCCTGAACGAAATGAATGGGTAAAAAGACAACAAGCGCTTGTGTAGGCTCTCATCTCTGTACTTTTTTTTTACAGAATGACCTGTGTTATAGGCAATTTAGGCCTTTATGTGCAATGCATGTTTGCTAAAGCTGTACGTATTCAGGCTGCAAATCGCGTGTGACATCCTTAGCAGAGATTGCGAGAAAGACGAAGAACCGATCGAACATTATCTTTGTCACTGTCCGCAAATCTCCAACAGTAGTCTGCTTTGCTTAGGCTCTAGATTATTCTCGGAACTAGACACCCTTGCATCAAGAATTCGAGCCTGCTTCAGTTAGCAAACCATACCAAGTTGATTAACAACCATCTCATAGTCAACAGGGAGGGTACAATCGGCCCAACAATATGGCAGTGCAGTGTTGTTCTTGGAAACCACTCTCTTACTACTTAAACCTGAACCAATGAATGCTTCTGATCTGCAATTTAAAACTTGTCAAATGTATGATGATTATATAGTAGTTATTTCTGAAAAAGTCATTACGAACTCCGTATTCCTTCTACCAGCTTCCATACAAACTACTTAGTAAATCGAATAGATTAATCGTTTTTCGGTACTGAGATGAATTTTGGGGCATAAATTGGGTATAAAATTTTCTTATAGCTAATTATTGCATGTGTTAGTCTGATATATTAATTCAATGCCCTCCACCCTTCCACGAATTTCATGTAAAATTTCTTAAAATCAACAAATCTTGAGTATCAAAAGATTTGGCTTTATGCCCAATAGTAGTCATACAGAGTTTTTTTTATTGAGTTTCCCTAATTTTTTCTACGAAATAATGTTATCATAATTTACTTCTTACCATTTTTCACTCTATATTTTGTTTCCTGACAATTACAACCTCATCATTAATTTCCTTCGTGGATTTTTCGAACCCTGGAAATCATTAATTATACGAAAAATAGCAAACCCTCGAGCCTAGTTACACACACTTTTGTTTTGTAAAACAGAATTGTAGTTATAAGCTATACACAACTCAACCAATTACATGATTATTTTGCGTATTAGGTCCTTTTGAATGCCGGAACTCTGCATTCATTTGGTAGAAAATTAAATTTCGTTATCATAACTTGATTATCTACTCTGCTTCCGAGCATTATGATGTCTGGATGTCCGTTTTACCCCCAGTTAGACTAGGGTATAATAAACCACGTATTTCTAATCGAAGGGTAGGTTAAATTTATAGTCAGTAGACGTAGTAGAATAGTAGAGAGGAGAGCGGACAGTGGACCACCCTTCATAATGTCGTTATTCATTTTTACCATCCCCGAGACTCTAATCTGTGATTAATTAACCTGCAAAGACAGTGATTAGATGGGCTGCAAGCAATTATTAACGTGTACATTGCCGGATGGGTGCGCTATACGATACCCTAGCATGCAGAACAACATCGAGGGTGAAGTAGAGATTTTAAAGAGCTTTGTTTTTAATACAAACTAATTTTTTCAGAGAGAGCTATCCGAGGGAAAAAATTCACACCTGACATTACTAATATATTTGATATATTAAAACGTTTTTAGGATAAGAACGCCACAAGATCGATTCGAATTACGTTTCGAATAAACACGGCTCTCTCCCAATAGCACCATGACAATAAAATACTTCAACTTGTCATAATCCATTTATTTTTCCAGCCACGTACGTGATCCCCAACTTTTCTCTGTGATGCACTACCATTTTAAGTGCTTTTCTCTCTACCTCTATTTTCATCCGTTGAGTACCCTCAACCCCGTCCACTGCCAACTAATTCCCATTTCTGACAATGACATATTAGGACAATCTATTTTTTTTTATCCCAATCCATTAATAAATTCACCTAACAATTGTCAAAGACGTAATTAGTTCCGCACGGTCCGGTACACTATGTTCCTTTTTTCAACGACCCCGGATGGGGTCCAATATCGTGTGGTTGAGAAGTTGAAAAAAAAACCGCATACGACTAGGGTGGTGCCTTTGATGTGCAATATTGGCCTAATGAAAGCTCATTGTGTGTGAATCAAAGTCATTATAGGAAGCTTTTAAGGATATTTTTATAGGGGCCTGAATGGGATGGGTAGAGAGGCTCTAGATTGAATTTTTTATATTATAGAACAAGAATAAGAAGGAAAAGTGGATTTTTTTCTAGTTTTAAAGGAATGAACGGTTGATTACCAACATACGTGCAATCAATCCCGCCTGAATTACTCAGGAAATTTATGCATGTTTAGAGTCAGAATTCTAAACAATTGCTCTTTGAACCCATCTTTCTGGCTGCTACTCTTTACAGTAGTCGAACCTCTCTCTTCACATTTTCATAAACGAACTGAACAACCATTTTTACAAACGATAAAATTGAGTTTTTTCAGTCTCGATTATTTTTTTTTTGCTTTGGGGGTCTATCTACAAAGTACGTCCTATGTAAAAAGCCAACATCAAGTTAAGGGTTCAAAAAATCCGGGCAAATTGAATATACCACCCTTGCATTCGGGGAAAAAAAGTAAACCGAATTTTGACTTAACTTTAAATAGCGACAGCACAAACGGACGACCGGGCAAACTGAAAAATGCCTTTTATGCTTAAAATTTATCACGGTACACCCATGTCCTGTCCAATTCTAAGGACGCGACGACCTCCTCCCATCTACTCTTCTCTCTATGGCAGCGTACCCTTTAACCCCCATCATTAGGGGTTGGAGTCAGCTCAGGCACACCGATCAAAAATAAAAACCCAGGAAAGCAAGCATGAAGCGATAAAAGAGAGCTTTAAGTTTACGGTCGAATTTTATGGGTACTGTGTGAGTGGAATAAATTAAAGGCACAGGATTGCATGGGTAAAAAGTGTTCAGGGAACGTTTCACAGGTTCGCAAGAGTACTCCCGGAGATTAAGTGTGAATGAAACCTTAATAATCCTGGCATTCATTCGATGCATGTAGCTTTGAGGTTAATGGCAAAATGTGTAGCAGTTTTTTATACGTTACTTTTAACTACGGAAATTTCTGAAAAATTTTTCGTGGAGGGGGTGTTTTGTTAGAAACTTTGATAGTCATTCATTTTAACATTCCCTTCTAACAGTTTTTCGCTCTTTTCACTTATCCGGAAGGATTGTCCTTTCGCCTGTAAATAGTCAAAGCTTATCATGTTTGGACCCATTTTCTCTTCACACCTTCTTCCTTAACTGTTGTAGTTCCCTAAGTTTTTTGAAACCTTCAATTCTGTTTAAAAAAACTTTGCTTACTTTTTTACCAATAGGAAATATCAAGTTGTGATCAATGTCCATAGTTTATTCTTCTTTCTGGTACCCCAAAGGGTTCTGGATTGTTCCCACTATTGCCTCAATTGCGGAATCTAGTTCATTTAATTTTCTTCTTCTTCTCCTCTACAGTACAATGGACTACTTCTACCATATATGATGGAAAGAACAAGAGACTGGGCTCCTTGATGAAAAGGAGAACAAGAATAAGAAGGAAAAGACAAATTATAAAGAGAACTAGTTGCTGAATCTCATTGCAATTCCAATTACCAATCTATTCGAAACATCTCCAACATTACCTGTTAAAATCTTGATCAAAATAACATTAATAATATAGCGTGACTCCTGAAAAAAAATTTCCATATATTCACATATATCGCGCCTTCTCGAAAGAAAAATCATTACAAGGTGTTTCAAATAATAGGCACACAACAAAATTTTTCAATTTTTCTTATTTTCCCACACATTCCAAATTGACGTTAACCCTTTCATGTCTATTTGCCATAAACAGTGATCTGAATGCAATTATTGCTATTAATGTCGTGTGGCGTATCGCCTTTAAATAGAGAAAACAACTGGGAATTATGAATGTGCATAAAATACTCAAGAAAAAAAGAAAACAATGTTAAGTAGACATTTACTTCACTTCTGAAGGGAGTGAATCGCGAAGGAGTAGCGCTAAGGCGAAGGAAGCATTTTAACCGCGAGCACACATATGTATGTGCGTGCCAGTTGAAAGCTTAAGCTGTGGGTGGCCAAGCCTAAGGACAGTTTAAATCAAATTTTTTTCTGCGTCACCCATTACTTTCTCTCTTACTCTCTTATTGGTGTCTCAAGGGTGGTTCCAGCTATTGCTTTATGACTACGAAATTTTTCATTTCTATATTAAATTGGCTTGCTAGCATTTTGATGGAAGCATGATATCAATTTATGGGTATGTTTTTTACTGTACCACGCTACATTATTATTTATGGCTTTATTAAATTGTTGTGTTGTATTTGGCGACATGATGGCCATTGAAGTTTAAGATTCCGTTGGTGGTGGTTGTTTCGAGATTTGCATGTAAGAAAAGTATTAGATGAAATGATTACAAAATTGGAGAATTCGAAGAAATATTTCGTTCGAATTCTGGAAATATTTTCAAATCGGTTGAGTGAAACGTAATATACGTAAATGCTTAACGTTATTCAATACATACTATCTTATGTTCTATACATATTTTTATTGAATACATCAGTTCAATAGCTAATTAACTATCTTTCGATTGAATATTATGATGAATTGATCTCATTAATTCCACCAGTTGTAATTTAATTTTTTCTGAAATATGCACATACGAAATCAATTTACTTCTTTATGCATTGAGGGAATTACAGTGCAATATGGTCAAACTGCCACATTGAAGAAAAAAATAATTGGTTTGATTTTATAGTGCGTGTAATGATCGTTTCACGTCTTTTCAGTGCTCCTTTTATAATCTAGAAGAAATCAAGTTTGCTAAAAAATGTATACCGCAATGAAATAAGACTTGAAGAAAAATTCATTGGGCTGGTGAAGGGGAAGTCGATCGTGTTCGGTCAGCAAACCTGATCATACAATGAACTCCTGTGTCTCAAGCTTCCAGTGCAGGTGACGAAGGGTTAAGGTGTTGGATTTCTTAAGTCTTTTCTGAACTGGCAGACTTGAAAGAAAGCC
Organism: Chorisops tibialis; assembly: GCA_963669355.1. Lineage (NCBI taxonomy): Eukaryota > Metazoa > Arthropoda > Insecta > Diptera > Stratiomyidae > Chorisops > Chorisops tibialis. The sequence continues at coordinate 163,214,174 of OY770263.1, read as the reverse complement.
GGCAGGAGAAACCATAATGAAGGAAACAAAAAAGAAAAAATTGTAGGAAGCATGACCGCGACTACTGGCGAGGGCTTGTACGGTGTCAAAGCTTCTTCTGTCGCCAGCAGCTATTAACAAACTATCCACACAAGGATTGACGCACGTCGTGTGAATGGTGGTACTACTGCTAGTAAAACTGGATAGCTGAGGGAGTCAGGCTGATATAGAGGTACAACTACTGATTAAAATACAAACATAAACTCTCGAAAAGTACTTTGGACAGAGAAAGAATTCACTTCAAATGAGAAAAAGGATCTATCCTGGGCTGAAGAAACCAGTGTTAAAAGTAGAACCGAGCGCAAGGAAAAAAATGGCGTTGAAAGAAAGAACCTAAGTTTTTTCAACAAGTTCTAAGGAAACGCGTATAAAAGTGTGGAAACGAAAAGGCGTAACAGACAGAGATTGGAAGAGGAGATTCAACCCTGATCACTGTCTATAAAGACCAAGCCTAGCCATACAACTCCAGAGATTAGGGGAACTACATCAAGGATTCAGAAAGAGAGAAATTACCCTGGGAATCAAAAGTGCTTATGTACGGATTTAAAAACGAAATCACAAGGACTGCAAAGAAATTGAAAAACTAACCAAGTGAAAAGAGATCTAAGTATAAAAACTATCACTTCCGCTGCGGAAAAAATTTTTGTCGACACGGATGAAGAAAGCGGAAATGAGACAGAAGATCTCGACGCTAGTCCTAAATCGTCCGCATTACTGAATCCTACTCAGGCTCTTCAGTATGCGGAGAGTGATTCAAATGAACCTGCATCACAGTAGATTAGATTTCTTTAAAGGTCTTTAAAAGGGAATTGAGGAAAGTTGGAGAAAATTCTGCAGCCAGATAGAGCAAACCTCAAAAGCATCTATACTTTGGCAACTTATTTCCCAGAACCTTGCTCCGTTAGCCTTATTCAGGAACACTGGACAAAGGACTGCAAGGAAATATTTGAAGCTCTTTTAAGCACTTACTCCCTTGGATGCCGAGATACCGACAAAACCTACTCAGCAGCAAGAAACATGCGAGTGAGAACGTTCCAGGACTTCTAAATAATTGGACTAAGGCGCGCAGGACGCTCGTTCGACTTTTATAAGTAGCCATGACCAGATGGAATATTATCAGCTATGATACAAAATGTGGAAAAGCTGGTCATTCCATGGATGACAACGATTTTCTAGGATGTGACAAACTAAACTACGTGCCCAAAGTATAAAGGGAAACTCAATTGGTATTCTTACGAAAAGCAGGCAAGAGCAGTAAGGACTACCGATCCATAAGTCTTATACTTTCAAAAACGCTTTAAAGAGTACCAGATGAATACATCAAAAATAGCATAGATCCAAAGCATCTCTTACAAGTTCACCACGCGTATATACCTAAAAAGGAGATTGGTAAATACAGCTTTTTATGAGGTGGTGCTAGGCATTGAGTATAAGAAGCACGCTCTAAGTACTTTCCTAGACATAGAGGGAGCTTTCAACAATGAACCGTAGAAAGTTATTGTGGAGGCTCTCCACACACTGCATACTACACAACTAGGCGAAAAGCACCGGGCATGACGTAAACCCGAAAAAAAATGGAACTGGTGATGTTCACTAGGAAAACCAAATCTCAGGAGTTTAGGCTACCGAAATAGGAAGCAGGGAACTAACTGTGTCTAACCATGCAATGTATAAAGCAGTAATCTTAGACAGTAAGCTAATATGGAAACAAAATATCGAGGGGCGATCAACTAAGGCCAGCATCGCGCACTACTTATGCAAAAGAATGTTTAGTTGGAAGTGGAGACTGAACTCGTGTATAACGCAATGGACTTACATGGCATACTAACATGGTGACCTATACTGAATAAAGTAATATAATGGCAAAGATTGGCAAAAAACACAAATTTAGACAGGTCTGGAAATCACTGAGGCCCTTAAGATCTCATCCTCAGATTCGCTGAATGTCTTATTCTTCTTGCCGTCAATTGACCTGTTTGAAAGAAGCGTGGCTTCCAAGTGCGCTCTGCGACTCGAGGAGTGCAAAAAACTTAAAACGTGTCCAAACGGACATACATAGTAGCATAGGTCTACCAACAATAACCACGGATTCTATGTAGAAAATTCCAGGTTTGACAGAAAATTCTCTCACGATCAAGCTATGGTGTAGCATAGTGGGCAGCGTGTGGCCACCACTATCTACGAAAATGACAATTCGTAGATAGCCCAAATCAAGCCTTGGCCTTTTGACCTTCAGGTTATCCAAAAAAATTTTTATTAACATATCTTGGAAAAGTTGTTAGCTCCTATCTACGAATTTTTGATTTTCGTAGATTTAGGTGACTAAGATATACCCAAGCAGACTGCATGCTTGAATTATACGCCGATCGGGATTTAAACTCACAAACGTTGTGTTGCAGACCAGCACGCTACCTACTAGGCTACACCCTATCTAACAAATAAGCAATTAGGTTTGGTGTTTGCGAAATCACATATAAAGTTGAAGCTTCGGACGGTCGGTACACGATGGACGTGTTTTCTTGGCAACACGATAATGACCAAAATTTTCTCTTCATAATTCCGTTAATAAATAAAATAACAATGTCAAAGTCTTAAATTCTAATTCACTATGTAGTGTTGTAGTCTCTTTTGTTTTAGTTTAATACTTGATCGCGTCAAGAATTTATTAATAGTCCTAAGTTTTACTGCGTTTTTTTCTTGTTATAATTAATGTGCGATTTTTTTTATTCTGGGCCATCGCACCACAACAACTACATTGCACCAATCTCAGCTAAGTTCTTATTTACCGGCTGGCGGGTCGCGAGTATTTTGTATCTGAGTTGAAGTCCTAGCACCAGACTTGGCCGGGTAATTCGCCGTTGTTTATCTATTGCTGTTGTTGTTGTTGACTATTTATTTCATTTTACATTATATTACAGTAGATGTTGATACTTTACTTTTAGCTTTTTCTTTTATCTTCTACATAATTTTTTTTTCTATTGTTTTTTACCACTTTTCATTTTAAGTATAATGAATTTCCGGAACAACTTTTCTTCAAATGGTCAAGTTTGTAATTGGCCAAGAAGGACTGTCCTGGTAAGTACCAAGTGTCCCGGTAACATACAATGTACGAGACAAATAGTCCTGAGAAATGCCAGCATATATATATATATATATATATATATGTATATATGTAGGATACCGAAAAGACCTTTTCGTTTCATCGGGCAACAACACACGAGCTGACGTTTTCAGGCAGTCGCTCGACTGCACAAGTTCACTTCACGACCGACATCGAAACCAACAGCATCGATTAAATTTAAAATTCAATCAACCAAAATTATTGAAATTATTTAAGATTATCTCGCTTAAAATTGAAATTGTTTAAGATTATTTTAATAAATCATATCACGAATCCTACAAACTGGGGGCTCTACCGGGATCCGCTAAAGTCCAGGTAATTATTTCAAGTATTAAAAGTGTGAGAAATCGTCGCGCATTATCAATCATCGCAAGCAACCGGTATTTCAGTTCATCGCAACTTAACGTTAGTTTATTTGAGTACTGGGTATTTTTAGAATCGAAAAAAAATGTCAAAGTGATTGCAAAGACTAAATCGTAGCAGAGCCGATTTCGGCGATTCTGCGTTTCAATCATTCGAGAACGCTTTGCATAGTTCGGTTGCAGGCAACAATCCGCGAATGGAAAATAATTCCGCAGAAGGTAGAGAACAGTCGACAAGTTCTTATGTTTTATTTACTCGCGAAGATTGCTGACCGGAACGGCCAAGCTAGCTGTAAAGTCAGAACCACATTTGGATTCGTGGTGCAAGCTAACGGAGTTTCTTCTCGATGAGTTCGGGGAAAAACTTAACAGTGCTGAGTTGCATAGACTGCTTGCTAGACGGAGACAAGGGAAAGATGAAAGTGTCATCGACTACCTATTTAAGATGAAGGAAATAGCTGCTCGAGGTGCGATAGATGGTTGTGCTTTGATTAGTTACGTGATAGACGATGTAAATGATTCACACAATAATAAAGTTCTGCTATTTGGTGCCGCGACTTTGAAAGATCTTAAGAAGAAAATTGGAATTTACAGCGCGTTTAAATCCGGGTCGTCGAACAACAAAGTCGAACGCAAGTTGGCATCGTTGGGGCCGAATGATAATGCGAAGAGCAAGTGCTATAATTGTGGCCAAGCTGGCCACAAGACAGGTCAATGTAGAGAGAAGGACAAGGATCCAAAATGTTTTACGTGTGGAAATTTTGGGTATAAGTCACCTGACTGCCCCAATAAGAAGGCCAGTCAATGTGCCAACGTGAAAGACGGGAAAGGTGACATTTCGATAAAAAAAATTTCTGTGAATGGACGAAAATTAGACGCATTGATGGATACTGGAAGTGCCGTGTCTTTAATAACTTCGATGAAATATGTCAAAATTGGTGCACCTAAACTGAGCGAAAATACCAAAGTGTTAAATGGATTTTCAGGTAACATTGTAGAGACATTGGGATCTTTTAAAGCAGTTCTTGTCATTGACGATGAAAAATACGAATGTAATGTTTACATTGTTCCTAATTTAGTGGACGGAACCAAGATGATAGTAGGCAAGGATGTTTTAAATGGAACTTTAATCAGTTTGACAAGAGATGGTGTGAAAATACGGAAGATCGAAGATACTTTTTCACATGCCTTTACTATTATAGATTCGAAACCGGAGTACACGTTAGGAAACAACAAATAGGCAGCTGATGTTAGTAATCTTGTCAAGAACTACAAACCTCATGGATTCAGCAAGGACAACTATAAGATGAAAATTGTTTTAAAGAGTGATGCTCCTATTCACAAGCGTCCGCGTCGTTTATCGCCCGGAGAAAATAAATCAACAAATTACAGAATGGCTCAAGGATGGTATAATCAGAGAAAGCTTATCGGATTACGCAAGCCCGATAGTATTAGTTAATAAAAAAGACGGATCAAAAAGGTTATGCGTTGATTATAGGGCACTGAACAAGATAATAGTAATGGAACGGTATCCTCTTCCTCTTATGGATGATCAATTAAACAAACTATCTACAGTGAAAATATTTTCAACGTTAGATCTGGAAAATGGGTTTTTCCACGTGCCAATATCGGAAGAATGTAGAAAATTTACCTCATTCGTAATTCCAGACGGTCAGCAGAAGTTCAACCGTGCTCCTTTTGGACTTGCTACTTCGCCGCAGATTTCCAAAAATTTTTCAACAAAATATTTCAACCATTGATGCAGAAAGGCTATGTGCTACTTTACTTGGACGATATTGTAGTCACAGCGAAAGACGAAAACGAAGGTATCTGTCGTTTAAAAGAAGTATTAGAGTGTGCACAAAATGCGGGATTGCGCATTAAATGGTCCAAATGTCAATTTCAATGCAGCAAAATTGAATATTTAGGATATGTGGTCACGAATGGCACAATCCAGCCATCTGATGTAAAGATAAAATCAGTGCAGAAGTTTCCAGTTCCTGCAGATGTAAAGAAGCTACAAAGTTTCCTCGGACTTACTGGATACTTCCGACGATTCGTTCCAGGATATGCTAACATAGCAAAATCACTGACTGATTTATTGAAGAAAGATTTTCCCTTCGAGTTTGGGATAGAACAAAATGTAGCGTTCAACCAGTTGAAACATATTTTATGCGAAAATCCTGTTCTTTCCATTTACCAAGACGACGTAGAAACGGAATTGCATACGGATGCGTCAAAATTCGGATATGGTGCTGTGATGTTGCAAAAAAGTTTAAAGGACAACCAATTGCATCTTTTGCATATCACTCTCGCAAAACAACAGACGCCGAATCGAGGTATAGCAGTTATGAACTAGAAATGCTAGCGATTGTAATTGCCCTTAAAAAATTCAGAGTCTACCTTTTGGGCTTACATTTTAAAATAGCCACTGACTGCGCCGCTTTCAAGGGAACTATTGAGAAAAAGGAAATATCATCGCGCATCGCTAGATGGGTGCTTTGCTTACAGGAATATGACTATGTCGTTGAACATAGAGCTGCCAATAAAATGCAGCATGTGGATGCTTTAAGTCGTTGTTTTCAAATCATGGGCAATCAAAGTGATTTGTTGCTAAAATAAAAGCTACACAACTGAATGACGAGAATTTGAAACTAGTGTTTGAGATGCTACAAAGAGGATCATACGAAAACTATTTTTCGGAACATGGAGTTTTATACAAAGACGCCGGAGAAGGAAACAAACTTTTATGCGTACCTAAGAGGATGCAGATGGAGGTAGTAAAATCTATCCACGACCAAGGACATTTTGCAGCTGGGAAGATAGAAGAACTTGTTCGGAGAGAATATTTTATACCGAAACTGAAGCAAGTAATTGAAACGTGTAGACGAAATTGCATAAAATGCATCTTGAGTGAGGGAAAGGCGGGGAAACAAGAAGTGTATTTACACTCAATAGCAAAAGAAGAATACCCGCTCGACACTTATCATATGGATCATCTTGGACCCCTATGTGCATCACAAAAGAAGTACAAGCACATTTTGACGATCATTGATGCGTTTACTAAGTTCGTGTGGATATTTCCAGGAAGTATTACTAAAACTAGATATTTTAAAGGCTATATTTGGAAACCCTAAGAGAATAGTAACCGACAAGGGTGCTGCGTTCACTTCAAACGCCTTCAAGAAGTATTGCGAGGATTCCAATATAACACACGTTACGACAACTACTGGAGTTCCAAGGGGCAACGGCCAGGTGGAAAGAATCAATAGAATAATTATACCAGTACTCACTAAACTTTCGTTAGAAGACCCATCGCGGTGGTATAAACTAACAAATAAACTTCAAAGGTATCTTAACGCCACTTGGCAGAGAAGTATAAAAGCTATTCCATTCCAGATCATGTTTGGAATACAAATGCGTAATGACGAAGACTTGAAAATGCTTGAAATAATAACCGAAGAGATTTTGAACACTTTCGAAGAGTCTCGAGATGAGCTCCGGTTAAGAGCTAAACAGAACATCGAGCTTACCCAAGCCAAAAATCGGCGCAACTACAACAAAAGAAGGAAGGCGCCAACCTGTTATAATATCGGCAATCTAGTCGCCATACGACGTACACAATTTGCGGGCAACATTAAAAATTTTACCGAAGTTTCTAGGTCCTTACAAGGTCGAAAAGGCTCTATACAACGACCGTTACGAAGTCATCAAAGTAGGAGACCATGAAGGACCAATTAAAACATCGACGAGCGCCAACTACATGAAGCCATGGAGATCTTGTGGCAATAACTCCGACTCAGAAGACAGCGACGTCGACGAATTTGAAAGCGAATCACCGAGGGCAGTGATCACTAGGATGGCCGAGTTGTAGGATACTGAAAAGACCTTTTCGTTTCATCGGGCAACAACACACGATCTGACGTTTTCAGGCAGTCGCTCGACTGCACTATTTCACTTCACGACCAACATCGAAACCAACAGCATCGATAAAATTTAAAATTCAATCAACTAAAATTATTGAAATTGTTTAAGATTATTTTAATAAATCATATCACGAATCCTACATATATATATATTATAATTATAATTAATTTCTACTTAATCTAATCATACTTTTCACATTATACCATTCATTTGATAATTACAATGCATATTCATCCAAGCCTTTGTTTATATTTTAGAGGAGATAAACTTTTAAAGAAATTAACTTCTGATAATGGCTATCTCACCGATATTGTGTAAATAAACTCGTTTACTTTACTTTTAAATTAGTTAAGGCTATTACTAACTATAATTTCATTCAGTAATGATTGAAGAATATACTAGCGAAATTTCAGAAAATTAAATAAATAAAAAATTTGAACATTACTATAGTGGGGGAAAATGAGGAGCATTTTAAAAATAGGACACTTTTCAAATTTTCCAACAGGTATATCTCAAAATCCAATGGAGATGTTAAGTAGAAATTGTGAAAGATACAAATATCAAATTTGAACGTGCATACATGTGGGTTTAGGAAATGAAAGATGCGGAAGTAATGGAAAATATTTTTATATTGAAAAAGCTTTGGAAATAAATTGATACAATGAAAGATAATATCGATTGAAAACTTGCTCGTTTTGTTGTGCGTCGGTCGATGGTTCGCGAGAGACTGCCCGTTTGGGAGAGGCTGCCCTTTCCACACGGCCATCCTACTCGTCATCGGTCTCCGATGAATCACCACACCAAGGTTTCATATAATCCGCTGACGTTGATGTGCGATTAGGACCTTCTCCATGTCCTCGTTTCTCGACCTCATAACGCTCGTTCCGTTTAATTTTAGTGACAACGGAAGGTCCCAAAAATTTTCCGCGCAGCTTCAATCCGGTGCCAAACTGCGTTCTTTTTATGGCGACGAGATCACCAACTGCATACGTAGTAGCTTCCTTTCGTCCACGGTTAAATGAACGCTGTTGTTCCTCTTGAATCTCTAGAATTTTCTGCTTTGCGTGCGATCGAAGTTCATTTCGCGACGTTTCGAATCGTTCTAGCTCTTCCTGTGCAACTGCCTCGAGTATCCGGGGATCTGCTTTGTTTTTCATCTTTACTCCTAGCATCAACTCGGTCGGTGTAGTATCGACGCTGCGCTGGTATGTAGAATTTAAAGCTCTCTGTATACTTTGTTCAAATCGGAACCACTTCGAAGGGTCGTCGATGGCTAATTTCGTTAAAACTGCTATGATGGTTTGATGCAATCTTTCTACTTGCCCATTTCCTCTAGGCACTCCAGTGGTGATTGTGTGATGGTCTATCTGTCGTTCATCGCAATATTCGACGAACTCCAGAGAAGTAAATTCTGATCCTCGATCGGTAATCATCCTCCTTGGATCGCCGAATGTGGTCGCTTGCAGTTCCAATTTTTGCAACACTTCTTTTGCGCCCGTAGACTTCGTTGGGTATATCCAGCAGAGTTTGGTAAATCTGTCAATGACTGCGAGTAGGTAATTATAACCCTTTCCGGTCGTCGTCATTGGTCCCAAGTGATCAATGTGATATGTTTGTAGAGGCAATTCGCCTTTCGGTATCGGGTGTAACATGCCTTCCTTTTTACCGCGCTTGGTCTTCGCCAGAGTGCACGGCACACAACACTGGATACAATTATTTATTTTCTTCGTTAAGTCGGGAATAAAGTAATCCTGTTTGAGTAGCTCCTCCATTTTTCAGCTTCCAAAATGTCCATTCTCATGCGCCCGTCTGATTATTTCCCTTTGCACACTGGAAGGTGCCACAATAACTTCTTTCCCATCAACTAGCTTCATAAGGATACCGCCGTGTATTAGATAGTCTTCGTACTCATCATTCTCTAGTATTTTCTTCAATGCCCTTATACTCTCTTTCTTATTTTGCTGTTCAAGGATAATTGCCGTCAGGCTATCTGTTATGACCATTACTGGATTTCAACTCAGGCCGTCGACGTATCTCATTCTCTCTGAGGGTCGATGAATGATCTCGTAGTCGAACTCTTCCAAACTTAGGGTCCAACCGACTAATCTCCGGGGAACTTCAGGTTTATTTACCGTTCGCGTAAAGGCGGCACAATCTGTTACGATTTTAAATCGTTTGCCAAGTAAATACGGACGAAACTTCTTTAAGGCTTTGACAATTGCTAACACCTCTAATTCGTACGAATGGTAGTTTTTCTCGGCTGCAGTAGTTGCCTTACTCATGTACTGAATCGGATGAAAATGATTTTCATATGCCTCCTTTTGCATTAATATTGCTCCTAAGCCGTCCTTGCTCGCATCAGTGTGGAGCTCCGTTTCGCTGCTTTCGTTATACATTCTCAATACTGGCTCTTTCGTCAAGATATCTTTTAGATGGTGAAATACTGCGACTTATTTGTAACCAAAATTAAACTTGGCATCCTTTTTCAACAAAGACGTAAGAGGTGCTGAATATTTGGCATATCCCTCAATGAACTTGCGGAAATATCCAGTTAATCCTAAGAAACTCTGAAGTTGCTTGATATTCGTTGGGGTTGGGAAGTTTACTACAGCCTGTACTTTACGCGGCGATGGTTTAAGTGTTGAATCTTCGATTACGTGTCCTAAGTATTCTACACGCGACTTAAGGAATTGACACTTACTCCAGTTAATATCCAGTCCACTTGCAGCGGCCACCTCTAAAACATGTTTCAATTTCGCGATTGCTGTGGTTTCATCAGATGCTGGAATGATTAGGTCATCTACGTAAGTAGCAACAACTTTCTGCCGAATTAAGTCTTGAAAAACGTCTTGAACGTATCGCAGAAAACTTGCAGGGCTGTTGCACAAACCGAATGGTGTCTTCAGAATTTCGTAGTGATTGTCGTGAGTTAAAAATGCTGTGTATTTGCGGCTGTCCTTATCCATCGGCACATGGAAAAATCCGTTGCGAAGGTCCAATGTTGAAAACAATTTTGCTCCCATTAAAGCATCGAGTTGCTCTTCAATATTCGGCATAGGAAAACGATCTTTTACAACAATTCTATTGAGGCGACAAAAATCAATACACACTCGATAATCTCCTCCTTTCTTGCGAACTACTACTATCGGGCTGGCGTATTCCAAATTGCAGGGTTGGATCACTCCTTCTTCAAGCCACTCGATCACCTGTTGGTCCAACACGCGCTTCTCCAAGATTGATAGCCGTCGCTGTTTTTGGTAGAAGGATCATCGTCTCGCACTACTATTCGGGTTTTTACGTTGCTTTCGATGTTCTTGTTCGGGACGTAATTATGAATTAACGATCTTATCTCATCGGCTGTGGACCTGATTACGCCGATGTCTATGTCTTCCCCGCAGACGTTAACCTTGTGAAGATCTCCTTCTATTGGTTCCACTGAATTTTGTTGCTTTAAAGGCGTCAATTTCTCGATTATAACTCTATTTGTCTCGACCGTCAGTTTCGCTTGTTCCAGGAATTCACTTCCCAGTATCATCTTCACGGCCATGTTGCGACTTGGAATGACGTAAAATGCGGTTCTGTAAGTTTCGCCATTGACGGTAATCGTTGCATCTAATTTTCCGATAGGACGTACCTCGGCTCCACCTAGTCCGGTGAAAATCTTTGTTGTATTCTCATAAAGTGGCATCTTCTTTCTGTCATATGACAACTCATCCAAGAGATTAACTGAACTTCCGGTACTTTAATATTACGTCCACCCATCTCTACCACGATCGTCATTGATGTAACGCAGTTGACGCCTTCTCTGCCAGTTCCAGTGTTAGTACAGTTCTTCGATAAGTGTCCGAATTTTTGACATTTGAAACATTTCGGTCCTTTTGCAGCTTCTGGACAGTTCTTTGATTCATGACCGGCCACGCCACAATTGTAGCATCTATTTCGCTTGGGCTCCTTTTCGTTTGTCTTAACCTTACTAAAGTTTGTCTTTTTACTCACACTCGTTGCCCTCTTGATCCGCTCGTATTTTTCTAATCTGAACTTGAAATCTCTTAAGGTTCTTGCACCTCTCAGCACTAATTTGTCCGCACTGAAGTCTTCGATTCCGTCGATTACGTATCCAATGAGCGCTTCTGTCTCCAACTTAATCTGGGATGCAATCAGCTGCATGTCGTACAAGTATTCCTTTAAGGACTCGTCGTTCCTCTTTCGTCGCCTTCTGAGTTGGTCGTGCACGTCACGGCTGTTGACACGAACATGGAATTTGCCTATTAGCCTTTTTTTGAATAGGCGCCAAATAATGACGCCGCGTTCGCTCTGTATGAACTTTTTAGCAGCGCCTCTTAAGAGCTTCTTGGCATACACGAGCAATTCGTCGTTGCTCCACTTCGCAACTTCACTTAGTTCCTCTACTTCTTCGACCCACCGTTCAACTGCGATGGTGCCGTCGCTGCTAAATGTTTCGATGGCGTCTTCGACATCACGGAAAGTCAAGCTTCGGAATCCCATCCGTCTTTGACCGTCGTCTTTGCGATCGTCGTCTTTACGATCATCTCGTCCGCGGTCATCACAGAAGGTCAAGCCTCGAAATTCCGTCCGTCTTTGACCGTCATCTTTGTGATCGTCGTCTTTACGATCATCTCGTCCGCGGTCATCCGTGCCTTTTTCTCCTTCGTCGTTACTGTCGTCTTCGTCTCGATCCGATTCCGTCTCCTCCTCGGATTTAGTTGATGCGTCAATTAATTTCATCAGCCGGAGTTTCATGTCGGCTTTGCTGCCGGTTGTTTCTGCGCCACGTTTTGTGAGTTCTCGCTCTATGTCTGTCACTGTCATACGATCAACGCGACCAAGGCTAATAACGTCTTTTTCACTACCCGATACACTCATTTTCGATATCACGATTTTATTTTCAAGTTCAATCGTCGTATCACAATAAACGATTTTCAATACGACGCGCACATTCTCGATCAGGCGATTTTTTTTTCTTATCGACTTAAACGTCAACTATAGCGGACTTGGTTATCACCACGACTAACACACTGTCAATAACGTCACCGCCTTCTCGTTACTGTTCGATATTGCACACCGTCTCGAAAGTTCTGTTATTGTCTCGTGAAAACAACGCAACTTTTTCAAATTTGATTTTTGATTCCCGGTTGAGCCCGCAATTTTGTGGGCTTAGGAAATGAAAGATGCGGAAGTTATGGAAATTATGTTTATATTGAAAAGCTTTGGAAATAAATTGATACAATGAAAGATAATATCGATTGAAAACTAGCTCGTTTTGTTGTGCGTCGGTCGATGGTTCGCGAGAGACTGCCCGTTTGGGAGAGGCTGCCCTTTCCACATACATTAAGGCAATAAAGTACTGGGAATTTGTAAATAAAGTGCAATATATTTAATTTTCGCGTTCAAAATAATTCCCATTATATGCAACGCACATATGCCAGCGTTTTTTCCAGCCCTCGAAACAATTTTCGTAAACACTTTTTGGTATTCCCTTCAGCAATTTTTGTTCTATGTCATTTTTTCCTCCATTCCGATGATTGTTGACTGGTTTGTATGTCTAACTCATAGACCCATGTCTTATCACCAGTTGTGATGCGCTCCATGAATGTGGGATCAGAATTCGCACGATCCAGCATGTCCAAGGAGACCTGTTCACGATAATTTTTTTGAAGAAAATTCAGTTTTATCGGAACATGTCGAGCAAAGACTGTAACGGCGAGCGGCCAAATTTATCGCGGCAATAATATTAATATTGTTGCCTTGATGAATTTTGATGTCCAACCCTACTTTCCATCCATGCACGAGAACTCCCTTACCGCCGAACTTTTGCCATAATTTGCGCGATCGGAGATTGCTTGGCAATGCCGAAAAAGGAGAGCTTTTTCGTGATCAAGCGGGAGGTCGGTACGACAGAATACTGGTCCACTTCTTCTTCATCCAGCCGTCGCCGAAAGAGATTTGATTCGTGTCTCCGACAAAAGTTTTTTTTTCAACCAGCGTCGCCGAAATGACTAGTTTTTTTATTTTTTTTTAGCCATCGCCGAAGTAAATCGGCTTAAGTGTATTTATTAGTGAAAATAAAAATTTTTTTTGGTTTTTTTTTGCGTGCTATAAGTGAATAGTGGAGAGCAGTGACATAGATTTTTTTTGGATCACAAGGGTGGTCGCCAAGCACCGCTATCCGGCCAAAAAGGCTGGGTTTCCTATTGGAAGCCTGGTGGCTTTTTTTTGGCGGATAGGACCAGGGATGTCTGATAACGACTTCCCTACCAGGTAAGGATTTATTTTGGATATCTTTGAACCGCATTTTTTTTTTTGTATTCGCGAAGTTGGGATGATTTGCCGAAAAAGCAGGCATATCGGACCCAGAACGTGTAGAAAAAAAATATAATCAAAAAAAAAAAAAAAAAAAAAAAAACCGTATGCTTCTAAGCCGCGTGCTCATAAGTCGCATGCTCATAGTCACATGCTCCCTCCTAACCGTATGTTCATATGCCGTAAGCTCATAAACCGCATGCTCATAGTCACATGCTCATAAATCGCATGTTCATAAACCGCATGCTCCTAACCGCATGTTCATATGCCGCAAGCTCCAAACCGCATGCTCATAACCGCATGTTCATATGCCGCAAGCTCCAAACCGCATGCTCATAACCGCATGTTCATAAACCGCGTGCTTACGGTATCCGAAGAAAAAAAGAGAAACCATTATCAAATTTTTTTTTGTATGATTTCAAAAAGCTTGTAGTTATTATGCTTATGTTTTTTTTTGAAACTTTTAGTATTTTTCTCTCTGGCCTTGGAATATGAAATTCTAGCGATTCCGGTAAAGTCTTGTTCGCTCCGATAACAACACGGGCTTTCTTGGATCTTTTTTAGAATTCTCTCGTTGACTTCCCACGGAAAGCTATTGAAATTGCATGTATTATGAATTATACATGATAATTAAAAGTAATTGGGTCGAATATTTTGTATCGTTAAGGTTTTATACGACGGCTAAGAAAAGAAATACCAATTTGTAAACGGTGCAGCCAAAATTACACGTTTTAAAATTAGGGAAGAATACGCCCTTGTTTTTTTTCTTCTGGTTTTTCTTAAGTGTCGTAAGTATACTAGAGCATTACGAACGATACTAACTAGAACATTATTTTTTTTCGTGATATAAGTATTTAGAAATTGAAACTCTCGTAATGAATGATTAATTTTCGAAAACAATTTCATAATTAAATTTATTGTAGGTATATTTAAGATAATCAAGAAATGCGTATAGACAATATGTCATTTGTGGCACTTTTGAATTAAACTATCACATTACAAAGAATCACAGATGCGACCAAGTACACATTTGCATGTATTATGAATTATACATGATAATTAAAAGTAATTGGGTCGAATATTTTGTATCGTTAAGGTTTTATACGACGGCTAAGAAAAGAAATACAAATTTGTAAACGGTGCAGCCAAAATTACACGTTTTAAAATTAGGGAAGAATACGCCTTTGTCTTTTTTATTTTGGTTTTTCTTAAGTGTCGTAAGTCTACTAGATCATTACTAACGATACTAACTAGAACATTAGTTTAAGCGTGATATAGTTATTTAGAAATTGCAATTATAGTAAACGAACTTGTTCGTGGCTTATCTTCTAATATTTCCTGGATAGCATACGTCATATTTCAGTACTGCAAACAAGTTTCACTTCGTACTGTTCCTTAATACTGCAAAGCACCGCTAAGGTGTCAGTTCATCGTTTGCGATACTAATCTCCACCTGAAGACTTAGTTCTTTCCTGGCTGTCGCTACTAGCGGCCCTATGTTTTTATGCCTTTATGTGAATGATAAGCTCCAGTAAATTTTTTTTATAAGAAAAAAGGAAACCCGTTTTATAAAACTTCTTATACAATTTTTGTAGTACCTAAATAGTATGTATAATAATGACTCGAATAACAAGAACTAATTAGTGATGAAAAAAAAAAAAAAAAAATGAAATAAAACAAAATCTCGGATCAATTAAATATTCTAATAATAAATATATATTAAATACAAAAGAAAGAAATAATCAATAGTGACGTTGTTTCTATCCAATAATAACAGACCATAAGGATCTTCAACGCCAACTTCCTTGTTGATTTTGGAGTAAAATTCGCATTGCAGTATGCACATTTAATTGTGGAGAATAAAACCGATTACACTTGCTACTCAAATAGTCTCGATTCTCTCAATGTGTATACTTTCACTTTAAGAATACAAAATTTATCCAATAACCAACAAAATAAGAAAATAGAGTCTAAGTTAAAATGAAGATGAGTGACTAAACAATACCCTTGTGAGGGGTTTTTGTTGTGATGGGTGAGAATATGCACTGACACTGCCCTTCCCTTTGGGATGGAGGCCAAAAATTTTAACCCCGCCTATAGACGAGGAATACCACTTGGCCTTCCGTCATAATGATTGATAACACCCTATTTTCGTTTCCTTGGCTACCTCGGAGAGGAGCGGGTTTGGGAAGCCCCGTATCTCACCCCTCTTCGGCCAACCATAAGATGCACAATTAATGTACCGTGGAGATCTGGTGACAAGTTCCCCCCCGCCGACGAGCTAGCACGTGCTGAGAGCTAGGTGCATCGCCGTCACCAAAAGATCTTCCACACCTGGTGCACTCCATGAGAAACGTCTCGATTAGGCATCCTGACCCTCATGGAACTGTTCCAGAAAAAGGTAACGTCAAATAAGCATGGATAATTAGCCAACTCATTCTTCCTGGCAGTTACCGTGCTCTACGGCCTTTTTCGTTACAGATGGCGCCCAACGTGGGGCCCTACGCTAATTCGGAGCAATCCGAATTAGTCAAATTTTCCTGCACGGATTTAAAAGATTAAGTTGGGGTTAACCACCTTTTTCTGTGTTATTTCTACACTATTCCCAAATTGTCTGTCGGCAGATGACCCTTTTAAATGTCACTCGGCTGCAAAGACATTCGCTTTTGTTGATTTAACTTATTTAACTAGTGTCAATGAGGTGCTTAGGCAACAGCTGGAGATCGATACATGAAACCTGGATTATTTTTTTTGGCGGCAGTGGCCTAAAGGCTGGCTAGTCCAAACCGGTGGAATGATTGAGTCGAAAGTTGTCGTCATAGAAACCCATTATTATCAGGAATAAATTGAAGTACTAACTCATCGATCCTGCAAAATATTAATTAACCTTCTTTAAGAGGAGGAGGCAAATAGAGAATTTAAGGGTGCTAGTGGAGCAACGCCTTTGATTTCGGATGGGACGTTTACCCCTATCGTCACTGTTAGATTTGAAAGTCTTCTCTGTCGACCAGTCAGTCGCCTTACGTTCCACTCTTTTCGTAGACAACACCTTGTTTCTTCCAAACCTCTTAAGTGGGCGGTGCTTCCTTGTGTGAAATCCAACCCGCTATACGGTCACTGAAAAAATGAGACCGTCGTGACTCTATTCGTAGAATCGTCGACATTTCACAGACTGTTGGAAATCCTACAGCCAGATGTGCGTCTACGCACGACTCGAGCTGTCCACAGTTCTGTTCTTGGTCGAATTCTATGGGAAGTCTATAGTCGACAAGACTGGACTTCTGAGATTTTCACAGCAAAGCAAGCAGCACACAAGTTTTTTTTTAAACATCTTAGTATGTTTATCGGTCCTTTTTTTTTTATACTGTCAGTACAGAGTATGATTCCTCCGTTCCCCCCATCCAGCAAACTCCCCTACAAATAGTTTTCTCTTACAGTACTACTAAAGTTTTTAGCGTGAACTAAATTTCACGTTGTTAATCGTATAATTTTGGTTGTTTTCATTTTTTTTATACTCTTTTCGTAAAGGCTTCATAATTTGTTATTATCTGGCAGTATTTTCGACTGCAGAATTGAAGAGCAAATACTTGAGTCACGAGAAATTCTGACATAGTATTCGGTAAAATAGAATTAAGTTCTAACATTAATCATTCAAGTCACATATTGGCTCACACATCGTTGTAAATTACAATATAAGTATTAGCTATTATATGCAAACGATAAGTAATCGCTACCAGTTATAATTAAGCATAGAAGGACCTTGATTATTCGCGCTATTAAGGATTTATTAACGGTTAGTATCATTTTGACGACAACTTTTACAGACAATCATTGCGTCACGGTATATTCGGATATACGCTTCTGGGAAATTGAAGAGCATCTTAGTAGGTAAACAGTGAGTTACTAAGATTACTAGCTAAATATTATTTCGCCAGGTATAACTCTATTAAGTTTATACCGGATCCAAAATCCTATCGACCGTTATCCTTACCAGTTCGTCTTGTTCGTGGAATAATTGTTCTGAATACACCACTTATCTCCACCACAACGAATTCTTACTTCAGCAAAAGTTGTCCTTTCTATCCTCATAATTATATATATATTAATATAACTATAAATAATTCGGAAAGTACAAATTGGTTAGAGAGAGGATTTGCACTTGAGTGTTATATTCTTCCATAAGAGATAGTGAAATCCCCCCTCTCTAACCACCCACCCTATATCCCCGGTAGAGTGGGGACTCTCTAGACCATCTATATATTTCTTTAAACCTTATTCCCTTTTACGGACTCTCTTGCGAGTGATATTATTCATCATGACCTCCCGGACGCCCAATCGGAACACATCTGGAGGTGGAGCGATACCGAAAGGCGTGAACACTCGTTCAATGGGCAACAGAGGAAGACGGCCCACCAGTTTAAGCAGAGAGTCAGCAACCCGCCAAGAGCCACCATTGCTCAGGCAATTATTCCAGGCTGCGGCTGACAACACCGCCGCACTTTCTCCACATGACCTATCACCTGGAAATGAACCAACCAACAACAGGAGAAATGAACCACCATTAATCCCGCCAGCGATAGGAATATCAGACACCGGTAGTAGACAGACGATTAACCAACTGGCGAGCCCCTTTTCAGGCGAGTGGGATTATCGCTATTGCTTCGGCGAGCAGGCTTCTAATTTCCCTGCGAATAAGGAGAAAACTGTCCCTGCGGACTATTTGTTAGAATTAGATCAAAAAGATAGACGTATTCAAGAGCTAGTAGAAGCCTTAAATCGTTTGGAGGCCTCTTCTCACCGCCATGTAGATGTACCTCAAGCAAACACCCGCCAAGTATCTTATGCCACCGAGACGCGTTCTAGAGGACACAGTCCCGCAAGACGATGGAATCTTAAGTTTGATGGCACTCAAATTGATATCTCCGTAGAGGAATTTCTATTCCGCGTGGAAGTGTTGCGCCGGCAGGAGAACACGTCCGCTGAATATTTGTCGCAGAACTTCCATCGGTTCCTGTCAGGAAGAGCAGAAAACTGGTACTGGCAGTTTTTAAGAACTAATCCTCGTCCGAACTGGTCAGACATACGTAGTGCATTAGTTCGACAATTTGCTAATTTGTGTTCTGATTTTGAGCTAGCTCAGGCTATGTCTGGACGTCGGCAAGGATCAATGGAGTCATTCGATGATTTCCTATATGCCATACGAGCACTAAATAATCAGCGCCGGACACCGTTCGATGACCGAGAGCTTATAGATATGATTCTGCCCAACATCAAACCACGGCTAGCTCAATTGGTTTTCTCTACAAATCGTGTTTCGTTAGATAGCTTCAGAGAGGAATGTCGAAGGGCCGAAAAGTATATAAAAACAACACAAGTGGCATTCCGACCGAATCCCCCGGTGGGCCATGTTCACAGACATGTTTCCGAAATGGAACAACTCAACCCTCATTTCATCGAGGCAGGCTTTAGAGGGGATATAAAAGAGGGAAACCATACGTATGACACCAGCAACTGGGTTTGTTGGAATTGCCAAAATAGGGGCCATGGTTTCATGCATTGTCCAAGTTCGGAAAAAAGGCTTTTTTGTTACAAATGTGGGACAGTAGGAGTAACTACGCCTCACTGTCCACAATGCAAAACGGGAAACGGGAGACCTGGTCGGAGCAACATCGGGCACTCCAACCAGGAAAACCGGAATCGGCTCCCGAGAAACCATTAAAACTACCATCACTTAGAAATGACAGTCGGACGATCGCAACTTCCACTCAAACAGATAATCAGGAGAAAACGACATCTTGTCAGCAACAAACCGAAATATCCATCAGATCGGAGCTTGCGAATACTATGGACCAGGAGCACGATCAGAGCACCCCGCTTCCACTATATAAACGGAGCCTACACGAGCGCATGACAAACTATCACCTAGTCAGAGCCCAGATTTTTAGAGATCCAACTACTACATCGCCGCAATCGCCAAAACCGAAGAGATCTACCTTCCGACTTCGAAAATGGTTCAAACGGAGAAGGCAAAGCACACCAATGCATGTGTCATCCCTGTTGACCATCCCTGGCGATACTCGACCATATGCCTTCATATCCTTACAAGGTGAGACAATAATTGGCCTGCTGGATAGTGGAGCCAGTGTGAGTTGTCTGGGAAATGGAGCAATACAGCGTTTGAGCAGACTTAGAATTAAATTGAAACACTTCGACTCGGAGATCAAAACCGCCGATGGTACACCACATTGTACCTCAGGTTATATACGAGTAAAAGTTACTTATATGGGAGTGACTAAAGCCATGCGATTATTTATCATCCCAAGTTTGAGTCAAGAACTATATTTAGGGATTGACTTTTGGAAATTGTTCCGAATAGCACCCATGTCCCTAGAGTCGCTGTCAAACGTTACGCCCTCGAACGCTGCGGACAAGAAAATTCTATCTTTGACACAGACAGAACAGCTGAGATTGCAAGCAGTAGTAGCACAGTTTCCATCCTTCGAAGTGTTAGGATTGGGAAGAACTGAGTTGGAAACCCATGTCATCGACGTCGGAGAGACCCCTCCTATTAAGCAACGTCACTATCCTGTATCGCCCGCCATACAAAAACTCATGTATGATGAACTCGACAGAATGCTCACACTCGGGGTCATAGAGGAAAGTGATAGCGCTTGGAGCTCTCCGGTCGTATTGGTCCGAAAGCTTGGAAAGGTTAGGCTGTGCCTAGATTCGAGAAAAGTGAATCAAGTTACCTTGAAAGACGCCTACCCGATTCCCATCATTGACGGTTTACTAAGTCGGTTACCAGACGCGCACATTATCTCCTCCATTGACTTAAAAGATGCCTTCTGGCAAATACCCTTGGAAAAGAAATCGCGAGAGAAAACCGCGTTCACAGTTCCGGGTCGACCATTGTATCAATTCACCGTGATGCCCTTTGGGTTATGCAACGCCCCTCAGCGTATGTGCCGTCTGATGGACAGAGTGATGAATCGACTGCCGGCAGAGATGAAAGAACGAGTGTTTGTATACCTAGACGATTTGTTGGTTATCTCGAAAGATTTTACGTCACATTTGCAAACGTTAGGCGAAGTAGCCAAATGCCTTCGACTTGCCGGACTCACTATAAATGTGGCAAAGAGTCACTTTGGTATGAAAGAAGTCAAATATCTCGGATACGTGGTCGGAGAAGGTCAACTGAAGGTCGATCCGGACAAAGTTTCAGCCATCACGGAGTTTCCCCCTCCGAAAACCATTAAGCAGATCCGTCGGTTTTTGGGAATGACCGGTTGGTATAGGCGCTTCATCGAAAACTACGCCACCCTAACCGCTCCTATGACGGATTGTTTGAAAAACCCCAAGATCGGTTTTAGGTGGACTGCTGAAGCTCAGCAAGCGATGGACGCCTTGAAAATAACTCTGACAACTGATCCAATACTTCACAATCCGGATTTTGAAAAACCGTTCATCATCCAATGTGATGCCAGCACCGCAGGAATAGGCGGAGTATTATGCCAATTGGATTCAAGCGGAAACGAGAAGCCTATAGCCTACATGTCACAAAAACTCAACGCTGCTCAGAAGAACTACAGTGTTACCGAATTGGAATGCTTAGCAGCAGTTTCATGCGTGAAAAAATTCAGGCAGTACGTGGAAGGATTGCCTTTCAAGATTATAACCGACCACGCAAGCTTGAAATGGCTTATGGGACAGAAGGACCTTAGTGGCCGACTGGCACGATGGGCACTGAAGCTGCAAGGGTTCGTATTTGACATCGAACACCGCAAGGGGTCACATAACGTAGTACCTGATGCCCTATCTCGCATGTATGCTGAGGAAATAAACTTGAGTACCACCACAATCTCTCCGGAAATAGATCTGAATGCACCGGCGTTCAAATCGATAGAGTATGAAAATCTGCTTCAGAACATCATTAAAAATCAGACAGTACTCCATGATCTACAGGTATCTGATGGTTTCGTATACAAGAGGGTTGCACCTCGTTTAGGAAACCCCGATGACGATTATAACGTATGGAGATTATGGATTCCTGATGAACTGACAGCTCCCCTGATTCAAGCAGCTCATAATCCCCCGCTGGCTGCCCATGGCGGAATTAGCAAAACTCTGTTCAGACTGCGCCAACGTTATTTCTGGCCCAAAATGGCAACCCAAGTCGCCAGTTTCGTCAAGTCCTGCGAAACTTGCAAAACCACTAAAGCTCCTAATATGGTGCTGAGACCACCCATGATCGCGCAGGAGCTACCCTCACGACCCTGGCAAAGGATTTACGTCGACTTGTTAGGGCCTTATCCTCGTTCCAGTAAGGGTAACACAATCATTTTGATTGTGCTGGACCATTTCACAAAATTTGTGCTTCTCAAACCTCTTCGCTCTGCCCTCACAAAGCCGATAGTGCGATATCTCGAGTCAGAAGTATTCCACATGTTCGGGGTACCAGAAACCTTGGTATCGGATAATGGCACACAGTTTACATCTCGGGAGTTCACCACACTCCTGGCTAATTACGACGTCCGACAAAAAAGGACAGCGGTATATTCTCCCCAAGCTAACGCGTCCGAACGAGTAAATCGTTCAGTCCTAGCCGCCATAAGAGCATATCTCAAAACCGAACACAAACATTGGGACGACCACTTGAGTGAAATTGCGTGTGCCTTACGTACTACCGTTCATGAAGTAACCGGCAATTCGCCATATTATATGCTTTTCGGTGAACAAATGATAAGCCACGGCGCGGCCTATAAACTCTTACGTAAGCTACCTAAGTCACCCACTGATGAAATCCGCTGTTTAGCTAGCACTGACCACCTGCATTTAATTCGTGACTCGATATCACATAAACTGGCCGAAGCCCATAAAAAATATTCCAATCGCTATAATCTCAGGTCAAGGAACGCAAGTTTTACTCCAGGTCAAATCGTTTTCAGGCGCAATTTCGTGGCAAGTGACGCCTCCAAAGGTTTCAACGCCAAGTTAGCGCCGAAATTCGTCAAGTGCGTAATCCGAAAAAAGGTGGGGAATTCCATGTACGAGCTCTCCGACACGCTGAATAACCATATCGGCACATACCATGCAAAGGACCTGCGTCCCTGATCGAGACCCAATTCAACTATCTGATGGCTCACGAACTGGTACAACTTAGAACACTACGCTTTGAGTTATTCCTTGTCGAGTTGGGTTCCAATAAGCTACGTTGATAGTCGTAAATTTTCTTAAATTTTCTTATTTGTCTTATGGTAAGATAGTAGAACATATGAGAGTCGCATGAAAATAGAAGTGAATCATAACATAATAAATCGCGTATTTGTTCGATGACCCTCTTCTTCTTCACAGGAGACGACAATTTAAAGATATTGTAAATAATGAGATACTGGCAATAATATTGTCCTCGACGCCACGTTGAAGGGAGATCATCTTGGTGTAATACCTTCGGTTTTTTTTTGCAGCCTAGGCCTCGGAGTGTGGTTGTTGAGTGGAGAAGGAAATGCATCTATCAACCTAAAATTATGAAGCCTCAACCACCCATAGACGAGGATCACGGCCGTTTCTCGCCCTCCTGTCACCGACGTCGGAATCAATATCACCGGAGTACAGCATAGCTTTCGAAAAGGCACAAAAGATCGCACGACGACATTCCACGGGGCGTAAATATTGCGCCGTAGTAAAATCTAACTCGTAAATAATATATCAGGTGACCCTCATTGGTGACAGGTTGATAAATCAACCATTGCTGGGGAGTCCTGTACGAGCAGGCGAACCAGTCTATGGGTCGATTCTGTTATGCTCTGAGTGGTATATGGATAAAAATACGAAATAGAACACAGCAAGATATGCAAATCTAAAAAGTAGCCACCCAGTAAACAGCATGCTATAACTACTCAAATAAACGACATCAGACAGAAGGAAGAGAAACGCGTCTAGTTATACAGATGGAATTTATACGCGGGGTCGTTTCCTCCACCACTCTCCACCCACACTTCGCGGATTAGAGATGGAAGTTATGAATTCCGTAAATATTATGGTAAAATATGTATAGACATTGGCTGTTCGCGTATGATTAGAGTGTATTAACTTAGCATCGGTCAGCGCCTACTTGATCTCACCGGAAACGCTGAAAATTAGCCTTGAGGACAATTATAAATTCTTATATATTTGCGTAACAATGAGTCTCAGCAAAGTCGAGACTAATCGGGTAATATTCAACATGAAAAAAGGAAACCACATGGCTTTATGATATCAAATGGTTTTTTTTGTGATATTGAGGAGGATCATCGAACGCAGCAATTTCATGCACCACTTTAAGTTTTTCTTTTCAAGTTTGTGCTTAACTTATTGGAACGGCAACATTAAAGCCTTTAGTCTAAGGTTTGGGAAGTAATCAAGTTTCCTTTCCAGACCTCGTAATTTAACGACACAACAACAGTCCTAGCCTTAACTGACCAACCGGAAATTAAACAATCGGCATAAGTGGATCTAACTCAAAGCGTTCGCGAACTGTAAAGGGACGTAAAAATGTGAGCTACCAAAACCCTTCGAAAACACCACCCCAACCCAAATCGCTCCTATAATCTCAGGGAATGGGTCGAGCTTCACTATCAATAAGCCTATATCGCCTTTTGTCAGCTTACACGATATCAAACGGGTCTAACCGTGTAACCTGTGTTGTAACGGCGAGCGGCCAAATTTATCGCGGCAATAATATTAATATTGTTGCCTTGATGAATTTTGATGTCCAACCCTACTTTCCATCCATGCACGAGAATTCCCTTACCGCCGAACTTTTGCCATAATTTGCGCGATCGGAGATTGCTTGGCAATGCCGAAAAAGGAGAGCTTTTTCGTGATCAAGCGGGAGGTCGGTACGACAGAAAACTGGTCCACTTCTTCTTCATCCAGCCGTCGCCGAAAGAGATTTGATTCGTGTCTCCGACAAAAGTTTTTTTTCAACCAGCGTCGCCGAAATGACTAGTTTTTTTATTTTTTTTTAGCCATCGCCGAAGTAAATCGGCTTAAGTGTATTTATTAGTGAAAATAAAAATTTTTTTTGGTTTTTTTTTGCGTGCTATAAGTGAATAGTGGAGAGCAGTGACATAGATTTTTTTTGGATCACAAGGGTGGTCGCCAAGCACCGCTATCCGGCCAAAAAGGCTGGGTTTCCTATTGGAAGCCTGGTGGCTTTTTTTTGGCGGATAGGACCAGGGATGTCTGATAACGACTTCCCTACCAGGTAAGGATTTATTTTGGATATCTTTGAACCGCATTTTTTTTTTTGTATTCGCGAAGTTGGGATGATTTGCCGAAAAAGCAGGCATATCGGACCCAGAACGTGTGGAAAAAAAATATAATCAAAAAAAAAAAAAAAAAAACCGTATGCTTCTAAGCCGCGTGCTCATAAGTCGCATGCTCATAGTCACATGCTCCCTCCTAACCGTATGTTCATATGCCGTAAGCTCATAAACCGCATGCTCATAGTCACATGCTCATAAATCGCATGTTCATAAACCGCATGCTCCTAACCGCATATTCATATGCCGCAAGCTCCAAACCGCATGCTCATAACCGCATGTTCATATGCCGCAAGCTCCAAACCGCATGCTCATAACCGCATGTTCATAAACCGCGTGCTTACGGTATCCGAAGAAAAAAAGAGAAACCATTATCAAATTTTTTTTTGTATGATTTCAAAAAGCTTGTAGTTATTATGCTTATGTTTTTTTTTGAAACTTTTAGTATTTTTCTCTCTGGCCTTGGAATATGAAATTCTAGCGATTCCGGTAAAGTCTTGTTCGCTCCGATAACAACACGGGCTTTCTTGGATCTTTTTTAGAATTCTCTCGTTGACTTCCCACGGAAAGCTATTGAAATTGCATGTATTATGAATTATACATGATAATTAAAAGTAATTGGGTCGAATATTTTGTATCGTTAAGGTTTTATACGACGGCTAAGAAAAGAAATACCAATTTGTAAACGGTGCAGCCAAAATTACACGTTTTAAAATTAGGGAAGAATACGCCCTTGTTTTTTTTCTTCTGGTTTTTCTTAAGTGTCGTAAGTATACTAGAGCATTACGAACGATACTAACTAGAACATTATTTTTTTTCGTGATATAAGTATTTAGAAATTGAAACTCTCGTAATGAATGATTAATTTTCGAAAACAATTTCATAATTAAATTTATTGTAGGTATATTTAAGATAATCAAGAAATGCGTATAGACAATATGTCATTTGTGGCACTTTTGAATTAAACTATCACATTACAAAGAATCACAGATGCGACCAAGTACACATTTGCATGTATTATGAATTATACATGATAATTAAAAGTAATTGGGTCGAATATTTTGTATCGTTAAGGTTTTATACGACGGCTAAGAAAAGAAATACAAATTTGTAAACGGTGCAGCCAAAATTACACGTTTTAAAATTAGGGAAGAATACGCCTTTGTCTTTTTTATTTTGGTTTTTCTTAAGTGTCGTAAGTCTACTAGATCATTACTAACGATACTAACTAGAACATTAGTTTAAGCGTGATATAGTTATTTAGAAATTGCAATTATAGTAAACGAACTTGTTCGTGGCTTATCTTCTAATATTTCCTGGATAGCATACGTCATATTTCAGTACTGCAAACAAGTTTCACTTCGTACTGTTCCTTAATACTGCAAAGCACCGCTAAGGTGTCAGTTCATCGTTTGCGATACTAATCTCCACCTGAAGACTTAGTTCTTTCCTGGCTGTCGCTACTAGCGGCCCTATGTTTTTATGCCTTTATGTGAATGATAAGCTCCAGTAAATTTTTTTTATAAGAAAAAAGGAAACCCGTTTTATAAAACTTCTTATACAATTTTTGTAGTACCTAAATAGTATGTATAATAATGACTCGAATAACAAGAACTAATTAGTGATGAAAAAAAAAAAAAAAAAAAAAAATGAAATAAAACAAAATCTCGGATCAATTAAATATTCTAATAATAAATATATATTAAATACAAAAGAAAGAAATAATCAATAGTGACGTTGTTTCTATCCAATAATAACAGACCATAAGGATCTTCAACGCCAACTTCCTTGTTGATTTTGGAGTAAAATTCGCATTGCAGTATGCACATTTAATTGTGGAGAATAAAACCGATTACACTTGCTACTCAAATAGTCTCGATTCTCTCAATGTGTATACTTTCACTTTAAGAATACAAAATTTATCCAATAACCAACAAAATAAGAAAATAGAGTCTAAGTTAAAATGAAGATGAGTGACTAAACAATACCCTTGTGAGGGGTTTTTGTTGTGATGGGTGAGAATATGCACTGACACTGCCCTTCCCTTTGGGATGGAGGCCAAAAATTTTAACCCCGCCTATAGACGAGGAATACCACTTGGCCTTCCGTCATAATGATTGATAACACCCTATTTTCGTTTCCTTGGCTACCTCGGAGAGGAGCGGGCTTGGGAAGCCCCGTATCTCACCCCTCTTCGGCCAACCATAAGATGCACAATTAATGTACCGTGGAGATCTGGT
Source organism: Chorisops tibialis (assembly GCA_963669355.1). Classification (NCBI taxonomy): domain Eukaryota; kingdom Metazoa; phylum Arthropoda; class Insecta; order Diptera; family Stratiomyidae; genus Chorisops; species Chorisops tibialis. Next base: position 163,186,858 of record OY770263.1, on the reverse strand, counting down.
GACAAGTTCCCCCCCGCCGACGAGCTAGCACGTGCTGAGAGCTAGGTGCATCGCCGTCACCAAAAGATCTTCCACACCTGGTGCACTCCATGAGAAACGTCTCGATTAGGCATCCTGACCCTCATGGAACTGTTCCAGAAAAAGGTAACGTCAAATAAGCATGGATAATTAGCCAACTCATTCTTCCTGGCAGTTACCGTGCTCTACGGCCTTTTTCGTTACAAGACGCGTTTCATGGCCAAAGTATCCATTAAAATCGAATGAACAAACTCGCAAGAGATGTCGAGCTCTCCTGCTATCTCCCTAATACCGGAATGACGATTTTTGAGCACCATTTCCTTCACTTTTTGGATGTTTTCGTCAGTGGAAGAGGTCGAACGTCATCCAGAACGAGACATGTCTTCAACGATCTCTCGATCGTCCTTAAAGGCATTGTACCACTCGTAGACTCGTGTTTTTGATATTACTGAATGATCGTAAGCCTTTCCCAACATTTGCAATGATTCCGCACACGAAATTCGGTTGGAAACACAAAATTTGAGACAAACTCTCTGTTCCATATTTTTATCCATTTTAAAAATCGCGGTGGACTACTACGGTGGTACGCGGTGTACCGATTCAACCAGCTGCTGTAAGCAAACTGATTAACAGACCGCGGAAACTCTTGGGATAATAATTAAAGACAGTCCTACCTGCTTCCAAATTTTTGAATTATCATTTCCTAGGGTAAATTTAATAACAAATTCTCACTACTTTATTGTTTCCATCCACTTGATGTAAATAATAATTTAAACCAGAACTGTCACCAGCCGAATGAGGCTTTAAGTTGCACAAAGTGTTCCATGTAAAATACATTTTTTTTTATTAAAATTTTGAGATACAAATTTAAAATTTGGGAAACTCATTTGAAAAAGTACATAAAAGTTTAGAATATTACCTCTAAGGCCACTTCCATACAAAAGTTTATGCTTTTTGACCAATTCTAAGAAATCACTTACCACCAAACCACTGAAATCTATAAACTTGAAATTTTGTGCAAAACCTTCAAAAAACATTTCAAACAAAGTTGCATCAAAAGTTTAAAAATGCCTTCCACTCTTCCACCCCCTCCCATTTCGAATAATTTCAATAAATCTGCTAATAACCAACAAATTAAACGCTTTAAAGATTTAATAAAACTCCGAATTTCATAGGAATTCTAAGCAATTCTGTTTATAAAACTAACATTCTTTACAGAGAATTTTGAACGTGATTCAAGCAATCAATTAAAAACTTATCAACATCTTCCCATCCTTTCTATCCCCTCCCCTCTCCCTTCCCACCCTACAAACCCAAACTTTCATAAATAATCGAATGAAATACTGGTTACAGATATATAACGGAGCTAATAGATTGTAATCGCATTTAATTGTTATACGATTGACAACAGCATGCCCTAGAACACCCATTCAGTTAGTCTCTTCTACTTACCGTAATCTCTATATCGACATCCCACGCATCCTCAACTTGTCCCAGAAATATTAAAATTCTGCACGGATTGTTGGCAGATTTTTTATGTTCTAGACGAAATCTGAGAGTACATTGTGTTTGTTTTACTATTTGTAACGCTGAGAAATAACGCTCGCACACAGTCGCCAAGGGTACAGAAATATTTTATATTTATATTAATAAAAAGCATTTCTCTTCCGAACATATGCGAGCTATAGACTTTAAGATTGAAGTAATGAAAGGTGGTAAGGATGTTGACAAGCAGTTTCAAAATCATTCCCTTCTTCTGCCACCTATTATATAAATGCCCCATTTTCAGAAATTTTTTTTTTAGTTATTACTTGTCCACAATAGAGAAGAAGCAAATCACCCTTCGGCATTCTCCACAGGAACCTTACGGAACCGTTCTACGCAAAAGTTGACATACCAACAGTTCATGGAAAGTATTCACGATTTGGTCGTTACAAAAAAAAACTATAATGTCTATTCGAATGAATTGAGAAAGATTGGCTATTCCTAACGTACAGTCAAAAATTTCTACTGACTCAGGACTCCATACAGATAAATGTTCTGAGCTGAAATGCGAAAGGAGGTCTCGTTGGTCTACAAAATAGACAATGGTCAAATTCTTATTGAAAAGAGCAAAATAAAATTGTATCTATATGGAGCAAACTACTATAATCCATGTTACAAATTACTACTTTCAAATATTCACCTAGCCCATATCTAGCTAAACGAGTATGTAATGGGCATTCATTCACTGAATTAAACGAAAATTCGCTTCACCTAGATTCGACACCAATGTTTTATAACCTAATTGAACAACCTAAGGGTAACACTCATCATACTTCAAAAGCAGCACTCTCACCCATATAGTATCCTTCAAAACTACAACAGAATCCTTCCAAATGGGTACAATAGTATAAACATAGTTCCATACACTGTACTGCCTAAGCCAATACAAAACTCCAGTAGGTACGGCATACTCCCAGGGCCAATGATAATCAGATTCAAATCCCATCTGGCTTAGCCGTGGTTTAATTTATTGCTGCGTTATTGGATTTCCACTAGAATTACAATGTTACATGTGAGATTTGTGAGACACACCATCAATATTCCTGGCTCTTTTTTCTCGCACATACATATCTCCATCCAACCTTTTCCAGTCGCAATCTCACTCTATTCTCTGAAGCTTTAGACATACTTTCATCTTCCTTTTTTACACTACTTTGAATGGTGCATCGATTTTCAAACATTTCAAAGATTTTTCGCTTCCTTCCATATTTGGTCCAAGGCGATTTTCCTCTTGCTCTTCTCCAAAGTGCTCCTTTTAGTTCTCTGTTCAGAATTTATCGTAACATTTCGACTTACAAACTTTTCTCTGTTTGAATCTTGGACTTATTTTTATTTTTTTTATTATTTTCGTCCTTCGAATTTTCTTACAGTAGAAATCTAAGAAACTATATAACTTATCTGAAGTTACTGCGAGAGGGAGGGGATTGAGCGGAAAAAGAACTGTGTTGAAGAAAAGTTGAATGGGTAGTAGTAGGTAGAATGAAAAGTCATTGAACTCAGTTTCGAAAAAAAATTATGGTTTTTCGAAAGTAGAAACATGTAGAACGGTTTTCTACAGATGTGTAGAAAAAAATGTAATTTGGAAAGATCTACTTGAAATGTCTAGGAATTGAATTTTCTTGCACCAACTTTTTCCACAGTAACATTGAAGTTGTTTTTAATTCACAGAGAATTTTGTTATTTTTGTACATTTGAAGAAAATAAATTTAATTTTTTTCGCTTCTATTTTAATAACGCTTCCAATCATTTTCTATAGCGCTTACAATGTAAAGTTTTTCGGAAGTAGTCTAAATATGACCAAAAAGCGTTGTAGGTCTACATGGTGCTAACATTTCACTAAGGACATGATTAATGAAGCTTCACACACAATGTAAGATGTGAGTCGGGTTCAAACGATGTAAATTTGGTCAATGTAGCTATGCTCAAAACAAATTCTTTGCAAATACAACTATGAAACATACCAGAATTATGATTGATATGATACTCTAGATGAAATGGGAATGACTTTAATATACATAGTTTTCCTGAAATTGAGGCATTTCTATGGGAGGTGGCAGAGAAAGTGGAACATTTTAGATGATTTTGATACTCTTATCATCACTCCTATCATCATGCTTTGATTCTATTTCAAAGTCGATAGCTCTCAAAATGAATTTTGGCAAAATTTCGTCTTTCCAGCTTTACTAGTTTCAATGAAAATCGAAAATATGTATTTTTCAAAATTGTCCATTTGTTTGGGAGGGGTAGAAGGAGTGAGGGGATCGGATCAATATTCCGTAATATTAATGACATCTATATCATAATACTTCGACCTAAATTTCAGGTCGATAGCTTAAATAGTTTCAAAGAAAAATCAATTTCTTTAAATTTCAAAATTTCATGAAATTTGTATGGGAGGGGGTAGAAGGAGTGGGGAGATGCAGCCCATTCACGAACTTAAAGTTACTTTTTTGCTAAAAATGACAAATTTTTTTTAGCACTATAGCTCAAAGCTTTCGAAAGTTATGCTGTAGACAGACTGACAGACGGATAGACGGTCACTCGGACTCGAGGTTTTTGAGCGACAACAAATATTTCTGTACCCTTGGCGGCTCTGTGCGAGCGTTATTTCTTAGCGTTACAAACGGTAAGGCAAACACAATATTGTCTCAGATTTCATCTAAAGTATAAAAAGTGAATATAACAAAAAACCTTTATTTTTAGAAACTGTATAACTTTGATGTTTATTCTCTAGATGAAATCTGAGAGTAATTTGTGTTTGACTTTGTTCGATAACCAGCGGTAGAGCTCAGCCTCTTAATTTACTCTTAATTTCACACCTTTACAAGGAAACGAATAATTTTATTTTATTTTCTATAGCAACCCTTATTGTCGACGGTTTACTGTAGAGTCAGTCCTGTTCGCGTCCAGGTCCGCCATCGTCCTCATTCTTGATCGTCAGTGGTAGCGAAAAACTCCGCCTGACGTTACTGGCAGCAACGATTAGGCCTCTGCTGGTTGAACAGACTTACCACTTGTAATACTAAGAAATAATGCAAGCACATAGTCACCAAAGGTACAGAAATATGCGAAAGAAACTTTGAGTTCATGAGTGGGCTACACCCCCCCTTATCTACTTGAAAATTGGTTCAAAATATAATAATGTGAATTTCATTAATATCCAAATATATTTTTCCGATCCTATCACTTTTTCCACCCTTTCTCATACAAATGCACGATTTCGAAAAATGATTTTCTTTGATTTTCATTGAAACTAGCAAAGTTAAAAGGACAAATTTTTGCCAGCATTATTTCCTTTAAATTTGCAATTAAGTTTGAAAAAATTTATATTATAAATTTAAATTAAAAAAATTAATATTATAAATTTAGCTCATTCTTTCCCATACCAATTTCACAAAATTTCGGAGTTTGAATTAAATTATATTTCTCCAAAACTGTCAAAGCTAATTTTATATATTGATCGAAGTGTTATAATGCAAGGTGGCTAACAAAAAATAGAAGACAAGAAAAGAGTGACAACAATTATTTCCCAAGCTTTGGGGATCCGTCAAACCACCAATATTAACATGGTACAATAAGTTCAAAGTACATGACCTATAAATGCTCTGCAAGGTGATAGTCCTATTAAAATATCAGAAGATTAAAGTAGTGAGGACGAAATTTACAACGACAGAGCGACACGGAAATCATCATCATCATCATCGATGGCGCGACAGATCAAATCGGGCCTGTATATATAGAAATGCACACAAGAACGAACAAAATAGACTCACAGCTGGACACCCACCCTTCAGGAAATTCGCAGAGATGCGCTGAAAAAGCACTTTCCAGAGCAGCGAGTGGGATGCAGTATAAAACACTCATCTAAGAAATGGTACTGCGATACCGTGGACATTTTATAATGCCCACCTTATTGTTATTGCTGAATAAGTCAAAAAATTAATAAGTAAAAATAGTTTCTCCTTTTGGAAATATTTGTTTATGTATTAAAATATGTAATTCATTTTTAATTATTTCCGGTCCCTTCAAACACTGTTGATTGAACTCAGTCCAGAACTTAAGAAAGAAGTCAATGTTTTGCATTAGGGCTTCGTTATTCAGGACATCAGGGTGTTGAGTATCTGTATAGACTCATTAAATAAAATCATTTCTATCAACAAAATATAATATTTACATCATGGTCAATACTCAAAAGGGCCATAATCATGAAGATAACACTGCTTCTTGTCAAGCATACATTCTGTAAGATAAGTAATCAGTACTAAGTTCTTACAGAGTGGCATGACTCATGAAGATAATTAGCATGTAAGATAAACATTGTAATTACTTCGGCATAAGTGATAGTGATAAGAAAAATGTATAAAGGTTAAGATGCATTTGCAATAAAGTCAGTTCATCAAGAACAGTCAAGCAAAAAACTGAAGTTTCTTTTACTTCATCTCCTATCATTCATTGATACATCGGTATCTAACGGTTTATGTGCCCTTAGAAACACGAAGGAAATAGACCTTATACCTTAACGGCTTATGTGCCCTTAAGTATAAGCTATTTAAACTCAAGACAAAATAGTTTTGAACAATTTTGGAGGCTCCGGCGAGATACGAACTCACGATCTCCTGTTTACCACGCCTTGATCCAGAGTAACTGTACATCAAGCGATTTTTTTTATGAAGTCGCTAGAGGAGTTAGCCGTAGACCAAGGGCAAATTGGTGAAGAGATCAAACGCCTCTTCAAGAATTACAACAAAGATTCGTTAGAGAGGAAAACACTATTATATTTAGAGTTATGACGTTCGACATTGCAACACCAATGGGATCTCTTCGAGAAAAACGATAATGATATCCGCATACATCATGGCACACAGCTACAGCATGCCTATTTCGTCAAGTTGTATTACGATGCAGTAAAAGACGGCTACGAGCAGATGCTGCAGAATATTGAATCCAAAATATCCAGTCTTCGCTTCGAAACGCATTCAGGTAATGGCAATCAAGACTTACCAGCCTCTGTTTCTGAACGCAAAGATACAGAGACAGACAAGACAAGAGCTATCAATGTTTTTGAGGAATGGACTGTTACCCCACCTGGTCTACAACAGGACCAACCTTGACAAAACAATGTACAGTTCTACTTCAGCTGGTTAAGATGCTTGCGACACTGCCACTACTAAATAAGCCTCACTTTCAACAATTTTGGAGACTGAAAATCGACACGTTTGAGCGTTATCTACAAACTGCTCAACAACTTCACGAGAAACTCTGGCACGAATTAGATGACCCAAACTATGATTCTGAAGATTTTTTTACCACAGAAGAACGAGTCCAGAACAAGCTAATTGAGATTCATACAGGCCTGAATAACAGCAGCAACAATTCAGGCCCTCAGATGGGACATCAGGAGGATTGCCAAAGATAGTGCTACCAAAGTTCGACGGCAATTACCTACAATGGAGACAATTCCACGATTTATTCAACGAATTAGTGGATGAGCAATGCATCGCAAATTGTCAAAAGATGTGGTATCTGAAGACAAGCCTTACAGGCGAGGCAGAGAAACTAATTCGTCATCTCACCACATCTGATGCGAACTACTCTGCAGCATGGAAATTGGTCAAGGATCGTTTTGAAAATACGAGGCTTTTGACAACCGCATTTTTGGATAAACTTTTATCGCAATCAGCCACTATGTCTGAGAATGCTGCATCAATAAAAAATCTGCATGACACGACACAAGAATGTCTTCTTGGATTGCAGAATCTTGGATTAGATATTGACAATTGGGATCCTATCATCATTCACGTCATATTAAAGAAACTTGATAGAGTTACACATACACTCTACGAGCAATCACTTGAACAACCCAGAAAGCTGCAATCAATCAAGCAGTTTTTGATCTTTCTGGAAATACGCTTTCAATCATTGGAAGCTCTTGGAAACAAAAATCGATTAGATAATCATCGAAAATCGGCATATCAACCTACAAGAGCTTCAACATCAATAATTGCAGCAGAAACTAATTGCAGTCTCTGTAAAGGCAATCATAAACTATTTTCGTGCGCTAAGTTTCTGGCTCTCACAGTCATGAAACGTTTCGAGCATGTTAAAAGGATAAAATTATGCTTCAATTGTCTTGGACTAGGACACAGTTCATCGCAGTGTCTTTCTAGATCCTGCACCATATGTGCTAAAAAGCATAACACTCTACTTCACATGAGTGAAAGACAATCAGGTGCAGATATCAACTTGTCATCGCAACACGATAAGCCACACAGTCAATCATATGGTATATCAGCCATAACTCTGCAGGATCCAGCAGCTTCGCTTACAACACGCATCAGGATGAGGCGAAATTCCTACACGCTACTAAGCACCGTTCTCATCAATATCAGTGATCGTGAAGGAAAACAAGTACAATGCAGAGCCATACTAGATTCGGGATCGCAGCTCAATCTAATAACAGACAGACTAGTTAGAAAATTGCAACTAGTGGAACACTCCGATCACATTTCCATTGAAGGAATAGGAGATAAAAAACAGTTTTCTCGGATGCCAGTCAACATATCATTGAAGTCTCGCATCAATAACTTTACAACACGGTTAGAGGTTTATACGCTCCAGGACATCATATCTCCACAACCAACACAAAACATTGACATCAGCTCCTGGCCGATACCTAACAACATCGTATTGGCCGATCCAAAATTTAATCAACCCGCGAAAATAGATCTGTTGATTGGAGCAGAATTATTCTTTTCGCTGCTAGTTATTGGTCAGATAAAATTAGGCAATGATTTGCCAGTTCTACAAAACACAATCTTCGGTTGGATAGTTGCTGGTCTTATTAATCAAATATCCCAAAACATTGCATCTTGTGGCGTCGGAATACATAATAAAACCCTAGTGGAGCAAATTGAAAAATTTTGGCATATGGAAGAGAAAACTGGTTCGAGTAACAATATGACGCTACCGTCGAACGACAATGTGAAACACTCAAACTACCACCAAAAGCCAGGATGGACATTTAAGTGTGAGATTACCTTTTGGCATTAAACCTTCGAAGTTAGGAGAATCGAAAGATATAGCATATCAAAGATTTTTATCGTTGGAAAGAAAGCTCATCAAGAATCCTGAACTGAGAAATCAATACCAGCAGTTCATGGATGAATACATTAAACTCGGACATATGAAGGAAATTCCAATACATAAAATTGAGAAGCCATATAACTTTCTACCACATCACTGTGTACTGAAACCAGAGAGTTCAACAACAAAGTTATGAGTAGTATTTGACGCATCAGCCAAAACATCTACCTATAACATGACAGATTTGTCACTAAATGATGTTCTAAATACCGGTCCAACAATTCAAGATGATGTCTTTTCTATTTTTTTGCGGTTCAGGATGCCCAGATTCGTGTTCACAGCCGATATTGAAAAGATGTACCGGCAAGTTTGGCTTCAGGAATCCGATAGAAACTATCAATTAATTTGGTGGAGGAATAACCCCAAAGAAGAAATTAAGTGTTTTCAACTATGCACAGTCACATATGGCACAATATCAGCACTATATTTGGCAACAAAATGTCTACAATACCTTACGGATAATCAACCATACGTAAATTTTCCAGTTGCACGGGTCCTGAAACGCGATTTCTACGTAGACGACGTTCTTACTGGAACTAATAATTTCTCTACAACTCTTGAACTATAGCAACAGCTTCAAGACATTCTTAAGACATCGGGCTTCAAACTAAGAAAATGGTGCGCTAACCATCCACGGTTACTACAAACTATTCCACTGGAAGATAGAAACATCGAGCTTCATTTCGAAAACAAAAATGAAGAGCACGTGAAAACAATTTGATTGACTTGGTTACCAAAACCTGATGAGTTCTCTGTCAGAACGTCTTGGAACGAACAACGAAAAGTTACCAAACGCACAGTTTGCTCTGACATAGCCCATCTCTTTGATCCATTGGGCCTAATGGCACCTGTGATTATCGTCGCCAAGACATTTCTTCAAGAATTATGGAAATTAAACTTAGACTGGGATGCAGCACTCCCTCAAGAAAATCATACCACATGGGTCAATTTCCGAGAAGGTTTAAATTCGTTGAGTGACATCAAAATTCAACGGCATATATACGCTCATAGGAATCCAAAAAATATGCAGGTTCATATATTTGCAGATGCATCGGAGAAAGTATATGGAGCCGTTGCATACATAAGATCAATAGATAAAGATGACTTAATCGTCGTGCGCTTATTATGTGCAAAATCTAGAGTCGCCCCCACAAGCAAAACAACGCTGCCTCGATTAGAATTATGTGCAGCCAGAGTAGCGGCGGAATTAGCACAACGAATAAAAGCTGATCTCAATTTTTCAAAAGAATTGATTTATTTATGGACTGATTCCGAAATAGTACTGGCTTGGATAAATTCAACTACATCATCATTTCACACGTTTGTAGCCAATAGAATTGCGTAGATTCAAGAAACTACCATTACATCACAGTGGAGACATGTAAGGTCAGAAGATAACCCTGCAGACATTCTGTCCAGAGGTATACTTCAGGAAAAATTAGCGCAATGCAGAATTTGGTTTTACGGACCTAGATTTCTAAATGGATCACAATCAATTTGGCCAGCACCCTATTTGAATAGTCGGACTGACTATATGGAAGAAAGAAAGAGAACTGCTACTACAGCATTTTTATCGGAGCCTCAAGGTCACTTCATAGACGATATCAATCACAAAAATTCTTTTCGGAAGTTGCAGCGCATTGAAGCTTTCATACTGAGATTCGTAAACAAGTGCCGAAATCCGTCTCAGCAAATCAACAAGTCAACAACTCCTAACGTGCTTGAACTGGAAGAGTCTCGTATTCTCATTATCAGGAAAATACAAAACGAAAATTTCGCAGCAGAGCTACATCAACTCCAACATTCAGGGGAAATCAATAAAAACAGTGCTCTCATCACTCTGAGTCCGTTTCTAGATGAGCAAAACGTTCTCAGGGTCGGAGGTAGATTAGAAGCATCAAATTTAACGCATGATGCAAAACACCCAGCCATATTGCCATATGATCATCCGTTTACAAAGTTGATCATGATTGGAATTCATAAAGACAATCATCATGTACCGCCTCAACCACTTCTGTACATAACACGAGAACGTTACTGGCCAGTTAAAGGCAAAATACTTGCTCGATCCATCATTCAACATTGTATCCAGTGTGTGTAAACGAACCCACAGTTGTTAACACAAAAAATAGATAACTTACCAGCTCATCGTATTCAACCATCTCGTCCGTTCGTTAATACGGGAGTTGATTTCTGTGGACCGTTTATGACTCATTACAAACTTCGGGGAAAACGGCCACAAAAGAGTTATATTACAGTGTTTTGTTGCTTTGCGACAAAAGCTGTGCACTTGGAACTCGTCACTGATCTCACAACGCAAGGATTTCTCGGTGCACTTCGAAGATTCATGGGCAGACGCGGACATTGCAAAAATATTTATTGTGACAATGCCACAAATTTCGTTGGCGCTAAGGCTCAACTTGAAGAAATAAAGTTGATATTCGAAACAGAACAATATCGAGAACACATAATTTCCACGTGTAGTGCCAACAACATCGATTTCCATTTCATTCCACCCAGATCTCCTCATTTTGGTGGCTTCTGGGAAGCAGCAGTAAAAGCAGCCAAGCATCGATTGCGTCATACATTGGCTTCAGCGTCCTTGACATATGACGAATTAGAGACTGTAGCAGTTGAAGTTGAGGCATTACTAAATTCACGACCACTTACACCAATTTCGTCCGATCCTAACGATTTAATGGCATTAACTCCGGGACATTTCCTTATCGGAGAACCTCTCACCAATTCCATCGATCTATATGCAACATCACAAAACAGTGGACTCATATCAAGGTGGAAACAGGTGGCAAAAACAAAGCAGAGATGGTCCGTTGAATATCTCAATCTTCTACAACAAAGAAACAAGTGGACAACAGAGTGTCAAAATGTTGTTCTTGGCACCATGGTCATTATAAAAGACGACAATCGTCCCCCAATGCAATGGCCGCTGGGACGCATTATTAATATTATCAAAGGTGAAGATAGACTCGCAAGAGTGGCAGACGTTCGTACAGCCAGCGGAGTGTTTCGAAGACCTACTCATCGGTTGGCTCCACTCCCAATGCCAGAAGAAGAACCTGACTTAAGAACTGAGAACCATCCCGAAAATGAGCAGCATCACAGTAGAAGGATGACGAAAAATGCAACGAACGGATCAACGCAGACTTACCAACCGTCAAGGAAAACACAACGGCGAACACGCGGATCAGCAGTGGTAACCCTGTTACTAACATGTTTACTTCCAATAATACCTGCATTTTTAGGCTAATTTAGTCATGAAACACGAAAAAAAAAATTTCAGGGCAGCAAATTTTTTTTTTCTTGTGTTGATCACAATACTTTATTATTAGAATAATAAAGTAATTATGAACAAAGATACGGCGATAATTTTTATTTTTTATTTTAAGGAATTTTGTAGGGGAAGTGATAGAGGGGGTGACGACATCGAACTAATTTTTTCACACCACTCTAAGGTTGCTATCAATATGTTTTATACAAAATTTAGGATTCAAAAATTTAATTGGTACTGAGAAATTTAGTGTATTGGATTTAGTGAAATTGTGCAGTTTGTATGGGACGTGGTAGAAGGAATGTGAATTTATTAATGACGTTTTTAGAAATAACTGTAAACATCATTTAATTGACATATTTTAAATTGCAGATCGGTAGGGTTCACACTTCTCAGGAAACTCGACTTTTTGTAAAGTTGTTGAATTGTGCCAAATTGTATGGAAGGGGGTAGAAGGAGTGAAGCTAATCGCCTAATTTTTTTTTGGTCTTACTAATAATTCCAAATAATTATTTAGTGCATAATTTCAGCTCGATAAATTTCATACGTACTGAGTAAATTTATTTAGAGTATTTCATAAAAAAGTGCAGTTTGTATGGGAGGTGGTGGAAGGAAGGGGAGGGCTCAACTTATTTTATTTTTATTTATTTTATTTTATTTAATATAGGTAGACAAGTTAAGTCTATTTTACAAAAATATAGTAAAAAAAACAAACAATTTTAATACTAAGCTTATGAAAAAAAGTTTTAACCATTACTTACAACGAATATAAACAATTAAAATCAAAACAAAAAAAGACTACATTAAAACTAAGACCTAAATATTATCTTTCAAATAATGTCTTAAATTTAGTCATTATTATACAGCAAATTTAAATTATTATAAAATTAATATATTCCATATTTTAGATCAATAGCTTTCAAGCTTTTTGAAAAAATCCGTTTATTTTCGAATTGTGAAATTGTGTCATTTTGTATGGGAGGGGGTAGAAGAGGTGAAACTAAATGTCTAATTTTTTTTAGTCTTACTTATAATTCCAAATAATTATTTAGTGCACAATTTCAGCTCGTTAAATTTTATACGCACTGAGTAAATTGGGTTACGGTATTTCATGAAAAAGTAGAATTTGTATGGGAGGTGGTAGAAGGAGGGAGAGGACACGCATAGTTTTTATATGGTAGATTGATATTATCATAAAAGTAATATGTCCCAAATTTGAGACCAATGGCTTTTATATTTTTCAAGCAAATCCGTTTACTGTCAAATTGCGCAATTGTGTCATTTTGTATGGGAGGGGGTAGAAGGGGTATAGCGATTTGGCCCGTTCACAAAGTTGTCCTTACTTTTTTTGTCAAAAACGACGTGTGCAAAATTTTAACTTTCTAGATCAACATGTTCTTAAGCTAGAGAGGACACGGACAGACAGACGGACGGACGGACGAACGGACATCCGGTTTTGAGGTTTTCGAGTGATTATGTGATTATGTGAACTTCTGTATCATTGATTTTTTTCTCCGAGCCTTATTTCTTAGCGTTACAAACTTTGTGGCAAACTTATAATACTCTCAGATTTCATCTAGAGTATAAACATAACAGGAGTACGATTGGGCATAAAGCCCGATCGTGCGATACTCCAGATGAAAGACAAAATGTTGGATCTTAAGAAATTTTGTAGGGGAAGTGGTAAAGGGGGTGATGACATTGAATTAATTTTTTCACATGACGCTAAGGTTACTATCAAAATGTTTTATACAAATTTTAGGATTTAAAAATTTAATAGATACTGAGAAAATTAGTTTATTGGATGTAGTGAAGTAGTGCAGTTTGTATGGGAGATGATAGAAGAAGGGGCGAGTTTTTAATTAAATTTCAGAACTAACTATAAACATCATGCTTTTGACATTTTTTTTTTAAATTGCAGAAGCATTCATACTTTTCAGGAAAATCGACTTTTTATAAAGTTGTGAAACTGTGTCAGGTTATATGGGAAGGGGTAGAAAGAGTGAATGTAATCATTTAATTTTTTTCGGTCTTACTAATAATTTATATAATAAATATTTCGTGCACAATTTTAGCTCGATCAATTTTATACGTACTGAGTAAATTATTTTAGAGCATTTCATGAAAAAGTGGAGTTTGTGTGGGAGGTGGTGAAAGGAAGGAGAGGACTCAAATAACTTTTATACAGTAGATTTATATCATCATAAAAGTAATATGTTCCAAATTTCAGATCAATACCATTTATATTTTTCGAGCAAATTCGTTTATTGTGAATTACGAAATTGTGTCATTTTGTATGGAAGGGGGTAGAAGCGGTACAGCTAATCGTCTAATTTTTTTGGTCTTACTAATAATTTTAAATAGATATTTCGTGCACAATTTTAGCTCGATAAGTATTATACGCACTGAGTAAATTGGTTTAGAGAATTTCATGTAAAAGTGCTGTTTGTATGGGAGGTGGTGGAAGAAAGGGAACGGCTCAAATAACTTTTATATAGTAGATTTATATCATCATGCAAGTATTATATTCCAAATTTCAGATCAATGTCGTTTGTACTTTTCGAGCAAATCCGTTTATTGTCAGATTGCGAAATTGGGTTTCCTTTTTTGTTAAAAATGACGTATACAAAATTTGAACTCTCTAGCTCAACGCGTTCTCAAGCTAGAGAGGACAAGGACGGACGGACGAACGGACGGACGGACAGACATCCGGCTTTGAGATTTTCGAGTGATTATTTGAACTCTGTTTCATTCATTTTTTTCTCCGAGCCTTATTTCGTGGCGTTACAAACTTTAGAGCAAAGTTATAATACTCTCAGATTTCATATAGAGTATAAAAATTTTAACGAAAATAGTATTTTGATCAAATAACAAAATTTAGAAGTTAACAAATTTAATTTATATTATACAAAGTTATTCAAATATCAATTTCGGTTTCTTTCAATTTGATTTATTGGCTTTAAGGGGAGAAATACCTTTAGAAATTTCATTAAAACAAATTTTTTTTTGCATATTTCGAAAGTATGATATCTTAAGAATATACTGACCAAAGGATAACTCAAAATATTGAATATTTTCGGAATTATCGCATATAGTTTAGAGCGCGGCGACAGCATTTATATAGTTAGTTTCAACATGTTGAAACTTTAAACGCGATTATCTCGAAACTACTTTTTTAAAAACTGCTCGTGTTGTAGCTCAAAAAGTTATCGACTGATTTGGATAAAATTTGGATAGGTTTCTCTCAGTAGTATTACCGGAAGGATATACCTAAAATTTGGAAGGTAGCGTGCAAATAAATAATTTTTTGGGGGTCAAATATGTCGAAAAAATGGTCGAAAATTCGACCTTCCGAGTAAAATGGCTCCCAAATTTACAATTGTGCACTTTTTATGAATTTTTGAAGTATATCCTTCCCCTTAATATGTCACTAAATGAATGAAACTTATTTCATGTTTTTGAGATCAAAAGAAAAAAAATGGCAGCTGTAGCACTTTTTGATGTCGCGAGAAACAGGCGTCCGAAGATTCTCCATAACACCGCCATTTTGTTGGACATCCGAAAAAAAATTTTTTTGTTAAATTCAAAGTTATAATAAACTCATATCCAAATTTCACAATGATCCGATTATTTTATCCCCTCTAAAAAAAATCCCGAAAAATGCCTATTTTTTACGATCCCAAAGGTATTTCTTCCCTTAAGTTGTTACCATTGAATTGCAAATTATGTTCAAAGGTGAAAAACATCTCGTACTTTAAAGTAACATACAAACTTATTTTCATATCATCCCCTTAATAATTTAAAAATGAGCTTAAACTCCCACTTATATAAAACTCAAAGCTGATTAAAAAAGTTGCAAAGGCGTAATATTGAAAACGGAAGGAGTTGTTGTTCTGTATACATAATTTTCAAGGAGTTTCTGTCTAGACTGTTGAAAACAGCAGTTTTTCTCAATAACCGTTCCGGTGCTCTGTTTGTCTCATTTCAGCCCTTTTTAAACTATTCGAAAACATAGAAAATGTGCTATAGAGTTATTTCCTCCCCGACTTTGATCGAAGCCTCGCTTTTCATGAAATAGCTAATCGCGAAAATTGCTTACTCGCACATCAGCCATTACACAGTTCTTTTTTTAACGAACTATATTAGTGCGCTGCGCTTCAATGAATTACGTTTTTTCATTTCCAATTAGTTTTAGTGAAAGGCACGATTTTCTTTGATCATCAAAAAAATTTCAATTAAAGCATTACTTTTTTTGAGCGTATCGGCATTTTTTGTAATTCAATGGAAGTTTTCAATTTTACTGAACGAAGCGTTTTTCTGGTGAAGGAGGAAGGGATTTGTATGAACATTAAAGTTCAATTTCAATTTGTTGCTTTGAGAAAAATCTATTTATTGGCGGAATGATCTTGACTTTTGATCAATTTTGTTGCTATTACGAAGTTCACACAATTGATACAATTTCGCGAAATGTTTTTTCTTGATTTATTTTCAGCTGATTACATGAAATAATGAAACATAACAGGACTACGATTGCGCGTAAAGCTCAATAAAGAGATACTCTAGATTATAGTTACTCCATGGGACACTAGAGGCCATTTACCATAGTTTGACAAAGGTGAAAACCGATATTTGGAGCGAGATTGAAAAAAAAATTCGAACATTTTATTTGGTACGTTCTTAACATCAAGAACTATACGAAGTTTTTAATACTCAACTAAAAAGTCTCAAACAAACATTTGAAGGAACAATTTATCTTTGGGTGGATGAATTTGGTAAAAGACAATCACTAAACTCACCACTCCACGACTGGTGAATTGGAGAAGGTCAATTCTCAGGTGTCGATTGTGACATTTCTGCCAGACTCTGATACAGTGTGTCTCCTTCTTGCATGTAGTGACTCTACTCTAGATGAAATAGAAATTTTTGTGATCTGAAAAAATTTTGTATGGCGAGTGGTAGAAGGGGTGAAAACATTGAACTAATTTTTTCACATCATCAGCTTTAAAAATGGTTTAGACAAAATTAAAGGTTCAAAAATTGAATAGTTACTGACAAAATTAGTGTATTAGATTTATTTAAATTGTGGAGTTTGTATGGGAAGGGATGGTGTCAGGGCTTAAATGTTTGTTTTTTCAGTATTAACTTCTAACATTATGCATTTGACTTCTCTCATATTTCAGACGATTACGCTTTTCAAGAAAATTTATTTTTTTGTAAAGTAAAGCGAATCAGTTAATTTTTTTTCAATGTAATTCAGTAATTAGTACAATTTGAACTCGATAATGTTGTACGTACTAAAAAAACTGGCTTATAGTGCTTCAAGAAAAAGTAAAATTTGTATGGGAGGTGGCGGAAGGAATGGGGGAAAATAATTTTTATACCAGAGATCAAATTTATTACAAAAACATAAAAGAATTATGATTGGGCGTAAAGCCCAATCATTTGATACTCTAGGTGAAATGAGAAAGACTTCAATGTACCGGATAATACGAGTATGTCACCTCCAATTCTTTTAAATAATTAAAAGTGACTTTTGTATGGGAGGTGGTGGAAGCAGAGGAGGAAGGTTTGCAATTTTTGGATATGACACCTAATGTGGTATGCAAAATATTTCGTGCTGAATTTAAGGCTTGTAGCTTTCATTATTTTCAATTGGACATAGTTTTCCTGAAATTGAGTCATTTGTATGGGGGGTGGCAGAGAAAATGGAGTGTTTAAGATGATTTTGAAACTGTTTATCATCCTCCTTATCACCACGCTTTGATTCAATTTCAAATTCGATAGTTCTAATATATTCGAAGGAGAAATGCTTTTCTTGAATTTATAATACAGATATTTGTATGGGAGGGGGTAGAAAGAGTGAAGAGGAGCTGATAATTTATTGCATTTATTAAAAAATAAATTCTGGCAAAATTTTAAGTTTATACTTTTTCTAGTTTTAATGGAAATCGATATAATGCACTTAACAAAAATTATACATTTGTATGGGAGGGGGTAGAAGGAGTGTACGGATCAAAACACATTTATTTTTCATTATTGATATTTATATTTTTATACTTTATGCAAAATATCAATCTGATAGCTTTAACAGTTTCGAAGAAAAATAATTTAATTTAAATTTCAAAATTTCGTGAAATTTGTATGGGAGGGGGTAGAAGGAGGAGTGTGAAGTTGATAATTTTTTCAATGCTGATTTTAATTGTAATAAAATTAATTCTGGCGAAAATTTGTTTTTATAACTTTGCTAGTTTCAATGAAAATCGAAAAACTGCATTTTTCAAAATTATTCAAAATTATGCATTTGTATGGGAGGGGGTAGAAGGAGTGACGGGATCGGATCAATATTCAGTCATATTAATAACATCTATATTATAATACTTAAATCCAAATTTCAAGTCGATAGCTTAAATAGTTTCAAAGAAAAATCAATTTCTGAAAATTTCAAAATTTCGTGAAATTTGTATGGGAGGGGGTAGAAGGAGTTGGGGGATGTGGCCTGTTCACGAACTTAAAGACATCTTTTTGCTAAAAATGACACACAAAAAATTTCAGGATGATAGCTCAAAGAGTTCGAGAGTTATGCTGTAGACAGACGGACAGTCAGCAACTCGGAATCAAAGTTTTTGAGCGACAACAAATATTTCTGTACCCTTAGCGGCTCTGTGCGAGCGGTATTTCTTAGCGTTATAAATGGTAAGGCAAACACAATATACTCTCAGATTTCATCTAGAGTATAAATATTGTGTTATAAATTTCAAGCTGCATAGAATTTTGATAAAATTCGGTGTATTTTACATTCACAAAAACAATCGTTTGTATGTGAGGGGGTAGACGAGGTAAGGGAATCGTAATATTTGTGATGCAGTTTTATTTTAGTTCTCATGTAAGATGCTCGTACAAAATTTTGAGCTAGCAACTTATAATTTTTTGGTTAGTAGTTGATTTTTTTGAAATTAGTTGAAATCATACTTTTGAATGGGAAAGGGCAGAAGGGCAAGCGCGATCTCAAAACTTTTGACGCAGTTTTATTTCAAGTATTTTTAAAAGATTTTCTGGAAATTCATAGCTTTTAGTAGTTAGGTGATGATTGATTTTTTATGGGAGGGGTTAAAATTTTGAAATTACTCGACCAGTTATTATTTCATACTTTTAGGGATTTGTTTTAAGTGCATTTTGCAAATTTTGAAGTTTCTACCTTAAAATTTCATTCAAAAATGTTCAGTTTTTATGTTTTTTTTATTGCACTTCAAACACCTTGTGCACATTAGACCGTGGGGGGTCAGTGCATAACAATTGTGGAGTTTTTATTATTTTTCTATATGTATATCAAATAGATGTATCCACACGCAATATTTTAAACGTTGTATCTTTCACCAGAGCCCCAAAAGATTCACTTAAAATTTTCCACATTTTTGCTTACCGCCTCCCTCTCCTTACACCTCCCAACGTCAAATCCTTACCAAAATGAAAGACTATGTAGTTCTATAATCTGACAAAATTTCAATTCATCAGTAATCAATTTTGAGATATAACGGTTTTAACTTTTGGAAAGTGCATCATTTTTGTAATGCTCCCCATTTTCGCCCACTACTATTATGTCCAAATGTTATAATTTTTTCATAATTTGCTGCTACAGCTGAACATATGTTCCAAGTTTGAATTACATATCTTAAGAAATAGCCGACATATTGATTTTTAAGCGGTTTTCTTTGCATTTGCCCCCTGACCCTCTTAATCCATACATCCCCCAAAATGGGTGTCCACCTGAGATCCGCAACGATCTACAGTAGATATAAGGGATGGGTAGATGGTAATAATCTTGTAATTAGTTGCTTGAATCACGTTCAAAATGCTGTTCACAGAAGAAGTAGATCCTTATGAGCTTCGGTGTATTTTATATTCTCGGACGGGGAAGAAAGGCAAGAGGAATTTCAAAACTGTTGATCGAACTTTGTTTCACATATTTTTAAAAGTCTTTGTATAAAATTTGAAGTTGATAGCTTTTATTGGCTTGGTGATATTTCTTAAAAATGGTCGAAAAAGTACTTTTGTATATGAGGGGTCGACAATTTACTCTTAGGTCCCACTTTTCGGACCTCAATGGATGAACAAATTAAATTACTTTTAGAGTTTGTCCTGTAACCCCTACACTCCCCCAAAATTAAAGTTTGCCTGAGACCAGCACTGATCTATAACCCACCAAAATATGAAATTTCTATCTTGAATCATTTGGAAGTTAATGTACGCTGAGCGTTCACGTACGGCGGACGTCGGATGGTGTACTTCGAAAGCCTAGTTCGCACTAGGATAGTAGTTTAGTCGAGTGGCGAGAGATTTATTTACTAAACGTGTCTGAATTGGAGTAGTTTAGTAAGTGACTAAATTACTCTACTAAATAATCGATGCATTTCATTTTATTTTTCAGGCGAGTAGCGCCCCCTACTACCATTACTGCATCGTGATTCATCCACTAAACAATTAGGAACCTGAATTTAGTCGAAATGTAATGCACTGTAGTAGTGAGTATAATGCGAACGATTTTTGGTCTGTTGGTAGTCGTTTAGCAACTAAATTTCTCGTCACTCGACTAAATTATTAGCCTAGTGCAAATTAGACTGTACAGACGGATAGATTTTTTTGTTGCATTTTTAGGCTAATTTATTCATGAAACGCGAAAAAACAAAATTCCAAAAATTTCAGAGTAGCCAATTTTTTTTCTAAGTCTTCTTAGTATACGTCGTCATCTGATAACGTAGAGCATGAAACTAGTAGCTACTTAACAACTGGGAGGATGAGTCAACTGAACCAGTGACAAAACAGATATATAACCATTCATACGAGATTTCAGAATCTCGCGCGCAAAGGCCAGTCGCCGTCTGAACCTCTCCCCATAAGTTAGAGTGCGTATATTAGTAGTAGGGCATAAGCTAATCAGGACCGCCTACCTTACCTGAAATTATAGAGCTATTTGATTAGATGATCCTTATTCAAATTACAGACAAAAAGTTGGTATAGCCACCAAAGTGCGATTTTAGATTGGCATGATATTTTACTCGCATTTTTGAGATATTTGCAATTATCAACGAACTTGAATAGCTGGTGAATGTGCCAACTCGGCTATCTGATATTGCAGACCACTACGCAAGCCTCTTTGATCTTTTCTCACAAACTTGTCCGAAGAACATAACATATCTGTTTTGCATAATCGCCATTGATAGAACAATCGTGCACGATTTCTAATATTGGTATTAAATCCGTCGCCAGTAAAAGCTCCAAAGATGATCGCTTGGCACCGGGGCGAGCTGAATGCATTTTTTTAAGTTTTTGATTGGAGTTGTGCTTCATATCCAATAATACCGATGTAGTCTGCAATCTTATTACTGAGACAATAATGAAAGGAATGCGGCTCTTTTTTCTTCAACCTCAAAAGAGTTAGATCATCTAAGGACTCGTGGCTTGATGAGCAGAGAAATAAATTTATTAACTGCGACTTTTCCGAGAAACTCAACTACACTACTTTTAGTAATTAGTCTCTCCCTACGGTTTCGTCTAGTTGCACCAAATTGCATGTCTTAAAACTTTGCAATTGGGTAATCGCTAAAATTCGTGGGGATCTAAATGTTTATAATTTTTTCCTTTTTACCCCCTTCTTCACCATCATCTTTTACATATAATATTGATGCAATAATATTGACGCTCTTGATGTCATTTAAGATCTTGGAGTTAAATTTGATCATAAGTTTGATCCTATTTGGAGCATTGAAAAAAATACATAAACTGGAAATTTTTGAACGAATTTTTAAGATAGAAACTTGAAAATTTGCGAAATGCATTTCAAAAATTCCCTAAATATATGAAATATTATATACTGGTGAAATATCTTTTTAAAACTTCTACCCCCTCCCATACAAAAGTATTTTTTCGACCATTTTTAAGAAATCAATTATCACCTAATTATTTAAAGCTATCAATTTAAAATTTTGCTTAAGAACTTTGAAAAATAGTTGAAACGAAATTGCGTCAAAAGTTTTGAGATCGCTCTTGCCCTTCTAACCCCTCGCATACAAAGTATGATTTCGACCAATTACATTTAAAAAACTAATAACCAACAAATCAAAAGCTACGAGCAGCTTACAAGAGAAACAAAATAAAATTGCATCACAAATTTTACGAAGCCTTTACCTCCTCTACCCACTCTCATACAAAAGTATGATTTCGATCAATTTCAATAAATCAACTATTAACCAACAAATTAAAAGCTGCGAACCTTTAATTTTGTTCGAGTGCCTTACAAAAGAAACGAAATAGAACTATATCATAAATTTTACGATTAGTTTCGTGAATGTGAAATACAACGAATTTTGTGAAAATTCAATGCAACTTCGTCTATGAAACTGACGTTATATGCAGAAAATATTGGACTTGATTCAAGCAACCAATTAAATAATTATGAACATCCATCCACCCTTCCTATCACCTCTTCCCCACCCTTATAAAAACTTGCATAAACGAATGAAATATTATGGTGCTATCGATCATATCCGCAATTAAGTCTCAAATTGACAGCTGCCCTAATTGGGGTCCCACTAGTAAAATGGGACTCCAATTAGTCTTCCTTAACCACTCTAACCTACATATTGACTTTCCATGTATCCTAAACTTATCCAAAATATAATAAATTTTCGCCCGACTTGTTGGCAGTTTATTTCCTTTAAAATTGCGCTACTGCCCAAAACAGGCCGTCATCTTCAGGTTCCTTAACATTTTCATTTCTTATGGTGGAAGGGTTGTTAGCTCTTCGCAGAACCCTCTATCTGAGAATTTTCATTTTCGTAGATTGAGGTAACCAAGGTATTCTAAACAGTAAGTGTGTTGAAATTATACCTTGACCGGGATTTGAACTCACGGCATTCGCAATACAGACCAACACGCTACCCACTGGGGTCCACCCTACGGTGTAAATAGTTTCAGCATCGACTTATTTGCTGTTTCGTATCAGTCTTCCGTGCCCTATAAATGCAGTAGGCTATTTGATTCATTGAATTCTGAAATCAACACAATTTACATTGTAGCTTTAGATGCCTCCAAGTGTCAATGCTTTCTTCGAAGGTGCAAGAAATGTTTTACTCCGTCTGATCTTTCAACCATCTACATGTCCGAAATCATGCCCCGGCATATCTGGGCTAGAGATACCCGATACACACTAACACTTCTGTTGCAATAGAGTTTGGACAATGCATGTACAGCGATCGCGCGGGAAATTTCGTCCGAAATTTGAATTTTTTCAATTGTTTTTCTTTTATGAAGTAAACACAATCAAATTGAATTGTTATTTATGAAAGTCATATTTATTTTCGGTTTAAATGAGAATTCTACTCAAAAACTTGAAGTTTAACGCAAGTTTTCGCTTGTGTCCGTACATTTGAAATCGGTCAAACTCAAGTTTGGCTGATTTTCGTATTTCTTATGTTGCCTTCTTGTACTTATAACCCAGTTTTAACTGTTGGTACTAGAGCATTGTCCAAACTCTATTAGGACAGAAGTGTTAGTGTGTATCGTGTATCTCTAATCTGGGCTAGATCAACTACAACTCATCTAACTGTACTGGACTGAATTCAGAGATTTACATTACGGCGGATTGGGGATGATGCATCACGGCATCCATAGACTCCCTTGAACATCGTAGAAATATCAGAGTGCTCACCATCTACTTAAGATATTTCCATGGCCACGGTAGTAGGGATATAAGTCGTCTTATCCCTCCTTTATGTAAATTCCCGCATTATACACGTGCTGCTCTGATCGCGCTCACGAGTATGAGTAGGTTCTGGCACTCAAACCATGTACAATGAAAAAATATATGCCAGCAAGCTGGATGCAACTTTATTATTCTTGGGAAATGTTGAGGATGCGTAGAAAGCCAATATATAGGTCTGGGTGGATAGGGAAGACTAAGTGAACGGGGTATGGCTCATATCAATTATATAACACTTCAATGCGATTACTATCAATAGCTCCAGTACATATTGTATGTAACATCAATATTTCATTCGTTCGTTATTTATTCAATTCTGGTTTCGGAAATGTTGGTGGGCAGAATGAGAAGAGGGGGGGGGGGGAGGGGGAGGGGGAGGTAGATTTTGTGGGTAGCTTATAATGAGTTTTTAACTGATTGCTTGATTCTTTGTATAGAATGTTAGTTTCATAAAATGAGTTTTGTTAGAATTCTCATGAAATGTGGTGTATTTTATATGCATAAGCCAAACATCTCTTGAAAGGTGTTCGTAAAAAATTTCAAGGTGGTAGCTTTTAATATGAGGGTTATTAATTGATTTATTGAAATTGGTCGAAATAATAATTTTTTATGGGAGGGTGTTCAACCAGCAGAGTTCTAACCATCGCTGCCACTGGCCTCAGGCGCTACTACCATTGAAGATCGAGAAGGAGGACGATATGTGACCTGGACACGAACAGGATTACTCTACAGCGAACCGTCGAAGAGGAAGGTTGTTATAGGAAATAAAATAAAATAGACAAAATAAATAAACTCGTTCGTTTTCCTTGCAAAGGTTTGAAATTAAGAGTAAGTATACAGTCCAGGGCAGAGCCTTTCCGCTGGCTATCGAACAGAGGGGGTAGAAGGGCAAAAGGGGTTTCAATATATTTGATGCAACTTTGTTTTAAGTAATTTTAGTAGTGTTTCTACCAAATTTCAAGTTGATAGTTTTTGACTTAGTGATAATTTATTACTTAAATATGATCGAAAAAAGACTTTTGAATGGGATGGGGTAGAAGTTCAAAAGGTATTGAACCAGTAAATACCTTGAGGTAGACACGACTGCCCATATTCCACTGTATGTGATTTGGGTTGATCGATCGTATACTCATAAGCTCATTCAGCAGCACGAGTATTATGGTGGTGGGAAAGACGACTAATTTTACGACTACAGCGGCCAAGCAAATATCTTTAGTGCGATAGTAAAGGAAGTCTATGGATACCGTTATGGCATATCTTCAATAATTTGAAACGCAAATCTCTGAATTCAGTACAGTACCGTTTGATGAGTTTTAGGTGTCCCAGACATGCTGGGTGTATCTAGTGTGTAGCGAGTTGGTCTACAATATGAAGGTCGTGAGTTCAAATCTCGGCCGACATATAATTTTATCACGTTGCCTGCGTAGGTATATCTAGGTTACTTCAATCTGCGGAAATTAAAATTCGTAGATCGCGAGTTGTGCGAAGGGCAACCCTTTTGCAATATAAAATTAAAAAAAATTTAAGGAACGTGGTAGTAAGGAAGCCAAGGCCCAATTTGGGCTATAAAGCCATTGAAGAAGAAGAAGCCTGGATATAAGAATTGTACTCAAGTCGGGGCGTGATGTGTGACTAGTAGATGGTTGAATAATCAAGTGTTATACCATCACAGATTAGCTCAAGCACCGATATGTCGTGTTTAAGAGAAAAATGACAGGCTTGTTTCTCAGTATCTTTAGACTCTACTCGATTCTCCCTGCCCCATTAGAAAATTTCACTGAAGTCAGAAAGAAATGAATCAAATAACTCATCGCGCTTAATAATCACCGAAGACTAGTGCACCTCAGCAACTGAATCGAGTAAGTATTTTCAAGTGTTCTGTCATTTGCATAGCAGTTGGGCTAAGACTCAACGACAGGAGGTCGTTAATAAAGATTAAAAATAAAGTAGGTGATAAAACGGAGCTTTGAGGGATGCCGGAATTGATAGAAAAAGGAGTCAAAGAGACGCCATCTTAAGCAACTTGTATGGCACGCTTCGATAGAAAACTCTCAATACATAATAAAAAAGAAGAAGCCAAATATTTTTGGAATAAAATGTAGGGATTTATGCCAAACTCGGTCAAATGCGTTCGCAATGTCTAATGCAAGTGCTTTGCATTTGCCAAATATATGAATGCAAGCATTCCAGCGATCGATTAGGTAAACCATCTGTGGATCTTCCTGACCGAAAACGGATTGGCGTTCTTCTGTAAGCTGATTGCTCTTCAAAAATTGCATACTGTTTTTTCAGTGTGGCTTAGATATAGGTTTTAGGAGAGTAAACAACATTGCACTTGTGCAATCTACTTGGGTTTCATTGAACGCTCCCTATTTAAGAAAATGAGATGGATGTACTCGTCTTGTGCTAGCCACTTGGTTAAGTTTGCGAACTGAAGCAGGCTCCAATGTTTAAAGTTTCTGAGGTCGTTCAGTTCTGAGAAGAATCTATAGCCTAAAGATAGGAGATGACTATTGAAGGTTTGCGTACAGTGAAAAAGATGATGTTCGATAGAATCCATCCCATTGGTTACCCTGACCAACCCATTAATTAGAGATTGTTTTTTCATAAAGTCAATTTAAAGTCAGCGATACCGGAATTATCATCTATGAATTGTCGAAGTCGATGAAGGACTACTTTCTATGTAATAGCTGCAAAGATTCGTAGGTTTTAAAACCCTGTTAAAGTACTGTTGCTTCTTTCCTTTTGTACGAAAAGTACCTCAGAAGTAAATCTATATCGAAAACGGCATTAACCCTTATTTTTAATAGATCTGACAGTAATTGAGAAATCATACCAACTTCAGCGATAATACTTTATACAAATATTTTAATTATTTTTAAAACCTACAATACTTAAAACATAACTAATTACAAATGCAATTGACAAAATTTCAATATAAAAAATTTACTATATAATACTGAAAATTTAATTACTTAAAACGAAATATTTCACTTAATTTACATAAAAGCCTGGTTAAAAAAAAAAATCTAAAACAGAAAAGATTACCCTACTTTATGTTATCCTAACATATACAAAAATTTATTCCCTTACATTCCATTATGTCGGAAATTTTAAGTTAATATCTCTTAAAATTAAAAATTTCAGACCCTAAGTAACACTGACAATTTACAGTCTACCCCAAACAAAATTACACCACAAGGACATTCACCTCCCCTAAAAAAACCCTTCATCTAACATCCGAAATTGCTTTCGAGAACCCACTTTTCGAAAAAACATTTCAACAGCATATGGTACTCCAGTTAACGCTTAATTTCAGTCGTTTTTAATCTCAGAACGACATTTTAACGATATGCAAATTCTCTCTCTCATCTCATCGCAGCGTAGGAAAAATTCCATCCTTTTTTTTCGAAGAATAAAGGGATATTACGCTGTGTACAACATAATTAGATAAATTTAATCAGACAATATGAAAAGGGTGGGAGTGGCTGGTTTGGATAGTATGATGTTGAAATCGCGTAAGGCTACAATGTGAATAACAATATGAGATAGGCAGCATATGCAAGAATGAAGGAAACGAAAAGTTGTTAAGCCTGAAATTCTTCAATTGACGAGATCTATTTATTTCCACTTGGCTTTGCATGCGAAATCAATTTGGGAGCTATAAAGGACTTTAGGTCTATTGGTCCTGAAGGAATGATTCAAACAGGCGTGCGGCAACTACAGAGTGTGCCCTACGGCCAAAAGATAAGATTTGGGTTGTTTTTGATGAACCCCTGTCTCGAAATGTATTTTATCCTTGCAAATTGAGTGTTTTTAAACTGAGTTCTTATATTGTTCTCATACACTTGGTGGTGGAACCTTACCTCCACATTCGTTCCTTTTGTTACAGAGGGTGTTTGTGTAATTGTTTTAGATCGCTTCAGGACCCTTTTAAAGTTCTTGTCTCACCTAAGTTTACAGTATTTTCGAAGGGATTTCAAATGGTTTGGGGTGCAATGAAAAACGATGAAAATAATGACTACAGCAAGAAATACCTCAATTGGTTTTATGCCCCTTTTGAAAACCCGATTAGAAGTTTTTGATAAATTTTAAGTTTATTATGCAATGTGTATACTATTTAGATGGAGGAGAAAATCTGAAGGTACTTATCTCATGTACCGATAAAAAACCAACTCTCAAATCACATATCCAATTAATTACCTCGACAGGAAATCCTATTCGAAACTAATCATCACCTAAATTTACTGCTAGCGGAATTTTGTGAGTTCTGAAAATTCCACCATTGCATAAATCCAAAAATACGATGTAATTTGTAAATTACTGGAATTGGGTTAGTCGCAATCTCCAAACAATGTTTGTTGATTCACCAGCAAATTCAGCAACTACACGAACAAACAAATATAAATTTAAAACGAATCGCATAATCAAACCAGTAAAATTTATCTCTTTTTCAGTACAAATTTTCCCATTCTATACTAATTATCCCAATCGTTGTATCATTCGAAAATTCTCCCTTACCGTACTCTATCCTATGAAAACATGAGAAGGTTTGTACCTTGTTGAGAAAATAATTTTCAAAACCACCAGCCACATTTTAATCGGCCGAAAACAGGGATGAAATTGTTTTGTAATGCTTGTATAAATTAGCTGTACAATATCTAAATTTAGGTTTTTTGTTTTATGTCAGAATGAAACAATGCTGATTATCGCTTACTAAACTAAAACCAACTAGCTCCCTTTCAAGCTGCACGTCATTTCAATCATCCCCTTGAAATGATTTTGTGAGTGATTTGGAGGCTAGTTGCATTTATTTCAATAAATCTGTGTTCAAGTTGGTGCAATTTGAAATATATACATTATTTGAGTAATTAATTTCTAATCATTCAGTTTAGGTTGTAGGAGTTTGATCTCAGAAAGAAAGCCATCTAAACAGTTGGCTCTATTGTACTACCCCCACTTAAAAATATGCGATGAATGCTAACCCTCTTGTGCTAGACATTTGGTAAGGCTTATGAACCACATCAGGCTCAGATGTTTGATGTTCCTTAGGTCGTCCAGTTATTAGAAGAAACTAGAGTATAAAGAAAAGATACAACTGCTGGATATTTGCAGACAGCGATCAATCAAATTCCTGTTAAGACCCCCCTATTGGGGCAAAGGACAGAAACAACTCTCCTCCACAAGGCGCGATCCCAAGCATCGGCCTTAAGCTGTTGCCAGGACTTGTTAATTCCTCTGGCCTCCTGTGCTCAACTGCTCGCTTCTACGTGTTGCATGGTCGTCCAACCCGACGCCTTCCTTGAAGGTTTTGCGATGTTTTGCTCTGGTTTCCTCAAAGTATGACCGATCCACCGCCACTTCCGCCGTTGAATCTCAATACCTATTTTAGTCTGGCGAGTTGCACTCCAAAGTTCGGTGTTGGAGATTACTTCTGGCCAGAATATTCCTAAAATGCGCCGGAGGCATTGGTTTACGAAAGTCTGTAGTTTCTTGGTAAGTGGAACGGTCACTTCCCACGTAGTACAACCATATAACAACACGGGAAAACTCGCAGCTTCGTGCGAAGGGAGATCTCTTTTAACCTCCAGAAAGGGGAAAGGATACCGAAGGCCTGACGAGCTTTATTTAGCCGAGCCTCAACATCCTTTTCGGCTCCGCCGTCCATGCTGACAATGCTTCCGAGATAGCAAAAATCTTGCACCTCTTCCACATCCTGTCCATTAAGAACAATCGGTGTGCTTGCGTTCGAACCCATGTGCATGTACTTGGTTTTACGCACATTTATTTTCAGTCCCGCCTGTTTGCATTTAGAATGCAACGAGCGAACATTTGACTATAAGTCCGAACGGGTATGTGCAAGCAAACACACGTCATCAGCATAATTAAGGTGACTTAAGATGTTGCAAGGAAAAACACTTAAGAATTAATATCTTAACTATCTCTTAAGCTATGTAATTGAAATTTAAAACATATACTAAGCTGTACTAGCGAAATACAAAAAAAATACAAAATTTGGTCATAATAATAGTAGTGGGGTGAAATGGGGAGCATTTGAAAAATGGTGCACTTTTTAAAATTAGAAATCATTATATCTCAAAACTGAGTACAGATATCGAATTGAAAATTCGTCAGATTATAGAACTACATAATTTATAATTTATAATTTTAAGTTAGGGGGTGTAAAGGGAGGGAGGTGGTAAGCAAAAATGTTGAAAATTTTGAGTGAATTTTTTAGGACTCTGCTCAAAGATAGAAACTTTAAATTTTGCATGTGAATACATCTATTTGATATACATAGAAAAAAAATAATAATTTGATCCACAATTGTTATGAACCGACCACCCCGGTCTAATGGGCACAAGCTGTTTCATGTGCAACGAAAAAACACGAAAACTGAAAATTTTTGGATAAAATTTTAGGGTAGAAACTTGAAAATTTGGGAAATACATTTAAAAAAAATCCCTAAAAGTATAAAATATTAACTGGTCGAATACCTTCAAAACTTCTACCCCCTCCCATACAAAAGTATTTTTTCGACCATTTATAAGAAATTAATTATCACCTAACTATTAAAAGCTATCCATTTGAAATTTTGCATATGAACTTATAAAAATATTTGCAAATAAATTATTTTTAAAGTTTCAAAATCACACTTGCCCTTCTGCCCCCTCCCATACAAAAGTATGATTTCGACCAATTTCATTAAATCAACTGATAACCAACAAATTAAAAGCTACGACCTTGAAATTTTTTACGAGTACGTTACACGAGAAGAAAAAGAAAATTGCTTCACAAATTTTGCAATTCCCCCACTTCTTCTACCCCCTCCCATACAAAATTATTTTTTCGAGCATTTTTAAGAAATCAGTTATCAGCTAACTCTTAAAAGCTATCAATTTTAAATTTTGCTTAAGAACTTACAAAAATAATTGAAATGATATTCTTTTAAAAGTTTTGTAATCGCGCTTGCCCTTCTACCCCCTCCCATACAAAAGTATCATTTCGACCTATTTCATTAAATCAACTAATAACCAACAAATTAAAAGCTACGAATTTGAAATTTTGTACGAGCACACTACATGAGAAAGGAAATAGAATTGCGTCACAATTTTTATGATTTCCCTACCTCCTCTAACCCCTCCCATACAAATGTTTGGTTTCGTGAATGTTAAATACAAAGAATCTTATGAAAATTCTATGCAACTTCGTCTATGAAACTGACATTCTATACAAGGAATATTGGACGTGATTCAAGCAATCAATTAAAAACCTATTAACATCCCTCACTCCTCCCCCCACAAAACTCAAACTTGCATAAATAAACGAAAGAAATATTGATTATATATACTGGAGCTTTTGAACGTTTCTACAAAGTGTTAAATTGATAACTGCCCTGCCCAAGAACCACCTTTCACTTAGTCTTCCCTAACCACTCTAACCTGCATATTGACTTTCTACTTTCCGCAACTTGTCCCAAGAATAATAAAGTTTCGCCCGACTTGTTGGCAGTTTATTTTCAGTATTAATTATAATACTAATTAAAAATTTAGTGCTAAATTTGAGCTCGACGTATATTATACGTACTGAGAAAATTGGTTTAAAGTATTTCTTGACAAAGTGTAGGTTGTATGGGAGGTGGTTAAAGGCGGGGGGAGGATTGTATATTCCAATTATGATAGAAATGATATTTTTTAAATTTTAAATCATTAGCTGTTATGGTTTCCAAAAAAATTTGATTTATGTAAATGGTTGAAAATGAGTCATTTTGTATGGGAGGGGGTAGAAGGGGTAGAGAGATTTGACCCATTCACGAACTTGACCTTGTTTTTTCGTCAAAAATGACGTGCATAAAATTTGAACTTTCTAGCTCAACGCGTCTCAAGGTAGAGACCGCACAGACCGACGGATGGACATACGGTTTTGAAATATTTTTAAGCGATAATAAATGTTTCTGTACCCTTGGCGGCTCTGTGCGAGCATTATTTCTTGGCAGTAAAAGCTTTAGAGTAAACTTATAATACTCTCAGATTCCATCTAGAGTATAAAAATACTTTGGTTATAATCGCTAGGCGATACAAATTGAGTCTGCAAATTGGCACAAGTTTGGATTTGTTCCTGTAGGATTGGAGTGCCAGAAGTATAGCCCAGCTGTCCGAGAATATGGAACAATTTCTGAGACTATTATGCTTACCTAATAAGAACATTTTTGTGCACTTGTCAATGGCTAACACTTTTGCTTGTCGCGTGTTCTGGAAGGTTGTAAAAAGTGCGGATGCCAAGGTCGTGGGAATAGATCTTTGCACCTATCTCCTGGTTAGTTTTATATCCGTTCGTCTAATGTATGGGACCCTCGCTGGCATTGAGTGTCGAGTTTATTTCCCATTCGCTTCGATCCGGAAACTTAATGTGAAACCTCCGTTTCTGTAATCAAAGTCTAAAAGGGAAAATGCATCACTAATGACGTTTAAAATTTTGCCTTGACCAATTTGTGGTGTTGACCACGAATTAGAGTTTTGTAATCTAGTGGAAGCTAGGTCTGCTATTTGTCTTATGAAAAGATCAAGTGGTAGAGGTGAGAGAATTACTTCCAGCGGTGCATTTGGTGTGGTTCTAACTTGTTATACATAAACAAGCTTTCTGTTGGATTTGTTATGGACACCACACCATCGCAACAAATGTTTTCATGAAAAACTGATGAAATAAAAAAAAATTAAGTTGCTTCCTTACTTTAAATCTTTATTCTTCCGAATACGGCTAAAGTCTTACAACAACAGACTGGTCGTTTTATTTATTATTTCGTTTTATTTATTATTTAAGTTATCTTTCGTAATCATATTTCTAAAATTATTGTCAGCATACAACTTTATATTCTCTTTATTTGACAGAAATGTAAAGCCTGATGTGGAAATGGTTAGCATTATATATAAGAATAGTGTACTAATCAAAATTTTAGACTCTTATTTCAAAATCCCCTAACATGAGTCACATTTTTTTAAGTGTTTTACAAAAAAACACAATAAATTTGATTGAAAACTTAGGCTAAAAATTTTAAAGCTCATTTAAAAAAATGCGTGAAAGTTTAAAATATTGACTGGTTGAATACGTCATAACTTATACCTCTTCTCATACAAAAGTATTGTACAAAAAAAAATATTTCAAAGTTAAATGAAAAGTTTTGAAATGTCTCTTGCCTTTCTACCCTGTCTCTAAGCATGATTTCGACCAATAACTTTAAATTAACTAATAATCCACGAAATAAAACCTACGAGCTTGAAATCCTGTACGAACACTTATCAAGAGAAACGCAAAAATACTGCATCACAAATTTTACGATTTCCTCAACTCCTCGGACCCCTCTCGTAAAAAAACATAAACAACATTTAATAGAATTTACTTCGTCCATGAAACAAACATTCTAAACAGGCAATTTGAAATGTCATTCAAGCAATCAATTAAAAAACTATTAACATCGCTTCTATTAAAACCGCACCCACCACACGAATTCAAACGTACTTAAATAAACGAATGAAATGTTGATTTTATGTACTGGAGCTTTTGATCGTAATCGCGGTTAAGTGCGGAATAATTGACAATAGCCCTGGCCTAGAAAACCCATTCACATAGTCTTCCCTATCCACCCGAACTTACAATCATAATGACTTCTCATCATCATCATCAATGGCGTGACCGCCCAAATCGGGCCTTGGCCTCCTGGAGTCGTCGCCTCCAAGCGTCTCGATCCAAAGACCGCGTACTCCAGCTGCTAATTTTTAAGATGGCTTTGCTATCTTCATCAACCGTGGCTTCCCTGGCCTACTGGACTTCTCACGCATCCTTAAATAGTCCAGTGAATAATAAAGTTCTGCTCGACTTGGCAGAATTTTTTTCATGTGATTATATCTTGATTACTGAACACAAAAAGTTTATATTTTGGGACCATCTAGGTTGCGGTTACCTCCAACATAATTACTTTTAAAATTAGGATTTACATATAAGCTTTCTTTTCACCTAACTCTCATATGAATCAAAGACAGACACTTTAAAATCAACGAAAGATAAAACCTTATGTTTGCGGTGAGGAGTATCAAAACTTAAATGACTTTTAATTCAAAAATAAACGTAAAACAAAAAGCCTCCGTTCACGGAATTCAGAAAAGTGCTCAAAAAATTATCAGTTCACAAAACTCAATAAATAAGAAGTTTTCAGTTCGTTAGTTTCTATTAAAAATTAAAAAAAAAATACAAAAATCACCAGTTCACAAAATTCAATAATATATAAAAAATAAATAAATAAAAATATAGCTATGCGTTTAAATGAATTATACGCGCAAAACTCAAAATGGTTTTTTATTATTTTCTCAATGATTGGTTACACATGAATTCTTTTAACTGTTTTTTTTTTTTAATTTCACAAGGTAACTGCTCCTTTTGATCGCATTTGGAAGTTTACTAAAGAATTTTATACCCGAAAAAGAGCAGTGTTTTTCCTCTATATTCGTTTTCCGATTCGTTGGTATTAATTTTTCTTGGGATCCCCTCTGATGTTATTAGTGTTTAAATCTATTTGTCCATTTTGGCGTATATTTTTGAATTGATGAGACCAGATAACACATCCTCTCTACACTAATATTTAGCAAAACAAATAGAGGGTTGGTAGTGTTTTCAATAGTATTCTTAACAATAATTTCATTGGAATTATCAGCGGTTTAACCATAGATTTAGCGACACTACCTCATGCTATAACCCCTTATTGTAATATTGAATATATCAAAGCCAAATAAAATGTACTTACAGCTGATATTGCTAACCACTGTCTGACCTCAATATATATTGGTATCAAGTTTTTTAGTTGTTTTGTTAAATAGGTAATATACACGCCCCATTTCATAAGCTGGTCGAAAAATAGATCTAAATATCTTAAATTTCTGACTGTTGAAAATAACGGACAGTCACAATACGCTGTGCAGTTTAAAGTAGTATTTTTATATCTAATAAATTTGGTAAACCACTCCATTTTAATGAGAAGGCAATAAAACATGACTTGCTTCTGTGAGAGTGTTATCATTAAACCATTATTTTAATACCATAAGGATTTGCCTTGGTGCTAACATTTTTCCAGGATAAATCATCTACAAATAAAACCGTATCGTCTGCAAACGATGTGAGTTCGCCCTTTGTCTGCTGTTTAAACAAATCGCTTATGAACATTACAAACAAAAGAGGTCCCAAAACACTACCTTGTGGTACACCATTTTTACGTCAAGTCGTTCGCTTACTTCCTCACCCTAACGAGCTGGTTTCGGTTAGAAAGAAAGCTGTCAATTTACTAAATTCATTTTACTTTATTATTTTAATAATAAAGTATTGTGATCGACACAGAAAAAAAAAAAATTTGCTACCCTGAAATTTTGTTTTTTCGCGTTTCATGACTAAATTAGCCTAAAAAAGGAAAAAAAAAATCCGTCCCGCCGTACGCCGTACATATCTCGTACCTCCAAGACCGTTAAAGGTAGAATGGTGATTTTTGGGTGGGTCATTAACTTGGTAAGTGAGCTCCATTATCCAAATTTTGGGGAGTGTGGGGTGGAAGGGGGAGGCGGGGGGATGGAAAAAGTCGAAATATACACTTGCTAATATCTTCACCACGAATGTAGATAGAATGATGAAAATCAGCACACGTATAGAGAAAGCTATGGGACATATTCCGATAATAATTTAATTTTTTTATCCATTGGCGTCCGTAAAGAGGGGGCTAAAAACAAATTGTCGGCCGAATCTTTTTTGGAAATGGTTATATCTTCGAAACTACTTACCATAAAAAATTCATATTTTGGGACAATTAAGATGGCGTATAGATCCACCAGAATCAGCTTAGAAATAGGCTTATTATTGTAAGGGCAAAGGTCGGGGGGGGGGGGGTGGTGCACGGAAAACCTCTTAAGAATTAATATCTCAACTATCTCTTAAGCTATGTAATTGAAATTAAAACATATACTAAGCTATACTAGCGAAATACAAAAAAAATATAAAATTTGGTCATAATAGTAGTGGGGTGAAAGGAGCATTTGAAAAATGGTGCACTTTTCAAAATTAGAAATCATTATATCTCAAAATTGAGTACAGATATCAAATTGAAAATTCGTCAGATTATAGAACTACATAATTTATAATTTTGGTAAAAATTTTAAGTTAGGGGGTGTAAAGGGAGGGAGGTGGTAAGCAAAAATGTTGAAAATTTTGAGTGAATTTTTTAGGACTCTGCTCAAAGATAGAAACTTTAAATTTTGCATGTGAATACATCTATTTGATATACATAGAAAAAAAAATAATAATTTGATCCACAATTGTTATGAACCGACCACCCCGGTCTAATGGGCACAAGCTGTTTCATGTGCAACGAAAAAAACACGAAAACTGAAAATTTTTGGATGTAATTTTAGGGTAGAAACTTGAAAATTTGGGAAATACATTTAAAAAAAATTCCTAAAAGTATAAAATATTAACTGGTCGAATACCTTCAAAACTTCTACCCCCTCCCATACAAAATTATTTTTTCGACCATTTTTAAGAAATTAATTATCACCTAACTATTAAGAGCTATCCATTTGAAATTTTGCATAAGAACTTATAAAAATATTTGCAAATAAATTATTTTAAAAGTTTCAAAATCACACTTGCCCTTCTACCCCCTCCCATACAAAAGTATGATTTCGACCAATTTCATTAAATCAACTAATAACCAACAAATTAAAAGCTACGAACTTGAAATTTTGTACAAGCAGCTTACAAGAGAAAAAAAATAAAATTGCGTCACAAATTTTGCAATTCCTTTACCACTTCTACCCCCTCCCGTACAAAATTATTTTTTCGTGCATTTTTAAGAAATCAGTTATCAGCTAACTCTTAAAAGCTATCCATTTCAAATTTTGCCTAAAAACTTATAAAAATAATTGAAATGAAATTCTTTTAAAAGTTTTGAAATCGCGCTTGCCCTTCTACCCCCTCCCATACAAAAGTATCATTTCTACCTATTTCATTGAATCAACTAATAACCATCAAATTAAAAGCTACGAACTTGAAATTTTGTACAAGCACACTACAAGAGGAAGGGAATAAAATTGCGTCACAAATTTTACGTTTCCCCTACCTCCTCTACTCCTTCCCATACAAATGTTTGGTTTCGTGAATGTAAAATGCACCGAATCCTATGAAAATTCTATGCAACTTCGTCTATGAAACACATTCTATACAGAGGATATTGGACGCGATTCAAGCAATTAATTAAAAAGCTATTAACATCCACCCATCCTTACCCCTCCTCCTCCCCTCATAAAAACCCAAACTTGCAGAAATGAATGACATATTGTTAAATTGACAACAGCCCTGCCCAAGAACTCCCTTTCACTTAGCCTTCCCTAACCACCTGCATATTGACTTTCCACACATCCGCAACTTGTCCCAAGAATAATAAAGTTTCGCCCGACTTGTTGGCAGTTTATTTGATTCAAATTAGTTTTGTGTTATTTTTGTATAATTTTATCATGTGGGACAGAATCAAAAGCCTTGTCGAGGTCTGAAAAAATTGCGAACAGTTTGTTACCTTTATCCAATGATGTAACTATTTTTTTACTTAACAGTTCAATTGCATCATGTGTGCTGTTGTTATGCCTAAAACCAAATTATTATTCTGCTAAAATATTAAGTTCATTCAGATCCTTCATTATTTTGCATTTGGCTATCTTATCAATCAATTTTCTAATATTAGAAATCAGAGAGATTGGTCTGTAACTAGTAATAAATTTCGTATTACCACATGTAAACAAGGGAGATATAATTGCATTTTTTATTAATCTAGCATTTTTTTAGCGTTATAACTGACATTTATTAGATGGGATAATGGTTTTGTTATATAATTGCTAAGGCTGTCGACACACCACGCGAGTTAATATATATTATCTCGCTTTTCGATATGACTAGTGTCGATATCCTATACATAATTCACCCCACTTACATCAAAATATAAAGTTAATATATATTAGCTTGCATCGTCTCTCGAAGGCATAACACACTGATATATTGAAATCCAATTGTTATTTCTTTTGTATTACATTTATTCATTCATGGCTTGCTGCTGTGTTGGGATTTTTGTATTACAGTATTTTTAATTCCACTATATTGCCGTATGTGACTATTGGAAGAATGATTGTTCTGTAGCACCAGTAAATCATTTTGGGCTTTAGTCCCCATTTCCTGCCAAATAAGCTTTTGCAGGCCCAAAATGCCTTCAGTGCTTTGGCATGAGTCCATTCTATATGTTTATTCCAGTTGAGTTTGCTATCTAGTATAACACCCAAATATTTTACCTCCTCTGAAAAGGGTATTATTGTACCATTTATTGAAGGGGGTATGATGTACATTTTCCTTCTATTTGTAAATGGTACTAGCTCAGTCTTACCTGGGTTGATGTTCAAGTTTTTAGACTGACACCAGTTCATTATCACTTCTAAGACTGATTGTACCCTTTCTGATATAATTAAATCATGTTTGCCCCTAATGATAATGACGAGGTCATCGGCATATCCTATAGCTTCGTATCCTTGTTCTGTTAGACGATCTAGGAGTTCATCTACTACAACTGAACAAAGAAGTGGAGATAGTACCCCACCTTAGGGACAGCCTCTATAGGTCTGTGCAGTCAATGTGCTATCCCCTAGATCCATGGTTATCATTCGGCTCCTTAGCATGGCATGTATCCATCTAGTCGTGGCCGTTTCCAAACCCTTTTTCCTAGCCGCCGCTATTATGGCTTCATGGGGAGTATTGTCAAATGCTCCTTCATATGTCAAGGAATGCACAAAGTGCAATTTCTTTATAGTCTATTGCCTTTTCGATTTGTCTTACCAGACCGTGAAGGGCTGACTCTGTTGATTTGCCCTTTTGGTAGGCATGTTGATTATGGCCATCAAAGATACTTTTATTTGCCTATGTAATCGCATTGGATTGTGGATGGTAGGAAGTTTTTCTTATTCTATTCGTTCCAAGGAGACTTTGAAGTTCGGTGAAAAGCTTTGATTCAAATTGTGAACCTGGATCAGTTTTGATTGTGGTGGGGACTCCAAATCTTGGAATATACTGGCATACGAAAGCCTTCGCAACGGTAATAGCTGTCATGTCTTTTATTGCTTAGGCCTCTGGCCAACGTGTGAATCGGTCGATAATCGTTAAGATGTATGAGTGGCCATCTGACGGTGGAAGGGGTCCGACTAAAGGTACGTTTACATCTGACACTTATTGCCCGATATTTATGTCTGAGAGAAATCGTGGCTAGTGTAAACGAAGATGAATTTATGTCCGACACATATATTCTACTATCGGATATAAGTGTCGACACTTCTGTCCAAACAGATGTAAACGCTGATTGTTTGTAAATTCAAACTCACTCGACACTTATCGAAGAAGTTGACTGCTCGTCTACTTTTACAATGAGTGTCGCGGAAACTGTAGGATGCAATGCAGTTCTTTTGTAACGCAAAGAAAAGCACTTAAAAATTAATAACACGACTATCTCTTAAACTATGTAATTGAAACTTGAAACATAAATTAAGCTATACTAGCTGAATATAAGAAAAATGTAATATTTAGGCATAATAGTAGTGGGGGGAAATGGGGAGCATTTCAAAATTGGTGCATTTTTTCAAAATTTCAAACCGTTATATCTTAAAATCCAATACAGGTATTAAGTTGAAATTTTGTGAGATTGACGAGCTCTATGACTTATAAATTTGATAAAATTTTATTTTGATGGCTGTAAGAAGAGGGAAGTGATGGCCCAAAATATCGAAAATTTTGAGAAATTTTTGTAGTGCTCTGGTAAATTCAAGTTTTGTGCGGGAATGGCTATGAAAAAATAAACTGCCCAGAAGTCGGGCGCAACTTTATTATTTTTGGGACAAGTTGAGGATGCGTGGAAAGTCAATGTGCAAGTTAGAGTGGTTAAGGAGGACTAAGTGAAAGAGGGTTCTTGGGAAGACCTGTTGTCAATTCAACACTTAATTACGATCAATAGCTCCAGTACATAATTAATATTTCATTCGTTTATTTATGCAAGTTTGGGTTTTTATGAGAGGAAGGGGGAGGGGTGAGGGTGGATGGCGGTTAATGATTTTTTAATTGATTGACTGATTCACGTCCAATATTCTCTGTGGAGAATGTCAGTTTCGCAAACCCTTCCACCCCCTAAAATGGGTGTCCGCCTGAGATCCGCACCCATCAAAAATCCACCCAAAAGTGAACTTTCAATCTTGAAGTGCTTGGGAGTTACTGTGCGCTGAGCGTACACGTACGGCGTACGACGTACAGACAGACGGATTTTTTTTTTTGCATTTTTAGGCAAAAAAAATTTTGTTTTTTCGCGTTCCATGACTAAAATATGAAACGGGTAAAAACCAAATTTCAAGGTGGCAAAGTTTTTTTCCAAGTCGATCATTATTAAAATAATAAAGTAACAAGCAGAAATTTTCGCATTTTATATATTCTAATTATAGAAAATTCGTCCGACGCCTGCAATCGTAGCTCTGTTATTTTTATTCTTTGCTAAATTACTCATTGTATTTCGTAATTCACAGGAAAACTTATATTTCATTGGGATAAAGATTTTTTTAATACTATCAATTGTATTTCCAAATTACAGAAAATATCAGTCCTTTTTCAGTAAACGTTCAAATGTCATAAAAAGTCTCCATTCAGTCCATTTCACATTTTATTACCTTTCTTTTAAATTTCCTTTTTCATTCATTATCCCATTTCTAAGGTCTCGAAATCCACTCTCGAACCCACACTGAATGTTTTTTCTTCTTTTTTATCAGTTTCAAAATAATTACACTCGCCGCGATTTTTCGTTTCGATACTTTCATCTTGATCACATAAACTGAACTAGAGAATGGAAGATATGTAGATATGACACATGTGTCCTTATGTATAATGTTAACGGGTCGTACATTTCATCCAAATTTTGGCATTGCGAGAACTATCGGACACTTATCCACGACATAAGTGTCTGGTAATTTTTGTCAGATGTAAACAGTTAAAGCGAATTTCTGTCTGATACTTGAAACTTATGTCCGGAGAGAAGTGTCAGATGTAAATGTACCTTAAGTCTAGGTGAATGTGCTCGAATCTGCCAGCAGGGATCGCGAAACGGCCTGGGGTAGATTTGGTGTGCCTATGCACTTTTTCTTTCTGAGGCTTCCGTGGCGTAGTGGGCAGCGTGCTTGCTTCTCAGTCAATAGGTCGTGGGTTCGATTCCCACTCCAGACGAGATTTTTTTAAGCGCAAATTTTTCATAAAAAATTATTCGCAATAAAATGGGGAAACGGTGTAAAAGTGAAACAGTTCCACTTCAAGAAGGCCTAGTTACTCAGTAGATGGTTTCTGTTCGCTTTCTATCATTCAGTCCCCCATAACATCTGCAAATATTTGTCAGTAAGCAGCCAGTACAACTGAGCAATATACCAGCTTCTCCACTCGCTACGGTCGTTCTTACTCCCACTCCCCTTCCCCAACTTTTCCAATCCCATTCCTTCCCTCCATGACTGTGTTTGTGCATTGCACATAAAGGCCGAAATTGCCTATATCACAGGTCATTCTGTAAAAAAAAAAAAAAGATTTTACTCAATTATTTATGTCCTTAGCCATGTTTGGCCAAAAATAACGGGAAGTAATGAATTTTCTGGTAGTTCTAATTCCTCGATATGAAAATGAGTGTAATTTCATGTAAACTTCGTGCCTTAGAGGTTGTGGAATATACGGTCGATTTTCTCCTAATCCGGTTTCACACCAGACTTTATTATTATAAAAGGAGATTTTTAATAGTGTCATTTTACTTTATTATTTTAATAATAAAGTATTGTGATCGACTTGGGAAAAAAAAAAAACCCTGAAATTTTGTTTTTTCGCGTTTCGTGACTAAATTAGCCTAAAAATGCAAAAAAAAAAAAATCCGTCTGTCTGTACGCCGTCCGCCGTACGCCGTACGCCGTACGCCGTCCGCCGTACGCCGTACGCCGTCCGCCGTACGCCGTCCGCCGTCCGCCGTACGCCGGTGTGTACGCTCAGAGCACATTAACTCCCAAGCCCTTCGAGATAGAAAGCTCATTTTTGGAGGGATTGTAGGTAGTTGCGGATCTCAGAAGGACACTCATTTTTGGAGGTGTAAGGGTTCAGGGGGAGGCGGGGGGAGCACTTAAACCGAAAACTAAGAATTCAAATATCTCAAACATGGTTACAGCTAGGAAGCTAAAAATCAATATACATATAAAAGGGTTTATGGGACAACTTTTAAAATTAATCTAATTTTTTTATCCATTGGGGTGCAAAAAGGGGGGGCTAAAAACCAATTGTCGGCCGAATTTTTTTTTCAAATGATTATATCTTCGAAATTACTTAGCATAAAAAATTTATAATTTTAGACCATCAAGGTGGCATACAGATTCACTGGAATCAGCTTACGTAGAGGCTAATTATTGTAAGGGGGAGAGTCAGGGGGGGTGCAAAGAAAAACACTTAAAAATCAATATCTCGGCTATTTGTTGAGCTATGCAATTGAAACTTGGTACTTATATTAAGCTATACTAAAAAAATACAAAAAAAATATAATATTTGGACTAAATAGTAGTGGGGGAAAATGGGGAGCATTGAACTTTCCAAAATTTTAAACCATTATATCTCAAAATTCAGCGCAGATATCACATCAAAAATTTGTCAGATCATAGAACTATATAGTTTTTAATTTTGGTAAAAAAATTAAGTAAGGGGGTGTAAGGGGAGGGAGGTGGAAAGCAAAAATGTTGAAAATTTTGAGTAATTTTTTTAGGGCTCTGGTAAAAGATACAGAGTCTAAATTTTGCAGGTCAATATATCAATTTATTGTACATACATAAAAAATAATAAAAATTCTACAATTGTTATGCACCGACCCCCCTGGTCTAACGTGCACAAGGTGTTTCATGTGAAATGAAAAAACACATAAGCTGGAAATTTTTGAATGAAATTTTAAGGTAGAAACTTGAAAATTTGCGAAATGCATTTAAAAAAAATCCCTAAAAGAATGAATTATTAACTGGTCGAAAATCTTTAAAACTTCTACCCCCTCCCATACAAAATTATTTTTTCGACCATTTTCAAGAAATCAATTACCACCTAACTATTAAAAGCTATCAATTTGAAATTTTGCATAAGAACTTACAAAAATAATTGAAATGAAATTACGTTAAAAGTTTTGAAATCGCGCTTACCCTTCTACCCCCTCCCATACAAAAGTATGATTTCGACCAATTTCATTAAATCAACTAATAACAAACAATTTGCAAGCTATGAACTTGAAATTTCGTACGAGCACCTTACAACTAAAAAGAAAGAAAATTGCATCACAAGTCTTACGATTCCCCTACCTCCTCTACCCCCTCCCATACAAAATTATTTTTTCGAGCATTTATATGAAATAAGTTATCAGCTAACTCTTAAAAGTTATCAATTTCAAATTTTGCATTGAAACTTATAAAAATAATTCAAATGAAATTGCTTTCAAAATTTTCAAATCGCGCTTGCCCTTCTACCCCCTCCCATACAAAACTATGATTTCGACCAATTTCATAAATCATCTAATAGCCAACAAACTAAAAGCTATGAACTTGAAATTTTATAAAAGCACCTTAAAAGAGAAGCGAAATAAAACTGCATATCAAAATTTACGATTCCCCTACCTACTCTACCCCCTCCCATACAAATGTTCGGTTTCGTGAATGTAAAATACACCGAATTTTATGAAAATTCTATGCAACTTCGTCTATGAAACACATTCTACACAGAGAATATTGGACGTGATTCAAGCAATTAATTAAAAAGCTATTAACATCCACCCACCCTTACTATTACCCCTCCTCCTTCCCTCCATAAAAACCCAAACTTGTAGAAACGAATGAAATATTGTTAAATAGACAACAGCCCTGCTCAAGAACTCCCTTTCACTTAGTCTTCCCTAACCACTCTTACTTGCATATTGACTTTCCACACATCCGCAACATGTCCCAAGAATAATAAAGTTTCGCCCGACTTGTTGGCAGTTTATTTACTTTAGAGTTAGGGAGTTTATTGCCGGATATAAGAGTCTTTAATTCTGTTTCGGATTGCAGATGCTTTACGAAAGACGAATGGTTTAAATTTTGGTTCGTCGTAGAAATTTCGGGATGTCATTCGTTTCTGCAAGTTTGGGTATTTATGAGGGGTAATAGTAAGGGTGGGTGGATGTTAATAGCTTTTTAATTAATTGCTTGAATCACGTCCAATATTCTCTGTGTAGAATGTGTTTCATAGACGAAGTTGCATAGAATTTTCATAAAATTCGGTGTATTTTACATTCACGAAACCGAACATTTGTATGGGAGGGGGTAGAGTAGGTAGGGGAATCGTAAATTTTGATATGCAGTTTTATTTCGTTTCTGTTGTAAGGTTTGTTGGTTATTAGTTGATTTAATGAAATTGGTCGAAATCATAGTTTTGTATGGGAGGGGGTAGAAGGACAAATGCGATCTAAACACTTTTAACGTAATTTCATTTCAATTATTTTTGAAAGTTTTCATGCAATATTTCAAATTGATAGCTGTTAATAGTTAGGTGATAATTGATGTCTTGAAAATGGTCGAAAAAATAATTTTGTATGGGAGGGGGTAGAAGTTTTAAAAATTTACGACCAGTTAATATTTCGGATATTCAAGGATTTTTTTAAATGCATTTCACTAAAAAATTTTCAGTTTATGTGTTTTTTTCAATGCACATGAAACACCTTGTGCACGTTAGACCGAGGGGGTCGGTTCATAACAATTATGGATCAAGTTATTGTTATTTTTCTATGTACATTAAATAGATGTATCCACATGCAAAATTTAAACTTTGTATCTTTCAACAGAGCCCTAAAAAAATTGCTCAAAATTTTCGACATTTTTGCTTATCACCCTCCCCTTACACCTCCCTACTTAAAATTTTCACCAAAATTTAAAATTATGTAGTTCTACAATCTGACAAATTTTCAATTTGATATCTGTACTCTTTTTTGAGATATAAGGATTTGTAATTTTGAAAAGTGCACCATTTTTGAAATGCTCCCCATTTCCCCTCACTACAATTATTTCAACATGTTATATTTTTTTGCATTTTTCTAGTATA
Source organism: Chorisops tibialis (assembly GCA_963669355.1). NCBI lineage: Eukaryota > Metazoa > Arthropoda > Insecta > Diptera > Stratiomyidae > Chorisops > Chorisops tibialis. Next base: position 163,141,886 of record OY770263.1, on the reverse strand, counting down.
GCTTAATATTTTTCTAGTTTCAATTACATAGCTTAATAAATAGCCGAGATATTAATTTTTAAGTGTTTTTCTTTGCACCACCCGTGACCCTTCCCCTTACAATAATTAGCCTCCTTCTAAGCTGATTCCGGTTGAACTATGTGCTACCTTAATGGTTCCAAAATATAAATTTTCTAAGATAATTAACTTCGAAGATATAATCATTTGAAAAAACAATTCGGCCGACAATTTGTTTTTAGCCCCTCCTTTTCGGGCGCCAATGGATAAAAAAATTAAGTTATTTTTAGAGTTTGTCCCCCAACTCTCTCTAAATCTCTACTGATTTTTAACTTCCTATCTGTAATCGTGGTGGAGATATTAGCAAGTGTAGTTTTTGACTTTTTCCCTCCCCTCGCCTCCCCTTCCACCTAACCCCTTCCAAAATTTAGAAAATAGAGCTCACTTACCCAATCAACAATCCACCCAAAAACGAACATTCTACCTTTAACGGTCTTGGAGATATGAGTCCATATGTACGGCGTACGGCGGGGCGGATTTTTTTTCCATTTTTAGGCTAATTTAGTCATGAAACAAGAAAAAAAAAATTTCAGGGTAGCAAATTTGTTTTTTCTTGTGTCGATAACAATAATTTATTATTTGAATAATAAAATAAAATCAACTACGGCACCCTCAAAATCGGGATTGTCAAAAATTTCAGGTTGAAATTAGAGATAAGATTGTCCAACCGTGAAAAATCGGCTTTGTTAAAATCAAAACTTAGTTCTTTCTCACTAGGGCTAAAAATATGCTCTTCGTCAATCATAAGAAATATTTTAATAGAAGGGTGTAAGACATCAATGATCGAAATTGATGACACGCTCTCTTCCACGGAACAGGCACAGTAGTCAGAATAAAAAACCAAGCCGTCTTCCATAGAAATTCCGAACAAGGCTAAGTTGGTGGAGACCAAGTTCAAATATACTATCTACAAAAAAACATTCAAGCGAGGACGAAGCATCCGAAACTAAGAGCATAGAATCGTCGTCAGAAAATGATCAAGAAAGACCTGGAATACTAAAATCAGTAAAATGAGTTCGACAGACATATTCATAGTTCTATGAACAAATTTTATACAGTCAACTGTTTTTTCGTATAAAGTAAAAGGACTCGAAGGGGGAATAGATGTCAAAAAGACATAAATATCCTTATTGCTAAATATAAGTTTAACACACAAGATCTCCAGTGAGGGTTCGGCACGTCAGCAACTACACAATTAGTGCAGCTTCGGACTGCTAATAACAACCCACCACCTTTCTATCTCAAATCGGAAACATAACGATCCCTACGAAAGATTTGGAAGTATGAACTAAGGAGTTCACTGTCAGGAAAGCTACAGTTTAGTCCCGTTTCAGTAAAAGCAATAACATCATAAGAAGAATTCTGGCTTGAAGCAACTATCGCCTGAGTTTTAGTGCGCAGTCCATTTACGATAGTAAATGGACAATTGTCTGAGTTTTTTGGACCAGAACCCAGTGATCTAATACGACGTTGCCTTGTGTGTTACATATGTGACTTTCGATGATCTGTGATGCTTGTTGTCTGATGACTTGCGTGAATTCTGCTTGATTCAGATGTAAGGCAACACCTTGCTTGTTTCGCTGTTTTTTTTGATTATCTGGTCAACATCATATTCCACTGGGTAGAATATATGGGACCGTGAGAACAAAAAACTATCCCCTGGCTGCCTCCAAACGAATAAAATGCTTAAAAAAAATGTGAAGAAATATTTAAAGTTCCGGGTCACCATTGTTGAAAGTTCACCACAAAGGGAAAATAATTAAAGTAAAATACTTTTTCTTTTTTTTGATCTGAACAGTCAACTACTTCTGATATATTGAAATTCATGGCTTGCTGCTGTGTTGGGATTTTTGTATTACAGCATTTCTAAATTCACTATATAGCTAATTTGACTGGTATACTGGCGCGTATTTCATGGTCTACAGGTTGCGATGAAAGTTTCTATTAAATTCACTACAAAGTTCATGCGTGTCATGCCCAATACTATGAATTACATTAATTTTCTTCTTTTTCCCTATCGCTACATTTATTAAGTTCCATACTTTTTTTGAATCTCTCTCAGTATCTTTTAGTAACTTCTCACATATAATATACAGATATGATTTTTGTTAGCTTATTCTTATATTTTTGATAGTAGTTTCTTAATCTTTGTCACAAGTCGGAGTAGAAAATGATCTAACTTTCAGCTTTGAAACTGACAACTGCCTAAAATAAGATGAAGGCTTGCGCCAAAACTTTTATTTTGACAGAAATATGTAGTTCATGTTAAGAAGTACTATGCAAAAAATTCACACAACTCGTAGCATATGCTGACGACATAGATATCCTTGCAAAATCGATGGATAGTGCTAAAGAAATATTTATAAACTTTGAATTGGTCGCAATGGAAGTTGAACTACGAATTAACGAATACATAACAAAAGTAATGACATATCAGCAAGACAATTTTGCATTCTTAGGAGCAAATCGAAGAATGGACGCGAACGCATCAAGTTAAGAATAAAGATGGCAAGTAAAACGTAGTATTTGGTATTACCAATAATTAAAAACAAAAACGTGCACAGGGAAACTAAACTGAAGCTAATATCGTATGTAAAATAATTATAAGACCGCTCAGGCGTCCGAAAAAGTACTTAACGTCTTTGAAAGAAAGGTCCTCAGAAAAATCCTACCTATGAGGGTAGACTCAAATTGGAGGATACAATAAATTAATATATGCATATTGTTTTATGTTAGCCCTAGTCAAGTTAGTTAGTTCTTTATTTATTTGTATCCAATATAAATAAGAAGTGATGACACAATGTTAATAAAAATTAAAGATACAAACCCACATAAGCCAAAGCTTGTGTGTGGGAGTTCAAAAGCTAACAGAAGAAAAATAGAAAAACGTTAAAAGAAAAAAAAGGACAATTTTATGAAACAATATCATTGAAAAAGTTCAGATTATCGTAAACAAATTTTTTTATGACAATTTTGTGATTGTTGGTATTTAAAGTATTTTTTATCAAATCTGGTAAGATGTTAAAGGCTCTAGGTCCAAGAATACAAGCATGCCTTTGCAACATAGTTTTATTAGTCTCTGCGGTGTTCCCGTAAGTAATGCTAAATGTCAGCTTTACTTGCTTATCAACAAATTAATGAGCGCGTACGAATACCACAAAGAACCCTATGCGATTTAATCGGCATGTCAAAGTCTACAAACAAAAATATACGCGCGGTCATAAAATTTCCAAAGAAAGAACAACAACTATAGTGGTAGACATTCGTATGCGCGCATCTGAAAATGTATCATATATTGTGTTCCCACTGTAAAATATATCTAAGAAAAACTTTTTCTCCCTATTTTTGGAATTTCTATGGATGAGTAATCTTCTTCTTCTTCAATGGCGCTACAGCCCAAATCGGGCCTTGGCCTCCTGAACTTCAGGTTCCTTAACATTTTCATTATTTATTGCGGAAGAGTTGTTAGCTCTTCGCACAACCCTCTATCTACAAATTTTTCATTTTCGGTATATTCAAGCAGGTAGTGTGCTTGGAATTATGCGTCGACCGGGATTTGAGCTCACGACCTTCGCATTGTAAACCAAACACGCTACCCACTAGACTACATGGATGAGTAATACATGACAGTAAAACTGATGAAACTAACGACACTACTTTGAAAAAAAAGCGAAAATTGTGAATGGACCTCAGTTTGAGCTGCGACATTCTTATGAGCGCATAGAGGAATTATTGAGTTTTTAACGCGAAATTTAAAGTTTTTTTTGCAAATTTTGTTTTAAATAGCATTAAAGAATTTTCATTGAAAGTTTGTGTAGAATATATTTTGCAATATTATTTGGTACTAGCGATCGCCCGCGACTTTGTCCGCTTAGGAATCGCAATAATAACATTTTTTGAGAATGTATGTAGTTAGTAGTACATTATGTCGGATAAATAACCTGCTTAATTTGATGGTTCTTTGAAAACAATGCTTTGTATTTTCCATTCCGTCGCCCTTATAAACTGTGGAATATTGGTTTCCAACCACGCTTGTGTGGTTCGAGCTTTGTGGGCTGGCGCAGAATCTTGCTGGAAAACCCAATGTCGATTGTTGAATAGCGTAGAGTTCAGCGGCTTCACACATCCCTCCAGGATGTCCGTTTGATAATTTTTCGCTGCAGTTTTTACGCCTTTTTCGCAAAAATGAAGCTCGGTGACCCCTTCGTAGCTGACACCCCACCATACCATGACTGATGCTGGATGATGTCCTCGCTGTACCCTAGTGGCAACTTCTCGGGCTTCTATGGAGCTGTGGGCATACACCTTATCATTTTGGCGGTTGAAATGTTCCTCCACCGTAAAAATTTTTTCATCGGTAAATAAAATTTCTCGATGTTTGTTGTTGCCGTACCGCCGAAGGAGCTCTTTCGATCTGGTGCTCCTAATTTGCTTCAACTGCTCAGTCAGCAAATGTCCCGTTGATCGTCGAAAGGCACTCATCCCGAGGTCAGATTTTATGATGCGAGACATACTTCGGGTGGAGATGTTCATCTCTCGAGCCATGATTCGTTGTTTACGAAGCGGATTTTGACGAATTCGACTCTCGACCGCTTTGATGGCAGCAGAAGAACGTACATCACGCGGACGTCCAGAACGAGGTCGATCTTCAATAGTCTGGATCGCGTTATATCTCTGGATCGCACGATACACAAATCTTTGCGTTATTTTTAACGGGCACAACAACTTGAAAATTTCACTCGCGGATTTTCCACACTTATGTAGTGCAATCACTGCAGTTCGGTTTTCTATTACACCCCATTCCATCTTCACACGTTAACGAACACACTTTAAATGACCATCAACTGTCAACAACATTATGACGTTTATAAAACTGGCCGATATTGAAATGTCACTCATAAAATAAAGTTGTTGCCAATGTGAGAAATTATGTGACAGAACTTATGGCAGGACTAGGTATACGTGTTAAGGACATGTGAATAGTTGTAGCTTGTGTTAATTGAAAAAAAACCCAAATAAAAAGACATTAAGCTTAAAAACATAACAGGACTTCGATTGTGCGTAAAGCCCCATTATATGATACTACCGATGAAATCGAAATTTTTGTATTCTTAAGAATTTTTTTGTGGGGAGTGATAGGAGGGATGACAGTACTAAATTAATTTTGTTCACACCATGCTAGAGTAGCTATAAAAATATTTTGCACCAAATTTAAGCTTGAAAAACTGAATTGGTAGCTTGAGAAACTTAGTGCATTGGATTTAGTGAAATTGTGCAATTTGTATGGGAGGTGGTAGAAGGAGTGGGGGGTTTTTGGTAATTTTGCTAGATACAACTATAATTATGATGCAATTGATATCTTTTAAATTTCAGATCAGTTAGATTCACACTTTTCAAGAAAATCGATTTTTTGCAAAGTCGTGAAATTGTGTCATATTGTAAGGGAGGGGGTAGAAGGAGTGAAGTTAATCGGTTAATTTTTCCCGATAATAATAATAATACTAATTAGGGATTCATCAGAAAATTTTAGCTCGATCAAAGTTATATGTACTGAGAAAATTGGTTTAGAGTATTTCATGAAAAGTGCAGTTTGTATGGGAGGTGGTGGAAGCAGTGGGGAGTTTTTGGTAATTTTTCTAGAAACAAATATAATCACCATGCAATTGATGTGTTTTAAATTTTAGATCAGTTAGATTCACACTTTTCAAGAAAATCGAGTTTGTGCAAGGTCGTGGAATTGTGCCACATTGTATGGGAAAGGATAGAAGGAGTAAAGCGTAAAGGTTAATTTTTTCCCGATAATAATAATTATGCTAATTAAAGATTTTGTACAAAATTTTAACTCGATCAAAGCTATACGTACTGAGAAAATTGGTTTGGAATATTTCATGAAAAAGTGCAGTTTGTATAGGAGGTGGTGCAAGGAGTGGAGGGTTTTTAGTATTTTTTTGAGAAGCAACTACAATTATCATTCAATTGATATATTTTATATTTCAGAATAGTAACATTCACATTTTTCAAGAAAATCGAATTTTCGCAAAGCCGTGGATTTGTGTCAGATTGTATGGGAGGGAGTAGAAGGAGTAAAGCTAATTGGTTAGTATTTTCCTGACATTAATAACAATGCTAATTAAGGATTTAATACAAAATCTTAGCTCGATGGAAATTATACGCACTGAGAAAATTGGAGTATAGTATTTCATGTAAAAGTTTAGTTTGTATGGGAGGTGGTGGAAGGAGTTGGGGGATTCAAACTATTTATGTACTTGAAGATTGAATTTATAAGAAAGGAAGCAAAGTGAACCCCGCCAACTACCGCGCAATAGCCATTACTTCAGTGCTCTCGAAAGTAATGGAAACTGCTGTCAATCGTAAAATCGTCAAATATCTGGAGGATAAACAGCTCCTCCATGATCGTCAATATGGGTTCCTGGACGGTCGACGGGTGATCTTTTAGTCTACTTGACAGAGCGTTGGAACTCATGCTTACATAAATATGGTGAAGGTCAAGTTCTCGCACTTGACATTACAAAAGCTTTTGACAGAGTTTGGCACGAATGTCTCTTAGTTAAGCTTAGGGCCATCGGCCTCAATGATACCCTCGTCCAATGGATTGAGAGCTATCTTTCAGAACGCACTATACGAGTAGTATTAGATGGCGTTACTTCTTCCTCCTACCCAATTGATTCCGGCGTCCCACAAGGTTCTGTTTTATCTCCAACTCTTTTCTTAGTTTTCATAAACGACCTTCTGTCGTCCACTCTCAATCCAATCCATAGTTTTGCAAATGACAGTACTTTAGACAACATCTATGAATTTAAATCTGCTGCGGAATCAAACATTCATTCTATTGCTTTCAATCGCAGGGAGTTATTCAGTTCGCTGAACTCGGATCTCAACTTAATCCTGGAATGGGGCAGGAAAAACAGAGTAGAGTTCAACGCATCCAAAACACAGGCCTGTCATTTATCCCTCAAACGGGATGCTTCAGTGTTGTCTCACAATGTAACCTTTGATGGTGCACGGCTTACCACTTCGGAGAATTTCTCACTGTTAGGCGTCAAAATTAGTGACCACCTAAATTGGGCCCAGCATATCTTTGATATTGCCCTCGACGCCTCTAAACGCCTAGGTGTTCTCCGAAAATGCAAAAAATATTTCACACCCATCGACTTAGCAACCATCTATAAGGCTTACATTAGACCACGTTTAGAGTATAACTCGCATGTTTGGGCTGGGGCACCCAAAACACACCTCGCGTTGCTCGATCGTATTCAAAAACATGCGTTCCGACTGATTGGAGACGAAACCATCACGTCTTCTATAGATTCTCTTGAGCATCGCAGAAATGTCGGAGTACTCAGCATTTACTATCGTTATTTCCACGGTAAATGCAGTACGGAACTAAGTGCACTCATTCCTCCACTACATGCTTTTCCCCGGAATACTCGCCAAGCTGAACGCGCACACGAGTACACAGTCAAACCCTTGCCTTCTCGTACAGTGAAATTTAGGCAGTCATTCATTTCCCGAACGTCAAGACTTTGGAACAATTTGCCAGCTAGTTTGTTTCCCAACAAGTACAGCCTGCGGTGTTTCAAGAACAATGTCCACCGTCATTTTCGTCTCTCTCCACCTTAATACCTCCACTTCCTCTTCCTATACCGACATAGCTGTGCATTGCATTAAAGGGTGACCCCCTAAGTTATACTCGGTGCTGTAAAAAAAAAAAAAATAATAAAAATAATATAGTTTAAATTTCAAATTAATAGCTTTCATAGTTTCCATGAAAATTTGATTATTATAAGTTTTTGAAAATGAGTCACTTTGTATGGGAGGGGGTAGAAGGCGTGAGGGGAGAAAAATAAAACCTAAAGCAGATTACTCCCCGAGGTAGACTTAATAATCTGTGAAAGTTTCATTGCAATCGGTGCAGCCGTTTTTGCGTGAAAGCCGGAAAGACAGACAGACAGACAGACAGCGAAATTTTTTAAAAACGTTGGATTCTGCTTAGTTATTGCTAAAATGAAGCAAAAAGCTTATTTATAGCCATTAATAAGCAAATAACAGACAGACACTACAATTATATTTATATAGATGAGCGTTGTTTTTGCAGCAATGCCTTCTGGGAAGCGTTTAAATGCGGCGAAGCAGGTTGCCATCAATTTATTGAAAGAAAAAGACTTTTTCAATAGGCAATTTGCTATTGAACTTGGTCGATCTGAATGTGCAATCAGGCATTTCTTAAAAAAGGCAATGGCTATGACGTTAAGGCTTCAACAAAGGGCAATATAAAATTATCCTTGCGTGACAAAGGCAAAGTCGACACGAGGCAACAACAAATTGGCTATCTGCAAAACAAATTAAGGACAAATTAGAGCTTAATGAAAAATCTCGTCACATTGCGCGTGTTTTAAGGACTTCACCAAATATAGCATGGACGAAACGTAACGGAAAACCCCGATTAACTGCCGTTCACCGAGAGAAGAGACTACAATTCTCCAAAAAATACATGTCTTGGACATTGGAATGAGAAAAAGTAATTTTTCTGATGAAAAACAATTCAATTTGGATGGCCCAGACTGCTACATTTGCATAATTTGAACAAACACAATGTAGTGAGATCGAAGCGGTGGAAGCGGTATGGTTTGGGGTGCATTCTCCTGCAAAGAAAAGCTTCCAATCTGTTTCAAACCTACTAGAATGAACTCCCAGATGTACATAGATCTCTTGGAAGACGTTTTAATCAGTCTTCTGGATATTTGCGACGAGGAAGATGTAGTTTTCCAGTAGGATAATGAATCCATTCATGCTTCGAGGCAAACCAAGGATAGTCCTTCGGACAAAAATATTTGCACAATTGACTGGCCCGATTGTAGTCCTGACTGTAATCCAATTGAGAACCTTTGGGAGATTCTCGCTAGCAATGTGGGTGCAAATGGACGTCAGTTTGATAGCGTAAATGCCTTAAAAGCAGCCATTCGCACGTGTTGATCCGAAATTGGCCTAGATTGTCTAAATTATCTTACAAATTCAATGCCCAGCCGAATTTTTAGTGTCATTCAAAATAAAGGAGGCCGTACAAAGTATTAAATAAAAAAGTGCCAAAAATATGAACTTATTTATTTCTTTTTACAACAACAGCCACATGTATGGGTTCGTATGAATGAGCAAAGACTCGCGTAACGATAAAATGCTTAATAGAAGTATTGAACAGCGATTTACACTACATCGATCGACTTAAGCTATTAAATATGTCATCACTCTGGAAACGACGTGAGGTAGCTGATGTTGTCTTTGCTCATCAACTTCTTACAGGGTTAGTTGATTCTTCCACACTTTTGGGTGTGATGCAGTTTGTTGTTGGTCAATTTTTACCAAGGCAGCATAGACTTCTACAGATATGTTTTCACCGGAGAAATTATAGTATGAATGAGCCGATTTGGCGTCTCACGAGAGAAGTTGATAAGAATGATGATGTTTTCGAATTCTCTATTGATAAGCTGTGCTTAAAGCGTAGACTTAATGCTAGTTGATACTAATTTTCTGTTAATTTTTTGTATTATTTCATTTATGTACTTGGTGAGGGATGTTGTTTCGTCCCTTCACTAAATGATGAGTCAGAGGATAATTCGTTTTCAATCTTTTAAATTTCGAACCGATTTATGGAAATTTCTTTGCATTAAGGAATTCTGATAGTGATATACAAGAGTAGTGATTTAGTGATCGGAGATGGCAGACTATGTACGGCAGGTGCCTGGAATGGACGTAATAACAAAGAAGGCGGACTGTTTTTAACAAGGGCTGAAGAGAAGGTTGACGGCGAACGAAATAGCGATCGAGATGCGAACGAATGGAAAGCTGTATAAATAGGTGAACGTTTTTGGTGAACAATCAGTTTGATTCGGACTCTTCGACGAGTGAGTATGAAGAAGCGATAATTTGTGAGCGAAGAAAGCGAATTAAGATTAGTTAAATAAAGTCTTGCGGTGAAGTAATAAAACTGGCGCTTTTATTTCTTTAATTGAAATCCAGCGACCTCTTGCATACTTCAATATAAATAAATAGTATTACATAAGCCGTATTCTCTCTTATTCAGACAGGAACTACTGGTAGCTAATTTCTTTTCAAATTAGAATTTCGCCAATTTCTGTCAAAAAAAAACACTATTACCAAAATAAATTCTTTCGAAATTTGTTTAACTTCCTCATTTCCTTCTCCACTGACGAACGAACGAAATTCGACTGATTATTTGACTCAAGCACTATATTGCCTGTTTCTTATCTCCATTACTCAATCAACCCTTTAAGCAACAGAAACCGCCATTATGTAGCTGAAACACGAGCTGATGCTTTCTACTTCGACGGAGAAACTTTTCTCGTAACATTTTCGAATTTCCTAAAACTACGATGAAAAGTGAAAATTTTCACAAAATAAAGTGAAATTTCATGAAACACTTAAAAGTTAACAAAACTTCCATAATGATGTTGATGCTGGGTAGCGTGGTGGTGCCTGACGTTGATTCAAAGTGCTATCAACCTCCACCTTTCCCCGATGAATTTTACAAAAAAGGCACATATACTCGTACTTACTCAATAGCAAAAAAAAAGAAAGAAAATAAAACCCGATGACCCCCATCAGAACGAAATGTTATCGGAACTCATTAAAGTCAATGAAAGGATAAACTGCTCCCAAGGAATAAAGGGACCTTATCAAAGGGATTGATTGCGTTCTTATGTCCAATGAACAGATTTCGTTGAGGAAAATTGCTCTAAAGAAATTGCTCATTGTGAGTATGTGTGTATATATCTGAGAGACATGGGACTCACCCTTTGCCTACCACCGAAATCCACATTCTACAGAATAGTAAGAAAAAAATCGAGAGAGATTAACTAAATGGTAAGAATGTTAGATATCCTTCTGTGTTTATTTTACTTCATCTCTTTTTCTTCTCTTCCTGTAAACCTCTATAAACTCTTAAAAAAATTTCCAAAACAAAAAAAAAATGGGGAACACAAAGTTAAATAGAGAAAAGTTCTTTGAATGGAGTAGGACTTACTTTTTGGAAATCTTAAGCCAGAGATGTAACCTATTCGGGCAAAACTACACAACAATGCTTCTTCTGGCTACTACAAGCCATTTTCAAAAACTTTTAGGTACACGGATTAAAAGAAAATCCTCAATTTTTCGATCAGATAGGATAAGGGTTTTTTAATTTTAAGTTTATTTTACGAGAGGTCCGGGGCAATATCGAGAACTATTTTCCAGCTTTATCAGTTGTTCAGCTGAGTGTGATCGAGATGGTTTTTATATGTGCGCAATTAAGTACGGAATGATAGTTGGGGTAGGTACGTAAGAGTTAAAGTATTGAAGCTTGTTTAATATAATTTGAAGAACTTTGAATTGTTGGTATTCAGTTGTGATGTGTATTATGTTTATTAAGATATTCCCGAGACATACAGCTCACTCAAAACTTTTAATTATACTAATATACTAGATGAATTGTGTCATAAATACTTGTTACTGGATCTGACTTTAAATTCACAATGTACAATTATAGCACTAATTTAAAATTTCTGGTATCAAGTCGAATGCAGTTTATTATTCCTGAGAAAATATCCAGGATATGTCGGTAGAAGGCGTAGACTTGGGATGAAATGGTGGTGAACTTGGGGATGGGATAATATCATTTATTTAACACTTAATTGCTATTATTTTCAATTTTGAGTGAACTTTGTTTCAGATATCGAATGGAGTAAAACTATATAACGTATTTTGTCGACAGATATTTTTGAAGTCGATTATCTCCGGTAACATCAAACGAAATTTAGAATATAAATACATGTCGGAAAGGTGACATTTCAAAAAACATTTTTCGTACAAATTCGTACCACTTGGATCTTTTACTTCCACAAAGTCAAAAATTCTACATAGGCGCATGAAATATTTTTTGCAGTTTATGGGGACGATGTTCTATCAATACGTCAATCAAATTCCTGGTAAGAACCCCGTAGGCGAGATCTTGGGCATTGGACCTAAGCTCTTGCCAGAACTAGTTTATTCCTCTGGCCTCCTGCTCAACTTATTGCTTCCATGTGCTACACGGTCGACTAACCCGACATCTTCGTTGAGGACTATAACCCAGAGCCTGTTTGGCGATGTTTTACTCTAGTTTCCTAAAAGTGTAACCTATCCACTGCCACTTCCGCCTTTGAATCTCAATACCTATTTTAATCTGGCCAGTTGTACTCCAAAATTCGTCGTTGGAGAACACTTCTGGCCAGAATATTCATAAAATACATTTGGGGGCATAGGTTCTCGAAAGTTTGCATTTTCTTGGTAAGTCGAACGGTTACTTTTCACGTGGTAAAACCATATAACAATACGGATTTGACGCATGCGTCAAAAACTCGTAGCTTCGTGCGATGGGAGATCTCTCTTAACCTTCAAAAAGGGGAAAGGATACCGAAGGCCTGACGAGCTTTATTTAGATGAGTCTCAATATCCTTTCAGCTCTGCCGTCCATGCTGACAATGGTTTCAAAATAACAAAAAACTTGTACCTCTTCTACATATTATCTGTTAAGCACCATCAGCGTGCTTGCGTTCGAACCCATGTGCATATACTTGGCTTTACGCACATTTATTTTCAGTCCCGCCTCTTCGCATTTAGAATGCAACGAGCGAACATTTGACTCTAAGCCCGAACGGTTATGTGCAAGCAAGCACACGTCATCAGCATAATCAAGGTGACTTAAGATGTTATAGTCTCCATTGTAGACCTTTATCTACCCCACTTTCTTGAGCAGATTTCAATATGTCATTTATTACCACCAGAAACAGGGCTGGTGATAATGTGCAGCCTTGTCTGACACCCGTTCGCACAGGAAAGCTCTCGGACAGCTCTCCTCTATGTAAGACACCTTGCATCTCCGTAGGATTCTTTAATCATAGCTATGACCTTATCTGGAATACCTCTCCTACGCAAAGCATTCCATGTGAAATCTCGCTTAGCGCTGTCGAAAGCCTTCTCGAAGTCCACAAACACGAGATGTAGTGGCGAACCCATTTCGGCTAACTGCTCCAACATTATACGTACTGTATTTGTGTGGTCGGTACAAGACGACCGTTTAGGGAATCCAGCCAGATAAACTTTGAGAGTGCTTTCCGCGACATTATTAATGCTATTGAGAGTAACCTTAGCCATGTGTCTCGATACAGCAGGAAGTAGACGTGTACCACACCAATTGCCACAATACCTGTCAGAGCCAATCTGGGCGTTTATATCTCCTGAGATGATAATAATATTACCTCTTGGAACACGATCGAAGGTGGCACTCAGTTGGCTATAAAACTCCTCTTTGCCTCCAGGTGTTACGGTATTAGTTGGTGCATAGCACTGCAGAATTGTGACGTTTCTGACACTGGTCCTGAGCCTGACGATGATGATCCTATCCGAGATTGGTCCCCAGCTGATGAGACTGTTTCTCTATCTCGGTGTAAGGACGACCGGCACGCCATTTTTGGCTGCACTCTCATGACCAATGTACAGAATGATGTTTCCGCTAGAGGTTCGTTCTTCTCCTGATCCTGTCCACCTGACCTCGCTCAAGCCTAAGATTTGGATAGTATACTGCTCCATTCCCCGGTCTATCACTAATTGGTGGAGCAAGAAGCGAGTGACCCCAACCCTTCCCTCTGTCATTCAATGTTCGAACGTTTCAGAAGTTAATCATAGTCCGTTTTCGACTGCCAAAACTCGTTAGCGTAGAATCCGTCTGCATCCGAAGCGCTGTGTCCGTTTCTTGGATCAGTTTGGTATTAAGATCACGAGTGATAAGCCCATTATCCAATGAATGTACTTTTAATATTTTTAGGGCAAGCAGGACTGGCTGTGGGTAAACTCTACTGCCCCCATCCCACAGGTGGATATATCTATACATGTAGCACAACAATCGTTCAAACGATTTTATTCTGGAAATTTTGAAGTCAAAAAGCACCTCGTGCTGGCCGTCTAACTGCGGAAGAAAATTACGAAATTCTTCAAAAAGCCAATAAAAACCCACATGCGATGACTTATGAAATCGATGTGGAGCTAAACATTGCTCAGAAAAATGATTTGAATAGCTGCCGAATGAATTGAGTGCGAAAAATTTATTCTGTCAAATTTACGTACACGATCCGGGGAAAACTGCATGAATTTGGTTGGGAAGTTATAATTCATCCACCTTCCATCGAAGGGATGCTTACATGTCAATAATTTTTTAATTGATTTCTTGAATCTCGCACAAAATTTGCTGTATAGAATAGAAGGTTTCATATACGAAGTAAATTTTCTTGGAATTGTTTGGAGGCATTAGCAATAGCAGAGGAAATGCATTACACTCTTATCCTCTTCACCGCAGCCTATGCAAATAATATCGGCTGTAAGGCCAAGTCTTCGAATTTTGTTTCGGAAAATGTGGACAGTAACTACGCAAGATTAGTTTTACCTCTTTTACAATAGTCATTACCTCTGATATTCCAGTAATTGCCTGGATTTTTGCAGGTCAACACTTTCAGAAAAGATACACTAACCAACTTTCGTTTTCGAACCTTCTTCAAAAATCCTAATGTCGCCATTCTATATGACATGGTTTTCAATCCATTGCTATCTGTCAGGTAGAGTGGCTTCATAGTGCTCTCAAAGGCATCTTTGATCGCATTGAATCACTAAGAACGTTCCCTTTTCATACGCTCCAGGATATTGACTTGAGCTTTGTATATTTTCACAAAGCCATGCGCACAAAATTTCAAGTCATCCAGCCCTTATGTCTGCCTTCTCCCGATTTACGGCATTCATTGGAAGACCCAAAATGGCTTCCAATCCTGCTGTGGACGTTATATGTAATGCTCTCGAATCAAACTTTCTATACGTCATCTTCTCGTGAAGATCGTAGTCTTGACAGGGTTGACTCTCAATCCACACGAGTTAGACTAAACGGCTACAAGGTTTAATACACTTTCCATCGGTTCATTTAAAGTTGTAGAGTATTTACAATATAAAAAAAATATAATCAACATTGGGTTTCTAATGCCAAGTTTCCCAATTAAATAAAAACCAGCGAAATTTAAAACTAATACTACAAAAACAAAGAATATGCAAGAAGCACATAACAATACCTAATACAATTATAAACTTAGAGAGCCCACAGAGGCCATTAAGTATCTTATAAAATTTAAAATATAATCTTAGCTTTATTGGATTAATGTAGATTAAGAACTTTCGGGCAAAAAATAAAGCGCTTTAAAACTAAGCTAGACGAAGTAAATTCTATAAAATTCTCGGTGTATTTTATATTTCTTGAAGCCCTATATTTGTTTGGAGGGGGATATGGGAGAAGAGGGAATAGTAAGATTTGTGATGCAGTTTTGTTAAGTTTTTTTTTTTATTTTTGAAAAGTGTTCGCACAAAATTTCAAGCTCAAGCTTTTAGTTTGTTGTTTATTGAAATTTATTGAACTCTTTTTTTTCTACTTTTGCATGGGAGGAGATGGAAGGGCAGAAGGGCCTCCAAAACTCTTAATGCATTTTTATTTGAAAAGTTTTTAGAAGTGTTTCAAGCTTAGCTTTAATTGGTTTAGTGATAATTGATTTCTTGTAAATGGTCGAAAAAATACTTTTGTATGGGAGGGGGTAGAAGTTTTGGAAGTATTTGACTTTTAAGCAAATATTTAAAATAAATTTTAGAACATTTTAAGCTTTTTTTCATTATATTTACATGAAACACCTCGTGAAGGTTACGGTTCCCCTTTGTTTCAGTTCAAATTAATATTTTTCTTTGTATATATTAAATAAATGTATGCACGTGCAAAATTTAAACTTTTCATCTTTTACCAGAGCGCTAAAAAATTAGTGAAAATTTTCGAAATTTTGGCCCACTACCTCGTTTTCCTTACACCCTTCATCTTAAAGCTTTTACAAAAATTATAAAGCATATGGCTCTACAATTTGACAAAATTTCAAGATAATACCCTGTTTTGAAATTTGAGATATAACGGTTTGAAATTTTGAAATGTGTCCTATTATTGAAATGTTCCCCATTTCCTCCCACTACTATCATGACCAAATTTTATATTTTTCTTGTATTTCGCTTGTATAGCTTAATATACGTTTTAAGTTTCAATTGCGGAGCTTAAGAGCTAGTTGAGATATTCGATTTTAAGTGTTTTTATTTGCACTCCCTTAGAATAATAAGCCTCCCTCTTAGCTGATTCTGGTGGATCTATATGTCATCTTAATAGTCCGAAAATATGAATTTTTTGTGGTAAATAATTTCGAAGATATGATCATTTAAAAAATTTGGCCAACAAATTGTTTTTAGCCCTCCCCCTCCTTTTCGGACGCCAATGGACAAAGGAATTTAATAATTAAATTATTCTTGATGTTTTTCCCACAACTCTCTGTATATCCATACTGATTTTCAGTTTCCTATCTGCAGTCGTAGTGGAGATATTATCAAGTGTAGTTATTGACACTTTGTTTCCTCCGCCTCCCCCTTCCACCTCACACTCCCCAAAATTTAGATAATGGAGATCACTTATCCAATTAATAATCCACCCAAGAACGAAGATTTTACCTTTAACTGTCTGGAAGATATGAGTCCATGTGTACGGTGTACGGCGTAGATCGAGACGGAAAAAACAAAATTTCAGGGAAGTTCATTTTTTTTTCTGTGTCGATCAAGTATTGTGACTGACACAGAAAAAAAATATTTTATAAGCATAATAAAGTAAAATGGCTGACAAAATATTTTTGCATGGAAGCTAATCGAAAGGATGATGGTATTTGACTAATTAGGAAAGAGCTCACTGAATATTTGTATGGGGAAAAAATCGTCCCCTATCCAGTTCTTCATCCCCATCCTACTAGATAAAAAAGTTATTTTATTTTTAATTTTCTCTTCATAAGCCAATTTATCTGAATATCGAGGATCAGCTTTCTAGAAGAGTTGTTGGGTCATATTCTTGAAATATAGTAGCAGAGTGAAGAAAGTTATTGTGATTGTGTTTGATCTTTTTGCGGAACTGTAGGTTTTCCTATCAAACCGACTGCGCTCGGACTACCAACTGATAGAACTGCCTGAAAAAAAACATTTGTGAGCAGATACAGCATCAAATGTCCTAGCCAGATAAGCTCTTTAACAACTTTTTCTGCAGCAATGAGCTCCGACTTTATTTTCGCGTCGCGAAAAGGAAAGCTTGTATTACGAATTGCAAGATCAAATACGGATGCAGTTTTAACCGGAGTAGAATACAATTGGATATCTTTCATATTAAACTCCCTGAAAAATTTATTTGCATAGGGTTGACAAACAAAAATGGAGCCATCAGGATGTCGTTGTATTTCCAACCCAAGAAATTACTTCGCTTCAAATAACTTAATTTCACTTGTTCAGTGGCCCCGATAATACCGTAATTTATGTATATAAAATACGAGTATTAAAAATTCGTAGATAGAGGGTTGTGCGAAGAGCTAACAATTCTTCCGCAATAAATAATGAAAAATGTTAAGGAACCTGAAGGTCAGGAGGCCAAGGCCCGATTTGGGCTGTAGCGCCATTGAAGAAAATACGAGTATTATTTTACTCTTTGCAACGTTGCTAAAAAAACACAAGAGCCAGCAGTACTTACTTGAAAATCTAATTTCTTTAACAGTACTGTGAATTGCATATTCCAACAACGCGAAGCTTGCATAACGCCGTATAGGCTCCTTTTTAGACTGCAAATTCGACGTGAACCGTCTCAGGTTCTTCACTTAATTTCCCAAAGAAAAGTGCAGTCGTTATATCTAATTGTTATACTCTAGATGAAATCTGAGAGTATTATAAATTTGTAAATCCAAGAACTAATGCTCGCACAGTACCGCCAAGAGAAAAATAGAAATATTCTTTGTCGCTCAAAAATCGCAAAACAGGATATCCGTCCGTCCGTTCGCTGTCTACCTTGAGAACGCGTCGAGCTAGAAAGTTCAAATTTTTTACACGTTGTTCTTGGCAAAGAAGTAAGGTCAAGTTCATTAACGGGCCAAATCGCTCCACCCGTTCAACCTTCCCCATACAAAATGACTCGTTTTCAATCATTTCGATTAATCAAATTTTCTTCGAAACTACGAAAGGTAACGATTTGAAATTTGGAATATATTATTTTTATCAAAAATGTGACGGATGGTATAAAATTTATTTGAATCCCCCAACTCCTTCCACCACTTCCCATACAAATTGCATACAAACTTTTTCATGAAACACTCTAAGCCAATTTTCTCAGAACATATAACATTTATCGAGCTCACATTTTGTACTAAACACTAAATTAGCATTATCATTAAAATAAGAAAAAATTAAGTGATTAGCTTCACTGTTACTACCCCTACAATAAGACTTAGTTTCACAACTTCACAAAAAATCAATTTTCTTGAAAAGTGTGAATGTTGCTAGTCAATTTTATAAAGTCGTAGTTATTTTTGAAAGTATAAGAGTACTATAAGATTGGACACCCAGTCATATAATACTCTAGATGAAATACTTCTTCTACTTCTACAATGGCGCTACAGCCCAAATCGAACCTTGGCCTCCTGATATTCAGGTTGCTTAACATTTTTCATTACTTATTGTGGATGGGTTGTTAGTCCTTCGCACAACCCTCTTTCTACGAATTTCTCATTTTCGTAGATTGAGGTGACCAAGGTATATCCAAGCAATGTGCTGGAATTATATATTGCGTCGACCGGGATTTGAACTCACGACCTTCGCATTACAAGACCAACACACTACCCACTAGGCTATACCCTAGCTGAAATAGGAAATAGTTTATTTTACCGGAAAATATGTCATCTCAAATTATTTCGAAAAGTGAATAGTAACTTCTGTATGAGAGGTGGTAAAAAAAGAGGGGGAGGTTTGTCATTTTTGTATATAACACCGAACCTAGTTTGCAAAATGTTTCATACTGAATTTAAAGAACGTAGCTTTCATAATTTTCGAGGAAATTGAACAATTTTTGTTTGAATTTATGGCAATTATATGGGAGGTTACAGAGAGAGTGGGAAGTTTTGGATTATTTTGAATATGCTTATCGACATCCTAATCACGTTACTTTGTTACAATTTTAAGGTCGATAGCTCTCATATGTTCGAAGGAGAAATACTTTTCTTGAATTTCCAATACAAAAATTTGTATGAGAGGTAGTAGAAGGAGTGAAGCGAAGTTCATACGTTATTTAATATTTATTGCAATTATTAAGGGAGTAATTCTGGCAAAATTATAAGATGTAATTTTTCTGGTTTCAATGAAAATCGACTAAATGCATTTACCGAAATTGTGCCTTTGAATGGGAAGGAGTATTCGAATCAAAACCAAATTTTATGACATCAATGATATTTGTAGTAGTATATGTACTTTCTCAATATTTAAAGTTGATAGCTTTGGAAAATTTCTATTGGAGAGGGTAGAAAGAATAAGGTGAATTTGATAATTTTTTCAAAATTGGTTGCAATTATAAAAAAATTAATTATGACAGAAATTGGTTCTTTTAGCTTTGATAGTTGCAATAAAAACCGAATAAATGCATTTTTGAAAATTATGAATTTGAAAGGGGGTAGAACGAGTAAGGGGATCTGATCAAAATTTTTTGACGTCGATGATATTCAAATCATTATACTATGACCTAATTTTCAACTCAATAGCTGAAATGATTTCCGAAAAAATTCAATTTTTTAAATTTCGAAATTTCACGAAAATCACATGGGATGGGGTAGAAGGAGTGGAGGATTGTGGCCCGTTCAGGAACTTAAATTTACTTTTTTGCTAAAAATGATATATGACAAATTTCAACTCGATAAGTCAAAGCTCTCGAGAGTTGTGTTAGACGATCACATGACAGACGGTCACACGGAATCGAGATTTTTGGGCGACGACAAATATTTCTGTACTATTGACGACGCTATGCGATTGCGATGAAACTTTGGTGAGCTATTGTGCGGACACCCGCGAAGGTTACTGTAAGGATTGATCGATCTGGACCTCAAGCTGCACAGAAAAAAAGCAATCACGAGCTTTTATACATCGATTAGTTTTAGGCCGTACGTTCGCTCTCTAGCTTGAAAACGCGTTAAGCTAGTAAATCCAAATTTCGTACACGTCGTTTTTGACAAAAAAGTAAGGTCAAGTTCCTAAACGGGCCAAATTGGTTCACCCCTTCTACCCCCTCCCATACAAATCTGAAATTTGGAATATATTACTTTTATGATGATTTCAGTCTACAGTATAAAAAATAGGCGTGTGCTCCTTCTTCTACCACCTCCCATACAAAGTGTACTTTTTCATGAAATCAAAAATTTACTCAGTGCGTACAAAATTTAGCTAGCTGAAATTGTGCATTAAATATTTATTTAGAATTGTTAGTAAGGCCAAGAAATAGACTATTAGCTTTACTCCTTCAACCCCCCCCCCCCTCTACTTAATCTATAAATCATTTTAAAATTTTACGATTCATTTGATAATTACAATTCATATTCCTTACAAATCCAAATCTTTATTTACATTTTAGAGAAGATAAACTTTTAAAGAAATTAACTTTTGATAACGACTATCTCACCGATATTGTGTATATAGACTCTTTCACTTTACTTTTACTATTACTAACTTTAATTTCATTTGATAATGTATTGAAGAATGTAATTCCTACGTGAGAGTAGTGCCCAATAGGGGTAATACCAACTCATTTTGTATCCCTTTTTTTGTATTGTTTGAGTTCAGTTTTATAAAATTATTTTGATAGTCTTTATAAATCTGAATGCTAGAAATCAATTTATATAGGGAAGAAGGGGTGTGAGGAGAATCCTTTTGGTTTTTTTAATAATATTTTTGTCAGTAGTTTTTGGGTTATTATTAGTGGCTTTGCTATAGTGGCGGTAACAGATCCCAATGCAATTAACCCGTATTGTAAAACTGCGTATATTACACCAAAGTAAAAAGTTCTTACCGCTGTTATCGTTAGAAATGACCTAATAACGCTAAGAAATAAGGCTCGGAGAAAAAACTGAATAATCCAGAAGTTCATATAATCACTCAAAAATCTCAAAACCGGATGTTCGTCCGTCCGTCCGTGCGCTCTCTAGCTTGAGAACGCGTTGAGCCAAATAGTTCAAATTTTGTACACATAACTTTTAAGGAAAAAGTAAGGACAAGTTCGTGAATGGGCCAAACTGCTCCACCCCTTCAACCCCCTCCTATACAAAATGACACAATTGCGCAATTTGACAATAAACGGCATTTCTCGAAAAGCATAAAAGCTATTGGTCTAAAATTTGGAACATATTGCTTTTATAATGATTTCAATCTACTGTATCAAAATTATTTGCGTTCTCCCTCTCCTTCCACTCCCTCCCATACCAACCACACTTTTTCATGAAATGCTCTAAACCAATTTACTAAGTACGTATAAAATTTATCGAGCTCAAATTGTGCACTTATAACTTATTCAGAATTATTACTAAAACCAAACAAAATCAGATGATTCGATAATAAACGGATTTGCTCAAAAAGCATAAATGTTATTGATCTGAAATTTGGAATGTATTACTTTTATGATGATATCAATCTACTATATAAAAATTATTTAAGTCCTCTCCTTCCTTCCATCACCTCCCATACAAACAGTACTTTTTCGTGAAATAGTCTAAACCAATTTACTCAGGGCGTATAAAATTTACCTTGCTGAAATTGTGCACTTAACATTTATTTAGAATTATTAGTAAAGCCAAACAAAATTAGACTATTAGCTATACCCATTCTACCCCCTCCCATACAATCTGAAACAATTTCACAAGTTTATAAATAAACTGCCAATAAGTCGGACGAAACTTTATTATTTTTGGGACAAAATGCGGTGGAAAGTCAATATGCAGGTTAGAGCAGTTAGTGGAAGGGGCTTCTTGGGCAGAGCAGTTCTCAATTTAACACTTTGCGGAAACTTTTTAAATTGAGAACTTCCCAAGAAGCCCCTTTCACTTAGTCTTCCCTAACCACTCTAACGTGCATATTGACTTTCCACGCATGCGCATTTTGTCCCAAAAATAATAAATTTTCGCCCGACTTGTTGGCAGTTTATTTTATTATAATTTCAATCAGTTTGAAAGAAAATAATTAACTTTACCTCACTCCTTCCACCCCTCCTGAACAATTTGCATGAAATTTCGAGATGTCGATTCAATTATTTTTCTTCAAAATTGTCAAAGCTATTGACTTGCAATTTTGAGTAATGTATAATATCTATAACATTGAAAATTTTTAATTTGATTTGCTTACTTCTTCTACCAACTCCTATTAAAATGCATAATTTCTACAAAGGCATTTAATAGATTTAAATTAAGACTAGAAAAAGTAGAAACTTAAAATTTTACCTGAATTTGTCCCTTAATATTTGCAATTAATGCTGAAAAAAGTAACAATTTTGCTTCACTCCTTCTACCCTCTCTCATACAAATACCCACATTATAAATTCAAGAAAAGCATTTCTCGTTGGAACATATGAAAGCTATCGACTTTAAAATTGAAGGTATCGATGGTCATAAGCATGTTGATAAGCAGTTTCAAAATCGTCCAATACCTTCCACTTCCTCTGCCACTTCCCACACAAATGACCCATTTTGCATTAAACTCTTTCCTATTTCTTCTAGAGTACCATATTATTGGGCCCAATTATAGTTCTGTTATATTTATACTCAAAATGAAATCTGATAGTATTATTAGTTTGCTCTAAAGTTTGTAACGCACAGATTAGCAAAGGATATAAAAATATTTGTTGTCGCTCAAGAGCTTCGAAACCGGATGTCCGTCTTTCCGTCCGTCTGTTCGCTCTAAGCCAGGAAGCTCAAATTTTATAATCTTTATTTTTGGTGAAAAATTAAGGTAAAGTTCGTGAATTGACCAAATCGCTTCAGCCCTTCTACCCCCTCCCATACAAAATGACACAATTTCGGAATTTGACAATAATCGAATTTTCTCGCAAAGTATGAGAGCTATTGATCTGAAATTTGGGATATATAATTATACTCTAGATGAAATCTGAGAGTATTATAAGTTTGCCACAAAGTTTGTAACGCCAAGAAATAAGGCTCGGAGAAAAAAATGAATGATACAGAAGTTCATATAATCACTCAAAAATCTCAAAACAGGATGTCCGTCCGTCCGTCCGTCCGTCTGTCTGTCCGTCTGTCTGACTGTCCGTCTGTCCGTCCGTGTCCTCTCTAGCTTGAGAACGCGTTGAGGTAGAAAGTTCAAATTTTGTATATGTCGTTTTTAACAAAAAAGTAAGGTCAAGTTCGTGAACGAGCCAAATCGCTCCACCCCTTCTAACCCTCCCATACAAAATGAAACAATTGCGCAATTTGACAATAAACGGATTTGTTCAAAACGTATAAAAGCTATTAGCCTGAAATTTGGAGTATATTTCTTTTATGATAATATCGATCTACTATATAAAAATGATGCATGTCCTCCCCCTCCTTCTACCACCTCCAATACAAAATGCACTTTTTCATGAATTACTCTAAGCCAAATTACTCAGTGCTTATAAAATTTAGCGGGCTGAAATTGTGCACCAAATGTTTATTTAAAATTGTTAGTAAGTCAAAAAAAAATTGGACGATTAGCTTCACCCCTTCTACCCCCTCCCATACAAAATGACACGATTTCGCAATTTCACAATAAATGGATGTACTCGAAAAGTATAAAAGCTACTAGTCTGAATTTTGAAATATATTACTTGCATAATAATTCCAATCTACAGTATAAAAATTATGCATGACCTCTCCCTCTTTCTACCACCTACCATACAAAATGCACTTTTTCATGAATTACTCTAAGCCAAATTACTCAGTGCTTATAAAATTTATCGGGCTGAAATTTTGCAGTAAATATTTGTTTAAAATTGTTAGTAAGGCCAAAAAAAAATAGACGATTAGCTTCACCCCTTCTACCCCCTCCCATACAAAATGATACAATTTCGCAATTTGACAATAAATGGATTTACTCGAAAAGTATAAAAGCTATTAGTCTGAATTTTGGGATATATTACTTTCATAATAATTCCAATCTAAGGTAGAAAAATTATTTGCGTCTTCCCTCTCCTTCCACCCCCTCCCATACAAACTACACTTTTTCATGAAATGCTCTAAGTCGATTTTCTCAGAATATATAACATTTATCGAGCTCACATTTTGTAATAAATACTTAATTAGTGTTATCACAAAGATCAGAAAAATTTACTGATTAGCTTTACTGCTTCTACCCCCGCCCATACTATATGACACAGTTTCGCAACTTCGATTTTCTTGAAAAGTATGAAAGGCACTAGTGTGAAATTTAAGGGATGTCAATTTTATAATATTTTTAGTTATTTCTAAGAAAATCGTTAAAATCCTCCCACTCTTTCTACCACCTCCCATACAAACTGCACATTTTCACTAAATTTAACTCACTAATTTTCTCAGTTCCCATTAAATTTTTGGAGTAAGCATTGTGTATAAAACATTTATATAGCTACTTTAGCATGATGGGGAAAAAATTAGTTCAATGCTACCATCACTTCTAACACTCCCCATACAAAATTTCTTGGGATCACAAAAATTTCTATTTCATCTAGAGTATCGTAAGATTGCGCCTTACGCGCAATCGTAGCCCTGTTATGTTATGTTTTTTATTATGATTTCAATCTACAGTTCCAAAATTATTTAAATCACCCTACTCCTTCCACTACCTCCTATACAAACTGCACTTTTCTAAGGTAGACTATAAACCAATTTACTCAGGACCTATAATCGAACAGAAATTGTCCACAAAATATTTGTTTAGAATTATAAGAAAGACCATACAAAGATTAGATGATTAACTGCATTCCTTCTACCCCTCACATACAATATGAAACAATTTCAAAACTTTTCAAAAAGTCGCTTTTCTTGAAAAGTAAATTGTGTTTTAAATCGTAGATCAGTAGTATATCTACAATTTAAAACATGTCAGTTGAATGATGTTTGTAGTTATTTCTGTAAAAGTCATTAATAACATCCCAATACTTCTACCACCTCCCATACAAACTGCACAATTTCACTAAATCCAATACATAAATTTTATCAGTAACTTTTTATTTTTGAAGCTTAAATTTTCAAAAAAAAAAAAAAAACAATTTGATAGAAACTCTAGCATGATGTGAAAAAATTAGTTCAATGCCCTCAATTCTTCTACCCCTACAAAATTTGTTAGAATCAAAAAATTTCTCTTTCATTTAAAGTATCGCACGATTGAGATTTACGCCCACTCGTGATCCTGTTACGTTTTTGTTTTAATTATTTTTTATTATTATTATTTTTTTTTTTTTGAAAATTACTTAAAAGTCACAAAACCAAGAAGGTGCAAAAACATAACTTAGCATAAGGATGAGGAGTAAAAACACAAAAACAAACAAAAAAAACAAAAAATGGAATATTTTGCATCAGTAACTTAACAAATAGTTATTTCCGATATATAATTTTGATGTTATCTTTCATTAACAAGTAATTCGTTAATACGATTATGTTCGACAATAATGTAATTCATTCACTTGTTGCCTCGTTAAAAACAACACAATGCTTCTCGGCCATTATCAAACTCATTTTAAAAATTCAATCCGCTTACATGCATATATCGAGCAATAAAGATCGAATTGTGAAAATTGTATTTTACGTATTCATATTAAAAACTTTAAATTGCATCCGCTAACTACAACCGGCGGATTAATCACGTGGAATTGAAAATTGTTCCCCAAATAATCGGTTCAATTAGTGACTTTGGCGAAAACAACAATGGCCAGAAATCGAATTCCGTTCCGGTATAGATAACTATGCATGTTTTAATTCGCCCAGAATAATCATTTTATGCATTATTTATAGTCAATAGTTCAATTGACTAAGGACTTTATTTGAATGGAAATGCGCTCATTAGTGGGAAAATCGATGAACCCCAATTCAATAATGTAATTAGCTTTTTAGCTGTATACAAAAGCGACTATGAAGGCACAATTGGTTTGTTGCCCCCACTTGAAAATTTATGCAATATATTCGTCTGAGGATCCCCCAGGAATTACAAGAACATGTTAGTCGTACCGCACATACAGTCCTCGCCGTCGTCCCTTAATGATTTTATTACTACGAGGAGCACCCGAAACTCGAGGATCATTTATTGCAATTATTCATAACTTTTCATAATAATTTCGATATGGCAAGTTCAATTGTGTGTCTCGACTGTACCTATATATGCCAAGTTATAATTTCACATTCGAGTAGCCTTATCCAATTGAACGTTGCAGCTTATCGCAGTTTTGAATGGATGGGATGGATTATGGCGTGGAAAAGTGGAAATAGTTGCGGACAGGTCGAAAATGATATAAAAGTAATTACAGTCCATAGTCGAGTTCAGAAATCGCAAGCTGTATTTTCAAATTTCTGCACTCAAACGGGCCAATTCGCGACCAATTTACAACCATTTTGACAACCAATTTACCAGAAAACTACCCTCAAAACAGAACTACCAAAACCGATTGATACCATAAAAAAAAATTTAATTGATAAAATTATTATATTACGAAAATGTATTTTGCAAGTCTAGCTAGGCTACCGAATTTTATTTATACAAATTTTCATTTTGAATTATTATTGCCATTTTTTTTAAGCACTTGCTCTACTTTGTTTTTCATTTTCATTTATGTTGCAGAGAGGTGCGGATTTTCTAGTTGAATTATTGAAAATAAAACTAATTAGAGAAAATTGCAATTTTCCGGGGAAAATTATTATTGAAATTATTACTGCAGAGTAGGACGATTTTAATTTTTTATTTAGAGTTTAATTAGTACAAGTATTTATGAGTGGGTTATGTTTTTGTTTTGCGAAATAAATTGGAAATATTTTTGAGGTTTTTCTTTTCTATTATGTTTTATTCGCAAACACAGAGAGACAAAATGAAATTAATTCATGCAGCAATTTGGATAAAATATTAAATAGTGAAATTATAAAGTATTTATCATTTTAGCAGGGTGGTAGTGGTTTTTATTTTAAACAATTTATTGCAATGAGTATTTAATGATTTATTGTTTTTAATAATAAAACTAGGGACTAGGGAATCGATAGCTACAATGAACGATTAAAAATGGTAATAGAAACACATAATGCAAATAAATTATTCAAGGAATCGATTTTGGCTAAACTTTATTTTATCTTGTGTGGAAGTTGAATGGACTTTTATAACTGAACAAAACTTTTTAGTTTAGTTCAAGACTATAATTTTGAACTAAATATCAAAATGAACAAAATATTTATCTCTACGTGAACAATAACTCCACAACCCATGAAGATAGAAAGTTAATTTTTCAGAAGATTGATTGAATATATGTTTTTTCCGAATTTTAAGGTGATATTTCTGTACCCTGTTTTTCCGGATGCAGTTTCATAATACTCGTTGAGTATGTGTGAATTCTTCATGTAGTTTGAGTGTTAACTTTCTTCCTTGTCAACTCATCTCTCTTCTGTTTCAGCTATGACTTAAAAAAAAACCTTATGAAACATATACTCAAGTGAGGAACATAAAAATAAATTAAGAATATAAAAGAGTCCCTGCAAGGATACAATTGCTGAAATTTTAAATAAAATTTAAAAAAGTGTTAAATAAAAGAGAAAATGACTTATTTTGTATTCAGAGAACCCTCTTAGCATGAAAGCCTCATATTTATTGTAATCACGGATAAGTGATTTTCAAGATCATCCTTTAAGTGTGCTCTCGGGTATAACCCCTTAACGCTATTCAACTCAAAGATATTAAAAACTTTTCCTTATCATGTTTCTTCTATTGGGAAATATAAAACGAAAAAAAACAGGAAGAAAAGGAGATGAAAATTTCACATGTATTAGGCACATTCTTTTTTTTCATTCCATTCGACTCATATTGATGCGATAGGGTTTTCCTTTTGCGTGTATGAGTCTTTTTTCCTTCGTTTTAATTTTTTGAACGAGTCCTTATTGTTTTGAAATAGCATAAAAGAATGTGTAGGCGATGTTGTTCCACTTCATGAGATTTGTTTGCTTCAGCGATGTCATCACGCCCAGTATGCCATTCAAAGTTCTATTTTCGCGGTTTTTCAAGCGATATACTTCATACATATCTTGGCACAAATAGACATGTATAGACTTTATCTTCATAAATCTCAATATCCCGAGCATCAACCCAATAAAAGTGTGTCCTTAGCCCTGGAGTTATGTGCTCCATCTATACAATAGCCCTTCCGCCCAGAACATAGCCACGAAGAAAACCTCCGCTGCCCGAGCTCGATTCCGAATGTCGAACACAACTTTGAAAATTTGCATTTCCCCGAATCTGATGACTTTATTTGAATTCAATTGAATTTTCTTCGGTTCGTTTGAATGTCTTTCAGCAAATCGATTCCTTTCGCTAAGTTACCACACAACGACGGCACTGGGTATTATTGGTAAGGACTCAACTTTTATAGGTAGTTTTCTCTCGTTTTCTTTCTCTTCCTTCGAGCCATCTAAATATATGAATGCCACCTGAGCTTTTCGTAGAAGAAGGCCGGGAAAGACGAACAGCAAAGATGTATGCAGAAGGTATAGTGAAGAAAAAATGGAACCCTTTATTCGACGAAATTTTCTTTTTACTTCTTCAGTTTGGCTTTATGTCAAAATGTAATTGGGTGAGAGGGGGTTTTGCTATATATACATATAACATACTTCTTGATATCGAAATGGGAAGTAAAACTTCATACAAGATTTTCCATTTCTACTTTCTTTTGCGTTTTTTAAGGAAAGAAAAAAATATTGCGGGAAAAATAAGTAATGGATTTGAGGTTAAATGGGATTTTCTCTTCTCGTAAACTTACTTGAAATTGAAAGGAATAAAGGAGGCAATCTAATACAATATATATTTTTTTCTTGGATTTAATGCAAAAATTTTATAAAAGGTCCTTATAATGCATGTCAGATAATTTGAGTCTTTGTACTTTAGTATTCTGTGATCCCATTGAAAAAATTCTGTAAAGAAGATTAGAGTGACGGTTTTGATTAGAAGGATCGGAATAAAATGTATTTTAGTTAAGATAAAAGTATGACATGTATTGGAATACAAAATTGCTACCGTCGATTAATATATATCCATACCTCAGTCCGTCCATTGTCAGGATATCAGCTTATTCGTAATGCAATTTCTACATTCACTTCGTCACTTTTAATCCCTTCTTGAAGACTACTGTATCAACCGCTCCAAAAGAATGTTGATAAGAACTTCAATGTTATTATTTATTTTTCTATCGCTAGTTCCAAAGTATTAAATGTTTTATCTTATTTGCGTAACATTTCTTATTTGAAAAGGAATAAAGGGTTGATACTAATATTTTATTTAATTTTTAATACAAAATAAAAATAGTTTTGCAAATTTGAAATTTTTCGACGGGTCACAAACTTGGATCAAGAGACCCGAAAACGGCGAATTGTTTATGGAGTTTTGTAGTACTCGGCAAATGGTCATCGGAGGGACCTTTCTTCCAAACAAGAGTCATCATAAAATATCTTGGGTTTTCCCTGATGGTGTTACTCAGAACTAGATCGACCATTTGGCTATAAGTCGCCGATGGAGAAGGTGTCTCCTCGATGTGCGAGCGAAACGTGGAGCTGACGTGGGGAGTGATCACCACTTGATGGTTCCCTGCTTGAAATTGTGTACAGCAGCTATCCGACGACCACAAATTCTTCAAATGAAGCGCAAGCTTAATGTGGATAAACTCAGAGATCCCACCAAAAAACGCGAGTACACCACTATTCTACACGAAAAGTTATCCTCATTGAGCGAATATGAAATACGCACACTGGGCGCTAATTGGGAGGCAACCAGAAACACTTTTGTAACTAGTGCTGACGAATATGTGGATGTCGCAAGACACATGGGACAAGGTTGACAATCAGAAAAAAGCCAAATTGGCAATCATCTCTGAACCCAATGTCAACCAACGAACGCCCGACCTGAGGCGGAACTACCACGATGCTCATATACAGCTTAAAAAGGCTGTTCGACGTGACAAGAGAAAGGCCATTGAAGATTTTTTTTTTTTTTACATAATGACCTGTGTTATAGGCAATTTCGGCCTTTATGTGCAATGCACAAACACAGTCATGGAAGGAAGGAATGGGATTGGGAAGGTTGGGGAAGGGGAGTGAGAACGACCGTAGCGAGTGGTGAAGCTGGTATATTGCTCAGTTGTACTGGCTGCTTACTGACAAATATTTGTAAATGTTATGGGGGACTGAATGATATAAAGCGAACAGAAACCATCTACTGAGTATCTAGGCCTTCTTGAAGTGGGACTGTTTCACTTTTACACCGTTTCCCCATTTTATTGCGAATAATTTTTTATCACCAGTAGCAACTTAAAAATTTGAGCTTAAAAAAATCCCGTCTGGAGTGGGAATCGAACCCACGACCTATTGATTGAGAAGCAAGCACGCTGCTCACTACGCCACGGAAGCCTTGATCTGGCCAATAAGGCAGAATCTGCGGCTTACCTTGGGGATATGGGTTCACTATTTAACATCATGAAACAATTGACGAACAGGAATTTCACCACCAACCAGCTGGTGAGAGATGTTAACGGAATTCTCCTTAATATGAGTGAACACCAGTTGCAGCGATGGAAGGAATACTTCTTTGATATTTTAAATATCTTGTCAGAGGAAGATATTCCAGAAACAGAACAACTACCAAACATCAAAAAGCAACAATTCTCTTAAGGACGATCCCCCAGATAAGGAAGAGATAGTTTCCGCCATTTGGTCGGTGGTGGGAAGGAAAGCCCCGAGTATAGGTGGACTACCAACCGAACTCCTCAAAGCGGACCCGGAAATAAAAACCGATATACTCCTCCCATTCTATACTGAGGTGTGGAATGAAGGAAGATATCCGATTGAATGGAAGAAGGGCTTCATTGTGAAAATTCCGAATAATGACGACCTTCGAGATTGTAGCAATTGGCGTGGTATGTCTACTTACTGCCTTTTTGAGCAACAATAAATATTTCTGTACACTCGGCAGCTCTGTGCGAGCATTATTTCTTAGCGTTACAAACGGTAAGACAAACACAACATACTCTCAGATTTCATCTACAGTATAACAAATTCAAGGTATTAACTGGTCTTCTGTAAAACTTCTGCCCTCTCCTACACAAAAATTTTATTTTCATAATTTTAAAGAAATAAATTATCACCAACAAATTAAAAACGAATAAGTTGAAAATTTAGTCTAGTGGGTAGCACGTTGGTCTTCAATGGGAGTTTAAATTCCGGTCGTCATATAACTTCAGCACACAACTTGCGTATATCTTGGACACCTCAATCTGCGAAAATTTAAATTTGTAGATAGATTTGTAGAGCTAGGGTGTAGCATAGTGGGTAGCGTGTTGGTCTTGTAATGCGAAGGTCGTGAGTTCAAATCCCGGTCGGCGCAATATATAATTCCAGCACATTGCCTGCTTGGATATACCTTGGTCACCTCAATCTACGAAAATGAAAAATTCGTAGAAAGAGGGTTGTGCGAAGGGCTAACGACCCTTCCACGATAAGTAATGAAATATGTTAAGGAACCTAAATGTCAGGAGACCAAGGCCTGGTTTGGGCTGTAGCGCCATTATAGAAGATAGAGGGTTGTGGCAAGAGCTATCAAGTCTTCGAAAATATCAAATAAAATTGTTAAGGAAACTGATGGTCAAGAGGACAAAGCCCAATTTTGGCAGTAGTGCTATTGAAGAAGAAGAACATGAAAATTTGCACAATTTTTTTTAGAAAGTATTTAAACAATTTTGAATTAAACTGTTTGAAATCCCTCTAGTCTTTCTACCTAATTGTAATTCATTGCGAATAATATGATTCGCCTAACCAACTCGCATACAAATTTATGTATCATTTCACGAATATAAAATATACTGAGTTTCATAGATTTTTCTGTCTTCTATGAAACTAATGTTTAGTACAGAAGCCTTAGAATAAGATCAATTGATCAATTAAGACATTATCAATATCCCAAAACTCATTCGACCCCCTCCCCCCACCTCGTCTTTCCACTGCTATACAAATCCATAGTTGTAAAATGAATGGAAGGTTAAATCGATACCCGATAGCTATTGACAATAATCGGAGAAGTATTTAATAATTGACAATAGACCACCTCTAAAACCTCCACCACCTTCTGCTCTTTTATCTGCTACCACTTTATTTATTAACTTGCCGCGTATCCCCAACTCGCACCAAAAATAATAAAGTTGCGCCCGACTTGTTGGCAGATATTTTTCAATAAATTTGATTTTAAAACAAATTTCACATCAAATTTCTCTACGAAAATAGAATTCGAAGACTAAAGTAAGAGTACTCCCTACATGCATAAATTGCAGCATAACTATATCAGTACCTTCAAAAGGGAAGAAGACAAAAGCATAAAAGTGAAATCCATATTAAATTCTCTTTTCCAGACAAATCTCTCTAAATGTAAGGGGTGGGTACTTGGAATTTTCACATCAAGTGTCCTTTACAAAATTTTTCCTCTAATTATCCTCTTGCGAACCTCGTTTGTATGTATCTCGGTAATATTTGAAGTATTCTACAAGTATTCTTTATCTGTGATTTATTGTTTTGTAAAAGTAATTGCTGCATTTTATGTATAATATGGCTCCTGGGACTTTTTCAACCAGTTTTGATGGTAAGTATACTAGAGTTCGTGAAATCTGTGCGAAAAATAGCTACATAAAATTTTTTTTTGAGAAATAAATGGTGGATGGTAAGAAGAGAGTTATACAGCAGAATTATGAAATAATCAATCACATCATATGGATTAGAGTGTCGTTGTTTGGATTATTTGCATTCCAATCGTGTAACTCTGGAACTCATTTGTTCAATTAAGAGATTTTATTTCAAATGAACTTAGTAATAGACTGGGTGTCCCCCAGGGTTCCATTTTGGGCCCCCTCTTATTTATTTTGTACATTAATGACATTCCACAATTTTTAGAACATTGCCAAGCTAGATTATTTGCTGATGACACACTAATTTATATCGTTTACAAAAATGAATCATGATCTCAGCATAATTTCACATAAACTTTGCCAAAATAAACTTAAACTTAATGTCAGCAAAACCAAAGCAATGATAATTACAAATAGGAATATTGACAAAAATACTGTAGAGTTAAATATTAATGGTGAAAAATTAGAAATTGAACGTGAAATTAAATATTTAGGTGTAATTATCGACGATAAACTTAGCTTTAACCAAAATGTGAATCATGTATGCCGAAAGGTTGGCCAAAAAGTGAATGTCCTTAATAGATTAAGAAATGAATTAAATCTCAACCAAAAATTGACGTTATATAAATCAATAATCGAACCACATTTTAACTATTGTGCAACTATATTGTTTTTGTCAAACTCAACCGCTCTAAGTAAACTCCAAGTCATTCAAAACAAATGTCTTAGACAGATTTTAAGAGTTAATAACTATACTGAAAGTCATGTGATGCTAAATACGTTAGAGTTAATGAGTATTGTGCAATTAATTAATTTTAGAACTTTGATCTTTATACATCAAATAGTAATTGGGCAGGCACCCCCATATTTGACCGAACGAATTAAATTAAATAATGAAAACCAAATTACAACGCTTAGAAACGCCAATGAAATTAGTTTACCCAATTTAATAAAGGCGTGCAGTCAAAATTCCCTATTTTATAGAGGTATAAAATTGTATAACTCATTGCCGGGTGAGATTAAAAATCAAGAGTCTATATTCAAATTCATTAGCGTACTGAAAGTCTCTGTCAAACAAATATTTTAAGAAACTGCTGTATTATGGAAATATCTAAATAAAAAGTGACTAATTTTTCTAATTTTCTCTTACTTCATATTGCATATCGATGATCCTTCCGACATTCATAAGCTACACATATAGGATCCATTCTGTACTGAACTAAACATCCTAAACTAAGGCATTGGCCCGGTTAAATTTCACAGATTTGAAATGTGTTTAAAACTAAAAGTTTAAATTATTTTAAATCTTAAATAATATTTTTATTTAATACGAGATCTTAGAAAATAGAATAAAATTAATTAATATTGCATATCATCAGATCTGATAAAAACCTAATTTTCTGTGAAATTGACGCCTTCATCATTTGCAAAGTGGTTTCATTCACTTTACTAACACTGTTCTGCCAGTGACGAAGCATACGATGACGATTGCTGATGGTGGCTCCAGAATTCCTTAAGACTCTTTTGACAATACCTCAAAATTGTTCAATGGGTCGAAACTCAGGGCCATTCGGTGGGCTCCCCTCCTTTAGCACAATTGGCACATTGTTGGTTCTTTACCACTGCGTTGGAAACTCGGAGTAATGTATAAGAGTGAGGTAAAATGTTCTCGGCCTAATAGTGAAAAAATAAGTTTTTATTTTGAAATGTATTTATTTCTCAATGTTGCCTCCTTTTAGTTGAATACACTTTGTCCAAGGGTTTTTCTATAACTGGATTCCGTCGCTGAATTGCGATTCTGTAAAGCCTTCAAAATATCTATATACCTCTGCTATCACCGCTTTATAAGACCCAAAACGTTCTCTAGCCAGACACTTCTTGAGATTTGGGAATAGGTGAAAATTAGAGAGAGACAAATCTGGCGAATAAAGAGAATGTTTCAACAACTCTTTCTCTCTTCATTTCTCATTACCAACGCGCCTTTATGATCGGGTGCATTCTCCTGGTGAAAGAGACTTTTTATACTCTAGATGAAATCTGAGAATATTATAAGTTTGCCACAAAGTTTCTAACGCCAAGAAATAAAGCTCGGAGAAAAAATGAATGATGAAGAAGTTCAAATAATCACTCAAAAATCTCAAAACCGGATGTCCGTCGGTCCGTTTATCCGTCCGTGTTCTCTCTAGCTTGAGAACGCGTTGATCTAGAAAGTTCAAATTTTATACACGTCGTTTTTGACAAAGAAGTAAGGACAAGTTCGTTAACGGGACAAATCGCTCCACCCCTTCTACCCCCTCCCATACAAAATGACACAATTTCGCAATCTGACAATAAACGGATTTGCTCGAAAAGTACAAATGACATTGATCTGAAATTTAGAATGTAATACTTTTATGATGATTCCAATCTACTCTATAAAAATAATTTGTGTCTTCCTCCTCCTTCCACCACCTCCCATTCAAACAGTACTTTTTCATGAAATGCTTTAAACCGATTTCCTCAGTACGTCTGAAATTTGAATATATTACTTTCATGGTAATTGCAATCTACTGTATAAATTTTTTTGAATCCTCCCTTCCCTTCCACCATCTCCCATACAATCTGCACTTTTTCATGAAATACTATAAAGAAATTTACTCAGTACCTATGAATTTTTCGAATCCAAAATTTTGTATAAAACATTTTAATGGCAACTCTAGCATGATGTGAAAAAATTAGTTCAATGTCGTCACCCCCTCCACCACTGCCCCTAGTTTTTAAAATCAAATAATTTCTCTTTCATCAAGAGTATCGCACGTAAAGCGTAAAACCCAATCGTAGTCCTGTAATGTTTATACTCTAGATGAAATCTGAGAGTATATTGTTTTTGCTTTACCCTTTAAAACGCTAAAAAATAACGCTCGCACATAGCCGCCAAGGGTACAGAGATATTTGTTGTCGCTCAAAAACTTCGATTCCGAGTGATCGTCTGTCCGTATGTCTGTCTGTCTGTCTGTCAATCTCTCCGTCTGTGCTTACGTCTACAGCATAATTCTTGAAAGCTTTGAGCTATAGTGCTAAAAATTTTTGTGTGTCATTTTTAGCAAAAAGGTAATTTTAAGTTCGTGAATGAGCTACATCCCCCCACTCCTTCTATCCCCTCCCATACAAATTTCATGAAATTTCGAAATATTACCACCTTCCATGCAAAATTCTCTATGAGATAAAAATTTTGAGATGACATATTTTCCGGTATATTAAAGTCATTTCCATCTCATCTAGAGTATCATATGATTGGGCTTCAAGCCCAATCATAATTCTGTTAAGTTTTTCTTTTGCAATCCAGGTCTTTTTTCTTCAATGTTTTTATCTAGCTGGTCAAAAACATGTGCGTAGTATTCCCCATTAATTGCTCGACTCTTTGGCAGGTAGTCAATTAAAGGAATACCTTTGACATCCCAAAAAACCTTTTCAGCCGATGCGATTGTCTTTGCTTTCTTCGGTGTACAGCCACCGACTTCTACCCACTGCTTGAAATGTTATTTTGACACAAATATGAAGAGGTGATCCCACGTTTCGTTCATCGTAGAAAATCTGTTGGATTCTTCGATTCCTCATTTGTTTGTGATAATCATTTAACACATTATATATATATAGCTTGGGAGTAGTCTAGTGAGTAGTACGTTGGTCTAAGATCCGAAGGTTTTTTTAAAATCCCGGTCGACGCATAATTCCAGCACACTGCCTGCTTGGATAAATCTTGGTCACCTTAATCTATGAAAATAAAAAATTCCAAGATTAGGGTTGTGCGAAGGTCTAACAGCCTTTCCAGAATAAATATTGAAAAATGTTAAGGAACCTGAAGATTAGGAGGCCCAGGCCCGATTTGGGCTGTAATGCCATTGTAGAAGTAGAAGGATAGCCATATTGCATAAAGCTTTCTCACACTGAATTCATCGTGTAAAATGTGGCGTACGCTTTCTTCAGGGATGCCTACAGCCATTGCTATCTCATACATTGTGCCAAAACAGAACGCATGTCGTCAAGGATCTCTCGACTGTCCTTAAAGACATTGAACTACTCTAGGGCTCCTGTTTTTGATATTACTGAATCATGGTAAGCCTGTTCCAACATTCTCAACGATTCCGCACATGAAATTTGGTTGAAAACACAAAAATGGAGACGAACTCTTTGTTCCATTTGTTTATCTATTGTAAAAATCTCCGTGGACTACTGAGGTATACCCATTCAACCAGCTGCTGTAAAGAAACTGTTTAACAAACCCCTTTAATTTTTGGGATAATAATTAAGAACAGTCCTACCTCCTTACCAAAAAAAAAATAAAAATTGAAATATCATTTCCCAGACTAATTTTAATTACAAAGTGCCCTTACTTTTTTTGTCACAATGTACACCTTTAATTGTTTATTATCTGGAACCACAATGTACATATATGTACCTTCTCGATATTTATACTCTAGATGAAATCTGAGAGTATATTGTGTTTGCATTACCGTTTGTAACGCTAAGAAATAACACGCACACAGAGCCGCCAAGGGCACAGAAATATTTCTTGTCGCTCAAAAACGTCAATTCCGAGTGACCGTCTGTCCGTCTGTGCGTCTGTCTACAGCATAACTCTCGAAAGCTTTGAGCTATAGTGCTAAAAATTTTTGTGTGTTATTTTTAGCAAAAAAGTAACTTAAAGTTCGTGAATGGGCTACATCCCCCCACTCCTTCTTCCCGCTCCCATACAAATTTCATGAAATTTCGAAATATGAAGAAATTGATTTTTCTTTGAAACTATTTAAGCCATCGACTTGAAATTTAGGTCCAAGTATTATGATATAGATGTCATTAATATCACGGGGTATTGATTCCATCCCCTTACTCCTTCTACCCCCTCCCATACAAATGGACAATTTTGAAAAATGCATATTTTCGATTTTCATTGAAACTAGTAAAGCTG
Organism: Chorisops tibialis; assembly: GCA_963669355.1. NCBI lineage: Eukaryota > Metazoa > Arthropoda > Insecta > Diptera > Stratiomyidae > Chorisops > Chorisops tibialis. Next base: position 163,104,024 of record OY770263.1, on the reverse strand, counting down.
AAAAGACAAAATTTTGTCATAATTAATTCTATTATAATTTCCATTTATTTTAGAAATAATTATTAACTTCAACTCACTCCTCCTACCCCTCCCATTCAAATTTCACGAAATTTTGGAATTTATTTTTAATTTTTTTTTCTTCGAAACTGTTAAAGGTATCAACTTGATATTTTGTGTAAAGTATACAAATAGAAATATCAATTATGTGCAAAAAAATTGTTTTGATCCGTACACTCCTTCTACCCACTCCCATACAAATGCAATTTATCGATTTGCATTCAAACTAGAAAAAGTACAAATTTTGCCAGAATTTGTTTCTTAATAATTGAAATAAGTTTTAGAAAAAATTATAAGCTCCGCTCCGCACTCCTTCTACCACCTCCCATACTGTATTGTAAATTTAAGAAAAGCATTTCTCCTTCAAGTATATGAGAGCTATCGACTTTGAAATTGAATCAAAGCATGGTGATAAGGATGATGAAAAGCAGTTTCAAAATAATCTTAAACACTCCATTTCCTCTGCCACCTCCAATTCAAGTGTCCTAATTTCAGGAAAGCTATGACCAATTTCTTTAAAAATAATGAAAACTAAAAACTTTAAATTTAGCAAAAAACATTTTGCATGCCATTTTCTTTGTCATATACGAAAAATACAAACCTCCCCCTCTAATTATATCACCTCCCATGTAAAAGTCTCTATTCACTATTCGAAAAAATTTAAGATGACATATTTTCCGGTATATTAAAGTCTTTTCCATCTCATCTAGAGTATCGTGTGATTGGGCTCTAAGCCCAATCATAAGTCTGTTATGTTTTCTCTTATAGTTGCAATTTTTGGCCGTCTTTCACGTGGATCATCTTTACTTGATGTACGACCACCTTCAAACTCAGCTGCCCGTTTTTTATGGTTGACAACAAAGGTGCAGACTCTTTGTACACTTTTACCAACTTTAAACGAATTTTTGTTAGCGATAAACCATCCGAGACGAGTCGAGTTTATTCATTTTGACAAAAACTTTCGAACACTATTTGTCTGATCAAATCCGTTTTTGGTATTTAATTTTGCAATAAGAGCGCCAACATAAAAAAATAGTAATTTCATTTATAATAGTACCTTCGATAAGCTGGGTCGAGAGCTTTTCACGTCGCACACGTATGCTTCGCAAATCTGGCCAGAACATTCCCAAAGCATCATGCCGTCGAATAAATGGCAAAAGCTGTTTCTGTAGACACTCTTCAATATAAATTTTAGATGTTAATGTTGAAGTCACACAAACGGTCGACTCGTTTGCTACACGCGCAGATTGCTTGCCAAATCATCAATTTCTTCCCAAATTTATCCAATTTCGTGAACTTGAATTTATCGACAATGAATGAACATTGTCATGTAGCTTTCTGGCTCGGTTTTTTGCCACTATTTTGCTTGTCGTTGAGATTGGGCACCTTATTGGCACCTTATTCGCCTTCGAACTACCTCCTTCACTATTTCCTTATCACGTGTCCGTGATTTTCTTCCAGTTCTTTGGGCTCGATCAGTACTTTGGGTCTCCGATTTATAGCCCGGGTCACTCTTGATTTCATAGTGCTGGCTCCTTTTGCAAATGTGACGCTGTTGGGTTTTCTGCAAAAATATAATCTAGTTCATTATAAAGTGCAAAATTTTCGTCCTGTTTTCAATTACTACCTCTTTTAATTACTAAACTATTATTTTAAATGCGATTTTTTCTTTTATTATATAGCGAAGAATTTTAGGCTAAAAAATTGATAATTTTTTTAATTTGATTTCAAATAATAGTAGAAAGTGCATTTCAAATCTGTGCAATTTAATCAGGCTCTTCCCTTAATTCAATTAGGGCCAAATATTTGTGTTCTGTCGCATTTCCAGGAGCTACAATCAGGAAACTTTTGGATGAAAGAAAGAAGAAACATTTTTAGGGATATGATGCAATAAGACCCTTACATAGACACACTGAAGTCAAGATTATTAATATGACACCAAGCGCATAGCAAATTCAATCAAACTGAAAAAGTTATCAGTAGGATATGGCATTACTGTGATACTTTTAGTTTGGAAGTTGTCACGGAAGTGCAATAGGGAGCTATAGATGAATAATGGCAACAGAAAATGGGCTAGTAATCTGTGGGACACCAGAAAAAGTTACGTTCTCCTAAAATTGATGAGAAGTAAGACATTAATTTACAAGATGTTGAAATCTGCTAATTCGATTACATGCCTCAAAAAAATTGGTATAAGTTCCATCGACTTGATCGGATCAATTCAGTCTAGAGGGGAATTTCATTTCACGGTTAGCCCGTATATTAAATTAAATACATCTAATATAGCCCATACCTCTGTATTCCTTTTGGTTACGAATCTTTTAAAGAGACTTGTTTTGGTCTTTCATAATTCTAAGATCATGTACTAAGATCTTTACTCCAGTATAGTTTTTATGAACTTATTGTGGCGTTGTTTAATATTTTGAAGTAAATACATTCAAGTCGCTTCAATAAAATGAGTCTTTTCAAGAGCCCCAAATTAAGTCAGCTTATCTAGTTACAAAACGACAAGATGCAACAATGGACTTATCTAAAATTCATTTAATTTCGAAATCACTAATTAGCGATAATACTAATACAGTAAAACCCAGCTATTTGCAACCCGCTTAAAAGCAAAAATATTTTATAATCACAGAATTTCAAATGCCCATACAATTTTGATGTGTTTTGCATTGATTTTGAACCGCATAAATGCAACTCGTTTACTTTACACTAACCTCTTATAATCATATATAATTGGTAACGAATTAGAAATGTTTACACTAATTTTACCCCGCTTTTATGCCAACAAAAGAATCTTCCCGTTGTGACAACACTGTCGACATATAACAAAAAACTCTTAGGAAGCCAAAAAGTACGAGCTAAGGATGCTACGATCAGCGGAGCAATGATAATGGAACAAGCAAACAAAATTACAATAGTGATTAATATAGACGAGTTTTAAGCTACCAATAGGTGGTTATGGCGGGTGAAAAAGAAGAGAAAATGTCACATTGCAAAGATTTTATTTTTACAGAATGACCTGTGTTATAGGCACATTCGGACTTCATGTGCAATATACAAACACAGTAATGGAGGAAAGGAATGGGATTAGGAAGGTAGGAGAATTTGTACATACTTAAAAAAATCTACTGTCTGGAGTGGGAATCTAGCCCACGACCTATTGACTGTGAAGCAAGCATGCTACCACTATGCCACGGAGGCGAGAAAGACGAGAAAAATTCAGCTGATGAGCAACCGGCTGAGGAATGGGTAAATAACTCATTATCAAGTTTACTAAGCAATTATTCTCCAAAAAACATATTTAATGCTAACAAGAGTGGGTTGTAAAGCTCTACCTGCTGGAATTATAGCGAGAATAGGTGAAACTCTTACTGGAAGTAAGTTACGAAAGGATCGCATTACATCACTATTTGTATGCAATATGGATGGTTCATATAAGGATGTTTACCCAGTTAGTTGAAATAGTCGCACTGTTTCGAGAGTCAAGAAATATCAGTTAAATATTCTAATAAAAAACATAACAGAATTATGATTGGCCTTAAAGCCCGATCATATGATACTCTAGATGAGATGGAAATGACTATAATATAACAGAAAATTTGTCATCTCAAATTCTTCCGAATAGTGGATAGAGACTTTTGCATGGGAGGTGGTAGAAGTAGAGGGGGAGGTTTGTATTTTTCGTATATGACACCGAACATAGCATGCAAAATGTTTTTTGCTGAATTTAAAGTTTTTACTTTTCATTATTTTTAAAGAAATTGGTCATAGTTTTCCTGAAAATGGAGCATTTGTATGGGAGGTGGCAGAGGAAGTGGAGCATTTAAGATGATTTTGAAACTGCTTATCATCATCCTTATTACCATGCTTTGATTCAATTTCAAAGTCGATAGCTCTCATATACTTGAAGGAGAAATGCTTTTCTTGAATTTATAATACAGATATTTGTATGGGAGGTGGTAGAAGGAGTAAAGCAGAGCTAATAATTTTTTTCAACACTTATTTCAATTATTAAGAAACAAATTCTAGCAAAATTTAAAGTTTGTACTTTTTCTAATGTGAATGGAAATCGATAAAATGCATTTAACAAAAATTATGCATTTGTATGGGAGGGGGTAGAAAGAGTGTACGGATCAAAACACATTTTTTTTCGTTATTGCTATTTCTATTTGTATACTTTGTGCAAAATATCAAGTTGATAGCTTTAATAGTTTCGAAGAAAAATAATTTAATTTAAATTTCAAAATTTCATGAAATTTGTATGAGAGGGGGTAGAAAGAGCGAGGTGAAGTTGATAATTTTTTCAATTCTGATTTGAATTATAAAAAAATTAATTCTAGCAAAAATTTGATATTACAACTTTGCTAGTTTCAATGAAAATCGAAAAAATGCATTTTTCAAAATTGTCCATTTGAATGGGAGGGGGTAGAAGGAGTGACGGGATCGGATCAATGATTAGTCATATTAATGACATCTATATCATAATATTTCGACCCAAATTTCAAGTTGATATCTTAAACAGTTTTAAAGAAAAGTCAATTTCTGAAAATTTCGGAATTTCGTGAAATTTGTATGGGAGGGGGTAGAAGGAGTGGGGGGATGTGGCCCGTTCACAAACTTAAAGTTATTTTTTTGCTAAAAATGACACACAAGCAATTTCAGCACGATAACTCAAAGCGTTCGAGAGTTATGCTGTAGAGAGATGGACAGACGGACGACAGTAACTCGGAATCGAAGTTTTTGAGCGACAAAAAATATTTCTGTACCCTTAGCGGCTCTATGCGAGCATTATTTCTTAGCGTTACAAACGGTAAAGCAAACACAATATACTCTCAGATTTCATCTAGAGTATAAAAACCATGGATGGACGGTTTCGTATGGACCAAAATTTTAACACAACTTGATGGGAGAAATGGGTTATCAAAAAATAAAAATTTGATAATGCCGCTCGCCATAAATATAGGTACAATAGTAAAACTAAGATCAAGAATATTGAAATTCAGTTTATCCCAGCAAATATCACAAGCCATATTCAATTCCTTGCTCAAGGGATTATACATTGCCTTAAAGCTTATTATAGACAGATCATAAACAATTTTTCGTAATAGAAAATGAGATGCAATTCGCTGAGTCAATTGTGCCCATAATTATGAAATTGTTCTAAGTCATTTATTTTTTGTTTCGAGATATTTAATGAATTGCATTTGAATAAATTAAAAAATACTTTTACATTATGCGACATTTTAATTTATAATTTTATTAGTCTTGATTAATGGAAATTTATTATGAATATGAAATTTTGTGTGAATTTCATACGAAAATGTTGTTTTTAAAGTTCGAATTGACTTTTCTTCTTATATATTCGAAGGAGAAATGCTTTTCTTGAATTTATAATACAGATATTTATATGGGAGGGTGTAGAAGGAGTGAAGCTGAGCTGATAATTTTTTCTATAATTTTTTGCAACTATTAAAAAACAAATTCTAGCAAAATTTTAAGTTTGTAATTTTTCTATCGGCTTTGAAATTGAATCAAAGCTTGGTGATATGGGTGATGATAAACAGTTTCAAAATCATCTAAAACGTTCCACTTCCTCTGCCACCTCCCATACAAATGCCCGAATTTTAGGAAAACTATGTCTAATTTCTTTAAAAATAATGAAAACTAAAAACTTTACATTCAGCCAAAAACTTTTTGCATGCCATGTTCGATGCCATATGCAAAAAATATAAACATCTCTTTCTACTTCTACCACCTCCCATGCAAAAGTCTCTATTCACTATTCGAAAGAATTTTAGATGACAAATTTTCCGGTATAGTAAAGTCATTCCCAATTCATCTAGAGTATCATATGATTGGGCTTTAAGCCCAATCATAATTCTGTTATGTATTTTATTTTCATTTTTATCAAACCAAAATCACGGTCATTCGGTAGAAAGGAATGACCCGATACCAAAAATTTGTGGTCTACCGTTTCCATATTATTATTTGATGACTGAGCAATTTTCAGCCATGTCAGTGCTACTTTAATATTACGATTTTGGCCTGAACAAGCATCACTGTAAGCTATTACGAGTTTTTGAGTAGTTATATCCTACATATGCGCTAAAATGCAGGATGCTACGTCCTATGCACCTTTTTAAGCTGTATTTTCATCCCATACATACATCTTGACATTGTCATCATGGAAATTATGGAAACCCAAGTTGTACACGTATATATTTCGCTTACAATAGGCTAACGAAACAGACAGTTTAGTAAGAAGTACTTTTTGCAAATTTAATGAGAACCCATTATATACCCTGGAAATTCTTTTTTTGCTTTTTTTTGGTCCTCTCCAAGGCAGTTCCTAGCTCGTTCGGCATTTCGTAAATGTACATCATGACTTTCTCTAAGATGTAATTTCTCTTCCTCATTATTGCATGCTCCGATTTTTCCCTTCAGTAAATCGCATTTTTGGCATGTGTCTTTTCGAGGAGCATGGAAATTTAAGTTAAATTCAGTATTAAATATTTTCCTGTAGATCCATTCCTTAACAAAGGATTGGTTATTTTCCTAACATTTCTCTACCTACAGGCTATGCATTTTACGAATATCTAAGTCAGGACTCAAATATTTTCGACCAGGAGTGTAACGAGCTCTGGTGTAGTGGTTCTCATATGCTGGGAAACTTAAAATATGTTCTCTTACAGCTTTTATCTTAATCTCATCTGTTTTTCGCGAAGATCCAGGCATCTTCCCACGACGATCAGTTCCAGGTGTTTTAGCATTCAGAGCACGAGTTAACCGTTTTATATAAATTTTATAGGTGTCAAAAAAAGGGTCCTGCAAACCGACACATCTAACAGAAAATACTTGTAGCTGCATTTTCTCATAGGTCTTTCAAAAATTCTGAACCGCCTTTGTTTTATTAATCGTGGATGAACTGTAGTATACAGATATAGATTCTGGGTTTCAAAATCTTTTGATTTCCAGAAATTATAAAAATTAGATTTTCTTTCATTATATTCTACGAGATCTAAACATTTTTTTGAGCAAAAGTAATCCTTATTTTCAAAAATGTTGGCACTTAGAAGTTTTGATTTTTTGTCGTGTATCCTTCGCCATTATTCTCTTAATTTTTCAGATATTTTGTGCGTACTACCTTCAGTTCTTATCCATTTTCTTTTCTTATCTTTTTCAATCTGGACCATTTCTATTGTCTTACCTTGCACCTGGGGATTCTAAATTTACAGTGAAGACTTGGTGTGATTCATCTGAAGATGATAATTGTCTTACTCTTTTCCATTTCTTGGAAGTATAACGTGGTTGTATAATACCTGCAGATCACATTATATCCCAATAATAATTAACATATTCACATAATAAGTACGTTGTCATTAACTTACCTGAACCACTATCTGTTGACATAGTGGAAAAATTTATAAATTTTTTGCCGCCAATAATTAGTTTCGAACAGCCCAACTGAATTATATCGTTAGATAAACCGGAATGAATTGTCGTTTCTGTTATTATTTGGTTGTCATTTATCCGCTTATTATGTAGTTCAGAAACGCGTCGAAGGTTATGTTTAAATAATTTCTTTAAATTTTTGACTTAAACCTCTTTTATAATTAACAATAAATGAATTCCATATAATGTTGAAATTACAACAGTTACAGTTAAAAATTACATTTAATAAATTTAAAATAATGTGGTGTCGAACAAAATGAAAATACTCAAAATCGGGTTAAGAACACTCAGCCACTTGAAGTGAAGCTGTGAATGCAGTAACCATTCTCCGATCGTATTTTACTGCAAATAATGTGGAGCTGAAAATTATGGAAATTTTGGAGAAGCATCTTATAGACTTAACTACCAAAAACACAAACAAAGAAGTTTTACAGAATGCTTTATTTGCAATTAGCGTTTTTAAATGATTTATTTCCGATTTCTTTGATACATTCTAAAATTCGGATAAGAGCACAATTTAGTGATTTTAAACGGTCCCCGGATAAGCACAAAACATTATACATATAAGCCGGCATCGGATACATACACAATCCGCATACTAGCATAAAAATTTGGTGCCGCGTCACTGTGCTTATATACTGTATTAGCTTGATAAAACTGCTTTCATGTGTGTCACATCCTTAAAATGTCTTCACCAAGAACTGCTTTCAAGCTACTAAAATCATAATAAAAATAGGCTGCCTCCATTCATCAAAATGATACCATCATAAACAGATACAATCTTTTTCAATGGATATCCTTTCTAATTACTCTTTCGTTAGTGTTTCGTATTGTGTATTCGTTATTATTTACAAGTTCCTCTTTTTGTAATTTCCCTCGTGAAGAAATGCTAACAGCAGAATAAAAATCCGTTCACTTTTGTAATAAGGAAGGAATATCCTTAAGCAAAATTTTTTTCTTCCCAATATTTCGAGTCGTGTTGAATGGCCTTTTGTTCCATTACAAACGCGCAAAGTCACCCGAAATGTATAGTTTTCTGTGGTGTATATTTTTGAATTGAAGAAAACTTCCTTTTGCTTCCGTCTTCATCTGCAGCCTGAAAATTTTTTACGTTTTTTTATTATAGCTAGATTTAAAGGTACTATAACTAGCATATAAACAGAAAGAGAGTGAGTCTCTCAACACGGATAATTTTCTTCGTTATTCTTTGAAATACGAACTTCTACCATCGTTCAACTTATTATTCTCATTCTTCTTATTATACCTATACACCAACATCATCATCACTATAGCCAAGTCTCACAGATCCTTTCTAGCGTATTCTGTTTACGATTATCAACTCTATAGGTCATAGTGGGTGGTTGATATAGTGGGACTTGGTTAAGTGGAAGTAATTAAGACGAAGTTAATTTCTGTAGTATTTATCCTGAGAGATTTTCAATTTAAAATTAACATAAAAGCTTCATAAAGGCACTAGAATTGATGGCATTTTATTCGAGATATAAAAGGGATGTTGCAAAAAAATGAAAATGAAGGAAACACTGTTTGACTAGATATCATGTTGATGAAGGTTGAGGTTTTATCGTTAGATTCCATTCAAAGCCTAAAATAAATGTCCTATTTGAGAATGGGAAGCTTAACTCAGAGTTGAGTTATTTGAATTTTATATTGATTGGTGATCAACGATTAGGGATTTTAAGGGAGTTCGTTAGAATTCGAAATTGGATTAAAATTGAATACATAAGTCTATTACACAAAAACTGGGTAAAACTACTAATAGGTGTAAATTCAATCATTTAATACTCACGATGAAATGTGGAATAGTTTGATGCAGTAAAAAATGTGTTGCCATAAATTCTTAAGCCAACTGAATAGTTTCATTTGTATTGGAGGCGGTAGATGAGAAAAGACGAATATATCACTGATTCTAAAGCCAAATAAGCTGTAGGAAGTCGGGTACAACTTTATTATTCTTGGGACATGGAAAGTCAATATTCAGGTTAGAGTGGTTAGGGAAGAATTAGTGAAAGGGGATTCTTGGGCAGGGCTATTGTCAATTTAACACTTAATTGGGGATACTATATAGCTAATAGCTCCAGTACATAAAATCAATATTTCTTTCTTTTATTTGTGCAAGTTGGAGTTCTTATGAGGGCTGATAGTTGGATGTTAATAATTTTTTAGTTCATTGCTTGAATCGCGTCCAATATTCTTTGTATAGAATGACAGTTACATAGACGAAGTTGTAAGGAATTTTCAGAAAATTCGTTGTACATATGTATGTAACATTCACGAAATCAAACACTTGTATGGGAGGGGTAGAGAAGGTAAGGGAATCGTAAAATTTGTGATGTAGTTTTATATAGTTTCTATTGTAAGGTGCTCGTAAAAAATTTCAAGTTCGTAGCTTTTAATTTGTTCGTTATTAGTTGATTTATTGAAATTGGTCGAAATCCTTAGTATGGGAGGGGGTAAAAATGCAAGCGTGATCTCAAAACTTTTGATGCAATTACATTTCAACTATTTTTTGAAGTTTTTATGCAAATTTTTAAATTGATAGCTTTTAATAGTTACGTTATAATTGATTTCTTACAAATGGTTGAAAAAATAGTTTTGTATGAGAGGGGGTAGAAGTCTTAAAGGTATTCGTCCAGTTAATATTTCGTACATTTATGAATTTTTTTAAAATATATTTCAAAAATTTCAAGTTTCTACCTTAAAATTTTATTAAATTCTAAGTACATCAAATAGATGTATTCACATGCAAAATTTAAACTTCGTATCTTTTACCAGAGCCCTAAAAAAATCACTCACCATTTTTGTCATTTTTTCTTACCCCTTCCTTCCCCTTACACCCCCCAAACTTAAAATTTTTGCCAAAATTAAAGACTATGTAGCTCTACAATCTGACGAATTTTCGATTTGATATCTGTACTTAATTTTGAGATATAACAGTTTGAAATTTTGGAATGTCCGCTAGTTTTGAAATGCTCCCTACTGCTGGTATGACCAAATTTTATATTTTTCTTGTATTCCGCTAGTATAGCTTAATATATGTTTTAAGTTTCAATTACATAGCTTAAGGGATAGTCGAAATATTCATTTTCAAGTGTTTTTCTTTGCAGCTTACATTAGATTAAACTAGATTATATTATACGGTGGGATCGGTTTAGTTTTCTCTTTCACTGTGACCACCGATGGACCTATTGTGATGTCCCCTGGTATATATACCTAGTCCTGCTATTAATATGATTACATTGCTTGGACTGCTGATTCTCTTTGAGCGACAAGCACCGAACTAATCTTTCCCCGGTGATTGAAATGACCTTAAAATCACGTGTCTTTCGGAGAGTACAGGTCAGAACCTTACGATTGGAAACATCCAAGGCGTTGTTATGGTCAGCATCTCATCATCTTGTTCTCTGATGAGTTCGAATAGAAATTCAACCATCTAAATGACTGAGTCCATACTACCAGCTCCGGACAAGCACGGAAAAAAGTTGAGCGGATACAAAGAGGTCATCATTTCTCATCATTGAGTGTTGCTGCAGGATTCTGCACCTGCCCACAAAGCCAGATCACCGCAGCTGTGCCTTAAGGAAAACATTTGTAAGCACCTCAGATTGAACCTCTGGAAGCCCAGACCACAATCCTTTGGACTACTTCTTGCAGTCTGCCCTTGAGGAAATAGCCTGCCGTAGACGTAACATGAATTTAAGGAGCCCGAAGAGGCATCTGATCCAGGTAGGTGACGATTTCCCGCTGCAAATGTGTGTACTGCAATTAACTACTGGTCATTCAGACTCCGGGCTTTTTTGAGGCAAAGGAGGTAATTTCGGCTTATTATTATTTTTTTTTGTTTGTAAAATTTATAATAATATTTATCATTTACGATAGAGCTGCAGCCAAAATCGGGCCATGGCCAAATTGGGCTTCCGGGGTGTAGTGGGTAGCATGCTTGCTTCACAGTCAATAGGTCATGGATTCGATTCCTACCCCCTCCAGTTAGTCGATGTAATCGAAGAGACTCAAACTCCAATTGATGACCATTCCTTTTTTGATTTTCGATCTATTAAATACCATCGATCATTTTCGCCTGCTCTGCAAATATTTCAGATAAGAAAAATTACAACTCTCTTCTTATCAAAACATCAAACTTGCTCTCATCATTTGATAGGTTCAAGACAAGAGAGTATTATTCGTCGTTCAAAAGTTTTTTCCTGCTCTAGTATAAGAAACGTCTTTGATACGCCTTTTCTTAAGGTCGATCGCGATTTCCAATCATTCAAATTTGCATTCTACTTGTCCATCTCAGGTCAACAGAATAGTCGAAAATTCCCCTGTAAGGGTCGTATATTGCAAACATTTCCCGTACCCCGCCGTCCGAATGTTAGGGTTGTGTGGGCTCTCGATTTCATGCTCATCCACTCGCTCGTCCTAGTTTAATTGGGTATTCGTAAAAAACTCGCAGCTTTTTGCGAAAGGATATCTCTCTTAACCTCCGGAAAGGAGAAAGGATACCGAAGGCCTGACGAGTTTCATTTAGATGAACCTCAATATCCTTTCCGGCTGCGTCGTCAATGGTGACAATGCTCCCAAGATAACAAAAATCTTGCACCTCTTCCTCAACTTGTCCATTAAGAACAATCAGTGTGCTTATGTTTGAACCCATGTGTATTTACTTAGTTTTCCACACATTTATTTTCAGTCTCGCTTCTTTGCACTTAGAATCCAATGAACGAATTTGACTCTAAGTCCGAACGGTTATGTACATGCAAACACACGTCATCAGCATAATCATGATGACTTAAGATATTAAATAGTCTCCATTGAAGACCTTTATCCTCCCCAACTTCCAGTGCAGCTTTTAAAATGTCATTTATTGCCACCAAAAACAGGGCTGGTGATAAAATGCAGCCTTCTCTGACACCCGTTCGCACAGGAAAGCTCTCGGACAGCTCTCCTCTTTGTAAGACGAGACACCTTTCATCTTCGATACTTTAATCATAGCTATGAACTTATCTGGAATACCTCTCCTACGCAAAGCGTTCTATATCGAAAGTCTTCTCGAAGACCACAAACATGAGATGTAGTGGCAAACCCATTTCGGCTGACTGCTCCATTATTATCCGTAGGGTATTTATGTGGTCGGTACAAAACGACCCTTTGCGGAATCCAGCCTGATAAACTTCGAGAGTGCTTTCCACGACACCAAAAATCCTATTGAGAATTACCTTAGCCATGATTTTCGATACGGTACTAAGTAGACATATTCCACGCCTTAATCTCGAAGGGCGCCCTTTTTCGGAATTTTCACAATGACGCCCTCCTTCCATTCAGATGGATATCTTCCGTCATTCCACACTTCAGTAAAGAGTGGGAGGAGTATATCGGCTGCGAGTGGCACTATGTCAGTGACATATATTACAGAGAAATTATTTATTAGTCCTAAGCTATTATTTACCGGCAATGTTTTATACATTAATTTAGCTTAATGAGCACCAAATTACCAAACATTTGTTATTTTTCATGACAATGTTCTTCTTGCTGAAATTGTGCACTAAATATTTATTTGAAATTATTAGTAAGAATAAAGAAAAGTAAAAAATTAGATGATTAGTTTTACCCCTTCTACCCCCTCCCATACAAAATGACACCATTTCGAAATTCGACAATAAACGGATTTGCTCAAAAAGTATAAAAGCTATTAATCTGAAATTTGGAATATATTACTTTTATGATAATTTCAATCTACTGTATAAAAACTATTTACATCTTTCATCTCCTTCCACCCCTCCCATATAAACTGCACTTTTTCATGAATGCTCGAAATCAATTTACTCAGTACACAATTAATTTCGCTCAATCCTAGGCCTGTTATGTTTTTTATATCACTTTTAGCAAAAAAGTAGCTTTAAGTTTGTGAATGAGCTACATCCCGCATTCCTTCTAACCCCTCCAATATAAATTTAATGAAATTTCGAAATTTTAAGGGATTGATTTTTCTCCGAAGTTTTTTAAGCTATCTTCTTGAAAAGACAAAAGTACATTGATATAAATACCATTAATGTCCTAAAATATTAATCTGATTTCTTCACTCCTTCTACCCCATACAAATGCAATTTTTAAAAATGCATTTCTTCAATTTCCATTGGAAATAGCAAAGCTAAAAAAACCAATTTTTGCCAGATTTCTTTTTATTATAATTGTAATAAAATTATCAACTTTGCATCATTCCTTCTACCCATATAAATTTCATGAAATTTCGAAATTTCAGTTAAACTATTTTTCTTTGAAACTGTTAAATCTATCGACTTGAAATTTTGAGCAAAGTATAATAATGCAAATATCATTAAAATCAAAAAATTTTGTTTTGATTATTAATTCAATAAAAGCATTTCTTCTTCGAACATATGAGAACTATCGATTTGGAAATTGAAACAAAGCATGATGATAGGGATGTCGATATGCAGTCTCAAAATCCTATAAAACTCTTCACATTCTCTACCATCTCTCATACAAATGCCCAAAATTCCAAGAAAACTATGTACAATTTCTTCGAAAATTTTAAAACTAAATAAACTGCCAACAAGTCGGGCGAATCTTTATTATTCTTGGGACAAGTTGCGGATGGGTGGAAAGTCAATATGCAGGTTAGAGTGGTTAGGGTGGTTGTTGTAGTGTTCTTGTACAAAATTTCAAGTTCGTAGCTTTTAATTTTTTGGTTATTAGTTGGTTCAAAGAAATAAGTCGAAACGATACTTTTGTATGGGAGTGGTAGAAGGGCAAGTGCGATTGCAAAACTTTTAAAGGAATTTCATTTCAATTATTTTTGTAAGTTTTCGTGCAAAATTTAAAATGGATAGCTTTTAAGAGTTGGATGATAACTGATTTCTTGAAAATGCTCAGAAAATAAATTTTGTATGGGAGGGGGTATATTTATTTATTTATGACGCAGTTTTCTTTCCTTTCTTTTGTAAGGTGCTCGTACAAAATTTCAAGTTCGTAGCTTTTAATTTGTTGGTTATTAATTGGTTCAATGAAATAGGTCGAAATGATACTTTTGTATGGGAGGGGGTAGAAGGGCAAGCGCGATTGCAAAACTTTTAACAAAATTTCATTTCAATTGTTTTTATAAGTTTTTAGGCAAAATTTGAAATGGATAGCTTTTAAGAGTTAGCTGATAACTGATTTCTTAAAAATGCTCGAAAAAATAATTTTGTACGGGAGGGGGTAGAAGAGGTAAGGGAATTGCAAAATTTGTGACGCAATTTTATTTCCTTTCTCTTGTAAGCTGCTCGTACAAAATTTCAAGTTCGTAGCTTTTAATTTGTTGGTTATTAGTTGATTTAATGAAATTGGTCGAAATCATACTTTTGTATGGGAGGGGGTAGAAGGGCAAGTGTGATTTTGAAACTTTTAAAATAATTTCTTTGCAAATATTTTTATAAGTTCTTATGCAAAATTTCAAATGGATAGCTTTTAATAGTTAGGTGATAATTAATTTCTTAAAAATGGTCGAAAAAATAATTTTGTATGGGAGGGGGTAGAAGTTTTAAAGGTATTCGACCAGTTAATATTTTATACTTTTAGGGATTTTTTTTAAATGTATTTCCCAAATTTTCAAGTTTCTACCCTAAAATTACATCCAAAAATTTTCAGTTTTCGTGTTTTTTTCGTTGCACATGAAACAGCTTGTGCCCATTAGACCGGGGTGGTCGGTTCATAACAATTGTGGATCAAATTATTATTTTTTTTCTATGTATATCAAATAAATGTATTCACATGCAAAATTTAAAGTTTCTATCTTTGAGCGGAGTCCTAAAAAATTCACTCAAAATTTTCGACATTTTTGCTTACCACTTCCCTCCCTTTACACCCCCTAACTTAAAATTTTTATCAAAATTATAAATTATGTAGTTCTATAATCTGACGAATTTTCAATTCGATATCTGTACTCAATTTTGAGATATAATGATTTCTAATTTTGAAATGTGCACCATTTTTCAAATGCTCCCCATTTCACCCCACTACTATTATGACCAAATTTTATATTTTTTTTGTATTTCGCTAGTATAGCTTAGTATATGTTTTAAATTTCAATTACATAACTTAAGAGATAGTTGAGATATTAATTCTTAAGTGTTTTTCCTTGCACCCCCCCTCCCCCGACCCTTCCTCTTACAATAATAAGCCTATTTCTAAGCTGATTCTGGTGGATCTATACGCCATCTTAATTGTCCCAAAATATGAATTTTTTATGGTAAGTAGTTTCGAAGATATAACCATTTCAAAAAAAGATTCGGCCGACAATTTGTTTTTAGCCCCCCCTTTACGGACGCCAATGGATAAAAAAACTAAATTATTTTTGGAATATTTTCCACAGCTCTCTCTATACGTGTGCTGATTTTCATCTTTCTATCTGCATTCGTGGTGAAGATATTAGCAAGTGTATATTTCGACTTTTTCCATCCCCCCGCCTGCCCCCTTCCACCCCACACTCCCCAAAATTTGGATAATGGAGCTCACTTACCAAGTTAATAACCCACCCAAAAATCAACATTCTACCTTTAACGGTCTTGGAGGTACGAGTCCATATGTATGGCGTACGGCGGGACGGATTTTTTTTTTTGCTTTTTTAGGCTAATTTAGTCATGAAACGCGAAAAAACAAAATTTCAGGGTAGCAAATTTTTTTTTTTTCTGTGTCGATCACAATACTTTATTATTAAAATAATAAAGTAAAATTTGTATTTCAGCACGAAACACATTGTATGCCACTTTCGGTGACATACAAAAATTGCAAACATCCCCCTCTGCTTCTACTATCTCCCATACAGAAGTCACAATAAACTATTCGAAAAGATTTGAGATGATTTAGTTTCCGGTACATTATACTCTTTCCCTTCTTTTATGTTTTATTCTGGAAAGAAGGAGAAGTGTCATTACCTGAGAGCTCTTACTTACATATATGAAACCTTTGAAGAATGATTTAATGGATCGTCTATGAAAGGTGGCTTGCAAACGTCTCCAATATAAGACTAAGATGTCTTTTATTCTTTTGGGCCCTTCAATGCTAAACTTTATTGCCTATTGGCTATATAATTGAACAATCAAAATATGGCAGATGAGTGAGTGGCTCTTCTTAATTAGAAAAGTGCTATGTGTCACCACTCCACAAACGATGAAGACGCGCTAAATTACTTTTTAATAAATTCATAATTTAGTCCACTATGTGTCACTGGTGTTAAGGAGGTGTAATATGAGTCTTATAAATGGTTGCTATATAGAGATGGTATGCAATTTCACATACCTGCGATTTTTTCACTGCTATTTTAAAGGAGCAGTCGCATATTGCAATTGAAAATTTAAAAGAGCTGCGATTAGAAAAGCAGTGCAAATGCTCACTGCTTACGGCCTATCGCCAATAAAATTGCCGCAATGATCATCGCTACAAATCTCAGAGTTTTTGTTCGTACTACCACATTAATCGAGCAACTCACACATCCCACCTCATACCAACGAGATCGTAGGTCAGAACAAAGCTCGCCAAACAAACCGCCACTTACCCATCGCATGTACACAAACCAAATAAAAACAAACTCCCGGTAATAGAAAACCGATCCAAAAGGGTATATTGTTTTGTATTTTTCACACGATATTACCCCCACAACCAATTTCATCGTGAAGAACGTAAAGCTCTTATCATATCGCAAGACCCATCGATCAGATCAAAGCTCCCTAAATAAATCACAGTCGCACTTCATACAGCCCCAGAGCTAAGCTCACTAATCGCGCAACGAAGAGCTTTCATATGACCGTCGTTCATATGGAAGTTGTTTCGTTGCTCGATTGCCGCTAGGGACATCTAATATATTCTATTGTCTTTCTTCGTATCTGTTATATCGCTCGCGCTCAGCGAAATCTGCAATTTCTGTTCACTTCTTAGCTCAGTGATATCAAAGAATATCAATAATATAAGCTACCCCAAACCTAGTTGATAGTTTTGGTGATATCGACACCATCTACACACTGCTCGTGCTCTCAGTGATATTGCTTTAAACTGAGGAAGTACAGTAATGAATGAATAGGTCAGGTCATAGGTGGAATGCGATTGTATTTTGTTTAGCGATATTTTGATCTGATGGGTGGGTTTTATGATCTGATCGGTGGGTTTTATAATCTGATCGGTAGATTTTAAGATCAGATCGATGGATCTTGGGATGTGATAGGTGAGGTGGGACGTGTGAAATGGTCAATGGTGCGCTTTGCTGGCGATAGGTTTAGCGGGCTTTGCTCTGAGCTTCGATCTCGTCGATGGTGGGACATGTGAGTTGTGGCTATTGCAAGTTCTGTCAATTTATGTTGCAGTCCACTTTGTCGATAAGGGCTTTACGTTTATCATTGATGAAATTGCTTTTGTGAAAAAAAGAAAACAATGGATCATTTTGGTTTGGATTTCCATAACTGGGTGCTTTTTTATTTGGTCTGTGTACTGTAATGCGATTGACATTTTTGCCATCCTGACTCGATTGCGCACGATCGTTTTTTGCGTGCATTGGACAGTAAAAGAAAACCTTTTCATTCAGAGGGGAAATGGGTGAAATGTTCACTATGCGCACTGAGCATGAGATTGGGTCTGCCCGATTGTTAGATGCAGGAAAATTGTTGTTCTGTCATTTTTTTTGTGAGTTGTATTATTTTAACCAACATGTAAATAAATAGTTTGAATCTTAACATGTAAATAAATAGTTTGAATTTTTCGGATTTGATTTGATTTCAGGTTTCTGTGCTCTTTCGTTTAATTCATTCCATTTTACTTTATTATTTTAATAATAAAGTATTGTGATCGACTTGGGAAAAAAAAAAAATTTGCTACCCTGAAATTTTTTTTTTCGCGTTTCATGACTAAATTAGCCTAAAAATGCAAAAAAAAAAATCCGTCTGTCTGTACGCCGTCCGCCGTACGCCGTACGCCGACGTGTACGCTCAGCGCACATTAACTCCCAAACCCTTCAAGATAGAAAGTTCATTTTTGGAGGGATTGTAGGTAGTTGCGGATCTCAGGCGGATACCAATTTTGGAGGGTGTACAAGTTCAGGGGGAGGCAGGGGGAGCGCTTAAACCGAAAAATACGAATTCAAATATCTCAATCATGGTTACAGCTAGGAAGCTAAAAATCAACATACATATACAGGAGTTTGTGGGACAACTTTTAAAAATAACTTAATTTTTTTATCCATTGGCGTGCGAAAAGGGGGGGCTAAAAACCAATTGTCGGCCGAATTTTTTTTTCAAATGATTATATCTTCGAAATTACTTCCCATAAAAAATTGATATTTTGAGACCATCAAGATAGTATATAGATCTACTAGAAGCAGTTTAGATAGAAGCTAATTAATGAAAGGGGAGGGTCAGGGGGGGTGCGAAGAAAAACACTTAAGAATTAATATCTCAACTGTCTCTTATGCTATGTAATTGAAACTTAAAATGTATACTAAGCTTTACTAGCGACATATGAAAAAAATATAATATGTGGACATTATAGTAGTGGGGGGAAATGGGGAGCATTTCAAAAATGGCGCACTTTCCAAAACTACAAATCATCAAATCTCAAAATCGAGTAAAGATATCAAATCAAAAATTTGTCAAATTGTAGATCTATATAATCTTTAATTTTGGTAAAAAATTTGAGTTGGGGGGTGTAAGGGGAGGGAGGTGGAAAGCGAAAATGTTGAAAATTTTGAGTGATTTTTTTATGGCTCTGGTAAAAGATACAAAGTTTAAATTTTGCACGTCGACACATCTATTTAATATAGATAGAAAAAAAATAGTAATTTGTTCCAAAATTGTTATGCTCCGAAGTGGGGGTCTAACGTGCACAAGGTGTTTCATGTGGAATGAAAAAAACACATAAACTGAAAATTTTTAGGTAGAAACTTGAAAATTTGGGAAATGCATTTAAAAAAAATCTCTAAAAGTTTGAAATATTAACTGGTCGAATATTTTTAAAACTTCTACTCCCCCCCACACAAAATTATTTTTTCTACCAATTTTAAGAAATCAATTATCACCTAACTATCAAAAGCTATCAATTTGAAATTTTGCACAAAAACTTAGACAAATAGTTAAAATAAAATTACGGTAAAAGTTTTGAAATCATGCTTGCCCTTCTACCCCCTCCCATACAAAACTATGATTTCGACCAATTTCATTAAATCAACTAATAACTAACAAACTTAAAGCTACGAACTTGAAATTTTATACAAGCACCTTACAAGAGAAGCGAAATAAAACTGCATATCAAATTTTACGATTCCCCTACCTTCTCTACCCCCTCCCATACAAATTTTCGGTTTCGTGAAAATAAAATACACCGAATTTTATGAAAATTTTATGCAATTTCGTCTATGAAACACATTCTATACAGAGAATATTGGACGTGATTCAAGCAATTATTAAAAAGCTGTTAACATCCACCCACCCTTGCTATTACCCCTCCTCCTCCCCTCATAAAAACCCGAACTTGCAGAAACGAATGAAATATTGTTAAATTGACAACAGCCCTGCCCGAGAAACCCCTTTGCACTTAGCTTTCCCTAACCACTTTAACCTGCATATTGACTTTCCACTCATCCGCAACTTGTCCCAAGAATAATAAAGTTTCGCCCGACTTGTTGGCAGTTTATTTATACTCTAGATGAAATCTGAGAGTATTATAAGCTTGCTCTAAAGTTTGTAACGCCAAGAAATAAGGCTCGGAGAAAAAAATAAATGATACAGAAGACAATATTATCACTCAAAAATCTCAAAACCGGATGTCCGTCCGTCCGTCCGTCCGTCTGTCCGTCCGTCCGTCCGTTCGCTCTCTAGCTTGAGAACGCGTTGAGCTAGAAAGCTCAAATTTTGTACACGTCGTTTTTGACAAAAAAGTAAGGTTAAGTTTGTGAACGGGCCAAATCGCTCCACCCCTTCTACCCCCTCCCATACAAAATGACACAATTGCGCAATTTCACAATAAACGGGTTTGCTCAAAAAGTATAAAAGCTATTGGCCTGAAATTTGGAATATATTACTTTTATGATAATATCAATCTACTGTATAAAACTTATGCGTGTCTTCCCTCTCCTTCTACCACCTCTCATACAAACTGTACTTGTCTTGAATTACTCTAAGCCAATTTACTCAGTGCATATAAAATTTAGCAGGCTGAAATTGTCCACCAAATATTTGTTTAAAATTGTTAGTAAGACTAAAAAAAATTAGACGATTAGCTTCATTCCTTCTACCCTCTCCCGTACAAAATGACACAATTTCGCAATTTGATAATTAATGGATTTACTCGAAAATATATAAAATATATATAAAAAAAGCTATTAGCCTGAAATTTGGGATATATTACATTCATAATGATTTCAATCTACCGTAGAAAAATTATTTGCGTCCTCCCTCCCCTTCCACCCCCTCCCATACAAACTACACTTTTTCATGAAATGCTCTAAGTCGATTTTCTGAGAACATATAACATTTATCAAGCTCATATTTTGTATTAAATACTTAATTAGCATTTCCACTAAGATCAGAAAAAAATATTTGATTAGCTTAACTGGTTCTACCCCCTCCCATACAATATGACACAGTTTCACAACTTCACAAAAAATCGATTTTCTTGAAAAGTATGAATGGTACTAGTCTGAAATTGCAGGGATGTCAATTTTATAATATTACTAGTTATTTCTGAAAAAATAACTAAAATCCCCCCACTCTTACTACCACCTCCCATACAAACTGCACATTTTCACTAAATTTAACTCACTAATTTTCTCAGTTCCCATTCAATTTTTGGAGTAAGCATTTTGTACAAAACATTTTTATAGCTACTTTAGCGTGATGGGGAAGAAATTAGTTCAATGCTATCATCCCTCCTTACACACAAGGGTACAGAAATATTTGTTGTCGTTCAAAAATTTCCATTCCGAGTTGCTGTCTGTCCGTCTGTCCGTCTGTCTACAGCATAACTCTCGAACGCTTTGAGCTATCGTGCTGAAATTTGTTGTGTGAAATTTTTAGCAAAAAAGAAACTTTAAGTTCGTGAACGGGCCATATCCCCCCACTCCTTCTACCCCCTCCCATACAAATGCATAATTTTGAAAAATGCGGTTTTTTTGATTTTCTTTGAAACCTTGCTAGATTATAAAACAAATTTTTGCCAGAATTAATTTTATTATAATTTCAGTCAGAATTGAAAAAATTATCAACTTCACCTCACTGCTTCTACCCCCTCCCATACAAATTTCACGAAATTTAAATTAAATTATTTTTCTTCGAAACTGTTAAAGCTATCAACTTGATATTTTGCACAAAGTATACAAATAGAAATATTAATAACGACAAAAAAATGTGTTGTGATCCGTACACTCCTTCTACCCCCTCCCATACAAATGTATAATTTTTGTTAATTGCATTATATCGATTTCCATTAAAACTAGAAAAAGTATAAACTTAAAATTTTGCCACAATTTGTTTTTTAATAATTGAAATAAATGATAAAAAAAATTATCAACTCCTCTTCACTCCTTCTACCCCCTCCCATACAAATTTCTGTATTATAAATTCAAGAAAAGCATTTCTTCTTCGAATATATTAGGACTATCGAATTTGAAATTGAATCAAAGCGTGGTGATAATGATCATGATAACCAGTTTCAAAATTCTCTTAAACGCTCCACTCCCTCTGCCACCTCCCATACAAATGCCTCAATTTCAGGAAAACTATGTCCAATTGAAAATAATGAAAGCTACAAACCTTAAATTCAGCACGAAATATTTTGCATACCATATTAGGTGTCATATCCGAAAATTAAAAACCTTCCTCCTCTCATTCTATCACCTCCCATACAAAAGTCACTTTTAATTATTTAAAAGAATTGTAGGTGACATATTTTCCGGTACATTGAACTCTCTCTCATTTCATCTAGAGTATCATATGATTGGGCTTTACGCCATATCATAATTCTTTTACGTTTCTCTTTTAATTTGAATCGTTGCTAAATTAAATAAAAATTAAATAGTAGTTCTGATTAGCAGTTTTCGCCATCCTTGCGCACTAGTATGGAGAATAGAGGTGAAAAAATCACTGCTAATAGAAAAGCTGCTCCTTTTCACAAAACTGAAACGTCACGTTTGAGGCATAGATGATTGGCCTGTGCTTTGAAATCGTTGAACTCTACTCTATTTTTCCTGCCTACTCTAGAATTTAGTTAGATCCAAGTTCAGTAAATAGATAAATTCTCTACTATTGGAGTCAATAAAATGTTTGTTTTATTTCGCAGCTGCGTCAAATTCATAACTGTTTTCTAAAGTACTATTTAAAAACAAATTCCTGCTAAAACATACAATATGTGTGGACAGAAAGAATTCTTGTACACGCGATCCTAAGCATCGACCTTTAGCTGCCACTGGGGCAAACTTTTCCTCAACTGCTCGCTTCCACGCGTTACATTGTTGACCAACCAGAAGTATTCCTTGAGGAATATAATACAGAACTTGTCTGGAGATGTTTTGCTCTGTTTTTCTCAAAGTGCCACCGATCCTCTTTTGACTTTGAATCTCAATCCCTTTTTTGATCTGTCCGATTGTCCTCCAAAGATCATAGTTGGATGTCACAACTAGCCAGAATATCCCTAAAATGCTTCAGAGGTATTGGTTCATGGAAATTTGAAGTTGCTAAGCCTGGCGATTACTTACCACGTAATAAAATCATACAACAACACGGATTTGATCCATGCGTCAAACACTCATGCGTAGTGAGTTCTCCCTTAATCTCCAGAAAGGCAAAAGGATACCAATGGGCCAACGAGCTTTATTTATTCGAGCCTCAAAATCTGTGTAGACTTTACATGAAATAAAAAATATAAGCTTGCCACAAAGTTTGAATCTCTAAAAAATAATGCTCGCAGAAAAAAACAGAATACTATCACTCAAAAATCTCAAAATTGAATGTCTGTCCCCCTGTATGTCAGTTTGTCCATCCTTCCGTGCCCTCTGTAGCTCTAGAATGCGTTGAGCTAGAAAGTTCAAATTTTGAAAAAGACGTTTTTAACAAAATAATAAGGTCCAATTTGTGAACATGACAAATCTCTCCGCCTCTTCTAACCCTCCCAATCAAAATGACACGATTTCAGAATTTCATAATCTACGGTATGCAAATTATAAGAATCTACCCGCTTCTTAATCAACTCCCATAAAAACTACACTTTTTAATGAAATACTATAAACCAATTTCCTTAGAGCGTATAAAATTTATAAAGTTGAAATTGTTCACTTAATATTTGTTTAGAATTACTAGTAAAAATAAAAAAATTAGGCAATTAGCTACAATCCTTCTACCCCGTCCCATACAATATTACACAATTTTACAACTTTACAAACAGCGATACTGATCTGCAATTTAAACTATGCATGATGTTTGGAGTAATTTTTGAAAAAGTCATTAAAAACTTGCCCCTTCCATACAACCTGCCCAATTTCACTAAATCGAATACACTAATTTTCTCAGTACCTATACAAGTTTTGGGGCTTTAATTTTTTTACATAACATTTTTATAGCTATTCTAGCATGATGTGAACAAATCAGTTCAATGCCATCACTCCTTCTACCACTTGCCATACAAAATTTCTTAAAACCACAAAAACTTCTGTTTTATCTTGCATCGTCCTGTTATGTTTCAATATAGTTTACACACCGGTTAGTGCTTTTGGCTTAACTTTAAAACTTTAGGAACGATTCAAATTCTGGCCACGTTTCCAACAAATTGACAATGACATGTAAAACATTTCGTAAGAATTTTTACTCTTTCCGAAATCATGAATTTAAAACACATTGAAAGTTATATCCAATCATAAGTGGCTTGTGAAAACAAACGATATCCTTCAGACAGCCCAAGTAAATAATTTCAGCAGTTTCTGCTCTAATACCGCAATTAAAACAAAACCCTTAGTCATTTTACCTGAAATACTTAAAACTTCTCAAGTTTTCTTTTATTTTTCTCTGTAAAACTGTTAGATCAAAAACTTTTTAAGCCTTTCTCTTACCACCTTATTTTCTACCTCCAGTTCAATCCAAAAACCGTAAAACGAGACAAACCTCGAAAACCACCGATTTTCCAAAATTATCATACCGAAAACTTGAATCTGCCGAGGAAGTGAAATATATACATTACGACCACTTTTCAGCACACTTGCATCACACTATGACATCGGAAGAGTTTTGCAACGCATACCACCTACCACTTCAACCAACACGTTTCTTTTGTGTACGTCCTGATACCTTAAGTTTTCTTCTTTTATATATAACTCAAAATTTGGTTTCCAAATTGTAATCCTGTCGTGGCTTCGGTAAAACTTTTAGTTTTAAGGCTTAGTTCCGAAGCATCCGAGAGGATTAAAAAGTTTTTAAATTGGCTCAGGTGTGAATTGTGTTCATAGGTTTCACGTAGAAATGGAATAAAGGATGGTAGCTCTACAGAGAAATGTCCTTGCTAGTAGTACATCTAAAGTTCTAGGGTAGTGGAAAGGATATCCTCTTCAAGGCAATTATTCACCTTCTTCTTACGCAGCTTAACTTCTATTTAGCAAATTTCCGAAATAATTCACACATGGAAAATGTCCGTTCAAAAGGACAGGAGATTTCTTGAATAATTCAATGAATTTAGTTTTAATGAACATTAGCCATTTAATTTGATGGGAAAACTGTCTTTTGTGTCCAGCTTTTATCCCATAAATGTAAATTTGAAGGAATTAAACTACTCCTGTACACCTGCAAATCGTTAAGTACATTCAAATCTTGTATAGTATATGATCCTAGTTCTTATTTAGAATTAACCTAATATTCTAGGACGTGGTGTACTTATTCCATTACATGAAAACCAGAATATTAACTAAAATGGAACTTAACTTTGGGTCCAGATCATTAAGGATTTAAGAAAATTTCGATAGAGATACGTTGTAGGGTATTAGGTTAATTTTCATAAATTGAAGTCCTTTCTCTTCGTTTGTGGTATTTTAAAGTGGCTCAATTTCTTGGATAGGTAATAGAATGTGTTCAGAGAGTTGAATTTTCTAGAGACTACGTGCTTATCAGTCCAAATATATTTGGTACCCATATACGCAGTCCCAAATTTATCAGAGCTCCTCAACGACGAAACCAACCGCCACCAGAGTACTTTAATTGAGAATTAAAGAAAATATTAAAATAATATGCAGCTGAAAGTGAAAGTAATTTTGGTAGCTCTGCAACTTTTACTCGGGATGTTCATACACAAGATGAAATCTGAGAGTATTACAAGTTTGCCACTAAGCAAAGAAATAAAGCTCGGGGAAGAAATTGAATGATATGGAAGTTCATATTATCACTCAAAAATCTCAAAATCGGATGCCTGTCCGTCTCTCGGTCCATCCGTGTACTCTCTAGCTCGAGAACGCGTTGAGCTAGAAATTTTAAATTTTGTATAATAATAATAATAATAATAATTTATTTCGTAAAATCATCCGTGAGCATAGCTCGTATGGATTGTATTTATAAATTACATTTAGTGATTTGATGGCAAATAATGAATAAACAGAAAATGCAAAGTGAGCAAGAAAAATTAGATATTAAATAGGAAACAATAAAATGAAAATAAGATGTAATAGCAAGTGTTAAAAATGAAAGAAAGAAGTTAATGTAATTTAAATTTAAATTAGCTAAATTATGAGCTTAAGTTTAATAAATATTCTTTAATTTAGATTTGAATTTATCTGGATCCCTCTTGATCGTCTGTGGAAGTTCATTGTAGTTTTTAATCGACCTAGTCATTATCCCATTTGCGCCATATCATGTAGTGCGCGCAGTTTCAAGGTAGATGTCATCTGCCCGTCTGGTATTGTAGCCATGGTTATTGCTGTGATATTTCAGAATTAAGTTCGTATTTGAGAGATGATTTTTTATCATATTCATTTGATTCGCGGATTCCAGATGGTGCAGTTCTTCGAGAGTAAGAAGATGATGAGACTGATGGATAGTTTTTGTTCGTTCTCTTTTGTTAATGCTGAATAAGTTTTTTATAGCTTTGTTATGTAATCGTTGAATTGGGATAAGCTTGGATTTAAATGCTGAGCCCCAAATAACTATACCGTATTGAATGTGACTCAGAAATAGTGAATGCAATGTAGCGCTCTTGTGTACGTCAGGAACGTTATTGCTTATCCTTTTGAAGATACCAGCTATCGGAGCAATTTTTTTCCTGACGGATTGAATGTGAGAATCCCAGGTGAGTTGCGAGTCTAAGATGATTCCGAGATATTTAAATTCATTGGTTTTTGCAATTTTTTCGTGGTTGAAGTTTATATCAAGCAATGATGAGTCGTTAAAAAGCATGTATTTTGTTTTCCTAACATTAACAACGAGCTTGTGTTTACTTGTCCATTGGTTTATTTGCTCGAGGTCTATGTTAATTTCTCGTTCTAAGGCATCTAGACTTGTTGCTGCATAGGTTAGTACGATGTCATCTGCATAGAGGGATATGTTGGCATTTAACTCAAGTGTGGTTATGGAGTTTGAGTATAGATTGTAAAGGATAGGTCCTAAGACACTTCCTTGCGGAACACCTGTGACAACTGGAAGTTTTGAGCTGTTTAAATTGTCGAGTTCAACATATTGCAACCTTCCAGTAAGATAACTTTTAAACCATGAATAAGTTATACCTCTAACTCCTACAGCGAATAACTTTTTAAGTAAGATATCGTGATCTACCGTGTCAAAAACTTTTGATAAATCGATGAAGACAGCAGCTGTGTTGTATTGGTTATCAATCGCAGATTGAATAGTGGAAATTATGTCAAAAAGAGCTGCTTTGGTGTCAGATTGAGGCTTAAATCCATATTGGTTCTTAGATATTAGTTGATTATTTTGAAAGTATTCCTGGAGCCGGTTCTTCACAACTATTTCAAGTATTTTTTCTATTGACGGTAGTATACTTATCGGCCTGAAATTTCCTAGGTCATGTATATCGCCAGATTTGTGGATTGGAACTACTTTACTAATTTTCCAATTATCGGGAACAACACCTGAGACTAGCGAAGAGTTGATGATTGCTGATATTGGTCCAGCAAGATGTTCCTTACATTCCTTTAGAGTTTTAGTTGAAATGTCGTCGTAGCCTGTGGAAGCTGTGTTTTTCAGTTTGCTGATGATTTTTATTACTTCAATATAGTTTGTTTTCTCAAACTGAAATGGACTCACCGAAGCGTAACTTTCGTGAAATATGCTATTATTGGAGTTAGCTATTAAGAGTTGAACTACATTTGTAAAGTATTCATTAACATCATTTATTGCTTTAGTTTTCGATTCATCGTTATCGAGATTCTGAAGAAGCGGAGATGGTTTTCTAGTAATATTTTTATCATAAATGCACTGTTTGATAGTGTTCCATGTACCTTGGACATTGTCGATATTATTGCTAAATTTAGTCTTATAGTATGCATCCTTAATATTTCTTTTTAATGATGTTACTTTGTTTATCCAGTATAAGTATTCGCATTTCAGTACATCGTTAGTTTTGTCATCATTCCATTTGCTAAGCCAGAAGTGTCTTGCCGTAATTGTTTTGAATAATTTTTCATTCATCCATGGTGTGTGGGTGTATTATTTGACATTAGGATTTCTTCGAATTTGCTTAGGAAATAGTTTATTTCAGTAGTGGTCGTAATTGGTTCTCGATAAATTCCTATCACATTCAGAGGTTTTGTGTTGGAGAGTAATTTTATTCCGATGAAGCTGTCGTTATCGTTACTATTATTGAGAATTAGGCTATGGTGTAGGGAGTTGTGAACAAAAATAGCTGCACCACCTCCACCTCTGTTTAATCTACAGGCAAAAGAGCTGTTATAGCGGTTTATCGAACAATAATTTGCAGAGTCCGATTTTAGCCAAGTTTCAAACACTACTAAGACATGGATAAGATTTGTTGTTGAATTTAATATGTATTCCACATCAGAGATTTTATTTCTTAAGCTTCGTGGGTTTAAATAAACAATTTTAAATGTTTCGGGACCAGTGAAATGCAGTGTAGTTAATTTTCTTTCTTCTATCTTGTAGACATTTGGGTAAAATGGCAAGGAGTAGCTATTCAAATGCATCTAATTGTGAGTGATGTTTCAAGTGAGTTGTTTTAGATTTTTGGTCTTTAAATTACAATTTTTGTACGGGGAGTGGTAGAAAGGTCATTGAACTAACTATTTTTTACATCATGCTTGATAAATAGGTTTATTTTTCTTACAAAACTTAGGCTTTACAAATTAAATAAGTACTGAGAAAATTCATGTATTAAATTTAGTGAAATTATGTAGTTAGAACCCCCATCCCTCTAACTACATAAGGGGGGGGTTGAAGTGATTTTATCTATACATATAAATATAATTGTAGTGTCTATCTGTTATTTGCTTAGAAATGTCTATAAGTTAATTTTTTGCGTTATTTTAGCAATAACTAAGCAGTTTTTAAAATTCTTCTCTGTCCGGCTTTCACGCAAAAACGGCTGAACCGATTGTAATGAAACTTTCACAGTTTATTAGGTATGCTCCGAGATGGAATCTGCTTTTGGTTTTATTTCCCTCGCCTTACGCCTTCCACCCTCTCCCATACAAAGTGACTCATTTTACTTTATTATTCTAATAATAAAGTATTGTGATCGACACAAGAAGAAAAAAAAGTTTGCTACCCTGAAATTTTTTTTTTTCGCGTTTCACGACTAAATTAGCCTAAAAATGCAAAAAAGAAAAATCCGTCCCGCCGTACGCCGTACATATGTACTCATATCTCCGAGACCGTTAAAGGTAGAATATTCATTTTTGGGTGGATTGTTGGTTAGGTAAGTGAGCTCTATTTTCCAAATTTTGGGGGGTGTTAGGTGGAAGGGGAAGGCGAAAGGAGGGAAACGATCGAAAACTACACTTGCTAATATCTCCCTCACGAATGCAGATAAAAAATTGAAAATCAGTAGACATATAGAAAAGGTTATGGGACAAAATCCAAAAATAATTTAATTTTTTTATCCATTGGCGTCCGAAAAGGGGAGGCTAAGAACAAATTGTCGGCCGAATTGTTTTTTCAAATGACTATATCTTCGAAATTACTTATGGCAAAAAATTCATATTTTGAGACCATAAAGGTGGCATATAGTTGGAATCAGCTTAGAAAATGGCTAACTATTGTAAGGGGGAGGGTCACGGGGGGTGCAAAGAAAAACACTTAAAAATGAATATATCAACTATCTCTTAAGCTATGTAATTGAAAATTAAAACGCATATTAAGCAATACTAAAAAAACACAACAAAAATATAACGTGTTGAAATAATAGTAGTGGAGGGAAATGGGGCGCATTTCAAAAACGGCGCACTTTTCAAAATTACAAATCCTTATAACTCAAAAAATAGTACAGATCTCAAATTGAAAATTTGTCAGATTATAGAACTATACAACAGTTAATTTTAATAAAAATTTTAAGTTAGGGGGTGTAAAGGAAAGGAGGTGGTAAGCAAAAATGTTGAAAACTTTGAGTGATTTTTTTAGGACTCTGGTTAAAGATAGAAACTTTAAATTTGGCATGTGGATACATCTATTTAATATACATAGAAAAAAAAATAATTTGATCCACAATTGTTACGAACCGACCACCCCGGTCTAATGGGCACAAGGTGTTTCATGTGCAGCGAAAAAAACACGAAAACTGAAAATTTTTGGATGTAATTTTAAGGTAGAAACTTGAAAATTTCGGTAATACATTTAAAAAAATCCCTAAAATTATGAAATATTAACTGGTCGAATACTTTCAAAACTTCTATCCCCTCCCATACAAAATTATTTTTTCGACTATTTTTAAGAAATTAATTATCACCTAACTATTAAGAGCTATCAATTTGAAATTTTGCACAAGAACTTATAAAAATATTTGCAAAGAAATTATTTTAAAAGTTTTGAAATCGCACCTGCCCTTCTACCCCCTCCCATAAAAAAGTATCATTTCGACCAATTTCATTAAATCAACTAATAACCAACAAATTAAAAGCTACGAACTTGAAATTTTTTACGAGTACCTTACAAGAGAAGAAAAAGAAAATTGTTTCACAAATTTTGCAATTCCCCCACCTCTTCTACCCCCTCCCATACAAAATTATATTTTCGAGCATTTTCAAGAAATCAGTTTTCAGCTAACTCTTAAAAGTTATCCATTTCAAATTTTGCATAAAAACTTATAAAAATAATTGAAATGAAATATTTTTAAAAGTTTTGCAATCGCGCTTGCCCTTCTACTCCCTCCCATACAAAAGTATCATTTTGACCTATTTCATTAAATCAACTAATAACCAACAAATTGAAAGCTACGAATTTGAAATTTTGTACGAGCACTCTACATAAAAAAGGAAATAGAATTGCGTCACAATTTTTACGATTCCTCTACCTCTTCTACCCCCTCCCATACAAATATTTGGTTT
The DNA here is from genome assembly GCA_963669355.1 of Chorisops tibialis. Taxonomy (NCBI): domain Eukaryota; kingdom Metazoa; phylum Arthropoda; class Insecta; order Diptera; family Stratiomyidae; genus Chorisops; species Chorisops tibialis. The sequence goes on along the minus strand of OY770263.1, from coordinate 163,072,982 downwards.
CGTGAATGTAAAATACATAGAATCTTACGAAAATTCTATTCAACTTCGTCTATGAAACTGACATTCTATACAAGGAATATTGGACGTGATTCAAGCAACCAATTAAAAAACTATTAACATCCACCGACCTTTACTATCACCCCTCAACCCTCCCCTCATAAAACTCAAACTTGCATAAATAAACGAACGAAATATTGATTATATATACTGGAGCTTTTGAACGTTTCCACAAAGTGTTAAATTGATAACTGCCCTGCCCAAGAACCCCCTTTCACTTAGTCTTCCCTAGCCACTCTAACCTGCATATTGACTTTCCACGCATCCGCAACTTGTCCCATTATTCTTGGGTTTCGCCCGACTAGTTGGCAGTTTATTTGCTTTTGTCTATGTGACTACGGATACTTGAGTAACGCCACCTTTTGTAAAACGCTACGAATTAATTCCAGCCCCTAATATTTTAAATTGTAAATCACTAACATTCACATTTTTCATGAAAATCAAATTTTTTAATAGTTGTGAAGGGAGGAGGCGGGGGGGGGGGGGGTAGAAGGAGAAAAGCTTGTCGGTTTTGAAAATTAAAAATTTAGTACAAAATTTGATTTCGATAAATGTTATGTTTACTGAAAAAATTGGTTTATAGTATTTCATGAAAAAGTGCAGTTTGTATGGGAGGTGGTGGAAGGAGTGGAGATTTAAATAATTTTTATACCATATATCACATTTATGATAAAAACAATACATTCTCAACATTAAATTATTAGCTCTTATAGTTTTCAAGAAAATTTTTATTATCTATTTTTGAAAATGAGTTATTTTGTATGGGAGGGGTTGAAGGCGTGAGGCTATTGAAATAAAACAAAAAGCAGGGCAAAGTGTGAAAGTATTATTACATTCGGTTCAGTCGTTTTTGAGTTAAATCCGGACAGACAGACGGACAACAATCTTAAAAAAGTGTTTTATGCTTAGTTATGGGTGAAATAAAGCAAAATACTAACTTGTATAGCAATTTATAAATAAATAACAGACTGACACTATGACTTGCAATAAGAATTCTAGGATTCAGCGGTACCGTGACATTTGTATTGGTTTTGCTGTTGTGATTTCTGTTGACTTGAAATAGTGAGTATTCAGTCAGTATAACATATGCATTACAGACCTGGTAGTGTTTCAATCACAATGTAACCAATAACGAGACTTGCGAATGTATCGGCTTATGTTTCGAAACCGACATGTATTTCCTCTCAGGATTTTTATTTCAGCTTTGCATGGATACCAGATTTGGTGGGTATTTACAAGTTTTGCAAATATCTCAAGCTTTATTGGCGACCAATGCTATTAAGGAAAATGAGAAAATTTTGAGTGATTTTTTAGAGCTCTGGAAAGAGATACAAAATTTAAATTTTCCATGTGGATACATCTATTTATTATACATACATAAAATAAACTGCCAACAAGTCGGGCGAAACTTTATTATTCTTGGGACAAGTTGCGGATGAGTGGAAAGTCAATATGCAGGTTAAAGTGGTTAGGGAAAGCTAAGTGCAAAGGGGTTTCTCGGGCAGGGCTGTTGTCAATTTAACAATATTTCATTCGTTTCTGCAAGTTCGGGTTTTTATGAGGGGAGGAGGAGGGGTAATAGCAAGGGTGGGTGGATGTTAACAGCTTTTTAATAATTGCTTGAATCACGTCCAATATTCTCTGTATAGAATGTGTTTCATAGACGAAATTGCATAAAATTTTCATAAAATTCGGTGTATTTTATTTTCACGAAACCGAAAATTTGTATGGGAGGGGGTAGAGAAGGTAGGGGAATCGTAAAATTTGATATGCAGTTTTATTTCGCTTCTCTTGTAAGGTGCTTGTATAAAATTTCAAGTTCGTAGCTTTAAGTTTGTTAGTTATTAGTTGATTTAATGAAATTGGTCGAAATCATAGTTTTGTATGGGAGGGGGTAGAAGGGCAAGCATGATTTCAAAACTTTTACCGTAATTTTATTTTAACTATTTGTCTAAGTTTTTGTGCAAAATTTCAAATTGATAGCTTTTGATAGTTAGGTGATAATTGATTTCTTAAAATTGGTCGAAAAAATAATTTTGTGTGGGGGGGAGTAGAAGTTTTAAAAATATTCGACCAGTTAATATTTCAAACTTTTAGAGATTTTTTTTAAATGCATTTCCCAAATTTTCAAGTTTCTACCTAAAAATTTCATTCAAAAATTTTCAGTTTATGTGTTTTTTTCATTCCACATGAAACACCTTGTGCACGTTAGACCCCCACTTCGGAGCATAACAATTTTGGAACAAATTACTATTTTTTTTCTATCTATATTAAATAGATGTGTCGACGTGCAAAATTTAAACTTTATATCTTTTACCAGAGCCATAAAAAAATCACTCAAAATTTTCAACATTTTCGCTTTCCACCTCCCTCCCCTTACACCCCCCAACTCAAATTTTTTACCAAAATTAAAGATTATATAGATCTACAATCTGACAAATTTTTGATTTGATATCTTTACTCAATTTTGAGATTTGATGATTTGTAGTTTTGGAAAGTGCGCCATTTTTGAAATGCTCCCCATTTCCCCCCACTACTATAATGTCCACATATTATATTTTTTTCATATGTCGCTAGTAAAGCTTAGTATACATTTTAAGTTTCAATTACATAGCATAAGAGACAGTTGAGATATTAATTCTTAAGTGTTTTTCTTCGCACCCCCCCCTGACCCTCCCCTTTCATTAATTAGCTTCTATCTAAACTGCTTCTAGTAGATCTATATACTATCTTGATGGTCTCAAAATATCAATTTTTTATGGGAAGTAATTTCGAAGATATAATCATTTGAAAAAAAAATTCGGCCGACAATTGGTTCTTAGCCCCCCCTTTTCGCACGCCAATGGATAAAAAAATTAAGTTATTTTTAAAAGTTGTCCCACAAACTCCTGTATATGTATGTTGATTTTTAGCTTCCTAGCTGTAACCATGATTGAGATATTTGAATTCGTATTTTTCGGTTTAAGCGCTCCCCCTGCCTCCCCCTGAACTTATACACCCTCCAAAATTGGTATCCGCCTGAGATCCGCAACTACCTACAATCCCTCCAAAAATGAACTTTCTATCTTGAAGGGTTTGGGAGTTAATGTGCGCTGAGCGTACACGTCGGCGTACGGCGTGCGGCGTACGGCGTACGGCGGACGGCGGACGGCGTACAGACAGACGGATTTTTTTTTTTTGCATTTTTAGGCTAATTTAGTCATGAAACGCGAAAAAAAAAAGTTTCAGGGTAGCAAATTTTTTTTTTTTCCCAAGTCGATCACAATACTTTATTATTAAAATAATAAAGTAAAATAATAAAAATTCTGCAATTGTTATGCACTGACCCCCCTGGTCTAACGTGCACAAGGTGTTTCATATGCAATGAAAAAACACCTAAACTGAAGATTTTTGAATGAAATTTTAAGATAGAAACTTGAAAATTTGGAAAATACATTTAAAAATAACCCTTAAAAGAATGGAATATTAACTAGCTGACTATCTTTAAAACTTCTACCCCCTCCCATACAAAATTATTTTTTCGACCATTTTTAAAAAATCAATTATCACCTAAAAATTAAAAGCTAACATTTTGAAATTTTGCAGAAAAACTTTCGAAAATAGTTGAAACGGAACTGCGTCAAAAGTTTTGAGATCGCACTTGCCCTTCTACCCCCTCCCACACAAAAGTTTGATTTCGACCAATTTCAATAAATCAACTGCTAACCAACAAATTAAAAGCTACGAACATGAAATTTTGTACGAGTACCTTACAAGAGAAGAAAAAGAAAATTGTTTCACAAATTTTACATTTCACCTTACCTCCTCTACCCCCTCCCATACAAATGATTGGTTTCGTGAATGTAAAATACACCAAATTTTATGAAAATTGTATGCAACTTCGTCTATGAAACTGACATTCTATGCAGAAAATATTGGACGTAATTGAAGCAATCAGTTGAAAAATTATTGACATTCAGCCACCCTTAATATCCCCGATCCCACTCCCTCAGAAAAACCCAAACTTGCATAAACGAACGAAATATTGATTACATGTACTGGAGCTATTGATCGTATTCGGAACTAAGTGTTGAATTGGCATCATCCCTGCCCTTAAGGGGGTTCCACTTGAGAAAGAGGGTTTCACTTGTGAAAGGAGGTTTCACTTGTAAAAGGGGGTTCCACTTGTGAAAGGGGGTTCCATTTGTGGAAGGGGGTTCCACTTGTGAAAGGGAGTTCCACTTAGTCTTCCATAACCACTTTAACTTGCATATTGACTTTTCATGCATCTTTAACTTGTCCCAAAAATAATAAAGTTGCGCCCGACTTGTTGGCAGTTTATTTAATAATATGTAATAATCAAATTTTCTTGGAAACCATAAGAGTTATTAATTTGAAATTTAGAATATATTATTTCTATTATAAATGCATAGATGCAAATTTAAGTACACAAATTATTTAAATCCGCCCACTCCTCCGCCCGGACGGACATCCGGTTTTGAGATTTTTGAATGATTATGTGAACTTCTGTATCATTCATTTTTTTCTCCGAGCCTTATTTCTTAGCGTTACAAACTTTGTGGCAAACTTATAATACTCTCAGATTTCATCTAGAGTATAAAAATAACCACAGACTACAACTATGTACATTTCCTTAACGCTCTTCAATATGATCTCAAATCAACCCTGTCAGCATGGGCCTTTCCCATACAAATACGAGTATCATAGTTTCTTGCTTAATAATTTATGGTTCTGATTCCAAAAAAATACAAAACATTGTGTTCACAGAGTCATTAAAGTAAGCAGAATATATATCCCACATAATGTATTACTAAATACATTCTCAAAAATTGCTTATTATGGTGATTTTTACGCGGACAAAGTCGCGGGTGATCGCTAGTCATTATATTATAAACGTTTTATCAAGACCTTCAAAATAGGCTGAAATTATCGACTTCACCTCTTCATCGTAGATAAATTTTCTTCTCCTAAGTTCTTTCTTCAGTTTTGGGAACAAATAATAATCGGAAGGGACCTAATCTGGATTATAGGGGGTTGGTTCAATATTCCGTAGCCGCATTTCTGTAGGGCAGCCATTGCAACGTGGAATATATAATCTGTTTAGTATAATGACTCCTTAAACATTTTATATTATATGTATTTGTTGGAATCAAAGCCATAAATTATTAAAAGTAAAGCCACGATACTCGCATTTATATGGGTCAGGCTCGTGATCAAATCAATCCCGTGATTTGAGATCATATAAGTATGGAAGAGCGTTAAGAACATGTGAATATTTGTAGCTTGTATTAATTAGAAAAAAAAGACAAAATAAAATAACGTTAAGCTTAAAACCATAACAGGACTACGACTGTGCGTAAAGCCCAATCATACGATAATGTAGATGAAACCAAAATTTCTGTGATGTTAAGAAATTTTGTATGGAGAGTAGTAGAAAGGGTAAGTACTGAACTAATTTATTTCACATTATGCAAGAGTAGCTATAAAAATGTTTTGTACCAAATTTCAGCTTAAAAAATTGAATAGGTACTGAGAAACTAAGTGCATTGGATTTAATGAAATTGTGCAATTTGAATGGGAGGTGGTAGAAGGAGTGGGGGGTTTTGGTGATTTTTCGACAAACAACTATAATTATAACGAAGTTGATAAATGTTAAATATTAGATCAATAACGTTCACACTTTTGAAGAAAATCGAATTTTTGAAAAGTTGTTGAATTGTGTCACATTGTATGGGAGGGGGTAGAAGGAGTGAAGCTAACTGGCTTATTTTTTCCCAATATTAATAATAATACTTATAAAGGTTTTGATACACAGTTTCAGCTTAATGAAAGTTTTACGTATTGAGAAAATTAGTGTAGAGTTTTTATGAATAAGTACAGTTTGTATGGGAGGTGATGGAAGGAGTGAGGGTTTCTTAGAAGTTTTTTGAGAAACTAATACAATCATCATGAAGTTGATATATTTTAAATTTCAAATCAGTAACATTCACACTTTCCAAGAAAATCAATTTTTTGCAAAGTCATGGAATCGTGTCGCCTTATGTAGAAGATTAATTTTTTCCCGATATTTATAATAATGCCAATTAAGGATTTGGTACAAAATTTTAGCTCGATGGAAGTTATACGTACTGAGAAAATTGGTGTATAGTATTTAATGAAAAAGTGTAGTTTGTATGGGAGGTGGTGAAAGGAGTGGAGGGATTCAAATAATTTGTAAATTAAAAGATTGCATTTGTAATAGAGTTAATATATTTTAATCAAATTAATAGTTTCGAAAAAAAATCGATTATTACATATTTTTGAAAATGTGTAATTTTGTATGGAAAAGGTTAGAAGGCGCGAGGGGAGTGACATAAAACCAAAAGCAGATTACATCTCGGAGCACATCTAATAATCTGTGAAAGTTTCGTTACAATCAGTTCAGCCAGTTTTGCGTGAAAGCCGGACAGACAGACGGACAGACAGAGAAGAATTTTAAAAACACGTGTTTCTGGTTATTTATTACTAGAATAAAGCAAAAAGCTAACTTATAGCCATTTCGAAACAAATAACAGACAGACAGTACAATTATATTTATATGTATAGATGTATAGATCGAATTATGCTTTATTTGTTTCATGTTCCTCACATTAACACGTGTTTTATAGATTTAGTTCTGATTTTTGAAATTATTATTAGCTTATGCCTTATATTTTGTTATACTTTTGATTATTAAACTATATAACTCTATTCTATTTCATCTTAAAGTTTATTATCACATTTTTGTTTCTTGTTCCTCTTATTTTTTTACAGAGCACTTAATAAAATCAATTTCGTGAAGATCCATTTTCTCTTCGGTTCGTTCATTTCGAAACATTTTCTTTCACTCCGAAAATTCCGTATGCACTTAATTTGATTACCAGAGCTATGTGCAATCTAAAGTTGAAATTTTCCTAGATATATTCTAGATGTATAGTACTAGTAGTGCAGATCTAACACAAAAATAACCTTCAGTAAAGTGCATTACTGAAAGATGCCTTCGAGTCTTTGAAGTGAATTTATTAAAAAGGGATTTTATCATGTTTCGTCCTCATTTTTTCTCTCTATCAGAATTTTCCGGAAAGAGAAAATTACACATATACATATAAGACGTATAAATTTAAAGAGGAAAATCAACCATACTTGAAGTTTACGACCAAAACAATTCTTCCGTGATGCATTTAGACATACTCGTTCCTGACATGTACCTGTGAAACTCAACTCTTTCGCTGTAAGAAAATTACGTTTGCTTTGAGTTTTCTTCGTAAAATCATACTTCACTTTGCTATTATTGTGTTTTTCATGGAAAAAAGGAGGAAACAACAAGGACTATACTTTGAATCGGATAGAGTCTACCTCCTCCGATAAATTTCCTTCATCTTCCGTAGAAGTGTATAAACTTGCTTATACTTCAATCCTGGTGGTACCCAGTCATATTATTTTCAGAGAAATGCTTAAGAAAATTGAAAGACTCTACCTGAGCAGCAGTAGCTTCTATCCTTGATACTTTCGCATAAAGTTGCTTTTATACTTCGGGTTGGAGAATAGCAAAACTTAGAGAAATTACAATGCCAGATCTTTTTCTTTCAAAAATTCTAGTAAGATTCCGTATTATACCCGTATATACGATAGAAACTCATTCTGACATTGAGGTGCAATACAAATGGGAGAAAAAGCTGGCTGGATGGCTGGCTCGGTATAGTTTTTCCCTTTTCGAAATTTCACATCAAAAAGGTCCTTTACTTAATTAAACTTGACATTTAATTTTCCTGTGGAAATTATTTTCTTGAAGTTTTCATTACTACCAATGAACTTGTTGTTGTTTTTTGTTTTACCCCCTTCATCCCTCCAACTCTCGTTATTTTATTCACCCGTTCTCCACCATCCCGTGCAACTTCATCTGCATTTCTCAGGAAATAGTTATAGGAGCATGGGGTCCTATATACAGAGGTAGGTGTGTAAGTATATACCTCGAATTTATATCTGGATAGCGAGTGCTAGCAAAACTACTGCAAAGGAAAGATACCGACTTTTACGACAGTAATTGGTTATTTTGCATTTCAATTGAAAGTTCCGCAGGATGAAGAAGGCTAATTGGGTGGTAGTACAATTCTTAAAAGGGTTTCTTTCGCTGTATCGAGCGAGATAACTTGTTACTTTTTAATTTTACTGGGTCATTATTGCTCGAGAAATATTCTTTTTCAAGCACAGAGATCTGGCTGGGGTTTTGAGGAATGCGAGATAGATTCTTTTGTTTTTTCTTCCTTCCCATAATCTATCCATTCTGTTTTTATTTGTAACCTAGAAAGGTTTTGATTTACTCGAAAAGCCATTTAACTCATAACAGTTTCATTGAGTTGCTCTACGTAGATATTTATTTATTTGTTCATTTATTTATTTATAATGTACAAAAGTAGACCAACAGTATAGAACTAATACAGACTTATTTATTTACATGAAAAAGTGATAAAAATATAATTCAAATTCATAACAAGAAAAAAAGCAATAGAACAAAAACAATGAAAGGTAATTAAAAACATAACAGGACTACGATTGGTCGTAAAGCCCAGGAGGATGTGGTAGGAGAGGTAGGACGTAAATAATTTTTATACAGTAGATTGAAATTATCATAAAAGTAATAAAATCCAAATTTCAGAATAATATCTTTAATAATTTTTGAGCAAATCCGTTTATTGTCCAATTTTGAAATTGTCTCATTTTGTATGGGAAGGGGTAGAAGGGGTGAAACTAATCGTCGAATTTTTTTTGGTCTTAATAATAATTCAAAATAAATATTTAATGCTCAATTTCAGCTCGCTATATTGTATACGCACTGAGTATATTGATTTAGAGTATTTCATGAAAAAGTACAGTTTGTACGGGAGGTGGTGGAAGGAGGGGGAGAACATCCATAATTCTTATACGGTAGATTGGTATCATCATAAAAGTAATATTTTCCAAGTTTGAGACTAATAACTTTTATACTTTTCGAGCAAATCCGTTTATTGTCAAATTGCGAAATTGGGTCATTTTGTATGGGAGGGGTAGAAGGAATGAAGCAATTTGGCCCGTTTACGATCTTGATCTTACTTTTTTGTTAAAAATGACGTGTACAAAAGTTGAACTATCTAGCTCAATGGGTTTTCAAGCTAGAGAGCGAACGGACGGACGAACGGACGTATATCCGGTTGTGAGATTTTTGATTGATCATATGAACTTGAGTATCATTCATTTTTTTCTCCGAGCCATATTTCTTAGCGTTATAGCAAACTTATAATACTCTCAGATTTCATCTAGAGTATAAACATAGTTTACGCCCATCATATGGTACTCTAAATGAAATAGGAAAGGGTTTATTGTACTAGAAAATATGTCATCTCAAATCCTTTCGAATAGTGAATAGCGACTTTTGTATGGGCGGTGATAAAAGCAGAGGGAGGAGGTTTGTAATTTTTCTATATAACACTGAACGTAGTGGACAAAATGTTTCATGCTGAATTTAAAGTTTGTGGCTTTAATAATTTTCGAGGAAATGGAACAAATTTGTCTGAATGTATGGCATTTGTATGGGAGGTGGCAGAGAAAGTGGAAGGTTTTGGAAGATTTTGAATCTGCTTATCAACATCCTAATCACATTGCCTTGTTACTCATCTGTTCGAAGGAAAAATGCATTTCTTGAATTTTCAAAAAAAATAATATGGGAGGTGGTAGAAGGAGTGAATTGAAGTTCATATTTATTTAGCATTTATTGAAACTGTTAACGGACGAGTTCTGGCATAGTTTGAAGTTTGTGATTTTCCTAGTTTCAATGAAAATCGATTAAATGCATTTGCCAAAAATTGTCCATTTGTATAGGAGGGGGTTGAAGGAGTATTTGAATCAGAACCAAATTTCTCGACACCAATAATATTTATAATAGTATACTTTTCTAAAAATTTAAAGTTGATAACTTTGACTGTTTTGGAGAAAAATAATTTCGTAAAAATTCCGAAATTTCGTGAAATTTGTATGGGAGGGAGCAGAAAGGGTGAGGTGAAGTTGATAGCTTTCATAAAATCGGTTGCAATTGTAATAAAATTAGTTATGACAAAAATTGGTTCTTTTAGCTTTACTATTTGTAATGAAAATCGAATAAATGCATTTTTATGGGAGGTGATAAAAGGATTAAAAGGATCAAATCAATTTTTTTTGACGTCAATGATATTCACATCTTTATACTATAACCTAGTTTTCAAGTCAATAGCTGAAATGGTTTCGATGAAAAATCAATTTCTCTAAATTTCAAAGTTTTATGAAATTTGTATGGGAGGGGGTAGAAGGAGCTTGGGGATCCCGTTCACAACCTTAAAGTTAATTTTTTGCTAGAAATGATACACAAAAAATTTCAGCGAGATTGGTCAAAGCTTTCGAGAGTTATGTTGTCGAGAGACGGACAGACGGACAGACAGACAGACAGAGAGACAGACGGTAACTCGGAATCGAGATTTTTCAGCGATAACAAATATTTCTGTACCCTCGGCGACTCTGTGCGATCATTATTTCTTAGCGTTACAAACGGTAAGGCAAACACAATATACTCTCAGATTTCATCTAGAGTATAATTAGTAAATTTAAGAAAAATCAAAAACCAAAAAAAATTTGAAATTGATTTAAAATTAATATTCAACATAACAGAACTACGATTGCGCGTAAGGCCAAATCAGATGAAGTAGAAATTTTAGTAAATGCAAGAAATTTCTTATGGGGAGTGGGGAAAGAGGTGATAGCATTAAATTATTTTTTTCACACAATGCTAGAATAGCTATAACTAAACTGCCAACAAGTCGGGCGAAACTTTATTATTCTTGGGATGAGTTGCAGATGAGTGGAAAGTTAATATGCAGGTTAGAGTGGTTAGGGAAGACTAAGTGAAAGGGAGATCTTGGGTAGGGCTGTTGTCAATTTAACAATATTTCATTCGTTTCTGCAAGTTTGGGTTCTTATGAGGGGAGGAGGAGGAGTTTTTTAATTGATTGCATGAATCACGTCCAATATTCTCTGTATAAAATGTGTTTTATTGACGAAGTTGCATAGAATTTTCATAAAATTCGCTGTATTCAACATTCACGAAACCGAACATTTGTATGGGAGGGGGTAGAGCGGGTAAGGGAATCATAAAACTTGTGATGCAGTTTAATTTAATTTCTTTTGTAAGGTACTTGCACAAAATTTCAAGTTCGTAGATTTTAATTTTTTGGTGATTACTTGATTTAATGAAATTGGTCGAAATCATACTTTTGTATGGGAGGGGGTAGAAGGACAGGTGCGATTTCAAAACTTTTGACGCAATTTTATTTCAACTATTACTTTATTATTATAATAATAAAGTATTGTGATCGACACAAGAAAAAAAAAAAAAGTTTGCTACCCTGAAATTTTTTTTTTTCGCGTTTCATGACTAAATTAGCCTAAAAATGCAAAAACAAAAAATCCGTCTGTCTGTACGCCGTCCGCGGTACGCCGACGTGTACGCTCAGCGCACATTAACACCCAAACCCTTCAAGATAGAAAGTTCATTTTTGGGGGGATTGTAGACAGTTGCGGATCTCAAGCGGATACCCATTTTTGGGGGTATACGGGTTCAGGGGGAGGCGGAGGGAGTGCTTAAACCGAAAAATACGAATTCAAATATCTCAACCATGGTAACAGCTAGGAAGCTAAAACTCAATATTAATATAGAGGGGTTTGTGAGACAACTTTTAAAAATAATTTGATTTTTTTATCCATTGGGGTGCGAAAAGGGAGGGCTTAGAACCAATTGTCGGCCGAATTTTTTTTTCAAGTGATTATATCTTCGAAATTACTTATCGTAACAAAATCATATTTAGAGACCGTCAAGGTGGCATATAGTTTCATCGGAACCAGCTTAGAAAGCGGCTAATTATTGTAAGGGGGAGGGTCAGGGGGGGTGCAAAGAAAAACACTTAAAAATTAATATCTCAACTATCTCTTAAGCTATGTAATTGAAACTTAAAACTTATAATAAGCTATACTAGGCAAATAGAAAAAAAAATATAACATGTTGAAATAATAGTAGTGGGGGGAAATGGGGAGCATTTCAATAATGGCGCATTTTTCAAAATTGCACATGAAACACCTTGTGCACGTTAGACCGGGGAGGTCGGTTTGTATTAATTATGGTACACGTTATTACTATTTTTCTATGTATATCAAATAGATGTATTCACATGCAAAATTTAAACCTATATCTTTCATCAGAGAACTAAAAAAATCACTCAAAATTTTCGACATTTTTACTTACCACCTCCCCTTACACCTCCCAACTTAAAATTTTGAACAAAATTAGCGATCATAGAGCTCTACAATTTGACAAATTTTCGATTTGATATTTGTACTTGATTTTGAGATATCTGATTTGTAATTTCCCCCCACTACTATTATTTTAACATATTATATTTTTTCCGTATTTTTCTAGTATAGCCTAATATATGTTCCAAGGTTCAATTACATAGCTTAAGAGATAGTTGAGATATTAATTCTTAAATGTTTTTCTTTGAACCCCTCGTGACCCTCCCCATTACAATAATTAGCCAGTTTCTCAGCTGATTCCGGTAAAACTATATGCCACCTTAATGGTGCCAAAATATGAATTTTTTATAATAAATAATTTCGAAGACATAATCATTTGAAAAACAAATTCGACCGACAATTTGTTTTTAGCCCCTCCCCCCCTTTTCGTACGCCAATGGATAAAAAAATTAAATTATTTTTAAAGTTTGTCCCACAACCCTCTCTATATCTCTACTGATTTTCAACTTCCTATCTGCATTCGTGGTGAAGACATTAGCAAGTGAGTTTTTGACTCTTTCCCTCCCCCGACTCCCCTTTCCACGTAACACTTCCCAAAATTTAGAAAGTAGAGCTCACTTACCCAATCAACAATCCACCCAAAAACGAACATCTTACCTTTAACGGTCTCGGAGAAATGAGTCCATATGTACGGCGGACGGCATACGGCGGCACGGAATTTTTTCTTTTGCATTTTTATGCTAATTTGATCATGAAACGCGAAAAAACAAAATTTCAGCCTAGCAAATTTTTTTGTTTCTGTGTCGATCACAATATCTTATTATTAGAATAATAAAGTAAAATGTATTATACAAAATTTAAGCTTCAAAAATTGATTGCGTATTGAGAAAATTAATGTATTATATTAAATATATTACCCGCAAGGGGGTAGTTGTAGTACGAGGTTTTACCAATTTCTGCAACTATCTTTGGAGTTAGCGACTCCACGGACCTGAGCTAACTATCCCCCTCTGGGATGGAGGCTGTAGAATTCACCCACAGCCAGTCCTGCTTGCCCTAAAAATGGCAAATGGACACTCACTGGATCATGGGCTTATCACCCGTGATCTTAAGACCTAAATGATACGAGAAACAGATACATCGCCTCGGATACGGACTGATTCTACGGTAACGACTTTTGGCATTCGAAAACGGACTATGATTGGCTTCTGGAACGTTCGAACATTGAATGACGGGGGAAGAGCTGGGATTACTCGGTCCTTGCACCGCCAATCGGTGATCGACCGTGAAATGGAGCACTATAACATCCAAATCTTGGGCTTGAGCGAGGTCAGGTGGACAGGATCAGGAGAAGAACGAACCCCTAGCGGAAACACTATTCTCTACATTGGCCCTGAAAGTGAAGCCAGAAATGGCGTGGCGTTCGTCCTTACGCCGAGAGCGAGAAACAGTCTCATTAGCTGGGAACCAATCTCGGATAGGATTATCGTCGTCAGGCTCAGGACCAGTGTCAGAAACGTCACAATTCTGCAGTGCTACGCACCAACTAATACCGCAACATCTGGTGACAAAAAGGAGTTTTATAGCCAACTGAGTACCACCTTCGAACGTGTTCCAAGAGGTGATATTATTATCATCTCGGGAGATATGAACGCCCAGGTTGGATCAGACAACACTGGACTAGAACACGTCATGGGGAGGCATGGTGACCCTTGGTTCGACCCTTCACGACCTTGGATTAAGAGACCCGAAAACGGCGAATTATTTGTGGAGTTCTGTAGTACTCGGCAAATGGTCATCGGAGGGACCCTTTTTCCACACAAGAGTCATCATAAAACATCTTGGGTTTCCCCTGACGGTGTTACTCAGAACCAGATCGACCATTTGGCTATAAGTCGCCGATGGAGAAGATGTCTCCTCGATGTGCGAGCGAAACGTGGAGCTGACGTGGGGAGTGATCACCACTTGATGGTTGCCTGCTTGAGATTGTGTACAGCAGCTATCCGACGACCACAAATTCTTCAAATGAAGCGCAAGCTTAATGTGGATAAACTCAGAGATCCCAACAAAAAACTCGAATACACCACCATTCTACGCGAAAAGTCATCCACATTGGGTGAACATGAAATGCGCACACTGGACGCCAATTGGGAGGCAACCAGAAACACTTTTCTAACTAGTGCTGAAGAATCTGTGGGATATGTGCAAAGCGGTGAGAAACCCTGGATGTCGCAAGACACATGGGACAAGGTTGACAATCGGAAAAAAGCCAAATTGGCAATCATCTCTCAACCCGATGTCAACCAACGAACGCCCGACTTGAGGCAGAACTACCGCGATGCTCATATACAGCTTAAAAAGGCTGTTAGACGCGACAAGAGAAAGGCCATTGAAGATCTGGCAAACAAGGCAGAATCTGCGGCTTACCTTGGGGATATGGGTTCACTATTTAAAATCATGAAACAGTTGACGAACAGGAATTTCACCGCCAACCACCTGGTGAGAGATGTCAACGGAACTCTCATTAATATGAGTGAACACCAGTTGCGACGATGGAAGGAATACTTCTCTGATGTTTTAAACATCTTGTCAGATGAAGATATTTCGGAAACAGAACAACTTCCAAACATCCAACCGCAACAATCCTCTATTAGGGACGATCCCCCAGATAAGGAAGAGATAGTTTCCGCCATTCGGTCAATGGCGGGAAGGAAAGCTCCAGGTATAGACGGACTACCAACCGAACTCCTCAAAGCGGACCCGGAAATAACAGCCGATATACTCCTCCCACTCTTCACTAAGGTGTGGAATGATGGAAGATATCCGACTGAATGGAAGGAGGGCGTCATTGTGAAAATTCCGAAGAAGGGCGACCTTCGGGATTGTGGCAATTGGCGTGGTATATGTCTACTTACTGCCGTATCAAAAATTATGGCTAAGGTAATTCTCAATAGGATTAGTGATGTCGTCGAGAGCACTCTCGAAGTTTATCAGGCTGGATTCCGTAAAGGGTCGTCTTGTACCGACCACACAAATACCCTACGGATAATATTAGAGCAGTCAGCCGAAATGGGTTCGCCACTACATCTCATGTTTGTGGACTTCGAGAAGGCTTTCGACAGCGTTAAGCGAGATTACATATGGAATGCTTTGCGTAGGAGAGGTATTCCAAATAAGGTCATAGCTATGATTAAAGAATCCTACGAAGATGCAAGGTGTCGCGTCTTGCATAGAGGAGAGCTGTCCGAGAGCTTCCCTGTGCGAACGGGTGTCAGACAAGGCTGCATATTATCACCAGCCCTGTTTCTGGTGGTAATAAATGACATCTTGAAAGCTGCACTGGAAGGTGGGGAAGGTAAAGGTCTTCAATGGAGACTATTTAACATCTTAAGTCACCTTGATTATGCTGATGACGTGTGTTTGCTTGCACATACCCGTTCGGACTTAGAGTCAAATGTTCGCTCGTTGCATTCTAAATGCAAAGAGGCGGGACTGAAAATAAATGTGCGTAAAACCAAGTACATGCACATGGGTTCGAACGCAAGCACACCGATTGTTCTTAATGGACAGGATGTGGAAGAGGTGCAAGATTTTTGCTATCTCGGAAGCATTGTCAGCATGGACGGCGGAGCCGAAAAGGATGTTGAGGCTCGGCTAAATAAATCTCGTCAGGCTTTCGGTATCCTTTCCCCTTTCTGGAGGTTAAGAGAGATCTCCCTTCGCACGAAGCTGCGAGTTTTTGACGCATGCGTCAAATCCGTGTTGTTATATGGTTGTACTACGTGGAAAGTGACCGTTCGACTTACCAAGAAACTACAGACTTTCGTAAACCAATGCCTCCGACGCATTTTAGGAATATTCTGGCCAGAAGTGATCTCCAACGACGAACTTTGGAGTACAACTCGCCAGACTAAAATAGGTATTGAGATTCAACGGCGAAAGTGGCAGTGGATCGGTCATACTTTGAGGAAACCAGAGCAAAACATCGCAAAACAGGCTCTGGATTATAACCCTCAAGGAAGACGTCGGGTTGGTCGACCATGTAACACATGGAAGCGAGCAGTTGAGCAGGAGGCCAGAGGAATAAACAAGTCCTGGCAACAGCTTAACGCCGATGCGCAGGATCGCGCCTTGTGGAAGAGAGTTGTTTCTGTCCTATGCCCCTACAGGGGGTCTTAACAGGAATTTGATTGATTAAATATAGTGAAAAGTACAATTTGTAAGGAAGGTGGTAAAGGGAGTGAGTGGTTCTTAGTATTTTTTCAGAAACAACTACAAACATTATGCAATGAACTTCTCTCAAATTTTAGACCAGTAACATTGACACTCTTCAAGAAAATCGACTTGATAAAAAAAAATTGTTTCCCTGAAGTTTTGTTTTTCGCATTCCATGATTAAAATAGCTTAAAAAATGCAAAAAAAAAACAAAAAAACGTCTGCCGTACATGTACGCTCAGCGCACATTAACACCCAAACCCTTCAAGATAGAAAGTTCATTACTAGGTACATTGTAGAAGGTTGCGAATATCAGGCGGACACCCATTTTGTGTGTGTAAGAGTTAAGCGGGAGACGGGGGGAGCGCTAAAAAACTAAAAACTCAAGCATAGTTCTAGCTAGGAAGTTGAAAATCATCACATAGAAAGAACCCGTCTTTGTAACTTGACAAACTTCAAAAAAATAATTAATTTTTTTAATCCATTGGGGCTAAAAACAAAATTGTCGTCCAATTTTTTTCTTAAATGATTATATTTTCGAAATTACTTACCTTAAAAATTTATATTTTGAGGCTATTACGGTGGAATATAGATCCACCAAAATTATCTTAAAAACATAACAGAATTATGATTGGGCTTAAAGCCCAATCAAATGATACTCTAGATGAGATGGAAATGACTTTAATATACCGAATAGTGAATAGAGACTTTTGCATGGGAGGTAGTAGAAGTAGAGAAGGAGGTTTGGATTTTTCGTACATGACACCGAACATGGCATGCAAAATGTTTTTTGCTGAATTTAAAGTTTTTAGTTTTCATTATTTTTAAAGAAATTGGTCATAGATTTTCTGAAATTGGGACATTTGTATGAGAGGTGGCAGAGGAACTGCAGCGTTTAAACTGATTTTGAAACTGCTTATCATCATCCTTATCACCATGCTTTGATTCAATTTCAAAGTCGATAGCTCTCATATACTGGAAGGAGAAATGCTTTTCTTGGATTTATAATATAGATTTTTGTATGGGAGGTGGTAGAAGGAGTAAAGCGGAGCTGATAATTTTTTCTAACACTTATTTCAATTGTTAAGAAATAAATTCTGGCAAAATTTGAAGTTTGTTCTTTTTCTAGTTTGAATGGAAATCGATAAAATGTATTTAACAAAAATTAAGCATTTGTATGGGAGGGGATAGAAGAAGTGTACGGATCAAAAAAAAAAATTTTCGCATTACTAACATTTCTATTTGTTTACTTTATACAAAATATCAAGTTGATAGCTTCAACAGTTTCGAAGAAAAATAATTTAATTTAAATTTCAAAATTTCGTGAAATTTGTTTGAGAGGGGGTAGAAGGAGTGAGGTAAAGATGATAATTATTCTTAAAATAAATTGCAATTATAGTAGAATTAATTCTGGCAAAATTTAGTTTTTTCAGCTTTACTAGTTTCAATGAAAATCGAAAATATGTATTTTTCAAAATTGTCCATTTGTATGAGAGGTGGTAGAAGGGGTAAGGGGATCGGGTCAATATTCCGTGATTTTAATGACATTTATATCATAATACTTTGACCTAAATTTCAAGTCGATAGCTTAAATAGTTTCAAAGAAAAATCAATTTCTTAATATTTCGAAACTTCATGAAATTTGTATGGGAGGTGGTAGAAGGAGTGGGGGATGTAGCCCATTCACGAACTTAAAGTTACTTTTTTGCTAAAAATGACACACAAAAATTTTTAGCACTATAGCTCAAAGCTTTCGAGAGTTATGCTGTAGACAGACGCACAGACAGACAGACAGACGGACAGACGGTCACTCGGAATCGAGGTTTTTGAGCGACAACAAATATTTCTGTACCCTTGGCGGCTCTGTGCGAGCAATATTTCTTAGCGTTACAAACGGTAAGGCAAACACAATATACTCTCAGATTTCATCTAGAGTATAATAAAATAATTGTAGGAGAGGATCAGGAGGGGAGCAAATACAACACTTAAAAATGAATATCTCGACTATCTATTAAGTTGTGTAATTGAAACTTGGAACATTTATTAAGCTATACTCTCGAATTACGATAAGAATATAACATTTGGACAAAATAGTATTGGGCGAAAATGAGGAGCATTTTAAAAATAGTGCACTTTCCAAAATTTGAAACCGTTACATCTCAAAACTGAGTACAGATATCAAATTGAAATTTCGTCAGATTGTAGAAATACATGGTCTCAAATTTTGGTAAATTAAAAGTTGGTGAGTGTAAGGGCAGGGAGTTGGTAAGCAAAAATATGGAAAATTTTGATTAATTTTTTACGGTTCAGGTCAAAGATCCAAAGTTTATATTTTCAATGTGGATACATCTATTTGATATTGAAAATTTAGGAATATAGGAGATAGGAATCGTAAAATTTATGATTCAGTTTTATTTCGTTTCTCTTGCAAGCTGCTCGTACGAAATGTCTAGTTCGTAGCTTTTAATTTGTTGGCTATTAGTTTATTT
The DNA here is from genome assembly GCA_963669355.1 of Chorisops tibialis. Lineage (NCBI taxonomy): Eukaryota > Metazoa > Arthropoda > Insecta > Diptera > Stratiomyidae > Chorisops > Chorisops tibialis. The sequence goes on along the minus strand of OY770263.1, from coordinate 163,053,894 downwards.
ATTAAAATTGGTTGAAATCACTACTTTTGTATGGGAGGGGATAGAAGTATAAGTGCGATCTCAAAACTTTTCACTTTTCATTTCAACTATTTTTCAAATTTGTTAAGCAAAATTTCAAATCGATACCTTCTCATGATTAGGTGTTAATTAATTTCATAATAATAATCGAAAAAATAATTTTGTATGGGAGGAGGTAAAAGTTTTGAAGATATTCGACTAGTAAATATTTCGTGCATAAGGGATTTTTTTTAAATGCAATTCGAAAATTTTGAAGTCTCTACCTTAAAATTTTATTTAAAAATTTTATTCAAAAATTTTCAGTTTTTGTGTTTTTTTTTCATTGCACATAAAACATCTTGTGCACATAGACCGAGGGAGTCGGTGCATAACAATTGTGGAACAAATTATTATTATTTTTGTGTATATCAAATACGTGCAAAATTTAAACTTTTTATCTTTTACCAGAGCCCTAAAATAATTACTCAAAATTTTCGTCATTTTTGTTTACCACCTCGCTTCCCCTACGCAACTTAAATTTTTTACCAAAAAGATGGACTATATAGTTCTACAATCTAATTAATTTTTGTTTTGATATCTGTATTTAGTTTTGAGTTATAACGGTTTGAAATTTTGGGAAGTGCATCAATTTGGAAATGCTCCCTATTTCCCCCAATACTGCCATGACCAAATTTTATATTTTTCTTGTATTTCGCTAGTATGGCTTAATATATCTTTTAAGTTTTTAAGTGCACCTCTTGATCCTTACAATAATTAGCCTTTCTCTAAGCTGATTATGGTGGATCTATATGCGACCTTAATGGTCCGAAATATGAATGTTTTGTGGTAGGTAATTTCGAAGATATAATCAACCCTCTCAATACCCATGCCAATTTTCAGCTTCCTGTTTGCATTCGTAGTGGAGATATTAGCACATAAAGTTCTTGAATTTTTCCCTCTTCCCGCATCCCCCTTCCACCTCACACTCCCCAAAATTTAGATAATGGATCTCACTTTCTCAATAACAATCCACCCAAAAACGAACATTCTACCCCTAACGGTCTCATAGATAGGAGTCTAAATGTACGACGGACGGCGTATGGCGGGCCGAAAATATTTTTTTTGCATTTTTAGGCCAGTTTAGTCATGAAACGCGAAAAAACAAAATTTCAGGGTAACAACTTTTACTTTATCATTCTAATAATAAAGTATTGTGATCGACACAAGAAAAAAAAAATTTGGTACTCTGAAATTTTTTTTTTCGCGTTTCATGACCAAATTAACCTCAAAATGCAAAAAAAAACATAACAGGTGTACGTACTCTCGATGAAAGAGAAATTTTCGTATCTTAAGAAATTTTGTAGGAGAAGTGGTGGAGAGGGTGACGACATTGAACTATTTTTTTCACATGCCGCTAAGGTTGCTATCAAAATGTTTTATGCAAAATGTAAGATTTAAAAATTTAATAGGTACTGAGAAAATTAGTGTATTGGATTTAGTGAAGTAGTGCAGTTTGTATGGGAGGTGATAGAAGGAGGGGCGAGTTCTTAATGACTTTTCAGAAATACCTATGAACATCATGCTTTTGACATGTTTTAAAATGCAGATCAGTAGCATTCATACTTTTCAGGAAAATCGACTTTTTATAAAGTTATGAAATTGTGTCATTTTGTATGGGAGGGGTAGAAGCGGTAAAGCTAATCGTCTAATTTTTTTTAGTTTTACTAATAATTCTAAATAAATATCTAGTGCACAATTTCAGCTCGATCAATTGTATACGCAGTGAGTAAATTGGCTTAGAGCATTTCATGAAAAAGTGCAGTTTGTGTGGGAAGTGGTGGAAGGAAGTTTAGGACTCAAATAACTTTTGTATAGTAGATTTATATCATTATAAAAGTGTTGTATTCCAAATTTCAGATCAGTATCATATATATTTTTCGAGCAAATCGGTTTTTTGTCAAATTACGAAATTGTGTCATTTTGTATGGGAGGGGGTAGAAGGGATACAGCTAATCGTCTCAATTTTTTTAGTTTTACTAATAATTTTAAATAAATATTTCGTGCACAATTTCAGCTCGATAACTATTATACGCACCGAGTTAATTGGTTTAGAGCATTTCATGAAAAAGTGCAGTTTGTATGGGAGGTGGTGGAAGGAGGGGGAAGACACAAATTATTTTTATAGAGTAAATTGCAATCATCAGAAAAGTATTACATTCCAATTTTCAGATCAATGTCATTTGTACTTTTTGAGCAAATCCGTTTATTGTCAGATTACGAAATTATTATTTTTTTTTTTTTATTAATAATTAATGCAATACAATATACTATAATAGTTCTTAAATAATCTTTATGCACTACTCCTCCTTATAAGGTGGAATACCTTGTATTAGGAGTGAGGAGTTTTTTGCTGATTTTTTTTTAAGATAGTTTTCTTCAAGAATTTACAATTTTCAGTTGTTTACATGTAATATGTTACTTAAAAGACTAAAAGCTACTTGAGATAGTAATAATGAACAAAACTCCAAATTAAATCAATTCAAACAACTAAAAAACTGTTTTCGTACTTAGGAATTCATTACGATCCTATCTAAAATATACTAAAAAAGAAAAATGAAAAAAAGAAAAAACCATAAACAATGAAACAAAAATTCATATTCATATATCATATTCATATGTGTTCAATTAAAGATGTGTTCAAAATTCTGTGCTTCTGTTATCCTAATTTATAATTTCTGTATAATAGTAGCGCTTTATATATAATTTAAAATTCATAAGACTATCCGAGGTTCTAATGAAATTTGGCAAATTATTAAATAGTATAATTTCTCTATAAAAATAATGGCTTGTCCTAAGGTGGTTTTCTTTCGTGGCAGTGCTAATTCTTCGTTAGTGCCATTACGTATTATTAGTATTTATTGTGATTTGTCCTAGTTTAAGCTCCTTATATGTTTGAATAGTAGCAATGATATCGAAAATCTTATCAACACTGTGTACATTTATTATGGAGAACTATGTCTATGCGGCTTCTTCAGCAATGTTTTTAATAACGTTTTTTGCATAATTTCCAATGGTCTTATGTTTGATACAGCAGCGCTTCCTGAAGCTATAATACCATACTGTAATACAGAGTGTATTAGCGCAAAATGGAATGTTCTGACTGCAGTTTTTGTTAAGAATGTTCTTACAGTAAAACAGATCGGAATTAATCGCTTTAGTCGATTTACGGTGTTTGCAATATGAATATTCCATTCTAAGTGTTGGTCAAATATGACGCCCAGGTATCTAATATGGCTTACATTTCTAACAAGCTTACATAGATAGTGTGATGTACAGTTATCAGAATGAACTGTGATATGTAACGATGACGGAATAGCGCGACTGCTATGGGCAAAGACCATGTATGCACTTTTTTCTACATTTAGTGTCAGTAGATTAGCATCTAGCCACTTTTTTATTAATGTTAATGTTCTTATTCTAACCAAATCCCAACTATTGTCCTCTACGAATAGAACTGTGTCATCCGCGAACGATATTAATTCACCCTTTATTTGCTCCTGAAAAAAGTCATTGACATAAATTAAAAAGAGTAGTGGGCCCAGCACAGTTCCTTGCGGGATTCCATAATAAAAGGAAAGCTCATTAGTCGATTCTTGATTAATATTAACAATTTGCTTTCGGTTTGTAAGGTAGTTTGCAATCCAATCTATTAACCCTTGTTTGAAATTGAGCATGTGTAATTTGTTAATGATATTACAGTGTGGTATCGAATCAAAAGCCTTAGCTAAATCGAGAAAAACTGCGCATGGTTTATTTCCTCTATCTAAAGAAACATTTATTTTCTTGCTGAGTAATGCAATGGCATCATGCGTACTGTATCCCGGTCTAAAGCCAAATTGGTTGTTCGACAGAAGCTTGCTATTTTCAATATTGTGTTTAACTATTCGCTCTATGATTTTTGCGACGTTGGAAATCGGCGATATTGGTCTATAGTTACTGATATTAGACTTATCTCCATTTTTGAAAATTGGGGTGATTATGGCTTTTTTATATATATCAGGAAATATTCCTGTTCGTAGGCTGGCATTTATAATATGCGATAATGGTATAGAGATAAATTTACAGATGCGTTTCAAATATTAAATTGTAATCCCATCAAAACCTGGACTCGTTCCTTCATCTATACTCATAATTACTTTCTCGACCTCAACACCGCTAACATCCTCAACAGCAGAGTTATTATTTGTCTTGCTATTTGAATGGCTCAACACATAAGGAATTTTTTCTGCAAGTTTTTGACCTACGTGGACAAAATACTCATTAAAAATATTAGCTATCTCTTTGGAATTATGTTTTGAGTTAAGGGAGACACCATCATGAACGAAACTAGTAATTTGATTAAACTGTTTTGGATTACCTATTGCTGTATGGATCGTATTCCATACCTTTTTACCATCATTTCCTGCGTTTTTTAAGGTTTTTTGAAAAGACGAGCTTTTAGCAATAGATACAATATAATTTAGTTTGTTCCTGAATTTTTTGAAATATGATTTAAGGTGATCCTTTGACGGATGCTTTCTTAGGGCCTTGTGTCATTTTGTATGGGAGGGGGTAGAAGGGGTGGAGCGATTTGGCTCGTTCAAGAACTTGACTTTACTTTTTTGTTAAAAATGACGTATACAAAATTTGAACTTTCTAGCTCAACGCGTTCTCAAGCTAGAGAGGACACGGACAGACGGACACGGACAGACAGACAGACAGACAGACAGACAGAGAGACAGACAGACAGACAAACAGACAGACGAACGGACGGACGAACATTCGGTTTTGAGATTTTTGAGTGATTATGTGAACTTCTGTATCATTCATTTTTTTTCTCCGAGCCTTATTTCTTGGCGTTACAAACTTTGTGGCAAACTTATAATACTCTCAGATTTCATCTACCGTATAAAAATCCGTCCCGCCGTACGCCGTCCGCCGTACGCCGTACATATAGACTCATATCTCCGAAACCGTTAAAAGTAGAATGTTCGAATTTGGATGGATTGTTGATTCGGTAATTGAGATCTATTTTCTAAATTTTGGGTGGTGTTAGGTAAGGGAGAGGCAGGTGGAGGGAAAAGTCAAAAACTACACTTGCTAATATCTCCACCACGAATGCAGATAGGAAGTTGAAAATCAGTAGAGATATAGAAAGTGTTGTGGGACAAACTTTAAAAATAATTTATTTTTTTATCCATTGGCGCCTGAAAAGAGGGGGCTAAAAACAAATTGTCGGCCAAATAGTTTTTTCAAATGATTATATCTTCGAAGTTACTCATCGCAAAAAATTCATATTTTGAGACCATTAAGGTGGCATACAGCTCCATTGGAATCAGCTTAGAGAGTGGCTAATTATTGCAAGGGGAAGGGTGACGGGGGGTGCGAAGAAAAACACTTAAAAATGAATATCTCAACTATCTCTTAAGCTATGTAATTGAAACTTTAAACGTATTTTAAACTATACTATGAAAATATAAAAAAATATAACATGTTGAAATAATAGTAGTGGGGGGAAATGGGGAGCATTTAAAAAATGGCGCATTTTTCAAAATATTAAATCCTTGTATCTCAAAAAAGAGTACAGATATCAACTCGAAAATTTGTCAGATTGTAGAAATACATAGCGTTTAATTTTGATAAAAGTTTTAAGTTGGGAGGTGTTAGGGGAGGGAGGTTATAGGCAGAAATGTCGAAAATTTTGAGTGATTTTTTTAGGGCACTGGTGAAAGATACAAAGATTAAATTTTGCATGTAGATACATCTATTTAATATACATAGAAAAATAATAATAGCTTGATCCATAATTGTTAGAAACCGAGCCCTCCGGTCTAACGTGCGCAAGGTGTTTCATGTACATTGAAAAAAACACATAAACTGAAAATTTTTGAGTGAAATTTTAAGGTAAGAACTTGAAAATTTGCGAAATGCATTTTAAAAAAATCTCTAAATGTACAGTATATTAACTGGTTGAAAACCTTTAAGACTTCTACCCCCTCCATTACAAAATTATTTTTTCGACCATTTTCAAGAAATCAATTATCACCTAGCTATTAAAAGCTATCAATTTGAAATTTCGCATAAGAACTTACAAAAATAGTTGAAATGAAATTACTTTAAAAGTTTTGAAATCGCGCTTTCCCTTCTACCCCCTCCCATACAAAACTATGATTTCGACCAATTTCATTAAATCAACTAATAACCAACAAACTAAAAGCTACGAACTTTAAATTTTGTACAAGCACCTAACAAAAGAAACAAAATAAGACTGTATATCAAATTTTACGATTCCCCTACCTTCTCTACCCCCTCCCATACAAATGTTCGGTTTCGTGAATGTAAAATACACTGAATTTTATCTATATATTGACTTTCCACTCATCCGCAACTTGTCCCAAGAATAATAAAGTTTCGCCCAACTTGTTGGCAGTTAATTTTTTTTGTGTCGATCACAATACTTTATTATTAGAATAATAAAGCAAAATTATTAACATCCACCCACCCTTGCTTCCACTCCTCCCTTCTCCCCTCGTAAGGAATCAAACTTGCATAAATAAACTAATGAAATATTGATTATATGTACTGGAGCTATTGATCGTATTCGCAATTAATTGTTGAATTGACAACAGCCCTGACCTAGAATCCACTTTCACTTAGCACGCTAATCTGCATATTAATTTTTCATGCCTCCTCAACTTGGCCCAAGAATAATAAAGTTGCGCCCGACTTGTTGGCAGTTTATATTATAGTTACTTTTAAATTAAATAAACTGCCAACAAGTCGGGCGAAACTTTATTATTCTTGGGACAAGTTGCGGATGAGTGGAAAGTCAATATGCAGGTTAGCGTTGTTAGGGAAGGCTAACTGAAAGGGAGTTCTTGGGCAGGGCTGTTGTCAATTTAACAATATTTAATTCGTTTCTGCAAGTTTGGGTTTTTATGAGGGGAGGAGCAGGGGTAATAGTAAGGGTGGGTGGATGTTAGTAGCTTTTTAATTAATTGCTTGAATCACGTTCAATATTCTCAAGGTGCTTGTATAAAATTTCAAGTTCGTAACTTTTAGTTTGTTGGTTATTAGTTCATTTAATGAAATTGGTCGAAATCATAGTTTTGTATGAGAAAGGGTAGAAGGGCAAGCGCGATTTCAAAACTTTTAAGGCAACTTCATTTGAATTATTTTTATAAGTTTTCCTGCAAAATTTGAAATTGATAGCTTTTAAGAGTTAGCTGACAACTTATTTCTTAAAAATGCTCGAAAAAATAATTTTGTCTGGGAGGGGGTAGAGGAGGGAAGGAAATCGTAAGACTTGTGATGCAATTTTCTTTCTTTTCTGTTGTAAGATGCTCGTACAAAATTTCAAGTTCGTAGCTTTTAATTTGTTGATTATTAGTTGATTTAATGAAATTGGTCGAAATCATACTTTTGTATGGGAGGGGGTAGAAGAGCAAGCGCGATTTCAAAAATTTTAACGTAATTTCATTTAAATTATTTTTGTAAGTTTTTACGCAGAATTTCAAATTGATAGATTTTAATAGTTAGGTGATAATTGATTTCTTAAAAATGGTCGAAAAAATAGTTTTGTATTGGAGGGGGTAGAAGTTTTAAAGGTTTTCGACCAGATAATATTTCGTATATTTAGAGATTTTTTTTAAATGCATTTTGCAAATTTTCAAGTTTCTACCTTAAAATTTCTCTCAAAAATTTTCAGTTTATGTGTTTTTTTCAATGCACATAAAACAGCTTGTGCACGTTAGACCGGGGGGGTCGTTTATAACAATTATAGATCAAGTTATTATTATTTTTCTTTGAACATCAAATAGACGTATCCACACGCAAAATTTAAACTTTGTATCTTTCACCAGAACCCTAAAAAAATCACTCAAAGTTTTCGACATTTTTGCTTATCATCTCCCTCCCCTTACACCTCCCAATTTAAAATTTTTACCAAAATTAACCATTATGTAGTTCTACAATCTGATAAATTTTTGATTAGATATCTGTACTCTTTTTTGAGATATAAGGATTCGTAATTTTGAAAAGTGCGCCATTTTTAAATGCTCCCCATTTGGGGGGCACTACTATTATTTCAAGAAGTTATATTTTTTTTTGTATTTTTCTAGTATAGCTTAATATAAGTTTTAAGTTTCAATTACGTAGCTTAAGATATAGTTGAGATATTCATTTTTAAGTGTTTTTCCTTGCACTCCCCCTGACCCTTCCCCTTACAATAATTAACCACTCTCTAAGCTGATTCCAATGGAACTATATGTCGCCTTGACGGTCTCAAAATATGAATTTTTTACAATAAGTTATTTCGAATATATAATCATTTTAAAAACAATTCGGCCGACAATTTGTTTTTAGCCTCCCTTTTCGGACGCCAATGGATAAAAAAATTAAGTTATTTTTAAAAGTTGTCCCGCAAACTCTTCTATATGTGTGTTGAGTTTTAGCTTCTTAGCTGTTACCATGGTTGAGATATTTGAATTCGTATTTTTCGGCTTTTGCGCTCCCCCGCCTCCCCCTGAACGTGTACACCTCCAAAAATGGGTATCTGCCTGAGATCTGCAACTATCTACAATCCCCCAAAAATGAACTTTCTATCTTGAAGGGTTTGGGAGTTAATGTGCGCTGAGCGTACACACCGGCGTACGGCGGACGGCGTATAGACAGACGGATTTTTTTTTTGCATTTTTAGGCTAATTTAGTCATGAAACGCGAAAAAACAAAATTTCAGGGTAGCAAATTTTTTTTTTTCCAAGTCGATCACAATACTTTATTATTAAAATAGTAAAGTAAAAGCGAAATCACGCACTTCAATATATAAGTGGTAAGGAAAAAACAGTTTGTGGAAGGAGCTCGAGCCCTCTAGGGGCTAACACCCCGTTATTACGCCACTACCGGGAGATGTCCTTCTCGCTTCATCACAGAACATTTCTAAATATTTTATTCACTGTGATTTGAGATGAATTTTGGTGAAAGTAATGAAAGTTAATAAGAGTTAAAGAGAGAAAGAGAGAGAGGGGGAGATAGAGAGAGTTCTAAGTCCACGGTAATTACATGTAAAGCGTCCTTTTATTATTACTTGAATTCGTAAAGAAGTAGATAGATTCGAAGACACTTAATTATAATTTTGGAGCATCAAAATTTAAAAGGAGATTTCACATCTTTTTGATTGCCAAATATCTTTAAAAAACAAGAATAATCCCTATTCCTCTCATGTGACTTGAATATCCATCTTTCGAATCATAAGCGCATAAGGACGTGCTTCCTTACCCGTAATGTCCTTCAATACTGCTTCGTTTCTCGACATGCAGATATCGTTTTCTCCGATGTAAGAGATATTCTTACCTAACCAATTTTTATCCCCCCCTTTTTTTTTTTTTGGCTCGTATCATCCGTTTTACTAGATTCTTTTTTTTTTGTTCATCCTAAGTTTTATGCGAAGAGTAAGATTTACAATAAGAACGGAAAACCTTCGGACCAATTTCTTTAGTGAGAAAGAGTAGATAAAGTTTTTGAAGCTCACCTTCAGGATATATTTTATATTGGCAAGCTTGAATACCTACTATCTAGATTCTAAAGTAAAGAGCGGTCTTCTCTAGTTACAGTAGGGATATAGTGTAGAACTATCTAACTGGTGCAACCTGTACCCTGGATATGTGTGTGTGTGTTTGTTACCTTTAGCTAGTAAAATTGTAATGCATAAGATCTGGTTTTGAATAATTCATGAATGCATCTCAACTTCTTGTATGCAGATTTTATTCGTCAGGGACTATTATTTTCTTCAACAAAGTGTATAAGGTCCATGGGTTAGAAGGAATGACAGGGGAAGGAAGACTAAAAATTTTTAAGTAGAGAACTACTAAAGGGAAATTTTTCTATTTTATTCGAGGACGAGTTTGTGATAAAAGTTGATCGTTAAAATGGTAGTTTAGGAGATAAATGCAACGTTTTATTGGTCTTTTGAAATTCTTCAAGGCATATTGATTCTCGAAAAAATGTTGATGCCCTTGCAATATGATATATTTATGTGTTCGCCCAACAGCATTGCTTCAGGATCAATTATTTCGAGATAAGCAAGAATCGGAGGATTGCAATTAGATAATATTGTATTTTTCTGAACATGAAATGCATTGACAGTAGATTAGAGGTAACTTGCAAGAGGTACCTACCTCAAAACTGCTTTGAAAAATTTTTTTTTAATCAACAATTACAATGAATCTTGAATTACAAAGTTTTCAGCTATTTTGCAGCAGTTTCTGCTGCATTTTTTCCATTTAGAAATCGCATTCAAAAAAACCAATAAAAGACTATTTTAGCAGCTCCTTAAGAATTAATTGCCCCATATTCTTCGCTTTTGACTGAGCAATTCACACAATTCCAATACGCTTTAATAATTTACTCTACTTGACATTTTTATTCTCGACATCTTGTATATTTTTCCGTTTTTTTTTAGTATTTTCTTTGAATCCATTAAAAGTACAATAAACTCTAGCACACTTCATTTCATTTTAAGACGGTAGAAAAGAAGCTGGAAAATTTACCCAACCTAAGAAAGTTGCTTGGTGCTTGATTTTTTTTACACACACAGTTCATCATACCGCATCCGCACGGGGTATAAATATTTGCATTTGAAAATGAGGAAAATATTTCCTCATCGAGAGTGACGTTACCGTGAAAGGAAAACTAAAGGGAAATGAATGAAGATGGACGTTATTTCTCTTTGAAGTGACATCAAAAAGTAGTTACAGTTTTTCTTATTTTTATCCTCAAGAGAAATGGATTGCCATGGCCGGGCAGGGACTTTTCAATATTTCTATTTACCTTATGGGGGTATTTTTGCGTCTTCTCCTTGAAGAGTATCATATCTTATTATAATTATGATGAAAACTGTTTACTTTTAAATGTGATGTAAATAGAATATTGAAGTTTTCAAATATGGGGAGGTGATTTGATAGAAAGCTTTTTGGGGGAACAAATTGAAGACTGTTAGAAAACTTGGGTCAGAGGGATTTTGAAAATAAACAAATTTCACGTAGAGTAAATAGCGTGTTTTATAATGAAAAGATTCCAGCCGATGCATAGTTCTACCAACTGATTGATTCGGACAAAATGTTAAAATACTAGAAGAGTATTCCTTTCATCACCGCAACTGCTGTGCTTTCGCAATGAGGAGACTTCCTCTCACCAGGTGATGGACGATAAAGTTGTTTCGTACGACCTGTGCCAAATCTTAACGAACCAACCATCAAGTAGTGATCGCTTTCCATTCAGTTTCACGATATAACTACGCTTAATGTAGAAATTTTCTACATCGGCGACTTGCATATAACCAAATCCTTGGAGATCAACATAAATTTCGATATGAGATACAAATTGATCATTATCAATCATATTTCAAAACCTATCTAATAAAACCCAACTCCCGAAAAAAAATCATTAAATTTATGTGACAAGTATTCAATTGTCCTCATGTCAGGATCAACAAAAACCGTCCTAAACTTTTCAATTCTTTATTTTTCATAATTTTTATTTCGTTTTTCAGAAACATAAAAAATGATAACCATTCGAAAATGGATGGTCTCTAACCTCGGCGAAATAAATGCTATTGTAGTTCAGTTTGACTGGTCGACATTTATTATACCATCACATCACACCAACCACCATCCACGATATATCCATTTTTTCTGCAGTCGCTTCGTATGAAACGGAAAACTCTATCAGACTATCGCCCAGATTTTCCAATTATTCTTAAAGTTTTCGTGCAGCTGAGTTCACTACTATAGCTCGCAACGTTCGTACAATTCGGGCAACATAGAAGTAGACAGAGCGAGCCACATAGACAAATTGCATGACAGTGACAAATGGGCATAAATGTCGGAGTTTACATTTTTCGACGAGCGTTGTACACATGTGTCCTTTTGATATCCTCATGTAATGTGTTCCTAAGCCTCGAGACATGACACCCGTTGAAAGGCGAATAATATCTCCCCAGAGAAGCAACTGTGTAGGAAATGACCCTTTAATACAATTTGACGGAAAGCCTTCAAGATTGGTGGTTGGGCGGTAATTTTTTTGGAGGGAAGTGTTTTTTTTTTTGGAACAAGCAATTAAAATTTTGTCTTAGTGGTTTTCGTTTTTATACTCTAGATGAAATCTGAGAGTATATTGTGTTTGCCTTACCGTTTGTAACGCTAAGAAAGAACGCTTGCACAGAGCCGCCAAGGGAACAGACAAATTTGTTGTCGCTCAAAAACCTCGATTCCGAATGATCGTCTGTCTGTATGTCCGTCTGTCCGTCTGTCTACAGCATAACTCTCGAAAGCTTTGAGTTATAGTGCTAAAAATTTGTGTGTGTCATTTTTAGCAAAAAAGTAACTTTAAGTTCGTGAATGGGCTACAACCCCCTACTCCTTCTGCCCCTTCCCAAAAAAATTCATGAAATTTCGAAATATTAAGAAATTGATTTTTCTTTGAAACTATTTAAGCTATCAACTTGAAATTTAGGCCGAAATATAACGATATAGAAGTCATTAATATCACGGAATGTTGACCAGATCCCCTTACTCCTTCTACCCCCTCCCATACAAATGGACAATTTTGAAAAATACATATTTTCGATTTTCATTAAAACTAGTAAAGCTGAAAATATCCAATTTTGTCAGAATTAATTAAGTTATAATTTCAATTTATTTTAAAAATAGTTATCAACTTCACCTCACTCCTTCTACCCCCTCCCATACAAATTTCACGAAATTTTGAAATTTGAATTAAATAATTTTTCTTCGAAACTGTTACAGCTATCAACTTGATATTTTGTATAAAGTATACAAATAGAAATATTAATAATGTGAAAAAAAATTTTTTTGATCCGTACACTCCTTCTACCCCCTCCCATACAGATGCATAATTTTTGTTAAATGCATTTTACCGATTTCCATTAAAACTAGAAAAAGTACAAACTTCAAATTTAACCAGAATTTGTTTCTTAATAATTGAAATAAGTGTTAGAAAAAATCATCAGCTCCGCTTCACTCCTTCTATCACCCCCCATACAAATATCTTTATTATAAATTCAAGAAAAGCATTTCTCCTTCAAGTATATGAGAGCTATCGACTTTGAAATTAAATCGAAGCATGGTGATAAGGATGATGATAAGCAGTTTCAAAATCATCTTAATTGCTCCACTTCCTTTGCCACCTCCCATACAAATGCCTCAATTTCAGGAAAACTACGACCAATTTCTTTAAAAATAATGAAAACTAGAAACTTTAAATTCAGCAAAAACCATTTTGCATGCCATGTTCTGTGTCATATACGAAAAATACAAACCTCCCCCTCTACTTCTACCACCTCCCATGCAAAAGTCTCTATTCACTTTTCGAAAGAATTTGAGATGACATATTTTCCGGTGTATTTAAGCCATTTCCATCTCATCTAGAGTATCATATGATTGGGCTTTAAGCTCAATCATAATTCTGTTAAGTTTTTCGTAAGGCGAAGCTCGTTAGGTGTGAAGTCTTTCTGGATTGCTAATAACTACTATTATTTATAGAAAGAACCGAAAAAATAAGTATCAAATATGCTTTGCTTCGACTGAAATAGTTAACATAACCAATATACTGCAAGGCGAAAGGTGAGCCACGAATTAAGATCCGGATTGCTTTCTGACCGATGAATCAGCCACAGTGTTCTAGAACCCAAATGATACTTTATTTATTTTTCCCAGCTTCATTACCTGAGCTCAATGTCAATCGATTATTCGTTTTTGAGATTGTCACTGATCATATTTTTTCCGTGCTCTTCACAATCTGAAATATAAGAAAGGGGTTAAAGAAAAACTTATCTCTTACGAAGTTGTAGAGCATCTTGTGGTGGATAACTATTCAATTTCACGGACCTTATTTTGCATAAGCAAATGAAAATTACAAGCGAAAGGACTACGCTTCAAATTAAATAGATGCAATATTAATTATAAGATTAATAGTAGGGAATTTGACTAGGCTTAGGTCAGGACAATAAAACAAAACGGAATGAAATGCGCGATAATATTTTGTAGTTGCCGGACGAGAACATTTAGAACTGCGTCGAAAGCCGGAATATGTATGTTTGAAACACATTTATGTACGAAAGATTTTACTTATTCGCGTACTAAATACGTGAAAGGGGCCCAGTTTGTGTTACACGATTAGCTGCGCAAGAGGATCTTTGCAATGCTCGGCATAAACGCATTAGTTGCTTTTTGTAGCAATCTTTTGTGATGGTTTCACCCGGTTGTAACAGCTCATAATGCACCACGCCGAGCTAGTTACACCAAATAAACAGCATGATTTTCGAGCCATGGATGTTGGGCTTGGCCGTCGATGAATGGCTGCGGTATCCCAACGATTTTTTTCGCTTCGGATTATCGTAATGGACCTCTGTCTCATCGCCAGTGCCGATGCGATGCAAAAAACTATTTCTTTTTTGCCGTTCGAGCAGCTGTTTGTATGTTAAAAAACTACGTTCGACGTTTCTTGGCTTCAACTCGTGTGGCACCTAGTTTCCTTGCTTTTGCGTCATTCCCAAGCTTTTCAAGCAATATGAAATGGCTGGTTGATTCACGCCTAATGAATCTGCAAGTTGTTGTTGCGTATGGAATAAATCTTCGTCCAGCTATACCACCAATCCTGCGTTTTCAAGTTTTTTTATCGCTCCGGTACGGTCCTTGCCTTCCACGCCGAAAACACCCATTTTGTAGCGTTGAAACCATTCAGCCGCAGATTTTTTTGAATTGAAGGCATAAGACAAAACTTCCCGCAGATGGCGGTTATTTAGCTCAAACTTCGACATTTTCGCGCACAAAAAAGTATATGACACCGATAAAACTCGCAAATTTAATGACGATGAGTTGTTACCATGAGACGTTTATAATCAGCCATTATTAATCCTCATTTACTGCTGGCACCATCTATTGGAAAATGGCGGATTTCAATTTCTATTCCCAATCATTTTAGTGAAGCACGGCGGCAGATGTCCCCTTGCGAGTGAAGGCCAACATTAATTCTTTGTAAATAACCTAAACACACCCCTTATGAGTTTTATTCATTCTCCTACCAAGACGTAGCAAAAATTGTTGGAGTATGCCCAATTCTACAATAATCACCTAAAAGCTCTTCTAAGCATGATGTTGGAATTTCCAAATAACTTAAAAGCCCTTTTCTAACCATTTCTTGCTACTATTGAACTGTCAATATTACAATTTCGAGATATTTTAGTTTTCCTCGATCGGAATCGCAAAATGATTCCACTCTGTATCATTTTTGCGAGAAAAGAGGGAAAACGCCGGTCAAAATGTAACAATCGACCGCCTTCGAACTCTTTGTGATGTCTCTCAACCAATAAATATTCGTCAATAATCCGTGCACCTTCTAGAAGGACTCTGCTGTGGATCACATGGTCAAAACGATGAAACTATTATTCAGAAACTGCGTTCTTCCGGACTTCATGTTATTGATTGATTGAGTACAGACCTCAATCCGTTGACTTTTAAGTTTAAGTTTCTGTTAGAGGGCATGGTTTGCTCTATTTGTCACAGAAATATTGAGTCTTTGATGCGAGCACAATTATTCCATGCATGAGGTGCTTACTGCAGTCGAAGAGAGGCTAAATGAAGTCGTTCCTTAAGGGGCGGTATATACCGAAACGATGCTTTCATTTAAAACTGGATATTTTCTTATGGTCATTCCTGACAAACCACGCACCATAATGAAAATTATTTTTATCATGTTAATCTTTGATAAGTGTACTATCGACATTGAACAAGTTCTTAAAATTATAGGGTGTACAACTTAATAACCGGAATTTTTTTAGCGAAATTTGTTGCTTTATTGTGGAAAAATCTTACAATATATTTCATTCAAAGTATTGTCCATCGGAAGCTACAACATTTCCCCATCTTTCAGGCAGTTTATGAATTCCTTCCCAAAACAATTGCGCCGGCTTGGCGGCCAAAAACGAATCTATCCAATTTCGGATGCCTTGCTCTGAAGTGAAGCGTATTCCGGTTAGGGCGTTTTGCATCGAGCGAAATAAATGAAAGTCAGACGGAGCAAGGTCCGGACTATAAGGCGGGTGGGCCAAAACTTCCCATCCACTATTTTCCAAATAGTTTTTCACGGGTCTTGCAACATGCGGCCGAGCGTTGTCGTGATGAAAAATTATAGCCTCGTGTCTGGTCGCATATTCCGGGCGTTTTTCGATGATTGCACGCTTCAAACGTATAATTGTGTTCGGTACACGTCACTTGTGATTGTCTGGCCCACTTTCAACAACTCATAATATAACGGCCCCTTCTGATCCCACCAAATACACAGCATAACCTTGGCGCCATGGATATTTGGCTTCGCCGTTGATTCGGCTGGTTGGCCGGGCTTCATGTATGACTTTTGGCGCTTGGAATTGTCATAACGGATCCATTTTTCATCCCCAGTCACGATCCGATGCAAAAATGATTTGTTTTTATGGCGCGCAAGCAGCATTTCAGACATACAGAAGCGCCGTTCAACGTCTCTCGGCTTCAACTCATAGGAGACCCAATCACCTTGCTTTTGAATGTATCCGGCGGCTTTCAAACGTTTCGAAATGGCTTGCTGAGTCACTCCCAACGATTTGGCAAGTTCGCCTTGCGTTTGACACGAATCCTCATCGAGTAGCGTCTCCAATTCTTCGTCTTCAAACTTTTTTGGCTGTCCTGGGCGTTCTTTGTCTTTGATGTCAAAATCGGCATTTTTGAAGCATTCAAACCATTCAAAACACTGTGTTTTCGCTAAACATCGTCGCCATAAACTTTTACAAGCAAACGATGACTTTCCGCAGCAGTTTTCTTTGCAAAAAAATTACCCAACAGAACCTCCCGCAAATGCTGTCTTTTTCTCCAATTTTCGAAGTTATTCATCGTGAAAAATAATAATGATGCACACAAGATAAAATTGTTTTGTTGACTGATTTTGATAGCTGTCAAATGTACCTTTAAAATAACATATATATAAAGTTCGAGCTTTCACGATATTTGTTAGTACGGACATCTAGCGTCAAATTCCGGTTATTAAGTTGTACACCCTATATATTTAGGAAAAAAGCTATCAGCACAACTCCGGATTTGGTTTTTGAAAAACGCAAAAACTACACTTTTGGTAAGGAGTTCAGTCAAGCGATAACTGTATATATTTTTGCAATAATAATAGAAAAAGGTAGCGGGGAGGTAATGAAGTGACCACATTTATGATTTGCTTAAGTTTTGTTAATAATAGATAAAGTTAAAAAAGTGCATTTTGTATCGATTTTATTGTTCGTATTTATGCATTAAAAATCATGACAATGAATTTTTTTTTGATATCAAAGAATAAAATGATGTAAAGCTTATTCAGTGAATTCGGTATTAGGCTTCAGAGAAAATACTTCATAATTCTTTCAAAATCTATCAGTCAATTTCGCAAGGAAAATTCAATCTTAGTATGCCTTGAGATGGCGAACAGAGCAGAGGTTGGTCCTCGCCGATTTTTTCTCCTCCTCCTTTTATGCTCGATATTCTTACGGAGCTCTCTGCTCTGCTGCTGAATATTGAACAGATTTGTTGGGAAATCGTGTCGTACGGATAATTAAATGGCTTGTGTGTGTAAAAGGCTCTGAATTTATGATTTGGATGTCGCAGTTTCTACATATAGTTTTCTAGTCTTCTACCCCCTCCCATACAAAGTGACTCATTTTCAAAAACTTATAATAATCACATTTTCATGGAAACTATGAGAGCTATTAGTTTGAAATACATTATTTCTATTATAAATGCAATCTTCAAGTATATAAATAGTTTAAATTCCCCAACTCCTTCCACCACCTCCCATACAAACTAAACTTTTTCCTGAAATACTATACTCCAATTTTCTCAGTACGTATAACTTTGATCGAGCTAAGATTTTGCTATAAATCCTGAATTAGCATTTTTATTAATGTCAGGAAAAAATTAACCAATTAGGTTTACTCCAAATCCACAAATCCACGACTTTGCGAAAATTCGATTTTCTTGAAAAGTGTGAATGTTACTGTTCTGAAATTTAAAATATATCAACACATCAATTGCATGGTGATAATAGTTGTTTCTAGAAAAATTACCAAAAACCTCCCACTCCTTCTACCACCTCCCATACAAACTGCACTTTTCATGAAATACTCTAAACCAATTTTCTCAGTACGTATAACTTTGATCGAGCTAAAATTCTCTGAGGAATCCCTAATTAGTATTATTATTATTATCGGGAAAAATTAACCGATTAGCTCCACTCCTTCTACCCCCTCCCTTACAATATGACGCAATTCCACGACTTCGCAAAAACCCGATTTTCTTGAAAAGTGTGAATCTAACTGATCTAAAATTTAAAACACATCAATTGAATGTTGATTATAGTTATTTCTAGAAAAATTACCACAAACTCCCCACTCCTTCTAACACCTTCCATACAAATTGCACAATTTCTCTAAATCCAATGCACTAAGTTTCTCAAGTTACCTTTTCAATTTTTCAAGCTTAAACTTGGTGCAAAATATTTTTATAGCTACTCTAGCATGGTGTGAAAAAAATTAATTAAGTACTGTCATCCCTTCTATCACTCCCCACACAAAAATTCTTAAGATTACAAAAATTTCGATTTCATCGGCAGTATCATATAATGGGGCTTTACGCACAATCGAAGTCCTGTTATGTTTTTAAGCTTAATGTCTTTTTATTTGGGTTTTTTTTTCAATTTACACAAGCTACAACTGTTCACATGGCCTTAACACGTATACATATGATCTCGAATCGCGGGTTTGATTTGATCACGAGCCTGTCCCATACAAATGCGAGTATCACGGTTTCATTCTTAATAATTTATGGTTCTGATTCCAACGAAATACAAAGCATTGTTTTCAAAGAACCATCAAATTAAGCAGATTATTTATCCGACATAATGTACTACTAACTATAAACATTCTCAAAAAATGTTATTATTGCGATTTCTAAGCGGACAAAGTCGCGGGCAATCGCTAGTAAAGTACAATGAGCGATACAGAAAAAAATTGGTGTCATGAAATTTTGTCTTTTTACATTTCATAACTAAGCTAGCTAGCTAGGGTGTAGCCTAGTGGGTAGCGTGTTGGTCTTATAATGCGAAGGTCGTGAGTTCAAATCCCGGTCGGCGCAATATATAATTTCAACACATTGCCTGCTTGGATATACCTTGGTCACCTCAATCTATGAAAATGAAAAAAAGGTAGAAAGAGGTTTGTGCGAAAGCTAACAACCCTTCCACAATAAGTAATGAAAAATATTAAGGTACATGAATGTCAGGAGGCCAAGGTCTGATTGTAAAGAAGTAGTAGAAGAACTAAATTAGTTTACAAATGCTAAAAAAAATCCGCTTATCAGTCCGCCATGCAGATGGACTCATATCTCCTTGATCCTTATACATAGGATATTAATTTTTGGAGTAGTTTATAGATTGGGTGAGTGAATTTCATTACCTAAATATTAAGGATCATCAGGTGGTACACTCGCTTCCACTACGAATGCAGGTAGAAAACTGAAACTTATTGGAGAAAGGCAAAAATAAATAAATTTTTTATCTGATGGGGTCCGAAGAGGGGGGGATCTAAACGAATGATCGGCCTAATTTTTTTTCTATTGGTGTGAGTTGGTTTCCTATATACCCCGAAGCTTCGTATCATTTCCTTCTACGTGAATATCCAAGAATGGCAGTTTCCCGTTGCTTTCTGTTTCCATGGTGAACTTATTTTTCTCATGGTGTAAGTTCAGGTGTGCTAGAAATTTGTTGAACTCTTCTTTTCCATGTTGCCAAATGATGAAGGTGTCGTCAACATACCGTAGATACAATTTCGGTGTTAATGGAGCTGAGCCCAGTGCGTTCTATTCGAATTTCTCAATAAAAATTTTCGCTACCACAGTTGGAAGTGGAGATCCCATTGCCGCTCCTTCCGTTTGCTTGTAGAATTTCCCTAGAGCTGAAAAGAAAGTATTATTTATACAAAATTCTATAAAGTCATAGCTGTTGTCCAAAATGAGTTTTCTGATGGTTTTCTGATGGTGTCTTTTATCGGGATATTGGTGAACAGTGATTCCACCTCTAGGCTGACTAAAATATCCATTGGTTTCAAGTTGATTTCCTGAAGAATCTCTATTAGATGAGCGAAATTTTTAACAGAGCGCGATGTGTTACCTACTAGTGGGCGTAACTCAGTCGCGAGAGCCTTAGCCAGTCTTTGAGTAAGCGATTGCACCGAACTGACGATGGGTTGAAGCGGGGTATTCTCCTTGTGGACTTTTAGAAGTCCGTACATTTTTGGTACATGAGGATTTAAAGGGATTAATTTGGCATATTTTTCCGCTACTATTGGATTTTTCTTGATAGATAGGGTTAATTTCTGGTGAAGGGCAGTGGTTGGATCTCTCTTTATTTCGGTATATAGTCCTGTTTGTAGAACTCATATACTCAAAACGAAATAAGCCCTACTATAACTTTTGTCATTTCTCCATTATATAATATGCACATACACTGGTGGTCAAAATAATAAATACACCCCTAAGTTTCTTGTAAAACATCTATTTTTTCAGCTGGAAATGCTTTTCAAGTGACGTAATCAACTGCAATGAACCATTAGATTGGGAAGCCATTGTTTTAAGTAGCAAGCCTGTTCATATGTTTTATGCGGACATGTCAATTTGAATTGGGTAGTCAAAGGACCACTTTCACATTGGACAAAATAATAAATACAGTGCTTTTAAATAAGTACTTTCGGGCTAATTTTTAATTTTTTTTTTCCAAATTTATTTTCTTTCGAGTAAGTTAAGTGAAAACTTTTCTAACAAGTTCAAATTATCTGATTTTGTAATAATTCTTTAGTTCAAACATGGGCCGAAATAAGCACTGTTCCGCAGAAAAGAGGATCGAAATGCAACGCCTAAGGGACTGCTAATCTCTTCGAAAGACTGCACAAATTTCTCACTGCTCTTTGGGAATGGTCCAGAATGCCACGAAGGAGAAGAATGATAAAGAAAATCGTGGCCGACGACGGAAAACCACTCCATCATTGGATCGAAAAATTGTGCGCGTCTCTAAAAGGAACCCTTTTGCGTCTTCGGTCGTGATTTTGCGGAAAACAAATGCAAAAGTCAGTGCTAGAACAATTCGTGGAAGATTATTGGTCGCAGACTTACCAGCCCGAACACCAAGAAAAGTGCCTCTCCTAAGTAAAAAAAACATACGAAACCGATTAAATTTTGCAAGGGCCCATTCAGATTGGAGGAGGCACGAGAAAATGGCAAAATATTCTCTGGAGCGATGAGTGTTAGTTCAAAATCTTCGGATCGGACGGAAATGAATATGTTAGGCGTCCTCCCAACAAAACCATTTGTTCCACAATATACCAAAAATACCGTTAAGCATGGGGGAGGTGGCATAATGGTGTGGGTAGCATTTTCTTGGTATACGGTGTAGGCCAAATTCAGTTGATTGACGGGATTATGACCAAAGAAAGTTATTTGGACATACTAAAGGACATAATGCTGCCATTTGCAGAGGAAGACGTACCACTTCGATGGATATTTCAACACGATAATGATCCGAAGCACACTGCAAAAATAGTGACGAAGTGGTTGCGGCGCAAAAAAATGTCGGTTCTCGATTGGCCAGCGCAGTCACCGGACTGTAATCCTATTGAGAACTTGTGTAAGCAAGTCAAGGATAAGGCTTATGTACATAAACCCAGAAATAAGTTCGAATTGTGGACTGCAGTAAAAAGAGAGTGGCACCTGATTTCAAAAGAAAGCTGTAAAGTTGCAAAGAAATTCTTAAAAATAAGGGTCACGCAATAAATTACTAAATTATAAAAAAAAAAATAAAACTGAAAACTTCTCTTGAAAAGAATTGTATTTTTTAATACAATTTCTCATACTGTATTTGTTATTTTGTTCACTCAATAATTATGATAATGAATCCAAATCGAAATATATTAAAAACCCTTAACAGGTAAGACGCTTTTTTTCCTACTAATATGTTCTACATCAGCGTATCGTTTCAATAGACTGGCTTAACTTACAAGGTATTGAAAGCTAAAAAAATAGATGTTTTCCAAAAAACGCAGACGTGTATTTATTATTTTGACCACCAGTGTATATGCATTATTATAATCATTACAAATACCTCAAAACGTGAGCGACATTATAAATTGTCCTTTGATTCTATATCATCTATCTGCACGTCTATCTAAATGCTAAATTACGCACAGATGATCAAAGGAATTCATTGTTGCTCCATTTCGAACTTGCAGGTAAGTTCATGCAAAATTCAAAACACACGAAATAGTTTCAGGATTTGTCCATCTTTTTCTTTTTTCTTCGTTTACTTATGTTTTCATGATTATCTTCCTTCACGTTCCTTCCCATCTTCTCGCTGCGATGCAACCAAATCATTCATCGAAAAGTTTCCCCTCCAGCACGAATTTACGTGACAATAGCTGACTGAAATCGAAGTAGTCTGTCGGTATATATGGCCCCTTAAGGTAAATGGCTGTCAATTCGAATAAGTTGTATTATTTGTTGACATTGAATAATTTTATTGGAAAAGACAAAAAAGTTTTACCCAATAACTTAAATTAGCGTCAATTTTCTTGTGTACCAATATTTATGACTTGGCTAGGTATTTATGGTTGTCTCCCATTGGGTGTCCAGTGGGCACATTACATTTCACGCCAATGTGGAAAACATGTCGCACAGACAGATGGTATATTCGTTATATTTTTCGATTTTTCAATTTTATCCACTTTAAGTTTATGCTTTATCTGAAGAGTCTGTGGGCAAGTCAGGCAACAATCTTAAGCAGGCAACAATCAAGTAGTGATCGATCTAAACATCAGCTTCCGCTACCCCCGTACATTCAAAAGACATTTTCTCCATCGGAGACATATGGCCAAATGAGTAACACCGTCAGGCAAAGCCCAAAATGTTTTATGATGATCCGTGCGTGGAAGAAGGGTTCTTCCGATATACATTTGCATAAAGCTTCAAAACTTTACATAATTTGATCGCAAGTTTCTTATTCATCGTTTCCCAACAATTTCTAGTCCAATATTATGAGAGCTAGGTCTTCATATCTTCTGAGATGATAATAAAATTACCTCTTGGATCACGCTCGAAAACCATAAAATTTTTCACCAGGTGGACTTTGCATTTTTTGACGCGTAGTACTGCACTATGACCTTCCTTGGTCCGGCTCCTTCGAGACAAATAAGATTAGAATGTGTCTTATTTTTTAATATTTCGCATTTTTATAAGAGAAGGAATAAATTATTTCATCACTCTACTCAAAGAGCTTAAAAATCCCCCACATTAAAAAATATAATTAAATCCTTTTTCCGATTACAGCAGAGTATCTACATATTTCTCTTAAGACCACAACTTTTATCGCTCCATCCGCCCCACAAATATCTTTCACAATTAATTATAAAATTTAACAATTCTTCTTGTTAAGCTTAAAATATGTTGTTGTTGTTATTCCTTCATTTTAAAATCGCTTGATTTTTTTATTAGAAAACTGTAATCCCCAATCAAGCAAGGACTTTGTTGACTTGTGTGTAAAATGGGGGAACAGAAAAGTTATTACAAAAGGATTAGAAAGTTCTGTCTGCTGATGTTCAGAACTCTGAAGTACAATCAGTTGTTGTCGGGAGACTAAAGAGAGTGAGATGAAATAAAATTTTCCCTCTCCTCGAATCAAGGACATTTTTCGGCTCCCCCGCAACTTGTTTCATTCCGGAAAAGTTTTGTTTTCCACAGTTGTCTCAAGTTCTCACCCTCGTTTAATAACACCATCACCCTCTCTCCGATAGAGAGTCAAAGCAGCATCAGCATCCTTTCAACCCTAAATATCCTTTAGGTAAAGGCACGCGAAAATTTGTATGACTAGTAGAGTAGCAGTTGATGCTGCAATATACTTGTTTGCCTCGAAGGGATCTCAGAAAAGAGTCTCCAATTCAATTTCAATTCTTTGGCAAAATAAGCTGACACTTGAAATGCACCAATTCTTTCGTCCTTTCTGCATAAGCAAGCAGTCATAGCAGCTTTACTCTCACTCGCTCCATTTTATTCTCCATTCCCAGTCTGCCCTACGGCCTTCAATGACTCCCTCTCTTTTATCATTTCAACGAAAACTTAAAAGAAGAAGATTGCGGGTTTTTGCATACAAGGATTCTCATCGAAGCGGTTTTTTGAATTTCATTCTTGAAGTTTAAATTAAATATTTTTCGCGGCAAATCGGCTTTTATGATTTCATATTTTGAATTTAATAACGTGATTTCTTGTTAGAATTAAGGATGTTTAGTTGAAAGTGTGTAACAGATTAGGGGTAATTAAATGTTAAGCTTTTGGGAATAAATAAAGAGACAGCGTTTTTACATTTTGAAAGTTTTTGATTGCATGGAAGAAAGTATGTCGAAATAGAAATTTTGAGCTTGAAATCATATAGCATTCCTCAAAACAAACAAAATTGTGGTTGATATACAGATTTTACGAATTTGAGCAAATAGTTTATTTGTAAGTTGTTAAATATGTTCATATGTATGTAGGTGTAATGTATTCACATAAAATTTGTTCTTCCTCGCGTACATATTGCCAATGCCCAACTTTAGCCTTCACATCATAGACAATATTCTTTCATATTTTAAAATTCTATATTATTTGCAGCGATTTGTTTGTAAATATGTGAAATTACGAATTTTCACGACTGTGTAACTATGTACTAAATTCAAGGACGAAAATATGATTTTTTAAGTTTTTTCATCTTAATAATAATTTTCTATTAGCCGATCCTAGGGTGTAGCCAAGTGGATAGCGTGTTGGTCTACAGTGCGAAGCTTGGGAGCTCAAATCCCGTTCGACATATTGTATAATTTCAGCACACGACTTATTTAAGTATATCTTGGCTTCCTAAACCTGCTGAAATTTGTACATACAAGATTGTGCGAAGTGCTAACAACCCATTCACAATAACAAATATAACGTTAAGGAACCTGAAAAGCAGGATGCCAAATCCTGATTTGAGCTATAGTGTTGTTGAAGTTGACGAAGAAACTATCCATAATGAGGTTTAAGATATATACTTTCAAACCGTCTTTCAAAACATCAAAACAATATTCAAATACGAGTGATAATTGATCCCAAAACGAATAACATTCGATGCAATTTCCAATGAACCATCCTTTCTTTTGATACTACAGATTGATATCTTAAATTTCAAAATTCTCTACCAGACAATAAACATTTCGACCGCATACAAAACAAAAAGCATTGCTGTATGCTTCTCTTGATCTATAAATTCATTCATTAACTCAGAATTCAGAAGAGATGAAACCGGTCGGCCAGAAAGGATAGATTGGTACTAGTGGTGGACCAGGCTGGCTGATAGGGAATAAAATGTCGGCATTGAAATGACTCAAGCGTGCAGAAGTTCTGAAATTCAAACGTACATATGTATACATGAACATGATGTGTATCCAGGCCTATTACACACACGTTTTCCTCATATTCGATTATGTGGACGGTCCCGATTGGGTTGTAATATGGTTTAGAGTTAGAGTGTACAGCCGGACACACAAGGACGAGCTTCGTTCTTCTTTGGCATTTGGTTTACGTATACGTTTGGTTTGATTAATGTTTTAATTAACGGAATATGCACGCTACTAAGCCGCAGACAAGCTAGTCGAGTTACCTTACTCTTGGCAGTTGTAGTTGCAATGGTATTGCGAACCTCTGATATCCATGTTTTAATCGCTCTTCCGTGTAAATCAATCGAATCAGGAAAAGTATTCTGGACAGTAGTAGCGTATTTTTCTATAATTCTACTTTTGAGTCTTTTTTATTTATTTATTTATTTTTTGTCAACATTGTTTTAAACTGTGTCTAAGGATTCGGCTGGAATAGTGAATGACTGAAGCTTTATTATACTTAAGATGAAATCTCAGAGTATTATAAATTAGCTACAAAGTTTGTAACGCCAAGAAATAAGGCTCGGAGAAAAAAATGAATAATATAGAAGTTCACATTATTACTTAAGAATCTCAAAACCGAAAGGCCATCCGTCCGTCCTTTGGTCTGTCCGTCTGCCCATCCATGTCCCCTCTAGCTAGAGAACGCGTTGAGCTAGAAAATTTAAATTTCACGTCGTTTTTGACAAAAAATTATGGGCAAGTTCATAAACGGGCCAAATCGCTTCATTCCTTCTACCCCCTCCCATACAAAATGACACTATCACTATTCCGGAATTTGGCAATAAACTAATTTTCTCAAAAAGTATTGAAGCTATTGATCTGAAATTTAGAAAATTTCATTATTACAATAATCTCCTTCTATCCCTTTCATACAAAAGGTACTTTATCATGAAATAAACCGCCTATTTTGAAATTTGAAAAAAAAAGAGCGTAATGTTTTTTTGAAAAGCTCTGATGTTTTTATTTCAATAAAAAGTATTGACATGTAGGAGCAGAATATCTGACAAACACTGCACGACCGACAAAAAAAATAGGGCTATGTTCAAAATAAACTGCCAACAAGTCGGGCGAAACTTTATTATTCTTGGGACAAGTTGCGGATGTGTGGAAAGTCAATATGCAGGTTAGAGTGGTTAGGGAAGGCTAAGTGAAAGGGAGTTCTTGGGCAGGGCTGTTGTCAATTTAACAATATTTCATTAATTTCTGCAAGTTTGGGTTTTTATGAGGGGAGGAGGAGGGGTAAGGGTGGGTGGATGTTAATAGCTTTTTAATTAATTGCTTGAATCGCGTCCAATATCGTCTGTATAGAATGTGTTTCATAGACGAAGTTGCATAGAATTTTCATAGGATTCGGTGCATTTAACATTCACGAAACCAAACATTTGTATGGGAAGGAGTAGAGGAGGTAGGGGAATCGTAAAATTTGTGACGCAATTTTATTCCCTTTTTCTTGTAGTGTGCTTGTACAAAATTTCAAGTTCGTAGCTTTTAATTTGATGGTTATTAGTTGATTCAATGAAATAGGTAGAAATGATACTTTTGTATGGGAGGGGGTAGAAGGGCAAGCGCGATTTCAAAACTTTTAAAGGAATTTCATTTCAATTATTCTTATAAGTTTTTCAGCAAAATTTGAAATGGATAGCTTTCAAGAGTTAGCTGATAACTGATTTCTTAAAAATGCTCGAAAAAATAATTTTGTACGGGAGGGGGTAGAAGAGGTAAGGGAATTGCAAAATTTGTGACGCAATTTTATTTCCTTTCTCTTGTAAGCTGCTCGTACAAAATTTCAAGTTCGTAGCTTTAATTTTGTGGGTTATTAGTTGATTTAATGAAATTGGTCGAAATGATACTTTTGTATGGGAGGGGGTAGAAGGGCAAGTGTGATTTTGAAACTTTTAAAATAATTTCTTTGCAAATATTCTTATAAGTTCTTGTGCAAAATTTCAAATGGATAGCTTTTAATAGTTAGGTGATAATTAATTTCTTAAAAATGGTCGAAAAAATAATTTTGTATGGGAGGGGGTAGAAGTTTTGAAGGTATTCGACCAGTTAATATTTTATACTTTTAGGGATTTCTTTTAAATGTATTTCCCAAATTTTCAAGTTTCTACCCTAAAATTACATCCAAAAATTTTCAGTTTTCGTGTTTTTTTCGTTGCACATGAAACAGCTTGTGCCCATTAGACCGGGGTGGTCGGTTCATAACAATTGTGGATCAAATTATTATTTTTTTTCTATGTATATCAAATAGATGTATTCACATGCAAAATTGAAAGTTTCTATCTTTGAGCAGAGTCCTAAAAAATTCACTCAAAATTTTCGACATTTTTGCTTACCACCTCCCTCCCTTTACACCCCCTAACTTAAAATTTTTATCAAAATTATAAATTATGTAGTTCTATAATCTGACGAATTTTCAATTTGATATCTGTACTCAATTTTGAGATATAATGATTTCTAATTTTGAAAAGTGCACCATTTTTCAAATGCTCCCCATTTCACCCCACTACTATTATGACCAAATTTTATTTTTTTTTGTATTTCGCTAGTATAGCTTAGTATATGTCTTAAATTTCAATTACATAACTTAAGAGATAGTTGAGATATTAATTCTTAAGTGTTTTTCCTTGCACCCCCCGACCCTTCCCCTTACAATAATAAGCCTATTTCTAAGCTGATTCTGGTGGATCTATACGCCATCTTAATTGTCCCAAAATATGAATTTTTTATGGTAAGTAGTTTCGAAGATATAACCATTTCAAAAAAAGATTCGGCCGACAATTTGTTTTTAGCCCCCCCTTTACGGACGCCAATGGATAAAAAAATAAAATTATTTTTGGAATATGTCCCACAGCTCTCTCTATACGTGTGCTGATTTTCATCTTTCTATCTGCATTCGTGGTGAAGATATTAGCAAGTGTATATTTCGACTTTTTCCATCCCCCCGCCTCCCCCTTCCACCCCACACTCCCCAAAATTTGGATAATGGAGCTCACTTACCAAGTTAATAACCCACCCAAAAATCAACATTCTACCTTTAACGGTCTTGGAGCTACGAGTCCATATGTACGGCGTACGGCGGGACGGATTTTTTTTTTTTGCTTTTTTAGGCTAATTTAGTCATGAAACGCGAAAAAACAAAATTTCAGGGTAGCAAATTTTTTTTTTTTTCTGTGTCTATCACAATACTTTATTATTAAAATAATAAAGTAAAATGGTACACGTTGTCCCATTAATTGTGTTTATTTGAAAAGCTCTGATGTTTTTATCAATAAAAAGTGTAGATATGTAGGAGAAGGTATTAGACCACTGTTTTAAGCAAATAAACCTCTCTGGCAGCAAATTAACATAAACGGCACTATTGAAGCTTGCAAATAATATTAATTAATTAATCCTCGAGAATGAACCGGCACTATAAGACACTGAGCGTGCGTTCCATAATACTGCGCACGATTGCCGAAAATGTAACCGACGTTACTTCAGCAAAATAGATCATAGAATTATCCACGAAATTGAGAATACTATAGGTAACGAAACTATCACGTTTAAAGCTGAGAAAGTTTGTCCGCAGGAAGAAGTGTTATCTCCACTTTTGCTGTGCATGTCAGTAGACGATCTAATTAATCAGCAGCAATCGATTCGACTTGGTCATAACTATTAAGGCTAATTTTGAAAAATTCCTCATTGCAGCAATTGCATAGGGTCATGCAATGAGTGCTCAGCAAGGTGCCAAGATAAATACACAGGGATCAATCCCAGACAAGCCGTAATTCTTTCTGTTTCAAAAAAGTAAACTAAAATAGAAAGAAATCACTCAATAGAGGTTGAGACCGAAATTAAGTTATAGGCAGAGGCAAAATACCTCGTAGTACTATAGCACCGAAAACTGGTAAGAAGCTATTACTTGCAGAAAGTTCCAGAAAAAGCTACTACAGCTCTATTCTAGTTTGGTGAAACGAAACTTCAAACGAAAGCTGGAGCATAAGGAATAGCCTAACGTATATACACAGTGATCATAAGGCCAATAGTTTGTGATTGGTTGAAGAAAACGACACAAACAAGCACCGAAAACTTCCTAGAAGAGATCATGACCCACAGCAGGAATGGTCGTTCTCTTAGAACATACCATTACAATAATATTTGGTCGAAAACGGATGAAGGTACCGGTTCAAATATGTACGGGGCATACGCCAGGATATCGAGATCAAAGCCCAAAGAAACTTCTCGAATAAAAAAAATGCCATTCTTACGAACAACCATTCAGCAATGTATTCTCACACAGTGAAATCAAAACTGGTGGAGTAATGTCAATCAAAACTAGGTAACATCGATTCCTATAAAAGATTTTCCTGGTTAAGTGTGCCTAGCAATCAATACTATCGTATTAGGATCAGAGTCCTTCTGCGGGACTCCAACCTGTTTGATCAAAACGAGCATTAGCCAATGGACAGGACAATAGGGAAGCCATTATTGAACTGCGCTTCCAAAATTCAAGCAAGTCAAACCAAACCTTTCCAACAAACGAGGACAAGAACTGTATCCATCTGACAGAAATAAGGTATGAATCATAACCGAAATACCGACAATGCACTCATCGCTGAAAACTCACCTTAAGATACTGGGCAATGATACCGACGATCAATGCAGAATTTGCTTAATGTAAATTAAAAACAACAAGCACATTCTTGGCATAAGAGCTTTATCTTAAGGAGGAATTTCATAATTGCTATCTTAATTTCAAATTGAGACCTCGCCCAAATTATCCAATAATCAAGGAAATAAGACCGGACGATTAAATCTAGGACTACTCTAGATGAAAGTATCTTAAGTTAAAGAACAATGCTTGCACAGAATTGCTAAGCGTACAGAAATCTCAAAACCAAATGTCCGTCTGATGTCCGTCCTTCCGTGCACACTTTAGTTCGAAAATGTGTTTATCTAGAAAGTTAAAATTTTGTACACGTCGTTTTTAATAAAAAATTAAGGTCAAGTTCGTCAACGGGCCAAATCGCCACAGCCCTTCTAGGCTCTCCCCATACAAAATAACACATTTTCAATTATTAACAATAATCGAATTTCGTGGAAACTGTAAAAGCTAATAGATTGAAATTTATACATCTAACCACATAAATATAATTGTAGTGTCTGTCTGTTGTTTGCTTAAAAGTTGCTATAAGTTAGTTTTTCGCTTTATTCTAATAATAACTAAACACAAAAACACGTTTTTGAAATTGTTCTCTGTCTGTCTGTCCGACCCTCTTTCACGTACAAACGCCTAAACTGATTGTAATGAAACTTGCACAGTTTGCTAGGTATGCTCCGAGATGTAATATTCTTTTGGTTTTATTTCATTCCCCTCAAGCCTTCTATCCGATCCCATACAAAGTGACCCATTTTCAAAAATATATACTAATCAAATTTTCTTGGAAACTATAAGACCTATCATTGAAAATAAATGTGCGTAAAACCAAGTATATGCACATAGGTTCGAACGCAAGCACACCGATTGTTTTTAACGGACAGGATGTGGAAGAGGTGCAAGATTTTTGCTATCTCGGAAGCATTGTCAGCATGGACGGTGGACCCGAAAAGGATGTTGAGGCTCGGCTAAATAAAGCTCGTCAGGCCTTCGGTATCCTTTCCCCTTTGTGGAGGTTAGGAGATCGCACGAAGCTGCGAGTTTTTGACGCATGCGTCAAATCCGTGTTGTTATACGGTTGTACTACGTGGAAAGTGACCGTTCGACTTACCAAGAAACTGCAAACTTTCGTGAACCTATGCCTGCGATGCATTTTATGAATATTCTGACCAGAAGTGATCTAGAACGATGAACTTTGGAGTACAACTAGCCAGACTAAAATAGGCTTTGAGATTCAAAGGCGGAAGTGGCAGTTGATCGGTCATACTTTGAGGAAACCAGAGCGAAACATCGCCAAACAGACTCTGGATTATAATCCTCAAGGAAGACGTCGGGTAAGCCGATCATGTAACACATGGAAGCGAGCAGTTGAGCAGGAGGCTAGAGGAATAAACAAGTCCTGGCAACAGCTTAAGGCCGATGCTCAGGATCACGTCTTGTGGAAGAGAGTTGTTTCTGTCCTATGCCCCTGTAGGAGGTCTTAACAGGAATTTGATTGATTGATAAGACCTATTAATTTGAAGTTTAAAATATTTTGTTTCTATTACAAATACGATCTTTAGGTATACGAATTAAAAAAGTATGATTTCGACCATTATTAAGAAATCAATTATCACCTAACTATTTAAAGCTATCAATTTGAAATTTTGCATAACAGCTTACAAAAATAGTTGAAATGAAATTACGTTAAAAGTTTTGAAATCACGCTTGCCCTTCTACCCCATACATACAAAACTATGATTTCGACTAATTTCATTAAATCAACCAATAACCAACAAATTAAAAGCTACCAACTTGAAATTTTGTACAAGCACCTTACAAGAGGAACGAAAATAAAATGCATATCAAATTTTACGATTCCCTTACCTTCTCTACCCCCTCCCATACAAATTTTCGGTTTCGTGAATGTAAAATACAATAAGAAGAAAAAATTCTATGGAATTTTGTCTATGAAACTAACATTCTATACAGAGAATATTGGACGTGATTCTAGCAATCTTTTAAAAAACTATTAACATCCATTTACTTTTACTATCACTTCTCACAACTCCACTCATAAGAACTCAAACTTGCATAAATAAACGAACGACTACTGCCGTGCCAAAAAAACCCCTTTCACTTAGTCTTCCCTAACCAGTCTTACCTGCATATTGACTTTCCAAGCATCCGCTACTTGTCCCAGGAATAATAAAGTTTCGCCCGACTTTTTGGCAGTTTATTTATACTCTAGATGAAATCTGAGAGTATATTGTGTTTGCCTTACACAGAGCCGCCAAAGGTACAAAAATATTAGTTGTCACTCAAAAACCTCGATTCCGAGTGACCATCTGTCCGCCTGTCTGTCTGTCCGTCTGTGCGTCTGTCTACAGCATAACTCTCGAAAGCTTTGAGCTATATTGCTAAAAGTTTTTGTGTGTCATTTATAGGAAATAGTAACTTTCAGTTCGTGAATGGGCTACATCCTTCCACTCCTTCTACCCCCTCCCATACAAATGAAATTTCGAAAGAAATTGATTTTTCTTTGAAACAGTTTGAGCTATCGACTTGAAATTTAGGCCAACTTATTACGATATAGATGTCATTAATATTACGAAATATTGATCCGATCCCCTCACTCAGTTTGGGAAAAAGTGCAAAGCCCAATGTTTAAACTATTAATTCTACTTATTTAACTAAAATTATATTTAACTTAAAACTAATGACTATTCTAGTCGAAGATCGATTCGATTGTGGTGATGCCGCAATTCAAACATTTATTTTTAAATTTTTATTCTAGTTCATTGGTAAGATCATTAATCTGTTGCGTTTTTGCTAATTCGTGCAAATGACGAGTTGAAAAGTACCACGGTTTATTTAGAATAATTTTAAGGAACTTATTTTGTATAATTTGCAGTTTTTTCGATGAGTAGCTGCACAGATTTTCCAAATAGGAGCTCCGTATGTTAAGGCTGGTTGTACTACTATTTTTTATAATAGCAGCTTATTTTCTTGGGACATTTGGGACTTTCTATTGATCAGTGGATACAAAATTTGAATGTTTTTAGCTGTTTTTGAGATAGTTTGGTCAACATGATTTTGGAAAATTAGTTTAGGGTCAAATAAACTCCTAGATATTTCACAAATTTAGACCATGATACAGGTTCACCAAGTATGTTGATTGTAGGTGGAGGTAAGTAACGTGCGGATCTACGTTTCGTGAAGAATATAGCCCTCGTTTTGCTAGTATTAAGCTTAATTTTCCATTTGTGGAAGTATTCTGAGACTTTTTCGAGTTGATCTTGTAGGTTGTTTATTATTGTTTGATAATCTGGAGCTGCAGATAAAATAGCGGTGTCATCTGCAAATGTAGCTAGTTCGCAGGAATTAAGTTTAGGGATGTCTGCTGTGAAGATATTATATATGTTGGGGCTGATGCAAGAACCTTGTGGGACTCCTGAGTGGATAGCTCTATGGCGAGATAATTTATCTTTTACTTTAGCAGTGAAATTTCCGTTGCTAAGAAACGAACTTATTAATTGACACAGGTAAGGAGGGAAAGAGAGTTTCACTAGTTTGTAAACCAAGCCGTCATGCCAAACGGAGTCGAAGGCCTTTTCGATATCTAGAGTTATCATGCCAACAGATTCTTTGGCGTGCAAGTATTTTTGTATTTGCGACCTTACTCTAAAAAGCTGCTGTGTTGTTGAGTGCTTTGCACGGAAACCAACTTGGAAATCAGGAATAATGTTAAACTCCTCAATTTCATTTCTTAACCGGTTTAGAACTATTTTTTCAAATATTTTTGGAATCGGAGTTACTGTTGCTATTTTCCAAGCCTGGGGGAAATATCCTATTTTAAAACAACATTTGTAAATGAAATTCAGGTTGACAACTGCGATTTTCGGTAAATTTTTCACCATTGGTATTAGTACTCCGTCTATACCAGGAGCCTTTTTTGATTTTAGAGTTCGTAAGATGCTTCTTATTTCTTTTGGTTTGCTGAGTGTCGATGCTAATATTTGTGGTGAGAAGATTGTGGAGATGTTTCCTACGACTTGTTCGACTTGTTTTACAGTGTCTCTATTACCAAGTCCTTGAGTAATATTATGGTAATTTAGGAAATTGTCTGCAAGTACATCGCTTTGTTTTTGTCGTCACAAATAGTCTCATTATTACTGTTAAGTGGAGGCATGATTCTATGACCCTTACGGAAAAGTTTATTGAGCTGCCACAGTTTCGTGCATCCCTTTCGTAGGTTAGATAGCATGTTGCCCCATCGTCGATTTCTAGCTTGCCTAATGTTGTCTTGGAGAAGATACTTGGAAAGTCAATATGCAAGTAAGAGTGGTTAGGGAAGGAGAACGCATTGATCTAGAAAGTTCAAATTTTGTACACGTCGTTTTTGACAAAAAAGTAAGGACAAGTTCGTGAACGGGCCAAATCGCTCTACTCCTTCTACCCCCTCCCATACAAAATGACACAATTACGCAATTTGTCAATAAATGGTTTTTCTCGAAAAGTATAAATGCTATTGATCTGAAATTTGGAACATAACTGTTTTATGATGATTCCATTCTACTGTATAAGAATTATTTGTGTCCTTCCCATCCTTCCACCCCATCCAATACAAACTGCACTTTTTCATGAAATGCTCTAACCCAATTTACTCAGTGCGTATACAATTTATCGATTTGAAATTGTGCACTGAACATTTATTTAGAATTATTAGTAAGATCAAAAAAATTAGACGATTAGCTTTACCCTCCCATACAAAATGACACAATTTCGCAATTTGACATTAAAAGAATTTGTTCAAAAAGTATAAAAGCTATTGATCTGAAATTTTGAATATATCACTTCTATAATAAATCCAATCTGCTGTATAAAATTATTTGAGTCCTCCCTTTCTTTCCACCACCTCCCATGCAAAATGCACTTTTTTATGAAATACTAAAAACCGATTTACTCAGTACGTATAAAATTTATCGAGCTAAAATTATGCACTAAATATTTATTTAGAATTATTAGTCAGACCAAAAAAAAATTAGGTGATTAGCTTCACTCCTTCTAACCCCTCCCATACAATTCGACACAATTCAACAACTTTACAAAAAGTCGGTTTTCCTGAAAAGTATGAATGCTACTGATCTGCAATTTAAAATATGTCAATTAAATGATGTTCACAGTTGTTTCTAAAAAAGTCATGAATAACTTCACACTCCTTCTACCACCTCCCATACAAACTGCACAGCTTCACTTGATCCAATACACTAATTTTCTCAGTACCTATTAAATTTTTGAATCGTAAATTTTGTATAAAACATTATTATAGCAACCTTAGCGTAATGTAAAAAAAGTTCAATGTCGTCATCCCCTCTACCACTTCCCCTACAAAATTTCTTAAAATAAAAAATTTCCCTTTCATCTAGAGTATCGCAAGATTGGACTTTACGCCCAATCGCAGTCCTGTTATGTGTTTTAAATGCATTTCGCAAATTTCCAAGTTCCTAACTTAAAATATTATTCAAAAAATTTTCAGTTTTTGTATTTTTTTCATAGCACATAAAATACATAAAATAGGTATATCATTGTTGTGTACGTCCTATAAAATACTGATAAAAAATAATTGAACGTCGTATTAAGCCCTGTACTAATCAAATAATTGGCGAATACCAAGGAGGATTCAGAACCGGACGATCTACAACAGACCAGATATTCTCGGTGAAACAGGTGCTTGAGAAATGCTGGGAATATAACACAGACGTGCACCAAATATTCGTAGATTTTAAACAAGCATACGACAGTATCGACAGGAGCGTACTGTACCAAATCATGCTTGACTTTGGAATTCCTCCAAAACTAGTCCGACTAACAAGACTCACAATGACGAACACTGAATCCCAGGTGAGAATACAAACCGATTCCACAACCAGTTTTCGAACGGAATGTGGTTTAAAGCAGGGAGATGGTCTAGCTCCTATGCTTTTCAACTTGGCACTAGAGTATGTCGTCCGAAAAATCCCAGTCGACACCAACGGGACACTACTATTCAAGTCCACCCAACTAGTAGCATACGCTGACGACATTAACATTCTAGCAAGATCCTTCCCTAGTGCTAAGGAGGTATTTGTCAATCTTGACTCCGCCGCAAAAGAAGTCGGGTTGCGCATTAATGAAAGCAAAACAAAAGTAATGACGCAAACAAGAAGGAGAACGCCAATCAGACAAAACATAACAATTGCGGAATATAATTTGGAGAGTGTGGACAACTTCATATATCTTGGGGCTAATCTAGCAAAGGACGGTAATGAAACAGACGAAATCAAACGACGGATAATACTTGCAAATAAGACGTATTATTCGGTACTTCCAATAATGAAATCCAAGAAAGTGCACAGGAACAATAAGCTGCGGATTTATAAAACTGTTATACGACCTGTGCTCTGTTATGGCAGCGAGACGTGGACATTAACGCGAACTTCCGAAAAAGCAGTTAACGCATTCGAAAGAAAGGTCCTCCGAAGAATTTTGGGACCTGTGAAGGAAGGAACGGAATGGCGAATAAGATACAACCATGAGTTGTATCAACTCTACGACGAGCCAGAAGCTTCAACGTTCATCAAGCTACGTAAACTGCAGTGGGCTGGCCATGTAGAGCGAATGGAAGACAGAAGAATCCCCAAACGTACTCTTAAAGGCAAAGCGAGTGGTAACCGGCCAGTAGGCAAACCACGCAAGCGATGGGAAGACTCGGTTGATGAAGACAGCAAAGCCATTTTAAAAATTAGCAGCTGGAGGACTCGGTCTTTGGATCGAGACGATTGGAGGCGACGACTTCAGGAGGCCAGGGCCCGATTTGGGCTGTCGCGCCATTGATGATGACATAAAATACCTTGTGAACGTTAGACCAGGGGAGTCGGGTAACAATTGTGGAACAAATTATTATTGTTTGTCTATGTATATCAAATAAATGGATCAACTTGCAAAATTCAAACTTTGTATCTTTCACCAGAGCCCTCAAATAATCACTCAATATGTTTGACATTTTTGCTTACCACATCCCTACCCTTACACCCCACAATTTAAAATTTTTATTAAAATTAAAGATTACATAGTTCTACAATCTGACGAATTTTCGATTTGATTTTTGTACTTAGTTCTTACATATAACGGTTTGAAATTTGGGAAACGCACCATTTTTGAAATGCTTCCCATTGCGCCTCAATACTGCTATGACCAAATTTTATTTTTTTTTTTTTTTGCATTTTGCTAGTATAGCTCATAAATTAAGCTATACTAGCAAAAAATTCCAAGTTTCAATTACATAGCTTAAGATATTCATTTTCAAGTGTTTTTCTTTGCACCCCCCTCCCCCTGACACTCCTCTTTAAAATAATTAGCCTTCCTCTAAGCTGCTTCTGATGGATCTGTATGCCACCCTAAGGCTTTTAAAGTATGAATTTTTTATGGTAAGTAATTTCGAAGATGTAATCATTTGAAAAAAGTTCAGCCGGCAAATTGTTTTTAGCCCCTCTT
This sequence comes from Chorisops tibialis, assembly GCA_963669355.1. Classification (NCBI taxonomy): domain Eukaryota; kingdom Metazoa; phylum Arthropoda; class Insecta; order Diptera; family Stratiomyidae; genus Chorisops; species Chorisops tibialis. Next base: position 163,016,128 of record OY770263.1, on the reverse strand, counting down.
TTCGGCCGCCAATGGATAAAAAAATTAAATTATTCTTCAAGTTTGTCCCACAACCCTCTCTATACCTATGAAGATTTTCAATTTCCTCTCTGTATTCGTAGTGGAGATATTACCAAGTGTAATTTTCTACTCTTTCCCTCCCCCGCATCAACCTTTCACCTGACACGCCCCAAAATTTAGATAATGGAGCTCACTTTCCCAGTTAGCAATCTACCCAGAAACGAACATTCGACCTTTACCGGTCTCGGAGATATGAGTCCATATGTAAGGCGGACGGCGTACGGCGTACGGTGGGACAGATTTTTTTATACTCTAGATGAAATCTGAGAGTATATTGTGTTTGCCTTACTGTTTGTAACGCTAAGAAATAACGCTCGCACAGAGCCGCCAAGGGTACAGAAATATTTGTTGTCGCTCAAAAACCTCGATTCTGAGTGATCGTCTGTCCGTCTGTCTGTCTATCTGTCTGTCCGTCTATTTGTCCGTCTGTCCGTCTGTGCGTCTGTCTACAGCATAACTCTCGAAAGCTTTGAGCTATAGTGCCAAATATTTTTGAGTGTCATTTTTAGCAAAAAGGTAACTTTAAGTTCGTGAATGGGCTACATCCCCCGCTCCTTCTACCCCCTCCCATACAAATTTCATGAAATTTCGAAATATAAGGACACTGATTTTTCTTAAGTTATCGACTTGAAATTTAGGTCAGAGTATTATATATATAGTATAGATGTCATTAATATTACGGAATATTGATCCGATCCCCTCACTCCTACCCTGGGCAATTTTGAAAATACATATTTTCGATTTTCATTGAAACTAGTAAAGCTATCAACTTGATATTTTGTATAAGGTATACAAATAGAAACATCAATAACGGGAAAAAAATTGTTTTGATCCTTACACTCCTTCTATCCCCTCCCATACAAGTGCAAAATTTTTGTTATATGCATTATATCGATTTCCATTAAAACTAGAAAAATTACAAATTTAAAATTTTGCTAGAATTTGTTTTTTAATAGTTGTAATAAATGCTGGAAAAAATTATCAGCTCAGCTTCATCCCTTCTACCTCCTCCCATATAAATATCTGTATTATAAATTCAAGAAAAGCATTTCTCCTTCGAATATATAAGAGCTATCGACTTTGAAATTGAATCAAAGCATGGTAATGGGTGATGACAAGCAGTTTCAAAATCATCTAATACTTTCCACTTCTTCTGCCACCTCCCATACAAATGCCCCAATTTCAGGAAAACTATGTGAAATTTCCTTAAAAATAATGAAAACTAAAAACTTTAAATTCAGCCAAAAACATTTTGCATGCCATCTTCGATGTCATATGCGAAAAATATAAACCTCCCCTTCTACTTCTACCACCTCCCATGCAAAAGTCTCTATTCACTATTCGAAAGAATTTGAGAAGACATTCCCATTTCATCTAGAGTATCATATGATTGAGCTTTACGCCCAATCATAATTCTGTTTTTTTTTTACATTTTTAGGCTATTTAGTCATGAAACGCGAAAAAAAACCAAAATTTCAGGATAGCAACATTTTTTTTCTGTTTCGATCACAATACTTTATTATTAGAATAATAAAGTAATTCGTGCTCAAAAAAGTTCTACTGCCTCCAGTGGGAATAGGACCCACAACCTATTGACTTTGAAGTTTGCACGGTGCCTACTAAGGCACGGATTCCCTTGCTTCGAAGTAGAGAAATTCGCGTTCACTGTTGATCATCGAATACATGGCATGACAGCGTGCTCGCTTCATAGTCAATAGGTCGTGGGTTCGATTCAAGAAAATAATCCATAATGCTGAAATTGGGAATACCACCGAACTTGTCCGACTAACAAGGCTCACAATGATAAAATCAACATGCCAAATAAGGATCTAGAATGACCTTACAACAAGGTTTCAAACACTAGCTTAAGTAGGGAAATGACCTTACACCTTCACTTTTTAATATAGCTTTGGAATATTTCATATGAAAACTCTCAGTTGACACCAGAGGGATGCTACTGATTAAATCATCGCAGATAATAGCTGGATGCGAAGAAAGTCTTCGTTAATCTTAATATGGTAGCACGAAATGTATTACAGGACTACACATAAATGGAAATAAAACAAAAGTGACGGTGCAATCACGAAGAAATACGCCAATCGAACAACATCTAACGATAGCAGACTACTACATAGAAAATGATGACAACTTTTTATATCTAATAGCCAATCTCTCCAAAAACAACAATTAAATCAAGAAATTAAAAGACCATAATGGTAGCAAAAAAGAGATCCTATTCGGTACTTCCAATAATCAAATATAAAGGCGTGCGTAGAAAAATCTACGAAACTATAATGCGACCGGTACTATACCATGGCAGTGAAACGCGAACCTTAATACAGGCATCAGAAAATATGGTTAATGCCTTCTAGAGAAAAGTCTTACGAAGAATCTGCGGACCGGTGAGAGAACAAGGCGCATGGCAATCAGGAATTGTATACCACCTGCTATTCTAGAATGCAATGACAACATCCCAGCTACTCGAGCTTCTTCGAACGACTTTACTTGCCGTACCTTCCGCGGCTCCTCATTCGACCGGGCATTTTGATTTGCTGTCATCATCCTTTCAACCTTGCACTATAATTGCCCCATGGCGTGGTAAGCTTCAAGGACTCTATTCCTGCATCCAACAGTGACAAGATAGATCTCTCAGACGGAAAAATCGATGATTAAAATGCACACGGTCTCTTCACATCTTCAGCAAAACAAAACTCGATCGCTCTATATGTATGTTGGAGGGGAGGAAATGACCTAACGTAAGTTTTTGAGAGGAATTTCTCCACCGCAGCTGTAAACAGTTTTATTAATGCGGGGAGAAGGTATTAGGGAAGGTGTTGAGCTGTGAGTCAGGCGCGTCATACTTACTTATTTTTATCCTGCTCCGGTACTTCTATGAAAACGACCGCTTTTTTCGATTGAGTACTGTTAATCCTTTATTCAGGTCAAAAGTTCCGTAATTGCAGTTTTCGTTCGGCAAAATGAGTTTACAAACTAAAAACTAAACAATTTGCACTTAAATATTTCGCTGTAACAATATTGCAACTTCCAATTTTGATTCCGCATTTCGAGCCGGAAAGTCAGTCATACGTTCTCGATTACTTTACTCGATGACCGACTTTCTGGCCTATTGGCATATGCCGACTTTCCAAGCCATACCGATTGCAAAAACGCTCAGGCTAACGATATTTTCTTATGATGACTCACATAGCGTCAACTTGTAGAATTGTTTTTGTTTAAGTTAACAGCTGGCACTAAGTGGCAGGCACTAGCCAGGTGTTCGCTGTGGTATTGACCCTGAAGTCGGCGCCATGTGTGGATTGCGTTGCATGTATTATCGTTGCTGTTAATTTACTACACAGTAATAGACGACGAACTCTTGCGGCGATTGTAGTGGAAACTATTTGACATTTTTGAGCCTTGAAAATACGTTAGTTTTAAATGAAAATGTCAAAATGTTCTTTGTTCCTCACTTCAAAACTAACCTCGGTGAATAAAGCGTACAACTATTTCGAACAAATTTCTTTCATTTATTTTGTCTTTTTTTTAAAGTTGCAGGTCGTTATTCTGAAACACCATCTTTAAAGACTCAGAAGTCTCTACTCTCATCAAACCTCGAAAGTTTCTGTAGACTGGTCACGTACGTGTAGTAAAGGTGGAAGGAGAAAGGGAAGTCGGGAAACCAAGAAAGGGAAGATTCATTCAACGAAGACAGCAAATCGCTTTTGAAATTTTCGACTTGGTGGACGCTGTCGTTTGACCGAAAAAATTGAAGAAGAAGCACAAGTGAGGCGAAGGCTTGAGCTGGGCTGGAGCGCAATTGATGATGATGGGGATTGGCATATAACTTCAATCAAATTCCAATTTTTACAAAATTGTAAGATAATAGCTAATAGCAATGGAGAGAGTCCCGTCTTAGGTAAGAACTAAGAAGCGTTAGAATCGAGTCGGAAAGCTCCGGTACACTTTACATAATCGCTACATTCACTGCTTCCTAGACTTTGCTTTTTTCTAATGGGTTATACTTAAAGTTTGTAACAAATACCTCACACATCTCTTCCATAAACGCTAGAACACTAGGTTTAGCCAAAATGTACAGTAATGGTATTCACAACTTTTTCACTCGCATATTACTAAAAAATTACTTCGTATCTCCAACACAGAATATTTTTTTACAACAAAACTTAATATGTGAATAATGCTACCAATTAGTGTTCACGGCAACTCGTAGAAGATCGCATCACCGATCTCTCAAGAGAGCACCTCATCAGCGCCTACCTTAAATGTGCAAGTACCTAAATGTTACAAAATTAAATCGAATGGTGTCAAAAATGTCACAAAATATCTCACCACTAACCAGGTGACACCTTTGCTGGCTGCATTTATGAGTATTTCAATTTTCTTTTAATTTTTTTACTCTAACAAAAAGAAACCTGAAGCGGCATAATAATTGAACTCTGGTGACAGTTGTATCTATCCCGGTTAAAAACTGATTAAATTTAGTAAATCGACTGTATGAATGGATCGTTATTTTAAATTGGCTTCATAATCCAATTCGAATCTTCATATCTACCTAACCCACTAGCACGAAAACATGAAATTTATAATTTTCGGCTTAATATGCATTACTTTTCCACTTAGTTAATTCCTTAATCGCACATTACACTCCCAGACAGGCGCCGTGTATTCGCCATTTTAACAAGCTGTGCACACTTCCGAATTAAGAACGCGGCATGCGAACTGGGGCGAGTCAAAGCTAGAGAAGTCGTCGTTGGCCGTGAATGAGCATCATCTGTGTGAGCACAGAAACCAATTACACACTCCACACGTTTTCTGCATCCACTCGTCCTCATCCCCCACAATCCTAATTTCCCAGCCAAATCCTTCGCCCCTACGAGTATCATATCTCGTTTAAATTCATGCTGGCGCGTACGGGGATGATGATTCCCCGAAGCAAAATGTGTCTAGGATAAACCATAGAATATCACCAAGCGTTGCGTTTTCACCGATGGATTTCGTTATATCAAAAATACTTTCATATCATAATTCTCTTTTTACAACATATTTGATATAAGCGGCGCGTGAAGATCCTTTTTGTCATCATCACACTATAGTATACAACAAGTGACACGTGTTTAAGCGTTGTTTCCACCCTTCTCGTCCGAAAAAAACGCGCCATTCCCCATTTACACGTCAATGCCCGATATAATCCTTATTCTTGGATTTTTCCTATCCTTTTTATTTTACTGTCTCGTATAATTCTTGTTCATTTATTGCCACAATTTGCATTGTGTCGCAGTAAGTACTTGAGGAATACACACTGAGTTGAGACAAAGTCGCATATTCAAGCCAAGGGATTTGAGATACGTACATACGTCAACCAGCCATTATTATTTTGTCCTTTATGAGAGTAGGTTGGTACTTGCATATAGTAAATGGACAAAAAAATTGCCTCGTTTACCATAAGCATATATATACATATAACTGCAGAAGCGAAAAAACGTAATATGTAAGTAAAAAAATTTAAAATCATTAAGTTAACTTTAAGGAAAATTTCATAAATTATTTTAGAGATATGCTGAGACCAATTTTAAATGTTGCTTCCAGAAACTTACAAATCGCACGTTACTATCAAATTCTTGGCTTCTCTACGATAATTGACCCTACCTTGAAAATAAATTTTATAGCTGGCTCCAAACTACCCCTTAAATCAAAGCTTCGAAAAATTTGTGATGACAATTCAACAGTAAAAATCTCGACTCTATTCGCACTTTAAATAAGCCATCCTAAAAGAGATGGTAAGTAAGAGTGGGAGTTCAAAACAACAAAATACAGATAAAATAGTGATAAAACACTACAATGTCAAGTGTGGTAAGCACAAATGCAATCACCTGCAGCAGCAAATAAAACGAAAAGGATAGAAAGAAACCCTTACGTATTTATTTTCCACAAAAAATAACAAAGTGTACCTACGAGGCAAAGTAGAATAGGTATATTTAACCCACCTGAGCGTAGCACATCTTTATACATTCCCCTTACATAGTCGACATACCTACATATGTATTGACGAAGCTTTGTGAGTATGCCGGGTTAAAAACGGCTTGTTTTCGGTGAGAGTGATTCGGAAAAAAAATCACCCACTCTAAAAGTGGAAAACTACCCCTATAAAAAAACAAAGTTATATATCGTAAAGGATGCCCCCGAGGAGTAGTTGAAACGGTCGCCCTGAATTGTAGGGTAGAAAATCGCATTTGCAAATCTTTTGTAGTCGGATTTCGTCAGGAACGAAACGACTGCCGTGTGTAGCTCACTTAATATTGCACCGGGAGGTTTTCATGAGCGCTCTATTTCATGATAGCATACCTGCGGACAAACTCCCCTTGAACGCTTAAGAATACAGCGGACTCCTCTCATCTTACCACATAAGGATATCCCTAAGGATGTATGGGATAAATACCATTCTGCCTCAAGTAATTAAGGCGTTTATGGAGTCATTAGAAGTGAAATAACATTAAATTCTCGGTCCTCTCAAATATGTCTGTGTTCCTTAGTAAAGAGAGCTCTGTAGCGCTACCTGATTTGTTTTAAGGGTTTAAAGTTTTCTTTACTACAAAATGAAAACGTGAAGGAGGGTGGTTTTTAAGGGGTAGTTGATGGTTTTATCCTACTTAAAGTCGACTTTTCGTTTAACTTTTCGGATTAAATTGGCTTCAAGTTTCTCTTTATCTCAAGCACATGTGTTGTGTTGACTTTTAATCCAAGACAGGAACTGGTGGAGATTGGTTCTTGGGGTTTGAGTTTTTATTTTCGTGCTGAGGCATGGGTTGAATATAATCACACACTGCTATGGCTCCTGGATTAAATTCGAATTTGATAATGAAGTTTTCGACAATTCTTGCTAGATATATCGAGACCATTCGCAGCTATAATGGCCTCGTTTTACCTCCTCCTTCTGGTATCACAGCACATACGAGAGGCACGCATTTCAACAAACTTGTTAAATCTTTTCACCATTTTGCTTGTTTGTTTGCTTTTTCCTTATCGCGAAGCAGAAGAAAATTCTATTCCATAGCTCATTTATAAACACCTCTGTTTAATTTAGATAAAATCGCGGTGATAATGAATGAAGGATATAACTTTTCCGTGTAGATGAAATTTCATTTTAGTACGCGATCTAATTTAAATTTAATACGGCAATTAGAAACGGATTTGTCTAACTCGAAATGCTGTCTTAAGGCTGAAAAAACGAGAAATGTAATGATTATTTCATAATTAGAAACGATAAGGATTTTCAGGCATATTCCAAGAGATACTGAAGAAAGTAATTCGGTTTTAGGGTAGATCACAGCTAAATTTCTTCATTATATGTATTATTGAACCTAAAAAATATTAAGAAAAAAATTAATAATTAGCGGAAAATGTGATTAATCATGGATTGAATCTGAGGCCTTCATAGCGTAGTGGTAGCGTGTTTGCTTCACAGCCAACAGATCTTGTGTAGGATTCCCTCTTCAAGAAGTAGGATTTATTTAAATTACGTATTTATCTATTGCAACTGGCAATGGAAAAATATCTGCTAACGACTCGGGCTCAAATTTAATATTCTTCGGACAAGTTGAGGATTCGTGGGAAGTTAATGTTGAAGATTATGGTGGATAGGAAGGACTAAGTGAAAGGAGGTAGTAGGGCAGGGTTGTTGTCCGTTATTTAACACTTAACTGCGATCATGATCAATAGCTTCAGTACATAGAATGAAAAATGTACTCGCTTATGCAAGTTTGGATTTTAATTACGGAAGAGTGGGGGATTGAAGTGGTGGGTGGATGCTAATTTTTTAATTGACTTCTTGAATCACGTTCAAAATTCTCTGCATAGAATGTTAGTTTCATCAACGAAGTATATTTTAACTAATTCATCATCATCAGTGACACGACAACCCGGATCGGGCCTGGCCTCCTGACGTCGTCGCCTCCACTAGTTCGATGCAAAGACGGCGTCCTCCTTCTACTAATTATACTCTAGATGAAATCTGAGAGAATGTTTTGTTTGCCTTGCCTTTTGTAACGCTAAGAAATAATGCTCGCACAGAGCCACCAAGGGCACAGAAATATTTGTTGTCGCTCAAAAACCTGTCCGTCTGTCTGTCCGTCTCTTCATCTGTCTTTCTTTCCGATGGTCCAACTTTAAGTTCGTAAACGGGCTACATCTCCCCACTCCTCCCATACAAATTTCATTAAATTTCGAGATTTTATGAGAATGATTTTTCTTCGAAACTATATAAGGTATTGGCTTGAAATTTCAAAGTACACTTATGTAAATATCACTAACATCACAAAATATTGGTGCGATCCCCTCACAGCTTTTACCTCCCCGAATACAAATGCACAACTTTCGAAAATGTATTTATTCGATTTTCATTGAAGCTAGCGAAGCTAAATAATGAAGAAATTTTTGACAGTATTAATTTCATTAAAATTACAACCAGTTTTAAAAAAATCATCAACTTCACCTCACTCCTTCCCAAAAAAATTTCACGAAATTTTAAAATTTAAATTAAATTCTTTTGCTTCGAAACTTTCAAAGACTTGAAGTTCTGTTGAAAGTTGAATAATAAAAATACCACTGATGACGAAAAATTTAATTTTGATCCTTATACCCCTTTTATCACCTCCTACACAAATGCATAATTTTAGTAATAGCATTATATCGATTTCCATTAAAACTAGAGAAGTACAAACTTAAAATTTTGCCAGAATTTGTCCCTTAAAATTGCAGTAAGCTTTAAGAAAATGATTAGCTGTGCTGCACCCTTTCTACCCCCTTCCATACAAATTTCTATACTATAAATTCAAGAAAAACTTTTCTCTTTCGAATATATGAGCGCTTTCGATTTTGAAATTGAAAAAATGCATTTGATAAGGATGTTGCTAAGCAGTTAAAAAACTATATAAAATCCTCCACTTTCTCTGCCACCTCCCATACAAATGCCCCAATTACGAGAAAAAATATTGCCCAATTTCTTTAAAAATAATAAAAACTACAAATTTATAATTCAGCACGAAACATTTTGCATGCCACGTTCGGTGTCATAAAAAAATTACAAACCTCTCCCTCTGCTTCTACGACCTTCCATTCAGAAGTTACAATACAATATTCGAAAGAATTTGAGATGACATATTTCGCGGTTCTTTAAACTCTTTCCCATTTCATTTCATTTCATATGATTGGGACTTACGCCCAATCGTAAATCTGTTATGTTTTTTAGAATAACTTTGCTGTCTTCATTGACGGAGTCTTCCCATTGCTTGCGTGGTTTGCCTACTGGCTAGTTACCACTCGCTTTGCTTGTAAGACCACGTTTGGGGATTTTTCTGCCTTTCATTCGATCTACATGGCCAGCCCATTGCAGTTCACGTAGTTTGATGAACGTTGAAGCTTCTGGCTCGTCGTTGAGTTGATACAACATGGTTGTATCTTATTCGACATTCTGTTCCTTCCTCCACGTTCCGTTGCTTCCTTCGGAGGACCTTTCTTTCAAATGCGTTAACTGCTTTTTTCAGAAGTTTGCGTTAATGTCCACGTCTCGCTGCCATAACAGGTCGTATAATATAGAGTTATCCAATAAGAGGTGTTATTTTGAAAAGCCCGCTATTTCGGTAGATGTCACTTTTGAAGCTGTCATTTTTTGACATTTGACAAGTAGAAACTACGCCATTAATAAAAATGGAGCGATACACGCTTCAACAACGCATTGAAATTATTAAAATTCACTATAAAAATGGTAAAAATTTGGCAGAGACGGTAGGGTTATCCAATAAGAGATGTTATTTTGATATTCAAAGAAAAATGGCATTTTTTGAGATAAATGATCGGATGTTTATTTCATTGTAAAGAGGAAGGTATGCCGTTAATAATGGAAAACAACATCAGCCAAATGGTCCGGTGGGGTCATTGGACCTTACTTTTTCGAAAATGAGGCTGGAGCAACAGTTACGGTGAATGGATTGCGGGAATTGGATGATATTGATCTGGACTACGTTTACTTTCAACAAGACGGCGCTACGTGCCACAAGCACCGTAACCATTGATCTTTTACGGGAAAAGTTTCCGGACCGCGTTATCGCTCGAAGAAGTGATCGCAATTGGCCACCGAGATCTTGTGATTTAACACCTTGCGACTTCTTCCTTTGGGGCTACATGAAAGATAAGGTCTACGCCAACAGCCCAGCGTCGATTGAAGACCTCAAAGATGGAATTCGTGAGACTATCGAGGACATAGGGCAGCCACTTTGCGATTTGGTTATGAAAAATTTCATGAAAAGGATACGGCCCTGTAAGCGTGGTCGTAGTGGCCATTTGGCTGATGTTGTTTTCCATTATTAACGGCATACCTTCCTCTTTACAATGAAATAAACATCCGATCATTCATCTCAAAAAATGCCATTTTTCTTTGAATATCAAAATAACACCTCGTATAGAATAACCCTATAGTTTTATATATTGTGACCATAAAGTAAGACACTTTGTAAATAAAATTAATCTGTCAAAATTATTTTTTTTTGTTAACCAGACAGAACTATCCTCAATTATTATTCCAAAAATTAGCGCGGTCTGGTAATCAGTTTGCTTACAGCAGCTGGTTGAATCGGTATATCTCAGTAGTCCACGGCGATTTTTGTTTTATGTCCTCGATCGGCTGAAAACGGGTTCCACGGAGCGGTAGTTTCAATTTCGAGTATAGAAAAAAGTCACACGGGACCAAATTCTGGTGAATACGGTGGTTAATTGAAGCAATTTGTTGCTTTTTTTGGTCTTAAATTTGGTCACAATTGTGGCTCAATGCGATGGCGCATTTTCATTGTGGAAAATCCATGAGTTCTCCTTCCATAATTCCGGCCGTTTCTTACTGATTTACTCAAACAAATGCTTCAATATGATCAAATAGTACTCCTTATTGACCGTCTGTCCCTCCGAAAAGATTTCATGATGGATTAAACCTCGAATAGCAAAAAAAAACCATGAGGGGGGTGGGGGTGGGGGGGGGTGGTGGGCTAAAAACAAATTGTTGGCCGAATTGTTTTTTCGAATGATTATATCTTCGAAATTACTTATCATAAAAAATTCATATTTTGAGACCATTAAGGTGGCACATAGTTCCACCAGAATCAGCTGAGTGAGACGGTTATTACTGCAAAGAGGAAGATCAGGGGGTTCAAAGAAAAACACTTAAAAATGAATATCTCAACTATCTCTTAAGCTATGTAATTGAAACTTGAAACATATATTAATATATCATATACTAGCGAAATAGGAAAAAAATATAACCTGTGGAAATAATAGTAGTGGGGGAAATAGGGAGCATTTTAAAAGTGGCGCTCTTTTCAAAATTACAAATCGTTATATCTCAAAATTGAGTACAGATATTAAATTGAAAATTTGTCAGATTGTAGAACTTAATAGTTATTAATTTTGGTAAAAATTTTGAGTTGGGTGGTGTAAGAGGAGGGAGGTGGTAAGCAGAAATATCCAAAACTTTGAATAATTTTTTTAGGGCTGTGGTGAAAGATATAAAGTTTAAATTTTACAATTGGATACAGCTACACATAGAAAAAATATAATAATTTGTTTTCATTATTTTTTCGTCGAACTTAGTATCGTTATATCTCTTCTGCAGAGCATTTGATGTCGTCTCCTGTTTCCATCCAAATATTTTCCACTGGCATATTATGAATGATTTCATATTGAACTAATACCAGTTGGAAAGCCACGGAAGCACTGATAGGATTCAATTGACACTGGAAGACGTGATCACTGAATCGAGAAAGACGGAGGTAGAGTATTCAAGAGGTCCAGGCCCCAATTTCGCTGTAGCGCCATCTTAAGGAAGAAGTAACTTGGAAATTCGCGAAACCCATTTAAAAAAATGCAAGATATTATTTATTTATTTATCATAACAATATATTTAGTTACATAATCATTAACTTATATTTTAATTTAATTTATTTAATTTAATGTAACTTAAAACAAATTAACTTACATAACTTAATCTAAACTAGTAAGATGGGCACTGGTAGAAGGATGGTCATACAGGGTTTTGGATACTTTATAAAACAGAGCGCAGTATTAGTTTGTATGTCAATTTACTCATTGGGGGTGTGTAGTGAGCACTGAATTTGTTAAATTTTCTACAACATCTGTTAATAAGCTCATTTTGTCCGTAAACTGTACTATGCGGATATTCCTTTAGTAGTCCTGAATGTCTCGTCAGCCTGACATTGTCATTGAGTCTGAATTTATTTGAGATTTGGTCAACCATAATATCGCCATTCAAAACATCTAAGGTAAAACAGGATGTGAGCATAGTTCTTCTAGAACTTAGAGATAAAATATTTAATATTTGGAGCCTAGTTTGCGTACAGTGGAAGGTTTTCAATGTCACTAGGATCATACAAGTCCCTAAGAGCAAAGAGAAGGAATTGCTTCTGTATTGACTCTATTCTTTTGCTGTATGACTGGAAAGAGGGATCCCAAATAGGACAAACATATTCCAGAAGAGAACGGAGAAGGGAACAGAATAATATTTTAGTGACCCATACATTCTTAAACTCTTTGGCTCTTCTCTTAATAAATCCAAGAAGTTTATTGGCTTTTAAGATTAATCGGTTGTAGTGAGATTTAAAGCACAGTTTATTGTCGAGTAGAATGCCGAGGTCCTCAATTTGATCTACGCGATGTAGTTGAGATCCACTTAGGAAATAGTCATGTAGGTATGTGGATCTTTTATGTGAGAAGCTTATCGTGTGACATTTACCGACATTAAGCTCTAACTTGTTCTGACTACACCACTCATCTAGTGCAATAAGCTTGGATTGCAGGAATGCGGCATCATCGGGTGAGGTAACAGTATGATATATTTTCAGATCATCAGCGTACAATAGATGCGAGACATTTTTTAATACTTCAGATAAATCTGAGATGAAAATGTTAAATAAAAGAGGTCCCAAGTGACTTCCTTGGGGTACCCCAGAGGACACCGCTCGCTTGGAAATAAAGTCTTGGAATTTGACAAATTGAGTTCTATTACTGAGATAGGATTTATTCCAGTCAAGTAGGGATCCAGCAACACCAATTTTTTTTTTTATATTAATATCAGGATGTTGTGATCAACTCTGTCGAAGGCTTTGCTAAAGTCAGTGTATACTGCGTCGATTTGATGCCCATTTTCCAGTGCGCAGAGTGTATCAGATACTAGAATCATGAGGTTAGTCATGGTTGAGCGCCCTTTTCTAAAACCGTGCTGCTGGTCATTAAGAATAGGGTTGATTATTTTGGTTAATTTGTCGCAGATAATTTTTTCGAATAATTTCGGTATGGCTGATAGAATAGCTATACCTCTATAGTTCTCCACATTTCGTTTGTCACCATTCTTATGGATGGGTGTGAGATGCGATTTTTGTGTTTGCGTCTTTAACTTATCCATTTGTCGTATATCTTCAAAACTCAAACTTCAAAACTATTTTTTCGACCCTGTCCAAAAAATCATTTATAACCAACATATTCAAAGCTATCGATTTCAATTTTATGCGAACAGCTTAAATAAACTGCCAACAAGTCGGGCGAAACTTTATTATTTTTGAGACAAGTTGCGGATGCATGGAAAGTCAATATGCAGGTTAGAGTGGCTTGGAAGACTAAGTGAAAGAGAATTTTTGAGAAGAGCTGTTATTAATTTAACAATATTTCATTCGTTTATGCAAATTTGGGTTTTTATGAGGGGAGCGGGAGGGGTGATAGTAAGGGTGGATGGATGTTAATAGCTTTTCAATTGCTGCATAGAATTTTCATAAAATTCGATGTATTCTATATTCACGAAACCGAACATTTGTATGGGAGAGGGTAGAGCGGGTAAGGGAATCGTAAAATTTGTGATGCAATTTTATTTCATTCTCTTGTAAGGTGCTCGTACAAACTTTCAATGTCGTTGCTTTTAATTTGTTTGTTATTAATTGATTTACTGAAATTGGTAGAAATCATACTTTTGTATGGGAGGTGGTAGAAGGGCATGCGCGATTTCAAAACTTTTGAGGCAATTTTGTTTCAAGTATTTTTAGAAGTTCTTACGCAAAATTTTAAATTGATAGCTTTTAATAATTAGGTGACAATTGATTTCTTGGAAATGGTCGAAAAAATAATTTTGTATGGGAGGGAGTGGAAGTTTTAAAGATATTCGACTAGTTAATATTTCACATATTTAAGGATTTTTTTTTAAATACATTTTGCAAATTTTCAAGTTCTTACCTTAATATTTCATTCAAAAATTTTCAGTTTATGAGTTTTTTTCAATTCACATGAAACACCTTGTGCACGTTAGACCGGGGGGGTCGGTTTATAACAATTGTGGAGCAAATTATTATTTTTCTTCTATGTATATCAAATAGATGTATCCAAATGCAAAATTTAAACTTTGTATCTTCCACCAGACCCCAAAAAAAATTACTCAAAGTTTTGGATATTTCTGCATACCACCTCCCTCCCCTTACACCTCCCAAATCAAAGGTTTTACCAAAATTAATAATTATTTAGTTCTACAATGATGATATAAAGAGGCTTCCGTGGCGTACTGGGCAGCGTGCTTGCTAGGTCGTGGGTTCGATTCCCACTCCAGACAGTGGAATTTTTTTAAGCACGAATTTTGCAGTTGCTACTGGCGATGAAAAATTATTCCAAATAAAATGGGCAAACGGTGTAAAAGTGAAACAGTTCCACTTCAAGAAGGCCTAGATACTCAGTAGATGGATTCTGTTCGCTTTCTATCATTCAATCCCCCATAACATCTGCAAATATTTGTCAGTAGCAGCCAGTACAACTGAAAAATATATATCAGCTTCCCCACTCGTTACGATCGTTCTCACTCCTCTTCCCCTACCTTCCTAATCCCATTTCTTCACTCCATGTTTGTGTTTGTGTATTGCACATAAAGGTCGAAATTGCCTATAACACAGGTCATTCCGTAAAAAAAAACAATCTGATAAATCTTCAATTTAATATCTGTACTCTTTTTTGAGATATAAGGATTTGTAATTTTAAGAAGTGCGCCATTTTTGAAACGCTCTCCATTTCTCCCCACTACTTTTATTTCAACATTTTATATTTTTCTCGTATTTTTCTAGTATAGCTTAATATATGTTTCAAGTTTCAATTACATAGCTTAAGAGATAGTTGAGATATTCATTTTTAAGTTTTTTTCTTTGAAACCTCCTCCTGATCCTCCCCGTTGCAGTAATAAGCCTCTTTCTAAGCCGATTCTGGTAGAGCTATATGCCGCCTTAATGGTTCCAAAATATGAGTGTTTTATAATAAGTAATTTCGAAGATATAAACATTTGAAAAAAACAATTCGGCCGACAATTTATTTTTAGCCTCCCGTTTTGGACGCCAATGGATAAAAAAATTAAATTATTGTTGTAGTTTGTCCCACAACCCTCTCTATATTTCTGCTGATTTTCTGCTTCCTATCTGCATTCCTGGTGGAAATATTAGAAAGTGTAGTTTTTGACTCTTTCCCTCCCCCCGCCTTCCCCTTCCACCTAACACTCCCAAAATTTAGGAATTGAAGCTCACTTACCCAATCAACAATCTGCTCAAAAACGAACATTCTACGTTTAACGGTCTCGGAGATATGAGTCCATAGATACGGTGGACGGAGTACGGCGGGACGGATTTTTTTTTTCAGTTTTAGGCTAATTTAGTCATGAAACGCGAAAAAACAAAATTTCAGGATAGCAATTTTTTTTTCTGTGTCGATCACAATATCTTATTATTCGAATAAAAATATTTTATATTCGCAGTGAAAACTTCGAAATCACCTCTGGCCTTTTACTCTCTTCCATTTAAAAGTTTGATTTAGAGCAACTTCAATAAATCAACTGACAGGATAGTCAGAATGGAAAAAAACGTTTTAATCAGTTAGTTAAATTATTCTTTATTACTGAATCAGTTACGTCCGCTCGCTTCGGCCGCTCGACACTAACTGCCCGCTCTCTTTCTTGACAGCGACGCTTTCCTACTCTCCCATCGGTGACAGTTCGGCCTTTCCTGCAAGTTCGTCACTCCTGGGCGAATATGGATCGTCATCCATTTCAGTTTCGTCGGTTTCCTCGATCTCAGGTCCCAGTTGACACCATGGCTTCATGTGGTCGCTAGCCATTACTCCTTGGTATCGGCGTCGTGTTCGAGGAGCATCCGGGAGATCTTCAACAGTATACCTGTCGTAATCAAGCACCTTGGTAACGACATACGGACCTTTGTATAATGGCTCCAACTTGTGCGATTGTCCTGTTGCACTCGGTACATGATCGATAACAACTAATTCGCCTTCGACGTATTGTTTCGGAGTGTGATGCTTGGAATCGTATTGTTGTTTCCATTTTTATTTCTCGTCGTTAATGTTTGCTACGGCTTTTTGCTGCCGAATACTGTAACTCTTCGTCTCCTGAAGATGATCGTCATCCTGGATTGCTGGAATAATTCGATTGCTGCTGACATCGCGTAAATCGTAATTGAAGATCAGCTCGTTCGGGCAAAACTTTGTTGTTGCATTTCGTTGCGAATTTATACTCCATTGCAAGTTTGGAAGTTCGACGTCCCATTCGTTACTTGCCTTCGTTGAACATCGTAGAAATGTCAGCACTGTCTTATTCACTCTCTCTGCTTGACCGTTTGCTCGTGGTGTCCTAACAGCAGTCTTGATGTGTTGTATTCCATTTGTGTCAACAAACTTTTCAAATTCCTTTGACGTGAAAGCCACACCTCTGTCTGTTGTAATTCGCAATGGTTGACCAAATATCGTCATAACGTCTCGAAGAAGAGTGAACACTGGCGCTGTCTTTATATTTCGTAGCGTCTTCACTACCACATACTTGCTGAACGAACAAACCATTACAATAATATAACTGTTTCCATGTTTACTTTTCGGAAATGGCCCTAGATGGTCCATATTAACGCTTCGGGATTGTGATACTAATATTATTTGTGTTACTAGTATTCCACGTGGTAGAACGAGCTATGAGACTACTCACTGTAAACTCATAGCCGAAAAGGGAGTTTGCCCGATATAAGTTTCCTTATGAAAATATGACAGCAAATGTGTACTGTGAGGTTACCCAATGTAAGCCTCCAGACACCCAAGAGGTTTGTTAAATGGAGACGGACTACGAGCCTACTCAGTGTAGGCTCATGGTCGGAAACAGGGGTAGGGTCAAACGACTAGTGGAGGCCCGACGGGCCAAACGGTCACTTGGCTCTCAGGAAGCCAGGGGCGATTTCAAACGTCGTCGAAGACAGGGGCTACCTAGTCATCGAGCCCAAGGGGCCAGTCGCTCGCTTAGCCTTGAGGGGCCATGGGCGGACCAGGATTTGGTGTTGGTAAAACGTCGTCGAAGACAGGGGCTACCTAGTCATCGAGCCCAAGGGGCCAGTCGCTCGCTTAGCCTTACGAGGCCATGGGCGGACCAGGATTTGGTATTGGTACCTGTGGATGAAGATTAGTTATATAATGTCACAAATAATACCTCCATATTTCCTTTTTTTAACAACACTTTTATTTGGCGATTAAAACTCTTGGTCTTACTTTTACTTGACGATTAAAACTCTTGGTCTTACTTTTACTTGACGATTAAAACTCTTGGTCTTACTTTAATTTGACGATTAAAACTCTCGTTCTGACTTTGCACTTTATTTTCTTTCAACTTCTCACTTGTAGAGCGCTAGGAAAGCTCTGTCGTGATGGTCTCTAGAAAAAGGCCCCCGATTCTAGATCGGTGTCTTCATTTTATACTTTATTTTTGCTGAGGCTAGCTATTTTTTCAATCAACAATATCTGCCTCGGATGAGCTAGTTACCATCAATTGCAAGGTGCATGCGCTGCAAGATTTTCCCAGTCAGCAAATTTGGAATCATCTTCAGTGCATCTTCCTCCCGAGAAAATGTGATAACGCGAATCCATAAGGTACATTGACCGTCGCTTCATTGTCTTCCTCTTCTTCGCACCCACACATTTTGTTTTTCTGTCGCATTGCAAGGTGCACTTAGGTTCTTACGACTCATTCTTAGCCGCACATGCTGATATACATACACAGTATGCGCATGAGGGCATCTGTTCTTATTTTTGTATACAAATTCTCATGATCTCGAGCTCGGGCATAGCGCTTGTCATTGTTTACAGAGATCAGGTGACCAAACGACAGGCATGCAGCTCGAGATCGAAATTATGCTAGTGTAATAACGTTGCGTTATGGCTTTTTGTTTATGCCTCGAGAATGAGTTACGTCAGAACCGTGACCTTCCCCGCGATAGCGAATGTTTGTCTGACAACGATGGTTATTTTGGTCAATGCCCCAGACCCGCGTCATCACACTCCTTCGCCCTTCATTGAGAAATTTCTGCGTACGAAGAAAGCAGAAATTTCTAAGGCACCGGGGTGTCAACACTGATGATGAGAAGAGAAATGTATTGTTATGTCGTTATTTAATTTCTAGCCTGCATCTTTGCATTTTTTGGTTTACAATCATTTTACATGAGTTAATACTTTGCACTTACAATTTTCTAGTATCTGTTTGTTCTTATATTGTATTTAAAATAAAAACATTTTTTTTTTTTGTAATTTTAAAAAAAAATTTATTTTTTTTGTTTAGTTTGCTATTTTTGTGTTACGGTCGGTGATGGTGTCGTAGACGCACTCGGTGATAGGCTTTTACTCGTCGTATCGTTACTCTATAGCTTCTGGATTGTTGCATGTGCATATGTCACTGGGTATTGGTTGAACTAGATTGCGTTAATTTCTGGTTTCGAAGAGTGTTGTGTTCTTTGTTTTATTGATGTTTTATTATTTGTTTATAAAAAAAAAATTTTTTTTTTTTGTATTATTTTTATTTGTATTATTTGACTGCTTTTCAATGATTCATTGAGTTGAGTTTGGGTGATCCTTCGGGTCGTTTGGTTATGTTGGATGTGTTTTATGTACTTATCATATTTATTTTGGTTAACAATTTTCTTTTATATATAATTATTTTATTATTTGTTACAAATTATTATTATTTTATATTATTATTATTTTATATTTTTTTTTTTTTTTTTTTAATTACTATATCGACAAAATAATTATTTTAATTTTTTTAATTACTATATCACCAAAAAAATTTTTTTTTTTTAAATAATATTATTGATTTTATTTTGAGTTTGAATAATTTTTGAGAAAACTAAATTTTTTTTTCTTTTTTTTTTTGTTGCATACATTATTTACTTTTATTTGAATGTTTGACAAGTTCTACATTTATACAGGATAATTAAGAGTTAAATATAATTATTTGTACATAATTTGTGGTTTTTTTTTTTTCGTTAATTATCTTGTTGTATTTGCATTACATAATCATTATATAATGAAATTGTATATGCTTCTCTCTTTTATTTTTTTTTTGTTACATTGTTTTATAATTAATAATTTTTTTACATTCGAATTTTGCGTAGATTTATTTATATCATTTTAAATTTGTACAAAGTATTTATTTATTTATTTATTTTTTTTTTCTTATAAGCATAATGTCTTAAATATCGATACCTATTTTGTCAATTTTCTTTATTTATTTAATTGTTATTAGTTTTATTGTAGATAACAATTTTATAGCTTACTTATAATTTTAATGTCCGAGTTTTAATTTGCACTTCGCGGCATATGCCGGGAAACATTTACCCATCCGGAGATTGGGCTCGGATGATTTATATTTTGCAATCGAACTTAAGAACTATGATTTATATATTAATATTTGGTTATTTATATGTGTTCATAATGTTTAGTGTTACAATTTTCTATTTAGTATAGAATTTTTGTTGGTTTCTTATACATCTATCATCTTCTTTCTTAAGTATTATTTTCAAAATTACAAATTATATTTAATCATGTTATAATTTAAAATTATTTCAAAATTACAAACTATAATTAATTTTTGTTGGTTTCTTATACATCTGTCATCTTCTTTCAAATTACAAATTATATTTTGCTTTCAAATTTACATTCGTTCATACATATATCATCATTTCTCTCCCTTTTTTTTATAATGTTATATTTTTCTATTATCTTATCTCTTATGTATTATTTTATTGTGGTATGATGTAAGTAAGTAATAATTGTACATTACAATTTTAATTACATTTTGTACAATTTTTTTTTTTTTTTACTATTTCAAATATTAAGTTCGATATAATTACATAGATGATTTGTGACATATAACTTTTTATTTTCTCTATTAATTAAACAATTTCCTTTTTTTTGTATTTTATATTCCTCGGTGATTTTTCTAAGTCGAAATTATTTTGTATTTTTGTCGATTCATTTAAATCATAAGTAAAATAATACTTCAAGAATTGTATTAATTTAATCAATTGTTTAATGTTAATTTACTAATTTACATTAAAAAATTGGTATTATTATTACGAGAATTTAGTTCTCATTTTAAAATGTGGGTCGTAAATTTTACTTTTTATTTTAAAATTAGCATTATAAAATTTACTAGTAGTTAGTAATTTTGTGTTAGTAAATGTTTTTGCCTTAATTCGGCATTGTTTTTTATCGTTTATCATTTTTAGTATCTCTTGTACTTTGTATTGCATCAATTTTCTTTTGTTTTCATGTAATCTGTACTTTTTCTGGTTTTTCTGGAAATGGTCCATTGATGTTGGTATTTTATATCTCATTGCATCGTTTAATTCTGTACCGGGTAAATTAAATAACTCTTCATAAATTATAATTGCTTCCTCTTGTTCCTCTTCGTTTACATTTTCGTATTTCGTATTTTTCTCAGTTCTATTAACTTTATTTCTTGTCGACATTTCATCCGTTACATTATTTTCTTTATCCAATTTTCGTTTTCTTGTAAGTATGATAACTATATCTTCCCTTATCGGCTCTAATATTGGCTCAATTATTTCTTCAGGGTTATTCCTGTCTAAAATGTTAATCATTACTGAATCATCTTCCGGCTTCAGAATGCAATATGTTTCTTTTCTTATTTCTTGGGCTGGACACGAGAATTCTTCGTTCCATTTAAATTTTACCAGTTTTTCTGTTCCTGCTGGTATGATGATTTCGTTTGGTGTTATTTCGTTTAAAATTTCTTCGGAAACTGATGCTAAAGATTGTTCAGTTTGACCAGAGTTAACTGATTTAATCTGTTTTTCATTGGCACTATGCAATTTCCCATTATGGTGGTTTGCGGAAATTGATGTAATTGGCAGGTCAGTTATGGGTTTGCTAGGCCCATTCTGATTACCCATTACACTAAGCAATTTATTACAAACTTTCTCACCACATTTCTTAAAGGAGTTTTCGTGGTATCATGTGACATGAGTTCTGAGAGAGCTGATTCAAACGAGGCGTCAACATGACTAGGTTTTAGGGGCCTAGATTGACTCTCGATTGCTTTAATCAGTTTGCTCTCGTCGTTCAGTCCAAGAACCATAGACGTGACTGTTTGTACCGAATGAACTCCCTCAGTTTGTAAAGAATATTCTTTACCTGAGATTCCTTCGTTTTCACAGATCGTGCCTTTCGAAATTGATGTAACAGAAGTACTCATTTTGCTAGGATGAGACTCTGCGACACTAGACAATTTCTCGTTGAGTATCGGTAGGCTAAACTCATGAGGGTTGTTTATTGTTTGCGGAAATTCCAAACGTTGATATGGTCCATACACGTTACAGTTGCTTGATAGAAATTCATTTCCTAATAGGCCGTCACCAGGTATATGCGGCGTGACGTTTATCACATGGAATTTACATGGTATATTTCGTTTCATCAAAATTTTCCCGTGACAGGTTCCTTTGGTTCTTCCCTGTCCATACATGCTATTTATTGTTATAGCTTCTGTTGTATTTATCGTGGCATTGTCTTTCAATGCTCTTTCTTTTAATAAATTTATCTCCGCTCCTGTATCTATTAGGAGTTCTACGGAGTCGTCTTTTCCTACATCCAATGGTATTTTAACCATTGGGGTTATGACCCCTTGGGGACACCGTTCTATTTTATTCTCTAATGTTTTGGGTTGGCCGAGGTGTCTCCGGTCAACCCTCCGTGGTTTTCCGGGACCATTCTCGTTTCCCACCTATGTTTTGCATAACATTGATTAATGTTATGTTCCAAACTTAAACAGAAATCGCATCTTGCTTGCGAGGTTGAGGCTACGGGAGTTTCTAATCTATTTATCCTAGGTTTGTTTCCCTGACACTCATTATTATAATGCCCTTGCTTTTGGCATATATTGCAGAATTTAATACCGGAACGGCACTCTCTCGATGTATGCCCTGGTTTACCACAGGTGTAACACGTTATTTGTCGTCGGTTATTTTGTACCGGATTTTGGTTATTGTTACGGTTGCTGGTATTGTTGGTATAGCCGTTTCTCTGTTGATTCAAGGGGCTTCCATTGTTGCTAACGTTTCTGTTACGTTGCTGGTTATAGTCTGGCCTTCTGCCATTATATTGTCTGCTATTATTATTATTAGTAGTTGTATTCATGTTGAGACTACTCAATATCTGTGCAATTAAATCTGGAGTAACTGTATTTGCTGTGGAGACTCCTACTGTGGTATTCTCCAGGCGTTCCATTTCGCTGACTTTTTGCGTTATTTCTTTCAATGTGGAATCTTTTAGTGTCAATGAGAACCGTTTTAATGATGGGCTGATTATGCCTGTCCTGAATACTAGGACGGCGTTTTTCTCATATTCCATGAGTAACGCACTCGGATTGTCTGGGTATTTTATCCCAATAACTGTTTTGCAGTCCGCCAACTTGCGTTCAAGCTTAGTAGCGTACTGTTGAATGTTTTCCCCGTTTAGTTGCCTTATATTTCGCAACTCCTCATGTAGTATAGTTAAATCTTTTATTGGAAGATATAACTGTTTCAATTTGGCCTCTATTTCCGAAAATGTTACAAAATTTTGGTTCCGTAATGTTTGGTAAGCGTCTCCGCTTACAGCCATTTTCGGAAAAATGTTGAGGAATGTTTTTTGTTCATCCTCTAACAGAGTATTATAAGCGGCTCGTGATAGTGCCAGAAATTTATCCAACTCCACATTAATGTTCTGATTGGATTCTCCCGTAAAAATTGGAATTTTTGAAATGATTTCAAATATTTCCTTCAGCGATGACGAAGTCATGCTAACGTTCAATTTGTCCGTTGGCATGATTGGAGCTGGCTTTTCTATATTGTTTGTAATAGATTGCTTACTTGAATCAGTTAGATCCGAAACTGATTGACTACGGGGATATGTACCCGACCTTGTTCTTAGTAAATCAATACTTGTTCGAATGCTATTGGCACCGAAATTTACTTGTCTGTTTGCATCTAATATTAATTTTCTAGCTTCTTTCGAGTTTGTCGGAACCTCTCTTTGCATTACTTTTCTTGGGAGGTGCTTTGGGTATACCAAAGGTTTTCCTTTAAACTTCTTTTCTTCCTTGAGTTGTTCCTCTAACTCTGCGTTAGTGGAATCGGCAGACTCAAGTTGTTGTTTTAGAGATATCACTAGTTTTTCTAGATGTTCATGCCTTTTATGGCTATCATCTAGTTTTTTCTCTAGTGTTTTTTCGTGATTTCTAATCACATCTAGTGCTTCTGTCAGAATTTCATAGACAGCTTCTGCACTATCCCCTGTGGTGGATTCGTTTTTCGAATCTCTTTTTAAAATTTCCTCATGCAGTCTATCTGCTATGAAGGACCAATTTCTTTCGTTTAATTGAATGAACTTCTTAAGTTCTTCAATTTCTTCATTCTTTTGTATTAGTTCCTGTTGCGAAAGTAGAATGTTCTTTATTTCGTCTCTTGTTAATTCCCTCTCTTCTGAGGTATTTATGTTCATCACACATGTAATGTGTATTTTGATGATATTATACTGGAATTAATCTTATCCAAAAAAACAGAAATCTCAGGAGTGCACCAAAAAAAATTCTGAGAGGAAAAGAAGAAGAAACATTCAGAGCCCATACTCTAAATCGAATAACTAAACTAAGAATTGAAATACGTTTGCATAATTCAGAAAAAAAAATTTATTTGAATTGTGTATTATACCTATATAAGAAAAGAATTTTTTTTTTTTTTGTTATTTATTGTGGAAAAATGTTGATTAAGATGTTGATCCATTGTCACGTTGTTGCCATTCTTGGTGGAATTCGTTCATTAGCAGCTGTCGGAAATTCTGGTCATAGTCGGTTTTCTCTTGTGTTTTCGATATTGTGGAGAGTTTTTGGCGGAACCGGTTCTTTTCTTCATTGGTCACCGATAAATTGATGTAGCGGTGAATCTCCTTTCTTTGTGCCCGTAGTTTGGCCTGCTTTCCTCCTCGATGTTTTCGTTTGGGGATGCTTTGCGGTGATTTGGGGGGGTTCCTCCACTCGTTCCTCTTTCTATATTCTTCCAACGTGAGTGGCTTTGGTCCACTCTCCGGATTTCTTACGATCTCTTCCTTTAATGTTGGTTTCTATTTTTTATTGAAAACGAAAAAGAAAAAAAAACTTTATCAAAAACACATAATACGTGAGTTGTTATAGGTACAACGTACGTTTTCCGTTGTACCCGCAAAAGTAAGGTCAGTTTTGCATTAAATGCAAAAAAATTATATGAATTGACTGCGCCAGAAATAATTACTGTGTAAGTAATTATTTCGAAAGATATATCAATCGTGGCAAAGTGGCAAGGTATGCGTGAGATTCGCATACCGACTGCGCCAATTGTGATACCAAAATTCTGGTGATACTTGTATTAATTGTGATACTATGAAATATATTGTGATATTAAGAAACAGGGGTAGGGTCAAACGACTAGTGGAGGCCCGACGGGCCAAACGGTCACTTGGCTCTCAGGAAGCCAGGGGCGATTTCAAACGTCGTCGAAGACAGGGGCTACCTAGTCATCGAGCCCAAGGGGCCAGTCGCTCGCTTAGCCTTGAGGGGCCATGGGCGGACCAGGATTTGGTGTTGGTAAAACGTCGTCGAAGACAGGGGCTACCTAGTCATCGAGCCCAAGGGGCCAGTCGCTCGCTTAGCCTTACGAGGCCATGGGCGGACCAGGATTTGGTATTGGTACCTGTGGATGAAGATTAGTTATATAATGTCACAAATAATACCTCCATATTTCCTTTTTTTAACAACACTTTTATTTGGCGATTAAAACTCTTGGTCTTACTTTTACTTGACGATTAAAACTCTTGGTCTTACTTTAATTTGACGATTAAAACTCTCGTTCTGACTTTGCACTTTATTTTCTTTCAACTTCTCACTTGTAGAGCGCTAGGAAAGCTCTGTCGTGATGGTCTCTAGAAAAAGGCCCCCGATTCTAGATCGGTGTCTTCATTTTATACTTTATTTTTGCTGAGGCTAGCTATTTTTTCAATCAACAATATCTGCCTCGGATGAGCTAGTTACCATCAATTGCAAGGTGCATGCGCTGCAAGATTTTCCCAGTCAGCAAATTTGGAATCATCTTCAGTGCATCTTCCTCCCGAGAAAATGTGATAACGCGAATCCATAAGGTACATTGACCGTCGCTTCATTGTCTTCCTCTTCTTCGCACCCACACATTTTGTTTTTCTGTCGCATTGCAAGGTGCACTTAGGTTCTTACGACTCATTCTTAGCCGCACATGCTGATATACATACACAGTATGCGCATGAGGGCATCTGTTCTTATTTTTGTATACAAATTCTCATGATCTCGAGCTCGGGCATAGCGCTTGTCATTGTTTACAGAAATCAGGTGACCAAACGACAGGCATGCAGCTCGAGATCGAAATTATGCTAGTGTAATAACGTTGCGTTATGGCTTTTTGTTTATGCCTCGAGAATGAGTTACGTCAGAACCGTGACCTTCCCCGCGATAGCGAATGTTTGTCTGACAACGATGGTTATTTTGGTCAATGCCCCAGACCCGCGTCATCACAGGATAGCACCGGCAGCACTTCTGCGATATGTAGTTGACCCTCGGCTTTGCCCCTTTCGCTTTATTAAGACAGCAGTCGGGGCAGGTATCAATAAATGATTTGACGTACCGACGCATGCGTGGAAACCAGAAGTCCTTTGAGATCCGCTCCATTGTTTTATCGACTCCAAAATGACCCGCATTATCATGACAGGCCAGTGCAATCCGCCACCTAACTGACTGAGGAATAACTAACCTTTTGTCGCCGTCTACCTTGTGATATAATCTTCCTTTCTGTATCACATAATCGTGTTTGATTTGCTCTTGATTATGCGCAGCCTTTCCATTGATCACTTCTACTATTTCTCGAAGTTTTTTGTCTTGTAATTGCATAGACATCACCCAATCCGTGTGGTAGTTAAACATTATCTGGAAGATGTTGTCCGTGACTGTTCTCGGATCACTCGGTGGTAAGGTTGGTGCACGGCTCATACCATCCACATGTAACATCTTCGCTCCTGGCCGATGTATGCACTGGAAATCGAACTCCTGAAGTGTAAGCCACCATCTAGCTATTCGCGGCGGCAAAGGTGATGTCGCCTTCGTTGTTACAACGGCATTACAGTCCGTCATAATGCGAAAATGAGTTCCGAGTAGATACAATCGAAACCGTTGCAGCGTCTCCACAATAGCCAAAACCTCCAGTTCGTGACTGGCATATGCTTTCGGCGTCGTTACATTGTCTGCTGTAGTAAAACACTGGCTTCAAATCGTCTCCTTCTTGCTGCAATAATACGCCAGATAGCCCTACCGAGCTTGCATCTGTATGAACTTCGTGCCACTTATTAGCATCAAATAACGTTAATACTGGCTTGCTAGTGATCGCTACCTTTAATGTAGAAAATGCTTCTTCTTGTTCTCGTTGCCATTCATACACTTGGGTTTTCCTTAATAGCTTTGTAAATGGGTGTGCAATTAGACTGTAACCGTTTACGAATTTCCTGAAGAAACCGGTTACTCCCAAAAATTGCTGCACCGCCGTAGCATTCGTTGGAGTGGGGAACTCTGCAATGCATTTCGTTTTTGTATCGCCTGGCCTAATACCTTCGTGACTCACCACGTGTCCTAAAAATGTAACAGAATTTCCAAGAATACGCACTTAGATGGTCGCAGCGTTAGTCCAGTTCGTTGCATAGCGTCCATAAACTCTTGAAGAACTTCCATTCCCTCTTGTACCCTCCGTGTTGCTATAATGACTTCATCGACGTAACTTATGATGCGCGTGCGATTCTTTAGCGTTTTTATTATGTTAACGATCATCTCTTGAAAGCACATAGGCGCGTTGATAAGTCCAAACGGCATCACATTATGTTCGAACAGCCCCTCGTGTGTCAAAAATGCAGTATACTTCTTTCTGTTTTCTTCTAATGGGATCTGATAATACCCCGATGTCATATCAAGAGTCGTAAAGTATACATTGCCTGCTAGTCGTGACAGCTGTTCATCCACTACCAGCATCGGATACTGCTTCTTGATTGTGACCGCATTTAGAGCACGGTAGTCAACGCACATTCGACTCTCTCCGTTAGACTTCTTTACCAAAAGAACAGATGCTGCGTGTGGCGACGTGCTTGGTCGAATAATTCCCTCACTTTCCAAGTTCTGTAATATATCCGATAACTTATTCCTCTCAGCTAATGGCACCTGGTATCGCTTTCCCACGATCGGCGTGTCAGTCGTAACATCAATCCGCATTGTTGTTGTTTTGCAGCGACCCAAACTACTAATATTTTCTGCGAAACATGTATCGAACTTTTCCAGAAGCTGATGAACATCTTTCTGCTGAGCATCATACAACTGCGTAGAAATATTAAACCGGTACTGCTCCATTGACTCCAACTGCAGTATGCCAGATTCGACAACCATACGCTGATCATTCCTGCATAGTACTTCACGCCCCAATAAAATTTCATAAGGAAGGACATTATCGGGCACAATATACAGGCTTACGTTCACCTTTTGGTCGTCCATCTGAACTACTACTTTAATCCTCTCACGCGACTCGACAGTAGATCCTCCAAATCCGTTCAAACACTTCGTTGTTTCCAGTCGTGCCTTTTTGGGTGCTGAAGATTCTCGTATCAGCGAATGATCGCTGCCCGTGTCCACAAATGCCAGATACTTGTTCCCTTCTATTATTATCGGCTTCAAGACAGGTGGAACAAACTTCTCTGATTTTCCTACGTCATTTATTTTAGCCACCGTTGATTTTGCTACGCGGCAATCTTTCGTGTCATGTCCAGGCCTTAACCAATTTTTACAGCGTGCTCTCCGTTGTGGTTTCGGGCATTTAATCGCAATATGTCCCATCTCATTGCAGTTGTAACATTTCGGGCCTCGCCTTTCACCTGTACGCTGCACAACTTCTGCTTTAGACCAAACTTCTAAGGGCTTCGCTTCATGCTCGCGCGTTGTCAAATTCGGCATCAATGCCATATTTTCCAGAGCACTCAGCAGCTCGGTGCATGTCGTTAAATTTTGCGCCAGCAATGTTCGCGATAAATTCACAGCATTCAAACCTTGTATAATGTATGAATTAATCGATCTGTCGTCCAGCATTCCACGCCGTCCCATTGTCAGTACCTGATAGTAAAATTCTATCAAGCTTTCGTTATGCTTACGTTTTTGTCTTGACAATCCTCGGTGTATTTCAGCCGCATTCGTTGTTGTTGGAAAGTCTTGTTGCAATAAAGCCACAAATTCCGTCCATGAATTAAAAACCGGCTGTGCGTCCAACCAATCTTTTGCCACTTCCTTCATCTTGTGTTGCACCGCAAACAACACCATCTCTTCACTCCACACATAAGCTCGTTGCAGCTGCTCTACTCGTTGCACAAACTGCTGCGTCATGATGTTTTTCTTCAGCGGATCGAAATCTGGAATCACTCCAATGATATCACGGGAAGAACACATGTTTGCCGTCGCCGCACCTCTACACAGATGATCATCGTTGTATTGTGGTTCTTTGAGTAGTGGTGGCGTCGTTTGCATCCGACCTTTCCGCGTCGTCTCGGAGAGCAATACTCCTACCGTTTTCGTCAGCTCCGAAACCATGTCCCGCAACTCGCCAATTTCCTGCTGCATGCTCGTATCCTCTTGTATTCCTTCCACTTCGTCGGACTCCAATATTTTGGTTAGCTTCTCTATTTTAGACGATTTATTTCCACTTATTGGAATGTTATTCTCTCGTAAAAGTTCGTTCAGCTGCCCGACTGTAAGCGCGTTTAATTTCACCATCTTGCACAACGTCGTTTTCGTTTCGCGTGAATATTTTTTTTTGTTTGTTTGTTTGTTTTTTTTTTCAGACCGTCGTTTTCGTTTTAAACGCGTATTTTCGTTTCGCGTAAAATAGTTCTTTTCTTTCACAGGTCGTCGTTTACGTTTTAAACGCGTATTTTCGTTTCGCGTAGTTACTTTTTTTTTTAGACCGTCGTTTTCGTTTTAAACGCGTATTTTCGTTTCGCGTAAAACAGTTCTTATCCCACTTCTGATTTGTCAGGATAGTCAGAATGGAAAAAAACGTTTTAATCAGTTGGTTAAATTATTCTTTATTACTGAATCAGTTACGTCCGCTCGCTTCGGCCGCTCGACACTAACTGCCCGCTCTCTTTCTGGACAGCGACGCTGTCCTACTCTCCCATCGGTGACACAACTAATAACCAACATACTAAAAGCCAAATTTGAAATTTTGTACGCACATCTTTCAAGAGAAACGAAATAAAACTGAATAAAAATTTTTACAATTCTCTCACCTACTCTACTCCCGCTCGTACAAATTTATGGTACCGAATTTCATAAAACTTACTTCGTCTACGAAGAATCTTTGAAAAAATTAATAAAGTTGCGCACGACTTGTTGGCAGATATTTTGCTATACATTCAGGATGTATACATAAGCATCCTGCATCACTAGCTTATAGAGAATATTTCACAGATTACACAGAAAAACTCCGCCAATTCATCTAACACGATTCCAATTTCAAGAAAATTTCAAGGCAATTTCTTTATTCCTCAAAAACCAACCATCCATCCTTCTCAATATCATGGTCACTTTATTTTGTCCCATTTCATTCGAGAAATCATTAAAGCGATGATTTCTTCTTCTTTGATTCGAGATAACGTACTACTACGTGTCATATGATTAAGCCCTATACACACTCACACCACCCCCGATAAAAATCAACCCTCCAAGAAAAATAATCGTATTTCATGCGTAAAAGTCAATTTCGAAAAACGGACATTGCCTAATGCCCTTCTTCACCGGAAAAACATGAAAAATCCTCCCAGATTTTCACCACCATCACCTTCACTCCCCAGGAAAAACACATTTTGTGTGAACTGAGCAGCACAAATCACACACACCCTGAGTGAGAACTAAATGGAGGCCGAAAATAAGATCTTATTTAGGTGATAAGAAAATTTGAATTTCATTCTTGATTCCATGCTGGAGTTTCGAGGATAAGTTGTTTCCCGAAAGTTTCACGCATTAAGGGATGTGCGTGTTCAACTGACTCTCCGTTTCGTCTTCTTTATGGTTTTTGTAGCCTGGGCCAAGGCTAATAGCATCATCCTTAATGAAAGTCCTATATAGGAAAATTTTTGAAGGGGCTTGAAAATGTCACGTACCAAAAATCTTGATAAGAATGATGCTTTTTATTCCATAAAGGAAATAAAAATGTTTTTTTTTCATTCTTAATAGATATGAGAGTTTGAAAGGACCCTTAATAATTTCAGAAGTAGATAGGTATATGTTCGTGAATAAATCGTCTTATGAAAGGGACATTCAATTCAGGACGACTCTTTGAAATTAATGAACCGTCTAAAAGTGTTTTGATGATAATGAAATACATTTAAATTTATACGTATCTCAATCGTGTCCTGTGTCCTGTCTCGAAGAAGAGTCAGGTGTCACGTTTTTTTTCTCTGAAGATTTTGCACGTACTTGAGAGTATCATGATAAATCTGATAACGACTTTATACTAAGGGATGATTTATTTAAAACTTGAACGAAAATTTTGATGTGAGGGGTTGGTGTGAGTTTTTGGTATAGAACGTTTTGTAATGACGTCATAATCACTTATTTATGACCATTAAAGTGAATTTTGATTGAGTATTCGAGAAGAATGCAGGTACTAATTGAAGTTTTTTAATTATGATCACGATTAATCCAAAATTTTGAACATGAATTTTTGCTAATTTCGGTTGAAATTGTGTAATATTTTTAGACCAGTAGTTCCAAAATGGAAACCTACTATAACTGAAAGCAATCGGCTGAACGAGTTGCACAATATATTGTTACATGTTAGACCTAGTCACTCATCGTATGATGGCAATCCGTCTGTCTGTCTGTCTGTCTGTCTATCTATCTGTCTATCTGTGCGTCTGTCTACAGCATAACTCTCGAAAGCTTTGAGCTACAGTGCTAAGAAATTTTGTGTGTCATTTTTAGCAAAAAAGTAATTTTAAGATCGTGAATGGGCTACATCCCCCCACTCCTTCTACCCCCTCCCATACGATTTTCATGAAATTTCGAAATATTAAGAAATTGATTTTTCTTTGAAACTATTTAAGCTATCGACTTGAAATTTAGGTCAAAGTATTATGATATAGATGTCATTAATATGACGGAATATTGGCCCGCTCCCCTTACTCCGTCTACCCCCTCCTATACAAATGGACAAATGCATATTTTCGATTTTTATTGAAAGTAGTAAAACTGAAAAGACGAAATTTTGTCAGAATTAATTCTACTATAGTTGCAATTAATTTTAAAAATAGTTATCGACTTCCCCTCACTCCTTCTACCCCTCCCATATAAATTTCACGAAATTTTGAAATTTAAATTAAATTATTTTTCTTCGAAACTGTTAAAGCTATCAACTTGATATTTTGTAGAAAGTATAATAATGCGAAAAAAATTTGTTTTGATCCGTACACTCCTTCTACTCCCTCCCGTACAAATGCATAGTTTTTGTTAAATGCATTTTATCGATTTCCATTCAAACTAGAAAAAGTACAAACTTCAAATTTTGCCAGAATTTGTTTCTTAATAATTGATATATGTTAAGTGTTAGAAAAAATTATCAGCTCCGCTTCACTCCTTCTATCACCCCCCATACATATATCTGCATTATAAATTCAAGAAAAGCATTTCTCCTTCAAGTATATAAGAGCTATCGACTTTGAAATTAAATCAAAGCATGGTGATAAGGATGATGATAAGAAGTTTCAAAATCATCTTAAATGCTCCACTTCCTCTGCCACCTCCCATACAAATGCCCCAATGTCAGGAAAACTATGACCAATTTCTTTAAAAATAATGAAAATTAAAAACTTTAAATTCAACAAAAAATATTTTGCATGCCATGTTCTGTGTCATATACGAAAAATACAAACCTCCCCCTCTACTTCTACCACCTCCCATGCAAAAGTCTCTATTCACTATTCCAAAGAATTTGAGATGACATATTTTCCGGTATATTAAAGTCATTTCCATCTCATCTAGAGTATCATATGATTGGGCTTTAAGCCCAATCATAATTCTTTTATGTTTTTTCATCAGATCGAAAAATGTTTTATAAATTTATGGTAAAAATCTCAACTCTATATCGCGATGAGATTTTTAAGTGATTAATTGCAAGCCCTCCATTCTGAAATTGAATCTTACCACCACCACCGCTAAAATGGAAGCCAATTAGATTTGGAATGTGCGGGCATACACAATCAATTTAGGGAACCTTGAGAATGCTTCCCAGCATACACCCTCATTGAGCGGGTGGGCAGTAGGGACGAAATCCATCTTGAATTCCGCTCAGATGTGTACCTAGTCTTATGCTATACATATTATATTATTCGAGTGTTATAGAGATTCTGCGGAGGGATGGAATTTATTCGCATTGGCCTTTTCATTCTCTACACCATTAATCATTGAGTGCCAAAAAGGTGATTTATGTGAATTATCTACCATTTCGGGTGTTAAACTAAAACTCTCTGATGGCAGTCCTCTTTATTCAAATGAAGTTTCACATTTATCATTTTGGTGCGTATTTTCGTATGATTCCCTATTGGGAAAATGGATTTAAAAAAAATGGAACAGCGGCTGGTAGGCCTGCTTTCTTGAAAATTCTGGCATGAAAGAAATGGATTTTGGCAATCATATTGGCCATTTTTTTGTTGCCACTGTTGATGATGATAATGATTATGGTCCTGGTGGAAAAGTTATCATTTTGATGATATATGGAGCTAATAAAGATTACTCGTTTTTTTTCTATTTTGTGACTAACTGGTCTGTTCAGGGAGTAAGAAAGACGCATTCTGGGTAAGATGTAGAACTTTATCTAAGGCGAAATAAATTACGTATTAATGGTGGAATGCGTCTACAGAACTTATCTGCAAGCTCATTCAATCTTTGTACTCACTAGTTTAGTGGAAAATTAAGTTTTAGAAAAACATTAAAAAATCTGCCAACAAATCGGGAGCAACTTTATTGTTGTTGGGACAAGTTGAGGATACGTGGAAAGTCAATATGAACATTAAAATGGAAAGGTAAGATTATGTAAGGGCAGGTAATTATTTAACTGTTAACTGCTATTACGATTAATCAATAGCTCCAGTATATAGAATCAATATTTCATTCGTTTATATATACACGTTTGAGTTTGTATCAAGGGGAGGGGGATGGTCGTTGGGTGCGGTAGAAGGGATGGTTACATGTCAATCATTTTTTAATTGATTGCTCGAATCGCGCTCAAAATCCGCTGTATAGAACAGTGGCGTGGCGTGACTTTATAGCTAGTGGAAGCAACTGTTTTTTTTTAATATATTGGTTTATTACGCTTAAGCAATATATTATAAATATTACTAAAGCCTCTCTCGTCAGCTGCTTGAAACATTATTAATGTTGAGAGCACCCAGCACGATTTACATTCATCCCTACTACCACATAGGAGCTTAAAGCGCCTGAATTAATAAATTAACGGACAATCCATATTATTCAATCCCTTCAATAGTTGCCATTTTATTTGCTAGGGTGGTAACGGACCGAAATTCCAAGAAATACTTTAGAGACGTATTGCTTTGACCTCAAACTTTTTTTATTAAATATACGCTTTAAAAATGTTGTAAAATTAATAACTCTAGTTTTAGTTAAAGTTTCTAGTTTTTATGTTCTTAATAAAAAAGCAAAGACGTCCAAAAAAAGAGATCGTCCGATCTGCGAAAGTTTAAACCGATTCGTTTCCAAAGCACGAAAAATATGAGCAATATTGCCAGATCTACCCTCTTCACATCTTCCTTCCTGATCATTTATCGGTTAGCACAAAAATTTAAATTCTGGCAATACTTTGATCGAAAGCAGAGCTTGCGACTGAAAGCACTTGCTGGAAGCAATTGCTTTAACGTATCTGTTCTTCCTAAAGAAGTCGAACTTGCGCTCGCCGCGAGCAAAAACTCTACACGTATTGGCCGGCGGTCTCGTTCTCTTGTATATGCGACTAAAAGGAATAAAAGGAAAGGCGAAAGTATTTTAATACGACGCATCTTCCCTTCCCATTGAAGTTGAACTTGGTCGTCACTAAAGAAAATTTTGTTCGTATAGGCCGGCGGTCTTGTGTACGGGTTTTTAAAGTAGCATATTTTTTCCCTGTGGAGGACTTTCAACTGTCATTGGTCAGAAATAGCGTGAGAAAGAAAGCTGTCTTGAGCACATATGTAAATGCTGTAAACAGTGGTAGATGAAAATAATGCGCGCTTCCTATTAAAGATTTTTTTTAAATAAATTTTCATATTCGTGCTGATTTCAGTTTAAAGCCCAATCATATGATACTCTAGATGAAATGGGAATGACTTTAATAATGCAGATATGAAGCTGAAAATTAGCAGAGATATAGAGAGGGTTGTGGGACATACTACAAAAATAATTTAGTAATTAATAATTTTTAGCCATTGGCATCCGAAAAGGAGTAAGCTAAAAACAAATTGTCGGCCGAATTGTTTTTTCAAATGATCATATCTTCGAGATTACTTATCATGAAATATTCATGTGTTGAGACCATTAAGGCGGCATATACCTAGTCAAGTCATAAATATTGGTACACAACTAAACTCATTCATAACGGATGCAATATTGAGCGCATCCATTTCGTCTTGACTGCAATTTGACAGTTGACGTTTCTGCTTCATTGGCACATTAAAAGTTTTTGGCATCAATTGTTTACAATCATGGAATGAGGCGACATCAAAAATCGTATTGTTGTAGTTGGCCTACTAAAATGTAACATGGAAAAAGGCGATAGCTTTCGGACGTTGCGACCGCTTGGAATCACTCGCAATTTTGTGTATCGTGCTGTGAAGTTGTTTGAGGATGCTGGTGGAGTACGAGACCGTCAAAGTTCCGGCTGTTCGCGCACTGTGAGAACTCCAAAAGCGATCAAAGCCGTGAAGAAACGAATCGACCGAAAACCGCTGCGAAAACAGAAAATCTTGTCGTGGGAAATGCAAATTTCGCGAAAATCCATGTCTTGCATTATCAATGAAGATTTGGGACTCAGCGCGTACAAGCGACACACTGGACACCTGGTCACGGCCGCATTGAAGGAAAAACTCAAGCGAAATTCGAAATCGTAACACAGCCGGTATGCGAAGAACGCTCACAGACAAACTCTGTTTACTGACGAGAAAATCTCCACCGAAGAAGAATCGTTCAATAAATAGAACGACCGTGTGTATGCTCGGTCATCCAGAGAGGCATCCCAATTCATCCCGAGGGTCCAAAGAGGCCACCATCCCACGTCTGTAATGGTATGGTGGGGAGTGAGCTACGATGGCATTACCAAGCTCCATTTTTGCGAGAAATGAGTGAAAACATCGGCCAAAGTATATCAATCGACCGTCTTGGAACCCATTGTGAAGCCTCTCAACCAATCAATATTCGCCAACAAGCCGTGGACTTTCCAGCAAGACTCTGCTCCAGCTCACAAGGCAAAAAGGACTCAACTGTGGCTCAAAAACAACGTTTCGGACTTCATATCAATGGATGATTGGCCAGCTGGTAGTCCAGACCTCAACCCGTTGGTTTACAAGTTGTGGTCCGTATTAGAGGACATGGCTTGCTCTACTCGACATCCAAATATTGAGTCGTTGAAGCGAGCCCTTGTCCGTGCACTGGACAATTTCCCCATGCATGAAGTGCGTCTCGCGATCGATGAGTGGCCAGATCGTCTCAAGTCCTGCTGGAAGGCAAATGGAAGTCATTTCGAATAAATTGTTCTAAGATTTGTAGTCATTGAATAACCCAATAAAAAGAAAAAAAAAAGTTGTAAAAAATATTAATTCGTTTTCATTTGGCGTCGATTTTTCTGTGTACCAATATTTATGACTTGACTAGGTAGTTCCACCAGAATCAGCTTAGAAAGAGGCTAATTACTGCAAGGGGGAGGGTCAGGAAGGGTCCCAAGAAAAACACTTAAAAATGAATATCTCAACTATCTCACAAGCTTTGAAATTGAAACTTAAAACATTTATTAAACTATACTAGCGCAATACGAAAAAAATATAACTTGTGGAAATAATAGTAGTGGAGGGAAATGGGGAGCATTTTAAAAATGGCGCACTTTCCAAAATTACAAATCGTTATATCTCAAAATTGATTAAAAATATTAAATTAAAAATTTGTCAGATTGTAGAACTAAATAATTATTAATTTTGGTAAATATTTTGAGTTGTGAGGAGTAAGGGGAGGGAGGTGGTCAGCAGAAATGTCTAAAATTTTGAGTAATTTTTTTAGGGCTCTGGTGAAAGAATCAAAGTTTAAATTTTGCATTTGGATACATCTATTTGATATACATAGAAGAAAAAGAATAATTTCTTCGCCAAATGTTATAAAATTATTTTTTCAATCATTTTCAAGAAATCAATTATCACCTAACTATTAAAAGCTATCAATTTAAAATTTTGCATGAGAACTTCTAAAAATAGTTGAAACGAAATTGTCTCAAAAGTTTTGAAATCGCGCATGTCCTTCTGCCACCTCCCATACAAAAGTATGATTTCGACTAATTTCTTTAAATCAACTAATAACCAACAAACTAAAAGGTACGAACTTGAAATTTTATACAAGCACCTTACAAGAGAAGGAAAATAAAACTACATACCAAATTTTACGATTCCCCTACCTTCTCTACCCCTTCCCATACAAATGTTCGGTTTCGTGAATGTAGAATACACCGAATTTTATGAAAACTCTATGCAGCTTCGTTTATGAAACACATTCTATACAGAGAATATTGATCGTGATTCAAGCAATTAATTCAGAAGCTGTTAACAGCCACCCACCTTTACTATCACCCCTCCCGCTCCCCTCATAAAAACCCAAACTTGTATAAATGAATGAAATATTGTTAAATTAATATCAACCCTGCCCAAGAATTCTCTTTCACTTAGTCTCCCAAACCACTCTAACCTACATATTGACTTTCCATGCATCCGCAACTTGTCCCAAAAATAGTAAAGATTCGCCCGACTTGTTGGCAGTTTATTTATTTGAAATGTCTTTAGTAGTGTTTGCAAAAATTTCAAGTTATTAACTTTTAACGGTTTGGTGATAATTCATTTCTTAAAACTTATCGAAAAAATAATTTTGTATGGTAGAGTGTATAAGTTTCGGAGGTATTAGACTAGTTAATATCTTAAACTTTTACGCATTTTACCAATTTCCAAGCTTGTAGCTTAAAATTCCACTCAAAAGTTTTGGGTTTTCGTGGTTTTTTTTTCGATACACGTGAAACACCTAGTGCAGGTTAGGGCCCCCTTTGGTGGATGACAGTTTTGGTTCAAATTAATATTTTTTTTTATATATATACCTAAATATATCAAATGGCTGTATGCACGTGCAAAATTTTAACTTTGTATTTTTACCAGAACCTTAAAAAAATAAACTGCCAACAAGTCGGGCGAAACTTTATTATTCTTGGGACAAGTTGCGGATGCATGAAAAGTTAATGTGCAGGTTAGATTGATTAGGGAAGACTAAGTCAAAGGGAGTTCTTGGGCAAGGCTGTTGTCAATTTAACAATATTTCATTCGTTTATACAAGTTTGGCTTTTTATGAGGGGAGGGAGGGGTGGGTTGATAGTAAGGGTGGGTGGGTGTTAATAGCTTTTTATTAATTGCTTGAATCACGTCCAATATTTTCTGTAGAGAATATAAGTTTCATAGACGAAGTTGCGTAAAATTTACATAAAATTCGATGTATTTTACATTCACGAAGTCGAACATTTGTATGGGAGGGGGTAGAGCGGGTAAGGGATTCGTACAATTTGTAATTCAGTTTTACCCTGAAATTTTTTTTTTTCGCGTTTCATAACTAAATTAGCCTCAAAATACAAAAAAAAATCCGTCCCGCCGTATGCCGTACATATGGACTCATATCTCCAAGACCGTTAAAACTTGTACCCCCTTCCATACAAAATTATTTTTACGACCATTCTTACGAAATCCATTATCACCTAACTATTAAAAGCTATCAATTTGAAATTTTGCATAAAAACTTACAAAAATAATTGAAATGAAATTACGTTCAAACTTTTGAAATTGCGCTTGCCCTTCTACCCCCTCATATACAAAATGGGTATGATTTCGACCAATTTCATTAAACCAACTAATAAAGCTACGAACTTGAAATTTTGTACGAGAACCTCACAACAGAAAAGAAAGAAAATTGCATCACAAGTTTTACGATTCCCCTATCTACTCTACCCCCTCCCATTCAAAATTATTTTTCGAGCATTTTTAAGAAATCAGTTATCAGCTAACTCTTAAAAGCTATCAATTTCAAATTTTGCATAAGAACTTAGAAAAATAATTCGAATGAAGTTGCTTTAAAAGTTTTGAAATGGCGCTTGCCCTTCTACCCCCTCCCATACAAAACTATGATTTAGACCAATTTCATTAAATCAACTAATAACCAACAAACTAAAAGCTACGAACTTGAAATTTTATACAAGCACCTAACAAGAGAAGCGAAATAAAACTACATATCAAATTTTGCGATTCCCCTACCTTCACTACCCCCTCCCATACAAATGTTCGGTTTCGTGAATGTAAAATACACCGAATTTTATGAAAATTCTATGCATCTTCGTCTATGAAACACATTCTATACAGAGAATATTGGACGTGATTCAAGCAATTTATTAAAACGCTATTAACATCCACCCACCCCTATTATTACCCCTCCTCCTCCTCTCATAAAGAACCGAACTTGCAGAATCGAATGAAATATTGTTAAATTGACAACATCCCTTTCACTTAGCCTTCCCTAACCACTCCAACCTGCATATTGACTTTCCACCCATCCGCAACTTGTCCCAAGAATAATAAAGTTTCGCCCGACTTGTTGGCAGTTCATTTTTTTTCTATGTATCGATCACAATACTTTATTATTAGAACAATGAAGTAAAATCCGTTATCATGTTTTGGGACAGATTTTCTATACTCACAGAGTTCAATATTATATGATTAGCTAACTTAACTTCAGTTTCGTTTAGCGATCGGCACCGTTTGACTGCTATTAATCTATGCGAGTTTAAGCTGTAGGAAAGACTAAGTGAAATCACATTACGCATTTCTTAACATTTTACAGAAATATCTTGAATGTTCATTAATTCTACTCCCCTGCTTAAGGAATGACTACTCAAAAATTATCTCTTCCACCTAAGCCAAAGCCAAAAACTACTTGATCCGGCAGCATTAAAAGACCATAAGCCAACAATTACTCGAAATTCAACCCAAAAAATTATCTCTATTAAAAGCGTTAATGCGGTCGTCATTTTAATTTGCAGAACTTGGACCATCGAAAAGTCAATCTTCATTGGCGGCGGCTATAAGAAGATCTAAGAAAGTTTTTTGAGTTCTACTCCTTCAAGAAAGAGAGAAAGAGAGAAAGAACATCATTTAATCCAGCACAGTTTAATGTCTTCTTTTTAGGTCGAACTTAAAGTTTTAATTTTTTAAAAAATTCTTGACTTCTTAGCGAGCAATAGTTTCCGTCACTGAATTAAAAAATTCAAAAAAGAAAACCAAAAACAAAAACTTTTCATTTCACTTGCTACAAGTCATTTCAGGGAAGAATAGCAGCCAAAGCCAAATCGACCGTGTGACAAGAAATGCATTTGTTGTCTTTTCTTTAAGTTCGACTCTTACTTTTAGAAATTCTCCCAGAGATATTCTGGCGTTGGTAGATAACGTGTAGAGGATTAAAAGCTTTTAATATCGCATATGAGAAGAAATTTTTTGAGTTTTTCAACTTATGGAGTGGATTAAAATATCAGTAGGAGTGACTGGCATGAGAGCTAAACTATGAATAGTGATAGATAGTAAAGTGCGGATTCTATCAACGGAAACACAATAGCAATATCGCAATTGAAAATCTGAATGGTCTAGACTCGATATCCTAACAATAGAAGCCTTACTATATCTCAAAATATACTGATAATGAATGCTGGCTTTGTTTATATCCCTTATCCCTTCAGGATTAAAAATGCTTCACTTATAAACGTCTTATACATAACTACTGTGTTGCAGGTTACGATCCTTTCTCATCATGCAAAGTGATTACATCCGGAATATTGAAAGGTTTTTTTTTCTTTGAACCCCTTCGTTAGAAACTTTCCAAACATTATTTCTCGCTGACGGATGGGCATCAAACTTACAATCAACATGACTATGGGAAAATTTTGCATCTTTTCAAAGTAAAGACGAAAACTGGAGG
This sequence comes from Chorisops tibialis, assembly GCA_963669355.1. Lineage (NCBI taxonomy): Eukaryota > Metazoa > Arthropoda > Insecta > Diptera > Stratiomyidae > Chorisops > Chorisops tibialis. The sequence goes on along the minus strand of OY770263.1, from coordinate 162,975,282 downwards.
TAAAACTTTACTATTGCAAAATTTTCTCCCGGTGGGATAATACCAGAAGTTTAGGTAGTTTAACTCATTTCTTTCCCTCTCTCCCCTTTAGTCATTTTTTTTAAGTACACTCAAAGTAAACTGCACTAAAGGAAGCAAATTAGAGTTTTATTTTAGTTAAACGTAAGCTTTAACATCGTTAGTAAGTTTGTAGATGGTTGATATTTTTTACTATTTTGTCCAAAATGTTTACAAAGCTCCTAGGATTTCATAGAAGTTTAGAGAGATGGGGGAGCTGGGGAACAGCTCGTACCATGCATATATCGAACATCGAAATTGTGAGGGTGAGTGGAAAAACTGCATAGAAAACTTTTCTATAGTTTTTTTACAACAGCAAATTAAAATGAAAAGTTTTCAGCTTTCATCGATGATGAAAAGAAAAATTGAGCATGTTTTTCGATAACGAAAAAGAAACTGTTGCCAGCATTTTTTAAATTGTGATAAATGATGCCGAATTTAATTGAATCAGGATTTCCGACTTTCCAAACATTTTTGCAATCATTAAAATTTTTAACAGTTTTTTTTTTCGATCATTAAAAGTTCATGTTTTGATATTTTGTTTATAAGTTGGGTTGGCCCAAAGAAATTTTTCATAAATAGAAGGTTATTTCATGATACTAGAGACGAGATCTAAAATTGCTATAGTTTCTCCAACAGATTTTGTAATAAGATTTAAAGAAAAATATCTGCCAATAATTCAGACGCACTTTTGTTAGTCTTGGGACAAATTGAGGATGTACGAGTATGGGAAGTCAATATGCAGGTTTGGGTGGAACGGGAAGACACAAAGAATGGGAGTTCTAGGTTAATACTGCTGTCGATTACTTAACGTTTAACCGAGTGTTACGGCTTACCCGACAGGTAAACGAAAAGGAAACCCCTTGGAACTATAGAAGTGGAACGAGCCGGTCTGGCCAACGCGTGGAAATGGGTCGTGGGCGCTAGTGGCTCTTTTTAGGCCTTGTTCCTATTTATTTATCCCCAGACGGAACCATAGATCTGGAAAGATCATTTTCGCGCGCGAGACTGCTAAAAGGAAGTTCACACAATATGTAACAATAAAATTCGACAGGCGAAAAGATTAAGTTAAATATTTTTTTTATTGAATAGATACTCCATCTCTATGTTAAAAATCTTTCCAACACGAAATTAACATATAATAAGTATTTGTTTTTATACTCTAGATGAAATCTGAGAATATTATAAGTTTGTCTCAAAATTTGTAACGCCAAGAAGCCACGGAGAAAACAATTAATGATACAGAAGTTCATAAAATCACTCAAAAATCTCAAAAGCGGATTTCCGTCCATCCGTCCGTTCGTCCGTCCGTCCTTGTTCTCTCTAGCTTGAGAACGCGTTGAGCTAGATAGATAAAATTTGTTACACGTCGTTTTTTGACAAAAAAGTAAGGTTCGTGAACAGACCAAATCGCTCCACTCCTTCTATCCCCTCCCATAAAAAATTTCGCAATTTGACAATAAATGGATTCACTCCAAAAGTATAAATGCAATTGATCTGAAATTTGGAATGTAACACTTTTATGATGATTTCAATCTACTTTATGAAAATTATTTGTGTCCTTCCCCTTCTTCCACCACCTCTAATACAAACTGCACTTCTTCATGAAATGCTCTTAACCAATTTACTCGGTGCGTATAGAATTTATCGAGCTGAAATTTTGCACCAAACATTTATTTAGAATTATTAGTAAGAACAAAAAAATAAAAATAAATTGATGATTAGTTTCACTCCTTCTAACCCCTCCCATACAATCTGACACAATTTCACAACTTCACAAAAAGTAGATTTTCCTGAAAAGTATGAATGTTAACGATGTGCAATTTAAAATATGTCAAAATCATGATGTTTTTAGTTATTTCTGAAAAATTCATTAAGAATACGTTCCTCCTTCTTCCATCTCCCATACAAACGTCACTCTCTCCACCATTTTTCTTTACTTTCCAATTAATCTCGTTCTTCTGTCGTATGCACTAATTCTAATTTTCACTCTTCTCGCAAAGCCACTAATTTGTGGCACTTTCGTTAATTTTAAATTTCGATTTCGATGGTTTCGCGGATTATATTGCAACGGTACTAACCAGCCCCACATGAGCGCATCGTATCCGCACCGTGGGATGGCCGTTTGTTTGGTGTTACACGGCAAGAGACTTCCACTATGGAAGTGTACGAGCTAGACTCCACCTAACCGCACCGACTAGTTTCATTAACTTTTTAACGAACACGACACAGTGCAATCATAAAAGCAAGACTAAATCTGAAATAGATCGGAACAATTCGGATGGTTAAAGAAATAAAAAAAAGAAAAAAATTAGGAAACAGGAACTTTTTTGGTTGCATTTCATACTCTTAGAAGGATTCTGGGGTTCTACCCTTATTATGTCTGTATATTTATTTTTATGGTAAGCTAACTCCGCACGACAAACATAGTGATCCGGTACGGACAATGGGGGTTATCTAGGTCTAGATAGCTCAGTGGTCCATACGGCGGCTTTGCACCTCGAAGTCCCCGGGTTCGAACCCAACTACCTACACGGTATTCCCTTAATGTCTAAGGCAGGGCCTGCTTACAGCCTTACTGACGAGTCGTAAGGAGACCGGAGACGAAACGTGTTGAACTGTTTATTTGTTGCAAATCATAAATTTTAATATTTATTCTGATTCTACCATTATTCATTTGTTCTATTACAATTCCTTCAATATCAATGCCAAATTGTAAAGCTTCATTTCCGATCTGTCAGTCAATAAAAACGCACGATTAAAATCTTGCTCCGTTTTGTTTTATTTTAAACCGAAACGATCGGGTCTGCGCCTGTTCGAGATTTATCAGAACGCAACAAGGCCATGACTGAAAGAATAAACAGATTGCGACACGTGCATCTATGAGTGACGTTGCTCGCTTCAATACGATTTATGGAAGAAAACAATTAATTACTTTATTATTTTATTGTTTTAAGTATTGGGATCGACTTGGGAAAAAAAATTGTCTACCCTGAAATTTTGTTTTTTCACGTTTTATGACTAAATTAGCCTAAAAATGCAAGAAAAAAAATCCGTCTGTCTGTACGCCGTCCGCCGTACGCCGTACGCCGACGTGTACGCTCAGCGCACATTAACTCCCAAACCCTTCAAGATAGAAAGTTCATTTTTATGGGGATTGTAGATAGTTGCGGATCTCAGGCGGATATCCATTTTGGGGGGTGTACGGGTTCGGGGAGAGGCGGGGGGAGCGCTTAAACCAAAAAATACGAATTCAAATATCTCAACCATGGTAACAGCTAGGAAGCTAAAACTCAAACTTAATATAGAAAAGTTTGTGTGACAACTTTTAAAAATAATTTTATTTTTTTATCCATTAGGCTGCGAAAAGGGGGGGCTAAGAACCAATTCTCAGCCGAATTTTTTTTTCAAATGATTATACCTTCGAAATTACTTACCATAAAAAATTGATATTTTGAGACCATTAAGATGACATATAGGTCCACTGGAATCAGTTTAGGTAAAAGCTAATTATTGTAAGGGGGAGGGTCAGGGGGGGTGCAAAGAAAAACACATAAAACCTAATATCTCGGCTATTTATTAAGCTATGTAATTGAATCTTGAAACCTATATTAAGCTATACTAGAGAAATACGAGAAAAATATAACATTTGGACAAAATAGTAGTGGGGGGAAACTGGGAGCATTTCAAAAAGGACGCACTTTCCAAAATTTCAAACCGTTATAATTCAAAATTGAGTACAGACATCAAATTAAAATTTTGTCAAACTGTAGAACTAGGTAGTTCTTAAATTTGGTAAAAATTTTACGTCGGGAGGTGTAAGAGGAGGGAGGTGGTAACCAAAAATGTCGAAAATTTTGAGTGATTTTTTAAGGGCTCTGGTGAAAGATACAAAATTTAAATTTTCCATGTTGATACATCTGTTTGTTGTACATACAGAAAAAATAATAAAAATTCCACAATTACTATGCACCGACCCCCTGGTCTACCGTGCACAAGGTGTTTCATGTGCAATGAAAAAACCACATAAACTGAAAATTTTTGAATGAAATTTGAAGGTAGAAACTTGAAAACTTTTGAAATGCATTTAAAAAACATAACAGGGCTACGATTGCGAGTAATGCGCAATCTTACGATACTCTAGATGAAATAGAATTTTTTTGTGACCCCAACAATTAAAAAAATTAGTTCAATGCTATCATCCCTTCTAATACTCCACATACAAAATTGTGGAGTATTAGAAGGGATGATAGCATTGAACTAATTTTTTCCCCATCATGCTAAAGCAGCTATAAAAATGTTTCATTCAAAATGCTTACTCCAAAAATTGAATGGGAACTGAGAAAATAAGTGAGTGAGATTTAATGAAAATGTGCAGTTTGTATGGGAGGTGGTAGAAAGAGTGGCGGGATTTTAGTGATTTTTTTAGAAATAACTATGAATATTATAAAATTGACATCCCTTAAATTTCAGACTAGTGCCATTCATAGTTTTCAAGAAAATCAATTTATTGTGAAGTTTTGAAACTGCGCCATATTGTATGGGAGGGGGTAGAAGCAGTGAAGTTAATCAAATATTTTTTTATGATCTTAGTGATGATACTAATTAAAAATTTATTACAAAATATGAGCTCGATAAATGTTATACGTTCTGAGAAAATCGTCTTAAAGCATTTCATGAAAAAGTGATGTTTGTATGGGAGGGGGTGGAAGGAGAGGGAGGACTCCAATAATTTTTCTACTGTAGATTTATTTTATTATGAAAGTGATATATCCAAAAATTTAGATTAATAACTTTTACGCTTTTCGAGTAAATCCATTTATTGTCAAATTGCGAAATTGTCTCATTTTTTAGAAAGGGTGAAGCTAATCGTTTAATTTTTTTTTGGCCCTACTAACAATTTTAAATAAATACTTGGTGCAAAATTTAAGCTAGCTTAATTTTATACGCACTGAGTAAATTGGCTTGGAATAATTCATGAAAAGTACAGTTTGTATGGGAGGTGGTTGAAGGAGGGATAGAACACACATAATTTTTTTAACGTAGATTGATATTATCATAATAGTAATATATTCCAAATTTCAGGTTAATAGCTTATATACTTTTCGAACAAATCTCTTCATTGTCAAATTGCGCAATTGTCTCATTTTGTGTGGGAGGGGGTAGAAGGGGTTGAGCGATTTGGCCCGTTCATGAACTTGACCTTACTTTTTTGTCAAAAACGACGTGTACAAAATTTGAACTATCTAGCTCAACGCGTTCTCAAGCTAGAGAGCGCACGGACGGACGGACATCCGGTTTTGAGATTTTTGAGTGAAAATATTAACTTCTGTATCATTCATTTTTTTCTCCGAGCCTTATTTCTTGGCGTTACAAACCTTAGAGCGAACTTATAATACTCTCAGATTCCATCTAGAGTATAAAAATCTTTAAGAGAATGAAATATTAACTGGTCGAATACCTTGAAAGCTTCTACTCCCTCCCATACAAAATGATTTTTTCGACCATTTTTAAGAAATGAATTATCACTTAATTAGTAAAAGCTATCAATTTGAAATTTTGCACAAAATCATTTAAAAATATAGTTGAAATAGAACTGCGTCAAAATTTTTGAGATCACACCCCCTCCCATACAAAGGTATGATTTCGACCAATTTCAATAAAACAACTGCTAACTAACAAATTAAAAGCTACGAACTTGAAATTTTGTTCGAGCACCTTAAAGGAGATAAAAAAGAAAATTGCGTCACAAATTTTGCGATTCCCCTCCACCTCTTCTACCCCCTCCCATACAAAATTATTTTTTCGACCATTTTTAGGAAATCAGTTATTAGCTAATTCTTAAAAGCTACCAATTTCAAATTTTTACAAAAAATTATTAAAATAATTGAAATGATATTACTTTAAAATTTTTGCAATCCCGCTTGCCCTTCTACTCCCTCCCATACAAAAGTATCATTTCGACCTATTTCATTGAATCAACTAATAACCAACAAATTAAAAGCTACGAACTTGAAATTTTGTACGAGCACACTACAAGAGAAAGGAAATAAAATTGCGTCACAAATTTTACGATTCTCCTACCTCCTCTACTCCTTTCCGTACAAATGTTTGGTTTCGTGAATGTAAAATACACCGAATCCAATGAAAATTCTATGCAACTTCGTCTATGAAACTGACATTCTATGCAGAGAATATTGGACGTGATTCAAGCAATCAATTAAAAACTATTACCATCCACCCACTCTTACTATCACCCCTCACAAACACTCAAACTTGGATAAATAAAGGAATGAAATATTGATTATATGTACTGCAGCTTTTGAACGTTTCCGCAAAGTGTTAAATTGACAATTGCCCTGCCCAAGAACCCCTTTCACTTAGTCTTCCCTAACCACTCTAACCTGCATATTGACTTTCCACACATTCGCAACTTGTCCCAAGAATAATAAAGTTTCGCCCGACTTGTTGGCAGTTTATTTTGAATTTTCTAAACGATATTTTATTTTTTGCAACTTAATTCATTGAGCACAATGAATGAAACGGAAAACGGGAAAAAAGACCTATTATTTTAAAAGTTCTTGTGTCAATAGTTTTCCAATTATATTCCTCAAAGCTACAGTGGCCGACAAAAGTCTACATACGGCCTCTATTTTCACTGCTTGACGAGCGCAACAGCACTATTTGAAATAGTCCAGTCGGATTAGATTTTTGGAATGAAATGTTGCGATCTCGATGTTTTTTTTTTTAAACTCATTGTTTTTTTGCGTAGATTACGATAAAAATATTGCGGACACTGGGAGAGTGGGGGAAAGACTCGAAAAATAGCAAAGTTCGCAAAATTTCGTCTGTTTTTGGGTTTTTTTTTTAGTTTTATTATGTTATACTAAACAATATCGAAAAACTAAAAATGAGGTTCGATTGCAGACACTTAGACCTTTCATTTGAGTGGTACATTGTTAAATTCGGTTTATTTAAACCTTAGATATAAACTGTTATTCAAGACGTTTTTGACAATTTTCAAAGAATCTGTGTTTTTGGAAGGAAATGAGTATCTCATAGATTGTAAAAAAGATATTCTACCAAAACTTGCGGCATTGCCTCTTAATAAATGCACTTTGAATAACTGAATCAAAATTCAGCCCAAATTTAGCCGGTTTCATAGAAATTTTATCTGATGAATTTAACAGAAAATGACTTTTCGAGTAAATTTTTTCTCAACTCCTTTTTTAAGGCAGAAGGACTAAATGAAATTTCCAACTAACCTTTATAGTCACGTTGTATTGTGGAGATATCGAATTTTTATACTCTAGATGAAATCTGAGAGTATTATAAGTTTGCTCTAAAGTTTGTAACGCCAAGAAATAAGGCTCGGAGAAAAAAATGATGAATACAGAAATTAATATTATCACTCAAAAATCTCAAAACCGGATGTCCGTCCGTCCGTCCGTCTGTGCGCGCTCTAGCTTGAGAACGCGTTGAGCTAGATAGTTCAAATTTTGTACACGTCGTTTTTGACAAAAAAGTAAGGTCAAGTTCGTGAACGGGCCAAATCGCTCCACCCCTTCTACCCCCTCCCATACAAAATGACACAATTGCGCAATTTGACAATAAACGGATTTGCACGAAAAGTATAAAAGCTATTGGCCTGAAATTTGGAATATGTTACTTTTATGATAATATCAATCTACCGTACAAAAATTATGCGTATCCTCTCTCTCCTTCTACCACCTCCCATACAAACTATACTTGTCATGAATTACTCTAAGCCAATTTACTCATTGCGTATATAATTTAGAGAGCTGAAATTGTGCACCAAATATTTATTTGAAATTGTTAGTAAGCTCAAAAAAATTAAGACTATTAGCTTCACCCCTTCTACCCCCTCCCATACAAAATGACACAATTTCGTAATTTGACAATAAACGGATTTACTCGAAAAGTATAAAAGCTATTAGTCTGAATTTTCGGATATGTTATTTTCATAGTAATTTTAATCTACAGTAGAAAAATTATTTGCTTCCTCCCTCTCCTTCCACCCCCTCCCATACAAACTACACTTTTTCATGAAATGCTCTAAGACGATTTTCTCAGAACATATAACATTAATTGAGCTCATATTTTTTAATAAATACTTAATTAGTATTAGCACTAAGATCAGAAAAAAATATTTGATTAGCTTCACTGCTTCTACCCCCTCCCATACAATATGACACAGTTTCACAACTTCACAAAAAATCGATTTTCTTGAAAAGTATAAATGGCACTATTCTGAAATTTCAGGGATGTCAATTTTACAATATTCCTAGTTATTTCTGAAAAAAATCACTCTAATCGCCCCACTCATTCTACCACCTCCCATACAAACTGCACATTTTCACTAAATCTAACTCACTAATTTTTTCAGTTCCCATTCAATTTTTGGAGTAAGCATTTTGTACAAAACATTTTTATAGCTACTTTAGCATAATGGGGAAAAATTAGTTCAATGCTGTCATCCCTTCTAATACTACCCATGCGAAATTTCTTGGGATCACAGAAAATTCTATTTCATCTAGAGTATCTTAAGATTTCGCTTTACGCGCAATCGTAGCCCTGTAAGATTTTTTTAATAATAACGTTATTTTTACTCGCAAAAAGTTCCTTTGAGGTAGGCAAACATATTGTTCTTATATTGCCGTGTAGCTACAACTTAGGGGATGGAAATGCAAGATTAAAGAAATGAGTTGATTACATAAATGCGAGTCTAGCTCTTTTATTACTGGGCTGAAATTCAGAATTCTCTACTAATTCTACGGGTTCTTCGCTATTTTTGTCTTCGATTGTTAAGTTAGTGTTGTTTAGTATCTCAGTATCATCCTCAATTTCATTCCCTACTGCGACTCTATTTAAATAATTATTTCCCAAACATGGTTTACAGAAGGAATTGCATTTTAGACCCATTTTTCTGCAACCGCATCTTTTGATACACCCAGTTTTGCAGCCACAATGCATTTTTTCAATTAAATCTTGAGGAATTAAGCTTTCCTTGGAGAAAACGGCTTCAAGAATATTTCCATGTTTTCTCCACCCTGTGGGTCAAGATTATTTTGCAACTAAAGCTGGCACTGCACGTAAACCATTAACGCGTGCTGGCGTAGGGCACCTTCGGTGCAAGGCAGTGCGCTTAAATCAATATTTTCTAAGGATCTGCAATATTCAAATCGAAATTCGTTCAATGTCATGTTACAATTATTCTTTTTAGAGGAGTATAGAGTTAATACTAGAGAGCAAGAAACTTCAAATAACTTATTTGCATCAGCTTCAGGCGAGTTAAAGATTTCCACTTCTTGTAATAATTTGGCATTGTTATTCAGCATTTTCATAAACGTGGTATCACAGCCACCGAAAGCGTGAGTAAACAGAAATATCCTCTTCAATGATTTTAGTTCCAAGCTTGATGGTCCATACGTAGCTGCAACTTTTGAACCTCTAGTACGTTTTTTCAAATAAACATTTGAATTTTCGTCAGCTAATTGTGTTAGTAGCACAAGTAAATCAACGCTTTCTCCAATAATGTAACTTCGAGTTTTATTATTGGATTTTAATATAGCTGTTGTAACTATTAGTAAATCTGCGTCTTCCTCCGCTTGAAGAGTTTCTATATTTAAATGTGCACAGTTTTCCCTAAGCATCTTTATTAAAAGATTTTTATTATTATTATTACTAAGGAAGTTTTCTTGTCCTACTAGAACTGGTTTTTCTTCATTTACAAACAGCATTTGATATGAAAAATGTTACTTCCTCTTCTCGATCTTTCGTAACTTTTTGTGCTAGGCTCTAGAGGATATCCATCGAATAAAACAAAACAAAGAGAATACAAATAAATGTATGTTAAATATTTGGCACAAATTGTTTTAAAGGTATCGCTTGAATGCCAAATTACTTTATGGTGTAAGAAACCTCCATCTATAATATTAATTGATGAACCAGGAATAAAATCGTCTATAGGTGTGAATAAATCATATATCCTTGATTTTTGTGTCTTGCGAAAACTAATTCCATAAAAAAGTGAAGCTAGATAAGGTGCGAGCTCAAAAGTAAGATAATTTTTCAAGTTTGCACGACTTTCATTCGATAAAATAATTCGTTCGAATATAAAATTTGGATTGACAGAATTCTCCTCTCCATCTATTACGATTTTCGACATCATGGCCTGGAGCGGTAAGACTCTGTCCTTTTTTTTTAAACCTAACTTCGTATAATACTTTCCGATAATTCCATCGCAACACTGTTTTCCTATTTTTAATGTTTCATGACAGTTAATGTTATCATTATATATCACCTCTTAAGCCACTTTCTATTGATATTAGGTACGGTAAAAAATATTGATTGAAGCACCGAAGGTACCCTCCGCTAGCACGCGTGAAGGGTTTACTTGCAGTGCCAGCTTTAGTTACAAAATTACATTTCCATCCCCTAAGTTGTAGCTACACGGCAATTTAAGAACAATATGTTTGCCTACCTCAAAGGAACTTTTTACGAGTAAAAATAACGTTATTATTAAAAAAATTTTAAAATCTGCAATAAAAAATTCGATATCTCGGCTCCGGATAAGTCAAATTGAAATTCAAGCCCCGCAAATTCCTTATCAAAATGTCCACAATACAACGTGACTATAAAGGTTAGTTGGAAATTTCATTTAGTCCTTCTGCCTTAAAAAAGGAGTTGAGATAAAATTTACTCGAAAAGTCATTTTCTGTTAAATTCATCAGATAAAATTTCTATGAAACCGGCTAAATTTGGGCTTAATTTTGATTCAGTTATTCAAAGTGCATTTATTAAGAGGCAATGCCGCAAGTTTTGGTAGAATATCTTTTTTACAGTCTATGAGATACTCATTTCTTTCCAAAAACACAGATTCTTTGAAAATTGTCAAAAAAGTCTTGAGTAACAGTCTATATCTCAGGTTTAAATAAACCGAATTTAACAATGAACTATTAAAATGAAAGGTCTAAGTGTCTGCAATCGAACCTCATTTTTAGTTTTTCGATATTGTTTAGTATAACATAATAAAACTCAAAAAACCTCAAAAACAGACGAAAATTTGCAAATTTTGGTACTTTTCGAGTCTTTTCCCCACTCTCCCAGTGTCCGCAATATTTTTCTCGTAATCTACGCAAAAAAACAATGAGGTTTGAAAAAAAAAAAAAAAGAGATCGCAGCATTTCGCCAAACTGACCTTTTTTGATCTAATCCGACTGGACTAAAAAAGTAATGGTGTTGTCTTGTTTCTAATCTATTTTTATTGACATGTAACAAAAAAATGTTTTCTCCAATTTAAACTTAACAGTCTATTCATAAAAATCTAAAAAATAGCATTGACAAAAGTCTACGTACGATCATGAGATCCACCAAAAACTTTATTAAGGAATTAACATTTCATTTCAAAACATAATATTAATATTTTGATATTTTGTTGGCCCCCCATGGGCATCTATTACTGCCTGCAAGCGTCTTGGCATTGATGCGACCAAATTTTCTTACTCGCAAGGCGTTATTTGACCCCATTCCACAATGAGCTTCTCTTTTAGCAGTGTAGCACTTCTAATGTCGTGTTTTCTTATTTTTCGATCCAGAAGCTCCCAAACGTGCTCGTTGACATTCAAGTCCGGACTTTGTGGGGATGTATTGAGCTGTCTTGGAACATAATATAGTAGCCAGTCCTTCACGATTTGAGCGGTGTGCTTGGGATTATTGTCTTGTTGGAATATTCAGCTTTCACCAAGGTCTAACTTATAGACCGATTCCCCTAAATTGTGTTGCAAGATGGTTTTGTAGAGATGGCGATCCATGACCCCATCAATGAACACCAAATTTCCTACACTCGACGCTGCGACAGCACCCCAAACCATCATATTGCCACCGTCATGTTTAGCTGTAGGAATTAGGTGTTTTGGGTTCATTCCCGTGTTTTCATTTCTCCAAACTTTAGCTCTACCGCCACTTCCAGATATTTTATTCTTCATCGGTGAATAAAACCTTCTTCCAAAAATCAAATCCTTTGTCTAGATGCTTTTTGGTAAACTCCAAGCGAAGTTTACGATTTTTCTGCGCTTATAAGGGGTTTTTTGCTTGGTGTTCTGTTGTGATAACCATTATTATTTAATGTTCTTTGAACTGTTCATGCATGAACCATGGTTGCTGTTTGTTTTGCTATGTCCTCCGCCAATTTCATGGCATGCGCCTTTGGGTTTTGGTTCACTTCTTTCAAAATAAAGGAGACATCTCTGCGAACCAGCTTCTTCAGTCGACCACTGCGCGGCTTTTCAACAGAGAACCTGCTTTTGTAGTTGTTGAATATGATTTGAACTGTCAATTTTCTTAAATTCAACAATTGGCTATTTTCCGAAAAATTTTCTTTCGTTTCGATGTTTCACCACAAAGTTCTTTACTTCTGATAAGATTTTCTTCCGAGAAGTTATCGTCACAGCTGTGGCCTTATCGAAACTGCCCAAACTGTAGCCCAACGCGTAGCACAAATGTCAAAACTTGATAAACGGTACTTCCTGTTATAGATTAGAACCGCACAGTAGCATAAATAATGATTTGCCTAGCCGTACGAAGACTTTTGTCAATGCATTTTCTTAGTTATGTGTGAATAACTTGTAAAGTTTATATTGGAGAAAAGATTTATTTTTGTTAAATATCAATTGAAATAGACTTAGAACATAACTGCATCATTACTTTTTTTATTAGTGCCATGGGGCTCGTCAAGTAGCGAAAATAGGGGTCGTATGTAGTCTTTTGTCGGTCACTGTACATCAAACAACGGCTGACTCGAATTACTTCCGTTTTTGATGACTTATTGCGCAGAACTCCGAACATTTTTCTTGGCAACTGTCGCAATCTCTGTTTCTTTGATTCATGCAACAAAGCGTAATAACACTTCACTCGCAACATTGGTGACTCCGATGCGAAAGTGCGTCTGTGGTGATAATGTCTTCTCCCGTTATAAGGATGATTCTAGTCGTGAATTGACCGATACAATCGAGTTGCCTTTGTTGTCGCTTGCAGGCCTTTGGTTAAAGGCGAAAACAAGCGGCTTATAATCGGAGAAAACTTTTGCATTACGTCCTTCCACCGAATGACGAAAAAACTGAATTTTTGCATGAATCGCCAAGAGTTGTCGATCTTAGATGCTGTACCTTATTTGGGTCGGGCTGAATTTTTGGAAAAAAGACCCAAGTAGTTGACATGCTTCGTTGACTGTTTGCTCCAAAATGACACCGATTGCAGTCTGTCATTACACATAGATAGTGGCGCTCCTTCGACGTGATCTATACGATCACACGTTCTTCTAGCTGCCACGCAGCACAATTCTCATTCACACTGCACCCATAATTTGCTTACATAGCAACACACTGCAGCACCACGCTCTCTCAACAGCACCACACTCTCAGAGCTGCACGTGCACAGCTGCCTCCTAGTGGCCAACAGCTCAAAGACACGACTCACCACTGTCACTTGTGGGGAAGTACTGTGGCGGCTTATACTGCAACTTTACTAACCGACTAAGCCGTGGGGTCTAGATACTATGCATCACAGAATTATTTGTACCATGGAAAAAAAATCCCAATCTTCAAGTAAAGTCATGTTTGAAGTCCGCTTAACAGCTTTAGGGAAAAATATGTTTGGAGGAAAAGGAAGCGACTAATGTCCAGAAATCAGCAAGGTATTAACTTCTCAATTGTTTTTCATGCTTAATACAAGTGTAACGATTAAATATTGTGTAGTAATACCGAAAGCTGTCATTAGAGGAGCGAAAATGAGCCTTAAAGGGAAAAAAATCATGCTTACAAAATAGACGATTTGTAAACAAAATATGCAGACAGAAAAAAGGAAGTACAATAATGACGAAATCAAAAACATGGACGAAATCGCACAACACAAGAGTCGCGTATTCCCTAGTTAAAAGAAGGAAAGAGGGATACCAACCCAGGACGACCCTATGCATGGTTACGCTTGGCAAGATTGTAATTAACGCGGAAGATATAAATCAAATATAGGCGCATCACTTTGAACACCTTCACAACCTGAGCCCATCATCCGCACAAACAGCAGCAGCAGATATCGTAGCAGGCAGAGCTGATGTAACAGCTGATAAGGGATCCTCTTTGAGTCCTCCCACACTCGAAGAAGTAAAAATGGCCCTGAAGAACCACGCGAACAACAAATCACACTGATCAAACTCCAGCTGACTTTTGAAGGACGGTGACACCTGAATAGCGCACCTCCTACACAGATTATTCACGGAGTTATGGACGCAGGAAACACTTCCTGAAGATTAGCACAAGAGCATAATATGTTCAATTTATAGAAAAGGTGACAAACTCTGCTACGAGACCTACCGAGGAGTATCTTTGTTGTATACGTCTTCTAAGATCTTGATGAAAATTCTGGAAAGAGGATTAAGCCCTATACTGACAAAGTAATTGGTGAATACCAAGGCGGATTTAAATCTGGAAGATCGACCACAGACCAGATATTCTCAGATAAACATGCCAGAAAAGTGCTAGCAATGTAATATTGATTTGCACCAGATATTTACTGACTTCGAAGTCGGTCGAAAAACCACGGAAGCGCTCGGAGGATTTTATTGACGCAGGCAGCAAATCACTGCTAAGATACTCAAACTGGAAGACGAGGTCACTGAATCGAGATGGATGGAGGTGAAAAATACAGGAGGCCAAAGCCCGAATTGGGCTGTAGTGCCATCGTAAGTAAGTATAGTCAAGATAAATTATTAGAATTTTAGCACTTGCAATATTAATTTATTCCGTTTCTTTTCTTCCTTCAGTTTAATTCGAATACGTTACGGTGGATCCGCACATACCATGAATAGAGCCGGGACAAAAAATGTATGCAAGTATGGGTTTATACTGGAATTTGGTGTATTTCGTATTCTTGAAACCATACATTAGTACGGGAGGAGTAGAAGAGGTGAGGAATCGTAAAACTTGTGATGTAGTATTATACCATTTCTTCCCATTTTGTGGGGCGTAAGGGCTAAGTGGGAGGCGGGGGCACGCTAAAACTGAAAACTGCGAATTGGAATATCTCAACCATGGCTCTAGCCAGGAAGCTGAAAATCAACATTTACATGAATAGGCTTGTGCACAAACTGTAAAAATAATTAAATTTGCTTACCCATTGGGGTCCAAATAAAGGGAGGGGGGACTAAGAACAAATTGTCCGCCGATTTTTTTTTAATGATTATATCTTCGAAATTACTTATCATGAAAAATTCATATTTTGAGACCATTAAGATGGCATACGGATCCACTAGAATCAGCTTAGAAGGAAGCTAATTATTGTAAGGAGGGGGGTCAGGGGGTGCAAAAAACACTTAAAATCTACTTCTTAAGCTATGTAATTGAAACTCGGAACATATATTAAGCTATATTAGCGAATTATGAGAAAATTAGAACATTTGCTAATAATAGTAGTGGGGAAAAATAAGAAGTATTTCAAAAATGGGGTAATTCCAAAATTTCAAATCGTTATATTTCAAAACTGAGTACAGCATCAAATTGAAATTTTGTCAAATTGTTGAGCTATATAGTCTTTAATTTTGGTAAATATTTCAGTTTAGAAGGTGTAAGGGAAGGGAGGTGGTAAGCAAAAATGTCGAAAATTTTGAGTGATTTTTCTAGGGCTCTGGTGAAAGATACAAATTTTAAACTTTCCATGTGGATACGTCTATTTGATATACATACATAGAGAAAAATAATAAATTAATAAAAATTTCACAATTAGCATGCACCGACCTCTTCCGATCTAACGTGCAGAAGGTGTTTCATGTGCAATGAATAAAAAACTTACAAACTGAAAATTTTTGGATGAAATTTCAATTGTAGGTAGAAACTTGAAAATTTGCAAAATGCATTCAAAAACATAACAGGGCTACGATTGCGTAATGCGCAATCTTACGATACTCTAGATGAAATAGAATTTTTTGTGACCCCATGAAATTTTGTACCTGGAGTGTTAGAAGGGGTGATAGCATTGAAATAATTTTTCTCCCATCATGCTAAACTCGCTATAAAAATGTTTTATTAAAAATGCTTACTCCAAAAATTGAATGGGAACTGAGAAAATTAGTTTGTTAGATTTTGTGAAAATGTGGAGTTTGTATGGGAGGTGGTAGAAAGGGGGGGTCCCCCTCCTTTCTTTTCAGAAATAACTAAAAATATCATAAAATTGACATCTCTTAAATTTGAGATAAGTAACATTCATACTTTTCAAGAAAATAGATTTTTGTGAAGTTGTGAAACTGTGTCATATTGTATGGGAGGGGGTAGAAGCAGTGAAGCTAATCAAATATTTTTTTCTGATCTTAGTGATAATGCTAATTAAGAATTTATTACAAAATATGAGCTCGATCAATGTTATATGTTCTGAGAAAATCGTCTTAGAGCATTTCATGAAAAAGTGATGTTTGTATGGGAGGGGGTGGAAAGAGAGGGAGGACGCCAAGAATTTTTCTACTGTAGATTTAAATCATTATGAAAGTGATATATCCTACAATTCAGCCTAATAGCTTTCATACTTTTCGAGTAAATCCATTTATTGTCAAATTGCGAAATTGTGTCATTTTGTATGGGAGGGGGTAGAAGGAGTGAAGCTAATCGACTATTTTTTTTTTGGCCTTAATAACAATTTTAAATATATATTTGGTGCACAATTTCAGCCCGGTAAATTTTATACGCACTGAGTAAATTGGCTTAGAATAATTCATTACAAGTACAGTTTGTATGGGAGGTGGTAGAAGGAGAGGGAGGACACGCATAATGTTTATACGGTAGATTTATATTGTCATGAAAGTAATATTTTCCAAATTTCAGGCCAATAGCTTTTATACTTTTCGAGCAAATCCGTTTATTGTCAAATTGCGCATTTGTGTCATTTTGTATGGGAGGTGGTAGAAGGGGTGGAGCGATTTGGCCCGTTCACGAACTTGACCTTACTTTTTTGTCAAAAACGACGTGTACAAAATTTGAACAATCTAGGTCAACGCGTTCTCAAGTTAGAGAGCGAACAGACGGACGGACGGACGGATGGACGGACGGACAGACGGACAGACGGACATCCGGTTTTGAGGTTTTTGAGTGATAACATTAACTTCTGTATCAGTCATTTTTTTCTCCGAGCCTTATTTCTTGGCGTTACAAACCTTAGAGCAAACTTATAATACTCTCAGATTCCATCTAGAGTATAAAAAGTCCTTCAAAGTAATAAATGTTAACTGGTCGAATACCTTCAAAGCTTCTACGCTCTACCATACAACAATTTTTTTCGACCATTTCTACGAAATCAATTATCATCTAACTATTAAAAGCTATCAATTTGAAATTTTGTACAAAAACTTTAAAGAACAGTTGAAACGAAACTGCGTCAAAAATTTTGTGATCGCAATTGCCCTACTACTCCCTCCCATACAAAAATACGATACCAATTTCAATAAATGAACTACTAACTAATAGATTAAAAGCTACGAATTTTATATGTTGTATAAGCAACTTAAAAGAGAAACGAAATAAAACTGCATCACAAATTTTACGATTCCCTCACCTCCTCTATCCCCTCCCAAACAAATTTTTGGTTTCGTGCATGTAAAATACACCCAATTTTATGCAACTTTGTCTATGAAACTGACATTCTATACAGAGAATATTGGACGTGATTCAAGTAATCAATTACAAAATTATTAACTTCCACCTACCCTTACTATCCCCCCCCTCTCTCTCCCATTAAAATCCCAAATTTGCATAAATGAATGAAATATTGATTACATGTGCTGGAGCTATTGATCGTATCCGTAATTAAGTGTTAAATTGACAGCAGCCCTTCCCTAAAGGGAGTTTCACTTGCAGAAGGGTGTTCCACTTAGTCTTCCTTAACCAATCTAACCTGCATATTGATTTCTCCCAAAAATAATAAAGTTGCGCCCGACCTGTTGGTAGTTTATTTATTTTAAATTTACTTAGAAGTGTGTGCACCAAATTTCAAGTTGATAGCTTTTACTAGTTTGGTAAAAATTGATTTCCTAAAAATGGATGAGGAAGTACTTTTGTATGGGAGAGCACCACCTAATATCTTGAACTTTTAAACCTCTAATTCAAACCAGGTCAAATGTTTTTTGCAACTGTAGTTCTCTTGTTATTCAGATATGAAGTTAAGTAGTGCATGTTTGGTAGAGTGGTATTTTTTAAACCCGAATTGTTCAGATGAACATCATCCGGAATAACACTAGTTTCTTCAAAACATGTCAAACTTCAAGAATAGAGCCTTTTCTAGTAGTTTCCCAATATTTGAAAGCAAGGCCTAACATTTGAAACGTCATGCAAATAACTATAATTGCTAATTGGGATCAATTTTGCTATTTGCCAACCATTGGGAAAATAGCAATTGCTAAGAATGATTAATAAAAAATTTAGGGTTTGTTCTGATAAATTTGTAATGATAAAATTGTATATGTACCTCATCGGGGCCCGACAATTTTACTTTATTATTTTAATAATAAAGTATTGTGATCGACACAGAAAAAAAAAAAATTTGCTACCCTGAAATTTTGTTTTTTCGCGTTTCATGACTAAATTAGTCTAAAAAAGCAAAAAAAAAAAATCCGTCCCGTCGTACGCCGTACGCCGTACATATGGACTCGTACCTCCAAGACCGTTAAAGGTAGAATGTTGATTTTTAAGTGGGTTATTAACTTAATAAGTGAGCTCCATTATCCAAATTTTGGGGAGTGTGGGGTGGAAGGGGGAGGCGGGGGGATGGAAAAAGTCGAAATATACACTTGCTAATATCTTCACCACGAATGCAGATAGAAAGATGAAAATCAGCACACGTATAGAGAGAGCTGTGGGACATATTCCAAAAATAATTTAATTTTTTTATCCATTGGCGTCCGTAAAGGGGGGACTAAAAACAAATTGTCGGCCGAATCTTTTTTTGAAATGGTTATATCTTCGAAACAACTTACCATAAAAAATTCATATTTTGGGACAATTAAGATGGCGTATAGATCCACCAGAATCAGCTTAGAAATAGGCTTATTATTGTAAGGGGAAGGGTCGGGGGGTGCAAGGAAAAACACTTAAGAATTAATATCTCAACTATCTCTTAAGTTATGTAATTGAAATTTAAAACATATACTAAGCTATACTAGCGAAATACAAAAAAAATATAAAATTTGGTCATAACAGTAGTGGGGTGAAATGGGGAGCATTTGAAAAATGGTGCACTTTTCAAAATTAGAAATCATTATATATCAAAATTGAGTACAGATATCGAATTAAAAATTCGTCTGATTATAGAACTACATAATTTATAATTTTGATAAAAATTTTAAGTTAGGGGGTGTAAAGGGAGGGAGGTGGTAAGCAAAAATGTCGAAAATTTTGAGTGAATTTTTTAGGACTCTGCTCAAAGATAGAAACTTTAAATTTTGCATGTGAATACATTTATTTGATATACATAGAAAAAAAATAATAATTTGATCCACAATTGTTATGAACCGACCACCCCGGTCTAATGGGCACAAGCTGTTTCATGTGTAACGAAAAAAACACGAAAACTGAAAATTTTTGGATGTAATTTTAGGGTAGAAACTTGAAAATTTGGGAAATACATTTAAAAGAAATTCCTAAAAGTACAAAATATTAACTGGTCGAATACCTTCAAAACTTCTACCCCCTCCCATACAAAATTATTTTTTCGACCATTTTTAAGAAATTAATTATCACCTAACTATTAAAAGCTATCCATTTGAAATTTTGCACAAGAACTTATAAAAATATTTGCAAAGAAATTATTTTAAAAGTTTCAAAATCACACTTGCCCTTCTACCCCCTGCCATACAAAAGTATGATTTCGACCAATTTCATTAAATCAACTAATAACCAACAAATTAAAAGCTACGAACTTGAAATTTTGTACGAGCAGCTTACAAAAGAAAAGAAATAAAATTGCGTCACAAATTTTGCAATTCCCTTACCTCTTCTACCCCCTCCCGTACAAAATTATTTTTTCGAGCATTTTTAAGAAATCAGTTATCAGCTAACTCTTAAAAGCTATCCATTTCAAATTTTGCCTAAAAACTTATAAAAATAATTGAAATGAAATTCCTTTAAAAGTTTTGAAATCGCGCTTGCCCTTCTACCCCCTCCCATACAAAAGTATCATTTCTACCTATTTCATTGAATCAACTAATAACCATCAAATTAAAAGCTACGAACTTGAAATTTTGTACAAGCACACTACAAGAGAAAGGGAATAAAATTGCGTCACAAATTTTACGATTTCCCTACCTCCTCTACTCCTTCCCATACAAATGTTTGGTTTCGTGAATGTAAAATGCACCGAATCCTATGAAAATTCTATGCAACTTCGTCTATGAAACACATTCTATACAGAGGATATTGGACGCGATTCAAGCAATTAATTAAAAAGCTATTAACATCCACCCACCCTTACCCCTCCTCCTCCCCTCATAAAAACCCAAACTTGCAGAAATGAATGAAATATTGTTAAATTGACAACAGCCCTGCCCAAGAACTCCCTTTCACTTAGCCTTCCCTAACCACTCTAACCTGCATATTGACTTTCCACACATCCGCAACTTGTCCCAAGAATAATAAAGTTTCGCCCGACTTGTTGGCAGTTTATTTATACTTTAGATGAAATCTGACAGTATATTGTGTTTTCCTTACCATTTGTAGCTCTAAATAATACTCGCACAGAGCTGCCAAGGGTACAGAAATATTTATTGCCACTCAAAAATCTCGATTCCGAGTGAACGTCTGTCCGTCTGTCTACAACATAACTCTCGAACGCTTTGAGCTATCATGCAGAAATCTGTTGTGTGTAATTTTTAGCAAAAAAAAAATTTTAAGTTCGCGAACAGGCTACTCTTTCTACCCCCTCCCATACAATTCTTATGAAATTTCGAAATCTTAAGAAATTGATTTTTGCTCGAAACTATTTAAGCTATCGAAAATGAATATGGGTCATCGTATAATAATATAAGTTTCATTAAAATTACAAAATATTGATGTGATCCACTCACTCCCTCTACCCTCTCCCATACGAACGCACAATTTTGAAAAATTCCTTGTTTCGATTTTCATTGAAACTAGCAAAGTTGAAAAGACAAATTTTTGCCACAATTAAATTTATTATTATTTCAATCTGTTTTGAAAAAGTTATAAACTGCACCTGAGTCCTTCTACCCAGTCTCATATAGATTTCCCGAAATTTTGAAATTTCAATTAAACTAATTGTATTCGAAACTGCCAAAGCTATGAATTCGAAGCTTTGTGGAAAATCTAATAATATAAATATCATTGACGATGAAAAATTTCAATTTATCCACATGCTTCTCCTACCCCCTCACATATAAATGCATAATTTTAGTAAATATATTATATCGATTTCCATTAAAATTAGGAAACGTACTAACTTCAAATTTTGCCTTAATAATTACAACAAAACTTTTCAGGCTCGCTTCACTCCTTATATCCCCTCCCATACAAATATTTATGTTATTATTCAAGAAAAGTACTTCTAATTTGAACTGATGTATGAGAGCTATCGACTTTGATACTGAAACAAAGCATGGTAATAAGAATTTTGATAAGCAGTTTGAAAATCGTCTAAAACCCTCCACTTCCTCTGCTACTTCTCATGCAAATGTCCCAATTTCAGAAAAACTATTTCCAATTTCTTTGAAAATAATGCAAGCTAAATACTTTAAATTCTGCACGAAACACTTTGCATTCCACGTTCGGTGTCACATACAAATAAACTGCCAACAAGGGAGATTGTTCGGACGAAATCTTTAATCTCATGCCCCCATGCATGCCCTTACCCCGTAATACTAGAGCTGCTTCGCGCGCTCATAAGTATTCTCTCAACCCCACCTTCGGTCGCACTGTCAAATTTCGGGATTCGTTTTTAAACCGGACTGTTCGAATATGGAACTCGCTGCCCATCTCGGTGTTCCCGCATGACTACAACATTCAGCAATTCAAGAGAAATATTCATAGCCACTTCCGACTCTATCCCCTAAATTCCCAAAAACCAATATCCTTCCCCCTCACCGGAGCTGTGCTTCAGTACAAAAGAGCAACCCCTCTAGTTCCGGTGTCACTTAAAAAAAAAAAAAAAAGTTGGGCGAAACTTTATTATTCCTGGGACAAGTTGCGGATGCGTGGAAAGTCAATGTGCAGGTTAGAGTTGTTAGGGAAGACTAAGTGAAAGTGGGTTCTTGGGCAGGGCTGTTGTCAATTTAACAATATTTCATTCGTTTATGCAAGTTTGGATTTTTATGAGGAGGGGTAATAGTAAGGGTGGGTGTTTAGGGGTTTTCTTTTAGATAACACAAATTCCCCTAATAAATTATTCATTTCAAATAATTTTTATTAACAACATTTATTTATTTTAAGTTTAAATTAACATTCACTTTTAGTATTTATTATTTAACAATTGTTAGATATTTATTTAAATATTTTTTATATTTTAACAAAACTATTTTTTTATTATTTATGTTCTTTTTTATTTAGTAAATTTTTCAAAACAGATATTTAATTTTACGACAACGTTTTTCAAAAATGACTATCTAGTAATGAAATTATTTTTCAACTAACTTGTTTTTTACAATTTTTTTATAAAAAACTAATATGATCATTTTAATATTTTGTGCGATCTATTCATTTATAAAAAGTAAAGTAGCGCTATTAAAGTAAGTTTCTACGATTTACTTAATTTATAAAAAGTAAAGTAGTGATAGTAAAGTAGGCACTACATACCCCCTTCCTAGAGAAGATCTTTGATCTTTTCGATATTATATACATTAAAGAATAAACAAAAAAGGAAAGGAATGTCTGTGGTACGCATTTTGTATTTAATTGACAAAGGAAACTTTCTTTTTAACTCTTGACGAGTTTGTTGCTTCGGAAGAACTAATGAAGCAAGGCTTAAGACGATCAATTGATACTGAAGTCGGTTTGTCTTTGATCTTAATGACGAAAAACTTGTTGTTTCTCTGAATGACTTCAAAAGGGCCTTCATATGGAGTTTGAAGAGAGGTGCGAACCTTGTCTGTTCTCAGAAAAACATGGGTACATGTTTTGAGATCTTCAAAAACAAAAGGAGTTTCCAAACTATGTCTTGATGGAGGGCGAGGGCTTGATTTGTTGATCCGATCACGAAGAATTTCAACAAAATCACTTCCAGACATTGTATTCGATTTGTTCTTGTGTTGAACAAAATCGTAAGGAAGTCTAATATTCTGACCGTAAAGTAATTCGGCGGGGGTCGCGTTGGCATCATCTCGAATTACTGTTCGTAAACCGAGAAGTGTAAAAGGAAGTGCATCTGACCAACTTTCGTTTGTTTTGCATTTCAAAGTTTCTTTAAAAACTCTGTGCCATCTTTCTAACATGCCGTTTGCTTTAGGATTGTATGCAGTAGTTCTGCAGCGTTTAAATCCTATCAATTTTCCTAATTCGTGAAATAATCGAGATTCGAATTGAGGACCTTGATCCGTAATAATAGAAACTGGCGTTCCGTAACGTGGAATATATTCTTTGAATAAAGTAGATGCAACAGTTTCTGCGCGAATATCTGTAAGGGGATAAGCTTCGGGCCATCTGGTGAAACGATCCAAAACTGTAAGGCAGTATCTGAAACCGTTCGAAGTTGGCAAAGGACCAACCAGATCAATATGAATTGTTTCAAATTTGCTTGAAACTGGTTTGAAATCTCCTAAAGGACTTGTGACGTGTCGAGAGATTTTTGCTTTTTGACATGCAAAACATTCCTTAGACCATTTACGACAATCTTTATTGATTGAGGGCCAAATGAATCTTTGTCGCATAAGTTTAACGGTAGCCTTAATTCCTGGATGCGATAAATCGTGAACAGTACGAAAAACGCGAGTTCGTAAATTTAAAGGAATGTAAGGTCTAAGTTTATGCAAGGAATTGTCACACCAAAGAGGATTGATGGTACCTTCAATAATAACCGGAATGATTTTTAAACTGGGTAAATTTTTAGCTTTATTTAATTCAGAATCAATTAGTTGAGTATCAGCAATTTCGCAGTAGTCAATAGTTGTCGGAAGGTTTAATGCTTCAATTCTCGATAAAGCATCAGCGACAACATTGTTTTGACCAGAAACATGACGAATATCTGATGTAAATTGACTGATGAAATCCAAATGTCTGAGCTGACGTGGCGAAGCTTTTTCAGGGTTTTGTTTAAGAGCGAAAATTAACGGCTTATGATCCGTAAACAAAATAAAATCTCTGCCTTCAAGCATAAATTTAAAATGTTTAATGGCAATATAAGCCGCTAGAAGCTCTCGATCATATGCACTATAATTCTTTTGAGGTGAAGAAAGTTTCTTCGAGAAAAAGGCTAGTGGTTGCCAGTCATTTCCATATCGTTGTTGAAGAACGGCTCCTAAAGCTGAATCTGAAGCGTCCACTGCTAATGAAAGAGATGAAGAAGTGGAGGGAAAAGCTAAAGTTGTAGCTTGAGCGAGTTGCTTTTTGCAACGTTCAAACGCTTCAATTGATGTAACCGACCAAACCAATTCTGTTTTATCATTCTTTTTCTTGCTACCAATAGTGAAGCTGTCAAGAATTGACTGTGCTTCGGCAGCGTGAGGAATAAATCGGCGATAAAAATTAATCATTCCTAAAAATCGTCGCATATCTTTTACTGTAGATGGACGTGTATAAGCTAATATAGCTTCGACTCGTGAAGCGATTGGTTTGATTCCATTTTTGTCAATCGAATGACCGAGGAAATCGACCGAAGATTTAAAGAACGAGCATTTAGTTTGGTTAATTACCAAATTATGAGAGTTAAGTCGTTCAAACAATTTCTCTAAATGATTGAAATGATCACTTTCTGATTTAGAAGCTACCAAAATGTCATCGATATAGACAAAACAAAAATCAAAATCATTTAAAATTGAGAAAATGAATCTTTGAAAAGTTTGTGCTGCATTGCGAAGACCAAAAGTCATCCGCACAAACTCGTAAAGTCCGAAAGGTGTCGTAATGGCTGTTTTCGGAATATCATCCTCATTAATGGGAATTTGATGATAAGCTCTCTCTAAGTCAACAGTTGAAAAAAATGTACATCCTTCCAACTGTTGACAGAAGTCCTGAATATGAGGAATAGGATAAGTGTCAGGAGTAGTGATAGCGTTTAAAGATCTATAATCACCACAAGGCCTCCAACTACCATCCTTCTTCTTCACCATGTGAAGCGGTGATGCCCATGGACTGTCGGAGGGTCTACAGATACCACGTTCAATCATTAGATTGAATTCGGCCTTAGCTGCTCTAAGCTTTACCGGATCTAGACGACGAGGTCTGGCAAAGATTGGACGACCTTTAGTAACGATAAAGTGTCGCACTGTGCTCGACTCTATGAAACTATAATTTAAGGTGCGTCGTAATCCTTCGAATTTAGATAATAACAACTCAACTTTTGGATTTAAAGGTGTAGTTGACAAAACAGCGAGATTTGAAGATGGTCCATTAACCAAGGAACCAGTTACTGAACTAATTTGTGATAGTGGATCGATAATACATTTACGTCGGATATCCACGATTAAACCGAAATGTTTAAGAAAATCTGCACCAAGAATGGGTTTTTCAACATCGGCTATAATAAATTTCCAATTAAATACTCTTCTTAATTGGAGAGAGATATCTAAAAATTTAAATCCGAAAGTTTTGATGTTAGAAGAATTGGCGGCTGTGAGTACGATAGATTTATCACAAACCCTGTTTTCCTTTGGATTAACCGGAAGAACAGAGATGTCAGCTCCAGTATCAATTAAAAAACTAAACTTGGATAAATTGTCTAAAATGAATAGGCGACTTGATGATGATGGTTTGTTGTCGAACATCGCCACTTCAGACAACTTTTTCAGTTTTTTGGATTGTTGAACGAACAAGGTTTGCGACATTTAGTTGCATTAGTTCCAAATTTTTTATGATAGTAACAGAAATTCGAATTTGGTATTGAATTATCGCGATAGTTACTAAAAGAACGTGAATTACTTCTAGAACGTGATCGATTCCTTCTATAAAATTGGTTTTGTTTCAGAGTCAATAATTCAATCTGTTTCGTTAACAGGGACATCTGATGAATGATTGAACTTTCAAAACTAAATCGATCAGTTCTAATTTCATTAACTTTTAGTTGCGAGATATTTGAAACGTCCCAATTGAAATTAGGATTAGTTTCAATAACTCGATCTGCAAGAATGCTTAATTCGTCGAGTGAAACATTCGCTACTGCTAAAATCGATTGTGCATTAGGTGGTAATTTTTGAAGCCAAAGCTTCTTTAAAAGAGGTTCTCCAACAGAAGACCCAGCTAACGCCTTCATCTTACTTAAAAGATGAGATGGTTTATCGTCTCCAAGATCAAGACCGTTAATTAATTTCTGAAGTTTGTGATCTTCCGATTCACCAAATCTAGAAATAACAGCCAATTTCAAATCCGAATAAGGTGTGGTAGAGGATAAATTCTCAATAATGTCCAACACCTTATCACATTCTTCCTGAGTCAACATACTCAATGCATAGCTAAATTTCGTTGCTTCTGACGAAATGTTAACTGACCGGAATTGTACCTCGAGAGCTTGAAACCAAGCAGTCGGATTTCGTCTCCACAAACAGACCTTTTGAATTGCGACGGTCGCAATATTATTTGAATCGCCTAACCCCAAAAAAGGATTAGCTATCAACGATTCATCCCGAGATGAAGGAGGTAAAGTTTCATACGACATGACGCAACTTAATATCAAAATCAATAAATCGCCACAAAATTTAAAATTTACAAAGTGAAAGTGAAATATATAAATGAAGTAAAATATAAATATTAGATTAAAATTTACTTGATTTATGTTATTGTTGCGCTTTGACTGTTGATGTAGCTGCTGCTGCTGCTGTTGCTGTTGTTGCTACTCTTGCTGTTGACGTTGTTGCTGCTGTTGCTGTTGCTGTCGCTTCTGCTGCTGCTGTTGCTATTGTTGTTACTCTTGCTGTTGATGTTGTTGTTGCTGTTGTTGCTGTTTCAGTTGCTGCTGCCGTTGCTGTTGCTATTTCTGTTGCAGTTGCTGTTACTATTGCTGTGAACTCGATGCATTCACTGTTTGCTGTTGTTGTTGATGTCAGAGTCACCAATTAATTCTTGATGTTATAGCTGCTGCTGTTGTTGGGATCGGGTCACCAATTTATTCTTGATGTTATAGCTGCTTCTATCGGAGTCACCAATTTATTATTGGTGATGTTGTTTCTATCGGGGTCACCAATTTAGGGGTTTTCTTTTAGATAACACAAATTCCCCTAATAAATTATTCATTTCAAATAATTTTTATTAACAACATTTATTTATTTTAAGTTTAAATTAACATTCACTTTTAGTATTTATTATTTAACAATTGTTAGATATTTATTTAAATATTTTTTATATTTTAACAAAACTATTTTTTTATTATTTATGTTCTTTTTTATTTAGTAAATTTTTCAAAACAGATATTTAATTTTACGACAACGTTTTTCAAAAATGACTATCTAGTAATGAAATTATTTTTCAACTAACTTGTTTTTTACAATTTTTTTATAAAAAACTAATATGATCATTTTAATATTTTGTGCGATCTATTCATTTATAAAAAGTAAAGTAGCGCTATTAAAGTAAGTTTCTACGATTTACTTAATTTATAAAAAGTAAAGTAGTGATAGTAAAGTAGGCACTACAGGTGGATGCTAATAGCTTTTTAATTGATTGCTTGAATCACGTCCAATATTTTCTGTATAGAATGAGTTTCATGGACGAAGTTGCATAGAATTTTCATAAAATTCGGTGTATTTTACATTCACGAAACCGAACATTTATATGGCAAGGAGTAGAGCGGCTAAGGGAATCGTAAAAGCTGTGATGCAGTGTTATTTCATTTATCTTGTAAGGGGTTTGCACATATTTCAAGTTCGTAGCTTTTAATTTGTTGGTTATTAGTTGATTTAATGAAATTGGTCGAAATTTTTAGAAGTTTTATGAAAAATTTTAAATTGATAGCTTTTAATAGTTAGATGATAATTGATTTCTTTAAAATTGTCGAAAAAATAATTTTGTATGGGAGGGGGTAGAAATTGTAAAGATATTCAAAATATTTTAAATCCATTTTGCAAATTTTCGAGATCTTAAAATTTCATTCAAAAATTTTCAGTTTATGTGGATTTTTTAATGCATTTGAAACACCTTGTGCACGTTAGACCGGGGTAGTCGGTTTTTTGTGGATCAAAATATTATTTTTTTTATGTATATCAAATAGATGTACCCACAAGCAAAATTTAAACTTTGTATCTTTTACGAGAGCCCTAAAAAGATCACTCAAAATTTTGGACATTTTTGCCTACCACCTCCCTCGCTTTACACCTCGCAACTTAAAATTCCTTCAAAAAATAAAAAACAATGTAGTTCTACAATCTGACATATTTTCGATTCGATATCTGTACTCAGTTTTGAGATCTAAGGATTTGTAATTTTGAAAAGTGCGCCATTTTTGAAATGCATTTCATTTCCCCCCACTACTACTATTTCGACATGTTAAAGTTTTTCCCCTAGTACAGCTTAATATATTTATGAAGTTTCAATTACATAGCTTAAAAGATAGTTGAGATATTCATTTTTAAGTGTTTTTCTTTGCAGCCCCCGATCCTCCCCCTCAGATTCTACTACCTCCCATACAGAAGACACAATACGCTATTTGAAAGAATTTGAAATAACATATCTTCCGGTACTATAAACTCTTTCCCATTTCATCTACAGTATCGTAAGATTGGGCTATACGCTGTTATGTGTTATGTATTATTGAGAGTAGATATGATGTGCTGCAATAACTCCATAGTAAGATATGGACTCTTCAAATCGTTCGACGCCTGGGCTTCACGGAAGATATTCAGAGGAGTAAATTTATGTTGTTTTCGAAAATCGAAAATTCTCTTTTCAACATGCTCTATATTTTCTGTATTAAAATTTGGTGTATGCTCCTTAAGCTAGGGTGTAGCCTAGTATGTAGCGTGATGGTCTTGTAATGCGAAGGTCGTGAGTTCAAATCCCGGTCGGCGTAATATATAATTCCAGCACATTGCCTGCTTGGGTATACCTTGGTCACCTCAATCTACGAAAAAAAAAAAAAACTCGTAGAAAGAGGGTTGTGCGAAGGGCTAACAACCCTTCCACAATAAGTAATGAAAAATGTTAAGGAACCTGAATGTCAGGAGGCCAAGGCCCTATTTGGGCTGTAGCGCCATTGTAGAAGTATGCTCTTTAAATATGTAGGTTTTTGTAGTAAGCATCGAATACTTGCAATTTTTCTGCAGAGTTACTATATGTACTTGATCCTATTTTCACTTTAGGAATGACATTTTCTCTCGATTTTCCAAAAATTCTGTTGATCTCCTTATAAATATTTGGACCATGACACAGCTGACTCAATTTATTTTGAAACTGCTGATTGAAGTGAATATTTAATTTTTGATCGATAATTGTGGAAAATCGATTGGGTTTATTTTGTAAATCCCTGTAATCTTGATTCACAACAAACAAGTTTCGTTTAAGAATCTTTTTTAGTTCCCTTTCCCATTTTCCCGAACATCGAAAAAGTTTTGTATATTCTGAGGAAGTTTTTGATAGACTACATTTGTTGTGATAACTTTAGAATGCTTGTTTATAGTACTATGTACAATGGAATGTAATTAAAGATTTCAATTTTTTCATCGATATCTTCATTGCGGAGAGTATTTATGCTGTCTTCATCAACTGAATTCTTTATTAAAGTTTTTCCAATCGACTTTTGCAAAAGAGAGTGTGAAGGTTC
The DNA here is from genome assembly GCA_963669355.1 of Chorisops tibialis. Lineage (NCBI taxonomy): Eukaryota > Metazoa > Arthropoda > Insecta > Diptera > Stratiomyidae > Chorisops > Chorisops tibialis. The sequence continues at coordinate 162,945,264 of OY770263.1, read as the reverse complement.
AATGCTGGAGAAAACTCGTGAATGTCAATACTGAGATCAACGGCATCTGAAAAGGATGAGAGAGTTCTGCAGGCGTAGTTTCCTATTTCTGTATTGTTGCATGTCACCCCTAGTCGAATATCTGCTATCTTCCACTACCCGACCGACAGGAAAAAGAACCGAGCAAAAACGAAATAATTCCGAATATCGATTGGAATGTTCAACAACAACAACAACAGGGAAAAGATTCGAAGATGACCCGTGGTAAACGGCAGAGACCGGAGGGACTCGGGATATGACGAAGTGCTTGATGGAGGGCAACAGAAACAGTACAGGCAACGAAGAGAAGCGGCCGACTAAGATCGGGTAAGCTCGGGTGATGATTAAATGTTTCATGGAAAACAACAACAGCAACACGTATGGGCTCGTATGAGCGAGAAAGGATTAGGGTAATGATAAAAAGAAATGAACAGCGATTTACATCACAAGGGAAACAAAATATTTCGTGGTGAATTTAAAGCTTTTAGCGCTCATAATTTTCTAAGAAATCGAGAATTCTTTTTCTGAATTTAGAGTATTTGAATGGGAGATGGCAGAGGAAGTAGAAGCTGTTGAGTGATTTTGAAACTGATTATCAACATCCTTAAACTATGCATTGTTCCTATTTTAAGGTGGATAACTCTCATATGTTCTAAGGTGGAATGCTTTTCTCAAATTTCTAATATGTAAATTTCCATGGGTGGGGCTAGTAGGCGTGAAGCGAAGTTTATCATTTTCCAGAACTTATTTCAATTATTGGGAGACTAATTCTGGCAAAATTTTAATCGTCTTATTATACTCTAGATGAAATCTGAGCGGATATTACATTTGCTTTACCGTTTGTGACGCGAAGAAATAATCCCCGCAGTGAGTCGTAAGGGGTACAAAAATATTTGTTGTCGCTCAAAAAACTCGATTGCAAGTGACCGTCTGTCTGCCTATCTGTTTATCCGTCTCTCTACAAACATAACTTTCGAACGTTTTGCTATGGCAACACAAATTGGCACTCGATCTGGAGGATACGATACAATAGAGAAATGTATGGCATCTTCGACAATCTTGAAGGGTCAAGCCTCATAAAATTTAAGAAACTACAATGGGCTGATCCTGTGGAGCGGATAGCTGGCGAAAGAATTTCCAAACGCAAACTAAACAGGATAGTCAATAGACAAAGGCTAGATGAAAAGTCACTGAAGCGCTGGAAGGATTTTATTGACGCATACAACATGGTACAGAAAAGATTTTCAAATTTGAGGATGCGGTGCAAAGGAGGATGGAGTATACTGGAGACCAACGCCCACATTGTGCTGTAGTGTCTTCTTAAGTAATTACAAGCCACCTATTGTTCCTAAAATATGAACTTTTTGTACAGTAATTCCGAAGACATAATCATTTGAAAAAAATTCGGCCTGCAATTTGGACCCAATGAATTAAAAAATAAAATTATTTTCACATTTTCTTAGTTTCAAAATTCCTTTATATCTGAATCAAATTTTAGCTTTATATTCGATGTTCGAGCACTCTCTCCTCCTTCCCCTGAATTCTTACATCTTACATGTCAAAATAAATAATTATCAAAGCAATTAATATTTGAACAAAGCTTATCAAATAATGAACAGGAAAATAGTCCAGTAGTAAAAATAGAAAATAGAAAATAGAAAAAATATAATATCAATTTATAAATTATATCAAACGTCTTAAAATAAAAACCTCCTTTCATGAGATCCATCACCCATTCAACAGCTCCAAGAAAGCAAGAAACCCCAAATAACATTCTGTATTTAAATTTTACCTTAACCTTTGAAATCCTACGATTTGCAACCCTTAATCTCATATTTTCTTGTATCTTTCAGTCGCCAAATTGAATCCCCCCGGTTTGTTTTTCTGTATTCCATTGCAATCTAAATCTCCGCCTCGAAATCCTTCATCGCTGCTAAAAACCAAACCCCGAAACCCCTAGAGGATCTCTTTTTCCGTTTTTGAACAAATTGAATTTTCAACAAAGATCTTATAATTTCCCAAGCATCTTATAAATTTACACTAGGACCGCCGCGCTCTACCGTCATATCTTGCCAAAGATATACCAACGAGTCAGTTCTCCTCTTACTAAAAATTGATATGGAAATGTTGAATTCGAAATTCGCTAGAGCGAGTGAATACTCGAATCCATGACGGGTAGGTTCACATTTTGCCTCGGAAAAAATGGATAATTCGATGGAAATTTGTTTAACTCAAAAATCCATCCAATGTGCCAGGAATAAGAAACAGGAAAAGAAGGATACGAATTTTCAAGACTAAGAGGAAATTTCGGTCTTTTTTCACTGCGGATATTGGAGAAGAGAGTCGGGGTGGAGGAGTAGTATCTAAAATGAATCTGCCTAAGCAGAAAATCCCCATAATGAATGCATGAAAGGGTTAAAACCAAATTTGCCATTTTGTCCTTAAGGCCCAAGCATTACCTTAATGCTTCGTTTTCTTGTGTTTAAAATTGCGGTTTCGACAAAAATAAATTGAAATAAACGTAAATAGGGTTTATTCTAATGTTAAAGGGATTGAAAAAGAGAGCTAGGATGGGGTGGTTTTTTCCTTGTTGCCCCAAGGAGGAATGTTAAGTGCTTTGAAATTAGGTTGAGATAGATTTTATGGATATGTCTTTCTCAAAGCAATGCAAATCTTAGTTACCTGGACTTTAATTTGTTTTGGAATTTATTAAAACAGATTCGTGTCTTTGATGATTTTGTCTAGCTGAATCTGTGATTGCAATTACCACTAATTTGGACTGCAAAGTGATTTGAGTCTGAACTAGTGATACATAATTCAACGAAATGATCTTACTGGTAGGTGTATTTGATAATGAAGGGAAGAGTCTTGGATAGAATATTGTATAGAGGAAAGGATCATTAAAATTTCCAGAGTTAGCGTAATTTCCAAAGCAAATTAGATTCTCTCCAACAACGAAGGCGACATCTACCGACTTCAATTGTAAATACAGCCTTGTTATTTTTATACTCTAGTTGAAATCTGAGAGTATTGTTATAAATCTGGCCACCACGCAATATTGATCTTCTCCAATATGCCAGAACAAACCACGCAATATGAACTTTCTCTACTTAAGAGAAAGTTCTCGAATAATCTTCTAATATTGTTATAGATCTGGCAATGATCTCTCTCAAATCTGCCAGAACTATATAGAATATTCTTCCAACATGTAGAGGGCTATAGTAAAAGCTTCTAGTAACTTCGCGAACACACAACCAATGACACCCGACGCCATCTAGTAACTTCTAGAATAGTCCAGACCCAGCAGAAAAACATACACCAGAGAAGGTTCGAGAATTGGATAAATCAAGTATAAATAGTCAGAGCTTTGCGACAAGTAAGCAGTTACTCAGCGACAGTTTTATGGAAAACACCTATCGGTGTAAGTAAGCGAAAGCGATAAATAGATCGGCGGTGTTACCGTGTTGTGCGAATTAAGTTTTTTAGAGCGAATTAAGTGAAGTGATCGGGAAATTGTGTAAAAGTGCAATAAATAAATTATCCTTATATTTTAAAACGAATTGTGTTTTTCTTGAAATCCGGCGAACCCCTAGCTCGCAACAATTGGTGTCAGAAGTGGGATTTCAAGGATAAATTCGGTTTAAAAATCGCGAGTGAAATTAAAAAATTCTCGGAACGGATAATTTTGTGAGAGCGAAATCGCGAAACTAAATTCTCGAACGGACAGTGAGAATTTTGTGAAATCGAATATTCTCGAGTGCTCTAGTGAACAGTGACTTTAATTAGCGAAGTAAAATCGCGGAACTAAAATTCTCGAACAGACAGTGAGAATTTTGTGAAAACGAATATTCTCGAGTGAGCAGTGACTTTAATTAGTGACGTAAATTTAATTGAATTCGAATCGCGGAAAAACTTGCAATAATCGGTAGTGAAAATGCCGCGTTATTTGAAGGACTTAAAAGTAACGGAGCTGAAGGAAGAGCTCAGTAGACGCGAGTTATCTACAACAGGGAGCAAGTCTGAACTTGTCAGCCGTATGATCGAGATACTTGAGGCTGAGGGTGAGAATGCAGATAGTTTTGAGTTTCAAATCGAAGAAGCTCATAAAGAGGAGTGTTCTGGTACATCGGATGCCTTAACACAGTTAATGCAACAAATGATGAACAAATTAGAGCAACAATCAGTGGACATTAAACAACAATCTGCGGACATGCATCAGAAATTAGAGCAACAATCAGTGGACATTAAACAACAATCTGCGGACATTAAACAACAATCTGCGAACATTAATCAGAAACTAGAGAAATTAGATCAGACCTCAAAGGACCTCAACCAAAAATTGGAGCTGCAAAATAATAAAATAGACACCATGGGTAAAGTAATAGAAGAAAACGTAGAGAAGAAACTTCGGGTCTTCGAAGAAGAAGTCGAACGCCTAAAAAGGGCGATAACGTGAAGGCGACTGGCGTCATCAAGACAGAACACGTTGCGCACAAGGGTCTCAAGGCTTCAATCTTCGATGGTCAAACACCGTGGGCTATTTATAAGACCCAATTTGAGGCCGCCGCAAGAAACAACCATTGGAATGATCTGGAACGAGGAACGGCTCTTATATTGGCATTAAGAGGCCCACCAGCAGAAGTTCTTCAAACGATTCTGCAGGAGCAACAACAAGATTTTTCAACGTTAGTTCGGACATTGGATCTTCATTACGGCAGTGACCACATGCGAGAGATCTACAAAACTCAACTATACAACCGAACTCAAAAGAATGGTGAAACACTTCAAGAGCTGGCACGCGATATTGAACGACTCACACTAATATCGCTGCCTAATGCGCAAACCGAGCAACGCAACGATACAGCTGTGTTCGCATTTAACAATGCTGTACAGGACAGAGAGCTCCAACAGGCGTTAAAACTGGCAGGTAAGAAAACGATCGACGAAGCCTTAGTATATGGGCTGACATTCGAAGCTGCCAAGCAAAGCTCGCGGAGTAACTATAGAGTTCGGGAAATAGTAGAAGAGTGTGTCTGTCAGAAAGCCGAGTACACCAAGCCAAGCGAAGGATCTGGTGCTCCCCGATGCTGGAATTGTGGACAGGCAGGACATTTAAGACGCGACTGCCGCAAACCCAGAAAAGCGACCAACTATTATTCCGGCTGCGCTGCTAAACAAAGGGGAGGAAGGGGCGAACCGTCACGAGAGCACGCTTCTTCTAATGACACTCCAGGAAATGAGTAAAGGCCAACTTCATGGGGCAGAAGTTGGCTGGTAGAATCGACGCCCCCGGAACCATCATCGCAGTTTCTCGACTACATCGTTGTGAAAACGACTTATGTATGAATGGTCAAGTCGGCAAATTAAACTGCATTATAACAGTCGACACAGGCGCAACACGGTCAGTGCTAAGATCGGACCTCGTAGACCGTACTTGGCTTCACAACACCAGGAAGTACGCGCTTCGCACTGCTACAGGGGAAACTACAACGGTCCATGGAGAAATAGCTCGTGACATACAGCTTGGGGATTTGACCTTCTCGCATGTATTCGTGGTAGCTGACATTACCGATGAGTGTATCCTTGGAATGGATTTTCTGAAACCACACGGTATCCAGCTGGACTTAGGACAACGGATAATGAAGTGGCGGAATATCGAAATCCCAATGGAAATAACATCCTCCAACACAACAAAGCTGCGAGTTGTATTGTGCGAAGATGCAGATATACCGAAGTTATCTGAGAATGTTATCTGGGCAGAGCTCGATGGTGATCCCGGGAACCACCGATTCTACCTCATAGAACCGGAAACGACACCTGCATTACGAAGTCTTATACTAGGAAAAACACTCGTAAAAAGGAATGAGAAGATGATGGTACCAATAAGAGTCCTCAATGTTTCGGACAGCATTACCAGCGTAAAGAAAGGAGATGTAATTGGCAGCTGTGAACCAATATCAGCGGTAACGAGTATCGACAAGGCAGATCCACATGACGTACCCTCTAAAAATAAGCCAAGAAGGAGGGACAACGTAACATCAATACTTCTTCAGTCAAGCAACCTTAGAGGGGAACAACACAAGCAAGCAGTAGATCTAATCAAAGGGTTCAGCGACGTCTTTTCCACCGGTGATGACGACTATGGAAGAACAAACTTAGTGAAACATCGCATAGATACGGGAAGTGCTACACCGATACGTCAACCTCCAAGAAGAGTACCATTAGCGAAACAAGGAGGAGTCAATTCAATGGTCAAAACTATGGAGCATCAGGGAATCATCGAAGAATCAAAGAGCCCGTGGATATCGCCAGTGGTGCTGGGAAAGAAAAAGGACGGCAGTACCCGCTTTTGTGTAGACTACAGGCAACTGAATGATGTTACGAAAAAGGATAGCTATCCACTACCTAGAATCGACGATATCATGGACACCCTGACTGATGCTAAATAGTTCTCAACGTTGGATCTGAAAAGTGGTTACTGGCAAGTGGAGATAGATGAAAAAGATAGAGAGAAAACAACATTCTCTGTCGGCAGTGGACTGTGGCAGTTCATTGTAATGCCATTTGGCCTGTGCAATGCTCCAGCCACGTTTGAAAGACTAATGGAATTCGTTTTGCGTGGCCTGAGTTGGAAAACTTGTCTCGTTTACCTGGATGATGTGATCGTTATCGGCAAAACATTCAAGGAACATCTAAAAAATCTACAGGAAGTCTTCCAGCGACTGCGAGCGGCGAAATTAAAGCTGAGTCCGAAAAAGTGCACTTTGTTTAGTGCACAAGTCAAGTACTTGGGTCACATCGTTTCAGCTGATGGCGTAAAGACGGATCCGGAAAAAATACTGGCGGTGAAAAATTGGCCTATTCCGAATGATAAACACCAGTTGCGCAGCTTCCTAGGCTTAGCGACAGTTTACCGACGATTTGTAAAAGACTTTGCCAACACGGCGAAATGTCTGCATCAGTTAACAGAAAAAGGAAAGCCATTTACATGGAGTCAATAGTTCCAGGAAGCATTTGAGAGAATAAAAGACCAACTCTGCGACTCCCCAGCTCTGGCGTATCCAAAACCAGGTCACGGTTTCATCATAGACACTGACGCCAGCAATGACGGTATCGGAGCAGTACTATCACAAGAGATCGACGGGCAGGAGAGAGTGCTATCATACTACAGCCGAGTACTCTCAAAATCAGAAAGGAACTATTGCGTAGCTCGCCGAGCGCTATTAGCCACTGTAGAAGCAACAAAACATTTTCACAAATATCTCTATGATCAAAAGTTCCTTCTTCGAACGGATCACGCATCGCTTAAATGGCTACTCCAGTTTGTGAACCCCGAAGGCCAAGTAGCCAGATGGATAGAAAGGCTCGAATCCTACGGTTTTGAAATTGTTCACCGACGAGGAAGAATCCACGGTAATGCCGATGCGCTTTCACGTCGTCCTTGTCCACCAAACTGCAAGCATTGTCACCGTGTAGAAGGAAAAGAAGCCGGAGAAACCATTCATAGGATAACGACCGAACCAAAGACTGGATGGAATCAGCAAGAACTGGAAGATGCCCAACGCAAAGATCCAGATATTTCACCGATCATGGCATGGAAGGACGAAATGAAACGGCCTGAGTGGAAAGACATCTCACAATTCAGCGAAATCCTAAAGTGTTATTGGGCACAATGGAACTCCCTTCACATAGATGGCGGACAATTAAAACGGAAATGGGAAAACGCTGAGGGAAAATCGTATCACATGCAAACCATCGTCCCGCATTCTAAAGTCGAGGAGGTTTTGAAGGAATATCATGGAGGTATCTCCGGTGGGCATTTGGGTGTAACTAGAACCTTGGCAAAGATACGAGAAAGGTTCTATTGGATCCATCTCCAAGATGATGTCGAAAATTGGTGCCGTAAAGTTACTACGTGTGCATCGAGTCAGGGCCCACAACGCAGATCAAAGGCAGAAATGCAACAATACAACGTGGGAGTCCCTTTCGAGAGAATTGCTGTGGATATTGCTGTACCATTTCCGGAATCGGAAAATGACAATCGCTACATTCTGGTGGTCATTGATTATTTCAGCAAGTGGCCTGAAGCTTACGCAACTCCAAACCAAGGAGCAGTAACCGTCGCCGAACAAATTGTTACCAACTGGGTGAGCAGATTTGGAGCTCCACGTGAACTACACTCCGATCAATGGCGCAATTTTGAATCTCAAATATTCAAACACGTGTGCCAAATGCTGGGAATAAACAAAACCAGGACAACTCGTCTGCGAGAGGCAACTGGACTAGGATCAGCACATCCCTCTATTTTTGGTGGCCTACAGAACATCGGTACATTCAACAACAGGAGAAACTCCCTCCCGAATCATTTTCGGAAGAAATATTCGAGTCCCTGCGGAACTAATGTTTGGAGTGCCACCAGACCAGCCAAACAATGCCAAAGACTACGTCTCGGATCTTCGATGTCGACTAAATACAATTTATAACCTGGTCAGAGGTAAAATTTATTAGATTTGGCGACCGACCGCATGAAGACGAGGTATGATCAACGGGCGAACTCATCAAGATTCCAAGAGAGCGATTTGGTTTGGTTATACAACCCCAAACGATAGAAGGGCAGATCGCCGAAACTACAGCGCAACTGGGAAGGCCCTTACCAGATCATCAACCGGTTAAATGATGTCGTCTATCGGATTCAACTACATCAAAAACCTCGTACTAAAATGAAAGTGGTACATCTCGATCGACTAACAAAATACCACGGTGCCATTGAGGAAGTGAACGACTCTGTTCGGGACGAACAGGGACTAAGGAGAGGGTAATGTTATAGATCTGGCGGCCACGCAATATTGATCTTTCCCGAATATGCCAGAACAGTTCCCCCAATATGTAAAATGCCATAATCAAAGATCTAGAACCGTCCAGTATAGTCTAGACATACACCCTACAGAACCGTATACTCCAAAATGTAGGTAATTAAAGATCTAGAACTCTCCATTATAGTCGAGACATACACTCGAAAACATCCACAACAGAAGCTTCGAAAACAGCGGAAAAGTATATAAATGCACGAAGCTTTCAGTCGGCAGTCAGTCATTTTAAAGATCGAGACGCTAACCAGTGCAAGCGAAACGCGGCGGTAGTGCCAAATAGGCGAATTAAGTTAAATTGCGAATTAAGTAAAAGGTGCGAATAAATAAATTATCCCTTATTTTTAAACGAATTGTGTTTTACTTGAAATCCCGGTCACAACAATATTTTCGATTTTCATTGAAACTAGTAAAGCTCAAAAGATGAAATTTTACCAAAATTAATTCTACTATAATTGCAATTAGTTTTAAAATGAATTATCAACTTCACCTCAATTTTGAAATTTAAGTTAAATTATTTTTGTTCGAAACTGTTAAAGCTATCAACTATAAGGTATACAAATAGAAATATCAATAATGGGAAAAACAATTGTTTTGATCCTTACACTCCTTCTACCCCCTCCCATACAAATGCATAATTTTTGTTATATGCATTATATCGATTTCCATTAAAACTAGAAAAATTACAAACTTAAAATTTTGCTAGAATTTGTTTTTTAATAGTTGCAATAAATGCTAGAAAAAAATTATCAGCTCAGCTTCACTCCTTCTACCCCCTCCCATATAAATATCTGTATTATAAATTCAAGAAAAGCATTTCTCCTTCGAATATATAAGAGCTATCGACTTTGAAATTGAATCAAAGCTTGGTGATAAGGGTGATGATAAACTCGTTCAAAGTCATCTAAAACGTTCCACTTCCTCTGCCACCTCCCATACAAATGCCCCAATTCAAGGAAAACTGTGTCAAATTTATTTAAAAATAATGAAAACTAGAAACTTTAAATTCAGCCAAAAACATTTTGCATGCCATGTTCGATGTCATATGATGACATATTTTCCGGTATACTAGTCATTCTCAATTCATCTAGAGTATCATATGATTGGGCTTTACGCCCAATCATAACTCTGTTATGTTTTTATATGCAATAAAGAATTGTTATTATCTTAAAATCTTCGACAAACATATTTTACTATTAACCGACAATTTATTTGCTCGGAAATTATGATATCGCGAGTACAGATTGAACCCCACCGTTTCCCAATAGATGGCGCCAGCAGTAACCGCTAATCAACAATGACGAATCAGAAAAGTCACATGGTAAACTCAGGCATCTGTCAACAACTCCTCATCATTAGTTTTGTTAAGTTTTATCGGCGTCATATACTTTTTTGTGGGCGAATATGTTAAAGTTAAATATATCAGTTTTGTTTCTCGCAAAATCACCGAAAAACAGTCCCCTCCTTCTACCACCTCCCATAAAAATTGCACAATTTCACTAAATCTAATGCACTAAGTTTCTCAGTACCTATTCAATTTTTGAAGCATAAATTTGCTACAAAACATTATTATAGCCACTTTAGTATGATGTGAAACAAATTAGTTCAGTACTATCACCCCTTCTCCCCATACAAAATTCTTAACATCACAAAAACTTCATCTGTAGTATCGTATGATTGGGTTTTACGCAGAGTCGTAGTTTTTTTATGGCTTCAAGCTTAATGTTATTTTATTTAGGCTTTTTTTTAATTAACACAATCTAAAACTATTCATATGTCCTTAACGCTCTTCAGTACAAATATGGTCTTGGATCATGGGAGTGATTTGATCACGAGCCCGTCCCATACAAATGCGAGTATCGTGGTTTCATTCTTAATAATTTATGGTTCTGATTCCAACAAAAAACCATTGCCATCAAAGAGCCATTAAACTAATCAATTTATATATCCCGGATAATGTATTACTAACTACATTCTCAAAAATTGTTTATTTTGCGATTCTTACGCGGACAAAGTCGCGGGCGATCGCTAGTTTTAATAATGATATTGTGGAGCAATTGTCTACTTATTCAATCGGTCTTTCTCGACTAATATTTAATTTTTTTCGAGCAATCTTCCGTCAACGATCGAAACTTATTTCTAATTAAATATTTCAATTAAAAGACATATTAGTAGTAGTTTTATTGAAAACCCTTCAAAGTTTTCTACCTACCATCTGATTCTTCCAAAAAATTACTAGCAAACTTCAAATCATACATAATATACGAGCATGATTTTTATGTTAATTTATTTAATTCCTTCTCTAACACATTTCGCAAATGATCCTTAATCCATTAATTCTATCACAAAATGCACCCCATACTGAACCTAATCTCATAGGTATTCCCAAATGTTAAGGACGCCATTAAGATTTTTTCTTTTCGAAATCCACCCGGAATTTCCCTCTGATTGAGAAGGCGTTCTGCCCGAAAATAATTTTGCTGTTCAAATACTCAATCCTACTGATTCCTACGCTTAAATTAAACTAAGTTCCTTCAATTTCGGTTAATCTTGAAAAACCATTCCCGCAAGCTAAAGGCGCTAATGCAACACAAAATTAACGTCTTTCTGATATAAATCAACGTCAAATGCCTTAAATCCTCGGTAAATTACGTGAAATCTTAATAAGGGCAAGACCAAAGTGAGAGCGAAATGAAAAAAATACACCACTTCTTGGCGTAAATTCTCCCATTGAATGTCCTGGAAAAACTCCTTATACGAACATTGCTTTGGGTAGGGAGTTTCTCATCAACTCGAGGTTTTTCTTTCGCTAAGTCGCATAGCCTTAAGGTGATTTACCTTTCGACCGAACCAAAATAAGAAGAAATAATATCACGAAAAACAACGTCAAGGTAAATTCTAATGTCATTAGTCAGAAATTTATTAGTACGGATCTAATTTTTCTTCAGGGCTGTTTTAGTTTTCCCCTCCTTATCTCAAACATTTTTAAGACAGAAATGATTTTGTCTGCAAACCACATTCGCTTATGCATAGTGTTTCCCTGTCTCTCCAAGTCCGCACTCGTTGTCCCCGTTGGCATTTTATTAAATTAGTATTTCAGGATTTTTTTCCCCAACTGTGTAGGTGGGTACACTCTCCGCCGATTCACCATTTCTTCATCCCAGAATATGTAATCTTACGATAACCTCAAATATGATTTAGTGATGGTCACATCTGTCTCATCATATTTCCACCAATTTTTTTCGACATGAATTATCTTCTTTCATTTTTGATTCATTTAATTTTAAGTAACATCAGCATGGAGGGTAGTTCAGCCAAATTGATCAAAACTTATTTGCAAATTGCTTTGAATCGAAAATAATTTTTTTTTTGTCGAAAAGGAGGAAGGACATTTTCTTACTTCCAATTAGGAAGATTAATTTTTTGAATACAGTGATGAAAAAACTCTGAACCAGCTGAGCTTATATGGGCGACACGAGCCTAATGATTTATTACTTTTTATTAATTTATTAGCAAAATGAAATAAATTTTGTGGAGGTTTCCATTGAGAGTAGATTTTCTTCATAACGGTTATTTGGTCGTGTCATCATCGTGTTATCGGAACAGGTAGTCTCTGTAGTTTAAAATTGCGAATGTTGACCACTATACTATCGAGGAAGATTTTTAGTTTTTTGTTCCCCAATTCGAAAAGATTAATGTTGCCAAGGGTGAGATACTGACCATTAAACTATCGAGAATAAATTATTAGAGCTTTCTGTTGTGTTATTTCAAAAGATTAATGTTGGGTGGAATGGTACATTTGAAATTGGTATTTTCTTCTGACTCGACATTTTTCAAAATACATTGAGTGGATGATATCCTTTCTTATCGTATAACCATACAATTTTATCATCATAATATCAACTCCCATCTGTTACACAAATATGAAGAGGATACGTTAACCAAAAAATATTCTTCCTCAGTTTTCATGTAATATCCGTATTCCTTCATATCATTCATATCTGTAATAATGATAAAACTTTTCCCATATATAACTACCGATAATAATAATAAAATTTTGTCATTGTAGTTTAGTTGCGTATTATATCTTGAATTTTTGCGATCTAAAGGATATGATAAAATATTGATTTTCACTTGACCTCGTTTTTCCCCTCAATTTTCTTTCGGTGCGGCTTTCTACAACGACGCTTATATAATTTGTCGCTTTCTAGAGACATGTATGCAAATCTGCGAGCACGACAATATTTCGGGCATGACCTGAGGTATCATTTCACCCCTTTTCGCCCGCCCGAAATTACTCGAAAAGTTCATAAAAGCAAATCAAAGGACAATATAACTGGGAGGAAAACTTTTCGATGGGATCTATCTCGTTTCGTTCGCATTTCTACACCAAAATGTTGAGCAACTGTTAGACACGAAATTTTCATAATATAATAGAGAAAAAAGCACATCTCACCCCGTCTTTCTCTCTTATATTAGAAACGGGCTGTAATATAAGGGAAGGCTATTCAAGCTCAGCTAGCTAGCGAGACACATCGTTTGTTATTATATTTTGTCTAAGGAATTGAACCCAGAAACACAGCTATCTACAATATTTACTAGGACTAGTGCTTACAAAGATACAGTAAAAGAGAGGGGTATTCCTTTTCTACAGGAAAAAGTTTTTGCCCGAAGATATATAAGTTTTATTGGGTACATAATTCACTCCAAGGAGTAGTAACATTTCGGTAGGGAACAAAACAAAATAATAATGAAGGAGCGATAAATTTTCCTAGTGAATGCTAACAAACAATAGCAGTGTCGCAACGACATCTGAGTGACTATTTCGGGATCGTTTTTATCGCACTACCGGCTATAACTACTATCTTAGATCGTACCAAGGATGTAACGCCATGGAAACTTTCGTCTTGCTAGTAGTTGGTTGCTTATTGCGCGATAGATAACGAAAAATTTCTTGTCTTGTCGACGAGATTTTCAAGCAAATAGGTTCCTTCTAGACAATATCCTATATACCGCATCATGGGTGTATTGTAAGTTAGTTAGTTTGGATTGCGTTCACTTCTTCATATCACAATGTTTTTTATTTATTTCCCGACCTTTCTCTATCCAAGTCCTTCACTCCGGTATTTTCTTATACATGCATCGGGAATAACTACCATCCCATTCAAAGCATGAGGATACTATCCACCTTTACTATGGTTGACGCAAAGTTTTCTGATTTATAGTTCAGCTGTGATAAGAAAATTGAACTAAAGACATCTATTATGGTCCAAATGTTTACTTTTGATGGGATGAGCCAGCATACACTAAGGATAAAGTTCTCTCTGTGAAAATCTAAAAAGTTCAAACTTTGTAAACAAGTTCTTTTTATGCGGGTGGAAAATGGAATTCATCGGATTCGGTAATTTTGCAGACATGCAGAAGTACGTATATATAGAAAGTCGTTGTTGAAAAAGGCTGTGAGTATCCTGAAAATATCCTTAGTTTTTATTGAACTTAGAGCTGGAAATCGGTATGGTTTGGATTCAGTCTAATTGGACTTAGGTACCAACATGTTTCTTAATTTTAAAGCAAATCGCAAACAAGCAGTTTTCAAAGTTGAATTTTATGGGACTTTCTTGATAGAAGTTATTCCAGTTGTGTACAGCTTAGCATTATGGTGTAATCTATTATATCGCTTGTAGAAAGCAATTGAATTGGGATATCATTCTTTTCAGAAATCTTATTCCTGGATCAGTATATTTGAAGTAGATCATATTAATCTATTGCCTTAAACATTTTAATAAGGCAGAATCACACTGTGGTAGTCACAGAAAATTTAGGAAAATATGAGTTAACGATATGGGATACATATTTTGTTATTTTGTTCTAGAAATAAGCCGTACTAAAAAATCCCTGATACAAAAACAAAAAAAAAACAATCAGAATATGCTTAATCAACTGAAAATCACGCGAAATAAAATCTCAGATTTCCTCCAAACCATAACGAGTTGTGATAATCAAGAAACTGTATGAAACAGCTGGTAATTTCCAGCAAATCAATTTCGGCATGCTTTCAAGAAAGTATTTCAAAAGAAGAGCCGATGAAATGGATGATAAAAGCTGCGATTGTGCTGAATAATCAATCGAATAATGCAAAAGGATTTGCTTAAAATGCAAAATATCTGGAGAGTCGGTCCAAAATGCTGCTTGCAGCCCGCATCATTAATATTTTTAAAATTTTTACTATTTTCGTTGTAAATGTAGAAACACAAATTAAAGTTAGCCAACAGTTTGAAGAAGAAATGTCGAGGATGATGTTCTTAAAACGTTGTTGTTTGTTTGTATATGTATATTGTAGTTAGTAATAAAATTATTTATCACATAAAATATGACACATACTTAATGGTAATTAGATCAGATCAAAGTTTGACCAAGGTGATCTGCTGCTTTTTTATTAATCGCCAAAATTGCACGCTTATCTTCGAAAAGTAAAAGTGCCCCCTCTGACAGGATAGCTAAACACTATGTATGTACATATATGTGACGCAAGTTGGCAAAAGGAACCTTATCTTGTCAAATCAAAATGTTAAGTACAGGCCAAAAAACACGTTTAGATCAAAATTTCACGTTTTGGAATTTTTGCAATGTGTTGTCAGCTTGTGTCGCATACAGGTGCCTTACTCTTTAATCTTTATCATCAATGGCGCGACAGCCCGAATCGGGCCTTGGCCTCCTGAAGTCGTCGCCTCTAATCGTCTCGATCCAAAGACCGCGTCCGCCAACTGCTAATTTTTAAGATGGCTTTGGTATCTTCATCAACCGAGTCTTCACATTGCTTGCGTGGCTTGACTACTGGGCGGTTACCACTCGCTTTGCCTTTCAGAGCGCGTTTGGGGATTCTTCTGCCTTCCATTCGCTCTACATGGCCAGCCCACTACAGTTTACATAGCTTGATGAACGTTGACTCTTTCTTCTTCACAGAAAACCGCAAATAGAAATAAACTGCCAACAAGTCGGGCGAAACTTTATTATTCTTGGGACAAGTTGCGAATGAGTGGAAGTCAATATGCAGGTTAGAGTGGTTAGGGAAGGCTAAGTGAAAGGAAGTTCTTGGGCAGGACTGTTAACAATATTTCATTCGTTTCTGTAAGTTTGGGTTTCTATGAGGGGAGGAGTAGGGGTAATAGTAAGGGTGGGTGGATGTTAATAGCTTTTTAATTAATTGCTTGAATCACGTCCAATATTCTCTGTATAGAATGTGTTTCATAGACGAAGTTGCATAGAATTTTCATAAAATTCGGTGTATTTTATATCCACGAAACCAAATATTTGTATGGGAGGGGGTAGAGAATATAGGGGAATCGTAAAATTTGATACACAGTTTTATTTCGCGTCTCTTGTAAAGTGCTTGAATAGAATTTCAAGTTCGTAACTTTTAGTTTGTTGGTTATTAGTTGATTTAATGAAATTGGTCGAAATCATAGTTTTGTATGGAAGGGGGTAGAAGAGCAAGCGCGATTTCAAAACTTTTAAAGCAACTTCATTTGAATTATTTTTATAAGTTTTTGTGCCAAATTTGAAATTGATAGCTGTTAAG
Organism: Chorisops tibialis; assembly: GCA_963669355.1. NCBI lineage: Eukaryota > Metazoa > Arthropoda > Insecta > Diptera > Stratiomyidae > Chorisops > Chorisops tibialis. The sequence continues at coordinate 162,928,800 of OY770263.1, read as the reverse complement.
AGTTAGCTGATAACTGATTTCTTAAAAATGCTCGAAAAAATAATTTTGTATGGGAGGGGGTAGAGGAGGTAAAGGAATCGTAAAACTTGTGATGCAATTTTCTTTCATTTTTATTGTAAGATGCTCGTACGAAATTTCAAGTTCGTAGCTTTTAATTTGTTGGTTATTAGTTGATTTAATGAAATTGGTCGAAATCATACTTTTGTATGGGAGGGGGTAGAAGGGCAAGCGCGATTTTAAAACTTTTAACGCAATTTCATTTTAATTATTTTTGTAAAATGTTATGCAAAATTTCAAATTGATAGCTTTTAATAGTTAGGTGATAATTGATTTCTTGAAAATGGTCGAAAAAATAATTTTGTATAGGAGGGGGTAGAAGTGTTAAAGGTTTTCGACCAGTTAATATTTTATATATTTAAGATTTTTTTTTTAAATGCATTTCGCAAATTTTCAAGTTTCTACCTTAAAATTTCACTCAAAAATTTTCAGTTTATGTGTTTTTTTCAATGCACATGAAACACCTTGTGCACGTTAGACCGGGGGGTCGGTTTATACTAAATATGGATCAAGTTATTATTATTTTTCTATGTACATTAAATATAGGTATTGACGTGCAAAATTTTAACTTTGTATCTTTCACGAGAGCCCTGAAAAAATCACTCAAAGTTTTCGACATTTTTGCTTATCATTTCCCTCCCCTTACACCTCCCATCTTACAATTTTTACCAAAATTAACCATTATGTAGTTCTACAATCTGACAAATTTTTGATTTGATATCTGTACTAGTTTTTGAGATATAAGGATTTGTAATTTTGAAAAGTGCGCCATTTTTTAAATGCTCCCCATTTCCCCCCACTACTATTATTTCAACATGTTATATTTTTTTTGTATTTGCCTAGTATAGCTTAATGTACGTTTCAAGTTTCAATTACATAGCTTAAGAAATAGTTGAGATATTAATTTTTAAGTGTTTTTCTTTGCACCCCCCCTGACCCTCCCCCTTACAATATATAGCCGCTTTCTGAGCTGGTTCCAATGAAACTATATGTCACCTTGACGGTCTCTAAATATGATTATTTTACGATAAGTAATTTCGAAGATATAATCATTTGAAAAAAAAATTCGGCCGACAATTGGTTCTAGCCCCCCCTTTTCGCACCCCAATGGATAAAAAAATTAAATTATTTTTAAAAGTTGTCTCACAAACCCTTCTATATGTATGTTGAGTTTTAGCTTCCTATCTGTTACCATGGTTGAGATATTTAAATTCGTACTTTTCGGCTTAAGGGCTCCCCCTGCCTCCCCCTGAACCCGTACACCCATCAAAATGGGTATCCGCCTGAGATCCGTAATTATCTACAATCTACCCAAAAATTAACTTTTTATCTTGAAGGGTTTGGGAGTTAATGTGCGCTGAGCGTACACGTCGGCGTACGGCGTACAGACAGACGGATTTTTTTTTTTCATTTTTAGGCTAATTTAGTCATGAAACGCGAAAAAAAAAATTTCAGGGTAGCAAATTTTTTTTTTCTTGTGTCGATCACAATACTTTATTATTATAATAATAAAGTAAAATGACAATTTTAAGAATATGAAAACTTTTTTAGTCGTTCCGTTGTTCAAAGACTACTACGTTAGTTCTTAAAGTTCGAAAATTATCTATAGTATGGCGCTGTGCACTTGCTGAGTGAAAACATGTAAATTTTCAAAATTTTAAGCTAAGTAGCGAAAATAAATTTTATTATTTTGATTGTGTGTGCCCACAAACACCAGTTGCGGCGAGGAAAGGAATACATCTCTAATATTTTAAATATCTTCTCAGAGGAAAATATTCTAGAAACAGAACAACTACCAAACATCGAAACCGCAACAATCCTCTATTAGAGACGATCTCCAGATAAGGAAGAGATAGTTTCCGCCATTCGGTCAATGGCGGGAAAGAAAGTCCCAGGTATAGACGGACTACCAACTGAACTCCTCAAAGCGGATCCGGAAATAACAGCCGATATATTTCTTCCACTCTTTACTGAGGTGTGAAATGAAAGAAGATATCCGACTGAATGGAATCAGGAGGACGTCATTGTGAAAATTCCGAAGAAGGGCGACCTTCGGGATTGTGGCAATTGGCGTGGTATATGTCTACTTACTGCCGTATCGAAAATTATGGCTAAGGCAGTTCCCAATAAGAATAGTAATGTCATGGAGAGCATTCTCGAAGTTTATCAGGCTGGATTCCGTAAAGAGTCGTCTTGTACCGACTACACAAATACCCTAAGGATAATATTGGAGCAGTCTGCCAAATTGGATTCGCCACTCCATCTCATGTTTGTGGACTTCGAGAAGGCTTTCGACAGCGTCAAGGGAGATTACATATGGAGTTCTTTGCGTAGGAGAGGTATTCCAGATAAGGTCATAGCAATGATTGAGGAATCCTACGAATATGCAAGGTCACCATGATTATGCTGATGTCGTGTGTTTGCTTGCACATAATCGTTCGAACTTAGAGTCAAACGTTCGCTCGATGCATTCTAAATGCGAAGAGGCTTAACTGAAAATAAATGTCTGTAAAACCAAGTACATGCACATGGGTTCGAACGCAAGAGGTGCAAGATTTTTGTTATCTTGGAAGCCTTGTAAGCATGGACGGCGGAGCCGAAAAGGATATTGAGGTTCGTCTAAATAAAGCTCGTCAGGCCTTCGGTATCCTTTCCTCTTTCTGGAGGTTAAACTTCACTTCGCACGAAGCTGCGAGTTTTTGACGCATGCGTCAAATCCGTGTTGTTATATGTTTGTACTACGTGGAAAGTGACCGTTCGACTTAACAAGAAACTACAAACTTTCGTGAGCCTCCGACGAACTTTGGGGTACAACTGGACAGACTAAAATAGGTATTTAGATTCAAAGGCGGAAGTAGCGGTGGATCAGTCACACTTTGAGGAAATCAGAGCGAAACATCGCCAAACAGGCTCTGGATTACAATCCTCAATCCTCTCATTTTAAATAAATATTTAGTGCACAATTTCAGCTCCGTAAATTTTATGCGCATTGTGTAAATTGGTTTAGAGCATTTCATGAAAAAGTGCAGTTTGTATGAGAGGTGGCGGAAGGAGGGGGAGGCCAAGAATAATTTATATACAGTAGATTGAAGTCATCATAAAAGTAATACATTCCAAATTTCAGATCAATAGATTTTAAATTTTTTGAACAAATCCGTTTAATGTCTAATTGCGAAATTGTGTCATATTTTATGACAGCGGTTAGAAGAGGTAAAGCGATTTGGCCCGTTCTCGAACTTAACCTAACTTTTTTGTCAAAATCGACGTATGGGAAATTTGAACTTCTAGCTTAACGTGTTCTCAAGCTAGAGAGCACAAAGTCGGACAGACGGACGGATATCCGGTTTTGAGATTTTTGATCGACAACAAATATATCTATACCCTTAGCACCACTGTGCGAGCATTACTTCTTAGCGTTACAAACTTTAGAGCAAACTTATAATACTCTCAGATTCCATCTAGAGTATAAAAATGTTTTGCCATGGGGAAACCCATCCAAACTAGCGACCGGCACGGAAAGTGTTAAATACTAAGTGAAAGGGGGTTCTTGGGCAGGGCAGTTATCAATTTAACACTTTGTGGAAACGTTCAAAAGCTGCAGTATATATAATCAAAATTTCGTTCGTTTATTTATGCAAGATTGAGTTTTGTGAGGGGAGGGGTGAGGGGTGACACTAAGGTGGGTGGATGTTAATAGTTTTTTAATTGTTTGCTTGAATCACGTCCAATATTCCTTGCATAAAATGTCAGTTTCATAGATGAAGTTGCATAGAATTTTCATAAGATTCTACCTATGTATTTTACATTCACGAAACCAAACATTTGTATGGGAGGGGGTAGAGGAGGTAGGGAAATCGTAAAAATTGTAACGCAATTCTATTTCCTTTCTCATGTAGAGTGCTCGTACAAAATTTCAAATTCGTAGCTTTTAATTCGTTGGTTATTAGTTGATTTAATGAAATAGGTCGAAATGATTCTTTTTTATGGGAGGGGGTAGAAGGGCAAGCGCGATTGCAAAACTTTTAAAGGAATTTCATTTCAATTATTTTTGTAAGTTTTCATGCAAAATTTGAAATGGATAGTTTTTAAGAGTTAGCTGATAACTGATTTCTTGAAAATGCTCGAAAAAATAATTTTGTATGGGAGGGGATAGAAGAGGTGGGGGAATTGCAAAATTTGTAAAGCAATTTTCTTTTCCTTCTCTTGTAAAGTACTCGTAAAAAATTTCAAGTTCGTAGCTTTTAATTTGTTGGTTATTAGTTGATTTAATGAAATTGGTCGAAATCATACTTTTGTATGGGAGGGGGTGGAAGGGCAAGTGCGATTTCAAAACTTTTGAGATAATTTCATTTTAAATATTTTTCTTAAAGTTTCTTAAAATTCTTATGCAAAATTTCAAATTGATAACTTTTAATAGTTAGATGATAATTAATTTCTTAAAAATGGTCGAAAAAATAATTTTGTATAGGAGGGGGTTTTAGGGATTTTTTTTAAATGTATTTCCCAAATTTTCAAGTTTCTACCTTAAAATTATATACATTAATTTGCAGTTTTCGTGTTTTTTTCGCTGCACATGAAACACCTTGTGCCCATTAGACCGGGGTGGTCGGTTCGCAACAATTGTGGATCAAATTATTATTTTTTTTCTATGTATATTAAATAGATTTATTCACATGCCAAATTTTAAGTTTGTATCTTTGACCAGAGTCCTAAAAAAATCACTCAAAATTTTCGACATTTTTGCTTACCACCTCCCTCTCTTTACACCCCCTAACTTAAAATTTTTATCAAAATTAACAATTATATAGTTCTACACTCTGACAAATTTTCGATTTGATGTCTATACTATTTATTGAGATATAAGGATTTGTAATTTTGAAAAGTTCGCCATTTTTGAAATGCACCCCATTTACCCCTACTACTATTGTTTCAACATATTATATTTTTTTTGTATTTTCCTAGTAAAGGTTAATACACGTTTTACATAGCTTAAGAGATAGTTGAGATATTAATTTTTATGTGTTTTTCTTCGCACCCCCCGTGACCCTCCCCCTTACAATAATTAGCCATTCTCTAAGCTAATTCCAATGAAACTATATGCCACCTTGATGGTCCCAAAATATGAATTATTTACAATAAGTAATTTCGAAGATATAATCATTTGAAAAAACAATTCGGCCGACAATTTGTTTTTAGCCCCATCTTTTCGGACGCCAATGGATAAAAAAATTATATTATTTTTGAAGTTTGTCCCACAACCCTTTCTATATGTCTACTGGTTTTCAACTGTCTATCTGCATCCATGAGGGAGATATTAGCAAGTGTAGTTTTCGACTTTTTCCCTCCCCCCGCCTCCCCCTTCCACTTAACACCCCCCAAAATTTAGAAAATAGAGTCCATATGTACGACGTACGGCGGGACGAAATTTGTTTTTTTTTGCATTTTTAGGCTAATTTAGTCATGAAACGCGAAAAAAAAATTTCAGGGTAGCAAACTTTTTTTTCTTGTGTCGATCACAATACTTTATTATTAGAATAATAAAGTAAAACTATCACTATCATAAAAAAGCATAAGTTAATGGAGACCAATTATTGTAAGGAGGAAGGTCAGGTAGGTGCAAAGTAAAACACTTAAAAATTAATATCTCAACTATTTTTTAGGATATGTAATTAAAACTTGTTAAATATATTAAGCTATTTTAGCGAAATATGAAAACAATATAACATTTCAACAAATCTGTGGTATTATGTTACAGTTTTGTCAGGTTATAGAACTTTACGACTTTTAATTCTGGTAAAATTTTTAAGTAGAGGAGTGTAATGAGAGGGAGGTAGTGGGCCAAAATGTTGAAAATTTCCACTCCCTCACATACAGAAGTCTTTTTTCGACCATCTTAAAGAAATCAATGATCACAAAAACCTTGAAAGCTATCAGCTTGAAATTTTGCACAAGCACTTCTAAAAATACCACTACAGTTTTTCCCGGTGGAAAACCATAAGCGAAACCCCTAGCCAAAGGGGCGAACGGGTTCTAATCCGGCCAACCCAGTGACGGGTCGTGGGTGCCAGGGGTTCCTTGTTTGAAGATACCCGTTCTACGTTTTCGCCAATCGAACCAATAATTCGACGAAAATGACGCGGAACTAAAGTTTACCCAAAAATAACTGAGCTCGACGGAAGAAGAGCTGAAAAACGGCACAAAAGATGAGACACACAATAAAGAAATCTCGCAAATAAAACTTAGAATTCGCTTGACGCCTATAATTAACTCAAATTAAAATTATTTAGTACTTTAACGAATTTCCTTGATCGCTAACCTGAATTCTTCTACTAATATTTAAAGTTAGCGCGTCTCTGGTGCACTGCTCCCACGACGACCGCCGATTCTCGCTTTACTCAGACGTTGTCCTTGATCTTTCCTTTTAACGTCTCGTCGACTCTTTTGTCGTTTGCCCAAGACACTACGCGATAGCTTGTCACAATCGTAAATTCAATCTTCTCTCAGACTCTGCTTTACAAACTCCACTTAATTTTTAGAGACACTATGTCACCACTTATGACACTCGTAAAATCCTTCTTCTTTTTTTCACTCTGCTTTTCAAGCTCCCCTTGAATTTTTGCGACTTGTCTTCTCGCCGTCTCTCGAACAAGGTCGTTTATCGGTCCCGTACCTCCTGTCTCGCCTCGGATCAGCTGTCGAGCCCGATAAAGTAGTTCTCTCTCCTCGTCATTTGCTACCTTGATATTACAGACGCGACTGTCCAGCACGGGTCCGAACCGATCTGCTTAATCGATAATCTTTGCGTTTGTGGTGATTTTGTCTACGTTTCCAGGGTTGTGACTTGCCCTCCGTGTTGTATTTTATCTTCAATGGGGTATTCTGCCCAAAGTGATGTGATTCGTGTTTGTATTCGATGTTATGTGTTAATTTCTACGTTACCCTAACTGATTCCTAATAATTCTTAATCCTAACCATTCACGTTCCCTATCCTAACTAAATAAACCTAGTAATTCAAAATTCCTAATAAAACATTTTCCTGTCGCTAATCATCTTCCAGCTCCTCTTCCAGTGAATAATTGTTTTCTCCGAACCAATAAATTCAAGTGTACGTTTTCTTCCTAGCCTCAACTACGCGAGATCCAGTGAAGCTACTTCCGCAAGGGGGTTCTCGATGAACGCTTTGGGTGAGTTAATTCAATAGAATACGTTCAAAAAAAGTTATTAACAATCCTCTTCTCTTCTCTGCAGATTCGATCGTAATAATACTTAGAGCAAAGTTGCATCGAAAGGCTATAAAATCCCTCTTACCCCACTCTTCTACAAAAGCATGATTTGAATAAATCAACTAATAAACCACAAATTAAAAACTACGAACTTAAAATTTTGTAAGAACACCTTACAAGAGAAACGAAATAATACTGCATCACAAATTTGACGATTCCTTGAACTCCTCTATACCCTCCCGTACAAATGCATGACCTTAAGAATTTAAAGTACATTGAATTTCATGGAATTTACTTCGTCTATGAAAATAACATTCTATACAGAGAATTTTCAATGTGATTCGAGCAATCAATTAAGAGATCATTAACATCTATCTTCCCCTTCTATCGAACTCCCCTCTCACCCCCATGCAAACCCAACTTGCATGAATAATCGAATGAAAAACTGATACTACGTACTGGAGTTATTGATCGTAATCGCCGTTAAGTCTTAAATAATTAACAACAACTCTGCTCTAGAACCCCATTCATTTAGTCTTCCCTTTCCACCCTAACCTGCATATTGACTTCCCACGCATCCTCAACTTGTCCCAAGAATAATAAAGATATGCCCGACTTGTTGCCAGTTTATTTCTAGTTTTAGTGGAAATCGATATAATGCATTTACCAAAGTTATGCATTTGTATAGGAGGGGGTAGAAGGAGTATGCAGATCAAATTTTATTTGCAGTATCATACTTTGCTCAAAATTTCAAGCCGATAGCTTTGACGATTTTGAAGAAAAATGAATTAAATCATCAATTAAATTACGAAATTTCGTGGAATTTGTATGAGTGGGGGTAGAAAGAATGAAGTGAAGATGATAGTTTTTTCAAAATTGGGTGGACTTATAATAAAATGAGTTCTGTCAAAAATTTATTCTTTTCACTTTGCCACTTGCACTGAAAATCGAATAAATGCATTTCTGAAAATTGCGCATTTGTATAGGAGGTGTAGAAGGAGTAATGGGTTTGGGTTGAATATTTCTCAAGGTTAATGAGGGAGTGGCCTGGATGTGGTTCGTTTTATTACCTGCGTTATAGGGATTTTTGGCCTTAATGTGCAATTCACAAACTCAGTCATGGTGGGAAGGAAGGGGAAAGAGAGTGAGAGTGGTTGTATCGATTGGTGAAGCTGTTATATTTTTTCAGTTGTACAGGCTGCTACTGACAAATATTTGCAGATATTATGGAGCAGTGAATGATGGAAAGCGAAGGGACACCATCAAATGAGTATATAGACCTTCTTGAAGTGGAACTGTTTCGCTTGTACCCCGTTTGCCTATTTTATTTCTGACAATTTTTTCATTGCCAGTAGTAACTGCAAAATTTGTGCTTAAAAAAATCGACTGCTTGAAGTGGTAATCGAACTAAAAGTTATTTTTTTGATAAAAATGACATAAAGCCAATTTCAGCACGATAGGTCGAAGCGTTCGAGAGTTATGTTGAAGAAAGACGGACAGACAGACAGATAGAAAGACAGACGCACAGACAGAGGGTCACTCGGAATCGAGGATTATGAGCGACAATAAATATTTTTGTACCCTTGCAGACGCTATGTGAGCATTATTTCTTAGCGTTACAAATGGCAAAGCAAACTCTCCAATTTCATCTAGAGTATGAAAAAACAAAATCTAAATGTTATTGATTGAAATTTTAATCTTGAAACTTGAAAATTTGCGAAATTCATCTGAAAGGAAATGCAGAAAACGTAAGGATATAAACTGATTAAATACCTTCAAAACACCTACCACCTCCCGTACAAAGTACTTCATCGACCATTCTTAAGAAATCAATAATTACCAACATATTAGAAATTATCAGCTTGAAATTTTCTTCATTTAAAAATTTTCAAAACAAGTTGAACCAATAATCTTGAAATCGCTTTACTTCTTCTACCCCCGCAATTATAAAAGAATGATTTTGACAAGTTTTAATAAATCAACTAATAATCAACAAATTGAAAGCTATGAACTTGAAATTTTGTAAGACAAAAGAAATAATACTGCATCACATTTTTTTACCTTCTTTACAACCTCCCTATGGTTTCATGAACATAAAATAATCCAAATTAAAAAAAAATATATATTTATTAATTTTTTTAATCCAGGCTTCTTCACATTGGTGAAAATAAAGTATATGCAAGAAATAGGTATCAAGATTTGTGAGAAAAAGAAAAATTTGTGCTCCATAATAATATGGACATCGTTTCTTTGGTGTATACCCCTTAATCAATTTTATTTCTTTTTGCTGGCCCTCCTACATGAACTTAATTGAACGAAAATATCTTTGATCTCTAAAAACATCGACAATACGGAATGGCAAAAGCCGAATAGAGAGTCTCCTGCTTTGAATGTATAATTGGAGCTAGTTTTTTTTTTAAGGATTGGAGAATTGAGTTGGACAGGACTAGCCTCCCCTGTGGAATACATAAAATTTTTCCAATAAATGGCCTCAATAAGAAAGCTACTAAGGTTAATACTTCGGAATATGCTGCTTCTTTTTAGAATATTTACCATCCGAACTTCACTTCCTTCCCATCTCTAAGTAAAACTTTGCAAATATTGTGAAATTGAGGTAAAATATTTGCATAAGAAACTTCTGCCTAACAGAAAAAAACTGAAATTACGAAGAAAAATAATGTCAAATGTTTAATTTTCCTAAAATTTGAATTTTATCGAAATAGTCAATCGATTTTCCGTCAAGCTATGTTTGTATCTTCTTTGAATTTAGCAAAAATAAAATAGAGGAGGCGTACTGTTCAAATGTCTAATTATCTTCTTGATTCAATTAGGATTGAAAAACCTTGCCCTCTTTTCCACTTTAATTCCATTTTTTTTTCCGGATTGTCCCTAAAATTATCCCTCTCTGTGAATTAAATGGGTGAAATTTGAATTAATGGTATGTATTTAAACATTAATGTAGGACAAATATCGTCGATTTTTTACTTCTTTAATACTCATCGCAATGGAAAAAAAACCCTCACGAAAAATTTTCAATCTTACCCCGGCTTTTTTCTTTTGAATATCGAAGAATTCTTACAAGATGCTGCGATTGAAATCTTAGAAATCACAAAGAAAAAAAAATACGAAGGAGAGCGTTTTTTTTCTCAAACGATGAAAAACCGAATTAGCAAAGCATCATTTTAGGGATTTCCTAATTTAATTCAAGTTTTTAATGACTTTCTCTAATTGTTCCGGAATTAAAAGGACCACTGGCTGTGCGTGAAGGATTTGGCGAGTATTATTATTGTTGAAGTTTCCTTTCTATTTTTACACTCTCCCCGTTTTACATGGATTTTTTCGTAACAAGGTGACGAGGGATTTAGAGAAAACGCAGCAAATAAACAAAAAAATAAATTCAAGATTGGATGACTAGTCGTTTCGTTAAGGACTCTTTAATTTGCATGCATAAGAGAGTATAATTCGTATTGACTTTGAAAATGAGGAAGACCAGTAAAAAATGTTTTTAAGACATAGTCCTAGCTGGGAGCAACGTAATTGCTTAGTGATTTGGGATGGATGCTGTTCTGAATGAAAATGAATGTCATTAAATTTTACTGAGATTTTTGTTGTTGTCTATGATGATTTAAATGATTCCGAAGCATTGTTTCCATTTGTCTTTTGATAATTTTTAATGATTTCCGAATAAATAGCAGAAGTGAAAGTTTTGTTATGAATTCAAGAGAAATTTTGAGACACGTGTTACGGAATCTTAGTAGAATTCCAGCCGATTTTAGTAAAACAATTAGTTAATTCAGTTTATTAATATTCAAACAAATTAAGATATAGTGGATTTATTGGATAATACTAATGGTTATATTAACTTAAAGTGGTATAATTTCTATTTAATTCAGTGCAACATCGTTGTTAAGACATGCACCAGCCTACACCACAACTCTACTATTATATACTCTTCCTATGACGAATCTGAAGTAACTAAGGTTACTTCTACGCTCGCCAAAGTCACACAAAATTTGGCGGCATTCCAGCGCAACCAGGATAGTTGGTTCGACAATTCAAAGGTTAAAACTCTATGTAACCTTAATATCGAGGTAATTACTAACACACGGAGAATCGCAGCCTTGGAAACCGAAAATGGCAATTTAAAAACTCAACTTGCGATACTTATGTGCAGGATCAACTACGTCGAAAAAAAGCGTTGGACAAACAACTCATCATCCGGCTTCTCCTTCCGAGAATCTGTACTCGATTATTGCAAAAATTGTGGTATTGTAAGTATTGAAAGACATTCTTCAAAAGTCGACACTACCAGATCTAACATTATCTTAACTGTGCGAAATAAAACCATACGTGATCGATTACACAGTGCGATAGCCAAAAATCAACAATAATCCCATGTTGCTTTTTGTATTCTTTAAGCTTACGACGGTTTCAATATTTTTCTCGATAACGGTGCCAATTTCGATTTTCAATTCTGAGGATTGATTATGGAGAATAGTCTAGACATCAATTTTGTCTTTTGGGTGAAGTATGTATGTATCTATCTTGTCAATTTTCTATCCATTTCAGCTATTTTAGGTAGATTCCACTAACCGAGAATCCCGAATATGGTGGAAGACGTAAGAAAAGTATTATACTATAGTAAAGAAAAATGTTCATCCCCGAAAACTATTTGGGGCCTGCGAATAAATGAAATCGATCAGATTTTTCGTTTATGAAAAATTCTTCACACAAAATCCAAAATTTTCAATTATTCATAATAAATTCCATGGATTGCTAAAACGGTGCAAGTTATCATTTTCATGTCTTACGGTCAATTAAAGAAAATATTTTAGCGAATAATTTTGTCTAGAACGTCAAGTTTCTATCTTGTCGTTTTGCTCTAAATTTTGGCTATTTTAGATAAGTTCCAAAAGTTTCACTAGTCGGAATTTAAAATTACTCAAATTTTCTTAATATTCCCCAAAAACAATTGCATCTACAGTGGCTCACAGCTTATTTCAACCAGCACGTAAAAAAATCTTTAAATGCCTATAAAAACTAAACTAAGGAAGATATCAACATTATTTAAACGCAGGTTATTAGTCTAATGTTTAAACTAATCAAATATGACTTCATTTATTTTTCAATATTTTTTTAATATTCTTAAACATTTATAAGCGAAAAAAGTAACTAAAAAAAATGTCACAGCTTATTTCAACCAAGTAACAGATTCAATTTTTAAATGAAGTTGAAAGGCACAAAAAAAATTTCAATGCTTAGTATGACCACCCTTCTGGTCAACAATCATTTTCAGCCTTTTAGGCATTGAATCGACCAGTTTTTGTGTCACTTCTGGGGTAAGTTTGGCCCATTCCTCAACCAATACAGTTTTGAGATCGCTTTTGTCGGATATTTCTCGTTTTCGGATGTTTGTATCCAAAATGGCCCACAAATTTTCGATGGCGTTAATGTCGGGCGACTGTGTCAGTGGTTGTATAACATAGGGACAGTTCCAAATCAGCCATGTCTTTACAATACCCGACTTATGCTTGGGGTCATTGTCTAAAAATAATATCTGAAGTCATCGCGAATGCCCAGTTTCTCCGAACTTTCAAGCAAATAGGACTTCAAAATTTCGAGATAATGAGATTTATTCATTGTAGTCTCAATAAATTGCAAATTTTCAACTTCCGCAGCGGACAAGCGGACATACAGGCCCACACCATAACGCTGATACCTCTTTGTTTGACTGTAGCTTTCAAATTTTTGTTTTGCAATTCTGTATTTGGCTTACGCTAAACATATGAGGCTCCATCAGAGCCAAAAATATTCAATTTTGACTCATCAGCGAACATAACGGTATTCCAAAATCCAGAATCCTTATCCAAATGTTCCATGGCAAATTTTAAACGGCACTTCTGATTTTTGGCGTTTATAAACGGCTTTTTACGCGCTATTCTACCATTGAACACATGCTCTCACAGCACGCAGCAAATAGTTTCCGGGTAGCATGACTTGCCCAACTCAGCTTCCACTTCACTGGCAATTTTTGGAGCCGATAGTCTTGGGTTTTCCCAGATTTTCCGGACAATATAGTACTCGTCCGTTGGATTGAAAATTTTGTTGGGGGCATTTCTACCTTTATCGTGCGTCCTATTTTAGCAGACAAATCGGTATATGATGCTCTGCACTGTAGAATCACTTAATCCTACCATCTCACCAATTTTCCTGCGCGAATGGCCACTTTTAAAATGACTGAGAACTAGTTCTTGCTGATCAATTGTAGTACGTGGTCCCATTTCGCAAAACTAATTTTTCTGCATGATCTTCGCAAAGAATTCAGCAAGACTGAACTTGAACACATAACGAATATAATGACTAAAACATAGAAAAATCAAATAACTGTTACATTGCAAGATAACGGATCATTGCACACCTGCAAAGTATTTGGTTGAAATAAGCTGTGGCATTATTTTTAGGTACTTTTTTCGTTTATAATTGTTTTAGAATATTAAAAACATATAGAAAAATAAATGAAGTCATATTTGATTAGTTTAAACATTAGACTAATAACCTGCGTTTAAATAATGTTGATATCTTCTTTAGTTTAGTTTTTATAGGCATTTAAAGATTTTTTCACGTGCTGGTTGAAATAAGCTGTGAGCCACTGTATATTTGAAATTATATTAACAGTAATTAACAACAAAAAAACATAACAGGACTACGATTGCGCATAAAGCGTAATCATATAATACTAAACATGAAAAATATTTTTTTTTATCTTAAGAAATTGTGTAGAGTAGTAGAATGGGAGACAGCATTGGATTAGTTTTTTCACATCATGCTGGAGTAGCTGAAAAATGTTTTCTACAAAATTTAAGCTTCAAAAATTGAATAGGCACTGTGAAAATCAGCGTATGTAGCGACCAAATTATCATGCAAAAATATAATTTCAATTTACAAAACTAAAAACCCAAAAATCGTAACCTTGAAATCAATATTTCGAAAACTATTTTTAGTTACTGACCCTTCGCGGTAAATGTACAAAATAATTAATATTGAAGTATATAATAAGCTAGCTGTAAGTTTAATTTAAGTTATAAATACGGACAGAAACGAAATAAACCAGATCATTCTATTAGCAACTATCACTAAGTGAGTTTCTTTAACATTGTGTAGCTATCCCCGACGAACCATAAGTTCCCATAAGTGGTAGAAGAAGTGGGTGGTTGTTTTTTTTCAGAAATAACTATGAACATGAAGCAATTGACATCTGTCCGGTTTAACTCTAATAATATTCATAATTTTCAAGAAAATTGATTTTTCGTAAATATATTGAATTGTGTGACATTGTATGGGAGGGGGTAGAAGCAGTGAAGCTGATAGTTAAATTATTTCCGAAAATTTAGAATTTCGTATGCAGAATTTTTCATAAACAAAAAGTCTGATCGCTTCCACTTAATCGCAGACCTATAATCTTTTTTGGGGATGAAGATTTTTCTCGTCTACGGTATAATACTTATCTCAACCCTTCTACCATATTCGGGCTTCTCGAAGTATTTAATCTAAAATTGCTGCAATTCAGAGTAAAATGACAATATAGGAACATGACTTGAAGAACAAAATTAATGTTAAGTATATCCTCATTCCCGCAAGGGGGTAGTTGAAGGATGAGGTTTTACCAATTCCTGTAACTATCTTTGGAGCCTAGCGACTCCACGGACCTAAGCTAACTATCCCCCTCTGGGATGGGGCTGTAGAATTCACCCACAGCCAGTCCTGCTTGCCCTAAAAATGGCAAATGGACACTCACTGGATCATGGGCTTATCACCCGTGATCTTAAGACCTAAATGATACGAGAAAAAGATACATCGCCTCGGATACGGACTGATTCTACGGTAACGACTTTTGGCATTCCAAAACGGACTATGATTGGCTTCTGGAACGTTCGAACATTGAATGACGGGGGAAGAGCTGGGGTTACTCGGTCCTTGCACCGCCAATCGGTGATCGACCGTGAAATGGAGCACTATAACATCCAAATCTTGGGATTGAGCGAGGTCAAGTGGACAGGATCAGGAGAAGAACGAACCCCTAGCGAAAACACTATTCTGTACATTGGCCCTGAAAGTGAAACCAGAAATGGCGTAGCGTTCGTCCTTACACCGAGAGCGAGAAACAGTCTCATTAGCTGGGAACCAATCTCGGATAGGATTATCGTCGTCAGGCTTAGGACCAGTGTCAGAAACGTCACAATTCTGCAGTGCTACGCACCAACTAATACCGCAACATCTGGTGACAAAGAGGAGTTTTATAGCCAACTGAGTGCTACCTTCGAACGTGTTCCAAGAGGTGATATTATTATCATCTCAGGAGATATGAACGCCCAGGTTGGATCAGACAACACTGGACTAGAACTCGTCATGGGAAGGCATGGTGACCCTTGGGACGACGCATCACGACCTTGGATTAAGAGACCCGAAAACGGCGAATTATTTGTGGAGTTTTGTAGTACTCGGCAAATGGTCATTGGAGGGACCCTTTTCCACACAAGAGTCATCATAAAACATCTTGGGTTTCCCCTGATGGTGTTACTCAGAACCAGATCGACCATTTGGCTATAAGTCGCCGATGGAGAAGATGTCTCCTCGACGTGCGAGCGAAACGTGGAGCTGACGTGGGGAGCGATCACCACTTGATGGTTGCCTGCTTGAGATTGTGTACAGCAGCTATCCGACGACCACAAATTCTTCAAATGAAGCGCAAGCTTAATGTGGATAAACTTAGAGATCCCAACAAAAAACGCGAATACACCACTATACTACGCGAAAAGTCATCCACATTGGGTGAATATGAAATGCGCACACTGGACGCCAATTGGGAGGCAACCAAAAACACTTTTCTAACTAGTGCTGAAGAATCTGTGGGATATGTGCAAAGCGGTGAGAAACCCTGGATGTCGCAAGACACATGGGTCAAGGTTGGCAATCGGAAAAAAGCCAAATTGGCAATCATCTCTAAACCCGATGTCAACCAACGAACGCCCGACTTGAGGCAGAACTACCGCGATGCTCATATACAGCTTAAGAGGGCTGTTAGACGCGACAAGAGAAAGGCCATTGAAGATCTTGCAAACAAGGCAGAATCTGCGGCTTACCTAGGGGATATGGGTTCACTTTTCAAAATTATGAAACAGTTGACGAACAGGAATTTCACCGCCAACCACCTGGTGAGAGATGTCAACGGAACTCTCCTTAATATGAGTGAACACCAGTTGCGACGATCGAAGGAATACTTCTCTGATATTTTAAACATCTTGTCAGAGGAAGATATTCCGGAAACAGAACAGCTACCAAACATCCAACCGCAACAATCCTCTATTAGGGACGATCCCCCAGATAAGGAAGAGATAGTTTCCGCCATTCGGTCAATGGCGGGAAGGAAAGCTCCAGGTATAGACGGACTACCAACCGAACTCCTCAAAGCGGACCCGGAAATCACAGCCGATATACTCCTCCCACTCTTCACTGAGGTATGGAGTGAGGGAAGATATCCGACTGAATGGAAGGAGGGCATCATTGTGAAAATTCCGAAGAAGGGCGACCTTCGGGATTGTGGCAATTGGCGTGGTATATGTCTACTTACTGCCGTATCAAAAATTATGGCTAAGGTAATTCTCAATAGGATTGGTGATGTCGTCGAGAGCACTCTCGAAGTTTATCAGGCTGGATTCCGTAAAGGGTCGTCTTGTACCGACCACACAAATACCCTACGTATAATATTAGAGCAGTCAGCCGAAATGGGTTCGCCACTACATCTCATGTTTGTAGACTTCCAGAAGGCTTTCGACAGCGTTAAGCGAGATTACATATGGAATGCTTTGCGTAGGAGAGGTATTCCAGATAAGGTCATAGCTATGATTAAAGAATCCTACGAAGATGCAAGGTGTCGCGTCTTGCATAGAGGAGAGCTGTCCGAGAGCTTCCCTGTGCGAACGGGTGTCAGACAAGGCTGCATATTATCACCAGCCCTCTTTCTGGTGGTAATAAATGACATCTTGAAAGCTGCACTGGAAGGTGGGGAAGGTAAGGGTCTTCAATGGAGACTATTTAACATCTTAAGTCACCTTGATTATGCTGATGACGTGTGTTTGCTTGCACATAACCGTTCGGACTTAGAGTCAAATGTTCGCTCGTTGCATTCTAAATGCAAAGAGGTGGGACTGAAAATAAATGTGCGTAAAACCAAGTACATGCACATGGGCTCGAACGCAAGCACACCGATTGCTCTTAACGGACAGGATGTGGAAGAGGTGCAAGATTTTTGCTATCTTGGAAGCATTGTCAGCATGGACGGCGGAGCCGAAAAGGATGTTGAGGCTCGGATAAATAAAGCTCGTCAGGCCTCCGGTATCCTTTCCCCTTTCTGGAGGTTAAGAGAGATCTCCCTTCGCACGAAGCTGCGAGTTTTTGACGCATGCGTCAAATCTGTGTTGTTATATGGTTGTACTACGTGGAAAGTGATCGTTCGACTTACCAAGAAACTACAGACTTTCGTAAACCAATGCCTGCGGCGCATTTCAGGAATATTCTGGCCAGAAGTGATCTCTAACGGCGAACTTTGGAGTACATTTGGCCAGACTCAAATAGGTATTGAGATTCAACGGCGGAAGTGGCAGTGGATCGGTTATACTTTGAGGAAACCAGAGCAAAATATCGCAAAACAGGCTCTGGATTTTAATCCTCAAGGAAGACGTCGGGTTGTTTGACCATGTAACACATGGAAGCGAGCAGTTGAGCAGGAGGCCAGAGGAATAAACAAGTCCTGGCAACAGCTTAAAGCCGATGCTCAGGATCGCGCCTTGTGGAAGAGAGTTGTTTCTGTCCTATGCCCCTATAGGGGGTCTTAACAGGAATTTGATTTTTTTGATTGATATCCTCTATAATCGATCTTTAGATATAAATATCAAAATGTGCATCGTTTTCGAGAAAAAATATCGAGACCGTCGTAACTCACCTGTGAAGCTTTGACAACTCATAACAAAAAAACCAGAGGTATGTTTCTTTGAGAAAAACTTTCTCTCGGCCCCAAAGAATCCAAAAAGCTAAGTGGGATTCTTGTTGCCGAAATTGACCCTCAAACTTTTGCACAGTGTTATAAAAGGCTATAAAATTACATTTAATAAAACTTTGTGATATAGGTTTCCAGGATGATACACTAAAGGACAAAGTAGTATTTATTTTATTCTCCGATCGGTTACTCTATAATAAGGCTAAGGCATTTAAAGAAGAAAACAATTTTAAATATCTTTGGATTAAAGATGGCGCGGTTCTGTTAAGAAGAGAAGAAAATGGTAAAATTGTACGTACATATAACTTCATCTACTGATTTTAACTCATTAATATAAAATTCTTATATCCTGTCGTTCAATATTTGTTGCTATGTCTAATTTATCTGTCTATTACCAAAACAATCGGAGAATGCGCACGCAAAATAATGAAATTAAACGATTTATTATATGGGGTGTATCAAAAGAGATTTAGGATTTGTTTCCAAAACTCAATCAGAGAATGAACGGCGCTGCTGTTGATCCGCCAGCTGTAGTTCTTGACTCAATTGAACCTTGTATGCCTGCAGAGTCAAATCTTTCGTCAATATTCGCTGCAGCATGGACGTAAATAGGGCGAGTTCTTAAGCACGGTGACGAGTGGAGGTGTTTGGGTCGTTTTCAACACTGTGCTTCACAGAAGTGATATTTTCGGCCGAACGTACGGGGTGTAGAAGTTGCGTTGTATTCATATATTGCAGTGAACCAGTCTCTTGGAGTTTTCTGAGTAGGTTGCTCACATACATCTCAGAAGGCACATGATTACGATCAAAATTTGTTCGAATTTCTCGCATCGTAACTGTGATTGCCCGCGAATTTTCGTAATAAAATTCAAAAACTGTGTAGCGTTCCATTTAAAGATGATAAACGTAAACATATGAAAAGTGTCAAGCGACAAGCTATCAAATAATAGACCTTCCCAACACTGCACCTCTTGCTGAAACACTCTACAAGTTCAAATTTTGATATTCTATGCATTGCAGAGACATTCCTTCCTTATACATCTGTTGAAAATTCCGAATTCATTGATGAGCATTACCAAGTTTTTAGGAAAGATAGTGATCCGATTGTATCGGAAAAAGATGATGGTGATGGTATTTTTGTAGAAATTAAACAGGACATGTCCGGGAATTTTATTTTGAGACTATTCATGAAGAACTTTGGTTGTCGC
Organism: Chorisops tibialis; assembly: GCA_963669355.1. Taxonomy (NCBI): domain Eukaryota; kingdom Metazoa; phylum Arthropoda; class Insecta; order Diptera; family Stratiomyidae; genus Chorisops; species Chorisops tibialis. Next base: position 162,909,259 of record OY770263.1, on the reverse strand, counting down.
TTAAACTTTTGTATAAAACTCTATGCATATCGCATATTGCAATTAGATAAAACTACTTACATGCCTTAAGCTCTTTCATCAAAACGGAATTTCAACAATGCTGATTTTAATACTACAGCAAATTTTCTTAGTGATAAAAACTTTTAAATACTGAATACATTTAACACAAAATCCTTTAGATACCTGTAGGAGTGCCTTTAAAATAGAATAAACATATAAAGTATCCTGATGGGCTTTCACCACAAACTTTGCGTTAAAGGACAAAAATAAAGCGCATCGTCTAATGAAAAAACAGCATATGGTACACAATATGTTTTAAAATTTCAGGTTCAATTTTGGGTCCTTTGATTTTTAGTATTTACATTAAAGATATAACTGAAGATCTTTCCTCTTTCGTTTTATTGTATGTTGACGATTTGAAATTATTTCGCACCCTTGCGACAAAAGTGACACAACTCTAAAATCATGAAATTTGAGTTAATACCATTAAAGGAATTCTAATACAAATATCCATCAGTCATCCAAAGCGAAAAGGAGGTTATTATCGTTAAATTTAACGTAAAATTCAGCCAGTTAGTTTATTTTGACTGTTCTAATATATTTCCTTTGGTTAGAACTAGTTTTTTTCCGATTTCTGAAAACTGGTTTTTTTGAGTTGTGTCACTTTTGTCGCAAGGGTGCGATTTGATTATTTGTTACGTAATGTAAAGCTTACCCGTGTCCATTTACAGTGTGCGCTTGGTGTAATATTTGGTACGAAATTACTAGTTATTATTAATATCTCTTTTTTTATCTTTAGGCTGGCAGAGGTATTGGCTTTTTGTTTAGAAGTAGAAGACATTTTTAATAAACAAGTCGGGCGCAACTTTATTGTTTTTGGGACCAGTTGAGAATGCTTGGAAAGTCAATATGCAGGTAAAACTGGCTAAGGAAGACTAAGTGGAACCCCCTTTCCCAAATGGAACCCCGTTTAGGGCATGACTCCTGTCAATTTAACATTTAATTGCGAATACGATCAATAGATCCAGTACATGTACTCAATATTTCATTCGTTTATGTAAGTTTGGGTTTTTAGGAGGAGAGGGAAGAAGGGTGATAGTAAGGGTGGATGGATGTTAATAATTTTTTAATTGATTGCTTGAATCACGTTCAATATTCTCTGTATAGAATGTCAGTTTCATAGACGAAATTTCATAGAATTTTCATAAAATTCGTTGTTTTTTGCATTCACGAAACGAATCATTTGTATGGGAGGGGGTAGAGGAGCTAAGGGAATCATAAAATTTGTGAATCAGTCTTATTTCATTTCTGTTGTAAGGTGCTCGTACAAAATTTCAAGTTCTTAGCTTTTAATTAGTTGGTTAGAGGTTAATTTATTTGAATTGGTCGAAATCATACTTTTGTATGAGAGGAGGTAAAACGGCTAGCGGGATCTCAAAACTTTTGACGTAATTTCGTTTCAACTAGTGCGAAATGCGCAAATGCATATTATTTCTCTTATTTATTCTTGGTTAATCCATTCGTTCCCTTTTACAGAATACCACAGCAGAGCAGAGCGCTCAAACAAAATTATATAAAAGAAAACGAGATATGTATGTTATATGAAAACTGAGTAAATAATCGAAATATTGATCATTCATTCGATTCTTAAAATGTTCACTACTCGTATCTTCGTAATCAAATAAGTGAAAAATCATTCGAATGATTGCTAGAATAATCGAAATGTTCGATTATTTTCATTCGAATGATACCATCACTAAATTATACGTCCACGGGATTTGAACTCACGACCTTCGCATGGTTGACCAACACGCTACTCACTAGGCACCATAACTTTATTTGTTTCTAAATTTCCTTTTTTAGTCCATTTTGTTCCTCCATCGTGATCACGATTCATTTTTAGCGAATAATTAAAATTGAATAACAAAACCAACATGCTTTGTCTTATGCAAATTGCATTCCATCCCAACAAATCCTAAGGAAAACGACATACGCTCGACATTTCCTTGTCAATAATTGATTCAAGTGTGTATATTTATGCTGTCTTTTCAAGTCCATGTGTATAGCACACTGCATTTAATTCGTCCTGTCAATTCTAATTTACAATTTTCACAAGTTAAGAGATCGATTCAAACTACTGCGCTGCACCTTCTTAACAACACTTGAAAGTTTCTTCCCGCAAAATCCTTGACAGAGAATTTGTCTCATTCTTCTACCGCAAACGTGAGCAGTACTTACACCAAATCAAATATATTCCCGCGCGGCAATGTCTGCATGCATACGTCGCATTGAATGTATGGGTGTGTATATTTGTTTGAAGACGACATCAGGTGGTGGTGCAACTACTTCTAAGATTAATTAGAAACGGGGGCTACACGGCAGAACTGTACTCCTGGGGATGATCTTTATTTCATGTTCAATCAGCCGTTGTATTCTACGATATCTTGGAACCTACCCTTGAATAGCGCATATTTTGTAAAATATTCAGTAGAAACTTAATGGATGAAAAGTTCCCTGGGGAGGAGGAAGGGTAAGGAAAAATCCTATACTGTGGGAGCCTTCCCATAATCTACTGAATTTCACTAAATATCACGAACAAACGATGAGTAGCGCAAACTACTCTGTGCATACGAATGAATGCCATTGCAAGTACTTACTCTCTATAATTTACTAGCAACCCCTTCTCCACCCTCTTTCCGCGCGTATATTGTCTAAAGTACGTCTATGGCAACTCTAGCGAAATGTATGTATGGTGGTTGCGGTGAATATGTCGGAGCGAATGTGACAAATCAATTCACTTTGCATTAGTGAAATTAAATTTAATGCATATTTCATGTATAGAACATGTGTTCGAATTTTCGTAACGGGGGTGGAATCGGCAGAAGCGGGTAAGGCGTAGACTTTGAAACTGGGTACTTTCAAAGAGCTCAGAGGAGAATGCTGTTGCGGTAGAAGTTTGCAGGAAATCATTCGTTTCCTGAAGATGATTATTACGCGAATTCGATTTCTAAGTTTAATGAGTTGTGATTTACATTATTGAATTGAACTATGCTGAAGTTGTCGGTGAATATATATTATAGAATTTGAACCGTCGTAATGGAAAATTGATTTAATCATTTTTTAATATAATCGAATATAATATCGTTCAGTAGAAATGGTGACGGAATATAATAATATTAAAGTTTAGTTTTTTCTTTCTGAATTGGTCTGCGTAGTTCCTAGATGTGGATCACTTTACTTCTATAAGTTGTTGCTTCAACGGAAACGAATCGTGGACTTAAGTAAGTTTTCTGCCCGGATCAATTTATTGATAGCGCACCCTGCCAATTAACTTTTCTTCTAGCAGAGAACCCATTTAGTGATATTTTGCTTTGGATCTTATTTTTTTTATGGTAGGGATGTGATAGACGACTGGTAGTCAAAGATTAGCATTTGTCAAACAAGTAGTTGGAAATTTTTTTAACTTAGATATTTTCAAATTTATATATTACAAGTGATCGCCCGCGACTTTGTCCGCGTAATAACCGCAATAATAACATTTTTTGAGAATGTAGTTAATAGTACATTATGTCGAATAAATAATCTGCTTAGTTTGATGACTCTTTGAATACAATGCTTTGCATTTTGTTGGAACCAGAACCATAAATTATTAAGAATGAAACCATGATACTCGCATTTGTATGGGACAGGCTCGTGATCAAATCAAACCCGTGATTCGAGATCATATGTTTACGTGCGTTAAGGACATGTGAATAGTTGTAGCTTGTGTCAATTAAAAACATAACAGAATTATAATTGGGCTTAAAGCCCAATCATATAATACTCTAGATGAGATGGAAATAACTTTAATATACCGGAAAATAGGTCATCCGAAATTCTTTCGAATAGTGAATAGAGACTTTTGCATGGGAGGTAGTAGAAGTAGAGGGGGTGGTTTTTATTTTTCGTCTATGACACCGAACATGGCATGCATAATGTTTTTTGCTGAATTTAAAATTTTTAGTTTTCATTATTTTTTAAAGAAATTGGTCATAGTTTTCCTGAAATTGGGGCATTTGTATGGGAAATGGCAGAGGAAATGGAGCATTTAAGATGATTTTGAAACTCCTTATCATCATCTTTATCACCATGGTTTGATTCAATTTCAAAGTCGATAGCTCTCATATAGTTTATGGAGAAATGCTTTTCTTGAATTTATAATAATAATAATATTTGTATGGGAGATGGCAGAAGGAGGGAAGCGGAGCTGATAATTTTTTCTAACACTTATTTCAATTATTAAGAAAAAAATTCTGGCAAAATTTGAAGTTTGTACTTTTTCTAGTTTGAATGGAAATCGATAAAATGCATTTAATAAAAATTATGTATTTGTATGGGAGGGGGTAGAAGGAGTGTACGGATCAAAACAAATTTTTTTCGCATAATTAATATTTCTATTTGTATACTTTATACAAAATATCAAGTTGAACGCTTTAACAGTTTCGAAGAAAAATAATTTAATTTAAATTTCAAAATTTCGTGAAATTTGTATGGAGTGGGTGGAAGGAGTGAGGTAAAGTTAATAATTATTTTTAAAATAAATTACAATTATATAATAGAATTAATTCTGACAAAATTTCGTCTTTTCAGCTTTACTAGTTTCAATGAAAATCGAAAATATGTACTTTTTAAAATTGTCCATTTGTATGGGAGGGGGTAGAAGGAGTAAGGGGATCGGGTCAATATTCCGTGATATTAATGGCATCTATATCATAACATTTTGACCTAAATTTCAAATCGATAACTTAAACAGTTTCAAAGAAAAATTAATTTCTTAATATTTCGAAATTTCATGAAATTTGTATGGGAGGGGGTAGAAGGAATGGGGGGATGTAGCCCATTCACGAACTTAAACATACTTTTTCGCTAAAAGTGATACACAAAAAATTTTAGTACTATAGCTCAAAGCTTTCGAGAGTTATGCTGTAGACAGATGGACAGACAGACAGACGGACAGACGGTCACTCGGAATCGAGGTTTTTGAGCGACAACAAATATTTCTGTATCCTTGGCGGCTCTGTGCGAGCGTTATTTCTTAGCGTTACAAACGGTAAGGCAAACACAATATACTCTCAGATTTCATCTAGAGCATAAAAAGCCCAAATAAAATGACCTTAAGCTTAAAAACATAACAGGACTTCGATTGTGCGTAAAGCCCAATTATATGATACTACCGATGAAATCAAAATTTTTGTAATCTTAAGAATTTTTGTGTGGGGAGTGATAGAAGGGATGATAGTACTAAGTCGCTTTATTTCACATCATGGTAGAGTAGATATAAAAATATTTTGCACCAAATTTAAGCTTGAAAAACTGAATAGGTAACTTGAGAAACTTAGTGCATTGGATTTAGTGAAATTTTGCAAATTGTATGGGAGGTGGTAGAAGGAGTGGGAGTGTTTGGTAATTTTTCTAGAAACAACTATAATGACCATGCAATTGATATCTTTTAAATATCAGATCAGTTAGATTCATACTTTTCAAGAAATTCGAGTTTTTGCAAAGTCGTGGAATTGTGCCACATTGTATGGGAGGGGGTAGAAGACGTGGAGCTAATCGGTTAATTTTTTCCCGATAATAATAATAATGCTAATCAAAGATTTAATACAAAATTTTAGCTCGATCAAAGTTATACGTACTGAGAAAACTGGCTTAGAATATTTCATGAAAAAGTTTAGTTTGTATGGGAGGTGGTGGAAGGAGCAGGGGGATTCAAATTATTTATAAATTTGAAGATTAAATTTATAATATAAATGATATATTTTAAATTTAAAACTAATAGCTTTTATAGTTTTCATGAAAATTTGATTATTATAAATTTTTGGACATGAGTGACTTTGTATGGGAGGGGGTAGAAGGCGTGAGGGGAGTAAAATAAAACCTAAGGCAGATTACTTCCCGAGATAGACCTAATAATTTGTCAAAGTTTCTTTACAATCGGGTCATCCGTTTTTACGTGAAAACCGGAAAGACAGACAGACATACAGAGAAAATTTTTAAAAACGTCTGTTTCTGCTTAGTTATTGTCCAAATAAAGCAAAAAACTAAGTTATAGCCATTTATAAGCAAATAACAGACAGACACTACAATTATATTTATATGTATAGATTTAAAATCATTGAAAATCGAATAATACAGCGGCATTTTTGATTTAATAACTCAAATATCGTGTAGATAAGAAGAATCAGCAGTTCCTCTTTTTTAAACGATTTAGTTAATAAATAAAGACTTTGACCATAACGGCGATAGCATTGGGACAAAGGAAATCTTGTACCTAAAGAGTACGTAATTATGGCATTACAATTTTAAAGTGAAATCTATACCACAACAAACAAGCGATGTCTTCATCTTGTAATAAGTGCAATGCGGCGATCCTTGCCGTCTAAGAAGAAATTAAGTGCAGCTTCTGCCAAAATAAATTCCATGTTTTTTTGCACCGGCATCAGCGGAGAAAAATTTCCGCAACAAGGAGCTAAAAGCCAACTGGAACTGCAACACCTACAAGAAAACTTCAAGTCTCAGCAAGAAAGCGATAACCTCATTGCTAAGATCTCGCAACTAAAAAAAATTTTATTACACGTATTGATTTATTGAAACAATAATTTGGCAAAAAAAATGAACGAGTGCCGTGAGTCTGTTAAACTCTGCTCCTGAAAAATTGATAACTTCACCAGCATGCCCACCGATCGCTCGAAGCACCTTAATGCAATATCAGATAAAACTAATTTGTTGACCAACCAAAACCGCGAATTAAAGAATGAACTTTCCGATCAGAAATTGAGGTTGAACTTCTTAGAGCAATCACTTCTGAACAATAATACTAAAGTCTCGGGAATACCTGAATCGAGGTACAAGAACGTATCTGCGATCCTAAATAAAGTTTCGGGATTGCTTCAACTAGATCACGCTGCACAAGAATTTAGCGCCCTGCGTGATATTACTGCGCATCCGATATCACAGCGTGGAAGGCCGATTATCCTCAAGATACGATGCGAACGACAACAACATGAACGGTTGGGGGAAAGTAAGCAGTGTCAAACTAATTTGGATTGTAAAAGCCTTAGCTCTTCTTCACCTGATCAACGATTTTTCATATCGGCTCAGCTCTCCAAATACAAAAAAAAATTGCTATACGACACAAAACAATTCGCTAAGGTCAACCAATAACAATTGTTTTGGGTCACTCGGTAGCAAGTGCTTATGAGACGAGATGAGGGTAGACAATTCAAAATAATCAGAAGTCCTGCCGATCTTAACATAAACTTCATTGATTGAAATATTACAATTGAAATAAGTAATCGCATATTGTAAATTTGTGGAAGTCAAAATGGCGAGATAAAATATTGAGCGAGATAAAATATTGTAAATTATTCCTAGACCATTCTGTTAATTAAAGTTTTTCAATTTTTGATAGCTGGAGTGTAACTTAGTGGGTAACGTACAATGCGAAGGTCGTGAGTGCTCCGGTCGACGCATAATTCCAGCACACTCCCTGCTTGGGTATACCTTGGTCACCTCAATCTACGAATATACAAAAAATCGTATATCTATGTTGTGCGAAGGTCTACCAACACTTCCACAATAAATAATGAAAAATGTTAAGGAACTTGAAGGTCAGGAGGCCAAAGCCCGATTTGGGCTGTAGTGCCATTATATGTTCATATGAACATATGCAGTGCTGCAAAAGATTATGATGAGTTTTTAATACAAATTCATCAAAGATTCGAAAATTTATGTAATTGGCTTAACCGAGAGTTGGCTAAATGAAACTTCATCTTCTGATTTACCTGGCTATTTTAAAATAATTAAATTAATACGATATAGTAAATGCAATGGAGTTGTTTTGTACGTCGAAAACGCGTATGACACAGTTCAATTCATCCACAATTTTACTATTGCAAATGCTTTACACCTGCAAGTAAAATTAAAAAGCCGCTTAAAAAATAATTTAATCTGTACGAGTAAGTCGCCAAGTCTAGAGGTGCATACTCTTTAGAACAAGTTTTGGAAAAACTGAACGCTGAAGATGACATGGTCTTAATTGGAGATATTAACATAAATATTAAGGAGAATCTACTAACTGTTACAGTTTCTGAATATCTGGATTTCCTTTCAGTTAATGGTTATTCTAAATACTTATTCAGCGTCGCGAGACAAAACTCTTCCTTAAATCATATATTCTGCAAGATAAGAAACTTAGCTTTCAGACTTGCCATACTTAAGACATATGTCCATAACATATAATTTCAGCACTGTAGCTGAATTAAAGTTTGATTCCGATAAATTACGTCCTTAGCCCAGGTAAGTATCACTAACCTCGTCCACTGATTATAATACCGTCTCTGACAGTCTCCGAAAAATGAGCTGGGTGAACGTTTTTATGATGTAGCAGGAAACATCAACCCGAGTTATCCTAATAAACCACTCTAAATTAAAAATAATAAAAGACTGGGCGACAAGAGGCATTTTGACATTAATCAGAATGAAAAATAAATTAGCAAAAAAAAAAGAAAACACATAGAACCATTCAATACAACGTTTTCAGAAAAATGCAAGAACTATCGCAATAATCTGACTAAATTTAGTATAGCTGCAAGACTTAACTTTTATCGTGAGCAAATAAATAGTGCTGAAAATAACCCTGCGAAACTCTGAGATAAAATTAATGAAATTATATTTGGAAAAAAATCTGATATAGTAATTAAAAGTATACTTGCCAATTGCGGAAACGAAACCACTAACCCTGCTTCTATTGCTCAACTTCCATTTTTCAAATGTAGGAGAGCAAATCGATAAATCGGTTTCACTTGGCAGTGGTAAAGCAGACTGTTCAAAAATTTCGAAATTGTGTTACACCACTTATTACGGAAGAGGAGACTCGTTATCACTTTAACTGTAACAATTAAGAAACTGGGACATCTTATTGTTGCACCCTTAACTCATATTCTTAATTAATCGTTAATTCATGGAATTTTTCCTGAGAAAAATTAATTCGAATTCATAAGGGGAACTTCAAGTTACAACCGATTTATTACCTTATTATTCTAATAATAAAGTATTGTGATCGACACAGAAAAAAAAATTTGCTACCCTGAAATTTGGTTTTTTCGCGTTTCATGACTAAATAAGCCTAAAAAAGCAAAAACAAAAATTCGTCCCGCCGTACGCCGTACATATGGACTCGTACCTACAAGACCGTTAAAGGTAGAATGTTGGTTTTTGGGTGGATTGTTAATTTGGTAAGTGAGCTCCATTATCCAAATTTTGGGGAGTGTCAGGTATAAGGGGGAGGCGGGGAGATGGAAAACGTCAAAAAATACACTTGCTAATATCTTCACCATGAATTCAGATAGGAGGGTGAAAATCAGCATACGTATGGAGAGTCCTGTGTGACAGAAATAATTTAATTTTTTTACCCATTGGCGTCCGAAAAGGGGGGGCTAAAAACAAAATGCCGAATCTTTTTTTGAAATAGTTATATCTTCGAAGCTGCTTACCATAACAAATTTATATTTTGGGACCATTTAAATGACATATAGGTCCACTAGAATCAGCTTAGAAATAGGTTAATTATTGTAAGGGGGTCTGGGTGGCTGGAAAGAAAAACACTTAAGAAGTAATATCTCAACTATATCTTAAGCTATGTGATTTAAACTTAAAACATATATTTATAAAGCTATACTAGCGAAATAAAAAAAAAATATAAAATTTGGTCATAATAGTAATGGGGGGAAATGGGGAGCATTTCAAAAATGGTGCACTTTTCAAAACTAGAAATCGTTATATCTCAAAATTGAGTACAGATATCGAATCGAAAATTCGTCAAATTATAGAACTATATAATTTATAATTTTGTTAAAAATTTTAAGTCAGGGGGTGTAAAGGGAGGGAGGTGGTAAGCTAAAATGTTGAAAATTTTAAGTGATTTTTTTAGGACTCTGGTCAAAGATAGAAACTTTAAATTTTGCATGTAGATACATCTATTTGATATACATAGAAAAAAAATAATAATTTGATACACAATTGTTGCGAACCGACCACCCCGGTCTATTGGGCACAAGGTGTTTCATTTGCAGCGAAAAAAACACGAAAACTGAAAATTTTTGGATGTAATTTTGAAAATTTGGGAATTACATTTAAAAAACATAAAAGAATTATGATTGGGCGTAAAGCCTAATCATATGATACTCTAGATGAAATGAGAAAAAGTTCAATGTACCGGAAAATATGTCACCTACAATTCTTTTAAACAATTAATAGTGACTTTTTTATGGGAGGTGATAGAAGGAGAGGAGGAAGGTTTGGTATTTTTGGATATGACACCTAATGTGGTATGCAAAATATTTCGTGCTGAATTTAAAGTTTGTAGCTTTCATTATTTTCAATTGGACATAGTTTTCCTGAAATTGAGGCATTTGTATGGGAGGTGGCAGAGAAAGTGGAGCGTTTAAAATGATTTTGAAACTGCTTATCATCATCCTTATCACCACGCTTTGATTCAATTTCAAATTCGATAGTTCTAATATATTCGAAGGAGAAATGCTTTTCTTGAATTTATAATACAGATATTTGTATGGGAGGGGGTAGAAGGAGTGAAGAGGAGCTGATAATTTTTTTAACATTGTTTGCAATTATTAAAAAACAAATTCTGGCAAAATTTTAAGCTTATAGTTTTTCTAGTTTTAATGGAAATCGATATAATGTACTTAACAAAAATTATACATTTGTATGGGAGGCGGTAGAAGGAGTGTACGGATCAAATCAAATTTTTTTCTCGTTATTGATATTTCTACTTGTATACTTTGCGCAAAATATCAAGTTGATAGCTTTAACAGTTTCGAAGAAAAATAATTTAATTTAAATTTCAAAATTTCGTGAAATTTGTATCGGAGGGGGTAGAAGGAGTCAAGAGAAGTTAATAATTTTTTCAATTCTGATTGAAATTATTATAAAATTAATTCTGTCAAAAATTCGTTTTTATAGCTTTGCTAGTTTCAATGAAAATCAAAAAATTGCATTTTGCAAAATTATGCATTTGTATGGGGTGATGAGATCGGATCAATATTCCGTCATATTAATGACATCTATATCATAATACTTTGACCCAAATTTCAGATCGATAGCTTAAATAGTTTCAAAGAAAAATCAATTTATGAAAATTTCGGAATTTCGTGAAATTTGTATGGGAGGGGGTAGAAGGAGTGGGGGATGTGGCCCGTTCACGAACTTAAAGTTTGTTTTTTGCTAAAATGACAAACAACAAATTTCAGCACGATAGCTCAAAGCGTTCGAGAGTTATGCTGTAGACAGACGGACAGACGGACAGACAGCAACTCGGAATCGAAGTTTTTGAGCGTCAACAAATATTTCTGTACCCTTGGCGGCTCTGTGCGAGCATTATTTCTTAGCGTTACAAACGGTAAGGCAAAATACTCTCAAAATACTCTCAGATTTCATCTAGAGTATAAAAATCCCTAAAAATATGAAATATTAACTGGTCGAATACTTTCAAAACTTTTACCCCCTCCCATACAAAATTATTTTTTCGATCATTTTTAAGAAATTAATTATCACCTAACTATTAAAAGCTATCAATTTGAAATTTTGCATAAAAACTTATAAAAATATTTCAAATGAAACAACTTTAAAAATTTTTAAATGGCACTTGCCGTTCTACCCCCTCCCATACAAAAGTATGATTTTGACCAATCTCATTACATCAACTAATAACCAACAAAATAAAAGCTACGAACTTGAAATTTTGTACGAGCACCTTACAAGAGAAGGAAAAGAACATTGTTTCACAAATTTTGCAATTCCCTTATCTCTTCTGCCCCTCCCATACAAACTTATTTTTTCGAGCATTTTTAAGAAATCAGTTATCAGCTAACTCTTAAAAGCTATCCATTTTAAATTTTGCATGAAAACTTACAAAAATAATTGAAAAGAAATTCCTTTAAAAGTTTTGCAATCGCGCTTGCCTTTCTACCCCCTCCCATACAAATGTTTGGTCTCGTGAATGTAAAATACATAAAATCTTGAGAAAATTCTATGCAACTTCGTCTATGAAACTGATATTCTATACAAAGAATATTGGACGTGATTCAAGCAATCAATTAAAAAACTATTAACATCCACCGACCCATACTATCACCCCTCACCCCTCCCTATCAAAACTCAAACTTGCATAAATAAACGAACGAAATATTAATTTTAGATACTGGAGCTTTTGAACGTTTCCGCAAAGTGTTAAATTGACAACTGCCCTGCCCAAGAACCCCCTTTCACTTAGTCTTCCCTAACCTCTCTAACCTGCATATTGACTTTCCATGCATCCACAACTTGTACCAAGAATAATAAAGTTTCGCTCGACTTGTTGGCAGCTTATTTTATTTTATCTCCAATTTGGTAAGATATTAGAAAAATCTATCCATAATAGAGTATGTCAGCATACTATTAAGAACAACATTCTTTCGCTGTACCAATATGGTTTTAAACTTAACTGCAATACAAACAACGCACTTTGTGCGATTTCAAGCTCCATAAATGAACATACGGACAAAAACAATCAAGCTATTGCTGTTTTTTGGACCTTCAAAAAGCATTTGATATTGATAGTAATGAGCTTCTGTTGCAGAAACTGACTATGTTAGGCTTCTCAAATAGAACGTATGACCTTTCAACTTAAATTTGAAAAATCGTGCTCAGAGTATAAAGTTGTGTTCTGAAATCAGTAGACCTAAGGTACTGAAGTGTGGTGTGCCACAAGGCAGAGTTTTGGAGCCTATTGTTCTTATCATCTACCTTAACGACCTGCTCGATATACAGGAAAATTACCGCAACTGTATTGTGTCCTTCGCAGATGACATAGTAGTACTTTTAACACGTAATTCATTTGATGATGTAAGTACTGCAGCTGAGTCTAACATGAGTGATATACATTCTAGGCTATCGCTCCGTAGATTAGCTTTAAGTATTGAAAAAATAAATGTCTATGGTATCCCAGCATTTGACCTGGGGGCACTGAAAATTAAAACACATCCATTAGTGGTAAAATAGTTGAGGAAGGGGTGGAGTTTATTTATCTTGGTGTTAGCTTAAATAATTGGTTAAGTAGGAAATCGCAAATCCCAAGCCTTTGAAGCAATATTAGGAAAACTGTGTTTAAAATTGAAACCATATCACATGTACTGGACCTGCATCTTATGAAAGTAATATATTTCGCTCTTGTGCAATCCCCATTACATTATGGCAAACTTGCTTAAGTGGAACATACACTGCTACTTTAGCTCCGCTTCAAAAATTACGCAGCAAAATAATTGAAATATATTTGAAAAATTCAAAATTTGATTCCACAATACATTTAACGAATTTTCGATTATGACAATCAGACAATTATACGATTTTGATGTTTTCAAATTCATATTTTGTAATCAAGACAATTTTTTGATTCATCGCCCAGTATACCCTACCCGAAGGCAGTTAGATAATCCTCTAGATGTAGCAAAGTGCAATAAGAATATCTTTCGTCTTCATTTCCAATTTGTAGGCCTAATAATGTATAATTACCTTCCAGCGGAACTCAAACGTATAATTAATATTAGTAATTATAGATTAATATTAAAAAAAATTGTTCTAAGCAAAAAAAAAAAGATTGCTTGAGGGTATAATCGTATAAGTTGTTAATTATTTCTACTACTCAACAGAATTGTCATGTATGATATATAAAATAAATATGTGCATGCTATTGTAAGAATCAGATTTTTTTTTTTTGATAAGATTGTGCAATAAAGGAGATTAAATGTATAACATTTCTTACCAGAAGTTTTTTTTAACAAAATTGAGATACAATTAGCGAAAAAACAGACAATGCTTCGAGGTATGTTAACAACAAATTTCTGTGACAAAAGAAAAAATGAAATTTCTTAAACATACTTTTGTACTGAAATTTCGCGACAATTTTTTTTTAACAATAAAGTTCGAAACACTATTGTGTTATGTTTGCCGTTATTAAAAGTCACGACAAATTTTGAATCTCAGCTCAGTAGGAGTACAAAACCCAAACCACTAGCAATAATGTAGCTTCTTATGTCAAATAATTTCGAACAAAATTTTACATTATATTTTTTTCTTCGATTACGATTAAGTCACAAAATTGTTATGAAATGGTGAACACGAGCATCTGGAATGAAGTTTTATGGAAATTCAGGGAAGAGGGCGTGGAGGGAAGGAGAGGGGGCAAAATTTAATTTCCGAGTAAGACACCATCCTCGAAGAGCTGTGATAAAAGGGAGAAAAAACAGAAAGGCGCTCCCTACCGGTACTTTCCTAAGCCTATTTCGCCCAAATTATTGCCGTATCGTACAATGAAGCAGGACCTCTTGGTAATGAATAATGTTGGAACCGGGGACAAAGCTTACCTGCCACGGTTTCACTATGCTGCAATAAGCTTTTCATTTCGTTACTGTGGCGCCCAATGTGGGGCTTAAGATTGCGCTAATCTTCCTTTCCTTTCGTTGCTTTCATCATGGCCTTTCAAAAATGGTGTCTTCACTGGACGAAATGCTCTCCCTTATGATCTGACGATCCCTCAAGATGAAAGGAAGTTAATTGTCTGTTTGCGAAATGAAGTCCTCCATTTCGAAACACAGGTTTCAACATTTTGGTCTTTTGATGGGGTTGTCCTTTCAAGCATACCGCATTGGTTAACTATTCCAATTGTACGGAAAAGTCTATTATAGCGTATCTTGGATTCTACTCATAATACATCAGAAGTCAGTTATTTCAAGCGAGAATCACCACTATTAATTTGGAGTGATTGCTGTATTTAACATCACTAACAAATTAGGTCCTGCAAGTTGGAGTCATCATTTCAATAATCTGACTTCCTGTCGACTTCCTTTCCACCATTCTCTCATATCTAACTATAGATGCATGTGTTTATACTCTAGATGAAATCTGAGGGTACTGTGAGTTTGCTATCCAGTTTGTAACTCTACGAAATAATGCTCGGAGAAAAAATGAATGATACTGAAGTTAATATAATAATATTACTCAAAAATCTCAAAACGGGATGTCAGTCCGTCCGTCTGTTCATCCGTTCGTTCTCTAGCTCGAATAAGCGTTGAACTAAGAAGTTAAAGTTTTATAAACATCATTTTTTGACGAAAAAGTAGGGTGAAGTTCATGAACGGGACAAATCGCACCACCCCTTCCACTCTCTTTCATACAAAATGATACATTTTCGGAATTTGGCTAGAAATGGATTTTCTCAAAAATAATAAAAGTTATTGATGTGAAATTTAAAATGTATTAATTTTGTGATGATTTCAATCTACGGTATAGTAATTTTATGAATCTCTCTACTCCTTTTACCACCTCCAATAAATACTGCACTTTTCCATAAATTACTTTAAGCCAGCTTACTCTGTACAAATAAAATTTTGTGCACTAAATGTTTATTTAGAATTATTAGTGAAACTGAAAAAATTTCACGATTAGCTTTTCTCCTTCTGCCCTCTCCCATACTGTTGGAAATCCATCAACCAAACTTACCCAACGTAAACAAATTGTGAAAAGTAAAATTTCAATGTTAACTTGTCAAAGCAAATCAAATCATAGATGACACTCTCACACTAAAGGGATTGTTTTGTTAATGTATCGGAATTTTCAATTTGGTTTTTTGTAGTCAATTTTACCGGAACTTTTTTTTTCGTTGATCGCAGTTGACCTAGGAAACTAAGTCGTTAACTTTTTTATTTTTTTTTTTCATACTTGAAATTGTTTTCATGAAACTTGGTATTAGCTTGCAATAGTGTAATTTTGCAAATACAATAAAATAAAGGATTTGCGTAAATTATAAGAGTGAAGTATTTTGTTTTTGAATTCGAACAGTGGAGTTCGAAAAATATACAGAAAATCGTATTGAACATTTGGTCCGTCAAGCCGGATAACATCTTGTGATTCAGTCAAGAAAAAGTGCATTTTGAAATGGAAAACGTACCAAAGTTAGTGATGCAACAAAAACTGACGACAGAGCAGTTGCTACTTCCGTAAAGATCCGAAATAGCGTTAAACGGTCGTAAATCTCAACAGAATCCTTGCAAGGCTTGAATACTTGCGTGAAACCTTCACGGAAATGCATAAAGGAATTCTTGATTCGCTTAGTGGAAGCGAAACGGAGTAAAAAATATCGTATTTCGCGAACGACGTGAACAGGACCTTTGAAGAGACTTTTTTAATGTTCCAAGCTGAAGTTGATGACCTGATACAGATGCAGGAAAATCAAGTGGTATGTAAAAATTCGGTTGCAAACGTTTCTCAAATAGCAAATGGGAAACGCGACATAAAATTGCCTAGAATTTCACTACCCACATTTTCCGGGAATTATGAAGCGTGGATGTCGTTCCGAGATTCGTTTGTCGCTTTAGTGCATGAACGGAAATTAATTCCAATTAAACAAAAAACAAGTATTGTTAGCAACTGCATTGGTAACCGTAAAATCACCAAATGGTCGAATCAATTGTCTTGTTTGATAAATAAATAAATTAAATTAAATCATCTTGCGAGCTTTGCTAGACCAAGGTTCACAAGCTTCAATCATCACGGAATCTGCAGTGCAACAACAGAAAAAAAAGAAATTTGTATGTGTAAACATCATTGGAATTGGAAAAATAAACGCTACCGTCGCCAAAGGATTAGTGCAACCAATGCTATTAGCTTGTAATGATGAAACAATTAATTTTCAAGTCTGGATTTTAGTTGTATTCTGCGATTGGGAAAAATTAAAGAATATTTAATTGGCAGATCCTCAATTTGATAAACCAGGTCGCATCGATTTATTACTTGGTGCCGATGTGTATGCTCTAGTGATCCTTGGCAATATTCAAAATTTATCAAATGGAACAATTGCACAAAATACGAAATTAGGTTGGATCATCTCTGGTGAAGTGAAGTCAGCACTTACATCTAATTACCAAAGTTTCAAGGTCGAAATAGAAACCCAGCAAGACGTGAGTGATCAATTGCGGAATTGGAGGAACTGCAAGATTCTCGAAAACTGAGCCAAGAAGAACAATTATGCGAAAATCACTTTCAAGCGAATGTTTCAAGAGAAAATAGTAGTTCGTGGTGAGGTTACCATTTAATGATGATAATGCTAAAAATACATTGGGATACTCCCGTACAACAGCTGTAAAAAGTTTAATCTCTATGAAAAATCGATTTTGTCGGGATGGAGAACTTGAACATGAATATAGAAAATGCATACAAGAATATATCGACTTGGGCCAGATGAGTTTGGTCACCAATAAAACCGAAATTGTTGTTGAAAACGGAAACTCAGTGTGCACCGCGCATTACTTACCACATCATGCTGTTTTGAAGTATAGTACCAGCGCAAAGCTTCGAGTAGTCTTCGACGCATCACGTAAGAGCAGCTCTGGAGTTTCGCTAAATGACACATTAATGACAGGACCCGCGATTCAAAATGACATGATTTCAGTGGTATGGAAATGGAGTTTGCATAAATATGCCTTTGTCGCTGATATAGAGAAAATGGATAGTATAGAGAAACAGTCCGCCTGAAGGCATTCAGGATTATTGTATGAAAACAGTCAAATTTGGAACAACGTGCGCTCCATATTTAGCCATCAGGACCTTGCAACACTTGGCTGAAATCGAAAGACAGAATCATCCAGATGTATATGATTCCATCATGAACGATTTCTACGTTGACGACATATTGTTAGCAGAACTTGATCTAAACAAGACCATAGAGCATCGCAAACCAATTTCTAAAGTATTGGAATCCGAAGGATTTAAATTGCGAAAATGGATAGCTAATGATGTAGAAATTTTAGAAGGTGTGCCTGAAGTTGATATCGAAATGAAAACTCCGTTGGAAATGGATCTCAATCAAGGCTACAAATCTTTAGGCATCGTCTGGAATCCTGCGACTGACCATTTCACCTATCGAGTAAAACTTCGAATTTACAACGCACATTGCACCAAACGACAGCTGCTTTCGGACATCGCACGTCTTTACGACCCGTTAGGATGGTTAGCACCGACGATCATTATAGCTAAAATCGTACTTCAAACGTTATGGTTGCATGGACTGAAATGGGATGATCTGCTTCCAATTGAAATTCACAATCACTGGAATAAATTTAGAAATCAATTAGTGGAACTGGAAAGAATTAGAATTCCAAGATGGATATTGATCGACGAAACTTGCAACTTTAAACTTCAGTGATTTTCTGACGCGACCATGGAAGCATATGCCTCTGTAATCTATGCAGTAAGTCGCAGAAAAGATAAGACTCGTATGCAACTTATAATATCTAAAACGAAAGTCGCTCCTATACGACCCGTTACGATTCCTCGACTTGAACTGTATGGAGCTGTTCTACTTTCGAAATCGTTGAAAAGAGTCAAAGATTCGTTGAAATTATCTGGTGTAAACTGTTGGCTGTGGACTGATTCGCAGATAGTGCTTTCCTGGTTACATGGTCATCCGACCAGATGAACTACGTTTGTTGCCAATGAACGACGGAAATATTTGATCACACGGGAAATATACCATGGCGCCACGTGCCTTCCCAACAAAATCCAGCCGACTTGGCATCTCAAGGTGTAGAACCTACAGAGTTGCAAGATAGCATTTTATGGTGGAACAATCCAGAATGGTTGCAACATGGTGAAAACCATTGGCCGAAACATGAAGTTATTTCAGGTACTGAACTCGAAAAACAGGAAAATGCAGTGACATGTTTGAACAGCACTATCGCAAAGGACGACTTGATCAACAGGTTTTCGTCAATGACCCGACTGATCAGAGTGACGGCATACCGTTACCGGTTTAGGAAGTTTTCATCAAAATTGGAAATTAACAGAGGACACTTGACATCTAGCGAACTAAAGGAATCTTTTGATTTTTGGCTTAAATACACCCAAAACCCAGAATTTGAACAAGATCTTCGACATTTGATAAAAGGAAGCCCACTTAGTAAGACCAGTAAGATCAGGAGTTTAAATCCATTTCTAGACGGAAATGGAATCTTACGTGTTGGCAGATGCCTCGCAAACTCCAATTTGGTATTCGACGAAGTTCATCCGATCATTTTACCCAGAAGTGGAAAATTCACGGAATTGTTATTGCATCGAATACATAAGGCTACGTTACACGGACAAACACAGTTAATGTTAGCATTTTTGGGAAGAAAATTTTGTCTTATTGATGGAAGAAATACCATAAAAAATTTTGTGCATAAGTGTGTAACTTGCTTTCGAACTAAAGCGAAAACTTCCACTTAATTAATGGGAAATCTATCTACATCTCGGTCTACTATTTCTCGTCCGTTCTCACATATTGGCATTTGAATTGAAGCAAAATTCGAAAAGATTATGTTGCCGTATTTATTTGCCTAACCATTAAAGCGATACACGTTGTCGTTAGCGATCTGATGACGCAAGTTTGCTTAGAAGCCTTTTGACGTTTCATAGGAAGACGAGGCTTAAGTAGCCACATCTATAGCGATTGCGGCACAAATTTCATCGGAGCCAACAGTGACATTCAAAAAGTACAACAGGCAAACATCGCCGCAGCTGAAAACTTGTCCAACGAAGGTATCACATGGCACTTTAATCCACCGGCAGCTCCCCATTTCGGAGGAATATGGGAGGCAGGAGTAAAATCAATTAAATTACATTTACGATGCATTTTGGGAAACGCCGCTTTAACATACGAAGAACTTGCAACTACCCCCATCCAAATAGAAGCATGTTTGAATTCCAGACCATTATGTCCTCTTACTGACGATCCAACAGACGTCACTGCTTCGACTCCAGGCCATTTCTTGATCGGAGATATGTTATTCGCACCACCTGAAGTAGATGTATCAGAAGTCAACATTAATAGACTAGATCGATGGCAGCTTACCCAACGACTTGCTCAAACATTTTGGAACAATTGGACGAAGGAATACCTCGCACGACTACAACAAAGGCCCAAATGGCTCCAGTAAGAAAAGTCACCCAAGGTAGGAGATCTTTATTTACTCAAGGACGAGAGACTTCTGCCGTACAAAAGGCCACTTGCCAGAATCACCGAGATACACACAGGAAGGGACGCACTTAATAGAGTAATATCAGTAACAGCAAGAGGAAATACATTTAAGAGACCAGTAATCAAAATTGCCTTACTACCGACTCAAGACATTGAATCACACCAGCATTAAGAAAATTCCTATCCCATAATTCCTTATAAATTGTCAACATCAATCAACATAGCGTGAATTTAGATATCTAGAAGGAGAAGGTGGTGAACTTCCAATTTCGTTGGAAGAACTTCACCCTTTCAAATTCTTGGTATGCTCACAACAATTCGTAAATCATGTGGTCAATCAGCATTCAGCTCAAGATCTTTTAAACTGACATAGCAGCCCTGCATAGATCTTACTGAAACTGACGTCTCAGCGGGAGGAGAATACTGGAAATCCATCAAACAAACTTACCCAACGTAAACAAACTATGAAAGTCAAATCTCAATGTTAACTTGTCAAAGTAAATCAAATCATAGATGTCACTCTCACACTAAAGGGATTTTTTTGTTAATGTATCGGAATTTTCACTTTGGTTTTCTGTAGTCAATTGTACCGGAAATTCTTTTTTTAGTTGATCGCAGTTGACCTAGGGAGCTAAATCGTTAGCTTTTTTGTTTTTTTTTCATACTTAAAATTGTTTTCTTGAAACTTGGTATTAGCTTACAATACTGTAATTTTGCAAATACAATAAAATAAAGGAATTGGGTGATTTATAAGAGTGAAGTATTTTGTTTTTGAAGTTCGAAAAATATATAGAAAGTCGTATTGAACACATACAATATGACACAATTTCACAACTTTACTAAATATCGATTTTCTTGAAAAGTATAAATGCTACTGACCTGCAATTAAAAACATGACAACTAAATTATGTTTAAAGTGAGTTAAAAAAAAGTCAATAAGAACCTCCTACTCGTTCTGCCACCTCCCATACAAACTGCACAATTTCACTAAATGCCATGCAATAATTTTTTAATTTTTGAAGCTTCAATTTTGTACAAAATATTTTGATAACAGCTCCAGCATGATGTGAAAAAATTCAATGCCGTTACACCTTTTACCACTGCCCTTACAAAATTTCTTGAAACCACAAAATTTTCTTTTTGATCTAGGGCATCCCCTAGATTGGACTTTACACACAATCGTAACCCTGTTATGTTTTTTCTTTGCCTTATTCATTTTTTCCACAGATTTTCAGATAAGTGAATGCAAAAAATATGAGGCCAATGCTCGTCAAAGATAGTAGAACCATTGATGATGATGATGATGATCACCTCACAATAAATCAATGTGACTTCCTTTCTTCCGTTTTACTTCTTATTTGATTTTTTCTCTTTTAGTTTTCTTTTCTTCAGAAAAATTTGGCTCTGCTTCAGGTTTCTTAACATTTTTTTTGTTGATATTTTGAAATAGTTGTTAGTTCTTCGCACAACCCTCGATATACGAATTTTCATGTTCGCAGGTTCAGGTGACCCAGATGTACCCACGTAGTCAGTGTGATAGAATTATACGTCGACCGGGGTTTGAACTTCCGACGTTCGAATTGTAGACCATCACGCCACCCACTAGGCGACACCCATGCGAAGTGCTTCTAAACTTAAATTTTATCCGAATGATTTCCGTTATAAAAGGATTTCCACTATGTGTTTCCGCACTTTAAATTAAACAAAAAGTACGTGCGATAATATGAAAATCTTTATTACAGATTGTAATCCACTCAATATACCATTATGCCAGAAAATGTATATCATCAAAGTATCCTCGACGGGCTTGTCTCGTAGCCGGAGGCGGATTAAATGATTGATAGAGATGATGTTTAGCAACAAGAAACCAGAGAAGTAAAATACTGTATTTCGTTTCGAATATTTGTCTTGTGCCTTGAAAAATGTATACGGTATTTAGGGTACATCAGGAATAAATGTTGAACGTTTTATTTAGTCTAAATAAAGTTCAACCTGAGTGTAGCCTAGTGGGTAGCGTGTTGGTCTACAACTCGAAGGTCATGGGTTAGCTTGCTTGGACTAGATCAGTCTGCAAAAATTCCATGAGTATTATAATCTAGAGCTTATTTGAAGATGTTATGCTCTAGTTTTCTTAAAGTCTAACCGATTTATTATTACTTTCGCGTAACCTATCTTTGTCTGTACAGTACCCAAAGTTCGTCGGTAAAGATAAGATCATGCCTGAATATTAATACAATAAGTCAGAGGCATCGGTTGAAAAATGTTTGTGGTTTCTCGGTAAGCTGAACGTTCACTTTAAATATTGAACAATCGTATATCAAAATAGATTTGATGCATGCGTCAAACACTTTCATCTTCGATCGATGGAAGATCTCTCTTAACAAACAGAAAGAGGAAATACATAACTCCAAAAACCTGAAAAGCTTTATTTATACGATCCTCAATGATGCTACCGAATTCAGTGTTCACGCTAAAAATAATGCCGAGATGACAATATTTTTTCACCTGTTCCAAATGTTTTCCATAAAATAGAATCAGTGGGCTCGAACCCATGTACAAATGTACATGTGCTTACGCATATTTATTTTGAGTGCTGCTTCTTTACATTTGGGACGCAAAAGCGGACATTTAACTCTAAGTCCACATGGCTATGTATAAGTAAACACACGTCATCAGCATAATCAAGGTAACATCAGATCTTAAATATTTCATCCTAAATACCTTGCCATGATTTCTGATACGGCATTAAGTAAGCATATATGGTAATACGATAATTGCCACAATCCCAAAGGTTGCCCTTGATCGAAATTTTGACAATGATTTCCTTCTTCTATTCAGCCAAATATCTCTCTTCATATTGAACCTAAAAAAGGTGATGGAAGTTAGCATTTAGTTCCGGATCCACATTAATAAGTCTGCCCTTGGAGATTTCTTTCTCGTTATTGACCGAATTGTGAAAACTATTTTTTACCTATCTGGGAGATCTAACGGAAAGTTATTGTGGTTGGTTGTTTGGTACTGACTCTGTTTGTAAAACATCTTTAACTTACAAGATATTTCAAAAAGCAAAGAAGTGCACTTACCATCGTCGCTGCTCTTACTTTTATTAAAAAGAGTTCCGACCACAACTCTTATCAGATAGTTTGGCGTAGAGCTCCTTTTTGTTAACGGTTCCACAATAAAATTGTGACAGAAAACCCATATGTATTTCATTTTACATCTGGTTGGGAGATGTTTTTATTTTAATGATAAATATATTCATTTTTCCAGGGAAAAAATTTAAGTCACATCACTCCTTCTACCACCTCCTATATTTTTGAGCTTTTTATATATTGCAATTAATCGATTTCTCATTTGACCGTCTGCAGGGCAGAAACAGTTCTCTTTCACAAGTTGCGATGCTGAGCATCAGCCTTTAGTTGCCAACCCGACTTCTTCCCTAAGGATTATAATCTAGAGCTTGTTTGGCGATGTTTCGCTCTAGTTTCTTTAAAGTGTGACCGATCCTCTGCCATTTCCGCCTTTGAACCTCTTTGAGTATCTATTCAGATATACTCCAAAGTTCACCGTGGGAGATTCCTCCTGGCTAGAATATCCCTGGAATGCGTCGGAGGCAATGGTTCATGAAAGATTGCAGTTTCTTGATAAGCGTAACGGTCACTTTCCATGTATTACAATCATATAACATCACAAATTTGACACATGCGTTAAACACTCACGCCTAAGTGTGAAGGAAGATTTCTCTAAACCTTTAGAAAAGGAAAACATATTTATGTATTTATTAATTTCACAATAATTAAAGAACAGTGATTTAATATAATTGTGATTAATAACGCGTTTATATTAAGATTTAAAATTAGTTGGCCTTGTCAAATGTCGCTTGATTGAAAATTGGTAAATCCACGGTGACCAGCTGTTCGTTTCGGCGAGATAATATTTGTGGTTGCCAACACATATAATATAACTAGCACCATTTTAGAAAAAAAATTGTTTTCAAATCACTCAGTACCTGTCAAAGCTCCTCTCCTTCAAATTTCAATTAAGGAATCATTTTGGGTACTTGACATACACTTTTGATATCAAGAACCCAAAAGAAAGAAGTCTTATGGCGTCAAATCACATGATCTTGATGGCCAATTCACATCGCCATGGCGCGAGACTGCTCTTTATTCAAATTTCGTTTTCAACAATTTCAACGTTTGCTGTGTAGCAGATTGCGCAGTTTTTTTGAAGACACATGTCATTGAGGTCCATTTCAGCAATTTTAGGCCGGAAGAAGTTGTTTATCATCTCACGGTAACGAGCGCCGCTGACGGTGACTGCTTTGTCGTCCGTATTCTCGAAGAAGAACGGTCCAATCACTTCATCAGCCTAAATGCGCACCAAACAGTGACGCCGTCCCTCAGGGCTAAGTGTTATCTCCCACTCTCTTTTTAGTCTTCATAAACGACCTTCTGTCGTCTACTCTTAATCCTATTCCCAGATGACTGCACTTTAGATAATATCTACCAATTTGACTCTTGACTCTTGATTAGTGATGTCGTCAAGAGCACTCTCGAAGTTTATCAGGCTGGATTCCGTAAAGGGTCGTCTTGTACCGACCACACAAATACCCTACGGATAATATTAGAGCAGTCAGCCGAAATGGGTTCGCCACTACATCTCATGTTTGTAGACTTCGAGAAGGCTTTCGACAGCGTTAAGCGAAATTACATATGGAATGCTTTGCGTTATTAAAGAATCCTACGAAGATGCAAGGTGTCGCGTCTTGCATAGAGGAGAGCTGTCCGAGAGCTTCCCTGTGCGAACGGGTGTCAGAGGTTATCATCAGCCCTGTTTCTGGTGGTAATAAATGACATCTTGAAAGCTGCACTGGAAGGTGGGGAAGATAAAGGTCTTCAATGGAGACTATTTAACATCTTAAGTCACCTTGATTATGCTGATGACGTGTGTTTGCTTGCACATAACCGTTCGGACTTAGAATCAAATGTTCGCTCGTTGCATTCTAAATGCAAAGAGGCGGGACTGAAAATAAATGTGCGTAAAACCAAGTACATGCACATGGGTTCGAACGCAAGCACACCGATTGTTCGTAACGGACGGGATGTGGAAGAGGTGCACGATTTTTGCTATCCTGAAAGCATGGTCATCATGGACGGCGGAGCCGAAAAGGATGTTGAGGATCGGCTAAATAAAGCTCGTCAGGCCTTCGGTATCCTTTCCCCTTTCTGGAGGTTAAGAGAGATCTCCCTTCGCACGAAGCTGCGAGTTTTTGACGCATGCGTCAAATCTGTGTTGTTGTATGGTTGTACTACGTGGAAAGTGACCGTTCGACTTACCAAGAAACTACAGACTTTCGTAAACCAATGCCTCCGGCGCATTTTAGGAATATTCTGGCCAGAAGTGATCTCCAGCGACGAACTTTGGAGTACAACTGGCTAAACTAAAATAGGTATTGAGATTCAACGGCGGAAGTGGCAGTGGATCGGTCATACTTTGAGGAAACCAGAGCAAAATATCGCAAAACAGGCTCTGGATTATAATCCTCAAGGAAGACGTTGGGTTGGTCGATCATGTAACACATGGAAGCGAGCAGTTGAGCAGGAGGCCAGAGGAAGAAACAAGTCCTGGCAACAGTTTAAGGCCGATGCTCAGGATCGCGCCTTATGGAAGAGAGTTGTTTCTGTCCTATGCCAATATAGGGGGTCTTAACAGGAATTTGATTGATTGAATTTGACTTTCATGCAGAGTCACGTGCAAAATCGGTGGCCTCATGCCGTAATGAGTCAATACAATCATTGAACTCTGATTTCGGTTTAATCCTGAAATGGGATAGGAAAAACAAAGAAGCGTTTGAAACTTTAAAAACCTCTAAGTGCAACCTTCTCTCTACAAATTTTTAATTTTCGCTGATTGAGGTGGTCCAAATATATTCACATACGTCGACCGGGATTTTAACTCACGACCTTCGCATTTTTGACTAACATGCTACCCACTAGGCTACACCCATGTTCCAACAAAGTTATTAATGCAAAATTTTTATGTGTAAACGAGATAAATAGTTGAATCAAACAATTTGGACTGGTTCCCGAACGTACCCTGCCGACATCCACGCTCATAACCGTGTGGTGAGTCGAACAATCTGTCTTCTAAGATTAGCCA
This sequence comes from Chorisops tibialis, assembly GCA_963669355.1. Taxonomy (NCBI): domain Eukaryota; kingdom Metazoa; phylum Arthropoda; class Insecta; order Diptera; family Stratiomyidae; genus Chorisops; species Chorisops tibialis. The sequence goes on along the minus strand of OY770263.1, from coordinate 162,882,990 downwards.
AAAATGAACGATCACATTTTAAAGATAAACCGAGTACAGTTGTTGTTCGCAGTCGTTTTAATTTGCTGATTATGTAAACTATTTCTGTAGCGATTATACTGGAACGTGATAAATATAGTTCGATTCCGCTACTCCATCAATCAATTTTTATACAAAACAAAACTTTTTAAAATGTAGATTATCTTCGAAACTATCTATATTGATGTTAATTAACTCTGTAAGATCGTTGAAATCCGCCACTTCTATTATGGCAGATTTTAACTGTCAATGAAAGATGGCGACCAAAAGAAAAACTTAATGGAAAACTCATTAATTTTAATTATAATTTTAATTTTTTTACAGAAAAAATGAGCTGAAAAAAATGCATGAAAAATATTTTTTGATGAAAATTTAATTTGTTGCATCGAAATTTTCTCCAAGAATGTTTTGCAACACAACCAACAGTTAGTTACACAATGCAAACTAAGAAGAAATTCTTTTTAAATTTATTCTGTTTCGAAATTTTAAATAACAATTCAAAGTTTCTGCAATTCTGAACTTAATTCCCTCCATAACTGAATGATTTTCCAAACGCAATAAACTCGTTCGAACTCGAACTTCAAACATGCATTAGAGCATGCATTAAATTCATTATACTTGATAACGATAGCTACCAATTCCTTTCACCGAGGTAATATCTCAATTTCCCTCGATATCCGAAACAGATCTATCTCGTCAGGAACAATCGAAAATTAATTTCCACCTTTGCCGCCGCATTAGTTCAAAACATTAAAGCTCTATTCAATACTGTGTCTTGTGAATTTTGCATACCTCTACGAGAATGTTATATCTAAAGTTGAACACGATCGAAAACTTTATACACAAAATCCACCGAAAACGATGAGTTTGCCATTCCTTTCGTAATGGTGGGAATATTTAGCGAAACTAAATTCGTGTGTGCGCTGGGCTATGATTAAAGTTGGAACTTACCCAGAAGGACTAAGGTGTAACGAATATCCGCCAAAAATTAGAGGTATGACCCATTTTCATTGGATCACGGATGCATTCACGTAGAATTACATTGTGGGGGAAAGGGTAGAAGAATTTTGTTGGTACATGATGGAATAATTGAAATACTTACAAAATTATCCTTCATCCACTTCGCTATATCCTCGCATATGGCATGCTAAAAGGTAGCAACGTGGGACTAGCATAGCGCACTATGGAAATTACTCGATGAAAAACGTGTTGAAAATGGAAGTGGGGTCTTTTCACCCGGCCCGATGACATTGTTTACTTTTAACATTATCCTAGTCCTTCAGGTATGGAACAGGATCATGTACAATGGTTTTGTAGAAAAGAACGACGATGAGAAAATGTTTGGGGTGCCTGAAAAAAAATATGGAACCCAGTACCAGCATACCTACAGGCTTAGGATTCAATAGCGGAAATGAGCTACTGAATTGGCAGTATTACAGAGAAGAAACAATTGTTCAAGCTCTAAAAGTCCTATTTGTTCTAGACTAATAAATTCTCAGGTGTTTACTCGCAAGGGAATTTAATTTAACTGTAAGCCATTTAAAGAGTTCAGTGTGATAGAAAAATTATGAACAAAGATACAATAAAATGTTGAATGAAATATTTTTTTACTAGCATTTACGAACAGAAAGGACATTCAGTTGAACTAGATCGCTCAAATTAACCAGCTAAGAGCTACTGCATTAAAAACCTTCCACACTCGATTTTTAATTGGTTGTTGTAAAAATTGTTTAAATAAATTAATGTACAAATTTTTTCATCTTCCAAAATGTATGATTTTCAGGGATAATATTTTCATATTTCTCCCAGCACATTAATTAGGTACTCATATATAAAACCTACATAGGAGAAATCAAGCACAGTGTTCGAGGAAAACCATGTTGCTAGCACTCGCCGGACTAAATACTAAGGTTTTTATTTTTCAAATATTCACAATGCTGGAATTTACGAGCACTTTTCTGAGAGTTTCAAGGAAATTATTGGAAAAAGGCATCACAATATTGAAAGTAATATAAATACTCGTATGAATATGAAATTTGCAAAAAAATAAAATAGAATTACGGCGAAAGTAGCCTTAATCATGAATCCTCTTTTATTTATATGAGACTTTCCAAGAAAATTCGCTCATTCGAAAAATTCCAAAAAGAATAATTTTAATGAGGGCGGTTGTGGAAGAGATGGACGAATTTAGTGTATTCATGAACTTTACCTTACTTGCTTTTATGTAAAAATTGTATGAAAAAGCTTGAACTTAAATTACGTTAAAGAGTATGTAATCAGTAAGATGTGGCTCGACTAAATTCTGGTGTATCTTCTTCCGAAGTCATATTTATATCCGAGATGCACGAAAATATGTAGTGAAATTTGGGTATTTGAGTACATATATATACCTATATATATATTTTTTTTTTTCAATAAATGCAACTGCATTTACATTTTTTGAGTCTCGCAACAAATGAACTTTTGTGTGCGTAAAGCCCAATAGTGCGATACTCTAGGTGAAAGAGAATTTTTTGATTTTGAGAAAATTTTTAGGGGAACTGGTAGAAGGGATGGCGACATTGAACTAAATTTTTCACATCACGCTAGAGTTGCTATCAAAATGTTTTGTACAAAATTTAGGATTAAAAAATTGAATAGGTACTGAAAAAATTAGTGCATAAAATTTAGTGAAATTGTGCAGTTTGTATGGGAGGTGATAGAAAGAGGGCGAGATCTTGACGAATTTTTCCGAAATAACTATAAGCATCATGCTCTTGTTTGTATGGGAGGTGGTGGAAAGAGGAGGAGGACTCGAATAATTTTTATATGGTAAATTTAAATCGTCATAAAACTAATATATTGCAAATTTCAGATCAATTTTTTTTACTTTGCGAGCAAATCCTTTCAATGTCAAATTGCGAAATGGCGTTATTTTGTATGGGAGGGAGTAGAAGGGGTGGAGCGATTTGGTCCAATCACGAACTCTACATTACTTCTTTGTCAAAAACGACGTGTATAAAATTTGAACTTTCTAGCTCAACGCGTTCTCAAGTTAGAGAGGACACGGACGGACAGTTGGACTAACAGACGGACGGACGGACATCCGGTTTTGAGATTTTTGAGTGATTATATGAGCTTCTGTATAATTCGATTTTCTTCTCCGAGCCTTATTTCTTCTCGTTACAAACTTTGTGGCAAACTTATAATACTCTCATCTCTTCATCTAAAGTATTAAAATACCAATATATCTGATATGCATTAGTATGAGATTGCGTACATATTCTTGTATGTGCTCGACCCGAGCATATGAGAAGTAAATTATTCGTATGATTTATTGAAATGTCTAAGCTATTAACAGAATCGTATGGGGAAGTGACCGAACGGCTTTGCTATAAGTAAAGATGAGTATATTCAATGAAAATTTATTTTAGAAATTAAATGATCGAAATAAATAATTCACGATTTATTGTTACGGAATTGAATTCCACGCATCATATAGCATATAGAGACTTATCGAAAAATTAAGAACCCTTCCACGAGACTTTGAGCGAATATCCGAATAGAATTTTATTTTATGAAAAAATTTAAGCGGATAGCCCCGAAAATCTTATGAAAATCCAATTCCAGGAGTAAGTTTGAAAATACTTTCAAAATGAAGACAAAAAAAATCAACCCATTTACCAACATTTACAAATTCTTCATCTCCTTGATGGTCTTTTCTAATTTCCGTAATAAGGGAGCAATCAACAATGTCCATTTCTCCAGAAGCATTCAACAGTCCATCACTAATTTTCCCAGCGATGAAGCCCGATTTTTTTTTTTTTTCATTTTAATCTTAAGGATATAAATAAGACGTTGTTAAGAGCTAGCAATCATTTTACTTTTCTTTCATTTCTTATCTGATTCAAACATTGCAAGCTCCTTGAATCTTCTACGTTGGGGAAAAATTAAACGAAAAGGATCCAATTTATGTCGCATCTTTAGTGCTAAACACACAGAAATAAACATAATGAGTGTCACAAATAGGCCATAGACGAGGCGGCAATGAAACGGAATCCTGAAAGTAATAGTAACTCCCTTATTACTACTGCTTGTCCGGGGTTTAGTGTGGAAATACTTATATACTATAACCCCGAAACATTGGAGGACTTTAAGGATCACACTGCTATTGCTCCTGCCGTCGTCGCTATGCACTGTCGTCGTCGACGTCGCATTTATTGAAGGCCCAAGACGGGGATTAACCATAAAGTGGTTCCCTGATTTGACACAAGAAATTACGTGCAACAAATTGGAAGGAATTAATCAACTCGACGAATTTTATTGTTTGTGGCAATAAATCAAGGACTTGGAGTGGAGAGGGGATATTATGGAGGCGGCTGGTAGCACAGTTCGAGGACAAGCTGTTTCAAACAGTAACAGCAGCAGCATCCCGAGATGAAATGGATGTACTTAGTGATGTGGAATATACATTATGTCATTTATGTGAGTGCCACGCCATACTAAATGGGGAGTCCTTCAGAAGGATGACGATTCAGGCTCAGTTTATGTGTCGTGTAAGTTGCAGGACATTCATCTAGTCTGTCATTAAACTCACTACCAGAAATATTCTCGAAAAATGATTTGATGTGTTATGGCGGTTAGCGATTTTGATGATGTCTTGCTGGTTGGAAAAGGATTTAAAATTTCAAATTTAAAGTAGAGTTCACACAACATGAAATCGAAAAACACGAAATGATTCATGATACTTATTTACTTATTTACGATGGCGCTACAGCCCAAATCAGGCTTTGACCTCTTGTATACTCCGCCTCCATCCTACTCGGTTCAATGACCGCGTCCTCCAGTTTCAAAATCTTAGCAGAGTTTGCTGTCTGTGTCATTAGAATCCTCTCAGTCCTTCCGTGATTTTTCAACTGATCTTTGTCCATTTACTTTCCATTTTAGTGTGTGCTTGGGAATTTTCTCACTGTTCATTCGCTCCACATGACCAACGCATCGTAGCTTCTTGAATTTTATGAGAAATGATACTTCAGAATTATCGAAGGTGGCAGAAAATTTTCCATTTTATCGTATTTTCCAGATTATATCTTCCTTCGCAGGTTGGAGGGTTTTCCATGAACCTTTCTTCCAAAGGCGCTAAAATATTTTTCGGACGCCTGAGTTAATGTCTGCATTTGAAGCGTAGTGTTCCCTTGGTGTAAATTAGAAGTTTCCGAACAACATATTCAGGTGTCAGATTGAAAAGCATTGGTGCAAGACCATCACCTTGCTTACGGCCGTCGTCAGATCTAATGCTGCAAGTCAGATCATTTTCTAATCTCTTGAGACCCCCGCGCCTTCTACCCCCTCCCATACAAAATGACTCATTTTCAAAAACATCTAATAATCGAATTTTCTTGAAAACCATTAAAGCGAATCATTTGAAATTCAGAACATATTTTTATCATAAATGGTATAAAAATTATTTGAATCCCCCGACTCCTTCCACCACCTCCCAAGCTACACTTTTTCGTGAAATTCTATACATAAATTTTCTCAGTACGTGTAACTTTCATCGAGCTAAAATGTTGTACTAAATTCTTAATTAGCATTATTATTAATATCGAAAAAATTTAACCGATTAACTTCACTCATTCTACCCTCCCATACAATGTCGCACAATTCCACGACTTTACAAAATTCGATTTTCTTGAAAAGTGTGAATGTTACTTATCTGAAATTTAAAATATATCAGCTATATTGCATGATGATTATAGCTGTTTCTCGAAAAATCACTAAAAACCCCCACTGCTTATACCACCTCCCATACGAATTGCACAATTTCATTAAATGCACTACGTTTCCCAGTACCAATTCAATTTTTGAAGCTTATAAAGGGTTTTCAAATAAGGACTTGACAACTTTAAAAATTTTTATAATTTGCAGACGTTGTTCCTTCGTGTACTTTACCATGATAAAAATGTTAAGTTTACTGAATAAATTGACAGTGACAGTTTGATGATTAGTGAAGGGTGCGTTCACAAATTGAATTCAAAGTTGTCAAGTCCCTATTGGAAAACCCGATATTTGGTACAACACATTTGTATAGCTACTGTAGCATGATGTAAAACAAATTAGTTCAGTGCTGTCACTCCTTCTACCACTCCCCATAGAAAATTTCTTAATATCACAAAAATTTCGATTTCATCTATAGCATCGTATGATTGGGCTTTACGCACAATCGTAGTCCTGTTATGTGTTTAAGCTTAATGTTATTTTATTTCGGCTTTCTTTTAATTAACACAAGCTATTCACATGTCCTTAACGCTCTTCAATACGTATATGATCTCAAATCACGGGGATTGATTTGATCACGAGCGTGTCCCATACAAGTGCAAGTATTGTGGTTTCATTCTTATTAATTTATGGTTCTGATTCCCATAAAATAGAAAGCATTGTCTTGAAAGGGCCATTAAAATAATCAGATTACATGTCCCGCATAATGTATTACTAACTATATTCTCAAAAATTGCTTATTTTGCGATTCTTACGCGGACAAAGTCGCGGGCGATCGCTAGTTACTTATCATAAAAAAATTAATGATTCAGAACAAATTAGGTGGCATAACCACCATAGTCAACTTAGAGTATACAAAGAAAAACAAATCTCGACTATCGCATATGCTATGTAATTAAAAAAACATAACAGAATTATGATTGGGCGTAAAGCCCAATCCTATGATACTCTAGATGAAATATTTACTTACCTTTTGTTTGGGAGGTGGTAAGAGTAGAGGGGAGGTTTGTAATTTTTGTATGTAACACTGAACGTAGTATATAAAATATTTCATGCTGAATTTAAAGTTTCTTGCTTTCATAATTTTCGTGGAAATTGAACAATTTTTGACTGAATTTATGGCATTTGTATGGGAGGTGGCAGAGAAAGTGGGAGATTTTGGATGATTTTGAATCTGCTTATCGACATCTCAATCATATTGCCTTGTTACAATTTTAAAGTCGATAGCTCTCATATGTTCGAAGGATAAACATTTTTCTTGAACTTCCATAAAAAATTTGTATGGTAGATGGTAGAAGGAGTTAGGTAAAGGGTGAAGGCGATTTTTTTTAGCATTTCTTACAATTATGAAAGGACAAATTCTGGCAAAATTTCAACTTTCTACTTCTTCTAGTTTCTATGAAAATCGGTTAAATGCATTTACCAAAATTCTGCATTTGTATGGGAGGGGGTAGAAGGAATATCCAAATCAAAACCAAATTATTTGACATCAATCATATTTAAAATAGTAAGCTTTTCTCAAATTTCAAAATTGATAGCTTTAACGGTTTTGGAGAAAACTAATTTAATTTAAATTCCGAAATTTCGTAAGATTTGTATGAGAGGGGGTAGAAGGAGTGAGGTAAAGTTGATAGTTTTTCCAAAATTAGTTGCAATTACAATAAAATTAATTATGACAAAAATTTGTTCATTTAACTTTGCTAGTTGCAATGCAAACCGTATAAGTGCATTTTTGAAAATTGTTCATTTGTATGGGAGGTGGTACAAGGAGTAAGGAGATCAGATCAATATTTCTTGAGGTTAATGATATTTATATCATTATACTATGACCTAATTTTCAAGTCAATAGCTGAAATGGTTTCGGAGAAAAATCAATTTCCTTAAATTTCATGAAATTTGTATGGGAGAGGGTAGAGGGAGTGGTGGTATGTAGCCCGTTCAAGAACTTAAAGTTACTTTTTTGCTAAAAATGACACACAACAAATTTCAGCACGATAGCTCAAAGCGTTCGAGAGACAGACTCACCGACGGACAGACAGCAACTCAGAATCGAGGTTTTTGAGAGACAACAAATATTTCTGTACCCTTGGCGGCTCTATGCAAGCATTATTTCTTAGCGTTACAAACTGTAAAGCAAACACAATATACTCTCAGATTTCATCTAAAGTATAACTATACTAGCGGAATATGAGAAAAATATAACATTTGGCCATTATAGTAGTGGGGGTGGCAATTACAATAATGGTGCTTTTTTCAAAATTTCGAACCGTTTTATCTCCAAATATCTCAAAATCCAAAGCACCTATAAAGTTGATATTATGTCAGATGGTAGAACTCTATATCCTATAACTTTGGTAAAAATGTTAATTTGCGGGTGTAAGGGAAGGGAGGCGGTGGACCATAATGTCGAAAATATTCACTAATTTTTTTAGGGTTCTGATGAAAGATTTTAAGTTTAAATTTGGAATGTGTATATATCTGTTTGTTATACATAAAGAAAAAATAATAATTTGAACCAGAGCTCTTATGTACGGAAGGAAGGCCCTAACTTGCATGAGGTGTTTCATGTATATTGAAAAAAAACACCAAAACTTTTGATTGAAATTTTAAGCTATAAACTTGAAAATTTATGAACTTTATTAAAAAAAAAAATCTTAAAAGTTTAAGATATTAACTGGTCAAATAAGTTCAATACTTCTGCCCCCTCCCATACAAAAGTTTTGATTCTACCATTATTAAGAAACCAATTATCACCAAACTATTAAAAGCTATAAAATTGAAATGTTGTACAAATTCTTCTAAGAATATTTAAAACAAAGTTGCACCACAAGTTTTGAAATTTTTCTTGCTCTTCTACTCCCCATACAAAAGTAGAATTTCGAATAATTCCAATAAATTAAATAATAACCAAAAAATTAAAAGCTACGAATTTCAAATTTTGTATGAATACTTCTCATGAGAAACTACTTAAATCTGTATCACTAAATTTGCGATTCCCTCTCCTCCTCTAACCTCTTCCCTACAACATGTATGCTTTCAAGAATATAACACACCGAATTTCCTGGAATTTACTTCGTTCACGAAACTAACATTCTATACAGAGAATTTTGAACGCGATAAAAAGAAATCAATTTTTTCTAAATGAAACTATTTCAATATTCCAGAAGACTACGCATATTGAAGTTCTTAAATTATTTTATTATTCTAATAATATTATACAGTATTGTGATCGGCATAGAAAACAAAAATCTGCTTGTTTTTTCGCGGTTTATGACTAAACTAGCCTAAAAAAGCAAAAAAAATCCATCTGTCCGTACGCAGTACATATGGACTCATGTCTCCGAGGCCGTTAAAGATAAATTTTTCTTTTTGGGCAGATTATTGATTTGGAAAGTCAGCTCTATTGCTTAAATTTTAGGGAATGTCAGTTAGAAGTAGAAGCCGGGAGGAGGGAGAGTGTCAAAACTACAATAACCAATTTCATCACTACAAATGCAGATATGAAGCTGAAACTCAACATTCTGATATACTGGCTTATAGGGAAAAAACAAAAAATAAAATAATTTTTGTATCCATTGGGGTCTGAAAAGGGTGAGACTAAAAACTTTTTGTTGGCCGATTTTTTGTTGATGATTATATGATTATATCCTTGGAACTATTACACATAAGAAAATCTTATTTAGGACCAATTAGGTGGCATACAGATCTACAGGCAAATAATTGTTATGGGAAGCGTCAGGGGCTGCAAATAAAACACTAAAAATTAATATCTTGACTATCTCTCAAGCTATGTAATTGAAACTTGGAGCGTATATTAAGCTATACTAGCGAAAAAGGAAAAAAAATAAAACACTTGAACAGAATGGTGGGGGGAGTGGGGAACATTTCAAAAATGGTGAACTTTAAAAATTGGAAATCGTTATATATTAAAATCCAATACAGGTATTAAGTTGAGATTTTGTTTTTTGGAGGTTGTCAGGGGAGTGAGGTGGTGGGCCAAAATATTCAACATTTTCAGTAATTATTTAGATTTCTGGTAAATGATATTACGTTCAATTTTTGCATATGCTTACATTTATTTGATAAACGTAAGTAAAAAACATAACAGAATTATGATTGGGCTTAAAGCCCAATCATATGATACTCTATATGAGATGGAAATGACTTTAATTTACCGGAAAATATGTCATCTCAAATCCTTTCGAATAGTGAATAGAGAATTTTGCATGGGAGGTGGTAGAAGTAGATGGGGAGGTTTGTATTTTTCTTATATGACACCGAACATGGCATGCAAAATGTTTATTGCTGAATTTAAAGTTTTTAGTTTTCATTATTTTTAATGAAATTGGTAATAGTTTTCCTGAAATTGAGACATTTGTATGGGAGGTGGAAGAGGAAGTGGAACGTTTTAGATGATTTTGAAGCTGCTTATCATCATCCTTATCACAATGCTTTGATTCAATTTCAAAGTCGATAGCTTCATATATTCGAAGGAGAAATGCTTTTCTTGAATTTATAATACAAATATTTGTATGGGAGGTGGTAGAAAGAGTAAAGCGGGGCTGATATTTTTTTCTAGCACTTATTTCAAATATTAAAAATCAAATTCTGGCAAAATTTGAAGTTTGTCCTTTTTCTAGTTTGAATGGAAATCGATAAAATGCATTTAACAAAAATTATGCATTTGTATGGGAGGGGTAGAAGAAGTGTACGAATCAAAACATTTTTTTTTTCGCGTTATTAATATTTCTATTTGTATACTTTTTACAAAATATCAAGTTGATAGCTTTAACGGTTCGAAGAAAAAAAATTTAATTTAAATTTCAAAATTTCGTGAAATTTGTATGGGAGGGGGTAGAAGGAGTGAGGTGAAGTTGATAATTGTTTCTAAAATAAATTGCAATTATAATAAAATTAATTCTGACAAAATTTTGTCTTTTCAGCTTTACTAGTTTCAATGAAAATCGAAAATATGTATTTTTCAAAATTGTCCATTTGCATGGGAGGGGTTAGAAGGAGTAAGAGAATCGGGCCAATATTCCGTGATATTAATGACATCTATATCGTAATACTTTGACCTAAATTTCAAGTCTATAGCTTAAATAGTTTCAAAGAAAAATCAATTTCTTAATATTTCGAAATTTCATGAAATTTGTATGGGAGGGGGTAGAAGGAGTGGGGGGATGTAGCCCATTCACGAACTTAAAGTTACTTTCTTGCGAAAAATGACACACAAAAATTTCTACCACTATAGCTCAAAGCTTTCGAGAGTTATGCTGTAGACAGACGCACAGACGGACAGACGGACAGACAGACAGACGGACAGACGGACAGATGGACAGACGGACAGACGGACAGATGGTCACTCGGAATCGAGATTTTTTAGCGACAATAAATATTTCTGTACCCTTGGCGGCTCTGTGCGAGCATTATTTCTTAGCGTTACAAACGGTAAGGCAAACACAATATACTCTCAGATTTCATCTAGAGTATAATAATAATTTGAACCAAAACTTCTACCTCTGCGAAACAAAAATATTTTTTCGAAAATTTTTAAGAAATCACCAAACCATTAAAAGCTACAAACTTCAAATTTTGTGCAAACACTTCCAAAAGTATTTCAAAAAAAGTTGCACCACAAGTTTTGAAAAATCACCTGTGCAAAAATTGGGTGACACTACTCACGAGTTGATGGGGTGAAATGTGATGGGAGATTGGCATTTTGTGGTAAGTTGGCTGTTGAAGCAGAGAAAGATGTTTCAGCTGTGGAATTCCCAGTCAGATCCACAAAGTTTAGTATCGTAGGGGAATAAAAGGATTCGATAGGGCGTTCAGCTACATCACGGGTTCTTGAACATTCGCTAAGACGTTATCAGTGAGTAAGGGAATTTTTTTTTGTTGGGTCGGTACAATTATCATGCGGTTTTCTCTTTATAGTAACACAAAATTTTACTCATGGTCGCTTAATACCTGACTGTGATATTTCACTTAATTTTGGGATGATTAGTCTCCATATTGAGATTCTTATTTTGATAAATGTTTTTTTTTTTAATCTATCATGTACTTTTTTATTGAAGCAAGTTCAGCGCACATGCTACTCGATGCTATCTAGCTTGCTGGTTCGAAAACCTGTCCACTTTCAAAAACAACCTGTTTATATTATTGCCCCGCAATGCTAATTTTATCCGGCGATCTGAACTGTTCGGCTGTATACAACGAACACCATTCTCATTCATCATCATCAATGGCGCGACAGCCCAAATCGGGCCTTGGCCTCCTGAAGTCGTCGCTTCCAATCGTCTCGATCCAAAGACTGCGTCCTCCAGCTGCTAATTATACTCTAGATGAAATCTGAAAGTATTATAAGTTTGCCACAAAGTTTGTAACGCCAAGAAATAAGGCTCGGAGAAAAAAATGAATGATACAGAAATTCATATAATCACTCAAAAATCTCAAAACCGGATGTCCGTCCGTCTGTCCGTCTGTCTGTCTGTCCGTCTGTCCGCCCGTGTCCTCTCTAGCTTGAGAACGCGTTGAGCTGGAAAGTTCAAATTTTGTACACGTCGTTTTTAACAAAAAAGTAAGGTCAAGTTCGTGAACGAGCCAAATCGCTCCACCCCTTCTACCCCCTCCCATACAAAATTACACAATTTCGCAATCTGACAATAAACGGATTTCCTTGAAAAGTACAAACGACATTGATCTGAAATTTGGAATGTAATACTTTTATGATGATTCCAATCTACTCTATAAAAATAATTTGTGTCTTCCCCCTCCTTCCACCACCTCCCATACAAACTGCACTTTTTCATGAAATGCTCTAAACCAATTTACTCAGTGCGTATAATAGTTATCAAGCTGAAATTGTGTACAAAAAATTTATTTAAAATTGTTATTAAGACCAAAAAAAATGAGACGATTAACTGTACCCCTTCTACCCCTCCCATACAAAATGACACAATTTCGTAATTTCACAATAAACAGATTTGCTCGAAAAATATAAATGCTTTTGATTTGAAATTTGGAATATATTACTTTTATGATGGTCTAAATGTACTGTACAAAAGTTATTAGAGTCCTCCCCTTCCTTCCACCACCTCCCATACAAACTGCACTTTTTCATGAAATGCTCTAAGCCAATTTACTCATTGCGTATAAAATTGACCAAGCTGAAATTATGCACTAAATATTTATTTAGAATTATTAGTAAAACAAAAAAAAAATTAGGCGATTAGCTTTACCCCTTCTACCCCTTCCCATAAAAAATGACACAATTTCACAACTTTATAAAAAGTAGATTTTCATGAAAAGTATGAATACTACTGATCTGCAATTTAAGACATATCAAAAGCATGATATTTATAGTTATTTCTGAAAAGTCATTATAAACTCGCCCCTCCTTCTATCACCTCCCATACAAACTGCACTACTTCACTACATCCAATACACTAATTTTCTCAGTACCTATTAAATTTTTAAATCCTAAATTTTGTATAAAACATTTTGATAGCAACCTTACCGCCATGTGAAAAAATTAGTTCAATGTCGTCACCCCCTCTACCACTTCCCCTACAAAATTTCTTAAGAAACAAAAATTTCTCTTTCATCTAGAGTATCGCACGATTGGGCCTTATGCCCAATCGTACTCCTGTTATGTTTTTTAAGATGGCTTTTCTATCTTCATCAACCGAGTCTTCCCATTGCTTGCGTGGCTTGCCTACTGGCCGATTACCACTCGCTTTGCCTTTCAGAGTACGTTTGGGGATTCTTCTGTCTTCCATTCGCTCTACATGGTCAGCTCACTGCAGTTTACGTAGCTTGATGAACGTTGAAGCTTATGGCTCGTCGTAGAGTTGATACAACTCATGGCTGTATCTTATTCGCCATTCCGTTTCAAATGCGTTAACTGCTTTTTCGGAAATTGTCCATGTCTCGCTGCCATAACAGAGCACAGGTCGTACAATAGTTTTATATATCCGCAGCTTATTGTTCCTGTGCACTTTTTTGGATTTCATTGTTGGAAGTGTTATTTGCTAGTATTATCCGTCGTTTGATTTCGTCTGTTTCACTACCGTTCTTTATTAGATTAGCCCCAACATATTTGAAGTTGTCCACAGTCTCCAAATTATATTCCGCAATTGTTATGTTTTGTCTGATTGGCGCTCTCCTTCTTGTTTGCGTCATTACTTTTGTTTTGTTTTTGTTAATGCGCAACCCGACTTCTTTTGCGGCGGAGTCAAAATTGGCAAGTACCTCCTTAGCACTAGGGCAGGATCTTGCTAGGATGTTAATGTCGTCAGCGTATGCTACTAGTTGGGTGGACTTGAATAGTAGTGTCCCGTTGGTGTCTACTGGGATTTTTCCGACGACATACTCTAGTGCCAAGTTGAAAAGCATGGGGGCTAGACCATCTCCCTGCTTTAAACCATATTCCGTTCGAAAGCTGGTTGTGGAATCGGTTTGTATTCTCACTTGGAATTCAGTGTTCGTCATTGTGAGTCTTGTAAGTCGGACTAGTTTTGGAGGAATTCCAAAGTCAAGCATAATTTAGTGTAGTACGCTCCTGTCGATACTGTCGTATGCTTGTTAAAAATCTACGAAGATTTGGTCACGTCTGTGTTATATTCCCAGCATTTCTCAAACACCTGTTTCACCGAGAATATTTGGTCTATGGTAGATCGTTCGGTTCTGAATCCGCCTTGGTATTCGCCAATTATTTGATTAGTATAGGGCTTAAGACGACGTTCAATTATTTTTGTCAGTATTTTATAGGACGTTCACAACAATGATCCTCTGTAATTCTCACAGCAGAGTTTGTCTCCTTTCTTGTAAATTGGACATATAATACTTTTTCGCCAATCATCGGGTAGGATTTCCTCTGTCCAAATTTTGCATATCATGTTGTGCAGTATTTCAGCGGCACAGTTTCCACCTTTTTTCAGAAGTTCAACTGGTATTTCGCCAATTCCCGGCGCTTTGTTTAGTTTTTGGTCACATAGGGCTGCTTTGATTTCAGCAAGCGTGGGTGGTGTCGATGATGGTTCTTCTTCATCAGATGAGGCATCAATTGAAATGTTGTCTGTTGTGATCGGTGCTAATGGGGTTGATGTTCAAAGTATGAAGCCCATCTCCTTTTGATTTCTTCTGTGTCGCTGATGATATTGCCCTCTGCGTCTTTGCAGAGACTGGTTTTTGGCTTATATCCCTTTAAGTCTTTTACTGTTGCGTATGCGTCCCGCGTTTTATTTTTTCTCATGTCGTTGTTTTGTATTTTGTCATTATGGTACTTCCTTTGTTTTCGTCTGCAGGTCTTTTTCGCATATCGCCTAAGCTCGTCATATCTTTCTTTTTTGGCTCGTGTTGGTCGTTCAGTAAAAATTTTGTAAGCCTCGTTCTCTGTTTCTATTGAGTCGCGACATTTTTGGTCGAACCAATCATTATTTTTTAGCCGTGCTTGATATCCTAATAGCTCTTCTGCGGAGGATTTGATGCAGTCTCGTATTTTCATCCACGCATTCTCCACTGGCATATTTTGGATATTTTCATATATTGGTGTCAGGTGTTTATTATATGCTAACATGTAAGCCTGCGCCACCTCTATGAGCCTCCTCCTTTCCGACTTTTGCATTAAAATCCCCTAAGACAATTTTTAGGTCATTCGAGGTCAGTGAGTCATAGGTTGTCTCTAAGGTGGCATAAAATGCGTCCTTAGTTATATCGTCCTTGTCTTCGGTTGGTGCGTGAACGTTG
Source organism: Chorisops tibialis (assembly GCA_963669355.1). NCBI lineage: Eukaryota > Metazoa > Arthropoda > Insecta > Diptera > Stratiomyidae > Chorisops > Chorisops tibialis. The sequence goes on along the minus strand of OY770263.1, from coordinate 162,867,465 downwards.
ATCAACCAAGTGTTGAAAAATTTAGTCTTTATTCGGATTGCACACAATCTTTCACTTACTGGTCTGAAGCTCGTGACCTGTTGTTTAAATTTTTTGTCAACGACAAAAGCGACTCCAAACTCTCTGCTTCCCGACAATTTTCCACTTAGATAGATTGTGTGTGATCTCATGTCCATGATTTCGCTACCGAGCTATTTCGTTTCTTGGATGGCAGTTATGTTGATGTTGTGTGTTGCCACTTCTTCGAGAAACTCTTTCAGAGCTCCTGTCCTAAATAAGGATCGAAAATTCCAAGATCCAATAGACTAGTCCATTTTTCGTTTGCGGGGTCGTTGCCGTTGAGTCCATCCTTTCCGAGGCTATTCTTCAGGTTTCTGGACAGTGTTCTTTTTCCGGTGATGCGTTATCGGCGCCTTGCCCAACCCCCGACCTGGAGGACCGGTCCTACTTATTTATTCCACTCTAGTAGAAAAAGGGTGGGAATTTTGAGCTAAATATGACATGCTGGAGTTCTCACAGCTATGCTGCGAGTCCGACTGTGTCATACTTTTTGCTTACTTCCTGATACGCACTGGTGTTACTGGCCATTCAGGTGTTCCCTCCTCCTTTCTCAACTCGGGCTTGGGACCGTCTATGGCGGAGCTACTATACATATTGTATTCTGTATATTCCAAAGGAGTTAGCAGATCGAAATAGAGTATTTCAAAGTTATTTCGTCGTAATTTTGGCAAATTTTCAAATTGATTTTTTGGATAGTTTCGAAGAAAAACTGATTTCTTGTTAGCAATATAAAAAGCAACTAATTAAAATAAAATTTTCAGAGGCAGATATTCCAACGATCGAATTGTCGTTTATCTAGGTAAGATCTGAGAGTACTATAAGTTTGCCAGAAAGCTTGTTATGCTAAGAAATAAGGCTCGCAGAAAAATGTGAATGATACAGAAGTTCATATAAATACTCAAAAATCTGCAAACCGGATGTCCGTCCGTGTCCTCTCTAACTTAAGAACGCGTTGAGCTAGAAAGTTCAAATTTTGAACACGTCATTTTTGACAAAAAATTAAAGTCAAATAAGGACTGGACACGAAAGTTTTGCACATGTTTTACCTGCTAGTTATAAAATGAAGTAAAGTTTGGCAACCCTAACTGTGCACTGGGTTGTTTCATTGATTCATGTGGTTTATTGAGGCAATTATGAAATATGGTTCCTTTGACGTATTACTAGTCATGAGTTCGAATAGAGAAGACATGCGTAAAGAAATTTTGCGAATTTTTTCGGAAAAGAAGTGTTTTTCGTATTCCGCGATTGCAAAAAAAGTGAAATGTTCGCGATGGACGGTCAAGCGCGCTATAGACAAGTTCAACGAAGGGTTCTCAGTGAAAGACAATCCCAGAAGTGGAAGGCCAAAAGGTGCGAGTGATCCAAATTTGGAAAAAAAGGTAGTTGGCTTCATTGAAAGGAACAGATCGATGTCAATTCGTGACTTGGCAAAAAAGTTCGGTGTGAGTCATTCTTTAATAAATAAAATGAAAAAAAGGAATAATATAAAAACATTCAAAAAACAAAAATGTGCAAAACGAACCGTCAAGCAAAAACAAGAGGCTATTAGAAGGTCAAGAAAGTTGTATAAAAAAATTTGCGATGAAGACGCTTGCATTGTAATGGATGACGAATCATATTTTAAATATGATTTCAGTACACTACCTGGACCTCAATTCTACAGTGCAAAAGACAAAAGGGATGTTTGTGATGTCGATAAGAACATCCAGGTTGAAAAATTTGGTAAAAAGGTGCTGGTGTGGCAAGCTATCTGCCAATGTGGGATGAGAAGCAATCCTTTTTTCATAGAAGGGACCGTTAACACTGATATTTATGTTAAGGAATGTCTGAAAAAGAGATTGATGCCTTTTATTAAACGTCATGACGGCAATATTATCTTTTGGCCTGATCTAGCAACATCCCATTACGCAAAAAAGACGCAGGATTGGCTTAAGGAAAAAAACATTAATTTTGTGGGAAAAGAGATGAATCCACCCAACGTCCCGGAGCTCAGGCCAATAGAAAGATATTGGGCTCTAGTGAAAAGTGTTTTACGGAAAGACGGAAGAAGTGCAACTTCACTGCGGAATTTTTTCCCGTTTGTGGTCCATAGCAAGCAAGAAAGTAGCGGATCGGGTTTTGCAGAATTTAATGTATTCCATCAAGAACAAATTGCGAGAATTTAGTCGGCAAGCTATTAATTAAAAAAGTTACCTTGATTTTTTGTAATATATGTTGTGCTTTATTGTAAAAAAAAAATAAAATGAAAAAAACTTTATTCTACCTTTATTTATCATTGAACCGTGCAGAACTTTCGTGTCCAGTCCTTACGTAAACAGATCAAATCGCTCTACCTCTTCTACATCCTCCCATACGAAATGACATAATCTAGCAATTTGAGAATCAACGGCTTTTCTCGAAGAGTACAAAAGCTATTGACATGAAATTTAGAATATATTACTTTTACGATAATTTTAGTATATGGTATAAGAATTATTCGAATTCTCTCCCTCCTTACATCACCGCCTAAAAACTGCGCCTTTTCATGAAATACTATAAACCAATTTACTCAGTATGTATAAAATTTATCGATCTGAAATTGTGCACAATATATTAATTTTAACTTATTAGTAAGACAAAACCCACACAATGTCATAACTTTACAAAGAGGAGATTTTCCTGAAAAGAATGAATGCTACTGATCTGCAATTTAAAACATGTCGAAAGCACGAAGCTTAAAGTAATTTCTGAAAATGTCATTAAGAACTTCGCTCTCCTCCTACCACCTCCTATACAAAATATACAATCTCACTAAATCCAATACACTAATTTTCTCAGTAAGTATTAAGATTTTGAAAAATTTCTCTTTCATCTAGAGTATCGCATGATTGGGCATTACGCCGTATCGTAGTCCTATTATGTTTTTCTACAAATGTTGATTTATGGTATAATTGTTGCTATCATCTTTGAAAGCACTGATGTAATGGCTATAGAGTAAAGTTCGCATTGCTTTCTATCGTTAGTATTGGCTGAATGTTTGAGAGTATCTAGAACTGAGGAATATGATAAATGATAGAAGCCAAATTCTTCAATAAGGGGATGCTAGTCGGTGCAAAAGGCTTAGAGATATTAAACTCTCCGGATCATAGAAATAAACGAGAAGAGGAAATGGTCAAGAAAAGATAAAATTCGTATTGTCCGATTTCACCAATGATAAAAAAGATATGAAGCACTGATTTTCAATTATCTTAAGTGGGCGTCTTTGATTATGCTCAAATTTAGCGTGGATTAAAACTTGTTGCAGTTGTTTCTTGACATATTTAATAAGTCTCTGTTTTATAAAGTTTGAAAAGAAAATGGAATTAGAAACTTAACTTTTTCTTGATTATCACAGTTGCAAGTTGCATGCATGAGATCCATTCGCAGACTCCGTATCATACTAAATGTTCAAGCTTGAAGCTTTTAATTATTATGGTAGGTGATAAAATGAATGCAAGAATAAGTCCTGTTTTAATCTCGCTCAAAGCGTTCGGGAGTTACTGTCTTCATAGAGAAATACTAGGATTCGAGATTTTTTGACCGACAACATACTTTTCTGTACCATTAGTAACCCTATTTTTTACAATTGCAAACGTTAGAGTAAACACAGTATACTCTCTGCTCTCATCTATAATAAGTAAAAAGTTCTGACAACATTCAAAACGATACCTTATTTAAAAGTTTTTACGCAAATTGATGTCATATTTTATCTTCCATGTTATTAATTAAAATTGAAACATAAATATTTTAAATACAAAATATAGCTAACATTATTACCACTCGAAAAAATAAAATTCAACATCACAAGAGAACTAACCCAATCTTAAAAAAAAAACGCCAGTAGAAGGAAATTTCAATTTATCTGTTAAAATCTAAGTTAATTAATTCCCAGAAAAGTTCATATTCGTTTCGTTTTTCCATTGAAAAGTATTTCCTTTTAACATCCATAAATCCTTGTACATTCACACACGAATTCAACTCTCTCGCTTTCGTTCTTTCCCGGGCTCATAAATGCCCATCAGGCATCTAATTAAGAAAACTTTTCTGATATATGCCAGAATGTATAAAGTGTAAGATTTAAACGTATGAAAATGACATGAAACGAAAGGATAGAGTATACCTACATACTTACCGTATACATGACATTAAAGACATGGGGATATCAAAAAGTACTAGATAGGTACGAAGTTTTGGTCCTTTTTATCGTTCCCAACGACAGCGACAACGTCGACTACGATGACGTCCTTCCTCCTTTCGAAATGAAATTCCTGAGTTACGTTAAAGGATTTTTAATTAATTTTTCGGAAAGTCTTGAATTCTACTTATATAGTTGAATTTCACTTGGATTTTTCTGCAAAAATCATCATATCTCGTTTTTACCCAACGAATCCTTTTCACATATATGAAGAGCTATGTATCTCGTTTACATGTAAAAATATTCATCTCGAATCCTTACTGACACAAACTCGAGGTTTTTAAGTTATATGGAGGTAGAACATACGTGTGTCGAAAATTTTTGCTGAAATGAAAATTTGAAGCGGTAATGTCAAATGTTTCCATAATGAAATTCATTAAGGCCTTGTTTCACGTTTAATCAGTTCAACACTTTTGTATGTGTCCTTTACACTCATATCTGGTAATTTTGTCGAAATTTTCTTATCAGCAATGATTTTCGACGGAGTACGCGCACAATCGGTCTTGGTGCTATTAACTTTTCTTTAAACATCGCGCATTTGATGCAAGAATGTCAGAACTCAAAATTTACGATTCCTCAGAAATAAGCGGTTGAAAGTTATAAACCGTATGCAATTGTATACAGATGCGAGATCAACACATGACTCACCTCTTAAAACAAAAGATATTCGGCTCTTTGTTCTAAGAGTATTCAGAATAAGAAAAAAGAATTCTTTTCCAATCATGAACCAAAAAAAGACAAAATTTGAATTAAGACTCTTTTGCATGATGTGAGAGGGACTAGCTAGATCGGGGATGTAAATGATTTAGCCTGACATACCCTTAAGCTTTGATATCTTTTATAAAATACCATTTCCTTGAAAGATAGCAATACACATTACATTCTTTTACTTGATGTTAGTTGTGTAAACACGTATGAAACATGAGTGTAAAATGGTTTAAAGCTAACCTTACAGCGAAACGACATGTACGGAATATTTAAAGATTTGTGTCAAACGTAATATGAATTAATGTGAAGGGGAGCTGAATCTACTACCACCATACCACGGACAATGAAAATTCAACACGAACTGCTTATTAAATTCTTCCAGCAGAAGAAAGTTTTGATTAGAAATTCGCCAGGATATGCGTAGCTATCTTTTACTGTGGCAAAATTTGTTTGTCGGAACTTTTCGCTTCTCTGGATTGTAAATGTTCTCGTGCAAATTTAATTGGTTCAGAATAAAGATATTTGAATATATTTCTATTTTTAGTATGATTTATTTTCTTATGCAATTAGTCCTTTATAAGCGACAGTACATTTTCTATTTTAAAGAAAAAAAAAATTTTCTTTTCTCTTGAATACTTGAGTGTTTTATATATTTCGAAAAACAGCATTCGCTGGCCGTGCATTCCACATTCAGCTAACTTCAGGCAGAAACTTAGCTTATTTCATTGTATGCGATTTTCGTAAATTAACCGTGTGCTAGGGAGCAAGTGTTAGCTTAGGTTATGTTTGTGAAGGGTTTGGATACCAGGGGACCCATTATACGCACCCGTATATACCTATATATTATTTAACCAGCCATCTCAACCGTTGAAACTAATAAGCTTCATCAATTTAAGGGACAGGAGATCATTCAGTTCGACGAACAAGTAATCACAGAGAATTCGTCTTCAAATTGCTCGGAGGCATGGGTAATGGTTGAGGAAATGCTCTACGGCCTCATCCTCCACACCGCAGCCTTTATAAATGGCACCAGTTGTAAGGTGAAGTCTTCGAACGTGTTTTCTAAGAAGACACAAGCCCATGTCTATACCTATTAGTGGAAGTCTCAATATTATTATCTATTAAACCCTTCCCATGGCATCTTAGTAGTGCTATACGATTCGTTTTGTAACCAATAAAGATTTTCCCTTTCCCGCACTTTGCTGGCGTAGATTGTCTTAATGACTCTGAAGGCGATGCCAAAATTGTCGTCTAATTCCTCAAACGTTGCAGCGGTAGATTCGTTTCTGGCCAGTTATTCGGCACTTTCCAGATATATCCCGATGACTCGAAACCCAACAAAGATTTGCAGATTTTCGCGCAATTCTTGAATCAAGTCCATACAATGCATCGAGCATCTTGAATTGAAGCTGTAAGTGGAAAGGGTCTTCGGTGTAGCTTGGCTATCCGAGTAAAAACTAACTCGGTTACTATACACTCGTGCACGTTAGGCTAGTTTCACCCCGTTTGCAAGAACCATAACCTCCAATTGGAAGGCATTATTTGCTTTCATAATTCTTTTCTCGACATTCAGTCGTCATCTGAGTTTGCTATTCAAGATGTTTCCCAGATAACTTACTCCATCTGAAAGCTTAGAGCAACTCTCCCAATGAATGAGATTGGAGGTTGAAACATTCTATACTTCGTCCACTAGTGAACATGTGCTCTAGTGAAGTTGTGGCTGATTCTCAATCCAAATGAATTAAACAACGAGATTTAATGCACTTTGCACCACGGTTCTAGAACATTCCCCACTAATTTGAGTAAATAAGTCTCCGCATAAGTGATAATGAGATTGTGTACAGTAGCTATCCGACGACCACAAATTCTTCAAATGAAGCGCAAACGTAATGTGGATAAACTCAGAGATCCCAACAAAAAACGCGAATACACCACTATTCTACGCGAAAAGTCATCCACATTGGGTGAATATGAAATGCGCACACTGGACGCCAATTGGAAGGCAACCACAAACACTTTTCTAACTAGTGCTGAAAAATCTGTGGGATATGTGCAAGGCGGTGAGAAGCCCTGGATGTCGCAAGACACATGGAACAAGGTTGGCAATCGGAAAAAAACCAAATTGGCAATCATCTCTCAACCCGCTGTCAACTAACGAACGCCCGACTTGAGGCAGAACTACCGCGATTGTCATATATAGCTTAAAAAGGCTGTTAGACGCGACAAGAGAAAGGCCATTGAAGATCTGGCAAACAAGGCAGAATCTGCGGCTTACCTTGGGGATATGGGTTCACTATTCCAAATCATGAAACAGTTGACGAACAGGAATTTCACCGCCAACCACTTGAAGAGAGATGTCAACGGAACTCTCCTTAATATGAGTGAACACCAGTTGCGACGATGTAAGGAATACTTCTCTGATATTTTAAACATCTTGTTAGAGGAACATATTTCGGAAACAGAACAACTACCAAACATCCAACCGCAACAATCCTCTATTAGGGACGATCCCCCAAATAACGAACAGAAAGTTTCCGCCATTCGGTCAATTGTGGGAGGGAAAGCTCCAGGTATAGACGGACTACCAACCGAACTCCTCAAAGCGGACCCGGAAACAACAGCCGATATACTCCTCCCACTCTTCACTAAGGTATGGAATGAAGGAAGATATCCGACTGAATGGAAGGAGGGCGTCATTGTGAAAATTCCGAAGAAGGGCGATCTTCGTGATTGTGGCAATTGGCGTAATATATGTCTACTTACTGCCGTATCAAAAATTATGGCTAAGATAATTCTCAATAGGTGATGTCGTCGAGAGCACTCTCGAAGCTTATCAGGCTGGATTCCGTAAAGGGTCGTCTTGTACCGACCACACAAATACCCTACGGATAATATTAGAGCAGTCGGCCGAAATGGGTTCGCCACTACATCTCATGTTTGTGGACTTCGAGAAGGCGTTCGACAGCGTTAAGCGAGATTACATATGGAATGCTTTGCGTAGGAGAGGTATTCCAGATAAGGTCATAGCTATGATTAAAGAATCCTACGAAGATGCAAGGTGTCGCGTCTTGCATAAAGGAGAGCTGTCCGAGAGCTTCCCTGTGCGAACGGGTGTCAGACAAGGCTGCAGATTATCATCAGCCCTGTTTCTGGTGGTATAAATGACATCTTGAAAGCTGCACTGGAAGGTGGGGAAGGTAAAAGTCTTCAATGGAGACTATTTAACATCTTAAGTCAACTTGATTATGCTGGTGACGTGTGTTTGCTTGCACATAACCATTCGGACTTACAGTCAAATGTTCCCTAGTTTTATTCCAAATGCAAAGAAGCGGTACTAAAAATAAAACCAAGTACGCTCACATGCGTCCCAGCCCAAGCACACCGATTGTTCTTAATGGAAAATTTGGAAGAGGTGTAAGATTTTTGTTATCTGGGAATCGTTATCAGCATAGACAGCGGAGCCGAAAAAGATATTGAGGCTTGTCTAAATAAAGCTCGTCAGGCATGGGTATTCTTTTCCCTTTCCGGAGCTGCGAGTTTTTGACGCATGCGACAAATCTGTGTGTTATATGGTTGTACTACGTGAAAAGTGACCGTTCGACTTACCAAGAAACTTCGAACTTTCGTGAGCTAATTAATGCCTCCGACGCATTTGAGGGATATTCGGGATAGAAGTGATCTCCAACGACGAACTTTGGAGTACAACTGGACAGACTAAAATAAGCATTGAGATTCAAAGGCGAGCGGTGGATTGATCACACTTTGACGAAACCAAAGTGAAACATCGCCCAACAGGCTCTGGATCCTAATCCTTAAGGAAGGTATCGCGTTGGTCGACAATGTAGCATATGGAAGCGGAAACGAGCAGCTGAGCAGGAGGCCAGAGAAATAAGCAAGTCTTGGTAACAGCTGAAGGTCGATGCTCCAGATCGCGCCTTGTGGAAAAGAGCTGTTTCGGTCCTATGCCCCTATAGGAGGTTTTAGCAGGGATTTGACTGATTGAATATTACAATAGCTATTTTTTGAAATCTATCGACATAAAAAATTATGTTAACTGTTTTGATTTGTTGTAACCTATTTCTTAAGTGAGGACTGCGAATCCACGAGGTTAATTACTAAGCAGTTGACAAATTAGCGTAGAGTAAAATAACTTCAAAGTATCTACATACATTTAGTAATTTCCTTATCTGATAACTCCGAATTAACTCACAGTTCTACTCGTAATCATGGTTGTTTTAAGGTAGCGATATGTAATACGTTTTATAGGAAAGTACAAACAACATGAAAATATTTTAAAATTCATAAGCCATTACGACTCTAAAATATTAACGTAGTTTACCATTAATGTAGTTTTCCGTTAAAATATATGTTCGCTACTAGTTACATAATTTTTAACAATTTTATATTTCCTCATTACTAGCTTAATATAGTAAAATCGTAAATTTGTTATTTTCATCATTGCCCGGTTAATTTAATACAAAACCACCTTCGTGTTTCCGATTTATTTCCATTCAAAAACGAAAAATCTCTCTTCAAATAAGCTAAAGACCTGATTAAAAATGTATAAATTTGATCATCCACTAATTATTCCATTAAAAAAAATACCTACCATACCATCGTTGCTCCAGTACACGATTCTGTGGTCCAAAATCAATAAAAACTGATTTACAATTCGTTATAATCGTCGTCATAATCATTTCACGGCGTAAATTGATTGGAAAATGTCCAACCCCGACAAAAAAAGGATCCATTAAAATATATTTAATTATTTTTGCCCTTTAAAAATGCAGTAATGTTAAGTCAACAAAATGTTTAATTTAAATTGAAAAAAGGTCGAATTGGTCAAAATCCTGCATATTAGTTTTCAATCTGAATTATTGATTTCATAGCGTGCATATAATTTATAAAAAAAAAAAAATATTTAAATTTTCACTTCGGTGTTAATTTCATGCCATCCATTCACTATTGCACTGTGTTCGTTGTATTTTAATGTCTGATTATCATTCGATTGGAAAATTTATCAAATTTCATATTTTTCATTATTTCATTAAATCATAATTGCGATATCTGAATTTGATAGATATTTCCATATCCATTTGGGTCTGTAAGGTTTACAAGAACGCATTAGATTTATGCTAAAATAGAATACCTCCCTCTGCTACACACATACATAGAGCTGCTCACGTACAAGTCGTAAATTATAGGTGCCATCAGTTGACAGTAATTTTTTCGTTGTTAGATCGAATAACACGCAAAATCACAATTTAAATTGATAAATTATCGAAACACCCTAATAGCGTAATCTAAAGGTAATTTAATCGGTCAGGTGAAAATGAAATAGAATCATCCGCACCCCTATTCCCCAGGAGACCATCATTATCAACGCGGACGTCATTATCTGTATGAAATTGTTTTCTTTCGAAATATTTATTATAGTTTTCTGTCGTTATACAAGTACACGGTACATTTTTGAAATTGTCACTTGAAACCTGTAATTTCATGTTGGTCGTTGGCAAATAGTTACCAATTAAATTTTAGTAAATATTTCGTGTTTAACGTTGGGTATTTCTTTTTATTTATGCCTTTACTTTAGGTCACTTTCATTAATTTCTTTCTGTAAATAAAGTGAAACTCGAATTAGAAAAATTGTGAGCTCATCGTAAAAGCAGTATACTTACATATATCTTTTCTTTCTAATTTTAAGAAAAAAAAAACCCTAAACGAAGGTAGTCAGACTTTCAGTGAAATATATGAATTCCAACAATGAGACGAGTATTAAAAGGATGGACGAATAACTAGGTAGAGCTATAGCCGAAATGTGTAGTATAAAAAGAATTTTTTCTAAGAACTAACTGCTGGACTTGCAATAAACAGATTGATTGAATTGGAACGATGTCTAGGAAAATAAACTGCCAATAAATCGGGCGAAACTTTATTATCTTGGAACAAGGTACGGATGCGTGGAAAGTCAACATGCAGGTAAGAGTGATTAGGGAAGACTAAGTGAAAAGGAGTTCTTGGGCAAGGCTCTTGTCAATTTAGAAACAACAGAATTATATGATACTCTAGCTGAAATACTTACTTACCTTTTGTTAGGGAGGTGGTAAAACTAGAGGGGGAGGTTTGTAATTTTTGTATGTAACACTGAACGTAGTATATAAAATATTTCATGCTGAATTTAAAGTTTCTTGCTTTCATAATTTTCGTGGAAATTGAACAATTTTTGACTGAATTTATGGCATTTGTATGGGAGGTGGCAGAGAAAGTGGGAGATTTTGCATAATTTTGAATCTGCTTATCAACATCCTAATCACATTGCTTTGTTACATTTTTAAAGTCGATAGCTCTCATATGTTCGAAGGATAAAAACTTTTCTTGAACTTCCAATACAAAATTTTGTATGATAGGTGGTAGAAGGAAGACGATATTTTTTTAGCATTTACACAATCATTAAGGGACAAATCCTGGCAAAATTTCAATTTTCTACCTCTTCTAGTTTCTATGAAAATCTGTTAATTTAACAAAATTCTGCATTTGTATAAGAGGGGGTAGAAGGAATATCCGAATCAAAACCAAATTTTTGACATCAATCATATTTGAAATAGTATATTTTTCTCAAAATTTAAAGTAGGATAGCTTTGACGGCTTTGGAGAAAACTAATTTAATTGAAATTCCGAAATTTCGTCAAATTTGTATGGGAGGGGGTAGAAGGAGTGAGGTAAAGTTGATAGTTTTTCCAAAATTACTTGCAAGTATTACAAAATTAATGATGACAAAAATTGGTTCATTTAACTTTGCTAGTTGCAATGCAATCCGAATAAATGCATTTTTGAAAATTGTACATTTGTATGGGAGGTCGTAGAAGAAGTAAGGAGAAAAGATCAATATTTCTTGAGGTTAATGATATTTATATCATTATGCTTTGACCTAATTTTCAAGTCAATAGCTGAAATGGTTTCGGAGAAAAATCAATTTCCTTAAAATTAGAAATTTCATGAAATTTGTATGGGAGGGGGTAAAAGGAGTGGGGGATGTGGTCCGTTCTCGAACTTAAAGTTAATTTTTTGCTAAAAATGACATACAACAAATTTCAGCACGATAGCTCAAAGCGTTCGAGAGTTATGTTGTACACAGACGGACAGACAGCAACTAGGAATCGAGGTTTTTCAGAGACAACAAATATTTCTGTATCCTTGGCGGCTCTGTGCAAGAATTATTTCTTAGCGTTACAAACGGTAAGGCAAACACAATATACTCTCAGATTTCATCTAGAGTATAAAAGCATAACAGAATTATGATTGTTCGTAAAGCCCAATCACATGATACTCTAGATGAAATGGGAATGACTTTAATATACCGGAAAATATGTCATCTCAAATTCTTTCGAATAGTGAATAGAAACTTTTGCATGGGAGGTGGAAGAAGAAAAAGGGGAGGTTTATATTTTTCACATATGACATCGAACATGGCATGCAAAGTGTTTTTTGCTGAATTTAACGTTTTTAGTTTTCATTTTTTTTTAAAGAAATTGGACATAGTTTTCATGAAATTGGAGCATTTGTATGGGAGGTGGCAGAGGAAGTGGAGCGTTTTAGATAATTTTGAAACTGCTTATCATCATCCTTATCACTTTGTTTTTATTCAATTTCAAAGTCGATAGCTCTCATATATTCGAAATAGAAATGCTATTCTTGAATTTATAATACAGAGGGTGTAGAATGAGTGAAGCTGAGCTGATAATTTTTTCTAGCATTTATTGCAACTATTAAAAAACAAATTCTGGCAAATTTTTAATTTTAAAATTTTTCTAGTTTTAATGGAAATCGATATAATGCATTTAACAAAAAATTATGCATTTGTATGGGAGCGGGTAGAAGGAGTGTAAGGATCAAAACAACTTTTTTTCCGTTATTGATATTTCTATTTTTATACTTTATACAAAATATCAAGTTGATAGCTTTAAGAGTTTCGAAGAAAAATAATTTAATTTAAATTTCAAAATTTCGTGAAATTTATATGGGACGGGGTAGAAGGAGTGTGTTGAAGTTGATAATTATTTATAAAACTAATTGCAATTATAGTAGAATTAGTTTTGGCAAACATTCCGTCTTTTCAGCTTTACTAGTTTCAATTAAAATCGAAAATATGTGTGTTTCAAAATTGTCCATTTGTATGGGAGGGGGTAGAAGGAGTGAGGCGATCTGATCAATATTTCGTAATATTAATGACATCTATGTCATAACACTTTGACCTAAATTTCAAGTCGATAGCTTAAATAGTTTCAAAGAAAAATCAATTTCTTTATCTTTCGAAATTTCATGAAATTTGTATGGGAGGGGGTAGAAGGAGTAGGGTGATGTAGCCCATTCACGAACTTAAAGTTACTTTTTTGCTAAAAATTACACACACAAATTTTTAACACTATAGTTCATAGCTTTCGAGAGTTATGCTGCAGACAGACGCACAGACGGAAAGACAGACAGACAGACAGACGGACAGACGGTTACTCGGAATCGAGGTTTTTGAGCGACAACAAATATTTCTGTACCCTTGGCAGCTCTGTGCGAGCGCTATTTCTTAGCGTTACAAACGGTAAGGCAAACACAATTTACTCTGAGATTTCATCTAGAGAAAAAATATTTCACTCGTTTATGCAAGTTCGGGTTCTTATGAGGGGATGGAGAGGGGTTATAATAAGGGTGGGTGGATGCTAATAGTTTTTTAATTAATTGCTTGAATCACGTCCAATATTCTCTGTATAGAATGTGTTTCATAGACGAAGTTGCATAGACTTTTCATAAAATTCAATGTATTTTAAATTCACGAAACCAAACATTTGTATGGGAGAGATAGAGTGGGTAAGGGAATCGTAAGATTTGTGATGCAGTTTTATTTCATTTCTCTTGTAAAGTGCTTGTATAAAATTTAAAGTTCGTAGCTTTTAATTTTTTGGTTATTAGTTGATTTCTTGAAATTGGTCGAAATCATAGTTCTTATGCAAAGTTTTAATTTAATACCTTTTAATAGTTAGGCGATAATTGATTTCTTAAAAATGGTCGAATAAATAATTTTGTATGGGAGGGGGTAGAAGATTTGAAGGTGTTCGACCAATTAATATTTTTATTTAGACATTATTAAACTATAGATGAAATCTGAGAGTATATTGTGTTTGCCTTACCGTTTGTAGCGCTAAGAAATAACGCTCGCACAGAGCCGCCAAGGGTACAGAAATATTTGTTGTCACTCAAAAACCTCGATTCCGAGTGACCGTCTGTCCGACTGTCTGTCTGTCTGTCTGTCTGTCCGTCTGTCCGTCTGTGCGTCTGTCTAAAGCACAACTCTCGAAAACTTTGAGCTATAGTCCTAAACATTGTTGTGTGCCAATTTTAGCAAAAAAGTAGCTTTAAGTTCGTGAATGGGGTACATCCAACACTCCTTCTACCCCCTGTCATACAAATTTCATGAAATTTCGAAATATTAAGAAATTGATTTTTCTTTGAAACTATTTAAGCTATCGACTTGAAATTTAGGCCAAATATTATGATATAGATGTCATTAATATCACGGAATACTGATCCGATCCCTTTACTTTTTCCACCACCTCCCATGCAAATGTACAATTTTGAAAAATACATATTTTCGATTTACATTGAAACTAGTAAAGCTGAAAAGACGAAATTTTGTCAAAATTAATTCTACTATAATTGCAATTTATTTTAGAAATAATTATCAACTTCACCTCACTCCTTCTTCCCCCTCCCATACAAATTTCACGAAATTTTGAAATTTAAATTATATTATTTTTCTTCGGAACTGTTAAGGCTAGCAACTTGATATTTTGTATAAAGTATACAAATAGAAATATTAATAATATAAAAAAAAATAGTTTGATCCGTACACTCTTTCTACCCCCTCCCATACAAATGCATATTTTTTGTTAAATGCATTTTATCGATTTCCATTCAAACTAGAAAAAGTACATACAAACTTCAAATTTTGCCAGAATTTGTTTCTTAATAATTGAAATAACTGTTAGAAAAAATTATCAGCTCCGCTTCACTCCTTCTACCACCTCCCATACAAATATCTGTATTATAAATTCAAGAAAAGCATTTCTCCTTCAAGTATACATATGAGAGCTATCGACTTTGAAATTGAATCATAGCATGGTGATAAGGATGATGATGAGCAGTTTCAAAATCGTCTTAAGCGCTCCACTTCCTCTGCCACCTCCCATACAAATGCCCCAATTTCAGGAAAACTACGACTAATTTCATAAAAAATAATGAAAACAAAAAACTTTAAATTCAGCAAAAAACATTTTGCATGACATGTTCGGTGTCATATACGAAAAATACAAACCTCCCCCTCTACTTCCACCACCTCCCATGCAAAAGTCGCTATTCACTATTCGAAAGAATTTGAGATGACATACTTTCCGGTATATTAAAGTCATTTCCATCTCATCTAGAGTATCATATGATTGGGCTTTAAGCGTAATTATAATTCTGTTATGTTTTTTAAATGCATTTTGCAAATTTTCAAGGTTTTACCATAAAATTTCATTAAAAAATTTTCAGTTTATGGTTTTTATGCAATGCACATGAAACTCCTTGTGCACGTTAGACCGACGGGGTCCGTTTATAACAATTGTGGAACAAATTATTATTTTTTCTATGTATATCAAATAGATATATCCACATGCAAAATTTAAACTTTGTATCTTTTACCAGAGCCCTAAATTTTGGACATTTTTGCTTACCACCTCCCTCCCGTCACCAACTTATAATTTTTATCAAAATTGAAGAATAGGTAGTTCTACAATCTGACAAATTTTTGATTTGATATCTATACTCAGTTTTTAGATATAAGGATTTGTAATTTTGAAAAAAAACGCCCTTTTTTTAAATCCCATTTTCCCCTCTAATATTATGTCCAAATGTTATATTTTTTCGTATTTCCCTAGTATAGCTTAATACACATTTCAAGTTTCAATTACATAGCTTAAGATATAGTTAAGATATTCATTTATAAGTGTTTTTCTTTGCACCACCCTCCCTGACCCTCCTCCTTACAATAATTAGCCTCTCCCTAATCTGATAAGAAATTTATAATTCCCACAGTCTACATCTCATCAACTACAATCGCCAAATATTTTCCTTAATCGTTAACTCCATAACTAAACGACAATTTATTTCAATTAATTTTGTCTATAACAAAATAAGAAAAAAATCATAGATTCTTTTTTCTATACAAAAAAATGAGCAAACATTTACTTACATTACGAAATGCCGCTCATCCAGTTCGCTTTAGAAGTATCGGCATTATCCGTTTATACATACAATAAATTAAAGTGCGATAAATTACAAAATTAACAATTTTAGTCGTTCTAAATACTAGACCGATCATCACCACTGGACATACTATGAAATTAAACTGAACCCTTTTTAAAAATCCATCAAAATATAGTTAGTTGACGCTTTGATCATTTATCACAAAATACTTTCGATTTAGTGTTCTGGCTCGTTGAGCATTTATTGAGAAACCCACAGTTTTTGAACATTACTTTCGGGCAATTGGATGGCATCGTAGTCATTCAAGAAGAAATTTCGATATTACGTAATTTTGATCGACATGAGTTCGAAAAGATCATGCTGGTAGGTACCAAAGCATTCCGTTTTTGATGATATTTCGATCGAAATTGGACATGTAATTGTTGTTGTACTAATGCTTACATAATTCGATTGATAGATAGTTGCCAATTAGATAGAAGAAGGGATCTTTTAATTGCTATCATTTATTTCAATAGATAGTTCAATGTAAAAGAAAATAGTTTCCCAGATTTTATTTGACATGCTTAGATATTTTCTGATGGCTCTACGCATTAAAAAGAGTGTACCAAATTTGATCGAGGAAGAGCTCTGTCGAGTTCTGCGAAATCAAATTTTTACACTACTTTAATTCTTACACAAATCTCGTTACACTAAAGACTAGGCTATCAAACTTGCCTTTAGACTTACAGCATAATTTTAAGATTTTTATATTCGTGTGATGCTAATCTGGAGCACACTAATATATAGAGGCACTAACTGTATAATGCAATGCAACTTTCAAGATAAATGTCAACCAACGGTTCAGATGCAATTTGCTTCTTATACCAAGATATTACAACTTTTTCTAACATGCAAAATTTATTGCATACTTGCAATGGTTTGTAACGATTGTCTGAATAAAATTAAATTGTACAAAATAATTTTCTGGAGTAATTGGACAGATCGGAATTGCAAAAGCTTTTTTTTACAAAGGGTATGTTGATTGATAGATTGTTGAAGATTGGCGATAACTGGTTTGTTGGGATCTTCATCTGTGGTGGCTCGGGGCTGTGTTCCAGACGTTGTGCTTCTTACGTCCATTTCCGACGTAACGCAGCGCTGTTTATCTTAACTATCGCCTCTTTGGAGCCTGCATACCCCAGGTGCTTTTGTGGTCAAATACGGCTGTTCTTTCTTAGCCAGCCTCTTAATCGGAAGTGGACTCGACCAATACCGAAGCAATGACTTGGAGTCCACTATCATCAATATGATCAGCCCTTGGCTTTCCTGGTGGTTCGAAAATACATTTGACTCTACTATTTCTTTTTTTTCGGGGCTAATACCCTCACTTTTGGGGAAGTTACCGGATCTGCAGCTGGAGCGCCATCGCTGCTTGTTTAAAAAACTCTAGATTCTGGTGCTTTCTCTCTTCTTTCCTTACGGAGATTGAACGTAAGTCCGGTGCCTCTTCAGAAAGTCTTCGTCGTTAAGCTCTCTAAGCCGTTGCTTTTTGTGCTGAGGTAGCCTGCACTTCTCAGGTAGCCCTAGAGCTTTTGAAAGTCATACCCTTATTTCAGAAACCTAATTGTTACCAACACTTTCTTCAAATTTTTCAGATCATCATAGTTGTCTTGCAACAAAAAATTTATTATATGTGGAGAAATCCTTGCCAAACGATTTTGAAAAACATAAAAGAATTATGATTGGGCGTAAAGCCCAATCAAATGATACTCTAGATGAAATGAGAAAGAGTTGAATGTACCGGAAAATATGTCACCTCCAATTCTTTTAAATAATTAATAGTGACTTTTGTATGGGAGGTGGTAGAAGGAGAGGAGGAAGGTTTGTAATTTTTGGATAGACGCCTAATGTGGTATGCAAAATATTTCGTGCTGAATTTAAGGTTTGCAGCTTTCATTATTTTTAATTGGACATATGTAGATTTCCTGAAATTGAGGCATTTGTATGAGAGGTGGCAGAGGAAGTGGAGCGTTTAAGATGATTTTGAAACTGCTTATCACCATCCTTGTCACCACGCTTTGATTCAATTTCAAATTCGATAGTTCTAATATATTCGAAGAAGAAATGCTTTTCTTGAATTTATAATACAGATATTTGTATGGGAGGGGGTAGAAGGAGTGAAGAGGAGCTGATAATTTTTTTGGCATTTATTAAAATTATTAAAAAACAAATTCTGGCAAAATTTTAAGTTTATACTTTTTTTAATTTTAATGGAAATCGATATAATGCACTTAACAAAAATTATACATTTGTATGGGAGGGGGTAGAAGGAGTGTACGAATCAAAACACATTTTTTTCTCGTTATTGATATTTTTATAAAGTATAAATTATGCAAAATATCAAGTTGATAGCTTTAACAGTTTTGAAGAAAAATAATTTAATATAAATTTCAGAATTTCGTGAAATTTGTATGGGAGGGGGTAGAAGGAGTGAAGTGAAGTTGATAATTTTTTCAACTCTGATTGGAATTATAATAAAATTTTTTTTTACAAAAATTCATTTTTATAACTTTGCTAGTTTCAATGAAAATCGAAAAACTGCATTTTTCAAAACTATGCATTTGTATGGGAGGGGGTAGAAGGAGTAACCAGATCGGATCAATATTTTGTCATATTAATGACATCTATATCGTAATACTTTGACCCAAATTTCAAATCGATAGCTTAAATAGTTTCAAAGAAAAATCAATTTCTGAAAATTTCGGAATTTCGCGAAATTTGTATGGGGGGGGGGGGGTAGAAGGAGTAAGGGGATGTGACTCATTCACGGACTTAAAGTTTCTTTTTTGCTAAAAATGACACACAAAAAATTTCAGTGCGATAGCTCAAAGCGTTCGATAGTTATGCTGTAGACAGACGGACAGACGGACAGACGGGCAGACGGACAGACAGACAGACGGACAGACAGCAACTCGGAATCGTAATTTTTGAGCGACAACAAATATTTCTGTACCCTTGGCGGTACTGTGCGAGTATTATTTCTTAGCGTTACAAACGGTAAGGCAAACACAATATACTCTTAGATTTCATCTAGAGTATAAAGTGCAAGATATTGTGATTAAAAAGGCTCTTGGAAATGAACTTGGTGTTCAATCTAAAGTAAATTGAACTAATTTTTTTTTTACTTCAAGTCTAATGACCCCCAGCGTACATCAACTGGTGTCAGAATTAGAATCTCAAGTAAAAATTGCGAGTGATAATTGTGAAATTACTGACCGTGTGGAAAATTTTCGAAAGGAAAAAAGGAGAATTGTTGAGAAATGTTGCTGCGAAACGAGTGACCGCATGAAAAGTTCTCGAGCGTAATTTTCTGATGCAAAATAATTAACAAGGCCGCGTTACGTTAAAGATTTAAAAGTGACGGAGTTAAAAGGGAAACTCAGTAAATGAGAGATGCACACGGCCGAAAACTAGGCAGAGTTGTTAAAAAAAATGGAAGGAAAGGGATATAATGCCGACAGTAATGAGTTCCCCATCAAGGAGACCGAACAGCCGATCACACAAAAAACCATATAGCGAATTGTACAAAAAGTGTAGCGAAAAGTTCCAGATCTTTATACCCGATGAAGCAGCAAACGATGGCGAAAATTTACCAGCAAAATAACAGCCAAAGAGCTACTGGAAGATCTCAACCTTAAAAATCTACAACTGACCCAAAAAATGGACCTTCAAAATATTTTCGTTACATAGGCTACATACAATGGAGTATTTTGGTTCACGCTAGGACCGGCTCATGACATACGGAACAGTTAGTCACATTTAACGCAAAAGGACGTTGGGAGTAAAACAATCGAGAAAAAATAGTTAGTATTATTTTACGGACAAAAATATAACTTAATTTCAACGTTTGGAATTTAGTACTAACTTAATATTTACGTTGTGCTTTTTAAATTAATTTATTTTTAGCGCTTCAGTCGTCTTCATCCAATCTACTGAAAAGGTCGTAAAAAATTTAAAATTTTTCATAATCAGCCTTAATTAAACTGCCAACAAGTCGGGCGCAACTTTATTATTCTTCGGACAAGTTAAAGATGTGTAGAAAGTCAATATGCAGGTTAGAGTGGTTAAGAAAGACTAAGTGTCATTTATGCTGTTGTATGCTGTTGAGACAAGCTTCGATTTGTGCGAAAAACGTATACATTTCCTGGATGTTCAATAAATTCTCGACGACAGTTTTGACCAAGTGTCGTTTCACTGACTTGACGTCAGCTTCCCAAAGACCGCCCGTGCGGGCTACTTGGTGGAATATGATGCTACTCGATATTGTAGCTATGGTGTAGCCTAGTGGGTAGCGATTTGGCCTATAATGCGAGGGTCGTGAGTTCAAATCCCGGTCGACGCATAATTCCATACACATAATACACTGCCTGCTTGGGTATACCTTGGTCAGCTCAATCTACGAAAATGAAAAATTCGCTGATAGAGGGTTGTGCGAAGGTCTAACAACCCTTCCACAATAAATAATGAATAAATGTTAAGGAACCTAAAGGCCAAGACCCGATTTGGGCTGTAGCGTCATTGTAGAGTAGAGTAGAGAGTAAATATTGTCGTTAGCTAACCATGCTCGAGTCTCTGTTGTCATGGCGTTGAAACTACCACCCAGATCTTTTCCTGTCGCCACAAAATTGGTTCCACAGTCTCTATAAATGTTCTTACATTTTCCTCTTCGTGAAAAAAATCGTTAAACTGCTGCAATGCATGCGCTGGATGTTAAATCGCTGACTAACTCTAAATGCATTGCCTTAGTTGCCAAAGAAATAAATATGGCTATAGACTTCGTCTTCGTACTTCGTCTACTGGACCACTTTATATTGATCGGCCCAATCAACTGCTTTCCGGGTTGCGCAACGCTTTTAAAGCACGAAATGTATTTATGAATGCATACTTCACCAATCTTTGTGCGTTCAGGATCCTAAACTCTTTGCGTACTGTAGATATAGTCAATTGCACTGAACTATTGTGATGAACATGTCTAATTATTAACTTCGCTAGTTCGCAATCACTGCTCAAAATTATTGAGTGTTTCTCGTGCGGTTTTAAAGCAGCATTCTGGAGTCTTCCACCCACCTTAAGGATACTGTTTGTATCTAAAGACGGGTTCAGTTGTAATATACGTGACTTCGCATTAATTGACCTACTTGTAGACAAATTCTTAAGGTCTTCTTCCAAGGAAAGCCGTTGAGCCATTTTAATGCATGGTTGTGCTGCTTGGTTTACCTCCCTTGACGTCAAAAATCGACACGATTTGTCCCGGCCAGTAATTCGATCAAGTAATAGTCTCCGCCAGTATGCCACTACTCGACCAAATTTAGAATAGCTTGAGAGTATTCCCAGGATTTAGTGGTTGGTTTTAGTCAGCGTTGTGCATATTTGCGTTCGTTTTTCTAAATCGATGTTGCGCAGGTTTGGAGTCATTGGAAAAGCAATGTTCGATGATCTTATGATGTCGGAACCATTCCACCATAGGTCGAACCTTCCAAGTTGAGTCTGAGAAAATTCTCTGGTCGCATAGTCAGCTAGATTGTGTTGTGTTTGAATATGGTGCCACTGTGAAATAGTGCTGGTCGCGTGTATTTCGCTTACTCGATTCGCTACATACGTGTTCCATCGTGAAGGATGATCACTCAGCCATTATAATACCTCACTGGAATCTGTCCAGAAATACGTAGGAATCGCAGGACTATTAGAAAATTCTGCTTTCGTCTGCCCCCATTAATTCCACAAATAATGTAGCACTGTTTAACTCCAATCGAGGAATCGTTTGTACTGCCAAAGGCGTTACTTTTGTTCTCTTAGTTATTTATTTTACTATAGATGACTCTCGCTCCTTTTTGAATACTCGTATGTAAATTACTGCTGCTATTGCATTCATGCAGCTCGAATGTATTCTGAGAACAAGTGCCGATCCACCAGCTTAATGATTTCCAACTGTCGCAAACTTGCTATATAGCTTTTCCATTCGCCTTGCAGTTTCCATTCGCCTTGCAGTTCTTCATGTTCGTCATCCCATTCAAGTTTTTTGAGCCATAATTTCTGTAGGAATATTTTCCCCGTTATGATGATCGGCTGCAGCCAACGAAAAGTATCGAATACGGCAGCTATGTGTGATGCTATCGTTCGCTTCGTGATCTTACCGTCGGATGGCTTTGGAGTTGAGTTTCAAGCTGAGGGGGTATTCGAAGCCTTTACTTTCAGCTGGAATCTCTCTTAAAATCTCGTCGTAGTTCGAGTTCCATTTTCGCAAATTGAAACCACCCATGCCTAGCAACTCTGTTAACGCCTTGTAAACTGAAACGGCTTCCTCAGTAGTATCAACTCCGGTTATTAAGCCGTATATGCAAAAATCCTTCATCGGATAGTCAGCTGCCTTTGGAAATCGTTCCTTCTCGGCCGTTGCTAGTTGCTTCAATGTGTGTATCACTTGGAATGGTGCACTGGCCGTTCCAAAAGTTACAGTTTTCAGCCGATAATGCCTAATAATGTCCGCCTTGTGTGGTCGCCATACGATTCGTTGCCAATCAACGTCTTTCTCATGTACCTTGATCTGTCGATACATCTTTTCGAGATCTGCTGTGATCACTACTGGGTACAATCTCCATCTTTTAAGTAGCGATACAATAGAGTAATCAGTGATTTTCCGGATGCGGTTTTAGCTGACGCGTTGGAAACTACTCGTACTTTTGTGGTTGAACTTGTTTCTTTTACTACCGTATGATGAAGTAGGTAATAAGATGGATTACTTATCTGGGTTTTTGGCACTTCTTCCATGGGCCTCAAGTCTAAATATTCATGCAGACATTTGTTGTATTCTGCATATAATTCGTTATTTGCAAGTAAACGTTTTCCACTCGCGTTATACTTGACTATTGCTGCTTTTCACGACGATGCTAATTGGGTGCGCAGGAAATCGTACTTGAAACTTGCCATTTTTTTAATCTAATCGTGGTTCTACGATAATGCTCTTTGGCTTCTTCTTCCTCCCTCAAGAGGAACGTGGTTCGATTCACTTCTTCTTCTTCCCAAAATTTCCGTAGAGATTGATCAAGGTCTGCATTGGTCACCATGCTAATCGAGTTTCGAGGGTTCGTTGCCTCTGAAATGGATCCTGATAAAATCCATCCGAGTTTCGTGTTCTGGGCTGTGGGATGACCCGCCCGTGGGTCGTTCGTAATGATACTTCCGCAGATAGCACGTCCACCTTTGAACTGGTTGTGGAGGTAGGATCTAGTCTTTGGCGTCTATGTTAACACTAATGGCTCTGCTGATTGACGATGACGATAGAGAATTGGTGATTTTCCCCAACACTAGCGCAGTTGTCTAAGCTAGGGTGTAGCCAAGTAGGTAGCGTGTTGATCTTGTAATGCGAAAGTTGTGAGTTCAAATACCGGTCAGCGCATAATTCTAGCACACTACTTGCTAGAGTATATGTACCTTGCTTACCTCAATTTACGAAAATGAAAAATTCGTAGATAGAGGGTTGTTCGAAGGGCTCACAATCCTACTGCAATAAATAATGGAAAATGTTAAGGAACCTGAATGTCAGGAGGCCGAAGTCCGATTTGGGCTGTAGTGCCATTGTAGAAGTAGAAGCGCAGTTGTCTGAATATTTTTATCAGACCTCTTTTCCTTTATGATTAATGGTATTTGTCCGTGACCTTTGTTGACGGTTTTGCCGAGCACTTTAGCGTGATCGCGTTTGTATCCCAACAATTTCGCTGCTTCTGAAGTAACGAATGAATTTTGTGACCTTTGATCTAGAAGTGCTCGGAGCTTAATGTTTTGTCCACGTGTATCCTTTACGCTGACGATGGCTGTAGCAAGCGAAAAGTTCCACATATTTGTCTGGTTCACACAATTTCTATGAGTTTCTCTCGTTCTTTCCTTACCCGTACACTTGGTCTCACCTTTGTTACTGCCAGCATGTTCCACGTGTAACATTGCATTTTGTTTCTTGGCGCACATCTTGCATGTAGACTTTGATGAACATTCATAGACCCGATGATTCCCTAAACAGTTATAGCACAAGTTTACACTCTTCACTAACTTTCTTCATTGATCCACACCATATCGATGAAACTTAGCACATTTGTATGGTTTGTGGTCACCTTTGCACAATGGACACCTTTGGTTAGAATTGTTTGCGAGTTTATGACTAACCCGCTTACTCTAGTCATCATTTCATTGTTTATGTGCAGAATTTTTTTGTATCCTTCTACGGATTCCGACCTCATTGCGAAAAGATTCATAAAGGCTTGGAGATACATCGATCCTTTATGATTTTGCATGCTTTTTCATAATTGGCCTCTGTTACGCTTAAATTCTCAGTTAATCGTCTAGCTTCTCCTACTACTGATGTCATTAGATATTGCATTCTCTGTGCAGTGCGCAATTGGGTGTTTTCATGAAC
This sequence comes from Chorisops tibialis, assembly GCA_963669355.1. Lineage (NCBI taxonomy): Eukaryota > Metazoa > Arthropoda > Insecta > Diptera > Stratiomyidae > Chorisops > Chorisops tibialis. The sequence continues at coordinate 162,842,743 of OY770263.1, read as the reverse complement.
TAGAATTACAAATAACTCACAAAACGTTACCCACTTCAAATAGTTTCCCTCGAACCATGTATGTATGACGTGGCTGCGGTATTTTGAGGTAGCTGCTGAACTGACCGTAGATGATTGAGCCTCTGCTTGAGCCCGTTCTTTTGCTTTATAGCTAGGGATAGCTTGCTTAAGCAACACGATCATCTCTAAAACTGCTTCGTCATCTTTCTCGAAGTTGCCCGTGTAGTCCTTTAGTAGTTCGCTACTATGGACCTTCAACTGATATACTCTAGGATATAAATCCTCACATTTTCTCCACGCTGCCTCCACTCGTTGCAACTGAATTTGAAAGTATGGCAGACTATACCGATCCTTTGAATCCTTGCGGAAGTTAATTTTCATCCAAGCGATGCCTTCAAAATTCATGCGCTGCTGGATTTGTGCTGGTTCAGTCACCTTGGTGATTACTACCTATCAATGCGCCTTGACCACTGAATGTTCAACGTATTCGTTCGCTACGATGTTACGCTGCTTTCTCTTGATTTTTCTTTAGATCGCGATGTTATAATTATCTTGATAAGTATCCGGCTCGACGGACCAAAAATGTTGGAAAAGGGTTTGATTTCCAATTAAATACAACATTAGTCCATGAGACAGTTGTTGGATTCTTAGACCTTCCAATTCACAAGCCCTTGAGACAAGTGTTATAAAATGAGTACGCAGCAAAAATGCTAAGCATGTTGGCTTAAACTTTATTAACTGATTCTGAGACATTAAAGCAATTTACATCTATTTTATACTATAAAATACCGTTTGAATTATTTAATAAACAAAGCATAAGTTACTCAAGTTCAGTTACTTCCCAAATTATACTATTACAACATATGTATGCACACTCGTTATTTTTCTTATTTGTTTATAGTCTGACAATGCATATTGTACATTCATTTGTCGTAAAAATCTAGATTTACAATTATGATGACACTGCATATTAATGAATGCCAATATCGTGTCCTAGTAATAAGGCATAAGTTATTGTAAAAACAAAATTATAAAATACAAAATATGTTACTCTTTGATGATATTGCAAGAAAGATAATATATTCCCATTTATATTTAAAAAAAGGGGGCTCTTGGGAAGGACTGTTATCAATTTAACACTTAATTGTGGATACGATCAGTAACTCCAGTACATATAATCAATATTGAATTCGTTTATTTATGCAAGTTTTGGTTCTTACGAGGGGAGGTGTGGGGGTGATAGTAAGGTTGGGTGGATGGTAATAGTTTTACTTTATTATTATAATAATAAAGTATTGTGATCGACACAAAAAAAAAAAGTTTGCTACCCTGAAATTTTTTTTTTCGCGTTTCATGACTAAACTAGCCTAAAATGCAAAAAAAAAATCCATCTGTCTGTACGCCGTTCGCCGTCCGCCGTCCGCCGTACGCCGATGTGTACGCTCAGCGCACATTAACTCCCAAACCCTTCAAGATAGAAAGTTCATTTTTGGAGGGATTGTAGATAGTTGCGAATCTCAGGCGGATACCCATTTTGGGGGGTGTACGGGTTCAGGGGGAGGCGGGGGGAGCGCTTAAACCGAAAAATACGAATTCAAATATCTCAACCATGGTAACAGCTAGGACATACATATAGAGGGGTTTGTGGGACAACTTCTAAAAATAATTTAATTTTTTATCCATTGGGTTGCGAAAAGGGGGGGCTAAGAACCAATTGTCGGCCGAATTTTTTTTTTCAAAAGATTATATCTTCGAAATTACTTATCGTAAAAAAATCATATTTAGAGAACGTCAAGGTGGCATATAGTTCCATCGGAACCAGCTCAGAAAGCGGCTAATTATTGTAAGGGGGAAGGTCAGGGAGGATGCAAAGAAAAACACTTAAAAATTAATATCTCAATTATCTTTTAAGCTATGTAATTGAAACTTAAAACGTATATTAAGCTATACTAGGTAAATACAAAAAAAATATAACATGTCGAAATAATAGTAGTGGGGGGAAATGGGGAACATTTCAAAAATGGCGCACTTTTCAAAATTACAAATCCTTATATCTCAAAATAAAGTACAGATATTAAATCAAAAATTTGTCAGATTGTAGAACTACGTAATGGTTAATTTTGGTAAAAATTTTAAGCTGGGAGGTCTAAGGGGAGGGAGGTGATAAGCAAAAATGTTGAAAAATTTGAGTGATTTTTTTAGGGCTCTAGTGAAAGATAAAAAGTTAAAATTTTGCATGTGAATACCTATATTTAATGTACATAGAAAAATAATATTAACTTCATACATATTTATTATAAACCGACTCCACCGGTCTAACGTGCACAAGGTGTTTCATGTGCATTGAAAAAAACACATAAACTGAAAATTTTTGAGTGAAACTTTAAGGTAGAAACTTGAAAATTTGCGAAATGCATTTAAAACTTCTACCCCCTCCCACACAAAATTATTTTTTCGACCATTTTCAAGAAATCAATTATCACCTTACCATTAAAAGCTATCAAATTCAAATTGCAAAACAGCTTACAAAAATAATTAAAATTAAATTGCGTTCAAAGTTTTAAAAGCGTGCTTGCCCTTCTACCCCCTCCCATACAAAAGTATGATTTCGACTAATTTAATTAAATCAACTAATAACCAACAAATTAAAAGCTATGAACTTGAAATTTCGTACGAGCATCTAACAACAAAAACGAATGAAAATTACATCACAAGTTTGACGATTCCCCTACCTCCTCTACCCCCTCCTATGCAAAATCATTTTTTCGAGCATTCTTAAGAAATCAGTTATCAGCTAACTCTTAAAAGCTATCAATTTCAAATTTGGCATAAAACTTATAAAAATAATTCAAATGAAGTTGCTTTAAAAGTTTTGAAATCGCGCTTGCGCTTCTACCCCCTCCCATACAAAACTATGATTTCGACCAATTTTATTAAATCAACTAATAACCAACAAACTAAAAGCTACGAACTTGAAATTCTATACAAGCACCTTACAAGAGACGCGAAATAAAACTGCGTATCAAATTTTACGATTCCCCTATATTCTCTACCCCCTCCCATACAAATGTTCGGTTTCATGAATGTAGAATACACCGAATTTTATGAAAATTCTATGCAACTTCGTCTATGAAACACATTCTATACACAGAATATTGGACGTGATTCAAGTAATTAATTAAAAAGCTATTAACATCCACCCACCCTTACTATTACCCCTACTCCTCCCCTCATAAGAACCCAAACTTACAGACACGAATGAAATATTGTTAACAGTCCTGCCCAAGAACTCCCTTTCACTTAGTCTTCCCTAACCACTCTAACCTGCATATTGACTTTCCACTCATCCGCAACTTGTCCCAAGAATAATAAAGTTTCGCCCGACTTGTTGGCAGTTTATTTTAATTTATTGCTTGAATCACGTCCAATGTTTTCAGAACAGAATGTCAGTTTCATAGACAAAGTTGTATAGAATTTTCATAGGTGATAATTGATTTCATATAAATGATCGAAAAAATAATTTTGTATGGGAAGGGGTAGAAGTTTTAAAGGCATTCAACCAGTTAACACATTTAGGAATTTTTTTGAATGTATTTTGCAACTTTTCAAATTTCCACCTTAAAATTTCATTCAAAAATTTTCAGTTTGTCTCTTTTTTTCTATGCACATGAAACACCTTATGCACGTCAGACCGGGAGGGTCGGCTTATAACACTTGTAGAACAAATTATTATTACATATATATGTATATATGAAATAGATGTATCCACGTGCCATATTTAAACTTTGTATCTTTCACCAGAGCCCTAAAAAAATCACTCAAAATTTTCGACATTTTTGCCTACCACCTCCGTCCCCTTACACCCCCTAACTTAAAATTCTTACTAAAATTTAAATCTATGTAGTTCTATAATCTCACGAATTTTCGAATTGATACCTGTACTCAGTTTTGAGATATAAGTGCTTAAAATTTTAGAAAGTGCACCATTTTTCAAATGCTCCCCATTTCTCCCCTCTACTGCCATGACCAAATTTTACATTCTTTTTGTATTTCGCATTGCTTAATATATTTTTTAAGCTTCAATTACATAGCTTACGAGATAGTTGAGATATTCATTTTTAAATGTTTTTTTTTTCACCCCCTGATCATCGCCCTTACAATGCAATTAGCCTCTCTCTAATCTGATTTGGGTTTATCTGTATACCGTCTTAATGGTCCCTAAATATGAATTTTTATAGTAAGTAATATCGAAGATATAATCATTTGAAAAAAAAAAAATTCGGCCGACAATTTGTTTATAGCCTCCCTCCTCCCCCTTTTCGGACGCCAACGGTTAAAAAAACTAAATTATTTTTAAAGTTTGTCCCACAGTTTTTTCTATACCTGTGCTGATTTTCAGCTTCCTATCTGCATTCGTAGTGGAGATATTAGCAAGTGTAGTTCTTTGCCTCCCCCCGCCTCCCCGTCCACCTGACACTCCCTTAAATTTAGTTAATGGAGCTCACTTACCCAATTAACAATCCACCCAAAAACGAATATTCTACCTTTAACGGTCTCGGAGATATGAGTCCATGTACGGCGTGACGGTTTTTTTTTTGTATTAATATTTAGGCTAATTTAGTCATGAAACACAATCGATCACAATACTTTATTATTAGAATAATAAAGTAAAATTGTTGGTGAGTTTTGAAGTGGTTTATTAAATTTTTAATTTTAATATTTTTCGATGATACAGGGTGTTTTTTTTTTTGTTGAGGCGGAGAAATTTAAATGAAATAAAATACAGAAGAATGTTATTTATATCTATGAAATTGGCTTTATTTGAAAGATATTTTTATAGCATTAATATTTCTTCTGAATGTAATAGTATTTCGACAATAGCTTGTGGATTATCACCACTACAAATGCGGCAATTCTACTTATTGAAAAGGCTATTTAAAAAGAGGTCCACTTCATCACTGAACAAAATGTGTGTGTGTGAAAATCGGGACTTCCAAATTACTCCATGTATGCGCCAGCTATGGCGGTAACTTTTCCGAAATCATATTTAAACATTAACGCCATAAAATTAACTTTTAAGTAAAGTTAATTTTATGGATATTAAAAACATTTTTCTGTGCTTTATTTAAATTCAAAGTTCTCCGCCTCTAAAAAAATACTCTGTGTAATTGAAAGCACTATTAACGTGTTTTGATTATAATTTTATTGATTTACTAAAAATAAAATAACTAAAAACGGTGTCAGCCATTACATTAAAAATTTACAGTGATTGTAGTGTTGACACCCTCGTCAACCATAAGTTCAAGAGTTTTAATGGTTGACATAGGTTTTTTATAAGCGATCTACATACATGAAAAGGGCTGAACGTCGAAAATGAATAATACAGATTAATGGCTTTAGTGCAAAAAATAACTCGCAGCCAAAGAAAACGAATTGGAATTTTTGAACTCGTTGCTCAACAGTGCAACACCATACACATTTTCCACATTTATTTTTAACACTGAAAATCCTTCAATCAATTAGTTCCTGTGTGACTAGTTTTCGCTTCATTTAACGCCTTGTTACTGATTTTAACTGTTTTGACCGTTTTACATCTGCTTCTTTTTTGTCATTCAGTAACCGAACTTGCACTTTACTCACATTACTTCACTTTATTCAAATCTGTTCCTTTTCATGGAATGAAGGTTGCAGTTTATTCCAGCACTTATTATTTCTATTCCCCACAAAAACTTATAGGAATTAAAAATGGTAAACCAAAATACTGCCAGAATGCTTTAATAGCTAATAGCGAAGACAAGATCAGTAGTACATTTTCGCCTAAGCGTCAAATTTCCAAAAACTCAACCTGGACCACAAGAAATTTTAACGGATTTGGACAAATGTGCAGTTCATGGCCAAAAAAAGAGGTTTTCCAAAAAAAAGATGAAGTGATTGACACATTGGTCGAAGTAAACCCAATAGACCATCCTTTTGGAGAAGAAAAGCTGGGAAATTTCTGTGGCTTTATCCATTGAGACTCCCTGTCTCCTTGTCTCTAACCGCCTTTTTTGGAGGCCCTTTTCAAAAACTCCCAAGACAATGTGGTCTCTGATCATACGCGGTTCGTCCGAGTATCCTTAACTACGTACTAATTTTTGATCAACATCAAAAAACTGTCAAATGATTCACCTTCATTTTGACTTCTGTTGCCGAATACGAAACTCTCGTATTCTTTCATTTTTTTCAGCGAGCAAAATTGCTTGAACGCATTTATGACAGCTTCGTATTTTTTCCTCTCCAGCTCGGAAAGTGGTAATGTATTGAAAACCTCAATGAATGTGGGCCCCACTGCATTGAGAACGACGGCCACCCATCTTTATTTTTGAGTTCAATCGCCACAGCAAATATTTTAAAATTTTGCTCGAAATCCTAAAATTTTCCGCCAAATTTCCGTCAAAACTTAGTTCTTCTATGTTTTTCTCGTAATCCGTTTTATGTGTATTTGTATTTGTAGCTATCTTTTTCGTGACCTGTTTGTTTTCCGAATCGCTTCGAGCTTAGTCTCACTTTTGAATTTTTCCAGTTCCAGCAAATATTTAAATAAAATTCCTCATTTTGAGGATTACTTCCTGCCTCTAGACAGCATTAATGATTCGAATTTGCATTTGCAATAGATCACGATCGTGACGTGTCAACTAAATTTTCAATTGCTTTTATTAAATTGTATATTTTTCTTTCCATTCCAGCTTTTACGCTTCGAAGCGCCAATGTTCAGACAAAAGTTTGGATGCAGAGGGAATTGTGCTCGTACTCGTTTCTTATTTCGATGGAGAAGCGATGACACAATTTCTCGATATCATCTTATAACTCTAATTACAATTGTTAACTATTTTCCTTTATTTCTTTTAGAGCAAAAAAAAGTTTTAAAAATAATCGGTTGTGTTTAAAAGCTAATACATGTGTAAGTTTTGTTTCCTCTAAACGTTCTGCTTCCTCAACTTTATTATTCTTCTGGCCTCCTAGTCCGCATGATCTCTACAAAGTAGCAAAATTCCATGTTAAATATATCTTATTAAAAACTTGTACTGCAGCAAAATACCTTCCATATTACGTGTCTCATTAAAAATTCGTTAGAAATTGAGTTGTTTTCAAAATATGGTTTACCTAAAATATTTCTCAAGTTAAAAACATTTCAAAATTATATAACAACTCTCCTACAGTTCATTTAATTAAATAAGGAAGTTTTAATGAAGTAGCAACATAAATTAACTATAATTCGGAACATTTTTCTCCATTAAAAGTCATTTTAATGAACTTGAATCGAATTTTCAGGAAATTTCATTCACATACACAAAATCCATTCAAAGTTTATCACTTTCAATTTTCGCTCATAGCTCGCTTATTCGGAGTAAGTAGCTCTATGTAGAGTATGATCCAAATTTTTCGTTTAGTTTGTAGAGACCACTATAGCATAAAATTGTCCTAAATTCGGTCTCTCAATAAAACTTTTATATCCGGTAATGAGTATTAATGCACCCAAAATCTACTTTCGGTTATAATGAAAATACACATGTAAAATAACGAAATTGGGTTGTGGAAAAAAATTACTTCTTCTGAAAAGCATTTTTCATTTGCTAGTATCTAGAGTATATAGCTACGACTAGGATATAGAGTAGTTGTATCAGCTATCCAGTTGTGCTTTTATTTTTGTATTTCGTGCAAAATTTCTATCAGATATTTATAAGGATAGAACAGCAAGGTCAGGCAATGTCCAGATATATACTCTTAAATTTAATATTTAATCAACCTCATATATATATATCCGGCGGTCCGGATATAACAGTTCTCTATATGCGCAGTCCTTTTTGATTGAAGTAATTTATTACTGCTCCAAAATATTGACATGATTAATTAAAATAGATTCCAATATTCATTATGGATACTAATTTATTTCATCTCCGATTTTTTCAAGTACATACTTATTTGCCATGGTATGTACCAGATGTATAAGCTCAAATCCGCTGTTTTATAGTCAGAAAAATACATGTTTTTTTTCATAGAAGGCAAAAACTAATTTATTCAAAATAAATGCCCTCGCTAGCTACATATTTTACTCATATCTTGGGCAATTTATGGATACCACGCCAAAAAATCCTCCTCTTTTGAGGCAAACCATTCATCAAGCCATATTCAAAAGTCTTCGAAGTGCTGCTCAGCCAACACGTGGTCCATCGGCAAAAACAGATGGTAGTCGGAATAAGCGGCAAAGGGTAGCTCCTCGTAGTTTAGTTTCCCCAAGAAATTTAAATTATGCGTAGAGCCCAATCATACGATACTATAGATGAAATCGAAATTTTTGTGATATTGTGAAATTTTGTATGGGGAGTGGCTGCATTGAACTAATTTGTTTCACATCATGCTAGAGTAGCTATACAAATGTTTTGTACCAAATTTAAGCTTCAAAAATTGAGTAGATACTGAGAACCTTAGTGCATTGAATTTAATGAAATCGTGCAATTTGTATGGGAGGTGGTATAAGGAAAGGGCCGGGGGGGGGGGGGTTTGGTGATATTTCGAGAAACAACTATAACCATCATGCAATTGATATATTTTAAATACGCTTTTCAAGAAACTCGATTTTTTGTAAAGTCGTGCAATTGTGTTACATTGTAAGGGATGGGGTAGAAGGAGTAAAGCTACTTGGTCAATTTTTTCCCGATATTAATATTGATGCTAATTTATGATAGAGTACAAAATTTGAGCTCGATGAAAGTTATATGTACTGAGAAAATTAGTTTAGAATATTTCATGAAAAAGTGCAGTTTGTATGGGAGGTGGTGGGAGGAGTAGGGGGTTTTAAGTGACTTTTTGAGAAGCAACTCTAATTATTTTGCGATTGACTTATTTTAAATTTCAGATCAGTTACATTTACAGTTTTCAAGAAAATCTAATTTATGTAAAGTCGTGGAATTGTGTTACATTGTTTGACAGGGGTAGAAGGAGTGGGAGGGGGTAGAAGCAGTAAAGCTAATCAAATATTTTTTTCTGATCTTAGTGATAATGCTAAATAAGTATTTATCACAAAATGTGAGCTCGATAAATGTTATATGTTCTGAGAAAATCGGCTTAGAGCATTTCATAAAAAAGTGTAGTTTGTATGGGAGGGGGTGGAAGGAGAGGGAGGACGCAAATAATTTTAATACTGTATATTGAAATCATTATGAAAGTAATATATCCCGAAATTCAGACTAATAGCTTTTATACTTTTCGAGCAAATCCATTTATAGTCGAATTGCGAAATTGTGCCATTTTGTATGGGAGGGGGTAGAAGGGGTGAATCTAAACGTCTATTTTTTTTAGCCTTGCTAACAATTTTAAATAAATTTTTAGTGCACAATTTCAGCTCGCTAAATTTTATACGCACTGAATAAATTGGCTTAGAGTAATTCATGACAAGTACAGTTTGTATGGGAGGTGGTAGAAGGAGGGAGAGGACACGCATAATTTTAATACCGCAGATTGGTATTATCATAAAAGTACTATATTCAAAATTTCAGGCGAATAGGTTTTATACTTTTCGAGCAAATCCGTTTATTGTCAAATTGCGCATTTGTGTCATTTTGTATGGGAGCGAGTAGAAGGGGTGGAGCGATTTGGTCCGTTCACGAACTTGAAGCTCCTTTTTTGCTAAAAATGACACACACACATTTTTAGCACTATAGCTCAAAGCTTTCGACAGTTATGCTGTAGACAGACGCACAGACGGATAGACAGACAGACGGACAGACGGACAGACGGACAAACGGACAGACGGTCACTCGGAATCGAGGTTTTTGAGCGACAACAAATATTTCTGTACCCTTGGCGGCTCTGTGCGAGCGTTATTTCTTAGCGTTACAAACGGTAAGGCAAACACAATATACTCTCAGATTTCATCTAGAGTATAAAAATTAAAGAAGTTGTACTATGGAAAACCTATAGAAAATATTTAAAAATTTTTTAAAATATGTCAAAATGAAACTAGTTTTAAAATTAAAATAACCGCAAACTTTATTTATCGCTTTTAAGATTAACTTTAACACACTTGATCGCCTAAATATTCGTGTTGACAAGCTCCGTCTTCAATTCCAACTCTAAACATCAACTGTGTCTATCGCTTCCGTCATCAACTAACTCCATCGACTTCACTACGTGATGACCTAATCTCGATTCTTTCGACTGCTGATCTCCGCCGTCGATCAGCTTACTGGATTCCACCTGTCAATCTCAGGACTCACTCCCATCTGTCGGTCACAGGACTTATTCCCGCACGTCGATTACACTCGCCTGCCGAATCCCCTACTCGCTTCCCACTTTCGACCTTCCTGTCCAATATCAACTCTCAGCTCACTGCTTTCACGAATGCTCACCCTTTTTATAAACAGCCCTGCGATAATTTTAGATATGCAGAGCAGTCACGGAAATTGTTACATTTTCTCGGACAGCAGGGTTGCACTTCTGGCACTCCAATCCTACAGGACTATGTCGAAACTAATGTTTGTAGACACAGTTTTAATCGCCTAGTGGGCATAACGGAAGTTTTTCTAGTTTGGATACCGGGTCATAGCGACCTGCTAGGAAACGAGGCAGCAGACACGTTTTCATGGCAAGGATCTGCAAACATCAAATCCACTAGGAAGTCAATCGATGTAGCACCAACAGTGCTGAAGACTAGTTTCAAACAAACTATTTTGGATTTTTCTTGGCGGGGTGGCGGCAGCTGCACAGCTGTAGAAAAGCCAAATCCTTTTCGGAAGAACCGAATAAAAATATTACAGCTCAGCTGTTACGAAGTAGTCGCTATAGCGTCCGAACTATTGTTGGCCTGACCACAGGTCATTACTAAATATGCACGCTTTTAGGATGCGAATCGCGAGCGACAGCCTTTGCAGAGGTTAGAGGAAGACGAATTTATTGAGCATTATCTTTCTCACTGTCCGCAAATCTCCAAAAGTCGTCTCTTCTCAGAGGCGTCCAAAATTAGAGCCTGCTTTGGTTCGCAAACCGATCAAAGTGACTAGAACAAGAGGAGTGACTTCCATCTTATAATCAATAGGGGGAGTACAATGGACCCAGCTAGATGACCCCAGTTCATTGTGGTTCTACGGAACCACCCTCTTACAACCTAAACCTAAACAGCCCTACGACGTGTTCGCTAACTGCCGCCAGCCGTAGCTGGTCTTCGCACATACAACGATTTGTTTCGCTGACTGTCGCCGGTCGTCGCCCTACCGACAACGTGTTTCTAACATTCGCCAGCTGTCGCCCATACGACGACATGTTTTTGACTGTCAGATATTGTTGGCACCCATCAAATATTGTCTGCGCTCACTGGACATTGTCGGCCTCCGTCGGAGGTTGCCGATGTATGTAAAATTGTAGATCGCTGCAGATCGCGAATATTCAATGAATGACTTGGGCAACGTTATTTTCATTTCGTTTTTATGTCAAAATTCAAATAGGAGAATTCAACGGTAAAATTGGCAACAAACTATCTCATAAGGGTGTATCAGGAGAGCATAGCCTCCATAATGAAACGAACGACAATTGCAAAAGACTTATTGACTTTGCCAGCAGTAAGAACCTAGTCATAAGCTCCACCTGCTACCCGCATAAAAATATTCACAAAATAACGTGGGCATCACCAGATGGGCACACCTTCAATCAAATTGACCACGTTCTCATCGAAAAAAGGGCTGCCTCCAGCATTCTAGATATCAGGACTCTACGTGGCACGAACTGTAAGTCGGACCATTTTCTTGTTCGAACTAAATACCGCTCTCGCATCGCTAACAAGGGACACTCTAAAAGCTTCGAAGCTCAATGTGCAAACACTGAGAAACGACACAACGAAAGTTTGTTGATATGACCACAATCAAAGCACATAGTGAGGCATTACCTCAGGCTGAGTCTGAGGAAAGTACTGACCAAATGTGGCAGGATATCAAGGATAGTATTCAGCGCGCATCTGAATACACGTTAGGATATTTAGAGCGAAGAAAACGAAACGACTGGAAAACGAAGCCTATCGACAGTTTCTCGAAAGAACAACACGAGCTAGAGAGGAAAACTATCAGCGGCTCGGGCGAGACGCCAAGAAGATCTGCAGCCAAAAACAACGGAAAATAAACAATGACAAAATTTTATCACAGAACGAAAACCTGAAAAAAGATGACGTGCGAGCAGCATTTAATACAGTGAAAGAAATAGACAAGGTTACAAACCTCAAACTGCACTCTGTAAGGACGAAGAAGGCAACATCATTAGCGATGCTACCGAAATCAATTCACGATGGATTCAGTACTTCCAAACACTGTTAAATAGAACGACATCACAGACTGAACCGTTTATAATTCCGGAAGATCCAGATGGAGATCAACTGCCCATTGCTCCAACTTATGATGAAATAGAGACAGCCCTACATAATTTAAAGTCGAATAAGGCGCCCGGAATTGACGGAATCCCGGCACAGCTCTTGAAAGAAGGTGGAACAGAGCTTACAAGTATTTAAATTAATTACTAAAATATTGACAACTGACAAATTACCCGATGACTGACGGAAGATCATTATATGTCCGGTATACAAAAAGGGTGACCATTTGCGTTACGAAAATTACAGAGGAATTTCATTGTTGTGTACGTTGACGAAAATTGTCGAATGAAGACTCAGTGAATACGCTAACAACATCATCGAAGAATATCAAGGTGGCTTTATATCCGGACGATGTCAGGTCTCAAACAAGGAGATGGTCTCGCTCCCATGCTCTTTAACTTGGTGCTCGAGTATGTCGTCTCGAAGGCAACTTCAGTAACCTCAGTAAACACCAAAGGTACGGTACTCGTAAGATCCGCGTACGCTGACGACGTGGATATTCTCGCCCGTTCAATACTGTGCGTTAAGGAAGTATTCTAGGATTTGGAGTCGGCAGCGGGTGAGTTAGGGCTCAGGGTCAATGAAGCGAAAACTAAATAGAATAAAATACATGACCCAGATACGAGAGGCATAACATTACTATATAATACAACTTTGAGAGGGTGGATAAATTTGTATACCTGGGAGCCCTTCTCACAAAGAACGGCAATGAGCGCCATGAAATTCAAAGGAAAATCACGACAAAGCATTTTATGCGGTCCTCCCCATAATGAAATCAAGGAAGGTCCATCGAAACAATAAACTACGCATCTATAAGATATTAATTCGTCCTTTGCTGCTATATGTATGTGAAACATGGACCTTGTCGCGGGTGTCGGAGAAGGCAATCAACATTTTTGAGTGAAAAATTCTACGGAAGGTGTACGTAGCAGTTAAGGAAGGAGATGATTGGCGAATTCGATACAACCATGAGCTGTATCAACTATTTGACGACCCACCAGCATCTATCGTGATAAAACTACACAAGCTACAATGGGCTGGCCACGTGAAAAGAATGCACAAGGAACGAATCCCAAAACGAGTGCTCAAGGGCAAAGCTCAAGGCAACCTACCGCAAGGGAAGCCACGAAAGCGACGGAAGAACTCAGTCGACGCAGATTGCAGATCGCTTCTCGATTTTTCAAACTGGAGGACGCGGTCGTTGGACCGAGACAACTGGATGGGATGCATCCAGGACGCCAAGGCTCGAAGTGGGATGTAGCGCCATTGCATCATCATCATCATGTTGCTTTGGAAATTTGTTAATTGTAAGCGTAAATCTGATGGATATCCAGCTTTTTTTTCCAATTCCTTGGCAACGATAGAAATGATAAATTTTTTGATGAGTGCATGTCGTTTCAATGTAAATCTCTAATTTAAAGTAATCAACATGGTTTCGTCAGGAATAGGTCCACTGTTACTAATCTTATGGAGCTTACTAATAAATCTATTGTGGATATTGAGGATGGTAAGCAGGTGGATTTTATTCATACTGATTTTAGTATGGTTTTTGATAAATTACACCATTCTATAATTTTGTTGAAATTAAGCTTGTTGGGTTTTCCTGCATGGCTTATCAATAGGATTAAGTCATATCTCTATTATTAAATATTCGGAAGTAATCATTAAAATCTTTAGAACTCTTAGTTCCAACTCTGATAATCTTCTTCAGGAGGATTTTATAAATTTTAGTATTTGGTGTCGTCATAATTACCTTCGATTAAAGTTGGATAAATGTTATTTAACAATTCCTTTGTTAGGTTGAGTCTATGTAACACCTTTGTTAGATCTAATCCTGAGTATGCTTCTCAATTTTGGTCTCCTTACTATGATGTTCAGCGTTAATTTGACCCGTTCAATTTCATATCTGTAGCTAGTGCTTGATGTGGAGGGCTGAGCCTGTTCTGCAGGTCTATATACGACACTTTTCTTTAAGGTTTTGTGCCTTTTCTCATTACTTCCAAGAGATGACGGTGCTGTTGATGAGGTTCTGCACCTTTCAGTCCCCTATTCTATGTGCGTGATAAAGTTTTTTGCATTGGCAAGATCGTACGCTCCATTGGCTGTTTTGCCGTTGAATTACCGCTTAACCTCTTACTATCTTTTTAAAAATATACTCGATTCAACGTTTTTTTTTTCAAAAATGGTTTTTCTAGGACCTTATGGTGAAGTAGCAGCTTTGAACTTGGTTTACTTACTACAACTTTATCGAAAGTTTTATGGAATCGACGAGTTATCGGTGATAGCTGTGCAACTCAAGTTCCAATTTTAATATTTAACTTTTTGTGGATTACAAGGAAATTTGAAAGGACCTAGTGATCTCTAATTTCAGAAGCGTACAGATTGTATTATGCAAATGATTGAGCTATCGCCATGGAATTTGTAACGGAAACTCGGCTGAGGGCCTCATTCCCGTACAGATTTGATGGGGCTCCTCGGGGTCGGGCAGCACCTGTTGCCGGCTGCTCAGGAGCGCGGGCGTGGAAATTTTGCCCAGAGGAGCCGCCATCCTTGAAGGGTGCTGAGAAAATGAACATAATAATAACAAAATATGGAAGAAAAATTATGAGAGGCGGTGGCGATAATGCAGGTCGGCAAGGACGTTTACAGGGCCTCCGATTAGCTTAAGCTAATTTCATGATGGCATTAACGTACCAGTTCGAGCTGCGCACAATATGGATACCCAAAATAAATATTTTTTTTATATTTATATGTTTTTTTTTAACTAAAATTTTTTTTTTTCTTTAAGACCTGGTACATCATTGATGGGCAGGAATATAAAAATATGGGAAAAAAAGAACTTTCTGGTACCTTCCTTTTGTGTTGGGGCCCGTATGGTGATGGTGTTCCTTTTTTTTTGTCGATGTCGATGCCTCGTGTTTTCCAATTTTCGTGATGTTGAATCAGTTTCGTTTTTTGAATCACTGATTTTTTACTTTTTGTCAATGGTTTGCGTTGTAAAAAAAAATCAATCACACTCGATCGACGGCCATTGATCGCTTTTGTTCTCGAGCAGGAACAAACAAAAAAGCAAGAAAGCGCAAAAACTAAGATCCGGACTCGACCACTCTCGTCGAGAGGTTGCACCAGAAGAAGAAATTGTTCCCAAAAATATTTTTTTTTTCTCAGCTACCGCCTGAGGTATACGTATATACGTCGGTATTGCAGTTTTTTTTTGAAGTGCATTCAATGCACTTTTATAATTTTTTTGTTTTGTTACACAATTTTGTTCATTTATTTATTTTTTTTTTATATACAATTTATAATTTTGATTTTACTGTTGATGTTGTTTTGTGGAACGGGGATGGTCGATATAAAGTTAATAGGGGCCAATTTTAAAAGGGAAATAAAAAAAAATCGTTTTTGTGTTGAAAGGAATCTCTAATGATTTGAAAATACTTTTTTTTATAAATTTTTAACATCCCACTATGAAACACAACATTATTATTGCAAAAACTAGAAAAAAATTCAATTCAATATTATACTTCCAAGATGAAAATATTTTCAATGTGAATAACGATTTACTTATGACATATAAAAGTTTTAATCCAGTCGAAATCGCCACAAAAACCACCTAAAACGTGTCCTTATATTAAATCAAGCTTCATTTTTATAAAAAAAAAACTTTATGTCCATAGTCAAAACCACTGGAGAACTCCATCCCTATCCGGTAGATTTTTGTTGAAGCGAGAAAATTTTACAACACGAGTAAATTTCATAACTTTACTAGGATATTTCGCCAGGTTAACGGTACGAATGAGAGCTGGATAGAAAATAACATACACAAAAAAATCTATCTATTTTTTTTGTACCAAAAGTGTTCTGATGAAAACTTTTCGTGTACAGAAAAAAATATGGAAGCAAAAATTAACACGAGAAAATCATTTCAACCGATTTTTTATGTATTATTAATCAGAATCCTGATATTTCCAGGAATATATGGAAAGGATATAAATTGCACATGTAATATGCGAGATGGTAATGGCGGATCAGGAAGGATATAGGGTCGATAAAGCACGCGAATTTAATTTTACGGTAGACTTAACCATTTGATCCATGCTTTACGTTCATCTTGATCTCAGTTAAATCCTCGACAGCATGACACGAATATTCACCTATTTTTTCTTGAAAAATGGGGCAATTTTCGTCTTCCTTTGTGTATAGGTTCTTGGCCATTTTCTGGGAGTCAAATTGAAGATACGGTTTGTTTGTTTGGTAGCACAATTTAAAGAGAAATTCTGTTGTTGAGAGATCCGTATGATTTGAATTTGCGTCTTCGTAGATGAAATCTGAGAGTATTATAAGCTTGCCACAAAAATGCTACGCTAAGAAATAAGGCTTGGAGAAAAAATTAATGATGCAGAATTTCATATAATTACTCAAAAATCTCAAAACCATACGTCCGTCCGACCGTCCGTTCGTCCGTGTCCTCTCTAGTTTGAGAACACGTTGAGCGTTGAAAGCTCAAATTTCGTTCACGCCGTTTTTGACGAAAAACTAAGGACAAGTTCGAGAACGGGCCAATTCACTCCACCCTTCTACCCCCTCAAAATGACACAATTTCGCAATTTGACACTAAACGGATTTGCTCGAAAAATATAAATGCTATTGATCTTAAATTTGGAATATAATGCTTTTATGAGAATTTCAATTAATATATAAAAATTTTTTGTGTTCTCCTCCTTCCACCACCTCCCATATAAACTGCACTTTTTCTTGAAAAGCTCTAAGCCAATTTATTCGTTGTATATAAAATTTATCGAGCTGAAATTGTGCACCAAATATTTACTTAGTATTATTAGTAAGACTGTAAGAAACTAGATGATTAGCTTTACTCCTTCTACCCCCTCCCATACGAAATGACACAATTTCGTAACTTGACACTAAACGGATTTGCTCAAAAGGTATAAAATCTATTGATCTTAAATTTGAAATATGCTTCTATGATGATTTCAATCTACTGTATAAGAGTTATTTGTGTCCTTCCCCTCCTTCCACCACCTCCCTTACAAACTGCAGTTTTTCATGAAATGCTCTAAGTCAATTTACTCGGTGCGCATAAAATTTATCGAACTGAAATTGTGCACCAGATATTTATTTAGTATTATTAGTAAGACAATGAGAAAATAAACGTTTAGCTATACCGATTCTACCCCCTCCCATACAAAATGACACAATTTCGCAATTTGACAGTAAACGGATTTGCTCGAAAAGTATAAAATCTATCAATCTGATTTTTTGAATATATTACTTTTAGGATGACTTTAATATACCGTTAACAAATTATTCGTGTATTCTCCCTCCTTCCAGCACCTCTCACACAAACTGCACTTTTTCGTAAAATGCTCTAAGCTAATTTACTCGGTGCGAATAAAATTTATCGAGCTAAAATTGTGCATTAAGTATTTAATTAGAATTATTAGTAGGGCCAAAAAAATTATATGATTACCTTCACTCCTTCTTCCTCCTCCCACATTCTGACATAATTTCACAACTTCACAAAATGTCGATTTTCCTGAAAATTATTAATGCAACTGATCTGCAATTTAAAAATTGTCAAAAGTATGATGTTTATAGTTATTTCTGAAAAAGTCACTAAGAACTCACCCCTCACTCTTCCATCTCCCATACAAACTGCACAATTTCACAAAATGTAATGGATAAAAAAAGTGGATCAAAGAGTTTGTCTCAAATTTTGTATTTTCAACCAATTTTCGTGTGCGATATCATCGTGAATGTTGGAAAAGGCTTACGTTGATTCAGTAATATAAAAAACACGAGCCTTGGAGTAGTACAAGGCCTTTAAGGACAGTCGAGAGATCTTTGAAGATATGCCTCGTTCCGGACGACCTCCAACCTCTTCAACTGACGAAAACATTCAAAAAGTGAAGCAAATGGTACCCGAAAATCGTCATGCCAGTGCCAAGGAGATAACAGGAGTGTTCAATATCTCTCGCGAGTACGTTCGTTCGATTTTGGTGAGGCTTCCGTGGCGTAGTGAGCAGCGTACTTGCTTGTTAGTCAATAGGTCGTGGGTTCGACTCCCACTCCAGACAAGGGATTTTTTTTAGCACGAATTTTTCAGTTGCTACTAGCGGTGAAAAATTATTCGAAATAAGATGGATGTAAGAGCGAAACAGTTCCACTTCAAAAAGGCCTAGATACTCAGTAGATGGTTTCCGTTTGTTTTCTGTTATTCAGTCTCCCAAAAAACTGCAAATATTTGTCAGTAGCAGCCAGTACAACTGAAAAATATACCAGCTTCTCCATTCGTTACGGTCGTTCTTTTTCCTCTTCCCCTACCTTTCTAATCCCATTCCTTCCCTCCATGACTCTGTTTGTAGGCTGAAATTGTCTATAACACAGGTCATTCTGTAAAAAAAAAACCTTGGCCATGAAATGGGTCCTTGCTCGACTCGTTCCAATAAAGCTGAATTTTCTTAAAACAATTACCGTGAACAGGTTACTTTGGATATGCTTGATCGTGCGAATTCTCCACCCACATTCATGGAGAGCATTATAGCTAGTGATGAAACATAGGTCTATGAGTTTGACATGCAAACCAGTCAACAATCATCGGAATGGAGGCAAAAATGTGAGCCGGAACCGAAAAAAACACGCTAAAGCCGCTGAAACATCAAGACGATGCTTGATCCATCACGAATTCGTTCCGGAGGGAGAAATGGTCAATGAAGAGTGCTATTCAACCATATTGGTATATATTGTTTGCGCGAGCACATCCTTAAAAAACGGCCACGATGGAAATGCGCCATCGCATCAATTGTAACCAAATTTGAGGCCAAAAAAGCAATGAATTCCAACAAACAACCACCGTATTCACCAGATTCCACCCCATGTGACTTTTTGTACCCATTCAACCAGCTGTTGTAAGCAAACTGATTAACAGACCGCGCTGATTTTTGGGATAATAATTAAGGATAGTCCTACCTACTTACCAAAAAAAAATTTGAAATATCATTCCCCAGACTAATTTTAATTACATTTTCCCGGTACTTTGGTCGCAATGTATTAATATTTTCCTTTGCTCTAGCTCAGTCAATCGCTTACCACAATCAAACATAAACTGCCAACAAGTCGGGCGCAATTTTATTATTTTTGGGACAAGTTAATGATTCATGGAAAGTCAATACGCAAGTTAAAGCGGCTAGGGAAGACTAAGTGGAACCCCCTTTCACAAGTGGAACCTCCTTTAGGACAGGGATGACGCAATTCAACACTTAGTTGCGAATACGATCAATAGCTCCAGTACATGTAATCAATATTTCATTCGTTTATGCAAGTTTGGGTTTTTATAAGGGAGGGGGAGGTGTGATATTAAGGGTGGGTGAATGTCAATAATTTTTCAATTGATTGCTTCAATTGTGTCCAATATTTTCTGAATAAAATGTCAGTTTCATAGACGAAGTTGCATAGAATTTTCATAAAATTTGGTGCATTTTGCATTCACGAAACCAATCATTTGTATGGGAGGGGGTAGAGGAGGTAAGGGAAATGTAAAATTTGTGATGCAGTTTTATTTCATTTCTTTTGTAAAGTGCTCGTACAAAATGTCAAGTTCGTAGCTTTTAATTTGTTGGTTAGCAGTTGATTGAAATTGGTCGAAATCATACTTTTCTATGGGAGGGGGTAGAAGGGAAAATGCGATCTCAAAACTTTTGACGCAGTTCTGTTTCAACTATTTTTTTGTGCAAAATTTCAAATTGATAGCTTTTAATTTTTAGGTGATAATTGCTTTTTTAAAAATGGTCGAAAAAATAGTTTTGTATGGGAGGGGGTAGAAGTTTCAAAGGTATTTGACCAGTTAATAATTCATTCTTTCTGAGATTTTTTTCAAATGCATTTTACAAATTTTTAAGTTTCCACCTTAAAATTTCATTCAAAAATATTCAGCTTGTGTGTTTTTTCATTGCACATGAAACACCTTGTGCACGTTACACCAATTGCCAAATTTTTATTATTTTTTCTGTATGTACAATAAATAGATGTAACGATCTGCAAAATTTAAATTTTGTATCTTTTACCAGAGCCCTAAAAAATTACTCAAAATTTTCAACATTTTTGCTTTCCACCTCCCTCTCCTTACACCCTCCAATTTAATTTTTTTACCAAAATTAAAAATTCTATAACTCTATAATCTGACAAATTTTTGGTTTGATATCTGTACTCAGTTTTGAGATATAATGGTTTGAAATTTCGGAAAGTTCAATGCTCCCCATTTTCTCCCACTTCTATTTTGGCTAAATGTTATATTTTTTCGTATTTCTTTAGTGTAGCTTAATATAAGTACAAAGTTTCAATTACATAGCTCAACAAATAGCCTAGACATTGATTTTTAAGTCTTTTTCCTTGCACCCCCCTGACCCTCCCCCTTACAATAATTAGCCTCTATGTAAGCTGATTCCAGTGAATCTGTATGCCACCTTGATGGTCTAAAAATATAAATTTTTT
Source organism: Chorisops tibialis (assembly GCA_963669355.1). Taxonomy (NCBI): domain Eukaryota; kingdom Metazoa; phylum Arthropoda; class Insecta; order Diptera; family Stratiomyidae; genus Chorisops; species Chorisops tibialis. The sequence goes on along the minus strand of OY770263.1, from coordinate 162,821,844 downwards.
ATGCTGCGTAATTTCTTAGATATAATCATTTAAAAAAAATTCGGCCGACAATTGGTTTTTAGCTCTCCCTTTTTGCACCCCAATGGATAAAAAATAAACTGCCAACAAGTCGGGCGAAACTTTATTATTCTTGGGACAAGTTGCGGATGAGTGGAAAGTCAATATGCAGGTTAAAGTGGTTAGGGAAAGCTAAGTGCAAAGGGGTTTCTTGGGCAGGGCTGTTGTCAATTTAACAATATTTCATTCGTTTCTGCAAGTTTGGGTTTTTATGAGGGGAGGAGGAGGGGTAATAGCAAGGGTGGGTGGATGTTAACAGCTTTTTAATAATTGCTTGAATCACGTCCAATATTCTCTGTATAGAATGTGTTTCATAGAAGAAATTGCATAAAATTTTCATAAAATTCGGTGTATTTTATTTTCACGAAACCGAAAATTTGTATGGGAGGGGGTAGAGAAGGTAGGGGAATCGTAAAATTTGATATGCAGTTTTATTTCGGTTCTCTTGTTAGGTGCTTGTATAAAATTTCAAGTTCGTAGCTTTTAGTTTGTTAGTTATTAGTTGATTTAATGAAATTGGTCGAAATCATAGTTTTGTATGGGAGGGGGTAGAACGGTAAGCACAATTTCAAAACTTTTAAAGCAACTTCATTTGAATTACTTTTATAAGTTTTCATGCAAAATTTGAAATTGATAGCTCTTAAGAGATAGCTGATAACTGATTTCTTAAAAATGCGCGAAAAAATAATTTTGTATGGGAGGGGGTAGAGGAGGTAAGGGAATCGTGAAATTTGTGATGGAATTTTCTTTCTTTTCTGTTGTAAGGTGCTCGTACAAAATTTCAAGTTCGTAGCTTTTAATTTGTTGGTTATTAGTTGATTTAATGAAATTGGTCGAAATCATGCTTTTGTATGGGAGGGGGTAGAAGGGCAAGCATGATTTCAAAACTTTTACCGTAATTTTATTTTAACTATTTTTCTAAGTTTTTGTGCAAAATTTCAAATTGATAGCTTTTGATAGTTAGGTGATAATTGATTTCTTAAAATTGGTCGAAAAAATAATTTTGTATGGGAGGGAGTAGAAGTTTTAAAAATATTCGACCAGTTAATATTTCAATCTTTTAGAGATTTTTTTTAAATGCATTTTCCAAATTTTCAAGTTTCTACCTAAAAATTTCATTCAAAAATTTTCAGTTTAAGTGTTTTTTTCATTCCACATGAAACTCCTTGTGCACGTTAGAGCCCCACTTCGCAGCATAACAATTTTGGAACAAATTACTATTTTTTTTCTATCTATATCAAATAGATGTGTCGACATGCAAAATTTAAACTTTGTATCTTTTACCAGAGCCATAAAAAAATCACTCAAAATTTTCAACATTTTTGCTTTCCACCTCCCTCCCCTTACACCCCCCAACTCAAATTTTTTACCAAAATTAAAGATTATATAGCTCTACAATCTGACAAATTTTTGATTTGATATCTGTATTCAATTTTGAGATTTGATGATTTGTAGTTTGGGAAAGTGCGCCATTTTTGAAATGCTCCCCATTTCCCCCCACTACTATAATGTCCACATATTATATTTTTTTCATATGTCGCTAGTAAAGCTTAGTATACATTTTAAGTTTCAATTACATAGCGTAAGAGACAGTTGAGATATTAATTTTTAAGTGTTTTTCTTTGCACCCCCCCTGACCCTCCCCCTTTCACTAATTAGCTTCTATTTAAACTGCTTCTCGTAGATCTATATACTATCTTGATGATCTCAAAATATCAATTTTTTATGGGAAGTAATTTCGAAGATATAATCATTTGAAAAAAAAATTTGGCCGACAATTGGTTCTTAGCCCCCCCTTTTCTCACGCCAATGGATAAAAAAATTAAGTTATTTTTAAAAGTTGTCCCACAAACTCTTGTATATGTATGTTGATTTTTAGTTTCCTAGCTGTAACCATGGTTGAGATATTTGGATTCGTATTTTTCGGTTTAAGCGCTCCCCCCGCCTCCCCCTGAACTCTTACACCCCCCAAAATTGGTATCCGCCTGAGATCCGCAACTACCTACAATCCCTCCAAAAATGAACTTTCTATCTTGAAGGGTTTTGGAGTTAATGTGCGCTGAGCGTACACGTCGGCGTACGGCGTACGGCGTACGGCGGACGGCGTACGGCGGACGGCGTACGGCGGACGGCGTACAGACAGACGGATTTTTTTTTTTTGCATTTTTAGGCTAATTTAGTCATGAAACGCGAAAAAAAAAAATTTCAGGGTAGCAAATTTTTTTTTTTTCCCAAGTCGATCACAATACTTTATTATTAAAATAATAAAGTAAAATTAAATTAATTTTAAAAGTTATCCCACAAATCTTTTTATATGTATATCGATTTTTAGCTTCCTAGCTGTAACCATGTTTGAGATAATTGAATTCTTAGTTTTCGGTTTAAGTGCTCCCCCTGCCTCCACCTGAACCCTTACACCCACCAAAATGGGTGTCCGCCTGAGATCTGCAACTATCTACAATCCCTCTAATCCAGAAGGATTTTTGTTTTTGCATTTTTAGGCTATTTTAGTCATCAAACGCGAACAAACAAAATTTCAGGGTAGCTATTTTTTTTTTCAAGTCGATAACAATACTTTATTATTAAAATAATAAAGTAATTTCATAGTATAAACTACACTGAATTTCATAGAATTTTATTCGTAGAATGTTCTTCGTCTCTCTTAAACAATTATTAGCATCGACCCCTCATATATAAATCCCAACTTGCAGGAATAAGCGAATTGAATATTGATTCAATGTACTTGAGATATTTATCGTAATTGCAGTTACATATGTGTTCAATAACGGCCAATAGCCATTATCCTAGAACCCATTCTCTTTCTCCCCCATCTGCTACCACCGCAACCAGCATATTGACATCCCATGCGTCCTCAACTTGTCACAAGTAGAACAAAGTTGTGCACGATATGTTGGCAGATATTTATAATCCCGTGAGTAAGATTGTAACTCTAAGAAATACTGCTCATGCAGAGTCGCCAAGAATACAGAAATAAATGTTGTCACTCAAAAATCTCAAAATCGGACGTCAGTCTGTCCATCCATTTGTGCGCTGTTTAGCTTGAGAACGCGTTGAGCTAGGAAGTTTTAGTTTTAGTACACGTAGTTTTTAATGGAAGGACGAGTTCATGAACAGGTCAAATCACTCCACCCCATACAAAATAACCCATTTCCAAACGTTTATAATAATCAAGTTTTCTTGGAAACTAAAAGAGTTAATAATTTGGAATTAGGAATAAAATATTTTTAACATAAATGTGATCTGTAGTGTAAAAATTATTTGAATCCTCCAACTTCTTTCACCACCTCCCATACAAATTGTACTTTTTCTTCAAACACCGTAAACCAATTTTCTCAGTACGTATAACATTTATCGAGCTCAAATTTTATAAAAAATTCTTAATTAGCATTATTCTGAAGATTGGAAAAAATTAACTGATTAGCATCACTGCTTCTACTCCCTTCCATACAATGTGACACATTTTCGCAACTGTATAATAAATCGATTTTCTTGAAAAGTATGAACTTACTGGTCTGAAATTTGAGATATATCAATTGCATGATATTCGTAGTTATTTCTGGAAAAAGTCACTGAAACTCTCTACTCTTCCTCCAACTCCCATACAAACTGCAAAATTTTACTAAATCCAATACACTAATTTTCTAAATCTATTATTTTTCTTGCATTTTCTTCTTTATGAGCTCTGTTAGACTGGGGGTGGGACAGTCTTTATGTACATAGTTGGCTCATTCCTGACTCGATAACATCGGCCAAAGAGTCACTCCATTGATCCAAAGCTGGATTTGGCAGATGCTGTTTTGGTAAATTTATATCGATGCCTACGCAGCGTTAGTACCTCTTTCTTTTATATAGCTCAGTAGCTTCAGTCAATCAATAAATTTCCTGTGAAGACCCCCTATGGAAGCATGTAACATAAATAGTTCTCTTCCACTAGACGCGATCCTGAGCATTTAGTAGTCGCCAAGACTTGTTTATTCCTCATTGGCCTCATGCTCAACTGGTCGCTCCCAATTTATACTAATTGCAGTTAAGTGTTAAATAATTGACAAAATCCTACTCATATAACCCCCATTCCTTTCGTCTGCCCTAGCCAACTAAAAATAAATATTTTCTTTTAATAACTATTTGAAGTTCGTTTAAGGCTAAATTTTCAAATTTTACAAAATCATACGCCAGCCACTGTATATTATAGTACAACGATCGACACTGTTATCTATACTCATCATATACGGTCAGATTGTCTTCGCGCCCAACAACTATATACCCAAAAGAATCATAAGTTTTCAACCTGCTGAACTGGGAGCTAATCAAAATAATTTCAAGTTACTTGAACTTTGCAAAGTTGCAATGTGATAAAATTTTCTGAATTTTGGTTTCATATATTTCTTATCTTTCTTCAATTTTCTTCAAAAAAAAAGTATAAAATTAAAAGTGATTGGTAGATTATGGCACTGGTTAGTAATGCGATTTTCATTAAAGCTTAGAAAATTTACCATTTTCCGTACTTCGAATTTAACGTGAACACGCCAAATCTTTATAACTTATTGAAATTAACTTTTCTAATCATTCTCTAAATAACAGAATACCCACTATCTTAAATTACCACTCATAATTCCTCACGTACCAGATATACAATTGCAAGCCAAATCCTATAAAAACATATTAAAACCATAAATCAGTTCCTGATTATTAACTAACTCACTAATTAGTCAACCGTTTTACTACTCCGAACCCAACACCACTTAAACGATATCTTCATTCTAAGCAATCTTAGCAAACAACCTACGTACCTCATCTTGCGTGCATAATTCTATAAAAACTAAACGAAACTTTTGCCAGATATTTAGCGCTTCACCAAAAAAGGGACGAGATTGAGTTTTACGAATCGTAGACTCCGTTTCGCACAGCGAGATCGAGAGACCTCTACAACTACTCTAACTTTCATTCTCGGTTAATCCATTTACGGAACAGAGAAATCTTATTCGAATCTAAGGTTAAGATTGTAGGCAATCTTAGAACCGATGGGCCAGTACCACCAGGAAATTCTATTTATTTAGCGTAACTAGTTTTGACACCTAATTCAGTTTTGTTATTTCTTCAGAAGGAAGAAAATAAACAGAAGAAGTTATGTCTGGTTTGGATAGATAGGTGGATTGTTATATGAATATACAGGTTTATTTTTCGGGTTTAATTGTTACCATCACGAATACCAAGTAGGAAGCTTACAGAGAAGATTGTTTCTTATTTTATCCTATTAAAAGTTTGTGTAACCTTAGTTTTTGTTATATCTAATATATTTCATTATTTAAGGCACTGAATATTTCTAAATTTTGGAGTTAACTTTTACGTAATGTACAGATGTAGTAATTTTGCTTCATTCGGTAGTTATTGAAGAAAACATACCAGTAACTGTCGTAGCTACACATTTTTAGTTTACTATACTTTTCTTTGGATAAAATCCGATTTTGGCCATAGAGTCGGCTCTAACAACATCTACAACAGATTTATTTATTTATTTATTATAATTAGCTGATACAATTAAATTCTTTAAGCTAAGCATTTAGAAGGTGTCTGAGCAATGAAGCTATGGGACACCATGTCTTTCAATTAAAAGTTTACTTATAAAAGGTAATGTTCATTTTATGTAAATTGATAACAGTAATTGAGAAAAATAAACCGCCAAAAAGTCGGGCGCAACTTTGTTATTCTTGGGACAAGTTCAGGATGCATGGAAAGCCAATATGCATGTTAGAATGGTTAGGGAAGCCTAAGTGAAAGGGGGTTCTATGGGCTGTTATCAATTTACTTTATTATTATAATAATTAAGTATTGTGATCGACACAGAAAAAAAAGAGTTTGCTACCCTGAAATTTTATTTTTTCGCGTTTCATGACATAATACCAAAAAAAAATCCGTCCCGTCGTACGCTGTACAAATGGACTCATATCTCCGAGACCGTTAAAGGTGGAATATTCGTTTTTGGGTGGACTGTTAATTGGGTAAGTGAGGTCCATTATCTATTGTAAGGTGCTCGCACAAAATTTCAAGTTCGTTGCTTTTAATTTGTTGGTTATTAGTTGATTTATTGAAATTGGTCGAAATCATAATTTTGAATGGGAGGTGGTAGAAGGGCAAAGTTTTGACGAAATTTCATTTCAACTATTTTTAAAAGTTTTTATGCAAAATTTCAAATTGATACCTTTTAATAGTTAGGTCATCACATCTGGCTCTTTATCCAGAAAGCCAATATCTGACAATATTTCAATTTGATATTTGTAGTCAGTTTTGAGATGTAATGGTTTGAAATTTTGGAAAGTGCACCATTTTTCGAATGCCCCTCACTTTCCTCCACTACTATTATGTCCAAATGTTATATTTTTCTAGTATTTTGCTTATATAAATTAATATATGTCGAGATATATATTTTTAATATTTTTTCTTTGCACCCCCTCTCCCTCCCCCCTGACCTTACAATAATTAGCCTCCCTCTAAACTGATTCTGGTGGATTAGTAAGTCTTAAGCATTAATGGTCCGGAAATATTTTTTTTTATGGTAAGTAATTTCAAAGATCTAAAAATATAATCCGGCCGACAATTTCTTTTTAGCCCCCCCCCCATTTTTCGAACTCCAATGGATAAGAAAATTAGATTATTTTGAAAGTTTGCCCCACCAACCCCTCTATATTTTTGTTGATTTTTTACATTCCTAGCTAGAAGCATGGATGAGATTTTGGAATTCATAATTTTCGGTTTCAGCGCTCCCCGCGCCGTTAACCCCTTAACCCCCTAAAATTGGTTTCCCCCTGAATTATGGTTGCGGATTTCAATCCACCTAAAAATAAACTTTTTATCTTGAAGGGTTTGGGAGTTAATGTGCGCTGAGCGTACATATGCGGCGTACGGCGGACGTCGTACTGACAGACGGATTTTCCCTTTGCATTTTTAAGCTAGTTTAATCATGAAAAGTGAAAAAACAAAATTTCAGGCTAGCAAATTTTGTTTTCCAAGTCGATGACAATAGTTTACTATTAAAATAATAAAGTAAAACAGTAGTTAATAATAATTAAGTAAACGATAAAAGTAAGATTTAAATTTTATGCAAAGTATTATGTGCTGTGTCTGCTTTCCGGATCCGATCGATTGTGTTGGATCCCCAGTGTCTAGTGGTTCGTCTAAACGGAGGCCGAGACTGATGGAACGATCTGCGATTTGGGGACACGATATCAAGAGGTGTTGTATCGTAAGTGCCGAGCACTTCCCGGGTAGTGTGCGATCGAAATAGTGTAAGATGGTGAACAATAACTTACCCAGTCGTATCCTGGTTAGTTTTATTTCTTCATCTCTTGATAGCCCAATATGATAAGGCGGGCGATGTGGTGTTGGATTATTCTATCGAAGAAAGCTAGAGCTAACATTCCAGCTGTTCATGGTTTCACTGTTGCGTTGATGAATAAATTCACTGAGGATCAGTTGGTAGAAATTGGATACCTTAGCTTCCAGCCTCTTCAGCAGTGGTATCTGTAAACTCGTTATGTGGAATGGCAACATGTCCTGTGAGTCATGCGATTTTAGTGGTCGTGAATTTGTAAAAGCTTTTTCGTAAGCAAGTGATTGTTGTTCATTTATTACATGGTAAAAATATTCCTTGTAGAATACTCAGACTGTCAATTAGTGGTAGAAAGTCCTGTGCCACCTCCTTTCGAATGGCCTAGTGAAGAGCAGCCAATTCTGCTAGCACCCACATTATTAGGTTGCAGTCCTGAAAGGACAATATGGTAACATTTGGGTCCATTGCGCTGGAGCACTGCATATGTTGAGGACTTGTTGCAATAAGAGTCGTCAGTGTAGTAAATGAGCTCTGCAGGGTGTTTGATTAGAGTGACGAATTCAGAAAAAATGCTTTTGGTTTTACGAAGCTGCCTCAGTCAGTGCTTCCCGCCGCCTGTCTAAGCAGCACGTAAATCTTCTCTCTGTGAAGCGCCCGAAAGTCTTTTTGTTTGTAGCCATCCTAATATCAATTTGTAGGGAAAATCATTTCCAAGGCGCAATTTGTTCTTCGTTATTTACATCCTCATAGCGATCTAAAATCCGTAGCTGGAGTTGATGCATTTTGTAGCATCACAGAGCTGATTTGATCCATCCCGAAAGCAGTTCCCTTGCAGCTTTGTAGGGCAGCTCTTAGCTCTATTAATGTTTTGTTGCAGCGAGACAGTGATAGGTATTGGGAGGGCTGGGAAGATTTGAATAATTCTTCTAATTTTTTGCGTTAATTATTTCTGCGGTGTAACTGTTGTTGACACTGAAGATTGATCAGTTTTTCGCAAATATATTGGCAATATCTTCCTGATTGGAAATTAGGATTCCATCCCGCTGGATACGCTGTTACCCCTTAGAAATTTAATCTTGTCCCAGACTGTATATGCATCTACTGAGAAGCTTAGCGAATTAACGAAGTCTTCGCAAAATTTTCGCTTAGCGAGCCGAAATTATCACTGCAATTTGGCTCTAGGTTTTCTGTAGGTGACTGTTAAATCTTGACTTGGCTGACGCTTAAATTGTACCTATGCCTTATTTTTGTCTTTGATGTGTTTGGCGACTAGAGATGTGAACCATATGAGAATTCGCTTGTTTTGGTTGTCGGAAAACTGGAATGGCCTTGAATGCAGAAGTATTAGAAGCGCAATTATATAGGTTAGAATTAATCTTCTAGTTAGTTTCATTTGCTGACGAATTCTTGAATGTTCCACTGCAGGGATGTGAAGACTGTAAAAGTGTGTATTTTTGGCTTTGTGCGATGGTTGGGGTCTTAATTGGATTTTCGAAGTCGTCCAGACTCGATGGTCTATGCGTAATTAGAAAAGGTCTGGTTGAAGGATATATATACAGTGGCGGACAAAAGTCTACGGCAGCACTTTATATTGAGGTTCTGGTTAATTGGAAGATTTAATCAAAAATCCATTGATGCACATTTTTCCATTAACGTAAATATATTTATAAAAAAAACAAAAACAAAAACTTTTCATAACAAACTTAAAGAGAAATTCATAAAACCATAAACAATTGAATGGACAAAAGTCTACGGCAGTCAGTGCTGCCTGACTTATACACAAAAAATTTCCAACTAAACTTAACGGTATTTCTTCGAAATTTGTGAAGTGAACAAAAATCCAAAAATAAGTGCTCCATATTTGGCGAAACAAGTGGATGCGGTAAGGAAAAATGATGTTCATGCAAGAACAATCTCGAGAGCATTAAATTCTGATGGGTCAAAGCAGAACTCCGTGTAAAAAACCATTAATATAAGCCAAAAACCGTATTCTGCGCCTAGAGTTCACCAAGACCCATATCAAAAAGGGCAATGATTTTTGGAATCGAGTCCTTTTTACCGATGAGTCGAAATACAACATGTTCGGGTGTGATGGTCGCAGTAAAATATGGAGAAAAAGGAGTACGGCTTTAGAGACCAAAACTTTGATTCCTACTGTCAAGCACGGTGGAGGTAATGTTATGGTTTCGGGTACCATAGCTGCATCTGAGGTCAGCAGATTGGTTTTTGTTGAAACTTCTATGGACCGCTATGTTTACAAGAACCTGTTGGAATAACATTCAAGGTCATTAGCTGAGAAGTTGTGCCTTGGAGGGAGTTGGGTTTTCCAACACGGCAATGATCCAAAGTACACAGCACTTTTCGTCAAGAACTGGTTGTTGTACTACGCTCCCAGGCAGCTAAATACGCCTTCCCAAAGCCTGTATTTAAACACAATAGAACATGTATGTATACTAATTGCGGCAACGCCAGCATGCCAATAGAAGAAATGTGGCAAATTATCAAAGATGGTATTACATCTGTCGCAGAGGAGGATAAAAACCCCGGCGCAAAAGAAATAACTGGTTCGATAACGAATGCCAAGGTGCTTTGGGTAGAAAAAAACAGGCTTACAAAATATTAACAGAATGGCCAACACGAGCCAAACGGAACAAATATAATGATCTTAGACGATTTGCAAACAACATATGCAGACAAAAAAAACGGAAGTACAATAATGACGAAATTAAAAACATGTACGAACACTTTAAATTACACAACACAAGAGTCGCGTATTCCCTTGTCAAAAGAATGAAACGGGGATGCCAGCCGAAGACGACCCTCTGCAAAGATGCAGAAGGGAACATTCTAAGTAATGCGGAAGATATAAAATTAAGATGGGCGCAATACTTTGAGCACCTTTTTCCTAGCCCATTACCCGCCCGAATAGGAGCAGCAGACACAATTGCAGGTATAACTGATGTAACAGATGATGATGGATCCGCTTTGAGTCCTCCCATACTCGAAGAAGTAAAAACAGCCCTGAGGAAACAACAAAGCGCCGGGTACTGATCAAATTCCAGCTGAGCTTCTGAAAACCGGCGACACCTGCATAGCGCATCTCCTACATAAATTAGTCACGAACATATGGATGCAGGAAACACTTCCTGAAGATTGGCACAAGAGCATCATATGTCCAATTTATAAAAAAGGTGACAAACTCTGAGGCGGAAACTACCGAGGAATATCTCTGTTGTGTACGTCCTATAAAATCTTGACGAAAATTCTGGAAAAGAGAATTAAGCCTTATGCTGACAAAGTAATTGGTGAATACCAATGCGGATTTAGAGCTGGACGATCGACCACGTACCAGATATTCTCAGTTAAACAGGTGCTGGAAAAGTGCTGGGAATATAACATTGATGTGCACCAGATATTTGTTGACTTCAAGCAAGCATACGACGGTATCGACAGGCGCGTACTGTATAAAATCATGTTAGAGTTAAGAGTCCCACCGAAACTGGTTCGGCTTACACATCTACTTCGTAGATGGCGAGAAGCTCCCTGTCGTAGGTGCTATACTTCTGCTGGGCCGCTGATAGTTTACGAGAGAAGAATCCGAGTAAGACGGTCGAGTTTCCCGTAGTTTGCTGCAATACCGCACCAAGTCCGTAGTCAGATGCGTCTGTACTGAGTGACCAAGTTGCGGTAGCATCGGGATGAGCCAGAGATGCGGCGTTCGCTAGCTCCGCCTTACAATTATCGAATGCTGCGGCGGCCTCGGGTGTCCAAACAAGCAGTGATTTATCACGTTTTTTTGTTGCCTGGAACTAAAGCCTGGAGCACACGCTGGTTCTGTGCGGCGTGAGGCATGCAGCGTCTGTAAAAGTTTACCATGCCCAAGAATGACTTGAGCTGTACACCGTTTTCGGTGGTGGTGTCACGGATATGCTCTCGGCTTTTTCTGCCTGAGGTTTCAATCCTTTAGGTGACACCAGATGTCCGAGAAAACGTACTTCTGGTAGACCAAGTTGGCAATTGCTGATGTGTACTGTGAGGCCGTGCTCCTTGAGTCGGGCGAAGACCTCGGACAGATGCTTTTGATGTGTCTCCTCGGCTGATGAGAAGATCAGGATGTCGTCGATGTACATGAATGTGAAGTCCAAACCTCGCAAGTATTTTAAATATGAGTATTATTTTAGGTGATAATAGGAAACTACGCACAGGTGAAGTAGAATATGCATGTCAGCAAAATATTCTTTTCATTATTTTATATGAAGTAGACAGTGGCGTGGCGTAACTTTATAGCTAGGGGAAGCAATTATATTTTTTAAATATAGTGGTTTATTAAGCTCAATCAATACATTATAAATATTACTAGAACCCCTCTCGTCAGCTACTTGAAACATTATTAATGTTGAGAGCACCCAGGAATCACGAACGTGATGTAGAAAAAACGATTTACATTCACCCCTACTGCCACACAGGAGCCTAAAGCATCTGAATTAATAAATTAATGGACAATCCATATTGTTCAATCCCTTGAATAGATGGTTTCTTATTTGCTAGGGTGGTAACGGACCGAAATTCGAAGAAACATTTTAGTGACGTCTGATTTGGCAGACCCTTCAACCTTATTTTTTTATTAATTATAATTTTTAAGAATGTTGAATAATTAATTAATCAAACCTTAGTTTAAGCTTCTAGTTTTTATTTTCTTAATAAAAAAAGTAAAGACTTCCAAAAAAAGATGTGGCCCGACCTGCCGAAGTTTAAACCGATTCTTTTCCTCTCAAAGCACGACAAATATGGGCAAAATTGCCAGATCTACCCCTTCACATTTTTCTTCCTGATCATTTGTCGGCTAGCACAGAAATTTTAATACTAGTAATAAAGCTTGAACTTGCGATAGAAAGCACTGTCTGGCAGCAATTGCGTTAACGTATCTCTTCTTCCCGTAGAAGTCTTACTTGCGCTCGTATTGGCCAGCGATCTCGTTCTCTTGTATGTGCAACTAAATCAATGAGAGGAAAGGTGGAAGCATTTTAATGCGACGCATTTCCCCTACTTATTGAAGTTGAACTTACGCTCGCCATCCGAGAAAATTTTCTCGTATTGGCCGGCGGCGGTCTTGTTATGCGTTTTTAAACGCATCTTTTTCTCTGTGAAATGCTTTCAACTTTCGTTGGTCAGAACTATGTATGTATGTTCAAAAAGTACCCGGAATTTCTCATTTAAACGAATCGCGCTTGAGATATTGTCAAACGATTTGTGCGTAATAGCTTTGTAAGCAAGTTTTTGTTTGGTGTATTTTGCGAATTTCGCTATTTTTGCGGAAACAGTATCGCATTGAAATGCTTTTCTTGGACGAAAATGTTGTCGAAGGCATCATTACCGATGACGAGATATAAGTCTATGAATATGCCATCGAAACGAACCAACAATCATAGAAATGGCGCATCTCGGACAAGCCAAAACCAAAAAAACAAACCATGTTAACCATTTTCCATTTTCTTTGATTGCACTGTCCACTCCGAATTTCTCTCTCCAGGCCAAACAGTAAATAAGTAGTATTATGTGAACGCAATGAAGCGTTTGAAGGAGAATGCTCGTCACAAGAGGGCGGAATTGCAGAAAAAAGTTCTCGTAATTCCTTTACCACGATAATGCACAAGCTCACACATCTCACCTTTATTAATACCGTTCCGCAAACTCCGTATTCACCTGATATGACCCCGTGCGAATTTTTCCTGTTTGCATTATTAAGTTACCACTTTTAGGATGATTGCGGCAATTAAACAGGATTCGCACAAGGAGCTGAAAGCGATTCGAAAATCGGCCTATGAAAATTGTTTTGAAAATTGGGAGAAGCTTTGGAATATGTGTATTGCCTGCGATGGAGACTACTTGAAAGGGATAAAATAAATATCGATCATTAATTGAACCGTTTTCTTTTTTTTTTACAAATTCCGGGTACTTTTTGAACTTAGGGTATAATGCGTTTTTGCAAACAGTTTAAACAACTGCCTATAATTTGTTTATAAATTGATTGAAAGTGTGACATCGAAATCTCCCAGATAGGTTTTGCACAACTAGTCGTAAGTATCTGCAGCATGATAAAAAAAGATTTCATACAGGTTCGTGCTATTTATTGGTCTAACGTGACTTCTCTCTTAAAAGCCCTTGCTAACTAGAGATTTCACTGTCAAGCTCTTCAATCCAGAATGATTTATTTTAGGATCTCTGCAATAATTTAAGTCCACTACCCTTATCAATCCACCTTGCTCTATTAATCCAATAAACGAACTTATTTATATGATCCTTGCACACCGCCCTCATGAGGATTCATTTTATTTTCAGTGCTATTCCTTCGTACTCAATTTCTTAGGTGCTGCTGTGCGTATTCATTCCTGCTTCTTTTATTTTTTTACTTTCCATTCTGTTCTTTAATGCTCTAGTCCTTTTATAAAAGCCTATCATCACCGGGCAATTTAATAAATTTGACCATATGGAGTTGATCCCTTATAAAAATACGACAGTCAACTGAACCTTCATCAAGATTATACTTAACGCTGTTCATCTAAGCAGAAAATATGTTGGATTAACTTTGCGTTTTCGTCCTTTTCCTGACAGTGCTCGCAAACTTCATCGAGTTGTGAATCATCGCCCTTCGTACATGTATATATGTATATCCTGGTTTCCTCAAGAGGACTCAACTCTCATGGAGAATATAAGACGAATCCCAGTGGAAAGCAGTGCGGTGGCGATACTATGATTTTCCTGATATTTCTACTTCATTGGTTGTATATAGAGAGAAGAATTCACGGCCGATATAATGGTCAGATTTTCCAATGGACTTAACCAACGATCTTTATGCTATGAGTTCAGTATCGGTCTTGAAGTCCCGAGATGGTATAATTTACTTTTAAATGGTTGTTTAGGAAGGACAAAGAAATGTCTTGTAACGTTGGCTTAATGACAGATGAATGTGATAGGGATTGCTTAGATGTCAATTTAATATATGGGTGGAATTTTTTTTATGGGAGTATGAAAAAATTGGAAATTTTCGTGAACCAATATCTACGATGTATTCATTTTAGAGATATTTTGGTAAGACGATATCTCCCATAACTTATTTTGCAGTATATCGGATAAGCATTAAAATTCAAAAGTGAAAATGGCAGTGGATCGACCATGCTTTGAGAAAGCCAGAGCAAACGATCTTCAAACAAGCTCCGAACTACAATTCTAAAAAAAAGCAGTTCAGTTAGTTGACCACCAATCACATGGAAAGAGTATTCAGAAAGATTGTAAGGAAAGAGCATAATTACATTAAATTCTTGTGCTTCTTCGTCAGTTTCGACTGCATCTTTGGTTTGAAGCAATGTAACAAAATTTATTTGAATCTTCCTGATTCGAGGGCATCGGTCACATTTGTCAAACTTTTTTGAGTTTCTAAAACATTGTTAAATTCTAGTAGTAGGTAATTATACTCTTTTCAGATGTGATAGCAATTTGGTAACATCCGATAAAAAGGGTGGTGGAGGATTTATGGTTAGCATCAACAATCGCCTCCCTTGTTATTATTGCCCTGAACTAGACACCTTCCTAGCTGAAATTATTATAGTAAAAGTCTGTTTGACTTTTTTACTCTCAATATATCTGCGCTGTGTTTACATCACTGGTCAAAGTCCACCCTCAGTCCATAAAATTTTTATACTCTAGATGCAATCTGAGAGTATATTGTGTTTGCCTTACTGTTTGTAACGCTAAGAAATAACGCTCGCACAGAGCCGCCAAGAGTACAGAAATATTTGTTGTCGCTCAAAAACCTCGATTCCGAGTGACCGTCTGTCTGTTTGTCTGTCCGTCAGTGCGTCTGTCTACAGCATAACTCTCAAAAGCTTTGAACTATAGTGCTAAAAAATTTTGTGTGTCATTTTTAGCAAAAAAGTAACTTTAAGTTCGTGAATGGGCCACATCCCCCCACTCCTTCTACCCCCTTCCATACAAATTTCATGAAATTTCGAAAAATTTAGAAATTGATTTTCTTTGAAACTATTTAAGCTATCGACTTGAAATTTAGGTCAAAGTATTATGATATAAATGTTATTAATTTCACGGAATATTGATCCCTTTACTCCTTCTACCCCCTCCCATACAAATGGTCAATTTTGAAAAAAAACATATTTTCGATTTTCATTGAAACTAGTAAAGCTGAAAAAACGAAATTTTGTCAGAATTAATTCTACTATAATTGCAATTTATTCTAAAAATAATTATCAACTTCACCTTACTCCTTCTACCCCATCCCATACAAATTTCACGAAATTTTGAAATTTAAATTAAATTATTTTTCTTCGAAACTGTTAAAGCTATCGACTTGATATTTTGTATAGCGTATACAAATAAAAATATTAATAATGCAAAAAAAATTTGTTTTGACCCGAACACTCCTTCTACCCCCTCCCATACAAATGCATAATTTTTGTTAAATGCATTTTATCGATTTCCACTCAAACTAGAAAAAATACAAACTTCAAATTTTGCCAGAATTTGTTTCTTAATAATTGAAATAAGTGTTAGAAAAAATTATCAGCTCCACTTCACTCCTTCTGCCACCTCCCATACAAATATCTGTATTGTAAATTCAATAAAAGCATTTCTCCTTCAAGTATATGAGAGCTATCCACTTTGAAATTGAATCAAAGCATGGTGATAAGGATGAGGATGATGATAAGCATTTTCAAAATCATCTTAAATGCTCCACTTCCTCTGCCACCTACCATACAAATACCCCAATTTCAGGAAAATTATGACCAATTTCTTAAAAAATAATGAAAACTAAAAACTTTAAATTCAGCAAAAAACAGAGAGAGCTATTAGCCTTTGCGGTTCATCCCTATTTCTTCTATGGAAGTCGCAAATTACATTAAATAGTTCACTTGATTCAAACACCACATCCTTTCGCTTTCTGGCAGGCACTGGTACTGATACTGAAAATTAAACTTTATTTTCTATTTAAGAAATGTCTTAAAAACGACATTTCTCTTAGCATTAAGAAATGTTTGTTAACGAATTTTTCATAAAAATTTAACCCCTTCAATTTTACCTACACAATGAACTCAACGCGTTATTCTGAGCTATATAAAGGACCTTGGATACATATTTGACAATAAACTAAAGTTTAAGAATCACTATGCCACAGTATCAGCTAGAGCCTATCACCTCTTTGGGTTTTATTGCATTCCACCTCTTCTTCTCGAGTATAACTGTTGCAGTCCTACTGTTCAAAACGTCAATTCGTACTATTTTAGGGAACTTTTGGAATTCCGATTATCGGTGTGATATTGAACTTATTTAATCTGCCATACAAACAATTTAATAGCTCCATATTCTATCACTTTCAAAAACCGACAGTTCCTTTAATCTTATTTAATGTAGTGCAGACGGAATTGCCACACAGTTGCCTTGAACAACACTGATTGATATTGTGACGACAATCATTAACGTCTACATCCAAGCTTAACGCTAGTCGTAAGGACGCCCAACGTATCTCAGTGAATGATACCAGTCTATACTCCTTTGAGTGTTCTGCATTCTCACTAGTAAGAGGAAGGCCTATCTTAAACCTTTCCCAATCTTTGGGTCATGGGACCTGGTTGATACGCAACTCCACGTCGAGGACAAGGTTTGCACTAGGCATTCCAAGAAACTGTATACTGTACAGTACAGCAGTACAGATAACGCTCTAACTCGTGATGTAGGTGGTAAACCACAGCCACTACGTGTACCCTGAAGGGACCTCACCATGGCCGTATTGGTTTGCCCGCACCACGTCGCATCGACGAGTCTCAATTCTTGCTCACTCATCGTACGATCATGAGATGTTCAATCATACCTTAATTTTGCTCAGATTTTGCTTCCGTCGTGTCCTACATCTATGGTGGGCGATTCCAAAGTGTCACTTCGGACCTTCTGGTTGCTAGTTTCTTGCTCATTTTGCTTCAAATTGACTACGGTCATGACTACTAAGCCGTCCCGGCTATACCGAGCCCCTGCTTTTCGCACACTTCAGACAGACACATTATCAACAATTTTCAACCTGTCAATATCAGTTACTTTGACATCACTTAGTCAGCTACTTGGCCGTCCCGGCTATACCGAGCCCCTGCTTTTCGCATCTTTTGGTCCGCTACTATTCTTATCAGTTGCATCAGTTTTATCATCCACTTTCGCTCAATTTGCAAACGTCTTACTCATCATTTTACACACCATTTTACAGCATTTTCCCACATTTTTACAACATTTTTACATCATTTTTGCAGCATTTATACAGCATTTTTGCATCAATTTTGTACCAGTTTCAGCTTCAAATTTTCTCATTCATTTTACTACTAAGCCGTCCCGGCTATACTGGACCCCTGCTTTTCACATCGTTATTTGCTACTTGTTTTTGTTCATTAGTTTTCCATTTTCACATCCTTCAGTTCACTACTAGGCCGTCCCCTGCCTTTCGCGTTCTTCAATTGGCTACAATTTTTGCACACCACTTATCATCTTTCATTGAGACCGAATCGATATAACATAGTACAGGGTTGCCTCCCGTAGTACGAAGTTTAAAGTCCTTGGTGGGGACCGCCGTGAAGCAGGCACTTCACTACGATTTAAGTTCACGCATAACTTTGATACCGATCGATCAGCTCGGGTTCGTGGAGTTGCCACGCTCCAAAAGAAGTTACTGGAATTGTCTTAGCTTTCTGGATCAGCACTTACTTCCCTGCGATTGATAGGTTTCAGAGCCGATGCCAAGCGTTCGACTTTCTCCCCCCTATCTTGATAGGTTGCGGAGCCGTCAGTCAACTGTTCGACTTTCTCTCCCCCCCCCATCTGTAGATCTCTTAGTGTTAACCGGTCTGCACCACGCAGAGGTGGATCTAATCCGCAGACCTTGATAAGCCGATAGTCCTATGCATCCTGATTGGAATGATGAGAAACAGTCTTCTCCATAAGGTGCGATCCTGAGCATCAGCCTTTAGTTGTCGCCAGTACTTGTTTATTCCTCTGGCTTGCTGCTCAACTGCTCGCTTCCATGTGTTTTATAGCCAAATAACCTGATGTCTTCTCTGAGGATTATATTCCAGAGCTTGTCTTGCGTGGGTGTCCATAAAGTGTAACCGATCCTCTGCTATTTCCACCTTTGAGTCTCATTGCCTATTTTAGTCTGCCTAGTTGTACTCCAAAGTTTGATATCAGAGATCACTTCTGCTCAGAATATCCCTAAACTGCGTCAAAGGGTTCACGAAAGTTTGCAGTTTCTTGGTAAGACGAACGATCACTTTGCATGTAGTACAGCCAAATAGCAACATGAATTTGGCGCATGGGTCAAACACTCGCAGCTTCATGTAAAGGGAAATCTCTCTTAAACGGATGAGCTTCATCGATACAAGCCACAATATCCCTTTTGGCTGCACCGTCCACGGTGACAATGCTTATAAGGTAACGAAAATCGTACACCTCTTCTACTGCTTGTCCGTTAAAAATAATCGGTGTGCTTACTCTCGAACTGCTATGCATGTAATTGGTTTTGTGCACTTATTCAGTCCTAGATCTTTGCATTTTGAATGCAACGAGCGAATATTTGACTCCAAGTCCGAATGGTTAGGTGCAAGAAAGTACTCGTGATCAGCATAAAAAAAGGTGACATAAGATTTTAAACAGTCCCCACCGAAGGATTTTTTCTTCCCCACCCTCGAATCCAACTTTTAATTATGTCACCTATTACTACCAGAAACAGGGCTGGTGACATTCAGACTGCTATTTAAATCTGAGATGAACTAATGGTCATAATGAAGGAAGGGGAATTCAAACTTCGGAAGTAGTTGTCCAATTCCGAGGAACTTCTATCCAACCCAACCCGACCAATTGTACTCGGAAGACCTTGAGAAGCATGCGACTCCAAAAGTTGTTCATGGTAGCGATATCAAGATTCTTAACATAACTTCGGATCCAGCAACCAACTGTTTTCAATTTTGTTTCAGTCTTGAAACTTGTCAAACTTCTGCTACAAAGAGATGCAATTTATCTGCCATCAGTCGGTAGTACGACCTATTCGAATGATTAGCACCTTTTACCATTATGTCAAAAATTTCCTTTCAATTCTTGGGAAATTGAATGAACAATGGATAAAAATCCGCAAAGAACTTGCAGACTTGCAAATTCAACCGCTGGGTTGCCACCGCCAAGACATATTCAGGCCTAGAATTGCATGGTTTTTGCGACGCTTCTTTAAACGCATACGGAGGTACTTTTTACGTACGAGTCGTAACCGATATGCACAGCATCGAAGTGAATCTGTTGGCTGATAAAACTACGGTAAGTACACTAAAAAGTGTTTCATTACCCAGATTAGTATTGTGCGGAGCAGTTCTTCTAGCTGACCTCGTGGTCTCAGTTCACGACAAACTCAATTTTAGTACCATACATGTGCAGCTTTGGTACGTACCACTGTCGCACTGTTCTGGCTAAAGGAACACCCCAGCAAGTGCCAACACGAGAAGCTACCACAAGGCGTCTGTCATCATAACTAGAGATAACTAGAGGAATTATCGCTACTGCACTTATCTCAATTGATTCTTGGTGATTTGGGCTTTCCTGGCTCAAGAAAAATTCTAATTTCTGGCCGAAGTCATCACATTTTGTCAGTAGTGAAGCAAAAAAAACAAGAAGAACAAGATTTCCAAACAACTACTAGCTATCCCTTCGAAATCAAGCATCAAACAACTGGAGAACTACTCCTCGTTTTCTACTAGTAGTACTATTCACGACGATGCGGTTCTACAACAACGTGCGAGCCGAGGATAAACGAATCCGACCGCTCAGAATGACGGAGATCGACGGAATCATTTAGCCCTCGTTCTTTTCAACCAAAATATAATACATACTTTAACAAAAAGAATGCCGCACCGAATAGCAGCAAACTTTCGAAACTCAGGCCATTC
This sequence comes from Chorisops tibialis, assembly GCA_963669355.1. NCBI lineage: Eukaryota > Metazoa > Arthropoda > Insecta > Diptera > Stratiomyidae > Chorisops > Chorisops tibialis. The sequence continues at coordinate 162,801,459 of OY770263.1, read as the reverse complement.
GTGAACCAGGGTCAAGGTTTAAGAGTCGAAAGGCGACTCAATCACAGCTGCCATTACGAGGAGAAACATCCTATTAGTCTTCCGAAGGAGAGCAACCTAACGCGATTACTGGTTCGCCAGACTTTAAGCGTCACATTACAAGGCTCGAGGTACTGGATCATTGGCTGTCGCATTTTAGTCAATCAAACACTATGACATTGCGTAGTATGCAGTCGAGCCTTCATGAGACATCAGCTTATGGCAGATCTTCCAATCGATCGAGTGACTCCTGCGAAGCCATTCACTCAGGTACGGACAATGCCGTCCATTTTTTCGTTAAGCCACGAAAGAGAAACCGAAGGGTCTCAAAAATCTACTTCGGCATCTTCGATTGTTTCGTCACTAACCGCAGATGCCTACGTAATTGCCTTTCGCCGTTTTTGTCGAGGATGGTGCGCTAAACTCTACAGCGATAAAGCACGTAACTTTGTGGCCGCCGAAAAGTAACTAACCAAACATATCAAAGATCTAATAAAATCGCCCGAAACGTCTGATAGTCTGTGAAGGGAAGGCTCAGAAAAGAGCGTCATTCCTCCCTGATCAACACACATCAGTCGCCTTTGAAAGGCTAGTGCAATGGCTTTCAAACACCACTTTAAACGAATCGACGCGACAAAAATTACACTTTCTAATATCTTCACTACAAATGCAGATAGGAAACTAAAAATCATCACAGGTATAGAATGGGTTATGACACATGGGACATTAAGCTACATCATTGAAACTTAAAACATATACTAAGCTATAATAGCAAAATATATATGAAAGATATAAACATTGGTCATAGCAGTAGTGGATGGAAATGGAGAGAATTTCGCAAATGGTGCACTCTTCAAAATTTCAAACCATTATCTCTTAAAATCGAGTCCAGATGTCAAATCGAAAATTCTTCAAATTGTAGAACTACATAGTTTTGATTTTAGTAAACAATTTAAGTTGGGGTTGTAAGGGGAGCGAGGTGGTAAGTGAAAATTTCGAAAATTTTTTGTGATTTTTTTAGGGCTCGGGTGAGAGATACAAAGCTTAAATTTTGTGCGATGATAAATCTATTTGAAATACAACAAAAAAAAAAATTATCTGCTTCGCAATTGTTATGCACCGACCCGAAGGTTTAACGTTCACTAGATGTTTCATCTCCAATGAAAAAACCGAAAATTTTTGAATGAAACTTTAAGATAGAAACTTGAAAATTTGTAAAATTCATTTAAAAAAAACCACTAAAAGTATGAAATATTAACTGATCGAATACCTTCAAAAACTCCCCCTCCATCCCGATTCAAAACTATATTTTCGACCATTTCTAAGAAATCAATTATCACCTTACTATTTAAAGCTATAAATTTGATATTTTGCATAAAAACTTTTAAAAGTAGTTGAAACGAAATTGTGTAAAAAGTTTTGAGATCACGCCTGCCCTCCTACCTTTTCCCATACAACTAATGACCAACAAATTAACTTGAAATTTTGTACGAACAACTTTCAAGAGAAACAAAATAAAGCAGCATTACAAATTTTACGATTTCCTTGTCCCCCACTACCCCTCCTATACAAATGCTTGGTTTCATGAATGTAATATATACCGAATTTGATGAAAATTTTTTACAATTTCGTCTATGAAACTGAGATTCTATACAGAGGATATTGGACGTGATTCAAGCAAGCAATTCAAAAATTATTAACATTTACCCACCCTTACTATCACCCCTTCCCTCATAAAAACCCAAACTTGCATAAATAAACGAATGAAATATTGATTACATATATGTACTAAAGCTCTTGATCGCATCTGCAGTTAAGTGTTAAATTGACAGCATTTCCGAACCACTCTAACCTGCATATTGACTTTCCACGCATCCTCAACTTGTCGCAAGAGTAATAAAGTTGCATCCGACTTTTTGGCAATATCTGATACACTATGTGCAATGGAAAAGGGACATCAAATTGATGCAATATACACAGACTTTAGTAAAGCTTTCGATCGAATTGATCACAATATCCTGACTTTAAAATTAAGAAAAATTGGTGTGACTGGGTCCTTACTTGATTGGCTTAAATCCTATCTTAGCAACAGGACTCAATTTGTTAAGTTTCAGGGCTTTATTTCCAAGGAAATAGGCGTTTCGTCGGGTGTACCGCAAGGAAGTCACTTAGGACCTCTCTTATTTAATATTTTCATTGCAGATCTTTCGGAAGTATTAGAAGGTATTCCACATTTGTTATACGCTGATGATCTAAAAATATATCATGTCATATCCTCCCTCGCAGATGCTGTATTCCTGCAATCCAAGATTATTGCTCTAAATGTGTGGTGCAGCCAGAACAAGTTAGAGCTTAATGTCGGTAAATGTCACGTGATAAGTTTCTCACGCAAAAAAAACACATGCTACCATAACTACTTCCTAAATGGTACTGAACTTCATCGAGTAGGACAAATTGAGGAGTTGGGCATTCTACTCGACACTGAATTCTGCTTTAAATCGCACTACAACAGTATAATCTCAAGAGCCAATAAACTTCTCGGGTTCATTAAGAGGAGAGCTAAGGAGTTCAAGAATGTTTGGGTCACCAAATTATTATTCTGCTCTCTTGTTCTCTTGTTCTTTTGGAATATGCATGTCCCATTTGGGAACCTTTTTTCCAGATTTACTGTAACAGAATAGAATCAATCCAAAAGCAATTCCTTCTGTTTGCTCTTAGGGACTTGTATGATCCGAGAGACTTCGAGAACCTCCCACACTATGCAGTTAGGCTACATTTGTTAAATCTTTTACCTCTTAGTTCTAGAAGAACTATGCTCACATCTTGTTTTACCTTAGACGTTTTGAATGGCGATATTAAGGTTGACCACCTTAAAAATAAAATCAGACTCTATGACGATGTCAGGCTGACGAGACATTCAAAACCTCTTAAGGAATACCTACATCGTACTGACTACGGTCAAAACGAACCAATTAACAGGTGTTGTAGAACTTTTAACAAATTCAGTGTGCACTACACACCTCCAATTAGTAAGCCAGCACACAAACTGAGGCTGCCTTATGCCTTATCAGACAATCCACTTCCTTTTTCATAATCCTTCCACCAGTGCCTATCATACTAATTGTATTATAATTTAAATTGTATTAAGTTATGTTATTATGTTATTATGTATACATTGTCTTGTTTGATAAATAAATAAATTAAAATTAAAATTTATTTGGTATTGTACATATTTCTAAAACAGTAACAAAAATTTGTTAAATATTACTTTTTTAAATGCTTTTATTTATAGTATAAACTTTTTCGTTATTTGCTATGTATGTATGTAAAGATGAACTTGTAAAGTTCACAATTTTGTTTACTTCATAAGAATAAAATGTAGCTTTTTTCACTAGAATCTTGGAAAATAGGTCCATTCTCTAAAGCGTAGCCCATTTCGGTGCAACTTACAATTACGTTTATAATTCTCACACTTCCAAATCAATAATATTTTTCTTCTTAAAATTGTATTGAGAGGCTTACGGTGCGATTCAATTGCATTGGACTCGGCAGTTTATAGTATTCTTGATCGTGAAAGACCTTATTATTGTCTTATATAGTTTAAGTTTAGTTTTCCCGTGTATGTTCCAGTTTTTGATTATTGAAATTACCGTCTTATTTGCTATCATAATCCACCTTTTAATTTCCCTAGGTTCGCTTTCATTACTCGATAGATCTGCCCTTAGGTAAATTAAGTTGTCTACGTTTTCTAGGCTAGAAGGTACTCTCTACAAAAATATCTGATTGGCATTTTTATACTCTAGATGAAATCTGAGAGTATTATAAGTTTGCTTTAAAGTTTGTAACGCTAAGAAATAAGGCTCGGAGAAAAAAATTAATGATACAGAAGTTCATATAATCACTCAAAAATAACAAAACCGGATGTCCGACCGTCCGTGCGCTCTCTAGCTTGAGAGCGCTAGCTAGATACTTCAAATTTTGTACACGTTTTTTTTGATGAAAAAGTAAAAAAAAATGCTCCAGCCCTTCTACCCCCTCCCATACCAAATGACACAATTAAGCCATTTTATAATAAATGGGCTTGCTCGAAAAGAATAAAAGTTATTGAAATTAAATTTGGAGCACATTACTTTTATGATGACTTCAATCTACCGTATAAAATTTATGCGTGTCCTCCCCTCCTTCCACCACCTCCCATACAAACTGAACTATTTCATGAAATGCTGTAAACCAATTTACTCAATGCATATAAAATTTATCAAGCTGAAATTACGCAAAAAATATTTATTTACAATTATTAGTTGGACCAAACAAAATTAAATGATTAGCTTCACCCCTTCTACACCCTCCCATACAAAATGACACAATTTCGCAATTCGGCAATAAACGGATTCGCTCAAAAAGTATGAAAGCTATTAGTCTAAAATTTGGAATATTTTACTTTTAAAATGGTTGCAAGGTACCATATAAAAATTATGTGTATACTCCCCCTCCTTCCACCACCTTCCATACAAACTGCACTTTTTCATGAAATATTCTTTACCAATTTAGTCAGTGCGAATAAAGTTTAGCGAGCTGAAATTGTGCACTAAATATTTATTTCCAATTATTAGTAGGACCAAAAAACGTTAAATGATTAGCTTCACCCCTTCTACTCCCTCCCATACAAAATGACACAATTTCGGCAATAAACGCTAAATTTAAAATTTAGAATATATTACTTTTATAATGATTTCAAACTACCATAAAACCTTCCAGACAAACTGCACTTTTAAACCACTTCCACTACAAAATTTCATGAAATCAAAAAAATTATCTTTCATCTAGAGTATCGCACGATTGGGCTCTATGCCCAATCGTAGTCCTGCTTTGTTTTTTTCTAGTTTGTGTCATAATTATACTCTAGATGGAATCTGACAGTATATTGTAACGCTAAGAAATAACGCTCGCACAGAGCCGCCAAGGGTACAGAAATATTTGTTGTCGGTCAAAAACCTCGATTCCGAGGTGCTATCTGTCCGTCTGTCCGTCTGTCTGTCTGTCTGTCTGTCTGTCCGTCTGTGCGTCTCTCTACAGCATAACTCTCGAAAGCTTTGAGCTATGGTGCTGAAAATTTTTGTGTGTCATTTTTAGCAAAAAAGTAACTTTAAGTTCGTGAATGGGCTACATCCCCCCACTCCTTCTACCCCCTCCCATACAATTTTCATGAAATTTCGAAATAAAAAGAAATTGATTTTTCTATGAAACTATTCAAGCTATCGACTTGAAATTTAGGTCAAAGTATTATAATATAGATATCACTAATACCACGGAATATTGACCCGATCCCCTTACTCCTTCTACCCCCTCCCATACAAATGCATAATTTTTGTTAAATGAATTTTATCAATTTCCATTCAAACTAGAAAGTACAAACTTACAATTTTGCTAGAATTTGTTTCTTAATAATTAAAATAAGTGTTAGAAAAAATTATCAGTTCCGCTTCACTCCTTCTACCACCTCCCATACAAATATCTCTATTTTAAATTCAAGAAAAGCATTTCTCCTTCGAATATATGAGAGCTATCGACTTTGAAATTGAATCAAAGCATGGTGATAAGGATGATGATAAGCAGTTTCAAAATCATCTTAAGCGCTCCACTTCCTCTGCCACCTCCCATACAAATGCCCAAAATTCAGAAAATCTATGACCAATTTCTTTAAGCCCAATCATAATTCTGTTGTGTTTTTTATTCAAATCGTATAAAATCATTATATTTGGCCCGTTTAGTTCGTATTGACCGTTCCGTTATTATTTTATAACGTTGATTTTTTCGCTCTAATGCATCGTAGCATCCTTTGACGAACCAATTCTTTCTTTGGCACGGGGTTGTTGTCCTATTATCTTCTCTGCAAAGGATGTAATGCCATCATTCATATAAATTTTGCCACATTTCTTCTATTGGCGTACTAGTGTAGCTGTTCACCAATGTCGGGATGCATCACTTCAAGGCTGATACATATTCCGCTACTATTTTCTCGTCCTTGAGCTCTCCAATGTCGAATTTAGGAACCGGTATTGTTTTTGAGTGTCCTCGGTTTGCGATTTGACATAGGATTTTAGTCTTTATCAAACAATGAACTGTATCTATCGCAATTAGCCCGTCCACATGTACGCACGCCGAGAATGCAGGTGGTTTCTCTATTAGAACGTGGTCTATTTGATTGAATATTCTTCCGTCGGGTGATGCTCACGTTCTCTTATGAATGTCACGATGCGGGAAGCATGTCGAGCTTACAATAAAGTTTTTTCTGCTGGCGAAATCAGTCTGCCTCTCACCGTTATCGTTACTAATGACATGGAGACTGTGCCTTCCAATTGTCTCTATGGGAGTCTCTTCTTTGTCCACTTTCGCGTTAAGGTCATATTTATATATTCATCAATGGCGCGACAGCCCAAATCGGGCCCTGGCCTCCTGAAGTCGTCGCTTCTAATCGTCTCGATCCAAAGACCGCGTCTTCCAGCTGCTAATTTTTAAGATGGCTTTGCTATCTTCATCAAACGAGTCTTCCCATCGCTTGCGTGGTTTGCCTACTGGCCGGTTACCACTCGCTTTGCCTTTCAGAGCACGTTTGGGGATTTTTCTGTCTTCCATTCGCTCTACATGGCCAACCCACTGCAATTTACGTAGCTTGATGAACGTTGAAGCTTCTGGCTCATCGTAGAATTTATACAACTCATGGTTGTATCTTATTCGCCATTCCGTTCCATCCTTCACAGGTCTCAAAATTCTTCGGAGGACCTTTCTTTTAAATGCGTTAACTGCTTTTTTGGAAGTTCGTGTTAATGTCCATGTCTCGCTGCATAACAGAGCACAGATCGTACAATAGTTTTATATATCCGCAGCTTATTATTCCTGTGCACTTTCGTGGATTTCATTATTGGAAGTACCGAATAATATGTCTTCTAGTATTATCCGTCGTTTGATTTCATCTGTTTCATTACCGTCCTGTGCTATATTAGCCCCAAGATATAAGAAATTGTCCACATTCTCAAAATTATATTCCGCAATTGTTATGTTTTGTCTGATAGGCGCTCTCCTTCTTGTTTGCGTCATTACTTTTGTTTTGTTTTCGTTAATGCGCAACCCGACTTCTTTTGCGGCGGAGTCAAGATTGACAAATACCTCCTTAGCACTAGGGAAGGATCTTGCTAGGATATTAATGTCGTCAGCGTACGCTACTAGTTGGGTGGACTTGAATAGTAGTGTCCCGTTGGTTTCGACTGGGATTTTTCGGACGACATACTCTAGTGCCAAGTTGAAAAGCATGGGGGCTAGTCCATCTCCCTGCTTTAAACCACATTCCGTTCGAAAGCTGGTTGTGGAATCGGTTTGTATCTCACTTGGGATTCAGTGTTCGTCATTGTGAGTCTTGTTAGTCGGACTAGTTTTGGAGGAGTTCCAAAGTCAAGCATGATTTGGTACAGTACGCTTCTGTCGATACTGTTGTATGCTTGTTTAAAATCTACTAAGATTTGGTTCACGTCTGTGTTATATTCCCAGCATTTTTCAAGCACCTGTTTCACCGAGAATATCTGGTCTGTTGTAGATCGTCCGGTTCTGAATCCGCCTTGGTATTCGCAAATTATTTGATTAGTATAGGGCTTAAGACGACGTTCAATTATTTTTGTCAGTATTTTATAGGACGTACAATACAATGATATTCCTCTGTAATTCTCACAGCAGAGTTTGTCTCCTCTCTTGTAAATTTGACATTTAATACTTTTTGGCCAATCGTCGGGTATGATTTCCTGTGTCCAAATTTTGCATATCATGTTGTGCAGTATTTCTGCGACACAATTTCCACCGTTTTTCAGAAGTTCTACTAATATTTCGTCTATTCCCGGCGCTTTGTTTAGTTTCTGGTCACATAGGGCTGATTTGATTTCAGCAAGCTTGGGTAGTGTCGATGATGGTTCATCTGCGTCAATTGAGGCTTCAATTGAAATGTTGTCTGTTGTGATCGGTGCTAATGGGGTGGGATTCAAAAGATGTTCAAAGTATGAAGCCCATCTCCTTTTGATTTCTTCTGTGTCGCTGATGATATTGCCCTCTGCGTCTTTCCAGAGACTGTTTTTTGGCTTATATCCCTTTTTTCAATCTTTTACTATTGCGTATGCGTCCCGCGTTTTATTTTTTCTCATGTCGTCATCCATTTTTTGTATTTTGTCATTATGGTATACTTCCTTTGTTTTCGTCTGCAAGTCTTTTTCGCATATCACCTAAGCTCGTCATATCTTTCTTTTTTGGCTCGTGTTGGTCGTTCAGTAAAAATTTTGTAAGATTCGTTCTTTCTATGTATTGCGTCGCGACATTCTTGGTCGAACCAATCATTATTTTTTCGCCGTGCTTGATATCTTCCGCGGAGGATTTGATGCCGTCTCGTATTTTCATCCACGCATTATCCACTGGCATATTTTGGATATTTTCATATATTGGTGTCAGGTGTTTATTACATGCTAACATGCAAGCCTGCGCCACCGTTTCGTCGATAAGCTTGTCGACATTGAATTTGCGAGCTCTACTCGTTTTCGAATATCCACGACAAGCTTTTTTGCAACGATAATAGATGATGTCTAAAATATCACAGAAGTATTCCTTCTTTCGCCTTTTTAAGCTGTATATAAGCACTGCTGTAGTTCCATCTCAAGTCGGGAGTTTTTTGGTTGACATAGAGTCGAGAGATGATTGCCGATTTGGGATATTTCTGATCGCTAACTTTGTCCCATGTGTGTTGCCACATCCAGAGTTTCTTACCGCTTTGCGCATGTACCACAGATTCTTCAGCATATATTAGAAATTTGTTCCTGGTCTCCAATTGGCGTTTAGTCTGCACATTTCACACCCGACTTGTCGCTTTTTTAGTTGGAGTCTCATAATTCATTCACATTAAGCCTGCATTTCATTTAAAGAATTTGTCGTCAGACAGCTGCTGTGTACAATGTCAAGCAGACACCAAGTGGTGTTTGGTTCTCATGTCAGCGCCACGCTTCATCCGCACAGCGAGGAGATATCTTTTTCATTGACGACTTATTGCCAAATAGTTGATTTGATTCTGAGCAACATCAGGGGAAACCTAAGATGTTTTATGGTTTAAGAGTCCCTTCGATGACTATTTTCCGAGTACTAACATACAAAACTCAAAGTGAAAAAAGTCTCTATTTCATCCACCTTTTTTTGCCCTTAATTTTCTCCCAACCATTGTTATTTCGTTTGTAAAATTCCTTTCAAAAATCACTTCACTGTTTCCGACTACTTTCCGGCTACAATAATAATAATAATGGCAACTTATATTCCAAACAGAGAGCTTAAAATGACGTGCATAATTGATTTAACGTATTAAATTTCTGCCCTACAACGAAACCGAGATTAAAGCCCAAACAATGCAGTTTTAATGCAATAAACCTACCTCCGAAAAATTAAATGAGACAATTATAAACAATTCCTGTCCGCAGTATTAAATTGAAACCACTTGTTTAACTAAGTAGGGAAAGCCAGGCGTTGGTGTGAATACACGTAAGTATGTGATATCGTGTGACTCGACCTGGGTTCCTCAATTCAAACAGAGGAGATTGTGCGGGAGTCCGAAATAATAACATTTATAAATATCTCTCATCCAGAATGGCGCGATATGAACATATTTAATTTTGTCCAAGCCTATGAGATTTACATTAATTTCGAACGGTTGATAGTGCGTAGCCATTGTTCGGTTTGTCCTACATGTCACACCAGGATTAAAATTATATAGGAAAACATTGAAATGAATTATTTAAAGCCGAAAGGTGGATTGCTAGTCTCTGTACGTGAACGACCACCCCCGGAGGTGCATAATACAAATTGAATGTTTTACAGTGACGCCTTTCGAGGTTTCGAGTCTCCCGCAACATACAAAAACTATTTAAACATTCAGGTGTTCCCGGAACATTCACTAGTTTCATCATTTATTATTTCTGAAATATACCTATGACTAGTCGCTATGTTATTTGGATTTGTTTTTTTTTTTTTAATTTTTTCCGCGCCACAGGCAGAATGCTTGTAAAAACCACAAAAAGGGATATGCAGGTTTTTAGGAATTTTATGCACGACTTCAATTTGAATAAAAATTCCATATCCTCTTTTCCAGGTAGCTATAAGCATTGTTATCCTTTTCAATAAAATATATTGATTTAATTTTTTTTCGTTCGATCGAAGTGATGCTACAAAATAAATTTGTCAATTAAAAATTTATTTAAAAGGTTTTTTTTTTTAATTGAATAATTAATTTATTAATATTTCCACGAGATTAAAAGTAACCTACAGATATGTGTGATTATGTGCTTTTTTATGTGAAATAATGACAGATATCAGACGGAATCCTCCAGGAATGGAAAGCTGACATCAGCATTTCGAAAAATTAAGACATCACGTTCTCAATAAAAACAATTTCTCAACGATAATTTTTTCTTTTCGGTTTTCTTTATTTGCTCGAATAAAGTATAAATAAATTTATCGCTCTAAATCGTACAACAAACATTCAAGAACCATTCATAATATTTATTGCATCTAGATGCCAGGTTTGCACATACTAACAAAAGAGATATGAAATCCTGTTAAGCAGAATTCCTGCTTTTCTTACCGTTCTCACCTGCGAACAGAATAAAATGAAGACAATTTTCTCGGTGTATTTTCCTCCCCTTGCCCACTACAATTCTCTTTCCTAATTACACCTCATAATATCGTTCGTTTCTATCATTAACATAACTCAAAATATATACTACAATTCTTACGAAGCAGTTTAATGAAACCGTTTCACCGATTGCGGGTTTCACATTTCGAAATGCGAAACAAGAGTCTCGCTTGTAAAGCGTTTCATTTCGGGTCATAAAAATACTGGCTGGCAGGTTGGTGCGGAGGGTCGTCGAGAACACCGTGAAATATTGCTACAATTTATTAAAAGATTCCTTAGTTGTGGTAGTGTTGGCGGCAGCGGTGGTGGTAGTGATGATGATGACGGCTGTGGATGAGCACCCTCTCGAGACGATCCACAAAATACCACCCTTCTCGCTGCCATACCCCATTTGGTATTATTGCAAAAGGCGAGTAAGACTATCCACGAAATATGAAGTGAAAGTATTTGCCTGGGTACTACTAATATATGCTAGTACTATCTATATATAGCTATCATTTGCCACAGTCAAAAGGATATTCCAACATCGTCGGGTTAAGCATAAGTTTCCGGATATTCCGGGGGAGCAAAGAGAATACTGGCTGTAATCCGGTAACCGGGATGATATGCGGTTGCCCTCGCATATTGTGGGGAAATGCTCCGAGATGCTATGAAGTAGCGAAATATGGGAGAGTAAAATGCCATATCGCAAGTGTTTATTCCGTTCTTGTAATAAAAACGAATTTATCTTGAATATGGACGGCTATCATGGAATGAGGGGGATTTTCATCAACATCAAGCGGTACAATTACTGGGAAATCGTAGTGAATTTCTCGCGCTGATATATACTACCACCCTCCACAGAATTGCGACCGAGCAGTATATCGAATCATTATTTCACCGTAGGAGGGTGCCTGGATTCTTGATGAGTTTAATACTATTACGGAATTACCAAGCCGCAGAGTGGATGGTGAAGGATGTGCATAGTGCCTTTTTTTGCATTATTACGGAATGTTCCAGGGAATCCCTCTTCCTACCTACTTCTGCTCCCTCCACTCGTTCGTCACCGCACAACACTAAGGATATTTAGAAGGGATCATTATTATGCTTTCGCTTTCTGAACTAAATATGGTTAAGTTATCATGCACTTAAGATTGTGCCTTAAGTAGGTTGTGTAAGTCTTTAAGGATACTTCCGACTCCCAACTCGCAGAGTAATGGTGTGATTCGCCTGAATGGTTATTACAGGCCATTATTTTGATGAATCCTACAATAGTGTAATGGAATGATAATGTTTTACTTTATTTCACCAAAGCAGGAAAGTAATCGGTTGCAACTAAACTTTGAGATCATCCAAATTGTAGCCAGAAAACAAATTAACTTTCTGCAAGGACTCCTATTAAATTCGAACAACATTTTCATCTGCAAGCCAATTAAACTTTTTACTTAACCGAAATTATAGCAGAAAGCATGAATATTAAGGTCCTCGCAAAAACCTTTACAATCCATTATTCCAGAGCAATAGTTAGAAAATCTCTAGAACAAGATGGATCACTGCCGCCGTTACACATGTTATGCACTCGTCTTATCCGCAACTTACTTAGAAATTCTATACACAAAGTTTCGATAGTCGAATTTTGATGAAAGCTTCTTCCTCGGCTTCCATTTTGAAGATGTCTATACAAAATATAGGAGTGTCTTAAGCAAACGTATGGTTCCCATTTATAGGAGAACCACTTAACAATCAATACTTCGTAAGATTTCAGGCATCCTTAAGTTTCTATGGTATGTATACACAGGAACCGATGAAAGTTATAAATTTGTCATTTTATCACGATGATAGAACAAGAAGCATCCTGGCTTTCATATGCTTCACTTCAGAACTACATTGAAATTTTGTTTGCGACGATTTTAAACAATAGGCTTTTGATCGTCGAGGCACATCCTGTGTATGCCAAAAGTGACAGACAGAACTTAAGTAAAGTCGATTATCTAAGGAACGAAAACTAATAGAGATGATAGTTGTGCAGAGCGAAAAGTTCCAGAGTGAACTCGTTCATTGTTATTGAGAAATTTTATAGGAAAATATTGGTAACATCATATCCCCATACATACATCTGTAAGCTCTACCTTGTAACCTCATCAATAAACGAAAATTAATGATTTCATAAGGAGGGCATCGGATTCTAAGTGACACACGAAATGATGTATAGATTCGCTATATGAAATCCGACTTGCCAAAATGTTAATATTTGATGATGGAAGCGTACCGAGCTCTACTTCCTTCCTGGCTGTTTGGCTCTAGGAGGAATGCTCCTTCTCATACGAAACGAACAAGACGACGTGACAAGGCAGTTCTACCATTTCGGAGACGACGAATGATGAATGAGCTTTCGGATATGTTAAGGATATTGAAGGATAGTGAAATTGATATGACGATGATCGAAATTCAGTGACATATCTCTTCCAATTAGCAGGATTATCCGATTACGGTCGAGTTAAGTATAAGATCATTTTATTGAATGAGGTGGATTAATGCTGAATGTATGAGTGGTAGCGGGTAGAAAGTCAAATTTTATCGGTAGTTTGAAGATTGATATGATTGGAGATGGTTAAGAATTTTTAATGCTATTCGTTATTTTGAGTAAAATGAAATTGTCTCAACGGATGTATCTGTTGAAATTCGCAGTCTTTTTATAGCAAGTAATTCATTTTACTTTATTATTCCAATAATAAAGTATTGTGATCGACACAGAGAAAAAAAATATGCTACCCTGAAATTTTTTTTTTTGCGTTTCATAACTAAATTAGCCTAAAAATGCAAAAAAAAATCCGTCCCGCCGTACACCGTACGTATGGACTCATATCTCCGAGACCGTTAAGGGTAGAATGTTCGTTTTTGGGTGAATTGTTGACTGGGTGAGTGAGCTCCATTATCTAAATTTTGGGGAAGGGGGAGGCGGGGGAGTCAAAAACTTCACTTTCTAATATCTCCACCTTGAATGCAGATAGGAAGCTGAAAATTAGCAGAGGTACGAAGAGGATTGTGGGGCAAACTCTAAAAATAATTTTATTTATTTATCCATTGGCGTCCGAAAAGGGGGGCTAAGAATGAATTGTCGGCCAAATTTATTTTTCAAATGATTATATCTTCTTCGAACAAGTCCTGGCAACAGCTTAAAGCCGATGCGCAGGATCGCACCTTGTGGAAGAGAGTTGTTTCTGTCCTATGCCCCTATAGGGGGTCTTAACAGGAATTTGATTGATATCTTCGAAATTGCTAATGACAAAAATTCATATTTTGGGACCACTAAGGTGGCATATAGACCTACTAGAATCAAGTTAGAAAGAAGCTAATTATTGTAAGGGGGAGGATCAGGAGGTGTGCAAAAAGAACAATTAAAAATGAATATTTCGACTGTCTCTTAAGCTATGTAATTGAAACATGAAACGTATACTAAGCTTTATTAGCGAAATATGAAAAAAATATAAAATGTGGACATAATAGTAGCGGGGGGGAATGGGGACCATTTCACAAATGGCGCACTTTCCAAAACTACAAATCATTATATCTCAAAATTGAGTACAGATATCAAATTAAAAATTTGTCAGATTATATAGCTATAAAGTTTTTAATTTTGGTAAAAAATTGAGTTCAGGGCTGAAAGGAGAGGGAGGTGGAAGGCAAAAATGTTGAAAATTTTGAGTAATTTTTTAGGACTCTGGTAAAAGACAGAAAGTTTAAATTTTGCACGTCGATACATCTATTTAATATACATAGAAAATAAAGTAATAATTCGTTCCAAAATTGTTATGCACCGAAGTGGGGGTCTAACGTGCACAAGGTGTTTCATGTGTAATGAGAAAAACACATAAACTGAAAAAGTTTGAATGAAATTGTAAGGTAGAAACTTGAAAATATGTTAAATGCACTTAAAAAAAATTATTAAAAGTTTTAAATATTAACTGTCCGAATATCTTCAAAACTTCTACCCCTTCCCATACAAAATTATTATTTCGACCATTTTTAAGAAATCAATTATCACCTAACTATTAAAAGCTATCAATTTGAAATTTTGCACAAAAACTGACGAAAATAATTGAAATGAAATTACGTTAAAAGTTTTGAAATCGGGTTTTTGCATACTCCTGATAAAATATAAATTTTTGTGGCTTAAAGAAATTATTGTCCTTTGTATGGCAGGTACTAGATGGAGGTACGGCTTTGAACAGTTTTTTTCGCATTTAAATAAATTTGAATGAAAAATAACTTATGCAAAAATGTTAATATTGTTGCGAGTTAGGGGTTCGCCGGGATTTCAAGTAAAACACAATTCGTTTAAAAATAAGTGATAATTCATTTATTCGCACTTTAATTCGGTCCTCCGCTTAATTCGCACTTTAATGGCAATACCGCCGCGTACTTTTCTATCGCTTTCCTGGTTTGCGTCTTCCATAAATAGAAGTCGCTGAATAACTAACTCCTCGCTGAAAGCTTTCGTGCTTTTATACATCTTATGACAGTTCTCGAAGCTTCCTTTGGTGTGTATGTGTGAACTATATGTGAACAGTTCTCGAAGCTTCCTTCGGTGTGTATGTGTTATACTGGAAAGCTCTAGATTTTTAATTGTGGATTTCTACATAGTGGAGTATACTGGTCTACATAATTCTTGTCTATTCGAGAGAGATCGAGCTGCGGGGCTGCCATATCTGCACAAAACAATATTCTAGCTCAATGCGTTCTCGATCTAGAGAGCGTACAAACAGACGATCACACATATAGCTTGGGATTTTTTGAATGAAACTAAGTCCGACTCAAATTGATTATTCTTGAGGGGAACGATTTTCGGGTTTCACACTACTACGCTTCACTAAATGAATTGTTTCGCTCTCTGCTAAGGCCTTTATAAGACTGATCGACAGTTTAAATGACTGAGATTTTCCGCACAATGGAGTAAATTGGGTTTGAGAAGGGTAATTAGGGTGCAATTAGTTAACTACGGTCAGGTAATTAAATTAGTAAAAGATTTTCATCATCATCATCAATGGCGCGACAGCCAAAATCGGGCGCTACCTCTTGAAGTAGTCGCTTCCAACCATCTCAATCCAAAGATTGCGACCTCCCGTTGCTAATTTTTAAGATGGTTTTGCTGTCTTAATAAACTGAGTCTTCCCATCACTTGCGTTTTAAAAGTGCGTTTTGGAATGCTTTTTTCTTTCATTCGCTCTACATTACCAGCCCACCGAAGTTTACGTAGATTGATGAACATAAAGCTTATGGCCCGTCGTAGAGTTGATACAACTCATTGTTCCAGAGCCAATTGTCGGCCGAATTTTTTTTTCAAATGATTATATCTTCGAAATTACTTCCCATAAAAAATTGATATTTTGAGACCGTTAAGATGGTACTAAGATCTACTAGAATCAGTTTAGATAAAAGCTAATTATTGTAAGGGGGAGGGTCAGGGGGGTGCAAAGAAAAACACTTAAAAATCAATATCTCGGCTATTTATTAAGCTGTGTAATTGAATCTTAGAAACTATATTAAACTATACTAGAGAAATACGAGAAAAATATAACATTTGGACAAAATAGTAGGGGGGGAAATGGGGAGCATTTCAAAAATGATTCAATTTCCAAAATTTCAAACCATTATAATTCAAAATGAAGTACAGATATCAAATTCAAATTTTGTCAAATTGTATAACTAGGCAATTTTTAAATTTGGTAAAAATTTTACGTAGGGAGTTGTAAGGGGAGGGAGGTGGCAACGAAAAATATCGAAAATTTTGAGTGATTTTTTAAGGGCTCTGGCGAAAGATAAAAAATTTAAATTTTCCATGTGGATACATCGATTTGTTGTACATACAGAAAAAATAATAAAAATTCCACAATTGTTATGCACCGACCCCCCCTGGTCTACCGTGTACAAGGTGTTTCATGTGCAATGAAAAAACCACATAAACTGAAAATTTTTGAATGAAATTTGAAGGTAAGAACTTGAAAACTTGCGAAATGCATTTAAAAAAGATTTTTAAAAGAATGAAATATTAACTGGTCGAAAACCTTGAAAGCTTCTACTCCCTCCCATACAAAACTGATTTTTTCGACCATTTTTAAGAAATTAATTATCACCTAATTGGTAAAAGCTATCAATTTGAAACTTTACACAAAATCATTTAAAAATAGTCGAAATAGAACTGCGTCAAAATTTTTGAGATCACACTTGCCATTCTACCCCCTCCCATACAAAAGTATGATTTCGACCAATTTCAATAAAACAACTGCTAACCAACAAATTAAAAGCTACGGACTTGAAATTTTGTACGAGCACCTTAAAAAAGAAACAAAAGAAAATTGCGTCACAAATTTTGCGATTCCCCTACCTCTTCTACCCCCTCCCATACAAAATTATTTTTGCGACCATTTTTAGGAAATCAGTTATCAGATAACTCTTAAAAGCTATCAATTTCAAATTTTGCGCAAAAACTTATAAAAATAATTGAAATGATATTATTTTAAAAGTCTTGCAATCACGCTTGCCCTTCTACCCCCTCCCATACAAACGTATCATTTCGACCTATTTCATTGAATCAACTAATAACCAACAAATTAAAAGCTATGAACTTGAAATTTTCTACAAGCAGACTACAAGAGAAAGGAAATAAAATTGCGTCGATTCCCTTACTTCCTCTACCCCCTCCCATACAAATGTTTGGTTTCGTGAATGTAAAATACACCAAATCCTATGAAAATTCTATGCAACTTCGTCTATGAAACTGACATTCTATGCAGAGAATGTTGGACGTGATTAAAGCAATCAATTAAAAATTATTACCATCCATCCACTCTTACTATCACCCCTGACCCCACCCCTCACAAAAACTCAAACTTGGATAAATAACCGAATGAAATATTGATTATATGTACTGGAGCTTTTGAACGTTTCCGCAAAGTGTTGGCAATTGGCAATTGCCCTGCCCAAGAACCCGCTTGCACTTACCTACTTCCCTAACCACTCTAACCTGCATATTGACTTTCCACACATACGCAACTTGTCCCAAGAATAATAAAGTTTCGCCCGACTTGTTGGCAGTTTATTTGGCTTATATCCCTTTTTTAGTCTTTTACTATTGCGTATGCGTCCCGCGTTTTATTTTGTCTCATATCGTCGTCCATTTTTTGTATCTTGTCATTATGGTACTTCCTTTGTTTTCGCCTGCAGGTCTTTTTCGCATATCGCCTAAGCTCGTCATATCTTTCGTTTTTGGCTCGTGTTGGTCGTTCAGTAAAAATTTTGTAAGCCTCATTCTTTCTATCTATTGCGTCGCGACATTCTTGGTCGAACCAATCATTATCATTTCGCCGTGCTTAATACCCTAATACCTCTTCTGCGGAGGATTTGATGCCGTCTCGTATTTTCATCCACGCATTCTCCACTGGCATATTTTAGATATTTTCATATATTGGTGTCAGGTGTTTAAACGACAAAAGCGACTCCAAACTCTCTGCTTCCCCACAATTTTCCACTTGGATGGATTGTGTGTGATCTCATGTCCATGATTTCGCTACCGAGCCATTTCGTTTTTTAGATGGCAGTTATGTTAATGTTGTGTTTTGCCACTTCTTGGATCGAACATTCCAAGATCCAATAGAGTAGTCCATTTTTCGTTTCCGGGGTCGTTGCCGTTGAGTCCATCCTTTCCGAGGCTGGTCTTCAGGTTTCTGGACAGTGTTCTTTTTCCGGTGATACGTTGTCGGCGCCTCGCCCAACACCCGACCTGGAGGACCGGTCCTACTTATTTATTACACCCTATTAGATAAAGGGTGGTAGTTTTGAGCTAAATATGACATGTTGGAGTTCTCACAGCTAAGCTGCGAGTCCAACTATGTCATACCTTTTGCCTACTTCCTGAGACGCACTGGTGTTACTGGCCATTCAGGTTAACTCCATGTTTCCTCCTCCTTTCTCAAACCGGGCTTGGGACCGTCTATGGGGAGGGATAGAAGGAGTGAAAGCATTAATGAACTTTTTTGACATCATGCCAAAGTAGCTACAAAAATGTTTTATACAAAATTACTGAGAAAATTAGTATATTAGATTTCATGTAGCTATGTAGTTTGTATGGGGGGTGGTTTTAAGTGAGATTTTCAGATATTGCTTTGAACATTATTCAATTGATTTCTATCAAATTCCAGACCAGTAAAATTCATACTTTTCAAGGAAATCGATTTATTGTGAATTTGTGAAATCGTATAACATTGTATGGGAGAGAGTGGAAGCAGTGATGCTAATCAGTTAATTTTTTTTTTCGATCTTAATAATACTGATAGTTTAGTATTTTGAACAAAATCTGAGCACGACAAATGTTATATGTACTGAGAAAATTCGTTTATAGTATTTCATGAAAAATGAAGTTTGTATGGGAGATGGTGAAAGGAGTGGAGGGATTCAAATAATTTTTATAGCATAC
This sequence comes from Chorisops tibialis, assembly GCA_963669355.1. Classification (NCBI taxonomy): domain Eukaryota; kingdom Metazoa; phylum Arthropoda; class Insecta; order Diptera; family Stratiomyidae; genus Chorisops; species Chorisops tibialis. Next base: position 162,782,281 of record OY770263.1, on the reverse strand, counting down.
ATGATATTTATGATAATAATAGTATTTTTCAAATTTTAAATTATTACCTTTTACAGTTTCCGAAAAAAATTGTATTAATGTAAAAGATTGAAAATGAGTCATTTTGTATGGGAGGGAGTAGAAGAGGAGCAACGATTTGGCCCGTTTACGAATTTGACCTTACTTTTTCGTCACAAACAACGTATGCAAAATTTTAAATTTCTAGCTCTACGCATTCTCAAGCTAGAGAGCGCCCAGACGGACGAACAGACGAAATATTTCTGTACTCTTGACGCCCCGTGTGCTAGAGTATAAATATGTAAAAAAATTATAAGACCTGTGCTACGCTATGACAGCGAAACGTGGCCATTAACTCAAGCATCCGAAAAATTAATTAACGCCTTTGAGAGAAAGGTCCTCAAAAGATAATCCAAGGGCCAGTGAGAGAAGACTCGATCTAGAGAATACGATACAATAGGAAATTATATGCCATCTTTGACAATCTAAAAGTGTCAACCCTGATAAAATTAAAGAAGTTACAATGGGCTGGTCATGTGGAGCGAATGGATGACGAAAAAATTTCCCAACATACACTAAAAAGGGAAAGTTAATGGATAAATATCGGTCGGAAAACCACAGGAAGCACTGGGAGGATTCGATTAACGCAGACAGCAAATCACTGCCAAGATTTTCTGTGGAACGCAGTCACAGAACCGAGATGGATGGAGGTGAAGTATTCTGGAGGGCAAGGTCCGATTAGGACTGTAACGCCATTGTAAGTAAGTTAGTCCATACATATAAATATAATTGTAGTATTTGTCTGTTATTTGTTTATAAATGGCTATAAGTTAGTGTTTTGCTTTATTTGGACAATAACTAAGCATAGAAACAAGTTTTTGAGATTTTTGTTTGTCTGTCTTTTTGTCAATTATAATGAAAATTCCACATTTAGTTAGGTAAGCTTAGAGATACAATTTACTTTTGTTTTTATTTCAATTCCCTTACGCCTTCCACCTGCAAATGAACTATTTTCAAAAATATTTGATAGTAAAATTTTCTTGGAAACTACAACAGCTAGCTATTTTAAATTTAGTAAATTTTATTTCTATTGGAAATGTGATATATGGTCCAAAAATTATTTCAATCCTCCCACTCCTCCCATACAAAATGCATTTTTTCTTTAAATACTATATACAAATTTTCTCATCGTGCCCAAATTTTGTAGTAAATCCTTAATTTGCATTATTATTAATATTAGAAAAAAATAATCGATTACCATCTCCCTGCGAATTTCCTCCATCAGTCCTTCACGGCATTTTCTGCAATCACTGCCATTCTGGTAGCTTCGTGCAATATCTCAGTTGGAGTTCATTAAATAGACCAACAAGTTGAACTGTTTTGTTCCTGAAAAATATTACATTTAAATTAGTTAAACATAAAATTTAACGTATAAACTTATATTTTCTAGAATCCATTTCGTCAGAGAGTCGTAGGCACTTAATGCCATCAAAAAAAAATGTCGTTTTTTCCGAAAAATTTCAATTAAAATCGAAATTCGCAATATCGAATTTGGCTATCGGTTTCGAAACGACCCGACATTCGGAATGCGGTCAATTATGTAATTATTATTGATATAAAATCTTTTCGAGCTGCTTTACATTTTAAAAGAGAAAAGGCTTTCTATGGATTTTTAAAATAGGGGATGGTGTGCAGTGAAGTTAATGATTTTTTAACTATTTTTTGCAATTATTATAAAAGAAATTGAGGCAAAATTTCATTTCTCGACCTTGTTTAGATTTTAAAGAAATCCATTAAATGTGTTCTTCAAAATAGTGCATTATTATGATAGGAGTCCGAAGAACTGAGCGGATCGAAAGTAAATTTTCCGATGTTAATTTTATTCAATATTGGAAAATTTTATCAAGTCGATTGTTTTCAGAGAAATCAATTTCTTTGTGTTTCTAAGATTTGTGGGAGGTTATAAAATCAATGAGAGGCTCATCAACAAGCTTAAATTTTCGATTTCGCTAAAGATGACATGAAAAGGTTTTAGCTCAATAGGTCGACGCGTAGCATAGCTATATTGCCTGTAATTATTTTTTAATGTGTCTTGTGTGCTGAAAGAAATGTAAATCTTGAAATATAACAAAAACTATAAATTTTTCACCTTTTCAAGAGATAAGGGTAATTTACTAAATTTATGAGTGCTAAATTGCGGAGTGGTATAGCCTGATAAGAGTTCTCTACATTCCTAATTCATAATTTCTTATAAACAAGTATTTTTGAGATTACGTACAGGACAACAAAAAACCATACTTTCGCTCGACTTCAAAAGTACTTGAAAATTTTATCCTAATGTTTTCATCGCGCATCTAAAATACTTCTCCTAATCTTTCTGGACAACTTAATTTTGATCAATTTAAAAGCAATCAGTCTTTCGATCGACATAACCCAATAAAACCACCCTCGAGTACACTCTTGAAGAACAGAATCCAGGATATATAATTGTCTATGTTCACTATTAATTGATCATTTCTACCCTCATTAATATCGAAATAGATATAAATTTTCAAGTAGCTGTTGCGCTGCTGATTATGTACTAGTTGAAAGCAGCTTCTCAATCATCAACACGGGAACCATAAACCTGAAAGTATATCTATCTTCTTTCGAATTACCGAAGCAATTCGCTGTACAATATTTTATAGATTGCACAAAGCTGAGTGCAAATTGTTTGTAGTCCTTGAACACTTTTGAAATAAACAAAAATTGGATGGGAATATTCTCTAAATTACATTTTTGCGTGTCTAATATTTTCGTAATTTTGTATAACACCGAATGCTTTATAGAAGCCATCATTCCAAGGGGTGGCAATGATAAGTATATCTAAGTTAAATGTGTTTTCAGTTTTCCCCATAATACTCGAGGATATTTCTTTTACCTTACGTGTTCCTTAGAGCTGGACAGTACAGACGAGGCCAGACCCCGATTTACAAACTGTACACAATTCAGGAAAATAAAAAGCAAACCTTGTTAATCGTGATGCTCTTTACGATTGAGAACTACAACATATGGTCCTTCAGAGCCCTTTTGTTCCTTTTATTTTTTTACAATATGTTCTTCGAAAGAGGGAGAGAAAGTGAACAGAAAAGAGTCGAATAAAAATTGTTAAGAAATAAGAAAGATCTACCTTTTTATAAGACCTTAAGTACACGATTAATGGATTAGATACCGAAAAAATAGGGTCGCCTTTAATCCGATGAAATGGGCCACGCTAGAGAATCTTTCGATTCGGTTGCATGTTAAGGGAGAAGTAGAAACTATGATTCTTTTTCCGTCAATGATCAAATCCCTTTTGGTTTTTATTGTTTTTCGTCTGAGCAAACTGAAGGCAACGATCTGGGAAATCTCTTTGTATTCAATGCTCGAAATTTTAACAATAAAACATGAATTTAATGTTTCCAAAAAAGAGCACATCTGGTTTGCATTCTGTTATCCGATTGTAATGCATTAGTTAGGTACCGATCTAATGCAACTCTGATGTAATGAGGTACTACATTTCTGAGGTGAATTGTTACTTAAGTAATGCATGACTTCAATATCAGAATGAACACAGTTTGCAAGGAACACTCCTTTAAAGTGGAAATGCTGCCTGTTGAAACAACTCCATCATAGCCAGATCAAAGCCCAGTTAAAAAAGGAGGAGGTAGTATGGAGTTGAGCTGAATGGCAAAAAACACGAGGAAGTAGGCAAAATGTACGAAATAGTTGGACTCGCAGCATAGCTTTTCGAACTCTAGCATTTCTTATTTAGCAGGAGATTTCCACCCTTTTTCTACCAGGGTATAATAAATAAGTAGGACTGGCCCTCCTGGTCGGGGGTTGGCGGACATCACTGAAAAAAAAACACTGTTCGGAAACCTGAAGAAAATCCTCGAAGGAGATAGACTCAACAGCAACAGGATCTTGGAATGTTCGATCCTTATTTAGGATAGGCCATTGAAGATTTGGCAAAAAAGGCAGCATCTGCGGCTTACCTTGGAGATATGGGTTCACTATTTAAAATCATGAAACAGTTGACGACAAGGAATTTCACCGCCAACCAAATGATGAGAGATGTCAGCGGAACTCTCCTTAATATGAGTGAATACCAGTTGCTGCGATAAAAGGAATACTTCTCTGATATTTTAAACATCATGTCAGAGGAAGATATTCCAGAAACAGAACAACTACCAAACATCCAACCGCAACAATCATCTATTAGGGACAATCTCCCAGATAAGGAAGAAATAGTTTCCGCCATTTGATCAATGGCGGGAAGGAAAGCCCCAGGTATAGACGGACTACCAACCGAACTCCTCAAAGCGGACCCGGAAATAACAGCCGATATACTCCTCCCACTCTTTACTGCTATGTGGAATGAAGGAAGATATCCGACTGAATGGAAGGAGGGCGTCATTGTGAAAATTCTGAAGAAGAGTGACCTTCGGGATTGTGACAATTGGCGTGATGTATGTCTACTTACTGCCCTATCGAAATCATGGCTAAGTTAATTCTTAATAGGATTAGTGATGTTTAACAGGCTGGATTCCGTAAAGGGTCGACTTGTACCGACCATAGAGAGTTGTGCGAAAGGCTAACAACCCTTCCGCAATAAATATTGAAAGTGTTACGGATCCTGAAGGTCAGGAGGCCAAGGCCTGATTTGGGCTGTAGCGCCATTGAAGTAGAAGAAAAGGCTTTCGACAGCGTTAAGCTAGATTACATATGGAAGGCTTTGCGTAGGAGAGGTATTCCAAATAAGGTCATACTATGATTAAAGAATCCTACGAAGATGCAAGGTGTCGCGTCTTCACTGGAGATTATTTAACATCTTAAGTCTTCTTGATGACGTGTGTTTGCTTGCACATAACCGTTCGGACTTAGAGTCAAATGTTCGCTCGTTGCATTCTAAATGCAAATAGGCGGGACTGAAAATAAATCTGCGTAATACCAAGTACATGCACATGGGTTCGAACGCAAGCACACCGACAAGATGTTGAAGAGGTGCAAGATTTTTGTTATTTCGGAAGGATTATAAGCATGGACGACGGTGCCGAAAATGATATTGAGGCTCGTCTGAATAAAGCTCGTCAGGCCTTCGGTATCCTTTCCCCATTCTGGAGTTTAAGAGAGATCTCCCTTCGTACGAAGCTGCGAGTTTTTGGCACACGCATGAAATCCGTGTTGTTATATGGTTGTACTACGTGGAAAGTGACCGTTCAACTTACCAAGAAACTAGACGCATTTTAGGAATATTCTGGCCAGTAGTGGAGATCGCAAAAACGAACTTTAAAGTACAACTGGAAAGACTAAAATAGGTATTGACATTCAAAGGCGGAAGTGGCAGTGCATCGGTCATACTTTGAGGTAACCAGAACGAAACATCGCCAAACAGGCTCCGTATTATAGTCTTCAAGTAAGACGTCGGGTTGGTCGACCATGTAACACATGGAAGCGAGCAGTTGAGCAGGAGACCAGAGGAATAAACAAGTAATTGCAACAGCTTAAGGCCGATGCTCAGGATCGCGCCTTGTGGAAAAGAGTTGTTTCTGTCCTATGCCCCTATAGGGGGTCTTAACAGGAATTTGATTGATTGATTGAGGTCTGTCAAAAGGAAGGAGTGTCCTAATTGCAGTTCACAAATCTTTATATAGTGAGATTATAGACACAACACCAACAACATTTTTTGAACATAAATTTATCAGAATTAAACTGATAAATAGATATGTGTACATCGGTGTTGTATACATCCAGCCTAACTCTGAAGACTACAAATAGCACGACATTCTTGAAATTTTCCATAGCCTTAATTGCTTCTTAACAGAGAATGACAAAGTCTTCCTTCTCGACGATTTTAATCCCCAAATATCTCTTTTCAGACTAATCATTCCGATAACACTATTATACCGGGGAATTGTATGTCTGATATTGACACCACTATTACCGACACACTGTATAATAACGACTTACATCAGATAGTAAATTTTCCCAATAAAAATGGGAGATGGCTTGATATGATCTTTACCGACGCATATGATGAACTGATTGTTAGCCCTTCCTCTGACGCGGAGAATCCTTTCTCTAATACACATCATCACTCTGCTATCATAGCAGAACTACCATGCAACAATACTAATTTTGTTCACTCTTACGTAAAGCTGGTTGCAATTGCATTAATAACGTACTGTCTTCGACAGACTGGATATCCCTTTTCTCATGTAATGATCTTGACAATGCCATAAGATCTATGATGTGATCTTTACAATTGACGATAATTATGTGCCTGTAATAAAACAAAAACACAAAGTTTCAGAACTCTGGTTAGATAAAAACCTCAGATCACTGCGGAATAGAAGAAATAAGCTATTTACAAAACTTAAGAAAACGGGCGCGATTACTCCGAATCTTCAGAGAAGATATGACACGCTGCGTTCAGAGTTCTCTTCTAAGTCCCGGGTTGCGTATGAGTGTTATGTAAAAAAAATTGGCGAAGATATCATAACAGAACCAAAAAGATTTTTCGAATTTCTTAATACAAAACGAAAAAGTTCGGGTTATCCCATGACCATGTCTAATGGGATCACGCAATCTTCCTGCCGGCGTAATATCTGCGATATGTTTGCTGACCGTTTTCAAGAAGTTTTTGGTGCCCAGTCAGATTCAACCCACAGTAAACCCAACATTTCGGTTCCTACACTTGTTAACAATATCTCATTGTCTATTGAGGAAGTGCTCTATGCCCTCCAAACTAATGGTATCAAAAAAGTTCCAGGTCCTGATCTCATTCCTCCCCTATTTTTATCAAAGTGTGCCCATCAACTTTTAACACCTTACATTTCCTCTTCAACAAGTCACTGTCATTGGGAACTTTCCCCTCTGCTTGGTAATCGTCGCATCTCACACCCATCCACAAGAATGGAGAGAAATGAAAAGTCGAGAACTACAGAGGTATAGCAATTCTATCAGCTATACCGAAATTATTCGATAAAATTATCTGCTATAAATTGACCAATATGACGAACCCTATTCTTTATGACGAGCAGCATGGCTTTAGAAAAGGTGGCTCGACCACAACGAATCTCATAATTCTTGTATCTGAAACGCTCTGCGCACTTGGAAATGAGCGTCAAATCGACACAATATACACCGAATTTAGCAAAGCGTTCGACCGAGTTGATCACAATGTCCTGATTTTGAAGTTAAAAAAAATTTGACTGGATCCTTTCTCGGCTGGCTTAAATCCTATTTTAATGATAGAACTCAATTTGTTAAGTTTCAAGGTTTTATTTTCAAGGAAATATTAGTGTCCTCTGGGGTACCCCAAGCCTCTTGGGACCTCTCTTATTTAATATTTTCATCCCTCTATCAGAAGTATTGGAAAATGTTTCACATCTGATGTACTCTGATGATCTAAAACTATGTATATCATGCCATAACCTCGCCCACAGATGCCGAGTTCCTGCAGTCCAAGTTGCGCTAGATCATTGGTGCAGTCAGAACAAATTAGAGCTTAATGACAGTAAATGCCACGCTATAATCTTCTCACGTAAATCATCCTCATATCGCCATGACTATACCCTAAATGGAACTCAACTACACCGTGTTGATCAAATTGAGGACTTCGGCTTACTACTGGACAATAAACTGTGATTCAAATCTCACTATAATCGAATAATTGCAAAAGCCGATAAACTTCTTGGGTTCATTAAGAGAAGAGCCAAAGAGTTTAAGAAGGTATGGGTCACCAAATCTTTATTCTGTTTTCTTGTCCGCCCTATTTTGGGATATGTGTGTCCCATTTGGGACCCCCTGTTCCAGTTAAACAGCAACAGAATAGAGTCAATCCAGAAGCAATTTCTTCTTTTTGCTCTCAGGGACTTGTGTGATAGACTTATACAAACTTATAACTTTGTATAAAAACTTTCACCCTCCACAGTTAGGTTACAATTATTAAATCTTTTACCTCTTGGCAGAAGAAGAACTCTAGAAGAACTATGCTGACATCCTGTTTTACCTTAGATGTTTTGAATGGCGACATTAAGGTTGACCACATCTCAAATAAATCCAGACTCAGTGACAATGTCAGGCTGACAAGACATTCAAAACCACTTAAGGAATATCCACATCGTACAGATTACGGACAAAATGAACCTATTAACAGATGCTGTAGAGTATTTAATAAATTCGGCGCACACTAAACGCCTCCAATAAGTAAGCTGACATATAAACTGAGACTACGCTTCGTTTTATAAGATCCCCACACCCCGTTTGACCCTTTCACTAGTGCCTATCATACTTATATCAAATTGTGTTTAATTAGTTAATGTAAACTTAACTATATCAGGTTATATTAAATTAAATTAAGCAATTTATTATTATGTAAGCTATCTTGTTATGATAAATAAATAAATATATTCCCAGCATTTCTCAAGCACCTGTTTCATCGAGAATATCTGGTCTGTTGTAGATCGTCCGATTCTGATCCACTTTGGTATTCGCCAATTATTTCATTAGTATAGGGCTTAAGGCGACCAATTATTTTTGTGATTATTTTATAGGACGAACACAACAATAGTAGTCCTCTCACACCACCAGTCTAACAGCAGAGTCTGTCTCCTTTCTTGTAAATTGGACATAGGATACATTTTCTCCAATTATCGGGTATGACGTCCTCTGTCCAAATTTGCATATCATGTTGTGCAGTATTTCACCGATACAGCTTCCACCGTTTTTCAGATGTTCAACTAGTATTTCGTCAATTCCCGGCACTTTGTTTAGTTTTTGGTCACATAGGGCTGTTTTGATTTCCGCAAGCGTGGGTAGTGTCGATGTGGGTTCTGCTTCATTTTTCAGTTGAGGCTTCAATTCAAATGTTGTCTGTCGTGATCAGTGCTAATGAGGTGAGATTCGGAAGATGTTCAAAGTAGGAAACCCATCACCTTTTGATTTCTTATGTGTCGCTTATGATGTTGCTCTCTGCGTCTTTGCAGAGACTGGCTTATATCCCTTTTTTATATCTTTTACTATAGCGTATGCGTTCTGGTCTTATATCGTCGTCTATTTCTTGTATCTTGTCATTATGGTACTTTCTTTGTTTTCGCCTGCAGGTATTTTTCGCATATCGCCTAAGTTCGTCATATCATTCTTTTTGGCTCGTGTTGGTCGTTCAGTAAAAATTTTGTAAGCCTCGTTCTTTCTATCTATTGCGTCGCGACATTCTTGATCGAACCAATCATTATTTTTTCGCCGTGCTTGATACCCTAATACCTCTTCTGCGGAGGAATTGATGCCGTCACGTATTCTCCACTGGCATTTTTTGGATATTTTCATATATTGGTGTCAGGTGTTGATTACATACTGGCATGTAAGCCTACACCACAGTTTCGTATTTAAGCTTGTCGACATTGAACTCGCGAGCTCTACACGTTTTCGAATATCCACGACAAGCTATTGGGGATCAATACTTAGCTCTGACTAGATAGTGATTAGAGTCACAATTCGCACCGCGGAGGGTTCGTAATTCAAATATGCTGGAAGCAGACCTGTTCTCAATTAGAACGTGGTCTATTTGCTTGAAGGTGTGACCATCTAGTGATGTCCACGTTTGTTTGTGAACATCAGGAAGAACATATGGGAAGCACGTAGAACTTACTGTCATATTTTTGTCACTTGCGAAATCAATAAGACGTTGGCCATTATCGTTGGTTATGTCATGGAGATTGCACCCTCCAGTTGTACCTCTATGAGCCTCCTCCTTTCCAGCTTTTGCATTAAAATTCTCTAAGACAATTTTTAGGTCATTCGAGGGCAGTGAATCGTAGGTTGTCTCTAGGGTGGCATAAAATTCGTCTTTAGGCTTGTCGTCCTTGTTTTTTGTTGGTACGTGAACGTTGATCAACCAAGTGGTGACAAATTTAGTCTTTATTCAGATTGCACACAATCTTTCACTTGCTGGTTTGAGGATCGTGACCTGTTGTTTAAATTTTTTGTCAACGACAAAAGCGACTCCGAACTCTCTGCTTCCCGACAATTTTCCACTTGGATAGATTGTGTGTGATCTCATGTCCATGATTTCGTTACCGAGCCATTTTGTTTCTTGGATAGCAGTTCTGTTGATGTTGTATTTTTCCACTTCTTCGAAGAACTCTTCAGAGCTCCTGTCCTAAATAAGGATCGAACATTCCAAGATCCAAAAGAGTAGTCAATTTTTCGTTTGCTGGGCCGTTGCCGTTGAATCTATACTTTCCTAAACTGTTCTTCAGGTTTCTGTACAGAATTTTTTTTTTTGGTGATACGTTGTTAGCACGTCGCCCAACCCCCGACCTGGAGGACCGGTCCTACTTATTTATTATACCCTAGTAGAAAAAGAGGGGCAGTTTTCAGCTAAATATGACATGTTGGAGTTCTCACAGCTATGCTGCGAGTCCAACTGTGTCATTCTTTTTGCCTCATTCCTGAGATGCACTAGTATTACTGGCCATTCAGGTTAACTCCATTCTCCTTCTTCCCTTCTCAGTCGGGCTTTGGACCTAAAAAAGGGATATAAGCCAAAAAAAAGTTTCTGCAAAGACGCAGAGGGCAACATCATCAGCGACTCGCAAAAACTCAAACGAAGATGAGCTTCTTACTTTGAACATCTTTTTAATCCCACCCCATAAGCACCGATCACAACAGACAACGTCGCAATTGAGGTCTCAACTGATAAAGAGTAACCATCATCGACACTACCCAATCTTGCCGAAATCAAAACACCCTATGTCAACAAAATCTAAATAAAACGCCGGGAATTTACGAAATACCAATTGAACTTCTGAAAAACGGTGGAAGCTGTATCGGTGAAATATTGCACAACATGATATGCAAAATTTGGACGAAGGATAACATACCCGCAATTTGCGAAAAAGTATCATATGTCCAATTTAAAAGAATTTAAAGGAGACAAGCTCTGCTGTGAGAATTACAGAGGATTATCATTGTTGTGTACGTCCTATAAAACACTAACAAAAATAATGGAACATCTTTTTAAGCCCTATACTAATGAAATAATTGGCGAATACCAAAGTGGATTAAGAACCGAAAGATCTAGAACGGACCAGATATTCTCGGTGAAACAGGTGCTTGAAAAATGCTGGGAATATAACCCAGACGTGCACCAAATCTTAGTAGATTTCAAATAAGCATACAACAGTATCGACAGGAAATTTCTGTGCCAAATCATGCTTGATTTTAGAACTCGCCCAAAACTGTTCTGACTAACAAGAGTCAGAATGACGAACACTGAATCCCAAGTGAGAATACAAACCGATGCCACAACAAGCCTTCAAACGGAATGTGGTTGAAAGCAGGGAGATGGTCTAGCCCCCATGCTTTTCAACTTGGCACTAGAGTATGGCGTCCGCAAAATCTCAGTCGACACCAACGAAACACTGCTATTTAAGTCCGCAAGCTATTAGCATACGCTGACATTACCATTCTAGCAAGATTCTTCCCTAGTACTACGGAGGTATTTCCCAATCTCGGCTTTACCGCAAAAGAAGTCGAGTCGCGCATTAACGAAAGCAGACAAAAGTAATGACGCAAACAAAAAAGAAAACCCAACCGGACAAAGTATAACATTTGCGGAATACAATTTGGAGAGTGTGAACAACTTCATAAGCCTTGGGAATTTCATTTGCTATTAGCTGATTTTTTGGAATAGGTGGTATAAAGCTTTTGGTGCACTTTTGTTTTCAATGTCTTTAAAATTTGATACTTTTATTTGTTTTATGATAATTGATTTCTTAAAAGTGGTCGAAAAAATATTTTTGTTTTGGAGAGTGAAGAAGTTTTGCAGGTATATATTATAATTTAATTTTTTTATTCATTGGGGTCCGAATTTGGGGGCTAAAAACAAATTGTCGGCCGAATTTTTCCTTAAATAACTATATCTTCAAAATTTCTTATCGTATCGTATTTTGGGACCATTAAGATGGCTTGTAGATCCACTAGAATCAGCTTAGAAGAATGATAATTTTTTGGGGGAACACTTAAAATTGAATATCTCGACTATCTCTTAAGCTATGAAATTGAAACTTGGAACATATATTATTTTATACGAGCAAAATACGAAAAAAAAACATAACATTTGGACATAATAGTAGTGGGGGGAAATTGGGAGTATTTCAAAAATGGCACACTTTCCAAAATTTCAAACAATTATATCACATAACTGAGATATCAAGTTGAAATTTTGTCAGACTGTAGAATTACAGTCTTTAATTTTGATAAATATTTTAAGTTGGATGATATAAGAAGAACGAGCTAGTAAGCAAAAGTGACGAAAATTTTGAGTGATTTTGTAGAGCTCTGGTGAAAGATACAAAATTTAAATTTTCTAACTGGATAAATCTATTTTATATGCATGGAGAAAAAGTAATGGTTTGGTCCACAATTGTTATGCACCGGTGGTGAGGGAGGGAAACACACAAGGTGTTTGTGTGTTCAATGAAAAAAAAAACAAACTGATCAAATTTTAATGAAACTTTAAAATAGAAAATTTGTGAAATGCATTTAAAAAAATCTCTAAAAGTATGAAATATTTACTGGTCGGATGCCTTCAAAACTTCCACCCCCTCCCATATAAAAGTATTTTTTCGACCATTTATAAGAAATCAACTATTAAAAGCAATCAATTTGAAATTTTGCACAAGAACTAAAAAAAATAGTTGAAACGAAATTGTGTCAAAAGTTTTGAGATCGCGCATTCTCTTCTACCCCCTCCCATACAAAAGTATGATTTTGATCAATTTCAATAAATCAACTACTAACCAACAAATTAAAAGCTACTAACTTAAAATTTTGTACGAACACCTTACAAGAGAAACGAAATAAAACTGCATTATAAATTTTACGATTCCTTTACCTCCTCTACCACCTCCTATACAAATGTTTGATTTCGTGAATGTAAAATACACCGAATTCTATGAAAATTCTATGCAATTTCGTCTATGAAACTGAAATTTTATACAGAGATTATTGGTCACCGTTCAAGCAATCAATTAAAAAATTATATATAATATGTTGAAAGAAAATATTTCCGGATTCTACACTGTAACGCTTTATTATTCGTGACGTTTCGATCTCTGCTGAGACCTTTATCAAACTCTATAATATGTTATTAGAATAATAAAATAAAATATACATCTGTACATGCTTAAAATAAAAAAGCAAAAAAAAAAAATGTCTTATAATCACTCTAATTTTACCAAATTGTATTTATAAAGTTTATTTGAAATCGTAACTAGCAAAAAAATCAACACAGTTCCATTTGTAATCGAATAATAAACATTCGCACTGTAATTGAGGTTTCTACCTTAGCATTTTCTAAACCACCACCTTATCCGAGCCCCCTCTAGATTGATCCGATTATCTACGATACTCGAACGATTTTCCTGAGAATATGCCTGAAAGTCACGCAATCGGTTAATTTACGTGCAGGAAATGTCGAAATATCCTTCTCAATATTTACGTTCGGCTGGCGTAATACAACAACTACCTCCCTATACACCGTAACCCTCCTCCCACCACTATTCGTTCATATCATTCGGTAAATAACACAAAACTGAGAAGGTGGTTCAAGGAAGGACGTACATTCAATAAAATGCAAAAATTACCTTTCGTAGGTAATCAATAAGAAGGTGTCGGAATAATAAAGACCGCTCCAAATACGAGACCACGGGAAGGAAGAAACAGCGGATTCGAACACACTGTGGAATTCTTCTCTTCAGGACTTGAGTATATCCTTAAAGTGGTTCTGCTTGACAGCACGACTAGAACTAAGTGCAATATCCAGGGTAGTGAAATTCAAGGCGAAATTTAACCCCATTGAAATTTTCTATAAGTATTCGCCGATCTATGGAAGTCATTTGCGGAATGGAAGAGCGAGTTTGGTGGTGATTGTGGAAGGGCGGAGTATAAATTCGAAGGAATTGAATAAGGGAAAGTGCACATTGAACTACCCTCAAGCCCCTTGAATGGAAAATTTCGTGCATTATGCATGAGATTCGCATTCGTTCAATCAGAGAAGCGTAAAAGTCAATTACAGATGTTGAATGAGATTAAATCGGGCTGTCGGTCGAACCCACCCATTTCCCAACCTTAACAGTGATTTTTTGTTTGCCCTCAACATTCGACGCATTACTATTGCTTCGAGCTCGAGAGTTTTTTTCAGCAGACTTCTAGGACATCACCAGAATATACGAGTATTTCTGGCAAATATCAGAGCGAAGAACCGGGTAAAATTCTGTTGTCATTGCATAACGACCCTTCAAATTTCAACTGCAATATTGGGTTCTTGTGACGAGCAAAAGGACACGTTTGCTGAAAAAAATAGTATCAGCAAATTCGGGTATTCGCGTGCAACATTGACACAAACGAAATGAATAGGAAATCTAAATGACGTCCGACATACATCCGGTTTTTTTTCGGGGGTGGAAATTATTTCGCTCTCTCAGTGTTTCGACTTGATACAATTTTTCTCTAAGGAAATTTAGGGGTATTTAAATAAGTGTGCGTCACATGGTTCAACTCGACTTCATTTCCGCATATTTCCGGTTTATTTATTTCAAATTTATGTAATATGAAAGACGCAATTAAAGGCTGTAATTGTTTTAATGTAGAGGACCTTTTCCATTGATTGGTTGAAAAATAGAGGCACAGTACAATTGTCAGACCGTATAAGATTCCCGACTCCCTATCCACGAATATTTATTTTTGAAGTCGACCCTTCACGTCATAAATTAGAATTTGCAAATCAATTTAATTCATGCTATTCTAGGTAAAGAATTTCTAATACATAGAGGCAGGACCTGTATACGGGTTCGAGCTCAAGCTCACCGATTATTTTTGATCGAAATTATTAACATGGACGAAGATGCCGAAAAAAGCATGGTGGTTCGTATAAATAAAGCTCGGCAGCCCTTCAGTTAAATGATTAAAAAGATCCCGCTTCGCACAAAGCTGCAAGTGTTTTACTCTTGCGTGAAATCTGTATTGTTATATGCATAATTGTACTCCATGGCAAATGATCATCAAGCTTAGCGCCATACTACAAACTTTCTTAAACCAATGCCTCCAATTTATTTTAGGGATATTCTGGCGAAACATCATCTTCTGTGATGAAATTGGAAGTACATCTGGCCAAACAAAAATATGCAATGAAATTTAAGTGTGGAAGTGGCAATGAATCAGTTAGCAAGCAGTTGAAGAAAGTTCAGAGAAATAATCAAGTCCTGATGACAGTTGAAGACCGATGTTCTGGGCTGCGTTTTTCGGGAGAGAACTGTTTATATCCTATGTCACTATAGGAGACCTTTACTGGAAATTAAATGGAGGTTTGATCCGGTTGTGTTTTATGGAAACATAAAGCATTTATAAATGCGAGTTTCTGTCTTTGAAGCAGCTAACTTGCTATTGGAGTATAACTTAACTCACAATGCAACTTCAAAGTAGAGTAGCTTAACTTCAATACAGAATGAAATATCGTTTTCTAGTTGTACAAATCGTTTTCTAGTTGAAACATAAGATTTGAATAGTATTTAAAATTTTCTTCTATGGTATTCGAAGCCAAACAAACACTAAAGTACCCTACCAAAATTTCTGATGGCAAGCATTTGTTGCAATGAACTGAATGATCTATACATATAAATATAATTGTAGTGTCTGTCTGTTATTTGCTTATAAATGGCTATAAATTCGTTTTTTGCTTTATTTGGACAGTAATTAAACAGAAACACACGTTTTAAAAAATTTTTTCTGTCTGTCTTTCCGACTTTCAAGTAAGAACGGCTGAACGGATTGTAATAAAACTTTCATTGATTATTAGGTCTACCTTGAGAAGTAATCTGCCTTATATTTTATTTTACTCCCCTCACGCCTTCTATCCCCTTCCATACAAACTGATTTTCAAAAATTTATAATTATCAAATTTTCATGTAAACCATAAAAGCTATTATTTTTAAATTTAAAATATATTATTATATTTTATTATAAATGTAATCTAAAAGTATATAAATAATTTGAATCCCTCTACTCCTTCCATCAACTCCCATACAAACTATACTTTTTCATGAAATACAATACTCCAATTTTTTCAGCACGTACCACTTTCATCGAGCTTAGATTTTGTACTAAATCCTTAAATAGCATTGTTATTAATATCAGGAAAAAATGAGCCAATTAGCCTTACTCCTTCTACCCCCTCCCATACAATCTGACACAAATCCACGACATTTCAAAAAAAAATATTTTTCTTGAAAAGTGTGAATGTCACTGTTCTGAAATTTAAAAAATATCATTTGCATGATAATTATAGTTGTTTCTCATAAAATAACTTAAAACCCTCCACTCCGTCCACCACCTCCCACACAAACTGCACTTTTTCGTGAAATACTCTAAACCAATTTTCTCAGTACGTATAACTTTCATCGAGCTAATATTTTGTGTTAAATCCCTGTTTAGCATTTTTATTATTATCGGGAAAAAATTAACCGATTACCTTCACTCCTTCTACCCCCTCCCATACAAAGTGACACAATTCCACAACTTTTCAAAAATTCGATTTTCTTCAAAAGTGTAAACGTTTCTGATCTAATATTTAAAATATATCAATTTCATTATGATTATAGTTGTTTTTCGAAAAATTACCAAAAATCCCCCACTCCTTCTACCACCTCCCATACAATTTCATTAAATCCAATGCACAAGTTTCTCAGTACATATTTAGTTTTTAAAGCTTAAACTTGTTGCAAAATATTTTTTATAGCTACTCTAGAATAATGCGAAATAAATTAGTTCAGTACTGTTACTCTTTCTACCACTCCCCATGCAAAATTTCTTAATATCACAAAAATTTCGATTTCATCTATAGTATCGTATGATTGGGCTTTACGCACAATCGTAGTCCTGTTATAGATTTAAGCTTAAGGTTATTTTATTTGGTCTTTTTTTTAATTAACACAAGCTACAACTATTCACATGTCCTTAAAGCTCTTCCATACTTTTATGATCTCAAATCACGGGATTGATTTGATCACGAGCCTGTCCCATACAAATGCGAGCATCGTGGTTTCATTCTTAATAATTTATGGTCCCCGATATTTATAATAACACCAAGTAAGGATTTGAAACAAAATTTCAGCTCTATGGAAATTATACGTACTGAGAAAATTGGTGAATAGTATTTAATGAAAAAGTGTAGTTTGTATGGAAGGTGGTGGAAGGAGTGGGGGGATCCAAATAATTTGTAAACTAAAAGATTGCATTTATAATAGAATTAATATATTTTAAGCTTCAAATTAATAGCTAGTGTCGAAAAAAAAATCGATTACTGCATATTTCTGAAAATGTGTTACTTTGTAAGGGAGGGGGTAGAAGGCATGAGGAGAGTGACATAAAGCTAAAAGCAGATTACATATCGGAGCATACCTAATAAACTGTTAAAGTTTCTTTACAATCGCTACAGCCGTTTTTGCGTGAAAGACGGACAGACAGAGAAGAATTTTAAAAACGCATGTTTCTGCTTAGTTATTGCTAAAATAAAGCAAATAACAGACAAACACTACAATTATGTTATATGTATGCATAAATTATATTTGTTCTGTTTTGCCTGTTTTGCGTGTCGGCCGTTCCGCTAATATTTGTAAGCTTGACTTTTTCGCTCTAAGGCATCTTGACATTCGTTGTCAAATCTATCATTTCTTCTGCGCCGAGGTTGTTGTCCTATCACCTCCTCTGCGACAGATGTAATGCCATTTGCTATTTTGCCAAATTTTTTCTATTGGCATGCTGTCGTTTTTGTTCAGTAATGCCGCAAAGTGCCTCTCTGAAGCTGATACGTACTTCGCAACTAATTTCTCATTCTTGAGGTTTCCTTAGTCGAATTTAGAAACCGGTTGTATTTTTGTTTGTCCTCGCTTTACGATTCCATATTAAAACTTGGTCTTTGCCAAATAGTGGTTTGTGTCGCAATTAGCCACTCGACATGTACGCACGTCGAAAATGCAGAATGCTGTGGTTTTCTCTATTAAAATTTGGTTGAATGTTCGTCTGTCAAGTGATGCCAAAGTTCTCTTATAAATATCACGATGCGGGAAGCATGTCGAGCTTACAATAAGAAAATTGCTGCCGGCGAAATTAGTCAACCTCTGGCCGTTATCGGTACTAATGTCACGAAGACTGTCCCTTTCAATTGTTGTTCACTCATCAAAGCTAGGGTATAGCCTAGCAGGTAGCGTATTGTTCTACAATGCAAACATCGTGAGTTCAAATCCCTGTCGATGCATAACTCCAGCACTCTATCTGCTTAGGTATACCTTAGTTACATCAATCTACAAAAATGATAATTCGTAGATAGAGGTTTGTGCGATGGGCTAACAACCCTTTCACAATAAGTAAGAAAAATGTCAGGGAATCTGAAGGTCAGGAGGCCGTAGAAATAGTAATAGAAGTATCTTCATTTCCCACTGTCGCGTTAAGGTCACCTAATACTATTTTAATATCGGTAGACGGAAAAGAGTCGAATGTTGATTCTAAGGTGCTGTAGAAATCGTCTTTAACTCTGTTGTTTTTGTCTTCCATTGCGGCATGGACATTAATAAGCCAAACTTTAAAAAAACTTATTTTGATGCGGATTGTTCAAAATCGTACATTGACTTGTTTCAAGTTGGTGCCTCGGTGTTTAAACCTATGTCGATGATAAACGCGACACCAAACTCTCTCTTGTATACGATCTAATGTCAGTAATCTCTCTACCTAACAATTTAGTTTCTTGGAGTGCAAGGATATTCATATTGTATTTTGCTTGCCTGTTCCAGAAGTGCTCTCACTGCTTCTGTTCTGTACAGGGATCGCACTTTCCAAGATCCAAAGTAATAGTCCATTTTTCGTTTCCGTGGTTGCCGTTGAATCAATTCAGTCGGAGGCGGTACTTGACGTTTCAAAACAAATTTTATTTTTCCCGAAGATGAGTTGTTACCACATCGTCCAACCTCCAAACCAAGTTAATTTAATTTTAGAGCTAACTGACCATAGTTTTTCTTGCAAGACCTATTTTAATTTTCGTAAGACTAACTTTGAAAAATTACATGCTGTTCTATTTAATGTGGATTGGTCGTTCCTTCTTACTATTAATATTTTGGATGATTCTTGGTGTCGTTTTTACAATATTTTATTTGACTCTTTTCTACGTTGTATTCCAATTTCTGTCAGCATTATTAGTTCAACGCGCTGCCTGGTTTGATGAGCACCTTTGTCACTTAAAGCGTGTTAAGAATCGTTCATGGGAGACTTACTGTAATGGAAAGTCGCCTGCTTCTTACAATGATTTTTCTATGGCTTGGCAGAATTTCAAACAATACGCGACTATAGCCTATAATAGTTACATAGAGAAAGTGCAAATCAACGGATCCTAAATCATTTTGGGCTTTCATTAGTTCTAAACGCAAAAGAATGGTTTTCCGCCAAGTTTATCGATAGATGGAAACTATTCTGATAACCCAGATATCATATCTAATTTATTTGCTGACTACTTTGCACAATCATTTATCTTGGACGGCAGCTCATCAGAACTTGATGCTTTGTCCAGATCCTTGCCTAGCTATATAATCCCTCGCTGTAATGTTTTAGCGATTAGTGATGAGACTATTTCTCAGTACCTTAAACAGACCAAGATCTCTTATAGTTCGGGACCGGTCGTAATACCCAGTGTCATTTTGTATCACGATACTGATGTCTTAAGTCTACCTCTTCCATTGCCGTTTAACAAGTATCTTTCGTAAGGTGCTGCTCCACACATCTCACAAAAATCTTTTGTTATACCTGTTCATAAAAAGTGTAGCACTATCGACATTAAAAATTGTAGATCTATTGCCAAGCTTTCAGTAATACCTAAAGTTTTGAAAGTATTTTGAATGAATTGATTTACATCAATCACTTTCAACTAAGCAACATTGGTTCCTTAAGTGACGATCAACTGTGACTAATCTTATATCCTTTACCAATGCTGTATAAAAGGTAAATCTCAATTTGACTTTATATATATACGGATTTCAGCAAGTCGTATGACAAACTGTCTAATGAAATTCTACTTTTCAAATTAGATACATTAGGATTTCTTCCTTTACTACTTCACTAGCTTTGTTCATATATCGAATTTAAATCAATCATTTATTACTAGATTTTGTTTTTCCCATGATATCAATTCTACGTACGCACACGTACTGGTGAGCCACAAGGAAGTGATCTTGGGCCACTACTTTTTATTTTGCTTATAAATGACTTTTCCTTTGATTTACCAAACGCGATCTTAGTTTTATATGCTAACAATGTAAGATTTTGTAATAAAATTTGATATTGAATCTGACTGTTTATCTCGACAACATGATTTTGATAGCTTTTATTACTGGTGCGTTCTTAAGTTAATCTTAAATGTTGAAAAATGCAATGCCTTATCCTTCTCTCGTAAGTTCGCACCTATCTTAGCCTCAAACGTGCTTGAGGCTAAGATAGATAGGATAATACTGGCTTGAAGCGAGTTGATCATATTAGTGATCTTGGTGTTATTTTTGATTGTAAGCTGAACTTCACCTTACGCTACCGATCTGCTGTTACTTTTCATATTATTCGGTACTTCCAATAATCAAAAACAAGAACGTACACAGGAAAACTATACTAAGAATATATAAAACAATGATTAGACCTGTGCTTTGCTATTGCAGCAAAACGAAAATGTTAACTCAGGCGTCCGAAAAACTACTTAACCCCTTTTACACAAAGGTCCTTAGCAGAATCCTTGGACCTGTGAGGGAAGATTTGATCTGGAGAATACGATACAATTGAAAATTGAATGCCATCTTCGACAATACAAAAGTGGCAACCCTTACAAAATTTAAGAAATTATAATGGGCTGGTCATGTGGAGCGGATGGATGACGGAAGAATTCTCAAACGCATACTAAAAGGGAAAGTCAATAGACAAAGTTCGGTCGAAAAACCACGGAAGCGCTGGGACCATTCGATTGATGCATATAGCAAATCACTGCTTAGATTTTCGAACTGGAGGGCGTGGTCACTGATGGATGGAAGCAAAGTATTCAAGAAGCCAAGGATTTCGACCATAGCGCCATCGTAATAATACAAACTAGGTCTTTAAGCTTCTTGTCAACGATAAATGCAACTCTAAGCTCCCAGCTTCCCGGAGATTTTCCACATTTGAATATGTGTACCAGTAAATCTCGCGAACCTAACAATTTATTTTCTTGGGGACAATGGTTTTAGTTTATATTTGCTCACCTGTTCCAGAAGCGCTTTCACTGTTCCTGTCCTCGCTCGTTCTAATATTAGGAGGAATAATTCATTTTTCGTTTGCGTGGTTATTGCCGTTGAATCAATCCAGCCATGATTTCGAAAGAAGTCTCTTCTTGAAGACTGAGCGTAGGATCCTTTGGCTGAGCTGATGGTTTTAAATATCAGTGAGTACAACCAAGTTTTTTTATATTTCGCCTGGGACTCTTTACCAACATTTATCACCCAATTCACAACTAATGGCTCACTAAATTAATTGATTGATCTACTCAAATACGCGCAACTCAATTCTAAAATTGGTAGATATATAGATTAGTAAATATAATCTTAATTATTTTTTTATGAAATTGTATAAAATATAATTGTTATTAAATAAAAAAAATGTCAAATTTATAGGTTCCACTTGATGTGAAACACTTCAAAAACATCCCCAGTCCGATTTTGGTTAGAGTAAATTTAAATGGTCATTTGAAGACACATATAGTCAGAATAATGTGCCTTAAAAATATCTACCATTGGAATGCCACAAAATAGCGATCTTCACAAATATAAATAATTAAATTCCAACCGCCATTCAAATTTAAACAAACCAGCAATGTAGCTCACCTCTCCTCGTTAATCACAAGTGTATAAATTCTACTATTTAACACAGATTTCGCTAGATTAGCAATAAATTCTATAAATAATGATCCAATTTCCGCTCTCTAATCCAATTCCACGTCCCATTACTACCCTTCAGTTATCCTCCCTTTTCGTTTACAATCTAATGAACTACGCGAATCTTCTAACTATAGGACAAACTATTCCGTGACCTACTTGGAGCTTATTACTACATCCGGTTTTTCATTGTAAGCGGATATGAAAAGCCCTAAATCGAAACGGAAATCTGTCTGAAATCCGAGGTAATAGTGATAATTTATCTATGCCGCTATCGTATACAGTCCCTTAGTCTCCTTTAGTCGATAGGTTAGTTAGATGGATAGATAGGACTCAACGTAGATGGGTACCTCTTCTCTACTCCTCTCTATTGAATAGTGTAATAGTTGCCGCTCTATCCGCACACACAGTTGAACGTTAACAATATAATCAATTACGTGAGTGAGTCGATAATAACGTCGACATAAGTCGTTATGATCATAGCAACATAATTTACTGGGCAATTTATTGGATCCGACACAGGCAGACACACTTGTCGAGGAATTCGGCGAAAGAAAAATATTGAACATACCTTTTGGCAAATTCATACAAGCTTCATGTATGTGATATGATGTGAAACAGTCACGCAACATAGAACATGAATTCTTATGTCATCCCCGGGTAAGAGTGAAAAAATTCACCCACCACTGCTGCCACCACGAAAACCCTAAAGTAAAGTTCATCACAAAATAAATGATGAAGGATAAAATGTAAGTGCTCGTCGTTTTTCTATTCCTTATGGGCTCTGATTGTTCTCTGTCGTCCTTAAGACTTAGCACTAGTGCTAAAGTATCTCCATTTCTATGTTTCGTATCCTTATCCAATGTAGACCTGCACAATATAGTTATACTCTCTATGTTCATAAGGCAAGGTATACACAACCATCACAACGGATTGCGGGATTCTTTCAGGACGCACTCCACTTCAAGGTGCCTTGGATAGAATGAAATTGATGAGAAACCATCAGAGTGGGCTCTTCGCAATGTCCGGACGAGATATCCTTCCCTATATTAAATGGGACAATTCTGGTCGGGATTGTTGGTGGTATTTTCGATAGGCTTCTAACATTACCACATTTAATGCGACGACATTTGATTTGCATTGGTACAATAGACAGGACGAGAGAAGTAAAAGACATCATCGTGTCTTTGGGAATTGTCTTTCTCTCCGTGTCGTCGACATTGTTGTTGCGGCCTTCCAGAATACAGGAAGGAAGGAAGCAAGCTATAAATGAAGCATATTATTATGCTTCGTATTCTTATACATAGATGCGAGTCGAGAAAGGTGTAAGTTTCAGGCATATCAGAAATAGTAATGTAGAGAATTCACCATTTACCTGGGATATGGCTTCAAGATATTCTCATCTATTCACCGTTAATTGCTTGAAGAATTCCTCGCATTATGGTTATGTTGGGCTATTATTAACCATTTTTGCCAGATGATTATGTTTCAGGGTGAGATAGAAAGGAGTTGAAGAGGACTCAAATCAATATCGCAAACGGTAGAGATTCAGCAAGTTTAATAGCATGGGAGATGAGGGTGCAACATACCCGGAAAGTGGAAAAGAGTTGATGCTTTCAGGGACCATTAGACAGAATTCATTAATGTCGTTAATGATGTCGTGTCAGCGCCAGATGGCCAATTTTCTGTGGAAAATACAGTACTACTCAGCTATTCACATAACTTACATTTCAATATTTGATGGCGATATTTATATATGAGCATTTTAATGATTGGAAAATATTTCATCAAAAGGTAAATACAAACTACACGCTTTCCCGGCGCTTCAGTTTGTCAAAAATATTGATAAAATTCCCTTTGATAAGTATCAACTGAAGACTGGCAAGTTAGCTATTTCTAACTAAAACGAAGGTTGTTAGTTTTGATGTAAGTCCGGACGTAAGAATTTTTCTGGAATTACACTGTCCGCGAAAACTTCGTTACACTTGAAAGTACTTTACAACAAGGCACTTTGATCTAATACTACTGCCATAAGCCTGAGGCTTAGTTATAATGCAACTCGGCAAGATTTAGCTTTTCAGAAATCTAAAACAAATCGTTACAAATCGCTTTGCATCTGCTGAATTTAGATTCAATCGCAAAAGTTTATTGTGCAACAGATACAAGGGGCTAATTATTCAAAGTTGAAACTCGGTAATATGAAATACCTATACCACCATCATGACTTCAAATATCTTGAACATTCTAAAATCCTTCTACATCAGCTTTCATAAATACCCAATGCTCATCCAGTCCAGACTTTGAAAACCATTCATTCCTTTCCTCCCCTACTTCGTCATCCTTCTTCTCTATCTTTCATCACAATCACCAGACAATTCTGCATACAGCTTAATCCTCGAAGCGAAGTACAAAATGCTCAAACCATACATCAAAACCGCCTTCTCCTCATTGGTAAAACATCAATCATCTGAAGAGCCTTAAATCAATGCCAAACTATAGCGCTTCTCATATTCTTGCTGCCGTGGTCTACACTCTACACTGTGCTGCAGTAGCTGTGTACAGCTTTCAAAGCAACATATTCCGATTTGCTGTCATGTACATGCTCATGCATTCCAAAATGAAATTCAGCTGAAAGGATTCGCGTAATGCCTCTTACAGCCAAATAACAAACAGTTCTGGCATGGCGAAGGGCAAAAAATAAAAATGAATGGAAAGTAACCCAACCCCATCGAACTATCGACCTCAGATTCGATATTTTTATCTGGGCTGTTCATATATGGTGACGCTAAAGGAAGCAAAGTAAAAGAACTCTTTACTCCCTTCTTGTCTTTTCTCCCGCCCACTACCGAACTACTCCATCATCCGTAAATCAGGATATCTCAACCGCATAAGCTATACGTGTGAATGTTTGCAATTTGGGGCTTAGATATGATGTTCGTACATTCCCTGCAAAATAAAAACGGATCAATACTATTCGCAGCGACTGAAAAGATGCAGATCCTTTGAGAAAAGCCAAAAGAAGAAAAAAATTTTGCTTGTGGCACTATCTAGAAGGACTTGCACAAGGTTAGAAAACTAGCGCGAGTGAGGATCTGAAAGTTTTCAGTTCGGTAAATAGGTAGAGTATCAGAGATAATGTAAAAGTATTCTTGCCAAATCAAAGTGAACGAGTAGATACGTAGGTTATAAGAAAGTAAATTAAGTGCATACCTTTCTTAATATAAGGAAGGTTACTTTGAAAAACTCCCTTTCGAGTATATTAACGTCTTCAGGTGTGTTGTGTTTTTTATTGCTAGAGTTGTATACCTATGCTGCTTTAGGACATACTTGGAAATAAATTCACTTTATCTGGTAGATGGAAGCACTTCGTTTTAAACTCGTTTAAATTTTGTCTTAAGCAAATCTGAGGCGAAGTAATTCTTTTTTTTTTGATTTACTATCACGATATTTTAATAAGAAAATGACTTAGAAAAATAAAATTTCGATAATAATTAGTATACACATGATGAAACCTGAGAATGTGTTATATTTTTTCTGGGGTTACTTACGGAAGCGGTAAAACAAAACCAAATGCCTGCCAATAAGTCTTTCGTATTACTTTATTATTCTAACAATAAAGTATTGTGTGGATCGGTACAGGAAAAAAAAAATTTGCTACCCTGAAATTTTTTTTTTTTGCATTTCACGACTAGATTAGCCTAAAAATGCAAAAAAAAAAATCCGTCCCGCCGTACGCCGTACATATGGACTCGTATCTCCCAGACCTTTAAAGATAGAATGTTCGTTTTTGGGTGGATTATTGATTGGGTAAGTGAGCTGTATTTTCTAAATTTT
Source organism: Chorisops tibialis (assembly GCA_963669355.1). Classification (NCBI taxonomy): domain Eukaryota; kingdom Metazoa; phylum Arthropoda; class Insecta; order Diptera; family Stratiomyidae; genus Chorisops; species Chorisops tibialis. The sequence continues at coordinate 162,756,434 of OY770263.1, read as the reverse complement.
GGGGGGTGTTTGGTGGAAGAAGGAGACGGGGGAAGGGAAAAAGTCAAAAACTACACTTACTAATATCTCCACCACGAATGCAGATAGGAAGGTGATCAAATAATTCTACCTTCGAAATTATTTATCGTAAAAAACTCATATTTTGGGTCCATTTAGGTGGAATATAGTTCCATTGGATTCAACTTAGAGAGTGGCTAATTATTGTCAGGGGGAGGGTCAGGAGGTGTGCAAAAAAAACACTTAAAAATGAATATCTCAACTATCTCTTAAGTTATGCAATTGAAACTTGAAACGTATATTAAGCTGTACTAAAAAAATACAAAAAAAAATATAACCTGTTGAAACAATAGTAGTGGGGGAAATGGGGAGCATTTCAAAAATGGCGCACTTTTCAAAATTACAAATCGGTATATCTCAAAATTCAGTACAGATATCAAATGAAAAATTTGTCAGATTGTAGAAGTACATAATGGTTAATTTTGGTAAAAATTTTAAGTTAGGAGGTGTAAGGGGAGGGAGGTGATAAGAAAAATTTTTTAAGGGCTCTAGTGAAAGATACAAAGTTTAAATTTTGCATGTAAATACATCTATTTAATATACATAGAAAAATAATAATAACTTGATCCATAATTGTTATAAACCGACCCCCCCGGTCTTACGTGCACAAGGTGTTTCATGTGCATTGAAAAAAACATATAAACTGAAAATCTTTGAGTGAAATTTTAAGGTAGAAACTTGAAAATTTGTGAAATGCATTTTTAAAAAAATCTCTAAATATACGAAATATTAACTGGTCGAAAACCTTTAAAACTTCTACCCCCTCCCATACAAAATTATTTTTTCGACCATTTTCAAGAAATCAATTATCAGCTAACTATTTAAAGCTATCAATTTGAAATTTTGCATAAAAACTAAAAAAACTAGTTCAAATTAAATTACGTTAAAAGTTTTGAAATCGTACTTGCCCTTCTACCCCCTCCCATACAAATCTATGATTTCGACCAATTTCATTAAATCAACTGATAACCAACAAACTAAAAGCTACGAATTTGAAATTGTGTACTACTACTATAAGAGAAACGAAATAAAACTACATATGAAATTTTACGATTCCCCTATCTTCTCTACCCCCTCCCATACAAATGTTCGGTTTCGCGAATGTAAAATACAACGATTTTTATGAAAATTCTATGCAACTTCGTCTATGAAACTGCCATTTGAACTGACATGAATATTGGACGTGATTCAAGCAATAAATTAAAAAACTATTAACATCCACCCACCTTTACTATCACCCCTCACAACTCCCCTCATAAGAACTCAAACTTGTATAAATAAACGAACGACTACTGCCCTGCCAAAGAACCCCCATTCACTTAGCCTTCCCTTACCACTCTAACCTGCATATTGACTTTCCACGCATCCGCAACTTGTCCAAAAACTAATAAAGTTTCGCCCGACTTGTTGGCAGTTTATTTTTATTATTCTTGTGGCAAGTTGAGGATGTATGGGAAGTAAATATGCATAGTAAGTTGTTAGTAGATAGTAACAGCGCGGTGATTATGCATCTAAGTTCTAACTGTAGTCATCACTTAACTCAATTATTTTTCACGGCATATATATTCAATATTTCAACAGTTTATCTATGCAAGTTTTAATTTGAACCTTTCAGGTATAGAAGGTGTAGCTGGATGATAAATTTTTTTCATTTCTTGAATCTTATTTAAAACGCCCTGTAGAGAATGTTAGTTTCAGTGCTGCAGTAAATTCGAAGAAATTCTGTGTACTTAATATTTTCCAAACCAGGCTTACACATGGCTGCAAAATTTGCCTTGCAAATAGTTCACGTAATATCTCCAAGCTTGTAGCTTTTTGTATGTTGGTTACATATTTATTGAGTTTGAAAAAAAATATTAAATTTTTTTTTTATTACAGGGTGATTCCTGAGTGGTTAACTTTATTCTAGAACAGACCTGCTTATCGTTATACCCATCTAGTGACCAATTAATCGTCCTATGGGATGGGTGAACTCTATTTCACAGTCAGTCCTGTTTGACCAGAAAATGGTCAAAACTCACCTACTTGATCATATATGGGCTTATCGCCATTATCATTTATTTATAACTGATACGAGAAACCGATGGTGTGGCGTGGCGAAAGTCATCCTTACGTCGAGAGCGAGAAAAATATATCCCGGATAACGTCATCAGACTTAAAACCAAAATCAGGAACGACCTAATTCTGCAATGCTATACAGTAACTTACATTGTAACACTGGAAACAGTGGTTTAATTGCCAACTGAGCGCCACCTTCGAGCCTTGATATTAATATTACCTGCGGCAATATGAACGTCCAAGTTAGCTAAACAACACTGAATTAGAAGATGTCATATGAAGCCATAGCTAGGATATAGCCTAGTGGGTAGCATGTTGGTCTGCAATGCGAAGATCGTGAGTTCAAATCCTGGTCGACGCATAATTTCAGCACACTACTTGCTTGGGTATACCTCGGAAACCTCTACGAAAATGAAAAATTCGTAGATACAGGGTTGTGCGAAGAGCTAAGAACCCTTCCACAATAAATAATGAAAATGTTAAGGAACCTGACGAGGTCAAGACCCGATTTGAGCTGTAGCGTCACTGAAGAAAGATGTGAAGCCATGGCGAGCCTTGGGTCATTACATCATAACCTTTTAATAAAAAACCCAAAAATTAAAAATTATCAGCTTTGCATAACTCGACAAATGATCACTTTGTGGAGGAAAAGGGTCCCTTTTCTTAAACGAAAGTCACAGACATCTTGAGTTTCCCCTGGTATTGATACTGAAAAGCAAATTGACAATTTGACCATAGAGCTCCGATCGAGATTATATAACAGTGAAACGTATTGCTGACATGTAGAGTGATTGACTTGATGGTTGCCTGATCCGATTATGCTTAGCAGTTGTTCGACAGCTAGAGATTTGTCAGCTAAAGAGCAAGCTTAATATTGATAAACTTGAAGATCACAACGAGCTACGCAAAAATTTTACAATTACACAGGACAAGCCATCCTCATATAGCGAAATGAATTTCGTACACTGGATTCAAATAGTTTTTTGCCAAGTGAGGAACCCTAGATATTGGAATACACTTTAGACAAAATTTGCAACAGAAAAGAAATCAAAATTGACAATCATCTTTGAATCCAATGTCAACCAACCTTCCAACTTGCGATATACATTTATGCAAAAGGCTATACGACATTAAAAGGGTTAATGTTGAGTTACCCAATAAAGCTGAATTTTCATTTTACCTTGAAGATATGGGCACGCTATTTAAAATTATAAAGCAGTTAACGAACAGAAACTCTACCTCGAAATATCTAATGAGAGATGTCCTCCATCTCAGTGAACAACTGCGGCCATGGAAAGAATACTTCACTGATATTCTAAGCAACTTGTCAGGTGAAGATATTCCAGAAACTCAAATATTACCGAGCACCCAGGCACAACAGAGCTCTACCAAGAAAGATTCCCTCACTAATCGGTTGGCGGGAAAGAATTCCGTAGCTATAGACGGACTAGCAACTGAAATCTTTGGAGCGGACTCGGAACTGGCAGCTGATATTGCACTTCCACACAACATTGATGAGTGGGATCAAGGAAGGAAACCATCTGAATGAAATACGGGCGTAATTCCGAAAATTCCAAAGAAGCATTTCCTTTGGTATAATGATAATTGGCGTGGTAGCTGTATGGCTGCTTATTGACGAATCGAAAATTATGGCTAATGAAATTGGATTACGACTTTGAAAATACTCTGCTGGTAATAATTGAGCAGTTCGTTGTAAAGATTTTAGCGCTCCATTTTAAATTGTGCTTTGAATCTGATGGTTGTGATACAGCCGGTCAAAGGATTAACAAAATAATTTTAATGGGCATGAAGTTGAATATACGTTTCGCCTCGAAAGAAACTAGTAGTCGAAGTATACGAACAGAGTTTATTTAGATGGCATACAGAAGAAGAAAAATATATTTGAAACTTTCAAATGTAGTAAAATTTCGTGATGAAAAATTGCTTTTTAATGTGTCTGTAAATCAATTCTCAAAAGTACATGATTCCAATATAAAAAAGTGTCGATGGAAGATCCTTGAAATCCAAAAGGGAATCCTTTAAACTCTATGTTGAAAGTGGGAAATGTTGAACCAATTCCTAAGAAAGGAACTGCCGCCCTATAGCTATCACTTCAGTTTTGTCAAAAGCAATAGCAAGGTTTTTTAGCTATCTCGAGTAACCAATGATCGCCAATATGGATTCCGTTCCAGAAAATCCATAGGAGACCTCCTAGTCTATTTGACTAAACGTTAGAACTCGTGCATTTACGAATTCGGTAAAGGACAGTCCCTAACTCTCGAGATTGCGAAAGCCTTTGACAGAATTTGGCATAAGGGTCTATAATTAAAAACCATGGCCAAACTACTCTTGTTAAATGGATTGAAAATTTCCTTTTTGAATACTCGATACGAATTGTAAGGGCTCATCATTCCAACCGTTTCAGATATTTTTGATTGTCTCTTAAAGTTCTGTTGTACAATGCAATTTTGTTAATATCAGCAAGATCTACTTTTAACCCAGCCTTAAGCACAACTCGCCCATATAGAGGCACCCAAAAAAAAAAGATTGGTGTGCTCGATCGAATCCAAAAGCATGCATTTCGGCAAATTGGAGATGAGACTACAACTGCCTCACTCGACACTGAAGAAGTATCGGGGTGTTCAGCATTTACTGCCGATACTTGCAAGGTAAGCGTAGCGAAGAACTGTCCAGCTTTGTCGCTCCGCTTTGCAACTATCCCAGGAATACACGGCAAGCTGCATGCGATCAAGTGTTTCAGTTAAACTTTTGTCATCGCGTACAATGAAATATAGACACTCTTTCATCACCCAAACATTAATGCTATGAGATTCATTACCGTAACTCGTATTCTAAGCATCTTATAACCGCCAGTCTTTCAAGCATAATTTTCCTTTGACAATTTAGACAGGGCTGTAGTCGTAAGCCCAGCAGAAGGTATACGCTGTTGCAAGGCTAAAGTGGTCATCGATGACCGAAGTTGCTAAATTTTTAAGATCATCAATAATATTGAACTGCAATTTAATTATCCTACACAACAGGATGCCATGAAATATGCTAGCAGGCTATGCGTTCTAAGTCTAAACATTTGGGAAACGAATGACTGCCTATATTTCACTGTACGAGTATCAATAGGGTTGACAGTATACTCGTGCGCACATTTAGTTCGACGAGCATTTCGAGGAAAATGTAAGGTGGAGAAATGTTTGATCTAAGTTCCGCACTACATTTAGTAGCGATGGTAAATGCTGTGTACTCCGACATTTCTGCGATGCTCGAGGAAGTCAATGGAAACCGTAACAATTCCATCTCCAATTAATCGAAACACATTTTACTTTATTATTTTAATAATAAAGTATTGTGATCGACTTGGGAAAAAAAAAAAATTTGCTACCCTGAAATTTTTTTTTTTCGCGTTTCATGACTAAATTAGCCTAAAAAAGCAAAAAAAAAAAATCCGTCTGTCTGTACGCCGTCCGCCGTACGCCGTACGCCGTACGCCGTACGCCGTACGCCGTACGCCGACGTGTACGCTTAGCGCACATTAACTCCCAAACCCTTCAAGATAGAAAGTTCATTTTTGGAGGGATTGTAGGTAGTTGCGGATCTCAGGCGGATACCCATTTTGCGGGGTGTACGGGTTCAGGGGGAGGCAGGGGGAGCGCTTAAACCGAAAAATACGAATTCAAATATCTCAACCATGGTTACAGCTAGGAAGCTAAAAATCAACACACATATAGAAGAGTTTGTGGGACAACTTTTAAAAATAATTTAATTTTTTTATCCATTGGGGTGCGAAAAGGGGGGGCTAAGAGCCAATTGGCGGCCGAATTTTTTTTTCAAATGATTATATCTTCGAAATTACTACCCATAAAAAATTCATATTTTGAGACAATTAAGATGGCATCAAGATCTACTAGAATCAGTTTAGATAAAAGCTAATTCTTGTAAGGGGGAGGGTCAGGGGGGGTGCAAGGAAAAACACTTAAAAATTAATATCTCGACTGTCTCTTAAGCTATGTAATTGAAACTTAAAACGAATACTAAGCTTTACTAGTGACATATGAAAAAAATATAATATATGGACATAATAGTAGTGGGGGGAAATGGGGAGCATTTAAAAAATGGCGCACTTTCCAAAACTACAAATCACTAAATCTCAAAATTGAGTACACATATCAAATTGAAAATTTGTCAGATTGTAGAGCTATATAGTCTTTAATTTTGGTAAAAAATTTAAGTTGGGGGGTGTAAGGGGAGGGAGGTGGGAAGCGAAAATGTTGAAAATTTTGAGTGATTTTTTTATGGCTCTGGTAAAAGATACAAAGTTTGAATTTTGCACGTCGACACATCTATTTAATGTACATGGAAAAAAAATAATAATTTGTTCCAAAATTGTTATGCACCGAAGTGGGGGTCTAACGTGCACAAAGTGTTTCATGTGCAATGAAAAAAACACATAAACTCAAAATTTTTGAATGAAATTTTTAGGCAGAAACTTGAAAATTTGCGAAATGCATTTAAAAAAAATCTCCAAGAGTTTAAAATATTAACTGGTCGAATATCTTTAAAACTTCTACCCCCTCCCATACAAAAATTTTTTTTCGACCATTTCTAAGAAATCAATTATCACTTAACTATTAAATGCTATCAATTCGAAATTTTGCACAAGAACTTACAAAAATAGTTGAAATAAAATTACGTTTAAAGTTTTGAGATAGCACTTGCCCTTTTACCCCCTCCCACACAAAAGTATGATTTCGACCAATTTCATTAAATCAACTAATAACTAACAAATTAAAAGCTACAAACTTGAAATTTTGTACAAGCACCTCACAAAAAAAAAGAAATAAAACTGCATCACAAATTTTACGATTCCCCTACCTCCTCTACCCCCTCCCATACAAATGTTTGGTTTCGTGAATTTAAAATTCACCGAATCCAATGAAAATTCTATGCAATTTCGTCTATGAAACTGACATTCTATACAAAGAATATTGGATTTGGTTCAAGCAATCAATTAAGAAACTATTAACATCCACCCACCCTTATTATCACCCTCCCCCCTCACTTCATGAAAACTCAAACTTGCATAAATAAACCAATGAAATATGGAGCTTTTGAACTTTTCCGGAAAGTGTTAAATTGAGAACTGCCCTGCCCAAGAAGCTCCTTCACTTAGTCTTCCCTAACCACTCTAACCTGCATATTGACTTTCTACGCATGCGCATTTTGTCCCAAAAATAATAAAGTTTCGCCCGACTTGTTGGCAGTTTATTTAAGAAATTAATTATCACCTAACTATTAAAAGCTAGCCATTTGAAATTTTGCATAAGAACTTATAAAAATATTTGCAAAGAAATTATTTTAAAAGTTTCAAAATCACACTTGCCCTTCTACCCCCTCCCATACAAAAGTATGATTTCGACCAATTTCATTAAATCAACTAATAACCAACAAATTAAAAGCTACGAACTTGAAATTTCGTACGAGCAGCTTACAAAAGAAAGGAAATAAACTTGCGTCACAAATTTTGCAATTCCCCTACCTCTTCTACCCCCTCCCGTACAAAATTATTTTTTCGAGCATTTTTAAGAAATCAGTTATCAGCTAACTCTTAAAAGCTATCCATTTCAAATTTTGCCTAAAAAGATAATAAAAAATAATTGAAATGAAATTCCTTTAAAAGTTTTGAAATCGCGCTTGCCCTTCTACCCCCTCCCATACAAAAGTATCATTTCTACCTATTTCATTGAATCAACTAATAACCATCAAATTAAAAGCTACGAACTTGAAATTTTGTACGAGCACACTACAAGAGAAAGGGAATAAAATTGCGTCACAAATTTTACGATTCCCCTACCTCCTCTACTCCTTCCCATACAAATGTTTGGTTTCGTGAATGTAAAATGCACCGAATCCTATGAAAATTCTATGCAACTTCGTCTATGAAACACATTCTATGCAGAGGATATTGGACGCGATTCAAGCAATTAATTAAAAAGCTATTAACATCCACCCACCCTTACCCCTCCTCCTCCCCTCATAAAAACCCAAACTTGCAGAAATGAATGAAATATTGTTAAATTGACAACAGCCCTGCCCAAGAACTCCCTTTCACTTAGCCTTCCCTAACCACTATAACCTGCATATTGACTTTCCACACATCCGCAACTTGTCCCAAGAATAATAAAGTTTCGCCCGACTTGTTGGCAGTTTATTTTTCTATTCGATCGATCAACGCAAGGTATGTTTCGGGTGGCTCACCCCATAAATGCGAATGCTACTCTAAACCAGGTCGAATGTATGTGGTAGCTATAAGTCGGGAGGCGTAAAATATTTTTTGCATTTGCGAAAAATACAAAGGCGTTTGAAGGTATCAAAGGCAACATCAAAGATGTGTTTACTCCAATCGATGTGGCTATTTAACTTTACGCCTATTAGGATAAATTCATCAGCAGAGCAAAATTATAAGCCACTACAGGTTAAATTAGAGGACGACGGCGGAACATCAGGATTAAGAAAAAAATGTCTGGACTGTATTTTAGCGGCGTTGAACTGTACTCTACTTTTCTTGCGCAATTCCAGATCAAAACTGAGATCAGTGTTCAGCGAACCGACTAAATCCGTGCGTTTGGAAGCAATAAAATGCTTGTAAGATTCTGCAGCGGAGTCAAATTCAAAGTTAATATCTAAAGTACTGCCATCTGCGAAAATATAAATTGGATTGCGAGTAGAAGATGGAAGGTCGTTTATGAAAACTATGAAAGTATTAGAGATGAAACCGAACCTTAAGAGACGCCGAAATCAACTGGGTAGAAGGAAGAGTAACGTCATTCAATACAACTCGAAAATTCTCAATCCATCGAATGAGGGTAGCTTCGAGGCTTATGACCGCTAGCAAGGAGCTTAACAAGGAGACTTTCATGCCAAACTCTATCAAAAGCTTTTGCGATGTCCTTCGCCGTATTTATGCAAACTCCGACGTTACGTCAGATACCCCAAAAGATGTTCCGTCAACTTTCTAGAACAGAAACCTTACTGACGATCGTGGATAAGCTGCTTATCCTCGATGTAATGAATGATTTTGCGATTGACAGCACTGAATAATTTTGCTATTGTCTGCAAGACCTCTCACCCTTCAATTGGCTCGATTTCTTCCATGTTGAATCACCTGCCTATCCACTTCATTTTAGTTTCTCGAAAGCAGACATTTCCTGGTTTCATGTTACTTCGATCTTATTTAGAAATATCTTTTGGAAACTCTATGTTTTCAGGATTTGATTCGGAACAGATGTCATTCTACCGAAAATACTTTAAAAAAAATTGTTTGATATTAATTGGTACGATTCTTAGATTACGTTCCAAATGGATATTCCTCTATATCACGTTTTCGCTGGAATTTATCGCAAACGCGGTTTTTCCACCAGTAACGGTCTTGACACTTTCCAAAATTCGGGGGAAATGTTTTGTCTTGTTTCATAATCAATATAACAAATTAATTATTGAATATCGCAAACATAATAGATAGAGAAAAACATAATAGGGTTACGATTGCGCGTAAAACCCAATCGCACGATAATGATGAAAGAGAAATTTTTTGATTTCAAGAAATTTTGTAGGGAAAATGGTACAGGGGTTGATGACATTGAACTAATTTTTTCTCATCACGCTAAAGTTGCTATCAAAATGTTTTATATAAAATTTAGGATTCAAAAATTTAATAGGTACTGAGAAAATTAGTTTATTAGACTTAATGAAATTGTGCAGTTTGTATGGGAGGTGGTAGAAGGAACGGCGAATTCTTAAAGACTTTTTCAGAAATAAGTTGGAGTGGAACTAGTTTTCATTTACAAAAAAAAAAAAAAAAGAAATGAAATATAGTTGCAGCGTGATTATAAGAAAAGGACTCTAGGCTGAAGAAAAAAATAATTGAAATGAGACAATTTATAAAATTGGATTCATTTTCTGTTTTTTCTGTTTGCTTATTTAAAATAATAAGTAAAAGAAATAAAATATGTATATAAAAAAGTATATTTTACAAATTATAATTATCATGCTTTTGATATGTTTTAAATTTTAGATCAATAGCATTTACATATATGGAAGGTGCTGGAAGGAGAAGTAGGACACGCATAATTTTTGTACACTAGACTGAAATCATAATGGAAGTAATATATTCCAAATTTCAAACCAATGACTTTTATACTTTTCGAGCAAATCCATTTATTATCAAATTGCTAAATTGTGTAATTTTGTATGGGAGGGGTTGCTTGGGTGTAGCCTAGTGGGTAGCGTGTTGGTCATGCAATGGGAAGGTCGTGAGTTCAAATCACAGTCAAGGCAGTATATAATTCCGGCACATTGCTTGCTTGGATATACCTTGGTCACCTCAATCTACGAAAATGAAAAATTCATAGAAAGAGTGTTGGGCGAAGGGCTAACAACACACAATAAGTGATGAAAATGTTAAGGAACCTGAATGTCAGGAGGCCAAGGTCTGATTTGAGCTGTAGTGCCATTGTAGAAGGAGTAGAAGCATGGGAGGTGGTAGAAGATGTGAAGCGTTTTGGCCTTACTTGTTGAAAGATATTTTTTTTTTGTATGACCTGACTGTGTGTACTATAGTGCAAAATGGTTAGCCCAGATCGTCACAGAATCTGAAAGGGCTATATTGACGGTATCTCAGAAATTAGAGGTGGAAACAGCAATTCGGTTATCGTTGTTTTGGGCAAATTTTCCCAACTTTTGTTTACGCAATCTGAATCAGAATCTACCAAGTACAATCATGTTATTGTTTCATTGACTCAGGAGAGTATAGTAAAGTTCATTTTGAACTTTATTCAAAATCGGCTTGTAACTGATTTGTATCCACAGTTAAAGAAAATCTTTATCAAAAGAATTTTTTGGTAAATTTAAACGACTACGGCTCTGTGCCAGTACACACGGGAAAAGGGGTTTTCCAACTGAAGAAGAAAAAAATAAAAACATAAAACACAAAATTGTTTTCATTTCAGCGAATTATGGATTCATCCCGTCAACGATGAAAAAACTCGAAACTGCTTCAATGACGTTGAGTGTACAAATAAATAAACTGCCAACAAGTCGGGCGAAACTTTATTATTCTTGGGAAAAGTTGCGGATGCGTGGAAAGTCAATATGCATGTTAGAGTGGTTAGGGAAGACTAAGTGAAAGGGAGGTTCTTGGGCAGGGCAATTGTTAATTTAACACTTTGCGGAAACGTTCCAAAGCTCCAGTAGTTACCTATATAATCAATATTTCGTTCATTTATTTATGCAAGTTTGACTCAGTGGGTGGATGTTAGTAGATTTTTAATTGATTGCTTGAATTACTTCCAATATTCTCTGTATATGTAGAATGTCAGTTTCATAGACGAAGTTGCATAGAACTTTCATAAGATTCTGTGTATTTTACATTCACGAAACCAAACATTTGTATGGGAGGGGGTAGAGGAGGTAGGGGAATCGTAAAATTATGACGCAATTTTATTTCCTTTCTCTTGTAGTGTGCTCGTACAAAATTTCAAGTTCGTAGCTTTTAATTTGTTGGTTATTAGTTGATTCAATGAAATTAGTCGAAATGATACTTTTGTATGGGAGAGGGTAAGAGGGCATGCGCAATTGCAAAACTTTTAAAGAAACTTCATTTCAATTATTTTTATAAGTTCTTATGCAAAATTTGAAATTGATAGCTTTTAAGAGTTAGCTGATAACTGATTTCTTAAAAACGCTCGAAAAAATAATTTCATATGGGAGGGGGTAGAGAAGGTAGGGGAATCGTAAAATCTTAAAATAAACCCAATTTTTTTTCCTTTCTCTTGCAATGTGCTCGTACAAAATTTCAAGTTCGTAGCTTTTAATTTGTTGGATATTAGTTGATTTAATGAAATTGGGCGAAATCATACTTTTGTATGGGAGGGGGCAGAACGGCACGTTTGCCGTTGCCGATTTCAAAACTTTTAACGTAATTTCACTTCAATTATTTTTGTTAGTTTTTGTGCAAAATTTCAAATTGATAGCTTTTAATAGTTAGGTGATAACTGATTTCTTAAAAATGGTCGAAAAAATAATCTTGTATGGGAGGGGGTAAAAGTTTTAAAGGTTTTCGACCAGTTAATATTTTGTATATTTAGGGATTTTTTTTAAATGCATCTCACAAATTTTCAAGTTTCGACCTTAAAATTTCACTCAAAAATTTTCAGTTTATGTGTTTTTATCAATGCACATGCACAATGCGCAGACGTATCCACATGCAAAATTTTAACTTTGTATCTTACACCACAGCCCTAGAAAAAATCACTAAAAATTTTCGACATAGTTGCTTATCACCTCCCTACCCTAACACCACCCAACTTAAAATTTTTACCAAAATTAACCATTATGTAGTTCTACAATCTGACAAATTTTCGATTTGATATCTGTACTCTTTTTGGAGATATAAGGATTTGTAATTTTGAAAAGTGCGCCATTTTTGAAATGCTCCCCATTTCTCCCCACTACTATTATTTCAATATGTTATATTTTTTTGTATTTTCCTAGTATAGCTTATTATACATTTCAAGTTTCAATTACATAGCTTAAGACATACTTGAGATATTCATTTTTAAGTGTTTTTCTTTGCACTCCCCCTGACATTCCCCCTTACAATAATTAGCCACTCTCTAAGCTAATTCCAATGGAACCATATGCCTCCTTGATGGTCCCAAAATATGAATTTTTTGCAATAAGTAATTTCGAAGATATAATCATTTGAAAAAACAATTCGGCCGACAATTTGTTCTTAGCCCCCCTTTTCAGACGCCAATGGATAAAAAAATTTAATTATTTTTAAAGTTTGTCCCACAACCTTCTCTATATCTTTACCGATTTTCAACTTTCTATCTGCATTCATGGTGGAGATATTAGCAAGTGTAGTTTTCGACTTTTTCCCACCCCCGCCTCCCCTTCCATCTAACACCCCACAATATTTAGAAAATAGAACTCACTTATCCACTCAACAATCCACCCAAAAACGAACATTCTACATTTAACGGTCTCGGAGATATGAGTCCATATGTATGGCGTACGACGGGACGGATTTTTTTTTTGCATTTTTAGGCTAATTTAGTCATGAAACCCGAAAAAAAAATTTTTCAGGGTAGCAAAGTTTTTTTTTTTCTTGTGTCGATCACAATACTTTATTATTAGAATAATAAAGTAAAATTCTGAAAATTGTGAGTGACGAAGAAGATGCGAAGGAATGTTTTTTTCCGGCTGTTTAAATATTATATACAGCGATTTTTTTATTGTATACAAGTGTGCTAAGATCAGAGTTTTGCGTTTGAAAACGTACACAAACATTTTGTAATCTATTGCAATTCTAATTTTTTGTAACTTTAATCGGAGGTAAAAAATTTGTATTAAAAAATAATATGCAAAATAACACAGATGCAATTTTTATTATTTGGAAATTAGTTCATTTTTAATTGTTTTCAAGTTTGAGAATGAATCAGTTTAAGTCGAATAATTTTGTTGTTGTTTTACTATAGATGAAATCTAAGAGTATATTGTGTTTGCTTTACCGTTTGGAACGCTAAGAAATAATGCTCGCACTGAACCACCAAGGGTACAGAAATATTTGATGTCACTCAAAAACCTCGATTCCAAGTGACCGTCTGTCCGTCTGTCCGTCCGCCTGTCTACAACATAACTCTCAAATACTTTGAGCTGTCGTGCTGAAATTTGTCATGTGTCAGTCTTAGCAAAAAAGTAACTTTAAGTTCGTGAATGGGCAACATCCCCCCCCCCCAAGGAAATTTTTTGAAATTTCGATTTTTTAAGAAATTGATTTCTAGTTGAAACTATTTAAGCTATCGACTTAAAATTTGTGTCAAATTATAGTGATGTAAGTATCAATAACATCACAACATATTGATTCGATCCCTTAACTCTTTCTGCCCTCTCCCATACAAATGCTCGAAACTAGCAAAGCTGAAAAGACGTATTTTTGCCACAATTAATTTTATAACGATTGCAACTAGTTTGAAAAAAAATTGTCAAACTCGCCTTGCTCCCATACAAATTCAACGACATTTTGAAATTTAAATTAGATTGTTTTTCTTCGAAACTGTCAAAGCTATCGACTTGAAGTTTTATTGAAAGTTTACTACTAGAAATATCACGACGAAAAATTTTGCTTTGATCCATGTACTCCTTCTACCACCTCCCATACAAAGGCATAATTTTGGTAAATGCATTTAATCGGTTCCCATTCAAACCAGAATGAGTTCAAACTTGAAATTTTGCCAGAATTATCCCTTATCCCCACGCCATTAACATCCTAGCAAGATCCTTCCCAAGTGCTAAGGAGGTATTTGTCAATCTTGACTCCGCCGCAAAAGAAGACGGGTTGCGCATTGACGAAAGCAAAACAAAAGTAATGACGCAAACAAGAAGGAGAGTGCCTATCAGACAAACACAACAATTGCGGAATATAATTTGGAGAGGGTTGAAGATTTCATGTATGAAATCCTAGGAGGTGCTCAGGAATAATAGGCTGCGGATATATAAAACTATTATACGACCTGGCTCTGTTATCGCAGCGAGACGTGGACATTAACGCGACCTTCCGAAAAAGCAGTTAACGCATTCAAAAGAAAGGTCCTCCGAAGAATTTTGGGACCTGAGAAGGAAGGAACGGAATGGCGAATGAAAACCATGAGTTGTATCAACTCTACGACGAGCCAGAAGCTTCGACGTTCACCAAGCTACGTAAACTGCAGTGAGCTGGTCATGTAGAGCGAATGGAAAACAGAAGAATCGCCAAACGTGCTCTGAAAGGCAAAGCGAGTGGTAACCGGCCAGTAGGCAAACCACGCAAGCGATGGGAAGACTCGATTGATGAAGACAGCAAAGCTGTTTTAGAAATTAGCAGCTGGAGGACGCGGTCTTTGGATCGAGATGATTGGAGGCGACGACTTCAGGAGGCCAAGGCCCCATTTGGGCTTTTTTTTGTTTATTATTTGATTTTTTTAATTTGGTCGAAATCACCCTATTGCTTGGGAGGGGGTGGAAGAGCGAAAAAGTTTGCAAAACTTTTGATGCATTTTCATTTGGAATATTTTTAGAAGTGTTTCTTCTACAATGGCAGTACAGCCCAAATCGGACCTTGGCCTCCTGACCTTCAGGTTCCTTAACATTTTTTTCCTTACTTATTGTGGAAAAGTTGTTAGCTCTACACGCAACCCTCTATCTATGAATTTTTTTATTTCCTTAGATTGAGGTAACCAAGGTATATTCAAGCAGGCAGTTTGATGGTTTTATATATTACGTCGACCGGAATTTGAACTCCCGACCTTCGCATTGTAAAACCAACACACTACTCACTAGGCTACATCCTAGCTTTTAGCCTTTAGAAGTGTTTGCTTTCTTATAAATGGTCGAAAAAATACTATTGTATGGGAGGGGGTAGAAGTTTTGGAGATATTCGACTAGTTAATATATTAAACTTTTAGGTATTTTTAAAATGAATTTTACAAGTTTTCAAGTTTGTTGCTTAAAATTTCACTTAAGAATTTTGAGCTATTGTATTTTTTTTCAATACATGTGAAACACCTATTTCAGGTGATGGCCCCTCTTTGGTGGATAACAGTAACAGGTTCAAATTAATATATTTTCTTTATGTATATCAAATGGATGTATGCATATGCAAAATTTTAAGTTTGTTTCTTTTACTAGAGCCCCAAAAAAATTAGTGAACATTTTGGATATTTTGGCCCACCACCTCGTTCCCCTTACCACCTTCTTAAAATTTATATAGAAATTATAGATTATATTTAATTAATTTTGAGATATGACGGTTTGAAATTATGAAAAGTGCAGTATTTTTGAAATGCTCCTCATTTCCCCCACTACTATTATGACCAAATTTTGTGGGAGAAAATTGCACTTGAGCTAAATTATCATCCAAGCCCAAGTATACTATAGCTAGGGTGTAGTCTAGTAGGTAGCGTGTTGGTCTTGTAATGCGAAGGTCGGGAGTTCAAATCCCGGTCGGTGCAATATATAATTCCAGCACTTTGCCTGCTTGAATATAACTTGATCACCTCATTCTACGAAAATGAAAAAATTCGTAGAAAGAGGGTTGTGCGAAGGGCTAACAACCCTTCCATAATAAGTACGGAAAAAATGTTAAGGAACCTGAATATCAGGAGGCCAAGGCCCGATTTGGGCTGTAGCGCTATAGTAGAAGAAGTATACTATACCAAGTCCTGCCATAAATATATATACAAGTGTAAATACGACTTTTGCGGCTGATAACTTTAACGCAGCCAAATGTTATATTTCAAGTTCTGACAGTTCACATGTGCTCTACAAACGCGCGAAACTATTTCAGTACAGCTTAACTCAGCTTAATGGTCCGACAAAGAGAACCGTAATGCTGTTATTGCTCGTCATTGGTGTGAAATAGAAAGAGCTCGTTTTTTTTATTTATTAAAACCTTTGTTTTTCTGTATTGTACTGTTAAGTTCTTTGCTGATACTGGAAATGTACACAACCGTACACAATCCGGCCGGCCTCGCTCGGCTCATGCCCAACAGGCCATTAAAGCTGTGGGGTCGCGAATCAATCGAAATCCTGTCAGCAAACAAAAAATCATGGCTCGTAAAAAGGATATAGCGCCGGTAACCATGAACCGCATCGTTAGATAAGACCTGGGTCTTATTGTTGAGCAGGAGGCCAGAGGAATAAACCAGTCTTGGCAACAACTAAAGGTCGATGCTCAAGATCGCGCCTTGCGGAAGAGAGTTGTTTCAGTCCCCTATAGAGGGCCTTAACAGGAATTTGATCGACGATCCTCCAATGAAGCCAGTGAGCTGGTGCCAAGGATTGAACGAGGTCATTATCCTGCATCAGTGATGATTAAGTGTGGGGCATCCTACTACGGCATATAACTATGTTACATTTTTGTGAAAAGGGTGTTAAAACAGCGGCAAGAAAATGTCAGGGAAAAATTTTAAGGAATGTAGTGGAGCCCTTGAATCAAACCTTGTTCCAAAACAAACCATGGATATCCCATCGAGCTTATTAGTACTGAATATTGCCCAGCATCCAGCCACTTGACTACAAATTGTTGTCAGTTTTAGAGGATATGGTTTGTAAGGCACGTCACCACCACCAGGAGTCATTGAAGTATGCGTTGGTAGCAGCTGTGGACCATATTCCTATGGATGTCGTCCGTACTACGATCGATGAGTGGTCTCACAGACTTAGGCGCTGTATTAAACCAAACGGTGGTTATTTTGAATAATTTTTTAAAATTTTGTACTTTACTATTTACACAATAAAAAACTGAAAAAATTATTCAAATCCATTGATTACTTTTATTTTTGTAGTTAAAAAATCTTGTATCAATATTTATGGCAGGACTAGGTATAAAAAATACTATCAACACAAATAATCCTGCTCCACTGTAATCGTAATCCACGCATGATGGTAGCGCACACAGCTACATACGTTTATAGTTTTGTAAATATTTGCTTCGAGAAGAAAACCATATAAACTAATTCTCATACACGTGAACCCGGTCTTTCTTGAAGGTAGCTCTCTGACATATTTTTGGAGCAATCATCTATCAATGATCAAAACTGTTGCCCTACACCATTATAGGTAAGAGAAATAAAAGAAATATTTTTGATAAAATTTTCAAAACAATATATTTCAAAGTGTTAGTAATCAATAAGACTAAAACAATCATAAAACATAACAGGGCTACGATTACGCGTAAAGCGCAATCTTACGATACTCTAGATGAATAGAATTTTTTGTGATCCCAAGAAATTTTGTATGGGGAGTGTTAGAAGGGGTGATAGCATTGAACTAATTTTTTTCCTATCATGCTAAAGTAACTATAAAAATGTTTTATACAAAATGCTTACTCAAAAAATTGAATATGAGCTGAGAAAATTAGTTTGTTAGATTTAGTGAAAACGTGCAGTTTGTATGGGAGGTGGTAGATAGAGTGGGGGGATTTTAGTGATTTTTTCAGAAATTACTAAGAATATCATAAAATAGACATCTCTTAAATTTTAGACTAGTAACATTCATACTTTTCAAGCAAATAGATTTTTTGTGAAGTTGTGAAACAGTGTCATATTGTATGGGAGGGGGTAGAAGCAGTGAAGCTAATCAAATATTTTTTTCTGATCTTAGTGATAATACTAATTAAGTATTTATTACAAAATATAAGCTCAATAAATGTTATATGTTCTGAGAAAATCGTCTTAGAGCATTTCATGAAAAAATGTAGTTTGTATGGGAGGGGGTGGAAGGAGAGGAAGGACGCAAATAATTTTTCAACTGTAGATTTAAGTTATTCTAAAAGTAATATATCCCAAAATTCAGATTAATAGCTTTTATACTTTTTGAGTAAATCCATTTAATATCAAATTGCGAAATTGTGTCATTTTGTATGGGAGGGGTAGAAGGAGTGAAGCTAATCGTCTAATTTTTTTGGCCTTACTAAAAATTTTAAATAAATATTTGGTGCACAATTTCAGCCCGGTAAATTTTATACGCACTGTGTAAATTGGCTTAGAGTAATTCATGACAAGTACAGTTTGTATGAGAGGTGGTAGAAGGAGGGGGAGGACACGCATAATTTTCTTACGGTAGATTGATATTATCAGAAAAGTAATATATTCCAAATTTCAGGCTAATAGCTTTTATACTTTTCGAACAAATCCGTTTATTGTCAAATTGCGCAATTGTGTCATTTTGTATGGGAGGGGGTAGAAGGGGTGAAGCTAATCGTCCAATTTTTTTTGGCCTTACTAACAATTTTAAATAAATATTTGGTGCACAATTTCAGCCCGGTAAATTTTATACGCACTGTGTAAATTGGCTTAGAGTAATTCATGACAAGTGCAGTTTGTATGGGAGGGGGTAGAAGGAGGAAGAGGACACGCATAATTTTTTTACGGTAGATTCATATTATCATAAAAGTAATATATTACAAATTTCACGCCAATAGCTTTTATACTTTTTGAGCAAATCCGTTTATTGTTAAATTGCACATTTGTGTAATTTTGTATGGGAGGGGGTAGAAGGGGTGGAGCGATTTGGCCCGTTCACGAACTTGACCTTACTTTTTTGTCAAAAACGATGTGTACGAAATTTGAGCTTTCCAGCTCAACGCGTTCTCAAGCTAGAGAGCGAACGGACGGACGGACGGACGGACGGACGGACGGACGGACGGACGGACGGACGGACATCCGGTTTTGAGATTTTTGAGTGATAATATTAATTTCTGTATTCATCATTTTTTGCTCCGCGCCTTATTTCTTGGCGTTACACACTCCAGAGCAAACTTATAATACTCTCAGATTTCATCTAGAGTATAAACATAACAGGGCTACGATACTGTAGATGAAATAGAATTTTTCGTGATCCCAAGAAATTTTGTATGGGGAGTGGTAGAGTGATAGCATTGAACTAATTTTTTTCCCATCATTCTGAAGTGGCTACTAAAATGTTTTATACAAAATGGAACCTTCAATAATGGAACAGGAACTGAAAGAATTAGCGCATTAGATTTAGTGAAATTGCGCAGTTTGTGTAGGAGGTGTAGAAGGTAGTTTAATGTAGCTGAAAATGTCGCAACTCAAATTCTTCGCTATTTGAGAATAGTGATGGAAACAGAGGAAGGCGTTTGTAATTTTTGTATATGACACCAAATGTGGTACGCAAAATCTTTCGCACTGAATTTTAAGTTTGAAGCTATCATAATTTTCAAGGATGTTGGACATTGTTTTTCTGAAATTGGGGCATTTCTATGGGTGGTGGCAGAGGATGTAGAACCTATCAGATGATTTTGAAGCTGTTTATCAATATACTCATACCAAAGCGTGGGTATGAGTATCCCAGTTTTAAAGTCGATAATTCCAAGATGCGCAATAGAGAAAGAACTGGTTTTCTTGAATTACATATGTAAGGGAGGGTTGTAGTGATGCGAATTTGATATTTTTTTAGCATTTTTTGTAATTTTTAAGGGATAAATTCTGGCCAAATTTAAATAGCTCACTTACTCTAGTTTTCATGGGAATCGATATAAAAATTAAATAATAAAATTTAATCTACCTTGTAACTTACATTATTCAATATCTTTGTTTATGGATGCTCCTTGAGAACTAGACCCCTTCTTCATATTCCTTCTCACATATTGGTCATAGGACGCCAATATGAACCAATTACATTTTGTTGTACTTGTTACAGTAAAGTGTGTCATCTTGTGGAATTGACTTCTGATAGAGTTGCTTTCAGGTCTGAGCTATACCGATTATCTACACCACCAATTTGTAGTATCACATAGTTTTTATCTTTTTTTTTTATGATAATAGTAACTTTACTTTTTGTTTTCTTTTAGATTATTTTCTTCTTTTTCTTGTGATTTGGTTTGTTTTAAATTTAGTAATAGATAATTTTAATTCTGTTTATTATAGTTCTTAGGTTTTAATCTTATTAAGAATTGAGAGACTAAGTAATAAGCAATTTTCTTATTTTACACATAGTTTGTAAGGTTGTATAATTCTCAGATGTCTGTTGAAGCTTATCTGTAGACTGAATAAATAAATAAATATAATGCATTTGGTAAAATTAAGCATTTGTAGAGGAGGGAGTAGAAGGAGTAAACGAATCAAAACAACATTTTTTGACGATAATGATATTTGCATTATTATACATTAAACAAATTTGCAAGTCGACAGCTTCGATAGTTTCGAAAAAAATTATTTAATTGATATGTGGAAAATTCGTGAAATTTGTATGGGAGGGGGTAGAAGGAATGAGATGGACTAGACAATTTTTTCAAAATTGATTGCAATTATAACATGCAAAAACAAACCTTAAAAATTTGTTCTTACTCGTTTTTCAAAATTGTGCATTTGTATGCCAGGGAGTAGAAGGAGTGAGGGATACGATCAATATTTTTCATGCTAATGATAATCACATCATTATACTTTGACCTAATTTTCAAGTCGATAGCCTAAATTGTTTCTTTCAATTTTCAATTTCTTTGAGCGTAGATTCATTCGAACCTTTTTCTACAGATTAAAAAGGCTTAAATCTACTATAATGGCTGACTTGAAGTACTTCACCTCCAGCTTCTGCATTTAGGGTGGACCTTCCTCGATTCTTGCTTCCTCTTCAACCTTTGCAACCACCTCCTCAATACTCACCTCTGTGATGACCTGAAACTTAGACCAGGAATTCAGATATCTTCTATCCACCTCGATCCTCTCTCGATATATAGAACCACTCTCCGATGCTAAGAACGCAAAGAAACCATGATCGACTCCAAATTGGTTCTTTAGCCACTTCTTTTCCTTTATTTAAAAGTAAAGTAAAAACTATCATCTCTAATGTTAAAATTTTTATCATTGCTATTCTTTTATTATATTGTTACAGATCTGGTAACCACGCAATTCGATCTCTCTCGAATAAACAACAATTGTGTAGAACAGTATCCCCCAATATGTAAAAAGCCATAATTAAAGATCTAGAACTTTCCAGTATAGTTGAGACATACACCCGACGACATACACGACGGAACGTTCGAGAAGTGGGGAAAAAATGTATAAAAGCATGAAGCTTTCAGTCAGGAACCAGCTATTCAGCAACATTTATGGGAGACGCGAACCAGTGCAAGCGATAGGAAAAGTACGCGGCAGTAAAGCCATATAGTGCGAATTAAGTTAAAGTGCGAATAAATAAATTATCACTTATTTTTAAGCGAATTGTGTTTTTACTTGAAATCCCGGCGAACTCCTAGCTCGCCACAATTGGTGTCAGAAGTGGGATTTCAAGGATAAATTCGAGTTACAAATCGCGAGTGAAATTAAAATTCTCGAACGGATAATTTTGTGAGAGCGAAAAAGTGAAACTAAAATTCTCGAACGGACAGTGAGAATTTTTGTGAAATCGAATATTCTCGAGTGCTTTAGTGAGCAGTGACTTTAATTAGTGAAGAAAAATTTAAGTGAATTTGGATCGCGGAAATACTTGAAATAATCGGTAATGAAAATGCCGCGTTATATAAAGGACTTAAAATTAACGGAGCAAAGGAAGAGTTCAGTAGACGCGAGTTATCTACGAAAGGGAACAAGACTGAACTTGTCTATGATCGAGATACTTGAGGCTGAGGGCAAGAATGCAGATAGTTTTGAGTTCAAAATCGAAGAAGCTCGTGAAGAGGAGTGTTCTGGTACATCGGATGCTCTAACACAGTTAATGCAACAAATGATGAACAAATTAGAGCAACAATCAGTGGACATTAAACAACAATCAGCTGTGACAACGGACATGAATCAGAAATTAGATCAACAATCTGCGGACATTAATCAGAAATTAGAGCAACAATCAGTCAACTGTCAGCGGACCTTAATGAAAAATTAGGTCAGACCTCAAAGGGCCTTAACCAAAAATTGGAGCTGCAAATAATAAAATAGACACCATGTTTAAGGCAATAGAAGAAAACGTAGAGAAGAAACTTCGAATCTTCGAAGAACAAATTACGAAAAAGACGGGATTGTAGAAGAAGTCGAACGCTTAAAAAGGGACTTCGATATCGTGAAAGCGACTGGACTCATCAAGACGGAACACGTTACACACAAGTGTCTCAAAGCTCCAATCTTCGATGGACAAACACCGTGGGCTATTTATAAGACCCAATTTGAGGCTGCCGCAAGAAACAATCATTGGAATGATCTGGAACGAGGAACGGCTCTTACATTGGCGCTAAGGGGTCCACCAGCAGAGATCCTTCAAACGATTCCGCAGGAGCAACAACAAGATTTTTCAACGTTAGTCCAGACATTGGATCTTCATTACGGCAGTGACCACATGCGAGAGATCTACAAAACACAACTGTACAACCGAACCCAAAAGAATGGTGAAACACTTCAAGAGCTGGCAGGCGATATTGAACGACTCACACTATTATCGCTGCCTAATCCGCAAACAGAGCAACGCAACGATACAGCTGTTTTCGCATTTAACAACGCTGTACTGGACAGAGAGCTGCAACAGGCATTAAAATTGGCAGATAAGAAAACGATTGGCGAAGCCTTAGTATATGGGCTAACGTTCGAAGCTGCCAAGCAAAGCTCGCGGAGTGACTATTGAGTCCGAGAAATAGCAGAAGAGTGTGTGTGTCAGAGAGCAGAGTATACCAAGCGGATCGGGTGCTCCCCGATGCTGGAATTGTTGACAGGCAGAATACTTAAGACGCGAGTGTCGTAAACCCAGAAAAGCGACCAACTATTTTTCCGGCTGCGCTGCTAAGCAAAGGGAAGGAAGGGGCCAATCGTCACGAGAGCACGCTTCACCTAATGACAGTCCGGGAAACGAGTAAAGGCCAACTTCATGGGGCAGAAGTTGGCTGGTAGAATCGACGCCCCCGGAACCATCATCGCAGTTTCTCGACTACATCGTTGTGAAAACGATTTAAGCATGAATGGTCGAGTCTCCGACTCGAAATCCAAATTAAACTGCATCATAACAGTTGACACAGGCGCAACACGGTCAGTGCTAAGATCTGACCTCGTAGACCGTTCTTGGCTTCACAACACCAAGAAGTACGCACCTCGCACGGCCACAGGAGAAACTACAACGGTCCGTGGAGAAATAGCTCGTGACATACAGCTTGGGGATTTGACCTTGTCGCATGTGTTCGTGGTAGCTGACATTACTGATGATTGTATCCTTGGAATGGATTTTCTGAAACCACACGGTATCCAGCTGGACTTAGGACAACGAATAATGAAGTGGCGGAATATTGAAATCCCGGTGGAAATAACATCCTCCAACACAACAAAGCTGCGAGTTATATTGTGCGAAGATTCGGATATATTAAAGTCATCTGAGAATGTTATTTGGGCAGAGCTCAATGGTGATCCCGGGAATCACCGATTCTACCTCGTAGAACCAGAAACGACACCTGCATTACAAAGTCTAATACTCGGAAAAACGCTCGTAAAAAGGAATGAGAAGATGATGGTACCAATAAGAGTCCTCAATGTTTCGGACAGCATTACCAGCGTAAAGAAAGGAGATATAATTGGCAGCTGTGAACCAATATTGGCGGTGACGAGTATCGACAAGGCAGAACCACATGACGTACCCTCTAAAAATAATCCAAGAAGGAAAGACAATGTAACATCAACACTTCTTCAGTCAAGCAACCTTAGAGGAGAACAACACAAACAAGCAGTAGATCTAATCGAAGGATTCAGCGACGTCTTTTCCACCGGTTATGACGACTATTGCAGAACAAACTTAGTGAAACAACGTATAGATACCCGAAGTGCTACACCGATAAATCAACCTCCAAGAAGAGTACCATTAGCAAAACAAGGAGAAGTCAATTCAATGGTCAAAACAATGGAGCATCAGGGAATCATCGAAGAATCAAAGAGCCCGTGGATATCGCCAGTGGTGCTGGTAAAGAAAAAGGACGGCAATACTCGTTTTTGTGTGGACTACAGGCAACTGAATGATGTTACGAAAAAGGATAGCTATCCATTACCAAGAATCGACGATATCATGGACACCCTGACTGATGCTAAATGGTTCTCGATGTTGGATCTGAAAAGTGGTTACTGGCAAGTGAAGATAGATGAAAAAGATAGCGAGAAAAAAGCATTCTCTGTCGGCAGTGGACTGTGGCAGTTCATCATAATGCCATTTGGCCTGTGCAATGCTCCAGCTACGTTTGAAAGACTAATGGAATTCGTTTTGCGTGGCCTGAGTTGGAAAACTTGTCTCGTTTACCTAGATGATGTGATCGTTATCGGCAAAACATTCAAGGAACATCTAAAAATTCTACAGGAAGTCTTCCAGCGACTGCGAGTGGCAAAATTAAAACTGAGTCCGATAAAGTGCACTTTGTTTAGTTCAGAAGTCAAGTACTTGGGTCACATCGTTTCAGCTGATGGCGTAAAGACGGATCCGGAAAAGATACTGGCGATGAAAAATTGGCCTATTCCGAGTGATAAACACCAGTTGCGCAGCTTCCTAGGCTTAGCGACATATTACCGTCGATTCGTAAAAGACTTTGCCAACACGGCGAAATGTCTGCATCAGTTAACAGTAAAAGGAAAGCCATTTACATGGAGTCAACAGTGTCATGAAGCATTTGAGAGAATAAAAGACCAACTCTGCGACTCCCCAGTTCTGGCGTATCCAAAACCAGTTCACGGTTTCATCATAGACACTGACGCCAGCAATGTCGGTATCGGAGCAGTACTATCACAAGAGATCGACGGACAGGAGAGAGTGCTATCATACTACAGCCGAGTACTCTCAAAATCAGAAAGGAACTGTTGCGCAACTCGCCGAGAGCTATTAGCCATTGTAGAAGCAACAAAACATTTTCACAAATATCTCTATGGTTAAAAGTTCCTTCTTCGAACGGATCACGCATCGCTTAGATGGCTACTTTAGTTTAAGAACCCCGAAGGCTAAGTAGCCAGATGGATAGAAAGGTTCGAATCCTACGATTTTGAAATTGTTCACCGAAGAGGAAGAATCCACGGTAATGC
Source organism: Chorisops tibialis (assembly GCA_963669355.1). Classification (NCBI taxonomy): domain Eukaryota; kingdom Metazoa; phylum Arthropoda; class Insecta; order Diptera; family Stratiomyidae; genus Chorisops; species Chorisops tibialis. The sequence goes on along the minus strand of OY770263.1, from coordinate 162,730,722 downwards.
CGATGCGCTTTCACGTCGCCCTTGTCCACCAAACTGCAAACATTGTCACCGTGTAGAAGGAAAAGAAGCCGGAGAAACCATTCAGAGGATAACGACCAAACCAAAGGATGGATGGAATTAGCAAGAACTGGAAGATGCCCAACGTAAAGATCCAGATATTTCACCGATCATGGCATGGTAGGACGAAATGAAACGGCCTGAGTGGAAAGATATCTCACAATTCAGCGAAACCTTAAAGTATTATTGGGCACAATGGAACTCCCTTCACCTAGACGGCGGATTATTAAAACGGAAATGGGAAAACGCTGACGGAAAATCGTGTCACATGCAAACCATCGTCCCGCATTCTAAAGTCAAGGAGGTTTTGAAGGAATATCATGGAGGTACCTCCGGTGGGCATTTGGATGTAAATAGAACCTTGGCAAAGACACGAGAAAGGTTCTATTGGATCCATCTCCGAGATAATGTCGAAAATTGGTGCCGTAAATGTACCACATGTGCATCGAGTTAAGCCCCACAACGCAGATTAAAGGAAAATAAACTGCCAACAAGTCGGGCGAAACTTTATTATTTTTGGGACAAAATGCGCATGCGTAGAAAGTCAATATGCAGGTTAGAGTGGTTAGGGAAGACTAAGTGAAGGAGCTTCTTGGGCAGGGCAGTTCTCAATTTAACACTTTCCGGAAAAGTTCAAAAGCTCCATATTTCATTGGTTTATTTATGCAAGTTTGAGTTTTCATGAAGTGAGGGGGGAGGGTGATAATAAGGGTGGGTGGATGTTAATAGTTTCTTAATTGATTGCTTGAACCAAATCCAATATTCTTTGTATAGAATGTCAGTTTCATAGACGAAATTGCATAGAATTTTCATTGGATTCGGTGAATTTTAAATTCACGAAACCAAACATTTGTATGGGAGGGGGTAGAGGAGGTAGGGGAATCGTAAAATTTGTGATGCAGTTTTATTTCTTTTTTTTTGTGAGGTGCTTGTACAAAATTTCAAGTTTGTAGCTTTTAATTTGTTAGTTATTAGTTGATTTAATGAAATTGGTCGAAATCATACTTTTGTGTGGGAGGGGGTAAAAGGGCAAGTGCTATCTCAAAACTTTAAACGTAATTTTATTTCAACTATTTTTGTAAGTTCTTGTGCAAAATTTCGAATTGATAGCATTTAATAGTTAAGTGATAATTGATTTCTTAGAAATGGTCGAAAAAAAATTTTTGTATGGGAGGGGGTAGAAGTTTTAAAGATATTCGACCAGTTAATATTTTAAACTCTTGGAGATTTTTTTTAAATGCATTTCGCAAATTTTCAAGTTTCTGCCTAAAAATTTCATTCAAAAATTTTGAGTTTATGTGTTTTTTTCATTGCACATGAAACACTTTGTGCACGTTAGACCCCCACTTCGGTGCATAACAATTTTGGAACAAATTATTATTTTTTTTCCATGTACATTAAATAGATGTGTCGACGTGCAAAATTCAAACTTTGTATCTTTTACCAGAGCCATAAAAAAATCACTCAAAATTTTCAACATTTTCGCTTCCCACCTCCCTCCCCTTACACCCCCCAACTTAAATTTTTTACCAAAATTAAAGACTATATAGCTCTACAATCTGACAAATTTTCAATTTGATATGTGTACTCAATTTTGAGATTTAGTGATTTGTAGTTTTGGAAAGTGCGCCATTTTTTAAATGCTCCCCATTTCCCCCCACTACTATTATGTCCATATATTATATTTTTTTCATATGTCACTAGTAAAGCTTAGTATTCGTTTTAAGTTTCAATTACATAGCTTAAGAGACAGTCGAGATATTAATTTTTAAGTGTTTTTCCTTGCACCCCCCCTGACCCTCCCCCTTACAAGAATTAGCTTTTATCTAAACTGATTCTAGTAGATCTTGATGCCATCTTAATTGTCTCAAAATATGAATTTTTTATGGGTAGTAATTTCGAAGATATAATCATTTGAAAAAAAAATTCGGCCGCCAATTGGCTCTTAGCCCCCCCTTTTCGCACCCCAATGGATAAAAAAATTAAATTATTTTTAAAAGTTGTCCCACAAACTCTTCTATATGTGTGTTGATTTTTAGCTTCCTAGCTGTAACCATGGTTGAGATATTTGAATTCGTATTTTTCGGTTTAAGCGCTCCCCCTGCCTCCCCCTGAACCCGTACACCCCGCAAAATGGGTATCCGCCTGAGATCCGCAACTACCTACAATCCCTCCAAAAATGAACTTTCTATCTTGAAGGGTTTGGGAGTTAATGTGCGCTAAGCGTACACGTCGGCGTACGGCGTACGGCGTACGGCGTACGGCGGACGGCGTACAGACAGACGGATTTTTTTTTTTTGCTTTTTTAGGCTAATTTAGTCATGAAACGCGAAAAAAAAAAATTTCAGGGTAGCAAATTTTTTTTTTTTCCCAAGTCGATCACAATACTTTATTATTAAAATAATAAAGTAAAATGCAACAATACAACGTGGGAGTCCCATTCAAGAGAATTGCTGTGGATATTGCTGCATTTCCGGAATCAGAAAATGGTAATCGCTACATTCTAGTGGTTATTGATTATTTCAGCAAGTGGCCTGAAGCCTACGCAATTCCAAACCAAGAAGCAGTAACCGTCGCAGAACAAATTGTTACCAACTGGGTAAGCAGATTTGGAGCTCCACGTGAACTACACTCCGATCAAGGGCGCAATTTTGAATCTCAAATATTCAAACACGTGTGCCAAATGCTGGGAATAAACAAAACCAGGACAACTCCATTACATCCACAGTCCGATGGAATGGTGGAACGTTTCAATAGGACATTGAATTCAAACCTAGCCAAACTCGTCAGCAAGAAGCAACAGGACTGGGATCAGCACATCCCTCTATTTTTAATGGCTTACAGAACATCGGTACATTCAACAACAGGAGAAACTCCCTCCCGAGTCATTTTCAGAAGAAATATTCGAGTCCCTGCGGAACTAATGTTTGGAGTGCCACCAGACCAACCAACCAATGCCAAAGATTACGTCTCGGATCTTCGATGTCGACTAAATACAATTTATAACCTGGTCAGATATAAAATTGATTTGGGGACCGACCGCATGAAGACGAGGTATGATCAACGGGTGAATTCATCAGGATTCCAAGAGGGCGATTTGGTTTGGTTATACAATCCCAAACGACAGAAGGGCAGATCGCCAAAACTACAGCGCAATTGGGAACGCCCTTATCAGATCATCAACCGGTTAAATGATGTCGTCTATCGGATTCAACTACATCAAAAATCTCGTACTAAAATGAAAGTGGTACATCTCGACCGACTAACAAAGTACCATGGTGCCATTGAGGAAGTGAACAACTCTGTTCGGGACGAATAGGGACTAAGTAGAGGATAATGTTACAGATCTGGTAACCACGCATTTCGATCTCTCTCGAATAAACAAGAATTATGTAGAACAGTATCCCCCAGTATGTAAAAAGCCATAATTAAAGATCTAGAACTTTCCAGTATAGTTGAGACATACACCCGACGACATACACGACGGAAGGTTCGAGAATTGGGGGAAAAATGTATAAAAGCACGAAGCTTTCAGTCGGGAACCAGTTATTCAGCGATATTTATGGAAGACGCGAACCAGTGCCAGCGATAGGGAAACTACGCGGCGGTAGTGCCATATAGTGCGAATTAAGTTAAAGTGCGAATAAATAAATTATCACTTATTTTTAAACGAATTGTGTTTTACTTGAAATCCCGGCGAACCCCTAGCTCGCAACAATATTTTCCGCATTTATTTAGTTCAAATGGTAATCTTTTTGTTCAAGAGATCAAATAAATAAATAAATCGTAATCCTGTTGTTTTTTTAATCCACAAATATAGTACACGATACTGAGCGCTAGTTATTCACAAAATAAAGTATTTTCTGAGAAATTAAAAAAAAAATTCTGGTAAATATGCATAAATTCATGTTTACAATGTTCAGCCTGCTTCTCAAATAACAGAATAGAATGAGATTGTTTTAGAATTTTTCAACAAACAAAACCAATTAGTGCTTACTTTAAATTGCAAGCTAGCCCTAGTTATCATAGTGATCCAGTCATGTTTTTCCCCTAACAAAATTACATCCCTGTTAGTTATCAGATTCCATTTTTTTCCTTTTGAACCTGGAAGAATTCAGTTATTATAAATCTCCCTTTAGATACCGTCGACGGTGTCCGTCTATCGCTACAGATGCATCGTTTAGGCTTAAAACAATCCCATTCGTCTACACCTCCACAACCAATTCCTTTCGAAGAATGTTATACAATTTAAAACACTAAACGGATGCGGAAGTATGTGAGTGTCTGTGTGCTCTCCAAAAAAAGTATTCTGCCATAGCTACAAAATCATGTATGTCCACGGAGGATCAAAGCCGTACGTCCGAATCGTATCTCACTTGATTGGCATTAAAAGCGCTTAGCACACCCTCTATACTCTTTTTAGCTTCAACCCTTCGATGATCCTTGCCTATCCCTTCAGTATTCCGCTAGCGTTTCTCGTTGTTCTGTCTAGGCTTGCTTTTCGAGGCGGTCATATGAAGCGCGCTAAACCTATCGAAGGCAGGGATTTATTTTTGCCAATTTACCAGGGACATGTTCGTTATTCAAAGGGTTAAGTGAGCCTATCGAAGCATCCCAAATACTGCAACACGTGCCATTGTTTTAATTACTTGGTTGAGTAAATAATTGGCCAGGGTGCCGGACATTATTCCCTGCGACAATAAATTTTATACGAGTCACTAACATTTCAGTTTAGAGAGATATCCTCCCGGTCCAACGTGTATATGTGTTGGGGTGTATGTTTGCATGTAGAACGTTCAAGTTGGAAACTAGGGTCCTTGATGTCGCTTGTCGTCCTGACTCTTTTTGGGTCATGTTAAACAAACTTCAATCCCTTTGGGGGGCGACCGCGATGAGAAGCGAATTAAAATGTCAACCCTGTTTACATGTTACCCCCAATAACAAGCGCATATAGCAGAAGCAACCAAATCACTACCAGCAGATTTGCCATATCTGCTCCTGAAAGTGGAAGTTAACTGGGAAATAGGATGAGTGCTATACATATCTGGGATGCATTTGCTGTTTACTATCCTGACCTTATGACATAGTTCACAATTTATCTAATGCAGCAACGCTGAAACAACTTTCAACCCCCATGATTTTTGTATTCCATCCAACTATTCTTTTAGACATGGGATTCCGTCTTGTCGTCCTGTCTTCAGGGAACTTGAACGGGACGAATTCTTTTTTTTTCGTATCTAAATTATACGAATACTCGAGAAGGGTTTCTTCGATTGCTCGTTCGAGCAGAACACGCTCAATATGTAGGATATGCGGTTACGAGTAATTTAATTTTAAATAAAAAAAAATGGGAAATAAAGGATATACGGTTCAAAGGGGTAGAAGACTATATTAGACCGCATCGCTACCACTACGATCATAATACACACGCTTAAAATACTTTGCGGCCAATGCTAATGTAATTTATTTCAATTGAATTTATTGGCATTTTATTAATACGATCGACATTATTGGGAATTGCGGGCAATCGAAAGGATGGAACCCTCTTTTAACTTGTGTGCAGCACCCTTCTTGCTAATAAATAACAATTTTTTTGTCTGTGCTCCTCAAAAACTGTTGTGGTCTAGCGACCACACATATACATATTTTCTTTCGAGTAGTAATAATTCGATTTAATTGAGAGTAGTTTTTCACGACTAAAGGCAATTTAATGGCTCAGCGATATTACGTTTAAATTCATTTAGGGAAAATCTATCGTAAGAATTCTGTTGCAAAGAGTTTCTGTCACAATACTTGATAATGTTATTTCTTAAATCAGTATTGTGAAGAGTTCTTCATTTGGAATCGAATAATTACTTTTGGTCGGAGAAAAGGATTTATTTTATTGACATCAACTGAGGCGTTCTAGTCTAGTTACGATTGCCTTCCCGATAGCCGTTTTTTTCATAAAAATCAAAATGAATACGTTTCCTAGTCAGCAGACAATGTGATCCTTTTGGAAAAAATTTAATGCTAGGACTCATTAAAAATCCTTTTAGTTGGGTATCAATAAAATCTGGATAATTTCTTCCATGATTCAAACGTCTGAAACAGAAATCACATTGGAAATAATATAGTTTGCTGAACAGATAAAGTTTCAGCATGAAACCAGAACCGCTAAAAGCATTCTGAACGAACCTTTAAATCGCAGAAGTAGATTTCAAAACTGGGAACAAACAGATTAGACCCAGTTAGCATAGCAAAATATTGCTATAACCAGCCAATAGCATCCTCTTCATCATTTGCATTTCTGAATCATCTCGAAATTAGTCTCCAAATTAAAATAATGACTAGGCTACGGATATCTATCGGTATCAATTAAAAGGGCTGTATAAGGTCGAGTCCTCTAATGTATTAGTGCAGATACAAGCTATTGTAATAGACCTATCTCTTCCACCTCTTAACATTACGGTTAAGTTTGAACCTAAGTATGTCATTAGTGAATACTATGGCAGACCATATAATCGAAAAATGCATCTGAAAGATTACAAATAGGGGCCACACTGTCCCAGATCGTTCTCAAAAAATCTATAGTTTCTCATGATCACCAGCGAAATAGTATTCGAAGGATGCCCACACTTATTTAATGTTGACAAAATGTGAAATGCAGAATTGATCGAATGCGGCGAGATCAACACAGGTTTCATGCTATCATTAAAAAAAGCATCTTAGTACATTACGTAAGAATCTTAGTACATTGTCAATTCTAAAATGAAGATGTAGAACCCCAAATGAAACATGAGAGAGGAAGATGCCACAGTTTTACTCGAACTCGAGCATGGTTCTCGTCAGGTTATCCTCGCCTGAAAATTGCAAACCTGTATGGCATCACGCGCATCTACAGGTTGCGAACAGTAGGCGACCAACCAAGGGTTTTCCAGCTGAGTAAGTGATCAGCCAGAGGTCTGCCAGCCGCCGAATAAGTTGTTTTGCGAATATGCAGCCGCGGACAAGGAGAATGTTTTTCATCCAAATTGTAATGTTTCATCCCAAAAACCATTCCCAAAGCCAGTACCATATTTCCCTTATCCTCCATAACACTAAATGTCAAGGCAACGCCTTTTTCGCAGGCTGACGATATAAACCAGCTTGGGAAAACCCGCTTTGAAGGACGCAAGGAAGAGAACACGGAAGGTATGTCTACTCAAGTATCGGGGGGTAATAATACCTCGTCGCCAGCAGAGTAGCTGGTGTGACAACTGTGGAAGTGATCATGTTACTGATCCATCCAATGTATCAGTATTTGTGTAGGCTATTACAATGTAAACTACTACTGCTTCGATTGATGGCGAGGACAGTACGTGCGTCCGCGCCTTGGCGGCATCTTCGATAGCGATATATCGCTAGAAGACATCACTCTGACTAATGATGAATTCTTGAGTGGAGACTTTAAATCATCTTTAACTCTTGAACCACTGGTCGTTTTCAATAAACGATAGTCGTTAAAGGAATGCCCTTCGAGGATTAGGAAGAACGGTAGAAAATTGAAGCGGAAGCAGAAGAAGGTTGCAACCGCACGAAACCTAAAGGTTGGTAATCCATCGCCATTCCAATCGGTTAGTGCTAAACGAAAGGAGCGACTTGAAAGCAGTACAAAGTTATCTGCTGCGAAAAAGGACAACTCCGTATCATGACCTTTCAGTGCAGTGGCTGCGAATAATCTTAAGATGGCGCTCATAGACTTAGCGGCTCACTAGGGAAAAATCGCTGAAAAAAATCAGTCAGCCATAGAAAAATAGGTCACAAAATTACTGAATGATTACATGGACCAGCAAATACAGCAGATATAATAGCCGCAACAGCAGCACAAGTAGCAGCACAAGAAACGGCACAAGCAGCAGAGCAAGGAGCTGCGCATTCACGGAACACAGGTATAAGTTGTCCACCTACGTTAAATACGACGGTGCATACTATATTCACGATTGAGAGTTTTTATGCCTCAAAAATGCAGTGGTCGCGGTGGCTGACCACGCTGCAAAGTGCTTATACCGTTTTCGGAATCCCAGAGCACCTGCACGTGCATCACTTACTACACTACATGGGCCCGGAGGCGTAAAACCTGTTGTACAACAAGTTGGTCCGATTGCATTTTCATATGCAGAGATTTGTCAAGTCATGTCGACGTACTATAGCCCGGCACCATTAGAAATCGCGGAGAATTTTTGCTTCAACCAAATGCGACAGGGAACTCCGCCATAGACGGTCCCAAGCCCAGTTTGAGAAAGGAGGAGGGAACATAGAGTTAACCTGAATGGCCAGTAACACCAGTGCGTCTCAGGAAGTAGGCAAAAAGTATGGCAAAGTTGGACTTGCAGCATAGCTGTGAGAACTTCAGCATGTCATATTTAGCTCAAAACTCCCACCCTTTTTCTACTAGGGTGTAATAAATAAGTAGCACCGGTCCTCCAGGTTGGGGGTTGGGCGAGGCGCCGACAACGCATTACCGGAAAAAGAACACTGTCCAGAAACCTGAAGAACAGCCTCGGGAAGGATGGACTCAACGGCAACGACCCCGCAAACGGAAAATGGACTACTCTATTGGATCTTGGAATGTTCCATCCTTATTTAGGACAGTAGCTCTGAAAGAGTCGAAGAAGTGGCAAAACACAACATCAACATAACTGCCATCCAAGAAACGAAATGGCTCGGTAGCGAAATCATGGACATGAGATCACACACAATCTATCCAAGTGGAAAATTGTCGGGAAGCAGAGAGTTTGGAGTCGCTTTTGTCGTTGACAAAAAATTTAAACAGCAGGTCACGAGCTTCAGACCAGTATGTGAAAGATTGTGTGCAATCCGAATAAAGACTAAATTTTTCAACACTTGGTTGATCAATGGTCACGCACCAACAGAAGACAAGGTCGATATAACTAAAGACGAATTTTATGCCACCCTAGAGACAACCTATGATTCACTGCCCTCGAATGACCTAAAAATTGTCTTAGAGGATTTTAATGCAAAAGTCGGAAAAGAGGAGGCTCATAGAGGAACAACAGGAGGGCACAGTCTCCATGACATAACCAACGACAATGCCCAATGTCTTATTGATTTCGCAAGCAGCAAAAATATCATAGTAAGCTCTACGTGCTTCCCACATCGCGATATTCACAAACGAACGTGGGCATCACCAGATGGTCACACCTTCAACCAAATAAACCACGTTCTAATTAAGAAAAGGGCTGCTTCCCGCATACTTGATGTACGAACTCTTCGCGGTGCGAATTGTGACTCTGATCTCTATCTAGTCAGAGCTAAGTATCGATGCAAAATAGCTTGTCGTGGATATTTGAAAACGAGTAGAGCTCGCAAATTCAATGTCGACAAGCTTAACGACGAAACGGTGGCGCAGGCTTACATGTTAGCATGTAATAAGCACCTGACACCAATACATGAAGATATCCAAAATATGCCAGTGGAGAATGCGTGGATGAAAATACGAGACGGCATCAAATCCTCCGCGGAAGAGGTATTAGGGTATCAAGCACGGCGAAAAAATAATGATTGGTTCGACCACGAATGTAGCGACGCAATAGATAGAAAGAACGAAGCTTACAAAATTTTTACTGAACGACCAACACGAGCCAAAAAAGAAAGATATGACGAGCTTAGGCGATATGCGAAAAAGACCTGCAGAGGAAAACAAAGGAAGTACCATAATGACAAAATACAAAAAATGGACGACGACATGACAAAAAATAAAACGCGGGACGCATACGCAATAGTAAAAGACTTAAAAAAGGGATATAAGCCAAAAACCAGTCTCTGTAAAGACGTGGAGGGCAACATCATCAGCGACGCACAAGAAATCAAAAGGAGATGGGCTTCCTACTTTGAACATCTTTTGAATCCCATCCCAGTAGCACCGATAACGACAGACAACATTTCAATTGAAGCCTCAACTGACAAAGATGAACCACCATCGATACCATAAATTCAGACTCAATGACAATGTCAGGCTGACGAGACATTCAGGACTACTAAAGGAATATCCGCATAGTACAGTTTACGGACAAAATAAGCCCATTAGCAGATGTTGTAGAGTATTTAACAAATTCAGTGTACACTACAAACCTTCAATGAGTAAATTGACATACAAACTAAGACTGCGCTCTGTTTTATAAAGTATCCCAAGCCCTGTATAACCATCCTTCTACCAGTGCCCATCTTACTAGTTAGATTAAGTTACGTAAGTTAAATTGTCTTAAGTTACATTAAATTAAATTAAATAATATAAGTTAATTATTATGTAACTAAATATCTTGTTATGATAAATAAATAAATACCACCCACGCTTGCTGAAATCAAAGCAGCCCTATGTGACCAAAAACGAAACAAAGCGCCGGGAATTGACGAGATACCAGTTGAACTTCTGAAAAACGGTGGAAACTGTGTCGCTGAAATACTGCACAACATGATATGAAAAATTTGGACAGAAGAAATCATACCCGACGACTGGCGAAAAAGCATTATATGTCCAATTTACAAGAAAGGAGACAAACTCTGCTGGGAGAACTACAGAGGTATATCATTGTTGTGTACGTCCTATAAAATACTAACAAAAATTATTGACCGTCGTCTTAAGCCCTATACTAATCAAATAATTGGCGAATACCAAGGCGGATTCAGAACCGGACGATCTACAACAGACCAGATATTCTCGGTGAAACAGGTGCTTGAGAAATGCTGGGAATATAACACAGACGTGCACCAAATATTCGTAGACTTTAAAAAAGCTTACGACAGTATCGACAGGAGCGTACTGTACCAAATCATGCTTGACTTTGGAATTCCTCCAAAACTAGTCCGACTAACAAGACTCACAATGACGAACACTGAATCCCAAGTGAGAATACAAACCGATTCCACAACCAGCTTTCGAATGGAATGTGATTTAAAGCAGGGAGATGGTCTAGCCCCTATGCTTTTCAACTTGGCACTAGAGTATGTCGTCCGAAAAATCCCAGTCGACACCAACGGGACACTACTATTCAAGTCCACCCAACTAATAGCATACGCTGACGACATTAACATTCTAGCAAGATCCTTCCCTAGTGCTAAGGAGGTATTTGTCAATCTTGACTCCACCGCAAAAGAAGTTGGGTTGCGCATTAATGAAAGCAAAACAAAAGTAATGACGCAAACAAGAAGGAGAACGCCAATCAGACAAAACATAACAATTGCGGAATATAATTTGGAGAGTATGGACAACTTCATATATCTTGGGGCTAATCTAGCAAAGGACGGTAATGAAACAGACGAAATCAAACGACGGATAATACTTGCAAATAAGACGTATTATTCGGTACTTCCAATAATGAAATCCAAGAAAGTGCACAGGAACAATAAGCTGCGGATATATAAAACTATTGTACGACCTGTGCTCTGCTATGGCAGCGAGACATGGACATTAACACGAACTTCCGAAAAAGCAGTTAACGCATTCGAAAGAAAGGTCCTCCGAAGAATTTTGGGACCTGTGAAGGAAGGAACGGAATGGCAAATAAGATACAACCATGAGTTGTATCAACACTACAACGAGCCAGAAGCTTCAACGTTCATCAAGTTACGTAAACTGCAGTGGGCTGGCTATGTAGAGCGAATGGAAGACAGAAGAATCCCCAAACGTGCTCTTAAAGGCAAAGCGAGTGGTAACCGGCCAGTAGGCAAACCACGCAAGCGATGGGAAGACTCGGTTGATGAAGACAGCAAAGCCATTCTAAAAATTAGCAGCTGGAGGACGTGGTCTTTGGATCGAGACGATTGGAGGCGACGACTTCAGGAGGCCAGGGCCCGATTTGGGCTGTCGCGCCATTGATGATGAAAGGCGACAGGGAGAGGGAGAGACGGCGCAGGAAGTTTTATCGACCTTACAAAAACTGGATATAAATTGCAATTTTGGTCAATACCAAACAAAAGCATTGCGCAACCAATTCGTATTTGGCCTACGAAGCTATCGCATACAAAGCCACTTACTTGAGATCAAGGAATTAACCATGGACCGTGCATTTGAGCTGGCGAGTAGCTTGGAAGCCTCAGCTAGAGATAGTGCCACCATACATAGTAGACAACTAAACGTAAATTACTTTAATACAAAAGAAACAAACGTCAAAAATCTTTCCAAAAAGCAATCGTACGAAAAGAAGCGAAATAAAAATCAGCCGGATAAAAAAAAGTGTTACCGGTGTGGAGATACGTCACATTTAGCAAATAAGTGTAAGCATATAAACACATTGTGCAACTTTTGTAAACAAAAAGGTCATTTACGAGTGGTGTGCTTACAAGAGAAAAATCGGAATAATTCGGTAAATTTAATAGAAACCCTGGTGGTGGAAATTCTTTCGTTAGGAACAGGTAGTAGTCCGAGCAATAAGTTCTGGGTAAATGTACAAATAGATAAGAAAATGGTGAAAATGGAATTAGACACGGGTGCGGCCGTGTCAATAATTAATCAGAAGTAATTGCTTTCGTTCTTTCCGAATCTCCAAATCGTACCTTCGGACATACAATTAGTGTCTTTCTGCAAAACTCTCATTAAGCTAGTGGGGGTAAGCGAAGTCGATGTGTCAGTGCATTCTCAAAGTGCGAAAGTGTCATTATACGTGGTTGACACTGATAGAGAACCGATTTTTGGACGTGAATGGTTAACTCAATTGCGTCTAAATTGGAAATCAATGTTTTCATCAGAAGGTAAGATAGAAGGCAATATACTTAGTATAGAGAATGATTACCAAGAAGGTTTAAGGGGGCTGCTCAGTAAATTTTCAAAGGTATTTGACTCTAAGTTGGAAAAAAGTGAAGGATTCCAAGCGCGAATCTATGTGAAACCAGATGCGCTACCAGTTTATATTAAATATAGAACAGTTCCTTTTACCCTGCGTTCAATGGTATAATCTGAATTGGACAAATTAGTACAGCAGGATGTGTTAGAGAAGGTGGAATTTAGTGAATGGGCTACACCGGTGGTTCCAGTAAAAAGATTAACGGAAATTACCTATGTGGAGACTATAAGGTTACCCTTAACCGGAATCTGAGCTTTTCTCGAATATGGCGGGTGGTAAACGTTTCTCTAAGATAGACCTAAGTCAAGCGTATACAATTAGAAGTTAGGCCGGAAGACAGGAAATTCTTAACATTAAGCACTCATCGAGGTCTTTACACGGCAAAGCGTTTAATGTATGGGATTGCAGCAGCTCCGGCTATATGGCAAAGGCAAATGGAACAAATTTTACTGGGAATCGAGGGAGTCATTGTATTTTTAGATGACATTAAAATTATCGCTCCCAATAATGCCACTCATATGGAACGTCTCGAGGAAGTGTTAAATCGTTTACAGAAATATAACTTAAAAGCAAACCGAGATAAGTGCGGGTTTTTTGAAAAACAAATCGAATATTGCGGCTACATGATTGATGAAAGAGGTATACACAAACAAAAAAATAAGATCGACTGCGTTTTGGGTATGAGCACCGCAAGATAAGACCGAATTAAGATCCTTCTTAGGATTCGTAAACTATTATGGTAGATTCTTCAGAAATTTCAGCACCCTGCTGTTCCCTCTAAATAGATTACTTCGCGATGATATGAAATGGGACTGGGACAGTCAATGCGAAAGATCATTTGCAAAAGTTAAAGAGCAAATGGTGGATAATACTTTTCTAGTGCATTTCAACCCTAAGTTGCCGTTACTTTTAGCAACTGATGCAACCCCATATGGAGTAGGTGCAGTGTTATCGCACCAATTTTCAGATGTTACCGAAATCCTAATAGCTTTTGCTTCGCAAACACTGACCAGAACTCAGCAGCGTTACGCTCATATAGAAAAGGAAGCTTATAGCATAATTTTCGGAGTGAAAAAGTTTTCACAGCATTTGTACGGAAACAAGTTCATACTCTACACGGATCATAAACCACTAGTACAAATTTTCTCCCCAATAAAAGTGTTACCGGTATTGAGTGCTACAAGAATGTAGCATTACGCCGCATTTCTACAAGCGTATAATTATGAAATCAAGTACAAATATACGTATAGTCACTCAAATGCAGATGCTTTGTCGAGATTACCAAGCCCTGCAGAACAGTCGGGAATAGAAGAAGCAGACATTATTGAAGTATCTAGTTTGGAAAGTCTACCAGTAGATGCTAATACAATTGCACAAGAAATAGAAAAGGATTATACTTTACAAAAACTTGTGACATCTTTGAGTACAGGTACACCAATCCATGTGTACGATAGGTTTGGAATCGATGAAGCTGAATTTTCATTAGTAAAGGGTTGCATTTTACGAGGATCAAGAGTCTTTATCCCCACTGCCCTTAGATCAAAATTTTTAAAAGAATTACATTACGCGCTTTTTGGGGTAGTAAAAATGAAAGCTTTAGCTAGGAGTTTTTGCTGGTGGCCAGCAATCGAGATTGTTCGCCACTGCATTAATTGCCAACGAGTTAAGGCAAACCCTACAAAGGTTTCGAGAGAATACCCCTCACGCCCTATCGAAAGAGTACATATAGATTTTGCAGGGCCTTTTAGAGGAGTATATATTTTTTTCTCATAGATGCTTTCTTCAAATGGCCGGAGATATCCATAATAAAACACATAACTACGGATACTACAATCGTCTGTAGATCAATTTTTGCTCGTTTTGGGTTGCCAATAACGTTAGTAAGCGATAATAGCACACAATTTACTGCAGACAAATTTAGAATATTTTTGAAAGCTAATGGCATTCAACATAAGCTAACGGCCCCGTATCGCCATGCTACAAATGGGCAGGCTGAACGATATGTACAAACAATGAAAAATGCCCTTAGAGTAATGGATGGGACTAAAGAAGATTTACATAAGGATCTTTCACAACTGTTAATGAGGTACAGGCGACTAACACACTCTTTTACAAATAAATCGCCCTCATTACTAATGTTTAATCGGGAAATTAGAACAAGGTTGGATTTACTAATTCCCACCGAACCAGAAAAGAACGAAATAAAGCTGAGCGAAAGTCAGGAACACGTCCGTGAATTTCAATTGAACGACAGAGTATCGGCTAGAGATTACAAAAGGGGGGTAGAATACATGAACGCTTGGAAAAACTTCATTACACGATTGCCATGGATGATGGCAGAATCTGGAAGCGATATGTAAATCAGATCAAGAAAGTAGGGCCCAATCTCGAGAATTTGCACGATGACTGGGACCTTACAGATAGGTTGTATGAAACATTTAGGTCAGAAAAATCCGTAGCACCGAAAGCACTCCATCCTGAAATTCGAGATTCATGCCCGAAGAATGTAGAGCATTCAGCACAATTGGAAAACCCACTTGCTCCTCGGACTACTATAGGTACAACGTCAAATCAAATCTTAACGAATAACACCGTAAGAGATCTTCGCGAAAACGTAGAATTAAGAAAATCAAAAAAAATAATCAAACGCCCAGATAGATTAACTTATAAAAAAAACTTTAAAGTATGTACATCATAGGTTAAGTGATAAAATAAGCTACTAGATCCTAAAGATGTCATTTCCAATTATTGATATTTAAATGATTATTACCTGAATTAAAATCATTATTGCTAGAGGAATTAACAGCTCTTTGATCTTGTATGTTGTTTACTGAATTGATGAATTAAAATCTATGAAGAGATTAGATGTAAATTGCTATGGTTTGGAAAAATATTCTAGTTAAGTATACACGATAAGAAGGTAAAAACATGTATGATGAATGTATTTCTTGAAGGGGGAAAAAGATTTTACGAACTGAGCCACCTAATGCTTCACATAGCTAAGCGTTCAGCACAAGACACTGAACAGTATTCATTTACTTGACTGTTACACAACTATGGAGGCCAGATCCGATAAGGTCTTTCACTCTCTCGCAGCAACCTCCTTCGAAAGTAGACGTGTGAAATAAAAGTTAAGTAAATTTAAACTAAGAAGCTTTTCCATTTTATAGCGGACACAACACAGACCAGCGATAAATTCACTCTTTTCCAACGTATGGCTGGCCGTACACCTTCAGGACAATGTTCCGCGATTGATCCATGGTAAAAGATCGGAAAATCGAGTAGCCGCGTATCAAGAGGGGGATCATGAATCAGAATAGCCTCGATTCGAGAAGTTGAATGATCCGTTAGATGACGCAGTCCGATAAGGATGTTTAATTGGGAATCTGCATAGACCAAAGTTCAGCACTAGCCATTAGAAAAATAAAGGGTTTAATGCACTTTGGACTGCACCGTAGGAAAAAAAACCTGGCGATGGCGAGAGCGGTTCAAATAAATCTCCACTAGAGTGGAGAAGTGACTGTGCATCTATAGACCTTCCGTCATCAAGGTAGTAGCGACTTGGCACTCATTCAAAAGTCGTGGGTGAGTGGTGATGACAGCATCCTTGGATTGAGCGCCATTATATTCAATGTTTACCACCGCACCACACAAATAAAAGAGATGAGTCACATGTTGAATTTGAAGCAAAAACAAATATGAGCAAATAGAGGTAACGAGTACACCTTTGTTACCAAAACTAGGGTAGAGGTTATTGCCATTAATGTACATATCAGTCGTCGTCCTTTAGAGTGAAAGATTGTGTGGTTTCTCGAAAAGAGTCGTTATCCGACTACAGATGGATAATTTTCACTACAGACGGTGATGCTCCTAGAACTGTCTTGTATACAAATCCTAGATCCACAGATTGGCAGGCTTTTGAAATGGACTTAGAAAACTTGTGGGTCACTCAGAATTTTTTCTATACAGGAGAATGATGCCATTGAAGCAGGCGTTAACATTTTAGAAACTGCGGTTACAAGTAGATATGATACGGCTTGAACAAGGAAAAGATCTAAAGTGAAAAATGGAACAAACTCCTGGTGGAACGATAAGCTCCATGTACTGAAGCGTAAAGCTCTATAGGTTTACAGTTCAATACATGGAGCGCGAAAATGTCAAGTTTTGTGCCGAATTAGCGTCATTTGCGGGAACTTTTGGTTTACTTCTTTAATTTAAAGAAATCTGCAGTTGAGGCGCATTAATTGCTTGTACAAGCATATGGTGAGGCAGCTTTAAGTGAGAGAGTAGTTTCAAAAGTTTAAGAACGGTGAGTTTGACGTAAAGGACAAAGAACGTAGTGGAAGGCCGAAACTTCACGGAGACACAGTATTGGAAACATTATTGGAGGAAGATTTGCGCCAAACGCAAGAAGAACTTGCACTTACATTAGAAGTGGCTGAATAATCAATTTTACATCGTTTAAAATCGTTGAAAATGATTCAAAAACAAGAAAATTGGATTCCATATAAACTGAAGCCCAGAGACGTTGAACGCCGATTTTGCATGTGTGAAATGCTGCTTGCCAGACATAAAAAAAAGGGCTTTTTGCATCGTATAGTCACTGGTGAAGAAAACTGGATCGACTACGATAATCCAAAGAAAAGAAAATCATGGGGACCACCTGGTCCATTACTGGAGTTTTCTACCGAACACAACTAATGAAATTGAGCCGAGCACTCAAGGAAACACACGCCCATTACTACTCCAGATACGAAAAGTTCTTCCGACGTGGTATCCGAGTGCTGCCAGAAAGATGGAAAAAAGTAGTGGATAGTGATGGACAATACTTTGATTGAATAAATGTGACAACTGAAAAAATTTATGAGTTAAGGCTCCTAGGAAGAAAACTTTTGCAGCCAATTGTTGCTATCACTATAAGACACATTCTGTTAAACCTAACCTAACTTAGCCTATTCAACCCTCCATAATATCCGGCAAAATTTTCAAGACTAAAATCTAGGGTTTAAATGTCACGTGCCAGTTTCAAAAAGACTACTTAAAATACTTCCTGTGACAACTGTCATGAATACTATTAACACTACCAGTAATGGTCGCGAACGAAACAAACCCTTACCCCAAAAACTGACTCGATTTCCTCGAATTCGAATAGCTCAAGTTCAATTAAATGAATTTTTGCTGTCAGCCTGTGATGAATTATCTACGTGATGATTTGAATATTTATTCTATCATGATCGCCAAAGTACAAGCACATTTTAATAAGCTTAAATTTTTATCCTAGTCATGCTAGAATGGATCTCTGTTAACAACCGCGCACCATCCTGTCCACTCTTATAGCACTCTGCCGCCCATACATATATCTGTTTTGAACGTTTGTCATTACAATCGTAAAAATGAATTGTATCGCTTTTTCGCCTGGAATGAATAAGCAAAAAATACCTTACTCATAACGCGTAACTTCCACCCTTCATTTCAAAATAGCCACAGGGTGGCATTAATTGCTTCTTTTCAAAGAGAACGAAAAAAGAACACCATGAAATTGCAGTTATTTCATTCCTTCTGGAAGTGTGTCCAAACCGTGTAAATAATCCACCTACACGTTTTTATGCATTTCCTCAATATTTTTTACCGTCACAATACAACCCCAACACAAGTGGATGGTGTGAAAAGTGCATGGATTGAGAGGGTCGTCCCGCATCAAAAACTTTTCAAACACCCTCTTTCGCAAACCGAATAACATAAAATAAAATGTCGAAATTAATATTATTTACACCTCACCGAATTGTTGCGTGCTAATGTCGACCAAACAACTCCCGAAAAATGAAATTAAATAAATGGGAATTGAAATAGGGGATCCTGTTCAGATCAAATGATTTTCTGTGTTCCGAAGGGTTGGTACAAATCGAGAAAAGACCACTCAATGGGGCCAACCTCAAAGAACCGACTCTATAGCGGCATTTTATCTAATCAGAGTTTTCACGAATTCGCCCACAACAAAGTAATAGTAATTGTCCTTTTTGTATTTTGAGAGGGAGTGCTGTATTTCACCAGGGTACATATTATATGGGGACGGTTAGTGCGTCTGAGTTCCGAACTGATATGATTAATTGTTTCTGAATGAAACTCGTTCAGAGAAAGGTGAAAAGTATCCTCACCTCCCTCCAAAACTATGGAGGTAACATAAGGACCTATTGATTTGGGAGGTTCATTGTAGGGGTGGTGGACAACATAAGTTTCATGTAATTATTCGAAAATAATAGTCGAGGCATGTTGGGGTTAAGCAAACAATGCGCTATTGAATTGGTTGTAATTACGAGAAAGGTCCCAACCGCAGAGAAGTTGATTAATTGATGTCGGAAGTTTCCTTGCGGCCAAGTTTTCGAGCGATTATTAAGGTGTAATTTTTCTTGCGAGATTAGCAAAACGTGATAAGACGGTTCTACGACTAAAATGTTACCGAGCTCCTAACTTACTAGAACCCTACCTTTAGGTGTATATCATAATTCCAATATACCGTCAAAATAAATAACGAAATAATTCTGAAAATGGTGCTTAGCGAAAAGTAATATTAATAGATTATTAAAAATGCGCGTTCTTGCGCGACAATTCGTTAAATAAATTATTTCCCAGTTTATGAATCGATTACAAAATAAACTGCCAACAAGCCGGGCGAAACTTTATTATTCTTGGGACAAGTTGAGGATGAGTGGAAAGTCAATATGCAGGTTAGAGTGGTTAGGGAAGGCTATGTGAAAGGGAGTTCTTGGGCAGAGCTGTTGCTAATTTAACAATATTTCATTCGTTTCTGCAAGTTTGGGTTTTGGGAGGAGGAGGGGTAATAGTAAAGGTGGGTGGATGTTAATAGCTTTTTAATTAATTGCTTGAATCACGTCCAATATTCTCTGTATAGAATGTGTTTCATAGACGAAGTTGCATAGAATTTTCATAAAATTCGGTGTATTTTACATTCACGAAACCGAACATTTGTATGGGAGGGGGTAGAGAAGGTAGGGGAGTCGTAAAATTTGATATATAGTTTTATTTCGCTTCTCTTGTAAGGTGTAAAATTTCAAGTTCGTAGCTTTTAGTTTGTTGGTTATTAGTTGATTTAGTGAAATTGGTCGAAATCATAGTTTTGTATGGGAGGGGGTAGAAGGGCAAGCGCGATTTCAAAACTTTTAAAGCAACTTCATTTCAATTATTTTTATAAGTTTTAATGCAAAATTTGAAATTGATAGCTTTTTAGAGTTAGCTGACAACTTATTTCTTATAAATGCTCGAAAAAATAATTTTGTATGGGAGGGGGTAGAGGAGGTATCGTAAAACTTGTGATGCAATTTTCATTCATTTCTGTTGTAAGGTGCTCGTTTCAAATTGATAGCTTTTAATAGTTAGGTGATAATTGATTTCTTAAAAAACGAAAAATTATCTTTGTCTATTGGTAGCACCGCTATTTTGGCGACCGGCCGCTTGATGATTCCATTTTTAGTTTTGGCTGATATAACTCGAACTAGTTTGTCTGTGCCCTCGTGCAGTTCAATGATTCTCGCCATAGTCCACATGAAGGGCGGAACACCATCTTCCTTTATGAGTACGAGATCACCAATTTGAACGTTTGGTTCAGCGCGTAACCCTTTTTTCCTGCATTGCATAGTATGTAGGTAGTCGCGCTGCCACCTATCCTAAAAACGCTGTAGCATATGCTGAATTCTTTGGTAATGCGATAAATGGTTAAAGTTGTTATTGAACTTGACTTCCGGAAGAGACGTTAGTGGTCCTCTAGTTAAAAAATGACCTGGTGTTAACGGTTCCAAGTCATTCGGATCATTCGACATCAGTGATATAGGACGGGAGTTCATCAGAGCTTCTACTTGGCAGATCAGGGTGTTCATTTCATCATAAGTAAATGAAAAATTTGACATGCTAGCGGTAACCTTTTGAAGGTGTTGTAGCCTCCCACAGACCTCCAAAATGTGGCGACCTTGGTGGAATGAAGTGCCATGAGGTTCCTTCTGACAAAGCAAACTCCTGTAAGGCCTTGCTATGGCACGAGGAAAGGAGATTCTGACGAATATCTTCGAGTTCATTTTTGGAGCAGACGAAGTTGGTCGCGTTGTCAGAATAGATTTTTAAACATTTTCCTCGACGTGAAATAAAACGGCGTAGCGCACTTAAAAAGGCATTCGTAATCAAGTCTGGTACGAGCTCCATATGAACGGCCTTAGTAGTGAAGCAGACAAAAACTGCAACATACCCTTTAGTGGGAGGACGTCCACGAATTCGTTGCGTGATGTAGATTGGTCCACAATAGTCGCCGCTAGTTATCGAAAATGGGGGAGCTGGTCGTGCACGATCAGCAATCTGATCAGCCATCATCTGGGAAGCGAGCATTGGGCGTGACCGGAAACAAATAATGCAACGTCTCAATACTTTGCTAACTGCTCTGGTGCCGTCTATGAGCCAAAATCGATGTCTGATTGCGCTGAGAGTAGATTGACAGCCAGCGTGATGATTCTTCACGTGATAATGTTATATGAGTGATTCAGTGAAAGGATGGGCCTAAGGCAGAAGTATTTGGTGCTTGGCATCAAACTGTAGCGACGAATGACGCAAGCGGCCTCCAACACGAATGATATTCTCCGTGTCCATGAATGGTTTTAGTCGTAAAATGCGACTGGAGGAAGTTACTGTCTTTCCAGATTTGAGCCCTTTATAGTCTTCAGCGAAGTAAACGATTTGAATGTTACGTACAATGGATATTAGAGCAGCATCGAATTCCATCGGGGATATTGAATCAGCTTGTGTAGAACGCTTCAGGTTGATAAATCGACGGACATAACAGAATACCAGCACCGTTTGGAAGTAGTTATTTACGTATCTGCAATTCTGCGTTAGGTCTGAGTAATTTGAAGCTGTATTCGAACAAACGAAGGAAAAATTTACAGCCTTTCTTTCGGGAGTCTCTGCCGTTTCTGTTATTTTGAGCTGTGGCCATAATTCTGGCTCAGTGATCAAGAAGTCCGGACCATTAAACCAAAGTTTGTTATTGATCAGATCCTTTGGAAGGCAGCCGCGAGAGATGATGTCAGCTGGGTTGAGTCTGGTTGGAGCGTGATTCCATGCAGATGATTCTGTTAAGGATTGAATTTTCGAGATCCTATTTGCAACGAATATAGACCACCGGCTTCCCCTTGATTTGGTCCAAGATAATGCAATTGTAGAATCGCTCCAGTAAAATGTGGTATCGATGTCAATGTTCATTGTTGCCTTTACTTTCTGTATTAGTTCCGCCAATAAAAGAGAAGCACACAGCTCCAGCTGTGCGAGCGACTGGGTGCGTAATGGTGATACCCTGGATTTTGCACAAAGGAGTTGAACTCTAATATTATCAATGCAACCGCTCCGTAAATAGACGCAAGCCCCATATGCCTTTAAACTGGCATCACAAAAGCCATGAATTTGGGTACTCGAATTTGATGTTGTTGCTATGCGAGGGATGCGAATTTCGTTGAGATAATGCATTTGTTCTTGAAACTTCATCCATTGGCAATGTAGCGCCTGCGGAAGACTCTCGCCCCAATCCAATTTTGTGGTCCAAAGAAACTGGAGAAAGATCTTGGCACTGACTATGACGGGGTTTATGATCCCAGTAGATCAAAAAGTCTAGCGATTTGCAAGAGAACGATTCGTTTTGTCATTCTATCTTTGGAGCCGCTCTGCAAGTCCTTGGTATGAAACATGAATTCATCAGCTGTCGGGTTCCACAGGAGGCCGAGCGCCCTTATGACATTGTTATCGTTGATACAAATGCAGCTTTCTTTGTCTTCCTTCGGTATGTCGGCCAGTAATTCACCGTTATTGAACACCATTTTCTAAGTGGAAATGAGCCTGATGTTAAGAGCTGTGTTACCTCGCTTTTTATAATAGCGAGTGCAGAAAGGGAATTGGCCCCACACATCAAGTTGTCCACATAAAAGCTGTTGAGGACATGATGGGAGCCGATTGGGAAATTTGCTGCTTCTTCTCTCGCTAGCTGGTTCATACTGCGAATGGCAAGAAACGCTGCGGAGGCTGTTCCGTAAGTCACTGTTGATAATCTGTATACCTTGATGGGTGAATCTGCGTGGTCACGCCAAAGGATGCACGTCGAAAAAATAATTTTGTATTGGGGGGTAGAAGTTTTAAAGGTTTTCGACCAGTTAATATTTCGTATATTTAGGGATTTTTTTTAAATGCATTTCGCAAATTTTCAAGTTTCTACCTTAAAATTTCACTCAAAAATTTTCAGTTTATGTGTTTTCTTCAATGCACATGAAACACCTTCTGAACGTTAGACCGAGGGGGTCGGCTTATAACAATTATGGATCAAGTAATTATTATTTTTCTATGTACATCAACTAGACGTATATACGTGCAAAATTTAAACTTTGTATCTTTCACCAGAGCCCTAAAAAAATTACTCAAAATTTTCGACATTTTTGCTTATCACCTCCCTCCCCTTACACCTCCCAACTTAAAATTTTTACCAAAATTAACCATTATGTAATTATATAATATGACAAATTTTCGATTTGATATCTGTACTCTTTTTTGATATGTAAGGATTTGTAATTTTGAAAAGTGCGCCATTTTTGAAGTGCTCCCTATTACAATAATTAGCCACTCTCTAAGCTGATTCCGATGGAGCTATATGCCACCTTGATGGTCCCAAAATCAGAATTTTTGACGATAAGTAATTTCGAAGATATAATCATTTAAAAAAACAATTCGGCCGACAATTTGTTTTTAGCCTCCCCTTTTCGGACGCCAATGGATAAGAAAATTAAATTATTTTTAAAGTTTGTCTCACAACCCTCCCTATATCTCTACTGATTTTCAACTTTTTATCTGCATTTGTGGTGGAGGGTTCAGGGTAGCAAATTATTTTTTTTTTTCTTGTGTCGATCACAGTACTTTATTATTAGAATAATAAAGTAAAATGAATTTCTTTTTAATGAGCTGTTATATCGGACAAATTTTGACTATATAGATAAGAGGTTACTCTTAAGTTTGTGTTAGTAGTTAACTTCGATATCAATTAACTCAAAATCTATGAGGACTAGCTAAAAAATTTTCATTACAAAATAGATGCATTTTTAGTAATTTTAAAACTTTTTTTACCACGATCTTTTGATGGGATTCTAATTATTATACTCTTGATGAGATCTGAGAGTATATTGTGTTTGCCTTACCGTTTATAATGCTACGAAATAATGTTCGCACAGAGCTGCCAAGGGTACAGAAATATTTGTTGTCGCTCAAAAATCTCGATTCCGAGTGACCGTCTGTCTACAGCATAACTCTCGAAGGCTTTGAGCTATCGTAGTGAAATTTTTTTTGTGCCAGTTTTAGCAAAAAAGAAAATTTAAGTTCGTGAACGGGCCACATCCCCCCACTCCTTTATAAGAAATTGATTTTTCTTCGAAACAATTTAAGCTATCGACTTAAAAACAGCCATAAATATTGGTACAAGGTTTGGCAACCCTGCAGAAAGGAACCGTTATATTGCATTTCTTAAAAATTGAGCTAATCGCTATAATACGCTTGTGCTTGATGCATTTGTCATCATTTGAGTTTAATTTTTAGTGTAGTGAACATGGATTGGGGTGACAAAGAAAATAGAATTGCTGTGATTGCACTTCATAAAGTAGGAATGCAACCAAGTGATATTTTTAAGACTCTGCATACCCTTGGTATAAGCCGAATGTTTGTATATCGGGCTATTGAAAGATTTAATGATACGTCTGGAGTAAGTGACCGTGAAAGAAGTGGCCGTCCGCGAACTACTCGAACACCTCAAGCGGTTAAAGCCGTGCGCGAGAGAATTCGCCGTAATCCTCTTCGGAAACAAAAAAATTTATCGCGTGAGATGAAAATACCCCAAAGAACAATTTCACGTATCATCAAAAGTGACTTGGGGTTGGGTGCTTATCGTAGATCTACCGGGCGTTTACTAACATATTCGTTAAAAAAAATAGAGTGGAAAAATCAAAACGATTACTTTGCCGGTACGCAAACCAAGAACACCGTAAAATTTTGTTTACGGACGAAAAAATTTTTACTGTCGAAGAAACATTTAATAAACAAAACGATAGGGTTTATGCGCGCAGTGCCAGAGAAGCTTCTCAAGTTGCCCAAAAGGTTCAAAGAGGTCATCATCCAGCCTCAGTAATGGTTTGGTGGGGTGTTAGCTACAACGGGGTGACAAAGTTGCATTTTTGTGAGAAGAGCGTCAAAACGTCTGCCAAAATTTATCAAGAAAGTGTCCTTGAAAGTGTAGTGAAACCTCTCAACACGTCATTATTCAAAAATCAGCCTTGGAGTTTCCAGCAAGATTCTGCACCAGGTCATAAGGCGAAGTCAACCCAAAAATGGCTTGAAGAAAATGTTCCAGATTTTATTAAAGCTGAAGATTGGCCTTCCTCTAGCCCAGACCTGAATCCGCTGGATTGCGAATTATGGTCTGTCTTAGAGCAAATGACGTGCTCTAAAAGACATCCTAATATCGAATCCTTAAAGAAGTCTCTTACACATGCAGTCGCCAACTTTCCGATTGAAGTCGTGCGTGCTTCCATAGATAAGTGGCCAGCTCGATTAAAGGCTTGTGTAAAGGCAAAAGGCAATCACTTCGAATAACTTGTTGCAATTTCCGTTGTTGACAAAGCATTTAATAAATAAACAATGATTTCTTAACATATAACACCTCTTAACAGTGCTTCAAAAAGTTTGTAACAGTATTTATGACTAGACTAGGTATATTGATGCATAAATCATTAACATCACAAAATATTGATCCAATCCCTCCACTGCTTCTACCTCCTCCCATACAAATGCGCAATTTTGAAAAATTAATTTTTTCGATTTTCATTGAAACTAGCAAAACTAAAAAAAAAGAATTTTTGCCGGAATTAATTTTATTATAATTGCAATCAGTAACAAATTATCACCTTCACCTCACTCCTTCTACCCATCCTACTTCACATACAACTTTCACGAAATTTTTAAATTTCAATTAAATTATTTTTCTTCGAAACTGTCAATGCTATCAACTTGAAGTCTTGCGAAAAAAGGCAATAATTAAAATATCATTGACGATGTTGTTGAGGCTAAATGGGTGGCCCAAAGCTAAGGACACTTTGCCCGAAAATGTAAAACCCTTTTGGAAATTCAAAAATGATTTAGTAATAGAAGATAATATAATATTTTTAGATAACAAAATTTTTGTCCCTTTAACAATGTGATCTATGTAATACTGTAAGTATGTACTACAGTATTACATAGATCACATTTAGGTATAGAAAGAACTAAAAGTAGAGCAAGAGAAGTCGTATACTGGCCTGGAATAAATACAGACATTGAGGATTTAGTAGCAAGTTGCACAACTTGTCAAAAATTTCGCAGTGCATCTAGACGTGAACCTCTTTTGCCGCATAATATACCTGAATATCCTTACATGAAAATAGGAATGGATATTTTTGAATTTAAAAGCAAGAATTATTTAGTTGTTATAGATTATCACTCCAAATATATCGATATTTTAAAATTAAACAAGAAAAATGCGTCTGAAATTATTATGAAATTGAAAAATATTTTCTCAGTACATGGGATACCTATGGAGATAGTAGCAGATAACGTTCCTTTTAATAGTTTAGAATTTAGGGAATTTGGAAAGTTGTTTGGAATAAAAATAGTTACTTCAAGTCCAATCTATCCACGATCAAATGGTCTAGCAGAACGAGCTGTTCAAATAGCAAAGAATATGTTGAAAAAAGCAGGAGAAGAGGAACTTTGGCTTTCATTAATGGAATATAGGAATACACCTTTGAAAGGTTTAGATCAGGCTCCAAACAAACTTCTAATGGCTAGAACTACACGTACATTACTTCCAACAAAAACCTCCAATTATAAATTTTCTGTTATGCCTAATTTATCCAACAATTTTAATATAAAAATAAATAGAAATAAGAAATACTACAATAGAGGTACAGTTCAGAAACCTGACTTTGAGCGAGGTGAAAGAGTTATGTATAGAAATGGAAGTACATGAAAAAGATTTAGCACCAAGATCTTACTGGATTAAAATTTTTCAAACCGGAAAAACAATACGACGAAATTCTTACTATTTAAAGAGAATTAAAAAAAAAAAAAAAAAAAAAAAAAAAAAAAAAAAAAAAAAAAATAGAAACTTTTGAATAATCATGTCCTTGTGGATGAATTGTAACATACGACATGTAAATATACTAAGTTAAAAGATGTACTTTATTTTCTAATATTCTTATATCAAATATATGTAATTTGAATATTTTCTAGTGAAAAAAAAATAAACTGCCAACAAGTCGGGCGAAACTTTATTATTCTTGGCACAAGTTGCGGATGAGTGGAAAGTCAATATGCAGGTTAAAGTGGTTAGGGAAAGCTAAGTGCAAAGGGGTTTCTCGGGCAGGGCTGTTGTCAATTTAACAATATTTCATTCGTTTCTGCAAGTTTGGGTTTTTATGAGGGGAGGAGGAGGGGTAATAGCAAGGGTGGGTGGATGTTAACAGCTTTTTAATAATTGCTTGAATCACGTCCAATATTCTCTGTATAGAATGTGTTATATAGACGAAATTGCATAAAATTTTCATAAAATTCGGTGTATTTTATTTTCACGAAACCGAAAATTTGTATGGGAGGGGGTAGAGAAGGTAGGGGAATCGTAAAATTTGATATGCAGTTTTATTTCGCTTCTCTTGTAAGGTGGTTGTATAAAATTTCAAGTTCGTAGCTTTTAGTTTGTTAGTTATTAGTTGATTTAATGAAATTGGTCGAAATCATAGTTTTGTATGGGAGGGGGTAGAACGGTAAGGGCAATTTCAAAACTTTTCAAGCAACTTCATTTGAATTACTTTTATAAGCTTTCATGCAAAATTTGAAATTGATAGCTTTTAAGAGATAGCTGATAACTGATTTCTTAAAAATGCTTGAAAAAATAATTTTGTATGGGAGGGGGTAGAGGAGGAAAGGGAATCGTAAAATTTGTGATGGAATTTTCTTTCTTTTCTGTTGTAAGGTGCTCGTACAAAATTTCAAGCTCGTAGCTTTTAATTTGTTGGTTATTAGTTGATTTAATGAAATTGGTTGAAATCATACTTTTGTGTGGGAGGGGGTAAAAGGGCAAGTATTATCTCAAAACTTTTAATGTAATTTTATTTCAACTATTTTTGTCAGTTTTTGTGCAAAATTTCAAATTGATAGCATTTAATAGTTAAGTGATAATTGATTTCTTAGAAATGGTCGAAAAAAAAATTTTGTATGGGAGGGGGTAGAAGTTTTAAAGTTATTCAACCAGTTAATATTTTAAACTCTTGGAGATTTTTTTTAAATGCATTTCGCAAATTTTCAAGATCCTACCTAAGAATTTCATTCAAAAATTTTCAGTTTATGTGTTTTTTTCATTGCGCATGAAACACTTTGTGCACGTTAGACCCCCACTTCGGTGCATAACAATTTTGGAACAAATTATTATTTTTTTTCTATGTACATTAAGTAGATGTGTCGACGTGAAAAATTCAAACTTTGTATCTTTTACCAGAGCCAAAAAAAAATCACTCAAAATTTTCAACATTTTTGCTTTCTACCTCCCTCCCCTTACACCCCCCAACTTAAATTTTTTACCAAAATTCAAGATTATATAGCTCTACAATCTGACAAATTTTCGATTTGATATGTGTACTCAATTTTGAGATTTGGTGATTTGTAGTTTTGGAAAGTGCGCCATTTTTGAAATGCTCCCCATTTCCCCCCACTACTATGGTGTCCATATATTATATTTTTTTCATATGTCACTAGTAAAGCTTAGTATTCATTTTAAGTTTCAATTACATAGCTTAAGAGACAGTCGAGATATTAATTTTTAAGTGTTTTTCTTTGCACCTCCCCTGACCCTCCCCCTTACAAGAATTAGCATCTATCTAAACTGATTCTAGTAGATCTAAATGCCATCTTCATGGTCTCAAAATATCAATTTTTTATGGCTAGTAATTTCGAAGATATAATCATTTGAAAAAAAAATTCGGCTGCCAATTGATTCTTAGCCCCCCCTTTTCGCACCCCAATGGATAAAAAAATTAAATTATTTTTAAAAGTTGTCTCATAGACTCCTCTATATGTATGTTGATTTATAGCTTCCTAGCTATAACCATGGTTGAGATATTTGAATTCGTAGTTTTCAGTTTAAGCGCTCCCCCTGCCTCCCCCTGAATTCGTACACCCCCCAAAATAGGTGTCCGCCTGAGATCTGCAACTACCTACAATCCCTCCAAAAATGAACTTTCTATCTTGAAGGGTTTGGGAGTTAATGTGCGCTGAGCGTACACGTCGGCGTACGGCGTACGGCGGACGGCCTACAGACAGACGGATTTTTTTTTTTTGCATTTTTCGGCTATTTTAGTCATGAAACGCGAAAAAAAAAAATTTCAGGGTAGCAAATTTTTTTTTTTTCTCAAGTCGATCACAACACTTTATTATTAAAATAATAAAGTAAAATGTACCCATTGAATTTATAAATTAAATTTACTTCTAGATATTAAAATAATTCATACCAAATTAAAATAAATAGTAAAATGTAAAATTATTGAAATTAATAGAAGGGAAGATGTAGATAATAATTATAGTCAAGAAAAATAATATAGAATAATATAAATTTTATTTGATTTTCATACTTTGAGATATATAGAAAATTAATTATGAACAACATAAATTTCATTTTACTTTTATACTTTTATTGAAAGGGGAAGATGTAATATATTAAGTATTGAACGTACCCAGTCGGGTACTAAAATGTTACCAACTAAATAAAAAATATAATAAAGGCACTTGATCATGAACAGTCACGGTGTGTGCATATTCTTGCTACCTACTCCCAACCTAATCCCGAGTACCAAATATAACAAAAATTTTGTTTTGATCCGTACACCCCTTCTTATATCGATATCCATTAAAACTAGAAAAAGTACAAAACAAAAAATTTATGAAGAATGAAACCATGATATTTTCATTTGCATGCGACAGGATCGTAATCAATTCAATCCCGTGATTTGAGATCATATACGCATTGAAGAGCGTTAAGGACATGTGAACATGTGTGTTAATTAAAAAAAATTCCTAAATAAAATAACATTAAGCTTAAAAACGTAACAGGACTTCTATTGTGCGTAAAGCACAACCATACGATATTAAAGATGAAATAGAAATTTCTGTGATCTTTAAAAATTTTGTATGGGGTGACAGCAATGAAATAATTTGTTTCACATCACGCTAGAGTAGTTATAAAAATATTTTGTGACAAATTTAAGATTCAAAAATTGAATAGATACTTAGAGAATTAGTGCATTGTTTTTAGTAAAATTGTGCAGGTTGAGTGAGAGGTTTTTACTGATTTTTCGAGAAACAACTATAATTATGATGCAATTGATATATTTTAAATATCAGA
Source organism: Chorisops tibialis (assembly GCA_963669355.1). Lineage (NCBI taxonomy): Eukaryota > Metazoa > Arthropoda > Insecta > Diptera > Stratiomyidae > Chorisops > Chorisops tibialis. Next base: position 162,700,335 of record OY770263.1, on the reverse strand, counting down.
TCAGTAACTTTCATACTTTTCAAGAAAATCCAGTTTTGGAAAAGATGTGATATTGTGTCACATTGTGTGAGAGGGAGTAGAAGGAGTTTACTTTTCCCCGATATTAATTATAATACTAATTAAGGATTTAGTAAAAAATTTGAGATCGATAGATATTATACGTACTGAGCAAATTGGTTTATAATGTTTAATGAAATAGTGCAGTTTGTATGGATGGTGGTAGAAGGAGTATACCATAGATGACACTTATGATAAAAAGTATATTCTCAAAATTTCAAATTATTCGCTTCAAAAAATTTTATTATAATATATTTTTGAAAATGAGTCATTTTGTATGGGAGGGGTAGAAGGCGTGGAGGTATTGAAAAAACACCACACTCAGATCACATCTCGGTGCGTATCTAATAAACTGTGAAAGTTTCGTTGCATTCGGTTCAGCCGTTTTTCGTGAAAGCCGGCAAGACAGACAGACAGACAGAGAAAAATTTTAAAAACGTGTGTTTCTGCTTAGTTATTGCTAAAATAAAGCAAATAACAGACAGACACTACAATTATATTTATATATATAGATAAGTAATCAATTATTTAATAATACCTGCCAATAAGTCGGGCTCAACCTTATAATTGTTGAGAAAAGTAGAGGATGCGTGGGAAGTTAATATGCAGATTGGGGTCGTAGCAGTTAGAGTAGACTATTAAAATGGGAGCTATTGGGCATGACTGTTTTCAATTATTTATCACTTAACTGGGATTGTGATCAATAGCATCTCTCTATAAAATCAGTATCTTATTTGTTTATTTATGCCAGGATTTGGATAGGAGGGGAGGGACGACAAAAGCAGAATTGGGTGGATGTTAATAATTATTTAGTTGATTGCAAGAATGGTGTTCAACATTCTTAAAATAAAATGTTTGTCTCATAAAAGAAGTAGAGAAGAATTTGTGATGCAATTTTCATTCGATTCTTTTAAGAGGTATGTTTCGTATTTAGGCCTTTGGAAGGGCTAGTTCAACTCCAAAGTCGGAACATTCCGAAGGTAAAAACAAGATTTGGCCCGAGACCCAGCTACTTCCATCTCGATGACAATTCTGTCGTTGGCGTGGTGTACTAGCGTGACTGCCGGGTGGGGAGTTCGATGCCCTATAGTGGGTTCTCGATAATTGTGCCGCGCATTTCGTTCTGCGGGCTTATTGTGGCGTGAGGGTAAATCGTGGAGTTCACGATTTCGATACTCTCTTAGTATACTACGTATGGCATGAGTGATCTCATCAACTCCAAGATTCCCTCTTGACCGATCCATCTTCAGTTGATTAAATGGGTGGTTGCCACGTCCATTGGATAGAGGACTGGTGGAAAATTTTTGCGACCCATCCATTCGTTTAGGAATAACCGGGTAGTTTGAGAATTATTGTTCCACTCAGAGGGTAAAATACGCAAACATATGCATCCTACGAAAAATCCAAATTTAATCCAAAACAAAACAGGACTACCATTGGGCGTGAGGCCCAATCGTGCAATACTCTAGATGAAAGAGAATTTTTTCTAATTTAAGAAATTTTGTAGGGGAACTGGTAGAATTTAGTGAAATTGTGCAATTTGTATGGAAGGTGGTGAAAGGAGAGGCGAGTTCTTAAATAACTATAAATATCATGCTTTTGACAAGTTTTAAATTGTAGATCAATAGAATTCATAATTTTCGAGAAAATCGACTTTTCGTGAAATTGTTGAATTGTATCAGATTGTGTAAGAGGGGAATATAAGAAGTGAAGCTAATCGTCTATTTTTTTGGTCTTACTATTAATTCTAAATAAATATTTAGTGCACAATTTCAGCTCGATAAATTTTATACGTACTAAGTAAATTTGTTTAGATTTCATGAAAAAGTGCAGTTTGTATGGGAGGTGGTGCAAGGAAAGTGAGGACTCAAGTAGTTTTTATACAGTAGATTGAAATCATTATAAAAGTAAAATATTTCAAATTTCAGATCATAGCTTTTACACTTTTCGAGAAAATCTGTTATTGAATTGCAAAATTATGTCATTTTGTACGGGGGGGGAGGCGTAGAAGAGATGGAGCGATTTGGCTCGATCACGAACATGTCCTTACTTTTTTGTCAAAAACGACGTGTACGAAATTTGACCTTTCTAAATCAATGCGTTCTCAAACTTGAGGGGACACGGACAGACAGACGGACGGATGGACAGACGGACGGATGGACAGACGGACGGGCGGACGGACGTACATCCGATTTCGAATGAATGAATTTTTGAATGATTAAATGAACTTGTGTATCATTCATTTTTTTCTCCGAGACGTATTTCAAACTTTGTGGCAAACTTAACATACTCTCAGATTTCATCTAGAGTATAAATATATAGTCAGTACGATCAACCGTTGGTCGAAAAATGGAGTATGAATGATTGATTTTTAACCAAGTACTTGTGCAGTCCCAACATGTTATGAATCCACTCGGTGAGCATGGAATTTACACCATGTGCGACTAACGCGTCTATTAGCACATTGGTGTATATATTATTGAATGAGCTCTCTACATCCACAAAAGCATTCAAAGTGAGCTTAATAGATTTTTCAATTTTCGAAACTACCGTCTGCAGTGCAGTTTCCACAGATCGTTCTTGAGGTCGGCGTACACTAGATGAAAGAGAAATTTTTTGATTACAGAAATTTTGTGGAGGAAGTGTGTAGTATATTGTAATTGAATCGAAGCTCCACTGAACTGTAACTGGCAGTGAGCTGTCATGACGAGCAACAGAGTGCAGCCCTTCCCTGACAGAGTCCGGTCTTCTCAAAAAAGAGTTATCATTAATAAATCAGTTTTAAGAAATAGAATCGTTTTTGCAATAAGAATAATACATGGCGCAGCTGGTAGGATACTTAGAAATAAGGTGGTCCAACCATTATGCACGATATTAATTGTGAGTCACACCTTAACATCAAGTTTTTCGCCCAACTTAATTCGACATTTCTTTGTTTCAGTGTTTGACAAATTCAACCATGGAGAGGTACACAATTGAGCAGCGTGTTAAGGTTGTTGAAGCCTCTTACGAAGTGAATGGTGACTTTACAAAGAAAATCATCTGCAGCGACGAGGCAAACTGAAATGAATTCAGTGGATTCGTTAAAAAACAGAATTGCCGCATTTGGGCAAATGAGAATCCACGAGTGATTGTTGAGAAGCCGATGCATCCACAAAGAGTGACTGTTTGGTGCGATTTATGGGCTGGCGGAAATGAGGACGGCCAAGCAGTTACCGTTATCATTTCCCTATCGCGAGATGATAACGGACCAGAAATTGAGGATATGAACCTGGACGATATGTGGTTCCAACAGGATGGTGCCACTTGCCACACAGCCAATGAAACAATGGCTCTTTTGCGCGAAAAATTAACATCGAGCGTTTTGGTTGGACCACCCATATATGGAGCTTGCAGTTCGGCCAGGAGTTTGCTACATTTTTCATTTTAAATCTTTTCATAGGCCAAGCCATATTATAACTTCTCATAACTGCAGTTGTTAAGAAGTTAAGGTCCTCCTCAATCGCATGGGTGAGTTACCCAACAATTTTTCTAAGTAGACACCAAAAGCCTGGCAATTTGTGGCTATAGGATTCCTGTATCCGATGATGCAAGGAACATCACGGTTTATTGCGAAAGCTCTACATCTGTGGTTGGATAGTGACTCTTCTCGAAAAACCAGTCAATCTTGCACTCCAAAGTTCGACGACAGAGATACCACGATAAGGCCAGGAGAGCAGCTTGCTTGGAACCGTTTACTACCCTTTCCCGAACTACAGTTTGGCCCTCGCTGCAAAACTGAGAGAGTTTGATTAATTTAAAATCTTTTTTAGTTACTATACATGAACGAAGCTTACTTGCCGCAGTACCGTAGTAGATATTAAACATACTGGCGCTCCATCCAAGAATTTCGCTTCGCCCCTACCCTAACGTAGATGGGCGTGCAGATTCACAGTCGCCGCTGCACTGTGATGAAGGCTTATCTACACTGCTCTGGTCACGGCTACACCTTCTTCCCAAGGTAAAGTGAATACGGTACAGTCCGAAGTGCACTAGACCCTTCATCTTCCTAGTGCTAAGCTTCGGTCTGTACCAATTTCCACTTTGACGTCCTTTTCAGACTTTGTCATCTGAAGGATCTTCCAACTTTTCGTATCGAGGTCGTTCTGATACCTGATCCGCTGTAGGAATCGCAATAATTCGATGTTCCAGCCTTTCAGTGTAACGCTGGCGTGGATCAGACGTAGAACTTGGTCCTTATGGACTACGCCCAGCCTTGCGTTGACCTATGGTAGCTTATGTATATAACCAATGCTATTATCTTATATAAATATTATAGCCACAAATGAAAGTTAAATTACGATTATTCCGAAAGAATAATATAAAATAATTCCTCAAAGGAGCAAAGTATTCCAATTAAACTAGATAAGAGCAAATAAAGGCAAGAGGAATTAATTTACTCGAAACTCTAGGAATGAGCCTAATATATTAGAATAATTTTTATTTCTATATTTTCATACGATACGTCTCTTTTTGGAACCATTCCATATTTCAAATGGAATGTTTCAAAAACTTTGCGATTTAAGAAAATTTGAATACAAATTTTGTATTTGATTAAATTTATATAAGTGTGTTCTTTAATTGGGCCACTTCGGTTGCCAAAAGAATTTCTTACAACGCAAAAAAAAATCGTAAAATAAATAGTGAAATCGTCCTTCAAGCTGAATATAAATTTTTCAAACAAAATTCGGACTCCCCATAACCTCCAGCTCTCCTGCTGGGTTTCGTCGAAAAATTTGGGATTTAGAAAATGTTCAAGCAAATCAAAAAAATTAAAAACAAACTCTCCCATAGAACATCACTAGCACCTCTGGGTTGCCGATAGTTTCGTTGATTAGGGAGTAAAGACATCAACCAGTGTGGACTGAACCAGGAAACGGAGAATGTTGGCATGAGCTTCAGAGTCAGTAAAGCAACGCACACCCAGAAGGTCTGGAAAATGGAAAATCTCAACTAATTACAAAGCAATTCTGATAGATGAAAATCAATTAACATTTTGAGACTAGACAGGAACTTCCTACGGACACTAGTAGGTGGAGTCACGGTCCATTGTGTTCTTGGAAGACATGATCGAAGACTTCGCGTTAAAGCTGATATAATTAGCAGAGGCTGCGGTAAGGAGCACCGTAGAGCATTTCCTCTGCCATTACCCGTACTAATCCGAAAACTAACTCTCGGAGGACATTTCGCCGATCTTCAACCAATGAAGCTCATTAGTTCACCAATAGATTTGACTAGAGTAACTCCATACAAGAAAAAGACGACACACTATATCGTAGTTGGGCAGATACGTCACAATCATTCTTCTACAATGACGCTACAGCCCAAACCGGGCCTTGGCCTCCTGACCTTCAGGTTCCTTAACATTTATTCATTATTTATTGTGGAAGGGTTGTTAGACCTTTGCAGAACCCTCTATTAACAAATTTTTCATTTTCGTAGATTGAGATGACCAAGGTATACCCAAGCAGGCAGTGTGCTGGAATTATTCATCGACCGGGATTTGAACTCACGACCTTTGCTTTATAGACTAACTCGCTACACCCTAGGTAGCAAATTTCATTCACCCTAAGTAAATTGCTCCCACTTTCTCTAATTCATCATTCGTGAAGTGGGGAGTTAAGTGATTTCTTTTGCAAATTCCATTCTTTGTCTTCTTCTACAATGGCACTACGGCCCAAATCGGGCCTTGGCCTCCTGACCTTTAGATTCCTTAACATTTTTACGTTATTTATTGTAGATGGGTTGTTAGTCCTTCGCACAACCCTCTATCTACGAATTTTTTTTTTTTTTTTTCATTTTCGTAGATTGGGGCAAACAAGCTGTATCCAAGCAGGTAGTGTGCAGGAATTACATTACGTCGACCGGGATTTGAACTCACGACCATCGCTTTGCAAGACCAACACGCTGCCCACTAGGCTATATCCTAGCTAGCAAATTTCATTCACCCTAAGATAAATTGCTCCCACAAAATTTTTCTTTGTGACTTTTAAAATAAGTATTATAAATCGCACATAGTTCTTGATGTTAAAAATGTTCCAAAAAAATAGTCGACACTATTTTAAATCTTGCTTCAAATAAAGTGCTACACATTTTCTAAACTACGGCAAATTACTTCTAGTGTTCAATGGAATCACTATAGACCTGACTGGCTGTAGGTCCTTATAGTATGAATATGAGGTGGCCCACTGGACTCGTTATTCGACCATTCAAACACGTTCCAAAAAAACGATGTGCGCATAAAGGATACCAACCAGACCTAAATCGTGTGGATTCATGCTCCAGTTCATCATTGCTCATGAGGGCCTCCAATCTTTCTATTTACTATCAAAATGTTAGAGGAATGAAAACTAAGCTACCCCTCCTTCGCTTGAGCTTATTAAACGCTGAATTCGATGCCATCATTCTTACAGAAACTTGGTTGGATGACGATATACTAACCAGTGAACTTGGTTTTTCGAACTACAATGTATTCCGCTTGGATCGGTGCCATACTCGGAGTACGAAATCCAGAGGTGGTGGCTGCATAATAGCTGTAAAAAATTGTTATTCTGCCAAACTTCTAATTAAGTCCTCTAACGATGTGGAAGATATCTTCGTCGAACTCAGCCTCAGCCAACGCAAATTATTTATTGGATGTGTATACATACCACCATCATCATCAGCCGAGACTTACGCCAGCCATTGCCAGTCTATCGAAGGCATATTTAACAGTTTTCCATTTGCGGATACTTTGATTGTTGGAGATTACAACCAGCCTGAAGTTGATTGGGCCTCCCTAAACTGGTATGAATCCAGTGTTAATTGCGCGAGCAGTGGTCTTATTGATCAATTCTGTGATCTTAACTTTACGCAAAGTAACCGCATTTTCAACGCCAAAGGGAATCTACTTGATCTGGTATTTTCTAACCTTTCACCACCACCTGAAGTGGTTTCATCGCACGACGAATTGCTGCCGCTTGATAAAAGGTACCATCCAGCACTCAATATAATCATTAATTTAAATTCTATCACTAATATTGCTCACAATATTCCCTTTGCCACCTATAATTTTAAAATTGCCAACTATGGTTTCATTTGTGAGCAGCTCTCATTAATCGACTGGCCACTCTTACTCGAAATAGTTGACATAAACGAAGCCGTTTCTAGATTTTATGGCATTCTGTACAAAGTTATCGATGATTTGGTCCCTTCTCAAATTATTTCTAGCTCGTTATATCCCCGTTGGTACGACGCGCAATTGCGTCAACTTATCAAAAACAAAAAAGGAGCACATGCTAAATATAAGGAATCGCTCTCCCAAAGTGACTACCTGGAATTCTCACGTTTACGCAGTCTCTGTAAAGCTAAAAAGGCTTCCTGTTATACTGAATACACTAGTAATATTGAAGCTAATATTTCTTCCAATAACATTAAGGCATTCTGGAACTACGTTAATTCTCTTAGGTCAGACAATGTTCTTCCTTCCTGTATGTATGCTGATGATATTATTGCATCTGATCCTTCTAGCATTGCAAACCTCTTTGCTAAGTATTTCTCCAGTGTGTACTCCGATAATAGCACTATTCCATCTGCAGTGCCGAATTTATCATCACTGGGCAACTATTACCTAAATCTGTCGTCGTTAAATGTTGTCATCTCAGATGTCACATCAATGCTTGATACCCTTGATACATCTAAAGGTATGGGACCCGATGGTGTTCCACCATTGTTTCTGTTTAACTGTCGTCAGTTTTTGGCGTTACCCATTACGATTATTTTAAATTTATCCTTACGTTCGGGTCTTTTTCCTGAATTGTGGAAGACTTCTTTTGTTATACCAATTCATAAGTCCAATGATAAATGCAATGTTCACAATTACAGGCCCATTTCTATCCAATCGACCCTATCCAAAATTTTTGATGCAATCGTCACGAACAAATTAACACCATTACTGAGAAGCTATATTACCCCTCACCAACATGGTTTTCTAAAACGGAAGTCTACACTGACTAATCTCTTGCCTTATGTTGAGACTATTATCCACGCAATGGAGTCTAATTCCCAGGTCCACGCAATCTACACCGACTTCTCAAAAGCCTTCGACAAAGTTGATCACTGCCTACTCGTTTCGAAGCTTCACGCCATAGGCATCTCTGGCGATCTTCTGAGTTGGATACGTGATTACCTCCATGATCGCTATAGTATTGTAAATATAAAATCTGCTCACTCGGAACCTTTTCTCGTAAAATCAGGAGTACCACAAGGATCGCATTTAGGGCCTCTGCTCTTTCTTGTTTTTATTAACGATATATCCAACATATTCGTAAACGTAAATTTTTCGTTATTCGCGGATGATCTTAAAATCTATAAAATTATAAACACTGTAAACGATTGTACAATTGTTCAAAATAATCTTAATTACCTGTATGATTGGTGTATCACAAATCGTCTTCCATTGAATATTTCAAAGTGTAATTACATTGCGTTCAGCAGACGTCGTGAGCGGGTCAATATTAACTATTACCTTAATACTTGCGATTTACCAGTGGTTGATGTTATCAATGACTTGGGTCTATTACTTGACTCTAAATTGACATTCGTGCCTCACTACAACAAAATTTGTAGATCAGCTCGGAGAATGCTGGGTTTCGCTATACGCAATAGTCAAGATTTCAAAAATATTTATTCCCTGAAAACTCTTTACTGCTCATTGGTGCGTCCACATATGGAATATTTATCTGTCATTTGGAACCCCTTTTTCCATATTCACTCCGCCCATATTGAAACTGTTCAACACAAATTCCTGCGGTACATTGCCTTTAAACTTCGCATACCTGTCGAAACAATTGACTATGACTGTTTGCTCACTACCTTGAATCTGGAGCCACTGTCTAAACGACGTGAACGATATGAGCTAATAGCTTTATTTAAAATTGTTAATGATAAGTTGGATTGCTCTGAATTTCTTGAAGTTTTAAACTTTCGGGTTCCAAGTCATGCATCACGCTCTACCGATAGTTTTTATGTCACGCGTCATGTTACTAGTTATGCTAACAATAGTCCGGCCACTCGCTTGATGAGAACTGCTAACAAGCACTCAGCTATGTTGGACATATTCTCTACTAATATCGACTGCCTTAAGGCAATACAATTATTATGATTTTCTTTGTTATTTCGTTTTTAAAATATTATTTACTTTTGTCTTACTTTTCATTTCCTTTTTTACTCTTTTTTTTTCATATATTTATGTTATTACCTTTATATTATTATTATGTTCTCTTTTACATTTACATTTATATTTTTATTATGTTCTCTTTTACATTTATATTTATAAGTTTGTAACTTTCATTTGAGGGTTTGGTACCCGTAAATAAATAAATAAATAAATAAAATAGACTCTGCTAGCCTACGTGCATTGGTCGCAAATCTGAACTAACTAAAGGCTTGATGACTACACACCCCAAACTGTAATAGGAGCTAATATTATACATATTTTTTTTGTCGATCTTCCACCAATTTTCACGGTCTTTATTACCCGCAGACTGTTTGTGAAATAGGCTATTTTATTTTTTCAGAAGTTTTTTTCAATGATAATGTTTTTGCAAATTGAAATGGCACTTATTATGTGGTTGAAACACGGTCGGGTAGGAACCCAGGGACCTCAATATCCTAGTACGTAGTTTGTACATCATCTGCGATACCTTCGTCAATCTTTGATTCATCGATATACTCTACAATTGAATGTGGTATGCATAGAGTTTTTGAAAGTCATTTACCTACCTTTCTCTACCACAGAGAAAAGGTTTGAATGGGATTTCGAAGCGATAACTTCTCACCATTAAATCTGAGAGCATGTTTACGAAATCTATTTGAAAATTTTTCATAGCCAAAATATGTCCTTTGGTCGATTTTTTACGCCGTCCTCCTAATTAGTACATCTTTAATCATGGCAAGTTCTTCCTCTAATTTGAAGAAGAAGTCCAGCGGCGTAAGGATCAAGGGAATTTACGTGCTGTAGCATAGCTTCTGTAATATCAAAACAAGCCCATTGCAGCTTATCCAATTCCAATTTTGGTATATTTTTGTTTCATTTTCTGGCATTTACATTACGATTAATGTATGGGTCCCTGGTTGTATTTGTGATTTATTTTTTTCCCAAGATTATGCTTCAAAGAAGAAATAAAGCTGTGGTTAGGTTGGGATAGGTCGGAGTATGGGTTGGACATCAATTTACGTTTACGTTTATCTTATCTTATCTAACCAATGCACCCATTACATGACTCCGTATTTGATCCTAATGGACCTATAAATCATTTAGCCAGCCTGCTCTACCGGTAAAACTAGGTTTAGGTTGTAGGAGGATGGTTCCTTAGGACCACAATGCACTGGGGCCATCTAGTTGGGCCCATTGTACTCCCCCTATTGATTCAATCAATCAAATTCCTGTTAAGACCCCCTATAGGGGCATAGGACAGAAACAACTCTCTTCCACAAGGCGCGATCCTGCGCATCGGCTTTAAGCTGTTGCCAGGACTTGTTTATTCCTCTGGCCTCCTGCTCAACTGCTCGCTTCCATGTGTTACATGGTCGACCAACCCGACGTCTTCCTTGAGGGTTATAATCCAGAGCCTGTTTCGCGATGTTTTGCTCTGGTTTCCTCAAAGTATGACCGATCCACTGCCACTTTCGCCGTTGAATCTCAATACCTATTTTAGTCTGGCGAGTTGTACTCCAAAGTTCGTCGTTGGAGATCACTTCTGGCCAGAATATTCCTAAAATGCGTCGGAGGCATTGGTTTACGAAAGTCTGTAGTTTCTTGGTAAGTCGAACGGTCACTTTCCACGTAGTACAACCATATAACAACACGGATTTGACGCATGCGTCAAAAACTCGCAGCTTCGTGCGAAGGGAGATCTCTCTTAACCTCCAGAAAGGGGAAAGGATACCGAAGGCCTGACGAGCTTTATTTAGCCGAGCCTCAACATCCTTTTCGGCTCCGCCGTCCATGCTGACAATGCTTCCGAGATAGCAAAAATCTTGCACCTCTTCCACATCCTGTCCATTAAGAACAATCGGTGTGCTTGCGTTCGAACCCATGTGCATGTACTTGGTTTTACGCACATTTATTTTCAGTCCCACCTCTTTGCATTTAGAATGCAACGATCGAACATTTGACTCTAAGTCCGAACGGGTATGTGCAAGCAAACACACGTCATCAGCATAATCAAGGTGACTTAAGATGTTAAATAGTCTCCATTGAAGACCTTTACCTTCCCCACCTTCCAGTGCAGCTTTCAAGATGTCATTTATTACCACCAGAAACAGGGCTGGTGATAATATGCAGCCTTGTCTTACACCCGTTCGCACAGGAAAGCTCTCGGACAGCTCTCCTCTATGCAAGACGCGACACCTTGCATCTTCGTAGGATTCTTTAATCATACCTATGACCTTATTTGGAATACCTCTCCTACGCAAAGCATTCCATATGTAATCTCGCTTAACGCTGTCGAAAGCCTTCTCGAAGTCCACAAACATGAGATGTAGTGGCGAACCCATTTCGGCTGACTGCTCTAATATTATCCGTAGGGTATTTGTGTGGTCGGTACAAGACGACCCTTTACGGAATCCAGCCTGATAAACTTCGAGAGTGCTCTCGACGACATCACTAATCCTATTGAGAATTACCTTAGCCATAATTTTTGATACGGCAGTAAGTAGACATATACCACGCCAATTGCCACAATCCCGAAGGTCGCCCTTCTTCGGAATTTTCACAATGACGCCCTCCTTCCATTCAGTCGGATATCTTCCATCATTCCACACCTTAGTGAAGAGTGGGAGGAGTATATCGACTGTTATTTCCGGGTCCGCTTTGAGGAGTTCGGTTGGTAGTCCGTCTATACCTGGAGCTTTCCTTCCCGCCATTGACCGAATGGCGGAAACTATCTCTTCCTTATCTGGGGGATCGTCCCTAATAGAGGATTGTTGCGGTTGGATGTTTGGAAGTTGTTCTGTTTCCCGAATATCTTCATCTGACAAGATGTTTAAAATATCAGAGAAGTATTCCTTCCATCGTCGCAACTGGTGTTCACTCATATTAAGGAGAGTTCCGTTGACATCTCTCACCAGGTGGTTGGCGGTGAAATTCCTGTTCGTCAACTGTTTCATGATTTTAAATAGTGAACCCATATCCCCAAGGTAAGCCGCAGATTCTGGCTTGTTTGCCAGATCTTCAATGGCCTTTCTCTTGTCGCGTCTAACAGCCTTTTTAAGCTATATATGAGCATCGCGGTAGTTCTGCCTCAAGTCGGGCGTTCGTTGGTTGACATCGGGTTGAGAGATGATTGCCAATTTGGCTTTTTTCCGATTGTCAACCTTGTCCCATGTGTCTTGCGACATCCAGGGTTTCTCACCGCTTTGCGCATATCCCACAGATTCTTCAGCACTAGTTAGAAAAGTGTTTCTGGTTGCCTCCCAATTGGCGTCCAGTGTGCGCATTTCATGTTCACCCAATGTGGATGACTTTTCGCGTAGAATGGTTGTGTATTCTCGTTTTTTGTTGGGATCTCTGAGTTTATCCACATTAAGCTTGCGCTTCATTTGAAGAATTTGTGGTCGTCGGATAGCTGCTGTACACAATCTCAAGCAGGCAACCATCAAGTGGTGATCGCTCCCCACGTCAGCTCCACGTTTCGCTCGCACATCGAGGAGACATCTTCTCCATCGGCGACTTATAGCCAAATGGTCGATCTGGTTCTGAGTAACACCATCAGGGGAAACCGAAGATGTTTTATGATGACTCTTGTGTGGAAAAAGGGTCCCTCCGATGACCATTTGCCGAGTACTACAAAACTCCACAAATAATTCGCCGTTTTCGGGTCTCTTAATCCAAGGTCGTGAAGCGTCGACCCAAGGGTCACCATGCCTCCCTATGACGTGTTCTAGTCCAGTGTTGTCTGATCAAACCTGGGCGTTCATATCTCCCGAGATGATAATAATATCACCTCTTGGAACACGTTCGAAGGTGGCACTCAGTTGGCTATAAAACTCCTCTTTGTCACCAGATGTTGCGGTATTAGTTGGTGCGTAGCACTGCAGAATTGTGACGTTTCTGACACTGGTCCTGAGCCTGACGACGATAATCCTATCCGAGATTGGTTCCCAGCTAATGAGACTGTTTCTCGCTCTCGGCGTAAGGACGAACGCCACGCCATTTCTGGCTTCACTTTCAGGGCCAATGTACAGAATAGTGTTTCCGCTAGGGGTTCGTTCTTCTCCTGATCCTGTCCACCTGATCTCGCTCAAGCCCAAGATTTGGATGTTATAGTGCTCCGTTTCACGGTCGATCACCGATTGGCGGTGCAAGGACCGAGTAACCCCAGCTCTTCCCCCGTCATTCAATGTTCGAACGTTCCAGAAGCCAATCATAGTCCGTTTTCGAATGCCAAAAGTCGTTACCGTAGAATCAGTCCGTATCCGAGGCGATGTATCTGTTTCTCGTATCATTTAGGTCTTAAGATCACGGGTGATAAGCCCATGATCCAGTGAGTGTCCATTTGCCATTTTTAGGGCAAGCAGGACTGGCTGTGGGTGAATTCTACAGCCCCCATCCCAGAGGGGGATAGTTAGCTCAGGTCCGTGGAGTCGCTAACTCCAAAGATTGTTGCAGGAATTGGTAAAACCTCATACTACAACTACCCCCTTGCGGGTATTGATTACAAGATCGAAACTACTCCTCTTGCTCTAACCACTTGGATCGGTTTGCGAACCGTAGCAGGCTCAAATGTTGGACATCTCTAAAATCGTCTAGTTCTGAGAAGAATCTAGAGCCTAAACAAAGGAGACGACTGTTGAAGATTTGCGGACAGTGATAAAGATAATGATCAATGGGTAAAACGGGTAAAACTAACGAGCTTCATCGGTTTAAGGGATCGGAGATCATTCAGCTCGGCGAAGAATTACTCACCAAGAATTTTTCTTCGGATGTTTTTAAAAGAATAAGCGATGGCGGAGAAAATACTCTCGGGTCTCTTCATTCTCACCGCAGCCTATGCAAATGTCAACGGTATAAGGAGACACCTTTAAGCGTGTTTTCTAACAAGACACTGGCCCGTGACTATACCTACTTCGTAGGACGTTTTTGTCGAGCTTAAATATTTTTGTTGATTTCCCTCTATCAAACCCAACCCAAATCATCTTCGTGGTGTTACAGGAGTTGCTTTGCAACCATTTGAGATGTTTCTTTCTCTTGCTTTTGTTGGCGTAGATTGTCGTAATCACTCTCAAGGCAATGCCAACGTTGTCCGTTTCCTTAACACAGTGGCAGCGGCAGATCCATTTCTGGTCAGCCAGTCCGCTATTTCGTTTCCATGTTTATTTCGATGACCCAGAACCCAACCAAATCGCGAGTTGTAGGTTTTCCCCAATTCTTCCGATGGTTCAAGCATCTCGAATTGCAGCTGTAAGCGACGAGGACCTTCAGCTCTGCTTGGCAGTCCAAGTAAAATCTTACTAAGCTGGGATTAAATCATTCCATATTATTGTTAAGGCCATCTGTAGTAGTGTGAGACAAAAATAGTTCTCTTTAGCAGTCAGTTTGACTTGCGCCGTTAGCTTAATGTTTCTTAGCAATGTTGTGTATCTTCGCAGTCGATAAAGACATAACTGGGTCTGCATCAAATTTCTTGTAATTTTTTTTTTCAATACAGCTGTTTCAGACAGGGATCATTTAATAAGTAGTAAGCAGTGTGCTCGAAAATCTTTTAACGGCTTGGGCTTCAGTTTCCATTGCAGCAGCTCTAATTTACCATTTATTAATTGCACTGCCTCTTTGACGGGTATTCTTCCGTAACGTGTCAAAACGTTTGCCATTTTTTGCTGGTTAGGGCCTGGGTAAGGGCTTCTCAGCTAGCTCACACGCATTTTGGGCTCATATCCCTCTTTACCGAATTGGAGGTTGTGCTTCGTTCTTGCACTGCTAAATACATGGATCTAGCTCGTTTCGTGAAAGAAGTTCCACTCTTTGCCGTGGATTCCTTCCAGGCGGAACTTTATTACCATCCTTATCTTTGCTGCACCCAAGAGCTGAAAGGTTATATGGACGACTTGTTTCCGAAGGTCCATATCGGAGAAGTAAACTTATGTTCCTTAGTGATAGCTATATCTGTTTAATTCTTATTTCTTTTGATTTGAAAGAAAAGATTTTGGATTCTACACTGTTACGCTTTATAATTCGTGACGTTTCGGTCTCTGCTGAAACCTTTATAAAACTCAGCAGAGACCAAAACGTCACGTATAATAAAACGTAACAGTGTAGAATCCAGAAATCTTTTCTTTCAATTCGAAAGGCAATGTGAAAACATTCACCTAACCATTTGTTTTGATTTATTATTTCCTCACCCATTTGGTCCCCATGAGTAGCTCTACTGTGTCAGTGCCCTGCTTTGACTGAGGCCAAAAGCAAGAGTCTTCTCTCAGAGGGCACCTGGTATTTGACAAGGTCGTTAGGTTGGCCAGTTAGGAGTGAAAGTTGGGAAACAGGTCAGAAGACGACGCAATATAGTGGGGAGTACATTTTCATCGTCCGTGGCTGCTTACTCACCTTGTGTAGTTATTCGGCAGCTAACCGACTATTGTCCACTGTGTGCGATCCGTGGAAGCATACAATTCCACCGAACGTCAGAGCAAACTGACCAATGCCTGAGAGATCCGCCTTCGTATGAAGCTGCGAGTTTTTGATTACATAATTCAAATCGATTTTGTTACCTGGTTGAATCACCTATGAGGTTAATAACAAACTGCAAACTTCTACATCAAATTTACAAATTTCACAGATATAAAAAATAAATAGAAATCTCAAAGTATGACAAAATTGCTATGCTCAAAAAATTTTTTGATTACATTATAACTGCCAACAATTTCACAAAAATGAATTAACCAGAAGGAAATATACAATTACAATCTGTGTGCCCGGCTCCTTTAATTTAATTTTCTTTTTGAATATTACCAGCCTAAGCATCACACATGTATCTAAAGACCTTTTAATTAAACCAAACGACCGGATTTTATGTTGTTCGAACCCCTTCATTTTGGGACGAAATCTATTTAAGCCCAGTCTAGGAATATTGAATATGAAAATGATTATATCGTTTAGATATTTCCATAGCTAGGTGCGCCATTTATTCCATGTAAAGGACACACATATGGACAAAATTCATACATAATGTGTGTACCCAGCTAAATTGAGAAAATAATCATAACTTGTTTGCATAAGGCCATATGCACAACTGGGATTATAAATCCTTTTTTTTTTGCCGGGGATATGAAAATAAGAGCATACAATTATACAATAACAATGTCATCGTAGAGAGAAAGGATCATAACTAGGGCAGAAAACGTATGGAATGTAGTTAGGTTTATATATCTGGGTCGTATGTGTGCATTTGAAAGGTACCTACTGTGTGCATATCCTTTTTGGCTTACGGAATAGCGTAGCACAAAGTTAAAAACCCTTTTACAAATTTTTCCTCATTTTCTTTCTTCTCTTTTTTTTCCGCGCTAACATATTTAGAGTTCTGGCTTTGTTGTGCCAGTGATAAGTTTCCATGTGAATAAATTCACGCATGGTAAAATTTCATGCTTAAGTGCATCCTTTTCGCTTAACGTCGACGAATTTGTTACAAAAGTGGCGGCGGCTATAACGTCGTCGCCCGCCACCAGGATACTCCGTTTTGCAAGAATAGAAAGATCCTTTTATGCTATCCCGGGACACCTCTCTTGTTAAAAACGGACTCCGTCTCTCTGATGTATTCGGAGTTTCAGAGGTGCGCAGTCAAATGGAAGGATATGGACACAACGAGATACAAGAAGTAACGAAACGCGATAGGGTGATAGGCAGGGTGCGTTTTTCAGGTTGTGGTTTAATTTGTTATGTTTTTGGATTAAATACAAATTTTTTTCCCGGCCGTTGAAAGTCTTAGAAGCGAAATTAATTCGAATATGGTCTAAAGGGTGGAAAAGAATAACGCGCAAGGATAGTGTACATTTGGCAAGGTTAATGTTAGGAGCATAAGGAGATCTTTCGGGAAATAATAGCAGATCTAATTGCTATGCAAATATGAAAGGCATTTACGAGGGTGATTTAGTTTATTGTATGGTCTTTGTATGTCTGCTTATAAATGGGTCTTATTTGGCATATACACTATTAAGGACTTCGTTTGTAAACATATTTAGCTTGAAGCGAGGATTACTTTCAAGCGCTTTATTCTGTACAGAAAGTGATAAATACGGACACGGGTGTTCACAATCATATGTTTTTGATTTTTGTTAATTGTGAATTTGCGTTACAGCTTTTTTTTTTATTAGAGAACAGCCAAATCATTTTCTTTTCATTAAGCTATGAGTTGTTAACATCTGAATTGTTAATGTCTTATCTTTAGTAAAAACTGGTTTAAAATTTACATAATTCTCCAAGTCCCGGATTTATTTTAAGATTAATTTCATGAAACCAGCTTCCAACTAGTCCAATTATCCGAAGAAAACTTCACCACTTCCAAAAAGAAGAATAGCATTATTGAAAACATTTCTTTTAGCCCTTCAACTCTAATTACCATGAACCCTTTCTCTCAAAGTTAATCCACATGCAAAGCGTATTCAAACAATTTTCACGCCTAAATAAGAAAATCCTTTTAAAGCTACTTAACCCTATCAATCTTGGCATCTGAAAGGCGACTAAGTTTAAAAACAATAGCATGCACCTAAGTCTACTCGAAAGAATCACCAAGAGAACTCCTAAATTTCCTAACAAAATTATGAAAAGGGACCTTCATTAGCTCGGAAATCCTGAAATCATTACCAAACCCTTTTTCGCGAGTTTTTCCACTTAATTTTTTTCCTTGAACTAATCTTTAGCCAATCTTCAAACAATGAACCCAAAAAAAAAAAACATTTTATTCATTGGAGAAAATTTAGAGAAAGAAAAAATTCTTCCAAACCGAAGAAATTGGTACATCTATAAATATAGCCGGAAAAAAAATAAATAAAAGTGATGGAAAATTTAAAGAGCAGCTTCTTGAAAACTGAATGACTGGAAATTATGCAAATTTTCGTAATAATTTAAAAGATAAAGAAATCATCCCTTAGTTACAGTGGGTGGATGCCCTCTTCACAAATTGCTTTACTTCACTTTTTTTTCCTCGTATTTGCTGGTGTGTTATTTTAGCTCTTGTGTTTAGTTTAGTTGGACTCTTTGCTTGTTCAATCTTCCACTCCCTTACTTAGTCCATCTCTGATTCTCATACTCCAGTCCAAAAAACAACCGAGAAAATTTAAGACAGACATTGAAAAAGAAAATGAACCCATCTGTGAACCCTAAAATCTTAAGATTATGGCAAATAAAGGAGCAGAAATTTGTTTCATTTCGAGACAGTCGTGTTATTTTAAGCCACGACACAAAAATTTCCTAGTCCAGAACGACGAAGGAGCAAAAAAAACGAATTGTTCAAAATAACACTGTAAACAAGGATCCGAACACGGCATCGATTGTACTAGCCCCAACGTACAGACATCTTACGGAATAAGATCCTGGCAAAGAAAAAAAGAAAAATCCTAGCAATATAACAATGTGCCCTTATCACCCGACCCATTCTCATGCAGCAGCAACAACAAAAGCAACAAATCCCGAAGGATTATCAACTCGAGAAAAATTCATCCCTTCACTTTATTCTCTCTGCGATAGAGGATATGCTGTACTTGATATCCAAGCAATACGCTACAAGTAGAACCCTGAATTTGTCCATACTTGGAGATTTTCATTTTCTTGAAAGGACACCACCAAAGAACAGCAATTTTTCAATGAGGAAAGAATACTCGGTGTATTTGGTTTTTCTTTCGGCTTCTTCAAATTCTTCTTCCTTTTTGTAGTTAACGATACTTTCGAATTTTTTCCACAATGAGTAGAGGCATCAACCGTTTTAAGAAGCAACCGAAGGATTTAGCCCTCAACGTCCTGCTGGTTTATTACTTTCTTACATTTTAACAATTGTAAAAAATGATTTCGTCCATTTGTACTTGTAGTCGTTAAGTAGAGCTTTCTTCTTCCTTGAAATCGTACATTTATTTCGTAAAAAAATGGGAGTTTTCCTACAGTCAAGTTCTCATTAATTCCTCAATGCAATATTTTGCAATAAAAAAGAAAAAAAAATTATCCTGACGATTCAAGGAGTATTCCGTAAATAAAATAAAAATTGTCTAAGGACATTGAACTACCATTAACGAAACGACTCTCTCTCTCTTCAATAGTATAAAAAATTCCATGATATCTTAACCCTCTTTTCGATCACCTGAAAGACTGCACTTATTCAACCTTCTTTGAATAAGTCCTGGGTCTTTACAAAATAAGAAAAAAAAATGGAATTTATAAATAAAAAACATTTCGAATATTTTCTACTTGAAAAATTCCCATCTCTAACTATAAAGACCTTACTACTTAATTTTTTTTCTTTATCAAGCTTTGTATGCAATTTATTTTGATTTTTTTGTGAAAAAAAGATTTTTCTAATATATACATATATTTTTTTTTTTTTGCTTCAAGTTTACTCCAGTAAATACTAGAAGAACTTCCGATTCAAACAGTTCTTAGAGTCCAACTGTTTTTACATTTGCCAGAATTGAAAAGATAATATTTCGTCCTTGTGAAATAGCTATTTAGTTGAATCGTTCGAAATGATGTCCAATTTGTGAGGAATTTAATTTTCCGGTGAAATGAGAAAAAAACTTATATCGTTATTTTATTTATTGGAAGTGCTTTGCAAGAAAAGAAAGAAGTAGCTGAAAGGATTTAAACTAAAGTTTAAGAATATCCATTTTTTCAAGGGGGAAGTTTTTGACCTAGTTTTTAGCGCTGATTTAAGCGGAGAATTTATATAGTTTGTAAAGAATATATTTTGAAAGTTTGGATATGGAATAGATGAATAAATGGATAAAAGATAATAGCAGAAAAGTGCTGTGCAAAGCTTTGAATGGTAGCATGAAAGTGTACTAATATTTCAAGATTAGCTATTTACTAAGCATTTCCTATAGTTAGGAAAGACTAACTAGGAGCTTATAATGTTCAATGGCGATATATGATTTGTTGTTGTTAGCAATTTACCAAGTCTTAAATTTGGTACCTGAACCAATTTTAGAATATTAAAACATAACAGGGCTACGATTGCGCGTAAAGCGCAATCTTACGATACTCTAGATGAAATAGATTTTTTTGTGATCCCAATAAATTTTGTATTGGGAGTCTTAGAAGGGGTGATAGCATTGAACTAATTTTTCCCCATCATGCTAAAGTAGCTATAAAAATGTCTTATACAAAATGCTTACTCCAAAAATTGAATAGGAGCTGAGAAAATTATTGTGTTAGATTTAGTGAAAATGTGCAGTTTGTATGGAAGGTGGTAGAAAAAGTGGGGGGATTTTAGTGATTTTTTAAGAAATAACTGGGAATATTATAAAATTGACATTCCTTAAATTTCAGACTAGTACCATTCATACTTTTCAAGAAAATCGATTTTTTGTGAAGTTGGGAAACTGTGTCATATTGTATGGGAGGGGGTAGAAGGGGTGAAGCTAATCAAATATTTTTTTTTGATCTTAGTGATAATACTAATTAAGTATTTATTACAAAATATGAGCTCGATAAATATTATATGATCTGAGAAAAATGTCTTAGAGCATTTTATGAAAAAGTGTAGTTTGTATGGGAGGGGGTGGAAGGAGAGGGAGGACGCAGATAATTTTTCTACTGTAGATTTATATAATTATTAAAGTAATATATCCCAAAATTCAGACTAATAGCTTTTATACTTTTCGATTAAATCCATTTATTGTCAAATTGCGAAATTGGGTCATTTTGTATGGGAGGGGGTAGAGGGGGTAAAGCTAATCGTCTAATTTTTTTTGGCCTTACTAACAATTTAAAATAAATATATGCTGCATAATTTCAGCCTGCTAAATTTTATACACACTGAGTAAATTGGCTTATAGTAATTCATGATAAGTACAGTTTGTATGGGAGGTGGTAGAAGGAGAGGGAGGATACGCATTATTTTTATACGGTAGATTGATATTATCAGAAAAGTAATATATTCCAAATTTCAGGCCAATAGCTTTTATACTTTTCGAGCAAATCCGATAATTGTCAAATTGCGCAATTGTGTCATTTTGTATGGGAGGGGGTAGAAGGGGTGGAGAGATTTGGCCCGTTCACGAACTTGACCTTACTTTTTTGTCAAAAACGACGTGTACAAAATTTGAACTTTATAGCTCAACGCGTTCTCAAGCTAGAGAGCGAACAGACGGACGGACGGACGGACGGACAGACGGACATCCGGTTTTGAGATTTTTGAGTGATTTTATGAACTTCTGTATCATTCATTTTTTTCTCCAAGCCTTATTTCTTGGCGTTACAAACCTTAGAGCAAACTTATAATACTCTCAGATTCCATCTAGAGTATAATTACTGATTTCAATTGATCAATGCTCTTTCTTATACCAACGCTGTCTACTGCCTTATGCAAACTATTTAAATCAAAAATCGCTTGAAATTAATAGTGTAAGCATGTCAACTGTTCGGGAATGGGGCTGAAAGTAGAAGTGGCGATATCTAAGGCAAAATATCGTCTTTCGATCTAGCAGGAAGCTCAAGTGCTAGTTTCCAATCCCAGGCCACCAGGCTTTACTAGCTGTTGGAATTTGACATTCATCTGCTAGAGCTCAATGAGCGATATCGTGCTGCTGTAGAACAGATCCCCGGAACTATACAACACAAATGGGTCCTTACCAGACCACAGTATATGCATTATTTAAACGTGCCGATATATCCATCTCGGATACGAAGCACACCTGTTTTTCTTCTCCTTCAAACTTACTACAAACATTTTAATAAGATATTTCCACATCTTTTTCGTGTAAAATTGAAGTTTACTTGTCTCAATTGTTCATAATAAAACACGTACGAACCAAGTAGTCGGAAGATGCAGATGCAGAAACCAGGAATTTGGGCTACATAAGGGTTTCACGGTGCTTAAGGAGGCTGAAAGTAACTATTTAACTCGTGAAATGATAGAATTTTGAATGCCTTCGCACGCGAGGCATTCAAAAGAAGGAGTCGCAGAGATAAGGTAAACATCATTCCTTTACTCAAGGAGTTTGTAACAATTTGATGAATGATTCTCATTTCAGTAAAGCTTTTAAGAAGTACTCTTTCCACGTATCTAAGGTATCCCGAAGGTTGACGACAGGAATACCGCAGTATTGTCAAAATCCTCCGCTTTGACTTTGGTAACAAAGGTGTGCTTATTATCTCTATTAATGAATACACAAATGAAAATGTTCTCGATAATGCTCAGCCACATGTTACTAAGGTTGTGAAAACCTAAACGAAACACTCAAATCGGACATCCTAAGCCGCCCACTTCTTCAGATATCGCCCCTTCTGACTCCATCTATTCCGATCGGTGAAGCATGACCTGGCTAAGCAGCATTGTTTTTTTTTTGGAAATGGTATCCGACAATTGCAAGATAGGTGGGAGTGACTAGCGACGGACAGTACTTTAAATCATAAATATGTAATCATTTTTCAAGAATTGAGCCTTAAATTTTGGAAAAAAAAAACGGCGGAGGCAAAGTGGAACACCCTATATTATACATGATCGCGACATACCTGCTGCAGTGCCGCCAATCAATAAATTTTCTGTTAAGAACCCCTATAGGGCATAAAACAGAAACAATATTTTTCCACAAGGCTCGATCCTGAGCATCGGCCTTCAGTTGTCATCCGAACTTCTTTATTCCTCTGGCCTCCTGTTCGACTGATCACTTTCATGCGCCACATGGTCCATCGACCGACAAGGAAGATGTCCCTTGTTTGGCAACTAAACATTAATTAAATTGGAGCTCCATCTAAGGATATTGTTATCACAGTTCACCTACGACTCTTGGATAATAACCACGTCGCCCATACTCTGATGTATATCGGCCTGCAGAATCATAGTCAGCACTGTACTGTGGTGGAGGTTTATCTGCACCACTTTGATGCTTACTATGCTTTTTTCCCAGAAGAAAGTGGATCCAGTGTACTCCAAAGTGCACTTAACCCTTCGGACTGCGTCATCTGCGAATGCAGCACCTGCCTCGATGCACCCTAGCCGTAAGAAAGGTATCATCCTACCCAAAGCTAGACCGAATCAGGGAGCGGTCACCCACAAGGCCAATCTATACGAAGCTCCACCAAAAGTTATCTAGTCCCACGGGGGCTGATTACTTTAACCAATTCCTACTCCGCAGTCGTCTTTTGCATAATGATGATGCGCTAGTGGCTATATGAACATTGCCTGTAGTGAATGGTTCAAAATATGGTGAGGTCCCTTCTGAGTACATGTCATGGCTATGGATGCCCATATCGTGAGCAGGGAATTATCCGTTATGTTGTGTATACAGTACATGGACTTATGGGTTGCTGCCTCTTTAGGTTGGTAGACCTATTCTCAGTGTGGAGTTGCGTTAACAGCTGGGTTTCTTGACTACAAAGAAAAGGAGAAATTTAGATAATTCTCGCACCAACCAGTGTGAACGTCGTTCTAGTGTAAGCAGTGTAGCCTGGGACCGACTAAGTATTCGAATATATATGCCTCTTGTATGTATGTTGAAACGTGCGAAAGTCTCAATTCGATACATCGGTATTAAAGATGCCTCCAAGGAGCGTACTCTGGTGGCTGTCCTGACCATCAATCAAAACAGTATAAGTTTCCATTGCAATAACCTACCGAATTACTGCTTCGATCAGTAATATGATCACTTCCAGACTTCAGACGTCATGCGAGCTATTTTGCTAGCGACTAAGAAGGTGGTATTGCTTCCAGAGCCCTTGTCGGTAGTCGCAGCTCCTATCGACACTTAAGTAGACATACCTACCAGTGTTTTCTTCTTTACGTCCTTTATAATGAATTTTCCTGAGCCAGGTTTTATTTCGTCAGCCAGCTGCAAAAAAAAACGTTGATTGTGATAGAATGTTGTGGAGGATTGTGATCTACTGCAATAAGGGAACGGTTTTTGGAAAAAGAGCACTATTGGAATGAAAAACATTTTTTTATTTGTAGCTTCTTGTTCACGAAATAGTTTATTCAGCAGATGACTTACCCCTGTAGAAGTGCGTGATAGCAAACGGCTTCCAAGCTTCACGTACCCCTACCTGTTGAAAGCTGCGCTGCTCAATATTGAAAGCACCTTAGTGAAGAAACTTGTTGCTAGTTTCTTAACGCCCAAAGGTCGCTATCGTTCCTAGGAGTTTGACGTGAAGTGTGAGGTGTTTAACAACCGAATGGTGTGAATCCCGAACTTGCATTCGGTATAGATTAATACTTTTACTCTGGAAATAAGAACTAATTTTTGTCAGGACATTTGCAAATATGTGCCAAATAGCAGCCAGTACAAGTGAGAAAATATTCCAGATTCCACAATGCGGTCATTCTCACTCCCTTCTACTACCTTCCCAATCCCATTCCCTCCCGCCATGACTGTGTTTGTGCATTGCACATAAAAGCCGAAATTGCCTAAAACACAAGTCATTATGTAAAAAAGGGTGCAAAAACTATACTATGAATTGGCCATGAAAAACATTAAAGAAATTATGAAATCGTATCTCATTGGATGAATATTCTCTAGAGAACGTTTTTGTCTCGCAAAAATGCTTAAGAATTTTGAGTTCATGGCTTTCTGTAACATTAGAAAAATATTGACTTGTAAATTTAAATATCATCTACAAAGTTGGAAGAATATTATAACTAGTTTTTGTCTAAGTTCTTAAAATAATTTTACAATTTTGCAGTAAATTAGAATGAATATTTTTAGACACAATAGAAAAGCAAAATGCTTCAATTGCCAACACGCCAGGTACAAACTTAATAGATTCAATACTCGAATATTAAACGGCAATTCCCAATGTTTTAACAACCCATCCCCAGAAAAAAACAGACTTGTGTCGAAACAGCAGTCCTGATATGTTTTATTTATATTATACTACTAGCAAACGCCCGTGACTTCGTCCGCATAAAAATCGCAATAATAAACAATTTTTGAGAATGTAGTTAGTAATACATTATGTGGGATGTACCTACCTATATATAATAATCTGCTTACTTTAATGGCTCTTTGAACACAATGTTTTGTATTTTGTTGGAATCAGAACCATAAATTATTAAGAATGATACCATGATACTCGTATTTGAATGGGAGAGGCTCGTGATAAAATCAATCCCGTGATTTGAGATCATATACGTATTGAAGAGCATTTAGGACATGTGAATAATTATATCTTGTGTTAATTTTAAAAAAAGACTTGAAAACGTAACAGGACTACGATTGTGCGTAGAGCCCAATCATACGTTACTATAGATGAAATCGAAATTTTTGTGATATTAAGAAATTTTATATGGGAAGTAGCTGCACTGAACTAATTTGTTTCACATCATGCTAGCGTAGCTATAAAAATGTTTTGTACCAAATTTAAGCGTTAATAATTGAGTAGGTACTGAGAAACTTTGTGCATTGAATTTAATGAAATTGTGCAATTTGTATGGGAGGTGGTAGAAAGAAAGCGGGGTTCTTGGTGATATTTCGAGAAACAACTATAATCATCATGCAATTGATATATTTCAAATTTTTAGGTCTGTATCATTCACGCTTTTCAAGAAAATCGAATTTTTGTAAAGACGTGGAATTGTGTCACATTGTATGGGAGGGGGTAGAAGGAGTGAAGCTACTTGGTTAATTTTTTTCCCGATATTAATAATGCTAATTAAGGATTGAGTACCAAATTTTAGCTCGATGAAAGTTATATGTATTGGGAAAATTAGTTTAGAATATTTCATGAAAAAGTGCAGCTTGTAAGGGAGGTGGTGGCAGGAGTGGGTGGTCTTAAGTGATTTCTTAAGAAGCAACTAAAATTGATTTGCAATTGAAATATTTTCAATTTCAGATCAGTAACATTTACAGTTTTCAAGAAAATCGAATTTAAGTCAAGTCGTGGAATTGTGTCACATTGTATGGGAGGGGTTAGACGGAGTGAAGCTAGTCGGTTAATTTTTTCCCGATATTAATAATAATGTAAATTAAGGATTAAGTACAACATTCAAGTTCGACGAAAGTTACGCGTACTGAGAAAGTTGGTGTATAGCATTTCATGAAAAAGTGCAGTTTGTAGAGGTGGTGGAAGGAGTTAGGGGATTCAAATAATTTGTATACCATAGATCGCATTTCTGATAAAAATAGTATGTTCTAAATTTTAAATGATTTGCTCCAATGGTTTTGAAGAAAATTTGATTATTATATATTTTTGAAAATGAGTAATTTTGTATGGGAGGGAGTAGAAGGCGTGGGGGTATTGAAATAAGACCACAGGCAGATTACATCTCGGTGCACATCTAATAAACTTTGAAATTTTCATTACAATCGGCATAGCCGTTTTTGCGTGAAAACCGGAAAGACAGACAGACAGACAAAGAAAAATTTTAAAAACGTGTGTTTCTGCTTAGTTATTACTAAAATAAAGCAAAAAACTTATTTATAGCCATTTATGAACAAATAACAGACAGACACTACAATTATATTTATATGTATAGATTTAGTTTCTTTCTAACACCCCGTAAATATAATTCTTCACTGCTTGGTTTTTTAGTTCTAAGAGATGCTTCTTTACTTTATTATCCTAATATTAAAGTATTTTTATCGAATTGGAAAAAAAATGTCTTGTCTGAAATTTTGATTTTTCGAGTTTTATGGCTAAATGAGCCAAAAAATGCAAGAAAACCTAACAGAATTATGATTAGATGCGAAGCCCAATCATATGACACTCTAGATGAAACGGGAAAGAGTTTAATATTCTGGACGATAATTCATCTCAAACCCTTTCGAATAATGAATAGTGAGTTTTGTATGGAAGGTACTAGAAGCATAGGGAGAGGGTATTTTGTAATTTTACTTTATTATTTAAATACTAAAGTATTGTAATCGACTTGGAAAAAAAAATTTGCTACCCTGAAATTTAGTTTTTTCGCGTTTCATGACTAAAATAGCCTAAAACTGCAAAAAAAAAATCCTGTCTGTCTGTACGCCGTCCGCCGTAAGCCGACGTCTACGCTCAGCGCACATTAACTCCCAAGCCCTTCAAGACAGAAAGTTCATTTTAGGGTGGATTGTAGATAGTTGCGGATCTCAGGAGGATACCCATTTTGGGGGGTGTACGGGTTCAGGGGGAGGCGGGGGGAGCGCTTAAACCGAAAAATATGAATTCAAATATCTCAACCATGTTTACAGCTTGGAATCTAAAAATCAACATACATATAGAGGAGTGTGTGGGGCAACTTTTAAAAGTAATTTAATTTTTTTATCTATTGAGGTGCAAGAAAGGGGGGTTAAGAATTAATTGTCAGCCGAATTTTTTTTTCAATTGGTTATATCTTCGAAATTACTTACCATAAAAAATTTATATTTTGAGACCATTAAGATAGCATATAGATATACTAGAATCAGTTTAGATAGAACTTAATTGTTGAAAGGGGGAGGGTCAGGGGGGGTGCAAAGAAAAACGCTTAAAAATGAATTTCTCGACTGTCCCTTAAGCTTTGTGATTAAAACTTAAAACGTGTACTAAGCTTTACTAGCGAAATATGAAAAAAATACAATATGCATTTAAAAAATGGAGCAGTTTCCAAAATTACAAATCAATATATCTCAAAATTGAGTACAGATATCAAATCAAAAATTTGTCAGATTGTAAACCTGTATAGTCTTTAATTTTGGTAAAAAATTTAAGTTGGGTGGTGTAAGGGGAGGGAGGTGGAAAGCAAAAAGGTTGAGAATTTTGAGTGATTTTCTGGGGCTCTGGTAAAAGATAAAAAGTTTTAATTTTGCACGTCGACACATCTATTCCATGTACATAGAAAAAAAATAGTAATTTGTTCTAAAATTGTTATGCCCCGAAGTGGGGGTCTAACGTGCACAAGGTATTTCATGTGCAATGAAAACAACACATAAACTGAAAATTTTTGAATGAAATTTTTAGGTAGAAACTTGAAAATTTGCTAAACGTATTTAAAAAAAATGTCTAAAAGTATGAAATATCAAGTGGTGGAATATCTTTAAAACTTCTACCCCCTCCCATACAAATTTATTTCTTGGACCATTTATAAGAAATCAATTATCACCTAACTATTAAAAGTTACCAATTTGAAATTTTGCACAAAAACTTACAAAAATAGTTAAAATAAAATTACGTTAAAAATTTTGAAATGGCACTTGCCCTTCTACCCCCTCCCACACAAAAGTATGATTTCGACCAATTTCATTAAATCAACTGATAACCAACAAATTAAAAGCTACAAACTTGAAATTTTGTACAAGCACCTTACAAGCGAAAGGAAATAAAATTGCGTCACAAATTTTACGATTCCTTTACCTCCTCTACCCCCTCACATACAAATGTTTGGTTGCGTGAATTTAAAATACACCGAATCCAATGAAAATTCTATGCTACTTCGTCTATGAAACTGACATTCTATACAGAGAATATTGGACTTGGTTCAAGCAATCAATTAAAAAACTATTAACATCCACCTACTCTTCCCTTCATGAAAACTCAAACTTCCATAAATAAACGAACGAAATATGAAGCTTTTGAACGTTTCCGCAAAGTGTTAAATTGGGAACTGCTCCGCCCAAGAAGCCCCTTTTTCTTAGTCTTCCCTAACCACTCTAACCTGCATATTGACTTTCTACGCATGCGCATTTTGTCTCAAAAATAATAAAGTTTCGCCCGACTTTTTGGCAGTTTATTTGTATGTGGCACCGAATGTGGTATGGAAAATGTTTCGTGCTGAATTTGTTACTTTCGTTATTTTCAAATAAATTGATCATGTTTTCCCTGAAATTGGACATTTGTATGGGAGGTGGCAGAGGAAATAGATGGCTTAGAATGATTTTGAAACTGCTAATCAACATCTATATCACCATGCTTTGTTTCAATAATAAAGTCAATAGCTTTCAAATGCTCGAAGGAGGTATGGTCGGTGTCAGGGGAAGTGGGGGGTTTTGGATGATTTTGGAACTGCTTATCAACATCAATGGCTTTCATAGGTTCGAAAGAGATACGATTTTCGTGTATTTATATAATATAAATTTGTATGGGAGGTTCTAGAAGGAGTTAAGCGAAGCTGATATGTTTCTAGCATTTATTTATTTTTTATTTTTTTTTTAAGCGACAACAAATACATATTTTTGTACTCTTGATGGATCTGTGGCAACATTATTTCTTAGCATTTCAAACGCTAAGCCAAACAAACTATACTCTCAAATTTCATCTTGAGTATAAAAACCGTCTGTCTGTACGCCGTGCCGTCCACCGTACGTGAACACTCAGCGCGCATCAACTCCCAAGCCCTTGAAGATAGAAAATTCATTTTTCGGTGGATTGCAGATAGATACTGATCTCAGACACTAATTTTGGGGGATGTTGGGGTTAGAAAAAGGCAGGAGGAACGCTAGAATCGATAAATACTAATTCGAATATTTCAACCATGCTTCTAGCTAAGAAGCAGAAATTCGATACACATGTAGAGTGGGGCGAACTGTAAAAATTTGTCGTCCGATTTTTTTTTTTTTGTATATATTTATGGCAAAACTAACCATAAAAAGTCAATATTACATAATGTCAAAATTATGGAAAAGTAGGTGGCACTCAGATTCACCGTAATCAAATTAGATTCAGGCAAATATTTGTAAGGGGGATGGTCAGTTGAGGAGGGGTTCAAAGAAAATCAATTATAAATTAATATCTGAACTATATTTTATGCTATGCAATTGAAAAAAAATGTGTTCTAAAACTATACTAGCGCAATATGAAAAAATATAACATTTCAACATGATAGTAGTGGGGGGAAATGAGAAGCATTACAAAAACGATCCACTTTTCAAAATTCCAAACCGCTATATCTCAAAATCCACCCAATCTAAGTATTAATTTGAAATTGTGTCAGATTGTAGAAATCTATAACTTATAATGTTGGTTAAATTTTTAATTTAAGGCTTGAGGGGAGTCGTGGGTCAAAATGTCGAAAACGTTCATTAATTATACTCTAGATGGAATCTGAGAGTCTTAAAATTTGCTCTAAGGGCTGTAACGTCAAGAAATAATGCAGAAATATTTTTTGTCGCTAAAAAATTTCAAAACCGGATGTCCGTCTGCCCGGCTGTTCACCCGTCCGGCTGTGCGCTCTCTAGCTTGAGAACGACTTGAGCAGAAAGTTCAATTTTTGGCAAAAAAATAAGGTCGAATTCGTGAATGGGCCAAATCGCTCCACCTCCTCTACTCCCTCCCAAACAAAATAACTCACTTTCAATCATTTACAATAATCAAATTTTCTTGGAAACCATAAAAGCTAATAATATTAAATTTACAAAATATTATTTTTATCATAAACTTGTTACATGGTATATATAAAAATTATTCCACTCCTTCAACCACCTCCCATACAAACTGTACTTTTTCATGAAATACTTTAAACTAATTT
Source organism: Chorisops tibialis (assembly GCA_963669355.1). NCBI lineage: Eukaryota > Metazoa > Arthropoda > Insecta > Diptera > Stratiomyidae > Chorisops > Chorisops tibialis. The sequence continues at coordinate 162,669,646 of OY770263.1, read as the reverse complement.
TCTCAGTAGGTATAATATTTGTGGAGCTAAAATTTTGCACTAAATTCTTAATTAGCATTATAATTAAGTTTGAAAAAAATCAATTTATTAGCTTCACTGCATACAATATAACAAAATTTCACAACTTCACAAGAAATAGATTTTTTTGAAAAGTTTGAGTGTTAATGTTCTGCTATTTAAAACATGCCAAATGCCTGAAATTTATAGTTATTCGTGAAAAAGTAATTAAGGACTCCCCACTCCTTCTACCACCTGCCATACAAACTGCACATTTTCACTAAATCCTTTTACTAATTTTCTCCTATTCAAATTTTGATTCTTAAATTTTGTATGAAACATTTTTATAGCTACTCTAGCTTGATATGAAAAAAAATTAGCTCAATGCTGTCACCCCTTCTACCACTTCACATACAAAATTTCTTGAGATCATGAAAAAATATATTTCATCCAGAGAATCGTATGATTGGGATTTACACCCAATCGTAGTCCTGTTATGTTTTTTTAGGGCTTTTGAAAAGTTCCCAAGTTTACATTTGGCAGGCGTTTATATCTGTTTGATAGATACAAAGAAAAAATAAAAATTTGAACCAGAGCTGCTAAGTACGGGAAGGTGACCCTCACTTGGACGAGGTGTTTCATGTTTATTTAAACGCAAAATATTTAATTAAAACTTTATGGCAAAAACATGAAAATTTGTTAAATGCATTGAAATGAAATGCTCAAAAGTTTAAAAAATAAACTCGTCGAATACCTTCTAAGTTTCTACCCCCTCCCTTGTAAATTTTTTTCCATTTTTAAGAAATCAAATATCACCAAACCGTTTAAAACTATTACCCTGAAATTTTGTACAAACACTTCCCAAAAAAACACATCGCCTGCTTGGGTATACCTTGGTCACCTCAATCTAAGAAAATGAAAAATTTGTAGAAAGAGGGTTGTTCGAAGGGCTAACAACCCTTCCACAATAAGTAATAAAAAAAATGTTAAAGAACCTAAATATCAGCAGGCCAAAGTCCGATTTGGGCTGTAGCGATATTGTAGTAGTAGTAAATAAAGTCATGCGGTTTAAATTAAAGTGAGATTGTTATTTTATTTTTACTTGAAATCTAGCGACTCCTCGCGTACTTCAGTATGTACTTTAGTAATTGATCGTAATGACAGCTAAATTTTGAGATATTGATTTTTCTCTGAAACAATTTCAGCTATTAACTTCAAAATTAGGTCATAACATAATGATATAAATATCATTAACGTCAAAAAATATTGATCTGATCCTTTTACTCCTTCCACCACCTCCCATAGAAGTGCACAATTTTCAAAAATGCACTTATTCGGTTTGCATTGCAACTAGCAAAGCTAAAATAAGAAATTTTTATCATAATTAATTTTATTATAATTGCAACCAATTTTGAAAAAACCATTAACTTCACCCCACTCTTTCTACCCTCTGCCATATACATTTTAAGAAATTTCGGAATCAAAATTAAACCATTTTCCTCCAAAACCATCAAAGATATCAACTTTAAATTTTGAAAAAATATACTATTACAAATATCATTGATGTCAAAAAATTTGGTTTTGATTCGAATTCTCCTTTTACCCTTCATATACAAATGCACAATTTTGGTAAATGCACTTAATCGATTTTCATCGAAACTAGACAAAGTACAAACTTAAAATTTCGCCAGAATTTGTCCATTGTTTATTAAAATAAATGCTAAGAAAAGTATGAGCTTCGCTTCACTCCTTCTATCACCTCCCATACAAATTTTTGTACTGGAAATTCAAGAAAAGAATTTCTCCTTCGAATATATGAGAGCTATCGGCTTCAAAATTGGAACAAACCATTGTGATTAGAATGTTGATAAGCAGATTCAAAATCATCCAAGGCTTCCCACTTTCATTGCCACCTCCCATACAAATGTCATAAATTCAGACAAAACTTGTTCAATTTCCTCAAAAATTATAAAACACACATTAAATTCACTATGAACAATTTGGTGTACTACGTTCGGTATTATACAAAAAAAATTACAAAACTCCCTCTCTGCTCTTACCACCTCCCACACAAAAGTCACTATTCACTATTCGAAAGAATTTGAGATGACATATTTTCCGTTACATTAAAGTCTTTCCCATTTCATCTAGAGTATCATATGATTGGACTTTACGCTCAATCACAATTCTGTTATGTTTATACTCTAGATGAAATCTGAGAGTATTATAAGTTTGCCACAAGGTTTGTTACGCCAAGAAATAAGGCTCGAAGAAAAAAATTAATGATACAAAAGTTCATATAATCACTCAAAAATCTCAAAACCGAATGTCCGTCCATCCGTCCGTCTGTCTGTCTGTCCGACCGTGTCCTCTCTAGCTTGAAAACGCTTTGAGCTAAATAGCTCAAATTTTGTACATGTCGTTTTTGACAAAAAAGTAAGGTCAAGTTCGTGAACGGGCCAAATCGCTTCACCCTTTCTACCCCCTCCCATACAAAATTGCATAATTTCGTAATTTGACAATAAAGGGATTTACTCGAAAATTATAAATGCTATTGATCTGAAACTTGGAATGTAATACTTTACGATGTTTTCAATCTACTGTATACAAATTATTTCTGTCCTCACCCTCCTTCCACCACCTCCCATACAAACTGCAGTTTTCCATGAAATGCTCTAGACCAATTTACCCAGTGCGTAGAAAATTTTTCGAGCTGAAATTGAGCACAAAATATTTATTTAGAATTATTAGTAAAATCAAGAAAAAATTAGATGATTAGCTTTATCCTTCGACCTCCGCCCATACAAAATGAAATAATTTCGTAATTTGACAATAAACGAATTTGTTCGAAAAGTATAAACGCTATTGATCTGAAATTTGGAATATTCTACTTTCATGATGATTCAAATCTATTGTATAAAAGTTATTTGAATCCTCCCTTTCCTTCCAACCACCTCCCATACAACTGGACTTTTTCATGAAATACTATAAACCAATTTACTCAGTACGTATAAAATTTATCGAGCTCAAATTGTGAACTGAATATTTATTTAGAATTATAAGTAAGACCAAAAAAAATTAGACGATTAGTTTCAATCCTTCTACCTCCTCCCATACAAGCTGACACAATTTAACGACTTCAGAAAAAGTCGATTTTCCTGAAAAATATGAATGCTACTGATCTACAATTTAAAACATGTCAAAAACATTGTGTTTTCAGTTATTTCTAAAAAGCCATTAAGACGCCCTCCTTCTCCCACCTCCTATACAAACTGTACAGTTTTACTAAATTTTCTCAGTACCTATTAAATTTTTTCATTCTAAATTTTCTATAAAACATTTTGGTGGCAACTCTAGCGTGATGTGAAAAAAAAGTAGTTCAATGTCGTTACCCCCTACACCACTTCCCCTACAAAATTTCTTAAAATCAAAAAATTTCTCTTTCATCTAGAATATCGCACGTAGTCCTGTTATGTTTTTATAAAGTAACTAATTTTCCGCAGTATTTTTTTTTCCTGGTTCGCTTTTAAAAAGTGGCTTACAGTATTTTACTTCTTCAAAATTGAAGAAATAATCATGGCAGAATAGTTTATTGACGTATTATAAAAATATTGTATTATAAAGTAGACCAATTTTCCATGAACGGAAATATTGAATCAGAATGTTATACACATTGAAATTTATTACGACAGACAAATTCTAATTAAGCCACTATTTCAGATAAATTTTCCATAAAGCCATTGAAATACACACAAAAACGAAGAGATTCTCTACTACGGGAGAATGTTCAATTGAAAATAACATCCCAGCTCCAAATCATATTAATTGACTTCAAACTATAATACAACTCGGCCTGTACCAATACTTCCGGCTTTATCCAATTATTTTACACAAACAGGGAGAAAAAACCCCCATCGGGCATTTGCTGTACGTTCGGAAAACAAAGTGAATTTCACTATGACTATCACTGTATTATCGTTTGCTAACCATTCATCCCCTACGAACGCGGTGGCTGCCTTGTAAACTGTCTTCCAATCTAGCAATCGCATTTATTCGTTCTGTGTTTTTTTCTACCCTGTTCCGAATGTGTGTGTTATCTAACTGGCTTTGTTTTTTTGCGCGATTTTCATGCCATTATCTCTCGACAAAGTGCATTTTTGCAATCCTGTCCTATGGGTGTCCCGTCCACGTCCCTAATCAATTTGCTCGAGACTCATACATGTATAGCGCGAATAGTACCCCAGAGGGGTAGGTGAATGAGATTCGTTCAAATGCTGGGAAATCGGAAGTATTGTCGGCAGGCATAAGTACAATCCTGAACAAGCAGGAAGCTGAAGGCATAGCATACTCATAGCACTGACGATCCAATCCCGGAACCATGAAATCTAATACCGACTTTCTGATATTACAAATGGCAAATTATTTCTGTCTTTTTATCGAGACAGAGGGTCCCGGGGATTATCTATCCAAGGATCTGTGCGAATCTCCCGAATTTTTTTAAGGGATGAATCCCTTGAGCGATTAGAAACGAACGATTGCGGCACACTTCAGCATGTCCGACACAGTTTACATTAAATTGTGTTTGGCAACAACAGAAGCAAAATGATTCGGATCGAAGGAAATCGAAGTGGTCTTAACGTTTATCCCGAGTGCCAGAATGCGTAGTAAAGTGAGGTACAACATGAAATATTAATTTTTTTTTCATATACGGGTAAGATGTGTTGTAGTAAGTTGGAATTGATCCACTGAGAATTCATCGGAATATTATTTGTTGGGATTTTGGAGGGTTCCGGCTGGATTGTTGATTCACTAGAAATTGAAGCAATTTATCGGTTTGAATGATTGATGTAGTTTATGAGTGGTTGACGGAAGGATTGAGAGCTATTAGAGGTGATATTCTGAGAAATAAGATTCGAGATTTCACAAAACAAGTACGATAATAATTTTATATTGTTAACTAAGAGCCAGTTGGAAATATTTCAACAGTGACCATAGCTTTACATCTTCTGAACTACATAATAAACATGTGGATGGTAGGGGAGCTAAAGTAGATATAAAATTATACTCAAGCTCTTTGCAGTGAAAATTTTTGTTCCAGACATCAATTTAGTAATTTTTTTGAGGTTCTACACATTTGCATACTTTTGTATATAGCAAAATAAAAATTATTCAATGCCTTTGTAGACAAATTGAAATATTTCTGAGATAGAGATAGAGATATTTGTAATTCTGTACGTTGGTACAAGAACAATCAAAGTCATTTTTACCAGAGACCAAAGTAAAATTTGGTTCTTCTTGTAACTAACTTTTATAAACATTACAACTAACATTGGTTCGTTTGTTGAGCTTTACAACAAAGTCTGTTTTGTATTATGACATTAGTTGTTAAATACAAAATTGTTGACATTGGCTGTTTTTGAATCAGGGAATTGTTGACATTGGCTGTTTTTGAATCAGGGTACAGAATTATACTAAATAGTAAGTGTTGCAGTTTTACTCACGCATTAATTAATACGTTTTATGGATTTCGCTCGTTTCAGTATTTGGCTTTTCTTACGATGATTGCTTACTTACTTACTTACTATGGTGCTACAGCCCAAATCGGACTTTGCCCTACTGAATACTGCCTTCGTCCATTTCGGTTCAGTGACTGCGTCGTCCAGTTTGAAAATCTTAGCAGTGATTTGCTGTGCGTCAATAAAATCCTTCCAGCGCTCCGCAGTTTTCCGACCGGTCTTTGTCCAAGTTTCTCTTTGAGTGTGCATTTGGGAATTCTTCTGTGATCCATCCGCTCCACACGACCAGCCCAATGCTGTTTCTTAAATTTTATGAGGATTGACACTTCTGGGTTGTCGAAGATGGCATACAATTCCCTCACAGGGGCGAGGATTCTTCTGAGGACCTTTCTCTAAAAGGCGTTAACTAATTTTTCGGATGGCTTAGTTAATCTCCTCGTTTCACTAACATAGCATAGCACAGGTTTTATAATTGTTTTATATTTTTATTATTGGAAATACCGAATAATACGTCTTATTTCCTATCATAATCGTTCTTATAATTTCAATGGGCTCGCTTCCATTCTTCGATAAGTTGGAGGCTGTTTGCCCCTAGAGGCGGTCTATTGTTTTAAGCTTATAGTCTCCTACTGTAATATTTTGTCAGATTGGCAGCCTTTTCCTAGTTTGTGTCATAACTTTTTTTTCCCTTGCTACTGAGTCAAAGTTAAAAAATACTCCTTTAGTATTCTCCAGAAATCTTACAAGGATATGTATGTCGTCAGCATATGCTACGAGCTGTGTAGATTTGAAGCATAAGCATCGCTTTGTGTTAAAATAAATTTTCCGAACAATATATTCGAGTGTCAAGTTGGAAAGCATTGGTGCGAGGCCATCCCCTTGTTTAAGGTCGTTTTTGGATTTAAAGCTAGAAGCCAGATCATTTTCTAGTCTGACTTGTGCCAAAGGCTCACTCATTTTCATTATTGTACGCCGAAGCAATTTTTGTGGGAATCCAAACTCCATAATGATTTTATACATTATGCGCCTGTCGATGCTGTCGTTTGCTTGTTTGAAGTCAGCAAATATCTGATGCACAGAATTTTCATCAAGATCATATAAGACGTACACAACAAAGATATTCCTCAGCAGTTTTCGCAGCAGAGATTGTCACCTTTTTTATTAATTGGACAAATGATCCACCAATCTTCCGAAAGTATTTCTTGCGTCCACATATCCGAGACTAATCTGTATAGGAGATGTGCTATGCAGGTGTCGCCGGCTTTCAAAAGATCAGCTGGAATTTGATCAGTGCCCGGCGCATTTTAGATTGGGTGATTAATCAGGGTCTTACTTCTTCGAGAGTTGGAGAACTCAAACATATTTTATTGTCCTTGAGCTTTCCAATGTCGAACTTAGGGACCGGTATTTTACTTGAGTGTTTTCGGTTTAGGATTCAACCTAGTGATCTGTGTCGCAATTAGCCCCTCGACATGTACGCACATCGAGGATACAGGAGGCCATCCTTTTTATACTCTAGATGAAATCGGAGAGCATTATAAGTTCGCTCCCATACAAAATGACAAAATTTGATAATTTGACAATAAACGGATTTGTTCGAAAAGTATAAAAGCTATTGATCTGAAATTTAGAACATAATAGTTTTGAGATGCTTTCAATCTACCATATAAAAGTTATTCAAGACCTCCCCATCTGCCACCACCTCCCATACAAATTGCACTTTTTCATGAAATACTCTAAACCAATTTACTCAGTACGTATACAACGTGTTGAACTGAAACTCTGCACTAAATATTCATTTAAAATTATTAGTAAGACCAACAAAAAAAAATTATTAGTTTTACACCTCCTACTTCCTCCCATATAAAATTTGACAATAAACGGATTTTCTTGAAAAGTGTAAAAGCTATTGACCCGAAATTTGGAATATATTACTTTTATTATGATTTTAATCCACAGCATAAAAATTATTAGAGGCGTACTATTTGTTCCACCACCTCACATACAAACTGCACTTTTCCATAAAATATTATAATCCAATTTATTCAGTACGTGCAAAATTTATCGTGCTGAAATTGTGCACTAAGTACTTATTTAGAATTATTAGACCAACAAAAATTAGGCTTGACTCCTTCTACCCACTCGCCTACGATATGACACTATTTCACATTTTGACAAAAATCGATTTTTCTGAAAAGCGCGAATACTACTGATCTGCAAATTAAGACCTGACAAGAGCGTAATGTGTATAGTTATTTCTAAAAAAAATCATTAATAACTCGCCCTTCCTTCTACCACCTCCCATACAAACTGCACAATTTCACCAAATCGAACACTTGGTGTATTTGTCAGTACGTAAAGAATTTTTGAATCATAAATTTAGTATAAAACATTTTGAAGGCAATTCTAGCATAATATGAAATAAACTGCCAACAAGTCGGGCGAAACTTTATTATTCTTGGAACAAGTTGCGGATGAGTGGAAAGTCAATATGCAGGTTAGAGTGGTTAGGGAAGACTAAGTGAAAGGGAGTTCTTGGGCAAGGCTTTTATCACTTTAACAATATTTCATTCGTTTCTGCAAGTTAGGGGAGGAGGAGGGGTAATAGTAAGGGTGGGTGGATGTTAATAGTTTTATAATTGATTGCTTGAATCACGTCCAATATTCTCTGTATATAATGTGTTTCATAGACGAAGTTGCATAGAATTTTCATAAAATTCGTTGCATTTTACATTTACGAAACCGAACATTTGTATGGGAGGGAGTAGAGAAGGTAAGGGAATCGTAAAATTTGATATGCAGTTTTATTTCGTTTCTCTTGTAAGGTGCTTGTACAAAATTTCAATTTCGTAGCTTTAAGTTTGTTGGTTATTAGTTGATTTAATGAAAATGGTCGAAATCATAGTTTTGTATGGGAGGGGGCAGAAGGGCAAGCGCGATTTCAAAACGTTTAACGTTATTTCATTTGAACTATTTTTGTAAGTTTTTGTGCAAAATTTAAAATTGATAGCGTCAAATAGTTAGGTGATAATTGATTTATTGAAAATGGTCGAAAAAATAATTTTGTATGGGAGGGGGTAGAAGTTTTAAAGGTTTTCGACCAGTTAATACTTTGTTTATTTAGAGATTTTTATACTCTATATGAAATCTGAGAGTATATTGTGTTTGCCTTACCGTTTGTAACGCTAAGAAATAATGCTCGCACAGAGCCGCCAAGGGTACAGAAATATTTGTTGTCGCTCAAAAACCTCGATTCCGAGTGACCGTCTGTCCGTCTGTCCGTCTGTCCGTCTGTCCGTCTGTCCGTCTGCCCGTCTGTCCGTCTGTCTGTCTGTCCGTCTGTCCGTCTGTCCATCTGTCCGTCTGTGCGTCTGTCTACAGCATAACTCTCGAAAGCTTTGAGCTATAGTGCTAAAAATTTTTGTGTGTCATTTTTAGCAAAAAAGTAAGGTCAAGTTCGTGAACGGGCCAAACCGCTCCACCCCTTCTACTCCCTCCCATACAAAATGACAAAAATGCGCAATTTGACAATAATCGGATTTGCTCGAAAAGTATAAAAGCTTTTGGCCTGAAATTTGGAATATATTACTTTTATGATAATAAAAATTTACCGTATAAAAATTATGCATGTCCTCTCCCTCCTTCTACCACCTCCCATACAAACTGTACTTGTCATGAATTACTCTAAGCCAATTTACTCAATGCGTATAAAATTTAGCGAAGTGAAATTGTGCAATAAATATTTATTTAAAATTGTGAATAGGGCTAAACAAAATTAGACGATTAGCTTCACCCCTTCTACCCCCTCCCATACAAAATGGCACAATTTCGCAATTGGACTATAAATGGATTTGCCCGAAAAATGTAAAAGCTATTAGTCTGAATTTCGGGAAATATTACTTTCATAATGATTTCAATATACAGTATAAAAATTATTTGTGTCCTCTCTCTCCTTCCAACCCTTCCCATACAAACATCACTTTTTCATTTATCGAGCTCACATTTTGTGATAACTACTTATTTAGCATTATCACTAAGATCAGAAAAAACTATTTGATTAGCTTTACTGCTTCTACCCCCTCCCATACAATATGACACAGTTTCACAACTTCACAAAAAATCTATTTTCTTGAAAAGTATGAATGTTACTGGTCTAAAATTTAAGAGATGTCAATTTTATGATATTCTTAGTTATTTTTGAAAAAATCACAAAAATCCCTCCACTGTTTCTACCACCTCCCATACAAACTGCACATTTTCACTAAATCTAACACACTAATATTCTCAGCTCGTATTCAATTTTTGGAGTTAGCATTTTGTACAAAACATTTTTATAGCTACTTTAGCATGATGGGTAAAAAATTAGTTCAATCCTATCACCCCTTCTAACACTTCCCATACAAAATTTCTTGGCATCACAAGAAATTCTATTTCATCTAGAGTATCGTAAGATTGAGCTTTACGCGCAATCGTAGCCCTGTTATGTTTTTTAAATGCATTTCACAATTTTTCAAGTTTCTACCTTAAAATTTCACTTAAAAATTTTCACTTAATATGTTTTTTTCAAAGCACTTGAAACACCTTGTGCACGTTAGACAGGGGGGGTCGGCTTATAACAATTATGGATCAAGTCATTATTATTTTTCTATGTACATCAAATAGATGTATCCACGTGCTAAATGTAAACTTTGAATCTTTTACCAGAGCCCTAAAAAAATCACTCAAAATTTTCGACATTTTTGCTTATCACCTCCCTCCCCTTACACCTCCTGACTTAGAATTTTTATCAAAATTAACCACTATGTAGTTCTACAATCTGACAATCTGAATTTTCGATTTGATATCTGTACTCTTTTTTGAGATAGAAGGATTTGTAGTTTTGAAAAGTGCGCCATTTTTGAAATACCCCACAATTTCCGCCACTACTATTATTTCAATTTGTTATATTTTTTTGTATTTTCATAGTATAGCTTAATGTATGTTTCAAGTTTCAATTACATAGCTTAAGATATAGTTGAGATATTCATTTTTAAGTGTTTTTCTTTGCACCCCCTGACCCTCCCTCTTACAATAATTAGGCACTCGCTAAGCTGATTCCGGTGGAACTATACACCACCTTAATGGTCCCAAGATATTATTTTTTTATGATAAGTAATTTCGAAGATATAATTATTTGAAAAAACAATTCGGCCGACAATTTGTTTTTAGCCCCCCTTTTCGGACGCCAATGGATAAAAAAATTAAATTATTTTTAAAGTTTGTCCCACAACCCTCCCTATATCTCTACTGATTTTCAAATTTCTATCTGCATTCATGGTGGAGATATTAGTAAGTGTAGTTTTTGACTTTTTTCCTCCCCCCGCCTCCCCTTCCACCTAACACCTCCCAAAATTTAGAAAATAGAGCTCACTTACCAACTCAATCACCCAAAAACGAACATTCTACCTTTAACGGTCTCGGAGATATGAGTCCATATGTACGGCGTACGACGAGACGGATTTTTTTTCATATTTAGGCTAATTTAGTCATGAAACGCGAAGAAAAAATTTCAGGGTAGCAACTTTTTTTTTCCTCTGTCGATCACAATACTTTATTATTAGAATAATAAAGTAAAAATCAGTGCAGTGCCGTCTCCCCTTCTATACATTCAAAATTTTTTAAAATAAAAAAAAAATATCTTTTATTTAGAGTATATGGTTTTTTGCTGCTGGTGAAATCAGTCAGCCTCTGACTGTTATTGTTACTAATGTTATGGAGAGTGTGCCTTCCAATTGTTCCTATGAAAGTCTCTTCTTTGCCCACTTTCGCCATAAAGTCACCTAACACTATTTTAATATCCTTCGACGGAAGGTAGTCGAATGTTGTTTCTAAGGATCTGTAGAAATCGTCCTTAACTTCGTCGTCTTTGTCTTCCGTTGGGGCATGGTTATTAATAAGCTGAAGTTGGTAACTTGGTTCTAAAACTTCTTGTCGACGATAAACGCAACTCCAAACTCCCGGCTACCCGATTTTTTTTCCACTTTCGAAAATTGTGTGCATTCCAATGCCAGTAACCTCGCTACCTAATAATTTATTTTCTTGAAGTGAAATGATGTTGGTTTTGTATTGCTTGCCTGATCCATAAGCGCTCAAACTGCTCCTGCTCTGTGTAGGGATCACACGTTCCAAGATCCGAAGGAATAGTCCGTTTTTCGTTTGCGTCAACTCAGTCGGAGGCGATGCTTCAGATTTCGGAGCAAGTCTGGTTTTTTCGAACCCAAACCTCAACTTGGGGGGCCATATTATCATGCTATAATTATACTCTAGATGAAATCTGAGAGTATATTGTGTTTTTTCTGTTTCGTTAGCACTCGCGCTTATCAGTTTAGCAAGTCAAGTTTAGATAGACAAGACCAGTACTCGGTGGCTACTACGTTGAGGTATGATGAGCACAATGATGTGTATATGACAGTTACAACACTGGACGTCGCCTAAATACGATGATCAGATGCCTACCATATCTATGCAGGAATTGAACGCATCCTAATATTTATTGCAAGAGGTTGGTACCACGACAACAAGCATTTTCATTATTCCAGAGTCATACTACCTTCGCTCCCTTCTTCTGGACACCTCGACCAGAGTATATATGGATCACCGATTCGTTGTGTTTGATTTATATTAATTTTGATACTTTAAACTAACTTTTTGTAAACCTACTTATCTATTGTGATTTTTTTAGGGCGGTGGTCAAAGATACAAAGTTAAAATTTTCCATGTGGATACATCTATTTGATATACAGGGTGTTTTTTTTTTAGAGGCGGATAACTCTAAATTCAAATAAAACACAACAAAATGTTTGAAATATCCATGAATTTTTTTTTTTAATTTCGGCCATCTGATCGCCGCGGCTGGCGCATACATAGTGTAAACTGGTACACCAATTTCGACACTCTTCGTAGTAAATCAGAATGTATTTCGGCAATAACGCTTTCAATGTTGGCTTCCAAGTGCTCAATAGTTTCTGGTTTAGATATAAGATTTACATATCTCCAGAGAAAAAAAGCGAATGGCGTGAAATCGCACGAACGCAGTGGCTAATTAACAAGTCCATTTTGTAAATTAATCGATCATCAAATGTTTCTTTCAGTAAATTAATTGTATCGCATGGTGTGTGGCATGTGGGACCGTCCTGTTGAAACCACATGTCTGCGACATTTATGCCTTCTAATTGAAATACGAAAAAGTTAGTAATCATGTCTCTGTACTGCTCACCGTTGACTGTAACGTTCTGACCATTATAACTTTTGAAGACATATGGATAAATGATTCTGTGACTTTTCTGAATGTAATGATGTTTCGACACTGGTTTCTGGATTATTATTGCTCCAAATGTGACAATTATGCTTACTGACATAGTCATTTAGCTAAAAGTGTGCTTCATCACTGAATAAAATGTGTCTGTAGATTACTCCAGCCATGGTGGCTGCATGCTTAAAATCATATTTAATTCTTAATGCAATAAAATTATCTTTCAAATAGAGTTAACTCTATAGGCATTAACAATTTTATACTCTAGATGAAATCTTAGAGTACTATAAGTTTGCTCTAAAGTTTGTAACGATAAGAAATAAGGCTCGGAGAAAAAAATGAATGATACAGAAGATAATATTATCACTCGAAAATCTCAAAACCGGTTGTCCGTCCGTTCGCTCTCTAGCTTGAAAACGCGTTGAGCTAGAAGGCTCAAATTTCTTACACGTCGTTTTTGCAAAAAAGTAAGGTCAAGTTCGTGAACGGGCCAAATCGCTCCACCCCTTCTACCCCCTCCCAAACCAAATGACTTAATTGCGCAATTTGACAATAAACGGATTTGCTCGAAAAGTACAAAAGCTATTGGCCTGAAATTTTGAATATGTTACTATTATGATAATATAAATCTACCGTAAAAAAATTATGCGTGTCCTCCCCTCCTTCTACCACCTCCCACACAAATTGTACTTGTCATGAATTACCCTAAGCCAATTTACTTAGTGCGTATAAAATTTACCGGGCTAAAATTGTGCAGCAAATATTTATTTATAATTGTTAGTAAGGCCAAAAAAAAATAGATGATTAGCTTTACCCCTTCTACCCCCTCCCATACAAAATGACACAATTGCGCAATATGACAATAAACGGATTTGCTCAAAAAGTGTGAAATTTTGAATATGTTACTTTTATGATAATATCAATCTACCGTAAAAAATTATGCGTGTTCTCCCCTCCTTTTACCACCTCCCATACAAACTGTACTTGTCATGAATTACTCTAAGCCAATTTACTCAGTGCGTATAAGATTTAGCGGGCTGAAATTGTGCAGCAAATATTTATATAAAATTGATAGCAATGCCAAAAAAAATTAGACGATTAGCTTCTCCCCTTCTGCCCCCTTCCAATTTCGCAATTTGACAATAAATGGATTTACGGATTTACTCGAAAAGTATAAAAGCTATTAGTCTGAATTTTGGGGTATATTATTTTCATAATGATTAAATTCTACAGTAGAACAATTATTTGCGTCCTCCCTCTCCTTCCACACCCCCCCCCCCCCCCTCCCATACAAAATACACTTTTTCATGAAATGCTCTAAGACGATTTTCTCAGAACAGATAACATTTATTGAGCTCATATTTTGTAATAAATACTTAATTAGTATTATCACTAAGATCAGAAAAAAATATTTGATTAGCTTCACTGCTTCTGCCCCCTCCCATACAATATGACACAGTTTCACAACATCACAAAAAATCGATTTTCTTGAAAAGTATGAATGGCACTAGTTTGAAATTTGAGGGATGTCAATTTTATAATATGCCTAGTTATTTCTGAAAAATCACTGGAACTCCCCCACTCTTTACAAACTGCACATTTTCACTAAATCTAACTCACTAATTTTCTCAGTTCCCATTCAATTTTTGGAGTAAGCATTTTGTATAAAACATTAGCTACTTTAGCATGATGGGGAAAAAAATTAGTTCAATGCTATCATCCCTTCTAACACTTCCCATACACAATTTCTTTCAAAAAATTCTATTTCATCTAGAGTATCGTAAGATTGCGCTTTACGCGCAATCGTAGCCCTGTTATCTTTTTTTTTTAATTAAAAATTCACCACCTCTAAAAAAACACACTGTTCAACAATTTTTTTCCGTAGTGTGAAATATTAATTACAAAACTTCTACCCCTTCCCATACAAAATTATTTTTTCGACCGTTTTTAGAAAATTAATTATCACCTAACTGTCAAAAGCTATCAATTTTAAATTTTGCATAAAAGCTTTTAAAAACAGTTGAAATGAAATTGCATCAAAAGTTTCGAGATCGTGCCTGCTCGTCTAATCCCCCCCCCCCTACATTACAAGACAAACAAAATAAAGCTACATTACAAATTTTACGATTCCCTTACCTTCTCTACGCCCTACCCCCCCCCCATATAAATGTTTGGTTTCGTGAATGTAAAATGAACCGAATTTTATGTAACTTCGTTTTTGAAAATATCATTCTATACATCCTATGTATACATCTCTTTTTAAACACTGGTCTCTGTTTATGCAAATTTCTGTGTTCTATTTTCGAATTTCATCAATAATCTTAGTGCCAATTCTTCGTTTTTTATCTGTGGAGACTTTAACATGAAACCACCTCGTGGTCCAACAACCATGCAGTGCCTATACCTACAACTTCCCGTCTTAACGTTAGTGCTTCGTCTTTTATCGAATAGTATTCCCAATTCTGACGATAAATTGATTGACCTTATATTTTTGAATACAGATGCTTCTAATGTGTCAATTTCGTCTCTTGATGAGCTTGTTCCATTTGACACCTATCATCCACCATCAAATATTAATGTAACCATTCCGTTTCACCATCTATCACGACAACTTCTAAAAGAAATTTTAGAAAAGCCAACTATAGCGCCAGCGGAGCTTGGATTGGTTAATGGGAACGCTATTTTGGTTGGTCTTCCATCTGGAAATGCTTTAGCACTCTTTCTTAATATACTTCGTAAATTCATTGAACAACATATTCCACTGAAAATCTCTGCTAAGAAAACTTATACTGACTGGTTTTCCAAATCGATCAAATCATATTTCTGTCTACCAGATCTATTTTCGCACAGATTTCTTGCCAAGAACTATATTAAAAATTATCGGAACTATTATCTTAGTTTCATTGAGTCGTGTTTAGTTCGTAATATGACTAAGCCCTTCTAGACGTACATTAAGAAGTACAGAAAGCCGTCCCTGCTTCGCTCTCTTGCGCGTTATGGTAACATCTCTGCTTCGGAACCGCAAGGTATATGCGATCTGCATACTTCAAATCTGTTTCTTCCACCGACAAGGATCTAAACTACGATTTCTTCATTGAGATCGATGAAACTTTGGACTTCATCCCTATTTCTTCGGTCGATATCGCAAATTGCATTAGTCAGCTGGATCCAAACACCAATGGTGGTCCGTTTTGCGAATTACCTTCTCCGCTTGCAATGATTTTCAAGAAATCTCTTAGTGAATGTTACTTTCCCAGAGTATCGAAGCTGGCTAAAAAAAGGTGACAAGAATAATGTTAGTAACATTCGCCCAATCTCAACACTGAACTGCTTTGTAAAAATATTTGAATAATTAGTTCATCGCTCCATCTACGAGAATCTTTCTAATATTATTTCTTCAAAGCAACATGGCTTTCTTAAAGGCAAATCCTTTACTTCAAATCTCCTCGAACTTACTAATAATGTTGCGAAATCGATTGAAAGCCATAGATCCATACATATCATATATACCGACTTTTCCAAAGCATTTAACACTGTGAATCCGAAGATACTTATCTCAAAATTAGAGAAGTACGGTATCGGTGGTTCGCTTCTTGGTTGGATTTCTTCATATTTATGTAATCGAAGTATAAGTGGGATCTTTCAAGGCAAATCATCGCTCATTTTTTGATAAATTCTGGAGTTCCTCAGGGTTCCATTCTCGGTCCATTCCACTTGTTTTCATAAATGACCTACCATCATTTTATTTTATTATTCTAACAATAAAGTATTGTGATCGACACAGAAAAAAAATTTGCTAGCCTAAAATTTTGTATTTTCGCGTTTCATGACTAAGTATTCCAGGAGTTCGAGTCGGTAGCGGGTGAAGTAGGGCTCAGGTTCTATGAAGCGAAAACTAAATACATGACCCAGACACGAAGGACTGTCCCAGAGAGGCAGAACATTTCTATAGGCAAATACAACTTCGAGCAGGTGGACGAATTCGTATACCTGAATCACGGCAGCTAACAAAGCATTTTATGCGGTCTTCCCCATAATGAAATCAAGGAAGGGAACTACGCATCTACAAGATATTAATTCGTCCTGTGCTGCTATATGGATGCGAAACTTGAACCTTGCCGCAAATATCGGAGAAGGTATCCAACCCATTTGAGCGAAAAATTCTTCGGAAGGTGTACCAAGCAGTTAAGGAAGGAGATGATTGGCGAATTCGTTACAACCATGAGGTGTTTCAATTATTTGACAAAGCTCAAGGCAACCGACCACAAGGGAAGCCACGAAAGCGATGGGAGGACTCAATTGACGCAGATTGCAGATCGCTTCTCTATTTTTCAAACTGGAGGATGCGGTCGTTGGACCGAGACAACTGGAGGAGGTGCATCCGGAAGGCCAAGGCTCGATATCGGCTGTAGTGCCATTGCATCATCATCATGATCTGTACGCAAATATGAGAATATGACTATTCAGGATATTCTTTTATTGAATTGAAACAACAAAAAGCTTCTACTCTAAACATATATATGTATTTTTTTATTTCTTCTTCATCATGCTTATTTCTTCCTCATGTATAATATGCTCGTATATAGTATAATCTATATTTCATATAAATATAATTATATCACAATTTTTGTTTTCTGTCTTTATTTTATTTTTATTTTTATCATATTTATTTATTTACTTTCTATAATGTTATTCAATTTTTCTTTTTTCTTCTTTCATTTATTTCTATTTTTTTCCTTAAATTTAATTTTAAATCGGATCAATTTTAAATCCCGTTTATTTCACAATTTTTTTTTATAAGGGATTTATTTTCCACCGATTTTTCCTAAATTTCTAATGTATTGCTTTTAGAAACGTGTTTTAATGTTGTTTTCTTCTTTTATTTTCATTTTATAAACTGGCAACTAGATTTTGTAAAAATTACGTTTTTTTTTTAAATTAACCCGTTTTCCTTAGTTGCTGTTTTTTCATAGAACTTTCACATCAAAAAATTTAAATCCTACTAACAAAAAAAAATTGTTTCCTATTTTTGCAAAAAAAAAATCTCATGAAAGAAATGAAATTTTCTTCGAAATCCAAATTGAAAGTATCATCAAATTTGTATTCGTTTTAAATTCATAGATGAAAAATTAAATAAAAGCACAAATTTCACCCCATTTGAACTTACCCCATCTGGACTTTTCTATATTCTGTATAAATAGCAACGAAAATTTTCTTCCTAATTTTCTCAAGTATGTACTTTCTCGTCCCTCTGTCGAAGCAAGAATTTTCATTGAGGGCGTTGATGAAAAACATAAATTTTTTCCTTCTTCCTACTTTTTTTTTAATGTTTACAAAAGCGAAATTCTCTAATTAGTGTGCTATATTTCTTGGATGGATGGATTCTATCTTGGTGTATTTCTCTTTCCAAGCTTGCGTTCTTACATTGCCATTGCCTTCAATTTAACTTTTGTATACGTGTGTATATGTCTTGTGGAGTTTTGCCCAGTCTGCTCTTCGACATCTTTCCGGAATCCTTTTTCTGTAAGGACTCAAGACAAGGATGAGAATTTGAAAAGGTTTTCGTTAAAGGGTTCACTTAATGAACTGAAGAACATGGTGAAGACGAGCTGGGCAAAAGTTTTTAATTGAATTGAGAAAGCTTCTTCCCGATTTTGATTGGTAAAGGATCTGTAAGCCATCGATAGTATGTAGATGTTCAAGTAAGGACGAACTATATATGGTGGTTCATTTGGTTGAAGACAGAAAATAAATTTAGATTGCAAAAATATTGCACAAATTTGCATAAACTTTTCGATACATAACTCGTAAATCTATGGTATATTCTTTTTTAAATCCAAACCGCGTTTCGATTATGATATGAAAATATAATCGTAATTTCAAAAAAAAATTAGTTTAAAACTGCAATGAAAGGATATTTTAATGAATGCTATTAAATTTTTAACTAATTAAAGTAAAAACTTTTGCGTATATATTTCCTCTTTTAGTTTAGTGATGGAACTAAGTAATTTTTGGCATCATCGGGAAGAATAAAGTGAAAATATATTGACTCAATGGACATACTTTATGCTGCAGTAAGAATAATACATGTCACAATTGTTGTATAAGTTTTGATGAAGTAATGAATAAACGCAATGTCTGCTGTGTTGAATTTTATGAAACTGGAGCTAATTTAAATTTTATAATGTAGGATTGACATAGCGAAAAAAATTTTTATGACATTTAGTTAAGAAATTTGTCTGATAGATGTTCGAAGTTAAGAAGTTTTCAATTGACTTACCGAGCAACTTTATGCCAACTCCAAGTCAATAGCACTGATTGTTTCAATGAAACGAAAATTTCCTTAAATATTTAATAAATGTATTATTTATTTGGGAGATGGTGGACGAAAGACAGCGAAAGATGCCATTTTTTTAAGGATTCAAATTGAGATGACAACTTTCTGCGTCAAACCACTTGATTTTATAGTTACAAAGTAAGTTAACGTCTCTTTAAAAGTTCGAATATTTAAATAGAGGTAGTAGAGAATATCGAAGAATCCAAGAAACTTTAATTTAATTTAATTAGTAAAACACTGGAACTATTTTCATGTTAATATCTTTATAGATGCCAAGACTTTATGAATATAGTTTAAATTTTATGGAATTGAGAGGAATCCGTTAAAAAAATTCAAACGCCAACCGGCCAAAGCAAAAAATACATGGCCTCTTTGAACGACATTTCAAAAATTCACGAATCCCCAATCTATTTCACAAAATGGCAAAGTTGTATAAAAACTAATAAAAAAGAAGTTAATTTTCAGCAGATTTTTATCTAAAATTTAGCTTTTTTGCTGTTTTCGAAAATCGCAACAAAATATTTTTATGAAGAATAAATTCATATTTCCGTAATCCATTTCAAAAATCTCATTCATTTCATTAGAAGATTTCAATTTATTAATTTGAATATAAAAATCTTTACATCACATCAGTCAATAATTTTCATGTTTTTGATTTTTCGACCGCATCCCTTATTTAAAAAATAATATATGAAATGAATATGATCAAATAAATAATATGTAAATGAACAATAGATTCTACGTTTTTCTTCAGTAATAAAAATTTCTTCTTAAATTTCTAGTCTAATTTTTAGATTTATGATTTTCATGTTTTTTTTTCTCTTTCTGAGTAAAATGCAAGGAGATACATGTATTTAGGAAAATTGTAAAAAATTGATTATTAAGCAGAAATAAAAACATAACAGGCCTACGATTGCGCGTAAAGCGCAATCTTACGATACTCTAGATGAAATAGAATTTTATGTGATCCCAAGAAATTTTGTGTGGGAAGTGTTAGAAGGGATGATAGCATTGAACTAATTTTTTCCCCATCATGCTAAAGTAGCTATAAAAATGTTTTATACAAAATGCTTACTCCAAAAATTGAATAGGAGCTGAGAAAATTAGTCTGTTAGATTTAGTTGAAATGTGCAGTTTCTATGGGAGGTGGTAGAAAGAGTGGGGAGATTTTATTGATTTTTCAGAAATAACTAAGAATATTATAAAATTGAAATCACTTAAATTTAAGACTAGTAACATTCATACTTTTCAAGAAAATGGATTTTTTGTGAAGTTGTGAAACTGAGTCATATTGTATGGGAGGGGGCAGAAGCAGTAGAGCTAATCAAATATTTTTGTCTGATCTTAGTGATAATGCTAAATAAGTATTTATTACAAAATGTGAGCTCGATAAATGTTATATGTTCTGAGAAAATCGGATTAGAGCATTTCATGAAAAAGTGTAGTTTGTATGGGAGGGGTTCGAAGGAGAAGGAGGACGCAAATAATTTTTATACTGTATATTGAAATCATTATGAAAGTAATATATCCCGAAATTCAGACTAATAGCTTTCATACTTTTCGAGCAAATCCATTTATAGTCGAATTGTGAAATTGTGTCATTTTGTATGGGAGGGGGTAGAAGGGGTAAAGCTAATCGTCTAATTTTTTTTATCCTTACTAACAATTTTAAATAAATATTTAGTGCAGAATTTCAGCTCGCTAAATTTTATACGCTCTGAGTAAATTGGCTTAGAGTAATACATGACAAGTACAGTTTGTATGGGAGGTGGTAGAAGGAGGGGGAGAAAACGCATAATTTTTATGCGGTAGATTGATATTATCATAAAAATAATATATTTCAAGTTTCAGGCCAATAGCTTTTATACTTTTTGAGCAAATCCGTTTATTGTCAAATTGTGCATTTGTGTCATTTTGTATGGGAGGGGGTAGAAGGGGTGGAGCGATTTGGTCAGTTCACGAACTTGACCTGACTTTTTTATCAAAAACGTTTTGTACGAAATATGAGCTTTCTAGCTCAACGCGTTCTCAAGCTAGAGAGCGAACGGACGGACGGACGGACATCCGGTTTTGAGATTTTTGAGGGATTATATTAACTTCTGTATCATTCATTTTAATCTCCGAGCCTTATTTCTTGGCGTTACAAACCTTAGAGCAAACTTATAATACTCTCAGATTCCATCTAGAGTATAAACATAACAGTACTACGATTGGGCGTTAAGCGATACTCTAGATGAAGGTGAAATTTTGTGGTAGAAGGAAGGTGGAGTTATTAATAACTTTCTTAGAAATAACTGTAAACATCATTTATTTGGCATAGCAGATCAGTAGCATTGGTGGTCGAATGGTAGTAAGGGTCACAGAGCGTAATCGTGATCTGGTACATGATGTAGCATAAATTCTGTGAAAAGCCCACTGTAATAACATCAAAACCTCTGCTACTGAATTCTGTCTCCACCTCCCCGCGGGGGCCACTGGGTGTTTTGTTCAAAACAGCAGATGAAGAAGAGTGAAGGCAAGTGTTCCGCGCCTCTAATAGGAACTGCCATCCAAACTGGTCCTCCAGGTTGGGGGTTGGGCGAAACGCTGACAACGTGTCCCCCAAGAAAACTCGCGTGTCCAGGAACCCGGATTACAGCCTCGGATTGGATGGATCAAACGGCAACGACTACGGCAACGGAAAATGGACTATTCTTTTGGATCTTGGAATATGCGTTCACTTCATCGAACGGGTGCACTGCGGGAACTTCTTCAGGAGATGTCTCGTAGCAACATCAGCATCCTCGCCCTCCAAGAAACGAAATGGCTCGGAAACGAAATTACGGATAGCAAATCTCACACGATTTTTACCAGCGGAAAAGAGCTTTGAAGCAGAGAATTCGGTGTCGCATTTGTGGTAGATAATGCGTTCAAACAACTCGTAACGAGATTTATACCGATCAACGAACGAATCTGCTTAATTCGCTTTAAGTTGAAGTTCTTCAGCGTTTGGTTCATTAACTCCCATGCTCCTACAGAGGAGAAAGATGATGTCTCTAAAAACAAATTCTATGCCCGTCTTGACAGCACTTTTGACGGGCTGCCTTCCAATGACATCAAAATTCTTATAGGAGACTTCAACAGTAAAGTTGGCAACGAACTCTTTCATAGGGGCATATTAGGAGGGCATAGCCTCCATAATGCAACGAATGATAATGGCCAAAGATTTATTGACTTCGCCAGCAGTAAGAACCTAGTCATAAGCTCCACCTGCTTCCCGCATAAAAATATTCACAAAATGACGTGGACATCGCCAGATGGGCACACCTTCAACCAAATTGACCACTTTCTCATCGAAAAAAGGACTGCCTCTAGCATTCTAGATGTCAGGACTCTACGTGGCGCGAACTGTGACTCGGACCATTTTCTTGTTCGAGCTAAATACCGCTGTCGCATAGCTAACAAGGGCCACACTAAGAGGAGCTGGGCTCCGAAGCTCAATATGCAAAAACTGAAGGACGAAACAACGAAAGTGGAATATATGACCACAATCAAAGCACATATTGAGGCATTACCTCGGGCTGAGCCTGAGGAAAGTATTGATCAAATGTGGCAGAACATTAAGGAAAGTATTCACCGCGCAGCAGAATACACTTTAGGACATTTAGAGTGGAGAAAACGAAATGACTGGTTCGATGAAGAATGCCAAGAAGCCATCACCAAGAAAAACGAAGCCTATCGACTGTTTCTCGAAAGACGAACGTGAGCTAGAGCGGACAACTATCAACGGCGCAGGCGAAACGCCAAGAAGATCTGCAGACGAAAACAACGCAAAATAAACAATGACAAAATTTTATCACTGGACGAAAACCTGAAGAAAAATGACGTGCGAACAGCATTTAATACCGTGAAACAAATGAGATAAGGTTACATACAGCAAACTACCATCTGTAAGGACGAAGAAGGCAACATCATAAGCGACGCTACCGAAATCAATGCACGATGGGTTCAGTACTTCCGAACACTGTTAAATAGAACGATATCACAGACTGAACCTTTTATAATTAGGGAAGATCCAGATGGAGATCATCTGCCTATTGCACCAACTTATGATGAAGTAGAGACAGCCTTACATAATTGAAAATCTAACAAGGCGCCCGGAATTGACGGAATCCCTGAAGAGCTCTTGAAATAAGGTGGAACAGAGCTTACCAGTCGAATATTGAGATTAATTGTTAAAATCTGGACAACTGAAAAATTACCCGACGACTGGCCGAAAAGCATTATATGTCCGGTATACAAAAAGAGTGACCGTTTGCGTTGAGAAAATTACAGAGGAATTTCATTGCTATGTACGTGTTACAAAATCTTGACTTAAATTATCGAACGAAGACTCAGTGAATACGCTAACAACATCATCGGAGAATATCAACGTGGCTTCAGATCTGGACGATCGACAACGGACCAGCTATTCTCAGTAAAACAGGTGCTAGCAAAATGCTGGGAATATGATATGAATGTGCACCAACTGTTCGTCGATTTTTGCCAAGCATACGATAGTGTCGACCGTAATGCTCTGTACAGAATAACGATTGAACTAGGTGTCCCACCGAAACTAGTTCGGTTAATAAAAGCCACGATGAAAAGCAATGAGTGCCAAGTAAAAATCCAAAACGAGTTGACTCACAGCTTTCCAATGGAGTCAGGTCTCAAACAAGGAGATGGTCTCGCCCCCACGCTCTTTAACTTGATGCTCGAGTATGTCGTCAGGAAAGCAACTTCAGTAACCTCAGTGGACACCAGAGGTATGCTACTCGTAAAATCTGCACAGTTGGTGGCGTATGCAGACGACGTGGATATTCTGGCCCGATCAATACTTGGCGTTAAGGAGGTATTTCAGGAGTTGGAGTCGGCAGCGGGTGAAGTAGGGCTCAGGGTCAATGAAGCGAAAACTAAATACATGACCCAGAGACGAAGGACTGTCCCAGAGAGGCAGAACATTACAATATGCGAATACAACTTCGAGCAGGTGGATGAATTCGTATACCTGGGAGCCCTTCTCACAAAGGACGGCAATGAGCGACAGGAAATTCAAAGAAGAAGCACGGCAGCTAACAAAGCATTTTATGCGGTCCTCCCAATAATGAAATCAAGGAAGGTCCATCGAAACAATAAACTACGCATCTACAAGATATTAATTCGTCCTATGCTGCTATATGGATGCGAAACGAGGACCTTGACGCGGGTTTCGGAGAAGTTAATCAACACTTTTGAGCGAAAAATTTTTCGAAAGGTGTACGGAGCAGTTAAAGAAGGAGATGATTGACGAATTCGATACAACCATGAGCTGTATCAACTATTTGACGACCCACCAGCATCTATAGTGATCAAACTGCGCAAGCTGCAATGGGCTGGCCACGTGGAACGAATGCACGAGGAACGAATCCCAAAACGAGTGCTCAAGGGCAAAGCTCAAGGTAACCGACCGCAGGGGAAGCCACGAAAGCGATGGGAGGACTCAGTCGACGCAGACTGAAGATCGCTTCTCAATTTTTCAAACTGGAGGACGCTGTCGTTGGACCGAGACAACTGGAGGAGGTGCATCCGGGAGGCCAAGGCTCGATATGAGCTGTAGCGCCATTGCATCATCATCAGATCAGTAGCATTCATACTTTTCAGGCAAATCGACTTTTCGTAAAGTTGTTGAATTGTGTCAAATTGTATGGGAGGCGGTAGAAGGAGTGAAGCTAATCGCCTAATTTTTTTGGTGTTAAGAATATTTCAAAATAAATGTTTAGTGCACAATTTCAGCTGCATCAATTTTGCACATACTGAGTAAATTTGCTTAGAGTATTTCATGAAAAAGTGCAGTTTGTATGGGAAGTGGTAGAAGAAAGAGGAAAACTTAAATAATTTTTATACAGCATACATTCCAAATTTCAGATCAATAGCATTTCAACTTTTCGAGAAAAGCCGTTTATTGTCGCATTGCGAAATTGTGTCATTTTGTATGGGAGGGGGTAAAAGGGGTGAAGCTAATGGTCTTATTTTTTTTTATTCTTATTAATAATTCTAAATAAATGTTTAGTGCTAAGCTTGAGCTCGATAAATTTTATACGCACAGAGTAAATTGGCTTAGAGTATTTCATGAAAAAGTGCAGTTTGTATGGGAGGTGGTAGAAGGGGAAGGAGGACATGTATAATTTTTATATGATAGACTGAAATCTTCATAAAAGTAATATATTCAAAACATCAGACTAATGGCTTTCATAGTTTTCGAGCAAATCCGTTTATTGTCAAATTGCGTAATTGTGTCATTTTGTATGGGAGGGGGTAGAAGGTGTGGAGCGATTTGGTCCGTTCACGAACTTGTCCTTACTTTTTTGTCAAAAACGACGTTTACAAAACTTGAACTTTCTAGATCAATGCGTTCTCAAGCTAGAGAGGACACGGACGGACATCCGGTTTTGAGATTTTTGAGTGATTATATGAACTTCTGTATCATTCATTTTTTTCTCCGAGGCTTATTTCTTGACGTTACAAACTATGTGGCAAACTTATAATACTCTCAGATTTCTTCTAGAGTATAAACATAACAGAATTATGATTGGGCGTAACGCCCGTTATTTGTTGCTGCTTACTTTCTTATTTATACAAATATTTTATAAGTTCCTAATTTAATAGAAACTAATTTTTAATTTTTGGCATTTCGGTTGTCGTCATCCAAATAGAAATTTATTGTTCTTTGCTTATTAAGACAAAACGAAACTGCGAGCAAAACAATCGAGGGTAATAATGTGACTTTCCTAAAATGTTCGATGTAATTCTAGTGATTTTTCACCAGAAATTTATCATGTAGAGAACTAATGTTTGGGCAATATTTTCAGAACTTAGGTAAGACTGAAATCTCATTTTGCGTAAAGCAATTTTCGATGGAGTGAATGAATTTTTTACATTTATAGCTAAAATACATATTTGTGGCATATTTCTCGGCACATATTCACTTTAATGAATAAATGTTCCAGAAGGAACTGTTATCAGAATCTACGTGTATACATTGAATTCCAACTTAATGAATAACATACCCTTCTTATCTAAGTGTTATACTTTTGTGAAACTAAAATTCTTAACCACGGAGGTAAACGACGGTATGCCAACCTGGTGCTGTTTTTAAAATTTACCTTAATTCACTCATATCTTCGAGAGCTTTCTATTAATGACGTAACAAAGTAAGGCCTATGTGGCCTGATGGGCGAAATAAATTTAATTATGAAGTACAATAAGATTCAAATAACATTGAAACTGCACTGCTAAAAAGGTAGAGTTAGAAGCGGTGAGGGGATTGAAATAAAACCAAAATTATGATTCAAGCATACCATAACAAACCATGAAAATTTCATTAGAATTGGTTCAGCCGTTTTGGAATTAAATCCGGTTATACAGACAGACAGAGCTAAATCTCAAAAGTGTGGTTTTTATGCTTATTTATTGTCCAAAGAAAGCAAAACATAAACTTAACACTTTATAAACAAATAGCAGAAATCCACTACAATTAAATGCATTTATATGTATAGATGTAGAGTTTGCGTGTGATATATAATAAATATCTCATTGCATTTTTTTTTTTCAGAGAGTTTATTTTTTTTTTCTTCATTTAGATCTAAACTTTATTTTTTATTTTTACATATATTAATATAAAATTAATTTCCTATTTAGTCACAGTATTTATTTTCTGCTTTAGGTTAATTTTTTTATCTACATATATTTTTTGATAAATCTAATTTTTTATGCGATTTTCCTTTTTTAACTTAAATTAAAATCGTTAAATTTTAAGGAAAAATAGTTAACATTTTTTGTTTTCATCTATTTATTTTTATAGATTTGTCATGATTAAATTCTTCAGTGTGAATATTTTATTATTATTTCTTTTTGCAATTAAATATAAGTAAAATGGGCTTAAAACGAAATTTCAATTAAATGGGAATATAGAGTTGCACTATGGCTAAAAATATTTGTATCCTTAGTAAATGAACTCAGCAAAGCCTATGACACGGCAATGGTGAGAAGAAAAGTGTACGAAGTAAGGAAACCAAACTACTGAAGGAATGACAACATTGCTCGACCAGGCAATAGATATAATAAAGTTAGACTACAGCTGCAAAGGAATAATAGTACTCTTTAAAAGGAAATTGAAGAAAGTGGCCAAGAATGTTTTAGAAAACTTTGTAAAAAAACATGAACGGCAGCTTATGGGTAGTGATGTCGAAACTTAAAAAACTAAGAAGACATGTGTCCAGTAATTATAAAGAAAGAAAGAATCCTTGGCCCGGCTGAAGTATAATGTAGTATCTACTAAATTTACTGGTATCTTCATTCCGTCCACCATTATCGGAAATTAGCCATGTCTACATTTAACACTGTTCTTAATTGTCGCACGTCTCTAAGGGAGATGGCTGCACATTTGAACATTCGCATATGCTGGGTATCAGGGTAAAGCGTTATTCCGGTGAGGTGCAAAGCCAAATAACTAGCCCAGCACGGAACTACCCTGCAGATTCAACTTGAGAAAGAGAAACTGAGTTTGCCTCTCGATACTTATAAGCTGCAACTTAAGTTGGATGCGATTAGCAAAGCCAACGACAGATGGGCGAATGGTGTTACATGTAATACCAAAAGATGGATTTGGCCTGTGCTCGATCTAAAACGCTCTGGTAGACTGATCTCGCAAAGCAAGCAGATGATCAGGTCCGTAGTAGCCATCGTTGCAGGAAACTGTCTGATAGGGAGACACGCTCATAAGCTTGACCTCCCGTTTAAGGGGTTCAATACTTGAAAATCATGAAAAAAATGAAAAAAATTTTTTTTGTTTTAAAAAGTTCTACAACTCTTTCTGCACATTTTGCAACCTGTCCCGTTTCAAAATTCCAATTAGAAGTATTTTATTTTTAATTTTTAATCTTAAAAGTTTGAAGTGATTAGAGTCGTTCCCGGTTCTTTCAAATGCTTCTCCTGAAAAATCACGTTTTTCACCTTTTAGGAACACAGATCTCAGATAAATATCACCCGATTGAACTGAAATTTGGTACAGATGTCATACGATAAATTATCTATGCCCTGACGATTTAAAAAAATTTAAAAGTAAAGATGTTATATTGTGTTAAATTTGCGAAAAATGACTAAAAAATGTAAACTCTTATTAATAATTCCCAAAACACTATTATGCCAAAAACTTCCGTCAGGGCATAGACAATATCGTCAAGAATCATTTTTCCAAATTTGAAAAAAAATCGGTTGAGCCATTCCCGAGTTCTGTGTTCCTAAAAAACGCCTGTTTATAAGCGGGATGGGGGTGGAAGAAGGCAAATATTGAACCCCCTTAACTATTTTCGCAGGAGCAGCAAAGATAGGAAAGAGGAGCAGACAATTCTTCATTTGCTATGCACTTGCCCTGCTTTGTCTAGGAGAAGAAGACGCCATCTAGGCGCACAATTCTTCGATAGTTTTGGTAATCTGGCAAACGAGGAGACCTGGAGCCTTTAACGTTTCATGGGTAGCTCCGATTGGTTCACCGTCATCTCTTCAGAGATGTTGTGGCAAAACAACGGACCAGTCTGTGGTCTAAGTGCGCTTGGACTTTCGTCTGAGCAGTCACCCCTACCTGCCTATAGAAAAAGTAGTCGAGTCGTTATTTCCGGTAATAAAAGAACCATTGCAACCATTGAAGAAAACAACGAGTCATCAGTAGTGACCTCGGAGCAGGTACATCAAACAGCTAAGAGGCTTGAGAACATTAAATCACCAGTGCTAGATCGCATACCACATAGATCGCTTAAATTAGCTATGAAGCTTAACATAGACGTTTACGCAGAAATGTTTCACCAAGCTGAATGTTTCCCGGGCCCTTGAACCGATAAGGCTAATTAGCTTCATCGATAGAGCAGGCTGAATAAATGTGATGTAGATTCCCATGATACAAATACGAATGGCTTTACTGGTGGCCTGTGCACATTGGTGTTCAAAGCCTCCACAAACCTAACATAAGCTATCAACAACAGAAGCACCAAAGTAATTTCTGTCATTAGGAATTGGCTAAGAGCACCTAAACTAGAACTAGCTGGACAAAAAATAAAATTAGTTCTTATTACATTGGCGCAATATTATCCATCAAGACGAACATCGAAAAAGCCTGTCCAAAAGCAGGATTAGTGAGCTCCGCCTGATGAAGAACATTGGCGAGCACTGGAGAACCCAGTCAAAGCAGGAGAATACTTTTTTCAAGAGTGACACGAAGTATAATAATGTATGCTAGTAACTGCAATGGAACATCGTAAACAAACGCTCATAATTGAAGCAGATTAGTGGGTCGGATGGAGGCACGGTGAAGTAGATTGCTAGATGACCCAATTTCTATCAGTTACAGACGCTATTTGCGAAAATATGGCCATAACTCCTCGGCGTCATTTTCAACGTGTACATATACAAGAAAATGCAGAGCATGTACGAAATGGATAGAAGAAGAACAGAAGAACAACGTGGGAAAAAATATTAGCCCCGACAATATTATCCCATATACGCTGAGCAGCGAGGAAATCTTGGACGCGGTGGAAGTCCTCACAGAGCTATAAACATTTGAAAGACTATGAAGGGAACTATCTGAGATAAAAGAGTCTACAATAGTTGCCAGTTAAATAAAATATGCAACTGACATATACAGGGTGACATAGACAAGTTAACATAAGACATTACATGTGACGGTAATCTTATGTTTGAGCTTCATATTCCTCCCTTCTCCAGATGTAATACTTAATAGCAGTCCCGTGGGGTAGTGGGTTACGCGACAGCGAGGGTTCAAGTCCCGCACTTCAAGGCTTTCGATGATTTCCATGCGGAAAAACTTCTAGAATGAAAGTGCACAAATAAAAGTAATGGGAGGAATCCCTCCCTCAAAACTTTTGGGAGCGGCGTAGCACGCAAAGGCTTCTGAGTCGCCTTGAGAACATCCTGGAATAACTCAGAACCGCAGAGCAGAGAGAATCTTCGACTTTGGCTACCAGAATGACCGCCTACGGACTCCCCTTCGGCGGGAAAGCGTACAAGATTTCAGGATGAGTACCCTAAGGAAAGCAGCCAGCATCAGTACCGCGTTTATGTCAAGGTTCTTCAATGACGTCCTTAAGGATTGCCTATCATGGATAAAACTGATGCAGAGAGAAGCATTTCTCATGAGCACTGTGGGACGGTTGAAAGCAAACTTTCAGCCAACTTCCATATGATGTGCGGAGACCGCGGATGGCACCAAGATCATGCAGAACCGATCCAGTGTGTCGATCAAAGATACGTGGATAAATACAAAATTGCAATCGCTAGATTATAAGAAGTATGGACAAAGACAGCAAATCAAGGTTGTGTCAAGGGATGAGATCCTAAGCCATCATCAAGCTCATATGGTTACCTTCGGAGCGAGCGATGCGGACGCGATTTTGGAAATAATTCGGGCTTGTAACCCAATTTTAGTCTACCGACTAGCAAATACAACTCACAGTCACCAGGCTTACAAATGGAGTAAGAGCACCTTATTTCGTACCCGCGAGCACGAACTTTTGGTTTCCGACCCGGAAGAAACGAACGTCACTGTGGTGGTAGTTGAACGCACTAATAACCCAGATACTGCAATTTTTTTTAATTAACCTTCACCACTCCAAATTAGCGTCAGCCTCCTTACATTTTCGGTTAAATCAGCCAGGAGAAGACATAGTCTTCATCCAAGAACAATGAGTTGAAAAGAGCATAATTTGATGATTCGAGGCTACATTCTCCAAGGAATCAAGGTTACATTTGATCTTGTATCCTTGCAAAAAGCATTTTAAACGTATTTCATCTTGATCGTCACAGAAGTAATCAGAAAAATTTCGTATCCAGCCTCGAACCGAGTAAAACGAGTAGAAAACTACTGGCTGAGTTTTGAATTATTAGCTCATCCTGGGACATTCCCCCCGGATAATAATCTGAGTGGCCTGATTGATGAAGCACGAAGCATTATAGTAGATATGATTATTGGATGTAACGGTTACGCGCATTATACAGTATAAGGTAGCTCCGATGAATGAGGTGAGGGGCTGCTTGACTACCTCTTAAGCACCATATACTGCTCTGCAACGAAGGGTTGAGTCCACATTGGTTACAAGCAATACATAGGAAGTCCTAGATATTACTCAGAGAATATCGTGCATTTTGTTATGGACTGGAAGGTATCTAATGAACATTCCTTCTCAGATCAATGATAACTCAAATTTCGCTTAAATGATCATCCTTTCGACAAACCGGTCTTCAGGAATCACGCGAAGACTAACTGGTCCAAGTATAGAGATACAATCAAGGACCTGCTTCCCTCTAAATTTCAAGGCCTTACGCACACCACCGTTGCTCCCGATGGGATCGTGTCTACCCTCTCAAGGACTTTAGTTGGGGCAATGTCACGCTCTTGGCAAATTGGGAAGCCAAGAGGTCTTAATAAGACTAAGAGAACCAATGAGACATATGACTGCGAATCCTATAAGAAAGCCTCTTGCAGTGATGAAAAAAAATTTGAGTAAAGTGTTGCGCGAATCCAGGAAAATTTCGCAGTATGGTAGAAAAGACATCCAAAGCGCCAAGACTTCAAAAAATTCTTTCTAACTCCCCCTTGTTGCACAGCATTGAGAAATCCGACGGGTCAGCTCGCAATGAGAAGAGCACCAACTCAACCCTCCAATGGACAACTCAAAAACCATTATCTCGCAGAATAAAAATCTATGGACAGTACGTAGCTTCAACCCGTATAAATGCGCAAGACCAGACGGCATAATATCCAATTTGAAAACACCTCTGATTTCACCGTTCGCTAGTTGGACGTTATTTTTACAAGTTGCCTACGACTGGCCCACATTCCTAAAAAATGAAAGGAGGAGAAAGTGGTTTTCATCCCGAAGACTGGAAGAAGCTCTCACATAAGTCCTTCTCAAAACCTCAAAATGATTGAAAGATATCTATCTACGCAGCAACAGCAAATATTGCCAGCAGCCCAGCACTGGAAGGGAAAATCGGTTGAAACGACCCTACACTCACTCGTATGCCATAACAAAAAATCTGTAAGTACTAAAAAGTACACTATGTTAGCGTTTATCGATATCAAGGGGGCTTCCAACAACATAAGACTGGACGCAATTACGGACGAACTAACAAATCTGAAGATAAGTGCTTTGGCATGCTGATTAATTTAAAGTTTAAATCTGGGATCAGCACAAAACTAGAAATCGCATCTGCTGGAAGGTTTGCTAGTAGAGGTACATTTCAAGCTGGGGTCCTCTCTCCACTTCTTTGGAATGTGGCAGTCAAGTTGTAAAGATTTGGATTATGCGGTCACCGTTGCTATAGCTATCTCTGGTGAGGAGCCGAGTACTCAAGGCGGGATTGTGCAAAATGCCCCCTCAATATTCTCTAACTGGACTCAGGAATGTGGACTGAGAGTAAGTCCACACACAGCTGAGCGAGTCCCTTTCACAAGGAAATATAAAATTCCCCATATTCCTCTGGATTTTACAAGTCTTGTTTTCGGAGATAGAGCAAAATATCTTAGTCTTACTTTTGACAGGAAACTGAGCTGGTATATTCAGAAATGTGAAAAGAAAGCTACTGTTGCGCTTAACTTCTTTAAGATTAATATTGGTAAGAAATAGGAAATGGAGGCTAAAGTATTGCTATCTAGCTGTATGGTGTGAATGAGTGGATTGCCCTAAGGACAGAGAAAAACCGCACTCTTCACTCTGTACTGTTTGATCTGCTATCTCTCAAAGTTACTTACTTACTTATTTGCGATGGCGCTACAGCCCGAATCGGACTTTTGCCTCCTGAATACTTCGCCTACATTCACCTCGGCTCACTGACCGTATCCTCCAGTTTTAAGATCATAGCAGTGATTTGTTGTCTGCGTTAATCCAATCCTCGCAGCACTTCCGTGGTTTTCTGACCGATCTTTGTCCATTAACTCTCTCTTTTAGTGTGTGTTTGGGCATTCTTCCGTCATCCATCCGCTCCGCGTGACCAGCCCATTCTAGTTTCTTCAATTTTATGAGTGTTGACACTTCTGGATTGTCAAAGATAGCGTACAATACTTTATTGCATCGTGTTCTCCAGATCAAGTCTTCTCTCACAGGTCCTAAGATTCTTCAGAGGACCTTTCTCTTAAAGGCGTTAACTTATTCTTCGAATGCCTGAGTTAACGTCCACGTTTCGCTGCCATAGCATAGCACAGGTCTTATAATTGTTTTATTTAACTTTAGATTAGTTTTCCTGTGTACGTTCTTACCGAATAATACGTCTTATTTGCTATCATAAACCTTCTTTTAATTTCGATGGGTTTGCTCCTAGATACACAAAGTTGTCTACGTTTTTTAGGTTATAGTCTCCTACTGTAATATTTTGCCTGCTTAGCGTCTTTTTCCTAGTTTGTGTCATAACTTTTGATTTGCTTTCAGCTCACGGTTAACAAATACTTCTTTAGCACTCTCCAGATAACTAGTAAGGATATCTATGTAGTCTACATATGCTACGAGTTGTGTGGATTTGAAATATAGTGTTTCCTTGGTGTCAACGGGAAGTTTCCGAGGAACATTCGAGTGTCAAGTTGAAAACCATTGGTGCGAGGCCGTCCCCTTCTTTGCGGCCGTTGTCAATTTTAAAATTCTCTCAATGTTATTGGTGAGCAAATGGCTGCAAGTGTAGTCATTTGCCTCAAAGCAACTCGCCAGTGGATTCGCTTTCACTTCTTATTTCTGGAAGATTTGGAGAATTTAACCGAAAATACTGACTACATTCTCCCAAATTAAGATTTCGGTAATGATTCGTCATCGTCATTCCCTAAAAATATTAGTGGAAGGCAGATGAAATACGGTAAGAAGAGACCATTTTCTTTTATGCACATGCCTTTGAGATTAGAAGTTCATGGGGAAGAGGTGTCTTCTGTGTAATGCTTAACTTGAGGATATCTTTCCGCTTTCCGGATCGTTATGATACGTTCCACGGAGGAATGATGGCGACAAAAAAACCCTAGCCTCGCTGAAATGTAATGTAGTATCCACTTAAAATGTTGGCATCTTCACTGATAATCAGGCTGCTATTAAATTCCTGGAATCATTCATATCGATATGCGAGATTGCTCTTGATTGTCAACCGTCTCTGACCAGCTTCTCCACTCGTTACGATCGTTCTCACTTCCCTTCCCCTACCTTCCCAATCCCATACCTTCCCTCCATGACTGTGTTTGTGCATTGCACATAAAGGCCGGAATTGCCTATAACACAAGTTATTCTGTAAAAAAAATTAACATTTGCCTTTGCTGGGTAACATGACATAGGGTCATTCCAGGCAGCTTCAAGGCCGATAAACTCGTCCGACATGGAACCAGCTTAAAGATTCAATCTGAATAAGAGAAGCTGAGTATGCCTTTCGCAACTTACTAGCTGTAACTTATGTTGGATGCGATTAGCAAGGCCAACGACAAATGGACGAAATGTGTAACATATAATAACACGAAACATATTTGGCCTGTGCTGGATCTAAAACGCTATGGTAGGCTGATCTCGCTAAGCAGACAGTAACAACTCCGTAGTAGGAGCTGTTACTGACCACTGACTGGAAGACATCCTAATAGACTTGGTCTTCTTTTTAATGTTCATCGCAGGAGCTACAAATATGACGAAGAAGAAGATACAATTCTTAATTTATTATGCACTCGCCTAGGAAAAGAAGACGCCAACTAGATGCAAACTGCTTCTATTACCTCGGTAAATGGGTAATGTCGAAAATAGGAGCTCTAAACCCTTCTTAGAGAACTCCGGTACACTGAAAGGAATCTTTTCTGGGTTCCTGTGGCTGCACAACGGACCAGCTTATGGTCTATGTGCGCCCAAACTTGTATCTAGGCAGCCACCTCTACCGTCCTACCTATATAAGCATATATAAATAAAACCCATTAGTATTGTGAGTCTGGGTGCAGCCTAGTGGGTAGTAAGTGGTGCTACAATACGAACGTCGTGAATTATAATTCCGATCGATGCATAATTCCAGCACAGAGCCTGCTTGAGTATATCTGGTCCACCTCAATCTACAAAAATGAAAATTCTTAGATGGTGGAGCTAAAAATCGTTCTATAATAGCAAATAAGTCAAGGAATGTGAAGGTCAGGAGGCTGAGGCCTGATTTTGGCTGTTGAAAACTAAAAGGAGGATCGATGCTCTTAATCAGTATTTATTGATTTTTTAAGTAAGTATCTTAACACTTGCGGTATACAATAATATCTAAAATATAGTAATCTGCGCTTCTCTCTTCAATAATGGTGCGTAAATCGTAATACGTTAATGTTAACCTAGCTAAGTTTTTCGACGAATTACTATTTCAGTTGTCATTTCAGAATATTCATATATTAAAACTCATTATCAACAAACTGATACAATTTATGAGCAAAGATTGTATAATGTTAAACTCTTTTTCAGGATATACAGTTGAAAGTCAAAATTGAATAGTTCGTAACGTTTTAATATTAACACTTGGTAAGGTTTTTCATGAGTGATTGATATAAAAAAATTAAAAAAAAAACAGTCATAAACTTGAAATTATAAACTTTACGAGCTGATAAACAGCTTTTGAATTTTAGCACCCTCTCTTTTCATTTATGAAATTTTAATAAAAGGAACATTCTTACTACGCCTGTCATTAATGAAAAATAAAGAAAATGTAAATGATTGCTCCCTTTATGAACAATATGTGTCCTGGAAACCTTCTCTTTTATAAATATTTTAAGGGCTCGACAATTTGTTTATGCCCTCTGTTTTGAGAAAATGAAAAACCTTTTTTTATTGTTTTTTATTCGTATCGCGGTTTTTTTCATTTCATTTCATTTTTTTCCGAATATTATTTCAACATAGAAGCCTCCTTTATAGTCGTACGAGCAGGGAAAATAAAACCTGATGAATATCCTGAAAACTCATAAACATGCTTTCAGGCGTACCGTATGTAATTAATATTCGGCATCATGTATCGTCCTGGTTTTTCATATACAGATGTATACTTCATTTCTTGTTTTTAGTGTTACCCGATAGACCGAATCCCATCAGAATAATATTTCTCTTATTTTGAGTGATGGGCTTAGGGACGAGGTGGTAGTGGAGGTGGTGGTTTAAATTGCGTTGTGATAAAGAGGTAGGGGGATGTTTTGATGGCCATTTCTAGAGGTTGTGAGCAATTTTTTTTTTTTCGATAAAATATAATTTAGTTTGGTGAATATTTGAAATATTGTGGTAAATTGGTTTTATTTTATTCATCGAGCGGAATATTTCAAACCCTGTTTGGTAGACGCGACGTAAATGAAAGTTCGGAATAGGATTTTGTATGATCAAGGTAAATTTAATTGAATGTGGTTGGGTTTTTGGTCAAATTATTTGCTTATGTATTTCGTTCAAATTCAGATACAATTTAGTTCAAGTTGGATTAGATTTTTTTAGGTTAGTCTAGCTATTTATAAAATTATTTGGTTATGAATTTTGATTGGATTCAGAGATGAGGAGTTTGACTTTCATTAGTCTTGTTAGGTTTTAAAATTTCAGAAAACACTACCAACAAATGTATTCGTGTAACTCTAGGGGTGAAACGTAATGTCCTACAACTTTGTCAAATGTTCATTAAATCCATGAAAATGTAACTTTTTTATACTGGACTTGTGTGATTTCCCCAAATACTCTTTCGACATCACGAATGGATTTTTAAGCCAGATAAAAATTTCAAATTTTGTATTTTATGAAGAAAAGAAATGTCTTTTGTTTTGAAATCTTTACGATAGAACGAGATGTTTTACTACCTATATATATTAACATGTTTTGTTAAAACTTGTCCTTATTTTTTCATGTTCTTTTATAAATATATTACAATACACTGCAGCTTAATAGTGTTTATTATTTTATTTTTTTTACATTTTTATTTTCTCTAATATAACTCGCGTTTCTGTTTAAATTATGGAACTTTTAATTTAATTCAATTTATTTCTTTTTATAATTATTATTTCTTCGATTTACTGATTGTCCAATTTTTATTTTTTTTTTATCTACGATATTTTTTTGTGCACGAATTAGTAAATTAAATTCATGAATGGTCTAACATAAAAATGAGGAATGGTGAAATAGGTAAACAGGTAAAAAAAATATTGGTGAATGATCAAAGTCATAAGAATGTTGAACGGTCTGCAAAACCAAAAGAAAAACCTGAATAAATTACATTAAAAATTAATTTCAAAAATGAAGCTAGCGTAAAACCAAAATAAATTTCAACTCGTTGTAGTATTTTAATATTGATGTTGATTCCAAACAAGCAAGGACGGCAAGAACCGAAAAACAGCCTTAAAGAAATCTTTTTATTGGTTCAGGACATACTGTGCACCACCATTCGAACATAATCATAAGAATTATGTAAGATTTAAAAAAGGACCAAGGATTAGGGACCAATATAAATTTTTGACCCCCTTGGCGTGAAAAGAAAAATGAAAGAAATAACATCACCTACCGGGCACCAGGTAATTTACCAAGAAAACGACCCCATCATTAATCTAATAATGACGGTTTCTTGGTGGTCGTTATGCCTAGGCACACGAAGAAATAAACTTTCGTCGTCGCGTTAATCTAATTAAATCGCGGTAAAAGACCAAAGCTCAGAAAGAGGAAACAATCTTGAAAGAATGTTCTTCGAGAAGTGAGGTGTCCGGTACAGTCGCGTAGTATAGTGGTTAGGTATGGCCATTTATAATGTGAAATAAAACTTTTGTGTTATGAATTCTCTAAAGAGATGAAAGAAGCTAGGAAAAAATGTCCAAGAATAGATCGAAATATATGATGGTCTTTGGGGGGGGCGGAGATTTGCAATTCAATTAGATAGGAAAATTGTTAAAAAAAACGATTTAAGGTTAAGTGCTAGAAAGAGGCGGTTGCTTTTTTAAATATAGCTATGGATTAAAGACAAATATTTTACGAAGCAGTAAAATTTTAAGTAGTTTAACAATTGATTACGTGGCATGCTTCACTTACAAGTAGATTCAAGGTATTCAGGAAATCACTTTTTTGTATTCTTTACAAATCTCAAAGAAAAATGTATTCTACCTTCTTCTCGTTACAAATAATCAAAAGATAAAAACGAAAAGCCTTTTTTTTACCGAAAAAAACTTAGGGGTCACCCTTTAATGCATTGGAAGCACAGTCAAGTCGGTTTAGGGTAGGTGAGCGATTCAATTATGAGGAAGTTTCTGGAAGAGAGCTTAAACTATCAGTGGATGTTAACCTTGAAACACTGAATGTTGTAAGTTGATACTTGGGTAGGCAATGCATTTCATAGTCTTGATGTTCCAGTGATGAAGGACTGACTATATTTCACTGCTCCCGACGGTAAAGGCTTAACAGTGAATTCATGGGCGCTTCCAGCTTGCTGAGTATTTCTGGGATAGTTGAAAAGAGGAGGGATGAGGTAGGACAGAGAACTGCGTTTATAGTGGAAACATCGATTGTAAACGAGAAGGGGAATACCGATCAGACAAAATATAATAATTGTGGATTATGGAGAGTGTGAACAACTTCATATATCTTGCGGCTAATCTAGCAAAGGACGGCAATGAAACAGACAAAACGACGGATAATACTAGCAAATAGGACGTATTATTCGGTACTTCCAATAACGAAATTCAAGAAAGTGTACAGAAAAAATAAGCTGCGAGTATATAGAAATAATATACAACCTGTGCTCTGTTATGGCAGCCAGACGTGAATGTTGACGCGAACTTCCGAAAAAGCAGTTAACGTATTCGAAAGAAAGGTCCTCCAAAGACTTTGGGGCCTGTGAAGGAAGGAACGGAATGGCGGATAAGATACAACCATGAATTGTATCTACTCTACGATGAGCCAGAAGCTTCAACGTTCGTCAAGTTACGTAAACTGCAGTGGGATGGCCATGTGGAGCGAATGGAACAAAGAATAATCCCCAAATGCGGCAAAGCGAGTGGTAACAGGCCAGTGTGCAAACTTCGCAAGCGATTAGAAGGCCCAGTTAATGAAGATTGCACAGCTGTTTTAAAAAACATAACAGAATTGTGGTTTGGAGTAAAGCCCAATCTTATGGTACTCTAGCTAAAATAGGAGAAACTTTAATGCACCAAAAATATTTCATCCCGAATTCTTTCGAATAGTGCATAATGACATTTGTATGGGAGGTAGTAAAAGCATAAGGGAGAGGTTTGTAATTTCATACTGATTTTAAAGTTTGTAGGTTTCATAATTTTCGAGGAAATTGCACAATGTTTGTCTGAACTTATGGAATTTGTATGGAAGGTGGCATAGAAAGTGGAAGGTTTTGGATAATTTTGAATCTGCTTATGAACGTCCTGATCATGTTGATTTGTTACAATTTTAAAGTCGATAGCTCTCATATGTCCAAAACAGAAATACTTCTCTTGAATTTTGAATACAAAATTTTATATCGGAGGTGGTAGAAGGAGTAAAACGAAGTTCACATTTTTTTTTTAACATTTATTACAATTACAAATTTTGTCAAAAAATTTAAGTTTTCATTAGTTTCAATGAAAATCGATTAAATGCATTTACCAAAATTTTGCATTTGTATGGGAGGGGTAGAAGGAGTATTCGAATCAAAACATTGACATGAATGATATTTTTAGTTGCATACTTTTCTATTAATTTTAATTTAATTTTTTAATTTTTAATTGAAACTCCGAAATTCATGGGAGGAGGTAGAAAGAGTGAAATGAAGTTCATAGTTTTTCCAAAATTAGTTGTAATTGTAATAAAATCAATTATGACGTTCTTTTAAAAACCGAACAAATGCTTTCTTGAAAATTATTTGTATGGGAGGGGTAGAAAGAATAAGGGGATCAGGTAAATATTTTAATATTTACTTAATTATGCTATGCCATAATTTTCAAGTCAATAGCTAAATCGGTTTCGGAGAAACGAGTTTCTTTTAATTTCGAAATTTCATGCAATTTGCATGGAAGGGTGTAGGAGGAGTGGGGACGAACTTAAAGTTACTTTTTTGCTACAAGTGACATGTGATAAATTTCAGCACGATATGTCAAAGCTTTCGAGACTTATGTTGTAGACAAACAGACAGGCAGACGGTCACTCGGAATCGAGGTTTTTGAGCTACAACAGATATTACTGTACTATTGGCGACTCTGTGCTAGCATTATATCTTAGCGTTACAAACGGTAATGCAAACATAATATACTCTCAGATTCCATCTAGAGTATAATTACGTTGGATTGAGACGATTGGAGGTGCCGACTTCAAGAAGCCATAGCCCAATTTAGGCTGTCGAGCCATTGATGATGAAAATCTGAATACCGCAATTTTTTTATGATGCTCAAGGGAATTTATAGAAGCTGTTATAGTCTTATCTCCAGGTTATATTCGTGAAACTCGCCGGATCATCCTTTTTATGGAATAGATAACAGAACTGAGTTTTTGAGGCATTAAACTCTACTTCATTTTTCGTGACCCATTCCAGGATTAAGTTGAGATTTCAGTTCAATGAATCGTACAATTCGATACTTTTAGAATTCACCGAAGTACGATGAGCTTCAGTAACACAGTCAAATTAATAGGTTTTATCCAGTTTACTCACATTAGTAAAGCTTTGAATTGGATTGAGTGTTGTTGACAGAAAATTAAAAATGAAGACTAAAATGAGAGTTGGGGACAGAACAGAGCCTTAAGGGATACCGGAATCGATCTGAAATGGTTGAGATAATACACCATCCATTACGACACTATCGATTGTTCAAAAAGGAAACTGTCAATCTATTTGATAAAGGTTGTGTTATCACTTATGGCTATAAATTTTACTGATAAATAATAACAAATAAATAATAAAGTCAACGGCCTTCGCAATGTCGAGAGCCAGTACTTGACCTCCTCCGTATTTGTAAATGCACGAGTTCCAAATTTCAGTCAGATAGACTAGGAGATTTGCAGTGGGACGCTCAGAACCCGTATTGGCGATCATGGACAAGATGGTTATTTTCAAGGTATTTGAATAGTTTACGATTAACAGCCGTTTCCATCACTTCCGAAAGCATTGAAATAATAGCTATAGGGCGGTAGTTCGAGTAAATCACTTTGTTTTCCTTCTTAGGGATTGGCTGGACATTCGCCATTTTCCACATGGTTCGAAGTGTTCTGAAGAGAACGACTGATAAAAGATCTGCAGATTTGTGAGTATTGACTTCCTTGAAAATCTTGGAGATAACACGAATTGTGAATTGGTGGAAGTGAGAAATCAGAATGCGGAGGTTTCGGAGGTAACCGATTTGACGGTGGGAGTTGAGAGTTTCTTGAGCTCACAGTCAGAAGATTAACTTTCGTTAACGTTAACGATCGTAACGAATGGTTAAGCTAGTATATTTTTTAGTTGTACTGACTCCTACTGACAGATATTTGCAGATGTTATGGAGACTGAATGATAGAAAGCGAACAGAAACCATTTACTGATTATATAGAAGTTCTAGAAGTGAAACTGTTCCACTTTTACTTCGTTTGCCCATTTCATTTCGAATAATTTTTCATCGTCAGTAGCAACTTAAAATTAGTGCTTAAGAAAATTCCACTGTCT
Organism: Chorisops tibialis; assembly: GCA_963669355.1. NCBI lineage: Eukaryota > Metazoa > Arthropoda > Insecta > Diptera > Stratiomyidae > Chorisops > Chorisops tibialis. Next base: position 162,627,831 of record OY770263.1, on the reverse strand, counting down.
GGAGTGCGAATCGACCCCACGACCTATTGACTGCGAAGCAAGCACGCTGCCCGCTACGTCACGGAAGCCTCTATCATTTTAACGGATGACCAAAAACATCTTGAGCATTCTGGGTTTCAAGGATCTTCCGTCGAAGCTTTTGGTCATGTAAGAATTTAATACTTTCGAGAGTTGATTTACAGGTATTCCTTAACACGTCGTTAAGCAATTTGTTGGCAGGAGTTGGGTTACCTTTGACAATTCCAAACGCTTTATTTTTCTTTGATTGTTTGTTGTTTTCATTGTATCTTTCGATGATTGAATTCTTTTGTGGCTTGAAGGTATTTAGATCTTCATACCCTTTAGGATTGTTTCAGTATTCCTTCGACAAACTCTATGACAGTTATTAGATTCGAAGCACAATCTTTATTCGAAATCTCTTCAGAACTGATTTAGTGCTCCCCAATCTGCGCTTCTGTAATAACAAACAGTTCTTCTAGGCATACGTACATTAGGTGTATTATTCGGAAGAATTGGAAACTATGGTCGCACCTTGAAATGATCGGTATCGCCAATTCGAGAAAGATATCTCATTGAAACAGAATATTTCACAGGTTAATTTATGAGAAAAAGGTCAAGTAAGTTAGAACAGTGGCATGTAATTTCCGGTAATCGATTAGGTTCAGTTACTAGCTGCGCTAGATCGTTGATGAAGGCACAGAGCTCAGAGCCAAGAACCTGTTGATCCTTATATTTCAACTTATGGAATTATTTCTTATCCATTACAAATTGAAAAATTAAATATTAAAGGTGTAGATCAAGATTGATCTAAATAACGTGGTTGTAAAATATTTTAACCAGGTAACATTATGAACATTGAAATCGCCCGCGATAACGATTTCAACGTCAGGGTTTGCAGGATATAGGGATTGAATAGAGTTAGATAATTCATCCAATTTGTTTGCTGTGTTCGTTGCATTCAGAGTCGCGCTTCAGTAGATATAAGAGAAAAAAATTATGTGTCTTCAGACGTTTAGTTTTACCCAGAAGTAATTGATCTCCGGGTTGGAGCTGATTCCCAATTGCGGAACTAATTAGAAGGCGATATCATGGCGTATATACATTGCGCTTCCCTGTTGTCGAAAAAAGGTCGGGAGAAGATGGTATCCGGGGACAGTATGGAACTATTAAAGAATCGCCTTTTTTTTCATAGCGCTGCAGTTCCTTTTTTGTAGAAATCATTCAAATCTCCTTTTATTCTTTAATAAAACAATCTTCCCGAATACTTTTCGAAATAGTTAGTATCTTGAATCTTATCTAACACAAAGTTTCAGATCCATTTTTAAGAGTAAAAAAATATCGATTAGATAACCATTTCTCCATTCTTTAATCTGTTGACCACCAACGATCAAATGGTAAAAATCAATAGAAATAAAAATATTTTTTAAAATAACTAATTTATTGCACATATAATTCTACTGTAGATTTATAGACTTATTTCTTTTCTTGAAAATAAAACGTAAACGAACATTCTTTTCTTTTGAAAACAATGCTGTTGCTTATTTTCTTACTAAGAAATACATTGCTTATTTTTTTATTCTGACTATAGGTTAACGTATAAAAAGAAATTTATTTCAGGAATAGTTTTCAGATACTTGCATTAATCTTTACATTTTCTTTTTACCATTTTTATTATAGCTCGCATTTATATTTTTTTTGTTTTAATTTTTTTATCTTGTGAAACCTACAATATTATTGATCTGATCGGATCAATAATGTTTTCTTTTTTTTTTTGTGTGTGTGGATGATTTTTATTTTTACATTTATTATTGCTGAAGTAAGACAGAACTATTTTCTGGGATTTGTTTTGTTCTTTTAATATGAAAATTTTTTTATTTTGTTTTTGTCTTATATTATTGCTTATTATTTTTGACTGATTTTTATCAATATTTTAAATAACTCTTAATGTTTGATGATTTTGATTTAACATTTAATATTGAAAGAATTTATTTATAATATAAAAATTCTTTAAGTAAAACCAGCGAAAATTCAAAGAAAAATAAGCTTATTAAAATAATTAGAAATTGACGATAAAATCAAAAAAAATCAAAAGGTAAAAATGAAAAAATGATTTCAAAGCGATGAAGGCGTATTATTTAAGTCAACAATATGAAATTGGTATCAAAACATTTACTGTATAATTATTACTATTTATTCTTCCTTAGCTTCACAAAATATCCACAATTTGTAACAGAAATTCAATGAAATTCAATTTCATTTGAATAATCGTTTATTTGTTATTTGTTATTTCATTTCTTCTTCTTCTTCAGAGACTATTAACGAGCTAGTCTTCGTTTTTATCAATTAATCAAAAAAATTGTGACAAAACAGAAGATTACGTATTTAATATATTTAATTATAACAATTCTGAAAGAGAGCCCAAATGCCAAACAATATTAATATTATATCAACCATTTTTTATTTATAGTCCTTCAGATAGACACTAAAAAACTTGTCTAATTAGGTGTCTCACTCGAAAAGTTATCATTCGACTGAAACGAAGGTACTGTCTGCGACGCAATTACTATTCATCCAAACAGAACCTTCTTCATTCGGCAACTTAATTCTCCCTATACATTTGTTCCATTCTATCGCCCAAATTGAAATGTATTAAGTTGTAAAGTTTATGTTATATTCAGGTAAGAAAATCTTTTATTTAACTTTCGTTGGTGTTTTTTTTAAAGACTATAAGAAATCTGAGAGTATTATAAGATAGCTCTAAAAATTAATGGTCGGATTACACTCAGAAATGTTTTAGCCGGTTGCCCGTCCGTCTGTCCGTCCATCTGTTCACTTCCTGACTTGAGAAAGCTTTAAACTAGAAAGCCGCACACAACCCCCAAACAAACTGCACTATATCACGAGATACGAAAAAATAAAAAAAAAATAAAAAATTTTACGTAAAGTATTTTGGTAGCAATATTAGTGATTTACGGAAAAGTTACTTGGATCCCATTACCCATTATTTTCACCTCTCATATGGAATGAAACGATTTCACACTTTAGTCAATTTTCTTTTAAAATATGAAAACTAATTCTCTGAATATTATGTATTTTCCTCCCGCCCGTCTTATCACTTCCCTTAAAAACTGAATCTTTTCACTAAATACTCTGAGCCCATTATATCAGATCGATTTTTAAAGTTCAAATTTTTCTCTGCTTTTACTCAACCCGGATAAATACTTCATTTCTGCTAAATATCCCTCCAATCAATCGATTAATTTGCGGTTAAAATCCGCTATAGGGGCATAGGACAGAAACAGTTCTCGTCCACAAGTTGCCATCCTGAACATCATCCTTTAGTTTTCGGCAGGACTTGTTAATTCCTCTGGCCTCCAGCTAAACTGCTCGCCTCCACGTTCGACCAACCCGACGACGCCTTCCTTGAGGAAATGCTCGTCAAATACTTGCAGCTTTGTGCGAAGGGAGATCTCTCTTGCTATCCAAAAACCGGAAGGAATACCGCAAGTCTGCCGAGCTTTATTTATGGCAGCCTTAATATCCTATTCGACTCCACTATCCATGCTGACAATACTTCCGAAATTACAAAAATTTTGCACCTCTACTACTTGTCGTCCGTTAAGAACAATCGGTGAACTCATCTTCAAATCTTGGCTTCATGCACATTTATTTTCAGTCCTGCTCTTTGCATTTAGAATGCAACGTGGGAACATTGGACTCGAAATCCAAACGGTTATGGGCAAGGAAACACAAGTCACCAGCATAATCAAGATGACTTAATGTGTCCAACAGTACCCAGCGAATACATTTATCTTCTCCATTCTCCAGTGTAGCTTTCAAGACGTCATTTATTGCCATCTGAAACAAGGCTGGTGTTGCTATGCAACCTTTTCTGACAGTTTTTCGCATGGAGAAGCTATCGGACAGTGCTCCTCTATGTAAGACGCGACATCTTGCATGTTTGTGAGATTCTTTAACCATAGCAATGATCTTAACTGGAATAACTCTCCTACGCAAAGCATTCCATAAGTAATCTCGCTAAACGCTGCCGCAAGCCGTATCGAAATCTACAAACATGAGATGTTTAAATTTCGGCGATCTGCTCCAATATAGTCCGTAGGGTATTCGTATGATCTGTACAAGACCCTTTACAGAACTTCCAGAGTGAAATTTCACTAGTTATATTGATAATTACCTTAGCCATGATTTTCGATACGGCAGTAAGTAAACATATAACACACCAATTGCCACAATCCCGAAGTTCGCCCTTCTTTAAAAGTTTCACAATGCCGCCATTCTTCTATTCAACCGGACATCTTCCTTCAATTCACACCTCAGTAAATAGTAGACGAAGTATATCGACTGTTATTTCCGGACCCGTTTTGAGGACTTCGGTTGGTATTCCATCTATTTCTGGGGCTTCCTCTTCCACCATTGATTGAATGGCGGGATCTAGTTCTTCTGTGTTTGGGGTATCGTCCTTAATAGTGGATTGCTATGATAATGGATAATTGGCAATTGCTCTATTTCTGAAATATATGCCTCTGTCCAAATGTTTGTAGTATCAGAGAAGTATTTCTTCTATCGCCGAGACTAGTGTTAGCTCATATTAAAGTGAGTTCCGTTAACATCTATCACAAGGTGGTTAGTAGTGAAATTCCAGTCCGTCAACCGTTTCATAATTTTAAATGGTTATTGACCAGATCTTCAAAGGTCTTTCTCTTGTCGAATCTAACAGCTTAAGCTATAGTATCGCAGTAGTTTCGTTGTGAGTTTTTTGTTTGGCATCGGGCTGAGAGATGATTGGCAATTTAAATCATTTCCGATCGCCCATGTATCTTTTGACATCAAGGGTTGCTCACCGTTTTGCACATATCCCAGAGATTCTTCTGCTCTTGTTCGAAATCTATTTCTAGTCGCCTCCCAATTGGCGTCTAATGTACGCATTTTATATCTGCCCAATATAAATTATATTTGGCGTAGAATGGTGGTGCAATCTCCTAGTTTTTCTACATTAAAGCTCTTCAACACCTACGGCTGCCATCTTGAATTTTTTCGAATTTATGTAGAGAAACGATCCATCAAATCACGCGGTCCTTGGACACTTTTTACTACGAAACTAGGTATCAACCGCTTTGCCTATTCACATAAAAGTTGCAAGACTTAATGTTTCAGTACTTACTGTTTTTGTTTATTAAAAAACAGGGGCATATAGTCCGTTGAAAAAGCCATTTTTTCAACACAAGCTTGGAATCAAAATTTTTTGAAATTATAATATTTCTACTTTTTCTTTAGTAAAATCGTAAAAAAAAGTTCCGGTCTGGGTTTCAAGCGAGTTCTTCCCTGAACTACCGATACCGGCGGAATTATCTCGTCAAAACTTAGTCAACTACTTCAATAATAATAAAGTATTTTGAAAATTTGCTACCCTGAAATGTTTATACTTTAGATGAAATCAGAGAGTATATTGTGTTTGCCTTACCGTTTGTAACACTAAAAAATAATGCTTGCACAGAGCCGCCAAGGAAACAGAAATATTTGTTGTCACTCAAAAATCTCGATTTCGAGTTGCTGTCTGTCCGTCTGTATGTCCGTCTGTCTACAACATAACTCTCGATAGCTATGACCTATCGTGCTGAAATTTGTTTTATGTAATTTTTAGCAAAAAAGTAACTTTAAGTTCGTGAACGGGCCACATCCCCCTACTCCTTCTACCCCCTCCCATACAAATTGCATGAAATTTCAAAATTTAAAGAAATTGATATTTCTCCGACACTATTTCAGCTATTGACTTAAAAATTAGATCATAGTATAACGATATAAATACCATTAATCTCAAGAAATACTGATCCGATCTCCTTACTCCTTCTACCACCTCCCATACAAATGCACAATTTCAATGTATTTATTCGGTTTGCATTGCAACAAGCAAGGCCAAATAAACCAATTTTGTCATAATTAATTTTATTATAATTGCAACTAGTTTTGAAAAAACTATCAACTTTACCTCACTCCTTCTACCTCTTCCCATACAAATTTTACGAAATTTCGGAATTTCAATTAAATTAGTTTTCTACAAAACCGTCAAAGCTATCAACTTTAAAATTTGAGAAAAGTATACTATTTTAAATATGATTGATATCAAAAAATTTGGTTTTGATTCGAATATTCCTTCTACCCCCTCCCATACAAATGCAGAATTTTGGTAAATGCATTTAACCGATTTTCATAAAAACCAGTAGAAGTAGAAACTTGAAATTTTGCCAGAATTTGTCCCTTAATAATTGTAATAAAAGCTAAAAAAAATATCGCCTTCACCCCACCCCTTCTATCACCTCCCATACAAATTTTTATATTATAAGCTCAAGAAAAGTTTTTCTCCTTCGAACATATGAGAGCTATGGACATTAAAATTGTAACAAAGCAATGTGATTAGAATGTTGATAAGCAGTTTCAAAATCATCCAAAATCTCTCATTTTCTCTGCCACCTCCCATACAAATACCATAAATTCAGACAAAAATTGTTCAATTCCCCGAAAATTATGAAAGCAATAAACTTTAAATTCAGCATGAAACATTTTGTATAGTACGTTCGGTGTTATATACGAAAATTACAAAACTTCCCCCCCCCTCCTGCTTTTAACACCTCCCAAACAAAAAGTAAGTGAGTATTTCATCTAGAGTATCATATGATTTGGCTTTACGCCCAATCATAATTCTGTTATGTTTTTTTTTCGCGTTTCATGACTAAATTAGCCTAAATATGCAAAAAAAAAATCCGTCCCGCCGTACGCCGTACATATGGACTCATATCTCCGAGGGTAGAATGTTAGTTTCGGGCGGATTGTTGATTGGGTAAGTGAGCTCTATTTTCTAAATTTTGGGGGGTGTTAGGTGCAGATAGAAAGTTGAAAATTAGTAGAGATATAGAGAAGGTTGTGGGACAAACTTCAAAAATAATTAATTTTTTTTATCCATTGGCGTTCGAAAAGGGGGGGCTAAAAACAAATTGTCGGCCGAATGGTTTTTTCAAATGATTATATCTTCGAAATTACTTATCGTAAAAAATTCATATTTTGGGACCATTAAGCTCGCATATAGTTCCATCAGAATCAGCTTAGAGAGTGACTAATTATTGTAAGGCGGAGGGTCAGGGAGGGTGCAGAGAAAAACACTTAAAAATGGAAATCTCAACTATCTATTAAGCTATGTAATTGAAACTTAAAATGTATATTAGGCAATACTAGGAAAATACAAAAAAAAAATAAAACATGTTGAAATAATAGAAAGGGGGGGAAATGAGGAGCATTTAAAAAATGGCGCACTTTTCAAAATTACAAATCCTTATATCTCAAAAATGAGTACAGATATCAAATCGAAAATTTGTCAGATTGTAGAACTACATAATGGTTAATTTTGGTGAAAATTTTAAGTTGTGAGGTGTAAGGGGAGTGAGGTGATAAGCAAAAATGTCGAAAATTTTGAGTGATTTTTTTAGGGCTCTGGTGAAAGATACAAAGTTTAAATTTTGCATGTGCATACGTCTATTTGATGTACATAGAAAAATAATAATAACTTGATCCATAATTGTTATAAACCGACGTCCCCGGTCTAACGTGCACAATGTGTTTCATATGCATTGAAAAAAACACATGAACTGAAAATTTTTGAGTGAAATTTTAAGGTAGAAACTTGAAAATTTGCGAAATGCATTTAAAAAAAATTCCTAAATATACGAAATATTAACTGGTCGAAAACCTTTAAGACTTCTACCCCCTCCCATACAAAATTATTTTTTCGACCATTTTTAAGAAGGCATTTATCACCTAACTATTAAAAGCTATCAATTTCAAATTTTGCATAAAAATAGTTGAAACAAAATTGCGTCAAAAGTCTTGAAATCGCTCTTGCTCGTTCTACCCCTCCCAAACAAATGTTCGGTTTCGTGAATGCAAAATACACCGAATTTTATGAAAATTCTATGCAACTTCGTCTATGAAACTGACATTCTATACAGAGAATACTGAACGTGATTCAAGCAATTAATTAAAAAGTTATTAACGTCCACCCACCCTTACTATTGCCCCTCCTCCTCCCCTCATCAAAACCCAAACTTGCAGAAACGAATGAAATATTGTTAAATTGACAACAGTCCTGCCCAAGAACTCCCTTTCACTTAGCCTTCCCTAACAACTCTAACCAGCATATTGACTTTCCACTCACCCGCAACTTGTCCCAAGAATAATAAAGTTTTGCCCGACTTGTTGGCAGTTTATTTCACTTCACATGACACAAAATCGCTGTAGTTGGAACTCAGGAACATTCGAATAACACCCAAAAATATAGAACTGTATAACTCCGATTAAAACATACAATATTAACGTAAGGATTCGTTTGTTCAAAGATGAACACCCAATTATTCCCGATTTCTAACGTTAAAAGGTTTACTACGTTCATCGCAAGACACATCGATGCTGCAAATATTCATATTTGAAACCAAATGCCAAATGATCCAACCGTCGTCATAGGAATACCGATACAGAGAGAAATCTTTCTCAAACAAAGTTCTAAATGATGACATCTTTAAGGCTTCACGGCTTTGTTGTCTCGCACTCCGCACAGTATTTTAGCAAACTTCTTTTACGCTTCTCAGTACCTTTTCAATTTTTGAATCCTTAATCTTGTATAAATCATTTTGATGGCAACTCTAGCATGATGTGAAAGAAATAGTTTAATGTCGTCACCCCCTCCCCTACAAAATTCCTTAAGACCAAAAAATTTCTTTCATCTAGAGTATCGTACGTTTGGACTTTACGCCCAATCGTAGTCCTTTTATGTTTTTTTCTTTAATCTCGTTCTCCTATTATTGCATAGAAGGTACAGGTAAAAGGACACAGTCAAATCGCTGATACGGGAATTCATAAATCGATACTAGAATAAAATGTATTATGAGTGTTAGATTTAATTTACGAATATCAAAAATGGTAGAGAAGATCGGGCGCCGCCTCATGCGCTTCAGCTGACGAGCCGCCACTGCCTTCAACGCTTCGTAGTGAGCTCCATTGAGTTCACCGAGTATGAGGCTTTTCTGAGATCCTGTGGCATTACAATGGGCCAACTTATGGTCTATGTGCGCCCCGGCTTTTGTCTGCTACCTACCTATCTTTCTATTTCCACTTGTTTCCCTTCCCCATGTTGATCTAACTATGCATTACGCATTAAAGGTTTACTCCTTAAGTTATTTCTTATACCGTTAAAAAAAGTCGATTCTGAACATTCTTCGAGAGGGCTGTGTACAGTTCTGGTCAGTAGAATTCAGCGCTTACCAGAGGATAAGGCAATATTTTCATTAAACGTCAGCCAGTATCCTTTATCATTCGTATCAAACCGTTTTGGTGATCTACGTCGTCAGGTGCCTGTTCCTTGTGAGTCGCATGAGGAAGTATTTGAAGCGAAGTATACTTACGAAGTATTGGCTGGATGGTTCTTCGGTGATTATCTTTGACTGACTTGATCAGAAATAGCATGACGTATATTAATTACTTTACTTCATGGATCACATACCAGACTCACTTTTCAAACCCCTTTTCCCCTTCACGCTTTTTGAAGATTGGGACTTTTGAATTTGAGGAATAACTGTATTGGCGAGAGTAAAGGAAATTGTACACAGTTATAGTTTGTGCTGAAAAAAAAAATTAAAAATTTTGATGCGAAAAAACCCACGTTTCCCCTCCCTCCACCTCTCCACAGCTAATTTCAGAACAAAGGCTTGCTTACTGAAAATTGGTTACGACAACATCGATATAAGTTTCCTGAAATTATTCTTACCATTTGGTGTCTTTCTAATGATGTGAAAAATATCTATGTAATGTGATTCGAATACCAAAAGGTCCCCTACCCAAAGATTCTAGTGATTTCCCTCCAAATCAATAATCAGATAAGAAAATTTGATCTATTGAGTTGTTAAGAATCTGCTCTAGTGCTCTAGTCCTAGCCGTGATACTGTGATGTTAAGGTTACTACTGATATCCATGAATCTATGGACATTTATGAAGAAGTTTTTGATTTTACTATATTCTTCGGCAAAGTTGGGTTGTGTTCTATCTTTTCGCTAAATTTCCGTCCCTAGATACGCCTCTGGTTATTATCCTTAAAAACTATCATAAATGAGTAGCAACCATTGAAATTGAAAACAAATACATTCACAGGTTTCACAACTGCAATGTACTACATGTCAGCAAAAACAAAAATTTTCAACTTATAACACCTGCACTATTTTCCTCGAATTATGATCATGAACGTTCCCGGCGAATGACTGAGTGGCAAACTAATTGAGAACGATATAAAAAGGCAAGCGTCCGAGAAGAGGAGTCAGTCTGGTTTGATGCAGTCGACGAGTGAGCCGATATTTAGAAGGCGAAAGATTGGCAAACGCTAATTGGTGAACGAGAAAGTTTAGTAATTAGTGAAAAGTGGAAAGATAATTGAATAATGGTTTGCAGTAAACTTATTAAACTGGCGATTTTATTTCTGCTTGAAATCGAGCGACCCCTTGCACACTCCAATATCTACAATTATACTCTAAATGAAATCGGAAGTTTGCCACAAAGATTGAACTGACACGAAATATCTGTCAGATGCGAGAGAGCACACTTGATAATCTGGAGAGCTCATATAATATATACACGTGTATTTATCTTACCGTTTCTAACGCTAAGATTTAATACTCACACAAAGTCGCCATGGGTACAGAACCAGATGTCCGTCTGTCTGCCTTCTTCTTCAAAGCTAGGGTGTAGCCGTCTGTCTGCCTACAACATACAAATGTACTATTTTGAAAATGCATTTCTCCGATTTTACATGTTGAAAAAAATTAAAATTATCCAGACGTAAAATAAATCAAAGTTTTCAGATTCGTTTTTAATATTCCGAAATACAGAGCGGAGAACATTAAATTGAAATAAAACACAGAAAAGTGTTTTTAATATCCATGAAATTGGCTTTATTTGAAAGATAATTTTATTAAATTAATGTCTGAATATGATTTCCGGCATGTAGCCGCCGCGGCTGGCGCTTACATGGTGTAATCCGGAAGTACAATTTTCACACACTTTTTGCAGTAAATCAGGCTGTATTTCGGCAATAACGCGTCGAATGTTGTCTTCCAAGTGCTCAGTAGTTTCTGGTTTATCGGCGTAGACATGGGACTTGACATATCCTCAAAGAAAAAAATCTAATGGCGTCAAATCGCACGAACGAGGTGGCCAGATAACAGATCCATTTCGTGAAATTAATCGATTTGTTTCTTTCAGTAAATTAATTGTATCGCGTGTGCCATGTGGTGCTATCCAGTTGAAACCACATGTCTGCGACATTAATACCTTATAATCGAGGCACGCAAAAGTTAGTAATCATGTCTCTGTACCGCTCACCATTGACTGTAATGTTCTGACCATCATCACTTTTGAAGACTGGGCCAATGATTCTGCCGGCCCATAAAGCGGACCAAACACAGAAAACAATGTTGTCAATTTAAAGTTCTCCGCCTTCTAGAAAAACACCCTATATATGGATGTGAAACGTGGACCTTGACGTGGGTGTCGAAGAATTTAACCGACACGTTTAAGCTAAAAATTCTTCGGAAGGTGTACGGAGCAGTTAAGTAAGGAGATGATTGGCGAATTTGATACAACCATGAGCTGTATCAACTATTTCACAACCCACCAGCATCTATCATGATCAAACATGGCAAGCTACAATGGGCTGGCCACGTGGAGTGAATGCACGAGGAACGAATTCCAAAACGAGTGCTCAAGGGAAAAGCGCAACGCAACCAACCGCAGGGGAACCCACAAAGTGATTGAAGGACTCACTCAGCGCAGATTGCAGTTCGCTTTTCGATTTTTCAAACTACAGGACACGGTTGTTGGAGGGCTGGAGGAGGTGCATCCGGGATGCCAAGGCTCGATATGGGCTATAGCACCATTACATCATATGCGCAGTTCCTTTTTGATTTAAGTAATTTATTACTCCTCTAGAACATTGATCTGATTAATTAAAATAGATTCCAATATTGTGAAGCTAGTTTATTTTATTCATCTTCGATTTTTTAGGTACATAAATATTATACATGGTATGTAAATGCTTCTATGATTTCATTCCTGGAAATATTTACTAAACACTTCAATTCTTCACTAAACATAAAGTTATTGCTTTGAATGTATAAGAGCGGTTGAATTGAAAACAGCATTCAAAATTAATATTGGAATCTATTTTAGAGCAGAAATAAATTGCTTGAAACCAAAAGGACTGCGCATATGGAGAGCTAATAATCCGGACCGCCAGCCCTGGAATCGAAACGCAGGCCGCTCGTGCGCCGGGCGAGCATTCTTCCACTAAGCCACCGACGCTGATAAACTTATCTCGCCAAAATGTGCTCATCTAGTTAATGTGCACAGTTTTTTGTTTTGTATGGGGAACCCATTCAACTTCCAAAAAAAGTATACGGTATAATATTTAGCTCCGGTGTACCCTAGTGGGTAGTGCGCTGGTCTACAATGCAAAGATTCTGAGTTCAAATCCCGGCTGACGAATAATTTCACCTAGTTGGGAATACCTTAGTTACCTCCATCTTCGAAAATGAAAGTTCGTAGGTAGAGGGCTGTGCCAAGGGCTAGGGTTGTTTTAGGATCTGAAGGATTATATAGTAATTTGATGTTTCACAGAATTAAAAAACTGCAAGTCTGCAGGCGGCGAGAATTTTCCTCAGCCCTTTACATCCGAAAAAGAAGAAAATGCAATGATAAAAAAAGTTTTGCGCTTCGGAGCTTTGAAATCGCAGCATTATAATGCACACTTTTTCTTATAAGTGTGCAAGGCGAATCGCCAGACATCGAAGCCATTAAGTCATTTAGAAATTGTTATTCTAAGCATTCTACTTCTACTTCTACAGCCCAAATCAGGCCTTGGCCTCCCGACCTTCAAGGTTCCTTAACATTTTTCATTATTTACTGTGGAAGGGTTGTTAGACCTTTGCACAACCCTCTATCTACGAATTTTTCATGTTTGTAGATTGAAATGACCAAGGAATACCCAAGCAGGCAGTTTGCTAGAATTATGCGTCGACCAGGATTTAAACTCACGACCTTCGCATTGCAGACCAATACGCTACCCACTGGCTACATCCTAGATATTCTAAACTTCTCTTGAGAATAATTATTCTCTGCGTCGCCATGCTTAACTTACTACAGCAAATATGTGAGACAATAAATATGAACCATTATCTGGCTTTCTTTAATGTTAGACAACGACTTTTAAGCGAATTTAGTAAAACTCGGATTGAAATATCTGTTGGACGCAATGTGTGCAGCACCTACTTCCGTAATTTCTTCGGTCATTTTACACAGAAAGCCTTTTAATCGCTTTTCGTGTCTCTAGCGATCGGTATGGTAAATTGCGTTGATCTTTTAATTATGCCAAAGCTGATGGCAAAAGAGTCAACTTGCAAGAAGTCCCTATACCATTGACACATAGCGCAGCTAAATTATAAATTAGGCCTAAATGATCATTAAACGGCTGTGTGTCATATGCTAATTTAGCTAAATTACCAAAATAGTGATCATTTATCAGCTAAATGCCTCCAGCTAAATCATCTCATTTAGCTAAATTCTCTCATTTTTCTCAAAATTTAGGCTATAACGATGAAGATTGTGCTAGAGCTAGAGCTAGAGCTTTCATAAAACTTTTTTCGTGCAATAGAGAAGAAGAAAAGTCATTTGCTGACAGCAATAATTTACATGAAATCTTTGAAGCGTTATTTAAACGCCCAGCTATGAAAGATGACTTGCAAACGAATCCAAAACAGGACCAAGGATCGTTTTTCTTCTTTTGTGGCCCTCCTTTGAAAATTTTATTACCTATTTGCTATACAATTCAACTTTTTAAAAATATGACAGATGAGTGTCTTCTTAATTAGCAAAGTGATATGTGTCACCAATCTATTAACGATGAAGACGAGCTAAATTACGAATTATTATATAATTATAAATAGGACCGCTATGTGTTACTGGTATTATACAATATCTGTAGTACAAGAAACTATCATAATTAGCGAAGCATCTGTCCTAGTGGGTGAACATCCGCTTCGTGATCGTGTGAATTTGGTTTCGAGAGCAAATAGTTGTTGTGTACGGGTTTAGTAAATAGTGAAGGTGAGGTGGGGTTTTATTTTTAATTTTTTTCATTAAATGATTGATAACATTTTATTAATATCTCACTAGGTATTATGGCCACTCAGAACTCTCGTCTACCAAATGGTAGAAAAATGAATGGCGACTGTTCTAAAATAAAGCACCAACTCCCATCAATTGCAGAAAATCGAAAATTGAAGAAATCGTAAAGAAGATATGCAAATATCGGAAAAGTGTGTATGGCAAAAGGTTAATATTTCTGAATATCTACAAACTTCGCTTGGGAGGTTAAATTTAGCCATAATATCCTATATCTCGGCAGTTGTACGTAATAGCGAAAAACGACCATTGCCACCCAATTCTATTTTGATGTACTCGAGTTATCGTGGGGGCACACACCTAGACATCCAAACACACAGACAGACATCATGGAGAAAATTCGTTTTTAGACTAATGGGACCTCAAAACACGTACGTCCATCAAAGGTCGGATGTCGAAAGTTTTCAAGATTACGAAAGTTACTTATTATTATTTCATAATATGGGGAACTAAAAAAATGTGTCTACATAAAGAAAGGAGTCAGTGTTTAGCCTTAGTTTAGGAAATATTTTTAGTAAAACGAAGACAGTGTGAGTTCCTTTTACCAAAAAAAAAACAGCTTCAGCCCCCAAAACGACTGCCAGAAAATGGAGTAGAAAGAGCTCTGCTTACCCAAGTTACAGTCCTGGGTATATGCTTTTATTTGACGACATGACTTGAAAATTCTCGAAATGCAGGAAGCCTCTGGCCTAATAAAGAATTTAATAACCTGAGGCTTCCGTGGCGTAGTGGGCAGCATGCTTGTTTCACAGTCGTGGGTTCGATTCCTACGAAATAAAATGGGCAAATGGAGTACAAGTGAAACAGTTCCACTTCAAGAAGATCTATATACTCAATAAATGGTTTCTGTTCGCTTTCTATCATTCAGTCCCCCCATCACATCTGCAAATATCTGTTAGTAGCAGCCAGGATAACTGAAAAACATACCAGCTTCTCCACTCGTTACGGTCGCTCTCACTCCCCTTCCTCACCTTCACAATCACATTTCTTTCCTCGATAACTATGTTTGTGCAAAACATAAAGACCGAAATCGCTTATAACACAAGTCATTCTGTAAAAAAACATACTAATGACATTTAGCTACCCTAAACCAGTACTTGAGCTCTGCTTCATCTTTAGTATTACAATGGTAGTACACAGAACTTTTCTAGTGCAGAAGAGAAGAATTTAGAAAAGGGTCTGAGATAAGGAAGAAACCTTAGACGCGTATTGAAACTATTTTCGGCAACATGGCCATTAAATTAGCCACAAAGATTTCATAGAAAGCACAGCTCTCAAAAAATTACTTTTCGTCATTCTAGCGAATAAAAAGTGTACAAAAATGAACAGCTCAAGTACAACACATATATTCTTCTTTTTCAATGGCACTACAGCTCAAATACGGTTTTGGACTCTAGACCTTCAAGATCCGTAATATTTTATTATTTATTATGACAGGGTTGTTTGCCCTTCGCGCAACCCTCTGTCCAAAAACTTCCATTTTCGCAGATTGAGGTAGCCAAAATATACCCAGCAAGTAGTGTGCTGAAATTATAAGTTGACCGAGATTTAAACTCTAGACATTCGCATTATACATGAACACGCTACCCAAGAAGCTACACCCTAGCTTACATACATACATATATTCATTAGGCTTAATATTATTTAGCTGCCCTATCTATCATTGGCATTAATGTTTCCAAATCACACTTATTTCCATAAAGGTTTTGAAATTAAATTTCGCGATACACTCGACATTTCACTAAAACCTAAAGTATTAAAAATTTGATCACATTTTCAGCATAATCGTTTTCGCGTAAAATTAAAAATAAATTTTCTGAATTTCAAGCGATTTCACAAAAAGTGTTAAATTATAAATTATAACAACTTATGCATGAATTTCCGTAAGACATTCATAACCCTTATTTCAAATTGCCTAAAATCAACAAAAATAGTTCGAATTTGACTTAAAACTTAAGGAACATTTCATCTAAATATCCACGAAATTCAGCACATCATTTCACTGCTCTCTCACCAACAAAAAAAAACCGATCATATAAAATTAAAAAAAAATTGTTTGTTTTCATTAAATTTTCATATTTTCTTTTCATAAATTCAGCTTTTTATAAAATTCTCCATATTTTATATAATAATAATAATAATTAATTAATAATATAATACAGAACTTAAAAAATAATAATAATAAGATTTGTTATCAACAAATTATTGAATAACTTATTTACCATTTCTTCTTTTTGAATAAATAATAATTTCAAAGTTTCTTGTGACTGAAATTCTCAATTCGATTTCGAATAAAATTATATTTATTAAAAATTTTATTTGAAATAAAATCAATTCGAATCACTGACACAAAAATCTATCAATATTAAGCCGCAGACTTTTCAATGAAAATTAAATTAAATTTTTGTGTGTTTTATTTAGATGGTAATAATACAAACGAAAATTGTGTGATTTTTCCTGTTTTTTTTTTCTTCAAATGTTTATAAAATAGTGACTGTACAAAAAAGAATTATTATTCAATTTTTTTTTTCCTTTAATTTATTTACAGAATGAAATTATATATAAAAAAAAATCATCAACATTAGAAATAATTTTTTATAGTATTTTTCATACAATATTTTTTTTTTTTTTTCATTTCTATGATTTATATTTTTAAATATTTTATTTTTTGTGTTTTTTTTTTAGTTTTCTCCTAGAGTTTTTATTTTTATTTATTAATATTATTTTTTATTTTCAATTATTTACAAAATTATTTTACAGTGTTGTGTTGGACTCTTAGAGTTAACTTAAAATAAAAAAACAGATACAAACTTAATTTTCATTCATAGTTTTTTTTTCTTACAGTGGTTTTTTAAGTTAATTTTAATTCATATATCAATCATTCAATACATTTTACTTAATTATTTACTTTTTTCAGTTTTATTTGCATATTCATTATTTGCTCGTAAAATTCATCACATATTTTCTTATTTTTGTTTTTTTCTGTTATTTTTTTTTTTTAAAGCAATTTTTCGATAGCGAAAATATTTGATTGCGTTTGAGAATCGGGTGAATTTTATCGCGAGACGCAAACCTATGGTTGTAAATTTTGCTATTGAAAAATTGTAACTGAGACACACCCACTATTGCTTTGATTGTGTTGCAATTGTGGAGCATTACTATTCGGTCTCACTGTTTCGGAAAATTGACCAATTTTTTTGAGAACAGAAAATAGTCGGTAGCTGTTCACTGTGGTAGAATATTTTCCAATACAGAGTTCACCTATAACTAGTGCTCATTTTTTTAGCTTAGTTTCTTATTGTTTTATCTACAGGCTAGAGTTTTTTATTGATTATTTAACAGCATTTTATTTTTTATTATTTACTTATTTTCATTTTTATTAGTACTTTCAGTTCTTTTACGAATGTTTTTTTTTATTCTCAACTCATAAAATGTTTTATAATTTTTTTTTTCATTAAAAAAGGAACATAATTCCGTAAAAAAGATGGGGGTATTACGATATTATCGCGATACGGAAAGAAGCAAAATAAAAAGTGCACAACCACATTGTTTTTATTTTTTTATTTAACAGAAACAGGTATAAGTGATTTATTATTATTATTTATTTTTATTAATTATACCTTGCTTTTATTGCGAGTCGAATTTTTATACGTTTTTTTTTTCATTTTTTTTTTTCTGTTTTCTAAAAAATATATTTATTTTATGTTAGAGAATAGTGGAGAGGGTTTATGTTAGAAAAGTAAGGAATTCAAGAAAATAATCGAAATAAAATAAATTTCTGTTAAGAGATCATCGTAAAAAAAACTTTTCTCTTCGCCAAAAGAAGTAAATTTGGAAAAATACAAATATAATGAAAAAACCCTCAAAGGGTTGGTGTTTTGACTTGAATGAAATAAAAAATAAAATTATTTATAAATAAGACTTCTGTTCTGTACAAAATTCAATAATATTAATTTTTTTTTTTATAATTAATAACAACAGACAAATATTATTTATAGTTTTATATACAACCACATTACGCTACTCTCTACAATTATTTATAATACACATCCTAAGTAAATTTATTAGTTTTCAATTTTAATAATTTTTCTGATATTTTCTATCATATTTTAACGGTAATTTCAAAAATATCGTAAATTATCGGTAAAATATCGTTGAAATTATCGTAAATTTTACGATATTATTCGTAATATCCGTGGCAATAAGACCACGGCAATTGTATACCATAGCGATTTATGCAGTATTACAGATTGTAGTGATGATGATTGAAGCAGCGTCGGCGCCGAACTCAAACCCATTGTTTCGGTTGCCGAGCTTCGTGATACTTTACTTCGTGCCGCACCTTCAATTATATTATTGCTTGTATCGTCGTCCGGTATAACGACCGGTAATTCGAATTCCGGTATTGTTTCGGTTGCGAATAGACGTTTCGGTTTACAACGGCTCGGCTGTTTCCAAACTTTCGATACGTTTGTGCTGTAGCCTTCCAAATATTCAGTACCCTGTAAAAAATGAAAAAGGAAATTAACAATAAATGAAAATTTAATTAAAACCGTTTTTTTTTAGTGGAATACAAAGTGGGAGTTAAATAAACGGGAAACTCAATTCACTTTTAAATACAATTCTGAAGTGGAATGAATCAGAAACGACCTTTTTTGAGAGATACAGACAGTGCTGACAGGATATTTTTTTTCTATTTAGTACAACCGCCCTAGATTCCTTGTTCAATTCTACCCTAGCTACACCTGCCACCTAAGCTCCATTCCCTGCCTCTACCTCTCCGAACACTATGTTTATATATATGTCTAACTAGGTACCTCAATCGTTGAGAATTTCTCTGTTTGTTTGTTAACTAGGCATTCATTTTATGACCATACTGGACTGGACTATGCTGTCGTGATTTTTGTAGACCGGCTTCTCCCTCGTTCTCCGGTCTCAATCTAGACAACCCACCTGACGGTAGTTAGCATCCCTTTGGGGGTTTCAACGGCGACGAAAAGTTGTTAACGAGTCCTTGTCGAGTTGTTTTTCTATCCATTGACACGATTTGATGACTTTTATCGATTTCAGTGTGTTCTCGGTTTGCTAGCTGACCAAAGGGAATTTTAGCGCCCTCCCATTTTCTAATCACACCAACTCATGTCTTTTATCTCTAGATATGTGCCCTAATTTAATTGCGATTAGGACTACTTTAAGTCTTGAACAATAGTTTCGTAGTTAATGATCCCAAACTGATAACACATTTGTTTGGACTGTAATTTTCAGGTTATCTATTAATTTGACGTTAAGTAATTCCAACCTCTCGTTTGGAATTACTAAGAGGGGGTTTTTGATTTCATGAACTATGCGATAGACCTTATGTACGAGAAAAACAATAGTTTCAAATTTTCGATCATATCGTAGACTCTCGTTAAAATACATCAATTACATCAATATCATAAATAAATGTTTGATTTGCTCTCAAACAAGAAATCGAAGCAAATATAATTTTTCCGGACCTATTTTCTAGCTAATACGTACCCATAGTAAAAAAAAAATACCGGACCCGCCACCTTCATCAATTTCTGTCAAATATTTGCATTTGCGATAGTCGAAAATTTTCGACTAACGTTTGAAGCAGAAGATCAATAATAGAAACGACTCCAAAGGCGAATATACACAAAAACCCAGGACTAACTCACATACGGGCATATCAAAAGTCCCAGATAGAAAAGATATGTGTAGAAGAAAAAAAAAAGTTTTTTTTTCTTATGTCCATCTGAGTCCAAGGAACAATCGATACACACTCGAAGAGAATTTTCTTAGAACTTTTCTTCTTCGCTATCAGTTCTGTTTTTTTTTTTTATAAGAAAACTTGGTTATGTCTGGATTTCTGAGGATAGAAAAATAGTTTTATCTTGAATCCCACCCCGATTTTCAATAGTCGTCGGATTTTTTTTTTTATAGTATTTTCTTCTAATTCTTTTTTTCTGAAAATTCGACTTTCAATATTTGAAGGATGAATGCCAAGAAAGTTGTCGTTTTTTTCTTAAGAAAATGAATTGAGAGTGTTTGTCAGGAAAAGAACACTGAGCGGAAAAACAAAAAAGAAAAATGTGTAAGTAAAATGCAGAGTTCTTGTTCGAAGGAGAGGAGAATTGTGAACAAAAGATAAGTCCAGGAATAAGATTGATTGGGGAAATGTTTTTGCGAGTGGATACTTAAATTCTTCCGTCATCAATTGAAAAACAAGGAAGATTTCAAGAATATTTCTATTTACTGCCATTTTCAGTTTAAATGCGTTTCTGTGAAATTAATCACTAAGAATTATTAATGATTTTATCGATATCCTTTTTTTTAATTATTAAGGCTCTGGGCTAATCACCCATTTAAAACGCGGGGCGAGAAAATTGTGTTAAAAATTTTATGAATTGAAATATTGTGTCAAGTGAGGTCACAGTACGTCGAAAGCAGTATATTGCTACGTTTCTAATTTCCCGGGTAGGAAAAAACAAAAAAAGCAGGGGCAGGATAGCCAAAAAAAATTTCCAGTTGCAACATCTTATACGAAACTACATATCATAGTCCACATCTTCAGCTTGGTTTGCAGTTAGAGCCCAGTGTGGAGTCAACTATATGCCAATGCGGTTTAAAAGGGTGCGTAATTCTAAATAATATGCCGATCATTACGCAACTTTTTATGACTAATTCCGAAGGCTTTGAAGTGATAGCGTGCCAGTAGGATCATTTCGTCAAAATCATTGCCAACTTTGAATAAGTTTTTGCTTGGAGTTAGACATAAGATCGAACTGGAAACGCAGTTTTTTGATGATTGACTATCGGAGAAATCTTGATTGGTTTGACGTGGACGCCTGCCACTAGGGCTACATTCCACGATTGCCCTTAGCAACATGGATTGTCGTCACAATACGACAAGTATTAACGCCACCTGAGGTCGTAGTCTATACCGAAATACAGTAATCATACTGCTGGATGTGGGACCTATCTAAATCTCTACTATTACAATCAGGTTGTGAACACGCTAGGGCATTCAATACTTGCTCTACTCACGAAGCACCTGCTTGCGTCCAGCCCCTCCCCACTAACCAATCAGCAGCCCGACATCTCACTCCCACCCACCCTGTGGAGGAACACATTCATGCTGCCGTGGTCCATTAAGAGATAACTCAGAATGAGACAAAAGTCAAATTTTAGGTTATCTCTCGCGAAGCTTGCGACTCCAATAAACAATTGCGCATCCATTGTTTCTGTTGTCCCTGCCTGCAACAACGACGTGGGAGGGTTTTACATTCATGAAGGTTCCTCTCACTAACCTTCTCCGAAGTTAACCAATCGTTAACCAGAAATGGGAGTTCTTTCCGGATTTTATAGGTAATATCACGACACTTTACCTCCAAATCCAACGGCAACCCATGAGAACTTGCATGGCCACAGTGAAAACTGTAGGATATACAGGTAAAAATGCACTCAATGCTACTGTTTGACACGAGTTAATCAAACGAGTGACCTCGCCAGTCACCAACGATTCGTTCCATATTGCCGGCGTATATGACACGAACCGAGCGTCTTGAAAGGAGCGACTCGCATCGCAGAACCCTACGTATGTGATTCACACTGGTGAGGAAACGTCCCCTAAGCTCCCGTTTGAATCCCAATCGCTCAGAAATTCTAATGCCCAGGTATTTGACGTCAATCGCGTACTTGAGCCCGGTTCAATCAACCTTACCGAAGAATGACGCGTTTGTGACAATGAACCATTCGCCATCATTGTCCCTGTCTTATTCTTTGAAATCGCCGCGCCAAACTTGAATCCCCAGTCCCATTCGGTTGCCATTAAAAAAAGCTTCACCTTTATGCTCGACCGTTTTCCTCCTACAATATTAACAGATCGTCAGTATACGCCGCTACACTGTATGAGTTGTTCCAGAAAGTCATCCATCATTAAGTTCCATATGAATGGACCAGTGATGAAACCTTGTAGACAGCCACGCTCCACAACACACAATGTAACCTAACCTGACAGGGAAATAGATCGTCTAAAGGGCTGCTTCTTGACGGTCACAGGACCATTGCTTATCAATCATAACATTCCTACTACAATCTACAATGGCGCTACAGTCCAAATCGGACCTTGGCCTCCTGATATTCAGGTTCTTTAAAATTTTTTTACTTATTGTGGAAGGATTGTTAGCCCTTCGCACAACCCTCTTTCTACGAATTTTCTATTTTCTTAGATTGAGGTGACCAAGGTAAATCCAAGCAGGCAATGTGCCGGAATTATATATTGCGCCGACCGGGATTTGAACTCACGACCTTCGCATTACAAGACCAACACACTACCTACTAGGCTATATCCTAGCTTATCAATCAAAACATTCCATCTTAGTCAAATACGCCTTTGAAATGCACTCCTTGTAGCGCAGTCTTTCGCGTGCATCCACGCATCCACTGTGCATTTCCAATTACCATTCGGACGATCCTGAACAAGTGCCCTTAGTTCCGGACCCGGAAAGAATTCATCCAATAGTTTTTCAGACTCATTCCATATTTACATATGGTTGGTCAAACATTAATGCCAGACATTTCAAGCCCTGATCGTTTTCCCCTGCAGACCTCATAGACCTGATTCCAGGGATCACGAGAATTCGCACGAGCGAAACGTCTCCAATCGTCCTTCTTAGATGATTTTATCAATTTACTATACTCGTGCATGCCTCGCTAGTGAGTTTAAGCTGGGGCGCATTTGATTTTGGAATTTCATCCTCAGAACCCATACTCGTGCTCACTAACTCACCAATTCTGCGCTCTCTTTCGGATTCACCTTGCGGATTCGCCGCAACATTTCACACAATAATTCGCATCACCCACTCTTGGATAGTCGAGATTTGACTATCCAAGTTGAGCAGCGCAAAATCACTTAAAAGAACCCTACCCGTCGCAGTCCTCAGGCGTTCACCGTGGATCCCCCAGCAGCACCCCTTCGCGTGGAAATCGCCTTATCGCACAGCTCTGTCATATAAAAGATCAAAAACAACCAGGCTGTGATCGCTAGTCTCCCATCCCACAGTGATGCTCCACCAAGACTAAAAGACTATCGCTACACGATTGCCAAGGTAATATCGCTCACACCGGGCGGTCCATCGAATGTATACATTTCACTTGGATCGTTCATGGGATACCTATCATTCGCGAGTATCTAATCAACAAGTTCCTCTCCACGACGCAGTCCGTCTGCCGTCAGCAATCTTACTGAACCACATCGGGGAGAGAGCACTTGCATCCATCTCAATAATTACAGGCGTGCCACGTACCAGTTGGACAAACGCATCCTTGTATGCCATGTACGGGCTGAGCTTTCTCTCAAATCTACAATATACACTGACCAGGCAGGGAGGGCCAAAGGGTCCGCTGACCTCAACACAAACCCACCACTCGCTCGCCACAAAGTTTGTAACGGCACGAAATAAGGCTCGGAGAAAAAAATGAATGATACAGAAGTTCATATAATCACTCAAAAATCTCAAAACCGGATGTCCGTCCGTCCGTCCGTGTTCTCTCTAGCTTGAGAACGCGTTGATCTAGAAAGTTCAAATTTTGTACACGTCGTTTTGACAAAAAAAAGTAAGGACAAGTTCATGTAACGGACCAAATCGTTCCACTCCTTCTACCCCCTCCCATACAAAATTACATTATTACACAATTTGACAATAAACGGATTTGCTCGAAAACTATAAAAGCCATTAGTCTGAAATTTTGAATATATTACTTTTATGATGATTTCAATCTATCGTACGAAAATTATATATGTCCTCCTCCTCCTTCTACCACCTCCTATACAAACTGCACTTTCTCATGAAATACTCTAAGCCAATTTACTTAGTGCGTATAAAATTTATCGAGCTCAAATTTAACACTAAATATTTGTTTAGAATTATTAGTAAAATCAAAAAAAATTAGACCATTAGCTTCACCCCTTCTACCCCCTCCTATACAAAATGACACAATTTCACAATTCGACAATAAACGGCTTTTCTCGAAAAGCTAAAATGCTATTGATCTGAAATTTGGAATATATTACTTTTATAATAATTCCAATCTGCGTATAAAAATTATTTAAGTCTTCCTCTTCCTTCTACCACCTCCCATACAAACTGCACTTTTTCATGAAATACTCTAAGCAAATTTACTCAATACGTATAAAATTGATGCAGCTGAAATTGTGCATTAAACATTTATTTAGATATATTCTTAACAGCAAAAAAAATTAGGCGATTAGCTTCACTCCTTCTACCCCCTCCCATTACAATTTGACACAATTCAACAACTTTACGAAAAGTCGATTTGCCTGAAAAGTATGAATGCTACTGATCTGCTATGCCAAATAAATGATGTTTACAGTTATTTCTAAGAAAGTTATTAATAGTTCCACCCTCCTTCTACCACCTCCCACACAAACTGCACAATTTCACTAAATTCAATACACTAAGTTTCTCAGTACCTATTAAATTTTTGAATCCTAAATTTTGTATAAAACATTTTGATAGCAAGCTTAGCGTGATGTGAAAAAATTAGTTCAATGTTGTCACCCCATCTACCACTTCCCATACAAAATTTCTTAAAATAAAAAAATTTCTTTTTCATCTAGAGTATCGCACGATTGGACTTTACGCCCAATCGCAGTCCTGTTATGTTTTATATTTATTATATTCTCATTTTCAAAAATCTCTATCATGAAGTCTTCCGAGCTGATGCATTCATCTTTAGGACAACTATTCGCGATCCTAGTTTGTCTTGGACTTATACTTCTTTCCTTCTCAGAAGTAACCCGAATTAATGTACCGCCACTTTATATAGGACTTAACTCCGTGAATCCTAACGTCCACAGACGGACCAACTTCTGAAACTACTTTGGCCACCATCTATGTATTTAGGTGTAACGACCTTATCCCGACTTCTAACGATCAGCGACCAGGTTTCAACTAGCTTCAACAAAGGTGGAATCTTCCTATTATACATCCTATTGCATCCAGCTCTCTGGCTATTCCGACGCTGTCGTCGAGTCTGGCCGCCAAGCAGTCACCCCTGCTAAAACCACTGATTCAATCACAAACTCAGCTGGCAGCAAATGAACCTAATCATCTCCCCTTTCTTTAATGATGGCTTCTACCATCCAAGATTTGATCTCTTTGCCGAAGTCCAAGATCTCTGCCAATGACTTCCTTTTCTTACTCTTAGAAGACTTGAAAGTCAAACCCTTTGCTCTTCCTACATCCCACACACCCCAGGTTTTCTCATTATCTGACTTTCTCTTCGACGTTTAGATCGCAACAAACTATTGGAGGCAATTAAAAAATTTCACAGTAAAAATATTGCAACTATTTCTGCAGTAAAAAAGGCCGCCGGTTCTGGCGGTTTGAAACTGAACTCAGTTATCGTTACGATAAAAAGCTCCTCCTGTAAGTTCGTGTGATTGACTCCGATTTTTTACTGGCTGAATCATCGACTATTATTTGAAATTGCGGAATTTTCCGTTGCCAAATAAATAACATCAGTTTCGTTAAGTACGATGGTGGAAAGGTTATAATTTTTGCTGTATGCTAAGTTGAATATCGCTACGATCCTTATCGGCTAAAAATACAGCGGAGGCATTGGTGTATTGAAGCAATATTAGTTTGATCTACCTAATATATTGCAAACTACCGCCTGATAGTCATTATCTCAATGCTATCTAGAGTAATGGAAATTGCTGTTAATAGCAAAATTGTTCAATAAATCGCGGATTAAAAGTTTATCCACGATCGCCAATATGATTTCCGAGCAGAAAGGTCGACCGCAGATATTTCGGACTACCTGAAAGAACGTTAGAAATTTTGCTTTAATGAATACGACGAATGTTAAGTTCTTACGCTTGACATTACAAAACCGTTTGATAGGATTTGGTATGAATGTCTCGTTATTGAGCTAACGTCCATCCGCCTTGATGCTACCCTCATTCGATGCATTAGGAGTTTCTCTCCAAACGGACTACACATACCAGACATTACATGGTGTCACTTCTTTTTCCTTACCAACCGATTTCGGTGTACCTCAGGGTTCTGTTTTATCGGCTATTCTGTTCTTAATATTTATCAGCGACCTTTTGTCTCCTACTATCAACTTAATCCATAGGATTGCATAGGTAGACACTACTTTATACAATACTTCTAAATTTGAAATGACCAGAGATATCTGTTGTTTCAAAGCGTAGATAGTTTTTCCGTTCGCTGAGCTCCGAACTCAACCTAAGCCTGAAATAGGGCAGCAGAAGTAGAGTTTAACGTGTCTAAAACACCGTCATCTACCTCTTAAACGTTATGTCCAAACATCGTCCAGCATATTTCCCCTTTAATTAAGCACAGCTTCACTCTTCAGGAAATGTTAAAGTTATAACTAAATACTATCTTGTTTGGAGTCAAAATATCTTTGATGTTGCCACTGACACCTCCAAACATCTATAGGCACTCTTCGGAAATGCAAAAAATATTTTACACCTACCATTCAACCTCGCTTAGAGTGCAATTTTGAGCTGAGACACTTATAACGCATCTTACAGAAACATGCGTTCTGACTAATTGCATATGAAACCGATGCGGCTTCTATTGTTTTCCTCGAGAATAGCAGAAAAACAAGTCCTGGCAACAGCTTAATTCCAATGCTCAGGATCACGCAATGTGGAAGAGAGTTGTTTCTGTCCTATCAATCAATCATCAAATTGCTGTTAAGACCCCTATAGGGGCATAGGACAGAAACAACTCTTTTCCACAAGACGCGATCCTGAGCATCGGCCTAAAGCTGTTGCTGGGACTTGTTTATTCCTCTGACCTCCTGCTCAACTGCTCGCTTCCATGTGTTACATGGTCGACCAACCCGACGTCTTAAGTGAGGATTATAATCCAGAGCCTGTTTGGCGATGTTTCGCTCTGGTTTCCTCAAAGTATGACCGATCCACTGCCACTTCCGCCTTTGAATCTCAATACCTATTTTAGTCTGGCCAGTTGTACTCCAAAGTTCGTCGTTGGAGATCACTTCTGGCCAGAATATTCCTAAAATGCGTCGGAGGCATTGGTTCACGGAAGTCTGGAGTTTCTTGGTAAGTCGAACGGTCACTTTCCACGTAGTACAACCATATAACAACACGAATTTGACGCATGCGTCAAAAACTCGCAGCTTCGCGCGTCCTATGCCCGACAGAAATTTGATTGATTGATTGATAGCAGAAATTTCGGAGTATTCAGCATTTATTGCTAAGTCCATGCCCGAAATACTTGTATGGCTGTCAAATAACATACACCGTCAACCTTTTATATACCCGTAGAGTGCAATTTAGGCGCACATAAGTTTTGCGAATGTCCAGACTTTGGAACTCATTGCCGGGCAACGTCAATTCCTTTTCTCGCTACCAACATTTTCGTAAAGTAATAAATTTTGTATCTTCTTCCCTTTAGCAATTTAACTGTGCATTACATTAAAAGGTGAACATCCAAAAAAATTTTAATGCTCTGTATTTGAATTGGGCCTTTTCAAAATTGAGTTGTCTTATCTAGAAAGTTATTCACCATTTGATTTCAGTAGCAACTTATGATGATTAGAACTTGAGATATTACTTTGAATATCAGATTCTTTGCCAATGGTGATCTTTATTATTAACACATCATGAGATTTTCTTTTTCTGTTAATAAACTCTTCCGTATTTCAATCAACTGTCAAATATTTGATTTTTCAATGTCTATCATGCATTTTCAACGTTGAAATCTTTCGCAACATTTTTAAACACCTGCCAGATATAAACACCACGGTTATAATAAGATGCCTGTCTATTTTCTTCTCGAAGCAAACGTATCCTGAAGCTGTTACCTTCATCAAAAAAAAATCCAAATACCAGTTACACTAGAATTTACTTAAATCCGCTAAACCGTAACAAATTTTAATGCTAATCTCGACACCGATAAAAACCCAACATGCAACGTGTGAGGTAGATTCAACTTTCAAAGATACATTCGTAATAATAATAATAAATCTTTACATTGAAGATCTTCAGTATAATTTTTTTTTTTCTGATTTTCATAAGAGTAAGACAAGTTGATTTCCTACCGGACTTGAGATTAAAAATTCAAAAACAGGATTAATGTTAATAAAACCAAATCGTATCTACTCAAAATTGAACTTATTCAATTCATAGAATCAAATTAATCGATTTTTTTCTTCTTCTCCCCTTTCAATCAAATGTGGTATCACATCTTCAGATACTCAAAGAAAAACTTAATTGTAATAAATTCGTTTTGATCAAAAAGGAATAAAAAAATTAGAGCATGCGACACCTAAGGTCGAAACTAGAATGCGATTGTGAGCTTCGGTGTGCTGCCAAAAAATCCATCAAATAACATTATTGAAGTATCTTAATCGCAGCTTTCCTCCTCGTGCTCGTTCCAGCCAAGTGAATCTTTGCGGAATAATCGAATCAGAGTATCTAAATCGAGACAAAAAAATATCAAACAGAAATTACGTGTGTTTGTGACATGTTTTAGATGACTTTTTTTGTGCCTATTCCTATTATAACGAATATTATTAAATTTAGCAGTAGACACATTTTTTTTTCGAAACTTTGTTTTAAGTTATTATCATTTCCATTCTAGCATGTTTCCGGCTATTACGTAACTTGGAAGTAAGCAACAGTATAAAAGCTATTAAGGTAATTACATCCATGCGATTTTATTCCGTTGAATGCGGCAAATTATCTACGCAGGTGCTCATGTTTTGGAAGATTAATGGCTCTCCAAGTGTACTTAGCCACTTACTCACTTAGTATGATGATTAACTAGAACTAAGTACTTCAAGATCAGCAGTCGGCGGTTTGGATTGTAATTGTTCAGATTATGGAATTACAAGAGAAGAATAAGAAAAAATTAAAATAAGGGACACGCTAGTCTAGAAAGAATATGCGAGTTTACTTCAATTTACACCTGCAATTCAGGTGATTGAGTTTAGCTGTTTTCTAAATGTGTCTTGAAAAATAGTGGAAATTATGGAAATTATAAGCAAGAGATTTGATTGGTATGGCATGTTCGAAACAAAGTTTCACGCGTAGCCGGGAACTTTGAAACAATAATCAAGTGAAACTTGATTGTTGTTTCATACTAATACATAAATTTCTTGTGGTTTGGTGAATGTTTTCACAGTGCACTTCGAAATGAAAGAAAAGATTTCCGGATTCTACACTGTTACGCTTTATTATTCGTGACGTTTCGGTCTCTGCTGAGACCTTTATCAAACTGATAACTGATAATGGTCTCAGTAGAGACCGAAACGTCACGAAGAATAAAGCGTAACACTGTAGAATCCGGAAATCTTTTCTTTCACATAAATTTCTTATTATACTCTAGATGAAATCTGAGAGTTGGCTCTAACGTTTGTAATGCTAAGAAATCAATCGGCAAAGGTACATAAATATTTGCTGTAGCTTAATTTCGTTTTACAGCCTGTCTACATTTGCTTCAATGGCACTACAGCCCAAATCAAGCTTTGATTTCCTGACCTTCCGTATCCTTAAAATTTATTTATTAGTTATTGTGAAAGGGTTGCCCTTCAAACAATTTTCATTTTTGCAGATTGAGGTGGCCAAGATATACCCACGCAAGTAGTGTGCGGAAATCATTCTCCAGACCTTCGCATTGCAGACCAGTACGCGACGCAATAATACCCTAACTAAGTCTGTCCACATGCCAAACTTTAAATTCTTGACTGAGCCACATACTTTCACACGTTATACCACCTTCTACAATGCCACTACAGCCCAAATCGGACCTTGGCCTCCTGACATTCAGGTTCCGTAACATTTTTCATTATATATTGTGGAAGGATTGTTAGACCTTCGCACAACCCTCTATCTTCGAATTTTTCATTTTTGTAGATTGAGGTGACCAAGGTATACCCAAGCAGGCAGTGTGCGTCGGCCGGGATTTGAACTCACGACCTTCGCATTACAAGACCAACACGCTACCGACTAGGCTACACCCTAGCGTTATACCACCTCCCATGCTAATTTCACTAAATTACAAACTTTTAAGAAATTTTTGTATAACATCTCCCATAGATGTTCGGAAAATTATTACCCGATTTTTGCAATTCATTCCATTTTCAATGTATGAAATCATTCAATTTGCCTTAAGAAATATACAATGCATTCTAAAGTAATGTGAAGGCATTGCGTAAAGTATCAGTTCATTTAGGGAATTTGATTTACATTGGAAGGTTATGTGGGGATATTGCATAAAGTAAGTGATCATTGTCAAAACATGTCGCGCACGAAGCACAAGATTAATAAAAGACAACATAAATGTCATGTCTCATCTGTTTTCTAGCATTCGTGTGAAATTTAAGTTGTTCTTGGCTAAATAATAGCAACAGAATTTAAAATACTGAGTTCATATCAAAACCAGGATCCAATTTCATCACAATTTTCATTATTAACTCAAAATGAATCGCTCCTTCAATACGAAATTCAATTTCTTCACAAAGGTTATGTTTTCTATTATTTTGCAACCACTCCATCATTGATTCTTTTGTGACCATTATATTGTCGATTCTTTTCCAACCATTACATTATTCATTCTTTTCCACAGATCCCAATGTCGATTCTTTGTAACGCAAAAAGTAGCCAAAACGGTTGCTTGCCTATGATATCGCAATGTTAAACTAATCTATGTTTTACAGTAGAAAGTAACTATAATAGCTTCGAAATGTGACTTGCACCATCGGTGTGGTAATAATTTCATTCCCTACTGGGCAAATTCGTTCAATTCCTTCTACAAACTCCCATACAAATGCCTCATACTTTTGAAATTCAAGGAAATCATTTTTTCTTGGAGCATAAGCTATCATCCGTAAAATTGCAAACGTTTTTGGCGATAATAATGTTTAATAAGCGGTTTTGAAATCGTTCAAAGTCTTCTACTCCTTTTACAGTCTATGTATGTCAGAAGAATGGAACCGCAACTATTTAAATAAAACAGATATTCATTCATTTTTTTACATTGAAGTACAATTAAAATGACAATTCACAAGTATTTAATATGCCATGTAATCTCCATCGTTCTCAAGTATTGCCTGGAACCGTCTTTGCATACTTGCAACTAGCCTTTCCGCGTAGTCCGTGGACCAAATTTTGCGGACAGCCCACCCCCGGTGCTTAAAATTGTAGACAGGTTTTCTGGCGAGATGAGTATTCATAGTCCCCTACATGTTTTCCCCCACTGTGTTAGCATCTGGGGACTGGGAAAGGAGCACTTGACGACTTCTAAAATTCCTTTGATGACAGGGAAATCTGCAACCGAGACAATTCTAAAGGGTATGAGGTTATTTATACCCTCCAGCCTGAAAAGGAGCAGGCCGATGAAATATATATTCGCAAAAAACACATGCAAAACACAATGCTAAGTTCGAGCATGACCAAAAACGTCGGCTTTAGAACGTTGAAGAGCCCAAGAAATCCAAATCGTTCTCGTCATTTGTGAAATCGTTCAATAATAATTTTGTATCATCCTCAACACATTCTCTTCGTGATTGTGACCGAACAGTTGTCGATCCTGTAGAAAAAGCAAACCTTTTGGCAGCGAGTTTCGCCAGGAGCTCTAGACTTTCGCAGTCAAATCAGAGTCCCCCTCAACTACCAACTTCTTATTTCACGCCACTTTTATTTTGGAACTAGGGTCATTTCCAAGATACTGCAGGAGCTCTATGTTAAAAAGTCTATTGGTCCGGATGGTATTTTTGTCTTGAAGAAATGCGCTTCCTCACTGGCTAAACCATTTCGAACGCTTTACCATCTTTCATAATCTTAAGGGTGCTTTCCACTGACCTGGAAAGTCGCGAATGTTTAGCCTATTCTCATAAAAGGATACAAAACAAACTCCGCTAACTATCGGCCGATTGCCATTACTTCAGTGCTTTCAAAAGTAATGGAAACTGCAGCAAATCGGAAAATAGTAAGCTACCTTCTGGGAAAAAAATCTGATCCACGATCGCCAATATGTTTTCGGTTCAGGATGCTCTACAGGAGATCTACAAGTGTGTCTGCAACTGCATACAGAAATTTGGCGAACGGGTAGTACTTTTGTGAACATTGCGAAGGATAGAGTTTGGCATTATTGTCTCATACGTAAGCATAAATTCTTTGGGTTTAACGTGTTTTTCTTTGAATGGACTTAGAGCTTCATCGCAGAGTGTTCCATACTAGTTGTGCTAGATGCACTTACTTCTAACTACTTTTCTATTAAATCCGGCGTCCCTCAAAGGTCCACCTTATTCCCCACACCCGCTGATGAAAGTACGCTTGACAACACCTTCCGATTAAACTTCCCTGCAGAGCCACCGTCGGATTTCAGTGTCCTAATGCCATAATGAATCTACAGCGCCATTAAACTTTGACCTCAATTAATCCTGAAATGGGACGGGAAAAACAGAGTAGAGTTTAATGCTTCGAAAATCCAGTTCGGTCATTTATCTTTAAAACATAATGTTCCAGCGTCGGCCACTATAATGTCCTTTAGTGGCACTCAAATTACACCTTCTGCTGACTTTACGTTACTTGATGTAAAATTTAACAATCGTCATGATTGGACCCAACACATCTACAAAGTTGCTCATGATGCCTCGAAATGCTTGGGTATTCTGCAGAAATGTAAGAAATACTTTTCTGCGTCTGAACTGCCTCCCATCTATAAGGCTAATATCCCGCCAGGCCTTGAGTGCAAATCACTTGATTGGGCTGAAGCCAAAAAGTCACACCAAAAACATGCGCTCCGTCGAATTGGAGATGAAACCGTATGGGCTTCTAAAGACTCCGCCAAGCATAGCCGAAATATCGGAGTACTCTGCATTTATTATATATTTCAAAGGTAAATGTAGTTAGAGTGTAGCCTAGTGGGTAGCGTGTTGGTCTTATAATGCAAAGATCGTGAGTTCAAATCCCGGCCGACGTATATAATTTCTGGATATACATCGTGACCATAAAGTACCTAGATTGTGTAAATAAAATTACTCTGGGGAGTTATATTTTTTTCTTTAAAGAATCGTTAATGAATTACATTAACTTGCGATTTGATCGTTAACGAGCGTCGTTAGCGATTCATTAACGATTCAGACTAAATGGGCATTCGTTAATGAATTACTTTTAACGATTCATTAATGAATTATAAAACGCTTACAAGAAACGAGTATATAAGCAAGTATATAATCGTTATCAATATATCATTAATGTGTCGTTAATGATTTTTATTTTAATTTAGTAATAAATATCGATAACGATTCATGAACGATATTACTTATGAAACATTAACGATTTAGTAAAGAACTTGACTTATAAAGCTAAACAAGAGATCTTCGAAGATCACAATTGCTTCTTATTCTGTTCCTGTATTTTACGACTTTGAACATTTCACGAACACACACACCGACAAGCACACGCGGGTTTCTCTGCAAACTCTAGGTTTCCATCGTTTGCGTTTGCAATATTTTGATATATCGACACAAACTAATTTTTGCCTCTGATAATGCGCATGGTGAAATGAAAACTGCTTCACACAGTTTATTTATATTGTGTCATTTCATGCTCGTTTTAGGATCTTTATTTGCAAAGGATCGTAATTGATAGTGTACGATCTGCATAAACAACAAAATGGAAAAGCGTCTGTGACGTTTTCTTATTTGGCTTTAAAATTCCAGTTCCTTAATAAATCGTTAATGTTCCGTAAATAATATCGTTTATGAATCTAGGGTGTAGCCTAGTAGGTAGCATGTTGGTCTTGTAATGCGAAGGTCGTGAGTTCAAATCCCGGTCGTCGGCGCAAAATTCTAGCACACTACTTGCTTGAGTATACCTTGGTTACCTCAATCTACGAAAATGAAAAATTGTGGCACCAATGAATTAGAATAGAATAGTTATTAATGATACATTTATAATTCATTGATAACATTTATGTACGTACTTATATACTCGTTTATTGTAAGGGTTTTACAATTCATTAATGAATCGTCAAAAATATTTCATTAACGAATATCCATTTAGTCCGGTTGATGAATCATTAATGTATCGTTAACGATCACATCGCTCGTTAATACAATTCATTAACGATTCTTTAACGAATTATTTTGTTTGCTGGGTTGTTTTTGACGTTGTGGGACGATAAGATAAGTTTGCCTCCATGAAAAGCCGTTCTATGGCTTGACCTCAACATCTATTCCCTTTTTAGCGAGAAGAGTTCGAGCCTGTCACAGAGAAGGAATCCGCTCGCACAGCTGCAGAATCGACTTGTTTCCTTGCACGTGGTCGCTCGCTTCAAGCCACAATCGGAAAACACAGCAAATTTCTTATATTTTTTATATATAATACTTTTACAGCCGCCGAATACGATTATTTTGGTCCTTTTGGGTGCGAACACAAAAATACTGCTTCGTAATGCTTTGCATACTTGTCGCTCATTTTGGTTTCGTGGTGTTTATTATGAAGTTTCGAGCGACACTGAAATAAACTAGCAACTAGGCGTCGTAGCTCTCTGGAGGGACAACCACACCGCAAAATGCAGACAAGAATATATTTTATCCATTAAAAAAAAACGCGGTTCCTTCCTTCCGATGCAGACTGTACCATCTTTTCATACAAATACCACAATTTCAGAAAAGCCCATTTTCCAATATTCTTGAAAAATGGTGCAGCTACAAACATTAAATTCAACACGAAGGGGTTGCATACTGAGTGCAATGAAATATTTGAAAACTATAAACCGGATCCTTCTAGCACATCCTATACAAATGCCACAATTCATTATTTTAAAAAATTTGAGATGATATATTTTCTCATGCATAAAAACCCTTTTTTTCCCTTTTCATCTAGAGTAATCGCATGATTGGGCTTGACTTTTTTTGAAATTACCGCAAGCTGATGCTCTGCAATATCTATTTCTCTCCGAATTCCAACTTCCACTTAACATGATCTCATATTAACTTTCGGAATTTTATCGATTCTTGTCTAAACTATGTCCTTTTTTTTTGGTTTTGAATAGGATTACCCACCCTTACCTTAATTTTTTTCCCTACTATCATAGAGTGATGAACAAACATTGCGCATGATTGCACATTCATTTAAGGATCATATCATGTGTTAGCACTATCAACTACATCCGAGTAAATGTATCTAACTCTCGCAATGTTGTCGTTCCCATGGTTCGATTTCAAAACAATTTTTTTATTGATCCTTGGTATTGAAGTTAAGGCTTAGCCATACACAAAAAAAAACCAAAACCTCTAAAAGATACGGCCTGGACAAACAACTAAAATCTAAAGGCATGTATACAGAGAGGTAGAAAATAGTATCTATCACAGAGGACAAATACACCGGCCGAGACCGAAACGTAAACATACATGATAGTCAGGTCGCGTTAACTTTGAGTGCGGACGATATAGACAGCTAGCATACTATCTGTAAGATAAAAGAAATTCAACTCTATCCCGAAATTTTTAATCCGCTTATCGAATTTGTTTCTTTCATCCATTTCGATGTCGTTTGCAATCGAAAAATAAAGTCCAGAATGATAAAACAACTCCAAATTAGGTCGTTTCGTAATATGGTGCAATGTAGCATATCTATAAAAAAAATTCTTTCAAAATAAAATTCATTGAGCCGTACTAAAGTAAGTTTACAGCAGATGTTCGAATGCGTCTCGGACTCGTTTTGCTGCATAAAAATGTCTCCAAATGAAATTTTCAATACACATCAAACATAATTTTCAGGTGGATATGTTACCTACATATGTACATACCTTTATCTAAAAAAAAAAATAAGGTTTCCATCAGGACACAATAACGCAAGAAAGCACTCCCTGGCATGGACGGATAAAAGGGATGATTTATAAGATAACGATTTATTGAGGGACGAGATACATGTTGATGTCGCTGCGTATGCGATGTTGACGTAACAATAAATTGCTTTTAAGTCCGCATATGTTCCGACGATGGAAGCCGAAATAACTCTTTACCTTTTGAAGAAGGAACCGTCTATAGATCGACTGACGGTCTGTGTTTGCGTTGAGTCCTTGTTGGTCCTTCTGTTTAGTTATCCTTTGTACTTGACCATAGCAAGATATTGCAAAATCCACTCATCCCGCACGAGTTCGGATCGTTTGTAGGATTAAAGACTTTCAATTTTGCGAACAGCGATACTCCGATTTCCAGCGTTTTAGAAGAATCAAGGGCACACAGTCCTTAAAAAAGATTCACCTCACATGAGTAACTGCTCCAGTATGCAGGATAGGATAAGAGTATAATGCCGTAATGAAAGAAGATCGATAGTATCGAAATGCTGGTTGGGTTTATCGATTCGGACAGGTGAAACGATGTTTTGTTCAAAGTGAAATTGATCGGCTATCTTCTAGCGAAATTAATTTAGTGATTCTTTCGCTTGGAATTTCGTTAATTAGTCGTATATGGTGGGAAAAAAAACCAAGCGATTACAGTGAAAAAATCTACTCTAGCGCAGTAAGATATAGTTTGCCAACAAACTAATTTAGAAAGTTGAAAGCCAACAATACAGGGTGCTGATAATTTCAGTTTTAATTACCATGTAATAGATTTTCAAAGTAAAAAAATAACCTAAATAAATGCAGAATTTTTTTTTATTCTAGATGAATTTAGAATATAATTATATGCATCAACTAATTTACTCGAATTGACTCGGAGAAATAGATTACTTCAACAGAAGTGCATTATGATAACTTAGAGAATTTGAATTTAGATTCGTGTCTGTCCGTTCGCTTTCGAGCTTCAACACGCTATGAGCTAGAATGTTCACATTTTTAACACGTTATTTTTGTCGAAAATTTAAGGTCGAATGTGTGAATAGCTCAAATCCCTCTACCACTTCTACTCCCTCACATAAAAAATTACCCATATATAATATATCGATTTTTTCGAGAAGCAAGGGTCTGAAATTTGAAATATAATATTTTAATGACAATAGTATTCTACTGTCTAATAACTCTTCGAATCCACCCACTTCTGCCAAGACCCGTCGTACGAATAGCTCTAAGTACATTAAGATTTTACGGAAGTGCTGATTGCTTAAGTATTAAGCAATTCAATCAATTATTCCATTCTTCTACAATGGCACTACAGCCCAAATTGGTTCTTGGCCTCCTCACTTTCAGGTTCCTTAACATTTTACATTGCTTATTGTAGAAGGGTGGTTCACACTTCGCATAACCCTCTATCTACGAATTTTCGTTTTTAAAGATTGAGGTGACCAAAGTATACCCGAGCTGGCAGCGTGCTGGTATCAGCACCGGTTCTTCTACGCTTCTACAATGACACTATAGCCCAAATCGTTCCTTGGCCTCCTGACTTTCAGGTTCCTTGACATTTTTCATTATTTATTGTGGAAGGGTTGTTAGACCTTCGCACAACCCTCTTTCTATGAAGTTTTCATTTTCGTAGATTGAGGTGACCCAAGCAGGTAGTGTGTTGGGATTATGCGTCGACCGGGATTTAAACTTACGACCTTCGCATTGTAGACAAACACGCTACCGACTAGGCCACATCCTAGGGCCGATTCTACTAAGGTACAAATCGTCCATGGGCAGCATGTTTGTATCATCAAAAGACCGAAAAGTTAAACCCAGTTATAGACTTAAATGTCGCTTCTGTAGCCAAATTTTGTCATTACAGCAAAATGTAATATTTTTCACACATTTTGAGTGAAAGTTTCTTTTGTTTTCGGCTAACACGTCGCATAATGTACTACGTACTTTTTGCTAATACCTAACATTTGAAGCTTGAATAAACACAATACATTCCTGTACAGTTTAATTTGATTTCAGCAATAAGAATGCATACCCAATTAGCAAATAAACTGCAACATTTGTAATGATTCCAATATCTGGGAAAATTTGAGTTGAAATTGTATCAAATTTTGCAATAATTTAGTTTAATTTAATCAACTGTTTTAATAAAATTTGTGTCGATAAAATTTTAGCAATAATTGCACAAATTTATTATTTAAATTGTGGTGTTAGATATGGAAAAAACGCAGCACCCTTAAGCATCATTTCATAGCGACCTTGTCACTTTATCCTTAATAATTTTATCACTTCATCGTCTTTAGAAATACCATATGTCGAAATTTTTGCTGGCATAAGTGTATCTCACTTTTGTAGACGTATGTTTTTGTCCGGCGCAATCACTACTAGTCGTTTGTACTTTCATTAAAATACATCCAGCCCGGTAGCCAAATTTCCTTACGACTGATAATTATTTATGTATATTGTTATAGATCTGGCAACCACACAATATTGATCTTTCCCGAATATGCCAGAATTTTCTAGGACAGTCTCCTAATATGTAAAAAGCCATAATCAAAGATCTAGAACCTTCCAGTATAGTCGAGACACACACGCACCCGACAAATACACCACGGGAGGTTCGAGAATTGGGAAAATGGTATAAAAGTACGAAGCTTTCAGGCGAGAGTGATTAGTCATTCAGCGACATCTGTGGAAGAACGCGAACCGGTTCAAGAACGCGATAGAATAATATCGGTGGTGCCATATAGTGCGAATTAAGTTAAAGTGCGAATTAAGCTAAAGTGCGAATTAAGTTAAAGTGCGAATTAAGTTAAAGTGCGAATAAATAAATTATCACTTATTTTCAAACGAATTGTGTTTTACTTGAAATCCCGGCGAACCCC
This sequence comes from Chorisops tibialis, assembly GCA_963669355.1. Classification (NCBI taxonomy): domain Eukaryota; kingdom Metazoa; phylum Arthropoda; class Insecta; order Diptera; family Stratiomyidae; genus Chorisops; species Chorisops tibialis. The sequence goes on along the minus strand of OY770263.1, from coordinate 162,588,773 downwards.
TAGCTCGCAAAAATTGGTGTCAGAAGTCAAGGATAAATTCGGGTTAAAAATCGCGAGTGAAATTAAAATTCTCGAACGGATAATTTTGTGAGAGCGAAAAAGTGAAACTAAAATTCTCGAACGGACAGTGAGAATTGTGTGAAATCGAATATTCTCGAATGCTTTAGTGAGCAGTGAGCAGTGATCGCGGAAAAACTTGAAATAATCGGTAGTGAAAATGCCGCGTTATCTAAAGGACTTAAAATTAACGAAGCTGAAGGAAGAGCTCGGTAGACGTGAGTTATCTACAACAGGGAGCAAGTCGGAACTTGTCAGCCGTATGATCGAGACACTTGAGGCTGAGGGTGAGGATGCAGATAGTTTTGAGTTCCAAATCAAAAAAGCTCGTGGAGAGGAGTGTTCTGGTACATCGAATGCTCTAACACAGTTAATGCAACAAATGATGAAAAAATTAGATCAACAATCAGCGGACATGAATCAGAAATTAGATCAACAATCTGCGGTCATGAATCAGAAATTAGACCAACAAAGTCAGCTGTCAGCGGACCTTAATGAAAAATTAGATCAGACCTCAAAGGACCTCAACCAAAAATTGGAGTTGCAAAATAATAAAATAGACAACATGGGTAAGGCAATAGAAGAAAATGTAGAGAAGAAACTGCGAATCTTCGAAGAACAAATCACGGAAAACACTTCTGGAATTGTAGAAGAAGTCGAACGCCTAAAAAGGGACTTCCATAACGTACAAGCGACTGGAGTCATCAAGACAGAACACGTTACACACAAGGGTCTCAAAGCTCCAATCTTCGATGGACAAACATCGTGGGCTATTTATAAGACCCAATTTGAGGCTGCCGCAAGAAACAATCATTGGAATGATCTGGAACGAGGAACGGCTCTTATATTGGCGCTAAGAGGCTCACCAGCAGAGGTTCTTCAAACGATTCCGCAGGAGCAACAACAAGATTTTTCAACGTTAGTCCAGACATTGGATCTTCATTACGGCAGTGGCCACATGCGAGAGATCTACAAAACACAACTGTACAACCGAACTCAAAAGAATGGTGAAACACTTCAAGAGCTGGCACGCGATATTGAACGACTCACACTATTATCGCTGCCCAGTGCGCAAACAGAGCAACGCAACGATACAGCTATTTTCGCATTTAACAATGCTGTACAGGACAGAGAGCTGCAACAGGCGTTGAAATTGACAAGTAAGAAAACGATTAGCGGAGCCTTAGTATATGGGCTGACGTTCGAAGCTGCCAAGCAAAGCTAGCGGAGTAATTATCGAGTCCGAGAAATAGCAGAAGAGTGTGTGTGTCAGAGAGCAGAGTACACCAAGCCGAGCGAAGGATCTGGTGCTCCCCGATGCTGGAAATTGTGGACAGGCAGGACACTTAAGACGCGACTGCCGTAAACCCAGAAAAACGACCAACTATTGTTCCGGCTGCGCTGCTAAACAAAGGGGAGGAAAGGGCGAACCGTCACGAGAGTACGCTTCGCCTAATGGCAGTCCGGGAAACGAGTAAAGGCCAACTTCATGGGGCAAAAGTTGGCTGGTAGAATCGACGCCCCCGGAACCATCATCGCAGTTTCTCTACTACAACGTTGTGAAAACGACTTATGCATGAATGGTCGAGTCGTCGAATTAAACTGCATCATAACAGTCGATACAGGCGCAACACGGTCAGTGCTAAGATCTGACCTCGTAGACCGTACTTGGCTTCACAACACCAAGAAGTACGCACTTCGCACTGCTACAGGAGAAACTACAACGGTACATTCAACAACAGGAGAAACTCCCTCCCGAGTCATTTTCGGAAGAAATATTCGAGTCCCTGCGGAAATAATGTTTGGAGTGCCACCAGACCTACCAACCAATGCCAAAGATTACGTCTCGGATCTTCGATGTCGACTAAGTACAATTTATAGCCTGGTCAGAGATAAAATTGATTTGGCGACCGACCGCATGAAGACGAGGTATGATCAACGGGCGAATTCATCAGGATTCCAAGGGGGCGATTTGGTTTGGTTATACAATCCCAAACGACAGAAGGGCAGATCGCCGAAATTATAGCGCAACTGGGATGATGTCGTCTATCGGATTCAACTTCATCAAAAACCTCGTACTAAAATGAAAGTGGTACATCTCGACCGACTAACAAAGTACCATGGTGCCATTGAGGAAGTGAACGACTCTGTTCTTGACGAACAGGGAATAAGGAGAGGGTAATGTTATAGATCTGGCAACCACGCAATATTGATCTTTCCCGAATATGCCAGAATTTTCTAGGACAGTCCCCCAATTGTTCGTGGAAGACCTATCTTCCTATCTCTGGGTTCAAGATCCCAGTTGTAACTCCACGCTGAGAATAGGATTACTTCCCAAAGAGGCAACAATTCATAACCCGAGTGCAGCCTTCGCAGTAGACGGATAAGTCTTCCCACGATGTTGGCATCACCCACAACCACCACGTGTACACTGAAGGGCCTTCACCATGGCCATATTGTTTTGCTTTGACCCATACACTATAGCCAATGTCCTAGTTACACGAAGCCACTAGCTCATCACCAGAATGCAAAAGATGACTGCAGGGCACGAAATCGGCGAAGACAAGCTCCCCCCCCCCCCCCCCCCCTCCAAGTTTGTAACCGCTTTAGTCTAGCCCTGGGTAGCATGATACCAATCAAACGGCTCAGCTCCATCGAGTTGCTAAATTCCTAAAGCAGTTAGTGGAATCGCCGTAGATTTCTCGACCAGCACTTACTACCTTGGATGACTGTCATTACCAAATTTTGCAAGTGTTATGATGCTAGGTATATAAATCACAGAAAACTTATCTTGGAACGGTTGTATAGTGACATATTTCGGATGCGAATTGCGATAGCCTTTGCAGAGGTTGCGAGGAAGAATCTATCAAACATTATCTTTGTCACTGTCTGCAAATCCCCAGCAGTCGTCTCCTTTGTTTAGGCTCTAGATTCTTCTCAGAACTAGATGACATTAGAGGTGCCCAACATTCGAGCTTGCTACGGTTCGCAAACCTAACCAAGTGGCTAGAAGAAGAGTGACTTTCATCTTATAATCCATAGGGGGAGTATAATGGGCTCAGTGCATTGTGGTTCTACGAAACCACCTTCCTAAAACCTAAACCTATAGTGAAAATCGCCTTGGAAGCATCTAATAGGTTAGCAAAAGCGATGTATAAACTCTTTCACTGCTTCAGCATTACGAACAATTTATAAGACCAATGTTAGACCACGTCATGAATTTAATTCCAGCAGCAATAACTTCTCTCTCTCCTATTTAAATAGTGTTCAATCCCGGATAATTGCAGTTCATCTCTCCATCGCTCGATTCAGTTGAACATCTACGAATTGAAAACTCAACAATGGAGATTGTTCGAACGAAATCTCCAATTTGTTACTAGCATGCATGACTTTATCCCATAATACTCACAATGCTTGACGCTCCGCGCAAAGTTTTTTTCAATCTATATTTCGTTTTTGAATAGGACTATTCAAATATGGAGCTCGCTACCCATCTCGATATTCCCGGAAGACTAGAATAATGAGCAATTGAAGAGAAATATTCATAGCCACTTCCATCTCCATTCCCTCAATTAGCAAGAACCAAAATCCTTTTCACCTCACCGGAGCTGGGCTTCAGAATAAAAGGGCAACTCTTCAGGTTCAAGTGTCACTTAAAAAGAAAAGAAATGCTACGTGTGGATAAACTTTAGCAATAAAAACAAAGAGTATGCCACCATTGTATGTGACAACTCAGTTAACCAGAAACATATTCCTGTGCTCAAGAAACAATGAGTTATGTGGAGAGCGGTGACAGACCCTGGAAGTCACATGGGACAAAGTTAGCAATCGGAAAAAAGTTAAATTTGCATTCATCTCTCAACCCGATGTTTACTAAGGAACTACCAAATGCACAAGACTGTTAAACACTATAAAATAAGGGCCATTACGAAGCTAGCCGATTAGGCGGAGTCTGGGGCTTATCTGGTTCGTTATTTGGAATAATGAAACATAAATTCCACCGCCAACCACCAGAAGAGAGATGTCAACGGAACCCTCTTTTATATTGAAATTATCTTGTCAGCTCTTGTTAGCTGAAGATATTCCAGAAACAGAACAATTGTCAAATATCTAATCGAAACAATCCTTTATAAGGGAAGACCACCCAGTTCCGCCATTTGGGAAAGAATGCTCAGCGGAACCGGAACTAACAGCCGATATACTTCTCTCTTCTTTATGAAGGCGAGAAATTAGGGAATGTATTCGGCTGAATGAAAGTAAGGCGTCATTGTCGCCGAAGAAAGGAAACCTTGGGGATTGCTGCATATTATCACAACCACTGTTTCTGTCTAAATGTACCCTACTGATTAGCGTTTTGGTCTACAATGCGACACCCGTTAGTTGAAATCCCGATCGACGTAATAATTCCAGCCCATTGCCTGCTTGAGCATGGATATCGGGTCGAAAACTATATTCAGGCTCGTATAAATAAAGTTCATATCCTTTCTCCTTTTTCGAGGTTAAGAGAGATTCCCTTTGCACGAAGCTACGCGTGCTGCTGTACTGCATTAAAAGTAACCCTTGAGCTTACCAAAAAACTGCAAACTTTCGTGAACCAATGTCTGCAAGGACGAGCTTTGGAGTATAACGATTCGAAGGTAGAAGTGGCAGTTGGTCGGTCATACTTTGAGGAAACTACAGAAAAACATCTCCAAATAAGCTCTGGACTATAACCTTCGAGGAAAACGTCTGCATGGCTCTCACGCCAGCTAAAGGACGATGGTCAGGATCGCATTTTGTGGAACAGAGCAGTTACAATTGATGAAAATTGTTCAATTGAGATGACTTTTTTGACTACACCCAGAAAGGGTGGAAATAAAGAGACAGATTCAGAATTTGAGGAAATAATTTAGAAGTGGCGAATTTTCATTTACCGAAATAATTACAAATTTTGTAAAATTACACTTTTCACTGAGGAAAATTTCTCATAAAAGAAACAAAATGAGCATAAAACAAATTTCACGCATATTTACCTTTCACCAACAGTCCCATCTATCCCAATTCGTTCATTAAAAACATGCCAGTGAAATTTGAAACCTTTCGTATTTCTCATCTATCTATCAACAAAATTTCAAAAACAGGACTAATTTTCAACAAAAAGAAAACAGAAATTTTTCTTCTGGTAACTCAACACCCGATTTGTAGCAAATCAGTTTCAATTACTTGGAACGTAAACATGAAAACATTCCAGGACCACACACAATTCAAGCATTAGTAAGGTGTGTTCTATCTACATAATCTAAACAGGACCTTTACGAGGGTAACTAGCTATTCCAGTATCTCAAGTAGGTACCCTACTTTTCCCATTCGTCTATCGCACATATGGTATGCTGTCTTTGATAATTTTATTAAAAAAAAAAAAATCTTACCCACAAAAGTTTCAAATTACAAATCTAAGTGATAAGTTTGTTTGCCTGGGTCATTTTAGCGTTATCGTTTCGGAATTCAAACAAGGACTCCTCTATGCATTATTCGACTTTAATTGAATCAATTCAGTAAGTGTGAGACATTCAAGATAATGCGATCTTTTATTTTCCGTATTTTTCATGGAGGGTACATACGAGTACGATGGAGTATAGGGAAATAGCTAGTGCTAGTGATAAGATCAGTGTGCTGTTGGTACATTTTTGCTGTTAAGCTAATTGAAATAGTTTTGCGGCTGGGAAAATAAAATATATGACATTAGTTTGGGGTGAGATTGTTGCCAATTGTTGATTTTCTTCGTAGATTCAATCGAAATTTCGATAGAATATGTCTCAGTATGATTAAGAAATAATTTTTATTACACAGTATTCGTTAGTAGTGTATTAAATCAATATAATTTGGCATAAAAGCTTATTATTATTATATAATGATTTATCAAAACTATACGTTATTCTAAAATTTTTTTTTATTGCAAGACTCCAATATTACTGTTGATAGTAGAAGTTCTTGGAGATAATAAAACTTTATGCTGAAGTGCTCTACGACATAATGCAGCTTTCTGAAAGATAACTTTGTAAAATACACATTTTCTTAAAGTCGCTTGAACGTAAGAGTAAAGAAAACCTATGAATATTACATCCCGGTAAAGTAGCGTGCTAATAAACTTAAAACTATAAAGTAATGCATTACGTATTGCGCTACATGGTAATGTATTTCAGCGATAAGAACATTCACATTATAACATTCTTTAAATAATAAAAATAGATAAAAAAAACATCCATCGTCAGAATCTTGCATATCAAGCTTCAAGCTTCAAGGTAATTACTCTGAAGTGCTCACATCACTTGAAAACTGACTAAAAAAAAAATTCCTACCTGCAGTATCTCGCCACATTTTTTCCACTCACTCTTCTTTCTCATTTAAATCCTACACTGTAGTAAAAAGTCAATTCGATATCCTTAAAAATCTTCCAGAATCCTCCAGAACGAAAAATACATAATTCACAGAAAGATATACGTTATATGCACAATCTAATGCATGAATGAATCCCTTAGGGATCTTATACGTGAAAAATGAAATGCAATTGAAAAGAAGTACTTGGAAAAACCCCTCAGGTAAACTAGTATCCTACGGGGAAAGAGAAAGAGAAAAATATATGATATGAACTTTATCCAGACAGGAACTACTCTTATATAACTGCAAGTCCTTTTCCATTATGATGATTTCCACATATATGAGGATTCAGTTCGGATATGAAAAAGCGCTTTACATACCAAAAACGAAAATCTACTACATATATGCATTTACCTACACGTCGTATATCTGCATGCAGTATGTTGAATTCAGATAGTAAGAAAAAAAAAACAGGATGACGACGATGAGGGCCTCTATGGAATATTCACGAAAATTCAAATTTTTGGAAGTTAATTGAACTGAGGATATGAGACGAATGTAGTTGACTTTTTTGTCGTTCTTTTCGATATGCCCTCTTTGATGTGGCTTCCTGAATCGAGGATCTAAACTAAAGATAAACTCATTGATTAGAATCAATTTTGCAATGTGCATTTCGCCAACGTCTGATGGGTTGTAGTTATACAAGTTAGGAGATAGGAATATACAATATTCATGTTCGGTTATACCGAATAGGTGACATCGAAAATGGAATATTATATGTTTTGATAGCATCATCGTCTTTCTCTGTCCTTGTATATCTCGAGCGATAACAAACACAACGACAACTACGCCATTGTTATAATCAACGAGATAGATAGATGAAACTTGGCAAATATTATCTTTAGTGCGGCGTTATGTTTGGCAAGAGCATCGCATGAAGCCTGCTGTTTATCCTAGATAGTGAAGTAGTTAGTTTCCCTGTTGAGAAATGTATTGTAGTATATTCTATGATCAGGATATTCAAGTATTCAGTAATGATGGATAGGATGAATACGGGTTTTTGTTTGGATATCTATTTCTAGTTTGGGCTGAAGGATATGTTAATTATCATTTGTAATCAGGTAGAAGTGCGTATTTCCCCTTATATTCATTTTACATGATGAATATCAGCCATGCCGAAGGTTTTGAAGATAAAATGTAGGATGATATTAATTTAAAATGATAACACAAATGCAAAGAAGAAAATTTGATGAATGTTTAAAAGGCAAATATAACTAAGATAACTTAAGCCCAATCGATTAAAAACAAGGATAAATGATAAAAAAAAATCACTTTTCTTTATGAGAACAATTTTGTTTTTGTTTGAGGATTCTGCAAATTAACCTTCACCACTCTAAATTGGCGTCAGCCTCGTTAATTCTTCCGCTGAATCAGCAAATAGAAGACAATGTCTTGCTCTTAGAACCTTGGTCCGTTAGAAAACTAATTTGTGGACTCAAGACTGGAGTTAAAGGTCTCCACATTTTGATTTCATAACCACTTGGTGAAGAACCCACAATCTTCCAGACTGAACTAATAGCAATGGAGCTATGCATCCAAGAAAAGATTCAATCAATCAATCAAATTCCTGTTAAGACCCACTATAGTGGCATAGGACAGAAACAACTCTCTTCCACAAGGCACGATCCTAAGCATCGGCTTTAAGCTGTTGCCAGGATTTGTTTATTCCTCTGGCCTCCTGCTCAACTGCTCGCTTCCATGTGTTACATGGTCGTCCAACCCGACGCCTTCCTTGAGGGTTATAATCCAGAGCCTGTTTTGCGATGTTTCGCTCTGGTTTCCACAAAGTATGACCGATCCACTGCCACTTTCGCCGCTGAATCTCAATACCTATTTTAGTCTGGCGAGTTGTACTCCAAAGTTCGTCGTTGGAAATTACTTTTGGCCAGAATATTCCTAAAATGCGCCGGAGGCATTGGTTTACGAAAGTCTGTAGCTTATTGGTAAGTCGAACGGTCACTTTCCACGTAGTACAACCATATAACAACACGGATTTGACGAATGCGTCAAAAACTCGCAGCTTCGTGCGAAGGGAGATCTCTCTTAACCTCCAGAAAGGGGAAAGGATACCGAAGGCCTGACGAGCTTTATTTAGCCGAGCCTCAACATCCTTTTCGGCTCCGCCGTCCATGCTGACAATGCTTCCGAGATAGCAAAAATCTTGCACCTCTTCCACATCCTGTCCATTAAGAACAATCGGTGTGCTTGCGTTCGAACCCATGTGCATGTAATTGGTTTTACGCACATTTATTTTCAGTCCCGCCTGTTTGCATTTAGAATGCAACGAGCGAACATTTGACTCTAAGTCCGAACGGGTATGTGCAAGCAAACACACGTCATCAGCATAATCAAGGTGACTTAAGATGTTAAATAGTCTCCATTGAAGACCTTTACCTTCCCAACTTCCAGTGCAGCTTTCAAGATGTCACTTAATACCACCAGAAACAGGGCTGGTGATAATACGCAGCCTTGTCTGACACCCGTTCCCACAGGGAAGCCCTCGGACAGCTCTCCTCTACGCAAGACGCGACACCTTGCATCTTCGTAGGATTCTTTAATCATAGCTATGACCTTATCTGGAATACCTCTCCTACGCAAAGCATTCCATATGTAATCTCGCTTAACGCTGTCGAAAGCCTTCTCGAAGTCCACAAACATGAGATGTACTGGCGAACCCATTTCGGCTGACTGCTCTAATATTATCCGTAGGGTATTTGTGTGGTCGGTACAAGACGACCCTTTACGGAATCCAGCCTGATAAACTTCGAGAGTGCTCTCGACGACATCACTAATCCCATTGAGAATTACCTTAGCCATAATTTTTGATACGGCAGTAAGTAGACATATACCACGCCAATTGCCACAATCCCGAAGGTCGCCCTGCTTCGGAATTTTCAGAATGGCGCCCTCCTTCCATTCAGTCGGATATCTTCCCTCATTCCACACCTTAGTGAAGAGTAGGAGGAGTATATCGGCTGTTATTTCCGGGTCCGCTTTGAGGAGTTCGGTTGGTAGTCCGTCTATACCTGGAGCTTTCCTTCCCGCCATTGACCCAATGGCGGAAACTATCTCTTCCTTATCTGGGGGATCGTCCCTAATAGAGGATTGTTGCGGTTGGATGTTTGAAAGTTGTTCTGTTTCCGGAATATCTTCCTCTGACAAGATGTTTAAAATATCAGAGAAGTATTCCTTCCATCGTCGCAACTGGTGTTCACTGATATTAAGGAGAGTTCCGTTGACATCTCTCACCAGGTGGTTGGCGGTGAAATTCCTGTTCGTCAACTGTTTCATGATTTTAAATAGTGAACCCATATCCCCAAGGTAAGCCGCAGATTCCGCCTTGTTTGCCAGATCTTCAATGGCTTTTCTCTTGTCGCGTCTAACAGCCTTTTTAAGCTGTATATGAGCATCGCGGTAGTTCTGCCTCAAGTTGGGCGTTCGTTGGTTGACATCGGGTTGAGAGATGATTGCCAATTTGGCTTTTTTCCGGTTGCCAACTTGTCCCATGTGTCCTGCGACATCCAGGGTTTCTCACCGCTTTGTACATATCCCACAGATTCTTCAGCACTAGTTAGAAAAGTGTTTCTGGTTGCCTCCCAATTGGCGTCCAGTGTGCGCATTTCATTTTCAACCAATGTGGATGACTTTTCGCGTAGAATAGTGGTGTATTCGCGTTTTTTGTTGGGATCTCTGAGTTTATCCACATTAAGCTTGCGCTTCATTTGAAGAATTTGTGGTCGTCGGATTGCTGCTGTACACAATCTCAAGCAGGCAACCATCAAGTGGTGATCGCTCCCCACGTCAGCTCCACGTTTCGCTCGCACATCGAGGAGACATCTTCTCCATCGGCGACTTATAGCCAAATGGTCGATCTGGTTCTTAGTAACACCATCAGGGGAAACCCAAGATGTTTTATGATGACTCTTGTGTGGAAAAAGGGTCCCTCCGATGACCATTTGCCGAGTACTACAAAACTCCACAAATAATTCGCCGTTTTCGGGTCTCTTAATCCAAGGTCGTGACGCGTCGACCAAGGGTCACCATGCCTCCCCATGACGTGTTCTAGTCCAGTGTTATCTGATCCAACCTGGGCGTTCATATCTCCTGAGATGATAATAATATCACCTCTTGGAACACGTTCGAAGGTGGCACTCAGTTGGCTATAAAACTCCTCTTTGTCATCAGATGTTGCGGTATTAGTTGGTGCGTAGCACTGCAGAGTTGTGACGTTTCAGACACTGGTCCTGAGCCTGACGACGATAATCCTATCCGAGATTGGTTCCCAGCTAATGAGACTGTTTCTCGCTCTCGGCGCTTAAGCCCAAGATTTGGATGTTATAGTGCTCCATTTCACGGTCGATCACTGATTGGCGGTGCAAGGACCGAGTAACCCCAGCTCTTCCCCCGTCATTCAATGTTCGAACGTTCCAGAAGCCAAAAGCCAAAAGATTAGAAGAACTAATCGCAGCAAAGCCCTAGTATCCAATAAACACGGATCGAGGCTGGCTTTCAAAACTTAGTTGTCCTGGGGAAAAAGAAGTAAAGTAACCATAATGTGGGTTCCAGGACATACAGGGATTGAGAAAAACGCAAAGGGAGACCGCCTTCTAAAAAATTGAGCAGAAACAAAATTTATTGGACCGGTGCCATTCTGCGAAAAACCAAAAGAACATTCCAACCTCAACCTTACACTGAGAAGAGATTAAGCAAGAGCATAGAATCTGCTGGAGTCGCCTTCCAGGTTTATCAACTCTGTCTTAACGACTCAGAAAGGTCAGAAGACATTCTAAGTCGCTGCGAAGCAGTAGCAAGGAAAAGACAAAATCTCCGCGATGCAATAGTACATCGGCTAGACAGTGATCAGATCATCGATGCTATCGTCGTTCGACTGCAACCAAACGTCCAAAATTTTCGAATTACCAAGTTCTTGCTATGGGCGTGGTGAAACATTTCCGATACAATCGTTTATGTCGAATGTAATATGTGAACTGCTTGATACCGTGATACGAAACAGAATATAGAATGTATCCTGCCATCCATTACGATCCACTTCGGCTGAAATTGATCCAATCGGACACCCATTGCCGGTGGATAGATAGAAGCTTTCTATGTTTTTGCTTCCTTTGTACTTTCCACTACAATCGCTTCACATGTGCCCATCGGTTGGAAATCTGTAATCATAGCTCCAGGAGAGGTCTATCGATGCCGAACTCTGTCCCGTAATTAAGCGCAACTCAACTCTTCCTGCAACTACCGCCTGGCCGCTGAAGAACTCGGTCTCACCAAACAGTTTTGCGCTGATCGCATTCAGACCACGTAGCTACTTCGATATCCTTCTAGGGGCTTTCGTCGAAACTGCCTTCATCACGACGAGATGAATTCAGCGGCCTCGTGGTAACATTTATCGTGACACTTCAGCACCCTCTCCACTAACAGGTCTCCAGAGCCCAGAGCAGCTGCCTTCGTCACTGCTGTTTCACCTTTACGTCTCTCCAAGGCCTTCGTCAGAACCGCCCCAATATTTAACTGGGGTCACTCTCATCATCCATGGAATCGGAGTCGGAGCTTTTCCATGTCACCTTAAAGGCCTAATCTGGAACTTAGGACCTTAGGACTGGACCCGAAGACCTATTCTCCGTCAAGAGCTCGACAAGGACAGCCTTATTCTTTTCCTTATCTTTTACAATTTCCCTTTTTGGGCTGAAAGCCTTAACGCGGCAGAACGCCTATGGGGCATAATTGCTCTCTGGTTGTCAAAGGATTAACTTCAAACCGCTGAAAATTGGTCACAAGTATGAGGGACACTTGATAAGCCGTTTGGAGGATAAAAATCGGAAAGTGTTTCTTTCGGTGCTCCTGTGGTTCAGAAATATTCAAAACGGCCGTTAATACACAAACGTAGCAGTCCTGCCTATATTCAGCGCTCAGTCAACACTTTTGTTACGGCGACTGGCCTTTATTTATATTTCTTTTGTTCATATTTCGTTCGCTCCCCGTTCATTAATTTTCATCTTTTATCTATAAATTACTCGTTTAAAATTTCCTGGAAATTCGATTAAAGTTCCATCAAAAACAAACAACAATTTATTGATTGTTCCTTTCAAATAATTCGCCCATCAAACAAACAAACTTATCGATAGAGGACAAAAAAAATTGCCCAAACTGTTATTATACTCATCCTCCTTTAGTGTCCCCCATAAAGCCCAATATATCGAAATGTATTTAAAAAAAAATTGGCACAGGACAATGGAGTAGAAATTGTGCGAGCAAATATCACAACAAATACACACACACACACACACACACCTATGTAAAACTAGAAAATTTTCACAATGTCATAGAGCGCGAATAGAGGTAGAAAAATATCTTAAATAAATATTTTATACATATATTATTTATATAAAAAAATGTTTGTATAAATAAAATAAACTTACCGGTATCAAATGGTTTTTAGCTCCCCAACACAATGGCTTAAACGACCCACGTCTAGTGACTTGCTGGAATTTGTCAAATTGATTTTCCCAATCGTACGATACTAAACGTGATTCCAAAGTCATCCCGGCCAATTCGGGGGGTGAAGAAATCAATACGGGATTTGATCCCCTGTAAAAAAAAAATAAAAGCACACAAAGCGAAATAAATATACGGCATGTTAAAAGAAAATGTAGTTAAAATGTAGCTAAATGTGAAAAGTAAGGGTAGATTTTTCCGACTTAAAATACTTTGCAATGTACTTGTCCGCTATTAATGGGATTAATTAAATATTCTGAAAGCCGGCAGCCCTCTTTTTTTTACCTTGCCGGGGGTTGTTTCTGTTCCATAACTAACTTAGGGTGTTGAGTTAATGGTTTCCTCCATAGTGTAGAGTCGGAGTGACACCCTGACTAAATTTACCCCCAGCGTTGTCACTCAGACTAGACACAATAGATGCATTTAAGCTAAATGGATAGGGATGTCCGAACTATATTCATCGGGAGCTGATATTATTTTCGCGGAAAATACCATTATAAGTGATTGTGGCCAGCTTACATTTATTTTCAAGAGAGGGTCAGGAATCCGAAAAAATTTCACAAAAATTTTCAAAAAAATCTTTTTCAAAAATAATCATCTATCTTTTTACATTCAATAATTGAATAATAAGGAAAATTTAGATATTTTCTCTCCATCCACAATATTCTTAAGGTCAATCGATTAGCAGTTTCCTGTTACGACCCCCTATATGTTTCATTATACGAACAGTTCCACAAGGCGCGATCCTAAGCATCAGCCTTTAGTTATTGCCAGGACTTGTTTATAGTGCTTCATTTCACGGTGTATCGACCGAATGATTGCAGCCATTTCACCGTCACTCAATGTTCGAATGTTTCAGAAGCCAATCATAGTCCGTTTTCGAATGCGAAAAATCGTATAATCCGTCTGTATCTGAGGTGCTGTATCCGTTTCTCGTGTCAATTAGATTAGATTAGATAGGCTAATAAGCCCAGTGAATATCCATATATACCAATTTTAGGGCAAACAAGGATGCATTCTACTGCCCCCATCCCACAGAATGAATAAGGTCAATCGTGCTGGCTATTTCTCTAAAATCTTGGTGACTTTCTCGTGAAGTAATTTTTTTAGACTTTACCCAAAAAGTGGATTTCTTACCAAACCAAATTTATTTCCAGGACGCTTTTTATTCTTGATGTTATTTTTCGTTGACATTATTATATCGACCGCTTGCAAATATACCTACCAAACAAAAGTTTTCACTCTATTCAATTGAATCCGGCCGACATCTAACAAGAATGCCGTGTCTTCCATAATAGGGGACGAGAGATCAAAAACTTTTCGGTTTCGCTGTTCTTCTGTTTTTATTGAAGGTCCTTTATCAGTGTCAGACAATGTATTAGAGAGTCACTATCTCATCTATAACTACCACCTATGCCACATATTCATCAAAACTCCTATTGTCTTCTTTGAAAGCGAGTTTGTGTGTCTGTTCATTCCTGTCTGAGTTCTAATAAATGGATTACTTGGCAAGAATAATAATAAAAGATGTCCTGACGGTACTGGGTACGATATATGAACCATATGCACTGTCACTCTCTCTACAGAAAAGATATTCGTCCTGGCAATATGATATATACGGCGGGACCAAAAATGATGGTGCAGTTTTGCATCATACTCGAGACAACGCCGACCGGTCGTTCGGTCAAAAGCTGTTGCCCGGTTGTTCCTATTCGGGATAATAGACAGAGTATCTCTTTAAGTTTGAGCAGATATATCTTAGAGAGAAGTTTTCTATCTCGTCGAGTCGAGAGTCGCCTGTTGAAAAATGACCATTCAGATCAGAAAGTTACTTGATATATGAGAAGTTGTCATACTTTCAGTCAAGTACAAACGATATACGAGATAGTGTATAAACAACAGCGTCATGTAAGTTGAGGATCTATAAGATTACGTAAATGGCTTGGCAAAATATATTTAAGATATGAGAGAGGAAAAGGAAACTGTATCGTTCAGATACAAGTGAAATGTATAGAAGCTATCGTTCTGTGATGTGAGAATCATGTGCAGACTTGGGATTTACTTGGGGATTTTCAAAGATTAGATTTAGAGTCGTTTGTGTAGTTCGATGAAGATTTTGTAAAAGTTCTTTTAAATTTTTACATGTCTTAGATAAAAGGGATGGGAAATCCTTTTGGAGATTGAAATTAATTCAATTTTAGTTGAAGTTGGAATATTTCAATCTGAGCTACTTGAAGTTTGGATTATTTCAATGAATTGTCTTGCAAATTGTTTTTTTTTTCTAACTCAATTTTGGTTCCACGATAGCGTAGCATGTTCAATGCTTACGAACTTATATCAAGCAGTATAAAGGTCTCAACAGAGACCGAAACGTCACGAATAATAAAGTGTAGAGTCCGGAAATCCTACTGTTTGTTTATCTGTTTCATTGTTCATATTTTTGTGGGTTCAGCTACTAAGCGCGTATACGGGTCGCAGACAGCCGGCAAAGAATGCGAAAAAGCAGCCGCAGACGAAGAACATGTACTATCTATCAAATAGTGCCGCCTTCCGTACTGTTACCTTAATTCACATCCTGAAAATCCTCATATTTTCACCACCTAAAGCTTAAAAACCTTGCATTGTCGTGCGATCCGTGCGTATCGAAGGAATTCAGCCAGATACGGAGCGCCCTCTGAGAGTAACCGCCGAACTGTGACAAAACAGGACACTGACACAGTTGACTAGCAATCCAACGGTAGCGGTGAAATATGGGCAATAGCGAAATTCCAACTGAGATCAAGCAGCTCCGGAAAAAAAGTTCCTGGAAAACCGTATACCACTGAAACCCAAGGAAAGAGTGGTGATGAAGTCCCGCCAGGAGTGAATGCATGAGGAAGTGCGCAACTTCCTCCACCAGCTGCACCAGGCGGCATGAAAGACCTACTGCGGCGTAGACTTAGTACTGCAAGAATCAGGCGCTATCTCCTATTTCTCAAAGAAGGGCATGAGCCCTCAAAAGCGCGGGAGCTGCCTGAGGAGCTCCTACCCGGGTAGCCTCAACAAAAAAGGCAAAAAGCCAGAGAGGGAAGCAAAGAGAATTTTCTGAAGACGCAGAGGACTCTCACATGATCTCCGCAAGGAACAAAGCACAAGGCACCACAATCAAGTGAACTTAACCAAACAATGAGAGTACTAAAGCTACAGATTTCGCAACTTATGCCCAATTAGCGAAAGGGTAATTTTTGAGTATTATTCCTGAGCGTACTCCTTACCACGCATTAAACGACTCTTGTCCAGGATACTGTCCTTGAAGCTATCTTCACCGGAAACTTCGACGATAAGCCGAAATTTGAAGGTATCCTATTAATCCAGGTTTAATGCTAATCCAATGCGAAGATCGCGACACATCATAATGGCTAAGAAGCGTTATCTCAACGATAAGTCCATGGACTAAAATCAAACTCACTGCGGCGACAGGTAGTCCCCCGTGTACATGTTGTAAACAGCCTATTTCGCAAAGAAATTCTGGAATACCTAGAAAAGCAAAACAAAGGTCTGCACGCGGCAGAGTGGGAAATAAGTGAATGACTATAAAGAACGAATCAAACAGCACCTGGCTACGAAACTAATGCTCATCACATGATATGGTTAAGCACATAATCAATAAAAGAGGTGAGTACTTGTTAGAATATTTATATGAAGATCGCCTGAATGTTATCAGAAATGAGGATAGTGCTGGTTTGTGACTAGAGCAAGGCAGAAGGTTTTTGATCTGACTATCATCAGGCAGTTAATAGGCAACAAAACTTTCAACTGGAATAAATCAAACGAACTTTCAATATCGGGTCACACGTATTGTACATAAATTTCAACGTACGGACATCTTAGAAGAGCATAGAATTCCACAGTTGAAAAATTAGGACAAATACAAGACACAACTCAGCGAACGGATTGCTCCAATGGACGATAAGATCTATGGTTCCTTCAGCCTATATCAAACTACGAAGGAATTGACGAAGATAATCATTTTCTTATTTGTATGAGGAAAGTTGTCCTCCCAAAACCAGGAAAATAACAGAAGCATACCGTGGTTTAAAAAAAGCTTGAAAAATTAAGAGCGAAAATCAGGAAGCTCTTTAACAAGTCAAAACGAGATAGTGACTGGGGCACTTTTAGATCCTGATACGAAATGAGCCTCCAAGATCCCAAATTAAGAGTCTTTCCGGTCTAAACCGCACTTTTGCCGACCGCTCCGGAGATAGGGTGTACGGAAATTTAACCTACAAGAACCTCATTTTTGGCGGTGCTGTCGGAATCTGTGAAGACGGGAATCTATATAAGTTTTCTCTAATCGTTGCCGATCATTTTGGCCGCGCTTTTACCGACCACTCAGGAGATAGGGTGAGCGGAAATTTAACCTGGAAGAACTTCATTCGTGGGGTTCTGTCAAAATGTGTGAAAACGGGAATTTATGTAAGCTTCCCCTAATAGTCGTCGATCATTTTGGCCGGGACTCCGTGTGGAGGCTCATGTAGTATCGATCCACCTACACAAAGTAAAACAAAGACAGAAGAGCCTCGAAGCAAACGACTTGGAGAGACTTTTTTCAAGGAGCCGCAGAAATCCTGAAGGCGAGGGGCAAAAGTACTGAACTGACACACTGAAAAAGCATAGCGGAGAGTACACGGGTGCGTACAAAACAGCAACAGTGATACTTAATATGCACTTTTCACTTTGTCACGGACTGAAAAGCAAATAGCTTTAAAAGGGATGTCTCGCATCGCCCTTCCAAAATTTTAGACTGGGCAATGAACTCCTTCCAGCTCTACAAGTCACCAGGAATGGATGGAATATTTCCTATTATTCTACAGAATAGGCAAGAGCCTGCTAGTATCCATTTCGCTGAAAAATCCTCGCAATAGTGGATTGATGGTTCCAGGATACTCGGACAGTTTGGTAATAGCAGGTGAAATTTGACGAAGTCCTCTGGGCCTTATACAAGAGGCGTTCCGCAAGGTGCAGTCATCGTGACAAGAAAAAGAAATAAAGGGCAAATGGAAATAAGGACCACTTTTTGGTTCGTGTACAATTTCCAGTTATAGCACTAAGCCAGCAGCCAAACAGGCATGAATCGTTTGGCACTTTAAAGGAGACAATTGGGGAGCACTAAACGAATTCTTCAGTACCAACAGTAATTTTAAATCTTCTTCTACAACTCGACTAATTGATGGTGCACCGTGATTGATCCTGTAGATAAAGCTAATTTATTAAGGTTCGTGGTAAACACAACACTATCACCTTATGGCCGCCATCCCCTCCCCCCCCATTCTGCAGCTAGTTTTTCTCTGCTTCTTTTACACTTTCGTGCACAGCTTATATCAAGAGAGCTCAAAATTTCCAAGTCAGCTGGCCCCGATGGCATCCTCCAAATTAACCGTAAAAAATATGTTCTTCTTCTTTGGCCAAGCCTCTTCGCAATCTTTTCCATATATCTAACTCTTCTGGGTGTTTTCAACGAATGTGGAAAGTTGTGAAAGTCCAGTCAATCTCCAAAATAGGAAGCAAAGAGAACTTCGCTAGCTACCGCTCGATAGTCATTACTTTAGTACTCTGGAAAGTAATCGAAACTGCTGTCAATCGTGAAATTATCCGAGATCTTCGGAAGATTTCTTAGTCTACCTGACTGAACATTGGAATTCCTGTATACATAAATATGGCGAAGTTAAACTGCTTGCACTAGATATCGCAAAGGCTTTTGACAGGGATTGGCATGATTCCATTTTAGTTAAGCTAACAGCTATCGCCTTTAACGTTTTTCGTGTCCAATGGATTAAGAGTTTTCTTTCTCAACGCACTATATAAGTTACATTAGGTGGCGTTTCAAACTTACTATCCAATCGATTCCGGCGTCTCCCAAGGTTCAGTCTTGTCTCCTACTTTATTCCTTATATTCATCAATGACCATCTGTCATCAACTCACATTCCAATCCGTTGCAGAAGGCAGTGCTCTTGATGACATCAATGAACTTAACTTTCTTGGCGCCTTACTGAAGTTTCCAAATGCAGCAAGTTAATTGTTTCGCTGAGCTCTGATCTAAAGTTAATCCTGGAATGGGACAGGAAGAACAGAGTAGAGTTTAACAAAACTAGAACACACTCCTGTCAACTATTCCTCAAGCGTAATGTTCTGTAAAAAATATTTTACGCATATAGATCTTGCTAACATTTACAAAGCAAACATTCAGCCTCGCTTAGAGTACAATTCGCGAATTTAAGCAGGGTCACTTAAAACACTTCTTGCGTTGCTTAATTGCATCCAGAAAAATATGTTCTGACTGATTGGTGCTAAAATCGTCACGTCTTGTATTAACTCTCTCCAGCATCGATGAAATCTCGGAGTACTCAGCATTTCTTATCTACTTGCAGTATGGAAATTCGCGAACTGTTAAGTTGAACGCGCACTTCACTACGTTGACAAGAAACCTTCTTCCTTCCGTACAGCAAAATATAGGCAATTTTTCATTTCTCGAACTAAAAAATTATGAAACGCGTTAACAGTCGATATGCTTCCTAAAGAATAGAACCCGCAATGCTTCAAGAGTAACGTCCATCGACACTTTCATATCTCTCCTCCCAAACTCTTTTAGTGGCCATTGTGCTCCTCCTTATTCCCCCTCAACAGTGCATTGAATTAAAGGGTGACCCCATAAGTTGATCTCGATACAATAAAAACTGAAGATCACCTTATACTTTGCAACGCTGCACATCTTCATCCAATCAAAGGCAAAATTGTCCATGATGAGAGAAGTTGTAAATGAGAACATGGACATAATAAGAAATCGAAAAAACAACTTACTCAGGCTGAGAAACGTAAACCATACAGATTTTCTGGAAATCTCATTCAAGGTGGGCCAATAACACACCAAAATTCGAGGCAGACAACATTCTATGATACCGATTGATCGAAGCCGGATGAAGGTACCGGAGTTGACATATGCGGACCTCGTAGTAGTATATCGAGATCACTGGGTTCATCAGACTGTGTTTCAAGCTGAATTGAACGATATATCCATCTGTACAGGCATTATCCTCGAAAGAAACTAGCCATTCTTAGGGACAGCCAGGTGGCAATAAAGTCACTGACTTCACACACCGTAAGCTCCGTGATGGACGCATAGCCATCATAGCATAGCCAGAAACAACACAGCTTGCGGAAAGGACCCTCAAAGGACACGTTGATAGATCCAGAATCCTTCTGTGCAATGAAAATCTCGACGAAACAACAGAAGAGCCATTATTGGACATCGGTTCCAAATCGTAGCTAATCAATTCCTACCAAGCCTTTCCTCCAAACGAGCTCATCAGCTGCTCCACTTGGACAGGAATAAGGCACGAATCATAAAAGAAATACTAACAGGACATTCACGCCTGAAAGAACAAATACCGACGACCAATGCAGATTTTGACCAATGTCAATTGAAATTTCTGAGCACATTCTAGCCAGCTGCGAGGCAATATCCTACCAACATCATAAGTGCTTTGGGGATACACTATATTTCTCAAGAAAATAAAACCGGGCGGGAAAATCTAGGACTACTCTAGGTAAGGCATAAAAACCACGCACTCAGCCCTTGTAGAATTGGATCCTTCGCCTCATAATGATATTCTAATTCTCTAATTCTAATTATTTGTGAACCAATTGGATGTCGAGCATTCAGCTTTCAGAAACTTTATAGATAAGTTTTTGGAGAGTGTAGCGGTACTCTAGATGTATTGGGAGTGCAAATTGAAAACTGTCTTTTTTTAAAAAAAAAAAATCGAGCCTTAGTTTGCAAAAATGGTTAAATATTTATTATTCAAAGCATTGCCCATCGCTAGCCACAACTTTTTCTCATCTATTTGGCAGCAAACGGATTCCGCGTCGAAAACACTGCTCTTCTTTTGATTTGGTTTTTTCGTAAAAATCGAAGTGCTGCTCAGCCAGACCATGCGTCATCGATCGGAATAGGTGGTAATCAGAAGGGGTGATATTTGGAGAATGCAACAGGGATGGTAGGATGTCTCATTTTGGTGTTTCCAGGTAGATTTTCCAACTTAAGCAGCATGTGGCCGAGCGTTGCCGTGCAGTAAAATCACTTTGTCGTATCTCTTTTGGTACTGTGGTCGTTTCTCCTTCAACGCTCGGCTCAAACGCATCAATTGTAGTCAATAGTGATCTCCCGTGATGGTCACTCGGTTTCAGCAGCTCATGAGATACCACAAAAATTTTCTCTCTTCAACCACCTTGCCAGTACTCAATGTCAAAATCACCGTTCTTGAAGCCTTAAAGCCACTCACGAAATGTTTACCACTAAGAGCAGCCTCAACGTAAGTGGTTGACAGCATTCGATGCGCCTCAGCTGTAGTTCTTTTTAAATTGAAGACAAAAAGCAGAACTTCCCGCAAATCTCGTGAAAATGGCTAAAACTTCAACATATTCACGCACAAAAAAAGTATTATGACACCGATAAAACTTCGCAAATCTAATGAGCAGTTAATGACAGATATCTAAGCTTACCTAATGACGTTTCTGATCCGCCATTGTTGATTATCATTGCTGCTGGACCATTTATTGGGAAATGGCGAGTTTTAATATGCAATCCCGATAATTAGATTTAGTTACATACACTAGAAAATGATATATTTCAAAGTCTGTAAAAGATTGAATAATGACATTTGTATGGGAGGTGATGAAAGAAATGGGGTGAAAACAATGGTATAATTTTTGAAAATGTTATTACAGTTGGTACGAAAACTTTTTGAGCTAAATTTTATGAACGCAGCGTATTTGTATAGGAGGTGGTAAAAGGAGTGGAAGAATTTGGTCGATTTTGAAAGTACTAATTAATATTCTCATGTGTATAGTCTACGCCAATTTTAAAGTCGAAAGCTCTATCTAGTACTTGTATGGAAGGAGATAGTAAAAGTAAGACATTCCGGACAACCTTTTCGAAATTTTGAAATCATTTTGTGGAAATTTTAAAACCAGATTTTTTGGTCAGCAAAAAAAATTTGAATTTAAATTTGTTGGTGGGTGGCATGTTGGTCAAAGCGAAGGCCGCAAGTTCAAATTCCGATCGACGAATAATTCCAGCACGCTACCTGCTTGAGCATACCTTGGTGGTCCCTTCAATCAACGAAAATGAAAAGGTTCTTAGATAAAGGGTTGTGCGAAGGGCCAACAATGAGTAATGAAAATGTTAAGGAACCTGAAGGTCAGGAGGCCAAGACCCGATTTGGGAAGAAGTAGATGCCTATGCAATAATTTCCATTTTTTTTAAAACCATCTAAAAAATGTGAAAAATTTAATAAATTGTAATGTACATCGCACAACTCTACCGCACAACAACGTATTTTCTTTAAGATTGTCCCGCAATTTTTTTCTATTTCTTTTCCCAAAGCTTGAACAATAAATTGCTTTGTATGATTTCGTTGGCGGTGAACGATGTACCTTACCCGAAATCCAAATGAAAAAACCGAAAATAAAATACTCGTATGAAGTAGATTAGAGCAAAGTGGGTTTACGGGTTAAAAAGGTAAAATAACGTGTATTCACACAAAAAAAACGATATTTTTCACTGACAAAAAAACTTAACCAATTTTTATACGGTATGAGTTTTCTTTCAGAGCTATTTTAAAAAGGAATATAAGGCTCCGGGTATACATATACGCGCGGTGACAAGGGAGCAAACAAATAAACAAACAAAATTTGTTTCAAACTGAGGAAGGAGAATTTTACGTTATTTGAAATCGAGTACGATATCAATATCTTCTCAACTTTTCGGCATATTTGGATGTAGAGAGCACAGACACAAACTATGATGTTTTTCATTTTTGAATAATTCATGAATGTGGAGGATTTGCTAAGAAGAACTATTTCGCCAAGATCAAAAATAAAAAATCATTAATGCAAAATTAAATTTTTTTACGTTTTTCTGTAGGTTTCATTACAATGTTGTGTGTGTTCATCTTTCGCTTCATAAAATATAATTGAATACACAGAATAATAAGAGTATTTTTTTTAAATATTTTTGAAATTAAAATATTCCAATAAATTTAAATGTGTTTTTAGACCAAGGGGTCTAATCCTGTAGATGCAATCTGAAAATATCGATACTACTAGTTTTTGTGAATTACCATAAGAGACAGCAAAGTTGAAGACATGGTCAGTAACAAGGCTTCTCATCGAAAAAGTTTTTAAATTTGGATAATTTTTTATAAATTATTTTTTTTTTTTAAGAACTGGAAACTATGATACATTTCCTTCTGTACCCAAGTTAAAAAAAAACTAAGACTTGAAATTTTGAAGATATTATAAATAAGTGCTAAAGTTAACAAATCTTCAAACTCTATTATGTTCAATCCAAGAAAAACAATTTATGAATACAAATTGTAAAACTATTGAAAAAAACATAACGTTGAGTTTAATGGTTAGTTACATTAATTTCCAATTTAGTCATTTCTTTAAACTAGGCCGCAAATTTATTTTATGATCAAACTACCAGCAGAACACGACAACTTTTTGCATTGCACCTCCTTCGCAATTTCCTCATAACGCAAAACCCATCTCTCTAATTAAGATTTACACATTACTTGCGATTAAAACCGAACTGCAATATTTTCCATTTCAACTAACACGGTTAGATATAGTGCGGGCAGTTCCTGCGACCAACCCCATCATTTTAAATATAAAAATAAACTACAATTTAACATTTAATATTATGGTGTAAAAAAAAACACAGTAAAGTATGTTAGCTACTTACATTGCAAGTTCCTCGATTCCCAGCGAATGAAGAACGGTTGGTAAGCTCGGCAACGAGTGGCATGTCGTTAATTTCTTTTGTCGTGGATAATAAAGTGTTAGTACAATGCAACTTTCCTCACGTGTCGTCAATCCACCTGTCGTGTGATAGAATCGAGACCGAAAAAATAGTGAAAAAGAGAAGAGAAAAAATATAAATTATAACTCGGATACGAAAGGGATGAAATAAAAAAACTAGGAAATTTCTTACGAAAAATATCACGCAAGGAATAAAACTTCATGTAATGCACAGGTGAGCACCGTGGAAAACAAAATAAAAATAAAACAACCCAATCTACCTTTAAAACATGAAATTGCAACGACAAATATTTGTCCTCTTGTCTTCCGTAAAGTAGAAAAGTTTTATTCCGGCCCTCCCGAAATGAAAGGATTGCGGCGTAGTAAGTAGGGGTTTTACGATCATAAATAAATTAGGAAGCAAAAGAAGAGCAACAAGGACTACAAGCTGCTCGAAACAATCCAGCTAAACTACTATCAAACTACATTAAGGTTTTTTTTTTTGGTTTTTGTTTTTACCTAAGGTAATTGCTTTCCGTGACGAACTATCGTAAATGCATTCAGCAATAAGCCTATCGCCCGGCATTGAACGTATCGGGACGGGTAACCTTCGATATTCCTGATAATTTGGATCGATATTGCTATCATGTGCGATTGGAGGTAGTTCTTCGTTTCGTCGTATCTAAATATAAAGAATAGATGAGATAAGATCAGATTAGATTGAAGAATGGCCAATTTGTGGTACAATTTAGATAAAAGTTGCATTTCAACTCACCTGTCTCAATTTCACTTCTTTTCCAATTAAATGTGTCTGCATCATTACACCGAAAATGTTGATTCCTTGCGATGGAAAAGCATATCCTGTGCAATCTTCTATGCATTGTCCTTCTGATATGACACGTTTTTGTCCTGGCGGGATTATATGGCGCCAATTAGGATCCATTCCTGGGGGAAAAAATTAATTCATTTTAAGCCGTTTCTAATATATTAGTTTATTTCAAGGGGTTTTAAACTCGAAAGCTATATTGGAATTTCACATGAAATTATTCTAATCGAATCGATTTTCACTTTCCCAAAGAACAAAAGTTTTCATATTTCTAAGAACAAAATAAATTAGAAACGCACAATTTAACCGAAATCCCCTGCCTTGCAACCCATGGTACAACTCTTTTCTCAGTCTTTGAACAATTAAACCCAGCTTACAAATGTAAGGAATAAAAGAAAACAGCTCATGGGTACATAAACTAACAATTATTAAAGGTTCAAGGACATCACAAAAAAAAAAGATAAGAAGCAAAGCAATTAAACATCCATCAAAGCTATCGAACGTTATTTAAGCCCTTTAGGAAATTAAGAAGGAATTTTCTTTGATTAATTGTTCGAGTTTATTAAGTAATTAGAAGCTTACCGAACAGCAGCAATTTTGAGGTGACTAGATATATCATTAATGACACAAGAGTATGGAAGTAATTTATAACTATTTTGCATAGAAATAATTAAAAGAAAAATATTGGTTTGTTGTAAGAATTTTTGGAATATTCCAGGATATAAATATAGTAGGCAGCATAGAAATTTATACAGTGATGACCATTAATTCTTAACAATTTAGTAAATATAAATTCAAGTGTGTATTCCGGGGTCTGATTGATAACTATCAGTGTTTGAAGACAGATGGCGCCATTGACGTCAAATCTGAACGTCATTGATTATTGTCATCTTTCAACTGACAACTGTCAGAATTTCATCTAAAATAGCATACAACAGGACGACAATTGTGCGTAAAGCTCAATAATGCATAGTCTAAATGAAACATAAATTTTCATAGCTTAAGGAAATTTTGTATGGGGAGTGATGGAAGGGGTGATGGCATTAACAGGAGCGAGCCAACTACTTTACGGAGGGGGGAGAGCTAAAAAACAAGAAAATACATAGACAATGAATACGAAATACTCCAAAATCTGAAAAATTTGGCACGCCTCTGGCCATTGAAGTATTTTTTTTTCACATGAAGCTTTCAAAATGTTTTACACAAAATATAAACTTCAAAAACAAATTTAATAGCTAGCTACATATTGTTCAGTTTTTATAGAAGGTGTTAGTAGCAGTGAGCCGTTTATAATGTTTTTTTTTAGAAATAGCTAAAACCATCATGCAATTGACATGCTTTAATTGCAGATAAGTAGCATTCGGATGGACGGACAGACGGACGGACAGACGGACGGACAGACGGATGGACAGACAGACTGACAAACGGACGGATGACCATCCAATTCTGATATTTTTGAGAGATAACACGAAGGTTTGGTGAATATTTTCACAGTGCCTTTCGAATTGAAAGGAAATATTTTTGGATTTCACACTGTTATGCTTTTTTAAATGTGACGTTTCGGTTTCTAGTGAGACTGTTGCGGCAACACTAATAACATCTCAGGCGAGCTTTCGCTCGTTTAAAAGTAGTAGCTCGAGAACCGTCATCCGAAGTGCACACTTAGCTCGTTAAATAAAGAATTGTGAAAATCGTAAGTAAGCGTGTTTCTTTTGGTCAAAAAACCTCAGTTTTTCCCATCCTGCATCAGCAATCACAGGATCTTGGAGTTCTCTAAACATTCTGGTCCGTCGAGCCGAATTCTGTGAAAGTTGCTTCAATTTGGAGAAGAAATTTAAGTTTGAACAAAAGAAAACCAGAAATTTCTTGGACATTAAAACGGTTCATACTCTCTCGCGAAAAAACTATTACGGTTACAGAAAACCAGTTCGGCCTCTATCAAAGTGTGCGTGCAGTTGTTCGGTTCAACGTCAGTACATTCATATCGTTCGTTGATTCTGAACGCGCAAACATCATCGTGCTTCCTTTAAAAAATAGTTTCTTTATTGTGATGACGAAACCGAAAACCAAGACAATTCCACGTTAAAACTCAAACTAAAACTTAAAATTCAATTGAAGCGTCGTGAAAGCTAACTTGTCGGTCATTTCCAATTTAAATTGCGTCCGTGTCGTATCTTTTATCGTAAGTACGTGCAATTAATAACCTCAAAATGGCAGAGTTCATTACAAAACAAAATGAGCTATCAATCGTGCTGTTATTAATTTAGGAAAGCTAGAATTAGCAAAACGTACGCCAATGGTAGCACAAACTCGCATCGACATTTTGGATGCCAACTGGCAAAAATTTAAATCTCTCGATGAACAGCTAATCAAATTTCCAATGGAAAAAAGAAAAGAGGAGCCGTACTTCATCAATGACCTCTACGGACAATGCGAAGAGGCATACGCCACAGCTAAATCGGAAATGCTTATAACACTCAAGAAGTGGCAATCGAAAGAACCGGCAGATCGCAAAGCATCGGAACACCAGCCTCTAATATCAAAAACTACTGCATACTCTCGTCAACTTCCAAAAATTAATCTACCCACATTTTCTGGGTCATATCGAGAAAATGCAATACCTGAAGACGAGCGTGACAGCTGAGGCATCTCAGCTTATTAAAAATATTGAAGTAACTGGCGATAACTTCGAGCGGGCATGGGAGACTCTCGTTTCGCGATACAGCAACAAACGTGTCCTCAATGACACATATCTCGGTGCGTTATTCTCTGCTCGACAAGTACTGCAGGAATCGTTGTCTGAACTCAAGGCTTTACTTGGTGATATCAAAGAAGCAGTTGAGGCACTCTCTGCTCTGGGAAACCAAACGGAACATTGGGATCCGATACTCGTCTATTTAGTTGTGCGAAAACTGGATGCGGACTCGTTGAAAGATTGGGAAAAGCAAATCGGGACAAAGCAGAGTCCTGCTACGTTCGCCGAACTGGAAGAATTTTTGTTGGGACGTGTTCACGCGCTAGAAGCGGTCGAACGGGTGACTTCGTCAAGCAAAGCACGCTCCAACACCGGAGGTAAGTTTCACTCCAGTGTAAGGTCACATCAGGTAAGCGCGGAAAGAAACAGCTCCAAAAATTCAAGCTCATCCAAATGCGTACTTTGCTGTGCGTCACATTATCTTTCATCGTGTCCGGAATATCGAAACAAGACACCAGAACAACGTCGGGAATTTGTTACTAGTAAAAATCTTTGTTTTAACTGCCTTGGACCTCACCAGTTTCGAAACTGTCGAACAGTAAAACGCTGTCAAGTCTGTGGAAATCCACATCATACGTCTATTCATCGGTCGCACAATGCGAGTCATCAAGCCAACGGCAATCACATCACACAGAAACAAAATTCGACTTTGCCGTCAGCGTCCACGGAATCCAAGATCAACTCAAACGAAAATTCTTCGCAGCAAAGGGAACAAACTCAGTCGGGTTCATCATATCATGTTGCGTTATCGAGTTTCGTAAATCATACTCCGGCATTACTAGCTACAGCTCTCGTTAACGTTACTTCGTGTTACGGCGAGCAAACCGAAGTACGAGCACTTCTTGATCAAGGTTCAGAAGTGTCATTTATGACAGAATCGCTGGCGCAGCCATTAAATCATCCTCGGCGTCGTGTGTTACTTCCAATCAGTGGTATCGGCGCCCAACAATCATGTTCATCTCGTGGACTGATGACTCTTGAGCTCAAGTCGCGATGCAGACCATCATTCTCACTTCTCGTTAACGCATATGTGCTTGCGAAACTCACCACTTATCTCCCGCCAATTCAAATGTGTAAAAATATCTGGCCACATCTTCAGGACTTGGTTCTCGCGGATCCAGGATTTCTAACATCTAGAGAAATTGGTCTTGTTATTGGCGCGGATGTATATAGCTTCATTCTGGAAGAAGGACTGCGAAAAGGTGATATTAGCAGCCCTGCGGCTCAGCAAACTGCTTTTGGATGGATCCTTTCAGGTCCAATTTCAGCAAACCAGTATGTAAATCTCAGTAATTATCCTGCTCAAGGTATGCAATGCTCTATCGATCATGATCTTCTTGACATTTTGCAGCGATTTTGGATTCAAGAAGAAATAGAATCAGATCCAAAGTCGCAACTTTCTGACGAAGAAACTCACTGCGAGCAACATTATTCAGAAACTCACTCTCGCACACATGAAGGACGTTACATTGTACGACTTCCTCTACAACAGCTCCCGACTACTCTTGGAAATTCACACAGTCCAGCGCTGTATGCACTGTTACGTCAGGAGAAAAGGTTTTCGAAGGACTCATCGCTTAAAACGGCTTACTTTAATTTTTTGGCTGAATACGAAAACCTCGGTCATATGACTTCTGTCTCTAACGCCACTTCGGAACCGCGCTACATATATTATTTGCCGCATCATGCAGTCATCCGTGAAACTAGCTCGTCCACTAAAGTGAGAGTGGTGTTTAATGGATCACAGCGGTCGAACTTAGGCTTCTCTATCAATGATTTCCTTCAAGTAGGACCTAAAGTGCTAACTGATCTCGCAGAAGTACTAACTCGTTGGCGTCGCTACGCTTATGTCTTCTCAGCGGACATCGAGAAAATGTACCGCCAAATTCAAATTCACCAAGATGACTGGGACCTGCAGAGGACAAGTCCAGAGAAACCTCCTCGTGAATTCCATCTTCGCACTGTCACTTACGGGCTAGCGTCTGCTCTGTATCTTGCTATTCGGACTTTGAAGCAACTTTCAATCGACGAAGGTGAGCGATATCCTCTCGCCACAAACATTATTATCAAGCTTATCGAAAATTTCCTAAATTATAAATTAATAAAAAAAAAGTACAAAATTAATGAAGCATAAGAGTGTGCAATCCGAAAATCTTTCCTTTCAAATAATACAAAATTCTGTATCATTCAATTTTTACTTCGAGCCTTATTTCTTAGCATTTCGAATTTGTGACAAGCTTATAAAACTCTCAAATTTCATCTTCTTCCTCACTACAGCCCACGTCGGGCCTTGGCCTCATAACCTTCCGGTTCCTTAAAAATTTGTAATTTCATTACTTATTGTGGAAAGGTTTTTAGACCTTCTCCCTACTCTATGTCTACGAATTTTTCATTTCCGTGGATTAAGGTCACCAAGGTATATCTAAGCAGGCAGTGCGCTGGAATTATCAGGGGTTGGAATTAATTCGTAGCGTTTTACAAAAGGTGACGTTACTCAAGTATCCGTAGTCACATATATAAAAGCAAATATTCTCCATAAAGCTACTGTCATGGCGCATATAGTCCACTGAACGACATTTCTTTATCGAGTTTATAACATTTTGTTGTGCGTCATCAAACACATCAACGTTCGTGCCCGAAAATCTGTTTTTGCGGGGAGTGTTGCTTCATTACTTCCACATGAAGAAAAATGCCGCGGAAAGTTATCGCATTTTAGTAGACGTTTATGGTGAATATGCTCTAGCTGAGCAAACGTGCAGAAAGTGGTTCGCTCGGTTCAAAAAGGGAAATTTTGGCTTGGAAGACAAGGAGCGTCCCGGACAGCCGAAAAAGTTTGAATATGAAGAATTGGTGACAATGCTCGATGAAGACCCGTGTCAAACGCTTGCACAGTTGTCAGAATCGCTTGGAGTTGACTTATCGATGGTTGGAAAACGCCTCAAAGCCCTTGGAATGATACAAAAGCAAGGAACGTGGGTCCCACATGAGTTGAAGCCGAGGGACGTCGAACGGCGTTTAGTCATCTGTGAGCAACTGCTTTAACGGCAGGCAAGGAAGGGATTTTTGCATCGAATCGTCACTGGCGACAAAAAATGAGTGAGTTACAACTATCCTAAGCGCAAAAAATCGTGGGGTTTGCTCGGTCATGCATCAAGATCATCGCCAAACCAGAATATTCATGGAAAGAAGATCATGCTGTGCATATGGTGGGACCAGCTGGGCGAAATCTATTATGAGCTGCTTCAACCGAGTAAAACCATCACTAACGACCTCTACAGACGTCAACTGATGCGTTTGAGCAAAGCATTAAAAGAACAGTTCCCCCAATTTAAGGATCGACATGACAAGGTGATTTTGCTCCACGACAATGCCAGACCCCATGTTGCAAAAGTGGTGAAAACTTACTTAGAAACGCTGAAATGGGAGGTTTATCCCACCCGCCATATTCACCAGACATCGCTCCATCAGATTTCCACTTGTTCCGGTCCATTGCGAATGGCTTGTTAGAGCAGCACCGCGACAACTACGAAAGTACCAAGAATTGGATCGATTCATTCATCGAATCTAAAAACGAAGAATTCTTTCGACGTGGTATTCGTGCTTTGCCAGAAAGATGGAAAAAGGTAGTAGAAAACGATGGACAATACTTTCAATAAAACCACTGTAATAATAATTTCAGAATAAACCATCAAACTTTGCAAAAAAATGCTACGAATTAATTCCAACCCCTAATACATATGACATCGACCGGGATTTGAGTTCACGAGCTTCGCATAGTAAGACCAACACGCTACCCACTAGGCTACACCGTAGCTTAGATTTCATTTAGAATATTAATATTCGTGGTGTACTTGTGTTTTGATAGCCGTAGGAAGTGAGCAAATTTAAGTTGATTTCTACCCATGAACAATGCGAATCTTGTTTTTGAATAGAAAAACGTATGGAGAATAGTCGTATGGACAGTTTATGAGGATTTTTCACAGTGGATGACAAGCATCTGATAGATATTCGTTCAATAAATTCAAGCACCCTCAAAATGATCAATCAAATAATGACATGGAATCGGCCGACCAGTGAGATTGATGGCATCTATTTTGAACGTGTGCAGACAGCCCTAAGATTTGGCCATGACAAAGCCATTGGCAAGATGGATGTCACGAATGCAACAAGCGGAATCGAATGGCCACTACAAAGCAGAGCTTGGGCCATCTTAATGACTTGAAAAATATAGAATATAATTTTAATAATGATAGTATCTAGCTCAATACATGATTGAGTTATTATTATTTTATATCGGGAGTACAGATTGAAACCCGCTGTTTGCTAATAGATGGCGCCAGCAGTAAATGCTGATCAACAATCACGGATCGGAAACGTCACGCGGTAAACTAAGGCATCTATCAACAACTCCTCATCATTAGATTTGTGAAGTTTTATCGGCGTCATATACTTTTTTGTGAGCGAATATGTCGAAGTTTGAGCCGAATAAGCGTAATTTGCTAGAGTGTAGCCCAGTGAGTGGCGTGTTAGCTTTACAAATTCAAATTCCGGTCGACGTAATATAATTCCCGCACGCTACCTACTTGGACATACCTTGGTTACCTCAATCTACGAAAATGAAATATTCGTAGATATAGGGTTGTGCGAAGGGCAAACAACCCATCCACTATAAATAATGAAAAAAATGTTAAGGAATCAGGAGGCCAAGGCCTGATTTGGGCTGTCGTGCCATTGTAGAAATGTAGAAGCGTATTTTGTGGAAAATTTTTTACCTTCAAAAAAATCTTGGGTTGAGGCGCGTCGAATGATTGTTTAAACTTGTGGTGAGGGTGCTATTAGTGAAAGAGCGTGTCGTGAGTGATTTCAACGCTGCAGGAGCGGCGATTTTGACGCCGAGGACTGGCATGGCGGTGGAAGAGAGAAAATTGGGCTGTTGAAACCGAGTGAAACCATAACGGGAGACCAGAATCGACTATAATTTCTCCGTTTGAGTCGAACATGGAAGGAGAAATGGCCATAGTACTAAGAGAGACACGAAAAAGTGATTTTGCTGCACCACTTTCGGCAACATGTTGCTGAGGTTATGAAAATCTACCTGGAAACGCTGAAATGGGACGTCCTACCTCACCCGCCGTACTTTCCAGACATCGGCCGTTCCGACTACCACCTATTCCGATCGATAACGCATAGCCTGGCTGAGCAGCACTTCCATTCTTACGGAAAAGCCAAAATTGGGTCGTTTCGTGGATTCGTTCAAAAGAAGAGCGAGTTTTCCCGCATGCTACCAGAAGGATGGGAAAAGCTGTGGCTAGTGATAGGAATAATAAATATTTAACCAATTTTTTACAATAAAGGCTGGAATTTTGAAGGAAAAAAAACGGCGACGATTTGTACTCCCAATATATTAATACGTGAGCATCGAAAATTGTCAGTTTTTGTATTTATTATATAAGGAGGGGAATGAAACTTATATCATTAAAAATGTAAGATGTGCACATACTAAAAATAAAAATAAAGTGGGAACATAAAAATGGGATCCCATTTCAGTACGACATATGTCCAATTCTGCTTGACTTCGGTGATCGGATGAGTACCTGTAGGTCCAATGCACTGCATTGAGCTTTTACGCCAGCATTAATGTGGAAATGGAAAAGTGTTTAATTGAAGAATGCCTAATATTAGGCGGCGGCATACTGAAAGCATCTATCGAAAGCAAAAACCAGCAACAGCAATCTCCAAAGTTTTAAGGCTTCCGAACTTCCATTGGCGTCCATTGACTTACAAGATCAAAATCAAAGAATGTGGTATTTTGAATGAAATTTAAATGTAAGATTTAAGAATTTGTGAACCACTAAATTCTTATTAATTATGTCAAAAACAAGATGAATTTCGTTATCTTATACATACTATTGGTCGAATTTCGACCACAGGTGACTCTAGTTAATATTATTATTTATAGAGGAACACGTGAGAGCACTGTGACGTTTTCGACATATTGTGTGCTTATTACCTCTTTAACCTACCACAACTTGATAGCTTCGGCTAATTTAGGTATGTCTAAGTTAGAGTTACTGTATAGAAACGGACTCTCTTTTATTAGAATTTAAACACCAGGTTCCAGCACAGAGCGGGGAATTTTTAAATCGAAGATTTCAGTATTTTACCTTATTTTCTGCGATCGATTCTCTTTCTATTTAAAGTTTTGGGACAAGTATAAATTTAAACTCCCGAAAAATACAATTCAGCTCGTTTTTAGTGATAACGCATTCTTTTATTATCTTTTCAGTACGAGCTGTCATTTGTCAACTTTTTGAATATCAACGAGTGACAGCTAGATTAACGTTTTTAAACATTAACTCTAGTATAAGTTAGCCATTTTAGCTAGTTCATTACTTTTTCTAGAAGATATTGGTTTTTCCTTGTAACTGCTTCGCAATGACATAGAATGTGTTACGTCGTTTCTGAGTTATTAAGACAGAGGAGGTAAATGTTGTTTTCAACTAGCCCCATATTTTTGAGGTGGTGATTTACACCACTGTGGCCCGTCATGAGGCCAATGAGAGAACCGGAATCACTCTTGCTTAGTTTTAGAATTTCCTTCAACTTGTTTTCTGTGGAAGGATTAATTTTGTGGAGACTGATAAACCTGGAAATCTATTTCAGTAGATTCCATTCCAAGTATAAGGTTGTAATGTCCTTTTGTTTTTCCGTAATATGGCTTCCAATCAAACAATTTCCTGTTAAGGTCCCCTATAGAAACATAGAACAAAAACAGTTCTCTTCCTCAAGTCGCGTTTCTACCGCATTCATGATCCATGGTTGACCAACCCAAGACGTCTTCTTTGAGTATTATAATCCAAAGCTTCTTTGGCGATTTTTCACTCTGATTTCCTCAAAGGGTGACCGATTCACGCTACTTCCGCAATTGAATCGCAATGCCTATTTCAGTTCATCCAGTTGAACTCAAAAGTTAATCGTTGCATATGACTTCTGGCTAATATATCCCTTAAATGCGTCGGAGGCATTGCTTCACAAAAGTTTGCAGTTTCTTGGTAATTCGATCATTGTAATACAACATGGATTTGACGCGACAAATACTCACAGCGTCATGCGAAGGGAGATCTTACTTAAGCTCCAGAAAGGGAAGAGGATACCGTAGGCTTGACGAGCTTTATTTATACGAGCCTTAATATCCCTTTCGGCTCCGCCGTCCATGTTGGCAATGCTTCCGTGATAACAAAAATCTTGCACCTCTTCCACATCTTGCCCGTTAAGAACAATCGTAACAGACATACATATGAAAATAAAAAGCGCCCACTTTGACAGGTTGACCAAACTCTCTAGGGAGTCTTATTCGTTCATAGAGTAACTTTAGTGGCTACTACCTACCTCTGCGATAGAGGACGGGATAAGAATAGATTATGGCTAACTATTTTGCACCACCGCTAAAATTACCAAATCATTCATCAACATTTAGAAAATCGACAGCCTATCTAACTAATTACATTTAATCAATAAAAATTAATATTTCAAAACAACTACACGAACAACGTGTGACCGAAAACAGACATTGCTGAATTATTTAAAATTGAAAATTGCGTGCCAATTCGAATTCGATGATAGCTCGAACTGACCATGTTCACCCCGATAATATCGAGTTTCTAACGAGCAAACTTCTCCCTCCCTATCCCCCTACATCCCATTTCTCAACCGACAACCTAATTTAAACGTTATAATTCATCTCTAAATTATTCAAAACAAATTGATTGCAAACTCATGTGCATGTCTCTCAGTGTTGGTTTATTGTTTGTATTCCACACATCCCTACTCACTCACTGATACACTTTAAGAATTAAAAAAACAAAAATTATTAACTTTACTCACCAATTGACAATACACCGGCATCGTTTTTCCTCAACGCGTGTGTAAAGTAAATTTTTAATCCAGAATTATCGACCATTTGACGCGCGTGCAATTTCGTAAAGTCCGGATTTGGATTACTATAGTGGGTTTCCATCAGGTAGTACTTGGCCTGTCGCGATTCAAGCGGATATCCTGCTTCGTCCGGATATGTAAAGCCCTGTAAAAGTGGGTATTAAGGAAAATTTATAAGTCGAGTAAATTTCTTAGAAAAAAAAATACACAAGCAACATAATTAAACTGTAATGAGTTTTCCTCAGGGTAAGGCCCCAAAAACCCTACAAAAAAAAAAAGACGTTTCCTTGTTCAGTTTCACGAGACGATTGTCTACTTAGTAACCCATTGAAAAACCTCCTCCACCCACAACTGCCTCAAAAAGGTACGCCAGCAAACTTAAGGAGAAAGTCAAGAAAAGGTAATTCTCTTCCCACTTGATTCTTTCTTTCTAATGTTTTTTTTTCCTTTTTCCTTCATGTCTACCATGCAATAAGAAATTAAACAAGAAAATAAAAAAAATACTTAACTAAGTATGGCACGAAAAAAAACAAACGAACTAACATACTTTTAAACGTTAAGTTAGATTGCATTAAATCTTTCTCTTACCTCAGAACCACGAGCCCATGCAGCCACAATTGCATTGCACGCTAATGGCAAATTGAAGGGTTTAAGGCATTGTCGGCCCTGCTCGCGAGACATTTGTTCCAACTCTGGTGCATTACCTTGGCACTCGTACAGGATAACATGCTGCAAGTATTGCAGACTTGATGCTGAATCGATTACGGGTTCATACTGAAAAAAAAAAAAAAAAAAACGCATTAGAAATGTAAGGATGAAGAAATTAAAAATGGAACACGAACTAAACAAGTATTTTAAAAATTCAGTTTTCAATTAGAAAATACAAAGGATTTCAAAATGTCACGAAAATGGGCAGTAGTGAGAAATTTCGAAGCAATTTCTATTATGCATGTCATCTTCCTTCGCACGAATCTGCAAATGTTAGACGCATGTCTCAAATCCGTG
Organism: Chorisops tibialis; assembly: GCA_963669355.1. Lineage (NCBI taxonomy): Eukaryota > Metazoa > Arthropoda > Insecta > Diptera > Stratiomyidae > Chorisops > Chorisops tibialis. The sequence continues at coordinate 162,552,428 of OY770263.1, read as the reverse complement.
CTATTACATGGTTGAACCACATGGAAAGTTAGGACAGTTAGGCTTACCAAGAAACTGCAAACTTTCGTGAACTAATGTTTCCGACTCATTTTAGGCATATTCTGGCCAGATGCGATCTCCAACGACGAACTTAAGAGTACAACCGGACTAAAATAGGCACTGAGATTCGCTCCATCTACCCTCTCCCAAACAAAATGACACAATTTCGGAATTCAATAATAAACACATTTCCTTGAAAAGTGTAAAAGCTATTGATCTGTAATTTTGAATATATTATTTTTATACCAATTCAAATTTACGGTATAAAAATTATTAATCCCCCTATTCCTTCTACCACCTCCCATACAAACTGCATTTTTTCCTGAAATACTCTAAGCCAATTTATTCTGTACCTATAAAATTTATCGAACGAAATTGTCCACTAAGATTTATCGTTCGTTCGCTCGTTCGGAAACATAGGCCAGCGTTGCGCCCATCCTAGATTACGGCCAGATCCAGCTATGTTCCTGTTATATGAAAAACACATGGATATTGCTGTAAGGATATTGGGAAAAAATGGATGAGGATGAGAACAGACCTGGCGGTCACCGCTGCAGTCCACGAAATTCCGCGGAATTCGAACTCACATCCGAACGAGAGGAGGTAGATAGTACAATGAAGTCGCTCAATATAACTTATCCCAACTCCGCCTTGCCCGCATGGCGCTCGTACAAAAAGTAAAGTTCGCAGCCCTGAACCCGTCATCCACCAGCTGATCCATTAAAACCGAAAATGGAACTCAAAACCCCCAACGCAACCCCGCTTCAAAAATTCCCAGAAGCGCCCGAACAAAAACTTATGGTGACAGTCCCGAATGGCTTGGTGATAATTGACCCCTCAAAAATGGTCGAAAAAGTACCCTCGCTTGAGAGGGGCAAGAGAAGATATTTCTATACTCAAGTACCTAAAACCTGAGCTATACGAATCACCCCGCGCAGGCCACGGTCCACTCAGGTGCACAGAAATCTCGCTCTAGACCACCATTCCGCTCCATGCACATCAAAAAGATGCATGAGCCCGCAAAACCTGAACCCCAAAACCCAAAAAACACTCAATGTCCTCGACATTCCGATCTATCGAATTTTCCAATTTTGGCCGACAATCCGTTTCCAGTACCTCTTTTGGACCCCACTGGAGACAAACATCAATACACTTCTCCACCTCCCACATAAACCAATCCGAATATCGAGCTTCAGACCACCATCCGCACTCGCAGTAGAAACACCTGCGAGCGCAGTCCTCGATACCATCCCTCCTCCGCCTCACCCCACCCGGCACTCCGAAAACCTAGGCAACGGAACTCGCTCAGCTCGTCGACCATCCACCCAAAAATTAACCTCCCCCTCCCCTCGAGAATCTCGGAGACATGAGCCCATACGTACGCCGAACGACGGATAGCACACAGTCGGACGGATCCTTTCTCTTCTCGCATTTATAGACCAATCCAGCCATGAAACGCAAAAAAAAAACATCTTCAGAGCAGCAAATCCTTTTTTCTTTCATTTTCGCGTCGATCACAAAACCTCACTATCAGAACAACAAAGTAAAATCAATTTTATGACCATGGAACTATTATTTGAGAATAAGTTTCGTGGCCCTAGCATTACATTATCATTAAATTCTCTGGTAACCTGGGTGTGAAGATAAATAAGCGGTTAAGCAGGTATAACAATCTCAACGATAGGTCCATTCTAAACCCAATTTTATGACCCCAGGCAACCAAAAGGATACCATTCGTTATTTGAAGAATATGGGAAATCCACCCAGGAAAGACGTTCTCTTTGACTTAAGACACAGGGTCGAAAACATGGTAAGGACACTTGCCCTTACAAGGACTCGAAAAATTATCAAACTCCTGCAATACAAGACTCCTCGCAACGACGTATAATTGCTGTGACAAACGTCCTTCTGCCGCTGTCCCTCCGTTCGACCTACACCAACCTGAGAACGCTTCGTGTCAGAAACCTCAGACCCTGCACACGCCACCCCCGTCCGAAAAGCAAAGTCAAGCTCATGAATAGGCCAAACCAGCAATCAAATAAGATTGGAAATAAGAAGGCGTGCACCTTTCCGCCTCCCCCCACACAAACCCTTCACCAACACACACTACACCAAGGATCCATTCCAATGTCCCCACCCACTCCCCGCAAACCACAAAACGAGAGCGACACGAACGAAATTCAACTTATACGATTAGCTTTTCTAAACCCCCCCCCCCCCCCCATGAATGCTACTAATCACATATCAAATGCATGATATTTATAGCTATTTATGAAAAAATTGTTAAAAACCCTCATTCCATACACCACCTTCCATATAAACTGTAAAATTCACTAAATCCAATACACTAATTTTCTCAGTACCAATTAAATTTTTTAAGCTTAAATTTTGTGCTAAACATTCTGACAGCAGCTCTAGCATAATATGAAAAAATTGGTTCAATGCCGTCACCCCTTCTACCACTTCCCATACAAAATTTCTTAAAATCAAAAAATTTCTTTCTTTCTAGAGTATCGCATGATGGGGTGTAAACAATATTTTTAGCCTCTCTTTTTTTTTTTTGTTATTATAAACAAATGTTTTGTTGGGAGCCGCAAAAAAAAATTAATAGAAATTACACAACCAATTAGAATTTAGGACCATTTAAAGGTACATCGAATTTTCATAGTCAATTTTCTTCAGTCAGTTCCAGGCCCTCCAGCTAATCAGATGAGTCTGTTTCAGCCAATTTATTACTACTACAACTATTTCTAGCTATTCGCATAATTTAGCGATTCAAAGTTATCTTATCTTCAACGTAAATACCTTTCCGGTACATACAAACCCCTAATTAGAAGTCTTAATTCAATTCAAATTCCTGTAAGGACCTTCTACAGGAGCATAGGACAGAAACAGCTCTCTCCGACAAGGCTCGATCCTGAGCATCGGTCTTTAGCTGTTGCCAGGACTTGTTTATTTCTCTGCCCTCCACCTCAACTGCTCGCTTCCATGGTACATGGTCGACCAACCCGACGTCTTCCTTGGAGATTATAATCCAGAACCAGTTTGGCGATGTTTTGCTCTGGTTTCCCCAAAGTATGACCGATCCAATGCCAATTTCGCCTTTGAGTCCCAATGCATATTTTAGTCTGTCCAGTTGTACTCTAAGGTTCATCGTAGGAGATCACTTCTGGCCAGAATATCCCTAAGATGCGTCGGAGGCATTGGTTCGTGAAAGTTGCAGTTTCTTGGTAAGTCGAACGGTCACCACGTAGTACAGCCATATAACAACACGGATTTGACGCATGCGTCAAATATAAAGGGAGATCTCTCTTAACATCCAGAAAAGGAAAAGAATACCGAAGGCTTGACGAGCTTTATTTATACGAGCCTCAATATCCTTTTCGACTCCATCTTCCATGCTGACAATGCTTCCGAGATAACAGAATATTGCACCTCTTCAACATCTTGTCCGTTAAGAACAATCGAATCGGTGTGCTTGTGTTCGAACCCATGTGCATGTACTTGGTTTGAATTTTCCGTCCCGCCTCTTTGCATTTAAAAACATAACAGGGCTACGATTGCGCATAAAGCGCAATCTTACGATACTCTAGATGTCATCACAAGAAATTTTGGATGGGGAGTGTTAGAAGGGGTCATAGCATTGAAATAATTTTTTCCCCATCATGCTAAAGTAGCTATAAAAATGTTTTATACAAAATGCTTACTCCAAAAATTGAATAGGAGCTGAGAAAATTAGCCTGTTAGATTTAGTGAAAATGTGCGTTTTGTATGGGAGGTGGTAGAAAGAGTGTGGGGATTTTAGTGAGATTATAAAATTGACAACCCTTAAATTTCAGATTAGTACCATTCATACTTTTCATGAAAATCGATTTTTTGTGAAGTTGTGAAACTGTGTCATATTGTATGGGAAGGGGTAGAAGCAGTGAAGCTAATCAAATATTTTTTTCTGGTCTTAGTGATAATACTAATTAATTATTTATTACAAAATGTGAGCTCTATAAATGTTATATGTTCTGAGAAAATCGTCTTAGATCATTTCATGAAAAAGTGTAGTTTGTACGGGAGGGGGTGGAAGGAGAGGGAGGACGCATATAATTTTTCTACTGTAGATTTAAATCATTATGAAAGTAATATATCCCAAAACTCAGATTAATAGCTTTTATACTTTTCGAGTAAATTAATTTATTGGTAAATTGTGAATTTGCGTCATTTTGTATGGGAGGGGGTAGAAGGAGTGAAGCTAATTGTAAAATTTTTTTTCGCCTTACTAACAATTTTAAATAAATATTTGGTGCACAATTGCAGCTCGCTAAATTTTATACGCACTGAGTAAATTGGCTTAGAGTAATTCATGACAAGTACAGTTTGTATGGGAGGCGGTAGAAGGAGGGGGAGGACACGAATAATTTTTATACGGTAGATTGATATTATCAGAAAAGTAATATATTCCAAATTTCAGGCCAATAGCTTTTATACTTTTTGAGCAAATCCTTTAATTGTCAAATTGCGCAATTGTGTCATTTTGTATGGGAGGGGGTAGAAGGGGAGGAGCGATTTGGCCCGTTCACGAACTTGACCTTACTTTTTTGTCAAAAACGACGTGTAAAAAATTTGAACAATCTAGCTCAACGCATTCTCAAGCTAGAGAGCGAACAGACGGACCGACAGACGGACGGACAGACGGACGGACAGACGGACAGACGGACATCCGGTTTTGAGATTTTTGAGTGAGAACATTAACTTCTGTATCATTCATTTTTTTCTCCAAGCCTTATTTCTTAGCGTTACAAACCTTAGAGCAAACTTATAATACTCTCAGATTTCATCTAGAGTATAATTAGAAGTCCGGTTCATATAAATAATTTGTTTTTTTCGTTAAATTTCTCGCCTGTCCTGATTTTCTCCAATTTAATTTTTTTTAGCTACTTGACAGTTCAAAACTTTCTATCAACGCCATTTTAACAAAAAAAAGGAGGTAGATGTGTTGGATTTATTATAGAAAATATACATGTCACAAGAGACTGGAAAGTTAAAGTATTTTTTTTTTCACATTTATTTTATTCAATAATAAATCCTCGCCATCTCCCTGAATTACGGGGTTGAGGGTGAAGATAGAGTAATAAAAAACAGCAACTAAACTTACCCGTATTAAATGATGTTTTCGATTAATATCCTCCAGTTTGAACATTTTACACCAATACAGGGTCTCATCTCCAGCCGGTAGTTCGACATCTTCGTTACGTAATTCTAAAATTCGTACCCGTTCATCCCTTAAGGGTTTCGCATTGAATTTTTGGGTAAGGAAAAGCGGTCGATATTCCCGAACAGCTTCTAATGGATTCGGTAACGTTCCCGGTAATACGGAACCATGTCTGGGCTCTTCTTCGTGATACATATAAATAATTCGCATAGTATCATTCTGAAATGGGAATAGAGAAAGAAAAAAAGATAAATTTTAAGTTTTTCAGGGAAAAAAATATAAGAAAATTATTATATACATGTTTCGATAAATTTACGTGTAGATTTATGGAAGGTGAAATGATATAAATTTGTAGACTCTTTTTCTGTGAATTTGATGTTTGTATGTAGGTATGTATAACAGAATTTAATTAAAGATGTAAGTAATTCAGAACGATTTTTGATTTACTGTACAGATGTTGTATGTTTTTTTATAATGAAAGATTTTAATCAGTTTTAAGGATTCCTTTACTTAGTTTTCCTCATCCATGATTCCCAATTCTAATGCAAAACTGCTATTTAGTGAAAATTCAAACTTAGCAGGGCATTAATATAGTAGACGCTAGTTATTCGTAGAAATCAAATGAGTACAGCAATGAAAAAAGAAATACTATACAAAGCGGTAGTAGATGCGGTTGCAAAAGCAGAGAAAGCATACCTCTCAGACCAAGGCGGTCCCAAAAAACCACGCCTTTCACCAATGGACAATAAAATGTTAAAGCAAGCGCCAAAGTACGAGCAACACCGAAATTCTAGGGCAGGGACCTATGAAAATGAAGCGCCCGAAAAACCGTATAAGCTGGCAGCATCCGTGACAAAGCCCAGCCATTAAGGAATGCACGTCGAAGAGTGCAATTTCTCTTTCAGGCGCACCATTTAACATAGAATCTACTGCGGCGTGGATCAAGCGGCGCTACCTCCGCTTCCTCAAAGAAGGGTATAAGCCCACATAAGCCTGGGAGCTAGTTGAGAAGCCCCTACCCAGGCCGCTTCAGCATAAAAGGCAAAGGTACGGAGAGTTAGAAAATACGATTCATCAAAAACTAAGCAAGAGAACAGTCCAGCTACTGAATTGACAACTTATGCCCAAGCAGTGTCCGAATTATAGTATTTCGGCACGATTCGCGACCATAGCGCTTGTATTGACCAGATGACTCTTGCTCAGGATGCCATCCTTGAAAATATCTTCAGCTGAAACAGCGGTATCAAATCAAAATTTTAGATATATGCTTCGAGCCCGCTAACATGGCAACAAACTGCAAGTGAAATCTTATCAGTAAAACATTGGGACGAAGCCGAACTCACTGCGGCGATAGGTGAGGACAGAGCATTTCCTCTGCCAGTGCCCATGCCTCCGAAAATTTTAAGACAAATTCTCTACTTCTTCGCCGAACTGAATGATCTCCAATCCCTTGAGCCGATGAAGCACATTAGTTTCACCGGTAAATGAGGCTCGTTAAATGACATGTAGGTTCATGGTGCAAATACGAAAGCATACAATAGGCCCACTGGAGGCTTACGTACATTGGTGTCGAACCCCTCCACAAATCCAACCTAACTTAGGTGAGGACAATCTTCGTTAAAAGTGACGACATACGCCCCGAAAAAAGTCGGGATACCTAGAAAGGCAAAACAAAGATCTGCGCACGGAAGATTGAAAAAACCTTGAGGATTCACTAAGAAGGACCCTATTAATGAGCTTGGACTCCGGTAGCCAAAACGTGAACCAAAATAGTATCTAAGTTTTCGCTGTGATCGTGTTAACTTCTGATCAAAAGACCTGCTAAGAAGAGATCAGCTGCAATCGGCTACTAAATCAACTGGACTGAGGCATACTGACGGATACCAATCACTGTGATATCCGTCCCAGGAGAGGTAGAAATAGACGTAGGGGGCACAACGAAGACCCCAGCAATCTCCAGTGTCTACGTTACGAGTAATTCAAGTAAATATCCACCATGCCAAGATTGCCTCGGATATCGTGTGCAAAGTATTCACTAAAGAAGAACTGGGCTTAGCACTCGTGCCAGAGCAGTTAACTTACAGAGAGCAAAGAACTCACGGCTAGAGACTTTAAACTAATATATTACAAATAATCATAAAATCAGAGAGCGGGTATCTCAGGAACCCACTGACAAGAGCCGCTTAAATCCCCACAGATAGAGGTCAGTATTCGCCCCCGCTTACTTTCCAGGAGACTATAATGGAGCTCCAACTGCGGAAGTTGGAAGTTTGATGAGCTGCTCTAAAGAATGAAGAAAACAGGTCCTGTTGGGCAGCTACGTTTATGCTCATCACACAATATGGTTAAGCACACAATACTATTAGATTTTTTTGGAAAGAGAAACTGTAGGGGGATAAGCCCCCGTTAGTAACTAGGGTAATACAAGAGGGTCTTGATCTGACTATCATCAGTCAGTTACTAGGCAAGGAAATAATCAAATGGTACATATCAAACGAACCTCCGTTGTCGAATAACATGTAATATTCGGCATTGAGACATCACAAGCCGATCCAGCGTACCGAGAAACGGAAAGCTTGAAAAACTAAGAGCGAAAGTCAAAAAGCTGTTTAACATGGCAAAATGCGATGGTAACTGGACATATATAGATTCATTCTCACGAAGTAAAACAAATATAGATGACCCTCTAAGCAATAGACCTGGAGAGACTTGTGTCTTGGAGTTAAAGAAAATGCGAAGGCAACAAGAGTACAAAAAGTTCTTTCCAGGAAGCGGAGCAATGATTGCAGGGAGATCTAGGAAAAAAGTGGAAAAGAAGCACCACTAAGGCCCTTACAGATAGATAGATAGAATATTCAGATAGATAGATAGAATATTCCCTATCGTTCTATAGAAAGGGTAAGAGACAATACTTTCCAATTTATTAGAGATCTTTTAAGTGAGCAACACTGGTCTTTATACCGAAAAAAGATAAAAGATCGGGATCGAATCCGAAATCCTACAGATCCACTTTTTCTTATAAAATGCGTAAATAGCATCCCCGCTGAGGGACACCAAGGTTCAAGAGCGCCAAGGGGTTGTTGTGCCTAAAGGCAAGTAATATTCGAACTTTGAAATCGGGGCTTCTCCTTCACAAGCCTAAGGATCTTCTACACAGAAAAAGGTTCCTTTGTGATTTGAATCATTTTCAACCTATGTGAGAGATTAACGTGAAAACCTACCACCTTGCCTTTAACAACACGCATTATTTAAACGTGCCTTATGGTACCAGTTTACCAGCTATGGTGTAGCCTACTGGGTAGCGTGTTGGTCTACAATGCGAAGGTCGTGAGTTCAAATCCTGGTCCACGCATAATTCCAGCAAACTGCCTACTTGGATATACCTTGGTCATAATGAAAAATGTTAAGGAACCTGAAGGTCGGGAGGCGAAGGCCAGATTTCGGCTGTAGTGCCATTGTAGAAGTATATAGTACCAGTTTATATCCATTTGCAGTTCAGCATTCATACTATTGAATTCGAGACCTACCTAATACCTGCCTGAACAAATTTCAAGAATCACTGACTGCGATGTGGAACTCATCCACGGCTGCGCCAATATGTCCGCCTCCTGATGTATCATATCATTTCTCGAACTCATTTCTCGCACTCTGTATGACCACTAGATGTTCGATCCACACCATCAACAATTTTCGCATCCGATTTTGATCCATTCGGGTCATTACTTGGGTTTCATACAGCGTATTTCGAATTCCTCGATCACTACTGTCTTCCGCATGTCTACCATGTTCTACCAATGTCATCTGTAAGCATCCGATTTCGATTTCTCAGTTCGCTAATTTATAAGTCACAGGGTAAGTGCAGTGAATGACAATCTATGAAGTATTTCATTTACCTTGGGCGCTACTTTCTTCCGCATTTACCATATACTACCAGTCAACATTTAGTCATTTCGTTTACGTAAGTTTCCTTCAGGTCAATACTTTCACAACCCACTCCAAGAGGGCTCACCTGGTAGGGAATATTTCGCGAGAAAGGATCGATGCTGCTCTTAGTTACACCACTGATGCTAAACAGCCGCCTGAGATCTACATTATATTCCTTTTAACCCCACATATGAACCAATATACCTACCAGACAAATCAACGAAAATGGCATTTTCCAGTTTGGAAATAATATTGGGAAATTAATCCTCCACAAAAATAATGTCACTGGGCATCTTCCTAGAAATTTATCATGCGTTCAATACCTCCTTGTGCGCGTACAAACAATGCGAATATCGAAAAGGGAATCGAAAAAAACTTCAGAAATATAAATCAACGAAATTATGACGACTAGAAGCACCGAAACTATCTTGGTTAAATCTGAAATATGGTAGATCACATCGCAGCAGCTGATCCATTCATCAATTCCAAATTCTAGTAATTCAAGAATAATCTTCCGTCAATTCCATCATGCAGCGTACTTTGCAAACGATTCCCTTAGCTTCGGTCTCTACTTTCATCTGGACAAACCCACCATCCTGCCGCCTTCCTCTAACTTCTTGTTTTCCTCCGATTTTGATCTCTTTGGATTTTCGGTACTTTGCAAACGTCTCCCTCACCTTCGGTCAGTACTTTCTTTTAGACAAAACCAATATCCTTCCGCCTGCCGCCTACCTCTAGCAACATGTTCTCTTCCCATTTCGATCCCTTTGGTACTTTGCGAAAGTTTCCCTCACCTCTGGTCACTACCTTTTTCTGGACAAACACACCTACCGTCAAATCCTTTATGTACCACGATCCTAAAGACCCGTTGACATACCATTTTGTTCCCTTCAGCTTGCTACTACCTAATATTGCGCTCACTTCACTTCACTACTTTCTTCCGAGAACCACCCACGTGTATCTACGGTCCGTCTTCGTGTCCTGCATCCGATCCCATACGTTACCAACTTTTGCTCCCTTGCTACTAATCTTTGAATAAAATCCACTTCGCAAGTATCTCCCATCCAGAATTCGATCACATTGGGAACTTCATCAATCGCCAATCCCTACTTTCTTCCCCTTCCGCTACTAACACGGTACGCACAGTTGTACCATGCTTACGCAGATTCACAGACCTATATCATTAAAACGGACCACACTAATCCCGCTCCAGCTTGCGACTAATCAAGCCAGTTTACTTGTATACCAACCAACTGATATGATACGAAGGAGGTCTGCAACACAACCCCCGTAGTACCACGTTTTTAGCCTGGTCTGGCTTTCGTGGGTAGCGCCAATCCTGGCAAGTCATTGATACTGATCGTACAGTTCAGGTCCGTGGAGGCACCACTCTCCCAAGGCAGTTACAGGAATGGCTGCAGCTTTCTCGACCAGAACTTACACCTTTGCGAGATGGCTTTACACACAGTGATCTCGAAACTGATGGTAGAGTGCCAAGTGAAATTATGTAACATCGGTTCAAATAAGAAACTTTCACGGTGAAGGATGCTTAGCAATCGAGGCATACGTGGAAACGAACAGCAGAAGACACAACACAAGAATCCTCAACGTACCCTATAAGCCCAGCTCAGTGAAATTCAAACCTGCTTCATAAAAAAGACAATTAGCCAACAACAGAGAAGTCTGTATTAGACCCACTGCGCTTCCAAAACTAAGATAGGCTAAGCAATTCCTACCGAGTCTTCCCTGCAAACGAGCTCAACAACTGCTCCACTTGGACAGGAATAAGGCGCGAATTACAACAGGAATACTGATAGGGCACTTGTGGCTGAAAGGATAACATAAAATAATGGGCATTGATACCGATGAAAGATTTCGCTTAATTTCAATTGAGATTTCCGAGCATATTCTATACAGCTACGACACAATATCCTATCAACATCTTTGGCGGAGCACTTCATAAATGTAAGCTCCATTTAAAATTTAGACATCGCCCAATCATCCAATTTCCAACGAAAATAAAATGTGGAACTATAGCACGATAAAGCGCAATATACCTATGAGCGCAGTGATTGAAGAACTTGACTCGTCTTCTTTTTCAATGGCACTACAGTCCAAACCGACCATTGGCCTGGATACCTTCAGGTTCCTTAATATTGTAATTGTTATTGTGAAATGCTTGAGGGCTATATCTACGAATTTTCAAGATGTTCTTATGGATTTGAACTCTCGACCTTCGAATTGTAAACCAGCACAATATCCACTATGCTAGACTCTAGCTATTGACTGAACTTCTGAACTTCTCCTTCTAAGGTGAAATCGTCGAAGAGTCTGTCACTAAGATACCGAGTGCTGCACCTTAGCTTGCACAGAAAATTACAGAAAAAAAACCTCGAAATATTTACGTAGCTTATATCGAACCAGTCCAACTAGCTTCCCAGTTCGTGATAATTCAGTCCTTTCATTTAAGATATAAGCCTGATTTTTATTTACGTTTTGGTTCTTATAAAATTTTCGTGACTGTAGAGGAAGAGTTGAATTATTAGGACTATTAAATATCACACCCGGCAAGTATGAATCAAGTTTCTCTTTAAAATTTAATGTACGCATAAAGGTGCAGTTACAAGTCAAACTGATATGCCATTAGATATCGCTAAATAAAGAATTTGAAACAATTTCTCTAAAATTACGAAAACTTTTTGAAATCATATTGAAAGGAACACCAGGCACGATTGTATCCATAAAAATTTATATTGAGGATTTGTGGGATTTATTAAAAATATATTTTTTTTTTTACTCAGAATCAAAAATTGAACTTTTGAAAGCTAATTAAGAAAAAATTAATTTTTCCATCAAATTTGTGAATGCAAAATAGTTCTTCCTGAGTACTTAAACGAATTTATAGTACTCTGTTTTTTCCTTATTTCTTCTACATCGCCTTGAGTTAAGATTTCCAGATGATACAATGTTTTTTTTTTGCATTAATAACCTTGCAGTAACCTTCAGCAATCTATAATATTCATCTAGTATAGTGTAGTCATAGTTGCTACTGGTGCTGATATCATGGCTTCTTTCACTGCTGCTTCTGTTGTTCTTTACCACATCTTTTTAATTGCTCCTCATCTCTTATCCTAGTGGAACACTTGCATCTTATCCCATTCAGTATCGTCTATCTTCGTCCTCTATAATTGCCGATAACCGCATATAGTTGTTCCGGTAGCCGCACATTTTGAAGAGAGCACTGGCGCAATATATCCTATACTAACTATACATCTTATCCTCTTTCGTAGATAGAATGAACACAGGACGCGAAATTAAGATGATTTTTTTCTTCGCTCTACTACCACTATAATATTACTTAATTGAAAGACGAGGATAAACGTGCTTGAGCTCCTTGTATTGTAGTTTTTTTGTTTTACCCCGTCGAGCAATAAAAATAATTGCGGCTAATTGGCCACTGGTACATCGTAATTATCCCCTAGAATTTATGTCGTAGTTAAATTTATGAGCAAATAATACCCGTACATATAGTTTAGTACGCTATTTAAGCATTTTATTCTTACGTTTAGTCGCCTTCGCGAAACGATTGAGGTAGCCATATTCGAAGCCAGACCAGAGAGCTCGGTAATTTACTTTAATATGTAATTTACAAATATGCACCTATTACCAACCATGTTTAATTTACACTCGAAACGGCATTTCTACGGGCATATTTTCATTTATTTCTTACTGCATGTCGTTAATTAACGTTTTGCACATAAAATTTGTGCACAAACTACCTACTTGTCCGCTGTTCATACCTATTTGATAACAGAGGGCACCGCTACTCATTCTACTCAACGACAGATGGATAGTCTGGGTAAAATTGAAAACACCATAATATGCGGAAGCGAAACATACTTTGGGAGGGAGAGAGTATAAAAGGACACAAACATTATTTGCCATTAAAATTTTGCGGTTGAATTTCACGGTGCAGTCGGTAGCAAAAACCAACATCAGAATGAATAACATAAATGGGGTTTTTTTTTGTGTGTTGTTAACTACAAAACCGCGAACCTAATTACATGTCTTTTTCTGTTAACATAGCTGAGGTATGCACAATAAAACTCATATGTGTAGTGCCTCTTTTAGGCTGTCTTCAGTTCGGCTGTAGTTCCACGAAGGACTTTACGTATGCTACCCGAAAGGCATAGTTTTGTGGATTGTATAAAAGCGGTTTAGGGTTTTTTTTCAGCAGCCATTTTAATAGCTAGCCCCAACCGTCAGTTCAAACGGAACATTAGCACAGGTCAACTAAGAAGTTAAGGACACTATTATTATTCTCTCAATAGTGTAACCTCAGTTTTAAATAAACAAGGACCTTTAGCTGACCCGCTCCAAGACGAGGACTTTTGTGCGAAACTTTCGAAGCCAATTTGAAACGTCTGTTGTCATTCCAAACTATACATGTTGTTCTTTTTTTTTTAATTATATTTGGCGTTGTTGCGTGCCCGTTGAACATATTTTCAGTCTTCCGTTCGTAAATATTGCCTGAGATTGATTGAGCGCCCAAACCATGGGTGCCCAATGCATATGGAGCCCTCTAGCTTGAAATTTTCTTGTGCTGTGTTCCTTATATCCGTTCTTGATTTTTTTTTTAATTTTTCATCACACAACATCCAACACCATCTGAATAGAGGAGAAACGATGGAATGGTGGTCACATTAAGAGTCCGAGGCTCGGTCAGCTCTACCTATGACCAGATCCAAGGTATGTTCCGGAGTTGTGCAGGTGCCGGACTACTGCATTAATGTCTAAGTGGTCATTTTCCTTTGCCTTTGCTTGCTCTGATGCGTGTGATTGCTATCGTGCCAAAGTATGCATTTTTTCTGTTTTCCTATACCTTTTCTTGTCCAATACCACCGCTAATTTTTGGTGTCGTTATTTATTTATTTTTTCTTCCTTCCCTGGATTTGCAAGGTCTGCAGGATACTTATGGAGGCCTCGATCTCTCTGTCCATTTAGTCGTACTACGCTCATTTTAATGCAAATGGAAGCCGTCGTCGTTTTGTGTACGACAAAATGAAATAATTACACACCTGAGTATTGTGAGTTTGCATCATGGGCTTGGGTTTAGGGGTGTTTTATAGACGACTCATTTAAAATTGCCTGGTGTCGTTTTTCTTTTTCACTTTTATATTTTACAAGTCCCCGAAGCATGTGTGGAGACATCCAATAGGTAGCATATCTATAATATAGTCAAGCCACAAAGTCAATTTAGTCTTTAAGTAAAAAAAAGCAAGTTCCCGGGGGGCGAATGCATAAAGTGCAATTAATGTCTGTCTGTGCAGTTCTTGTTTTTTAGTAATTTTGTAACTGAATTGAAATTCTAGGTCTAGTAAAGATATCTATCTACCAAATATATATAGACAAGCTGGTCTAGAATACGTGATTGCAACCTGGAATTATAATTAAAATTGATTGATTTCAGTCGGGTCCTAATGACAGGAAATAGTTCAGGTATTTTTAATTTTATGAACGAGTACCAAATTAGAAAATGAAGGGGAAGGTTATACTCTTAAACGAAATCTGAGAGTATAGTAGGCATTTCTATGATGATTGTAGTTATTTGTACCCCTACACGACTTGCCTTGATGTAGGAGCTAAGAGTATACTGACACCAAAAGGCAGTCCCCACCTTCCACCATCCGCTTCCCACTAATACTCTCCCAGAATAAAATTTTCCCTGGGCTGGGTTAAAATACCCCAAGAATCGACTCAGCTAAATAGCTCAATCGCTAGCGAAGATCCGGATACCAGGCGCCCTTCGGATCATATAACCATGGCTATACTCTACGGATCTCTATGCAGATCGGCCGTTTAACTCCGCTACTCGTGAAATCACGTCAGCTAGCAATAATAAAAAACAAACAACAAGCCGGCTCTATTAAAATAACAGAAGCCATTACGCTTCCTCCAAAGACTCCGTTGGAGCCAAGCAAGACTTTGGACACCAAACCTGGTCTCAAATTGAGCGCTGCAAGGACCAGGGCTACCAAACCTAGCCCAAACGAAAAGCGCAAGCTCCCCAACGTACAAGCAGCTGGTTTTTTTTTAACCCTAAACGTTGATGTTGTGGCTTAGTGGACGCGGGGAAACCTCGGTTTCTTCTAAACTTATTGCAGATAGTACACAGTCGGTGACGTCAAAGAATACCAAACCTGGACCCAATAGCGGTGTGCATTATGGAATCGATGGAGGGGATTCACCCAAATTTCCGTAGTCTACTTTCGGGGTAATCAAAGGATTTCATTCTCAAAACAGCTCGTTAAAGAGCGGTGTAGCGACCAAAGACTTGTGAGTCGGCTTGAGAACATCCCGGAACATCTCAGAAAGCATAGAGAATCTGCGTTTTGGGCTACCGGAATTATCACCGAATGTACAGACTCCCTCTCGGCGAGAAAGCATACACATTCTCAGGAGAGGCTGAAGACAACTAGCTTCGGTCTTGGGGGTATGTTATGGTCTATTAGCGATGTACATAGGATCGACGGGAAGTGGCAATCATCGACAAAAGTGATGCAGACGGAAGAAATAGTTATGAGCGCTGAAGGACGGTTAAAAGCAAACCCGAATCTAACTTTCTAGACATCTTGTGGTGTGCAGAGACGGCGGATGGCACCAAGGTCATGTAAAACTGATCAAAGGTAAGCGGATCTATAAAATGCGGATCTATCAAAATCGCTAGATTGGGAGAAATGTGGCTGGGCGCGCAACTCGAGGCTGTGTCAAGGGAGGAAAAGATACTAAGTCGAGCACGTGTAGAAGAGCCGAGAAATGCAGAAACGATTTTGGACGTAATTCGGTCCTGCAACCCAAAACTATCTACCCACAATTGGAGGCTTAGGAAGCTGGATGCACTGGAATAGTGATCAACAAAAAGTCCCTTCCTCCCTTTGCAAAACTGGAGGCATGAACAATTATGGGTCCAATGACATCACCCGATTAGAAGCGAATCAAAAAGCCCATGATCCCGTTCCTCAAGTATCCATGATGGGTACGGAGGGCGAAGACTCCACATTCGAACCCGATCCAGTTCCTTATATAGCTAATCTGTCCATTAGCAAAGACAACTCGCAGTCGTAAGGCTTACAGATGGTGAACGAACGCGTTAGTTCGCATCCACTCAGCGAGGACGAAATTTTGGCTACCAACTTGAAAGAAATGAGCGTCACTGTGTGGAAGTTGAATGCAGAAATGACCCAAATACTGAAACCTTCTGCAAATTAACCTTCACCACTCCAAATAGATGGCAGCCTCATTACTTTACAGACTGAATCAGCAGGGAGAAAACATAGTCTTGATCCAAGTACTTTGGATTAGTGGCGCCACAGCCGAAATCGGACTGGTCTCCTGATTACTTCGGCTCCATCCGATTCAGCCACCGCGTCCTCCAGTTTGAAAATCTTAGTTTGCGTCAATCGAATCCTCCCAGCGCTTCCATGGTTTTCCGATCCGTACTTTAGGCAGCTGGGAACCTAATCTGGGGACTCGAAACTCCTAACTATATTCTATACACAAGAAATCAAGGTTGACCTAGATCTTGTATTCTTGCGAAGAGCACTTTAAACGTATTCCTATTCCCTCGTCACAATAATCAGGATATTGTAACAGCCAGCCTCAAAACGAGGAGAAAAAATTATTGGCTGATTTCGGATTTTTTAGCTCATATTCATCCTTGTCCACTCCACCCATCTGGAAGGTCTGATTGCTGAAACACGAAGCTTTAAAGCAAACCTCATTACTGGATGTGACGCTAACACATCATACAGTATGGGGTATATCTGATATCAGTGAAAGAGACAAAGCGCTGCTTAACTACTCTTGAGTACCAACCTACCGCTCCGCAACAGAGGCGGGGAACCCACTTTTGTAACCATTAATGGACAGGAAGTCCTACACATTAGTCTCATATCCCACAAGGAAGCCAAGGGGTGGAAGGACGAAGTTCGAGATTTCAGGAAAGGCTGTATGCGACTTTTTAAAACGGCCAGGAGAACCAAAGAGTCCTCAGACTGGGTATCCTATAAGGAGGCTCCAATACAAAATACAATAGTTTCTTGTAGATACAAAATGATTAGTAGCTCGCTTATCTGCGAAAATTTGCTCGAGCCTGTACGCACTTTAATACTAGCGCCAAAGAAGGTGCGCGAAAAAGGATAGCAAATTCGATTTTTCAATGCAAATGACTTCTATCAGTTTGGTAATTTAATACCATCCAATTTATAGCAATACAAAAAAGGAAAATTTATAAAACGAATAAAAACAAATTAATGAACCATCATGCATCACAGTAGTTGCAATCTTAATTTAGTTTTATGCTTTTAACTCAAACACGGTTACCTTACAATAGGAAGCGTTCAGTTTAAAACCACATTTTTAATATCGCCGACCACACACATGCCTCCAAGGAATTCAATTTCCAATTGTCTGCCTATTTTTTTTTTCTCCAGAAATAAACTATTTTTCTTAATTTTTTTTTATCTCAAGCTCTTAAAGCAATTTGAATTATTCATTAATATTGCTCCAGTCTTGAATCATATCTCCGAAGTGAATTCCTCGACCGAAAACTTAATACCAACGCTAATCTTAAATTATGCGAAATTAGTTTTAGGCCAGGAACTTATCGGTTCAATTTCTTCGTCTCTTATCTTAAGTATATGCATAATTTGTTTAACTCGCCGTTCATATGGGGAGGAGGTGTCTATCCGACAAATTTCGAAATGAATATCACTCTTCGAAGAAAAAAATTTCAAAAAGCCAGCCCACTATTGTGGTTAAGTGGCTTAAGAAACGAGCGATGAAATTCCATTTTTTTTTACAAGATAGTTAATTTTAATAATTTTTCTGCATACCACAGGAGGACAGCCCACTTAGCATAGAAAACATTAAGACAGACATGAACCGACAAAGACACCTTTTTTTTGTTGTTCTCGTTCCGGTAGGTTTCTTGAAGCGTAAGCAGCTTAAATGATTCAGCATTGAAGAAAGGGGGGCCGGCCAAACCCAGGTGACTGCTCTCTGGACGGATGGCTCACCTGCCAATACAATCGCATTATCATTTCTCATCAAGCCTCGGCTAATAATCAAGCACTTTATCAAACTGCACCTTAACAAATGATATAGCGAGTCAACCGACCACTTTAACAATTTTCTTGCCGCCTTGATAACGCCAGCCCAGAAAATAGTAATAAAAAAAAAGTTAAACTAGAAATTAATTGAAATCAGTCAACCGCACTTAAGCCTGGCGTCAACTTATCTCGAAAACAACTGTGCGCAGAAGGGCATTCTTACGCACAGACCTCATTAACGAAGACGCGACTGGTTTAGCGTGATGGAAATTAAAAGAAAACTAGAAGATGCCGGACAGAAGACATCACGATGGACAACGGGCATCACACGGCCAAGTGACTTAAGCCAGGGTAACAACTAGCCAAAGTCATCAGCTGCATCTTGAGTCTTTCGAGTACAAGAAATGGCCATTAGGATAACTCACATTGAAGGTAAGTGGAGTGTGTTTTACTCTTTCTTTTTCCAGTCACTTAGTGTGATACAAGTTTGAGTTGAGAAAGGTTTCAGTAATCCATTCTAGTTGAGGTCATTTCAAAACTATTTGCTAAGGCCTAAGATCTCATAAATTTTCACAACTCCGTACAAATTTTGAACAAATTTACAAATTATTCTTGCAATTGAGCTTCAGCTAACCACAACTAAAGGAACACGATTCAGAACTAATAGTAATCCATTCTAACTGTATTTAGCTTGCATTTAAAAACCATAATAAATTGCGCAGCCGGTAACTTCAGTACCGAAACTGCAACTGCTAAGAGGTTAAAATGAGCGAACATAATATCCAAGATTGTCAGTAATCCATTCAATATGAGATTATACCCATCTTGACTAACCCTAAAAACTGAAAAGTCAGGCGCAGTCGGGAGCTCAAAAAAGCAACGTCAAGAAATTAACATACCGCATAATCTTCTGAGATGTTGTTATTCTTGCGTAGGCTACTAGGCTTATGCCTGAAATTAAGTGCCTTTTATTTAACAGATGTTGATTTAACTGTGGCAGCCTGAATTGCTACCGCACGAAAGGCGTTTGCACTGTCAGTTAAACATTTTGAAAAGAAATATGAAAACAAGGGTTATATGGCTGCCACCACTATACCCGCACTCGAGACACACTATGCTTAGACTTAGTTGAGCACGTGTAGGATAGTCCTCGAAATTTAATTCTAAAGAGCAGTCTCATCTCTGACATGCAAATCTAAGATGTTTTTTCTGGATCCATTAAAGAAATTCAGTGAAAGAAGTACGACCTTTATATGTGCCTCGTTTGTATAAGAATACCGTGAGGATATTAAATCCTTTCAACAAACTTAAAAAAAAAAACTGGAATCGTTTCTATTCCATTTCCTTGAGTGTCTTAAAATTATCGCTAACTAATTCGGTGTTGAAGTCGCGGTTGGAAATCATTTTTTATTTTTTCATAGACGAGAAAATTTTAGATTTCAGTTGAAGATTTTGTTGTTTTTTAATCTAGACGAGATGAAAGATTTATTCGTACATTTATGAAGAGGGTTAGATGTTAGACGACCGTTTCGATGGTCTGTGTCGTTATTATATGGGAAATATTTAATCACGACGAAGCATAATAGGTCGTTTGTTTTTCGATAAGAAAACATCAATTTTGGCTTAATGTTTTGTGGTGTAAGTTCATTGAGAAAAGATTTAATGGATGATGAATCAGCATGGATTTAAGAAGTTTTTTTTAACAAGAAATACAGAATATTTATGGTCAAATGATTTTCAAGATTTTCGGTTTAAAATATTTAATGAATAGAACGCGGTAGATATTAATTTTCAAAAGTCTAAATCGTGTTATAGTAGAACAAAATGCATTACGTATTTTGTTCATCGAATACATATGTTACCTTAATCTGGCAAATGTAAATCAGGCATATGAGAATCAAGTACATAAAAGTCCGGTGAATGTAAATCTGGGGAAAAAAAACCTGACAAGACTACGATTGCGCGTAAAGCGCAATCATGTGATACTCTAGATGAAATAGAATTTTTTGTGATTTTAAGGAATTTTGCATGCGGAGTGGTAGAAGGAGTGAATAGAAAATTACAGCTTCAAAAACGAAATAGGTACTGAGAAAATTAGTGTATTAGATTCAATGAATCTGTGCAGTTTGTATGGGAGGTGGTAGAAGGAGTGGGGGGTTTTAAGTGAGTTTTTCAGAAATCGCTTTCAATATTATGCATTGACTTCTCTCAAATTCCAGAACAGTAACATTCATAGCTTTCAAGAAAATCGATTTATTGTAAAGTTGCGAAAATGTGTCACATTGTATGGAAGGGGGTAGAAGCAGTGATGCTAATCAGTTAATTATTTTCCGATCTTAATAATGACGCTAATTTAGTATTTTGTACAACATTTGAGTTAGACAAATGTTATACGTACGGAGAAAATTGGTTTAGAGTATTTTATGAAAAAGTGCAGTTTGTATGGGAGGTTGTACAAGGAGTGGGGGATTCAAATAATTTTTACACCATACATCACATTTATGACAAAAATAACATTTTCCAAATTTCAAATTATTACTTCTTATAGTTTCCAAGAAAATTGTATTACTGTAAGTGATTGAAAATTTTGTTTGAGAGAGTGAAGAAGGGGTAAAGCGATTTGGACCGTTCACGAGCTTGACCTTACTTTTTTGTCAAAAACGTGTAAACAATTTGAACTTTGTAGCTCAACGCGCTCTCAACCTAGAGCACGCACAGACGGACGGACGGACATCTGGTTTTGAAATTTTTGAGCGACAGCAAATATTTCTGTACCCTGTGCGAGCATTATTTCTTGGCGTTACAAACTTTAGAACAAACTTATAATACTCTCAGATTCTATCTAGAATGGTGGTTCCAGGGCAGGACTTTTGTCAATTACACCGGTCAACACAATTTTAGTCCCTTTGAAGTACAATAGCTGATTCCGATAGAAAACTTTGCTGGCTTGCATGGAGAGACGTCGTAAGGTTTTTCTGGAATTTCAATTTTTAATGTAAGTAACATAATTTTTTTTCGCAATCACTTTTTTTTTTTACGGAATGACCTGTGTTATAGGCATTTTCGGCCTTTATGTGCAATGCACAAACACAGCCATAGAGGGAAGGAATGGGATTAGGAAGGTAGGGGAAGAGGAGTGATCACGACCGTAACGAGTGGAGAAGCTGATATATATTTTTCAGTTGTACTGGCTGCTACTGACAAATATTTGCAGATGTTATGGGGGACTGAATGATAGAAAGCGAACAAAATTCATCTACTGAGTATCTAGGCCTTCTTGAAGTGGAACTGTTTCACTTTTACACCGTTTGCCCGTTTTATTTCGAATAATTTTTTCATTGCCAGTAGCAACTGAAAAATTCGTGCTTAAAAAAATCTCGTCTGGAATGGTAATCGAACCCACGAACTATTGACTGAAAAGCAAGCATGCTGCCCACTACGCCACGGAAGCCTCACGTCTCCAATCTCTCTTTCACTGAGCCTGTGTTTTGATGTATTTTTGAAGATAAATAGTGGAAAAGGTGTGTAAAAAAATGCCTCGAAAGTGAAAAAACAGTACTGACTATTGCAAACGTGGTATAGTATACTAGGAAGGCTGATACACTGCCCATACGTGGTATGGTTTGACATCAGCTGCTCATGAAACTGAAACGTCGCACCATATATCATAAAAAGTGTGCAATATTGCACGCAATTTCTGCATTAAAATATTTCGCAAGGCAACAATCAGTTTTGTTGATGATGGCAACGATACTCACGAATTTAAAATTGAAATTTTGGCATTTGATAGTCCTTATTATGAATGCACAGGGAAATTTAGCTTAGATATTCAACAAATGTAATCATAGCGGCTATATTATGTACTTAAACCCTTCCTTTCATGGTATACCATGATACCACGTTTCTATTGTAAACTGTTGTAAACCAGGTATTTACGTGATATTGGCAATACCAGGTATTATGTACCAGCAGTGTATCATAGGTATTAGCGACCAAGACAAGTCAAGCTGTGTACATACAAGAACTCTCGAAGGTTGACTACAAGGTTCACACAACGCTATATTGCTTGCAGTTTCGATGATTTGAAGGAAACTGAAGGATCACATCAATGCTTGCTACTTCTGCCTGACAAACGAATTTGTGTGTTCGAAGAAGAAGAAACCTCGAATCAGTCATAAGGCCTATTTGTCACAACGAATCTCTACCTATAGCGAGAAACTTCCTTTTAATTAGAGCAAACTTCATCCGAAGAGGATAACGAAAAATCGGATCTGAATTCCTCATGGAGACTTCTACGTCTACAGATCCTCAATTGTTAAATCAAAGTAACCTTAAGCTAGCGTGAGCTACAAAAGGGCCTTTTCGTTGAAGATGAGGTAATTTCAAATTGAACAATTATGCGAATAGTTCAAAATAGTTCTAGTAGTGATAAAATAGCCGATAAAGGGCCACCCGATTAGCCGGATGGCCACAGACATTTTTATTTAAAAGAAAGAGTGTAGACATAGAGGTTATGTATGAAACAGAATATTCGACAAACGCTGCACGACCAACACAAAAAATGAATCTAAAGTCAAAACAGGCGGTCTTAATAGGGCACTCTTTACTATAAACAAAATTAGCACCACAAAAATATGAAAAAATTCAAAATAAAACGTCTTTTTTCATTTAATATATAATTAACAAAACTTACAAAAATAGAAAATATCTTTAATACAAAACCTGTTCGTGACCTCGTCTTATTTTTATAGGAACAAAAAGTAAGTAGTCACCTTTTGAAATATAGGTAATAAATTTGTTTGAAAATGAACAAATTTCGCAAACATTGAAAACTATGTGGTCACATTTCATTTTCGAAACAGAATTTTTCAAATTTGTTCAATACAGATCCTAGTAAATTTATTAAAGAATTTTAATCTTAAAAATAAAAAGTTTCATTATCTTGTACCATTAACCAGGAATATTCGTTCGAAAATAGGCTACTTTCAAAGAAAATCGCCATTTGCAAGACATGGAACCTTAATGTTTTGGTACGTGATTTAAATTTGTCAAAGTTGCAAGCATCATCTCTTAGTTCCTTATTTTGTAATGGAAGACACGCTAAGTTACTGACGAGACACTGAAGGTATGTTCACAGCTCTTGGCTTAAAACATAACACCACAGAGTGGTGACTTTTCATCGACTCTTCGATAGTGAGTTTCAAAGCTGTTTAGATTCACAATAAAAATTCTCAATTATCCATACATATTGGTCATGCTGCAGAATAGACTTACGAAAACATGAAGTTGCTGTTGATAAAAATTTAGTATGAAAATTATGGATCAAAAGGAATGCAGTGGCGTGGCGTGAGTTTATAGCTAGGGGAAGCAATTATTTTTTAAATACATTGGTTTATTACGCTTAAGCAATATATTATAAATATTACTAAAACCTTTCTCGTCAGCTACTTGAAACATTATTAATGCTGAGAGCACCCAGGAATCACGAACGTGATATAAAAAAACGATATACCTTCACCCCTACTACCACACAGGAGTTAAAAACGCCTGAAATATTAAATTATCGGACAGTCCATATTGTTCAATCCCTTCAATAGATGGCAATTTATTTGCTAGGATGGTAACGGGCCGAAATTCGAAAAAATATTTTAGTCACGTTTTGCTTTGACAGACCCTTCAACCTTTTTTTTATTAATTATTAGCTTTAAAAATGTTGAATAATTAAATGATTAAAGCCTTAGTTT
The DNA here is from genome assembly GCA_963669355.1 of Chorisops tibialis. Lineage (NCBI taxonomy): Eukaryota > Metazoa > Arthropoda > Insecta > Diptera > Stratiomyidae > Chorisops > Chorisops tibialis. The sequence continues at coordinate 162,528,408 of OY770263.1, read as the reverse complement.
AAAAAAGTAAAAATGTCCAAAAAAAAACATGTCGCCCGATCTGCCGCAGTTTAAACCGATTCTTTTCCACTTAAAGCACAACAAATATGAGCAATATTAACAAATCCACCCTCTTTACATTTTTCTTCCTGATCATTTTTCGGCTAGTACAGAAATTTCAATACTGGCAATACTTTGATCGAAAGACAGAGCTTGCGACTGAAAACAATAGCTGAAAGCAATTGCGTTAAGATATCTGTCCTTCCTATAGAAGTCGAACTTGCGCTCGCCGCGAGCGAAAGTTTTACTCGTATTGGCCGGCGGTATCGTTCTCTTGTATATGCGACTAAAAGCAATGAGAGGCAATGTGAAAGCATTTTAATGCGACGCATCTCCCCTTCCTATTGAAGTCGAACTTGCGCTCATCACGCGAAAAAATTTTGCTCGCATCTTTTTCCCTGTGGAAGGCTTTCAACTTTCGTTGGTTAGAAAAAGTGTGAGAAAAAAAGCTGTGCTAAGCACATAAATGCTGTAAACAGTGATAGCCGAAAATAATGCGCGCTTTCTTTTAAATTTTTTAATAAATTTTCATATTCGTGCTGATTTCAGTTTAGCTTTTCTAAAATGAATAAAGGGTAAAACGTAAGGGAAGCATTGCTTCCCTTGCATCATGCATCAATGAGGCGATCTGAAAGTAGTAGGACTATTACACTGTGCAAAAGGGATACACGAAGAATTTTTGTTTCCTGTGCCAGTAGGATAGTAGGAACAGCAAAAATCATTACACCAGGATGGATTGGCCTGTCAGAGAGCACCTCATCCCTGGCGCAAAGAAGCCAAATCTGCAATTTTATTTATCGTCAAAAACTATTAAAGATTTAATCAGACCCTGCTCATAATAAAAAATTCTATATTGTACAGTGCAAAAAATTTAACATACATAGCTGTTTTCCTTTACATCCATAGCCAACGGGATGAGTGCAGTAGGATATATCCACAACCAGTTCTGCTTGCCCTAATAATGGCAAATGGACACTCACTGGATCATGGGACTATCACGCGTGATCTTAAAACCTAACTGATACGAGAAACGGATATAGCGCTTCGAACATGGACGGATACCACGGTAACGAATTTTAACATTCGAAAACGGACTCCATAAAGCATTTTGGGTGTCTCCTGATGGTGTTATTCAGAACCAATTCGACTATTTGGGCGTAATTTCGAGAAAATGTCGCCTCGATGTACGAGCGAAGCGTGGAGCTGACATGGGAAGCGATTACAACTTAATGGTCGCCTGCTTCAGATTGTCTTCAGCACTTGTCCGACGGCCACAAATTCGTCAGATGAAGTCCAAGCATAATGTGGATGAACTAAATGAAAATTCATCTACACTAGGTGAATATGAATTACGCACACTGGACGACCATTTAGAAGGCAACCAGAAACTCATTTCTAACAAGTGCTGAAAAATGTGTGGGATATGTACAAAGCGGTGAGAAACCCTGAATGTCGTAAGATATATAGGACAAGGTTGACGAAAAAGGCCAATTCGATGTCAAACAAAGAACTCCCGACTTGAGACGGAACTACCGCGATGCTCATATACAATTTAGGAAGGGTGTTAGACGCGAGAAGAGAAGAGCCACTGAAGATAAGGCGGAATCGGCGGTATACCTTGGGTATAAAGGTTCGCTATTTTAAATTATATAACAGATGAGGAACAGAAATTTCTCCGCCCACTATCTAGTGGGAGATGTCAAGTGAACTCTCCTTAATTTGATTGAATACCAGTTGCGACGATGGAAGCAATACTTCTCTAATATTTTAAACATCTTGTCAGAGAAAGATATTCCACAAACAGAACCATGCCAAACATCCAACCGCAATAATACTCTATAAAGGACGATCCCCAGATAAGGAAGAAAAAGTTTTCACCATTCTGTCAATGATGGGAAAGAAAGCCCCAGGTATGGATAGACTACCAACCGAATTCTCAAAGCGGACCCGAAAATAAAAGCCAATATACTCCTCTCCCTTTTCACTGAAGAAGTCAGGAATGGTAACCTTCGGAATTGTGGCAATTGGCGTGCCATGTGTTTACTTAAAGCCGTATCGAAAATCATGACATAGATAATTCTCAATAGCGTTAGTGATTTTATAGAGAGTTCGTCTTGTATCCCACGGATAATATTGAAGCAGTCCGCCGAAATGGGTTCGCACTATATTTCATGTTTATGAATTTCGAGTAGGCTTTCGGCTGGGTTAAGCAAGATTACATATGAAATGCTTTGCGTACGAGAGATATTCAAGATATGATCATAGCTATAATTAAAGAATGCTACGAAGATGCAAGGTATCGCGTCTTTCTTAGAGGAGAGCTGTCCGAAAGGTGTCATACAAGGCATCATATTATCACCAACACTATTTCTTGTAATAAATAAAATCCCAAAACCTACACTGGAAGGTGGGGAAGATAAAGGTCTTAAGTCTGGACTACTTAACATCTTACGTTACCTTGATTATGCTGATGACGTATGTATGCTTGCGCATAAACGTTTAGACTAGAGTCAAATATTCGCCCGTTGTATCCTAAATGCAATTACGCAGAACTGAAAATAAGTTCGCGTAAAACCAAATACATAATGGGCAGGATGTGGATGTGTTAATGGGCAGGATGTGGAAGAGGTGCAAGATTTTTGTAACCTCGGAGGCATTGTCAGCATAAACGGCGAAGCCGAATAGGGTATTAAGGCTGATATAAATAGAACTTATCAGGTCTTCGGTTTCTTTTCAGCTTTCTGGAGTGTCAGAGAGATCTCCCTTCGCACGAAGCTGCGAGTGTGTGACGCATGCGCCAAATCCATCTTGTTCTGTGATTGTACTACATGGACGGTGACAGTGTAACGTACTAAGAAACTGCAAACTTTCGTGAACCAGTGCTTTCGACACAGTTTACGTATATTCTCGCCAGATGTGATCTTCAACGACGAACCTTGGAGTAGGACTGAACAGTCTAAAATAGGCACTTATATTCAAAATAGAAAGTGGCAGTGGATCGGTCCCAATTTGAGGAAACCAGAGCCAAACATGCAATGGATTATAATTTTCAAGGAAGACGTTGGGATGGTCGACCATGCAGCACATGGAAACGAGCAGTTGAGTAGGAGATCATGTCCTGGTGACAATTGGAAGAGAGTTTCTGTTTTAAGCCCCTATAGTGATGAGTTCAAATTCCGATCGACGAATAATTGCATCACGCTGCTGCTGGTCACCTCAATATAAAAAAAATGAAAAAATTCGTAGATAGCGCGTTGCGAATGGCTCACAACCCTTTCACAGTAAATAATGGCAAATGTTAAGGAACCTGAAGATGAGGAGGCCAAGACCCGATTCGGGCTGTAGTGCCATTGTAGAAGAAGAATTTATACCTGATTTCCAATTTATTACCCAGAAATTTGCTACCGTTGTTTCTACCAGCAATTAAGTATGTATCTAAAAAAGCAAATTACTTACTCCCTTCCAATCTAGCGCTTTTACCGCATGAAGCTGATTACTTCAAGCCTGAAATAACACCTCGAATCTAGCTATATGTTATCCATAATTTTTTGATAGTGTGACTGATTAGCTTGCTCGTGAATATCGGGCTACCTAATAATAAACATACTCTTCCATGTTACAAACATATATTAGATATATCCATCTTTTAGATGAATACGGCCCGCTAAACCGTTGGACCATAAGAGTTAGAGAGACGAGAGTGTTAATTGCATGCATGACTCGGTTAATTTTTCGTGATGATACGATGTTTTCGGTGTTGTTTAGGGAGTCGCTCCCGGGGGGTATCGGTGGGGCAGGCATAACATCATCCGAGCATACCGTAAATATACATGAAATATTAAACCGATTAACGTGTTCCTCTTAATAAGAACGTAAATATTTGATCGAGGAACGTAACAATTACAGGCTCCGACGACCCTGGCTAACAAAGAATATCATGTTGTTGTTGTTGTTTTTTTCTCCTTCTTAATCTTAAAATCATTGCTTACTGTTGAAATTTCGAAAAGGTGGTAAGAAGTCGCCTCGAATGAAACGTACTACTTTTTGATGTGTGGTATGTTTCACCTGAGCGTAGATATTAGCTTGTTAGCTCCGCTTGAAATGACCTTTTCGAATGGACTACCGAACTCTCTGTTTATTGTCGGACAATTAAAAACGTTTACTGATGATTTCTTAGGTTTTTTTCTTTTCCGTTTTCTTGAATCATCTCGCTCATTTCTAAGCTAAAAGATACCATGAAAAAGAATAAAAAAAAAATCGGTATAATCCAGTTAGTTAGTTTAGCTTTTAGCACCTGCATGATGCCAAGTTTTTGTTATTATTTTTTTTTTTTTGCCCTGTTTTCTTCATAATTCTTTAACTTGCTCCGAAACATCTTGAAGTCGATTCACTGTCCGACTATGATGTATACGACCTCTTAGACGAGATCGTGGTGTCTCAAAAATGAAATATGTTTTGGGAAAATGAAGCAAACACAAACGAATAATTTTATAATTTTTGTGTTTTTTTTTTTTGGGTCAACTAAGTGCTTAATTTTAAGACCTATACCCAAAATTTATATAGATTTCTCATGTCCAACAAAAGAAAACCATCAAATTAGAACAGTTTTTCAAATTGCACACTCAAGAAATTTTACGGGGGGAACCAATAAAATTTAAAGGAAAAATCTAGTTTTAGTGTGATCATAAAAAGATTTTAATTCGAACGAGAAAAAAAATAAATTCCCATATGGTTTTTCTAGGACTGTTGCGTACAATATAAAAGAAATGTAAGAAGTGTCTTTTAAGAGTGTGATTTATAGGTGTCATTAGGTAAGGGAATTTCAGAAAACTGCCAACAGATAGATGTCTATTTGGTTTGAATTTTTTTTTTCTCAATATGAAAAGATAAATTTACTACCACGCGCTAAGATATGTCTTTTGAAATCATTTAATTTAATTTAATTTTTTATGATTTGTGTTTAATTGGCGGCCGTTTTGTGTTTGAATTGATGTCAGCTGTGCTTTTCGAAGATTTGTTGGGATTTTGTTTTTTTTTTTATTTCTCAAGATGATTTGACACCAGAAGAAAGTTTGATTGATTGGCGAGATGTTTAACATTTTGGATTGAGGTCTCGTTTAAGCGTGAGAATGAAAATGTTTAAAATTTGAATAAATGAGATGGTTTTGGGTACACGTTCTAAAATTGTTGGGGATTTTCTTTGGTTTTTGTTTGGTGTGCTTTGCAAAAGGTATGGGGTTGGCCACCCGGGATCCGCACCGATGATACACTCCCCATTGTTTAATAGATGGGGCTGAAAGACGATTTCTAAAGATATCGCGAGGGAAACATTTGTATTCAACTAAATTAAATTGTTGTCTCCTCCTCCTTAAAGAGAATTTTCAAACTTCCTTAACTGTGATTACACCTGTCTATTTAATTTCCTGAACTTCTCCCAACAAATAAAAATAAAACCATCATCATCACTATCACTACACAAAACGCAAAATTTTCTAATTAATTTTCCGACTAATTGACAAAAAGTTAATTACAAGAACACCGAAGACACCGCATGACGCTAAATCGTCTTCTAAGCTATGCAAAATATCTTAAGAAAACCGGATAATTCTTGCTCAAGGTGTGACACTATAAAGCTTAAAAGATACTCGTATCTTGTATACATACAGTAATGTGTTCAAGACTCCTCTCAAAACATTTTCCCTTCATAACTCGGCTCTAAGACGATGGTTATTTATAAATAAATCTACCTTATACCAACTACTATATAAAAACGATATCTTTAAGTTATACACTTATGGAGTGTACGCTATCAGGTACAAGTACTCACCGTTATGGGAATATCATGTGCGGTATCGCATGTATCTAATTTTCTCTTAAATCGCAGCACAGTATGCGTTGCATTCTCATAGCCCAGCATGAGGATGTAATCTTGTGATGGATCTACGACTGGTTCTGTGTCACCGTTCCTTTTAACATGACGATCCTGTAAAAAGAAGAAGAAAAATTCAAATTTAATAACACAATTTTTAATTAAACATAGCCATTCAGAGACAGAAAAAAATAATAGTAGAAAAAAAAGAAGATGATTAAGAAGAATTCTAACGGATTCGAAAAAAAAGATAAATAGATACTTCTTCTTATGGTTAACAACGTTATCCAATTAGAGAAACACATAGAAAAGACGTACCAGGAAGACAAATTTGACGTGTTGTTAACATTGAGGTCGTCAGTGTAACGACCACTACTACTTTTTTTTTTGACAGTAAGTATAAAGACTTTCGCTTAAAACTGACCAAATCTTACACTTTTACTATATCTCACTTAGATATCAATTAGGCTGAAACTCTGTGGTTAAGCTTACCCACTCGTCATCACTTGGATTGAGGTAAGACAGCGCAAGAAAATATTAAAAAAAACGTAATCTGAACTATCTTAGTACGAGTATCGTAAATACGTTGACTTCACTGCGGCATCCATCATTAGTTTGTAACTAAAAGAAACACAGGTATGTTCTCAAGATGTTTACCAGTGATCTTAATTTTTTTTATGGGTCAAGGAAAACGATTTTGAACAATTGGAAGCGAAATTTTATGGGTATTTGATTGCTATTGCGACGCGATAGAGTTGTAAGAGTTATCTAATAACCGATTTTTTTTTTTTGTTTTTTTTTTTGTAATAAAAGTTTTTTTTCGAATTGAAGTAAAAATAGATTTAAGATATGTATGACACAATGTAATAGAGGTTTTTTCTTGCCAACATATTATTATCACGTTTGAAATCGCTAATCATTTTGATATTAGCTTTTTTTTAGAATAGAAAACCAGAAGGTTTTGCAATAAATTTGTGGTATAACAATTTATTGTAACTTCTTTTTTTTTAGTGTTTACAAGAAGGTTTTTATGTGAAACTGTTGCTTCAAAAATGAGAAAATTTTCATAATTCTTAAACAATGGCGCAGATCTTCAAAATTTCTTTTGATGTGCTCAAGGAACGCAGTTTTGCGGCGTGCTTTCGCCGCACTCTAACACCTACCTTTTCCTGCGTGTACGTAGGCAAATGTATAAAACTCATAGGGGCTATGTTTAATTACCAAAAATTATTGTTGGCCTTGAATCGCACGGGCACATCTGCTGCCGTGCTTCGCTGAAGTTACGACATTTTTATTCTAGCCAAATCTTGAAAAAAAAATAAAAATAATAATAATAATAATTTGTGGGGCGGTCGAAATAATTTTCAACATAATAAATTATTCGTCTAGGGTATAGCCTAGTAGGTAGCGTGTTGGTCTTGTAATGCGAAGGTCGTGAGTGCAAATCCCGATCCACGCAATATATAATTCCAGCACATTGCCTGCTTGGATATACCTTGGTCACCTCAATTTACGAAAATGAAAAATTCGTAGAAAGAGGGTTGTGCGAAGGGCTAACAACCCTTCCACAATAAGTAAGGAAAAATGTTAAGGAACCTGAATGTCAGGAGGCCAAGATCCGATTTGGGCTGTAGTGCCATTGTAGATGTAGAAATTATTCGTCCAAGTCATGTCCGAAGTACACGTACATCCAGGCGGGAGGATTGTATTTGGGGCTCAGGGCTGGTCGTACCAACGTACAAATGGAGCTGTTGCATCGAGCGGCATGCTTCAGGAAGGCGGCATCATCAAAAGACCAGAATGTTAAAATTATTGTAACGAAATGGAGAAGTCCATACCGTCAACAGATAAAAGTCTTCCTCCGAATATTTTAGCATGATTGCCGGCAAGTCAGGGAGTAGGTATGAGACCCGGGAAAAAGCACCATTCCTGAGACGGCGTGATGAAATGGGACGAAAAAAGGAGGACGGTAGGAGTTCTCGTTGAAATGAAAGACTTCATTCCGTCAACATATATATGTATTGAACTTAGTAAAGACCTCTCAGCACGATGAGGGCACCTAAGGTGGGAAGTCTTACTTCACAGGACATTTTGGCAATGATTTACCCAAAGCAGGCTTAAGAATGTACCGGTCGGCAAAGTGTATCCCTGCCGTCTTCATTTTTTCTCCCTTCCATTACAGGTCTTCAAGGACGAGCCTAAGTCCTCCCCTTCCCCATGCCCTCAGCTCTGACTTGCCGTACAATATCGCATTAGATGTTTGCGTCAATCCTGCGCTCACTGACAATTTGACAATTTTGTGATTGTCGTAGTTGAAGAAAATAAAATATCCAATATTCTGGCATAATGAGCAACTTCAGCGTTGAATACGCTCTATATGTTAGGTTTTTGTGCCCTGTGTTCAAAGTTTGTCATGACTTTGCAATGCGCCATTTTTTCACACAATAGTGATACAAAATTTATTGTTCAGAAATTTGTCGCAAAACCTCAAAAAAAAGTATGCTAGAAAAATTTTAGTTGTCTTATTGTCATATTGTCACAGATATTTTTTTTGTTTTTTACGGCCGTCGAAAATAACTTAGGGGGTCACCCTTTAATGCGCGATGTGCAGTTAAGTCGACATGGGTACGGGAAAAAAAGTGGATACAGGAAAATTAGTATGGAAACACAGGAGGCGAGATTTTGAAGTGCCGGTGAACGTTTTTATTAAAATCCCGTTGGAAAAAGATTGCCTGGTAATGAATTTCACAACACTGTCGTCCAAGGGATCAAGGACTGCCTAAATTTCACTGTTTTCCAAGGCAAGGAATTCACAGTGTACTCATGTGAGCGTGCAGCTTGGCGAGTACTTCGGGGGGCATTGAATTATTTGTAGTTAACATGTCCGTGCTCTGACACTATCAAATTTTTTTTGACCAATTGTGTCACACATTTAAACCCTTTTGTTACACAATATTGTCGAAGAATACAATGTTGTATAAAAACTAAATGCCTTGCAGCAATATGTACAAAAATGTTGTTGATTTGGCTCTCTTTCTGGCGATGTAAATATATCAACGTTTAAATGCAATCATACTTCAAATCCTTATTGTTGTGTGTAACAATGAATGAGTCGCAACATAGCTTGAAGATACAATATGGGCTCTCGGCTAGAAGAAAATTTATTTGGAAAGGCGTACTATCAATAAAATATTGCGGGCGGCAAATCAGCTTAAGCCGAGGCTGTCGGGACTGAATTTGGAAGGGCTATGAGAGTATATACAGTATTTGTTATTTGGGGAAAAGATGTTTACGGATGTGAGCCATTATATATGATATGAAAGTTAAGGAACTCAATAAAGGGCTTCGTTGGTTAGAAACTCGTATAGCGGCCAGTGTTTTACCAATGGAGAAGTATCGAAGAAGGAGGTTGGCATTTGTGTTGTGGAGATTGACCGATAACGAGAAACCTTGCGGAATTCCATTATCGGCGGGAAGTAATAACCAAAGATTGCAGTAGACTGATTTGATGGGGTATACGTAGGACGTACAGTTGGTTAGTTGTGGGGTTTGAGGCGTTCACGATCAATACTTGCTCTATATCGACGGTCCGGAGTAAACTATGCGTCACTGCGTGAAGATTATCAGATATGTGAAGTTCAAAGGTAAATCAATGTATGGCCACTACACTATGTTGCTAGAATTATCCTCCTAGCTAATAAGAGAGATAGACCGGTAGCTATCTAGCACATGCGTATCCTTGCCACTTTTTAGGATGGTATTGAGAATAGCGGTTTTCCAAGAGTGGAGAAGAATACCAGTGTATTGGATATTATGGTGAAACCAGAATTTAATATTCATTATGAGCCTCTTAATTAGGCTTAAGCGATCAAGAGAATTTGACTGAATTTTGTGAACTATTTAAAACGTGTTTAGTTAGCTAGGGAGGGATATGATGTTTGGAATGCGATAGTACTGTATAAGGTTGAAATAACGAAGAGGCGCGGCAAGTGATGGGAAAATGGTCACTGCTCTTTGCAGTGGGGTGAAGCATACATTCGAACAGGAGAGAGAGAACAAGAATGGAGAGTGTCATATCTCATCTGGACGAACCATCATTCAGAACCAGCAAGCCTCGATCGTCAAAGAAGTCCTCATTAATCCGGCCAGGCCCGGACAGATATGAAGAACCCAACGAAAGTTCGCCGCATTTAAGTCATCAGAACTAGATGATGTGCTCCTGGGAAGTTTGGGAATCCATCCAGCAGTGCTGGTGTAATTTTTGTATCATTCTCGCTATAGATGTTGCATATCAACATTTCAATTTTGAGAGGGAATAATGATGGTCTGGTGAAAGAGTTTAAGAGTTGCAGGATTGGCATCGTAGTTTTGTCACGGAAGATTCGAGAGTTAAGATAGGGATTATTGAAGTAAAAGGATTTTTAGTTAAGAAACCTGTCAAAAGGGAGGGACAAATGGTCAATTTTAGATTGTTGAAAGACAATCACGTCAGGGTTGTAGAGTGAGACAAGGTGTTTGAGGGCATGTTCATTGTTTACGTAACGTAAAATCCCATTGCAAAACGACGAGTTTAGGAAAGGCAATTATTGGACTAGGAACTGGGGTTGTGTGGTTAATGGATGAAGTTTGAAGATTGGGAGAAAGTTATTGTTTCATCTGTTTGGGTTGATATGAAAAGGATTGCTTTAATTTCAGAAAACGTGTTACGCAATTCAGTACTGATTTCTTTGCGCGGAAAGTATTAGTCTTCGACGAGGTCTGTTGGAGTGTGGTTAGAAAAATAATTATTGAATGAGTATGTAGACTGACTTATGGTAGGGGTTAGTGGTGGATGCTGGGTTATGTGCACACAGAGTTTTATGACGTCAAGTTCGGTCTTGTCTGTCTAGTCGATTTTTTGATAGGGTGGGGTAATAAATGTGCGTACGTCTAAATTTTGTTTCTTAATTTGGTTTCAAAGATCAGGAAGGTGAAGTTTGGGTTTTCGAGGCGGGTATTTCGTTGAAGTTGCATGAAATGGATTGTGATTCACTTGTGATCCACTGCTTCACAGTGGCATAGGATTAATTTTTTTGAGGTTGATAAGCCTGGAAGTCTATTCCAGTAGATTTCGTGTTCTTGTTCAACCCACTTCCTCAGTATAGAGTTATGATGCCCTTTTGATTTTCCGAGGAATGGCTCTGAACCAATAAAGTTTTTTTTCCGCGCTGTTTTTTGCAAGGCGACCAGCCTCTTCATTTCCCTCAATTCCCATATGTCCTGGTACCCACATTAAGGTTACGTCGTTCCTTTTCCCCAGGATGATCAGGTCTTGAAGACAGTTCCAAACTAACCTCAATCCGTGTTTATTGGATGCTAGGGCTTTGAGAACCGCCTAACTATCCGATAGGATATAAATTGATTTGTTGCGATGAGCTCTCCTTATATTCTCTTGGATACATAGCTCCATTGCAATTAGTTCAGCCTGGTAGATTGTGGCTTTATTGCCGAGTGGTTTTGAAACCGAGAAGTTAGGACCTTTGACTCTGGCTCCTGTCCCCTCAGAGGTGCGCGAACCATCTGTTTATCAGATGGTTGACTCCTCTTCCATTTCAGGTAGCGTGGATTGCCAGTCCTTGCGTTCTCTGGTTATAACTTTGAAGGGGGTTTCAAAGTTAAATTTTGTCGGCATAGCGTCCGATAATGTGGAGGTTAGAACCTCCAATTTTGGGTTTCTTACAATCCCCTGGTTTGTAATTGTTTTCCCTATGAATGCGCTACACCCCTTTGATAGCTTCCTTTTTTATTTGGAGATGTATCGGAGGGATGTTAAGGAACATTTCCATTGCCGCTGTAGAACAGGTTTTCATAGCTCCTGTGATACCAAGACAAGCTAGCCTTTGGATGCACCACTTTTGAATGTGGCCAGAATTCTGGCAGCGCAAGGGGTTGCACATGAATTTGTTCACAGAATTTCTTGTCCAGTCAGTATTTATGATTTCCGGACTAAACACCTCGACAAAAGCGATTTCGATTTCTCGGGGGAGAATTTTCTACAGTGAGACGACTTGTTCAGCAAGCTAGGCTAGGAGCTCGGATTCTGGGATATTATAGTGCTCATGGCACATTATCTGAAAAATGTTTATAGCATCAGCTGTCTGCAGTAAATAATTATCCAATCGATCGATGGGACCATATGTGACTCCGATTCGAAGTTAATCTCCATCACACTTTTTTTTTAATTTGAAATTGATTATTTGATTACTACTATTTAAATTCTAAATTAGAGGAACGAGAATGAGAAAAAGGTTGAGTAAGTACTAAGCGGTCATCATACCTCGTCACTGATGGTTTGGTAGAAGTCAGCTACGAAGGCATCTCCATTTTTGAAAAAGGGCGTCGAAACTCGGGCCAGTAATTATCAGGAAGATATTTTAGAGCACAATGTGATACCTTTGAATGAAACCATGCGAAGGGCAGGACACTAGGTGCTACAGCAGGATTCAGCACCCGCCCACAAGGCCAGATCAACTCAAAACATTTCTGAGTTCATAAGGGCCTCATATTGCCCCTCTGGGAGCCCAGATCTCAATCTGTTGAACTACTCCTTATGGTCTACCTTTGAAGAAATGACCTGCCTACGTCCTCCGAATTTGGAGAGCCTTAAGAGATTCCTGATGAAGGCAAGGGACGAATTCCATGGAAAAGGTGCGTACTGCAATTGACGACTGGCCACGCAGACCCCGGGCTTGTTTTGAGGCAAAAGGCTGTTATTTTGAATAATTTTGCTTTCTTACCATTTGTAATACTGTTCGAAATGTTTCCTGAAAATATAAATTTACAAAGCGAAGGTCTTCGTTTTCTTTTGAAAATTTTCCTTCCAACAAAACTTATGGCAGGACTAGGTATTTAGTTTCAGTCATTGTCAGCCCAAAATCGAGCTTTAACCTCCTAACTTTCATGTTCCTTAAAATTTATTTGTTGTTGTATAAGGATGGTTAGCCCTCCGCACAATTCTCAATCTACGAACTTTCATTTTCGCAGGTTCAGGTGGCCAAGATATACCCATGCAAGTAGTGTGCTGATATTATACGGGATTCAAACTCCCGATCTTGCCATTATTAAAGACCAGTACGCTATCGATTATGCTACTCTATTCTATTCTCTTTTACAATGACACTACAGCCAAAATCGCCTTGGCCTCCTGACCTTCAAGTTCCTTGACATTTTAATTACTTATTGTGGAAGGTTTGTTAGCCCTTCGCACAACCCTCTATCCACGAATTTTCATTTTGGTAGATTGAGGTAACTCAGGCAGATAGTGTACTGGACCGTCGACCCGGATTTGAACTGACGACCTTTGCATTATAGACCAACACGCTACCCACTAGACTACACCCTAGCTCAGTAGGCTAAACCCTAACGTGTGATAGTTATATGTGAGAGAAAAATTCTTTCATGAAACTATTTCGATAGTCCTAGGCTAAAGCTTTATTTAAGGAACCTAAAGGTCGGGGGAAAAGACTCGATTCGAGCTATATGTAGCTATATATGAGAAAGAGTTCTAGAAAAGATTCATGCGCATAAATAACTTAGAATTAAATAATAACTAATTAGAATTTCAAGTAATTTCCACTAGGAGTTTTTAATCGTAAGTTTAATAGAAGATTTATAATTTTCTATCTGAGTTTTACTAAGCTAACTTGTAACTAATAGTTTTAACGGAGATATCTGAAAATTAGCTAATATTTTGGTCATAAGCTAGGTAGATAGGTAAAGGTGGCTACCCAGATACAAGTCCGGGCATACGCAGATCATGAATTGGTCCGTTGTGATGCCACAAGATCTCAGAAAAGACTCCAACTCTACTTCCACATTTGCCAGATTACCGAAGCTATCGAAGAAGTATGCGCCTAGATGGCGTCTGCTTTTACAGCAGGGCAAGTGCTATTATGAAGCATCGTTTCTTTCTCGTCCTCATCTTTTCGGCTCCAACAAAGATCATTAAAAGGAAGGCCAACCCTCTGAGCATATCTCCCTATCAGGCAGTGTTGTGCAACGATTTCTACTACGGAGCTGATCATCTGCCTGCTTAGCGAGATCATTCCTTCCAGAGCCTTTTCGATCCAGCACAGGCCAAATCTGTTTGCCTCTTAAATATATCCACGAATCTGACACAATCTGTATTAAACAGATCTTACTCTAAGTGGCTATCCGATCGAAAACAAAAATTTTTTTAATACGATTTACATTAGATTTTTTTTTTTAGAAAAATTATATTTTTATCATGTCACACTTCAGTACACCCAAATCGCTTTTTTTTAATTAACAATTTCGCTTTATTTTTGTTTAATACAATTCCAAACCAGTCCGACAAGTTCTTTTTAAAAACAAAAGCAATTTTTTAAACTAAAATCTCGCATAAAATTACTTAACTCTACCGACGACGGACCGAAACTCCATAAAATAAAGAAAAAATAAACCTTAAAACATCATAATCCAAGTTTTCTGGATTTCTTCACGACTTCTTCGCGGTGGTCTTCCAAAAACCCTCATAAACCCTCATTTTAGAGTCATGTTTCTTTTTTTTTTGTAAATAGTTTTCTGGTAGCATGATAATAATAATTACCCGATGATGATGGCTACCTGTAACACACAATATAGTAGTCCAGTCGGGTTAGATAAACTTCCGGGGCAATATAGATATAATTGCACTATGTGAATTGAGATTCCAAATAACTGGCGCCAGAGACTCAAATCGGAGTTTTTTTTTATAATCTTCCCGCAAAAGATACTTTTATCACCATCTGCACTTTTCGGCCGAAAAATTGAAGAATGATGAACGAAAAGAAAAAAAATAGCTTCATTAAGATGTTAATTACGTGATAAAAGATCATCTTGAAAAAGTATCTTATTTCGTGAAAATTTTCGGAATTCTTCAAGTGTGCACTTTTGACCAGGGAAAATATAATATACGCGGCAATCCCTTGAAAACTGACGACATAATCGTAGGTTTTGTGCAGGAACCGTTTTGTGAAATTCATAAATGCTCAGTTTGCTACGACAAAGATTATTACGAGATGATGATGATGATGGTGATCATAAAGGTGAACCATTCTTCGTTATTCTTCAGCTATGACCGTTTAGTCTGTCATCGTGCGGAGCTAGCTAGCTCTGTTCTTCGCGACTTTCTAAAAGTCTCATCTTTATGCCATGTTAGATACAGCATTATGCTGTAATGGAATTTTCTTTAAGAACAGTGTCGTGTACTGGTTCTGGATAGCTTTTCAAATGGACATTGCATCTGCGGAAGATGATGTTAGACTTGGCGCTGGCTGGCTGGGTCTTTTGAACACGGAGCTAAGGTCAATATTTCAACCATAGCTTCTAGCCTAGTCGCTGGACGACGACGATGATGATGATGATGGTTAAGCAACAAACGCTAAAGATACATTCCGCGGAAGAATAAGATTAACGCTCGCACTTCTTTCTCTCCGTCTTGTATATGGCATATTGCCTGTCCTCCATATCTATATGTATCTAAAACTAGCCAGAGAAGATTGCTAGGTTACCCGGCATTCTTAAAGTTGTGCGCATCTTTCCCGTTTAGGCTTATCTACCAGAGCTGTCAATAGGTTATGTCAATGTTCCGTTATTGTACGATCGTATAAGATATATATTGAAATAGTCATGCAGCCTGAGAATTGATCGTTTCGCAGAGATTTAACATAGTGCGGGTCCGGATTTGTGACTCTATGGGACTGGCCTTTAGGATCTTGGTCATGATCATGGATTCTAAGAGGTTTCGGCCTGGCATGATCATGCCATTCCGTCGTCGCGATGACCATATACGATCGCCTTATACAGGCCGCTGAAGAATAGCGGTGCTGTACATCAGTCGGGACGATCTGGTCTACTTTTTTATTGAAAAATATTTTTTGTACTCCATGTTTTTTTTTTTTGGTAAAATGCTTTTGTGTAGCGAATTTGTTTGACTTTAGCGCGATCTTACGTCATCTGTTATTCGTATGCTAAAGATCAGCGAAATTAAAAGACGGACAGAATAGAAGAGAGAAAAAGAAAAAATCTAGATAATATCTACATAGATCATCATGATCGTGATCATGACCCCCGGTCAGCATTATTTGATTTCCTTATGAATTTGAATAGGAGAGAAACGATATTCACCTTTTTGATCGGTAAAGATATTTAGAGATACACGATCGGTTGAAGAATGTATGGAACAGGTCAATGATTATTTCACAATAGGTCGTCGGTGATATTAAGGTTTTATGCGTTATTGTATACCCGGGGAGTATGCTCAAGGTAGGAAAGAATTGCCCTAGAAATTGATCGTAGCGACAATAGTGGTCGCGATCGTTCTAGATTATTTTTGGCTACAAATCTAATAAAAGTAAGGCAGACTTTTCAAAGGTAACGATCATTTTGATGATTGTGATATAAAAGAAATCTGTCACGATCAACTAGATTAGATCGGATCGTTCGGACGGTTTGACAAAAGCTGAAAATCTATACAAAATTTATTTATTTCAACGCAGAAATGTCTCAACGACTTTTTTTTGGCGAAAATTTGGATTTGCACAAGTTGAAGAAAGACTACAAGGAGTAGAGGCCAGTGTGTTAAAATCAGATAAGTGCTAAATTTAAAACTATGTGCAATTTGTACAGGGGATGGTGGAGGAATCGGACGAAAGATAACAATGAGAAGACTTAAAAAACAGATTTTAAGCGTTTACAATTTAAAAAATCTATTAACTGGCGGAGTTTGTTAGATTATGTGTTATTTGTACGGGAGGTGGTAGAAGGTGCGTGAAAATGTTGACGATTTTTAAGGTACCAATCGAAATTCTCATTTACACGCCAAATTTTTCAAAGGATCTAATAAGTGTCTATTTTTTCCGACAATATAAGAAAGGAGTGAAGTGTAGTAAGTTATAATTTTTCAGTATCTTATTGCAGGCAACATGGTTTACCAATTTCACGATTAGGTTTTTTCAATTTTGCGTTGGTGTCAAGGGTGGTAAAGAGGGCAGTACTCTAGGCGATTCTGTACGAATCTTGCTTTTAACGTTATATGTATTTAGTTATACATGAACGCTCAGACTGAGAACTTCCCCGATTACGGGTTTAGTTCATGTCTTTAGCAACATGGATTGTTTATGAGACGACAATCATTAACGCCCTTGGGCCAATAGCATTTTATACCTGTTTGCAGTTCGGCATTCATACTGCTAGATGCGAGACCTATCTAACATCTCTGTCCATCTGAGAATCAGGGCACTCGGTTTTAACGCGATTCCAGGTCGAAAAACGCCTCGATGCCCACAATGTGGACAAACCACCACGTGTACCCCAAAGGGACCTCAACCATGGTAGTGACTAATTGCCTTTTTCCGTGTATCATCAGTTTCTCTCTTTCATTCAGTGCTCCTACTCTGTATGATCATCTTGAAGTTCGGCTCATAGTAATTCGGCTGCTACCACAACGCTACGGCTATACCGGGACACGAGCATTTCGCCAACCTTGGAGCACTACTCTCTTTAGCATTCTGATTTAGCCCATTTTGGATCTTAACTAGTGTACCATCTGGCTCCGGTGTCGTCTTCGCTCACTAGGTGTTTGCTACTTTCTTCCGCTCCGGTTGTAGCGCGTATGAATTAAACGTAGTATAGCATTTTCTTGGCACATAATTCCTTTCGTTCATTACTTGCACTCAGATTTGTTCATTCGTATCACTTATATTAAACATTTATTTGGGACAATTTTCTTGCTCGCGAAACATGATTGTAGGGCAAGGCCTACAACGCATTCGCCCACTTGAACATGACACCCCAGGCTTGCCCTGAAGCCTACGGGGCGTCACACAATTCGCACCTCCATTCATGCAAACTGATACGACACGGTTGGAGGTTCCTGTCATAGCCCCCGTGATACCAGATAACCTCTGGTTGGGCTGCACGGGTTTTGGCTCACACGTGACCGATCGACGTGTTGCGCCGCCGCCTTTTTCGGTCTAGCGTTCTGCATTTGCTAATTAGCGATAACAGTTCGAGTCCGTGGAGCCACCAAATTCCAAAGACAAATTACTAAGAACGCCGCAGCTCTCTAGACCAGTAACTATCTGCTGTGGGAGTAGTATGGGTTGACACATCACAGGCTTGGATTAAGAGATCCGAAAATGGCGAATTTTTTGTAAAGTGTTTTAGTACTCAATAAATGGTCATCGGAAAGAGCCTTTGCCCACAAACCAATTTCGGTTTCCTCTTGATGGTGTAACTCAGAACTAAATCGCCCATTTGGATGGAAAAGATGTCTTCTAGATGTGCGAGCGAAGCGTAGAGCTGACGTGTCACCACTTGATAATTGAAAATTTGAGATTATGCACTGCAGCCATCCAACGCCCACAAATTCATCAAATGAAGCGCAGACTTAATGCAGATAAACTAGGAGACCCCAACGGGAGTATACTACCATTCTACGCGAAAAGTCATCGACATTGGGTGAATATGAAATGCGCAATCTGAACGCCAATTGGGAGGTACCCAGAAACACCTTTCTAAGAAGTGCTGAAAATCTGCGGTGAGAAATCCTGGATGTCACAAGACACATGGAACAAGGTTGGTGATCGTAAAAAATCCAAATTGTCAACCCGATGCCATTCAAAGAACTCGCGAAGCTCATGTAAAGCTTAAGAAATCTGTTAAAAGGGACATGAGAAATGCCATTGAAGATCTGGCCAATAAAGCAGAATCTGCGCCTTATCTGGGTGATATGGGTTTGCGGTTTAAAATTATGAAACAGTTGACGAACAGGAATTTCACCGCCAACCACTTGATGAGAGATGTCAACGGAACTCTCCGAAATATGAGTTAACATCAGTTGCCGCGATGGAAGGAATACTTCTCTGATATTTTAAACATCTAGTCAGAGGAAGATATTCCAGAGACAATCATCTATTAAGGAAGATCCAACAGAAAAGACAGTTTGCACTAATCGGTCAATAGCAGAAAAGAAAGCCCCGGGTATAGACGGAATTCCAACCGAACTCCTCAAAGCGGACCCGGAAATACCAGCCGAATTACTCCACCCACTCTTTACTGATGTGTAAATGAAGGAAGATTTCGGACTAAATGGAAGAAAGGCGTCACCATGTGTGGAAAGGTATTTCAGACAAGATCATAGCTATAATTAGAGAATTCCACGAAAAGGTGTCGCGTCTTACATCGAGTAGAGCGGTCCGAGAGCTTCCCTGTGCGAATAGGTGTCAGACAGGGCTGCATATTATCACCGGCCATATTTCTGGTTGGATTAAATGACATCTTGAAAGCAGTAATGGAAGTTGGTGTAGATAAAGGTCTTGAATGGAGACTATTTAACATCTTAATTCATGACGTGTGTTTGCTTGCACATAACCAATCAGATTTAAAGCCAAATGTTCGCTCGTTGCATTCTAAATGGAAAGATGCGGGAATGAAAATAAATCTGCGTAAAATCAAGTACATGCACATGGTTTTGAATACAAACACATCGATTGTTCTTAACGGACAAGATGTGGAATAGATGCAAGATTTTTATTACCTCGGAAGCATTGCCAGTATAGGCGACCGTATGAATAAAGCTCGCCAGGCTTTCGGTAGCCTTCACCCTTTTTTATAGCAACGAACATTACTTTGGGGGCACTCTTCAATGCATTAGATGCACAGTCAAGGCGGTATAGGGTAGATGAGCGATGGGGTTACGAGAAAGTTTCTGGAGGGGAAAGTTTAAACTGTTGGTGGATGGTATCCTTGAAACGCTAAATGTTGTAAGTTGATGGGAATACGTGGGTTGGCAAAGTATTCCATAGTCTTGATGTTCGCGTGACGAAGGACTGACTATACTTCACTATACGTGACGATAAAGGTTTGACAGTGAACTCATGGGCGCGTGCGGCTTATCGAACATTCCTGGGATAGTTGAAAGGGGGAGGGATGAGGTTGGACAGTTCTTCGTTTCATTTGCCGTGGAAATATCTATGGTAAACGCTGAGTATCGCGATGTTTCTACGATGAGTGAATCTATAGAAGCTGTTACAGTTTCATCTCCAACTTTACGAAACGCATGCTCTTGGATTCGATGGAGTACCGAAGGTTAAGAGAGATTTCCCAACGCACGAAGCTGCGAGTGTTTGGTGCAAGCGTCAAATCCATGTTATTTATTATACGATTGTACTACATGGATAGTGACCGTTTAGGGTTATTTTTGCCAAAAGTAATCTCCAATGACTAACTTTGGAGTACAACTTCTTCTACAATGCACTACAGCCCAAATCGGGATCGGTCACACTTTAAGAAAACCCGAGCAAAAAGTCACCAAACAAACTCTGGATTACAATCCACAAGGAAAACGTCGGGTTGCCCGACGGTATATGGAAGCGAGCAGTTGAGCAGAAGGCCAGAGGAATAAACAAGTCCTGGCGACAACTAAAGGCCTATGCTCAGGATCGCACTTTATGAAAGAGAACTGTTTCTGTCGTATGCAACTGTAGTGGGTCACAATAGGAAATTGATCAACGACGCATCCACACTCAGTCGTTTCCTGAAATATCTTAAATCAATTGCTTGATATCTCGGATATGTTCAAATATGATAAATTTTTTGAACCTATCGTCCCAACTACTCGATTTTCGGAACGTGCCTTACAGCGTCGAAAGTAATGAAAAAAAACCCTTATAAACTCTCTCATCAACATATATTTCCATTTTTAGGGTGGAATTTAATCAGCTCAAATCCACTTCCTCACTCTCTTTGCACTCTCTACATGTGTGTTCTAATTTATGATAATTCCATGTCAGCTGTTACAATGCCCCGAAAATTTCACAAGCTATCACATTAGATGTGAGTGGGATATCTATTACCATATCCACATATATATGTGTAACACATAGTGTATATTCGTCGAGATTCTGTCAAAATTCATGTACGCAGTAATAGACTATCCTCGCGTAATATGACAAGGCTGATTTCACATAGAAGCCTACTCACAGCTTTTTAGGTAGAATATAGTGTCTCAATTTTGGTAAAATACACGCACATGCCATTATCTACTGCCACGGTATGCATATGTGGATAGCAGGAGCGTTTTGAATACTCGATTTCCTTCCGGCAGTATTTCCAAATTATTCAAATTCTATTTTGTGTCGATACAACAACATACGTAAATGGAAAATCTTCACAACTAGATTAAATGTCAATCAATCGAGCTGTAATTCTATTTTCAAGTTCGCCGCATCATCATCATCATCGTCGCCGTTGGCATCATCGATTGTTGCTGGAACAGCTTTCAACTGTGGTGTCAGAAGTGGGACTAGGGGTGAATTTCAGTTTTTTTCCAGTCAATATTGTATTCGTCTCGGGATTGAGCTCAAACGAAAAATAATAGATGCGGTACTTGAAAATTGGTAACGCTTGTGAAACTGTTAAGTAGCTGTCAGTATTTTTGAAGTGACATTCAATAGAGAGATTTCTGGATTTGAAGGACGACCCCGAAATCAGTCACCCTTCTCTTTGCAGCGCACTCAATGAACATTATTTACATTATATTTGTTAGAAACCATCGATTTGAGCCATTTTCTTTATATTTTCTCGTTCAACAAGGTCTTGTCACAATTCGTCACCGCTTGATGACATTTTCAAGTGACCCAAAACTAATCCCGAAACCGGGGTGCGACAGGCCCAGATATAAATCTTTTAAGTTCCCGATTTATCGTGGATATTAAGAAGGCAAGGAAAATCTGATGTGATTTCTCGGAATAAACAATCCCGATAAACAGCTTGATCGGACAGCTAGGGATTAATGCCAAACATTCGTCTCTAAGCCATAATTGGCGTTTTCATATTTTATGCCAAATATATCGATGATTTATTGATTTTGATTAATGCCGAAGTGTATGGGCAATCGGAATAGCAGCACAGTCGTGTACCAAGTTATCGCTGTCAATTGGGATTGTATAATAAACGAGTGTGATATGTAGGTCGCTCTGCATAGCTCCGAGATGATATGTGTAATAAATGGACACATTGTGGCCGACTTGTTTATAGCTCTCTGCAATATGCGATTTGATTGGAATGTAATTGAAAGTGATTTTTTTTCCCTGTATAATACGAATGCATAAATTTCAATTAATGATGTCTTATGGATGTTCGTTGAACCGAATTGAACTAAATTGAAAATTTATAGGGCATTTTCAATTGGAACTGCATTTTGTGATCAATTTGTAGCATTTTTTTCGTGAGATTTGTCGTAGAATTGAGTGTAATGGTCGATTGTAGGCTGTAAGTGGGAGCATTTTTCATATTTAATGGGCAAAATGATCCATTTCGTAGATCGTTAGAAATCCAGAAACATGATTTTTTCTCATAAATAATAAACGTCACTGCATCTGTGAGTGCATCAAATTTCCCAGAGTAGAATAGTGATAACAAAAATAAAAAACAGCGGACACTATGATCTTGAAATGACCTTTTCACATCAAATTAAATTTCTAACAAAAAGGTTCTACCTTAATATTTAAAATCAAAAAATCTATCAAAAGTAATTGTGTCGTCGAATTACGAATAACTGACCTGCCTGAATTTCAAAATTACTAAACCTCTCGCATAAGCCCTGCCTACTTCTTATATAAGCGTAGAATTCCAATCAATCCTGTACTTTCATAATGAACTAATTTGAATTCATATCTTGTAACTTCACCGAAATCTATTTATACCTGCCTATCTTTTCTTCATTATCTCTCGTTCCGTCACTAATCCCTTTCAATAATAAATTCATTCGGACCTGTGCGTGATGTGTGAGTGACATAGATGATGCCACACATGATCATTAAATTTTGAATTTTTTATTCGGCAAGTTGAATTTTTCTTTTTTGTAAAAATCAAGAATTCTGATAGGTTTAGTTAGATAAATTATTTTTGAAATGTGTAATTTTTCACATAAATTATCTCTACTTTGTCCGATGAAGGGATATGTCACCTCTACATTAGTTTCGGCACTCTTTTTAAGTGTAATGTAACAACGATTTTCTCTGGTATTCACCGGTAAGAATACAAATAAGGTGAAATTAATTTGTATGAAAATAAAGAAGGTATATTATTCGAAGAAGAGATAGAATGTAGGGTGGTGACATGACAAAAACTACTAAAATCCGTTCTGCCAACAAGCCGTGAACCCATTCGACTACACAGGACTTCCATTAAAATGTTAATAACATGGACAATATCACATTAAGCCAATTACAAACACAGTAGACAGGAGTTCTTTAGCATTATTTTCACTACTACACTCCACCAAACTCATTCACTCTAGTAGTCCTTCTTAATATCGTTTCGCACCCTCCCCGAATACCATCACGTCTTTGGTTAAGGCTAATGACATCCTTTTTTGCTAACTATACACGCTCCATACTATCTGGCATAGTGCTTATACTACTTTAGAGGTATTTTAGTGGGTGTTTCGGCCTGGATGGGGGCGATGATAAGATGATAGCGATAACATTAATTTTCTGCTAGCAACAACGTGAATCCTTCGTTAGAAAAGGGCAGGTTCTCACTCAAACTATAGGTGGCGCACTATAATAAAGAAATGTCTTCTATAGGGTTCGCGCAGACACTTACAATAATGATATCACATTAGGTTTTTTGTTATGCGAGTCATATATACCATTCCTAGCTACCGTTTGTTCGGGGTAGGAAGGCGATTGCGAAGGAAATAGAACAATAATAAACGAATTTAGTTAGGAGAGTGGTAAATGTCTCTTATAATTACGGCTCTTATGGGTGACAAGTAAAGTGTTTTTAATGCAAAGGATAAATTCTAAGTGTATGATTCAAACTCGCATTAGTTACAAACCAGGGATGATGTGTTTTTCGAAAAAAAAACGACTAATGCGTAGCAAAAGTTATCTACGCTAAATAAAAATATCAAGATAGAGATAAATAAGAAAATAGAACTCGAATTTGATGTTCGCGAGCCCCTACAACATAAATACTACCACTCGCCATCCAGACAGTGGCAGAAAGAGCAGATAATCGAGTGCTGCAAAGAGTACCCCCCGCAAGGGGTAGTTGTAGTATGAGGTTTTACCAATTCCTGCAACTATCTTTGGAGTTAGCGACTCCACGGACCTGAGCTAACTATCCCCCTCTGGGATGGCGGCTGTAGAATTCACCCACAGCCAGTCCTGCTTGCCCTAAAAATGGCAAATGGACACTCACTGGATCATGGGCTTATCTCCCGTGATCTTAAGACCTAAGTGATACGAGAAACGGATACATCGCCTCGGATACGGACTGATTCTACGGTAACGACTTTTGGTATTCGAAAACGGACTATGATTGGCTTCTGGAACGTTCGAACATTGAATGACGGGGGAAGAGCTGGGGTTACTCGGTCCTTGAACCGCCAATCAGTGATCGACCGTGAAATGAAGCATAACATCCAAATCTTGGGCTTGAGCGAGATCAGGTGGACAGGATCAGGAGAAGAACGAACCCCTACCAGAAACACTATTCTGTACATTGGCCCTGAAAGTGAAGCCAGAAATGGCGTGGCGTTCGTCCTTACGCCGAGAGCGAGAAACAGTCTCATTAGCTGGGAACCAATCTCGGATAGGATTATCGTCGTCAGGCTCAGGCACAGTGTCAGAAACGTCACAATTCTGCAGTGCTACGCACCAACTAATACCGCAACATCTGGTGACAAAGAGGAGTTTTATAGCCAACTGAGTGCCACCTTCGAACGTGTTCAAAGAGCTGATATTATTATCATCTCGGGAGATATGAACGCCCAGGTTGGATCAGACAACACTGGACTAGAACACGTCATGGGGAGGCATGGTGACCCTTCACGACCTTGGATTAAGAGACCCGAAATCGGCGAATTATTTGTGGAGTTCTGTAGTACTCGGCAAACGGTCATCGGAGGGACCCTTTTTCCACACAAGAGTCATCATAAAACATCTTGGGTTTCCCCTGATGGTGTTACTCAGAACCAGATCGACCATTTGGCTATAAGTCGCCGATGGAGAAGATGTCTCCTCGATGTGCGAGCGAAACGTGGAGCTGACGTGGGGAGCGATCACCACTTGATGGTTGCCTGCTTGAGATTGTGTACAGCAGCTATCCTACGACCACAAATTCTTCAAATGAAGCGCAAGCTTAATGTGGATAAGCTCAGAGATCCCAACAAAAAACTCGAATACACCACCATTCTACGCGAAAAGTTATCCACATTGGGTGAACATGAAATGCGCACACTGGACGCCAATTGGGAGGCCACCAGAAACACTTTTCTAACTAGTGCTGAAGAATCTGTGGGATATGCGCAATGCGGTGAGAAACCCTGAATGTCGCAAGACACATGGGACAAGGTTGGCAATCGGAAAAAAGCCAAATTGGCAATCATCTCTCAACCCAATGTCAACCAACGAACGCCCGACTTGAGGCAGAACTACCGCGATGCTCATATACAGCTTAAGAGGGCTGTTAGACGCGACAAGAGAAAGGCCATTGAAGATCTGGCAAACAAGGCAGAATCTGCGGCTTACCTTGGGGATATGGGTTCACTATTTAAAATCATAAAACAGTTGACGAACAGGAATTTCACCGCCAACCACCTGGTGAGAGATGTCAACGGAACTCTCCTTAATATGAGTGAATACCAGTTGCGACGACGGAAGGAATACTTCTCTGATATTTTAAACATCTTGTCAGATGAAGATATTCCGGAAACAGAACAATTTCCAAACATCCAACCGCAACAATCCTCTATAAGGGACGATCCCCCAGATAAGGAAGAGATAGTTTCCGCCATTCGGTCAATGGCGGGAAGGAAAGCTCCAGGTATAGACGGACTACCGACCGAACTACTCAAAGCGGACCCGC
Source organism: Chorisops tibialis (assembly GCA_963669355.1). NCBI lineage: Eukaryota > Metazoa > Arthropoda > Insecta > Diptera > Stratiomyidae > Chorisops > Chorisops tibialis. Next base: position 162,502,580 of record OY770263.1, on the reverse strand, counting down.
AAATAACAGCCGATATACCCCTCCCACTCTTCACTAAGGTGTGGAATGATGGAAGATATCCGACTGAATGGAAGGAGGGCGTCATTGTGAAAATTCCGAAGAAGGGCGACCTTCAGGATTGTGGCAATTGGCGTGGTATATGTCTACTTACTGCCGTATCAAAAATTATGGCTAAGGTAATTCTCAATAGGATTAGTGATGTCGTCGAGAGCACTCTCGAAGTTTATCAGGCTGGATTCCGTAAAGGGTCGTCTTGTACCGACCACACAAATACCCTACGGATAATATTAGAGCAGTCACCCGGAATGGGTTCGCCACTACATCTCATGTTTGTGGACGTCGAGAAGGCTTTCGACAGCGTTAAGCGAGATTACATATGGAATGCTTTGCGTAGGAGAGGTATTCCAGATAAGGTCATAGCTATGATTAAAGAATCCCACGAAGATGCAAGGTGTAGCGTCTTGCATAGAGGAGAGCTGTCCGAGAGCTTTCCTGTGCGAACGGGTGTCAGACAAGGCTGCAGCCCTGTTTCTGGTGGTAATAAATGACATCTTGAAAGCTGCACTGGAAGGTGGGGAAGGTAAAGGTCTTCAATGGAGACTATTTAACATCTTAAGTCACCTTGATTATGCTGATGACGTGTGTTTGCTTGCACATACCCGTTCGGACTTAGAGTCAAATGTTCGCTCGTTGCATTCTAAATGCAAACAGGCGGGACTGAAAATAAATGTACGTAAAACCAAGTACATGCACATGGGTTCGAACGCAAGCACACCGATTGTTCTTAATGGACAGGATGTGGAAGAGGTGCAAGATTTTTGCTATCTCGGAAGCATTGTCAGCATGGACGGCGGAGCCGAAAAGGATGTTGAGGCTCGGCTAAATAAAGCTCGTCAGGCCTTCGGTATCCTTTCCCCTTTCTGGAGGTTAAGAGAGATCTCCCTTCGCACGAAGCTGCGAGTTTTTGACGCATGCGTCAAATCCGTGTTGTTATATGGTTGTACTACGAGGAAAGTGACCGTTCGACTTACCAAGAAACTACAGACTTTCGTAAACCAATGCCTCCGGCGCATTTTAGGAATATTCTGGCCAGAAGTAATCTCCAACGACGAACTTTGGAGTACAACTCGCCAGACTAAAATAGGTATTGAGATTCAACGGCGGAAGGGGCAGAGGATCGGTCATACTTTGAGGAAACCAGAGCGAAACATCGCAAAACAGGCTCTGGATTATAACCCTCAAGGAAGACGTCGGGTTGGTCGACCATGTAACACATGGAAGCGAGCAGTTGAGCAGGAGGCCAGAGGAATAAACAAGTCCTGGCAACAGCTTAAAGCCGATGCTCAGGATCGCGCCTTGTGGAAGAGAGTTGTTTCTGTCCTATGCCCCTATAGGGGGTCTTAACAGGAATTTGATTGAAAGAGTGGGGTGTCACGACGTATAAACACTGTCACCCAAAACTCCATAAAATCGTCCACACCTCCTTTTAAAGATGGTGACCGAATTATTATGGATTCTGTTGAAAAAGCTTATCTCTGACAGCGAACTCTCAACTTCCACTATCCAATCAGTCCCCCTCAAAACCACCGCATTATGGTTTCTCACTTTCACCTATTCACTTTCGAGCACGTCTTATCTCCAAGATACTCAAGAAACTCAATATTCATAATTGCATAATGCTGATCCTGATGATGATATTACACTTAAGAAATGTTTTCACTCTCTGGCTAAACACCTTCGCAATCTATTTTAAATGTCATTCCCTTCAAGACACTTTCCAACCATGTGGAACAGGACAAATGTCCAGCCCATCCCTTAAAAGGAAAACAAAGCGATCCTCACAAACTACCGCCCTATAGCTACTACTTTAGTACTATTGAAAGTAATGGAACCAATCGCAAACTAGCCCATTACCTTGAAGATAACCATCTTATTCATGATCGCCAATACGGATTCCGTTATGATTGAACGTTGGAACTCGTGCTTTCACAAATACGGGGGAGGTCAAGTACTGGCTCTTGATATTGCGAAGGCCTTAGACAGAGTTTGGCACAAACTCATAGCCATAGGTTGTAACAGTACCTTTATCAAATGGGTTGAGGAGTTCCTTTTTGAACGATCGATACGAGTCGTAATGGATGGTGAATCATCCCAACCGTTTCAGATCGATTCGGCGTACCTCAAGGTTCTGTCCTATCCTCCACTCACTTTTTAATCTTCATTAATGACCTTCTGTCGACAACACTCAATCCAATTCATAGCTTTGCAGATGACAGTACTCTGGATAACACCACCCTCCGCCACTGAAGCTCATCGTGCTTCGGTGAATTCTAGTCGCATCGAATTGTATGATTCATTGAATTCAGATCTCAACTTAATCCTGGAATGGGGCAGAAACTTTGTGAAATGATCTATGATCTACAATGCGAAGATCGTGAGTCTAAATCCCGGTCCACCTCAGTCTACGAATATGAAAAATTCGTAGATAGAGGGTTGTGTGAAGGCCTAACAACCCTGCCACAATAAATAATGAAAAAATGTTAAGGAACCTGAAGGTCAGGAGGCCAAGGCCCGATTTGGGCTGTAGTGCCACTGTAGAAGATTGGCTCAGCGGAGACCTTTTCCATCAGTAGCTTCGGAGCTTTCTTGATCAGCCCGACTCCTTTACCCTATCCCAAGATTCAAGTTTATCTCCTTACAAAGACTTCCGCCATTTTGATTGCTTTCATCTGAGCCTTCCGCCGTTCCTTCATTTAATCCAGAAGACGTAGTAAGTGAATGTTCGTACTATCTACTCACTAGCTGCATGATGTGAGGAAGGAGATGGCAAGATCTGCACTGGTTGCCGAAGAGCTAAGCCGTGCCAGCCAGCAAGCGTGCAGCGGCCATGCTCCACCTACCCTTTCAATTTTCAATATTTTTTCCCCCGAAATATGACATTTCAAATTTGCTTTCAAATTAAATAACGTCTAGTCCAATTTACCGTAGACTTTAAACTAACCACAGGAATAACCTTTTTAACGATTAGTTATACTCACTCAGTTTAATATAAACCTTTGTCAAATGGAAAAAACACTCAAAAAAAAATTCTTGGTAAATTTTTTTTTCCCTCTATCCCAATGAGACCTACAGGTATATCGGTTACAAACTTGAAGACGATTTTCAAGATGCTCGAAAAGTGCTCATTAATCTCATCAAAGATACAACCTAACAAAGATCAAGTGAACCGTATAATGTACTCTCGACTCTGGAACCAATAAAAAGACCTACGTATACATAATAATATCGAGCATATCCCGACGAAAAAAAAACTGTAAAGAAGAAAATGGAAAAAACCTAATAATAATACATCAAAACCTTTTACTTTCGTCCATATTCGACATAAGATAGAGTATCTATAGATTGGCTTGGGATAAGCTTCTCTTTCAACGTCTTAACTGTATGCGAAGAAGAAGAAAAAAAAACCCTCAAAAACTCCCATTGAAAGTGAAGATGGATGGCGGATCAACTTTTATAATAAACGTAAGTTGATAGCTTATGTTGGACTTGGACCTCATGCGTAAATATTGTACCATTGAGGACCCAAAGTTCAACATATAAGGTAATTTAACACCGAATTTTAGGTGTCTCGGAAGTTTCTTAAACATAAAATACTTTGGAAATTTACTCGTTTCGTGATTTATTTTAAACCGAACAAGACGTAACTTAATCTTAATATCAGTTATATTAAAATTAGCAAAGTATATGTGAGGTCTTTGCATGTTTAGGTTATTAATTCACACGTGTTATTTGATACAACTTTTTTTTCGTCGTCGAACAGTCACGGATGTGTGTAATTTTCGATATTCAGTTCCAGTCTCGAATTATTAAACTCGTTCTGTATGGCCATATTTTTTTCGAACCTCACATGTTAAGGTACCCATACAGTAATTCACTAATCGACAGGTAATACGGTATGATCCAATCAAATCGCAGGTAACGGTACGATATACTCTACCCAATATTTGGTGTAATTTGATGTTACGAGATTATCACCTTGTTAGGCTTTAATTAGGAACTAATCGGTTTTCGGCAAAAATTGATGAATCAAACAGTAGGTACACACATCTTCCAGCTACTAGGTACGATTTTTTTTTAAACAGATCTAAAATGCTCATGCTGTGATCATATAAGATCAACGTACCTTTCAACAAATCTCAAAAAAAAAAGAATAAAAAACCGATCGTGATCGACGATCATTAAAATATTTAAGAAATAAATTTAATGATCTTATAGGGAAAAAAATAATATGAATTTCAATATGATCATAAAAATGCTGTAAGATCATTGAAAATAATAAACCGATCGATGGAAGATCAGAAAGGGAGAATATGAAATTTGCAATATCTATTTTTACAAGATCAGTACGATCGATCGAAATTACAGATCTCTAGTAATTAGTTTGTATTTAAAAAAAAAATAAAATTGATGAGGTTCGTGTGAATTTTTTTCTATATATTGCCGAAAAAGGCATTGAAGTTCAGTGTATGAATATATTTTACGCAAGATCATAAATTTAAAAAAAAAAAAGAGAGAAAAAACTTTTGTTCCGATAATTATACTCTAGATGAAATCCGAGAGTTTGCAACGCTACTAAAAAAGGCACGGAAAAAAAACGTAATTCACATTTCACAAAATACAACATACTAACTTTCTCAGTACCAATGAAAGTTTTGAAGGTTCAATTTTGTTTAGAACATTTTGATAGCAACCTATGATGCACTGCTGATATACAATACATGGTATTCACAATACCATGAGTGTATCACCCGATACCACGTACTATATACGTCGTTTGAAACCTGTTTTAAGCGTGGTATTGAAACCTTTCGTGGTATACGAAATTCGCATACCTATCATGGTATACCATGAAAGGAAGGGCTTAAGTACATAATATAGCAGGTACTTAAACCTTTTGTTGTGCTGTGATTATATTTAGTGAATATCTAAACTAAATTTTCCTGTGCATTCGTGATAAGGGCTATCAAATGTCAAAATTTCGAATTTAAATTCATGAAAATTGTTACCATCATCAACAAAACCGATTGTTGCCATGCGAAATAGTAATTATAATAGGAATATTTCAATGCAGAAATTGTGTACAATTTTGCACACTTTTTATGAATCGTAGTATGGTATACCACGCTTGCAATACCAGGTATTGTATACCAGCAGTGTATCATAGGTATAAGATACATTTTTTCATCCGTTCCGCCAGTCGCACATAAAAGAGAACTGCTCGAGAGCTCCCCTGTGTCAGACAAAGCTGAATATTATCGCCAGCCTTGTTTCTGGTGGAAATAAATGACATCTTGAAAGCTGCACTGAAAGATCGGGCAGGTAAAGGTCTTTAGTGGGATGTGTTTAACATCTCGCCTCAGCTATGCTGGTGGCCATTCGCATAAGTACACTGACTGCCTTTTTCGGACATGTGGAAGAGGTGAAAGATTTTTGTTACCTTGGAAACACTGTCAACATGGACGGCGGAGTGGAAAATGATATTGAGGCTGGAAGGTGGCAGTCAAGATTACCAAAAAACTGCAAGCTTCCGTGAACCAGTTCCTCCGACGCATTTTAGGGATATTCTGGTCAAACGTCGCGATATAGTTTGGAGTACAACTAGACAAAAAAAGATAGGCATTGAGACTTAAATGCAGAAGCACCAGTGGATCCGGCATATTTTGAGGAAACCAAGCAAAAGCTCAGGATTATAACCCTCAAGATAGATGTCCGGGTGGTTGACCATGAGGAACCGGACAGGCTAGCTGGGATCTAGAGGTATAAACAAGTCCTGGCGACAAATAAAAGCCGATGCTAAGTATCACACCTTGTGGAGGAGAACTGTTTCAGTCCTGTTATGTTTAGTAATCATTTTGGATGTGAAATGATCAATTTGATTCTAAGTATTCACAATCGTCAGCTAAAGTCATAGTTGAGATATTCAAATTCGTTGATCTCAGTACATGTCCCGCATCCCATCGAACTCCTATACCCCCTAAAATTTAAGTCTGCCTAAGTTCACTTCTCTACCTATAATCCACCATAAAATAAACTTTCTATCTTCACGAGTTTGAAAGTGATTGTACGCAGAGCGTACACATACGGAGTACAGACAGACGATTAAAGCTGCTTGATGTGTGAAGGAATCACATTTTGCCACTTAGCCGAAAGGTTCCTTAATCCCAAAAATTCCAATACCATAGACGAAGAGAGTGGCAGGGATTCACCCGGTTAAATATTTGGGCGGTTCTGATTGAGGCTATGAAGGAAAGAGTGAAATAGGAGACCGCAGCGGCGAAAGCAGCTGCCCTGAGCTCTGGAGAGCTAGTGGTGGAGAGGTCTGAGATCGTCAAACGGGTACCGAAAGTGAAGGGACCCAGTAAGAAAATGTCGGTTAGGGGTGGGAACAATAAAGGTGACGGGGCAAATGAAGTGGCACGATAAGTACTACTACGAGGCCGCTGAATTCACCTCGGAGATAGAGGACATTGATGTGGAGGAGAGAGTTTTGTCGAAAGCCTAAAGTAGGATATCGAAGTAACTACGAAAATTTTTTTTTTACGGAATGACCTGTGTTATAGGCAATTTTGGCCTTTATGTGCAATGCACAAAGACAGTCACGGAGGGAAGGAATGGGATTAGGAAGGTAGGAGTGAGAACGACCGTGCAATCATCGCAAAACTGGTTCGCGCGGCGGCGTTTTGGAAGAACGCCGCCAGGCAGAAGTTGCAGGAAGAGCTGGGTTACGTTGTCGCGGAACAGAGTGCCTCCAGCGACGGCAGGCCCTCTATTAGAGGTGGTATCAGGTTACCGACCAATCGCGTGGAACCATGTTAGTGGAAAGCACAAGCGAAGCAAACAACTATATCGGCAATGGGTATCCAATTGGATTGTAAATTTTCATGCTCCGGCCGGATATTCTTGGGAACATGTATAGAGCGAGAAACCATTGATTTAGATAACTTGCGGACGGGGCAATAAACTGGTGATGGTCTGCAGTTATTCGATAAGTCGGAAAATTTTCGTTCAATCCATAGGTGACCATTGATCACCTTTTGGTCCCTAATTTTCTGGGGCTACCTAGCGGAGAGTTTATTCGTCTGTTGAACATGAGTGGGGTATGTATTACCGATCATTTTGGGTACTTCCGATCCATAGCAGCTATTAGAGACACTTTCCAATTTTTAACCCCCACATGGCCAGTGGGACTTTTTGCCACATTTTGCCGAAACGACTTATCGAGTGTCTCTAAACTACGGAGAGCATCGCGATAGATGCGAGTATTCAGTCGATTTTCTTGCATTGTATCACAGCTTCAAGCAGTTCTCGAATTACATTCGACGAATATTATGGTATCGGAAATGTCGGTTGACCACTAGCAGCCCGTGGCAAGAGCTTGGTAGCTCGAAAATTCTGGATGTCTCGTTGCAGCCGTGAGACAATAGTATCGATGGTCTGATCACTGTTTGGGCGATTGCAGTTATCGGCGATATACTCTTACGTCGCAGTGTCTCTCAACCGAATCCGACTGGATATTTTTGGGAACATGTATCGAACGAGCAACCACTGATTTCAATAACTTGCGGACCAGGCGATAAGGTGGCGACGGTCTGGAAATCCTGCATCCCATCAATAATCCGGTAAGTCCGAAATTTTCCATTTAACCCATAGATGACCATTTTTGCCACTTTTTGGCCCTTCATTTTATGGGAGTGCTTAGGGTAAGTGTTTATCCGCCAGTAGAATAGGAGTGGGGTATATCAACCATTTACGTTTTTTGGGTATTTCTGAACTACAGCAGCTACTAGGGACACCGAAAGAAGCACTTTCGGATTGTCAACTTCTTATCTGATGGTATATTGCCTTACCGTTTGTAACGCTAAGAAATAATGCCTGCGCAGAGCCGCCAAGAGTACAGAAATATTTGTTGTCGCTCAAAAACCTCGATTCCGAGTGACCGCTTTCAGCTATCATATTGAAATTTGTATATGTCATTTGTAGCAAAAAAAACTTAACTTCGTGAACGGGCTACATCCCCCGCTAATTTTACCCCTTCCAATTCTATTTCTATTTTCATTGAAACTAGGAAAGCTTATAATTGCAATCAGTTTTAAAAAAATTATCAACTTCACCTCGCTCCTTCTTCCCCCTCCAATACAAATTTCGCGAAATTTTTAAATTTCAATTTAATAATTTTTTTTCGAAACTGTCTAAACTCAAAGTTTTGTGGAAAGTATAATAATATAAATATCATTGACGACGAAAAATTTTGATTCGATCACTCCTTCTACCACTTCTACAAATGAATAATTTTGGCAAATGCATTATATCGATTTCCATTTAAGCTAGAAAAAGTACCAACTCAAATTTTTTTTTGCCAGAATTACAAATACCTCTATTATATATACAAGAAAAACATTTCTCCTTCGAACAAATGAGAGCTATCGACATTGAAAATTGATAAGAAATTTCAAAATTATCTAAAACTCTCCAACTTCCTGTGCTACTACTCATACAAATGCTCCAATTTCAGAAAAACTATGTCCAATTTCTTTGAAAATAATGAAAACTTCGAAAAATTTTCTATACTACGTTCGGTGTCATATACAAAAACTACAAACCTCCCCCTCTGCTTTTATCACCTCCCATACAAAATTCACTATTCAAAAGAACTTGAGATGACATATTTTCCGGTACATTAAACTCTTTCCCATTTCATCTAGGGCTTTACGCCTAATCATAACTCTGTTATGTTTTTAATTAACAGGTTGACACATAGCCCGCAGTGATTTTTAAATAGAGACAAATTGAAAAATTACTAATTACAAAAATGAAAGTAAACCTACTTATTCGCACTGCAGTCTTTCCATAATATGACTGCATGGATACACTAGCCTCGGAAAGTTTAAATACACTTACAGTTATTTGATTTTTGAACTTTTTATTTGAGAAAGTTGTAAGGTTTATTTTATAACACCATCTGCTAGATGGTAATAATTTAAGGGTTAAGTGGAAAAGGGGTTCTTGAACATTGTCAATGTTTATTAGTGATCCGAATCAAACTTTGTGGTGTTGTTTATATCTGTTTCTAGGCGCAGAGTGATGGTTGTCAGTTGAAAACGTAGTTTATCAGTCCACATTTTCAACTGGCTAAAGACGTGAAGACAGCATTATAGTCACAACCTGTGCCAAAGATCGACGACTCACCATACCCCAGATCACCGCAAATGTAAACGAAACCCGCTCAAATTCAATCAGTCAAACTACAATCAAAGATCGCATTCATAAGGTAGGGCTTACTGGTCGAATAGCCATGCGAAAACCTTTCCTATGGCCCAAAACAAAGTTAAAATGTTAGGCTGGGCTAAAAAAACAGAAATACTGGTTGATTAGTCAGTGAGAACAATTTTTTGGTCCGACGAGCCGAAATTGTTTGTGTGTTTGGCAGACATCGACGTATTTTTGTCCGACGGCGAGCAATAGGGAGTAATGTATTATACCAACAGTCAAACAGGGAGGTAGTTCGGTTATAGTCTGGAGATGCTTCAGGAATAATGGTGAGGTTGATTTCGTTAAGATAGACGGAATACTGAAAAAAAGAGGGGTTCAGAAGAAATACAGGAGTTTAATGTATTACTGATTGATTGGAAGGGATTTCGAATATCAAGAAGACGCACTTCTCAAAACTATGTAGAGGATTGGAAGTAAAAGAAAAAATACGGTTTTTTGATTATATGAATTAGCTACTCGTCTCCGGACTTGAACCTTATTGAGTGGCTGCCGAACGAACTCGATCGTAGAGCCCGACTTAAATATCCCTCGTCACAAAAACACTTATGGGAGATCTCCAAACAGGCAAAGAATGAAATTCAACCTGATATTCTTGATAAATTAATTCACAGAATGTCTCGTTTATGCGAATCGATGATTTGTCTGACTAGTGTTTATTTTTTATGAAAAGGATATTTTGGAAAAATACACGGTTCCTGATTATTTTTTCTATTTTTTTATAATGTATAAACGTGGAATAATACAAAATAAATTGATGTGATTTATATAAAATGTTTTTTTTTTTTAATTGATGAGATTACCAAAACAAGAAAAAAATATGGCGTTTACACTTTACAAGGGTAGTGTCGTTCTATAAAACATTACCAAGCCTATTTAATTAAATGGACATATGTAGACATACATACGTGAAAATATTATATTCACCGGAAATTGACAGTGCTCATAAATATCACACTAATTAATAAAATTGGAAAAATGGCTACGAAATCAATGCCCCAGCAGCGTTCTCAATCTAAAACCTGCGCCAATTTCAAAACAGAGTCTGTTGAAGAAAACCTGCGAAGACGGGTGGCACATGCATGTTTTTAATAATCTGGACAGCACAGCAACAACTGCAGCAGCCGCATAGCAATTGCAATAGTGCCATTAAAACGCCGATATGAAGTGACCACAACCAGTTCTGCTTGTTTTCAAAATTCTCTTCAGCTCACTTAATATTATTAATTTCGTTTCAATCGACTGTCTCCCCCTGAATGCCCACACTAAGTACATCGAACTGGATGGACACTGTCCGGCAGTTAGCTATCTCGTGACTCTCGTCTATTCCATTCCACGACATGATAATGCAATAATTAATAAATATATCGCCCAGGTATGAAGAAAATTAACCACTATCGAGCCTCTAGAAATGTCTCGAAGATGAAAAACGACTGCCACATATATCGGACATAAATTTTATAAAGGCCCCCTCATAAATGAAGTAGTTCTAGAGTGTGGTAAATCAGTCCTACCAGTTCTACCGGAGGAGCATGATGTGTTTTTTTTTTTCGCTACCAATCTACGACTTATCTTGTGTAAGAACCTTTCAAAGTTTCATTATTATTACAATTTAGCCCGTCCGGATGAATAGATATCGGGGCGAAAAACCGGTTCACTTAACACATGATTACATGTAAGTGGTGTAATTTATGATGCCAGCTACTACTTGTCCCGGGAATAGACCCACGCATCGATCAAGGTAAATTTGTTTGGATATGTATATATGGAGCTTAGTCTGGTTTTTATTGGGACATGATATCAAACCTACATTTTACAGAAAATACCGAGCACTTGTACGTTAGTAATGACGATGAAGTCGCACCTATCACCTATAATCCCTATTCAATTCGGACATGACAATATTACTTATAAATAAATTCCAAACAGAAGGTTACTTTACACTCTCGGCTAAGTGTTTCTCGAGTCCAGTTTGGTCACAAGTATATCTGCGAATATTTGTCATTTCGAATTGAGAAAGTCGTATCTAAATTACTGCTCAAACTATCCACCTACACCGACACTCCTCCTTCTCGCCATTTCTGCACTTTTATCCTTCTTATTTGCATACCTTCTTCGAGACAAATTGCTCTAAACAAATTTTGAATTTGACTAATGAGAATTTAAGTCGAGGCAATTTATTTTATGGTACTTGTTGGATACCAGGATTGGAACAGAAAAAAAAACACTAGCCGTATGTGAGTTAAAAAAACAACTCCAAGAACCAACCTAACAAACAAAGGTGATGAGTCGAATTCTTCGAACAAAAGATATTTGATTTGAAAGAATTATCAAATTGATGATGGCAATAATTGGGATTAACAAAAAAAAAAAAATAAGAATCATGCCTTAAATCGAAATTAGTGGCAGCTAATCTCGTGGTTTTGAACTAGACAGAAATATTAATGGAAGTTCTCGAATTGTTTGATGTTATGTACAAACAATATTTTGTTTCAAAAAATTCAAGCCATTTATCATCGTACTTTTTTTTGTGATGGATGAAATGGTGAAGATAAAAGACAATATTATGGTGCTTTATCAGAATATGATTAAAGGACTTTTGATTTTATGAAATATGCTAAAAGATCTGTAAAAATGGATTGCATAACTCTTTAGATACTGTAAATTTCTTGCGTCCACCACAGTTGTTTTGCATTAAAAATCTATTGCTTAAATTCATTTAAAATTGAAATTATTCGCAATTACCGGCTGCGTAACACATATTACCGGCTGTGAATTTATAATTTTTTTCTAAAGATTTTTTTTTTTTAATTTCAGTTCGCCGCGAGATCTCAAAGTGAACTGACGCGCGCCGCTTGCTTCTGCGATTCACGATTTTTTCGAATGAGATTAACTTCGCTCTTAGCGGAACTACGCAATTAAGAAAGTGAAAACAGTCCCTGATTAGGGAAAATGATATTAAATTAAAAGGTAAAAACAACAAATTTCTGACGGCAAAAACATTAGATATTATACCCTTCACAATAACCCTGCATCCCACTCTCAACAGCTTGCAAAGCCAGGAGCACTAAGCACATCGCAGAATACGAACTTCTAGCCGAATTTTTCTAAGGAAAAAAATATTTCCGAGAGAGCGAAATTCCCAACAGCGCCATTATCTCCATATTCGACGAGGTGTACCGGTCAGAATTCATAAATATTGGCTGGGAAAGAATTGCTGTAGAGAAATTTATATCCAACCCCATGTTATTGTGAAAGGGTTGTTAGCCCTTCGCACAACACCTTATCTACGAGTTTTATTTTCGTAGATTGTGGTGATCAAGATTTACCCACACGAGTAGTGTGTTGAAATTATACGGCGATCGGGATTTGAACTTCCGACAATCGCACTGCAGACCAACACGCTACCTACTAAGCTACATCCTAGCTAGAGGAACACGATACCTGCCAGGAAATCAAATGCATAAATTGTCAATCAGATAGCCAGGAAGCTTACGCCACAAATTGTCCCGTCTTCCTGCAATACGAAAGCGTAAACAAAATTATTGCTAATCAAGGAATCTCCGTCAATGCGACATAGGCTATGATTCTAAGCAACCCTGAACTCATACTTCCTTATACAGCTAATGCCGCTCAAATGAAGTTAGTTCTGCAGGACCAAATACAAACGCGAATCAGCTCAAGACCATGGAGCACAAACAACAAAATAATAATTCAGAGCCTGAGAAATAGCTATCAGCCATCCTACATTAACAAAACCCAAAGAAAAACACACAAGCCAGATGAAACTCACCCAAATCCGCGCCTGTATAGGATGCACGAATAATTATTAAATCACACTAGACGATTACATGTCAGAACAACATCGAAAACTTTTCACAAAAATCAGTTGACAAAAAAATCCACATATCCATACATCACCTACCAACATCCCATACCATAGCCCAACATACACACTAAAGCCAAACCAACCAACGCCAACGTTAACATATCAGTAAAGAGTTCCGTAACTCATTTCCTGATATTAAAGCAATTCTGTCGACCCCAACTCAAATACACAAAACGATAACATTCTCTCAAACCACCAATCTCAATCATTAATTACCTAACCATAGTTGCTAGTCTTATCATTGCCCTACCTAAACTTGTCGTTTTACAATGGAATGCTCAAGGTTAAGTAAGCAACAAACATACACTCGTACACCTAGTCTCACTGTACGACAAAGACGTCATCGCGTTGAAGGAAACTAAAATTATCCGATCCTTCATCCCTTTCTTCAAGATTTCTAATTATATGTCCCTTCACTTCGACCATTCCTATCCTATCGCGTGGTATTAGCTCCACTGTCAAAACTACCATCCTAATTCTTCCTACAACTGTGAACTCAACTCCTTCACCAGACTATCACTATTCACACATTTATTGTGGAAGGGTTGTTAGCCCTTCGCACAACCCTCTTTCTACGAATTTTTTCTTTTTCGTAGTTTGAGGTGACCAAGGTATATCCAAGCAGGCAGTGTGCTGAAATTATATATTGCGCCGACCGGGATTTGAACTCACGACCTTCGCATTACAAGACCAACACGCTACCCAATAGGCTTCACCCTAGCTAACTGGGAACAATTTGAATCGTTCACCCAATTTCTCTCTGATAAATCGCCTCAATCGTCTAATCCTAAACAAGAGGTAGCCAAACTTAAAAAATTTATTCGAACATCAGTAGCCAGATCGATTCCTGTTTCCCATTCTAATCAAATTCTCTGGCTCACTCTCCATATTGACGAGCTTACTCAATCAAAGAACGCTTGCTGCAAACAGTTCAAGCCCTCTTCCTCCCTCTGCAAATCCATAGCCTATCAGAAATTCCAATCTATTCTTCGCCGTGCATCGAAAATATCTAGCTAAACGTGACTCCAGGACCATGTTTGTAAACTTGCTTGATTCCCGTACCATCTGGGGCAAAATCAAATCCCAACCAATCAATCGCCTCCAAATTTTCCTCATATAATCCACGAAACATCTCAGATCTTGCACAAATGACAAACCTTCTCGCTACTAAATGGAACAAATGTAGTTCCGACTTCTCATTCCCTCCACACCTTATCCAAGAAAAACTGCGGTTAAATCTTAAATAGCTTCGTTCTAAATCTCTAGCCTACGAATGCCTCCAGCACCCATAACATTAGAGTTGAACTATCAAGATGATAAAGGTTTGGTGAAAGTTTTCGCAGTGCATTTCGAATTAAATTTCCAGATTTGACACTGCGTCAAATTAAAATTTGATAAAGGTCTCAGCAGAGAACGAAACATCACATTTAATAAAGCGTAAGAATGTGATATCCGGATTTTTTTTCTTCTAAATGATGAAAATCTTACGCCTTATTGGAGTACTCCTCTCCGATTTTTAAAATTGCGGATTCTCGCCCTCTACAACAATATCCTATCTACTCGCAACCTTCCGCACTCATGTAAAACCACAATACACAAAACCATTCCAAAAATTGGCAAGGATACGCATGTACTAGAAAGTTGCCGGCCTTAGTCTCTTCTTCCCGTCCTCTCCAAAGTCCTAGAAAAGGTTTTGGCTAGAAGGATAACTTCCGCAACATAATTGCATCTAAAAGATGAACAGCACGAGTTCCGGCCGCACCGCGGTATCCATTCTTTAATGCACCTGTTTGAGTACCACATACTTCACAAACTTCAATCAATAAAGCACAATTTACTCCTGCCTGTCCATCGACATGGAAAAGGCATTTGAACCACTATCAACCAATTGCACGCCTGGGGAATTCCCTCCAAATGCTTAACTCTCCAGCACTCTTTTCTCTCGTCGAGTGAATCAAAGTGTAAATCGATGGCTACTATTCCTGTTCGGCAATAACGGAGCTCCGTTGTCGGCGGTTCTCTACAACACATATGCCAATCTCCTTCTTCGAGACACCTCCCACGAAATCGGCACCTACGCGGATAACTCTAACTTTTTAGCATCAAGCGATCCTAGTGCCGTTTAAAGCAAGCTTCAGATCGTCCACAGATCAATGGATATCTGTCTAATCATTTCTCTCCCCAAAGTTAGCCTCAAAACTGCCTTTACTTCCCATTCCATTGATCTCTCCGACATGACCATACACCTCCTACCCAAACTTCGCATCCTTGGATCAATATTCACCTCGAAACTATCCTGGAATGCTCATGTAAATTTTCTAATTAACCGTCTCCAAAACATTAATATGATGCTGTGCTCCAAAAAAAAGATTACACTGTAACTCTCGAAGATCCTATCTGAGAGCGTTCTACAACATGGCATCACCTCCTTCTCATGGACTTCAAAGGAAAACAAAAATAAACTGCACGTTGCCGTCAATAAATGTCGGAGACCTGCGATCAGAGCGCTTCGTGCGCCAAAACTCTCCATTCGCATAGAAGCGCAATTTGCATCCTTTGAAGCTACCGCACTCAAAAGTTCTGTACGCTTAGCCAGCAAAACAATTTCCTCACCTTTTTTGGGCTGGGGCCCCAAGATCCCACCTAGCTTTGCTCGACCGTATTCAAAAACACGCATTCCGATTAATTGGAAATGAGGCTATATCGACCTTAATAGATTTCCGCGAGCATCATCGAAATATCGAAGCACTCTGCATTTACTATAGATATTTCCAAATACTCGCCAAGCTGCACGCGAGTACATTGTGAAGAACAGTGAAATTTAGGTAGTCTTTTATTCCTCGGACGGCAGTGATATGGAATTCATTACCAGGCAATCTCTTTCCAACGGAATACAACTTTTAACAATTTAAGAGAAACATTCACCGCTCCTTCAAAATCTTTGCTCCTGTGTTTCCCTACTAAATTTTCTATATCCACTTGTTTCCCCGTACCTATGTCGACTTAACTGTGCATCGCGCATTAAAGAGTGACCCCCTACATTATTTTGGATAGCCATAAAAAAAAACATCTCAACTCTTGCTCGATTAGTGAATTATATAAGTGAACAAGATTTCACCCCGCCCCCCCCCCTCAACCATTAGAAGAGGCAAACTTGCCTCGTCCCTATCTCACATTACCTCCTGCTTAGAAACACTTTATTACCCCGTACCAAATGTCTCCCAGACCCCCACCGTAGAGTTAAAAATAGACAGTCCTTCATGACCCGAACTTAAGACTATGGAATGCGTGCCGCCCCACGTATTCCCAATAGCTTATAATTTTCAGTGTTTCAAGAACAACGAAACTCCTTTGCAATCCCATCGTTCCCCAATCCTAAACCGACTTGACTGTGCATCCAATGCAATAAAGAGAAACCCTCTAAGTTATGAGCGATGCCATAAAAGAAATTTATTATATCACCCCCGAATTCTCCCCATTGAAACCTCTCTATCGGCTTACTGGGAAAATTCAACCTTGGCCACAACCTACATCACTCTCCACAAGCACTCCTTTGAATCATCCCATAACAAACTCATTCTTTACACTGCAGGTTCCTACTCCAACTTCATTCCTTCTTAGGCAGTGGTAAAACACTGAGTAAACAACGCCCCAATAATCCTCCACCAAGCCATCCTTCCAGCATACTCAGGAAGCTATGTGGCAGAGATGGCGGCCACTTTGGCTGCTAAACAGATTTCTAACTTATAGCAATCGGCCACAGTTACATATTGCGGTAACCTTCTGCTCGCGCTTCCCAATCCCTCCAACAAATGCCCATCCGTCACTATCATACTACGATCCCTCTCGTTATGACCTTCCATCTCCCCCCTCCCCCTGATTCCTGGGGCATATCGGTATCACAGGCAACGAAGCAACTGTTCCAGCAGCTAGAGAGGTCCTAACAATGTCCCAATTACTGAGTCCTCTAACCAGCATGTTACAATTTCCTACATCCACAAACGTCTTTCCCTCAAGCTTTTACAGGAATTTTTCCAAATAACACCTCCTTACACTTCCTAACTCCTCCATATTCCGCCCCAAATACAATTCTTCCTAATCCCGACTGGACTGTATACTTATTTAGTGTTGAGCATTATAACGGACATCCCCGAAGCTGTGCTTAAATAGTGGCAGGCGTCTAACTACCTAGTCCTGCCATAAGTTCTGTCACATAATTTCTCACATTGGCAACAACTTTATTTTATGAGTGACATTTCAATATCGGCCAGTTTTATAAACGTCATAATGTTGTTGACAGTTGATGGTCATTTAAAGTGTGTTCGTTAACGTGTGAAGATGGAATGGGGTGTAATAGAAAACCGAACTGCAGTGATTGCACTACATAAGTGTGGAAAATCCGCGAGTGAAATTTTCAAGTTGTTGTGCCCGTTAAAAATAACGCAAAGATTTGTGTATCGTGCGATCCAGAGATATAACGCGATCCAGACTATTGAAGATCGACCTCGTTCTGGACGTCCGCGTGATGTACGTTCTTCTGCTGCCATCAAAGCGGTCGAGAGTCGAATTCGTCGAAATCCGCTTCGTAAACAACGAATCATGGCTCGAGAGATGAACATCTCCACCCGAAGTATGTCTCGCATCATAAAATCTGACCTCGGGATGAGTGCCTTTCGACGATCAACGGGACATTTGCTGACTGAGCAGTTGAAGCAAATTAGGAGCACCAGATCGAAAGAGCTCCTTCGGCGGTACGGCAACAACAAACATCGAGAAATTTTATTTACCGATGAAAAAATTTTTACGGTGGAGGAACATTTCAACCGCCAAAATGATAAGGTGTATGCCCACAGCTCCATAGAAGCCCGAGAAGTTGCCACTAGGGTACAGCGAGGACATCATCCAGCATCAGTCATGGTATGGTGGGGTGTCAGCTACGAAGGGGTCACCGAGCTTCATTTTTGCGAAAAAGGCGTAAAAACTGCAGCGAAAAATTATCAAACGGACATCCTGGAGGGATGTGTGAAGCCGCTGAACTCTACGCTATTCAACAATCGACATTGGGTTTTCCAGCAAGATTCTGCGCCAGCCCACAAAGCTCGAACCACACAAGCGTGGTTGGAAACCAATATTCCACAGTTTATAAGGGCGACGGAATGGCCTTCTGGGAGCCCAGATTTGAATCCCCTGGACTACAAACTGTGGGCGGAGTTAGAGTCCATGGTGTGCACGAGACGACACCCAAATATCGAGAGCCTTAAGCGATCTTTGACAGAAGCAGTAGCTAATTTTCCGCTAGAAACAGTGCGTACTGCTATCGATGACTGGCCCAACAGATTAAAGAGCTGTGTTAAGGCTAAAGGCGGCCACTTTGAATAATTTGTTGCTTATTTTACTTCCATTAGTATGCCAAAATAAAATATATTTTCCTTTGTCAAAAACTCTTTTTCATTTATACAAAAATTGCCCATATTCGTGTGACAGAACTTATGGCACGACTAGGTATACGATAAGGTGTAGCCTAATGGGTAGCGTGTTGGTTTACAATGCAAAGGTCGTTAGTTCAAATCCCGATCGACGCACAATTGTAGCACGCAGCCTGCTTGGGTATACCTTGATCACCAGAGTCTACGAAAATGAAAAATTCGTAGATAGGGGATTATGCGAAGGGCTAACTACACTTTCACAATCAAGTAATGAACAAAAAATGTTAAGACCAAGGCCCGATTTGGGCTATAGTGCCATTGTAAAAGCAGAAGAGAAGAAGTATAATTGTACGGCATATATTACACCACTGCTCCTCTCACGCATATCCTTCAACTCAGACCGTGCACTCTACTATGTCTTCCCAAATAATAATTTTTAAATAGAAATCAATCTAAAATTTATTCCAATACGATTGCAGAAAACTATTCAATTAAGCCAATAAAATTTTCAAAAATAAATACCAATCTATAATTGTTCATGTTCATTCAATGGATCAGTAGTCACCCTCCAACTAATTTTGAATTCTCGTTCGAAAACACTTTTTTTTTCATTTCTTAACTCTTCACAAAATACCCTAGATATCCATGTCCATGAGTTGTCTAACGTCGTGTATATAATTAGGAAGAAGACTAATTAGACACACCTTACATTAATGCTAATGTTAGCTACTTTTTTTCTGCTATTATTGTTACCTTCTTGTCTTTTATGATTTTTTTTTTCTCTCTCTCTCTCTCTTTTAATGGCCACCCATATTACGATTATGCGTCTACGCTTGAGAACTTGATTTAATAGTTTCAATTGTTCAATGGCAAAAGGTTTGTCTTCTTTTGTGACATATTACAAATGTTAATTGAATGTTATAGGTTTGTAATGGGTTACAAAGAAACAGGTTAATTAGTTATAGGATGAGTAGATGGGTAGCTATGTATACTTAATGTAAAAATGTAGATTAGATTAGATTAAACATGTATTTATTAGATTTTAATTCAAATCAATGTAAATCCGATACGAGTTGAGAACTCAGTGTATTGTGAATTTGTGATCTTATTTTTGGGAACGATTCGAATTTACATTACAATTTAAATTGGAATAAATTCAGATTATTGTATACAATCGAATTTTTGGCCACAATCCTTCTAACAACTTCCTGGAAATAAAAACATTTTTTGGCACAGAAATTATAATTTTTTCCAATTTCGTCCTAAGAATTTAATTTCTTTTTTTTTCAATTTAATTTAAAATTCTTTTGGTGTCTGTAACGATAACGAACAAAGCATTCGTTTTTAACATTTTTCAAAAATTTGTTTTTCTCAATACTTTTGAGTCAAATACCTTAATGAGTTATGTGGTCCCTATATTGAGTTTACAGATTACATTTCTGAATGCCGTATTAAAAAAATTGCTTTTAGATTTTTTTAATTCTCATTAAATTGTTATTTTGACAGCTATCAAAGCACACACTAATTCAAAAAAAAAAAAAAACCAATAGATATACTTTTCGAGATCTAATAAATTTCTATGATGGTTATCTTATGATGATGAGTTTCTTAGGATGATGGTCTTAGATATCTAGATATATGAGATATATGTATAAGGCTCATATCGCCGACATTATTGGCTCCTCTAATAATGGGCTAGGGCGGCGTCACAAGAAAACACCATACGAAAAGCAATCAGTGTCGATCATCAAATACTCCATTGTTTCATTAATCACTGTCAAGTGTCGACACCGTAACAAAATACCCTCGATTCGATAGAATTTGCTTGTAAACCATCGCGCCCAGGATCAACACCGCACCTCAACATACAAAGTTAATTACAGAGTGGATCGGGGGCAAAAAGAAACCGAAACGAAGAAAACCCCGCCAAGTTCAAACTTTCGGTGTAAGAGATAAAATAATGAGAATTCCTTTTTTTTCATCGCCAGTAAGTTCACATCGGAAAGGTCATCTTCGTAATAGAAGGTGGTTACCTTTTTTTTTCGTTGTTTTAAGGTGTTTACGCTTTGTTGTTGTTGCTTTTCTACCCTATCGAAAATGCTTTAATGATGAATATTTTGTTTGTTCTAAGAATGTGAATCGAGATACTATGAACCATGCGGTGGCCTTGTGGTTTATCTCATTTATTTTAGAGATTATATTATTATAAGATAGATTTTTCGTTTCGGTTTTTTTCTGGTTATGTTGTTCGCGTTTCGGTTAATTTTCCTTCAATATTTGGTTGATGATGTTGAGTTAAAAATAAACAGGTTTCTTGATCGGTAAAAGATTTGCCTCGATATTAAGAATGACGCCCATAAAGAAATGTTCAAGAAAGTAGCATATTTTGGATGATTATATCGCGGTAGAAGTACACTCTCATTCCCATAAGAAATAAGCAAAATACATGTCTTCAATTTTGATGAGTTTAGTTCTTGATGCACTGCTGCTGCTGCTGCTTTTCTTCTCGGGATGTCTTCGAATCGAAACGAATACTGGCATTTAAGATTCGTGTAAAACCAGAAAAATTTATCATCTAGATATTCCTTCGTTCTTGTGGACCGAACCGTTATAATATTTATCAGGTTGTGTTATGTGCAGCGTTCAGGTTACATACGTTTTACATTCTTCTTATTCTTGATCTTAGCCGAGCAGATGATCATGAGGATGATGATGATTGAAGACGAACATGCAACTTTTGAAAAGAGAGTGATTATGGTATGTTTCACTTGAAATGCAATCGTTATCTGGTAAGATTCTTTCATGTCCGCTTTGAATAATTGAAAAAATGAGGACGGAAAATACTTTGAACTTTTCTTAAGGTTCGGTGTTTTAAAATTTGGCTTTATTTTTAGGATTGAAATTCAAAAAATAATCTCAACAGAGTTGCTGATGTTGAAATATATTAAAAAAAAAGAGAATTCAATCTGAAAAATTCTGATTTGTGAATTTTGACGAATATCAATCATCGCAGAAATTACAGAATTAAAAGTCGCTAATAATCCAATAAAATGAACAAAACCGCAGAAGTTTGATGATAGATGGTAGCTAGGAATTTTCAAAGTCAACCAATCAATCCTGTTAAGATCCCTTATAGGGGCATAGGAAATAAACATTGGCCTTAAATTGTCGCCAGGACTTGTTTATTCCTCTATCCTCTAGCTGAACTGCTCGCTTCCTTGTGTCGACCATGTACGACAAACCCGACGTCTTCCTTGAAGATTATAATCGATCGATTGAAACCGATCCACTGCAACTTCCGCCTTTGAATCTCAATGTCTATTGGAATCTGTTTAAATCACCTTCTACTTTTTTTTATACTTAAATTCAATTCAATTTTGATAATTTTAAGATTTCGCCAACGGAGTACTAAGATACAGTTTTCAAAATGCCAGTTAATGTCAATTGGGAATCACTTACATTTTTGAAAATAACTTTAAAAATATCAAGTTTAATGAACTCGAATCCCACACCTCATTCCCGTGAGAACTAACCCAAATCATTCTCATTTAAAAATCGTTTTTTCTCAAAAATGCTTTTAAATGTCTCAAATTTCATACTCATATTTTGTCCAACTTCCTAATAACAATTTTATTTAAAATAAATATTTAAATACAATCAGAATTTACAACAAAAGAAACAATCGAAGAATCCCAAACAATTGGAAATCTTTTATTCTTCAAAAAAAAAAAACCCCCGAAAGATTTTCAAATACGATACGATCCGTTCTATGTGTCTAAGATTTAAAATAAGTAAAAAAAAAAAACATAGCTAGTCTTAATCTGAATGGGAAAAATCAAAATGAATTCGTGATTGGTGAATTTGTTTTGACCCCGTCTTTGTTTGTTCCTGGGTACCTATCCGCTTAACAACTATGGACGAACAAATAATCCGCAAAACAAACCGAAACCTGGAGAAGAATAAGACGAAGAAGATTAAGAAGACATTGTTTTATTGATCGTTAAATTCAATTGATTTGTTGTTTCTGAAGTTCGCATCGATATTTTTGTAATTTTTCGCTAGCCATCATTTCGATACGTACATATGCCTGAGCATAAGATGTATATCTTATGATGATGAAGATGATGCTATTGATGATGGTGATGGCTAGGCTTAGATGAGAGAGTTACGCGGTTTGGGCCTTAGGAAATTTTTGTGGTTAACCAGCGACTTGTAGACTAGAAAGTGAGGTTTAAATGTCGGCAACCTATCACTCAATCAACTCAATCAATCTTCGGTATTGTTTTAGTGTAATGAAAGATATATGTACGCGAAAATCAGCGAAATGATTTGACCTTGCTGGTTAGTGTTGAGTTCAATTGCGCATTTCGGATAGGATATTGCACCCTGGTTGGTTAGATTCGGATTTGGTTGTTCTTATGGTTTTTCAGGAGTTTTACCGGAAATTTGTTTTAAAAAGCATTTCTCCTATAAAATAAAGTTTTCGAATTTCTTTGTACGACCAAAAGCGGGGTTGGAAACCAATTCATCACATGTTTCTAGTCGAATGATACCATTGACACATAGCGGTCCTAATTATAATTTGGCTAATTCGTAATTTACCTCGTCTTCATCGTTAGTAGATTGGTGACACACAGCACTTTGCTAATTAAGAAGAGCCACTCAGTCATCTATCATAATTTTAAAAAGTTGAATTGCATAGCCAATAGGCAATCAAATTTTGCAAGGAAGGCGACAAACGAAGAAAAACGATCCTTTGTCCTGTTTTAGAATCGTTTGCGAGTCATCTTTCCTGTCTAGGCGTTTAAATCACGATTCCAAGATTTTGTATAATTCAGAGTTGTCAGAAAATGACTTTTCTTCTCTCTTGCACGACGAAGCTTTTATGAGAGCTCCAACTCTAGTACTACATTTTTCATCGTTATAGCCTAAATTATGAGAAAAATGAGAGAATTTAGCTAAATGAGATGATTTAGCTGAGAGCATGACGAGATGATTTAGCTGCTAAATGATCACTATTTTGGTAATTTAGCTAAATAATCGTATGATACACAGCCGTTTAATGATAATTTAGGCCTTAATTATAATTTAGCTGCACTATGTGTCAATGGTATAAGAAACAAGATCGCAAAAGATGCGAAGAGACAAGCGACAAGAGACAACAGACAAATATTGCAAACTCAAACGATAAAAATCCTAGAGTTTGCAGGGAAATCTGCGTGTACTTGTGGGTGTGTGTTCATGAAATGTTCAAAATCACAAACAATAGAAACAGAACAAGAAGCGATTGTGATCTTCGAAGATCTCTTGGTTAGCTTTAAAAGTGAAGTTCTTAAATAAATCGTTAATGTTTCAGAAATAATATCGTTTATGAATCATCATCATCATCAATGGCGCGACAGCCCAAATCGGGCCCTGGCCTCCTGAAGTCGTCGCCTCCAATCGTCTCGATCCAAAGACCGCAACCTCCAGCTGCTAATTTTTAGAATGGTTTTGCTGTCTTCATCAACCGAGTCTTCCCATCGCTTGCGTGGTTTGCCTACTGGCCGGTTACCACTCGCTTTGCCTTTAAGAGCACGTTTGGGGATTCTTCTGTCTTCCCTTCGCTCTACATGGCCAGCCCACTGCAGTTTACGTAACTTGATGAACGTTGAAGCTTCTGGCTCGTCGTAGAGTTGATACAACTCATGGTTGTATCTTATTCGCCATTCCGTTCCTTCCTTCACAGGTCCCAAAATTCTTCGGAGGACCTTTCTTTCGAATGCGTTAACTGCTTTTTCGGAAGTTCGCGTTAATGTCCACGTCTCGCTGCCATAACAGAGCACAGGTCGTATAATAGTTTTATAAATCCGCAGCTTATTGTTCCTGTGCACTTTCTTGGATTTCATTATTGGAAGTACCGAATAATACGTCTTATTTGCTAGTATTATCCGTCGTTTGATTTCGTCTGTTTCATTACCGTCCTTTGCTAGATTAGCCCCAAGATATATGAAGTTGTCCACACTCTCCAAATTATATTCCGCAATTGTTATGTTTTGTCTGATTGGCGTTCTCCTTCTTGTTTGCGTCATTACTTTTGTTTTGCTTTCATTAATGCGCAACCCGACTTCTTTTGCGGCGGAGTCAAGATTGTCAAATACCTCCTTAGCACTAGGGAAGGATCTTGCTAGAATGTTAATGTCGTCAGCGTATGCTACTAGTTGGGTGGACTTGAATAGTAGTGTCCCGTTGATGTCGACTGGGATTTTTCGGACGACATACTCTAGTGCCAAGTTGAAAAGCATAGGAGCTAGACCATCTCCCTGCTTTAAGCCACATTCCGTTGGAAAGCTGGTTGTGGAATCGGTTTGTATTCTCACTTGGGATTCAGTGTTCGTCATTGTGAGTCTTGTTAGTCGGACTAGTTTTGGAGGAAATCGTTTATGAATCGTTAACGATATTCAGGACACATAATTATTCATTGATAACGATTATATACTTGTTTATATACTCGTTTCTTGTAAGCGTTTTACAATTCATTAACTAATGTCCATTTAGTCCGCTTGATGAATCATTCATGACTCGTTAACCACGCTCGTTAACAATCGAATCGCTCGTTAATATAATTCATTGACGATTCTTTACTGAATTATTTTATATTAATTCATTAACGATCCTTTAATGAATTATTTTGTTTGCTGGGTACTATTCTACACACACATCATTCAAAAATTTGCGATCATCAATTATTTGTGAATTCGAACTGCTCTGCTCGTGCGTACTCAGAGGCAGACGAAAAGCAGACGAGAAGCAGGGGAAAAACAGGCAAAAGCAGGCGACAAGAACCATATAAAAAGGCGAGCATTCGCAACGAAAGAGCCAGTCTGAATTGGCAAGCGAAAGAATAAAGTTATGATCGCGTGGAAAGTAGCGATAATGAAACGGAGATAGAAAAGCGGCAATTGCTGAAAAAGTGTTTGTGAGAGTTGGTGATAAGCAAAAAATAAAGTTTGAGGTTATTTTAATTTAAAGATAACTTGTTTAATTTTTACTTGAAATCCAGCGACCTCTTGGGACCTTCAGAACACATTTAAGCTTTAAACTAAAGGATTACAATCTTTTTGGTCATTCGTGTAATACTTCAGCAACAATTTTTTTGCATCTCACACCTCTTCTTTCTGACGGCAGCCGCCCAGTCGTTGATCCAGTCAAGAAGGCAAATTTATTAGCAGCGAGTTTTGCGAGAAACTCAATCCCATACCGAATAATAAGTCTCCCCTAACTGTATTACCTAGAGGCCCTTAAATTTCGGACTCGCGTCATCGCCAAAATTCTTCAGAATCTCAAAATTATCGTCTGGTCCGGACCCTTAAAAAAAACACCTAAATACCTAATACCATCTATTACCTAAGCCACTTTGCAATCTTTTCCAACTTTCGTTCTCTTTTGGAAAATTCTTTCATAGCTGGAATCAAGTGAATGTCCAGCCCATATCCAAGAAGGGAAGGCAGTCGGACCCCACAAATTATCGCCCTATAGCCATCACTTTCATGCTGTCAAAAGTGATGGAAACTACTGTCAGCCGCAAGATTATGCAATATTTGAAGACTAATCAACTTATTGACGATCGCCAAAATGGTTTTCGGTCGGGGAGATCCACAGAAGATTTGTTGATTTACTTAACCGAACGCTAGAATATTCGGCGATACCAATCATATTGCGAAAGCATTTGACTGAGTTTGGCTTAATCTCAACTTTCTAAGCTAAAAGCATTTGGCTTTATTGCTTCTTTTTTAATACAGACTAAGATTTTTCTATCGAAGCGCCCCATACAAGTTATATTAGAAGGTGTTTCTGCGATTCCGTTTCGTATCAATTTGGGTGTCCCTCAAGGCTTCGTTTTACAACTTACTTTGGGTTTAATTTTTATCAACGTCGACTCTCAATCCAATTCACGGGTTTCCAGATGACAGAACACTTTAAAACGCATTTGGGTCTAGATAGTTCAATGGTCGGCACGGCCTCTTTGCAACTGTAGACCCCTGGGATCTAGTCCAACTACCTTGCATGGTATTCCCTTAGCGGACCTGCTTAAAGAAGCTTTACTGATGAGTACGTCATAACTAGGCCTGGGACGAAACTCACAAACCGCAGTAGCCACTTAATCGCTATACCCATGATCTATCGGATAATTTCTACCTTCTAGGTACGCAGATTAATGAAAAACTTGACTGGAGTCACAATGTACCTTTAGACGGCCCCAAGTCCTTAGGCTTTCTCCGAAGGTGCAAAAAATATTTAAGACCATCTGATCTTGCAACCATTTATATAATTCACATATATATACTACAGACAATTTCAGCGTAATACTCGTGATGCTGAACGCGTGCACGACTATACGGTCAAGCCACCCAAATCACGTACAGTGAAATATAGACAGTAGTTTCCACATCGAACCAAAATGTGAAATGCACTACCCGCGGCCGCTTTTCCTAGGGCTTGAGGTAACATTTACCAGCTTCTTTTATCCTCTCCGTCCATACTCAATCGAATGTTTACTTTCTAAATTTTAATTAAATTTCCTTCGCTAAGCCAACTGGGCACTAGCATGGATGCCATTATCTGAGAATACGTATCTAATTCCGTGTAAGTCCTCTTACTTACTCCTTATGATGGCGCTACAGACCAAAATGGGACTTGGCCTCCTGAATAGGAATCTTAGCAGTGATTTCCTGTCTGTGTTAATCGAATCCTCCCAGCTTCTTCCGTAGTTTGCCGACCGGTCTTTGTTGATCCTCTTTCCTCGCTACCATAGCATAATACAGGTCTTATTATTGTTTTATATATTTTTGGTTTAATTTTCCTGTGTACGTTCTTGGTTTTGATTATAGGAAGTATCGAATAATACATCTTATTTGCCATCATTATCCTTCGTTTAATTTCGATGAGTTCGCTTTCATCCTTCGATAGCTTTGCACCTAGGTAGTTGTCTACGTTTTCTAAGTTATAGTCTGTAAGTACTCGATGTCATCGTATTTAGAACGTGTCGTTTTCAGAACACATCTACCTTCAATTGAAATAATCACATGTGACGACGAATGAATTTAGTACATAATTTAAATATTGTTAAACTAGTTTCAGCCAGAACACTCCTTTTTGTATTCATCCCGTCTCTTCCTCTTATCCAATGGAGAATAATCATTGATACTTAAACATCCAATTACAATACTCACATATCCCAAAACCTATTCCACGCGAATGATTAATTATTATGATTTCCTTTCACGAGATATTGAAGTCTATGATCTTTGCATACAACAATTACAATAACAACAACACGTCTTAAAGTTGCGCGGTGCACATCACACAAGGACGTGTAGGCTCGCATGACGATCATGATTTTATAGAGTAGGTACCCATCGAAGAAGAATATATCTAAAAAAAAACGAAATTAAATAGGAAGATAACACGTAGCGCAAATTCAAATTTTTCATTCGTGCTTAAACCTTTCACCATTCCTTCAGAATTATATCGATCTTGGCGTCATCATAAAAAACACAAAAACCTCCATCGCCGCAATGATTATAATAACAAGTTGTGCCACATAACTTGCCATACCTTACTTAGCATTACCATACCTTACCTTACTCATCTTGTCTTAAAAGTATATCTAGTCATATCTATAAAGTTGTCTTATCCACACCTTCGACTAATCCATCTCATCGCAAATAACTGTCAATTTCCTTTAAATTCGATACCCATACATGAATTGCAAGTAATATGAGGTACGAACAAATATTAGAAAATTCTATGCCGATAGATTTTGTATATTTCTCTTTTTATGGTTTACGAGTACCATAAAGTTCGCGTTTGGCACCGGTGCTTGTTTTATTTGTACTTTTGGATTAAATGGAGATTTAAAAGTATTTAATTTGCGATAAGGTTCCGGTTATGTTGCTGTTGGGATTTTTGATTGTATTTCTATGAGATAATCTAAAGTCATAACGAAGGTCATAAGGTTCTCATCTGAGCCTTGGCTAACGTCTTTGGGAATGCAGGTTTGAATTTTAGTCTATGTAAATTGGTTCAATTTTCGTTTCATTAGAAAAAACAAATTCGGGTTCAAGGCTTACATAGACTTTAAATTTTGTTGAATTCGCAATTTTAACGATCTGACAAAAGTTCAAAGTATCACCTAAAAATCTTATACAGGAGCCATTTTAGTGTAGCGATCAAAAGTAAGCCAGGTACCAAGCTTTAACTCGCAAATTTTATCAATTTGAGGACTGTTAGGAGCAAATGTTGGATTAACATTTCCGAATGTATGAATTTGGAGGAAATCCGTCTATTAGCTTGAACTTGTCATGTAAAGCTTTCATTAAGGAGGAGGTCTTGAAAAAAGTTTGAATAACTAGATTCTCAATTGTCCTGTTCTTTGTGAATTTTAGTCTCCCACAAGGATCAAATATAACTGAAATGCTCCATTACAGGAATTCTGCATATTTATAAATAATTTACCTTCTTGATGCTAATCAAATTAGCGATCGCTTATTACTGTCTCATTTCAAGATATACCATAAGGTTAACATATCGGGCCGATATTGTTTTCCACAGTAATTTCCCACAGAACGGCACGTTTTCCTTCAAATAGCAATCCAATTGTTTGCTCATTTCCGACTATATGCTTTTTCCACGATAGAAAGAGTTTCACCCATAAATGAGGGAAAAAAACGGTGTCAATCAAAAGACAGCCTCGAGTATGGCACGAAAATTCTATGTGGAGCCTGAGAATTGGCAGACACTCGTACTTCAAGATTTCAATTTCTCCGGGGCATATATAAGCCAAATTCAAGCAATTTTTCCTTCCTTATACGTTTCCGAGTTACTTTCTGTCCCGTCCAAAAAAGAAAAGTGAAACATTCCTTTTATGGAGAAAAGTCGCATTAATCAATTATATTTAACCATTTTTGGAATTGGTTAAGATATGCTTTTCAAAGTTCTTTCAAAGACGTGTCTAAGACGCGACTCTGTCGTGTTATGGCATATATTTCGTAAGGTTATGCGTTTCTGTTCTTTCATAATTCACTTAAGAAAGAAAATTTTCGAATTGAAAGAAATCATTGTCTGGAGGCGGTAAAGCCCTGTTAATTTTAAAGCACGAAAATGCTAGTTAAAACGTTTTGATTTCGTGAGCATATAAAGTCAGGAATTGTTTTCTTTTCTTTTCTCTCTGTCTGCAAGTGAAGGGAGGATTCCATAATGATCTTTATAATTTCGAGAAAATATTTTCTGAAAGATTGCCGCATACAAATTATATGTGGGGCTGCTTTGATGAGAAGGAAAGAGAAGACCCATTCGAAAAGTTCAGAGGTTAAATATACGAGCACAATAAATTTTTGCCTTTGATTAAAATCTAAATGAAATATGATGAATTTAAATTTATATTTATTTAATTTCTGTGTTGTTTTATACATTTTCCTAATTGTGTTAATATTGGCCCCCATCAGCCAAACTAAGTACAACATTTTCTTTTGTGTGGGACGACGATGTTTCTTATTTATACCCAAAAAACGGACGCCTTCATTAAAGCTACTTAACTCTTCATTTCATCAAGGGATTGGATGATGTCTTTATGAATTCATAAAACCTTGAAGAAAATTTTCCCCGAGAGCAGAAGATGATGATGTCAACTTAAGTCGACTTAAATTCAATCTTGAGGAAAAATAATATTAAAATAAATAAGTTAAGATAAATTGGCAGGGTGTACGTGATGTTGCGTATTTGGAACGTACTTCTCGCCAATCGAAATCCGCAAGACAGACAGCCTAAGCTTTGAAGACAAATCACGAACTTATTTCGCGTTGTTGTGAAAGAGTTTTAGCAAGGTTTTTTTTTTTTTTTACGATGAATTTTCATAGCCTTTATGAGAAAAAACAGAGGGTCTTTTATAGTCACTTGAGAATTATTATTTTCAAAAATATGTCGGCATTTTGGATGCTCTTTGTTTCTGGTCCGGTTAAGTTGGGCAATTATTTTTGTATAAAAAATAATAATAAATGGAATTTGTAGATGTGACCAGGAAGAATCTCACGATTTTAAGATAATTGTGAAAGATATTCGGCATTTATTTCGGAATAAAATAATTGAAATTAGATTATTTTGTCGAGTATACGAGGTGTTTTATTGAAACCGGACTATGACTTGACAAAAAATACTGTTTTAGGTTAATTAGGCAAGATTTCTGAGTCACGGAATTGAGTTTTGAAAGATTTCAGTTTAGGAAAAAAAAATTCGATACAAATTTTATATGAATAGTTATTTAGGGCAGTCATTTCTGTCATATGGTGGTTGGATGGGTATAGACAGGGTAGGCATCTGATCGGCGTCATTAGGCGACGCCCAGTGTTGTATCTGTCATATACACATCAATTGTGCTCATCATACCTCCTCCTGGTAGCCACCGGATCCTGGTCTTGTCCATCCGGACTTGACTTGCTGAACTGATGGGCGCGAGTGCTAATGAAACAGAAAAATTCTAGCACTATAATAATATGGCCCTCCAAGTTGGGGGTTGGGCGATGTGTTAACAACTCATCCTCGGAAAAAACACACCCGTTTCGAAACCTGAAGCAACGCCTCGGACTGGATTGATTCAACGGCAACGACCACGCAAACGAAAAATGGACTATTCCTTCGGATCTTGGAACGTGCGATCCCTGTACAGAGCAGGAGCAGTGAGAGAGCTTCTGGAACAGGCAGTCAAATACAATATAAACATAATTGCACTCCAAGAAACTAAATTATTAGGTAACGAGATTAATGACTTAAGATCGCACACAATTTTCAAAAGTGGGAAATCATCGGGAAGCCGGGAATTTGGAGTTGCGTTTATCGTCGACAAGAAGTTTAAACACCAAGTTACCAACTTCAAATCCGTCAATGAACGATTGTGTGCAATCCGCATCAAAACAAGTTTTTTTAATGTTTGGCTTATTAATGTCCACGCCCCAACGGAAGACAAAGACGATGAAGTTAAAGACGATTTCTACAGCACCTTAGAATCAAAATTCGACTCCCTTCCGTTGAATGATATTAAAATAGTATTAGGTGACTTTAACGCGAAAGTGGGCAAAGAAGAAGCATACATAGGGACAACTGTAAGGCATAGTCTCCATGATATTAGTAACGACAACGGCCAGAGGCTGACTGATTTCGCCAGCAGCAAAAACCTTATTGTAAGCTCGACATGCTTCCCGCATCGTGATATTCATAAGAGAACGTGGGCTTCACCCGACGGAAGAACATTCAATCAAATAGACCATGTTCTAATAGAGAAAAGGACGGCCTCCTGTATTCTCGACGTGCGTACATGTCGAGGGGCTAATTGCGACACAGACCACTATTTGGTAAAGACCAAGTTTCGATGTCGAATCGCAAACCGAGGACACTCGAAAATACAACCGGTTCCTAAATTCGACATAGGGAAACTCAAAAACGAGAAAATAGTTGCGAAATATGCGTTAGCCTTGGAGAGGCACTTCACGACAATGCTGAATACCACTGTCAGCATGCCAATAGAAGAAATGTGGCAAAAAATCAAAGATGGCATTACATCTGTCGCAGAGGAGGTGATAGGACAACAACCCCGGCGCAAAAGAAATGATTGGTTCGACAAAGAATGCCAAGATGCCTTAGAACGAAAAAATGAAGCTTACAAAATATTAACGGAACGGCCGACACGAGCCAAACAAGACAAGTACAAGGATCTTAGACGATTTGCAAACAAAATATGCAGACAAAAAAAACGGAAGTACAATAATGACGAAATTAAAAACATGGACGAACAATTTAAATTACACAACACAAGAGCCGCGTATTCTCTTGTCAAAAGGATGAAAGAAGGTTACAAACCGAAAACGACCCTATGCAAGGATGCGGAAGGGAACATTATAAGTAACGCGGAAGATATAAAACTAAGATGGGCACAATATTTTGAACACCTTCTTAACCCGAGCCCATCACCTACACGAACAGCAGCAGCAGATATAATAGCAGGTATAACTGATGTAACAGCTGATGAAGGATCCGCTTTGAGTCCTCCCACACTCGAAGAAGTAAAAACAGCCCTAAGGAACCACCCAAACAACAAAGCGCCGGGCACTGATCAAATCCCAGCTGAACTTCTGAAAGCCGGCGACACCTGCATAGCGCATCTCCTACATAGATTAGTCACGGACATATGGACGCAGGAAATACTTCCTGAAAATTGGCGCAAGAGCATCATATGTCCAATTTATAAAAAAGGTGACAAACTCTGCTGCGAAAACTACCGAGGAATATCTCTGTTGTGTACGTCTTATAAGATTTTGACGAAAATTCTAGAAAAGAGAATTAAGCCCTATGCTGATAAAGTAATTGGTGAATACCAAGGCGGATTTAGAGCTGGACGCTCAACCACGGACCAGATATTCTCAGTTAAACAGGTGCTGGAAAAGTGCTGGGAATATAATATTGATGTGCACCAGATATTTGTTGACTTCAAACAAGCATACGACAGTATCGACAACTGTATAAAATCATGTTGGAGTTTGGAGTCCCACCGAAACTGGTTCGACTGACAAGAATGACAATGACTGAGTCTTTGTCACAAGTCAGAGTAGAAAACGATCTGACCTCCAGTTTTAAAACAGACAACGGCCTTAAACAAGGTGACGGCCTCGCACCAATGCTTTTCAACTTAACACTCGAATATGTTGTTCGGAAACTTCCCGTTGACACCAAGGGAACACTATGCTTCAAATCCACACAACTCGTAGCATATGCCGACGACATAGATATCCTTGCAAGATCTCTGGAGAGTGCTAAGGAAGTATTTGTAAACCTTGACTCGGTAGCAAGGGAAGTTGGACTACGCATTAATGAAAACAAAACAAAAATTATGACGCAAACTAGGAAAAAGACGCCAATCAGACAAAATATTACAGTAGGAGACTATAACCTAGAAAACGTAGACAACTTCATATATCTAGGGGAAATCTATCGAAGGATGGAAGCGAACCCATCGAAATTAAAAGAAGGATAATGATGGCAAACAAGACTTATTATTCGGTACTTCCAATAATCAAAAACAAGAACGTGCACAGGAAAACAAAACTTAAGCTATACAAAACAATCATAAGACCTGTGCTATGCTATGGCAGCGAAACGTGGACATTAACTCAGGCGTCCGAAAAACGACTTAACGCCTTTGAAAGGAAGGTCCTCAGAAGAATCCTCGGACCTGTGAGGGAAGACTCGATCTGGAGAATACGATACAATAGAGAATTGTATGCCATCTTCGACAATCCAGAAGTGTCAACCCTCATAAAATTTAAAAAATTACAATGGGCTGGTCATGTGGAGCGGATGGATGACGGAAGAATTCCCAAACGCACACTAAAAGGGAAAGTCAACGGACAAAGACCGGTCGGAAAACCACGCAAGCGCTGGGAGGATTCGATTGACGCAGACAGCAAATCACTGGTAAGATTTTCAAACTGGAGGACGCGGTCACTGAACCGAGATGGATGGAGGCAAAGCATTCAGGAGGCCAAAGTCCGATTTGGGCTGTAGCGCCATCGTAAGAAGAAGATTTCTGTCATACAAATTCTTATGCATAACTTTTATCTTTTCGTATAAGATTTTGCACACCAGTTTAAGGGAATTGAGTGGGAATTCAGGGAAACTTTCACGATTTAGTAAATTTGAATGCAGCATTTTCATCTGTCCAGAGATAAATTGCGCAGCGGTTTAACATTGGCTTTGCGATGATGCTGAGCTTATTAAATTTTCAATTTCAAGGTTAAATATATTTACTTAACTTCCCTGTGGCATGGCGCAGTAGAATACACCAACAGCCAGTCCTGTTTGCCTTAAAATTGCCAAATAGACGCTTACTGGATCATGGGCTTATCATCCGTGATCTTAAAATCTAACTGATACAAGAAACGGATATAGCACCTCGGATATGGGTAGCTTCTACGGTGACGTGAAAGGGGTGGGCCAATCAGTGATCGAGCATGAAATGGAGCACTATAACATCCAAATCTTGGGCCTTACCTCGGTAAGTCAGGTGGACAGAATCAGGAAAAGAGCGAATCCCGAGCAGAAACACCATTCTGTACGTTGATCCTGAGTGTGAAGACGAAAATGGCGTGGCGGTCGTCCTTACACCTAGAGTGAGAAACAGTTTCATCAGCTGGGAACCGAGCTCGGATAGGATTATCATTGTCAGTCTCAAGACCAATGTCAGCATCACCTTATGAAAACAAGGAGTTGAAGGCCGAATGAGCTGAGATGCATTCAAACGTGCTCCAAGAAGTGATACTATTATCATCTCAGCAGATATGAACATTTACGTTAGCTTTGACAACACTGGACCAGAACACATAATACGGAAGAATGTGGAAACATGGAGAATCTTGGGTCGACCCAGAAACGGCGAATTATTTCTGGAGTTTTGAAGAACTCAAAAAGTCAAAACCCGGGGAAAGCGTGAAAGATTTCGTTTCCAGGGCGACTAAATTATTAGTCACACCAAACGATGCAACAAAACACGTCTTCAAAGAGAAAACCATAATAATTGTTCATCGGGCTAATTACGAGAAGTCCGCCAACTTGGCCATCGCCGAAGCTGACAGTATAGCCGAGGTCAGCAGATTCCCGCAAAGCAGATTTCCTTTCCAAAAGCAACCTATGATCAAGCGTGAAGAAAGCTTTTGCGCTTATTGCAAGAAGCATAATCAACACACATCTGAGTGTCTCTATTACACGAGAAACCAACCTCGCTACGACCAGAGCAGTCATTTTGAATATCGACAAAATATCTTACTTTGGAGAACAACTGAATAGACTAAAATAGGCACTGAGATTCATAGACGAAAATGGCAGTGGATCGGTCACACTTTGAGGAAACATCACCAAACAAGCTCTGGATTATAATCCTCAAGAAAAAGGTCAGGTTAGTTGACCGTGTATCACATGAAAGCAAGCAGTTGAGCAGAAGACCGAATGAATAAACATGTCCTGGTGGATCGCGCGTTGAGAAAGAAAACTGTTTCTGTTCTATGCCCCAAAGAGGGTCTTAACAGAAAATTCATTGATTGAATGATTGATAAATTTGATTAAAATCTATTTCAAAGCAAATCTTCGAAAGGATGAGAACGAGGAAAAATAAAATTAAAAAAATATTAACCCTACTTAATGAAAATAGTGATTACTGAAATTGGATTTGGCTAGAACTGGCGAGATATATTGAAGTTCGCAGCCGCGAAAATGTTGTTGAAGTATAATAAAAGCCCATTTGAAATTGTTAGCGTCAAGCGAATTTTTACAAAATTTCATAAAAATATTTTTCGAATTTCCGTTATTATTCGCGTATATCTTTATTTTCGCTGTATCTTTTATTTTTTAGTATCATTCTATTCCTGATTTGCTTCAGAAATACCCGTTTTTTTTTTATTACACCTTTAACAAGAAATGAATTTTATATACCATCTATTACGCTCTCCAGATTATAGATAAATCTATTGACTGCCTAATGAATGAATTCGGTCAATACAGTAGAAAATTTCCGGCATAACCATAAATCTCTTCGTTTCATTACTATAAAAAAAACTTCTGAAACCCATTCTAAAATTTCAGATATTAATACGACCTTAAACCAAGTCAAAAAAAATCCGCTTTATAAGAAATTTCATCTTGCGTACATGAATGAAATTAATCTCACATTCAGCGACATTGACTTTTTTAGAGGCTCATATGAGCAATTACAACAAGTTCTCCTTCTCGTGTGTTTTTTTTTCAGTAAAGAATGGAAATTCCTCTACAGATATCACCTTTCCCGAGTCGGGTTATTTTATTTTTTCAAGCCGACATGTCTAGATTACAGACAGCGATAATATTTCACATGAGCAACATAAGAAAAAAAATATATAATCGAGATAAAAACAGGTCCCTTTCAAGTGAATACTTTTATTGTATAGTATCAAATAGATGCAACAGGATTGAGGGTCCCTTTTTCCTGAATAATAGCCACTTTGTTGTAGTTTTGAAGGGAGACTTGATATGTGGGCATACTTAGATTTTGAAAAGAATTTTCTTTTAGGGATTCAAAAAAATTAAATATTTCAATTCTATAAGAAAATATTGAAAATAATTAACAAATCTTTAACAGAAATAAGGTTAAATCGAAACTTTTTCTAAGGCTCTTAGTCTATGACATTTTTTCATGACGAAAAAACAATCAATTTTACCTCAACATAATTTAATTGAAAATTAAAAAAATTATTATTCATTACATACCTGAAAGTGTGCCTGTCCTTGATCGACCCAGCCCACTGCAATATCCGATCCCGGCAAATTACCATCACGCGAAAACCCAAAACCAACATAACCTAAAGTCCGTGCTTGCACCTCAAACGTAATATCTTGATTGTTGATTGTCCACAATAATCGAAAATCATCGTTAAGATTAACCGCATGATCCCAGTGTATCGATCGGACTGGAATTATTGATAATACAAAAATTACAACGACTATCAATGCGAACGATATCGTCGTTCGATTTGAACTTGATTTGAACATGGCGCGTATATTTTATTGAAAATAAACGAAAGAAAAACGAAATCGCGAATTTTCAATATTTTTTTGAATTTTTTTTAACGAAAAAATTGCGCTGATATGGCTGTTCAACGTAATTGTTGTCAGCATAAAATTGTTGATGGCGCAACCGTTCGTTGAACACTTAACGAGTAATCCATGCGTAGAATTTATTTATCTGAAAAACACGAAAAAAAAAGAAAAATTAATTTAATTGATATAACTAGTTACAACCACACTTCCAAGAAACAATTGTTGCAGCAAAGACAAAAAACAAAAAAATAAAAAAACATTCTTAATTAGATCCCGTATCTCTCAGTATAAAGCAACCATTCAATATCACTAACGTCTTCGAAAATTCCTACAATCTACAGCGAATAATTCGAAATAATTAGCACTTAGAATACAAGACGGGACCCTTGTGGTACACCATCATGATGAAATTGCACTTGTTTAGTGTTACTTCTTAGAGATGGTCGCGATATTCTTAATGCTCTGAGGCGTATGCACGCTTGGCCATTTAATTGTAAAATTGCAATAAGACAAGAAGCGTACAACTGCACTCATAGTTATTAGTTGTGTGTATCACAATCACTGTCGGTACAAAGTAAAGAAATTGATGTACTTAAAGAAGACGAACCAAAAGACGATGATGATGATGATGATGACGATGATAGATATTACGATGACCATACAAAGATATGATACATTTTAATGACACAATTTTCTTCATCTTTTTTCTGCCATCGGAGTAAATTTTCTTATAGTCCCGGTTTGACTAATTATAAAATTGTCGGGTGCGGTTCTCCCCCCTTTTTTCTTCTTTTTATTCAGTTAAAGACGAGCATTTTTTTTAATTAGAAAGTTTCGCTGTACTTAAAGAATTAATTGTTATATTGTTGCATCCAATTAAAAAAAAGAGAGAATGGAAAATCTAGGTACAATTATAATAAAGTTAAAGTGGATAATAACTGGAAAGAGTTTAAAAAAAAAGAGGAAGTGTGAAAAGAATTGATTGTCCGCTTGTTTTGAGATTTTTGTAACTGCTTGCGACACTTTTTCTTTGTTTTGAAAGGATATTTATTTCATACCATAAATCGTAATCAGAAAATTGCTTTTTGAAAAAGATGGTTTTTACAGCTTCAAATTGAACATATTTTTTTTGGGTATTTTAAGGGTGGACTTCTGGTCTATGTGAACGGTAGCAGTAGCAAAATATAGCTTCCTTTTTGGTCGGGTTAACTTTCGATCAAAAGACTAGCCGAGAAAAATCCCCTGCACTGAGGCATGAACACTGCAAGAAAGACAGTGATGGCGATCACTGCATCATATCACCGATCACCCTAATTAACCCAACTTTAGTTTTTTTTTTCAATTCCTACACCAACATAGCTGTGCATAGCACTATAGCGTGACTCCTTAAATTATACTCGTTTCCTTAAAAAAAATTATCCGTCCCGAAAGAGATGGGGGTGGAAGTAGAGAGGCCCAAACTCTGAGACGTAGTAGAAAACTCAGCAGCCCAGCAGTTTCCAAAGTCGTTCCATAATAATTCAAATAAATCTCAATCATGCCTCGGATATAAACACTACAGAAGAACTGAGGTAAGCAAGGCTTATCTGGTGCAAGAGCCATGCACTTACAATGGCTCAATCAAAGGACTCTCGGCTAGAATCTGTCGCGCAATCACAAAATCGGAGAGAGTGTATCATAGTAAGGAAGGACTTTAAATTTTCCTCTCTTACAGAATTGGTAAATGAGGACCCAATGGTGTAAATACCCACAGATGTAAGTCATCAAGCGAAAGTGATCGACTCCGCTTACTTTTCGATAGAGAACAATGAAGCTTAAACTGCGGAAGTAAGGAGACTAGTGAAGAACTGTAGAAAATGGAACAAGCAGCACCTGTTAGACTGCTACGCTTATTCTCATCACACAGTATGGGCAAACACAGAAACCAATACACATGGTGAGTACTTCTTCGAATTTTTGTGTAATATGTCATCAATGAAGGAGGTAATCCCACGTTTGTGACTAGACTAAGGCAGGAGTCTCTTGACATGACTATAACCAGCCAGTTAGTAGGCAATAAAAAATGTCAACTGGCACTTATTAAACGAACCTTCGAAATCAGATCACAGGATAAAATATATGACAGTCAGACATCACAAGCATATTCAGACGTACAATCCCAGATTCATAAATATAAATTTGGTAACATACAAGATCCCTCCTTATATCAGAAAAGATTTCCTCATGAAACCAAGAAAAACTACCAAAGCGTATCATGGTGAAATGGATAGCTTGAAAAATTAAGTGCCAAAGTGAAAAGCCTCTAAGCCAAGGACTCGAAGAGGCTTCTATCAAGGATTCGAAGAAAATCCGATCAACAGCAAGACTAAAGATCTTTGGAAGCGCAAAATGAATGAGCTGGTCCCACTGAAAAAGTCTAGAGGGGAGTTCACGAAAGGAGTGTACGTAATAGCAACAGTGCTACTTAATACTGGGCTTATTACATACTGAACAATAACACAGAAGCATTGCTAGAGCCCTTGAAAGCAAACAACTTCAAAAGGGTAGACTACCACCGCATAACTTAAATTTTCACGAATAGCAAGATTACGAGAGCAATCAACTCTTTCCTGGCCTACAAATTACCAGGAATAGATGGAATATTTCCTGCCATTTTCCAGAAGAGTCAAGATGAAAGAAAGATTTCTCCATCTATTAAGAATCTTCAAAACGAGCTACGCTTAAGGTTGCATCCCGAATACATCGAGAAAGGTAAAAGTGGTCTTTATACCGACTATACTTTGGGGTGTAGCCTAGTGGGTAGCGTGTTGGTCTACAATGCGAAGGTCGACGTACGGTTCGAGCACACTCCCTGCTTTGGTATACCTTGGCGAGCGCAATATACCAAAATGAAAAATTCAATTCAAAAAATGTTACACAATAAGTTATGAATAATGTTAAAGAACCTGAAGGTCAGGTGGCCAAAGAAAACCGAAGATAGGCTAAAACCATAGGTAAAAGGTACTAGCTAGGGTGTAGCCTAGTGGGTAGCGTGTTGGTCTTGTAATGCGAAGGTCGTGAGTTCAAATCTCGGTCGACGCAATATATGATTCCAGCACATTGCCTGCTTGGATATACCTTGGTCACCTCAATCTACGAAAATAATAAAAAAAAAATAATTCGTAGATAGAGGGTTGTGCGAAGGACTAACAACCCTTCCACAATAAATAATGAAAAATGTTAAGGAACCTGAATGTCGTTGTTAGATCTTCGCACAACCCTCTATCTTCGAATTTTTAATTTTTGTAGATTAAGGTGACCAAGGTACATCCAAGCAGACAGTGTGCTTGAATTATGCATCGACCGGGATTTGAAGTTATGACCTTCGCATTGTAGACCAACACGCTACCCACTAGGCTGCACCCTAGCTATCTTGCATTGCTGCTCTCAATATTTCCTAGAGTTTGACATATTGCTTTTCTAGACAACCCACATGGGAGTAAGTGCTGTTCGAGAAAGCTACAGCAATTCCAGTAACTGCTTCTGGAGTTTAACGCTTCCACAGATCTGAGCTGTTGAATCGGTATCATGCTACCCAGAGCTAGACCGAAGCATGGAGCAGTCACAAACGTGATCACAATATGCGTGTGTCCAATCTCTGCGAAGCACCACCAGAGGATATCTGGTACCACGCGACGTATTGTCTACGTCGATTTCGTGCCCCGCAGTCGTCTTTCTATTTTAGTGATGAGCCAGTACTTTTCTGCAGAAGATACTGACTGCAGTATTCTTTAGTGGCCAAAGTGAGGAAGATGAGGACAGGCTGATGGTTGATGCCCACAACGCGGGCAAAGAATTATCTGTTTGCAGCGTAAGCAGTATCCGAATTTATAGAGTGCGCCTCGTAAGGAAGTAATCCTGTCCTCAGCATGGAGTAACAATCAGGTTTCTTGACCAAGAGATAGGAAAATATTTAGATAAGTCTCGCACCTACCAGTGTGTTCACCGTTCTGGAGGAAGCAGTGCAGACTGCCAACGCCCAGGTATTTGGTTTGTTTGTCTCTTTCAGGTATGTTTAATAGGCTCTGTGTTGTTGTATTTGCCTGGGCTGTTAATGATTTTCGTCACAATGACAATCTGAATTGCTATAGACAACTGGGATTAAGCCCTCATGGCAGGCACTCACGTTAAAACATTGACATTACCTGCTTTCCTAGACAAAATTTCAGCTTAAGTAATTGAGTTGAAAGTTTCTTAACCGTTGAATATGCGTCATTTTGCATCCCATTTGATTGAAGTTGGTGTTCCTCAGGGTTCTATTATTTCTCCTACTCTATTCCTCATGTTCATTAATGTTCTTCGATCATTGTTTTCTACTTCCAATTAACCATCCATAGCTTTGCTGACACCGCTGTTAACTATGCTATTGTACGTCTACTTCCCAACTTTGACCTATCGTAAGACCATGACCAACCAACAGCATATTATTCTCTGGAGAATAAAGAACAAAGAACAATGAAAACTCAAAGTTGTCTCGTCTCCCAAAAACGTAATGCGAATTTGGACTTAATATATTCTGGAGGGCAGTTAATATCCAAATCTCCCAATCTAAATATATCTACTAGATATTCAAATTTTGGAACGAACTCACACCTCGTGTTGTCAGGGCAGCATCCAAACCTTTAGGTTACCTTAAGCAGAAAAAACTTCACTACATCTGAACAATTAATAGTCTACAAGGCTCATATTAGGCCTCTTGCCACAATATCATTCTCCTATTTGAATCGCAATCTTGTGCTATAAAATTAAAATTATTATCACTCGACTCCTTTGAGTACGTTGTCAGATCCCCACCTCTTTCTTACAGATGCTGCCACTATCTATAACATCCTTCCACCTTGCATGTCACTTCCCCGCTGAACTTAGGGATCATCGTTTAATTCTTTAGCGTACATTCCAGCGGTTTAAGGAGGAATAAAACAAAATGATAATTAACAAAACCATCATTTAATTGAGTAAAGACGGACAGGACAAGAGTAGTCGGTGACTGCTGCTTTTAAATTGTGTAGTGCTATACCCTCTAGGAAAAGCGGTTGCGAGTAGTGCATTCCACATTTTGCTTGTTCGAGGAAAAAACGACTGCCTATATTTCACTGTGCGTAATTTTGGTTGGCTCATGAGCGCGTTCAGCAGCACGAGTATTACATGGGAATCTATATAAAGGAAACGACTAATTTCACCACTACAGCTGTGAATTGAATTGAGAGTCGACAGTTCAAAAGAATAATAGTAAAGTAGGTGTAAAAATGGAGCGTTGAGGGACGCCGGAATCCATTGGAAAAGTAGTCGAAGAAACGACATCTAATACAATTCGCAAGATACGCTTCGACAGAAGACTCTTAATCTTCAGTAAAAGATAAGCTTCAAAGTCAAATACTTTTACTTTAGGAAGTAGGAATTCATGCTAAACTCTATCGAGCGCATTCGCAATGTCTGAAGCAAGTACTTGACCTTCGCCAAATTTATGTATACTAGCGGCTGATAGCGATCGGATGAAAACGGAATGATGTATAAATTCAGCCGCCAAGCAAATGATTTACAGAAGCAAGTGACAACGATCGGC
Organism: Chorisops tibialis; assembly: GCA_963669355.1. Taxonomy (NCBI): domain Eukaryota; kingdom Metazoa; phylum Arthropoda; class Insecta; order Diptera; family Stratiomyidae; genus Chorisops; species Chorisops tibialis. Next base: position 162,459,685 of record OY770263.1, on the reverse strand, counting down.
CGATGAGGAAATGATTCGACCGATAAGGAAATGATTTGACCGATAGTGAGCGGCCGAACGATTTCAAAAGGGAGTTGGTGAAGAAACAGTCAGTTGTGAGTTGATATTTGGACCGGAGCCTCGAAAAGTAAGCAAGGAGGGGAGTCGGGAGGGGAGTCGGGAGGGGAGTCGGGAGGGGAGTCGGGAGGGGAGTCGGGAGGGGAGTCGGGAGGCGAGTCCGATTGACGGCCGGGATGAGTGAGCGAGTAGTTCCCTATTATCGACCGGCGGGAATAAGTCCTGTGATCGTCATATGATCGACGATGGAGATTGATAAGCGAAAGAGTCGTGATAGCGATGAGTGCGAGGGCTGAGTTGAAATATTCTGACCGAAAGGTGTAAGGCGATTTAGTTGAAAGATGGATGAATAAGGTTTTGCGGTTAAACCCAAGTGAAATAGTTTTATTATTTTTACTTGAAATCCAGCGAACCCTAGCGCACTTCAATATGTTCACACTTTGCTCTCTCAGTGTATCATGCCTTGGCTCCACGACACTCTAAAATAAACGAAGATCCGACTATACTATTCACTCTATTTTTTCAACGGTCAGTAAAATCTCTGAATAAAACAAAATTCTCTCACTTGAAAGGCCTAAGCCGGGGAACCATCACACAGTCGGCATGTATTTTTTGCACATGCGCATCTACGATGTATTGTGTTTTTAGGTTTTGTTTTATTGAATAAAATTTGAAGTACCGAACCAAAATTTGTTTCATTTAAAATGTCATTAAATTTTGAGGGAGCAGTTCTTGAAAAAAATAAAATAAAGGGTTACGGTTTGGAGAAACTTCTGAGGGTTCTGCATCCAAAACAGTTTGGGTAACCCTGGGTTAGATAACCAACAAATCTCCTGTGGATCTTCACAACCGAAACCCATATTGGTGATCAACATTACTCTCCAAGTATTGCTCGATCTGCGGTTGACAGCAGTTTCCATTACTTTTGTCAGTACAGAGCTGATGCCTATAGGGCGATAATTTGCGGGGCCCCTCTTACTTCTCTTCTTGGCAATAGGCTAGAAATTCGATTGTTTTAATCTATTTGGGAATTTTCCTGAAGTGTAGGAAAGGTTGAAAAGGTGTAGCCAAAGATTATTTTTTTAAAGGATTTGCGGGGAATGCCGTTCAGACCAGATGATCTATTTATTTTGAGAGATGAAGCTTTTTGGAGTAGACTGATTACTCGGTGGGGGGGTTGAGTTTCTCACGAAACTCACTACTAATAAATTTGCATTCGCAACTGGATCAGCTGCACGCACGCATAAATATTTTCTATAACTAATTTTTGACCGTATCGTTAATTTTCGAGAATTGATTTCGAAACCGTGCCAGTATATTTCTATATACTTCTTCTACAAAGGCACTACAGTCCAAATCGGACCTTGGCCTCCTGACATTCAGGTTCCTTAAAATTTTTCATTACTTATTGTGGAAGGGTTGTTAGCCCTTCGCACAACCCTTTTTTTACGAATTTTTATTATTTTTATTTTAATTTTCGTAGATCGAGGTGACCAAGGTATATCCAAGCAGGCAATGTGCTGGAATTATATATTGCGTCGACCGGGATTTGAACTCACGACCTTCGCATTATAAGACCAACACGCTACCCACTAGGCTACACCCTAGCTATTTCTATATACACATATACATATATTTTTGACAACTTTTGCAATCGACCAGGTTTGACGATGAAATCGTTCACGGGCGATTTCAATGATTATTCACTATCTCGAGGGTAAACAGTTTATACACGATCGCCAATACGGTTTCCGTTCTGGAAGGTCGACGGGAGATCTCTTGGCCTATCTGACGAAACGCGGGAACCCTTGCTTGCATAAATACGGCGAATGTCAAGTTCTTGCTCTTCATATTGCAAAAGCTTTTGACAGAATTTGGCACGAATGTCTTCTTGTTAACGGTCATTGGCTTCGATGCTACGCTCATTCGTTTCTCAGGCTTCTGTCTTATCGCCTACTCTATTTCTAATATTCTTTAACGACCTTTCGTTGTATATTCTCAATCCAATCCATAACTTTGCAGGTGACAGTACTTTAGATAAAACTTTTGAATTTAACTCCGCTGCGAATTCTCACAAGCAATCTGTTGCTTCCAAACGCAGGGAATTATTCGATTCGCTGAACTGCGACCTCGACTCAATCCTGGAATGGGGTAGGAAAAATGGAGTAGAGTTCAACGCTGCTAAAACACAGGCCTGTCATCTTTCCCTGAAAAGTGATGTTCCAGGGTCCTCGTCTAATTTAGCCTTTAATAGCGTGCCAATTTGCTCATTAGGTGAGTTTATTTTACTAGCGTAAAGTTAGATAACCACCTTGATTAGAACAAACATATCTTTGATGTTGTCCTTGATATCTCCAAATGCCTAGGTATTCTTCGCAAATGCAAAAAATATTTTACGCCTCACGACTTAGCTACCATCTACAAGACTTAAATTCAACCTAGTTTATATTACATTTCGCATTTATGGGTTGGAAGACACAAAATACACCTTGCGCTGCTCGATCGAATCCAAAAATATGCGTTCCGACTAACTAGAGATGAAAGCATCACGGTTTCTCTTGACCCCCTCGAGCATCGCAGAAACGTCGGTGTAATCAGTATTTACTACCGCTACTTTCATGGTAAGTATATTGCTGAAGTTATAACACTCATTCTTCCACTTTACACCTGTCCCCGAAATACTTATCAACCTAAACGCGCGCACGAATACACCTTTAACCCTATTCCTACTCGTACAATGAAATATAGACAGTCATTCATCTCCCGAACATCCAGACTTTGGAACGCATTGTCTACAAGCATATTTCCAAGCAAGTATAACCTTCAGCGCTTCAAAAATAGTGTCCATCACCATTTTCGTATCTCTTCCCCAAAAATCCCATTACACTACTAAATCCTTTTGCTATACCGACATAGAGATGTGTAATTTACGAACGAACCAGTCCATTTGAACTATTTACATCATTGAACTAAACGACTCATTCACTAAAATTTTCGCATTTAGTTCGAAAAGGTCTAGAGTTAGCTGAACGAAAAGTCCGCAAGTCTGCGAATTCGCTTAAGAATTCATTATTCACATACAAGCATAACCTCATTGTTTAACACATTCGTAAAAGTAGCATTCATTCCGAATGTGTTATCGCCAACTCAATACGATCATATCTCACCTCCCGCGCAGCGCACGAACTATATCTTGTTACGAATGCACGTTGTTTTATGGAAATAAACTGATCAGACTGACGCATTAATTGTTCTAATGCATTTGTTTAGTTCACGAACGAACTATGAGCTCAATACTATCGTATCTCCTGAAGAAATGAAAACGTTTAGTTCGAAGACAAACTACAGAATTGTTTGTGGATCGAACCAAATGAGACTGGTGAATTTTTTTTGACAATTTGATACGTTTAGTTTACGAACGAACTATCAGTTTTTTTTTCTTCTTCTTTTTTTTTTGTTACCCTAATTTACGGGTATTTTATTTGAGTCGGGTGCTACTTGTTCCTGATTTTCAACTCGAGATATATCTAAAATTCAGATGATTCAGTTTGACTTGATTATCTGCAAAAAAAATGAATTTTATAGTTTTTTGCACAAATTTCGAGAATGACTGCTCGGATTGAGTCAGGGGTTATCTTTTTCATATAACTTCATTTTTTTTACTTGCGGTATCAGCAAAGAACTAAATTTAGCATATTTTTTTTCCAGTGATCTTGAGGGCAAGTTCTTGAATCGAGTCAGGTGTATTTTTTATCCATCTTACTTCCATTTTTTACTCGGGATGTCTGCAGATTTTTGCATATATCTCGCGAACGGCTGTTCGACTCAAGTCGAGTATGATTTTTTTCCTTTCTCCATTTTTATATTTGTACCAGAAATATCTGCAAGAAGCCGAACTTCCCAGATACCACCTCCTTGAAACAATCGCAAATGAACTAGAAGAACTAACACAAGGAACTATACCTTTCAGTGAATATGAACTAGTGTACTAGTTCAGCAAAAAATCTATTTTGCACATCTCTATACCGACATATCTGTGCAACGCATTAAAAGGTAAGTTATACTCGGTGCCATAATGGAAAAAAGTAGACTCGAAGCCAAATTCCATGATTAAAATCTTCACATGCTTGCGACATTACAAATTTTGAAGACCCCAATTATCTTGTTTTCAGAAAAACAATTACTTTAAATTCAAATTACAAAGGTAATCAAGGCTGAACCTTTTGGTTTTGTGTCCCAAAATATTTTAATCTTATCACATCTTTTATGCCACCCCCTACAATTTTCAAACGACCATATTTTTACATCGTGCTGGTTTTCTACAATTTACAAAATAAATCGTATTCAACCGAAATCTTCTCCACAGTAACCTACGACAATAATATCGAAGATTCTCCAACCTGTTGCGTCGGATCACGTCCGATTCGATCTTATCACTTAAAAACATCGAACTACTTTGTATAATTTTATAAAAAATTCTATAAAAAAAAAAATTCCAAGAAAATCATAGTGTCCAATGATCCCATAATAATCTCGATTCCCATGAATCTTGAAAATGATAAAAATCTTTTGGCTTCGAATTTCAGGTAAACTTCTACGATGATTGTAAAATGTTAAAGTACAGCACTCTCTACACTTTAAACCATCACAGATCGCATTAAATATCACAATCATTAAAATAAATAGCAATTTTCTTCAAAAGTTTTCGTGATGTTTCGTCCATCTTTTGTATGAAACTGATCGTGGTGTAGATGATTGCGATCGCGCGTACAATTCCGCGACTAATTTATGATTAATCTATAGATGTTTTTTTTTCGAATTTTCTCATACGTGAGAAATAGTATGTATTTATTGATGTTGTTAATTTTGACACATCGATCTAACTCGTTTCCGAGATAAAAATTTTCGCGGTTTATTAACGATCGTATAGAACTCATAAAATCGAATAATTATATTTCCTCGAGAAACCACGAAAACATCGAAAGATTTCCAATTAAAAAATTTGTTTCGCTCATTAAGCAACACGGCAGGAAATGAATTTCTTATTAACTATATTTTTCTTGTTGAATTTTAAGATTTGATTTTTTTTTTCGAGTTTCTAGTGATCTAGCCAAATTTGGATTTTTTTTTTTATTTTTATAAGATAACTGATCGTGGTGATCTTATGTGCATCTTATTATAAAAAGCACGCCTACGATCGAAATAATATAATTTTGTTGTTGTCATTTAAATTTGTGTGTTTTTCATCGTTTTCTTTTACTGAAGAAGTCGGAAGACTAAGCGATCGTATCAAGTGATCTTTTTCGATATTAAATAGGAGGCTATAAAAAAATACGTCCAGTCTATGACAGTAATTTTTTATGTTTTTGTTCCACTGATTGACCACATCAATTTTTAAGGGGTTTTTTTTTTGTCTTCGTTGTGGTCAACTACTGCTTCGTCTTGGAATGATCTTATCATTTTCTTTGATATTCAATGGGTTTTTTTTTCCATGTCGGTTAGGTTTTAATTAAAAATTCATAAATATTTAAATGGAATAAATAAAAACTCTCATCGCTATAAGATGATCAAAAAGGCTTGAAATTTCAATTTTAGGTGGAGAGAAGATGGAGGGAAGTGCTCTGTTTAGGCCATTATTTAGTTTGTTTTGGTGCACCCTTCTTTTTATATGATTTTCCAATGTTTTATGGGCTTCCTGCTCGAAATTGATGGCCCATCAGGATGGATGATGTGTTTATGACCATCTAACGCCTTTCCTTAAGCGATCTTGCACACCCGTTTTACAGATGAAATTGAAATGTCTGTGCGAGGCTGGAACCTCTGTGCGGATGATGATTAAAATAATGCCTTAATAGCCAGGGTCAAAAATTCAAAGTATAAAACTCCAACGAAAATACAACTCGAATTTATTAACAGCAAATAAATTTCGGTTTTATGGTGTGGAAATGATGTGTCGTAATTTTTATATTCTGTTATGTTTTTTAAGTAGCCCTGTGCATCACATTCGAATCCATTAGTCAGGGTTGGTTGGGTGGATTTGATGTCCAGCCATAGATACCACATGACGTGTGAGTGTGGGATATGGGGTTCATAGAAAATGTCAAAAAAAAAATCAGCACTTTTCTTGATTATCACCTTAAACTGCCCTCTACCACAGTTTATGTTGTTTCGGGTCCGCATTTCGTTGAAATTGAAATGAATCATTAAAAAAACATTTTGATATGTTCGTAAATTTAAATATTAGGTATACCTGCGATATCAGGCATGTGTGTTGTTTTTCTTAAACATTTCTGATTTCGGTAGTTAAAAATGAATTTTACAGCTTTTTCAGGCATAATTCCATAATTAGAGAGGACCTCGATTAAGTGTCTCACTCATTGACTTAGTCACTACAACCGCACAATTTTAAATTTTTTTGTTTTTTTTTTGAGCGCGCTATAAAATTACGAATGATTTAAGAACACTATGAAAATTTTTGTGGCTTTTAATTAATTCTGAAGAGATGAAGGCTGAGTTTTGACGAGATGAATTTTATTTTTATTTTTTATAAAAAAAAAGTACATACACAGAATGTTGTTAATTAGATTTTTTTATTCTCTTCATTATTTTTATGTTAAATGCATTAATTTATCATTTTGTGTCATTTGAAAGGAATGTTTAAATGTGATTTATGTTCGAATGAAAAACATAAAAAAAAATTATTTTTGGCTTGATCAAAAAGTCTTTTTGTCAAAATGTGCGGACTCCTTTGAAGTTTTTTGGTTGAGTATTACTAAAATTGTGGTTTTTGATTTGGTAGATTTAATAAAGCCCTTCGGCACTTTTGAGTAATTTTCAAATTTGTACGAAAACGATTGAGAGCTGCCGAATGAATATAAATCGGAATGTGAACCTGCCCTCCGTCATCTTCAAGGAAACGGAAACGGAAAGGCATATTATTTTATAGCTGGTCGCTGGTAAATTTTCAAATGTTGACATTTGTCAGCTGTAAACACGGGAAATTTTCAATGGAAAGTCGTTGAATTTTATTACGAAATTTGCGTTCAATTGCAGTTACGATGCGCAAAATTCGAGCAAATTTTGATCGTCATCATGTGCCTTCTGAAACGTGTGTGCGCAATCTACTCAAAAAATTTCAAGAGACTGACTCAGTGCAAGATGTGAAGACACGGCGAGGATTTTGCCCCGGACGTTTAACCAAAAATATCGCCGCAGTGAAGGACAATGTTAAAGACCCAAACACCTCCATTCGTCATCATGCTCAAGAACTCGACCTCTCCACGGCCACACTGCAGCGAATATTAACGAAAGATTTGACTCTGCATACTTACGAATTCAAAATGACCCAAGAACTGCAGCCGACGGACCACCAGCACCGCCGTACGTTCTCTGATTGGGTCATGGAAACAAATCCTACGCCTATTTTTTTTTTTTACAGAATGACCTGTGTTATAGGCAATTTCGGCCTTTATGTGTAATGCACAAACACAGTCATGGAGGGAAGGAATGGGATTGGGAAGGTTGGGGAAGGGGAGTGAGAACGACCGTAGCGAGTGGAGAAGCTGGTATAGTGCTCAGTTGTACTGGCTGCTTACTGACTAATATTTGCAAATGTTATGGGGGACTGAATGATAGAAAGCGAACAGAAACCATTTACTGAGTATCTAGGCCTTCTTGAAGTGGAACTGTTTCACTTTTACACCGTTTCCCCATTTTATTGCGAATAATTTTTTATCACCAGTAGCAACTGAAAAATTTGCGCTTGAAAAAATCCCGTCTGGAGTGGGAATCGAACCCACGACCTATTGACTGAGAAGCAAGCACGCTGCACACTACGCCACGGAAGCCTCCTTGTTGATACACTCCATATGTATATATAACTGTCATTTACTTCTTCTTCTCGGACGACTGGCGAAAATTAAAAGTCAAAAATGAAGTGGAAATAAATACAAGTTAATACGAATCATTTAGCTGATTGAAAATCGAAAATTTCAAGTGGTAAGTTAACTCAAGCGTAGGGTAGAAACATATTTTGTTTTGTTTAACGTGAGCAGCCTGGCTAAATCTCCATGCCACGAATGTCGTTCACAACATAAATTATATTAGACAGCATTTAATGCCAACCCAGATAATAGGACAGAATTGTGCGCATGTATAAACATACCTGCAAGAGATATAATCCCTAGTCGGACCCGGTATATAATGACTTGCAGGCTTGAAAATTTCCAATCTTTGGGTCCCGGTTGATACGCAACTCCACGTTGAGAACAAGGTTTGCCATAGCCTCATAAAAGGCACCAAACCAAGAAATCCGTATACTGCACGCATAATGGAAGATGCTCTGCCCGTGATATGGACATCAACCATCACCTACTACGTGTACCCCGAAGGGACCACAAACATGGCTGTGTTGAATCGCCTGCACCACATCGCATCAGTTGATCTCTCCGCCAATTCCAAATTTTAGTAATTTAAGAATAACCTTCCGTCAATTTCACCATGCAGCGTTAGCCTACGATTTCGATCCTTTTGAGTCTTAGATACTTTGCAAACGATTCCCTCACCACCGGTCACAACTTGCTTCTGAACCCATCATCATGTCATCTACGTCCAAAAAAATGTTTTCCTCCGATTTCGATCACTTTGGATCTTGGCCACGATCCTGCATAAGACACGTTAACACCCGATTTCGATCTCTTTAGCTCGCTACTACCCAATATTTGGCTCAGTTCACTACTTTCTTCTGAGAGCCACCCACGTTCATCTACCATCCGTATGCGTTTCTTCCATCCGACACCATCCGCTTACGACTTTTGTTACCTTGCTACTAATCTTCGGTTCGGATCGTTCTCTCTCATGCTCTTCCCCTCTAAATTTAATCAACCGCCGATCACTACTTTCTCCCCTTTCCGCTCCTAACATGAAGCCATCAACTGTACCGTGATTCCGCAGCTTCACAGACCTGCATCATCAAAACCAACAACACTTTTCCCTCCTTAGCTTGCGACTAATCAAGCCCATAAACCGAGTTTACCAAAAAACTGATACAATATGATGGGACCTCCAACACAACCCCCGTAGTACTAGGTTTTAAGCCTTTGGTCTGGCTTTCGTGGGTCACCCCAATTAAGTCTAAATCCCTGCAAGACTTCGATACTAATCGAACAGTTCAGGTCCGTGGTGGCACCACTCTCCAAATGCAGTTTCTGGAATCGCCGTAGCTTTCTCGACCAGCACTCTCTACGGAGCAGGTGTGAGATAATACCCGAAACAAGGATGCCAGCCAGATCCACGATGCGGCGGATAGTGCAAATTCTCACGGCCGTAAAGATAGAAGTCCCGCCAATGGCCACCTTGGCCCAATCGCACCAGCTGAATGAGGACAGATACTTAACATAGGGCCCCAATGCCGCTGTAGGCAGTAAAAGAAGAGTCTCATACCGGGAACCTCTGCCCAAGAGTAGGCACACTCACACCGAAGATTCTCATACATACCCCTCTGCATCCTTAGGCCGAAATCCGGGATTTATTGCCGCCGCTGATAATGACAAACTAGACTTCCAGATACAATCACTCAAAACTGAGATGGACAAATCAAATCGTTGGGCATAGTTGAGCTTATGCCCTGTGTTAGCAGACGAACTACTGGATGAACTATTATCCAGAAAAGCTAGGTACCATGCGAAATGAAGGGCAATGTGAAACTGCTAACTCATCACTTGGGTATTGAAAAACTTGTGCACAGGTCAAAATGCATCATTGGTTTCGGAACTTGAAGGATAAAGTGGGAAAATTCGTTAGAAACTGCATCAAGTGCATGGTGCATTCCTCTTCTCTCCTCAGCCAACAGAACACAACCTATATCGGAACCTGTCCCGTTTTGACACCATCCACTAAGACCATTTCAAACCTCCGCCTTCTAAGAGCTCAAAACGGAAACATATCCTGCCGGTCGTGGACGGTTTCACCATACACGTTAGACAGTACTGCGTAAACTCAACGAGTACCCTAGAAATAATCTGCTGCCTAGGCAAATATTTCAGCTGTTATAGTAGGCCTAGACCAATAGTAATGGATAGTGGCAGTTGTTTTGCTTCTTCTGAGTTTGAGACCTACCTGTCTAAGCTTAAAGTTGTGCATGCGAAAGTAGAAGTCACTGCCCCGCAGGCAAACTGACAGGTAGAAAAACTCAACCGGGCAATAAAAGGGATGCTGAGTAGCGGAGCCAATAAACAATTCAGACTGGTCTCATATGCTGCCGAAAATCTAATGTGGCCTCAACAAATCCATCCACAGTACCAACAAGCAGACTCCTGGATAAGCCACCGTGGACAAGTCATTGACGAAATGACGGAGTTCCTCAGGGAAAGGCAAACCCGCTCACAAGCCTCTCAACCGATTCGGAAATCGCAGAACTACAATCTTAAGTACTTCCTTGACCACAATGTCCCCGCGAAAAGTTCAAGTAAGCGACTTCATATAATACACAATAGAGATGAGCAAAATAGTTTCTATTACTGAACTAGTTCACTAGCTCTTATTCACTAAAAGGACTAGTTCTTTGCATTAAGTTTTTCAGTTCATTTAGTTTTTAGGAAATTCAGCCTTTTGCAAATATCTCAGATAAATAAAAGGGAAAGGAAGAAAATTATACTCGACTAGATCGATGCAGCCGTTTCCGAGATGTCTTTAAAAAATGCGAAATTCAGCTTTATGCAAGATATGTCGAGTCAAAAAAGAGAAGAAATACAAAAAATCATCCAACTTAATACGAGAAGCTGTTCTCGAGTTATATGGCAAAATCTGCAAGCACGGTTCTTCGCCAAGAACCCAACTAATAAAGGAATAAGTTGATTAAAAAATACACCCGACTCGATTCAAGCAGACGTTCCCAAGATATTTGGGAAAAAAATGCCAGATTAAGTTTTTCGCAGATACATCGAGTCAAAAAAAAGGAAGTCATATCAAAACAATCACACCTGATTCAATTGGAGCAAAAACTTTTGCGAAAAACTACAAAACAAGTAATTTTTTGCAGAAAATCGAGTCAAACTGAATCTCGTTCAGGTGCACCCGACTCAATTTGAACACCCGTTCCTGAGATATATACAAATGAGTAGAGGAGGGTCACAAAAAAGAATAAGAAAAAATTGAAAAGCTGAAAGTTTGTTCGTGAATCAAACGCATCAAATTGAAAAAAATTGCAGCAGTCTGATTAGTTCGATCCACAAACAATTCTTTAGTCTGTGTTCGAACAAAATGCTTACTTTTCTTCGCGAGGTACGACAGGTATTAAGCTCATAGTTCGTGATCAGTACGTGATCAGCATAGTTCCACAATACATCGTCAATCAATCAAATTCCTGTTAAGACCCCCTATAGGACAGAAATAGCTCTCTTCCACAAAGCACGATCCTGAGCACAGGCCTTAAGCTGTTGCCAGGACTTATTCCTCTGGCCACCTGCTTAACTGCTCGCTTCCATGTATTAAATGGTCGACCAACCCGACGTCTTCCTTGAGGATTATAATCCAGAGCATGTTTGGCGATGTTTCGCTCTGGTTTCCTCAAAGTATGACCGATCCACTGTCACTTCCGAATTTCAATCTGAATACTTATTTTAGTCTGGCCAGTTCGTCGCTGGAGATCACTTCTGGCCAGAATATTCCTAAAATGCGTCTGAGGCATAGGTTCACGAAATTCTGTAGTTTTTTGGTAAGTCGAACGGTCACTTTCCACGTAGTACAACCATATAACAACTCGGATTTGACGCAAGCGTCAAAAACTCGCCGCTTCGTGCGAAGGGAGATCTCTCTTAACCTTCAACCTGACGAGCTTTACTTAGACGAGCCTCAATATCTTTTTCGGCTCCGCCGTCCATGCTGACAATGCTTCCGAGATAACAAAAATCTTGCACCTCTTCAACATCTTGTCCGTTAAGAACAATCGGCGTTCTTGCGTTCGAACTCATGTGCTTGTACTTGCTTTTACGCACATTTATTTTCAGTCCCGCTTCTTTGCATTTAGAATGCAACGAGCGAATATTTGACTCTAAGCCCGAACGGTTATGTGCAAGCAACACACGTCATCAGTATAATTAAGGTGACTTAAGATGTTAAATAGTCTCCATTGAAGACCTTTATCTTCCCCTTCAGTGTAGCTTTCAAGATGTCATTTATTACCACCAGCCTTGCAGCCTTGTCTGACACCCGTTCGCACGGGGAAGCTCTCGGACAGCTCACCTCTATGCAAGACCCGACACCTTGCATCTTAGTAGGATTCTTTAATCATTGCTATGATCCTATCTGGAATACGTCTCCTACGCAAAGCATTCCATATGTAATCTCGCTTAACGCTGTCGAAAGCCTTCTCAAAGTCCACAAACATGAGATATATTTCGGCTGACTGTTCCAATATTATCCAGAGGATATTTGTATGGTCGGTACCAGACGACCCTTTACGTAATCCGGCCTGATAAACTTCGAGAGTGCTCCCCACAACATCGTACATCGTACGAACATTCAATTAGTTCGTTCCATAGAACTTTACATTCAGTGGTAGTGAGTTCATTTCGAACTAAATTTGACAATATTAGTGAATAGTTCGTTTAGTTCAATGATGTGAATAGTTCAAATGAACTAGCTCGGTCATAAGCTACACATCGCAATGTTGACACCACCACTAGTACAAACAAGAGGCTTATTCCCAAATATCGCGGACCTTACGTCACACATCAAATCTAAGAGTACGACCGATATGTGGTAAGGGACATAACAAACTACCTGCTGGCTCAGCTACAGTATGATGGCGTGATAGAAGCCTCGTAAATTACCTGTCTGACAATCTACATGAAAAAAAAAAACACAAAAACATTATCAAATGGTAAAGGATGCGCTCATATAATCGAACACAAACAAAGCCATTGATCACGGTCGATCTACTTCAACTGATTGGCCAAGTTGTAGGGAAAATCATTGCAGTTTATACATTGAATGTAAGAAAAGAAATTTCTTAGAAGTCTATACATATTTGAAGCGGCTGAACTTTAAAATTCAGTTTTCAAGAATTTTTATTTTACAATTTTTCAAACTTTTCGTTTTGAAATATCAAAATGGGAATTTTGAACTTATTTCTTCTCATATTAATGTCTTAGATACAGATTGGTAAATATAAAATGCGACTTTCATAAATTTGTTTTTATAAGTTTGTTCAAAAAGTTTCTTAAATTATTATTTTCTTTTTCGCTGTTAACCATCCGAAAGAAATAAAACATGCATCATGTTTTCAACTTTTCCACAATTGATGCAAAAAGTTCACCCAAACCTAGACCAAGTCCGAAACAATAGCAAAAATTGCCCTACTTTTTATGAATCATTCGAAACCCCCCGTTTTTTCCCAACACAGAGTTAAAGAATCGCCACAAAAGTCATGCTCTCTCCAATAAAAATAACTCCCTTCCTCCCAATCGTAACACAACCCGAAAAAAAGGGCCAAGAATGAAAAACTCCAAACTTTACGTAAGAGACGAAAATCGATTAAAGCTGTAACCGACATTCAAAAGCATTGCAAATAGGCACACACATGGTTTTCAACCCCGAAACCTAGTTTTTCACCTGTATACAAACAAATTTTTCCAGCCGGCTGCCAGTAGTTTACCGCGACTCTGCATTATGGGTTGTTTTAATGGACCCGCAGAAAAATACCCGAAAAAACAGCCGGACGAAATCTACATAAAAATGCATAAATTTCCCTGAATAAGTGGTTCCGCAATCGAAATGTATATCCTTGTGAAGTCTGCACTGAGTTAACCTGGAGGGTTAGGAGAAAAAAAAATACTAAAAATATCCCCGAAAAAAAAAACCGGCGGATGAATATCTCATTTGCTAGAGTTATCACACGCGAGCTTTTAAAGAAAAAAAAACATCTAAAGGGGTTGCAAGAAAAAGTAGATTTACCTGCCACATATCCTTTTTTGGGAAAAGGGTGGGAGGAGGGTGTCTTACCTATTCGCGATATTTATTATCCTCGATGGAGGATTTTTTTTTATTTTTTTGGGCGAGGTTTTCACTCGTTTTGAATGAGAAAAGGATTGTGGATGATTTCCCTGGGATTCAGATGGGGATTTATTGGATAAGAGCGGCGACATGCACGCATACATACGTTCACAAATAACTAACCCGGAAATTTTGTTTACGGCTTGTTTCGATATTTTTTATGTGGGTTAATAGAGGATTTCGAGGTGCCAACTCGTTTTTTCAGGGAGCAGCCATGTATATATGAGTATTGTGTGATATTTTAGGTTATGGTATGAAAAAGGTGAAACGTAATTTCGATTGGACAACAAATTGCTGACGATTTAGGGTGATTTAGAATTGGTAGTTTTGGGTATCTTGAATTTTTTGTTACTTTGATCTATGTAGATGCATGGCAGAAATCCCATTCTACCCAGAAAGTATATGTTTAATTTTAAAGATGAAATTGAAGTTTTACCGAAAAAGAAATGTAACTCAATTTTTACAGTAATAAGTTTAAGCCCGCAGGTTTGATTTTAAATCTATGTGATTTCTTAATTGTGTTCTACGATTATCACTAAGTACACTTTGAGAATCTTTAGGCAAACAAATTTTCAAATTCAAGTGCAGATTTTAAATTAATTTAAAGGGTTTTTTGAATATGGGGACAAACTGTTTAACGGGCATAATTTAGAACATTTTTCTATATTTGAGTCCATATGGATCTGGTCTCTGATATTGACAAAGATTTCATTTCTGTGATTAATCCAGGTATTTATATCCTGAACTCAATGTCTATCAAAATTTAAAAAAAATATGAAAACAATGGGCAACTTGTTTGACGCCCAACATTTTTGATACCAAAAAATAATCATCAAATCTCGAATTCATGCCTGCTTCCAACTTATTTCTACCAAAAAGCACTGATTATACAACAATTAACCCTATTCTATTCAACGGAAGCATTCATTTCCATACCAGATGCATTCTATCCCGTATCGAAACCAAATTCTAAACAAAAATTCTAGAAAAAACCACAAATAAAAGAATATTCTCCCCCGAAAACCATTGATTAAAATGCCCTTCATTATTCCATACACATCGAAAAATTCATCATAAATTGTTTCATTATTTCTTGGATGGTTCGAGATGCGGTCTGTCATAAGCATATTCCGTCCGCTGTACTACAACCACCCTTATATCCTAATAAATCTTACGGCATCCGTTGTCCATCATTTCATTGAAAATCACTCCGAAGAATAGCTAAAAAAAATATGAGAAAATAAATGTATACAAGACTACCGACGAATTCGCCTTTTCAAAAGTACGTACGAGTCGAGTACCCAAGTCACATAATTCATAAATTGCCCGGCATTGTCATGTGCGTCCGGAATGGGGACATGCATGCATGCTACCATTCAACTGACAACTGTATAGGGAGCATCTAAAAATGTTTCAATCCATGCATGATTAAAAGACCGTAAACCGCAACACGACTCACATGTAATCCTGCTGTTGCTGTTGTTCAACTTTAGATACTTACAGACATTAGGGACATCAGGCTCAGTAAAAATTTGGCCAGCCCCCGAACAGCTCTATCTGAATAGGGTTAACCGGAAAGGTGGGTTGACTCGTAAGTGGGTTACATAAACCACACAATATCGTTAAATTAAAAATTAAATTAGAATTATATAAAACCGACATTAGTATGCATACGGTGTCCTGTTTTGTGTCTAGAGCTACTGCTGTCCGTATAATTTTCTTCAAGGGTATGAAATTTGGATACAATAGATTCTAAGAGAACCCCTCAGTCAGGACCGGCTTCAAATTGAAAAAAACGTCGACGAATATTCAGCAACCCAAAATCTTTTCTATTTATACATTTTTTTCAGCGTTTTTGTAATGCAAATCAACCAAAGCCATAGATCATCCCCCGAGGGTATTGTGTCCGATTCGAATAGGTCGGTAATTTATAATCAGGGTTGACGTACCATCAAATGTAATTTATCTCAAAATTATTATTTTGTATCTTATTTCCTGTATCTTTAATGGCTGTTTTGGTTGAGAGTAACACTTTATGTGCCAAACATTTTGGGTTCAATTGTATGACGACCCCTCAAGTTTCAAATTGAGCGATGCTGGGTGCACATCTGTATGGTAGAAATGTAAATTGTTAGTTTTGCTTTTAAAATAATTTGAAACAATTTAAAATGTTTTTTCTGCGAATTACATGAAGATATAACCTGGAAAGTGGACTACAATTCGAAGGTCCTGAGTTCAAGTCCTGATCGAAGCACAATCCTAGCACACTGACTCCATGGCTATATCTAGGCCGCCTCAGTCTGCGAAAAATCTTTGACACAATAAAAATAACACTATTGACCCTTCGTCTAGGACTTTCGTGTCCAAGCCAAACCGATTTCAGTTAATAATTTTCTAAGCAGGGAAGAAGGGCGCTGATACCCCTACCTAAAAAAGTTATGTGGGTTGAAGAGTTCCAGACCCTTTTGAACAGTTGTCGTAAGCAGATCAAATCCCAAGTGGACACGAAAAACTCAGGTTTACAAACGAAAGGTGCCGTTTACGCGAACACGAAAGAGCCATCTTTACAGACAGATTTACATTGATTTAGTGAATGTTTTTATAGTGCATTTCGAATTGAAAGGAGATATTCTCGGATTCTGCACTGTTACGCTCTATTATTCGTGACGTTTCGGTCTCTGCTGGAATAAAAGTCTCAGCAGACACCGAAATACGAATAATAAAGCGTAAATAGTGTAGAATCCGGAAACCTTTCCTTTCAATTTCAAGAAGAGTTACAGTTCACAAAAAATAATTTTGCTGAACTATTTAGTTTGAACGCCCAGCTTGGCTCTGACAATATTGGACTACAACAGGTCACGGGGATCGACGCGTGACGACCTTGGAATAAGAGACCCGAAACAGCGAATTATTTGAGGAGTTTCTTAGTACTCGGCAAATTGTCATCGGAAGATCCATTTTTCTATCTTACGTTTTCCCCAAATGGGGTTACTAAGAACCAAATCGACCATTTGGCGTAAGTCGCCGATAGAGAAGATGTCTCCTCGATGAGCGAGCAAAGCGCGGCGCTGCTGTGAAGAGCGGTCACAACCTAATGGTTGCCTGCACGAGATTGTACACAGCTGTTGTGCGACAGCCCCAAATTCACCAAATGTGAATAAAATTGAAAACCCATCAAAAAACGCGAGTAAACCGACAAGTCATCCCCTTTGGGCGGATATAAAATGCACATACTGGACGGCAATTGGTAGGCAACCAGAAACACATTTCCAACAAATGCTAAAGAATCTGTCGGATATGTCCAAAACGGACACATGGGACAAAGCAAGCGAACGGACAAAAGTCAATTTGGCAATCATCTCTCAACCCGATGTCAACCAAAGAACTTCCAACTTAAGGCGGAACTACCACGATGTTCATATACAGCTTAAGAACACTATTAGACGCGACAAGAGAAGAGCCAATGAAGGTCTACTCAATAAGACGACTTCTACAACTTATCTCGGGGATGTGGGCTCGCTACTTAAAATTGTAAAAAAAACTAGGCAAAAAGAATTTTACTGCCAACCATCTGGTGTCCTTAATATGAATGAACACCGTCACGGCGATGGAAGAAACAATTCACTGATATTTTAAATATCTTGTCAGAAGAAGATATGCCAGAAACAGAACAATTGCCAAACATCCAAAAGCAACAGAGGACTTTGAAAGAACAGCCGATATACTACTCCCACTTCACACTTTCAATCCATCAATCAAATTACTGTTAAGACTCCCTATAGGACATGAACAACTCCCTTCCACAAGGCCCGATCCTGAGCATCGGCCTTTAGCTTCCATGTGCTATGGTGCCACGGTCGACCAACCCGACGTCTTGCTTGAGGATTATAATCCAGAGCCTGTTTGAATCTCAGTGCCTATTTTATTCTGTCCAGTTGTACTCCAAAGTACGTCCTTGGAAATGACTTCTGGCCAAAATATTCCTAAAATGCGTCGGGGGTATTGGTTCACGAAAGTTTGCAGGTAAATGAAACGGTCACTTTCCGCGTAGTAAAACCATATAACGGCACGGATTTGACGCATGCGTCAAAAATTCGCAACTCCGTGCGAAGGGAGATCTCTCTTAACCTCAAGAAAGGCAAAAGGATACCGAAGGCCTGACGAGCTTTATTTAGACGAGCCTCAACATCCTTTTCGACTCCGCCGTCCATGCTGACACTGTTTCCGAGATAGCAAAAATCTTGCACCTCTTCTACGTCTTGTCCGTGAAGAACAATCGGTGTGCTTGTGTTCCACCCCATGTGCATGCACTTGGTTTTATGAACATTTATTTTCAGTCCCGCCTCGTTGCATTTAGAATGCAACGAGCGAACATTTGACTCTAAGCCCGAACGGTTATGTGCATGCAAACACACAAGGTGTCTTAAGATGTTAAATAGTCTCCATTGAAGACCTTTATCTTCCCCACCTTCCAGTTCAGCTACCAAGATGTTAATCTTTACCACCAGAAACAGGGCGGGTGAAAATATGCAGCCTTGTCTATTACCCGTTCGCACAGGGAAGCTCTCGGTCAGCACTCCTCTATGAAAGAAGCGACACCTTGCATCTTCGTAGGAATCTTTAATCCTTGCTATGATTTTATCTGGAATACCTCTCCTACGCAAAGCATTTCATATGTAATCTCGCTTGACGCTGTCGAAAGCCTTTTCGAAGTCCACAAACATGAGATATAGTGGCGAACCCATTTCAGCGGATTGCTCCAATATTATCCGTAGGGTATTTATGTGGTCGGTACAAGACGACCCCTTACGGAATCCAGCCTAATAAACTTCGAGAGTGCTCTCGACGACATCACTAATCCTATTGAGAATTACCTTAGCCATGATTTTCGGTACGGCAGTAAGTAGCCATATACCCCGGCAATTGCCACAATCCCGAAGGTCACCCTTTTTCGGAATTTTCAAAATGACGCCTCCTTCCATTCAGTTGGATATCTTCCTTCATTCCACACCTCAGTAAAGAGTGGACGGAGTATATCGCCTGTTATTTCCGGATCCGCTTTGATGAGTTCGATTGGTAGTCCGTCTATACCTGGCGCTTTCCTTCCGGCCATTGACGCAATGGCGGAAACTACATTTTCCTTATTTGGGGGATCGTCCCTAATACAGAATTGTTGCGGTTGGATGTTTGGTAGTTGTTCTGTTTCCGGAATATCTTCCTCTGACAAGATGTTTAAAATACCAGAGAAGTATTCCTTCCATCGCCGCAACTGGTTTTCTCTCATATTTAGGAGACGTCCGTTGATATCTCTCATCAGGTAGTTGTCGGTGAAATTCCTGTTCGTCAACTGTTTCATAATTTTAAATAGTGAACCCATATCCCCAAGGAAAACTGCAGATTCTGCCTTATAGGCCAGATCTTCAATGGCCTTTCCATTTTCGCGTCTAACAGCCTTTTTAAGCTGTATACTTCACACTTTGAAAGCGAGCAATTGAGGCCAGAAGAATAAACAAATCCTGACGACAATTAAAGACCAATGCTCAGGATCCCGCCTTTTAGAAATGTTTTCTGTCCTTATACCCTTATATATGATACACCGTAGAAATATTGGGGAAACCTCAGCATATACCATCGATACTTCCACGATAAATGCAGGCAGAACCGTTCTGTCTTGAAACTTTCTTGTAAACCCACAGTTTACTTTCCCTACTTCCCTACGACTTCACTGTGATCAATGCAATAAAAGTTTAACCCCTAAGTTAAGTTCGGTATTATAAAAATAAAATATTTTCAAATCGTCGTATATTCGATATACATACAGATTAAATAAACTGCCAACAAGTCGGGCGAAACTTTATTATTCTTGGGACAAGATGCGGATGCGTGGAAGTCAATATGCATGTTAGAGTGGTTAAGGAAGACCAAGTGAAATGAGGTTCTTGGGCAGGGCAATCGTCAATTTAACACTTTGCGGAAACGTTCAAAAGCTCCAGTAGTTATAATCAATATTTCGTTCGTTTATTATGCAAGTTTAAGTTTTTATAAGGAGAGGGGTAATGCGTGATAGTAAGAGTGGGTGGCTGTTAATAGTTTTTTAATTAATTGCTTGAATTACGTCCAATATTCCCTGTATAGAATGTCAGTTTCATAGACGAAGTTGCATAGAATTTTCATAAGATTCTGTGTATTTTACATTCACGAAACAAAACATTTGTATGGGAGGGGGTAGAGGAGGTAGAGGAATCGTAAAATTTGTGACGCAATTTTATTTCCTTTTTCTTGTAGTGTGCTCGTACAAAATTTCTAGTTCGTAGGTTTTAATTTGTTGGTTATTAGTTGATTCAATTAAATTGGTCGAAATGATACTTTTGTATGGGAGGGGTAGAAGGGCAAGCGCGATTGCAAAACTTTTAAAGCAACGTCATTTCAATTATTTTTATAAGTTTTTATGAAATTTGAAATTGATAGCTTTTAAGAGTTAGCTGATAACTGATTTCTTAAAAATGCTCGAAAAAATAATTTTGTATGGGAGGGGGTTGAAGTTTTGAAGATATTCGACCAGTTAATATTTGAAACTCTTAGGGATTTTTTTTAAGTGCATTTAGCAAATTTTCAAGTTTCTACCTTAAAATTTCATTCAAAAATGTTCAGTTAATGTGTTGTTCTCATTACACATGAAACACCTTCTGCACGTTAGACCCGCACTTCGGTGCATAACAATTTTGGAACAAATTATTATTTTTTTTCTATGAATATTAAATAGATGTATCGACATGCAAAAACTTAAACTATCTATCTTTTACCAGAGTCCTAAAAAAATTATTAAAAATTTCAACATTTTTGCCTAACACCTCGCTCTCCCTACCACCCCCCTTAATTTTTTACCAAAATTAAAAACTATATAGCTCTATAATCTAACAAATTTTTGATTTGAGATCTGTACTCAATTTAGAGATATAATGATTTGTAGTTTTGGAAAGTGCGCCATTTTTGAAATGGTCCCCATTTCCCCTCACTACTATTGTTCCCATATTTTATATTTTTTTCGTATTTCGCTAATAAAGTTTAGTATACGTTTCAAGTTTCAATGACATAGCTTAAGAGACAGTCGAGATATTCATTTTTAAGTGTTTTTCTTTGCACCCCCTGACCTTCCCCTTACAATAATTACCCTCTTTCTAAGCTGATTCTAGTAGATCTATATGCCACCTTAGTGGTCCAAAAATATGGATTTTTTGTGATTAGTAATTTCGAAGATATAATCATTTGAAAAAAAAATTTGGCCGACAATTTGTTTTTACCCCCCACCCCCCCTTTTCGGACGCCAATGGGTAAAAAAATTAAATTATTTTTAGAGTTTGCCTCATAATCCTCTTCATACCTCTGCTAATTTCCAGCTTCCTATCTGCATTCAAGGTGGAGATATTAGCAAGTGAAGTTTTTGATTCTTTCCCTCCCCCGCCTCCCCCTTCCACCTGACACTCCCCAAAATTAAATAATGGATCTCACTCACCCAATCAACAATCCACCCAAAAACGAACATTCTACCTTTAACGGTCTCGGAGATATGAGTCCATATGTACGGCGTACAGCGGACGGCGTACAGCGGGACGGATTTTTTTTTTTGCATTTTTAGGCTAATTTAGTCATGAAACGCGAAAAAAAAAATTTCAGGGTAGTAAATTTTTTTTTCGGTATCGATCACTATACTTTATTATTAGAATGATAATGTAAAATTACCTAAGATATAATTGACATAATTTGATCACTTTAAATTAGTTTAAAGTATAAAAAATTAATTTGCATAAAAATTAGACTTCCAAGCTCGACTAATTTTGATGTAATCTCAAGTTAAGAATGATTTTTTGTTGACAAAATTTCAACGTCCTTTTTGAAGTTAATACCTAACAAGCTTTCTTTTCGTGAACAGTTTTTATTACCCTAAAGGCATCACTTTAACACAGAATTCCACCACTTTTTCAATGAAAATACCCAAAGAGAAACCTCGTTCCTTTATTCAACACTATTCACCATAATAACCACCTCAACTCTCAGCAATTGTTAAATGTGATAAGATTTTTGCTTTGGTGCCTTATACTCTTATTTTAATAAGAACTTTAAAACACATCCCGGCATCATTCCCATGCACCTATAAAACATCGTCTTTCATTTCAAAGAGCATGAAAAAAGGAAGAAAAAAATGCCACCTTAAATATCATTAAAAATTCTTCTTGTGCGATTTTCTTCCTACTTTTTTTTCTACTTTTGTCAGCGCGATAATATCTTTATCCTGAATTATTTTCTCATAAAGGAATTGGGTCATTTCCAGGACGAAGAAAAAAAATGAATTGGAAGTAAGTGATTGGAAGATGGGCTTGAATTGATAAATTAAAGAACGTGGTAATAAAAAAAAAGAAATCAAATCGAAAGAAGAGGAAGAAAATTATTGGTGCACAAAATTGGAAATCATCCAATTCGTTTTAAATCAAAGGACTTTTGCAGCATTTTTTTTAATCAAGAAATGCAATATTTGCCCTAATTTCAACCATTGTGCTCACCTCCGCGGATGCAGATAGCCGATCTTCACGCTGGGAAAATGTGAAAATTACATTTAACGTTCTGAAAATGACCACAACTATTAACATCTGTTATTTTGCATCCAATTATCCTGTGAGTGGAAACCTCCCATCCGCATAGGTTCTTGTATGCGTATGGAAAACGAAAAAAAAATGGGTCGTCCGTTTTCAGTATTAACACTAATATATAGTAGTCTAGTTATAGCGCTGGTTGGTACGGTCCAATTTTCCGTATAAAATAGTTGGTTCGTGCAGATGATTACTTCCTGTTGCCTAACATAATGGGCTTCGATAGTAACATGAACAACACTGCTATGCAGCATGGAGAGACACTACATACATAATTTATCTCCAGGACTGCTTGATTTCTATACAGAAGTAATGATTTTCAACCGATTTGGTTGTAGTTTTTCCAATCATCGCCATCATCATCATCGTTGTAATGATAATTTATGGTAAATGGCTAACTAACCAGCAAACTATTGTTTGAATAATTCATTCATCATCAACTTTTTTGATAATGTTTCTGACGAAAATGTAATTTTTTTACATTTTTGGACTTACTGTGAATATAAAATAATTCTTTTATAATTTATTTCTCTCCTACAATGACATCTCTATTTTTAGAAAAGTTACGAAAACAGCGGTTATAATATTTGCAAGAAACTCTAATCGAAATTTCACTAAATTTTAGATAATTACATTGCGAAACACATGAATAAAAACAATTTCCGAAGATTCATCCAAAAATTTGAATCATTCAAAGCTTTTAAAACGCCAAATTTAGACAGTTCGAAGTGCGAAAGTAATTTTGAGTATCTTTCTAAAAAAAAAAAGTTTTTCTTATACGGTATAGCACTTCTTCATTTTTTTTGAATAATTATTACAATTCGGTTGCTGTTGCTAAAAATTAAAAGAAAAATCAAAGAGAACAAAAAAACCAAAAACTCATCAAAACTAACACTTTATAGAGAGATTACTTTCGATTTTTCATAAATTTCATTTCTTGATCGATGCCTACGGTCAAATTTGAAGATCCTTAACGATTCGATTGCCGAAAAATTCTCTTCATATAGCACGAGTTAAGCTAATTACAAGTAGTTAGTGTGAATGTCATTCAAGATACTTTTAGGTTTTTTTTTTTTCAGAGTTACTTTCGATGATGGATCTTTGTTGTGTTAGATTTTTTTTTAAATTGATGGTGCCTATTTAGTAGGTAAAATTTATTGAAATTTTTTTATTGAGCATATCTTCAATAATACTCTTAAGCTGAAGAGTCATAATTTTTTTTACAGATGGTTGATTTTGTTGAAGTTTTTACCTTATAGTAAGAAAATTAAAGAAAATGCAAGTCAGAGTTCCGAAAATATCGTTTCTCCTCTAAACTGCATGATTTGAGCGGATCTTAAGTGCCAGGTGTGTATCTTCACTTTCTTCAATCATGGTTTTGAAGTTGTTGAAAAAAAAATCCTGAATGTTCAAGTAATAAAATAAATTTCATATTTATGTAAAAATTGATACTGTAGCGTTAGCTTAAAAATATTAACATTTCTTGTTGGAAAAAAAATGAAACGAAATGTTTAGGTGAAATAATTTAACGAATAATTGAAATGAAAGAAGAAAAAATATCAAAAATTCTTGGATATCTGCGCTTTCTTGTTATTTTTTGAAATGAATTTGTTAAAATTTTTTGATTTTCTTCCCACAAAAATTTAATACAATATTACAAATTTCATAATTTTACTAAGAGGATTTGAAACTTTTTCTGTAAAAAAAAAACATAAAAAAATAACTACGATTACGAATAAACCCCAAGCATGCTATACTGTAGAAGAATCAGGGATTTTTATGACTCGCTCCCAACCTAGGGTAGATTTTAGTTACTCTATGGGACACTAGAGGCACTTTACCATAGTTTCGCTAGATAAAGCCCAATATTTAGAGCGAAATTTAAAAAAATGTCGACCTTTTTTTTTTTTGGTGCGTTCTGTACACAAAGAAGTGTGCGCAATTCTCAATACTTAACTAAAAAGTCACAAACAAAAATTTTGAAGGAACAGGTGTATGAAATTACCAAAAGAAAACCCCTAACTCATTCACCACTCCACGAATGGTGAATTCGGGAAGGTGAATTCACAGTTGTCAATTTTGACGTTTCTGCAGGACTCTGATACAGTGTGTCTCCTTCTTGCATGGAGTGACTCTAGGGTAGACCAGCTGCCCGAAAAGCAAGGATTCCTTTGTAAATAGGCAGTCGCGGACCAAAAATCATGTTTTTTCTCCAAATAGTGCTGCATTCCTTCCAATGGTCATTACCTTATTCCAGTATTCCGCTCCCTTCTCCTTTACAATATGAAATCACTTACAACGTCTATTATTGCAGGTTAGCAGATGTTAAAGAAAACCGACTCGACAAAATCCACCGTAAACGACGATAAGGGAAAACCATGAGTAGGGATTTCCACTCAACTGTCGCTAGGAGATGCGCCTACCGGCGAGGAACCGGGAAGCACAGACACCTGCTAAGTCGTCAGCAGATTAGCATCCAAGACGTCTGAAACAGATCGTGTGTTTTTCGATAGTAATGCATTGCTAGAAAAAATCACATTAAACGGGGTCTTGTAATGCGAGGCACTGGTTCTTGTTGATAAACGACCGGCGTGCAGGAAGTGAATCCGGAGAAGAACGAATGTGGCATACAAGTTAAAGTAGGACACCAGACTAAGGATAGTGTCACAAACCTACTGGTCTACTGGATCCCCGCAAGGGAGTAGTTTCTGATCTAGAAAGCTTCGGCGATTACAGTAATATTTCCTTTGGAGCCTGGCGAATCCACGGACCCGAGCTGATCCTTCGGTATCAAAACTACGAAGCTATGTACGAGCTTGGACTGAGGTGGTTGGCGATCCATGAAAGCCGGACCAAAGACTTGAAACCTGGTGATGTGTCGAGGATTCCAAAGCATGTCGCATCAGCGGCATACAAGAAGGTATATGGGCTCTGTGTGACTATAGGCATACTGTCCTACAAAACAACATCCATTTACGGATGGGACTGGCTGAGAATAAGCATGAACTATTGAAGAACAAAAGAAACTGGTGAACTGAGTAAAGCGATGATGAAAGTAGCGAACTGAAGGGAGTGGTGATCGACACGAACTAAGAGGAACCGAAATCGGAGACTATTATTGATGAGGAGTTGTCACAAAATTAGTAGTGACCGAAGTACTCCCCCAACTGCAGCCCTTGAGCGGGCTCTAAATTAGAAATGAAAATGGAATGAAAAAGTGACTTGATGTTGAACTGGTGATGCATGGTAAATGCCGAAGTGAGTAGCGACCTGGTCAGACCCAGCTAGGTAAGTGAAATTTGATGCAAATAGAATTAGACTGGCAAAATATGGCAAACACACACGCGAAAGAACGTAGTGGCTGGGAGATCGAAATACACTGCGTGTACCGAGGGATGTGGAGTAGGAACTCGACGTAACAAAACCCGATGTACGATTTGGTAGTATTGACTAAACAAGTAGTGGTCATACAAAGGAGTGATGTAAGAGTAGTTAATGCAAAACTAGTAATACATGGTAATATTGGTGGAACAAGGTAGACTTGCGAAAGAGAGTAGTGACCGATGGAACCGAAATACAATGTAGCTCAAAGTGAGGTATCATATTAGTGAACCGATGGGATGGAAATCCGGAGCGAAAATGGTGGTATGTCGGAACATGTGGCGTTGTACATTGTGGAGTGGAGTCAGGAACTCAAACGAAATAGATTGGGTGAACTCGAAGGTTGAGGTCCCTTCAAGGTACACGTAGTTGTGACGGTTAGTCTAGCCCGGAACTTGTACCTGGTTTTTGACGTGTAGTTGCTTTACAACCGGATGCCCTAACCCTCACATAGGCAGAGATATTAGATAGGTCTCACATCCAGCAGTATGAATACCGGATCTGCAAATATGTAGAAATTGATGTCGATCCAGGGGCCTTAATGATTATTGATTTAAAAAACAATTCGTGTTGTTAAAGACAACGATGAATTAAATCCGTAATGAAAGAAGGCCTCGGCCTGAACATTCTCGTTAAACTACATACAAAGGAACTGGTTGACTGGGTGAATACATGGATGTAGGAGGATTTCCCAAAATCTGGTTCGATTGGCTTTCTTTAATGCACAGTATTCTTAGAGTATCGTATGCGGTCCAAAACTTTTGTGACTTCCTCGCATAAGCAGTAAATGAAATGAAGCAGCCTTATAACAAATGTTTCCAGTTTGGTGCACGCCAGTGTTGTGGTAAAAAACCGAGATATCGAATGGGAATCGTTTCCTAACCGGATCATAAGCCATAATGACCTCGGCACGAGGAAGATTTACTTTGGACTTCACAAAAACTTTGTCCAAGGAAAAAAGCGCCG
Organism: Chorisops tibialis; assembly: GCA_963669355.1. NCBI lineage: Eukaryota > Metazoa > Arthropoda > Insecta > Diptera > Stratiomyidae > Chorisops > Chorisops tibialis. The sequence goes on along the minus strand of OY770263.1, from coordinate 162,432,584 downwards.
TACTGCATGAAGCAGAGCAGATAAACCTTCACCAAAGTGCAGCCGCGGCTGTGTATCTGCATGCCTATTTAAGTCAGGGTAGGACCGACTTCGCGCCCATTCAAGAGAAGTGGCTGGGTAGTGAAAACAAAACCCTTGGATGAAGCACTAGTTTGTTAAATATGTTTACCATGGCAGTACAACAAGTAAGCCGCGTTCTTGCATAATAATAAAGAAATATTTCAAATTAATCAAGCTTTTTCAGTTTTGCAGCGAGGACCAAACGGTTTTTCTCTTGGAAAAGGGTAGTAAACGGATCCAATCGATCCTTTTTTTCTGGCCTCAATCTACATGACGAATGATTGGATAATCGGATCTATGCCTGCAATTAGTATGTTTCGCGGAACATAACCGATTTGTTTCGATTGTGGCTTGCGACATAAATGCGAATCATTCATTGAGGAGACGCTCAGATATAGAACGATTCGGCACGAATTCCAAGCAGGGGCAAAATGGTAGTGAGGTTACGACCACAATTTTGTGAGCAAAGTCAGGGCGGAGGTCATCGAAATTCTTCGGTATATTTGTCATCGAACTCCGAAGTATGCACCAATGCATAAATAGGCGCGTTAGTCACACATGGTGTAAATTGCTCATCGAAGTTAATGGTCAGCCAAATAACTGCTACAATAGGAAACGACTCTAGGACAAACCAAGTGGATAGAGGAACACAATAAGGAGGGGTTTGCTCTCCTTTATTTCGGCTGTTAGCCGTGAATGAAATACTCTCGGAGCTATGCGTTACTAGTTATTGCAAATACCAAGACAACACAAATCTGCAAACCATTGGGGCAGTTACTCTAAGCCTTTCAAATAGGTTAACTTATCCGCTTCATATCATTCAATATTCATATCAACCAGGAAAGTCCACAACATAAGCATTACAAAACTTGCTTACAAAAATCTTGAAGTCGATAAAAGACAAGAAAATCACAGCAGGTAGCTTTTTTGACCTAGAAGATGCTTTCGCTAATACGGCATATGCATGCATCTATCAATCTGCGGAAAAGCGTAGCATTGATTCAAAAACCTGCTTCTGAATCAAGGCCATGCTTGAAGGCAGAATTATTAAATCAACACTACCAGATACTGTTTTAACTGTTACCACTGCAAAAGGCTGCCCACACGGTGGAGCACTTTCACCTATCTTGTTCTACTTCATAGTTGATGATCTTCTCTTAGAAATTACAAACTTTGGATTGAAAGTCCAAAGATATGCAGACCATCCTAATTATGGGCAAGTTCGAAAAAACTATTGCAGAAATAGTACAAGATTCTCTAAGCCCGGTAGCAACCTGGTGCACAAAAGTATATTTACTTTTACCAAAAAAAGAATCAAAACCAAATTGGAAAAGCCAAGAAATACTGGAATATTCCATTGAAGTGAAATTTCTAGGAGTGATATTAGATGAAAAACTCACGTAGAATGTTCATATACGCAATATTCCAGAAGAGGTCAGAATATCCCTCCGGACTTGCAAAACATAGGGACTCAATCCAAAACTGACATACTAGATATTGTATACTTATGTTGCTAGGCCCATAGTAATATATGCAACAATGGAATGTTGTCGCAAAACATTTCGAAAACTAAAATTACAAAGACCTGTTTACATTGGCAGTTATACCAAGCAATGAGTACCACTTGGGACTGCAGCAATCGAGGTACTTCTCAATCTGACTTCCCTACATTTGGAAATACAGAAGGAAGCCCGTAACATAACAAAGATTCTACTCACCACTGAAGACGGAACAGGACGGAAAATTGCGTACCCTTCTCTGACTTCAGAAATTGAATAAGAAGTTATTCTTGGGATACCTCTCTCTATGGTAGCAAGACACAGCTTTACAAAACCATTTAAGGTGATCTTACCAAGATTGGGAATCTAACAGACCATCAATCATCTGGTACACAGATGGTTCTAAGACAGAAAATGGGGCAGCTGCTGGAATATTTGGAGTACGTCCCAGTACTAGTATCTACGCTAGCAAGCGCGAGTTCTGTACTGTTTTCCAAGCTGAAATACATGCAATAGAAATAGATACTAGGGAGAATAGAGAGAGTTACAATAATGAGCACAATTGCAGTAGGATGGTAACCCTAGCTTTACAGTCATCTCAAATACGATCAAATCTAGTGTGAGATTGCCTTCAGGTACTCCTGGAACACGTGCGAAGGTCTAACAACCCTTCCACAATAAATAATGTAAAACGTTAAAGAACCTGAAGGTCAGGAGGCCAAGCCTCGATTTGGACTGTAGTGCCATTGTAGAAGAAGGAGGATCCTGGAACACAGCTCATTTATTGACAAGAAAAGGATCCGAAACTGATTTCCCAGACCATCTTCGTTTTTGCAGGATACCCCTGAGTATTGCAAAAATGAATATTCTAATGTCGCTAAGATCACAGTGTGGCCTTTACTGGGACTCGGTACCAGGTAACAAGCACGGAAAGCTCTTTATGCCAAAACAATCGGTCAAAACAACCTCAGAATGTCTGCAGTTAAACAAAAATCAGACTAGAATCTTGTGTCCTAACTGGACACTGTCACATGAAGAAACATCTTTATAGAAATGGACTCTCAGAGGAAAATCTCTACAGACCACCAGAAGGTGCAATGACGAGGACGAAACACCAGAGCATATTCTCTGCGAATATGAACCACTGGTGAACAAAAGACTCCTTCATTTCGGTTAACGATTCATGAACCCAAGTGAATTTTCGAACATTCCTCTACGTGATATCCTAAGTTTTATCATTAGTACGGGACTCGATGAGGACCTCTAAGATATATATATACCGGGGGACATCAGATTAGGCCCATCAGTGGCCGCAGTGATTGTGGAAACCAAACCAACCCCATCATGAAATCTAATCTAATCTAATCTAATTGAATGTACTTTTATATCAATATCGTACTACCAATCGTTACATACGGTGCGCTAGTTTTGGTAGAAAAGTACCGAACTGAAATATTCAAGACACTATTCCAAAGCTATAGCAGTGAGACAATGCTAAAAGGATATACTTTGAAAAGTAATATGAAGTCTCTAGCTGATAGACGGTAATGGATTGACAATCACGTCATGCCGAATGACGAAATTATGATACTTACTAATGGTTCGAAAATGAAACAGGGTGTAGGTTTTGTTATCTTTACTTAAAGCCTTGATCTTCAGACATTTACCGGAACATATCACAGTCTGTCAATCGAGTAACTTCGACTATAGCAAAAAGGGCGGAATTGGTCTTACTAGCAGGATTAAATGTTAGGCGGGTCCACTTCCAGCTGCAATAAAAAATTAGGGTCTTGTGAAGTTGTAGAAGGAATCTAAGCCAAACAGATTTTGGGAAATGAATAATCTGAAAAGGTTACAAAGCGTTTCGTATAACACCACAAAGAGAGGAGCCGGAGAAGTAGGAATAGTCACTAGCCACTGTTTTCTAATAAAACATGTTTCCAGACTTCGCCTTACAACAGATGATATTTGCAGTGGCTGCAGTGAGACGAATGAGACTGTAGAGTATTTACTCAGCCATTGCCCATACCCATGAACAATTCGAAGATAAAATTTCGCCAAGTTGAATGATCTCTGGTCTCTGAAACCTAAGAAGCTCATTAGTTTACCGGTGAAACTAATGAGCAGGCTGACTGAATGATATGTAAGTTAACATGTTATTAGTACTGAGGCGTATAAAGGGCCCGCTGCTCGTATACATGCATTGGTGTCTGACCTCTCCACAACTGTGGAAGGTTGTGGCAGGATTAGAGTATAGAGAATAACTTGTATTCATAAGATCACTTTTATAAGGAAACCGTTTCATTACAAATTTCAAGTCTGTAGCACTAGTTGCTTACGAGCAAACAGGCTTATTGTGTAGTTGCGAAAATGTATTATTTTCTATGAAAAAGTTAGAAGAAGAGGGGAGATTTGCCCTACTGACGAACTTTTTCTACTTCTACAATGGCACTATAGCCCAAATCGGGCCTTGGCCTCCTAACCTTCAAGTTCCTTAACATTTTTCATTATTTATTGTCGAAGGGTTGTTAGACCTTCGCACAACCCTCTATCCTCGAATTTTTCATTTCCGTAGATTGATGTGACCAAGCAGGCAGTGTGCTGGAATTATGCGTCGACTAGGATTTTAACTTACGACCTTTGCATTGTAGACCAACACGCTACCCACTAGGCTACGCCCTAGCTTCGACGAACTTGTCCTTATTTTTTGATAAAAATAATACGGAGAAAATTGGAACCTTGATGCGTTCTCAAGGTAGAGTGCGAATGGACAGACATCTTGAGGTTTTTTCGAGCCTTTTTTCTTATCGTTAGAAAATTCAGACTTATACCACTCTCAGATTCCATCAAGAGTAAAACAATTTCAATGTTTTGAACTTATTACCAAGTCCACGATGTGTACGTTTATGATTTGATTAAAACTTCTGACTAATAACAATATCCGGGTAAAAACAAGATCCGTTTGAAAAGGTGCAAGTCATAGTCTTGCCGTATTAAAAAAAGAGAGTGATATCTTGATTGATCTAGATTGAAGAGGATACTTCATTCAATTAAGGTACTACAAAATTCCCAGAAGAAAAATCTTTTATTTCTTCATTTTAAACTTAAGCTAATTTAATTCAAAATTGATGATCCGGTTGAGTAGATGCAAATGAGAGTGTCAAATAAAAACTTTTCGTTATAAATCTCGTTCAATTTGAAGCGTTGCGTTCTAAAAATGTAGCTATTTCTCATTTCATAGCTTATTTCTCTTAAGGGAGATATAAAAAAAAATATGGAAAAGAAGCAAACATTTTCTGAATAAAATCAATTTTTTATACAAAAATTATTTTCAAATTCGTGCTCAATACGAATTTTACGTGAGATTTTATTGAATCATCATTTAGAAAGGATGCTTGATTTGGCAATTTCTTGAGCTCCAAAATAAATTCATTTGAAATAAAGATTTTTTTTTTTTAATAAGCACAATTAATAAAATAAACTCGGGCATCTTTTGATCTGCTTCAAATTATGAAAATACATTTCAGATGGACTGTAAGTGAGAAATTCGTGATTTGAAAATACCTTTTCATTGAATCTTTTCTCTGCATAATTTATCTTTCTTTAAATTTCAAGTGCCAAATTTTGTTTTACTAAAAAATAATAAAAATACGAATTTACTTCAAATTTATCGTTTTTTTTTTTTGCTTTCAGAGTTGGCAGGTATCTACGTTTATTCCTGAAATGAAAGTGCCTACGGAAGTCTTCACTTCGAAGGGAAATTGACAAAAGGGATAAAGTAAGATTTGTTGTAGTAGATGCAAGCTCTTCTTCTTCTCTTCAAACAAACCAAATCCATCAAAATACACATATGTGTGATATATTATCCAAGAGATATGGGTAATAAATTTTTGTCGGTGTTAAAATTTTCAGGGCATGACTTATGTAAACTTGTGAGCCGGAAATTCTGTAAAAAGCATCACACCAGAAAGTGTTAATAAACAAAACATTGCATTTTAATTGGTGTGTAGGCGATTGTGATTGTTTTTTCCCGCCACAAAATTTAAATATATTGGTGCTTGTAATGGCGTAACATACCTAATATAAGTACTACACATGAAATGCTATTTCCATTCGAAACAATAACTTGATGGGAGCCTTCATTTCGTGGCTGATTTTCTAGCTCATTTACATCTTTCAGATAAGTCACATATATGTAAAATAGTATGGGGGCCTTGGTGATGTGTTAAATTTTAGTGAAAAGTTGATTAGCTAAACCAAAAACCGACAAGTCATTATTTTTATTTCAACGCGCTTATTAAAGCCCACCCGCTAATCCCTAGAGTTTTCAGGCACGTTTCTTAAATGCCAAATATTTAAAAAAAAATTTTTTTTTTTTTTTGTATTTCTTTTATGACGGCTATCAAATAGGTTAAAACCTAGCATAAATAACCTTCCAGAGCTAAATTCTCTATGAAAATCATAATTCAAACAAAAGCGTTTTGTGACGATGATTTATGTGCTTTGGAACTGTATAGATAGGTAGAGGGGGAAAAAAAGGTTCCCGAAACAAAAAGGCTAGGCTATAAAAATTCAAATTCATCGATCGCGACGTCTATTTTTATTTCTTTTTTTTTAATTTCCAGTTTTTTTTTTGTATTATCGAAGTGTATCTAAAAGGTGAGGATTTGATTACATATAGGGATGGGTTTAGAGAATTATCGAATGAAAGAAAAACCTACCATTAAATCGATTGACACCATCGCAAGCGACCAAACCCATAAAGAACCATGCAGACATTAAAATGCACCCACACAGTACAAATTGGTTAAATTTAATTCAAAGCACTTATATAAGGCGCCTTTAAATTTAATAAATTTGACATGGATGATAGACATATTGGAAGAGCTCGTGCCTACTCATCGATATTAAATTTAATAGAACAACTTTAAATTAGTTGGAGAAAATAGTCGGTAATTGAGGTGCTCGAAATAGTTTTTGTTAACTTCGAACTAAATTTGATAATGACTTCATACGACATATTTGTTTCCAGTTTTAACTACAGTGAGCTTAAAATATCTATTTGTCAATTTTTTTTTAACAAACTATATCATTACACTTTCAGGTTAATTCAATCAATCAAATTCCTGTGAAGACCCCCTATAGGGGCATAGGACAGAAACAACTCTCTTCCACAAGGCGCGATCCTGAGCATCGGCTTTAAGCTGTTGCCAGGACTTGTTTATTCCTCTGGCCTCCTGCTCAACTGCTCGCTTCCATGTGTTACATGGTCGACCAACCCGACGTCTTCCTTGAGGGTTATAATCCAGAGCCTGTTTTGCGATGTTTCGCTCTGGTTTCCTCAAAGTATGAGCGATCCACTGCCACTTTCGCCGTTGAATCTCAATACCTATTTTAGTCTGGCGAGTTGTACTCCAAAGTTCGTCGTTGGAGATTACTTCTACCGGAGGCATTGGTTTACGAAAGTCTGTAGTTTCTTGGTAAATCGAACGGTCACTTTCCACGTAGTACAACCATATAACAACACGGATTTGACGCATGCGTCAAAAACTCGCAGCTTCGTGCGAAGGGAGATCTCTCTTAACCTCCAGAAAGGGGAAAGGATACCGAAGGCCTGACGAGCTTTATTTAGCCGAGCCTCAACATCCTTTTCGGCTCCGCCGTCCATGCTGACAATGCTTCCGAGATAGCAAAAATCTTGCACCTCTTCTACATCCTGTCCATTAAGAACAATCGGTGTGCTTGCGTTCGAACCCATGTGCATGTACTTGGTTTTACGCACATTTATTTTCAGTCCCGCCTCTTTGCATTTAGAATGCAACGAGCGAACATTTGACTCTAAGTCCGAACGGGTATGTGCAAGCAAACACACGTCATCAGCATAATCAAGGTGACTTAAGATGTTAAATAGTCTCCATTGAAGACCTTTACCTTCCCCACCTTCCAATACAGCTTTCAAGATGTCATTTATTACCACCAGAAACAGGGCTGGTGATAATATGCAGCCTTGTCTGACACCCGTTCGTACAGGGAAGCTCTCGGACAGCTCTCCTCTATGCAAGACGCGACACCTTGCATCTTCGTAGGATTCTTTAATCATAGCTATGACCTTATCTGGAATACCTCTCCTACGCAAAGCATTCCATATGTAATCTCGCTTAACGCTGTCGAAAGCCTTCTCGAAGTCCACAAACATGAGATGTAGTGGCGAACCCATTTCTGCTGACTGCTCTAATATTACCCGTAGGGTATTTGTGTGGTCGGTACAAGACGATCCTTTACGGAATCTAGCCTGATAAACTTCGAGCGTGCTCTCGACGACATCACTAATCCTGTTGAAATTACCTTAGCCATAATTTTTGATACGGCAGTAAGTAGACATATACCACGCCAATTGCCACAATCCCGAAGGTCGCCCTTCTTCGGAATTTTCACAATGACGCCCTCCTTCCATTCAGTCGGATATCTTCCTTCATCCCACACCTTAGTGAAGAGTGGGAGGAGTATATCGGCTGTTATTTCCGGGTCCGCTTTGAGGAGTTCGGTTGGTAGTCCGTCTATACCTGGAGCTTTCCTTCCCGCCATTGACCGAATGGCGGAAACTATTTCTTTCTTATCTGGGGGATCGTCTCTAATAGAGGATTGTTGCGGTTGGATGTTTGGAAGTTGTTCTGTTTCCGGAATATCTTCCTCTGACAAGATGTTTAAAATATCAGAGAAGTATTCCTTCCATCGTCGCAACTGGTGTTCACTCATATTAAGGAGAATTCCGTTGACATCTCTCACCAGGTGGTTGGCGGTGAAATTCCTGTTCGTCAACTGTTTCATGATTTTAAATAGTGAACCCATATCCCCAAGGTAAGCCGCAGATTCTGCCTTGTGTGCGAGATCTTCAATGGCCTTTCTCTTGTCGTGTCTAACATCCTTTTTAAGCTATATATGAGCATCGCGGTAGTTCTGCCTCAAGTCGGGCGTTCGTTGGTTGACATCGGGTTGAGAGATGATTGCCAATTTGGCTTTATTCCGATTGCCAACCTTGTCCCATGTGTCCTGCGACATCCAGGGTTTCTCACCGCTTTGCGCATATCCCACAGATTCTTCAGCACTAGTTAGAAAAGTGTTTCTGGTTGCCTCCCAATTGGCGTCCAGTGTGCGCATTTCATAGTCACCCAATGTGGATGACTTTTCGCGTAGAATAGTGGTGTATTCGTGTTTTTTGTTGGGATCTCTGAGTTTATTCACATTAAGCTTGCGCTTTATTTGAAGAATTTGTGGTCGTCGGATAGCTGCTGTATACAATCTCAAGCAGGCAACCATCAGGTGGTGATCGCTCCCCACGTCAGCTCTACGTTTCGCTCGCACATCGAGGAGACATCTTCTCCATCGGCGACTTATAGCCAAATGGTCGATCTGGTTCTGAGTAATCAGGGGAAACCCAAGATGTTTTATGATGACTCTTGTGTGGAAAAGGGTCCCTCCGATGACTATTTGCCGAGTACTACAAAACTCCACAAATAATTCGCCGTTTTCGGGTCTCTTAATCCAAGGTCGTGACGCGTCGTCCTAAGGGTCACCATGCCTCCCCATGACGTGTTCTAGTCCAGTGTTGTCTGATCCAACCTGGGCGTTCATATCTCCCGAGATGATAATAATATCACCTCTTGGAACACGTTCGAAGGTGGCACTCAGTTGGCTATAAAACTCCTCTTTGTCACCAGATGTTGCGGTATTAGGTGGTGCGTAGGACTGCAGAATTGTGACGTTTCTGACACTGGTCCTGAGCCTGACGACGATAATCCTATCCGAGATTGGTTCCCAGCTAATGAGACTGTTTCTCGCTCTCGGCGTAAGGACGAACGCCACGCCATTTCTGGCTTCACTTTCAGGGCCAATGTACAGAATAGTGTTTCCGCTAGGGGTTCGTTCTTCTCCTGATCCTGTCCACCTGACCTCGCTCAAGCCCAAGATTTGGATGTTATAGTGCTCCATTTTACGATCGATCACTGACTGGCGGTGCAAGGACCGAGTAACCCCAGCTCTTTCCCCGTCATTCAATGTTCGAACGTTCCAGAAGCCAATGATAGTCCGTTTTCGAATGCCAAAAGCCGTTACCGTAGAATCAGTCCGTATCCGAGGCGATGTATCCGTTTCTCGTATCATTTGGGTCTTAAGATCACGGGTGATAAGCCCATGATCCAGTGAGTGTGCATTTGCCATTTTTTAGGGCAAGCAGGACTGGCTGTGGGTGATTTCTACAGCCCCCATCCCACAGGGGATGGTAGAGGTGCCTACTGCTAATTTTTGGTTAGCTGTTGATATCTCAAAAGGATCATCTTTGAACAATTTGATTATTTTGTTTACATCTCGACGTGTTAATTTCCCTTTACGACCTCGATTTTCTCGTCTGCCTGTCCATCTGTTCTTTTTTTCGATTTGCTATCATTTTACTTGAATGCGGTTGACAACTGACCTGCCGTAGAACTCCTATTCCCCTTATTCTTCTCTTTTCATTCTAATCTGCATATTGACTTCCCACACATCCTTAAATAGTCCCAATACTAATAAAATTGCACCCGACTTGTTGGCAGATATTTTAATTTATACCTTAACCTGAAATTGTAAACAAAAGCTTCCTTTTCAAAAATCGAGATATTCGAAAAATTCTCTTCAGTTCAGTAAAGCGACTCGCACAAATCCAACACCTACTCCTGCTAATTTCCAAATATTTTTAACATAGTTCTTCTCCTAATGAGATCCATTTATCTTTCACAAATTCTTATACTCGTCGTCCTTCATTCATGACGTATACCACATCTCATCTAGCAAAGATATCGTGTACAAGAAGAAAATGTCGATATCCCTGCCACAATCCATGTGTCAGTTTGATAAGGTCACTTCTCGGTTGAAGTTCAAACTTTTGGGAAAAGGTCATGTCTTAGATCTCATCCTTGATTCTTATTTATTCCAGCTGTTCTGTTTATTTTGTGTCAATTTTAAGAGTGAGGACATATTTACATCATTTTAAGTCAATTTTTCTCCGAAAAAGTACCACTCTCCTATCCGAAATTTCCGCATTATTTTTGGCACAAGTCATACAGAAATTAGAACCGGAAACCAAATGGATATAAAAATAGGAATAAACTGTCTTCTGCATAAAAATCTCCATAAGATATCCGTCTTGTGAGGTATTAAAATCAAGGCAAAAAGATTTGTACATATACATATTTAAAATGTCGCTTGTAGTCATACAAAACTATGCAGTAGTTTGTACTATCTCTAAATATCCCTTTTGCCTATTGCAGCAATCGAGTGGCGGCGATGATGGGGGTAGTGGTGAAGAGAAGAAGGAGGTGGTCTCGAGTTGAACGAGAAGAAGTTTTAGAGTGAATTTTATTTATAACTCAACCGACTTGAGTTGTATAATCCGCTCGATGTTTTCAACAAATATGACCATTCGCATCGCATCGCATAGGACAAAATTTGCATATAAATTTGCGTATGCAAGTTGCTGTTGTTGCCATTAGCCTTACAAAATTTACATACACGTATATACAGAAAATGTAATTTTGCTTTTCTAATGTTTTTGTCGGGTTTTCGGGATATGAAGAGTTTTTGAACTTCCTGTCGCTAGAGTTGGTTTTGGTTTTGGAAAATTTTATGAAATTAGCATCTGCCAAATTGTTTTGATTTATTTCTTGTTTTTTTTTTTCGTTTTAGAGTTGATGCACTTAGAAATGGTAGCCAGGATCTTATTAGGTATACTGAGAATGTTGTGTTGCGCTATTCGTATCCAAAAGAGATTTCGTTCCAATTTACAGTTGCAGTATTCGTATTAAGTTAATTTGATTTTTGAATTTTTATTGACGATAATTCTGTTCTCCCTTCCAGTTTGCCTTTAGAAAAAAAACACTCTCCGATTAATCAGTTGGTCAGAGTAACGAATGACATCCAAAAGAGCTTTCTCAACAAGGTAGGAATGGTAGTTCCTGACGTTGAAAAGGCATTTGATTCGGTATGGCACAAGGGCCTAATATCTAAGTTTATAGAATTCAAGTGCCCAGCTTACCTCACTAAACTAATTCAATCATTTTTATCAGACAGCTCATTCCAAGTCAAAGTCCAACCAACACTCTCTTCTAAACGCTTTATCCCAGCTGGAGTTCCTCAAGGATCTTGCTTCAGCCCGACTCTCTACAACATCTATACTTCTGCCTTGCCTCAAATACCTGAATGCAAAATTGCTTCTTTTGCTCAAGGCACTTCTGCTGTTACTAATAATATTGAGAAATTTCACCAATATTTCACAGACTGGAAGATTAAATTAAATGCCTCTAAAACAAAATCAATTTTTTTTTTTACAAAGCGAAGAGCCTAGAAATACCTTCCAAATCCATTTCTAAATATCCTAGGGGAAATAGTCAGCTGGTCCAGTGAAATTAAATATTTAGGAATTCACTTAGATAAAAAATCAACACCATGTCTCACTGGCCGCATCTAAAACATTGAGAAGCATTAGGATCTTATACCCTATCATCAATAGAAATCTGATAATAAGCTGCTGATGTACAAAACGATAATGCAACCAATCTTCCTTTACGGCGTAACTACCTGGCAAACTTGTGCCAAACATACACAAAAAGACCTTACAAATTATCCAGAACAAATTTCTAAGGATAATTTTGGATAAGCCGTGCCATCATTCTACTAGACTACTGCATGAAGAGACCAGCATCCAAGTAGTAGTAGAAACCATAACAAAATTAAATAATAATTTTATAAATAAATGTCAAAACTACGAGAAGCCTTGATTCTCTCTTCGATTCCAGGCAAGTTTATGTGCTAGATTTGTTTAGTTTTTAAGTTAGTTAAGGTAGTCGATAAGCTAGTTTGTAGAGTAAACTCAAATTCCATTTATTCCATTTGTCTTTAAACTTTACACATAATTGAATTACGCTTTTATTTGCTTCATGCTTCTCACATTAACACGTGCTGCATAGATTTAAGTCTGATCACCAGAATATTATCACTAGCTTAAGCCTTATATTTGTTATACTTTGGATTATTAAAGTATTCTATTCTATTCTATTTTATTCAATTCTAATCTATTCGTATTGATGATTGAATTTTCGCATGTCTGAATAAAGTTCCGGAGTAAACAAATTTACAAATTGAAAGTGTTCTTAAGATATTTAGAAAAGATAAGCACTCGGTAGTTCTCAAATCATAAAAGATTTTCATTCTTAGATGTACTGAAAACATTTATTTCTACTTCTAGAAGATAATTTTCTAAAAGTTTGAAAAAAACACAAGAAAATTTAATTTTAAATTGTCCTAATTCAATTGTCACACACGGTAGGATTAATTTAGTTGTTTTCTATTATTAACTTAAAAACAACTACAATATGCTATTCGGAGAGCGTGAATATACATATACCGAAAACATTCTCAAAGAGAGTACCTAAAAGTGAATCCCCGTCCTGCTTGCGACATTAGGTTATTTGTTTTTGCTATTGTGAACTGTAAGGCGTTACGCCCATTGAACCCAACCAAACGAATTAGAAAACCGAATTTTACCAAATTAGCTTGAATTTTGTAATTTTGATATTAAAATGAGCCAGATAATGGCTTAGACGTTTATTTAATTTCCAGAAGGATTTGGTGAAGTAAGATAATTTCTTATGCGCAATTAACTCGATACTACAGAATTAACTCTCACAACGCGTGAGAAATATTTGGGGATCAAGGAAGTTCAATATAGAGAAACGCTTAGCTAAGCCTAAGTATTTGGGCTTTAGTTCCTTACTGCATTTATCATGGCAAAATCTATAATAAATGAATAGTGCTCCGATATTTCGACAATGCTCGAGAGAGTCAAGTGCAGCCGAAGAAACTCGGTAGTGGACCTTTTTTTTTTACAGAATGACCTGTGTTATAGGCAATTTCGGCCTTTATGTGCAATGCACAAACACAGTCATGGAGGGAAGGAATGGGATTGGGAAGGTTGCGGAAGGGGAGGGAGAACGACCGTAGCGAGTGGAGAAGCTGGTATAGTGCTCAGTTGTACTGGCTGCTTACTGACAAATATTTGCAGATGTTATGGGGGACTGAATGATAGAAAGCGAACAGAAACCATCTACTGAGTATCTAGGCCTTCTTGAAGTGGAACTGTTTCACTTTTACACCGTTTCCCCATTTTATTGCGAATAATTTTTTATTACCAGTAGCAACTGAAAAATTTTCGCTTAAAAAATTCCGTCTGGAGTGGGAATCGAATCCACGACCTATTGTCTGAGAAGCAAGCACGCTGCACACTACGCCACGGAAGCCTCACCTGCATTGAAACTAGTCACTCCTTAATTCTAGAAGATTCCGAGAATTTAACCGAAAACACTAACTACATTCTACTAAGTTTTTATTTTGATAGTAATTTCCTCACCTCGAGACAAGAGTAGGAGGCAGATGAAATGCGGGAGGAAGAGTTCATATCCTACTATACTGAAGTGGAGTAGAGTAGTAGGAGGTGTTTTCTACGAAATCCTTAACTTAAGCATATAATTCCGTCCTCCGGATTATTGTAATGTGTTCCAAGCAGAAGTGATGGCGGTGAAAGAATCCTTGGCCTGGCTTAAGTTTAATGTATGTATCCACTAAGGATATTGACATCATCAATCTTTGGAATCAATCATGTCTACATCCAAGACTGTTAATTGTCGCGCGTCTCTGAGGGTGATGGCTGAACCATTCAACAATTGCCTGTGCTGGGTACCAAGGAGAGTGCCTGATAGGGAGACTTGGCCTTACGTTTAATAATTTTCGCTGAAGCTGCAAAAATGAGGAAAAGGAAGAAACGATACTCCATCAGTTTTGTACTTACCCTGGTCTCTCTGAAAGAAGAAGACGCCACCTAAGCGCACACTTCTTCGCCCTAGGGGACGCCAAACACCTCTCGATTAATTAATGAAACAATGCGTTAAAGCCAAAGGCCTTTACCTTGGCTAAAAGTCATTTGTACCATACTATGTCGAACGCTTCAGAAATTTCAAGAGTAAGTAGAAGAAAATTTGCAGAAGCAGGAATTCAAGGGCTCGGTCAGATAGACCAAGAGATCGCCTGTAGAACGACCCGAGCAAAATCTATATTGGAAATCATGGATGAGATGTTTACCGACAAGAAAGCTTAATATTCTGCGATTACCAGCAATTCTCATCACTTTTGAAAGTACTGATTTAATGGCTATGGAGCAATAAATAACAGGGCTCACATTGCTTCCTCCTAAAGGAAGATCAGTTTTTAAGTACAATAGGGGATGCTATCTGGCTCAGAAGACTTGTGAATAAGGAGCTCCTGCAGGATTCTAGAAATAACGCTAGTTCGAAAGTGAAGTTGTCACAGCGAAGGCTGATCTTGTTAAGTACAGAGGACTCTGGTTTGGTGGGAGCTTGAAGTTTGCTGCCAAAGTTTTAGCTTTTTCAACAGGAAAAACAACGGCTCAGTCACCATCAAGAAGAGGAGGTTGTGAAGATGTGATGAAATTGCTATTTACCAATTTCACAATTGACCACAAAGATCTCGAGCTTTTGGGATTCACAATGATCTTAAATCGACATTTCTGGTCATGCTTTAAGATTTCATTGCAAATATTTTTGGACACTTTTAACGCGTCCCTGTTTTCAACAGCCGGATTGTTCCGAAAAGTTTAAGAAGACTGCTTCTTGGCTCTAATTGCATTGAGACACTTGTCGATGTACTACGAATTTTTCGAAGGTCTGATCCACAAGTTGCGAGATGACGTCACAATTACCGGACTCAATCTCCAATCATATGCGCGGTAGAAAGCATTAAGAGCCTTTCTACGTGGCGTCTTTGAAGTCGGAGAATTTGTCGCTGAAATGGGAAACTGTGCTCGAATCATAGATAGTACCAACTGGAGCCAATAACGAGACATCAAAGTTTATTGAGTGGTCAAGCAAATTCGAAGACTAGCGTGGGAAGTCAGATAGACGAGTAGAGTTGACTACCAGCACTTCTAAATCGTTGATAGCTGCAAAAAGATCAACGTGGGACCCGGCTGGTCCATATGGTGGTGGGGAGGATGAGACCGTAGAGCATTTCGTCTGCCATTTCCAATGCCTTCGAACAATTTAAAAACAAATTCTCGGAGAATACTTCTTTTGAATGATCTCCCTTGGACCGATTAAGCTCATTATGTTAGTTTCTTCGGTAGAGCAGGCTGGCTAAATTATATGTAGGTCCAAATGGTACAAATACGGAGGACGAACATAGGTGACCAATGCCTCCACTAACCTAACCAAACATAACGATCTCTTTTTTAGCACAATCCAGACCCCAAAGTGCATGGCCGGAGCTCCTAATGTATCCTGAAACACCTACCCTCATATATATTAGAGACGAATTACGCCTATAAAGGCAGCATGCTTAACTTTGCTGAAGCAACCTTTGAGACAATCGAAAAAAATCTTGACGCTAATCGAAATGCACGTGTTGTCCACAATAGGTTTCGTCCTTGTCAGTGCCTTTGTGAGACCTTATTGTTAAAGTCAAGATGCGCCAATGCCTATAGCTTTCCCATTTGAAAGAATCAACACCAGAATCCAGTAATTTCCTTATACTAAAACAGTGGACTAGCCTCCTTTACCAATTTCAATTATCGAGAATCATTAAAGTCCACTTTTCCACAACATTTAAGCCTTCGTCCTTAATTCGACTCAACCTTATCCGCGGCCCTAACTACCTCCCTTGCCTTCTTGAAGGTCGCTTAATATGCCATATCTTCTTGTCAACATAAAAATTTACTAAGTATTTTCCTTATAGCTTTTCTAGCTAGAAAAGCTTACTAGCACATTTTTTTGTTTTTAGTTTTTTTTTTTCGCTTATATAGCCCCTAAAAACACAAGAAATAAAATTCTATCCAAAGATAACCAGCGACGCGACATTAAATCAATAAAAACAGAGAAAAATGCCGAGAGTCTGGTGGACTTTATTAAGGATAATTAACCTCCACTGCCACATCAACCCCTCCATCACCCGGCACACGGTCTATTTCAAGGAAACATTTTGTATATGAGACAGATTTTAAGCTTCAAGAAAAATAACAGAAGTTATAAGGAATGGAATGGACTAAGAAGTAAGAGAAGGAGCAAAAAAAAAAAAACAAAATGATTTCTTACTTTTCCAAGACAATCTAACAAGGTTTGATGACTTAATTATATCATGGCCTCTGGCCTTTACCCAATTAATAACATTTAAGTAGTTTCTTGGTGATAAATAAGAACCCACCCCGGACATTCCTCGAAAGACTGGACTCATAGAGAGGAAGTTAAGAAGTTTAACCTTTTTTCTTCTACTGCTGTATTTAACCAAAAATTTGTTAAGTCATTGCATTTAATGTCTTTAAGATGACCTAAAGAATTGAACTAGAAATATTAAAAAAAAAATCCTTTAATTTCCAAGTTATTATTTTAATTTGGCAAACATGTCCGTTGAGAGTCGCATATTAAAGCTTCTTATTTTTCTGTCTTGAATCTTTTCTTACTATATGTCCGATCGTTTTCAAACTCTGTTGTTTGTGTGTGATGTGACCATTAACTAATTTAAGTTTATCGCTATTGTACGTGTCCAGTTTGCGACCAAAGTTAACACTAGTAATTGGCTGATGATTGGTCGGCTTGTGTTCGTTGTGTATATTTTACAACTTAGATACTCGTAGTAGCTAGTCTTCTTCTCTTATATAGTTTTTTTTTTATCGCAATATCTTCATAAGTGCGGTAGTCTTTAGGAGTCATCTCTTGTAGGTTTTTGCCATGTCTATTGAAGTTCTTATATGGCGTTTTCTAGGGTCTCAATTAGAATAAGTGGTACAGAATTACGAGGAAATCAACTCACACAAAATCAATTTTGATCAAAGATATACGAGTATGGTGCGTGGTTTAGAATAATTTATTTTTTTCTTCGCATGCGAAGAACTTTAATTTTTTTTTATTAATTAGTAGAGAGATCTGCTCAATTGCTTCATTATGTTTTGAAATTGAGAAATTTCAATAGTGCCAATTGGTAAGGGAAATTGAGACAATTTTCAGCAATTTATGGTCATAATTAAACTGGAAATTAGGCAAATTTGAATTGGGGTTAACAGTTTGAAGTAATTGGGGAGCATTAATGGAAGTACTCTTGAATAGTTAAATAAGGTGAACACTGCGAAAAAGGCAGGCAGTTTATTTTTTTTCCGCAGCTCTAAAAAATATTAAAGATTGGGCTGGTATGACTTTTGTGAAATCGAAGTTTTCCAGTAACATTTTTTTTTGTGAGCTTTTTAATCACTATTTTCATATTAAGGCGTTGAAGCAGTGGTGGAAATAGGACCTCCGCTGGCCGCGCATTGCGTGGGAAGGGCAGTATTCAAGGGTGCCATGGGGCGATAGTTCATAAAAAAGTTGAAAGCAAGTTATAGTCGAACTTTGAGATCAGGGATTCACCGTGAAAGAATCTGCTTTGAAAATTTCGTGTACCACAAAGCTCCGTTCTTGAACCTCTATTTTTTAGTAAGTGCATTAATGAGTTGCCCAGTGCCATTAAGGATTATATTATATATATATATATATTCATGCAGATGATATCCAGTTAAGCCTTAGTCGTCCTGTCAGTCGAATCGAAGATTGCACAGGCCGAGTTACGTTTGATGGCTAGAATATATAATATGTTACTTCACCATCTTGCTTTAACGTGGCGCTTTTTTTAAGGCAGCGTATATAACTTAGGGGATCACCCTATAATGCTATGCACAGTTATGTCGGTGTAGGAATTGAAAAAAAAAAATTAAAGTTGGGTTAATTTTGGTGGGGAGAGTGGAAAGTGATTATCGACATGGTTTTTGAAGCACAGGAGGTTGTACTTTGACTGATAATGTGTTCATTTAGGAAATAAATGACTGAGTAAATTTCCCTGTTCCGCTTGGCGAGTATCCCGCGAGGAAGTATAAAGTGGAGGAACGATAGCGCATAGTTTCGCACTGCTTTTGCCATATAAGTAGCGATAGTAAATACTCCGATATTTCTGCAATGTTCGAGAGAATCGATACAAGACATCGATATCACAGTACACAAATATGTTCAGTGACAAATTTGGGAAAAGAAGGATTAGGTGACGAAGTGAAGTTTTTTATGTGTACTATCGAATACGCAGGTGTGGCAAGTGATAAACTGATGAATTGGCGATACAGCGCCTTGCCGGTAGTAGTAAGTGCATTCACTATATAAGAAGTTTGAGGCAAATAAAAGTTTCAAATGCGTTTATTCCAAAATTTATAGATAGCACTTAACACATATGCGCACTATGGTATCGACATGATGGTTTCGTCGCCAATCAGTAGGAATGAATGTTTTCGAATACGATCGAGCAACGCAAGATATGTTTTGGATGTCCCAGCCTTAACATACGCTAGGTCGTTCGGCGTGAAATATTTTTTGCACTTTCGGACAACAACTAGACGTTTAGAGGGCAACATCCAAGATGTGTTGGACCCAATTTAGGCAGCCAAAGTGGAAAGTTGTGCGCTACCAAAGAGCACATTCTGAGATAACATTACGCTTGAGGGATAGAAGTGTTTTGGAGCCTGTGTTTTCGAGGCGTTGAGTGCTTTGATAACCAGGAACCGAATACTTGCTTTAGGCAAAAGGCTTTGGCGACGGTTCGTCTTCACTTGTCTAAAGCTACGATTACTCCCTCTGACCCTGTGTTTGTTCCACAGCAGTTTCGGGTCTAATATTACTCATTGGGATTAGAAGAATTCAATCTCATACATCCTGAGTGATCTCATTTTGTTCAAATTTCTCTTTATTATGAAAAAAACAATCAATCAAACAATCTTTCGGATTGCTGCTTAAATAAAATCATAGAAGACTTCTAAAATTTGCATTAATTCTTATGGTCTAGTAATTTGCGGAAAGTTGAAGCGTGAATCCTCAGCTGCGAAGAAGATTCAGTAGGATATCTGTTATCACACACCATAAGAGTAGAAATATAACTCCTTCCTGCGGCAAGCTTTTTCAGTTTTGACCATGATGATGTGTCAATAGTTGGCTCAATTTCACTGTTCCATCTTGCTTTAGTTTCCTTTCGGAGTCTTAATGAGGGGTAGGAGGTTGATATTCATTTAAGGCTAAAATGCTAGTGAATCAGTCACAACTTGAGGAAGTCATGGCGAAACATCTCTACATAAGATCTGGACTATAGTCCAGGCCGCAAGGAAGATTGATTAATCACGTGCCACATTGAACCATACAGTTGAAACAACTTACGTCTGAAGCTTAGGATCGATCCTTTTCGAAACGAACAGTTGTTGTTTTCTGCCTCTAAATGAAGTATTCACCGAAAATTAGTTGACGACGTGACATCTAACATGCCTTCAATATATAGAAAAGCGGACAATGCCGGTTCTTTGTCGAGGTTAGGTTGTATTTATCAATTTCAGTCAGTGGCGTGCCAACCGGGTGGCAGGAGAGGAGTGGTAGCCCACATACCAGCGTGGTAAGCATAGTGGTTTCTATGACCCCTACATAGAAACAATCCTTTATACTGTTTATCTGAGGCAGTAGTCGATCATATTTTCTATTGATTTAATACGAAAAAAGCTGAGGCAGATGAGTCAGTAGGATTTCGGGTCCGATTTCGGTCATCTGCCTTTCGATATGTGACTTACAATGGGGCTACAGCCCAAATCGGACCTTGACCTCAAAGCATTACTTTGCCTCCATCCACCTCGGTTCAGTGACCGCTTGCTCCAGTTTGAAAATCTTAGCAGTGATTTGCTGTATGCGTCAATCGAATCCTCCCAGCGCTTCTGTGGTTTTCCAAGCGGTATTTGTCCATTGACTCTCCCTTTTAGTGTGCGTTTGGGAATTCTTCCGTCACCCATCAGAACCACGTGACCAGCCCATTGTAAATTCTTAAATTTTATGACCAGGATAGCTTGCATGAAATATTCTTTGCAGCTGGGAATTGGGTCCTCTGAACCATTCTGAAAAAGGGGAGACAATATTCCGTCCGGTGACTTGTAGGGCTGAAAAGAATTGATTGCCCATTTACTCTAAACAGGTAGAGAATGCGGTACCAGTTTCCAGCTGTTAAATCCTATGGGATCTAGCCAGTGGCGTAAATAACACCCCGCTGAAACCGCGTCGCGGAGGGCGTCAGGAAGCGGTGGAGGTTTTCTACTTGACGGGTCTGTTAGAACTTTCAGAACAAGGTGGCAAATATGTCTGCGATAAATGGACGGTAACTAAACAGTTCTACAATGACACTACGGCCCAAATCGAGTCTTGGCCTCCTGACCTTCAAGTTCATTAACATTTTCGTTACTTATAATTTGTGTTAGCCCTTCAGACAACCCTCTATCCAAGGTTTTTTTAATTCATATTTATCAATAATCTGGAGAGGAGCTAAACCAAAATAATTAATGGAATTTTCTAGGTACTATAGCCGGATTCTTGTAGAGTCCAAAATATTTCGATAACTTCGTTGCAAAATTTATGTTTTCACATTACCTCATATTACAACCATTATCTACATCTTGATTGTTTCTCAACTATAACAAACATGATGTAATGCTTCAATCCATCCAGATGTGTTAATTTAAAATCGCGCTCCAAACACCCTCTAATCCCAAACTATACACATAAATTTCTCAGATAATGCCAACTGACAAGAAAACTGACCCAAATGAACGCGTTTTCACACATGTGTTCCTCACCCAAATTACACTTCTTTTTCGACCGAAGTCACGGATTGGATAATTGAAGACTATCAACACAGATACCGCCATTATCATTGGCCACATATGTATACAAACCAATTTGATGGCCAATTTCGATCATTTTCCTTTATTGTGTACTCTGACCGTATCTTAAGATATAGAAATAAAATAGATTCGAAGGGGTTAAGAATCTTAGCAAAGAGTCGGAACTTTTCCTATAAGAAGAGATTATATGAAAAAAAACCCCAGCCTTTACCTTGAACTTGCTTCGCTTGGACTTCTTCGCGTCTTGGATAACGAACGTCTGGCATATGTTCAATTGCTAAGTCATCACATACTTACATATTTTTTGAAATAATACCAAAAAAATGAAAAAAAAAATCTAGATGACTAGCATACAAAAGCAGACATTGATTGATGAAGTATGGAACTGGAAGGCGGACTGTTATTATATTTTTCATTTTTCGAAATATCAGGCTGTAATGCACATACGTACCTATACTCGTACTTTAGTAATTATAGATTTTTCGGGAGTACCTCTACCTTACATGGGAGGCATATGGAATTTTTTCTTTCCTCCTTAACGATTTTCTTATTAAAATTGAAGAATTCTTTCCCAATTTTTTTTCTTTTACGCAAAATTAAAGCCGAATTTATGGGTTCGTTCATACGTGGGATGTTACATATATACGAAAATAAAATAGGATAATTTTTTTTTATGAAGAGTAATTGAAAAGGAAATCATTTTTTTTTTCACATGTGGAGGCGTTTCAAGTGAAATGAAAGCTTTCAAGTTAAAATTTCATAGAGAAAAATTCGAAGAAAATTTTTCAATCAAAAATTTATTCGCCAATGTTACCATTGTTACCGATCTGTCGCTCTCTGGAAAAAAAATATTTCGGTTACCAGAACAGCAAATTGAAAATTGTACGAGTTTCTATGGCGGTGGAATGATGACCTAATATATAGGTAATAATGGAAAATGGATCAATTTCATTAATTGGCTATTTTTTAAATTCAACGTATTCATTGTTTTGGTTGGTACCATAAAAGGATCATGCACTTAACATCGCATTGTTCCAGGCTTTTCTGTGACTAAACAAAAATGAAGAACTTGTGTTGCCTCAGCTGTATGATCTATAGGTTTTTTCTTATCGATACTTCAGGAGCTAATACTGAAAATCCTATGAGACTATGACGGCAACAGTGGCCTAACCCCAATACATCTGCTGAAGAGTTAGGTCATTTTTGCTCTCATAGCCTCATATAGGATGTTATCGATTAGAAATGCTTATTTTAGAATTGGAAATTGCTTAGAAACCTGTTATTGTTTTCGACTTGGTTTTTTAACATCAGTGTGTCGTTTTAGTAGAAATGATTGCTAATTACATGGAAACGGGTAGAGAGCTTTTAGCAACTAATCACGAAATTCGAAAACGAATAACAACAAATTGCTTCTGATTTGATTTTTTTTTTTTTGTACTTAATAAAAATTTTAAAATACACTTACCGAAAATGGAAATCGAAGTAATTCGAATGATTCTGATTGTATCCACGTGAGTATCTGAAAAAAGAGAAATGGATTAAAAATTGATATTTAGATAGAGTTGTTTTCTCGAGAACTGTAAGCGTTTTTAAGAAGTTTGCGCTTTATATTCAAACAAATCTACCCCAAAAAGGTTCATGAATGTTGCATTAAAAAATGTGAAAAGATAGATGATGATAATAAATTGTAATAACTCCACAACCTTCAATCCGTCTACCATCCCCATGGAATATGAACTCTATGCCAGGACGCTCGTCAAAAGATTATAAATAATGAACGTCCGTAAAGAGTCGAAAAGCTCCTGAACAATCAAAGAAATGAATTTAGCAGCCGCGGAAGGAGAGAATATACTTACCGCAATTTAGTGTCATCTTCCGTCCTGTTACCTTAATTTCCTTTCTCCAAATTCTCACTTTCCCAACAACTAAAACCCGAAAACCCTGTAGTATTAAGCGATCATTGCTTACTGGGAAAGTCAGCCTCGGGAATAAATGGACAGTTGACTACCCCTAGCCCTAGAGTATAGCCTAGTAGGTAGCGTGTTGGTCTACAATGCGAAGGTCGTGAGTTCAAATCCCGGTCGACGCATAATTTCAGCACACTGCCTGCTTGGGTATACTTTGATTACCTCAATCTACGATAGATAGAGAGTTGTACGAAGGTCTAACAACCCTTCAACAATAAATAATGAAAAATGTTAAGGAACCTGAAGGTCAGGAGGCCAAGGCCCGATTCGGGCCGTAGTGCCATTGTAGAAGTAGAGGACCACCCCTTACCTAGCTACTAGTAAAAAACAAATGAGTACATGAAAAAAAAAGATGCACCACGAAAGAAGAGGAAGTACGTATCAAAGATAAGATTGGTCAACCGAGTCTCCCACCAAAGGCCAAACAAATGGGCAAGGAAGCATCAAACTAGGGCCAACATTGAAATTTCGCGGAAGGTCAAGCACCGCCGGAAGTAAGGCGACTGGAAAACCGCGTAATCCTGCAGCACCCAACACATCCCAAGGTAAGAATGGTGACAAAGTCGCGCAAGGAAGGAATGAACGGCGAAGAGAGCACCTTTCACTGGCAGAAGTGGATATATCAGCTCAGGAACCATGCCCTATCTCCGGTTCCACAAAGAACGGTAGAGACATTTAAAAGAGAACACACTAGCAGAGAAGAACCTACCTTGGTCGCCTCACCATAAAAGGCAAAAGTCCAGAGTGACGACCTTCGTAGCGGACTCGCATTCCGGAGATCGGAAGAAAAGGCCAGGCACCAACAAGCAGAGATCTTAAACTAAGCAGCGAGAATACTTCAAGTGCAGCGTCCGCAACTTGAAAACGTTGACGTCAAACCGAAATTTGAAGGCATTCAATTCAATCACGGGTACATGCTAATCGACTGCCTAGATAGCGAAACGTTAAGATCGCTAAAGAGTGTTATTCCAACGATGTCAAACACACTGGAGTGACAGCTGAAGATATCTCCGGTCCATATGTCGTCACAGACATTTTCTCCAAAAGTGAGGGTATTAGCCTCATACACGATAGAGTGGAAAATCCCAGAAAACACCAGAGCTCACACTATCACTGGGCATTGACTCCAAGCCAATGGAAGCCATAGATAAAGAAAAACACAGCCACAGTTCCAGTTTCTTTCTTCTCCTTTCGTTTCTTTTTCCGACCAAAAGACCGGCTAAGAAAATATCAGACGCAATCGACCAAAAAATTAACTTCACTGGGTCATGGAGACTCCAAGCGGAGACGACAGTAAGGACGATCACGACGGTCAACGTCTGCGACATAGCCGCAAGCCACCAGTAGAAGACCCCAACAATTCAGTTATCTCCAATGTTCAACGACTTAATGGAGTAATTGAAGTAAATCTTCACCATGCCAGACTATCTTCTACAAGAGATCCACTAGAAGAACAAAATTTGACTCTAAGGACCTAATGACAATAGCCGGTAATCGATCGAGGCCATTAAAAGGCAGAGGTTACTTACTTACTTACGATGGCGCAACAGCCCAAATCGGGCTTTGGCCTCCTGAATGCTTTGCCTCCATCCATCTTGATTCAGTGACCGCGTCCTCCAGTTTGAAAATCTTAGCAGTGATTTGGTGTCTGCGTCAATCGAACCCTCCCAGCGCTTCCGTGGTTTTCCGACCGGTCTTTGCCTGTTGACTTTCTTTTTTAGTGTGCGTTTGGGATTTTTTCCGTCATCCATCCACTGGGTTGACACTTCTGAGTTGTCGAAGATGGCATACAATTCTCTATTGTATCGTATTCTCCAGATCGAGTCTTCCCTCACAGGTCTGAGGAGTCTTCTGAGGACCTTTCTTTCAAAGGCGTTAAGTAGTTTTTCGGACGCCTGAGTTAATGTCCAGGTTTCGCTGCCATAGCATATCATAGGTCTTATGATCGTTTTGTATAGCTTCAGTTTTGTTTTCCTGTGTACGTTCTTGTTTTTAAGGAAGTACCGAATAATTCGTCTTGTTTGCCATCATTATCTTTCTTTAGATTTCGATGGGTTCGCTTACGTCTCTCGATAGGTTCGCCCCTAGGTACACAAAGTTGTCTACGTTTTCCAGGTTATAGTCTCCCGCTGTAATGCACGCTCCAACAGCGGAAGTACACAGATTAGTGACTTATTCTAGAACACAATATCGGCAAGCACAGATAAAGTATCAATACTTTGCTTCTCGGCTTGGGTGTACTTTAGTGGGTAGCGTGTTGGTTGTACCACGACGAAAGTGGCGAGTTCAAATCCCGGTCGACGTATAAATTCCGCTCACTACTTGCGTTGGTAAATCTGAACCACCTAAATCTGCGAAAATGAAAATGGATAGATAGAGGGTTGGACAAAGGGCTACTAACCATTTAACAATAACAAATTAAATGATAAGGAACCTGGACATCAGGAGGCCAAAAGCCCGATTCGAGCTGTAGTGCCATTGAAGAAGACAGATACCAATACAAGATGTGAGTACTTATTAAACATTGTATGTGAAGATCGTATGTATGTCATAAACAAAGGAGATAGCACCACGTTCCTGACAAGGATAAGGCCAGAGTTTCTCGATTAAAGTTAAAAGACAACAAAATAGTCAACTTGCGCGAATCAAACGAACCTTGCAGAACCTGCCAGAGCGAATTTCCTGGTTGTCAACGACTGAATAGTATTTAAATCAGAAACCGCTATAGCCCTTGAAACAGCTGCAAGGAGACAGACTGGCGCCGTGCTTCTCAAATCTTAACGTGCAGTAGGATATAGTGGGCAATCAACTCCTTCCAGCTCCCCAGATCACCAGAAATCTGTCCTGCTACAGAAAGGACATGAGAAAATCTTCCCATACAGAGCGCTATATACCTCGTAAGTATACCCCGTAGGTAAAGGTGGTTTTGAAGCCAAAGATAGTCAAAAGATCGGGATCGCGATTTGAAATAATGAAAAAATATAAAGAAAGTATGCTCTAGTACGTGCCTGAAATAAACGAAACTCTTTGCTCCTAAATATGAACCAATTCGCCTACCAAGAAAGCCAATTAACGAAAACGGCGATTTTCCAGTTTATAAATAATATTGAGAAATCAAACCTCGAGAAAAAAGCGTTATAATGCGATTGTCGAAAGGGGAATCGATGATATTCCAGTAAGATAGATCAACGAAATGCTGACCTCTTGCAAAACTGCAACGACTCTAGGCCCCGAAACCATCACAATTAAAGTTGAGAAAGGTTATACACAGGCAGGAGTGTTACATCAACTTTTGTAGTCCCTCGTGGTAGATAATGTGCTAAATCTTCTTAACATCAGTGCAAGGATACGCTAGGGTATAGCCTAGTAGGTAGTGTGTTGGTCTTGCAATGCGAAGGTCGTGAATTCAAATCCCGGCCGGCGCAACATATAATTCCGGCACATTGCCTGCTTGGGTATACCTTGGTCACCTCAATCTAAGAAAATGAAAAATTCGTAGAAAGAGGGTTGTGCGAAAGGCTAACAACCCTTCCACAATAAGTAATGAAAAATGTTAAGGAACCTGAATATCAGGAGGCCAAGGTCCGATTTAGGCTGTAGCGCCATTGATAAAATAAAAAAAGGGTACGCGAATGAGTTGTTTAAGGCAATTCTTGGAAAATATAAGGAAATCCCCTTTGAACTTGCGCAAGAGGCGCTCCTCAAAACACAATCATGGCGCCAAAGGAAAGACTTAAGGATCAATCCAGACAAAACCGGGATTGTTACTTTTACCAGAGAAAGATACTTAAATAGGATGAAATCTTTCAGGATGTATGAGGCTGGGCTATAAAGACGGATGATGGGTTTTCGAAGGGACCTAAGCTGTAAGTAATTTTCAAAGTTACGAAATCTGACCGGAGGTTTTCTGGTACCACGGGTGTCGGGAAGCGAATGGAAGGTTGCTCCCTCCCCCGGCAAAAGAAGATGGCTCTTCGGGCCTTCGGGGAGTATCGCGGTGGCTGCGGTTATAGCCAACATCGCGGACAGAACTCCTAGGAATCAACCCGGTGCCTGTACTAAAACATGAGACTTAAATAGGTCGCGCATCCAGCAGTATAGTTATGAAGCTTGCACTCGGTATAGATTGTGACCTCTTGGGATGCTAATGATTGTCGTCGCAATAACAATCCGTATTGCCAACGGCAACCTTGGCATCTAGGCTTAGTGTCAGGGTGCCCATGTTAAGCAAAACAAGATATGATTCTAAGTATAATACAAACATTATCCACAAAAAACTCTACCCAATTAAGAAAATATCCATTTTCACGGACCGCCAGGCAGCAATAAAGGCTGTGACTTCATATACTGCGA
The DNA here is from genome assembly GCA_963669355.1 of Chorisops tibialis. Lineage (NCBI taxonomy): Eukaryota > Metazoa > Arthropoda > Insecta > Diptera > Stratiomyidae > Chorisops > Chorisops tibialis. The sequence goes on along the minus strand of OY770263.1, from coordinate 162,404,892 downwards.
ACTCGAAACTGAAGGAAGAATGCCAAGGAAAATTATAAACGATCGATGCCAATAACCGGCTTTCTCTACGTTGCCATCAGGCACACAGAATGAACATAGAAGACCAACTTTCAAGGAAAAGTTCTTCAACCTACCTTTGTTCCAGAACTCTTCTTCGAGATTCTAACCTCGTCCATAAAAAAGATCATTAAGCAACAGACAGATCAGAGAAGCGCTTAAAAAACTTGGAAAATCTAAAAAATGCGTACCAAGCCTTTGCACAAAACAAAGCCAACAACTCATCCACTTGGAAAGAAATAAGAAGCGAATTATAGAATACTTTAAGATAATGAGCATTGGTACTCACAATCAATGCGAACTTTTTCTACTTCAATGGCACTAGGGCCTCCCGATCTTCAGGTTCCTTAAAACTTTTCATTACTTATTGTGGATGAGTTATTAGCCCTTCCCACAACCTCCTATCCACCGATTTTCATGTTCGCAGATTGAGGTGACCCGGGTATATCCACGTAGGCAGTGTGGTAGAATTATACTTCGCCTGGAACTTGAACTCACGACCTTCGCGTTTTAGACCAACACGCTACCCACTAGGATACACCCAAGTGCTTTAGCGAACACTTTATAAATTTCTAGTTTTGACTTCGCCAAAATCATCCAATTTATTAAGAAAACAAAACTAGACGTGGAACTCTAGAGAAAGTATCCTGAGACAAAGCACAATATACCCATGGTCGCAAAGCTTGAAGGCCTGGATCCTTCGCATCACAATAATATTCGAATGCTATTGTTTTCATCATAACCTTAAAGACGTATTCTGGTAACAATTCAGAACAAGTCAATTGGATACCAAATTTAGAAATGATTTTTTTTTTTCGTGGCACACATTCCTTAAACAAAGTATGAATCCACAAAGCGACACAATCAAATCGTCTTGACGTCCGTACTAAATAACATCAGTAAATCTGTAAGATATGAATCAGTTTGGCGCCAATCGCGCTATTCGCTGTTAATATGATCCTCTCAGAATCATTTCTCCAGCACCAATCCACTAATCACATACTCCCTAAAAAAAAAAAAACTTTTTATTGTGATTTGTGTTATAACATCGTTCATCTCATCCTCCTTCATCCACTCCTCTTTTCCCGGACTCTACTCCTAAACTCATTGCCGGAAATCCTGAATGGTTTTTCTCTTTGGATTTTTTTTTCCTCTCTGTATATTTTGTTTCGGTTTATGTTTGTCTTTCAGTCACGTCCTTTTCGGGGGTAATGTCGCCTGTCGTCACTTCGAATGCTCAAAACGTGACTAATGACCAAAATGAATTTCTTTTTTTTTTTTAACACACCACACATATGGGAACAGTTTTTTTTTTCCAGAAATTTATCCACATATCCCATAATTTTTTTCTATTTTCCTGTTCGAGTTTGAAATGTTATTTCTCTCGAGGACTTAGTCGCTAACTAAGCTATGGTTATGGCGCTATGTCTAACCGAAACCAAACAAATCGTTAACAATTGGATTAGCACGAATCCACAATTATGAGCAATTCTATCCCGGTGAGGTACACATTGCTATCGTTTTTCTTCGTGGAATTTTTGAATCATGGTCTGGACTCCGGTTATGGCCCATTCATTTCAGTTTTTCGTCCTGTTCTCATAGAGAAACCAACGAGGACGTCTGAATTCTAGACTAGGATGGATGGACGAAAATTCATTCGTCTCGTTGTTATTACTCAAAAAAGAAAAACTGGGGAAATATCACTTCAAAATTTTTCTACTAGCTCGCTCCACTTGATGTCACCGACAGAAGTGAAACCGAGGGCGAAAGGACTTAATTTCCCGAAACAAAACAAAAAATTAAAAAATAGGAGCAACGAAACAAAAATTACTCTGTTTACTTTTACCTTTCAAAGTTCTGATCTTGACAGTTTTACACTCAACTGGATATTTCGCAGGTGAGCTCTTGTCCCCGGAAATAATTTACCATTTTTTTTATTTCTCCACCTTTTCGGACATTTTCCATTTAGTCCTTGGTCGAAGGGATAAAGGAGAAAAGGACACGATGCTTTTCTCTAAGTAAACAAAAATGAAAAATGATTAAAATGTCGGATGAAAGATGATGGGTTTTATCACCCGACGACGACGTCGACGGGTGCGGATTTAGCGTTGTATATTTAATTAATAGATTAAGATAGGGGTGTGGTTTGGCTTGGTTTTTAAAGAGAGATTTATGATTCAATTGAATTCAATGCTACTGTCTCGTGCATTGTCCTGCTAGTCACCTTTGTGTAAAGGAGTTTTGGATAAGGGATTATTAAATAGGATGATATTTAGCTAAACGAATTCAAGTTGAATTTTTTGTTGGGTTTCTGTGGGGTTTTTGTCGGGCAGTAATTATTAAAAATTAATCAATGGAAGAAATTATATGGCTGCACAAAACAGTTCCAATTATTCGACTTCGAATATTTGAAAAGTTTCAAATTTTTAAAAAATAGATTTATCAGAACTTTTACAAAAAATAATGAAGCGATTTGTGTCCTAATCTTCTGATTCTCTAACAATTTTTCTGTGTGGAAAGGTTGTTAGTCCACACAATATCCTATCTAAGAATTTTTTGCTGTTTAACAATTGAGGTAGCTGGAATTATACATATACCAGGATTGGAACTCACGACCATCACATTGTAAACCAACACTCTACCCGATCGGTGGTTATTTTAACATTTATCCCATTAATTTCTGAAATTTACATCGGAGTATTGCAAACTTTGAGAAGATTTGACATTAAAATTGTGTCTTAAAGTTTTGACAAAATATTTAAATATATTGATGGTGCCATAGTTTAGCCAATCGATCAATGGCGAGAAAGGAAGCTTCAGGTATAGAAGGACTGTTCTGCTGTGTAGATTGCATCCTGGCGGTGCAGACTGAGTAATGCTAAAAGATCTACAGATATTGGGCACAAGTCGAACAGCTTGCTGACGGCATTGAATCCCATCTATGATCTTTGACAGATGACGTGGTATTAAATCGTTCAATTGACGGTTCTATATTCTGTCACAGCATTGGTGTTCTTGCAATCTGGAATAATGATGTTTCAGACCTCTAGGTACTGATGGCCGCCACAAGATGTATCTCTAAGGTGATTCGCAATTGTACGTACTACCTATATGGTAACCACTATTGTAAAGCACGACACTAGATGAGTAAACCTTGCAAATAAAAATCCCCTAATCTACGGTGGATAACGGAAGAACTTCCAAACACACACTAAAAGGGAAAGGCAATGGACAAGAACCCATCAAAAAAGGGAGGATTCATTTGATGCAGACAGCAAATCACTGCTAAGACTATCAAACTGAAGGACGCGGTCACTTAACCAAGATGGATGGAGGATGTAGCGCCATCGTAAGTATGTAAGTAATGTATGGTGGAACACCATATCCCAAGGAGGAGCGGTTAGTGCGGAACTAACTTCTAATATGCAATTTCTGGATACCAGGCGACCTCCAGTTTCAGTCAACCTTCCCCTGGTCATGCAGAGCTCTGCCAAGGGTGACTCTACTTTCTCGCGCTACTCGTGGGAATCAAATGGAGCAACCTAGCCTAGCCAAACAAGATACCAGATGCCATCCCCACCATAACCACGGCAGAACATCGAACGAAACGTACGACTTGTATGCCAGACAGTACAAAAGACGTTATAACCTGCACAGAATAAAGAAATGAATAGGGGCAGAACCTCATCTAGAATACCGCCATCTGTCGGAAGTAAAAGGCACAAGACCTTAAGTAAAAGCATCGTGCATAGACCTGCTAAAGTGGCTCTGCCCTCCACGTCGGACACTAGAGATCCTAACACCAGAACGTCTAGTTGTAGTCCAAAAATGATCAAACCGAATCACGGTTAGAAAAAGCAGCTGCGAACATTAAGCCGGACGAATCCAATAACATCAGGGCCGTCTAGGAGGAAAATATGCCACGGTTAGAAATAATCAAATAAACGTTGCTAGGGTATAGCCTAGTAGGTAGTGTGTTGGTCTTGTAATGCGAAGGTCGTGAGTTCAAATCCCGGCCGGCGCAACATATAATTCCGGCACATTGCCTGCTTGGGTATACCTTGGTCACCTTAATCTAAGAAAATGAAAAAATTCGTAGAAAGAGGGTTGTGCGAAGGGCTAACAACCCTTCCACAATAAATAATGAAAAATGTTAAGGAACCTGAATATCAGGAGGCCTAGGTCCGATTTGGGCTGTAGCGCCATTGTAGTAGTAGTAGAAATAATCACGGTATATTTTTCTCGCGAAGAGAATTCGTCAGCTACCCGCATTGACGCTCGAAATGCTGGTTTGTGCGTCTCTAATTCAAAAGTCCTTAGTAGGAGGATAGAGGGTATAAACACCATATCAACCTTTTCCATCGATATCCAATAGCTTCAACAAAAGTGGCTTCGAGACCGAGTATGCAATAAATTTTCAAGTGTGATTCTCCGCCTTGAAGTCAAAGAAGTTAGAAGCGGCAAGCCGCTGATCACTGAAAATGCCCGTAAGCCCGACGAATCTCCATCGTGCAGCAGCGACCAGATGTTTTGTCATGTAGGCCTTCTACACGAACCAAGGGCCGCAAAGGGAAAAATTATCGGTATTACTCAAAAAATGGGTAAGTTAATTTTCGATAAAAGACGCGACAGGCCTAGTGCTAAACTGCTAATATCACTCGAAATTAATAATCTGGATATGACTCTTTTCGTCCGAACCGATTTAGCAGAAGTTCGGGCGAAAAACCCAGGGCATGAGGGGTTCAAGAGACGATACTTTCCTCGGCCTACTTTTCTGGTAAGGAACCAGATGATGCACTTCAAGGCGTCAAGGATCTAGTACAGTCTACAAAATACCAGCCATCCTGAGCTACGACGCTAACGCACACTGCACTGTATGGGCAACTAGTACTATTAATAAAAGAAATGAATCACTCTTAGGGTATCTTACTACTAACAATCTAGATATAACAAATAAACGCAATACTCGTCCACTTTCAATCCAATCCATAGTTTTGCAGATGACAGTACTTTAGACAACATCTATGAATTTAACTCTGCTGCGGAATCAAACATTCATTCTATTGCTTCCAATCGCAAGGAGTTATTCAGTTCGCTGAGCTCGGATCTCAACTTAATCCTGGAATGGGGCAGAAAAAACAGAGTAGAGTTCAACGCATCCAAAACACAGGCCTGTCATCTATCCCTCAAACGGGATGCTTCAGTGTTATCTCACAATGTAACGTTTGATGGTGCACGGCTTACCACTTCGGAGAATTTCTCACTGTTAGGCGTCAAAATTAGTGACCACCTAAATTGGGTCCAGCATATCTTTGATATTGCCCTTGACGCCTCTAAGCGCCTAGGTGTTCTCCGAAAATGCAAAAAATATTTCACACCTATGGACCTAGCAACCATCTATAAGGTTTACATTAGACCACGATTAGAGTACAACTCGCATGTTGGGCTGGGGCACCCAAAACACACCTCGCGTTGCTCGACCGTATTCAAAAACATGCGTTCCGACTGATTGGAGACGAAACCATCACGTCTTCTATAGATTCTCTTGAGCATCGCAGAAATGTCGGAGTACTCAGCATTTACTATCGTTATTTCCACAGTAAATGCAGTACGGAACTTAGCGCACTCATTCCTCCACTACATACTTTTCTCCGGAATACTCGCCTAGCTGAACGCGCACACGAGTACACGGTCAAACCCTTGCCTTCTCGTACAGTGAAATTTAGGCAGTCATTCATTTCCCGAACGTCAAGACTTTGGAACGATTTGCCAGCTAGTTTGTTTCCCAACAAGTACAGCCTGCGGTGTTTCAAGAACTATGTCCACCGTCATTTTCGTCTCTCTCCACCTTAATACCTCCACTTCCTCTTCCTATACCGACATAGCTGTGCATTGCATTAAAGGGTGACCCCCTAAGTTATACTCGGTGCTGTAAAAAAAATACCCTAACGATCATGATATCTTCTAGGCAGGAAGTACTTGAGCTTACCATAACAAGCCCCTGCCTGGTTGACAAGTGCGAAAATTGGCACGTATCCAAAAAGGCTTCATTTTCAGATCATAGGCATGTCTGTTTTTACATAAAAACTTAATTTATGTAAGTAAGCAAGTGTAGATACCAACTGAAATATTTACCAGACTATCCTTGAGTAATAGTAGCGCAGAAGAATCAATAAGCATGCCAGACTGCGTGGATCAAATAGCTTACAAACTCGTGGACAATGTCATAAATTCCGACGAACAAAGCTGTTCCGTTCTACAAAAAAGAAAAGGTCAAAATAAGTACCTTCATGGAAGAAGGAATTTGGGAGCAAAAGCCTTTAGTGACTGGGATGAATACAGAAACTCCCTTACTGAATGCAATAAGCTTTTAAAACAGTTATGGAGAAGATTTTGTGAAGAGATCCAAAAGGTATTATCGAAAGACACCGCGATTGATATCGTACTCTTAGAGAGCCCAGATGCATAATAAAAAGTAGCATGGAAACGCTTGAAGTGTTATTGGTAACATACTTCACCGGCTACAAAATAATAAACAGTGAAGATTTAAAAGTAGAGGAACGAACGTATCATCCCCTTCAGTCAGCAATTGCATTGCTATTAAAATTATCACTCCGGAGAAGATCAAATGGGCGATTAACACTTTTTAAGCTCTACAAATCAGCCGAAATAGATAAAATACGACATTCTCCGCATTACCGCAGAAGGGGTTAGAGATTCGAAGAATGATAAGGATCTTTAAAGCCATTTTTATATGGGGATACATCGCTAAGATCTGGAGGAAAGCGAGGATGGCCTTTGTACCAAAGGCATGGCATCGTCCCATTAATCGACCTATGTCATATCGTCAAGTCTTATCTCCGTCTTCGTCAAGACGAAAAAATAGTGTACCTTCACTTAAAAACAGAATCTAACAAGGTCTGCCTTAATAGACCCAGCATGCCTACCAGAAGACAAATCAACAGAGAACTTCACGTTCTTAAGACAAATTGAAAAGGTTATAGACCACACAAATTGCCCTTTGCGCGTTCCTAGATATAGAAGAACAATTTACGAACAGAAGGAAATTTTGCATAGCACCTCCTTCTACAAATTGAACATCAACACCTTGTGGTTTGGTGAATGTTTTTTGAAAGAAAAGATTTCCGGATTATACACTGTTACGCTTTATTATTCGTGACGTTTCGCTCTCTGCTTGATGAAGGTCTCAGCAGAGACCGAAACGTCACGAATAATAAAGCGTAACAGCGTAGAATCCGGAAATCTTTCCTTTCAAATCAACACCTTTTTCGAATGATGTTAAATATTTAGGAGTTATATTGGATAACAAACTAAACTGAAATCAACATAAAGAATGGGGTCATGCCAATTCATTAAGGGCGTTTTGGGCCAGCAAAAAGTACGTTTGGAAAAAAATGGGGATTTCAGCCCTAGATGATCTACTGTGTTACAGAACAATAATACTCCCAGTAGCCACATACGGATCAACACTCTGGTGAGCTAAAATATTAAAAAAAACTTGCTTGATTTAGTATGACATGCGCAATAAAAACCTCTCCTTCTGCTGCAATGAAAATATTACTACGCATCCCTACAATACATCTTCAAATAAAAAAGGAGGCTATCAAGAGGCTGTTACGTATACAAAGGAAAAAAAACAAACCCGGGGATTTTAGTCGTTACCTCAAAATCCGAAAAAAACACAAAATAGAGATCCAAACCTCAAGATTATCGGCCGCTATGCCGACAAAACTCAACTTTGCAACCCCATTCAAAGTGATAATCCGAGAACGCATGGACTCCATGCCACCTGAAATGGACCAACCGTCTAGTATACTGACAGCTCACGAATCTCAAAGGGAACTGAGGCCGCATTTTCCAGTCACGAAATCACTCGGTAAAGAAGCCACAATATTCCAGCCCGGACTAATTGCAATGGAGCATGTATGCAAGAGAATAATATGAGAGCTCATCGCAAAACAAAAAATTTAAATCTAATCGGATAGGCAGGTAGTACTCAAAGCCTTAGCATCCAACAAGCACGGATCGATGCTGGTTTGGGACTGCCTTCAAAACCTAGACGTCCTGAGAAAAAGGAGCAAAGAAACCTTAATGTGGGTTCTAGAAGATATAGGGATGGAGGGAAACGAAGACGCAGACCGCCTTGAAAAAATGACGCAAACAAATTTTATTGGATCAGAGCCGTGATGGGGAAAACCAAAAGAAAGTATAACAACCTCATATTTAGAAAGTAGATTGAAAAAGGGCTACGCAGGGAACGACCAAGATAAATTCCGGTATAACCTTTGGGGAGTACCGGCCCCACGTTTCCCGAAGCGGAGTGCCACCAGTCACGGGTTGCAAGGAACCTAAACTGGTAGTGATTGAATTACTAAGCCTGACCATAGGTTTTTCTAGTACCACGGGTATCGGGATCCCATGGAAAGTTGGTTCCACCCCTGGCAAATGAAGAAGGCCCTTCGGAGAGTATCGTGGTGGCTGTGGTTATTGTCCATATCGCTGGCAGAGTTCCTCGGAACTCGACGTGGAGTTGCGTTTTCCAACCGGGTACCATGACCGATAGACTGGCAGAGGTTTAGATAGATCTCGCATCCAACAGTATGAATGCCAAACTTGCATCTGGTATAGACTGCTACCTTCGGTTGCCTTAATAATTGTCGTTCTAAACAATCCGCGTTGCTAAAGACAACTGTGTGGCAATTCCGTTTGTGAGAAATGCATCACATTAAACGAGACCATAGGAACTGAACAAGAGCATAGGATCTACTGGTATAGACTTCCAGGTTTATCTATCTCCAAAACATTAATCCTACCACAAAGAAAAATTAACGAAAAAAAAGTTACATCAGTTCTCTGATAGGTTTTATGACGGCCCACAGTGGAGTAAACCACCACCTCAAAAATATCGGTCTAGTAGAAACCAACATCTGCAGCCTCTAAAAAGACAGAAAACATTTTATGTCATTGCGAAGCACAAATTCTTAGGAAAAGGTTTCATTACAACAGATGAACTACCGAATATGGCTGCCATACATACTTAAATTAGTCGAAACTATCAAGTTGTGGCCATTAAACGCACAATAGGCTGAAAAGGTCGCAGTTCTCCCAAGTTTCCCACAAGAAATAATAAGTAGACCGAACTCATCAACGCGGAAAAAACAGCTGATACACCTCCCACTATTTATTAAGATGTGAAATGAAGGAAGATATCCGGCTATTTGAAAGGAGGGCGTCATTACGTATCCCGCAGAAGGGCAACTTTCGGGATTGGGGTCTAATGTCTACTTACTGCCGTATCGAAAATCATGGCTAAGAATACTCAATAGGATTGGTGATGTTGTGGAGAGTCCTTTCGAAATTTATCAGGCTGGATTCCGTAAAGGAACGTCTTGTATAGACCACATAGATACCCTACGAATAATATTGGACCAGTCAGCCGAAATGGGTTCGCAACTAAATCTCATGTTTGTGGACTTCGAGAAGGCATTCGACAGCATTAAGCGAGATTACTTATGGAATGCTTTGCGTAAGAGAAGTATTCTAGACAAGGTCATAGCTATGACTAAAGAATTTTACGAAGATGCAAGATATCGCGTCTTACATTGAGGAGAGCTATCCGAGGGCTTTCCTGTGCGAAAAGGTGTAAGGCAAGGCAGCATATTATAGCCAATCCTTATTCTGGTGATAATAAATGACATCTTCAAAGATGCACACGAAGATGTGGAGGATAAAGGTCTTCAGTGGGGTCTGTTTAACATCTAAGTTTAGCATAAGTCACCTTGATTATGCTGATGGCGTTTGTTTGCTTGCATCGTTCGAACTACAAGTCAAATGTTCGCTCGTTGCATTATAAATGCAAAGATGCAGCACTGGAAATAAAAGTGCGTAAAACCAAGTACATGACCAAGAGTTCGAACACAAATGCACCGATTGTTCTTAGCGGACCAGATATGGAAGAGGTGGAAGATTTTTGTTACCTCGGAAGAATTGTCAGCATGGGCGGCAGAGCCGAAAACGATATTGAGGCTCGTAAAGCCTTCGGTATCTTCTCCCCTTTCAGGTGGTTAAGAGAAATCTCCCTTCGCACGAAGCTGTGCATGTTTAACGGGTGCGTCAACTCCGTGTTGCATGGAAAGTGACCGTTAAGCTTACCAAGAAACTGAAAAGTTTCGTGAATCAATGCCGTATTTAGGGATAATCTGACCAAAAACGAACTTTGGAGTAATACTGGACAGAATAAAAAAGGCACTGAAATTCAAATGCGAAAGTGGTAGTTTTGATCGGTCAGACTTTAAGAAAACCAGAGTAATATATCGCAAGACAAACTCCGAATCATAAACCTCAAGGAAGATGCCGGGTTGGTCGACCATGTAGCACGTGGAAGCGAACAGTTGATCAGGAGCCCAGAGGAATAAGTAATTGATGACGACAACTACAGGCCGATGTCGAGGATTGTGGCTTGTAGAAGAGAACTGTTCCTGTCCAATGCCCCTATAGGGGATCTTAGCATGCTTCGTCCATTTTCTTTATATGAGGCACTGAGTTCCAAAAGTTGCAACTTGCATCTTCTACTCCACGCAAGGAAGCAGTTTTGTTCCTCACTTGTCAATGCAAAGGAAGAGTTTCAGAGGTTAAAAACAATGGCAAGGACCGAGTTTGCTTTATTTCTCACCTTACTAACTGAAATAGCGGGATTATATCTGTCAAAAATCGCTACCATTTTGGTTTTTAAAAAAATGTAAGTAGCGAGTTTTGGAACTCAGCGCCTCATATATAGATAGATACGAGTATCTAAACGTTTTTGCAATCAAGCAAACGCATATTTTAAAATAAGTTTTCAAGGATTTGTCATATTTAATTTCAAATGTGTGTTTTATATGACAATTTTGTTATTTCTATCCGTACATATTTATTATGTTTTGAATTTTAGCCGATGTGATTTGATTTGTGAATTGAGAATTAAATATTTCTTATGACTAAATCAAATTTGATCTTCCTATAAATCTTCACAATAGCAAAAAAAAAATATTTTAAATAATTGTGTATCGATCTCTTTATTCAAATATTTTAAAATTTGACCAAAATTTTCTATGGCATAAAATTCTTCAAATTTTGGGATGAAATTTTTTTTTTCGAAAACCGCAAATAAATTTCACCAAAATATTCTTTAAAAAAACAGAAATAAATCAGATGAAGGTGAATTCTGCTACTCTTTTAACCAAAACGAGACTTGATTCGATGTAGGTTTATAACTCTTTCTCTAAATCATAAAAATTTCGATCAATTTGCCATAAAATTTACATCGAAATTGTTAAATTTATGACATAAATCCGGTAGTGCTTGTTCGGAACCATAAAAAGACAAATATTTTTTTCCGACTATTCAACGACAACATTTATGGATATGATAAATAAGCTTCTTTCAACAACAGCATTGACAAAAAGCTCTTTTCAACCAAAAACCAGATAAACTCGCAAAAAAAATGAACATAATGCTCTCCCGTTGGGCATTAACCTTTAATCGGGCATGGTGTCTAAAATCTTTGCTTTAAATCTCTTTAGATAGGTACGAGTGGTACCGCGTAAGAAATGTACGTCTTATATGGAAAATATTGTGTGGACTTTCAAGAATAGACTTTCAGAAAATTTGATCGTAGCGTCCTCTATTTTTTTTTTTTAAAACTGGCCGAGGTTGAGATAAAGTCGAAGTTTAGGTGCCGTATGGAGATGTGCGTTGAGTGTCTTAAGCGGATGCCATTTGTTAATAAGATTGCGTTTCGAGATACCAGCCGCGAAAAGGTAGAAGCGTGGAAAATATTCCGTGGACATGGATATCCAGAACTTAACAAATTACAAGTCTCAAATCGGACAAATTGGACACCTTAAATTCGACACTCGAAACTGATTATCACACCTTTTCTTTCGCATCGTATCTATCAGTTACCCACGATGTTTGATCAGTGTTTGTTTTTAAGATATCCAGTACTTCGAAGCGGACTATCTATATCTCCCATGGGTATAAAACTTTGAATTAATGATAGACCGTTCCGAAAAGCGATAAAAACGCCATAGACAAAATCCAATATTGCTTTTTTAGATATGTTTACAGTGGTGTCCAATTTCCAACCAAAACAAATACCAGCGAGTACAGCAACTCGAAATACCGACCAGACAGCCTCCGGATCCGGTTGAAAGTTTGCTCGACGTGTCCGAATGGGGCTTTAGGTTGGGCGAGTCTAGCGATGGGAATCTGGCCGGTAAAATAGTAGGTGGTCTCTCGAATACATCTCTAGTTCGAAATTCGGTTTTTTTTCGTTTCTCTATCTGCATCGAATTGGTCCCCCGAAAACGCAACTCTTGGGGGCCTATTCTGAGCCCATCATCGCCATCATCATTTCAATTTCTCGAATCTATCGAGCACGTGAAATATTTACTACCGGTGCTTGAAATCGATCTGACCACTTGTCCACACATACACAGGGATATAGATACACACCTCTTGGAACCCGGCCCAAGCATAATTTTTCGAACCGATGAAAATTGAAACATTGCCCGGTTGTTTCTAACACGCCAAGCGATACAACATAACAATTTCGATACAAAACGCCGGGGAGGCTGCGTAGAAATGATAAATTTCGGTGTTAAGTTCAAATTAAGATAAGATACTTTCGAGGCAGTGTAGATAGAGCTAGGCGTATGGGGCACATTTTGATGAATGATTCGAATGGGGCACTCTATCGGTTTTTGATTGTCTCCGGGAGGAGGAATTGTCGGATCATAATTCAAATGTCTCGGGCTTGGGACCTGTGTTTTTGTCTTTCTTTCGGTTTCGGTATGGTTTTCTGTTTTTGTTCAGACAAATACCACAAGACACAACAATTTCGGGTGTGGAGTGGTTTTCTTGTTTTTAGTTGTAGCCGTGACGAAACGATTTCACTATACTTATCAGATTGAACCTGAATTATTGTAGTTTTGATAAATATGTTTGACAAATTTTTTTCGAGATAAGTTCTTTTTTTTCGGAAAATTTTTGAGTGGTTTCAATCCAGCTATAATGGAAAGTCGTTTTGAAAGCAATTTGGAAATAATTTGGTCTGTTTTGATGGAGTTTGATTGAATTTGAATTGGACATTCGAGATACTCGTTGTATAAGTATCTGTTGAGTAATTGACTTCAATTTTGTCATCAATTTAAAGCCTAAATAGGAAATGGTTTCAATTAAATGAGCTAAATTAAATGAGTTAAATCAAATGAGTTTTGGCTCATTGTAAAAATATTTAGAAAGGAAAAAGATAACTCAAAAATATAATGAATCTAGTGATAATTTAACTTTTTGGAAAAAAAAACCTTTTAACTTTTTCAAAAACTAATAATTTTACAATTCCTTCCTGCTAAATATTTTCTGTCGCAAATTACAATTATATTCGTATTTATATTGCTTGCTCGTTGACTTCGGACTGCTCATCAAAGCTTTGGCGCCAAAGTGTTATCGATTTTGATCGGTTTGTTTGCATTAATACGAATATCTATCAAAATTATAAAGAAAACCGTGTTAAGAAAACGGGAAATTTTGAAGTTTAGGATCAACTTTTTTCTTAGCTTTAATAATTTAGTTGTACTAGATTACCTTCACCCTATGGCTCAGTCTTATCACCCACCCTCTTTTCAATCTTTATAAATTACCTTCTGTCGTCAACTTTCAATCCTATCCATAATTTAACTGATGACAGCACGCTTGACATCATCTTCCAATTTCACTACACTGCAAAGGCATATCTAACTTCAATGTTCTCATGTCGTAATGAGTCAAAAGTTTCAATAAAATGTAACCTCAATTTAATCCTGGAATGGGGCAGGCAAAACCGAGTAGAGTTTCTTCTACAACTTGTTCAATGGCACTCCAGTCCAGTAGAGTAGAGTTTCTTCTACAACTTGTTCAATGGCACTCCAGTCCATATCACCCATTGCCTCCTCGCAAACCCAGTCCTGTCATCTATCTATAATGTCCTTCAGTGGCATGTAATTCAACAGCTTCCAGTGTTGCAGTGTACTTCGTAAACTAATTCCCCCTATTTCCACTTTCCCGCATCGTACTCGTCAGGCTGAACGCGCGCACGAGAATACCGTCAAACCTTCTCCCTTCCGCACAGTGAAATATAGGCAATCTTTCAATTCTCTCACCGGACAAGTTTTTTTGGCCGGCAGTGTGTGTAACACTGTCGGCCAAAAAAATTTTACCGATTATAAAAAATAAAATTTTTGATTGTTTGGACTGATTCCATATGTAGAAATAATTTCATTTTGTCATTATTGGACACATTATGAGAAACTATAAATTTCTAACATATCCAATTTTATAAAAATAATCAATAAAATCATTTTTCATCATCTGTCAAGTTTTTTTGACCGGCATTGTTACATACACTGCTGGCCAAAAAACTTGTCCGATGATGAAAAATTCATTTTTTTTGTTATTTCGACTGATTTCATGTACAGAAATAATTTTATTTTACCATTATTGGACAAATCATGAGAAACTATAACTTTCTAACGTAGCCAATTTTTAGAAAATAGTTTTAAAATAAACTTTTTCAGTCAAGTGCCCTTTGCTTTAAAGAGCTGCACATAATCTTGGCATTTTTTCAAAAAGTTCCTGGACTGCCTCAGGTTTAATATATCATTCCACGCTGATTTGGGACCGTTCCAGAGATCGGTTTGATTTTTTGGTCGAAGTTTTCTGACTTCTCGATTGAGTTCTTTCAGAGCAACTCAATCGGGTTCAAATTGGGTGATTGCTAGGGATGATCCATAATTTTCATCACTCCTTTTTCTTTTTTTCTTTTTCAAATGAATCGTACATAGTTTCAAAATATATTTAGTATCATTATCTTGTTGATACGTAAAGCCGCGACCGATCAAACAGTATGAATCGCTTGGTGTTGCAATATGCTATGATAGTGTTTATTTCGCATGATTCCATCCAACAACAAACCCACGCCATTTTAAGCAAAACAACCCCACACCATGACTGAACCGCCACCGTGTTTAATAGTGATGTGAAAAAAGTAACTATTCGTTACACAAGTACTCGTTGCCGACCGAAATCCGAAGTAAAGAGTCCCGACGCGGATTTATATTCGTTACTTAAGTAACAAAATAAGCTCCCGAAAACTAACTGAACTGTCAAAACGTTTCGTTACTCGAGTATTCATTCCACATACAAAAAAAGTACCTATACCGAAAGTATCGTTTAGTTACTTTTTTCGTTACATCACAGGAGGGAAACCTACACTTGTGCATAACGCCGTATCGCCATTCCATTTCGTTTCTTTCGGCGGCAGGGCAGGCAGTCGTTACTAGTGTTAGACTTGTGAGATCAGTGATACCAGATTGTAGACTTTTTTAATGTTTGAGGTGATAAAGGGACTAAATAGTTTTTTATCAGTTTGAAGGAATTTCCTTCATATTGTTGTTTTATTCTATTTTTTTTTTTTTTTGAGGAAAAATGAATTAAATAAGATAAATTTGCAACACATTGAAAAAGATATATGTTAGTGTCTGAAGAAATATTCTACTTAAAAGAGGGATAATTAAAAAATCGGACTTGACATCATTGTGTTGATACACGTACTAGGTCAACGAAATCCAGTGCAATACACAAGCGATTTCTTGTTGCATATACGTACTGCATGGGGTACTAGAGACAATTTCTTCTACTTGAATTTCTGACTTGCAAAACTGGCTTACCCATCCCTGCAATATATTATAAATATAATAATATCGGTCATTTCAAATAAACGAGTACCTAGTAATGAATAAAATGTAACGATTACTTTCCTTAAAGTAACGAATAGTTACTGGTACCAAAGAGTAACGGAACTTGACATCACTAGTGTTTAACCGTAGGTGCAATACAAGCTGAACCGTAATGTTTGTTCACTTTTCGGCGTACGTACTTTCGACGTTTTGAAACAAATAATTCAAACTTTGATTCATCATACCAGATAACTGATTTTCACTGATCAAGGGTCGAATCTTTATATTTTTGAGCGTAAGCCAACCTTCTTTTACGATTGACTTCACGTATATACGGTTTCCTTACAGCAACGCACCAACCAACCTATTCCTCTCAGTCGTCTTAGAACCGTTGACACCGAAGCCGACCTATCTTGACTTTGGTTGATTTAAGCTGAAATATCCGGCGCTGTATTGAATCATAATTCTGTTGTCGGTTGCTTTCGATGCTTTTCTTGGCCTTCCAGAACCCTTTCGATTTGAATTCGATCTAGTTTTAGCCAAGCGCTTCCAGGTAAAAATTACTATGGCCTTCGAAATGCGCATATCTCCCCGAATGATTTGCTCCTTTTCAGCCAAAATGGAATTTTGGGCGCGCTTTTCAACTGATAATTGTTTCTTGCTCATAATAGTGCATGACACTCACGAAACCTGTATCAAAGTTGCATTTAAATGTTTATGATCAGAAATATTAGGATATGCTTAACAATGAAAAATTTGCGGTTATTTCCATGAGCTCGCTGGACGTGCCGACATTATTCACTCTGAATATTACACTTATATTAAATGCTAACAATTAAAAATGTACTAAGATATATTTCTGGCGATGCTCGGCGATTTCTGAAAATCAACAAACTGATCACTCGTGATCATGTGCACTAGACCATGTTTTCCCGAGTTGAGGCGAATGTGACCGATAGCACTTGAACATTGCCGATGATCGAAATCATTCAAATTGAAAAACTATATTTGCGTTACTCTATGGAAAAACCATTCATTGTACATGAAATGATACCAAAAAGTCAAAAAATGTATTTTTTCAGCATCGGTCGAGTTTTTTTGACCGGCAGTGTAACTGTAGAACGCATTACCAACTGGTATTTTTCCTAAATAGTATAGCCCGCAATGCTTCAGGAGTAACGTCCACTGACACTTTTGTCTCGCCGCGCAAAAACTATGTCCATTATATTCCGCCCTATTCCGGAACAAATGTGCATAGCATTTAGGGGTTGATCTCAGTACCATAAAAAAAACAATCGACTTGATTAGAGGCAACACATCAACAAAGTGTTCTGCAGAAATATAAGAAATACTTTTCAGCGTCTGAGCTTGCTATCATCTATAAGGCTTACATCCGGCCACATATTGTGTAAAACTTGAATGTTTGAGCTGGGGCCCCAAAATCACTCCTAGCGTTGGTCGGTCGTATTCACAAACATGCGTTCCGTCTAATGGGAGCATCGCCGAAATGTCAGTGAACTTTGGATTTATTATAGATATTTCCACGATAAATGTAGTAAGGAACTAAAGGATCTAATTCCTCCTCTCTTACATGCCCACGTAATACTCGCGAAGCTGCACACGCACACGAGTAAACCGAGAGGCACCTGCCGTGGAGAACAGTGAAATTTAGGCAGTCCATCATCCCTCGAACGTCAATGATGTGCAATGCATTACCGAGTAGTCTGCTTCAGCGAAGTACAATCCCCAACATTTCAAAAGTAATGTCCACCATCATTTCAGACTTATCCCTACACATTTCCTTTCTAACTTTGCTATTTCCACTTGTTTCTCTTATCCATGTCGATTCAACTATGCATTACGCTTTAAAGAGTGGGTTTGATAGAGAGAAATCAATAAAAATATTGAGACTCGACAGTAGTCACATGCAACTATCTTCTTAGAAAACGCGCTCGACGAAATCCTCTTACAACCGAGAACATTTGCAGAGGCTGCGGCAAGGAGGATAAAACTATAGAGCACTTCCTCTACCTTTACCCATACCTCCAAACAATTCAAAAATAATTTTTCGAAGACTACTTTAGCTCCTTCTTTGAACCTATGAAGCTTATTAATTTCACTGGTAGAGCGGGCTAGCTGAATGATATGTGACAACTAACCGGCTAAGCCGTGGGGCTTAGGTAGCTCAGTGGTCAGCACGGCCGCATTGCAACTCGGAATCTCCGGGTTATAATATCACTACATGTACGGTATTCCCTTAGCATCTCAACAAGGCTTAGTTACACAAGCCTTACTAACGAGTCCGTCGTAAGCAGGCCTGGGATGAAACGCAACATGGAGAAGTAACCGCTCACTCGCTACATTGGTGACCTCGACGTGATCTCCTTCGTCTCGTTAGTACGCTGTACAATTCCAGTCAACTGCACCCATACTTCGCTCGTATAGCAACACGTTACAGCACCACGCTCTTACAAGAACAAAAACACTTCACAGCAACATAGTCGCAGAGCTGCACGAGCACAGCTGACTCCTAGCCGCCACCAGGCCGGGAGAGTACTGTGGTGGCTTAAACTGCAATGCTACTAACCGAATAAACCGTGGGGGCTAGATAGCTCAGTGGTCAGCACGACCGCTTTGCAACTCGGATTTCCCGGGTTCTAACATCACTACCTGTACGGTATTCCCTTAGCGTCTAAGGCAAGGCCTGGTTACACAAGCCTTACTAATAAGTTCGTCGTAAGCAGGTCTGGGACGAAACGCAATAAAGTGCAGTAGCCGTTCACTCGCTAAAGCAACCTAACGCAGTAGCCGCTCACTCGCTACATATACAGGTCCACATGGTAAAAATACGGAGGTGTACAATGGGCCCACTGGAGGCCTACATACATTGGTGTCCAACACCTCCACGAACCTAACCATACCACCTATATTATTTCGGTCACCGTTAAAAAAAACCAAAAGAAATTGTGAGAAATGAATTTTTTTAAACAATTTAATTAGATATTATTCAAAAACTTTGAAAATTAATTACTAAAACGAAATTTCAATTATGGCGAAATTGCTTGAAGCAGTCTTTAAAATTAAAGGTAGGGCCTAGGCGAAGGTCGAAAGTTCAAATCCCGGTCGATACATAATTCCAGCACACTACCTGCTTGGGTATACTTTAGTTACCTCAATCTACGAAAATGAAAATTCGTCGATACAGGGTTGTGCGAAGGGCTAATAACCCTTTCATAATGACAAATAAAAAATGTAAAGAAACCTGGAAATCAGAAGGCCAAGGCCCGAATTGGTCTGCAGTGCCATTGTAGTAGTAGTCTTTAAGATTTCAAATTATATCGAAAGAGAAAACATCATTGGAAGGTAAAAAATCAGCAAATCCACTTATTTAGAAATCTGTGAAAAGACATTCCTGGAAATTTTGCCAAAAAGTCAAAAATTCGAACGGCAGCCGAAAATCCACCTCTAGAGATCGTTTAAATTCCAAACCAATTTCATCAGTAATTTCAAACTCTCCTATTATCGTTTCTGCAGCAATTTTCAAAGGTTAACCATTTGGAAAACTTTCCTTTCACCCAGAAAACAAAAACAAACTCCTTCAACGTAACACCAACTTCCCTCTCTCGAAAAATAATTCGCACTTTCTCAAGACGCCTAGATTCCGTATTCCTTCCATTTCCCACACCGCGCACTTAATGCGTAGCTACAGCAGAGTTTGTCCTGTCCAGGCTTCTTAGCATATAGTTAGGAAACGAAAAAAAAAAAACTACCCCCGTTTTCTGGCTTCAACCTCTATCATCATCCCTCATTACTATTCTAGACCGCACTTGACTAAAAGTTCAAGTTAAAGAAAACACACACCTTCGAGTTACCGCAGTCCCAGAGCAGTTAATCCCAAGCCCGATGCCAATTTTCCTAGAGTAGTCCTTCTTTCTCCGTTGCGATTTGCACATCACCCTCGCACCGGTCCCGAATCTCTACACATGTTCCAGCCATTTACACACGGTCACAAGAGTCTCGTCAGTACTAAAAACGGACTCCCAAGGAATCCATTTCCACTACGAAAATTGAACTTGACATCCTTTCATTTCTTTTTTTTTTGTTTGTTTCTGTTTCACCGCCCCCGTATCCTTTTCTTTGGACAGTCAGTCGGCGGATTTTCCCATCCTGGAACAGCTCACACTCTATTCAGATTTTGTATAGGAACTTCCTTGAATGTATCGTGGCGCGGCTCCTTCACAAAAGCCAGCCGACGACAGTCGTGGTAGTCTTGAGTATCCTTAAATGATGTTGTTGGAATTTTGCCGTCGGTTAAGCGCATAACCCGGAGTAATGGCATCTCATATATACGAGTGGCGGAAAGCTTTCACATACAACCATTCCTCTAACTCCCAGGATACCAGAGTACCAGAGCCTGGAAGTTAGACACACAGGTCCGCCCAACACACTCTCAAAAATAAAAAGGACGAGCGAGACTTTTCAGCCAACATTGAAAACTCTGAATGTCTCCGTTTTTCGGGGAGTCCTTTGTTTTCCGACGAGCAGAACTTTCTTCGAAAATCAAAGCCACTCGAGATTGAGGTTTAAGTGAAGCTCGGGGATGGTTTCATTCTTCCGCAAACTTTTGGGAAAGTCTTCTTTTTTTTTCTAACAGAAAAGTCGTTCAGGTCTAAAACTAATCCCATGTGCTGGTTATGCGGACAAAGTGTTCGTGAAAACGAAACGTATAGTGGTGTTGATGATGACAGTCCCCTGCATCCTTTTGTGGCTTACCTTAGTAGTGTAATTTCAGGATTAGAAAACTTTTTTTTATTGATTGAATCTCGAACAATAGAAGGTCAACCACTACTACCATCCTCAAAACTGCTATATCGACCCTCCCTATCAGTTTAAGATTTTTTTTTTCCAATTTTGCGACCGATGAGCTTACAACCTTGTTGTACACTTTTCCAAACTTTCGTCCTTCGATCCTTTGAAATGGAATTCGGGAAAAAATTTAAAGCACGTATGGGCGATATTGGTTATTGGCGTTCAAGAAGTAAAAAAAAAAACTGTGTCCAATGCCAATTGAATCAATTTGTCGGTAAAGTATCCCTCTAACCATCATCGACATCCCACCAATATTTTTTAAGAACCCATTTTAAAAGGATGTGCAGAATAGTTGAAATATGTTTCGAAATTGTTAGGGGTGATGGTTGAAATTGATTGAAAATTGCTCGAGAAAATTTTCTGGATTGGCCGTGACAGGTTCTTGATTTTCGGGGGAGTAGGAGGCTGCTGGGTGGCTTACACACTTTTTCCATTAACGCCAAATTATTTTGAAGGGCTGTTATGTTGAGTTATAGATATATTTTCGTGTGGAATGGGAGGTAATTTGGATTGGCAGAAAAAGCTTTAATCTGTAAATGGATGTTTTGAAATATGAACAATACCAAGGGAGGACATATAAATACATTTTGAAATTGTTTTGGGGGAGCCGATAGGTGTTGCATTGCAACTGGCGAGTTTGTAGCAACCTCATGGAAACTACTGAAAAAAAATAGGAATTTAAGTTTTGGAATGAAAATTAACAAGATTTTGAGTATGGGACGTACTAAATAATAAATAAATATTTATGATTTAATTAGAACTATCGCTTAAACTACTTTACAGAAAATATGAATGTTATAAAACAATCAATAATTTGGTGCAATCTTTTATATCTCTCTAGGTTCATGTCTTCAGTGCTTCTTCTTTGCTCTAGCCTAGGGAGTAGTGTGTTGGTCTACAATGCGAAGGTTCTGTGTTCAAACCCCAGGTTGATTAAATGTCACACAGCTTAGGTGGGTAGTAAGCTGGGGTGTAGCATAGTGGGTAGCGTGTTGGTCTACCGAAGGTCATGAGTTCAAATCCCGGCCGACGCATAATTCCAGCACACTACCTGCTTGTGTATACCTTGGCCACCTCAATCTACGAAAAATTCGTAAATAAATAATGAAAAATATTAAGGAACCTGAAGGTCAGGAGGCCAAGGCCCGATTTGGGCTGTAGTGCCATTGTAGAAGCAGAAGTAGGTGGGTATTTAAGGCACCCTTGATCTAATGAAATTAAAATCCGTTGACAGTAAGCTGTATGAAGAGCCACCTCTTCCACAATTACAAATAAATATTACGGAGCTTGAAGGTCATGAAGCCAAGCCCCTATTTGGGCTGCTGTTCTATTAAAGAAGTAAAAATATGTTCTGTTCGATTAAATATTTCAATGGGGCCCAGTAGAAAGAGAATTAAATTTCAACATTTGAAGTATCAGCTGAATATGTTTTGTAAGTTACATAGAAAACTCTTGAGAAAACATCGAATTTCCAAAGTTTTGACAGCATTCATATAATCCAGGCGAGTTCTGAATCAAATCAAGGGATCATTAAAAAAAAGTTTCAAACTGAAAAGATAAAAATGAAAAAATTATTGAATTTGACACACAATTAGATTGTGTGTTTTAAATCTTTACGGTTCCAAGAGAACCATCAAAATTTCAAAATTATTTCGAAAATGATCAAAACCGATTTGAAAACAAGTTATTGCAATGTGTATTATCATTCAATCAAATTCCTTTTCAGACTCCCTATAGGAGCATAGGACTTCCACAAGGCGCGATCCTGAACATCGGCCTTTAGTTATCGACAGGAGTTCTGGCCTCCTGCTCAACTACTCGCTTCCATGTGCTGCACAGTCGACCCACCCTTTTCTTCCTTTGAGAATTATATTCCAGAGCTTATTTGGCGATGTTTCACTCTGATTTGATCAAAGTGTGACCGATCCACTGCCACTTCCTCCTTTGAATCGCAATGCCTGTCCAGTTGTTCGTCGTTGGAGATCACTCCACCACTGTCGTTTCCAAACTGTCCATACTACTTGTACGGTCTAGTTAAATTCAGAGTCAAATTTAAACCATCCATACTTCCGATGAAAACACTTTCGATGAAAACACTTTCCACCCAGAAGACCAAAAACTAATTAACTAAAAGAAAAGAAAAAATCACGAACAATAAATTGCTTCGGTTCAATGAAATCAAAAAAAAACTTCTTATTTGAAACTTTCCTGTTCGTGACAGTTGTTCTTTGGGTTCGGTCAAAAATGTTCTTCCCATTCGCGCTAAGATAATTGAATTAAAGATGATTAGAGATCCTCTGTTCTAGAGGTCTCCCGGTCGAATAGATCGGAAAGAACAACAGTCGCTGTAGATTTTCTACCGAACTGAATTTTTTCCTTTCCAAAACAATGAAGAATTTGAGTGACAGTTGGTATCTATTTGTTATGCTCAAATGCACACATCCAAACGTTCTTTAACTTCGAATTCAAACACAATGAGTCTTTTCTTTTTCCCCAATTGTTGTATCTTTTTTTTTTCATTGTTGCTTTTATAACTTTTGTTCGCGCCATTGTATTTGTTATTTGTCTACAGGCTGGGCATAAGAGTAGGCTGAGTGAATGTGAAGATGAAGTGTGTTTTTAATGGCAGTTAATTTCGTTGACAAATTGGTTTATTCCATTACACGTCGTCGTCGTCATCGTCTACCTCATTATTGTTAGGGTTTTGTTTTCGGGGGTCAGAGGTGTCCTAAAGTGCACACTTGAGTGATTTTCGGACGAAAAGTTACTCAATTTTCGTATATATGAGGTTTTTGTGTGGTTTTCATGTAAAATTAGATACTAAAATAACGTAGAAAAGAAAACATTTCGGTTAGGTTCTGGAAGAATTAAACTAGAAGAAGATTGGTGCCCAATTTTAGTTGGTTTTTTAACCGTAAAGATATGCTTTTTAGCCTCATTTATTTCTCATTATCCGGATGAAATTGAAGTACAAAGAGACGCTTAGTTCCACTTACTGAATAGTTTTTTTTATTTTCCTACTATTTGGTGGTCTTCTTTTCATTTTCTTACGAAAATATATTAAAGAAAAGATTCGTTTAATTTCACTATATTTGGTTCAAATTTGTTGGTCATTTTGATGGGAATTCTATCGCACGTTTTCCGTTTGCCCGGTAAGACAATTGTTCCAATTTTATGCTTATTAGATTTGGCCTTTGTTTTAAACACAAAACTGGATTAAGTTGTCAGTTTTTTGAAGCATTTTGGCAGGTTGTCAAAAATTTTGAAAAGTAGTTCAGGAAGTATAGTTTGTATTTAGCTAGGCAGCTATGAACATAGTAAAATTGCAAAATCATGAAAGAAGAAGTGTAAACGCTTGTTTCGAACTTTCCCGACTCAATAAAAACCAAATTAACATAGAACGTACGGAAAAAAAACACCACAAATCTGTCCCATTGTTAGAGCAGTGTCCATTAGAACGCAATTCACTCTAGGAATACACCACTTGTAAGCCCATTGAAAATCCCCTGTCTGATCTCACTGAATTTAGAGCATCCCTTCACCATTCGGATTCCTTTTGTTAAGTGGTAAATTTTTGAATAAAAGGAAATGATTCCATTTTAAAAATTACACCAAACAAGTGTTTTTTGGCGTGTTTTTTTCCGACACCAAGCAAAAACACATATAAAACACGCACATACTCTCACTCCTGGTTGATCCTTTTCTTAGTCAAATTTTTTTTTTTCGAACTACAACACTATAGCATTCAGGAAAAAAATAGAATACCCTTAAAAAAAAGCCGACCTTACATCGAAATCCTTTCTTCCTTTAAATCCGTACCGAAAGAAGCCGGAAGGGTCTCTCTAAAAAGGGAAATACATTTTTTTTTTGTTTAGATGACGATAAGGTTCTCAAAAAGATGAAGGAAAACTCTTTGAATATGTTGGGGAAAAAAAATTCTACATAAACCAAGGGTAGGCAGTAGTAGGACTCGCCGTTCCATTCCAATAGTTTACGGGGTTGTTATTTCTAGACCGAATTTTACATACTCGTCCAGTATGGTGAGAGGGTTGTGTGATTGGATTGGTTTCGATTGGATTGGGAGCTTCGAAAATCTCTTTATCCATTTTCTTTTTAAGAATTTTTGAAATGGGATTACACACCGGTTTATTGAACGAAAACCACCCTCCCGACCGCCAATTTATAGGACAGGAATACAAGGGCATAAAAAATACAAGGCAAAAAAAAATGATAAGTCGCATCATCCAAGATACCAAGCTTTTCCAAAGAGAAGTCACTTTTCATTACATTGTATGTAAAGCAGGGTTAAAAAAAATTTATTCATAAAAGATTCGCCCTAAGTGACATTCTCCGATCCGACGAAGTATTTTATGCCATCTTCTCCGGACCGCGAGTGAATCAAAGCCAAGACAATGTAACATTCAAGATACACTTACTATTAAAATCGAATCTTACAATAAACGTTATATACAGTGTGTATAGAAGTAAGTTCAAAGTCGCCACCTTCCGAACCTCCTGAGGGGCTTCCCGAGACGAGAAATTTATACAGAAATATATACATATACCTGTAATACTTATCTGTAATATGCCAGGCTATTTTACCGACTGCGCCACTATCCCTTTTGAATGTAATACACCACGAAGTGAGATTGCAAGCATCTTATAAATCATATTAAAATTCACGAATGTGTTATAAAACAATGGGTGCATTGAATGTGTAAATTGCAAAACGTGACACGATGTTATCGCCACTTTTCTGTATCTAACGTACTATGTATATGCACGTCGAGTGGAGGAGGGTATCTATAGGACTCACCAGCTCTAGAGGCGCTCTGTTTTCGTACGTTAAGTAAAGTATCGAACGTACGAGTATCTTTAGACCATGACTATGGAATATACCTGTGAAAGGTATAGCTGCTACTCATAGTTGGTTGTTACAGTGATATGTTCGTATCTTCATCAAAAAGTAATAAAATCAACTGCAGTCGTCTTGATATATAAAATTCTCCCTCGACGGGTTGGTATGTCCTATTAAATCTGCCAGTTTCGAGTTTCATTCGAACATTTGCCTGGAAACGGTTGAGGAAAAACTACAATGCTACTAAGAAGATGAAACAATTATGATGATGATCGGGGGGAAGTTACTGTAAAAGATACAGAGCCAGAAAATGTCATGTAGCCAAACTGTTAGCTTGTTTGAAAGATGACTTACGTTGTAGGATTCGTGGAGAGTTTCGATGTAGTTATGATGAACTTTACAGGGTGTAATATTCGTATCCTGGAGGAAGAAACAGGTTGGAAATTCTGGGAAAATACATCTTTTAATGAAGAAATTTCGGTTTGAGGTCTTAGTAGAAATCTATTAATTTCACAGCTTATTTTTGCGAATATTGGACATTTTTAGTGCGACGTAGCTTTCACAATATCACATATCGTCTATTGCGAGTATTTTTAGCACGTTTCAAATGTCTTGGTCGTATTAGCCATACATGTTCGAGTAAAGTCTTCACGCTTCTCCTTATGAAGCCACATTTACGCGATTAAATTTAAGTTTATATAAAGTGGGTAAGGCCTTTCAAGTTCTAAACGCACTGCGACCATCACAGGGTTTTTGTGCATCACATCTATTTACAGGTCCCTTGAGGTGTTGAAGAAGCGCAGAATCGTGCTAGGCGAAGAGCGAATTGTACCATTTGGATTGAGAAGGTGCCTCCCACGTGCTGCGCAGTTTTTTCTTCTTTCAGGGAAAGCCTATAGATATCAGACTCAACTCTGTTTAGCCTATTTATCTATTTGTTGAGACGACAGTGTCCTGTGAAGGTCAACTATTATTCTCAGTTTGTTCTTGTCTGCACTGCGAATCCTCTTAGCATGCTTTTTCTCAGAGACCTGGAACCATTCCAGATTCATTTCTCGTTTGAATCAGAATTTTATGGCCAGCTTCATCTTACTGAAGGGAAAACTGTAATGTGGCCTATCATCTGCTTAGAGGTTACTTTTTTAGCCAGGACGTCAGCATCCTCATAACCTTGCACTCCTTGTGTGCGGTTCGATTCATCGGCTCATGAAATATCAGAATTTTTCCTGTATTCATGGAAATACAGTGGAACCTCGGTATATCGAACCTCATCTAGGATTTCGACATACCGATATTCTATTTATCGATGTAATTCCTGACTGACTTTGATATATCGAGGATTGCACCAAAACAAGGAAGAGGTTTTTTAATAAAAAACTTCAATATATGGAGGTGAAGCGCCACGCCAAGCAACCTAAAAATTCGAAATATCGAGATCTTACTGGTCAGAAAGATCTCGATATTTCGGATTTTTCTTCATTCGATATGTAGAGATAAAAATTGCATGGGAGTCTTAGGCAGGTTCCGATTAAATTATTTCAATCAATCAAATTCCTGTTAAGACAGAACAACTCTCTTCCACAAGGCGCGATCCTGAGCATTGGCCTTAAGCTGTTGCCAGAACTTGTTTATTCCTCTGGCCTCCTGCTTAACTGCTCGCTTCCATGTGTTACATGGTCGACCAACCCGCCGTCTTCCTTGAAGATTATAATCCAGAGCCTGTTTGGCGATGTTTTGTTCTGGTTTTCGCAAAGAATGACCGATCCACTGCCACTTCCGCCTTTGAATTTCAACACCTATTTTAGTCTAGCCAGTTGTATTCCGAAGTTCGTCGTTGGAGAGAGATTAAATTATTCATTAGGTGATTATTATATTTTGTTGAAATAAACAGATTTATATTTAAGGATCTTTTTGTTTTTCTTCTATCGTGTTTTTCTCAATTTCGCGCATTTAAAGTTTAAATGTGCACCATCGGGCAGTACTTAGATTATTTATCATAGCCTTATAATTCAATTCAGGACGAAAGCTGAATTAACTGCGCCGTAATTTAAAATTTAGAAAGCGAATGAAGACCAATTCAATAATTTCAAAGACAATTCTGCTACGCGATGATGAAAGATACAAAAACTCGGAAGAACAAATTTAAATATTAGAAGTATAGTATTTAACAAAAACACTAAAGAAGAAGAAGACGGGTGATCTTCTAAACCCCCCATAGGGCAGATATGGCCAAGGACTCCTGCTCGGTGAACCAACCGGAGCTCTTTATGAAGCGTTGAAGATTCCTGGCTTCCACATTTGCCAGATTACCGAAACTATCGAAGAAGTGTACGCCTTGGTGGCATACCATTTCATAGAGAGAGCAGGGCAGGAGCATAATAGCTAAAGAATCGTTTCTTCATCTTCCGAATCTCTGCAACTCCTGCAAAAATCATTAAATGGCAGGCCAAGCCTCTGAGCGTGCAATGTACAAACATAGTCATGGAGGAAAGGATTTAATGGGAATGGAAGGTAGGGGAAGGGGAGTGAGGACAATCGTAACCAGTGGTGAAGCTGGTACATTTTTCAGTTGTATTGGCTGCTACCGACAAATATTTACAGATGTTACGGGAGACTGACTGATAGAAAACAAACAAAAACCATCTACTGAGTATCTAGGCCTTTTTGAAGTGGAACTGTTTCACTTTTACATCGTTAGTTCATTTTCTTTCGAATAATTTTTCAATACCTGAAAAATTTGTTATCATCTCGCTATCAAGTAGTGTCCTGTAATGAACTACGGATCTGATCATCTGTCTGCTCAGCAAGATCAGTCTACCAGAGCGTTTTAACAACTTGTTAACAACTGTCAATCGTGACAGTGTTTTTTTCTGTGCAGTTTTCTTTTTTTTTGTATTTAAACAATTATGATCTGGACTAATGATCAAACGTTAGGATTTTTAGAACTTTATCAAACAGAAGTTGTAATTTGGGAGCCTACCCAAGTCATCAGATATGTTGACGTTGGCTTTGTAACTTGTGAACTCACAAGTTGGTGGTTATTAAGCCAATATGTGGATGCCAATTGTGATGTGTGAAACAATAGCGAATGTTGAAACAAACATTGGCCTGGCCATGTGGGCCAATGTGTGGAGCCGGCTTTACATGTAACACCATTCCCCCAGCTGTCGTTGGCTTTGCTGATCACATCCAACATAACCTGCAGCTTATAGCATAGATTCTCTTTCTCAGATTGATCCGTGCTGGGCAAATTCGTCGGCCTTGCATTTCCCCGAAATGTTCCTGTGCCCTGGAACCCAGCAAGTGATTGTTCAGCCATCTTCCTCAGAGACGCGCAACAATCAAGAACCGTCTTGCATGTAGATATGACTGATTCCAGGGATTTAATAGCGGCCTGGCCATTAGTATATAAATAAGTATATCCTTAGTAGTTACTAAGTTACACGTCAGCCAGGCAAGGCTTCTTTCATCGCCTTCACTTCTGCTTGAAACATGCTGCAATGATCCGAAAGAAATAAAAATATGCCTAAGTTAAGCATTGCGGAGAAAACACCTACTTCCACTCTAGTTCTAGTTTTGAAGCCATGATCGGACTCTTCATCCCGTGTTTCATGTACCTCTCACACTTGCCTCGAGAGGATGTGAAGGTGAGGGAATTATGGAAGAGTGTAATCTGTGTTAAATTCTCGAAAACCTACAGAACTAAGAAATTACCAGTTTGAATGCAGGCTTGCGTGGCGTAGCGGGCAGCGTGCTTCCTTCACAGTCAATAGATCGTGGGTTCGATTCCCACTCCAGACAATTGGATTTTTTAAGCTCAAATTTTCAGTGGCAACTGCCAATGAAAAATTATTCGAAATAAAATGAACAAACGGTGTAAAAGTGAAACAGTTCCACTTCAAGAAGGTCTGCATACTCAGTAGATGGTTTCTGTTCGCTTTCTATCATTCAGTCCGCATTTGAAATATTTGTCAGTAGCAGCCAGTACAACTGAAAAAATATACCAGCTTCTCCACTCGTTACGGTCGTTCTCGCTCCCCTTCCCCTACCTTCCCAATCCCATTCCTTCCCTCCATGACTGTGTTTGTGCATTGCACATAAAAAACGAAATTGCCTGTAACACAGGTCATTCTGAGCGAGTTTCTTCGAGACGGGTGGCTGCAGTTGCAGTCTTCTGTTTACCAATAATGTCGAGAAGTACCAGATGATATAGTACTTCTTTTCCTGAGGAATTGGTTATTCTCAGAGCCCCACTTTTGCATAAACAGGGTATTTTTTTGCCGAGGAGAGTGCGGTTTGTTTTTCTTAGGGCAGCTCACAACACAATTACAGCATATAGCAATATGGCTCCAATAACGGCAACGTAGAGACAATGCACTATTTTTGGCTACATTCCCCATTTCTTACTAAGACGTCCAGAGGCTTTTTCGCTCAATTTTGCGCATGCGTTAAGCAGCAACGCAAGAGAATGATGCCCCAAGTGTATGCGGTTGATGATGACGCATGCAATAGTGCTATTCGGCTCATATGGGGATCACGTGCGCTATTGAGAGCGATTTGCTTGTACGCGCTATTTATTCTTTGAAATCGAGAAGCTATCTAATAAAAATCGAAGTAAAATGAAAAGAAAGAAAATATTTTCAATTTTAATCAGATTAATAGAACATTTGATGTTCCGTGAAAGAGCCATTTAGCAACGTACAAATGTTACGTCATTTCCGAGTGCAAAGCGCATGCCTTTTAGAAGAAAAGCGAATGCATTAAGCTGAACGATACATAGCATTCTTATAGAACGCATGCGCTTAGTGCACGAAAATGACACGAAGTGCTAACATAGCTAACCTGAACTTTTGTGTTTTTTTTTTAAAAATTTTGAAGTTCCTAGCATAAAATTTTAATTTTTAGTTTTTGTGTTACCGCGTAGAAGTAAATCGCTCTAAATAGCGCACGTAATCGCCATATTAGTCATGTTGGCTTCCGCTATCGCATGCGTCATCAATTTTCAAGAAAAAACGCATGCGCTTGACGAACAATTCTTTTGCGTTGCTACATGCACCTGACGCATGCGCAAAATTGAACGAAAAACGCATCGTGTTACGTCCACAATTATGTGAAAATGTTGCATGTACATGATACAACTTAATGCATGTGCTTTTATTCTAGAAGGAATGGGTTTAGCGCACGAAATTGAGGCATTGTGTGGACATAGCTTTACAGGAATAAGGCGCAACAAAAGCTTTATTTACACGTTCTTGAATATAGGTTTCCAGGTCGGTTTCCTCTCCAAAATAAAATCCAGATATTATCCTCAATTTGCGAAAACAAGACTGATACCATTCAGAGCAGGAGAGCTAACATGCAGAATTTTGTGTCTCCTTGTGAAAAGGACTAGCTTGGTTTTATGTGGGCTCACTCCCAATGTTCATACTAATAAAGAAACAGGACCGAAAAAATATCATTTCTACGCAAAGAATTTCATCAAAATCAAGTTTTTTCAATAAAAAAAGACCCATCGCAGAATGTAATATTATTAATAAAAACTGTGAAATTTGAAAAACTTTCCAACCAGTTCCCTCCGTGGATAGGTTTACTTTTCGGTTATGGGAGAAAAATTAACACTTCGTCATAAAATATAAAAAAATTGTTGTTTATGAAATTTGTATGTAAAAAATATATGAATATTTTTTACAAAATTACTGCACGAAAGTGTTAATAACTTCACAACCAATCACATTCTCATTAAACCAGTTCCCTCACCAAGGGTTTGATCTAGTGATATTCAAAACAAAAAGTTCGAGTTTCCAACGGCTTCGGTAAAATTAATTTGAGCATGACCAAAAACTTCGACGGAAGATCCTCTAGTGCCCTAAGGGCTCAAGGTCTTACTGGTCATTTGTCAAAACGGTCAACAACAATTTCATTTCTTCTTCTATACCACCTCTAGTTGTTGGCGACCGTACCGTGGTTGATCCTAGCGAAAAAGCCAATTTACTAGCAGCAAGTTTCGCAAGAAACTCTCTCCTTCCACCTTCAAACCAAACGCCTCCAGCTGCAATTCCCTCTGGTTTCTCACACCCTGCACTGCATTTTCGCAAGAGACTTATTTTTCGGATCCTTACAGAGCTCAATATCCACAAATCTGCTGATCCGGACGGTATCCCCCCATTACCCTTAAATAGTGCGCCTCTTCTTTGGCTAAACCTCTTCGCAATCTGTTATATCTTTCTTACTCTTCTGGGTGCTTTCCACGTATGTGGAAAGTTGCGAATGTTCAGCCCATTCCCAAGAAAGGAAGCAAAGCGAACCCCGCTAATTACCGCCCAATAGCCATTACTTCAGTGCTCTCGAAAGTAATGGAAACTGTTGTCAATCGTAAAATCGTCAAATATCTGGAGGATAAACAGCTCATCCATGATCGTCAGTATGGGTTCTGTTCTGGACGGTCGATGGGGAATCTTTTAGTCTACTTAACAGAACGTTGGAACTCATGCTTACATAAATGGCGAAGGTCAAGTTCTCGCACTTGACATTGCAAAAGCTTTTGAGAGAGTTTGGAAGGATTGTGTCTTAGTTAAACTTAGGGCCATCGGCCTTAATGATACCCTTGTTCAATGGATTGAGAGTTATCTCTCAGAACGTGCTGTACGAGTAGTATTAGATGGAGTTACTTCTTCCTCCTACCCAATTGATTCCGGCGTCCCTCAAGGTTCTGTTTCATCTCCAACCCTTTTCTTAATTTTCATAAACGACCTTCTGTCGTCCACTCTCAATCCAATCCATAGTTTTGCAGATGGCAGTACCTTAGACAACACCTATGAATTTAACTCTGCTGCTGAATCAAACCATCATACTATTGCCTCCAATCGCAGGGAGTTATTCAATTCGCTGAACTCGGATCTCAGCTGGATCTCCTGGAATGGGGCAGGAAAAATAGAGTAGAGTTCAACGCATCCAAAACACAGGCCTGTCATCTATCCCTCAAACATGATGTTCCAGTATTGTCTCACAATGGAACCTTTGATGGAGCACAGCTTACCACTTCGGAGAATTTCACACTGTTAGGCGTCAAAATTAATGAACACCTGAATTGGGCCCAGCATATCTTTGATATTGCCCTTGACGCCTCTAAACGCCTAGGTGTTCTCCGAAGAAGTCAAAAATTATTCACACCTATGGACATAGCAACCATCAATAAGGCTTACATTATATCACGATGAGAGTACAACTCGCATGTTTGGGCTGGGGCACCCAAAACACACCTCGCGTTGCTCGATCGTATTCAAAAACATGCGTTCCGACTGATTGGAGACGAAACCATCACGTCTTCTATAGATTCTTTTGAGCATCGCAGAAATGTCGGAGTACTCAGCATTTACTATCGTTACTTCCATGATAGATGCAGTACTGAGCTAGGTGCACTCATACCTCCACTGCATACTTTTCCCCGAAATACTCGTCAAGCTGAACGCGCACACGAGTACACGGTTAAATCCTTGCCTTCCCGTAGACTGAAATATAGGCAGTCTTTCATTTCCCGAACGTCAAGACTTTGGAACGATTTACCAGCTAGTTTGTTTCCCAATAAGTACAACCTACAGTGCTTCAAGAACAATGTCCACCGTCATTTTCGTCTCTCTCCACCTTAATACCTCCACTTCTTATACCGACATAACTGTGCATCGCATTAAAGGGTGACCCCCTAAGTTATACTCGGTGCCATAAAAAAAAAAAAAATTGTTTGTTTACAAAACACTACATTTTCACTTAAAGCGATTTTGTGTTTACATCCCCCGTTTACTATTTTTCCAGCACTTTATATGACAAAATTTCAGTACGGTCAAAATTTTGTAATGGTTTTTAACAAAAGATTTTTAGAATGTAAAAAATACGAGGTTTTAA
The DNA here is from genome assembly GCA_963669355.1 of Chorisops tibialis. Lineage (NCBI taxonomy): Eukaryota > Metazoa > Arthropoda > Insecta > Diptera > Stratiomyidae > Chorisops > Chorisops tibialis. The sequence continues at coordinate 162,371,433 of OY770263.1, read as the reverse complement.
CAATAATTCTCAGATTCAATACGAAAACTAAAGAATTATTTTGCAACACATCCGTTTTTCTATTCTTTTCAAAACGCTTAAAGTTGTTACTTTTATGATGGCACCATTAACGTACAAGTATCTCGTTGTGTCGCTGCTCTTGTCGTCGTTGTGTTACCATCATCAACGTCATCCTCCCACTTTCAGATTCAACTCAATGCGATTTTTTCTTTTGTATTTATTTTTTTTTTATTTTTTTTTTTTTTTCCTTAAAGCCGTGCGACCTTCTTACATTAAAGCTGAATGCAAGATGATGATGATGCTTCTCTAGGGGGTCACATTTATATATCTATCTACTTCGAATGATGATGCTGCTGGTGACTGCATGAAATTCTTAAGACTTTTATTCCGTATCTTACGTACACCTTAAGTCTTGAATTCGCGTATATCTAGACCGTGGATTGTGTGTTTTACCTGTCGTTATAGCGTCGGAATGATTTCTTGATGGATTTTTCTCGGGCTCATCACACACATCGCATACATATACGAAGCTATGGGCTTGCGAAGTTGATCACCTCGCAAAAGGTTGGGGAGTCATGTTATGCTGTTTTCTGTCAGGTTTGTTTGATGTGTGATGTTGTTGATACGGTTTGCTAACCATTTGCGGTGAGAATTCTTACGATGCGATCAACGCGCAAAACAGAAGGACCAGACCTTCTTCCGTTCGACTACTTAAAATGATATGTGTTATTATGTGCGCGAGGACTCTGGAATGGTGGATGACTACGACAGCTTGTAGATCGTATAAATAATATTTAGACTCGAAAATGGCTCTGATGGTATTCTAAAGGAGGTGGAGCAATCCGTTTTTGTATTTTCTTCTACTGCATTCAATCAAGTTTATGGCATCTTGAGAAATTTTAGACGATCAGGAAGCGACCTCGAGAACAGTAGTAACATGACATGACATGACTCCTGCTGGATGCCTTATTGATACATTTCCCATTTAATATTAGATATTTTTTGTGAATTAATATTATTAGCCAAATGATACTGAATCTTAAGTTGAATCTCAACTTGGATTTTCGTTTCGCACTCCTAATTGTCCTTATTTTCCAAGATAGCACCATATGTTCCTCAATTCGATAATTATCAAGACTTGGTCACAATAATTTCCAAAAATCCTTCTCAATATCGAAATCGGTTCAAAAACAATCCTTAAATTTATGCTTCAATCCAAATTAGCTACCTCTATAAGAATAGGTAGACCTGAAAACCCCTAGGGTCGTGTTATAGTCCACAAAATCAAGGATATTCATTATCACAAAAACCATATGCCGGGAATTATTCATCTACTTCCGATTAACCTACAGCATTGATCCTTATTCTTCTTCTATCTTTGAATCGTCAAAAGATTCATCATCAACAACATCATAAAGCATCATCCTCTTCTCTCGTTTCTGATGTCATTTTCTCAGCCCGCAAAGCAATTTAATGTACACATCAAGAAAATGAAAAGACGACGAAAAAAAAAAATAGCAGGACTAAAATTGACGATAAAGGTAACATCAGAAACAGCTGCCTTCCAGGTAAACCGAAAAATACAGGATTTTGAAATGGTGTGAGCTCGTTAGATCCTTAAATTATAATTATGCAAGCCGGCCGTAACCAACAAGAAGTTGTATCTGTACTTCTTCTTTTTTCCATCAGATTCTTTCGAAATCCTGCCTTACCTGTCGCTGTGTCCATTGAAAAAATGGGAAAAAAAATCAACGTGTCGGAAATCACACCACGTCGTTACGGGAAAAAAATACCTGAGCTGAAAATTGCACACGGGAGAGACAATTGCTGGTGGGATATCTGGGATAATGATGACGAAGGGTACACACCAGCAGCCAGCACATCGCTTTTTAAAAAGATCAAAAGGAGGATTCGCAGTCGTCTTCTTTTGGATGGATAGTCGTCGTCGTCTTCTTCTTCGTCTGCATGGTAGAACCTAACACCCGAAAAAGGTACCATATATACCTTTCCCTCTATACACCGCCAACTTCTTTTCCTTTTTATACTCTGGTTTTTTTTTTTTTTTATTATTCTTATTTTCCGGCACCATGGCTGTAAGTCAGCTTGCCTTTCGCCACGATGGCCCTAAAATTGAAGCGTAAGAAATGCTTCAGGGGTAGAGCAGAGGAAAAAATGGGTCTATATATCGAATATTCGAGAACAGGGTCTTAAAAAATAATAGAAGCAAAAGGAAAGAAGTTCTGTGCAGAAACGACATTTCACAGAGATATATATGCTATTTTTTTTATAATGGCTTTTGTGCCATTAACACAGCACACATAAGGAATAGAACATCCGTAGTCGACGACTTCGAGTACGATCGTTTATTCTGTACTGAACGCAACGCCAGCAAAATGGAAAGAAGAAGACGTCGTGGCGACGAAGACGAGCATTCTTATTTCCTTTTATTTAAGAGGTTATATTTTCGGTATCAATTCCATATGAGATTTGTGAAGCCTTTTGTTATTATGCCATATCCCAGATATGACAATTCAATGGAATTGACATGAATATGATTTTCAGATTTCTAGCTATATGTTTGTTTTGTGAGTACCTCTTGTATGATGCGATAATGTTTGTGTGCAATGTTTAAGGTGTAATATGAAGCTGTGTTTTGTTTTAAAAACATTTCTGAGAATAAGTTTAAAGCATATTGTAGGGCTAAGCTTTGCGAAACTTACAGTGATGTTTTTGAGGAATGTTAATAGTTGTTACCTCATTTACTATCAATAATCAACACTTCATTATTTTTTTATGTATCTACTTATTTTTCTGGTACTATAGAGATCAACCTTACAAATTAGTTTTCATTTTCGGGCCAACTCCTTAAAATTGTTTCCAATTTGTGACCAAATACTCAGAATTTTCGATACAGGGCTGGTGATAATATGCAGCCTGGTCTGACTTTCGTTCACACAGGAACTGCTTTAAATAAGACGCGCCATCTTGCATCTTCGTAGGATTCTTTAATCATACCTATACAAATCATTCCATATGTAGTCTTGCTTAAGGCTTTCAGAAGCCTTTTCGAAGTCGACAAACATGAGATGAAAAAAGGTGATTAATTGTATGGGACGACAGTGCCAAACTTGCCTTACTTGACGAGCCGTCACTGAATGCAAGACAATATATCTGATGACTATAGTACCTGGTTTTCCTTTCATATTTTTTGAAGTTTGTTTCTGTTGGCGCTTCTTATTTCGTAATATTCTATGGTTCAACTGAACAAAAGTAATGGTGCTTAAAAAAAATTTTGATTAATTTATGCTCACTTTAATCGCTTTGCATTACGCCCTAAGAGGAGAATAGTTGTAGAGAATGTAGCTCCCACGCCATGTTCCCATATTGAATACTTGATTGAACAATGGAAAGGTAAATTAATTTCAATTAATCAACTATTCTCCTGAGTATGAACTACTATTTTATATATGGGGTGTATCAACAAGAATTGTAGGATTTGTTTCCAATACCCAATCAGAGAACGTACGACGATGCTGGTGGTACGCCGGCTTCAGTTTTTGAGTCAGTTGGACCTTGTTTGCATGTAGAGCCAAATCGTTCATCAATATTCGCTGCAGTATGGACATGGAGAGGTCGAGTTCTCGAGCACGGTGTAGAGTTCTACTTCTACAATGGCACTACAGCCCAAATCGGGCCTCCGCCTCCTGACCTTCAGGTTCCTTAACATTTTTTATAATTTATTATAGAAGGTTTGTTAGACCTTCGCACAACCCTCTATGTGCGATATGTACCCAAGCAGGCAGTGTGCTGGAATTATGCGTCGGCCGGGATTTGAACTCACGACCTTCGCATTTAAGACCAACACACTACCCACTAGGCTACACCCCAGACGAATGGAGCTGTTTGGGTCATTTTCAACACTTTCCTTCACTGCGGCGATATTTTCGGTCTGGGGCGAAGTAGTTTCGGTGTCTCCACATCTTGCACTGAGCCAGCCTCTTGGAATATTTTGAGTAAGTTGCGCACACACTTCTCAGAACGCATATGATTGCGATCAAAATTTGCTCGAATTTTGCGCATAGTAATTGCAATCGAACACGAATTTTCGTAAGAAGATTCAACGATTTTCTAGTTTTTCATTCACTGTGTAGCGTTCCGTGGTGAATTTCCCGCGTTTATAGATGACAAATGTCAACATTTGACAGCTGTTCAGCTGTCAAATAATAGGCCTCTCCAACCTTATAGCACTTGCTCAAACATCCTATATTACCTTTCATAGTCTACCGCCTGTATCTTTATTTCACTTAAGTTAAAAATCACATACACAAAATATTTTAGTTCAACAGCAATTTTCAGAGGAGTGTTATGCTGATTGTTACTTCCAAATTCGGTGAAGTTTAAATTTTCTAAGGAACAGTAAGGGTCCAAGTACAGTGACCTGTGGTACTTTAAGATAGGCAATCGCATTCTCCAATTAAAGGCTTATTACTTATTCGTATTAGACTCAGTTTTTTAATAAATAATTTACGATTCAAGATGACAATTGCCGTTTTAAGGCCGACAAACTATCAATAATGAATTTCGTAACATCACATTCTTACATGTTAGCTCTACCTGCTTCTCATCTACCAATCAACACTGAATCAAATTATTGCGCGCATACGAACACGCCTACATCGAAATGTTCAAGGTCTGAAGACCTTGAAAATTCATCCAGCCAACAAAAAATTACTCGGACAATGTAGAGAAGCAACAACGTATAGGCTCGATCGACAGGGAAAAGACTCAGACGACGAGGCAATGCTTTATAGAACCAATTAACAGACTCGACCGACAGGGAAAAGACTCGGACGATAAGAGAATGCTTTATGAACACCTGTGAGTTCTATACCAAGAAAGCAACAACAAAGCACGGCCGACAAGGAAATGGCTCAGGCGACGAGGCAATGCTTTACAGAAGTAAATAATAGCGCTCGACCGAGAAGGAAATGATTCACACGACAAGAGGAATGATCCGGCCGACAAGAGCAATATAAAAATGCGAATTATTTTTGATGAAGAGTCAGTCTGGCTTGGAGCAGACGATGATCCAGTCGATGTTTGGAAAGCGACAATTTGCAAGTGAAAAAGGGGAAAGATAATTAAATAAAGTTTTGCGGTTAAATTAAAGTGCACTTGTTAAACTTGTGGTTTTTTTGTTTTGAAATCCAGCGACCCTGGCACACTTCTATGTATTCTAAAGCGTCATAAGTGATGTCATCTCTTTTAAATCCATATTGGTTTGGAGACAATATGTTGTTGTTATTCAAGTGTGGCGAGAGTAATGCATTTTTCAATTTTAGCAAGCGTCGAAGGAAGATAGCGGTCTATAGTTGCTTGGGTGAAGTTTGTCGCTTCTTTTAAAGACTGAAGTAATTACACCCTCAGATAGGCAAGATTTTAATAACGTAATGGTTGAATAATATATATGTATATATATAATATAAGATTTGGGATTTAAGGACTTTTTAACTTTTTGCTTGCTTCCAAAACATACCTTGAGCTGCTCGATTGAATCCAAAAATATGCGTTCCGACTAATTGGAGACGACACCATTACAGTTTCTATTGATTCCCTCGAGCATCGTTGGAACGTCGGAGTGTTCAGCATTTACTATCGCTACTTTCATGTTAAATGTAGTGTGGAACTTAGATCACTCATTCCTCCACTTTACACTTTTCCCCGAAAAACGTGTCAAGCGCGAACGAGTATACCGTATATTTCCAAGCAAGTACAACCTTCAGCGCTTCAAAAATAATGTTCATCGTCATTTCCGTCTCTCTCCCCCAAAATTCTTTTCACACTACCACATTTCATCCTCTTCCTATACCGAAACAACTGTGCAATACATTAACGGGTGGCCCCCTAAGTTATACTCTGCGCTTCAAAAAAAAAAGTCATGGTACATGATGTGCCGAAGCTCATCGATATTGAAGTTGGTCTTGATCCCTTTGTATTCTTAGCAAAGAGAATAATGCTTTAGGAGAATAGAATTCCTGGTTGAGAAGGTTCCAGGTCAAAAATGAAGGACCTTACAGAGAAGTTTGAAGGGAAAACAATCATCGAGAAAAGTCCGTCGTAGATGCAAAGGCTGGATATGAAGTACTTCAAGTCTGCTATTGATATGATGCTTTTTCAATCTAAGAAAATTTACGCTGAACGGATTCGATGGCCCCTGCATGGGGATAATGGCGAGGGATCTACACGATAGAGCAGTTAGAATGGATCCGTTAATAGAGTAAGTGAGAATAGAGGTCTCAAACGAGAACTCCATAACGAAACACTTCCCAATGTTCAAAAAGATATCATTGGAGCCTGGAGGTTCACTTTTTGATCTGTACTCTTTACTAGCGCTCCAAAAATAGGATTTGTTAAACTCTGCGAATTATGGTTTAGTTTGGGCAATTACAAAGGAGCCAGGAGTAAATCGTAGTCTAATTATACTAATTTCGCAATAGCGCCGTGTGACGAGTGTGCTGCTGCATTGTCATGTTGGAACATCACTTTTCCTTCGCCAAGTGAAGCCGTTTTGTCTGCAAAGCACCATCAAATCTACCTTATAATACAGCATAATACTGCCATATGGCTGTTGATCCTGTTTCCAAATACTGGATGAGGATTACGCCTTTAGAATCCCAGAAAACGGAGGCTGTAACCTTCCGGGCAAATGGAACCGTCTTTAAGGTTTCTCAGATAAAGTTGACAGTTAAGACTGTTTCTTAATTTTTGGCGTTTAGTGGTGGATCCATCGTTCACCAACAGTCACTAAAGTCCCAGAAAAACTTTTGGATTACGTTTGACAAACATTGATCTGAAGGCGTCATTTGATTCCGCGTGGAGTAAGTCGACCAATCGCGTTGTAGTTCATCGATGTAAAGTGCCGTGCGTCTAAAGTAAGCTTGAACCTTTCGTCGACACAAAAAATTTGTTGCATATGAAATAAGAAAATTTGCAAACGTTTCAACTGTCTGAGATGTCTACACGATCTCAACAATCTCCCCGATCTCCACTCACTAGCCAATATGATATCATGGATTTGGTTAACCATTTCATCTGTAGTCATCTTAATTCGTCAACCCAAACACCTTTAAGCGAGGACGGATGTACGACCACGATTGCATTCGGTGAATCAATATCTGATGGTTGTCATCGAAGGTGATAGGTCCTAACCTAGGTTAGTAGGTAGAGGTAGCTGCCCAGACAAAAGTCTGAGCGGACATAGGCCATATGCTGGTCCGTTGTGATGCCAAAGGATCTCTGAAAAAACAAGTTTGAAGTCTGAAACAGAGTTCATGTGAAGCGAAACCCATTGTATCCTAATGATTATCAATAAATATTCCAAAACAGCAAAATTGCCGGTAGGTATATATTCAACAATTAGGCAATCAGCACGCTTAAAATATTATAGGATGGGTAGAAGGATGCTAGAGTTGCTTTTAAAACAGTTTTATACACAATTTAATAGATAGGTTCTGAGAAAATTAGTGTATTAGATTTAGTGAAATTGAGCAGTTTCTATGGAAGGTGGTAGAAGGAGTGAGGGGTTTTATAGCAATAACTTTAAGCACAATGGAATTTACATGTTTTAAATTGAAGATCAGTGGCATTCATACTATTAAATGACGATCAACTTTTTGAAAGTTATGAAATTATGTCATATTGTTTGGGAGAGGTAGAAAGATGAGGGCATTTGCCTCATTCACTAACTTGACCTTAATTTTTTGATAAAAATAACGTGTACAAAATTTTAATCTTCTAGCTCAATGCGTTCTCGAGTTACAGAGTACACGGACAAACAAACATCCGGTTTTGAGATTTTTCAGTGATAATATGAGCTTCTGTGTCATAAATTTTTCTCTGAGCCTTATTTGTTAGCGTTACGAACTTTGTGCCAATTTTTTAATAATAGTATAAGACTCACTAAAGAAAAAAAAATCAATAAAATATTTTTAAACGCACCCGTCAGATTTTTAATTTGTGACTTTATTCTTGTATCTACATTACATTTAAGCCACACTGTACGATAAAAAAATTTATATTAATTCATCGGATGTCACGAAGAACTACTCTTCGTTCGTCATCTTCACTATTTAATCTCGTAGTTCAAAAACAAAACCTTGAAGAAAAGTAACCAAAACTTGCAAGACATGCTCAAAGCATTGTCTAATAAAAATTCTAATCCTTACGAAATTACCCACACTATATTTCGAGCACCTGCATTAAAAATTGATTGTTTTTAATTTACTTAAAATCCCTAGCTCGTTTGAATTTAAATGTTGAGCCCTACTTACGAATTTCTTTATTGTCAGTTAGATAGACTTCAGACAAAATTTTTTTTCTCCGTACCTATAAGCCACTACCCTCACTGAGCTAATCTTAGTGGATAGCATAATGCAATAAATTGTATTAGAAATAATGTGAAACATCTTTAAAAGTTCATCCCCTAAGCTAATCAGAAATATGTATAGAGTACACCCTTAATTTAAAGCTCCCAACCAAAAGCATACTGGCTATCCGTGACCTTTTTAATATGTTATAACATTTCTGTACAATCTTCCCAATGCGCCGAAACTAGCCCATCTATTCAATTCTCCACTTTTTTTTTTTGCTTTAAAGTAATGTACTTATCGGATATTTAAATATTTCATTAACGCCACCGAAACTACACCCCTATGCCTCACAACTCAGCCGGCATATGCTTTTTACGTAAAATAAAAAAAAAACAACCCTAACTTACAACCTTTTAAGGTAAATATTTAACTTTCATTGCTACCTTTTTTACTGCGGAGAAACAGAGCAGAGAAAAATTTCACATCAACAACAAAACGAAATCCTCTCATTTACCTGTCCAAGGGGGATGATGGGTGACCCAGGTTCATTCAAATATTCCCGAAAAGGTATATGTTTCGTTTAGAGGATGAGGTTTATAAGAAAAATATCTTAAGAAAAACTGCGGTAAAATATTGCTCAGGTCAATTTTATAGGTCTAGGCTAGAGATACTCGATGCACACTAACACTTCTGTCCTAATAGAGTTTGGACAATACTCTAATACCAACTGTTAAGACTGCGTTTAGAAGCACAAGAAGGCAACATAAGAAATGTGAAAAACAGGCAAACTTGAGTTTGACGGTTTTCAAATGCACGGACACGAGCATAAACTTGCGTTAAACTACAAGTTTTTGAATAGAATTCTCATTAAAACCGAAAATAAATATGACTTTCATAAATAACAATTCAATTTGATTGTGTTTACTTCATAAAAGAAAAACAATTGCGAAAATTCAAATTTCGGGCAAAATTTCCCGCGCGATCGCCGTAACTGCACTGTCCAAACTCTATTAGAACAGAAGTGTTAGTGTGTATCGAGTATCTCTAGTCTTGGCCTAACATAAACTAACGTTTTTCGTTACGGACGTGCTACAAGCTTCACGGGAGAAAAAAACAAGGACATATACATAAATCCAATTCGTCGGAGCCGCAATATTGAAATTCCGTACTAACTGCTGCTACTACCGTCACTACTCTTATTACAAATGATTTGAGTAAATGTCCTTTCGAGAGGTGGTTTAATTAGAATTTAATTGATTGATGCCGGCCGCCTTAATGCGTAATGTGTGGAAAGCTCGAACTGAAATTGCCTTCTCCTCGAAAACTTTTGTAAGATGGGAGAGAAAAATTCCGAAAAGTTTTCTGATAATTAAAGTTTTTTCGGGTTTGTGAGGAATTCACGCAGGTAAAGGTACTACTACCCCGCGATCCAAAATTGGGAGTACCTATAATTTAATATCGATTTTGGTTTAGTCGGTCCCATGAGAAACAAAAATGAAGGTGATGGTGGGACATGATTTGCTGGAGGTGGATGGGTCGTGGAATATTATGCGGTGGAGGATTCTGGGATTAGGGAAAACGTATCATTTTTGGGTAATTAGATTAACGAAAACGTTACCGTCTACATAAGTAATTGGATGTGTGGAACTCGAAAGGAATTATGAATAAAACGAAATGCTAGGATGGGGGAAAATGAAATGGATTCAATATTTTTTTTTTTTTTTGGTATCATTACTCTAATTTATGCAACCTTTAACGAGCTATTTACAGAATAAGTCTTATTTGTTTATAATTAAGGGGGTTTTAATGTGACGTTCAGAAAAGGCGTTAATAGTTTATCAACGAGGAGGGGTGTTGGGAAGAAGTATAATGACGCAGTTTTCGAAAAGGGTTAAGACAGCAAAACAAAGACAAACATGACCGTATTGAAATAGTACGTTCCGTTTACTTGTTCAAACTGCATTGAACTCCGTCTATTGGTTTTGACCTCGGCACCGATTCAGTCCTTCTTTCGTACGTCATCATTTCAAACGCACTAGTACATTGTTTCGAAATATCAACACTTGAAAATTTAAAGACATCATCATCTTTATTCTAACCATCCCTTGAAAATCACCTCCTTCTTCTCCAGCATTTTCCTGTTCCTGTCAATTTTCTATAGAATTGTTCCGGATAACGTATATTATGATCCCGACATGGATATCGGACATTGGAAAGCCACTTGATAATCAGAGCTAACAAGTGGACCTGATGACAACATCATGTGTTCTTCATATCTCCATATCACTTATGATTTTCGATATAAAGTGCATGACGATGAAATCGCACAAGTATTCTATATATACAAGGATATGCATAGTGATATCTGTCGGAGGATATAAGAGCTGGTTGGTCTGTATGCCACTTGAATAATTGTTTGCTCCTGAATAAGACGAATCGATAGTTTCGTTTTAGTAATGAAGATGATGATGTAAGTTATAATTTGATGGCATAGGTACTCGTGTATATACATATAGTGAAATAGAGTATGAGTGTATCGCGTGTTTAAACATTGATTATGCTAGTTTTCTTGTTAACAATGGAAAATTTGTAATTCTAGACATATAGAATGACTTGTCCTCAAATATTCATATAATTCCTCTAATTATAGCAATCTTCAAATTACGTTGTTCGGAGGTAAAAGACTTTTCGGTGCTGTCTGAAGAGATTATTCACCAAACCAGACATTTCTCATTTCACGTAATGGAAATTAAAAATTTGCAGAAACATTTCAATATGCCTTTTTAAATTCAATCAATTTTCTGTTAGGACCTCCAATACAAGAAAAGCAGTCATTTACAAGGCGCGATCATTTGGAGTCGCCAGAACTTATTTAGTCCTCTGGAATTCTGGGGTGACATTATGTTTCTCGAGTAGAAGTAGTCTCGAGTACTTTCAAACTCGTTTCGAGTTTTTTTGGTATAATTAATCTCGATCGAGTTAAAAGCATAAAACGCAGTAGATGCTGTCCAAATTCTATCAATCAATTCCTTGTTTAGTTATGCGGTTTCTACTAAATTGCAATTTCTTGTCCGTTTTTTATGTAATACCGGAACTATAGTACCCTTTTTTTACTGAAGCACAGCTGCGGTGAGGTGGGAAGGATTTTGGTTTTCGGGAATTAAGGGGATGAATATTTCTCTTGAATTGTTGAATGTTTTAGTCTTGCGGGAATACTGAGATGGGCAGCGAGTTCCATATCCGAATAGTCGGGTTTAAAAACGAATAACAAAATTTGACAGTGTGACCGAAGATGAATTTAAGAGAATTTTTAAAATTAGCTCGAGTATTACGGGGTAAAGTCACTCGTGGTGGTAAGAGATTTCGTTCGAACAATATCCATTGTAGTAACGATACATAAGGGTTAGGAAGCTTACAATTCGTCTATGAACGAGTGGAGCGAGCGATGAAGAGACATTAGAATCAGCTATAATTATACTATCCAACTAGAATGATAAGTGTTTGCCGCCCACGGCCATAGGTGGGAATTAAATTTAAGACTTGGTTTAATATAGGTCTTATAAATTGTCATTAACCTAGAAGCGCTGAAGAAGCTTTTACAGCGTTTTAGACAACCCAAACATTTAGATGCTTCCTTGCAGTGATGTGAAAAAAGTAACTTTTCGTTACACGAGTACTCGCTATCGACCGAAATCCGAAGTAACGAATACCGACGCAGACTTATACTCGTTACTTAAGTAACGAAATCAGCTCCCGAAAAAGTAACTGAACTGTCAAACCGTCTCATTACTGTTTCGATACTCGAGTATTCGTTACTCGAGTATTCGTTACTCGAGTATTCGATATTCGAGTATTCGTTAATCGAATATTCTTTCTACATACAAAAAAGTACCTACACCGAAAGTTACTTTTTTCGTGGTTAGAGCAAGAGGAGAGTGACTTCCAACTTATAACATTAGGGGGAGTACAATGGGCCCAACTAGATGGCCTCAGTGCTTGTGGTTCCGTGCAACCACCCTCCTACAACCTAAACCTAAACCTACTTTTGTCGTTACATCATAGGAGGGAAACCTAAACTTTTGCATAACGCCGTATCGCCATTCCAAAGCAAGAACGAGAAAGAAGACTCTTACTCTACTTTACAGTAAAGTCTACTGAGAAAATTATATGTTTCGTTTCTTTCAACACCGAGAATGTCGTCGATTAGAGTTGTGGCAGGGCAGGCAGTTGTTACTAGTGTTAGAATTTTTTAATGGTTGCTGTGATAAAGGGATTTTTTTTTATTAAATTGAGGGACTTTGTTTGAAGAAAATTTAATAAAAGTTATTTACTTCACATTGTCGTTTTCGTTACATTAGTGTTTAAAGAGATTTTCTACTTAGAAGATGGATAATTAAAACAATTCGATGGCATCATTGTTTTAATACACGTACTAGGCCAACGAAATCAATATAGTAGTTACTGCATGGGGACTAGAGGCGATTTCTTCTAATTGGATTTATAATTTACAAAACTGGCTTGCCCATCCCTGCAACATGTTATGGCTGTCATTTCAAATAAACGTAGGTATTCGAATAAAATGTAACGATTACTTTCCTTAAGATAACGGATAGTTACTGGTAACGTAACTTGACAACACTACTTCTTTGGTGATGTTAAATATTTGATCGTTCCAAGATATGTTATCTGTGATTTGGATACCTAACATCTTAACACTTGTAGAACTAAATAATGGCTGGCTAACAAATGGTGATTAGATCTAGGTTAAAGTCACGTTTGTGGGACAGCACTGGGTTTGCGCCAAGTAAGAATTTTAGCCAAGTCGTCCCTCAACGATTGAGCCATGGACGTAAAATTGTACATCGGTCTAAGAAAACATTGTTTAAGTCATGGCAGAATTCTAGTGTGCAGTCATCTGCGAAGCCATGCATAGAATTGAAGATAGCGAGTCATTAATAAATATTAGGAAAAGGGTGGGAAAAAAAGCCAAGCTCTGAGAAACACCAGCGTTAATTTCATAAGAAGGAGAAACCACACCATTTAATATGATACGCATTGAACGATTGACTAAAAAAACTTTCCATCCAGGAAATAAGGGAGTCGCCCAAACCAATAGATCTAAGTCTGGTTAAAAGGGCGTTGTGCCATACTCTGGCAAAAGCCTTGGTAAGAGCAATAACACAAGATTCACCAAACTGGTAACCGATTTAGTTCCAAACTTCTGCGAGGATGGTTCAAAGGTCTCCTGTGGAGCGTTTTTTGGGGAATCCATAAGGTTTGTCATCAATAATAACATTGATGTTGAGACATTCTATATTTAATAGGTGTATCAACAAGAGGTGTAGGATTTGTTTTTTGAATAAACGAACAATTATTTTGTTGTCTCTGAAATTTTTATTGCATTATAAAATAGACACATGGGGATTATGTATGAAGCACAACATATGACAAATGACTACCTTGGCTTTGCTTAGAGAACTTCATCCTTTTCTCGAAATTTCCGACCAATCTTTCGCATAATAGGGGCTCTATTTCGGCTTCAATGTTCACTTGGTGGCCAATTGGTGTCTCCCAAATGCGAAATTATGCGACCAGGGAACTTCGTGCGCAATACCTCTATTGTTTCGGAACTTGTATGGCACGCAGCAAAGGAAAGGCCGTCCGTGACCATATACTCCATCTTCGGCCACTAAAAATTGTTTATCATGCATCTGTAGCGCACTCCATTGACTGTAACGGCTCTTCCGTAGTCATTTTTGAAAAAGTACGACCCTATGACTCCTCCGGCCCACGTCCGCACCAAACAAATCAATCGTTCTGAGTGCGTTGGCTTCTCCTGAAACACTCATGGGTTTTCGAATCCCGAAATGCGTCAATTTTGCTTATTAACGTAACCGCCAATGTAAAAATGAGCTTCGCCAAAAAAAAACGATTTTTTGCAAAAATCATTCAAGATCCAATCAGAGAACGTACAGAGCTGTTGGTGGTCCGCCGTCTGCAGTTCTCGAGTCAATTGGACCTTGTATGCATGCAGAGCCAAATCTTTCGTCAATATTCGCTGCAGTGTGTACATAGAGAGGTCGAGTTTTTAAGCAGGGTGACGAATTGAGGTGATTGGTTCGTTTTCAACATTTTCCTTTACTGCGGCGATATTTTCGGTCGAACGTCTGGGCGAAGTCGTTCCAGTGTTTTCACATCTTGCACTGAGCGAGTCTCTTGAATTTTTTTGATAAGGTTGCGCACACACATCTCAGAAGGCAGATGATTACGATCAAAATTTGCTCGAATGTTGCGCATCGCGATTGCGATTGAACGCGTATTTTCGTAATAAACTTCAACGATTTCTATCTTTTCTTTCAGTGTGTAGCGTTCCATAGTAAGTTTCCCGTGTCGCATTTGTGATTTACAAAGACAAATGCGGCTTACCTTGGGGATATGGGCTCACTATTTAAAATCATGAAACAGTTCCCGAACAGGAATTTCACGGCAAACTACCTGAGGAGAGATGTCAACGGAACTCTCCTTAATATGAGCGAACACCAGCTGCGACGATGAATTTTAAACATCTTGTCAGAGGAAGATATTCCAGAAACAGAACAACTACCAAACATCCAACCGCAACAATCCTCTGTTAGGGACGATCCCCAGGTAAAGAAGTAGTAGTTTCCGCCATTCGGTCAATGGCGGGAAGGAGAGCTCCAGGTATAGACGGACTACCAACCGAACTCCTCAATTGATCTACTTACTGCCGTATCGAAAATCATGGCTAAGGTAATTCTCAATAAGATTAGTCATGTCGTGGAGAGCACTCTCGAAGTTTATCAGGCTAGAATCCGTAAAGGGTCGTCTTGTACCGACCACACAAATACCCTCCGGATAATATTGGAACAGTCAGCCGAAATGGGTTCGCCAATACATCTCATGTTTGTGGACTTCGAGAAGGTTTTCGACAGCGTTAAGCGAGAATACACATGGAACTTTGCGTTGGAGAGGTATTCCAGATAAAGTCATAGCTATGATTAAAGAATCCTACGAAGATGCAAGGTGTCGCGTCTTACATAGAGGAGAGCTGTCCGAGAGCTTCCCTATGCGAACGGATGTCAGACAAGGCTGCATATTATCACCAGCCCTGTTTCTGGTGGTAATAAACGATATCTTGAAAGCTGCACTGGAAGGTGGGGATGGTAAAGGCCTTCAATGGAGACTATTTAACATCTTAACTCACCTTGATTATGCTGATGACATGTGTTTGCTTGCACATAACCGTTCGGAGTCAAATGTTCGATCGTCGCATTCTAAATGCAACAAAGATGTTATCCAGCTGGAATGTCTATTACAGAATTTTCAGCTAAAATTGATTTGCAACCTCTAATTGATCATCAAGATTATAAAGCATACAAAAAGACGAATCTTTGGACGACTCTTGTACAGAAGAACTACAAATTCTAATCAGATCAAAATAGGTATAGGCAGCGATTTTTGGAAGAAGGGCAATCGGAAGACAGTCCTTTCAGTATTTCAATTGTACCTTTCCAAATTTATGGTTGTAATGAAAATTGTAAACACATTTTCAGGCAAAACTCTTCTCCATCTTCTACTTGATATTGATGTCCAATAAAACCGACGGAAATACCAAGTCGAGAAGTGAATTTGGTCAGAAATCAGATTGACTTGTTTGATACCAAAAAAATTTCTTTGGATGCCTTGGAAGTGTTTGTAAAGGTCAAACTAATTCTAAGTACGACGGATGGAAAAGTCTGCATTGCATTATCATCATATTCTTCGTTCGCGGTTTGTTTTTTGCGTGGAACAACTCAAAAAGAGATAAATAAGTTATAAGCACAAAGAGTAGGAATCCAGAAACATTGAAATTTGGATTATTACCGCTTCATTCTTGGATAGGTTTTTTAGAATACGTCCTCCACATTGCTTACAGATAAAGATGGTATGCTATTTTACATACCTGCGACTTTTTCACTGGTCTCTTAAAATAGTAATCGCATAGTGTGATTGAAAATTTAAAAGAACTGCGATTAGAGGAGCAGAGCAAATTCATACTGCTTACGCTCTATCGCCAATGAAATTGCCGCAATGATTGACGCTACAAATCCCATAGTTTTTGTTCTAATCGCGCAACACACACATCCCACCTCACCTCGACGAAATCGTAGCTCAAAACAAAGCTCGCCAAGCAAATCGCCGCCTACCCACGAAAGCGCACCTTATTGACACATCCCACCTCACCCATCAAATCAAAGCTCGCTAAAAAAATCGCAGTCGTACCGACCGACCTGTTCATAGAGCATCAATCAGCTCGCTTCAACTCTAAGCTCACCGATCGAGCTTCCATATGAACGATGTTCGATTGCCGATTGGGACATCTGATATATTCTATTGTCGTTCTTTATAGATATTCACTACTCGCGCTCAGTGATATCTGCAAACTGTTCACTGCTCAGCTCAGTTATATCGAAGACTATCAATCATATAAGATGTCCCAAGCCTAATTAATAGTCTTTGGTGATATCTACACAGTACTCGTGCTATTACTTTACTCTGGTGAGGTATAGCAATGAAAAGGTGAATAGGTCGTAGGTGAAGTGTGACTGAGATTTGTTTAGAGAGCTTTGATGTGATCGGTGGGTTTTATGATCTGAATGGTAAGATGGGATGTGCGAAGTGGTCAATGAGGTGCGCTGGGTAAGCGGCGATTTGTTTGGCGAGCTTTTTTCTGAGCTACGATCTCGTCGGGGTGAGGTGGGACATGTGAGTTGCGGCTATTGCAAGTTCCGCCGATTTATGATGCAGTCCACTGTATCGATGAGAGCTTTACGTTCTTCATTGATGAAATTGCTTGTGTGAATAATATCGTGTGAAAAAAGAAAACAATGTGGTTCGGTTTTCTATGACCGAGTGTTTTTTTTATTTGGTTTGTGTACATGCAATGCGATTGACATTTTTGCCATCCTAACTCGATTGCGCTCGATCGTTTTTTCGAAATTGGATAGTAAAAGAAAATCTTTTCATTCAGAGGGATAAATGTTGACTATACGCACTGAGCTGGTGGTATTGTGCATGAGATTGGGTCTGCTTGATTGTTAGATGCAGGATTTCGCAGAAAATTGCTATTTTGTCCGTTTTTTTTTGCGATCCATGAGCACTAGCATGGAGAATAGAGGTGAAATCACTGCTATTTGAAGAGCTGCTCTTTTTTACAGATAGTGAAAAAGAGCAAGTGTATCAATGCGATTGGAACTCTGGATCAATGCGATTGGAAAAGATCAAATTTTGCCATCCCTACTCGACTTAAAAGTCTGGCAAGTGAAAGGTGCGAGGCCAAGGCTCGTTATGGGCTGTAGCGCCATTGCATCATGATTAAGCGAAAGGTGCAGACAATAAGAACCGAGTAGCTGAGAGAAAAGTTTCATAATGAAATGGGACTTTTGATGGTCATACCCAAACAAAAATCAGGTAATACTAATAATGTCAATAAGGATCGCTGATTTTTCCGGAAGTAAATTAAAATTAAAATTAAATTAAAATAAATAACGAATCCTAAAAAATCAATCGAAGAAATTTGTTTTGGACGAAACCTCCTTAATTTAATTGAGAAGAATCTCAAAAATCTCAAAGTATGATGAAAAAATTGGTGATTTTGAGGATTTTGAGGTTTCCAAAAACATAACCCAATAACTAAAATAATTTTTTTTATGTACGTTCTATAAAAACTATTAAAACATTTTTTAAAACTTACAAAACTGTTATCAAAATCTCCAAAAATAACTCATTTTGTTGTTGTGTCGTTTTTTTCAACCTTTAAACTCAATAACTTGACGGAACTTATCCAAATCAATTTCAAAACTTGTTTCAATAAAACGAGGCTGTTTTTACATTAGACAAAAGCTATGTAAAATATAATTAAATAAGACATGTTAAAAAAAAAACTATTAAAAAACTTTGAAACGTACGAAATTGATCTTTTCAAAAACTTGAACAATTGATTAACGCTTCACTTAACACGGAAAAAAATTGAGTTTTCCAAAAAACTTTTTTTTTTAATCAAAAGCAGCTCAAACATTTATTTGAAATCAAAAGTTTTTCAAAAATTAGTGAAAATTGAGTAAAAACTATTAGCGGCGTTAATCCAACAATTCGGTATTGAAAAAAAACGAACACTTATTTCAATCAAGAATTAAAAATTGTTTAAAAAAAACACACTTTTTCCAAAAAAAAAATTTTTTCAAAATCGTCCAAAATTATTTTGCCAAAAATACCGATTAAAAATTCTTTCGTAAAAATGTTGATCGTTGGCATATATAAATATAAGATAGACCGCCAAAAAAAATTTTCCACACACCTTACTCGGCTAAAGGTCGGAACTAGAATGGCAATAACTATGCCGAGCTGTCTAAAAGACACATCTATATATGTATAATGTATATTTATATATAAATATATACAAACATTACTTCATCGTTCTAAACACAGCACATGGCACTAGATTACAAAACGTCACAACGAATCAACCAATCGGAGAGCATCAAAGATCCGCTAATAAATTAATTGTAAAAACAGCTACGAATTTTCGGCAAATTAATTTTTTTTTTTTTTTGGCAATGCGTGCAAACTTTTTGACGAACACGTTTTCGAGAGGAAATTTCGTTTTTCAAAATCACTTTTTAACTTTTCACTTTTTCACAAAATATTTGAAAATTTTAGAAGCATGTAGATGAAAAGTATCGAAAATAATTAAATTTAATTATAATAATAAGCAAAAACTGTGCATATATTTGCAGTCACGTGAAGTAGGTGATTAAGTTTTGGCGAGATAATTTCGTCGGTATCGGTAGTTGTCAGGTTGTATGCCCTTGTTTTAAATAAATAATATTAAAAATTAATTTGTAAGACAGTGACAATAATATTTTTTTTTTATAAACAACAAAGTCAAAAATAGAGATACACTTTTTATTAAGATTGATAAAATTTTGGCAGATAACTGACCGACTTATTTACGATTGATGGATATTTTAATCATTGAATTAGGCAGGAGTTTTTGGCGATTTTTGAAAACCGTCTTTAACTTCTGGACACAAACTTCTATCTACAAATTTTTTATTTTCGTAGATTAAGGTGATAAAGGCATACCGAAGAAGGCTGTGTGCTGGAAATATACATCCGTCCTTCGCATTGTAGACTAAAACGCTACCTAATAGGTTGCACCCCAGCTAATGTACTCAAATACTTCTATTTACCATTTACTTAACAGAAATGCATCCAGCTAACATCCTAAATGAAAATATTTTAGAAATTTTCCAGATTCAATCAGAACCCAAAATAACGTATAATCTAGTACATCCACTACTTCATATCTAATAAAGAAAACCTCCATTGGACGCATATCAATGCTCAGATAATTATTCAATTTTTATCATTTACGTATAACGAAAAATGTTTCCCCAAAACTAAAAGTAGCAACAGGGTGTAACTAAAAATCATAGAATTTAATTAAAACTCGTTTCAGATCCGCTTTACAACTTAACGTTCTCAGCACAAATTCATTAGATAAAATTTAACCGCATAACCACAACTTAGATAATGCTGCTTCCTGTTACAAGAAAAAAAACCTGGCCACTGTCACTGCACATTAAATTTTTATCTAGAAAGGAAGAGACGATTACAAACCTAATCGGATAAGATGAGAGCCAATCCACCATAAGAGGCGAACTACTGCACCAAAACAGAAGAACAAGACCAACCTACCACCTAATCCCTTACCAACCACTAAAACGGCTTTTCATAAATTATGCAAAATCTGCGAACTCCCATGAAACTCATAAGTGATTCAGACACAACTAACTAGCGCCCTCATCATTTAACCAAGTTTGCTATAAGCTTCCACGAATTCGAGATTCAAGTGCGGTACGACCATCATCATCATTCGTCTTTCTTAATGAGATTGAATTCAGGTATTTTAGCTGGAAATTGCATTTAGTCCTGGATAATCCAGTCCGGGAGCATCAAACTACTCAACCATCAAAATCAAACAAACAAAGAGAATAATCCAACATGGTAGTGTCCTGTTCTCTGGACAGTTCTGCACAGAGTAAACTACCAATCGTTAGAACTCAAGGAACCATGCATCTAGACGATGAATGATCCAAGTTCCTATCAGAAACAGATACATAGTACTTTGCCCTGATAACATACCGAAAGATGCAAGGATTACACCGAAGTATTGATATTACATCAGCCCCACATCATCAGCTTTACATCATTAACGTCCAACGATCGATAAATCATCAGAAATCAAGGACAAACGAAATCCTTCGATCCATACTCTCCTACAACCGCTTCTAATACATCAATGATGTTCCCGAAATTTCACATCCATAAACAAGCCATAAGGATGTCCACATCAGAGTTAAGTAAAATACAAAAGAAGACGAAAAAAAAAGTTGTACATCACAGGACATGCAGCACAAGAGAAGTTTCATAAAGTCGTTGCTCGATAGCCTCTGCAGCGAAATATACACACGTATATCCCTGCTCGAAAGGAATACACTGATGCTGCTGTTTCTCATATAATACAGCCTGACGAAAGGATTGGTCAGCATCAGAGGAGTCATCTTGCAAAATGTATATGGAAAGCTGTTTTATAAGATCGTCTGTCGCACGAAAAGGAACGTGTGTTTTTAAAGGGGAGCTAACAATCTAGACGTACTATTACAGAAGTTTTTCTAGGACTAAACACCCATTGTGACAAAACCTTTTACAATTGCTGACAATTTATATTCGAGAGAAGGACTAGTTAGAAAATAAAAAAAAACTAAGATAACTGCAAACAAGTTTTTCTAGTTTCATGAGGTCGATATTCTCGAAGGGAACGGTTCTTCAGTTTGTGTTCTTAAAGCGGAGCTATCGTGAAAAATTTGTGATGAAAAATCTCTGTTTTCAAGCTGAACCTTTAAAACACTTCTTATCATGAAGTACACGCAAAGGACCGATTTCGATAATAGCTGACAAATTACTTCACATAGCCAAAGGAAAGATTCGACTTGTAAGATTGATACTCGAAGGAATTCTGCTTTAAAGGGGACCTACTGAAATCTGAAAAAAGATTTTACAGAGGTGGAAATACGTGAACATCTAAAATTGCGGACCCCTTTTTTTTAATTCATAATAAAAGGAGGGGAATGAAATTTGTATCATTAAAAAGGTATTGTGCAATAGATTGTACTGTGCCGTAAATGGTAATGTGCCATAGAGCATAGTACTGTGACATAGATGGTACTGTACCATAGATTGTACTGTGCCATAGACGGTACTGTGCCATAGATGGTGCTGTGCCATAGATGGTTTTTTTTTACAGAATGACCTGTGTTATAGGCAATTTCGGCCTTTATGTGCAATGCACAAACACAGTCATGGAGGGAAGGAATGGGATTGGGAAGGTTGGGGAAGGGGAGTGAGAACGACCGTAGCGAGTGGAGAAGCTGGTATATTGCTCAGTTGTACTGGCTGCTCACTGACAAATATTTGCAGATTTATGGGGGACTGAATGATAGAAAGCGAACAGAAACCATCTACTGAGTATCTAGGCCTTCTTGAAGTGGAACTGTTTCACTTTTACACCGTTTCCCCATTTTATTTATTGCGAATAATTTTTTATCACCAGTAGCAACTGAAAAATTTGCGCTTAAAAAAATCCCGTCTCAAGTGGGAATCAAACCCACGACCTATTGACTGAGAAGCAAGCACGCTGCCCACTACGCCACGGAAGCCTTCTACTGTACCATAGATCGGATTTCAGAACTACAATTGTTCTTTGCTGCTTGAATTCGGTGATCGAACCAGTAGATCCAATGCGTTGTGAAAATATAAAAAAGGTCGAATTATATGCCTAGTATTAGGCGAATTCATATTGAAAGTTGTTTTACATACACAATTGGTCGAATTTCGACCATACGCGATACTAGTTATTCTTGATATATTTGTCACTGTCCGCAAATCTCCAACAGTCGTCTTCTTTGTTTGGGCTCTAGATTCTTTTCAGTACTAGGGACCTCAGAGGCGTCAACATTCAAGCCTGCTTCGGTTATCAAATCGAACCAAGTGGTTAACACAGGACGAGTAAAATTCATCTCATAATGAATACTTATACTTCTACAATGATACTACAGCCCAAATCAAGCCTTGGCCTCCTGATCTTCAGGTTCCTTGACGTTTTTCATTATTTATTGTGGAAGGGTTGTTAGACCATCGCACAACCCTCTATCTTCGAATTTTTCACTTTCGTAGATTGAAGTGACCAAAGTACACCCAAGCAGGCAGTGTGCTGGAATTATGCGTCGACCGGGATTTGAACTCGCGACCTTCGCATTGTTGACCAACACGCTACCTACTAGGCTACACCCAAGCTATCTCATAATAAATCAGGGGGAGTACAATGGACCCAACTAGATGGCCCCAGTGCATTGTGGTCCCACGAAACCATCCTCCTACAAGCTAAACCTAAACCTATTCTTGATAGATTTGTTGTCCAAAAAAAAAGAGTTCGATTAGAATGGATCAGTATCCGGCACAGCTGGAAGGAGTTTCCTTTGAGAAGCAAAGATTGGGTTAAGTCCAAATGAAGAAGGATGTGGCTGCAATAGGTTAGGACTAATTCCGAAAAGTTGGATTCTGTTCCAAGAACTTAGAAATCTGGCAAAGAAACGGTCTTAGTGAAGCTGCCACCTCATTATAAGGAATCGCCTGAAGTGGAACAAACCTGATAACCACGTTATCCTAATTAGGAAACCCTGTGCGATCCAGAATAGAAGACCAAAAGGCATATGTTTAACGTCTAAATATTCCTGTCACCCCCGGACTACTTGTTATCCCCGCATGATATTTCCGACTTCAAAAGCGAACTCCTTGTTATATTGCAGCTTCCCCAAAATTCTTTCCAAAACTGTATAAGCATGAAGACTGGATTAGAAAGACCTCTCACTTAGCAGAAGGAAAATACAGTAAAAATGAAGCTATCCAACTTCCGTAGTTCGGAACTGGATGAATCATGCCAAACTAATACTTCTCCACCCCAAGCTAAATTATTAAAAAAACCAACTCACCATTTCATTTCAAACGCAATTTTAAAGCTGGAAATGATCAATCCTGAGTGAGTAATCCATTTCCTAATCCCAAAAAAAAAAACAAATTCGGTTTTTGAAAAAAGCGCGCCAAAAATTATACCACACAAGATTGGGCACAGAAAATTTTTTTTGTAAGAAATTTTAACACTACACAACCGATTTATTCTACACTTTTTTTTCTTTTACAATTTTTCCTTATTTTTTCTTTTATTTATTTTATTTTTTTTATTTATTTCTTAAATTTTTTACTTTTTTCTTAAACTTTTATTTTATATAGAAAAAAAACTTAACAACAAACTTGTACACCACATTATTTTTTTTTATTGCTTATCAATTTTTTATTTTTTTATTTTCTTCAGAAATACGTAGAACGAACTTTTTTGCACGAATTTTTCGCGTAATTTGCCGCAACAAACAATCGAAATAAATTTCTTACTTTCAAAACTCGAATGAAATTTTCCGATAGACTTCGAATTTTATCGACGTGAGAAATTGAATTGGAAAAAAATTAAAATCTTGTAGCAAAAAAAAACGAGAGGGAAAAATTATATTATTAATAATTTTTTAACCAAGATAATTTACAAGATGGTTCTCATGTGTGTTTTGCTTGGATGAATCCTCCACACAGTACGAAATTGCACGGAGCAAAATGAAAACACACCCAGATCGTTTGAACGGCGCGACGTCACTAACTGACTGATAGAAGTAAGAATTCTCGTGTCTCTCTGTTGTGCTGCCTGGGTCGGGGTTTTTTTTTTGCTCATCACAGTTTTGTTCTTCTCGTGTGCCAGTTACCAGTTTGTTTCCGATTTAGTAACCGTGCCGGGAGAGTTGTACCTTAGCGCTCTTGTCCTGCTGGACCATTATGATCGCGGAACGGAACATCGGATGTTAAATTCTCACTGCACTTCTGCAAAGCGCCCCGGTTTCTGTAAATCGGAAACGGTCCGAAAACTTTCGCTTCCTGTAATTCCATTCGTTTCGATGAGGAGCAGATTACCTTCAATCAGTTTCTCTCTCTCTCTCTCTCTCTTTCCATTCCCCAATCTGGATTCGATTTGAAACGAAACATCTGCATGGAGTTTGCGCCAATCCAGCATTTCTCATCTCTCTCCAAAAAATTTCTCTCAAAATTCATCGGCTGCGATGAATTTTTGGAAGGAAAATCGCTCTCCGGCGGTGGAATTAATTGCACGGCCAGGGGAATACTTTGAAAACGAAATTGATTTATTGTTTTGGTAGCTTCTGGTGCGATTGGTGCGCGCTTAGTTGCACTGTGCATTCGATGATGCTGCAGACACATTGCACCGGAAATGGAGATGGCACGACGGCAGGTATGCAGAGGCTGCAGTTGTGCTCGCGCTGTAGGCTTTTGCGATTAAATTCGAAATGTAGGCCATGGGCCGTCGTCATCGGCGTGGCGGAGGCTCTGGCTTTCAGCTGTTTTCTGAAGCAGGTCGATTTGTGCAGCAGTGTGCAGAGCAGGCAGAGAAACCGAGCAAGCGGCAGGTAACAGAGGTAATTAGTCACCTGATGGATGATGATGTGATGAACCATGATGCAATTACAAACCTGGAGCGAGTGTGTTTATTGTTCTAATGGTTGTGGTTGGCCAATTAGATGTTTTCGTGGAAGAATAGAGCGAACGAAGTAATTCCTGTTTACGTAACTTCGGTAATTTTGATTTGACGAAATTTGAAGGAGAGGTGTTGAAAATTGACAGGAACTTTCTTAATGAGATGAGAATCTTCGCAAAACAATTTCTCATGTTGCAAAAGGTTAATAATGAGCACATGCCCTACCTATGGAACGAAACGCCCCAAAAATTGCATAGGATCAACAGCGAGTCTATAGAGTGCTTAAGCAAGAGATGTAGGGCTGGAAAGACCTGTTATTTGAGAGTTCTCAAATGTTGACATTTATCGTCTATAAACGCGGGAAATTTACCATGGAACGCTACACAGTCGTTGAATTTTATTACGAAAATTGTTATTACGGAACGTAACTTGACCCCGATTCCCAGTCACCTACCATCAGCATATTCCCAGACATTTACCTGGCTCAGGAATACCGATCGGGTCAGCATATTTCTGGAACTTGACCCCAAGAATACGACCGGCACTTGCGACGCCAGCTTTTAATTTCAAATACAGTCAAACTTCCATAACTCGAATCACCATTCTCCACAAAAATAGTTCAACTTATAGAGACTTCCGAGTTACAGTGCCGAAAAATAAAAAAGCACCACCACGACATTTTTTCTATTTGTTAAAAAAAAACATTTCGTGTCGAAAATTGTTTGTACATTGCTGATAAATATATCACACAACATGTTAACTTTCCGCAGAAAACAGTTTATTGTTCATAATGATAACGGTTCTTTTCAATTTAAGTGATTTTCAGAGAAAAATGCAAAATAGAAGGAAAAACATAATAGCACCACTGACAATTCTGTTGAAGAGCGCATTAGTTGAGTTTATTAATTTGACCCCTGTACAAGTTAAAGTGTTCTTGTTCGGTTTTCCTTAGTTTTCACACAAATTTAATAGTAAATGGGTCGCGGAAAGCATTTTAGTGTTGAAAAAAGAGGCTTTATTCGAAAACTTATTGCAGTTGGTTAAGCTTATAGCGAAGTGCGTCATTTTGTTGGATGTTCAAACAAAATGATACGCAATGCCATAACTTTCCAAGAAAAAGCTGAAACACGTGGACGTAAACGCGCCATATCGAAGTTGCTTGAAAATCGGTTGATCTGCCAGAGCAAGAAGGAGTCTTTTAAGCCAGCAACTGAACTGAAAAAGGATCTCAATATAGCTGCAACGGTGCTAACAGTTCGTAATCGTTTAAGACATCACAATTTAAAAGCCTGTAGCCCAAGAAAAGTTCCATTCCTAAGTGCGAAGCATTTAGCCAAACGTATTGAGTTTGAAAAAGAACACCTGAAATGGCAAGTTGAAAAATGGAGGAAGCTCTTATGGTAAGACAAGAGCAAAATTGTTCTGTATGGCGGAAAAGGCTCTCGTTCATACGTCAGTCGCCCTCCGAATGTAGAATACAATCCTCAATACACATGTAAAACCATTAAACATGGGGCTCAAGAGTAATGGTGTGGGCTTGCTTTTCGCATTATGGCATAGGCCCAATACATTGGATAAAAACAAGTATGGACCAACATGTTAACGTTGAAATAATTGAAAAAATGATGCTACCTTATGCAGAGTACGAGATGGTTTTGCTTTGGGTCTTTCAACAAGACAACGACCGCAAACACACCAGCAAGAAAGCGAAGAAATGGTTCAGAGGGCATTCAGTGAACGTCATGGAGTGGCCTGCGCAGTCATCAGATTTCAATCCTATTGATAATCTGTGGGCTAATGTAAAAAAAGCAGTTGCTGCTACCAAGCCAACCAGCAACGAATCACTTTGGAATGTGATTAAGGAGTCCTGGAGCGAAATTTCGCTAAGTCGATACCAGAGCTTGGATTCAATGCCAAAACGTTGTGCAGCCGTTATTTCCAATAAAGGTAACGCAACTAAATATTAAAACTGAAAGACGTCATCAGCTGGAACAGATAACTATTGCAAACTAGTAAAACTAATTCATTTTATCTATTTTTTTAACTTTAAGTGGACCTTGGAATTGTGGTGCAATTTTTTTTTCGCCTTATTTTTATGTTTTTACAAGATTTTGTTAAATAGCTTTCAAACGGTAAATAAAACCTTAAATATTTTTATCACACTATTTTTATAAAACTTTTTTACTTTTAAAAATGTGTTCATTAGTTATTTAAACTAACTAATAGAATTACAATGCCTTTCGAAAGATTGTTTGTGACGTTGGTGCTATAATTTTTTTCGCAGCTGTATATATAGAACAGTTTACCAAACCAGCGGATTTATTAAAAGACACTACAATTACTACTATTACTATTCCCCGCAAGTAGTTGTAGGATGAGGTTTTAACAATTCCTGCAACTACCTTTGGAGACTAGCGACTCCACGGACCTGAGCTAACTATCCCCCTGTGGGATGGGAGCTGCAGAATTCACCAACAGCCAGTCCTGCTTGCCCTAAAAATGGCAAATGGACACTCACTAGATCATGGGCTTATCAACCGTGACCTAACTGATACGAGAAACGGATACAGCGCCTCGGATACGGACTGATTCTATGGTAACGACTTTTGGCATTCGAAAACGGACTATGGTTGACTTCTGGAACGTTCGAACATTGAATGACGGGGGAAGAGCTGGAGTTACTCGATCCTTGCACCGCCAATCAGTGATCGACCGTGAAACGGAGGACTATAACATCCAAATCTTGGGCTTGAGCGAGGTCAGGTGGAGAGGATCAGGAGAAGAACGAACCCCTAGTGGAAGCACTATTCTGTACATTGGCCCTGAAAGTAAAGCCAAAAATGGCATGGCGTTCGTCCTTACACCGAGAGCGAGAAACAGTCTCATTAGCTGGGAACCAATTTCGGATAGGATTATCGTCGTCAGGCTCAGGACCAGTGTCAGAAACGACACAATTCTGCAGTGCAACTAATACCGCAACATCTGGTGACAAAGAGGAGTTTTATAGCCAACTGAGTGCCACCTTCGAACGTGTTCCAAGAGGTGATATTATTATCATCTCAGGAGATATGAACGGCCAGGTTGGATCAGACAACACTGGACTAGAACACGTCATGGGTAGGCATGGTGACCCTTGGGTCGACGCGTCACGATTAAGAGACCCGAAAACGGCGAATTATTTGTGGAGTTTTGAAGTACTCGGCAAATGGCCATCGGAGGGACCCTTTTAACCACACAAGAATCATCATAAAACATCTTGGGTTTCCCCTGATGACCATTTGGCTATAAGTCGCCGATGGAAAAGATGTCTCCTCGATGTGCGAGCGAAACGTGGAGATGACGTGGGGAGTGATCACCACTTGATGGTTGCCTGCTTGAGATTGTGTACAGCAGCTATCCGACGACCACTAATTCTTCAAATGAAGCGCAAGCTTAATCTGGATAAACTCAGAGATTCCAACGAAAAACGCGAATACACTACTATTCTACACAAAAAGTCATCCACATTGGGTGAATATGAAATGCGCACACTGGACGCCAATTGGGAGGCAACCAGAAACACTTTTCTAACTAGTGCTGAAGAATCTGTGGGATATGTGCAAAGCGGTGAGAAACCCTGGATGTCGCAAGACACATGGGACAAAGTTGGCAATCGGAAAAAAGCCAAATTGGCAATCATCTCTCAACCCGATGTCAACCAATGAACGCCTGACTTGAGGCAGAACTACCGCGAAGCTCATATACAGCTTAAAAAGGCTGTTAGACGCGACGAGAGAAAGGCCATTACAGATCTGGCAAACAAGATAGAATCTGCGCCTCGCCTTGGGGATATGGGTTCACTATTTAAAGAAGAGATAGTTTCCGCCATTCGGTCAATGGCGGGAAGGAAAGCTCCAGGTATAGACGGACTACCAACCGAACTCCTCAAAGTGGACCCGGAAATAACAGCCGATATACTCCTCTCACTCTTCACTAAGGTGTGGAATGATGGAAGATATCCGACTGAATGGAAGGAGGGCGTCATTGTGAAAATTCCGAAGAAGGGCGACCTTCGGGATTGTGGCAATTGGCGTGGTATATGTCTACTTACTGCCGTATCAAAAATTATGGCTAAGGTAATTCTCAATAGGATTAGTGATGTCGTCGAGAGCACTCTCGAAGTTTATCAGGCTGGATTCCGTAAAGGGTCGTCTTGTACCGACCACACAAATACCCTACGGATAATATTAGAGCAGTCAGCTGAAATGGGTTCGCCACTACATCTCATGTTTGTAGACTTCGAGAAGGCTTTCGACAGCGTTAAGCGAGATTACATATGAAATGCTTTGCGTAGGAGAGGTATTCCAGATAAGGTCATAGCTATGATTAAAGAATCCTACGAAGATGCAAGGTGTCGCGTCTTGCATAGAGGAGAGCTGTCCGAGAGCTTTCCTGTGCGAACGGGTGTCAGACAAGGCTGCATATTATCACCAGCCCTGTTTCTGGTGGTAATAAATGACATCTTGAAAGCTGCACTGGAAGGTGGGGAAGGTAAAGGTCTTCAATGGAGACTATTTAACATCTTAAGTCACCTTGATTATGCTGATGACGTGTGTTTGCTTGCACATACCCGTTCGGACTTAGAGTCAAATGTTCGCTCGTTGCATTCTAAATGCAAAGAGGCGGGACTGAAAATAAATGTGCGTAAAACCAAGTACATGCACATGGGTTCGAACGCAAACACACCGATTGTTCTTGATGGACAGGATGTGGAAGAGGTGCAAGATTTTTGCTATCTCGGAAGCATTGTCAGCATGGACGGCGGAGCCGAAAAGGATGTTGAGGCACGGCTAAATAAAGCTCGTCAGGCCTTCGGTATCCTTTCCCCTTTCTGGAGGTTAAGAGAGATCTCCCTTCGCACGAAGCTGCGAGTTTTTGACGCATGCGTCAAATCCGTGTTGTTATATGGTTGTACTACGTGGAAAGTGACCGTTCGACTTACCAAGAAACTACAGACTTTCGTAAACCAATGCCTCCGGCGCATTTTAGGAATATTCTGGCCAGAAGTAATCTCCAACGACGAACTTTGGAGTACAACTCGCCAGACTAAAATAGGTATTGAGATTCAACGGCGAAAGTGGCAGTGGATCGGTCATACTTTGAGGAAACCAGAGCAAAACATCGCAAAACAGGCTCTGGATTATAACCCTCAAGGAAGACGTCGGGTTGGTCGACCATGTAACACATGGAAGCGAGCAGTTGAGCAGGAGGCCAGAGGAATAAACAAGTCCTGGCAACAGCTTAAAGCCGACGCTCAGGATCGCGCCTTGTGGAAGAGAGTTGTTTCTGTCCTATGCCCCTATAGGGGGTCTTAACAGGAATTTGATTGATTGATTGATTCAAAATAATGAAACAGTTGACGAACAGGAATTTCACCGCCAACCACCTGGTGAGAGATGTCAACGGAACTCTCCTTAATATGAGTGAACACCAGTTGTGGCGATGGAAGGAATACTTCTCTGATATTTTAAATGTCTTGTCAGAGGAAGATATTTCAGAAACAGAACTACTACCAAACATCCAACCGCAACAGTCCTCTATTAGGGACGATCCCCCACAAAAGGAAGAGATAGTTTCCGCCATTCGGTCAATGGCGGGAAGAAAAGCTCCAGGTATAGACGGACTACCAACCGAACTCCTCAAAGCGGACCCGGAAATAACAGCCGATATACTCCTCCCACTCTTTACTGAGGTGTGGAATGAAGGAAGATATCCGACTGAATGGAAGGAGGGCGTCATTGTGAAAATTCCGAATAAGGGCGACCTTCAGGATTGTGGCAATTGGCGTGGTATATGTCTACTTACTGCCATATCAAAAATTATGGCTAAGGTAATTCTCAATAGGATTAGTGATGTCGTCGAGAGCACTCTCGAAGTTTATCAGGCTGGATTCCGTAAAGGGTCGTCTTGTGCTGACCACACAAATACCCTACGGATAATATTAGAGCAGTCAGCCGAAATGGGTTCGCCACTACATCTCATGTTTGTGGACTTTGAGAAGAGCGTTAAGCGAGATTACATATGGAATGCTTTGCGTAGGAGAGGTATTCCAGATAAGGTCATAGCTATGATTAAAGAATCCTACGAAGATGTAAGGTGTCGCGTCTTACATAGAGGAGAGCTGTCCGAGAGCTTCCCTGTGCGAATGGATGTCAGACAAGGCTGCATATTATCACCAGCCTTGTTTCTGGTGGTAATAAATGACATCTTGAAAGCTGCACTAGAAGGTGGGGAAGGTAAAGGTCTTCAATGGAGACTATTTAACATCTTAAGTCACCTTGATTATGTTGATGACGTGTGTTTGCTTTCACATTGCCGTTCGGACTTAGAGTCAAATGTTCACTCTTTGCATTCTAAATGCAAAGAGGCGGGATTGATAATAAATGTGCGTAAAACCAAGTACATGCACATGGGTTCGAACGCAAGCACACCGATTGTTCTTAACGGACAGGATGTGGAAGAGGTGCAAGATTTTTGCTATCTCGGAAGCATTGTCAGCGTGGACGGCGGAGCCGAAAAGGATGTTGAGGCTCGGCTAAATAAACTTCGTAAGGCCTTCGGCATCCTCTCCCCTTTCTGGAGGTTAAGAGAGATCTCTCTTCGCACGAAGCTGCGAGTTTTTGACGCATGCGTCAAATCCGTGTTGTTAAATGGTTGTACTGCGTGGAAAGTGACCGTTCGACTTACCAAGAAGCTACAGACTTTCGTGAACCAATACCTCCGACGCGTTTTAGGAATATTCTGGCCAGAAGTGATCTCCAACGATAAACTTTGGAGTACAACTGGCCAGAATATAATAGGTATTGAGATTCAAAGGCGAAAGTGGCAGTGGATCGCTCATACTTTGAGGAAACCAGAGCGAAACATTGCGAAATAGGAAGAAGAACAAGGAAGGCCTAGGGTTGGTCGACCATGTAACACATGGAAGCGAGCAGTTGAGCAGGTGGCCAGAGGAATAAACAAGTCCTGGCAACAGCTTAAGGCCGATCCTCAGGATCGTGTCTTTTGGAAGAGAGTTGTTTTTGTCCTATGCCCCTATGGGGGCTCTTCACAGGAATTTGATTGATTGATTGACAATTACTACATATGTATATTCAATTCACATTTTTATTTACTCCATATTAAGTACTACATAGTTACAGTGGGTTAAAATAATTAGTAATTTGTGGCTGAAAATTTCCTTTTGCTTTATTATTTTCAATAAAAAGAGATTCCAGTTTATTTAAATCCTTGTAGTGTTCATCAGTTGCGTTTTAATTCGTTTGTAAATATAGATTCAAATTTCTCAAGGAATCCGCTATATCATTCGTACAAGGCTGTTGAATAAATTCTTCTTTGGAACCCTCGTCATCACTTTCCACTGCAATTAAAGTCTGAGTCACTGATTCAGAATTATAATTCTCAATAATATCATCATTTGTAAGAAAATCTTCTATACAAATTTCATTGTCCATCTCAATATAATCATCAAGAGTAGCATTGGAAGTTATATTATTCAACGATATTCATACTCCGTAATCAGTTTGTATCAAGCTCCTTTCCTGATCAATATTATTTAAGAAAATTAAAGGTATGTTATCCTCTTCATCCCATGTAGAATGCTGACCAAATCCAGGTTTTTTACAGCAATTCGCAATTGTTTGATTTTTGACGTCAATATTCCATGCTTTTGTTTTGTGGTTAATGCAATCCAGAAATGTAACATCATGTTTTTCTTTGTCTCTAAGCGCTTTAGTGCTTCTTTTAAGATTCTACTTCAATAGTGACACTTTAAATTTTGAATTACTCCCTAGTCAAGCGGTTGCAATTTGCAGGTCGTATTTTGTGGAAAAAAAGTCAATTCAATAGATTTCAATTTTCTTTGTAAGTCTTTTGGATGGGCGGGACAATTATCAATGAATTATAAAACTTTTCGTACAGCGCGTAAAAATTGTTTGTCTAATTTGCAAATCCATTCTTCAAAAAGTTTTCCGGTCATCCACGCCCTGGAGTTTGATTTATAATCAACGGGTAGCGACTTAACCCCACGAAAGCAACGAGGCTTGCTACTTCTGCCAATCAAGAGAATTTTCAATTTTCCTGTTTCATCCATATTTGCTCCCAACAATAATGTAACTCGCTGCTTACTATGTTTGCAACTTGGTTACAATTTCGATTAGACTATACCAATCTTGAGATTTGTAGAGTCCTATAATTTATCTTTAATTCAGACTCCCTTAATGGAAATATTTCCATTTCGTATGTCTACTGGCAATTTCACAACGGTTTTGGAATTGCTGGGGATTGTGTATTTGTTTGATACAAGAATAAATTTGTAATACAAAGGTATTGTTGAGTTTTTCGTGACAATAACTTATTTGCAATGTCGACCTTGGCTCCTAGAGCTTCTAGTGCGTCTACTCCTAGTAGGCCGTCGAAATACCCGTGAAATCTAAAGATCAAAAATCGTATTTCAACCGGTAAAGCGCAATCTTACGACACTCTAGATGAAATAGATTTTTTTCTGATCCCAAGAAATTTTGTATGGGGAGTGTTAGAAGCGGTGATAGCATTGAACTAATTTTTTCCCCATCATGCTAAAGTACCTATAAAACGATTTGTACAAAATGCTTACTCCAAAAATGGAATAGGAGCTGAGAAAATTAATGTGTTAGATTTAGTGAAAATGTGCAGTTTGTATGGGAGGTGGTAGAAAGAGTGGGGAGATTTTAGTGATTTTTTCAGAAATAACTAAGAATATCATAAAATTGACATCTCTTAAATTTTAGACCAGTAACATTCATACTTTTCAAGAAAATAGATTTTTTGTGAAGTTGTGAAACTGTGTCATATTGTATGGGAGGGGGTAGAAGCAGTGAAGGTAATCAAATATTTTTTTCTGATCCTAGTGATAATGCTAAATAAGTATTTATCACAAAATGTGAGCTCGCTAAATGTTATATGTTGTGAGAAAATCAGCTTAGAGCATTTCATGAAAAATTGTAGTTTGTATGGGAGGGGTTGGAAGGAGAGGGAGCACGCAAATAATTTTTATACTGTATATTGAAATCATTATGTAATATAAGTAATATATCCTGAAATTCGAACAAATACATTTATAGTCGAATTGCGAAATTGTGCCATTTTGTATGGGAGGGGGTAGAAGGGGTGAAGCTAATCGTCTAATTTTTTTTAGACTTACTAACAATTTTAAATAAATATTTAGTGCACAATTTCAGCTCGCTAAATTTTATACGCACTGAGTAAATGGCTTAGAGTAATTCATGACAAGTACAGTTTGTATGGGTGGTGGTAGAAGGAGGGGAAGGACACGCATAATTTGTATACGGTAGATTGCTATTATCATAAAAGTAACATATTCCAAATTTCAGACCAATAGCTTTTATACTTTTCGAGCAAATCCGTTTATTGTCAAATTGCGCATTTGTGTCATTTTGTATGGGAGGGGGTAGAAGGAGTGGGGGATGTAGCCCATTCACGAACTTACAGTTACTTTTTTCCTAAAAATGACACACAACAATTTTTAGCACAGTAGCTATTTAAATATATTTAAATAAATCGTTAATTCTTTATATTAGGTTGTTCCAGATAAAATGGCGACTTTGCTAGTGAAATTTCAAATAACTTTAACTCTTATAAAACTTAATCTTATTAATTAAAATAGGTACCAGCAGATGCAATACACTTCTCCAGATATAAGAGCGTTTATGTCAGTTTCGTAGAATTATGACTTTCTAGACAGAAGGCAGTTTCGATGGCTGTTTAACTGTTACATTGTTTCTACGCCAAAAAAAATGGTCCAAATGTTTAAAAAAGTGGTAATCGGTTGGCGAGAGGTCTGACGAATATAGTGGATGAGGAAGAGTCTCATACTGCAACTCGTTTAATTTTTTGACCGTTATTCTTGATACATGAGGCCGTATTTTGCTGAGTAAGTTCATGCGGAACCCACTTATTAAGCTCTTTGACTTTTCCATGCTGTTGCAAGTGCCGGGAAAATGTCGAATAGTGTACATCCCGTTTATCTGCAATGTCCCTTACAGTTTGGCGTGAGTCAGACTCTACTAGTAAATGCAGCTCGTCGTTGTCTATCGATGGTCATGGGTGACCATAACGCTCAATTTGAAGGGTCAAATCTCCTGATCGGAATTTTTTGAACAA
This sequence comes from Chorisops tibialis, assembly GCA_963669355.1. Classification (NCBI taxonomy): domain Eukaryota; kingdom Metazoa; phylum Arthropoda; class Insecta; order Diptera; family Stratiomyidae; genus Chorisops; species Chorisops tibialis. Next base: position 162,336,153 of record OY770263.1, on the reverse strand, counting down.
TTGCTGTGTGGTCCGTTCGCTTATTGTGTCAGTTCCAAATGCCCTGTTGATGTTTTTGGTTGCCTCCCTTGCGTTGTGGCCAAGTTTGAACTCGTAAAGAAAAAGTTGTTGATTCAATTCTATGTTTTTTTTCATTTTTTTTCTCTCCGATCTCAATGAAGTCCAAAACTGAAATAATTCCATGACCAAATGTAGAAATGTTTATAGTTCAATATTCATTACTACCAGAGCCACCTGGCGACAATTTGAGACATGAAAATCGCAACTAACTTCACTTTATTGTGAAAGTCGCCATTTCATCTGCAACACCCTAATACTTTCTAGCATTTTGACTTGTCATCAATAAAGTAAAATGTATTAATAAATAGGTAACAATGTTGCTATTTCGAAATAATAAAACATTTTCTTTAAAACGAAACGGCAACTTGAATTATTTAGCTATTAGTAACTTTTATTTGGGTGTACGCTCAATTATGTGAGCAACTGTACATCTTATTTCCATTTCATTTGAACAGAAAAATTTCTGTCTGCAAACGTCTAACGTAACAATTCATCCGAGAAAATGACAGTGAATTCATTACAAAACGATTTCTTGTTCCCTTTTTTCGATAGTTTACGTTCAAATATCGGGTTTATTTTTAGTTTGTCCTTATTTTAATGATTAATTTTAAATTATAAAAATAATAAACTATAAAGTTATGTGGTGGAAAGTGCTTTTTTCGCGGTAGTGGATCACTACAGTAGCAAAACGCGCTAAATTGGCGGTCGTACGATGTTTACACGGATGGCGAGGTGAAAATCGGATTGTTGTTCCCGCAAAGTAAACAGGCACGCCGGGAAAATCGCTGTCATAGGGGTGCGATCTATTTTGTGTCGCGTTTCGATGTTCTCCCTTCCCAATTCGGTTTATCGGGCGGCTTGCACGTGCCACAAAGTGCCGCGCTACAAGGCATTCGTGTTGACTGGATTTCGATCATCGTTTTCGCCTTTTCATCGGCATCCATAGCCCAAGTTACCCCGATTGCGCGGAAACCCTCGAGCAGGAATTTGTTTTTGGCCTGTTTCCTGAATCTAAGGAAACGGAGTGATCAGTAGCTCCACTTACGCTGGAATCAACCCTACCGGCCTGGTTTTAATCTCGGTATGTACATATGTATCATATAAGTATTCTCTAGAAACGAGCACGTCGCATCGACCAAACTAACTGGCCGTTTTATTTATTTTTATTCGATTAGACCGCCGAACTCGAAATCTTCGCGGGCATGTTCTTCGAGGAGCAGGTCACCGTATTTGTCCTCAATCCTCCGACATTGCGTGCCCTTTCCGACTTCCGGTCCGCCCAAAACGAAGGCGATTTTCACTGGACGTCGCTTGAGAAGACATTCTTGGATGCCGCCGGATTGCAGAAAATACTTCGGCTTTCCTTTTCGTTCTCTGTTACTTTTTTCTGTGTGAGTTTATCGGACTTTGATAAAAAACTTTAAAGAATCGTAAAATTAAAACTCAATCGAAGACGACGACGGAATAGGTGAATCAGGAGCTTCGGGAAAATTGGGCTTAATTCAGATGCTTGTCGCACTCACGAGCTTACTTACTTACGATGGCGCTACAGCCCAAATCGGACTTTGGCCTCCTGAATACTTTGCCTCCATCCATCTCGGTTCAGTGACCGCGTCCTCCAGTTTGAAAATCTTAGCAGTGATTTGCTGTCTGCGTCAATCGAATCCTCCCAGCGCTTTCGTGGTTTTCCGACCGGTCTTTGTGCATTGACTTCCCTTTTATTGTGCGTTTGGGAATTCTTCCGTCATCCATCCGCTCCATATGACCAGCCCATTGTAACTTCTTAAATTTTATGAGGGGTGACACTTCTGGATTGTCGATGATGGCATACAATTCTCTATTGTATCGTATTATCCAGATCGAGTCTTCCGTTACAGCTCCGAGGATTCTTCTAAGGACCATTCTTTCAAAGGCGTTAAGTATTTTTTCGGACGCCTGAGTTAATGTCCACGTTTCGCTGCCATAGCTTAAATTTTGTTTTCCTGTGTACGTTCTTGTTTTTGATTATTGGAAGTACCGAATAATAAGTCTTGTGTGCCATCATTATCCTTCTTTTGATTTCAATGGGTTCGCTTCCATCCTTCAATAGGTTTGCCCCTAAGTATATGAAGTTGTCTACGTTTTCTAGGTTATAGTCTCCTACCGTAATATTTTGTCTGATTGGCGTCTTTTTCCTAGTTTGCATCAATTTTTGTTTTGCTTTCATTAATACGTAGTCCCACTTCCTTTGCTACCGAGTCAAGATTTACAAATACCTCCTTAGCACTCTCCAGGATATCTATATCGTCGGCATATGCTACGAGTTGTGTGGATTTGAAGTATAGTGTTCCCTTGGTGTCAACGGGAAGTTTCCGAACAACATATTCGAGTGTCAAATTGAACAGCATTGGTGCGAGGCCGTCACTTTACTTAAGGCCGTTGTCTGATTTAAAACTGGAAGTCAGATCGTTACCTAAACTGACTCGTGATAAAGACTCGGTCATTGTCATTCTTGTTTCCCAGTTTCGGTGAGACTTCAAACTCTAACATGATTTTATACAGTACGCGCCTGTCGTATGCATGTGTGAAGTCAACAAATATCTGGTGCACATCAATATTATATTCCCAGAACTTTTCCAGCACCTGTTTAACTGAGAATATCTGGTCCGTGGTCGATCGTCTAAAACCGCCGTGGTATTCATCAATTACTTTGTTAGCATAGGGCTTAATTCTCTTTTTCAGAATTTTCGTCAAGACATAAGGCGTACACAACAGAAATATTTCTCGGTAGTTTCCGCGGCAGAGTTTGCCACCTTTTTTATAAATTGAATATATGATGCTCTTGCGCCAATCTTCAGGAAGTGTTTCTTGCGTCCATATGTCCGTGACTAATCTATGTAGGAGATGCGCTATGCAGGTGTCGCCGGTTTTCAGAAGCTCAGCTGGAATTTGATCAGTGCCCGGCGTTTTGTTAGCTGGAATTTGATCAGTGCCCGGCGTTTTGTTGTTTGGGTGGTTCCTCAGGGCTGTTTTTACTTCTTCGCGTGTGGGAGGACTCAAAGCGGATCCTTTCGCAGCTGTTACATCAGCTATACCTCCAATTGTGTCTGTTGCTGCTGTTCGTGCTGGTGATGGGCTCGCATTAAGAAGATGTTCAAAGTATTGCGCCCATCTTAATTTTGTATCTTCCGCATTATTTAGAATGTTCCCTTCTGCATCTTTGCAGAGGGTCGTTTTCGGTTGGTACCCCCCTTCTTTTAACAAGGGAACACGCGGCTCCTGTGTTGTGTAATTTAAATTGTTCGTCCATGTTTTTAGTTTCGTCATTATTGTACTTCCGTTTTTTTTGTCTGCATGTTTTGTTTGCAAATCGTCTAAGATCATTCTATTTGTCCCGTTTGGCTCGTGTCGGCCGTTCTGTTAATATTTTGTAAGCCTGGTTTTTTCGGTCTAAGGCATCTTGGCATTCGTTCTCGAACCAGTCATTTCTTTTGCGCCGGGGTTGTTGTCCTATCACCTCATCTGCGACAGATGTAATGCTAACTTTGATATTTTGCCATATTTCTTTTATTGGCATGCTGGCGTTGTTGTTCAGTATTGGCGTTAAGTGCCTCTCTAAGGTTAATACGTATTTCGCAACTACTTTCTCGTCCTTGAGTTTTCCTATGTCGAATTTGGAAACCGGTTGTGTTTTTGGGTGTTGTCGGTTTGCGATTCGCCATCGGAACTTTGTCTTTACCAAATAGTGATCTGTGTGCAGCTGCAGGGCAGCCATTGCAACGTGGCTCTTGTGAGCTTGTGCATGTGCGCAAAAGCAGCACACCTCGAGTCCACTTTCCTCTTCTTTTTTCTTTGATCATCATCATCATCAATGGCGCGACAGCCCACATCGGGCCTTGGCCTCCTGAAGTCGTCGCCTCCAATCGTCTCGATCCAAAGACCGCGTCCTCCAGCTCCTAATTTTTAAGATGGCTTTGCTATCTTCATCAACCGAGTCTTCCCATCGCTTGCGTGGCTAGCCTACTAGCCGGTTACCACTCGCTTTGCCTTTCAGAGCACGTTTAGGGATTCTTCTGTCTTCCATTCGCTCTACATGGCCAGCCCACTGCAGTTTACGTAGCTTGATGAACGTTGAAGCTTCTGGCTCGTCGTAGAGTTGATACAACTCATGGTTGTATCTTATTCGCCATTCCGTTCCTTCCTTCAGGTTCCAAAATTCTTCGGAGGACCTTTCTTTCGAATGCGTTAACTGCTTTTTCGGAAGTTCGCGTTAATGTCCACGTCTCGCTGCCATAACAGAGCACAGGTCGTACAATAGCTTTATATATCCGCAGCTTATTGTTCCTGTGCACTTTCTTGGATTTCATTATTGGAAGTACCGAATAAAAGACGTATTTGCTAATATTATCCGTCGTTTGATTTCGTCTGTTTCATTACCGTCCTTTGTTAGATTAGCTCCAAGATATATGAAATTGTCCACATTCTCCAAATTATATTCCGCAATTGTTATGTTTTGTCTGATAGGCGCTTTCCTTCTTGTTTGCATCATTACTTTTGTTTTGTTTTCGTTAATTCGCAACCCGACTTCTTTTGCGGCGGAGTCAAGATTGATAAATACCTCCTTAGCACTAGGGAAGGATCTTGCTAGGATGTTAATGTCGTCAGCGTATGCTACTAGTTGGGTGGACTTGAATAGTAGTGTCCCGTTGGTGTCGACTGGGATTTTTCGGACAACATACTCTAGTGCCAAGTTGAAAAGCATAGGGGCTAGACCATCTCCCTGAATTAAACCACATTCCGTTCGAAAGCTGGTTGTGGAATCGGTTTGTATTCTCACTTGGGATTCAGTGTTCATCATTGTGAGTCTTGTTAGTCGGACTAGTTTTGGAGGAATTCCAAAGTCAAGCATGATTTGGTACAGTACGCTCCTGTCGATACTGTCGTATGCTTGTTTAAAATCTACGAAGATTTGGTGCACGTCTGTGTTATATTCCCAGCATTTCGCAAGCATCTGTTTCACCGAGAATATCTGGTCTGCTGTAGATCGTCCGGTTCTGAATCCGCCATGGTATTCGCCTATTTCATTAGACGCAGAGGGCAATACTTTGAACATCTTTTGAATCCCACCCCATTAGCACCGATCCCAAGAGACAACATTTCAATTGAAGCCTCAACTGACGAAGATGAACCATCATCGGCACTACCCACGCTTGCTGAAATCAAAGCAGCCCTATGTGACCAAAAACTAAACAAAGCGCCGGGAATTGACGAAATACCAGTTGAACTTCTGAAAAACGGTGGTAATTGTGTGGCTGAAATACTGCACAACATGATATGCAGAATTTGGACAGAGGAAATCATACCCGACGATTGGCGAAAAAATATTATATGTCCAATTTACAAGAAAGGAGACAAACTCTGCTGTGAGAATTACAGAGGAATATTATTGTTGTGTACGTCCTATAAAATACTGACAAAAATAATTGAACGTCGTCTTAAGCCCTATACTAATCAAATAATTGGCGAATACCAAGGCGGATTCAGAACCGGACGATCTACAACAGACCAGATATTCTCGGTGAAACAGGTGCTTGAGAAATGCTGGGAATATAACACAGACGTGCACCAAATATTCGTAGATTTTAAACAAGCATACGACAGTATCGACAGGAGCGTACTGTACCAAATCATGCTTGACTTTGGAATTCCTCCAAAACTAGTCCGACTAACAAGACTCACAATGACGAACACTGAATCCCAAGTGAGAATACAAACCGATTCCACAACCAGCTTTCGAACGGAATGTGGTTTAAAGCAGGGAGATGGTCTAGCTCCTATGCTTTTCAACTTGGCACTAGAGTATGTCGTCCGAAAAATCCCAGTCGACACCAACGGGACACTACTATTCAAGTCCACCCAACTAGTAGCATACGCTGACGACATTAACATTCTAGCAAGATCCTTCCCTAGTGCTAAGGAGGTATTTGTCAATCTTGACTCCGCCGCAAAAGAAGTCGGGTTGCGCATTAATGAAAGCAAAACAAAAGTAATGACGCAAACAAGAAGGAGAACGCCAATCAGACAAAACATAACAATTGCGGAATATAATTTGGAGAGTGTGGACAACTTCATATATCTTGGGGCTAATCTAGCAAAGGACGGTAATGAAACAGACGAAATCAAACGATGGATAATACTAGCAAATAAGACGTATTATTCGGTACTTCCAATAATGAAATCCAAGAAAGTGCACAGGAACAATAAGCTGCGAATTTATAAAACTATTATACGACCTGTGCTCTGTTATGGCAGCGAGACGTGGACATTAACGCGAACTTCCGAAAAAGCAGTTAACGCATTCGAAAGAAAGGTCCTCCGAAGAATTTTGGGACCTGTGAAGGAAGGAACGGAATGGCGAATAAGATACAACCATGAGTTGTATCAACTCTACGACGAGCCAGAAGCTTCAACGTTCATCAAGTTACGTAAACTGCAGTGGGCTGGCCATGTAGAGCGAATGGAAGACAGAAGAATCCCCAAACGTGCTCTTAAAGGCAAAGCGAGTGGTAACCGGCCAGTAGGCAAACCACGCAAGCGATGGGAAGACTCGGTTTATGAAGACAGCAAAGCCATTCTAAAAATTAGCAGCTGGAGGACGCGGTCTTTGGATCGAGACGATTGGAGGCGACGACTTCAGGAGGCCAGGGCCCGATTTGGGCTGTCGCGCCATTGATGATGATGATGATTTTTCAGGTCGCTTGTGAGACCTTAAACTTCTTGAGGGGGGAACGCCTTTACATTGACTCTACCTTTATTTATTTATTTAATTACAGCTTTAGCACAGGTAGCTCCAATAATGTAAGGCCGCCATTAACAAGAATTGTGCGAAATTTTATGTAGAAATAACAATTACGATATTATTATATGATTAAAAGGAAGTAATTGCAATGAGCAAAATAATAAACAAATCTAGGAAAGGGCGAATTAAAATAAACATTATGAAGTGCTCGAGGGTGGTAGAAAATATCACGTTTCCTCGTTGCAGGAGACACCCGGAATGATAGTTCGATAAGCAAAGGTGAAGTAGCGATACCGTTAGCGATTGTGTAGTGTACACTGGTCGATTAAAATACGTCGCTGATAAAGGGATGGAAGATCAAGTTCGGCCAAACAATTAGCATAAGAAAAATGCAGTATGTCAAAGCGATAGAATAAAGATCGAGTGGAGTTCCGTTGGGTATACTCAATAAGGGCAATATCATACTGGTAATGGAGATTCCAAATGGGAGAGTAGTACTATAAAATAGGACGAACTAACGTTTTAAACAGTAAAATAGTAACGGTTATACTCGAAAAGGATTTAGTGGAGCACAATATAAAATCAGAGAGGCGATAGGCTTTAGCTGAGATGCGTAAACTTTAATTTACTGTCAAATAGAACACCAAGGTCCTTATAAGTGTTAACCTCAGAAAGACGAGTCGGGTTAATTATGTAAGTGAAGTTAAGAGGGTTAAGTTGGCAAGTTAACTTCATGAACAGACATTTCTCTATGTTAAGATAAATGTGATTGTTAAGATACCACTCAGACAGAGAATAAAGGAAAGAGAATCGATTATTCGGAATATTTTGAAGTCGTCAGCATATAAAACACAGTTAAAAGATAAACATGATGGTAGGTAATTTATGAAAACAAGAAATAAGAGTGGACCGAGAATGGAACCCTGAGGTACTCCAGAATTCGCCAAAGTTCGTTAGCTGACATCGGGTTGGGAGATGATTGTTAATATGGCCTTTTTCCGATCGCCAAACTTGTCCCATGTGTCTTGCAACATCCAGGGTTTCTCACCGCTTTGCACATATCCCACAGACTCTTCAGCAGTAGTTAGAAACGTGTTTCTGGTTGCCTTCCAATTGGCGTTTGAAGAATTTGTGGTCATCACATAGCTGCTGTGCACAATCAATCTCAAGCAGGCAACCATCAAGTGGTGATCACTCCCCACGTCAGCTCCACGCTTCGCTCGCACATCGAGGAAACATTTTCCCCATCTGCGACTTAAAGCCAAATGGTCGATCTGGTTCTGAGTAACACCATCAGGGGACACCAAGATCTTTTATGGTGACTCTTGTGTGGAAAAATGGTCCCTCCGATGACCATTTGCCGAGTACTACAAAACTCCAGAAATAGTTCACCATTTTCGGGTCTCTTAATCCAAGGTCGTGACGCGTCGACCCAATGGTCATACCATGGATACAGCAAATGGCATCGATTTACGAGTACCTTTGAGCCATTTGGTCAAGCTACTGTAACAAGTAGTGGAGCAAACTGTTGGAGCCCTATCCTTGTCGTGATCGCCAACTTCGCAATCAAAATACAATTTGTAGGCAGATTTAAGGAGCGGAGAAAGTCGTTAAGTTAATTCCCCGCAAACATAGCAGAAGCTATCGGGACGATTTTTACACTCTCGTGGTACAGTAAATCATTTGGGAAGAAAGATTTCCGGATTTCCCACTGTTGCGCTTTATTAAAAGTGACGTTTCGGCATCTGCTGAGACCTTTATCAAACTGATCGACAACTACCGAAGACTCTGATTTTATACTGTTGGCATGTACATGATCAGAATTTGCGCGTGGGTCTAGTTGTTGCTGCCTTCGATCGCAGAAAAGGACGTGTAGGAGTTCTTTTAGAATAGTGGTTGAAGATCTCGAACATTCGGCAAAGGACTAGGGCTGACATGTAGCATTACTTCTCCTTAGCTGCTGTTCGTCCCAAACAGGGTCTGCATTGTCGATAATCTGGCCATGCTATTTCGCCAGTCTGTCCAGATGCACTACTTTAATTTCCGTGCGTAATTTTTGGTATGGTTGAATGCGTCATTTATTGTAGTGATGACTTGATACGGGCCTCCCGAATTACGCTGGAGGTTCGGTGACCTTCCCTTACGAAATAATAATAATATTAAACGTTACTGTTACAACCGTTTTGAAATAATAAAAACATTAATTAATTTTTGTTTGAAATCAATGTGTTTATTTATTCTCGGTGGTGCCATATTTTTCCTCAGAAATATTAGCCTTTCGTTCAAAGGCGTGAGTTCCGAAGACACTGATTGTATGTAGAATCTGAGGCCTTTCCACTTACTTTCAGTACCTTGCATCAAAAGCGGCTATAAAGCAACAAATGATAACCGCAGAGTCAACTGAGAAATTGCCTTAATCGTAATTCTTTGACAATGCAACCGCATTTCAACCGCAGAAGGGAAACCCTTAGCTACTTTAAAAGATTAATTATTACCATTTCAGTACATAATAAAATTGCCGAACTTATACCTGTGCTATGTTAATAGCTTCAAATTACTGTCCTGAACGACTCGTCAATGACGACTACCGAATTTCAAACGTCTGTCCTTGATTTTAAGAGACCAGTACATCGCAATATTCTTTGGTTAGAACTCAGACATTGAGAACTTTTGTTCGGAGGTTTCTTTTAAGGTTCTTTTATATCTGTTTTCTTCATCTTTAGTGTTTTTTTCTAAATATTACAGTTCTAATGTTTAAATTTGAACTTTCGGATAGGCTTACGTGTTCTTACATTAGATACCGAGTTTTTGAAGTTTGAGTCATTAAGAAAGCAAAAGTGCTCACCTTTTAATTTGAAATTTAGAAATTGAATCCATTCGCTTCCTAATTGTCAAATTACGGCACAGTTAATACGGCGTAACTTAAAAAACTTAAGTAACTGTTGTAAGAACAATTAAGACTAGCGTATAGTTGAAACTGTTGCATGTCAGCTAATTCGCAAGAGAAAGAAATGATTCGCTCGACAAGGGAATGCTTTATAGAAAGAAATAATTTTGTACTAATTAAAAGAAAAGCTACGAGTTCTTGGCCGGCAGAAAGGAAATGATTCGGACGTCAGGTAAATGGTTCGGATGAGAAGAGCGATATAAAAAGGCGAGCGTTTTTGGTGAAGGATCAGTCCGGATTGAACAGTCAATGTTGGGAAAGCGAAAAATTCAAGATTGAAACGCGATAATTTGTGTGCAAAAAAAAAGAAAGTCTCAAGTGACCACTAATTCCTGGTCAGCACCACAAATTGGTCATGGCAAAATTTTAAACGTCAGTAGAGACGCAAACTCCCTTTTAGACTGCGATCATCAGCTATTAACGAGTGCAGAAAAAATATTTTAGATATGAAGAACAGTCTCGGAAATTGTAACATTTTCTCGGACAACAGGGTTGCACTTCTGGCACTCCAATCCTATAGGACTACGTACAAACTAGTGTCCACACAATTTGAATCGCCTAGCGACTATAACCGAAGTATTTCTAATTTGGATACCGGGTCATATCGACCTGTTAGGAAACAACGCAGCAGACATGTTTGCACGGCAAGGATTTGCAAACATTAATTCCACTAGGAAGTCATAGGACCATACCTTGAACGCTTAACGTGAACGTACCGACAGAAAGCCACGAGTTCACGGCTGTCTTTAGCAGTCACGGATTGTTTCTGACGACAATCATTAACGCCTGCATCTTCCAAGCTTAACGGTAGTCATTGACCAACGTATCTCGGCAGATGATACCAGTCTATGCTTCTTCGTGTGTTCTGCAGTCACACTGGTTAGAGCAAGGCCTATCTAAAACCTTTCCCAATCTTTGGATCATGGGATCCGATTGAAACGCAACTCCACGCCGAGCACAAGGTTTGCAAAGGCATTCCAAGAACCTGTATGCTGTACAAGTACAGCAAGACAGTAGATGCTCTACCCGCGATGTAGGTGGTAAACCACAGCCACTACGTGTACCGCGAAGGGACCTCATCCATTGTTGCATTGGTTCGCCCATACCCCGTCGCATCGATCAGTCTCAAATCATTCATGCTCATTCGTATGATCACTCGATGTTCGATTCATACCGTCTGTGCTGCGTAAGATTTTGCTCTCCTATGTTCTACTATGACACCAAGGGGGCTTGGATCCGAAGTGTCACCTCGAACATAAGATTGCTACTTTCTTACGCAATATACCATGTACTACCAGTAATACAATGTCAGTTCTGCTTAGTTATAGCTTCAATTAGCTTTCGTCAGGTTGCTACGACGGCCGTCCCGGCTATACCGAGCCCCTGCCCCTCACACACCTACAGCCAGCATAATATCCACATTTAAGGATCAGATTTCACTTCTTTCGGTCGGTTATGCAGTCCACCTTCACTTCTCGCCTCCCTCAGTCCGCTACTACTATCACCCGTATCAACATCCGCCCATATTCAACATTCTTCTTGCTTCATTTTTCACAATACTTAGCGGGGCTACTCTCGTCTTCACCTAGCTTAAGTCTGCTACTAAAATCCAACATCGACATCAAATACTACATTCAACTACCAACTTTCAACTGCTAACATCTTATATTCTTTATTATTGCTTCAATTTTCGCATCATTCCGTTAGTTACTAGGCCGTGCCGGCTATACCGGACACCTGCTTTTCGCCTCCTTCATTCAGCTACTACTATCCGCGGCTTCTTGATGTTTGGATCTTATATTCGTTCATTCATTTATTCATTGAGACATGATCGATACAACTTGGTACAGGGTAGCCAATACTTCCTCTCGTAGTACCAAGTTTCAAGTCCTTGGTGAGGACCTTCGTGAAGCAGGCTTCACTTCGGTCTTAGTTCACACGCAACTTGATACCGATCGAACAGCTCGGGTTCATGGAGTTGCCACGCTCCAAAAGGAGTTACTGGAATCGCCGTAGCTCAGTTCCCTGTGATCGATAGGATTCGGAGCTGACTGACTGTTCAACTTTGTTGATTCCCTCCTATCTATGTAGGTTCCGGACCCGATGCTAATATAGTATAATAAATTGCCTTAGAACAATTCAATATACCTACCATTCGACTTACTCCCCCCTATCTGTAGATCTCTTAGCGTTATCCAGCCTGCACCACGTGGACGTGGATCTACTTCGCAGACCCCACTAGGAAGTCAATCGATGTAGCACCAACAGTCCTGGAGACTAGCTTCAAATAAGTTATTTTCGATTCTTTCTTGGCGGGGTGGCTGCAGCTGGACAGCTGCAGAACGGCCAAATCCTTTTGGGAAGAACCGAATAAAAATATTACAGCTCAGCTGTTGCAATGTTTTCGCTATAGCGTCCGAAATATTGTTGGCCTAACCATAGGTCATTGCTTGCTAAAGCTGCACGCATTCAGGCTTGGGGATCGCGACCGACCTCCTTTGCAGAGGTTGCGAGGAAGACGAACAGGTGGAGCACAATGGGCCCAACTGGATGGCCCCAGTGCATTTTGGCTCTACGAAACCTCTCTCCTGCAACCTTAACCTAAGTCTCAAGTGAAAAGTGTAAAGCGATTTAGTTTGGCATTTTAAATGAGCTATTTGGAGGGCGCTAAATGAGTTCTTCAATAACTTTAATTTGAAATTGTGCTTTGATTCCAAAAACTGTGATAAAGCATGTACAGTTCTCACCAAGACTATCCTGAAAGGTATCTCTACATACCTTCCAGTATAAAGAAAGTTCGTTCGTCGAAAGACTCTTGGTTTACAAACAAGTGTCTTGATGCAATTCATATAAATTAACAGTTGTTTCAAAACTTTAAAAATCACCAAACCTTAGCTAACAGAGCATTATATGAAATCAATAAATTCCTGTAAATCTGTCCTCAATCGTGTTAAATTTGATCACGACGAAAAACTTCGACAAAAGATCATTCAGAGTCCTAAAGGCTCAAGATCTTTTCACCACCACTTGTAGATGGTGACCGTACCGTAATTGATACTGTTGAGAAAGCTAACCTATTGGCAGCAAGTTTCGCGAGAAACACTACTATCTTCAAACCAAACCCTTCCTATCGCAACACCATCTAGTTTACCTCCGCTGCTGGCCCTGATGGCAATTCCCCCATTACCCATAAAATGTGCTGCTTTTCTCTGGCTACTCTGGCTCTACTCTTCTGGGTGCTTTCCACAATTTAGGAAAGTTGCGAATGTTCAGCCAATTCCGATGAAAGGAAGTAAAGCGAACTTCGCCAACTACCGCCCAATAGCCTTTACTTTAATGGTCCGGAAAGTGATGGAAACTGCTGTTAATCGCAAAATCGAGGATATACAGCTTATGCACGATCGCCAATATGTTTTCCGTTCTGGAAGATCGACAAGAGATCGCTGGGTCTATCTGACGGAACGCTGGCACTCTTGTTTACATAAATACGGCGAAGGTCAAGCTCTTACGCTTGATATTGCAAAAGCTTTTGACAGAGTTGGGCATAAATGTCTTCTTGTTAAGGTCGCGGCCATTAGCTTTCTTGCTACCCTCAGTCAATGAATTGAGAGTTTCTTGTCCAAACGCACTATACGAGTAGTATTAGATGGCGTTACTTCTTTCTGCTTCCCAATCAATTCCCGTGTCCCTCGGGGTTTTGTATTATTGCCGACTTTGTTCTTAGTATTAATTAACGACCTTTTGTCTTCTACTCTCAATCGGATGACAGTACTTTAGATAACACCTATGAATTTGACTCTGCAGCGGAACACAAACAAACATTCGATTTCTTTCAATCGCTGAGAGTTATTCCATTCGCTGAATTCAGATCTCGATATAATCTTAGAATGGGGCAGGAAAAATAGAGTAGAGCTCAATGCCACTAAGACACAAACCTTTCATCTTTATCTTAAACGTGATCTTCCAGCGTCGTCTTCTAATGTAGCCTTTAATGGCGTACAACTTAGCTCTACCGAAGATTTTATCCTTTTAGGCGTAAGGTTCAATAATCATCTCGATTGGAGACAACACATCTTTGAAGTTGCCCTTGACGTTTCCAAACGCCTAGGTATTCTTCGTAAATGCAAAATATACTTTGCACCTCACGGCTTAGCTACTATCTACAAGTCCTACATTCGACCTCGCTTAGATTACAACTCGCATCTTTGGGTTGGGGCACCCAAAACTCACCTTGCGCTGCTCGATCGAATCCAAAAACATGCGTTTCGACTTATTGGAGATGAAATCATTACGCCTTCCATTGGCTCCCTCGAGCATTTCAGAAATGTCGGAGTACTCAGCATTTACCATCGCTACTTCCATAGTAAATTCAGTTCGGAACTATGCGGCCTTATTTCCACTCCACTTTACACTTTTCCGCGACATACTCGTCAAGCGAAAGACATGCACGAGTATATAATCAAACTTTTATTTTCCCGTCAAGTGAAACTTAGGCGGTCATTCATTTCCCGAACATCCAGACTTTGGAACGCATTGCCGGCTAACGTTTTTCCAGTCCTCCAAGAATAATGTTCACCGTCATCGTTGTTTCCCTCCATCCGAATTTCCATAATACACGAAATTTTCCTTTACCAAGTTAGCTGTGCAATGCATTAAAGGGTGAACCCTGAACAAAGTTGAAATATAATTAAATAAAGTTTTGCTCTTAAATTAAATTGAACTTCTAGTTTTATTTTTACTTGAAATTCAGCGATTCGATTGAAGTGCACAAGCACTTCAATTTTTAAACATGCAAAATTTAGAAAAAAGTATCAAAGAAGAAGAAAGGATACCTGAATAGAAGAGTTTTATGACCATTTTTACTTAGCCTGCGGGATAAAATTCATTTTTTAATTCGAACCGGAATGAAATGAAAAAGAGTTAAATGTGTCGGAAAATATTTCATCTCAAATTGTTCACTATTCGAGAATAGTGACTTTTGTATGGGAGATGATGGAATCAGAGCGGGTAGGTTTGTAACTTTTGTATATGACACCGAACGTGGTATGCGAATTGTTTCTTGCTGGATTTAAAGTTTGTGGTTTTCATAATTTTCAAGGAAATTGGACATCGGTTTTTCCTAAAATTGGGCATGTATGGGAGGTGGCAGGGGAAGTGCAAGGTTTTGGATGATTTTGAAACTGTTTATCAATATTCTTGTCACGATGCTTTGTTCCAATTTTACAGTCAATAGCTCTTATATGCTCGAAGGAGAACTGCTTTTCTTGAATTTATAATATAGAAATTTGTATGGTAGGGGGTAGAAGGCGTGAACCGAAGTTCATGCTTTTTTAGCATCTATTGCAATTCCTGAGGGAAATGTTCTGGCGAAATTTTAAGTTTCTATCTTTTCTATAGTTTTAATGGATATCGAGTTAATTCATTTACCAAAATTATGCGTTTGTATGGGAGGGGGTAGAAGGAGAAATTTTTCGATGTCAAGATATTTATATTAACATACTTTCCACAAAGTTTCAAGTCTACATATAGCTTTGAAAGTTTCCAAGAATAATAATTTAAATGGAATTTCTAAAAGGTAAAAGGAGTAATATGGAGTTTTCAAATTTGATTTCAATTAAAAGGAAAAAAATCTAGCAAAATTATCCTTTTAGTTTCGCTAGTTTCAATGAAAATGGCAGAAAGCATTTTTTGAAATTGTGCAATTGCTTGGGAGTGGTATAAGGAGTAAGGCGATCGGATCAATGTTTTTGGACGTTAATGATATTCTCATCATTATACTATGACCTAATTTTCAAGGCAATAACTGAAATGGTTTCGGCGAAAAATCAATTTCTTACAAGTGCGAAATTTAATGAAATTTTTATGGGAGGGGTAGATGGAGGGAGGAGGGGTGTCACTCGTTCACGAAGTTAAAAGTTATTTTTTGCTAAAAATGATATACAACAAATTGCAGCATAATAGCTCCAAGAGTTTAGTTGTAGACAGACAGTCACTCGAAATCGAGGTTTTTGGGCGAGAATAAATATTTATGTACTCTTGGCGACTCTGTGCGAACATTATTTCAAAAACAAATACAATATACTGTCAGATTTCATCTATAATATAGAAATAACAGGAAAAGTGAACTTAATTATTATAAGCTATGACACCATCTCGGTAGGATCACGATTCCTACAAGATATCTGCACATTTAAATTAGTACAACACTCCTGACCTACTGCCCAACCATAAATTTCTCTCAACAATAAACTTTATTATCTTATCTCCATCCTATATGGAAGGACTATACTTATACCTTTCAAAACACCTTAAAAACTGAACTTAAAATTCTTCTCACGTACATTCTCCAATTTATGAAAAAAAAATATCTCGTTCTCATCTGAGCAAAATTCTCAAAATTCTTTCATTGTACAAAACTTCTCTATTTATCACCTTATTGTTTTCATTTTACCCGAAAAATTAATCTACCCCCCACAAGAACTAGGCCACTAGAAAAGCCACTACCACCCCTCTGTCACTTACCGTTCAGTTCGCAACAGCCCAGTTAAACAAGAAGTAGAAAAGTTTGTACGACAACATGCAAAAATTTATCCAGAATAACAGCAGAAAAGTTGAGTCCTACCGCATGTAAATGGGTCTAATGGGGCTGTGACGGGAGTAGTGAATAGCATTGCACAGTGACCATAGTTAGGGGGAGGCCAAAATAAAAAGGCTTGGACAGCAAGAGAAACTGAATGTGTCGTGATATGGTCGAAAACAAGGTAGAAAATTAGAACCACGTGCGATATGGGTTTAGAGTTGAGAATCGGTTTTAGTTTTCAGACGGACTTTTCACATTAATAAGGACGAAAACATTAATAATATTGATTTTTATACTTTTAGCAAATACTGCAAGAGTACTACGTACGTTCTTCGGAAAATTGAAAGTGAGAGAAAAGAGGGCTGCAAATTTGTTACTAATTATCTTTCAACTGTAGTTTTATTCAAAGAAAAAAAAAAACAGTTGTTTAAAAAGGATTTGTTTCATAGATTCCTCTTTCACTTCCGTGCTATTATCGATGTTATTTCCTTCTCGATCTAGAACGACCAGTTGGCAGTAATAGTTGCCTATAGAATCTCTAACAGGGTTCAGTTCCTTTCGAGAAACTGTCTGTACGCCTGATTTTTCTTATCTAACGCATCCTGGCATTCGTCGTCGAACCAGTCGTTTCTTTTGCGCCGAGCTTCTTACCCAACCACTTGTTCCGCAACGGTCTTTATGGTTGCCTTTACATCCATCCAAACTTGGTTCACAGGCTTCGGTATGTCATCCTGCAGAATCGGAGTGAGCTCTCTTTCAAGTGCTGCTGCGTAATTTTCCGCAACTGACGCTGTTTGGAGCTTTTCGATGTCGAACTTACGAAGAGGGCTGGTCTTTGTTTGATACGCCTTTGACATACGACATCGATATTTGGATTTGACCAAGTAGTGGTCCGAGTCACAATTTGCTCCTGTGAATGTTCGAACGTCAATGATGCTGGAGGCCCATCTCCGCTGGATAAGGACATGGTCTATTTGGTTAAAGGTATTGCCATCTGGTGATGCCCATGTTCTTTTATGGATGCGTCGATGTGGGAAGCATGTCGAACTTATAACTATGTCTCTGCTGCATGCAAAGTCTATCAGGAGCTGGCCGTTGTCGTTACTTTCGTCGTGGAGGCTATGCCCTCCAGTTGTTCCACGATGAGTCTCTTCGTTCCCGACCTTGCGTTGAGGTCGCCAAGTATTATTTTAACGTCGTTTGAGGGCAATGAGTCGAATAGCCTTTCAAGGCTCGTATAAAAGGCATCTTTCGTTTCCTCATCTTTTTCTTCCGTCGGGCATGTACATTTATTAGCCATATTTTGAAGAATTTCGCTTTGATGCGGATCGCACATATCCGTTCGTTAATTGGCTTGAAGTCGATGACGTGTGATTTGAATTCGCTATCCACAATAAAGGCGACTCCAAATTCACGGCTTCCTGAGGGCTTCCCACTTTTAAAAATTGTGTGCGATCTCATGTCCTGAATCTCTCTACCAGTCTAATTCGTTTCCTGGACTGCCAACACATTTAATTTGTACTGACTGGCCTGTTGTAGTAATTCTTTAACAGCACCAGGTTTGTTTAATGATCTGATATTCCAGGATCCAAAAGCATAGTCCGTTGTACGTTTGCGCGGTCATTTCCGTTGGTCCAATCCTATCCGAGGCTTCGTCTTGGGTTCAAAACAATGAAGATTTTTTACGGTGACAG
Source organism: Chorisops tibialis (assembly GCA_963669355.1). Taxonomy (NCBI): domain Eukaryota; kingdom Metazoa; phylum Arthropoda; class Insecta; order Diptera; family Stratiomyidae; genus Chorisops; species Chorisops tibialis. The sequence continues at coordinate 162,318,094 of OY770263.1, read as the reverse complement.
GGGAGTTAACCCTTCGCCCAACCTCCGCTCTGGAGGAGTGATTATTATTGTTGTTTCCGTTATCAGGCGCGGAGAACTCGCCTTCACCCTCCTACGTTAGCAACTCTCAAGTGAGAGCTCCCAGCGGCCACCACAAGGAGGTGTAGGTAGGATTCGGTAGCAGAGCTGACGATGTTCTTACAGTAGGTTTTTCTCGGCTTTTAATACTTTATTGGAAACCAGTAAACCAATGCAGACCCGAGACCTTTTACTACTATTTGGCCACCAGTTGTACAATTAGGTTTTACCAACTCATGCAACTATCTTTAGAGAATAGCGCCTTCACGGACCTGAGCTAACCATCCCACTACGAGATGAGGGCAATAGAATTCACCCACAGGCAGCCCTGCTTGCCCTAAAAATCGCAAATGGACTCTCACTGGATCATGGGCTTATCAAACCTAACTGATACCGAAACTGATTCTTTTTTGTTCGGGGAACACGTGAGAGCACTGTTACCTTCTCGGCATATTGTGCGTTTATTGCCCCTTTACCCTATCATAGTTCAATAGCTTTGGCTAATCTAAGTATTTTTAAGGGAGTCATGTTGACTAGTTCCTCGGTAGAAAGGAAACCTTTTCCAAGGAGATTGTGTCTTTTCCCAGCTACTGCTTCACAGTGACATAGGATGACAGAGGTGACAGATGTCGGTTTCAGCTAAGCCCATATTTTTGAGGTGGTGGTTTACTCAACTGTTCCCCGTCATTAGGCCGATTAGAGTACTAATATCACTCTTGCTGAATTTTAGAATATCCTCCACTTTGTTTTTTTGTGGTAGAATTAGGTTTTTTGAGATTGATAAGCCTGGAAGTCTGTTCCAGTAGATTTTATGATCTTGTTCAACGCATTTTCTAAGTATAGGGTTGGAGTGCGCTTTTGGTACCTAAACTGATACGAGAAACCTAACTGATGCGAGACCCAACTGATACGGATACAGCGCCTCGGATACGGACGGATTCTACTTTAATGACTTTTCGCATTCGAAAACGGACTACGATTGGCTTTTGGAACGTTCGAACATTGAATGGCGGAGAAAAGGCTGTGGCACTCGGTCCTTGCACCACCAATCAGTGATCGACCGTGAAATAGAGCACTATAAAACCCAAATCTTGGGCATGATTGAGGTCAGGTCGACAGGTTCAGGTGAAGAGCGAACCCCGAGTGGTCGTCCTTACAATTCTGCAGTGCTACGCCCCCGTGCGGGATGTGGGTAGTAAAATTTATCCACAGCCAGTCCTGCTTGCCCTAAAAATGGCAAACGGATACTCACTGAATCATGGGCTTATCACCCGTGATCTTAAAACCTAACCGAAACCGAAGCAGATAAAGCGTTACGTTGAATCAGTCCGTATCCGGATACGGACGGATTCCACAGTAACGACTTTTGGCATTCGAAAACGGACTATTATTGGTTTCTGGAACGTTCGAACATTGAATGACAAGGGAAGGGCTGGGGTCACTCGGTCCTTGTACCGCCAAATGGAATGAAATGGAGCTCTATAACATCCAAAGCTTGGGCTTGAGAGAGGTCAGGTGGACAGAGTCAGGAAAAGAACGAACCCTGAGCGGAAACACTATTTTGTACGTTTGTCCTGAAGCGATCGTTCTAACAGCAAGAGTGAGAAACACTTTCATCAGCTGGGAACCATTCTCGGATAAGATTATCGTCGTCAGGCTCACAATTCTGCAGTGCTACGCACTAACTACTACCGCAACACCTGGTAACAAAGAGGAGTTTTATAATCATTTGAGTGCCACCTTCGAGCGTGCTCTAAGAAGTTATTTTATTCTCAGGAGATAAGAACGCCCAGGTTGGCTCTGACAACACTGGACTAGAACACGTCAAGGGGAATCATGGTCATCCTTGGCTCGACGCGAAAACGGCGAATTATTTCAGGAGTTTTGTATTACTAGGCAAATGGTTATCGGAGGAACCCTTTTTCCACACAAGAGTCACCATAAAACATCTTGGGTTTCCCCTAAAGATGTTACTCAGAACCAGATCGACCGCATAAGTCGCCGATGGAGAAGATTTCTCCTCGATATGCGAGCGAAGCATGGAGTTGACGTGGGGAACGATCACCACTTGATGGTCGCCTGCATGAGATTGTGCACAGGAGCTATCCGACGGCCACAAGTTCTTCAAATGAAGCGCAATCTTAATGTGGATAGACTTAGAGGTTCCAACAAAAAGCGCGAGTACACCACCATTCCACGCGAAAAGTCGTCCACATTGGGCGGACATGAAATGCGCATACTGGACATCACTTGGGAGGCAACCAGACACACGTTTCTTAATAGTGCTGAAGAATCTGCAGGATTTGTGCAAAGCGGTGAAAAACCCTAGATGCCGCAAGACGTATGGAACAAGGTTGGCAATAGGAAAAAAAATCAAATTGGCATTCAGCTCTCAACCCGATGTCAACTACAGAAGCCTTGAGATGGAACTACCGCGATGCTCAGGCTATTAGACGCGACAAGAGAAAGGCCATGGAAGATCTGGCCAATAAGGCAGAATCTGCGGCTTGCCTTGGGGATATGGGTTCACTTTTCAAAATCATGAACCAGTTGACGAACAGGAATTTCACCGCCAACCACCTGATGAGAAAGGTCAACGGAACTCTCCTTAATATGAGTGAACACCAGTTGCGGCGATGAAAGGAATACTTCTGATATTTTAAACATATTGTCAGAGGAAGATATTCCGGAAACAGAACAACTACTAAACATCCAACCGCAACAATCCTCTAGATCCCCCAGATAAGGAAAAGATAGTTTCCGCCGTTCGGCCATTGTCGGGAAGGAAAACCCCAGATACAGACGGACTACCAACCGAACTCCTCAAACCCGGAAATAACAGCCAATATACTCCTCCGACTCTTTACTGAGGTGAGGAATGAAGGAAGATATGAAGAAATGTAGACTACTATAGGAGAATTGCGGACATCGACAAAGACAGTGTTCCAGTCCGTCAATAATTGTGGCTTTCTTTTCCGCCGTGGACACGATGGCATACTCTATCCACACTAACAGATAAACTATCACTTTTCATGAGAAAATTTAATTACCACATCAGTATGGATTTCGTATTGAAATTAATTTACTTGTCTATCAAATATATATCACGAAATCCTTGGATTTTTGCATTCAAGTTCGATACTTCAAACAAGCCGTATTGTCAGCACACTTCGAAATTGTTTCTCTGATTATCTAAGCAATAGATAACTAATTGTAAAAATTTTATCCTCTTGTTATTTTTTACAACTACTTCTTGAGTTCCTCAAGGTTCCCATCTAGGACCTCTTCTTTTTCTCATATTTGTCAATAAAATAGATGACATTTTCCATAACGTTGCATTTCTTCTTGTATTAGCTAGCTATTATCTTCGATTCTATTTGTCGGACAAATAGCAGTCTTTTCTCAGTCCAGAGGTAATTGAGTAACCTTTTCATTTAATAGTTGTAGATATTATTAACTTAACCATTTAATGTCGATTTTTATACTTGCCTCCAGTTAACAGAAACATATTTTCCATTATTATCGATATTTCAATTTCCACCAAAATTAGAGACAACATCTTACAAAATACCCTGTTTTCATTATAATTCTCCATAAAAGACCTGTCCAATGATATCAAATTTCCTTTAACCGAAATTAACAATTAATCCTTATTCCACAAAATTATCCCAATTTTTAAAATACCTGTCAAAATCACTTAATCTTCAAAATAACCCACTAATCGAGAGATCCTATCCAATTCACTTTAAATTCCAGCCGTCGACTATCAATTTCCATGCGATTAAATCCTTACCACCTGTATATCTCCTGACTCTTATCTATCGCCAGAAAAATCACCTGTTCACTCTCTCGAAACTGTTGGCCGCACGATTATTCAATTTTCCACTCGCTCAAAAAATAAAAATAAATCTTCCTTCTCGGAATTTCCAACTCGAAAATTTTCAAACCTAAAACTTTTCACACCTTTTCAATTCGATTATCCATTCTAGTTGAGATTCCTTTTAAAACTTTTTTTTTTAATTTTTTTCTTGAAGTGCCCGCCTTACGTCCTGGATTATTAAATTCCGTCGCTATCCTTTACCAAGATCATAATTCATTCTGTGGCAATTAATTCACACTTTCATTCGGGGCAGTGGGGGTATTTAACGCAAACAACGAGGAGGAATAAAAAGAAAATGAGAAGAAGAAGAAGGGAACCTAGTCAACTTCAGAGAGTGATACGATATCCCAAAGGTATAGTGAGTACATACCGTCATAAATCTTATCCTTTGATAAGGAGGCATTCAGTTTTTTTTGTTTAATTTCTGTGTCTTTTTTAATAGAGAGTGAGACGAGGAGAAAAAGTTAGTCGGCAATCGACGGCTACCATGAGATACTAAAACTGCACACACCAGGATAAGGAAGTCTACTGTAAGGTGGGAGTCTGATATGGCGCCTACAGCAACTAGCGGTCGAAATAAAAAACCTCGTAACATAGTCTACTTGGCAAAAAGGATGTTTTGTTCTTGAAAGTATGCAAACACCGCTAGCAAATCGTTCTTGAAGATAAGATGACATGGGGAATTTTTAAGACGTGCTAGATTCCGAAAGATTTGCATCAAAGTTTAGTTTTTTTTTTTCGTTGTTATAATATGATATTTGGGCTAAAATCAGGACATTTCGGGCGAATCCTTTCTCCAATAACCAATGATGCTTGCTGTACAATAAAACTTTTTTCATCCGAGTTGAATGAAGGGTTTGTTTTTCGACCACAAAGGACCTGTTGTAGTCATATATCCTGTTTTTTGCAAAGTTTGTATTGTCGGACAGGATATTTCAACTACTCTTTTCTACAGAGCCTTCTTTTTCCTATAGAAAGCCCAGGAAACATTCTTCTCGCAAAAAAAACCCTGAAAACTTTTGTCGATATAATTCTGAGCTATTTTTCACGATGATTTATTACTTTATTGGTGCCTTCGTCGTCCTTTTTTTTTCGTTACTCGTACTTTCGTACTAAAGGGAAAGCAGAGAAAACACACGGCCTAGCTGAATTGTTCGTCGTCGGTCGTCTCCGATCCGGGAAGCCGAACAATATAATACCAGTCATAGGAGACAAGCATAATACTCTAGGACTCTAATCCTGAACGAAACTGACCCGCACCAGTATTGCTGGAGTCGATAGTCCCCTGTGGGCTCCTTTTTCTTGTACGAGTAGATCCGGAACTATAAATGGCGCTACCGCACGAGTATTCTCTGGGTGGTATTTTTTTATGATTGGAAGGATATTAAATTGTGGGGACACATAGTTGTAATGGAATTTTACCATTATTGCCATGATTTATATTCCTGGGAGTTTTCGGAGTCGGTATTTTATTATCCTAGACTGGTGCGCGATGCTTAGTATGATGTTCAAGCCGGGAACATATCTATCTATACGTATTTATATATAAGCTTTGTAAATGCGAATCCTTTAGTATACCTAGAGGTGACTTTGAGAAGGGAATTTTGCGGTATTTAGGAATTATGAAGAACCTACCACGGACACTCATGTATTCCGACAAATGTGTCCGCAGTCGAAGTTGGACGTATTTATGTGATCCTTTTAAGGAATTGAGCTTTATTTCGGTTAGTTGTGCCTAAGTTTCGCATCAATAAAGTATGTGTTGCGGAAGAATTATGGGTTTGAGCCCCGAAAGAAATTATTGGGATCAGTGTCTAGAAGAGGATTAGGCGGATTATGCTATGAAAATGTTCTTTGAAAAGAAATGAATGCCTAAATCGAATTTCCTTTGCCTGACTTTTGCGTACTTTCAATCGTTTTTACGGTCGGTTTTCTTAGAAGTTACAATTTTTGGGATAATTTACTATTTCTTATACAGCTCCGAAACTGCCTAAGAGATTTTGTATTTATTTGAAGTTAGGAAATAAGGGAATCACTAAATCGGTCCCCTCCGCTGTGGGATAGTGATGATACAATTCACATAAAGCCAGTCTTGCTTCTAGGAAACGGACACTCACTGATTCATGGTCTTACCACTTGTGATTTTAGGACAAAAATTGATACTTGAAACGGAAACAGATTTACTCTTTTGGTTTACGAAAACAGACTATGGTTGACTCTTGGAACATTAAATGACGGTGGAAGAAGACTCGGTCCGATCAGTGATCGATCGTTATACGGAATTCTATAACATTCAAATCTTAGGCGTCCACACAGCTGGCCCCCATTTTGAAAATTAACGAAAAAATTATAAAATTTTGCACTATTTATGAGCTTTCGAAAACACCCAGGAAAAACGTTGTGCTCCTTTCGTTGCTTCTTTAATGGTACTACAGGCTTTAGCCTCCAGACTATTAGGTTCCTTACAATTTATTTGTTATTTTGGACGGGATTTTGGCCCTTCGTACTACCATCTAGCTACGAATTTTTCGCGGATTAAGGTGGCCCAGATATACCCACGCAAGTTGTGTGCCGGAATTATAGGTCGATTGGGATATGAACTCAAGACCTTCGCATTGTAGACCAACACGCTACCCACTAGATTACACCCAATGTGGAAATAAATTATTTGAATGTGGCTGAGTAGGCGGAAAACTAGCCCCACCTTTAAAATATAGAATGATTGACGAACTGAATACATAGGAATTATGCGTTCTTATGCGCTCTCAGAAGCAGGTACATTAGATGTTTGCGCTATGTCCTAATTATGTAGTGTGATATATAATCTATGCGCTCTCAGAATTCGGTATTCACGATTATCGCTCAAACAACTTTTTTTTTAATGCACCGAACATAACTTAGGGGCTCACCCTTTAATGCATGAGATGCACTGTCAAGTCGGTAGAGGGTAGGTGAGAGTTTCTGAAGGGAAGAGTTTAAACTGTCGGCAGATGTTAACCTTGAAACGCTGAATGTTGTAAGTTGATTTGGATACGAGGGGCGGCAATAAATTCCACAGTCTTGATATTCGGGTGATGAAGAACTGAGTATTCTCCACTGTACGCGACGATAAAGGTTTAACAGTGAACTCATGGGCGCGTGCGAGTTGCTGAGTATTCCTGGGATAGTTGAAAAAGGAGGGATAAGGTTGGACAGTCCTTCGCTGCATTTACTGTAGAAATATAGATAGAAAACGCTATTTCGGAACTTTCGACTTGTATGGGAGATCTTTCAAAGGACTCAGTATGAAAATTACGAGACTTTGAGAGCTCATAAATCATAGATTCGCCCTGTTGATGTGATTTTTCCATTTTGAAAATCGCGACCTGAGAAATGTATGGGAGGTCGTTGAAAAGGTATAGTGCCTCAATTGAAAGTACCAAATCCAGAGAGTGCACTGAGGAAAATGTTTTATAGCTGGTTTAAGAATTCTTATGCGCTTTATAAGATATCCTAATACGTTGAGGCACCACAATTCGTTTTACTGACTGTATAATCTCAGATTTGCTAGACAAATGTTATGAGAAAGTTTTATAAGCTTATCTAAACTATTTATTATAGCTAGGGTATAGCCCAGTAGGTATTGTGTTGGTCTTGTAATGCGAAGGTCGTGAGTTCAAATCTCGGTCGGCGCAATATATAAGTCCGGCACATTGCCTGCTTGGATATACATTGGTCACCTCAATCTAAGAAAATGAAAAATTCGTAGAAAGAGGGTTGTGCGAAGGGTTAACAACTCTTCCACAATAAGTAATAAAAAATGCTAGGAACCTGAATATCAGAAGGCCAAGGTCCGATTTGGGCTGTAGCGCCATTGTAGAAGAAGAAGAAACTATTTATTATATTGTTACGAGCTAGGGGTTCGCCGGGATTTCAAGTAAAAACACAATTCGTTTAAAAATAAGTGATAATTTATTTATTCGCACTCTAATATAATTTCCCGATCACTTCGCACTTTATGACAACACCGCCGCGTGTTTTTCTATCGCACTTTATGACAACACCGTCGCGTGTTTTACTATCGCTTTTCAGCACTGGTTCGCGTCTCCGTAAATGTCGCTGAATAACTGACTCCCACCTGAAAGTTTCGTGCTTTTACACCATTTTTCCTCAATTCTCGAACCTTCCGTGGTGTGTGTCGTTGGTTGTGTATCTCAACTGTACTATAAAGGTCTAGATCTTTAATTATGGCTTTTTACATATTGGGGGATACTGTTCTACATAATTCTGGAATATTCCAGAAAGATCAAATTGCGTGGTTGCCAGATCTATAACAATATATTATTATAATAATTTATAAAATCATTGTTTTTGAGGCAACAAGACATCTAATAAAATCTATAATCTGGCGTTACTGACTTCTAAGAATTTCTAGAAAAACTGAAACGTCGAAAAGTGAGCCGCTAGACCAATTAGCCTAGTTAGCATTTTTCTTCTACAATGGCACTATAGCCCAGATCGAGTATTGGCTTCCTGACCATGAGGCACCTTATCATTTTCGTTAGCTATTGTGGAAGGGTTGATAACTCTTCGCACAACCCTCTAACTACGAATTTTTTATTTTCACTGATTGAGGTAGCCCAGATATACCCCAACAGGCAGTGTGCTGAAACTGTACGTCGACAATTTAAACTTACGACCTTCGCATTGTATACCTACACTCTATACCCTAACTAGTTAGCAATTAGTCCACTAGTAATTAGCCTAGTTAGCAATTAGTCCTAGGTATTGCAATCAAATACCGTTGGTCAGACTTTCCTGGGCATTTTTTACAAAAATTTAATATTATGCTAAATAAAGTGTTGATCTTTCAGTAACTATGAATTATCGCCTACTCAGCCCCCTATATTGAAACAATTTATTTCTATAATAAATGAAAGGAGCGCAAAAAAATGGTCTGGGTGATTTAGAGAGCTCATAATTCTGTAATTTTTTCGTTAATTTTCAATGGAATGGCCCTAGTTGGGTGGAAGTAAATCTTAGGAATTATAGAGGTCAGTTTGACAGAATCAAGAGAACAACTGTAACGAAAGGAATACGGTGACCGCCATGCGATAAGGGGTGACTTTTCCACCGTGCTTGCTTGACAGGACCTTCCTGATTCAGTTCGATGTGACATGAGATACCAATTCTCAGTAACACATCGAGTGTACCAGGTATGAATGAGCGACTGTGGTGCATTCTAGATTTCAGCACGTGCTAGCTTGTCGGCGAGGGGAGTTCTTGTTACCAATATATATTAAGCTAGGGTGTAGCATAGTGGGTAGCGTGTTGGTCTACAATTCGAAGGTCGTGAGTTCAAATCCCGGTCGACGCATAATCCCAGCACACTGCCTGCTTGGGTATTCCTTAGTCACCTCATTCTACTAAAATGAAAAATTCGTGGATAGAGGGTTGTGCGAACAACAAATTCCGGCACATTGCCTGCTTGGATATACCTTGGTCACCTCAATCTAAGAAAATGAAAAATTCGTAGAAAGAGGGTTGTGCGAAGGGCTAACAACCCTTCCACAATAAATAATGAAAAATGTTAAGGAACCTGAAAGTCAGGAGGCCAAGGTCCGATTTAGGCTGTAGTGCTATTGTTGAATATACATATATTAAATGCACCATGTGGTTGTCCAAAGAGGCTTGGGCGAAACTACCGTTTCTTCTATAGATCGCGGTTGAGTTTTAAGTCCTACTTCCTTCTTCGAACGTAGCACCGCGATTAGCGGGGATACAAGAAGTAGGCATGTGAGCTTAAAAAAAAATGTAACCACCAAAAAAAAATCACCTTTTGGTGTCCGCAAATCAGATCGATTGACTTATACGAGTGTTAAAGGATAATGTGGGAATAACCAGCGATAAAATTGGCTTCATAAAACCGACCATTATCATTCGGAATGTGGAAATGAACAGAATGTCGGAACCGAAATCCGACCAGATATCTGTAAGGAATAGAAGACATAAAAACTCGACCTTGCGGAAGGTCGCAAAACCTTAGCGTGGTACTTGTTTATGTGTTCATGCAATTGTTCACTTTTTTTTCATACACTGTATGAATTTCCGTGCTAGTTTGGCATTAATGCCTTTGGACGCGTCGCTTGCCGAGAAATTTCGCCTAAAAACGATTTGGTCGGGAGTGAAGTCTGACCTAGTAGACCTCAGATTGTCAGTTTGTCGGAAATCGAACCTCGAATCAATTGCAGGTGGTCTGTGCTGGTTAAATAACGAATCTCTGCCGTGAGTGCCTTTGGTAATCGGTGTAAAAGTTTATAGCCGACACTATGACACAATTTTTGCTCACCAAAAGCAAGAAATAAGGTCCCAGTGCTTGTGCTCTTTTCTGAGGTAGACCTCAGTGATGGCTCGCAGGGGAATGCACGGCCGTCTTTCGATATCTAACTTCGTACTTGATCAAGAGTGATGCAAACTCCCGAAACATGAACTTATCTGAGACCAAAGTTTTCGGCATGCCAACCAGATTGGAATACTTCCGATTCTAAATTTTGTACTACCGACTTGGTGACGGCCGATCGAAGAGGTTTGAGTAGTACAAACTTAGAAAAATGCTCAAAGACGATCAGAATGGTAGTATTCCCTTTGCTTGACCAGGGATAAGGTCCGAGTAGATCCACGAAAATTCCCGAGGATAGTTCCTGCGCAATCATCGGAAGTTTCAATGTCGGGCTTCGGTAATTTCGCATGCCTCGACAAAACTTGCCAATTGCAAAGCCATTTTGGATCAGAACTAACGTTAACAAAATCGGAATAGTGTTTTGCTGATTCCACCATGGGAAACCAGAGTTAGATTGCGCGCAACTTTAACGAACGAATGAGTCAATTCCTTTGGAATCCTCAGTTGCCAGACAACGTGATCATCATCCGGACTTTCTGAACATGGATCTAGCATCTTGTAAACGAAACCGTCCTATACCTGTAATTCAGGGAGTACAGCTTGGTCGTGTGTTAAGTACTGTATCAGGCTTTTGTACTCGACCGATTTAAGGAACTGCGCGTTGAGGACCAATTTAGGCGAGATAGCGGTAGAATCCTGAATTAATTCCTCAGCATGCATGCGAGATCGGGCGTCAGGCAATACGTCTTCTGATCCCCTACGTTGTTCAATGTCAAGAACGAATACCTGCAGCGCCAGCGATCATCTGGTCAGTCTGCCGCTGAGGTCTTATTGGCCCATAAGCCACTTCAGGCAAGCGCGGTCACTTTCTTAAAGGGTAAGGCTTCGACGTACTGTCAGAGTTTCTTCACACTAGAAAACGCTGCCAAGCATTCCAATTCGGTATTATTGTAATTCTTCTGGGCAGCGTTGAGTTTTTGAGACATAAAAGCTATGGGCTTCACCGTTTGAAAAATCCGGATTATGAACAGCACTATTTTCATTGTAGGCTATGGAAGCTTTCTGACCAAACGGTCATTCCCAAGAAACGACGGATTTGCTTGGTGGTTTTTCGGATGGGGAAGTCTGTAGTGGCAGAATATACCGGATGAACGACCAAGGTCAATTCTTGTATAACCTTTTGGGGAGTACCGCCCTCACGTACCTGAGGTATGCGACCAGTCACGAGTTGCAAGGAACTCACAGGAGTAACTTCGGCTACGAAGGTTTTCTGGTACTACGGGAGCCGGGGAGCCCATGGAAGGTTGCTTCGACCTCCAGCGATGGTTGAGGTCTGCTTAACGGAACACGTGGTGGTTATGGTGACCCATATCGTAGGCAGAGTTCTTCGGAGCTCGGCGTGGAGTTGCACTTTTCCAACCCGGTGCCATGACCAATAGACTGGCAGAGATTTAGATAGGTCTCGCATCCATCAGTATGAATGCCAAACTTGCATTTGGTATAGACTGCTACCTTCGGTGGCGTTAATAATTGTCGTCACAAAAACAAGGTCAAATCATAGTGGTGGAAGCCCTATTGGGCCGAGCGCTTCACGTTAAACCAATACAACGATATTATAGTGGTAGAAATCTTACCCGAGTCGACCCTTAATTGACCCTCCTTCACAACGTAACCGAGGTATTTTACTTCTCTCATGCCAAAGTGGCTTTTTGGCACGTTGATCGTGAGTATGGCCATTCGTATGCTTTTCGCCACTTCGTCTAAGGTCTGGAAGTGGGGCTCGAAATCTCTCAATACAATTAATAAATCGCCCAAATAGACGAATACCCGCTCTTTCATATCGACCGATAGCCGGTTCATTACGCAATCCATTGGGCAACACATGAGCTGAGAAGCAATGCTTAATCCGAAGGGCATCAACGTAAACTTGTACAGTGGACGATCAAGAGTTGTGAACGCTGTTTTTCACGTGAATTTATCTTAATCGGTATTTGCCAGAAGGCGTCTGTAGGGTCTATAGCAGAAATTATATGTGCGTCGGGCAGGCGACTGTTTCGTCCGTCGATGAAGGAAATTGGGTACGCGACCTTCACGGTGATCTCATTCCTTATACGAGAATCCAGACACAACCGAACCTCTACGGGTTGCCGTACCAATACAACCAGTCAGCTTCAAGCGCTTTCGCTTTTCCCTTTCACCCCAAGCTGGAGCATTACATAGAGCTCTTCATCAGATTCTGTATAGCATTGCTTGATGACAGAACCCTCACCGGCGCCGATGATATGAGTTTCTAATTTGGTCTTACCCAACCCAAGGACATCGTACGATGGAAATTGCGCTACGACGGCCTGTAGCTTGAGGCGCACCGCAAGGTGACAGAGCTTGCATCTTTGTGTCAGAGCCGTCAAACGAAATTCATGGAAGAGATTCTGCGAAGAAATCGATAACTTTAACGAAACTGCTAGGATAAAGAGGACCCTATCCAAAGACCCATATATGCCTGAATTACTGGCTAAAGGCAATAGGCAATGGTTCATGGACGGGGTCTAGCGGCTAGTCGCTTGAACTTTTAATGCAAACGCATTTCCCTGGTTGCTTTGAGCCCCCACCACAAACTTCATGTGCCGATCGCAGTCTAGTTAACTCAGAACTAGTAGATACAGTCGTGTCACCTGGAAACATAGAAATTGCGTTCAGTTCTTTCAAACCTTATAAGTCACCAGGGCTGGACGAAGTCTATCCCGCAATGATCCAGAACGCGGATGAAACAATAATTCAGTACCTGGTAGACATATATAAAGCATGCATCAGTCTTTGTTACATACCGAAGTTATGGCAAGAGGTTAATGTAGTTTTCATACCTAAACCAGGTAGAACCTCCCACAACATCCCGAAGGCTTTTCGACCCATCAGCCTGACTTCGTTCCTTCTTAAAGGCCTAGAAAGACTGGTGGACAGCTACCTGCGGGCAAATCTGAACCTCTCGGTTAGATGCCCCTACCAACACGCCTATCTGAAAGGTAGATCCACTGACACCGCCTTGCATGTGACGGTAGGCGCCGTAGAGAAAGCTTTCCATCAAAAAGAGGTTGCACTCCTAGACGTGAAAGGCGCGTTCAACCACGTCAACATTAACGCCATACTTGAGGCCTTGCACAGCCATAGTGTGGAACCTCTTCTGACTGCATGGATAGCAAAGCTTCTTCGTTCACGGAAAATCGTAGCACGAATGGGTGGCGAAACAAAGAAAGGCTCTGTTCACAAAGGAACGCCACAGGGCGGTATAATATCACCTCTCCTGTGGGTCCTAACAGTGAATGAACCCCTTTCCATCTTAAATCAGAACGGCTACCCCACAATAGCATATGCAGACGATCTTGTCATCATGCTCACTGGTAAGTTTGAGCAAGCTCTAGGAGACCTCATGCAATCCGCTTTACAACTGTTAGATAGCTGGGCACTAGATAAAGGACTTACTATTAACCCACAAAAAACAGATATGGTCCTCTTCTATATTATATAATTCTTGATAGCAAATTATCCTGGAAGGCCAATATTCAAGAACGAGCAAAAAAGGCTACGGTAGCCTTCTTCGCTTGCAAAAAGACATTCGGTTTGAGATGGGGCCTTAAGCCGCACCTCATCCACTGGATGTATACCAGTATTGTTAGACCAATTATTTGCTATGGTGCGCTGGTGTGGTGGCCGGCGGTGGTACTAAAAACCAACCTGGCACCCTTACAGCTAATCCAACGGATGGCATGTCTGTGCATAACAGGTGCCCTTAGAACCACACCGACTGCAGCTCTGGAGGTGATTCTCTCACTACCCCCACTTGATCTTTTTATAAAACAAGCAGCGGGCCTGGCAGCCATTAGATTAAAAACCACTAAATCGTGGTCAACGCCACAAATTGGTCATGGAAAAATTCTAAACGTCATTAGAAACGCAAACTCCCTTTTAGACCGCGAGTATGATTGCATGAACCAACCGCAGGTTGAGAAACGGAAGTTTCACATTAAGTTTCCTGAACGAAACGAATGCGCAACAAATACGATACTCAGCACCTGTATAGGTTCTCATCTCTATACGGACGGATCTAAAACTAGCCAAGGGACAGGTGCAGGGATTTATTCCCACGACCTCGACATCCAAACATCATTTCATCTTCCAGAACACGCGACAGTGTTCCAACCAGAAGTATTAGCTATTAACGAGTGTGCAAAAATTATTCTTGATAAGCAGAACAGTCTCGGAAATTGTTACATTTTCTCGGACTGCAGGGCTGCGCTTCAGGCACTCCAATCCTACAGGACTACATCCAAACTAGTGTCCATTTGTAGACACAATTTAAATCGCCTAGCGGCCATAACGGAAGTTTTTCTAATTTGGATACCGGGTCATAGTGACCTGCTAGGAAACGAGGGGGCAGATACGCTTGCACGGCAAGGATCTGCTAACATCAATTCCACTAGGAAGTCAGTCGATGTAGCACCAACAGTGCTGAAGACTAGCTTCAAACAGACTATTTTGAATTCTTTCGTGGCGGGGTGGCGGCAGCTAGAAAGCTGTAAAACGGCCAAATACTTTCGGGAAGAACCGAACAAAAATATTACAGCTCAGCTGTTACAACGTAGTTGCTATAGTATCCGAACTATTGTCGGCCTGACCACAGGCCATTGCTTGCTAAGGCTGCACGCATTTAGGATGCGAATCGCGAGCGACAGCTTGTGCAGAGGTTGCGAGGAAGACGAAGAATCTATCGAACATTATCTTTGTCACTGTCCGCAAATCTCGAACAGTCGTCTCCTTTGATTAGGCTCTAGATTCTTCTCAGAACTAGACGACCTCAGAGGCGTCCAACATTCGAGCCTATTAAAGTTCGCAAACCGAACCAAGTGGTTAGAGCAAGAGGAGTGACTCCAACTTATAACAATAGGGGGAGTACAATGGGCCCAACTAGATGGCCTCAGTGCTTGTGGTTCCGTGCAACCACCCTCCTACAACCTAAACCTAAACCTTGTGTCCATTTCAGCTGGTGGTAGGTCGAGTGATAGCGTCTCTAGCGAGGAAGGTGCAATTCGGTACGAATTCCAGAAATCAATGCCCAATTAGAGTTCTTGACTCAGATTGGGAATAAAATGTAGCCGTAGCACTTTGGTATAGCCTAGTGGGTAGCGTGTTTGTCTTGTAATACGAAGGTCGTGAGTTAAAATCCCGGTCGGCGAAATATATAATTCCTGCAGAGGGTGGTGCGAAGGACTAACAGTCCTTCCATAATAAGTAATAAAAAATGTTAAGGAGCCTAAATGTCAGGCCAATGTCTAACCGATTCAATGAGCTCCTAGGCAACTCACGCTCGCTCCGCTGTCCAACAGGCCAACGATGGTATCAACTGGCAGTGCTATGTGGATTCATAGGGTCTGTGATCGCCAGGAATGGTTATCAGAGATAACACCTGATTTTCCAGGCGTTGTTTCTTACGTTTGTGCCATTCGCGTAAGCGTGAGATTTAGCGCCTGTATTAGACGCCCAAAGTTTCGACATAGCGAATAATTCCTGAGTGTAAAACTAAAAATAGCGCTGCGATCCTCCTTAAACCGAGAGCGAGAGATATTCTCATCAACTAGAAACCAGTCTTGGGTAGGATTACCGTTGTCAGACTCTTGACCAAGTTCAGAGACTTCACAATTCTGCAGTGGTACCCAGTGCCTGGCGACAAAAATAAGTCTTATGGCCAATTTTCACCTTTGAACTTGTTCGACGAGGTGATATTATCATTTCAGGTCATACGAACGCCCAAATTTGCCGCTACAATACTGGACTAGAACACGTTATGGGGAAGCATAGTGACTCTTAGGTCAACATATCTCGACCTTGCATTAAGAGAACCGCAAACATCAAATTATTTCTGTAGTTTTTTAAAAGAATCCTCTTTCCCACAAGAGTTATCGTTAAACATCTTGGGTCAAACCCGATGGTGTTACTCAGAACCATATGGATCATTTGGCCATTGGGCACCAACGCGTAAGATATCTTCTGAAGAATGGCGACTTACGGGATTGTACCAATTGGCGTGGTATATGTCTGCTTACTGCGGTATTGAAAATCTTGGTTAAGCTAATTCTCGATAAGATTAATGCTGTTAAAGGGACCACTCTCCGGGGTGTAGCCTAGTGGGAAGCATATTGGTCTACAATACGAAGATCGTGAGCTCAAATTCCTGTCGATTTATAGTTCTAGCACACTGTCTACGTGGTTACATCTGGGTCAACTCAATCTATAAACATGAAAATTCGTAGATAGTATGTTGTGCGAAGTGCTAACAACTCTTCCACAATAACAAATAAAATGTTAAGGAAGCACTCTAGAATTTTGTCAGACTCTTTTCCGTAAGAGATTGTCTTTTACAAACCATAAAAATGCCTTACGTATAATATTGAAGCAGTCTGCTGGGTTTCCCGCAATCATGTTTGTGGATTGCGAAATGAAAAACTTGCACTCCAAAGTTAAAGACATACCAAGATAGGCATTAGGATTCAAAGACAGAAGTGGTATTGAATCAGTCACACTTTGAGTGGACCAGACCAAAACATTTCCAGACAAGCTCTGGATTATTATTCTCAAAGAAAACGCCGGGCTAGACGTCTATGTAGCGCAACAAATCGATGCGTTGAACTTGGAAACATGCATCTTATAGTTCCCTTGTTTTGTTCAGAAGATAAATTTGAAACTTTGAATTGAAGACCCGAAGTATCGAAGGATAGATCCCCTTAAACTCATTACCTTCATAACACGATTCGGACTTCTAGTTTAAAATAAATTTCAGTTCCACTCAATTTCTTTAACTTCATGCCTGTCAGTAATCCTTCTTTAGTCCGTCGATAAAAAAGGCCTGGACACCACAAAGCTTATTCGAATCGAAAGCATTACAGCGTCTCCGGTTATTTTCTAGTCCAGTAAAAGCAACTGTTTCGAAACCGAATCGAATAAAAGAGTAACAAAGGTGTTGAGTCCTATTATTTTCCATGAAAAGGAAACCCAATCAATTTCACAAAAAGGACACACACTATACATATCCGAGAATTGATTTTATTTTAAGATAATCTTCTTTTTCTGAAATTTGGTCACCCTGAAGAAGGACCTCTTAATTTCCCGTAGTATTCAAGATGTTCAGGAGAGAAAAAAATTTACCTAGTCCTGTAATAGGAAAAAAAAAGAGTCAAGAAATTGTCATTTTTTTCCTGAATAGAATCTCTGGACCGTACCAATCCGATACGACACTCTTACCCCATTGTTGTCATTCATTTCGGGAAAACTACATGTTCCTTAGAAATTCGAAACGAACAAACAACTTTTTTTTCTATTCAGCTGTGACATGGTCGATAGAAGCAAGACTGGCAAGGACCTAAACGTAGGTAGAGAAAAAAAAAGGTTCCACTTATATGTTGGAATTGATACCCAAAACTAAAAATATAATCAGAAAACCTGAAATAGATATCGAAGTGCGATAAGTTATTTGGGAAGGTGCCATAGATCCTGTGACAACTCGTTTGAAAAATTGAGAATTCTACCTGGATCCGATCAGGATCACCCGGGGTATAATAAAAATCTATCCGACCCATTAGGATTAGGTGTTAGGTGAGTTTTTCACACTCTTTAAGAAAAATGGATTGGGACAATAAAGAGGAAACGAAATGTCAATACATCGAACATATATCTTTTATGGGTTGTTACAAGGGGATGTCGAAATTGAAATGTTAAAAGGTTTGGCTGCTGCACTATCGGTATTATTGGGCGTTACGAAAAGCGCAATCTTGCATTATGCAATGCAGAGGTTTACAGTGGTTAGTCTTAGAAATTGGATTTTTTTTTAATATTTCTGGGTACCTAATTTTTTTTATACTGCCGGATGGGATTTTTCGGTCATGGCTCTTGCTAGACGAAATTCAGAAATGGTAAATTCTAGATGGATTGAAATTAGGAAGTAAATGCTTCTGACAAAAAAAAAATAATTGGATAATTTGCATTGAAAATATGTAACAACTTTCTTATTGAAAAATTGAAAAGACTGTGATCCAAAATAATTCAGCTTTCGTGTTTAACTTTCATCTTTATTTAAAACATTCAGGTCGGTACTAAATAGCCTAGAAAAGAAAATGTGTTAAAAGTTTTTATTTCTCTTAAGCTTCAGAATTGTAAACATATTTGTAATCCTCAATTACCTATTCTGATTGATTTTTTTTTTCAAAAATCCGTTAATTTTTTCATGACTACTCGAAAAGTTTTCCACTTTCCGAGTTGCCGACTCAACAATAAAATAAAAATACTATTTTAGAATTTAATGAAGCTACTACCACAAATATTTTAATCTAAATCGCAATCTCTCTGAAACTCTGTGATAAAAGCCAATCAGCGTATCGAAAACCGCACTAAAACCACCCCTAACTATGGTTTTAGTGTCGCTCAACTGAAATTATCCTGCAAAGTTTGCCATCATCATTTTCCAACTCAGTGCATTCTAGATGTTCGATGCGTATTGCATGCCGCACATATGGCGGCACAAGTTTCACAACCTTAACTTTAATATACCTCACCTTCGCTAGTTTGCAGATTGATGTCGTTACGACAAAAACTGCACTACACACTTGACCGTGCCATGTTTAGCATGCCCCTAGACAATTTATATCCTGAAATTTGCTATATAGTTCGCCATCGATATTTCGCTTTGCATCTGCATAAAATCCACCTATGTATCTAAAGTTTAGTTGAGTTGAACAAGTGAGCTGTGATTGAACCCGCAATGGGGATACAGTTGGGGGTGGCTGTGGCATTGCGGGTGGTGGAAAGGATCGTTAGAAATTGATGGCTGCAATGATCCACGTACGGTACGGAGTTGTGTCCTCTGTCAAAAAGTTTCAACTTCAACCAAATTGATTCGAGATATTTTCGAAATTTGTACAGGACCTCCACTTCCCTCGTATAATCACGCCGATTCTGTATGTGTGTGTGTGAAGGAGGTCACATTTATTTATCAGGTGAGCTCTAAGGATGCGATGAATGCATGATGTAATGCTGGTTCAGGTTTAGTTAGTAAAGTGCTCAACTTGAACTACTCAGAGTTGGTTGCATCGTGGCATTGCAATATGCATCGGTGATTCGGCTGAAGCGTTAAAGTTTTAATGAGCTCGGGGGTCAGTTAGTTAATTCGTTAAATTTAGTAGCTAAGCCACTTCGAATCAGCTGAAAAATCAAATCAACGAAGAGATTTCAATTTCATAGCAGAACTTCTTAGGTCCTTGCTATCACTATTTAAAATGTCAAAGCTACTGAATCGACAAAAATCCTGATTCTAAAAATTCTAATGATGATATGTAATTGCATTAAGAGTTTCACATTTCAAGTGTCCTTCAATTAAAATGTATGTTCCTTAATTAAGAGACTAGTTTAAGTGGCTTCAATTGAAAAATTGCAATTACATGTGAGTAACATTGCAGCGAGCTTCTGGTGAACGAACTCTCGTTTGCAAAGGATACGCATAACGGGAGGTTGTAGAAGGAGTGCATTTTTTCACATTATACAATTAGACTATCAAAGATGTTGTACACAAAATCTGAGCTTGAAAAATATGAAACGACAAGAGGTCGTTTTTTACAAAAAATTAAGGTCAAGCTCGTGAACGGGCCAAATCGCTCCACCCCTTCTACTCCCTCCCATACAAAATGACACACTTGCGCAATTTGACAATAAACGGATTTCCTCAAAAAGTATAAAGGCTATTGACCTGAAATTTGGGATACGGTACTTTTATGATAATATCAATCTACCATATAAAAATTATGCGTGTCCTCCTCCTCCTTCTACCACCTCCCATACAAACTATACTTGTTATGAATTACTCTAAGCCAATTTACTAAGTGCGTATACAATTTAGCGGGCTAAAATTGTGCACCAAATATTTATTTAAAATTGTTAGTAAGGCCAAAAAAAATTAGACGATTAGCTTCACCCCTTCTACCCCCTCACATACAAAATGACACAATTGCGCGATTCGACAATAAACAGATTTGCTCGAAAAGTATAAAAGTTATTGGCCTGAAATTTGGAACATGTTACTTTTATGATAATGTCAATCTACTGCATAAAAATTATGCGTGTCCTGCTCTTTCTTGTACCACCCCCCATACAAACTGTACTTGTCACGAATTGCTCTAAGCCAATTTACTCAATGCATATAAAATTTAGTGGGCTGAAATTGTGCGAAAATATTTATTTGGAATTGTTAGTAAGTTAAAAAAAAAAATTAGACGAGCTTCACCCCCTCTACACCCTCCCATACAAAATGACACAATTTCGCAATTCGACAAAAATCTATTAGTCTGAATTTTGGGATATATTACTTTCATAATGATTTCAATCCACAGTATAAAAATTATTTGCATCCTCCCTCTCCTTCCGTCCCCTCCCATACAAACTACACTTTTTCATAAAATGTTCTAAACCAATTTACTCAGTACGTATGAAATCTATCGAGCTCAAATTGTGCATTAATAACTTATTTAGAATAATTAGTAGGATCAAAAAAATATTACGATTAGCTTTACCCCTCCTACTCCCTCCCAGACAAAATGACGCAATTTTGTAATTCGATAATAACCGGATTTGCTCGAAAACCGTAGGTGCTATTGATTTGAAATTTGGAATATATTACTTTTACGATAATTTCAATCTACTACATAAAAATTATTTAAGTCCTCGCATTCCTTCCACCACCTCCCATACAAACTGTGCTTTTTCATGAAAATCTCCAATCCAATTTATTCAGTGTGTATAAAATTTATCGAGCTGAAATTGTGCATTTGATATTAATTAAGAATTGTCAGTAAGGCCGAAAAAATTAAACTATTAGCTTTACCCCTTCTACCCCCCCCATCTCCCCCAATACGATTTCACTTTCAAAAAGTTGATTTTCCTGAAAAGTATGAATGCCATTGATTTGCAATTTAAGACATGTCAAAAACATGATGTTTGTAGTTATTTCTGAAAAAGTTTTTCAAAACTCGCCCCTTCTACCACCTTCCATACAAACTGCAAATTTTCACTAAATCCAATACACTAATTTTCTCAGTAGCTATTAAATTTTTGAATTCTAAATTTTGTATAAAACATTTTGATAGCAACTTTAGCGTGATGACAAAAAGTTAGTTCAATGTCGCGAACCCCTGTACCACTCTTGAAAACAACAAATTTCTCTTTCATCTAGAGTATCGCACGGTTGGGGCTTACACCCAATCGTAGTCATGTTATGTTTACTTTATTATTTTAATAATAAAGTATTGTGATCGGCTTGGAAAAAAAATGTGTCGTAAGGGTTAAGGGGGAGGAAGGGGAGCGTTACAACCAAAAACTAAGAATTCGAATATCTTAGCCATGGTTCTAGTTAGGAAGCTGAAAATCATTATACAGGGTGTTTGGTACTCCGTGTGCCATCTTGTAAGGGGTTATTCCTAGATATATTTTGATAAAAAAATTGTTCTACGGAGATGGTCCATTTTCAATATCCGCGGAGATACAGGGTGATCAAGAAAATTGTTTCGGACCTGTACCCTCACTCACTCAAAACGCTATATATTGAAAACTAATAATCGCAATTCAAAGTGTTATAGCTTGTTTTTTACGTTTCATTTGGTGTAATAGTCCGTATTGTAACTGAACCCAATCCTGAGGTATTTGCTTCAGAACACAAATTTTTGATACTTTGACCCTCAAAATTCTGGGGTCAATGTAGTTTTACTCAAAAAAACGCATTATAAAATGTTAATGTTGTTTTTTTATGACCCATATTATTGCCTATAACAGATGCACACGTACTTATGACTTAATTTTTTCAATTTTCCAGGTAATAAGCGAAAATACATATGGCTTAAAAATAAAATATGCCATAAAGCAACCCTCGTTCTAAAAAAACTACCTGAAATATTCTTTGTGTCCTTTAATTACTATTTAAATTATCGAGGAATGTCCTTTAGTTAGTATTAAATTATCGAGGAATTGAATTAAATTAAAATGAGTTTCAACACAACTAGGTGCAGCACTTTGCCTTTTTATACTCTAGATGAAATCTGAGAGTATATTGTGTTTGCCTTACCGTTTGTAACGCTAATAAATAACGCTCGCACAGAGCCGCCAAGGGTACAGAAATATTTGTTGTCGCTCAAAAACCTCGATTCCAAGTGACCGTCTGTCCGTCTGTCTGTCTGTCTGTCTGTCTGTGCGTCTGTCTACAGCATAACTCTCGAAAGCTTTGAGCTATAGCGCTAAAAATTTGTGTGTGTCATTTTTAGCAAAAAAGTAACTTTAAGTTCGTGAACGGGCCAAATCGCTCCACCCCTTCTACCCCCTCCCATACAAAATGACACAAATGCGCAATTTGACAATAAACGGATTTGCTCGAAAAGTATAAAAGCTATTGGCTTGAAATTTGGAATATATTACTTTTATGATAATATCAATCTACAATATAGAAATTATGCGTTTCCTTCCCCTCCTTCTACCACCTCCCATACAAACTGTATTTGTCATGAATTACTCTAAGCCAATTTACTCAGTGCGTATAAAATTTAGCGAGCTGAAATTGTGCACTAAATATTTATTTAAAATTGTTAGTAAGGCTAAAAAAAATTAGACGATTAGCTTAACCCCTTCTACCCCCTCCCATACAAAATGGCACAATTTCGCAATTCGACTATAAACGTGGAGCTGACGTGGGGAGCGATCACCACTTGATGGTTGCCTGCTTGAGATTGTGTACAGCAGCTATCCGACGACCACAAATTCTTCAAATGAAGCGCAAGCTTAATGTGGATAAACTCAGAGATCCCAACAAAAAATTCGAATACACCACCATTCTACGCGAAAAGTCATCCACATTGGGTGAACATGAAATGCGCACACTGGACGCCAATTGGGAGGCAACCAGAAACACTTTTCTAACTAGTGCTGAAGAATCTGTGGGATATGCGCAAAGCGGTGAGAAACCCTGGATGTCGCAAGACACATGGGACAAGGTTGGCAATCGGAAAAAAGCCAAATTGGCAATCATCTCTCAACCCGATGTCAACCAACGAACGCCCGACTTGAGGCAGAACTACCGCGATGCTCATATACAGCTTAAAAAGGCTGTTAGACGCGACAAGAGAAAGGCCATTGAAGATCTGGCAAACAAGGCAGAATCTGCGGCTTACCTTGGGGATATGGGTTCACTTTTCAAAATCATGAAACAGTTGACGAACAGGAATTTCACCGCCAACCACCTGGTGAGAGATGTCAACGGAACTCTCCTTAATATGAGTGAACACCAGTTGCGACGATGGAAGGAATACTTCTCTGATATTTTAAACATCTTGTCAGATGAAGATACTCCGGAAACAGAACAACTTCCAAACATCCAACCGCAACAATCCTCTATTAGGGGCGATCCCCCAGATAAGGAAGAGATAGTTTCCGCCATTCGGTCAATGGCGGGAAGGAAAGCTCCAGGTATAGACGGACTACCAACCGAACTCCTCAAAGCGGACCCGGAAATAACAGCCGATATACTCCTCCCACTCTTCACTAAGGTGTGGAGTGAGGGAAGATATCCGACTGAATGGAAGGAGGGCGTCATTGTGAAAATTCCGAAGAAGGGCGACCTTCGGGATTGTGGCAATTGGCGTGGTATATGTCTACTTACTGCCGTATCAAAAATTATGGCTAAGGTAATTCTCAATAGGATTAGGGATGTCGTCGAGAGCACTCTCGAAGTTTATCAGGCTGGATTCCGTAAAGGGTCGTCTTGTACCGACCACACAAATACCCTACGGATAATATTAGAGCAGTCAGCCGAAATGGGTTCGCCATTACATCTCATGTTTGTGGACTTCGAGAAGGCTTTCGACAGCGTTAAGCGAGATTACATATGGAATGCTTTGCGTAGGAGAGGTATTCCAGATAAGGTCATAGCTATGATTAAAGAATCCTACGAAGATGCAAGGTGTCGCGTCTTGCATAGAGGAGAGCTGTCCGAGAGCTTTCCTGTGCGAACGGGTGTCAGACAAGGCTGCATATTATCACCAGCCCTGTTTCTGGTGGTAATAAATGACATCTTGAAAGCTGCACTGGAAGGTGGGGAAGGTAAAGGTCTTCAATGGAGACTATTTAACATCTTAAGTCACCTTGATTATGCTGATGACGTGTGTTTGCTTGCACATACCCGTTCGGACTTAGAGTCAAATGTTCGCTCGTTGCATTCTTAATGCAAAGAGGCGGGATTGAAAATAAATGTGCGTAAAACCAAGTACATGCACATGGGTTCGAACGCAAGCACACCGATTGTTCTTAATGGACAGGATGTGGAAGAGGTGCAAGATTTTTGCTATCTCGGAAGCATTGTCAGCATGGACGGCGGAGCCGAAAAGGATGTTGAGGCTCGGCTAAATAAAGCTCGTCAGGCCTTCGGTATCCTTTCCCCTTTCTGGAGGTTAAGAGAGATCTCCCTTCGCACGAAGCTGCGAGTTTTTGACGCATGCGTCAAATCCGTGTTGTTATATGGTTGTACTACGTGGAAAGTGACCGTTCGACTTACCAAGAAACTACAGACTTTCGTAAACCAATGCCTCCGGCGCATTTTAGGAATATTCTGGCCAGAAGTAATCTCCAACGACGAACTTTGGAGTACAACTCGCCAGACTAAAATAGGTATTGAGATTCAACGGCGAAAGTGGCAGTGGATCGGTCATACTTCGAGGAAACCAGAGCGAAACATCGCAAAACAGGCTCTGGATTATAACCCTCAAGGAAGACGTCGGGTTGGTCGACCATGTAACACATGGAAGCGAGCAGTTGAGCAGGAGGCCAGAGGAATAAACAAGTCCTGGCAACAGCTTAAGGCCGATGCTCAGGATCGCGCCTTGTGGAAGAGAGTTGTTTCTGTCCTATGCCCCTATAGGGGGTCTTAACAGGAATTTGATTTGATTGACTATAAATGGATTTGCTCGAAAAGTATAAATGCTATTAGTCTGAATTTCGGGATGTATTACTTTCATAATGATTTCAATATACAATATAAAAATTATTTGCGTTCTCCCTCTCCTTTCACCCCTCCCATACAAACTACACTTTTTCATGAAATGCTCTAAGCCGATTTTCTCAGAATATATAACATTTATCGAGCTCATATTTTGTGATAAATACTTATTTAGCATTATCACTAAGATCAGAAAAAAATATTTTATTAGCTTTACTGCTTCTACCCCCTCCCATACAATATGGCACAGTTTCACAACTTCACAAAAAATCTATTTTCTTGTAAAGTATGAATGTTACTAGTCTAAAATTTAAGAGATGTCAATTTTATGATATTCTTAGTTATTTCTGAAAAAATCACTAAAATCCCCCCACTCTTTCTACCACCTCCCATACAAACTGCACATTTTCACTAAATCTAACACACTAATTTTCTCAGCTCCTATTCAATTTTTGGAGTAAGCATTTTGTATAAAACCTTTTTATAGCTACTTTAGCATGATGGGAAAAAAATTAGTTCAATGCTATCACCCCTTCTAACATTCCCCATACAAAATTTCTTGGGTCACACAAAATTCTATTTCATCTAGAGTATCGTAAGATTGCGCTTTACGCGAAATCGTAGCCCTGTTATGTTTTAGTGGTGTACCTAACAAAATGAAAAGCGTATAAAAGCAAATCTTACTCCATATTTTTATCAGTTTTAGTTACATTGTTAAAAGTAGAAGGTGTCACTAAAATTTAGAAAATAATTTCGAAATGCCTGAGTACTCGAATGAAGAATATGCAGACGTCATTTTCATTTATGGAGAGTGTCAGGCAAATACACGAGCGGCGCGATCTTTGTATCATCAGAGATTTCCTAATCGTCGGATACCTTCCAGGAGAGTATTCCAAGAAGCTTATAGAAGGATTCGGGAAACAGGCAGCGTTAGGACAAGCAGAGTAAATGCAAACCTGCGCCAATAATCGCTGTTCCAACCGATGAAGGAATATTACATGCAGTTCAAAATGATCCATCAATCAGTATCCGACGCTTGGCATTGTAGTTAAACGTCTCTACGTGGAAAGTTTGAAGTGTCCTAAAGGCAGAGCGTTTGCATCCCTACCACCACACATCAGTGCAGGAGCTGTTACTCATTGATTTGCTCAAAAGGATGAAGTTTTGCAATTGGCTCCTTGAGCGACAACTAAGTAACGAGAATTTTATGAACAACATTCTTTGGACGGATGAGTTCCAATTCACCAGGCACGGTATCACAAACTTCCACAACTTACACACCTGGGCTGAGAACAATCCACATGCAAGAAGAGAGGCATCATTTCAGCATAGATTCAGTGTCAATTTATGGGCAGGTGTGATTGGTGACGACTTCATTGGTCCTATTAGGCCTCCGCCTACCTTAAGTAGTTCCAATCACTTGCTTTTTTTGACAAATGATCTACAGGAGTTATTGGATGATATGCCACTGCAACGATTGGCTTCCATGTTTTACCAACACGATGGTACTCTAGCTCATTACGGCCGACAAATCACAGATTGGTTTAATTCCAATTATAGCAATCGCTGGATCGGTAGAAATGGACCGATACACTGGCCTGCAAGATCTCCTGATTTAAATATTATGGATTTCTTTGTATGGGGACGGATGAAGGACTTTGTTTACGCAACGGAAGTAGTAATGTTGCAGGATCTAAACACCAGAATCGATGCGGCAGCAACAGAAGTAAGGCAGCAGTTGAGGAGTGTGAACACAAAGAGAACACTGGCAAAACGAGCTTTAGCGTGCATTCAAAATGAAGGTGGCCATTTTGAACATTTATTGTAATTAAGGAAATTTGAAATAAACCATAAAAACCATTCTTAAGTTCTTTTAGTTCAAGCGGAAAATGACATTTTTATAATGCGTTTTTTTGAGTAAAACTACATTGATCCCAGAATTTTGAGGGTCAAAGTATCAAAAATTTGTGTTCTGAAGCAAATACCTCAGGATTGGGTACAGCTACAATGCGGACTATTACACCAAATGAAAGGTAATTCGATTCCCTAAGAAACAAGCTATAACACTTTGAATTGTGATTATTAGTTTTCAAGATATAGCGTTTTGAGTGAGTGAGGGTACAGGTCCGAAAAACTTTTCTTGATCACCCTGTATCTCCGCGGATATTGCAAATTGACCATCTTCGTGGAACGATTTTTTTCTCCAAATATATCTAGGAATAACCCCTTACAAGGTGGTGCACGGAGTACCAAACACCCTGTATACATACATTAAAATCCTTGTTAGCTCGTAAGTTGCCCTAAAATTCTCAATTCGTTTATAGAAAATTGAAACAAACTTATTCTTGTAAAGTTATAATTCGAAAGATGTTTTGAATTCGCCAACGAGAACTGAACGACTCGACTCCTATTTTCGTGAGCAATTCGAGTGATTTTAACTAGCAAAACGTAGCATTAGATCAGTTCTATTATTTCAAAATTCTATAAATAGTCGACCAAATTAGCCGACCGATAATTAACAAGAATACAATTCCAAGCGAAATTTACCGCAAGGGTAGTCAGAAATTTTATGATTTAAATTTAGCAAACGATCTTTAAGAACTGTAATATTATGGATACAACAATTTTAATTTAAATAGTTAGGATGGATTTGAGTCTTAACAATCCTCTTAGTTGATACTGGCTTGCGTTTCATAGAGACGCCTATCCAATTTCATTTATTTGTACTATAGTACGAGAAGCAATAGAAATTTCTAAACATCACAGAACTTCAACCGAGACACCGGATACAAGTTATCAGCAGTTTGGCTACCTGCCTTAAAATTTGGTAAGAACAAAATCCGTACCCATAAATCCTTAGCTAATTTAACTACCTGATACTAATTAATTAACCTTAATGAACTATTTAACCTTAATTACCCTTCCTTCTATATATTAATTGTATTTTGTAATTGTCAATCAGTTTGATAAAGGTCTCAGAGACCGAAACGTCACGAATAATAAAGCTTAACAGTGTAGAATCCGGAAATCTTTTCTTTCAACTCAAAATGCACTGTGAAAACATTCACCAAACCATTAGTAAAGCCTTCTGCAAAAGAGTATTTGCATGTCCCGACCACTCCGCTTAGAGTAGTGCCAAACATTGCTACGGATAGCGCTGTGGTTCCAAAACTGTCGGCAGCGAAAAGAAGGAACATGCTAAGAATGACAGCCCAACGGAGTAAGACTTATAGCTTAACTCCGGGTCCCCAATCAGCTGCTATTCCCAGTTTGCAACCGTTTTCCCAAGATGAACCAGCTCTTGAAGGACATCAAGCTATAGATTGTTGCTGACTCTATTTCGTGAATGTGCTTAGCCACGGTAGCAACGGAGATGTCGTCAGCAAACCCGATTAATTTTACTCCTTGGCAACGATAGTCCGAGAATTCTATCGTACATAATATTTGACAGGAGAGGGCCTAGTACAGATCCTTGTGGGACTCCCGCGATGGCGTTATAGTACCTTACCCCCGCATCAGTTTGGTACCCCAACTTCTTGTTGGTGATTATTCTTAGCAAGTAGTATGGAGTAGCCATTCTGGCTAACGATCTCCATATAAGTGACCAATCTACCGAGTTAAAGGCATTCTTAATGTCGAGTGTCACTACTGCATAACATTTCTTTGCCCCCATCGCCATTTTTCTCCTTGTATCGCCTCAGCTGCAGTATTGACTACCACTTTTATGGCGTCAGCAGTTGAACTAAATCCGAACTGGTGGTCTGACAGTGCTCCTTTCTCCTCTGCTAGTACGAGCGGTCTGTGGTTTATAATTTGCTCAAGGATCTTTTCCAACGTGTCTAATAAACATATTGGACGAAATGACGATGGTACTCCAGGAGGCTTGT
Organism: Chorisops tibialis; assembly: GCA_963669355.1. Classification (NCBI taxonomy): domain Eukaryota; kingdom Metazoa; phylum Arthropoda; class Insecta; order Diptera; family Stratiomyidae; genus Chorisops; species Chorisops tibialis. Next base: position 162,288,827 of record OY770263.1, on the reverse strand, counting down.
TTCCTTTTGGTAGAAGTACCAAATGTTGGAGCTTCCATGGCTCAGGAAAGACTCCTTCACCGAAACACTTTTGCATAGTTGCTATAAAGATGTCGGGCCTCTTTTGGACGGCAACTTTTACTGCTATATTTGGGATGCCATAGGGTCCAGGCGCCTTGTTGTTTCCCATCTTCCCACATGCATCAAATAGTTCCTCCGACGTAATTACAGGGATAGACTCTATGCTGATCTTTCTGGATATGCTACACATAGTAGTTGGCCTTTCGGAGAACAGACGATCTACTGGTTTGGTGAATGTTTTCACAGTGCATTTTGAATTAAAAGAAAAGATTTCCGGATTTTACACTGTTACGCTTCATTATTCGTGACGAATAATAAAGCGTAACAGTGTAGAATCCGGAAATCTTTTCTTTTAAGACGATCTACTATTGATCTTAGCATTATCGGGCAAGTTATTTGGGGGGACCTATGACCCTTCAGCCTTGTCATCACCATCCTGTATGCTTTATCCCAGGGACTTATATCTGCTTCGTTACAGAGATTTTTGAAATAATTTGCCTTACTTTGTTTAATCGCCTTGTTTAGATCCCGCCTTGCCACTTTGAAAGTGTTTAATCGGTCCTGAAAATCTACTCTTCCCCTTGATCGTTGGACTCTGCGTTGGACTTGTAAGCACTTTGCCCTGAGTGTCTTTATATCTTCGTTCCACCAGTATCATGGTGCACCTCTTCCACTAATTATTCTTCTGGGCATCGCTGCATCGAACGCTGTGATGATTGTGTGGGTGAGTTGTTCCGCAAGGGTCTTTGCTGTTTCGCTTCGATTTGTGATGCCGGTATTCATCATTTTTCGAACGTGTCCCTGTCGGAGAGTTTATCTTTGCATTTTCGGCCTGTTAATTTAGGTCGTTGTACGGCTTTTATTTGTTTTATGTCATATTTAAAAGAAGAAGTGTACGTCAATAAGCCAAGAACAATTCAAGAGCTAAAGGATGAGATAATTCAGCACATTAACGACATTGGACCTCAATTATGTCTCAGAGTCATTGAAAATATGGACCATCAGATAGAAGTATGCCACCGTAGCCGTGGCGAGCATTTGGGCGATATTTTGTTTCACACATAATTGTCATAGATCCTTCTATCATAATAAAAAATATTAAGACAATTCTCTGAAAAGTTTTTGTTTTATTTACAATTAATCTCTCGTCGTCCAGCTGGGTCGTGCATAACAGCTGTAGAAATGCTCGGTCGAAGCCCGGTTTTTTGGAAGGCGGGTTTTCCACATATTCTTATTGCCGCTAGCTTTGTTTTGTCACAGATGCAGATATTATCGTCGAAAGTTTTATACGGTACACTAATAAAGACGATATCCACTCTCTCGTCCTTAGCAGTTTGTGCCAGGATATCCTGCACTAAACCGAAACCAAAGTACCTAGACGAATATGTTTAACCCTTACACATGATGATTGTATCGCGTTTAACTGAGGTAATATCTGTCCTAGTATAGAAATTTAGAAATAGTTCTTAACTCTCAAAAAAAAAAAAAATAATAATAATTAGGTAGCTATTTAAATATTTTCAGAAATTCGATAGGTAAAAAGAATAACAACGCAAAGATGATTAATTTCAGCACCACCTGTACTACCAACGTAAGAATTTAAATCCGATTATTTCAGCATTTAAGACCGTACACGGTAAATTAAATCACTCAACACTGAGATTTCCACGTAAATCTGATTATTTTGATGATAAATCCGTTCAAAATAGTTCCAAGCTAGATTAGCATTACTCATACCGCAAACACACATTTGTCGAATAATTAGTAATGTGTAATTTAATTTCAATAAATTACCAGATCAAAGAGTTGTGAGCTGATCTGGAAGCATTAGCTATGTATAGGTAGTGACCGGGCCGTATCTACCGAGAAATTCTATCTGAAAGGAATTTTTTTTAAAGTAGCTTAACTTCTCTACCAAATACGCGATTAAAATTTTTCTATAGTCAATCAGATGGTCGGCGGTTTTAGCTAATGTTGTTTAATACCATGCTGATGTTGTATGATGTCAGCAGAAAGAAACATACAGTACGAGTATGTAAAGCATTTTACTAACATTCTGAGCAGGATTACAGATTACAATACCAACCATTCTGTTTTCTGTATAGTCACTAATTACAAAAATGACTGTCAAGTTCTTTTTATCCGTGCTGAAAACTGGATAGTTTGCTACAGCCCCTCGTGTATGTATGATAACTTCATTAGCGGACGAACAGACTGATGGTTGGTTTAATTTTCATACGTATTAAATATGGATTTCAGGCTGGACAAAACAAAAATGAATAGTGCATTGTAAAATTACCGAATTTAATCAACTTTTTTTCGTCCCCTTTGAATTAGAGCGCAACCCCTTCGGCCTTTAATTTGTAATATACGAACCGGAACGAAATCATTTCTCCAAAAAAAAAAAAAAATTGGATATGCCAGCTTAGCTATTAATCAGCAAGGATCTAATGCTACTGCCAAGTTAAAATGGTGGTCGTAATTCAAAGAGCTACCAGAATTATTCAAAAATTGTATTACAGCCTAGTAGTTCAGCAAGAGCCAAAAAAAAAGAAGAAAAAACTGCTTATCACACATGTAATAAATTACAGATATGACTCTTTAGAATCGCTTTTATAAAAGCACCCGTTCATGTTCGTAGAGCAGTCATGATGTTGGGGAATCCCCTCGACTAGTATGACAAATTTGCTTCTTTCAAAAGTCAACCCTCTGTGGCCATTAATTAAAAAAAAATACTTTTTTGTTGGTTATCCCAATTGATTTTCTATGTCCTTCCTATCAAGGATCGGTTTCAATACCGTCGGATATTTATTCGAAAATAATAAATTATGATTTTTTTTCTCTTCTTCCTCTTTTTATATTTTTTAATAGCCCAGCATGGTCTCCGCCTTTTTATTTGCAATCATCCCTTAACTCAAAGACACAATCACCTGCAGGCAAAGAAAAACAGTATTTTTGAAAATCAGAAAAAAAAAAATTATGGAACTCAATTTGTTCTCGTGTGAAGAGATGATTGTGCCTCAGGTAATTTCAATTTTATGATCGAAGGTGAGATTTATTATGGGGGAGTAAGTTACCCCATCAAAATGGGGATGTTTTTTTTTCTATCCCGAAATGAAATTACCGGTTGTTCTATATAAATATCAGGTTTATTAGGTGTTTTTATTGATTTCGATGTTGGAAAAAAATTACGATGGGGTTGAGAAGTTATGGGAGGTTTCCAATTTAAATTTGATGAAGGTTGTTGTCATAGAAACAGGATTTGAGCTTTAAGCTAGAAGTAATGACGTAAGGGTAGTTTCGAGATATATGTATATATAAGTCGATAAAATTAAGGAAGAAATTGAATATTTAATTATTCATAAATCTTCTATAAACTGTGAGTTTCTTATAGTATTTTATTGATGAAAACGTTTTCGGGTTAAACTGTGTAATTAATATTTTCCTTGAATTAAATTATTTATGAATGTATGGTATTTAAGGAAACAAATTTTTTTAGGTTTTATTGGACAGAAAGGTTATGATTTTATGGCGTTACTAGTGAAACTTCCTGGTTGTTAACACCTGTGATGAAATTCAATTATTTATATACATAATTGATTGCTGTTGTTCAATATCTGATAAAAATTATGAATCCTTTGAACAAATATTGCTACCTTATGGACCTTCACATTTCTAAATTTATTCCAGTATTAGATAAACTAGTTTTGAAGCATCAGAATCAAATTTTACAATTCTACAATGGCGCTACAGACCAAATCGGACTTTGGCCTCCTGATATTCAGGTTCATTTTTCATTGCTTATTGTGGAAGGGTTGTTAGCCCTTCGCACAACCCTCTTTCTACGAATCTTTCATTTTCGTAGATCGAGGTGACCAAGGTATATCCAAGCAGACAATGTGCTGGAATTATATATTGCGCCGACCGAGATTTGAACTCACGACCTTCGCATTACAAGACCAACACACTACCCACTAGGCTACACCCTAGCTGAATCAAATTACTGAACATTAACAATTTGTCCCCTGTGTGGTGACCAACCTATCAGGCGCGTCATCAGGTGGTGGAAAAATAACGCCGAAATGTGTCGCAAGACCTTCGTCCGCGGTTAGCATGGCGATAGTAAGAAATTTAGTTTGACAGTTGTTCTTTCTTCAAGAGGTAATAGTCGCAAATATTCTTTTAGTAAAAACCCTGCCGCGAAGCTTTGCAAGAAACTATGCGATGGAGTCCACTTGTAATGGACCTCAGTCCGTGGCAAAGAGGGTGCTAGAATCTCAGGGTCCGAACGCGGTTCGGGAAGTACTAGAGCGGTCAGCCAGGTTCTAGTAGTGCCATGCTACTGCCAAACACCCAAATGACTGAGTCTTACGTGTCAGAACTCTACTAACAAATTCAAATTAAAATATCTTGCACTCTTGTCTCTGCAGATCCTTGTAGTCAGACCATTCAAATCCCTCAAGTCTTAGCAATTGTGCCATTCACCGAGCTAAAAAGAAAAGCTGCCAAAGTAGGTAGAGGAAGAGGCTAAAGTGGGTGCAGCTCTGAGTCGACTGCCCTTTGGGGTCGCCGAATCGCAGGCTGCATAACCTTCCCGCCTAGCAAGCATACCTGCCGATGTAGTCAGCAATGAGACGAAAAGTCCTAGTACGTCAGTCACTTCTCAGACTAACAGAGCTTGCATTTCTGACGCGAATCTGATCAGGGCCTGCAAAGAAGTCTTTTCACGCCCGTAAAACAGTTTTGAAGGTTGCGGTAAGCTGACCAAAGAGAAGTTTTATAATTTTCGCTTTGCGTCGACAGCCGGTAATTCAAGGAAACTATGGACTCTTATGAAAGAGACTCTCGGTCAAAACGACAGCTCCCATTACCAACTGCGAATCCATGAATTGGATACGAATTCAGGATTAACGACTGATCAAACCGTAATTGGAGATCGGTTCAACGATCACTTCGTCGCAATAGCAAAAACCCTTGCGAAAGACTTAAGAAATTCGAATGGAGAGTATTATCTGAAATACGGCTGTCCTGAACTGCCAAGACCGTGTTACTATATCCCACCTGTACAAAAGAAATAAGTACAATTTTAGCAGAGCTTAAGAACAACATACACCTCCAGGTATTGACGGAATAAAAACAAATGATCTAAAAACTTTGGCATCGTTTATATCGTCGCCACTTTCCGAAGTGATTAACGTTCAATTGGCTGATGGCACATTTCCATCCTGCTTTAAGATATCTTTGATTACCCGAGTGTTAAAAAGTGGTTCTAATACAGACTCAAAAAATTATAGGCCGATTGCTCTTACACGCTCTATCAGCAAAATCTTCGAAAAAGTTATCAACAAAAGAATCAGAAAATTTTTAAACAAAACTGGTGGAATTGATCGGAATCAGTATGGCTTTCAGGAAAAGAGCAACACTACTTCAGCGCTAATCGACGCGATGCGTTTTCAATCTATTATGAATATTTCCCTTATACCAGCTCGTAGCTGTCTGGGTAACAATCCTTATGGTGGACAAATAAATAAATAGTGCTATGGTTAAGAAGAAACGAAAACAAGGAGCATGCTCAGTAGAAAAGCCCAACAGTGGAAGATGCCGAAGTGGTTGCAGCACTTTCATTCCCGTTGGGACGTTCGTTTGCGGCAATGCCTCTGGGATTCGCGAAAGAAACATCATCGTCCGCTTGTGGATTCGCTGGTAACAAGCTCGATCCATTGAAGTAGAAAGATGAGTGCATCCGATCGGAGGATAGTATAATGCCGATACCTGCAGCGAAAAAAACACCGTAGAGACTGCGCAACTCCTAAAATTGAGGAGCTCTGGAACGACATCAATTAACAGATGGTGGAAAGTGCAGAAGCTTCTAGATTGACGAAAGTGAGATCCCGGGTATCATCGAAGATCCTGAGCTCCTATTGTAGGGCATTAAACTACTGAACGATCTTTTCATGGTATGAAAACTTTTCTATAGCCAATTTCTTGTTCTCGGGATAGACCAAAGCACCATGGAAAGGTAGCTAAAGGTTTGACGACAACCGCCACTATACAACAACGTCTCTTAAGAGGACACTCATATTTTGTGCTTGTCCAAGAGCCGTGGTTGAGTGGATCTAACTACATTCTAGGCGTTTGTAAATAAATAGGTAAGCTACTGATATGTATCGTTGCAGCGAAAGCACTAAATTTCACAACAATTCCACAATTCAGCAGTCCATACCAAACAACGACGCTCTGGGAGAGGTCACTTAACCGAACACCACAGTTTGTTAAGTTCGTTTTATCATACTAGCCATACGAAGCCAGGGATGTTGCAACTACTGCTCTGTGCCAGCGTGTCCAGTCTTACACGAACGATTTGTTAACATTTTGTGATGCTTATACCCATCATACTGGTACTGCACAGACTGTAACGATCGCGGTATGTTAATCCTAGAATTTCTTAGCATGAACAATCTAAATGTTTGTAATGTCAGTAATAGCCCTACCTCAGTGGCGTGGCGTGATATAAAAGCTAGGGGAAGCAATTACTTTTTAAAAATATTGTTTTTTTACACTCCATACAATTAAGTAACATGTTTAATATACAACATTACCAAAATCTATTCCGTCAACTGCTAGGAATATTTGAAATGTTGAAAGCACGCAGGAACTTGAGAGTAGGTAAACTGTCGTTTATTTCAATAAGCAAAAAGAAAATACAGCAACGTTAAAAAAAATCCATATACAACAAAGTACACTCGACAGTTAAGCTGAAAGGAAATCTTGAATTATTAGTATTTGTAGCTAAGATTTAAAATCAAACACGATACACATTCGCCCTAATACTACATAGCAGCCGAAAGCGTTTGAATTCTTAAATTAATGCACATTACAATCCCCTAAGCATGTGTTGAGGTCTTAAATATACGACTAGGGTGATGATCGGCCGAAATTTGAAAAAATCTTCTAGCGACATTTTTCTTTGAAAGCCCCTTCAACCTTCGTCAAAAATAAACTTTAGAAATTTTCTTTTAAACATAATTTTTTTATTTATATAATAAATAAACTGCCAACAAGTCGGGCGAAACTTTATTATTCTTGGGACAAGTTGTGTATGTATGGAAAGTCAATATGCCGGTTAGAGTGGTTAGGGAAGACTAAGTGAAAGGGGGTTCTTCAAAAATATTCAGTTTACGTGTTTTTTCATTGCACATGAAACACTTTGCGGAAACGTTCAAAAGCTCCAGTACATATAATCAATATTTCGTTCGTTTATTTATGCAAGTTTGAATTTTTATGAGTGGAGGGGTGAGGGGTGATAGTAAGAGTGGGTGGATGTTAATAGTTTTTTAATTGATTGCTTGAATTACGTCCAATATTCTCTGTATAGAATGTCAGTTTCATAGACGAAGTTGCATAGAAACCAAACATTTGTATGGGAAGGAGTAGAGGAGGTAGGGGAATCGTAAAATTTGTGACGCAATTTTATTTCCTTTCTCTTTTAAGGTGCTTGTACAAAATTCCAAGTTCATAGCTTTTAATTTGTTGGTTATTAGTTGATTCAATGAAATTGGTCAAAATCATACTTTTGTATGGGAGGTGGTACAAGGGCATGCGCGATTTCAAAACTTTTGAGGCAATTTTGTTTCAACTATTTTTAAAAGTTCTTATGCAAATAATAGTTAGGTGATAAATTTCTTCAAAATGGTTGAATAAATAATTTTGTATGGGAGGGGGTAGAAGGGCAAACGCGATTGCAAAACTTTTAAAGTAATATCATTTTAATTATTTTTATAAGTTTTTGCGCAAAATTTGAAATTGATAGCTTTTAAGAGTTAGCTGATAACTGATTTCCTAACAATGGTCGAAAAAATAATTTTGTATAGGAGGAAGTAGAAGAGGTAGGGGAATCGCAAAATTTGTGACGCAATTTTCTTTTTTTTCTCTTTTAAGGTGCTCGTACAAAATGTCAAGTTCGTAGCTTTTAATTTGTTGGTTAGCAGTTGTTTTATTGAAATTGGTCGAAATCATACTTTTGTATGGGAGGGGGTAAAACGGCAATTGTGATCTCAAAAATTTTGACGTAGTTCGATTTCAACTATTTTCAAATGATTTTGTGCAAAATTTCAAATTGATAGCTTTTACTAGTTAGGTGATAATTAATTTCTTAAAAATGGTCGAAAAAATCATTTTGTATGGGAGGGAGTAGAAGCTTTCAAGGTATCCGACCAGTTAATATTTCATTCTCTTAAAGATTTTTTTAAAATGCATATCGCCAGTTTTCAAGTTTCTACCTTCAAATTTCATTCAAAAATTTTCAGTTTAAGTGGTTTTTTCATTGCACATGAAACACCTTGCGCACGGTAGGCCAGGGGTGCATAACAATTGTGGAATTTTTATTATTTTTTCTGTATGTACAACAAATAGACGTATCCACGTGGAAAATTTAAATTTTGTATCTTTCACCAGAGCCGGACGATCTAAAACAGATATTCTCGGTGAAACAGATTCTTGAGAAATGCTGGGAATATAACACAGACGTGCACTAAATCTTGAATCCCCTTGACTACAAACCGATTCCACAACCAACTTTCGAATGGAATGTGGTTTAAAGCAGGGAGATGGCCTAGCCCCCATGCTTTTCAACTTGGCACTAGAGTATGTCGTCCGAAAAATCTCAGTCGACACCAAAGCGACACTACTATTCAAGTCCTCCCAAATAGCAGCATACGCTGATGACATTAACATTCTAGTAAGATCCTTCCTTAATGCTAAGGAGGTATTTGTCAATCCTACTCCGCCGCAAAAGAAGTCAGGTTGCGCATTAACGAAAGCAAAACAAAAGTAATGACGCAAACAAGAAGGAGAACGCCTATCAGACAAAACATAACAATTGCGGAATATAATTTGGAGAGTGTGGACAACTTCATATATCTTGGGGCTAATCTAGCAAAGGACGGTAATGAAACAGACGAAATCAAACGACGGATAATACTAGCAAATAAGACGTATTATTTGGTACTTCCAATAATGAAATCCAAGAAAGTGCAAAGGAACAATAAGCTGCGGATATATAAAACTATTACACGACCTGTGCTCTGTTGTGGCAGCGAGACGTGGACATTAACAAGAACTTCCGAAAAAGCAGTTAACGCATTCGAAAGAGAGGTCCTCCGAAGAGTTTTGTGACCTGTGAAGGAAGGAACGGAATGGCAAATAAGATACAACCATAAGTTGTATTAACTCTACGACAAGCCAGAAGCTTCCACGGTCACCAAGCTATGTAAACTGCAGTGGGCTGGCCATGTAGAGCGAATGGAAGATAGAAAAATCCCCAAACGTGCTCTTAAAGGCAACCGGCCAGTAGGCAAACCACGCAAGACAGCAATGCCATTTTAAATAAACTGCCAACAAGTCGGGCGAAACTTTATTATTCTTGGGACAAGTTGCGGATGCGTGGAAAGTCAATATGCATGTTAGAGTGGTTAGGGAAGACTAAGTGAAAGGGGGTTCTTGGACAGGGCAATTGTCAATTTAACACTTTGCGGAAACGTTCAAAGGCTTAGTATCTTTCACCAGAGCCCTTAAAAAATAACTTAAAATTTTCGACATTTTTGGTTACCACCTCCCTCCCCTTACACCTCCCGACCCAAAATTTTTACGAAATTTAAAAACTATTCAGTTCTACAATTTGACAAAATTTGAATTTTATATCTGCACTCAATTTTTAATTATAATGCTTTGAAATTTTGGAAAGTGCACCATTTTTGAAATGCTCCCCATTTCCCCCCACTACTATTTTGTCCAAATATTATATTTTTCTCGTATTTCTCTAGTGTAGCTTAATATAGGTTCTAAGATTCAATTACATAGCTCAATAAAAAGCCGACCCAATATGGGTTTTAGGTGTTTTCTTTGCACCCCTCCTGACCCTCACCCTTACAATAATTAGCTTTTGTCTAAACTGATTGTTGTGGATCTATATGCCAGCTTAACGGTCTCAAAATATCAATTTGTTATGGTAAGTAATTTCGAAGATATAATCATTTGAAAAAAAAATTCGGCCGACAATTGGTTCTTAGCCCCCCCTTTTTGCACCCCAATGGATAAAAAAATTAAATTATTTTTAAAAGTTGTCTTACAAACCGCTTTATATGAATGTTGATTTTTAGCTTTCTAGCTGTAACCATGGTTGAGATATTTGAATTCGTATTTTTCGGTTGAAGCGCTCCCCCCGCCTCGCCCTGAACCCGTACATCCCCCAAAATGGGGTGTCCGCCTGAGATCCGCAACTATCTACAATCCCTCCAAAAATGAACTCTCTATCTTGAACGGTTTGGGAGTTAATTACAAACCGGCGTACGGCGTACAGACAGACGGATTTCTTTTTTTTGCATTTTTAGGCTAATTTAGTCATGAAACGCGAAAAAACAAAATTTCAGGGTAGCAAATTTTTTTTTTTTCCAAGTCGATCACAATACTTTATTATTAAAATAATAAAGTAAAATTAACAGCTGGAGGACGCGGTCTGTAGATCGAGACGATTAGAGGCGATGACTTTAGGAGGCCAGAGCCCAATTCGTTTTGTCACGCCATTGATGATGAGAAGAGTGGAGAAATAATTTTGAGCATCAAGTATTTGACATGTTTTAAATTGCAGATCAATATTATTATTATTTTCAGGAAAATCGACTTTCGTAAAATTGTGAAATTGTGTCATATTGTATGAGGGGTAGAATGAGTGAAGCTAATAGCTTAATTTTTTTTGATCTTACTAATAATTCCAAGCAAATATTTGGCGCACAATTTCATCCCGATAAATTTCATACGATCTGAGTAAATTGGTTGAAAACTTTTCATGAAAAAGTGCAGTTTGTATGGGAGGTGGTGGAAGGATTGCCGGGATTCGAATAATTTTACTGTTGATTGAAGTCGTTATAAAAATAATATAAAATAATTAGAGTCCATTGATTGACAAATTTCAAAACCGTGTCATTTTGTATGGGACGGGGTAGAAGGAGTAGAACGGGATTTGAACTCACGCTCAACACGCTACCCACTAGGCTACACCCTAGCTCAAATCCTGGTCGGCGCATAACTTCAACAGTCTGCGTGCTTCGGTACATGTTATAATCCGCAATAACAAAAAAAAAATGTTAAAAAACTTGGATGTCAGTGGGCCAAATCTCGAATCGGGCTGAAGTACTATTGAAGAACAAAAAGCTTTCGATTGAAGTGAGCTACTACATATTACGTTTTTTCCCAGATCCAATTAAACTTCGAAGTGAAATATAACGAACATTAACCCTGTAATACATTCTGCTGCAAACTGAGACTGACTAGCTCAATTATTTTTTCCCTCCGTGCACACACCCTAAACGACCATAAGCGCAGTTCGGAAAATCTTCACAAATGCGAATAATTTACTTTCAATACGTGCAACAATAAAAGGAGTCATTCCACCGTATGCGCTTTACCGGGAAAGCGATCATAATCATAAACTAATGCGCATTCTGGCGATTATTGCATTCCCCGGCGAGAAATAGCTCTCAAATATTTGCTTTAAGAAATACTTTTTTTCCCAGTTTCCGAAGATTTTCCAACGGTAGGAAAATTATTCGCAAATTGCAGCGATTATTCACTTGAACGAGAGCAGGGAAAAACTTGCGAGTTTTCCTATCGTTGTTCCAGGACTGCATGCACTCTCTATACCTTACTAGCCAGCTGGAACATTTTTTATTTTCTAATCCTTGATGGATTGTGATGTGTGTCCATAGTTTAGCGACGAAAAGAGAAGTATGAATTTCGCTAAAAGAGTCCACATACATATTATTATGCACTTAACCCTTAAGAATCCACTGAGACACAAGAAAAACATTGTTGAATTTTTTGTTTGCTTCCACTCGGAGGGTATGGGTGGAATGTGGTTGTAGTCTTAAATCCGGAAGTTTTCCATGTTTCCGTGAAAGCTTAAACACATTTTTCCTTTGCTGCTTTTAAAACGGATGTGACCTATCCCCATAACTAACATGTTCTGCGAGTGTGTGTGTGGCTCATCAACATTTCATACCGGGCTCGGTTATAGAAATGTTCGAGGAAAAAGGACATTTTTATGTAGTTTAGTTTTGAACAGAAGGAATTTCAGCCTGTAGAGTGTCATTCAAGAATTTTCTCCAAAGAAATTTAAAAAAATCTCTAAAGGTACACATGGAACAAGTGGGTAAATGTATACTTATCCACCACCTAGCTTACGAACGTTTAGCTAAAGGATATCTGAATCAGAGCGATGTATTCTCTAGGCAATGTTCTGGGTTAATGGGTCATACTTTCGAGGATATTGTCGTAACATGCATTAAAGGTAAGAAAAATAACGTGCAAAATGTTTATTTGGTTCTTATGCGGTAGTTAGAAATCTAGCACTCTAGATTTAGAGAAGCATATCCCTTTGTAACGCTCGTGGTTTTTTTTGATATGCGTCGGGATCTCCTTCACCTTGCATTAAGGTGAAGGAGATGTTGAAATCTGAGTGCTCTTAAAATTGATTATTGTCATTTGATATATTACAAAGAAGTTTATTGGCACTTTTTTTTTCTTATTAAATTGGGGGCCTTGTAAGAACTTTTACTTTGGTATTTCTAAGCAATAAGGTTTTCCACAAATTTTGTATTTGCGAAGCCCACTTTCTCCAAAAGCAAAATTGTTGAAGTCATTAAAGTTTCACCAGCTATCAGTAGATTCAAAGCTCACTAAATTATTGAATAGTTCAGTTCTATTAGACACCTCTTTATAAATTCCTCATCGATTCTAAATATTTTCATGTGTGTGATGAACTTATTTTCGGTCAATTTTTAATTTGCAATTGACTCAAATCATTTTGAAAAACAAAAGGACTACGATTGCCCGTAAATGCCAATCATACGATACCCTAGATGAAGTAGAAAATGTTTGTGATCTTAAGAAATTTTGTATGAGGAGTGGTAGGAGGAGTGACAACATTGAACTAATTTTTTCCACATCATGCTAGAGTAGCTATCAAAATGCTCTATACAAAGTTCAAGCTTCAAAAATTTAATAGGTACTGAGCAAATCAGTGTATTGAAATTGTTCAGTTTGTATGAGAGTTGGTAGAAGGAGTGGAGGCATTTTAGTGATTGTTTCAGAAATAACTATGAACATTATGATATTGACATATCCTAAACTCAAGATTAGTAGCTTTCAAACTTTTCAAGAAAAATGAATTTTTTGTGAAGTTGAGAAATTGTGTCTTATTGTACGAGAGCGGGTAGAATCAGTGATGCCAATCAGTTAATTTTTTCTGATCTTAATAACTATACTAATTTAATACTAAAAACAAAATTTTGGCTCGACAAATGTACGTACCGTGAAAATTGGGTTAAAGTATTTCATGAAAAAGTGAAGTTTGTATGGGAGGTGATGGAAGGATGGGGGAATTCGAATAATTTGTATAAGTACATCAAATTTATGATAAAAATTATATTTTCTAAATTTCAAATTATTGGCTTTTATAGTTTCCAAGAAAATTCGATTTTTGTAAGTGATTGAAAGTGAGTCCTTTTGTATGGGAGGGGGTAGAAGGGATGGAGCGATCTTGCCCGTTCACGAACTTGACCTTACCTTTTCGTCAAAAACGACGTGTTCAAATTTTGAACTTTCTAGCTCATCGCGTTCTCAAGTTAAGGAGCGCATAGACGGATGGACGGACATCCGGTTTTGGGAGTTTTGTGTGACAGCAAATATCTCCGTACCCTTGGCGCTTGTGATGTCAAAAATGTAACTATTCGTTACTCGAGTACTATTTACCGACCGAAATCCGAAGTAACGAGTACCGACGCAAAATTATATTCGTTACTTAAGTAACGAAATGAGCTTCCGAAAAAGTAACTGAACTGTCAAAACGTATCGTTACTCGAGTATTCGTTCCACATACAAAAAAAGTACCTTTGCTGAAAGTAACGTTTAGTTGCTTTTTTCGTTACATCGCAAGAGGGAAACCTACACTTGTGCATAACACCGTACCGCCATTCCAAAGCAGGAACGAGAAGGAATGCCTGCAGCACAGCAAAGTCCACTGAGAAAATAATGTGTTCTTTTTTGTTTCGTTTCTTCACACCAGGAATGTCGTCGAGTAAAGGCGCTCAACTCGACTTCATTACTAGTGTTAGGGTTGTGGGATCAGTGATACCAGATTGTGGAATTTTTCAAAGTTTGGAATGATAAAGGGATTTGGTTTTATCCATTTGAGGGATTTTTTTTGAAGAAAATTTCGATTTAATAAAAGCTATTTCCTTTAAAGAAAAAATTATTAGACAAGATAAATTTTTAAAATATTGTAAAGATTTACGTTAGTGTTTGAAGGAATTTTCTACTTAGAAGAGGGATAATTGAAAAATCGGGCATCATTGTTTTGATACATGTATTGAACCAACGCAATCATGCATGGAAGCACTGGAGTCGATTTCTTCAATTTGAATTTCTGATTTGTAAAACTGGCCGCGCGGAGAACTACACGGATCATCGCCCTGGAGGGAACGAATTCAGCAGCTAATGGAATATAGTGGTAAAATAGGCTGAGATCAGTATGAAGTCCACCCCTCTTGGTCGAACGACGTCACCGACATACTCTACCTTTAGCAACTTTTGGAAGAGATTTCTGACTTCGAAATCCAATGCAAAGTAAGCATGTTCCATCAATATTGAATGTGGCGCTCGAATTGGTAATGCGGTTCCCATTAAACCGGATAGCAACAAGAACAGCTGGGCGTACTATTCACGTCGCTACCGCTCAATTAGAGGACAATGGTTATTTGGTCAAACAAACGGGAAACGATTTGCTGCCAGCTTAGAGGAGCCGAAGCTGACGACATTTGCAAAGAATCCACCAATTTTAGTCAACCGCTCGGCTAACAATACCATGGCAGTCGATAAAACCAAACTACGCTGTCCTGGAACCTTGAAATGGTACAACGTTCCAAGAAAATATGGCCTTATTTATTGCGCCGATCTACAGTCGGAAATTCAATTACAAAGGAGTCATCTGATACCTGGAAATACATCTGGGTCGGGTCAAATTTTGGAACTCGATATAATACCCTATTCCCCTAATGTTGCTGCTGCGAATGGGGAACCAATTCTGCTAAGGGCAGTATAGAAAAGACGACGCTACAAAGTAGACATCCATCATTTAAACACGAACGGGCTGCTTCAATGGACCGAGATGCAGTCGGAGTACCAAGGTCCCTGTCATCACATAAGGAGCGATAGGTGGCATTTTGATACAAGCAAATGGCGAAATAGGCGATTTCAAATGTGATATTGTCATTGACTCTGGCGAATCACATGCAGTTACGCATCCTCGTGCATTGGGACTTCGATCTAAGTTCATTCCTTGTAATGCCGCTATTAACAGTATTACTGGAACTTTTACTAACGAGCAAGGAAAACTGGCCATTAACATTGCAATTGGCGGCGCGACAACCTCTGTCATGGCTTTTGTTGTTGAAATAACCGAGAATTGTATGTTAGGCTTGAACTTTTTAGCTGCGAACCGGTGTATTGCCAACTTCGCATCAAATTACTTCCAAATCGGTATGCAACTTGTTTGCCTTAAGGGTTTTTCGCTGGAAACCAGTAACGGAAATTTACACGACTATGAAAGCAGTTATATGGTGACTCATAATGGATGGATACTTTTAATGCCGCAATCAACGATAGCAATAGATACTGGCAAAACTTTCATCTGCTAATATAGATACTGGCCAGCAACATCCACTGTATTATTTTGTGAAACCAAATCAAGCAGTATTTGCAGTACTTTTGAACGACCTCGAAAAATATGTATTCTTAAACATTGGATTGATGTATCTTCTATTAAACAACCACCAAGACGAATTCCATTTTCGAAAGCTAATGCTCTCATTAAAGAAATACAATTACAAGGAGTTATTCGCCCCTCACGAAATCCGTGATCATCGCCAGCAGTGCTGGTAAAGAAAAAAGATACGTCGTATCGATTCAGTATAGATTTCCGACATTTAAATAGCGGAACAAAGAAATACTAATCTCCTAGTTGAAGCTTTATCGTGATCACGATGGTCTGCAGCTTTCGACCTCAAGTCGGGATACTGACAAGTGGAACTCTAGGAGAAGTCAAAGGAAAAAACGGCTTTCACCATAGGTCTAGGTCTTTGATATTTTATATTTTATTTAGTCTATTGGCAGTAAGTTTCGCGAGAAACTCCACGCTACTACCTTCAAACCAAACCCCTCCTATCGGAACACCATCAGGTTTTTCGCTGCCACCGCTACATTTCCGCATGCGTCTCATATTCAGGATCCTGCAAAAGCTCAATGCTCACAAGTCCGCTGGTTCTGATGGCATTCCCCCATTATCATTAAAATGTGTTCCTCTTCTCTGGCTGAACCCCTTCGCAATCTTTTTCATCTATTTTACTCTTCTGGGTGCTTTCCACGATTGTGGAAAGTCGCGAATGTTCAGCCAATTCCCGAGAAAGGAAGCAACGCGAACTCCGCTAACTACCGCCCGATAGCCATCACTTCAGTGCTTTCGAAAGTGATGGAAACTGCTGTCAATCGCAAAATCATTCACTATCTCGAGGATAAACAGCTTATTCACGATCGCGAATACGGTTTCCGTTCTCGAAGGTCGACGGGAGATCTCTTTTGTCTACTTGACGGAACGTTGGAACTCTTGCTTGCACAAATACGGCGAAGGTCAAGTTCTTGCTCTTGACATTGCAAAAGCTTTCGACAGAGTTTGGCATGAATGTCTCCTTGTTAAGCTAAAGGCCATTGGTCTTGATGCTACCCTCATTCGATGGACAGTTTCCTGTCCGAACGCACTATACGAGTCGTATTAGATAGCGTTAATTCTTCTTTTTTCCCAACTAATTCTGATGTCCCTCAGGGTTCTGTCCTATCACCTACTCTGTTCTTAGTATTCATTAACGACTTTTTGTCTTCCACTCTCAATTCAATCCATAGTTTTGCAGATGACAGTACTTTAGATAACGTAAAGACTTTGGAACACATTGCCTGCTAGCATATTTCCAAGCATGTATAACCTCCAGCGCTTCAAAAATAATGTCCATCGCAACATCCGCCTGTCTCCCACAAAATTCCCATAACACTACCAAATTTCATCCTCTTCCTAAACCGACATATCTGTGCAATGTATTATAGAGTGACCCCCTAAGTTATAATCGGTGCTATAAAAAAAAAATACAACAAGTTTATACATCTTTTATGAGTCCAATAAATGTGGTAAATACTCGAATCTAATTAAAATTAAATCAAAAAAAAAAAAAAAAAATAGAGAGAGTATAAAATCATTTGTTAATGAAGTAGAAAAAAGAAACGGAAACGAAAAGAAAATTCAATTTTGAAGAAGCCAAAAGTATGTTATTAAGGAACTACAAACTACAAATCAAATCAAAGGAAAATAAATTAAATTTCTAAGATATACACAAACTGTCTGAATGATCCCGAATCATCAACTTTCTGAATATGAGGCGGAAGATAGTTCCAGATTCTTCTGGACAAAAAAGGAACACTCGCCAGCTGTCTTAAAGAAACGCGGAGCAAGAAATTTACGATGTCTAATGGTTTCCAGGGGTATTAAGTAATCTCGGTTCACCGGTCTGTAAGATATTGTCTTGTATAAAATTAGTGATCTGCGCTCCAGGAAAGAGGATAAAATGCATCCTAAAATGGTCGTCCGATATTGTGATACATCATAACGCCTGAGTTCAAAAACAAAGCAGATACAGTCGATTAAAGCCATGTTTGACTCTGACAATTGGAGTCATGTCTATAAAATACTAGAGTACTTTAGGTGAAGAAAGGTATAATTAGAGATTGAACTAGCATTAGCCTAGTATGTGAGGGTACGACACTAGCAAATACCCTTAGTCTTCACGTACTACCATATACCGTTTTTAGAACAGAAATAACATGCTTACATCCACTCCTAGACGAGCCACGAGTTACTCCTAGATCCTTTACGTAGGTTTGGAGCAAGAAGAATGTACTATTGACTATTGTGTGGGGAAGATCCGAGGAGTTTGGATTGTCTAGTCCGGTATAAAATACAATACATTGATATTTTTACTCGTTGAGCGTAAGATGGTTAAGTTGACACCAACTTAATATGCGAGCAATATCCTGATTTACGCGTTCAACACAGTCTTTAACTAACCCAATATGTAGATTTGTGTATCATCCACATACAAATGAACGCTGCAATTGTGCAATATATCCGGTAGATCATTAGTATAAATTCTAAAAAGAAGTGGACTTAAGACGGACCCTTGGGGGACACCACAGATAAAAGGTAAAGATGAGAATAGAACATGATCAATTCAGACTTGCTGGTATCTGGTGGTTAGGTAGCTACCAAGAAGTTTGACTGCACTCGTAGAAAAATTGAAAATGGAGAATAGCTTGTCTAGGAGTCTGCTGTGGTCCAAGTCTAAGAGAACAAGGTAGGTTATCATATTCTGGTCCATAGCGGCTCTAATATCCGAGGTTACTTTAATAAGCGCAGATTCGCAACTGCCACGACGCCGAAATCCTAGTTGAAAAGTGGATAACATTTTGTTGCTCAATATATGTTCCTGCATTTGCATAGACATAATTTTCTCCATTACTTTCGAAGGGATGCATAATATGCTGATTGGACGGAAATCATTAAGACAGGAAGGAGTTTTATTTTTTTTTTGGAATGGGCAAAACCTTCCAACCGATTGGAAAATAGCTTATAGTTAACCAAGAGTTCATAATATGAAGAATATGTTGCCATAACAAGAGTATTCTTGAAAAACAGGATACATTTTATCAGCGCCAAAGATCAGAGATTTAATACTATCATAAACAGAGAAAAGTTCATTTAGGCTGATACAACGAAAAGAGGAGTTGGTGGTATTATTGATTCTTGGGCAGTCGGCCGATCTACTACTTAAATAAGTTCGAGGGTTAATTTGGATCAAGCTTTCTGCTAAAATAGCGACGCTTTGTATTGCGTATAGCAAAAGTTGCTGCGTTACGTGCGGATTTATATAAACTACGAAAGCTATCAGATTTCTTGATCATATAATCGCGATAGAGGAAGTTCGCAATGAGTCAAGCAACTTCCTCCGAAAATAATTTTAGTTGGTTTTAAAGTTCTGATGGGTACGTGTTTGTCGTGAAGGTATAAAACAAAAGTCTTGAGCAATTCTAGTTTATCATCGATGTCAGGAATAACAAATAAGCTATCCCACGAAAGTGAGTGTAACTCAGCAATCAACAATGTTAACATTGCTATAGTTCCGAAAACGATTTAGGGAGTTATCAGTAAGCTGATAGCTCATAGGACATAACAATTATGTCATGATCTATTGTACTGGGTGGAGATTGATGCAAGAGCAAGAAGTCACCACCTACAATGACATTATTCGTATTTTACGTAATGCCGTTCGGACTTTGTAGCGTTCCGGCTACTTTCCTTATGGAGGAAGTGCCCTTCCATTCACTATATGTCTGGTATATTTGGATGACGATATTGTTCATGGCGAAACCTTCGACAGACTTTTGATAAACTTGACCATCGCCCTTCATCGCATTAAATCGGCAAGCCTTAAATTTTCGCCGGAACAATAGGAAAGCCCAAAAATATAATTTTTGATGGAGAATTTGGTTCTGCAAGTTCCAAAAATTTCTTTAAAAATGAGAAAATTAATATTCATGTCACAACTCCATATCACCACACAGGTAATTCGGATATCGAAAGATTCCACAACACTCTAAATGAACATCTGAGATTACTTAAGGCACAAGATGATCATAATAAAGAAATTTCATATATAGATACCGTCATTACAGCACTTAAATTTTACAACCATACTATACACTCTTCAACAGGCTACAAGCCTATAGATATTCAAAACGGTTCAATCCATCCTGACAACTTTGGTGAGATTAAAAATAAAATGCACTCTCGAAAGGAGAAAATTATTACTAAACTAAATATAGATAAGAAACCTTCGGATCTTAATGGTAATTATGTCAAAAACCCCGTTAGAAAATCAAAACACGACCCTATGTATTTACGAACTAGATTAATACAGAAAGACGAACAATTTTATAATCCTAGAACAAAACGTAAATACCATAAAAATCAAATTTCAAGAAAAAAGAATTACCAGTCCAATGATTGCTCTCTTTCCAGAAATATTACTCCTTCTATTGTCTATCCCAATGATGCTAGCTCAGAAGTAAATCATGGGAACGGTTTCACATTGATTGAAAAAGAAGAAATTAAAATTATACAGGAGTACGCTAAGGTTATACACGTTGTGAATATCACCCAGTATTAAGAAAATGTACAGATCATACGAACTAACATCAACGATATTCTGAACCCACCGGATTCATTATTAATTAAATTTAGTCAGCTACAAGACGAACTAGAAACCTTGATACCACATAGCCGAAATAAACGCGGACATTCATTAAACTTCTTAGCTGGAACAATGGACGCCGACGACGCCGAAGACATACGGCTTCACTTTAAAGTTGTAGACGAAAATAACCACAATTTGATAAATTCAGTAAATGACCAAATTAACATAAATACACAAATCTCGGACGACATTAATAAAATAACTAAACATTTTAATACACAGCAAAATCAAATAGAAAGCAAAATTAACGATCACTCAAAACATATTGATAGTCTTGAATTAAAAATGGAGAGAGAACACATAATTACTGAAATTAAAGGAAATATTGAAACTTTATATGTTCACATTGGAAAAATTATGGAAATTATGCTCCTTTGTAGATTAGTAGTTTTAAGTAGAAATATTCTTACATACAGTGAAATTAAAGAAATGAAAATCGCGTATTTTTGTATTAAATTTTCTGTTAAACCTTAAATAATTACTTGTTCGATTGAAATAAAAATGTTCTTTTTATAAAATGGAAATTGCATATTTCTTTGTGTTTTAAGAAAGAATTTAAGTCATGTACTTGGTTTTAAGCGCATTTATTTTCAGTCCCGCCTCTTTGCATGCAACGAGCGAACATTTGACTCTAAGTCCGAATGGTTATGTGCAAATAAACACACGTCATCAGCATAATCAAGGTGACTTAAGATGTTAAATAGTCTCCAATGAAGATCTTTACCTTCCCCACCTTCCAGTGCATCTTTCAAGATGTCATTTATTACCACCAAAAACAGGGCTGTTGATAATATGCCGCCTTGTCTGGCATCCGTTCGCACAGGAAAGCTCACGGAAAGCTCTCATCTAGGCAAGACGCGACACATTACATCTTCGTAGGGTTCTTTAATCATAGCTATCCTACGCAAAGCATTCCATATGTAATCTCGATTAACGCTGTCGAAAGCGTTCTTGAAGTCCACAAACATGAGGTGTAGTGGCGAACCCATTTCGGCTGACTGCTCCAATATTATCCGAAGGGTATTTGTGTGGTCGGTACAAGATGACCCTTTACGGAATCCAGCCTGATAAACTTCGAGAGTGCTCTCCACAATATCACTAATCCTATTAAGAATTGCTTCAGCCGTGATTTTCGATACGGCAGTAAGTAGACATATACCACGCGAATTGCCACAATCCCGAAGGTCGCCCTTCTTCGGAATTTTCACAATGACGCCATCCTTCCATTGAGTCGGATATCTCCCTTCATTCCACACCTTAGTGAAGAGTGGGTGGAGTATATCGGCTGTTATATCCGGGTCCGCTTTGAGGAGTTCGGTTGGTAGTCCATTTATACCTGGGGCTTTCCTTCCCGCTATTGACTGAATGGCGGAAAATATTTCGTCCTTATCTGGAGAATCGTCCCTAATAGAGAATTGTTGCGGTTGGATGCTTGGTAGCTGTTCTGTTTACGGAATATTTTTCTCTGACAAGCTGTTTAAAATATCATCGCCGCAACTGGTGTTCACTCATATTAAGGACAATTCCGTTGACATCTTCAATGGCAGATCTTCAATGGCCTTTCTCTTGTTGCGTCTAACAGCCTTTTTAAGCTGTATATGAGCATCGCGGTAGTTCTGCCTCAGGTCGGGCGTTCGTTGGTTGACATCGGGTTGAGAGATGATTGCCAATTTGGCTTTTTCCCGATCGCTAACCTTGTCCCAAGACATCCAGGGTTTTTCACCGCTTTGCACATATCCCACAGATCCTTCTACTAGTTAGAAAGTGTTTCTAGTTGCCTCCCAATTGCCGTCCAGTTTACGTATTTCATATTCGCCCAATGTGGATGACTTTTCGCGTAGAATGGTAGTGTACTCGCGTTTTTTGTTGGGATCTCTGAGTTTATCCACATTAAGCTTGCGCTTCATTTGGAGAATAAGTGGTCGTCGGATAGCTGCTGTACACAATCTAAAGCAGGCAACCATCAAGTGGTGATTGCTCCCCTCGTCAGCTCCACGTTTCGCTCGCACATCGAGGAAACATCTTCTCCATCGGCGACTTATAGTCAAATGGTCGATCTGATTCTGAGTAACACGCTATTAGCTGGTGCGTAGCACTGCAGAATTGTGACGTTTCTGACACTGGTACTGAGCCTGACGACGAAAATCCTGTTCGAGATTGGTTCCCAACTGATGAGACTGTTTCTCGCTCTTGGTGTAAGGACGACCGCCACGCCATTTTTTCTTCACTCTCAGGGCCAACGTACAGAATGGTGTTTTCGCTCGGGGCTCGTTCTTCTCCTGAGATTTTGATCTTATAGTGCTCCATTTCACGGTCGATCACTGATTGGCGGTGCAAGGACCGAGTGACCCCAGCCATTCCCCCCGGTACTGGGTCAGTTGCTCCGAGGATGCAAGGATTTGGTGCCGAAACTGTTGTAACTTGTCAAGTTCGTGGGGCAACCAGTACCAAAAAGGTAGCTATACTTCAAACCTCTAACGGAGAGTTCCTTTTGAAAGAATAGCCATCGATATCTTGGGGCCTCTACCAAGAACTGACCTGGAAAACCGGTATATTTTGTCCTGTTTGGATTATTTCACGAAGTGGCTAGTGTATTTTGAAATTCACGATCAAACATCTGAAATCGTCTAGGGCGTTATCGTCAACCGGGTATTTTCCCGCCATGGGATCTCGCTTTAACTACACTGCGATTAAGGACGAAATTTCGAAAGCGAGATATTTGAGCAGACTACGTGGCGACTTGGGGTAGAGAAAACTCGAATCACGAAAGAAAGATTTAACCAAACTATCCTCGAGTACCTTTCTAAATTCGGCGACGACGACCCTCGCGATGGGAGTCTACTCGGGAGAAAAAACGAAAGTCCACAAATATATTGAGAAGCTTCGAGAGACTCTGCTTGAAGTTCACTAATTAATTCGTGGTAGGATTGGTATTAGCTAGGTTGTAGCCTAGTAGGTAGCATGTTGGTCTTGTAATGCGAAGGTCGTGAGTTCAAATCCCGGTCGGCGCAATATATAATTCCATGACATTGCCTGCTTGGATATATCTTGGTCACCTCAATCTAACGAAAATGAAAAAATTCATAGAAAGAGGGTTGTGCGAAGGGCTAACAACCCTTCCACAATAAGTAATGAAAAATGTTAAGGAACCTGAATATCAGGAGGCCAAGGTCCGATTTGGGCTGTAGCGCCATTGTAGAAGAAGTAGAAGGATTGGTATTAGCACGCGTCGGGCGAAAAAGTGATATACTCTTCAGGTGACCTGTGACCAGTATACTCCAGAAGATAAAGTGTGGCTTTACAATCCGAAGAGGCGAAAAGGCTACAGCACGAAACTTCTAGCAGATTGGGAAGGCCCATTTATTATTAACGAGCGTGTCTCTGGTGTAGTAGTTTAAAGAATTACCAAGAACAGAGCGTTATCAAAGATTGTCCATTACAATTGGCTAACTCCATTTACTTAGCTTGGACCGGAGTCACAAGTGTCACAAGCATAACTGGAGTGAGGAGAGCAGACAGAAACGTCACTTTTTTCGGACCGCGCTGTTGAAAAACTAACCTCTAACCGAGATAAAAAAAAAAAAATTAAGTGAAATTAAAACATAAACCAAATCTGTTTTATTAAGAAACGTAACAGTATGCAAAAGGCTTTCATTAGATTGAAAAAAAGTCATTTTATTTTGGAAAGTATTTAGTTCAATGTGAGAAAAGCTCTATTTAATTTGAAAATGTTTAATTAAAGACAAAAACGAATTAAGGAAATCTTCTACTTCCTCCCAGATCTTCAGGTTTTTTAGTATTTATACTCTAGATGAAATGTGAGAGCATATTGTGTTTACTTTAACGTTTGTAACGCTAAGAAATAATGATCGCACAGAGCCGCCAAGGGTACAGATATATTTGTTATTGCTCAAAAACCTCGATTCCGAGTGACCATCTGTCTACAATATAACTCCTGAACGCTTTGATCGTCCTGAAATTTGTTGGTTGTCATTTTTAGCAAAAAAGTAACTGCAAGTTCGTAAACGGGTCACATCCCCCAACTCCTTCTATCTCCTCCCATACAAATATCATGAAAATTTTTTTGAAAAAAAATTTACAAATTTCACGAAATTTCGGAATTTTGATTAAATTAGTTTTCTCCAAAACCGTCAAAGCTATCAACTTTAAATTTTAAGAAAAGCATACTATTACAAATATCATTGATGTAAAAAAAATTGGTTTTGATTCAAATACTTCTTCTAACCCCTCCCAACCAAATGCACATTTTTGGGTAAATGCATTTAATCGATTTTCATTGAAACTAGAAAAATTACAAACTTAAAATTTTGTCAGAATTTGTCCCTTAATAATTACAATCAATGCTAAAAAAATATGAACTTCGCTTCACTCCTTCTACCAGCTCCCATACAAATTTTTGAAATTCATAAATAGTGTTTCTCCTTCGAAAATATGAGAGCTATCGACTTTAAAATTGTAACAAAGCAATGTGATTAGGATGTTGATAAGTAGATTCAAAATCATCCAAAGCCTCTAACTTTCTTTGCCACCTCCCATACAAATGCCATAAATTCAGACAAAAGCTACAAACTTTAAATTCAGCATGAAACATTTTGTATACTACGTTCGGTGTTATATAAAAAAATTACAAACCTCCCCCTCTGCTTTTACCACCTCACATACAAATGTCATTATACACTATTCGAAAAAATTTGAGATGACATATTTTCCGTTACATTAATGTCTTTTCCATTTCATCTAGAGTATCGTATTCTATGTTTTTATTTGTAATTGTGAAACTTACAACCTTCGCTGTGTAGACCAACACACTATCTAGTAGGCTACTTCTAGGTTATAAAAGAAATCTTATTCAAAAATATAATTCCGATAAGGCGTAATACTCAGTCTATCACTAATGCTCCCATAATTTTAACAGTGTTCAATCAATCCCATCATCCACTGCACCCATATAGTGTTATTTCCAACGCCTATTGTGGTCCATTATTTCTGAGTTCAAGCACATGTGAAAAACAGATCATCATCAAACACGGCAGATGTTTGTTTTATTGTTGTGCATTTTTCATTCGCACAAAAGATACGTCGCAAACACCACGCTTAGTGCGTTCCTTTTGTGACCCCGAAATTCCATGATACGATATGTCCCTTTTTTCCTGAGTTCGTATTAAACCTATCCCTGCACAAAAATAGATGATGTATTTATTCGATAAGAACGTCCAAAACGGATGTTACATCGGAACGATGAAAAAAAGCAGAAGGTGCGAAACAGGTAGTCATATTCCAGGTGGAAAAAATAATGCTATAAATACAATCAATAATATAAAAGGATCGCGACAAATATACTGGTTCTCGCATTTCGCACAGTCTCTGAAAGCCCTGGACCGATTATTAATGCAGTGGATTTTCGAGTGAGAGTTCAATCCTCGACCTCAAACTGCTGAACCTCATCCTCCTCCACATCTACGTCCTGCTCCTCCTCGGATAATGGAACCATCCGTTCGGAGCATTTCGAGCAAACGAAGCATTGCCATATAGATAAATCATAAAAATTGTTTCCACCATCATGTCGTCAACAATGAGAAATGATTCAGTAGCATTAACATGGCGCGCGGAATCCTAGATGCATATTGCATAAAATGGAAGCATCTATCGTTCGATATAAATCACAATTTTTATATGGGTAGTAGGTAGACGAGGTGGACGATATTTATATGCAAGTTAGCGTATAGGAAGGCATCGCCTATCCAGTTCCCTGGGGGAGCATAAGGCAATAGCAGGCAATGGGCTGCGAGATTCAAGCGAACATCTTAAAGTGTTAAAAGAAGAACAATGGATCGGGCGCGTATCTATAGAGACTCACTCTGGGCAATGGCGTACCCATCCTACCTAGCAATGCACTTCATCCACTTACCCGAGCCAATGCGTTTTTCCTTATTGCTCGGCCGGAACACTGGGCATTTTTGTAATGTTGAAAATTCTCAAAACCGTGACACGATCTTTATCTTTTCTGACTGCGGTCGAATTGAAACAGCAACAACACGGGCTCTTGTTAAGATAAAATAAAAACTAAGTGGTGAAAATAAAACAAAGCCTGATTATCGTATCGGCAAGACTTATGAAGATTCTTCCCCTTGGTGTGCTGTTGGTTTTTTGATTAAACGCTAACAACTCAGCATAACCAACAACTTTACACCAACCAGACCGTCGTCGTCATCATCATCACAATCATCTTCATCGTCATCATCTTCGAGGATCTGTTCACGCCATCTTAAAATAATTTCCATAAATTTTTAAAACTAAGTACTTGAATGGCGATGCGGCTTGTTAGTTTTGTCTTTTGTGCGCAACGTACACTTACGGGTACGTGTGTGAGTGCTTTATTGTTCTGGGAAAATGCCTCTTGGCGCACCGTTGAGGTATCTTCTGCATGGATGGAGTTGGACTCAAGGTGCCATAATCTGATGCATATTATTTTGAAATCTATGCTTGAAGATGATGGTGTAGTTAGAATTATGTGAATTGGATTTCGACGATAGGCTCGGAGGTGGTTCGGGAGAGAGGGCGAGGGGAGCAAGATGCAGCGAAAAAGACGATTGATTGATTTGCAAGCTGTCTTCTGGTGGCAGAGATGTTGATATTCTTGCAATAAGTGTGAACCTTGAAGTATCTCAAGGTTCGCCGGTGTCCGTAACATGTTAATTTTTTGATTTTTAAGGCGATATGCCTAGCTAGGTGAGTGTTCGGGTAGACCTGGTAGTACATTGAAAATTGAATAATTGAAACTTCGTTAACCGAAATGCAAATATCGATATTTGAATTTGTGCTAAGATATTTGCATATCTTAGGTCTTCAAACAGTCAAGTCCAAAACATTTGGAAAACTGAACGAATAATCTGTGAGTATACGAAAACCTTCAGAAGGAGCGCGTGTGTATGTAAACAGTTTAAGGTCGTAAACAATTGAAGATCGTTAACATGTAAAGAGCGTAAAAAGTTAAAGTGTGATTAAAGCCCGCGATATATTGAACGCGAGAGTGCGATGCAAGCCTCGTGCGAGACTCATACGAGGATCGCATCGCATACTTCACCACAAGCCGATGTACATTAAGAATAGTGAGTTGCGCATGCATTCATTTCACATATTCCAGTATTTAAATCACTGCAAAACCTTTTTTTATTAGGGTGAAATATTTTTGTAAAAAAAATCTAACAAAAAAAAGGTAAATTAATAATAAAACATAACAGGACTACGATCTAGATCTAGATGAAAAAGAAATTTTTTGATTTCAAGAAATTTTGTAGGGGAAGTGGTACAGGGGTTGACGACATTGAATTAATTTTTTCCCATTACGCTAAAGTTTCTATTAAAATGTTTTACACAAAATTATTAAAAAATTTAGTAGTTGCTGAGAAAATTAGGTTATTGGATTTATCCAAATTGTGTAGTTTGTATGGGAGGTAATACAAGGAGGGGCGAGTCCTTAATGACTTTTTCACAAATAACTATAAACATCATGCTTTTGACATGTTTTAAATTGTAGATCAATAGCATTCATACTTTACAGGAAAATCCGCTTTTTGTAAAGTTGTGAAATTGTGTCAGATTCTATGGGAGGGGTAGAAGGGATACGGATAATAGCTTAATTTTTTGGGCTTACTAATAATTCTACATAAATATTAAGTGCACAATTTCAGCTCGATAGATTTTATACACACTGAGTTATTGTTTTAGAGTAGTTCATGAAAAAGTAGAGTTTGTATGAGAGGTGGTGAAATACAGGGGAGGACTTAAATAATTTCTATAAGATAGATTGAAATCATCACAATAGTAATATATTTCAAATTTCAGATCAATAGCATCCATGCTTTTCGAGCAAATCCGTTTATTGTCGAATTCCAAAATTGCGCCACTTTGTATGGGAGGTGGTAGAAGGGGTAAGACTAAATTTTTTTTTTGGTTGAATAATAATTCTAAATAAGTTATTAATGCACGATTTTAGCTCGATACGTTTTATACGTACTGAGTAAATTGGTTTAGAGCATTGCATGAAAAAGTGCAGTTTGTATGGGAGGGGGTGGAAAGAAGAGGAGGACTCAAATAAATGTTATGCAGTAGATTGAAATTATTATAAAAGTATTATATTCCAAATTTCAGATCAATAACTTTAATACTTTTTGAGCAAATCTGTTTATTGTCGAGTTGCGAAATTGTGTCATTTTGTATGGGAGGGGGTGGAAGGGGTGAAGCTAATCATCTGACTCTAGATGAAATCTGAGAGTATTATAAGTTTGCTCTAAAGTTTGTAACGCTAAGAAACAAGGCTCGGAGAGAAAAATGAATGATACAGAAGTTAATATTATCACTCAAAAATCTCAAAACCAGATTTCCGTCCGTCCGTCCGTCCGTCTGTGCGCACTCTAGCTTGAGAACGCGTTGAGCTATGTAGATAGTTCAAATTTTGTACACGTCGTTTTTGACGAAAAAGTAAGGTCAAGTTCGTGAATGGGCGAAATTGCTCCACCCCTTCTACCCCCTCCCATACAAAATGACACAATTGCGCGATTTGACAATAACCAGATTTGCACGAAAAGTATAAAAGGTATTGGTCTGAAATTTGGAACATGTTACTTTTATGATAATGTCAATCTACCGTATAAAAATTATGCGTGTCCTCCCTCTCCTTCTACCACCTCCCATACAAACTGTACTTGCCATGAATTACTCTAAGCCAATTTACTCAGTGCGTATAAAATTTAGCGGGCTGAAATTGTGCACCAAATATTTATTTAAAATTGTTAGTAAGCCCAGAAAAATTTAGACGATTGGCTTCACCCCTTTTACCCCCTCCCTTACAAAATGACACAATTTCGCAATTTGACAATAAATGGATTTACTCGAAAAGTATAAAAGCTATTAGTCTGAATTTTGGAGCATATTACTTTCATAATAATTTTAATCTACGGTAGAAAAATTATTTGCGTCCTCCCTCTCCTTCCACCCCCTCCCATACAAACTACACTTTTTCATGAAATGCTCTAAGACGATTTCCTCAGAACATATAACAGTTATTAAGCTCATATTTTGTAATAAATACTTAATTACTATTATCACTAAGATCAGAAGAAAATATTTGCTTAGCTTCACTGCTTCTATCCCCTCCCATATAATGTGACACAGTTTCACAACTTCACAAAAAATCGATTTTTTTGAAGTATGAATGGCACTAGTCTGAAATTTAAGGGATGTCAATTTTATAATATTCCTAGTTATTTCTGAATAAATCACTAAAATCCCCCCACTCTTTCTACCACCTCCCATACAAACTGCACATTTTCACTAAATCTAACTCACTAATTTTTTCAGTTCCCATTCCAATTTTTGGAGTAAGCATTTTGTAGCGATGCTAACAGTGTCGGATTTAACATTTTCAAAATATTAATATCACAGTGTAAATGTTTCTCACGACAGTGTAGCAATGCTACCAATGCTGATATATGTATTTTAAATCATTAGTAATGCTAGACGGTATTGTTTATTAAATGCAATATAATTGAATATTTTCCTACTATTTAAAACAATACCAAGTTGAATTCTTTTGTTTCATAATCCTAATCCGCACCGCTATTCGGAACCGGTACATGTCAAATTTAATTTAGAAACTAGTTTTAAGTATTCTGTAAATAGTTAGTTTTAAGTCATGACAAATAATAAAAAAAAGTTGTTAACGAACCGCCGACGACTACGGTCATCTTTCACTTTAAATTTTTATCACAGCATTATCCACCACAATTTCGTATAAAACATTTTTATAGCTACTTTAGCATGATGGGGAAAAAATTAGTTCAATGCTATCATCCCTTCTAACACTTCCCATGCAAAATTTCTTGGGATCACAAAAAATTCTATTTCATCTAGAGTATCGTAAGATTGCGCTTTACGCGCAATCGTAGCCCTATTATGTTTTTTTTTTTGGTCTTGCTAATAATTCTAAACAAATATTTACTGCTGAATTTGAGCTCGATAAGTTGTGTACGCACAGAGTAAATTGGTTCAGAGTATTTCATGAAAAAGTACATTTTGTATGGGAGGTGGTAGAAGGAGGATGAAGACTCGCATAATTTTTATAGGGTAGATTGAAATTACCACGAAAGTAATAAAAATTTCAAAACTTCAGACTAATGGCTTTTATACTTTTTGAACGAATCCGTTTAGTGTCGAATTGCGTATTTGTGTCATTTAAGTTAAGTTAAGCTAATCATCTAATTTTTATAGGCCTTACTAGTAATTCTAAATAAATGTTTTTTGCACAATTTCAGCTCGTCAAATTTTATACGCACTGAGTAAACTGGTTTAGAGCATTTCATGAAAAAGTGTAGTTTGTACAGGAGGTGGTGGAAGGAGAAGGAGGACACATATAATTTTTATACGGAAGATTGAAGTCATTATAAAAGTAATATGCTCCAGATTTGAGTACAATAACTTTTATACTTTTCGATCAAATCCGTTCATTATCAAATTGCGTAATTGTGTCATTTTGTATGGGAGGGAGTAGAAGGGGTGGAGCGATTTGGCCCGTTCGCGAACTTGACCTTACTTTTTTGCTAAAAATGACACACAAGCACTATAGCTCAAAGCGAGAGTTATGCTGTAGACAGACGCACAGACAGACAGACGGACAGACGGTCACTCGGAATCGTGGTTTTTGAGTGACAAAAAATATTTCAGTACCCTTGGCGACTCTGTGCGAGCGTTATTTCTTAGCGTTACAAACGGTAAGGCAAACACAATATACTCTCAGATTTCATCTAGAGTATAATAAATTCTAAGACTTTACGATAAATAAATATAAAAAACGAAAAAAAACGAGTGATTGGAGATGCTTAGCGAGCAATCAACGAGGCCATCAATAATTTTCAAGTCCGTTTTTTTCCTTTTCCCCATTTTTTTACTCTTTAATTTTCGCAGCACTCTCAAGGATGGTGTGCTCCTCTGGGTCATCTTCTCCCCATGCCCACGCTCCTGGCTGACGGCAAATTGTGCTGCGCAGACTGGAGGAGCTCCACTATTCTGATAATGATTTGAAAGTCTCAACACTGAGGTCTCCATTTCGTTACAACTTCTATGTGTGATTCAAATTAGGTTACAATATTAATTAAAAAAAAATATTGGATAAGATATAACAGAATTATGATTGGGTGTAAAGCCCAATCATACGCTACTCTAGATGAAATGGGAAAGAATTTGTACCGGTAAATACTTTCGGGTGGGAGGTCGTAGATACAGAGGAGGGAGGTTTGTCATTTGTGCAAAGTGAAAGTGGTATGTAAAATTTTTCATGCTGAATTTAAAGTTTGTAGCTTTAAAATTTTCGAGGAAATTTTTGCCTGAATTTATGGCATTTGTGTGCGAAATGGCAGAGGAGGTGGAATGATTTTGAAACTGCTTATCGACATCATAATCACATTGCTTTGTTACAATTTTAATAGCCCTCATATGTTCGAAGGAGAAATACTTTGTATGGGAGGGGGTAAAAAAAGTGAGATGTAGTTGATAATATTTTTTTTCAATTTTATTCTAGAAAAAATTAATTCTTTTCGATTTGCTAGTTGCAATGAAAACCTATTAAATACATTTTTGAAAATTGTGCATTTGGGATGGGGTAGAAGGAGCAAAGGGATCAGATCGATATTTTTCTTGTCGTAAATGATGTTCACATCATTATACAGGGTGTAACAGAATAGATGTGACAAAAAAAAACATGGTGATAGGGAACCTCGTGGTGCACAAAAAAATATTCTACGGAAGACTTGTAGCTCCGACCCCCACCGACTTAGGGGTGATTTTCTAGTTTTTGGTTCGTGGAGGAGGTTGTCAAACTAAAAGGCCAATATCTCCGAAACTACTTGAGATAGCTCAATGTATAATATCTTGTTGGAGAGCTTATTAATGTACCTTTCCAACAATAAAAATCAAATCAGCCACTGAGTTGCTAGAGTGGTTTGAACATGAAAAATTTTTGTTTTTCAAAAATGTCCTTCAACTTTGAAGGCTTTTTGCTCAAAATTTTGACTAAATTTTTTTTGAGTTTGTGATATTTAAATCTACCCGACACATTTATCTTTCTTTAAAAACAAAAAAAAATTTCCTAGCTTGTTTTTTTACCAAGTTATGACCAAAAAACCGAAACTAAACCATCAAATCCAAAAGTTCGGCAATTTGAAAAAAAAAAATTTTTTTTTATTTTTTCGATTGCAAATTGAAAAACAACTTAATAATTTAATTTAAAAGTAAAATTTATTGGAAAATAATGTCTTTTTTCTAATTATAAACTTAAAGTATCTGGATTAAAATATTGTAAGAACGCATAAAGTACGGGTACCTATTAATTTTATTATCTTTTTAAAGTAATAAATCTAAAGGATGTGTGTTTGGATTAAATTATTGGAAAAAGCCATGAAACATAGATACCTGTCATTAAATTTTCTATGTGATCACCATTATTTTCCCTGCACTTCTTCAATCTTTTTTCAACTGCTTGCGTAAGATTAACAAGCTAAATTTTGCCTTATTTGGCCTGCTGCGTTCATAATTCTCTGCTGCAGTTGCTCTCTTGAAAGTATTTCCATCTTGTATACTAAATCCTTTATGTGTCCTCATATGTAGAAATCCAGTGGTGTTAGATCAGGTGATCTTGCTGGCCAACCTACTGGTCCACCACGTCCAATCCATCGTTCAGGATAGTTATCGTCTAAGTAATTTCGCACATCCCTACGAAAATGACAGGTATCTATGTTTCATTGCAGACCTTTGTTGGAAAAGTACATTAATAAGCTCTCCAACAAGATATTACGCATTGAGCTATCTCAAGTAGTTTCGGAGATATTGGCATTTTAGTTTGACAACCTCCTCCACGAACCAAAAACTAGAAAATCACCCCCAAGTCGCTAGGGGTTGGAGCTACAAGTCTTCCGTAGAATATTTTCTTGTGCACCACGAGGTCCCTTATCACCATGTTTTTTTTGTCACATCTATTCTGTTACACCCTGTATATACTATGACCTAATTTTCAAGTTAATAGCTGAAATGGTTTCAAAGAGAAATCATTTTCTTAAATTTCGAAATTTCGTGAAATTTGTATGGGAGGGGGTGGAAGGAGTGGGGTTATGTGGCCCGTTCACGAACTTAAAGTTACTTTTTTGTTGAAAATGACACACAACCATTTTTAGCACGGTAGCTCACAGCGTTCGAGAGTTATGTTGCAAACAGACAGACGGTCACTCGGAATCGAAGATATTGAGCGACAACAAATATCTCTGTACCCTTGGCGACTCTGCGCGAGCATTACTCATTTAACCTTACAAATGGTAAGACAAATACAATATACTCTCAGGCATAATCTAGAGTAAAAAAAAGTGCTATTAAATGAAAATCTTAGCAAATTGGAACAGATGAGCTAATTCGATTTTTTTTTATTATTTATTATTATCTCCCAAAAAAAGGAGAAGAAAAGTAAATAAATATAAAAGGAGAAAAACAAGAAAAAAGAGGTCGATCAAATTATTCCTTATTAAAATTTTGAGAAGTTTAACAGTATGGTGGACACTATTACCACCGATGATGCATCTAATCTCTTAAATCGTAGAAATTAATTCTTTTCTTTTTGTTTTCGGTCGGTCTTATAAGTTCATTCTCTTTTATTAATATACAAGGTGGTGAGTAAAATTTATCCGAAGTTGAGTCATTTATATTATCATTAATAATGAATTTTCTTAATAATTTTGTTATTGTATTGTTTCAGCTTGTAGATTCTTTTTGAGCTGAGTTCGGTTACGTATGTCATCCGCGTCAGAATATATCTCGACATTGGAGTAAGGTTGTTTGCAAGTTTTATGATTTGTGGAAACACAGTGCCGCAGGATTTTCCTCCCACAGACTTCAAGTTTATTGGCGATAGTTTTAGAGATGAGAGCCAACTTGGGAACCCTTAGGTTATAATTGGACTTATCAGTTGTTTGTACAGAAGTAACTTACTTTTTATACTCTAGATGAAATCTGAGAGTATTATAAGATTGGCAAAAAGATTGCAGCGCTAAGAAGTAAGGCTCAGAGAACAAAATTAATGATATAACTCAAAAATCTCAAATCCGGATGCCCGTCCGTTCGTCTGTCCGTTCGTCTGTCCGTCCGTCCGTCCGTTCATCAGTCCGTGTCCTCTCTAGCTTGAGAACGCGTTGAGCTAGAAAGTTCAAATTTTGTGCACGTAGTTTTTGACAAAAAAGTAAGGAAAGTTCGTGAACGGGCCAAATCGCTCCACCTCTTTTGCTCTTCTCATGTAAAATGACACGATTTCGGAATTTGACAATAAACGGATTTTCTCACAAAGCATAATAGTTATTGATTTGAAATTGAGAATATATTATTTTTATAATGATTTTATTCTACGCTATAAAAATTATTTGAATCCCCTCACTCCTTCCACCACCTCCTATGCAATCTGCGCTATTTCATGAAATACCATACACCAATTTACTCAGTACGCTTAAAAGTTATTGAGCTGAAATTGTGCACTAACTATTTATTTGAAATTATTAGAAAGACCAAAACAATTAGACGATTAGCTTTACTCCTTCTAACCCCGCCCATACAATATGATACAATTTCACAACTTTACCAAAAGTCGATTTTCTTCAAAAGAATAATGTTTATAGTTATTTCTGAAAAAGTGACTAAGAACTCTTCACTCCTTTTACCACCTCCCATACGAACTGCACAGTTTTACTAAATCTAATTCACTAATTCCGTACCTGTTAAATGTTTGAAGCTTGAATTTTGTATAAAAGATTTTGATAGCAACTCTATCATGATGTGAAAAATTAGTTCAATGCCGTCGCTCCTTGTACCACTCCCCGTTCAAAATTGCTTAAAATCAAAAAAATTTCTTTCATCTAAGATATTGTATGATTGGACTGGACTTTACGCGTAATCGTAGTCCTGTTATGTTTTTTATTATTTGTTTTCGACTGAATTATAGGAGATAACATATTAAAGATATTGTTTGCTTTTTTAAGCTGGTTTGCGCGTAATTATTGAATTGAAAAAGATTGTGAAATTCAACTCCTAATATTAGTTTTAATTGGTACAATTTTTAAGATTAAGATCCTTAGAGTTTTTAACAATTAGTCCGGCAGCCTCTCACACTATAGCGTTCCTGAAGCACGTAGCTACTGATTTCTCAGAGTTAACGGTAATACCCCAGGTTTATAATATTTGTTAATTTGCACGAAGATGGTTTTTGACTTTCCATAATACCAGTGTTGGCATGGGAGATGGTGCATAAATAATTGTGTCGTCTGCATAAAGGAGAGCAATTGACTTACGATTCAAAACATATGGGAGTCGTATAGGAAGAAATTATATAATTTGGGCCCATTTACTGAGCCCAGTACAACATCTGATTTAACATATGATATGATCTTAGTGTAGAGTCTAATGAGTATCGTGTTGGTCTGAAATTCGAAGGTTGTGAGTTCAAATTCCGGTCGACGTATAATTCCAGCACACTAACTACGTGGCTATATCTGGGTTACCTACATCTGCGAACACGAAAATTCTTAGATGGAGAGTTGTGCGAAGGGCTATTCACTTTTTTACAATACGAAATATATACAAAACGTAACAGGGCTACGATTGCGCGTAAAGCGCAATCTTACGATACTCTAGATGAAATAGAATTTTTTGTGATCCCAAGAAATTTTGTATGGGGAGTGTTAGAAGGGATGATAGCATTGTACTAATTTTTTCGACATCATGCTAAAGTAGCTATGAACATAACAGGGCTACGATTGCGCGTAAAGCGCAATCTTACGATACTCTAGATGAAATAGAATTTTTTGTGATCCCAAGAAATTTTGTATGGGGAGTGTTAGAAGGGATGATAGCATTGTACTAATTTTTTCGACATCATGCTAAAGTAGCTATGAAAATGTTTTATACAAAATGCTTACTCCAAAAACTGAATGGGAACTGAGAAAATTAGTGAGATTGATTTAGTGAAAATGTGCAGTTTGTATGGGAGGTGGTAGAAAGAGTGGAGGAATTTTATTGATTTTTTCAGAAATAACTAGGAATATTATAAAATTGGCATCCCTTAAATTTCAGACTAGTGCCATTCATACTTTTCAAGAAAATCGATTTTTTGTGAAGTTGTGAAACTGTGTCATATTGTATGGGAGGGGGTAGAAGTAGTGAAGCAAATCAAATATTTTTTTTCTCATCTTAGTAATAATATGAATTAAATGTTTATTACAAAATATGAGCTCAACAAATGTTATATGTTCTGAGAAAATCGGCTTAGAGCATTTCAGGAAAAAGTGTAGTTTGTATGGGAGGGGGTGGAAGGAAAGAGAGGAAGCAAATAATTTTTGTATTGTAGATTTAAATCATTAAAAAATTCACATATACCAAAATTGAGACCAATAGCTTTTATACTTTTTGAGTAAATCCATTTATTGTCAAATTGCGAAATTGTGTCATTTTGTATGGGAGGGGGTAGAAGGGGTGAAGCTAATCATCTCATTTTTTTTGACCTTACTAACAATTTTAAATAAATATTTGGTGCACAATTTCAGCCCGCTGAATTTTATAAGCACTGAGGAAATTGGCTTAGAGTAATTCATGATAAGTACAGTTTGTGTGGGAGGTGGTAGAAGGAGGGGGAGGACACGCACAATTTTTATATGATAGATTGACATTATCATAAAAGTAATATATTCTGAATTTCAGGCCAATAACTTTTATACTTTTTGAGCAAATCCGTTTATTGTGAAATTGCGTAATTGTGTCATTTTGTATGGGAGGGGGTAGAAGGGGTGGAGCGATTTGGCCCGTTCACGAACTTGACCTTACTTTTTTGTCAAAAACGACGTGTACAAAATTTGAACTTTCTAGCTCAACGCGTTCTCAAGCTAGAGAGCGCACGGACGGACGGACGGACGGACGGACAGACGGACGGACGGACGGACGGACGGACGGACGGACGGACATCCGGTTTTGAAATTTTTGAGTGATAATATTAACTTCTGTATTCATCATTTTTTTCTCCGAGCCTTATTTCTTGGCGTTACAAACCTTAGAGCGAACTTATAATACTCTCAGATTCCATCTAGAGTATAAAAATGTTTTATACAAAATGCTTACTCCAAAAACTGAATGGGAGCTGAGAAAATTAGTGAGTTTGATTTAGTGAAAATGTGCAGTTTGTATGGGAGGTGGTAGAAAGAGTGGGGGGATTTTGATGATTTTTTCAGAAATAACTAGGAATATTATAAAATTGGCATCCCTCAAATTTCAGACTAGTGCCATTCATACTTTTCAAGAAAATCGATTTTTTGTGAAGTTGTGAAACTGTGTCATATTGTATGGGAGAGGATAGAAGTAGTGAAGCAAATCAAATATTTTTTTTTTCATCTTAGTAATAATATTAATTAAATATTTATTACAAAATATGAGCTCAACAAATATTATATGTTCTGAGAAAATCGGCTTAGAGCATTTCAGGAAAAAGTGTAGTTTGTATGGGAGGGGGTGGAAGGAAAGGGAGGAAGCAAATAATTTTTGTACTGTAGATTTAAATCATTAAAAAAGTAATATATACCAAAATTGAGACCAATAGCTTTTATACTTTTTGAGTAAATCCATTTATTGTCAAATTGCAAAATTGTGTCATTTTGTATGGGAGGGGGTAGAAGGGATGAAGTTAATCATCTCATTTTTTTTGACCTTACTAACAATTTTAAATAAGTATTTCGTGCACAATTTCAGCCCGCTGAATTTTATAAGCACTGAGGAAATTGGCTTAGAGTAATTCATGATATGTACAGTTTGTATGGGAGGTGGTAGAAGGAGGGGGAGGACACGCACAATTTTTATATGATAGATTGACATTATCATAAAAGTAATATATTCTGAATTTCAGGCCAATAACTTTTATACTTTTTGAGCAAATCCGTTTATTGTCAAATTGCGCAATTGTGTCATTTTGTATGGGAGGGGGTAGAAGGGGTGGAGCGATTTGGCCCGTTCACGAACTTGACCTTACTTTTTTGTCAAAAACGACGTGTACAAAATTTGAATCTTCTAGCTCAACGCGTTCTCAAGCTAGAGAGCGCACGGACGGACGGACGGACGGACGGACAGACGGACGGACGGACATCCGGTTTTGAAATTTTTGAGTGATAATATTAACTTCTGTATTCATCATTTTTTTCTCCGAGCCTTATTTCTTGGCGTTACAAACCTTAGAGCGAACTTATAATACTCTCAGATTCCATCTAGAGTATAAAAATGTTAGGCAACCTTAAGTTTCAGAGGGCAAGTCCTGATTTTGGGTGTGTTGCGATTGAACAAAAAGATGGTATGTCCTTTCTTCATCTATTTCATACTTTATTTTTGCAGGAAACTGTAGAATAATCTTAAGGAGCTCATGGGTGTCGTTTTTGATTATAAGTTTGTATATTAATCCCTTTGTTCATACAAGGTCGATCGAATTTTTGAGAACAGACTACTGTTGCTAATTTATTATTCAGATTATATGATATGGCATTTTGTAACTTTAGAAGTGCATGAGTTTTAAAGCGATGTTTTTTGAATTCGAATTGTTCGTCTGTAATAATATTATGTTCCTCACGGAAGTAACCAAACTCTATTGCCATCACTCTTTGTAATATTTACCGATATTGGAGAGCATAGATATAGGACGAAAGATTCCAATGTCGCCGGAAGTATTACTTTTCGGAATGAAAATCAGCTTTGCTATTTTTCAACCATTGGGAAAGTTGTCATTGTTAAGGCAGTTGTCTACAATTATTAACAGAAAATTGCCTTGTCTGACAGTTTTTTAAGAATATAGTTGGAGATACCATTTGGACCTGATGTTTATACTCTAGATAAAATCTGAGAGTATATTTTGTTTGCCCTACCCTTTGTAACGCTAAGGAATGATGTTCGCACAGAGTCGCCAAGGGTCCAGAAATATTTCTTGTCGCTCAAAAATCGCGATTCCGAGTGATCGTTTGTCTATCTGTCTGTCTGTCTGTCTACAACATAACTCTGGAACGCTTTAAGCTGTCGTGCTGATTTTTAATATTTTAATACATTAATAGCACACAAGCGAATCGTCCTAAATAGCGCACAAGCAAAGATCCCTGACTGATGTGGGGATCACGTGCGCGATTGAGGACGATTTGCTTGTGCGCTATTGGGTACGACTTGCTTGTATGCTAGTGAGGGCGTTTTGCTTGCGCTTTTGTTTGTAAAAGGCATGCGCAAAGCACACGATGATGAGGCATCGTTTGGACGTACGTTTTGAATGTTTGCAAATCCTGTGTGTAGTGCAGAAACGAGGATCGATTACTTAGCCTAATCTCGCGGAAAAAATTGAAACTTTTAACGATCTTGGCGGTAAACTACTCTCTTCTCTTCCACTCCTAAATTTGAGTATAAGTACGGATAGTTTAGGTAGTATGTATTATCAATATTAATTTTACGATATCTAAATTGTATAAGCCAGTTGAGAATGCGTGGATGAAAATACGAGACGGCATCAAATCCTCCGCAGAAGAGGTATTAGGACATCAAGCACGGCGAAAAAATAATGATTGGTTCGACCAAGACTGTCGCGACGCAATAGATGGAAAGAACGAGGCTTACAAAATTTTTACTGAACGACCAACACGAGCCAAAAAAGAAAGATATGACGAGCTTAGGCGATATGCGAAAAAGACCTGCAGACGAAAACAAAGGAAGTACCATAATGACAAAATACAAAAAATGGACGACGACATGAGAAAAAATAAAACACGGGACGCATACGCAATAGTAAAAGACTTAAAAAAGGCATATAAGCCAAAAACCAGTCTCTGCAAAGGGCAACATCATCAGCGACACACAAGAAATCAAAAGGAGCTGCGAACATCTTTTGAATCCCACCCCATTAGCACCGATCACAACCGACAACATTTCAATTGAAGCCTCAACTGACGAAGATGAACAATCATCGGCACTACCACCGCTTGCTGAAATCAAAGCAGCCCTATGTGACCAAAAATTAAACAAAGCGGCGGGAATTGACGAAATACCAGTTGAACTTCTGAAAAACGATGGAAATTGTGTCGCTGACATACTGCACAACACGATACGCGAAATTTGGACAGAGGAAATCATACCCGACGACTGGCGAAAAAGTATTATATGTCCAATTTACAAGAAAGGAGACGAACTCTGCTGTGAGAATTACAGAGGAATATCATTGTTGTGTACGTCCTATAAAATAAATAAATAATTGAACGTCGTCTTATGCCCTATACTAATCAAATAATTGGCGAATACCAAGGCGGATTCACAACCGGACGATCTACAACAGACCAGATATTCTCGGTGAAACAGGTGCTTG
This sequence comes from Chorisops tibialis, assembly GCA_963669355.1. Lineage (NCBI taxonomy): Eukaryota > Metazoa > Arthropoda > Insecta > Diptera > Stratiomyidae > Chorisops > Chorisops tibialis. The sequence goes on along the minus strand of OY770263.1, from coordinate 162,247,835 downwards.
AGAAATGCTGGGAATATAACACAGACGTGCACTAAATCTTCGTCGATTTTAAACAAGATACGACTGTATCGACAGGAGCATACTGTACCAAATCATGCTTGACTTTGGAATTCCTCCAAAACTAGTCCGACTAACAAGACTCACAATGACGAACATTGAATCCCAAGTGAGAATACAAACCGATTCCACAACCAGCTTTCGAACGGAATATGGTTTAGAGCAGGGAGATGGTTTAGCCCCCATGCTTTTCAACTTGGCACTAGAGTATGTCGTCCGAAAAATCCCAGTCGACACCAACTGGACACTACTATTCAAGTCCACCCAACTAGTAGCATACGCTGACGACATTAACATCCTAGCAGGATCCGTCCCTAGTGCTAAGGAGGTATTTGTCAATCTTGACTCCGCCGCAAAAGAAGTCGGGCTGCGCATTAATGAAAGGAAAACAAAAGTAATGACGCAAACAACAAGGAGAACGCCAATCAGACAAAACATAACAATTGCGGAATATAATTTGGAGAGTGTGGAGAATTTCATATATCTTGGGGCTAATATAACAAAGGACGGTAATGAAACAGACGAAATCAAACGACGGATAATACTAGCAAATAAGACGTATTATTCGGTACTTCCAATAATGAAATCCAAGAAAGTGCACAGGAACAATAAGCTGCGGATATTTAAAACTATTGTACGACCTGTGCTCTGTTATGGCAGCGAGACGTGGACATTAACGCGAACTTCCGAAAAAGCAGTTAACGCATTTGAAAGAAAGGTCCTCCGAAGAATTTTGGGACCTCTGAAGGAAGGAACGGAATGGCGAATAATATACAACCATGAGTTGTATCAACTCTACGACGAACCAGAATCTTCAACGTTCATCAAGCTACGTAAACTGCAGTGGGCTGGCCATGTAGAGCAAATGGAAGACAGTAGAATCCCCAAACGTGTTCTGAAAGGCAAAGCGTGTGGTAACGGGCTAGTAGGCAAGCCACGCAAGCGATGGGAAGACTCGGTTGATGAAGATAGCAAAGCCATCTTAAATAACATAACAGGGCTACGATTGCGCGTAAAGCGCAATCTTACGATACTCTAGAGGAAATAGAATTTTTTGTGATCCCAAGAAATTTTGTATGAGGAGTTTTAGAAGGGGTGATAGCATTGAACTAATTTTTTCCCCATCATGCTTAAGAGCTATAAAAATGTTTTATACAAAATGCTTACTCCAAAAATTGAATAGGATTTGAGAAAATTAGTGTGTTAGATTTAGTGAAAATCTGCAGTTTGTATGGGGGGTGGTAGAAAGAGTGGGGGGATTTTAGTGATTTTTTCAGAAATAACTAAGAATATCATAAAATTGACATCTCTTAAATTTTAGACCAGTAACATTCATACTTTTCAAGAAAATAGATTTTTTGTTAAGTTGTGAAACTGTGTCATATTGTATGGGAGGGGGTAGAAGCAGTAAAGCTAATCAAATATTTTTTTCTGATCTTAGTGATAATGCTAAATAAGTATTTATTACAAACTGTGAGCTCGATAAATGTTATATGTTCTGAAAAAATCGGCTTAGAGCATTTCATGAAAAAGTTTGTATGGGAGGGGTTGGAAGGAGAGGGAGGACGCAAATAATTGTTATACTGTATATTGATATCATTATGAAAGTAATATATCCCGAAACTCAGACTAATAGCTTCTATACTTTTCGAGCAAATCCATTTATAGTCGAATCGCGAAATTGTGTCATTTTGGATGGGAGGGGGTAGAAGGGGTGAAGCTAATCGTCTAATTTCTTTTTAGCCTTACTAACAATTTTAAATAAATATTTGGTGCACAATTTCAGCTCGCTAAATTTTATATGCACTGAGGAAATTGGCTTAGAGTAATTCATGACAAGTACAGTTTGTATGGGAGGTGGTAGAAGAAGGGGAAGGACACGCATAATTTTTATACGGTAGATTGATATTATCATAAAAGTATTATATTCCAAATTTCAGGCCAATAACTTTTATACTTTTTGAACAAATCCGTTTATTGTCAAATTGCGCATTTGTGTCATTTTGTATGGGAGGAGGTAGAAGGGGTGAAGCGATTTGGCCAGTTCAAGAACTTGACCTTAATTTTTTGTGAAAAACGACGTGTACGAAATTTGAGCTTTCTAGCTCAACGCGTTCTCAAGCTAGAGAGCGAACGGACAGACAGACGGACGGACGGACGAACGGACGGACATCCGGTTTTGAGATTTTTGAGTGATAGTATTTACTTCTGCATCATTGATTTTTTTCTCCGAGCCTTATTTCTTGACGTTACAAACTTAAGAGCAAACTTATAATACTTTCAGATTTCATCTAGAGTATAATTAGCAGCTGGAGGACGCGGTCTTTGGATGAGATGATTGGAGGCGACGACTTCAGGAGGCCAGGGCTCGATTTGGGCTGTCGCGCCATTGATGATGGTGAAATTTTATAAGCACCGCGAGCAATTGTATAATACATTGAGCAACAATTTGAGGGTCAATTTCTGTAACAAGAATTCCATATTACTTTTTGGATTCTTTGGGGTCTAGAGAAACTTTTTCGCGAAGAAACTTACCCCGCACCACATCTGTTTCTTTTTTTTGCTATAAGATGTCAATGCTTCATAGGTGAGTTACGACGGTTTCAATATTTTTTTTCCAAAACGGTACACATTTTGATACGAGGATCGATTATAGAGTATACTTTAAACATTAATTTTATCCTTCGGGTCGAGTACCTATCTTTTAGATGGATTCCACACTTGGAGTATCCCGAATATGGTGGAAAGTGCTAAAATTGCTATCAACATGTTTTACATAAAATGAAAACTCCAAAAATTTTATAGTTACTGAGAAAATTAGTGTATTAGATTTAGTGAAATGTGCAGTTTGTATGGGAGGTGGTAGAAGAAGTGGGGAGTTCTTAATGACTTTTTTCGGAAATAACTATAAACATCATGGTTTCGACAAGTTTTAAATTGCAGACCAATAGCATTCATACTTTTCAGGAAAAACGGCTTTTTGTAAAATTGCGAAATTGTGTCATATTGTATGGGAGGGGATAGAAGGAGTGAAGCTAATCTTATGATTTTTTCCGGGGTTACTAAAAAATGGAAATAAATGTTTATTGCAAAATTCAGCTCAATAAATGTTATACGTAAATTTGTTTAGAGTAATTCATGAAAAAGTGCAGTTTGTATGGGAGGTGGTGGAAGGAGGGAGAGGATACAAATAATTTTTATACGGAAGATTGAAATCATCTTAAAAGTAATATGCTCCTGATTTCATATCATTACCTTTTACATTTTTTTATTGTCGAATTGCGAAAATGTGTCATTTTGTGTGGGAAGGAGTAGAAGGGGTCGAGCGATGTGACCCGTTCATGAACGTGTCCCTACATTTTTTTTTCAAAAACAACTTGCACAAAATTTGAGCTTTCTAGCTCACCGGTTTTCGACCTAGAGAATACACGAACGGGTCGATCTTGCGATTTTTGAGTGATAATTTAAACTTCTGTATTTTTCATTTTTATAGATGAAATCTGAGAGTATATTGTGTTTGCCGTACCGTTTGTAACGCTAAGAAATAACGCTCGCACAGAGCCGTCAAGGGTACAAACATATTTTTTGTCGCTAAAAACCTCGATTCCGAGTGACCGTCTGTGCATCTGTCTACAGCATAAGTCTCGAAAGTTTTGGCCTAAAGCGCTCAAAATTTTTGTATATCATTTTTAACAAAAAATTAACTTTAAGTTCGTGAATGGGCTACATCCCCCCACTCCTTCTACTCCCTCCCTCCCCCCTCCCTGTTGAATGTGATTTTTCAAATCCAAATTGTGTATTGGGAATAAGGTTAGAGCAGAAGATTTCTAGTTTGGTAAGTAGATGTCTTTCAAAGATTTTACCCATGTTGGATAAAAGGGAAATCGGTCTAAGATTTGATATTTCATTAGATGAGTTATTCTTAAGAATGAGCACGAGTTTTGCAGTTTTCCATAATTTTGGATAGTAACCATTATTGAGACAGTTGTTTTTGATAACGTTTAGCTTATGTGCTAGTTGGGATGAGCATTTGCGCAAAACGAAGCTTGCGATGCCATCTGGACCCGATGATTTTTCCTGTTAGACGCTTTAATGAGCTCTTCGATAAGTTCTTCCGTTGCAAAGAACTCTCGCAGCTCAGGATTTGAAACTGACTTAGCACTACATTCAACGGAAAATTGTAAAATTTCCCCGTTGGCATATGAAGTATTAAATGCATTTATTCGTTCGTTAACTTGGGCATTAAGGTGGTGGTCAAAGGGGTTTTTTCTCAATATAAAGGTTCTGATAAAAATTCGCGCAGGCTTCAATTTTGTCTTCCATGGACCGTTGCACCGTTGTTTGTAGTTGGGTCCCTGGCAATATTGAATTTTCCTGATATTCTACTTGTAATTTTGTTAATTTCACTAAAGGCTGTGTGAGAAGGTTTTATGGCATTAAGTCTTTTTTTGAAAGACTCATTTAAGTCGGATTTAATTACGCCCCTAATCATTGTATTTAGACATTGAAGATTTGCGTTAAGGCTCTGGTATTCTATATTCACTCTATTGAAATTTCTATGGTAGATTCTTTTAAGTTTTCTTAGCCATATTCTACGAATCCGAAAGAGTTTCAGGGTAAGACTCGACAGATTTTTGTATCTCATATTTTTGCATACTAAAACTTTGGAATGCACTGTCGTGGTGGAATTAATACCGTCCGTGATTTTGGCGATAAACTCTTCTATTTCTAAATTGAATAAATTTCTCTCATCTGGAATTTCGAAATTTAATGCTGATATGAGATCGTTCTGGAAATCCTCCCAATTAGTATCTCTATATGTGGTATAGGTGCGAGGAGTTTCATCAAAGGGATCAAAGTGTAAGAGCTTTATTGTTAGCCAAATTGCAAAATGATTTGACGCCGCTGGCAGAGTAAAGCAAGAGTAGTTAGGACAATGGAGCGTATCCAACATGTGATTTGAAATTAAAAAGAGATCTAAGAAGGATGAGAAACGTGGAAATGTTGGGCTAACGGGATTGATAATGTCCATTTCGAGGAAGGCTCTATTTCTCATCCAAGCGTTTAAATGGTTACCGTTAACGTTTCTTTCCGAGTCACTCCAATTTTCATGTCTGGCGTTAAAATCCCCTCCTAATATGCAGCCATCGAATTGCATTCCGAAAACCGTTGTTAGATGTTTCACAAGTATTTGGTTGTCCGTGTCTTATCCCATTTACAACCCCAGCATAAGACCTTTCCGGAGAGACAAAATTGTTTATTGCATGTGCAACAAAATTTTTATTGTTAGTCACTTTTTGGGCTGTAGTCAATTTCGCAAGTTCAAGTTTTTCCTTATGTTTAAGATATACTTCACACTTTGAGTAATTGGATGGATGTCCTTCCTTACCGCAGTTGATGCAAAGTGGTAGCGAAGGAGAGTCCCCTTCCTTAGCCCTAAGGCATTGATCTTTTCTTTCATGTCCCTCTCCGCATTTTACACAGCGTTTGGGGTTAGCACAATTAACTGACAAGTGACCGAAACGCTGGCAGCGAAAACATTGAATCAATCCTTTTCTTTTCGGTTTCTACCAAGTCGCTGTTTGACAAAGCACATATCTCACGCGGAGAATTTTTCGTATGTCTTCATCACCTCTCAAAAAAATGTGGAAAATATTCAAGTTCTCTTTTCGGGACCAAGGCGTACTAAATTTTTCTACCTTCAGCACCTGAATCGAAGCATCTATCGCTTTCAAATCTTGTTCTACTTCTTGTGTGCTGTAGTCAGTACAAATGCCTTTCAAGAGTACTGAAAATGTTCTGAATTCACGAGGAATGAAGGAAAACGCGTGGTTGGATGGGTATAGACAGGGTAGGCATCTGATCGGCGTCATTAGGCGACGCCCAGTGTTGTAACTGTCATATACACATCAATTGTGCTCATCATACCTCCTCGTGGTAGCCACCGGATCCTGGTCTTGTCCATCCGGACTTGACTTGCTGAACTGATGGGCGCGAGTGCTAATGAAACAGAAAAATTCTAGCACTATAATAATATGGCCCTCCAAGTTGGGGGTTGGGCGATGTGTTAACAACTCATCCTCGGAAAAAACACACCCGTTTCGAAACCTGAAGCAACGCCTCGGACTGGATTGATTCAACGGCAACGACCACGCAAACGAAAAATGGACTATTCCTTCGGATCTTGGAACGTGCGATCCCTGTACAGAGCAGGAGCAGTGAGAGAGCTTCTGGAACAGGCAGTCAAATACAATATAAACATAATTGCACTCCAAGAAACTAAATTATTAGGTAACGAGATTAATGACTTAAGATCGCACACAATTTTCAAAAGTGGGAAATCATCGGGAAGCCGGGAATTTGGAGTTGCGTTTATCGTCGACAAGAAGTTTAAACACCAAGTTACCAACTTCAAATCCGTCAATGAACGATTGTGTGCAATCCGCATCAAAACAAGTTTTTTTTAATGTTTGGCTTATTAATGTCCACGCCCCAACGGAAGACAAAGACGACGAAGTTAAAGACGATTTCTACAGCACCTTAGAATCAACATTCGACTCCCTTCCGTCGAATGATATTAAAATAGTATTAGGTGACTTTAACGCGAAAGTGGGCAAAGAAGAAGCATACATAGGGACAATTGGAAGGCATAGTCTCCATGATATTAGTAACGACAACGGCCAGAGGCTGACTGATTTCGCCAGCAGCAAAAACCTTATTGTAAGCTCGACATGCTTCCCGCATCGTGACATTCATAAGAGAACGTGGGCTTCACCCGACGGAAGAACATTCAATCAAATAGACCATGTTCTAATAGAGAAAAGGACGGCCTCCTGCATTATCGACGTGCGTACATGTCGAGGGGCTAATTGCGACACAGACCACTATTTGGTAAAGACCAAGTTTCGATGTCGAATCGCAAACCGAGGACACTCAAAAATACAACCGGTTCCTAAATTCGACATAGGGAAACTCAAAAACGAGAAAATAGTTGCGAAATATGCGTTAGCCTTGGAGAGGCACTTCACGACAATGCTGAATACCACTGTCAGCATGTCAATAGAAGAAATGTGGCAAAAAATCAAAGATGGCATTACATCTGTCGCAGAGGAGGTGATAGGACAACAACCCCGGCGCAAAAGAAATGATTGGTTCGACAAAGAATGCCAAGATGCCTTAGAACGAAAAAATGAAGCTTACAAAATATTAACGGAACGGCCGACACGAGCCAAACAAGACAAGTACAAGGATCTTAGACGATTTGCAAACAAAATATGCAGACAAAAAAAAACGGAAGTACAATAATGACGAAATTAAAAACATGGACGAACAATTTAAATTACACAACACAAGAGCCGCGTATTCCCTTGTCAAAAGGATGAAAGGAAGGGAACATTATAAGTAACGCGGAAGATATAAAACTAAGATGGGCACAATATTTTGAACACCTTCTTAACCCGAGCCCATCACCTACACGAACAGCAGCAGCAGATACAATAGCAGGTATAACTGATGTAACAGCTGATGAAGGATCCGCTTTGAGTCCTCCCACACTCGAAGAAGTAAAAACAGCCCTAAGGAACCACCCAAACAACAAAGCGCCGGGCACTGATCAAATCCCAGCTGAACTTCTGAAAGCCGGCGACACCTGCATAGCGCATCTCCTACATAGATTAGTCGCGGACATATGGACGCAGGAAATACTTCCTGAAGATTGGCGCAAGAGCATCATATGTCCAATTTATAAAAAAGGTGACAAACTCTGCTGCGAAAACTACCGAGGAATATCTCTGTTGTGTACGTCTTATAAGATTTTGACGAAAATTCTAGAAAAGAGAATTAAGCCCAATGCTGATAAAGTAATTGGTGAATACCAAGGCGGATTTAGAGCTGGACGCTCAACCACGGACCAGATATTCTCAGTTAAACAGGTGCTGAAAAGTGCTGGGAATATAATATTGATGTGCACCAGATATTTGTTGACTTCAAACAAGCATACGACAGTATCGACAGGCGCGTACTGTATAAAATCATGTTGGAGTTTGGAGTCCCACCGAAACTGGTTCGACTGACAAGAATGACAATGACTGAGTCTTTGTCACAAGTCAGAGTAGAAAACGATCTGACTTCCAGTTTTAAAACAGACAACGGCCTTAAGCAAGGTGACGGCCTCGCACCAATGCTTTTCAACTTAACACTCGAATATGTTGTTCGGAAACTTCCCGTTGACACCAAGGGAACACTATGCTTCAAATCCACACAACTCGTAGCATATGCCGACGACATAGATATCCTTGCAAGATCTCTGGAGAGTGCTAAGGAAGTATTTGTAAACCTTGACTCGGTAGCAAGGGAAGTTGGACTACGCATTAATGAAAACAAAACAAAAATTATGACGCAAACTAGGAAAAAGACGCCAATCAGACAAAATATTACAGTAGGAGACTATAACCTAGAAAACGTAGAGAACTTCATATATCTAGGGGCAAATCTATCGAAGGATGGAAGCGAACCCATCGAAATTAAAAGAAGGATAATGATGGCAAACAAGACTTATTATTCGGTACTTCCAATAATCAAAAACAAGAACGTGCACAGGAAAACAAAACTTAAGCTATACAAAACAATCATAAGACCTGTGCTATGCTATGGCAGCGAAACGTGGACATTAACTCAGGCGTCCGAAAAACGACTTAACGCCTTTGAAAGGAAGGTCGTCAGAAGAATCCTCGGACCTGTGAGGGAAGACTCGATCTGGAGAATACGATACAATAGAGAATTGTATGCCATCTTCGACAATCCAGAAGTGTCAACCCTCATAAAATTTAAAAAATTACAATGGGCTGGTCATGTGGAGCGTATGGATGACGGAAGAATTCCCAAACGCACACTAAAAGGGAAAGTCAACGGACAAAGACCGGTCGGAAAACCACGAAAGCGCTGGGAGGATTCGATTGACGCAGACAGCAAATCACTGCTAAGATTTTCAAACTGGAGGACGCGGTCACTGAACCGAGATGGATGGAGGCAAAGCATTCAGGAGGCCAAAGTCCGATTTGGGCTGTAGCGCCATCGTAAGTAAGTAAGTAAGTAAGTAAAGGAAAACGCGTCAGCACTGGTTGGACTCAAGAGGTCAATAATTGCCCTATGCACGTTGGAATCGTCTACTTAAAGCTTTTGCTTATCTACACCTTGACTTACAACTTTAAACTTAACTTCACTAGAAATTTTTTTTATCATCTCGATAACAGTTTTCCCTTTTAAGAATTTAATGAAAATAGGAGGACACCAGATGGTTTTCTGTCGTAGGGGCAAAGAATTAGCGGGTGGTTGGGAGCTGTTCTCCATATCACTTAGATTCCTAAGAGCACTAAAGCTATTATAAAAATTACCGTCCGATTTTCTGGATTCCCCTGTAGCTTCTATGCGAGGTGCTCTCGATGCCTTTCTGTGTTGAATCGTTTTGAATCCGTTGGCTTCACTGTTAACTTCTTCGATACATTCCTTTAGATTTTCTCTAAGTGCTGCTGACATAGATTCGCCGGTTTCTGCTTTTTTTCTCTTTTTTCCATTGTGCGTCGAAGCCGGTTTGTGAGTACCGTAATCCGTATTTTGTATTTGTTCGCAGGTTGAGCCGGTGTTGTTTCGATCCCGCAATTCAGCTGTATCGGCAGGAATCCTCCGCAAAATCACCTGAGGCACTTTAAGACTGTGCTCATCTCCCGTTTCGTCCATCTGCTCGGCTAGAGTCCCCTTTGAGGCCGGGGGAGGCCCTGGATCAAACATAGCTCAAATGCTATTATACTTTTTTTTTTGTGTGTGTTTGAAATTAAAAATGCGAATTCTTGCACTGCGCGATGTGTTCTCGCTGAGAGCTGAACTCAGATTCCTAGAGTATCATATGATTGGGCTTTACGTCCAATCATAATTCTGTTATGTTTTGTAAGAGCCTTATTTTTTAGCGTTACAAACTTTGTGGGAAACTTAAAATACTCTCAGATTTCATCTAGAGCTTAAACCGATGTGGTGAAGGATATGTTGCTTCGTGATAAAGATTCTCAAAACCCCACTTGTTGATTTTTGGCTGTGAATTAATATAACATGTAAGCATACGCGTATAACTATGAGAACATTTGGATTGTTTAATTATCTCAAAAATTTCTACAGATGTAAATGTTGAGGTAATAATGTAGTCAACAACTTAATGAATTTCAAGAAAGAATTAATGCAAATTATTATAAATCTGCGGCATTACGGTCACCTTATAAAGGTTCAATAAAGATAATCTGAATCTGAATGACGGTTTAACATTTTTCAAGTTAAGCTTTTTTGCACTAATTGGTGTAAAATTTCAATATTTATGTTTTGGACTTGTAGTCAAAGATATTAATTGTTATCTATTTATCGGTAAAATTTCACATATAGCTATTATCTTCGTCATCGGTTTTTTGTTAAAGGCTAGTCTGTAAAAATATGTCCTTAGCATATGAATGCATTTTACTCTAACAAAAAGTACGTTTGTCGACTTAGTTTGAAATTTGATAGATTTTTCAAGCTATTCAATTTTAATCAATCCATTTTCTGTTGAGAAAGAAACAGTTCTCTTCCACAAGGCGCTATCTTGAATCTCGGCCTTTTGATGTCGCCAGGACTTATTAATACGTTTTCGAATGCACAAAGTCGATATCATAGAATTCGTTCATATTCGAGGCGCTGTATCAATTCGTATCAGTTAGATTTTAAGATCACAAGTGACAGCTATTGGAATTAACATCATAGAATTAAAATCCAATAGATTGTGTATGATATTAGCAATAGAATCAATTTACAAGTATCAAGAATCTATTTACAAGTCAGAGCTTCTAAATCAAACTTTAATCCATGTACAAAAAGCGGCAGAAGTTTCAACATTAAGTCACTGTTAAAAAGTAGTCTTAAGCCATAAAACGTGACTTATACTTTATCTAGTGAAATCGAAACTCACGATATCTATAAATTCGCTATAATAAATTTCTTTGGTCCCATAATTTCAGTTAAAAACTTATAAATTTTTAATGCGCCAATATCTATCCCACTAAAATCTTAGGCACAATCTTCAAACAGGTTACGATCGTTCGAATTCTTTAAGGGACATTCAAAAGAAAAAGAGTCATGATAAAAAATTAATAAAAAATGCTTTTCATAATATTTTTGAGAACCACCCCAACGGTGCGAGACCACAAAACGAGTCAACAATTCCATTAATGTTTTTATCACAAAAATCCCGAGATTAATGAGTTTCTGTTAATGGAGAAGAAGGAAACATTTTTTTTTCATATTAAATGCATAAAAAAAAATTAAATGAAACTTCTGCATGGTCACCAAATTCATTAACTGGTCGCGGCTATTTTTCGTATTTGTAACCGCCTTATTCAATTAACATAAAAATGGAAAACCATCATATCTTAAGTTTGCTTTTCCATCATCCGGGAATTCGTATTTATTTATTCTTGCCTAGTTTTTAATTACTCTTATGGAAATAAATTTCCCTGTCTTTGACGGACCTCTTATATCTCGAAGAAGTAGAACCAGAAGGCCATGTTGTTGTTTTTATGCGCGCTTTAGTATGCCGATTGTGTTAAGGTTTATAAACATGTATGAAATGTGTACCTGGGGAGGATTATATTGCATTCAGGTGTATCGTCTTCGTAAAACACTAACTGCCTTCTCATAGGCACACCATAAAGGAGTTAACGTTTTAATGACTTGACAATGATCGGGCAAGAAAACATCATCAGAGAAGATCATTAAACAAATATGACTGTACAGTTTCTCCGGGAATCTCAATCCCATCATCCAACACAATCAACCGCCCTTTGAATGATGCCTCATCCTGCTCCTCGATTCCGAGACACAAAACTATGCGAAAATTTCGTATTAATGTGAATAACTTGATAGATAGTGAAGGTGTCTGTTCGGAATATGACTTTCAAGATGGAATTATCGGGATGATGAGGTGCTTTTGGGTTGCGGTTGATGACTTAATCTCTCATTTAGCAGTATAAGATTTTCGGTACGATTTCAACGAAACTTCATTTCGTTTCTGAAAGAATTGAGTACCAATCGAATGAGTCTACGTATTTACGGAAGTGGTTTAGAAATTCTTGGTCTAGAAACAAAGCTTAAAATATTTCGTGGCTTTAATATATTTCGGGAAGAAAATGATACGATTTATATCATGAAGTCTGCTTTTGAGTCACATAAGGGTTATGTAAAAGTAATTGCAAGTTTATCTTGTTGTATAACTAATTTAGTTTTACAAATACGATGAGCTTTTTATCTGTAATATTTATGTAAGTGTATGTGAATGATACAAATCAACTACGATCAAGATCAGGCTAATAAGAAATCTCAATTTACTCAAATCATATCCAATTATGATGAAAGCGAAATTTCGCTTATCATTTGCAATTAATTAACTTCTCAGACCTTTTGAAAAATGAATCACAATGGCTTAAATCGATGCAATTTGACGCCATTATAAGAGCCATCAAACGTTCGATACGTATGTCCATTAAAAACATCACATATCTTTACCGGCATGAAAAAAAGGAGTCCCGGTAAAAATCGCAACTTGCGGCATCTTAACAAATTGGTCCCATCATTAAAAGGGGAACGGAAGGCAAGGGATCAAAACCGCTCTCCACCAAATGCAAACTCATTAAGTCCAATTCGACATTATTACATATACTTTTCGAATGATGAAAAAGAATATCATTTCGGCCAAAATGCCAACATAGCGAAGGTATTTCGACAGAGATACCACCTAAAAACTTGGTCGTCTCCGCTTCAAATTTCGGAAGACTTTTGTCTGTCGTCTTATGACGTGTGTGCATTTCGGGGCCTTCTGGGCGTCATAATAACAACTTTTCGGTCTTCCATGCTGTAATCTTCCCGATTTCAACTTCTTCCTTCCTCTGGGCAGTAAGTTATAAGATTTCGACGTCGTCGTCGTTGCCATCATTGACGGTAAAATATTCTTCATACTTTGAAAGGATATTCGCGTTGCTGTCTCCCAAATGACTAATTGATCTTTGTCTGTCTTTTCCATTCTACGGGCGATGTGCATTTTACAGAACGCAAAATTCCATCTTAAGAAATTATTGACATCCACCAGAGAGATGAAGATGATGATGACGAAGAAGAAGAAGAAGAAGGAGAACCCGTTTCAAAAAACTTTAAATATTTCAAATATAGCTATGCATTAATATATATGAAAGACCCCCGATAGTCATCTTAAGATGCAGCAGCAAATTCAACAGAAATATTCGAAGAGAAAAGTTTTCTTGACTGATTTTATGGCGTGAAGTCTTTCCGAATGACATGGAAATTTGATTATGAAAAATGTCTTTTAGTTGCGCGATTCTTTATGATGAACGTCGCTCAATCATAAAACCGTTTCGATAGATAGCGCAGATTAAAATAAATTTATTTTAGTAACTATTGTGTCTTTATCTAGATTTGATAGTAGCCAGGAACAGCAAATTTATATAAGTAAATTTTTTTTTAATGTGCGTTTTTAGGAATCGATGATTTATGAGCAGTAGATATAAAGTCAATATTGAAAATTTCATTACATTTCATTTATTTAAATTAGCGTTCGTCAGTTAAAGAGTTTGACAATCATTTTTACTATTTTTTTCCTTAATTGCTTCAAATTTTAATCCACTGGGTGCTACTGCAGTGGCGTAACTATGAACAGCGGCGCCCCCCGCGATATTTTTAGAGCGCCCCCACCCAGAGACGTGCTTATTGCAGCAAAATTTTTATACAAATTTATAATGCAAAAATGTAGCAAATGTACCCGATTTTCCAAGTGAAACTCCTGTCAACAGGTATGATAGTGAACAATTTTTATGCTCTAGATAATACCTGAGAGAACAACAAGTTTGCTTTGAAGTTTGTTAAGTTAAGGTATGCTCGCACAGAGTTGCCAAGGGTACAGACATATTTGTTATCGCTCAAAAACCTCAAAATCGACCGTCTGTCCGTTCGATCAATCTCTAGATTGAGAACACGTTTAGCTAGGAAGCTGTATATATTAGATTTGGTAAAAAAGTAAAGTGAAGCTTGTGAACCATACATACGATTATCATGACGTAGTGCTCTGAAATTTGAAAATTTTCATTTTTTCAGTGGTATTATTTAGTTTTTATTAAAAAATTTGAAATACTCTCACTACTTCTACTACTTACTTCCCACCCACCCCGTTTTTTAAATGAATTAAGTAACATCATGCTCAGTTAAGACATAAATTTTTGTATAAACTTCATACAAAAATATTTAATACAAATAATGTCTGATTGGCGTCTTTTTCCTAGTTTGTTTCATAACTTTTGTTTTTGTTAATACGCAGGCCGAATTCCCTTGCTACCGAGTCCAGTTTTACAAATATTTCTTTAGTATTAGCACTCTTCAGAGATCTTGCAAGGATACATATGCATATCTTCGGCATATGCTACGAGTTGTGTGGATTTGAAGCATAGTGTTTCCTTGGCATCAGCGAAAAATTTCCGAACGACATATTCGAGTGTTAAGTTGAAAAGCAGTGGTGCTAGACCGTCACCTTGTTTAAAGCTTGTCAGCTCTAAAGCTGGAATTCAGATCATTTTCTACTCTGACTTGTGACAAAGTCTCGGTCATTGTCAGTTTTGTAAGCCGAACCAATTTTGGTGGAACTACAAACTTCAATATGATTTTATACAGTACGCGCCTGTCGATAGTATCGTATGCTTGTTTGAAGGCAACAACTATCTGGTGTACATCAATATTATATTCCCAGCACTTTTCCAGCGCTCTACGTCTTGGTCGAAATCCGTCCTGCTGTTCCTTCCGGTCAGGATCTTCTCCAAGATAGAGCGAGATGGGACGGTAACTATTAAGCATGTGTGTATCTTTTGCACTTTTTGGGATGGGTGTTAGGGTGGCGGATTTCCAGGAGTGAGGGAAGGTACCAGTTCATAGGATATTGTTGCGAAGGAGAAGAAATCGGCATTTGAATTCTATGGAAGAATGTTTCAACATGGCGTATGATATTTTGTTCTCTCCAGGCGATGTGTTTTTGGCAATGTTGAGTTGATGATACAATTCAGGCATTGTGAATGGGTCTTGGAGGTAGAAAGGAAACCTTTCACCGCATGGGAGGAACAAGGAGTCGGTTTTACTTGCTCCATTCATTGGCGAGAAGATTGGATATATGAATAGGGCCGGATATGATGGAAGCGTTATATGTAATTTGCGGTAAATTAGAGGAAGCCTGTTTGATCTGATGTATTTGACTTTGCCGCAGAGCGTACCGGAATCAAGGTGCTGGGAGTTGACAAATCTTTCCCTGGAGTCAAGTTTTGCGAGTTTAGACTCTCGACGGGAATATAAATAAAATAAATTGTCAACAATAAGCGTTTTTCGATTTTAGTTCGTTGATGCGTGGAGTTAACCAATGTGAATTTTCGTAGCAACGCAGTCACCACCGCTCTTCAGAAGTTCAGCTGGTATGTTATATATGCCTGGGGCCTTGGTGTATTTTAAGTTTTCGTCGTCAGCACGAAGAGGCTGATCGCCTTGCAAAAAATGGCGCGGAAAAAAACTTTATTGGTCCAGAGCCATTCTGCGGAAAACCAAAAGGGCATCAAAGCTCGACACTTAAGAAGTGGGTTGAACAAGAACACAAAATCTACTGGAATAGACTTCCAGGCTTATCAACCTCAAAAAAACTAATCATACCACAAAAAAACAAAGTGGAAGATATCCTAAAATTCAGAAAGAGCGATATTAGTACTCTAATTGGCCTAATATGGGCTTAGCTGAAACCGACATCTGCCGTCTCTGTCTCGAAGACTCAGAAACGACAATTCATATCCTATGCCACTGTGAAGCAGTGGCAAGAAAAAGGCATAATCTTCTGGGGAAAGGTTTCATTTCCACCGAAGAACTAGCCAACATGGCTCCCTTACAAATAGTCAAATTAGCTAAAGCTATTGAGTTATGGTAGGGTATAGGGGCAATAATCGCACAATAGGCCAAAAAAGGCCGCAGTGCTCTCACGTGTTCCCCTAATATAAATAAATAAAATAATAATATTCTCTTGGATGCATAGCTCCTTTGTAATTTGTTCAGCTTGGAAGATTGTGGCTTCTTTGCCGAGTGGTTTTGAAACCGGGAAGTTAAAACCTTTGATTCCGGCCCCTGCCCCCTCAGAAGTGCGCGAGCCATCTGTATACCAGATGGTTCATTCCACTTCCATTTCCGCTGGCATGAACTGCCAGTCCTTGCGTTCTTTCGTTTGAAAGTTGAATTTTGTCGGCATAGCGTCCGATAGTGTGGAGATTAGAACCTGTATTTTTGGGTCTTTTAGGATTTTGAGGTGACCTTTAAAATCCCCTGATTTGTAATTGTTTTCCCTCTGTATGCGTAACACCGCTTTGATAGCCTCCTTTTTTATTTAGTGATGTATCGGAGGGATGTTTAGGAACATTTCCATTGCCGCCGTAGGACAGGTTTTCATTGGTCCTGTGATACCAAGACAAGCTAGTCTTTGGATTTTTTGTAACGTAAGCTGTGCTTTTCTTTGTAAAGTTTTAGTCCACCATATCTTTGATCCGTATGTGACTATTGGAAGAATCATTGTTCTGTAACACCAGTAAATCGTGTTGGGCTTAAATGCCCATTTTCTGCAAATAAGCTTTTGCAGGCCCAAAATGCCCTTAGTGCTTTGGCATAAGTTAATTCTATATGTTTGTTTCAGTTGAGTTTACTATCCAGTATAACACTTAGATATTTTACCTCATCTGAAAAGGGTGTTTCATTTATTGAAGGAGGTATGATGTGGATTTTCCTTCTATTTGTGAATGGTATTATCTCAGTCTTACTTGGGTTGATGTTCAAGTTCTTAGACTGACACCAGTTCACTATCACCTCTAAGGCTGACTGTATCCTTTTCGATATTATTCAATCATATTTACCTATAATAATAATGACGAGGTCATCGGCATATCCTATTGCCTCGTATCCTGGTTCTGTTAGACGGTCCAGGAGCTCATCTACTACAATTGACCAAAGAAGTGGATATAGTACTCCACCTTGGGGACAGCCCTATAGGTCTGTGCAGTCAATGTGCTATCACCTTGATCCGCGATTGTCACTCGGCTCTTTAGTATGGCGTGTATCCATTTTATCGTGGCCGTTTCCGAACCCTTTTTCCTAGCTCCCGCTAGTATGGCTTCATGGAGAGTATTGTCAAATGCTCCCTATATCAAGGAATATACAAAGGGCAATTTCTTTATAGTCTTTTGCCTTTTCGATTTGTCTTACCAAACCATTAACCGGATCCCATGATCCAAAGATTGGGAAAGGTTTGAGATAGGCTTTGCTCTTACCAGTGTGATTGCAGAACACACGAAGAAGCATAGACTGGTATCATCTGCCGAGATACGTTGGTCTATGACTAGCGTTAGGCTTGGAGGATGCAGGCGTTAATGATTGTCGTTACAATAACAATCTGTGTTGTTAAAGACAACCGTGAACTCGTGGCATCTGTCGGTACGTTCTCGAAAAGCGTTCAAGGTATGGTCCTATGTCTTTTTACCTTTTTGGTAGGCATGTTGATTATTATCCACTAACTTTTCCATCGTTTTGACGAAGAAGGAGGCAAGGCTTATAAGGCGATATGACTTAGGCTGATCAATGGGACAGTTCCCTACCTTCGGTACAAATACCACCTTCGCTTTCCTCCAGATATTTGGGATATATCCTCATACAAAACTGGCTTTTATGATCTTTATCATTATTAGCATTAGAATATCTAACCCTTTCTGCAGTAATACGAGGAATATTTTATCTACTCCGGCTTAAAGGTGTTGATCGCCCATCTGATCTTTCCCGGAGTGAAGATTTTACCAGCAATGCTTTTGCTTAACGCAGTTTGACGATACGTCATTTCCTCTGTCTCTAAATCTTCCTTGTTGTTAATTATCTTGCAGTCTGGGAAATGTGTTGCCATAATACTTCAAGAGTTTCCATGCTGCTTTCAGTTGAGGACCCATTCGGTCTGTCTAATAGTCCGATATCTATCGGGGTATCTTTAAATAACACCTTTTGGAGTCTTGAGGCCGTTGGGAGATCATCTATCTCTTCACAAAATCTTCTCCAAGACTCTTTTTTGTTAACTTTTTTACAAGTTTGTGATATTCAGTAATAGTCTCTCTGTATTCGTCCCAGTTACCAAAGGGTTTTGCTCTATTGAACAATTTCCTAGTTTGTTTGCGTTTTGCTGCTAGTTCCTCGTCCCACAAAGGTGTTTTTTGTCCCTTTTTTTGTGCAGAACGGGACAACTTTGTTTGTAAGCATTAATAATATTGTTTACGAGTTTGTTCGTAATTTTATCAGTGCAGTCTGGGCTGCTTATTGATTTCTCTTCGATACCCAGTTCGTACTCTAGGACTGACTGGTAAAGGTTCCAGTTGGTATGTTTAGAGTTTCTGTATTGGCCTATACAGCTAAATGAAGTCTAAAAACAGATATGCCTATGATCTGACAATGAATCTTCTTTTGATAAGTGCCTATTTTCGCACTTGTCTACCAGAAAGGGGCTTGTAATGGTTTCCTGCCTAACTGAATTCGGTCGGTGTATTGCCTTTATTTATTACATCTAGATTGTTAGTAGTAAGGTACTCTAAAAGTGACTCAACTCTTTTCTTGATATCACTACTTTCCCATATAGAATGGTGCGCGTTAGTGTCACATACCAGAATGACTGGTATTTTGTGGATTCTTCTGTATTCCACAAACTCCATGATGCCTTGAGGTGAAGCATCTAGCTCCTCACCAGGAAAATATGCCGAGTCAATAATGACTCTTGAACCCTTCCTGCCTTTGGTATTTTCACCAGTACCGCTACTAAATCTGTTCGGATGAAAATAGGCATATTCAGGTAATTAGTTTCTGGTGATATTAGAATTACAGCCTGTCGCTTCTTTTATCGAAAATTATCTTACTAATTTTTTGAGGAATACCAGTAATTTTTCCCTTCGCGGCTCATGGTTACTGTATTAGGGCTATATGAAATTCCTCTTTTGCGAAACCTTCCTGTTACTGTGTCAATGGCCTTTGCTGCACGATGGGAATTCGCTGGAATAACTCTAACTTTATTTAGAGTTAAGGTCATCTTCATTGAGCTGCGGCTTGCCGCTTTTGAGCTCTTTGACCTTTCCGCGGAGAGTCACGCTTGAAAATTTGTAGCAGACTCTGTGCCCATTTAGTTTAAGCTTCTCCATCGATTGGCCGTCGATGGGGAAGGTTCCAATGGTGTTTGTACCCTCTACTCTCCTGCTATGCATTTTCCAATTTGAGGCGCACAAACGAGCATTTTGGGCATCAATGAGGGTAGTTATTACAATATCCCGTGATTATTTCTAACCGCGGGCTATTCTCCTCCCGGACTGCCCTGATATTCGTAGGCTCATCCGGCCTGAAGCTCCCAGTTGTTCTTTCCAGTCAATCTGCAGTTTGCTCATCAAGGCAAACGATTTTTGTCTATAAGACCGTTGTCTATCTGATTATATGTTCTTTCATCGGGTGACGCCTAAGTTCTTTTGTGAATGCTTGGATGCGTTAATCATGATATTGCTACTGCAGGCGAAGTCAACAAGATGTTGGCCGTTGTCGGAGGGACTGTGCTCTGTTCCTTCTTCCCAAGATTTGCGTTCAAGTCACCTAATATGATCTCTATGTGTGATGACACGAAAATTACATCATTTACCACTAGAACTTTCGCAATACGTAAATCCAACATTGCTCGAGAGAAAAATCACAGTCATATGGCTCAAAGGTATCGTATTCAGAAAGACAGAAATGGACAGAAAAAAGGTAATGAGTTATAAGTTGTTTCAGTGTAACTGTTAAACTCATCCTTAGTTGCCTCATCCTTGTCTTGCATTGGAGCGTGAACAGCAATGAGCCAGATGTTAAAAAAGTTTCCTTTATGCAAAGTGCATACAATTTTCCGTTGATGAGCTTAAAGTTGGGTACATCCTGTTTAAATGCTTTCCCGACGACAAAAGGTTTTCCACTTTTAATGATAGTGTGCGACCTCATGTCTGTTATACTTTGCGAAGTCATTTAGTTTCCTAGAGGCGACAACATTGCTGTTGAATTTGTCAATTTGTCCCAGGAGTGATTTTAGTACTCCAGGGTTGAACAAGGATCGTACATTCCAAATTCAGAAATAGTGTTCAATTTTTCGTTTTTCGAGTGGTTTCCGTTGAATTCGTCCAATCCGAGGCGAAGCTTGAGGTTCTGTAACAAGTGCTTTTCGTGGAGACAGGTTGTTTGCCCTTTGACCAAACCCCAATCTGCAGGACCAGATCTGCGTAGTTAGCCGCACAGACACGGTTGAACAATTTCAGCTGAAAAGGAGTCTACATATATCCATTCCTTGCATACTTCCTGAGATGCACTGGTGTTTCTGACATTTCAGGATGTGTTGTTCCCTATTATTCTTTCAAACCCTGCTTGGGATCGTCTTGGGCGGAGTATGTGCCGACGAAATAAATATATTAGCAAGATTTCTGGAGAGCGGAAAAGAGATATTTGTAAACTTTGATTCGGTGACATGGGAAGTTGCACAACGTTTTAACGAAAACAAAACAAAGCAAAAGTTATCACACAAACTGGAAAAAAGATGCCAATGAGACAACAATCTAAGAAATATAGACAACTTTGTATACCTAGGAGCGCGAATTTGTCGAAGGATGGAAGCGAACTTATCGTGCTAAAAAGAAGAATAATGATAAGACGTATTATTCGATTCTTTTTTTTACAGAATGACCTGTGTTATAGGCTATTTCGGCCTTTATGTGCAATGCACAAACACAGTCAAGGAGGGAAGGAATAGGATTGGGAAGGGAGGGAAGGGGAGTGAGAACCACCGTAACGAGTGGAGAAGCTAGTATATTTTTCAGTTGTACTGGCTGCTACGCACAATTATTTGCAAATATTATGGGGGACTGAATGATAGAAGCGAACAGAAACCATCTTAGACCTTCTTGAAGTAGAACTGTTTTTCTTTCACACCGGTTGCCCATTTTATTTCGAATAATTTTTCATCGAACAAGTAGCAACTGAAAATTTGTGCTTAAAAAAATCTCACTGTCTGGAGTGGGAATCGAACCCACAACCTATTGACTGTGAAACAAGCACGCTGTCCACTACGCCACGGAAGCCCCTTCTAATAATAATGGAAAACAGAAATGTGTACAGGAAAACTAAACTAGACTATATAATACGATTATAAAATCTCTGCTTTGCTATGGCAGCGAAAAGTATATAGAATTACTTAACGCCTTTGAAAGAAAGGTCCTCAGAAGATTTTTCGGACCTGTGTGCGAAAACTCGACCTGGGGAATATGATGCAATAGAGAATTGTATGCAATCTAGAAGTGTCAATCCTCATAAAATTCAAGAAGTTATAATGGCCTGGTTATGTGGATCGGGTGGATTACGGATGAATTGCCAAACGCACATTTAACGGGGAAGTGAATGGACTAAGGCCAATTGGAAAACCACAGAAGCTTTGAGAGGATTCTATTGACGCAGACAGTAAATCACTGCTAAAATTTTCAAACAGGAGGACACGGTCACTGAACCGAGAAGAGTGGAGGCGGGGGCCATGTTTCGATTAGGACTGTAGCGCCATCGTAAGTAGGTAAGTATTCACCATAACCTACATACTGATTTTCCACGCATCCTTAACTTGTCCCAACAGTAATAAAGTTGCGCCCGACTTGTTGGCGGACATTCGGTATAATCGAACATTATTAGCTGAACTTGCTTCTTAATCATTGATATATTTATACTCTAGATGAAATCTGAGAGTATTATAAGTGTGCTCTAAAGTTTGCGACGCCAAGAAATATGCCCGCGTAGAGGCGCCAAGGGTACAGAGAATTTTGTTGTCGTTCAAAAATCTTAAACCTGGATATCTATCCGTTTCTGTGCGCTCCCTAGCTTGAGAACGCGTTGAGCTAGAAAGTTCAAATTTCGTACACGTCATTTTTGACGAGAAAGTAAGGTCAAGTTTGTGAACGGGCTGTGCCGTACCCCTTCTACCTCCTCCCATACAAAATGACTCGATTTTGCAATTTGGCAAATTGCTTGAAAAGTATGAAATCTATTAATCTGAAATTTAGAATATATTACTTTAAGGATGCCTTCAATCTACCGTGTACAAATTATTCGTGTACTTTCCCTCCTTCCACCACCTCCCATACAAACTACATTTTTTCATAAATGCTCTAAACTAATTTACTCAGTGCGTGGAAATTTTATCAAGATGAAATTGTGCACTGAGATTTACTTAGAATTATCAATAGAATAAAAAGAAATTGTACGATTAGCTTTACCCTTTCTTTCCCCTCCCACACAAAATGAAACATTTTCGTAATTCGACAACAAATGGATTTGCTCAAAATACATTAAAGCTATTGGTCTGAAATTTTGAATATATTACTTCTATAATGATTTTAATCTACTAAACATAAATTATTTGAGTGCTCCTCTTCCTTCTGCCACCTCCCACACAAAATGCACTTTATCATGAAATAATCTAAACAAATTTACTCAGAACGCATAAAATTTATCGAGCTGAAATTGTGCACTAAATATTTACTTAGAATTACTAGTAAGAGCAAAAATTATAAGACGAATAGCTTTACTCCTTCTACCTCCTCCCATACAATCTGACACCACTTTACAAAAAGTAGATTTTCCGGAAAAGTATGAATACTACTGATCTGCAATTTAAAATATATCAAAAACATGATGTTTATACTCTAGATGAAATCTGAGAGTATATTGTGTTTGCCTTACCTTTTGTAACGCTAAGAAATAACGCTCGTACAGAGCCGCCAAGGGTACAGAAATATTTGTTGTCGCTCAAAAATCTCGATTCTGAGTGACCGTCTGTCCGTCTGTGCGTCTGTCTACAGCATAACTCTCGAAAGCTTTGCGCTATAGTGCGAAAAAATTTTGTGTGTCATTTTTAGCAAAAAGGTAACTTTAAGTTCGTGAATGGGCTACATCCCCCCACTCCTTCTACCCCCTCCCATACAAATTTCATGAAATTTCGAAATACTAAGAAATTGATTTTTCTTTGAAACTCTTTAAGCTATAGACTTGAAATTTAGGTCAAAGTATAACGATATAGATGTCATTAATACCACGGAATATTGACCCGATCCCTTTACTCCTTCCCATACAAATGGACAATTTTGAAAAATACATATTTTCGATTTTTATTGAAACTAGTAAAGCTGAAAGGACGAAATTTTGTCAGAATTAATTTTACTATAATTGCAATTTGTTTTAAAAATAATTATCAACTTCACCTTACTCCTTCTACTCCCTCCCATACAAATATCACGAAATTTTGAAATTTAAATTAAATTATTTTTCTTCGAAACTGTTAAAGGTATCAACTTGATATTTTGTATAAAGTATACAAATAAAAATATTAATAATTAAAAAAAAAATTGTTTTGATCCGTACACTCCTTATACCCCCTCCCATACAAATGCATAAATTTTGTTAAATGCATTTTATCGATTTCCATTCAAACTTGAAAAAGTTCAAACTTCAAATTTTGCCAGAATTTGTTTCTTAATAATTGAAATAAGTTCTAGAAAAAAATATCAGCCCCGCTTCACTCCTTCTACTCCCTCCCATACAAATATCTGTATTATAAATTCATGAAAAGCATTTTTCCTTCAAGTATATGAGAGCTATCGACTTTGAAATTGAACCGAACCACGGTGATGATAAGCAGTTTCAAAATCATCTAAAACGTTCCACTTCCTCTGCCACCTCCCATACAAATGCCCCAATTTCAGGAAGACTATGACCAATTTCTTTAAAAATAATTAAAACTAAAAACTTTAAATTCAGCAAAAAACATTATGCATGCCATGTTCGGTGTCATATATGAAAAACACAAACCTCCCCTTCTACTTCTACCACCTCCTATGCAAAAGTCCCTATTCACTATTCGTAAGAATTTGAGATGACATACTTTCCGGTATATTAAAGTCATTTCCATCTCATCTAGAGTATCATATAATTATATAATTCTGTTATGTTTATAGTTGTGTTTGAAAAAGTCGTTAAGAATTCGCCCCACTTTCTACCACCTCTCATACAAAGTGCGCAAATTCAATACACTAATCCAATACACTAATTTTCTCAGTACATAGTAAATGTTTGAAACTTAAATTTTGTATAAAACATTTTGATGGCAACTCTAGCGTGATGTGAAAAAATTCGGTCAATGTCTTCACCCCCTCTACTACTTCCCTTACGAAATTTCTTAAAGTCAAAAAATTTCTCTTTCATCTAAAGTATCGCACGATTGTGCTTTACGCTCAATCGTAGACATGTTATGTTTTTTTATTCTATAAAATTTGTTGGTAAATAGTTTTCATGCTTTCAAAAAATCGAGTAAGCTTTTTCAGGCTAATAGAGACGAATTAATTTCTGAAAAACAGAAAGTTTTTAGTTCCATTCAATTTAAATTACTGCAGTATCGACTTAACCCTAATCCCAATTCAAATCATAGATCTTTTCAAGCACAATGATTCCTCCTTATTCAGAAATTCGATAAAGGCCCAATTTTATGGGAACCTATCCGCAACCGATTACGACTAAATACCTACCACAGCCACTCAACACCATTCATACTCAATTTTCCCGAAACCTGAAACCACACACTTAAGAAAATCCATCCCAAATTATAATTATAGAAAAAAAAATCTAATTCTAGCCTGCCCACCTGAAGAAAATTGCCCTATGTTTTCCACCCGAAAAGAATAAAAACCATTCGACCCCAAATAACTTAATTGCGTTTCTTAAAGAGCCTGCCGGGCTCGAGTCTGTCATTTTTGGCATCAAACCACCAATAAATCTCCTGATCCGGATCGGATCCCAAACACGAGATTCGGTCCCGGAATGGAAATTTTGTAATCGAAAACCGCCAACATTGGAAAAACAGTGCCGTTCGAATGAATCTCGAACGACTTGTGTGACTCTGGGGTCGGTAATTTGCCTGTAAATCACTTCCATTCACGGATCCCAAAAGCTAATTTGGGTCTCATCCTCAATTTTCGTGTGGTAATTCGTTTCTTCTAATTAGACGGGACATTTCTCGCCTAGAGCGTAGCTTTTCACTCACCTCGTCCGGCTTTAATTGCTGGCGGCGGAGGAATCAAGGAGCTAGAGCGGATGGCTTGTATTAGCGATTAGGGCTTAGGATTAATAAATTATGGCCGGCATTGGAAGCCCTCCGGATCTGTCACGCACCGTACGCGCTACACCTGAAAAGGTGGCGTTACGCGTATCGAAAAACCTAGCTAGCTAGACGTGACATTGCTAAACGACATACGGATATGGGGGAGTAATATTACACACGTTTAATTATCGGTCTTAGAAATACCATACAGCTACCTATACCACCCTGAAAATTATTTAATTCGAAATATGTGGGATTAGAGCCTGGCATTGAAGTATTGGTGTGCGTTGAATCTGGCGGAAATGTAATAAAGTTAAAACACACGTAACGAACATGTGTGTAATTTCGGTTCTCAAGTTTCTGATAGTGAAGGAGGAGTGGTGACAATTTATGATGCAGTAAATTTAAGTGTACTTAACGGTTTAATTGTGGGGTGATGGCGCAGTTTAAGTCGTGCGATGCAAACGACTTATAAAATTCGCATTATGACTCCTGAACTTATCCCTAACTCTTTTGGGATTAAATGGGAGTGGAGAGGCATAATTGTGAAGGGTGTACTTGAAAATAACTTTGAAAATTTTCCCATTTGAGGTCAGAAATCAAATAATGTACTGAACTACAAGAATCTCCATTTGCTGACTGAAATGTATGTTATCTAATTTTCTGATTTCGCCACAAAACATCTTACAAGCCAATATCCGTTTGCATAAAGTATTACTATGATCTCATTCCTTGAGGTTATTAAAAACACTCGAATGAGTTGATTTTAGCAATATGTCAATAAAATCCGACAAGAACCAGCAGAAGCAGCTGGAGCTGCTTTATTAATTTCAAAACCTAATAAAAATAAATAGCTAGCTAGCTAAAAAAAATATTGTTGCTTGGCTCCTCGCCCGAATTCCATCATGATCCAACCACTTAGTTTTTTGTTGCTGCGTTTAAGAAAAAATTCAAAATCAAAGTTCAATGCTTTCAGGCTCAACGAAATGAAATACGACAAACAAATGGAGATTTCGAGCAAATGCTATTGCTAATGACCAGTAGCCCCCACTGGTCCACGAATCGGTCAACAATATCATACTTTAATTTTAATTTATTGATTCTCTCGTCGCGATCACTTGATCACTTGTGCCACGAAAAATTTTGATGATCGTTTAACTAAACACGTCTCCGCCGGGGCCCGAGAAAGCACCCGTAAGAGCATAACAGGCATGAAGCTACTGTTGAGAGCCTCATGATGATGCCTATGGCCAATATTGTCGGATGATATTTAGGAACAAGAAAAAGAAGCTAAAAAAAATCTCTATCTTAACTACTTGAGAAATGATGGCCGCAAAGAGGTTCTCACTTGCAAGCCTAAGTAGCACTTACTGACCACTCGAATCGAATGGTGGCCAATACTCTCCATACCTGGCGATAAGTGTGGGCAAACAAAAATACTTGCGGTTATTACAGAGGAATGCACGTACCTATATCTTCTTTCTCGCGAGACATCCCCCAATCCAAGTGCCGTCAAGACTATCTGAGTCGTCTTCGATACCTTCACTTCGAATTACACACGGATCCGATCGTGATCAAAGTACCCGAAATGTCAATTTGTGTCCAAGAAATAAAAATTATTACGAGTTCTTGTATTGTGTGTCCTCCTGACAAAAAATCTGAACAAAATAAATATAAGTGACTCTTGACGACGCTGTGGATCGAGGAGGAGGAGGTGGAGGACAAAAAACCTTAAAACCAAAAACAACATCTTGAGAACAGATCAGGCTAAGGAGATAGCTCTTTCGATATCGAAGAACGCTAATAGTGACTAATTGCATCTGTCCAGACTGTCATTGCATTTGTACTCCGAGATTATGGCGGATTGTAAGAAGGAGATCCTCGAGCGCGATCACTTGGGTGTACCGCGAACATTACCCTGTCCCCGCATTACCTGTCTTAGAGGGGCGACTTAAGCTGTGATCGTCATCAGAGCCACCTAATACCACCTCTCGCCAAAAAGACCGCGAATCTGCGATTTAGCTCCATATTTCATTTTGTATCTTTTATTTCTATTTCGAAACGCGATGATCGTGAGCATTGAACCGGTTTCGATCTTATACACGGGGCTCCACTATTGCGATCGTTGAGAAAATTGCTATAAGCCCGATTATTAGTGTCGTTGGAGTTTTAATGATCGAATATGTGATCTTAAAAACCCATGCTACAGATCACTACACATGTTCGTACATGTGTCACTAGTGATCGAGCAGAATTATATCTTAAAGAAAATTGATCGTGCGGTGCCACAAGACGTCGTCGTACGCGAACAATACAAAACCGAAAGGATCGAGAGATTTTTTCCGATATAATGTCAGCATGTTTTCTGTTTATTTATGATCGCTTCATTTTCAATACATATGATGTGATCTTCAAGAATTTATTGATCATTTCTTAATGATACACCTTCAGCTTTATAAGCTCGAGATATTCATCATCGTGTTTTGTTGATCAGATCGCTTTGCTACTGCTGATAAGATGGCGAGGCGAACTATCGACGGCACAGGTGATTCATGTACAGCGTGGATGATGGTGCGGAAGATACTCGTATTTTTCTTAAGAGCTCAATGATCTTTTCCGGTCCATTAAGATGCGGACGTGTAGTGACTTTGTAGAGAATGAGAGACGGATCACTTCTATGGAGTGGTCTCGTAGGGTGTTTCGATCGATTCGGAAATTCTATCAAAACTAGCGATTATATGTGATTATGACCGGGAATGATGAAATTGAGCGGATTCGATCGGATGGTATGAGTATTTCCTGCTGGGTTGTTGTCGGTTGTAAGTAATTTCCGATCAAAATTTTTATTAATTAAGTAGTGTGCGATCGGTGGGAAAATTATATAAATGCGATGGAATTTATTTCAAAGAATTATTTGGAATACATTTTTGTTCTTAGTAAAGTATTTTATTTTTATTTTTAAAGAGGCTGCAGTACCAAAGACTACTTGGCGAACCCGAACCATGGTCTAAATCTGTGAAATATTTAGGGCTTTATTTCAGCCCTAAGCTAATTTTTCAGAATCATGTTGATCAAACTATATCAAAAAAAGTTAAAAATATTCAAATTTTGTATACACTGCTCAATAGAAAGTCTCAAATGTAATAAGTTGCTATTAAACAAAACCGTAATACAACTAGCCTTAACATACATAAGTTCCTTAAAAATATCTTAAAAAAACCGTGGTATTATACTTTTCGACTCATCTTTTGTACAAATTAGCGAAAACGCAACCGATTAATGACATTACCAATGAATTAGAACTCAAAGGGTTGACATTTTTTTTTATGATTATCGAAATAAACTTAGGGGTCACCATTTAATGCGCGATGCACAGTTAATTCGACATGGGTAAGGGAAACAAGCGGAAATAGGGAAATTAGCAGTGAAACACGGGAGGGAAGAGCTTGAACTGGCGGTGAACGTTGTTGTTAAACTGCTGGAGGTTGTATTCATTGGGAAAGTGATTGCCTGGTAATGAATTCCACAACACTGTCGTCCGAGGGATGAAGGACTGCCTAAACTTCACTGTTCTCCATGGCAGGGGCTTCACTGTATTTCGGGGGGATATTGAGTATACAGTTTATACAGTTTGTGGTATTACGGCTTATATTTCCTTGCTGCATTTCAGTCCAGTCGGACTGTTTTTAAAAGTGTTTGCGCAAAATTTCAAGTTTACAGCTTTTAATGGTTCGGTGATAATTGATTTCTTAAATATAGTCGGAAAAAACTAACATAATCACTTCGAAATCTTTAAATCTGGAAGAAAACGATTAATATCTCAGCTCTGGATGAGTCAAATTGAACTTTGAATTCCGCAAATTCTTCGTCAGGATATGTACAATACAACCTGGCTATATACGTCAGGTTTGATTAATACCATCTTTTTTTGAAAAAACCATTAAGAAAAAATTTACTCGAAAAGATATTTTGCAATAACTTTATCAGATGAAATTTCTATGAAACCGGCTAAATTTAGACTGAATTTTGTTTCATTTAGTTAAATTACATTTACTAAGAGGCAATGCCTCTGTTCTGTAGGTTTAGGTTTAGGTTGTAAGAGGGTGGTTGCATAGAACCACAAGCACTGAGGCCATCAGTTGGGCCCGTTGTACTCCTCCTATAGTTATGAGTTGGAAGTCACTCCTCTTGCTCTAACCACTTGTTTCGGTTTGCGAACCTTAACAGGCTTGAATGTTGGACGCCTCTTAGGTCGTCTAGTTCTGAGAAGAATCTAGAGCCTAAACAAAGGAGACGACTGTTGGAGATTTGCGGACAGTGACAAAGATAATGTTCGATAGATTCTTCGTCTTCCTCGCAACCTCTGCACAAGCTGTCGCTCGCGATTCGCATCCTAAATGCGTGCAGCCTTAGCAAGCAATGGCCTGTGGTCAGGCCGACAATAGTTCGGATACTGTAGCGACTACGTTGTAACAGCTGAGCTGTAATATTTTTGTTCGGTTCTTCCCAAAAGGATTTGGCCGTTTTACAGCTTTCCAGCTGCTGTCACCCCGCCAAGAAAGAATCCAAAATAGTCTGTTTGAAGCTAGTCTTCAGCACTGTTGGTGCTACATCGACTGACTTCCTAGTGGAATTGATGTTAGCAGTTCCTTGCCATGCAAGCGTATCTGCCGCCTCGTTACCTAGCAGGTCACTATGACCCGGTATCCATATTAGAAAAACTTCCGTTATGGCCGCTAGGCGATTTAAATTGTGTCTACAGATGGACACTAGTTTGGATGTAGTCCTGTAGGATTGGAGTGCAGCCCTGCTGTCCGAGAAAATGTAACAATTTCCGAGACTGTTCTGCTTATCAAGAATAATTTCTGCACACTCGTTAATGGCTAATACTTCTGCTTGGAACACTGTCGCGTGTTCTGGAAGATGAAATGAAGTTTGGATGTCGAGGTCGTGGGAATAAATCCCTGCACCTGTCCCCTGGCTAGTTTTAGATCCGTCCGTATAGAGATGAGAACCTATACAGGTGCTGAGTATCGTATTTGTTGCCCATTCGTTTCGTTCAGGAAACTTAATGTGAAACTTCCGTTTCTCAACCTGCGGTTGGTTCATGCAATCATACTCGCGGTCTAAAAGGGAGTTTGCGTTTCTAATGACGTTTAGAATTTGTCCATGACCAATTTGTGGCGCTGACCACGATTTAGTGGTTTTTAATCTAATGGCTGCCAGGCCCGCTGCTTCTTTTATAAAAAGATCAAGTGGGGGTAGTGAGAGAATCACCTCCAGAGCTGCAGTCGGTGTGGTTCTAAGGGCACCTGTTATGCACAAACATGCCATCCGTTGGATCAGCTGTAAGGGTGCCAGGTTGGTTTTTAGTACCACCGCCGGCCACCACACGAGCGCACCATAGCAAATAATTGGTCTAACAATACTGGTATACATCCAGTGGATGAGGTGCGGCTTAAGGCCCCATCTCAAACCGAATGTCTTCTTGCAAGCGAAGAAGGCTACTGTAGCCTTTTTTGCTCGTTCCTGAATATTGGCCTTCCAGGATAATTTGCTATCAAGAATTAGGCCTAAATATTTAACTTGATTCGAGAGGACCATATTGATTCCTCGAATGTTTGGTGGATTGAAAACATATGGTCTTCTTCTTCTGGAGAAGAGGACCAGTTCTGTTTTTTGTGGGTTAATAGTAAGTCCTTTATCTAGTGCCCAGCTATCTAATAGTTGTAAAGCGGATTGCATGAGGTCTCCTAGAACTTGCTCAAACTTACCAGTTAGCATGATGACAAGATCGTCTGCATATGCTATTGTGGGGTAGCCGTTCTTATTTAATATGGAAAGGGGTTCATTCACTGTTAAGACCCACAGGAGAGGTGATATTATTCCGCCCTGTGGCGTTCCTTTGTGAACAGAGCCCTTCCTTGTCTCTTCACCCATTCGTGCTACGATTTTTTGCGAACGAAGAAGCTTTGCTATCCATGCAGTCAGGAGAGGTTCCACACTATGGCTACGCAAGGCCTCAAGTATGGCGTCAATGTTGACGTGTTTGAACGCGCCTTCCACGTCTAGGAAGGCACCGAGTGCAACCTCTTTTTGATGGAAAGCTTTCTCTACGGCGGCTACCGTCACATGCAAGGCGGTGTCAGTAGCTCTACCTTTCAGATAGGCGTGTTGGTGGGGGCATCTAACCGAGAGGTTCAGATTTGCCCGTAGGTAGCTGTCCACCAGTCTTTCTAGGCCTTTAAGAAGGAACGAAGTCAGGCTGATGGGTCGAAAAGCCTTCGGGATGTTGTGGGAGGCTCTACCTGGTTTAGGTATGAAAACTACCTTAACCTCTTGCCATAACTTCGGTATGTAACAAAGACTGATGCATGCTTTATATATGTCTACCAGGTACTAAATTATTGTATTATCCGCGTTCTGGATCATTGCGGGATAGACTTCGTCCAGCCCTGGTGACTTGTAAGGTTTGAAGGAACTGAACGCCATTCCTATGTTTCCTGGTGTCACGACTGTATCTACTAGTTCTGACTCTTGCGTCGTATGGCTGGTATGATGAAACCAGCTTAACTGGCTTCGGTGTTCCGTTAAGAGACCTCTCCCAAAGCGTCGTTGTTTGGTATGGGCTGCTGAATTCCGGAATTAAAGTTAATTTTAGTGCTTTTTTCGCAACGACACATGTCCGTAGCTTACCTGTTTGGGGTCCGTGAAGGATCGTAAAAGTTTTATTGCACCATCCTAGAATGTGGTTAGAGCCACTCAACCACGGTTCCTGGACAAGTGCAAGTTCTGTAACAATATTACTCATTTCCTTTCAAAAACTCAAATTCTTTGAAACGTTTTCAATAAAAGTCTATCTACCTCAGGTTCAGATAAACCGAATTTAACTATGCTAACGAACCTCATTTTTAGTTTTACTTTATTGTTTTAATAATAAAGTATTGTGATCGGCGCGAGAAAAAAAACATAAAAGAATTATGATTGGGCGTAAAGCGTGCGGGTTAACCGTCCGGGAGCAGCTGCTCTCCTATTTTCTACTCTTGTCCGTAGTATTTTAGAATATTGGCCTATCGTCTGGAACCCTCACCATTCTTGCCATGTTGGCGTCATCGATTCTGTTCAGCGTAGATTCACTCGAACTCTGTTCTACAGAATAAAGGGCAGCTACCGCGCAGTGTGGCGTTTCATTCCAGGTTTGCTTACGATGGACTCATCAGTACGGCTTCTGTCAGCAGGCCCTGCCGTAGACGCTAATGGAATTCCGTGCAGGTAGTGGGACTAGAACCCGAGGATTTCGAGTTGCAAGGCGGCCGTGCTAAGCACTGAGCTATGTAGACCCCGCGGCTTAGGCTGTTAGTGGCGTTACAGTTTAAGCCGCCACAGTAATTCCCCATCAGTCACAGCGGTGCATCGTGTCTTCGAGCTGGTAGCGACTAGGACGCAGCTGTGCACGCGCAGCTCTGCGTGCGTGTTGCTTTGCAGTGTTGTTGTCATAAGAAGGTGCTGTTGTAGCGTTTTGTTATATGAGCGAAGTATGGGTGCAATGTGAACGAAAATTGGGCTGCGTGTCAGCGAAGATGTCATCGTGTTGATCACGTCGAGGTTACCAACGTAGCGAGTGAGCTGCTATTGCGCTTTATTGGGTTTCGTCTCAGGTTTACTTACGACAGACTCGTCAGTAAGGCTTGTGGAAGCAGACCCTGCCTTAGACGCTAAGGGAATACCGTGCAGATAGTAGGATTAGAACCCGTGAATTTCGAGTTGCAAAGTGGCCGTACTGATCACCGAGCTATTTAGACCCAATGGCTTGGTCGGTTGCTAGCGTTGCAATATAAGTCGTCATAGCCTCCCTCAAATTGACTACAATGGCACTTTACCTCCAGCTTCTACACTTACGGCGGACTTTTCTCAATGCTTGCTTCCTCTTAAATCTTTGCAACCACTTGCTATATACCCACCTCTGAGGCGACTTGAATTTCAGACCAGGAATAGTCTCAACTCGAAATTCAGATATCTTCTACTGGTGGCCTAAGTAGATTGGTGTGCAACCCTTCCACGAACCTAACGAAACCTATCATCCTCGAGCCTCTCTCGATATATACCACCACTCTCCGATGCTAATTATACAAAAGAACCATGATCGACTCCGACTTGGTTCTTAGCCACTTCTTTTCCTTTATTTAAAGTTAGAGTAAAAAAAATTATCTTTAAATTTTTATATTTTTCTCGTTGTTATTCTTTTATATTCCACTTTTATTTTGTTGAAATCTTTTTGTTCAAGAGCTCAAATAAATAAATGAATTACTTTGGAAAACAGCTAAAATAGGCACTAAGATTCAAAGGCGGAAATGGCAGTGAATCGGTGCCATTTTGAGGAAAACAGAGCGAATCATGGCCAACCTAGCTCTGCATTATTATTCTCAAGGAAGACGTCAGGTTGGTCGACCAAGTAGCACATGGAAGGGAGGATTTGAGCAGAAGGTCTGAGGAATACACAAGTCCAGACGACAACTAAAGGCCGATGCTCAGAATCGCGCCTTATGGAAAAGAATTTCTTCTGCCCTTACTCCTATAGGAGATCTTGGCAGGAAATTGATTCATTGTTTAAATTACGACCACATCTCTGAATAGTCAGAGCATTTTCAAAGTAAATTGCTCGGAAATCCCATCAGATGTTGGAATTTCGAAACTCAAAATATTCTACTATACCGTATAATTTTTTTACTTTTGTAGAAAAGGAGACTTGAAAATAATGTACTGGCAACACTTTACAGTGACATCTATTGGTTGCTATGTCGTGATTTCCAGATATCATGATCTATATTCCAAGGAGGATGTATAATAATTAGTGAGTATAAGTATGGTTTGCCGTGTAAGAAAATGGGAATGAAAGTATTTCCCTCTCTTACTGCTGAAATGCTCGAAATTTTTCGAAAAAAATCTTTGTCTGGCTAACTTAAGAATATTGCAACTAACTCCTTCCCACGTTAAATTGTCCGCAAGAATTGTTAAATT
Organism: Chorisops tibialis; assembly: GCA_963669355.1. Lineage (NCBI taxonomy): Eukaryota > Metazoa > Arthropoda > Insecta > Diptera > Stratiomyidae > Chorisops > Chorisops tibialis. The sequence goes on along the minus strand of OY770263.1, from coordinate 162,213,448 downwards.
TTCGAAAGAATTGTTTCGATATCCTTGTTTGGCATACTTAAACCAGAGATAAGTGAAGACATAAAAATGTCTCACTCAGTACAAGAAAATAGTCATATGAAGAAAAAGCTCGCCGCATTCTGCCGCATCCAGGCGAAAGACCGTTGCCAGCACGAAGAGGAAACAAAGTTCAAGGCGAATGATGACGTAGTGTGGCAGAAATTGATAATGAACTGGTTATGACCACGTCGAAAATGCACGATCCTTAGAAAAGGGATACTTGAGCTGTGCATTTTTTTTGTATGTAGAATTGAATTGATCTCTTGAACGTTTTTGTTTCTTTTAGCAAAGCCAGTACCGTGGTTTTGTTTTTGATTTCATGAATCAATGCGAATCCCTAGTAAAGCGTAAGTTTTGTATAATTTATGAATGAATGAAATTCAATATCCTTCGAACTGCAAACTTTTTAATCCATGCCCATATGACGGTTGGATGCATATTTGTTTGGGATTTGTCGGACTCCCATTTACAATATTTCTCTAAAAGGATTAATATAGAATAATCAAGAACCTCTAAATAATGTTCATAACACGGATTTTCAACAGAAAACCAAAATGATAAGTTAGGGGTATTTTGTACATTTAAGATACAGTATTCTGTTATAATTTGTTTTAAGCAAATGAGTGATAGATTTTCTTCTAAAACTTTTTCGAACTGTTTAAGGCATATTTTTAAATCTTAAAAAAATCCGTTGGAGCCTTCAATTTGCGAAAATTTAATTTAGGAGCGTAGGGTCCAGTCCTCTAATCATCACGAATATTAAGTCTTTTGTGCTATCATTACCTATGTATGTATATATAATTTGGTCGAAACAGAGATTGGCTTCAATTTACTATTCAAAAGTTAATTCGTAGCTAATTTTCCAAGTGAGGCACTTCATATGCAGTGCCCCCCTTGGTGGTACCTGAAGTCAACACTGACAATATCTCTTTCTTATTTTTTTTTTAAATATTTTTTTATAGTCTCTCATTTTTTAATACCCACAAAAATATCAGAGTTCGAGGCATGACACACTATGCACACCATTTCAATGGAAAAATAAACTCCATTGTTGAAATCCGGTGTTAATAAAGCCTACTTTCAAAAAAAACTCTCATCCAATAAAATAATGTGCTAAAATCTTTTTTTATGATTCTCTAAATTATCTGTCAAATTTTACAACCCGAAAAAAAAAATCCATTTATGCTAATTTCATTGAAAATGCCGAACATAAAAAAGTCAATAATCATAAAAGTCAATACTCAAGTCATTGTGAATCATTTATCATTGTGGCCATTGTTCATTGTGACCCATCCTACCTAGTTATGTGAATCGAAAAAAAAAATCTCACCCACTGAAATTCAAATCAATATAGACGAATGCAAAATGGATCTCACCTGTGACTTCAAGATGATTGTGAGCCTGACTATCTGTCTGTTTGAGAACTCATTGTTCATTTTACGAGATAGAAAATTGAAAATCAATCGGAATAAGTGTCTGCTTTATGACATATTCCATACATTGCACACCTTTTCCGATGATTGACATTCACAATGGGATCGATGAGAAAAAAATAATACCTATATTGAGATGTGTAGATACGTATGTATCTTTAAACGGAGGTAACAAATAATGTAAATTTGTTCTCTTTCATCTTTCACCGAATGTCGTTCGGTCATATTTTCATTTTCTTCTTCTTTAGAAGGTAGATACAGAGGTACCCAACTATAAGAATAAGAACAACAAAAAAAAATCTGACTTCACTAAAGCACCTACTCTCAATATCGTTAACTATATACCATTTTTCATTTTCATTGCCAGTTGACTTTTGTGTGTTTGACGACAGTTGATGATTTGCTGATCCTGAAGAGATATGCGCTAGAGCTCAACTCATCTGCCTTCCATCTCGTTGCGATGCTGGCATCAACATTTCTCCGCATTGACATCTTCATGACTGCTACACTAGGTAAGAGCATATTTTACGTGTCTTATTTTTTTTCGAACTTCAATGGGTTGCAAGTTTGGAAAGAAGTATTTCATTTAGATTGTTACAATTGGAAATGTATAAATCATAACTATAAGTACGCAGATGATCAGCTCCGTAGCAGGAGTCCTTACAGGACACCACCTGACGGGGAGACATGCTCAGGGGCTTGGCCTTTCTTTTAGTGATCTTCGCAGGAGCTCAAAAGATGAGAATGAGGAAGAAACGATTCTTTATCTATTATACACTAGCCCTGCTTTTTTTTTAGGAAAAGGGGTCGCCACCTAGGCGTACACTTCTACATAGCTTCGGTAATATGGCAAATGTGGAAACCAGTAACCTTCAACGCTTCATGGAGAGCACTGTAGTAGAAGTATTTTCTAAAATCCTGTGGCATCAAAACGGACCAGGTTATAGTTTATGTGCGCCTGGGCTTGTGTCAAGCAGCCACCTCTACTTACTACCCAATACTGTAAACAATTCAATTACATCCAACCACCAAAGTGTTCCCTCGTTTTCTTCTTCTCAACGCTTACCTGGATTTCCAACTGGCATTTGTGCATTGACTTTCATCTCATTTATTCCATATTCCCATTCGCTTCACATGACTGAGTTGCTGTAGGTTAGGTTAGACTAGAGTGGTGGCCTTAGCCCATATAGACCCTTTGCGATTCATAGTGATACCACCTGAAATGCGGAAAACTTAATATGTAACATTGAGCGATGTTGCAAGTTCGCTGTTGAGCTCCGTTGCCGGGGCGTGAAATTCAACAGATTTCGCATACCGCTGCTCGAGACCTGCATAAGGTCGGGGAAGAACGCTGCTCCGATTGTGACTTCTTCTAGAAATTTTTCGATGCCGAAACAGATTTTCCTATTATGTCAGCGTGCTGGACTTGTTAGAGATGCTCTTTAGTTAGAGATATTCATTGAAAATCGTTGTCAGCCATCGAATCACCAGTCCTTCCATATTTTGTAACATGGCTGGTATTGTTTCATCTGATACCGACGACTTATAAGGGTCGAACGAGTTAATTGTTCATCTTAGTCCCTTTACTGTGAGAAGTCCTGCAATATTCTTCAGTCTCGTGTTGTTTAGTTCTGAGTAGGTGGGGTCCATCCGAATTCCTAAGTACGTAGGCTACAGTAGCAGTGTTCTTGGATATAAGTTTTATAAGTCCAGTGGCTTCAGAAGTTTGCTCTATCTGGCTGCAGAATTTCTCCAGATTTATCTTTTGGCTTTCTTTAGTTCCCTCTTAAATATCTTGAGGCTTAGGTTGTAGGAGGGTGGTTTCGTAGAACCACAATGCACTGGGGCCATCTACTTAAGACCAGTATACTCCCCCTATTGATTATGAAATGGATGGCACTCCTCTTGTTCTAGCCAATTGGTTCGAATGTTTGACGCCTTTGAGGTCGTCTAGTTCTGAGAAGAATCTAGAGCCTAAGCAAAGGAGACGACTAATAGAGATTTGCGGACAGTGACAAATATAATGTTCGATAGATTCTTCGTCTTCCTCGCAACCTCTGCGAAGGCTGTCGCTCGCAATCTACAGCCTAAGCACGCGCCGCTTTCGCAAGCAATGTACTTTGGTTAGGCCAACAATAGTTCAGACACTATAGCGACTACGTTATAAAAGCTGAGCTGAAATATTTTTATTCGGTTCTTCCCAAAAGGATTTGACCGTTCTGCAGCTGCCCAGCTCCCACCACTCGCCAAGAAAGAATCCCAAATAGTTTGCTTGAAGCTAGTCTTCAGCACTGTTGGTGCTACATTGACTACCTTCCTAGTGGAGTTAATGTTTGCAGATCCTTGCCGCGCATGTCTGCTGCATCGTTTCCTAACAGACCGCTATCCAAATTAGAAATACTTCGGTTATAGCCGCTAGGTGATTCAAATTGTGTCTACAATGGGACACTAGTTTGGAACGTGGTCCTGTAGTATTGGAGTGCCAGAAGTGCAGCTCTGCTGTCCGAGAAAATATAACAGTTCCCGAGACTCCTCTTCATATCTAAAATAATTTTTGTGCACTCGTTAATAGCTAATGCTTCCGCTTGAAACACAGCGTTTTGGAAGATGAAATGAAGTGTGGATGTCGTGATCGTGGGAATAACCCCTGCACCTGTCCCCTGGTTTTTTTTTTCTAACAGAATGACCTGTGTTATAGGCAATTTCGGCCTTTATGTGCAATGCACGAACACAGTCATGGGGGGAAGAAATTGGATTCGGAAGGTTGGGGAAGGGGAGTGAGAACGACCGTAGCGAGTGGAGAAGCTGGTATATTACTCAGTTGCACTGGCTGCTTACAAATATTTGCAGATGCTATGGGGACTGAATGATAGAAAGCGAACAGAAACCATCTACTGAGTATCTAGGCCTTCTTGAAGTGGAACTGTTTCACTTTTACACCGTTTCCTTATTTTATTGCGGTTAATTTTTTATCACCAGTAGCAACTGAAAAATTTGCGCTTAAAAAATCCCGTCTGGAGTGGGAATCGAACCCACGACCTATTGACTGAGAAGCAAGCACGCTGCCCACTACGCCACGGAAGCCTAGTTTTAGATCCGTCCGTATAGAATTGAGGACCTGAACAGGTGCTGATATCGTGTTTGTTGCCCATTCGTTTCGTTCAGGAAACTTAATGTGAAACTTCCGTTTCTCAAACTGCGATTGGTTCATGCAATCATACTCGCAGTCTAAAAGGGAGTTTGCGTCCCTAATGACGTTTAAAATTTTGCCATGACCAATTTATGCTGCTGACCACGAATTAGTGGTATTTAATGTAATGGCAGCTAGGCCCGCTGGACGGAACCTCTGTATTTATCTCATGCTTCGGTTTACTCAGCGCGCTTTGCGGTGTGAGCTTTCTTACGTGTTTCACCAATCTCCATGTTCCACCATGTTGGTTGAGATCTTTTGGGCGCGTTTTTAAAAGGAGCCCCTTCAAGGGCGTGTTTTAGAGTGTATTTAATAAAGGTTGTAGTAAATTCCAAATTACGTGTATTCCAAATATAGTCTGGTTTCCTATTATCTGGTTGACTTTTACCTATACTTGACTGTACAGATTCTAATCCGCTTTTGCCGGATTTCTATACGCATTTACGATTTTGTTTGTAGTAAACCCTTTATATCTATGGTCGGAGAGTAATGATTTAGCAATAATCTTTCAAGTTTTCAATCTAGATCCGTCCGCGTCCGTATAGAGTGTTAAGTCCAGAACGCTTTCACTACAAGGGCCATTACCTCTTTCTTTGGTGTTCTTACTTCCCCATTTTGTGTGGTTATAGTTTGCATTCCCGCCAATTATCAGGTTGAGCTTCACCCGTGCGGCCTCCTTTGTTAGTGTCCGGAGTTCCTCTGTTGGAGATGGCATGTCATGGGCTTCGTATATTGATGTGACTAACAGTGACGTCTGTTGATTTTCACAGTAGTTCAGCTGAAGCTAATCTACTATGATGTAATTTTATTTTCATCACTTTCAGCATCCTGAAGAGGCAGATTACGATTCAGTGGTGCGAACGGTGCAGGAGTAACGTCTGCATTTGCTTTCTCATTTCTGCTCTCCTCATCCGTATCGACAGCGCAAGTAAGGGTTTCTATCCTGAGATATCTTCGCACTTCGTTGGCCTCGACATTGTTTTTGTTACCGTAATCGGTGTTTCGATTTTTTAGCCGTCCATAAGCACTTCCGCTTCACTAGCCCATTTTCCCGAAGCGCGGGTATAGTATATCATCTGCTTTTTTATTAATCTAAAGAACATCCTACTTTGGCCTTTCTGCACCAGTCTAGGGTGAACTGGTCGTTGTACTTAACAATCTTGACCTCATTGAACCACCCGGCTTAATCAAACGAAGGCATGGGTTGATCCACGTTCGTCTCCATGTGCCCCATAATTTTGTCTGGTAGTCTCATCTCTATAATTTTTTACTTTTCTAGATCTTCTGAGTGGGTCAATGGTCGACAAGAGCTAAAATGAGATGTTTTTTAGTAACATCCGCCATTGATCTATTCTTCATGTAATTGCGCTTATCTCTTGAGTTCTCAGGCGAGGATTGTTCCTTATACCCTAGATTCACCTGAGAGTATATTGTGTTTGCCTTACTGTTTGTAACGCTAAGAAGTAATGCTCGCACAAAACCGCCAAGGATACACAAATATTTTTTGTCGCTCAAAAACGTCGATTCCGAGTGACTGTCTGTCTGTCTGTACGACAGACTATAACATATTAGGTTGTTGCAGATGAAATAGCGACTTTGCTAGTAAAATTTCAAATTACTTTAACTCTTATAAAACTTAATTTTATTAATCAAAATATGTACCAGCAGATACAATACACTTCTCAAAACGAGATAAAAGTGCATTTATGCCAGTTTCATAGAAGTCCGACTTTCTAGACTGAAGAAATTCCTCGAAGGCATTTTTTATGGCTGCTTCATTGTTAAATTGTTTCCCCGCCAAAAAAATGATCCAAATCTATAAAAAGTGGTAATTGGTTGGCGAGAGGTCTGGTGAATATGGTGGATGAAGAAGAGTCTCATACTGCAACTCGTTTAATTTTTTGACTTTTATTCTTGATACATGACGTCATGTTTTGCTCAGTAAGCTCATGCGGAACCCACTTATCAAGCTTTTCGACTTTTCCAAGCTATTGCAAGTGCCAGAAAACTGTGGAATAGTGTACGCCCAGTTTCTCTGCAATGTCCCTTAAAGTTAGGCGTGAGGCAGACTCCACTAGTAAACGCAGCTCGTCGTTGTCTATCGATGGCCCTGGGTGACCACATGGCTAATTTTGAAGAGTCATATCTCCTGATCGGGATTTTTCGAACCATCGCTGTGTAGTTCGTTCGCTTACTGTGTCAGCTCCAAATGCCCTGTTGATGTTTTTGGTTGCCTCCCTTGCGTTGTGGCCAAGTTTGAACTCGTAAAGGTAAGGTAACCGTTTTTGACTCGATTTCATGTTTTTTTTTATTTTTTTTCTATTCGATCTCAATGAAGTCCAAAACTGAAATGATTCCATGACCAATATAATACATATATATATATATATATATATATATATATACCTCTACATAGCGAACTCGTTCTTTAAGAAACAACCAAGCAGGAAATAGACATGGCAAGCCCCAAGCGGCAAGGAACGAGATTGACCTGATCCTAACGAATAAAATAAGGACAATCAAAGACGTCTCCACGCTTAACAAATTCAAGACAGGTAGCGACCATCGTCTAGTAAGAGCAAAAATAACCCTAAACCTAAGATCTGAAAGGGCAAAATTAGTCAGGAAGCCAACAAAACCAGGCTTCAACAACGACAACATCAAAAATAACATCGATCGATACCAGTCAATGCTAGAAGATGAAATGAGAGACAGGGACACTTCACACCTCGCAAATGCCATCTCGAAATGCGCCAAGGAAGTGGGCGGACCACGGACAGAAACCAGACATCACAAACTATCAAATGAAACAAAGGCACTACTAAAGACAAGACGCGAAATGAAATCATCTTCAAACATCCAAAGAATAGAGTACACGGAAGTAAAACAATTAGAAAGAAGATAACAGAGGACATCGCCAAGTATAACGAACGATTAGTAGAGAATGCCATCAAGAACAACAACAGCCTAAGGAAAGCAAAGCAAGCGCTTATAATTGGCAAAAAACAGGTGATAGCACTTTGACAAGGGAACACCAGGGTGACAGATAGACTAAAAATAGTAGAAATGATAACTAACTTCTACAGCGACCTATACAAGTCCCCAGAAGAGGCTCTCAACGATACAACAACAACAACTGGGATAGTAGACGATCCCACCCCTGAAGTTTTTATAGATGAAGTGGAATCTGCGGTTAAATCAATGAAAACAGGCAAAGCGTCAGGCAATGATGGCATCACCGCTGAACTGTTGAAGTACGCTGGCAGAGGAATCTGGAAAATACTGGCCGAGGTATACACCAACTCCCTCAGAACCAGACACATTCCTGAAAATTGGAACAGCGCAAACATAATACTGATTCACAAAAAGGGTGATAAGGAAGACATCAAAAATTACAGACCAATAAGTCTGCTACCTGTCTTCTACAAGGTATTCACCAAAGTAATCAACAACCGAATACAAGCAGCTGTGGATGTTGAACACCCACGAGAGCAGGCTGGTTTTAGAAGTGGATACAGTACAATTGATCACATTCACACCTTGAGAGAGACCATAAGCGGGGCTAAAGAATACGAACTGCCCCTAGCACTGGCATTCATAGACTTCGAAAAAGCCTTTGACTCAATATACCCTGAGGCGATAATAAGAGCACTATCCAATCAAGGTATAGAGAAAACATACGTTGAAATGCTCTCAAACATCTACAGGAACGCCAAGGCAAAGGTCAAAGTGTTTGATGACACACCAGAACTCCCCACACAAAGAGGTATTAGACAGGGGGATACAATTTCTCCAAGGCTATTCAACGCCACCTTGGAAAACATCTTTCGAGAACTACATTGGGACGAGAAGGGTCTGCAAGTTGACGGGGAACGCATCAGTCACTTGAGATTTGCCGACGATATAGTCATAATTGCTCAGAGCCAAGAAGAATTGCAACTACTATTAAATGAACTTAGCGAAGCCAGCGAAAAAGTGGGCCTAAGAATGAACTTGAGTAAAACTAAGATTATGCCCAATGAACATCTAGGAAGTCAAGTTGAAATTACATTGAATAACACCAGGCTAGAAATAGTAGAGAAATATGTCTACCTTGGCCAGCTAATACATCAATCAGGAGATTTAATACCTGAAATTAATAGGCGAATCAAACTAGCGTGGAGCGCATTCGGGAAAAAATCCATCATATTCAAATCCAGAATGAAATTTCACTTGAAAAAGAAAACGTTTGATCAGTGTATCCTACCCGTAATGACATACGGCTGTGAGACATGGACAACAGGAGTCACACGGAAACTACAGGTGGCGCAAAGAACTATGGAAAAATGCATGCTAGGCATAACTAGAAGAGATCATAAAAGACTGACTTGGATAAGAGAGAGAACAAAAGTGACAGATGTAACCCATAAAATTAGATCCTTAAAATGGCAATGGGCCGGACACATAGCAAGGTTAACTGACAAGAGATGGACTGCTAAGATAACATAATGGTACCCAAGAGGGATAAAACGACCAAGAAGACGCCCGAAATTACGATGGGATCATGACATCAGAAAACTAGCAGGCGTCACCTGGACAAGGATAGCTCAAAATAGAGAAGACTGGAAAGCAATGAGGAATCTATATGTAAGGGAGGCTACACCCTAATACACATGTATACATTGTTGAACAAGCTGTAGATGATGATGATGATGATATATATATATATAGATATATATAAATATTTATACTTTAATATTTATTACTACCAGAGCCACCTGACGGCAGCCTGAGACATGGAAATCGAAACTAACTTCACTTCATCGCGAAAGTCGCCATTTCATCTGCAACAATCTAATAACTCTCGAACGCTTTGAGCTATCAGCTGAAATTTGTTGTGTGTCATTTTTAACGAAAATGTAACTTTGAGTTTGTGAACGGGTTACATTCCCCCACTCCTTCTACCTCCTCCCAAACAAATTTCATGAAATTTCTAAATTTTAAGAAATTGATTTTTTTTTGAAACTATCAAAGGTATCGACTTGAAATTTGGGTAGAAGTATGACAATGTGCATTTAATTAACATCACAAAATATTGTTTCGATCCCCTCATCCCCTCCCATACAAAAACATAATTTTCCAAAATGTGTTTATTCGGTTTTCATTGAAGCTAGCGAAGGTAAATGAAAAATTTTTTGCCAGTGTTAATTGCAACCACGAAATTTTGAAATTTTAATTAAATTACTTTTCTTCGAAACTGTCAAAGCTATCGACTTGAAGTTTTGTTGAAAGTATAATAATAGAAATGTCATTGGTGGCGAACAATTTTGTTTTGATCCATATACTCCTTCTTCTACTTCCCATGCAAACGCATAATATTGGTAAATGCATTATATCGATTTCTAAAAAAAGGGCAAACTTAAAATTTTGCCAGAATAACAGCAATAAATACTACAAAAACTATCAACTTAGCTTCACTCCTTCTGCCCCCTTCCATACAAATAACTATATTATACATAAATTCAAGAAAAGCATTTTTCGTTCGAACAAATGAGAGATATCGCCTTTGAAATTGAAACAAAGCACGGTGGTAAAGATGTTGATAAGCAGTTTCAAAATCATATAAAACCCTCCAATTTATCTACCACCTCCCATACAAATGCCCCAATTTTAGGAAAACTATGTCCAATTTCTTTGAAAAATAATGAAAACTACAAATTTTAAATTCAGCTCGAAACATTTTACATGTTCGGTGTCATGTACAAATATTATCAACCTCCCCCTCTGCTTCTACCACCTACCATACAGAAGGCACAATACATTATTCGAAAGAATTTGAGATGACATATTTTCCGGTACATGAGACACTTTTCCATTTCATCCAGAATATCATATGATTGGGTCTTACGCCCAATCATAATTCTTTTATGTTTATACTTTAGATGAAATCTGAGAGTATTAGAAGTTTGCTCTAAAGTTTGTAAAGCTAAGAAATAAAGTTCGGAGAACAAAATGAATGATGCAGAAGTTAATATTGTCACTCAAAAATCTCAAAACCGGATGTCCATCCGTCCGTCTGTTCGCTCTCTAACTTGAGAACACGTGGAGCTAGAATATTGAAATTTTGTACACGTTATTTTTGACAAGAAAGTAAGGTCAAGTTCGTGAAAGGGCCAAATCACCCCGCCCCTTCTGCCATCTCTCTTGCAAAATGACGCATTTTCGATATTTGACAACAAACCGATTTTCTAAAAAAGTTTAAAAGCTACTGATCTTAAATTTAGATCATATTAATTTTATACCAATTTCTATCTACGATCTAACAATTATTTAAATCCCCCTACTCCTTCTACCACCTCCCATATAAACTGCACTTTTTCATGAAATACTGTAAATAATATAAGCCAATTTATTCAGTACGTATAAAATTTATCGAGTTGAAATTTTGATTTGAATATTTCTTTAGAATTATTAGTAGGATCGAAAAAAATTATATGATGAGCTTCACTCCTACCCTCGCCAATACAATATGACACAATTTCACAACTTTTAAAAAGTCGATTTTCCTCAAAAGTTTTATTGCCACCTCACTTTTTCTACCACCTCCCATGCAAGCTGCACAATTTTCTCAGTACATATTAAATTGTTTAAGCTTAAATTTTCACTAAAAAATTCTGTTAGCAACTCATGATGTAAAAGAAATTGATTCAATGCCGTTACCCCTTCTACCACTCCCCATACAACATTTTTTAAGATCAAAAAATGTCTCTTTCATCTAGAGTATTGCACGATTGGGATTTGCGCCCAATCGTAGTCCTGTTACGTTTTTAGACTGTGATCGAGATTGATTCTCATCGTTCGATCTTTGCCTCTTATACCTCCTCGTTTCCACACTTTTCTTCGACCTTGCTGCAAAAAAATGTGGTTTTACTTTAAAGGCCCTTTCTGCTTTGGGTCATCCTTAATCTCCTTATGAGTGGGTTCTTTCTTGTTGCCAAGTTCCATTTCATACCGAAGCGTGGCTTTGAATCGGGGGCTAGTGGTTGGACCCTGATGTCTTACGCACCATGGTGTCCTCTCCCAATTTGGATGGCCGCAGAAACTGCTTTTCTTATTCTTAAGTAGGTTTTGGCGCTTTCCTGTTCGTAATTCGGATCGGAAGTATCCAAAGCGCTTTCCAAGATTTTACTTTTTTCTTTTTCCTAATTAGTTGTACCTTCGGCGGAGCCTGATTCCCTCACTGTTCCACACATCCTGCGTCAATCATCGTTCAGATTGTTTGTTTGTAGCCGTTGGCGAGACAAGTCTGCTTGGGGACCTTGGGGAGTCTATTCTATTATGGTGCCCGAACACGGTGAATCTTTGATTCCTAAAAATTAAAAGAAATTACTCGAAATTGAGTTTGCTTTGAAATAAACCACTAAATAATAAAATTGGCGCTCAGAAAATAAAAAGAGGATAGCAAACGGGAGACTGAATAACACAAAGAGAAGAGTGGTGATATGGTGAGGAGGAAGAAAAATATCGAGACGAATAATATTGCTATTAAAATTTTTTTTTTCATGAAAATGAGAGTTAATTTTTCATAGTCCGACTGACGAAACCATTTAAATGCTTTACTGTACGTCCAGAAGTAGGTTCTTAGGAACTGCTCATATTCGCTGGAATTGACTCGTGTATTAATGAATACAGCATTCTAAATTACTTGAAACTGTATATCGCACTACGTAACATAATAAATTCGATGTAATATGCCTCTTCGACCCAAATACCATTTAGAGCATGTAAAATCTACGCAGAGACTGCACGTTATTTTTACAAAAGTTCTTAAGTCATTAAAATATTTATTTAGTCCTAAATCTTACCGTGAAACGAATCCAGGCATAAAATTCATACGAGGCTTAATATAATTATGAGTTAGTTAGTTTCTTTTTTTTCGAGTCACATATCGTGCGCTCATCGTGTTCACACCTCAAAATTTTTGCACATTTCTCATTTGTGTTAAGCGCACGGCTCGAAATAACGAAGCTCCAATTAGTGCGAATTGGAAGGTCGTTTTCACATCAGATCATCACAATCATCATCATCATCATCAACCAAACACCCAATCTCATCTCATCTCCTTCACGTGTGTATCATATGTACGAAACTCACCCAATCCAGCGAATGCACCGTAAAATCTTGTGCAAGATATATCACATTATTGCTTATTCGCGTTCTCGTTAAATACTTAAGTTTTTACACCTGGGAAGAAGCGAAAAGAAACAATGGTTACCGGTCGTATAAATGTTACCTCTGTCTTTATGGATCCGAAAATCTCTGTTCCGCGAAAAAATCGTGAACAATTTTCACCGCCGAGTGGATCAACCCAAAAGTCAATTTCACACTCAATTGCAAAAATTATTTTATAAATTTTTTTTTGTACACTTTTCGCATCGTGTGCTCCGAGTTTCATCACGATATCTTTCGTAACTTTTTATAAGATGCGGTGCACTTTAGATGGTGGAGGAAGTGAAGGAAGTGGAGGAGGACGAGGATCTTAGGAAAGGTATGATATGAAGGTATTTTACCAAAACAGAATTGGGTAGGTAAGAAAAGGTAAGGTAACGTATGATTTGAATAAGTTTCACTTGGAAAATAGCGATATATCTACTTGGAGTATCACTTGGAAACGAGATATATAAATAAATAGATAGGATGAATCAGATGTATGGTTTGTTTTACCGCCGTAAGAATTGCAGCAGTAAATTCCGTTTAATCCGAAAAGGTGTGATTTTGAAGTCCGTGAAGCATTGGTAAAGGCCCATACAGCTGAGAAGATTTAAAAGCTTCACACAGTGCTCCAGGTAAAATTGATGAATATTTTTGGATTTTTTTTTTCTATAGTAGTAATTTTGACCGGTTTTTTCCAAATATCAATCTGGGCTTTAGCTCGTAAAGTATTGAAGCATAGCTTTTAAAACAAATTTTTAAAACATGAAATATGTTTATGTTGGCCGATGTAAAGTAAAAAGCTTTTCTTTTTTATTTAAGTAGAACGAAACTGAATTCATATAATCAATCAATCTCTTGTGTCCACTTTGCGGACATAGAACAAAACCTGCTCTATTTCATTAGGCGTGATCCTGATCATCGGCCTTTTGTTGCCGCCTGGACTTGTTTATTTCTCTGAGGAGGCCAGAACGAAATGCATACAAGTATGTTCATTCTCTGCATTGTAGCCCTCAAGGAGTTGCGAGGTTTTTCGACCATGTTATAATGAAGAGCTTGTTTTGTTTTGGGTTGCACAAAGAAGATATGATCCAGCTTCTATCACTTTCGCATTTGTATCTCAAATCATGTTTTACGAGGGGAGGTCAAAAATTTCGTGAAATGAAGGGTATGGATAAGGGAGGGGGCGGGGGAATATTTTTACCTGGAGGTATTCTAACATTCAATACAAAGTTTCTGTCAAATCGAATCACTAACGTTTTATTTATCGCCAAATCAACAAGTCGATCGGAAAGAAAACGCTAGCTATAGATAAAAGTAAGTTTCGTGCTGTCATAAAGTTTCTTACCAATTAAGGAAAAACGCCAGAAATCATTGTAGAAGAAATTTCATCTGTTTATGGGAACCCTTGCCCGGGAAAAACAATGACTTATAATTGACATAGTTTATTCAGGTAAGACAGAGAGCCAATTTCTCAAAAACCGTCGAAAGATTGGATTAACATGTTCTCAACGATGTTGGTTTAAAGAGGAGACAAATCTCGAAAATGGTTAGAGTATCAGATGCAACCATTTTGAATATCCTCCATGATCATCTTGGCATGTCTAAAGTCAGCGCAAGATGGGTACCGAGAATGCTCTCAGCGGTTCAGAAAAAGTAGCGCGTCGAGTGCTCACGCGAGTTTTTGGATCTTTGTAGCGAGAACAGGGATGAAATTTTTAACCAGATTCTACGGTAACGACATTTGGCAATCGAAAACGGACTATGATTGGCTACTGGAACGTTCGAACATTGAATGACTGGGGAAGGGCTGGAGTCACTCGGTCCTTGCACCGCCAATCAATGATCGACCGTGAAATCTAGCACTATAACATCTACATCTCTCGAGCGAGGTGGACAGGATCAGGAGAAGAACGAACACCTAGCGGAAAAAACATTCTGTGCGTTGGTCCTGAGAGTGAAGCCAAAAATGGCGTGGCGGTCGTCCTTACACCGAGAGCGAAAAACAGCCTCATCAGCTGGGAACCAATCGCGAATATGATTATCGTCGTCAGGCTTAGGATCAGTGTCAGAAACGCCACAATTCTGCAGTGCTACGCACCAACTAATACCGCAACACCTGGTGACAAAGAGGAGTTTAATAGCCAACTGAGTGTCACATTCGAGCGTGTTCTAAGAAGTGATATTGTTATCATCTCAGGAGATCTGGACGCCCAGGTTGGATCTGACGACGCTGGACTAGAACACGTCATGGGAAAGCATGGTGACCCTTGGGTCGACGCTTCACGACATTGGATTCTACTTCTACAACGGCACTACAGCCCAAATTGGGCCTTGGCCTCCTGACCTTCAGGTTCCTTAACATTTTTCATTATTCATTGTGGAAGGGTTGTTAGACCTTCGCATAACCCTCTATCGATTTTTTAATTTTCGTAAATTGAGGTGACCAAAGTACATCCAAGCAGACAGTGTGCTGGAATTATGCGCCAACCGGGATTTGAACTCACGATCTTCACTTTGTAGACTAACACGCTACCTACTAGGCTACACCCTAGCTTAAGACATTGGATTAAGAGACCCGAAAACGGTGAATTATTTGTGGAGTTTTGTAGTACTCGGCAAATGGTCATCGGAGGGACCCTTTTTCCACACAAGAGTCATCATAAAACATCTTGGTTTTCCCCTGATGGTATTACTCAGAACCAGATCGACCATTTGGATATCAGTCGCCGATGAAGAAGATGTCTCCTCGATGTGCGAGCAAAGCGTGGAGCTGACGTGGGGAGCGATCACAACTTGAGATTGTACACAGCAGCTATCTGACGACCACAAATTCTTCAAATGAAGCGAACGCTTAATGTGGATAAACTCAGAGACCCCAACGAAAAGCGCGAGCACACCACCATTCTACACGAAAAGTAATCCACATTTGACGAATGTGAAATGCGCACACTGGATGCTAATTGGGAGGACACCAGAAACGCGTTTCGAATTAGTTCTCAAGAATCTGTGGGATATGTGTAAAGCGGTGAGAAAGCCTGGATATCGCAAGACATTTGGGGCAACGTTTGCGATAGGAAAACATAACAGAATTATGATTGGGCTTAAAGCCCAATCATATGATACTCTAGATGAGATGGAAATGACTTTAATATACCGGAGAATATGTCATCTCAAATTCTTTCGAATAGTGAATAGAAACTTTTGCATGGGAGGTGGTAGAAGTAGAGGGGGAGATTTGTATTTTTCGTATATGACACCGGACATGGCATGCAAAATTTTTTTTGCTGAATTTAAAGTTTTTAGTTCTCATTATTTTTAAAGAAATTGGTCATAGTTTTCCTTAAATTGAGGCATTAGTATCGGAGGTGGCAGAGGAAGTGGAGCGTTAAAGATGATTTTGAAACTGCTTATCATCATCCTTATCACCATGCTTTGATTCAATTTCAAAGTCGATAGCTCTCATATATTTGAAGGAGAAATGCTTTTCTTGAATTTATAATAGAGATATTTGTGTGGGAGGTGGTAGAAGGAGTGAAGCGAAGCTGATAATTTTTTCTAACACTTATTTCAATTATTAAAAAGTGAATTCTGGCAAAATTTTAAGTTTGTACTTTTTCTAGTTTGAATGGAAATCGATGAAATGCATTTAACAAAAATTATGCATTTGTATGGGAGGGGGTAGAAGGAGTGTACAGATCAAAACAAATTTTTTTCGCATTATTAATATTTCTGTTTGTATACTTTATACAAAATATCAAGTTGATAGCTTTAACAGTTTCGAAGAAAAATAATTTAATTTAAATTTCAAAATTTCGTGAAATTTGTATGGGAGGGGATAGAAAGAGTAAGGTGAAGTTGATAATTATTTTTAAAATAAATTGCAATTATAGTAGAATTAATTCTGACAAAATTTCGTTTTTTCAGCTTTACTAGTTTCAATGAAAATCGAAAATATGTATTTTTCAAAATTGACCATTTGTATGGGAGGGGGTAGAAGGAGTACAGGGATCGGGTCAATATTCCGTGGTATTAATGACATCTAAATCATAATACTTTGACCTAAATTTCAAGTTGATAGCTCAAATAGTTTCAAAGAAAATCAATTTATTAATTTTTCGAAATTTCATGAAATTTGTATGGGAGGGGGTAGAAGGAGTGGGGGGATGTGGCCCATTCACGAACTTAAAGTTACTTTTTTGCTAAAAATGACACACAAAAATTTTTAGTACTATAGCTCAAAGCTTTCGAGAGTTATGCTGTAGACAGACGCACAGACGGACAGACAGACAGACAGACAGACAGACGGTCACACGGAATCGAGGTTTTTGAGCGACAACAAATATTTCTATACCCTTGGCGGCTCTGTGCGAGCGTTATTTCTTAGCGTTACAAACGGTAAGGCAAACACAATATACTCTCAGATTTCATCTAGAGTATAAAAAGGCAAATTGGCGATGGATGCAAACCAAAGAAAACCCGACTCGAGAAAGAACTACCGCGATGCTCACATACAGCTTAAAAAGGCTGTGAGACGCGACAAGAGTAGGGCTATTGAAGATCTGGCCAATAAGACAGAATCTGGAGTTTACCTTGGGGACATGGGTTCACTATTTAAAATAATGAAACAGTTGACGAACAGGAATTTCACCTCCAACTAACTCGTGAGAGATGTCAACGGAACTCTTCTTAATATGATTCAACATCAGTTGCGATGGAAGGCATACTTTTCTGATATTTTAAACATTTTGTCATAAGAAGATATTCCAGAAACAGAACAACTACCAAACATCCAACCGCAACAATCCTCTGTAAGGGACGATCCCCCAGATAAAGAAAAGATAGTTTCCGCCATTCGGTCGTCTTGAACCGACCACACAAATACCCTACGGATCACATTGGAGCAGTCAGCCGAAATGGGTTCGGCACTATATCTAATGTTTCTGGACTTCGAGATGGCTTGCGACAGCGTTAAGCGAGGTTACAGAATGCTTTGCGTAGGAGAGGTATTCCAGATAACATCAAAACTATGATTAAAGAATCCTACGAAGATGTAAGGTGTCGTGTTTTACATAGAAGAGAGCTTTCCGAGAGCTTTTCCGTGCGAACGGGTGTCAGACAAGGCGGCATATTATTACCAGCCCTATTTTTGGTGTTAATAAGTGACATCTTGAAAGCTGCTCTGGAAGTTGGGAAAATTAATTTCTTCAGTGGAGACTATTTAACATCTTAAGTCACCTTGATTATGCAGATGACTTGTGTTTGCTTGGACATAACCGGACTTAGAGTCAAATGTTCGCTCGTTCCATTCTAAATGCAAACAGGCGGGACTGAAAATAAATGTGCGTTGAACCAAGTACATGCACATGGGCTCTGACACCAGCACACCGTCTCAACGGACAAGATGCGGAAGAGGTGCAAGATTTTTGTTATCTCAGAAGCATTGACAGCATGGACGGCAGAGCCGAAAAGATTATTGAGGCTCGTCTATATAAGGCTCGTCAGGCCTTCGGTATCTTTTCCCCTTTCTGGAGGTTAAGAGAGATCTCCCTTCGCACGAAGCTGCGAGTTTTTGACGCATCCGTTAAATCCGTGTTGTTATATGGTTGTACCACGTGGAAAGTGACCGTTCGACTTATCAAGAAACTGAAAACTTTAGTGAACCAATGCCTCCGACGCATTTTAGGAATATTCTGGCCAGAAGTGATTTCCAACGATGACCTTTGGAGTACAACTAGGCAGACTAAAATAGGCATTGAGATTCAAAGGCGGAAGTGGCAAATGATCGGTCACACTTTGAGGAAACCAGAGCGAAACATCGCCAAACAGGCTCTGGATTATAATTCTCAAGGAAGACGCCGGGTTGGCAGATCATGTAGCACATGAAAGCGAGCAGTTGAGCAGGAGGCCAGAGGAATATACAAGTCTTGGCTAAATGCTCAAGATTGCGCCTTGTGCCAAAGAGTTGTTTCTGTCCTAGGGGTCCTAACAGGAATTTAACTGATTGATTTATATCGTTGATGCATATGTCACTATTGGAGGAATGATTATTCAGTAGCACCAGTAAATCATATTGAGCTTCAACCCTCATTTTCTGCCAAATAAGCTATTGCAGGCCCAAAATGCCTTTAGTTCTTTGGCATGAGTCCATTCTATATGTTTGTTCCAGTTGAGTTTGCTCTGATGATAATGAGGTTTGTATGTCGCCTTCGTATTCCTCCTGTGCCCGACATGAAATACAATTTGTGGACAACATGCTTGCTACGGGACTTTTCCAAGTGTGTCCAATTTCGAACGATCATGGGAGATTTTTGGATCTGATTTTCTCATCTGATGCCAGCCTTACGACGGCTGATAGATGTCACAGCCCTTTGCTGCCTGACTTGCCAATTCATCCTGCGCTTCACGCAACATTCAACTCTCAGACAGAATTTACGAACTCGAAATGTATTGTTAGTAATTATTTTAATTTTGCCAAAGCTGATTTTGAAACTTTGAATCTTGACATATCCAATTGCGATTGGTCGTCTGTGTTGAATGAATCTGATGTTGACAAAGCCACTTCTAATTTTTACACGATTTTAAATGGCTGCTTTCTGCGTTGTGTCCCTGTAGTTTATTCGAAACCTACCAGGAGGTTTCTCTGGTTTGGCGATGATTTAATTAATTTGAAAAATCAAAAAACGAAAGCTTGGAAAACTTACTCGCTCTCAAGGAGTGATACGGACTATATAATTTACATAAACCTATGTAATTGTTTTGTAAGTCAGTCTCGAGCTGCATATTACCTTTTTACTGTTAAAAACTCTTTTGAAGATAAACCGAAAAAATTCTGGAATTTTGTCAACTCTAGGAAAAACTCTGATGGTTATCCTTCCAGTATGTTTTTTTAACGATGTAGTCAGTGCTGGTCCTACTACAATTAGCAACTTATTTTCCAACCATTTCCGGACCGCCTTCAATTGCAGTACGCCGCTAACATCCGTTGGCAACTTTCAATACATGTCAAAGTTTCCTTCTTCGTCCTTGGTTCCAAAAGATCTTTTCATTGACGAATCTACTATTTTGAAATATATTGATAAACTTGCTACTAATTTCTCTAGTGGACCAGACTGTGATTAAAAAGTGTAGTTCATCCCATTTACCTATCCTTGGGTATCTTTTTAATTCATCTCTTCGTAGTGGAGTTTTTCCCGTGTTATGGAAATACTCAACTATAATGCCTTTGCTTAAGTCTGGTAAAAGAGACAATGTAAGTAATTATAGGCCTATAGCGAATCTTCCATGTGTTGCTAAGCTATTTGAATCTATTGTGTGTGATGTAATGTATTTCCATTCCAAGTCGATTATTGGATCATTCCAGCATGGCTTTGTCAAGGGCAGATCCACTGTAACTAATCTTATGGAATTTTCCAACTTCTGTCTTTCTGCTATCGAAAACGGGAAGCAGGTCGATTGCATATACACTGACTTTAATAAAGCCTTTGACAAAATTGACCATAATATTCTTGTGCATAAGCTCTGCCTGCTTGGTTTTCCTGATATTTTCGTCCTTTGGATTAAGTCGTATCTTAGTGATCGCATTCAGAAAGTATACTTTCGTGGAGCCTTATCTTCTGAAATACTTAATACTTCTGGCGTTCCGCAAGGTAGCCATCTGGGTCCACTTCTATTCCTTCTCTTTATTAATGACGTGAGTTCGTTTATCTCTAACTCGAACATTCTTCTCTATGCCGATGATGCGAAAATCTTTAAGATTATCTCCAGCAGCAATGATTGTCTATTATTGCAAAGTGATATCTCGCGTTTTCATGACTGGTGCTTACTTAAAAATTTACATCTCAACATTAATAAGTGCACTGCTGTTTCGTATTCTAAGAAGAGAATGTCAATGAATTTTGACTATGTTGTAGATGGATGCTCTTTACTTCGTTCTGATAAAGTACGTGATTTGGGCGTACTATTCAACTGCAATTTTACCTTTGATGATCACGTGAATCACATTGTTGGTAAAGCGAACGCTATACTCGGTTTTGTTAGGAGACAATCGAAAGAATTCAATGATTTCTTTATAACGAAAATGTTGTATTGTGTATTTGTCCGATCTATCCTAGAATATGCTAGTCCTATCTGGCCACCATTTTATTCATTTTCATAGATAGGATCGAAGCAGTTCAGCGTCGGTTCTTAAGTGCTGCCCTTCAGGGCCTTCCCTGGTCCGATCCACTCAGGTTACCGCCATATGTTGATCGTTTAAATCTGCTGTCTATGGATTCCCTTGAGAAAAGGCGGATACATGCCAGAGTTGTTTTTGGTTTTATAGTCATTTTAGGTATAATTGATCTGACAAATTGCTGTCTATTATTAAATTCAACGTTCCATGTCGTCCTTTGCGAAATTATGAGCTTTGTAGAATTCCGCAGCATCGCACGAACTACGGGTTTTATGAACTAGTTTCATTCATGTTAAGAGATTTCAATAACTTCTTCTCACAATTGGATTTTCACATGAGTTTCCCACAAGTAATTTTCAGCTTTCTTGAGGTTAATAATGTTTGATTTTGTAAAAAGTTTAAATTTTTGTGTACCTAATTCTGTTTAATTATTTTTATTCTTTTTTATTGTTTCAAATTGTGCATAACTGTGGATAAATGTAAAAAATCAATTTTTGATGAAATAAATTATTAAAAAAAAAAATGTTCGCTCGTTACATTCTAAATGCAAAGAGGCGGGACTGAAAATAAATGTGCGTAAAACCAAGTACATGCACATGGGTTCGGACACAAGCATACCGTCTTAACGGACGAGATGCGAACGAGGTGCAATATTTTTGTTATCTCGGAAGCATTGATAGCATGGACGGCAGAGCCGAAAAGAATATTGAGGCTCGTCTAAATAAAGCTCGTCAGGCCTTTGGAATCCTCTCCCCTTTCGGGAGGTTAAGAAAGATCTTCCTTCGCACGAAGCTGCGAGTTTTTGACACATGCGTCCAATCCGTGTTGTTATATGGTTGTACTACGTGGAAAGTGACCGTTCGACTTACCAAGAAACTGAAAACTTTAGTGAATCAATGCCTCCGACGCTTTTTAGGAATATTCTGGCCAGAAGTGATCTCTAACGACGACCTTAGGAGTACAACTAGACAGACTGAAATAGGCGTTGAGATTCGAAGGCGGAAGTGGCAATTGATCGGTCACACTTTGAGGAAACCAGAGCAAAACATCGCCAAACAGGCTCTGGATTATAATTTTCAAGGAAGACGTCGGGTTGGCAGACCATGTAGCACATGAAAGCGGGCAGTTGAGCAGGAGGCCAGAGGAATAAACAAGTCTTGGCTAAATGCTCAGGATCGCGCCTTGTGCAAAAGAGTTGATTATATGCCCCTATTGGGGTGTTAACAGGAATTTAACTGATTGATTTATATCGTTGATGCGTATTTCACTATTGGAAGAATGATTGTTCAGTAGCATCAGTTAATCATATTGGGCTTCAACCCTCATTTTCTGCCAAATAAGCTATTGCAGGCCCAAAATGCCTTTAGTGCTTTGGCATGAGTCTGATTCTATTGTTTGTTCTAGTTTAGTTTGCTATCCAGTATAGAACCTAGATATTTTACCTTATCTGAAAAGGGTATTGGAGTTCCATTTATTGAAGGATGTATGATGTGGATTTTCCTTCTATTTGTAAATGGTACTATTTCAGTCTTAATTGGGTTGATGTTCAAGTTCTTAGACTGACACCAGTTCACTATCACCTCTAAGGCTGATTGCATTCTTTCCGATATTATTCAATCATATTTACATATAATAATAATAACGAAGTCATCGGCATTTCTTTTTGCTTCGTATCCTTGTTCTGTTAGCCGGTCCAGGAGTCTATTTACTACAATTGACCAAAGAAGTGGAGATAATACCTCACCTTAGGAAGAGCCCCTATAGGTCTGGAAAGTCAATGTTCTATCACCTAGATCCGTGGTTGTCATTCGGCTCTTTACCATGGCGTGTATCTATTTTATTGTGGCAGTTTCCAAATCCTAGCTGCCGCTATTACGGCTTCGTGGGGAGTATTGCCAAATGCTCCTTCTATATCTAGCAATGCGCAAAGGGAAATTTCTTTATAGTCTTTTGCATTTTCGATTTGTCTTACCAAACCATGAATGGCTGACTCTGTTGATTTGCCTTTTTGGTAGGGATGTTGATTACTATAAAGACAGACCTTATTAGGAGCTGTTCTTATGTGAATGTCCACTAACTTCTCCATCGTTTTGATGAAGGAGGTAAGGCTTATAGGGCGATATGACTTAGGCTGATCAATGGAACTATTCCCTGACTTCGGTAAAAATACCACCCTCGCTTTCCACCAGATTTTTGGGATGTATCCCCATACAAAGCTGGCTTTAAAGATCCGTATCATTATAGGATCTCTAACCCATTCTGCAGTAATGCGGGGAATATTTTATCCACTCCGGCTGATTTGTAGGGCTTAATGGTGTTGATCTGATATTTTCCGGAGTGATGATCGTACCAGCTGAACGGAATTTGGTGATACGTCCTTTCTTCTGCCTCTAAACCTTCATTGTTGTTCATTATCTTTCAGATGGAAGCGAGCAGTTGAGCAGGAGGCCAGAGGAATAAACAAGTCCTGGCAACAGCTTAAAGCCGATGCTCAGGATCGCGCCTTGTGGAAGAGAGTTGTTTCTGTCCTATGCCCCTATAGGGGGTCTTAACAGGAATTTGATGATCTTTCAGCCTGGGAAATGTGTTGCCAATAACACTTCAAGAGTTTCCATGCTGCTTTTAGTTGAAGACCCATCTGAACTCTCTAATAGTCTGATATCTATCGGGGTGTCTTTTGATAACACTTTTTGGTCTTCAGGCCGTTGGGAGATCATCTATCTCTTCACAAAATCTTCTCCAAGACTCTTTTTCATTTAGCTAGGGACTCTCTGTATTCGTCCTGATGTACATAGGCTCGACGCATCTTCGTACAACAGCGTATTATCCGCAGTGAAGCGGAATCATGGAACGTTGGCACCAAACTTGGAAGATGCTATTCTATGCACGGACGCTTCTAGGCGGGTCTACGAAGTAGTTCCACTAATTTTGTTCGGATTTAATGTTGTTTTCAAACCAGATATTGACGCATCGCCTGCCGAGCTTGTAAATGGTTCATCTTTTCGGATATTTGGTGAATTCGTCGAGGAACAGCGGAATTTGAAAGTTGAAATTGAAACTCTCAGTCAGCTTCGAACCACAATCAAACGTATGACACCAACAGACACAGTTCATCACACGACGAAAACGTTATTCATCTCCAAATCGTTAAACTCGTCATATCACATTTTTGTTCGTAACGAGTCTATGCGGCCTCACGCTTCTCGCAATGTGTGCTTACCGCCGCGACGTATAAGTTCCGGTTCTTCAGCTTACCCTGCACAGTCTGCTTTTAAGATTCGACCGAGTGCCTACAAGTATTTAATTTAATAATTTTTATTTTTTTTCTATTGGTGTCGTAAAGACTCATATACAATACATATAGATTTCAGTGTCCAAGTATCCCATTTTTGCTTCATTTCTCTCGATAATTTTCAGTTCTTTATATTCGTCTACACTTATCATACTACGATGCATCCTTGTGCTGCTATTTGTGTGGCTTTCCCACTTTTCTAACATAGCAACAATTTTTCCATATTTGTGGCGCAGTCAGTTGCTACTTTCCACAGATAATTAATGTGCGATATTACCAGCGTCACCATCAAAAAAATATACATCTCCTTATTTCAAATCATATCATCAAATCTTATCACGATTTTAATATTCCTTTCGATCGAAAAAAGAAATTTTTCTTTCCTTCCAGATTCCATTCCTTGAAATGTGACTCCTCGCCGAATGCTAAATTTATCTAAGCGCGATTTCCGAAAGAACGCTATCAGTAAATAATAATCTTCGATTTCTTGCCATTCCTCCTCCATTTCGATATCGAAATAAATCAAAACTGCAATGCAAACTCCCCAAAATTCCTGGGATTGCATCTACATATAAAACGTTCTACGGTAGGTAGGTTTATCTCTCCGGGGAATCAAAAGATCGTGTTAACTAAAACAATAATCGGATGGAGCACACGTTGTTACCGACTCCTTTCGATGCAGACCTCTGCAATGGTAAAAATGCATAAGAAGAAGCGCATTCCAAGCATCTAAAAAGAATATCATATCTTCGGAACCAACATTAACCAACCTGACAATGGGCCCGTGATATGCTGCTCCTTAAAGTTGTGCACAAAAGGAACCGTCGCGTCGTCCACGGTCCATCGTCTTCACCATCGTCCTCATCATCATCATCAACATCGTCGCTCCTCATGTTTATTTACCAGCGGTTTGCTCCGTACGCCGTCATAATTGCATAAAATGTAAAAATGTTGCAATACTTTGTGCTATAGGTAAGAAGTCCTATGTGGCTGAGACGCTTCCATACTGCAAAGATGGCATAGCGCTAGGTTCTTGCCAATTCAAAGGTCGCGTTTTATTTTTCTCAGCGCGCCTGTTTTTTAAGCATCGCTAAGCCGCGACCATGAATCGATTAGAGGTGCCGATAAAAGAGCGCGTCACGTTTTGCCATTTACACACGGGTCGCACATATCGCAAGCACTGGTATAGAAACAACGTGTGAGCCGGCTTAGTGGATACCTTTTTAGTATCTACCAGTCGGAAGTTTTGGAAGCAGAGTGAAGGTTCCATCATGATTTCCTCGATGTATTTCCCATCGAAACAAAGAAGTAGTTGTACTTAAGCATTACTCTACAAAAAGTGTAATGCATTACTGAAATCAATTGAACCACGATAATTTATGCAAGTGGTAATGTAATAAGTTGCATGATATAACCAATATTCCGAGAGGTTTAGAAATTTATTTTTCTTGGCAACTTTAATTACTTCAATGTAAATTGACAAACGAGGATCCCTCTACAATCAAATAAGAGCCTGCGCACTATTGTCGCAAATAATAAAACATTGCTAAAAAAGGCAGAATAGAAAAGAATTTATTTTTTATGTTTTATTCCAAAAAAAAAGCTTTAATGAACAAGTGAATATGTGTATAACTCAAATAAATGTAATTATTGGGCAATTGTTAAGAAAAGAAATTTATGTTTTTTTTTATATTTTTTATTTTGAAAACCTTGTCGAAATGTTTCAGATTTCTTGACCACTCATTACGGTCGTTCTCACTCCCCTTCCTCTACCTTTCCAATCTCATTTCTTCCCTCCATGACTGTGTTTGTGCATTGCATATAAAAGCCGAAATTGCCTATAACACAAGTCATTCTGTAAAAAAAGAAAAAATTATTTCGATGTATTAATTTAAAAAAATGGCTCTTTTAAGTTTCACTTGTAACCTTGATTGATGCAGTTACCATAATCACATTGCTGGTGGAAAGTTATTATTATGCTAAGAAATAAATGAAGGAATGGTACCAAATCCGACTGGGTATCTTTCGATTATACCAGTGTATATTTCGGAAGAATGGCCGGTAAAAAGACAAGAGGATGTCGGTAAGAAGAAGGTGCTGGTGGCTGGTGACGAGAACGACGACGATGATGATGACAATATTCCGCCAACGATATTACCAATACCCGGGAGGAGAAACAATAACAACAATGAAAAAATCACAAGGCGAACGGAAAAAGTACTTAGCATGAAAATTTATGCACTGAATCCGGTGGCGATATTGGTGAAGAGCAGCACAAACTGGATTTGAAAAAGGTGATTCTAGAATAGAATTTGTGATGAGCAAGTGGATACAGTGACTCTGATTATTTCTGAGGTGTGATACGTTGGAGATTATTTTTATGATGGAAAGGCATTTATTTGAAATTGAGTATTATTATGATTAAGGCTTACTACTTACATGGTTCATAAGACTTCTGCTAAAATCGAAACTGCACACAGAAAATATAATTTCGAAACTTAAAGAGCAGAATAGTAAGAACCGAATCTTCAGTTTGGCTTCATTTTTTTAATTTGAAGTCTTACAATACATATTTGAAATTACCTGTATCACTCTTCCCCAGTAGGTCTGCATGGTACGGCCGTCCATGGAAATGAATATCTAATGAATCTTATAATTGCTGAAGATTCCACACTAGAAGAATGTCGATCAAGATTCAGAGGCTTAAGAACTTTTTTGAGACTTAAGGGGCCGTGAGTCGCAAAAAGGCGATTTTCTTACGGATCCCAACATGAAGGCAAACATCTTAGCGACTCAATTTTCTGCCAAATATTATTGACCACCAATGAAATCCAACCTTTTAGCGCATCCTGCGCTAAATTCTTTCTTAGAACAAATAAACATTCGTTCGTATATCAAGTTTTTAATAATGCTAATAAATCGTCCGGTCCAGATGGAATCCCTGCCCTTGTCTTGCTCATATGTTAAAAGCTTCGCCATCTTTTCCTATCGCCGTGCACTGTCCCATCTTCATGGAAGCTTGCAAATGTTCAGCCAGTCCAAGAAAAAGAAGAACGCATTGATTTCGCCAATTATCGGCCAATTACAATAACCTCACTTCTGTTGAAGGTCATGGAAACAATCGTCCACCATAGAGATATAGAATATCTCAACATCAATGATATTATTGATGGCGAGTACTCTGGATTCCGTAATAAAAAACGTTCAACAGGTGACATTTTAACTACTCTTACAGAACGTTGGAACAGAAACATTTACCAGTGTGGTGAATCTTGTATTGTTGCTCTTGATATTTCCAAGGTTTTCGACAGAGTTTGCTAAACTTAAAGCTAGTGGCTTGGTCGACTCCCTTATTTCCTGGATTGAAAATTCGTTCAAAATGACGCAATTTTGCAATTCGACAATAAATGGATTTGCTTGAAAAGTATAGATGTTATTGATCTGAAATTTGACATATATTACTTTTATGATAATTTCAATCAACTACATAAAAATGATTTAAGTCTTCCCCTTCCTTCTACCAATTCCCATACAAACTGCACTGTTTCATGAAATACTCTAAACCAATTTACTCAGTGCGTATAACATTTATCGAGCTGAAATTGTGCACTTAATATTTATTTAGAATTATTAGCAAAGGCCAAAAAAAACATTTGCGTTAGCCCTTCTACCCCCTCCCATACAATATGACCCAATTTGACAACTTTACAAAAAGTCGATTTTCCTGAAAAGTATGAATGCTACTGATTTGCAATTTAAAACATATCAAAAGCAAAAAAAAAAGTCTTTAAGAACTCGCCTCTCCTTCTACCATCTCCCATATAAACTGCACAATTTCACTAAATCCAATACACTAATTTTCTCAGTACCTATTAATTTTTTGAATCCTAAATGTTGCATGTTTTCAGGAAAATTGACTTTTTGCAGAATTGTGAATTTGTGCCAGATTGTATGGGACGGGGTAAAAGGAGTAAAGCTAATAGTCTATTTCTTTTTGGCCTTGCTAATAATTCTAAGTAAATATTAAGTGTATAATTTCAGCTCGATAAATTTTATACGCACTGAGTAAATTGGCTTAGAGTATTTCATGAAAAAGTACAGTTTTAATGGGAGGTGGTGGAAGGAAGGGGAGGCCTTAAATAATTCTTATATAATATATTGAAATCATTATAAAAGTAATATATTCCAAATTTCAGATCAATAGCATATATGTTTTTCGAGCAAATCCGTTTAGTGCCGAATAGCGAAATTGTGCAATTTTGTATGGGTGTGGTAAGTGTGGCGTAAGGCTAATCGTCTAATTTTTTTTTGATCTTACTACTAAATCTAAATAAGTTATTAGTGCATAATTTGAGCGCGATAAATTGCATACGTACTGAGTAAATTGGTTTAGAGCGTTTCATGAAAAAGGGCAGTTTGTATGGGAGGGGGTTGAAGGAGAAGTGGGATGTAAATAGTTTTTATACAGTAGATTGAAATGATCATAAAAGCAATATATTCTAAATTTCAGACTAATAGCTTTTATACTTTTTGAGCAAATCCGTTTAGTGTTGAATTCGAAATTGTGTCATTTCGTATGGGAGGGGGTAGATGAGGTGAAACTAATCGTTTAATTTTTTTGCTCTTACTAATAATTCGAAATAAATATTTAGTGCACAATTTCAGTTCGCTAAATTTTATACGCACTGAGTACATTGGCTTAGAGTATTTCATGAAAAAGTACAGTTTGCATGGGAGGTGGTAGCAGGAGGGGGAGGACATGCAATATTTTAATACAGTAGGTTATATCATCATAAAAGTAATATATTCCAAATTTCAGACCAATAGCTTTTATACTTTTCGAGCAAATCTGTTTATTGTCAAATTGCGCAATTGTGTCATTTTGTATTGGAGGGAGGAGAAGGGACGAAGCGATTTGGCCTGATCACGACCTTGACCTTAATTTTTTGTTAAAAATGACGTGTATGAAATTTGAGCTTTCTAGCTCAACGCGTTCTCAAGCTAGAGAGCGAACGGACGGACGGACGGACATCCGGTTTTGAAATTTTAGAGTGATTATATGAACTTCTGTATCATTCGATTTTTTCTCCGAGACTTTTTTCTTTGTGTTACAAACTTAAGAGCAAACTTATAAAACTCTCAGATTTCATCTAAAGTATAAATACAGTCTTTGGCCGCATCACATCGTATATTATCTTAAATCCTTACCAGGATTAACAACATCATTATCATTTTTGGCCATCCTTATCTGGATTGCATTAACGCACAAAATCATTATCGTCATGGGGTCGTCCTTTAATGCATTGGATGTATAGTCAAGTCGGTATAGGGTAGGTGAGCGATAAGGTTACAAAGACGTTACTGAAGGGGAGAGTTTAAACTGTCGGTGGATGTTAAACTTGAAACACTGAATGCTGTAAGATTTTTTTCGAATATCGAAAAAAACTAAGGGGTCACCTTTTAATGCGCAATGCACAGTTAAGTCGGCATAGGTACGGAGAAACAAGTGGATTTAAGAAAATTAGTAGGAAAACACTTGAAAGAAGAATTTGAAGTG
This sequence comes from Chorisops tibialis, assembly GCA_963669355.1. Lineage (NCBI taxonomy): Eukaryota > Metazoa > Arthropoda > Insecta > Diptera > Stratiomyidae > Chorisops > Chorisops tibialis. The sequence goes on along the minus strand of OY770263.1, from coordinate 162,183,574 downwards.
GCGATTAACGTTTCTCTGTTCTCCATGGCAAAGGCTTCACAGTGTACTCGTGTGAGCGTGCAGCTTGGTGAGTATTTCGGGGGGCATTAAGTAGAGGGGTATTAAGACTTTAAGTTCCTTGCTGTAATTACCATGGAAATATTTATAGTAAATGCAGAGTGCTCCGATATTTCGACGATACTTGAGGAAGTCTATTGAGGCCGATATAGCCTTAACTCCAATTAATCGGAATGCATGTTTTTGAATACGGTCGAGCAAGGCTTGGTGTGTTTTTGGGACACCACGAGTTATAGATAGTAGCTAGCTCGGAGGCAGAAAAGTATATCTCACATTTATGCAGAATACCTAAACGTTTCGAAGCATCAAGGGCGACTTCGTAAGATGTCTTGGCTGCAATCAAGGCGATTGTTCAATTTTACGCCTAGTAACGTAAAGCTAGGGCGTACCCTAGTGGGTAGCGTGTTGGTCTACAATGCGAAGGTCGTGAGTTCAAATCCTGCTCAGTGCATAATTCCAGAAAACTGCCTGCTCGGATATACCTTGGTTACTTCAATATGAGAAAATGAAAATATTTGTAGATAGTTGTGCTAAGAGCTAAAAATCCTTCCACAAAGCCAAGGCCCGATTTGGGCTGTAGTGCCATTGAAGAGCTTGGCTAAAAGAAATTTGACCCAAACTCTGTGAAACACTTTAGAAATGTTAAGAGCAAGAACTTAACCTTCACCAAATTTGTAGATGCAGGAATTCCAACGCTCGGTAAGATTGACCAGGAGATCGCCTGCAAAACGATCCGAGCGAAATCCATATTGGCGATCATGGATGAGATTTTTATCTACAAGAAAGTTAACTATCGTACGATTGACAGCGGTTTTCATTACTTTTGAAATCACTGAGATAGTGGCTATGGGGGCGGTAACTATTAATTAAGATAATGGGAATACGTGGATCGGCAATGCATTCCATAGTCTTGATGTTCGGGTAATGAAGGACTGACTATACTTCAGTGTATACGATAATAGAGGCTTAACAGTGAACTTATGGGCGCGAGTGGCTTGCCGAGTATTCCTGGGATAGTTGAAAGGAGGAACGATGAGGTGTTACATTTACCGTGAAAAATCGATAGTAAACGTTGTGTACTGCGACGTTTCTACGATGTTCGAGGAAATTTATAAAATCTGTCATCTCCAACTAGACGGAACGCATGCTTTTGGATTCGATCGAGTACCCCAAGTTGTGTTTTGGGTGCTCCAGCCCATGTGTGTGAGTTGCATTCGAGATAGGAACGAAAGTAAGCCTTGTAGATATTAGCTAAATCGAGACGCGTAAAATACTTTTTGTATCTTGCTAGCATCAAGTACAATATCAAAAATATGTTCGCTCCAATCAAGCTGTTTGTTAAGTTTTATGTCAAGTATTGGGATGCGTTTAGAACTCACCGAAGCACGATGAGCTTCAGTAACGGAGAAAGGTGTTTTCCAGAGTACTGTCATCGGCAAAGCTTTGATTTGGATTGACAGAAGGTCATTAATGAAGATTAAAAAGAGAATAGGGGATAGAACAGAGGCCTGAGGGACACCGGAATCGCTCTGAAATGATTGAGATGATACACTCGATCGGATGATAGAATAGAAGATCTCTAGTGGAACGTCCAGAACGGAAACCATATTGGTGATCATGGATAAGATAGACTAGCTTGCGATTGACTGCTGTCTCCATCATAATCGATAGTACTGATATGATAGCTATAGCATGGTAGTTCGAGTGAATCGCTTTGCTTCCTTGCTTAGGGATTGGTTGGACATTCGCAATTTTCCACATGGTTGAAAGTGTCCTGAAGAGAATGACAGGTAAAATAAGTTGCGAAGGGGTTTGGCCAAAGAAGAAAAACATTTCGTAAGTATGATAGGATGATACCGTCAAGACCAACAGATTTGTTAATATTCAGTTCCTTGAGTATCTTAGAGATAAGACATCTTCGAAAGTAAATAGGTGGAATTTGAAACTAGAATGCGGTGGTTTTGGGGGAGACTGATTTGATGATTTTACCTAGGGTGTAGCCTAGTGGGTAGTGTGTTGGTCTACAATGCGAAGATCGTGAGTTCAAATCTCGATCAACGTTTAATTCTAGCACGCTACCTGCTTGAGTATACCTTGGTCACCTCAATCTATGAAAATTAAAAATTCTTAGATTCGTAGGTTGCGCGAAGGGCTAACAACCCTTCCACAATAAGTAATGAAAATGTTAAGGAACCTGAAAGTTAGGAGGCCAAAGCCTGATTTTGGCTGTAGTGCCATTGTAGAAGTAGAAGATTTGATGGTGGGAGTCGAGAGCTTCTTGCGAAGTTAGCAGCCACAAGATTAGCTTGCTTAGCAGGATTCGTAATAATTCGGTCATCATCTTTAAAAGGAGGTGTTGAAGATTTTATAAAATTCTGAAGATATTAAGGTTTTGGGGTTTGAAGAATCTTTCGTTGAAGCTTTTGGTCATGTTGGAATTTAGTATTTTCGTATCCTTGTTGTTGTATTCTTTGATGGTTGGATTCTTTTGTGGCTGGCAAGTATGTAGATCTTCATATCCTTTAGCAATGTTTTGATAATATTTCGACCAACTGTATCATAGTCATTAGATTCGACGCACAATTTTCAGTGCTTCCCAATCTGGTCCACTGTAATACCAAACAGTTCTTTTAGGCATCCCTACATCAGGTGAATTATTCGGATGAACTAGAAACTGTGCACGAACCAAGAAATGATCGGTGTTGCCAATGAGAGAAAGACATCTAATTGATACAACAGAAGAGGTCAAGTTAGTTAGAAGAGTGACATGTAATTTCCGGTAATCGATTAGGTTTAGTAACTAGCTTTGTTAGATTGCTGATGGAGGCAAAGAGCTCAGTATCAAGACCATGTTGAACTGTGGTTGTTGAAAATTTCAGCCAGGTAATGCTATCAATATCGAAATCGCCCGCGATAACGATATGCTTTACAGCTTGTAGGGATTGGATAGAATTAGATAATTTGTCCAATGCGTTTGCTGTGTTTGTGGGATTCAAGCCAGGCTTCTGTAGACATAATAGAAAAAAAATGATTGCCTTCGGACATTTAGTTTTACCCAGTAATTGATATCCGGGTTGGTGCAGGTTCCTAATTGAAGAACTAGTTGGAAAGCAACATTATCGCGTATATATGAACATGGCGATTTTCCGCTGTCGAAAAAGGTCGGCAGAAGATGGTTTACAGGGACAGTATGAAACTGTTTGCGTCCAGACAACACTTTGGCTTCGCAAAGCGTTCAGACATCTTAATCTGCAAATCTCCAGGCATCTACCAGAACATTCCACGGTCTTCCAATGGTAATGGCTATTGCGAAAGGGGAGGAACTGCCTTTGCGTGCAGAAGTAAATGGTAAGCGAGCTAGTTTTTACTCAGACAGCCAAGCTGCACTGAAGGTCCTCTTTGCTTACAGCTGCAATTCAAGATGCTTGAACCATTGTATAGACTTGTTGGAAGAATTTCGGGAATTGCGACCTCGCTGGGTTTCGGGCCATCGAGATATTATCTTATTATGTTATTTGCGGAACACGTGAAAGCACTGCGACCACCATGCGTTTATTGCGCCATTACCCTAACACATCTCGATAGATTTGGGTAATCTAAGTAAGGGAGCCAGTTGGCTAGTTTCTCGGTAGAAGGAAAAGCTTTCCCCAGAAGATTGTGTCTTTTCCTTGGTACTGCTTCACAGTGACATAGGGCGTGTTCTTTCGTTTCTGAGTCATCGAGACAGAGGCGGCAGATGGCGGTTTCAGTTAAATCTATATTTTTGAGGTCATTAGAGTACTAATATCACTCATGCTGAATTTTAGAATATCCTCCCCTCTGTTTTTTTTTATGGTAGGACTAATTTTTTTCAGATTGATAAACCTGGAAGTCTATTCCAGTAGATCTTATGCTATTTTTCAACCTACTTTCTATGTATAAGGTTGGATCTTCATTTCTCTCAATTCCCATATGTCTTGAGACCCACATTAAGGTTACTTTATTTTTTTTCTCAGGATAATTAGGTTATGAATGCATCGAGATATACTTGTAAACGAATTGGCGGATAAGCAGGCCGGAAATCGATATGCCGCTGCCACCGTTGAGGAAACGTACCATTGCCTTAAGAGCCATTGCGACAATACACGCTAACAAAGTGTGGGGAAGGGAAAATCTCAAGTAGTTACAAAGCGAGTCGTGTATTACCCTAAAAATGATATGAAATGGGTTTTATAGGTAGCAGCAGCAGCATGATGGCGCTACAGCCCAAATCGGACTTTGGCCTCCTGAATGCTTTGCCTCCATCCATCTCGGTTCAGTGACCGCGTCCTCTAGTTTGAAAATCTTAGCAGTGATTTGCTGTCTGCGTCAATCGAATCCTCCCAGCGCTTTCGTGGTTTTCCGACCGGTCTTTGTCCGTTGACTTTCCCTTTTAGTGTGCGTTTGGGAATTCTTCCGTCATCCATCCGCTCCACATGACCAGCCCATTGTAATTTTTTAAATTTTATGAGGGTTGACACTTCTGGATTGTCGAAGATGGCATACAATTCTCTATTGTATCGTATTCTCCAGATCGAGTCTTCCCTCACAGGTCCGAGGATTCTTCTGAGGACCTTCCTTTCAAAGGCGTTAAGTCGTTTTTCGGACGCCTGAGTTAATGTCCACGTTTCGCTGCCATAGCATAGCACAGGTCTTATGATTGTTTTGTATAGCTTAAGTTTTGTTTTCCTGTGCACGTTCTTGTTTTTGATTATTGGAAGTACCGAATAATAAGTCTTGTTTGCCATCATTATCCTTCTTTTAATTTCGATGGGTTCGCTTCCATCCTTCGATAGATTTGCCCCTAGATATATGAAGTTGTCTACGTTTTCTAGGTTATAGTCTCCTACTGTAATATTTTGTCTGATTGGCGTCTTTTTCCTAGTTTGCGTCATAATTTTTGTTTTGTTTTCATTAATGCGTAGTCCAACTTCCCTTGCTACCGAGTCAAGGTTTACAAATACTTCCTTAGCACTCTCCAGAGATCTTGCAAGGATATCTATGTCGTCGGCATATGCTACGAGTTGTGTGGATTTGAAGCATAGTGTTCCCTTGGTGTCAAGGGGAAGTTTCCGAACAACATATTCGAGTGTTAAGTTGAAAAGCATTGGTGCGAGGCCGTCACCTTGTTTAAGGCCGTTGTCTGTTTTAAAACTGGAAGTCAGATCGTTTTCTACTCTGACTTGTGACAAAAACTCAGTCATTGTCATTCTTGTCAGTCGAACCAGTTTCGGTGGGACTCCAAACTCCAACATGATTTTATACAGTACGCGCCTGTCGATACTGTCGTATGCTTGTTTGAAGTCAACAAATATCTGGTGCACATCAGTATTATATTCCCAGCACTTTTCCAGAACCTGTTTAACTGAGAATATCTGGTCCGTGGTTGAGCGTCCAGCTCTAAATCCGCCTTGGTATTCACCAATTACTTTATCAGCATAGGGCTTAATTCTCTTTTCTAGAATTTTCGTCAAAATCTTATAAGACGTACACAACAGAGATATTCCTCGGTAGTTTTCGCAGCAGAGTTTGTCACCTTTTTTATAAATTGGACATATGATGCTCTTGCGCCAATCTTCAGGAAGTATTTCCTGCGTCCATATGTCCGCGACTAATCTATGTAGGAGATGCGCTATGCAGGTGTCGCCGGCTTTCAGAAGTTCAGCTGGGATTTGATCAGTGCCCGGCGCTTTGTTGTTTGGGTGGTTCCTTAGGGCTGTTTTTACTTCTTCGAGTGTGGGAGGACTTAAAGCGGATCCTTCATCAGCTGTTACATCAGTTATACCTGCTATTGTATCTGCTGCTGCTGTTCGTGGGCTCGGGTTAAGAAGGTGTTCAAAATATTGTGCCCATCTTAGTTTTATATCTTCCGCGTTACTTATAATGTTCCCTTCCGCATCCTTGCATAGGGTCGTTTTCGGTTTGTAACCTTCTTTCATCCTTTTGACAAGGGAATACGCGGCTCTTGTGTTGTGTAATTTAAATTGTTCGTCCATGTTTTTAATTTCGTCATTATTGTACTTCCGTTTTTTTTGTGTGTGGTTTTATAGGTGGAAAGCAATAAAAATATTGACACTCGACAGAAACTCCCAACGAATACTAGTAGGTATAGTCACGGGCTACTGTTCATAGAATACACGCTCGAAGACTTCGTCTTACAATCGAGGACATTTGCCGAGACTGTGGGGCATTTCATCTGCCATTTCCCATGTCTCAGAACAATTCGAAGACAAGTTCTCGAAGAGTACTTTTTCACTGAGCTGAATGATCTCTGGTAGCTGAACCGATGAAGCTTATTGGTTTCACCAGTAGAGCGGGCTAACTGAATGATATGTAGGTCCGCATGGTAAAAACTCGTAGGCATACAATGGACCCACTGGTGGTCTACATACATTGGTGTCCAATCCTTTCACGAAACTAACCTAACCTATGCAGGCATGTGCAATCAGTAGATCGCGACCCGTTCGATAACGAAAAGAAAACTTATCTGCTAGGTTTGCTGCTAATACAGCCACGGTTTTCATAACTTCGTGTCAATCACCGCAAATTTTTCCACACCTTCTCGGCGCTACGAAACTTTTTCTTGTCTTTCGCCCGCTCGAGAATTTTTTCTTCCATATTGGGATTTTTTTCGGTGCTCCTTTTCTGTTCTGTGTTTTTTGTTCCCGCCTAACTTGCGCACTCGATTTTCGGTCAAAATAAGATAAAATTTTAATTAATTAATGAGGTTTATATTCAGTATTCATTTAAATAAAAAAAAAAATAAAAAATTTAATGTCAGCAAGAAAATTAAAATTTCACTTCCGCTGTCAATTAGGTTTGAACGTTTGAATTTAAGTTTCACCATTGGCAAAATCTGCAAAATCTGTCCTCTCCTAACTGGATAGTATCCAGTCTCGTTCCTTTGAAATTAAAGGATATTCTGACACAGTTGACGATGTTTGAATTGTAAGCTCTACAATGAAGATTATTCGCAAGAAATCTTTCATCTCTTACCACCATACATTACATTACCCCATAATACTCGAGCTGCTTCACGCGCTCAAGTATTCTCTCAAACATATCTTCGGTCGCACTGCTAAATTTAGTGATTCGTTTTTTGGACCGGACTGCTCGAATCTCAATATCTCAATATTTCCTACAACATTCAACAATTCCAGAAAAGAATAGCCACTTCCGTCTCTATATCCTTAGCCTCGGTACTAAACCCTCTAGATCCGGTGTCATAAAAAATGGATTTTTCAAACGAATGAATCACCTGTAGTTCAAAAGATAACTTCTTACGAAAAAATCCTAGTTAAGTGTTAAATAATGGACAACAGCCATGCTATGCCCTAGAACCGTCATTCCCTTAGTCTTCCCTCTCTGCTACTATCTTAATCTGCATATCGACTTTCCGCGGGTCTACAACGTGGCCCAAAAATAATAAATTTGCACCCGACTTGTTGGCAGATATTTAAAATTAATGCTAGATATAAACTTGACCAGCGTGTCATCGCAAAATTGTTAGTTAAATTTTAGAAAGAGTGCAAAAGTTATTTCCACCGCTTCTACCACCTAAAAAAGCTAACTTTGAACAATCGCATTAAATCGCTTAGATCTTAGAACGTTATTTTCTATCCATTCCGAGCTTGAGAAAATAAAAATATAATCCACAAACAACAATTGTATGTATGTAACTCAGTAAAAATCTAGATACGAGTATGATAAGATGCTGGTTAATCAAGGAGATAAATTGTAAAAATAAATCTTATTTGAAGAAAATGCCATTTTATCGCCTCTTCCTCCGTCTAATACCATTTCCTTCCATCATACTATTCCAATCAATCGTACATAATTACGTTTCGCTAAAGCGTCATTCAAATGACCCCTAACTACATGTCAAAATCTCATCCGTGTCGTCGCAATGAAACGTAGAATCGAAAGTGGTCATTTTCTTCGCGTAAGTATTGGTGTAAAGGACAACATCCCTTGTCCTATTGGTTTAACTTCAAAGCATTAATTTGACCCTTGCTCTTCCGTTTCGTAACCGTTTCTAGCCAACTCCTAGATACACCTGAACTTTGCCAGCAAAGAGACGAGATTTAATTTGATGTCTGCGAACAGTTTGATTGGCACTCATTTAATTACATTGAATCAGCCCGGGGGTAGCCCGAAAAGAGAGAGATAGAGAAATTCAATGGGAATCGGTATTTTGCCCGATTCGTTTCGGCCCTGCGTATATTTTCGACCAAAGTATTGGCAATTTATCTTTTATAGTCGACTTGTATCTTTTTGTTTCGGCGTGTTTTTTTCTCCTGTTAAAAGAAAAGAACAGTCCTGATTTTTATTTGATCACGAATTTCAAATTAGAATCTGTGCCCAACACAAAAAAAAATTATTGCTTCCGTTTTCTTCGAGGTGGTGATGAGTATTTTCTCGTTTTCATTTTTTAAATTCAAAATCTTCCGACAGTAAACAATCAGCTAGCTCTGAAGAAAAGGTAGTAGAGTTTCAACGCGGAAATTAATTACAGAAGTAATTAAACTTCGCGGGGTCTTTGAAAAATTTGCTCATTTGATTGATTGACAGCGACTTCACTTTCTTTAATAACTCTTCGAGGAGGCTGTCGAATAGATTTCTCGCTTGCTTTCGGGTCTAAAAGATTATGAGAAAGTTGATTTTATTACCTACTGTTTGGAAAAAGCGCGAGTAATATACGAATGTGAGGAAAGACTAAATTACAATTTTTTTCCAGATTAAAATATATAGGTGCCCAATTTGTGGGTGTATACCGTCAATTCGCGTCAGAGTAATGAGCGATAAATTGGATGGTTATGTTGCGAGTTAAGGAGTAACATATGGATATGTTTATATGGTCAATGAAGTTGGGTAATATCGGTAGTACCTTTTTTTTTGTTAAAAATTGAACCTAGAATTGTGTAACTATGAAACTAATTACAAAGTAGGAAAAATTGAGTAGTAGCGTAATTAAAGCGTAACTATTTTTGTGGTAACATATTTTTTTATATCGTAATCTGTTCAAATCAATTTCCAAATATCCAAATAGGTGGCTTAATAGTGATGTGAATTTATCTTTGTTTTTCGTACAGAATGTGGTAAAACGTATTTATTTATATTTTTTTTATAGGACTGCAATCAATCTCTCTTGATGCTTATGGTTATTAAAATAAATCTGCATTAAAAGTAATTACGGTAACAAAATGATCCGATTGCATCCACACTTGGCGTTGGGTCTAATTATAATCGGAAAGTTGCTTATCTATGAGCAATAGCCAGCCAAGAATATCTGAAAACAATTTGGATGCAACTTTATTATTCTTGGGACAAGTTGAAGATGATCTCACGCATATGCAGGTTACGTTCGTAGCAGATAGGGGAAACTAGGGTGATGAGGGTTCGGGGCAGACTATTGTCAATTCGCATGAATTTCACACTCATCCTAACCCTAAAGAAGTAGCAAACATCTTCAACACGTTTCGCAAGTGTGAACAAGAACTTAGCTGAAAAAATAGGACGATCGTCTTATTCTAATAAAGCACTAAGCACAAGGGAGTAACAATTTGAGAAAATATTTGGAGATGGAATAATTTCGGCAACAAATGGAATAAGGGGTAGTTCCAATCTCGGTTTAATTAGAATATCTGTCAAAATCCTAAAAGGTGTCCATTACATATCAAAATCATTAATCCATTTAATAAATATCAGTTTCAAAACTGGAAAATTTTTTGATTTATATCAAACTGCTTTTATATCTCCCTTGTATAAATGCGGTAATAAGAAATTAATTACTAATTACACTCCAATCTCTCAGATTTTTAATATTAGCAAATCGATTGAAAAGATTGCCAAATGCAAAATAATGGAAGAACTGAATGAACTGAATATTTTACTAGAACAACAATTTCGTTTTGAGCATAACCACAGCGCGCATGATGCTATTGCATTGGTAATTAAAAAACATAACAGGGCTACGATTGCGCGTAAACCGCAATCTTACGATACTCTAGATGAATATAATTTTTTGTGATGCCAAGAAATTTTGTATGGGGAGTGTTAGAAGGGATGATAGCATTGTACTAATTTTTTCGACATCATGCTAAAGTAGCTATGAACATAACAGGGCTACGATTGCGCGTAAAGCGCAATCTTACGATACTCTAGATGAAATAGAATTTTTTGTGATCCCAAGAAATTTTGTATGGGGAGTGTTAGAAGGGGTGATAGCATTGAACTAATTTTTCCCCCCATCATGCTAAAGTAGCTATAAAAATGTTTTATACAAAATGTTTACTCCAAAAATTGAATAGGAGTTGAGAATATTAGTGTATTAGATTTAGTGAAAATGTGCAGTTCGTATAGGAGGTGGTAGAAAGATTGGGGGGATTTTAGTAATTTTTTCAGAAATAACTAAGAACATCATAAAATTGACATCTCTTAAATTTTAGACCAGTAACATTCATACTTTTCAAGAAAATAGATTTTTTGTGAAGTTGTGAAACTGTGTTATATTGTATGGGAGGGGGTAGAAGCAGTAAAGCTAATCAAATATTTTTTTCTGATCTTAGTGATAATGCTAAATAAGTATTTAGCAGAAAATGTGAGCTCGATAAATGTTATATGTTCTGAGGAAATCGGCTTAGAGCATTCCATGAAAAAGTATAGTTTGTTTGGGAGGGGTTGGAAGGAGAGGGAGGACGCAAATAATTTTTTTACTGTATATTGAAATCATTATGAAAGTAATATATCCCGAAATTCAGACTAATAGCTTTATCACTTTTCGAGCAAATCCATTTATAGTCGAATTGCGAAATTGTGCGATTTTGTATGGGAGGGGGTAGAAGGGGTGAAGCTAATCGTCTTATTTTTTTTTAGCCTTACTAACAATTTTAAATAAATATTTAGTGCACAATTTCAGCTCGCTAAATTTTATACGCACTGAGTAAATTGGCTTAGAGTAATTCATGACAAGTACAGTTTGTATGGGAGGTAGTAGGAGGAGGAGGAGGACACGCATAATTTTTATACTGTAGATTGATATTATCAAAAAAGTAATATATTCCAAATTTCAGGCCAATAGCTTTTATACTTTTCGAGCAAATCCGTTTATTGTCAAATTGCGCATTTGTGTCATTTTGTATGGGAGGGGGTAGAAGGGGTGGAGCGATTTGGCCCGTTCACGAACTTGACCTTACTTTTTTGCTAAAAATGACACAACAAATTTTTTAGCACTATAGCTCAAAGCTTTCGAGAGTTATGCTGTAGACAGACGCACAGACAGACAGACGGACAGACCGACAGACGGTCACTCGGAATCGATGTTTTTGTACGACAACAAATATTTCCGTACCCTTGGCGGCTCTGTGCGAACGTTATTTCTTAGCGTTACAAACGGTAAGGCAAACACAATATACTCTCAGATTTCATCTAGAGTATAAATATCTACTTCATTGGATAATGGTTGCAAACCGTGCGCAATTTTTCTTGAACGCCCTCCTATATTTCTTGAATTTGTCATTTTTATACTCTAGATGTAATCTGAGAGTATTATAAGTTTGCTCTAAGGTTTGTAACGCTAAGAAATAAGGCTCGGAGAAAAAAATGAATGACACAGAAGTTAATGTTATCACTCAAAAATCTCAAAACCGGATGTCCGTCTGTCCGTCTGTCCGTCCGTCCGTCCGTCCGTCCGTCCGTCCGTCCGTCTGTTCGCTCTCTAGATTGAGAACGCGTTGAGCTAGATTGTTCAAATTTTGTACATGTCGTTTTTGACAAAAAAGTAAGGTCAAGTTCGTGAACGGGCCAAATCGCTCCACCCCTTCTACCCCCTCCCATACAAAATGACACAATTGCGCAATTTGACAATTAAAGGATTTGCTCGAAAAGTATAAAAGCTTTTGGTTTGAAATTTGAAATATATTACTTTTATGATAATATCAATCTACCGTATAAAAATTATGCGTGTCCTCCCCCTCCTTCTACCACCTCCCATACAAATTGTACTTGTCATGAATTACTCTAAGCCAATTTACTCAGTGCGTATACAATGTAGCGGGCTGAAATTGTACACCAAATATTTATTTAAAATTTTTAGTAAGGTGAAAAAAAATTAGACGATTGGCTTCATCCCTTCTACCCCCTCCCATACAAAATGACGCAAATTCGCAATTTAATAATAAATTAATTTACTCGAAAAGTATAAAAGCTATTAGTCTGAATTTTGGGATATATTACTTTCATAATAATCTTAATCTACAGTAGAAAAATTATTTGCTTCCTCCCTCTCCTTTCGCCCCCTCCCATACAAACCACACTTTTTCATGAAATGCTCTAAGACGATTTTCTCAGAACATATAACATTTATTGAGCTCATATTTTGTAATAACTACTTAATTAGTATTATCACTAAGATCAGATAAAAATATTTGATTAGCTTCACTGCTTCTACCCCCTCCCATACAATATGACACAGTTTCACAACTTCACAAAAAATCAATTTTTTTGGAAAGTGTGAATGGCACTAGTCTGAAATTTCAGGGATGTAAATTTTATAATATTCCTAGTTATTTCTGAAAAAATCACTAAAATCCCCCCACTCTTTCTACCACCTCCCATACAAACTGCACATTTTCACTAAATCTAACTTACTAAAAATTCAACACGACTACTCACCCCTAGCACAAGGCTTGCCTTAAAAGGGGGAGTAGTGCTTCTATAACAATGTAAAAAAAATGAATAAAAAAAAAATATAAAAAAAAAAAAAATAAAATAAAGTTCCCATTCAATTTTTGGAGTAAGCATTTCGTATAAAATATTTTTATAGCTACTTTAACATGATGGGGAAAAATTAGTTCAATACTATCATCCCATCTAACACTTCCCATGCGAAATTTCTTTGGATCACAAAAAATTATATTTCATCTAGAGTATCGTAAGATTGCGCTTTACGCGCAATCGTAGCCCTGTTATGTTTATATATTTTTTTATTCTTTGCACCGTTATATGGCTCATATTAAATTTCGCATTCGGAATGGTTTTTAGACCTTCGCGCATCCCTCTATCTATGAATTTTTCACCTTCGTAGATTGAGATGATCAAGCCAGGCACTATGCTGGAATTTTGCGTCGACCGGGATTTGAACTCACGACCTTCGCAATGTAGACCAACACGCTACCCCTAGCACATTTTATATTGCGTCGATATATTCAATATATATGGGATTAAAGAATGGGATTGTGTCGCTTCATCTATAGTTAAGCCGTTGATTATTACAATGAAATTATTATTAAAAATACTATTCAGAAAACCACTTCGTTATCCTGCCAACATTCTATTTGCTTCGTTAAATAAAATTGGTGTAGAGAGAATGTACTGTTTGGTCTAATCAATTCAAATATAAAAGCAACGTCAGCATAGGCAAATTAGTTTGAAAAAAATGTTTGTATAGTCAATAATTGAGAAAATAATTAATGCATCTTCCTCACCCATCATTTTGCGATCTTCGCGTATAATTTATTTGAACGTATATTTTAATTTACTTATTATTTAACTAGCGATCCCCCGCGACTTCGTCCGCGTAAAAATCGCAATAATAAGCAATTTTTTAAAATACAGTTAGTGGAATATATAATCTGCTAAGTTTAATGGCTCTTTGAAGACAATGTTGTGTATTTTGTTAGAATCAGAATAATAAATTATTAAGAATGAAACCTTGATACTCGTATTTGTATAGGAAAGACCCGTACTTACGGGAATGATTTGAGATCATGTACGTATTAAATAGCGTTAAGCAAATGTAAATTGTTGAAGGTTGTGTTACTTCTAAAAAGAGTCTAAATAAAATAATAGAAAGCTCAAAAACATAACAGAGAACCCAATCATACGATACTATAGATGAAAAATAAATTTTTCTGATCTTAAGAATGTTTGTATGAGGAGTGGTAGAAGGGATGACAGTATTGAACTAATTTCCTTCACGTCATGCTGGAGTAGCTATAGAAATGCTTTGTACCAAATTTAAGCTTCGAAAATTGAATAGGTACAGAGAAAATTAGTGTATTGAATTCAGTGAAATTGGGCAGTTTGTATGGGAGGTGGTAGAAGGAGTGCGGGATTTTTAATAATTTTTTGCGAAACAACTATTACTATCATCAACTGTAATTCTCATCAATTATCAATATATTTTAAATTGCAAATCAATCACTCTTCAAGAAAATCGAATTTTTGAAAAGTTGTTAAATTGTGTCACATTGTATGAGAGGGAGTAGAAGAGAAGAATCTAATCGGCTTACTTTTCCCCGAAATTAATTAAAGGTAGACTACAAAATTTGAGTTTGATAAATGTTATACGTTCTGAGTAAATTGGCTTCTAGTATTTCATGAAAAAGTGCAGTTTGTATGCGAGGTGGTGGAAGGAGTAGGAGGGATTCAAATAATTTGTATACCATGGATCACATTTATGACAAAAATAATGTATTATAAATTTCATATTATTCGCTCCTATGGTTTTCAAAAAAATTTAATTAGTATTTATTTTTAAAAATTAGTCATTTTGTATGGGAAGGGGTAGAAGGCGTAAGTAATAAAACCAAATGCAGATTATATCTTGAAGAAAAAAAATTAAACAATCAACTATGATTACGATTCCCTTTGTAGGATAAGGGCAGTAGAATGCAGCGAGTCCTGGTTGCCTTAAAAATGGCAAATGGACAATCGCTGTTCATGAGCTTATCACCCGTTATCATTAAATCTAAATGATACGAGGAACGGATGCAACGTTCGAACATTGAATGACGGTAGAAGGGCTATAGTCACATGATCCATACCCGCCAATCAGCGATTGACCGTCTGGACTACAACATTTCATTACTTCAAATAACTGATACGAGAAACGGAAGCAGCGCCTCGAATACGGAAGGATTCTGCGGTAGTGACTTTTGATATTCGAAAACTGACTATGATTGGCTCCTGGAGCGTTCGAACATTGAATGACGGCGGAAGGGCTGGAGTTACACGATCCATACCCCACCAATCAACGATTGACCGTCAAATGGACTACAACATTTTCTTACTTCAAATATTGGGCTTGAGCGAGGTCGAACCCCGATATGAAATGCTATTCTGTACATTGGTCCTGAGTGTGAAGCGAAAAATAGCTTGGCAGTCATCCTTTGTTTGATTTTTGTTTTATTTCAAATGTCGGCCAGAAATCCAATGTTATGATTTTACTTTATTATTTTAATAATAAGGTATTGTGAACGACTTGAAAAAAAAAAAATTACTACCCTGAAATTTTTATTTTTCGCGTTAGCCTAAAAATGCAAAAAAAACAGAACGGATACTCTAGATGAAATAGGAAAGAGTTTATTGTACCGAAAAATATGTCTTGTCAAATTCTTTCGAATAGTGACTTTTGTATGGGAGGTGATAAAAGCAGAGGGGGAGGTTTCTAATTTTTGTATGTAACACCGAGCGTAATATACAAAATGTTGCATGCTGAATTTAAGGATTGTTGCTTTCATAATTTTCGAGGAAATTGAACAATTTTTGTTTGAATTTATGATATTTGTATGGGAGGTGGTAGAGAAAGTGGGAGATTTTGGATGATTTTGAATCTGCTTATCAACATCCTAATCACACTGCTTTGTTACAATTTTAAAGTCGAAAGCTGTCATATGTTCGAAGGAGAAATACTTTTCATGAATTTCCAAAACAAAAATTTGTATGGGAGGTGGTAGAGGGAGTGAAGTTAAGGCAATATTTTTTTTAGTATTTATTGCAATTATCAAGTGACAGATTTTGGCAAAATTTCAAGTTTCTACTTCTTCTAGTTTCTATGAAAATCGATCAAATGCATTTATCAAAATTCTGCATTTGTATGAGAGGGGGTAAAAGGGGTATTCGAATCAAAACAAAAGTTTTTGATGTCAATCACATTTATAATAGCATACTTTTCTCAAATTTTAGATAGCTTTGAAGGTTTTGAAGAAAAATAATTTCGTGAAATTTGTATGGGAGGGGTAGAAGGAGTGAGGTGAAGTATATAGTTTTTCCCGAAATTGGCTACAATTGTAATAAAATGAATTATGACAAAAATTACTTCTTTTAGCTTTGTTAGTTGCAATGCAAATCGAATAAATGCATTTTTGAAAATTGTGCATTTGTATGGGAGGTGTTAGAAGGAGTAAGGGGGATCAGATCAATATTTGTTGTGGTTAGTGATATTTATATCGTTATACTATGACCCAATTTTCAATTCAATAGCTGAAATGGTTTCGGCGAAAATCAATTTCTTTAAATTTCGAAATTTCATGAAATTTGTATGGAAGGGAGTAGAAGGAGTGTGGGGATGTGGCCCGTTCACGAACTGAAAATTACTTTTTTGCTAAAAATGACATGTGATAAATTTCAGTACGATAGGCCAAAGCGTTCGAAAATTATGTTGTAAACAGACGGACAGACAGATAGACGGTCACTCGGAATCCAGGGTTTTGAGCGACAACAAATATTTCTGTACCCTTAGCCACTCTGTGAGAGCATTATTTCTTAGCGTTATGAACGGTAAGGCAAACGCAATATACTCTCAGATTTCATCTAGAGTATAAAAATCGGACTGTCTGCACGCCGTACGCCATACATGTACTCTCAGCGCACATTAACTCCCAAACCCTTCAAGATAGAAAGTTCATTTTTAGCAGGATGGTTGCGGATCTCAGGCGGACACCCAATTTGAGGGCGTAAGGATCAAGGGGGGAAAATAAAAATTCAAATATCTCAACCATGGTTATAGCTGGGAATATCAACATATATATATATATATATATATATATATAGGGGTTTGTGGCTCTAACTTTACGAATAATTTATTTTTTTATCCATTGGGGTCCGAAAAGGGAGGATGAAAAATAAATTGTCGGCCGAATTATTTTTTCAAATGGTTGTATTTTCGAAATTACTTATCATAATAATTCATATTATGGGAAATTAGAGGAAGACTAATTATCGTCAGGGGGAGGGAGGAGTGGAGCAAACAAAAACACTAAAAAATGAATATCTCGGCTAATTGAAACTTGGAACATATATGTATTAAGCTATACTAGCGAATTATAAAAAAAATGTAACATTTCGACATAGTAGTTGGGGAAAGTGGGGAGCTTTTCAAAAATGGCGCACTTTCCAAAATTTCAAAGCGTTATATCTCAAAACTGAGTACTGATATCAAATTGAAAGTTTACCAGATTGTAGAACTACATATTTAGTTTTTATTTTTGGTAAAAATTTTAAGCTGTGGTATGTAAGGGGAGTGAGGTGGTAAGCAATAATGTCGAAAATTTTGAGTGATTTTTTAGGGCTCTGATGAAAGATACAAAGTATTTTTTTTTTCATGGCATCGAGTATAACTTAGGAGGTCACCCGTTAATGCGATGCACAGTTATATCGGTATAGGAAGTGGAGGTATTAAGGTGGAGAGAGACGAAAATGGCGGTGTACATTGTTCTTGACGCACTGCAGGTTGTACTTGTTAGGAAACAAACTAGCTGGTAAATCGTTCCAAAGTCTTGACGTTCGGGAAATGAAAGACTGCCTATATTTCACTGTACTGGAAGGCAAGGATTTAACCGTGTACTCGTGTGCGCGTTCAACTTGACGAGTATTTCGGGGAAAAGTATGCAGTGGAGGAATGATTGCGCTTAGCTCAGTACTGCATCTACCATGGAAGTAACGATAGTAAATGCTGAGTACTCCGACATTTCTGCAATGCTCAAGAGAATCTATAGAAGACGTGATGGTTTCGTCTCCAATCAGTCGGAACGCATGTTTTTGAATACCATCGAGCAACGCGAGGTGTGTTTTGGGTGCCCCAGCCCAAACATGCGAGTTGTACTCTAATCGTGGTCTAACGTAAGCCTTATAGATGGTTGCTTTGTCCATAGGTATGAAATATTTTTTGCATTTTCGGAGAACACCTAGGCGTTTAGAGGCGTCAAGGGCAATATCAAAGATATGCTGGCCCCAATTCAGGTGTTCATTAATTTTGACGCCTAACAGTGTGAAATTCTCCGAAGTGGTAAGCTGTGCACAATACTGGAACATCATGTTTGAGGGATAGATGACAGGCCTGTGTTTTGGATGCGTGGAATCCCCTTCTATTATTCCTGCCCCATTCCAGGATTAAGCTGAGATCCGAGTTCAGCGAATTGAATAACTCCCTGCGATTGGAGGCAATAGTATTTATGATAGTTTGATTCAGCAGCAGAGTTAAATTCATAGGTGTTGTCTAAGATAGTGTCATCTGCAAAACTATGGATTGGATTGAGAGTGGATGACAGAAGGTCGTTTATGAAAATTAAGAAAAGAGTTGGAGATAAAACAGAACCTTGAGGGACGCGGGAATCAATTGGGTAGGAGGAAGATGTAACGCCATCTAATACTACTCGTATAGCGCGTTCTGAGAGATAACTCTCAATCCATTGAACAAGGGTATCATTAAGGCCGATGGCCCTAAGTTTAACTAAGAGACAATCGTGCCAAACTCAGTCAATGCAATGTCAAGTGCGAGAACTTGACCTTCGCCATATTTATGTAAGCATGAGTTCCAACGTTCTGTTAAGTAGACTAAAAGATCCCCCGTCGACCGTCCAGAACGGAACCCATACTGACGATCATGGATGAGCTGTTTATCCTCCAGATATTTGACGATTTTACGATTGACAGCAGTTTCCATTACTTTGGAGAGCACAGAAGTAATGGCTATTGGGCGGTAATTAGCGGGGTTCGCTTTGCTTCCTTTCTTGGGAATGGGCTGAACATTCGCAACTTTCCACATACGTGGAAAGCACCCAGAAGAGTAAGAAAGATAGAAAAGATTGCGAAGAGGTTTAACCAAAGAAGAGGCGCACTTTTTAAGGGTAATGGGGGGAATACCGTTTGAACCAGCAGATTTGTGGGTATTGAGCTCTGTAAGGATCCGAGAAATAAGTCTCTTGCGAAAATGCAGTGCAGGCAGTGAGAAACCAGAGGGAATTGCAGCTGGAGGCGTTTGGTTTGAAGGTGGAAGGAGAGTGCTGCTATTAAATTGGCATTTTCGCTAGGATTAACCACGGTACGGTCGCCAAAAACTAGAGGTGGTATAGCAGAAGAAATGAAATTGTTGTTGACCATTTTGACAAATGACCAGTAACACCTCGAGCCCTTAGGGCACTGGAGGATCTTGCGTCGAAGTTTTTGGTCATGCTCAAATTTAACACTGTTAAGTATGGAATTGCAAGCATTTCTTGCTGCATTGAAAAGTTCTCTGTTGGCAGGTGTTTTATTGCCTCTAAATGTTTGAATAGCTTGTTTTTTGGTTTGAATAGCATCGAGACATTCTTTATTGAACCAAGAATCTTTCGACGGTCTGACTCTCTTTTGACTGGAAGGTATATAGAGCTTCATACCCTTCAGGATAATCTCGGTGACACTTCTACAAGCTTCATCGCAGTCATTGGAATCGAAGCACAACTTCCAATTAAAGGCATTGAAGAAGTTATTTAGCGACTCCCAGTCGGCTCTTTTGAAATGCCAAATATTTCTTCGGGGTACCTTGACTGACAGCGGTGCAGTTGCTGCAACTGGGAATTGAGCAAGAGTCAAAAAGTGATCAGTATTTCCAATTGGCGATGGGGATAATTCAGAGACAGAATATCTCTCAGGTTGGTTGGTGAGGAATAAGTCAAGAAGGTTAGAAAAATGCCCTGCGATG
Organism: Chorisops tibialis; assembly: GCA_963669355.1. Lineage (NCBI taxonomy): Eukaryota > Metazoa > Arthropoda > Insecta > Diptera > Stratiomyidae > Chorisops > Chorisops tibialis. The sequence continues at coordinate 162,163,758 of OY770263.1, read as the reverse complement.
TCTGGTAAACGATTAGGCTCATCCACCAGTTGAGTTAACTCGTTTAGGGAGGCAAAAGCTCAGTTTCACGTCCAATCAAGACAATGCTCATTGTTACGGCCGGTATTGTGGAAGGAGAATTCATAGATTTTCCACGATGAAAATGCGCCATCGCATTGAGCTTCAATTGTGACCGAATTTAAGGCCAAAAAAGCAACAAATTCCATCAATTAACCACCGTATTCACCAGTGACCCCATGTGACTTTTTCCTATCATCGAAACTGAAATGACCGCTCCGGAACCCGTTTTCTGTCGATCGAGGACATAAAACAAAATTCGCCGTAGACTACTGAGGTGTACCCATTCAAGCAGCTGCTGTAAACAAACTAATTAACAGACCGCGCTGATTTTTGGGATAATAATTAAAGACCTACCTGATAACCGAAAAAAAAATTTAAATATCATTTCCCAGACTAATTTCAATTACAAATTCCCGGTACTTTATGGTCACAACGTATATGTGTATATAGAGTTTGAAAATGAATTAAAAAACATAACAGAGCTACGATTGCGCGTAAAGCGCAATCTTACGATACTCTAGATGAAATAGAATTTTTTGTGATCCCAAGAAATTTTGTATGGGGAGCGTTAGAAGGGATGATAGCATTGTACTAATTTTTTCGACATCATGCTAAAGTAGCTATGAAAATGTTTTATACAAAATGCTTACTCCAAAAACTGAATGGGAACTGAGAAAATTAGTGAGTTTGATTTAGTGAAAATATGCAGTTTGTATGGGAGGTGGTAGAAAGAGTGGGGGGATTTTGATGATTTTTTTAGAAATAACTAGGAATATTATAAAATTGGCATCCCTTAAATTTCAGACTAGTGCCATTCATAATTTTTAAGAAAATCGATTTTTTGTGAAGTTGTGAAACTGTGTCATATTGTATGGGAGAGGATAGAAGTAGTGAAGCAAATCAAATATTTTTTTTTTCACCTTAGTAATAATATTAATAAAATATTTATTACAAAATATGAGCTCAATAAATGTTATATGTTCTGAGAAAAGCGGCTTAGAGCATTTCAGGAAAAAGTGTAGTTTGTATGGGAGGGGGTGGAAGGAAAGGGAGGAAGCAAATAATTTTTATACTGTAGATTTAAATCATTAAAAAAGTAATACATACCAAAATTGAGACCAATAGCTTTTATACTTTTTGAGTAAATCCATTTATTGTCAAATTGCAAAATTGTGTCATTTTGTATGGGAGGGGGTAGAAGGGGTGAAGTTAATCATCTCATTTTTTTTGACCTTACTAACAATTTTAAATAAGTATTTGGTGCACAATTTCAGCCCGCTGAATTTTATAAGCACTGAGGAAATTGGCTTAGAGTAATTCATGATAAGTACAGTTTGTATGGGAGGTGGTAGAAGGAGGGGGAGGATACGCACAATTTTTATATGATAGATTGACATTATCATAAAAGTAATATATTCTGAATTTCAGGCCAATAACTTTTATACTTTTTGAGCAAATCCGTTTATTGTCAAATTGCGTAATTGTGTCATTTTGTATGGGAGGGGGTAGAAGGGGTGGAGCGATTTGGCCCGTTCACGAACTTGACCTTACTTTTTTGTCAAAAACGACGTGTACAAAATTTGAACTTTCTAGCTCAACGCGTTCTCAAGCTAGAGAGCGCACGGACGGACGGACGGACGGACGGACGGACGGACGGACGGACGGACAGACGGACGGACGGACGGACGGACGGACGGACGGACGGACATCCGGTTTTGAAATTTTTGAGTGATAATATTAACTTCTGTATTCATCATTTTTTTCTCCGAGCCTTATTTCTTGGCGTTACAAACCTTAGAGCGAACTTATAATACTCTCAGATTCCATCTAGAGTATAATTACTAGAACCATAACAGGGCTTTACGCCCAATCATATTATACTCTAGATGAATTGGGAAAGAGTTTAATGTTTCAGGAAATATGACATCTCAAATTCTTTTGAATAGTGTATTGTGACTTCTGTATGGGAGGTGGTAGAAGCAGAGGGGGGAGGTTTGTAATTTTTGTATATGACACCGAACGTGGCATGCAAAATGTTTTGTCCTGAGTTTGTACGTATACGATGCTTTGTTTCAATTTCAAAGTCGATAGCTCTCATATGTTCGAAGGATAAATTTTTTTCTTGAATTTATAATACAGATATTTTTATCGGAGGAGGTGGAAGTGGTGCAGCGAAGTTGATAATTTTTTTTAATATTTATTGCAATTATTAAGGGACAAATTCAGGAAAAAATGTTAAGTTTGTAATCTTTCCGGTTTTAATGGCAATCTATTAAAAGCATTTATCAAAATTATGCCTTTGTATGGGAGGTGGTAGAAGGAGTATACGGATCAAAACAAAATTTTTCGTCGATAGCTTTGACAGTTTCGAAGAAAAATAATTTAATTTAAATTTAAAAATTTCGTGGAAATTGTATGGGAGAGGGTAGAAGGAGTAAGGCGAAGTTGACGGTTTTTTTTTAAAACTGGTTGCAATTATAATGAAATCAATACTTGCAAAAATTTGTTTATTTAGCTTTTGCTAGTTTCAATGAAAATCAAAAAAATACATTTTTGAAAATCGAGCATTTGTATGGGAGGGAGTAAAAGGAGTGACGGGATCAGAACAATATTTTGTGAATTTAATGATATTAACATCAGTATACTTTGGCCCAAATTTCAAATTCATACCTTAAATGGTTCCGATGGAAAATCAGTTTCTTAAAATTTCGAAATTTCATGATATTTATATGAGAGGTGGTAGAAGGTAGAAGTAGCCAACACACAACCAATTTCAGTACAACAGTTCAAAGCGTTCGAGAGTTATGTTGTAGACAGACGGACAGACGGTCACTCGGAATCGAGGTTTTTGAGCGAAAATAAATATTTCAGTACCCTTGGCGGCTCTGTGCGAGCATTATTTCTTAGCGTTACAAACGGTAAGGCAAACACAATATACTCTCAGATTTCATCATTTCATTTTTATTGAATTGTTAAACTGAAAATTATAAAAAAAATTTGAAATAGCGACATTTCATCAACAAAAATTTCTCAAAATTTCTTTAACTTAACCAAAATTTTATATAGCCGGTAGGGACTCCTCATTTAACCTGTTCTTATTTGCGGTACTAATTTTTACGACAAGGCGTATATACATCTTAACTTCTGTCCTTATCGAAGCACCTTGCAGCTTGTTCGATTTGAAACCTGCAGAATATCCCCGAAGTCGCCCTGCGGGCTCGAACAAACACATAAATGACTACGTGAAACATCAAACAGCCGAGAGGATACAACCCAACTGTCCGGCTGGCCAGCAGGAATGATTGCATGCTGCAAGCGATATGTGGAAGCGCATGTTAAAACAAATTTTTCGTATTTTGATTAACATTGCAATTATGCACATACCGGTCGGAAGATGGCTCAAAGGAATTCCTCACTGCATCTTCCTATTCCCGAAGTCGCCAGCATTTAAAGAGGTTTGAAGGCAGCGCGAGATGAAGTCCGCTGCGAAGAGTCACCGTTTTCCGTTTTTCTTCCCGATATCACCGCGACGGGACTCACATATGATACCAATTATTTCACACACAAACGGGCGCGCATGTTCTCAAACTCACATCGAAATGGGAAGATTACGAACGCTGGGTAGACCATTAAAATTTTTCTCGTATAATTTTTCCAAAGGTAATTTTCGATGCTATTAGCTCTTAAGCGATGGTCATAACAAAAACAAACAAATTGCTCGTGTATCGTTGGAGGAGGTGGTGCGCGGTGCAAGGCACCAGGGAAAAGAACGGAAGATTTTCTGCGGGAAAATGATCCGAAGAAAAAGCCTCTCGAAACGATACTTAAGTGAAAATAGCAAAGGAAGGAAGAGTAGAGACAGCGCGCAGAATCACGGCGATGATGATAAGGAAGATGTGATGGCACCACGAAGAACAGAGGTACATGCCTCGGACAGGTTGATATGTGATTAAAGGTAAAAACGGTCATTTCTTGTCCACAAGTGTAAGGAATATCAAATGTCGGGGCATCTACCTTTAATGCCTCGCGTACACTTGTACAAAGGCAACGTCGAAGATGCAAATAAAAATAAATTAAGGGAAACTTAAGAAGTTTTTTCTTTGCTTTTCTTTTTAAATGACAGGTTAGAGAGTTAGAGGTAACGTTTAACGTTAAGTTTGCTTTGCAAAGATCTCCCTTTATGATCTTGGGTTAGGTATGTTCTTGCAACGTAAGACGGAACAACATCGAGTACTTACATCTCTTTGGTACCATTTAATCATTGAGTTAGCTATTATTATGTGCCCAGTTAAGTTAATTATTTTCGACTTCTTGGTCGTTGAGAGCGATTTTTATTGAAGATGCCATTATAATGTTTTATGTTTCAAGATTAATTTGATGAAAATTAATTTTTATTGGTTTTCTTGGATTTTTCTTATGCACGATTGGATTTTAATGTCTTTCTAAAAAAAAAGACAGAGAAAGAGAAACTGCGATTGTTTTTTATGGGCATTTATGAAGATGTCTTTGTTTGAGATTTATGAATAAGAAATTTAGTTTTCTAGTTTTATTCTATGTAGGTAATTAAATGCAGAAAAAACTAATGTTTGAAATTGAAAATGAAATTAATTTCAAAAATTATTACAGACTAGAACGGATTTTATTCTTAAATCTATTTATTTGGTGCCATAAGGCAATTGACTAGATGGCGAGTGGATAAATTTGCAGTAACCGTAAGGAGCACTGGAAAATCAGAGAATTCAGAAATAAGATCATGGAGCTTCTGCGAACTTTTTGTTTATTTGCAAATGAATTAGCAGATAAGAAAGATCTAAGAATGTGAGTGATCCAAAAGGAACTGGTGGAACGACACAAAAAAGGCATTCGTCTTGGTGTGAAAGCAAGGTTATTTTCTCGAATTGGCGAGAAAACTACCTTTTTCGAATCGATTTCGATTAGTATCGTATATGACAGTAAACAACTTTAAAAGCAGAATAATATAGTAAATCTACTCCGATTGAAGTTAAATGGTATCACTGTCACATGCTCCTTTTTTTTATCGATATGAACTTTTTGACGAGAGCCGACTTCGATGTTTATATAATCGAAATTTTTGTTTTTCAGATCTTTCGTGCGAGATTTAGATGGCTGAAAGTTTGCTAATACGGAGCTTATATCGATCACGAAGGACCTATTTTTCAAAACTAGTTTTTAAGAATACTGTGAAATAATCCATTTTTAAATTGTTTGGAGAATCACATCCGCTCAGCGGACACAAATTTATATCGATTTATTGATTGATTTCATTGATAATAAAAGCAGTTAAGTGTCGAAAAATTAATTATTTCCCGCAACTAAAGCCACCCCTCATCTCCTATCTTCATACAACGTTAACCCTATGCATCCCCAACTTGTACCAAAAATTATAATAATCCATGATGATGCAGTGGCGCTACAGCACATATCGAGCCTTGGCCTCCCGGATGAACCTCTCCAGTTGTCTCGGTCGCGACCGCGTCCTCCACTTTAAAAAATTGAGAAGCGATCTGCAGTCTGCGTCGACTGAGTCCTCCCATCGCTTTCGTGACTTCCCCTGCGGTCGGTTACCTTGAGCTTTGCCCTTGAGCACTCGTTTTGGGACTCGTTTCTCGTGCATTCGTTCCACGTGGCCAGCCCATTGCAGCTTGCGCAGTTTGATCACTATAGATGCTGGTGGGTCGTCAAATAGTTGATACAGCTCATGGTTGTATCGAATTCGCCAATCATCTCCTTCCTTAACTGCTCCGTATACCTTCCGAAGAATTTTTCGCTTAATAGTATCGATTAACTTCTCCGAAAACCGTGTCAAGGTCCACGTTTCGCATCCATATAGCAGCACAGGACGAATTAATATCTTGTAGATGCATAGTATATTGTTTCGATGGACCTTCCTTGATTTCATTATGGGGAGGACCGCATAAAATGCTTTGTTAGCTGTCGTGATTCTTCTTTGAATTTCATGTCGCTCATTGCCGTCCTTTGTGAGAAGGGCTCCAAGGTATACGACTTCATCCACCTGCTCGAAGTTGTATTCGCCTATTGTAATGTACTGCCTCTCTGGGACAGTCCTTCGTGTCTGGGTCATGTATTTAGTTTTCGCTTCATTGACCCTGAGCCCTACTTTACCCGCGTCCGACTCCAACTCCTGGGATACCTCCTTAACACCAAGTATTGATCGGGCCAGAATATCCACGTCGTCTGCATACGCCACCAACTGTGCGGATTTTACGAGTAGCGTACCTCTGGTGTCCACTGAGGTTACTGAAGTTGCTTTCCTGACAACATACTCGAGCACCAAGTTAAAGAGCGTGGGGGCGAGACCATCTCCTTGTTTAAGACCTGACTCCATTGGAAAGCTGTGAGTCAACTCGTTTTGGATTTTTACTTGGCACTCATTGTTTTCCATCGTGGCTTTTATTAACCGAACTAGTTTCGGTGGGACACCTAGTTCAATTGTTATTCTGTACAGAGCATTACGGTCGATACTATCGTATGCTTGGCAAAAATCGGCGAACAGTTGGTGCACATTAATATCATATTCCCAGCATTTTGCTAGCACCTGTTTTACTGAGAATAGCTGGTCCGTTATCGATCGTCCAGACCTGAAGCCACGTTGATATTCTCCGATGATGTTGTTAGCGTATTCGCTGAGTCTTCGTTCGATAATTTTAGTCAGGATTTTGTAACATGTATATAGCAATGAAATTCCTCTGTAATTTTCGCAACGCAAACGGTCACCCTTTTTGTATACCGGACATATAATGCTTTTCCGCCAGTCGTCGGGTGATTTTTCAGTTGTCCAGATTTTAACAATTAATCTAAATACTCGACTGGTAAGCTCTGTCCCACCTTCTTTCAAGAGCTCTGCAGGGATTCCGTCAATTCCGGGCGCCTTGTTCGATCTTAAATTATGTAAGGCTATCTCTACTTCATCATAAGTTGGTGCAATAGGCAGATGATCTCCATCTGGATCTTCCGGAATTACAAAAGGTTCAGTCTGTGATGTCGTTCTATTTAACAGTGTTCGTGCATTGATTTCAGTAGCGTCGCTTATGATGTTGCCTTCTTCGTCCTTGCAGAGGGTAGTTTGCGGTTTGTAACCTTGTCGCATTTGTTTCACGTTATTAAATGCTGCTCGCACGTCATTTTTCTTCAGGTTTTCGTCCAGTGATAAAATTTTGTCATTGTTTATTTTGCGTTGTTTTCGTCTGCAGATCTTCTTGGCGTTTCGCCTGAGCCGCTGATAGTTGTCCTCTTTAGCTCGTGTTCGTCTTTCGAGAAACAGTCGATAGGCTTCGTTTTTCTTGGTGATGGCTTCTTGGCATTCCTCATCGAACCAGTCATTTCGTTTTCTCCGCTCTAAATGTCCTAAAGTGTATTCTGCTGCGCGGTGAATATTATCCTTAATGTTCTGCCACATTTGGTCAATACTTTCCTCAAGCTCAGCCTGAGGTAATGCCTCAATATGTGCTTTGATTGTGGTCATATATTCCACTTTCGTTGTGTCGTCCTTTAGTTTTTTAATAGTCCATGAGCCCAAGACCAAAAACTAACAACGGATAGCGACAAGGATCCAAAGTGTATATAATGATACTGCGTAGTGTAACTAAGACGAAAAATGAATTTACAAATCCAGTGCCAAACGGGTGGGTCCTGCGAAGTCGAACGAAAAAATTATTCGAGGATATCGACACAAGTTTGGTGTCATTGGAAAGTCCTTGAGGAGCTGTTCACGAATATCTAATTTTTTATCGAAATTACAAACTGCTTTGTAAAAAATTTACACAATATTTTAGTAAATTTAAAATACTAGTTTACCGCTTTTGTGTCAAAGGTAAAAAATTGTTAGGAAACTTAGTTTCATAAAGTGTTAGGCGATACAATGTCTATATCAGGACTCGTTTGGCACCTGTTTTTGAAATTAAATTTTCGCCCTTCGTGTTAATTACACTGTGTTCTACCATTACATGTACTCCATATCCATATCGCTTTCCGTTGTTACACTTTATTCTAGGGTTCTTGCTCTATAAGTTTGTGTAAAACAGACATTTTATTGATTTTAAGCAATTTTATATGGGGAGTGGTAGAAGGGAAGAAACAATTACTTTGTTATTCTAATAATAAAGTATTGTGATCAACAAGAAAAAAAAAAAAAAAAAAATTTGCTACCCTGCAATTTTGTTTTTTCGCGTTTCATGACTAAATTAGCCTAAAAATGCAAAAAAAAAAGAAATCCGTCCCGCAGTACGCCGTACATATGTGTGGACTCATATCGTCGAGACCGTTAAAGGTAGAATGTTAGTTTCTGAGTGGATTGTTAATTGGGTGAGTGAACTCCATTATTATACAAAAATGTTGTGGTGGAAGGGGGAGCCGAGGGGAGGGAAAGAGTCAAATACTACACTTGCTAATATCTTCACTACGAATGCGGGTAGAAATCTGAAAATCTGCATAAGTATAGTGAGGGTTATGGGATAAACTTTAAAAATAATTTAATATTTTTATCCATAGGTGTCCGGAAAGGAGGGCTAACAACAAATTGTCGGCCGAATTTTTTTTTTTAAATGATTATATCTTCAAAATGGTCGTCTTGTACCGACCACATAAATACCCTACGGATAATATTAGAGCAGTCAGCCGAAATGGGTTCGCCACTACATCTCATGTTTGTGGACTTCGAGAGAGCTTTGGACATGGATTTTGAGGCTTGGCTAAATGAAGCTCGTCAGGCCTTCGGTATCCTTTCCCCCTTCTGGAGGTTAAGAGAGATCTCCCTTCGTATGAAGCTGCGAGTTTTTGACGCATGCGTCAAATGTTGTTATATGGTTGTACTACGTGGAACGGTCACTGCTCGACTTACCAATAAACTACCGACTTTTGTGAACCAATGCCTCCGACGGTTTTTAGGAATATTCTGGCCAGAAGTGATCTCCAACGACGAACTTTGGAGTACACTTGGCCAGATTCAAATAGGTATCAGGATTTGGTAGTGACAGTGGATCGGACATACTGTGAGGAAACTAGAGCGAAACATCACCAAACTGGCTCTGGATTATAATCCTCAAGGAAGACGTCGGGTAGGTCGACCATGTAACACATGGAAGCGAGCAGTTGAGCAGGAGGTCAGTGGAATAAACAAGTCCTGGCAACAGTTTAAGGCCGATGCTCAGGATCGTGCCTTGTGGAAGAGAGTTGTTTCTGTCCTATGCCCCTAGTTTCTGTCCTATGCCCCTATAGGGGGTATTAAAAGGAATTTGATTGATATCTTCAAAATTGCTTACCATGCAAAATTCATATCATGGGACCATTATTGTATGGGGGAGGGTCAGGAGAGGGGGGGGGGCAAAGAAAAACACTTAAAAATGAATATCTCAATTATCTCTTAAGCTAAATAATTGAAACTTAAAACATATATTAAGCTATACTGTCGAAATGCAAGAAAAAAAATAAAATTTGGTCATAGCAGCAGTAGTAGAGGGAAATGCGGAGCATTTAAAATAAACTGCCAACAAGTCAGCGAAACTTTATTATTCTTGGGAAAAGTTGCGGATGCGTGGCAAGTCAATATGCAGATTAGAGGGGTTAGGGCAGACTAGGTGAAAGGGGGTTCTTGAACAGGGCTGTTGTCAATTTAACACTTAATTGAGGATACGATCTATAGCTCCAGTACATGTAATCAATATTTCATTCGTAACCTGCCACTCATCCGCAACTTGTCCCAAGAATAATAAAGTTGAGCCCGACTTGTTGGCAGTTTATTTCTTCACATTATGATAGAGTTACTATCAAAATATTTTATACAAAATTTAAGCTTCAGAAATTAAATAATCAGTAATGAAATTAGTGTATTGGATTTAGAGAAATTGTAAAGTTTGTATGGTAGGTGGTAGCAGGAGCGGTTAGTACTTAATGACTTTTTCAGAAATAGCTACAAACATCATCCAATTGACATTTTTTAAATTGCCGTGTGTCAAATTTTATGGGAAGGGGTAGAAGGAGTGCAGCTATTCGTCTATTTTTTTATGTCTTACTAATAACTCTAAATGAGCTCGATGCATTTTATACGTACTGAGTAAATTGGTTCATAATATTTCATGAAAAAGTTCAGTTTGTGTGGGAGGTGGTGAGAGAAGTAAGGGGATATGAAATTCTTTTTAAATTTAATGGAAACGACTTTCGTCTTTCGTAAATGACTGGCTTCTGGAGCCTTCGAACACTCAATGACGGTAGAAGGTCTCCCGTTCCATTCCACCCAATCAGTTATCAGCCATGAAATGGAGCAGAGCAATATCCAAATGTAGGGCCTTACCGAAGTCAGGTGGTTGCCGAGTGAAAACACCATTATGCAAGTGGTTTCTGAGTGTGGAGTCAAAAATAGCGCAGCGGTCGTCCTAACACTGAGAGCGAGAAACACACTCATTAGCTGGGAACCAATATCGGATGGGATTATCGTCACCAGATTCCGAACCAAGGATAGAAATGTCACAATTCTGCAGTGCTATGCAATAACTAATACCGCTACACCTGGTGACAAAGCAGAGTTTTATGGCCAATTGAAAGCCACCTTCCAACGTTTTCCCAGAGGTTATATCATTATCATCCCAGGAGACATGAACGCCCAGATTGGCTCTCACAATACTGGGCTAGAATACGTTATGGTGGAGCATGATGACCCTTGAGTCAACGCGTCACGACCTTGGATTAAGAGACCTGAAAAGCTAAATCATTTGTGGAGTTTTATAGTTGTGGCCAAACGGTCATCGGAGGAACCATAAAACATTTTTGGCTTCCCCTGATGATGATACTCAAAACCACATCGAACTTTTGGCCATAAGTCGGCGATGGAGAAGATGTCTCCTTGATGTTCGAGCGAAGCATGGAGCTGACGTGGGGCGTGATCACCACTTGCTCCTATCCTGCTTGAGATTTAGCACAGCAGTTTTTCGACGGTCGCAAATTCTTAGATGAAACGCAACCTTAATACGGATAAAAGTGAAGACTCCAACAAAATACGCGACTATTCGTTTCTCATATTTTAAACACCGTGTCAGAAGAAGATACTAGAAACAGAACAATTGCCAAATATCCAACCGTAACAATCCTTTATTAGGGACGATCCCCCAGATAAGGAGCAAATAGTATCCTCCATTCGGTCAATGGGGGAAAGGAAGATCAACCCAACTCTTCAAAACGGACCCAGAAATAACAGCTAACATACTCCTTCCACTCTTCGCTTAGTAGTGGAATCAAAGAAGATACTCGGCAATTTGAAAAGATGGCGTCATTGTAATAATTCCGAATAAAAGTGACCTTCGGGAATTTGGCATTTGGCGTGGTATATATCTACTTACTGCCGTATCGAAAATCATGACTAATGTAATTCCGAATGCGCTGTCGAAGTATATCATGCCGGATTTCGTAAGGAGTCGTTTTTAATAATCTACGCATAATATTAGAGTAGTCCGCTGAAATGGGTTCGGTACTACATTTCATGTTTGTGGACTTCGAGAAGATTTTCGGCAGCGTTAAGCGAGATTACGTATGGGATGCATTGCGTAGGAGAGGTATTCCAGATAAGATCATAGCTATGATTAAAGAATCCTTGGAAAATGCAATATGACGTGTCTCACATAGAAGAGGGCTGTTCGAGAGCTTTCCTGTGCGAACGCGTAAAAGACAAGGTTTCATAGCTTGAAACTGCTTTGGAAGGTGGAGAAGATAATGGTCTTCAGTGAGGACTTTTTAACATCTTCAGTACCCTGAATTATGTTGATGACGCGTGCTTGTTGCATATAACCGTTCGGTCTTAGAGTCAAATGCAAACTGGCGGGACTGATAATAAATGTGCATGAAACCACATCGGTTCGAGCACCAGCGCAATTATTGTTCTTAACTTACAAGATGTGGGAGAGGTGCAAGATTTTGGTTATTTTGGCAGTATTATCAGCATGAACGGCGGAGCTGAAAGGATATTGTGGCTCGTCAGGCCGTCGGTATCATTTCCTTTTTCAGGAGTTTCAGAGAGATCTTTCTTCGCTCGAAATTGTTTGATACGTTTGATGCAAGCGCCAAATCCGTGTTGCTATATAATTATACTGCAAGGAGGGCTTCAAGCTTTTAGAAACTGCAAACTTTTTGGTACCAATACCTCCGACGATTTTTAGTGGTATGCATTTTGGCAGACATGATCTCAAATGACAAACCTTAGAGTACAAGTGGACAGACTAAAGAAGACACTGAGATACAAAGTCGGAAGTGGCAGTGGGTTGGTAACATTTTAAATAATCCGCAGCTGAAATTTAGTGAAGAAGTTGAAATTGTAAAGTTTAAAATTGCAATTATAGCGAGTCAATATTTCATATCTTAATACTCTAATGCGAATCGTTCGTATGAAATCTGTTCATTCATTGGGGGTAATCAACACTGATTTCATTCCTTTTTTAATATTTTTACAAAAGTTTACACTGTTATGGTTAAAATATTCACTTTTTGTGAGCTAGATGAATTCTAATGGTAATTATCTTCGATTTTGTGTTGAAATGACTGCAAAAACATAACAGAAGTACGATTGGGCGTAAAGCCCAATCGTGCGATACTCTAGATGAAAGAGGAATTTTTGGATCTTAAGAAATTTTGTAGGGGAAGTGGTAGAGGGGGTGACGACATTGAACTAATTTTTTCACAAGACGCTAAGGTTGCTATCAAAATGTTTTATATAAAATTTAGGATTTAACGATTTAATAGGTACTAAGAAAATTAGTGTGTTGGATGTAGTGAAATAGTGCTGTTTGTATGGGAGGTGATAGAAGGAGGGGCGAGTTCTTAATGACTTTCCAGAAATAAACACATCATGCTTTTGACATGTTTTAAATTGTAAATCAGTACCATTCATACTTTTTCAGGAAAATCGACCTTTTATAAAGTTGTGAAATTGTGTCAGGTTGTATGGGAGGGGGTAGAAGGAGTGAATGTAATCATCTTATTTTTTTCGGTCTTACTAACAATTTTAAAAAAATATTTCGTGCACGATTTCAGCTGGATCAATTTTACACGCACTGAGTAAATTGGCTTAGAGCATTTCATGAAAAAATGTAGTTTGTATGGGAGGTGGTGGAAGGAAGAGGAGAACTCAAATAACTTTAATACAGTAGATTTATATCATCATAAAAGTATTATATTCCAAATTTCAGATCAATATCATTTATATTTTTCGGTTAAATCTATTTATTGTGAAATTGCGAAATTGTGTCATTTTGTATGGGAGGGGGTAGAAGGGGTTGAGCGATTTGGCCCGTTCACGAGCTTGACCTTACTTTTTTGTTGAAAACGACATATACAAAATTTGAACTTTCTAGCTCAAAGCGTTCTCAAGCTAGAGAGGACACGGACGGACGGAGGGACGGACATCCGGTTTTGAGATTTTTGAGTGATTTTATGAACTTCTGTATCATTCATTTTTTTCTCCGAGTTTTATTTCTTGGCTTTACAAAATTTGTGGCAAACTTTTAAAACTCTCAGATTTCATCTAGAGTATTAAAACAGTTAAACTAGTCGCAATTCAAAATTTAAAAATTTTATAAATGCTCTTTTAAATAGTAAAAGACAGAGGGAGCCTCAACTTTGAATTGGCTAAAGGATTATTGCGAGTTTTCTGCGTATCCTGCTGCTCTTAAAGATTATTCTCTTGCACCGAATAATTAATGGTGACTCGCTAAAAGTACACTAAATTTGAGAATGAAATGGCAATATGTTCATCTTTTATACTAAACAATATTTCCTAGATAAATGATAAAGTGTACCTTCTTTTGATTTATAAGATATAAAAATGTTTGCTATCGTTTATTATAAATTACTACTGAAAATAACAAATGGCCACCAACTTGATCACTTATGATTTTAAGAAACCAGCTAATTGGATTCTACGCTGGTGACCTTTGGCATTCGAAAACGTACGATTACTGGCTTCCAACAATGAATGACGGTATGCGGCGTGAGGTAACCATGGTGACCAGGACTATGAGATCCAAATCTTCGACCAAAGGTAGGTCATATGGACTGAATTCGAAGAGAAGCGAACTCCGAGCGGAACCAACATTCGGTACTCTGTATCTGACACACCGAGAGTGAGAAACAGAGGTACTATAGGCCACATCGTCTCTTGGCCTCCTGATTTTCAGGTTCCTTAACATTTTCTTTTTATTTTTAATGAAAGCTGAGTTGACAGTTTCCGAAAGGCTGTCAAAAAACTTTTCAATAATTTTCACTGCACAGCAACATGGAATATAGACACAGCATATATATAGGTATCGACCATGAGAGACTTTAATTTTGAGGAGAAGGTGCTCTATGGGAAAAGCATCAAGGTCCAGACAACGCGACGTTGACAGGGTCTTTTTAACCGCGATGAGGACACCGCCACCATCCTTTTTGATAGAGCGATTAAGATCACGGTCATGCCTGTGAACAGTGTAGCAATTTGGGGAAAATTCAGAGTTATGAATTGAAGGCATTAACCACGATTCAGTGATACAAATAATGAAGAAGATACTCTCCTGAAGGGATACCATGAAGTCATCCAACTTGGTTCTAAGGCCACGCACATTTTAGTAGAGAATAGTGAGATTATTATTAGATGATCTAGAAATGTTGACAAAGCCTGATATATTCTTGTGAACATTAGATGATGATGGATTGATAGCAGTCAAACATGAAGTATTTATGCTGGTTTTCGCTGATTGCTTCTTCGACGAAAATTCCGTTGAGAGCTATTTCTTGGTTTAAATTCCTGAACAATGACGCCTGGAGGCCAATATTCAGCTGAGTTGGCAGCAGTAAGGTTTGCGGGCAAGCAAACTTGGAATGACGCAATAATTTTACCTGGAAGATTATCCTGTGTCAGCTTAGTACAGCTGATGACAGCTGGAGTGTAGTCCAGCTTCGACGTGATGTAATCAGACACTTCTCTCGTAGACGTATCGTAGGCCAAACGAGACACAAATAGCTGTCTGGGAGGTTCAACGACACGTAGTGTAGGTGATGAATTAGAACCGGCCGGTACATTCGCCGATGAATTTTTGAAGACGGCAACCACCAACGAATTAAGTCGCACATTAGAAGGCGTATTAGTAGACGGCAGGGACAAAGCTCCCGGTATAACTGCAGGATTCGGCGAAAGTATCGGTTTTGCAGTAGTAGGTGTCTTAACTTGTTTTCTCGAACCTTTAGAACTTGCATCAGCACTTGTAGATGAAGAAGATGTGGTGGAATTTGGCCATGTTGTCACAACCGATACAGTCGAAGAAAGATTTCTCCAGATTGGAGATGGAGAGGGGGACGAAGGAAAAAACAATTACCAACCAATTAGTGCTGCACTATCAAGCAACATGACTTTTAAGAAATATCGTCCAGAAATCATTAACATCACTACGGGCTTGGCCTGGATTAGTGGTGTAGGTTGATATAACTCCTTGTAACAGCTGCTCATAGCGGTGGCGCTCATGGAAGCATAAGTTGCTGCGGCGGCCAGAAAAATTTGGCCAGCAACGCTAGGACTCTTCGAAAACGCTTCATATTGATGAGATGTGGATGCTGAGGTGAGCTTTCATGGAAGCATACTGTTGCCAGCAACGCTAGGACCCTTCGAATACGCTGAATATTGATGAAGTGTGGATCCTGAGGTGCCAAGTCGCGTGAGTGCCGGTTGATATATTTGCATGTTGGGCATAGCTTGAATTGATGGCGGCATCTGGATTGATTGCATCGATGGCATCGAATGCTGTTGCGGCTGCTGTTAGATCTCCACAGTTGGCATTAGTCTTTTTCCCATTGAAACTTCATATGGCGACATTGTTGCACTACCAGCCATCATAGAAATGGTACTGTATATCGGTTGACCGTAAATCTGTACACAATTGACGTAATCTCCAAAACCATTTTTAGTGCTTTTTCATAGCAGATTTGGTGATAGTACTTCACTATGTGGAATTTGGTTTCCAGTATAGCTATAAGAACTTCTTCCTTCGCTAACAGTCGTCATTTTCGAGTTTCAGCAAAAAAAAATTTCCACTAGCAAATTCGAGAAAACGTTCTTCAAAAAGATTTTATACACTCCACTTCGGTTATTACTGTATACTAGTATATTGTGTTTGCCTTACCGTTTGTAACGCTAAGAAATAATGCTCGCACAGAGCCGCCAAGGGTACAGAAATATTTGTTGTCGCTCAAAAACCTCGATTCCGAGTGACCGTCTGTCCGTCTGTCTGTCTGCCTGTCTATCCGTCTGTGTGTCTGTCTACAGCATAACTCTCGAAAGCTTTGAGCTATAGTGTTAACAGTTTTTGTGAGTCATTTTTAGCAAAAAAGTAACTTTAAGTTCGTGAATGGGCTACATCCCCCCACTCCTTCTACCCCATCCCATACAAATTTCATGATATTTCGAAATATTAAGAAATAGATTTTTCTTTTAAACTATTTAAGCTATCGACTTGAAATTTAGGTCAAAGTATTATGATATAGATGTCATTAAAATCACGAAATATTGACCCGATTTCCTTACTCCTTCTACCCCCTCACATACAAATGGACAATTTTGACAAATACATATTTTCGATTTTCATTGAAACTAGTAAAGCTGAAAAGACGAAATTTTGTCAGAATAAATTCTACATAATTGCAATTTATTTTAAAAATAATTATCATCTTCACCTCACTCCTTCTACCCCCTCCCATACAAATTTCACGAAATTTTGAAATTTAAATTAAATTATTTTTCTTTGAAACTGTTAAAGCTATTAACTTGATATTTTGTTTAAAGTATACAAATAGAAATATTAATAATGCGAAAAAAATTTGTTTTGATCCGTACACTCCTTCTACTCCCTCCCATACAAATGCATAATTTTTGTTAAATGCATTTTATCGATTTCCATTCAAACTAGAAAAAGTACAAGCTTCAATTTTTGCCAGAATTTGTTTCTTAATAATTGAAATAAGTGTTAAAAAAAATTTTCAGCTCCGCTTCACTCCTTGTACCACCTCCCATATAAATATCTGTATTATAAATTCAAGAAAAGCATTTCTCCTTCAAGTATATGAGAGCTATCGACTTTGAAATTGAATCAAAGCATGTTAATAAGGATGATGATAAGCAGTTTCAAAATAATCTTAAACGCTCCACTTCCTCTGCCACCTCCTATACAAAACCCCCAATTTCAGGAAAACTATGACCAATTTCTTTAAAAATAATTAAAACTAAAAACTTTAAATTCAGCAAAAAACAGTTTGCATGCCATGTTCGGTGTATATATATACGAAAAATACAAACCTCCCCCTCTATTTCTACCACCTCCCATGCAAAAGTCTCTATTCACTTTTCGAAAGAATTTGAGATGACATATTTTCCGGTATATTAAAGTCATTTCCATCTCATCTAGAGTATCATGTGATTGGGTTTTAAGCCCAAATATAATGTTTTTTAACTTTTTTTTTAATTTCCCAATAAAAAGCCAATTTCTAGTTTTAAAAACAAAAATTTTTCTTTAAATTTTAGTAACTTTATAATCTAAGCGGATTGAATTTCCTCCTCAAAATTAATTTTCAAACTTGAAATCAAATTCTAAACTGATAAAAAAATTTTTTTTTAATATACACACACCCTACTCGATAAAAGAAAAAATTATTCACTACAGTGAATTTTGACATGATCGTTACAAGTTGCAATATGCAGGGTTTTTCATAAAGGAGTGTCAAGCGAAAGCTTTCATCTTCTTGAATTTTAAGACAAGTGATACTTTTGCATTGTCGAAGATGGCATCTTCTTCTTCTTCAGTGGCAGTTTAGCTCAAATTGGGCTTTGGCCTCCTGACCTTCAGGTTCCATAACATTTATTTGTTATTGTGGAAAGGTTGTTAACTCATCTTACAACCCTAATACGAATTTTGCATTTTCGTAGATTGAGTTTGCGCTTATAAATCTACGCAAGCTCCGACCGGGGCTTAAACCTTTGCATTGTAGCCCAACACGCAACGCACTAGGCTACACTCCGGTTTATGAAGATGGAATGCAATTCTCTATTGTATAGTATTCTCCAGATCGAGTCTTCCTTTAGAGGTTTGAGGATTCTTCTGAGGACCTATCTTTCAAATGCAAGGTTAGCTAATTTTTCGGACGTTCAGTTAATGTCCACTTTTCCAATTTCGGTCTACTAATTATTTTCTTATTTTCATTAATGCTCTACAATCATTATACTGTAGATCAAATCTGAGCGTATACTAAGTTTTTCTTTAGCGTTTGTAATGCTAAGAAATAAGGACCGTACAGTGCTGCCAATAGTTGCTGCGTTTCATCGTAAAAACCTAGATTTCAAGTGACCGTGTGTCCTTTTGCCACAATAACTTTCATACGCCATTTATAATTTTTTTAGAAAAAAAAACAATTGAAGTTCGTGAATGGCCACATCCTCCTACTCTTTTTGCCACCTGAACGGAGTAGCGTGATTGAGAATCCCTTTTTCAAACCCACTCATTTAATTATTGTTATTGTGAACACACTATTAGGATTTTGTGTTTGCATTGTATTACTCGCTATTTATTCGCAGTAGTTCAATACTATAATTAACCCTGAATTCCAATTTAAAACAAATGTTTTTAAAATCAAAATACAACTCTCTGAACAACTTTCGAAAAACAACAATTTTCAATTTATCCAATTTGTAAATTAAATCGTAAAATCACATTTTGAAATCAGTAATTTTCAATTTTCAACTAGGCGCCCCAATCAATTCGATTTGTAGCCTCGTATTGGCGGCTTTGTACCGCACTTCGGGAATCCTTTTCCCGAATTCCCTGTAATATTTACGTACCGTAAAAATGTGTACAAGTCAAAACGGAATTTATGACCGCTGCCTCGCTGCACTCGATAGTTTGGTCCGATATTCTTTACCACCAGTGCGAAACAACAGCAACAACATGAATTTAAATTATCATTATCCTTGTTTTATTGTTGTATAGTTGTTCTGGTCTTATTCGATATTTGATTGTGATTTTGGCAGTAAATAATTGCACGGTTTTATGAGGGTGGTTCATCACAACGTGACCTTCGCTGCACTACCCACACTACTGTTTTATCCTTATTAACATACTGAAAACATAAATCATGCGACAGGACCTATGTCCTATTGGCTTTTGAGTGTGATAAATTTTCATTTATGCTCAATTGTGTGATCGGTTTTAAGCGATAAGGTGGAGTCCTTTTTTTCATGGCTGACTACGTTTTATGTTCGATTTATTCATGACTCCCGCCATCCGTAGTAACAAGCCGACACAACAATAGTTCCTGACAGACAATGCAATGTATTTTGTTGTATGGCGGCGGTATTGTTTCGTAAAGCCCATGAGTTATAAAAGCGGCTCTACTAAAAAAATCGACTTTAATTCTAGAGTGCTCTGGAGGACGATATTATAGTTGAAGCTCATAAGCATACTGTACCACTCGGGGCTGTGGTACATTCAGCTCCGCTGGTGGTGGTGCTTGTTTAGCCACTCCATTGACTTCGAGACTCGGAAGGGTCGGCTAATGAAGCCAATTTTAGTGACAAAATGATGGGTAGCTTCTCTATATCGAAAGTGAAATTGGTTAAAACTGCTTCCGGTTTTGTTATGGACGACTAGTAGAGCATTTAGCGCTATAGCGGAATACGCCTTTATAGGGAGCATCGAGCTCTATGTGAACGTTCGCTCCGACAAAACGCTTCCACCCCGAAATAATGGCCTGTAGACATGCACATATACGGGACGGCAATTTGCATTGTATGAAAGTTTGTAAGCGGAAATAGTTCAAAGGGTTTTTCGGTTTTAAGGACTGTAAATCAGAGCCTTAATCTGTTTTCGAAATCAAATTGGAACAAAAGGTGCCTTTGGCTTAATGGCTTACATATCAACTTATTCGTCGGACCCAGGATGATGGTGGCCTGTTTGGTGTTAAATTCCAGCACAAGGATGGGCGGGATTTAATTGCTTTTAAAGCCGGAAGTTTAATTGGAATTACACTTGCGAGAGCTTTAGAAACGCGAGCCTATATATTCTTTTTGCTTGAGCAAAAGGAATATTCTGAGGTTGAATTATAGAGAAATCTGTTTTGTTTTTAGTGAAAATATTATTTATTACCATCCAATCAGCATATCCTGAGGAAGGCTTAAAATTATTTAGATCGGAAATTCTGAGCCAATGTTAGCAAGCAAGGTTTCTCGAAAAACCTATCTTAACTATCAAGTAGCACGACTTTTGTCAGATCTATCCTTCCCATATTTATTTATCGAAAGTGACCTTAACATACACCTTGGGTTTTAATCTCATAATTTTTGGTAATGTAGCCAAAACGCTGTAAACTAGACCATGTCATGCTTAAAGAAATCTCCTGGTTCGTCTTAAAAAACAGCTTCCACCTTTAAATTTTGTACACCAAACTAATACTTTAAACTTTCCTAATCATAATCTGCCATCATTTCATATCCGTATTTTTATTCGCAACATTTTGTTCCTAGTTTGTCCTATTTGGTGCTTTTTTTATTTTGTTAGTTCCGCTATTTTTTTCCTCCCCCGATTTGAATGCATTTTTTATCTCCCCAAACAGATAACACGCTGAAAACCATTTGTCATTTAATTATTCACCGCCATGCACTTTCATGCATATGCATATATGGAAAAGGGGAGTATGTGTATGTGATTTAGCGCGACATCAACATTTCTTTTTTTTTATCCTGCCATATCTTTTTAGGATGGCGGGAGAGATATATGGAAACAAGGATGACATAAATTTCGTTTTTTTTTAATGTTTTTATTCAGTAGTTTTTTATGTTGAACTCATGCTTCGTTTTGTAACAACATAGAATTTAAACGTGAAATGTGTGTGAGATTAAACTTTAAAATTTGGGAAGAAATTGAGTTATAATTAAGATTTTAATGAATTTTGGTAAACAAATGGATTAAGTTATTTATAGTATTACTTTATTATTCTAATAAAGTATTTTAAGTATTAAAAGAGTCCAAAGCTTCGAGCTTTGTGCTCACTCTTCCTGCTATTCTGGACAAAAAAGGATAGAACTCGAAGGACGACTGAAGAGATTCTAGTAGGCGCCCTCTTAATAGGCGGTTGGTATTAAAAATAAATAATATATAAGTCAACTGTTCTAGTTGTTCGGTAAAGCTCCTTCACGTACTTGAGTCGTGCTTCTATCATGAGTTCCAAAGAATTAAATGGAATTAACTATTTGCTTCACGGGTGTCAAGCATCTCATAGTTCCTGGAAATGTGTTGGTTACGGTGTAACGCCCATATGCAGAAAGAGTTCCTCGTAATTCCAGGTGAAGGAGCGTATATCAACCAAATATCCTGGCCTATGGAATGGAGAGATTTAAATAGGTCCCGCACTAACTAGTATGTATGCCGACCTTGCAATCGGTATAGACTGATATTTTTATTCATGCGAAGCCGCTCATTATCGGCGAAAAAGTAATTCGTGTTCTTGAAGAACTGCAAAATTAAGCAATTACTTTTCTCCTTATTAAAATCTAGTTATACTCTTGATGAAATCTGAGAGTATTATAATTTGTCACAAAGCTCGTAATGCTGAGAAATAAGGCTCGGATTAATGATACAGAAATTCATGAAGAGCCCAGGATCCCGTTCATCCAGTAACCATGATGGACATGGAGAGGGAAGACTCTACTTACAAATTCGATAAAGTTTTTCATGTAGCTAGTCTGTCCATTAGCAAAGACGA
Source organism: Chorisops tibialis (assembly GCA_963669355.1). NCBI lineage: Eukaryota > Metazoa > Arthropoda > Insecta > Diptera > Stratiomyidae > Chorisops > Chorisops tibialis. Next base: position 162,141,903 of record OY770263.1, on the reverse strand, counting down.
TTGACCGTCGGCAGGCTTACAGATAGAGAACAACCCCCTTAGATCGGATACGCCCAGAAAGGACGAATTTTTGCCTTCCGATCCGGTAGAAACATGGCGGAAGTTAAACGCACTCCAAATTGACATCAACATTCTTACTTCTCTGACTGAGTCAGCAAGTAGAAGACATAAGTTTTGACCCAAGAACCTTGGGTTGCAGGGAACGTGATCTGTCTACTCAAGACTGCTAACTATATTCTCATCTACTCAAGGAATCCAGGTAAATCTATATCTTGTGACATTGCCAAGAGTACTTTAAACGTATATGTACTCCCTCTCCAAATCAATTAGAATATTGTCGCATCCAGCCTTGAAACGAGAGGAGACAACTACTTGATATTTCGTTTTCGCTTTACGAGGATTTAACTATTATTTTCGATAAGTTGCTCGAGCCCGTTTTATTTTTGGACGCTTGGAAACTGTCTTTTATATCCGATTTATTTAAGTCGCAGACATATGTATGATTGAAAATTTTCCTCCATCTCTAAATTACTTGAAAGCATATTTAAGGAAAAGATATTTTTTTCAAGTTAAAGAGATTATTTTAAACTGTCAGCATGATTTTGTTCACGGGCGTTCTACGTCTACAAACTTAACATTTGATCGTGTTCATCATAGTTCATTGAGAAATTGAAGGCATTAGCGTTTCGTTCTAATCGTTTAAACTGGTTTCCATCTTACTTAACGAATAGAAGACAAGTTGTGCGAATAAATAGAATTTCTTCGTCGTGTTTTGATGTTAAATTTGGCGTTCCTCAAGGGAGCAATTTAGAGCCTTTACTTTTTGTTTTATTTGTGAACGACATTCGACGCTGATAATGTTAAGCTTTTTATACTCTAGATGAAATCTGAGAGTATTATAAGTTTGCCACAAAGTTTGTAACGCTAAGAAATAAAGCTCGGAGAAAAAAAATGAATGATACAGAAGTTCATATAATCACTCAAAAATCTCAAAACCGGATGTCCTTCCGTCCGTCCGACCGTGTCCTCTCTAGCTTGAGAACGCGTTGATCTAGTAAGAACAAATAAATATTTATTTAGAATTATTAGTAAGACCAAAAAAAATTAGACATTTAGTTTCACCCCTTCTACCCCCGCCCATACAAAATGACACAATTTCGTAATTCGACAATAAACGGATTTTATCAAAAAGTATGAAAGCTATTGATCTGAAATTTTGAATATATTACTTTTATAATAATTTCAATCTGCAATATAAATAAACTGCCAACAAGTCGGGCGAAACTTTATTATTCTTGGGACAAGTTGCGGATGAGTGGAAAGTCAATATGCAGTTTAGAGTGGTTAGGGAAGACTAAGTGAAAGGGAGTTCTTGGGCAGGACTGTTAACAATATTTCATTCGTGTCTGTAAGTTTGGGTTTTTATGAGGGGAGGAGTAGGGGTAATAGTAAGGGTGGGTGGATGTTAATAGCTTTTCAATTAATTACTTGAATCACGTCCAATATTCTCTGTATAGAATGTGTTTCATAGACGAAGTTGCATAGAATTTTCATAAAATTCGGTGTATTTTACATTCATGAAACCGAACATTTGTATGGGAGGGGGTAGAGAATATAGGGGAATCGTAAAATTTGATACGCAGTTTTATTTCGCGTCTCTTGTAAGGTGCTTGTATAGTATTTCAAGTTCGTAGCTTTTAGTTTATTGGTTATTAGTTGATTTAATAAAATTGGTCGAAATCATAGTTTTGTATGGGAGGGGGTAGAAGCGAAAGCGCGATTTTAAAACTTTTAAAGCAACTTCATTTGAATTATTTTTATAAGTTTTTATGCCAAATTTTAAATTGATAGCTTTTAAGAGTTAGCTTCTTAAAAATGCTCGAAAAAATAATTTTGTATGGGAGGGGGTAAAGGAGGTAGGGGAATCGTCAAACTTGTGATGCAATTTTCTTTCATTTTCGTTGTTAGATGCTCGTACGAAATTTCAAGTTCATAGCTTTTAATTTGTTGGTTATTAGCTGATTTAATGAAATTAGTCGAAATCATACTTTTGTATGGGATGGGGTAGAAGGGCAAGCGCGATTTTAAAACTTTGAACGCAATTTCATTTTAATTATTTTTGTAAGTTGTTCTGCAAAATTTGAATTTGATAGCTTTTAATGGTTAGGTGATAATTGATTTCTTGAAAATGGTCGAAAAAATAATTTTGTATGGGAGGGGGTAGAAGTTTTAAAGGTTTTTGACCAGTTAATATTTCATATACTTAGGGATTTTTTTTAAATGCATTTCGCAAATTTTCAAGTTTCTACCTTAAAATTTCACTCAAAAATTTTCAGTTTATGTGTTTTTTTCAATGCACATGAAACACCTTGTGCACGTTAGACCGGGGGAGTCGGTTTATAATAAATATGGATCAAGTTAATGTTATTTTTCTATGTACATTAAATATAGGTATTCACATGCAAAATTTTAACTTTTTATCTTTCACTAGAGCCCTAAAAAAATCACTCAAAATTTTCGACATTTTTGCTTATCACCTCCCTCCCCTTACACCTCCCAGCTTAAAATTTTTACCAAAATTAACCATTATGTAGTTCTACAATCTGACAAATTTTTGATTTAATATCTGAACTATTTTTTGAGATATAAGGATTTGTAATTTTGAAAAGTGCGCCATTTTTGAAATGTTCCCCATTTCCCCCCACTACTATTATTTCGACATGTTATATTTTTTTTGTATTTGCCTAGTATAGTTTAATAAACGTTTTTAGTTTCAATTACATAGCTTAAAAGATAGTTGAGATATTAATTTTTAAGTGTTTTTCTTTGCACCCCCCTGACCCTCCCCCTTACAATAATTAGCCGCTTTCTGAGCTGGTTCCGATGGAACTATATGCCACCTTGACGGTCTCTAAATATAATTTTTTTACGATAAGTAATTTCGAAGATATGATCATTTGAAAAAAAAATTCGGCCGACAATTGGTTCTTAGCTCCCCAATGGATAAAAAAATTAAGTTATTTTTAAAAGTTGTCCCACAAACCCCTCTATATGTATATTGAGTTTTAACTTCCTAGCTGTTACCATGGTTGAGATATTTGAATTCGTATTTTTCGGTTTAAGCGCTCCCCCCGCCTCCCCCTGAACCCCCCCAAAATGGGTATCCGCCTTAGATCCGCAACTATCTACAATCCCTCCAAAAATGAACTTTCTATCTTGAAGGGTTTGGGAGTTAATGTGCGCTGAGCGTACACGTCGGCGTACGGCGGACGGCGTACAGACAGACGGATTTTTTTTTTGCATTCTTAGGCTAATTTAGTCATGAAACGCGAAAAAAAAAAAATTTCAGGGTAGCAAACTTTTTTTTTTTTATGTCGATCATAATACTTTATTATTATAATTATAAAGTAAAATTAGTTCCTTTCACCCCCTCCCATACAAACTGCACTTTTTTATGAAATACTCTAAATAAATTTACTCGGTACGTATGAAATTTATAGAGCTGACATTATGCACTAAATAATTATTTAGAATTATTAGTAAGACTAAAAAAAATTAGGCGATTAGCTTCACTCCTTCTACCCCCTTCCATAGAATTTGTTACAATTCAACAACTTTACAAAAAGTCGATTTTCCTGAAAAGTATGAACGCTACTTATCTGCAATTTGAAATATTTCAATTAAATGACAGTTATTTGTACAAACGTCATTAACAAATTCACACTCCTTCTACCACCTCCCATACAAACTGTACTATTTCACTACATCCAATATACTAATTTTCTCAGTACCTTTTAAATTTTTGAATCCTAAATTTTGTATAAAACATTTTGATAGCAACCTTAGCGTGATGTGGAAAAATTATTTCAATGTCGTCACCCCCTCTACCACTTCCCCTAAGAAATTTCTTAAAATGAAAAAAATTCTCTTTCATCTAGGGTATCGGACGATTGGGCTTTCCGCCCAGTCGTAGTCCTGTTATGTTTTTCTAAGATTTCAAGCTTCAGGGTGATATTGTTGAAATCAATTTTGATAAGTGCAAAATGTTTTCTGCGTATAGAATATCTATTTCCATTTTACTTGAATATAAGTTGAATAACAGATCTCTTCAGAGATGCTTGCACTTTTCGTTTCATTTCAATTCTCATATCGACTCCATAATCATCAAAGCTAATTCAAATCTTGGTGTTATAAAACGTAATGTTAAAGATTTCGATGATGAATTGATCGAATTCAACATAATTTCTATAGATATATCCTTCGAAAGTTTAAATGAGAAGCTGACATTCCTACGTACGAAATCAGATGCCAACTAATTGGCTTACAATCTTTGATTCATCGAAGAACGTTATTATGCGCGATGTTTTTTAAGGATGTTATTTTCTATCGCATTAATAGCCTTGAATTGCTAATGTTAGGTTAAGTTAGTGGAGGGGTTAGGTTCCAATGTAAGTAGACCACCTGGTTTCCATTGTACGTCTCCGGGTTTTTACCCTGTTCTACCGGTGAAGCTAATGAGCTTCATCGATCTAAGGGACCAGAGATCTTTCATATTGGCAATGAAGTGCTCTCAGAGAATTTATTTTCAAATTTTTGCAATAGCAGAGTCAATGCTCTACAGTCTCATTACCGCAGCCTCTGCAAAATTCATAGGTTATAAGGCGAAGTCTTCGAGCGTGCTTTCTAAAAAGGCAGTGGCCCGTGTCTATACTTAATAGTGTCCATTGGGAGTTTCTTTCGAGTCTCAAAATTTTTATTGATTTCGCTTTATCAAAATCGCTTTGTAAGCATTTGGGATTTTCCCTTCCCCACAAGTTAGCGTAGATTGTCTTAATTACCTTTAAGTAAATACTAACCTTGTTAATTTCTTAAGTGGTGGCAGAGGCAGATCCATTTCTGGCCGGCCTGTCCGTCATTTCGATTCCAGGTATATTTCGGTGACCCGGAACCCAACAAAGTCGCATAGTGCACGTTCTCCCCAATTCTTCCAACATGTCCAAACAATCTTTCAAGCATCTTGAATTGCAGGTGTAAGGAGAGCGCGCCTTCAGTGCAGCTTGGTTGTCCGACTCGAATCGCTTAATTATCTCTCAAATTATTGTTCCAGAAAGGCCATTAAGGCAGAGGAGATTTTTCATACCATCGCGCACCGCATTAATTATGGACTTAATGAACCTATTTCTAGATGTATCTCCTACTTTATATATAATATGCACCAAAATTTATTTTAGTGATAGTCGAGCGCTGTTCAAAGTCCTTATTATAGGAAATTTATAATTTTTCTATATAATTACTTATGTTTTCACTTAATGTTTTTTGTTTTTCTTTTTTGTTTTTGCTTTATTATTTAATTTTAATATTTATAGTTTTTTATAATTTCTTAGTCTGTTGAGATAACATCTATAGATGAATGTATATGTATAAACTAATAAAACAAATATATTTACTGCCATCTTAAGCAATTATTACTTCACTACCCAATCAAACCTCTGAAATTCTTCGAAAATTGGCATAATCTCCTTTAAATAGAAAATCACCCGTTGCAATTTTTCCTCTTTAAGTATCAGCTCTGAATATTAAAATTCCTATAAAATTGCAAAAGCTGATTATAACTATAAAATGCATTTATCTAGGCCGCTTTCTTGTTCTTCTGAAAATTAAACAATTTAAAGTATGTTCATTGCAAAATATGTATGCCTATGCGAACAAGAAAGTCGCAAAGAACTGTGGGAATTCCGCGTCGTGAATCGCGGCAATAAAATACCTCTGCATATCTTCAAGAGGTAATAAACCTCGCGGTCAAGTACACAGTGTTTTATTAATAAGCGTCTGAGTTAATTACCATCAAAATTAAACTTCTCAACGTGAACTTCGTCTTAAGAGGTAGTTGGGAAGAAAAAACCAAACATCACCCATTGGACACTTACGGGCCTATTACTTCTTAGAAGATCGTTCATCATTACATTATTCGTACCATCAAGATAGCCAAGGAGATGGGGGCATCGTCACAATGTACAGCGTAATAGCTTCACCTGTTGGTGACCTCTTTCAACGCAATTACTCTACCGGCAATTAACTAAATTAAAGATAGGGCGAAAAAAACGATGTGATACAGGTACATAACTTCGCTACAGTACAGAAAATTTTCGTAATACCTGTATAAATACGTATGCAGTTGGTTTCCTGAGTATCAGCTTTTTGTTCGCTCCGAAATGAAATAAAAAGATAAATTCTAGCCGCTATCTTTTCTTGCTTACCTTTTAGAGTCAAAAGATAGTTTGTTGTTTTTTTTTCGTACTTGGACCGCTGCTCTAATACATAGCTTGCAAGTTCAAATCCAACGCTCATACCTTCTTCGCTACATTAAGACTTAAATACCCGGTAATTACGGAAGAATTTAATTAACAGTCGGTATTTTTTTTCATTCACATGACCCGAACAAGGTGTTAGTCGAACTTACGTAGTCTTTAATTTCTTTTCACTCTCGACTTGAGACGAGTATGTGGAATCGCTTTTATTGCAGAAGACGATCTAAGTGGTGTGATTTTAGCTTTGTATTGTTTTAGTCCATGCAGGTAGGTTGAGATATGGTGAAAATTATTAACGGATTGTTTTATAGTATTTCTTTATCAATGGAAATAATCATAAGTAAAACAATTGCTTACAATTAGAAAGATGAAGGTGTTGGATCTGCCATTGAACACTGTTTAATAAACAATTGGAGTTTTGATACATTTACGTATATTACATTAATATATTTTATTATTATACTAGCGATCCCTCGCGTAAGAATCGCAATAATATGCAATTTTTGAGAATGTAGTTAGTATTGCATTATGTGGGATACATAATTTGCATAGTTTAATGGCTCTTTGAACTCAATGTTTTGTATTTTGTTGGACTTGGCACTTTTTTTCATGTGGAAGTAATAAAGCAACACTCACCGCAAAACCAGATTTTCGGACACGAACGTTGACATGTTTGATGACGCACAACAAAATGTTATAAACTCGATAAAGAAATGTCGTTCAGTGGACTAGATGCGCCATGACAGCAGATTTATGGAGAATATTTGCTTTTGTATATGTGACTACGGATACTTGAGTAACGCCACCTTTTGTAAAACGCTACGAATTAATTCCAACCCCTAATATTTTAAATTGCAAATCACTAACATTCACATTTTTCATGAAAATCAAATTTTTTAATAGTTGTGAAATTGTGTCACATTGTGTGAGGAGCCGGGAGGGGGGGGGGGGGGGGTAGAAGGAGAAAAGTTAGTCAGTTTTGCAAATTAAAAATTTAGTACAAAATTTGATTTCGATAAATGTTATGTTTACTGAAAAAATTGGTTTATAGTATTTCATGAAAAAGTGCAGTTTGTATGGGAGGTGGTGGAAGGAGTGGACAATTAAATAATTTGTATACCATATATCACATTTATGATAAAAACAATACATTCTCAACATTAAAATATTAGCTCTTATAGTTTTGAAGAAAATTTTTATTATATAGTTTTGAAAATGAGTTATTTTGTATGGGAGGGGTTGAGGGCGTGAGGCGGTTGAAATAAAACCAAAAGCAGAGTAAAGTGTGAAAGTATTATTACATTCGGTTCAGTCATTTTTAAGTTAAATCCGGACAGACAGACGGACAACAATCTTAAAAAAGTGTTTTTATGCTTAGTTATGGGCGAAATAATGCAAAATACTAACTTGTATAGCAATTTATAAATAAATAACAGGCTGACACTATGACTTGCAATAAGAATTCTGGGATTCAGCGGTGCCGTGACATCTCTATTGGTTTTGCTGTTGTGATTTCTGTTGACTTGAAATAGTGAGCATTCAGTCAGTATAACATATGCATCACAGACCTGGTAGTGTTTCAATCACTAATTAACCAGTAAGGAGACTTGCGAATGTTTTGGTTTACGTTTCGAAACCGACATTTATTTCCTCTCTGGATTTTTATTTCAGCTTTGGATGGATACCAAACTTGGTGGGGATTTACAAGTTTTACAAATATCTCAAGCTTTATAAGCGACCAATGCTATTAAGGAAAATGAAAAATGTAATTTTATTGACGGATTTTACGGCCTGCCGAAGTAGTGGACAATTCCGTCTCGATTATTGGTGCCCTATGCTACTGGGGGTAATTCCTCTCTGATATTATGATTGTCAGGTATGTAATCCCTCCATCCTTCAGCCTTGTGCCACGCTGTAGTAATAAAGATATATCCATGGCGGCGGTGATTTCTAATGATGAATGATTTGACAAACCATGCCATGAGTGGCTCGTTCTTCAATCTTTCTTCAAAACTTTGTCGAAAATTTTGCAGTTTGAGATTAAATAAACTGCCAACAAGCCGGTCGTAACTTGGGCAGGGCTCTTATTATTATTATTATTATTATTACTATTAGGGGAACGCGTGAGAGCACTGCGACCTTCTTGGCCTATTGTGCGTTTATAGCCCCTTCACCATATTATAACTCAATAGCTTTAGCTAATTTGAGAATCTTTAAGGGAGCCGTATTGGCTAGTTCTTCCGTAGAAAGGAAACCCTTTCCAAGAAGACTATGTCTTTTCCTAGCTACTGCTTTACACTGACATAGGATGTGTACTGTCGTTTCTGAGTCCTCGAGACAAAGGCGACAAATGTCGGTTTCAGTTAAGCCCATATTTTTGAGGTGGTGGTTTACTCCACCCCGTCATTAGGCCGATTAGAGTACTAATATCCTTCTTGCTGAATTTTAGAATATCCTCCACGTTGTTTTTTTGTGGTAGGATCACTTTTTTTTGAATTGACAAGCCTGGAAGTCTATTCCAGTAAATTTTATGTTCTTTTTCTACCAACTTTTTGAGTATGGGGTTAGAGTACCCTTTTCGTTTTCCGCAGAATGGCTCTGGACCAATAAAATTTGTTTCTGCGCCGTTTTCTGCAAGGCGATCAGCCTCTTCATTTCCCTCAATTCCCATGTGTCCTGGTACCCACATTAAGGTTACATCATTCCTTTTCCCCAGGGTGATTAGGTTTTGAAGGCATTACCATACTAACTTCGATCCATATTTATTGGATGCTAGAGCTTTGAGAACCGCCTGACTATCCGATAGGATATAAATGGATCTATTGAGATGAGCTCTCTTTATATTTTCTTGGATGCATAGCTCCATTGCAATTAGTTCGGCCTGGAAGATTGTGACTTCTTTACCGAGTGGTTTTGACACCGAGAAGTTAGGACCTTTGACTCCAGCTCCTGTCCCATCAGAGGTGCGAGAGCCATCTGTATACCAGATGGTTGATCCCTCTACTATTTCAGGTAGCATGAATTGCCAGTCCTTGCGTTCTCTGATTATAACTTTGAAAGGGGTTTCAAAGTTGAATTTTGTCGGCATCGCATCCGATAATGTGGAAGTTATAACCTCTATTTTTGGGTCTTTTAGGATTTTGAGGAAACCTCTAAAATCCCCTGACTTATAATTGTTTTTCTCCTGTATGCGTAAAACTTCTTTGATAGCTTCCTTTTTTATTTGGATATGTATCGGAGGGATGTTAAGGAACATTTCCATTGCCGCTGTCGGACAGGTTTTTATCGCACCTGTGATACCAAGGCAAGCTAGCCTTTGGATTTTTTGTAGCGTAAGCTGTGCTTTCCTTTGTAATATTTTAGTCCACCATATCGTTGATCCGTATGTGTCTATTGAGAGAATGATTGATCTGTAACACCTGTAAATCATTTTGGGCTTTAATCCCCATTTTCTGCCAAATAAGCTTTTACAGGCCCAAAGTGACTTTAGTGCTTTGGCATGAGTCCATCCTATATGTTTGTTCCAGTTGAGTTTGCTATCCAGTATAACACCTAGATATTTTACCTCATCTCAAAAAGGTATTATTGTTCCATTTATTGAAGGAGGTACAATGTGGTTTTTTCTTCTATTTGTGAATGGTACTATCTCAGTCTTACTTGGGTTAATGTTCAAGTTCTTAGACTGACACCAGTTCACTATCACTTCTACGGTCTGGAAAGTCAATGTTCTATCACCTAGATCCGTGGTTGTCATTCGGCTCTTTACCATGGCGTGTATCTGTTTTATTGTGGCAGTTTCCAAATCCTAACTGCCGCTATTATGGCTTCGTGGGGAGTATTGTCAAATGCTCCTTCTATATCTACCAATGCGCAAAGGGCAATTTCTTTATAGTCTTTTGCCTTTTCGATTTGTCTTACCAAACCACGAATGGCTGACTCTTATGTGAATGTCCACTAACTTCTCCATCGTTTTGATGAAGGAGGTAAGGCTTATAGGGCGGTATGACTTAGGCTGATCAATGGAACGATTCCCTGACTTCGGTACAAATACCACCCTCGCTTTCCACTAGATTTTTGGGATGTATCCCTTTACTGAATTTATGAAGGTCGGTGTGATACCTTTATTTGTTATATCTAGGTTGTTAGTAGTAAGGAACTCCAAAAGTGACTCACCTCTTTTGTTGATATCACTACTTCCCCAGATAGAGTGGTGTGCGTTGGCGTCACAGCCCAGTATTACCTGTAATTTGTCGGGTTCTGCTGTATTTCACTAGTTCCATGACGCCATGAGGTGGAGTCTCTAACTCCTCACCAGGAAAGTATGCTGAGGCTATTATTACCTCTTGAATCCCTCCTGCCTTTGGTATTTTCACCAATACAGCTACTAGATCTGTTCTAATGGAACTTGGAATATTTAGGTACTTAATTTCAGATGATATAAGAAGTGCCGCCCTTGGCCTCTCGTTTCTTTTGTCATAAATCAACTTACCAATTTTATGTGGAACTCCAATAATTTTACCCTGCACGGCTGGTTCTTGTAGGAGGGCAACATGGAATTCCTCTCTTGCAAATCTCCACGTCAGTACGTCCATGGCCGCTGCTGCACGATGAAGATTTGCCTGAATAACTTTAATGCTTTTCAGGCTTTGGCCATCGTCGGTGGATTGCGGCTTGCCGCTTCTGACCTCCTTAGCCTTAGGGTGTAGAGTCACACTTGAGAACTTATACCAGACTCGGTGCCCCTTCTGTTTAAGCCCCTCCATCGATTGGCCGTCGATGGAGAAGGTTATGATTGTATTTGTGCCCTCTTTCCTTCTACTAAGGACTTTCCAATTTTAGGCGCACAAACCTACGTTTGAGAGTCGATGAGGGTTGTGATTTTCTCTGTCGAGTCTTCTTCTTGGGGGAAATATCCCGTGACTATCTCTAATCGCGGAATATCCTCCTCCCGGACCGCCCTGATGGTGGTGGAGTCATCCGGCTGTTCTTTCAAGCCACGATGCGGTTTGTTCGTCTCCGCACACAATTAGCATCCATCCTGGCTTGAGGCTAAATCCACAAAATTGTGGGGTTATTCCTTCTATGGCTGCTGTTGGAGTGCTGTCCAGGATAGATTTTTGGATTGCAGCTAGCTGCTCTGGAGTAAGTATTTTGAGCGGATGCTCGGTGTGTATAATACCCATCTTTACTCCCTGAACCGCGTCCCTTTAGCTTATGCCCGACGTGGATGGCTGAGCATCTTTGCCGGTCTATGCATGATTTTATTCGCGTTCTTCTGCTTTTTATTTACATTTCCGGCGGCTGGCGGTGTTGTTGATGAGGTCCTACCTCTTTTTGTCGCCATTTTCTGTGCCGGTTCCAGTGTGCTTTGCATTGGCATGCAGGCAAGGTCGTATGCTTCGTTTGGGTTTTTCCCGTGGTTGCGGTGGTACATATACCGTCTTCTAGCAGCCCCGCTTAACCTCTTTTTTTTCTCTGTCAGACTCAACTGCTTCAGCTCTGCTAATAGCAGTTGTTCGTCTGATTGTGTTTTTTTTTGCGGTTTTGCTATCCGCTCTTAGTGGTGGTCTTATATGCTTTTTATGGGCCGAAGGATTACCCTCTACAGTCAAGTCAAGCATAGTTTTTGGAGGGGTGCTTGTTCCACTACCCACTTCCGTTGCGTTATTAACCGCGTTTGTGATGCATTGGGGGAAGCATCAGCCCCTTGTTTGTTTTTGTTATTAAAATTTTTATTCATGTTCCCACGAGTAGCGCGAGAAAGTAGAGTCACCCCTAGCAGAGCTCCGCATTACTAGGGGAAGGCTAATTAAAACTGGAAGTCACCATGTATCCAGAGTTCGCATATTAATGGTTAGTTACCCACTAATCATTCATCCATTGGCATATGCTGTTCCACCGTGGATTAGGGGAATTTTATATACGAGGTTTACTCCTCTAGCGTCGTACTTTATAACGGTCACCATATAGGTAGTAAGTACACCTGCGAATCACTACAGGGATAAATCCCCTTGTAACCATAAAGCTTCTTGAGAACTGCCTGAAACATGACCAGTCCAGATTTTAATAGGCTCCATGCTGTGATAGGATACGGAACCGACAGCTAGCTGAGCGATTTAAGTCCCCCCATCACATCCGCCAAAGACCATAGATAGGATACGGAGCCGACAGTTATCTGTTCGACATGTTCCCCCTATCTTGATAGGATACGGAGCCGATAGCAAGCTATTCGACTTATTCCCCCCTATCTGTTGATCTTTTAGTATTACCCAGTCTGCACCACGTGGAGGCGATCTACTCAACAAACCTGGGCAGGGCTGTTGTAAATTTAACATTAAATTGTGGATACGATCAATAGCTCCAGTACATGTAATCAATATTTCATTATTTTATTTATGCAAGTTTGGGTTCTAACGATGGGAAACGTTAGGGATAAAGGTGGGCGGATGTTAATAGTTTTTTAATTGATTGCCTGAATCACGTCCAATATTCTCTGTATAGAATATCAGTTTCATAGACGAAGTTATTATAGAATTTTCTTAAGATTCGGTATATTTTGCATTCACGAAACCAAAAATTTGTATGGGAGGAGGTAAGGGAATCGTAAAAATTGTGATGCAGTTTTATTTTGTTTCACTTGTAAGGTGCTCATACAAAATTTCAAGTTCGTAGCTTTTAATTTGTTGGATATTAGTTAATTTAATGAAATTTGTCGAAATCATACGTTTCTATGGGAGGGGTAGAAGAGCAGGCGCGATCTCAAAACTTTTGAGGTAATTTCTTTTCAACTATTTCTAAAAGTTCTTCCGCAAAATTTTAAATCCGTAGCTTTTAACAGTTAGGTGATAATTGATTTCTTAAAAATGGTCAAAAAATAATTTTGTATGGAAGTGGGTAAAACATTTGAAGGTATTCGACCAGTTATACATATTTCATACATTTATGGATTTTTTTTAAATGCATTGTGCAAATTTTCAAGGTTCTCCCTTAAAATATCATTATCATCAAATTTTCAGTTTTTTGTGTTTTTTTTTAAATGCGCACGAAATACCTTGCGCGTGGGGTTCGGGGGTCCGTGTATAACAATTGTGTTATTATTTTTGTTCTATGTATATCAAACAGATGTATCCACATGCAGAATTTAAACTTTGTATTTTTCAGCCCTAAAAAATCACTCAAAGTTTTCGATACTTTTTCTTTACACCCCCTTACACCTCCTAACTTAAAATGTTTACCAAAATTAAAACCTATGTAGTTCTATAATCTGACAATTTTCGATTTGAAATCTCACTCAGTTTTGAGATCTAACGATTTGAAATTTTGGAAAGTGGACCATTTTTGAAATGCTCCTCATTTCCCCCGCTACTGCTGTGATCAAATTTTATATTTTTATATTTTTCTTGTATTCTGGTAGTATAACTTGTTACACGTTTTAAGTTTAAAATATATAGCTTAAGAGATAGTTGAGATATTTATTTTTAAGTGTTTTTCTTTCATGTCAATTTTAGTGCTTTCTTTGCAACGACACATGTCCGTAGCTTTCCTGGTTTGGGTCCATGTGCTGTTGTAGAGTGAAGGTAGCCGCTCTACTGTGATTTGCTTAAACCACTCTGAGCATGCCGAATACGAAGGCTGGCCGCATCTGGTTTCCGGAGTTTGTAGTGAATTAAGTTGAGTCCTTCTGAAACCAACTACTCTAACCTGCATATTGACTTTCCACTCATCCGCAACTTGTCCCAAGAATAATAAAGTTTCGCCCGACTTGTTGGCAGTTTATTTTTATTTCACATGAAACACCTCGTGCAGGTTAGGGCCCCCTTCGGTGGTTAACAGTTATACTTCAAATTATTATTTTTTCTCTATGTAGGTATATTAATGCATACATCCAGCACGTACAAAATTTGAACTTTGTATCTTTTACCACAGAATTAAAAAAATACTCAAAGTTTTCGGTTTTTTGGCTCACTAACTTCAATTTTTTACCACCATTATAAGTAATAAACTGCCAACAAGTCGGGCGAAACTTTACTATTCTTGGGACAAGTTGCGGATGAGTGGAAAGTCAATATGCAGGTTAGAATGGTTAGGGAAGGCTAAGTGAAAGGGAGTTCTTGGGCAGGGCTGTTGTCAATTTAACAATATTTCATTCGTTTCTGCAAGTTTGGGTTTTTATGAGGAGAAGAGGAGGGGTAATAGTAAGGGTGGGTGGATGTTAATAGCTTTTTAATTAATTGCTTGAATCACGTCCAATATTCTCTGTATAGAATGTGTTTCATAGACGAAGTTGCATAGAATTTTCATAAAATTCGGTGTATTTTACATTCACGAAACCGAACATTTGTATGGGAGGGGGTAGAGGAGGTAGGGGAATCGTAAAATTTCATGTGTAGTTTTATTTTGCTTCTCTTGTGAGGCGCTTGTATAAAATTTGAAGTTCGTAACTTCTAGTTTGTTGGGTATTAGTTGATTTAATGAAATTGGTCGAAATCATGGTTTTGTATGGGAGGGGGTAGAAGGGCAAGCGCGATTTCAAAACTTTTAAAGCAACTTCATTTGAATTATTTTTATGAGTTTTTCTGCAAAATTTGAAATTGATAGCTTTTAAGAGTTAGCTGACAACTTATTTCTTAAAAATGCTCGAAAAAATAATTTTGTATGAGAGGGGGTAGAGGAGGGGAATCGTAAGACTTGTGATGCAATTTTCTTTCTTTTCTGTTGAAAGATGCTCGTACAAAATTTCAAGTTCGTTGCTTTTAATTTGTTGATTATTAGTTGATTTAATGAAATTGGTCGAAATCATACTTTTGTATGGGAGGGGGTAGAAGGGCAAGCGCGATTTCAAAACTTATAACGTAATTTCATTTCAACCATTTTTTTAAGTCTTTGTGCAATATTTGAAATTTATAGCTTTTAAAAGTTAGGTGATAATTGATTTTTTAAAAATGGTCGAAAAAATAATTTTATATGGGAGGGGGCAGAAGTTTTAAAGGTTTTCGACCAGTTAATATTTCATATATTTAGGGATTTTTTTTAAATGCAGTTTGCAAATTTTCAAGTTTCTACCTTAAAATGTCACTCAAAAATTTTCAGTTTATGTGTTTTTTCAATGCACATGAAACACCTTGTGCACGTTAGACCGGGGGGGTCGGTTTATAACAATTATGGATCAAGTTATTATTATTTTTCTATGTACATCAAATAGACGTATTCACATGCAAAATTTAAACTTTGTATCTCTCAACACAGTTCTAAAAAAATCACTCAGAATTTTCGACATTTTTGCTTATCACCTCCCTCCCCTTTCACCACCCAACTTAAGATTTTTACCAAAATTAAACATTATGTAGTTCTACAATCTGACAAATTTTTGATTTGATATCTGTACCCTTTTTTGAGATATAAGGATTCGTAATTTTGAAAAGTGCGCCATTTTTGAAATGCTCCTTATTTCCGCCCACTACTAATTCTTCAACATGTTATTTTTTTTTTGTATTTTCCTAGTATAGCTTAATATAAGTTTCAAGTTTCAATTACATAGCTTAAGAGATAGTTGAGATATTCATTTTTAAGTGTCGTTCTTTGCACCCCCCCTGACCCTCCCCCTTACAAGAATTAACCACTCTGTAAGTTGATTCCGATGGAACTATATGCCACCTTGACTGTCCCAAAATATAAAATTTTTTATAATAAGTAATTTCGAAGATATAATCATGTGAAAAAACAATTCGGCCGACAATTTGTTTTTAGCCCCCCCTTTTCGGACACCAATGGATAAAAAAATTAAATTATTTTTAGAAGTTGTCCCACAAACCCTTCTATATGTGTGTTAAGTTTTAGCTTCCTAGCTATTGCCATGGTTGAGATATTTGAATTCGTATTTTTTGGCTTAAGCGCTTTCCCCGCCTCCCCCTGAACCCGTATACCCCCCAAAATGGGTATCCGCCTGAGATCCGCAACTATCTACAATCCTTCGAAAAATGAACTTTCTATCTTGAAGGGTTTGGGAGTTAATGTGCGCTGAGCGTACACGTCGGCGTACGGCGGACGGCGGACGGCGTACAGACAGACGGATTTTTTTTTGTGCATTTTTCGGCTAATTTAGTCATGAAACGCGAAAAAACAAAATTTCAGGGTAGCAAATTTTTTTTTTTTTCCAAGTCGATCACAATACTTTATTATTAAAATAATAAAGAAAAATCACAAAACTTAAAATTGTTGATTGAAATTTTAAGATACATACTTCAAAATTTGGAAAACTCATTTAAAAAAGTGCATAAAAGTTGAAGTTTGACTGGCCGATTACTTTCAAGACTTCTACCCTTCCCATACAAAAGTATTTTTTCGATCAATTCTAAGAAATCAGTTATCACCAAACTACTAGAAGCTATCAACGTGAAATTTTGTACAAGCACACGAAGAATATTTAAAACAAATTTGCAAAATTCTCCTTTCCCTTCTACCCCTTCCATTCAAAATTATGATATCAAACAATTTCATTAAATCAACTAATAACCAACAAATTAAAAGCTACGAACTTGAAATTTTGTTCGAACACCTTTCGAGTGAAACTTAATAAAATTGCATCACAAGTTTTGCGATTTTCCATCTGCTCTACCACCGTTAAGCGAGATTACTTATGGAATGCTTTGCGTAGGAGAGGTATTCCAGATAAGGTCATAGCAATTATTAAAGAATCCTACGAAGATGCAAGGTGTCGCGTCTTGCATAGAGGAGAGCTGTCCGAGAGCTTCCCTGTGCAAACGGGTGACCGACAAGGCTGCATATTATCACCAGCCGTGTTTCTGGTGGTAATAAATGACATCTTGAAAGCTGCACTGGAATGTGGTGAAGGTAAAGTTCTTCAATGGAGACTATTTAACATCTGAAGCCACCTTGATTATGCTGATGACGTGTGTTTGCTTGCACATAACCGTTCGGACTTAGAGTCAAATATTCGCTCGTTACATTCTAACTGCAAAAAGTCGGGACTGAAAATAAATGTGCGTAAAACCAAGTACATGCACATGGGTTCGAAAGCAAGCACACCGATTGTTCTTAACGGACAGGATGTGGAAGAGGTGCAAGATTTTTGCAATCTCGGAAGCATTGTCAGCATGGACGGCGGAGCCGAAAAGGATGTTGAGGCTCGGCTAAATAAAGCTCGTCAGGCCTTCGGTATCCTTTCCCCTTTCTGGAGGTTAAGAGAGATCTCCCTTGGTACGAAGCTGCGAGTTTTTGACGCATGCGTCAAATCCGTGTTGTACTACGTGGAAAGTGACAGTTCGACTTACCAAGAAACTACAGACTTTCGGGAACCAATGCCTCCGAAGCATTTTAGGAATATTCTGGCCAGAAGTGATGTCCAACGACGAACTTTGAAGTACAACTGGCCAGACTAAAATAGGTATTGAGATTCAAAGGCGGAAGCGGCAGTGGATCGGTTATACTTTGAGGAAACCAGAGCGAAACATCGACAAACAGGCTCTGGATTATAATCCTCAAGGAAGACGTCGGGTTAGTCGACCATGTAACACTTGGAGCCGAGCGCAGTTGACCAGGAAGCCAATAAACAAGTCCTGGCAACAGCTTAGGATCGCGCCTTGTGGATGAGAATTGTTTCTATTCTCTGCCCCTATAGGGGGTCTTAACAGAAATTTGATTGATTGATTGATCTACCCCCTCCCATACAAATGTCTGGATTCGTGTATATAAAATACACCGGATTTCATAAGAATTCTAAGCAACTCCATTTATATGTATGTAAAACTAGCATTCTATACAGACAATTTAGGATGTGATTCAAGCAATCAATTAAAAGCTTATCAACACCCATGCTTTTTACGCTCCCCTCCTAGGTTTACAAAACGTTCTCAACTGACCTTTTTGACACCCATGCAATGCAGTTCCAGTTTACAGCTCCATTTTTTGTTTGCTATGCATATTGCATTGATAGGATGATTTTTGAACACTCTCCATATCCAGTCGTTTCGGAAGTAAACCAAACAGAGTTATGTGAGTTAGTAGACTTTTCAGAGAGTGGGATCGATGTTCGCAATATTCTCTTTATTTGATCAACCTTTTTGTTGAAAGGATGTACCAGAGCTGTACTGGCCTGGAATTTTACGCAGTCACTTGCTAAAATCCATGTAGCTAAGTGATCGTTGCTCTCTGAAGAAGCTGCCTTATCCCAATGCAAATGCCAACAAAAAGATGGTTTCCGCTGGTCGGTATTTTCTCGAGAATTTCCGTTGTTGGCCGAATGCCATCTTCTCTGCATATATTGATTATTGTGATGGGAGGGTTGAGTGGGGTTGGCTGGATCCAAACTACGAGTATTAAATAGGACCAAAGTATCAGGATGTTTCCTAGCACTGGCAAATATTTTGTTTTATCACAACGTAAAGATCAATCTATTTAATAATAAGAAGATTCAAAACAGGACAAGCAAGCAAAACAGAAAGCGATTTACTAAAATAAGATAAGATTTCGCAAATTATTTTATAATAAACTTAAAAAAACTATTTCGGTGTCGAAAAACTATTTTTTCAGTCAAAACAGTGGATTTCTTCGAGCAGTCCGTCGAATTATCCATGTTATCTCTCTTTTAAAAATAATGAAAACATGGATCTTACAATTAATTTCAGGGGATTTGTCTAAAACCAAAATTATTCCGCTCTTGTCAAATTGAACTGTCGTTTAATTTGACTTCGTAGCTTTCATAGTTCTCAAGAAAATTGATTAATTATGTTTTTGAAATTGTGACACTTGGACGATTTGAAAACTTTTTATCAACATTGTTATCACCACGCTGTGTTCCAATTTTAAATTCGATACGTTTCATATGTTTGAACGGGAAATTGTTTTCTTGAATTTCTAACATTGAAATTTGAGTGAGAGGTTTAGAAGGAGCTTGTGGATTGAAGCACAATTTTTCGACATCATTGGTATTAAAATCGTTAAATCTTTTTCAAATTTTCAAGTTAATATCTTTGGGAATCTCGGAGAAAAATAATTATTTTGAATTATCAAAATTTTGAGAAGTTCGTATGACATCTAGAGTATAACTAGTCCATTTATTGAACTGATTTCAGTCCTAAATTATTTTCCTTTTAAATTGAATATGTTACGGTGTTGATTTCTTTAAAAAAGCATCCCATCGCATCAGATTGTAAGCCATACCTCGCCCTATTTGCCACTTGCATCCAAATCAATAAATCGATTCAATTCCTCCTAGAATTCAATTGAATTTCTACACTTTCTTTTTGTGTGAAAAACGCCCTCAGAAAATGTGATCCTTTATTTTCGCATAGTCTCTGAGTGTTTGTATGTATGTGTGTACTGAACTCTGGCACGAGCTAAAACGTTTTATATGGCAGTAGCTACATGGACTTAATGTCTACTAAAATTTCAGTACCTCAGTAAATATGTCAACCCGAAGCTAACCAGGTCAGAGGTCACATGGTGCAGAAGATTGCACCACAACAGTTCTCGCATATCGACCAAGGGCTTCCTGTTCAAAATGCGCTATGAAACAGAGAAAGCCATAAAATTTAAACCTACCCTAACATGTTTTAGGACTTTCCCAATTTTTTTGCTTTCAT
This sequence comes from Chorisops tibialis, assembly GCA_963669355.1. Classification (NCBI taxonomy): domain Eukaryota; kingdom Metazoa; phylum Arthropoda; class Insecta; order Diptera; family Stratiomyidae; genus Chorisops; species Chorisops tibialis. The sequence continues at coordinate 162,121,994 of OY770263.1, read as the reverse complement.
TCCCGATAGGTTAGACTAAATATACGGGTGAGAAAATGAATATGAAAAAATTCACGAGATTTCACTAATATCTCAAGTGATATACGATCTTACGTGTAGTCCTAAGACATTTGTATAAATTTCTTCATCACGCAATATCCCGCTGGACTAGTATCATAAAGCCGTTGCATGGAAATCGACCAAAGAAGATCCACAGGAGCTCTACGAACGCTGCGGGACACTGACAGCAATTAGGCCGTAAAATTTATTAGTCCGGTCGTCGTACACGCTTGTATCTTTTCTGCTGGGACCCGATGATTGCGACGGGGTGCTGTGCAGTGGTGACAATTTGCCACCGAGCCAGTTTTAAAATGCCATTGGTCCCCGGTTCAATTCTCTGCTCCTGGACGACCTATTGTAAGGCACTTGACACGTGATTTAATGCCGATTTGATGTAATTAGGAGGCTATCATTGGAGTGAAATATTTGGGTTTTTTTTATAAAGGGGAACTCACTGTTTCAGGTTAAAAATTTTAGGTACTTTCAGATAGATTTAGATTCGAAAATAGCGATTAATGTCTATTTTTGATATTTTCAAAAACGAGCCCGAAAATTTATGGTCTGCTTAGATACAGTAGAATACAATACATAGTGCATTTGAAGATAAGGATAACCTCTTTTAAAGATAATAGTCTATGCACATTTTCTAGCAATATCCAATGAAATTTGTATGTTTTGACACTTTTAGTATCGCTTAGTCCAAACCAAAAGTTGATCGTTTAACAGTGCACGCGTTTGCATATGCCTGGAGATAAAAGTTAAACATAGCGATCATTTTGAAGTTTTGTTGTCTTCAGTTGTAGATAATAACAATGATTTTTGTCATAGATGATCTCGAATTTCGTGAATATCTAATAACTTAAAAGAAAGATGTACCTATACCTGGAATATTTGGAGTACATATAAAAAGTGTACAAGTATGGGCTATGATGTCCAATCTGAAGATGGAAAAACTCAAAATTTCGAAAATTTTGGCGGTAAACTGTATCAAGATTAATTTTCGAAGTCGTTAATTTTGATCTTGAACAATTCAAAATGGACCATATTTCCATTTCTTCATATTTCGTTTAAATACTCCGAAAGTGCAGATAAACTGAAAACAACAAAACTGTCTGTCAACAAAATCTTCTTTAATATTGTAAGAATCTTTCAAGAGTGCAACTAACCCGCGCGGATCCCTATATCGTATTCGCGCTTTATCGTCTTAAACGTTAACTTAACAGACTTTGCTGTTAACTCGTTAAATTATGCATGTCGAGATGTTAACCAGATATCATCGATAAATGGACGCGATGTCATTAATTTATTTAAAAGTCTGTACGTTTCATGTTACAACAACGTCTTGGCTTGTGATCGGGGTTCTGGGGTCTTAAGAGAGCCCGCCATGTTCATTGGGATTCACCATTTATTTATTTATTTCTTTTTTTTTTTTGTATGAACAAATTTTTTTCTCTTGCTTTCGTTTTACTCGATTTGTATCTATAACGTAAGTTTTGTTTTATTGCCTTTGGTTTGTGGGCCGAGCTGTAGCTTGAGAATTATTCAAAAGTTTAACCTTCTCGGACCCCCAATTGGTCAGTCCGGAGTGTGGCTCTCGGAAAAACTTTGTTTGGGATGGGAATAATTTTTGAGCTAATCGAATAACATTTTTTTTCTTTTTTATTTATCTCTTTTTATTTTGTTGATTGAGATTCAGGTGAGAGCAGAAGAAAGAAAAGGTGTGTGTTTGCTTAGTAGCCCCCGATCGGGAGGAAGACATATTTTAAGACATGTCCAATTGGTCTGTCTCGAACGTTAAGATATCGGAAGTGTTTTCGATTTTAATGTGTGGATTGTTTTCTCGTTGTTTGAGATGGTAATAAGTTTATTTTTGAGGTTAATACAAGAATTTTTTTTTGGAAATAACTGAATAAATTTGTGACTCCCTTGTTTTTTGTAACGATTGTGTCAACACGGTAGGGAGATAAATTTTGTTAGATTCGAGAGGGTGTAAGAGTGGTAGCGTGGAAGAATTTGGGAATTGTTAAAGACGTGGGAATTTTTGTGATTTCAAGGGTGTAGATGTTTTTAAAAAATTTTGGAAGCTACCTCTTGTACAATTGAATGAAATCTATGATGTCGGTGATAAAGAAATTTTTGGATGATCTTAACAAACAAATTCACTGACATAAAATCATTAATACATAGTATTTGAAGGGCAACAATAATATAAAACATCTCACGTGCTTGAACTTTGAATCATTTAGAAGACAGAAAGAAACCTTCCAGCTTAGATTCGAAACCTTGCAATTAAGTTTATTTAGGCCATTGAACATATGATCCATTTACTTCTTCATTCTTATAATAAAGTATTGTCATCGAGACAGAAAAAAAGTGCTACATTCAAATTTAGGTTTTCCGCATTTCATAACTAAATTAGCCTAAAAATGATAATAAAAAAAAATCCTTCAGTAATCCGTACGCCGTACGTGTACGCTTAAACGTCATTCCAAGACTCATATCTCCGAAAACTTTAAAGATATTGAATTATTTTTTGGGTGAATTTTAGATTGGATGGGAATCTTGCATTGTTTAAGTTTTGGGGAGTATGGAGTGAAAGGGGTGGCGGAGGGAAGAGTTAAGATCGAAATTTGTGATTGCTTATATCTCCACTACGAATACAGCTACAAAGATGATGCTTTACATTCGGGTATGTCGATTTATGGGAAAAAACGTGAAAGTAAATTTAATTTTTTTATCCAATTTGGCACGAAAACCAATTGTCGGCCAAATTTTTTTTTGTCATATTTCTGTCTTTGAAATTACTTAACAGAATGAGTTTTTAATTTTACGACCAAATAGGTGACTCTCACGCCAACCTTAATCAACTTAGAAAGAGGCCAATACTTTTTAGGGAGAGGGTCAAGGGCGAAGGGTGCAAGTTGATAGCTTTTAATGGTTCGGTGATAATTGATTTCTTAAAAATGGTCGAAAATATACTTTTGTATGAGAGGGGGTAGGAGTTTCGGAGGTATTCGACCAGTTAATATCTTAAACTTTTAATCTTTTTTTTTTTAAATGAATTTGCAAAATTTTCAAATTTGTAGCTTAAAATTTCTCTCAAAAATTTCGAATTTTTTTTAATGCACGTGAGGTGGTTATGGCCCCCTTTAGGTGGTTATGGCCCCCTTTGGTGAATAAGAGTTTTGGTTCAAATTAATATTTTTTCTTTATGTATATCAAATGGATGTATGAGGGAATCGAACGTAGACAAACACCCCCCTTCTTTATAAAATTTCAATATAATACCTGTTTTGAATTTTGAAATATATCGGTTTAAAATTTTGAAAAATGCACCATTTTACTTTATTATTATAATAATAAAGTATTGTGATCGACACAAAAAAAAAAAAAAGTTTGCTACCCTGAAATTTTTTTTTTTCGCGTTTCATGACTAAATTAGCCTAAAAATGCAAAAAAAAAAAATCCGTCTGTCTGTACGCCGTCCGCCGTCCGCCGTACCCTGACGTGTACGCTAAGCGCACATTAACTCCCAAACCCTTCAAGATAGAAAGTTCATTTTTGGAGGGATTGTAGATAGTTGCGGATCTCAGGCGGATACCCATTTTCGGGGGTATACGGGTTCAGGGGGAGGCGGGGGGAGCGCTTAAACCGAAAAATACGAATTCAAATATCTTAACCATGGTAAGAGCTAGGAAGCTAAAACTCAACATTAATATAGAAGGGCTTGTGGGACAACTTTTGAAAATAATTTAATTTTTTTATCCATTGGGGTGCGAAAAGGGAAGGCTTAGAACCAATTGTCGGCCGAATTTTTTTTTCAAATGATTATATCTTCGAAATTACTTATCGTAACAAAACCATTTTTAGAGACCGTTAAGGTGGCATATAGTTTCATCGGAACCAGCTTAGAAAGCGGTTAATTATTGTAAGGGGGAGGGTCAGGGGGGGTGCAAAGAAAAACACTTAAAAATTAATATCTCAACTATCTCTTAAGCTATGTAATTGAAACTTAAAACTTATATTAAGCTATACTAGGCAAATATAAAAAAAATATAACATGTTGAAATAATAGTAGTGGGGGGAAATGGGGAGCATTTCAAAAATGGCGCACTTTTCAAAATTACAAATCCTTATATCTCCAAAAATAGTACAGATATCAAATCAAAAATTTGTCAGATTGTAGAACTACATAATAGTTAATTTTGGTAAAAATTTTAAGTTGGGAGGTGTAAGGGGAGGGAGGTAAGAAGCAAAAATATCGAAAACTTTGAGTGATTTTTTTAGGGCTCTGGTAAAAGATACAAAGTTAAAATTTTGCATGTGAATACCTATATTTAATCCACATAGAAAAATAATAATAACTTGATCCATATTTGTTATAAACCGACCCCCCCGGTCTAACGTGCACAAGGTGTTTCATGTGCATTGAAAAAAACACATAAACTGAAAATTTTTGAGTGAAATTTTAAGGTAGAAATTTGAAAATTTGCGAAATGCATTTTAAAAAAATCCCTAAATATACGAAATATTAACTGGTCGAAAACCCTTAACACTTCTACCCCCTCCCATACAAAATTATTTTTTCGACCATTTTCAAGAAATCAATTATCGCCTAACTATTAAAAGCTATCAATTTGAAATTTTGCATAACAACTAACAAAAATAATTAAAATGAAATCGCGTTAAAAGTTTTAAAATCGCGCTTGACCTTCTACCCCCTCCCATACAAAAGTATGATTTCGACTAATTTCATTAAATCAACTAATAACCAACAAATTATAATGCTACGAACTTGAAATTTCGTACGAGCACCTTGCAATAAAAATGAAAGAAAATTGCATCACAAGTTTTACGATTCCCTTACCTCCTCTACCCCCTCCCATACAAAATTATTTTTTCGAGCATTTTTAAGAAATCGGTTATCAGCTAACTCTTAAAAGCTATCAATTTCAAATTTGGCATAAAAACTTATAAAAATAATTCAAATGAAGTTGCTTTAAAAGTTTTGAAATCGCGCTTGCGCTTCTACCCCCTCCCATACAAAAGTATGATTTCGACCAATTTCATTAAATCAACTAATAACCAACAAACTAAAAGCTACGAACTTGAAATTCTATACAAGCACCTTACAAGAGACGCGAAATAAAACTGCGTATCAAATTTTACGATTGCCCTATATTCTCTACCACCTCCCATACAAATGTTCGGTTTCATGAATGTAAAATACACCGAATTTTATGAAAATTCTATGCAACTTCGTCTATGAAACACATTCTATACAGAGAATATTGGACGTGATTCAAGCAATTAATTAAAAAGCTATTAACATCCACCCACCCTTACTATTACCCCTACTCCTCCCCTCATAAAAACCAAACTTACAGAAACGAATGAAATATTGTTAACAGTCCTGCCCAAGAACTCCCTTTCACTTAGCCTTCCCTAACCACTCTAACCTGCATATTGACTTTCCACTCATCCGCAACTTGTCCCAAGAATAATAAAGTTTCGCCCGACTTGTTGGCAGTTTATTTTTAATGCTCTCCATTTCCCCCCACTACTGTTATGACCAAATTTTATATTTTTCTTGTATTCCGCTACTTAATATATGTTTTAAGTTTCAATTACGTAGCTTAAGAGATAGTAGAGATATTAGTTTTGAAGTATTTTCCTTGGCACCCCCTGACCCTCTCCATTAGAATTATTGGCCTCCCTTGTAGTAGATTATGGTTGAACTGTGTGCCACCTAATTGGTCTTATAATAAGAGTTTTCGAAGATATAGTCATTTGAAAAAAAAATTCTGCTGACAGTTTGTTTTCAGCCCTCCCCCCCTTTCAAACGCCAATGAATAAAAAAATTAAACTATATTTAGAGTTTGTCCCACACTCCTCTCCATACATATGCTGATTTTCAGCTTCCTATCTGCATTCATAATAGAGATATTAGCAAGTGTAGTTTTTGACTTTTCTCAGGCTTAGGACCAGGATCAGAAACGTCACAATTCTGCAGTACTACGCACCAACTAATACCGCAACACCTAGTGACAAAGAGGAGTTTTGTAGTTCGAGCGTGTTCTAAGAGGTGATGTTATTATCATCTCAGAAGTTATGAACGCCCAGGTTGGCGCTGACAACACTGGGCTATAACACGTCATGGGGAGGCATATTGACCCTTGGGTGGACGCGTCACGACCTTGGATTAAGAGACCCAAGAACGGCGGAATATTTGTGGAGTTTTGTATTACTCAGGAAATGGCCATCGGAAGGACCCTTTTTCCACGCAAGATTCGCCATAAAACATTTTGGGTTTCCCCTCATGGTGATACTTAGAACCAGATCGACCATTTGACTATAAGTCGCCGATGGAGAAGATGTCTCCTCGATGTGCGAGCGAAGCGTGCAGCTGACGTGGGGTGCGATCACCACTTGAAGGCTGCCTGATTGAGCTATCCGATGACCACAAATTCTTCAAATGAAGCGCAAGCTTAATGTAGATAAATTCAGAGACCTTAACAAAACAGAACAACTACTAAACATCTAACCACAACAATCCTCTATTAGGGACGACCTCCCAGATAAGGAAGATATAGTTCCCGCCATTCGGTCAATGGCGGGAAGGAAAGCAAAGTAGATGGACTACCAACCGAACTTCTCAAAGCGGACCCGGAAATAACAGTCGATATACTCCTCCCACTCTTTACTGAGGTGAATGAAGATATACGACTAAATGGAAGGAAGGCGTCATTGTAAAAATTTCGAAGAGGGGCGACCTTCGGGATTGTGGCAATTGGCGTGGTATATGTTTACTTACTGCCGCATCGAAAATCATCTTCTACAACTTCTACAATGGCACTACAGCCCAAATCGGACCTTGGCCTCCTGACCTTCAGGCTCCTTAACATTTTTTCATTATTTATTGTGAAAGGGATGTTAGACCTTCGTACAACCCTCTATCTACGAATTTTTCATTTTCGTAGATTGAGATGACCAAGGTATACCCAAGCGGGCAGTGTGCTGGAATTATACGTCGACCGGGATTTGAACTCACGACCTTCGCATTGTAGACCTACACGCCACCCGCTAGGCTACACCCTAGCTCGGAAATCATGGCTAAGGTAATTCTCAATGAGATTAGTGATGTTTTCGAGAGCACTCTCGAAGTTTATAAGGCTGGATTCCGTATAGGTTCGTCTTTTACCGACTACACAAATACCCTACGGATAATATTGGAGCAGTCAGCCGAAATGGGTTCGCCACTACATCTCATGTTTGTGGACTTCAAAAAGGCTTTCAACAGCGTGAAGCGAGATTACATATTGGATGTGCTATTTATAGATCGACCCCATTTCTTTACTTCATCTTCTGGTAGTGTACCAGCAATGGTTGATATAGTATGAACCGGGTTGTTATCCATCCACCTCACCAATGACATGTTGTCAGTGCTAGTAACAATAGTTGACATTCCTCTTGATAAAATGTATGAACTCACGAGTTTGGCCGCTATTTATTTTGCCACTCGATTTATTCGGAATGTTCCAACTGCCAAAATTTTCAGCTCACGCAAATGACGCATTAGAGGAATACCAGAGAAAAGGATGTCCATAAAGACTTTGTGGATTTGTTCCTGAATGTCATGGCATATTCTTATGACTGAGTCGCCAATTGGACCAAACACAGATTTTCGCTGTTTTTAGCTGCTCCTTCGTACAGCTCGAAGCAAGAGACATACCCTTTGGAGCTCGCCTTGACCCAGGCTTTAAAACCCCACTTCTTTGGTTTGCTTCTGTTTTAAATGACTGTGTCCTTTGAAAAGAATCATCATTTCTTCTATTAACTGATATTCTTCTGGGGCAGCAGCTTTGTGGAATGTATGAAGTACATTGAGAACCAGCCTTACCTTCCAAAATTTATCATTTACTTTTAGACGTTCTTCGTCTGGACTATCTTCAAAGTGAAGGAAACGCTTCATTTCTTCGAAACGATTAAGACCCATACTGTTAGCGATCAAACTCAATCGCAGCCTTTGGTCAGTCGACCAATACAATCTACATTTTTAATATCTGATGACGTATGACAATATTTATTGCAAAAAATATCTGCAAGTCTTCATTGGTCAACTTCCATTCGGGTTTTGACTTTTCGTTAGCTGCATATCTTATACTTTCCTCTCTAGTCAAGTCCATCAAGCTTTGCGGAAAAAAAAATTAAAAACATAAGATAATAGATAATTTTTTTGATTTTAAGAAATTTTGTATTGGAAGTGGTGGAGAGGGTGACAACATTGAACTATTTTTTTCACTTCACGCTAGAGTTGCCACCAAAATGTTTTAGAGAAAATTTAGTAAAATTTTGCAGTATATATGGGAGGTGGTAGAAGGAGGGCGTCTTAATGGCTTTTTAGAAATAATTGAAAACATCATGTTTTTGACATGTTTTAAAGTGCAGATCAGTAGCATTCATACTTTTCTGGAAAATCGACTTTTTGTAAAGTGGTTAAATTGTGTCAGATTGTATGGGAGGAGGTAGAAGGATTGAAACTAATCGTCTAATTTTTTTGGTCTTACTTATAATTCTAAATAAATATTTAGTGCACAATTTGAGCTCGATCAATTTTATGCGTACTGAGTAAATTTTCATGAAAAAGTGCAGTTTGTATGGGAAGTGGTTGAAGGAAGGGAAGGACTCAAATAACTTTTATACAGTAGATTTAAATCATCATGAAAATAGTATATTCCAAATTTCAGATCAATAGCGTTTATACTTTTTGAACAACTTCGTTTATTGTCAAATTACGAAGTTATTTCATTTTGTGTGGGCGGGGGTCGAAGTTGTAAAGTTAATTATCTATTTTTTTTAAAAGCTATGTAGTTCTACAATTTAAAAAAATGTGAATTTGATATCTGCACTCAGTTTTGAAATATAACGGTTTTAAATTTTGGAAAGTGTACCAGTTTTAAAATGCTCCCATTGCTCTCACAACTATTTTGTCCAAACATCATCTTTTTCTCGTATTTCTCTTGTATAGCTTAATATAGGTTCTAAGTTCAATTACATAGCTTAATAAATAGCCGAGATATTGATTTTTAAGTGTTTTTCTTTACACCCCACCCTGACCCTCCCCCTTACAATAATTAGCTTTTATCTAAACTGATTCTAGTGGGTCTATATGCCACCTTAGTAGTCTCAAAATATCAATTTGTTATGGTAAGTAACTTCGAAGATATAATCATATGAAAAAAAAATAAAAATAAAAATTCGGCTGACAATTGGTTTTCAGCCCCCCCCTTTTTTTTGCACCGCAATGGATAAAAAAATTAAATTATTTTTAAAAAATTTTCCCACAAGCCCCTCTACATGTATGTACAGTGGCGTACAACTAATTAGCACACGAACAGAAAAGTCGTTCTTTTCAGGGATCGCTACTTCGTACTCATTATTAAGGCTAACGGTTATTAGGTATTTTCAGAGTATTGCATTTAACACCCGAAAAAAAAAGATCCCGTTTAGCGCATTGTGCATTTAGAAACCAACAAAATTAGTTTAGTAGCATGCGACAACAAATTAGCACGTTCGCGTAGTGGAAGCAATTTGATTGTGAAACGTTAAGGTAATTCAAGATTTTATAATTTTTTCTGTCCGTACTTCCATTTGCCAGTTACACGAAGTGCATTGGGCTATATTTCAGAATAATATATCAGTGCTGTAATGGGCAAAAACAAAAGCTGCTCATAAGATGTTCGCACAATAATAATCGATGCAGTGAACAGAAAGGAAAGCATTTCCACCATCGCGAAACTGCGAAAACTGCTCAAGAGAGATGGTGTATAATGCAATTAAGCACACAATTGATCATGGCACCATAAGGAACGTCAAAAGGAAGTGCAGACCGAAGAAAACATCTCCTCGCACGGGCAACTATGTTGGTTAACTATCTAATAAAAACCTCATATGTCATCTAGTTCATCTCTAGTTCGGGATTTAAATGGTTAAGAAGGTGTGAAACTCAGCTCTCGAACAGTTCAACGCAGATTATGTCAAGCTGGACTATTCGGCAGATCAGCTCGTGAGTTACCATTAATTTCCCTGCAGAATCGTAAAAAACGGTTGGCATTTGCAAGACAACATGACAAGTGGACTGTTGACCAATGGAAAAATATACTTTGGTCTGATGAAACAAAGGTCAACAGAAATGGATCAGATGGCAAAATGGCAAATGTTAGACGTCCTGCTAACAAAGAATTTGATCCGAAATATGTGAAGATCATGTTAAAGCACGGCGGTGGAAATTTGATGCTATGGGGATGCATGTCTTGGTGCGGGGTAGGGCTCCTGCACAAAATAACTGGCACCATGGATAAAGTGCAGTATCTGGACATACTAAAAAATGTCATGGTTCCATACGGCGAGTGGAACATGCCTTTGAAATGGAAGTTCCAACAGGAGAACGATCTAAAACACACCAGCAAATATACAAAAAAATGGTTGCAAGACAATAACATAATCACATTGGACTGGCCATCATGCTCTTCCGACTCAAATCCTATAGAGCATTTTTGGAATGAGTTGAAAATATCCTTGAAGAAGCGGAAAATTCAAAATTTAAACGAATTGCACTAAATGGCTCAGGAGGAATGGAATGCGATACCAATCAGCAAAATTCGGTCACTGATTGAATCCATGCCTCGCAGGTGTAAAGCAGTCATCCATTTCAAAGGATTTGCATCAGGCTATTAAAATTATTTCTTTTATAAAGCTACTTAATTGTGTTACAAAACGGGTGTGCTAATTAGCTGTCGCGTACTTTTCTCATTTTACTTTATTATTATAATATTTTTAAAGAAATTGGACATAGTTTTGCAGAAATTGTGGCATTTGTATGGGAGGTGGCAGAGGAAGTGGAACGTTTTCGACGATTTTGAAACTGCTTATCATCACCCTTATCACTATGCTTTGATTCAATTTCAAAGTCGACAGCTCTCATATATTCGAAGGAGAAATGCTTTTCTTGAATTTATAATTCAGATATTTATATGGGAGGGGGTAGAAGGAGGGAAGCTGAGCTGATAGTTTTTTCCAGCATTTATTCCAACTATTAAAAAACAAATTCTGGCAAAATTTTAAGTTTGTAATTTTCCTAGTTTTAATGGAAATCGATATAATGCATTTAACAAAAATTATGCATTTGTATGGGAGGGGGTAGAAGGAGTGTAAGGATGAAAACAATTTTTTTTTCCCGTTATTGATATTTCTATTTTTATACTTTATGCGAAATATCAAGTTGATAGCTTCAACAGTTTCGAAGAAAAATAATTTAATTTAAATTTAAAAATTTCGTGAAATTTGTATGGGAGGGGGTAGAAGGAGTGAGGTGAAGTTGATAATTTTTTCAGAGCTCATTGGAATTATAATAAAATTAATTATGGCAAAAATTCGTTTTTATAACTTTACTAGTTTCGATGAAAATCGAATAACTGCATTTTTCAAAATTATGCATTTGTATGGGAGGGGGTAGAAGGAGTGATGGGATCGGATCACTATTCAGTCATATTAATGGCATTTATATCATAATTCTTTAACCCAAATTTCAAATCGGTAGCTTAAATAGTTTCAAAGAAAAATCAATTTCTGAAAATTTCGAAATTTCGTGAAATTTGTATGGGAGGGGGTAGAAGGAGTGGGGGGATATGGCCCGTTCACGAACTTAAAGTTTCTTTTTTGCTAAAAATGACACACAACAAATTTCAGCACGATAGCTCAAAGCGTTCGAGAGTTATGCTGTAGACAGACGGACAGACGGACAGACGGACAGACGGACAGACAGCAACTCGGATTCGAAGTTCTTGAGCGACAACAAATATTTCTGTACCCTTGGCGGCTCTGTACGGGCATTATTTCTTAGCGTTACAAACGGTAAGGCAAACACAATATACTCTCAGATTTCATCTAGAGTATAAAAATCCGTCTGTCTGTACGCCGTCCGCCGTACGCCGACGTGTACGCTCAGCACACATTAACTCCCAAACCCTTCAAGATAGAAAGTTCATTTTTGGAGGAATTGTAGATAGTTGCGGATCTCAGGCGGATACCCATTTACGGGGGTGTACGGGTTCAGGGGGAGGCGGGGGGAGCGCTTAAACCGAAAAATACGAATTCAAATATCTCAACCATGGTAACAGCTAGGAAGCTAAAACTCAACATTAATATAGAGGGGTTTGTGGGACAACTTTTAAAAATAATTTAATTTTTTTATCCATTGGAGTGCGAAAAGGGGGGGCTAAGAACCAATTGTCGGCCGAATTTTTATTTCAAATGATTATATCTTCGAAATTACTTATCGTAAAAAAATCATATTTAGAGACCGTCAAGGTGGCATATAGTTCCATCGGAACCAGCTCAGAAAGTGGCTAATTATTGTAAGGGGGAGGGTCAGGGGGGGTGCAAAGAAAAACATTTAAAAATTAATATCTCAACTATCTTTTAAGCTATGTAATTGAAACTTAAAACGTATATTAAACTTTACTAGGTTAATACAAAAAAAATATAACATGTTGAAATAATCGTAATGGGGGGAAATGGGGAACATTTCAAAAATGGCGCACTTTTCAAAATTACAAATCCTTATATCTCAAAAAATAGTACAGATATTAAATCAAAAATTTGTCAGATTGTAGAACTACATAATAGTTAATTTTGGTAAAAATTTTAAGCTGGGTGGTGTAAGGGGAGGGAGGTGATAAGCAAAAATGTCGAAAAATTTGAGTGACTTTTTTAGGGCTCTAGTGAAAGTTAAAAAGTTAAAATTTTGCATGTGAATACCTATATTTAATCCACATGGAAAAATAATATTAACTTGATCCATATTTATTATAAACCTACTCCCCCGGTCTAACATGCACAAGGTGTTTCATGTGCATTGAAAAAAACACATAAACTGAAAACTTGAAAATTTGCGAAATGCATTTAAAAAAAATCCCTAAATATACGAAATATTAACTGGTCGAAAACCTTTAAAACTTCTACCCCCTCCCATACAAAATTATTTTTTCGACCATTTTCAAGAAATCAATTATCACCTAACCATTAAAAGCTATTAAATTCAAATTTTGCAAAACAACTCTCAAAAATAATTTAAATGAAATTGCGTTCAAAGTTTTAAAATCGCGCTTGCCCTTCTACCCCCTCCCATACAAAAGTATGATTTCGACTAATTTCATTAAATCAACTAATAACCAAGAAATTAAAAGCTATGAACTTGAAATTTCGTACGAGCATCTAACAACAAAAAACGAAAGAAAATTGCATCACAAGTTTGACGATTCCCTTACCTCCTCTACCCCCTCCCATACAAAACTATTTTTTCGAGCATTTTTAAGAAATCAGTTATCAGCTAACTCTTAAAAGCTATCAATTTCAAATTTGGCATAAAAACTTATAAAAATAATTCAAATGAAGTTGTTTTAAAAGTTTTGAAATCGCGCTTGCGCTTCTACCCCCTCCCATACAAAACTACGATTTCGACCAATTTTATTAAATCAACTAATAACCAACAAACTAAAAGCTACGAACTTGAAATTCTATACAAGCACCTAACAAGAGACGCGAAATAAAACTGCGTATCAAATTTTACGATTCCCCTATATTCTCTACCCCCTCCCATACAAATGTTCGGTGTCATGAATGTAAAATACACCAAATTTTATGAAAATTCTATGCAACTTCGTCTATGAAACACATTCTATACAGAGAATATTGGACGTGATTCAAGTAATTAATTAAAAAGCTATTAACATCCACCCACCCTTACTATTACCCCTACTCCTCCCCTCATAAAAACCCAAACTTACAGACACGAATGAAATATTGTTAACAGTCCTGCCCAAGAACTCCCTTTCACTTAGTCTTCCCTAACCACTCTAACCTGCATATTGACTTTCCACTCATCCGCAACTTGTCCCAAGAATAATAAAGTTTCGCCCTACTTGTTGGCAGTTTATTTTTTGTTATCTCTTAATATCTTTTCCTGAAATTTGCTAAATAGAATTGTTTTTATTTTTTTGCTTTTAGTTTGATGTAATGATATTTTTATGGGAGATATTTTATTTAGATAGACTGTACGAATTGTTGAAATAATGAAAACAATTTTTTTTTCATGTGTGCTAATTAGTTGTCCGCCACTGTATGTTCCTTTTTACTTCCTAGCTGTAACTATGGTTGAGATATTTAAATTCGTATTTTTTCGTTTAAGCGCTCGCCCCGCCTCCCCCTGAACCCTCATATCTCCCAAAATAGGTGTCCGTTTGAGATCCGCAACTATCAACAATCTCTCAGAAAATGAACTTTCTATCTTGAAGGGTTTGGAAGTTACTGCGCGTACGGCGTACGGAATTTTTGCATTTTCAGGCTATTTTGCTCACTTTCTTTGTGAATATCGCGATGTGGGACGCACGTAGAGCTTACTATGATATTTTTACTGCTTACGAAATCAATAAAACGCTGGCCATTGTCGTTAGTTATGTCATGGAGGCTGAGCCCTCCTGTTTTTGAGCCTCATCCTTTCCAACTTTTGCATTAAAATCCTCTAAGACAATTTGTAGGTCATTTGAGGGCAGTCAATCATAGGTTTTCTCTAGGGTGAATTCGTCTTTAGTTATGTCATCCTTGTCTTCTGTTGGTGCGTGGACGTTGATTAAACCAAGTGCTGACAAATTTAGTCTTTATTCGTATTTCACATAATCTTTCACTTACTGGTTTGAAATTCGTGACCTGCTATTTACAGTTTTTATCAACGACTAAAGTGACACCAAACTGTCTGCTTCCTGACAATTTTCCACTTGTAAAGATTGTGGGATCTCATGTCTATGATTTCGTTACCTAGCCATTTCGTATCTTCGATAGCAGTTATGTTGATGTTGTGTTTTTCCTCTTCTTCGAGGAACTGTTTCAGAGCTCCTGCCCTAAATAAGAATCGATCATTCCAAGATCCAAAAGAGTAGTCCATTTTGTGTTTGCGGTGTCATTGCCGTTGAGCTCTTCCTTTCTGAGGCTGTTCTTTAGGTTTCTGGACAGTGTTTTTATTTCGGTGATACGTTTTGTGCACCTCGCCCAACTTGGAGGGAGGGCCGATCCTACTTATTTATTACTCCCTGGAAGAAAAAGGATGGGAGTTTTTAAATAAATCTGACATGTTGCAGTTCTCATAGCTATGCTGCGAGTATAACCATGTCACACATTTTGCCTTATTCCTGGGACGCACTGGTGGTATCGGCCATTCAGGTTAACTCTATGCTCCCTACTCCTTTATCAACCAAGCTTGGGACCGGCTATGTTGTAGTCTTTCTATACGCTTGGCATTTCTGTGCAAGCATTATTTCTTATCGTTACATACGGTAAGGTAAACACACTTGCTCTCAGATCTTACCTAGCGTACTCCAATAATAATAAGATTTGCACATGAAAATGTCTGTCTGGTAAAAGATTTTTAGTTCAAAACGTTAGTTTTTGCTGTAAAAATCGCTAAAGCTGAACACTTTATCTGTGAAATTTCGCAGAAGCAACAAGAACAGAAAAAGACCTCTATTAATACCCCTTATATTCTTAATTTTCTCCAAACCAACCATAAAATCTGCGATCTAATTGGCAACTGTTTCCATCATAAACATCCCTCTAAGCCCATCATGTCATAAAATTGGAAATAACTTTATAAATTTCAACAAAAGTCGGACCCACACTATAGACACGATAAATTCAAATTTTCCCTTCTTCGAAATGACAAACACTTAAATCTCATGTTTAACTCCTTCCTACTGAATTTCCATCTTTGAAAAGTCGAAGAAAAACACACCCAAACAATAAAACTTTCTTCTTTTCCAATCGCTATCTTAATCTGAAAAACTCATTTACCATTCAAATTTTTTGGTGTTATAAATTTCCAAACCGATTATGCGATTGAGGTAAGACACCTAGTTATGCGGTCTTAAAGACCACCATCCTATCGTCAAACAAATTTTCTTAATGCTTTTTATCTCTCAAGTCTCTTATTTTCGAGTAGAGCTCGAAGGAAGCGGTGGGATCTAATCCAATCCATTAATGTACTCATAAAATTATAAAATTTTTCGTAAAACCTTAAAGAAACGAAACGAAAACGGCGACAAGTTCGTAAACACGACTACCGAAGACTTAAGAAATCTTTCAGCTACCAATAAATTGCGTGCGATCAAAAGCCGACATCTTCCTTTCAAGATGCGAGTTGTTCGTGCGCCGTTTTCAAAGAGTGTCGCACTAATAAAAAAAAAACTGATATGACGAAGATGCATTTTAATAAACAAGACTTAAGAAGTTTTCTTACCTTACCCACCATCGTCTACTTACTAAAGGTAAAGCTATAACTAAGGCTGAAAAGTTTTATCGGAACCTGATGTTGAACACAAAACCAATAAAATTTTACTTCGTCTTACTAAGAGGATTAAAATATTGATAAAAAAAATTTATATATTGAGTAAAGTCGTTGTGTTTTCATCTTATTATATATTTTTTTTGTTTTTGTGTTTCTTCGCTGTGCAGCGTCTTAGCAACGCAATTTTTCTTGAGAATATGAGAAGGAGTAGACCCATTAATAAAAGTTTTATTTCGTTACCGGTTCCCTTAATTCAAACCACGGATCAGACTGAGGTGCTCAAGACAGGCATTAGCTACTCGCTTCTTCTTCTTCTTGAGCGGCACAACATATGCGATGGGTGATGTTTAAAAAGGCATAAGAGGATTAATCATTTCACGCTTAGTTCTTAGTAACACATTCGGCCGGTAATTCGGTTCAAGTTAGTTTTTGTCTTAAGTTTTTTCTTTTTTTTTTCTTTTTTTTTCTTTTTGAGTTATGTGACCATATGTCATCTTAAAAATTGTTGTTTTTTTAATCATCCGAGACTGATCTTATGATCGAATAAAAAACCGATTGGAATTTAATTGAGTGGTGTTTCGCTATTTTGAAACGCATAATTTAAATAATTTAAGGTTATCTATCGTCTTTGTGTTCGGATTGCGACAATATCCGGTGCTTTAGTCAATTTGAAATTTATTTATTTTTATTAAATTAAGCAAATATTTGGAGACACAAAAAAATTGTTTCGTTATTCTGTATAAATAAGTGAATTGTTGCATAAGAAGGAATAAGTAGCTTATTAAGGTTGAGCTACGGCATCTTCTTCTCCAATGGCACTACTCCCCAAATCGGGTTTTGGCCTCCTAAGCGTCAGGTTCCTTAACATTTTTTGCTATTGTGAAAGGGTTGTTAGCCCTTCGCACAACCCTCTACCTAATAATTTTTAATTTTCGCAAATTGCGGTGACTCGCAACTACCCACGAAAGTAGGAATTATACGTGAACCAGGAAATTGAATTAACGACCTTCGAACTGTAGACAAACACGCTATGCACAAGGTTACGCCCAAGCTAAGCTGCGGCATAGAACTGAAATATCTAACAAAGTTGCTATAATTTCGGCGCGTATTTTAAGTGTGAAAAGTCCCTTTACTCAAGAGGATTATGTCATTTAAATTTATAATATAAGGTTCTTCGATACGTGTCTGCTTCTTCCTTTCAGTTTCTTGCTAAATTTTCCTTTTTTGAAGTCTAAATGTGAACCGTTCTTACATTAATTCTAAAATTTTGTAATTTAGTTCACAGCGAAAACTGAGTCAAGACGCCGTATTCTAAAATTAGAGATTAGATTCAATTCCTAATTTTCAAATTAAAACATGGACACTTCTGCTTTATCGATGATTTAAACTACAAAAACTCGGTATCTAATTTACGTACGCGTAAAGCTCGCCGAAAGCACAAATTTAAATATTAGAAGTGTAATATTTAGCAAAAACACTAAAAAAGGAGAAGGGAATTGAAGACCCTTAAAAAAATAAGGGTTCCATGATCTCTTGAAAAACTTCTGAGGGCTCTGCGACCAAAATAGTTCAGGCAACTTTCTTCTACACTTTTGGGCAAATTTGTCTCGCTCAATTCTGTAGACCTTCAATTGAAAAAAGATGACCATCTGAATAATTCTGCAATTCGTCAAAGTCCAATATTTTCCCACTTTTATAAATGATGATGTCGAAAATTACGAGTGAAATAAAACAAGTGTCCATCTCTTCGTGCTGCTATCGTGCCCCAATTAACCAAGTTATTTACAAAAGCTGCTTAAAAGTGGTGTGAAACGAATGGAAAAGTATTTACGTCTTAAGTTATGAAAAAATTTAATCAAAAGAACTCGAAATTAATTCTAAATGCGAGGTACTCCACAAAAACATCTCGACTGTGGGCAGTTCAAAATCATAATTTTTTTCACCCAGAAAATTACAACTTTTCTTTGAACGAAATCAGGTGAACACCCCGTCGGCATCTCCTTCTCAAAAATCTCAAAGACTTCACAAAAGTGTGAAGAAGATAACGCAGAAAGAGTGCGAGGGCGCCAACATCCATTTAACGCCACTCTGAATTTTTTATTTAATGGCCATAATCACACATTGCACCAAATCTTGGCTGGAAATTGTAACACATCTAGAAACAACCCGTAATTAGATGAGTTAGAGATGTCGGCATCTCGAGATCTTCGGTACGGGGCCAAGAAGATGCACTGAGGCACTCGTATGAGATAAGAAGTTTTTTCTTATGGTGCAGTCGAAATACTTTTCTGGATGCCATATGGATGCTCTACCCTCCCCCCAAACCCAATTATCTTTACAACTTTTCTGCCATTTAAAGGTAAATAAAATCGAAAATTTTTTCGCTCGACTTTTAAGAGCAATTGAACGTAATCGATGGCGAAAATGAGGCGAATGGGTACGAAAAACTTGCATAAACTTTTAACGAGGTCAATTATCACATAATATCGCAGTTTGGCGGAGAGTGGTGGCGGCGGCGCGGCGTCCGACAATACCGCAAAACGTGACTTACAGTTCTACACTTTGCTGTGTTCACTTAACTCCAGTCAACACAACTCGCTAAGGGCGCATTCAGCAAACATCATGTAAAATGTTCGTCGGTACGAAAGGTGTACAATGGATACCTGCAATTATGGCGCCTTCTTCTTTGATTTAAACTCAACGAGCCCATACACTGCACGGGCTTCTTTTTATTCTTTTCCCATCTTCATATTATTTCACCTGTAATTTCCGCACGCTGATCCTTCGAAAGTATTTGGCATTATTTCGAAACGATCGAGAGTATTATTTGCCTTTTCTTCATCCTCCCGGTCGGGGCCGGTAAGATCATCATGTCCACGTTTCGCACTCTACGAGCTCATCTTTGAGGAACATCCTCCACGACGATAAAGTGGGCATAGTGAGTGGTTAACTATAATTCTTGGATAGGTAGGAATTTATTTCTTATGCGAAAGATTTGATGGCGATATGACCCTAGTTTGTAAGTTCACAAGGTCACTATTGAAAATCGTAATAAGAAAAAAATTGTGAGAAATAATTGCAATCATTCCTCCGAGTCTGCGCAATTCTAGTCAGCACAATGAGCCTTACTTGAAGGGATTATAGCGATTCGGTTCTAGATAATAACTAGCCTTCAAAGAGCAAACAGAATTCTTATAAAGCCAATTATGGAATTCAAATGTGTTAAGATTATCGGAATGATTTCGTATTTCTTTTCCCCACAAACAAAATACTTCATTAGGTCATATTTTATGCTTGAATTCTCTGTATCTTATTTCAAATTAGGCTTCATCTCTCGAACTAATTTCAGCTAATTTAGTTAGAGCATATTACTGAAAGAAATTAATCTTAAATCTTCTTTAGAACATTCTTCACAGTCTATGAATGTTTCAAGACTAAGAGATAATGATTTGAGAAATTTTCAAAGAATTTTCTTCTTTGCAAAAATATTTTTAAAGAATTACCGCTTATTGTTTTACAGCCTGGATTGAATAATTTGCTGTAGTACTGTTTAAATTGATGGATGAGGTAATTTTGTAAGAATCTTTACTAAATTGTTTAATTTCGCAAAAACAAAAATTGTAGCGAATTGTGTGTTTCGGGTTCATAATTTTTAAGGGAAATTATGTATTAAATTTTTGCACTTGAAATCTATCGATTCTTAGTGCTCCTCGAAAAGGGAGTTGGAAGTTGGAGTTAAGGGTTAGGTGGGGGCGCTAGAATCAAAAAATGCTAGTTCTCTCGAATCCCAACCACGGTTCTAGCTGAAAATCAACACACATATAGAGGGATTTGTGGGCAGACTCTAAAAATAATCTAATTATAGACTAGATATAGTGATAGACACAAAAAAAAATGTTATCCTGAAATTTCGTTTTTTCGCGTTTCATGACTAAATTAGCCTAAAAATGCAAAACTCCATACGCCGTCCGCCGTACATATAGACTCATTTCTCCGAGACCGTTAAAAGTAGAGTGTTCGTTTTAGTGTGGATTGTTAATTGAGTAAGTGAGCGCTATTATCTAAATATTGGGGAGTGTCAGATGGAAAGGGTTGGCGGGGGGAAGAAAAGAGTTAAAACTGCAACTGCTAATATCTCCACTTCGAATGCATATAGGAAGCTAGAAATCAGCAGAGGTATAGAGAGGATTGTGAGATAAACTCTAAAAATAATCTAATTATAGACTAGATATAGTGATAGACACAAAAAAAAATGTTATCCTGAAATTTCGTTTTTTCGCGTTTCATGACTAAATTAGCCTAAAAATGCAAAAATCCATACGCCGTCCGCTGTACATATAGACTCATTTCTCCGAGACCGTTAAAAGTAGAGTGTTCGTTTTAGTGTGGATTGTTAATTGAGTAAGTGAGCGCTATTATCTAAATATTGGGGAGTGTCAGATGGAAAGGGTTGGCGGGGGGAAGAAAAGAGTTAAAACTGCAACTGCTAATATCTCCACTTCGAATGCATATAGGAAGCTAGAAATCAGTAGAGGTATAGAGAGGATTGTGAGATAAACTCTAAAAATAATTTAATTGTTTTATCTATTGGCGTCCGGGAAGGGTTGGGGTTTTAAAAATGAATTGTCTTTTGTTACATGATTATGTTTTCGAAATTACTTACCATAAATTTCCATGTTTAGGGACTATTAAGATGGTATGCAAATCCATCAGAATCAGCTTACGTTAATTATTCTAAGGGGGAGGGTCAGAAGGTACAAAGAAAAACATTTGAAAATGAATATCTCAACTATCTCTTAAGCTATGTAATTCAAACTAAAAACATAACAGAATTATGATTGGGCGTAAAGCCCAATTAACGTATATAAAATATTTCATGCTGAATTTAAAGTTTCTTACTTTCATAATTTTCGAGGAAATTGAACAATTTTTGTCTCAATTTATGGTATTTGTATAGGAGGTGGCAGAAAAAGTGGGAGATTTTCGATGATTTTGGATCTGCTTATCAACATCCTAATCATATTGCTTTGTTACAATTTTAAAGTCGATAGCTCTCATATGTTCGAAGGAGAAAAACTTTTCTTGCACATCTAATACAAAAATTTGTATGGGAGGTGGTAGAAGGAATGAGGTGAAGGCGATATTTTTTTTAGTATTTATTACAATTATTAAGGGACCAATTCTGGCAAAATTTCAAGTTTATACTTCTTCTAGTTCCTATGAAAATCGGTTAAATGCATTTACCAAAATTCTGCATTTGTATGGGAGGGGGTAGAATCAATCCAAATCAAAACCGAATTTTTTGACATCAATTATATTTAAAATAGTATACTTTTCTGAAATTTTAAAGTAGATAGCTTTGACGGTTTTGAACAAAACTAATTTAATTGAAATTCCAAAATTTCGTAAAATTTGTATGGGAGGGGGTAGCGCAACTTACGCTACAAAAAATCCAAAGGCTAGATTGCCTTGGTATCACAGGTGCAATGAAAACCTGTCCGACAGCGGCAATGGAAATGTTCCTTAACATTCCTCCGATACATATCCAAATAAAAAAGGAAGCTATCAGGGGAGTGTTACGCATACAGGAGAAAAACAATTATAAGTCAGGGGATTTTAGAGGTCACCTTAAAATCCTAAAAGACACGAAAATGGAAGTTATAACTTCCACATTATCGGACGCGATGCCGACAAAATTCAACTTTGAAACCCCCTTCAAAGTTATAATCAGGGAACGCAAGGACTGGCAATCCATGCTAACTGATATTGTAGAGGGAGCAACCATCTGGTATACAGATGGCTCCCGCACATCTGAGGGGACAGGAGCCGGAGTCAAAGGTCCTAACTTCTCGGTTTCAAAACCACTCGGTAAAGAAGCCACAATCTTCGAGGCCGAACTAATTGCAATGGAGCTATGCATCCAAGAAAATATAAGGAGAGCTCATCGCAATAAATCCATTTATATCCTATCGGATAGTCAGGCGGTTCTCAAAGCTTTAGCATCCAACAAACATGGATCGAAGATAGTATGGGAATGCCTTCAAAACCTAATCATCCTGGGAAAAAGGAATGATGTAACCTTAATGTGGGTACCAGGACACATGGGAATTGAGGGTAATGAAGAGGCTGATCGCCTTGCAAAAAAAGGCGCAGAAACAAATTTTATTGGTCCAGAGCCATTCTGCGGAAAACCAAAAGGGTACTTTAACCCCATACTCAAAATGTGGGTAGAAAACGAACATAAAATCTACTGGAATAGACTTCCAGGCTTGTCAATTTCAAAAAAACTGATCCTACCACAAAAAAACAAAGTGGAGGATATTTTAAAATTCAGCAAGAAGGATATTAGTATCCTAATCGGCCTAATGACGGGGCACAGTGGAGTAAACCACCACCTCAAAAATATGGGCTTAGCTGAAACCGACATTTGTCGCCTTTGTCTAGAGGACTCAGAAACGACAGTACACATCCTATGCCACTGTGAAGCAGTAGCTAGGAAAAGACACAGTCTTCTTGGAAAGAGTTTCCTTTCTACGGAGGAATTAGCCTATACGGCTCCCTTAAAAATTCTCAAATTAGCAAAAGCTATTGAGTTAAAATAGGGTGAAGGGGCTATAAACGCACAATAGGCCAAAAAGGTCGCAGTGCTCTCGCGCGTTCCCCTAGTAATAATAATAATAATAATAATAATGGGAGGGGGTAGAAGGAGTGAGGTAAAGTTGATAGTTTTTCCAAAATTAGTTGCAATTATAATGAAATTAATTATTACAAAAAATGATTCATTTAGCTTTGCTAGTTGCAATGCAAACCGAATAAATGCATTTTTGAAAATTGTGCATTTGTATGGGAGGTGGTAGAAGGAGTAAGGAGATCAGATCAATATGTTCTCAATTACGGTTCGGTGGAGTGATTATTGCTGTGAAGAATAAGCTCCGGTCTACTCGTGTTAAATTAATACATGACGACGTCGAACAAATTATTGTTACTATTAACTTGCAAAAAATTAAATTGATTATCGCTGGGCTCTACATTCCTCCAAAATCGTCGCCAGAAATCTACTCCAAACATGTGGACTCTATTGTTGCAGCGTATCACTCTTTTCCGAATGCAGAGCTTGTCATCGTTGGCGACTTCAATCTTCCAAATACTTTTTGGGGTATGACTTCATGGGATTCTCCACCATCATGCGCATGTAGTAAATATATTATTGAAAAATTTTGTAATTTAAACCTAAGTCAGTTCAATGATTCGTATTCTTATAGCTCTTGCGGGAAAAATATGCTTGATCTAATTTTCTCTTCGTTAAAAAATGTTGATGTTTCACAAGACTCTAATCATTTAGTTCCATTGGATGTCTACCATCCTGCACTCTCAATCAAAGTTATTTTTTCGCATTACTTTTTCGATGAACTTAAAGCAAACAGTGCAGTTTCTAGCTTTAATTTTAAAAAAGCTAACTACAATGACATAAACTCTTTATTAAAAGAAATCAATTAACAAATATCCTGGATGGTAAATGTCTTAATGATGCAACTCATATTTTTTATTCAACTATAAATGATGCTATACAAAAGCTTGTTCCGGTAAATAAAAATATAGATTGTAGTTTTCCTTCTTGGTATTCTAATGAACTTAGATCATGTATTAAACTGAAGAAAATCGCTCATAAGCGTTATAAGGTTACTGGATTGTTCGATGATTTTAAGGATTTCTCCTATTTAAGAACGCGTTCCAAGATATTGCATGACATTGACCATAAAACTTACATATCTTCGGTTGAAGACTCAATTTGTGTAAATCCAAAATATTTTTGGAACTACATTAACTCTTTCAAAAAAGATCACCTACTACCATCTATTATGCATCTTAACGAAACGGTTAGTAATGATCCACAGGATATTTCTAACTTGTTTGCATCTTACTTCTCGAAAACGTGTGAGCCTCCCACTTTAAATACGGGGTTCAACAGTTGTTTTCCTAATTCCAATATATTTCATTTTAACGACGCTTCTTTTAACATGCAACTTATCGTTGATAAGGTCTCATCTCTCAGTGATGTCGCAATTGCTGGACCTGATGGAATCCCTCCATTATTTTTAAAACATTGCTGCCATAATATCTCTGCTCCACTTCTGACAATTTTTAAGTTGTCTATCAGTAGCGGAATTTTTCCAACTCTATGGAAAAGCAGTTTTATTAGGCCTATTTTTAAAAGGGGTGACAAAAGTGGCATCAGTAATTATAGACCCATTTGCATATTATCAACAATACCTAACATTTTTGAAAGTATAGTTACTGATAAATTATCATTCTTCATGAAAAATTCAATCATACCAAATCAGCATGGATTTTGTGATGGAAGATCGACCTCAACTAATTTACTTGTCTACCAAAACTATATTAATAATTCTTTGGAAAGTGGCTTTCGAGTAGACGCAATTTATACTGACTTAGCTAAGACTTTTGACAAACTCGATATTAAACTTCTTATTGATAAACTTAAAATATTCGGTATTGTTGGCTCACTTCTTAATTGGTTTTCTGATTATCTTAGCAATAGACAATTAATTGTGAAAATTTCATCCCTTTGTTCTAACAGCTTTACAGCTACTTCTGGAGTGCCTCAAGGTTACCATTTAGGACCGCTTCTTTTTCTTATATTTATTAATGACATAGGTGATATTTTCCATGACGTTGAATTTCTTCTCTTTGCTGATGATTGCCAAATTTTTAAAAGAATATCTTATCCCAACGATGTTAAAGTTTTGCAAAACAGTCTTGATTCCTTCGAAGAATATTGCAAAAATAATAGTCTGCATATAAGTATTACTAAATGTAAGCAAATCTCGTTCTCCCGTTCTAAAATTTTAACACCTTCCAATTACTCATTTGGCCACATTCCAATTTACAAAACTGATAAAATCCGTGATCTTGGTGTGCTCTTAAATTCTAAGTTTACTTTTAATGATCATGTTGAAAACATTTTAAATATCTCGCGTCGTAGCCTTGGACTTATCATCATCAGAAATACAAGAATTTCACTAATATAAGTGCCATAAAATCACTTTATATTTTTTTAGTCAGAAGTACATTGGAATATGTATCAGTAATTTGGTCACCTTATTACAACGTTCATATTTTAGCACTTGACAGTATTCAGAAGAAATTCTTGCGATATGTCGCTTACAAACCTGTTATTCCACGGGAATTAATTGACTACAATATGATCCAGTCATTTATGAACTTATGTACCCTTGAAGTGAGAAGAACTTTTTTTGATGCAGTAACTCTGATTAAAGTATTAAATGGTCAACTTGACTGCCCTAGTATTCTACATGTTTTCTCAATTAAGGTACCATCACGTAGTACTAGATCTAAAGAAATTTTCCTTCTTAATTTTCATCGCACAAATTATGGTTTTTATTCCCCCATTGAGCGTCTTAAGCGTCTTGGTAACGAGCTTTATAACTTTACTGATATCTTTAATACTTCTCCATTTGTCATGAGAAATTTAATTTTAGGAGAAATCCCTATACCATCATTACAGTCGCTCAGGTAAATTTTCTTTAATCATGTAAAGCAAATCACTTATTTTAACTATTATTTACTATTATTACTTTTATTTTTTATTCCCTACAATTTCATGTATATTTTTATTTAATACAATTTTTTTTTTATTATTTTCTACAGTGTTATTATTTCATTATATTATTATTTTTTTTTTTGTATTCTCTTTTTTTTTATATCTATAAAATATTTTTATTAAGTTTGTTATTTTCTTTTTTGTAAAGGATTATTTCCGTAAATTGAATAAATAAATAAATAAATATTTGTTGGTTTTAATGATATTTATATTTTTATACCTGACCTAATTTTCAAGTCAATAGCCGAAATGATTTCGGAGAGAAATCAATTTCTTTAAATTTCGAAATTTTAAGAAATTAGTATGGGACAGGGTAGAAGGAGTGGGGGATGTGGCCCGTTCACGAACTTAAAATTACTTTTTTGCCAAAAATGACACAGAACAAACTTCAGTACTATAGCTCAAAGCGTTCGAGAGTTATGTTGTAGAATAAATTAATAACCAATAAATTGAAAATTGGTAGGAACACCTTTCAAGAGAAATGAAGCAGAACTGCAACACCAAAGTTGCGATTCCCTCACCTCCTCGATCACCACACATAATGCGTGGTTTCATGAATATGTATAAGTTTAGACAATGATAAGACTTAAAGTTGAAGGAAGCCATTTCGAATATATTTTCTTCAAGTGCATTGATGTTCATAAATGCTAGTCGTATTCTATAAATTCTGTTAAGACCGTTAGAAAGTCTTTATAGCAAATACGCAATAAATAAATGATCTTAAAACGAATAATGCAAATAATATAAGCTTCAAATTGACACATTTGGGGCTTAGAAATTTGTTGGCTGCAAGTAATCTCAGAGAACGCAGATCGATTGGATTTTCTTAAATTTCGAAAACTCTGCAGCTACTGTAACGATTTATTAAACGACTCATAAGTAGCTATCACGATGCAATTACTTTGCTACTATCAAGATAGTTAGATTACAAATCTTTTTTTATACTCTAGATGAAATCTGAGAGTATATTGTGTTTGCCTTACCGTTTGTAACGCTAAGAAATAACGCTCGCACAGAGCCGCCAAGGGTACAGAAATATTTGTTATCGCTCAAAAACCTCGATTCCGAGTGACCGTCTGTCTGTCTGTCTGTCCGTCTGTGCGTCTGTCTACAGCATAACTCTCGAAAGCTTTGAGCTATAGTGCTAAAAATTTTTGTGTGTCATTTTTAGCAAAAAAGTAACTTTAACTTCGTGAATGGGCTACATCCCCCACTCCTTCTACCCCCTCCCATACAAATTTAATGAAATTTCGAAATATTAAGAAATTGATTTTTCTTTGAAACTACCAACTTAAAATTTAGGTCACAGTATTATGATATAAATTTCATTAATATCACGGAATATTGGCCCTATTGGACAATTTTGAAAAATACATATTTTCGATTTTCATTGAAACTAGTAAAGCTGAACAGAAGAAATTTTATCAGAATTAATTTTATTATAATTGCAATTTATTTTAAAAATAATTATCAACTTCACCTCACTCCTTCCACCCCGTGCCATACAAATTTCACGAAATTTTGAAATTTAAATTAAATTATTTTTCTTCGAAACTGTTAAAGCTATCAACTTAATATTTTGTAAAAAGTATACAAATAGAAATAATAATTATGCAAAAAAAATTGTTTTGATCTGTACACTCCTTCTACCCCCTCCCATACAAATGCATAATTTTTGTTAAATGCATTTTATCGATTTCCATTCAAACTAGAAAAACTACAAACTTCAAATTTTGCCAGAATTTGTTTCTTAATAATTGAAATAAGTTATTAATTATCAGCTCCACTCCACTCCTTCTACCACCTCCCATACAAATATCTGTATTCTAAATTCAAGAAAAGCATTTCTCCTTCAAGTATATGAGAGCTATCGACATTGAAACTGAATCAAAGCATGGTGATAAGGATGATGATAAGCAGTTTCAAAATCATCTTAAACGCTCCACTTCCTCTGCCACCTCCCATACAAATGCCCCAATTTCAGGTAAACTATGGCCAATTTCTTTAAAAATAATGAAAACTAAAAACTTTAAATTCAGCAAAAAACATTTTACATTCCATGTTCGGTGTCATATACGAAAAATACAAACCTCCTTCTCTACTTCTACCACCTCACATGCAAAAATCTCTATTCACTATTCGAAAGAATTTGAGATGACATATTTCCGGTATATTAAAGTCATTCCCATTTCATCTAGAGTATCATATGATTGGTCTTTATGCCCAATCATAATTCTGTTATGTTTTTCAATTTATGTTTAGAAATTAAAATCATAGTAATAATAATTTATTCTTCAAAAAATTGAATAACATATCTATGTACATAAGAAATAATGAAGCAGTTCGAAACAATAAAAAAAATCCATTGATTGCATAGAACCTTTACAACAAATTAACCTTATTTTACTGAATCAAACATAATTAAACTCAAGGAAGTTGATTTTTTACCTCGTGTGAAAAGCTTATTGCGAGAAGTAGTTATTAACACCTCTTAATATGTATGAAACTGGTTCATAAGACCTGTAGTTCGTGCGATGCTACAGAATTCCAGAAAGTTCATATTTTCGCAAAAGACGATATGGAACATTGAAGTTAATCATAGACAGAAATTTGGCAGAGTCAATTATACCAGAAATAATTTAAAACCAAGAACAACAATCCATAGACATGAAATTTAAACTATGGACATATGGCAGTAGCCTGAGTGGCTCGAACCAGGGAAGGGCAACCCTTAAGAACCGATGCTAAACTGTGTCGATCCTATCTATGTAAATGGAAAAAATGGCGACCAAATTTATAGTTTACTATTTTACGCGATTTCTTTTTGTGGTTATGATCTCATATAAATCTTGACTAAACCAATTGAAAAATTGTATGCGTGAAGCCATCAATGTATGATTGGAAAGAAGTATGTGGCATAAAAATATCTAAATGGGCAGTTAATTTTACTCTTCATTGCTATTGAAGTTAGGTGGTCGCATACTCTTTCATCCCACTCCAAACATCCCCCAGAACACGACAGATAAGCAACCCAAGTGTTCCTCTGATTTGAGGATTTAGACTACTGACGGATCTTCATGGTCGTCCCATATTTTTCGTGATAATATGGTGGCGCGAATAATGCATGGACATGTCATGCAGAAATTCAGAAGAGACCGATGTCCTTACGTTCTTCTACATTCACCTCTTCAAGACTTGCATGGCAAAGCACTCGAGTCTCCCTGAGAAGTATCGGAAATGAAACGAAATAAACTAAATTATGAAGCCAATTGAAATAAACTGCCAACAAGTCGGGCGCAACTTTATTATTTTTGGGACAAGTTAAAGATGCATGGAAAGTCAATATGCAAGTTAAAGTGGTTAGGGAATACTAAGTGGAACCCCCTTTCACAAGTGGAACCCCCTTTCACAAGTGAAACCCTCTTTCACAAGTGGAACCCCCTTTCACAAGTGAAACCCTCTTAGTAGGTGAAGGTGCACTTGGGCGTGGGAAAATTTTAAAGACCGTGGGAACTTTTTGTTAACCTTGAGATGACCTTGAAAACAGGTGTTGGTGACGTCATAGGGAATCCCCGTGTAATCTATGGGTTTTGAATGGGGTCATGGAGGTCAATGACCTTGAGGGATTCCCTTGATCACCTGAGGGTTTTGCACCTGGGCGTGGGAATATTTTGAAGACCGTGGGAACTTTTTGTTAACCTTGAGATGACCTTGAAAACAGGTGTTGATGACGTCATAGGGAATCCCCGTGCAATCTATGGGTTTTGAATGGGGTCATGGAGGTCAATGACCTTGAGGGATTCCCTTGATCACCTGAGGGTTTTGCACTTTTGGGCCTGGGAAAATTTTAAAGCCCGTGGGAACTTTTAGATTAACCAACTCTCATGGGACCCCTAACTACTTTAATTAATCTTTCTCTCTCTCTCTCTCTCTCTCTCTCTCTCTCTCTCTCTCTCTCTCTCTTGTTAACACCTGTTCTCCGTAATCACCTTTCATCTCTCTCTATCTCTCTCTCTCTCTGGTTACTGTTAACACCTGTTCTCCGTAATTACCTTTTATATCTCTCCGCAATATGCCATTACAGGCACCCACGCTCTCAGCTGACTTTCTCTACGTGTTTCTCGGTCGTCCAACACGGTGTCTTTGCGTTGTATTTATCCTATCTATCCTATACTGGCGATTGATCGATTGAAATTTAACATGAATTGATATTGAATTCCACATGAATCTGATTTGATTGATTGCCGGGGGACGTATTTTAATACACTCGGCACTTAAATTACTTTTTATCGAAAAAAAACTGTTGCCACCAAAGGGACTTGAACCTGGAACCACATGCGTAAGAAGCGGTAGCGTTAGCCTTACGCTAGCCAGACTACATACTCGGACTTGTTCAATATGCAAATATATAGTAACTAATAAAGTGGTGTTATTTCATGACGTCATCATCGACCAAATTATATGTGTTTTAGGAATAATTGTTTGCAGCTAAGAGTGTTCTTATCATATAAGTAGATAAGAGTTTGTTATGGTTAGGTTTTTTTTGTTTTGATTTTTTTT
This sequence comes from Chorisops tibialis, assembly GCA_963669355.1. Lineage (NCBI taxonomy): Eukaryota > Metazoa > Arthropoda > Insecta > Diptera > Stratiomyidae > Chorisops > Chorisops tibialis. The sequence goes on along the minus strand of OY770263.1, from coordinate 162,091,356 downwards.
TATATTAGAGGTAAGAGAATTACGGATTAGGTTTCATATATGATGAAAATTGATAGATTGTGTGTATGCAGATTGTTATTGTTATTAATAGCGTGATATTATTTTATGACGTCATCATCGAGTAGGAATAATTCTTTCGAATTGTTTATGGTTTAGAGTTTTTTGTTATGATAGGTTGTTTACATTTTTTGTGTATGGATTTTTTTTTTGGTTTACGAGTGAGATTGATATGAAAATTTCACCTCAATTCGCTATCATATATGATCATTTTTTTTTTTTGATGAACGAGTTCAAGCTCTAAGATTTGTATGAAAATAACTTGTATTTGTGGTAGATGAAGCACTTGTATGGTTACATGTATGTAACGCTGTTATGCAATAGGGGTAAGCTTTGTATGGGATGTTGGTTAGTGATGATGTACTGACGTTCCATGACGTCATCAATTAGGGTTGCCATAAGGTCATCGATTATAGTTTCATGACGTCATCATCAATTGGGGTTGCCATAATGTCAAAAAAAAAAAAAAATAAAATAAAAAAAAATAAAAAAAAAATAAAAAAAAATAAAAAAAAAATAAAAAAAAATAAAAAAAAATCAATAAAAAAATCAAAAAAAAAAAAAAAAAAATCATAAATTTACAGATTCGCATGACAATGTTCCTATGCCTAATACTGATAAACCCGATTAATGGGCTATTTAACGTACACGAACTGACAGGATTTACGGAAATACAACTTACCAAAGTAGAAATAGTGACCAAAGCAAATATTTTACCGGATGTTGAGGTAGTTTTGAGGTATTAATTGATGGGGAAATCTCGGAATAAAACAAATTTTGGTGTACAAGTTTTTATTAAATATTCAAGCATTATAAGAGCTTAAATTTTATTTTGATTACATAATTGAATTTTCTGAAGTAAAATAGGTCTTAGTAATTGCTCTAATTTTAAGATCCTTCGTTGAAACCTTAGTCGGTCTAATACACAGCTCTGCCAATTACCCTTTCTACTAGTTCTATATGCATACTCCCAGACAATTATGTATTTAACGGAAACATGATCAGAAAATCTAACATGTCTAAGATCTGCAGATGACATCGTATAGGTTGACGAACTCGATTGTCATAAAAATAAATCAGTTCTGGTTAATAATTGAATGTGGCTTATACCGAAAGGATTATAAACACTTATATGACACAATGTGATGAAATGCTGGTTCTAGATCTATTTAGAAAACGAAATAAGAACAACAGGTTTTATTAAAAAAATTATAAAGCAGATAGACATAATCATCAATCTAAATACAAAAACTCTTCAAAAACATAATAAAATCAACAAATAATATCAAAAAAAAAAAACTAAATTTACAGATTCGCATGACAGACAATGTTCCTATGCCTAATACTGATAAACCCCGATTAATGGGCTATTTAACGTACACGAACTGACAGGATTTACGGAAATACAACTTAACCAAGTAGAAATAGTGACCAAAGCAAATATTATCATACATATAATTGACATAAGAGAAATTTTAGACTTAATACAATTTAATGAATCTTTCAGACAGCTTAAAAATTGAAAAATAAATATATACAACCATATCAACTACAACAACAACAACAACTACAAAACTAGAAAATACAACCAAACAACCATACAAACACCTGCTACCAACTTACCTTATTAAATTTTACTATAAGTTAAGAAATAAAAAAGAGTCTTGTGTGTTGTTATACTTGTATACCAAATTCTGATTAATATGCATATTTCAAGAAAAAAAACAAACTGAATGATGGTTTTAATCATATTTATTATCAAGATATTTTTTTTAAATAAATAAACATAAGAAAATTACGATATGTATCGGTTATATTATATAGAATAGCTATTTCTTTAACAATGAAACAGTTTTCAGATCCTTTAAATTTAATATTTATATTATTACTTCAGCTTTTCTCAATGCTTCAATGATGGCAACAATCTCGTTGTTATGACTACTATCTCCCGCCTGTAGCGCTGATACAAGTAATCGTAATCGGTCCACCAATTCATTGGGGTCATCCCAATAAATATACTGTTTTGGTTCGATTGATGTTTGTATTAAATCTCCTCCTCTATGAGTTAAAAGTTTGTTAATAATTTTTGTATATTTATAGCTACGGTTTCCATTTATTTGTCCTTTGCTGGTATAGTGACGTCTATAGGCATTAGTATCGAGCAGAATATTTCTATAATTCTGTAAATCATCTTTATTGTACAGAGTCTTATCTGGAACTTTCATAAATAGTAGCTCATATATGCCCGGAGTACCCTCATAGGTTTTATCTTTTATTAATATTTGACTACCATCGATTGTAAAAATCGAGTTTCCAATTTTCCATTGTTCATTTTCATGATAAACACCATAAGTACTATCAATGAAATCCGGATTATTTACAAATATATTTAAATATTTTGTAGGTATTTCATCAAATTCTCGCTCGTTCATATATTCAATGAGTTCTTGCCGACCTGAAGGAGTTGTCACATATTTACGTATGCTTCTTACATCCGGAACCTTTAATGGTGTTTCAAAAGTATCAGTTAGATTAAGCTTTCGTCTGAATTTAGGTGTTGGAGTTTCAAAGTCTACGTCACTTTCAATATCATCTGTAGATTGAGTTTCCACGTTTTCTTCTTTTTTAGATTCATATTCACTGTGATTATGATTTTCTACATTTCCTTCTCTTTTAGGTTCGAATTTACTGTGTTCATACAGTTTAACTAATTCTTTAAGAGGTCTTGTAATTGGCTTAAAAGTTTGTTCTTGTCGAGTTTCAGCATTAACTCTACCGATTTTTAATTGCTTATATTTTTTACGTATCGAGTTAGTAGACTTTATAACTTGTCTAAGAATATCTTTATCGGTCGACTTCTGCATTTTCCTTTCTTACACAACAACAACAGATTAACAGATATTGTTTGAAGAATGCTCTGAACTCGTTTTATATAGTTATTAAACTGCTTCTGTACTGAGGTGTACTGCTTTAATACTGCTTCTGTACTGAGGTGTACTGCTTTAATACTGCTTCTGTACTGAGGTGTACAGCTTTAATACTGCTTTGGACAGCTTTAATACTGCTTCTGTTCTGAGGTGTACTGCTTTAATACTGCTTCTGTACTGAGGTGTACTGCTTTCATACTGCTTCTGTACTGAGGTGTACTGCTTTAATACTGCTTCTGTACTGAGGTGTACAGCTTTAATACTGCTTTGGACAGCTTTAATACTGCTTCTGTACTCAGATGTACTGCTTTATACAGCTTTATTACTGCTTTCAGGTTTTTAAATATAGTTTTTCAAACTTTTTTCTCATATTACTGAATCAAAGTCTTCATATTGATTATATATAGTTGTATTTACTTGATATTGGAATCAAGATAGGAAATAACTTCTCTTGGCTGCTGAAAGTGAACAGAATTCAAAGCATATATACAGTATTCATATAAATTTAGAAACATGACTGCTGAGTGTTGAAGGGGAAAGTATAGATTTTTTTTTTTTTTTGGTTATTCGAGCCTCAATGTGATTACAATCAACCAAGTACAGCTGTGAGGTTGTATAGTTGGTTGTACAGCTGTGTGGTTGTATAGTTGGTTGTACAGCTGTGTGGTTGTATAGTTGGTGGTACAGCTGTGAGGTTGTATAGTTGGTTGTACAGCTGTGAGGTTGTATAGTTGGTTGTACAGCTGTGTGGTTGTATAGTTGGTTGTACAGCTGTGTGGTTGTATAGTTGGTTGTACAGCTGTGTGGTTGTATAGTTGGTTGTACAGCTGTGTGGTTGTATAGTTGGTTGTACAGCTGTGTGGTTGTATAGTTGGTTGTACAGCTGTGTGGTTGTATAGTTGGTTGTACAGCTGTGTGGTTGTATAGTTGGTTGTACAGCTGTGTGGTTGTATAGTTGGTTGTTCAGCTGTGTGGTTGTATAGTTGGTTGTACAGCTGTGTGGTTGTATAGTTGGTTGTACAGCTGTGTGGTTGTATAGTTGGTTGTACAGCTGTGTGGTTGTATAGTTGGTTGTACAGCTGTGAGGTTGTATAGTTGGTTGTACAGCTGTGTGGCTGTATAGTTGGTTGTACAGCTGTGTGGTTGTATAGCTGTATAGTTGGTTGTACTGAGGTGTACAGCTTTAATACTGCTTTGTACAGCTTTAATACTGCCTTGAAACTAACTAATACCACCTTGAAACCAACTAATCCCACCTTGAAACCAACTATACAACCAACCAACTGTATAACCAAATATACAGCTATACAGCTGTACAACCAACTATACAGCTATACAGCTATACAACCAACCAACCAACTATACAGCTATACAACCACACAGCTGTACAACCAACTATACAACCACACAGCTGTACAACCAACTATACAACCACACAGCTGTACAACCAACTATACAACCACACAGCTGTACAACCAACTATACAACCACACAGCTGTACAACCAACTATACAACCTCACAGCTGTACAACCAACTATACAACCACACAGCTGTACAACCAACTATACAACCACACAGCTGTACAACCAACTATACAACCACACAGCTGAACAACCAACTATACAACCACACAGCTGTACAACCAACTATACAACCACACAGCTGTACAACCAACTATACAACCACACAGCTGTACAACCAACTATACAACCACACAGCTGTACAACCAACTATACAACCACACAGCTGTACAACCAACTATACAACCACACAGCTGTACAACCAACTATACAACCACACAGCTGTACAACCAACTATACAACCACACAGCTGTACAACCAACTATACAACCTCACAGCTGTACAACCAACTATACAACCTCACAGCTGTACAACCAACTATACAACCACACAGCTGTACAACCAACTATACAACCACACAGCTGTACAACCAACTATACAACCTCACAGCTGTACTTGGTTGATTGTAATCACATTGAGGCTCGAATAACCAAAAAAAAAAAAAATCTATACTTTCCCCTTCAACACTCAGCAGTCATGTTTCTAAATTTATATGAATACTGTATATATGCTTTGAATTCTGTTCACTTTCAGCAGCCAAGAGAAGTTATTTCCTATCTTGATTCCAATATCAAGTAAATACAACTATATATAATCAATATGAAGACTTTGATTCAGTAATATGAGAAAAAAGTTTGAAAAACTATATTTAAAAACCTGAAAGCAGTAATAAAGCTGTATAAAGCAGTACATCTGAGTACAGAAGCAGTATTAAAGCTGTCCAAAGCAGTATTAAAGCTGTACACCTCAGTACAGAAGCAGTATTAAAGCAGTACACCTCAGTACAGAAGCAGTATGAAAGCAGTACACCTCAGTACAGAAGCAGTATTAAAGCAGTACACCTCAGAACAGAAGCAGTATTAAAGCTGTCCAAAGCAGTATTAAAGCTGTACACCTCAGTACAGAAGCAGTATTAAAGCAGTACACCTCAGTACAGAAGCAGTATTAAAGCAGTACACCTCAGTACAGAAGCAGTTTAATAACTATATAAAACGAGTTCAGAGCATTCTTCAAACAATATCTGTTAATCTGTTGTTGTTGTGTAAGAAAGGAAAATGCAGAAGTCGACCGATAAAGATATTCTTAGACAAGTTATAAAGTCTACTAACTCGATACGTAAAAAATATAAGCAATTAAAAATCGGTAGAGTTAATGCTGAAACTCGACAAGAACAAACTTTTAAGCCAATTACAAGACCTCTTAAAGAATTAGTTAAACTGTATGAACACAGTAAATTCGAACCTAAAAGAGAAGGAAATGTAGAAAATCATAATCACAGTGAATATGAATCTAAAAAAGAAGAAAACGTGGAAACTCAATCTACAGATGATATTGAAAGTGACGTAGACTTTGAAACTCCAACACCTAAATTCAGACGAAAGCTTAATCTAACTGATACTTTTGAAACACCATTAAAGGTTCCGGATGTAAGAAGCATACGTAAATATGTGACAACTCCTTCAGGTCGGCAAGAACTCATTGAATATATGAACGAGCGAGAATTTGATGAAATACCTACAAAATATTTAAATATATTTGTAAATAATCCGGATTTCATTGATAGTACTTATGGTGTTTATCATGAAAATGAACAATGGAAAATTGGAAACTCGATTTTTACAATCGATGGTAGTCAAATATTAATAAAAGATAAAACCTATGAGGGTACTCCGGGCATATATGAGCTACTATTTATGAAAGTTCCAGATAAGACTCTGTACAATAAAGATGATTTACAGAATTATAGAAATATTCTGCTCGATACTAATGCCTATAGACGTCACTATACCAGCAAAGGACAAATAAATGGAAACCGTAGCTATAAATATACAAAAATTATTAACAAACTTTTAACTCATAGAGGAGGAGATTTAATACAAACATCAATCGAACCAAAACAGTATATTTATTGGGATGACCCCAATGAATTGGTGGACCGATTACGATTACTTGTATCAGCGCTACAGGCGGGAGATAGTAGTCATAACAACGAGATTGTTGCCATCATTGAAGCATTGAGAAAAGCTGAAGTAATAATATAAATATTAAATTTAAAGGATCTGAAAACTGTTTCATTGTTAAAGAAATAGCTATTCTATATAATATAACCGATACATATCGTAATTTTCTTATGTTTATTTATTTAAAAAAAATATCTTGATAATAAATATGATTAAAACCATCATTCAGTTTGTTTTTTTTCTTGAGATATGCATATTAATCAGAATTTGGTATACAAGTATAACAACACACAAGACTCTTTTTTATTTCTTAACTTATAGTAAAATTTAATAAGGTAAGTTGGTAGCAGGTGTTTGTATGGTTGTTTGGTTGTATTTTCTAGTTTTGTAGTTGTTGTTGTTGTTGTAGTTGATATGGTTGTATATATTTATTTTTCAATTTTTAAGCTGTCTGAAAGATTCATTAAATTGTATTAAGTCTAAAATTTTTCTTATGTCAATTATATGTATGATAATATTTGCTTTGGTCACTATTTCTACTTGGTTAAGTTGTATTTCCGTAAATCCTGTCAGTTCGTGTACGTTAAATAGCCCATTAATCGGGGTTTATCAGTATTAGGCATAGGAACATTGTCTGTCATGCGAATCTGTAAATTTAGTTTTTTTTTTTGATATTATTTGTTGATTTTATTATGTTTTTGAAGAGTTTTTGTATTTAGATTGATGATTATGTCTATCTGCTTTATAATTTTTTTAATAAAACCTGTTGTTCTTATTTCGTTTTCTAAATAGATCTAGAACCAGCATTTCATCACATTGTGTCATATAAGTGTTTATAATCCTTTCGGTATAAGCCACATTCAATTATTAACCAGAACTGATTTATTTTTATGACAATCGAGTTCGTCAACCTATACGATGTCATCTGCAGATCTTAGACATGTTAGATTTTCTGATCATGTTTCCGTTAAATACATAATTGTCTGGGAGTATGCATATAGAACTAGTAGAAAGGGTAATTGGCAGAGCTGTGTATTAGACCGACTAAGGTTTCAACGAAGGATCTTAAAATTAGAGCAATTACTAAGACCTATTTTACTTCAGAAAATTCAATTATGTAATCAAAATAAAATTTAAGCTCTTATAATGCTTGAATATTTAATAAAAACTTGTACACCAAAATTTGTTTTATTCCGAGATTTCCCCATCAATTAATACCTCAAAACTACCTCAACATCCGGTAAAATATTTGCTTTGGTCACTATTTCTACTTTGGTAAGTTGTATTTCCGTAAATCCTGTCAGTTCGTGTACGTTAAATAGCCCATTAATCGGGTTTATCAGTATTAGGCATAGGAACATTGTCATGCGAATCTGTAAATTTATGATTTTTTTTTTTTTTTTTTTGATTTTTTTATTGATTTTTTTTTATTTTTTTTTATTTTTTTTTTATTTTTTTTTATTTTTTTTTTATTATTTTTTTTTTTTTTTTTTTTTTTTTTGACATTATGGCAACCCCAATTGATGATGACGTCATGAAACTATAATCGATGACCTTATGGCAACCCTAATTGATGACGTCATGGAACGTCAGTACATCATCACTAACCAACATCCCATACAAAGCTTACCCCTATTGCATAACAGCGTTACATACATGTAACCATACAAGTGCTTCATCTACCACAAATACAAGTTATTTTCATACAAATCTTAGAGCTTGAACTCGTTCATCAAAAAAAAAAAATGATCATATATGATAGCGAATTGAGGTGAAATTTTCATATCAATCTCACTCGTAAACCAAAAAAAAAATCCATACACAAAAAATGTAAACAACCTATCATAACAAAAAACTCTAAACCATAAACAATTCGAAAGAATTATTCCTACTCGATGATGACGTCATAAAATAATAAAAATTCCATACAAAAAAAAATGTAAACAACATATCATAACAAAAAACTCTAAACCATAAACAATTCGAAAGAATTATTCCTACTCGATGATGACGTCATAAAATAATATCACGCTATTAATAACAATAACAATCTCCATACACACAATCTATCAATTTTCATCATATATGAAACCTAATCCGTAATTCTCTTACCTCTAATATAAAAAAAAATCAAAACAAAAAAAACCTAACCATAACAAACTCTTATCTACTTATATGATAAGAACACTCTTAGCTGCAAACAATTATTCCTAAAACACATATAATTTGGTCGATGATGACGTCATGAAATAACACCACTTTATTAGTTACTATATATTTGCATATTGAACAAGTCCGAGTATGTAGTCTGGCTAGCGTAAGGCTAACGCTACCGCTTCTTACGCATGTGGTTCCAGGTTCAAGTCCCTTTGGTGGCAACAGTTTTTTTTCGATAAAAAGTAATTTAAGTGCCGAGTGTATTAAAATACGTCCCCCGGCAATCAATCAAATCAGATTCATGTGGAATTCAATATCAATTCATGTTAAATTTCAATCGATCAATCGCCAGTATAGGATAGATAGGATAAATACAACGCAAAGACACCGTGTTGGACGACCGAGAAACACGTAGAGAAAGTCAGCTGAGAGCGTGGGTGCCTGTAATGGCATATTGCGGAGAGATATAAAAGGTAATTACGGAGAACAGGTGTTAACAGTAACCAGAGAGAGAGAGAGATAGAGAGAGATGAAAGGTGATTACGGAGAACAGGTGTTAACAAGAGAGAGAGAGAGAGAGAGAGAGAGAGAGAGAGAGAGAGAGAGAAAGATTAATTAAAGTAGTTAGGGGTCCCATGAGAGTTGGTTAATCTAAAAGTTCCCACGGGCTTTAAAATTTTCCCAGGCCCAAAAGTGCAAAACCCTCAGGTGATCAAGGGAATCCCTCAAGGTCATTGACCTCCATGACCCCATTCAAAACCCATAGATTGCACGGGGATTCCCTATGACGTCATCAACACCTGTTTTCAAGGTCATCTCAAGGTTAACAAAAAGTTCCCACGGTCTTCAAAATATTCCCACGCCCAGGTGCAAAACCCTCAGGTGATCAAGGGAATCCCTCAAGGTCATTGACCTCCATGACCCCATTCAAAACCCATAGATTACACGGGGATTCCCTATGACGTCACCAACACCTGTTTTCAAGGTCATCTCAAGGTTAACAAAAAGTTCCCACGGTCTTTAAAATTTTCCCACGCCCAAGTGCACCTTCACCTACTCCTCTTTCACAAGTGGAACCCCCTCTAGGGCAGGGATGATGCCAATTCAACACTTAGTTGCGAATACGATCAATAGCTCCAGTACATGTAATCAATATTTCATTCGTTTATGCAAGTTTGGGTTTATATGAGGGAGAGGGAGCGGGGATACTAAGAGTGGGTGAATGTCAATAATTTTTCAATTGATTAAAAAAAAATTTTTGACGCAGTTCCGTTTCAACTATTTTCGAAAGTTTTTGTGCAAAATTTCAAAATGATAGCTTTTAATTTTTAGGTGATAAATGATTTTTTAAAAATGGTCGAAAAAGTAATTTTGTATGGGAGGAGGTAGATATATTCGGCTAGTTAACATTTCATTCTTTTAGGGATTTTTTTTAAATGCATTTTGCAAATTTTCAAGTTTGTATCTTACAATTTCATTCAAAAATTTTCAGTTTATGTGTTTTTTCATTGCATATGAAACACCTTGTGCACGTTAGACCAGGGGTGTCGGTGCATAATAATTGCAGAATTTTCATTATTTTTTCTGTATGTATAATAAATAGATGTATTCACATGGAAAATTTAAATTTTGTATCTCTTACCAGAGCTCTAAAAAAATCACTCAAAATTTTCAACATTTTTTGCTTACCACCTCCCTCCCCTTACACCTCCCGACGTAAAACTTTTACCAAAATTCAAAACTATGTAGTTCTACAATTTGACAAAATTTAAATTTGATATCTGTACTTAGTTTTGAGATATAATGGTTTGAAATTTTGGAAAGTTCAATGCTCCCCATTTTCCCCCACTACAATATTGTCGAAATGTTATTTTTTTTTCTCGTATTTCTCTAGTATAGCTTAATATAAATACCACGATTCAATTACATAGCTCAACAAATAGCCGAGATATTGATTTTTAAGTGTTTTACTTTGTACCCCCCCCCTCCCCCCTCCCCCCCCCCCCTCCTGACCATCCCCCTTACAATAATAGCCTCTATGTAAGCTGATTTCAATGGATATGCCACCTTGATGGTCTAAAAATATAAATTTTGTATGCTATGTAATTTCGAAGATATAATCCTTTGAAAAAAAAAATTCGGCCGACAATTGGTTTTTAGCCCTCCTTTTTGCACCCCAATGGATAAAAAAATTAAATTAATGTTAAAAGTTGTCCCACAAACCCTTTTATATGAATGTTGATTTTTAGCTTCCTAGCTTTAACGATGTTTGAGATACTTGAATTCTTAGTTTTCGGTTTAAGTGCTCCTCCCGCCTCCTCCTGAACCCTTATACCCCCAAAATGGGTGTCCGCCTGAGATCCGCAACTATCTACAATCCCTCCAAAAATGAACTTTCTATCTTGAAGGGCTTAGGAGTTAATGTGCGCTGAGCGCACACACCGGCGTATAGACAGACGGATTTTTTTTGCATTCTTAGGCTATTTTAGTCATGAAACGCGAAAAAACATAATTTCAGGGTAGCAAATTTTTTTTTTTTTTCAATTCGATCACAATACTTTATTATTAAAATAATAAAGTAAAAGCGAACAGACGGACGGACGTGAGTCCGGTTTTGAAGTTTTTGAGCGATGAAATAAACTTCTGCCCAATTAATTTTTTCTCTTAGCCTTCTCTTTGCGTTACAAATATTAGAACAAACACGTAATTCTCTCAGATTTCATCTAGAGTATAAAAATGGTGGAACGACTTGGCCAGCTCGTGAACTTCTCAGTTGAAAATAACAAAATTTGAGCTTCGTAGCTCAACGCATTCTCAATTTAGAGAGCGAATGGACGAACGGATATGTTTAAATGCATCTAATATTAGGGACATCCGGTGAGCAATACCAACTCTAATAATATAGGATAAGATACTAAAATGACAAGCTATTTTACAACCTAAATCTATTTGACTAATTGTTGTTAAATCGTTTACTTAAAATTTCCGTTTTACCTTTAGCTATACTAATTTCATTCTCTTAAAATTTAGATCACCACTTTCAGAGTTATTCAAATTATATCATGTAAAATTATAAATTCAATCAAATTACAAAATAAAGTGAACATTTTGGCACAATCATAATGACCCAGGATGGGATCTGTTCCATAAAGAAACGTAATTATTATCTGTCTAGAAGTTTAAGAGTAAAGAAACAAAAACGAAGACTGAGCGATCAATCTTTAAAGCTAATGCGTTAACATTTCTTCCAAACCGATCATTACTAAGTGGCACTGACCGACCATCATTACCTCCTCTTTCTCACTAAAAGGTAATTTGAAATTTATTGAACCGAAATGATTTTAATGTGAGCAATGCACTGGACGTGACCCTTCGCTTCTCCCAACAGGAACCCACAACAAACCATATATGACGAAAACTCTCTAATCCTCTTAAATATAGAAGACTTAAGATTTACTCCTTGCCATGGGTGTCGTCTTCCTAGCTTCAGATACTGGCGAAAAGTAAAGAAACTCATCGTCATAGTTAGAGAATTATCTATCTTCTGTGTTGACTCATCAATAGAAGATGAGGAGTGATATTTTCTTCACACTGTGTTGACTTTGTTGTGTCCACTTGAGTTCCAAGTGTGGCCCAAGGAGACATTAAAATAAAGGTAACTTGAATAAAAAAATGGTTTTAATCTTCTTAAAAAAATGTTGTTTTTTTTTCGGTGGTCGAGAGGTCTTGGTGCTTAAGAAAAGATATCAATTCATCTTTTAGCTTCCCATCATTGTCTCTCGATTTCCAGGTGCGTCCGACAATTCCATTTTTCTTTCCACAAAATGTTTATTTTACATCTGAAATTATAGGGCGTTAGGTTGGCATTTAAATTATAACGTTTATGTGTTCGGTTTGTTATTGTTAGGGAAGTATCTAAAAGGTTAGATAGGTTCTACAGTGAGTTCATCTTAATTTTATTTCGGGGCTATGCGAGAAGCTAATGCAAACCTAATTCAATATCACCGAAATGTGACCACCATTGACAGCACCATCTCGGACACAGGAAGTTCATTTCTGCCCACTTCATTTCAACTTTCTTTAAGAATCTTCAATTTTTTATCATTTTTTTTTTTTTTTAAGAAATATGACGATAATTATGGGTTGTTACTTTCCATTAAGCAAAAGATAATCTTATGGGTCGGTGTGTGCAATTTGAAACCTTTTTAAAGATCAATTACCCGAGAAAGTGGAAACAATAGAAGGCGGTGAAATGTAATTGGCTTCGACACTTTTATGGCAAGGGAATATTTCGATGGAGTTTTTGATGATTTTAGTTAATTCAAAGGTTTCTATTTAACTTTTACCGACTTGCCACCAAAAATTTCAAAAATTCTTATAACTACGCTATAGTAAATTTATTTAAATAAATAGCTAACTTCAACTGAACAAAATTTTTGATTTTCAGCTTACTAATCTAGTTTTTCGGGCCAGGTAATGACCATTAGCTAAAAGTGTTTTTTTTTATGAAATAAACGTCAACGACAAAAAATTTTGCGAAATTAAACATTTATTTTAGATTAAGTATTTAATTTTTTTTGCAAAACTGGTTGAAAGTTTTAATTTAAATTAATTTCTAGATAGGGCCCGAATTTAAGATTTTAGGAATATAATAATTAAAACGGAATTTCTTAATTTTATTTATCAAAAATGTACGAAGATATGTTTTATAATACACGATTTTAGTACACTGAACAATAGTTTACAAAAATCAAAATATTCTAAATACAAATAAAATAAAAAAAAAATTAAACGATCATATCCAACTCTCATTTAGATCACCTCTATACTAGAAATCCTTTGATTCAAATCGCGCTTGAAGTCTAAATTTGTACACGGGAATAAGCCGACAAATAACATTACCCGGTCCTTTGCTCCTAAACGTTCCTAACAGGGTTTTCACTGTCATTAGGGTTGGTATGGTATTTCGCCACTCTGCCTACTCTACTGATCTTCGCGCTAGTCTCCCGGTATTATGCGCATTCATTTTTGTGTTTATTTCGTATGCTCCTTTCCAATTACGATTAGGTCCTGACGATCTACCCTTCTGGAATCGATGATTTAACAGCTATTTCATATTACCGTCTCGAAAACTTATTGAGTTGCATCGTACAGGTTGCCGGTGCTGGATTTTGGTGGCCAAGTAGCATTAATTTCAGTTCAGTTTATTTTTGACACGGGTGTTCCCCATCCGTTTTTGCAGATTACGATCGGATCAATTTCTGATCATTCGTTTCAAATATTATGCTCGTTATTTTTCGCCATAAATGTTGAGCAGTACAATCCAAAAAATCGTTTAGCGACGTTCTCGGATTGCAGCAGTCTCGTCTTAAATGTCCAGCATACCCACAATCCTGGAGCTCCGCGATCTCCAGGTCTTAAATTCTACCTTGCTAGCTCCGCTCTAGGGTTTTCGTCTGCCTTAGCCATGTTTTCCTGATCTCGCCAATTGTTTTGAAAACACGCACATTCTGAACAGGAAATTGATGTTCTTTTCCGTTTAAAGCAATCAAGTCGTAAGTATCCTGCCTGCAATTCTAACATCGGGAACCTTCTACTACATTCAAGTCTTATGTGCCCAATGCTTTTACACTTTCAACAACTTAGTTTGGTCCTTCGGTATCTTTCGCTTTGCTCTGATCTCGATCTTTCCAGTATTTTCGGCGATCTTCTGCTCTAGAATCGTTCGTTTTTCTATAAGTTTCGCATATAGCTGTTCTTCGATTTGCTCATCCAGTGTTGCTTTTGAAGGTTAATTTTATTGCTGACATCGTTCTTCAGATATTGGTTTTGCTAGTTAAGACCATCATTTAGCTCATTGGTCTGTTGGATTTGCTCGGCCATTATCTATTGCATTAGTTTCTGAAGATCCAGGACTTTCGGCAGTATTTTGCTCAACGATTTGTTCGCCGTGGGGGTGGGGTGATAATTACTTGTCTAGAAAGATTTGACGATTCCAGTAAAGTGTCCTTCGGAGAGTTGCGTCTCCACGAACCCTAGCAGATCGATAAGTATCAAAGTCATGCAGGACTCAGACTGAAGTGGAGGCGCTTGTGGCGACGAAAGTCGGCCCAATGGCCTTAAGCTTGGTGCTGAGGGGGATGTGTCGATGATCCCAGGGTATGTCGTATCAGTGGTATAATGAGGTAGTAGCCAACCGACGGGAGTGGAGCATGACATGAACTAAGGGAAGCGAAACCATAGACTATAGACGTTTGCTTTTTACGTGGTGTACAAAATTAGTAATGGACTGAAGCAAACGAAATGCATGCTGCAGGTCTGCTGTTCCCCAGGCTGGGGTGGCTTGACAAAGTGGAGATCTGAATGAAGCGAAAATGGCGTAACTGGAAGCTTAATGTTGAATTGGTGGTGCATGAAAAAGTGGGAGTGAGTAACGACCTGGTTGAAACAAGCGACGGAAGTGAAATCTGATGCTTTCGATGAAATTGGTGGAACATGGCAGATATGTGGGCGAAATTAAGCAGTGTGTGGACACATCTGGCGTCAAACACGGAGGAGTGTCAGCACATAGCTTGCGTGAATTGGCACATCCATGGATAAAGTCTCTTCGGGGAACACGTAGTGGCGATGATTAGTCCACTTCGCGGGCAGCGAAGCTTGGAACTTATTCTTCGGTTTTCGGCATGGAGCTACGTTTACAACCGGGCGCCTTGACCCACAATCAGGCAGAGATGTTAGGTAGGCTTCGCATCCAGTAGTATAAATGCCGAACTTGTAAATAGGTATAAATTGCTGCTAAGCCAGGGGCGTTAATGATTGTCGTCACAAAAACAAACCGTGTTGCCAAAAACAAACTTGAGGCAAATTTGTAATAGACGATGGCCACGGCCTGAGCATTCACGTTAAAAAAACTCATAGGAACTTGTACGATTTGTTTTTTGATCTGAGGTTCGTTCGATGGGAAGCTCATAAATGTCGGCATTGCGGCTTCTAACGCTTCCCCATTTGGCTTACCAACTTCGACTTATGTCCAGTAGTAGACAATTCTCGTTTACCAAGTACTTCTTTCAATTCTGTCACCTTCAAATCTTCCACTTAACGCAGCATTTTCAATTCGCTACACGAAATTCTTTAATTGTCCGTGAAGATTTTTCCGCACAATATTTCGGCTGATTGTTCGAGAAAATTTACGCCGCGGAAAGAAATCATAAAAATTCTTACTAAATTTGTTCGGCAGTTCCGAGCTAGACTCCGTAGCTAGCAGACGAATTTTTCACCGACCGCCCTTTTAGCGAAATTTGACGGACTACCAAGTGAAAGTTATTAACACGGTTTCTTCAAGTGCTGCTAGTCAACTAGCTCCAAAAAAAACTCCTTATGGAAGGCAAAAGAGGGGCCGCGATGACCCCTCTGGAACCAAAATTCGTGACTGTATTTAAATCAAGTTCCGTAAAGTCTCGGGCAACAACAACGAAAACCGGTACGCGATATTGCAAAACCTGAGTGAAAATTCCAACGAAACAGTCGATTGTACTGTTCCTACGGTTAAAATTAAAACTCGTATCCCACCATTTGTGATTACTTCATTGGACATCAAATCGGTTAAAGCCCTGCTTCATTCTTCCAATATTTGTGATTATACCGTCCAACATATGTCCGTTGGTATCAAGTTAAAAGTGAACACAGCAGAAAACTACGACACTCTAACCAAAGTCATGGTCGACCAAAACATTGAGTTCTATTCTCACTCTAATAAAGAGGATAGACCTATTAAAATAGTGCTAAGTGGACTACATTCCACGGAGACCAATACGTTGAAATCATATTTCGCCAACAACGGCCTGAAAATCCTTGACATCAAGCCTTTTGACCTGAAGACCAAAAGATTTAATCAACAAGCGACTTACCTGTTCTATTTTGTACATAATTCCATTAAACTGTCTGACCTACGCACCCAATTTAGAACTGTGTTGAACACCATAGTACAGTGGAATTACTACAGGCAGAAAAATAAAGGCCCAACTCAATGTCGCAACTGCCAGAAGTACGGGCACGGCTCTTCGCACTGCAACTTACTACCGAGATGCATGATATGTGGCGACCAACACAAACACGACACGTGCGACGCGGTGCAAGACACTCAAATCAAGTGTTCAAACTGTGGAGGGAACCATCTATCTAATGACCTCAGCTGCGCGAGCAGAAAGCACTACATTGAGATAAGAGAACAAATTAAAGCCAGTAAAAATGGAAACGTACGCAGAGCTCCGATGCCAAATGCACCTGACCTAGGTGTAATAAACCTCCCTCCTATTAGAAGACAACTACAACAGCAAATATCATCGTCTACTACACCATTGAAAGTCTCTTACGCATCGACTGCACGCAATTCAATACTAGCAACAACATTAGCGCCAGCTGCGAACAACGCTGAATCCCTATTCTCAACGAGCGAAATCATTGAGATAACAAACGAGGTTCTCTCTAGCCTGGCTAAATGTAGAAATAAACAAGAGCAATTGCAAGCAATAGTTCAACTTGTATCTAAATATATAAATGGCTAAACACGCTCTTAAATGCATGCCATGGAATGCTCAAAGCATTCGAAACAAAATCGTTGAAACCTTCTGTTTTATAAAAGAAAATAACATTGACACTATTATTATAACAAGAGACATGGCTTAAGCCAACTGATAAATTGTATGATCCCTTGTACTCAGTCTATAGACATGATAGAGAGAATCAAAAGGGTGGTGGCGTTGCAATAATCATTAACAAACAAATACATCACTCTCTCTTGCCTATTCCCATAACCGAAGAAATCGGCTCGTTATCGGTTAAACTTGTTGACATGGACCTTATCTTAACAGCCAGTTACTTTCTAGGAACTCATGTCACGTCTGAAAAACTAAAAAAATTCAAATCTGATCTCAAAACCCTAACAGGAACAAAAAATAAAATGCTATTGTGTGGAGATTTCAATGCCAAACATCAGCACTGGAACTGTCCCCGAACCAACAAAGCCGGTCGAATACTCTTCGATGAACTAGCCAAGAGAATTGGAATAGTTCTTCCTCCATCTGAACCTACATACCATCCACCTAAGGGGCTTTCTTCCACCCTAGAGCTAATTATAAGTTTTGGACTAATTAATGTATCCCAACCAGAAACTACACAAGACTTCTCGTCTCCACATCTTCCGGTGCTGTTTTCCCTCTTGGACGAAGTACCATTGAATAATAACGCAGTAAAAATCCGTAACTATTCTAAAACGCGATGGAAAACCTACCACTGTCTCCTGAGCAACTCCTTACCTATCGATAAGCTCGACCTGTCAAAAACCACCCCCGCAATAATTGACGAAATGGTGAATAGCTTCTCGTCCAAAGTCATTGAAGCCGCCGAAAAATCAACTTCAAAAGCAACAATCAAGGAAAACATTATTACACTCCCTATAGAAATCAAAAATCTCATTTCTGCTCGTAACCAAAAAAGACGGCAATGGCAAAGATGTAGGGATCCCGCCTTAAAAAAAGAAGTTCTTTTCCTGCAAAATGAGATAAAATATGAAATATCTCAACTGAGAAACAAAAACTGGAATGCTGTCCTAGAAGGGTTAAACAAAGGGTCCACAAAATTCTGGAAAATTAATAAAGTTCTAAGAAATAGGGGAAGAAGTATAACATCCCAGTGGTTCCTTCTTTGCACACCTGCTGATATCAGAAACATACTGCGCAAATCCAAAACCAGGAAAAGCCCCGGAAAAGACGACATACCTAACATTCTTTTGAAAAATCTCCCCAAAAAAGCAGTGGTTTTCTTGTGTCATATATTTAATAGTTGCCTGAAACTAGGATATTTTCCAAAATGCTGGAAAGAAGCCACTATTATAGCTATCCATAAGCCCGGAAAAGACTCATTCACACCCAGTAGTTATAGACCTATTAGTCTACTCTCCTCAATCTCCAAAATTTTTGAGAAAATTATCCTTCACCGTCTTCAACTCCACACCGACGAAAATAATATTCTCCCGGACTACCAATTTGGCTTTCGACAAAAGCACTCCACGTGTCACCAACTTCTCAGAGTCACTAATTTCGTTAAAAGAGCATTCCAGGACAAAAAATCTGTTAGCATGATCACGCTAGACATCCAAAAAGCGTTCAATACAGTATGGCATAATGGCCTCCTATCCAAGTTAGTGAAATACTCGTTTCCAAACATTTAATCCACCTGATCGGTTCCTTTCTCTCACAGCGATCCTTTCAAGTAAAAATCAAATCATCCAAATCGGAAAGCCGTGGGATTCCTGCAGGTGTTCCTCAAGGATCGTGTCTAAGTCCCCTACTCTTCAACCTATACACCTCCGATCTTCCTAAACACTCCACTTGTGAGTTAGCGACTTTTGCAGATGACACTGCTGTTTTCACAACATCAGTGGACCCTGCAATCATAATCAACAACCTGCATAAACAGTTTGCCCAAATTGCAGCGTATCTCACCAAGTGGAAAATAAAATTGAACACAGCGAAAACCGCAGCAATTTTTTTCACGAAAAGAAGAGTATCTACCACCCCTTACACTCCACCTTGGCGGACAAACTATACTATGGTCCAATAACATCAAATACCTTGGGATGTACTTAGACAAGAAACTGACATACCATCACCAGATCTCATACGCTGTCTCCAAAACACTTAAGCTTATCAGGATATTATACCCTTTGATAAACCGGAAGTCAAAACTATCGATAGCAAATCAACTGCTTCTGTACAATGTGGTAATGCGACCATGTCTCTTGTACGCGTGCCCTATTTGGAATGGATGCGCCCAAGCACACAAAAACAAATTACAAATAACGCAAAACATGCCTTAAGCTTGTACTGAACAAACCCTGGTATTTCTAAACTAGACGCCTTCACCAACTGGCTGTTACAGACCTAGTCCAAACTCAGTGCAACAAACTGGAAAAAATTTTTGAAGTAGTTGCAAGAACTCGATCAACCCACTGATTCATTCTATCATGGAATAGTATTTAGCATTTAGTTTAAGTTAAGATAGCATAAGTTAGTTAGTAGTTTCCTTTTACTTTTAAGTTAAAATTTCCAAAAAGTTTTTTAGTTTTCCCCTCTTTCCTTAAAGTATTAACTAGATCAAGCAAATGAATTACAAACCACTAATCCTAAACTCAACCATAAGTTGCAAAGGTTAATTCAATACCTGATCTCTAACATTAACAATCTAGCGTAAGCACCATATTATAAAAATCTTGGGAAATAAATTATATTATGAATTATGAATTAAATTTGTTCGGGAATCTTATACCGCTCGATTTCAATCACAAAATCCTGCGCGAGAACCTTTCTTGCGGTCATTTGTTTCGAGGTAAAACTTTTCAAAAATTTTCCACTTGTCAATTCGAGAATTTCCACGCGGTCACTAATATCACAATTTGTGTTCTAGAAAATTCTCAATTTTCGACGCGGTCACAATCAAACTTCGCGCAAATTCGCTTTTTGTCCGTTCGAAAATTTCACACCCCTCACTTTAAACTTTCTAGAATTTTCTTCATTGTTTGCACTTTTAGCAATTATTACTCGCGATTTGTACTAGAACTCTCACTTCCGACGCAAATTAAAATGCGCTAGGGATCGCCGGATTTCAAGTAAAAATAAAACTACCTCGTTTTTCAACCACAAAATTTATTAATCGCCTTTTTATAAACACTTTAATACTTTTTGTTCACACTACATCGTTTCAGTATTCGCAAAGTCGATCACACGACTTAATCGCCTTCTCAATTTTGACTGGATCACTAAAATAAACGCGAGCCCTTTTTATTTCGTTCGACAATCTTCGTACGCGTCGAATTTCGGCCATTTTTCACCATTCCTTGTCGGCTTTTGTTAGACCTGCGACGCCTTTTCTTATCAGCCATTGTTTGACCTGCGACGCCTTTCGTTTTTGGCGTTCTTTGCTGTTTCAGTAAAGCTTAGCCGATGAGTAATTAAATATGTATGCATATTGTGCAAAAAAGTGGTAATAGCAGAATATATGTATTATAAAATATTTATAATTTTTAGTGAAATTTTAAAGTTAGAAGCTGTAAAAGTAATATGTTGAAAATGTTGAATTATTGCGTTTAGGGCTCTGGTAAAAGATATAAAGTTCAAATTGCACATGCGTACATCCATTTCATATACATTAAGAATAAATAATACTTTTAACAAGAACAGTTATGCATAAAAGCGTGGCCCTAACCTGAACGAGGTGTTTTAAATGTTTCGAAAAAAAAAATGTAAAAACCCAAAATATTTGATCGAAATTTTAAGCTAGAAACTTGGTAATTTCCGACATTCAGTAAAAAAACATTGTGATATAAATGGTCGAAAACCTGCAATACTTCACACAAAATTATTTTGTCGATCATTTTTAAGAAGTTATTTATAACCAAACTTCTAAAAGCTATCAACTTGAGATTTTGTTTAAACACTTTAAAAATAATTTAAAACAAATTTGCATCAAAAGTTTTGAAATCATTCCTGTCGTTCTATCCCCTCCCATACAAAAGTATGATTTCGGCCGATTTTTGTAAATCAACTAATAAGAAACAAATTAGAGGCAACGAACTTGATATTTTATTCGAACACTTTTCAAGAGAAACGCAATAAAATTGCATCACAAATTACGCGATTCCCTCAACTCCTCTACCCCCTTCTAGACAAATATGTTTGGCTTCATGAATATTAAATGTACCGAATTTCATAGAACTTTCTTCCCCTGTGAAACTAACATTTTATACAGAGAATTTTGAATGTGATTCAAGCAATGAATTAAAAAATTATGAACTTCCACCCACTCCTTGTATCGGCTCCCCATGCAAATTTATAAACTTGCATAGATAAACGAATGAAATATTGATAATATATAATTAAGACATTGACCAAAACGGTAGTTAAGTGTTAAATAATTGACAATAGTCATGCCCTAGAACCCCCTTTAACTTATTCGTCTCTATCCACCCTAACCTTCATATTGAGTTTCCACACATCTTCATTTTTTATACTTTAGATGAAATCTGAGAGTATATTGTGTTTGCCTTACCGTTTGTAACGCTAAGAAATAATGCTCACACAGAGTCGCCAAGGGTACAGAAATATTTGTTGTTGCTCAAAAATCTCGATTCCGAGTGACCGTCTGTCCGCTGTCTACAACATAACTCTCGAAAGCTTTGACCTATCGTGCTGAAATTTTGCATAAGCCATTTTTAGCAAAAGAGTAACTTTAAGTTCGTGAACGGGCCACATTCCTCCACTCCTTCTACCCCCTCCCATACAAATTTCATGTAATTTGGAAATTTAAAGAAATTGATTTTTCTCCGAAACCGTTTCAGCTAATGACTAGAAAATTAGGTAATAGTATTATAATAAGAATACCATTACTGCAAAAAAATATTGCTCTGATCTCCTTACTCCTTCTACCCCCTCCCATACAAATGTGCAATTTTCAAAAATGTATTTATTCGGTTTGCATCGCAACTAGAAAAGCTGAGATAACCAATTTTTGTCAAAATTAATATTATTACAATTGCAACCAATTTTGTAAAAATTGTCAACTTCACCTCATCCTTTCTACCCCCTCC
Source organism: Chorisops tibialis (assembly GCA_963669355.1). NCBI lineage: Eukaryota > Metazoa > Arthropoda > Insecta > Diptera > Stratiomyidae > Chorisops > Chorisops tibialis. The sequence goes on along the minus strand of OY770263.1, from coordinate 162,069,031 downwards.
CATACTAATTTAACGAAATTTCGGAATTTGAACAAAATAATTTTTCTCCAAAATCTTCAAGGCTATCAACTTTAAATTTTGACCAAAGTATACTATTACAAGTATCATTGATGCCAAAGAATTTGGTTTTGATTCGAATACTCCTTCTATCTTGACCCATACAAATTCACAATTTTGATAAAATGCATTTAATCAATTTTTATTGAAACTAGAATAAGTACAAGCTTAAAATTTTGCCACAATTTGGCCCTTTATAATTGCAATAAATGCTAAAAAAAGTATTAACTTCGCTTCACTCCTTCTACCACCTCCCATACAATTTTTTTGTATTGAAAACACAAGAAAAGTATTTCTTCTTCGAGCATATGAGTAACAAAGCAATATGATTAGGATGTTGAAAAGGAGATTCAAAATCATTCAAAACCCCCCACTTTCTCTGCCACCTCTTATAAAAATGCATAAATTCAGGCGAAAATTGTTCAATTTCCTCGAAAATTATGAAAGCTACAAACTTTAAATTCAGCATGAAACACTTTGTATACTACGCTCGGTGTTATATACAAAAATTACAAACCTTCCCCCTCTGCTTTTACCACTATTCGAAAGAATTCAAGAAAACCGGAAAATATTCCGGTACAATAAACTATTTCCTATTTCATCTAGAGTATTATATGATTGGGCGTTACGCCAAATCATAGTTCTGTTATGTTTTTAAAAATAATATGGTTACGCCCAACATTTTGGCAGATAATTTCTTTAGATCAAAAACGGACTGCACCATTAACTGAGTTTTTCTGAGAGGTTTGAAGGAGTGGTCGAAATTTTAATATATTTTTTGATGGATGCGAAAATTCTCATTTTGTATGGGAGGACGAAGAAGGAGTAAGGCACACAATCACGATCTTAGCCTTACTTTTGCAATAAAAATAACGTGTACACAATTTGAGTCTTCTCACCGCGCTTGCATGCTCGGGAGGATACGAACGGATAAACTGACATACGGTTCGAAGATCTCTTAGTGATGTTATGAGCTTCTGTTCAATACGTATGTTTCGCAAAGCCTCATTTCTTAGCTTTACAAAATTCTTTGCATGAAATATATGTGTAACATTCTCAAACAATCTAGAGTATAAAAAACTTAAATATGTTTGAAAAGAAAAAACGCAAAAATTATGACCATTTGAAAGTACATCGAATTTTCATAGTAATTTTTATCTATTTTTCAGCCAATTTACCACTACTACAAATATTTCGAGCAATTCGCATTAATTTTCGATTTTAAATTATTTCACCTTCAACGAAAACGTCTTTTCGGTATATATGGCCCCTTACAGGCGAAACTTTTTGATAATATTCTCTAGATTATCTTTAGAATGATGCTAATAGAAGATTAAGCCATCATCTTTAGCCCGAAATATACAAATTAAAAAATGTATATTCCATCAAGTGCACAGTCAATTTTCAAGTGATATTGATACCAGTACTGTACAATAATAAAATCATTCCGACCTAAATTTCATTAACTTCCTCCATTAATCATATCTTAATCTACACACCAAGTACCTTAAATGCTCAATAATACGCGCACCAGCTACATTTTCTTCTCCTGAAAATCCACCATTAAGATTTATGTAAAAGTTTCGATCATAACATCACTTCCCTTTAATGTCTTTCAAAGCTGGATAAAACAAAAAACTCTCTGCTTTGTATTAATAAAGAACTCATTCCTACACTTAAATTACTTCCTCAATATCGGGACTTGCAAGCCTAACCATTCGATCTAGTATCTTAATCCACTATATTATGAAATTTATAGCCATCACCACGTATAATAAACTTAATGTTAAGATCACATCACATCCATCTTAAAAGACCTTAGCTAGGCCTGAAAGAGTATGACTAACGTGCAGCAGAATGAGAAGACGCGGAAAAGCGTCCTCGAGCGAAAGAATTATACGATTTTTTTTTTATTCTCAGAATTTTTTCAACGGTCTTTAATTAAATAACACTTAAAACACCATAAATCCACTTGCACATATGTCTTAGTGCCAGATATAATTATACGCTTAAAACGCGATAATTATGACCGAAGGAGAAAAAAATAATCATGAAAATAACGAAGAGCCAAGGGAGTGTTAGGTTATCTCAAGAAATATGGGATTTGCCTTAGAGAGAATTTCAGCTATTTTAAAGTAATTCGTTCACCTTTTTTTGGGTAAACATAAGTAATTTCTTAGGTAGCAATTTTTGTCCCTGTTTTAGTGCTAATGTTACGTTAATTAGTCAGAAGCAACATCTATCTTTTTTTCAGCTGTAAGTATTTCATTAGTTGTAACCGGATCAGAGAAATTTCTTTTTATTTTATAGTTCACTTGAGATATGAATGAATCGTAAGTTGGGCGCCAGTTTTGTACATTATCGAATGAAATATATCTTAGAATTGTAAACTTAGTGATTAAGGTCATTCTCTTCAGGACACATTTCAACCATGTGGAAATTCGCGAATGTCCAGCCAATCTCTAAGAAAGGAAACAAAGTGATTTCCTCGAACTACTACTACAGTTATCACTCCAGTGTTGTCGAAAGTGATGAAAACGGCTGTTAATCGAAAATTAATTAGTCACCATGAGCATAAAAGAGTTCTCCATGATCTCGTTGCCGATCTAAACATTGGAACTCGTGTATTTAAAAATAATTCGGTGAACGAAGGTACCTTGACATTGTGAAAGCTTTTGATATAGTTTGGCACAAAAGTATTTTAGTAAAACTCGTAACCATGGGTTGTTACACTATCCTCGTCAAATAGATTGAGAGTTTCCTTTTTGAACGCTCGATACGAGTCGTAATGAATGGCGTATCATGCCAACCGTTTCAGATCGATTTCGGTGTACCTCAAGGCTCTGATTAATTTTTTATTATTTAAACTTCATTAATGACCTTTTGTCAACAATCTTAAATGAGATTTTCAGATGACAGTACTCTGGATAATACCTTTCAATTCAACTCGGTTGCTGATGCTCATCGTCTTAATCCTGGAATGGGGCAGGAATGCCTCGAAATAGCAGGCTTTTCACTTATTTTTTGAAAAAGGATGTTCGGTCGGGTTCCTTAAATGTAACCTTCGGTAGCTTTCAATTGAACTTTTCAGAAGAATTCACACTACGGGACATAAAACTTACTAAACGCCTCAATTGAAGCAAAAATATTTTTATACTCTAGATGAAATCTGAGAGTATTATAAGTTTGCCATAAAGTTTGTAATGCTAAGAAATAAGGCTAGGAGAAAAAAAATTAGTGATATAGAAGTTCATATAATCACTCAAAAATCTCAAAACCGCATGTCCGTCCGTGTCCTCTCTAGCTTGAGAACGCGTTCAGTTCGAAAGCTCAAATTTTGCACACATCGTTTTTGATTAAAAATAAGGTCGATTTCGTGAACGGGCTAAATCGATTCACCTGTTCTACCATACAAAATGACGCAATTTCGCAATTTGAAAATAAAAGGGTTTGTTCGGAAAGTATGAATGCTATTGATCTGAAATTTGGATGTAATACTTTTATGATGATTTAAAACTAGTGTATACAAATTATTTGTGTGCTCTTCCTCCTTCCACCACCTCCCATACAAGTTGCACTTTTTTATGAAATGCTCTAGACCAACTTACTCAGTGCGTATAAAATTTATCGAGCTGAAATTGTACACTAAATATTTATTAGAAAATAAGACCAAAAAAAATTAAACGATTAGCTTCACTCCTTCTACCCCCATACAATCTGACATAATTTCACAACACAAAAAGTCGATTTTCCTGAAAAGCGCACTGAGAGAAAAACAGAGTAATATTAATACAAAACGTTCTAGACCTAAGAATTTACGGCTATGATTTTCTCGTTATCATGGAATTACTAGATTCAATCATTTTGCGAGTTACATATTCAATATGTAGAAACTGCTTAATTTAACATAAACGTGCTGAAATCAACTTGAAGCATCAATTTTAATCACACTCATGTTTGATTTAACTCTGATTACGTACAAAATAAGAAGCATTATATTAATTTTAAACTTTTGTTTTCTTGTAACTCTTAAAGGAATCAATACACTAACAAGAAACAATATTGATTATAGAATATTATATTAAATTTAAAATATTTCTTAAATAATAAAAATATGAAATACTATAGAAATATAAAGAATTATGAAGGGTTGGATTTTCTTCTAATTATAATAATATTTATTTATCAACGCACCAACTTTCTGTTCCAAATTTCTTATCGTATGTAGATATAAGATGATACTTTCCAGGCCATCATCAGGGATGCCAGTACGAAATCTTATTCTAGGCCGAATAACGCAGCATAAAAGCATAGCTAAAATGTAATCATCGGAGTCTGATATCGAAAGCGTTAAATGATTATTATATTAATTTTATGAACAGAAGGCGTAGTTATACCTATATTTGCAGCTCGTTTCGATGCGTAAAATTTGGGACAGCAATCATTATTTAAAGACTCATTATAATTGACTTCGTTTTAAACTCATACCACTTGCGGCACAAAACTTATTTTCTTTGGTTGGATGAAAAATATTGAAATCCGTGTTGACCTAATTTCTTGAATTATTTTATTAGACTGTGTTTCGAACGTAAGTACTGATATGTAAACTTTTTAATTCAAGTCCTCTAGCATTAAGTAGTTCGCTAGGAGTCTAAAAATTCAGTGTTCTTCATACGCTTTAAATCTTGCTGACGAAGTTTGAAAGATTTTGCCCATTTATCGAAGACTTCATCCCAGTCAGATCATTCGAATAAATTTAGGTTATACATTGATTTCTTTCGAAAAAAAAAAAATTTGCCCTGAATTTTGCTTGTAAGCCGATGTGCAGAATCGCTTTTGAAATGTCCTCTTTGGATAGGAATTTCAAGCTACGAAAGGTTATTCCCTTGACTAATAAAATTCACTTAATAAGAATGTCGAATTTTAATTATACCGCAAATTCAAAAAGATATTCTCTAAATCAAAGTATTCCAACAATTTATTTAATTGCACAGTATCATCGCGATCTATTTCGTCTTCATAAGCGAAAGGAATTACTGCAAATTCTGTTGTTACTTCATTGTTTTGATCATTTTCACTATTTAATGACATATTAAGAACATATCTTACCAGTTATAAGACATAAAAAATACCGATATTTAAATGAACACAGAAACAAATTAAAGTTTTTACTTACGCGTGACCACACGAAATTCTACTCTGAACAATTTTAGTTTACCACGATTTAAGTACAGAAAGAGTTGATACACAAATTCAACTTTTTAATTACTAATTTTAAAAACAAATAGGTTTAGGTAACTCTAGCGTGATGTGAAAAAATTAGTTCAGTGTCGTTACCCCTCTACCACTTCCCTTTCACAATTTCATAAAATCATAGTCCTGTTATGTTTGATGTTGCATTTGATGCCTCCAAATGCCTCGGAGCTCTTCGATAATAAAAAAAAATTTTATCCCTCACGATCTAGCTAATATCTTCAAGGGTTATATTTATCCCCGTCTTGAGTGCAACTCGAACTAATGGGTTGGGCCACCCAAAATATAACGTTCGGTGCTCGATTGAATCCAGGAACATGCGTTCTGACTAATTGCAGATGAGACTTTGACAATCTCTATAGACTTCTCCGAACATCGTAAAAACAGCGGGGTATTTAGTGTTTATTAACGATACTTCCACGCTAAATCTAGAGAAGAACTGTCTAACCTCAAACTTCCACGTTTTAACTATCCCAGGAATACTTGGCAAGCTGAACGCGCCCACTATTTTACTGCTGAACCTTAACCATCACGTACAGAGAAATATAGGCAGTCCTTCATCATTTGAGCATTAAAACTGTGGAATGCATTCCCGCATACGTGTTCCCAGCAAATTACAACATTCATTGTTTCAAGGATAACGTCCACCGACAGTCTAGACTCTTCCCTCCTGAAACTCCCATGAAGCCCCAATATTCACCTTCCTTATACCCACTTGACTGATCCAATGCATTGAAGACTAACCCCCTAAATTATGTCCGGTGCAAGAAAAACATAACAGGACTATGATTGGGCGTAAAGCCCAATCGTTCGATACTCTAGATGAAAGAGAAATTTTTTGATTTTAAGAAATTTTGTAGAGGAAGTGGTGAAGGGGGTGACAACTTTGAGCTAATTTTTTCACATCACGCTAGAGTTGCCATTAAAATGTTTTATCAAAATTTTAGGGTTCAAAAATTGAATAGGTACTGAGATAATTAGTGTATTGGATTTAGTGAAATTGTGCAGTTTGTATGGGAGGTGGTAGAAGGAAGGGCAGGTTACATCATGTTTTTGATATGTTTTAAATTGCAGATCAGTAGCATTCATACTTTTCAGGGAAATCGACTTTTTGTAAAGTTGATGAATTGTATCAAATTGTATGGGAGGGGGTAAAAGGAGTAAAGCTAATCACCTAATTTTTTTTGGTCTTACTAATTATTCTACAGTAATTTCAGCTCGATGAATTTCATATGTACTGAGTAAATTGGTTTATAGTATTTCATAAAAAAGTGCAGTTTGTATGGGAGGTGGTGGAATGAAATAATTTTTATACAGCAGACTGGAATTATTGTAGAAGTAATGTATTCCAAACTTCAGATCAATGGCTTTTCTGCTTTTTGAAAAAATCCGTTTATTGTCGAATTGCGAAATTGTGTCACTTTATATGGAAGGGGGTATAAGGGGTAAAACTAATCGTCTAATTTTTTTTTGACTTACTAATAATTTTAACCTTTAACCAAATAGACCACGTTCTAATTGAGAAATGGGCTGCTTCCAGCATACTTGATGTACGAACCCTCCGTGCTGCAAATTGTAACTCTGATTACTATCTAGTCAGAGCTAAGTATTGATGCCGAATAGGTTGTTGTGAATATTCAAAAACGAGTATATTGACAAGCTTAAAGACAAATCGGTGACGGAGGCTTACATGTCAGCATGTAATAAACACCTGACATCAATATATGAAAACATTCAAAATATGCCAGTGGAGAATGCGTGGCTGAAAATACGAGACGGCATCAAATCCTCCACAGAAGAGGTGCTAGGCTATCAAGCACTGCGAAAAAATACCGATTGGTTCGACCAAGAATGCCGCGATGCAATAGACAACGAGGCTTACAAAATTCTTACTGAATGACCAACACGAGTCTAAAAAGAAAGATATCAAGAGCCTAGCCGATATGCGAAAAAGACCTGCAGGCGAAAACAAAGAAAGTACCATAATGACAAGATACAAAAAATAGACGACGATATGAGACAAAATAAAACGCGGGACGCATACGCAATAGTAAATGGCCTAAAAAAAGGATATAAACCAAAAATCAGGCCCTGCAAATACGCAGAGGGCAACATTATCAGCGACGCACAAGAAATCAAAAGGAGATGGGTTTCTTACTTTGAACATCTTCTCAACCCCACCCCATTAGCACCGATCACGACAGACAACTGAGGAAGAAGAACCATCATCGACACCTCCACGCTTGCTGAAATTAAAGCAGCCCTATGTGACAAAAAACGAAACAAAGCGCCGGTAATTGACGATATACCAGTGGAACTTCTGAAAAACGGTGGAAACTGTGTCGCTGAAATATTGCACAAGATGATATGCAAAATTTGGACAGAGGAAATCATACCCGACGACTGGCGAGAAAGCATTATATGTCCAATTTACAAGAAAGGAGACAAACTCTGCTGTGAGAATTACAGAGGTGTATCATTGTTGTGTACGTCCTATAAAATACTGACAAAAATAATTGAACGTCGTCTTAAGCCCTGTACTAATGAAATAATTGGCGAATACCAAGGCGGATTCATAGCCGGACAATCTACAACAGACGAAATATTCTCGGTGGAACAGATGCTTGAGAAGTGCTGGGAATATAACACGGACGTGCATCAAATCTTCGTAGATCTTAAACAAGCGTATGACAGTATCGCCAGGAGCGTACTGTACCAAATCATGCTTGACTTTGGAATTCCCCCAATACTAGTCCGACTAACAAGACTCACAACGACGAACACTGAATCCCAAGTGAGAATACAAACCGATTCCACAACCAGATTTCGAAAGGAATTTGGTTTAAAGCAGGGAGATGGTCTAGCCCCAATGCTTTTCAACTTGGCACTAGAGTATGTCGTCCGAAAAATCACATTCGACACCAACAGGACACTACTATTCAAGTCCACCCAACTCTGCGTATGCTACTGCTGACGACATTAACATCCTAGCAAGATCCTTCCCTAGCTCTAAGGAGGTATTTGTCAATCTTGACTTCGTCGCAAATGAAGTCGGGTTGCACATTAATGAAAGCAAAACAAAAGTAATCACGCAAACAAGAAGGCGAACGCCAATCAGACAAAACATAACAATTGCGGAATATAATTTGGAGAGAGTGGACAATTTCATATATTTTTGGGCTAATCTAACAAAGGACGGCAATGAAACAGACGAAATCATACGACAGATAATACTAGCAAATAAGACGTATTATTCGGTACTTCTAATAATGAAATCCAAGAAAGTGCACAGGAACAATGAGCTGCGGATATATAAAACTATTATACGACCTGTGCTCTGTTATGGCAGCGAGACGTGGACATTAACATGAACTTCCTTAAAAGCAGTTAACGCATTTGAAAGAAAGGTCCTCCGAAGAATTTTGGGACCTGTGAAGGAAGGAACGGAATGGCGAATAAGATACAACCATGAGTTGTATCAACTCTACGACGAGCCAGAAGCTTTAACGTTCATCAAGCTACTTAAACTGCAGTAGAGCGAATGGAAGACAGAAGAATCCCCAAACGTGCTCTTAAAGCAAAGCGAATGGTAACCGGCCAGTAGGCAAACCACGCAAGCGATGGGAAGGCTCGGTTGATGAAGACAGCAAAGCCATTTTATAAAACATAACAGAATTATGATTCGGCGTAAAGCGTCACAGGCTTTACTTAGTTCGTACACTTTGAGCATGATTTTTTATACCTTCTTGCGAGTCATGTTCGGCATTCAGTACCATCTTGAAAATTTCTTCATCTAGTGTATTATCCTTCCATCCTTTTGTCAGCGCTTTCGCATGCTGGCGCTTTTGACGATTTCTTTTACCAGAATCAATTGTCACTATTATTGCTTGATGGTCGCTATGCGTGTATGCACCACTTAACCGCAATTCTGTGTGCTGGATTAATGTTCTGCTTGCAAATGTAATGTCTATTACGGAGCCTCTTCCGTTTTTTTCGAATGTATTTTTGCGCCCACTATTTAAAACGATGACGTCAAGCGGCGCAAAGGCTTTGAGTAGCATGTGTGTTTTTTTCTTTTTTTTCTTGTTACGCTAGAGAGGTGTGGAACCTTCGTTAGATACCAATAGCCCGTGCCATTGGCATGCACGATTCTCATGTCTGATCCTAACAGAACTGTGAGCCGATATGTGCCTGCGTACTAAACCACACCCCCGCACACAAACTTCAACCACTCTCCCCGCGGGACTGCCGTTAGGTATTACTTCGCGAGGCTGGCTAGCATTTTATGCTGTGCTCCTTAAATTGTTTCTGCTCTCCTTTCTCTCTCGATTCTTCGAAGATCCTTTTGCACATTTGCTACGAGTGTGCAAATTTCCATCCAATTTTCCTCTGACTCCATCATATAGTCAATGATGAATGGTGGACTCGGAATATTATTTCTCCATTCTCCGAAGCAACTGCAGTTGAAAACCGCGTGCTCTGTGTCTTCTTCTTGATCTTGGCAATTTGGACAAAGAGGCGAATTATCGTGTCCGAACCTATGTAGGTATTTGCGGTAGCCGCCGTGACCTGATAGGAACTGCGTGATGTGATAGTTGCAGTCCCCGTACACCCGCTTTGTCCAGACCTCAATTTCGGGGATTAGCTTATAGGTCCATCTGCTTTTTGTAGCGTTGTCCCACCTGGCTTGCCACATAGCCACTGATGTTGCCTTTTCCTCTTCTTTTATTTTCCTGGCAACAGCTGCCTCTTGTTGGATCGAGGATCTTCTTTCGTAGATCCTTAGCATCTCATTCGCGAGAATGTCAATGGGGATCATTCCGGCTATGACACAGGCTGTCTAGTCCGATATTGTTCGAAAACTGCTGATTCCTCTTATCGCACAGAGCGTATATGTTGATGACATCTTTTTTCTTGTTTCGTTTGTCGCTAGCGCCGCCACCCAAACCGGAGTAGCATTTAGGAGAACCGAGCTGACTACTCTCGAAAGTAATATCCTTCTGGCATATCCTGGTCCACCGATGTTTGGCAGTATTCGGGAAAGGGCTGCCTGCATTTGTGACGCCTTTTTGCTCGCGAAGTCCACGTGAACTTTAAATTTTAATCTGTTATCGAGCATAACTCCTAGATATTTAATTTCCTCCTTGGATCTGATAATTTGACTGCCGACCTGAATGTTCACGTATTTAATTTTCTTTCGGCTTGTTTTTAGAACAGCCTCCGTTTTGTGATCAGCTGATTCTAAGCAAGCGGACTCTAGCCAGTCTCTAATTTGTGATACGGCTTCATTTGTTGCTGACTCTTTTTCGTGGATGTGCTTAGCCACGGTAACAACGGCGATGTCGTCAGCGAACCCGATTAATTTTACTCCTTGTGGCAACGATAGTCGAAGAACTCCATCGTACATAATATTCCACAGGAGAGGGCCTAGTACAGATCCTTGTGGGACTCCCGCGGTGACGTTGTAGTACCTTAACCCCTCATCAGTTTGGTACCTCAACTTCCTGCTGGTGAAGTAATTTGCAATTATTCTCAACATGGTGTCTCCATCCTGACTAACGATCTGTTATGATTGACCAATCTGCCGAGTTAAAGGCATTTTTAATGTCCATTGTCACTACTGCACAATATTTTTTTGTCCCCCATCGCCATCTTTCTCCTTGTATCGCCTCAGCTGCAGCATCGACTACCACTTTTATGGCGTCAACAGTTGAACGCGATTTCCTAAATTCGAACTGGTGGTCTGAGAGTGCTCCTTTCTTCTCTGCTAGTACGAGCAGTCTGTTGTTAATAATTCGCTCAAGGATCTTTCCCAACGGATCAAGTAAACATATTGGGCGATATGATGATGGTTCTCTAGGAGGCTTGTTTCCTTTTGGTAGAAGTACCAAATGTTGGAGCTTCCATGGCTCAGGAAAGACTCCTTCCTCGAAACACTTTTGCATAGTTGCTATAAAGATGTCGGGCCTCTTTTGAAGAGCAACTTTTATTGCCATATTTTGGATGCCATCGGGTCCAGGTGCCTTGTTGTTTCCCATCCTTCCGCATGCCTCAAATAATTCCGCCGACGTAATTGCAGGGATAGACTCTATGCTGATCTCTCTGGATATGCTACACATAGTAGATGGCCTTTGGGGGAACAGGTGCTCTACTATTGATCTTAGCATTATCGGGCAAGTTATTTGTGGGGACCTACGACCCTTCAGCTTTGTCATCACCATCCTATATGCTACATCCCAGGGATTTATATCTGCTTCGTTACAGACATTTTTGAAACAAATTGCCTTACTCTGTTTTATCGCCTTGTTTAGATCTCGTCTTGCCACTTTGAAAGTGTTTAATCGGTCCTGAAAGTCTACTCTTCCCCTTGATCGTTGAACTCTGTGTCGAGCTTGTAAACACTTTGCCCTGAGTGTTTTTATTTCCTCGTTCCACCAGTAGCATGGTGCACCTCTTCCACTAATTGTCCTTCTGGGCATCGCTGTGATGATAGTGTGGGTGAGTTGTTCCGCAAGGATCTTTGCTGTTTCGCTTCGATTTGTGACGTCGGTGTTCATCATTTCTTCGAACGTGTCCTTGTCGAAGAGTTTATCTTTCCATTTTGGGCCTGTTTTTCGGTCGTTGTACGGCTTTTCTTTCTTTCATATCAGGTATTATTGCCTAATGATCGCTGTGTGTATATTGCTCGCTAAGACGCCATTTCGTATTCCGTAGAAGGGAGTTGCTTACGAAAGTTATGTCAATGATGGAGCCTATTCCTGCTTTGCGATACGTGTTTGTCCGGCCGATATTTGCAATTCCTATTTCCAGTTGTGCAAATGTCTCGAGCAAAATGCGTCCTCTAGCATTCGTGAGCCTGCTATCCTACAATGCCTATGCATTGAAATCACCGCTTATGACCACTGGAGTTTTACCGCGTGCGTCGGCCGTTAGATTATCAAACATTGTCTGGTATTCACTCGTCGTCCAGCTGGGTCGTGCGTAACAGCTGTAGAAGTGAATTCCATTTATTTTTGCTCGTACGAAACCCTCCGCCTGTTCACTGGTTTGTTGGAACGCATGTTTTCCACATATCCATATTGCCGCTAGCTTTGTTTTGTCACATATCCAAATTTTTCTGTCGAGATTTTTGTACGGTTCGCTAATCAAAACGATATCCGCTCCCTCGTCCTTAGCAATTTCTGTCAGGATATCCTGCGCTATTCTACAGTGGTTCAGATTAATCTGTATTATCTTCATGATTTTTACTTGTGATGGCTCCCCTAAAAATCGGGCATTTGCTGCTGCCGGCTACATGCTTCGCATTTTCTGGATGATCCTTCCTACAGAACATGCATGATGGCTCCTTGTCACAACTTTTTGCAATGTGGCCTTCCGTTCCACATTTCCTACAAAGCTTGGAGCGGTCTTCTCCGTTTTTACACTGCCTGGCTAGGTGACCAAACTCTAGACATTTAAAACATTTTATAAGTTTCGTTCGTTCGCGAATGCGGCAGTTGACCCAGCCGATCTTAACTCTTCCAGCTTCTAACAACTTTCTAGCGTTTTCTGCAGGAAGACTGACTGTTGCTGTTTGTGTTTCGCCGTACGCCTTTCGTAGAGATAATATGTCTGCTTGCGAAACTCCTTTGACTCCAAACTGGGTTTTGATTGCTTCGCTTATGTCATCTTTTGTGGTGGCTTCATCAACATCTTTAATTTTGATGATAGAACGGTGCGTGAGGGACCTTACACTAGCTTGCTGCGCTAAGGCTTCGCTAATAGCGCCTTTGAGTTCGGCAGTAATGTCTCTCGTCTCCTTAAGTTGAATTAGGAGTTCTCCCTTTTGCGTCCTTCTGATTTTTGATACCGCCTTTCCTACTGCTTCAAATTTAGGGTCTGCCTTTACGTTGCGTAGTATCTGCGCATACGAAAGTTCATCCTTCGCTTCGATTACAATAGCGTCAGGTCTAGTTTTTTTGGTCCTGACGATCTTCTTCCTGTCGGCTTTTGCCGCACCATTCTCTCTTGTCATCTGCTTCTCTCGCTGTTTTTTGGCAGTCTTCTTGTGAAGCGCTATTGACCATCTATCTTCTCCTGTTGATTGGTCACTAATCAATGGAGCCTCAGTGAAGATCATGGCATCCTTATTCAGGCTTTTTGCTGCAGATGAATGTTTCGTTTTCCGCTTTAGCTCTGGGGTTTCGCTATCCGTAACCTGCCTTTTTTTTGTTTCTAGACTCGATCTTAGCCAGGGAGAAGTTTGAGAGGAGTTGTTTTTTCGGATCACTTCCTTCATTCCGTTCCTTCCTTCACAGGTCTCAAAATTCTTCGGAGGACCTTTCTTTCAAATGCGTTAACTGCTTTTTCGGAAGTTCGCGTTAATGTCCATGTCTCACTGCCATAACAGAGCACAGGTCGTACAATAGTTTTATATATCCGCAGCTTATTGTTCCTGTGCACTTTCTTGGATTTCATTATAGGAAGTACCGAATAATACGTCTTATTTGCTAATATTATCCGTCGTTTGATTTCGTCTGTTTCATTACCGTCCTTTGTTAGATTAGCCCCAAGATATATGAAATTGTCCACATTCTCCAAATTATATTCCGCAATTGTTATGTTTTGTCTGATAGGCGCTCTCCTTCTTGTTTGCGTCATTACTTTTGTTTTGTTTTCGTTAATGCGCAACTCGACTTCTTTTGTGGCGGAGTCAAGATTAACAAATACCTCCTTAGCACTAGGGAAGGATCTTGCTAGGATGTTAATGTCGTAAGCGTATGCTACTTGTTGGGTGGACTTGAATAGTAGTGTCCCGTTGGTGTCGACTGGGATTTCTCGGACGACATACTCTAGTGCCAAGTTGAAAAGCATGGGGGCTAGACCATCTCCCTGCTTTAAACCACATTCCGTTCGAAAGCTGGTTGTGGAATCGGTTTGTATTCTCACTTGGTCCGTCATTGTGAGTCTTGTTAGTCGGACTAGTTTTGGGGGAATTCCAAAGTCAAGTATGATTTGGTACAGTACGCTCCTGTCGATACTGTCGTATGCTTGTTTAAAATCTACGACGATTCGGTGCACGTCCGTGTTATATTCCCAGCATTTTTCAAGCACCTGTTTCGCCGAGAATATCTGGTCTGTTGTAGATCGTCCGGTTCTGAATCCGCCTTGGTATTCGCCAATTATTTGATTAGTACAGGGCTTAAAACGACGTTCAATTATTTTTGTCAGCATTTTATAGGACGGACACAACAATGATATTCCTCTGTAATTCTCACAGCAGAGTTTGTCTCCTTTCTTGTGAATTGGACATATAATACTTTTTCGCCAATCGTCGGGTATGGTTTCCGCTGTCCAAATTTTGCATATCATGTTGTGCAGTGTTTCAGTGGTACAATTTCCCATTATTGCATAGATAATCCATAATTATTATAAACTTTATAATTGCTTAAACCGTCATTTTGACGGGTCTTGGTATAAATAGGTATAGGTCATACTGATTAAAGAAATTAAAAAGCTGAGTGGAAATTGAATAGGAATATGTAACCGTTCAATTAATTCATTAAAAGTTAATTCAAAATTGTAGGATAATACATAAATTATATCAACATTTTTAAGCATTAAATTTAAAAACCGTCAAAATGACGGTCTTGGTAGTTCTAGTGTTAATATCTTAAACTTTTAATCACTTTTTTGAATGAATTTTATAAATTTTCAAAAGTTTAGCTCCAATTTTTACTCAAAAATTTTGAGTTTTGTGTTTTTTTTTTCAATATACAGTGGCTCACAGCTTATTTCGTGCATTGCTATTTTTAAACTATAGAACACTGTATCTTAAAAAAAAAAAAACATGCTTATTGATTACAATAAATAAAAAAAAGTTTACAAAAATAAATTCTGACACTCTGAAGGCTGAAAAGACCGATGGTGCAGCAGAAACGCAGGCTGCAGCTTATTTCATGCAGATACTTCTGTCCGATCGTGTCGCGCTGTATAACGCGACTCTCTTTTTTTTTACTTTTTTTGAAGAAGTGGCAACTAGCTGTAGTCAATATTTAGTGTGATATTTTGCGTGTAAAGGGCAAGAAGTGCTTTTTGAAAAATGGGTCGTCGCACGACAATTGAGCAGCGAGAATTAGTGATAAGCTATTTCAAGAACGGGCTATCCCAGCGGAAAATTGCTCAATTTGCTAATTTGAGTCCCACCACAGTGCAGAGTATCATTGAATGCTTCGTTCATGAAAATCGTATTCAAGATAAGGGCAGAAGTGTGCCAAACAAAATTTTTAACTCGTCTGACGAACGTTGTACCTAAAATCAGGGCGAATCCAAAGTAAACGTCTCCAAAACTAGTCGCGGAGATGCAGCAACGACTAGGTAAGTCATCATCATCATCAATGGCGCGACAGCCCAAATCGGGCCCTGGCCTCCTGAAGTCGTCGCCTCCAATCGTCTCGATCCAAAGACCGCGTCCTCCAGCTGCTAATTTTTAGAATGGCTTTGCTGTCTTCATCAACCGAGTCTTCCCATCGCTTGCGTGGTTTGCCTACTGGCCGGTTACCACTCGCTTTGCCTTTAAGAGCACGTTTGGGGATTCTTCTGTCTTCCATTCGCTCTACATGGCCAGCCCACTGCAGTTTACGTAACTTGATGAACGTTGAAGCTTCTGGCTCGTCGTAGAGTTGATACAACTCATGGTTGTATCTTATTCGCCATTCCGTTCCTTCATTCACAGGTCCCAAAATTCTTCGGAGGACCTTTCTTTCGAATGCGTTCACTGCTTTTTCGGAAGTTCGCGTTAATGTCCACGTCTCGCTGCCATAACAGAGCACAGGTCGTATAATAGTTTTATAAATCCGCAGCTTATTGTTCCTGTGCACTTTCTTGGATTTCATTATTGGAAGTACCGAATAATACGTCTTATTTGCTAGTATTATCCGTCGTTTGATTTCGTCTGTTTCATTACCGTCCTTTGTTAAATTAGCCCCAAGATATATGAAGTTGTCCACACTCTCCAAATTATATTCCGCAATTGTTATGTTTTGTCTGATTGGCGTTCTCCTTCTTGTTTGCGTCATTACTTTTGTTTTGCTTTCATTAATGCGCAACCCGACTTCTTTTGCGGTGGAGTCAAGATTGACAAATACCTCCTTAGCACTAGGGAAGGATATTGCTAGAATGTTAATGTCGTCAGCGTATGCTACTAGTTGGGTGGACTTGAATAGGTAAGTCATGCAGTGCAGAAACTGTCCGCCGCGTGCCCCGAGACCACAACTTCAATGGTCGAGTAGCTAGAAAAAAACCATTCATAAGCAGAAAAAACCAGCTGAGTTGCCTTGCCTTTGCTAGAGAGCACGCTAACAAAAATTTGGACTTCTGGAACAGCGTCATATTTTCAGACGAGTTTAAATTGAGTGTCCTTGGCTCTGATAGCGTGGCACCTAATACTGAGCTACAAAAAGAAAATTTAAAAGCTACAGTGAAGCATGGCGGCGGAAGCGTAATACTTTGGGCCTATATCTCGGCAGCAAGGATTGGGAATTTGGAGTTCAATGAAGGTAACATAGACAAAACCATGTACCTCAACATTCTGAAAAAAAATTTGCTCCAAAGTGCTACGAATCTTGAAATTCCAAACATTCCGTTTCTACCAAAACAACGACCCTAAGCATAAGTCTGTTATTGTGCAATCTTGGTTGATTTGGAACTGCCCGCATGTTTTGTCTAGATATAAATGTAATAGAAAATTTATGGCCAATTTTGGAAAATAATATTCGGAAAAATAGTATTTCCAACCAGGGACAATTGAAAAAAAAATAAATATTTTGGAAGAGTGGACGAAAATTACCCGAGAGACTGCCCAAAAACTTGTGGATTCTATTCCAAAGATACTTAAAGATGTAATAAATGCAAAGGGCTACCATACCAAATACTGATTTTTGTATAAGATATAACTTTTTTCTGTAAATTAAGGCCTAAGTTTAAGTGCATGAAATAAGCTGTGACATAGAATTAAGCAGTATTTTCATAATATTTGTTAATTAAGTATTAAATTTTCAGTTTCTTCATAATTATTATTTCTCAAATAAAAATTTAACGTAAATTAATTTAAGTAGCTATTCTCAGGGATATGGTTCGGACTTCTTTGTTGAAAGCAAATATGGTAGTAGTAAATTTATCTACCACTTTTTTTCTCAAATTTTATTTTATAAGACTTTTTGGTTATATTTAGTTGCAGCCACACCGTCGAGGAACTTGTTTCAAATATCTTTAGCGACAGATTTTTTTTCTGTTGATGTGAGGCTTACTGTTGCTTCCCAACCAATTACGTAATTGTACGCCCCTAAAACACACAACGTTTAGGTTTCAAATTGCCTATAATTAATTTTGATTGCCTGTCAGCAACTATGCTAATCACGGGAGACACAAAACTACGAAACCATATCTTCACCTGCTTATCGCCTCACTCATCATCCAGAATAGCACACCGAAAATTGAAAAAAAAACTTCCTTCACTCGCTTCTCTTCTCGCACCAAACTGTCAAATATCAAAAACACTTTGACAGCAAAAGAACCATATTATCTATCAATGGATCGCCCATTCACTGCATCTCGTGACAGATTTTATTAGACCAGAAAAATGTGCATATCGTTACGGTATGCCTCGTATAAGATAAGCAACAAAGGTATCCGTTGCTCGATTGCATTTGGGAATGCTCCTCAGTGTCATCCTCACCTCAGAAATGTCATCTATAGCTAAAAATTTATTTTTTATACGCTACTCGTAGATGGCCAGGATAATTCCATACCAGAGCAACAACACCGCACAGCTGAGAGTGGGTAAAAAATATTGAGAAACATTTTCTAGAGGAACGAGCGTATAAAATATAAGAAAAGGCGTCTAAACATGTCAGAAGAAATTCCCGACAGTTGACAAGATTGGATGAATAAAAGATGACGTCTGATAAGGTTATGGGATGTCAAGTAATTTTTGTCTGCTGGTATAGGCGATACCTCCACTTTCGGGAAGAAGTAGTAACCCGATACTCTCGATGTCGTTGCTGGTTGTATCTGGTATGTAGGTATATGTAAGTTTGTATCTTGGCGATATTTTTTTTGGTCTGCCCGGGGATGAAAATACGAAAATATCCCAAGATGTATGCCGTCTTCTGGGATGCCTTTTTATTGATGTAACGTATTAAGTCTTTAGTCGATGTCAATCAATTTATACGAGACGAACAATTATTTTTTGTACACCATCGCTTGATGATCGTTTCTCCATAGTCGATAGCTTAGATCGGATTCGGATCGCATCATGAGGGAGACGTGAAGGTTGCCACAATGATCTGGTAAGCTGGTTCCATTTAATGGCCAATTATATTCGGCTGCCATTCATTAATCACCTTAGGAATGATGGTGAGATGATAAAGGTTATACTCTGCATCGATTCGGTGTTGATAGGATAATTGGATATTAAGTTCGAAAGGTGAATTTACATAGGTGACTCCTAGATGAACAGGTGAATTTTAATGTCAATAATTTGAAGTTTTTTTTTTTTATGTAAAATTTGTCATCAAACACAGCATGAAGCTAATCTTAAGCCAACTTATTAAAAACAAAGCAAAGTGGGAGCGTCTTCGTTCAGTATCCACTCCATCACATTTGTTTCTGAGACATAGCGAAATGATAAAAACAATTAGAACAAAACAATACATGTGGTAATAATTCCAAGAGGTGAGTCACTTTTAGAGTACCTTACTACTAACAACCTAGATATAATAAATAACCAAAATAAGCACACCGACCTTCATAAATTCAGCTCGGAAGGAAATACTGGACCTAACAATAACAAGCCCCTGCCTGGTTGACAAGTGCGAAAATAGGCACGTATCGAAAGAAGCTTCACTGTCAGATCATAGGTATAACTGTTTTTATATAAAGACTTCATTTGGCAATATAGGCCAGTACAGAAACCCTAAGCGTATCAACTGGAATTTTTACCAGTAAATCCTAGAGTAGGAACTAGTTATCGAAGAAGAATCAATAAGCGGCCCGGACTGCATTGATCAAATAACTAATACACTCGTAAACAATATTACAAATGCTTACGAACAAAGTTCACCTATTCTACACAAGAAAGGGTCAATCAAATACCTCGGTGGAACGAGGAACTAGCGGCAAAACGCAAAGAAACTAGGAAATTGTTCAATAGAGCAAAGTCCTTTACTCAATATAACAAAGTTAAAAAAGAGTCATGGAAAACATTTTGTGATCGGCCGCCTCTGTCTCGGAGACTCAGAAACGACAAAACACATCCTATGTCACTGTGAAGCAGTAGCAAGAAAGGACACAATCTCTCGGAAAAGGTTTCCTTACTACCGAGGAACTAGCCAACATGGCTCCTTTAAAGATACTTAGATTATCCAAAGCTATCGAATTATGGTAGGGTAAAGGAGCAATAAACGCACAATAGGCCGGGAAGAAGCACTCAAGTGTTCCCTAAATAATAATAATAATAATAATTTCAATCCTTGAAATTCCGGCGACCTGTAGTGCAGCATGAATTTTGTCAAAACTATTCAATCTCCTGTTAAAAAATCATACGGGACCAGTTCTCTTCCACAATGTCGCAAGAGGTAGACAGAAGCCATCATGGTAGAACGACGAAATTCGGGATCTCAGGAAAGGATGTAGTCGGCCTTTTAATAAAGCCAAGAGAACCAAAGAGAGCGTCTTGTAAGGAAGTTCTCCGCTGAGGAAAGCGCAGCGCGAATCTTGGAAAGTTTATTTTGCAGTATGGTAGAAGAGACATCCGAAGCGTTAAGACAAATTTCTCTCTACCTCCTCCTCATTGCCCAGCTACATGAAGAAATCTGACGACCATGGGACTACTCGGACGAAACCATTGATCTTCTTTTAAATACTTACTTTCTGGGTACATATACAGTCACTCTACACCGAGAAGAGCACCAATTAATTCCTCCAACAGGCGACTTTGAAATAATCATCTTGTGGAACAAAATCTTGTAGGTAGTACGCTGCTTTAACCAATATAAATCGCCAGGACCGCACGGCATGATAAATTGCGAACTTCCAAACACCTCTGATATCATCCTTCTCTGGTTGAATGTTATCTTTAGAGGTTGCCTATGACTGGTCTACATTCCTCAAATGTGGAAGGAGGTGAAAGTGGTTTTTATCCCCAAGGCGGGAAGAAGCTCTCATACATGTCCAAAGGACCGGATTTTTAGGATTTTAGAAGGAATGAGGATTGCATTATAATCCTCATTCCTTCTAAAAACCTAAGAATGATTGATAGATATCCGTCTACGCAGCAACATCGACCAGCGACTCAACACGCATGCTGGAGGGGGAAATCCGTTGAAATGGCCCTACACACAGTCGTATCCTACATCGAAAAATCTGTGAGTGCTAATGAGTACACTATTGTGGCGTTTATCGATATCTAGGAGCTTTCAACAACGAAAGACCAGAAGCAATTATGCACGCACTATCAAATCTGAAGTTGGACGCTTCGTTTAGCGTGATCATTAATTTGAAAACTGGGCGTCGCTTCTGCTAGAAGGATTTTTTGGAGGGGTACACCGTCGGGGTCTTCTCTCATCTTTTTTCGGACGTGGCAGTCCATGGACTGTTGCTAAAGCAGGTAAAAGCAAGCTGTAAATTGATTGCCTATGCGGGCGTCATTGCTTTAGTTACCTCTGTTAAGCACCCGAGTACTCTGGTCGAAGTTATGTCAAATGTTGATTTGAACAGCGTAATAGGTCTTATTCTTAATTTCAGCCGTTATGTGAAATTTCAGTTTTTAGTTAAAGGCATTGTAGATAGTGACTTATTCTTTTCAATCAGCTAGTTTCCTTTTTTACCATTGGAATAAAAAAGTTTGGAAAACTCCAAAATTTCATGGGCCTAGCACCCAAAAAGAGCTCATAAGATAGATATTCCTTCATTTTATTATACATCAAAACAGTAAGATTTTTTTTATTATTATCGAAATAAACTTAGGGGGTCACCCTTTAATGCGCGAACACTTAATTCGACATGGGTAAGGAAAACAAGTGGAAATAGTGAAATTAGCAGGGAAACACAGGAGGGAAGAGCATGAAGTGGTGGTGAACGTCATTCTTAAACTGCTGGAGGTTGTACTCACTGGGAAAGAGATTGCCTGGTATTGAATACCCTGAGATTTTGGCAAAATTTTATATTCGTAGGTTAAAGTGTTGTGGAAGTAAAATACTTGATCAAATATGGGTTCCCCTCCCCTATTATTTTTTCTAATGTCAAGGTATGAGGGCGTAATTCAATGCAAGAGGGATCTGGATAAGGATAAGAGAGAATTCTTTGATGTAAAACATAAATTTCTGCATTATCCATGATGCCAAGCATACAAAAGTTAGATTGAAAATTTGGTTGGATTTCTTTCCTCTTTCACAGCGGCCGATGATGGGCTTTTCGAGATATTTCAACTAAGGGGCCAGTCTGATATTATTTAGTTGTAGATATTCTCAAGTTCTTTGTACCGAATGTTTCGGCATAAACATCTAAGCAAGCTTATTACCTGGTTCCAAGCCCCAGTGAAAACCTCACTTTGTTTTAGGCCAGGTTCGGAAGTACATTTTTTGCAGTACAAAGTAAAAGCGACCACCGAAATTAGATTAGGATTCCCGCTTTGATAATGAATCAGCTTCTTAATTTGTTTTGTCAAAGTTAGTGTAATCTGAGATCTTTCTTTCAGGGTTACTTTATTTTTGTTAATGCTAATCCAAACAAGCTTGAATCGTATTTGTGATGACTATAAAGGCCGTAGGTACCTTACTGCCTATAGTTCTAAATAAAGAGATAAGGTTATAAATTCTGCATTCCGATTATTTAGAAAAATAAACTGCCAACAAGTCAGGCGCAACTATATTACTTTTGAGACAAGTTGAGAATGCATGGAAAGTCAGTATGCAGGTTAGAATAGTTAAAGAAGACTAGGTGGAACCCGCTTTCACAAGTGGAACTCCCTTTACTGCATGATGAGTGGATGTTAATAATTTTTCAATTGATTGCTTGAATCACGTCCAATATTCTCTGTACAGAATGTCAGTTTCATAGACGAAGTTGCATAGAATTTTCATAAAATTCGGTGTATTTTACATTCACAAAACAAAACATTTGTATGGGAGGGGGTAGGGAAGGTAAGGGAATCATAAAATTTATCATTCAGTTTTATTTCGTTTCTATTGTAAGGTGCTCGTACAAAATTTCAAGTTCGAAGCTTTTAGTTTGTTGATTATTAGTTGATCTATAGAAATTGGTCGAAATCACACATTTGTATGTGAAGTGGTAGAAGGGCAGGCATGATCTCAAAACTTTTAACGCAATTTCATTTCAACTATTTTTAAAAGATTTTGTGCAAAATTTGAATTTGATATCTTTTAACAGTTAAGAGATAGTTGATTTCTTAGAAATGATCGAAAAAATACTTTTGTATGGGAGGGGGTAGAAGTTTCAAAAATATTCGACCAGTAAATATATCAAACATTTAGAGATTTTTGTTTAAAATCAATCAAATTCCTGTTAAGACCCCCTATAGGGGCATAGGACAGAAACAACTCTCTTCCACAAGGCGCGATCCTGAGCATCGACTTTAAGCTGTTGCCAGGACTTGTTTATTCCTCTGGCCTCCTGCTCAACTGCTCGCTTCCATGTGTTACATGGTCGACCAACCCGACGTCTTCCTTGAGGGTTATAATCCAGAGCCTGTTTTGCGATGTTTTGCTCTGGTTTCCTCAAAGTATGACCGATCCACTGCCACTTTCGCCGTTGAATCTCAATACCTATTTTAGTTTGGCGAGTTGTACTCCAAAGTTCGTCGTTGGAGATCACTTCTGGCCAGAATATTCCTAAAATGCGTCGGAGGCATTGGTTTACGAAAGTCTGTAGTTTCTTGGTAAGTCGAACGGTCACTTTCCACGTAGTACAACCATATAACAACACGGATTTGACGCATGCGTCAAAAACTCGCAGCTTCGTGCGAAGGGAGATCTCTCTTAACCTCCAGAAAGGGGAAAGGATACCGAAGGCCTGACGAGCTTTATTTAGCCGAGCCTCAACATCCTTTTCGGCTCCGCCGTCCATGCTGACAATGCTTCCGAGATAGCAAAAATCTTGCACCTCTTCCACATCCTGTCCATTAAGAACAATCGGTGTGCTTGCGTTCGAACCCATGTGCATGTACTTGGTTTTACGCACATTTATTTTCAGTCCCGCCTCTTTGCATTTAGAATGCAACGAGCGAACATTTGACTCTAAGTCCGAACGGGTATGTGCAAGCAAACACACGTCATCAGCATAATCAAGGTGACTTAAGATGTTAAATAGTCTCCATTGAAGACCTTTACCTTCCCCACCTTCCAGTGCAGCTTTCAAGATGTCATTTATTACCACCAGAAACAGGGCTGGTGATAATATGCAGCCTTGTCTGACACCCGTTCGCACAGGAAAGCTCTCGGACAGCTCTCCTCTATGCAAGACGCGACACCTTGCATCTTCGTAGGATTCTTTAATCATAGCTATGACCTTATTTGGAATACCTCTCCTACGCAAAGCATTCCATATGTAATCTCGCTTAACGCTGTCGAAAGCCTTCTCGAAGTCCACAAACATGAGATGTAGTGGCGAACCCATTTCGGCTGACTGCTCTAATATTATCCGTAGGGTATTTGTGTGGTCGGTACAAGACGACCCTTTACGGAATCCAGCCTGATAAACTTCGAGAGTGCTCTCGACGACATCACTAATCCTATTGAGAATTACCTTAGCCATAATTTTTGATACGGCAGTAAGTAGACATATACCACGCCAATTGCCACAATCCCGAAGGTCGCCCTTCTTCGGAATTTTCACAATGACGCCCTCCTTCCATTCAGTCGGATATCTTCCATCATTCCACACCTTAGTGAAGAGTGGGAGGAGTATATCGGCTGTTATTTCCGGGTCCGCTTTGAGGAGTTCGGTTGGTAGTCCGTCTATACCTGGAGCTTTCCTTCCCGCCATTGACCGAATGGCGGAAACTATCTCTTCCTTATCTGGGGAATCGTCCCTAATAGAGGATTGTTGCGGTTGGATGTTTGGAAGTTGTTCTGTTTCCGGAATATCTTCATCTGACAAGATGTTTAAAATATCAGAGAAGTATTCCTTCCATCGTCGCAACTGGTGTTCACTCATATTAAGGAGAGTTCCGTTGACATCTCTCACCAGGTGGTTGGCGGTGAAATTCCTGTTCGTCAACTGTTTCATGATTTTAAATAGTGAACCCATATCCCCAAGGTAAGCCGCAGATTCTGCCTTGTTTGCCAGATCTTCAATGGCCTTTCTCTTGTCGCGTCTAACAGCCTTTTTAAGCTGTATATGAGCATCGCGGTAGTTCTGCCTCAAGTCGGGCGTTCGTTGGTTGACATCGGGTTGAGAGATGATTGCCAATTTGGCTTTTTTCCGATTGTCAACCTTGTCCCATGTGTCTTGCGACATCCAGGGTTTCTCACCGCTCTGCGCATATCCCACAGATTCTTCAGCACTAGTTAGAAAAGTGTTTCTGGTTGCCTCCCAATTGGCGTCCAGTGTGCGCATTTCATGTTCACCCAATGTGGATGACTTTTCGCGTAGAATGGTGGTGTATTCGAGTTTTTTGTTGGGATCTCTGAGTTTATCCACATTAAGCTTGCGCTTCATTTGAAGAATTTGTGGTCGTCGGATAGCTGCTGTACACAATCTCAAGCAGGCAACCATCAAGTGGTGATCGCTCCCCACGTCAGCTCCACGTTTCGCTCGCACATCGAGGAGACATCTTCTCCATCGGCGACTTATAGCCAAATGGTCGATCTGGTTCTGAGTAACACCATCAGGGGAAACCCAAGGTGTTTTATGATGACTCTTGTGTGGAAAAAGGGTCCCTCCGATGACCACTTGCCGAGTACTACAGAACTCCACAAATAATTCGCCGTTTTCGGGTCTCTTAATCCAAGGTCGTGAAGGGTCGACCCAAGGGTCACCATGCCTCCCCATGACGTGTTCTAGTCCAGTGTTGTCTGATCCAACCTGGGTGTTCATATCTCCCGAGATGATAATAATATCACCTCTTGGAACACGTTCGAAGGTGGCACTCAGTTGGCTATAAAACTCCTCTTTGTCACCAGATGTTGCGGTATTAGTTGGTGCGTAGCACTGCAGAATTGTGACGTTTCTGACACTGGTCCTGAGCCTGACGACGATAATCCTATCCGAGATTGGTTCCCAGCTAATGAGACTGTTTTTCGCTCTCGGCGTAAGGACGAACGCCACGCCATTTCTGGCTTCACTTTCAGGGCCAATGTACAGAATAGTGTTTCCGCTAGGGGTTCGTTCTTCTCCTGATCCTGTCCACCTGACCTCGCTCAAGCCCAAGATTTGGATGTTATAGTGCTCCATTTCACGGTCGATCACTGATTGGCGGTGCAAGGACCGAGTAACCCCAGCTCTTCCCCCGTCATTCAATGTTCGAACGTTCCAGAAGCCAATCATAGTCCGTTTTCGAATGCCAAAAGTCGTTACCGTAGAATCAGTCCGTATCCGAGGCGATGTATCCGTTTCTCGTATCATTTAGGTCTTAAGATGTTTAAAAGCATACCCCAAATTTTCAAGTTTCTACCTCAATATTTCATTAAACAATTTTCAGTTTTAATGTTTTTTTCATTACATGAAACATCTTGTGCACGTTAGACGATTACGTTAGAAGTTAGTTTCTTGGTAAGCCGAACGGTCTCTTTCCATGTAGAACACGGATTTGTCGCATAATTTCCAGAAAGCGGAGACGATACCGATTTCATCTAGAGTATAAAAATTTCCAAGTAATAAGCCACATCAGAGCGTCCATAATGTATGAGTGTTTCCCTAGCCCTATGTGAATCCTCAATGAGTAAAGGACCATACAGCGATTTTCGGACCACAGCCTTATGCAAATCGATTAGTGACCTTGATCTGTGGATATTTCAGGTGACGGAAAACTCTTTTGATGGAAACACTATTAAACCCAAGTTCCGTGCATTGCTAAGTAAGCTTCAATGTAAGACCGAAGCGGGCTACGCAGTTACTCATAATCAAGAAACAAAAAAATTATTTGGCCTTTAAATTTCTACTCAGCTAACAACGTGGTGACGCCCTTTTTACTATAAGTCCGACACAGCCGAACAAGACATCCCAGCAAACAATTTAGCTCGTTAAAGAATCGTTAATGAATTATATTTACGATACATTTATTAACAAAGTCGTGTGACCCTTCTTGTTTATATTTATGACTAGGAAACGCCCGCAACTTCGTCCGCATAAAAATCGCAATAATAAGTAATTTTTGAGAATGTAGTCAGTAATACATTATATGGGATATATAATCCGCTTACTTTAATGGCTCTTTGAACACAATGTTTTGTATTTTGTTGGAATCAGAACCATAAATTATTAAGAATGATAGCATGATAGCATGATATTTGAATGGGAGAGGCTCGTGATCAAATCAATCCCGTGATTTGAGATCATATTCGTATTGAAGAGCATTTAGGACATGTGAATAATTGTAGCTTGTGTTAATTAAAAAAAAGCCCAAATAAAATAACCTAACAGGACTACGATTGAGCATAGAGCCCAATCATACGATACCATAGATTAAATCGAAATTTGTGTGATATTATGAAATTTTGTGTGGGAAGTGGCTGCACTGAACTAATTTGTTTCACATCATGCTAGAGTAGCTATAAGAATGTTTTGTACCAAATTTAAGCTTCAAAAATTGAGTAGGTACAGAGAAACTTAGTGCATTGAATTTAATGAAATTGCGCAATTTGTATGGGAGGTGGTAGAAGGAAAGGGGGGTTTTTGGTGATGTTTCGAGAAACAACTATAATCATCATGCAATTGATATATTTTAAATTTCAGGTCTGTATCATTCACGCTTTTTAAGAAAATCGAATTTTTGTAAAGAAGTGGAATTGTGTCACATTGTATGGGAGGGGGTAGAAGGAGTGAAGCTACTCGGTTAATTTTTTCCCGATATTAGTAATGCTAATTTAGGATAGAGTACGAAATTTGAGCTCAATGAAGTTATATGTACTGAGAAAATTAGTTTAGAATATTTCATAAAAAAGTGCAGTTTGTATGGGAGGTGGTGGAAGGAGTAGGGGTCTTAAGTGACTTTTTGAGAAGCAACTATAATTAATTTACAGTTGACATATTTTAAATTTCAGATAAGTAACATTTACAGTTTTCAAAAAAATCGAATTTAAGTAAAGTCGTGGAATTGTGTCACATTGTATGGGAGGTGGTAGAAGGAATGAAGCTAATCGGTTAATTTTTTCCCGATATTAATAATAATGCAAATTAACCATAAAGTACAACATTTAAGCTCGATGAAAGTTACACGTACTGAGAAAATTGGTGAATAGCCTTTCATGAAAAAATGCAGTTTTTATAGGAGGTGGTGGAAGAGGCAGGGGGATTCAAATAATTTGTATACCATAGATCACATTTCTGATAAAAATAGTATGTTCTAAATTTCAAATGATTTGCTCCAATGGTTTTGAAGAAAATTTGATTAGTATATATTTTTGAAAATGGGTCATTTTGTATGGGAGGGGGTGGAAGGCGTGGGGGTATTGAAATAAGAACACACGCAGATTACATCTCGGTGCACATCTAACAAACTGTGAAAGTTTCATTACAATCGGTTTAGCCGTTTTTGCGTGAAAACCGGAAAGACAGACAGAGAAAATTTTTAAAAACGTTTATTTCTGCTTAGTTATTGCTAAAATAAAGCAACAAACTTATTTATAGCCATTTATAAACAAATAACAGACAGACACTACAATTATATTTATATGTATAGATAGGTTTGCTTAAAATCATCTCGCAGTTTATTTATCTTGTGTCATTTCATGCTCGTTTTCGGATCGTTATTTCCGAGGGCTCTTTATATTGTTTGCTGAGATGTTAATCAAGGTACTTTCTTACTTGCGATGATACTACAGCCAAAAATAGTAAATCATCGGGACGCCGGGACTTTGGAGTTGCGTTTATCGTCGACAACAAGTTTAAACACCAGGTCACCAACTTCAAACCCGTCAATGAACGATTGTGTGCAATCCGCATGAAGACAAAATTCTTTAATGTTTGGCTTATTAATGTCCATGCCCCAACGGAAGACAAAGACGATGAAGTTAAAGACGATTTCTACAGCACCCTAGAATCAACATTCGACTCCCTTCCGTCGAACGATATTAAAATAGTATTAGATGACTTTAACGCGAAATTGGGCAAAGAAGAAACGTACATGGTGACAATTGGAAGGCACAGTCTTCATGGTATTAGTAACGAGAACGGCCAGAGACTGACTGATTTTGCCAGCAGCAAAAATCTTATTGTAAGCTCGACATGCTTCCCGCATCATGACATTCATAAGAACGAGCGCATCACCCGACGGACGAACATTTAATCAAGACCAGGTTCTAATAGAGAAAAGGACGGCCTCTTGCATTCTCGACGTGCGCACATGTCGCAGTGCTAATTGCGACACAGATCCCCCCTTATTAGTAAAGACCGATGTCGAATCGCAAACCGAGAACACCCAAAAACACAACTGGTTCCTAAATTCGACATAGGAAAACTCAAGGATGAGAAAGTAGTCGCGAAGTACGTATCAGCCTTAGAGAGCCACTTCGCACCAATACTGAACAACAAAGCCAGCATGCCAATAGAACGAATGTGGCGAAATATCAAAGATGGTATTACATCTGTTACAGAGGAGGTGCTAGGACAACAACCCCGTCGCAAAAGAAATGACTGGTTCGCCAACGAATGCCAAGATGCCTTAGACCGAAAAAACCAGGCTTACAAAATATTAACAGAACGGCCGACACGAGCCAAACGGGAAAAATATAATCATCTTAGACGATTTGTAAACAAAATATGCAGACAATAAAAACGAAAGTAAATAATAACGAAATTAAAAACATGGACGAACACTTTAAATTACGCAACACAAGAGCCGCGTATTCCCTTGTCAAAAGAATGAAAGAGGGATACCAACCGAAAACGACCTTGTGCAAAGATGCATAAGGGAACATCCTGAGTAATGCGGAAGATATAAAATTAAGATGGCGCAATACTTTGAACACCTTCTTAATCCGAACCCATCACCCGCACGAACAGCAGCAGACACAGTTGCAGGTATGACTGATGTAACAGCTGATGAAGGATCCTCTTTGAGTCCTCCCACACTCGAAGAAGTAAAAACAGCCCTGAGGAACCACCCAAACAACAAAGCGCCGGACACTGATTAAATCCCAGCTGAGCTTCTGAAAACCGGCGACACCTGCATAGCGCATCTGCTACATAAATTAGTCACGGACATATTGACGCAGGAAACACTTCCTGAAGATTGGCGCAAGAGCATCATATGTCATATGTCAGCGATAATTTTGAAAATTTATCATATAAGGTAGTATCACATTTTTTGTAGTGACAAAATTTGATTTATGACTGGTTTAAGCTTTTGGGTCTTTTCATAATGCCGCCCTCAAACATGTCACCCCGCTCAACTGTAACACTTGCGCCTAGTTAGGATCGGCTTTATATGCAGGTGTCGTTGGATTTCAGAAGCTCAGCTAGATTCTTAGGGGCGCTTGTTTGAGTGGTTCTTCAGGGCCGTTTTTACTTCTTTGATTGTAGGATGACTCAAAGAGGATCCTTCAGCAGCTGTGGCATCAGTTGGGCCTACCATTATGTTTGCTTCTGCTGTTCCTGGGCTCGGATTGAGAAGTTGTTCAAAGTATTGTGTCCATCTTTGTTTTATATCTTCCGCATTACTTATAATATTGCTTTCAAGCATTCTTGCAGAGTCTTGTCTTCGGTTGGTTTTTCCTTTCATCCTTTTAACAAGAGAATACGCGGCTGCCATTGTCCATGCCCTCGACCTATTCGAAGAAAATTTCTTGGAGAGAGCTTCTTCGCCGAGCTGAATGAGTGCCTGGAACGGATTAAGCTCATTAGTTTCACCGATTGAGCAGGCTGGCTAAATGAAATATGTGTTCCTCATGGTACAAAGACGAAGGCAATTACTCACTAATGGCCTACATACTATTTTGTTCAATCCGTCCATAAACCTAACCGAACGACATTGTGGACTAATTTAATTCATTAATAATGCATAATAGTGTGAAATGCGGAAGTTTCTTCTAAATTATTTCCGATTTAGTTTGGACTTACCGTTGAGAATCATATTGCTCGCGAATCTTCTTATTTGATAAATTGTTAAGACGCTTGCTTACTTCGTAATTAAATCTATTTTGTGCTTTAGAATTTTAAATACCATTAACATTACGTTTCTTAAAATGCCTTGGTATACCAACATTTAACAAATTCGTTAATTTTCTCAACTACTTTTCTTCAAACACCGAAGAATTACATTTCATTTAAAATAATTCTGAGATTTCAAAGCCTATCATCAGTTCCAAGAATTTTTCAGAGGGTGAAAAAAAGCCATTCACTTTAACTTTTAACACCACAGAGAAGATGAATTTCACCCTCGCTCCCTCCATTTCAATGTCATTCACATCAGGGGCTTCTCAATGAAAATATAGATAAAAAAAAACTCATTCAATTTTATTTTTTGGCGAGGGTATGTGGTGGATGAAATGAGAATATCATGACGTCTTAATGGTTGACAACAACTGTCTCAAGGTGGGTCCTATCTCCTATCATTTGTTAGATATTAAAAAGGAATACAATTCTTCCTTCAGGCTGTCGTTTTCATTGAATTGCCTTTTATTTGTCATTATGACAGTTTTCATCCTCGATAAAAATATTTTGAAATGCGATACAGTTGGAATCAAAGAAGACGGCAACCAGAAAATTACCCTCTTCAAGATTTTATATTCATTTTCGGGGAGTTGAAAAGTTTATCTAAAGATGTCAAAATGGTGAATTCGATACCGACAAAACACTTTTCAAAATATTGGTTTGGAATAATATTTTTTTTCATGCCATATGTGAAGGGTGTGTTGAAGCATAGCTGATTTATCACATCTTGAAGTTAATTAGTCATGAAATGCCTCATTATAGCAATTTCGTAGATAGGAAATTTTCTTAGATATTTGAGATTGAGCAATACACATTTCCCGATGATTCACAGCCTATGAATCATAGACGAGGGTGATTCCGGGGTGGTTGGGATCAAACCACTGCCACAAAGCGAAGGGCATTATCTCAACAGTAAGTGTAGTTTTCATGTAATTGTCTTACAATGCACTCGGGTGAACCAACTAATTGGAGATTAAGCTCGAATTGCTTTGGTTCTGTAAGATGTGCAAGTACAACTATATAACTACTGCTTGGGGTATTTTTATGAAATTGACCCCTGGCAATATGCCAACTTGTTGCACTTCCTCTCATACTCGTATGTAATTGTGCGGTCGAGTTTCATCGCCAATTAAATTTAATGGGATTTAGTAAATTTTTGCGAACTTTTAGAAATGAATTTCTACATTAGAATAGGAGGAAAAGGCTTATAGAATACATGTAATATGTATACTGTAATAAATGTTTCTGAAAGGGACCATCTATCATAAAATGGAGTGATGTTCCAAAATTAAATAAATCATTGAAATTTTAGTAATGTGCGATCGAATTTCACATAATTACGGCAAATGTACTGAGTGATATTGTACAGTCGCAATACTTACCTAATGGTGCATTGTATTGGATAAATATCGTATAATACAATAACACATTTAAGAAATTAGCATAGCTTTATAAAATAGCTGACGTATTTTGGAATTCAGCAGAATATAAAAATTATTTAACACATTTCTAATGGTTCTCATATTCTATTCCATACCGTTCGCTATTCAAATCGAAGATCCCACGATTTTACAACACAAAGTGCAAGTCGTGTATCTTTTGTAAAAAAAAAGTGTTTCTTCATAAATAAAGTGCGAAATATCGAAACGATAAATTTGTGTGTCTCTTTTGTAAGCAAAATCCAAGAAGAAATTCTTAAAAGCATTTTCTGTTGTACGAATGCCAAACGATATTATTTCACCTTTCATGCCACAGAAATAAAATAAAATTTGTATAAATAAATTTTTAAGAATAAAACCGATCATCATCACGACCATAAGGCCATTAACACCTCTTACCCATTCTCACTGTTCTTTCGAAATACCATAGGTATACTTTGGATAAAATCTTATAGAGCTAAGATAGTTTGTATGGCCCGAAGTTCGTGATTTTTTCACCTTCATGAAACGAGAAACCCCATCATAAAAACAAACTACCAACTTTGTACGACCGGGTGGGTTTCGCTCAGTTGTTGTTGAGTAGCTCAATAAAATGGAATTAAAAGATTTGCGCGTCGCTTTCAAAATCACAAAATTTACGATTTTTTCTCGATTTTATCACTTATTTTCTGTTCTATTCCAAGAGTGTTAAGGAGTTTAGTGTGCCGTTTAGTTAGTTGCATGGATTTTGCGACAAAGATCCTGACATACCATGTATCTCCTGAAACCGAAGCTATAGTATCGGAGGAGATAATGCAAAAATTGTAAAATGGCAGAATTCATATGGTGTAGAATCCATAAACTGAAATTGGTTTGCGATTAAAATACATGCGAGTATGTGTACGTTTATATCATACCGGGGTTTTAATGACTCGACTCAAAATTAATCTGCTTTACGATAGATTGGCGCTTTGACACACAAGCAGTCATGTACAAAAGTTAGTATCAGTATCTGGGGGATTATAATTTGATGGTAGTGGCAAATTTCGCACTGAAATCTCCTCGCCAGGGTATTGTTTTAAAGCTCCTCTTTTGAATTGGATATGGGATTATAGTTCTGTCACCTTTCGATGATTTACATGCGTCACGTTTTATGTTTCGCTAAGATTATTCAAATTTTATGCATAAAGCAAAATAAGAAAAGATTTATATCTAGTTTTATGGATGAAAGACGGGTTTGTTTGAATAGGTTATTTTGATGCTGTCAGTGATTGTATGCACATATAGGTATAATAAATTGAAAATTTCCCAAAATTTCAAGATCAAAGTTTTGCTTTCCACTTGTTCTGTAAAGGCAAGGAAACTTTCCCACTGCATTGGATACTTTTTCATTGCCAGGATGAGTTTTGTTTGATTATATCGAAAGAATTTCAAGACGACTTTGTGATCGAAATTTTTGCATTTTTTCCTTATTTTACATGATACGTGAAACACCTTTTACAGGTAAGAGCCCCACTTTGGTTTATAACATATTTCAATTTTGTTTTTAAGACAGTTGGCGGGAAACAAAATGGAGGATATTCTAAAATTCAGCAAGAGTGATATTAAAACTCTAATTGGCCTAATGACGCAGCACAGTGGAGTAAATCACCACCTTCAAAATGTGGGTTTAGCTGAAACTCACATCCGCCTCTGTCTCGAAGACTTTGAAATGACGGAACACATCCTATGTCACTGTAAAACAGTAGCAAGGAAAAGACACAATCTTCTAGGAAAAGGTTTGCTCTCTACCGAGAAACTAGCTAGCATGGCTCTCTTAAAGATTTGTAGATTAGCCAAAGCTATCGCGTTATGGTAGGGTAAAGGGAGCAATAAATGCACAAAAGGCCGGGAAGGTCGCAGTGCTCTGACGTATTCCCCAACTAGTAATACCAATACTTAAGCTTATTAATGTTTTATTTAGGTTCACTCAGATTTTGATAAATTGTTTCCTGGTAAAGGACCCAAACTCATTACTACCTGGAATGACTTTAAAATTAAAACTGAGACGTTTTTTATGAGGAAATCAAAGATAAGAAAAGTTAGCGAAAGTTAGCAGATTTAAATTCAGAAGATCCTGCTTTCGGTAAAAAATTGTTTTTTAAGAAACCCATAAACTTTGTTTTATTACTGCTACAGATTTTGACTTATGTAGGTTTTCGTCCGCATTTGGTTTTACCACCAAATATTAAGCACTCCAATCGAACATAACAGGGTCCCTTCTTATCAGAATCAATCAAATTAATGATCGAAATAATGCTGTTGACAACAATAGACTTAGGAGGGAAAAAAGTAACTTTACAGCCATTTGTTAATACGAAAATAACAGCAAAAGTTATTACGTATATTATGGCAACATAAAATATAGATTTGAGTGATTTCATCCATTCTTGTTTTAAATTAATTTTTTCCTTACACTTTTCCAGGAGTATGAACTTTTTATCAAAAATAATTTTTTAACTTTGAAAAAAATAATTTCTCTATATATAATCTCTATATTATGCATTTACAGAAAAAATTTTTTTTTTCTCTTTCTTTTTGCGTTGTGTTGCAATGTATTTAGATTTGCATCACTAGTCAGTGCAAAGCTCATTTGCAATTGACTTTGCAAATATTCGAGGGCTAAGAGCCAATCACTTTGGAGTGTATTGCCACCTCACCTTTAAAAGTCCAGCGATACTGGCACTTGGTGAAACTAAAGTTTCCAATGACGACGATTTGGATCAATTTTTTTTTCCGAATTATGTTCTGGTGCCTGTATTTTTTAGACAACGCGGGATTGCATTGTACATCCGCAATAATGTCGCTGAATAGGGTTAATTTTCGGTGGAAGGCACCCTATTCATCAAGAAAAATCCCATGTTAGCGGAAAAATATACCAAATTAATCCCGTCAGACCCTCATACACAAAAAATGTACGGACTTCCGAAAATTCATAAGGAGAATACCCCACTTCGACCCATCACGATGTGTTAAAAATTCCGCTCATCTAGTAGAGATTCTTCAGAAAATCAACTTGGAACCAACTGATATTTTAGTCAGCCTAGACGTGGAATCACTTTTCACTAACATCCCGATTAAAGACACCTTAAGTATCATCAGGAAACTCATTCCGGACAACAAGTATGACTTAATAGAATTTTGTTTAAATAATACTTTCTTTTCAGCTCTAGGGAAACTCTACAAGAAAACGGAAGGAGCGGCAATGGGATCTCCAATTTCACCGGTGGTAGCGGAAATTTTCATGGAGGAATTCGAAAAGAACGTCCTGCCATATATATGGCATATTTTTCCGCTAACATGGGATTTTTCTTGATGAATAGGGTGCCCTCCACCGGAAATTAACCCTATTCATCAAGAAAAATCCCATGTTAGCGGAAAAATATGCCAAATTAATCCCGTCAGACCCTCATACACCAAAAATGTACTGACTTCCGAAAATTAATAAGGAGAATACCCCACTTCGACCCATCGTCAGTTCGGTACAATCACTTACCCAAAAGCTGGCTAAGGCTCTCGCGACTGAGTTACGCCCATTAGTAGGTAACACATCACGCTGTGTTCAAAATTCCGCAATGGGATCTCCAATTTCACTGGTGGTAGCGGAAATTTTCATGGAGGAATTCGAAAAGAACGCCCTGGACTGAACAAGGTGTGGAAACCGAAGCATCCAAGGACAACAGAACGAGAAGACACTGAAGATGGAAATGTAGACAAACGATGGGTAAAACTATCTTACATCCAGGGTACGACGGATAAGATTGGAAAAATCCTTCGAAAATCCAACATCAAAACAACATTCACTACCCCCACTACTATCCGAGGAATTTTAGGAAACCAGAAGGACAAAAAACCATTGGAGACTGAAGGGGTATACTAGGTACCATGCGGCTCATGCGATAAAGTATACATGGGAGACACGGGACGCACAGTCCAAACAAGGATCAACGAGAACCTACGATGCACACGGAAAAACCAGATACAGTCATCAGCGATCGCGGAACATGCAACGACAGAGGACCATACAATCGATTTCGACAATGTGCAAATTCTGGCCAGGACAAATCAATATTATCAACGAATAGTACGAGAAGCAATAGAAATTTCGAAGCATTTACAGAACTTCAACCGAGACACCGGATACAAGTTATCAGCAGTTTGGCTACCTGCCTTAAAATTTGGTAAGAGTAAAATCCGTACCCAACTCCGCCATAGACGGTCCCAAGCCCGAGTTGAGAAAGGAGGAGGGAACATGGAGTTAACCTGAATGGCCAGTAACACCAGTGCGTCTCAGGAAGTAGGCAAAAAGTATGGCATAGTTGGACTTGCAGCATAGCTGTGAGAACTCCAGCATGTCATATTTAGCTCAAAACTCCCACCCTTTTTCTACTAGGGTGTAATAAATAAGTAGGACCGGTCCTCCAGGTCGGGGGTTGGGCGAGGCGCCGACAACGCATCACCGGAAAAAGAACACTGTCCAGAAACCTGAAGAACAGCCTCGGAAAGGATGGACTCAACGGCAACGACCCCGCAAACGAAAAATGGACTACTCTATTGGATCTTGGAATGTTCGATCCTTATTTAGGACAGGAGCTCTGAAAGAGTTTCTCGAAGAAGTGGCAAAACACAACATCAACATAACTGCCATCCAAGAAACGAAATGGCTCGGTCGCGAAATCATGGACATGAGATCACACACAATCTATCCAAGTGGAAAATTGTCGGGAAGCAGAGAGTTTGGAGTCGCTTTTGTCGTTGACAAAAAATTTAAACAGCAGGTCACGAGCTTCAAACCAATAAGTGAAAGATTGTGTGCAATCCGAATAAAGACTAAATTTTTCAACACTTGGTTGATCAACGTTCACGCACCAACAGAAGACAAGGACGATGTAACTAAAGACGAATTTTATGCCACCCTAGAGACAACCTATGACTCACTGCCCTCGAATGACCTAAAAATTGTCTTAGGGGATTTTAATGCAAAAGTCGGAAAGGAGGAGGCTCATAGAGGAACAACAGGAGGGCACAGTCTCCATGACATAACCAACGACAATGGCCAACGTCTTATTGATTTCGCAAGCAGCAAAAATATCATAGTAAGCTCTACGTGCTTCCCACATCGCGATATTCACAAACGAACGTGGGCATCACCAGATGGTCACACCTTCAACCAAATAGACCACGTTCTTATTGAGAAAAGGGCTGCTTCCAGCATACTTGATGTACGAACTCTCCGCGGTGCGAATTGTGACTCTGATCACTATCTAGTCAGAGCTAAGTATCGATGCAAAATAGCTTGTCGTGGGTATTCGAAAACGAGTAGAGCTCGCAAATTCAATGTCGACAAGCTTAACGACGAAACGGTGGCGCAGGCTTACATGTTAGCATGTAATAAACACCTGACACCAATATATGAAAATATCCAAAATATGCCAGTGGATAATGCGTGGATGAAAATACGAGACGGCATCGAATCCTCCGCGGAAGAGGTATTAGGATATCAAGCACAGCGAAAAAGTAATGATTGGTTCGACCAAGAATGTCGCGACGCAATAGATAGAAAGAACGAAGCTTACAAAATTTTTACTGAACGACCAACACGAGCCAAAAAAGAAAGATATGACGAGCTTAGGCGATATGCGAAAAAGACCTGCAGACGAAAACAAAGGAAGTACCATAATGACAAGATACAAAAAATGGACGACGACATGAGAAAAAATAATACGCGGGACGCATACGCCATAGTAAAAGACTTGAAAAAGGGATATAAACCAAAAACCAGTCTCTGCAAAGACGCAGAGGGCAATATCATCAGCGACACAGAAGAAATCAAAAGGAGATGGGCTTCATACTTCGAACATCTTTTGAATCCCATCCCAGTAGCACCGATAACGACAGACAACATTTCAATTCAAGCCTCAACTGACGAAGATGAACCATCATCGACACCACCCACGCTTCCTGAAATCAAAGCAGCCCTATGTGACCAAAAACGAAACAAAGCGCCGGGAATTGACGAAATACCAGTTGAACTTCTGAAAAACGGTGGAAACTGTGTCGCTGAAATACTGCACAGCATGATATGCAAAATTTGGACAGAGGAAATCATACCCGACGACTGGCGAAAAAGCATTATATGTCCAATTTACAAGAAAGGAGATAAACTCTGCTGTGAGAACTACAGAGGTATATCATTGTTGTGTACGTCCTATAAAATACTGACAAAAATAATTGAACGTCGTCTTAAGCCCTATACTAATCAAATAATTGGCGAATACCAAGGCGGATTCAGAACCGGACGATCTACAACAGACCAGATATTCTCGGTGAAACAGGTGCTTGAGAAATGCTGGGAATATAACACAGACGTGCACCAAATATTCGTAGATTTTAAACAAGCATACGACAGTATCGATAGGAGCGTACTGTACCAAATCATGCTTGACTTTGGAATTCCTCCAAAACTAGTCCGACTAACAAGACTCACAATGACGAACACTGAATCCCAAGTGAGAATACAAACCGATTCCACAACCAGCTTTCGAACGGAATGTGGTTTAAAGCAGGGAGATGGTCTAGCTCCTATGCTTTTCAACTTGGCACTAGAGTATGTCGTCCGAAAAATCCCAGTCGACACCAACGGGACACTACTATTCAAGTCCACCCAACTAGTAGCATACGCTGACGACATTAACATTCTAGCAAGATCCTTCCCTAGTGCTAAGGAGGTATTTGTCAATCTTGACTCCGCCGCAAAAGAAGTCGGGTTGCGCATTAACGAAAGCAAAACAAAAGTGATGACGCAAACAAGAAGGAGAACGCCAATCAGACAAAACATAACAATTGCGGAATATAATTTGGAGAGTGTGGACAACTTCATATATCTTGGGGCTAATCTAGCAAAGGACGGTAATGAAACAGACGAAATCAAACGACGGATAATACTAGCAAATAAGACGTATTATTCGGTACTTCCAATAATGAAATCCAAGAAAGTGCACAGGAACAATAAGCTGCGGATTTATAAAACTATTATACGACCTGTGCTCTGTTATGGCAGCGAGACGTGGACATTAACGCGAACTTCCGAAAAAGCAGTTAACACATTCGAAAGAAAGGTCCTCCGAAGAATTTTGGGACCTGTGAAGGAAGGAACGGAATGGCGAATAAGATACAACCATGAGTTGTATCAACTCTACGACGAGCCAGAAGCTTCAACGTTCATCAAGCTACGTAAACTGCAGTGGGCTGGCCATGTAGAGCGAATGGAAGACAGAAGAATCCCCAAACGTGCTCTTAAAGGCAAAACGAGTGGTAACCGGCCAGTAGGCAAACCACGCAAGCGATGGGAAGACTCGGTTGATGAAGACAGCAAAGCCATTTTAAAAATTAGCAGCTGGAGGACGCGGTCTTTGGATCGAGACGATTGGAGGCGACGACTTCAGGAGGCCAGGGCCCGATTTGGGCTGTCGCGCCATTGATGATGAAAATCCTAACCCAGAAACCCTTAATTAATTTAACTACCTGATACTAATTAATTAACCTTAATTAACTAATTTAACCTTAATTACCCTTCCGTGTGTATAATAGTTGTATTTTACCTATATAATTGTCGATCAGTTTGATAAAGGTCTCAGCAGAGACCGAAACGTCACGAATAATAAAGCGTAACAGTGTGGAATCCGGAAATCTTTCATTTCGAAATGCACTGTGAAAACATTCACCAAAACAATCCCATTATTCATCTTTGTTTTTTGTATCGAAGCGCTAATATATCGGACGAAGACACAGTCAATGAATTTGGTAATATTTCAGATTCAATTGATCGAATTCTCTCCATACACCCTGAATCAGAAATTGCAGTAACGGGCGATTTTCATGTCCATAATATAAATTGGCTTCGCCACTCCCGTAACACATCTCCAGCCGGTTTAACGAAAAATTTAGTTTTGCGATACGGGCTAAAGAGTCAGCTTACCGTGCTTATAAGCAGCTGTCATCTGAAGTTAGTTGGATTAATTTAAAAAAAAAAGGAATATCTGTAAATCCAGCTTACAAAAAGAAAAATATTTGCATGACCATAAACTGAGGCAAAAAATTTTGAGAAGTCCGAAGGGCAGCAAAAGTTTCTGGTCTCTCGCTTGTTCCACCAGATGTAGTTCTGCATCATCTATTCCATTTTTAAACTACAACAATGAGATTATTACGGATTCTTACATACAGGCAAACATCTCAGCGGCTCAATTCGCTGCCAATTCATCTTTACCACCAACGAACTCTATCCTTCCAACGTATACTGCGCTAAATTCCTCTATAGGACAAGTTAACATTAGCCCGCGAAATGTATACCGAGTTCTTAAGAATCTAGATGCTAGCAAATCGTCCGGTCCAGACGGAATCCCTGCCTTTGTCCTTAAAAATTCCTGCGCTTCTCTTGTTAAGCCTCTATGCAAACTTTACCGTCTCTCCTTATCGTCATCTACCGTCCTATCTTCATAGAATCTTGCAAATATTCAGCTAGTTCCAAAAAAAGGATAACGCATCATTCCCGCTAATTATCGCCCAATAGCAATAACCTCAATTTTGTCAGAGGTCACGGAAACAATCATCAACAATGGAGTAATAGGATACCTCAACATCAATGATATTATATTCCGCAAAAAACGTTCCACACGAGACCTTTTAACCACCCTCACTGAACGTTGGAACAAGAGCATTCACCAGTTTCGTAAATCTTGTATTTTCGCTCTCAATATTTCCAAGGCTTTTGACAGAGTAGGGCACAGTGCTCTTTTAATCAAACTTAAAGCTTTTGGTTTGGACGACTCTTATTTCCTGAATTGAAAGTTTTTTAGCCAAGAGTTCAATGCGTGTGGTATTGAATGGTGTGGTTTCACTTTCTTATAAATTTAACGCCGGTGTCCCTCAAAGCTCGGTTCTTTTTCCCACCCTTTTTCTAATATTTGTTAATGGCTTACTATATTTAACTTTCAATCCTATACATAGCTTCGCTGATGACAGCACATTAGACTTCTCCTATCACTTCAATACTGCGTCCTTAGCCCGATGTATTAGCTTAGTAGAACAGCGCAGGAACATGGTTCAATCATTGAATGACGACCTGGCTAAACTTCTAATGCTTCGGAAACCCAGTGCTGTTTTGTGTCTCACAAACGTGATTCTAATCTTGAACCAATCACCTTCGGAGGCCAGCCATTAACCAACACTTCAAGTATTAAGATATTAGCTATCCAAATCACAGATAACTTATCAGGGAACGATCATATATTTAACATCACCAAGGAAGTATCTAAATGTTTGGGTTACCTACGGTGTAAAAACCGCTTCGTCGCTTCTGGGCTACTGACAATTTATTAGGCCTATATTAGATCACGTCTTGAATTTAATTCCCACCTATGGGCGGAAGTTGCAAAAAACTTTTCCCTCCTATCTGCATAGTATCCCAGTATCGGACTATTAAAATTATAGGAGATTCTGACATTACTTCGTCGCTCGATTCACTCGAGCATAGATGAACTATAAGCTCCCTAATCCTTTTGTATCGCTTCCACAATGGAGATTGTTTGGACGAAATCTATAATCCCTTGCCCCATGTATGCCCTTACCCCATAATACTAGAGCTGCTTCACGTGCTCATAAGTATTCTGTCAACCCCATTTTCGGTCGCACTGTTTAATTCCATGATTCGTTTTTAAACTGGACTGTTCGAATATGGAACTCGCTCCCATCTCAGTATTCCCGCATGACTACAACATTCAACAATTGAAAAGAAATATTCAGAGCCACTTCCGTCTCTATCCCCTTAACTCCAACAAACCAATATCCTTCCCGCCTCACCGGAGCTGTGCTTTAGTACAAAAGGGCAACCCCTTTAGTTCCGGTGTAATATAAAAAAATATGTTTTTATATATTAGGTCTGGGTAAACAGTTCTTGGCGTTTTTTTAGTAAAATTCAAATGGTTTTCTTATAGTGTGAAAATGAATTTATTTGAACCAAATATACTCTATTATTATCGACAATGTTTCGTGTAGAGCCATGATGCCATGGGTGAAAAACTTTTGTGGTTTCTGGTTGAAAATCTAAATCAAGTAGTTTTCACATGATTCTTTTGAAACCAGCTTAATTCTATTGAGAAAGTTCTGCAAAGATCGGAATAAGTGATAGTCAGAGGGTGCTTTGCCTGTACTATACGGTGAATGCATCAGAACTTTCCAACCAAGCTCTCGCAATTTTTGACGGGTCATCAAAGAAGTGTGTGGTTGGGCGGTGTCATGGTGGAAGACAACTTCTTTCCTATCATTCAATTCGGGTCGTTTTCTTTTAATTGCCTAGCGTAATCTCTCTAGTTGTCCACAGTAGAGTTTAGAATCAATTCTTTTGACCAACTCGGAGTAGCTCATGATGGACGATTCCCTTCCAATCCCACCATACATACAGCATCACCTTTTTCGTAGTGAATCATGGCTTCGCGAACACTCACTATCGCTTATCCAAAAGACTAAAAGCTACTGTTTTACTTTATTTAGACAATAACTAAGCAGAAACACAAGTTTTTAAAATTTTTCTGTCCGGCTTTCACGCAAAACCGACCGAACCGATTATAATTAAACTTTCACAGTTTATTAGGTATGCTTCGAGATCTAATTTGCGTTTGGTCTTATTTCAATAAGCCCACGCCTTCTACCCCCATCCATACAAAATGACTCATTTTCAATAGGGGCGAATAATTTAAAATTTAGAATATATTATTTTTATTATAATGTGATCTATACTATACTAATTACTTAAATCCCCTCATTCATTCCACCACCTCTCATACAAACTGCTTTTTTTCATGAAATACTATAAACTAATTTGCTCAGTGCGTGTAACATTTATTAAGCTTAAATTTTGTGCTACATCCTTAATTAGTATTACAATTAATATCGGGGGAAATCAACCCGATTAGCTTCTACCATTCTTACCCCTCTCGTACAATGTGACACAATAGCACATCTTTTTCAAAATTAGATTTTCTTGTATGTATGAAAGTTACTGATGTGAAATTTAAAATATGTAAATTAAATGATGATTACACTTATTCCTCAAAAAACTACTAAAAATCCTCGACTCCTTCTCCCACCTCTTACACAAACTGCACAATTTCACTAAAATTAGTGCATTAATTTTCTCAGTATCCATTGAACTTTTGAAACTTAAATTTGGTATAAAATATTTTTATAGCTAGTCTAGCATGGTGTAAGACAAATTAGTTCATTTCTGTCACCCCTTCTACCACTCCCCATACAAAATTTCTTTAGATACCGAAAATTTCAATTTAATCTATAATAACCTATGATTGGACTTCACGCTCAATAG
This sequence comes from Chorisops tibialis, assembly GCA_963669355.1. Lineage (NCBI taxonomy): Eukaryota > Metazoa > Arthropoda > Insecta > Diptera > Stratiomyidae > Chorisops > Chorisops tibialis. Next base: position 162,025,516 of record OY770263.1, on the reverse strand, counting down.
TAGCCCTGATATGTTTGTTTTTAAGCTTAATGTTATATAATTTGGGCAATTTTTATACTCTAGATGAAATCTGAGAGTATTATAAGTTTGCTCTAAAGTTTTTAACGCCAAGAAATAAGGCTCGGAGAAAAAAATGAATGATACAGAAGATAATATTATCACTCAAAAATCTCAAAACCGGATGTCCGTCCGTCCGTCCGTCTGTCCGTCCGTCCGTCCGTTCGCTCTCTAGCTTGAGAACGCGTTAAGCTAGAAAGCTCAAATTTTGTACACGTCGTTTTTGACAAAAAAGTAAGGTCAAGTTCGTGAACGGGCCAAATCGCTCCACCCCTTCTACCCCCTCCCATACAAAATGACACAATTGCGCAATTTGACAATAAACGGATTTGCTCAAAAAGTATAAAAGCTATTGGCTTGAAATTTTGAGTATGTTACTTTTATGATAATATCAATCTACTGTAATTATGCGTGTCCTACCCCTCCTTCTACCACCTCCCATACAAACTGTACGTGTCATAAATTACTCTAAGCCAATTTACTCAGTGCGTATAAAATTTGGCGGGCTGAAATTGTGCACCAAATATTTATTTAAAATTTTTAGTAAGTCCAAAAAAAATTAGACGATTAGCTTCACCCCTTCTACCCCCTCCCATACAAAATGACACAATTTCGCAGTTTGACATTAAATGGATTTACTCGAAAAGTATAAAAGCTATTAATCTGAATTTTGGGATATATTACTTTTATAATAATCTTAATCTACAGTAGAAAAATTATTTGCGTCCTCCCTCTCCTTCCACCCCCTCCCATAGAAACTACACTTTTTCATGAAATGCTCTAAGACGATTTTCTCAGAACATATAACATTTATTGAGCTCATATTTTGTAATAAATACTTAATTAATATTATCAATAAGATCAGAAAAAAATACTTGATTAGCTTCACTGCTTCTACCCCCTCCCATACAATATGACACAGTTTCACAATTTTACAAAAAATCAATTTTCTTGAAAAGTATGAATGGCACTAGCCTGAAATTTAAGGATTGTCAATTTTATAATATTCCTAGTCATTTCTGAAAAAATCACTAGAATTCCCCCACTCTTTCTACCACCTCCCATACAAACTGCACATTTTCACTAAATCTAACTCACTAATTTTTTCAGTTCCCATTCAATATTTGGAGTAAGCATTTTGTATGAAACATTTTTGTAGCTACTTTAGCATGATGGGGAAAAAATTAGTTCAATGCTATAATCCCTTCTAACACTTCCCATACAAAATTTCTTGGGATCACAAAAAATTCTATTTCATCTAGAGTATCGTAAGATTGCGCTTTATGCGCAATCGTAGCCCTGTTATGTTTTTTAAATAACCCAAGCTCCAACTATTCAGATGTTCTTAACGCTTTTCATTCTTAAAAATTAATGTTTCTGATTGCATCAAAATACAAAGCATTCTGTTCAAAGAGCCATTAAATTAATCAGATTATATATCCCGCATAATGTATTACTTACTTACTTACATTATCAAAAATTGCTTATTATTACGATTCTTACGCGGACAAACTCGCGGAAGATCGCTAGTTACTAATAAAATAAAAAGTTAAAAATATTTCAATTCTGGGTGAAGAGGTTAATTCCTATTTCCTAAACCATTTTACTAATTCCTAAGTCAATTTAATTTCGTGTTTCCTCTGATCCCACACATAGCTACTTACACAGCAACATTCATTGCAATTTCAAGACATAACGCTTCTCTTAAACTGTTGGCTGTCGTCTATTCCCGAAGATTATCAAATTGGAGTCGTTTAATCAAGAAAAACACGTGTTACAGGATTCGCAGCATTTCGCTTCATTTAAAAATAAAAACTAAAAGCCTTTCCATAGTGAATTAGATGCGCTGGAAGGTGGAGCGTTTTGTTCCGAAGAATTGCGAACAGCAGCAGTTTAATTAATGGCCATGTTGCATGCATGTAATTAAAGAAGCAGCTCATCTTGGTGGTATCTTGGATGTTGTGCCAAAGAAAAAGAGGTGGAATCGCTTTAATTCCCTAAGAAACGGTGAAGATGAAGGGGCGATGGTGGTGGCAGTTTCTTCCTTTCCTTAGTGGAGCAAGATCCGGCTGCAAAGAATTTTTCAAACCTCCATCGAATTTATTTGTTGATGGGACAAGATGGTACATGGCAAATATTTTTGCGATATGTGTTCGATTTATTTATGTTTCTGTTTAGATTTGCATATTACGTTTTTTTTTCTTAAATAAAGAAAAAAAACGAGTCGAGGTTTTTAGTGAATACAGGTAACGTTCAGATACGAATAAAAAAAGGAAGTACAATATGTAAATTTTCGAGATTGCTTTGTAAGAACATGGTCTGAATAAAATCAATCTTTGAAAATAAAATCAGGTTGGTTGTTTAGACAGTGAAAGAGTTAGCAAATATATTTTTGAAGTACTATTTGCATGTTGAATTCACTCCTTGGTTTGTACGATTTAAGTTAGATTCTTATAAATTTAGAAGGATAGCAATTTTATTCAATAAATAAAACTAGTAGCGCTTGTGGTCGAAATTCGACCGATTGTGTATGTAAAATCACGAAATTCTTTGAATACGAATCCGCCTAATACCAGGCGTTCTTTAATTAGACATTTTTCCATTTCCACAGTGCATTGGTGCTCTTTCGGTCACCGAAATCAAGCAGCATTTGGCGGCGCATAGTTCTGAAATGGAATCCCACTTGTATGTTTCTACTTTATTTTACCTGCTTTAACGGCAACATACAAACATGATTTTTTTTTGTGCACATCTCTGGCACAGTACCTTTTTAATGATATAAGTTTCATTCCCCTTCTTTTGTGATAAACAAAAAGAGGGTCCGTATTAATAAATAAGATTTAGATTTATCACATTTTAACTAAGGTATAGAAATTAAGCTTGATCTAGAATTGTTTTTTCTTCCAGTTTTTTAGTTATAGAAATGAAACTCTGCTTAAGGGTTGGAAGAGGACTGGCATCAGTTATCTCATTTTTTGTGGCAATTATTTTCCATTCTCTTCATCTTCCATGGCACTATAGCTCTGACCTTCAGGTTCCTTAACATTTTATTTGTTACTAGTGATCCCCCGCGACTTTGTCTGCGTAAGAATCGCTAAAATAAGCAATTTTTGAGAAAGTAGTTAGTAATACATACATACATGATTAGTTTAATGGCCCTTTGAACACAATGCTTTGTATTTTGTTGACATCAGAACCATACATTATTAAGAATGAAACCATGATACACACATTTGTATGTCACAGGCTTATGATCAAATCAATCCTGTGATTTGAGATCATATACGTATTGACGAACGTTAATGATATGTGAATAGTTGTAGCTTGTGTTAATTAAAAAAAAAACAAATAGCATTAAGTTTAAAAACTCAACAGGACTACGATTGTTCGTAAAGAAAAATCATACGATACTATAGATGAAATAGCAATTTTCGTGATCTTAAGAAATTTTGTTTGGGGAGTGGTAGTAGGGGTGACTGCATTGAACTAATATGTTTCACATCATGCTTGAGTAGCTTTAAAAATGTTTTGTTCCAAATTTAAGTTTCAAAAATTGAATAGATACTTAGAAAATGAGTGTATTAGTTTAAGTGAAATTGTGAAGTTTATTTGGGAAGTGGTAGAAGGAGTGGGGGATTTTTAGGGATTTTTGAGAAACAACTATATTCATTATGCAATTGATATATTTCAAACTAGCAAACGCCCGCGACTTCGTCCGCATAAAAATCGCAATAATAAGCAATTTTTGAGAATGTAGTTAGTAATACACTATGTGGGATAAATAATCTGATTACTTTAATGGCTCTTTGAACACAATGTTTTATATTTTGTTGAAATAAGAACCATAAATTCTTAAAAATGATAGCATTTGAATGGGAGAGGCTCGTGATCAAATCAATCCCGTGATTTGAGATCATTGTATCATTATATTGAAAAGCATTTAGGACATGTGAATAATTATAGCTTGTGTTAATTAAAAAAAAGCGCAAATAAAATAACATTAAGCTTGAAAACCTAACAGGACTACGATTGTGCGTAGAGCCCAATCATACGATACCATAGATGAAATCGAAATTTTTGTGATATTATGAAATTTTGTATGCAAAGTGGCTGCATTGAACTAATTTGTTTCACATCATGCTAGAGTAGCTATAAAAATGTTTTGTACCAAATTTAAGCTTCAAAAATTGAGAAGGTACTGAGAAACTTAGTGCATTGAATTTAAATTGTGCTATTTGTATGGGAGGTGGTAGAAGGAAAGGGGGGTTTTTGGTAATATTTCGAGAAACAACTATTATTATCATGCAATTGATATATTTTAAATTTCAGGTCTGTATCATTCATGGCTTTTAAGAAAATCGAATTTTCGTAAAGACGTGGAATTGTGCCACATTGTATGGGAGGGGGTAGAAGGAGTGAAGCTAGTCGGTTAATTTGTTCCCGATATTAATAATGCTAATTTAGGATAGAGTACGAAATTTGAGCTCAATGAAAGTTGTATGTACTCAGAAAATTGGCTTACAATATTTCATGCAGTTTGTATGGGAGGTGGTGGACGGAATAGGGGGCTTTAAGTGACTTTTTGAGAAGCAACTATAATTAATTTACAATTGACATATTTTAAATTTCAGATCAGTAACATTTACAGTTTTTAAGAAAATCGAATTTAAGTAAAGTCGTGGAATTGTGTCACATTGCATGGGAGGCGGTAAAAGTAATGAAGCTAATCGGTTAATTTTTTCCCGATATTAATAACAATGCAAATTAAAGATTAAATACAACAATTAAGCTCGATGAAAGTTACAAGTACTGATAAAATTGGTGTATAGCATTTCATGAAAAAGTTCAGTTTGTAGGGAAGTGGTGGAAGGAGTAGGTGGTTTTAAGTGAATTTTTCAGAAACAACTATAATCATTACGCAATTGATATATTTTAAATTTCAGATCTGCATCATTCACGCTTTACAAGAAAATCGAATTTTTGTAAAGTCATGGATTTGTGTCATATTGTATGGGAGGGGGTAGAAGAAGTGAAGCTACTCGGATAATTTTTTCCCGATATTGATAATAATGCAAATTTAGGATAAAGTACAACATTTACGCGAAAGTTACACGTACTGAGAAAATTGGTGTAAAGCATTTCATGAAAAAGTGCAGTTTGTATTGGAGGTGGTGGAAGGAGTAGGTGGTTTTAAGTGAATTTTTAAGAAACAACTATAATCATTACGCAATTGATATATTTTAAATTTCAGATCTGCATCATTCACGCTTTTCAAGAAAATCGAATTTTTGTTAAGTCATGGATTTGTGTCATATTGTATGGGAGGGGGTAGAAGAAGTGAAGCTACTCGGTTAATTTTTTCCCCATATTGATAATAATGCAAATTTAGGATAAAGTACAACATTTAAGCTCGATGAAAGTTACACGTACTAAGAAAATTGGTGAATAGCCTTTCATGAAAAAGTGCAGTTTGTATGGGAGGTGGTGGAAGGAGTAGGGGGATTCAAATAATTTGTATACAATAGATCAAATTTCTGATAAAAATAGTATGTTCTAAATTTCATATGATTTGCTCCAATGGTTTTGAAGAAAATGTGATAAGTATATATTTTTGAAAATGAGTCATATTGTATGGGAGGGGGTGGAAGGCGTGGGAGTATTCAAATAAGACATCACGCAGATTACATCTCGGTGCACATCTAACAAACTGTGAAAGTTTCATTACAATCGGCTTAGCCGTTTTTGCGTGAAAACCGGAAGGACAGACAGACAGAGAACATTTTTAAAAACGTTTGTTTCTGCTTAGTTATTGCCAAAATAAAGCAAAAAACTTATTTATAGCCATTTATAAACAAATAACAGACAGACACTACAATTATATTTATATAGATTAGTCGTAAGACCAAAAAAATTAGGCGATAAGCTTCACTCCTTCTACCCCCTCCCATACAATTTGACACAATTCAACAACTTTACAAATAAACTGCCAACAAGTCGGGCGAAACTTTATTATTTTTGGGAGAAGTTGCGAATGCATGGAAAGTCAATATGAAGGTTAGAGTGGTTTGGGAGACTAAGTGAAAGAGAATTCTCGGGCAGGGCTGTTATTAATTTAACAATATTTCATTCGATTATGCAAGTTTGGGTTTTTATGAGGGGAGTGGAGGGGTGATAGTAAGGGTGGGTTGATGTTGATAGCTTCTTAATTAATTGCTTAAATCATGACCAATATTCTCTATACAGAATGTGTTTCATAAACGAAGTTGTATAGAATTTTCATAAAATTCGGTGTGTTCTACATTCACGAAACCGAACATTTGTATGGGTGGGGGTAGAGCGGGTAAGGCAATCGTGAAATTTGTGAAGCAATTTTATTTCATTTCTCTTAGAAGGTGCTCGTACAAAATTTCAATTTCGTAGCTTTTAAGTAGTTTGTTATTAGTTGATTTAATGAAATTGGTCGAAATCACACTTTTGTATGGGAGGTGGTAGAAGGGCATGCGCGATTTCAAAACTTTTGAGGCAATTTTGTTTTTTAGAAGTTCTTATGCAGAATTTTAAATTGATAACTTTTAATAGTTAGGTGATAATTGATTTCTTGAAAATGGTCGAAAAAATAATTTTTTATGGGAGGGGGTAGAAGTTTTAAGGGTATTCGACCAGTTAATATTTCATATATTTAAAGATTTGTTTTAAATACATTTTGCAAATTTTCTAGTTCCTACCTTAAAATTTCATTTAAAAATTTTTAGTTTATGTGTTTTTCTCAATGCACTTGAAACACTTTGTGCACGTTAGACCGGGGGGTCGGCTTATAACAATAGTGGAACAAATTATTTTTTTTTCTATGTAAATAAAATAGATGTATCCAAATGCAAAAGTTAAACTTTGTATCTTTCACCAGAGCCCTAAAAACATTACTCAAAATTTTTTACATTTCTGCTTACCACCTCCCTCCCCTTATACCTCCCAACTCAAAATTTTTACCAAAATTAAAAGTTATTCAGTTCTGCAATGTGACAAATTTTGAATTTAATATACATATATACTCAATTTTGAGATATAACGATTTGTAATTTTGAAAAGTGCGCTATTTTCGAAATGTTCCCCATTTCCCCCACTACTTTTATTTCAACATGTTATATTCTTTATATTTTCCTAGTATAGCTTATTATATGTTTTAAGTTTTAGTTAGATAACTTAAGAGATAGTTGAGATATTCATTTTTAAGTGATTTCCTTTGAACCCCCCTGACCCTCCCCCTTGCAATAATTAGCCTCTCTCTAAGTTGATTCTGGTGAAGCTATAAGCCGGCTTAATGGTCCCAAAATATGAATTTTTTATGATAAGTAATTTCGAAGATATAATCATTTGAAAAAACAATTCGGCGACAATTTTTTTTAGCCCCCCTCCCCATCACCCTTTCGGACGCCAATGGTTAAAAATTTAAATTATTTTTGTAGTTTGTCCCACATCCCTCTCTATATTTTTGCTAATTTTCAGCTTCCTATCTGCATTCCTGATGGAAATATTAGCAAGTGAAGTTTTTGACGCTTTCCCTCCCCCCGCCTCCCCCTTCCACCTAACACTCCCCAAAATTTAGAAATTGGAGCTCACTTACCCAATCAACAATCTTGCCAAAAACGAACATTCTAGCTTCAACGGTCTCGAAGATATGAGTCCATATGTACGGCGGACGGCGTACGGCGGGACGGATTTTTTTTTTTGCATTTTTAGGCTAATTTAGTCACGAAACGCGAAAAAACAAAATTTCAGGGTAGCAATTTTTTTTCTGTGTCGATGACAATACTTTATTATTAGAATAATAAAGTAAAAGTCGATTTGCCTGAAAAGTATGAATGCTACTGATCAGCTATGCCAAATAAATGATGATTACAGTTATTTCTAAGAAAGTTATTAATAACTCCACCCTCCTTCTACCACCTCCCATACAAACTGCACAATTTCATTTTTTTCATTTTCAATCCACTAAGTTTCTCAGTACCTTTTAAATTTTTGAATCCTAAATTTTGTATGAAACATTTTGATAGCAACTTTATCGTGATGTGAAAAAATTAGTTCAATGTTGTCACTCCCTCTACCACTTACCCTACAAAATTTCTTAGAATAAAAAAAAATCTCCTTCATCTACAGTATCGCACGATTGGGCTTTACGCCCAATTGTAGTTATATTAAAATATGCTTTTGTGGATATCTTCTTATCTAACTAATAGGAAACAGTTTGTGAGAATAGGTAATTGTAGCTCCTCAACCTTGGATGTAGTCGCCGGTGTTCCTCAAGGAAGTCATTTGGGACCACTTCTTTTTCTCCTTTTGATAAATGATTAAAATTTTCAAAATGCCTGTTATACGCAGATGATTTGAAAATGTTCACTAAAATCAGTACTTTAGAAGACTGTCAAAATCTCCAACATGATATTAATACACTCTTGGAGTGGTGTGTAGATAATCTACTGACTCTTAGTCTCCCTAAATGCAAAATTTTCTCAACGTATAGACGTCCTAATGCCATAATCTTTGAGTATAAATTTAATAACATCGCCTTCTTAAGAACGGACGAAATTAAAGATCTTAGTATTGTCTTTTATATTAAATTGGTAAGGCCGATTCTCGAATATTGGGCGTATCATATAACTTTCACGTTGCTCGCCTAGAATGTGTCCAACGAAACTTCATCAGGTTTGCGTTGCACAGATTTAATTTTTCATCTGGATTGCCTAGTTATAATGATGGATGCTCTAAAGTTGGGCTACAAACTCTCTTCGTCCTTTACTTACTTTGTATAATGTTTGTGAAAGACATTCTTACGTATCGTATTAATTCTCCTGAACTTTTTTCGTTTCTTAAGTTGCGGGCCCCAGAGAGATTGGTAAGGCATAAGTGTTTCCTACTTCACGAGGCTCATACATAGAAAAAATTATGGCCTCAATGAGCCAATCACGAGATGGGTGCTGTTCTGTAATTCTTTTGGTGACAAAATTGACTTTACTTTAAGTAAAGATATTTTTAAGAGAGATTTACGGCTGTTGCTCCAGCATATTCCCTTTATATTTATATTTTTCAAATACTTTTTACTTCTTAATTTTAAGTTTTCTGTAGCCTGTAATAAATAAATAAATACAGTATGTAACTAAAAATGTTAGTTCGGTTCAGATAAAAACACCTTGAACTAATTAATATCACTAATTAAATAATTTTAAAGATTTGAATTTCCATTACAAATATAAAATTATAAATCAATTTTTCCGATACGTAATCCATAAAAGAAATAACTATGAATAACTATTTTTTTCGATTTATATTCCTTCTCAAAACACATCCGAATTCATAATGCATGAAATCAATAAAATTCATGTAATTTGATCTGCTGGAAATGGAAACATAACAAGATATTTTCGTTAATATTAAATTTCGACAGATAAAAAATGTCTTGTTCTGATTGAAAAAAAATTTATAATAAAATTGGAATGTTTAGGTTTCGATCTATTTTGAAATTAAGTTCACACATAATGAAATACCTAAATTATGTCATTCGTAATTTAAATTGAAATGATACTGAAGATTTTATCAGAAGTTGTAAATTTTGTTGAGAATTAATAAGCGTTCAAATTGATGAGAATCATTGAAGAAGGATGAAAGCAATATACGTTTCAGATTTCATTTGCGTAATTGAAGCGAATATTATGAGAAATATTGATGAAAGAGTACAGAATTAGAGTTACGGAATGTTAATTAGCCTACAGTTTTCTGAAAAGTCTGATTTTAACGCTTCTATAATGCCGATAGTAAATTATCAAACCCAACGGAAGAGATGTGATGCGACTAGCTCACATCAAATGCCAAGCACCAACTAAAGCTCAGATGTGTTAAATTAAAAAAAAAATCAATTATCCAAAGTTTTCAGAACGTCATTTCTTTCCGTTTCAGTTACGTCGCGGGAAACAGTTCATAATCCTAAATCCTAAACTTGATTCATTTTTTGGAAATTAAAACACAATATAAGATTATTCGAGTTACATATTGTTGCGAGCTAGGGGTTCGCCAGATTTCAAAGGAAACTCAATTCGTTTAAAAATATAAGGATAATTTATTTATTGCACTTTTACACAATTCCCCGATCACTTCACTTAATTCGCTCTAAAAACTTAATTCGCACTTTAACCTAATTGACACTATTTGGCACTACCGCCGATATTGTTCTTTCGCTTACTTACACCGGTTGGTGTCTTCCATGAACTTCGTTCAAAGACTCCCTGCTATCTGGTAGTTGCGTTCTTTTTATAGTAAACATCCGTCAGGCGATTTTAGGCGTGTGTCTTAACTAGAATGCTTGGGACTATTCTAGGCAATTCTGGGTGTGTGTCTATACTAGAATGTTCCGGGTTTTGCTTGAACGTTCTAGATGGCGTTTTACACAGTAGGGGATAATGTTCTACGTCTTTCTCGACCATTCGAAAAGAGAGATCGAATTGCGTGGTTGCCAGATTCATAACAATATTAAAGAGTCGGCCGAGCCAAACAGGACAAAAATAATGATCTTAGACAGAATCAACGGGACTACAATAGTGACGAAATTAAAGCATGGACAACTTTTAAATTACTCAAGACGAGAGCCACGTATTCACTAGTTAAAGGGACGAAAGATAGATACCATCCGAAGACGACCATTTGCAAGGGTGCGGAAGATATAAAACTATGTAGGATGGGTGCAAAACTTTGAAATCATCCTCAATTCGAGCCCATCATCCGCATATAAAACTGATGTAGAACAGCTAATTGGGTCTTCTTTGAGTCATACAAGTAAAAATGGCCCTGAAGAGACAACCAAATAACAAAGTGAGGGGCAATGGTCAAATTCCAGGTGAACTTCTGAAATTCGAGCTGAAATTGTGCCCTGAATATTTATTTAGAATTATTAGTAAGACCGAAAAAATTAGACGATTAGTCTCAGACCTTCTACCCCCTCCCGCACAATCGGGCACATTTTCAAACTTCACAAAAAGACGATTTTCCTGAAAAGTATGCATGATACTGATCTGCGATTGAAAACATGTCAAATGCGTAATGTTTATAGTTATTTCTGAAAAACTCACTAAGAACTTCCCACTCCTTCTACCACCTCCCATACAAATTGAACAATTTCACTAAATCCAATACATTGATTTTCTCAGTACCTATTAAATTTTTGAATCCTAAATTTTGTTTAAAACATTTTGATAGCAGCTTTAACTTGATGAGAACAAATTAGTTCAATGTCGTCAACCCTTGTATCAGTTCGCCTACAAAATTTCTTGATATCAAAAGATTTCTCTTTCATCTAGAGTATAGCATGATTGGGCTTTGCGCCCAATCGTAATTCAGTTATGATTTTCAATAACTTGTGCGTGTGTGTGTGAAAATTTTACATGGTCGAAAAACTCATTTACACTATTTAAGTCTATTTTATAAAAACATTTATCACGCTGGTATGCATATATAATATCATTTGCGTGTTTATTATTGCCCAAGTGTATGTATATTTTTTTTTTTTTAAATTTATTTGCCATTGAACAAAACAAACATTTCAATTACACAATAGCTAGGGAGGTTAAAAGGAAAAAAAGTGAAAAATGATAACAATAATACATTATAAAAAATAAAAACAAATAAAAAATTTCCAAAAAGCTAAAAGTATCAAAACAAAAAGTATTTACCAAAAATTCATAAAAAAATAAATTTATAAGTTTTCTTTAAAAGCGTTAAAAGAAATGCTCAAAGGACCAAGCTGTAAATTGTCGTGATTGCGCTGAAGTTTTACTGCAGGGAGTAGAAATAAACGTGGAGGATAAAAAATATTCAAACAACGCGTATTAACATTATTAACTCTAAAAGTAAGCTCATCTACGAAATTAGTCATGACCAAACCATTTACAACCTTGTAAAGAAAGCATTCCTCAATATAACTTCTGCGAACGTATAAAGGATGAAGATGAAGCTCGGAAAGCCTAGAGGAACAGTCGGCGTACGGTTTTTTAAAACGAAAAAATAAAGATCGCGTGAACTTACGTTGGACGGATTCAATAGCGAGAGAATGACACATATGGGGAGGATTCCAAACAACAGAACAGTATTCTAAAATACTTCGAACTAGAGACGTAAACAGCAGAACAGCAGTACTAGCACGAGAGAAGGTTGAAGACAATCGATGGACAAAACCAGAGACGGTAAGCTTGGTTGTTTATCTGCTCGTAATGAGCTGTGAAACTCAGTTTACCATCGAATGTCACACCAAGATCCTTTATTATCGACACTTCCGATAGTCTAGTTCCATCAATATTATAAGAAAGCTCAGGAGGTACAAGTTTAAGTGAGTATAATATAGCACAGCATTTATCAATGTTTAAATTTAAGTCATTTAACGAACACCACATTTGAAGATTATCAAGGTCAGATTGTAAAATATTGCGATCTATAGGGGAATTAATCACACGAAAAATTTTTAGGTCATCAGCATAAAGGAGACAAGAAGAAGACAAAAACTGGGGCAAGTCATTTATAAAAAAAAGAAACAAAAGAGGACCGAGAATTGACCCCTGAGGAACACCAGACGTGGACGAAAATACAGAAGAAGTATGACCCTTAAAAGAAACACGCATACTACGATTAGATAAGTAGAAAGATATCCAGTCGAGTAACTTGCCTGAAATCCCATATAGCTCAAGTTTTTCAATTAGAATAATGTGATTAACAGTGTCGAAAGCCTTTGCAAAGTCAGTATAAACAGTGTGAACAGACTGACGGAGCTCGAAAGATTTAGCAATGAAGTTTGTGAACTCGCAAAGATTTGTAGTTATAGACCTTCCTCTAACGAAGCTATGTTGATAGGACGATATGAAGTGACCTAGATTGTCGCTAATAGCATTGTGCACAAGTCGTTCAAAAATTTTGCTAAAACAAGTAAGCATAGAAACAGGGCGATAATTTAAGACGTCCTCCGAGTCACCTTTCTTGAAGATAGGTATTACATTAGCAAGTTTCCAAACGTCAGGAAAAACACCCACCTTTAAGGACTTATTGAAGATAATCGAAAGGGGAAAAGAAATTTCAACAGCTAATGATTTTACGAAAAAATTAGGAATGCCATCACAACCACCGATTGTTTTAGGATCTAAGGAGCAAATAACATTTAAAACACCAATCGAAGATACAAAAATAGAACTAATGGAACTATGACTGGAAACATTAAAAGTATAATCAAGTTCAGTGCCCGAGTTTTTAAACACAGAAGCAAAATATTCAGCAAAAAGCTTGCATATAGCTTGGCTATCGGTGGTTACAGTATTATGATATCTAAGAGCAGATTGAGGCTCCTGAGTTTTTTTGCATCTTTTAACATGAGCTTAGAAGGGTTTCGTTTCATTTCGAGCTAAACTAGACTCCAGTGAAGAAACATAAAAAGAGAAGGCAGACCTGATACACTTTCTAACAATGGAACGCTGGTTAGAAAATTTTTCGTAATCAGATTGTAGCTGTGAACGAATAAATTTCCTGTGTAAGCAGTTTTTTAGACGTAGGCTCCTGATAACTTCAGGAGTGAACCAAACAGGATAGTTTTTTGAAGAAAAGTGCTTGCGAGGTACATGATTCTGAATGAAGTCGTTAATGTTATCATAAAAAATTGATGTCGAAGCGTTTACAGAAAATCCAGAGAACACCTCCACCCAATTAATATCACCCATCAAGCGACTGATTTCCGAATAATTTCCCCTTAGGAAATTGAGCTTAAATGTCGGAGAAGCAACAGTACTGTTTCGCCTACAGATGTTAATCCATATTCTCAAAGGCGGATGATAAGGTTCGGGAGGAACTAAACCAGAGGTCGAGAAAACGCTCACATCAGGTAAAGGGATATTAGAAAATACCAGGTCCAATAATGTATCTCTATAATTTCTGATGAAATTATGCTGGGAAACGCTACAAAGGCTCATGAAGGAGGAAATGCAGGAGGAGAATAAGTTTTGAGACACAGGAAGAGTAGCACTATTGTTCCAGGAGACCATAGGTAAGTTGAAATACCCACAGATCAAAAATTTCGAACCCAGATCAATGTTGTTAATAAAGATAGAAAGATCATCAAAAAAGTGCTCAAGTGTAATTACATTAGAACTGCAAGGAATGTAAACGCAATAAAGGTAGAGAAAACTATTACAAGAAAGTCTGACTTTCACCACAATACTTTCGATGGGATGAGAGTCGAAGACCGGACAACGTAAAGATAGTAAGTCATTATTACCAGCAATTAGAACCCCACCTCCATCCTTTTTATCGGTTGGCATCAGATCACGATCATTTTTGTAAACGGTGTAAGATGATGGAAACAATTCAGAGTTGAAAATCGAAGGAATCAGTGACGATTCAGAAACACAAATAATGTCAGGAGCGTCCTCTAATATCGCACAAAGAAAGACCGACAATTTGGTCCTTAGACCACGCACATTTTGATATAATAAATTTAAAGAGCAAGTATTAGAATTTACGTTTGATGGCCTTGAACAGGAGATAGACGAAAATTTGGAGAAACAGTACTAATTCTACGATGTTTGAAGTCCTTACACGTGATACCATCAGGCCAGAATCCATCGGCCGACAAGCGGGGAAGATATTCCTGTGGAGCACGGAGTTTAAATGAAACAAAGTTGAGGTTATCGATAACAGCCGACTTCTTCGTAAGCCGGTAACAAACAAAATCGTTTCTCTCACTGATGCTCAATTTATGCCGCAGGTAGTTCAAAATTGTATCACCAGTAGTAAGCTTGTGACATTTGGATACGCACAGCCAGATATCATCATTAGGCGGTGCCGCAGTTAATACCGAAGACGGACAGCCTTCATTAAACGCAATTTGATGTACCGAAGGCGGACCGCTTTCATCAAACGCGGATTGCTGTTGTTGTAGTTGCTGCTGCTGGCACTCTACAGGAACCAAGAGAACTGGCTGAAGCTTATCAAGACCATCCGAGTGTTGGCCTACAGTTCAGCTTAGGCCCGAGGACTTTGCCGATACGTTTAGTTACAGACTTGGTATCATGAGATATCTTGGGATGAACATCACGAGTCGCTAATTTCGATGGAACTGACGGAGATGTAATGGTTGAGCTTTCAGATGGTGATTATGACACAGTAGATCGAAGGCGTTTAGCTATGCCAGATTTATCGATGAGTCTAACATTAGACGATGATGTTGAGGGAGCTGAATACACCGACGCAGGAGATCCAGCGATAGACGAGGGACATGCAGGTTGATTCAAAATCAATGAAACCCTCGCTAGCAGACCACACACGGAAGACGTAAGTTCTTCTAGCTTACGATTGATGACGGACAGGCCGGTAGCTCGACACTCCTCACAACTCTACGACATGCCCGGTAAATTCATCGCAGCAACGAACTTTGGAGATGTCAAACCGTCGTCAATGCAGCCGATATGGTAAGCGCACGCACAAATACAACCGCAACGGGCAGCAACAGCTGAGCTGTTTATAGTGACGCTGCACTTTTTGCACTGCATTTCGATGATGAAAAAAGTTATGCACCGAATTATCAATCGGAATTATTGTAAAACGGAAAAACAATCAGAGCAACACGGACGAAGCTGAGAACAGAAACTTCTTACTTAACTGAACCAAAATACAAAACGGATAGAAACGAAATAAATTAGTAGGTTTAAGACGATTTAAAGACGAAAAAGCAACAGCGACTAGTCACTGTGGCAGTTCGAGCTGAATAAATTAAAAAAAAAGGTGTCGACCTTTTTTTGGTACTTTTCTAATATTAAGGACTGTGCGCAGTTTTTAGTACTTAGGTCACGAGCAAAATTTTGAAAACTAAGTTTAAATCCAATAATTTAACGTTCAATACCAACATAATATGTATGAAATATGTGGATAGAGTAGAAGATTTGTGCTAAAAAGTCCTATTTAGCTCGATAGTTCAACGCATGTGGTCAGGTAGACTAATTCAACCCGAAGCTCCCCATTTTAGTTTCTGCTTTTTTTCAATAATTAAGAACAACATTCAATTTCTAACAAAAGATATATGTATTGAATCCTAACAATAAATTCCAAAATTCCTTACCAATAAAATTGCAAAAATACGTCCTCTTGAATTTCTGTTTTTATTTAGAAAATTCTTTAGATATCTTCGACTATAAATTACCCCATGTCGTTCTATTTTCTCCATGAAATTATCATGCGTTTCCCATTTTAATTCTCGAATTTCTCGATAAAATTAATTCCTGATATCACAAAACACTACAACTTTGAAACAATACTAATCTAATGAAATTTTTCTATCGAAAAGTTATTTTCATAGCATCATTTTTCTTCCTCTTATCTCGTAACAATCTTGATTTATGCTTAAATAAAAATCTGCCATAGGCAACATATTGAATGTTTCAAATTTCAGAAAAATAAAAAGAAATCGAAACAGGTTACGGACATCGTTCTCACCTGCACGTGAGAAAAATAAAGGTGATATGCTTTAAATTATTTTTCAAACAAAGATATTTTTGAAAACTAATTTCGAAGATTTGCGATCTGATTTCAACACTTTCGTAGAGAAAACACTGAATGTGCGTCATGGTTCAATTTTTCTTCGATTTCATGAATTAATCAAGATTCGTATCCAATTTAATTTTTTTTTGTTTTTTAATCATTCAAATCGAATTGAAATTATGGGGTTTGGAAAATATCCCCAACACTATTTTTGGATATTGACAGTGTGTTGTCTGTTTTTTTTTTTTTAAACTCGTGTTTAAGGTTGCATGCATGCAAATAAAAATCGGCTGAGAAGCATGGCCTTAACTTCAGGTGGAATACAATACGAAGAGGTTCAATAATTTTGTGTCTTGTAGAGGGCAAGTTGTTTTTGCCGATGTTGGCTCAGATGTTGCTCGAAACGGTTAAGATTTACAGAGCAACAGCAGCAAAACACCAGCACCTTTGTGATACCACCAGGAGAGCTCGTTTAATTACATGCATGCTACAATGCCATTAATTAAGTAGGAGGTGACTATAAAATGCATATATCTTTTTTTTTGTTTCTTAATCGTTTTTATTTCATCTTGGCCAATATCTCAACTGTACCTATATGTGAAGAGATTCGAAGGCACAATTTGTTGCCGGGATTTGTTCATATTTTCTTCAGTTTGTCTTTTCACATGCTGATTTTGCTAAATCCGAAAAGTTTACTATGATTTGTTGCTGGAATCGAGCACACATTTTATGGTTATCTTAAGATAAGATCGTGTTTTCGGTTGTTAATTACATTTTGTGAATTCGATTTTTCTTTTGGAATGTTCTTTAAGTATCGATTTTTTTAGTTCTGAGTTTCTTCGATAGGTAATTTATTGCTTTTAAGAAGAAAAAAAAATTTGAAATTTAATTTGGCTGTTAGAAATGTTAATAAAACTGCGATCAAAATTGATAATGATAATTAAATTATTAACTGGCAGTTAGTTTATGAAGTGATGATTATAACATATATGTACATATAAATATATAAAAATGTTTATTGACGAATTTACAAGGCTACAAGTTTTTCAGGGATTCTATTATCAAAATTATCTGATATTTATCATTACCATTTTATGAGTCAGTAAAAATACAATTCGAATACAAATTTCAAGATTTTTTTGGTGAATCGAATTTTATTTCAGAATCATAATCTATTTTGCATTCCACGAAACCACAAGTTGCTCCATTACCATAATTTGTCTCCAAATCCCAAACATGTCTCATATCCACAAACATTCCTAACACCAACGTCTAATCGGAGTCCGACTCACACGTTTAATTTAAGAGTTTTCTTCTTAATTGAAAAGCTCATAATTTTTGACTATTTCACAAACAATTTTCTATTTAGTACGACAGCAAAGTGGCTTAAAACAAGATTGATGGGGTAAAAAATTCTTCGTTTAACTTAAAGTAAATAAAAAACATCATCAAGAAAATATGTGAGAGTGGAAAATCATCAAACACATTATCTGCAATAAAAAAAAAGAAGTGAACATTTGTTGAGAACTAAAGCAAGGAAAAATTAGAAACAAAATATGGTAAAAGAAAAAATCAACTTTAATTTAATTTGACATTAACAAGCAATTTAAGTATGCTTTAGTATGCGGTTAAAGTGATTTTCGGGGCGGGTAAATTCTTGAAATATTTTGGCAGTTGCGAGATTTGTTTTCATGATAAAATTAGAATTTTTATGTTGACTTTTAGCTGGAAGAAATTATATTCGAAATTTTTCAAATGTTATTTGAAAAGATCTGAATAATTTTCGAATGAAGGAAACGTTCTTCAGTTCCAAAAGATCGGCATGGAATAAATAGATAAATAGATGGATGGCTTAGTCTTACTGTTGTCTTTGGCAACTCGGATTGTTTCTGACGACAATCATTAACGCCCCCGAAAGTGGCAGCTTATAACTTCTGCAAGGACGGCATTAATACTGCTGGATGCGAGACATATCTAAATTTCTGCCAATCTTTCGTTCATGGCAACAGGTTGAGGAGCGCGCAACCTTACGCCGAGAAAATGCTCTGCCCACGATATGGGCACCACAACCATCTCGTGTTCGTCAAGACGACGTCAACCAACACTGGCGATGGAAGCAACCTCCCGTGGGCTCCTCAGCTTCCGAGGCACCAGATAACCTCCGGTAGGCTCCACAACTGAAGCATAGCTACCTTGCACTTTGATCAGTCGCACCCTTCGGGTACGAGGGGACGGTCAACCCCAAAAGTGGCTTAGGTTTAGGTTGTAGGAGGGTGGTTGCACGGAATCACAAGCACTGAGGCCATCTAGTTGGGCCAATTGTACTCCCCCTATAGTTATAAGTTGGAAGTCACTCCTCCTGCTCTAACCACTTGGTTCGGTTTGCGAACCTTAACAGGCTCGAATGTTGGACGCCTCTGAGGTCGTCTAGTTCTGAGAAGAATCTAGAGCCTAAACAAAGGAGACGACTGTTGGAGATTTGCGGACAGTGACAAAGATAATGTTCGATAGATTCTTCGTCTTCCTCGCAACCTCTGCTCAAGCTGTTGCTCGCGATTCGCATCCTTAATGCGTGCAGCCTTAGCAAGCAATGGCCTGTGGTCAGGCCGAAAAGAGTTCGGATACTATAGCGACTACGTTGTAACAGCTGAGCTGTAATATTTTTGTTCGGTTCCTCCCAAAAGGATTTGGCCGTTTTACAGCTTTCCAGCTGCCGCCACCCCGCCAAGAAAGAATCCAAAATAGTCTGTTCGAAGCTAGTCTTCAGCACTGTTGGTACTACATCGACTGACTTCCTAGTGGAATTGATGTTAGCAGATCCTTGCCGTGCAAGCGTATCTGCCGCCTCGTTACCTAGCAGGTCACTATGACCCGGTATCCAAATTAGAAAAACTTCCGTTATGGCCGCTAGGCGATTTAAATTGTGTCTACAGATGGACACTAGTTTGGATGTAGTCCTGTAGGATTGGAGTGCCTGAAGCGCAGCCCTGCTGTCCGAGAAAATGTAACAATTTCCGAGACTGTTCTGCTTATCAAGAATAATTTCTGCACACTCGTTAATGGCTAATACTTCTGCTTGGAACACTGTCGCGTGTTCTGGAAGATGAAATGAAGTTTGGATGTCGAGGTCGTGGGAATAAATCCCTTCACCTGTTCCCTGGCTAGTTTTAGCTCCGTCCGTATAGACATGAGAACCTATACAGGTGCTGAGTATCGTATTTGTTGCCCATTCATTTCGTTCAGGAAACTTAATGTGAAACTTCCGTTTCTCAACCTGCGTTTGGTTCATGCAATCATACTCGCGGTCTAAAAGGGAGTTTGAGTTTCTAATGACGTTTAAAATTTGTCCATGACCAATTTGAGGCGCTGACCACGATTTAGTGGTATTAAATCTAATGGGTGCCAGGCCCGCTGCTTGTTTTATAAAAAGATCAAGTGGGGGTAGTGAGAGAATCACGTCCAGAGCTGCAGTTGGTGTGGTTCTAATCAATCAAATCAATCAAATTCTTGTTAAGAACCCCTATAGGGGCATAGGACAGAAACAACTCTCTTCCACAAGGCGCGATCCTTAGCATCGGCCTTAAGCTGTTGCCAGGACTTGTTTATTCCTCTGGCCTCCTGCTCAACTGCTCGCTTCCATGTGTTATATGGTCGACCAACCCGACGTCTTCCTTGGAGATTATAATCCAGAGCCTGTTTTGCGATATTTTGCTCTGGTTTCCTCAAAGTATGACCGATCCACTGCCACTTCCGCCGTTGAATCTCAATACCTATTTTAGTCTGGCCAGTTGTACTCCAAAGTTCGTCGTTGGAGATCACTTCTGGCCAGAATATTCCTAAAATGCGCCGGAGGCATTGGTTTATGAAAGTCTGTAGTTTCTTGGTAAGTCGAACGGTCACTTTCCACGTAGTACAACCATACAACAACACAGATTTGACGCATGCGTCAAAAACTCGCAGCTTCGTGCGAAGGGAGATCTCTCTTAACCTCCAGAAAGAGGAAAGGATACCGAAGGCCTGACGAGCTTTATTTAGCCGAGCCTCAACATCCTTTTCGGCTCCGCCGTCCATGTTGACAATGCTTCCGAGATAGCAAAAATCTTGCACCTCTTCCACATCCTGTCCGTTAAGAACAATCGGTTTGCTTGCGTTCGAACCCATGTGCATGTACTTGGTTTTACGCACATTTATTTTCAGTCCCGCCTCTTTGCATTTAGAATGCATCGAGCGAACATTTGACTCTAAGTCCGAACGGTTATGTGCAAGCAAACACACGTCATCAGCATAATCAAGGTGACTTAAGATGTTAAATAGTCTCCATTGAAGACCCTTACCTTCCCCACCTTCCAGTGCAGCTTTCAAGATGTCATTTATTACCACCAGAAACAGGGCTGGTGATAATATGCAGCCTTGTCTGACACCCGTTCCCACAGGGAAGCTCTCGGACAGCTCTCCTCTATGCAAGACGCGACACCTTGCATCTTCGTAGGATTCTTTAATCATAGCTATGACCTTATCTGGAATACCTCTCCTACGCAAAGCATTCCATATGAAATCTCGCTTAACGCTGTCGAAAGCCTTCTCGAAATCTACAAACATGAGATGTAGTGGCGAACCCATTTCGGCTGACTGCTCTAATATCATCCGTAGGGTATTTGTGTGGTCGGTACAAGACGACCCTTTACGGAATCCAGCCTGATAAACTTCGAGAGTGCTCTCGACGACATCACTAATCCTATTGAGAATTACCTTAGCCATAATTTTTGATACGGCAGTAAGTGGACATATACCACGCCAATTGCCACAATCCCGAAGGTCGCCCTTCTTCGGAATTTTCACAATGACGCCCTCCTTCCATTCAGTCGGATATCCTCCCTCACTCCACACCTTAGTGAAGAGTGGGAGGAGTATATCGGCTGTGATTTCCTGGTCCGATTTGTGGAGTTCGGTTGGTAGTCCGTCTATATCTGGAGCTTTCCTTCCCGCCATTGACCGAATGGCGGAAACTATCTCTTCCTTATCTGGGGGATCGTCCCTAATAGAGGATTGTTGCGGCTGGATGTTTGGTAGTTCTCCTGTTTCTGGAATATCTTCCTCTGACAAGATATTAAAAATATCAGAGAAGTATTCCTTCCATCACCGCAACTGGTGTTTACTCATATTAAAGAAAGTTCCGTCGACATCTCTCACCAGGTGGTTGGCGGTGAAATTCCTGTTCGTCAACTGTTTCATGTTTTTGAAAAGTGAACCCATATCCCCTAGGTAAGCCGCAGATTTTGCCTTGTTTGCCAGATCTTCAATGGCCTTTCTCTTGTCGCGTCTAACAGCCCTCTTAAGCTGTATATGAGCATCGCAGTAGTTCTGCCTCAAGTCGGGCGTTCGTTGGTTGACATCGGGTTGAAAGATGATTGCCAATTTGGCTTTTTTCCGATTGCCAACCTTGACCCATGTGTCTTGCGACATCCAGGGTTTCTCACCGCTTTGCACATATCCCACAGATTCTTCAGCACTAGTTAGAAAAGTGTTTCTGGTTGCCACCCAATGGGCGTCCAGTGTGCGCATTTCATATTCACCCAATGTGGATGACTTTTCGCGTAGAATAGTGGTGTATTCGCGTTTTTTGTTGGGATCTCTAAGTTTATCCACATTAAGCTTGCGCTTCATTTGAAGAATTTGTGGTCGTCGGATAGCTGCTGTACACAATCTCAAGAAGGCAACCATCAAGTGGTGATCGCTCCCCACGTCAGCTCCACGTTTCGCTCGCACATCGAGGAGACATCTTCTCCATCGGTGACTTATAGCCAAATGGTCAATCTGGTTCTGAGTAACACCATCAGGGGAAACCCAAGATGTTTTATGATGACTCTTGTGTGGAAAAAGGGTCCCTCCGATGACCATTTGCCGAGTACTACAAAACTCCACAAATAATTCGCCGTTTTCGGGTCTCCTAATCCAAGGTCGTGACGCGTTGATCCAAGGGTCACCATGCCTTCCCATGACGTGTTCTAGTCCAGTGTTGTCTGATCCAACCTGGGCGTTCATATCTCCTGAGATGATAATAATATCACCTCTTGGAACACGTTCGAAGGTGGCACTCAGTTGGCTATAAAACACCTCTTTGTCAACAGATGTTGCGGTATTAGTTGGTGCGTAGCACTGCAGAATTGTGATGTTTCTGACACTGGTCCTGAGCCTGACGACGATAATCCTATCCGAGATTGGTTCCCAGCTAATGAGACTGTTTCTCGCTCTCGGCGTAAGGACGAACGCCACGCCATTTCTGGCTTCACTTTCAGGGCCAATGTACAGAATAGTGTTTCCACTAGGGGTTTGTTCTTCTCCTGATCCTGTCCACCTGACCTCGCTCAAGCCCAAGATTTGGATGTTATAGTGCTCCATTTCACGGTCGATCACTGATTTGCGGTGCAAGGACCGAGTAACCCCAGCTCTTCCCCCGTCATTCAATGTTCGAACGTTCCAGAAGCCAATCATTGTCCGTTTTCGAATACCAAAAGTCGTTACTGTAGAATCAGTCCGTATCCGAGGCGATGTATCTGTTTCTCGTATCATTTAGGTCTTAAGATCACGGGTGATAAGCCCATGATCCAGTGAGTGTCCATTTGCCATTTTTAGGGCAAGCAGGACTGGCTGTGGGTGAATTCTACAGCCCCCATCCCAGAGGGGGATAGTTAGCTCAGGTCCGTGGAGTCACTAGGCTCTAAAGATAGTTACAGGAATTGGTAAACCTCATCCTACAACTACCCCCTTGCGGGTGTGGTTCTAAGGGCACCACAGACATGCCATCCGTTGGATCAGCTGTAAGGGTGCCAGGTTGTTTTTTAGTACCACCGCCGGCCACCACACCAGCGCACCATAGCAAATAATTGTTCTAACAATTCTGGTATTCATCCAATGGATGAGGTGCGGCTTAAGGCCCCATCTCAAACCGAATGTCTTCTTGCAAGCGAAGAAGGCTACCGTAGCCTTTTTTGCTCATTCCTGAATATTGGCCTTCCAGGATAATTTGCTATCAAGAATCAGACCTAAATATTTAACTTGATTCGAGAGGACCATATTGATTCCTCGAATCTTTGGTGGATTGAAACATATGGTCTTCTTCTTCTGGAGAAGAGGACCAGATCAGTTTTTTGTGGGTTAATAGTAAGTCCTTTATCTAGTGCCGAGCTATCTAACAGTTGTAAAGCGGATTGCATGAGGTCTCCTAGAACTTGCTCAAACTTACCAGTTAGCGTGATGACAAGATCGTCTACATATGCTATTATGGGGTAGCCGTTCTGATTTAAGATGGAAAGGGGTTCACTCACTGTTAAGACCCACAGTAGAGGTGATATTATACCGCCCTGTGGCGTTCCTTTGTGAACAGAGCCTTTCCTTGTCTCTTCACCCATTCGTGCTACGATTTTCCGTGAACGAAGAAGCTTTGCTATCCATGCAGTCAGGAGAGGTTCCACACTATGGCTGCGCAAGGCCTCAAGTATGGCATCAATGTTGACGTGGTTGAACGCGCCTTCCACGTCTAGGAAGGCACCGAGTGCAACCTATTTTTGATGGAAAGCTTTCTCTACGGCGGCTACCGTCACATGCAAGGCGGTGTCAGTGGATCTACCTTTCAGATAGGCGTGTTGGTGGGGGCATCTAACCGAGAGGTTCAGATTTGCCCGCAGGTAGCTGTCCACCAGTCTTTCTAGGCCTTTAAGAAGGAACGAAGTCAGGCTGATGGGTCGAAAAGCCTTCGGGATGTTGTGGGAGGCTCTACCTGGTTTAGGTATGAAAACTACCTTAACCTCTTGCCATAACTTCGGTATGTAACAAAGACTGATGCATGCTTTATATATGTCTACCAGGTACTGAATTATTGTTTTATCCAAAAGTAGTTACTGGAATCGCTAATTCAGCTTTCTAGGCCAGCACTTTCTTCCCTGCGGATTGTAGGATTCGGAATCGGTGTCAGTAAAGTATAATAAAATAAACTGCCAACAAGTCGGGCGAAACTTTATTATTCTTGGGACAAGTTGCGGATGCGTGGAAAGTCAATATGCAGGTTAGAGTGGTTAGGGAAGACTAAGTGAAAGGGGGTTCTTGGGCAGGACAGTTGTCAACACTTTGCGGAAACGTTCAAAAGCTTCAGTATATATAACCAATATTTCGTTCGTTTATTTATGCAAGTTTGAGTTTTTTGAGGGGAGGGATGAGGGTTGATAATTGATTAAGGGTCGGTGGATGTTAATAGTTTTTTAATTGACGTCCAATATTCTCTGTATAGAATGTCAGTTTCATAGACGAAGTTGCATAGAATAAGATTCTGTGTATTTTACATTCACGAAACCAACATTTGTATGGGAGGGGGTAGAGAAGGTAGGGGAATCGTAAAGATTGTGACGCAATTTTATTTCCTTTCTGTTGTAGTCTTCTCGTACAAAATTTCAAGTTCGCAGCTTTTAACTTGTTGGTTATTAGTTGGTTCAATGAAATAGGTAGAAATGATACTTTTGTATGGGAGGGGGTAGAAGGGCAAGCGTGATTGCAAAACTTTTAACAAAATTTCATTTCAATTATTTTTATAAGTTTTCCGGCAAAAATTGAAATGGATAGCTTTTAAGAGTTAGCTGATAACTGATTTCTTAAAAATGCTCGAAAAAATAATTTTGTATGGGAGGGGGTAGAAGAGGTAGGGGAATTGCAAAATTTGTGATGCAATTCTCTTTTCTTTCTCTAGTAAGGTGCTCGTACAAAATTTCAAGTTCGTAGCTTTTAATTTGTTCTTTATTAGTTGATTTAATGAAATTGGTCGAAATCATACTTTTGTATGGGAGGGGGTAGAAGGGCAAGTGCTATTTTGAAACTTTTAAAATAATTTTATTTTAAATATTTTTATAAGTTCTTATGCAAAATTTCAAATTGATAGCTTTTAATAGTTAGGTGATAATTAATTTCTTAAAAATGGTCGAAAAAATAATTTTGTATGGGAGGGGGTAGAAGTTTCAAAGGTATTCGACCAGTTAATATTTTATACGTTTGGGGTTTTTTTTTAAATGTATTTCCCAAATTTTCAAGTTTCTACCTTAAAATTACATCCAAAAATTTTCAGTTTTCGTGTTTTTTTCGCTGCGCATGAAACACCTTGTGCCCCTTAGACCGTGCTGGTCGGTTCGTAACAATTGTGGATCAAATTATTATTTTTTTTCTGTGTATATAAAATAGATGTATCCACATGCAAAATTTAAAGTTTCTATCTTTGACCAGAGTCCTAAAAAAATCACTCAAAATTTTCGACATTTTTGCTTACCACCTCCCTCCCTTTACACCCCCTAACTTAAAATTTTTATCAAAATTATAAATTATATAGTTCTATAATCTGACGAATTTTTGATTCGATATCTGCACTCAATTTTGAGATATAACGATTTCTAATTTTGAAAAGTGCACCATTTTTGAAATGCTCCCCATTTCCCCCCACTACTATTATGACCAAATTTTATATTTTTTTTATATTTCGCTAGTATAGCTTAGTATATGTTTTAAATTTCAATTACATAGCTTAAGAGATAGTTGAGATATTAATTCTTAAGTGTTTTTCTTTGCGCCCCCCCTGACCCTCCCCCTTACATTAATTAGCCTATTTCTAAGCTTATTCTGATGGATCTATACGCCATCTTAATTGTCCCAAAGTATGAATTTTTTATGGTAAGTAGTTTCGAAGATATAACCATTTCAAAAAAAGATTCGGCCGACAATTTGTTTTTAGCCCCCCCTTTTCGGACGCCAATGGATAAAAAAATTAAATTATTTTTGGAGTATGTCCCACAACCTTCTCTATATGTATGCTGATTTTCATCTTTCTATCTGCATTCGTGGTGAAGATATTAGCAAGTGTATTTTTCGACTTTTTCCATCCCCCCGCCTCCCCCTTCCACCCCACACTCCCCAAAATTTGGATAATGGAGCTCACTTACCAAATTAACAATCCACCCAAAAACCAACATTCTACCTTTAACGGTTTTGGAGGTACGAGTCCATATGTACGGCGTACGGCGTACGGCGGGACGGATTTTTTTTTTTTGCTTTTTTAGGCTAATTTAGTCATGAAACGCGAAAAAACAAAATTTCAGGGTAGCAAATTTTTTTTTTTTTCTGTGTCGATCACAATACTTTATTATTAAAAAATAATAAAGTAATTGAATAAATCAATTTCAATATAGAAGACACTCGACTTAGTGTCCCCTACATGATGGGATTCGAAGCTGATGAATATAGTATAATGAATTAAAAATTCAATATACCGATCATCGACTTGTTCCCCCCCCATTTAGATAGGATTTGGAGCCGACGACTAGATCCCCCTTATCTATAAATGCTTCATCTAAACCTCCTTTGCTTTGCTACCGTGCAGTGTCGACTATACCGAATACCTACATTTCGCGCCACGTAGTCCGTCTATTGGTCAACATATTATGCATCCTTTTCGCTGGGTCACTGATAGATTGTACCTGGACTGGAGAAGGAAAGTCGCACAATACAACCGTTCAGCTACTCATTCGCATTACATCGATTTTATCCGCCATATGATCGCTACTAGTCCAGTCTCAAACAAACTTTCGCTCACAATACAACTCAGATTATCAGCTACCACAGCGTCAACATATCAATGCACATCGTTGTAAGATTTCGTACTTCGTGTCGCCGGATAGTCATCAAAAACACCTAGTTATGAGAATTCGTAGTTTTACTTTCTTATTATACAGACCCGTTTCTACTCTATCAGTACATCTAACTTCTTGTCAGCTAATTGCACTACCATCAATACTTCGTATTTACATCTTGAATTGCATCCCGGTGATAGGTTTGGAGCCGAGCCAACTCGAATTAGTCCTTCCCTATCTGGATGGGTTGCGGAGACGACGATAATAGAGTACAATAAATTTAATAAATTAAATTCAATCTACATATCATCGACTATTTCTCCCCCATCTGTAGATCTCTTAGCGCTATCCAGCCGTGCACCACGAGGAGGTGGATCTACTTCGCAGGCCTCAAACGCATCTGTTGTAGTCGATAGTGATATCCCGTGATGATTTCACTCGGTTTCACCAGCTCATGATATACCACAAAGATTTTCTCTCTTCCCCCGCCGTGTCGGTTCTCGACGTCAAAATCACCGCTCTTGTAGCGTTGAAACCACTCACGACATGTTCTTTCACTAAGAGTAGCCTCACCATAAGTACTTGAGAGCATTCGATGAGCTTCAGCCACAGTTTTCTTCAAATGGGAGCAGAAAATCGAAACTTTCCGCAAATGTCGAGAACTTGGCTTGAAAACTGCCATCTTCAATAGAGAATAAATTTTTGATGCAAACACAAATTCACCAATGTATTCGTTCTGTTGACATGCTGACAGATGTCCAAACTTACTGTTTGACATTTTTGATCTACCTATTTCAACCAGCACTAACCGCTGCAGCCACCTATAGAAAAACGACGGAAACAAAGTTGTAGACCCTATATATGCTATATCATACTCACAAATACCAACCCTTTTATTGGTTCATGAACCATAAATAAACTGCCAACAAGTCGGGCGAAACTTTATTATTCTTGGGACAAGTTGCGGATGCGTGGAAAGTCAATATGCAGGTTAGAGTGGTTAGGGAAGACTAAGTGAAAGGGGGTTCTTGGGCAGGACAGTTGTCAACACTTTGCGGAAACGTTCAAAAGCTTCAGTATATATAACCAATATTTCGTTCGTTTATTTATGCAAGTTTGAGTTTTTTGAGGGGAGGGATGAGGGTTGATAATTGATTAAGGGTCGGTGGATGTTAATAGTTTTTTAATTGACGTCCAATATTCTCTGTATAGAATGTCAGTTTCATAGACGAAGTTGCATAGAATAAGATTCTGTGTATTTTACATTCACGAAACCAACATTTGTATGGGAGGGGGTAGAGAAGGTAGGGGAATCGTAAAGATTGTGACGCAATTTTATTTCCTTTCTGTTGTAGTCTTCTCGTACAAAATTTCAAGTTCGCAGTTTTTAACTTGTTGGTTATTAGTTGGTTCAATGAAATAGGTAGAAATGATACTTTTGTATGGGAGGGGGTAGAAGAGGTAGGGGAATTGCAAAATTTGTGATGCAATTCTCTTTTCTTTCTCTAGTAAGGTGCTCGTACAAAATTTCAAGTTCGTAGCTTTTAATTTGTTCTTTATTAGTTGATTTAATGAAATTGGTCGAAATCATACTTTTGTATGGGAGGGGGTAGAAGGGCAAGTGCTATTTTGAAACTTTTAAAATAATTTTATTTTAAATATTTTTATAAGTTCTTATGCAAAATTTCAAATTGATAGCTTTTAATAGTTAGGTGATAATTAATTTCTTAAAAATGGTCGAAAAAATAATTTTGTATGGGAGGGGGTAGAAGTTTCAAAGGTATTCGACCAGTTAATATTTTATACGTTTGGGGTTTTTTTTTAAATGTATTTCCCAAATTTTCAAGTTTCTACCTTAAAATTACATCCAAAAATTTTCAGTTTTCGTGTTTTTTTCGCTGCGCATGAAACACCTTGTGCCCCTTAGACCGTGCTGGTCGGTTCGTAACAATTGTGGATCAAATTATTATTTTTTTTCTGTGTATATAAAATAGATGTATCCACATGCAAAATTTAAAGTTTCTATCTTTGACCAGAGTCCTAAAAAAATCACTCAAAATTTTCGACATTTTTGCTTACCACCTTCCTCCCTTTACACCCCCTAACTTAAAATTTTTATCAAAATTATAAATTATATAGTTCTATAATCTGACGAATTTTTGATTCGATATCTGCACTCAATTTTGAGATATAACGATTTCTAATTTTGAAAAGTGCACCATTTTTGAAATGCTCCCCATTTCCCCCCACTACTATTATGACCAAATTTTATATTTTTTTTATATTTCGCTAGTATAGCTTAGTATATGTTTTAAATTTCAATTACATAGCTTAAGAGATAGTTGAGATATTAATTCTTAAGTGTTTTTCTTTGCGCCCCCCCTGACCCTCCCCCTTACATTAATTAGCCTATTTCTAAGCTTATTCTGATGGATCTATACGCCATCTTAATTGTCCCAAAGTATGAATTTTTTATGGTAAGTAGTTTCGAAGATATAACCATTTCAAAAAAAGATTCGGCCGACAATTTGTTTTTAGCCCCCCCTTTTCGGACGCCAATGGATAAAAAAATTAAATTATTTTTGGAGTATGTCCCACAACCTTCTCTATATGTATGCTGATTTTCATCTTTCTATCTGCATTCGTGGTGAAGATATTAGCAAGTGTATTTTTCGACTTTTTCCATCCCCCCGCCTCCCCCTTCCACCCCACACTCCCCAAAATTTGGATAATGGAGCTCACTTACCAAATTAACAATCCACCCAAAAACCAACATTCTATCTTTAACGGTTTTGGAGGTACGAGTCCATATGTACGGCGTACGGCGTACGGCGGGACGGATTTTTTTTTTTGCTTTTTTAGGCTAATTTAGTCATGAAACGCGAAAAAACAAAATTTCAGGGTAGCAAATTTTTTTTTTTTTCTGTGTCGATCACAATACTTTATTATTAAAAAATAATAAAGTAAAAGTAGTAGAACTATGGGCTCTGGAGAATATAAATGGAGCATACAAAATCCAAAAAAATTATATTCTCTGAGACATTAAGGCAGCATCGGACTTTGGACTCCTGAATACTTCGTCTCCATCCATCTCCGTTCAGTGACCGCGTCAGCTTGAAAATCTTAGCAGTGATTTGCTGTCTGCGTCAATCGAATACTCCCAGCGCTTCCGTGGTTTTCCAACCGGTCTTGCTCCATTAACATTTCCTAGTGTGCGTGTGGGAATTCTTTCGTCATCCATTCGCTCCAAATGACCAGCCCATGGTAACTTCTTAAATTTGATGATGGTTGACACTTCTGGATTGTCGAAGATGGCATAAAATTCCCTATTGTATCGTATTCTCCAGATTGATTCTTCCCTCACAGGTCCGGGGATTCTTCTGATGACCTTTCTCTCGAAAGTGTTAATTAATTTTTCGGATGCCTAATTTAATGTCCACGTTTCGCTGCTATAACATAGCACAGGTGTTATAATTGTTTTATAAATTTTTAATTTAGTCTTCCTGTATAAGTTCTTATTTTTGATTGTCGTAAGTATCGAATAATACGACTTATTTCCCACTATTATCCTTCTTCCATTTTGATGGGTTCGCTTCCATCCTTTGATA
Organism: Chorisops tibialis; assembly: GCA_963669355.1. Lineage (NCBI taxonomy): Eukaryota > Metazoa > Arthropoda > Insecta > Diptera > Stratiomyidae > Chorisops > Chorisops tibialis. Next base: position 161,994,639 of record OY770263.1, on the reverse strand, counting down.
AGTTTGCCCCTAGGTTATACAAAGCTATATACGTTTTCTGGGTTGTAGTCTCCCACTGTAGTATTTTGTCTGATTGGCGTCTTTTTCTAGTTTGTGTCATAACTTCTATTTTATTTTCGTTAATTCGTAGTCCAACTTCCCTTGCTACTGAGTCAAGCTTTCAAATACTTCCTTAGCACTCTCGGGAGATCTTGCAAGGATATCTATATTGTGGGCATATGCAACGAGTTGTTTGGATTTGAAGCATAGTGTTCCCTTGGTGTCAATGGGAAGTTTCGGAATGACATATTCGAGTGTCAAGTTGAAAAAAGCATTGATGCGAGACCGTCACCTTGTTTAAGGCCGTTGCTTGAAGTCAGATCATTTTCTACTCTGACTTGTGACAAAGATTCGGTTATTGCCATTCTCGTAAGCCGAACCAGTTTCGGTGGGACTCAAAACTACAACATGATTTTATGCAGCACAAAAATATCGCCGTATTCGTGCTTGATGCTACTACTAATATCTGGTACACATCAATGTCATATTCCCAGAACTTTTCCAACACCTGTTTAACTGAAAATATCTGGTCCGCGGTCGTTCATCCAGCTTCAAATCCGTTTGGTACTCAACAATTAGTTTATCGGCATAAGGCTTAATTTTTTTTTCAGAATAATCGTTAAGATCTTTTAAAACGTACACAACAAAGATATTCCTCGGTAGTTTACGCAGTAGAGTTTGTTACCTTTTTTATATATTGGACAAGTGATGCTCCTGCGCCAATTTTTAGGAAGTATTTCCTGCCTCCATGTGTCCGTGACTAATCTGTTTAGGAGATGTGCTATGTAGGTGTCACCGGCTTTCAAAAGTTTAGCTGGAATTGATTTGTTGTTGTGGTTCTTCGGGGCCGTTTTTACTTCTTGGAGAGTGGGATGAGTTAAAGGGGAGCCTTCATCAGCTGTTATATACATATACCTCATATTATGTCTGCTGCTGCTGTACGTGCGAATGATGGGCTCGGATTGAGCTCAAAGTATTGTGCTTAGTGTTATATATTCTACTTCTACAATGGCGCTACAGGCAAAATCGGGCATCGGTCTCCAGATCTTCAGGTTCCTTAACATTTTTTCATTATTTATTGTAGAAGGGCTGTTAGACCCTCGCACAACCCTCTATCTATGAATTTTTCATTTTCGTAGATTGAGATGACCGGGGTTTGAACTCACGACCTTCGCGTTGTAGACCAACTAGGCTACACCCTAGCTATATCTTCCGCATTACTTATGACATTGCCTTCTGAATCCTTACAGAGGGTAATTTTCGGTTTATATCCCCGTTTCATTCTTTTAACAAGGGAATGCGCGGCTCTTGTTTTGTGTAATGTAAAATGTTTGTCCATGTTTTGAATTTTGTCATTATTGTACTTCCGTTTTGTTTGACTGCATATTTTGTTTGCAAAAGATCTAAGATCATAATATTTGTCCTTTTTGGCTCGTGTCAGCTGTTCTGTTAATATTTTGTAAGCTTGATTTTTTTTGCTCTAAATCATCTTGGCATTTGTTGTCGAACTAATCATTTCTTTTGCACCAGGGTTGTTGACCTATCACCTCTTCTGCGACAGATGTAATTCCATCGTTGATATTTTGCCGCATTTTTTCTGTTGGCATGCTGGCGTTGTTGTTCAGCATTGCCGCGAAGTACATCTCTAAGGCTGATACGTACTTCGCAACTACTTTCTCATCCGTGAGTTTTCCTATGTCGAATTTAGGAACCGATTGTGTTTTTGGGTGTTCTCGGCTTGCGATTCGACATCGAGACTCGGTCTTTACCAAATAGTGGCTTGTGTTGCAATTAGCACCTCGACACGTCTAGAATGTAGTAGGCCGTAATTTTTTCTATAAGAACGTAGTCTATTTGATTGAAAGTTCTTCCGTCAGGTGATGAGCACGTTCTTTATGAATGTCACGATGCGGGAAGCATGTCGAGCGTACAATAAGATTTTTGCTGCTGGCGAAATCTGTCAGTCTCTGGCCATTGTCGTTACTAGTATCATGGAGACTGTGCCTTCCAATTGTCCCTATGTAAGTTTTTTCTTTGCCCACTTTCGCGTTAAAGTCACCTAATACTATTTTAATATCGTTCGACGGAAGGGAGTCGAATGTTGAGTCCAAGGGTCCTGTAGAAATCGTCTTTAATTCGTCGTCTTTGTTTCCCGTTGAGCATGGACATTAATAAGCCAAACATTAAAGAATTTTGTTTTGATTCGAATTGCACACAATCGTTCATTGACGGGTTTGAAGTTGGTAGCTTTGTGTTTTAGCTTCTTGTCGACAATAACCGCAACTCCAAACTCCCGGCTTCCTGATTTTTACCCACTTTTGAAAATTCTGTATGATCCAATGCCAGTAACTTCTCTACCTAACAATTTAGTTTCTTGGAGTGCAATGATGTTCATATTGTATTTGCTTACCTGTTCCAGAAGCGCTCTCACTGCTCCCGCTCTGTACAGGGATTGCGCGTTCCAAGATCTAAAGGAATAGTCCATTTTTCGTTTACGTGGTCGTTGCCGTTAAATACATCCAGTCCGAGACGGTGCTTTAGGTTACAAAACAAGTGTGGTTTTTCCCACGATGAGTTGTTAAGACATCGTCCTACCCCCACCTTGGAGGGCCATATTATAGTGCTAGAACTTTACTTTATTATTTTAATAATAAAGTATTGTGATCGACTTGGGAAAAAAAACAATTTGCAACCCTGAAATTTTGTTTTTTCGCGTTTCATGACTAAATTAGCCTAAAAATGCAAAAAAAAAACACTTAAAACCCAATATATCGGCTATTAATTAAGCTATGTAATTGAATCTTAGAACCTATATTAAGCTTTACTAGAGAAATACGAGAAAAATATAATATTTGAACAAAATAGTAGTGGGGGGAAATGGGGAGCATTTAAAAAATGATGCACTTTCCAAAAATTCAAACCATTATAATTCAAAATTGAGTGCAGATATAAAATTCAAATTTTGTCAAATTGTAGAACTAAATAGTTTTTAAATTTGGTAAAAATTTTGGGTCGGGAGGTTTAAGGGGAGGGAGGTGGTAACCAAAAATGTCGAAATTTTGAAGTTATATCTTAAGGGCTTTGGCGAAAGATACAAAATTTAAATTTTCCACATGGATACATCTATTTGTTGTTCATACAGAAAAAATAATAAAAATTCCACAATTGCTATGCACCGACCCCCAATTGTCTACAGTGCACAAGGTATTTCATGTGCAATGAAAAAACCACTTGAACTGAAAACTTTTGAATGAAATTTAAAGGTAGAAAAAAACTTGAAAATTTGCGAAATGCATTTAAAAAAAATCCCGAAATTTACGAAGTATTAACTGGTCGAAAACCTTTAAAACTTCTGCCGCATCCCATACAAAATTATTTTTTCGACCATTTTTAAGAAATCAATTATCACCTAATTTTTAAAACCTATCAATTTGAAATTTTGCATAAAAACTTACAAAAATAATTCAAATGAAATTACGGTAAAAGTTTTGAAATCGTGCTTGCCCTTCTACCCCATCCCATACAAAAGTATGATTTCGACCAATTTCATTAAATGAACTAATAACCAACAAATTAAAAGCTTCAAACTTGAAATTTTGTACGAGCACCTTACATGAAAAAAGAAAGAAAATTGCGTCACAAATTTTACTATTCCCTTACCTCCTCTACCCCCTCCCATACAAAATTATTTTTTCAAGCATTTTTAAGAAATCAGTTATCAGCTAACTCTTAAAAAGCTATCAATTTCAAATTTTGCATAAAAACTTATAAAATTAATTGAAATGAAGTTGCTTTAAAAGTTTTGCAATTGCGCGTGCCCTACTACCCCCTCCCATGCAAAAGTATCATTTTGACCAATTTTATTGAATCAACTATTAACTAACAAATTAAAAGCTACAAATTTGAAATTTTGTACACGCACACTAAAAGAGAAAGGAAATAAAATTGCGTAACAAATTTTACGATTCCCCTACCTCCTCTACCCCCTCCCATACAAATGTTTGGTTTCGTGAATGTAAATTACACAGAATCTTATGAAAATTCTGTGCAACTTCGTCTATTAAACTGATATTCTATACAGAGAATATTGGACGTGATTCAAGCAATCAATTAAAAAATTATTAACATCCACCTATTCTTACCGTCACGCCTCACCACTCCCCTCATAAAAACTCAATTTTGCATAAATAAACGAACGAAATATTGATTATAAGTACTGGAGCCTTTGAACGTTTCCGCAAAGTGTTAAATTGACAATTGCCCTGCCCAAGAACCTCCTTTCACTTAGTCTTCCCTAACCACTCTAACATGAATATTGACTTTCCACGCATCCGCAACTTGTCCCAAGAATAATAAAGTTTCGCCCGACTTGTTGGCAGTTTATTTATGTTTATTTAAGCACTCGCGCCTATCAGTTCATCAAGTCAAGTCCGGATGGACAAGACCAGTAGCCGGTGGCTACCTCGTGGAGATATGATGAGCTCGATTGATGTGTATACGATAAGTACAACACTGGGTGTAGCCTTATGACGCCGAACAGATGCCTACTCTATCAATACACACCCAACCACTCAGTACTGCAAAAATTAAAATCCAATTGTGGCTAAAATCACAGTGTGCTCTTCACTGAGACCCTGCACCAAATTTTTATGCCAAAACACTCGGTTAAAGGATTTTCTGAATATCAATAACTAAACACAGTGAAACCTCTATTACCGGGCACCACAGTCCCAGTGAATTAATTAATGAAATTCAATACGCCGAATAGCGTACACCTTTCTAAAGCAGACAATTTTGAATTCGCCGAAGGTGTCCGCTATAGAGAAGTTCTACTGTATAACTTGGGCTATACTCTTAACGTAATGTTATTGAATTGAACTCTCAGTGGATAATTTCGCAGAATTCATAATGGAGAGGAATAAATATCAGAGCCAATTTTCTGTGATTGTGAACCACTAGTGAACAAAAGACTCATTCATATTGGTGAACGATTCATTAACTCTAGAGAATTTTTGACCATTCATCTTTGGGGTATCCTACACTTTATCATTCATGGGTCTCGATAGAGAGCTCTAAAACTATTTACTAAGGGATATCATAATAGTTCCAGAATAGGCCGCAGTGATTAAGGAAACAAAAAAAAAACCCCTTGGGCTATCTTATCTATTGTGTTTTATGTACGCTCGCTTATCGATGTGGAAATCAGTACGGTTCATTAGCCGTGCTGATTTCTACATCGATAAGGCAAATAAATTGAAACGCATGAAAGTCCGTTCACTTTGGACTAAGCGACCAAGTAACACATATCAAATTCCAAAATCATAAGAAATATATCGTACAATACAAAAGATCTTCACACGAGAGGACCTTTCCAATGATTCATACCTACAAAACTGTTGGTCATAATTGAATTTTATTGAAAGCAAAATCGAAATCAATTACCGACTTTGTCAGCATAATTTTACATATCTACTCTAAACACTAAAACTTATCTAATATGTCATCTTTGAAAGTGGGCCACTAGATCCTCCCTATTACGTCTTATATACGCGATGCATTAAAGCCATATTTTACTTGAAAAAAAAACAGTAACGAAATAATTTAAGGTAGTATTTTAATTGGGTCATGTAATCCGCACGAAAGTAATTGTCTTTCTTCTACACCAAAAATAAAATAATCATGTTTTGCTCTCTTATTATTTTCGTACCGCGAGGCTAAAAACTAAAGTAGCTCTTCGTATCTACTGTTAATTTCTATTTTATACCCGTTTCAGTAAAAAAGAAAAACATCTTATCTGAAATGAATCTGACAAAAATTTTAGTATATCTAGACCTGTCGTCATTGCGAATATATTACATCATAACATGCCGCAAAAACTGGAACATAAATTTCCATGATTAATTACTGCTTATGCGAGCGAGGTGAGCATGTGCACGCAACTATCTAATTAGAAATTACAATGATCTTGCAGAAAAATGGTGTCACGATTAAAAAATCGCCGCTCAGCTACTTCAATTCCATGAAGAAAGTGCATAATTACCGCGCCACCTAAACTGATGGTGATGGGATGGTTAGCGAGTGCTCAAACCGCTAGATGATTGCGATACCACCACCATCGGACTCGCTTAATCTTTAAGTTATCGTCAGCTTGATTGAATCGGCTCAAAGTGAAATTGAAACGAGTAAAAAGGCGATCATGTTGCTTTTACCTTAGAGGTAACCGCGATAAATTTTCATTTCATATTTTTATGCAGCGCTAGGCGACCGCAACCATACCGAAGGTTGGCCGGTTGCGAAGCTAGGGTGGCTGAGAGGTGAGATTGTTGTACATGATCATCGGATCAGGTGAGATCGCAATGTATCGATGTTGATACGTGCCGATCATTAACAACAAAACACCGGCAGCAATCAGTGCACGACGTGAGATCTCGGCAAGATGAAAACGACCTTGCGGAGAGACAGGAGAGATGATCATGATCATTAATTATTGGATCGTCTGTTTACATTTTCTTCTGTTCGGTCGATCTTCATGTGATCTCATTTTTCGTTCCTTTGTTTCGGTGATATGAAGAGACGCGGGCGTTAAATTTGGAATTTTTATTGTCGGTACTAACCGCATGCATAAGGAGTAACATTTTTTGCAGGTGATTTTCCGTATGAATCGATCGTTTAGTTTAGTGGTTGAATTTGGTTAACCTTGTATTGGAATGAATAATTAAGCCCTCATGTTTGCTAGAGACTTTTTATGGAATGACTAACATTTGGTTTATTATATAGCTGTGAGAATGTTTGGTAATCATTATTAATTTTAGAAATATTTCGCAAAAACTTTTGCTTATTATTATTATTTTTTTTTTTAATTAAAATGAGTCATATTTCACTAAACATATGGGCGCTCAATCTATGTAACTGCGAAACACTTAGCTTAGCATCTTATAATAGCTCATTAATCTTTAGATTACGGAAAAATAAACTTACCTTTCTTACAGAACGGGTTTACTGGAACCATATAATAAATATATAAGTATAATCTATGATTATTTATAATTTTTTTAAAATCCCAAAAAAGAAAAAAACAACAGAATTATGATTGAGCGTAAAGCTCAATCATGCGATACTCCAGATGAAATAAGAAAGAGTTTAATGTACCGGCATAGATGTACATATGTTATCTCGAATCCTTTCAAATAGTGAATAGTGTCTTTTTTATGGGAGGTGGTAGAACCAGAGGGCGGAGGTCTGTAACTTAGCATTTATGGCAATTATCAAAGGACGAATTTCGACAAAATTTTAAGTTTCTTCTTTTTCTAGGTCAAATGAAAATCGATATAGTGCATTTATCTAAAATATGCATTTGTATGGGAGGGGTAGAAGAAGTATACGAATAAAAAAAAAAAAAATTTCAACATTGAAAATATTTGCATATATATTTAATAATAATACTAGTTTATTCATAGCAATAATTATAATACAATAGTATGCATTTAATTCAAGAAACTAAAGTATGTGACATAATAATCTTGTCGTCTATCAGGATGACTTGCTTTCCACATTTATGTAGTTGCATTTATATTTGATTTTACTAAAAAATAAACTGCCAATAAGTCGGTCGAAACTTTATATTTCTTGGGACAAGTTTCGGAAGAGTGGAAAGTCAATATGCAGGTTAGAGTGGTTAAAGAAGGCTAAGTGAAAGGAAGTTATTGGGCAGGGCTGTTGTCAATTTAACAATATTTCATTCCTTTCTGAAAGTTTGGGTTTTTTTGAGGGGAGAAGGAGGGTTAATAGTAAGGGTGGGTGGATGTTAATAGCTTTTTAATTAATTGCTTGAATCACGTCCAATATTCTCTGTACAGAATGTGTTTTATATACGAAGTTGCATAGAATTTTCATAAAATTCGGTATATTTTACATTCACGAAACCGAAAATTTGTATGGGACGGGGTAGAGAAGTTAGGGGAATCGTAAAATTTAATATGTAGTTTTATTTGGCTTCTCTTGTAAGGTGCTTGTATAAAATTTCAAGTTCGTAGCATTTAGTTTGTTGGCTATTAGTTGATTTAGTGAAATTGGTCGAAATAATAGTTTTGTATGGGAGGGGGTAGAAGGGCAGGCGTGATTTCAAAACTTTTAAGGCAACTTCATTTGAATTATTTGTATAAGTTTTTTTGCAAAATTTGAAATTGATAGCTCTTAAGAGTTAGCTGATAACTTATTTTTTAAAAATGCTCGAAAAAATTATTTTGTATGGGAGGGGGTAGAGGAGGTAGGGGAATCGTAAAACTTGTGATGCAATTTTCTTTCTTTTCAGTTGTGAGGTGGTCGTACAAAATTTCAAGTTCGTAGCTTTTAATTTGTTGGTTATTAGTTGATTTAATGAAATTGGTCGAAATCAGACTTTTTGAAATCAGAAGGACAAGCGCGATTTCAAAACTTTTAACGCAATTGCATTCCAATTATTTTTGATAGTTTTTATGCAAAATTTCAAATTGATAGCTTTTAATAGTTAGGTGATAATTGATTTCTAGAAAATGGTCGAAAAAATAATTTTGTATGGGAGGGGGTAGAAGTTTTAAAGGTTTTCGACCAGTTAATATTTCGTATATTTAGGGTTTTTTTTAAATGCATTTCGCAAATTTTCAAGTTTCTACCTTAAAATTTCACTCAAAAATTTTCAGTTTGTGTTTTTTTTCAATGCACATGAAACACCTTGTGCACGTTGGACCGGGGGGGTCGGTTTATAATAATTATGGATCAAGTTATTATTGTTTTCTATGTATATTAAATAGATGTATCCACATGCAAAATTTAAACTTTGTATCTTTCACCAAAGCCCTAAAAAAATCACTCAAAATTTTCGACATTTTTGCTTATCACCTCCCTCCTCTTACACTTCCCATCTTAAAATTTTTTCCAAAATTAAAAACTATGTAGTTCTATAATTTGACAAATTTTCGATTTGATATCTGTACTCGTTTTTGAGATATAAGGATTTGTAATTTTGAAAAGTGCGCCATTTTTGAAATGCTCCCCATTTCCCCCCACTACTATTATTCCAACATGTTATATTTTTTTTGTATTCTGCTTGTATAGCTTAATATATATTTTAAGTTTCAATTACATATCTTAAGAGATAGTTGAGGTATTCATTTTTAAGTATTTTTCTTTGCATCCCCCTTACAAAAATTAGCCACTCTCTAAGCTGATTTCGGTGGAACTATGTTCCACATTAATGGTCCCAAAATATGAATTTTTTACGATAAGTAATTTCGAAGATATAATCATTTGAAAAAACCATTCGGCCGACAATTTGTTTTTTTTTTGCATTTTTAGGCTAATTTAGTCATGAAACGCGAAAAAAAAATTTCAGGGTAGCAAATTTTTTTTTTGTGTCGATTACAATACTTTATTATTAGAATAATAAAGTATTAATTACTTTTGATGCTGAAAAACTATTTCTTCTTCCTGTGCGAAGTACACGTTACTTCGAAAGGGTGATATCCATATATTGAAAATTTATTAAAAGTAAAGGGCAAAAAATTAAAATGAAAGAAAAGATTTCCGGATTCTACACTGTTATGCTTTGTTATTCGTGACGTTTCGGTCTCTGCTGAGGCCTTTATCAAACTGATCGACAATTATAAAATACAATTATTATATAGAAGGAAGGGTAATTAAGGTTAAATTAGTTAATTAAGGTTAATTAATTAGTATCAGGTAGTTAAATTAGTTAAGGATTTGTGGGTACGGATTTTGTTCTTACCAAATTTTAAGGCTGGTAGCCAAACTGCTGATAACTTGTACCCGGTATCTCGGTTGAAGTTCTGTGGATGCTTCGAAATTTCGAATGCTTCTCGTACTATTCGTTGATAATATTGATTTGTCCTGGCCAGAATTCGCACATTGTGGAAATCGATTGTATGGTCCTCTGTTCCGCGATCGCTGAGTAAGAGGAAATTTCACGAAACATTTTGATGTCGCCCACGTACAAGAGACAATTTGAAGATAAGACTTGGAGAAGATCATGAATGAAGAGCGCAAATAGTAGCGGACCAAGAATAGATCCCTGTGGAATACCAGAGTTAGATAGGAACTCAGTAGATATACTATTCCAGTTTTGCGATAAAAATTTTAGTATTAAGAGTGTCAAAAGCTTTTGAAAAATCAAGAGATTAAGAATCCCATCATGGCCGCCACTGGTCTTTGGATCTAGGGAATTGATAATGGAAATAATATCACTCTCGCTAATGGACAATTCACTGATGGAGTTCTGTGATTAGATGAAAAGTCATGTGATAGGTCTTTGTTGGAGAAGTTAAACACTGAGCAAAAGTATTTGACAAAAAGTCCACACATTTCTTGCGGAGTGGAAGTTATCATCAAAATTAAGTTCTACTTCTACAATGGCGCTACAGCCAGAATCGGACCTTTTCCTCCTGACACTCAGGTTCCTTAACATTTTTCATTACTTATTGTGGAATGGTTGTTAGCCCGCACAACTCTCTTTCTACGAATTTTTCATTTTCGTAGATTGAGGTGACAAGCAGGAAATGTGCTGGAATTATATATTGCGTCGACCGGGATTTGAACTCACAACGTTCGCATTACACTAGGCTACACCCTAGCTTAAGTTTGGAAGGAATATAATGATTTTCTCTACGCTTTCTTCTTTCATGCCTAGAAACTGTCTAGCAAATTGGGGAAAATTCAGAGTCAGGCACAGAAGGGATGAACCAGGATTCAGTAGTAGGCAACACGTAAATAAATTTTATTACGCCCTTTTCTGGTAAAAACCTTACTTAATTACCAAAGTTGTAACCATTGCCAAAACTACTAAGCACTTTATTCCTGTATTTTTTCCTTATTTTGGAGATTACTTGATTCAGTATTTTTTGGAGCCTGTTCATTTTTGACTTGAATGCTGGGTTTCTTGTTCTTTGCAATTGCCTTCTTTTTGTGTCCCGCTCTGATATGATATATTTGACATATTTATTGAGAGTAGTGTTATTTTGGCTTAACTTAATTATTGAGGTACACTTGTCAGTTATTTCAAGGATATTGCTGTCATCGATATCATTTGTGGAGATTTTTGTCAGATTGAGGTTAGACGTATCAAGAGCATTGCGCGATAGGGTTTGGAATTTGAGGCACTATTTCTTAGCATATGCTAATAATTAAACGGTTTTATTGTTGGTACTAAATAAGTCAGTAATATAGAATTATACAGGCAGATGTGGAGACGACAGTTCTTCTGGAGTTAGAAATCGACACACTGAATCAGTTTAGTTGTTGTTTACAAGAGGGTTTTGTAATAATCTTATTATTTAAAATGCCGCGCGGTGTGCCCTTAAATGATGTCGAAAAGGGTGAAATTTTAGCTTATGAAGATGATGGTTTGAACATAAGTGAAATTTCGAGAAAAGTTGCTCGCAGTCGCCGATTCGAAACTTTTTTAAAGATCCAGAGTTATATTAGAAAACGAAGCGAAAAGGAAGAAAAAGAAAACTTTCTCCGCAGGGAGAGAGGAAAATTGTACGGGCAGCAAACAATTCGATAAGTTGGAATAAATTGGCAGCTATAGTCCCAAAAAAGGAGTCAAAAACAAGGGTTTGGAGAACGATTTAACGTATTCCTAACATTTCTAGAGGTAAAATGAAGAGTGCTCCACGACTATTAGATTGCCATAAGAAAGCTTGGATGGAATTCTCAGAAAACCACATGGCTACAGATTGGTCTTCTGTAAGACATAGTGGCTTTCGTACTTCGTTATTGTTTAAGTTGCGGTTTTGTGATGTTGTGCGGAGCATTTTCTGCAGCAAGGCGTTTGGATATACAATTTATTTCATCGCGGATGAACAATAGAGATTACATCTATGTACTCAAAAACAGTTTACTGCCATTTCTGGCAAAACATGGCGAAAAAACTGGATTTTCCAACAAGTTAATGCCAGAATTCATACCAGTCCTGAAACAATGGGTTGGATGGAGACAAATTCCATTAGGGTGATGAACTGGCCGGTATGTTCTCCCGCTCTGAATCCCATTGAAAACATTTGGGGAGTTCTTGTCAGACGGGTATATGCTGAAAATAGCCAGTATGAATCACTGGCGGAATCGAAAGCTGCAATCCTTGATGAATGGCGGAAACTTGTCCCTGAAATGTTAAATAAATTAATCCAATCGATGAAAAAAAGGATTTTTGAACTCATAAACTCCAAAGGAAGCCCAGTTAATTATTAAGTTTTTGTATAACATTTTTTATTTAAAATTTATATGAAATAAACACTTTATTTTATTGAAAATTTCAACAGGGTTATATATATGAAACGAGAAAAAAACGTATAATAGCTGAAACTGTTACAAAAATAACGAATCCTTGCAATAATTTACCTACAAATAATTTTAACTCCAGGTTTTCTACATTTAGCAATCAAATACAAAAGCATAACAATTTTCCGAGAAGAAATAACCTAAAATTTCTACGTGGGTTAAAAATATGAAACGGAGTGTAGTATTATAACTTTATTTTTTGTTTTATTTTATGTTCTTTTCTTCTTTCTTCTGGGATTTGGTTTGTTTTAAATTTAGTAATAGATCATTTTAATTATGTTTATTATAATTCTTAGGTTTTAATCTTATTAAGAAGTGAGTGACTAAGTAATAAGCAATTTTCTTATTTTACGCATAGTTTGTAAGATCGTATAATTGTTAGTAATCTGTTGGAACTTATCTGTAGACTGAATAAATAAATAAATTGGAAATTATTGCGTGATGCGAGATTACGATTTGAGATTTTAGCTTTTCATCAGGATGTGTTTTAGTACGAATGAAAAGAAAAGAAACCATTTTTCATTTTGATGTAGGGTTCTAGGTCTGCTACTATTTAAGTTAGAGCCTTATGGAATATGTAAGAAGTGTTTTTTTTCGAAGAGGTTGACATCAATGCAGTAATCGCAAATAGAGCAGAGCGTATGCTTTGGTAACTTTAATTCTTTCAAGCGTATACTCTTCAGTGCAAAACAATATTTATATTTTTTTTATATTTTTTATGAATGATATTTAAATAACGTTAGAAACTCTACAATAATCACTTTTTCTAGAAAAAAGTCGGGAATATTTGTGTTCGTCTGTATAGTATAATAGCAATGAAAATTTAATACACGCTTTTTACATTAAATATCTTGGAGTAATCTTTGATGCTAGATTGACCTTTCAATCATATACATTTAGAGAAAATTACGGCTATGCTAAGGTACGTAAATAGAAAATTTAAGGTATTTAAGGTATTTTATTCAATGACCCACCCGTGTAAAACACTCTGCTTTAATACGCCAGTGTTGTTTCACCTTTCACTCAGATTGACTTGTGCGGGGTTGAAAGAGTATAATTTAAAGTACTAAATTTCTACTGTTTGCTTCACGAAATCTTTAGTTTAGTAGCTACCGTTTGCCTTCTTACAAATAAAGGCTACTTCTAGTCACTCAATTCTGGCCATTCTTATGGGAAGAAGAGAGCTTGCTTCGGTTACCCTTGCTTTCCATTTAATTAAATCTAATGCAAATTGGAGTGAGCTTCTTTCCCGCTTTAGAGTTCTTTATTGTTTAGTTTTCAAAGCGACAAACTTTTAAAAATAGAAATTCATCTTTGTGATTTGATAATGTTTGTCCGCAAGCAATAGCGCCATAAAAACCTTCATTTGTATTCAGATTACTTTAATAGTTCTGTAAGCAGATATCCAAACTTACAAGGATAAGATAATGATTACATTTTATGTGTACTTTATAATAAAATCGTTCGAAAAAAAAAAAGTTATAGCTTCACTCTAAAACTACTGAACGGATTTTGATGTGGTTTCCGCCATTAGACGGCTTATTGTCGGTGCTTAAATTGTAAACGTCATTTCAATATTAAATGCCGATTATTAACATCAACCCATCCGCTCAATCGCACAGGAGCTATTTATCGTCATAGCAATTAATTGTTGAATAATTGACAACGGCCCTTCCATAGAACCACCTTTCAGTTAGTTTTTCCTATCCACTCTAATCTGCATATTGACTTCCCACGCATTTTCAGCTTGCCCCAAGAATAATAAAGTTGCGCCCGACTTGTTGGCAGATATTATAATTTTAATTCACTTTGGCATTACATAAATTGCTAAAATCGCGAATCACTAAGATCACATCTTCATTGAAAAAACATTGCGCAGGCTGACTTTTCGCAAATTTATTTCAACACAATTGGAAAAGTGAGATTTTTTCTAAATTACCAGGGCTGAAATGAATAAACAAGCGAATGGCTAAGATCACTATGTTAAGCGCATTTTCGAAAATATACAGGAGAAAACAAATTGTACACTAATTATGATAAATGAAATGTTTGCATAGTGCGTTTTATCTAATTTTAAAAAAATAGAATAGTCGAGTTAACTCCTTGATTAAGAATTTGATCTAAATCAAAGGAAAATCAACTAAAGTGGAGTTGCTTCATAGCGTAAATAGAAAATTTTTCTTACATTATTGAAATTTAAAAATTCTTAGAAGCTTGTCTAAAATTGTATTATCTAATTCTGTGCAATTGATAAGCTTGCATAGTTTTTTTTTTCAGTGTAACCCATAAGTTAGGTGCTCTTCAGATGCCTCTCTGCAGCATTGCTGAGTTCAAACCTTGTTGGTCTGAGGCTGTCTGGGCTTGCACCTCTCCGTTTTGCGATAACTGCAGCCCCATTTGATCCTCTATGTCAATTTTATGGACAAGGCTCCGAGTCCATTGAGTTTTGTTTGACTATATAAAGACGAGCGACCAGCCTCGGCGGTCACTTGCAGCAAAGCATTGCATTATTGCAAGAAAACTAAAGCCAGAAGTTGCCCGATATCCATAAAAACATTGGCACGGTGATGTACACTTTTTATTGGGACATTATTTTGACAATGTTAGGTAGAAAGGATCGCTGACGTGCCCGTGTGGTATCGACCTACTAATTAAGATTGCGAGCTTCTATGAAAAGCATTTCCCGATTGTAGACTTCCGAGAACGTACTTTGTTATCAGAGTTACTGCCTCGAAGATATTTCGATTCTCAATCTAGACAAACTAAAGTAGAAAATATGTTTCTAATTTCGAAAATATCCAATTTTTCGCAGTCCATTAAAAAACTGGAAAGGAAAGCAGTATTCTTCAGTTCTTTTTCAAATCTCGCTACTCGAAACAAACAAAAAATCGAGATTCGTCCAATTCTCCCCAGTGAAATGATCTGTGAAATGCCATTTAGGATTGTTTTTTTTTTTCGAATCTACCCACTTTCAAAATCCTAAGATAAATTCAAAGTATATGCTAATCTCGATGTTAGCAATTAAAACTTCCAACGAACAATTTAATCATTTGGATTCCCTGGCCAAGAAAAATACGAACGTGTATGCTAATCATGGTGATATTTTGAGGTTGTATCCGGATTTCTTCCAGTTACCGACCAGGAGGAACCCCAAAAATACTCTCGGCTTATACCATTTCCATCGAACAAACTTTAATCCTGGTAATCCTCGTTGAGTTCCCCTCCTGTAACTCATTCTCCTTCTGTACAATAGTCTATAGTGTTCTATTCGAAAATGGTGTTTACCTTAAAAACAGTGGCAACTTATGTGCCTGTAAGTGCTTGTGCCGCTCACACAAGGGATTATCTCGAACGAATTAACTTTGGTCGATTACGAAAATAACAAAACAAAAAAAGGTTTCCTTTTCTCTCTCGTCGATATCTACGAGGGGAGATCCCCCATCATCGATGCTGCGAGCATTATTGAAAAGTCTCCAAATCTCGTTAAGTCTTTGTTTACGTTACTACGGGCAAACTGTCTCAACTCGACGTGACTTATTTTAATGTCTTCGGTCATAAAACCACTAAATCCGAAATCCCAAAAAGATCAACCGTCAGCTTGGATGAAAAAAAAAATTGTTAAATCTTTCTAGTTTTGGGAGTGAGGGAGGAAATAGCTACAAATCTTGAAGATTTCCACCAGACTGTGCACTATATCGATCAGACTTTAACGAAATGCATAGCACATATGCAACCTTCTTGTCTTTTTAGTGTACATTGTTTAGGTTACACTTATGGTGCAAACAAACCCCCTCGAGATAAAAACAGACCCCTGACAGTGTTTTTCATAAAAATTAATTAGGATTAAAAGTCGACAGTTTGGAGTTGTTGAAAGGACGGAAAAAACGGAAAAGAAAAGTTAAATTGAATCTCGTCTGCATTATGACAAAAATACAATTTTTTCGGTGACATGTTTACGTTGTCAGCGTCGTCGTCGTCGTCGTCCTAGATGGAAGACATGTGCTCTGATCTCACATCGTGACAACTGTTTACTTAGTTTCACTAGAAATGGTGTAAATTCGGAATTCTGGTGGCATCATCAAGTATTACACTGTACGACAGATACGAAACACAGTCGCACATATTTTCTCGGACGGACCCCTTATTTCTTTATTCCTTTCGGAGTAGATCCTGGAAATACATATACCAGCTAGCTATGCGAGCGTGATTAGTCATCATTAGATGTCTAGAATGACTCAAATTTGTACGGTGCTTATGTCGTCATGTCGACTCATAGAAATAACTTGTGTCCTTAACACTCTTGGTACTTTTCTTTCTTAATGGTGACAACGAAAAGGATGTGCAGGATACTTTGTAATACTCTGTTTTTAGTTGTACTGAAAAGACAATTCGTGTTTTCTTTATTGGATGTTGTTACTGATAGGAATTGTAAGTGAAGAATAAATGCCGTTCAGAATAATTTGTAGTTTCCATTAAAATATGTAGGTATAACGAGATTGTTGTAAATTATTTCGTCGTTTTTGTTTTAAAACAATATTAACGCAAACTATTTCGATCGGGAAAAATTTTCACTTCCTCCTACAACCTTCTGCAAATTAAAACTGATCTTGAAAATAGTCCAGAACAAATGTCTGAAAAGTATTTCGGATAAGCTTTTTTTTTATGGTTATCGAAATAAACTTAGTGGGTCACCCTTTAATGCGCCATGCACAGTTGATTCGACATGGGTAAGGGAAACAAGTGGAAATAGGAAAATTAACAGGAAAACACAGGAGAGAAGAGTTTAAAGTGGCGGTGAACGTTGTTCTTAAACTGCTGAACGATGTAACTTTAATGTGGGTACCAGGACATATGGGAAATCAAGACGCTGATCGCCTTGCAAAAAACGGCGCAGAAATAAATTTTATTGGTCCAGAGCCATTCTGCGGAAAACCAAAAAGGCACTCCAATTCTATACTTAGAAAGTGGTTGAACAAGAAAAAAAATGTACTGGAATAGACTTCCAGGCTTATCATTATGCCTCTCGAAAAAACTAATCTAGATATTCTCAAATTCAACAAGAGTGATATTAGTACTCTAATCGGCCTAATGACGGGGCACAGTGGAGTAAACCACCACCTCAAAAATATGGGCGTAGCTGAAACCGACATTTGTCACCTCTGTCATCCTATGTCACTGTGAAGCAGTAGCTAGGAAAAGACACAATCTTCTTGGAAAAGGTTTCCTTTCTACCGAGGAACTAGCCAACATGGCACCTTTAAAGATACTTAGATTAGCCAAAGCTATTGAGTTATGGTGTGGTAAAGGGGCAATAAACGCACAATAGGCCGAGAAGGTCGCAAAGCTTTCATGAGTTCCTCAAATTATAAAAAAAAAGTTGTATTCAGTGTGAAAGAGATCGCCTGGTAATGGATTCCACAATACTGTTGTCCGAGGGATGAAGGCCTGCCTGGCTGTTCACAATGACAAGGGCTTCACAGTGTACTCGTGTGAGCGCGCAGCTTGGCGAGTTTTTCGCGGGTCATTGAATATTGGTGGTATTTGGGCCTTTATTCCTTGCAGCATTTATCATGAAAGTATCTATAGTAAATGCAGAGTACTCCGATATTTCGACGGTGCTCAAGGAAGTCAATTGAGGACGATATAGCCTCATCTCCAATTATTCGGAATGCATGTTTCTGAATACGGTCAAGAAGAGCCAGATGTTATTTTGGACCCTAGCCCAAACATGCGAGTTGTATTCAAGATGTGGTCGGATATAAGCCTTAAAGATGGTAGCTAGTTCGGACTCAGAAATGTATTTTTTACATTTCCGCAGAATACTTAGACGTTTCGAAGCATCAAAAGCGACTTCGTAGATGTGTTGGCTCCAATCAAGGTGATTGTTAAAGTTTAGACCTAGTAACGTGAAGTCTGCAGGAGGTGAAATCTGTACGCCATTTAAGAACATATTAGCGGCCGACGTCGGAACGTTATGTTTAAGAGATAGATGACAGGACTGCGTTTGTAAAGCATTAAACTCTACTCTGTTTTTTCTGCCTCATTCCAGGATTAAACTGAGATCAGAGTTCAATGACTGTATTGACTCATTACGGCATGAGGCCGCTGATGTTGGGTGTGCCTCCGCAGGGGAGTCAAATTGGAAGGTGTTATCCAAAGTGCTGTCATCTGCGAAACAAAGAATAGGATTGAGATTAGATGACAGAAGGTCGTTTATGAAGACTAAAAAGAAGGTAGGGGATAAAATTGAGCCCTGAAGGACGCCGGAATTAATGGAAAATTATGCAGAAGTTACTCCGTCTAGCACGACTCTAATAGAGTGGTCGGAGAGAAAACTCTCAATCCATTTGAGAAAAGCTGTGTTAAAACTGTCGAACGCCTTAGCAATGTCAAGAGCAAGTACATGACCTTCTTGAATTTGTGGATGCAGAAGTTCCAATGGTCGGTTAAATAGACAAGGAAATCGCCAGTTGAACGTCCCGAGAGAAATCCATATTGGCGGTCATGTATGAAATTTTTTTCCACAAGAAAGTTAATTAAACCTGCTGTTGACAGCAGTTTTCATTACTTTTGGAAGCGGGGTTCGCTTTGTTTCCTTTCTTTAAAATTAGCTTAACATTCTCGACCTTCCAGATCTGAGGAATGTAACCTGAAGAATAAGAAAGATGATAAAGATTACAAAGAGGTTTAGCTGCAGAGGAAGCGCAATTTTTAAGGACAATAGGGGGATGCCACGAGGCCCAGCAAACTTGTGAATATTGAGCTCCCGCAAGATCCTGGAAATAACCCTAGTTTGAAAACAAAGTGGTGGCAGCAAGAAGCCCGAGTCCGGTAAGCGCGAAGGCTCTGATTAGACGGTGGAAGCTTAAAGTTTCTTGCAAAGTTTGCTGCCAAAATACTGTGGCATCTTTCGACCGGCCTACTCAAAGAGGCCATGCGGTAGCTGACATATGTAATTGAAGAACTAACCAATAATTATTCTATGATTCTATTAGATTGTTACAGATGAAATGGCAACTTTCGCAATGAAGTGAAGTTAGTTACGATTTTCATGTCTCACACTGCCTCCAGGGGCCTTTGGTAGTAATGAATATTGAATTATAAATATTCCTACATTTGGACATGGAATCATTTCAGTTTTGGACTCCATTGAGATCGGAGAGGAAAAAAAATAAATAAACATGGAATCAATTCAAAAACGGTTACTTTTTCTTTACGAGTTCAAACTTGACCGCAACGCAAGGGAGGTAACCAAAAACATTAACAGGTCATTTGGAGCTGACCCAGTAAGCGATCGAACCATACAGCGATAGTTCGAAAAATTGCGATCAGGAGATATGACCCTTCAAAGTGAGCCACGTATTCACCCACGACCATCGATGACAACGACGAGCTGCATTTACTAGTGGAATCTGACTCACGCCAAACTGTAAGGGACATTGCAAAAAAACTAGGCGTACACTATTCGACAGTTTCCCGGCACTTGCAACAGCTTGGTTAAGTCAAAAAGCTTGATGAGTGCCAAATGTGTCAAAAATAACGATCAAAACATGTCTCATTTATCAAGAATAACGGTCAAAAAATTAAACGAGTTGCAGTATGAGACTCTTCCTCATCCACCATATTCACCAGACCTCTCGCCAACCGATTACTACTTTTTTAAACATTTGGATCATTTTTTGGCGGAGAAACAATTTAACAATGAAGCAGCCATCAAAAATGCCTTCGAGAAATTTCTTAAGTCTAAAAAGTCTGACTTCTACGAAACTGGCATAAATGCACTTGTATCTCGTTGGGAGAAGTGTATTGCATCTGCTGGTACCTATTTTGATTAATAAAATTAAGTTTTATAAGAGTTAAAGTTGTTTGAAATTTCACTAGCAAAATCGCCATTTCATCTGCAACAACCTAATAATAATAAAGTATTACGATTGAATTGAAGAAAATACAATTTGTACCTTTGTTGTGTACGTCTTATAAGATCTTGACGAAAATTCTGGAAAAAAGGGATTAGAGCTGGACCAGATATTCTCAGTTAAATAGGTGCTGGAAAATTGCTGGGAATATAATATTGATTTGCACCAGATATTTGTTGACTTCAAGCAAGCATACGACAGTAGGGTCAGGCGCGTACTGAACAAAATCATGTTGGAGTTTGGAGTCCCACCGAAACTGGATCGGCTTAACAGAATGACAATAACCGATTCATTTGCCACAAGTCAGAGTAGAAAATGATCTGACTTCCAGCTTTAGAATTGACAACGGCCTTAAGCAAGGTGACGGCCTCGCACCTATGCCACTCGAATATGTTGTTCGGAAACTTCCCGTTGACACTAAGGTAACACTATGCTTCAAATCCACACAACTCGTAGCATATGCCGACGACATAGATATCCTTGCAAGATCTCTAGAGAGTGCCAAACTTGACTCGGTAGCAAGGGAAGTTGGACTACGTATTTCTGAAAACAAAACAAAAATTATGACACAAACCAGGAAAAAGACGCCAATCAGACAAAATATTACAGTACACGACTATAACCTAGAAAACATAGATAACTTTATATACCTAGTGCTGAACCATCCAAATCAAAAGAAGGATAATGATGGCAAGCAAAACGTATTATTCGGGTCTTTCAATAATTAAAAACAAGTACGTACACAGGAAAACAAAACTTAAGCTATATAAAACGATCATAAGACTTGTGCTATGTTATGGCAGCGAAACGTGGACATTAACTCGTCCGAAAAACCACTTAACGCCTTTGAAAGAAAGGTCTTCAGAAGAATCCTCGGACCTGTGAGGGAAGACTCGATCTGGAGAATATGATACAATAGAGAATTGTATGTATCTCATCAAATTTAAGAAAATGCAATGGGCTGATCATGTGGAGCAGATGGATGACGGAAGAATTCCCAAACGCACACTAAAAGGGAATGTCAATGGACAAAAAGTGGTCGGAAAACCACGGAAGCGCTGGGAGGATTCGATTGACGCAGACAGCAAATCACTGCCAAGATTTTCTAACAGGAGGACGCGGTCACTAAACCGAGATGGATGGAGGCAAAGTATTCAGGAGGCCAAAGTCTGATTTGGGCTGTAGCGCCATCGTAAGTAAGTAATGCAACTTCGAAAAATTGTGCAGTTCGTATAGGGGGTGGTAGAAGGAGTGAGTGGATTTTAGGGATTTTTTAATAAATAGCTACGAATATTATAAAATTGACTTCTCTTAAATTTCAGACTAGTAACATTCATACTTTTCAATAAAATCGATTTTCTGTGAAGTTGTGAAAACGTGTCATATTGTATGAGAGGGGGTAGACGCAGTGAAGATTATCAGTTAATTTTTTCTGATCTTAATGATAATGCTAATTAAGTATTTAGTACAAAATGTGAGCTCGATAAATATTATATGTTCTGAGAAAATTGGCTTAGAGTGTTTCTTGAAAAAGTGAAGTTTGTATGGGAGGTGGTGGAAGGAGTGAAGGGATTCTAATAATTCTTGTGCCATATATTAAATTTATGATAAAAATAATATATTCCAAATTTCAAATCAGTAGCTTTACTGGTTTCCAAGAAAATTTTATCAATATAAATTAGAAGGGATGGAGCAATTTGGCGGGTCCACGAACTGACCTTACTTTTTTGCCAAAAATGATGTGTACAAGATTTGAACTTTCTAGCTCGACGTGTTCTCAAGCTAGAGAGCGAACGGACAGACATATGGTTTTGAGCGACAACATATATTACTGTACCCTAGGCGGCTCTGTGCGAGCTCTATTTCTCGGCGTTACAAACTTGAGAGCAAGCTAATAATACTCTCAGATTTCATCTTATACTTCTACGGCCCAAATCGGGACTTGGCCTCCTGACCTTCAGGTTCAACATTTTTCATTATTTATTGTGGAAGGGTTGACAGACCTTCGCACTATCTTCGAATTTTCCATTTTCGTAGATTGAAGTGACCAAATACACCTAAGCAAGCAGTGTGCTAGAATTATGAGTCGTCCGGGATTTCAACCCACGACGTTCGCATTGTAGACCAACACGCTACCTACTAGGCTACATGATGGCTTCATCTAGAGTATAATTAATCTGTTCTCACGATTTGAAAAGTTGTAAAACACATTTCTCATATTTCCCAACTGCTTACAATATTATGTGATATTATACAAAAGTCAGCATTATTAAAATTAATAAACAATTTTATTACTTTCTATGATACGTTAAATCCTACCGCTTTGACATTTGAACAGCTGCACTGCATACTACTTTTCTTTGTTTTGGCATGTAAAACTAAAAAGCGCCGCCAGAAATTTGTATACAAACAATTTTCGCGGATTATCGAATCTGAGAAATTTTATTTGATATGCCAAAATAAAAAGTGCGCAGAAAACTCAGAAAATACAAAATTTATTTTACAGTCATAAATGCCGCGCAATTAAGTAACAGTTGATTTTGTTCTCTTTATTTCGATTTGTCATGTTAAGTAAAAAGTGCGCAGAAACTGTTTTCAATACGAAATTTGCTCATTGTCATAAATGTATATTTGTGTATTTTGAGCGACATCTGGTTTCTGGTGCTATTCTCTCTTTTCAAAAGTCTACCTAGTATTTCGCAATAACGCAAATTTCTAACGAACTTCACACATATGTAGAGTTACCCGGTTACCCTATGAACTTCACAGTTAACACGATCTTTACAGACAATTTTGAACGTGATTGACATCAAATATTTCTGTTCCTTTGGCGATTCTCTGTGAGTATTATTTTTTGGCGTTACAAACACAATATATTCTGTGATTTCACCTAGATAAAAATGCATAAAAGTGCAAGATATTAACTGGTCGAATGCCTTCAAAACTTCTAGCTTCCCTCCCCCTACAAAAGTATTAATTCGACCATTTTTGGTAACTGAATTATCACCAACTCATTAGAAGCAATTGCAAATTTACATACTTTCAAAAATATTTAAAACAAAGTTGCATCAAAAGTCTTGCAACTACTTCATCTAGCCCCTCCCATACAAAAGTATAATTTCGATCAATTTCAATAAATCAACTACTAACTAACAAATTAAAAGTTACGAATTTGAAATTTTGGACGAATACCTTTCGCGAGAAACAAAAACTGCATCACAAATCTTACGATGCGCGTAACCCTCCTACACCTCAAATAAATAAACTGCCAACAAGTCGGGCGAAACTTTATTATTCTTGGGACAAGTTGAAGATGAGTGCAAAGTCAATATGCAGGTTAGAGTGGTTAGGGAAGGCTAAGTGAAAGGGAGTTCTTGGGCAGAATTGTTAACAATATTTCATTCGTGTCTGTAAGTTTGGGATTTTATGAGGGGAGGAGTAGGGGTAATAGTAAGGGTGGGTGGATGTTAATAGCTTTTTATTTAATTACTTGAATCACACCCAATATTCTCTGTATACAATGTGTTTGTAGACGAAG
Source organism: Chorisops tibialis (assembly GCA_963669355.1). Taxonomy (NCBI): domain Eukaryota; kingdom Metazoa; phylum Arthropoda; class Insecta; order Diptera; family Stratiomyidae; genus Chorisops; species Chorisops tibialis. The sequence goes on along the minus strand of OY770263.1, from coordinate 161,970,816 downwards.
TTGCATAGAATTTTCATAAAATTCGGTGTATTTTACATTCATGAAACCGAACATTTGTATGGGAGGGGGTAGAGAATATAGAGGAATCGTAAAATTTGATACGCAGTTTTATTTCGCGTCTCTTGTAAGGTGCTTGTATAGAATTTCAAGCTCGTAGCTTTTAGTTTGTTGGTTATTAGTTGATTTAATGAAATTGGTCGAAATCATAGTTTTGTATGGGAGGGGGTAGAAGCGCAAGCGCGATTTCCAAACTTTTAAAGCAACTTCATTTGAATTATTTTTGTAAGTTTTTATGCAAAATTTGAAATTGATAGCTGATAACTGATAACTGATTTCTTAAAAATGCTCGAAAAAATAATTTTGTATGGGAGGGGGTAGAGGAGGTAGGGAAATCGTAAAACTTGTGATGCAATTTTCTTTCATTTTTGTTGTTAGATGCTGGTACGAAATTTCAAGTTCATAGCTTTTAATTTGTTGGTTATTAGTTGATTTAATGAAATTAGTCGAAATCATACTTTTGTATGGGAGGGGGTAGAAGGGCAAGCGCGATTTTAAAACTTTTAACGCGATTTCATTTTAATTATTTTTGTAAGTTGTCTTACAAAATTTGAATTTGATAGCTTTTAATAGTTAGTTGATAATTGATTTCTTGAAAATGGTCAAAAAAATAATTTTGTATGGGAGGGGGTAGAAGTGTTAAAGGTTTTCGACCAGTTAATATTTCTTATATATAAGGATTTTTTTTAAATGCATTTCGCAAATTTTCAAGTTTCTACCTTAAAATTTCACTCAAAAATTTTCAGTTTATGTGTTTTTTTCAATGCACATGAAACACCTTGTGCACGTTAGACCGGGGGAGTCGGTTTATAATAAATATGGATCAAGTTAATATTATTTTTCTGTGTACATTAAACATAGGTATTCACATGCAAAATTTTAACTTTGAATCTTTCACCAGAGCGCTAAAAAAATCACTCAAAGTTTTCGACATTTTTGCTTATCACCTCCCTCCCCTTAAACCTCCCACCTTGACGGTCTCTAAATATGATTTTTTACGATAAGTAATTTCGAAGATATAATCATTTGAAAAAAAAATTCGGCCGACAATTGGTTCTTAGCCCCCCCTTTTCGCATCCCAATGGATAAAAAAATTAAATTATTTTTAGAAGTTGTCCCACAAACTCCTCTATAGGTATGTTGAGTTATAGCTTTTTAGCTGTTACCATGGTTGAAATATTTGAATTCGTATTTTTCGGTTTAAGCGCTCCCCCCGCCTTCCCCTGAACCCGTACACCCTCCAAAATCGGTATCCGCCTGAGATCCGCAACTATCTACAATCCCTCCAAAAATGAACTTTCTATCTTGAAGGGTTTGGGAGTTAATGTGCGCTGAGCGTACACGTCGGCGTACGGCGGACGGATTTTTTTTTTTTGCATTTTTAGGCTAATTTAGTCATGAAACGCGAAAAAAAAAAATTTCATGGTACCAAATTTTTATTTTTTCTTGTGTCGATCACAATACTTTATTATTATAATAATAAAGTAAAATATATGGTTTCTGAATTTCGTAGAATTTACTTCGGCTGGAAAACTAATATTTTGTACAGAGAAATTTGAACATGAAACAACAATTAAAAAACTATTACCATCCACTCTATTCTTGTAGCGCCTCCTCCCCTCCCAGACAAATCGTTGCACATATGTATAAACTAATGAAATATTGATTTCATGTGGAGGAGCAATTGATCGAATCCCAGTTAAGTTTTAAATAATTGACATTCACCATGTCCTGAACCCTCATTCCCTTAGTTTTCTTTATTTGCTGCCATTTGCAAATCATCCTCAACTTGCCCTAAAATTAATAAAGTTGTGCTCAACTTGTTTATAGGTATTTTTAATGAATGAATTATTACCAACCCATTAAAAGCTATCAACTTGAAATTTTGTATAACCACTTTTAAAAATATTTTCCTTCTATCCCCTCTCATACAAAAGTATAATTTCGACCAATTTCACAAGATCAACTAAAAACCAACAAATTAATATTTGCTAACTTGAACACCAAGAGAAACGAAAGAAAACTGTCTCATAAACTTTACGCACTCTCAAATCTTCTATCCACTCCCATACAAAAGTATGGCCTAATGAATATAAAATGCACCAAATTTTATAGAATATACTTCGTTTATAAAAGTAATGTTCTTTACTGAGAGTTTTGAAATCAAACAATTATTAACATCTACACAAATATTCTATCTCCCCCATTCCGTAATAATCTCTGCATAAATAATCGAATAAAATATTGATATCATAGAGCCATTGACCTTAATCGCAGTTCAGTATTAAAAAATTGGTAACTGCCCTAACCTAGAATCTCCATCCCATAGTCTACCTTGTCTGCTACCACTGTAACCTACACATTGACTTCGCACGCACTGGGCCCAAGAATAATAAAATTGCGGCCGACTTATTGACAAATATTTTTATTTAACACAAAACTCAAAAAACCCTTTATCTTTAAAATGAATCTTTTAAATTAAATATTTTAATAATAGTTATAATAAATAAAGAACAAATTGGTCGAATTAAAACCTTGATTAGAAATGTGGTATAATTCTTAAAAGAATAAAATCAACTAAAGTGCAGTAATTCCGTCATGTAAACAGGAAATATCTCTAAACTAAAACATTACCATAATTACAAAATATTTTAGAAAACATGTTTAAATTTTTATTATCAAATTCAGTTTAATTTATATATCCACTTCATTTCTTTCAGTGTATTCTATTCTTTTGAAATTTGTGGTTCTGCTTGCCAACTTTACACTCAATTTGATATTATGATATTGAGAATGAAAATCTATCAATTTAGCGTAATAGAATCGACCTCCAGAAAAATAAGAAATAACATGTTTTTCGAAATTTAGTAAAAATTTAAAAACGATGATTACGAAACACAGGAGTGAATAAAAAATTAAAAAAAAAAAAATCTTGTTTTACTTTACATAAACAAACATGGCTACCTCTTCGAAAAAAGAAGTGTTTCTTTTTATTAATTATTTATTAACTTAATGGTTAATAAAAAATCATAATGCCATAATAAATTCTCATAGTCGGCTAATTTGAATTAGAAATTTTCGAACAAGACCAAGCTAGAGCTTTAAACTTATGGAAATATACAGATTCGTGTGTGCTACCTACTGCGTGTAAAGGCCAAAAATTTAAATATATTTCGTGCATAATATTTGATCTTGTTTCCCCTGAAAATCATGTTATTTTGTTCAAAACCGATCGGATTATCCGAAAAAAAAACCAAAATTTCATAAGATTTTCATACACCTTGTAAGATCTGATTAAGATATAATTAAATTAATATGCTTCGATGAAGAAAATCGCGAAGGTTCGTTGCGAGGGTATTAATTAATCTTACTTTTGATAATATATGTACTTTATACTTTTGTTGCCTAAATTTGGTTTAGCTTTAACATCGCACCGCGTTTATTTGCACCCCGATCATGCATTCGGGCTTAAGACTTTTATCGGAGAATTCAATCTGTTAGGTAGTCAAGGTATAGAGTTAGGTATCCAAGAGAGTAGCGTACAAACATGAAAGCAGATTTCTTTTTTCCTGTAGATTTTATGCACAACGCAAACCATCGGAAAGGTATCTTTTAGCTAAAATAAATTAATGATATCTTAGTGCGGCTCACACTCACCACCGTAAACCTCTCGTTCACTCTACTACACCTCGATCCCGAACCCTGAAATATAAGGAGAATTTTGTCGGCTTTTAGCCCAAGTCGAGTTATCTTGTTGGATTTAATGTTACCATGGGTCTCGTCTAAAACTTAAGCCATTGCACAAATGTATCCCATACGAAAGCGATACGGCTGCCTTGGCTTATAGCGTTCTTCTTGTCTTATATCTGGACTTAAGATCTTGACATGAATAATTTAACATGCTACGAACATATTTTTCAATGTTAAGAAGTTTTGTCGGTTTTAAGCTGTTGACATTTTTTCTGTCGTATTTAACACTTCTTCAAGCTTAACGAGAACGGGCTGCAGTTTTATATATGTACGCGCGATATAATCGCCAGCAGCTAACGTTTCGAATAAGTTGTTATTGCTGAAAATAAGAAAAAGAAACGAAGGACCTGAATGAGAAGGCCACTACGAATACAGAAATAAAAATGCAGTTTATTGAAGGTTTTTCTCGTTTTTTATTTCCTCTTCAAGATGAGTAATTTATGTCCAGACGTAATTAGTCAGTCACTATTTGTCCCGGATAATTGATCTTGGACAATTTTCCTCTTCGGTTTGTGTCATGGATATTCGGAATTCAAAAAAATAAATTATGATTGGTCGTAAAGCCCAGACCAATTTCCACACGAATTCGACTGAATCACATCTAGCGAAATGGGCACATCTTTCGTTCAACATTACACCATGGTTGGATATTATCAAAAATTTACATCCTGTCCTAAGCAGTTTGGACAAAATTAATGAGTTTTTCTAGTGTTCCACAAATTTCAACTTTTAGGTGATGCCCTTTTCGAAATTCACGATTCAATTTTAGTATTGTAGAACCTGAAGATTTCAGATTTCTAATTTCGATCTATTTAACTGTTTAGTTTAGCTGCACTAAAAACTACTGAACGAATTTTGGTGCTGTTTTCCCCAATAGACAGCTTATTCAGTGACATATAATTGAAATCGCCAATTTAAGTGAAAATGTAGTGTTTTCTAAACAAAAAACTTTGCCCAGGGCGTTAAAAAATCTTTTTTTTTTCGAATATCTTAAAATAAAAACCTTGGTGAGAGAAGCCTATATAATGACAATTTAATTGGTAGAGTGGTTTTTAAGTTATTACTGCTTTCGTACAGGAACCTTGTAAAAAAACCTATAAATTTTTTATTTTTTTTGTATTTTGTGAGGGTGTTAATTTTTTCCTGAAATATTAACCTTTTCACTTGTTAGAAAGTATTCCAAATTTCAAAGCTCTTATTAATAATATTACATTCTGAAATAGCTATTTCTTACTTTCTTACTGAAAAAAACTTGATTTTGATTCTAATTTATGTACTGTGTTTATAAATGATATTGAAGTGCGTACGGAGTCGCTGGATTTCACGTAAAAATAAAACAATTTGGCTTTTTCATTTAAAAATAATGCCGAAATTTATTTAACGTTTGAGTTGATCACTTTCACATTTTTCTTGTTCATTTTATCGCCTAAATTTTCGCTCAATTCGCGCTCTGTCGCTCTGCCTCTTTTAACGAACTCTCATCCTTTTTGTACCTAGCACAACCAACGTGTTTGCTGACTGTCGACGTGTATTTCTTGTTGTTTTCATTCGTGGAAAAGAATGAAGGTAGCCCAAATCGAACTTTGGCCTCCTGACTGCCTGACTCGGTTCAATGACCGCATCCTCCAGCTAGAAAATCTTAGCGGTGATTTGCTGTCTGCGTCAATCGAATCCTCCCAGCGCTTTTGTGGTTTTCCCACCAGTCTTTGTCCATTGACTTTCCCTTTTAGTGTGCTTTTGGGAATTCTTTCGTCATCCATCCGCACCACATGACCAACCCATTGTAACTTCTTAAATTTGATGATGGTTGACACTTCTGAATTGTGAAGATGGCATACAATTCTCTAGTGTATAGTATTCTCCAGGTTGAGTCTTCTCTCACTGGTCCGAGGATTCTTCTGAGGACCTTTCTTTGAAATGCGTTAAGTAGTTTTTCGGATGCCTGAGTTAATGTCCACGTTTTGTTGCCATAACATAGCACAGGTCTTATGATCGTTTTAATAGCTTAAGTATTGTTTTCCTGTATACTCTCTTGTTTTTCATTATTGGAAGTACCGAATAATACGTCTTGTTTGCCATCATTATCCTTCTTTTGATTTTGATGACTTCGCTTTCATCCTTCGATAGGTTCGGCCCTAGGTATATAAAGTTGTCTATGTTTTATAGGTTATAGTCTCCTACTGTAATATTTTGTCTGATTGGCTTCATTTTCCTGGTTTGTGGCATAATTTTCGCTTTGTTTTCAGTAATATGTAGTCCAACTTCCTTGCTACCGAGTCAAGGTTTATAAAGAAACAAAGCACTCTCCAGAGATCTTGCAAGGATAACAATACCGTCGGCATTTGCTACGAGTTGTGCCGATTTGAAGAAGATCCAGCTAATCGGATGGCCCTTTTTCAGACATTCTATCACTACTAAAACTATTTTGAGCTATTTGCATAATTTTTCTATTCGAAACTATTTCGTCTTCAACGAAAATGCCTCTCTGGGACTCACGGTACCTTAAGCTAGGCTGAAACAGAGCTAAATGACCTTTCAAAATTAACTGGCATTACTCCTGACTTGTTCAAATTATCTGAACCAAGTAATAAAAAATCTGCCAGTACGTCGGGCACAACTGTATTATTCTTGTGACAAGTTAAGGATGCTTGTGAAGTTACCTTAAGCTAGGCTGAAACAGAGCTAAATGACCTTTCAAAATTAACTGGCATTACTCCTGACTTGTTCAAATTATCTGAACCAAGTAATAAAAAATCTGCCAGTACGTCGGGCACAACTGTATTATTCTTGTGACAAGTTAAGGATGCTTGTGAAGTTAATATACAGATACAGATTAGGGTGGATAGGAAAGCATAAGTGAATGGGAGTAGGGCTGTTGTTAATTATGTAACACCTAAATGTGATTACGATCAATAGCTCCAGTAGATATAATCCATATTTCATTAATTTATTTATGCAAGTTTGGGGGGGGGGGGGGTATAAAAGAGGGTGGATTTCGATAAGTTTTTAGTTGATTGAGAGCAAGAAAGCATTCCCCCTTCGAACATATGAGACCTATTGACCTTAAACAAATCAGGATAAGCAGTTGCAAAATCTCCAAGACATTCCATTTCCTCTGCCACCACCCGAACAATCGATTACAGAAAAACAATGTCCGATTTTCTTAAAAACTATGAAAGCTACAAGCTTAAAATTCAGCGCGAAAAATTTTGCATACAATTTTCAGTCTTATACACAAGAATTACAAACCTGCTGCCTCTAATTCTACCACCTCCCATACAAAAGTCACTATTCAAAAGAATTAAACTCTTTCCCATTTCATCCAGAATATCGCATGATTGGGCTTTCCGCCTTAAAAAACATTTCCGACCATATTAACTTTTTGCGTTTGGTAATTCAAAAGATATTACCATTAAAAAAAAAGGCCGACAATTTGTTTTTAGCCCCTCTCCTCACTTTTTCGACTCCACTGGATATAAAAATTAATTTAGTTTTACTTTTTTTTTGTAAACCAGTATGTTCGAACGTCAGTTTCAGCTTTTTATCTCTATTTTGTGTGGAGATATTGGCAAGACAATCCCTCCCCCTTCAAACTCTGTCCCTTGCGATTGGCTTTCGTTCCCCGAGCTGTTAGCGGATAAGGCGTGGTATAAATTCATACCCCTTGCTTCCCGTCATTTGGCGCATTCAGAGCAATGATTAGGCGCCCGTTTGGGTTTGCGGCAATCACGTCGTAGATATCCTGCTTGACCGCATTTTTAACTGCACGACCTTTACACTGCTCTACGTACTCCGCTCTCGGACAAACGTATTCTTTGGTCTCAACATTTATTTCTCGAGCCCGATTGCTATTACGCGAAATTTGCATGGCAGTTTCGAATTTAAGAGCGTAATCCAAGACTTCTTTCGGCGTTTCTTTGCCTGACAATCTTAAAGCTTGTTGTAGCTCTCTATCTAGCGGAACGTTGATAAGTGCATCAACTTGATCTATTCCAGAGAAGGATAACAGCACTAGACGTTCACTATCTTTTGTAAGCTGTTGCAGAGTTTCGCTTGTTTTCTGTGTACGGTTGCGAAGTTGGATTTCGTAAATATCCTGCATGTGATCTTCACTGCATTGAAGGTCTAAGGTCTGCACCAGAAACTGAAAGTCGCATTCTTGTGGTTGTCAGCAAGATTTTCCTGACCCTCCCTTACAATAATAAGCCTCTCTATAAGCTGATTCTGGTGGATCTATATGCCACCTTAAGGGTCCCAATATTGTGATCGACACAAGAAAAAAAAAAAAAAATTGCTACCCTGAACATTTTTTTTTTCGCGTTTCATGACTAAATTAGCCTAAAAATGCAAAAAAAAACATAAAAGAATTATGATTGGGCGTAAAGCCCAATCATATGATACTCTAGATGAAATGAGAAAGAGTTCAATGTACCGGAAAATATGTTACCTCCAATTCTTTTAAATAATTAATAGTGACTTTTGTATGGGAGGTGGTAGAAGAAGAGGAGGAAGGTTTGTAATTTTTGGATATGACACCTAATGTGGTATGCAAAATATTTCGTGCTGAATTTAAGGTTTGTAGCTTTCATTATTTTCAATTGGACATAGTTTTCCTGAAATTGAGGTATTTGTATGGGAGGTGGCAAAGGAAGTGGAGCGTTTAAGATGATTTTGAAACTGCTTATCATCATCCTTATCACCACGCTTTGATTCAATTTCAAATTCGATAGTTCTAATATATTCGAAGGAGAAATGCTTTTCTTGGATTTGTAATACAGATATTTGTATGGGAGGGGATAGAAGGAGTGAAGAGGAGCTGATCATTTTTTTAGCATTTATTGAAATTATTAAATAACAAATTCTGGCAAAATTTTAAGTTTATACTTTTTCTAGTTTTAATGGAAATCGATATAATGCACTTAACAAAAATTATACATTTGTATGGGAGGGAGTAGAAGGAGTGTATGGATCAAAACACATTTTTTTCTCGTTATTGATATTTCTATTTTTATACTTTATGCGAAATATCAAGTTGATATCTTTAACAGTTTCGAAGAAAAATAATTTAATTTAAATTTCAAAATTTCGTGAAATTTGTATGGGAGGGGATAGAAGGAGTTAGGTAAAGTTGATAATTTTTTCAATTCTGATTGGAATTATAATAAAATTAATTTTGGCAAGAATTCGTTTTTATAACTTTGCTAGTTTCAATGAAAATCGAAAAACTGCATTTTTCAAAATTATGCATTTGTATGGGAGGGGGTAGAAGGAGTGACGGGATCAGATAATTTTTCCGTCATATTAATGACATCTATATCAAAATATGTACTTTGACCCAAATTTCAAATCGATAGCTTAAATAGTTTCAAAGAAAAATCAATTTCTGAAAATTTCGGAATTTCGTGAAATTTGTATGGGAGGGGGTAGAAAGAGTGGGAATGTGGCCCATTCACGAACTTGAAGTTTCTTTTTTGCTAAAAATAACACACAACAAATTTCAGTACGATAGGTCAAAGCGTTCGAGAGTTATGCTGTAGACAGACGGACAGACGGACAGACAGCATTTCGGAATCGAAGTTTTTGAGCGACAACAAATATTTCTGTACCCTTGGCGGCTCTGTGCGAGCATTATTTCTTACCGTTACAAACGGTAAGGCAGACACAATATACTCTCAGATTTCATCTAGAGTATAAAAATCCGTCCGGCCGTACGCCGTACGCCGTCCGCCGTACGCCGTACATATGGACTCATATCTCCGAGACCGTTAAAGGTAGAAAGTTTGTTTTTGGGTGGATTTTTGATTGGGTAAGTTATCTCTATTTTCTAAATTTTGGGGGTGTTAGGTGGAAGGGGGAGGTGGGGGAGGTGGGGGAGGGAAAAAGTCGAAAATTACACTTGCTAATATCTCCACCACGAATGTGTAACGTTGAAAAAGAGATGGTTGTGGAACAAACTTTAAACATAATTTAATTTTTTTATCCATTGGCGTCCGAAAAGGGGAGGGGGCTAAAATCTAATTGTTGGCCGAATTGTTTTTTCAAATGATTATATCTTCGAAATTACTTATCGTAAAAAATTCATATTTTGAGACCGTCAAGGTGGCATATAGTTCCATCGGAATCAGAAAGTGGGTAATTATTTTAAGGGGGAAAGGTCAGGGGGGTGCAAAGAAAATCACTTAAAAATTAATATCTCAACTATCTCTTAAGCTATGTAATTGAAACTTGAAACGTATATTAAGCTATACTAGGAAAATACAAAAAAAATATAACATGTCGAAATAATAGTAGTGGGGAGAAATGGAGAGCATTTCAAAAATGGCGCACTTTTCGAAATTACAAATCCTTATATCTCAAAAAATAGTACACATATTAAATCGAAAATTTGTCAGATTGTAGAACTACATAATGGTTAATTTTGTTAAATTTTAAGTTGGGAGGTGTAAGGGGAGGGAGGTGATAAGCAAAACTGTCGAAAACTTTGAGTTAATTTTTTAGGGCTCTGGTGAAAGATACAAACTTGAAGTTTTGCATGTGAGTAAATCTATTTGATGTACATACAAAAATAATAATAACTTGATCAGTAATTGATATAAACCGACCCCCCGGTCTAACGTGCACAAGGTGTTTCATGTGCATTGAAAAAAACACATAAACTGAAAATTTTTAATTGAAATTTTAAGGTAGAAACTTGAAAATTTCATTTCGCAAATTTTAAAAAAAATCCCTAAATATACGAAATATTAACTGATTAAAAACCTTTAAGAGTTCTACACCCTCCCATACCAAATTATTTTTTCGACCACTTTTAAGAAATCAATTATCACCTAACTTTTAAAAGCTATCAATTTGAAATTTTGCAAAAAAACTTGAATTGAAATGAAATTACGTTAAAATTTTTGAAATCGTGCTTGCCCTTCTACCCCCTCCCATACAAAAGTATGTTTTCGACCAATTTCATTAAATCAACTAATAACCAATAAATTAAAAGCTACGAACTTGAAATTTTGGGCGAGCACCTTACAACAAAAAGGAAAGAAAATTGCTTCACAAGTTTTACGATTCCCCTACCTCCCCTACCTTCCCATACAAAATTATTTTTTCGAGCATTTATAAGAAATCAGTTATCAGCTAACTCTTAAAAGTTATCAATTTCAAATTTTGCATAAAAGTTTTGAAATCGCACTTGCCCTTCTATCCCCTCCCATACGAAACTATAATTTCGGCCAATTTCATTAAATCAACTAATAACCAACAAACTAAAAGCTACGAACTTGAAATTTTATACAAGCACCTTATAAGAGAATCAAAATAAAACTACATATCAAATTTTACGATTCCCCTACCTTCTCTACCCCCTCCCATACAAATGTTCGGTTTCGTGAATGTAGAATACACCGAATTTTATGAAAATTCTATGCAACTTTGACTATGAAACACATTCTACACAGAGAATATTGGACATGATTCAAGCAATTAATTAAAAAGCTATTAGCATCGACCCACCCTTACTATTACCCCTCCTCCTCCCCTCATAAAAACCGATACTTGCAGGAACGAATGAAATATTGTTAAATTAACAACAGCCCTGCCCAAGAACTCCCTTTCACTTAGCCTTCCCTAACCACTCTAACCTGCATATTGACTTTCCACTCATCCGCAACTTGTCCCAAGAATAATAAAGTTTCGCCCGACTTGTTGGCAGTTTATTTTTTATGATGAGTAATTTCGAAGATATAATTATTTGAAAGAAAAAAATTCGGCTGACAATTCGGTTTTAGTTCCCCCCCCTTTTAGAGTAACACTCCCCAAAATTTGGATAATGGAGCTCACTTAGCCATTCAAAAATTTACCCACCCAAAAACGAACATTCGACCTTTAACGGTCTCGGACGGATTTTTTTTTGAATAATAAAATAAAATTCGCACTCTGCTTGTTCGAGAATCGCTCGAGAACTTTTTTCGCGTTTACTCGTTTAGCAATAACAATTCTCGAAAATTAACCTTTTCTTCGTTCGTTCGTTCGTCGACGAGTAGTACAATGTGTGTGCGTGCGTTTGTTGAGAATAGTAGTAGTTGAAGATCGCGAACATTTGATGAACAGCTTAGTGTTGACATGGACAGGGATCTCGTTTTCACCAGTGTTATTTCAAATTTTTCATTAAAAGAAGCAACCTCTACTTTGACTAAAAAAACGAGTGTTTTCCACAATATATTATGCTTAAATTATCTCTCTTCTATACATGATTTTCGTAGTGACTCTAACAATATCATAGCCTATGATTTTACCAACGCTGACTATGAAATGATAAATCTTGAAACTTCAAATTTAAAATCTTCAGTCAATAATAGTGTTGATATGAATGAAAGTGTTGAAAATCTTGTTGCCTCTTTAATAGTTATAATAGATAAACACACCCCTAAGCGTACCAAGTTGTCTTGTCCCCCGCATATGGATGCTAGCCTTAGAATATTACGTAACAAACGTAACAAATTCTACAGGAAATGGGCTAAGTCTAAATCAGTCGAGGATCATATTGCATTGCATCTGCGCGAACAATTCGATGTTAGTGAAAAGGAAGCCATAAAACTCCATAACCTTAAAATGGTAAACAGCTTGATTGATCACCCTAAAATGTTTTGGCAACACATTAATGACAAACGTGGTACAAGTGGCTATCCGGCTTCTATGAAATTTGGTGATCGCTCATCTTCTGATCCTGAAGAAATTGCAAACTTTTTCGCTAACTACTTTGATTCCAAATTTTTCAAGCCTTTCAAATTTGATCCTGATAAGTTTTCCCATATACCTTTCCAGGATCCGAAATTAACTAACGTGATCCTGACTATTGGCCAAATAACTTCTGCATTGCTTGATATAAATATTCATAAAGGTGCTGGACCTGACCTCATTCCCCCAATTTTTCTGAATAAAACTGCCTCTACTTTATCTCGATTATTGCTTCCTTTGTTTAATGCGTCGCTTCAGCAATCCATTTTTCCGTTATGTTTTAAATTGGCGCATATAACACCTATTTTTAAGTCTGGAGATAGATCTGACATTCGTAATTACAGAGAAATAAGCATTTTATCATCCATTGGCAAGATTTTCGAAAAACTGGTTGCGGGAGTACTAATAGAAACCGTAAGTACTTTTATTCATCCTTGCCAACATGGCTTCCTAAAGGGTAAGTCAACTGTTTCCAATCTTTTGGAATATTCAACATTCATTAGACAAAAAACTGGTAAAAGTAAACAGGTAGATTCTGTGCATACAGATTTTTCTAGCGCCTTTGATGTAGTGGTTATTTATTTTTTTATTTATTTATATATGTAGACAACTAAAGTCTATTTTACAAAGAAAAATAATAATAATAGAATAAATAACAATCATTCTTAATTCTAAATTAGAAATACATAAAAAAAACTAAATAACCATTACTACAACTGCAATAATCTAAACAGCAAACAAAATATGATTGTATTAGACCTAAGAATTTTAATAATATCTTACATTTTATCTTATAAATAAAGTCTTAAATTTAGTCATTATTTTGTTTTTGTAAGTATTTCTACTTACAGAACTGTTGAAGCAATCTGAATGCAAATTAAAGTTTTTTATGGCACAAGCAATAGGATCATTCAACATGAAATTAGAAGAATGATTCTCCATTTTCAGAATTCTATTGTTTCGAAAACTAAACCTGTGATCAACAAATATAAAGCGGGAAAGGAGCTCGTCCGAAATTAAATTATAATTAATTAAATCGAATGCAAGGGTTGCCGAAGCAAGCTCTCTTCTTCTCTCAAGCGTGGTCATATCAAGCAAAAGTAGCCTACATTTGTAAGAAGGCAAACGGTAGCTACTAAACTGAAGGCTTCGTAAAGCAAACAGTAGGAATTGCACTTGTACTCTTTCAACCCTGTATGAGTCGACCTGAGTGGAAGGTGACCAGACAACACTTGCATATTCAAGCAGAGGCAACAACAACGTACAGAAAAGAGTTTTACATAAATGTGGGCTATTGAATTCCTTGACTCTCCTTTTTAAGAAACCCAACATAGCCATACCACTGTTTGAAATTTTATCTATGTGGGACTTGAAGGTCAACTTTGTGTCAAATATTACCCCAAGATCTTTAATTTGAGAGACACGTTTTAACTTTTCCTTGCTAATATTGTAGTCATACTGCAAAGAACCAGCTATTTTTCTAGAAAATGTTATTACTGCACATTTTTTTACGTTTAATTGCATAGCGTTGTTCAAACACCAATCAGATAAAATGTCAATATTGTTTTGCAATATAAGACAATCCTGATTTGAGTCAATAGCTCTGAAGATTTTTAAGTCATCAGCGTAAAAGGATATTTTGCAATCGTTCAAGAGTAATGGCACGTCATTAATGAAAATTATAAATAAAAGGGGCCCCAATATACTACCTTGAGGAACGCCAGAGGAGACTGTAGTCGTTTTAGAAAGATGTGATGAGAATTTAACTTGTTGTGTACGATCCATCAAGTAAGACCTCAACCACTTCAAAAAACACCTCTTATACCATAACGCTCCAACTTGAAAAGTAGTAGACCGTGGTCTACAACATCAAAAGCGCTAGAAAAATCAGTGTAGATAGAATCTACTTGAGTTCTGTTACACAATTTTTGCCTAATGAAGGTAGAATATTCCAACAGGTTAGAGACGGTTGACTTACCCTTTAAGAAACCATGTTGACACGGATGGATAATTGGAATAACGATATCCACTAATATTTCTGCAACCAATTTTTCGAAAATTTTACCAATAGAGGATAAAATGCTTATTCCTCTGTAATTTCGAATGTCTGATCTATCCCCAGACTTAAAAATAGGTATTATATGCGCTGATTTAAAACGTAAAGGAAATATTGATTGCTGAAGGGAAGCATTGAATAAGGGTGACAATAGCCGAGATACAGTATGGGCAGTTTTTTTTAAAAAGATTGGGGGAATGAGATCTGGGCCAGCACCTTTATTAGTATTTAGGTCAACCAACGCTGAAGTTATTTGATCAATAGTTAGGACCACATCAGTAAGCTTCTGATCATGAACAGGAATATGAGAAAACTTGCTAGGATCAAACTTGAATGGCTTAGCTAGTTTGGATTTAAAATGATTGGCGAACAAATCTGCAATTATTTTAGGATCGGAAGATGAGCGATCACCGAGATTCATAGAAGCTGGATAGCCACTTGTACCGCGCTTGTCATTAATGTGTTGCCAAAAACATTTTAGGACGATCAATCAAACTATTTACTATCTTACGGTCATAAAGTGCAATGGCTTCCGCTTCACTGATTACGGTCTGCTTCTATTCAAGTTAGAGCGTTATGGAATTATCAGCATTTCCTTGAAGTGGTTGAAGTCATACTTGGCGGATCGTACACAAAAAGTTAGATTTTTATCGCATCTATCCAAAATGACTACAGTCTTCTCTGGCGTTCCCCAAGGTAGCATATTGGGGCACATTTTATTTATAATTTTTATTAATGACGTGCCATTACTTTTAAACGAATGCAATTTATCGTTTTATGCTGATGACTTAAAAATCTTCAGAACTATCGAATCAAATCGAGATTGCATCATATTGCAGAGCAATATTGATATTTTATCAGAATGGTGTTTGAATAACGCTCTGCAATTGAATGTTAAGAAATGTGCAGTAATAACCTTTTCTAGAAAAAAGTCTGGCACTTTTCATTTTGTCTATAATATTAGCAATGAAAATTTAAAACGTGTCTCTCAAATCAAAGATCTTGGAGTAATATTTGACGCTAAGTTGTCTTTTAAATCCCATATAAATAAAATTGCAAACAGTGGTATGGCTATGCTAGGTTTCATTAAGAGGAGAGTTAAGGAATTTAATGACCCACACCTATGTAAGTCTCTTTTCTGTGCGCTGTTGCTACCGCTGCTCGAATATGCAAGTGTTGTTTGGTCACCTTCTACTCAAATCCACTCGTACAGAGGTGAATTTCAATTTCTTCTGTTTGCTTTGCGAAGTCTTCAGTTTAGTAGCTACCGGTTGCCCTCTTACAAATGTCGACTGCTTCTGCTCAATATGACCACACTTGAGAGAAGAAGACAGCTTACTTCTGCTACCCTTGCTTTCGATTTGATTAAGTCTAACATGATTTCGAGCGAGCTCCTTTCCCGCTTTATATTTGTTGACCACAGGTTTAATTTTCAAGACAACAGGATCTTCAAAAGGGAAACTCACCCTACCGATTTTTTGATGAATGATCTTATTGCTTGCGCTTTAAAAAACTTCAATTTGCATTCAGACTGCTTTAATAGTTCTGTAAGCAGAAATACCTACAAAGATAAAATAATGACTAAATTTAAGACATTATTTGAAAGATAATATTTAGGTCTTAGTTTTAATGTAGTCTTTCTTTGTTTTGATTTTAATTGTTTATATTTGTTGTAAGTAATGGTTAAATTTTTTTTTCATAAGTTTAATATTACGATTTTGTTTTTAATTATATTTTTGTAAAATAGACTTAACTTGTCTACCTTTATAAATAAATAATAAAAAAGTAAATAATGATATTATTCCTGGAACATATCGATACCTCGGAACAAGACTGGCACAACTCAAAAAATGTCGAATTCGTTCTAACCTCATAGGAAGAATTGTAATATCTTCTACAATGGCGCTACAGCCCAAATCGGACCTTGGCCTCCTGATATTCACACTTTTCATTACTTATTGTGGAGGAGTTGTTAGCCCTTCGCACAACGCTCTATCTACAAATTGTAATATGGTATACTTCTTTATGGAAGAGTTTTATAACTTCTAATTCTGGCCACCAGAGAGCAGATGTATCAGTATTCCGTTGTACGAAAAGGTTGCGATTTTTTTTACAATATTGTCACATTGTTAATTATTATTGCTAATTATGTTTAATGAATACCGGGAAATGGCAGATTTACAAAGACAACGTGATTTCATTGCATCTTGCATGACACCAAATAAAACCAAGTATGGGAAAGAAAATGTCCGACGTCGTTTGAATAATACGTTTCACCTAGCTCACAAATGAGAAAAAACAAGGGCTTGTAGGCAGTTTTTTGGGATAGGTACTCGAATATTACGAATTGTTGAAGATAAAAGAGATTTAGGTTTCAGAATCATTTCCAAAGATTTAAGGGGCATGCACGGGAAACGACTAAAACTACTGGACGAAATTAAAGAAGCTATAAGAAAACACATTCGATCCATTCCTAGGATCGAAAGTCATTATTGTAGAGCAGTGAAGAAGAGAAATAGCTTATTCAGACAAAATACGAGGCTCATATCATAGATAAAGATCTATCGAGGGTTGAAAAGGAGAGAAGAATGAAGGAAATGGAATACATTCTTACATATAAATGCAGATAAAAAATGCAAGAACAACAATCTGAACCAATTTATACCCCGGACTTATGCGTCTCTCTAATAAGGTGTGCTAAAGAAAAAGGTCCACCGTTTGTCGTGCACTTGTTAACGTTTGAGAACTTTTATGACTTTCATAGTAATAGCATTGAAATCAGTAAACGAAAAAATGAATTAAACGAATTCAAGATATCGGAAGAAGGGATTGGTAGCATTCACAAATCTAACCTTATACAAAATGTCTTATGGAGAACAAGAATTTGGTGAAGTAACTCTAAAAGTGAAGTCACAAACCAAAGTAACAAGAATAAAGCTAATACGCAAAAGAAAGGGTGACTCAAAGTCTTTGAAGGATGGTCTCTTGAAACTTCTGCAAAAAAGAGAAAACCAAGGTATTATTCTTTATTTTTTGATAACTTTTAGTTTTTTTTTTAAAGTCGAAGTGCCTGTCTTCGGCTCCGAAACCCATCTATCGCAGGGAATGATATGCTGGTAGAAAGCTTAGTGTGATTCCAGTAACTATTTTTGGGATAGACCGTACCCACGAACCTGAGGGGTGTGACCGATCAAAGTGCAAGTAGCTCTGCTTCGGTTGCGGAGCCTGACCGGAGGTAATCTGGTACCTCAAAAGCTGGAGAGCCCATGGAAGGTTGCTTCCACCCTCAGCGATGGTTGAGGTCGTCTTGACGAACACGAGGTGGCTGTGGTGGTCTATATCGGGGCAGAGCTCCGCGGAGCTCGGCGGAAGGTTGCGTTTCTTAGCATGTTGCCATGAATGAAAGACTGGCAGAGATTTAGGTAGGTCTGGCATCCAGCAGTATTAATTCTGAAATTGCTGTAGGTATAAACCACCACCTTCGGGGGCGTTGATGATTGTCGTCTTAAACAATTCGAGTTGCTAAAGACAAAAGTGAGATTAAATCTTTGTTGTAGTGCACTTCACTTTAAACAAATACTGACAATGAATGTACGAGAAGGCAAGGGTTTAACGGTGTACTTGTGTGCGCGTTCAGCTGGACGAGTATCTCGGGGAAAATTATAGACTGGAGGAATGAGTGCGCTTAATTCCGCATTGCATTTACCATTGGAGTAGCGATAGTAAATGCTGAGTACTCCGACATTTCCGCGATGCGCGAGAGAATCGAGAGAAGACGTGATGGTCTCGTCTCTAATCAGTCGGAATGCAGGTATCCCAGAACTACTTCATTTTCAATTTCTAAAGCTAGATATGGGCAGGAGGTTTGTGTCCCGTCTTCAAAGATGACTAGTCCATATGTTGTATTACGGGCTTCCTTCTGTATCTCCAGACGTAGGGCCATCTAGGCCATCATAAACTACGAAAGTGAAAATTTGAAGATAGAGGATTGTGGAAAGGGCTAACAAATTTTCCAGAGTAGCAAAGAAATTTAGTACCTTAAAAATTTCATAACGAAATTCCCAGTAATGACGAAGTTGCAGCGTTTAACTGACCGAATTAGCAACGATTATGAGCCGGGTGTTCTCATTCCATTCGAATTCCGGGTATTGATGGGATTCTGCATAGCCGGACCATGTTATGAAAAGTTGGTGAGGTTGAGGTACGCGATTTTCTCTTGTTAGTCTTATTCAAGCAATCAAGTAACAACTACTCATTGAACAAAGTTAAATTTAAATCAATATTAATATGAGAAAAATTTTAACTCAAGACGAAAATGATAAACTATCTTTAAGCCAAAGTGGATATTCTTGACGTAAAATAGCGGCAAAATTAAAAATATGTCACCGAACAGTAAGTTTAGTAAGAAATCGACTAAATTTTAATGCACCTAGCAATCCTGGTGGCCGACCAAAGTTGTTGTTTGATAGCGATGCTCGTATGGTCGATCAATTGATGGTGACAAGGAAAGCGAGAACACCTAAAATTGCTGCAGAGGCACTTCAGAAGGACGTTTGTGATCGCACAGTAAGGAGAGCATTGCACAGAATTGGATTGTTGTCTTCAGTTAAAAAAAAAAAATTAAACAGCACTATCCGCCAAGAATGTAAAGGTAATGCTTAAATTTTGCAAGGATAATAGGAAGTGGATTACTGAAGATTGGAAACGAGTTATTTGGTCAGACGAGACCAAAATTAATCGATTCCAATCAGACGGTAACGAATATTATTGGCATCGATTCCATGAAAGTATTCAAAGGCACCAAGTTAAACCAACAGTGAAGCACGGCGGTGGACATATAATGGAGTGGGGCTGCTTTACATGGTGAAACCTTGGTCCCTTGGTTAAGATCGACGGTATCATGAAAAAGGAAGACCACCTTAGCCTTTTGCGTAGTAATTTACCCGACGTCGTTGATGAATGCGCTTATACAGTAGAGGAGATACTGTTTCAACCAAGGAGAATATATAAAATGGAGTGCCTGATAGGCTCTCTCATGTGGGAAAACTTTTTGATTCGAAAATTTTCGAAAATTGTGTCTAAGCTTAATATGGCTTCAAACTTTTACAAAAAAAAATCATAATTTGTATTCTCTCTTGGTTGCTAATATTCAGTCAGCAATAAAGTAATTTTTAGTACAATGGTTGTTGTTGTTTTATTTCAGAAATCTTTATTTTTTCAATTTTTATTAGTTTTTGTGTCGTGTCTAAGCTAAGAACTTTAGCAACGGACAATTTAACGTTGGAAAGAGACAAAGCTAGCGAAACGATTTTTTTTCGAAAAATTTCTAGCATTTCGCCAGTAAGGGAGGGAAATACTTTCATTCCCATTTTCTTACACGGCAAAGCATGCTCATAGAAACTCTTTTTTATATATCCTGATTGGTTTCAATAGGATGGAGTCCCAAGCATACTGCGATTATTGTGAAAAAATGCTTAGTGAGCAACAGTTTCAAACTATGCAGTGGCATGCACAAAATCCGGATTTGAATTCATTTGTAAATTTATGGGCGATTGTAAAAAGAATGCTTTCGCGTCATGAACGTACTCCAACTAACATGGCAGAACTCTGAAAAAGAGTAAAGAGTGAATGGACCAAAATTCCACACCAAACAATACAAAATTTGGTAGGAAGTATACTAAAACGAATTGAAAGTGTCTTAGCTAACAAAGGACTTTGGACGAAGTACTGATTTGTCAAACAATTAAATTGGACAAAATTGGATACATGATGTTACGACGAATTTTGAATTTTTCTTAAGTTTTTTACATGAATTGTTTTTGTTTGCTTCTTAATAATTGAAGGAGAGAATTCAAAGTATGCGATGCAAAAACAATTACTAACTCATTTTTAATGGAAAAAAAGTTACACCAAATTAACCAAGAATTTTAATTTATGTATCCGCTTTTGTCCGCCACTGTAGTTTTAGCCGTCCCACGTATATGTAAGCCCTTAAAAACATCCTTAATATTTTATCTGAGAGCGCCGATTTTATAATACTGCTTTAAGCATAGTTTTGATTCAAGGATATGTTTTTAAATTAATAACACGCCATTCTTCTTCACCAAAATATTGTATACTATCGAATGGCCCTTAAATCTAGGAATCAACCTACTGGGGTTTTCTTGCTTTTCATCAATTTCTGTAATCCAGTTTCGTTTAATTTTTTCTAGTCTATCAAAGAAAGGATACATTAAGCAAATTGAAGGATACAATTTAGGTTGATTGCTCGACATGGAAGTATCTTATATTTAGAAATACTTATTTAAGAAAAATAACCTTAAAGACTAATCAAAATCCATTGATTTTAATTTCGATAACTACAGAGAAAATCAACTCTAACTACATATTTCTCCGACATGTTTACCCTTTTCAACATTTCAACATTCCTTCACAGTCAAAAATCCGTAACGCATGAAATTTCATAAATATTTATAGAAGTTCTAAAACCTCGACTTTCTCGAAACGAAATATCCAGCTGTTCGAGTTAATATTACCGAAATGTAGAAGTGAGCGGAAAATCCTTCAATTTTTTCCTCCTTTATCCGGTAATTGAATATTTTTGCTCTCGTCCTTCCTTAGTTCATAACGTGCACAAGAAGCTAACACCACTCAATTGTGAAAGAGAGTACTTGTAAAAGAACCAACGCGAAAAAGAATGTAGTACAGCTAGCTACTCGTATATGATCGAAGAATATTTCTTTTCTAGGGAATTTTCTCGCTAGAGATCCTTACGACATTACCAAACACACCAAAGTAAGAAGCAATTTGCTCGATTGAATATTTATGAAAAAAAGAAAAAAAATATGCTGGCAAAAAGATTTTTGAAATAGGAAATAGAAATAGCGAAATTTACGTATGATTCAATTTTCTTTCGTAAATATATATGTAAGGTCCCTTCATTATTTCGTCCTTATTCGTGGATTAGCTGAGCTTATTAAATTTATTAAGACCATCTGCAATAAAAATTCGATGAAACGAAATATAAAGAAAATGAATTTGGTAATAATATAGTAAGGTATAAATAGATGTGTAGTTCGCGGTAAAAAGTGGCTACCATGCCTATACTACTCTGGGATGTTTATTTCATTTATGAAATTTGTATCTATTGGGAGTACAAATTGAAAACCGCCGTTTTGTTTTCAAGATTCGAGCCTTTATTGTGCAAAAATGGTTAAATGTTTATTATTCAAAGAAATGCCCATCGCTAGCTACAACTTTTTTCCCTTCTTCCTGGCAACATACGGATTCCGCGATTCTGCTCTTCTTTGGAGCCGATCAATGAATCGACCCCATTATTGGGTTCTTCGCAAGAATATAAGTGCTGCTCAGCCAGGCCATGCGTCATCGATCGGAATAGTTAGTAGTCAGAAGGAGAGATCTCTGTAAAATAAAGCAGAAAGGGTAGGACGTCTCATTTCATTGTTCTGAGATAGGTTTGCCAAACTAAGCAACATGTGGCCAAGCGTTGCCATGAAGCAAAATCACTTTGTCCTGTCTCTTTTGGTACTGTGGTCGTTTCTCCTTCAATGCTCGGCTCAAACGCATTAATTGCAGTCGATGGTGATCTCCCGTGATAGTTTCAATCGGTTTCTGCAGCTCATGATATATCACAAAAATGTTCACTCTTCCACTACCATGCCGGTTTTCGACGTTGAAATCACCGCTCTTGAAGCTTCTAAACCACGCACGATGTGTTCTTTCACAAACATTCGATGCGCCTCAGCCGCAGATTTTTTTTAATTGAAGGCGAAAAGTAAAATTTTCCGCAATTGAAGCTTATTTGGCTCAAACTTCAACATATTCGCGCACAAAAAAGTATATGGCGCCGATAAAACTTCACAAACATAATGATGAGGAGCTGTTGACAGATGCCTAAGTTTACCATGTTACGTTTCTGATCCGCCATTGTTGATCAATTTGACACTCGAATATGTTGTTCGGAAACTTTCCGTTCCACACAACTTGTAGCATATGCCGACGATATAGATATTCTTGCAAGATCTCTGGGGAGTACCAAGGAGGTATTTGTAAACCTTGACTCGGTAGCAAGGCAAGTTGGACTACGTATTAATGAAAACAAAACAGAAATTATGACGCAAACTAGGAAAAAGACGCCAATCAGACAAAATATTACGGTAGGAGACTATAACCTAGAAAACGTAGACAACGTCATATACCTAGGAGCGAACTAGAATGGATGGAAGCGAACCCATCGAAATCCAAAGAAGGATAATGATGGCAAACAAGACTTATTATTCGGTAATTCCAATAATCAAAAACAAGAACGTACACAGGAAAACAAAACTTAAGCTATGGCAGCCAAACGTGGAGTTTAACTCAGGCGTCGGAAAAACTACTTAACGCCTTTGAAAGAAAGGTCCTCAAAAGATTCCTCGGACCTGTGAGGGAAGACTCGATCTGGAGAATGCGATACAATAGGGAATTGTATGCCATCTTCGACAATCCAGAAGTGTCAACCTTCATAAAATTTAAGAAGTTACAATGGGGAGGTCATGTGGAGCGTATGGATGACGGTAGAATTCCCAAATGCATACTCAAAGGAAAAGTCAACGGACAACGACTGGTCGGAAAACCACGGAAGTTGTGGGAGGATTCGATTGGTGCAGACAGCAAATCACTGCTAAGATTTTCTAACTGGAGGACGCGGTCATTGAACCGAGATGGATGGAGGCAAAGTATTCAGGAGGCAAAGTATTCAGGAGGCAAAGTATTCAGGAGGCCAAAGTCCGATTTGGGCTGTTGCGCCATCGTAAGTATTGTTGATCAGCATGTACTGCTGACGTCATCTATTGGGAAACAACGGGTTTCAATTTGAACTCCCGATAAATGTATTCATTTATTTTTTAATAGTCATATTAAAATATTATGAATTAGACACAACAAGTGGGATTTTGAGGTATTCTGATTAAGGAATTTGTTTTTAATTTGCAGTCCTTTCCAACATTTTTTTTATCTACATGAATTGCCTCATCTTCGTCGTAAATGGTTAGTTAGATCTCATGTTTTACACGCTTTTGGACACACATGCATGTTCTAGTGAACTTTTCGGTGGCGGTGAGATTTTAAATTTTATGAATGAATAACATAAATAAATTTTCTTCAGAGAATTGAAGTTTAAACAAATATATAATCGCATATGGTGTATTGAATTCGGAGCTTCACCGTAATAGAAAATTTTTTCAAAGAATGTCATTACGTGCAAAATACTGTACTTCATTCAATTACGTGAAGTCTTCAGATATTTTTCGCCTCTCAGGAATTCGTTTTGAGGACATCTGGATAAATCAGTTCGAAACATTACAGAACTACAATAATAGGATACTCTAGATGAAAGAGAAATGGTGGAGACTTCAAGAAATTTTTTATGGAGAGTGGTAGAAAGGGGGACGGCATTGAACTAACATTTTGACATCATGCTGGAGTTGCTTTCAAAATATTTTACACAAAAATTTAAGCTTCAAAAATCTAATAGGTATCGAGAAAATTACTGTATGGGACTTAATAAAAGTAAACTGCAAAGGACTGGCCATGTAGAGCGAATGGAAGACAGAAAAATCCCAAAAAGTGCTCTTAAAGGCAAAGCGAGTGGTAACCGGACAGTAGGCAAACCACGCAAGCGATGGAAAGACTCGTTGATGAAGACAGCAAAGCCATATTAAATAAACTGCCAAGAAGCCGGGCGAAACTTTATTATTCTTGGGACAAGTTGAGGATGAGTGGAAAGTCAATATGCAGGTTAGAGTAGTTAGGGAAGACTAAGAAAGGGAGTTCTTGGGCAGGGCTGTTGTCAATTTAACAATATTGCAATCGTTTCTGCAAGTTTGGGTTTTTATGAGGGGAGGAGGAGGGGTAATATTAAGGGTGTGTGGATATTAACAGCTTTTTAATTGATTGCTTCAATCACGTCCAATATTCTCTGTATAGAATGTGTTTCATAGACGAAGTTGCATAGAATTTTCATAAAATTCGGTGCATTTTACATTCACGAAACCGAACATTTGTATGGGAGGGGGTAGAGAAGGTAGGGGAATCGTAAAATTTGATCTGCAGTTTAATTTCGTTTCTCTTGTAAGGTGCTTGTACAACATTTCAAGTTCGTAGCTTTTAGTTTGTTGGTTATTAGTTGATTTAATGAAATTGGTTGAAATCACAGTTTTGTATGGGAGGGGGTAGAAGGGCAAGCGCGAT
The DNA here is from genome assembly GCA_963669355.1 of Chorisops tibialis. Lineage (NCBI taxonomy): Eukaryota > Metazoa > Arthropoda > Insecta > Diptera > Stratiomyidae > Chorisops > Chorisops tibialis. Next base: position 161,945,972 of record OY770263.1, on the reverse strand, counting down.
TCAAAACTTTTGACGCAATTTTATTTCAACTATTTTTAAAAGTTTTTGTGCAAAATTTCAAATTGATTGCTTTAATTAGTTAGGTCGAAAATGGTCGAAAAAATAATTTTGTATGGGAGGGAGTAGAAGTTTTAAAGGTTTTCGACCAGTTAATATTTCGCATATGTAGAGATTTTTTTTAAATGCATTTCGCAAATTTTCAAGTTTCTACCTTAAAATTTCACTCAAAAATTTTCAGTTTATGTGTTTTTTTCAATGCACATGAAACACCTTGTGCACGTTAGACAGGGGGGGTCGGTTTATAACAATTATGGATCAAGCTAGTATTATTTTTCTATGTATATCAAATAGATGTATCCACATGTAAAATTTAAACTTTGTATCTTTCACCAGAGCCCTGAAAAAATCACTCAAAATTTTCGACATTTTTGCTTATCACCTCCCTACCCTTACACCTCCCAAGTTAAATTTTTTAGCAAAATTAATCATTATGTAGTTCTACAATCTGACAAATTTTCGATTTGATATCTGTACTCTTTTTTGAGATATAAGGATTTGTAGTTTTGATTATTATTATTATTTCCCCCCACTACTGTTATTTCATCATGTTATATTTTTCTTTGTACTTTCCTGGTATAGCTTAATATATGTTTCAAATTTGAATTACATAGCTTAAGAGATAGTTGAGATATTCATTTTTAATTGGTTTTTTTTTGCACAACCCCCCTGACCCTACATTTACTAATATCTCCACCACGAATGCAGATAGGAAGTTGAAAATCAGTAGAGATATAGAGAGGATTATGGGATAAACATTAAAAATAATTTAATTTTTTTATCCATTGGCGTCTGAAAAGGAGGGGGGGGGGGCTAAGAACAATTTGTCGGCCGAATTGTTTTTTCAAATGATTGTATCTCGAAATTACTTATCGTACAAAATTCATATTTTGGGACCATTAGGACGGCATATAGTTCCACCAGAATCAGCTTAGAAAGTGGCGAATCTTTCTGTGTCGATCACAATACTTTATTATTAGAATAATAAAGTAAAATTAGCAGCTGGAGGACGCGGTCTTTGGATCGAGACGATTGGAGGCGACGACCTTAGAAGGCCAGTGCCCGATTTGGGCTGTCGCGCCATTGATGATGACTTAATGAAAGTGTGTAGTTTCTATGGAAGATGGTAGAAGGAGTATTGTCATGTTTGAAGTTTCATATCAGTATCCATCATACTTTTCAAGAAAATTGAGGAGCATTTTGGCAGGAAAATCGAGAAAAAATTTAAAGTATTTGAACTGTTTTTCTTCTAGTGCAGTGTTGTATTGTGGCAGGAAGTCATTGATTTTTTTTTAATAGCTGTCTTAAGGGAATACCAAAAAATTTCTTGGACTGATTCAAAACATTTTCGTTGCACAGATCATTGTTCGCCGTTAGGAAAAGTGATTTTCAGGATGGAGTAATGGACTGTGGAGCATTAGTTATGATTTTGTTTTGTATGGCCGAGTTTACGAAGACTCCATTGTCTTCTCTTTTCTGTTTAGCAGTTTCCATTCTGTTTCGCTTCATTTTAAGCGCCTTTATGATTTTAGGACAGCCTCTATAGTTCGCTGGGTGACCTGTTTCTTTGCAATTAGAACATCACCATATGGTGATGAAGTAGAAGTTTCCTTACTACGAGGGCACTCACCTCGATTCTGATCTTTGGGACATTTGACCCACTTATACTTTATGCCTCAATTCATGGAAACGTGCCCAAATCTTTGTTTGTTCCACGCCACTCTAACATTAAGTATTGTTCATATTTGCAGAAGTTCCTCTATATTTTGATTAGGAGATACTTGTACCAAAAATATATCTCGCATTTTTTGACAGTGAAATCTATCGGGTTCTTGAGAATAGATTTGATTTCGGCTTCTAATTCATTAGCTGTGTACACTGAATCAGTAACTTTTAGAAACAGCGGTTTTAATGTCCTTTCCTTTGCTGTATGTGTAAATACTTTAATATCCGATTGGTTTTTTATGTTCTCAAAAATGTAACTGTGAATGTCGGGATCATCGACAAATAAATTAAAAATTCTATTATTTGTTTTAATTATTCGGTAGTTCAGGTGCGGATATTTACTTTTTAATTCTTGATTCATAGCTTTAATGCTGGGTCGTATAGTATAATTGGTGGGAAGAGGTCGATTTTTTTTTGTTTAGATTTACATTGTAGGATGATGGTTTCGTAGAACCGCAATGCACTGGAGCCATCTAGTTGGGCCCATTGTACTCCCCCTATTGATTATAAGATGGAAGTCACTTCTCTTATTGTAGCCACTTGGTTCGGTTTGCGAACCGTAGCAGGCTCGAATGTTGGACGCCTCTGAGGTCGTCTAGTTCTGAGAAGAATCTAGAGACTAAACAAAGGAGACGACTGTTGGAGATCTGCGGACAGTGACAAAGAAAATGTTTGATGGATTCTTCGTCTATCTCGCAACCTCTGCAAAGGCTGTCACTCGCAATACGTAGCCTAAATGCGTGCAGCTTTAGCAATCAATGACCTGTGTTCAGACCAACAATAGTACGGGCGTTGTAACAGCTGAGCTGTAATATTTTTAATCGGTACTTTCCAAAAAGACTTGGCCGTTTTGCAGCTTTCCAGCTGCCGCCACTCCGCCAAGACAGAATTTAAAATAGTTTGTTTGAAGCTAGTCTTCAGCACTGTTGGTGCTACATCGACTGACTTTCCAGTGGAGTTAATGTTTGAAGATCCTTGTCGTGCAAGCGTGTCTGCTGCCTCGTTTCCTAGCAGGTCGCTATGACCCGGTATCAAAATTAGCCGATTCAAATTGCGCTTACAAATGGACAGTAGCTTAGACGTATCGCTGTAGGATTGGAGTGCCAGATGTGCAGCCCTGCTGTCCGAGAAAATGTAACAATTTCCGGGACTGTTCTGCAAATCTAAAAAATTTTTTTGCACTCGTTAATAGCAAATACTTCCGCTTGGAACACAGTTACGTTTTCTGAAAGATGAAATGAAGTGTGGATGTCGAGGTCGTAGGAATAAATGTTTAATTTTAGATCCGTCCGAATAGAGATGAGGACCTGTACAGATGCTGAGTATCGTGTTTGTTGCCCATTCGTTTCGTTCAGGAAACTTAATGTGAAACTTCCTTTTCTCAACCTGCGGTTGGTTCATGCAATCATACTCGCAGACTAAAAGAGAACTTGCCTCTTAAAATTTTGCCATGACCAATTTATGGCGCTGACCACGAATTAGTGGGTTTCAATCTAATGGCAACTAGGCGCGCTGTTTGTTTTATAAAAAGATCAAGCGGAGGTAGTGAAAGATTTACCTCCAGGGCTGCAGTTGGTTGTGGCTCTAAGAACACCTGTTATACACAAACATGCCATCCATTGGATTAGCTGTAAAGGTGCTATGTTGGTTTTTAGTACCATCGCTGGCCACCACTTCAGCCCGCCATAGCAAATAATTGGTCTGACAATACTGGTATGCATCCAGCGGATGAAGTGCGGCAAGCGAAGAAGGCTACGGTAGCTTTTTTTGCTCGTTCTTGAAGGTTGGCCTTCGAGGATAATTTGCTATCAAGAATAAAACCCATATATTTATTTTATGGTTCGAGAGGATATAGTGATACCCCGAATGTTCGGTGGATTGAAAACATATGATCTCCTTTCGGAGAGGAGGACCAGATCTGCTTTTTGAGGGTTGATGGTAATTCCTGTCTAACATTTGTAAAGCGGACTGCATGAGGTCCCCTAGAACTTGTTCAAACTTACCAGTAAGCATGATGACAAGATCGTCTGTATACGATATTTTGGGGTAGCCGTTCCGATTTAAAATGAAAAGAGGTTCATTCACCGTTAGGACTCACAAGAGAGTTGATATTATGCCGCCCTGCGGCGTTCCTTTCTGAACAGAGCTTTTTCTTGTCTCTTGATCTACCCGTACTACGATTTTAGAAGATTAGCTCTCCATGCAGTCAGGAGAGATTCCACACTATTGCTTCGCAAGGCCTCAAGTATGGAATCAGTGTTGACTTCCACGTCTAGAAAGCAACCGCTTTATGATGGCAAGCTTTCTCTACGGCGGTTACCGTCACATGAAAGGTAGTGTCAGTGGGCCTACCTTTCAGATAGCGTGTTAGTGGGGGTATCTGACCGAAAGGTTCAGATTTGCTCGTAAGTAGCTGTCCACCAGTCTTTCCAGACCTTTAAGAAGGAACAAAGTTAGGCTGATGGCTCGGAAAGCCTTCGGGATGTTATGGGAGGATCTGGATGATTTCAATATGAGAACCACCTTAACCTTTTGCCATAGCTTCGGTATGTGGCAAAGACTGATGCATACTTTATATATGTCAACCAGGTACTGAATTATTGTTTCGTCCGCATTCTGGATCATTGCGGAATAGACTTCGTCCAGTCCTGGCGATTTGTAGGTTAGAAGAAACTGAACGCAATCCCTATATGTTCTGGCGTCATGACTGTTTCTACTATTTCTGAGGTAGCTAAAATACGATGGACACATGAAATTTGTGACGGAAGTTCAAAGCATCCGGGGAAATGCTCCCTGTCCATGAGCCATCGCCTTTATCCAGTAATGCAGTATTTGGATAGGGTCCCCTTTATCCTAGCGGTATGATTGATGTTATCGATTTCTTCACTGAATCACTTTCATGAATTTCGTTTCACGGCTTTTAGCTGTTTTTTAAAAAGTGTAAGTGCTGCTTGGTATTTGTTCCAGTCTGTATCACTTTTGCTGGAATTAGCTTTGTTAAAGAGTTCTCTTGCTCGTTTTTTCAGAATATCGAGATCGTTATTCCACCAGTTAGCGTTCTTGCTATCTCTGGCGAACTTCTGAGGACAGGAACTCTTGTACGAGCTTATTAGTATATTTGTTAACATACCCACTCTTTTATCTATGAAATCTGGTGTTTATACTCTAGATGAAAGCTGAGAGTATTATAAGTTTGTCACAAAGTTTTTAACGCCAAGAAATAAAGCTCGGAGAAAAAAATGAATGATAGAGAAGTTCATATAATCACTCTAAAATCTCAAAACCGGATGTCCGTCCGTCCCTGTCCTCTCTAGCTTGAGAACGCGTTGATCTAGAAAGTTCAAATTTTGTAAACGTCGTTTTTGATAAAAAAGTAAAGATAAGTTCGTGAACGGGCCAAATCGCTCCACCCCTTCTACCTCCTCCCATACAAAATGGCAAAATTTCGCAATTTGACAATAAGCGGATTTGCTCGAAAACTATAAAAGCCATTAGTTCGAAATTTTGAATATATTAATTTTATAATGATTTCAATCTACCTATAAAAATTATGTGTGTTCTCCTTCTGCTTTCCCCACCTCCCATTTAAACTGTACATTTTCATGAAATACTCTAAGCCAATTTCCTCAGCGCGTATAAAATTATCGAGCTAAAATTTAGCACTAAATATTCATTTTTGTTGTCATTGTTAGTAAGACTAAAAAATATTAGACCATTAGCTTCACCCCTTTTACCTCCTCCCATACAAAATGACACAATTTCGCAATTCGACAATAAACGGCTTTTCTCGAAAAGTATAAATGCTACTGATCTGAAATTTGGAATATAATACTTTTATAATAATTTAATTCTACTGTATAAGAATTATTTGTCTCTTCCTCCTCCGTCCACCACCTCCCATACAATCTGCACTTTTTCATGAAATGCTCTAAACCAATTTACTCAGTGCGTATACAATTTATCGATTTGGAATTGTGCACTAAATATTTATTTAAAATTATAAGTAAGACCAAAAAAAATTAGACGATTAGCTTTACCCCTTCTACTCCTTCCCATACAAAACGACACAATTTCGCAATTTCACAATAAACGCATTTTTTCCAAAAGCATAGAGGCTATTGATCTGAAATTTTTAATATATTACTTTTATATTAATTCAAATCTGCTGTATAAAAATTATTTAAGTCTTCCCCTTCCTTCTACCACCTCCCATACAAACTACACTTTTTAATGAAATACTCTGAACAAATTTACTCAGTACGTATAAAATTGATGGAGCTGAAATTGTGCACTAAACATTTATTTAGAATTGTTCGTAAGACCAAAAAAAAAAGGCTATTAGCTTCACCCCTTCTAACCCCCCCCCCCCCCAACAAAATTCAACAACTTTACAAAAAGTTGAGCCTTAAAAGTATGAGTGCTACTGATCTGCTGTGCCAAATAAATGATGTTTACAGTTATTTCTAAGAAAGTCATTAATAACTCCACCCTCCTTCTACCACCTCCCATACAAACTGCACAATTTCACTAAATTCAATACACTAAGTTTCTCAGTACCTATTAAATTTTTCAATCCTAAATTTTGTATAAAACATTTTGATAGCAACCTTATCGTGATGTGAAAAAATTAGTTCAATGTTGTCACCCCCTCTACCACTTCCTCAACAAAATTTCCTAAAAAAAAAAAATTCACCTTCATCTAGAGTATCGCACAATTCGGCTTTACGCCCAATCGTAGTCCTGTTATGTTTTTTTATTGGGTAAGGAACTTCCATGGCGTAGTGGGCAGCGTGCTTGCTTCTCAGTCAATAGGTCGTGGTCTCGATTCCCACTCCAGACAGGGATTTTTTTAAGCACGAATTTTTCAGTTGGTACTGGCGATGAAAAATTATTTGAAATAAAAATAGGCAAACGGTGTAAAAGTGAAACAGTTCTACTTCAAGAAGGCCTAGATACACAGTAGATGGTTTCTGCTCACTTTCTATCATTCAGTCCCCCATAAAGTCTGCAAATATTTGTCAATAGCGCCAGTACAACTGAAAAATATACCAGCTTTTCCACTCATTACGGTCGTTCTCACTCCTCTTCCTCTACCTTCCTAATCCTTCTCTCCATGACTGTGTTTCTGCATTGCACATGAAGGCCGTAATTGCCTATAACACAGGTCATTCTGTAAAAAAAAAAGAAACTATTGCCAGTAGTTTACAGTTTATTAGCACCTGGTTTTTAGCCCAATTCGTTCTTGCTGATTTCTGTGAAACCGGCTATTTTTTGCTGATCCCACTATTTAAAATCTTATCCACATGCGGTCCGACAAGGATGGCTTTTTCGAAACTCTCCAGTTGCGGACCACTAGTGATTTAGAGTAAGTTGCAAGAGTCACGTCGATAACCTCGTTTCTTGCTCTATTTATGAAGGTAGGACTATTACGAATATTACAAACATATAGATTGTTTATGCTAAGAAATTTTAGAAATGACTTACTGCGATCGTTGCAGTCTGTGCTAGACCAGTAAGTAAGATGGGCATTGCCATCACCACCTAATACCAAGACCCCTGGGTTGGACTGCTGGCACAGGTCAGTTGATGGAACATCCATTGCTTGGTATGGCTGGTAGATAGTAGATACTTTACTGTTAGTAGTTAGTTACTAGTTACATTTCTATTTAATAATCGGTTGTTTTTTCCGGTCGAATTCCTGTTTATATCAGCAAGCGGGCTGAAGTAATTGTCGTTTGATCTAGCGGTTGTTACCTGAATATTTTTGGTGTTGTTGTTGCACAGAATTGTTCAATTGTTAGTGTGTTGGATAGTTGTTGAAGATCCGTGACTATGAATGGAATTTTGACGGTCCTTTAGATGATGATCTTTTTGAGATCCTGTTATTTCGAATATAATTCTTTCTTCAGAAGTCATTTCTATCGATCTTATGCTTATATTGTCGTCACTTTCGTCATTGCTAACACTGGCACTGTTCACAGAACTCATTTTTTTCACTACGAGCCACAGTTCGTTTGTTTTCGATGAATAAATTTCGCTTTAAACGTGATCTTTTGAACTTTTTGGGGGCTTCCGAGGTCTGTTGGGCCCCTAAATGGGTTAATTTTTGGGTCAATATTCGACACTGTTTTTAACAGTTGCTAGTGATAAGAAATTTTTAATGTTTTTTTTTCGATTCTACAATGGCGCTATATCCCAAATCGAGCCTTGGCCGCCTGACCTTCAGGTTCCTTAACATTTTTTCATTATTTATTGTGGAAGAGATGTTAGACCTTGGCACAACCCTCTATCTACGAATTTTTCATTTTCATAGATTGAGGTGACCAAGGTATACCCAAGCAGGCAGTGTGGTGGAACTATGCGTCAACCGGGATTTGAACTCACGATTTTCGCATTGTAGACCAACACGCTACCCACTAAGCTAATAATAATAAAATTTTACACGTTCTTGGATATCTCACTAGTGCTTAACGAAAAATGTCCGACTCCAGCAAGAGATCATGACGAACTCTCTGTGCATTGTTACCTAGTGAAAATTTCTTATAAGAAAAATCAAAATTATCATTGTTTCAAAAAAATTATAAGGACTTACGAAATAAGGCTATAGAAGATTATGCCAAGGAAAAATGAGTTTATGAAGAAATGATGCCATCATATTCAATACAGAAACATTATTCTGTTCTGGTATAATATTTTCTTGTAGAAATTCGTGAAAAGCGTAAGCTTCAAGCACAATTATCACAACTAATACGCATTAAATCTGTTACACATAGGACACACTCGAATATCCATTCCATAATTTCACCAAAATTTATTAATTCTAAGAACTAATTTATAATCATTACAGCGTGGGTAAATACAATTTTAATTCGAATTGTGTTCAACTCACAGTTGTCCGCAATGCCTTAATGTGTAGAAACAAAAGTTTTTTCTTAACTAAAAATACCCTTGCATCTGGCAAGCTTGACCGGATCAGAAGATTATCATAAACTCAAATCTGAATCGATTCAATATCCATCAAGAGCCCAGTTAAATGATCGCACAATTGTGGTTCTAGTCTTCGAAAATCAGCCGTTGGAAACATTAGTTTTTTAGTCTAAGCTAATGCTGAGAGGCATGGGAACAAACTGGTTACGAACATGGATAATCCCAGTTTATATGGACTGCAATATCACAACCAGAGGTTGAGAACATTTATCTTAAAAAACAAATTGATTTTTTGAGACAAAAGTAATATTTTATTTATTTATTCTCCAGTCCACAAGTTTTTAAAACTTTAACATATTTTCCATAAAATGAATTTATTTCACTAAGAAAAACAAGTGACGTGCTTTATTAAAAAAAAACTTATGTAGAATGCAAGTTACAACACGTGGAAAGGACGTTTGTATTAAAATAAAATTGTGCAGAAAAATAACTAGAAAAAGGAAGGAAAGAAATATTCTAGAGTACATAAAATTGAGGGTACTGTCACGAGGAATTATATAAATATTTTCCCTAAGGATATTTTCCTATAGAGAGAAATCTGTTCGTGACATACGAAAATAAATGAAAGCAATGTATTTCTCATATCCTTGTGTGGATCGAGTGCGAGCGAGCGAATAACGAATACGACGAATTTATTCTCAATATTAAGTGGCGAATTACGAAAAGGTAAGTGATAGCTAGCCTTTTTATCAAAATGTCGATATGCTTGAAAGGATCTGCGTGGGTGTGTGTGCATGTGGGTGTCACATTTCGTTTTGGGAATTAATAAATCTGAATTCGAGAAAGTTACTCGAATGAAAGTTTTGTTACAAAGATGGTAAAATTGTTACTTTTGAATTAAAACCTTCACTGATGGTGGTTGGTTGATATGAATCGTTCAAATAGTCCACGAAAAATTCTACTTATTAATGATTTTTTTCTGTTTCACGATAAATCAATTATTAACATTTTTGGATTATACTAATTAATCGTGGTCCCGACAAAATTTTAAAATGTGTATTTCATTTAAATATTCTGCTGAAAGAGGTTGGACTATCTAGGGCATCTCTTATATAATAAATAACTTTATGTTATAAATTGTATACGATACATACCTAAGCCCCTACAGGAACATTAATGAAAAATTAATCAATCATTTGGACAATCATTAACGAAAACAAAAACGGAAATTAAAATACTAATAATAATTGAATTTTCTAGGCAAACATATTTCTTCGTAGCAAATTTTTCGTTTGTGCCGCCAAAATCTGACCACAAACCGCATTATATTCTTCCTGTTAAATTCCGAAAATTGACGACCACGGACTAATATGGACAAACAAACCACTGGTCTCTTTATTAAGTTCTACCTCAAACAAAATTCACCTATTATTTTCATAAATTTTCCCTGAATTCACTATGCTTATATGTATATATAATTCTAGCTCCTTCGGTCCTCTGCTCCACTATTCGAATATGTGTAAAATTTATTTTATAATGTAACAAGGATAAACCTCGAAACGATCAGAGCGTGGTTTTAAGCATTGTGGAAGTAATTAAAATTTTATAGACATGTAAAAGCCAAGCCCACAATTTCAAAGTTAAGTGGAATTTAGGTTTCAGGTTATAATTTAGAGCAAAACCGTGCCGCACACAATTGCCATCACCCATAAATAATCTACCGGGGAGAAGAGGTTAGGGTGTGGATGAAGCAAGCATTCGGTGGTACTAGTGACTACAAAACGAATACTAAACTTAGAAACATTTACAAGTTTTGGTTTGCAGGTCTACTACACATCCTTTGCACCGCCATCATCAGGACCGTCCTAGAATGAGTTTATGGCATAGTTCCGCACTATTCCAGGATTTGTTTAACAAGTTGCCTATATGAATGTTTCGACGGAATCGATAGGATTGTTTGCAGGAAGAAATACTAGGAAAAAATGAATGAACCCCCAGAATCGTGGCGGGATGAGCAAAAACATCCAAAATGATTACTTTTTTTGTTCGAAATAACCGAAAGGACTTAGTTATTTATTAGGATTTTTTTCTGTTCATTCGTTAGCTTGAACGGAAATAAATCCAATATGCGGCTGGCTTTGTGAACGTTCGAGTAATAAATTACGGATTGTCTCTTGGTCGACAGTTTTCCAATTTCCAGATTGTACTGCCCGAATGTAGGAAAATTCCATTTCCGAAACAAGACTTTATAATGAAATGTTTAAAAATCTCTAATCTTATTATGGTTTCCATTCTACCTCTAAATTCTCTCCATCAAATAGATCCTATTCTTAGTTACATTTCAACAATCTTTTCGCTTTTTCTTTTCGCGTTTTAAAAATTATTTCGAATTTCGCTCGATTTCTTCGTGCGATTAAAATCAGGTTCGAAGGAAGCTCGAGAGTCTTAAGGACATCCCGAACTGGAGTAGTAGTCTAGACGTTCGAATACTAGAGAACATTTTTTGGTTTTCAAGTGGTTTTATTTGGCGAAGAATGACATCCACTTGAGAAATGAGAAATTCCAATTTGTCGTTGTCGTCTTCGTGTATACCTTCGAATGGCAGGAATTTGTGGGTGGTGTGTATATTGTGAAACCGTAGAATAAATTGGCTGGATTATAAAGATTTCAGAACCAAAAGAAAAATATAAGTAATTGCTTCGAGGATCAAGATGTTTTATGTAACTTTTATCCAAGTAAGAGAACGCTACGTAATTTTTTGTAAGTGTGGCAAAGACGGTTCAAGTAAGTTTCTTTAGAAGTTCTTGTAAAAAAAAGGTTTCCATCGAACTACTGAAAGTTTAATAAAAATTTCATCACTTTTTCTAGTTTTAATATAATCCAATATAATCTTCTTCTTCAATGGCACTACAGCCCAAATTGGGCTTTTGCCTCCTGACATTCAGGTTTCTTAACATTTTATATGTTATTCTGAATGGATTGTTAACCCGTCGCACAACCCTCTATCTACGAGTTTTCCATGTTCACACATTTAGGTGGCCAAGATGTACCCAAGCAGGTACTGTCCTGAAAGATCAAGAAATTAGTATTGAAGAAGGTAGAAAGAGTGGGGTATGCAGCCAGTTCAAGAATTTTAAAATACTTCTAAAATTGACATAAAACAAATTTCAGAACGAGAGGTCAAAGCATTCGAGAGTTATATTGTAGACATACGGACAGACGGTTAGTTGAGAATTTTGAGCGACAACAAACACAATAAAACAGTTTCCAAGCAATATTTTAGCATTTTCTCCACCGCATTTTATATTCCTGAGTTACTTCTACAAATTAGCTTATAATTTTTATGATCAGAATTTTAGCATTTGTGACGGAAAATAAAGATATATTACCAAAATCCTCCAAAAATTTTCGATTTTCGTCAACAGCGGATGAAGCACGATTTTGCTGACTAGCCAGGAGCATGGAGATGCGTGGACTACTTAGAAAAATTTATTAAAAATTTTCATAAATGTTAGTTTAGAAAGACCATCATTCGCATTTACTTGCTTCTCTGGTTAGAAAAATTTGAGAGGGTGCTGACAATTTAGTGTGGCGCAAATTATACGTTTTGGCATCATTTCGTCAAAAATGTCGCTAGCATCTGTTAAGTCGAGAAAAACACAACTAGGCTCAATAGTGATTCTTCTGATAGAGTCAGTACAGTATGAATAATAAGTTTAAGTAGATTCAAATGACAATAAATACAAGATGCAAGAAAAATATATCACAGTGAATAATAGCTTTCGCCTCCCGATAGGTGTAAGAAGAATCGCCAGGAGTAATAAAACGATGCATAGTTTTTGAGACACTTAGATAAAAAAAATTCAAATATTTAAGATTTTACTAAAATAAAATAAAAAAAATGTCTGGTTCTCGGCAGAGTCACTCAATCCAAGGAGGAGACACACTGTACCAGTGTCTAGCAGAAATGTCACAATTGCAACCTGCGAATTCACCTTCCACAATTCATCATTTGTAGAGAGGTGAGTAAGTGGTTTTCTTTTGCCTATTTCATCCACCCTAAGATAAATTGTTCCTTCAAAATTTTTGTTTGTATCTATTTAGTTAAGTATGAAAAACTGCGCACAATTCTTCATTTTAAGAACATACCTAAAAAAGGTCGACACTTTTTTAAATTTCGGTCCAAATATTGGGCTTCACCTTTGTCAAACTATGGTAAAGCGCGTCTAGTGTCCCATGGAGTACAAAAAAAAAGATTACAGTCATTCAAAAATATTAGAAACGATAATCATGTTTGTCTGTTTAATAAACAGCGATAAAAAATCATGGAAAATTACAAAAAAAAATCAGTCTTAACGAGTACTTGGTGCACTGGGTCCCACGCTAACGATGCCATGTGGCCAAGGAGGATATTCAAAATGTAGTGTCTGATAGGCTGTCTCATGTGGGAATACTTTTCAATTCGAAAACTATGTCCAAGCTGAACTTGGCTTCAAACTTTTACAAAAAAAAAAAAAAAAAATACCATAATTTGTATTCTCTCTTGGTTGCTAATATTCAGTCAGCAATAAAGTAATTTTCAGTACAATGGAGTTTGCTATTTTATTTCAGAAATCTTTATTTTTTCAATTCTTACTAGTTTTTGGTTCGTGTCTAAGCTAAGCACTTTAGCAACGGGCAATTTGACGCGGGACAGAGATAGTTGCATTGGGTTTAAGTATGCCAAACAAGGATAGCGAAACAATTCTTTCGAAAATTTGTCAATTGTTTCGGAAATTTAACGCAGGAAAGAGATAGTTGCATTGGATTTAAGTATGCCAGACAAGAATAGCGAAATGATTGTTTTGAAAAATTTCGAGCATTTCGCCAGTAAGGCAGGGAAATAATTTCATTCTCATTTTTTTACAAGGCAAAGCAGTACCTAAATTTCTTGAGAGTGTCAGGTGGAAGGGGGAGGTGGAGAGTGGTAAGAGTCAAAAACTACACTTGCTAATATCTCCACTATGAATGCATATAGAAAGCTGAAATGTGATAATCGGATACAAACCCGTGTAGCTGGGTAAAAAATAACAAAAATATTTTTTTTTTGTTTTTATACGGTGGGGTCCGAAAAGAGGGGACTAAAAACAAATTGGTGGCCGAATTTTTTTTTAATGGATATATCTTTGGAATTCCTAAATGCATAAAGTTTATATTTTAAGACCATTTAGGTAGTAGATGGCTGCACTATTATTGACTTTGAAGGCGGTAAGTCATTAATAAAAACACATTAAAATTAATATCTCGACTATTTCTTAAGCAATGTTATTAAAACTTATTACATATATGAAGCTTTACTAGCGAAATATGAGAAAAATATTGAGTTTCGACAAAATAGTATAAGGCTACCGACACACGATGCGAGTTAATATACATATATTATCTCGCTTTTCGATATTACTAGTGTCATTATCCTATACATAATTCGGGCTACTTATATCAAAATAGGAAGTTAATATACATTAACTCGCATCGTGTGTCGGTAGCCTAAGTGTGAATCAATATATCTCAAAATCCCACAAAATTATTAAGTTGAAATTTAGTGAGAATGTAGAGCTCTATGATTTATAATTTTGATAAAAATTTTAAAATGGGTGGTATAAGGCGCGCGAGGTGGTGGGCCAAAATATCGAACAATTTGGGTAATTTTTTTAGGGTTCTGGTAAAAGATACAAAGTTCAAATTTTGTACATGTATACATCCATTTGATATACACAAAGAAAAAATAATAATTTGAGCTAAAACTGTTAAGGTTGTCCCAACCTACCCTAAGTATTTTAAGTGAATAGATAAAAACACAAAAGCTGAAAACTTTTGTCATGCCTAGTTTTGTGCCAGAAAAAAACGCATATGCGGGAAGCTTTGCTTTTCTGCTTCAATTTGAAGAAATCGGCTGCCAAATCGCATCGAATGCTTGTGGAGGCCTATGGTGACAGCGATTGGTTTCGTCGGTTCAAAGACGGGAATTTTAACCTGATCGACTAGAAGCGTGACAATCGGCCCAGGAAGGTTGAGGACGATCACTTGCAGTCTCTTGTCTCTTTTGGACGAGAACCATACCCAATCGCAAAGAATACTTGCTGAGCCAGACATTTCCATGCATCTCCGTGCCATGGAAAAGGTTCAAAAGATCGGAAAATGAGTGCCGCATCAATTGAACGATAGGCAGATGGAGTGACGCCAAAACACGTGGGAAATCTTGCTCATCAGACAAAAAAGGAAGTTGTTCCTACATCGGATTGTGACTGGCGATGAAATGTGGGTATATTTCGAGAATTCTAAACGCAAGAAACCATGGGTCGATCCCGGTCGACCATCAACATCTTCCCCAAGACCAAATTGCTTCGGACTGAAGACGAAGCTGTGCGTTTGGTGGGATCAGCAGAGTATCATCTACTATGAGATGCTGAAATCTGGCGAAACTGTCAATTCCCACCGCTACCAGCAACAATTGCACCGTGCTCTACGCGAAAAAAGAACGGATTATTAACAAAGACATGACAAGCTGATTTTCCTCTGCGACATGCCAAAAATGGTCCGAAAATACTTGGAGACATTCAACAGAGAGGTGCTACCCCATGCAACTTATTCACCAGAACTGGTTTCTTACCGAATACTACCTGTTTTCGTCGATGGGCCACGCGCTCGCTGAGCAGCACTTCGATTCTTACGAAGACGTCTGAAAATAGCTTGATGAGTGGATTTTTTTGCCCGAGAGAAAGAAAAAATATATAGCTAACGAAGACAAATACTTTGAATAAATTTGATTTTGCTTTCTATGAAAAAAAGCGGATTTGAGCTAATACTCCCGGTAGTCTTCCCTATCCAGTCTAACCTGCATATTGACTTTCCACGCATACTCCACTTGTACCAAAAATAATAGAGTTGCACCCGACTCGTTGGCAGATTTTT
This sequence comes from Chorisops tibialis, assembly GCA_963669355.1. Lineage (NCBI taxonomy): Eukaryota > Metazoa > Arthropoda > Insecta > Diptera > Stratiomyidae > Chorisops > Chorisops tibialis. The sequence continues at coordinate 161,930,312 of OY770263.1, read as the reverse complement.
TTTTATCAAATTCTTCTTTAGAGCACACTGCCTGCTTCGGTATTCCTAGGTCACTTCAATCTACGAAAATGAAAAATTCGTAGATGGAGGGCTGTGCGAATGGCTAACAACCCTTCCGCAATAAATAATGGAAAAAAGTTAAGGACCCTGAAGATCCGGAGGCCAAGACCCGCTTTGGGCTATAGCGCCGTTGTAGAATAAGTAGACGGTAGCTTCATATATTTTGGGACTAATTTAGCAAAGGATAACAATGAAATGGACGAAATCAATCGACGGATTATATTAGTAAATAAAACGTATTTGTTTAATATCGATCAATATTATATAAGTATCTATCAATAGAAAATAAATGTATATCAATATAATATCTATTAATACAGCATAAATACGTATCAATATCAATACACTAAAAACTTCAATTCATTCATCTCAATTAAAATTATCTATTATTCAATGTAACGTAAAAATTCCACATAGATTGTACCTAGTCAAGTCATAAATATTGGTACACAGAAAAATCGACGCCAAATGAAAACGAATTAATATTTTTCAAAACTTTTTTTCTTTTTATTGGGTTATTCAATGGCTACAAATCTTAGAACAACTTCTTCGAAATGACTTCCATTTGCCTTCCAGCACGGCTTGAGACGATCTGGCCACTCATCGATCTTAAGACGCACTTCATGCATGGGGAAATTGTCCACTGCACGGACAAGGGCTCGCTTCAACGACTCAATATTTGGGTGTCGAGTAGAGCAAGCCATTTCCTCTAATACGAGCGACAACTTGTAATCCAACGGGTTGAGGTCTGGACTACCAGCTGGCCAATCATCCGTTGATATGAAGTCCGGAACGTTGTTTTTGAGCCACAGTTGAGTCGTTTTTGCTTTGTGAGCTGGAGCAGAGTCTTGCTGGAAAATCCACGGCTTGTTGGCGAATATTGATTGGTTGAGAGGCTTCACAATGGGTTCCAAGACGGTCGATTGATATACTTTGCCCGATGTTTTCACTCCTTTCTCGCAAAAATGAAGCTTGGTAACGCCATCGTAGCTCACTCCTCACCATACCATTACAGACGCGGGATGGTGGCCTCCTTGGACCCTCGGGATGAGTTGGGATGCTTCTCTGGATGACCGAGCATACACACGGTCTTTCTATTTATTGAACGATTCTTCTACGGTGAAGATTTTCTCGTCACTAAACAGAATTTGCCTGTGCGCGTTCTTCGCGTACCGGCTGCGTAACGCTTTCGATTTTCGCTTGCGTTTTTCCTTCAATGCGGCCGTGAGCAGGTGTCTAGTGTATCGCTTGTATACGCTGAGTCCCAATTCTTCTTTGATAATGCGAGACATGGATTTTTGCGAAATTTGCATATCCCGCGACAAGATTTTCTGTTTTCGCAGCGGTTTTCGATCGATTCGTTTCTTCACGGCTTTGATCGCTTTTGGAGTTCTGACAGTGCGCGGACGGCCGGATCTTTGACGGTCTCGTACTCCACCAGTGTCCTCAAACAACTTCACAGCACAATACACAAAATTGCGAGTGATTCCAAGCGGTCGCAACGTCCAAAAGATATCGCCTTTTTCCATGTTGCATTTTAGTAGGTCAACTACAACAATACGATTTTCGATGTCGCCCCATTCCATGATTGTAAACAATTGAAAACTTTTTACGTGGCAATGAAGCAGAAATGTCAACTGTCAAATCGCAGTCAAGACGAAATGGATGCGCCCAATATTGCATTCGTAATGAATACGTTTAGTTGTGTACCAATATTTATGACTTGACTAGGTATTTAATTACAAATATGCAATTTAGCGAATTCATTTAATTCTATTCTCATAAGTCTTTTCATGCACCTGTCGCGTAAGTCGCATCATATTGCATCTGCCAGTTCGCTAAATCGCTGAATCGAGGCATCATATTGCGTCTGGTTTCTTATCGCTAGAACTATGCATGGAAAGCCTTGTGAACCAAAAATTCTTTTATTGTTTCTCACGATGTAAATAATTGTATAAATAAGATAGATAGGTAGAATAAAGTTTAGTTATCCATTAACTCGAGCCCGTTTTACTACGTTCTTCGTATCCGAACAAATCGTGTGCTGGTCCAAGGCCTTTACAAATCCACAAGGAATCTTGGTGTTACACTAAGTTTCAAACCAACTTAAAATATCTAAACAAAACAGTTTAGATCAAACAGTATTAATCGGTATTTCGAATAACGAAATCCAAGAATGTACACAGGACCAATAATTATTAATACAGTGCAGATTATAATCTGCTAGTATACAAAACTAATATACGACCTATGCTCTGTTATGACAGTGGTATATGGACATTAACGCGAACTTTCGAAAAAGCAGTAAATGCATTCGAATTTTGGGTCCAGTGAAGGAAGGAACGGAGTGGCTAATAATTTTTTTTATTAATAACTAGCGTTCCCCTGCGACTTCGTCCGCGTAAAAATCGCAATAATAAGCAATTTTTGAGAATATAGTTAGTAATGCATTATGTGGGATATGTAATTTGCTTAGTTTAATGGCTCTTTCAACACAATGCTTTGTATTTTGTTGATATCAGAAGCGTAAATTATTAAGAATGAAATCCTGATTATCGTATTTGTATGGGGCAGGCTCATTCCCATAATTCGAGATCATATACGTATTGAAGGGCGTTAAGAACATGTGAATAGTTGTAGGTTGTGTTAATTAAAAAACAAACCAAAGAAAATAACATTAAGCTTAAAAACATAACATTACTACGATTGTGCATAAGGCCTAATCGTATAGTACTCTACATGAAATTAAAATTTTTGTGATGTTAAGAAATTTCGGGGGGTAGTACGAGTAGTACTATTGCGCTTTACGCGCAATCGTAGCCCTGTTATGTTTTAGAAGCGTTTTGGTAATCAGGACTTGAGATTCCTTTTAACTGGTGTAGATTCTGATCTCGATTCGATTCGACGTTTTATTTATTTATTTCAAAATTCATCAAAATAATGATTACTTACAAAATATTGTTACAAAAAAAGTACGTAAAAAATACATCATACGAGTACCCAATTTATAAAAATTAAAAATCACAAATAATTTGTCGCATAAAGCAGACTTTAACTGCATGCTAGATAAATTATAGTCAATTCGGCAGCAATTATCATTGAAAATACGCGAAAGAGGTGCGATTGGTTCGTTTTGTCCATAGTTGGTGCGATGATGAGGAATGTGGAGTGGCACAAAGTTTCCCAAGGGTCGACGCGGAATACTAAAAGTTATGGTTTTCGAGCAAATATGGGGAATCAATTTCTTCTAAAATTAATTTAAATGCAAAAGCAGCCCAAAGGATAATCCGTCTATTCTCAAGCGACTCTAGAGAAAGGAGTTTAAGGTGCTGTTCGTAAGAAGGAAGATGAAACGTATCAGACCAGGGAGGTCCCTTAGAGCAAACCGTAAGAACCTTCGCTGTACAGACTCGATTATATTTTTATATTCCTCGTAATATGGAGCCCAAACCTGACAAGCATACACAAGAATAGCGCGTGCAGAAGCAGAGTATAAAGTCTTATATAAAGATCACTGAAGTCCTTGCACCATCTTTTGACGAAACCCCAAACGGAGTTGACCTTGCTGATTATGTTGTCAATATGATCGTCAAACGTAAATGCGGTACTACAATAGTACCTTATCTGTCTGTTGTAGTGTGCTACTAGACGGTAGCATACTACATAATCGAAAATGTATGGGAGATTTGGTCCTAAAGAAGGATTCGAAATATCGCGAAACAATTTCGCGTCGTCAGCATAGAGCAAAATTTTGGAGTGGAAATAACCGAACTCACGTCTTTAATAAATAAAATAAATAATAGTGGTCCTAGATGGCTTCCCTGTGGCACACCAAATGTGTTGGGCATAGGAGACAAATTAACTTCTCGAAAAATAACTTTTTGGGTAAGATTAGATAGGTAAGATCTGATCCAATCTATGAAAGTAAAAAGAAAATCCAAGTGCGTATAGCTTGTGAGCAAGAATAGTATGGTTCACTTTATCAAAATCTTTGCTAAAGTCGGTATAAATGCAGCCAACCTGCCTACCGCCGTCAATCACTGGAATACTGACATTGGAAAATTCTATTAGTTGTGGTCGACCTACCTTTGGTAAGCTTGTGTTAGACTTACAATGAAAATTTATTACATCACCAATAACAGCCTCGAATAACTTATGAATGCAATAAAGATTAGCAATATGACGATAGTTACACACATCAATTCTTTTACCTTTCTTGAGCAATGGTCTGATAGTGGAGTATTTCCACAAACTAGGAAATATTCCCGATCTGAGGGAAGCGTTAAATGTATGACATAAAAGCAGAACCAAAGAAGTGGCACAACACTTTAATACGGCAGCAGGGATACCATCTGGACCTCTAGAAAAACTATTCGCGTTGCTTGAAATAAACCTTAAAACGGTCGCTTTCTCAATATGAAGATCTTTCATCTCTAATGAGGTAGGAGGAAACTTCGACATGTAATGAAAATCTCCAGGACTAATAAGACGATTCGAGGTAGTGAAAGCAGTACGGAAATAGTCGCCAAAAAAGTTGTTTAAAACTATGGGATCATCACTGACTACACCGTCAAAGGACATTGAAGCGGGATAACTATCGGTGCGCTTTTTGGAATTCACAAAATTCCAGAATTGCTTAGGCTTATCCTTGATTGATCGCTTGATTTTAATTATTATTCGCCGCAGTAGACTGACTAACGAACAAATCACGTAGCTCAGAGTAAAAAACGTAGTCCGCATTGGTTCTCGAGTGATAGAATGAAATAAAAAGCGTATTGTAAAAATTTAAAGTGGCTATCTCGGCATCTTCTTCTTTAAAAACGCCTGACCAATCGCATGATAATATATCCTGGTTCAAAACAGTAAAATCAGCTTTATTAAAATTAAATTGATATGATACTTCATTAGCAACGTTACTTTTTCCACTTAAATCCAAATGAAAAATTGCGTGAAGTGCAGGATTAAGTGCAGATTCTAGCAGTAGTGGAGCAATGCAATGGTCAATAGTCATGCTGCTTAAACTCGAAAAAAAAATCAGCTCTAAATACCTTCCAAGACTGTTGGCTATATGATTGAACTGAAATAAACTTTTCGATAACATGCAGTCCAAAAAATGGTGGTCTTTCCCAAAAGTCTTTGCAGTGAAAGATAGCATCAGGCAATCGTCATCTTCGGAGCGAGACCATGTCACATAAGGTAGATTAAAATCTCAGAAAATAAGCAGCTTATCGGAAGCACGCATAAGATCGCAGATTCTCTCTGTAGCATTATAGACGGACTCGTAGACGCTAGAATCGTTTGATGTTGAGATGTAGGTAGTGATGATATAACGTTTTATATCTCCAATTATAAAAGCCATGCAGATAAAATCAATTGCGCTGGATTCAGGAACTTCGATGGACGTAGCGGAGAATTTCCGATTAACAGCACAAAGTACACCGCCACCAACTGATGCGTCAAGGAGGTTGAGGTGACGAACACGCCGAAAAACGTGATAGTCGGAATCAAAAAGTTCAGCATCCTTAAAATTGGCACAAAGCCATGTTTCAGTAATACATATGACATCAAAACAGGTGGTTGGATGAGTATAGATAGAGTAGGCATTTGATCGGCGTCATTAGGCGACGCCCAGTGTTGTAACTGTCATATACATATCAATTGTGCTCATCATACCTCCACGTTGTAGCCACCGGATACTGGTCTTGTCCATCCGGACTTGACTTGCTGAACTGATGGGCGCGAGTGCTAATGAAACAGAAAAATTCTAGCACTATAATAATATGGCCCTCCAAGTTAGGGGTTGGGCGATGTGTTAACAACTCATCCTCTTATTTCTTCGGATCTTGGAACGTGCGATCCCTGTACAGAGCAGGAGCAGTTAGAGCGCTTCTGGAACAGGCAGTCAAATACAATATAAACATAATTGCACTCCAAGAAACTAAATTGTTGGGTAACGAAATTACTGACATTAGATCGCACACAATTTTCAAAAGTGGGAAATCATCGGGAAGCCGGGAATTTGGAGTTGCGTTTATCGTCGACAACAAGTTTAAACACCAAGTTACCAACTTCAAATCCGTCAATGAACGATTGTGTGCAATCCGCATCAAAACAAGTTTTTTTAATGTTTCGCTTATTAATGTCCACGCCTCAACGGAAGACAAAGACGACAAAGTTAAAGACGATTTCTACAGCACCTTAGAATCAACATTCGACTCCCTTGCGTCGAATGATATTAAAATAGTATTAGGTGACTTTGACGCGAAAGTGGGCAAAGGAAAAAAACCCATACATAGGGACAATTGAAAGGTACAGTCTCCATGATATTAGTAACGACAACGGATAGAGGCTGACTGATTTCGCCAGCAGCAAAAACCTTATTGTAAACTCGACATGCTTCCCGCATCGTGACATTCATAAGAGAACGTGGGCATTACCCGACGGGAGAACATTCAACCAAATAGACCATGTTCTAATAGAGAAAAGGACGGCCTCCTGCATTCTCGACGTGCGTACATGTCGATGGGCTAATTGCGACACAGACCGCTATTTGGTAAAGACCAAGTTCCGATGTCGAATCGCAAACCGAGGAAACTCAAAAACACAACCGGTTCCTAAATTCGACATAGGAAAACTCAAAGACGAGAAAATAGTTGCGAAATATGTATTAGCCTTGGAGAGGCACTTCGCGACAATGCTGAATACCATCGACAGCAAGCCAATAGAAGACATGCGGCAAAATATCAAAGATGGCATTACATCCGTCGCAGAGGAGGTGATAGGAGAACAACCCCGGCGCAAAAGAAATGATTGGTTCGACAACGAATGCCAAGATGCCTTCGAACGAAAAAATCAAGTTTACAAAATATTAACAGAACGGCCGACACGAGCCAAACAGGACAAGTACAAGGATCTTAGACGATTTACAAAAAAAATATGCAGACAAAAAAAACGGAAGTACTATAATGACGAAATTAAAAACATGGACGAACAATTTAAATTACACAACACAAGAGCCGCGTATTCCCTTGTTAAAAGGATGAAAGAAGGATACAAACCGAAAACGACCCTCTGCAAGGATGCAGAAGGGAACATTATAAGTAACGCGGAAGATATAAAACTAAGATAGGCACAATATTTTGAACACCTTCTTAACCCACACGAACAGCAGCAGCAGATACAATAGTAGGTATAACTGATGTAACAGCTGATGAAGGATCCTCTTTGAGTCCTCCCACACTCAAAGAAGTAAAAACAGCCCTAAGGAACCACCCAAAAAAAAAAAAGGCCGGGCACTGATCAAATCCCAGCTGAACTTCTGAAAGCCGGCGACACCTAAATAGCGCATCTCCTACATAGATTAGTCACGTATACATGGACGCAGGAAATACTTCCTGGAGATTGGCGCAAGAGCATCATATGTCCAATTTATAAAAAAGATGACAAACTCTGTTGCGAAAACTACCGAGGAATATCTTTGTTGTGTACGTCTTATAAGATCTTGACGAAAATTCTAGAAAAGAGAATTAAGCCCTATGCTGACAAAGTAATTGGTGAATACCAAGGCGGATTTAGAGCTGGACGCTCGACCACGGACCAGATATTCTCAGTTAAACAGGCGCTGGAAAAGTGCTGGGAATATAATATTGATGTGCACCAGATATTTGTTGACTTCAAGCAAGCATTCGACAGTATCGACAGGCGCGTACTGTATAAAATCTTGTTGGAGTTTGGAGTCCCACCGAAACTGGTCCGGCTGACAAGAATGACAATGACTGAGTCTTTGTCACAAGTCAGAGTAGAAAATGATCTGACTTCCAGTTTTAAAACAGACAACGGCCTTAAACAAGGTGACGGCCTGGCACCAATACTTTTCAACTTAACATTCGAATATGTTGTTCGGAAACTTCCCGTTGACTCCAAGGGAACACTATGCTTCAAATCCACACAACTCGTAGCATATGCCGACGAATAGATATCCTTGCAAGATCTCTGGAGAGTGCTAAGGAAGTATTTGTAAACCTTGACTCGGTAGCAAGGGAAGTTGGACTACGTATTAATGAAAAAACAAAAATTATGACGCAAACTAAGAAAAAGACGCCAATTAGACAAAATGTCACAGTAGGAGACTATAACCTAGAAAACGTAGACAACTTTATATACCTAGGGGCGAACCTATCGAAGGATGGAAGCGAACCCATCGAAATTAAAAGAACATTAAGGACATTAACTCAGGCGTCCGAAAAACTATTTAACGCCTTTGAAAGAAAGGTCCTCAGAAGAATCCTCGGACCTGTGAGGGAAGACTCGACCTGGAGAATACGAAACAATAGAGCCATCTTCGACAATCCAGAAGTGTCAACCCTCATAAAATTTAAAAAGTTACAATGGGCTGGTCATGTGGAGCGGATGGATGACGGAAGAATTCTCAAAAGCACACTAAAAGGGAAAGTCAACGGACAAAGACCAGTCGGAGAACCACGAAAGCGCTGGGAGGATTCGATTGACGCAGACAGCAAATCACTGCTAAGATTTTCAAACTGGAGGACGCGGTCACTGAACCGAGATGGATGGAGGCAAAGCATTCAGGAGGCCAAAGTCCGATTTGGGCTGTAGCGCCATCGTAAGTAAGTAAGTAACCAACAAATTAAAAGCTACGAACTTGAAATTTTGTGCGAGCACCTTAAAAGAGATAGAAAAGAAAATTGCGTCACAAATTTTGCGATTCCCCTACCTCTTCTACCCCCTCCCATACAAAATTATTTTTTCGACCATTTTTAGGAAATCAGTTATCAGCTAATTCTTAAAAGCTACCAATTTCAAATTTTGCACAAAAAATTATAAAACTAATTCAAATGATATTATTTCAAAAGTTTTGCAATCCTGCTTGCCCTTCTACCCCCTCCCATACAAAAGTATCATTTTGACTTATTTCATTGAATCAACTAATAACCAACAAATTAAAAGCTACGAACTTGAAATTTTGTACGAGCACACTACAAGAGAAAGGAAATAAAATTGCGTCACAAATTTTACGATTCCCCTACCTCCTCTACTCCTTCCCATACAAATGTTTGGTTTCGTGAATGTAAAACACACCGAATCCAATGAAAATTTTATGCAACTTCGTCTATGAAACTAACATTCTATACAGAGAATATTGGACGTAATTCAAGCAATCAATTTAAAAACTATTAACATCCACCCACTCATAAAAAATTAAACTTGCATAAATAAACGAACGAAATATTGATTATATGTACTGGAGCTTTTGAACGTTTCCGCAAAGTGTTAAATTGACAATTGCCCTGCCCAAGAACTCCTTTCACTTAGTCTTCCCTAACCACTCTAACCTGCATATTGACTTTCCACACATACGCAACTTGTCCCAAGAATAATAAAGTTTCGCCCGACTTGTTGGCAGTTTATTTGCACTTGAATCTAAATGAAAAATTGCGTGAAGTGCAGTATGAAGTGCAGATTCTAGCAGTAGTGGAGCAATGCAATGGTCAATAGTCATGCTGCTTAAACTCGAAAAAGAAATTTGGTCTAAATGCCTTCCAAGACTGTTGGCTATATGATTGAACTGAAATAAACTTTTCGATAATGCATGCAGTTCAAAAAATGGTGATCTTGCCCAAAAGTCTTTCCAGTGAAAGATAGCATCAGGCAATCGTCATCTTCGGAGCGAGACCATGTCAAATAAGGTAGATTAAAATCTCCGAAAATAAGCAGCTTATCGGAAGCACGCATAAGATCGCAGATCCTCTCTGTAGCATTATAGACGGACTCGTAGACGCTAGAATCGTTTGATGTTGAGATGTAGGTAGTGATGATATAACGTTTTATATCTCTAATTATAAAAGCCATGCAGATAAAATCAATTGCGCTGGATTCAGGAACTTCGATGGACGTAGCGGAGAATTTCCGATTAACAGCACAGAGTACACCGCCACCAACTGATGCGTCAAGGAGGTCGAGGTGACGAACACGCCGAAAAACGTGATAGTCGGAATCAAAAAGTTCAGCATCCTTAAAATTGGCACAAAACCATGTTTCAGTAATACATATGACATCAAAACAGGATGCAGCAGCTGCGACGTAAAGTTATCTCGTTTTTGAACGCATGTCGCTTACGTTGTTGTAATAAAACGAGATATTGTCGAGTTTTTTTTTACCCAGAAGTGCGATGAGCTTTGCTACGAAGCGGCATGAATTCAAACACGAAACATGGCATCGGTAAAACTATCCTGAACGAAGTGATGCGAGAATTGCTTTCTCGCGCGGCCTGACCGATTTCCTTTGCATGCTACTGATCCCAGTGGGTGACTGTGCTCAAGGATAGTCGCGATATTATTTTTTTATCTGCTGTGTTCGGGGGTAAGTGTGAACTACTAAACAGTCGTTGCATTTCCATGCGTTAAGTTTGTTATGTTCCTTGAAGTAGCCAAGTTCTATTGAACTGATTCCAGCGCCCTTGAGATGGAGCACAAGATTGCATAATCAGCAAGTAATTGATTTATTCCCACTCTGTGTTGACTCTTAGCATTATGAACTCATAAAGGAAATGTGAGTATTAACAAACTACAGAAGCGATTGGGAGACTTGGTTGATGAAGATAGCAAAGCCATTTTAACAATTTACTGTTGCAGGATGCGCTCCATGGATCGAAATGGCTGGAGGTGACGACTTCAGGACGCCAGAGCGTACAAATTATACATGTGGATTGCATTAAGATTCTAATACAATACTTTCCCAAATAGGATACCATAAAATTACCATTACTCTAAATTTTATGCTTCTATCACAAGCTCTCTATAGATAATGCATGAATAGCGTCAAGAATATAACTTAAGTAGCTACCTACATAATCAAACAAAACTTAATGATGTGTTATTTTCCGATAGTGACTCCTCCAATCCATTTGGTACAAAAAAAAAAAGCCAAGGAAAAAGTGAAATGAAGTGGAAAAGCTATAATTTGGGACATGACCTTAATATTGAGATCCCTAATTTACGGTTTGTTAAATAGCACATTGAGCTGGCTGAAGTACATGGAAAGTTTTCTTGGTGTTGCCTTAAGTAGAAAAGGTCGTTTTTTGCCTCTCGAATAAAGGAGATATTAAAATTATGGCTCAATTTCAAGACGAAATTATTTACAGCCCCCGTGCACCTGTGTCATTTCGCTTCTCTATCGAAACTTTTTCGAATTGACTTTTGTAATAAATGGAATTTAGCATGGGCCTTTTACGCCGAAACGAGTGTCACAGTCACATAGATTTCAATCTATACGTGGGATTTTATTATGCATATCTCTATGCAATTTATATACATAGTTACATTGCGGAAGGAAAGTTTTCGGGCTAAACTTTTCTATCATCATCATCGTCTTCATCATGATTCGATGATGATGGCGGTGATGAAGATCGCGAGATGTTACAATATAACACGCGGATTTCAATTAAAACTTTACCATTATTGTCAGTGGAAAATCTTGGCTGGTTGGTTGCCTCCAGGGGGATGATGATGGTTTCGTTCGTAACTTTAAATTTATCTATAGATACCGGAAGATGCATGCTATGATTCGTTAGAGCGTTCGTATCTAGTCGAAGAATTGGCAGGGGCCGAGCGCGATATTACAGCGAGAGTTCAATTTTATAAGAAACTCAATTTGAAAATTGCTTCTCGTAATGAAATTTTGTCTTGAATAGCAAAATAATTAATTTAGTCTAGAGATAAGTTTTACTATCGTCAGATTATGATAGGATGGTAGAATCAGATTCGCGAGACAGTTTTTTTTTAATCTTCAGTAGAAGTGAAATTGATGATACATTTTTTTCGATTGAGCGAAATGAGAATGAAAATTTTAATGAAAAAGTTCAATAATTTAAAAAAAAAAAGAAACAAAGGATGTCTTATTATTTCTACATTGAAGTTTGAATTTTATTGCAGATATTATATTTTGTTACTTGCGAACTAGAGCAGAAAGTGTTCTGGTGTTAGCTAGTGCTAATGTAATGTAAGACTCAATCTCGCGGAGTAAGTGATTTAATTAATTTTAAAACTTTCAATTAAAACAGGAAACATATTTTCGCTGTTTACTTTCGATAATTGTGAAACTTTCAGAGCTGCCTTACTTAATTCCCGATTTCACGGTAATAAACCCATGCATGTGTGAGTGGCGGTTGGATATATAAATTATTCACCTATAATTTACCTAGTCGCCATAAACAAAGGCAAAGGATCTCCCCGACGACGATATAATGAAATTCCGTTCAAGTGAATTTCTTTTCACATTAACGCAGTGCTCCCCGAACGTTTTATGGATGCGAGAATTCGAAATCGCTTTTTGCCCTTACCTATTTCCTTCTTTTTGACGCAATAAACTCAACTAAGAGCCTAACAATTAGTGGTAATGATTTTCGCCATCTTGAACATTGCCCGAAACATCATTCCGTACGACCACCACCCTTAACGTTCTCCACACCAGTCATACGGTTTGTGTACGTACTAAATTCAAAGAGGTAGCTAGGCAAGGGAATAACGCGGCTTGGGTGGCAATGGCATAGTCCTGATGGCTTGTGTGTTTTCAAAGTTAGTGAAATTGTTGTAATGATGGTGCCATGCAAAAACGTATTATGCGCCTTTTCTGTTTCTTATTACTGCACGATTGAGCACAAACCCAAAGCAAATTTCGTTTTTCTATTCCGGTGTTTACGGCAATTTTCTATTTTGATTGTTTCCTCTTATCACATGAATTGGGAATTTATCCTTTTGTCGAGAAAGACTGAGAAGACAAAGAATAGAGTAAAAAGAAAAACCAGAGCGTTACAGCTTCAGTCAAGGGTTTTTCGGTAAGGAAAAGCGCCAACAGTTCCGCTCTATTTCTCTTTGCTATTTTCTTGAAGGATATAACATTCAGAAAGTTGTCCAAGGGCATGAAATGCGATGGAGTGCCACGATTTTCGAAACCAATTTCGGGCATAATTATTTTCAGTATTTACGTAATTTCAAGACGAAGGATAAAAGTAATTGTTATGCCTTTTGAGGACAGAAATGCGGAAAATAATGGTCGGAATTCGCAATTGAGATAATTTCGTTAAGACTTAAGTGAACTGGAAATAATTCAACAAGCATTTATATACATATAATATGATGATTTTTATATTCTGCGAAATTGATTTTAAAGACTTGAGTAGCTTATTTTTTCACTTAATGCTAGGTAATACAGCAATAGCTGTATTGTAATTTAGTAATGTTAGCATCTGGCAAGCGCTGTAGATGAAATTTTACCGAAAATCTTGCCATCACCATAATTTGGCGTTCATTTACATTTGGTTCGAAAGAAAGGGTATATCAGATAGGAAATAGATTTCGAACTACCAATGTATGTGGCTAGTTAGAAAAAATTTGTAAGCTCACGAAAAATAAATTGATAATGTTGGATTTTGCTTGTTTTCAAATTTTTAATTATAGCAGGTCTCAAATGCATCGAATTATGTCGTTTCGAGGGGGTACCTGGATAATTTTTCTTGACACTTCTTGGTACAGCAATTATCATTGAAAAATGTCAGAAACATTAAGGAGACTCTGAATTTCGTCAATTCTACATGCCGGCAGCGTTATTATAATTATTGACAAATATCAAAAGCGTTAACGAGATGCTGAATTGACATGCTTAATTTAAAAATGTGAGTGGGTTCAAACCGTACAACGTAATAATGAACGTAACTTCGATAAAATTAAATAAAAATTTGTAGTTTCGAAATGACTTCATTGTATAGTTAAAATGCGCTATGGAAATGCGCTTATATATTCGCCGCGATGTGCAATTGTGTGAGCACAAAGCCAGTTTTTTTTTAAATCAATGTTAGGTAGGTAAATGGGTGAGAGAAATTCATAAATTTAAATTGGGAATATTTATATACTCTAGATTAAATCTGAGAGTGTATTTTGTTTGCCTTACCGCACGGAGTCGCCATGGGTACAGGAATATTTGTTATTGATCAGAAACCTCGATTTTGAGTGACCGTTTGTCCATCTGTCCAGGGCTGTAGCCATAAGCCCAGCAGAGGCTATACGCAATTGCAGGGCTATAGTAGTCACCGGTGACTGATGTTGCTAAATTTATAAAATCATCAAATCATCAATAATTTAATTTTTTAAATTTTTATTCAACGCAAAATTTTGTATTATCGAATAAAAATGTGATCCCAGTTCTAAAAAAAATTCCGCGTGGTGATCAAAGGGATTGCAGTAGTAATTAAAGTATTTTGCTGACTCTGTATGTCCAGTATTATGGATATTTGAAATCACGTGACTCAAATTAAGTAGATAGCTAAATTTTGGCGAAATGAGTTTGTTAGTATGGGCAGTTCATTGGTAGAATGCACGCCTGCCACGCGAGTTATGAAATTTATCTTTCGTTAATAAAAAAATCAACACAAGTTTTCCTCGTAGTGTTTATTCAAAAATCTCCTTTATACTAACCGGAGTTTAGTCCGGTCCTTCTTCTTTTATAATGTTTACGTACTTATTATCTTAGAATTAAGTGTTGCATGCATTTCAGTTTACTTATCTATTAATTCTACTACTACTACTACAATGGCGCTACAGCCCAAATCGGACCTTGGCCTCCTGACATTCAGGTTCCTTAACATTTTTCATTATTTATTGTGGAAGGGTTGTTAGCCCTTCGCAAAACCCTCTATCTACGAATTTTTAATTTTCGTAGATTGAGGTGACCAAGGTATATCCAAGCAGGCAATGTGCTGAAATTATACATTGCGTCGACCGGGATTTGAACTCCCGACCTTCGCATTATAAGACCAACATACTACCCACTAGGCTACACCCTAGATTATCTATTAATTGGTATCTTAGAACTGAGTGTTTTATGCATTGCATATGAGCCATGCGTGGGACATGGATTGCGGAGGTCTTGAACTTGCGATAAGATATCGATAACATTTCTTGATGAGAAATGTTATGTTATTATCGTACTTCGATGTCTGGGAAAAGAAGGTTAGAGGATTTCTTATCAGAATCTGTTATGTGAGATGTAAGTGTAACTCGCGTGCGGCGTAGGTTCAATTCTCGACTGGTATTTTTTTACAATTTGCTTAAAGTAAATATATCATAACTTCAAATAATTCTTATTCCATGCTTAAGTTGAAAAAATTGCTTGATTAAAAATAAAATCCATTTAAAAGAAAAAATGTTGTTGCCCACAAACAAGAAAAAAAAAACGAGACAAGATTTCCTGTCATTGCAAAATCTGATCTCAGCTCGTCTTGGTAATTATAAAATTAATATACTACATTTCGTTTTATAAATATTTAAAATCATTATTTTTCTAGAATTAATAAGGGAAATAACTAAAGAATCTATCTACAAGAATTCTATTAAATTTTATTTATAATTCAACAATCTTTAAATTTATTTGACATAACCTATCTGGAAATCATGCCGTCCCATGTATTCGTCCACTAAAACGCATCGATCGCCATCGGGACCATCTCAAACATTGCCGACAAATGCTTGTAGGATTTGTAAAAGACCTGATGACAATGATATGGTCCAATGCGTTATTTGTGATGCCTGGTTGCATTTCGGCTGTTTAGATGTTGGGCAATCAATTGCAGATAAAGACTTCGTGTGCTCAAGTGCACCATAGAACCTTTAAGTGACTTGAATCCTCAAACGTCCACCCAAATGAGGCCTGCTGATGACACCCATTCTAAAGTGTTTAAAATTTCTCGAAGCTGATCAAAACGACGAAAGGAACTTCACTCTCAAAAACTAGAGGAAGAACATAACCTCAATCAGCAATATAAAGCCAGGAAATACAAAATCATGGAAGAAGACTCTAACGGCAGCGACGACGAGGAGGAAAGCAAATTATCCGACCCGGACGCAAACGTTAAATTAAATGCAACCAAGGAATGGTAGAAGGAACAAAATAGAGTATCATTAGTGTGTAAGAACGATGTCCAGATAATGTGTGATCCTTGTGTCACAGCTGCTAAATGTCTCTCGTGCAACCCCATTCTCCCAGATCCTTTGGTTAGTGATGTCAATAGGTCATCGAAATTAAGACCTCTAAAATCATATCGAAACATTGGATTCAGTGCCATCAGCATCAAACAACGGTTAGCACTGTGAACAATCTGCCAGTGCTCAGCACACAAATTAGTAATGACAATTTACCGATTGCATTGCCGACATCGCATTCCTACGGTACTGATTTTACTACTCATCTTCCAGTGTCAGTAGTAAATAATTATTCATCGTATTCATGTTGCTGACCAAGTTCTAGCTTCAGTGCCGGATGTCAGCGTTAACGCGCCATATAGCATCTAATACATAGCCGTCGATAAACACATACGCTTCTCATTGTGCAGAACAGCAGCAATCAGGCATGAATCTATACGGTACTCATCATGCAGCAAAACAATCAGGTACGCATTTTTCTTATACATATATTGCACCCAAACGGTACAACCGAGCGCCCAGCTGCCTTGACCGCAAATCGATTGGCGGCCAGGAAAGTGACCTACGGGTGTTCAGCGGGAATCCGATTGAGTGGCTTTTTTCATTAGTGTTACGAAACAACCGAACGAAGAGAATTTGATAAGACTTCAAAGATGCTTAAAAATAAAGGCTCTAGACTCAGTGAGGAGTCGACTTCTTTTACTATACACAGTACCAAACGTAAGTGAGACTTTGCGGCTTTTATACGGGAGACCTGAGGCAATACTCCTGTGCATTTTGCAAAATCTTCGAAGTCAAGCTTCCCCAAAAAGTTGAGCAACTAGATAATATTATTAACTATGCTTTGTCCGTTAAGAGCCTGTGCGCCACCATGGTATCTGGTCTGGTAGCGCATATGTACAATCCATCCTTGTTACAAGAACTTGTTCAAAAACTTCCTGCTCAAATTAAACTGAGCAATTTATAAATAATCAATCGCTCCACCAACTAGAATTACCTTTGGCAACTGGCTCTTTCAATTAGCGCAAGCTGCTAGCGATGTTACTCCGTATCTTGTTGAAAGTTATCCTCAACATGAAGAAAAACGTTCTGGCAGGGCTAGAGGCTATCTCCATACCCATGTTAAAGAAGACGTCTTCAAACGTAATGACTTTTCATCATCATCAATAGCGCGAAAGCCCAAAACGGGCCCTGGCGTCCTGAAGTTGTCGCCTCCAATCGTCTCGATCCAAAGACCGCATCCTCTAGCTGCTAATTTTACTTTATTATTCTAATAATAAAGTATTGTGATCGACACAAGAAAAAAAAAAAACTTTGCTACCCTGAAAAATTTTTTTTCGCGTTTCATGACTAAATTAGCCTAAAAATGCAAAAAAAAAAAATCCGTCCCGCCGTACGCCGTACATATGGACTCATATCTCCGAGACCGCTAAAGGCAGAATGTTCGTTTTTGGGTGGATTGTTGATTGGGTAAGTGAGCTCTATTTTCTAAATTTTGGGGGGTGTTAGGTGGAAGGGGGAGGCGGGGGGAGGGAAAAAGTCGAAAACTAGAAAACTACACTTGCTAATATCTCCACCACGAATGTAGATAGAAAGTTGAAAATCAGTACAGATATAGAGAAGGTTGTGGGACGAACTTAAAAAATAATTTAATTTTTCTATACATTGGCGTTCGAAAAGGGGGGGCTAAAAACAAATTGTCGGCCGAATTGTTTTTTCAGATGATTATGTATATCTTCGAAATTACTGATCGTAAAAAATTTATATTTTGAGACCGTCATGGTGGCATATAGTTCCATCGGAATCAGTTTAGAAAAAGGCTAATTATTGTAAGGGGAAGGGTCAGGGGGGGGGGTGCAAAGAAAAACACTTAAAAATGAATATCTCGACTATCTCTTAAGTTATGTAAATCAAACTTGACACATATATTTAACTATACTTGGAAAATAGAAAAAAAATATAACATGTTGAAATAATAGTAGTGGGAGGAAATGGGGAGCATTTCAAAAATGGCTCACTTTTCAAAATTACAAATCCTTATATCTCAAAAAAGAGTACAGATATCAAATCGAAAATTTGTCAGATTGTAGAACAAATTAAACTAGTTAATTTTGGTAAAAATTTTAAGTTGGGGGGTGTAAGAAGAGGGAGGTGATAAGCAAAAATGTCGAAAATTTTGAGTGATTTTTTTAGGGGTCTGGTAAAAGATACAAAGTTTAAATTTTGCATGTGGATACGTCTATTTGATGTTCATAGAAAAAAAATATTAACTTGATTCATAATTGTTATAAACTGACCCCCCGGGCTAACGTGCACAAGGTGTTTCATGTGCATTGAAAAAAACACATAAACTGAAAATTTTTGAGTGAAATTTTAAGGTAAAAACTTGAAAATTTCCGAAATGCATTTAAAAAAAATCCCTAAATATTTTAAATACTAACTGGTCGAAAACCTTTAAAACTTCTACCCCCTCCCATACAAAATTATTTTTTCGACCATTTTTAAGAAATCAATTACCACCTAACTATTAAAAGATATCAATTGGAAATTTTGTAGAGAAACTTATAAAAATAGTTAAAATTAAATTGCGTCAAAAGTTTTGAAATCGCGCTTGCTCTTCTACCCCCTACCATACAAAAGTATGAATTCGATCAATTTCATTAAATCAACTAATAACCAACAAATTGAAAGCTACGAACTTGAAATTTTATACAATCACCTTACAAGAGAACCGAAATAAAACTACATATCAAATTTTACGATTCCCCTACCTTCTCTTCACCTCCCATACAAATGTTCGGTTTCGCGAATGTAAAATACACCGAATTTTATGAAAATTCTATGCAACTTCGTCTATGAAACACATTCTATACAGAGAATATTGGACGTGATTCAAGCAATTAATTAAAAAGCTATTAACTTCTTCCCACCCTTACTATTACCCCTCCTCCTCCCCTCATAAAAACCCAAACATGCAGAAATAAATGAAATATTGTTAAATTTACAACAGGCCTGCCCAAGAACCCCCTTTCACTTAGTCTTCCCTAACCACTCTAACCTGAATATTGACTTTCCACTCATCCGCAACTTGTCCCAAGAATAATAAGGTTTCGCCCGACTTGTTGGCAGTTTATTTAATATGGCTTTGCTGTCTTCATCAACCGAGTCTTCCCATTGCTTGCGTGGTTTGCCTTTAACAGCACTTTTAGGGATTCTTCTGCCTTCCATTCGCTCTACATGGCCAGCCCATTTCAGTATACCTAGCTTGATGAACGTTGAAGCGTCTGGTTGATGCCACTCATGGTTGTATATTATTCGCTTTTCCGTTCTTTCCTTCACAGGTCCCAAAATTCCCTTTCTTTCGAATGCGTTAACTGCTTTTTTTGAAGTTCGCGTTAATGTCCACGTCTCGCTGCCATAAAAGAGCGCAGGTCGTATAATAGTTTTATAAATCCGCAGATTAATGTCCCTGTGCACTTTCTTGGATTTCGTTATTGAAAGTACCAAATTATACGTCTTATTTGCTAGTATTATCCGTCGTTCGATTTCGTCTGTTTCAACACCTTCCTTTGCTAGATTAGCCCCAAGATATATACACTCTTCAAATTATATTCCGCAATTGTTATGTTTTGTCTGATTGGCGTTCTTCTTCTTGTTTGCGTCATTACTTTTGGGTATATGTATATGGGCTACCGCAATCTGCGATAGGTATAGGGTTGTGCGAAGGGCTACAAGTCGTTCCACAATCGCAACTACCCGATTTGCGCTGTAAAAGAAGAAGAATCTTTCTACCCCCTCCCAAACAAATGCAAAATTTCGAAAATTGTAACTTTTTCTATTTCCATTGGAACTAGTACAGCTAAAATGATTAAATCTTGCTAAAGTTATTCTTATTATAATTGCAATCAATTTTAAAAAACTTATCAACTTCACTTTACTTCTTCTGCCCCCTCCCACACAAATATCACGAATTTTAAAAATTTCAATTAAATTTTAATATTTTTCTACAAAACTAGGAAAAAAAATTTTGAGCAAAGGATACTAATGCAAATAGCATTAAAGACGAAAAATTTTGCAATGATTTGCATACTCCTTCTAACCCCTCCTATACAAATGCATAATTTTTGCAATTGCATTATATCGATTGCCATTGAAAATAAAAAAAAATGGAAACTTAGGATTATGGCAGAATTTGTCCCTTAATATTTGCAATAAATGTTAAAAAAAATATTAAATCGTCGTCATTCCTTCTACCACCTCCCATACAAATTTTTGTTTTAGAAATTCAAGAAAAGCATTTCTCATTCGAACATTTGTGAGCAATCAACTTTAAAATCGGATGGTGACAAGGATGTTGATAAGCAGTTTCATCCGCACCCTTGCACTGTGCATACCACGTGTGGTTTCTTGATTTAAAAGCAGCGACCTCAAAACATTATGAGTATGATTACTTGGGTATTTGGGGCGAAGTGTAAATTTAGCATATTTCTTAAAGGTGAGCACAAAACGTGGCGGTTCGTTCTTGGTTTGTATTGTTAACATTTACCTTCATATAATAATACGTTCCATAGCAAAGTACAAATACGCGGCGATCAATAGCTCTAGCACTTCATTCGTTTATATATGCAAGTTTGCTTGAGGGGGGGGAGGGGGGGTTGAGAAAAATGAATGGTTATGTGCCAATAATTCTTTAATTGGTTTCTCGAATCGCGCTCAAAATTCGCTGAATAGAATTTTAGTTTCATAAACGAAGTAAATTCTGTGAAACTCTCGGTTTATTTTAAATTCTTATAACCATAGTTTTGTATGGGAGGAGATAGAGGAGGTGAGGGAATTGCCAAATTTGTGATGCAGTTTTGTTTAGTTTCTTTTGAAAGGTGTTTGTAAAAAATTTTAAGTTTGTAGCTTTTTTTGTTGTTTATTAGTTGCTTTATTGAAATTGGTCGAAATCATGCTTTTGTATTGGAGGGGGTAGGAGGGCAGATGGGATTCCAAAACTTTTGATGCAGTTTTATTTGAAATTTTAATAGAAGTGTTTGTACATTTTTAAGTTGATTGCTTTATGGCTTGGTGATAATTAGTTTCTTAAAAATGGTCGAAAAGTTATTTTTGTATGTGAGGGGGTAGAAATTTTGGAGGTTTTCGACTAGTTAATATCTTAAACTTTTAAGCATTTCTTTTAAAAAATTTTGAAAATTTTTAAATTTGTAGCTTCAAATTTTACTCAAAAAATGTAAGTTTTTAAATTTTTCAATACACGTGAAACACCGACTGCAGGTTAGGGCCCCTTTTGGTGGATAACAGTTTTGGCTCCAATTAAATTTTTTTTTTCATGTATATCAAATTGATGTTTGCACGTGCATAGACGGACGGACATCCGGTTTTGAGATTTTTGAGCGACAACAAATATTTCTGCTAGTGTGTAGCCTAGTGGGTAGCGTGGTGGTCTACGATATGAAGGTCGCATAATTCCAGCATGCTGCCTGCTTGGGTATACCTTGGTCATCTCAATCTACGAAAATGAAAAATTCATAGATAGAGGATTGTGCGAAGGTCTAACAACCCTTTCACAATAAATAATGAAAAAATTTTAAGGAATCTGAAGGTTGGCAGGCTAAGACCCAATTTGGGCTGTAGTGCCATTGTAGAAGTAGAAGAAGAAATATTTCTGTATTGGCGCCTCTGTGCGAGCATTATTTCTTGGCGTAACAAACTTTAGAGAAAACTTACAATACGTTCAGATTCCATCTAGAGTAAATGTAATCATTGAAAGTTTTCGACATTTTGGTCCAGCACCTCGTTCCCCTTACACCCCCATCTTAAAATTCTTACGAAAATTATAGATCATATAGCTCTACAATTTGATAAAATTTCAACTTAATTCCTGTTTTGAATTTTGAAAAGAGTGCAATTTTTGAGATGCTCCCCATTCCCCAAGTACTATTATGACCAAATTCCATATTGTTTGTATTGTGTTAGTATAGCTTTATACATGTCTTAAGTTGCAATTACTTAAATTAAGAGATTTTTGAAATAATCCTTTTTAAGTGTTTTTCTTTCCACCCGGCTCCCCCTGACCCTCCCCCTAACAAGTATTGGCCTCACTTTTTGTAGATTATAGTGAAACTGTATGCCACTTGATGGTTGCCTGCTTGAGATTATGTACAGCAGTTATCCGATGACCACAAATTCTTCAAATGAAGCGCAAGCTTAATGTGGATAAACTCAGAGATCCCAACAAAAAACTCTAATACACCACCATTCTACGCGAAAAGTCATCCACATTGGTTGAATATGAAATGCGCACACTGGACGCCAATTGGGAGGCAACTAGAAACACTTTTCTAACTACAATCTGTGGGATATGCGCAAAGCGGTGAGAAACCCTGGATGTCGCAAGGCACATGGGACAAGGTTGGCAATCGGAAAAAAACCAAATTGGCAATCATCTCTCAACCCGATGTCAACCAACAAACGCCCGGCCTGAGGCAGAACTAACGCGATGCTCATATACAGATTAAAAAGGCTGTTAGACGCGACAAGAGAAAGGCCATTAAAGATCTGGCAAACAATGCAGTATCTGCGGCTTACCTTGGGGATATGGGTTCACTATTCAAAATCATAAAACAGCTTACGAACAGTAATTTCACCGCCAACCACCTGGTGAGAGATGTCAACGGAACTCTCCTTAATATGAGTGAACACCAGTTGCGGCGATGGAAGCAATACTTCTTCGATATTTTAAACATCTTGTCAGAGGAAGATATTCCAAAAACAGAACAACTACCAAACATCCAACCGCAACAATACTCTATTAGGGACGATCCCCTAGATAAGGAACAGATAGTTTCCGCCATTCGGTCAATGACGGGAAGGAAAGCTCGAGGTATAGACGGACTACCAACCGAACTCCTCAAAGCGGACCCGGACATAACAGCCGATATACTCCTCCCACTCTTTACTGAGGTGTGGAATGAAGGAAGATATCCGACTGAATGAAAGGAGGGCGTCATTGTGAAAATTCCGAACAAGGGCGACCTTCGGGATTGTGGCAATTGGCGTGGTATATGTCTACTTACTGCCGTATCAACAATTATGGCTAAGGTAATTCTCAATAGGATTAGTGATGTCGTCGAGCGCACTCTCGAAGTTTATCAGGCTGGATTCCGTAAAGGGTCGTCTTGTACCGATCACACAAATACCCTACATATAATATCAGAGCAGTCAGCCGAAATAGGTTCGTCACTACATCTCATGTTTGTGATTCGAGAAGGCTTTCGACAGCGTTAAGCAAGATTACATATGGAATGCTTTGCGTAGGAGAGGTATTCCAGATAAGGTCATAGCTATGATTAAAGAATCCTACAAAGATGCAAGGTGTCGCGTCTTGCATAGAGGAGAGCTGTCCAAGAGCTTCGCTGTGCGAACGGGTGTCAGACAAGGCTGCATATTAATGCAGCCTTGTCTGACACCCGTTCGCAGAGGGAAGCTCTCGGACAGCTAATTCACCAGCCCTGTTTCTGGTGGTAATAAATGGCATCTTGAAAGCTCCACTGGAAGGTGGGGAATGTAAAGGTCTTCAATGGAGACTATTTAACATATTACGTCACTTTGATTATGCTGATGACGTGTGTTTGCTTGGACATAACCGTTCGGACTTAGAGTCAAATGTTCGCTCGTTGCATTCTAAATACAAAGAGGCGGGATTGAAAATAAATGTGCGTAAAACCAAGTACATGCACATGGGTTCAAACGCAAGCACACCGATTGTTCTTAACGGACAGGATGTGGAAGAGGTGCAAGAGTTTTGCTATCTCGGAAACATTGTCAGCATGGGCGGCGGAGCCGAAAAGGATGTTTAGGCTCGGCTAAATAAAGCTCGTCAGGCCTTCGGTATCCTTTTCCCCTTCTGGAGGTTAAGAGAGATCTCCCTTCACACGAAGGTGCGAGTTTTTGACGCACGCGTTAAATCCGTGTTGTTATATGGTTTTACTACGTGGAAAGTGACCGTTCGACTTACCAAGAAACTACAGACTTTCGTGAACTAATACCTCCAACGCATTTTAGGAATATTCTGGCCAGAAGTGGTCTCCAACGATGAACTTTGGAGTACAACTGGCCAGACTAAAATAGGTATTGAGATTCAAAAGCGGAAGTGGCAGTGGATCGGTCATACTTTGAGGAAACCAGAGCGAGACATCGCCAAACAGGCTCTGGATTATAATCCTCAAGGAAAACGTCGGGTTGGTCGACCATGTAACACATGGAAGCGAGCAGTTGAGCAGGATGCCAGAGGAATAAACAAGTCCTGGCAACAGCTTAAGGCCGATACTCAGGATCGCGTCTTATGGAAGAGAGTTGTTTCTGTCCTATGCCCCTATAGGGGGTCTTAACAGGAATTTGATTGATTGGGAATGCCACCTCATTAGTCTTAAAATAAGAATCTTTTGGATCAAGTAATTCTGAAGATATAATCATTTGAAAAAAAATGCGGCCGAAAATTTGTTTTTAGTCCCTCCTTTCCGGACACCAATGAAAAAAAAAAAATTTATTTTTAAAGTTTGCCCCACAACCCTCTCTATACCTAGGCTCATTTTCAGTTTCCTATCTGCATTCGTAGTGGAGATATTAGCAAGTGTAGTTTTTGAATATTTCCCTCTTCCTTCCCCCTGATACTCCACAAAATTCAATGGAGCTCACTTATCCAATTAACAATTCACCCAAAAACGAATATTCTACCTACGGCCTC
This sequence comes from Chorisops tibialis, assembly GCA_963669355.1. Classification (NCBI taxonomy): domain Eukaryota; kingdom Metazoa; phylum Arthropoda; class Insecta; order Diptera; family Stratiomyidae; genus Chorisops; species Chorisops tibialis. Next base: position 161,905,511 of record OY770263.1, on the reverse strand, counting down.
GGAGATATCAGTCCATATGTACGGCGTACGGTGGACGGTGTACTGCATTTTTAGGCTAATTTAGTCATAAAACGCGAAAAAAAACTAATTTGAGGGTAGTAAATTTTTGTTTTTTTCTGTGTCGATCACAATACTTTATTATTAGAATAATAAAGTAATACGCTTCTGCCGACGTGAATTTCTCTATTCCGTTCACGCTACGTATTGGATACGCTGGCTAGGAAATAACTCGTTGAGAAGAATTAAAATACTATGACCGCCTGTCTCTCTACGAGAGCAATGAATGAATTGCTGACTTAGATATCTGAAATGTTTATTTGCTTGAGTCTGCTACCAATATATTGCTAGACTATGTCCATATATGCTGATAGTATTGATTTCTTGCTAATGCAATCCATTTCGAAAGTTCTACTTCAAATTAGTACGAAACATTACCTTTTCAAATTTTTTTAATTTCACCAACAGCACAAGCAAAATTTCCTACTCCATTATTTGCTTGAATTGATTGTACGTGAAAGATATTTACGAAACGTATTGAAGCTTCAAGCACGTCGAAATTCCTAAATTTGCAATCACTATAACTTGCGACGAAGTTTCGGTCGCACAGACTTTTCGAAAACGTTTTACACTTTAACGGTAGATATTTAGCTGAGGTGAGAGAAAATAAGAGACGAAATTAGAACTGTATACATTTGCGGACAAGATAGCGACAAATTCGCAAAAGGGAAAATCAGTCAAAATTAATCTTAATTGGCTTCACTTCAAGGCCTTCATTAGTCGAACAAATTGACACATTTTCGAGTTAGTTCCAATTCATGCTACGAAATGGATGCTACGTGCAGAAATCCTTGATATAAAAACCGACGAGATTCCTGTAAGATCGGTGAACAAAGGGCAAGTTTCTACCCCATCCGGTCTCGACTGACTCCTTCGTACTTCATTCCGACCTTCTTTCGCTCTCTGGCTTTTCACAACTGACAATTTACTTCCCTTTTGCCTAAGCTCCAATAGCGAACAGAGAAAGGTATTAGTGCATGCTGGCCGGAGTCCTGAATCCTTATTACAAATAACGACGATGCCATACAAAGAAAAAGTCCTAAATGGACCCCTGAGATCCTTACAAGTTCGATTCAATAAGATACCGTTCACCCCGTTTGTATGAGGCGCGCACGTAGCATAATTTGAAATGGCAAAGAAATAATTCACCATCATTCGGACGAAATTAAACCCTAATGTCCTTTTCGTCCTTACTTCTCGTTGACGATAAGTTTCATCGCTTTTCGTTTTCTTCGACAACTAATGCATTGTGAGTTTCACTCATGTAAAATTGCTTCGAAATCAGTTTGCTATTAGAGTTGATTCCCGGAAGGATTTCATCAGGAACTACTATCCTATACATATGCATGAGGATATATTGTGTCATAGATAAATCAGTGGCTTCACCTGGGAAATTATGATGATTTACATATTGGAAACAAGGATGTGAAATCAGCAGATTGGGCCGAAGAACCGACGACGACGACGATGGTGATGGCAGCGCAAATGTTACGGGGTTGTATTGGGAATTGATTTACACATCTGATTGCTTCGGGGAGACGATTCGAGAGAATCAGCGAAGAGAAACTTTCGTATCGTCCTTGCAGCCGGAGCAGCAGAACAGGACTGCCTGGAGTACGTCAAAGTCGGAAAAATCTCAGGAGAATGTCTCGGAGGAAATGCAAATTTTGCAATTTACATTGTACACCTCTTTTGTCGTTCTGTGAAATAGACGTCGATTGTTTCCTGTCAACCGGTGACTGGCACGTAAGTGCTTCACTCTAAATTAATATAGTTCGCAAACTATTTGCCAATGTACTGATTAATATCAACGCCAAAGGACAAATATCCTTGAAATTTCGAATAAGATACAATTTGAAGGTCTTTGCGTAGAAAGAATTTGCATAATTTGACGTTATCGAAATGTAATCGAGTGCATTCACTTGAATTTTTCATTTTAGCTTTGTATTCGCGATTTTCTGATCCGAATAGATTCGAAGTGAAAATTTGTATTTTGTAATTTTTTTTTAATCAATGTGACTTGCAATAATTATACTCTAGATGAAATCTGAGAGTATATTGTGTTTGCCTTACCGTTTGTAACGCTAAGAAATAATGCTCTCACAGCGCCGCCAAGGGTATAGAAATATTTGTTGTCGCTTAAAAACTTCGATTCCGAGTTGCTGTCTGTCCGTCTGTCCGTCTGTCCGTCTGTCTACAGCATAACTCTCGAACGCTTTGAGCCATCGTGCTGAAATTTGTTGTGTGTCATTTTTAGCAAAAAAGAAACTTTAAGTTCGTGAACGGGCCACATCCCCCCACTCCTTCTACCCCCTCCCATACAAATTTCACGAAATTCCGAAATTTTCAGAAATTGATTTTTCTTTGAAACTATTCAAGCTATCGATTTGAAATTTGGGTCAAAGTATTATGATACAGATTTCATTATTATGACGGAATATTGATTTGATCCCGTCACTCCTTCTACCCCCTCCCATACAAATGCATAATTTTGAAAAATGCAGTTTTTCGATTTTCATTGAAACTAGCAAAGTTATAATAACAAATTTTTGCCAGAATTAATTTTATTATGATTCCAATCAGAATTGAAAAAATTATCAACTTCACCTTCCTCCTTCTACCCCCTCCCATACAAATTTCGCGAAATTTTGAAATTTAAATTAAATTATTTTTCTTCGAAACTGTTAAAGCTATCAACTTGATATTTTGTGTAAGATATAAAAATATAAATATCTATAACGGAAAAAAAATTGTTTTGATCCTTACACTCCTTCTACCCCCTCCCATACAAATGCATAATTTTTGTTAAATGCATTATATCGATTTCCATTAAAACTAGAAAAATTGCAAACTTCAAATTTTGCCACAATTTGTTTTTTAATAGTTGCAATAAATGCTGGCAAAAATTATCAGCTCAACTTCACCCCTTCTACACCCTCCCATACAAATATCTGTATTATAAATTCAAGAAAAGCATTTCTCCTTCGAATATATGAGAGCTATCGACTTTGAAATTGAATCAAAGCATAGTGATAAGGGTAATGATAAGCAGTTTCAAAATCATCTAAAACGTTCCACTTCCTCTGCCACCTCCCATACAAATGCCACAATTTCAGGAAAACTATGTCCAATTTCTTTCAAAATAATGAAAACTAAAAACTTTAAATTCAGCACGAAACATTTTATATGCCATTTTCGGTGTCACATAGGAAAAATGCAAACCCCCCCCCCCCCCCTCAACTTCTACCACCTCCCATGCAAAGTCTCTACTCACTATTCGAAAGAATTTGAGATGACATATTTTCCGGTATATTAAAGTCATTTCCATCTCATCTAGAGTATCATATGATTGGGCATTAAGCCCAATCATAATTCTGTTATGTTTTTTGATTGTGTTTTTTAATTGAAAAACTATCAATCACTAAATTCTTTTTTGGAAAAACTCATATCTCTTGCTTCCTCGTTTCTTTACCTCCATGTAATTGTGATTCAGTTAACGCGCACTAAAATGTGGCTAAGCCCTGTTTTAATTCGTATAGTAAAATTTTGAAGGATTTTCTTGGCCCTAATCCCGCGCACGTTTTATATCTCATTTGCCATTCAGCCACAGGCAATGTGTGAGGTGATACAGATACGGAATTGAAGTTTATTTTTCTCGCAATGTCTAGTAAGAGTCATTAAAGTGCTTGTTGGAGTTTCGTTTATTCAATTCGAATCATAAGCCGAATTCAAAAGTATTTGTGTGGGTACAAGTTGGAAATGAAATATCAAGTGATTCGTAATAAATTATCTTCCTTAATTAAATCGCGGTCTGAGTGGACGTTTTTTTATACCGTCACTTTGGCAATATTTTTTTGCAGTTTTTGGATAAAACGTTTGTTTTTAGTGTTAATATGGTAAATATTTGATAAAAGGTAATTATTCAAAATTTATATTCAAAAAACGTAAGAACTGTGACTAAACATATTTATGCCTTCGTCGTACAACGCGAACTCACAATTTCGGAAAAGGTAGAGTTGAGTAATGTATGGAACAACTAATGTATGGAATAAAGATATTGTTATAGATCTGGCAACCACGCAATATTGATCTTTCCCGAATATGCCAGAACAGTCCCCCAATATGTAAAAAGCCATAATCAAAGATCTAGAACCTTCCAGTATACACCCGACGGAACAGTATACTCCAAAATGTAGGCAATTAAAGATCTAGAACTTTCCCGAATAGTCTAGACACACATCCAACGACACCTGACGGAAGCTTCGAGAATTGAGGAAAAATGGTATAAAAGCACGAAGCTGTCAGACGACAGTCAGTCATTCAGCGACATCTGTGGAAGAACGCGAACCGGTGCAAGAACGCGAACCGGTGCAAGAACGCGATAGAATAATGTCGGTGGTGCCATATAGTGCGAATTAAGTTAAAGTGCGAATTAAGTCAAAGTGCGAATAAATAAATTATCACTTATTTTTAAACGAATTGTGTTTTACTTGAAATTCCGGCAAACCCCTATTTCGCAACAATTGGTGTCAGAAGTGGGATTTCAAGGATAAATTCGGGTTAAAAATCGCGAGTGAAATTAAAATTCTCGAACGAATAATTTTGTGAGAGCGAAAAAGTGAAACTAAAATTCTCGAACGGCCAGTGAGAATTTTGTGAAATCGAATATTCTCGAGTGCTTTAGTGAACAGTGACTTTAATTAGTGAAGTAAATTTAAGTGAATCGCGGAAAAACTGGAAATAATCGGTAGTGAAAATTCCGCGTTATTTAAAGGACTTAAGATTAGCTGAAGAAAGAGCTCGGTAGACGTGAGTTATCTACGACAGCGAGCAAGTCTGAACTTGTCAGCCGTATGATCGAGACACTTGAGGCTGAGGGTGAGGATGCAGATAGTTTTGAGTTCTAAATCAAAGAAGCTCGTGGAGAGGAGTGTTCTGGTACATCGGATGCTCTAACACAGTTAATGCAACAAATGATGAACAAATTAAATCAACAATCAGTGGACATTAAACAACAATCACTGGACATTAAACAACAATCAGCTGTGACAACGGACACGCATCAGCCATTAGACCAACAAAGTCAGCTGTCAGCGGACTTTAATGAAAAAACATAAAAGAATTATGATACTCTAGATGAAATGAGAAAGATTTCAATGTACCGGAAAATATGTCACCTCCAATTCTTTTAAATAATTAATAGTGACTTTTGTATGGGAGGTGGTAGAAGGACAGGAGGAAGGTTTGTAATTTTTAGATATGACACCTAATGTGGTATGCAAAATATTTTGTGCTGAATTTAAGGTTTGTAGCTTTCATTATTTTCAATTGGACATAGTTTTCCTGAAATTGAGGCATTTGTATGGGAGGTGGCAGAGGAAGTGGAGCGTTTAAGATGATTTTGAAACTGCTTATCATCATCCTTATCACCGCGCTTTGATTCAATTTCAAATTCGATAGTTCTAATATATTCGAAGAAGAAATGCTTTTCTTGAATTTATAATACAGATATTTGTATGGGAGGGGGTAGAAGGAGTGAAGAGGAGCTGATAATTTTTTTTAGCATTTATTGCAATTATTAAAAAACAAATTCTGGCAAAATTTTAAGTTTATACTTTTTCTAGTTTTAATGGAAATCGATATAATGCACTTAACAAAAATTATACATTTGTATGGGAGGGGGTAGAAGGAGTGTACGGATCAAAACACATTTTTTTCTCATTATCGATATTTCTATTTTTATACTTAATGCAAAATATGAAGTTGATAGCTTTAACAGTTTCGAAGAAAAATATTTTAATTTTAATTTCAAAATTTTGTGAAATTTGTATGGGAGGGGGTAGAAGGAGTCAAGTGAAGTTGATAATTTTTTCAATTCTGATTGGAATTATAATAAAATTAATTTTGGCAAAAATTGGTTTTTGTAACTTTGCTAGTTTCAATGAAAATCGAAAAACTGCATTTTTCAAAATTATGCATTTGTATGGGGGTAGAAGGAGTGACGGGATCGGATCAATATTCCGTCATATTAATGATATCTATATCATAATACTTTGACTCAAATTTCAAATCGATAGCTTAAATAGTTTCAAAGAAAAATCAATTTCTGAAAATTTCGGAATTTCGTGAAATTTGTATGGGAGGGGGTAGAAGGAGTAGGGGGATGTGGCCCATTCACGAACTTGAAGTTTCTTTTTTGCTAAAAATAACACACAACAAATTTCAGCACGATAGCTCAAAGCGTTCGAGAGTTATGCTGTAGACAGACGCACAGACGGACAGACAGCAACTCGGAATCGAAGTTTTTGAGCGACAACAAATATTTCTGTACCCTTGGCGGCTCTGTGCGAGCATTATTTCTTAGCGTTACAAACGGTAAGGGAAACACAATATACTCTCAGATTTCATCTAGAGTATAATTAGATCAGACCTCAAGGGACCTCAACCAAAAATTGGAGCTGCAAAATAATAAAAGAGACACCATGGGTAAGGCAATAGAAGAAAACGTAGAGAAGAAACTTCGAATCTTCGAAGGACAAATTACGGAAAAGACATCCGGGATTGTAGAAGAACAACTGGAACGCCTAAAACGAGACTTCGATAACGTGAAAGCGACTGAGTCATCAAGACAGAACACGTTACGCACAAGGGTCTCAAAGCTCCAATCTTCGGTGGACAAAGACCGTGGGCTATTTATAAGACCCAATTTGAAGCCGCCGCAAGAAACAATCATTGGAATGATCTGGAACGAGAAACGACTCTTATGTTGGCGCTAAGAGGTCCACCAGCAGAGGTTCTTCAAACGATTCCGCAGGAGCAACAACAAGATTTATCAACGTTAGTCCAGACATTGGATCTTCATTACGGCAGTGACCACATGCGAGAGATCTACAAAACTCAACTGTACAACCGAACCCAAAAGAATGGTGAAACACTTCAAGAGCTGGCACGCGATATTGAACGTCTCACACTATTATCGCTGCCCAATTCGCAAACAGAGCAACGCAACGACACAGCTGTTTTCGCATTTAACAATGCTGTACAGGACAGAGAGCTGCAACAGGCATTGAAATTGGCAGGTAAGAAAACGATTGGCGAAGCGTTAGTATATGGGCTGACGTTCGAAGCTGCCAAGCAAAGCTCGCGGAATAATTATCGAGTCCGAGAAATAGCAGAAGAGTGTGTGTGTCAGAGAGTAGAGTACACCACGCCGAGCGAAGAATCTGGTGCCCCCCGATGCTGAAATTGTGGACAGGCAGGACACTTAAGACGCGACTGCCGCAAACCCAGAAAAGCGATCAACTATTGTTCCGGCTGCGCTGCCAAACAAAGGGGCGAACCGTCACGAGAGTACGCTTCGCCTAATGACAGTCCGGGAAACGAGTAAAGGCCAACTTCATTTGGCAGAAGTTGGCTGGTGGAATCGACGCCCCTGGAACCATCATCGCAGTTTCTCGACTACATTGTTGTGAAAACGACTTATGCATGAATGGTCGAGTCGGCAAATTAAACTGCAACATAACAGTCGACACGGCCGCAACACGATCTGTGCTAAGATCTGACCTCGTAGACCGTACTTGGCTTCACAACACCAGGAAGTACGCGCTTCGCACTGCTTCAGGAGAAACTACAACGGTCCATGGAGAAATTGCTCGTGACATACAGCTTAGGGATTTGACCTTCTCGCATGTATTCGTGGTAGCTGACATTACCGATGAGTGTATCCTTGGAATGGATTTTCTGAAACCACACGGTATCCAGCTGAACTTAGGACAACGAATAATGAAGTGGCGGAATATCGAAATCCCGATGGAAATAACGTCCTCTAACACAACAAAGCTGCGAGTTGTATTGTGCGAAGATGCGGATATTCCAAAGTCATCTGAGAATGTTATTTGGGCAGAGCTCGATGGTGATCCCGGGAACCACCGATTCTACCTCATAGAACCGGAAACAACACCTGCATTACGAAGTCTAATACTAGGAAAAACACTCGTGAAAAGGAATGAGAAGATGATGGTACCAATAAGAGTCCTCAACGTTTTGGACAGCATTACCAGCGTAAAGAAAGGAGATGTAATTGGCAGCTGTGAACCAATATCGGCGGTGACGAGTATCGACAAGGCAGAACTACATGACGTACCCTCTAAAAATAAGCAAAGAAGGAAGGACAATGTAACATCAACACTTCTTCAGTCAAGCAACCTTAGAGGAGAACAACACAAGCAAGCAGTAGATCTAATCGAAGGATTCAGCGACGTCTTTTCCACCGGTGATGACGACTATGGCAGAACAAACTTAGTGAAACATCGCATACATACCGGAAGTGCTACACCGATACGTCAACCCCCAAGGAGAGTACCATTAGCGAAACAAGGAGAAGTCAATTCAATGGTCAAAACTATGGAGCATCAGGGAATCATCGAAGAATCAAAGAGCCCGTGGATATCGCCAGTGGTGCTGGTAAAGAAGAAGGACGACTGTACCCGTTCTAGTGGGGACTACAGGCAACTGAATGATGTTACGAAAAAGGATAGCTATCTACTCCCTAGAATCGACGATATCATGGACACCCTGAATGATGCTAAATGGTTCTCAACGTTGGATCTGAAAAGTGGTTACTGGCAAGTGGAGATAAAAGATAGAGAGAAAACAGCATTCTCTGTCGGCAGTGGACTGTAGCAATTCATCGTAATGCCATTTGGCCTGTGCAATGCTCCAGCTATGTTTGAAAGACTAATGGAATTCGTTTTGCGTGGCCTGAGTTGGAGAACTTGTCTCGTTTACCTGGATTATGTGATCTTTACCGGCAGAACATTCAAGGAACATCTAAAAAATCTACAGGAAGTCTTCCAGCAACTGCGAGCGGCAAAATTAAAGCTGAGTCCGAAAAAGTGCACTTTGTTTAGTGCAGAAGTCAAGTACTTGGGTCACATCGTTTCAGCTGATGGCGTAAAGACGGATCCGGAGAAGATACTGGCGGTAAAAAATTGGCCTACTCCGAGTGATAAACACCAGTTGCGCAGCTTGCTAGTCTTAGCGACATATTACCGTCGATTTGTAAAAGACTTTGCCAACACGGCAAAATTTCTGCATCAATTAACAGAAAAAGGAAAGCCATTTACATGGAGTCAACAGTGCCAGGAAGCATTCGAGAGGATAAAAGACCAACTCTGCGACTCCCCAGTTCTGGCGTATCCAAAACCAGGTCACGGTTTCATCATAGACACTGACGCCAGCAATGTCGGTCTCGGAGCAGTACTATCACAAGGGATCGACGGGCAGGAGAGAGTGCTATCATACTACAGCCGAGTACTCTCAAAATCAGAAGGGAACTATTGCGTAACTCGCCGAGCGCTATTAGCCATTGTAGAAGCAACGAAACATTTTCACAAATATCTCTATGGTCAAAAGTTCCTTCTTCGAACGGATCACGCATCGCTTAAATGGCTACTTCAGTTTAAGAACCCCGAAGGCCAAGTAGCCAGATGGATCGAAAGGCTCGAGTCCTACGATTTTGAAATTGTTCACCGAAGAGGAAGAATTCACGGTAATGCCGATGTGCTTTCACGTCGTCCTTGTCCACTGTCTAGAAGGGAAAGAAGCCGGAGAAACCATTCAGAGGATAACGACCGAACCAAAGGATGAATGGAATCAGCAAGAACTGGAAGATGCCCAACGTAAAGATCCAGATATTTCACCGATCATGGCATGGAAGGGCGAAATGAAACAGCTTGAGTGGAAGGACATCTCACAATTCAGCGACATCCTAAAGTATTATTGGGCACAATGGAACTCCCTTCACCTAGACGGCGGATTATTAAAACGAAAATGGGAAAATGGTGAAGGAAAATCGTATCACATGCAAACCATCGTGCCGCATTCTAAAGTCGAGGAGGTTTTGAAGGAATATCATGGAGGTACCTCCGGTGGGCATTTGGGTGTAAATAGAACCTTGGCAAAGATACGAGAAAGGTTTTATTGGATCCATCTCCGAGATCATGTCGAAAATTGGTGCCGGACTGGGATCAGCACATCCCTCTATTTCTAATAGCCTACAGAACATCTGTACATTCAACAACAGGAGAAACTCCCTCCCGAGTCATTTTCGGTAGAAATATTCGAGTCCCTGCGGAACTAATGTTTGGAGTGCCACCAGACCAACCAACCAATGCCTAAGATTACGTCTCGGATCTTCGATGTCGACTAAAGACAATTTATAACCTGGTCAGAGATAAAATTGATTTGGCGACTGACCGCATGAAGACGAGGTATGATCAACGGGCGAATTCATCAGGATTCCAAGAGGGCGATTTGGTTTGGTTATACAATCCCAAACGACAGAAGGACAGATCGCCGAAACTACAGCGCAACTGGGAAGGCCCTTACCAGATCATCAACCGGTTAAATGATGTCGTCTATCGGATTCAACTACATCAAAAACCTCGTACTAAAATGAAAGTGGTACATCTCGACCGACTAACAAAGTACCATGATGCCATTGAGGAAGTGAACGACTCTGTTCGGGACGAACAGGGACTAAGGAGAGGGTAATGTTATAGATCTGGCAACCACGCAATATTGATCTTTCCCGAATATGCCAGAACAGTCCCCCAATATGTAAAAGGCCATAATCAAAGATCTAGAACCTTCCAGTATACACCCGACGGAACAGTATGTAGGAAATTAAAAATCTAGAACTTTCCCGAATAGTCTAGACACACACCCAACGACACCTGGCGGAAGCTTCGAGAATTGGGGAAAAATGGTATAAAAGCACGAAGCTGTCAGACGGCAGTCAGTCATTCAGCGACATCTGTGGAAGAACGCGAACCGGTGCAAGAACGCGATAGAATAATATCGGTGGTGCCATATAGTGCGAATTAAGTTAAAGTGCGAATTAAGTCAAAGTGCGAATAAATAAATTATCACTTATTTTTAAACGAATTGTGTTTTACTTGAAATCCCGGCGAACCCCTAGCTCGCAACAATATTATTGGGAGTACAAGTTGAAAACCGCCGTTTTTTTTTTGTTTAAATTTGAGCCGTTATTGTGCAAAAATAGATAAATATTTATTATTCAAAAAAAAATCCATCGCTAGCCACAACTTTTCCCATCTTTCTGGCAGTATACGGCTTCCGTGACGAAAAAATTGTTCTTTTTTTGAGCCGTTAAACGAATCGAACTAATTTTTGGCTTCTTCGTAAGAACGGAAGTGCTGCTCAGCTAGGCTATGTTTCATTGATCGGAATAGGTGGTAGTAGAAAGGGGCGATGTCCGAAAAACACGGTGAACGGGGGAGGATGTCCCAGTTCAGTGTTTCGAGGTAGGTTTTTACAACGTGAGCAACATGTGGCGAGCGTTGTCGTGCAGCAAAATCACTTTGTCGTATCTCTTCTCGTATTGCGGCCGTTTGTTCTTCGCTACTCGGCTCAAACGCATTAGTTAGTTTTTGTAGCAATCTCCCGTGATAGTTTCAAACAGTTCCAGCAACTCATAATACACCACTCTGAGCTGGTCCCACCAAATACATAGCATGATTTTCGAGACAAGGATGTTGAGCTTAGCCGTCGATATTGATGCATGGCCGCGGTATACCCACGATTTTTTTTCCAAGTGGCATACATTTTCCTTCATACATTTGGTGTATAACCGCACAAACCACTGAGACCGAGGCATCTACTGTTATGTAATGTTGATTCCGCATTTCTCGCCAGATGAGCTAGCAATGTTGCATTTACTAAATTAGCTTTGCAGTTATTGAACGCTTTCTCACCATCTTCATTCCACTTTATGATAGTTTGAAAATTTTTCTTGTTGCCGGTTATAAATTGTTGTTCTTTGATTTTTGATTGCGTCAGGAATGAAATGTCTATCGAAATTGATCATCGTTAAAAATCGTTTCAGTTCGCTGGACTTTTTCGGAAGTTGAAAATTTTTAATAACGTTCACTTTTTCTGGGAGTGGTTTAACGTCATATTTGGTTATTAGATGACCAAGAAACTTAACGCTTTCCTTTCCGAACGTACATTTTGCGATATTTATGATAAGACCATGATCCTTTAATCGTTGAAAAACTTTCTTTATATTTGGTGATATGCTCTTTGTAAATACAACGTAGAAAATATTTTTCTTCCATTAAGTATGTTCGAAAAATCTTGGATGATGGGCATTGGATACCTAATAATCGGTAATCCCCACTTTTTTTCTTGACCCTTTGTAGCAGACTGGCCCAGTTGCTTTTACTTGGTCGGCAGATTCCATGTTCCATTAGATACTGAAATTAATTTTTAGCTGCTTCGAGTTTTTTTCGAATCTAAATGCCGTGGGTGTGAGAATACAGGAGGTTCTTTTGTTTGAATATGATGTGTCACTGTTGTCTTTGTCTTTTCCTAAGATCTGAAAGAATTGTAATGTTTTTGAATTGTTCCAATAATGTCGCAAAAGGATTCTTAGCATCGAATGTTGTAATTCCGATGGACTCTGAAATGCTTGCCAAGTATTTTGTTTCTAATTTGGTTTTAGAATCGATGACCTCTTTTAAAGTCAATTAAAAGATCGTGATGTTCGATGAAATCAGTTCCGATTATTGGCATTTTAACATCTGCTATAATAAATGTCTATAGGTATGGTCTTCGTATCCCGAGATTTAGTACTAAACGTTTTTCTCCAAATACTTTAATTTCTGTACCATTTGCGGTATACAATTTTGTTGCGTTTGTCGTAAGTGGTTTGAAATTTTTGTTCGGAGGCAAAAAAAAACATAACAGAATTATGATTGTGCTTAAAGCCCAATCATATGATGCTCTAGATGAGATGGAAATGACTTTAATATACCATAAAATATGTCATCTCAAATTCTCTCGAATAGTGAATAGAGACTTTTGCATGGGAGGTGGTAGAAGTAGAGGGGGAGGTTTGTATTTTTCGTATATGACACCGAACATGGCATGCAAAATGTTTTTTGCTGAATTTACAGTTTTTAGTTTTCATTATTTTTAAAGAAATTGGTCATAGATTTTCTGAAACTGGGGCATTTGTATGGGAGGTGGCAGAGGAAGTGGAGCGTTCAAGATGATTTTGAAACTGCTTATCATCACCCATATCACCATGCTTTGATTCAATTTCAAAGTCGACAGCTCTCATATACTGAAGGAGCAATGCTTTTCTTGAATTTATAATACAGATATTTATATGGGAGGTGGTAGAAGGAGTGAAGCGGAGCTGATAATTTTTTCTCACACTTATTTCAATTATTAAGAAAAAAATTCTGGCAAAATTTGAAGTTTGTACTTTTTCTAGTTTGAATGGAAATCGATAAAATGCATTTAACAAAAATGCATTATGCATTTGTATGGGAGGGGGTAGTAAGAGTGTACGGATCAAAACAAATTTTTTTCGTATTATTAACATTTCTTTTTGTATACTTTATACAAAATATCAAGCTGATAGCTTTAACAGTTTCGAAGGAAAATAATTTAATTTAAATTTCAAAATTTCGTGAAATTTGTATGGGAGGTGGTAGAAGGAGTGATGTGAAGATGATAATTATTTTTAAAATAAATTGCAATTATAGTAGAATTAATTCTGACAAAATTTCGTCTTTTCAGTTTTACTAGTTTCAACGAAAATCGAAAATTTGTATTTTTCAAAATTGTCCATTTGTATGGGAGGGGGTAGAAGGGGTAAGGGGATCAGGTCAATATTCCAAGATATTAATGGCATCTATATCATAATACGTTGACCTAAATTTAAGGTCGATAACTTAAATAGTTTCAAAGAAAAATCAATTTCTTATTATTTCGAAATTTCATGAAATTTGTATGGGAGGGGGTAGAAGGAGTGGGGGAATGTAGCCTATTCTCGAACTTAAAGTTACTTTTTTGCTAAAAATGACACACAAAAATTTTTAGCACTATAGCTCAAAGCTGTCGAGAGTTATGCTGTAGACAGACGCACAGACGGACAGACAGACAGACAGACAGACAGACAGACAGACGGTCACTCGGAATCGAGGTTTTTGAGCGACAACAAATATTTCTGTACCCTTGGTGGCTCTGTGCGAGCATTATTTCTTAGCGTTACAAACGGTAAGGCAAACATAATATACTCTCAGATTCCATCTAGAGTATAAAAATATCTGCACCGGTGTCGATTAAAAACTTCTGTAGATTTTCTTTATCGTATACTTGGAGACGATTAACAGAATGTTGTGCTACGTTCATTGTCACCGAATGACGTTGGTTTATTAGTTTTTTGGAGACTGAAATTTACACAAACTTTGACACTTCGTAGCTTTTTCGCCGAATTTAAAATGATACCAACAAGTATCAAATTGTTTTTTGGATGGCGTGGAATTTCGTTGTCGAAGCTAGGATGTAGCCTAGTGGGTAACGTATTGCTCTACAATGTGAAGGTCGTGAGTTCAAATCCCGGTCGATGCATAATTCAAGCAAAATGCTTGCATGGATATACCTTGGTTACCTCAATCTACCAAAATGCAAAATTCGTAGATGGAGGGCTAACAACCCTTCCAAAATCAATAATGAAAATGTTAAGGAACCCGAAGGTCAGGGGGCCAAGGCCCAATTTGGGGTGTAGCGCCATTGAAGAAGGAATTTCGTTGTACGCTTCTTGACCTGGATCGATTGCGCGAAAAACGAGCAAGTTTTTGTAACTGCTTAGTTAGCTCATCAACTTTGCGTTCCACCGAAGATTGAGTTGAGTTGAGCGAAGATATTGATGCAGTCGACGTACATGAAACTGCTGCTGCTATTTGCTGATATCCTATTACTTCAAAGATTTTATCTGCCTGTTTAACGAGCGAGTTTAGTGAGCTATCGTTCGCTACCAAAACCATTTGGACACTTGAGGGTAAGCACTTCAACCAAATATGCTTGAAAAGGTCCTCACTAACTGAAGTTCCTCGAAGTTGTTTCATTTCAATAAAAAGATGTGATGGTTTTTTGTTGCCGAGATCTAATTCCGACAAAAGCTTCTGCATTTTCTTACACTCAGAATCAGAGTAGCAGTCTATTATTTGTTGTTTAACCATTTGATATTTCTGCGTAAATGGTTCGCTGGCTGGTATCTGAAGTAAGACGTTGGGTGTTGGGGTCACTAAAAATTTTATTAATTTTGAATAGTGACTCTAATTGTCTGAATCACAGCTCCGGTTGTTCCGGAATAAAGTCAATAGCTTGAATCTGATTGCTGTTTGCTCGTATTCCTGTGCTTCGTATTAACTAATTTTACTAACTAAGGCACCGTTGTTTTTCTTCAATAAACTACAATTGTACACAGTTTTTTACCTCACAAAGGTCACCCATAATGGGATTTCAAATAAAAACATATTTTATTAATGTTTTTCTTTTGAGGATTTATTTAATGTTTTACTTTTAATGCTTTTAGGAATACTAAAATAATTTATAGCTTAATGTCACTATTTACCTTCCCCATGCCTACTATGCATTCACCATAAGTACTTTGCTCGTTTGATTCAACAACACCACGTTTTAGTTAAGGCAAAGATCGGACTTCGCTTGAACTTTTTAAATGCTGAAAAAAGCGTGGAATATAATTAGTTTAAAGAAATAAATCTCATGTTGATACTGTAACTCTATATAATTGCATAAGATAGAGGACTGCCAAATGCGATTTTGGAGGAATCGTTAATTACTTTTTTATTCTAATAATAAAGTATTGCGATCGACACAGAAAAAAAAATTTGCTACCCTGAAATTTTGTTTTTTCGTGTTTCATGACTAAATTAGCCTAAAAATGCAAAAAAAAAAAATATGTCCCGCCGTATGTTGTCCGCCGTACGCCGTCCACCATCCGCCATACATATGGACTCATATCTCCGAGACCGTTAAAGGTAAAATGTTCGTTTTTGGACAAATTGTTAATTGGGTAAGTGAGCTTGAATTTCTAAATTTTGGAGAGTGTTAGGTGGAAGGGGAGGCGGGGAGAGGGAAAGAGTCAAAAGCTTCACTTGCTAATATTTCCACCAGGAATGCAGATAGGAAGCTGAAAATCAGCAGAGATATAGAGAAGGTTGTGGGACAACCTACAAATTGGCGTCCGAAAAGTGGGGGCTAAAAACAAATTGTCGGCTGAATTGTTTTTTCAAATGATTATATCTTCATTGTTTATTGTTTATTTATTAATCATAACAAGATAGATTGCTTAATTTAATTTATTTTAATATATCCTAATATATTTAAATTTACCTTAATTAATTAAACATAATTTTATATACATATATGATATATGATAGACACTGGTGGAAAGGTTAAGCGGGATGTGGGCATAAAAAAACGGAGCGTAGTCTCAGTTTATATGTCAGCTTATTTATTGGAGGTGAATAGTGGGCGCTTACTTATCATAAAAAATTCATATTTTAGGACCATTAATGCGGCATATAGCAATTGGCAAATTTTGAATTGGGTGGTGGGGAGGGGAGGGAGGTGGTAAGCAGAAATGTCCAAAATTTTGAGTAATTTTTATAGGGCTCTGGTGAAAGATACAAAGTTTAAATTTTGCATTAGGATACATCTCTTTGATATACATAGAAAAAAAAATAATTTTTTCCACAATTGTAATAACGTGCAAAAGGTGTTTCATGTGCATTGAAAAAAAACATAAGCTGAAAATTTTTGAATGAATTTTTAATGTAGGAACTTGAAAATTTGCAAAATGTACGCTATTTAAAAAAAATCCTTAAATATATGAAATACTAACTGGTCGAATATCTTTAAAACTTCTATCTCCTCCCATACAAAATTATTTTTTTGACCAATTTCAAGAAATCAATTATCACCTAACTATTTAAAGCTATCAATTTAAATTTAAAAATAAAATAAACTGCCAACAAGTCGGGCGAAACTTTATTATTCTTGGGACAAGTTGCAGATGAGTGGAAAGTCAATACGCAGGTTAGAGTGGTTAGGGAAGGCTAAGTGAAAGGAGTTCTTGGGCAGGGCTGTTGTCAATTTAACAATATTTCATTCGTTTCTGCAAGTTTGGGTTCTTATGAGGGGAGGAGGAGGGGTAAAGGTGGGTGGACGTTAATAGCTTTTTAATTAATTGCTTGAATCACGTCCAATATTCTCTGTATAGAATGTGTTTCATAGACGAAGTTGCATAGAATTTTCATAAAATTCGGTGTATTTTACATTCACGAAACCGAACATTTGTATGGGAGGGGGTAGAGAATGTAGGGGAATCGTAAAATTTGTGACGCAATTTTATTTCCTTTCTCTTGTAGTGTGCTTGTACAAAATTTCAAGTTCGTAGCTTTTAATTTGTTGGTTATTAGTTGATTCAATAAAATAGGTCGAAATGATACTTTTGTATGGGAGGGGGTAGAAGGGTAAGCGCGATTGCAAAACTTTTAAAGTAATATCATTTCAATTATTTTTATAATTTTTTGTGCAAAATTTGAAATTAGTAGCTTTTAAGAATTAGCTGATAACTGATTTCCTAAAAATGGTCGAAAAAATAATTTTGTATGGGAGGGGGTAGAAGAGGTAGGGGAATCGCAAAATTTGTGACGCAGTTTTATTTTTTTTTCTCTTTTAAGCTGCTCGTACAAAATTTCAAGTTCGTAGCTTTTAATTTGTTAGTTAGCAGTTGTTTTATTGAAATTGGCCGAAATCGTACTTTTGTATGGGAGGGGGTAGAACGGCAAATGCGATCTCAAAAATTTTGACGCAGTCTATTTCAGCTATTTTTAAATGATTTTGTGCAAAATTTCAAATTGATAGCTTTTACCAATCAGGTGATAATTAATTTCTTAAAAATGGTCGAAAAAATCATTTTGTATGGGAGGGAGTAGAAGCTTTCAAGGTATTCGACCAGTTAATATTTCATTCTTTTAGAGATTTTTTTTTAATACATTTCGCAAATTTTCAAGGTTCTACCTTCAAATTTCATTAAAAAATTTTCAGTTTATGTGGTTTTTTCATTGCACATGAAACACCTTGTGCACGGTAGTCCAGGGGGGTCGATGCATGACAATTGTGGAGTTTTTATTATTTTTTCTGTATGGACAACAAATAGATGTATCCACATGGAAAATTTTAATTTTTTATCTTTCACCAGAGCCCTTAAAAAATCACTCAAAATTTTCGACATTTTTGGTTATCACCTCCCTCCCCTTACACCTCCCGACGTAAAATTTTTACCAAATTTAAAAACTACTTAGTTCTACAATTTGGCATAATTTTAATTTGATATCTACACTCAATTTTGAATTATAACGATTTGAAATTTTGGAAAGTGCATCATTTTTGAAATGCTCCCCATTTCCCCCCACTACTATTTTTTCCAAATGTTATATTTTACTTTATTATTTTAATAATAAAGTATTGTGATCGACTTGGGAAAAAAAAAAATTTGCTACCCTGAAATTTTGTTTTTTCGCGTTTCATGACTAAATTAGCCTAAAAATGCAAAAAAAAAAATACATCTGTCTGTACGCCGTCCGCCGTCCGCCGTACGCCGTACGCCGTACGCCGACGTGTACGCTCAGCGCACATTAACTCCCAAACCCTTCAAGATAGAAAGTTCATTTTTAGGGGGATTGTAGATAGTTGCGGATCTCAGGCGGATACTCATTTTGGAGGGTGTACGGGTTCAGGGGGAGGCGGGGGGAGCGTTTAAACCGAAAAATACGAATTCAAATATCTCAACCATGGTAACAGCTAGGAAGCTAAAATTCAACATACATATAGAAGGGTTTGTGGGACAACTTTTAAAAATAATTTAATTTTTTTATCCATTGGGGTGCGAAAAGGGGGGGCTAAGAACCAATTCTCGGCCGAATTTTTTTTTCAAATGATTATATCTTCGAAAATACTTACCACAAAAAATTGATATTTTGAGAACATTAAGCTGGCATATAGGTCCACTAGAATCAGTTTAGGTAAAAGCTAATTATTGTAAGGGGGAGGGTCAGGAGGGGTGCAAAGAAAAACACTTAAAAATTAATATCTCGGCTATTTATTAAGCTATGTAATTGAATCTTAGAACCTATATTAATCTATACTAGAGAAATACGAAAAAAATATAACATTTGGAAAAAATAGTAGTGGGGGGAAATGGGGAGCATTTCAAAAAGGATGCACTTTCCAAAATTTCAAATCGTTATAATTCAAAATTGAGTGTAGATATCAAATTAAAATTATGCCAAATTGTAGAACTAAGTAGTTTTTAAATTTGGTAAAAATTTTACGTCGGGAGGTGTAAGGGGAGGGAGGTGATAACCAAAAATGTCGAAAATTTTGAGTGATTTTTTAAGGGCTCTGGTGAAAGATAAAAAATTAAAATTTTCCATGTGGATACATCTATTTGTTGTCCATACAGAAAAAATAATAAAAACTCCACAATTGTCATGCATCGACCCCCCTGGACTATCGTGCACAAGGTGTTTCATGTGCAATGAAAAAACCACATAAACTGAAAATTTTTTAATGAAATTTGAAGGTAGAACCTTGAAAATTTGCGAAATGTATTAAAAAAAAATCTCTAAAAGAATGAAATATTAACTGGTCGAATACCTTGAAAGCTTCTACTCCCTCCCATACAAAATGATTTTTTCGACCATTTTTAAGAAATTAATTATCACCTAATTGGTAAAACCTATCAATTTGAAATTTTGCACAAAATCATTTAAAAATAGTTGAAATAGACTGCGTCAAAATTTTTGAGATCGCATTTGCCGTTCTACCCCCTCCCATACAAAAGTACGATTTCGGCCAATTTCAATAAAACAACTGCTAACTAACAAATTAAAAGCTACGAACTTGAAATTTTGTACGAGCACCTTAAAAGAGAAAAAAAATAAAACTGCGTCACAAATTTTGCGATTCCCCTACCTCTTCTACCCCCTCCCATACAAAATTATTTTTTCGACCATTTTTAGGAAATCAGTTATCAGCTAATTCTTCAATCAATCAAATTCCTGTTAAGACCCCCTATAGGGGCATAGGACAGAAACAACTCTCTTCCACAAGGTGCGATCCTGAGCATCGGCTTTAAGCTGTTGCCAGGACTTGTTTATTCCTCTGGCCTCCTGCTCAACTGCTCGCTTCCATGTGTTACATGGTCGACCAACCCGACGTCTTCCTTGAGGGTTATAATCCAGAGCCTGTTTTGCGATGTTTTGCTCTGGTTTCCTCAAAGTATGACCGATCCACTGCCACTTTCGCCGTTGAATCTCAATACCTATTTTAGTTTGGCGAGTTGTACTCCAAAGTTCGTCGTTGGAGATCACTTCTGGCCAGAATATTCCTAAAATGCGTCGGAGGCATTGGTTTACGAAAGTCTGTAGTTTCTTGGTAAGTCGAACGGTCACTTTCCACGTAGTACAACCATATAACAACACGGATTTGACGCATGCGTCAAAAACTCGCAGCTTCGTGCGAAGGGAGATCTCTCTTAACCTCCAGAAAGGGGAAAGGATACCGAAGGCCTGACGAGCTTTATTTAGCCGAGCCTCAACATCCTTTTCGGCTCCGCCGTCCATGCTGACAATGCTTCCGAGATAGCAAAAATCTTGCACCTCTTCTACATCCTGTCCATTAAGAACAATCGGTGTGCTTGCGTTCGAACCCATGTGCATGTACTTGGTTTTACGCACATTTATTTTCAGTCCCGCCTCTTTGCATTTAGAATGCAACGAGCGAACATTTGACTCTAAGTCCGAACGGGTATGTGCAAGCAAACACACGTCATCAGCATAATCAAGGTGACTTAAGATGTTAAATATTCTCCATTGAAGACCTTTACCTTCCCCACCTTCCAGTGCAGCTTTCAAGATGTCATTTATTACCACCAGAAACAGGGCTGGTGATAATATGCAGCCTTGTCTGACACCCGTTCGCACAGGAAAGCTTTCGGACAGCTCTCCTCTATGCAAGACGCGACACCTTGCATCTTCGTAGGATTCTTTAATCATAGCTATGACCTTATTTGGAATACCTCTCCTACGCAAAGCATTCCATATGTAATCTCGCTTAACGCTGTCGAAAGCCTTCTCGAAGTCCACAAACATGAGATGTAGTGGCGAACCCATTTCGGCTGACTGCTCTAATATTATCCGTAGGGTATTTGTGTGGTCGGTACAAGACGACCCTTTACGGAATCCAGCCTGATAAACTTCGAGAGTGCTCTCGACGACATCACTAATCCTATTGAGAATTACCTTAGCCATAATTTTTGATACGGCAGTAAGTAGACATATACCACGCCAATTGCCACAATCCCAAAGGTCGCCCTTCTTCGGAATTTTCACAATGACGCCCTCTTTCCATTCAGTCGGATATCTTCCATCATTCCACACCTTAGTGAAGAGTGGGAGGAGTATATCGGCTGTTATTTCCGGGTCCGCTTTGAGGAGTTCGGTTGGTAGTCCGTCTATACCTGGAGCTTTCCTTCCCGCCATTGACCGAATGGCGGAAACTATCTCTTCCTTATCTGGGGGATCGTCCCTAATAGAGGATTGTTGCGGTTGGATGTTTGGAAGTTGTTCTGTTTCCGGAATATCTTCATCTGACAAGATGTTTAAAATATCAGAGAAGTATTCCTTCCATCGTCGCAACTGGTGTTCACTCATATTAAGGAGAGTTCCGTTGACATCTCTCACCAGGTGGTTGGCGGTGAAATTCCTGTTCGTCAACTGTTTCATGATTTTAAATAGTGAACCCATATCCCCAAGGTAAGCCGCAGATTCTGCCTTGTTTGCCAGATCTTCAATGGCCTTTCTCTTGTCGCGTCTAACAGCCTTTTTAAGCTATATATGAGCATCGCGGTAGTTCTGCCTCAAGTCGGGCGTTCGTTGGTTGACATCGGGTTGAGAGATGATTGCCAATTTGGCTTTTTTCCGATTGTCAACCTTGTCCCATGTGTCTTGCGACATCCAGGGTTTCTCACCGCTTTGCGCATATCCCACAGATTCTTCAGCACTAGTTAGAAAAGTGTTTCTGGTTGCCTCCCAATTGGCGTCCAGTGTGCGCATTTCATGTTCACCCAATGTGGATGACTTTTCGCGTAGAATGGTGGTGTATTCGAGTTTTTTGTTGGAATCTCTGAGTTTATCCACATTAAGCTTGCGCTTCATTTGAAGAATTTGTGGTCGTCGGATAGCTGCTGTACACAATCTCAAGCAGGCAACCATCAAGTGGTGATCGCTCCCCACGTCAGCTCCACGTTTCGCTCGCACATCGAGGAGACATCTTCTCCATCGGCGACTTATAGCCAAATGGTCGATCTGGTTCTGAGTAACACCATCAGGGGAAACCCAAGATGTTTTATGATGACTCTTGTGTGGAAAAAGGGTCCCTCCGATGACCATTTGCCGAGTACTACAGAACTCCACAAATAATTCGCCGTTTTCGGGTCTCTTAATCCAAGGTCGTGAAGGGTCGACCCAAGGGTCACCATGCCTCCCCATGACATGTTCTAGTCCAGTGTTGTCTGATCCAACCTGGGCGTTCATATCTCCCGAGATGATAATAATATCACCTCTTGGAACACGTTCGAAGGTGGCACTCAGTTGACTATAAAACTCCTCTTTGTCACCAGATGTTGCGGTATTAGTTGGTGCGTAGCACTGCAGAATTGTGACGTTTCTGACACTGGTCCTGAGCCTGACGACGATAATCCTATCCGAGATTGGTTCCCAGCTAATGAGACTGTTTCTCGCTCTCGGCGTAAGGGCGAACGCCACGCCATTTCTGGCTTCACTTTCAGGGCCAATGTACAGAATAGTGTTTCCGCTAGGGGTTCGTTCTTCTCCTGATCCTGTCCACCTCACCTCGCTCAAGCCCAAGATTTGGATGTTATAGTGCTCCATTTCACGGTCGATCACTGATTGGCGGTGCAAGGACCGAGTAACCCCAGCTCTTCCCCCGTCATTCAATGTTCGAACGTTCCAGAAGCCAATCATAGTCCGTTTTCGAATGCCAAAAGTCGTTACCGTAGAATCAGTCCGTATCCGAGGCGATGTATCCGTTTCTCGTATCATTTAGGTCTTAAGATCACGGGTGATAAGCCCATGATCCAGTGAGTGTCCATTTGCCATTTTTAGGGCAAGCAGGACTGGCTGTGGGTGAATTCTACAGCCCCCATCCCAGAGGGGGATAGTTAGCTCAGGTCCGTGGAGTCGCTAACTCCAAAGATAGTTGCAGGAATTGGTAAAACCTCATACTACAACTACCCCCTTGCGGGGTAATTCTTAAAAGCTACCAATTTCAAATTTTGCACAAAAAATTATAAAAATAATTGAAATGATATTACTTTAAAAGTTTTGCAATCGCGCTTACCCTTCTACCCCCTCCCATACAAAAGTATCATTTCGACCTATTTTATTGAATCAACTAATAACTAACAAATTAAAAGCTACGAACTTGAAATTTTGTACAAGCACACTACAAGAGAAAGGAAATAAAATTGCGTCACAAATTTTACGATTCCCCTACATTCTCTACCCCCTCCCATACAAATGTTCGGTTTCGTGAATGTAAAATACACCGAATTTTATGAAAATTCTATGCAACTTCGTCTATGAAACACATTCTATACAGAGAATATTGGACGTGATTCAAGCAATTAATTAAAAAGCTATTAACGTCCACCCACCTTTACCCCTCCTCCTCCCCTCATAAGAACCCAAACTTGCAGAAACGAATGAAATATTGTTAAATTGACAACAGCCCTGCCCAAGAACTCCTTTCACTTAGCCTTCCCTAACCACTCTAACCTGCGTATTGACTTTCCACTCATCTGCAACTTGTCCCAAGAATAATAAAGTTTCGCCCGACTTGTTGGCAGTTTATTTTTCGTATTTCTCTAGTATAGATTAATATAGGTTCTAAGATTCAATTACATAGCTTAATAAATAGCCGAGATATTAATTTTTAAGTGTTTTTCTTTGCACCCCTCCTGACCCTCCCCCTTACAATAATTAGCTTTTATCTAAACTGATTCTAGTGGACCTATATGCCAGCTTAATGTTCTCAAAATATCAATTTTTTGTGGTAAGTATTTTCGAAGATATAATCATTTGAAAAAAAAATTCGGCCGAGAATTGGTTCTTAGCCCCCCCTTTTCGCACCCCAATGGATAAAAAAATTAAATTATTTTTAAAAGTTGTCCCACAAACCCTTCTATATGTATGTTGAATTTTAGCTTCCTAGCTGTTACCATGGTTGAGATATTTGAATTCGTATTTTTCGGTTTAAACGCTCCCTCCGCCTCCCCCTGAACCCGTACACCCTCCAAAATGAGTATCCGCCTGAGATCCGCAACTATCTACAATCCCCCTAAAAATGAACTTTCTATCTTGAAGGGTTTGGGAGTTAATGTGCGCTGAGCGTACACGTCGGCGTACGGCGTACGGCGGACGGCGTACAGACAGACGGATTTTTTTTTTTGCATTTTTAGGCTAATTTAGTCATGAAACGCGAAAAAACAAAATTTCAGGGTAGCAAATTTTTTTTTTTCCCAAGTCGATCACAATACTTTATTATTAAAATAATAAAGTAATTGCGTTAAACGTTTTGAAATCACGCCTGTCCTTCTACTCCCTCCCCCCATACAAAAGTATGATTTCGACCATTATTAAGAAATCAATTATCACCAAAGCTATCAATTTAAAATTTTGCATAAGCACTTCTAAAAATAGTTGAAACAAAACTGCCTCAAAAGTTTTGAAATCGCGATTGCCCTTCTACCACCTCTCATACAAAAATATGACTTCGACCAATTTCATTAAATCATCTAATAACAAACAAATTAAAAGCTACGAAATTGAAATTTTGTACGAGCACCTTACAAGAGAAATGAAATAAAATTGCATCACAAATTTTACGATTCCCTTATCCGCTCTACCCCTCCCATACAAATGTTCGGTTTCGTGAATGTAGAATACACCGAATTTTACGAAAATTCTATGCAACTTCGTCTATGAAACACATTCTATACAGAGAATATTGGACGTGATTCATGCAATCAACTAAAAAGCTATTACCATCCAGCCCCCTTACTATTACCCCTCCTCCTCCTCTCATTAAAACTCAAACTTGCATAAACGAATGAAATATTGTTAAATTAATAACAGCCCTGCCCAGGAATTCTCTTTCACTTAGTCTCCCAAACCACTCTAACCTACATTGACTTTCCATGCATCCGGAACTTGTCCCAAAAATAATAAAGTTTCGCCCGACTTGTTGGCAGTTTATTTTTATTTGTGACGTTATCACATTAAACGAGCGTTATAGAATTTTTTCTCATCAATAGCATTTTCTCGTTATGATCCACATGCGGTGTTTTTTCCTCTTACAGTCTTAAGTTGAATTGGAATAATACTTAGCTTGAATCCTTGCGATATAGTTTTTCAATAGTTTAAGAAAATCGGATGAAAAGCACCACATAACCAATATATAATTTAAAGTAATGTCCTTCTTAAAAGGAACTGTAATATATCAATTTTCTCGCAAGACTACTAAAAAAATTTACTTATACTATCGACGAATGAAATGAAAAGGGAAAGATGAAAGTTAAACAACTTCTTTTTAATCAATAGATTTGATAAAAGGGAAAAGACAACGCCATCTAGAGAAAACAATTTTGCCTGTATAGCGTTCGTCCTGAAAATAGCTTCCCAAAGCCGAATTTCAACAGCAACACAACTCCGGCATTCCCAAATTTCTTCATCGTCGTCGTCGTCATCATCATCATCTCTATCCAAATTGTTCTGACATGCACCATATTCGAACGTGTATCATAAATTATCCCGGAACAAGAGGGTGAACTTTTTAACCGCACATTAATAATGTCCTGACACTTGCCATGTCTCTGTCGTATAAAATCCTTTAAGAAAATATCCTAGAAGTTCTCCCAAACATACCTACGTAATTATTCTTTAGATACGAGCTTATATCTTTATACCTCGTTCCAGATACAACAAACGGGAAGAATCTCAGGAAAATCTACGCTTGCGATAGAGTCGTACATATAATATAAGAAAACGATCTAGTAGGGGCACAAATCTTAGTTAATTTACATTTTAAGGATTTTGAGGAAAATTAATGTTTCATCCCAAGAAACGATGGCGGCATATTCTCTCGCACAGTAACGAACCGTGGAATTATAAAGTTTTCTTCTACGAGTGATACTTTATGTCCGTGTTGTATATCACATATACAAGAGAGAGAGAAGGCATAGTAGAAGAAAAGTAGCTATAATCGTGTGCAAGGCATCTTATAAAGTTGGATAGGTAGCTACGTATATTTATATCTAGGCTAAAATTTCTTTCACTTCATGTTGAACCATTAATAAAACAGTAAATTGGGCTCTCAGAATTTTCTATTCGTCTTGTGTATAGCTAGTTGTATATTTTTGTCTTTTCCTATAGCTGGAAACATTGCTTTCATTGTTTCTAGTTAGATCTTAAAACTGAACTCAGGAGACAATTTTCGCCTTAACGAATAATTTATATTCGTATTTGTAATGGACAGCAATAAAGACATAAGACTGTCGCTTATAGATGTGTGGACCTTTGACTTTTCTTTCGAACTCATAAAATTTAATTTTCATTTTAATCCGGGCAATTTGCTGTTGACGGAAAAGCATACTCGTACTTCAATAGTGTAAACAAATTTCATAACTAAATAATAATAATAACTCCAAATTTCAAACTGCTTCTTGAAAATCCATGATTAGTTTGCTTGTAGCTCTAGTCAAAGTAACTAAATAAGGAAATTTCGAGGTCACATAGACAGCAATTTGGCTTAGTTACGCGCTGTGTCAAATTGAAGAGATGATTACTACTATGCTTATTCTACAGTAGACTAATATTGTTGGTAATTGGTATAAAAATATCTGCCAACTAGTCAGTATTCTGGTCGGAGATAACGAGAAGTCAATACGGTGGTAGGAATCAAAGGGGTGGGGAATCCTGAGACGTGCTATTGTCAATTATTTATCAAGCAGCTGCAATTTATATCAATAGCTCGAGTAAGGGAAGTGGTAGGACTGCTATTTGGGTCGAAGAGGTGATGTAACAAGTTTTCAAACTGCCTGCCACTCAAAGATATCTACTACATGTGCTCGAATTTGGCTGATGGAAATTCCCAGACCCAATGGAAGCACCTATAGATTTGTGTTTTTTTATTAAATTCTTTGAAACATGAAAGTACTATAAAAACATCCAAATCCAAAAAATATTACACCCTAAACCTTCGAAAAGGGTTTAAAGGGTTCTCCATATAAAAAAACTGTCAAGATTAAGTAGATGACAAAATTTTGAGCAGCTAAATTTATCAGCGTCAGTGGCTTAGTGATAGAATGCTCGCCCAGCACGCGGTTCGTGCTCCGATTACCGATAGAAATCCTTTTTTTAATTCTATTTTTGTTTTTGTAGAGTTTGGCTAGAGTAAAAATATCATAATTGAAGCGGAGCACGGCAGCAGATGTGCTCGTGCGATTCAAGGCCAAAATCTTCTTTTTTCCTCTATCTCTCTCGTCAGGATCTGTTTTCAAATCTTGGAAGCTTGCAAAGGTTCAGTCAACTCCAAAGAAAGTTGTTATCTACCAAAATTGATTAAATATCTTGAAGAACATGATATTATTAACGAAAACTGTTTTGCATTCCAACCTTTTAGTCAAAGCCAAGGCTTTTACAAAATAATTAGGGGTAGTTTTCGAGCAACATCTCAATTCAGGTACAAAATGTGATAGCTAGATTAAAAAAACTAATACCAATATGTTTCGAAGTACGACATTTTTTAACCAGAGTTGCTATAAGATCTTTTTACTTCGCTATCATCCATTCGGTTAATTCAATATGGTATTATAGCCTGGGGTTCAGCCTTAAAAATCTTATTGTATAAGCCGGTAAGATTTCCAACAAATAGTTTATTTCCCTTGCTGTCTGTTCTCTGCATTAAAACAGTTTTTAAGCTTAATACAAATATCCAAATTTTCAAAGAATATACAATTGGCGTAATCGAAGTTAACTCAAACTGCACTAGAGGTGGTGCTCGTGCTGATTTACTGTTGCCAAAGCGGAAATCTAATATTGGGCAATGCCATTACACTTACATTGGGATAAAATTTTTCAATGATCTGCCAAGTTCCATTAAAGAGAGTAGGAATCTTGCCATATTTAAATCAAATGTCAAGAAATTGTATTATTCGGGTTAATCAGCGATTTTTCTGATACTTTCGAGTGTTCTTTTATTATTTTTCTTTAATAATTTAATTTTCTCCTTAAATTTATGATTTTTCTTCTTTTTATTAATCTCTTAGGTATATTTACTTTGTCTTTTTATTCACATACCTATATTTTGTTTAGCATAATTTTCTATATAGTGTCCACATTTTTTTAATCTGCAAGCCATTATTCCTCACCCCTATCACAAGAATTTTTCTTATAAGGTTTTTTTGGATTTTCACCAAAGATCCACTTCATTCAGATCCAACCTAATACAAAGTTTTGCCGATAATTTCACTTTTGACTTCTTCTACCATTTGAATATTATTTCCTCATCTCGCTATTTCAACTCTAATGTAAGCAGTAATTTGATATCATAGGATATCCTCGCAACGGTGATTGTTGTTAGGAAATATCTGATTTAATGCTACTGCATAACATCCTGAAGTTCAAGGCGAATGTCAAACATCTCTTCCGACTGAGTCATCTTAATTCTTCTTATTCTCCCCACCTCTCCGGTACAGTGCTTTCGTCACAAAAAGAAATATAGTATAATTCCGATTGCATTTTAAAAACACAACAGAATTCACCTTTCAGAAATCATATGATGAAATGGGAAAGTATTTAATGTCCCGGAAAATATATCACCTCCAATTCTGTCGAATAGTGAATTTTGCCTTTTACATGGGAGGTGGTAGAATCATAGAAGTTTGTAATTCTTGTATATGACACCGAAAGTGTGCAAAATATTTCGTGCTGTTTGTAGCTTTTATAGTTTTAAAAGAAATTGAATATTATTTTCCTAACATTAGTGCAATTGTATAGGAGGTGGCAGAGAAAGTGGAAAATTTTTCGATGATTTTGAAACTGCTTGTCAAAATCCCTATCACCATCGATAGCTCCAATTTTAAAGTCAATAGCTCTCAAATGTTCGAAAGAGAAGTGCTCTTCTTGAATTTATAGTATAGGAGGGGTAGAAGGAGTGAATCGAAGATG
This sequence comes from Chorisops tibialis, assembly GCA_963669355.1. Taxonomy (NCBI): domain Eukaryota; kingdom Metazoa; phylum Arthropoda; class Insecta; order Diptera; family Stratiomyidae; genus Chorisops; species Chorisops tibialis. Next base: position 161,876,238 of record OY770263.1, on the reverse strand, counting down.
ATAATTTTTTCAGAATTTATTACAATGCTTAAGACACAAGTTTATGCAAAATTTTAAGTTTCTGCTTTTTCTAGTTTTAATGAAAATTGATATAAAGTATGTACCAAATTTATGCATTTGTGTGGGAGGGGGTAGAAGGAGTGAACGGGTCGAATCGAGATTTTTCAAATTTTTTTTTTCAAATTTCAAAGTTAATGGTATTCATATTATTATACTTTGCTCAAAATTTCAAGTCGATAGCGTTGGCAGTTTCGAAGAAATTTATTTTTCAAAATTGTGCTTTTGTATGGTGGAGGGGGTGGAAGGAGTGAAGGGATCGGATCAGTATTTTCTGACATTAATGATATTCTCATCTTTAAACTTGGACCTAATTTTAAATAACTTGGGAGAAAAATCAATTTCATAAAATTTCGAAATTTCATGAAATTCGTATGAAGAGGAGCAGAAGGAGGAAGATTCCTTTTTACTAAAAATTATATAGAACAAATTGCAACACGATAGTTTCAAACGTTCGAAAGTTATGTTGCAAACAGACGGATAGATGGACGGACGGATGGCCGTCCGGATTCAAAATAAAAATTTCTGTACCCTTAGAGACTCTGTGCGAGCATTATTGGCGTTACAAATGGTACGGCAAACACAATATACTCTCAGATTTTATCTAGAGTATAAAAAGTGAGTATCTTGATTATTCACGCAGTAAATTTTGGACATTTTTCAATTCCTAGTTTATTACACCTGAACATATCAAGCAGCTACCGCTATATGCAAAATTAAATTTTTTTTTATATATTTCCAAATTGCACATTTTGTAATGGAAGGAAGCAGGGCTGCCGCACGCATATTGGCTTGAACGGCTTAGCTCTTCGGCATAGAAGTCGGAATATCTCGTCATCTCCGCTACACAAAATTTTGCACAGCGTATATTTAAACGTACGCTTGGGTAGCCTAGTGGGTAGCGTGATGGTTTACAATGCGAAGGTCTTGAGTTCAAATCCCGGTCGACGCATAATTCCAGCCTGCTTGGGTATACCTTGGTTACCTCAATCTACGAAAATGAAAAAATCGAAGAGAGAGGGTTGTGCGAAGGTCTAACAGCCCTTCCACGATAAATAATGAAAAATGTTAAGGAACGTGAAGTTCAGGAGGCCAAGGCCCGATTTCGGCAGAAGTGCCATTGTACTAGAAAATAACTAAATGTGATCGGAGAAATGAAGCGAGGGGTATCTTAAGAACCAAATATAAAAATATGTATAAATAGTGGGTGAAGGTGTAGAAAGAAAATTTTTACGAAGCAGTTGATTCTCATAAGGAGAAATTCAGTGTGGGAGTTCGGCGACCTTCGGGAAGTGATGTGCGATATGAAGCTGCGGTGGGACTGACTCACGGAGCCTACTGAGCCTACCTTCTTCACTCTGGGACTCACTGCCGTTTTTTGCCGAATATCTTATATATATATTATATAATATATATTACATACATATATACTATCTATCTATCAAGTCCTGAAAAGGAAAGAGGGAGTGCCGAGTTAAAATTAATATTACAAATATTACTGAATAACAGTTTGTATCAAATTATTTAATTTTTTATGGGATGACTTCTGTTATAGGCAATTTCGTCTTTATGTGCAATACACAAGCACAGTCATTAAGGAAAGAAATGGGATTGGGGAGGTAGAAGAAAGGGAGTGAGAACGACCGTAACGAATGGCGCAGCTTGTATACTTTTCAGTTGTACTGGCTACTGACAAATATTTGCAGATATTATGGGGGATTGAATGATAGAAAGCGAACAGAATCCATCTAGCTATTTAGTATATACCTAGTCCTGATATAAGTTCTGTTACAAGAAAAATTTTCAATAGAAAATGAAGACCTTCACTGAATTAATATTTTCAGGAAATATTTCGAACTGTACTACGAATAGTAAAAAAACTAATTTTTCAAAATGACCTCCTTTTGACTCAAAACAAGCCCGTCGCCTACATGACCAGTCGTCAATTGAATTACGCACTTTTTACAGCGGGATTTCGTCCCTTGCCTTGATGAGTGATCTCTTAAAGCTTTCTAAATTCGGGTGACGACTTCGGCAGGCCATTTCCCCAAAGGCAAACCATAAGGACTACTCCAACTGATAGAGGTCTGGGCTCTCATAGGGCTAATCTGAGCTACAGCTGAGTTGATCTGGCATTGTGGGCGGGTGCGGAATCCTACTGGAATACCCAGTGTCGTCCCCCAAACATGGGCATCACAACATGCTCTAAAACTTCTTCTTGATAATAACTGGCGAAGTTGTTATGCTCTTTTTACAAAAATGGGGGCCTATGTTGCCTTCGTAGCTGACCCCCATCAGATCATCACTGACGTGGCATGATAATCCCTTTATACCCGCTTAGCATTTTTCCGTGCTTTCTGAGAGCTGGTAGCATAGATCCATCAATTTTGACGGTTAAATTTGTCTTCAATCAAGAAGATTTTCTCGTCAGAAAACAAGGTAATGCTGACCATCCGTGTAACGAGCAAACAATGCCTTTGATCTTTCTATTCATTTTATTCATCTAGATAGTTCGCGATCATAAGCTGAACTAGGGGATTTTTTAAGCTTCATTGGGAAGGTAAACAACCGGGGAACGAACTAGTCGTTACTTGCTGTTGAAAGAGGAAAAGGAAAGCCCAAGCATTGTAACGTATCTTATGGGAGGACTAGATAGACCTTAAAGAAGTGGAACTGTTTCACTTTCACATCGTTTGCCTATTTTATTTCGAATAATTTTTCATTGCCACTAGCAACTTAAAAATTCCTGCTTAAATAATCCTAATGCTTGGACTGGGAAGCAAGCACGCCGTTTCTACGCCACGAAGGCAAATTTTCAATTTTGACGTTAATAAATTTAATTCTGCTGAAATTCAAAATATATATTGCATTAAATTTTGTTGAATTAAGTGCTTTCACAACAATTTAAAATTTCTACGAAAAGTTAAATACAATAAATTCTACTGAACCCTCCTTTTCTCCTTTTTTTTCAAGAAATTGGATTGTAACCTAAATCCGTTTATAGATACTGTTTGTGCAGTTCGTGTACATAAACTTTATTTGGCCTGAAAAGGTGAGTTCTTCATCTTTAATAGCACTAGAGTCCAATAATATTGCTTACTCGCTAATAACGTACGTTGGAAAGTCAATCAATCAATCAGTGAGTGGATAGATAGGTAGAAGGAGGAGAAGTAAAGAAATCATTAAATTCTTTCGATTGTCTCCTAACAAAACCGACCATAGCGTTCGCTTTACCAGAAATGTGATTTACATGATCATCAAAGGTAAAATTACAGTTAATCTCAATCTTAAAGATTTTCGCGTCATCGGCATAGAGCAAAATGTTCGAGTTAGAGATAAACGAAATCACGTCATTAATAAAGAGAAGGAATAGAAGTGAACCCAGATGGCTACCTTGCAGAACGCTTGAAGTATTAAATATTTCAGAAGATAAGGCTGCGCGAAATTGTACTTTCTAAATGCGTTCACTAAGATATGACTTAAGCCAAAGAACGAAAATATCAGGAAAACCAAACAGGCGGAGCTTATGCACAAGAATATTATGGTCAATTTTGTCAAAGGCTCTACTAAAGTCAGTGTATATGCAATCCACCTGCTGCCCGTTTTCGATAGCAGAAAGACAGAAGTTCAAAAATTATATAAGATTGGTTACAGTGGATCTACCAAAGCCATGTTGATCCAATAATCGACTCGCTAATCATTTGCATGGGAATATGCTGGGACATAAAATAGTAAGATTCGCGGGAAATGGATAGAAATGTATGTATTCAAACCGAGGTTAACCACAAATCATTAAGTTAGGCGATTTCTTTCTTTAACCTCGAAAAAATACAGAATTCAAAACAATAAACCACTAATTTACACTGGTGAAAATTTTCAAAAGTTAAAATAAACGCTTACTCACACTGTTGGACCTCGGAGCGTTTGTCCTGCACAAACGGACTTTCAGCCTTGCGGAGAGCCTCATCCTCTCACGACGGAAAATTTCAGAAACTCAGAAATCCACTTTGAATACAGCAGCAAGGTTTCGACCGATTTGTGTCCCCATGCGAAGTGCCTCATTCTCTCACGACAGAAAATCTATGTAGAAGACGACGTGGAACGAATCAGCTACGGAAAATGATGTAGAACTCGACGGAAAACGAAAAAGCTAGGTTTTGATCGATTTGTGACCCCTTGCGGAGCATCTCATCTCATCATTGCAATTGTTAAGCATACTTGCTGGATAATCTGAATATCTGTTTCAGCAATCCTGATGCAGCAAAGTCCACTAAATTTTCTTTGAATTTTTATTCCTGTCGGGTTCCGCTTCTTTCATTTTTTTCCACCACGCCAACTTTTCAATACTACTACTACTCTCGTCTCGAGCTTCATTTCTCGTCGCCTCTCATTTCCTTTTTTTTTTATCCTTCGTGAAATGCCATCGTTTGACACTGAGAGCACTTCTTGACTGGATAGAGTACAGCCACTTTCTTGCGTGAGCGATTTGATGTTCTTACGCGTTGTTGTTAAATTTCGTGTTGACAGGTGTGAGCAATGCATATTTTGTATCTTGAAAGACTGTCAGAATATTATAGCTCGCTTACTAGAGCCACAAGTTACCCGCAGGGTGGTAGTTGTATGATGAGGTTTTACCAATTCATGTAATTATCTTTGGAGAATAGCGACTCCACGGATCTGAGCTAACCATTACAATTCACCCACAGCCAGCCCTGCTTGCCCGAAAAATGGACTCGTGATCTTAACTGATACGAGAAACGGATACAGCGCCTCGGATACGAACGAATTCTACGATAACGACTATTGGCATTCGAAAACGGGCTATGATTCGCTTCTAGGACGTTCCAACATTGAATCACGGGTAAAAGGCTGGGGTCACTTGGTCCGTGCACAGCCAATCAGTGATCGACCGTGAAATGGAGCACACGAGAAATAGTCTTACCAGCTGGGAACCAATCTCGGATAGGACTATCGTCGTCAGGCTCAGAACCAGGTCCAGAAACGTCACAATTCTGCAGTGCTGTGCACCAACCAATACCGCAACACTTGGTGACAAAGAGGAGTTTTATAGCCAACCGAGTGCTACCTTCGATCTTGTTCCAAGAGGTGATATAATTATCATCTCGGGAGATATGAATGCCCGGGGATGACTTTGACAATACTGGACTAGAACACGTCATGAGGCAGCATGGTGACCCTTGGCTTAACGCGTCACGACCCTGGATTAAGAGACCCGCAAACGGCGAATTATTTGTGGAGGTTTGTAGTGCTCGACATATGGTCATCAGAGGGCCCTTTTTCCACGCCAGAGTCACCACAAAACATCTTGAGTTTCTTCTGATGGTGTTACTCAGAACCATATCGACCATGTGTCTATAAGTCGCCGATGAAGAAGATGTCCTTTCGATGTGCGAGCGAAGTATGGCGCTGACGCGGGGAGCAATCACCACTTGATGGTTGCCTGCTAGAGATTGTGCACAGTAGCTATCCGACGACCACAAATTCTTCAAATGAAGCGCAAGCTTAATGTGGATAGACTTAGAGACCCCAACAAAAAACGCGAATGCACCACCATTCTACGCGAATTGTCATCCACATTGGGAGGATATAAAATACGCACACTAGACGGCAATTGGGTAGCAACCAGAAACACGTTTCTAACTATTGTTGAAGAATCTGTGGGATATGTGCAAAGCCGTGAGAAACACTGGATGTCGTAAGACACATGGGATAAGGTTAGCGATCGGAAAAAGTCAAATTGGAAATCATCTCTCGACCCGATGTCAACCAAAGAACACCCGACTTGAGGCAGAACTACCGGGATGCTCATATACAGCTTAAAAAAGCTGATAGACGCGGCAAAAGAAAGGTCATTGAAGATCTGTACAATAAGCAGAATCTGCGGCTTACCTTGGGGATATGGGTTCACTATTTAAAATTACAAAACAGTTGACGAACAGGAATTTCACCGCCAACCACCTGGTGAGAGATGTCAACGGAACTCTCTTTAATATGAGTAAACACCAGTTGCGGTGATGGAAGGAATACTTCTCTGATATTTTAAATATCTTGTCAGAAGAAGGTATTCCAGAAATAGGAGAACTACCGAACATCCAAACGTAACTATCCTCCATTAGGGATGATCCCCCAGATAATGAAGAGATAGTTTCCGCAACTCGGTCAAAGGCGGGAAGGAAAGCCCCAAGTATAGATGGACTACCAATCGAACTCCTTGAAGCGGACCCGGAAATAACAGCCAATAGACTCCTCCCACTCTTTACTGAGGTGTGGAATGAAGGAAGATATCCGACTGAATAGAAGGAAAGCGTCATTGTGAAAAAAGTTCGACCTTCGGGACTGTGGCAATCGGCGTGGTATGTGCCTACTAACTGCCGTATCGAAAATCGTGGCTAAGGTGATTCTCAATAAGATTAGAGATTTCTTGGAGAGCACTCTCGAAGTTTATCAGGCTGGATGCTGTTAAGGGTCGTCTTGCATCGACTTCACAAATATCCTACGGATAATATTGCAGCAGTCAGCCGAAATGTGTTGGCCACTACATCTCATGTTTGTGTATTCGAGAAGGCTTTCGACAGCATTGAGCGAGATTACATATGGAATGCTTTGCGTAGGAGAGGTATTCCAGATAAGGTCATAGCTATGATTAAAGAATCCTACGAAGGTGCAAGGTGTCGCGTCTTACAAAGAGGAGAGCTGTCCGAGAGCTTTCCTGTGCGAATGGGTGTCAGACAAGGCTGCATATTATCAGCAGCCCTGTTTCTGGTGGTAATAGATGACATCTTGAAAGTTGCACTGGAAGGTAGTGAAGTAAAGAAACTAACTATTCGTTACACGAGTACTCGTTACTGACCGAAATCCGAAGTAAGTGTACCAACGCAGATTTATTATCGTTACGTAAGTAACGAAATGAGCTTCCGAAAAAGTAACTGAACTGTCAAAATGTTTCGTTACTCGAGTGTTCCTGTACCGAAAGTAACGTTTATTTGCTTTTTTCGTTACATCACAGGAGGGAAACGTACACTTGTGCGCAACGCCATACCGCCATCCCGAAGGAAGAACGAGAAGGACTACTCTTAGTCTACGTTACAGTAAAGTCTACTGAGAAAATGATGTGTTTTTTTTTTCGTTTTGATTCTTTCAACACCAAGAATGTCGTAGATTGGAGTTGTGGCGCTCGGCTCGAGCGACAGGAAAGGCAGTTGTTACTAGTGTTAGTATTGTGGGATCAATGATACTAGATTGCAGAATTTTTTAACGTTCGGGGTGATAAAGGAACTTTTTGTTATTAATTTGAGGGATTTTCGTTAAAGAAAATTTCGGTTTTAAAGAAGTTATTTTCTTTACATTGTCGTTTTATTTATGTGAATATTTAAAGGGAATTTCTACTTAGAAGAGAATTAAAGAATCGGATTTGGCATCGTTGTGTTGATACATCTGCTAGGCCACCGAAATAAAGAGCGATTCACAAGTGATTTCTTGTTGCATATAGTTACTGCAATAGACACTAGAGGTGATTTATTATATTTGATGATTACTTTTGTTTAAATTTCTGATTTGCAAAAATGGCTCACCCATCCTGCAACATGATATGGTTGTCATTTCAAACAAACAAACGAATACCTAGTAATGAATAAAATTTAACGATTACATTCCTTAAAGTAACGAATAGTTACTGGTACGATAGTGACGAAAGTCTACATCACTACAGAAAGATATGGAAGATTAAGGTCTTCAGTGGAGATTAGAGAACCGAGAGAACCATTCGGACTTAGAGTCAAATGTTCGCTCGTTGCATTCTAAATGCAAAATGGGCGGAACTGCAAATAAATGTGCGTAAAACCAAGTACATGCACATGGGTTCGAAACCAGGAACGTTGATTGTCCTTAATGGACAAAATGTGGAAGAGTGCAGGATTTTTGTTATTTCGGAAGCATTGTCAGCATGGACGGCGGAGATGAAAAGGATATTGAGGCTCGGCTAAATTAAGATCGTCAGGTCTTCGGTATCGTTACCCTTTTCTGGAGATTTAGAGAGATTTTCCTTCGCACGAAGCTGCAAGTTTTTGACGCATGCATCAAATTTGTGTTGTTATATGGTTGTACTACGTGGAAAGTGACCGTTCGACTTACCAAGAAACTGCAAGCTTTCGTTAGCCAATGCCTCCGACGCATTTTAGGAATATTCTGGTCAGAAGTGATCTCCAACGACGAACTTTGGACTGCAACTGGACATACTAAAATAACCATAAATATTCAAAGGCGGAAGTAGCAGTGGAGCGGTCACACTTTGAGGAAACCATAGCGAAACTTCTCCAAACGGGCTATGGATTATAATCCTCAAGGAAGACTTCGAGTTGGTCGACCAGAATAAACAAGTCCTGGCAACAGCTAAAGGCCGATGCTCAGGATCGCTCCTTGTAGAAGAGAGTTGTATCTGTCTGTAATTTGATTGATTAATTAATTACTAGAGTCACTCCATGCAAGGAGATACCCCCCATAGGGACTTGAGGCAGAAACAGTTCTCTTTCGCAAGCATTTCGTTTTCATCAGAACTTGTTGATTCCTCAGGCCTCTTACTTAAATGCTTGCTTCTATGTATTCCATAGCCGACCATTTCAACGTATTCTTGGCCAGAATATCCCTAAGATGCGTCGGAGGAATTGGTTTATGAATGTTTCCAATATTTTTCTTAGCATACTACCGGTCACTTTTCATGTGCTGCAACCATATATCAAGGCGTATTTCGTTTGATTAGAAATCTCTCTTATGATTAACCTTCAAAATGCAGAAAAAATACCGAAAGCCTGTCGAACTTTATTTATACGAGTTTCAATATCCTTTTCGGCTCCGACGTTCGTACTGCTCTTGTCCATTAAGAACAATCGATGTACTTGTGCGCAAAACCACGTATTTAGATGTAGAAATTTTCGAACGCTTTAATCTAACGAGGTGCAATTTTTTTATAACATTTTTGACAAGGAATAAACTTTTAGTTTGTGAGCATGTTACATCCCCTTTACACCTTCTACCACCTCATATTCAATTTTAGCGAAATTTCGTAATTTCAAGTGATTTTTTTTTGGTACATTAAACTCTTTCACATTTTATCTCGAGTATCGCATGATTCGGCATTACGACCGGATGAAGTTTTATCTTTATATGCACATCAATTATATCAGAATTGCTTCATTTTGTGCAAACATAATAAATTGAATTAAATTTCCATTAAAGTTAAAATTGAAACTGACTACATGCTACAAATACAGCTGCTCTCAATATACGAGTATCTTAGGTTTTTGAAAATTATTGGGTGCACTACAAATTAAAATTATGTTAAAAATGAAACAATCTTCGTTTTATTCACATTCAAAAACAGCAAGAAAAGAACTCATTGAAAGTTCGTGCCTTGAAAGGACTAAACATTTGAAATCCAATTTCAATATTTCACCGCTAAATTTCATCTAAAAAAATCTTTCAATTTCGTACACTTTTAATTAGCAACTCTGAAGTATATCTAAAGTACTTCTGGGAGTGGAAACAACAATTTCGAAAAATTCAAATAACTTCAAATTTTCAAAGGACCAATTAGAGAATCCTAGAAATTATAGTGAGGTTGCCGTTACCGACAGATTTACCTATTTTTTAGTGCCCTTTTAACTCATGTTCTCCTTTCAGGTTTTCCAGCCGATCCATATAATACGGCAAAAAAAAACATAAACTTTAAAATCTCCCTGCCATAACTACAGAAAGTTTGTTTCAGTGCTGCGCCCTGCACGACAAAACAACAACAACAACAACAACGGTAGCTGTAATTTTTCTTGGAATCATGATGAAGGAAGTGAGCGGGCGAATGCTGACGATTCGAAATGTAACGAAAATGTAGAAAATTTACGATAAAGTGCAAAAAAAGCAAAAATTTTCTAGGAGACAGACAAGTTTTATTTATACTTTTGTGAGAAAATATACCGACGTAAACTAGAAGGTAAAGTACTCCTTATTAAGAGGGTACAATTTAAAACAGTCAACTCCTTCAACTTTAAGCTTTTTCGTTGCGAAATTTCTTCAAGTATATAATTTTTTGTTTCTTAACTTTTTACGACATTTTTTCAAGTATTAAGGAGATACTTTATCTAGGACTACCTTTTACTACAACTCGAGTAGTACGGAAAGGAATGAAAAGTTTGGAGGGGGGTAGAGGTAGTTGTAATCAAAGATGAGAAAAATAGCGTTAAATAAATGCAGTAAAAGGTAGGTGCCTGGGGGTTGGGGTGAAAACGAATACTACTGGAAATATTCTCATAAATACGATCTGGCTCGACACATAAGAGGCTTGCATTGCATCGGAAAAACCACTGTGAAAGAATGAAACCGACAAGGACGACGATGATGCTGGTGAGAAAAGAGTGAAAATGGGATTTGAGGAACGAAAAAAAAGTTGTAAAGTGCAGAAATGAAAGTTTCACAGTAAAACTTTATGAATTATTGATGTGGTGTTAAAGTGATATATCCTGTCGACCTGACAAAGGTTGATGGAGTTTTGAACGAAATGTTCTCGTCTATGATTCCCTGTTGTCAGGAGTTTGAAGGGAAACTTATGTGAGAAATTTGTATGATGAAAGTAATTGTAACCATCACAAATTAAAGACTACTTTACATGACATTCAAAGTTGTTTTTTAAATGTATTTTTTAAAGGAAAGTTTATAAGAAACTCGGTCAAAATTATATAAAATAATAAATTAGTTATATTATTTGTGAAATCCTACATCATAATTATTATTACTTTTTGGGGAACACTTGAGAGCACTGCAACATTTTCGGCATATTATGTGTTTATTGCCCCTACCACAACTTGATAGTAATGGCTAATTTGAGTATATCTAATGGAGCCATGTTGGTTAATTCTTCTGTTTTAAGGAACCCGTTTCTTAGAAGATTTTGTAGTTTTCTTGCTGCCATACGTCGTTTCTGATTACCTAAGAGAGAGGCGGCAGATATCGGTTTCAACTAGACATATTCTTTGAGGTTAGGAATGTAGGATTTCCCGCACCCTCTCTTCTTCGGAAAGGCCAAGTGCCGAAAAATCTTGAAATAGAATGAAACCCTATCAAGATACGGCGAACAATGAGGTAGCCTCTGAGTGAAGCATGGAAAAACGTCATAGAATGGACTTAAAGTTCTACTACCAGTAATTCAATTCAATTCAATTCATTTATTGCTTACATATAACCAAAATGACCAGATAACAAAGATTTATTTCGTTTTATAAATTTACTTTGCACTTTAGGAATGCTTAAACGTACTTCAATGACATTTGCATAATTAATAGTTATAATTCAAAAGTGGTTTGTATGAAGAAAAAAAGATAGTAATTTCATACCATATAGGAGTAAAAAAAAATTATTCGCAATAAAAAATAATTATATAAAATGTTTTTCTATATAGATATTGCACAAACTCCAAAACAGAGCACAAAATTTTCCGCGTCGTTAATTTCTTTTTTACAGTTACATATGCATACAATACATTAATTGATTAGATGACATTTTGAATACTCGGTTTGTCTTTATGAGAGACAAGCGCGCGTGATTATTAAAATTAAGTAAGTTGTTCAGATTTTTTTTTTTTTACAGAATGGCCTGTGTTATAGGCAATTTCGGCCTTTATGTGCAATGCACAAACACAGTCATGGAGGGGAGGAATGGGATTGGGAAGGTTGGGGAAGGGGAGTGAGAACGACCGTAGCGAGTGGAGAAGCTGGTATATTGCTCAGTTGTACTGGCTGCTTACTGACAAATATTTGCAGATGTTATGGGGGACTGAATGATAGAAAGCGAACAGAAACCATCTACTGAGTATCTAGGCCTTCTTGAAGTGGAACTGTTTCACTTTTACACCGTTTCCTCATTTTATTGCGAATAATTTTTTATCACCAGTAGCAACTGAAAAATTTGCGCTTAAAAAAATCCCGTCTGGAGTGGGAATCGAACCCACGACCTATTGACTGAGAAGCAAGCACGCTGCCCATTACGCCACGGAAGCCTCAGCTGTATACCCAAATATAAATAATAAATATTTGGGTATACATCTGAACAACTTACTTAAATTATATATATTATAATACTAAAGGTATACTTTTTTGTGTGGAAAGTCGTGCAAATAAATATTGTATAGCTTCGGACCGAGGATAGATCCTTGTGGGGCGCCAGATTTAACTTTGATTTCCGTGGACCAGCAATTGTCAATGCAAATTTTCAATTTCCTTTCCAGAAAGTAACTGAATATTAACCTTAAGGTTACATTCGGCATTCCCGTAGCGTTTAACTTGTATAGTACACCCTTCACACATACAGAATCGAACGCTTTTTATACTCTAGATGAAATCTGAGAGTATATTGTGTTTGCCTTACCGTTTGTAATGCTAAGAAATAACGGTCGCGCAGAGCCACCAAGTGTACAGAAATATTTGTTATCGCTCAAAAACCCCGATTCCGAGTGACCGTCTGTCCGTCTGTCTACAGCATAACTCTCGAACGCTTTGAGCTATCGTGCTGAAATTTGTTCTGTGTAATTTTTAGCAAAAAAGTAACTTTAAGTTCGTGAACGGGCCACATCCCCCCACTCCTTCTACCCCCTCCCATACAAATTTCACGAAATTCAGAAATTTTCAGAAATTGATTTTTCTTTGAAACCATTTAAGCTATCAACCTGAAATTTGGGTTAAAGTGTTATGATATAGATGTCACTAATATGACTGAATATTGATCCGATCGCTTTATTCCTTCTACCCCCTCCCATACAAATGGACAATTTTGAAAAATACATATTTTCGATTTTCATTGAAACTAGTCAAGCTGAAAAGACGAAATTTTCTCAGAATTAATTTTACTATAATTGTAATTTATTTTAAAAATAATTATCCACTTCACCTTACTCCTTCTACCCCCTCCCATACAAATTTCACGAAATTTTTAAATATCACAACCAAGAATACTTCATGAGTTATCTTCACCACATCTTCCAGTTTACTTCTCACCTTTGGTGAATGATTATGTTGATAGGTCAGAAAAAACCAAACTCTGCCTCTCAAAAGTTAACTGGTTGAAGTACCAAAGTATTCTAAAACGAAAGTTTAGGCTAATGACTTTCGATCTATCACACATAATCGCGGAATCAAATATTGACGAACAAATTGACTTATTAAGTAATGAAATGTTGAAAGCGCTCCATAAATCGGCCCCAAGAGTAAATATTCCAGACTACAGCCTTAAGCTCAGCGAGAAAACAAAATTATTGATTAAAAAGAGGAATGTAGCTAGGCGTATCTGGCAAAGAACTAGAGATCCCTCAACGAAGAAATATGTCAATAGGCTCAATTCCATAATTCAATTCCAAATTAAAGATTCAAGAAATAAAAAGTGGAATGAAACTCTCTTACATTTACCTAAAGGATCAATAAAACTATGGCAGTTGAATAAACTGTTCAAAAACCGTAAAAAACTGATGCCACCTTTAAACTTTAATGGACAGCCAGTTTACTCAAGCGAAGATAAAGCTGAAGCACTAGCTGGCCTAAACTTAGGCGATATTAGAACTGAGGCTGCAGTTAACGAATTTATTACCGACTCGTTACCTCAATCTCCTGCAAACATTAATCCCGATGACCTATGTAAACCAAAGGACATTAGAAGAATAGTGCGTCGCCTTAAACCAAAAAAATCCCCTGGCATCGATGGCATAATAACGTCAATGATCAAAAACCTTCCAAATAAGGCTATTGTATTCCTAAATTATATTTATAATTCCTCTCTTAAAATAGGCTATTTTCCTCAGGCATGGAAGCAGGCTATCATAATTCCTATTCTTAAACCAGGCAAAGATCCGACTCAAAGCTCCAGCTATCGCCCTATAAGTTTACTGCCCACAATGGGAAAAATATTTGAAAAGATCATCTTGGTTTATGTAAGAAACATTTCTGAAGAACGTAAACTAATACCCGACTTTCAATTTGGTTTCCGTAGCAACCATAGCACGATCCATCAGCTAGCCAGAGTTAAATGCGACATAAAAAAGGTCTTTGAAGAGAAAAAGTCTACTGGTATGATTCTTCTAGACATCGAAAAAGCTTTCGATACTGTTTGGCATGAAGGACTAATTTACAAATTAGCCAAATATTCATTCCCAAAGTTTCTTATTAATATCATCTGGTCATTCCTATCGTACAGAAGCTACACGGTAAAGATTAACAATAATTTCTCGAAACCCCGCAATATCCCTGCTGGTGTTCCCCAGGGATCATGCCTAAGTCCGACCCTCTACAGGGTGTTTGGTACTCCGTACATAACCTTGTAAGGGTTATTCCTGGATATATTTTGAGCAAAAAATTGTTCTACGGAGATGGTCAATTTTCAATATCCACGGAGATACAGGGTGATCAAGAAAAGTCCTTCGGACCTGTACCCTCACTCACTCAAAACGCTATATCTTGAAAACTAATAATCACAATTCAAAGTGTTATAGCTTGTTTTTTAGGGAATCAAATTACCTTTCATTTGCTGTAATAGTCCGCATTGTAACTGTATCCAATTCTGAGATATTTGCTTCAGAACACAAATTTTTTACACTTTGACCCTCAAAATTCTAGGATCAATGTAGTTTTTCTCTAAAAAACCCATTATAAAAATGTCATTTTAATGTTGTTTTCTTATGTGCCATATTATTGCCTACAAAAGACGCATACACTTGCATTGCATAAGTTTTATAGTTTAGAAGAAATTATCATTCCAATAATTTAGCACTTTTGTCAAAAAAGCAAGAATAGGTTGATCAACACTCTCCGCTTGAACTAAAAGAACTTAAGAATGGTTTTTACGGTTTATTTCAAATTTCCTTAATTACAATAAATGTTCAAAATGGCTACCTTCATTTTGAATGCACGCTAAAGCTCGTTTTGCCAGTGTTCTCTTTGTGTTCATACTCCTCAACTGCTGCCTTACTTCTGTTGCTGCCGCATCGATTCTGGTGTTTAGATCCTGCAACGTTACTACTTCCGTTGCGTAGACAAAGTCCTTCATCCGTCCCCATACAAAGAAATCCATAATAGTTAAATCAGGAGATCTTGCAGGCCAGTGTATCGGTCCATTTCTACCGATCCAGCGATTGCTATAATTGGAATTTAACCAATCTCTGATTTGTCGGCCGTAATGAGCTGGAGCACCATCGTGTTGGTAAAACATGGAAGCCAATCGTTGCAGTGGCATATCATCCAATAACTCCTGTAGATCATTTGTCAAAAAATGCAAGTAATTGGAACTATTTAAGGGAGGGAAGCCTAATAGGACCAATAAAATCGTTGCCAATCACACCTGCCCATAAATTGACACTGAATCTGTGCTGAAATGATGCCTCTCTTCTTGTATGTGGATTGCTCTCAGCCGATGTGTGTAAGTTGTGGAAGTTTGTGATACCGTCCCTGGTGAATTGGGACTCATCCGTCCAAAGAATGTTGCTGATAAAATTCTCGTCACTTATTTGTCGTTCAAGGAGCCAATTGCAAAACTCCATCCTTTTGGGTAAATCAATGGGTAACAGCTCCTGCACTGGTGTGTGGTGGTAGGGATGCAAACGTTCTGCTTTCAGGACACTCCAAACTTTCCACGTAGAGACGTTAAACCGCAATGCCAAGCGTCGTATACTAGTTGATGGATCATTTGAACTGCAGCTAGGATTCGTTGATCAATTGAAACAGCGATTACCGGCGCAGGATTTGCATTCACTCTGCTTGTCCTAACACTGCCTGTTTCCCTAATCCTTCTGTAAACGTCTTGGAATACTCTCGCGTATGGTATTTGACGATTGGGAAATCTGTGATGATACAAAGATAGCGCCGCTTGCTCATTTCCCTGACACTCTCCATAGAGGAAAATTATGTCTGCATATTCTTCGTTCGTGAACTCAGGCATTTCGAAATTCTTTTCTAAATTTTAGTGACACCTTGTTCTTTTACAAATTTAACTAAAACTGATAAAAATATGAAGTATGGTTTGCTTTTATACGCTTTTCATTTTGTTAGGTAACCCATTAAAAAGGGCAAAGTGCTGCACCTAGTTGTGTTGAAACTCATTTTAATTTAATTCATTTTCTCGATAATTTTAATACTACCTAAAGGACATTCATTGATAATTTAAATAGTAATTAAAGGACACAAAGAATATTTCAGTTTAACAACATTTCAGGTAGTTTTTTTAGAACGAGGGTTGGCTTATGGCATATTTTATTTTTAAGCCATATGTATTTTCGCTTATTACCTGGAAAACGGGAAAACCTAAGTCATAAGTATGTGTGCATCTTTTGTAGGCAATAATATGGCACATAAAAAAACAACATTAAAATGACATTTTTATAATGCGTTTTCTTGAGAAAAACTACATTGATCACAGAATTTTGAGGGTCAAAGTATCAAAAATTTGTGGTCTGAAGGAAATACCTCAGGATTGGGTACAGGTACAATACGAACTATTACACTAAATGAAAGATAATTTGATTCCCTAAAAAACAAGCTATAACACTTTGAAATGCGATTATTGGTTTTCAAGATATAGCGTTTTGAGTGAGTGAGGGTACAGGTCCGAAGGACTTTTCTTGATCACCCTGTATCTCCGTGGATATTGAAAATTGGCCATCTCCGTAGAACAATTTTTTGCTCGAAATATATCCAGGAATAACCCCTTACAAGGTTATGTACGGAGTACCAAACACCCTGTATAATCTTTATACGTCTGACATTCCTGACCCCATAAACTGCAAGATCGCTACATTCGCTGATGATACTGCCATTTACACTTTTTCAATTGATCCCAGTTTAATAGTGAACAACCTGCAGACTCAAATGGATATAATTCATTCTTATTATAACAAGTGGAAAATAAGAATTAACACCGAAAAAACACAAGCCATATTTTTTACCAAGCGCAGAGCTGCCCGTTATTTGCCTCCTGTGGCAATTAATATCTTAGGTCAACAAATTTATTGGTCAAAGTGTGTTAAATACTTAGGCGTACTGCTTGATACAAAGCTTATATTTCACACTCATGTCGAGTCTGCAGTATCTAAGGCTACTAAGAGTATTGGCATCTTATATCCACTGATCAATAGAAAGTCACAGCTTTCCCAGGTAAATAAGCTGCTATTATTTAGAATGGTCATACAACCTGCACTCACTTATGGTGCTCCTATATGGAATGAATGCGCGGCCATTCATAAACAACAACTACAAATCATTCAAAACAAATGGTTGAAAATTATTTTGAACAAACCCTGGCATTTTTCAACAAAAATCTTACATGAAACAGCTCAGGTGGAATTAATTACAAATGAGTGCAAAAAACTCCATTATAAGTTCATGAAAAGAATCAAAAATTGCGATAACCCTCTCATTGTAGAATCTGTCAGTAATAACTATCAATGATTATTGTTTCGTTATATGTAGGTTAAGTTAGGTTAAGTTAGTATAAGATAGTTTAAGTTAATCCATAGGGTTTTTGTTAATTTTTTACTCCCTGAATTGTGTAAACTAAAACTTTCATTTCCTTGCATCTATGCATACAATAAAACAAAGATGAAAAGATTTTAATCTGAACACTTAAGCGATGTAATAATAAGCAAATAATTGTTAGTACTAAGAAAGAAAGAAATATATCTATCTATCTAAATTTAAATTAAACTATTTTTCTTCGAAACTGTTAAAGCTATCAACTTCATATTTTGTATAAAGTATACAAATAGAAATATTAATAATACGAAAAAAATTTGTTTTGATCCGTACACTGTCAGATAATAGGCATATCTATTTTGATATAAATATACTTTGGTTAGCAATATAAGTGAATATAGAAACACTAAACGAATCAACTGGAATCTTAACTAGTCTATCCTTGACAATGAAGTAGCGTCGAAGAATCAATAAGCAGCCCAGACTGCATTGATCAAATAGTGAAAAACTCATGGGCAATGTCAGAAATGGCAATATGTTAAATAAAGCTCTCCTGTTCTACTCAATAAAAGGGAAAAACAAGCATCTTGGTGGAACGAGGAACTGGCAATAAAACTTAACGATACTAGGAAATTGTTTAATAGAGCACGAGGATAAATACAGAAACCCGTTACTGAATAAAATAAGCTTTCAAAAATTGAGAAGATTTTGTGAAGAGATAGGTAGATCACCCAACGGCCTCAAGACACTGTTTTGGCGAAAGCCACTCCGATTTATATCGGACTCTTAGAGAGACCAGAAGGGTCCTAAACAAAAGCTTTCCTGGCTGCAAAAAAACAACAATGTAGATTTGAAAGTATAGGAATGGACGTATCGTCAAACTCCGTTTTGCAATGGCATTTAGATAAAATATTTCTCACTTTACTGCAGAAGGGGTAAGGAATCCTAATGCCAATAATGACAAGGATCTTTAAAGCCAGTCTTATGTATATGGGACTATATGCCAAAAATCTGGAGAAAGCGGGGAAAGTATTTATACCAAAGGCAGGGAATCGTCCCAATGATCAACCTACGTCATATTACTTTATTATTCTAATAATAAAGTATTGTGATCGACACAAGAAAAAAAAACTTTGCTACCCTGAATTTTTTTTTCGCGTTTCATGACTAAATTAGCCTGAAAATGCAAAAAAAAAAAAATCCGTCCCGCCGTACGCCGTACATATGGACTCATATCTCCGAGACCACTAAAGGTAGAATGTTCGTTTTTAGGTGGATTGTTGATTGGGTAAATGAGCTTTATTTTCTAAATTTTGGGGGGTGTTAGCTGGAAGGGGGAGGCGGGGAGGGAGGGAAAAAGTTGAAAACTACACTTGCTAATATCTCCACCACGAATGCAGATAGAAAGTTGAAAATCAGTATAGATATAGAGAAGGTTGTGGGACAAACTTTAAAAATAATTCTATTTTCTATCCATTGGCTTCCAAAAAGGGGGGGGGGGAGGGCTAAAAACAAATTGTCTGCCGAATTGTTTTTTCAAATGACTATATCTTCGAAATTACATGTTGTAAAAAATTCATATTTTGGGACCATTAAGGTTGCATATAGTTCCATTGGAATCAGCTTAGAGAGTGACTAATTATTGTAAGGGGAAGGGTCAGGGATGGTGCAAAGAAAAACACTTAAAAATGAATATCTCAACTATCTCTTAAGCTATGTGATTCAAACTTGAAACGTATATTAAGCTATACTAGAAAAATACAAAAAAAATATAATATCTTGACATAATAGTAGTGGGGGGAAATGGGAAGCATTTAAAAAATGGCGCACTTTTCAAAATTACAAATCCTTATATCTCAAAAAAAAGTTCAAATATCAAATCGAAAATTTGTCAGATTGTAGAACTGTATAATAGTAAATTTTGGTAAAAATTTTAAGTTGGGGGGTTACACCCCCCAACTTAAGGAGGGAGGTGATAAGCAAAAATGTCGAAAATTTTGAGTGATTTCTTAGGGGTCTGGTGAAAGATTCAAAGTTTAAATTTTGCATGTAGATACGTCTATTTGATGTACATAGAAAAATAATAATAACTTGATTCATAATTGTTATAAACTGACCCCCCGGTCTAACGTGCACAAGGTGTTTGATGTGCATTGAAAATTATAACAGAATTATGATTGGGCTCAAAGCCCAATCACATGATACTCTAGATGAGATGGAAATAACTTGAATATACCGGAAAATATGTCATCTCAAATTCTTTCGAATAGTGAATAGGGACTTTTGCATAGGAGGTGGTAGAAGTAGAAGGGGAGGTTTGTGTTTTTCATATATGACACCAAACATGGCATGCATAATGTTTATACTCTAGATGAAATCTGAGAGTATTATAAGTTTGCTCTAAGGTTTGTAACGCTAAGAAATAAGGCTTGGAGAAAAAAATGAATGACACAGAAGTTAATGTTATCACTCAAAAATCTCAAAACCGGATGTCCGTCTGTCCGTCTGTCCGTCTGTCCGTCTGTCCGTCTGTCCGTCTGTCCGTCTGTCCGTCTGTCCGTCCGTCCATCTGTCCGTCTGTCCGTCCGTCCGTCCGTCCGTCCGTCTGTTCGCTCTCTAGCTTGAGAACGCGTTGAGCTAGATTGTTCAAATTTTGTACACGTCGTTTTTGACAAAAAAGTAAGGTCAAGTTCGTGAACGGGCCAAATCGCTCCACCCCTTCTACCCCTTCCCATACAAAATAACACAATTGCGCAATTTGATAATTAAAGGATTTGCTCGAAAAGTATAAAAGCTATTGGTCTGAAATTTGGAATATATTACTTTTATAATAATATCAATCTACCGTATAAAAATTATGCATGTCCTTTTCCTCCTTCTACCACCTCCCATACAAACTGTACTTGTCATGAATTACTCTAAGCCAATTTACTCAGTGCGTATAAAATTTAGCGGGCTGAAATTGTGCAACAAATATTTATTTAAAATTGTTAGTAAGACGAAAAAAAATTAGACGATTAGCTTCACCCCTTCTATCCCCTCCCATACAAAATGACGCAAATTCGCAATTTAACAATAAATTAATTTACTCGTAAAGTATAAAAGCTATTAGTCCGAGTTTTGAGATATATTACTTTCATAATGGTATAAATCTACAGTAGAAAAATTATTTGCGTCCTCCTTCTCCTTCCACCCGCTCCCATACAAACTGCACTTTTTCATGAAATGCTCTAAGACGATTTTCTCAGAACATATAACATTTATAGAGCTCACATTTTGTAATAAATACTTAATTAGTAATATCAGAAAAAAATATTTGATTAGCTTCACTGCTTCTACCCCCTCCCATACAATATGACACAGTTTCACAAAAAATCGATTTTCTTGAAAAGTATGATTGGTACTAATCTGAAACCTAAGGGTTGTCAATTTTATAATATTCCTAGTTATTTCTGAAAAAATCACTAAAATCCCCTCACTCTTTCTACCACCTCCCATACAAACTGTACATTTTCACTAAATCTAACTCACTAATTTTCTCAGTCCCCATTCAATTTTTGGAGTAATCATTTTGTATAAAACATTTTTATAGCTACTTTAGCATGATGGGGAAAAAATTAGTTCAATGCTATCACTCCTTCTAAACTCCCCATCCAAAATTTCTTTTGATGAAAAAAAATTCTATTTCATCTAGAGTATCGTAAGATTGCGCTTTATGCACAATCGTAGCCCTGTTATGTTTTTTGCTGAAATTTAAGTTTTTAGTTTTAATTATTTTTAAAGAAATTGTTCATAGTCTTCCTGAAATTGGGGCATTTGTATGGGAGGTGGCAGAGGAAGTGGAACGTTTTAGATGATTTTCAAACTGCTTATCATCACCCTTATCACCATGCTTTGATTCGATTTCAAAGTCGATAGCTCTAATATACTTGAAGGAGAAATGCTTTTCTTGACTTTATAATGCAGACATTTGTATGGGAGGTGGTAGAAGGAGTGAAGCGGAGCTGATAATTTTTTTTAAAACTTATTTCAATTTTTAAGAAACAAATTCTGGCAAAATTTGAAGTTTGTACTTTTCTAGTTTGAATAGAAATCGATAAAATGAATTAACAAATATTATACTTTTGTATGGGGGGGGGGGGGATAGGAGTGAAGCTTCTTTGGATAAGTGATAATTTTCTTACTTTTCAACCAGGGAGGGGTTTATTATGATCAGGTCAACCACTTCGTGTCTAGCAGAGTTCATGAAGTTTGGAGTGTTGCCTTTTTTTTATTATTTTTAGATTCTTAGATAAGATACTCTGAACAGCTCACCACTTTCAGTGACATTACTACCTCCCCATGTAGTGTGGTATACATCAGCGTCGAAGCCCATAATAACTGGTAGGTTGTGGATTTTGATAATCCCATGACGCCTTGAGGAGCATCTGGCTCCTCACCAGGAAAGAATGCCAAGGGAAGTACGGCTTCTTGTATCATTCCTTTGGGATTTTTACAAGGGCTGTTTCTTAATCTGAACGGTTGAAAAGAGGCATGTTCAGATAATTAATTTCGGCTGATATTAGAAGTAAAATTTTATGCCTATCGTTTCTTTTCGCGGCCTTTGGTTCCTGTAGAAGAGCTATATTTAATTCCTTCTTTTCGAATCTCCATATTATAATGTCCATGGCCGCTGCAGCACGATGGATATTCGCCTGAATAATTCTTAAGTTATTAGGTTAACGGTTATCTTTGGTGATTTGCGGATTGCCTCTTCTAACCTCTTTGATCTTAGGGCAGAGAATTTCTAGCAGACTTTATGTCTCATTTTTTAAGGCTTCTGCATCGATTGGTCGTTGATGGAAAGGTTATTTTAGTGTTTATTGCTTCTACCCTGCAGCTAAGGAATTTCCAATTAGAGGCGCACAAACCAGCATTTCGAGTATGAATGAGGATATATATCTTCTCTGACGAATGTTCTTGATATGGAAAATTACCGTGATTATTTCTAATAGAATACTTTTCTTTCGCACGGCTCTGATGTGAATGAACTCATCTAGCTTGATGCTCATAGTTGCTTGCTCTAACCATAATTCGGTTTGTTTATCTAGGCAAGCGATTAACATGCATCCTGGCTTGAGGCTGAGTCCACCAAATTGTGAATTTATTCCCTCTTTGGGATTTCGGCCATGATAGATTTTAGGGTATCAGCTACTTGTTCTGGTGTAAGGACCTTGTTCGGATGTTCGGTATTTATAATACCGATCATGATCCGGTCAACTGCGTCTCTCTAGATAGTGCCCGACGTGAAAGGCTGAGCTTCTTTTGCACGTCTATGCATGACGCTTTTGCTTAAGATCTTGTGCATTAGCAGAGGAAAGCTTATTGAAACTGGAGAGCGCCTGGGATCCAGAGTTTGTATATTACCTGCTAGTTCCCCACTGACCGCTCATCCTTGGCATATGCAGTAGATTAGGAGATTTTTATTTCCAAGGCTCCCCTAACGTTGTACTTTACAGTGGTAACCATATAGGTAGTACGTACACTTGCGAATCACTTAAGGGATATAACCCCCTTTAACCATCAATATCTTGAGATCTGCCTGAAATATGATAAATCCAGATTACACGTATACCAATGCTGTAACAAGATACGGAACCGACAGCTAGCTGAACGATTTAATCCGCCACAGACCGTGGATAGGATATGAAGCTGACAGCAAGCTGTTCGGCTTGTTCCCCCTTATCTGTAGATCTTTTAGCATTATCCAGTCCGATCAACGAGGATGAGATCTACACAGCCCTTATTTCTACATTATGGAGTTTATATTTATATTCACATTTTCACGAGAGGAATATATTTCAATCAAATTCTAATAAAACTGTAATTTTGATTTGTTATAAGTTCTTGTGTAGGACAATATCGACATCAAATCGTTATCATCATCATCCCTCATTACCGTACATAATTGAATTAAAATGCTACCTTTCATATTATGTAGATGTCAGATCAATCGGCACCACACAGTTGAACAGTTTACAAAATCCCTGAATAATTCAGCCAACGTTTCATAATTACATTTTACTGTTTAAATATTCTCCATCAAACATAGAAGAGTCCCGTCCGAGATCCCCGTTCACGTCGCTATGTGTATGTGATGAGACATCGGAAAATTTGATTAATGACCAAACAAACACACATCCTCTTGCATTCACATATGATTAAAGGCAGTAAAACTGACCATTTCGATGCTCCCAAATGGTAGAGGTGGACATTACCTGTCCGATGCATTCAAATGTGCCGGATAAAGTTTCGGCCGCCACTTGCTTGGTATAATTTAATGCAAATCATTTCGTTTTTGAGGTGTTTTTTCCGCCCTCCACCGATTCATAACCGAGACAGGTTGATGTCGAGCGCCAATGTGGCAATCAGTAAATTGTCGATAACATTCCATGTAAAACTAAATTCCGATAATTAATGAAATTGGCTTGTAATCCACTCATATCCCGGTATTCACGTCCCAGGATATGTGTGCTTGTTTGGCGCCGTTGAATACAATATACGCAATTTTACCGAATTAGTCGGAACTGAATGCGACAACATTATCAACGTGACATGAGAACTGAATTCGAAACGTACTTATTCGACTGTCTGAAGGACTGGATATGAAGGACGATGTCTGGACCTGGAGGATGACTTCTTTCCTATGTTTATTGCCTTAATCCCTCTACTATATAGTTCGTGATTGGCGTACGATTTCATCGTAGTAGGTTTGGAATTCTATCCGGAGTTAAGTGATACAAATCGCATTGAAGAATTGCTTAAATTCAAGCGGCAATATTTTGCAAAAATCTACACCGGACTTCAAATGTGACGAATTCAACGAACGAGAAAATTTATCGCCTAAAATTGAATAACACTAACAAAATATTAAAAGCGCAATGGAAATGCTATTAATATTTAATATATATTATTTATAATGTATCATGTCATTCTGTTGGAGATAAATTCCTTCCCATCTCAACAAAGGAGGAAAATCGCCTTCGACCTGAAATACAACGTTTTACCTCCGAAAATTTTTGATGCTCAGAATTTGAATGTTTTGATTTTGATACTCAAACCATTTCTTACATCAACAACGGAATGACCCGGCGAAAATCAATTTCATTATGCAGAAATTCCTTCCCGGAACAATAAGGCAGAACCATGACGTGAAAGACATTAAAATTTGGTTTGCTGACTGTTTTCACAGTACATTTCGAATAGGAAGGAAATATTTCCGGATTTCCAACTGTTGTGCTTCATCATTTGTGACGTTTCAGTCTCTACTGAGATCTTAATTAAGCTGATCGACGATGCTGAAAATATTGAGTAAACTATTAGAGAGGTCTACGGAGTGCAAACACTCTAATTAATTCGGCGACTGGAAACGACCAAAAACCAAGACCAGAGACAAGAACTAAGAGTTTCAAAATCGTGGCTACATGATATTTTGAAGAAAGCAGCTGTAAAAAAATGATATCAAACTCAAGAGTGCTAAGCTGGATTACTCCCTTCACTTCTTAAAATCAGAATTAGAAGTAGTCCAACCAATGCATAGAGAAGCAACCATAGTAGTCAACTTTTCATCAATGCCGTTAACCAAGGAGTAAGAAGATGTGTTGCACCCTTGGTTTCAACTTCGCGCTTACCCCGACAAGTATTCCAACGGAAGAAATCATTCAGCAAAAAAACCCTCCAAACAGAGGTCTACCACAAGCGATGGAAATCAGAGATTTGATCTCTCACATAATTGAGCCTCCTGCGACTTATATCCCCCATTAACAAACAAAAAAGATAGCGATTATGTCAGCGGACAAAGGAAACTGAAACTGTATTGTTGTTATGGACAAGAATCAGTACGACGCTTTAACTATCTTCAGGAAACTCACTCCGAGAACAGATAAAGGGTGTCCCATTAAGAAGACTATTTTGAATTTAGCCCCATTTTTTGTATCGACCGTGCAGAGTTCTTGTTGGACAGTTGTATTATGTGAACATTGAGGTCTAATAATGGAGAATCAAGCGAACATACAATGTATGGAAATTATGAAAATCCACTACCGAAATGGTGAGAGTTTTACAGAGATGGTTAGAAAATGTGTATGTGATCACCATAACGCATCTTCTCGTCGTACAGTGGTACGATTAATCCAGAAAATTGATGCTAATGGGTCCGCTCAAATCCAGAAAATACCTGTCCGTGTTCGTGAAACTCGGTCTAATGAAAACATTGCAGCAGTCCGTAAGAGTGTTGACCAAAATTCTTTCACCACGATTCGCCATCGTTCTTAGCAATTGAAACTCTTGCGAAGCGGTTTACATCGAATTTTAACTAAACATCTGTGTTTGCATGATTGAAAGGTTCAGTTGACACAACAGTTGAAGCCAGCAGACCATACGCATCGCCGAACATTCACACATTGGATCTTATAGCAACAACAAGTGAATGATGATTTTTCGAAGACATTCATCTTCTCTAATAAGACTCATTTCGAACTGGTTTTGTCGACAAGCCGAATTATCGCATTTGGGGAGCTAAGAATCCAAGAATGATCCTTGAACGTCTCATGCATGCACCGCGAGTCGCTGTTTGGTGCGCATTTTGGGCTGGACCGTTCTTCTTCAAGACGGCAATGCAGTTACCGTCAACGGCGTTCGTTACCGTGAGATGATAAGCAACTTCTTCTGACCTCAAAATGCTAAAATGAGACCAAAGGTGTAATAACGCAAAAAGGTGCAATAACGCAAAAACGATTCCTGAATTGAAAGTCGAGATTTTGCGCGCTATTGATGAAATGGAGTCCGTACTATGTCAAAATGAAATCGAAAATTTCGTCAAAAAGATCAACGAATGCCATAAGTCAAGAAGCAGCGATTTATCGGATATTCTGTACCATAAATAACCTCCAAGTCAACACTCTTTACTAAAATAAAAACATAACAGTACTACGATTGGTCATAAAGCCCAATCGTGCGATATTCTAGATGCATTATTTCTTATCGTTACAAACTTTCGAGCAAACTTATAATACTCTCAGATTCCATCTACAGTATAAAAATAGACGAATACCTTTGTTGTGTTTTATTTAAATGAAAAACGATGTGGACTCTTTGACATCTTATATTCAACTGCGTATTATAATATAGCTCTTATTTCTGGACTTACTAATACATACATATAACATCTCCCTTTATAAATAATATTATATTGTTTTAAGTTTTTTTAAAGAAACCAATTTCATCTGATTATAAAAATAATAGTATTAATCTAAAAGTTTCGAAATTAATTCTTAAAGAAAATAATTCAGAAAATATAAATGTATTTCATACAAAGGTATAAATTTAAATTATTATTATTTTAAATTCTTTAAAGAAGTCAAATTCATTTGCTTATAAAATAAATAGTATAGCTAATTCAAAATATAGTTCAATTTATTAAACGATAGTGACATTTTCAAATTACCTTTTTATGTGATCTACTGGATACGTGAATTTATTTGGAGTTAAAATAGTTCTTCCGTAACGACTAGTTTGAGGTACATTTTTACCTTTATTACATTCATTGTTTTGAAGATCATTGTTTGTATTATTAATTTCATGATTTGTTTTTTGTTGCAAGGTTGAATTAAAAGATTGTTCGATATGAAGGTTTGTTTTTGGTGACTCGATTATATGTTGCCTATTGCGTCTATATATACATGAACCAATACTATCCCTTATTATAAATATAAGATCTCGGCTCTCTACAATTTTCTATTATTGTGCCTGGTTGCCAATTAGAGTTTGGGGTTTTTTGAAAATAGATTTGTTTCTTCTCCCTAATTGGTTTTAGTACTTTACCTCCGCGATTGTAGTACGATTTAGTTCGACTTAATTTGTTATTAATAGTTTTCGTATGTTTTTTAAAGTCAATAATTTTGGGTTTTTAATTTTTGGGACTGTTGGAATTTTAGTTCTAAGCGATCGAGACATTAAAAGTTGAGCTGGTGAGTTTGTATTACCTTTAGGAGTTGTACGATAATGCAAAAGAGCAGTGTAAGGATCTGTTGCAGATTCATGACACTTTTTCAACAGTTTCTTAATTGTTTGTACACTTCGTTCTACAAGACCATTAGACCGCGCCAAGTATGGACTAGAAGTAAAGTGTTCAATATTCCATTCTTGACAAAATAATTTAAATTCTGTAGAACTGAAAGGAGGACCATTATCTGTTATTAAAACTGCAGGTATCCCATGTCTCGCAAAAAATGATTTTAAGTGAGTTGTAACTATGGTACAAGAATAGCTTTTATTTAGTTTGGCAATTTCGAAGTATTTCTAGTAATAGTCAACAGCCAAAATATATATTGCTTTATTGAACTCAAAAAAGTCAGCCGCCACTTTATCCCAAGGAATGGCTACTATTTCGTGAGGCTTTAATGGTTCCTATTGATTAGAGCACCTATTTTGAAGACATGATTCACAATTTTGTACCACATTTGTTATATCTTGATTGATATTAGGCCAGTATACCAGACTTTTGGCTAGATTTTTACATCTTTCTATCCCCATATGACCCTCGTGAATAAGCAGAAGAATTTTCTGTCGCATAACTTGTGGTATAATTATCCGATTATTTTTAAATATTATCCCATTTATTATATGAAGTTCATCTTTTATATTGGCATAAGGTGCTGCGAGTTCATGCATAACTTTTTTATTCTTTGGCCAGCCATTCATAATGTAATTTTTAACTTCCATTAGAGACTTATCACTATTGGTACATTTTTTAATTTCTTTAAGCTTTGCGTCGGTAACGGATAGACTTGATACAAGCATATTACAATGTAATGCAAGGTCTTTGTCCGTTAGTGCTTGATCCGGCAATGCTGCGCGTGAAAGAGTATCTGCTATGTAGAGATATTTTCCTGGTTTATACATATATTACATTTATGTCGTACGCTTGCAAACGAAGCATGAACCGCTGAAGTCTGGCTGGAATTTTGTACAAAGGTTTTTTAAAAAGAGGTATGAGCGGTTTGTGATCTGATTCAACAGTGACGGATTTTCCATATATGTATTGATGGAATTTGGTGCAACCGAACAAAATTGCAAATAACTCCTTTTCAATTTGTTAGCGTGGCTGATGCATATGCAATTGGATTTGAATTATGCATTATTACCGCACCTACTGCATTTTTGGAAGCATCGACTGATAAGATTAATGGTTTATTTTGATCGAAGTATGTTTATTTTGATCGAAGTATGTTGGACAATAAGGACTTTAATTTCAGAAATTCTTTTTCATGAACTTCGGACCAATGCCACATTATTTCTTTTTTAAGTAAGTTTCTTAAGTTAGAATTTTTCTCTGGAAGATTTTTGATAAATGCCCCCAAGTAGTTGACCATTCCTCAAAAACGTTGAAGAGCATTGACATTATTTGGTTTTGCACAAATTGCTTCTATTTTAGATGGATCTGGTTTGACTCCTTCCTTATTAAAAATATGGCCAATAAATTTTATTTCTTGAACACAGAATTTTGACTTAGACTTATTGAATTTCAGACCTAAACTTTTACTTCTCTCTAAAACTAGTTTTAAAGTTCTATCATGTTCTTCTCTAGTCTTACCATGTATTAAAAAATCGTCTATATAAATTATGACATTTGGAATATCAGCGAAACTTTTCACCATCTCCGCGTGAAAGATTTCTGGAGCGGCATTTATTCCAAATGGTAGGCGCTTAAAGCAATATTTACCAAATGGAGTGATAAACGTACATAGTTTAGATGATTCTTCGACCAATTGCATCATCCAAAAACCCGAATTAGCGTCTAAATTGCTAAAAAAATTGGCATTAGTTAATTTCGATCTACAATCATCTAGGGTTGGGAATTGATAATGGAGCGTAGTATAGCTTTATTTAAGTTTCTGGGATCTAAACATAGCCTTAATTTACCATTAGGCTTACGTACCAAAACAATCGAATTCACCCATTCTGTTGATTCTTCAACTTTCTCAATAACATTTAATTTCTCCATATTTTCGAGTTCATTTTTTAACTCCTTTAACAAACTGAAAGAAATTTTTCTAGGCAAATCTACTACTGGTTTTATATTAGGTCTTAACTGAAAATGACACTTGTTTTTTAAACAGCATTATCCATTGAATACATTTTTATAATCATTAATAATATTTAAATTACAAATATTTAAATGTGGACTTACAGTTTTTACATTATTATTAACCTTAATTAATTCCATTGCCAAGCATGCTCTGCGACCTAACACCGCCTGACAGTCCATGCCCAATATTGTAAAGTTGTGTAAATACTCCTTATTATTCCAATTACATTTTAGTATGCACGTTCCAATTGCTGGTAGTTGCTGCCCGTTGAATGTTTTTAGTTTGTATTTAGCAGCTTTTATTTTAGTTGGTTCTATTTTTAATAGTTTACTATGTTGACGAGAAATCACATTAGTTTGTGCCCCCGTGTCTAATTGAAAAGAAAGACGCTTGCCATTAATGTTTACGTCTACGGCCCAAATACAGCTGTCATCATCCATTTCTTCGTTTATCGTTCCAATGAAGAGAGTATCCATGTTTGTAAATGGAGCGGAATCTGTTGAAGTATATGATTCCATTTCTATATTCCTTATATGTATATATTTTTGAGCGACACATTTTTGCGAAATGATTTTTCTTCTTGCACTTATGACACACTACACCCATTGCGGGGCACTTGTTTTTGTGCTCTTCTCCACATCGATCACATTTGCTGTTGTTGCCTGACTGAAGATTGAATCTTCCGCCTCTGTTCCAATTGTCGACTGTATTTCCTCGTTTACCGTGATTGTTTTGTCTCTGGTTGTATTTGTCGTTGCTAGTGTAACCGTGAAATTTGTTGGACGTTTTTCTGTATGTATGCGCTGTATTTATAGCGCCAACGAAATGAGAGACATTTCCCTGTTGCAGTGTTTGTGCTTGCTCTTTACCTTTTTCTGAAGCTTTTGCAATATCAAAAGCTTTGGAGAGTCTTAAGTCATTTTCGTTTAGAGTCTTTCTTTGATTTTTGAAAATTTATTCGAAAGACCACAGACAAAAATGTCGCGGACAAGATCTTCGCGAAGCGATCCAAATTCACAGGATAGACTTAAATTTTTTAGCGTAGTTATGTACTCTTCGATAGATTTGTCCGGGCTTTGGATTCTAGTAAAAAACTTATGCCTTTCCATTACTAAATTTACTTTCGGTAAAAAATACGCGTCCATAAATTCTGTTAATTCCTTCATTGTTATTTCGTCCAAATCTCTGTTAAAAGAAGAGAAAATATCCAAAGCCTCGGGACCCATGCTGTGTAATAATATCGCCACCTTTCTCGAATCCTTTAAATTTTCCAAATTACCTGCCCTCATATAAATCTTAAACTGGTTTTTCCACCTGCACCATGCTGCTGGGAGGTTCGAATTTTTGAAATCCATTCGTGGAATCGTTGCTATTCTATCGCTAGTACAAACCACGTTGTTCGACATTTTCGCTGTATCGGTAGATGCGCCGCTAGATGTACCGTTAGATGTGCCTTTCGATTCGTCTGCACCACTGCCGCTGACCATTGTATTTATTTTGCTTAGTTAAAACTATATTCATTTGTCTCTATTTATTAAACTTTATTTATTAGATTTTAATCACTTGGCCTCCATTATCTGACTTTATTAATTTGACTTATTTGTCTTCACACACCTGACACCATGTTGTGTTTTATTTAAATGAAAAACGATGTGGACTCTTTGACATCTTATATTCAACTGCGTATTACAATAAAGCTCTTATTTCTAGACTTACTAATATGTACATACATATAACAACCTTTAGTCCTTCTATCCCCTCTCATACAAAACGACACATTTTCGCAATTTGACAATAAACGGATTGGCTCGAAAAGTATAAAAGCTATTGGTCTGAAGTTTGGAATGTATTACTTCTATGATGATTTCAGTCTACCGTATAAAAATTATTTTTGTCCTCTCCCTCCACCACCTTCCATACAAACTGCACAAGACACTAATTTTCTCAGTACCCATTAAATTTTTGAATCCTAAATCTTATGCAAAACATTTTAATAGCAACACCAGCGTTATGAAAAAAATTTTTGAATTCCGTGAACCCCTGTACCACTTCCCCTACAAAATTTCTTGAATTCAAAAAATTTCTCTTTCATCGAGACTATACGCCCAATCGTGCGATAAGCCTGTTATGTTTTTTTTTAATTTCAAAATAGGCGATCTTAATGGGACATCCTTTATGTCTATTATACTATTAATCATTATTGTTTAAGTGATACTTTCTTTTTATCCAATTTCCCCAGTAGTAGCCGAAATTTTCATGTAGGAATTCGAAAAGAACGCACTGGACTCAGCTTCATTAAAACCAAAAATTAATCTCTGTTAAATGGATGACAAACCAAATAAACTGCCAACATGTCGGCCGAAACTTTATTATTCTTGGGACGAATTGCGGATGAATGGAAAGTCAATATGCAGGTTAGAGTGGTTTGGGAAGATTAAGTGAAAGTGACTTCTTGGGCAGGGCCGTTGTCAATATAACAATATTTCATTCGTTTCTGCAAGTTTGGGTTTTTATGAGGGGAGGAGGAGGAGGGGTAATAGTAAGGGTGGGTGAATGTTAATATGTTAATGTTGATTGCTTGAATCACGTCAATATTCTCTGTATAGAATGTGTTTCATAGACGAAGTTGCATAGAATTTTCACAAAATTCGCTGTATTCTACATTCACGAAACCGAACATTTGTATGGGAGGGGGTAGAGAGGGTAAGGGAATCATAAAACTTGTGATGCAGTTTAATTTCATTTCTCTTGTAAGGTGCTTGTACAAAATTCTAAGTTCGTAACTTTTAATTTGTTGGTTATTGGTTGATTTAATGAAATTGGTCGAAATCATACTTTTGTATGGGAGGGGATAGAAGCACAAACGCGATTTCAAAGCTTTTGACGCAATTTTTTTTTTAACTATTTTTAAAAGTTTTTATGCAAAATTTCGAATTGATAGCTTTTAATAGTTAGGTGATAATTGATTTCTTGAAAATGGTCGAAAAAATAATTTTGTATGGGAAGGGGGTAGATATTTTTAAGATTTTCGACCAGTTAATATTTCGTATATTTAGGGATTTTTTTTAAATGCATTTCACAAATTTTCAAGTTTCTACCTTAAAATTTCACTCAAAAATTTTCAATTTATGTGTTTTTTCAATGCACTTGAAACACCTTGTGCACGTTAGACCGGGGGGTCGGTTTATAACAATTATGCCACAAGTTAATATTGTTTTTCTATGTATGTCAAATAGATGTATTCACATGCATAATTTAAACTTTGTATTATTTCAATATGTTATATTTTGTCTGTATTTTTCTAGTGTAGCCGAATATATGTTCCAAATTTCAATTACATAGCTTAAGAGATAGTAATTTTTAAGTGTTTTTTTTTTTGCCTGACCCCCCCCCCCCCCCCCTCCCTCCCTCCTTACAATAATTAGCCAGTCTCGAAGCTGATTCCAGTGAAGCTATATGCCACCTTAATGGTCCCAAAATATGAATTTTTTACAAGAAGTAATTTCGAAGATATAATCATTTGAAAAACAAATTCGGCCGACAATTAGTTTTTAGCCCCCACTTTTCGGACGCCAATGGATAAAAAAATTTATGTATTTTTAAAGTTTGTCCCAAAACCTTCTCTATATTCTTACTGATTTTGAGCTTCCTATCTGCATTCGTGGTGGAGATATTAACAATTGTTGTTTTTGACTCTTTCCCTCCCCCCGCCTCCCCCTTCCACCTAACACCCTCCAAAATTTATAAAAAGAAGGTCACTTACTCAATCGACAATCCACTTAAAAACGAACATTTTACCTTTAACAGTCTCGGAGATATGAGTCCATATGTACGGCAGGGCGGATTTTTTTTTTTGCATTTTCAAGCTAATTTAGTCATGAAACGCGAAAAACAAAATTTCAGGGTAGCAAATTTTTTTTGTTAGAATAATAAAGTCAAATTAATCTTTGTGAAATGGATGTCACCTTTATCAGTTGGCAACATGGGAAAGAAAATCTAGATAAATAGCACACCTGATCTCACACCATGCGAAAATTAGGTTCAGCATGGAAATAGAAAAAGCAACGTGGCATATGGGAAACCAACTCACACCAATAGATATCCCCACGCTCATTCACATCATCGCTTAAGTCAAAAAGTAGGCGTATTGAAAACCCTAATACTCAGAGCCAGATGCATGACTGAAAGGAACCCGCGCAGTCTTGGAAAGAAAACGCAACAGTTGAATCAGGCATTCACAGAAAATGGATACAAAGCAAGCGAAATAAAGAAGGCTTGGAAACCGATGCATCCGAAGACAAAAGAACGAGATTGAAAAAATTTTCCGAAAATCCAACATCAAAACAGCTATCTCTACACCAACTACTATCTGGGGAATTTTAGGTAACTAGAAGGAGAAAAAAAACATTGAAAATTGAAAGTGTGCACAAAGTACCTTCCGATTTATGCGAAAAAGTCGACAAAGGAGAAACGGGGCGCACAGTCGAAACAAGGATCAACGATGCATACGAAAAATCAGTCAATCACTCGATTTCGATAATTTGCAAATTCCGGCCAAGGCAACTTAATATTTCAACGGGTAGTACAAGAAGGCATTGAAATTTCTTACCGCCCACAGAAGTTCAATCGGGACACCGGATACAAGTTATCAGCAGGATACCTGCATTAAAATTTGGTTAGAACAAAATCTGTTTCCAAAAATTCATAACTAATTGAATTGCCTGATACTAATTAATTAACTAATTCAACCCTATTTACCTTTCCCAGACCCAATTAATTGTCGATCAGTTTGATAAAGGTCTCAGAAGAAACTGAAACGTCCCAAATAAGCACAACAACGTGAACTCCTCAAATCTTTCCTTTCGACATTAAAATTTATTTATCGTATATCCGAGCAGATTGAATGAAATTTTGCTTCTTCGGCGAAAGTATACTTTATGAAAAATTTAGAAAGTTAATAATGCTGTAAATGCTTTTTGTTCAACACTGCATAGAAAATTGTGCAGTTTTTTGGTTTTTAGGGGAAAATGTTTTGACCGCGAAAATGGCAAATATACAAGTTTTTGTATTGGGTTAAAAACTATCTATAAGATAGTTTGACCGTTTTCACTGCGCATAAAGGGAAAACTCAAAAGAAATTCTTTGAGGTCCGAACGGAGGTGATATATTGGCCCACGTTTCTTTTTACTGCCATCCAATGGAGACCGAATGCTTCCTAATTAAGGTCCAAGTAATTTTTCCACCTCAATCGGACCTTTTGATCTTCTTTTGAACGCTCAACATCGCTTCCTCTTTGTACTATGTAATATTCTCACGTGCCCAGCGCTTAAGTCTTACTCTTTCCACCGACTATTCGGTAGCAGATTTGGAGTCTCTATTTGAGCACCTCTGTGAACTTACGATATCGTTATAATATCTATAGTTTATTTATGCTTTCACATGATCTGTCGGGCCGCTAAGTTATGTTTTAGTTTCGCTGAATTTATGAGATATTTTTACTTTAGATGAAATCTGAGAGTATTATAAGTTTGCTCTAAAGTTTGTAACGCTAAGAAACAAGGCTCGGAGAAAAAATGAATGATGCAAAAGTTCAGATAATCCCTCAAAAATCTCAAAACCGGATGTACGTCCATCCGTCCGTCTGTCCGTCCATTCGTTAACTCTCCGGCTTGAGAACGCATTGAGCTAAATAGTTCAAATTTTGTACACGTCATTTCTACTGAAAAAGTAAGGTCAAGTTCGTGAACGGGCCAAATCGCTCCACAATTGCGCAATTTGACAATAAACAGATTTGCACGAAAAATATAAAAGCTATTGGTCTGATATTTGGTACATATTACTTTTATGGTGATTTCAATCTACCGTATAAAAACTATTTGCGTTCTCCCTCTCTTTCCACCCTCTCCCATACAAACCTCACTTTTTCATGAAATGCTCTAATCCAATTTATCTCAAATCGTGCACTAATAACTTATTTAGACCAAAAAAACTTAGCTTAACACCTTCTATCCCTTCCGCTACAAAGTGACACAATTTCGAAATTCGGCAATAAACGGATTTGCTCAAAAAGTATAAATGCTATTGATCTGAAATTTGGAATGAAATGCTTTTATGATAATTTCAATCTACTGTATAAAAATTATTTGTGTCCTTACTTAGCAAAAAGTGGATTTTCCTTAAAAGTATGAATGCTACTGATCTACAATTTAAAACATGATGTTTATAGCTAATTCTGAAAAATTATTTAAGAACTCGCTCGTCCTTCTTCCACCTCTCATACAAACTGGACGATTTCAATTTGTTAAGCTTATTATTCCTTACATACTCCCCGTTGTGACACACATATTTAACACAATTTTCACTACTTCAACTTTTCCTAATGCGTGGAAAAAATCTAAAATTATTCCTGTTCCTAAGAAATCTATTAAATCAGCTCAACAAGAGTATAGACCGATTGCCATCTTGCCTTATCTTTCTAAAGTTTTTGAAAAACTTACTTACTTTCAGCGAATATAATCTACTATCGGATTTACAATCCAGTTTTAGGCCCCACTCTACTTGTATCACTGCATTATTTAATGTTACTAACAATATCAGAGTGCAGATGGACAATGATCGTGTGAACACGCTTATTTTGTTGGATTTTTCCAAAGCGTTTGATAAAGTTGATCACAATATCCTTACTTACAAACTTCTAAACTGTTATCAGTTTTCTACTTCTTCAACCGCTTTGATAAAATCATACCTTACTAATCGCCTACAAGCCGTATCAGTCAATGAGCAATTATCACCTTTTTTGCAAACAAAATGTGGTGTACCGCAAGGAAGTATTGTTAGTCCTTTGTTTTTCGCTATTTATATCACTGATCTCCCATTCTTTGTAAAACATATCAACATGTATGCTGACGATGTGCAACTACAGCTTAGCTATCCACTTGGGTTGGTGGAAGATGCAACCAGTAGCATTAACGAAGGTTTGACTCGTATTAGTAATTGGGCGCGAATGAATTCTCTAGAACTTAACTCATCTAAGACCAAAAGTATCGTAATATACAAAACGC
The DNA here is from genome assembly GCA_963669355.1 of Chorisops tibialis. Lineage (NCBI taxonomy): Eukaryota > Metazoa > Arthropoda > Insecta > Diptera > Stratiomyidae > Chorisops > Chorisops tibialis. Next base: position 161,839,482 of record OY770263.1, on the reverse strand, counting down.
AGCTTGATTTGTGGTATTTCCCTGCTGTCATTCTCAATAATTCTGTAATCGAATATGTAGTAAAAATTAAGAATCTTGGGGTTTTTTTTAACAACACCCTAACGTGGAGCGATCATATTTTATTTAATATAGGAAAAGTTTATGTAATTCTTCGAACCTTATTTAGCACGCGTCAGTATGTACCAGTAGATGTCAAACTTATGCCGGTAAAAACTTTAGTAATTCCAATTTTGATATCAAATCAATCAATCAATCAAATTCCTGTTAAGACCCCCTATAGGGGCATAGGACAGAAACAACTCTCTTCCACAAGGCGCGATCCTGAGCATCGGCTTTAAGCTGTCGCCAGGACTTGTTTATTCCTCTGGCCTCCTGCTCAACTGCTCGCTTCCATGTGTTACATGGTCGACCAACCCAACGTCTTCCTTGAGGATTATAATCCAGAGCCTGTTTTGCGATATTTTGCTCTGGTTTCCTCAAAGTATAACCGATCCACTGCCACTTCCGTCGCTGAATCTCAATACCTATTTTAGTCTGGCCAGTTGTACCCCAAAGTTTGTCGTTGGAGATCACTCCTGGCCAGAATATTCCTAAAATGCGCCGGAGGCATTGTTTTACGAAAGTCTATAGTTTCTTGGTAAGTCGAACGGTCACTTTCCACGTAGTACAACCATACAACAACACAGATTTGACGCATGCGTCAAAAACTCGCACCTTCGTGCGAAGGGAGATCTCTCTTAACCTCCAGAAAGGGGAAAGGATACCGAAGGCCTGACGGGCTTTATTTAGCCGAGCCTCAACATTCTTTTCGGCTCCGCCGTCCATGCTGACAATGCTTCCGAGATAGCAAAAATCTTGCACCTCTTCCACATCCTGTCCATTAAGAACAATCGGTGTGCTTGCGTTCGAACCCATGTGCATGTACTTGGTTTTACGCACATTTATTTTCAGTCCCGCCTCTTTGCATTTAGAATGCAACGAGCGAACATTTGACTCTAAGTTCGAATGGTTATGCGCAAGCAAACACACGTCATCAGCATAATCAAGGTGACTTAAGATGTTAAATAGTCTCCATTGAAGACCTTTACCTTCCCCACCTTCCAGTGCAGCTTTCAAGATGTCATTTATTACCATCAGAAATAGGGCTCTCGGACAGACCTCCACTATGTATCACACCTTGCATCTATCTGGAATACCTCTCCTACGCAAAGTATTCCATATGTAATCTCGCTTATCGGTAGTGTGTTAGTGAGGTCGGTACAAGACGACCCGTTACGGAATTCAGCTTGGTAAACTTCGAGAGTCCTCTCCACGACATCACTAATCCTATTGAGAATTACCTTAGAAATAATTTTTGATACGGCAGTAAGTAGACATATACCACGCCAATTGCCACAATCCCGAAGGTCGCCCTTCTTCGGAATTTTCACAATGACGCTCTCCTTCCATTCAGACGGATATCTTCCCTCACTCCACACCTTAGAGAAGAGTGGGAGTTCGCTTGGTAGTCCATCTATACCTGGAGCTTTCCTTCCCGCCATTGACCGAATGGCGGAAACTATCTCGTCCTTATCTGGGGGATCGTCCCTAATAGAGGATTGTGGCGGTTGGATGTTTGGTAGTTGTTCTATTTCCGGAATATCTTCCTCTGACAAGATGTTTAAAATATCAGAGAAGTATTCCTTCCATCGCCGGAACTGGTGTTCACTCATATTAAGGAGAGTTCCGTTGACATCTCTCACCAGGTGGTTGGCGGTGAAATTCCTGTTCGTCAACTGTTTCATGATTTTGAAAAGTGAACCCATATCCCCTAGGTAAGCCGCATATTCTGCCTTGTTTGTCAGATCTTCAATGGCCTTTCTCTTGTCGCGTCTAACAGCCCTCTTAAACTGTATATGAGCATCGCGGTAGTTCTGCCTCAAGTCGGGCGTTCGTTGGTTGACATCGGGTTGAGAGATGATTGCCAATTTGGCTTTTTTCCGATTGCCAAACTTGACCCATGTGTCTTGCGACATCCAGGGTTTCTCACCGCTTTGCACATATCCCATGGATTCTTCAGCAATAGTTAGAAAAGTGTTTCTGGTTGCCACCCAATTGGCGTCCAGTGTGCGCATTTCATATTCACCCAATGTGGATGACTTTTCGCGTAGAATAGTGGTGTATTCGCGTTTTTTGTTGGGATCTCTGAGTTTATCCACATTAAGCTTGCGCTTCATTTAAAGAATTTGTGGTCGCTGCTGTACACAATCTCAAGCAGGCAACCATCAAGTGGTGATCGCTCCCCACGTCAGCTCCACGTTTCGCTCGCACATCGAGCAGACATCTTCCCCATTGGCGACTTATAGCCAAATGGTCGATCTGGTTCTGAGTAACACCATCAGGGGAAACCCAACATGTTTTATGATGACTCTTGTGTGGAAAAAGGGTCCCTCCTATGACCATTTGCCGAGTACTACAAAACTCCACAAATAATTCACCGTTTTCGGGTCTCTTAATCCAAGGTCGTGACGCGTCGACCCAAGGGTCACCATGCCTTCCCATGACGTGTTCTAGTCCAGTGTTGTCTGATCCAACCTGGGCGTTCTCCTCCTGAGATGATAATAATATCACCTATTGGAACAAGTTCGAAGGTGGTACTCAGTTGGCTATAAAACTCCTCTTTGTCACCAGATGTTGCGGTATTAGTTGGTGCGTAGCACTGCAGAATTGTGACGTTTCTGACACTGGTCCTGAGCCTGACGACGATAATCCTATCCGAAATTGGTTCCCAGCTAATGAGACAGTTTCTCACTCCCGGTGTAAGGACGAACGCCACGCCATTTCTGGCTTCACTTTCAGGGCCAATGTACAGAATAGTGTTTCCGCTAAGGGTTCGTTCTTCTCCTGATTCTGTCCACCTGACCTCTTTCAATCCCAAGATTTGGATGTTGTAGTGCTCCATTTCACGGTCGATCACCGATTGGCGGTGCATGGACCGAGTGACTCCAGCTCTTCCCCCGTCATTCAATGTTCGAACGTTCCAGAAGCCAATCATAGTCCGTTTTTGAATGTCAAAAGTCGTTACCGTAGAATCAGTCTGTATCCGAGGCGATATATCTGTTTCTCGTATCATTTAGGTCTTAAGATCACGGGTGATAAGCCCATGATCCAGTGAGTGTCCATTTGCCATTTTTAGGGCAAGCAGGACTGGCTGTGGGTGAATTCTACAGCCCTCATCCCAGAGGAGGATAGTTAGCTGAGGCCCGTGGAGTCGCTAGGCTCCAAAGATAGTTACAGGAATTGGTAAAACCTCATCCTACAACTACCCCCTTGCGGGATATATGGGCATGAAATTTTCTGTAGACCTGATTATATATGCAGGAATCGACTAGATGTAGCTTTCAACTCTACTGTTCGTTATATCCATAGTTTGCGACGATTTAACCATGTTTCTTCTTATGCTGACAATGTATGTGGCTGCTCTCTAGAACGTTATATTCTATATCGCTGCTTGATTTTTCTTTTCAAGATAATTCATTCCAAAAGGCCCGAGTATCTTTTCCAACGAACTACGTTCGCCAGGTCGTCCAGGACTCACCAACAAATAACACCTGAGTTCTTATCTCTAGTCTCACAGAGGCAATTCTTCGTTTATGTCATTCAACAGTGGAATCAGCTACCAGTCGAAATTCGTAGATCAGGAGGCTCGGCGTATACTTGAGAGGTTGAATCCAGGATTTTTTCTTCTTTTTCTATTCTAATTAAATTTTTGTTTTTGTTTTCTTTTTTCTTTTTCTATTCCTCTTTTGATTAACAGTTATTAATGTAGAACTAATTTTAAATGAATCACTTAATTTGAATAGTTAATTTACCATTATTACGCAAACAAAAGATTCTTGTATCCTTTTTGTGTTAAATCTGTGGCGATACGACGTCGTCGACACATTCCAGCGTCATTGACATCAAACGGATATATGCTGGTCGCGCACAAGCAGAACGTCCTCTTTTCCATACAACCAGATATGCTGATCGCGCACAAGGAAAACCGTCACTTTCTGCATATCGCCTGATATGCAACGAAAGATATCAAGTGGCATGACCGACGACGCGCGCGATCAACAATTACTTTGTTGCTTATCACGCACAAATAAAAATAAAGTACGCCAAAGTCGCGCTGGCCGTTCGAAGACAGTTCCAGTTCCAGTCTCGTTTTATTTAGTGCACCGCTCTCTTAGTAATTTTTAAAATAAGATATTATTTATTTGTCAAACGTGTTTCTTATTCACCACCTCGGTCCGCGCTCCCAGGCCCAAAAATCAAATGAATAAATAAATAAACTAATAAACTAAACTAAGTAAATTTTACTAAATATAAAACACTAATTTTCTCAGTACCTATTAAATTTTTGAATCCTAAATTTTGTATAAATCATTTTGATATCAACTTTAGCGAGATGTAAAAAAATTAGTTCTAGGTCGTCAACCTCTGTACTACATCCACTACAAAATTTCTTCAAATCAAAAAAAATCTCTTTCAGCTTTCCGCCCAATCTCAATTGTCTTGTTATGTTTTTTTTAAAGGCACCGAACACAACTTAGGGGTCACCCCTTAATGCAATTTACACCGTAATGTTGGTAAAGGGACAAGCAAAAAGGAGGAGGGAACGACTAAAGTTCTGGTGGGCGTTAGGTTTGAAACGTCAAAGATCGTATGTAGTATGTAGCGGTAGTAAATAAAGAAGACTTTGTCTTTTCCTTGCTACTGCTTTGCAATCACATAATATGTATTCTGTGATTTTTGAGTCTTTGAGGCGGAGGCGGAAGATGTCAGTTTCAGCTAGACGGAGTACGGAAAGTGTTGCTTTATTCCACTGTCAAAAGGTCGATCAAAGTAATTATATCGCTCTTGCCGAATTACTTTATTATTATAAAAATAAAGTATTGTGATCGACACAGAGAAAAACAAAAATTACTACACTGAAATTCTATAATAAATATTTCGCATATTATGACTAAATTAGCCTAAAAATGCAAAAAATATCTGTCTGTACGCCGTACATATGGACTCATATCTCCGAGACCGTTAAAAATAGAATCCCCGTTTTTGGGTAAATTGTTGATCGGGTAAGTGAGCTCCATTACCTAAATTTTCTGGGGAGGCGGAGTAGGGCAAGAGTCAAACTAATATCTAATAGCTCCACTACGAATGCAGATAGGGAGCTGACAATTAGCATAGGTACTTAGAGAGTTGTGGAAAAAACTCTAAAAATAATTAAATTTTTTTATTCATTGTGATCCAAAAAGGGGCGGGGGGCTAAAAACAGATTGTGGTCCGATTTTTTTATCAAATTATTATATCGTCGGAAATACATGATACAAAAAAAATTATCTTAGGATCAATTAGGCGGCATACAGATCCACTATAATCAACTCAAAATGAGGCCAATAATTGAAGGGGGATGGCCAGAGAGATGCAAAGAAAAACACTTAAAAATTAATAGTTCATGGAAAAATTGAATCTTGGCACATTAAATTCGTTGATGCGTATGCTATTTCTCACGATCTATTTGAGTTGGTTCAATATAGTGATATTAATGATCGTGTTCTCTCAAGCTATGTAATTGAAACTTAAAAAGTTTATCAAGATATACTAGCAGAATGTGCGAAAAATATAAAATTTGGTAATAATAGTAGTAGAATAATAGAAATCAGGAGCATTTCAAATAAACTGCCAATAAGTCGGGCGAGACTTTATTATTCTTGGGACAAGTTGCGAATGAGTTGAAAGTCAATATGCAGGTTAGAGTGATTAGGGAAGACTAAGTGAAAGGGAGTTCTTGGGGTATCGTATGATTGGGTTTTACGCAGTCATAATCCTGTTATGGTTTTAAGCTTAATGTTATTTTATTTGGGCGTATTTTTAATTAACACAAGCTGCAATCATGTATAAAATCACGGGATTGATCACGAGCTTGTCCCATTCAAATGAGAGTATCTTGGTTTCATTCTTAATAATTTATGGTTCTGATTCCAAAAAAATACAAACCATTGTGTTCAAAGAGCCATTAAACTAATCAGATTATATATCCCGCATAATATATTAGTAACTACATTCTCAAAAATTACCTATTTTGCGATTCTTACGCGGACAAAGTCGCGGGCGTATACAATAAAATTACTGATTATAAATGATTGACACGTTTCATCCGTGTCACTCTAAGAATTGGACAAATTAATCAAGTCAGAAAATGCTTCAATAATTTTTTTTCACTAAAAATTAACTTATTGAGTAAAAGTAAAATAAATTTAGTTACTTGATAATATCGTTTTTCTACGCCATAGATCCGACATCTAAGGTACAATCTGAAAAGATCATCAATAATGCAGCATTGAAAAAAATTAAAAAGCTAGTTTCAATAAGATGTATGAGCCTAGTTTTAAAAACCAATCATCATGCTAACGAACGATATCAGATCTAAACTCGAAACCTTCCAACGAAAGCTTTCAATTGTTTAGTTTAATATTTTTAACCCACAATCGGTTACCACTAACGCTTCCCACTTAAAGTCATTGCAATATCGAGAAGAACTCATCGATTCAATGCCTGTGTGAAAGGAATTCAACGAAGTAAGTCAATAATTTCCGCACACACATTATCAGAGCCGTAAGGACACTTAACCTACATTATTTTACCGCACCAACTACTATCTCCGCCGAGCCTCCTTACAACTGTATGGATCGGGGTCCTTATGAACTTCGCTCACATCTCCATTAAGCCAGTCAAGGATGATTTTGACTTTTATCTCTGGAGTTCATGTCAAGATAGTCGTCCTTTCTCCGTTGTTTTTGCATCTGCTGGTTGAATTGAATAAGGGAAACACTTCTGTGGGGAAAAGTAGAAGAAAGGAAAAAAGGAAATGAACGAAAAAATTCTAGAATTGTGGGTGTTGAGGAAGGTGGTGATGAGGAAATGAAGGCAACCAAATGGAGGTTGGGAAATTCTTTTCTACATAATAAATTGCCCTCCGATGAGGGCATCCAGGGAGCTTAACCAAAAAATGCTCACCACCCTTTCGTATTTCTTTTCTGATGGATAAGCGAAAAACCTCTACCACATCCTTCATTACTACACCTCCTCCTTCTTCACTCATTCGTAATTGATTGCCGGCTACTAGTCGTGCAGTTCATTTTTCTTTTTGTGTCGAACCGATCCATGAAACGATCTTGGAAAAGTTTTTTGTTTTTCATAAAATAAAGATTTTTCTCATTTCATCGCTCAGAAAGGAAAAATAGATGCAAAAAAAAAACTACAGGTCATTAGAGCGAACATGCAATTTACCATTTTTCACGTTTTATTCGCTTCCGTATTCGCAATAATCGTTTATGGCTACGTAACACAGCAGGTCCTTGTTCTTTTCATTAATTACTATCAAGGATATTTTCACTGGAATTTTCTTTTTCCCGACCCACCCTTGGTCTTGATCGCCATAAACATTCCTTTATTAATTAACTACTATCTACGATAGGAAAATTTCTTTTTTTTTCATATTACATGACGTTGGAATTTTTTCCATCAATATCCTTTAGAGATACCACATATAAAATTGATATCCTTGAAGACCATCCAAAGCGAAGTATCGACTCATCCGAGGGTTGTTATTTATTTATTTTTTATTTCAGGCGAGGCTTAACCTAAGCCTTTACGTGACTCTAATTGATGTCCTAGGTATAGAAAATTTTCACGTATCCCTTAACCCTTTATAAAATAGGAGAGAAGGGGTTAATATAAGGTTCATTTTAGGACATTCGATGAGGTTAAAAAGTGGGCGGTTAAGACTGCCATATAGCCGTCATTGAGAAAACTATTGGACAACATTTTTCAGTTTTTTTTTTATTTAATATTTTATAGTTGAACGTGACTAGAAATATTTTGTATTTATTTTCAGGATAGATAGCTTATATTCTAGGTGGCTGGTTTATATTCGACACTCTCATATAATACGTAACTGTTTGCACGATAGGTATGATTGCAATTTGAAGAGAATTTTTGAATTTATTATGGCTACGAGTTATGAATGATATCCGGAAATGGTTGCATAGGTATTGATAAATCTCGGATAATAAATTTCAATTATAATATAATAGAAATATTTAGGTAGTACAAGAGAATATCAAAAATAAAAATAATATACATATAAATATAGCATGGATATTTCAATAGCGTAGTGTGTAACGTGTTGGTCCACTATGCGAAGGTCGTGAACTCAAATCCCGATCGCCATATAATTCTGGCATACTTTCTCCTTGGATATACCTCAGTCACATTCTTTATATAAATTTGAGTGCAGAGGTATCTTAGAGATAAGACAATATCGTTACATCGATATTTTTATATAACTGAGTTTAATTAATAAACGTTTGATTTTAATCATTGTATTATCCAAGGAACATAAAACTTTGATTATTGTTCTTACAACTGAACTAAAACTAATTTAATGCTTAGGACTTTTGATTCTTTATTAAAATATATAAAAACATAACAGAATTATGATTGGGCTTAAAATCCACTCATATGATACTCTAGATGAGATGGAAATGACTTTAATATACCGGAAAATATGTCATCTCAAATTCTTTCGAACGGTCAATAGAGACTTTTACATGGGAGGTGATAGAAGTAGAGGGGGCGGTTTGTATTTTTCGTATATGACACCGAACATGGCATGCAAAATGTTTTTTGCTGAATTTAATGTTTTTAGTTTTCATTATTTTTAAAGAAATTGGTCATAGATTTTCTGAAATTGGGGCATTTGTATGGGAGGTGGCAGAGGAAGTGGGGCATTTAAGATGATTTTGAAAATGCTTATCATCATCCTTATCACCATGTTTTGATTCAATTTCAAAGTCGAAAGCTCTCATATACTTGAAGGAGAAATGCTTTTCTTGAATTTATAATACAGATATTTGTATGGGAGGTGGTAGAAGGAGTAGAGTGGAGCTGATAATTTTTTCTTACACTTATTTAAATTATTAAGAAACAAATTCTGGCAAAATTTGAAGTTTGTAGTTTTTCTAGTTTGAATGGAAATCGATAAAATGCATTTAACAAAAATTATGCATTTGTATGGGAGGGGGTAGAAGGAGTGTACAGATAAAAAAACATTTTTTTTGCATAATTAATATTTCTATTTGTATACTTTTTACAAAATATTAAGTTGATAGCTTTAACAGTTTCGAAGAATTTAATTTAAATTTCAAAATTTCGTGAAATTAGTATGGGAGGGGGTAGAAGGCGTGACGTGAAGAAGATAATTATAAATTTAAAATAAATTGCAATTATAGTATAATTAATTCTGACAAAATTTTGTCTTTTCAGCTGTACTAGTTTCAATGAAAATCGAAAATATGTATTTTTCAAAATTGTCCATTTGTTTAGGAGGGGGTAGAAGGGGTAAGGGGATCGGGTCAATATTCCGTGGTATTAATGACATCTACATCATAATACTTTGACCTAAATTTCAAGTCGATAGCTTAAATAGTTTCAAAGGAAAATCAATTTCTTAATATTTCGAAATTTCATGAAATTTGTATGGAAGGGGGTAGAAGGAGTGGGGGATCTAGCCCATTCGTGAACTTAAAGTTACTTTTTTGCTAAAAATGACACACAAAATTTTTTAGCACTATAGCTCAAAGCTTTCGAGAGTTATGCTGTAGACAGACAGACAGACAGACAGACAGACAGACAGACAGACAGACAGACAGACAGACAGACAGACAGACAAACAGACAGACAGACAGACAGACAGACAGACAAACAGACAGACAGACAGACGGACAGATGGTCACTCGGAATCGAGGTTTTTGAGCGACAACAAATATTTCTGTACCCTTGGCGGCTCTGTGCGAGCATTATTTCTTAGCGTTACAAACGGTAAGGCAAACACAATTTACTCTCAGATTTCATCTAGAGTATAGTACTCTTATGAGGGAGAAATCTAGAGAGAAGTCGGAATCAGTGGCTTGTTCATCATTTCGCATCTTGTAATAAGCGATGCGAACCTCTGTTCAGCAAGTTTTTGTATTTCAGGGCGTTTGCTTCGTGGGTGAGACGTGTGGCGGAATAGTAAAAGGACTTGTTCAGGGTAATCTCGAGGCATCTGTTTTGGGAGACCTGTAGAATTTTTTGTGTGATGGTGCATTGGTTCTAAATAGGAGCGCAGTAATTTATAGTTGGTTGTAAACCATTTTAAATTAAACTAATTTATTGCTCGTAGTTAGCTGAGCCTTCCGGTTTATTAGAGTATAAAGCACATGTGTACTTTTAGCGGTTTTACGACTTACATTATCTAAGTGGCTGGAAAAGTTCAGTGCCTTATTTAGCATAACACCAAGATAGGTGTCTAGCCATCGAATCAAAATTTCGATGAAGTTCATTTCACGTTCGAAGAGGTTGGTCTGTTTCCTTTTTCTAAAGAAGACCAAGGCATTTGATTTGGTGAACTATTTTTAATTTCCCATTTGTAAGAGTGTTGGAACAAACTGTTAAGAAGAGATAACATCGTATTTGGATCGATTTCATTAGTATAGATACTGATTTCATCCTTGAATATGGCAAGTTCGCACTTAGGATGTGATGTTATATCAGCTGTATGTAGGGCTTAAACAAGAGCCTTGCGGGGCATTCGAAAACGGACTATCATTGGCTTTTGGGACGTTCGAACATTGAACAACGATGGAAGCACCGGGGCCACTCGACCCATATACCGTCAATAAGTGATTGAACGTGAAATTTAGCAGTATAATATCAAAATCTTGGACTTGAGTCAGGTCGTGTAGAGAGAGTTTTCGATTATCTTCAACAGACTCTGACCCAAGGTTACAAACGTCACAATTCTGCATTGCGCAGTACGCACCAACTACTGCCCAAACACCTGGTAGCAAGAAGGAGTTTTATGGCGAACTGATCGCTACCTTCAAGCGTGTTCCAAGTTTCTCATCTTGCTTTGGCGATACTGGAGTAGCACACCCTTTTTCTACTATGGTGTAATAAATAAGTAGGACCGGTCCTCCAGGTCGGGGGTTGGGCGAGGCGCTGACAACGTATCACCAGAAAAAGAATACTGTCCAGAAACCTGAAGAACAGTTTCGGAAAGGATGGACTCAACGGCAACGACCCCGCAAACGAAAAATGGACTACTCTATTGGATCTTGGAATGTTCTATCCTTATTTAGGACAAGAGCTCTGAAAGAGTTTCTCGAAGAAGTGGCAAAACACAACATCAACATAACTGCCATCCAAGAAACGAAATGGCTCGGTAACGAAATTATGGAAATGAGATCACGCACAATCTATCTAAGTAGAGAATTGTCGGGAAGCAGAGAGTTTGGAGTTGCTTTTGTCGTTGACAAAAAATTTAAACAGCAGGTCACGAGTTTCAGACCAGTAAGTGAAAGATTGTGTGCAATCTGAATAAAGATTAAATTTTTCAACACTTGGTCGATCAACGTTCACGCACCAACAGAAGACAAGGACGATATAACTAAAGACGAATTTTATGCTACCCTGGAGACAACCTATGATTCAGTGCCCTCGAATGACCTAAAAATTGTCTTAGGGGATTTTAATGCAAAAGTCGGAAAGGAGGAAGCTCATAGAGGAACAACAGGAGAGCACAGTCTCTATGACATAACCAACGTCTTATTGATTTCGCAAGCACCAAAAATATCATAGTAAGCTCTATGCGCTTCCCACATCGCCATATTCACAAACGAACGTGGGCATCACCAGATGGTCACACCTTCAACCAAATAGCCCACGTTCTAATTGAGAAAAGGGCTACTACCAGCATACTTGATGTACGAATTCTCCGCGGTGCGAATTGTGACTCTGATCACTACCTAGTCAGAGCTAAGTATCGATGCCGAATAACTTGTCGTGGATATTCGAAAACGAGTAGAGCTCGCAAATTCAATGCCGACAAGCTTAACGACGAAACGGTGGCGCAGGCTTACATACTTACGATCGCGCTACATCCCAAAGCGGACTTTGGCCTCCTGAATGCTTTGCCTCCATCCATCTCGGTTCAGTGACCGCGTCCTCCAGTTTGAAAATCTTAGCAGTGATTTGCTGTCTGCGTCAATCGAATCCTCCCAGCTCTTTCGTGGTTTTCCGACCGGTCTTTGTCCGTTGACTTTCCTTTTTAGTGTGCGTTTGGGAATTCTTCCGTCATCCATCCGCTCCACATGACCAGCCCATTGTAACTTTTTAAATTTTATGAAGGTTGACACTTTTGGATTGTCGAAGATGGAATACAATTCTCTATTGTATCGTATTCTCCAGATCGAGTCTTCCCTCACAGGTCCGAGGATTCTTCGGCGGACCATTCTTTCAAAGGCGTTAAGTAGTTTTTCGGACGCCTGAGTTAATGTCCACGTTTCGCTGCCATAGCATAGCACAGGTCGTATAATCGTTTTATATAACTTAAGTTTTGTTTTCCTGTGTACGTTTTTGTTTTTAATTATTCGAAGTACCGAATAATACGTCTTGTTTGCCATAATTATTCTTCTTTTAATTTCGATGGGTTCGCTTCCATCCTTCGATAGATTTGCCCCTAGATATATGAAGTTGTCTACGTTTTCTAGGTTATAGTCTCCTACTGTGATATTTTGTCTGATTGGCGTCTTTTTCCTAGTTTGCGTCATAATTTTGTTTTATTTTCATTAATACGTAGTCCAACTTCCCTTGCTACCGAGTCAAAGTTTAGTTTACAAATACTTCCTTAGCACTCTCCAGAGATCTTGCAAGGATATCTATGTCGTCGGCATATGCTACGAGTTGTGTGGATTTGAAGCATAGTGTTCCCTTGGTGTAAACGGGAAGTTTCCGAACAACATATTCGAGTGTTAAGTTGAAAAGCATTGGTGCCAGGCCGTCACCTTGTTTAAGGCCGTTGTCTGTTTTAAAACTGGAAGTCAGGTCATTTTCTACTCTGACTTGTGACAAAGACTCAGTCATTGTCATTCTTGTCAGTCGGACCAGTTTCGGTGGGACTCCAAACTCCAACATGATTTTATTCAGTACGCGCCTGTCGATACTGTCGTATGCTTGCTTGAAGTCAACAAATATCTGGTGCACATCAATATTATATTCCCAGCACTTTTCCAGCACCTGCTTAACTGAGAATATCTGGTCCGTGGTCGAGCGTCCAGCTCTAAATCCGCTTTGGTATTCACCAATTACTTTGTCAGCTTAGGGCTTAATTCTCTATTCTAGAATTTTCGTCAAGATCTTATAAGACGTACACAACAGAGATATTTCTCGGTAGTTTTCGCAGCAGAGTTTGTCACCTTTTTTATAAATTGGGCATATGATGCTCTTGCGCCAATCTTCAGGAAGTATCTCCTGCGTCCATATATCCGTGACTAATCTATGTAGGAGATGCGCTATGCAGGTGTCGCCGGCTTTCAGAAGTTCAGCTGGGATTTGATCAGTGCCCGGCGCTTTGTTGTTTGGGTTGTTCCTTAGGGCTGTTTTTACTTCTTCGAGTGTGGGAGGACTCAAAGAGGATCCTTCATCAGCTGTTACATCAGTTATACCTGCTATTGTATCTGCTGCTGCTGTTCGTGTAGGTGATGGGCTCGGGTTAAGAAGGTGTTCAAAATATTGTGCCCATCTTAGTTTTATATCTTCCGCGTTACTTATAATGTTCCCTACTGCATCCTTGCAGAGGGTCGCTTTTGGTTTGTATCCTTCTTTCATCCTTTTAACAAGGGAATATGCGGCTCTTGTGTTGTATAATCTAAATTGTTCGTCCATGTTTTTAATTTCGTCATTATTGTACTTCCGTTTTTTTTGTCTGCATATTTTGTTTGCAAATCGTCTAAGATCCTTGTATTTGTCCTATTTGGCTCGTATCGGCCGTTCCGATAATATTTTGTAGGCTTGATTTTTTCGTTCTTAGCCATCTTTGCATTCGTTGTCGAACCAATCATTTCTTTTGCGCCGGGGTTGTTGTCCTATAGCCTCCTATGCGACAAATGTAATGTCATCTTTGATATTTTGCCACATTTCTTCTATTGACTTGCTGGCGGTGGTATTCAGCATTGTTGCGAAGTGCCTCTCCAAGGCTCATACATATTTCGCAACTATTTTCTCGCCTTTGAGTTTTCCTATGTCGAATTTAGGAACCGGTTGTGCTTTTGGGTGTCCTCGGTTTGCGATTCGACATCGGAACTTGGTCTTTACCAAATAGTGGTCTGTGTCGCAATTAGCCCCTCGGCACGTACGCACGTCGAGAATACAGGAGGCCGTCCTTTTCTCTATTAGAACATGGTCTATTTGGTTGAATGTTCTTCCGTCGGGTGATGCCCACGTTCTCTTATGAATGTCATGATGCGGAAAGCATGTCAAGCTTACAATAAGGTTTTTGCTGCTGGCGAAATCAGTCAGCCTCTGGCCGTTGTCGTTACTAATATCATGGAGACTGTGCCTTCCAATTGTCCCTATGTAAGTGTCTTCTTTGCCCATTTTCGCGTTAAACTCCCCTAATACTATTTTAATGTCATTCGACGGAAGGGAGTCGAATATTGATTCAAAGGTGCTGTAGAAATCGTCTTTAACTTAGTCGTCGTTGTCTTCCGTTGAAGCGTGGACATTAATAAGCCAAACATTAAAAAACGTGTTTTAATGCGGATTGCACACAATCGTTCATTGACGGATTTGAAGTTGGTAACTTGGTGTTTAAACTTCTTGTCGACGATAAACACAACTCCAAATTCCCGGCTTCCCGATGATTTCCAACTTTTGAAAATTGTGTGCGATCTATAGTCAGCAATCTCGCTACCTAACAATTTAGTTTTTTGGAGTGCAATTATGTTTATATTGTATTTGGCTGCCTGTTTCAGAAGCGCTCTCACTGCTCCTGCTCTGTACAGGGATCGCACGTTCCAAGATCCGAAGGAATAGTCCATTTTTCGTTTGCGTGGTCGTTGCTGTTGAATCAATCCAGTCCGAGGCATTGCTTCAGGTTTCGAAACAGGTGTGGTTTTTCCGAGGATGAGTTGTTAACACATCGCCCAACCCCCAACTTTGAGGGCCATCTTATTATAGTGCTAGAATTTCTGGTTCATTAGCACTCGCGCTCATCAGTTCAGCAAGTCAAGTCCGGATGGACAAGACCAGTATCCGGTGGCTACCACGTGGAGGTATGATGAGCACAATTGATGTGTATATGACAGTTACGAAACTGGGCGTCGCCTAATGACGCCGATCAGATGTCTACCCTATCTATACCCATCCAATGAAAATATCCAAAATATGCCAGTGGAGAATGCGTGTATGAAATTCTCCGCAGAAGCGGTATTAGGATATCAAGCAAGGAGAAAAAATAATGATTGGTTCGACCAAGAATGTCGCGATGCAATAGATAGAAAGAACGAGGTTTACAAAATTTTTACTGAACAACCAACACGAGCTAAAAAAGAAAGATATGACGAGCTTAGGCTATATGCGAAAAAGAACTGTAGATGAAAATAAAGGAAGTACCGTAATGACAAAATACAAAAAATGGACAACGACATGATAAAAAATAGAACGCGGGACGCATAGGCAATAGTAAGAGATCTAGAAAAGGATATGAGCCAAAAACCAGTCTCTGCAAGGACGCAGAGGGCAACATCATCAGCGGCACACAAGAAGGCAAAAGGAGATGGGGTTCCTACTTCGAACATCTTTTGAATCTCACCCCTATTAGCACCGATCACGACAGACAACATTTCAAATGAAGCCTCAACTGACGAAGATGAATCATCATCAACACTACCCGCGCTTACTGAAATCAAAGCAGCCCTAGGTGACCAAAAACTAAACAAAGCGCCGGATATTGACGAAATACCAATAAAACTTCTGAAAAACGGTGGAAATTGTGTCGTTGAAATACTGCACAACATGATATGCAAAATTTGGGCAGAGGAAATCATACCCGACGATTGGCGAAAAAGCATTATATGTCCAATTTACAAGAAAGGAGACAAACTCTGCAGTGAGAATTACAGAGGAATATCATTGTTGTGTTCGTCCTATAAAATACTGACAAAAATAATTGAACGTCGTCTTAAGCCTTATACTAATCTAATAATTGGCGAATAGCAAGGTGAATTCAGAACTGGACGATCTACAACAGACCAGATATTCTCGGTGAAACAGGTGCTTGAGAAATGCTGGGAGTATAACACAGACGTGCATCAAATCTTAGTAGATTTTATATAAGCGTACGACAGTATCGACAGGTTCGTACTATACTAAATCATGCTTGACTTTGGAATTCCCCCAAAACTAGCCGACTAACAAGACTCACAATAACGAACACTAAGTCCCAAGTGAGAACACAAACCGATTCCACAACCAGCTTTCTAACGGAATGTGGTTTAAAGCAGAGGGATGGTCTAGCCCCCATGCTTTTCAACTTGCCACTAGAATATGTTGTCCGAAAAATCCCAGTCGACACCAACGGGACGCTACTATTCAAGTTCACGCAACTATTAGCATACGCTGCCGATATTAAGATCCAAGCAAGATCCTTCCCTAGTACTAAGGAGGTATTTGTCAATCTTGACTCCGCCGCAAAAAAAGTCGGGTTGCGTATTAATGAAAGCAAAACAAAAGTAATGACGCAAACAAGAAGGAGAACGCCAATCAGACAAAACATAACAATCTCGGAATATAATTTGGAGAGTGTGGACAACTTCATATATTTTGGGGCTAATGTAACAAAGGACGAAATCTAATGAAACAGACGAAATCAAACGACGGATAATACTTGCACATAAGACGTATTATTCGGTACTTCCAATAATGAAATCCAAGAAGGTGCACAGGAACAATAAGCTGCAGATTTATAAAACTATTATACGACCTGTACTCTGTTGTGGCAGCGAGACGTGGACATTAACGCGAACTTCCGAAAAAGCAGTTAACGCATTCGAAAGAAAGGTCCTCCAAAGAATTTTGGGGCCTGTGAAGGAAGGAACGGAATGGCGAATAAGTTACAACCATGAGTTGTATCAACTCTACAACGAGCCAGAAGCTTCAACGTTCATCAAGCTACGTAAACTGCAGTGAACTGACCATGTAGAGCGAATGGAAGACAGAAGAATCCCCAAACGTGCTCTGAAAGGTAAAGCGAGTAGTAACCGGCCAGGAGGCAAGCCACGCCAGCGATGGGAAGATTCGGTGGATGAAGATAGCAAAGCCATCTTAAAAAACATAACAGAATTATAATTGAGCTTAAGCCCAATCATATGATACTCTAGATGAGATGGAAATGACTTTAATATACCGGAAAATATGTCATCTCAAATTCTTTCGAATAGCGAATAGAGACTTTTGCATGGGAGGTGGTAGAAATAGAATGGGAGGTTTGTATTTTTCTTATATGACACCGAGCATGGCATGCAAAATGTTTATTGCTGAATTTAAAGTTTTTAGTTTTTACTATTTTTAATGAAATTGGTAAGAGTTTTCCTGAAATTGGGACATTTGGATGGGAGGTGGCAGAAGAAGTTGAACGTTTTAGATGATTTTGAAACTGTTTATCATCCCCCTTATCACCATGCTTTGATTCAATTTCAAAGTCGATAGTTCTAATATATTCGAAAGAGAAATGCTTTTCTTGAATTTATAATACAGAAATTTGTGTGGGAGGGGGTAGAAGGAGTGAAGGGGGCTGATATTTTTTTCTAGCACTTATTTCATTTATTAAGAAACAATTTCTGACAAAATTTGAAGTTTGTACTTTTTCTAGTTTGAATGGAAATCGATAAAATGCATTTAACAAAAATTATTCATTTGTATGGGAGGGGGTAGAAGGAGTGTATGGATCAAAATAAATTTTTTTTCGCATTATTAATATTTCTATTTCTATGCCTTATACAAAATATTAAGCTGATAGCTTTAACAGTTTCGATGAAAAATAGTTTAATTTAAATTTCAAAATTTCGTGAAATTTGTATGGGAGGGGGTAGAAGGAGTTAAGTGAAGTTGATAATTATTTTTGAAATAAATTGCAATTATAGTAAAATTAATTCTGACAAAATTTTGTCTTTTCAGCTTTACTAGTTTCAATGAAAATCGAAAATATGCGTTTTTCAAAATTGTCCATTTGTATGGGAGGGAGTAGAAGGAGTAAAGGGATCGGGTCAATATTTCATGATATTAATGACATCTATATCGTGATACTTTGACCTAAATTTCAAGTCGATAGCTTAAATAGTTTCTAAGAAAAATCAATTTCTTAATATTTCGAAATTTCATGAAATTTGTATGGGAGGGGGTAGAAGGAGTGGGGGGATGTAGCCCATTCACGAACTTAAAGTTACTTTTTTGCTGAAAATGACACACACAAATTTTTAGCACTATAGGCCAAAGCTTTCGAGAGTTATGCTGTAGACAGACGCACAGACGGACAGACGGACAGACGGACAGACAGACAGACGGACAGACGGTCACTCGGAATCGAGGTTTTTGAGCAACAACATGTATTTCTGTACCATTGGCGGCTCTGTGCGAGCATTATTTCTTAGTGTTACAAACGGTAAGGCAAACACAATATACTCTCAGATTTCATCTAGAGTATAAACATAACAGGGCTACGATTGCGCTTAAAGCGCAATCTTACGATACTCTAGATGAAATAGAATTTTTTGTGATCCCAAGAAATTTTTTATGGGAGTGTTAGAAGGGGTGATAGAATTGAACCAATTTTCTCCCCATCATGCTAAAGTAGCTATAAAAATGTTTTATACAAAATGCTTACTCCAAAAATTGAATAGGAGCTGAGAAAATTAATGTGTAAGATTTAGTGAAAATGTGCAGTTTGTATGGGAGGTGGTAGAAAGAGTGGGGGGATTTTAATGATTTTTTCAGAAATAACTAGGAATATCATAAAATTGACTTCTCTCAAATTTTAGACCAGTAGCATTCATACTTTTAAAGAAAATAGATTTTTTGTGAAGTTGCGAAACTGTGCCATATTGTATGGGAGGGGTAGCAGCAGTAAAGCTAATCAAACATTTTTTTCTGATCTTAGTGATAATGCTAAATAAGTATGTATTACAAAATGTGAGCTCGATAAATGTTATATGTTCTGAGAAAATCGGCTTAGAGCATTTCATGATAAAGTGTAGTTTGTATGGGAGGGGTGGAAGGGGAGTGAGGACGCAAACAATTTTTATACTGTATATTGAAATCATTACGAAAGTAATATATCCCGAAATTAAGACTAATAGCTTTTATACTTTTCGAGCAAATCTATTTATAGTCGAATTGCGAAATTGTGTCATTTTGTATGGGAGGGGGTAGAAGGGGTGAAGCTAATCGACTAATTTTTTTTCGCCTTACTAACAATTTTAAATAAATATTTAGTGCATAATTTCAGCTCGCTAGATCTTATACGCACTGAGTAAATTGGCTTAGAGTATTTCATAACAAGTACAGTTTGTATGGGAGGTGGTAGAAGGAGGGAGAGGACACCCATAATTTTTATACGGTAGATTGATATTATCATAAAAGTGATATATTTTAAATTTCAGGCCAATAGCTTTTATACTTTTCGAGCAAATCCGTTTATTGTCAAATTGCGCATTTGTGTCATTTTGTATGGGAGGGGGTAGAAGGGGTAGAGCGATTTGGCCTGTTCACCAACTTGACCTTACTTTTTTGTCAAAAATGACGTGTATGAAATTTGAGCTTTCTAGCTCAACGCGTTCTCAAGCTAAAAAGCGAACGGACGGACATCCGGTTTTGAGATTTTTGAGGGATAATATTAACTTCTGTATCATTCATTTTTTTCTCCGAGCCTTATTTCTTGGCGTTACAAACTTTAGAGTAAACTTATAATACTCTCAGATTTCATCTAGAGTATAATTATCAGCTAGAGAACGAGGTCTTTGGATCAAGAAGATTGGAGGCGACGACTTCAGGAGGCCAAGGCCCGATTTGGGCTGTCGCCCCATTGATGATGATGAATCTGTGGGACATGTGCAAAGCGGTGAGATGCTCTGCATATCACTAGGTTACCGTTCGGGAAAAAAGCCAAATTAGCAATCACCTCTCAACTCGATGCCAATCAAATAACTTCTAACTTGAGACGAAACTACTCAATGTTCAAGTACAGCTTGGGAAGGCTGTTAGACTCGTCAAGAAAAGGGTCATTGTGGTTGTGACCGATAAATAAGACAGAATCTGCGGCTTAACTTATGGATATGTGTTGTCTATATAAATTTTTTTTCCCAAGTCGATGACAATACTTTATTATTAAAATAATAAAGTAATGTTTTGCTTCAATCTGGAATGCGTCCTCTAAATGCATCCCAAGAATACCAATGCTGATGAACTCTAATGAACACTGGCATCGATACAGTTACGAAAGCTCTTACTCGTCTCAATTTCAAATAGAATTAATTATTGTCAACAAACTGAACTCAGAAGGATTTTGCGCAATTTGAAACGAAAAAAATCACCAGGAATCGACTGACTACCAAACGTCTTTGCCGAAAAATATAATATAAAAAGCAATAATCTTGCTGACATTTATTTTCAACGCTTGTCTTAAAATCGGTCATTTTCGAACCACATGAAAAATGCAATAGTCATCCCTTTTTCCAAACCAGGAAAAAAATAGTAAGTTCTTCCAAATTTATCGTTCAATCAGCCTACCTACTCTGAGTAAACTGCTCGAAAAAATTATACTGCATCGGATATTCAAAGGTCTCAAAAATAATACGATCCCTACCTTCAATTTGGATTTATTGCTGCCACCAATTATACAGAGCCACCGAGCATATTAAGGATAACTTCCAACAACCAGTTCGATGAAGGTCTTAGCAGAGACCGAAACGTCACAAATAATAAAGTGTAACAGTGTAGAATCCGGAAATCTTTTCTTTCAATTCGAAATGCACTGTGAAAACATTCACCAAACCATAAGACTAATCATGGTCAGTTCCATGTGAACGTAAATTTTCCAAAGGCGGAAATATTTTAACTGAAAAGACCTCTTTGACTATCACCGCAGAAAATTTCTCAAAATTTATTTTTGCACAGCAATTTGTAATTCTACTTTATTTAACATTTTCATTTAAAAAAATATTACATAATGTTTGAATTTATTTTCTTTTTTTTATACCGAAGTTTGTAAGCCATATTTTCCTCATATGAGTAACGACTAGCTATGCTTTTAGTTTATAAGTTGTAAATATCTATATGATATATTCTACGAAAATTTTTTTATTTTTGTATCTAAATTTTTTTAAAAAACATTATACTTATTTAGTAATATAAGATTGGAAATCCTTCTTTCATAAACATAATGATTGACGGATGAATATTAATTTCTAGATGAAATTACCATGAATTTGCCTCATTTAAAAAGAAAAAAGTCTCTAAAAACATTGTGACTCCTTTGAAGCACTCTTTTAGATCGACTCGATTAAGTGACTGAGTTAAAATGAGTGGACTCAGTTAAAAGAGTCCGATTTTCCATCGCTACTCAAATAGCTATGTATGCTGAGGACACTTGTATCTACACAAGCTTCGAAGATCTCGGCATCGTAATTCAAAATTTATATTCGCCACTGGAATCCATCCACAAGTTTTTCACAAAATGGAAAATAAAAGACATAAGAAGACTATGATTGCACATAAAGCCCTATCTAGATGAAATAACATTTTTTGCGATTCCAAGAAATTTTGTATGGGAGTGGCGAAAGGGTTGACTGAATTGACCTAATTTTTTCATATCATGCTAGAGTCACTATCAAAATGTTTTGTTGAAAATTTAAGCTTCAAAAACCAAATAGTTAGTGTTAAAATTAGTGCATTGGATTTAGTGAAATTATGCTTGTATGGAAAGTGGTAGGAGGAGTAGGAAGCTCTTAATGACTTTTTCAAAAATAAGCATGAACATCATTCAATTGACGTCTTTTAGATTGCAGATCAGTAGCGTTCAAACTTTTCAAGGAAATCTATTTTTTGTAAAGTTGTGTCATATTGTATAGGAGAGAGTAGAAGGGGAGTAGCTAATCGTTTAATTTTTTTTGTCTTACTAATAATTCTAAATATTTAAATATTGTGTGCAAAAGCTCAGCTCGATTAATTTTATTAGTACTGAGAAGATTGTCTTATTGTATTTCATGAAAAAGTGCAGTTTGTGTGGGAGGTGGTGGAAGTAAGTGGAGGGGTCAAATAGTTTTTATACAGAAGATTGAAATCATCATAAAAGTAAACTATACAAAATTTCAGATCTATAGATTTAATACTGGTACTGATGGAATTTGGAATTTTTATGTAGTAGATTAAAATAATATATTCCGGATTGCAGACCAATAGCTTTTATACATTTCGCGAAAATCCGTTTATTGTCAGATCCGAAATTAAGTCTTTTTGTATGGGAGGGGGTAGAAGGGGCGGAGCGGTTTGGCCCGTTCACGAACTTCACCTTACTTTTTCGCTAGAAATAACGTGTATAAGATTTGAACGAACAGACGGACGTACCGACGGACATCCGGTTTAGAGATTTTTGAATGACAACAAATATTTGTGTACTCTTCGCGACTTTGTGCAAGTAGTATTTGGCGTTAAGAACTTTAGAGCAAACTTATAAAACTCTCAGATTTCATCTAGAGTATGATCACCGCTAGCCAAACACAAGCTTCATTTTTCTCCAAAATGCGCACAAGACGCTTTCTTCCGAACAATCCATAAAAATCTGTGGAAAGCCAGCTTCCTGGTCATAATCTATAAGGTACTTAGGAATATATGTTGATAAAATAACTAACCTTCAAGACAGCCACAGAGGAAGTTAGCAATAAAATTTCGAAGGGATTACACTTCTTGTACCTCTTTATAAATCGAAAGTTTAAGCTGAATAGACCCAATAAATTGTTAATCTTGAATGTAGTATTGCAGTCTAGCATCCTATATGAAGCTCCAATTTTTAATATTTGTGCAGCTGTTCACAAAGGTAAACTACAAATAATACAGAATAAGTATCTCAAGATCATTTTAAACCAACCATTCTATATATTTCTCAACTCGACGATTGCACGAAATGCTTATACCTGATTCATCAACAATTCTACGTAACAAATTTCTTTCGCGATTCTCTCACTCCAACAATCCCTTTTTCTCATCCTTACTGTCTCGTTAAAATCTTACAATATTGTATTTATGCATTTGAACTTAATACAATTATACTCGCTTGGATTGTAAAGATACTTATTGAATTTTAGTTAAAACTGTTTGATTTTTTAGTTAGGTTAAGGTTAACCTTAAGTTTCATTAGTTTAAAGGGCACACACACTTTTTTGCACACTTCCTCCCCAACTAACAACCGATTGAATTTTTCACTTATAACTCTACAATGCTTAATTATGAAACATAGTTGAAAAGGCGCTAGCAAGTACTCTATATTAAGAATTATACTAGTTTTAGTAACAAATTATAATATGTGTTGAAATAAAGTAAGTAAGTAATAATAAAAAGTAAAAATAATAAATTGAATTTAAAGTTATTTTACATAAAATATCACATACTATTTTACAATTACATCGGTGACAGGCTATCTAGTTAAGTTTGAAAGATTTGATCCATAATTATACTATATATTCGAAAACATCTCAAATTTTGCATATAGATATCTAAAGTAATAGTCTTGTGGCATTTCAAATTAAGCTTCGATGTCATTAAGCAGAGTATTCAATTACCTGTCAGGCTAATGAGGATGACCTCCCTCGAGCCGTACGTTTACTCGTATATATTATTCCATTTACTTCGACCGCATTCAAATCTCTACTTGTGTGCATTATCTCTGACTAAACATAAATTTAGATTGATTTTATTTACTTGCATAAACCAACCATGATACATCCCCAAGCCTCCGACTTCAGTCCTGCCAACTGCCTATTCAAATTACTCGTAATTAAAATAAATGAGCTCCTATCACTCGCTATATTCTCGTATTTATCTGTAGATTTGCGTTTCTACGCAACTCAAATCAATTCAGTTGTAACTTGGAATGTCATCGTTTTGCAAGGATCATATGATGGATTATAGGGATGGTCTAATGAGAATTTCATGTCTTCTCTATTATGCGCTTTAATAGACAGATTATCTCGAGGTTATCTCATTCTCTTGAATTTATTTCAATTGCTTGGGATCATATATTATGTTTTATTTGATTCGGAAATTTAATTTTGAAATAAGCGATTGCTACAGATCCAACAGTTTTGTGTAATCTTCTCTTGTATGTAATAGCCAACCCTTGTAACAACTTCTTGCAAGTATTATTATTTTACTGAATCCCTTGGATGGAAGGTTAAGGTGGAATCAAACGCGAAGGAAACATCCAATAAGCTGGCATCATTTCGGAAACATCTCTCTTATGGTTACTTGTTTATGTACGTTTGTATGTATGTTTTGTCTGACTGTCCAAACAAAAACCGCACTCTAACAATGGGCTATAAGGATTTCATTAGGACATAGAAGCAATAAGGTAGCTCATCTTTGACTTGTGTGTGCTACACAATCTGAAAACGTACCTTCAGGCTAACCAAACCGAACCAATAGAAAACTACTAAGGACGAAACGAAAGTAAATTTAATAAAACGATCCTTAAGGAATATATCCTTCTTCGAGAGAAAGCGATAAAATTGAAGAATTCTTTTTTTTCTCTCTCGGTATTTTTGTAGACTAAAAATAAATCACCGAAATTGTTTACCGACGACGGAACAACACTCTGTTCAAATATGGACAGAAGGTAGTAAGGTAATAGCTTCGGGTAAATAACTTATATACATAGTTGCTGCATAAGATCTCAATTTTAAGGTACTGGATGTCTTATCTGGAGGGCATGATTAGCAGTTGGAGGAGAGTTATTTTTTCATGTTGAGGTTTTTAGTTTAATTAAATTTATGAACTCGTATAGTAATAAGGTTTAAATTTCGAAGTAAGTTCGTAATAATGAAATATTATGATGGTACATGCATGCTGAAAAGTGTTATACAATAGAATCTGAGAGTGTTATAAGTTTGCTCTAAAGTTTGTAACGCCAAGAAATAATATTCGCTCAGAGGCGCCAAGGGTACAGAAATATTTGTTGTCGCTCAAAAATCTCAAGACCGGATGTCCGTCCGTCCATTTGTCTGTGCGGTCTCTAGCTTTGGAACGCGAAGCTCAAATTTGTTGTTTTTGACGAAAAAGTAAAGTCAAGCTCGTGAACGGGCGAAATCTGTCCACTTCTTCTAACATTCCCACACAAAATGACACAATTTTGCAATTAAACAATAAACGGATTTGCCCGAAAGCCATAGAATCTATTGATCTAAAATTTGGAATATGATACTTTTATAATTATTTCAATCTACCCTATACAAATTATTCGTGTCCTCTCCCTCTTTCCACCATCTCCCATACAAACTGCACTTTTCATGAAACACTCTAAACCAATTTACTCAGGGGGTATAAAATTGATCAGGCTGAAATTGTGCACTAAATATTTATTTAGAGTTATTAGTAAGACTTTAAAAATAAACGATTTGCTTGACCCATTCTACTCCTCCCTTACAAAATGACACAATTTCGCAATTCGACAACAAGCGGATTTGATCGAAAAACTTCGAAGCTATTGATTTGAAATTTGAGATATGTTATAATACGTTTTCAATAACTCCAATCTATCCAAATTATTTGTGTCATTCCCCTCCTTCCACCACCTCCCGTTCAAACTGCACTTTTCCATGAAATGCTCTAAACCAATTTACTCAGTGTGTAGAAAATTTATCGAGCAGAAATTGTGCACCAAATATTTATTTTGAATTATTATTATGAAAGAAATAGACGATTGGCTTTACCTATTCTACCCCATCCAATACAAAATAACACAATTTCGCAATTCGACAACAAACGGATTTGCTCGAGAAACATGTAAGTCTCCACCTCCCATACAAACTGCAATATTTCGTAAGATACTCTAAGCAATTGCATTGGGCATAACGCCCAACCGTAGTCCTGTTATGTTTATAATCTAGATGAAATCTGAGAGTATTATAAGTTGGTATAAGGTTTGTAACGCAAAGAAATAAGGCTCGGAGAAAAAAATGAATGATACATAAAGTTAATATTATCATTCAAAAATCTCAAAACCGGATGTCCGTCTGTCCGTCCGTCCGTTCGTTCGCTGTCTAGCTTGAGAATACGTTGAGCTAAAACGTTCAAACTTTGCATACGTTATTTTTGGCAAAAAAGTAAGACCAATTTCGTGAACGGGCCAAATCAGTCCACCCCTTTTACCCCCTCCCATGCAAAATGACACAATTTTGCGATTTGTCATTAAAAGGATTTGCAAGAAAAGTATAAATGCCATTGGTCTGAGATTTGGAATATATTACTTTTATATTGATCTCAATCTACCGTATAAGCATTATGTGTTTGCTCCTCCTCCTTCCACCACCTCCCATACAAATAGTACTTTTTCATGAAATACTCTAAACCAATTTACTCAGTGCGTATATAATTTAGCGAGCTGAAATTTTGTACTAAATATTTATTTAGAATTATTAGTAAGATCACAAAAAATTAAACGATTAGCTTTACCCCTTCTAACTTCTCCCATACAAAATGACGCATTCTTGCAATTCGACAATAAATGGATTTGCTCGAAAAGCATAAACGCTATTGATCTGAAATTTGGAATGTATTACTTTTATGATGATTTCAATCTACTATATAAGGAATATTTAAATTCTCTTCTTCCTTTCACCACCTCTCATACAAACTGCACTTTTCATGAAAAACTATAAACCAATTTATTCGGTGCGTATTCAATTTAATGAGCTGAAATTATGCACTTAATATTTATTTAGAATTATTAGCAGGGTAAAAAAAGAGACAATTAGCTTTACTGCTTCTACCCCCTCCCGTTTAATCTGACACAATTTGACAATTTTACAAAAATTTGATTTCCCTGAAAAGTATGCATGCTACTGATTTGCAATTTGAAACATGTCAAAAGCATAACGTTTATAGTTATTTCTGAAAAAGTCCTTAAGAATTTGCTTCTCCTTCTACCACCTCCCATACAAACTTAACAATTTCAATAAATCCAATACTACTAATGCTTAATTTTTGAATCCTAAATTTAGTATAAAACATTCTGATAGTAACTTTAGCGTGATGAGAAAAAATTAGTTCAATGTCGCCAACCCCTGTACCACTTCCCCTATAAAGTTTCTTGAAATCAAAAACTTTCTCTTTCATCTAGAGTGTCGCACGATTTAGCTTTTCGTCCAATCGTAGTCCTGTTATGTTTTGTTCTGCAATAGATTCTGCTTGTCTTAGGAACTTAATTGGAAGTTTGATTGAATCTTCTCAATTAGAACCGGTTTTCTTAACTTATTTGAGAGTACTAGTAATAAGTACTGCACTCATAATCTTCCTTTCTCAGTTTTCTCAGTGCAACTAACGAAAAACCTGACACCTATTCAAAAGAAACATAAATCTCTTCCGTTCGGGACTTAGAGTCAAATGTTCGCTCGTTGCATTCTAAATGCAAAGGTGCGGGACTGAAAATAAATGTGCGTAAAACCAAGTACATGTACATGGGTTTGAATGCAAGCACACCGATTATTCTTAACGGATAGGATGTGGAAGAGGTGCAAGATTTTTGCTATCTTGGAAGCATTGTCAGCATGGACGGCGGAGCCGAAAAGGATGTTGAGGCTCGGCTAAATAAAGTTCGTCAGGCCTTCGGTATCCTCTCCCCTTTCTGGAGGTTAAGAGAAATCTCTCTTCGCACGAAGCTGCGAGTTTTTGACGCATGCGTCAAATCCGTGTTGTTATATGGTTGTACTACGTGGAAAGTGACCGTTCGACTTACCAAGAAACTACAGACTTTCGTAAACCAATGCCTCCGGCGCATTTTAGGAATATTCTGGCCAGAAGGCAGGCTCTGGATTATAACCCTCAAGGAAGACGTCGGGTTGGTCGACCATGTAACACATGGAAGCGAGCAGTTGAGCAGGAGGCCAGAGGAATAAACAAGTATTCGCAACAGCTTAAAGCCGATGCTCAGGATCGCGCCTTGTGGAAGAGAGTTGTTTCTGTCCTATGCCCCTATAGGGGGTCTTAACAGGAATTTGATTGATAAATCTCTTCAATCATTATAAAATCAATATTCGCTTAATAGCAATTTTTAATCGACTTTGACCGACACAGAATCTTTCATATTCTTGATTAGATCCTATCTTCCAGCCTCTTCATTTGAAATTAAAGTTAATTCAACACCCTATTGACTTTCAAAATTGAACTTTCACATACAGTTTCATCAATTCTAGCGCGAAAAAAAATCGCTCCTAATTTGGATCTGCACTACAAAGAAAGAGGAAAATGCAATAATTAACATCTCTGCATTTTCTTCTCTCTACCATTTCTTCCATTCAACTATTGAACTTAGCAGGAAGTTTGAATTCCGTTTTGGCTTTTAGCAAACAAACTAATGAGCAATTTCATCGTTTTTTCTTTTCGTGTACCAATTAATACTTTTTCTAGGGTAGATACACAATCACCACCCTTCCCATATTTCTAGTTCTGAGTACTGAATGACTTGACTTGGCTGATATATTTTCCTCTTTTTCATATCTTCCTATTGTTTTTTTTTTCAAAAGGAAATCGTTACTTTTAATTTACAACTTTGTGAAAAGAATGGAAAAAATTCGTTAAACACTATGCAAATACGTCAAGTTATGCGGATTCAGAAAAGAACTGAGAGCGTAATGAGTATTAGTGGATGGAGGTTTGATTGACTGGGTTAATTAGGTAATCGAGGTATTGGTTTTCAGGATATTGAATATGTGAGTTTGTATAGATACGAAATGAATAAATTATTTAGATTTCATAAATTTGTGTTACTACTAGTATTAATTTCGTAAGGAATTATGCACAATATAAATGGGTGCTATCGAATTAATAAATAAAATATTTAAATATGTAACAAGTTATTGCAAAAGCTAAAAGCTTGAAATTATTTTCAATTTGTGTTATTGTTTAAGTAATTTGGTTTGAATAGAGAAAATTAAATATACAATTTGAGTCAATGCTACTACGAATAACAAATTGAAAAAATAAAATAATAATTTGAAATAATAATTAAGAAGAAAAAGTATGTGTACGACCAGCGCACATTAACTCCCAAACACTTCAAGATAGAAAGTTCATTTTTGTGGATTTTATATCTGTGATAATCTCAGGCGGACACTAATTTTGTGCTATAATAGGATTAAAGAGTAGGCGGGGGAAGTGCTAGGACCGAAAAATACTAATTCGAATATCTCTACCATGGTTCTAGCAGGAAAGATGAAAACGGACACACGTATAAAGGGGTTTGTGGTACAAACTATAAAATTATTTTTTTCCATTGGGGTCCAAAAAGGGGGCTGAAAACAAATTATCGGCCGAATTGTTTTTTCAAATGACTATATATTCGGAAGTACCATAAAAAATTCATATCTTAGGGCAAATAGGTGGCATATAGATCCATCATAATCAACTTCGAGGTAGGTAAATTAAGTGTATTGGATAGGGGTATAAAGAAATCAACATCAATCAATTCAAAGCTCGACGTTGAAGATCACTTCTGGTCAGAATATTCCTAAAATGCGTCAGAGGCATTGGTTCACGAAAGTCGAATCGTCACTTTCCACGTAGTACAACCATATACAAACACGGATTTGACGCATGCGTCAAAAAACTTACAGCTTCGTGCGAAGGGAGATCTCTCTTAACCTCCAGAAAGGGGAAAGGATACCAAAGGCCTGACGAGCTTTATTCAGATGAGCCTCAATATCTTTTCGGCTCCGCCGTCCATGCAGGCAATGCTTCCGACATATCAAAAATCTTGCACCTCTTCCACATCTTCGAAATTAAGAACAATCGGTATGCTTGCGTTCGAACCCATATGCATGTACCGCCTCTTTGCATTTAGAATGCAACGAGCGAACATTTGACACTAAATCCGAACGGTTATATGCATGCAAACACACGTCATCAGCATAATCAAGGTTACTTAAGATGTTAAACAGCCTCCATTGAAGATCTTTGTCTTCCTCACCTTTCAGTACAGTTTTCAAGATATCGTTTATTACCACCAGCAACAGGGCTGGTGATAATATGCGGCATTGTCTGACACCCGTTCGCACAGGAAAGCCCTCGGACAGCTCTCCTCTATGTAAGACGCGACACTTTGCATCTTCGTAGGATTCTTTAATCATAGCTATGACATTATCTGGAATATCTCTCCTACGCAAAGCATTCCATATGTAATCTCGTTTAACGCTGTCGAAAACCTTCTCGAAGTCTACAAACATGAGATATAGTGACGAACCCATTTCGGCGGACTGCTCCAATATTATCCGTAGGGTATTTCTGTGGTCACCACGTCAAGTGCCACAATCCCGAAGGTCGCCCTTCACAATGATGTTGTGACACGAAATCTGGTCGTCTTTCATCAGAACATTCGCAAAAACATTGCTCGAGAAACTAAGAGTCATAATCATGTGAAAAAAGATATCATATTCGGTAGAACAGAAAGAACCTGACCTAGCCGAATATGATCAAAACATTAACAAAAATTTCAATGTCGAGCTGCATATCAAATAAAAAAAATGATGATATGTTCTAGCTCGACGGAAAGAAATGACAACAACAATTCAAAGCCTATGCGACCAAAACCTACTGATATGTAAATATATCAAGGCAAGCGCATACGAGCGATACGTATGTCGGTATGTATGTACATATGCGTACCCATGCAGCCGGCATATGAATTGTTAGCCATATGAACGCATGTGAAAATAAGTATATCGGTTTGTAGATATACGTACATGGAAATGCGGTTCGGCATGAATTATGACTCAAAGAAATGCAGCGGGCAATGTTTTGGGTAATTAAAATTATTACGCGAAGAAAAGTTCGATGATAAGAAATGCCGATTTGGTGTTACGACACTATATGGTATTTTCTTTCGGACGGTGATATTATAAACAAAAATAAAATTTAACTGGAACACTTAAGGTCATACGACCGAAAGTGTTAAGAATTTTGTAATAATTTATCGACGACGATGCAGTTATTGGTAACTAGGAAATAAGAATATAGGAAAGTAGTACATAAGAATTTTGTATAAATACGAGAACTCAATATGAGTTCGAGGTCTTTTGCCTATTAGCCTCCCTAGTGCTACATCCTAAAGACCTGGAAAAGCCTGCCTAGTGCTTTGACAGTGACATAGAAAGTTAAAATTAAGCAGTGTAAAATTACATATTTGAAATAGTAAAAAGTTAAAGTTGAAACGAAACAGTGTAAAAAATATCAGAACATTTCAAGCAGTGTAAAATATTTCAGTTTTATTTAAAGAACAATTTAAGCAGTATCAGTTATATTTAAAGAACATTTTAAGCAGTGTAAAATATTCCAGTTATATTTAAAGAACAATTTAAGCAGTATCAGTTATCTTTAAAGAACATTTTAAACAGTGTAAAATAAATCAGTTATTAATAAAGAACAATTTAAGCAGTATCAGTTATCTTTAAAGAACATTTTAAACAGTGTAAAATAAATCAGTTATTAATAAAGAACATTTTCTTCGTTAAAATAACAAAAGTTCACGAGTTTGAATAACGAGTCGACATGGAGGTAAATACCCAATTAACCACGTTTCATTTTTCAGAGTCTGCAATTAAATACTAGCACGTCCACGGCCCCACAAGGCCGAGAGTACGGGGTTAGCTCCAATGGAGCTGACCGGCTAGGACAACCACTCTTCCCCCTCACGACCGAGAAAGAATACTAGCCCGTCCCCGGCCCCACAAGGCCTTGAGAGTACGGGGTTAGCTCCGATGAGAGCTGACCAGGCTGGGACAACTTTCTCGCTTTTAGTCAACAGCGTTAAGTACAACGCTGATTTATTAGTCCGCGCTTGGGTTATGGCCAAAGCCCAAGTCGCCACTTCCGATCACTAAAGGTTTACATAGGGTAAATCTTTAGTGTATCTAATATTCAGTATAATTACTCCAGTCATTACGAATTTACATTGGGTAAATTCGTAACGCAATCTTAGCAATTCTCGTTTGAGAACTAAGGATTTGCACCGGGCAAATCTCAATAGTAAAAAGTAACCTAAGAAATTAAATTCAGTTATGGGTTTGCAATTAAGTAAATCCATAACTTTACTTTCTTTAACGTTACAATAGAACATGTAACAAGTTATGGGTTTACATTGGGTAAACCCATAACGCAAAAAATCTTAGCGTTACAATGATGCCCTCCTTCCGTTCAGTCGGATATCTTCCTTCACTCCACACCTCAGTAAAGATTGGAAGGAGTATATCGGCTGTTATTTCCGGGTCCGCTTTTAGGAGTTCGGTTGGTAGTCCGTCTATACCTGGGGCTTTCCTTCCCGCCATTGACCGAATGGCGGAAACTATCCCTTCTTTATCCGAGGAATCGTCCCTAATAGAAGATTGCTGCGGTTGGATGTTTGGTAGTTGTTTTCTTTCTAGAATATCTTGTTTAAATATTGTTTAAAATATCAGAAACGTATTGCTTCTATCGCCGCAACTGGTGTTCACTCTTCTAAAGGATAGTTCCGTTGACATCCCTCACCAGGTGGTTGGCGGTGAAATTTCTCTTCGTCAACTGTTTCATCATTTTAAATAGTGAACGCATATCCCCAAGTTAAGCCGCAGATTCTGCCTTATTGGCCAGATCTTCAATGCTCTTTCTCTTGTCACGTCTAACAGCATTTTTAAGCTGTTTGTGAGCATTGCGGTAGCTCAGCCTCAGTCGGGCGTTCATTTGTTGACATCGGGTTGAAATGATTACCAATTTGGCTCTTTCCAATCGCCAACCTTGTTCCATGGTTTCTCATTGCTTTGCATATATCCTACAGATTCTTCCGCACTAGTTAGAACCGTGTGTCTGGTTGCCTCCCAATTAGCGTCCAATGCTGGTGTACTCGCGGTTTTTGTTGGGGTTTCTAAGTCTATCCATATTAAGTTTGCGCTTCATTTGAAGAAATTGTGGTCGTCGTATACACAATCTCAAGCTAGCAGCCATCAAGTGGAGACCGCTCCACGCCAGCTCCATGCTTCGCTCGCACATCGAGGAGATATCTTCTCCATCGGCGACTTATAGCCAAATGGTCGATCTGGTTCTGAGTAACACCATCAGGGGAAACCCAAGATGTTTTATGGTGACTCTTG
The DNA here is from genome assembly GCA_963669355.1 of Chorisops tibialis. Lineage (NCBI taxonomy): Eukaryota > Metazoa > Arthropoda > Insecta > Diptera > Stratiomyidae > Chorisops > Chorisops tibialis. The sequence goes on along the minus strand of OY770263.1, from coordinate 161,806,195 downwards.
TGTGGAAAGGGACCCTTTTTCCGATGACCATTTGCCAAGTATTGCAAAACACTTCGATTAATTCGCCGTTTTCGGGTCTCTTAATCCAAGGTCGTGACGTCTCGATCCAAGGGTCAGCATGCTTGTATTCTAGTCCAATGTTGTCAGAGCCAACCTGTGATCTCATATCTCCTGATATGATAATAATATCACCTCGTAGAACACGCTCGAAGATAATACTCAGTTGGCTATTGAACTCCTCTTTGTCACCAGGTGTTGCGGTATTAGTTGTTGCGTAGCACTGCAGAATTGTGACGTTTCTAACACTGGTTCTGAGCCTGACGACGATAATCCTATCCGAGATTGGTTCCGAGCTAATGAAACTGTTTCTCGCTCTCGGTGTAAGGACGAACGTCACGCCATTTTTGGCTTCACTCGCAGAACTAGCGCACAGAATGGTGTTTCCGCTCGGGGTTCGTTCTTCTCCTGATCCTGTCCACCTAACCTCGCTCAAGCCTTAGATTTAGATGTAATAATACTCCATTTCACGGTCGATCATTGATTGGCGGTGCAAAGACCGAGTGACCCCAGCCCGTCTATTGTCATTCAATGTTCGAACGTTCCAGAAGCCAATCATAGTCGGTTTTCGAATGCTAAAAGTCGTTACCGTAGAAAACGTCCATATCGAGGCGCTGTATCCGTTTCACGTATCAGTTAGATTTTAAGATCGCGGGTGATAAGCCCATGATCCACTGATAGTCCATTTTTCATTTTTAGAGCAAACAGGACTAGCAGTGGGTGAATTCTACAGCCCCCATCACAAAGTGATGTAAAGAAAAAAATATAAAAATTAATATCTCGACTATCTCCTAAGCTATATAATTGTATCTTGAAACGTATATTAATCCATACTAGCAGAATACGTGAAAAATCTTTAGTCGTAATAAATGTTGGATGGGCTGGATGGGATGGTGAGCATTTCAAAAATGGTGCACTTTTCCAAATTTTATCTCAAAATTCAATGCACATATTAATTGGACTTTTATCGGATTGTAGAGCTATATAATCTTTAATTTTCAAAAAATTCTTAAGATGGTGAGATGTAAGGGGAGCGAGGTTGTGATCTAAAATGTTGAAAACTTTCAGTAATTTTCTTATGGCTCTGGTAAAAGATACGAAGTTAAAATTTTGCACGTGCAACATTTGATATATATAAAGAAAAAAATAACCATTTGAACCATAACTGCTATGTACCGAAAGGGGGCGTTAACCTGTACAAGGTGTTTTATGTATAAAGAAAAGAAAAAAACTCAAAATTTTTGATTGAAATTTTAAGACACAATCTTGGAAATTTTTGAAATTTATTTTAAAAAGTGCTTAAAACTTAGATGTTAACTTGTTGAATACCTTTGAAACTTCTATTTTATGCAAACATCTTCCAAGGGAAACGAAAAAAAAATCTGCATCGAAAATTTTACGATTCCCTCCCTTACAAATATGTAGTTTTCTGCATACAAGATTCCGTTTATAAAACTGACATTCTATACAGACAATTTTGATCGTGATCCAAGCAAGCATTTACAAACTTATCAACATCCACCCACCCTTTCTATCCCACCATACAACCCGAAACTTGCATAAATAAACATACGACATATTGACTATTCATATATACTGAAGCCGTTGATCGTAATCTCATTTAAGTGTTATGTAATAGACGACAGCCCTGCTCTTGAGCCCCCATACACATAGTCTTCCCTCTCCATCCTAACATGTATAATGACTCCCCAAGCATCTTCAAATAGTCGCAAGAATAATAAAGTTGCGCCCAATTTGTTGGCAGATTTTTTACAGTACTTTGTTTTCGATTTGGAAACTCGGTTAAACTGAATAGATAATAATTTCTATGGTGTCAGGATAAATCCAGAAGAGTGCATGATATAAAAAGACTAGTGAAAGTGACACGTTTGTGAATAAGTAATGAGATTCAACCATTAGAGATGCAGTTCAGTATGGTAAATAGTAATGTAACTTTTTTTTTTTAAATCGTTAATATTTCTCAGAATAATTTAAATGCAAACTTTTAAACAGGCAGAACAATTTCATTTCAATGTTTTTATCAGATGGTCCTCCGTCAAATACAACAAATTATTCATAAAACTCCTTGTAAAATAAAAAATTTTAAATCAATCAATCAATCGCAAAACAAAAAATACTCAGACTACAATTTCACATCAATAATGATTTTCAATGAACCAGATTACCCGAACCCAATTTACAAGAGATTATAATCGTTTATTTTACACCGACATAATTTTGGGAGCTGTTCAGAGAGGGTGTTGTTGGGTATTTATCTGAAATATTTCATGCCACGGTCGTACAAATTTCATAAATTACTCGAATTGAAAATTTTAATTGAAAATTGTACATTGTTAACTGTCAAATGCGTTGCAATATCAAAAAGAACGAAATGTATAGTTTTCGGGGCTAAAAATTTTCTCGTGTGTCCAAACCAGAAAATCGAAAATCATTTCGCAAAATAATAACACAATTTTCTGGCTCCTGTAGTGTATCTGATAGATATATTTGAATACACGTTTTTATTTATGGCTGGAATTGGGTAGTGGTTTTTGGATGCAGCGAAAAGATACATTAATTTTACTTTATTTTATATTTGTAATCAAATTCATTTTAATCGTCGGTTGGAATAATTTTGATAGAACTACGATGTAGAGAGAGAGAGAGGGAGCAAAGTAATTCCGAATCGTTATTGCGAAAAAGTAAAATCCTTTTTCACGCATCATTTTTGTCAAAGTTTAATCCTGGACACGACATTCACAGTGGATATCAAAGTGCTCCTGAAGTGGCAGTTAACAATTTTCTTTTTGAAAAAAAAGAAAAAATATATATATATATATGATATACATATAATTTCTCGTGAAATTCAGTAAACCGTTAATTTAAATATTTCGCTAGGACTACCAATTATGTTCATTCCGTAGGTGGATACAATACACCCGGCATGTGTAGGTGTGTTCTGTCTGCATGTTTTCATCATTAATTTGAATTTATTGAACTGTGTCGATTGCAGACTAATTGGTTCATTCGTTTCGATATCATGCGTGTATTTCGGTTTTTACTTTATGGTAATCACTTCAATTCAAAACTAGAGTTGATGATTATGCCGAATAACAACTCGATAGATTCGACCACTATCCGGCCAGATTCAGTTAATTAGTTAATGGGAAATGATATTTTGTATAGATGTGGATTATTAATGAATTTTCATCATGACTAGAGGAAACAGTGATGGTTTCTAATTGTTGATCAAATTTGGTTTATATTTTTTTAAAAAAGAAACAGGAATTAATAGAAAATATGAAATTCCATTAAAATCATCGCCAAATTTATTATTAATCCATTAAAAAAAAATAGAAAAATTATGAAAAGAATGTGTTTTGATGCTATTGAGGTCACGTTTCTTGAGTTCTATTCATCGAAAATATCGAAAAAGGAAAAAAAGATAAGGCCCACGTCCGATTCTTCTAAAAGTAGTACTATTTTGCTTTTACATCGTTTGCCCATTTTATTTCAAATATTTTTTATTGTCAGTTTCCAGGTGAACCAACGTATATCCATATTGTTTGAATGCAATACTTCGTTTATGCAATTGCATTACAAAAAACATAACAGGATAAATAGGATTGAGCCTAAAGCCCTAGATGAAAGAGAAATTTGTTGATTTTAATAAATTTTGTATAGGGAGTGGTAGAATGGGTGACGGCATTGAACTAATTTTTTCACATCATGGTACAGCTGCTATCAAAATGTTTTATACAAAATTTAAGCTTAAAAAATTTGATAGGTTTTGAGAAAAATGGTGTATTAAATTTAGTGAAGATGAGATGGTGGAAGAAGCGGGAGGTTCTCAGTATTTTTTTTCAGTAATAACTATTAAAATTATACAATTGACATCTCTTAAATTTCAGACCAATAACATTCATAATTTTCAAGGAATTCGATTTTTTTGTAAAATTCTAAAAATGTGTCACTTTTTGTGGGTGAGGGTAGATGGAGTGAAGCTAATCAGTTTTTTTCGAACTTACTAATGCACCCAAATTTTTCAGACGGTTTTTTTGCACGATTTTAAAATAACATGATCCACGAAGAAGAACAAACCCCACGTTTTTACACGAATTTTTTGTTCTAACACGTTTGCCCAAAAAAGGAAGGGGGGCAGAATGAATAAAAGGAGAGAAGCTGATCAGTTAATTTTTTTTTGATCTTACTAAAAATTCTAAATAAATACTTGGTGCAGAATTTCATCTAGATAAAATTTATAAGTGAGCAAATTGGTTTGTAGTATTTCATTAAAAAGTGTATTTTACCTATATATGGGAGTTGGAAGAAGGAGTGAGACGATTCAAATAACTTTTATAGTGTGGATTGATGCTATCATAAAAAAAATATGTTCTAAATTTCAGATCTATAGTTTTCACACTTTTTGAGAAAATTGTGGAGCTCTTTTATACAAATGTGACTGAAGATTGCAAAGAAATATTTATTATCGGAACGTGCCAATTATTTTAAGGGTAGGTGGAACATAGCTAAGCTCATCGGCAACCTGAGAGATCTTGCCTTATCTCATATATATAGGTATATAGAAAGAGGATTCGGGCTAATCAAAAAAGCTCTGAAGTGACTGATGAAAAAGGTTTCCACTGAGCAAATCTTTTTCGACCCGAAATATCTCTACCATCTATCCCGAACGACTACATAATCTACCAATGGACTGTTCCGGCTGAACGGAAAGGGACAACAAAGTGCATAGTCCATAATTTTAGGTATTATTCATGTTCATTGAGGTAATTTTCAATTCTTAACCGAGTGATTCATGCAATCTTAATTACTTTACTGTTCTCATAATAAAGTATTGTGATCGACACAGAAAAAACAATTTGTTATTCTGAAATTGATTTTTCACGTTTTATGACTAAATTATCCTAAAAATGAAAAAAAAAAATAGCAGAATTATGATTAGTAAAGCCCAATCAATCTCTAGATGAAATACTTACTTACCTTTTGCTTGGGAGGTGGTAAAAACAGAGGGGGAGGTTTGTAATTTTTGTATGTAACACTGAACGTAGTATATAAAATATTTCATGCTGAATTTAAAGTTTCTTACTTTCATAATTTTCGAGGAAATTGAATAATTTTTGTCTGAATTTATGGTATTTGTATGGGAGGTGGCAGAGAAAGAGGGGGAATTTTGGCTGATTTTGAATCCGCTTATCAAAATCCTAATCACATTGCTTTGTTACAATTTTTATGTCCATAGCTCTCATATGTTCCAAGGAGTAAAAGTTTTCTTGAACTTCCAATTTAAAAATTTGTATGGGAGGTGGTAGAAAGAGTGGGGTGAAGGCGATATTTTTTTAAGCTTTTATTACAATTATTAAGGGACAAATTCTGGCAAAATTTCAAGTTTCTACTTCTTCTAGTTTCTATGAAAATCGGTTAAATGCATTTAACAAAATTTTGCATTTGTGTGGGAGGGGGTAGAAGGAATATCTGAATCAAAACCAAATTTCTTGACATCAATTATATTTAAAATAGTATACTTTTCCAAATTTTGAAGTTGATAGCTTTGACGGTTTTGAAGAAATCTAATTTAATTTAAATTCCGAAATTTCGTAAAATTTGTATGGGAGGGGGTAGAAGGCATGAGGTAAAGTTGATTGTTTTTCCAAAATTAATTGCAATTATAATAAAATTAATTATGACTAAAAATTGGTTCATTTGGCTTTGCTAGCTGCATTGCAAACCGAATAAATGCATTTTTGAAAATTGTGCATTTGTATGGGAGGTGGTAGAAGGAGTAAAGAGATCAAATCAGTATTTCTTGAGGTTAATGATATTTATATCATTATACTATGACCTAATTTTCAAGTCAATAGCTGAAATCGTTTTGGAGAAAAATCAATTTCTTTAAATTTCGAAATTTCATGAAATTTGTATGGGAGGGGGTAGAAGAAGAAGAGGGATGTGGTCCGTTCACGAACTTAAAGTTACCTTTTTACTAAAAATGACATACAACAAATTTCAGCACGATAGGTCAAGGCTATCGCGAGTTATGTTGTACACAGACGGACAGACAGACGGACAGAAAGCAACTCGGAATCGAGGTTTTTGAGAGACAACAAATATTTCTGTACCCTTGGCGGCTCTGTGCGAGCATTATTTCTTAGTGTTACAAAACGGTAAGGCAAACACAATATACTCTCAGATTTCATCTAGAGTATAAAAAAATTAGCAGAATTATAATTGGGCGTAAAGCCCAATCATATGATACCTAGATGAATGGAAAAGAGTTTAATGTACCGGAAAATATATCATCCCAAATTCTTTCGAATAGTGAATAGTAACTTTTGTATGGGAGGTGGTAGAAGCAGAGGCGGGAAGTTTGTAGTTTTTATACTCTAGATGAAATCTGAGAGTATTATAAGTTTGCTCTAAAGTTTGTAACGCCAAGAAATAAGACTCGGAGAAAAAAATGAATGATACAGAAGTTAATATTATCACTCAAAAATCTCAAAACCGGATGTCCGTCCGTCCGTCCGTCCGTTCGCTCTCTAGCTTGAGAAAGCGTTGAGCTAGAAAGTTTAAATTTTGTACACGTCGTTTTTGACAAAAAAGTAAGGTCAAGTTCGTGAATGGGCCAAATCCCATACAAAATGACACAATTGCGTAATTTGACAATAAACAGATTTGCTCAAAAAGTATAAAAGCTATTGACCTGAAATTTGGAATATATTACTTCTATGATACTATCAATCTACTGTATAAAATGCGTGTCCTCTTCCTCCTTCTACCACCTCCCATACAAACTGTACTTGTCATGAATTACTCTAAGCCAATTTACTCAGTGCGTATAAAATTTACCGGCCTGAAATTGTGCACTAAATATTTATTTAAAATTGTTAGTAAGGCAAAAAAAATATTAGACGATTAGGTTCACCCCTTCTACCCCCTCCCATACAAAATGACACAATTTCGCAATTTGATATTTAATGGATTTAATCGAAAAGTATAAAAGGTATTAGTCTGAATTTTGGGATATACTACTTTCATAATAATCTTAATCTACAGTAGAAAAGGTTTTTGTCTCCTCCCGGTCGTTCCACCCCCTCCCATACAAACTACACTTTTTCATGAAATGCTCTAAGACGATTTTCTCAGAACATGTAACATTTGTTGAGCTCATAGTTTGTAATAAATACTTAATTAGTATTATCATTAAGATCAGAAAAAAACATAACGGGGCTACGATTGCGCATTGAGCGCAATCTTACGATACTCTAGATGAAATAGAATTTTTTGTGATCCCAAGAAATTTTGTATGGGAAGTGTTAGAAGGGATGATAGCCTTGAACTAATTATGTCCCCATCATGCTAAAGTAGCTACAAAAATGTTTTATGCAAAATTCTTACTCCAAAAATTGAATGGAAACTAAGAAAATTAGTGTTAGATTTAGTGAAAATGTGCAGTTTATATGGGAGGTGGTAGAAAGAGTGGGGGGACTCTAGTGATTTTTTCAGAAATAACTAGGAATATTATAAAATTGACATCCCTTAAATTTCAGACTAGTGCCATTCATACTTTTCAGGAAAATCGATTTTTTGTAAAGTTGTGAAACTGTGTCATATTGTATGGGAGGGGGTAGAATCAGTGAAGCTAATCAAATATTTTTTTCTGTTCTTAGTTATAATTCCAAATAAGTATTTATTACAAAATGTGAGCTCGATAGATGTTATATGTTCTGAGAAAATCGGCTTAGAGCATTTCATGAAAAAGTGTAGTTTGTATTGGAGGGGGTGGAAAGAGAGGGAGGACGCAAATAATTTTTCTACTGTAGATTAAGATTATTATGAAAGTAATATTTCCTAAAATTCAGATTAATAGCTTTTATACTTTTCGAGTAAATCCATTTAACATCTAATTGCGAAATTGTGTCATTTTGTATGGGACGGGGTAGAAGGGGTAAAGATAATCGTCTAATTTTTTTTGACCTTAATAAAAATTTTAAATTAATATTCAGTGCACAATTTCAGCCCGCTAAATTTTATACGCACTGAATAAATTGGCTTAGAGTAATTCATGACAAGTACAGTTTGTATGGGAGGTGGTAGAAGGAGGGGGAGGACACGCATAATTTTTATACGGTAGATTGATATAATCATAGAAATAATATATCCCAAATTTCAGATCAATAACGCTTATACTTTTTGAGCAAATCCGTTTATTGTCAAATTGCGCAATTGTGTCATTTTGTATGGGAGGGGGTAGAAAGGGTGGAGCGATTTGGGCCGTTCACGAACTTGACCTTACTTTTTTGTCAAAAACGTTGTGTACAAAATTTGAGCTTTCTAGCTCAACGCGTTCTCAAGCTAGATAGCGAGCGGACGGACGGACAGACGGACGGGCGGACATCCGGTTTTGAGATTTTTGAGTGATAATTTTATCTTCTGTATCATTCATTTTTTTCTCCGAGCCTTATTTCTTGGCGTTACAAACTTTAGAGCAAACTTATAATACTCTCAGATTCCATCTAGAGTATAAACATTTTATTAGCTTTACTGCTTCTACCCCCTCCCATACAATATGACACAGTTTCACAACTTTACAAAAAATCGATTTTCTTGAAAAGTATGAATGGCACTAGTCTGAAATTTAAGGGATGCCAATTTTATAATATTCCTAGTTATTTCTGAAAAAATCACTAGAATTCCCACACTCTTTCTACCACCTCCCATACAATGGGATCACAAAAAATTCTATTTCATCTAGAGTATCGTAAGATTGCGCTTTACGGGCAATCGTAGCCCTGTTATGTTTATATATGGCACCGAACGCAGAATGTTTCATGCTGAATTTAAAGTTTAAAGTTTTCATTATTTTCATAGAAATTGGACATAGTTTTCCTAAAATTAGAGTATTTGTATGGGAGCTGGTGATAGGTGGAGGGTCTTGGATGGTTTTGAAACTTCTTATCAACATCCTTATCACCATGCTTCGTTTCAATTTCAAACTCAATAGCTCTCACATGTTTCAAGGAGAAATGCTTTTCTTGAATTTGAATTATAAATATTTGTATGGAAGCGGGAAGAAAGAGTGAAGCGAGTCTGATAACTTTTTAAGAATTTATTGCAATTATTAATGGAAAAATTCTGGGAAAATTTTGAGTTTGTACTCACCCCAGTTTTAATGGAAATCGATATGCATTTAACACAATTGTGCATTTGTATGGGAGGGGGTAGAAAGAGTATACGGATCAAAAGAAAATTTTTCCTTGTCAATTAAATTTCTATTGTTATACTTTCCAAAAAACGCAAAAAACCCTTGAAGTGTTATTGGCAACACATTTCCCAGGCTACAAAATAATAAACAACAATGAAGATTTAGAGGCGAAGGAAAGGACATATCGTCAAACTCCGCACAGTAAAAGCATTGCTGGTAAAATCTTCACTCCGGAAAAGATCAGATGGACGATCAACACACCTCGGCAAAGAAGCCACAATCTTCCAAGCTGAACTAATTGCAATGGAGCTATGTATCCAAGAGAATATAAGGAGAGCTCATCGCAACGAATCAATTTATATCCTAACGGATAGTCAGGCGGTTCTGAAAGCCCTAACATCCAATAAACACGGATCGAGGTTAGTTTGGGACTGTCTTCAAGACCTAATCATCCTGGGGAAAAGGAACGACGTAACCTTAATGTGGGTACCAGGACATATGGAAATTGAAGGAAGCGAAGAGGCTGATCGCCTTGCAAAAAATGGCGCGGAAAAAAACTTTATTGGTCCAGAGCCATTCTGCGGAAAACCAAAAGGGCATCAAAGCTCGACACTTAAGAAGTGGGTTGAACAAGAACACAAAATCTGCTGGAATAGACTTCCAGGCTTATCAACCCCAAAAAAACTAATCATACCGCAAAAAAAAACAAAGTGGAGGATATCCTAAAATTCAGAAAGAGCGATATTAGTACTCTAATTGGCGTAATGACGGGGCACAGTGGAGTGAACCACTACCTCAATAATATGGGCTTAGCTGAAACCAACATTTGCCGCCTCTGTCTCGAAGACTTAGAAACGACAATACATATCCTATGCCACTGTGAAGCAGTGGCGAGGAAAAGGCATAATCTTCTGGGGAAAGGTTTCATTTCCACCGAGGAACTAGCCAACATGGCTCCCTTACAGATACCCAGATTAGCTAAAGCTATTGAGATATGGTAGGGTATAGGGGCAATAATCGCACAATAGGCCAAAAAGGCCGCAGTGCTCTCACGTGTTCCCCTAATATAAATAAATAAATAAAATTCCAAAAAACTTGAAGTTCATAGCTTTGATAGTTTCGGCAGGAAGTAGAACGATTGAGGAGAAGTTGGTAATTTATCTTAAAACTGATTTCAATTATGATGAAATTAATTGTCGCAAAAATTCGCCTTTTCAGATTTGCTAGTTTCAATGAAAACCGAAAACACTAATTTTTGAAAAGTGTGCATTTGTAAGGGAGGGGGTAGAAGGAGTAAGGAGGTCGGATCAAAATTTTGCGATGCCGATGATATATGTAGTAGTACTATACTTTAATCCAAATTTCAAGTCGATAGCTTCAAAGAAAAATCAATTTCTTAAAATTTCAAAATTTCATCAAATTTGTATGGGATGTAGCCCGCTTACGATCTTAAGGTTTCTTTTTTTGCTAAAAATGACACTTATCAAATTTCAGTACAAACAAAGCGTGAGAGTTATGTTGTAGACAAACGGACAGACGGTCACTTGAAGTCGAGGTTTTTGAGCGACAACAAATATTTCTGTACCCTTGGCGACTCTGTGCGAGCATTATTTTTTAGCGATACAAACGGTAAAACAAACACAATATACTATCAGATTTAATCTAGAGTATACAAATCCGTCTGTGTGTATGCCGTATGTCGTACGTGTAAATTCCAACCACATGCAAAGACTCATATTTCGAAACCCTTATAGAACTTTCAGTGCTTAAGTTAAGTGGAGGATTGGGTGAAAGAGGTCTGTAGTTTGAAATTCTTTCTGTTATGCTCAGATAAGTACCTAAAAATGGTTTGTTGACAATATTGGAAGTTTGACATTATCAAAAACTGACGTGGCTAACGAAAACCCTTTCAACCTTTTCCTCCATAAAGTTTCGAATAGCTATCTTTTTCAAACTAAAAGTATGTACATGTATTAAGTTAGGTCAAAAATTTCGTGGAATGAAGGGGATACACAAGGAAGGGGGACCATATTTTTACCTGGAGGAATTTTAACACTTAATATAGGTATAACTACAAAGTACCTGTCAAATCGAAGCAATAACATTTTAGTAATTGCCAAATCAACAAGTCAATCGGAAAGAAAACGCTAACTATGAACTAAATTAAGTTTAGCGCTGTGATAAAGTTCCTTACCAAGCAAACGACAGAAATTATTTTAGAAGTAATGTCATTTCTTTACAGGGACTTTGCCCTGGAAACTGGCACAACTTATTGAAGCAAGGCAGAGAGTCAATTGAAGATGATAAAAACTCCGGTCGGCCGATTGCAGCCACTTCCTCAAAAATGGAGAAACTTGTTGTCGAAGAAGCTCGTTTAACGAAGAATCAAATCGCAGAAACGGTTGCAGCATCAGATACAACAATTTTGAATATCCCCACGATCATCTCGGCATGTCTAAATTCAGCGCAAGATGGGTACCGAGAATGCTTTCAGCGGGTCAAAATTTCATCCCTGTTCTCGCTACAGCAACCCAAAATCTCCCGTGAACAATCGACCCGCTGTTTTTCTTCAACCGTTAAAAGCATTCCATCCATACTGACAATGTTTCCGGTATAACAAAAATCTTGCACCTCTTCTACATCTTGACCATTGAGGATAATCGGTGTGCTTGTGTTCGAGCCCATGTGCATGTACTTCGTCTTACGCACATTTATTTTCAGTCCTGCCTCTTTGCATTTATAATGCAACGAGCGAACATTTGACTCTAAGTCCGAACGGTTATGTGCAAGCAAATACACGTCATCAGCATAATCAAGGTGACTTAAGATGTTAAATACTCTCCATTGAAGACCTTTATCTTCCCCACCTTCCAGTGCAGCTTTCAAGATGTCATTTATTACCATCAGAAATAGGGCTGGTGATAATAGGCAGCCTTGTCTGGCACCCGTTCGCACAGAAAAGCTTTCGAACAGACCTCCACTATGTAAGACGCCACACCTTGCATCTATCTGGAATACCTCTCCTACGCAAAGTATTCCATATGTAATCTCGCTTATCGCTTATCAGTAGGGTGTTAGTGAGGTCGGTACAAGACGATGCGTTACGGAATTCAGCTTGATAAACTTCGAGAGTGCTCTCCACGACATCACCAATCCCATTGAGAATTACCTTAGCCATGATTTTCGATACGCCAGTAAGTAGGCATATACCACGCCAATTGACACAATTCCGAAGGTCGGCCCTCTTCACAATTTTTACAATGACGCCCTCCTTTCAGTGAGATATCTTCCGTCATTCCACACCTCAGTAAAGATTGGGGGAAGTATATCGGCTGTTATTTCTGGGTCCACTTTGAGGAGTTCGGTTGGTAGCCCGTCTATACCTGGGGCTTTCTTTCCCGTCATTGACTGAATGGCGGAAACTACCTCTTCTTTATCTGGGGGATCGTCCCTAATAGAGGATTGTTGTGGTTGGATGTTTGGTTGTTGTTCTATTTCTGGAATATCTTCCTCTGAAAAAATGTTTAAAATATCAGAGAAGTGTTCCTTCCATCGCCGCAACTGATGGTCACTCATATTAAGGAGAGTTTCGTTGACATCTTTCGCCAGGTGGTTGGCGGTGGAATTCTTGTTCGTCAACTCTTTCGTCATTTGAAATAGTGAACCCATATCCCCAAGGTAAGCCGCAGATTCTGCCTTATTCGCCAGATCTTCAATGGCTTTTCTCTTGTCGCGTCTAACAGCCTTTTTAAGCTGTGTATGAGCATAGCTGTAATTCTGTCTCAAGGCGGGTGTTCTTTGGTTGACATCGGGTTGAAAAATGATTGCAAATTTGGCTTTTTTCCAATCACCAACCTTGTCCCATGTGTCTTGCGATATCCAGTATTTTTCACCGCTTTGCACATATCCCACAGATTCTTCAGCACTAGTTAGAAAAATGTTTCTGGTTGCCTCCCAATTGGCGTCCCGTGTGCGCATTTCGTAAACGCTCAATGTGGATGACTTTTTGCGTAGAATGGTTGTGTAGTTATGGTCGTCGGATAGCTGCTGTGCACAATTTCAAGCAGGCAACCATCAAGTGGTGATCACTCCCCACGTCAGCTCCACGCTTTGCTCGCACATCGAGGAGACATCTTCTCCACTGGCAACTTATAGCCAAATGGTTAATCTGGTTCTAAGTAACACCATCAGGGCAAACCCAAGATGTTTTATGGTGACTTTTGTGTGGAAAAAGGGTCCCTCCGATGACCATTTATTGAGTACTTCGAAACTCCACAAATAATTTGCCATTTTGGGGTCTCTTAAACCAAGGTCGTGACCCATTGACCAAGGGGTCCCCATGCTTCCCCATGACGTACTCTAGTCCAGTCTTGTCAGAGCCAACCTTGGTGTTCATGTCATCTGAGATGATAACAATATCTTCCTTTGGAACATGATCGAAGGTGGCACAAATTAAAATAGAATTAAGAAAAAAAAATTAAACCAAATAACACGAAACGCGTCTGCACACGACCACTGTGCAATGTTAACTTCTAACCTCTCTCTGAATGCCAGAGGCGTTGCCGCAAACGAACGTTCCAACGGAGATTAAAGTGTTGCAACCACTTCGGCGTTTTCCACTGGCGGGTGCAAACTAGGAGTAGCAGGTGTTGAGTCTTTCTCTGTTGGGCTGCTCTACTGAACATGTTCCTCGTTTTCGTTGCCGACAGCATCTTAACCATAGCAATATACGCCATGCTTAACGCAACCTTTAAAACTGTGTTACGGGCGTGAAAAGACTCCTTTGCAGTCGGCTCATAACTGCACCCACTTTAGCTCCTAGCACATCGTCAAACTTAACTTTAGCAGCTTTTCGTTTTAGCTTGGTCTTAGCTTGGTGAATGGAGCAATTGCTAAGGTTTGAGGGATTTGAATGATCTGATCATCAAGATCTGCAAAGACAGGAGTGCGAGATATTTTAATTTGAATTTGTGATTTGAGATCTGACTCGTAAGATTCAGTCATTTGTGTGTTTGTCTGTAGCGTAGTACTACTAGAACCTGGTTGCACCGTCCTAGTAGTTCCCAAACCGCGTTCCGACCCAATAATTCTAGCACACTCTTCTCATCTCATAGTTTTTTGGGGTGCTTCGCAGCATGGTTCTTACTGAAAGAATATTTGCGGCTATTACCTCTTCAATATGGTCACCCATTTAGGCTAACGACGAGGCAGTTGCCGACGTGTGACGATAAAATATTCCCCGCATTACTGCAGAAGGGGTTAGAGATCCTAATGCTAATATTGATAAGGATGTTAAAAGCCAGCTTTGTATGGGGATACTTCCCAAAAATCTGGAGGAAAGAGAGGTTGGTGTTTATACCAAAGGTTGGGAATTGTCCCATTGATCAACCTAAGTCATATCGCCCTATAAGTCTTACTTCCTTCTTCGTCAAAATGGTGGAGAAGTTAGTCGACATTCACATAAAAACAGGGCCTAACAAGGTCTGTCATAATAATATTTACCATGCCTACTAAAAAGGCAAATCAATAGAGTCAGCCCTTCATGGTATGATAAGACAAATCGAAAAGGCAAAATACTACAATGGAATTGCCATTTGCGCATTCCTAGATATAGAAGAGCATTTGATAATACTCTTCATGAAGCCATAAAAGCGGCAACTAGGAAAAATGGTTTGGAAACGGCCACGATAAAATGAACACACGCCATGCTAAAGAGCCGAATGACAACCACAAATCTATGCGATAGCACATTGACTGCACAGACCTATCGGGACCTCCCAATAGTCACATACGAATCAATGATATGGTGGACTTCAATGTTGTTTAATTTATCAGCGATTGCGCTAATAATTTTAATATTGACAAGCTTGTGATAAATGTGGACATATTAAATACTTATACAGATTAATTGGATGTATCATTTCTCCTGGTCCTGATAATGTACTGTCTTCTTCATCACATTATTGAACCTCTTCGTAAAATTTTTAATCAGTCTTGATCTGACTGTTTCTTTTCTGATTTGTGAAGTCGTTTTATATAATTTCTGTATATAAATATTCTGTTAACAAGTATGGAGGTACTGCCAAGCTTTCATGTATTTCAAAATTATTTGAATATATCATAAAAGATCGCATACAATTTTAATGTAAATCATTTATATATTTGTCATCAACAGCATGGTTTCTTTAAGGATAGATTCACAATCATCAATCTGATTCAGTTTACTTCGTATCTTCTATGACACGACAGATCAAACCGGCCCTTGGCCTCCTGATTTTTAGGTTCCTTAAGATTTTCATTACTTATTGTGGAAGGGTTGTTAGCTCTTCGCACAACCCTCTATCCGCGAATTTTTCATTTTCATAGATTAAAGTAACCAAGGTAGACAGTGTGCTGGAATTATACGTTGACCAGGATTTGAACTCACGACCTTCGCATTGTAAACCAACACGCTACGCACTAGGTGCACCTTCGTTTACTTCATATGTCTCAACTAAAGAAGAAAAATTGAAAACTGATGGTTTAATATGCAGATTTTAGCCTGGCTTTTGATCGTGTTCATTATGGTAAGCTCTTTAATAATTTTGTTAGATTGTGGCACCCTTCTTGGCTTATTGTTTGGCTAAAATCGTTTTTGATCGGTAGAGTTCAGAATGCTATATTCAGCAGAGTTCTTGAAAGTAGTGTCATTGGACCACTGTTGTTTTAGCTATTTATTAGTGATCGCGTAGCTCGAGTTAACCTTTTTACTGATATGAGTGTTCTTTTTGATCCTAAACATAGCTTTAACACTCATATTGATACTGTAGTTAATAAGGTCAAATTTAGGTGTTATATTTACATATTTTATTCACTTATTAAACTACACATTGTATCTACTTGACGGATAGTAGTTCTTTTACGATCCGTCGTAGAAGTAGACTTCGGAAGTGATTGTTATTCGAGCCAAAAAGCTGAGTACTAATTGCAGTTTAATGCTTTATTACAGGGCGCATTCAATGTAATGTAACCGCTGTATTTGAATTTATAACAGTAGGCTTTGGTACATTTTACGCATGAGTAGGAACTTTCTTGATGTCTTTATTCTAACGATTCTGTTTTGTGGTTTGATCCGTCTTATTATTAAGTATTTTAGTTATGAATTGTATCCTCGTTACTTTGTAAGTATTAATAGAATTGAGTCAATTCAAAAGTGATGCATGTTATTTTGCACTTCGTCTCTTGCCTTGGTAAAGCAGATATGAATTCCATCGTATACGGACCACATTAAGCTTTTAAATATTTACTTTTGAAAGAAGAAGGTTTTTTAAGCTTTTAAATATTTACTCTTGA
The DNA here is from genome assembly GCA_963669355.1 of Chorisops tibialis. Classification (NCBI taxonomy): domain Eukaryota; kingdom Metazoa; phylum Arthropoda; class Insecta; order Diptera; family Stratiomyidae; genus Chorisops; species Chorisops tibialis. The sequence continues at coordinate 161,789,586 of OY770263.1, read as the reverse complement.
AACAAGAAGAAATATTTCGAAAGTTTTTTTTTCTCCTCCGAACGACTAGGTGTTATCTGAAATCGCAAGAGAATTCAGAATTAACTATCGCTACTTTCATGGTAAGTGCAGTGCGGAACTAAACCCACTCATTTCTCGGTGTGCACAAGAGCACATCGTCAAACTCTTGCCTTCTCGTACAGTTAAATATAGGCAGTCATTCATTTCCTGAAAGTGAAAATTTTGAGATAAATTACCAGCGAAATTGTTTTCCAATAAGTACAACCTGTATTGCTTCACAAGCAACAACTTTCGTCTCTTTCCACCTAAAGTTGTCCAATTTTAAATCACTCCTTAATTCTCCAATCCCTATACCGATGAGTACATTGCACTAAAGGGTGAGCCCTTAAGTTATACTTGGTGGTTTAGAAAATAAAAAGATTCTATACAAAACCAAAAACAAAATTCTAGACAAACATCAATCAATCCAAAAATTTACTATTGGAATTGTTGACTAATAAATCACTCAGTTTCTCTAAATGCGGAAAAACTAAAAATAACGAATCCAGAGAGTAGCTCATGTTTGGCTCCACTTTACAATACCGTTCACGTATTATTTCTTGTACTTGTACACTTGTTTCCTTTATGTGTAGCAGCTACTATATCCGATTGGTATAACCTCTTTCAATTCACTAAGGTACTATACCTCATATTTCTTTCTATTTATCTTAAGATTCGATGAAGCATATCTCCTTCTTTCTGACATCTGTTTTGCTCAGCATCATCGAAAAGAAAAGGAGTCAAATCAAGACGACGACGACATCATAACATTCTACCTAGTAAAAAAATTGTCTTCATAAAGAAACAAATACCGACATAAACGTAATTCTGTGCACAAGAAATCAGCGAATAAAATTTTTCCTGAATACAAATCAATTTCTAGCGATGGATTCGAGATGATGTGCCAAGTTATGTACTACCGAAAATAATAATAAAAAAAATATTCAATTACGACAAGAATTTTCTTCTTCTTCGATTTTTTTGCCATCTCGAAGTAATTCGCCAGGTTCTTGTATGGGTGAATGGATGCTCTAACTTGACATTGGGATCAATACAAAAAAAATCCCTACACGCGAAGATCTCGTAACATGAACACCATAAATATTTATGAAATCATTCGTGTATGAAAGCTGATTTCCCTTACGGATATTAAATCGAATTTTTTCGTCAAGTGTTGGAAGTATCGAGACGACGACGACAACAACGAATCATTTAGCCTGGAAAATTTTCGTACCAGTTTTCTTAGGTTATTAGGATTTTTGTTTTATATAGACAACTAAAGAAAATGTATTCGGAGAAAATCGAAAAAAAAAAAAATTTATTCCAATCTAAAAATCTTCGAGAATTTCTTTCGATTTTCCAATCCTCATCTCTCCAAAGAGCATGGACGATAGGTTGGATCTTTGTGGTATGCCGAATAATTCAATTTACTACTTGAGATCTGAAAACAAACCAAAGGAAAGAATTAACATATTTATGTTTAGGGAAATAACAAAGAAATGAAATGAAATTGGATCATCAGTCTAAGAAGGACAATAATTTATAGATTTTATTCAAAGAAATTAAATAAAATATTCAATGGTCGTCGGAATGGGATTAAGGACAGTGTAATGGAGTGATTAGAATATTCAAGTATATGTTGTGTGTGGGAATTGTTGTCCGGGTACGAAAGACTAAGAATATTCTGGTCAAGATAACATTTTTCTTAATCAAATGGAGAACTCGTGTATAACGATAAGTTCCTAAATGGCATAGAAACGACTTTCTTGATTTTATGGTATGGAATTTTCGTCATTAAGTGCGGAAATTCTATTTCCCGTAATTTGACTTAATATCTAATTTACGTGCATATTGAATTCATATTGAATGCATAGTTGCAATTTGGTAATTGTTGTATTTTGATTTTAAGGACATCTTCTCCATTTTTGGCTGGGCGTGGGCTAGGTGGTGGTTGCAATCTTCTCGCGGTTTTGGAATATCTAATAATTGTACCATCTAATTTCTCGTTTCAACGCATTTTCAAAACGATTTAGTTGAAAAAAGGATAATCCTTTAATTAGCTACAATAATAAAATATTAAATTTTCATTTTTTGCATCGTTGCTAGTATTTCTTTATTGTGGTAACAAAAGGCCCAAAATAGTAAGCAAAAATGTAGTTCGTAGACCTGCAGATGAGGCTCAGCCCTCCACGTCAGGTACTAGTTATAGAGACGCAGTAAAAGGAATCAGGATCGGTATTATATATACCGACCATCCTAATAAGATCCTTACAGCGGAGCAGCTAGCCACTAGTCAAGAATGCATACTAAACGAGATTCGCAACGCGGCAAAAGAGGATATAATTCCACAATTTGGTGGACTCAGCCTTAAGCGAGGTTGGATGCTGATCATTTGCCTAGATGAGCAAACTGCAGCATGGTTAGAAAAAACAGTAGAAGGCATCAAGCCGGACGAGTCCACAAACATGAGGGCAGTCCGGGAGGAGAATATCCCGCGATTAGAAATAATCACGGGATATTTTCCTCAAGAGACAAAAACATCAGAGGAAACTACCACCCTCATCGATGCGCAAAACGCTGGTTTGTGCGCCTCTAACTGGAAGGTTCTTAGCAGAAGAGTACAGGGCACAAACACCAGCATAACCTTCTCCATCGACGGCCAATCGATGGAAAAGCTTAAGCAAAAGGGGCATAGAATTTGCTTTAAATTCTCTAGCGTGACTCTCCGCCCTAAGGTCAAGGAGTTCAAGAGCGGCGAGCCGCAGGTGAACGAAGATGGTCATAACTCTAAATAAAATTAGAGTTATTTAAGCGAATCTCCATCGTGCAGCAGCGGCCATGGACACAATAACATGGAGATTCGCTAAAGAGGAGTTCCACAAAACCCTAATTCAGGAACCGAGAGCCGCTAGGGCAAAATTATTGGGATTCCTAAAAAAATGGGAAAGATGATCTTTGATAAAAGAAGTGACCGACCAAGAGCTGCAATTCTAATATCATCAGAAATTAATTACCTAAATATGCCTATTTTCATCCGAACAGATTTAGTAGCGGTACTGGTGAGAATACCTAAGGCAGGAGGAAGCCAAGAGGTAATAATTGCCTCGGCCTACTTTTCGGCGCAGGAGCAAGAGGCGCCACCTCAAGGCGTCATGGAGCTGGTGGAATACAGTAAAATCCACAAAATACCAGTCATTCTGGGCTGTGACGCTAACGTTCATCACACCATCTGGGGAAGCAGTGATATCAGCAAAAGAGGTGAGTCACTTTTGGAGTACCTTACTACTAACAACCTAGACGTAATAAATAAAGGTAACACGCCGACTTTCGTAAACTCAGTTAGGCAGGAAGTACTTGACCTAACAATAACAAGCCCCTGCCTGGCTGACAAGTGCGAAAATTGGCACGTATCAAAGCAAGCCTCATTATCGGATCATAGGCATATCTGTTTTGATATTAAGACTTCATTTGAATATATCGGACAATACAGAAACCCTAAACGCACCAACTGGAGTCTGTATCAGTCAGTCCCAGAATTTGAACTAGGTATCGAAGAAGAATCAATAAGCAGCCCAGACTGCATCGATAAAATCACGAACAAACTCGTAAACAATATAATTAATGCTTACGAACAAAGTTGTCATGTTCTACAGAAAAAAAGGACCAAACAAGCACCTTGGTGGAACGAGGAACTAGCAACAAAACGCAAGCGAACTAGGAAATTGTTCAACAGAGCAAAGACCTTTGGGAATTGGGACGAATACAGAGAGTCTCTAACCGAATATAACAATCTTCTAAGAAAGTTGAAAAAAGAGTCTTGGATAAGATTCTGTGAAGAGATAGATGATCTCCCAACAGCCTTAAGACTTCAAAAGGTGTTATCAAAAGACACCCCGATAAATATCGGACTTTTGGAGAGACCGGATGGGTCCTCTACTAAAAGCAGCAAGGAAACCCTTGAGGTGTTATTGGCAACACATTTCCCAGGCTGCAAAATAATAAGCAACAATGAAAACTTAGAGGCGGAGGAAAGGACATATCGTCAAACTCCGCATAGCAAAAGCATTGCTGGTAAAATCTTCACTCCGGAAAAGATCAGATGGGCGATGAACACTTTTCAGCCTTACAAATCAGCCGGAGTAGATAAAATATTCCCCGCATTACTGCAGATGGGGTTAGAGATCTTAATGCCAATAATGATAAAGATCCTTAAAGCCAGCTTTATTTGGGGATACATCCCAAAAATTTGGAGGAAAGCGAGGATGGTATTTGTACCGAAGGCAGGGAATCGTCCCATAGATCAGCCTAAGTCATATCGTCCTATAAGCCGTACCTCCTTCTTCGTCAGAACGATGGAGAAGTTAGTGGACATACACGTAAGAACAGGACCCAACAAGGTTCGTCTTAATACTAATCAACATGCCTACCAAAAGGGCAAATCAACAGAGTCAGCCCTTCACGGCCTGGTAAGATAAATCGAAAAGGCAAAAGACTATAGATATAGAAGGAGCATTTGAAAATACTCCACATGAAGCCATGATAGCGGCGGCTAGGAAAAAGGGTTTGGAAACGGCCGCGACTAGATGGATACATGCCATGCTAAGGAGCCGAATGATAACCATGGATCTAGGGTATAGCACATTGACTGCACAGACCTATAGAGGCTGTCCCCAAGGTGGGGTACTATCTCCACTTCTTTGGTCAGTTATAGTAGATGAACTCCTAGATCGTCTAACAGAACAAGGATACGAGGCTATAGGATACGCCGATGACCTCCACATTATCATTAGGGGCAAACATGATTTAATTATATCAGAAGGGATACAATCAGCCTTAGAAGTGATAATGAACTGGTGTCAGCCTAAAAACTTGAACATCAACCCAAGTAAGACTGAGTTAGTACCATTTACAAATAGAAGAAAAATGTACATCATACCCCCTTCAATATATGGTACAATAATACCCTTTTCAGATGAGGTAAAATATCTGGGTGTTATACTAGATAGCAAACTCAACTGGAATAAACATATAGGATGGACTCATGCCAAAGCACTAAAGGCATTTTGGGCCTGTAAATGCTTATTTGGCAGAAAATGCGGACTTAAACCCAAAATGATTTACTGGTGCTACAGAACAATCATTCTTCCAATAGTCACATACGGATCAACGATTTGGTGGACTAAAAGTTTACAAAGAAAAGCACAGCTTACGCTACAAAAAATCCAAAGGCTAGCTTGTCTTGGTATCACAGGAGCTATGAAAACCTGTCCCACAGCAGCAATGGAAATGTTCCTTAACATCCCTCCGATACATCTACAAATAAAAAAGGAAGCTATCAAAGGGGTGTTACGCATACAGAAGGAAAACAAGTACAAACCAGGGGATTTTAGAGGCCACCTCAAAATCCTAAGAAACCCAAAATTGGAGGTTCTAACCTCCACACTATCGGATGCTATGCCGACAAAATATAACTTTGAAACCCCCTTCAAAGTTGTAATCAGAGAACGCAAGGACTGGCAATCCTCGCTACCTGAAATGGAAGAGGGATCAACCATCTGGTATACAAATGGTTCGCGCACCTCTGAGGGGACAGGAGCCGGAGTCAAAGGCCGTAACTTCTCGGTTTCAAAACCACTCGGCAAAGAAGCCACAATCTTCCAGGCTGAACTAATTGCAATGGAGCTATGTATCCAAGAGAATATAAGGAGAGCTCATCGCAACAAATCAATTTATATCCTATCGGATAGTCAGGCGGTTCTCAAAGCCCTAACATCCAATAAACACGGATCGAGGTTAGTTTGGGGCTGTCTTCAAGACCTAATCATCCTGGGAAAAAGGAACGACGTAACCTTAATGTGGGTACCAGGGCATATGGGAATTGAGAAAAACGAAGAGGCTGGTCGCCTTGCAAAAAATGGGGCGGAAAAAAACGTTATTGGTCCAGAGCCATTCTGCGGAAAACCAAAAGGGCATCAAAGCTCGAAACTTAAGAAGTGGGTTGAACAAGAACACAAAATCTACTGGAATAGACTTCCAGGCTTATCAACCTCAAAAAAACTAATCATACCTTAAAAAAACAAAGTGGAGGATATTCTAAAATTCAGAAAGAGCGTTATTAGTACTCTAATTGGTCTAATGACGGGGCACAGTGGAGTGAACCACCACCTCAATAATATGGGCTTAGCTGAAACCGACATTTGCCGCCTCTGTCTCGAAGACTCAGAAACGACAATACATATCCTATGCCACTGTGAAGCAGTGGCAAGGAAAAGGCATAATCTTCTGGGGAAAGGTTTCATTTCCACCGAGGAACTAAAAAAAAAAAAACTAGCCACCATGGCTCCCTTACAGATACTCAGATTAGCTAAAGCTATTGAGTTATGGTATGGTATAGGGGCAATAATCGCACAATAGGCCAAAAAGGCCGCAGTGCTCTCACGTGTTCCGCTAATATAAATAATAATAATAATAATTTCTTTATTGTGAGCCAGTGCGCCATCTGTTATTCAGGTCAGACGTGATCGATTCAGTTCCCGAGTATCTCACTAATTCATAGCTACCGAAAACGTATAAACAAATCAAAGTGAGCAATATAAAAATTAAAAATCATACTACCATCGCGCTTAAAAATCCGAGCCATAACACATAATACACCTTAAACAAATTCCGACATACATAAACTTGAATTTATTTTTAAAGCGATCCCTCCCAAAATAGCCAGTTGCATATTTTACGTTAAACAAGGACTTAAAATTCGCACTCACATAGCGCTAAAATGTTTTCATTTCAATTTTACATTCTGAGCATAACATCAAACTCTTAACCGTCTGTTGAAATGCTCTGATTATCCAAGACACCAGGGGATAGCTCGAGCTATGTAGACTTCCGCAATGGGTAGATAACCATATCGTAGGAATATATTTCATACCTGAGGTATAATGGAGCCGTGCTTATCCACCCTTATGCATGTCAGGTTGAAATATTCCTGCGATGAACATATGTGTGAAAAAAATACAATGTTGTTTTTTTTTTGTCTATTTTTCCACCCTCTCGTAAATTATGGATGCTTATACAATTGCAAAATAGCATACTTCTGAGCTTGTTTTTTTTTTTTTTTTTGTGGAGAGTGTTGAAGTGTTACTTAGAAAAAGTGTTGAGTACTATCGCTTAACTCTCTGACCATATAAGTGATTTATTATCGTATGATACGAGGGTGGAAATAGCTACTTATGCGGTCATTTGAAGGTATAATATGGGCAATAGTGATATGTATAGTCGGTTTCGAATGAATCGAAGATTCACTGCACTGCAATACCATGTGATAAATCAGACAATTTAGAAAAATTTCATTAACTTTATGAAAATGGTTGATTACATTGAGTCTGTTTCCATCTTTTCCTGCTTAATGTAAACCATCAATTGCTATGGTTCTTGCTGCAGTTCTTCACATATCCGCGTATTTTATGGAAATTATGCTTCGCGAAAGGACTACGTTCTATTCAACTCATTTTTATTTTTACTCATTTTTTTAATATGTATATAGAAAAAACGCAGCCATATTAAAAAATTCTCAGACTATAGTCTTCGTGAGTTGGAAAGTACATAACAACAAAAAATTTTTTACTATGCATACACATAAATATATTTATGTTACTCGTATATTTGAATTTTTTAACTTTTTGCATTTTATTTTCAATCTTTCCTTTCCTTCGTCTCAGTTTTTTTAATGCTCATTTCTCGTATACGACTATTATAATCCTTCTTTTATACTAACAAATTCCAAAAAGACTATCTATCTGTATACATTGCCAGGACGAATGAATTTGGTTTGGAGTATATCGAGATGATGGTGTGTCTGAAATAAAACGTGAATTGCAGCCAAATGAGAATATTTTCTGCGATGACATTTTTTTAAATCCCCAATCGAGATGGGAGAGTAGTAGTAGAACGTAAGAAGGATTGATAAAAAAAAATGAATGAAAATAAAAAATGAGGTATGAAACGTGCAGACATATCATAATGAAGTATTGGGTTTTTTTATTGTAGAGAGAAGAATTGTCTATTTCAATAATCGAACCATTAAGACGAAATTTTAAAAATCAATATCTTCATAAATTAAAATAGTTGATATTTACTTGACTTATTTTGTTGCCTATACTTAAGTTATTGTAATTAAAATTTCCAAAAGTCATAAAAAATTATTGAAAGTATACACCCAGCGGGAAAATTTTAAGCTTTTTGTTGTCCCTTATAAAGCGTGTGAAATTTGAAAAATACGAAATCCTTCTTAGCAGATCGCTCGAAAATCAATTTTACGGTCGCTTCTAAGGTTTTTAGAGAAAAGCATGTGTACATGAAATCTAAGAGTACGTTTGTTTGCCTTACCGTTCGTAACGCTAAGAAATAATGCTCATACAGAGTCACTAGGGGAACAGAAATATTTGTTGTCGCTCAATAAACTCGATTCCTAGTAACCTGTCTGTCTATTCCATGGGTGTCCACAAGATTTTAGCCAGGGATGGGGATTTTCACTATTTTTAGAATGACAGGATTTTAGGGACTTCATTTCTAAACACAATTAAGAAACAGTCCTTTACTCTGCTCTTATCCATGGACGAACACCAAAATAAACGCGAGAAGCGGTGCGATAAAACAAGACATAATCATTATCAATGTTGAAGAGGTTATTTTACAGGGTGCTACTTTACTTGTAGCTGATTAATGTGAACTTAAAAACTTAAAATTTCATCAAATCATCACCGATCTTATTAAAGAAAACGACAAATATCATTACCATCAATAGCGCGACAGCCCAAATCGGGTCCTGACCCCCTGAAGTCGTCGCCTCCAATCGTCTCGACCCAAAGACCGCGTCCTCCAGCTGCTAATTTTTAAAACGGCTTTGCTGTCTTCATGAACTGAGTCTTCCCATCGCTTGCGTGGTTTGCCTACTGGCCAGTTACCACTCGCTTTGCCTTTAAGAGCACGTTTAGGGATTCTTCTGCCTTCCATTCGCTCGACATGGCCAGCCCACTGCAGCTTACGTAGCTTGATGAACGTTGAAGTTTCTGGCTCGTCGTAGAGTTGATACAACTCATGGTTGTATCTTATTCGCCATTCCGTTCCTCCCTTCTCTGGTTCCAAAATTCTTCGGAGGACCTTTCTTTCGAATGCGTTAACGAATTTTTTCAATTATCTCATTTCTTAGATTTGTTGGTACGATGATTCTATTTCCTCTAAACAGCACGTTGTTAGTTGTGACGATTTTCGACCTGTGTTTCCAGAATGGTTTGATTTCGGGATTTAAATCCTTTTTGTCGTTTGGTCATCCGTTGATACAAACGTTTTGTAGTTCGATCAATGTTGAATCTCAAATGTCTGTTCTTGTATTTTACGAATATTATCGTCATCAATATCGATATTTTCAAGAACATTTATTTCCGCAATTTCGTCGAATATTTTGTTTACCATGAAAACTTCATTGGATTCAATATCTTCTGTTTTGGTAATTTGATTTGTGTAGATAATACGAGATAAAGCATCGGCGAGTAACATATCTTTACCCTTTTTGTGTTTGACTATTAAATTGTACCTTTGTAGTTTTAGAACCATTCGTTGAATACGCTTTGGTGCGTTTACTAATGGTCTGTTGAATGTGTTGGTGGTCAGTTTCAACAACAACGTTGCTTCTTCCGCAAACATATTGGTCAAATCTGGTGCATGCATGGATGATGCATAAACAATCCTTTTCGATTTGAGCGTACTTCTTTTCTGTGTCTGTTAGTGCGCGAGATACAAACATTATTGGTCTGTCTTGCTGAAGTAAAGCTGCACCTAAGCCAATGCTACTGGCATCCGTTTCTATTTTTAGCGACTTTGATATATCGTAGTACTTTAGGATTGGGGTTGACGTGACTAGTTGTTTGATGGTTTCATACGCTTGTTGTTGATCTTTAGTCCACTCGCATTCAACCACTTTTCTTGTTAGTCGACGCAATGGTTCGCTCAATTCCGACAGCTTGGGTATGAATTTTGATAAGTAAGTAATCATCCCAATTACGCACTGCACTTCTTTGTATTTGATGGTGTTGGCATTTCAAAGATGGCTTTGATTTTTCAGGGTCAGCTCTTAGCCCTTCGGCTAATAAAATATGACCATAATATTTAACACATTTTAAGCCAATTTTGCAATTATTTCGATTCAATTTAAGCTTCGTCTCGCGTACTCTTTGCAAAAGCAGTTTTAAATTTTTATTATGGTTCTCTGTAGTTGTATCCCCTTTTCCGTAGACCAGAATGTCATCTGCCATAACGAGACCTCCTGGTAGACCTTTTAATAATTCCATTTGTCGCTTTTGGTATATTTCTGGCGCTGGAGAAATTCCAAATGGCATCACGAGCCATTTTACCTTTCAAGTGGAGTCCAAAACGTTGTTAGTTTGCTGTAATCATCATCCAATGGCAATTGCCAAAATCCATTTTTTGCATCAAGTATTGAAAAAACTTTTGCTTTGCGTAGTTCGGGTAAAGTTTCTTCAATTATGAAAACAGTCGACATCTGCATAGCGCATCTTCTACATAGATTAGTCACGGACATATGGACGCAGGAAATACTTCCTGAAGATTGGCGCAAGAGCATCATATGTCCAATTTATAAAAAAGGTGACAAACTCTGCTGCTAAAACTATCGAGGAATATCTCTGTTGTGTACGTCTTATAAAATAGTGACGAAAACTCTGGAAAAGAGAATTAAGCCCTATGCTGACAAAGTAATTGGTGAATACCAAGGCGGATTTGGAGCTGGACGATCGACCACGGACCAGATATTCTCAGTTAAACAGGTGCTGGAAAAGTGCTCGGAATGTAATATTGATGCGCACCAGATATTTGTTGACTTCAAACAAGCATACGACAGTATCGACAGGCGCGTACTGTATAAGATCATGTTAGAGTTTGGAGTCCCACTGAAACTGGTTCGGCTTACAAGAATGACAATGACCGAGTCTTTGTCACGAGTCAGATTAGGAAGCGATTTGACGTCCAGTTTTAAAACAGACAACGGACTTAAGCAAGGTGACGGCCTCGCACCAATGTTGTTCAATTTATCACTCGAATATGTTGCTCAGAAACTTCCCGTTGACACCAAGGGAACACTATGCTTCAAATCCACACAACTCGTACCATATGCCGACGATATAGATATCCTTGCAAGATCTCTGGAGAGTGCTAAAGGGGTATTTGTAAATCTTGATTCGGTACCAAGGGAAATTGGACTACGTATTAATGAAAACAAAACAAAAATTATGACGCAACCTAGGAAAAAGACGCCAATCACACAAAATCTTACACTAGGAGATTATAACCTGGAAAACGTAGACAATTTCATATGCCTAGGGGCGATCCTATTAAAGGATGGAAGTGAACCCATCGAAATCAAAAGAAGGATAATGTTGGCAAACAAGACTTATTATTCGGTACTTTCAATAATCAAAAACAAGAACGTGCACAGGAAAACAAAACTTAAACTTGATAAAACCATCATGAGACCTGTGCTATGCTATGGCAGCGAAACGTGGACTTTAACTCAGGCGTCCGAAAAACTACTTAACGCCTTTGAAAGAAAGGTCCTCAGAAGAATCCTGGGACCTTTGAGGGAAGGCTCAATCTGGAGAATACGATACAATAGAGAATTGTATGCCATCTTCGACAATCCAGAAGTGTCAACCCTCATAAAATTTAAGAAGTTACAATGGGCTGGTCGTGTGGAGCGTATGGATGACGGAAGAAATCCCAAACGCACACTAAAAGGGAAAGTCAACGGACAAAGACCGGTCGGAAAACCACGGAAGCGCTGGGAGGATTCGATTGACGCAGACAGCAAATCACTGCTAAGATTTTCTAACTGGAGGACGCGGTCACTGAACCGAGATGGATGGAGGCAAAGTATTGAGGAGGCTAAAGTCCGATTTGGTCTGTAGAGTCATCGTAAGTAAGTAAGTAAGTACTACTATATCAGTAATATCGAACGTAGCTAAGATATTTGTACGAGCAGCAAAATCTAAATTAATAGATGATATTCAAAACCAAAATCTTCTTTCTAAGAATCAATTTGGATTCTGCTCTGGTAAAAGCACTCATGATGCCATAGCAGTTCTCAATACTAAAATTGCAGCAATAATTCTTGTGTTTTTTTTCGACATTCCAAAAGCCATTGATTCTGTACCACATAAAAATATGATAAACAAACTGCACAAAATGAATGTTGAAAACATAACAGGAGTACGATTGGGCATAAAGCCCAATCGTGCGATACTCTAGATGAAAGAGAAATTTTTGTATCTTAAGAAATTTTGTAGGGGAAGTGGTAGAGGGGGTGACGACATTGAACTAATTTTTTCACATGACGGTAAGGTTGCTATCAAAATGTCTTATACAAAATTTAGGATTTAAAAATTTAATAGGAACTGAGAAAATTAGTCTATTGGATGTAGTAAAGTAGTGCAGTTTGTATGGGAGGTGATAGAAGGAGGGGCGAGTTTTTAATGACTTTTCAGAAATAACTATAAATATCATGCTTTTGACATGTCTTAAATTGCATATCAGTATTCATACTTTTCATGAAAATCGACTTTATAAAGTTGTGAAATTGTGTCATTTTGTATGGGAGGGGGTAGAAGAGGTAAAGCTAATCGCCTAATTTTTTTTTTGGTTTTACTAATAATTGTAAATAAATATTTAGTGCACAATTTCAGCTCGGTTAATTTTATACACACTGAGTAAATTGGCTTAGAGCATTTCATGAAAAAGTGCAGTTTGTATGGGAGGTGGTGGAAGGAAGGGGAGGACTCAAATAACTTTTATACAGTAGATTTATGTCATCATAAAAGTAATATATTCCAAATTTCAGATCAATAACATTTATATTTTTCGAGCAAATCTGTTTATTGTGAAATTACGAAATTGTGTCATTTTGTATGGGAGGGGGTAGAAGGGGTATAGTATAATAATAATAATTTTTTGTGCACAATTTCAGCTTTATAACTATTATACGCACTGAGTAAATTGGCTTAGAGCATTTCATGAAAAAGTGCAGTTTGTATGGGAGGTGGTGGAAGGAGGGGGAAAACACAAATTATTTTTATAAAGTGGATTGGAATCATTATAAAAGTATTACATTCCAAATTTCGGATCAATGTCATTTGTACTTTTCAAGGAAATCCGTTTATTGTCAGATTGCGAAATTGTGTCATTTTGTATGGGAGGGGGTAGAAGGGGTGGAGCGATTTGGCTCGTTCACGAACTTGACCTTACTTTTTTGTTAAAAACGACGTATACAAAATTTGAACTTTCTAGCTCAACGCGTTCTCAAGCTAGAGAGGACACGGACGGACATACGGACAGACAGACAGACAGGCAGACAGACAGACGGACGGACGGACGGACATCCGGTTTTGAGATTTTTGAGTGATAATATTAACTTCTGTATCACTCATTTTTTTCTCCGAGCCTTATTTCTTGGCGTTAAAAACTTTAGAGCAAACTTATAATACTCTCAGATTTCATCTAGAGTATAAAAATTAAGTAAGGTAATCCCAAAAGACAAAAAAAAAATTGATTGATTAATGAAATACAAAAGAGCAAAAACAAGGTGAGACGGCAGAAGCATGACCGGCACCCAGAACTGTGTACGTTGACTTGGTTATTTGAAGTCAAAAAATATCTAGTGTACATCAAATTCATATTCCCACAACTTTTCCTGTACCAGTTTAACTATAATATCTGGTCCATCGTCGATCGTCCAGCTCTAAATCCGCCTTGGTATTCATCAATTACTTTGTCGGCATAGGGCTTAATAATGTTTTTCAAAATTTTCGTCAGGACTTTATAAGACGTACAATCAAATCAATCAAATTCCTGTTGAGACCCCCTATAGGGGCATAAGACAGAAACAACTCTCTTCCACAAGGCACGATCCTGAGCATTGGCCTTAAGCTGTTGCCAGGACTTGTTTATTCCTCTGGCCTCCTGCTCAACTGCTCGCTTCCATGTGTTACATGGTCGACCAACGCGACGTCTTCCTTGCGGATTATAATCCAGAGCCTGTTTTGCGATATTTTGCTCTGGTTTCCTCAAAGTATGACCGATCCACTGCCACTTCCGCCGTTGAATCTCAATACCTATTTTAGTCTGGCCAGTTGTACTCCAAAGTTCGTCGTTGGAGATCACTTCTGGCCAGAATATTCCTAAAATGCGCCGGAGGCATTGGTTTACGAAAGTCTGTAGTTTCTTGGTAAGTCGAACGGTCACTTTCCACGTAGTACAACCATACAACAACACGGATTTGACGCATGCGTCAAAAACTCGCAGCTTCGTGCGAAGGGAGATCTCTCTTAACCTCCAGAAAGGGGAAAGGATACCGAAGGCCTGACGAGCTTTATTTAGCCAAGCCTCAACATCCTTTTCGGCTCCGCCGTCCATGCTGACAATGCTTCCAAGATAGCAAAAATCTTGCACCTCTTCCACATCCTGTCCGTTAAGAACAATCGGTGTGCTTGCGTTCGAACCCATGTGCATGTACTTGGTTTTACGCACATTTATTTTCAGTCCCGCCGCTTTGCATTTAGAATGCAACGAGCGAACATTTGACTCTAAGTCCGAACGGTTATGTGCAAGCAAACACACGTCATCAGCATAATCAAGGTGACTCAAGATGTTAAATAGTCTCCATTGAAGACCCTTACCTTCCCCACCTTCCAGTGCAGCTTTCAAGATGTCGTTTATTACCACCAGAAACAGGGCTGGTGATAATATGCAGCCTTGTCTGACACCCGTTCGCACAGGGAAGCTCTCGGACAGCTCTCCTCTATGCAAGACGCGACACCTTGCATCTTCGTAGGATTCTTTAATCATAGCTATGACCTTATCTGGAATACCTCTCCTACGCAAAGCATTCCATATGTTATCTCGCTTAACGCTGTCGAAAGCCTTCTCGAAGTCTACAAACATGAGATGTAGTGGCGAACCCATTTCGGCTGACTGCTCTAATATTATCCGTAGGGTATTTGTGTGGTCGGTACAAGACGACCCTTTACGGAATCCAGCCTGATAAACTTCGAGAGTGCTCTCGACGACATCACTAATCCTATTGAGAATTACCTTAGCCATAATTTTTGATACGGCAGTAAGTAGACATATACCACGCCAATTGCCACAATCCCGAAGGTCGCCCTTCTTCGGAATTTTCACAATGACGCCCTCCTTCCATTCAGTCGGATATCTTTCCTCACTCCACACCTTAGTGAAGAGTGGGAGGAGTATATCGGCTGTGATTTCCGGGTCCGCTTTAAGGAGTTCCGTTGGTAGTCCGTCTATACCTGGAGCTTTCCTTCCCGCCATTGACCGAATGGCGGAAACTATCTCTTCCTTATCTGGGGGATCATCCCTAATAGAGGATTGTTGCGGTTGGATGTTTGGTAGTTGTTCTGTTTCCGGAATATCTTCCTCTGACAAGATGTTTAAAATATCAGAGAAGTATTCCTTCCATCGCCGCAACTGGTGTTCACTCATATTAAGGAGAGTTCCGTTGACATCTCTCACCAGGTGGTTGGCGGTGAAATTCCTGTTCGTCAACTGTTTCATGATTTTAAAAAGTGAACCCATATCCCCAAGGTAAGCCGCAGATTCTGCCTTGTTTGCCAGATCTTCAATGGCCTTTCTCTTGTCGCGTCTAACAGCCCTCTTAAGCTGTATATGAGCATCGCGGTAGTTCTGCCTCAAGTCGGGCGTTCGTTGGTTGACATCGGGTTGAGAGATGATTGCCAATTTGGCTTTTTTCCGATTGCCAACCTTGACCCATGTGTCTTGCGACATCCAGGGTTTCTCACCGCTTTGCACATATCCCACAGATTCTTCAGCACTAGTTAGAAAAGTGTTTTTGGTTGCCTCCCAATTGGCGTCCAGTGTGCGCATTTCATATTCACCCAATGTGGATGACTTTTCGCGTGGAATAGTGGTGTATTCGCGGTTTTTGTTGGGATCTTTAAGTTTATCCACATTAAGCTTGCGCTTCATTTGAAGAATTTGTGGTCGTCGGATAGCTGCTGTACACAATCTCAAGCAGGCAACCATCAAGTGGTGATCGCTCCCCACGTCAGCTCCACGTTTCGCTCGCACATCGAGGAGACATCTTCTCCATCGGCGACTTATAGCCAAATGGTCGATCTGGTTCTGAGTTACACCATCAGGGGAAATTCAAGATGTTTTATGATGACTCTTGTGTGGAAAAAGGGTCCCTCCGATGACCATTTGCCGAGTACTACAAAACTCCACAAATAATTCGCCGTTTTCGGGTCTCTTAATCCAAGGTCGTGACGCGTCGACCCAAGGGTCACCATGCCTTCCCATGACGTGTTCTAGTCCAGTGTTGTCTGATCCAACCTGGGCGTTCATATCTCCTGAGATGATAATAATATCACCTCTTGGAACACGTTCGAAGGTGGCACTCAGTTGGCTATAAAACTCCTCTTTGTCACCAGATGTTGCGGTATTAGTTGGTGCGTAGCACTGCAGAATTGTGACGTTTCTGACACTGGTCCTGAGCCTAACGACGATAATCCTATCCGAGATTGGTTCCCAGCTAATGAGACTGTTTCTCGCTCTCGGCGTAAGGACGAACGCCACGCCATTTCTGGCTTCACTTTCAGGGCCAATGTACAGAATAGTGTTTCCGCTAGGGGTTCGTTCTTCTCCTGATCCTGTCCACCTGACCTCGCTCAAGCCCAAGATTTGGATGTTATAGTGCTCCATTTCACGGTCGATCACCGATTGGCGGAGCAAGGACCGAGTAACCCCAGCTCTTCCCCCGTCATTCAATGTTCGAACGTTCCAGAAGCCAATCATAGTCCGTTTTCGAATGCCAAAAGTTGTTACCGTAGAATCAGGCCGTATCCGAGGCGATGTATCTGTTTCTCGTATCATTTAGGTCTTAAGATCACGGGTGATAAGCCCATGATCCAGTGAGTGTCCATTTGCCATTTTTAGGGCAAGCAGTACTGGCTGTGGGTGAATTCTACAGCCCCCATCCCAGAGGGGGATAGTTAGCTCAGGTCCGTGGAGTCGCTAACTCCAGAGATAGTTGCAGGAATTGGTAAAACCTCATACTACAACCACCCCCTTGCGGTGCTTTTATGTACATAGGCCTTTAATTATGTTTACGTTTGATCATCGTACTATTACGCTTCTCAAGTGATCCCGCATTTTCCGAAGATAAGAAATTCTCTATAAAATATAATCTCATATATTGCAATGAAAACAACTAAACTCGTTCGAACTGAAACAAAACACCCTCATAACTTACTTTCAAAACATTTGTTAAAACAACTTAAACTTTTTTTTTATATACGTCCAACGAAAGCAGCAAATTTCACTCATCTCCTTCATTGTCTTAAAATTTACGAAATATTTTCTTCCGTTTTTACCACGTTAAACTAAAGCTCCTTATATTCAAAAACTATGTAGCTACAAAGTTTGTAGTAATTTCAACATTGAACTCTTTCGCCAGCACCTACTCTTAATGCCCATCCGAAAGCACCCCATCCCGATCGTTCCGGGATTTCCTGTACTACTTTCAAGTTTAACTTAAAATGTTGTTTACTTCATTTCAGGACCCTTCCTATTCATAAAACATTTTCTTGCGCTTTTCTTCTTCAGTAAGATGGATAAGAACCTTAACCATTTTCTTAACGTTCAGCCGTCCTGTGCAATAAGATTTTAGTAGCAGAAAAAAAATAATAAGAAAAGAAGATATTAATACTTTCGTTCTACGAAAATCATAGTATGGCAAAAGATGACGGGGTGCTTGATGCAAGAATGGCTAAGAAGTAATTTTTTTTTTAACAGAATTGAACATTTTTCGTTCACACCTGGGATATAAACTTCGGTTTAATTTTGTGAACTTTTCAAATTACCTTTTGAACTTCTATAAGTGACTGAAGAAGAAAGAGAAAAAAAACTTTTTCAATAAAAATAGGGAAATATTTTATTTCAGAATGGCAAACTTAACGAAGGAGAAGAAATAGAAATATTATGAGGTACGAACTGTAGAGAGAAAAAGTGTTATTTTTTGAAAATTTATAACGTTGAAGAAAAACGAAAGAACTGAAAAAATTTGCATACTTAAAAAAAACTTTCGTCAGTAAAGAAAAAGTCTTCAAAATTTTATTATCCTTCAAAATTACTTTGAAGTTTAGAATAAAATGAGTTAGTTTAGTAAAAAACTTGGTAAGATTTATGATAAATTCAAAATTCCAAAATGCGGACACTCAACGTTCTGAAACTCAGAAATTTTCATGTGGCTCGATTTATTGCAAGCCCTTCCAAAGTTTGATTGATTCTACATTCCAGATGTCACTCAAAAAAAGCGCCAAATGTTAGAAAAGTCAATCAGTAGATTAGACGACTGCAAAAAAAATCTCCAATAGACTCTGGAATGGATGAAATATAAATATAGTTTTTGAAAGAACGTTTGTACTGGAGTTGATTAAAGGAATTCAGGAATATTGGTGATGTAAACTGTAAAAACAGTCGAATAAAATTCAATAAGCCCTTGAATCGAAAAATCTGTACTAAATATAAATTGCATGGTTGTAATAGATTGTAAGAAATTTTCATGATCGCTAATTGAAAGGATTTTTTTCAATTTCTCCTCATTTAAACTCCATTTTAAACCATGAATTTATGGAAAATTTTACGATTTTGATATTTTATGTATTTAAATCGATTTATGCACAAGATACAAAAATTGAAATCGATGCATCTGCCTCATCAAAATTTTTAAATGACATCCTTCCCGCTTCTTTCGCTTTACATGTCTTTTCACTGATCAGTCAAACATTTATCCGGTCAAGAGAAACGTTCAGTAGATTGGAAGACTTTATGAAAGGGTTTCAATCCAGAACCTATTTCATGATTTTATCCACTGGCAAATCGTTAGAAATGTCATCCTTGTAGAATACCAAAACGACGAACCTAATATTTTTTCTATAAAGTCTACAATTTCCAAGTATGCAACAGATTCAACCCACATATCGAACATTCTTTAGTGTTAAATTAAGTACTAAATTTCACAGTTCTAAGCACTCTAACTGACCTCCAGTACCGTCAAGCGAATATTCTTCGCCGGCCTTAACCTAACACCATTAATTCTCCAACTCCTTCGGATCGCGTTAGAAGTCTGATAACCATCAAAATTGTCCTCAAACCCATAGATGCTTGTGGCTTCCAACGTGAAATTATTGTACAGATATAAGAGTAATAAATCAAACTCCCGGAATAATTTCCTTCACGAAAACCATCATTAAACGTTAACATCCTTTGCTATACAGATTTTTTGATAGACACACCTTTGCATCTTCGACCTACACAAGTACTTTATTCGTTACTCACTTTTCCCTTAAAGAAAATTTCCACTCAAACTCTATTCCGAAAGTTTTTTCTCAAGATGCACGTGTTAGATAGAAATCCTTTGGTGTTGTCTTATAGTCCTTGTCGTCTCATTCTTCGCGTTCAAGAAATCTTAATAATAAAGACGCAAAACAAGGAGCAACTTTCTTAAGATAGGACACCGTACTAAAACAACTCAATACGGAATGCCAGGGTTATAGGTTTTTGGAAACCTGCTTGAAAATATTTTAAGTAATATTTTTATCAGGAAATAAAATCTGTTTGCTGTTTAGATACACGTTAACATGCCTTTGGCTCTGTAGTGTTTCCGTTTTGTTGTATTTTTGTAGAGGTGTTGGTGTGAAATTAAAAGGGTGGTACTTTTAATCTAATTTCCTCAAGGGAAATTGACTTTTTTAGATGAATAAATTCGTCGTCGTGATATTTTGAGTTCTAACATTTTAAAGTTATTTCATTTTGATAGTAATATTGATGATTAGTTTTAATGATGATTATTCTGTGTGCTCTGACGCTGAGATATAAGGTTCCGAGGAAAAAAAAAACGGATTGAACATAATTTGCAATCACTCAGAAAGTTCAAAACTAGACTTTTGTCTGTCCGTCAGTTTATTCACTCTCTAGTTATCACGGTAAATTAGAAAAATCTGTCATGTGCTAGTGGCAATTGATTATCTTTCACGAGTACGAAGTCATCGATCTGAGTCTGCCTTCCTTGGTACTACTTTTTTTGCCGAGATTGCAATTGATTGAGATACTCAGCCGCTCAGTCCTTTCAGGAGTTTTAAGTCATACTCTCAACAAATGTCAATCTCGATAAAGGGTTTACTCCGATGATAATATATTTGGCACCGGAAATGAAAAGAAAGTGAAGCTAATAAGGAAGTGAGCAGTCGTCAGAGCAAAAGAGAACAAGTCAAATATCCTTATTTTTCAGGAATTGATAAAAACTGTTTTACTTTTGTTATTGTCTACTTCAATATTTACATTTTACACAACTAATACATATTGTTATGAATCTGGCAACCACGCAATTCGATCTCTCTTTTCGAATCGTCGAGAATGACGTAGAACATTATCCCCTACTGTGTAAAACGCCATCTAGAACGTTCAAGTAAAACCTGGAATAGTCTGGACACACACACATACCCACCCGAAGAATACACCACAAGGTTCGAGAATTGGGAAAAAACCCAATATAAATACCGCAGCTTTCAGACCAGCAGTTAGTCATAGACCGACACCTTTCGGTGGAAGAACGCGAACCGGTACAAGAAAGCGATAGTAAAACACGCGACAGTGTTGTGAAAGGCGAAGTGATCGAGAAATTGTGAAAAAGTGCAATTAAATAAATTATCCTTATATTTTTTTTAAACGAATTGTGTTTTACTTGAAATCGGCGATCCCCTAGCTCGCAACAATATATTAAATTTTTTGCTCTTTGATGACTTGCATCCTTCTTCTCAGCGAAAGAGAGTGATGGAATAGACTTATTTCAATTAAAAAAAATCGAAAAAATTTATTTATTCTTTTTCTTCTAGAGGCCGTCCAATTTATCAAGATCATTATTCATGCGACAAATTGACCTTGAATTCAGTCAGAATTCAATTTGCAAGCTCTACGTGAGTATTGTATCTCTGGCGACTCGGCGAAGATGATGCGTGACTGCTTTCACTCCTAATTCCCGCAGTCTTTTTAAGTGTGGTAAGGCCTTGGGATCGAAATATCAAGTAGTTCTCTAAGAGGTAAGAAGTGAAGCAAGCTTGCATGATTTCTGATGCAACTAGTCTCAAGATGCACTCCATGCAACGCATCAGCGGAATTTCCGGCGACGTCAGGTGAAGGATCATCCCAACTGCTTTACAAATGTCAGTTGCTGGAATGATTACTTTGCTGATGATAATCATAGACGCTAGCTAGCCCATACTATCAAACAGCTATCTGCGGTATCAAGCCAGGTGATAGTCATTCCTTGTAGCTTAATAGGCCACTGCTTAGGTTCCAAAAAGGGCCAAAATTGCAATTTTTCCTTACTCGAATAAAGTGAGGGCTTCATTTTGTTGATGGTGAATGAGGATTTTCCTTAACATCTCCTTGCTGTTGCTCTCCACTTCTTTAATATGAAGTCTGCAGTGCTAAGAATATAAATTATATGACATGGGGCTTCTAACATAGTCATCATCAATGGCGCAACAGTCCAAATTGGGCCTTGGCCTCCTGAAGTCGTCGCCTCCAATCGTCTCGATCCAAAGACCGCGTCCTCCAGTTGCTAATTCTTAAGATGGCTTTGCAATCTTCATCAACCGAGTCTTCCCATCGCTCGCGTGGCTTAACTACTGCCCGGTTACGACTCGTTTGGGGATTCTTCTGTTTTCCATTCGCTCTACATGGCCAGCCCACTGCAGTTTACGTAGCTTGATGAACGTTGAAGCTTCTGGCTCGTCGTAGAGTTGATACAACTCATGGTTGTATCTTATTCGCCATTCCGTACCTTCCTTCACAGGTCCCAAAATTATTCGAATCACCTTTCTTTTGAATGCGTTAACTGCTTTTTCGGAAGTTCGCGTTAATGTCTACGTCTCGCTGCCATAACAGAGCACAGGTCGTATAATAGTTTTATAGATCCGCAACTTATTGCACCTGTGCACTTTCTTGGATTTCATTATTGGAAGTACCGAATAATATGTCTTATTTGCAAGTATTATCCGTCGTTTGATTTCGTCTGTTTCATTACCGTCCTTTGCTAGATTAGCCCCAAGATATATAAAGTTGTCCACACTCTCCAAATTTTATTCCGCAATTGTTATGTTTTGTCTGATTGGCGTTCTCCTTCTTGGTTGCGTCATTACTTTTGTTTTGCTTTCGTTAATGCGCAACCCGACTTCTTTTGCGGCGGAGTCAAGATTGAAAATACCTCCTTAGCACTAGGGAAGGATCTTGCTAGGATGTTAATGTCGTCAGCGTATGCTACTAGTTGGGTGGACTTGAATAGTAGTATCCCGTTGGTGTCGACTGGGATTTTTCGGACGACATACTCTAGTGCCAAGTTGAAAAGCATGGGGGCTAGACCATCTCTCTGATTTAAACCACATTCCGTTCGAAAGCTGGTTGTGGAATCGGTTTGTATTCTCACTTGGGATTCAGTGTTCGTCATTGTGAGTTTTGTTAGTCGGACTAGTTTTGGAGGAATTCCAAAGTCAAGCATGATTTGGTACAGTACGCTCCTGTCGATACTGTCGTATGCTTATTTAAAATCTACGAATATTTGGTGCACGTCTGTGCTATATTCCCAGCATTTCTCAAGTAATTTAAATTTAATTGTATGGGAGGAGTAAAGCTACTCGTTTAATTTTTTCCCGACATTAATGAAAATGCTAATTAAGGATTAAGCACAAAATTTTAACTCTATGAAATTTATATGTACTAAGAAAATTGGTTTAGAGTATTTCATTAAAAGGTGCGGTTTGTATGGGAGGTGGTGGAAGGAAAAGGGGTTTTTAGTGATTTTTTGAGAAACAACTATAATCATGATGCAATTGATGTATTTTAAATTTCAGATCAGTAACATTTACACTTTTCAAGAAAATCGAATTCTTGTAAAGCCGTGCAATTGTGTCACATTGTATGGGAGGGGGTAGAAGGAGTGAAGCTGATCGGTTAATTTTTTTTCCCGATATTTATAATAATCCTAATTAAGGATTTGGTAAAGCGTTTTAGCTCGATGAATGTTACACGTACTGAGAGAATTGGTGTAAAGTGTTTCATGAAAAATTGTAGTTTGTATGGGAGGTTGTGAAAGGAGTGGGGGCTCAAATAATTTGTATACCCAAAGACTGCATTTGTAATAGAAATAATATATTGCAAATTTCAAATTAATAACTTTTATAGTTTCCAAGAAAATTTGATTGATATATATTTTTCCTGAAAAGTGTGAACGCTACTGATCTGCAATTTAAAACATGTAAAAAACATGATGTTTATAGTTATTTCTGAAAAAGTTATTAATAACTCGCCTCTCCTTCTACCATCTCCCATACAAACTGCACAGTTTCACTAAATCTAATGCACTAATTTTCTCAGTACCTATTAATTTTGTGAATCCTAAATTTTTTATAAAATATTTTAATGGCAACTCTCGCGTGATGTGAACAAATTAGTTCAATGTCGGAACCGCCTCCACCACTACCCCTACGAAATTTCTCCTTCACCTAGAATATCACATGATTGGGTTTTACGCCCAATCGTAGTCCTCTTACGTTTTAATTTAGTTCTTCCTTGAATCATGGGCTTATCACCCGTGATCTTAAGACCTAAATGATACGAGAAACGGATACATCGCCTCGGATACGGACTGATTCTACGGTAACGACTTTTGGCATTCGAAAACGGACTATGATTGGCTTCTGGAACGTTCGAACATTGAATGACGGGGGAAGAGCTGGGGTTACTCGGTCCTTGCACCGCCAATCAGTGATCGACCGTGAAATGGAGCACTATAACATCCAAATCTTGGGCTTGAGCGAGGTCAGGTGGACAGGATCAGGAGAAGAACGAACCCTTAGCGGAAACACTATTCTGTACATTGGCCCTGAAAGTGAAGCCAGAAATGGCGTGACGTTCGTCCTTACACCGAGAGCGAGAAAAAGTCTCATTAGCTTGGAACCAATCTCGGATAGGATTATCGTCGTCGGCTCAGGACCAGTGTCAGAAACGTCACAATTCTGCAGTGCTACGCACCAACTAATACCGCAACATCTGGTGACAAAGAGGAGTTTTAAAGCCAACTGAGTGCCACCTTCGAACGTGTTCCAAGAGGTGATATTATTATTATCTCAGGAGATTTGAACGCCCAGGTTGGATCAGACAACACTGGACTAGAACACGTCATGGGAAGGCATGGTGACCCTTGGGTCGACGCGTCACGACCTTGGATTAAGAGACCCGAAAACGGCGAATTATTTGTGGAGTTTTGTAGTACTCGGCAAATGGTCATCGGTGGGACCCTTTTTCCACATCCGAGTCATCATAAAACATCTTGGGTTACTCAGAACCAGATCGACCATTTGGCTATAAGCCGCCAATGGAGAAGATGTCTCCTCGATGTGCGAGCGAAACGTGGAGCTGACGTGGGGAGCGATCACCACTTGATGGTTGCCTGCTTGAGATTGTGTACAGCAGCTATCCGATGACTACAAATTCTTCAAATGAAGCGCAAGCTTAATGTGGATAAACTTAGAGATCCCAACAATAAACGCGAATACACAACTATTTTACGCGAAAAGTCATCCACATTGGGTGAATATGAAATGCGCACACTGGACGCCAATTGGGAGGCAACCAGAAACACTTTTCTAAATAGTGCTGAAGAATCACTGGGATATGTGCAAAGCGGTGAAAAACCCTGGATGTCGCAAGACACATGGGACAAGGTTGGCAATCGGAAAAAAAACCAAATTGGCAATCATCTCTCAACCCGATGTCAACCAACGAACGCCCGATTTGAGGCAGAACTACCGGAATGCTCATATACAGCTTAAAAAAGCTGTTAGACGCGACAAGAGAAAGGCCATTGAAGATCTGGCAAACAAGGCAGAATCTGCGGCTTACCTTGGGGATATGGGTTCACTTTTCAAAATCATGAAACAGTTGACGAACAGGAATTTCAACGCCAACCACCTGGTGAGAGATGTCAACGGAACTCTCCTTAATATGAGTGAACACCAGTTGCGGCGATGGAAGGAATACTTCTCTGATATTTTAAACATCTTGTCAGAGGAAGGTATTCCGGAAACAGAACAACTAACAAACATCCAACCGCCACAATCCTCTATTAGGGACGATCCCCCAGATAAGGAAGAGATAGTTTTCGCCATTCGGTCAATGGCGGGAAGGAAAGTTCCAGCTATAGACGGACTACCAACCGAACTCCTTAAAGCGGACCCGGAAATAACAGCCGATATACTCCTCCCACTCTTCCCTAAGGTGTGGAATGATGGAAGATATCCGACTGAATAGAAGGAGGGCGTCATTGTGAAAATTCCGAAGAAGGGCGACCTTCGGGATTGTGGCAATTGGCGTGGTATATGTCCACTTACTGCCGTATCAAAAATTATGGCTAAGGTAATACTCAATAGGATTAGTGATGTCGTCGAGAGCACTCTCGAAGTTTATCAGGCTGGATTCCGTAAAGGGTCGTCTTGTACCGACCACACAAATACCCTACGGATAATATTAGAGCAGTCAGCCGAAATGGGCTCGCCACCACATCTCATGTTTGTGGACTTCGAAAAGGCTTTCGACTGCGTTAAGCGAGATTACATATGGAATGCTTTGCGTAGGAGAGGTATTCCAGATAAGGTCATAGCTATGATTAAAGAATCCTACGAAGGCGCAAGGTGTCGCGTCTTGCATAGAGGAGAGCTGTCCGAGAGCTTCCCTGTGCGAACGGGTGTCAGACAAGGCTGCATATTTTCACCAGCCCTATTTCTGGTGGTAATAAATGACATCTTGAAAGCTGCACTGGAAGGTGGGGAAGGTAAAGGTCTTGATTATGCTGATGACGTGTGTTTGCTTGCACATAACCGTTCGGACTGAGAGTCAAATGTTCGCTCGTTGCGTGCTAAATGCAAAGCGGCAGGACTGAAAAGAAATGTGCGTAAAACCAAGTACATGCACATGGGTTCGAACGCAAGGACACCGATTGTTCTTAACGGACAGGATGTGGAAGAGGAGCAAGATTTTTGCTATCTTGGAAGCATTGTCAGCATGGACTGCGGAGCCGAAAAGGATGTTGGGGCTCGGCTAAATAAAGCTCGTCAGGCCTTTGGTATCCTTTCCGCTTTCTGGAGGTTAAGAGAGATCTCTCTTCGCATAAAGCCCAATCGTGCAATACTCTAGATGAAAGAGAAATTTTTGTATCTTAAAAAATTTTGTAGGGAAGTGGTAGAGGGGGTGATGACATTGAACTAATTTTTTCACATGACGCTAAGGTTGCTATCAAAATGTTTTACGCAAAATTTAAGATTTAAAAATTTAATAGGTACTGAGAAAATTAGTGTATCGGATGTAGTGCAGTTTGTATGGGAGGAGAGTTTTTAATGACTTTTCAATAATATATAATATATAATAACTTTAACAGTAGCATTCATACTTTTCAGGAAAATCGATTTTTACTTTATTATTCTAATAATGAAGTATTGTGATCGACACAGAAAAAAAAATTTGCTACCCTGAAAATTTGTTTTTTTCGCGTTTCATGACTAAATTAGCCTAAAAATGCAAAAAAAAAATGCGTCTCGCCGTACACCGTACATATGGACTCATATCTCCGAGACCATTAAAGGTAGAATGTTCGTTTTTGGGTGGATTGTTGATTGGTTAAGTAAGCTCCATTATCTAAATTTTGGGGAGTGTCAGGTGGAAGTGGGAGGCGGGGGGAGGGAAAGAGTCAAAAACTTCACTTGCTAATATCTCCACTACGAACGCAGATAGGAAGTTGAAAATCAGTAGAGATATAGAGAGGGCTGTGGGACAAACATAAAAAATAATTTAATTTTTTCTTCCATTGGCGTCCGAAAAGGGGGGGGCTAAAAATAAATTGTCCGCCGAATTTTGTTTTCAAACGATTATATCTTCCAAATTACTTATCGTAAAAAATTCATATTTTGAGACCATTAAGGTGGCATACATTTCCACCAGAATCAGCTTAGAAGCTGACTAATTATTGTAAGGGAGAGGGTCAGGCGAGGTGCAAAGAAAAACACTTATAAATTAATATCTCAACTATCTCTTAAGCTATGTAATTGAGACTTGAAAAGTTTATTAAGCTATACTAGTAAAATACGAAAAAAATACAACATGTTAAAATAATAGTTGTGGGGGGAAATGGGGAGCATTTCAAAAATGGCGCACTTTCCAAAATTACAAATAATTCTGACCAGGAGATATGACCCTTCCATGTGAGACATGTGGTCACCCAGGACCATCGATAGACAACGACGAGCTGCGTAGACTAGTAGAGTCTGACTCATGCCAAACTATAAGGGACGTTGCAGAGAAACTGGATGTATAATATTCGACAGTTTCCCGGCGCTTTGAACAGATTGGAAAAGTTAAAAAGTTAAAACATGGCCTCATGTATCAAGAACAACGGTCAAAAAATTAAACGAGTTGCAGCATGAGGCTCTTCCTTATCCATCATATTCACTAGACCTCTCGCTGACCGATTACCACTTTTTTAAGCTTTTGGATCATTTTTTTATGGAGAAAGAATTTAACAATGAAGCAGCCATCAAAAATGACTTCGAGGAATTTATTCTGTCTAGAAAGTCGGACTTCTACGAAACTGGCATAAATGCACTTGTATCTCGTTGGGAGAAGTGTATTGTATCTGCTGGTACCTATTTTGATTAAAAAAATTAAGTTTTATAAGAGTTAAAGTTGTTTAAAATTTCACTAGCAAAGTCGCCAATTTCATCTGCAATAACCTAATATTTATTAGATCCTGGTAGAAAAAGGGTGGACGTTTTCAGCTAAATATGATATGCTGCGAGTCCAACTATGTCATCCTTTTTGCTTACATCCTGACTCGTACTGGTGTTACTAGCCATTCAACTCCATGCTCCCTCTTCCCTTCCCAATCGGGCTTGGGACCGGCTATGGCGGGATTATTTATATCAGTATACTTTGTCCTAATTTTCAAGTCGATAGTTTAAATAGTTTCGGAGAAAAAATCAATTTCTTTAAATTTGTATGGGAGATGGTAGAAGGAGTGTAGGGATATGATCCTAAGGTTTCGTTTTTGCTTGAATCGTCTTAAAACAAATTTCAGCGCAATATCTCAAAGCAATCTAAGCTAGGGTGTAGCCTAGTAGGTAGCGTGTTGGTCTTGTAATGCGAAAGTTGTGAGTTCAAATCCCGATCGGCGCAATATATGATGATTCCAACACATTACCTGCTTGGACATTACCTTGGTCACCTCAATCTACGAAAATGAAAAATTCGGAGAAAGAGGGTTGTACGAAAGGCTAACAACCTTTCCACAATAAGTAATAAAAAATGTTAAGGAACCTGTCAGGAGGCCAAGGTTCGATTTAGGCTGTAGCGCCATTGTAGAAGAAGTCGATCTCAAAGCAATCTAGAGCTATGAAAAGGCAGACGGACAGAGAGACGGTTACTCGGAACCGATGTTTTTGAGCGATAACAAATATTGTTGTACCCATGACGACTCTGTGCGAGCATTATTTCTTAGCGTTGCAAACGGTAAGACAAACACAATATATTTACTCTCAGATTTCATCTAGAGTACAACAATACGCACTTGATCCTAAGTTCAATGGATCGTATGTTGTTCAGTAGTTTCAGTGGAGACTTTGAAGGTTTTCAAGTACCTCAATTGCCGTAGGATGAAATCGTTTCATGTTCATCATTGGACTGACAATCGTTACCCGAATTTCACGAATGGGGATGATTTCGCTAAGTGATATTTACCTTTTAATGCTTGACCGTTCAACATAGATTTTGAAGCTTATCTCATTCAAATAATTTAAATTTAACTTTAGATAATTATTGTTGTTGCGCAATTACATGCTTATAATAATTCATTTTGAATTATATTGTTTCAAGCAAGAATTATGATCGGGTGACCTTGTCAGAACATTTATGTGGTGCTGTTTTGTATTTTGAATTTTATGTTCAATTTAGAGATTTTGGCGGGTGATGATTCCTTTTTTATGTAGACGTTGTGCATTGTAGAGCAACAAGATAAGTGAAGCGGTCATTAAAACATGAGCAGCGAGCGCAGCTGAGCAAGTAAAATAAATAAGAAGAAACTAACAAAATAATTGTCGTGTTTTTCATTTGCTTATTTTTGGAATTTAAAGTACTTTAGTAGTATTACTAGGAAACCAACAAAATATTGATTCATTTTCGCCAATCCTTCTCTTCTCTCTCCTTTATAAAATGACTGGATTGCAATGCTTTGTAGTAAGCTGACGTGCAAAAGCTGCTGGTCCAAAATTTGAAACTTATCATTTTTATACTCTAGATGAAATCTGAGAGTATTATAAGTTTGCCACAAAGTTTGTAACGCCAAGAAACAAGGCTCAAAGAAAAAAATTAATGAAACAGAAGTTCATAGAATCAGTCAAAAATCTCAAAACAGGATCTCCGTCCGCCCGTCTGTCCGTTCGTCCGTCCGTCCATGACCTATTTAGCTTGAGAACGCGTTGAGCTAGAGAGGTCAACTATTATACCATGTTACACATCGTTTTTGACAAAAAAATAAAGTCAAGTTCGTAAACGGGTCAAATCGCTCCACCCACTATACAAAATTGAACAATTTGAGAATAAACGGCTCGAAAAGTATAAATGCTATTGATCTGAAATTTGGAATGTACTATTATTTCAGATTACTGTATAAAAATTATTTGTGTCCTCCCCTTCCTTCAGTCACCTCCTGTACAAACTGCACTGTTTCATGAAATGCTTTACACCCAATCGTAGTCCTGTTATGTTTATGTTTTATTTAGTTCTTTCTTAAAAATCCTTAAAATTTCCTCGCTCCTTTTACCACCAGCCACTTAAAGTGCACCATTTCCCGCAATACAGCATACACTAATTTTCACACAGTACCAAAAAAATTGGATTTTATAAGGCAACTGTAATATGATCTCAGTTCAATATCATCACGCCTTCACATAAAATATAATTATTGCTTAAATTCACAAAAATATTTTGAAAACGCCTTGGCTTAGGATTTTTGTGCAATGTTTATTCGCTTTAAAATTTTAATTTATTATTATTTTATTTAGGAAACTCGTGAGAACACCACTACCTTTTTTACCTATTGTGCGTTTATTGTCCCTTTAATCTACCATAACTCGATAGCTTTGGCTAATCTAAGTATATCTAAGAAAGCCATGTTGGCTAGTTCATCCGTTGTAAGGAAACCTTTTCCTAGACGATTTAATCTTTTCCTTGCTACTGCCTCGAAGTTACATAGGACATGCTCTGTCGTTTCTGAGTCTTTGAGACAGAGATGGCAGATGTTGGTTTCAGCTAGACCCATATTTTTGAGGTGGTGGTTTATTCCACTATGCCCATCATTAGGCCGAAGAGAGTACTAATATCACTCTTGCTGACTTTTATTGTAGAACATCTTCCACTTAGTTTTTTTGTGGTATGATAAATTTCTTTGAGATTGATAAACCTGAAAATCTATTTCAGTAGATTCTATGCTCTTGTTCAATCCACTCTCTAAGTATAAGGCTGAAGTATCCTTTTGGTTTTCTAGAAAATGGCTCTGGTCCAATAAAATTCGTTTCTACGCCATTTTATGGCGGTCTGCCTGTTTAGTTCCGTCAATTTCCATATATCCTAGGACCCACATTAATGTTACTTTGTTCCTTTTCCCAGAAGGATTAGGTTTTGAAGGCAGTCCCAAACAAGCTTCGATCCGTGTTTGTTGGATGCTAGAGCTTTTAGAGCCTCCTGACTATCCGATAAGATATAGATATTTTAAATAGTTTTTAGCTAAGTTTCAAACAGTGAAGGTATTTTATTTTTTTTTATGAAATGCGTCCACTTGCGGTGACGGTCGAAATGAGAAAGAGGATAAGTTCAAAATTTTACTCTTGTTGTTGGCTTTTGCTTTTGCTGGTGACGGTCATTTTTTCAAGCTTCAGTCCAGGGTCAGATCTATGGTGATTTTGTTTACTTAAAAGCTTGACTAAATTTTCTCAGCAGTGAGTTTTGATCTGGCTAAAATCCCTATCGAGCTATAGTTTCGATTGATTTGATTATTCTTTAGATACCTTTCGAAGTTTTAATTTTCTTCAAAGTACCTTCGGTAAAATATTTTCAAGTGTTAGTTTTGATAAGATTGAGAATCATCCTAACATAGTCATTTCCAGTGCAATTGACAAAATCTTCTACCTATTTCTCTTGATATTTTCCTTTACAATACACAAATAATAATAAAACCACTCACATTGAATTCTCAACTGATCTAAGATTAAATGCTACTTTAACAACGTATGTTGCTCGAATAAATCTGGTACTCAACTATTTACTTTGGTAGTTTGTCGAACGTCGACAAAATAGACATTCTCTTTAATTGGAAATTAACTTACTCGTATCATAAAGAGGGCGAAACAAAGTCGCAGTTTACGTATAACTCTTTTAGAAAATCCGAAACTCTATACGTTTTGTAAACACAAACACCACACTACAAGGAAATCTTTCGTGCAGAAGTCAAGGAAAAGTACTTAAACGACAAACTACCTCGAAATTATGGTTATTGTCGTAAAACTTTATTAGCAGAATAATTTACTACGACAGTTTTTCTCGAGCTCTTCTGGAGTCTATAGATTGAAGTGCGGGCGGTCTAAAAAAACGAATACATAGAGACTAGTTAAATCTGGCAAGTCTATAAATTATTCAGAATGTTTTCTAACACACATCACTAGATCCTCTCATCTGCTTGTTCAATAAAAAAACGCACACCATACACAAACTGTGTATACAATTCGTACTATGGAAAGAAGTATAAGTGGACCTATTTGGGAATCCTTTTTTAGCTCATAAAATTATGAAATTTCCTTTCCGAATTCAAGAGAAAACGTAAAAAAAACTGTTGTTCAGTTTTTTCTACTCTCTTTTTTTTGCGGAATGCTTGACTTGGAATTTTGTGCGAAGATAGCAAATTCCTTGTTGTCCTTAAAGCAAAACAGTTCCAACTTTTACGCAAGGATTTTCCAAAAAAAAAAAAAAGTACATTTGGTATTATGGCACTTACTTTCTCATGCCTCGAAACGATGTGGTCGTATTCCATTTTCATTATGGTTTTGGTAGTAAAGTTTAAGATTTATCATTCGGTTATGAAAGCTCAATGTTTTTAGCAGTAGCAGCATGAGAAATAATTTCCACAATTTTAGAGAGATTTTTATTGAGTGAAGGTGGTTCCAGTTTTTTTTTCGTGCAACCAGAAACAATGCTGCTATTGAAAATGACAGGATGAGAGCAGAAGAAAGTTTTCTAGTTGCGACATAATTCAGGATATATGGAAGAGATTTTCGCCAGGATTAGATTTGAGGTGAGAGCAATGATAATAATAATGCCCAAAAAAAAAGTTCGCGAAATTGAAATAGATGAGCCGTGTGTGATATGGAGTGGTGAAGATAAAAGTGGTTTAATGAAAGAATGAAATTCTGAAATGTGGTATATATCTCTATTTTAGTGTTTTAATATTTTCTCCGTAGCATCGAAGTTTCTGGATAAAAAGTTTTGTCATATCATATCAATTCATAAAAAAAATATCTGCCAACAAGTTGGATGAAACTTTATTATTCTTGAGACAAGTTAATATGCAGGTTAAGGTTGACAAGGAAGACTTCGTGAATAAGAGTTGGAGGGAGGGAGGAGTACCCGTCCTACTAGGGGTGAGTTTATGTTAATAATATTTTAATTGATTGTTTGTATCACGTTCAAAATTTGCTGTATAAAATGTTAGTTTCATAGACGACTTTTCTTAGAATTTTTATAAAATTCGATCTTTTTAATTTTCATGCAACCAACACATTAGTATGGGAGGGGACAGAAAATATGAGAAAATCTCAAAATTTCTGATCCACTACTATTTCGATTTTTTGTATACTAAACAAAGAACAAAATAAAAACGAAGTTCCAAAAAGAGTCAGTTTTGACGACAATCTAAGTTGAAATGTTTACTAAAAAGTATAAAAATAATAATATTATCAATTATCACCATATTATAATTTAATTGCTACGCTAGAGAAGGAGTACTGTAGTGAATTTAATCGAAATTTTCATCGCGACTTGTACACCAAGGAATACGCGCTAGTATACCAATTAAAATTAAAAAAATATAGTGGAGATAGAAAAACTGTAATACGAAAACGCCAACACACAGCCTGCCATGAATAAATAAATGTAATATAAAATAACAATTGGAATTCATTATATTGTCGTCCGTCATTTGACTGAAGTGGATCTTGCGGATTATTACCTTAAAAATCATAGAAAATACCCAATTAAAACTGTTTTAATTGAGTTGATTCGAAACCAGTGTGTCCGCCATGCGGAACAATTTCAATTGAAAACAAGTTTTATCTTTTTAAAAGTGAGAAGTTGTTGCAAAGATACAAGTCGAAATGCCGAAGTCGCTAAATATACGTATTACTACGATGGATGCCGAATTGGAGTTTGCTATTCAGCAAACTACCACCGGCAAACAACTGTTCGATCAAGTGGTTAAAACGATTGGTCTGAGAGAAGACTGGTTCCTTGAACTTCAAAACACAGATTCGAAAGGCGATCTTACCTGGATCAAGCTGTATGAAAAGGTGATGAATCAAGACGTAAAGAAAGAAAATCCCTTACAATTTCGATTCCGTGCAAAATTTTATCCAGAAGATGTCGTCGAAGAACTTATACAAGATATTACACTACGATTATTTTATTTACAAGTTAAGAATGCCATATTGTCGGACGAAATATGTATATTGTCCGCGGGAAACTTCTTTTCTTCTAGCATCGTATGCGGTACAGGCACGACACGCTGATTATAATAAAGGCACGCATTCACCGGGATTTTTAGCTAACGATAGGTTATTACCGCAACGTATTATCGACCAGCATAAAATGTCGAAAGATGAATGGGAGCAATCAATAATGACATGGTGGCAAGAACATCGCGGCATGTTACGCGAAGACGCAGTGATGGAGTATTTGAAAATTGCTCAAGATCTTGAAATGTACGGCGTTAATTACTTTCAAATTCGTAACAAGAAAGGTACAGATTTGTGGTTGGATGTCGATGCGTTAGGTTTGAACATTTACGAAAAGGACGATAAACTGACATCGAAAATTGGCTTTCCATGGTCGGAAATTCGTAATATTTCCTTGTCCGTTTCATTATTAAGCCGATCGATAAAAAGGCACCCAATTTCGTATTCTTTGCGCCACGTGTAAGGATCAACAAACGTATTTTGGCTTTGTGCATGGGAAATCATGAGTTTTATATGCGTAGACGCAATCCCAATACAATTGATGTTCAACAAATGAAGGCTCAAGCCATATGTTTGGCTTCTTCGAGCCGTTGCAACATAGCTTGCAATTCTTTTTGGCGCTGCTCGGGCTCATCTTTAACCGCTTGAGAAGTACGAAGTTGTTCTTATAGTCGACAAATTGTCTCTTGTGCTTCCCTAAGACTAGCTTGTGATCATTCCATTTCTTCTTGCATTTGCTTTGGACGATCCTCATACTACTGTTGTTTCATCTCGGCTCTCTCGCGTTCAGCTAAAGCCAACTGCGTGAAAAGCATTCTTTTCTAAAGAAAATAATTCTAAGCAGCAGAAACGTGAAAAATTGCAATTCTGTTTTCTTAAATAACTCCGCCATAGACGGTCCCAAGCCCGGTTTGAGAAAGAAGAAGGGAGCATGGAGTTAACCTGAATAGCCAGTAACACCAACGCGTCTCAGGAAGTAGGCAAAAAGTCTGACATAGTTGGACTCGCAGCATAGCTGTGAGAACTCTAGCATGTCATATTTAGGTCAAAACTCCCACCGTTTTTCTACTCGGGTGTAATAAATAAGTAGGACCGGTCCTCCAGGTCGAGGGTTGGGCGAGGCGCCGACAACGCATCACCAGAAAAAGAACACTGTCCAGAAACCTGAAGAACAGCCTCGGAAAGGATAGACTCAACGACGCCGCAAACGAAAAATGGACTACTCTATTGGATCTTGGAATGTTCGATCCTTATTTAGGACAGGAGCTCTGAAAGAGTTTCTCGAAGAAGTGGCAAAACACAACATCAACATAACTGCCATCCAAGAAACGAAATGGCTTGGTAGCGAAATCATGGACATGAGATCACACACAATCTATCCAAGTGGAAAAGTGTCGGGAAGCAGAGAGTTTGGAGTCGCTTTTGTCGTTGACAAAAAATTTAAACAGCAGGTCACGAGCTTCAGACCAGTAAGTGAAAGATTGTGTGCAATCCGAATGAAGACCAAATTTTTCAACACTTGGTTGATCAACGTTCACGCACCAACAGAAGACAAGGACGATATAACTAAAGACGAATTTTATGCCACCTTAGAGACAACCTATGACTCACTGCCCTCGAATGACCTAAAAATTGTCTTAGGGGATTTTAATGAAAAAGTCGGAAAGGAGGAGGCTCGTAGAGGAACAACAGGAGGGTACAGTCTCCATAACATAACCAACGACAATGTCTTATTGATTTCACAAGCAGCAAAAATATCATAGTAAGCTCTACGTGCTTCCTACATTGCAATATTCACAGACGAACGTGGGCATCACCAGACGGTCACACCTTCAACGAAGTAGACTACGTTCCAATTGAGAAAAGGGCTGCTTCCAGCATACTCGATGTACGAACTCTCCGCGGTGCGAATTGTGACTCTGATCACTATCTAGTCAGAGCCAAGTATCGATGCAAAATAGCTTGTCGTGGATATTCGAAAATGAGTACAGCTCGCAAATTCAATGTCGACAAGCTTAACGACGAAACGGTGGCGCAGGCTTACATGTTAGCATGTAATAAACACCTGACACCAATATATGAAAATATCCAAAATATGGAGAGTGTGTGGATGAAAATGCGAGACGGCATCAAATCCTCCGCAGAAGAGATATTAGGGTATCAAGCACGGCGAAGAAATAATGATTGTTTGGACCAAAAATGTCGCGACGCAATAGATAGAAAGAACGAGGCTTACAAAATTTTTACTGAACGACTAACACGAGCCAAAAAAGAAAGATATGACGAGCTTAGGCGATATGCGAAAAAGACCTGCAGACGAAAACAAAGGATTTACCATAATGACAAAATACTAAAAATGGACGACGACATGAGACAAAATAAAACGCGGGACGCATACGCAATAGTAAAAGACTTAAAAAAGGGATATAAACCAAAAACCAGTCTCTGCAAAGACGCAGAGGGCAATATCACCAGCGACACACAAGAAATCAAAAGGAGATGGGCTTCATACTTTGAACATCTTTTGAATCCCACCCCATTAGCGCAGATCACGATAGGCAACATTTCAATTGAAGCCTCAACTGACGAAGATCAGCCACCATCGACACTACCCACGCTTGCGGGAATCAAAGGAGC
Source organism: Chorisops tibialis (assembly GCA_963669355.1). Lineage (NCBI taxonomy): Eukaryota > Metazoa > Arthropoda > Insecta > Diptera > Stratiomyidae > Chorisops > Chorisops tibialis. Next base: position 161,752,924 of record OY770263.1, on the reverse strand, counting down.
CCTATGTGACCAAAAACTAAACAAAGCGCCGGGAACTGACGAAATACCAGTTGAACTTCTGAAAAACGGTGGAAATTGTGTCGCTGAAATACTGCACAACATGATATGCAAAATTTGGACAGAAGAAATCATACCCGACGATTGGCGAAAAAGCATTATATGTCCAATTTACAAGAAAGGAGACAAACTCTGCTGTGAGAATTACAGAGAAGTATCATTGTTGTGTACGTCCTATAAAATACTGACAAAAATAATTGTCATCTTAAGCCCTATACTAATCAAATAATTGGCGAATACCAAGGCGGATTCAGAACCGGACGATCTACAACAGACCAGATATTCTCGGTGAAACAGGTGCTTCAGAAATGCTGGGAATATAACACAGACGTCCACCAAATCTTCGTAGATTTTAAACAAGCATACGACAGTATCGACAGGAGCGTACTGTACCAAATCATGCTTGACTTTGGAATTCCTCCAAAACTAGTCCGACTAACAAGGCTCACAATGACGAACACTGAATCAAGTGAGAATACAAACCGATTCCACAACCAGCTTTCGAACGGAATGTGGTTTAAAGCAGGGAGATGGTCTAGCTCCTATGCTTTTCACCTTGGCACTAGAGTATGTCGCTCGAAAAATTCATGTCGACACCTAAGGGACACTACTATTCTAGTCCCCAACTAGTAGCATACGCTGACTACATTAACATCCTAGCAAGATCCTTCCCTAGTGCTAAGGAGGTATTTGTCAATCTTGACTCCGCCGCAAAAGAAGTCGGGTTGCGCATTAACGAAAAAAAAACAAAAGTAATGACGCAAACAAGAAGGAGAGCGCCTATCAGACAAAACATAACAATTGCGGAATATAATTTGGAGAATGTGGACAATTTCATATATCTTGGAGCTAATCTAACAAAGGACGGTAATGAAACAGACGAAATCAAATGACAGATAATATTAGCAAATAAGACGTATTATTTGGTACTTCCAATAATGAAATCCAAGAAAGTGCACAGGAACAATAAGCTGCGGATATATAAAACTATTGTACAACCTGTGCTCTGTTATGGCAGCGAGACATGGACATTAACACGAACTTCCGAAAAAGTAGTTAACGCATTTGAAATAAAGGTCCTCCGAAGAATTTTGGGACCTGTGAAGGAAGGAACGGAATGGCGAATAAGATACAACCATGAGTCGTATCATTTCTACGACGAGCCAGAAGCTTCAACGTTCATCAAGCTACGTAAACTGCAGTGGGCTGGCCATGTAGAGCGAATGAAAGATAGAAGAATCCCCAAACGTGCTCTGAAAGGCAAAGCGAGTGGTAACCAGCCAGTAGGCAAGCCACGCAAGCGATGGGAAGACTCGGTTGATGAAGATAGCAAAGCCATCTTAAAAATTAGCAGCTGGAGGACGCGGTCTTTGGATAGAGACGATTGGAGGCGACGACTTCAGGATGCTAAGGCCCAATTTGGGCTGTCGCACCATTGATGATGATGATCATGAAATAGCTCTTTGTTATTTACTACTATATTTTTTTTTTGGAAGAGGGTATCATTTTATAACAGTTTACAATTCCCACACAACACAAATAAGAATTATTATTATTAAAAAAAAAATGTTCACGATACGTTCCTGTTACGAATTTTGGTTTTTTTTATACGGGATGGATGATTGTTTTTTTTTATCTGTAACGACGCTCTTTACTTCTTACCTTTCTTTCCAAATGGCTTAAATTTATTTTTGTTCTTGAAATTTCTACCCATCATTACCTGTCCTCGCTTATCTTCCCATTTCAATTGTTTCTCTGACGATTTATCTGTGTTGAAAATTTCTTTCGATGTACCATGTCGCTTATCTTTGCCGCTCCTCTAGTAGCTCGGTAAAATCATCGGCGGCTGCAAATAGCGTTCTATTTGGTATCCCTTGGCTGCCTCCAAACGAATAAAATACTTTAAAAAAAAAAAAATGGAGAAATATTTAAAGTTTGGGGTCACTACTGGTGGAGGCACGGCACAAGGGGAAAAATCAAATAAAAAACTTTTTCCTTTTCTGATTTGAACAGGTCAAGTACTTATAATATATTGAATTCCAATTGTTATTTTGTATTACATTTATTTATTCATGGCATTTTTTTTTTTACGGAATGACCTGTGTTATAGGCAATTTCGGCCTTTATGTGCAATGCACAAACACAGTCATGGAGGGAAGGAATGGGATTGGGATGGTTGGGGAAGGGGAGTGAGAACGACCGTAGCGAGTGGAGAAGCTGGTATATTGCTCAGTTGTACTGGCTGCTTACTAACAAATATTTGCAGATGTTATGGGGGACTGAATGATAGAAAGGGAACAGAAACCATCAACTTAGTATCTAGGCTTTCTTGAAGTGGAACTGTTTCACTTTTACACCGTTTCCACATTTTATTGCGAATAATTTTTTATCACCAGTAGCAACTGAAAAATTTTCGCTTAAATAAATCCCGTCTGGAGTGGCATACTAGCGCGTATTTCATGGTGTACAAGTAGCGATGAAAATTTCTATTAAATTCACTACAGTGTCCAAGCTCTTTAGTGGATGCTCCGATACGGAGTTGCCTCGACCTTGTCTTCCGTTTGGGGCGTCAAAATTAATTGGCCAAATATTAAAAAAGTTTTCTTTATGCGAAGTGCACACAAGTTTTCGTTAATGGGTTCGAAGGCGGTGATATGCTATTTAAATGCTTTGCTGACGACAAGAGCTACTCCAAACTCCCGATGGTTTTCCACTTTTAAAGATTGTGTGCGACCTTATGTCCATTACTTTTCTGCCAAGCTATTAAGTTTCTTGAAGTGCGACAACATAAATGTTAAATTTATCAACTTTTGCCAGGAATGATTTTAGTGCTCCAGGTTTGAACAAGGTTCGTACATTCCGTTTAGTTTTTCGTTTGTCGGTTCGTTTCCGTTAAATCAATCCAATCCGAGGCGAAGCTTCAAGTTCCGTAACAAATGCTTTTTCTTTTTTTTTTTTTTTTTGTTGTGGGGACAGGTTGTTAACCTATCGCCCAACCCCCAACCTAGAGGACCAGGTCTGTGCACTTAACTGCACAGACACGGCTGAAAAATTTCAGCAAAATAGGATATGTTGGGGCTCTACCAGCTATGCCATGAGTTCAACTATATTTATACTTAGCCTACTTTCTTAGATGCCCTGGTGTTTCTGGCCATTTAGGATGTCTTTTTTTCTCCTTCTTTTTCAAATCGAGGTTGGGTCGGTCTTAGGCTGAGTTCTACTTCTACAATAGCGCTACAGCTCAAATTGAGCCTTGGCCTCCTGACCTTCAGGTTCCATAATATTTGTCATTATTTATTGTGGATGGGTTGTTAGACCTTCGCACAACCCGCTACCGACGAATTTTTCATTTTCGTAGATTGAGGAGGCCAAGGTAGGTATATCGAAGCAGGCGGAGTTATCAAAATACTATTTTTCAAATATTACTTCTTTGTTGAAATCGGCAAAAGTTCGCGGAAAAATTTGGTAGACGCTAGGCGTATTTTTTTTTTCGAAATATTAGAGAGAACGGTTGTATTGGGGTGTATAAGTTTTTGGTTTAAATATTTACGATATGTACACACTTTATGACAAAAGAAAATCATAAATCTGACAACAACATGAATTTCAAAAGAGCTAGGTCCAAATTTCTAGCTGCCAATAGATGCGGTCAGAATAGGTGTATGCTTGGTTACCTCAATCTAAGAAAATCATAGCTAGAAGGTTATGCGAAGGGCTAACAATCCTTCGGCAATAAATATAAAAATTTGTTAAGGAACCTAAAGATAAGATGACCAAGACCCGATTTCGGGCTTAGTGCCATTGTAGAAGAAGAAGTTACATGATGTATTTCATATTTCCATTTTGTATTAGGAACCTGATTGGTATGAGGCTGGCCTAAATTGGACGGTAGTGCCATTGAGAAAGAAGAAGATTAAAGTCGACATGATAAATATGGATGAATAACTGGTGACAGCAAGTAACTGCCGCAGCTAAAAATGTCTCGAGCCGCTACTGCTTAGAAAGTGGTAGTAGTGGCATTATGTCGAAAGAAATGTGTGTATAATTTTGTAAACATACAATAAAAGTACTTAATACTCTAAAAGTATTAAATGACAAAATATATTCCAATCAATTTCACCGAATTGCAATCAAAATTCCAATTAAATTCATTCATTCATCAATCCAACAAGCCTAAAATCCCTTTTAATAATTTTCAATTGAAATTTCCAATATACGAGTACCTGCCAATTCTCCCAAAGTATCTTTTCACCTATTTGTTCAACTAAGTAATATCGAAAGATATACAGGTAGTTACAGATTGTCCATGTACTTTAGTGATACTCACATCGGGGAAAGACTAGATTGCACAAGACAATACGTTTTGTGTACATATAAATGCAGACGAAAGGGGACGTACACTATCAGTCTATACGACCATAGTGTAGATAGAAAGTTACAGTGTAGTACACAAATAACTATTCTGCTTTCAATATCAGTATCCAATTGTTATTCTTATTTTATTTTGATTTTGAAAGAGAGCGAACAGAATACAAGAGAGCTTCACGTAACCGTAAACATTATCCTTCAGGTGTTCATTAACAGTTAACTTACCAGGTATTATACACGAATCGCATGTGGGTATCTAGAGTTTTAAAGACGAGTACGTATAATGTGGAAGTTTATCGCTATGTTTCTACGTCGAGATTACTCCCGATCAGTATAGATACCTACCAGCCCTGGAAAATTCTATTCCTTCGATGTTCAAGCCAGACACGCATACAGACAGTCATAGAAAATATCAAGCTACGATATATTGTTGCAAAACGTATAAACTGCAGGTCTAGTCTGGGATATCTCTACTAGATAGATAAAGTATAGATGTACATATGTAGCTCGAAATGTGTGCAACGGGAAATTCGCTGTAATGTGCATGATGTTTCGTTTTCAAATGAAGGAAAGTCATTACGATGCTATTCTCCTGATACATCAACTCTATACACGATATGCAGACAAAAAGGATGAATCTGGTTCTATGTACCACCAGATACCTGCATATCCTTTTGCTTCTCTTGACGTTTTAGGATATCTGCACCGGTTAAAAGAGACTTTTTAATTAAACTTGGCATTTTCGTTGCCATGCGAAAATAACAATTTCCTTCAATGAATTGACTTTGTGGCGTATATATATGTTTTTTAGAGGTATCTATTCCGTACATATTTGGAAGGGGCGCGGAAAAAGCAAAGATATAGTAACTATTTTATTTTAGAGTTGCATCAAAGCTAGTTGTTTCTGCTGCTTTTGATATGTTGTCTAGGTCCTTTGAGAAATTGAAGTACAGGGAAACTTGCATAAGCCGGAATCGCACGGGACCGAGTAATATGTCCGTCTTATGCAGGATTCCGTGTTATTAGGTTTACATAAGGCAATGCGGAATTGGCAATAAAAAAACATTAAATTTTCTTTTAATAATAGATACATTTAATTAAATTCAATTCAAACAAAAAATAAATTCAATTTCAATAAAAAATAATTAATATTAAAAAACAAGTTCAGCTCAATTTTCTTTTCATCTTTTTATTCATATAAAATAATTTGTAATTAGTGACTGCTTCGCGCTTTTGGAAACAATATCTTCTTCAACCTGTTTTTTCCACTCGAACACCTGAGATATCATACGCGTATTATTTGTATTCGCAGCATGGCAGTGAATCGTTTTCAAAGCAGCTAAAACTGCAAATTTCGAAACTTCCTGTAAATTGTCGTCGGCGTCGTCTTCAGATGAATCCTGCTCATTTTCAGCAACTGATGATACGATTTGCTCTAAGTCAATTACATCAGTTTCAGTATAAGCACTGGAATCAATATTCACATAATCGACGACTGAAACTTCTTCAATGTCAGCTGCTAGCATTAGCGAGAATATGTCTCTGCCTAGATTATCCACAACTGGTACAGATTCCATTATTCCCAAGTCAAAGCCAGCTTTGATAAAACAGTTTGGAATGCAGCTTTTCGGAATATTCGCGATAGCTTGCTTAATCCAATAAATTGCGTCAAGGCAAGTAATGGATTTTGTTAATTCAGACACGTTATTACACTCCTCAATACTTGCAACCAACCGACAAAGAATTCGTTTTCTGTAATGCGTTTTGAAACACTGAATAACTCCTTGGTCCATAGGTTGACACACGCTCGTTGTGTTTGGTGGAAAGAAAATCAAATTAACATTTGACAGTTTGAGGTTTGGATGCGAGGTTGCATTGTCCAAAAATAAACAGACGTTTCTACCTTGTCGCCTCATTTCACTATTAAATTGTAAAAGCCTTTCTTCCATTATTGATGTTGTCATCCAAGCCTTTTTATTAGCCCGCCATATTACAGGGAGCTTTTCTTTATCGATATTTTGAAAGCATCGTGGCTTAAGCGCTTTCCCTATCACCAAAGGCTTCTGAAAGGATCCGTCAGCAAATGCGCACAAGAACACTGTTAGCCGTTCTTTGGACTGCTTTCCACCACTACATTTTTCCTTTCTAAAAGATAGCGTCTTGTTTGGTAAGGCGCGAAAAAATAAAGCCGTTTCATCGCCGTTAGCAATGTCCTTAGGATCGTATCCTGCTGTTAGATCTTTCAACTTTTCGGTCCATTCTTTGGTCGTAACTGCTGACACATCATTTGCTTCCCCACAAACATTGGCGGAAACGATTTTGTGGCGTGCTTTAAAACTGGCAAGCCAACCATTAGAGGCTTTAAAATCAATACAGTGCAACTTTCTAGCAATTTCTTTAGCCTTTTCCTGTATAATTGGTCCAGAAATAGGCAAGTTTTTTGCACGAGCTGCAGCAAACCATCGCAAAGTAGCTTCATTGATTTTTTCATTTCCCGTGACTCTTGCTTTCCTTTTGATGTGCAAATTATCAGTCGCCGTCCATTGTAGTTTAATGTCTTCTTTATTCCGCAGAATTTCATAAATTTGTGTCTTCCCACATTTGAATTTGTTTTGAAGATCTTTAATCGACAAGCCATTATTTTCTTTTCCATCGATTACTTCTATTTTTTCCTTTAAGGTTAGTGTATTTAACTTTTTCGACATTTTTACTGAAATACAGATTATCATTAAATTCATCAACTTTTTGATTTAGTAAGATTAAATGCCTAACCTTTGGTATTCTCTAAAACAATTAACAAAACTTGGATGGCGAACAACAGTCAAAAATCAAAACCTTCCGTATAAACAATCTAGTCGGTTCAATCTCGCCCGTTCTATTTTTAGCCGTTCGGAACCATTCGGAACCGAAACATATTAATTTTGCACGTTATTTCTTCTTCATCTTGTTCTTCAGAGAGCGGAGAGCGGAGAGAGCTTCATTTTTCTGGCGTTTCTATTTCTCAAACTGAGCTGCGTGCATTTGTTCTTCGGTTTTCATTAATTGAAGGGAACAAAATAAAAATAATCAAAACAAAAAAAAACTTCGAAGAAGATTTCCGTCTTATATGTATAGGTCCCACGAGATAAAAATTTTCCTGTGTTTTGTTTCCGGGTTCGCGTTACACAGGTTCCGCCTTATGCATGTCAATATATATGGATTATTTTGACTTAAACTTCGGGACTGGCAATTATGTGCGTCTTAGACAGGTTTCCGCGTTATTAGGGTTCCGGCTTATGCAGGTTTCACTGTATTACACTCATTTGAATCTCGTAATTGTAATTGTCAGTAAAATTGAAGAGAAAGTTTTTTTTTTCAAAAACTTAATTTTTATTTTCCAGCGGATTTTTTTTGTTTCAATCAAGGAGGATATATAAAATGGAGTGCCTAATAGGCTGTCTCATGTGGGAATACTTTTTGATTTGAGAATTTTCGAAAATTGTGTCCAAGCTTAACTTGGCTTCAAACTTTTACAAAAAAAATACCATAATTTGTATTCTCTCTTGGTTGCTAATATTCAGTCAGCAATAAAATAATTTTCAGTAGAATGGAGTTTGCTGTTTTATTTCAGAAATCTTTGTTTTTTCAATTTTTATTAGTTTTCGGTTCATGTCTAAGCTAAGCACTTTAGCAACGGACAATTTAACGCGGGACAGAGATAGTTACTTTGGGTTTAAGTATGCCAAACAAGGATAGTGAAACAATTCTTTCGAAAATTTGAAAATTGTTTCGAACAATTTAACGTGGGAGAGAGTTAGTTGCAATATTTTTAAGTGTGCCAGACAAAGATAGCGAAACGATTTTTTTCGAAAAATTTTGAGCATTTCGCAAGTAAGGGAGGGAAATACTTTCATTCCCATTTTCTTACACGGCGAAGCATTCTCATAGTCACTCCTTATTATATATCCTCCTTGGTTTCAATACTTTAGATGAATTTTGAGAGGATTATGAACTTATTTCAACGATTTTTGTAACGATAAAGAACAAGGTTCCGAGAAAAAAAAACAAATAGAACACACCGTTCAAAACCAGACGTCTGTCCGCCATCCAGATATACCTGGAAACGAAATGACGAGCTGGCCAGAAACGGATCTGCCGCTCCCATTGTTGAGGAAACGGACAATGTTGGCATTGAATTAATTATCATTAAGACAATAAACGCTAACAAAGTGTGGGGAAGGAAAAATCTCAAATGGTTACAAAACGAGTCATTTAACACCACGAAGAAATTATGGGGTGGAACTAATGAAGGGAAATGAGCGAAAATATTGAGACTTGGCAGAAACTCCCTACAGACACTAGTAGGTAAAGTCACGTGCCACTATTTTATTGGAAAACACTTTCGAAGGCTTAGCCTTACAACCGATGACTTTTGCAGAGGCTGCGCTGAGGAGGATAAGACCGTAGAGCATTTCCTATGTCATTTCATATGCCTCTGAAAAATTTGAAGACAAATTCTCAGACAGTACTTCTTCGCCGACCTGAATGATCGCCGGTGACTATAACCAATGAAGCTCATTAGTGTTACCGGTAGAGCGGGCAGGCTGAATGATATGTAGGTCCACATGGTTAAAACACGGAGGCGTACAATGGACCCATCTGTGACCTATGGACATTGGCGTCCAACCCCTCCATGAACCAAACCTTACCTAACTCCAATCGCTCTTTCGATTGAGACCGCGTTGAGTTGATGGTTCAAGTTTTGTGCGCGTTATTTTGTATGGTTGTTGATTTCAGAGAAAATAAGGCGAATAGGGGTCTTCACATTCAGCTGTTCATCGATTTGCTTTCCCAGTGCGTTCCTTTTATTTACCATTTGTTGATTTTGTTGGTTGATATCTTCGTTTAGCAGTTGGTCTTGCTAGTTGAGACCTTTAACTGTTGGTTTTGCTGGTTAAGATCTTCTCTTAGTTTCCTGGCCTATTGACTTAGCTGGGTCATCATCTGTAATATGAGTTATATTAGCTGAGTCTCTGAAGTTTCAGAGCTGTGGGCTGCATTTTGCTGTCCAATTTTTTGTTCGATCTCCTGCTCCATAAGGAACTCATAACGGTCTCCATCTACTTCCAATACCTCCATCATCCGGTTTATAAGCTTTGCCTTGTTTCCGGTCGTGGGTAGCTCTGGTTGACCCAGTTCCTCTTTCAAATACACTACCTATTATTCGAGAAAAATCGCGTCTCGGAGTCAAATTACAAAAATTCACACTTTGTTCGAAAATTTTCTACCGGTCGCTCGATTTAAATTACAATTCCTCACTCGAAAAATTTCCTCTCAGTAACACTTCTCGAAAATTTTCCTTTTAACCATTCGAGTATTCTCCACGCGGCCACTGCTTTCACAATTTTTGTTCCCGGAAATTCCCTTTTTGTCCGTTCGAGAATTTCCCGCGCATTTATTTATTCGCACTTACAAATAAATGTATCACTGTTTCATATTATTCCCACTTTGTCCATTATAGAACTTTCTACACGATTTGCCTTTTGCGGAACCCGACCAGCTGAAGTGCTCTCGGGGTTGCTGGATTTCTAATAAAATAAAACAAGTTCACTTTAAATTAAATAGACGCAAACTTTATTTAATCGCCTTTCAAAAATCACTTTACCACTTTTCGTTCGCAATATGTTGCTTTAATGCTCGCAGTATTCGTGCTATCGATCACACGAATTAATCGCTTTCCAAATTTCCACGTTGTCACTTTCATGTCATACCGGCAAAAATGCCTTCTAAAATGTAAAAGAGCTTATTCAGAAATCCCATCATCATGCATTGTAGAATAAATGAAGTTCTTTGTCCAGAAAATTTATTACTGTGAACTATGAAACCTTGAAACTATTCGCAGGGGGGTAGTTGTAGGATGAGGTTCTATCAATTCATGCAACTATCTTTGGAGAATAGCGACTCCACGGACCTGAGCTAACCATCACTTTGTGGGATGGGGGTAGTAGAATTCACCCAAAGCCAGTCCCGGTTCCCCTAAAAATGGCAAATGGATACTCACTGGATCACGGGCTTATAACCTGTGATCTAAGAGACCTAACTGATAAGAGAAACGGATACAGCGCCTCAGATACGGACGGTTCTGAAGAAGACAGGATCACAAGAAGAACGAACCCCAAGTAGAAACACCATTCTGTACGTTGGTCCTGACAGTGAAGTCAAAAATGGCGTGGCGGTCGTCCTTACACCGAGAGCGAGAAATAGTCTCATCAGCTGGGAACCAATCTCGGATAGGATTATCATCGTCAGGCTCAGGGCCAGTGCCAGAAACGTCACAATCTGCCGTGCTACGCACCAACTAATACCGCAACACCTGGTGACAAAAGGGAGTTTTGTAGCCAACTGAGTGCTAACTTCAATCGTGTTTCAAGAGGTGATATTATCATCATCGCAGGAGATATGAACGTCCAGGTTGGCTCTGACAACACTGGACTAGAACACGTCATGGGGAGGCATGGTAACCCTTGGGTCGGCGAATTATTTGTGAAGGTTTCTATTACTCAACAAATGGTCAAGGGATCATTTTTCCATACAAGAGTCACTTTAAAACATCTTGGGTTTCCCCTGATGGTGTTACTCAGAACCAGATCGGCTATATGGTTATAAGTCACCGATGAAGAAGATGTCTCCTCGATATGCGAGCAAAGTGTGGAGCTGACGTGGGGAGTGATCACCACTTGATGGTTGCCTGCCTGAGATTGTACACAGTAGCTATCCGATGACTACAAATTCTTCAAATGAAGCGCAAGCTTAATGTGGATAAACTCAGAGATCCCAACAAAAAACGCGAATACAACACTATTCTACGCGAAAAGTCATCAACATTGGGTGAATATGAAATGCGCACACTGGGCGCCGATTGAGAGCCAACCAGAAATACGTTTCTAACTAGTGCTGAAGAATCTGTGGGATATGTGCAAAGCGTTGAGAAACTCGGGATGTCGCAACATACATGGGACAAGGTTAGTGATCGAAAAAAGCGAAATTGGCAATCATCTCTCAAAACCGATGGCAACCAAACAGAACACCCGACTTGAGACAGAACTACCGCGATACTTAAAAAAAGCTTAAAAAAGCTGTTAGAGGTGACAAAAGAAAGGCCGTTGAAGATAATAAAAGGAATAATAATAACAATATTCGTTTATTTATCAACTGCCTAATTACTACAAATAATACAACGAAAAAAATTAATAAAACCTAACTATAAAACAATGAAAATCAAAATCACAAGTGAGAAGTCAATAAATAAAATAAATATAAAAATATATAATAATAAAATATATAAATAACAAAATACGATAGATAACAGTCAAGAATAATAAAAAATAAATAAATAATATAAAAACTAAAAAAAATAGGAAAAACAAGGCAAATAAAGTAAAATAATAAATAGAAAAACTATAAAATAAATAAACTGCCAACAAGTCGGGCGAAACTTTATTATTCTTGGGACAAGTTGCGGATGAGTAGAAAGTCAATATGCAGGTTAGACTGGTTAGGGAAGGCTAAGTGAAAGGAAGTTCTTGGGCAGGGCTGTTGTCAATTTAACAATATTTCATTCGTTTCTGCAAGTTTGGCTTTTTATGAGCGGAGGAGGAGGGGTAATAGTAAGGGTGGGTGGATGTTAATAGCTTTTTATTTAATTGATTGAATCACGTCCAATATTCTTTGTATAGAATGTGTTTCATACACGAAGTTGCATAGAACTTTCATAAAATTCGGTGTATTTTACATTCACGAAACCGAACACTTGTATGGGAGGGGGTAGAGAAGGTAGGGGAATCGTAAAATTTGATATCTAGTTTTATTTCGCTTCTCTTGTAAGGTGCTTGTATAAAATTTCAAGTTCGTAGCCTTTAGTTTGTTGGTTATTAGTTGATTTAATGAAATTGGTCGAAATCATAGTTTTGTATGGGAGGGGGTAGAAGGGCAAACGCGATTTCAAAACTTTTAAAGCAACTTTATTTAAATTACTTCTGTAAGTTTTTATGCAAAATTTGAATTTAATAGCTTTTAAGAGTTAGATAATAACTGATTTCTTAAAAATGCTCGAAAAAATAATTTTGTATGGGAGGGGGTAGAGGAAGTAAGGGAATCGTAAAACTTGTGATGCAATTTTCTTTGTTTTCTCTTGTTAGGTGCTCGTACGAAATTTCAAGTTCGTAGCTTTTAATTTGTTGGTTATTAGTTGATTTAATGAAATTAGTCGAAATCATACTTTTGTATGGGAGGGGGTAGAAAGACAAGCGCGATCTCAAAACTTTTGACGCAATTTTATTTCAACTATATTTAAAAGTTTTTGTGCGAAATTTCAAATTGATAGCTTTTAATAGTTAGGTGATAATTGATTTCTTGAAAATTGCCGAAAAAATAATTTTGTATGGGAGGGGGTAGAAGTTTTAAAGGTTTTCGTCCATTTAATATTTCATATATTTACAAATTTTTTTTAAATGCATTTCGCAAATTTTCAAGTTTCTACCTTAAAATTTCACCCAAAAATTTTCAGTTTATGTGTTTTTTTCAATTCACATGAAACACCTTGTGCACGTTAGACCGGGGGGGGCGGTTTATAACAACTATGGAACAAGTTATTATTATTTTTTGATGTACATCAAATAGACGTATTGATATGCAAAATTTGAACTTTGTGTCTTTCACCTGAACCCCATAAAAATCAGTCAACCTTTTCGACTTTTTTGCTTATCACCTCCCAACTTAAAATTTTTACCAAAATTATTTATTATGTAGTTCTACAATCCGACAAATTTTTGATTTGATATCTGTGCAATTTTTTGAGATATAAGAATTTGTAATTTTGAAAAGTGCGCCATTTTTGAAATGCTTCCCATTTCCCCCCATCACCATTATTGCAACATGTTATATTTTTTTTGTATTTGTCTAGTATATCTTAATATACGTTTCAAGTTTTAATTACATAGCTTAAGAGACAGTTGAGATATTCATTTTTAAGTGTTTTTCTTTGCTCCACCCCCCCCCTTCCTGACCCTCCCCCCTACAATAATTAGCCACTCTTTAAGTAGATTCTGATGGAACTATATGCCGCCTTAATGGTCTCAAAATATGAATTTTTTAAAATAAGTAATTTCGAAGATATAATCATTTGAAAAAACAATTTGGCCGACAATATGTTTTAGCCCCCCCTTTTCGGACGCCAATGGAAAAAAAAATTAAATTATTTGTAAAGTTTGTCCCACAACTTTCTCTATATATCTACTGAGTTTCAACTTTTTATCTGCTTTCGTGGTGGAGATATTAGCAAGTGCAGTTTTCGACTTTTTCCCTCCCCCCGCGTCCCCTTCCACCTAACACACCACAAAATTTAGAAAATAGAGCTCACTTACCCAATCAATAATCCACCCAAAAAGGAACATTCTACCTGTAACGGTCTCGGAGATATGAGTCCATATATACGGCGTACGGCAAGACGGATTTTTTTTTTGCATTTTTAGGCTAATTTAGTCATGAAACGCGAAAAAAAAATTTCAGTGTAGCAAATTTTTTTTTCTTGGGTCGATCACAATACTTTATTATTAGAATAATAAAGTAAAAGTGACAATAAAATTTACTTCAACGTCAAGAGAGCTGATTTTTTACCTGGGTGGGGGTCCTGTAAAAATCCAACTGTGAGAAGTGTTGATTGAAAAGTCTGAGCATAAGTGAAATTTGTTCATGAAAACCATAATTGGTGCGATGCTGTGGGACTCTATAAAATTCGTTATCTCTCAGGGCACGATACGGGGCATTGAAATTAATCGAAGCCAACAATTGTTCAGAGTCGATAACTTTAAAAGCGAAAACCACTCTTGCGTCTGTTCTCCAAGGAGTCCAACGAAAGAAGATTCAAACGATTAACATAAGATGGAAGGCTAAGCAGATCAGACCAGGGAAGGCCACGAAGGGCAGATCTTAAAAAATTACGCTGCACAGATTCGATTCTAGTTATGTACACAGAATAAAATGGAGACCAGACAGGGCTTGCATACTCCAGAAAAGAATGGACATAGGCACAGTACAAAATTTTAGTAACGAATGGATCATTGAACTCCTTGGATCTTCTTTTGACAAAACCAAGTATAGCGCTAGCTTTACTGGCAATCTATCTACCGTATAAAAATTATGCGTGTCCTCCTCCTCCTTCTACCACCTCCCATACAAACTGTACTTGTCATGAATTGCTCTAAGCCAATTTACTCAGTGCGTATAAAATTTAGTGAGCTGAAATTGTGTACTAAATATTTATTTAAAATTGTGAGTAAGGCTAAAAAAAATTAGACGATTAGCTTCACCCCTTCTACCCCCTCCCGTAGAAAATGGCACAATTTCGCAATTCGACTATAAATGGATTTGCTCGAAAAGTATAAAAGCTATTAGTCTGAATTTCGGGATATATTACTTTCATAACGATTTCAATATACAGTATAAAAATTATTTGCGTCCTCCCTCTCCTTTGAATCCCTCCCGTACAAACTACACTTTTTCATGAAATGCTCTAAGCCGATTTTCTCAGAACATATAACATTTATCGAGCTCACATTTTGTGATAAATACTTATTTAGCATTATCACTGCGATCAGAAAAAATATTTGGCTAGCTTTAGTTTCACAACTTCACAAAAAATCTATTTTCTTGAAAAGTATGAATGTTACTGGTTTAAAATTTAAGAGATTCAATTTTATGATATTCTTAGTTATTTTTGAAAAAATCACTAAAATCCCCCCACTGTTTCTACCACCTCCCATACAAACTGCACATTTTCATTAAATCTAACACACTAATATTCTCAGCTCCTATTCAATTTTTGGAGTTAGCATTTTGTATAAAACATTTTTATAGCTACTTTAGCATGATGGGTAAAAAATTAGTTCAATCCTATCACCCCTTCTAACACTTCCCATACAAAATTTCTTGGGATCACAAAAAGTTCTATTTCATCTAGAGTATCGTAAGATTGCGCTTTACGCGCAATCGTAGCCCTGTTATGTTTTTAAATGCATTCTGCAAATTTTCAAGTTTCTACCTTAAAATTTCATTAAAAAAATTTTAGTTTATGTATTTTTCATTGCACATGAAACACCTTGTGCACGTTAGACCAGGTGCATAACAATTGCAGAATTTTTATTATTTTTTCTGTATGTATAATAATTAGATGTATCCACTTGGAAAATTTAAACGTGGTATCTCTTACCAGAGCCCTAAAAAAATCACTCAAAATTTTCGACATTTTTGCTTACTACCTCCCCCTACACCACCCAATGTAAAACTCTTACCAAAATTTAAAACTATGTAGTTCTACAATTTGAAAAAATTTGAATATGATATCCGCACTCAGTTTTGAGATATAATGGTTTGAAATTTTGGAAAGTGCAATGCTCCTCATTTTCCCCCACTACTATTTTGTCCAAATGTTATATTTTTTCGTATTTCTCTAGAATAGCTTAATATAAGTACCAAGTTTCAATAACATAGCTCAACAAATACCCGAGATATTGATTTTAAAGTGTTTTCATTTGGACCCTCCTTGACCCTCCGCCTTACAATAATTAGCCTCTATGTAAGCTGATTCCAGTGGATCTATATGCAACCTTGATGGTCTAAAAATATAAATTTTTTGTGCCAAGTAATTTCGAAGATATAATCATTTGAAAAAAAAAATTCGGCCGACAATTGGTTCTTAGCCTTCCTTTTTTGCACCCGACTGGATAAAAAAATTAAATTAATTTTAAAAGTTGTGCCACCTACCCTTTTATATGTACATATATCGATTTTTAGCCTCTTAGCTGTAACCACGCTTGAGATATTTGAATTCTTAGTTTTCGGTTTAATTGCTACCTCCGCCTCCCCTTGAACTTTTACACCCCCAAAATGGGTGTCCGTCTGATATCCGCAACTATCTACAATCGCTCCAAAAATAAACTTTTTATCTTGAAAGGTTTGGGAGTTGAAGGGTTTGGGAGTTAATGTGCTGAGCGTACACACCGGCGTACGGCGGACGGTGGGTGGCGGACGGCGTACAGACAAACGGATTTTCTTTTTTGCATTTTTAGGCTATTTTAGTCATGAAACGCGAAAAAACAAAATTTCAAGGTAGCAAAAAATTTTTTTTTTTTTTTTCAAGTCGATCACAATACTTTATTATTAAAATAATAAAGTAAAACTCGTAAGGTCACTCTGCAAAGATAAACAATCAATATGATTAGATATAATTTTACATATCTTTGCGTCGACAGCATAGAGAAGAATGTTCGAGTCAACAATCAGATCTGGCCAACAAGGCAGAATCTGCGGCTTACCTTGGGGATACAGGTTCACTTTTTCAAACTATGAAACGGTTGACGAACAGGAATTTCACCGCCAACCACCTTGTGAGAGATGTCAACGGAAATCTCCTTAAGATGAGTGAACAACGGCGATGGAAGTCAGAGGAAGATATTCCAGAAACTGAACAACTACCAAACATTTAACCGCAAAAATCCTCTATTAGATGATCCTCCAACTAAAGAAGAGATAGTTTCCGCCATTTGATCAATGACGGAATGAAAAGCCCAAGGTATAGATGGACTACCAATCGAACTCCTCAAAGCGGACCTGAAAATAACAGCCAATATACTCCTAGAACTCTTTAGTGAGATGCCGAATGAAGAAAGATATCTGACGGAATGAAAGAAGGGCGTCATTGTGAAAACTCCGAAGAAGGGCGACTTTCGGGATTGTGGCAATTGGCGTGGTATATTTCTACTTACTGCTGTATTGAAAATCATGGCTAAGGTAATTCTGAATGGGATTAGTGATGTCGTGGAGAGCACTCTCGAAGTTTATCAGGCTGAGTTCCGTAAAGGGTCGTCTTGTACCGACCACACAAATACCCTACGGATAATATTGGAGCAGTCAGCCGAAATGTGTTCGCCACTACATCTCATGTTTGTGGACTTCAAGAAGGCTTTCTCCAGCGTTAAGCAAGATTACATATGGAATGCTTTGCATAGGAGAGGTATTCCAAATAAGGTATAGCAATGATTAAAGAATCCTACAAAAATGCAAGGTGTTGCATAGAGGAGAGCTATCTGCGAGCTCTCCTGGGTGTCAGACAAGGCTACATAATATCACCAGCCCTGTTTCTGGTAGTAATAAATGACATTTTGAAAGCTGCACTGGAAGGTGGGGAAGACACAGTTCTTCAATGGAGACTATTTAACATCTTAAATCACCTGGATTATGCTGATGACGTGTTTTTGCTTGCTCATAACCGTGCGGACTTAAAGTCAAGTGTTCGCTCATTGCATTTTAAATTCAAATAAACGGGACTGAAAATAAATGTGCGTAAAACCAAGTACATGAACATGGGTTCGACTGCAAGCACACCGATTGTTCTTAACGGACAAGAAGTGGAAGAGGTGCAAGATTTTTGTTATCTCGGTAGCATTTTCAGCATGGCTGGCGGAGCTGAAAAGGGTATTGAGGGCCGTCTAAATAAAGCTCGTCAGGCCTTCGGAATCCTTTCTCCTTTCTGGATGTTAAGAGAGATCTCCCTTCGCACAAAGCTGCGAGTTCTTGACGTTGAAGTGATCGTTCGACTTACAAAGAAACTACAAACTTTCGTGGACCAATGCTTCCGACGCGTTTTAGGAATATTTTGCCCAAAAGTGATTTCCAACGACGAGCTTTGAATTAAGACTGGACAGACTAAAATGGGCATTGAGTCAAAGGCGGAAGTGACAGTTGATCGGTCACACTTTGAGGAAACCAGAGCGAAACATCGCCAATTAAGCTCTGGCTTAAGATCCTCAAGGAAGATGTCGGTTGGTCGACCATGTAGCATGGAAGCATGGAAGCGAGCAGTTGAGCAGGAAGCCAGAGAAGTTAACAAGGCCTTGCAACAGCTTAAGGCCGATGCTCAGGATCGCGCCTTGTGGAAGAGAGTTGTTTCAGTCTTATGCCCATATAGAGGGCCTTAAGGGAAATATGGATTGGTTGATTGATCAAACCTTGATATTTGAATGGCATTGGTCCAAGAATATGATTTTTTTCATATCCGAAATATTCTTACTTCGATGGATTGAGAATTTTGAGATCATAAATATATTGAAGAGCGTTAAAGAAATGTTAGTAATTATAGTTTGTGTTAATTCTAAAAAGAGTTTAAATGAAATAACATTAAGTGTAAAAAAATATTGTAATCATCTACTGGGTTAGTATGGAAGGTGTTAAAAGAGGTTGGGTGCTCAATTTTTGATTTAATAGCACCACTTATTACTAAGACGACATATAATAAATTTTAAGTGAGTGGGTTTGGCATTTTCCAAGGAAATGGACCTTAAAATCATAGAAATAACATTTTTTTTGGAGTTGAAAGGAGAAGGAAAGAAATTTTAGTAGTCTTTCAAATCAAAAAAACATTTATTTATATATTAAACAAACAAAAAAAAAGTTTTCGTATGGTGAAATCGTGATATTTGGAGGAGTACAAGGCGTTAGAGGATTTTTATTATGTTTGCTCGAATTACTATAAACAATAAAAAACGTATTTTCATAAATAAAGCCAACAACAATCAGATGTGCTTCGACTTACGGCATGACGTAAATCGAGACAGTCTGAGATATCGAAATAAGACCTAAATAGGATTATGGCTCCAAGTATAGTTTTTGAGCGACAACAAATATTTCCGAATTATATCCGAGCGTTATTTCAAAGTTATTTTCAAAACATTAATTCGAAGATATTATCAAAACTTTCACAAATTATCAGTTCTTTACTTACCTAAAATAAATCTATCATGCATTTTGTTCTTATCCAATTGAATGGTATCGGAATTACCGGCAATATTCATAACCAATGTAAAAATTGTAGCGTCATTACTAAAGAGATCGTTATAGATTGAATTTGGAACTTGCACGTTTAATGAATTGGATGAACGTGAACTATAAGTTTAGATGGCAATTAATAGCGTAAATTCTTAAATGGCGATATGTAATCTGTATATATTATTGTTTGTGGTCTAAGTTTGCTGACTGAAAGGCCTGGAGCAGAATTGATAACTCGTATGTACATATGACTTAACATCGAAGAAGAGATGACATAATACTCAAAATTTAATAATATTTTGAAATTAGCGTTACTTTCAACCAGTTCATATATCGTTAGTTATTTTGCTCTGACATCAAGTAAGTCAGATTACTTTACAGCCAGGACAGATTATGACTTATAAATGATAATAACCCATTAATTAAAGAAACACCAAATCTTCTTCATATATACTATCTGCTTCTCCCACATTTTTTCCTTCTTAATCTCAATTCAAAAACTTTCATTACTTATTTATTCACCAATTGAAACTCTAATAATTTTCCATTAATCTCAAAAAATTCTCCCTCCGAGCTATTCAAACCAATTACAAATGCACTTAATTCCAATAATTCCTTTCAATTCGTGTATGAACATAGAACAAAACCAACGAACTTAAGACCACTCCAACAAAAAGTTTAGTAAGCAAATTGTTTCAAAAAATTTAATGGAATTCGGGTTAATAAGTCGTTATTGTTTCAAATGTAAAAAAAAAAACCAAGTTATAATTTGTATCGAACTTTTGCATTACACAAGTCCTTTCTTTTATTTCCTAGAAATTTTCTCCACTATACCTTTCGAAAATTCATTGGCAATGAGAGTAAGAGGTTGAATTTAAAACAATAATCTCATTCTTACAATTGAACTCGACAATAGAATGGAGCGAAAAAAAAGAAAAGAAAATTCGAAAAGGCTTTTACAATTTCCATTTGTACTTCTCAGTCGAAAGACGGAACTGAGAAGGAATAATAATAATAAAAAAACGAAAAAGAAGAAAAACCGTTCTCCTTACGCCATCAAGTAAATGTTCAATTTCCTTTTCATCCTAATGGCATCATAATAAATTTTCCTTAAAGTGCAACTCTCGACCCAACTACTCTAAGGACTTGATGCACTTTTCATTTATGTACTTATCGCATAGCGTAGAAAATTTTCTTCTTCGGTTTAGTTATTGCAGCATTCTTGCCGATTGTTAAGGATATCGAAGAGTTGTATGGTGAAGTTGTTTTTTTTTTCATTTTCGTTTTATGGTGGAAGGAAATGCTTTTTATGAAATGAGAGAATTACACCTGCTAAGAGGGTTAAGGATTGCATAACGTCTACTAAAGGAAAGTCAAACAATAGGAATTGTTCCCAGACGCGAGAATTAAATATACTTTACAAAAACGAAAGGCTTCCAAATAAATCCATTTTTGAAGAACTTACATTTAAAACTCATTTTAAAATTTTCAAAAAGCAAAATTTTTTAAAAAATTCATTCAAACTTTGAAATACCGCACCATTTACTAAGCTACATCCTTTAGATTAAAACGAAATTTCATTCACCACGTTTTCCGTCACACAACAGAAAACGCCAGTAATATCTGTCTAAAAACTTTCATTCTGTTCGAAGAAATTTCGATACACGACCTAGTTACGAAGAAAATTTGTTAGGCATCCTTCCATAAATCCTCTTTACTTAATCGCTTGACTTTAAGTAACAAGAGCGTGCACGGAAACAGAAAATTAATTGCATCCCAATGAAAGTCCTAAGGAAATGTGTACAAATAACAAAGACATGGCTTTTACGTATCCTTCGACAAGATTTTTCTAGTTCTTCCTTTATAACACGAACAAGATATGTTTGCCTGCTAGTATGTTGGATTAGAATCGTGCTGCTCACAGGGATACCCCCATCAGAGGAACCGGCGGCGGATCTGAGCTCCTTGGCTCAATGTAATTCTAAAAAGAAAATCTAATAAGGTCGCTATAAATTAAACCACTGGAAAGCCATATGGGATTTCAATTCGATTGTCATTATTCTTCTAAGGCAAAACGAGATAAGCCTTATACATATAGGATAATACGTTTTTCTCATCTTCATACTTCTACTGTAGATTCTCTTGCTACTTTTCCATTTGCTTTAATAGCGAAATAAAAGCCCACATAGAAAGTCTATCAAAGATTGAAATGGAAACAAATTACTTACATACATATATATGGATGTTTGTATACTTTTCCTAAAAAAAATAATTAAGGCCTGTTTTCCTTTTTGTTCTTACTTTTTTTTTCCTTCCTCGCCACACATAGCACAATACACAAAAATTCGATTTGTTTCGAATTTGGTTCATCGAATCCGAAATAAATGACCCCTAAAGGAAGCCAGAGCATATTTTCCGATTAGAAATGTTCTAAGAAATACAAATGCACATACACGCACACTCCCACAGAAAAATATAAGGAAAAAGTTTAACTAAGCAGATTCTTACGTTAGATATAAATCCTTAGAAGTACTCGTGGTTGGGAGAGAAGGCGAGCACTAGGTTGCTTGGTATCAGGATTTGAAATGGGAGATTAAGTATTGGTTTCTATCTTAGGAAGAAATGGCTTGGATAAAACCGGAATTCAATTAACGAAAATAAGTCTTTGATTTTTCGGAATTACTAAATAATCCTCGTATTAATCATGGTTTCTTCGAGAAAGTTATTTCTTGTATGGGTTACCGTTATGATTTATTCCATTTCGGAATTGTCCGATCAAAGCAAGTGAATTCGATTTAAATATAACTACAAAAAATTTATCAATTGCTTTAAAAGAATTGAAGAAAGCTTTTATAATCAACATTTATGTCATAAGTTGCACAAATTAAAAGAAAATCGAATTATTATACGTTGTTCCACATATTAGACTATAATAGTACTGTAATTTTGAATTTTACTATTTATAGCAATCATTACTAAAAGTCCCTCCTTTAACTGGGATGTATTAAAAATAAAGTGTATAAAACTAGGTGCACGTCATTCCCGATATATAAGTTCCCCTTATACACAATCCCATCTCGAAAACAGAAGTGCGTCTAAACGGTCTTCTATTAAACAAATTACTAACTAATCTTCAATTGTGAAAATTGCATATATTGGAAAATACACTTGACCTCATCGCCTTCTTGGCAGTTTGCTATATGAGAGAGGAAGAGTGCACGGTGAGTTCATAGCGCCTTAGCTGGGTCGTCTATTCTTCTGATATTAAATATTCTTACAATATCACTTCCGCTCATTACATCGCACTGCAATAATTATAGTGCAGTGAATACTCAATCAAATTACAACCATCTTGGTCTTCACCACTTCCTCTCACTTGCCTTCTGTACTCGCTAGCGACAGCACACAAAAAGTTGAAGGAAATAAAATACAATACAAAACTTACAACTCTACTTTTTACTTTTTATAATATTTTAAATGTGGGCAACTACCTACAGTAGGGTTGGCATTCCTAATTGGGGATCGGGCGATATATTAACAACTCATCCTCGGAAAAACTAGACTTATTTTGAAACCAGAAGCCACGCCTCAAACTTAATTGATTCAACAGAAACGACCACTCTAACCCAAAATGGCATATTATTCTGATTTTGAAAGGTTTGATTCCACTACAGGTCAGGAGTAGTGGGAACGCATCTTGAAAATGTGAGCAAATGGAACATAAATATCATTGCACTCCAAGAAATTGTTAGGTAGCGAGATACTGATATTATATCGCATACAATTTTTAAAAATGGAATCTTCGAAAAGCCAGTAGTTTGCAGTTACATTGGCCATCGACAATAAGCTTACCATAAAGACCAAGGAACCTGGAAAGCTGCCAATCAAATATTATGTGCAATTCGCATTAAGGCAAGATTCTGTAAAGTTTGGCTTGTTTATGGCCAGGCCCCAACGGAAGGCACAAATGAAGCAATTAAAGATGAATTCAACATTTATTTATTTACAATAATAGTCGACAGGTTATAAATACCACTGACCATAAAAAAAAAATACAAATTAATAGAATTAATGAATAATTGCAATAACTAAAATAAAATAATGGAAAGAATAACAATAATATAATAGAGGAAAATAATAAAAAATTACTTAAAAACAAATAAAGCATTAAAAATATAAAAGAAGAACTAATAAAATGAAACATTTTTTATGAAACAAAAGTAGATGAGGCCGATTTTAAACAATTTTTACTAACATTAAAATCGATAAGCTCATAATAACGGTTGAAATCTCTCTCTCAATATCAAGAGGTTCCCCTTGCCCATAATTAGTTCTATGAGAAGCAGTATAAAAGAAGTCATGAAACCGTAGAGATCTAGCAGGTACACAGACATTGAGAAGTGACAGCAGATCGGGAGCATCAATATTATCTATGAGTAAGCCATGAGCGAACAAAACATTGATGACCTCTCGACGTCTGGACAGATTATCTAAACACAATAATTTCAAACGCTCAGAATAAGGTGGGAGAGATTCAGGGTTATTCCAAGGAAGGAACCGCAAGGAAAAACGAAGAAAACGCTTTTGAACACTTTCAATACGATTAATATGGACAGCATAATGTGGACACCAAACAGGGGAAGCATACTTCTAAAATAGGTCTTACCAATGAGACAAAAAGGGATTTAAGTACGTAAGGGTCACTGAAATCACGAGTATAACGACGTACGCAGCCAAGCATTTTATTAGCTTTACTCACTATAGTGTCATAGTGCAAGGTGAAGCTCAGCTTACTATCAAAGGTAACACCAAGATCACAAATATGATCAACCCGGTTAAGGGCTGTATTATTTAAAGTGTATGAGGTTAAAATAGGTGCAAGTTTACTATAAAAGGATAAGACATTACATTTATCAATATTTAAAAATAACTTGTTACGAACACACCAGTCATGAAAGATAACAAGATCACGTTGCAGAGATAAACAGGCAGATTCAATATCAATTTTTCTTAAAATTTTAATATCGTCAGCATATAAAAGTAAGTTAGTGTTCGGTAAAACAAAGGAAAGGTCATTTACAAATAAAATAAAAAGTAGTGGCCCAAGATGACTTCCTTGTGGCACACCGGACGTAAACATGATATCATGGGAAAAACAAGACCTAAATATAACTGATTGAGTTCTATTTGACAAATATGAGCAAAGCCAGCGTAGTAGTATAGGAGGAAATCCTAATTTATCCAATTTCAGAAGTAGAATTTCATGAGACAATTTATCAAACGCCTTGCTGAAATCCGTATATATACAGTCAATTTGAGATTTATTTTCAATACAGCGGTTTACGAAATTGGTAAAGGAGAGAAGATTAGTCACAGTTGATCGTCCCTTAAGGAACCCATGTTGCTTTGCAGAAAGTGAAGATTTAAAATTAAAGTAAATCACTTCGGTCAAAATGCATTCGAAAACTTTAGGAATTGCTGAAAGCTTCGCAATAGGTCTATAATTTTTAATGTCAACAGTGCTACCCTTTTTTATGAACAGGTATAATAAAAAATTTTTTCCAGATGTGTGGAAAAGCGCCTAACACAAGAGACTTGTTAAACAGCAATGAAAGAGCCGTTTTTAAAATCATGGCTTATGTAATTCTGAATAGGATTAGTGATGTCGTGGAGAGCACTCTCGAAGTTTATCATGCTGGAATTCGTAAGGGGTCGTCTTGTACCGACCATACAAGTACCCTACGGATAATACTGAAGCAGTCAGCCAAAATGGCTTTGCCACTACTTCTCATGGCTTTTGCCAGCGTAAAGCAAGCTTACATATGGAATGCTTTGCATAGGAGAGGTGGGGAATGTAAAGGTCTTAAATGGAGACTATATAACATCTTAAGTCACCTTGATTATGCTTATGAAGTGTGTTTTTGTGCACTTAACCGTTCTAAGTTAGAATCAAATGTTCGCTCGTTGCATTCCAAATGCAAAGAGGCAAAACTGAAAATAAATGTGCATAGCACCAAGTATCTGCACGTGGGTTTAAACACAAGCACACCGATTGTTCTTAACGAATAAGATTTGGAAGTGTTAGAAGATTTTTGTTATCTCGGAAGCATTGTCAGCATAAACGGTGGAGCCGAAAAGGATACTGAGACTCATGACGAGCTTTATCGTCAGGCCCTCGGTATCCTTTCCCCTTTCTGGAGGTTAAACAGGTCTCCCTTCGCACGAAGCTGCGAGTTTTTGACACATGCGTCAAACCTGTGTTGTTGTATGCTACCCTTTTTATGAACAGGTATAATAAAAGATTTTTTCCAGATGTGTGGAAAAGCGCCTAACACAAGGGACTTGTTAAACAGCAATGAAAGAGGAAGACTTAAGACATCAGCACAGTGATACAAAATGGCACTGGGAATCCCGTCCGGTCCCGAACTATAGGAGATTTTAATCTGCTTAAGGGACTGAAAAATAGTATCATCACTGATTGTTATAAAATTACAGCGAGGGATTGTATGACAAGGCAAGGAACTAGACAAAGCAACAAAATCCGATGAACCATCGTCCAGGATAAATGATTGGGCAAAGTAGTTTGCAAATAAATTAGATATGATATCTGGGTCGTCAGAAAAGTTTCCATCAAACGATAAGCTCGACGGAAAACCATCATTTTTACGTTTGGAATTAATAAAAGCCCAGAAAGATTTAGGATCCGTCTTAATATCGGTTTGTACTTTCTCAATGTACCTGTTGTAGACTAAAATCGGGTATTGTTTAAAATTCAGCCTAGCTATTGAGAAATCATTGTATGAAGCAGACGACCTACTCTTACAGTAAGCTTTCCACAAATGATTCTTAACACACTTCAAACGACACAGGTGCTCATCAAACCAGGGAGCAAGCTTTATTGAGTTGATGTTGTTTATAGAGATTGGAACACAAAGCAGGAAAGAATCAAATAAAATATTATAAAAACGAGACAAAAAATCATCTAAATTATTAATATTAAGAAGAAACGACCAATCTACATTAGTTAGGAGAGAATGGATTTTTTCAAAGTTAGTTTTACAAGAAGTTTTAATAGGGTGGTCGCGTTTAGCAAATGGATGACGAAAGGTTCCCAAACGTCCACTAAATGGAAAAGTCAATGCGCAAATACCAGTTGGAAAAACCGTGAAGGTCTGTGAGGATACTATTGACGCATGTCACAAGATTTTCAAATTGAAAGACACAATCACTGACACGATATGGATGTAGGCGTAGTATACACAAGACCAAGACCCGATGGGGCTTAGTGTCATCGCAAGTAAGTTAACAGTGGCTGATTAGTCGGGTGGTGTGTTGTAAATAGTATAGAGTCAAGGCAAGTTGAAGGGTGGGGATGTTAATAATAATATCACCTCTGGAGACACGAGCGAAGGTGGCACTCAGTTGGCTATAAAACTCCTCTTTGTCACCAGGTGTTGCGGTATTAGTTTGTGCGTAGCAATGCAAAATTGTGACGTTTCTGACACTGGTCCTGAGCTTGACAACGATAATCAATCCGAGATTGGTTCCCAGTTAATGATACTGTTCCTCGCATTCGGTGTAAGGACAATCTCTACGTGATTTCTGGCCTCACACTCAGAACCAACGTACAGAATGGTGTTCTCGCTCGGCGTTCGTTCTTCTCCTGATCCTGTCCACTTGATTTCGCTGAAGCCCAAGATTTGGATGTTATAGTGATCCATTTCATGGCTGATCACTGATTGGCGGTGTATGGACTGAATGACCCCAGCCACCGTCAGTCAATATTCGGGCCTTACAGTAGCCAATCATAGTCCATTATCGAATGCCAAAACTTGTTACTGTAGAATCCGTCCGTATACGAGACCCTGTATCTATTTATCGTATGAGTTAGATTTCAAGGTGTACATTGGCCATTTTTAGGACAAGCAGGACTGGCTGTAACTGTATTCTTCAGCTCCATCTCACAGGGCGATTGGGGGGTGGGGGTGAAGAACGGTGGAAAAGTATCCAAAAAATTAAAATCTATATCTTAATACTGGCATTAAAAATCCATAATCTTAGAAAATTCTATGTGCACTTAACTTCATTTCACTGCCGTAATTGGATTTTGAACTCAGTCTCCCTCTCTTCCGTGAAATATGTAACTCGATCCTGTATTATCTCTAAACAATAGAAAAACCAGTGGCTTGGAAGTAATCGGCTAAATTAATTTTGATAAATCGGTCGTTTGTGATTTCATGAATCTGAATATTGAATAAGTAAATGTTTCAATTGCTGATATGCTAATGATTTATGTGATTAGCAAGAATTAGCATTAAATTTTAAAAACAAATAAAATACCTTACACGAAAAAAAAAATCTGCTTGATAAAACGATATATGAAATATAAATGAGTGAAATTTACCAGAATTAACTGCATATCATCCTGATCGGAATGCTTCAATTAAATCATTTTCTATTACTCACACTAGCAGCTACTTATCCACCTCAGCAAGGATATTGATCACATACCTACCGTTTGCATTGTACAACATTTTAAGTCTGTTCCAAATGAACTTGTCAATTAGTCAGGTGTTCTGCTTTACAGGTGCAAAATAACCTACTTAACTCCCCCTCTCCCTTTGCCCAGTGTCCACTGTGAATGTGATTAAGATTTCATGATAGTTGTTAGTAGGATACGCCTACGATGAGTTGCAGATAATGCTTTTAGGGGGTTGCTAGCGTAATGAATTTTGTACGAGTAATAGGGCATGTTAAGGGGACGAAATACGCTACTGTTTTTCGTTGATGCCATATAAATGTGCGAATTTACAATGCGGCCTACACACCGTCGTGTAATGATTGCGGTTTGACCATTATACTGCAAAACTAAGCCTGGGCTAGTAGGCTAACTTTTGCTTTGTTGGTATACATTGCCCGGATAATTAAAGAATGCCGATAGACAAACCGGATTAACTCTAAACGTAGGAAATGGCGAATTGTTGATTTGCCTTTTTTATGTCAATTATTCGAACTAAATTCCAGATTTAGTGAGCCAATTAGCGGCAGGATTAAGAAGTGTTGGATTGATTAATTTTAAGGTATTTCGAGTTGGCCTTGTTTCGATTTTGTCGTAGTATATAGATGATATTTCACGGTTTCCAGGTTATATCCTTTGGGTTAAATTGCTGGATAAAAGATATCGTAAAACTTTAGGAAGAAAGTTTATTTTTTATTTCAGCTTTATTCATAGATATGAATACGGTAAGCTTAATGAGGTTAAAAGCTGTATGATGTCAGGGGACTAAACCGACTTAGATACCTCGAAGTTTTTGAAGCTAATATTCTAAAACGTTGTGATTTCGAAATCACATATTCAACTTTTCTTATTACCTTCTCTGTTTGAATTCATTAAGTGAAGTTTTTCTCAATGGAATATTAATATTATCCTTCGTGAAAAATTTTTATTGTACATATATACAAAAAACATATGTGGTGAAAATTATTTACAGACCATATTTCAACCCGCGGGGAATTAATTGTAGGATGCGGTTTTTTACCAATTCCTGCAATTATCTTTGGAGACTAGCGACTTCAAGGACCTGCGCTAACTATCCCCCTGTGGAAAGGGGGCAGTGGAATTCGCCCACAGCCAGTCCTGCTTGCCTTAAAAATGGCAAGTGGAAACTCACTCATGGGCTTACTAACCAAGGTCTTAAGTTCTAACTGATACGAGAAACGGATACAGCCCCTCGGACATGGACGGTAACAGCTTTTGGCATTCGAAAACGGACTACGATTGGCTTCTGGAACGTTCGAACATTGAATGACCGGGGCAGGGCTGGGGTCGCTCGGTCCTTGCACTGCCAATCAGTGATCGACCGTAAAATGGAGCACTATAATATCCAAATCTAGGGCTTGAGTGCGGTCAGGTGGATAGGATCACGAGAAGATCGAACCCTTAGCGGAAACACCACTCTGTACGTTTTTCCTCAGAGTGAAGCCAAAAATAGCGTAGCGGACACACACCGAGATCTAGAAACAATCTCATCAGCAGGAAACCAATCTCGGATAATATTATCGTCGTGAGGATCAGGACCAGTATCAGAAACGTCACAATTCTGTAGTACAACGCACCAACAGGTGTGTTCACAACTCCTGGTAGCAAAGTCAAGTATTATAACCACCTTCGAGTGTGTTCCAAGAGGTAATTTTATTAACCTCTCAGGAGATTTGAACGCCCAGGTTGGCTCTGAAAACACTGGACTAGAACACCTCATGGGAAGGCATAGTGACCCTTGGATCGACGCGTCATGACCTTGGATTAAGAAACCCGAAAACGGTGAATTATTAGTGGAGTTTTGTAGTACTCGACAAATAGAGACCCTTTTTCCACACAAAAGTCACCCTAAAACATCCTGGATTTCCCCTGATGGTATTCCTCAGAACCAGATCGACCATTTGGCTATTAGTCGCCAAGAAGATGTCTCCTCGGAGAAGATGTCTCCTTGATCTGCGAGCGAAGCGTGGAACTGACGTAGGGAGATGTCAACTAAAGAACACCGCGATGCTCATTTACAGTTTAAAAAGGCTGTTAGACGCGACAAGAGGAAGGCCATTAAAGATCTGGCCAACAAGGCAGAATCTGCGTCTTACCTTAGGGTTCACTATTTAACATTATAAAACAGTTGACGAACAGGAATTTCACCCTCAAACACCTGTTGAGAGATGTCAACAGAACTTCCCTTAATATGAGTGAACACAAGTTGCGGCGATGGAAGAAATACTGATCTGATATTTTAAACAGCTTTGCGGAGGATGATATTCCAGAAAATGAACATCTACCAAACATCTAACCGCAAAAATCCTCTATTAGGAACGATCCCCCAGGTAAGGAAGAGAGAGTTTCTGTCATTCGGGTAATGGCGGGAAATAAAGCCCCAGGTATAGTCGGAATACCAACCTAACTCCTCAAAGCGGACCTGGAAATAACAGCCACTCTTTACTGAGGTGTGGAATGAAGAAAGATATGCAACTGAATGGAAGGAGGGCATCAATATGAAAATTCGGAAGAAGGGCGACCTTCGGGATTGTGGCAATTGGCGTGGTACATGTCTACTTACTGCCGTATTGAAAATCATGGCTAATGTAATTCTGAATAGGATTAGTGATGTCGTGAAGAGAACTCTCGAAGTTTATCAGGCTGGAATTCGTAAAGGGTCGTCTTGTACCGACCATACAAGTATTCTACGGATAGTATTGGAGAAGTCAGCCAAAATGGCTTTGCCACTACTTCTCATGGCTTTTGCCAGCGTTAAGCGAGCTTACATATGGAATTCTTTGCCTAGGAGAGGTGGGGAATGTAAAGGTCTTCAATGGAGACTATATAACATTTTAAGTCACCTTTATTATGCAAATGAAGTGTGTTTTTGTGCACTTAACCGTTCTAAGTTAGAATCAAATGTTCGCTCGTTGCATTCCAAATGCAAAGAGGCAAAACTGAAAACAAATGTGCATAGAACCAAGTATATGCATATGGGTTTAAACGCAAGCACACCGATTGTTCTTAACGAATAAGATGTGGAAGTGTTAGAAGATTTTTGTTATCTCGGAAGCATTGTCAGCATGAACGGCGGAGACGAAAAGGATACTGAGACTCGTGACGAACTTTATTGTCAGGCCCTCGGTATCCTTTCCTCTTTCTGGAGGTTAAAGAGGTCTCCCTTCGCACGAAGCTGCGAGTTTTTGACACATGCGTCAAATCTGTGTTGTTATATGGAGACTGTATAATATCTTAAGTCACCTTGATTATGCTCATGAAGTGTGTTTTTGTGCACTTAACCGTTCTAATTTAGAATCAAATGTTCGCTCGTTGCATTCCAAATACAAAGAGGCAAAACTGAAAATAAATGTGCATAGTACCAAGTATCTTCACATGGGTTTAAACACAAGCACACCGATTGTTCTTAACGAATAAGATTTGGAAGTGTTAGAAGATTTTTGTTATCTCGGAAGCATTGTCAGCATGAACGGTGGAGCCGAAAAGGATAGTGAGACTCATGACGAGCTTTATCGTCAGGCCCTCGGTATCCTTTCCCCTTTCTGGAGGTTAAAGGGGTCTCCCTTCGCACGAAGCTGCGAGTTTTTGACACATGCGTCAAATCTGTGTTGTTATATGGTTGTATTACGTGTAAAGTGACCGTTCGACTTACCAAGAAACTACTAACTTTTGTAAACCAATGCCTTCAATGTATTTGAGGAATATTCTGGGCAGAAGTGATCTCTAACGACGAACTTTTGAGTTCAACTGGCCAGACTAAAATAGGCATTGAAATTCAAAGGCGGAAGTGGCAGTGGATAGGTCACACTTTGAAGAAACCAGAGCGAAACATCGCCAAATTGGTTTTGGATTATAATTCTCAAGGAAGGCGTCGAGTTGGTCGACTATGTAGCACGTGGAAGCGAGCATTTGAGCAGGAGGCCAGAGGAATACACAAGTCCTGGCAACAGCTAAAGGCCAATGCTCAGAGAGTTGGAAGAGAGTTGTTTCTGTCATATGGCCCTATAGCGGGTCTTAACAGAAATTTGATTGATTGATCAACATCTTCTACTAACCTCCATACAAATCCAATCTTGCGTAAATAAATAACTGAAATGTTAAATCAATTTCTTCGAGCTGTTAATAATAATGACAGATAAGTGGTAAATAAAGTGACACTACCCCGCCATTCGAACGCCAATCCCCTCGTTCCGCTAAGCTACTACTATCCTGGTCCATCCTTAATCTGTCACAAGAATAATGAAGTTTCGCCTGATTTGTTGGTAAATATTTTTAACTCTAAAAGAAAATATCAATATTTAAATCATTTATTATAAAAAAGGCATACAATAGATTATGCTATGTAAGTATAGAAAAGTTTTCGGAAAGGAGCGGACGGTCTTCAGATGATTAGTGTTATAATAACAATCTAAGTTAACGTACAAGTGAATGCACCCATCTAAGCTACAATTTACTAATACCGGCTCAATAATCACTTTATTTGAATTAAATTTTCGTAGAAGCAAGAGATCAAGATCTGGCAAGATCACTTGTTTCAAAAAATAAGGACATTAATCGAAACAGTACAGCTTTATTTAACTCGTGTAGTATGTATGTACGTAAAATGCTTAGTAAATAGATATGGCTTTTAAGCTATTGGATACTTTTTCAAGAATTTCTGAAAAATTCTCAGAAAATCTTTTTGAATTTTGTAAATTTGTTTTCGGGATCATATTCATCCTGAATTCTGAAAAAACTTCCAAATTTTCCAACGAATACCAAACTCCATTTCCAACAATTGTAAGGGGCTTGTAAAATTAATTCATTCTGGAAAACAATAAAAGAGCTTTCTACAAAAATTTATATACCCATATTCTTACCTCATTTCTACACAACCTTTTCTTTCTGAATATGTTTCGAAATTTCAATGTAACTTTTGCCTTGTTATAGCCATATGCAAGCATGTACGAGTATCAGTGCAATGTTTGTTGAGAAAAGAAATTACTTCTACAAAGAAGAAAATAAGTTCGTATAATGCCTAATATAGTAGGTACGTGCAGGAAAAGCTTCATTCATATGTCTTGAAATAGCGGAAAAACTAAAAGCTGAGAAATTCCGGCGGGAAATTTCACTGAGTTGATGACATTCGAACGGAAAAGACAACGTATTGGTGGGATTTTCTACAAGAAAACTTGCTCTCACTAATTGGGATGTCGTGTGCTACATATTTAACTTTACGGAGTTAATGATGGAAAATTAAATTATTTTTCAAATTGTTAAATGTCTTGAATGTATTGAGAAACTTTTAGCTATACGTATATGAATGTTCTTTTCTTCTGGGAATTTTGTGTTGATTGGCTTTTTTTTTTGTTATTAGATTTTCATTTAAATCATAATTAAAGAAATTTGAAAGGAACAAATTTGATAGGACTCTTTCGAAGATAGTGGTCCCGAAAGTATTTAAAACTCTTTAATATTTCTTTTAAGATGATGAACAACATTCCGAACTAAAATGAATGCAATCTGGTGTCAAGTCGATAAGTCAATAATGTAATGTGTCTGTTACATGAAATTATAGGTGGTGGGCCAATAAAGAAAGGAAAATGTTTATTTTGAAAGCAAATGTTTGAAAAGGTTGGTGCTTGCTTTTGGCTTTAGCGCTGTCGAAAAATTTTCTTATGCTCACGAACCATACCACATCTTGTCCCTTCAGATAAATCGTTCTTTCTCTCCTTTCAAAGAGATGGGTTTGGACTTAAAAGCGAACATTAGCCACTGAACTGTACAGTCTAGTCATTTCAGGGGCGTTAATATATAAGAATTATCATCTAAAATTGAGAATTATATTTGATAAGTTGTAGTTACACAAACCTGCTTACATATTATAAACTGGAAAAAATACAACCGCGAATAGTGCATTCCAGACTTTGAGAGCTACAAAAACTACACTTGCACTTTGCTACACTACGAATATTAACTTTTTGCATTCAGTAGCGATATACATAATCTTTTCAAACAAGAAAAAAAAACGTCTGGAAATTCGGTTTTAATTCATCTATTCGGACCCCATTGAATATAAATATTAATTTACTTTTGACTTTTTCCTGCATCTCCTCTATCTGCTTCCACCGTAACTCGGATATATACTTCTCATACATTCTCAGCTTGTCCAAAGAATTATAAAGTTGTGCCCGACTTGCTAGATATTTTTCTGTTAAGACTCTCGTTTCTCTTATTTGTCCGTAAGAAGAAAAACGGTTCTTACAAAAGCACGATTATAAGCATTGGCCTTTAGTTGTAGTCAGGACTTGTTTAGCCAATCACGGTCCATTCGAAAGCCAGGAGAGCTCAAAAATTTCCCGGAATGAAGTTGATGGACAAAAGAGGGGAGAAACATTTTTACCTGAAGATATTCTAACACTAAATACAGGTACAAATACAACATTTCTTTCAAATCGAATCACTAACATTTTAGTTATCACCAAAGCAACAAGTCAATCGGAAAGAAAATGCTAACTATGGATAAAATTCAGTTTCGTGCTGTTATTAAGTTCCTTACCAAGCAAGGAAAAACGCCACAAATAATTTCAGAAGAAATGCCATCTGTTTACAGGGACTATTGCGCTGGAATAACGATGATTTACAAATGGCATAGTTTAGTAAGGCAAAGCAGAGAGTCAATTGAAGATGATAATAACTTGGGCCAGCTGATTGAGGCCACTTCCTCAAAATCGTTGAAAAAGTGGAGAAATTTGTTCTCGAAGATGTTCGTTTAAAGAAGAAACAAATCACAAAAATGGTTTAAGCACCAGATAAAACCATTTTAAATATCATCCACGATAATTTCGGCATGTCTAAGGTCAGCGCAAGATGGGTACCGAGAATGCTCTCAGCGGCTCAGAAAAAGCAGCGCGTCGAATTTTTACGCGACTTTTGGATCTCTGTAGCGAGAACAGGGGTGAAATGTTGACCCGGATTGTTACTGTAAACGAAACTTGGGTTCATCGTTATGAGCCTGAACTAAAGCAGGAGTCAACAAACATGGATCGAAGCTAGTTTGGGACTGCCTTCAAGACCTAATAATCCTGGGAAAAAGGAATGACGTAACCTTAATGTGGGTGCCAGGACACGTAGGAATTGAGGGAAATGAGGAGGCAGATCGCTTAGCTAAAAACGGTGCGGAAGAAAACTTAATTGGCCCAGAACCTTTCTGCGGAAAACCAAAAGGATTTCTTAACTCCTCAATTAAAAAGTGGGTCCAAGAAGAACATATAATCCACTGGAATAGACTTCCTGGTTTATTAACCTCGAAAAAATTAATCCTACCACATAAAAACAAAGTGGAGGATATCCTGAGATTCAGCAAAAGGGACATCAATACTCTAATCGGGCTAATGACGGGGCATAATGGAGTAAACCATCACCTCAAAAAAATGGGCTTAGCTGAAACCGACATATGTCGTCTCTGTCTCGAAGACTCGGAAACGACAATACATATCCTATGCCACTGCGAAGCAATGGCAAGGAGTAGACTCAAGATTCTTGGGAAGGGCATCCTTTCCACCGAGGAACTAGCCAACATGGCTCCCTCACTAATACTCAAATTAGCTAAAGCTACTGGGATATGGTAGGGAAATGGGGCAATCACCGTACAATAGGTCGGAAAGACCGCAGTGCACTCACGTAGTCCCCATACTATAAAAAAAAAAAGCAGGAGTCAACGCAGTGGCTAGTTAAGGCGCTTCACCCCCAAGAAGTTCAAGGTCTCACATACCGCTAGCATATCACAGAGAAATACTATACCAGCCTGCTTCAAAAATTAAAGAATATCATCAAAGGAAATAGAAGAGAAGAGCAGACTCGAGGTATGCTGCTTTCGCACGACAATAAACCTGCTTTCAAGAGCCACGTTGCAATGGCTGCTCTACAGAAATGTGGCTACGGAATATTGAACCACTCCACGTATAGTCCTGATCTGATCCCTTCCGATTACTGTTTGTTCTCAAAACTGCAGAAACAACTTCGAGAAAGAAAGTTTACCAACAATGAAGAGGTAAAAACGGCGATTTCAGCCTATTTTGAAGGCCTTACTAAAACATTTTTCTTAGGAGGAATTAATAAACTTTGTGGAAGATGCGATTAATTTCATTAGGCTTAAAGAGAATTTATTGAAAAGGAAAAATAATAACTTGTTTAATTTTATCCCCTTCTCTGTCATTCCGCGAAATTTTTGGCCTCCTCTCATACCATAAAATCAGACTTTAACCGTGCCACTGTATCTTTTTTCAAGTATCATTGTTTTCCCGGCTGATATGTCTCATGAGAGTGAGTGAGTATCTTTTATTATTTCGCTTATCATCAATTTTTCACAAATTTCAAGAAAATGGTAAAAAAGGTTGAGGAGACGAAATTTCAATAATCTTAACCAATTTTACTACTACCAAATCAGAACACAAAAAACTCATTTCAAAACAAGAAAAAATAGTTTTCATATGGTGAAATTGTGACATTTAAATGAGAGGTATTAGAAGGCGTGAAGGAATTGAACTAAAACCAAAAGCAGGTATATCCAGCTTATTGTGAAAGTTTTGTTAGAATTGGTTCAGCCCTTTTCGAGTTCAATGCGGAAAAACAGACAGACTGTCAAAAAAAACTCAAAAAACATGTTTTAATGCTGAGTTATTGTCTATATAAAGTAAAACACTAACTGATAGCCATTTAAATAAAATGAAATTTTGGTATTTTTAACTATTTGGTTTAACAAAAATCTCTAACTAACATACATACATTGTGACTATACAGTATCGAGATTTTGTAATTAAAATTGGTCTGGGAAACGATATTTAAATTTTTTTTTTGTAAGAAGGTGAGCCAGTCCTTAGTTATTATCCTGAAAATCAGCGTGGTCTGTTAGTCAGTTTGCTTACAGCAGCTGGTTGAATGGGTACGCCTCAGTAGTCCACGGCGCTTTATGTCCTCCATCGACTGAAAACGGGCTCCACGGAGCGGTAATTTCAGTTTCGAGGATAGAAAAAAGTTGAGTAAAACAAATTGTTGCTTTTTTGGCATCAAATTCGGTCACAATTGAGGCTCAATACGATGGCGCATTTTCATCGTAGAAAATCAATGAATTCTCCTTCCACAATTCCAGCCGTTTTCTTAAGGATTTGCTCACGCAAACGCCTCAGGATGAATTAATGTACTCCAGAACGAATTCATGATGGATCAACCTCGAATATCAAAATACGATCAAGCATGTCCAAAGTAACCTGTCCACGGTACTTATTTTTTAAGAAGATTCAGATTTATTGGAAAAAGTCAAGAAAGGACGCGTTTCATGACCAAAGTGTCCACCAAAATCGAACGAACAGACTCGCAAGAGATGTCGACCACTTCTGCTATCTCACAAATACTGTTATGACGAGTTCCATTTCCTTCACTTCTTGAATGTTTTCGTCAAATGAAGAGGTCGGAGGTCGTCCAGAGCGAGGCATGTCTTCAAGGATCTCTCGTAAAGGCATTAAACTACTCGAAGGCTCATGTTTTTTATATTACTTTTTTTTTATTATTTTCCAACATTCGCAATGATTCCGTACACGAAATTTGGTTGAAAAACACAATTTGAGGCTAACTTTTTGTTCCATTTTTTTTATTCATTGTAAAAATCGCCGTGGACTGCTGAGGTGTACCCATTCAACCAGCTGCTGTAAATAAACTGATTAACAGACCGCGCTGATTTTTAGGATAATACTTAAGGACAGCCCTAGCTGCTTACCAAAAAAAAAATTTAAATATCATTTCCCAGACTAATTTTAATTACAAAATCCCGGTGCTTTATGGTCAAAATGTAAAACTATATCTAATACATCCATTCATTTCGCTAGCATGATAGTTATTCATATGGTAACAAAACATTCATTATTAACGTGAATGCTGTATAGCTTCGAAATGACAGACAAGAACTATCATCTCCAAAGTTATAGTGGAGTGGACGCAAAAAAGAAGAGAAAAAATTGTAATGTGTAGCAAAAAGTGAACGAAGTGTGTTATCAAAAGAAGACAGAAAGGAAACTTTAATGGGTATTAAAACATTTTAATTAATTTCTGGGAGACATGTAGCAAATATGTTTACTGACAGTAGAGGATTTTTTTTCTAGTTATGTTTTATGTGAAAAGATAGAATTTCTGCCGAATAGATATGCCCGGTATGAAAGGAAGGTCTTAGACGATTCCAATTCACCTGAAAATTTATGCTCAAGCACAAATTTTATATTGTTCTGTGCACATCTTCGATTTTATTTTCACGATTTCAGACATAAGTATTGTAGTATAATATATTTCAATTTCGTGCATAAATTGTTCAGTCGTCAAATCGTTGATGATGTGTTGCTCAAAAGAATTATAGAATAATAATAAATATAATAAAAAAAACATAACAGGACTACGACTGGGCGATTATTTTTTTATTTTAAGAAATTTTGTAGGGGAAGTTGTAGAGGGGGTGACGACATTGAACTAATTTTTTCACGTCAGGCTAAGGTTGCTATCAAATTGTTTTATACAAAATTTAGGATTTAAACATTTAATAGGTACTGAGACAATTAGTGTATTCGATTTGGTGAAATTGTGCAGTTTGTATGGGAGGTGGTAGAAGGAGTGTGATTTATTTATAAATGACGTTCTTAAGAATAACTGTAAGCTTCATTTAATTGACATATTTTAAATTGCAAATCAGTAGCATTCATACTTCATACATTCATACAGGAAAATCGACTTTTTGTAAAGTTGTTGAATTGTGTCAAATTATATGGAGGGGGTAGAAGGAGCGAAGCTAACTGCCTAATTTTTTTTAGTCTTACTAATAATTTTAAATAATTACTTAGTGCATAATTTCAGCTCGATAGATTTCATACGTACTGAGTAAATTTATTTATAGTATTTCGTAAAGAAGTGCAGTTTGTATGGTAGGTGGTGGAAGGAAGGGGAGGACTCAACTAATTTTTATACAGCAGATGAAATTATTATAAATATATTCCAAATTACAGATCAATTGCATTTATACTTTTCGAACAAATCCGTTTAATGTCAAATTGCAAAATTGTGCTATTTTGTATGGGGTAAGGCTAACGTCTAATTTTTTTTTTGATTTTACTAATAATTCTAAATAAATATTTAGTGCAAAATTTCTGCTGGATAAATTTTATACACACTGAGTAAATTGGTTTGGTGCATTTCATGAAAAAGTGTAGTTTGTATGGGTTGGGGTGGAAGAGAGGGGGACGCAAAAAATTTTATACTGTTGTTGTTTCTGTCTTACACGATATTGCACTAATTTTTTCTCATCCCGCTAAAGATGCTATGAAAATGTTGTAAGTGTAGTTTGTATGGGATGGGGTGGAAGGAGAGGGGGACGCAAAAAATTTTATACTGTAGTTGTTTCTGTCCTACACGACATTGCACTAATTTTTTATCATCACTCTAAAGATGCTATGAAAATGTTTTACACAAAATTTAGGATTCAAAATTTAATAGGTATTGAGAAAATTAGTGTATTGGATTTAGTGAAAATGTGCAGTTTGTATGGGAGGTGGTAGAAGGAGGGGCGAGTTTGTGAAGACTT
Organism: Chorisops tibialis; assembly: GCA_963669355.1. Lineage (NCBI taxonomy): Eukaryota > Metazoa > Arthropoda > Insecta > Diptera > Stratiomyidae > Chorisops > Chorisops tibialis. The sequence continues at coordinate 161,713,502 of OY770263.1, read as the reverse complement.
TTTCAGAATTAATGATAAACATCATGTTTTTGACAAGTTTTAAATTGCAAATCAGTGGCGTTCATACTTTTCAGGAAAATTGACTTGTTGTAAGGCTGTAAAATTGTGTCAGATTGTATGGGAGGGGGTAGAAGGTGTAAGGCTAATAGTCTAATTTTTTGGCCATGCTAATAGTTCTAAATAAATATTAAGTGCACAATTTCCGCTCGATAAATTCTGCACGCATTGAGTAAATTGGCTTGGAGCATTTCATGAATAAGTGCAGTTTATATGGGAGGCGGTGCAAGGAAGAAGAGGGCACAAATAATTGTAATGCTGTAGATTACAATCATCATGAAAGTAACATATTTCAAATTTCAGGTCAATAGCTTTCGTATTTTTCGAGCAAATGCATTTATTGTCAAATTGCGAAATTGTGTTATTTTGTATGGAAGGGGGTAGAAGGGGTGAAGCAAATCGTCCAATTTTTTTGCTTTACTAAAAATTCTAAATAAATATTCAGCTCACTGCATTTAATGCGCACTGTATAAATTGGCTTAGAGTATTTCAAGAAAAGTACAGTTTGTATGGGGAATGTTGGAAGAAAGAGAAGGGCATGTATAATTTTTATATGGTAGATTGAAGTCATCACAAAAGTAATATCTTCCAAATTTCAGACCAATAGCTTTTATACTTTTCGAGCAAATCCATTTATTGTCAAAGTGCGAAATTGTGTAATTTTGTATGGGAGTGGGTAGGGGTGGAGCGATTTGACCCGTTCACGAACTTGTCCTTACTTTTTTGTCAAAAATGACGTATACAAAATTTGAACTATCTAGCTCAACGTGTTCTCAAGCTAGAGAGCGACCAGCCGGACGGATAGATGGACGAACGAACGGACACCCGGCTTTGAGATTTTTGAGTGATTATGTGAACTTTTTTATCATTCACTTTTTTCTCCGACCCTTATTTCTTAGCGTTACAAACTTTTGAGCAAACTTATAATACTCTCAGATTTCACCTAGATTATAACAAAATCCATAACACAGCAATGATTGCGAGTAAACCCCAATCATGCGATACTCTAGATGGAACGAAAGTTTCAGTGACCTTGGAAAGTGTTTTTTCTGCCATATCAGGAAGGTCCTTATAAAAGTATAATTCATTTAATTAGAGCATCATTATCTTGAAAATGGGTATAACGCGTATCGGTAAGCATTGTACGGGAAATGGCAGACGAAGCGGAACGATATTTACAGTTATCAAATATCGACTGGATTTGAATTTAAGATCAGCAACTTTTATACTTTCCAATAAAACCGACATATTATAAAGTTGTGTCGTTTTGCGTGGGAGGTGGCTGAAGGAGTGGCAAGATCGAATTTATTTTTTAACATATTACTTACTTATTTACTTACGATAGCGCTACAGCCCAAATCAGACTTTGGCTTCCTGAATACTTTGCCTCCATCCATCTCGGTTCAGTGACCGCGTCCTCCAGTTGGAAAATCTTAGCAGTGATTTGCTGTCTGCGTCAATCCTTCCAGCGCTTCCGTGGTTTTTCGACGGTCTTTGTGCGTTGACTTTCCCTTTAAGTGTGCGTTTGGAAATTCTTCCGTCATCCATCTGATCCACGTTGTAACTTCTTAAATTTTATGACGGTTGACACTTCTGGATTGTCGAAGTTGGCATACAATTCTCAATTGTATCGTATTCTCTAGATGCAGTCTTTTCTCACAGGTCCGAGGATTCTTCTAATGACCATTCTTTCAAAAGCGGTAAGTAGTTTTTCGGACGCCTGAGTAATGTCCACGTTTCGCTGCCATAGCATAGCACAGGTCTTATAATCGTTTTAAATGGCTTAAGTTTTGTTTTCCTGTGCACGTTCTTGTTATTGATTATTGGAAGTACCGAATAATAATTCATGTTTGCCATCATTATCCTTCTTTTAATTTTGATTGGTTCTCTTCCATCCTTCGATAGGTTCGCCCCTAGGTATATGAAGCTATCTACGTTTTCTAGGTTATAGTCTCCTACTGTAATATTTTGTCTGATTGGCGTCTTTTTCCTAGTTTGTGTCATAATTTTAGTTTTGTTTTCATTAATACGTAATCCAAATTCCCTTGCTACAGAGTCAAGGTTTACAAATACTTCCTTTGCACTCTCCAGAGATCTTGCAAGGATATCTGTATCGTCGGCTTATGTTACGAGTTGTGTGGATTTGAAGCATAGTGTTTCCTTGGTGTCAACAAGAAGTTTCCGAACAACATATTCGACTGTTAAGTTGAAAAGCATTCGTGCTAGGCCATCACCTTGCTTAAGGCTATTGTCTGTTTTAAAACTGGAAGTCAGATCATTTTCTACCCTGACTTGTGACAAAGACTCGGTTATTGTCATTCTTGTAAGTCGAACCAGTTTTGGTGCGACTCCAAACTCCAACATGATTTTATACAGTGTGCACCTTGGTGCACATCAATATTTACCCGTATTGCGGTTGTCGTGTCGTAGTCGTTTCGAAAGCGACAGTCAAAATCGGTATTGTGAATGTCGTTTTCATACGACATTTGTCGAAAAAAATGACACTTCTGTAGATGACATTCCGTCTTGAGGATTCTTCGACGAAATGAATGCCATCGCCGAAAAAATGTAAGTTAGTACTTTAAATTTGATGTTTAATTAATAAAAACGTTATATTTTTTAGAATGAAAATGACAAATAAGAAGCAATTCGATTTGTTGGTCCATTTAATGGACGAAAAAAGAAATATTGCTCGTGGCTTCCAAGAAAGCGGCGGCGATTTCAAAAACAAAGTTAAAGATCGGTGGACGAAATTTGCAGAGGATTTGAACTGCTTGGTTCCTCCATCACGCGATGGCACTAGATGGATTAAGGTATTAACACCCTCCCCCAAATAAAAACAATTTCATTGTGCTAAAATTTGTAAATTTTTAGGTCTGGAGTGATTTGAAATTCAAAGTCAGGAAGAAGCTTTCGATCAACAAGTCGGAATTTCGTGCCACAGGCGGTGGTCCCAATAAAATTTGGATCTTAACAACTTTGGAGGAAAGCGTTGTTAAAATTTTAAATTTGGACATTGCGTTCAATCCTCCGGGGCATGAATTTGGGCTCAATAAGGCAGCAGACCCAGTTCCATCTGCCGACAGTGAGTGTCGTCGATGTAGAGTCGTCGAATATGCTTAGTGAGTTGGTCGAGCCGGTGTCTGAAAATTTACAAGATGCAGAGCCTACAGGTTCCTGCTCATTTTCTTCCTCACATTCAAAAAACAATTCACTGGAAATCTTCTTGAAAATTTAAAATTATTTAATTTAAAATTATTTGACAGAAGCTTTGACAGTTTTTTCAAGTCACAATAGTCAAATAAAGGTCAATATTCACAATTTCACAGCACGATGTCGGAATCGATATGGCAATGCTAATGACCAGTGTCGATCTGCTTAGGCAAGGCGAATTTCGAATCGATACGTCACGACTCTCGAGAGTCGAAGTCGAAACGAGACGACAACCGCAATACGGGTAATTATTTTCCCAGCAATTTTCCAGCATCTGTTTAACTGAGAATATCAGGTCCGTGGTCGATCCTCCAGCTCTAAATTCGCCTTGGTATTCACCAATTACTTTGTCAGCATAGGGCTTATTTCTCTTTTCCAGATTTTACTTCAAGATCTTATAAGACGTATACAACAGAGATATTCCTCGGTAGTTTTCGCAGCACAGTTTGTTACCTTTTTTATAAATTAGACACCTGCGCCAGTCTTCAGGAAGTGTTTCCTGCGTCCATATTTCTGTGACTAATCTATGTAGGAGATGCGCTATGCAGGTATTGCCGGCTTCCAGAAGATCAGCTGGAATCTGATCAGGGTATTGGGCTTAATGAAACTGTGCAGTTTGTATGTTATGGTAGGTGAGAGAAGGAGAGGAGAGATTTTAATCACTTTTTCAGAAGTATCTATAAACATCATTCGTACTTTTCACAAAATCGACTTTTTGAAAGTTGTTTCGTATTATATGAGTAGGGTTAGAAGAAGAGAAGCTAATTGCCTATTTATTTTCTGTCTTACTAAAAATTCTAAATAAAATTTCGTGCAGAAGTTCAGCTCGATAAATTTTATATGCACTGAGTAAATTGGTTAGAGGTTTTTGGAAAATAACAGTTTGTATGGGAAGTGGTGGAAGAAGTGGGGGACTCAAATAATTTGTAAGCCAATTATCAGAAAAATATAATAATATTTTCCAAATATCAGATCAACATCTTTTATACATTTCGAGAAAACCCGTTTATTGTCAAATTCCAATATTGTGTAATTTTATATAAGAGAACCTTACATTTTCGTCACAAATGACGTGTACAAGATCTGACCTTTCTAGCTGAATGCGTTCTTGAGTTAGGAAGAACACGGATGGATAGACGAACGGACTGACGGACACCCGGTTTTGAGTTTTTTGAGTGATAATATGAACTTCTGTATTAGTTGTATGATTAAATGAATATAAAACACTCCGAACTTGATAGAATTTTCTATCGTCAATAAAACTAATGTTCAGTACAACAATTTAAATCCTAATGCAAGCGATCATTTGACACATTATGAACAGCTACTCACCCCTTCAACCATTCTGCCTCCTCCCTGTCCACCAACATACAAATCCAACCTTGGTTATATAAATCAATGGAAGATTGAACTCATTCTCTGGAGTTATCACTGCTTAGTATTAAATAATTGACAATTGACTGCTACAATCCCCACGCTCCAGTTACACAAAGCCAGTTTTCTGTTTATTTATGTAAGTCTGGAATTGTATCGATGAACTAAAAGAGGTGCAGTTTTATTTCGTTTCTCTTGGGAGGTGTTCGAACAAATTTTCGAGTTCGTAGCTTTTAATTAGTTAATTTATTGAAATTGGTCGAAATCTCACTTTTGTATGGGAGGAAGTAGAAGTGGCAAGAAGGATATGAAAGGATATGTAACTTTCTTTTAAATATTTTGAGAAGTGTTCGTATAAAATTTCAAGTTGATAGATTTTAATGGTTTGTTCATAATTGATTTCTTAAAAATGGTAGGAAAAAAATTTGTATGGGAGGGGTTAAATATCTTGAAGGTATTTGAACAGTCAATCTTAAACTGTTAAGCAAGTTTTTTAAATGAATTTTCAAGTTTGAAGCTGGAAACTTCAATCAAAAATTTTGCAATTTTGTGTTTTTTTCAATACACTTGAAAACCCTCGGGCAGGTCAGGCCCCCCTTCAGTACGTAGCTATTTTAACTTAAACTATTTTTTTATGGACGTCAAATGAATGTAGTCACGTGCAGAATTTAAAATGTGTGTCTTTCACCAGAGCCCAAAAAAATTAGTGAAAATTTTCGGGCCACTAAATCCTTTCCCTTACGCATCCCAATTTAAAAAATTTACAAAAATTATAAATCATAAAGATTATTATTAGAATAGTAAAGTAACTAACTAACTAGCTAACTATCTTGTTAATACTTGTTTCTAAATGTCATCTCTCAAATCAATAACCTATCTTGTTAAAAAAAAATCCCTCCTTAATATTCGCATCAATTTATCAAAAAAAAAATGTTTTTCAATCCATATTGAACTTTTACGGAAAAACCCTTTCAGCAAAGCTCACACACGAATACAAAATCCACTTCGTGTGTTTCGTTTCAACACACAAAAATGAATAATTTACAGAGAAACATGAATCCTGTTTTTTTTTGTGTGTATAATATACATATTCCTCAAAAACTGAATTTCTCGTCTTTTAGTCCCTTAAGCCATTTTAAAATGTTGTTTCATATTTTTCCATGGCTTTCCTTAAATTTCTTTTTCGTAGTTTCTCGCTATATATGTACATATTCCTACGACTAAGGTAGACATCCTTGTCGCGCAGAATACTATAAAATGCATTTGCATCGTTATGGGAAAGTCGTTTGGGCAATTTACTGCAATCTAAAAATAATGCAAAAGTATGGAGATGACAATGTAATAACACTTTGTCTTTGAGGAAGAAAAAAACAGCGAACGGAAACGAAAATTATATTAAGCATTGTGCACCTTCAGGACATACATACAGGTTGTCGAGGAAATTATATTTTTCAATTTTTGTCAAAATATTCAAGTTAATTTGTAAGTCTTATGGATGATTTTTTTGAAAGAGAAATTATAATTGGCTTAGATTTTGTCATGTAGATCTAGGCTTTAGTCCTTATGGACGCAAATGATACTGACCCAAAATGGACTTTTATTAAACTTCGAAAATATGCCATTTTTGATGGAAGAGAGAAGGGGCGGATGAGTGAAATTTTTTGATGCTATTGAAATATATTGTCCTGTATTCGAACTCGATAAACTTTACACGTACCGAAAAAAATTGTTTCTTGTTTTTCATAAAATAGTGCAGTTTGTATGGGTGATGTTGAACGGAGCGATAGATTCTAACAACTTTTATACATACGATTATAGCTATCAGAAAGATGTCCCAGAAATTTGACTCGCTGCGAAATTGCAAAACGTGTTATTTTGAATGAGCGAGAAGAAGAAGAAAAATTTGGTTCATTCACGAACTTGTTCTTACTATTTTGACAAAAATAACCTTTGCATTTGAACCTTCTATATAGCTTAACACGTCCTGAAGCTAGACGTACTGATGAAGAGAGATCCAACTTTGAGTATTTCGGCTCAGTGATCTAGGATTTGATGAATGCAAATTCAGTTATTTCCAAATTTGACCAAACCCAAATTGTTAAAAATTTGGGCTGTGATGAATCATAATGTTTCTCAAGCTAAAACACATGATCCACAGGTTTGATTTTTACCTAACAAGAGGACCCACTTCAGCAAATATTTCTCAACCTTGGTTACTTGATGTTTGATATTTTATTTATTTAGTGTTTACATCAAGATAGATCTTTTATAAGTATAATAAATGTGGTACATACTCGAATCGAATAGAAATTAAATTAAAATTAAATCAAAATGAAAGACAACTAGTTTTAAAACATACAAAAATAATAGAGAGAGGATGAAATGATTAGCTAGGATGTAGCCAAGTTGGTAGCTTGTTGGTCTACAATGCGAAGGTCAGGAATTCAAATCCCGGTCGACGTATAATATCAGCACACTTCTTCCGTGGGTATATCTTATCCAACTCAATCTGCAAAAATAAAAATTCGTAGATAGAGGGTTGTGCGAAGGGCTAACAACCCTTTCAATATAACAAATAAAATGTTAAGGAACATGAAGGTCAGAAGGCCAAAGCCTAATTTGGGCTATAGTGCCATGGATGAAAAAGACCAAAATGATTAGTTAATAAAGCAGAAAAAAGAAAAGAAAACTTTAAAAAGAAGCCATAAGTATTTTGTCAAGGTAATTCTAACTAAAATTCAAATCAAAGGAAAATAATATTAATTAAAACTCTAGAGGATACATGATTCGCCTGAATGTACCCGAATCATCAAAACGCTGAAAATTAGGCAGAAGATTATTTCAGATTCTTATGGTGTGGACGAAGAAGGAGTAAACACTCACCAACCATCTTAAGAAATCGCGAAGGAAGAAATTTACGATGTCTAATGGCTTTTATAGGAATTCAATAATCGCATAAATAAAGTGGTTCACAGTTTTGTTAGATATTATGCTAGAAAATTAGTGACGTGAGCTTCAAAAAAGAGTTAATGTGCAACCTAAATGCACGTCTGATATTGTGATACATGGTCATAACGCCGTAGTGAAAAAAAAACGATACAGTCGTTGAAAGCCACGTTTAGACTGAAAATTAGAATCATGTCTGCGAAATACTAGACTACTGTAAGTGAAGGTATAATTAGAAATTTCACGTACCTCAGCCTAGTATGCAATGGTAAAACATTTGCAGATAGTTGTTGCATAGTCCTCGCAGACAACCAAATACCTTTTTTAGGGTAGAAGCGACATGCTTTATACCCTTTCATAGAAGAGCCAAGAGCTACTCCTCAATCATTTACATTAGCTTGCAACACTAGGGGGTACTGCTCACTATTGGGTGGGGAAGATTGCAAGAATTTGTATTATTTAGTACGACGTTTAACACAATCCTCAACTAAACATTAGGCTCTTTTAAGTAGATCTTCGCAACATTCGCATACAAATCAATGCTGCAGTCATGCAATATATCCGGTAGATCATTAATGCTGAAAAGCAGTGGAGTTAAGACTGATCCTTAGGGTACAATACATAATGCGTAAAGATGAGGATGGAACATGATCAATTCTAACTTCCTGGTATCTGTTGATCAAATAGCTCCCAATAGGTTTGACTGCAATCGCACAGAAATTGAAATTATATGATAGCTTGTCTTGGAGTCTTCTGTGGTCCACCGTGTCAAAGGTTTTAGAAAAGTCTAAGAGAAAATGGTAGGTTATCATATTCTTGTCCATAGCGACTCTAATTTTCGAGCTTACATTAATCAGCACAAACTCGTAGCTGTGACGAGACCGAAACTCTGATTGAAAAGAGAATAGCATTTCGTTGACAGAACAATGTATGAATAGCCAATGTTCATTTCAAGTTTACGTAAAATTATATGTGTTCATTGCTCTTTGGCTATTTTATCACCGTAGTAAAAGCGGTAATAAATGATGATCTGCACTGAAAAGATGGGAGGTAAACGTCGTCATTGTGAACTGTTTAACATTTTGAGCTGGCTTAATTATGCCGAAAGCATGTGTTTGCGAATAATAGTTTCGACTTTGAGCTAAATATCCACTCTTTGCATTCCAAATGGAAGTATGTAGAATAGTAATTAAATGTGCGTAAAACCAGCACATGCACATAGATTCGAGTGCAAACACACTGTTATAAAGACAATTTCCTTTATTAATTTAATGTTTATTTATTAGTTTTACTTAGACTGTAATTTACTCCGACCGACTTCTTCTCGTTTTCGAAAATGGAAGAGGTCGATCTAGCATTGCCATATCGCATATTCTTTCGAAATCCAAAAATAAGTGATGCCATATGTAGCATACACCGATTGTCCCAAAGAAGAGGAAGTTGAAGAGGGACAAACTTTTTTCACATCGGAAGCAACTAGCCAGTAATTGAAATTCGTCAGGCCATTGGTGTCCTTTTACTTTTCTTCCAAAACTACTATTATTCAAATTATTCGTAAAATCCGTGTTGTTATTAGGGATAATAATAAGTTTTCGCTGCTTTTTCGTGAAATCGCTTTATTAAAAAAAAAATAAAGAACGTGCCACCTAAAGTATTGTCCATCGTTGCTAGCCACTATTTTCTCTAATCTTTTTAGCAGCGTACGAATACCACTTCGAAAGAATGGCTCATCATTTGAGGTTATCCACAATTCGACCCATTTTTTTGCATCTTCAGAAAAAATGAGGTACTGCTCAGCTAGGTTTTGAGTCATCAATCAGACCAAGTGGTAAACGGAAGGAGCAATGTCCAGTGAATACGAAGGGTGAGGAAGGACTTCCCATTTGAGTTTTTCCAAGTCGGCTTTGACTGGTCTTGCAACATTTTGTGTCTTTCCTCGTACTGTGGTCGTGTTTTCTTCAATGCTTAACTCAATCGCAGCAATTGTAGTCGATAGTGAACTCCCATGATGATTTTGTTGGGTCTGTGGAACTCATAATATCCATACCTAGCTAAATGCTTTTAACTTGTGGTAACTGTTGTGCGATCAACTCCCAATGATTGTGCAAGTAAATTTTTCATCTGACATGGGCATTTATCGAGTAACGCTTCAAATTCCTCGTCTTCAAACTTTTTCGGTGCACTTCTTTTAACATCAAAATTATCATTTTGAAAGCGTCTAAATAAATTTCTGCGTGTTATTTCTGGCAGAGCACGGTCGAAGTAGTTGCCTTCAGTAATCATATATGCTTGAGCTTCAGTTTTTTTTTCGAAAAAAAACACCGCAGTAAAATTCCTCGGAAATACTATTTTTTGGCACGAAATTCGACATTCTGTGGAATAACATATGCTGTCATTTTTTGGCACAAGAAGCAGTGACACTGGACATTAAAAATGCCTTTAATTTGGCAGCTGGATCACTTACAATTTATACTTGTTGAGAATAGTAGTTACAAACTACTTCAGCAAGCTAAAGGCCGACGCTCAGGACTGCGCCTTGTGGAAGGGAGTTGTTTCTGTCGTCTGCCCTTATAGGGGTCTTAACAGGAATTTGATTGACTTCAGCAACAAGTTGAGGTACCAAACTCATGAGATGGTAAAGTACTACCGCATCACCGAGGGAGTCTCACAAAAATTAGTATTGAGCCCTCTCCTGTGAAATATTATGTTATATGGAGTTCTTTGACTATCATTGCTGCAAGGAGCATAATTAATCTGGTTCGCTGACGCCGTTATTACCATGGCTAACTACATCTACGAAATAGAGTCAGCAACAAACGAGGTATTCACAAAAATTAAAGACTGGGTAGAGTTCACCGGTTAAGATCTAATTGACCTCAAAACAGAGACTGTTCTTATAACTAATCGATAACTGAATACGCAAACAATAAGATTCAAGGAAACAATTAAACATTTCGGAGTTATGCTCGATAATAGATTCAAATTCAAAGTTCACGTGGATTTCGCGAGCAAAAAGACATCACAAATGAAGGCAACCCTTTCCCGAATACTGCTAAATATCTGTGTACTTGGATATGCTAGAAGGATTCTACTTTACAGATTAGTCAGCTCGGTCTTTCTATACACTGCTCTGTCAACGTATAGGCTCTACGTTATAAGAGCAATCAGCGGTTTCCGAAGCAGCCGGTGTCATAGCCCGAACGATACCCCATCGATATTATTGCGAATGAGATGCTAAGGATCTACCTAAGAAGAGCCCCGATCTAACAAGAGGCGGCTGTTGTCAAAAGAAATAATAGAAGAGGAAAAGTTAACATTAATAGCTTTGTGGCAATCCAGGTGGGACAACACTACAAAAGGCAAATGGACCTATATACATATATATATAATTCACGCAATTGAGGTCTGAACAAAGCGAATGTATTGGGACTGCAATTCACTCATGCAGTTCCTGTCAGGTTACGGTAGCTACCGCAAATACTTATACAGATTTGGACACTATAACTGATCTCTTTGTCCAGATGAAGAAGAAGACACACAACACGCGATTTCCAGCTGCAGTCGCTTCGCACAATGGAGAAATAATATGCCGAGCCCACCATTCCTCATATTATTATTATTATAATCAAAAGTATATGATAGAATCAAACGAAAATTGTATTGAAATTTTTACACTCGTATCGAATGTGCAAAAGTATCTTTAGAGAATCGAGAAATGAGACCAAAAGCCCAGCATAAAATGCTAGCCAGCCCCGTGAAATAATACCTAACGACACTCACGCGAGGAGAGTGGTTGAAGTCTATGAGTTGAGTATGCAGGCGGATATCGGCTGATAGTTATCTGTTAGGACGTGCATCGTGCATTCTAATGGCACGGGCTACTTTTATCTAATGAAAATTTCACACCTACCTGTCGTAACCAGAAAAAAAAAAACGTTTGCTGTCATTTTGATTTTAATAGTGGAGCTTCACGATGTACGCAGTTTCTATTTAAGTCGTACAATATGGAAAGTGGCCGGTAAGCTAATACTGGAGACACACTGCGACGTAATCCTCTTCCCAAGGCCGCAAAGAGCTTTGAGCTTTTTCAAGCTGCAATAGGTGACACACTGCACAAGATCGAGTTTTCGAAATGTCTGTTAAACGTCAAATTTCGTTCGGATCGAATTTAATTGTAAATATCGCAAAATGTCGAATAGAGACTCTAAAGTAGTGCTAGTTTACGTGAATTCCATTTTAAATATTTTGAGAAATGTTTGCATGCAGTTTGCTTTGAGCGTCTTAGCAATAAGCAATGAGCGTCAAAAAAGAAGTGCACAGAGGTTACACCGTACCATTTGGGTTCAAGTAAGTGCACAATCAATCCGCAATAACGCATTCACAAAATGTTTTGAATAATAGGCTCGAAGCGGAATGTTTTGGGAAAAAGATGTTCTCACTTTTCATGACAAAAGATTCAAAGACAGCTTCAGGATGACTCAAAAATCTTTTGAGGGTGTAGTAATAATAATATAATATAATAATAATATATAATAATAATAATATATAATAATATTACTAGCATCTGTAGATCACAGGTAATATTGTTAAAAAAGTGGAAAATAAACAATAATTGATAATACATATTATAGATAGAGGTTCACATATATTAATGTGGGCTTGACCGGACGGAACAACGATTCATACGAAAACTCTGCATTGAAAAAATTTGCGGAGGCAAACGACATTTATGCCCAGAATTCGAAAAATTTAGGAGGAGTAATGGAAGCTGCGAGTTTTTGACGCATGCGTCAAATTCGTGTTGTTGTATGGTTGTACTACGTGGAAAGTGACCGTTCGACTTACCAAGAAACTACAGACTTTCGTAAGCCAATGCCTCCGGCGCATTTTAGAAATATTCTGGCCAGAAGTAATCTCCAACGATGAACTTTGGAGTGCAACTCGCCAGACCAAAATAGGTATTGAGATTCAACGGCGAAAGTGGCAGTGGATCGGTCATACTTTGAGGAAACCAGAGCGAAACATCGCAAAACAGGCTCTGGATTATAACCCTCAAGGAAGACGTCGAGTTGGACGACCATGTAACACTTGGAAGCGAGCAGTTGAGCAGGAGGCCAGAGGAATAAACAAGTCCTGGCAACAGCTTAAGGCCGATGCTCAGGATCGCGCCTTGTGAAAGAGAGTTGTTTCTGTTCTATGCCCCTATAGGGGGTCTTAACAGGAATTTGATTGATTGAATGGTACCTGCCCACCTGATAGGAGTTTTCGCATTCAAATTATCGAAATATTTGTTAAAACCTAATCCGTTTTTCATAAATCAACCGCTTCATGAGAAAATGTTTAATTATCATTTATCCAAAAGTACGGGTGTTGTAGAAAATGCTTTTGGTCATCTGAAAAAAAAATTAAGAAGAATCGGAAGTGGCTTGAAAGTTCGCATTGACCACGTTTCTACCATTATAAAGGCGTGCTGTGTTCTTCACAACTATTTATATGCGAGGAGAAAGATCCCATTCCAGAACACTGGACGGAGGTTAACTCGGCAGGAAGAGTACAACCTGAATTTATCTCAATTGCAACTGGGGAGGTAGAAGGAAGGTCTATACGCGATTGCATAGCGCAGTATATTTATCAACGTGGTATGTATAGATTCTTTTTACCGAAACGAATTAGTTTTGTTGCTCTGCCTTCCATTTTGCAACTGTCAAAATCAAAATACGAGTGACAGCTCAAAAATTTCCTCTGGGTATTTTCAGGTATATTTTGCAGGGATGCGTAAAATAAAGCTTTTTCAGGGTTTGACATAATATAGGAAGACGTTTTTGTTCTCAAACCTCATTCTGAAACGAGATTACAAGAGCTCTTCAAATGAGATAAACTCGATTTAAGCTTCATATTTAAGGAGATTGAAGACCCATAAACTCCGCATTGGCCTAAGCTTCTTTTAAACTCCTCAGTGTGTCTCCAGGAACTGCTGACTTTCGTTAACCAATGAATTGGACGCTCTGCCCAGATTTTATTTCCGGCGATGATCTTTGGATTACACGTGGGCTATTACAGGCATTGAGATTCATGGACGGAATTGACAGTGGGTCTGTCACATATTTAAAAATAAAAATGTCTTTGAACGAGGGTAGAAGGAGTGGCGTGATTCCAACAATTTTGATTGAAATTTTAAATATTTTTGAAGGTATTCGGGAAAAATTTCCGGTTGCCTGCAAAAATAGTCCCATATGCTTACAGATCAGGTTTTTCATGTGCATGTCGTGTTATGGATAGAAATGCTACATTTGATTTCTTTACGCAACGTGTGACGAGAGCCATATGCAGTATTAGCGTTATTTTCAAAATGATCTACTAACGAATGTAACGCACGCGAAACTTCTAACGAATGTACAATAGGATGCGCGTATTTTTTCATCAACGATGGAAAACCCCATTTGTTTAATTTATTCAAAGTTCCACTTTCGACGCTAACGAAGAATTATGTATGTATGTATATGGGATGGAACGGACAATAAATTCTATCGAGTCACTTTCCCAAAATGAACTAGTTAAGTTCGTTCAACTTGAATGTGATTTTATTTAATAATCTATCTCTATCTGATAGGGCTGTTTTTGTTCGAAATTCCTTAAATTCTACATAAAATTCATTTAGTTTTAATCGCTTACTAAAAAAAAATCTTATAAACTTCTTTAAGCCAATATTACTTTTAAAATCTGAATCTTAAACAGAAAGTACATATATTAACTTCAAGCACACACTTGAATCGAATTTACTACATATTATGTAGACTAAGCACTGTAACTTGGTAATAAATAAAATCGAACAAAAATCTAATATAATCCTAATCCAGAGAAGAGGAAAATGTATCGGAAAAGCCTTTTACAACCCAATAACCCATATATTGTATTACGTACAAATAGGCATACGTTATGTATACCAAAAAGCGGCTTTCGAACATCCCATATGTCTACACATCATGACGAGTAAATTCCAATCGAGAAAGCAATTTAACAAGCAGCAGCTTATTTTAGTAAAGCTTGCCTAATGGTCAAGATGCCCGCAAGCTTAAAATCGTGTGGTCTTCAGTAAGTTTATGAAATTTATTGGTTATGTGTACGATATTCATTGCAATAATACTACACAGGGATCGTACGAGTTATGAACACAGAGTGCAAAGTAGCTATCTGCCATAGATATGGTAGTTGTTGTGGGAATTGAAAATCAGTTATCGATGCTGTTTTAGTGAAAACGGAAAGCATGTCTGTGGGAATTTAATAAATAACTTGTTATGTACCGGAGGCCTAGGATGTTTGTTTCGATACCGAAATATCAAAATAAACGAAAGGAGGAGAATGAATCGGGCTGAGAACCACCAAAGTCATAACTAAAAATGAGCTTTTGAGCTCGTCGCATCGTCTTACCCAGGAAGTAAGTTTCTAACTAAAATCAGAACTTCTTCTGATCGTGGTGATGACCCGATTAGATGCCTCGACGATGGCGATGGATGGAATGTCGCCTTACCCTGCCCACTCTGCCTAAGCTATACATTCGCCTAGAAACTATCATGTATAACCCCACCCCATAGTCTAGTCATTCTTTATCATTAGAATTCTTTTAAAATCAATATTTATCCCCTGACCAACGGATATTACTCAAAAACAATCAATGTGCAAAATAATTTAAATTTGTCCAAATAACAAACTACGGGTAAAACTACCTTACATCCAGGGCACGACGATTATCATAGCGAAAACACTTCGAAAATCGAACATCAAAGCAACATTCTCTATCCCGACTACTATCTTGGGAATTTTAGGAAATCAGAAGAACACAAGACCATTGGAGACTGAAGGAATGTACAAAGCGCCTTCCGGCTCATGCGATAAAGTGTGCGTAGGGGAAACGGGACGCATAGTCCAAACAATGATCAACGATGCACACGAAAAGCCCAGTCATCAGTGATCGCGGAGGATCATAAAATCGATTTCAACAATGTGCATATTCTGGCCAGGACAAATCAATATTTTTAACGAATAGTACGAGAAGCTATTGAAATTTCCAAACATCTTCAGAACTTCAACCGAGACACCGGATACAAGTTATCAGTAATTTGCCTAACTGCCTTAAAATTTGTTAAGAACAAAATCAGTACCCAGAAATCTTTAACTAATTTAACTACCAGATACTAACAAACTAACATTAATTAACTAATTTAACCCTAAATTACCTTTCCCACACCCAATTAACCCCATTCTGTATAAAATAATAGGCTTCTGTAATCGATCAGGTCTCAGTATAGCATCGAATAATAAAGCACAACAGCGTAGAATCCGGAAATTTTCCGTTCAAAACTTTTAGTATAATAGTTTGAAACTTCACGGGACGCACTTCTCTTATTTTTATTACTCTTACTTAGTGTACTTATTAATTAGCTTATACGAAAGTAATTCTAGATGAAATCTGAGAATATTATAAGTTTGCTCTAATGTTTCTAATGCAAAGAAATAAGGTTTGAAGAAAAAACATAAAAGAAGAAGAGTATCATATGATTGGGCTTTACGCCCAATCATATGATACTCTAGATGAAATGAGAAAGAGTTCAATGTACCGGGAAATATGTCACCTCCAATTCTTTTAAATAATTAATAGTGACTTTTGTATGGGAGGTGGTAGAAGCAGAGGAGGAAGGTTTGTAATTTTTGGATATGACACCTAATGTGGTATGCAAAATATTTCGTGCTGAATTTAAAGTTTGTAGCTTTCATTATTTTCAATTCGACATAGTTTTCCAGAAATTGAGGCATTTGTATGGGAGGTGGCAGAGGAAGTGGAGCGTTTAAGATGATTTTGAAACTGCTTATCATCATCCTTATCATTGATTCAATTTCAAATTCGATAGTTCTAATATAAATATTCGAAGGAGAAATGCTTTTCTTGAGTTTATAATACAGATATTTGTATGGGAGGGGGTAGAAGAAGTGAAGAGGAGCTGATAATTTTTTTTTAGCATTTATTGCAATTATTAAAAACCATGGGTGGGTATAGACAGGGTAGGCATCTGCTCGGCGTCATTAGGTGACGCCCAGTGTTGTAACTGTCATATACACATCAATTGTGCTCATCATACCTCCTCGTGGTAGCCACCGGATCCTGGTCTTGTCCATCCGGACTTGACTTACTGAACTGATGGGCGCGAGTGCTAATGAAACAGAAAAATTCTAGCACTATAATAATATGGCCCTCCAAGTTGGGGGTTGGGCGATGTGTTAACAACTCATCCTCGGAAAAAACACACCCGTTTCGAAACCTGAAGAACCTCGGACTGGATTGATTCAACGGCAACGACCACGCAAACGAAAAATGGACTATTCTTTCGGATCTTGGAACGTGCGATCCCTGTACAGAGCAGGAGCAGTGAGAGAGCTTCTGGAACAGGCAGTCAAATACAATATAAACATAATTGCACTCCAAGAAACTAAATTATTAGGTAACGAGATTAATGACTTAAGATCGCACACAATTTTCAAAAGTGGGAAATCATCGGAAAGCCGGGAATTTGGAGTTGCGTTTATCGTCGACAAGAAGTTTAAACACCAAGTTACCAACTTCAAATCCGTCAATGAACGATTGTGTGCAATCCGCATCAAAACAAGTTTTTTTAATGTTTGGCTTATTAATGTCCACGCCCCAACGGAAGACAAAGACGACGAAGTTAAAGACGATTTCTACAGCACCTTAGAGTCAACATTCGACTCCCTTCCGTCGAATGATATTAAAATAGTATTAGGTGACTTTAACACGAAAGTGGGCAAAGAAGAAGCATACATAGGGACAATTGGAAGGCATAGTTTCCATGATATTAGTAACGACAACGGCCAGAGGCTGACTGATTTCGCCAGCAGCAAAAACCTTATTGTAAGCTCGACATGCTTCCCGCATCGTGACATTCATAAGAGAACGTGGGCTTCACCCGACGGAAGAACATTCAACCAAATAGACCATGTTCTAATAAAGAAAAGGACGGCCTCCTGCATTCTCGACCTGCGTACATGTCGAGGGGCTAATTGCGACACAGACCACTATTTGGTAAAGACCAAGTTTCGACGTCGAATCGCTAACCGAGGACACTCAAAAATACAACCGGTTCCTAAATTCGACATAGGGAAACTCAAAAACGAGAAAATAGTTGCGAAATATGCGTTAGCCTTGGAGAGGCACTTCGCGACAATGCTGAATACCACTGTCAGCATGCCAATAGAAGAAATGTGGCAAAAAAATCAAAGATGGCATTACATCTGTCGCAGAGGAGGTGATAGGACAACAACCCCGGCGCAAAAGAAATGATTGGTTCGACAAAGAAGGCCAAGATGCTTTAGAACGAAAAAATGTAGCTTACAAAATATTAACGGAACGGCCGACACGAGCCAAACAAGACAAGTACAAGGATCTTAGACGATTTGCAAACAAAATATGCAGACAAAAAAAACGGAAGTACAATAATGACGAAATTAAAAACATGGACGAACAATTTAAATTACACAACACAAGAGCCGCGTATTCCCTTGTCAAAAGGATGAAATAAGGCTACAAAGTGAAAACGACCCTATGCAAGGGTGCGGAAGGGAACATTATAAGTAACGCGGAAGATATAAAACTAAGATGGGCACAATATTTTGAACACCTTCTTAACCCGAGCCCATCACCTACACGAACAGCAGCAGCAGATACAATAGCAGGTATAACTGATGTAACAGCTGATGAAGGATCCGCTTTGAGTCCTCCCACACTCGAAGAAGTAAAAACAGCCCTAAGGAACCACCCAAACAACAAAGCGCCGGGCACTGATCAAATCCCAGCTGAACTTCTGAAAGCCGGCGACACCTGAATGGCGCATCTTTTACATAGATTAGTCACGGACATATGGACGCAGGAAATACTTCCTGAAGATTGGCGCAAGAGCATCATATGTCCAATTTATAAAAAAGGTGACAAACTCTGCTGCGAAAACTACCGAGGAATATCTCTGTTGTGTACGTCTTATAAGATTTTGACGAAAATTCTAGAAAAGAGAATTAAGCCCTATGCTGATAAAGTAATTGGTGAATACCAAGGCGGATTTAGAGCTGGACGCTCAACCACGGACCAGATATTCTATTCTTCTTAAACAGGTGCTGGAAAAGTGCTGGGAATATAATATTTATGTGCACCAGATATTTGTTGACTTCAAACAAGCATACGACAGTATCGACAGGCGCGTACTGTATAAAATCATGTTGGAGTTTGGAGTCCCACCGAAACTGGTTCGACTGACAAGAATGACAATGACTGAGTCTTTGTCACAAGTCAGAGTAGAAAACGATCTGACTTCCAGTTTTAAAACAGACAACGGCCTTAAACAAGGTGACGGCCTCGCACCAATGCTTTTCAACTTAACACTCGAATATGTTGTTCGGAAACTTCCCGTTGACACCAAGGGAACACTATGCTTCAAATCCACACAACTCGTAGCATATGCCGACGACATAGATATCCTTGCAAGATCTCTGGAGAGTGCTAAGGAAGTATTTGTAAACCTTGACTCGGTAGCAAGGGAAGTTGGACTACGCATTAATGAAAACAAAACAAAAATTATGACGCAAACTAGGAAAAAGACGCCAATCAGACAAAATATTACAGTAGGAGGCTATAACCTAGAAAACGTAGACAACTTCATATATCTAGGGGCAAATCTATCGAAGGATGGAAGCGAACCCATCGAAATTAAAAGAAGGATAATGATGGCAAACAAGACTTATTATTCGGTACTTCCAATAATCAAAAACAAGAACGTGCACAGGAAAACAAAACTTAAGCTATACAAAACAATCATAAGACCTGTGCTATGCTATGGCAGCGAAACGTGGACATTAACTCAGGCGTCCGAAAAACGACTTAACGCCTTTGAAAGAAAGGTCCTCAGAAGAATCCTAGGACCTGTGAGGGAAGACTCGATCTGGAGAATACGATACAATAGAGAATTGTATGCCATCTTCGACAATCCAGAAGTGTCAACCCTCATAAAATTTAAAAAATTACAATGGGCTGGTCATGTGGAGCGGATGGATGACGGAAGAATTCCCAAACGCACACTAAAAGGGAAAGTCAACGGACAAAGACCGGTCGGAAAACCACGAAAGCGCTGGGAGGATTCGATTGACGCAGACAACAAATCACTGCTAAGATTTTCAAACTGGAGGACGCGGTCACTGAACCGAGATGGATGGAGGCAAAGCATTCAGGAGGCCAAAGTCCGATTTGGGCTGTAGCGCCATCGTAAGTAAGTAAGTATTAAAAACCAAATTCTGGCAAAATTTTAAGTTTATACTTTTTCTAGTTTTAATGGAAATCGATATAATGCACTTAACAAAAATTGTACATTTGTATGGGAGGGAGTAGGAGGAGTGTATGAATCAAAACACATTTTTTTCTCGTTATTGATATTTCTATTTTTATACTTTATGCAAAATATCAAGTTGATAGCTTTAACAGTTTCGAAGAAAAATAATTTAATTTAAATTTCAAAATTTCGTGAAATTTGGATGGGAGGGGGTAGAAAGAGTGAGGTAAAGTTGATATTTTTTTCAATTCTGATTGGATTTATAATAAAAGTAATTCTGGCAAAAATTGGTTTTTATAACTTTGCTATTTTCAATGAAAATCGAAAAAATGCATTTTTCAAAATTATGCATTTGTATGGGAGGGGGTAGAAGGAGTTAAGAAGAGCTAATAATTTTTTTAGCATTTGTTGCAATTATTAAAAAACAAATTCTGGCAAAATTTTAAGTTTATACTTTCTCTAGTTTTATTGGAAATCGATATAATGCACTTAACAAAAATTATACATTTGTATGGGAGGGGGTAGAAGGAGTGTACGGATCAAAACACATTTTTTTCTCGTTTTTGATATTTCTATTTGTATACTTTGTGCAAAATATTTAGTTGATAGCTTTAATAGTTTCGAAGAAAAATAATTTAATTTAAATTTCAAAATTTCGTCAAATTTGTATGGGAGGGGGTAGAAGGAGTAAGGTGAAGTTTATAATTTTTTCAATTCTGATTAGAATTATATTAAAATTAATTTTGACAAAAATTTGTTTTTATAACTTTGCTAGTTTCAATGAAAATCGAAAAACTGCATTTTTCAAAATTATGCATTTGTATGGGAGGGGGTAGGAGGAGTGACGGGATCGGACCAGTATTCAGTCATATTAATGACATTTATATCATAATTTTTTGGCCCAAATTTCAAATCGATAGGTTAAATAGTTTCAAAGAAAAATCAATTTCTGGAAATTTCGGAATTTCGTGAAATTTGTATGGGATGGGCAGAAGGAGTGGGGGGATGTGGCCCATTCACAAACTTAAAGTTTCTCTTTTACTAAAAATGACACACAAAAAATTTCAGCACGATAGCTCAAAGCGTTCGAGAGTTATGCTGTAGACAGACGGACAGACAGCAACTCGGAATCGAAGTTTTTGAGCGACAACAAATATTTCTGTACCCTTGGCGGCTCTGTGCGAGCATTATTTCTTAGCGTTACAAACGGTAAGGCAAACACAATATACTCTCAGATTTCATCTAGAGTATAAAAATGAATGATACAAAAGTTAATATAACCACTCAAAAATTTCAAAACAGGATGTCCGTCCGTCCGTGCGCTTTCTAGCTTGAGAACACGTTGAGCTAGATAGTTCAAATTTTTTACACGTCATTTTTGACAAAAAATTAAGGTCAGGTTCGTGAGCGGGCCAAATCGTTCCACCCCTTTTACCCCCTCTCATACAAAATGATACAGTTTTGCAATATGACATTAAGTGGATTTTCTCAAAAAGCGTAAAAGCTATTGGTCTGAAATATAGTACTTTAATGATGATTTCAATCTACTGTATAAAAATTATGCGTGTCCTCCCCCTCCTTCTACCGCCTCCCATACAAACTGAACTTTTTCATGAAACACTCTAAACCAACGAATAGTACGAGAAGCAATAGAAATTTCTAAACATCCACAGAAGTTTAACCTTCAGTGTAGAATCCTATTAAATTTTTGAAGCTTAAATTTTGTACAAAACATTCTGATAGCGACTCTAGCAAGATGATGCTATTCGGTTTATTTTTTAATTATAATACTAATTAAGGATTCAGTACTAAATTTGAGCTCGATAAATGTTATATAAGGTGGTCCAACCAAAACGCACGATGTTAATTTCTTGCGCAAAAGAGCCATTGTTTCGTTGGCTGTGCAGCAAGTGGCACCATCCTGTTGGAACCACATATCGTCCAGGTCCATATCCTCAATTTCTGTCCACAAGAAGTCCGTTATCATCTCGCGATAGCGAAATGATAACGGTAACTGCTTGGCCGTCCTCATTTTCGAAGAAGTACGGCCCGATGACGCCGCCAGCCCATAAACCGCACCAAACAGTCACTCTTTGTGGATGCATCGGCTTTTCAACAAACACTCGTGGATTTTCATTTGCCCACATGCGGCAATTCTGCTTGTTAACGAATCCACTGAGGTGAAAGTGTGCCTCGTCGCTGAAGATGATTTTCTTTGTAAAGTCACGATTCACTTCGTAAAATGCTTCAACAACCTTAATGCGCTGCTCAATTGTGTACCTCTCCATGGTTAAATTTGTCAGACACTGAAACAAAGAAATGTCAAATTAAGTTGGGCGAAAAACTTGACGTTAAGGTGTGACTTACAATTAGCATCGTGCATTATGGTTGAACCAACCTAGGTACTGAGCAAATGCCTTTATAGTATTTCATGAAAAAGTGCAGTTTGCTTGGGAGGTGGTGGAAGGAGTAGGGGATTCAAATAATTTGTATACCATTGATCAGATATGATAAAAATAATATATTCTAAATTTAAAATTATTAGATCTTAAGATTTTTAATGAAATTTGATTTTTATATATTTTTGAAAATGAGTCATTTTGTATGGGAGGGGTAGGAGGGGGGTTAGAAATTTCAAGAAATTAATTTGAACTATCGACTTGAAATTTTGTTGAAAGTATAATGATGTTTACTATCACCAAATATTGATCTGATCCCCTTACTCCTTCTATCACAGTTTTCAAAAATTATTTTTTTTTAGATTTTCATTGCAATAAGCAAAGTTGAGAGGGCAAATTTTTGAGTGAATTAATTTTACGTGCAATCAGTTTTGAAAAAAATATGAACTTCAGCTCACTCCTTCTACCCCCTCACATAAAAATTTTGAAATTTAAATGAAATTATTTTGCTTCAAATTTGCAAAGCTATCGGTTTGAGTTTTTAAAGATATCTGCTTCTACCACCTCCCATACAAAAGTCGCAATTCACTATTCGAAATAATTTGAGATGACGTAAATCTCAGTAATAATTCTGTTAAAAAAAAAAAAAAAAAAAAAAAAAAAAAAAAAAAAAATTCATTCAGCCCCTAATAACTTTCTTGCATTGTCTGCAGAAAGGCTGACTGTTCCTGTTAGGGTGTCGCCATAGGCCTTTCGCAGAGATATCTGCCTGCGAAACACCTTCGACTCCAAAGTGGCCTTGGATTGCTTCGTTTATATTATCTCTTGTGGTGAGTTCATCAATGTCTTTAATCGCGATGATAGAACAATGTATTTCGTTAATGGCGCCTTTGAGTTTGGCAGCCTCCTTTTTGTGCCTTTCTGACAACAACAACAAATCATCTTTTCTGACGAGGCGCATTTTCATCTCGGAGGCTACGTTAACAAACAAAATTGCCGCATCTGGGGCTCGGAAAACCCGTACGTTATTGTGAAGAAGCCAATGCATCTACAGAGAGTGGCAGTTTGGTGCGGGTTGTGGAGTGGTGGCATCATTGGACCATTTTTCTTCGAAAATGGGGCTGCGAACAACGTTTCGGTCAACGGTGAACGTTACAGAGCCATGTTATCTGACTTTTTTTTACTGAAATTGAAGACATGGATTTGGACGACTTCTAGTTTATACAGGATGGCGCGCCACAGCCCATGCTACAATCGTGTTACCAGCCGTTTTCGCGATGTCAATTGCCGCCTCGGAGCTGCGATTTGACCCCTTTGGACTTTTTTTTCTGGGGAACCGTGAAGAACCAGTGTTAGGCCAACAATCCAGAAACGATTCAAGCACTTAAGGCCAATATCATCCAAGCAATCCGTGAGCTACAGTCCGAAACCATCGACATGGTCTTGGAAAATTGGAGAGACAGAATGCACTACTGCGAAGCCAGCCGAGATAGCCACTTGAACGAATTTGTATTTCATCATTAATGGGAATGTTTGATCTTACTAATTAAGCTATAATACATGGCAAAAATTTAATTTTGTTCATTTTATTGCATTTTTAAAAAAAAACTTGTATTTGGCCCACCCTGTAGACCAACATGCTATCCACTAGGCTAGAAACAGCTGCAGATCGTGAACATTTGAATATCGTAAATTGCTGAAGAGCGGTCAAGTGTGGATAAGTCATAGTTTTATTTTCATGGTTGTACATTAAAGTTTAGAACCCTTAAATTTTAAAGAACAATATATTCCTTTAAGCAAAAAAAATCCTATTTCAATTAATTTTCACCTCCAATAAAAAAATCTCTTCCCGAAATGAGAGAAAACAAGAAAAAAACGGTGAAAATAAATGTTTTTTCGGAGTCACTGAAGTACCCACTAAGAGTGTTCGAGAATAAGAAGGAAGCGACTGCTAGACCATAAATATTATTTCTCACCGCGGAAAATTCACCGATCCGTGAAGTGTTTTCGGAACCTTGCACGAAGGACCTTCGGTATAACTGACGACTCTATACAGTTTTTTTTTCGACTGCACATTTGCGAAATCAACCTTTACTGTAGTCTATGGAAACTTTGTATATACTCGCAACACAAAGTTTCCCTTAGCTCTCATAATACCCTCAAGTTTAGTTTTTTGTATCGCACATAGGTAGGTGGATCAGATTCTGCTATAACTATTTTTATAGAACACTAGCTATAGCGGTCGACATTCATATGGACGTGCTACCCGAAACATCCTTACAGGAGTATTAAATCGCGAAAGGCTTTTTCCTTACACATTCTTTTAGCGAACTTTCGTAATGAGAATTTGTGTAAAGAGTAAAGTAGAAAAGTTGTGTTTTCCACTCTCTAGATGGAGGTTTCTATTTTTTCGTCTTCCTTTTTATGTGCTTGTTGAGAAAATGTTTGCTTTCTTTTCTGGCCATTTTCCTTCTTTTATTTCCACATTTTTTTTTTGTCTTGATTTGGATCCTTATAGATGCCGTGATGCATTGTTGTAAGTCGTTTCGGGACGAGCTAGAGAGACTTTCCAGCCGGAATTGAAATGTTTTTCCATCTAAATGAAGTGCACTTTAGATAGTGTGCTTCCAAGTCAAATGCATTCGCAGCTATTTTTTTTTTGGTGAAGGATTTTAATGGTTGTAACTCTTATTGTTATTCTGTTTCTCCTTTGAGGATGAGATACAGAAACATCATCACTTTTAGGTTAAAGTGTGAAATCGTTAATATTTCCATGTTTTTCGACAGTTTTTATTTAATTATGTTAAATAAAATCTTTTGTTTATGGGGATAAGCATTTATTTCAAATTTATGAGTGCTTGAGAATTCCATTTTGTAATGGTATTGGACTTAAACAAGTTTTGTCTGGATTTTTTTTTTATCTTGTATAGATACACATTGTAATCCAATTTTGATTTTGTGACTAATTTAGATTATAGCTCATAGAGGTTAAGAATATCATGCGGCTACGGTTTTGCGTACTTCAGTTAAATAATTTTTCAAATTTTCATTATGCATAAATTTAAGAAAATAGCACATAAAAATAATACTATTCATTAAATATTAACACACTAAACTGGAATACAAGTCGTCTACCAGATGTTCGCAATAAAAAAATCTGTAATATCCTTTTCGTTTCTTATTATTTAACACAAAAGCAATAAATCATTTTCGTATTATTTTCCATGTGACATGTAATAGAAGGAAATCCTAAAAAGTACATATACAACTTTCTACGTATATACGGATAAGATAGGATTCTTTTCCGGCCAGGACATAGTCGTAAATATTACACCAGCCAACATAGAATTCGTGTTCTTACAGTTTTCTTTTTCGCATGACATGCAATACAAAGATTACCCTGTCTGATGATCGTGTCTCATAGCGCACATCTTGAAGATATACGAAGCACCGCACATACAGGTTCAATTGAATTGCGTGACATACAACTCCTTATCATCTACACTTCTTAAGGCCATCATTTTAAAAGCACTATGTGAACCAGACGTTCTGGTGATAAGACATAAATTTTGAATATAATGCCGGATGAAATCAAGCAAAAAATAAAGAAATCCTTCCTTTAAAATCAAATTAACCTTTAAGTTATTTACAATTAATCTTATTATTTGTTTATCCAAGTTTTATGCGTGAGCAATATTCACACAACCAAAGACTAAATCGTCTGATTTTACTTTCTTCGGTTTCACTGGGAGCTAACTACCCCATACTCTACTGTAGTACACTACAAAACCCATTTGAACTTTCCAAATGCGGAGGAAATGTTTATCCTCTCGGGAATGTAATTAAAAGATTTCAATTACTTTCTCATTAGTTTAAGCTGTGTCTTTACCAGCAAAATATAAACACATAAACGAACATACACATAATGAATAGAAATATTATTCAGAATAAAATCATACTTATTCCGATCATTACGCTGCACGTTTGGGTGTGGATTAATGTGAAAATAAATATTAAGGATTATAGTAAAAAATAAATTTCATTTTATAAAAGTACGGACGAATTATATATTAAACTAAATCTCTCTCTTCGGAAGAAATCCGACTTTGAACGGGGGTTAATTAAAAAATAAAATGGAAACCTTAAAAAATATCTTTCACGGAGATTAACTAACATCATGTTCTGCTTATGGCCAGGTCACTTTTCTCCGTAATACTCTTAATCTGTACTCATTAGTTCAAAAGGCACTGCCGACTTGTACGAGTACTTCGAAGGACATGTAGGAAAATAGGATTTAATGATGATGTTACAGTACACGATGGTCCTGGTTGCACTCGGGGTTGTGTAGAAAAGGCAGGAGAAAGGAATTTTACAGCTAAAAGAAAAACCTCTTACAACTTTTTAAGATAATGGCATCATGGTTGGGCTGCAGATTAACTTTTTCTCCTTATGTTGTAGACCGATTTTTTTTTCTAATTGTATGTTGAGTGCGGTTTGCATTAAACTGCTGCAACTGTTATGAAATTTAAGTAAATTTTATCAAAATTAAAGCATGTGGCTAGATTTGAATTTCAATTTTCGTTGACCAAAAAGAAATTATAATAACCAACTTGTTGTCCGGTGGGTACCGTAGTTTGTGCTAAACATGCGTAAAAAATCCTATTGCGAAATTTTTGTACTTGTATCTACAACGAATTATTTAAGAATTTAAATATGTATTTAAACTGAGTCGGGGCACTGCACGTTTTCCAAATTTTCTGGTAGTTTTGGCAGTTGAATATGCTTCTCAAGTTTGGTCTCCTTATTATAATGAGCACATTGGCAGAATCGAATCGATTCAGCGTAAATTTGTAAGAACAGCCTTATGTCACCTTAATTGGAACGACAGAGTTCGTCTTCCTCCTTATACTGATCGACTTCAGCTATTAAATATGTCATCGCTTTCGAAACGACGAGAAGTAGCTGATGTAATTTTTGCTCATAACCTTCTTACAGGGTTAGTTGATTCCTCCACCCTTTTGGGTTTGATGTGCTTTGATACTGGTCAATTTTTGCCAAGGTGTCCTAGATTGCTGCGGATTGGTTTTCACCGGACAAACTATGGTATGAATGAACCGATTTCGCGTCTCGCGAGAGTAGTTAATAAGAATACTGATGTATTCGACTTCTCTATTGATAAGCAGTGCTTAAGACGTAGACTTAGCGCTAGTTGACACCGATTTATGTGAATTTTTTGTCAATTTCTTGTTTTTATTATCTGTACTTGGCGTGGGATGTTAATGTTTGTTTCGTCCCTTCACTAAATGATGAGCCAGAGGTTAGATCGATTTTCAATTTTTTAAATTTAGAATCAATTTATCGCAATTCCTTGCATTAAGGAATCCTGATAGATAGATACTGAATTATGATTGTGTGATACTCTAGATGAAATAGGAAAATGTTTAATGTGCCGCAAAATACAATTTTTTTTTTCTCGAATAGTCCCATTTGAACGGTGATGGTAGAAGCAGAGAGGTGTAGCCAGAAAAAAAAATCTAGTAAAATCAATAAGTAGTATGATTGAAAGTGATTGAAATATGTTTTTGCTTCACAGGTATTTTCCTTTGAATCAAAGTAAAATACTTTCACTTTATTATACTTTAGAAACAATTGTGTATCCTGTTAAATTAAAAGATTTGTATTCTTAAATGGATTGTACGTATTTTTGATATAATAATAATTCGAATTGATTTAATATTATGAAAAATACAGGATTCACCTTAATTCAATGGGATATACTTTTGTAAACATAATTATACTCACAGTGATTTGAGCAAATTTCTGCTTGTTTTCTGACATTGGATCAACCATATAGACTTTATTTCAACTAGATATTGTCATTTAAAACAATGTTTGTATTTAAATAAAAAATAAACTGCCAACAAGTCGGGCGAAACTTTATTATTCTTGGGACAAGTTGCGGATGAGTGGAAAGTCAATATGCAGGTTAAAGTGGTTAGGGAAAGCTAAGTGCAAAGGGGTTTCTCGGGCAGGGCTGTTGTCAATTTAACAATATTTCATTCGTTTCTGCAAGTTTGGGTTTTTATGAGGGGAGGAGGAGGGGTAATAGCAAGGGTGGGTGGATGTTAACAGCTTTTTAATAATTGCTTGAATCACGTCCAATATTCTCTGTATAGAATGTGTTTCATAGACGAAATTGCATAAAATTTTCATAAAATTCGGTGTATTTTATTTTCACGAAACCGAAAATTTGTATGGGAGGGGGTAGAGAAGGTAGGGGAATCGTAAAATTTGATATGCAGTTTTATTTCGCTTCTCTTGTAAGGTGCTTGTATAAAATTTCAAGTTCGTAGCTTTTAGTTTGTTAGTTATTAGTTGTTATTAGTTATTAGTTAGTAGTTATTAGTTATTTGAAGCAGAACAGTAATCTACCAACGATAGGCCCTAATCTGCACTAGGTGTGACGTGTAGTGAAAAAATTGCAAAAACTCAAAATTTTTAAACTTACAGATATACTCTCATTCACCTTGCTCTTTATAGTTTCTGCAAGGCGCACAATCCTGAGCAGCGCGGCCCCACAACTCCTTTTCTGTTCTGTTCGCATTATCGCTACACGATCAAATATGCCGATGACGCAGAGTGTAACAATACAACACAATGCTCAAGACCCGGGCAGCCAACAACCGAAAATCCCAAAAACGAGCTCCGATCATCAGGTGCCAATAATCTCAATCGTGTAGAAGGAAAGAAATCTCGATCAACTTGGGAAAAAATCCCTTCTGAAATTTCATACTGAATGGAATCTGAGGAACCTAGTTCTGCGTACCTAGTATGGCACATTCGTAATTTGGTTAAATAGTTTAACCCCTTCCTCTCTTTATCTTCTGCAAGGCGAGCGATCCTGAGTAGCGCGGCCCAGAACTTCTCTTTTGTTATGTTCGCCTTCTTGTTACGCGGTCAAACTTCCTAACGAAGCAGAATCCAACAACAACAACGCAATGCTCAAGACCTGAGCAGCCAACAAGTCAAAATCTTACAAAATGAGCTTTGGTCATCATGTGCCAATAATATATATATAGGGAAAAACATCTCGAGCAACTCGGGAAAAAATCCCGTTAGAAATTTTATAATTTACGTACGTATTTCATGTTTTGATTAAATACGAGGGGCAGGTCAAAAATTTCGCGGAATGGCAGGGAAGGGAGGAAATTAAACAAGTTATATCCTTTTCATTAAATTTACCCTTAAGCCTAATAAATTTATCATATCTCCCACAAAATTTGTTAATTCCTTCTAAATAAATGTTTTTTCAAGGCCTTCAAAATAGGCTGAAAATGCCAAATTCACCTCTTCATCGTAGGTAAATTTTCTTCCCCGAAGTTCTTCCTATAGTTTTGGGAACAAATAGTTATCGGAAAGGACCAGATCTGAACTATAAGCGTTCGGTTCAATATTCTATAGCCGCATTTCTGTAGGGCAACCATTGCAACGTGGCTCTTGTCAACAGGTGCATTGCTGTGCAAAAGCAGCACACATCATATCAACTTTCCTCTTCTTTTTCTTTGAAGGCATCCTTTAATTTTTGTGACATTTTGGCATAGTATCCTCCTGTGATATTTTGTCTTTTTTCTTTTTCGATGTAACATCGTTACAGCAAAGCCCTCTTCGAGTCCCGAAAAATTGACTTTTTCGGCGGATCGTGAGACCTTGAAATTTTTGGGGGGGTGAAGCGCCTTTACGGAGCCACTGCATTGATCCCTGCTTTGATTCAAGCTTATAATGATGATCCCAAGTTTCGTCTCCAATAACAATTCGGGTGAAAATTTCATCCCTGCTCTCACTACAGAGATATAAAAACTACCGTAAACACCCGATGCGCTACTTTTTTGAACCGCTGAGAGCATTCTCAGTACCGCTGACTTTAGAGATGCCGAGATAATCGCGGCGGATAATCGAAATGGTTGTACCTGATCAGAAGAAAAAAAGTTACTCCACTGTTTCGACGATTTGTGAGGAAGTGTCCTCAATCGTGCCGGCTGGAGTGTTTATCATCTTCAATTGACTCTCTGTATTGCCTGAATAAAGTATACTATTTATAAATCATCGTTTTCCAGGACAAGAGTCCCCGTAAACAGATGACATTTCTTTTAAAATGATTTGAGGCGTTTTTCCTTACTTGGTAAGGAACTTTACTACAGCGCGAAACTCAATTTTGTCCATAGTTAGCATTTTCTTTCAGAAATTGTTGATTTGGAGATAACTAAAATGTTAGTGATTCGATTTGACAGAAACTTTGTATTCATACTTGTATTGAGTGTTAGAATACCTCCAGATAAAAATATTTTCTCCCTCCCTTACCCGTCCCCTTCATTCGGAATTTTCGACCCCCCCTCGTACTATGTATTGCTCAGTTATTTTTTTTTTAAGGCCGAGTTTAATTTAGGGGGTCATCCTTTAATGCACTGCACAATTAATTCGGTAAAAGAAGTGGATAAAATTTAGGTGAGTTTAAATTTTCGATGCACACAATTTTTAGTTGAGTCGAGCCATTAGACACATCCATGTGAAAAGTTAAAATAAATAATTTTCATACTGTACTAGGCTTAGTCCTTATTTGCTTCATCTTCGCAATATTGTTCTAGATGTTGCTGTAGATCAGTTATATTGGGAACTCTCACAAGCGGAGTCGGCTTTTTCCATTACATATGCACCACTCCACTTAAAGTGCATGCCAAATGCAGCAGACTTGATCGCCGTAGTATTACACTAGATTTAATCCCTATATTACCTCTGATAAATGGTTTTTCGTGAGAGACCTCTCAATTTTGACGTCATTACCTCTGAAGAAGAGGGAGACAAGAGTAGTGACCAACACGTCTGCGCCGTACCCCGCCGAGTCTGAGACACCTCTTATCTATCATTCTCTTGCCTAGAGCTTTTGGTCGCACCGTATTCAATTTGGACGGCGGGTGCGCGGGTCATGGTCGGCGGTGCTTAGAATTTCACTTGCTCTTGTCTAATAAAAAAAAATCTTCGCAAAAATGAAATGGAAAGATCAGATCAAATGCACAGTGTAAGCTTAAGGTCTCCACACGTGCGTTTTTGAAACCAAGCCGCATATTTGGCAGAGCGATTCTACTTTATGTACTGTTTGTTGGCGTGAGGCTCTTATTGATGAAGATTGGACTCTCTAACGAGAATCCATCGACCGAATTCAGCTTGAGTTCGCGGAGCTGTTTACTTGAGTATAAAAGCTGTGCATTGCTAAACCGAACCATGATTGGTGTAAGTAATAGTTGTTTATTTGAATTCACAGCTGAGTGACTTGTTTTTAATTTTTTTATTGCATGTGCGATCGATTTCACTACATTTGAAGGAACT
Organism: Chorisops tibialis; assembly: GCA_963669355.1. NCBI lineage: Eukaryota > Metazoa > Arthropoda > Insecta > Diptera > Stratiomyidae > Chorisops > Chorisops tibialis. The sequence goes on along the minus strand of OY770263.1, from coordinate 161,681,749 downwards.
TCCCCTGGTTCTTGCGGAATTCCCCTCACAAAGGTATCTGAAAATAGATTCATCCAATGCTTCTGCTTATGTTCAGCACTAGTTGCCGAAATTTGACTCTTGACTCGACATTCAAGCTCCGTATTTTTAAATTTTCGAAACGTGGAGCTGACGTGGGGAGCGATCCCCAGTTGATGGTTGCCTGCTTGAGATTGCGTACAGCAGCTATCCGACGACCACAAATTCTTCAAATGAAGCGCAAGCTTAATGTGGATAAACTCAGAGATCCCAACAAAAAACTTCAAAATACCACTATTCTACGCGAAAAGTCATACACATTAGGTGAATATGAAATGCGCACACTGGACGCCAATTGGGAGGCAACTAGAAACACTTTTCTAACTAGTGCTGAAGAATCTGTGAGATATGTGCAAAGCGGTGAGAAACCCTGGATATCGCAAGACACATGGGACAAGGTTGACAATCGGAAAAAAGCCAAATCTATCAACCCGATGTCAACCAACGAACGCCCGACCTGAGGCAGAACTATCGCGATGCTCATTTACAGCTTAAAAAGGCTGTTAAACGCGACAAGAGAAAGGCCATTGAAGATCTGGCAAACAAGGCAGAATCTGCGGCTTACCTTGGGGATATGGTTTCACGATTCAAAATCATGAAACAGTTGACGAACAGGAATTTCACCGCCAACCACCTGGTGAGAGATGTTACCGGAACTCTCCTTAATATGAGTTAACACCAGTTGCGGCGATGAAAGGAATACTTCTCTGATATTTTAAACATCTTGTCAGAGGAAGGTACCCCAGAAGCAGAACAGCTACCAAACATCCAGCTGCAACAATCTCCTATTAGGGACGATTCTCCGGATAAGGAAGAGATAGTTTCCGCCATTCGGTCAATGACGGGAAGGAAAACTCCAGGTATAGACGGACTACCAACCGAACTTATCAAAGCGGTCCCGGAAATAACAGCCGATATACTCCTTCCACTCTTTACTGAGGTGTGCAAAGAAGGAAGATATCCGACTGAATGGAAGGAGGGCATTATTGTGAAAATTCCAAAGAAGGGCGACCTTCGGGATTGTGGCAATTGGCGTGGTATACGTCTACTTACTGCCGTGTCAAAAATTATGGCTAAGGTAATTCTCAATAGGATTAGTGATGTCGTCGAGAGCACTCTCGAAGTTTATCAGGCTGGATTCCGTAAAGGGTCGTCTTGTACCGACCACACAAATACCCTACGGATAATATTAGAGCAGTCAGCCGAAATGGGTTCGCCACTACATCTCATGTTTGTGGACTTCGGGAAAGATTTCGACAGCGTTAAGTCAGATTACATATGGAATGCTTTGCGTAGGAGAGGTATTCCAGATAAGGTCATAGCTATGATTAAAGAATCCTACGAAGATGCAAGATGTCGCGTCTTACATAGAGGAGAGCTGTCCGATAGCTTTCCTGTGCGAACTGGTGTCAGACAAGGCTGCATATTATCACCAGCCATGTTTCTGGTGGTAATAAATGACATCTTGAAAGCTGCACTGGAATGTGGTGAAGGTAAAGTTCTTCAATGGAGACTATTTAACATCTGAAGTCACCTTGATTATGCTGATGACGTGTGTTTGCTAGCACATAACCGTTCGGACTTAGAGTCAAATGTTCGCTCGTTGCTTTCTAAATGCAAAGAGGCGGGACTGAAAATAAATGTGCGTAAAACCAAGTACATGAAGATGGGTTCGAACGCAAGCACACCGATTGTTCTTAACGGACAGGATGTGGAAGAGATGCAAAATTTTTGCTGTCTCTGAAGCATTGTCAGCATGGACGGTGGAGTCGAAAAGGATGTTGAGGTTCGGCTAAATAAAGCTCGTCAGGCTTTCGGTATCCTTTCCCCTTTCTGGAGGTTAGGAGAGATCTCCCTTCGCACGAAGCTGCGAGTTTTTGACGCATGCGTCAAATCCGTGTTGTTATACGGTCGTTCTACGTGGAAAGTGACCGTTCGACTTACCAACAAACTACAGACTTTCGTGAACCAATGCCTCCGACGCATTTTAGGAATATTCTGGCCAGAAGTGATCTCCAACGACGAACTTTGGAGTACAACTGGCCAAACTAAAGAGATTCAAACGCGGGAGTGGCAGTGGATCGGTCATACTTTGAGGAGACCAGAACGAAACATCGCCAAACAGTCTCTGGATTATAACCCTCAAGGAAGACGTCGGGTTGGTCGGCCATGTTACACATGGAAGCGAGCAGTTGAGCAAAAAATCCTGGCAACAGCTTAAGGCCGATGCTCAGGATCATGCCTTGTGTAAGAGAGTTGTTTCTGTTCTATGCCTGGGGATCTTAACAGGAATTTAATTGAAAGATTTTTTAATACGAACGGTTCGATTTTTTTCTCAAACTTGGTGGTTGAACGACTTTCAAATGACGCAAGCGTGGCCTGTAATTTTTACATTAAAGAATCTTCCGGGTTGTCGATTTGGATACAAAGTTTTTCCACACTGGTTGCAATGTTCGATCTTGATCCACTGCGCTAAGCGGCCGGCGATGATTTTTCAGTATCACTTTTATCTGCACGTAAACGCGTAGTTGCTTTGTGATTATTCGGCAAAGTTAGTTGCACCTCACGTTCACGTTTTATAATTTGTATAAGTTATGTTAGTTAAATAAGTCAAAATGTGTCATATAACTTTTTAAAATGCGAAATTTTGGCGGAGCTAGCTAAAACACTTCTACTCACCGTGAACCATAACTACAGATAGGGTGGCTTATCTGCTTGTAATATTCATCAGAACTTATAACTCACGTATTTATATTACAAAAGTGTTAATTGTGCACTAGTATCGAAAATGTATATGTAAGGTCAATACTGTTCTAAACAATTCTGCAGATCCTTATAATTTTTTTTAAAATCATATTATTGCAAGTCGGTTTGTTAGGGCAATGTTTTACATAGACTGTTGCGCCATTTAGCAAACATTAAAACATACATCCTATATTCCATTCTAGTAGTTTCTGTAATCTACTGTAAAATCCATATGCATATCGCCTTTGTCCGTGACCCTCAGGAAACAAAATTCTCTTTAGACTGTAGCGTCATTTGAAATAAAGACGGTCTACTCGTATCCACCGTTCAACAAGAGATGATACTCCTACGGAACATTCTACAAATAAATTAATTCATCAGTTTCTAAAATTTACGGTAATAAACATACAAACGCAAAAAATGTTAGCTATGTCTTTATAATAAAAGTATAATACCGGGACTATAAAAAAAAACATAACAGGTCTACGACTGGGCGGAAAGCCCAATCGTCCGATACTCTAGATGAAAGAGAATTTTTTTCATTTTAAGAATTTTTTTAGGGGAAGTAGGTGACGACATTGAAATAATTTTTCCACAGAGGAGTGTGAATTTATTAATGAAGTTTTTACAAATAACTGTAAAAATCATTTAATTGAAATATTTTAAATTGCAGATCAGTAGCGTTCATACTTTTCAGGAAAATCGACTTTTTGTAAAGTTGTTGAATTGTGTCAAATTGTATGGAAGGGGGTAGAAGGAGTGAAGCTAATTGCCTAAATTTTTTGGTCTTACTAATAATTCTAAATAATTATTTAGTGCTTAATTTCAGCTCTATAAATTTCATACGTACCGAGTAAATTTATTGAGAGTATTTCATAAAAAAGTGCAGTTTGTATGGGAGGGGGTGGAAGGAAAGGGAAGACTCAACTAATTTTACTTTATTATTATAATAATAAAGTATTGTGATCGACACAAAAAAAAAAAAAGTTTGCTACCCTGAAATTTTTTTTTTCGCGTTTCATGACTAAATTAGCCTAAAAATGCAAAAAAAAAAATCCGTCTGTCTGTCCGCCGTACGCCGTCCGCCGTACACCGACGTGTACGCTCAGCGCACATTAACTCCCAAACCCTTCAAGATAGAAAGTTCATTTTTGGAGGGATTGTAGATAGTTGCAGATTTCAGGCGGATACCCATTTTGCGGGGTGTACGGGTTCAGGGGGAGGCGGGGGGAGTGCTTAAACCGAAAAATACGAATTCAAATATCTCAACCATGGTAACAGCTAGGATGCTAAAACTCAACATACATATAGAGGGGTTTGTAATACAACTTTTAAAAATAATTTAATTTTTTTATCCATTGGGGTGCGAAAAGGGGGGGCTAAGAACCAATTGTCGGCCGAATTTTTTTTTCAAATGATTATATCTTCGAAATTACTTATTGTAAAAAAATCATATTTAGAGACCGTCAAGGTGGCATATAGTTCCATTGGAACCAGCTCAGAAAGCGGCTAATTATTGTAAGGGGGAGGGTCAGTGGGGGTGCAAAGAAAAACACTTAAAAATTAATATCTCAACTATCTTTTAAGCTATGTAATTGAAACTTAAAACGTATATTAAGCTTTACTAGACAAATACAAAAAAAATATATCATGTCGAAATAATAGTAGTGGGGGGAAATGGGGAGCATTTCAAAAATGGCGCACTTTTCAAAATTACAAATCCTTATATCTCAAAAAATAGTACAGATATTAAATCAAAAATTTGTCAGATTGTAGAACTACATAATGGTTATTTTGGTAAAAATTTTAAGCTGGGAGGTGTAAGGGGAGGGAGGTGATAAGCAAAAATGTCAAAAATTTTGAGTGATTTTTTTAGGGCTCTAGTGAAAAATAAAAAGTTAAAATTTTGCATGTGAATACCTATATTTAATGTACATAGAAAAATAATATTAACTTGATCCAAATTTATTATAAACCGGCTCCCCCGGTCTAACGTGCACAAGGTGTTTCATGTACATTGAAAAAAACACATAAACTGAAAATTTTTGAGTGAAATTTTAAGGTAGAAACTTGAAAATTTGCGAAATGCTTTTAAAAAAAATCCCTAAATATATGAAATATTAACTGGTCGAAAACCTTTAAAACTTCTACTCCCTCCCATACAAAATTATTTTTTCGACCATTTTCAAGAAATCAATTATCACCTAACCATTAAAAGCTATCAAATTCAAATTTTGCAAAACAACTTACAAAAATAATTCAAATGAAACTGCGTTCAAAGTTTTAAGATCGCGCTGGCCCTTCTGCCCCCTCCCATACAAAAGTATGATTTCGACTGATTTCATTAAATCAACTAATAACCAACAAATTAAAAGCTATGAACTTGAAATTTCGTACGAGCATCTAACAACAAAAATGAAAGAAAATTGCATCACAAGTTTGACGATTCCTTTACCTCCTCTACCCCCTCCCATACAAAATTATTTTTTCGAGCATTTTTAAGAAATCAGTTATCAGCTAACTCTTAAAAGCTATCAATTTCAAATTTGGCATAAAACTTATAAAAATAATTCAAATGAAGTTGCTTTAAAAGTTTTGAAATCGCGCTTGCGCTTCTACCCCCATACAAAACTATGATTTCGACCAATTTTATTAAATCAACTAATAACCAACAAACTAAAAGCTAAGAACTTTAAATTCTATACAAGCACCTTACAAGAGACGCGAAATAAAACTGCGTATCAAATTTTACGATTCCTCTATATTCTCTACCCCCTCCCATACAAATGTTCGGTTTCATGAATGTAAAATACACCGAATTTTATGAAAATTCTATGCAACTTCGTCTATGAAACACATTCTATACAGAGAATATTGGACGTGATTCAAGTAATTAATTAAATAGCTATTAACATTCACCCACCCTTACTATTACCCCTACTCCTCCCCTCATAAAAACCCAAACTTACAGACACGAATGAAATATTGTTAACAGTCCTGCCCAAGACCTCCCTTTCACTTAGTCTTCCCTAACCACTCTAACCTGCATATTGACTTTCCACTCATCCGCAACTTGTCCCAAGAATAATAAAGTTTCGCCCGACTTGTTGGCAGTTTATTTATACTCTAGATGAAATCTGAGAGTATATTGTGTTTGCCTTACCGTTTGTAACGCTAAGAAATAATGCTCGCACAGAGCCGCCAAGGGTACAGAAATATTTGTTGTCGCTCAAAAACTTCGATTCCGAGTTGCTGTCTGTCCGTCTGTCTGTCTGTCCGTCTGTCCGTCTGTCTACAGCATAGCTCTCGAACGCTTTGAGTTATCGTGCTGAAATTTGTTGTGTGTCATTTTTAGCAAAAAGAAACTTTAAGTTCGTGAACGGGCCACATCCCCCCACTCCTTCTACCCCCTCCCATACAAATTTCACGAAATTTCGAAATGTTCAGAAATTGATTTTTCTTAGAAACTATTTAAGCTATCGATTTGAAATTTGGGTTCAAGTATTATGATTTAGATACCATTAATATGACTCAATATTGATTCGATCCCATCACTCCTTCTACCCCCTCCCATACAAATGCATAATTTTGAAAAAGGCAGTAAAAGGCAGTAAAGTTATAAAAACTAAATTAAATTATTTTTCTTCGAAACTGTTAAAGTTATCAATTTGATATTTCGCAGAAAGTATAAAAATAGAAATATCAATAACAGGAAAAAAAATTGTTTTCATCGTTACACTCCTTCTACCCCCTCCCATACAAATGCATCTTTTTTGTTAATTGCATTATATCGATTTCCATTAAAACTAGAAAAATTACAAACTTAAAATTTTGCCAGAATTTGTTTTTTAATAGTTGCAATAAATGTTGGAAAAAATTATCAGCTCAGCTTCCCTCCTTCTACCTCCTCCCATATAAATATCTGTATTATAAATTCAAGAAAAGCATTTCTCCTTCGAATATATGAGAGCTGTCGACTTTGAAATTGAATCAAAGCATAGTGATAAGGGTGATGATAAGCAGTTTCAAAATCATCTAAAACGTTCCACTTCCTCTGCCACCTCCCATACAAATGCCTCAATTTAAGGAAAACTATGACCAATTTCTTTAAAAATAATGAAAACTAAAAATTTCAAATTCAACACGAAACATCTTACACGCCATTTTCGGTGTCACATAGGAGAAATACAAACCTCCGCCTCTACTTCTACCACCTCCCATGCAAAGTCTCTTCTCACTATTCGAAAGAATTTGAGATGACATATTTGCCGGTATATTAAAGTCATTTCCATCTCATCTAGAGTATCATATGATTGGGCTTTAAGCCCAATCATAATTCTGTTATGTTTATATAGCAGATTGAAATTATAATAAAAGTAATATATTCAAAATTTCAGATCAATAGCTTTCATACTTTTTGATAAAATCAGTTTATTGTCGAATTGCGAAATTGTTTTGCATGGGAGGGGGTAGAAGGGGTGAAACTAAATGTCTAATTTTTTTTGGTTTTACTAATAATTCTAAATAAATATTTAGTGCACAATTTCCGCACGCTAAATCTTATACGCACTGAGTAAATTGGTTTAGAGTATTTCATGAAAAAGTACAGTTAGTATGGGAGGTGGTAGAAGGAGGGAGAGGACACTCATAATTTTTATATGGTAGATTTATATCATCATGAAAGTTATATGTTCCAAATTGAGACCAAAACCTGTTATACTTTTCGAGCAAATCCGTTTATTGTCACACTGCGTAATTGTATCATTTTGGATGGGAGGGGGTAGAAGGCGTGGAGCGATTTGGCCCGTTCACGAACTTGTCCTTACTTTTTGTCAAAAACGACGTGTACAAAATTTGAACTTTCTAGATCAACGCGTTCTCAAGCTAGAGAGGACACGGACGAACGGACGGACATCCTGTTTTGAGATTTTTGAGTGATTAAATGAACTACTGTACCATTCATTTTTTTCTCTGAGCCTTATTTCTTAGCGTTACAAACTTTGTGCAAACTTCTAATACTCTCAGATTTCATCTAGAGTATAAAAATATGTGGAATAAATTACTTTTTTATGTAAATAAAAGGGAAAATGTAAATGCAACGTCTTCTTTCGGAACTATTCAATTTTTATGTCTTTTTCATCGGTAAGCAACAACAAACAAAAACAACCATACATCGCATACTAGAGGCATTTAAACCTTAACGAAAACATTCATCCGATTCGCCTATCCTATTACAGGCATATAAACGACACAATTTCAATATTAATTAATGGATAAATATCACTAAAAAGAACATTTATTCCTACCAATGAACGACTGAAGTGAATTTTATGGTATAAATAGCCAAAAGAAAAATTCCATGAAATTCGCTTATGAAGAAGAATGCACACGTAATAATTCTCATCTCCCCTTATGTTATATGCGTGGCATTTTCTTTACGACTATGTTAAGGACCTTTTCAGGTCCTGAAAAAAAACCTTTTGAGATTCATTGTTTTATAAATAATTTATGAATCGTCCAACTACAGCAGTTTATCTGTCTACTCAAATATATTAATTTTGATTATTGTCTGTACAGGATGCTATAAAGGCAACCGAATTGTCGGATTACAGAAAAAAGTATGTTGTATGTTGTTTGCAAAAATTATTGGAATATTGACAGTAGTTTGAAATTACGATGGGAGGTCAACAATTTCGTGGAATGGAGGGGATGGACAAGGGGGAAGATATTTTTAATTGAAGGTATTCTAACACCCAATACTGATATTAATACAAAGTTTCTGTCAAATCAAATCACTAACATTTCGGTAACCGCCAAATCAATAAGTCAATCGGAAAGAAAACGCTAACTATGGACAAAATTGAATTTCGTGAAAATATACCAACGATGAGGAGGTGAAGTCGGTAATTTCAGCCTATTTTGAATGCCTTGCTAAAATATTTTTTTAAAAGGAATTAATAAACTTTGTGAGAGGTTTGATAAATGCATTAGGCTGAAGAGAGTATATATTGAAAGAAAAAAATAATACCTTATTGAATTTTACCCCCTTTCTTTTCATTCCACAAAATATTTGACCTCGCCTCGTATTTGGGTAATAAGTAAACGCTTTTTGTGTAATCAGAGAGGATACATTACAAGGAGGACCTTATAGACAGTCTCAGGTAGGTCTGAAATTTCCCAAATATTGTTTTTAAGCTTTACTAGGATTCAAACTCTTATAAATTCCCTCTTGGTTGTTAATTTGCAGAAAGCAATTAAGTGTTTCTCAGTTCAAATATCGGGTTTTCCAATAGGGACTTGACAACTTTGAATTCAATTTGTGAACGCACCCTTTCACTAATCATCGAACTGCTACTGTCAATTTATTCAGTAAACTTAACATTTTTATCATGGTAAAGTACACGAAGGAACAACGTCTCAAATGGTTTGCATTTTATTTTGAAAAAAAGTTGCCAAGTCCTTATTGGAAAACCCTTTACAATAATTTTGTGTTTTATTTTAGAAAACTTTATTTTTAAAATCTTATTTACTTTCTGGTTCTTGTCCAAGCCAATCACTTTAGTAAGAGATAATTTTAAACGGGGCAGAGATTGTTGCAAATTTACCAGACGAGGATAGCAAAACTGAAAATAATTCAGGAGCAGTGGAATGAAAAAAATCTATGATTCGTTCGAAAAAAATCATCAGATTAGATATTTGCGTCAAAATATTTGAACTATTTAAAAATTATTTGTGTTTAGTCATGTTTGTATCACACAATATGTTCTAATCCCAGGATAAAACCAATAGAAATAAAAATAAAATATTTGCCAACTAGTGGGGCGCAACTTTATTATTCTTCGGACAAGTTTGGAACTCAATATGCAGGTTAAGGTGGATATGAAAAATTATGGGGGTTCTGATTACTTGAAACACGTTCAAAATTCTCTGTATAGAATGTATAGAACGAAGTAAATTCTATGAAAATTCGGTTCATTTCATATTCATCAAACCAAACATTTGTAGGGAAGCGGTAGAGGAGTTGGGGAATCGTACGATTTGTAATGTATTATATCGATTCCCTTGAAAGGTGTTCGTATAAAATTTCAAGTGCGTAGCTTTTAATTTGTTTTTTATTATTTGATTTATTGAATTTGGGTAAAATCACACTTTAATATGCAATGGGGTGGAAGGACACGAGTTTTCAGAATATTTTACTCCGGATGAAATCTGAACGGTAAGGCAAACACAATATACTCTTAGAATTCATCATCATAGATCATAAAAAAAATCTCATAACAAATTTAGATCAAATTTCAAAGTGAATTAGTACAGCAATCTATAGGGAATTCATTCGGAATTCCGTGCTTATCTTAGATAAGACCAAATATTCTGAAACTCATGCTTCGTTTCGTTATTAATGATCCGAATAATCTATTTCCTCATTTCAAGAACTTAATAAATCATCAGTTTCAAAACTATCTGAACTTCAACATCAACTTGAGCTGAATATTCTAAGCCATTACGAATTCTCTACTCAAAAACTTTACCTGAATAATTGGATGAACTTTACTCGCATCTCCCCAAAAGAGGAAATATCCGAAGTAGCTAGTTAGGTATTTTCCGGAAAATATTCAAATTGAACAATAAAATAAATACTAAATCTTCAAGCGAAGTAGATCCTCTCTGTTTTCCGGTCGAATTCTAATACAGTGTCGAAAAGTACCGAAAACCCGAAAGTATCTTAGAAATGTTAGTTTGCGGTCGACGAAGGAAATGCAATATCTGTGCAATTAATAAGACCACATAGACAATTCAATCCCGCAAAAACCTCGCACGCTAGTCAAACGGAAAGCACTAAAACCATCAGAATTGAGATTTCATTTACACTCTATTCTCTAGCTATACAAATTCACACCCTCCACAATAGAAATTTCCCCATAATTTTCTCTATATAGCAAATATCTCTCACGCCTTCAACTATAATTTTCGAAGCGAGCGCATATACAATTTTCTAAAATATGTAACAAAATTTACAGAGAGATACACGTATTAAAATACTGAACCTTGGATTAAGGTGATGGCTAATGGGATGATACAAAATGAATGCATTTCTAAATTTTACTAGAGCATTCAGAATTTCGTGTGTTGTGTGTGAAAACTTTCGGTCACAATGGTTATTTGAATAGAAAGAGAGTTGAAATTCAGTGAATAAAGTGTATGCCCCAATCGCCAGTGATAGATGGACTTTTTGGAAAATTTTAAACTGGCAAGTTAAGCTGAAGGAATACGCACATATTTGGTCTTAGAAATGTAAAATATTCAAATTTGCATAATATGTTAAAGGATTTGTAGCTACTGAATCAGAGATCGCTAAAGGAATATTTATGCTGCTATATTTTGATTTCTTTGCTTGGATTAAAAATATAGTAACATCGTTTAGTTTTTAGTGTCGTACTTCCTCAATCAGAGTTTGGCTTCCGAATAAATATAAAAATTAGCACATTGTTAAACTGATAGATAGATAGTTCTACCTAAGATCTTAAAAGAATTTGTGATTGCTCTAAAAATACTTAAAAAATAAGGCTCGTACTGATTGCCAAAAGATTTTTTTTTCCTTGTCATCTTCCTCTATATATGTAAAAGCGTTTGGTTTTGTATATTTATCGCATGAGTTCCTATACAATTCAACCGATTGCGATGAAACTTTGGTGAGATGTTGTGCGCACATAAAGGAAGCGATTGGTCGATCTACTCCTTAAATTGAACAGAAAATGGCCAAAACGAGCTTCTGCCACTATAATGTCAGGTTCTTATAGACTCAGGCCCGGAGACCTTGGTCTGAGTATAAATTAAACAACATCCGTCTCGCTCGAGTGATCTTTATTGAATGAATTAATATACAGCGATATCGCCTTACACCACTTAGTTTTAATGAATTCAATGATATTAAGGAAAATCACATTAGCTAAAAATTACTTTTCAATTCATTTTACAGAAATAAATGTCACATCAGAAATTTTCCACTTAATCCATCGGTTACTTTTTAATCCCTAATTTTCTGAGGTACCTAGAGTGGAAGTTTGTCCATCTGTTGAAGACGAGTTGGGAGTAATAATCCTTTCGCGATCAGTGGGACCACTTAGGGTCCAGGTCTACAGCAAATATTATGAACTCATCCTAACAAGCAATATCGGATTTTCAACCCACTCAGGGTCAGGATTTTCCTTTTACATTTTGCCCAAATGGCTTAACAAGTGTCCCTGATATTTGTAGTCGATGGGCGGTGGGAAGTTGATCTTTTAGCAAACGGATGGCATTTTAAGACACCAAAAAAGGTGTCCATTTGTGTATGCCGCGTAAACGGTTTCAGCCAAAAAAGGAAAAGAGTATAAGGGATAAAGAGAAGAATAAGGCCGTCTTTATTGAGTCCTCGACGGAGAGTAAGTCCTCAGGTTCAGTTCTGAGATCGAGAAAAGTTCTGACTACGACCATACGGAGAAAAGCGCCGACTCCGATACCTTGGCAGGAAGAGAGTGACCGGGATACCCCCAGTTAAATATTGGGTATTTTTGGTTGAGGCCATGATGGAAATAGGGAATAAGGAGAATGCAGCTCTGAGGAGCTGGTGCTGGAGAGAGCCGAGGCGGTCAAAATTTGCACCAGAAGCGAAGGGACCGAATAAGATGGTGTATGTTCAATGTGAGGAAAATGTGACGGACCAAATGAAGTGGTACGATAGGTATTAGTACGATGCCGCTAAACTCACCTCGCAGATAAATAACGGAGGAGGAGGTAGCTTCCACGAACCTCAAAGAAATATATCGAAGTAACTACGAGGTCTGCAATAATCGCAAAACTGATTGGTGAGTTGGGGCTGTGCCGCAGCAAGCCGGCAGTTGTAGGACAAGCTGAGTTGCGCTCAATCGTGGGACAGAGAGCATCAGGTTCAGTAGACCCTTTTTTGAAACTGTGGTCTCAGATAACCGACTGATAGGTACATGTGGAATGATATTAGCAGCCGATACAGACGTAGCAAAGAACACACAAAAATACTATCGATACACTATTGATTTTCTTGCTACGGGCTCAGTGGACTGTAATGGATGACAGTATCTAGTAGATTTTCTTGCTTCGTATCATGGCAAAATTTGAAACAAAAATAGCAAATGTATGTGATACAGTATTATTTCGGATATTTCTAAGAAATCAATTATCATTCACACATCAAAATATTTGAAACAAAGTTACATTAAAAGTTTTTAAGTTCTCGCACTTCTTCCATCGCTTCTCATACAAAAGTATGATTTCGACCAATTTCACTAACTCAACTATTAACCAACAAATTAAAATTTTGTACAAACACTTCCAAATCAAATGAAAAAATGCATCACAAATTTTACGATTCCACGAAATATTCTACCTCCTCCCACAAACATTTTTTGTTGTATTGATATAAAATACTCCGAACTTCATTTAATTTAATTTGTCTCTGAAAATTTCATTATACATTGTGATAAAAAAGTATCGATAATTTGTTATTGAAATTATTTCAATTTTTTTATTTTGATGAGCAGATAGGACTGTCATTAATTATTATCCCAAAATCTAGCGCGGTCTGTTAATCGGTTTATTTGCAGCACCTGGTTGAATCGGTACACTTCAGGAAACCACGGTGATTTTTGAGATAGATAAAAATATGGAACATATAATTTGTCTCAAATTTTATGTTTCCAATCAAATTTCGTGTGCGGAATCGTAATAGTGATTCAGTAATATCAAAAACACGATCCTTCGAGTAGTCCAACGCTTTTAAGGACGGTCGGGAGATCGTTGAAGACATGCCTCGTTCTGGACGACTTTTGATATCTTCATCTAACGAAAACATTCAAAAAGTGAAAGAAATGGTGCTCGAAAATCGTCATACTAGTGTTAAGGAGATAGCAGGAGAGCTCAACGTGTCTACGAGTCCATTTGTTTGATTTTGGTGGATGGCCAAAGAAACTTGTCCTTTCTCGAGTCTTTCCAATAAAGCTGAATTTTCTTAAAAAAAAAAAGTAACGTGAACAGGTTATTTTGGACACGCTTAATCGTGCGAATTCTTCTCCACATTCATGGAGCGCATCATAACTGGTGATGAGACATGGGTCTATGAGCTGAACATGCAAACTAGTCAACAATCGTCGGAATAGAGGGAACAAATGAGCCGAAACCAAAAAAACCAAGCCGCTCAAAAATCAAGACGATGCTCATTGTTTTTTTTCGTCATTCGAGTTTTGATCCTTCATGAATTCATTCTGGTGGGACAGACGGTCAATAAGGAGTACTAGTTGACCAATTGAGCGTTTCCGTGACCAAATTCGTAAAAAACGGCCGGAATTATGGAAGGAGAATTCATGGATTTTCCGCGATGAAAATGCGCCACACCATAGAGCTACAATTGCGACCAAGTTTAAGTCCAAAAAAGCAATAAATTGCATCAATCATCCACCGTATTCACCAGATTTGGCCTCGTGGGACTATTTCCATCCTCGAAATTGAAATTACCGCTCGTGAAACCCGTTTTCAGTCGATCGAGGACATAAAACAAAAATCGCCGTGGACTACTGAGGTGTACCGATTCAATCAACTGCTGTAAACAAACGGATTGACAGACCGCGCTAATTTTTGGAATAATAATTAAACACAGCCGTGCTTACCAAAAACAAAAAAAAATTGATATATCATTCCCCAGAGTAATTTTATTTACAAATTTTCGATACTTTTTTGTCACAATGAATACAGAGTTTTGAACGTTATTCAATCAATTAATGAACTGATTGATAACATCTTCCGACCAATTCCAAACTAGTTCAATACTGTCACATACCATTCCACCTACAAAAATTCTTAATATCACAAAAATTTCTATTTCATCTGGTTAATTGTAGTTCTGTTTTGTTTCTACACTATACGAAATCTGACAGAATCTTGTGTTTGCCTTACCGTTTGTAAAGGTAAGAAATAATGCGTGCACAAAGCCGCCAAGAGTAAAGAAATATTTGTTGTCGCTCGAAAACCTCGATTCCGAGTGATCGTCTGTCTGTCCGTTTGCCTGTCTCCTATCCGTCCGTCTGTCTTTCTAACTCTCGAAAGCTTTGGTTTATCGTGCTGAAATTTGTTATGTGCCATTTTTAGCAAAAAAGTAACTTAAAGTTCGTGAACGGGCTATATCCCCCCACTCCTTCTACCCCCTTTCTTTAATCGCTTTTCATTGAAACACAAGATATTTAGTTGTAATATTCGACCAGCATTTAAAATGGAATTTTCAGATACACAGTGTTACATCCAGATTAAAAAAATTGATTCCAATTAGTTTGCAAGTTCATACATACATTTCTTACCAAAAACGTTACGAAAATATTCTACTTTGTGTTGATCAATTCCATATTACAATATGGTATCATTGCATGGGGATCTGTGAAATGCATCACTTTAAGACTTTTACTAGTTGCTCAAAAATTACTGCTTTAAATATGTACTTCTGTATAAACCCCGAAGATTTCCATCCATTGAACTATTTCCAATAATAAATGTTATTAGTGTAGATAAAGTATTTGATATTATTGCCACCACCCAAATATTTAAGGAATATAAGTGCGGATTGATAAGGATTGATAAAAGGAATAAAAATAATACAAAAGGTGGCTCAGAAGGAGAACTATTTTTTCCATTAGGAGCGATCAATATAGCCCAAAACATTATACTTATGAGGGAATCAAATTATTTAATGAATTGCCAAGTGAAATTAAAAGAAGTTGAAATTTAAAGAAATTTAAAATAAATTTAAAGAAATTGTGATACAATTAGGGAACCTAAATCTTTCGAGATATTTATAATAACAAAAATTGTTTCAATATACTAAGTATTTATAAAAAGTATTATATTCTGTATAAAACGCGTTATAAATTATATATCACAATTAAGTAATAACCTCTAATGATGTTTTATATTTAATCCAATAGCTATTGTTTATTTACATTGATATTTTTATTTTTGCAGTACGAAATTTTTAAATAGCAATTATTATTTAGTCTTTAAGTATTTTCTATAAATATCGAAGTATGAATTGGCACCTCACCCCTAACTCAAGGTTACAACCTTACAAGGGGGAGTAGTGCTAATTAAATTTAAATAAAATTGTATAAATAATAATAATAAAAAAAATTCAAACTAGAAAAACTAAGCTTAAACTTTTGCCAGAATTTGTCCCGTAATAATTGCAATAAATGTTAAAAAATATGAACTTCGCTTCACTCCTTCTACCACTTCCCATACAAAAATTTTGTAATAGAAATTCAAGAAAAGTGTGTAAGTTCGGTGTTATGTACAAAAATTCCCCCCACTCCTTCCACCCCCTCCCAAGCAAATTTCACGAAATTCCGAAATTTGAATTTTCTTTGAAACTATTTAAGCTATCGACTTGAAATTTGAGTCAAAGTATTATGATATAGATGTCATTAATATGACCGAATATTGATCCGATCCCGTCACTCCTTCTACCCCCTTCCATACAAATGCATAATTTTGAAAAATACATTTTTTCGATTTTCATTGAAACTAACAAAGTTATAAAAACGAAATTTTGCCAGGATTAATTTTATTATAATTGCAATCGATATTGAAAAAATTATCAGCTCCGCTTCACTCCTTCTACCACCTCCGATACAAATATCTGTAATAAAAATTCAAGAAAAACATTTCTCCTTCAAGTATATGAGAGCTATCGACTTTGAAATTGAATCAAAGCATGGTGATAAGGATGATGATAAGCAGTTTCAAAATCATCTTAAATGCTCCACTTCCTCTGACACCTCCCATACAAGTGCCCCAATTTCAGGAAAACTATGACCAATTTTTTTAAAAATAATGAAAACTAAAAACTTTAAATGCAGCAAAAAACATTGTGCATACCATGTTCGGTGTCATATACGAAAAATACAAACCTCCCCCTCTATTTATATCACCTCCCATGCAAAAGTCTCTATTCACTATTCGAAAGAATTTGAGATGACATATTTGCTGGTATATTAAAGTCTTTTCCATTTCATCTAGAGTATCATATGATTGGGCTTTAATCAATCAAATTCCTGTTAAGACCTTCTATAGGGGCATAGGACAGAAACAACTCTCTTCCACAAGGCGCGATCCTCAGCATCGGCCTTAAGCTGTTGCCAGGACTTGTTTATTCCTCTGGCCTCCTGCTCAACTGCTCGCTTCCATGTGTTACATGGTCGTCCAACCCGACGCCTTCCTTGAGAGTTGTAATCCAGAGCCTGTTTTGCGATGTTTCGCTCTGGTTTCCTCAAAGTATGACCGATCTACTGCCACTTTCGCCGTTGAATCTCAATACCTATTTTAGTCTGGCGAGTTGTACTCCAAAGTTCGTCGTTGAAGATTACTTCTGGCCAGAATATTCCTAAAATGCGCCGCAAGCATTGATTTACGAAAGTCTGTAGTTTCTTGGTAAATCGAACGGTCACTTTCCACGTAGTCGGATTTGACGCATGCGTCAAAAACTCGCAGCTTCGTGCGAAGGGAGATCTCTCTTAACCTCCAGAAAGGGGAAAGGATACCGAAATCCTGACGAGCTTTATTTAGCCGAGCCTCAACATCCTTTTCGGCTCCGCCGTTCATGCTGACTATGCTTCCGAGATAGCAAAAATCTTGCACCTCTTCCACATCCTGTCCATTAAGAACAATCCGTGCGCTTGCGTTCGAGCCCATGTGCATGTACTTGGTTTTACGCACATTTATTTTCAGTCCCGCCTCTTTGCATTTAGAATGCAACGAGTGAACATTTGACTCTAAGTCCGAACGGGTATGTGCAAGCAAACACACGTCATCAGCATAATCAAGGTGACTTAAGATGTTAAATAGTCTCCATTGAAGAACTTTACCTTCCCCTATCAGAGAAGTATTCCTTTCATCGTCGCAACTGGTGTTCACTCATATTAAGGAGAGTTCCGTTGACATCTCTCACCAGGTGGTTGGCGGTGAAATTCCTGTTCGTCAATTGTTTCATGATTTTAAATAGTGAACCCATATCGCCAAGGTAAGCCGCAGATTCTGCCTTGTTTGCCAGATCTTCAATGGCCTTTCTCTTGTCGCGTCTAACAGCCTTTTTAAGCTGTATATGAGCATCGCGGTAGTTCTGCCTCAAGTCGGGCGGTCGTTGGTTGACATCGGGTTGAGAGATGATTGCCAATTTGGCTTTTTTCCGATTGCCAACCTTGTCGCATGTGTCCTGCGACATCCAGAGTTTCTCACCGCTTTGCACATATCCCACAGATTCTTCAGCACTAGTTAGAAAAGTGTTTCTGGTTGCCTCCCAATTGGCGTCCAGTATGCGCCTTTCATTTTCACCTAATGTGGATGACTTTTCGCGTAGAATAGTGGTGTATTCGCGTTTTTTGTTGGGATCTCTAAGTTTATCCACATTAAGCTTGCACTTCATTTGAAGAATTTGTGGTCGTCGGATAGCTGCTGTACACAATCTCAAGCAGGCAACCATCAAGTGGTGATCGCTCCCCACGTCAGCTATACAATATAACACGTTTCGCTCGCACATCGAGCAGACATCTTCTCCATTGGCGACTTATAGCCAAATGGTCGATCTGGTTCTGAGTAACACCATCAGGGGAAACCCAACATGTTTTATGATGACTCTTGTGTGGAAAAAGGGTCCCTCCGATGACCATTTGCCGAGTACTACAAAACTCCACAAATAATTCGCCGTTTTGGGGTCTCTTAATCCAAGGTCGTGACGCGTCGACCCAAGGGTCACCATGCCTCCCCATGACGTGTTCTAGTCCAGTGTTGTCTGATCCAACCTGGGCGTTCATATCTCCCGAGATGATAATAATATCACCTCTTGGAACACGTTTGATGGTGGCACTCATTTGGCTATAAAACTCCTCTTTGTCACCAGATGTTGCGGTATTAGTTGGTGCGTAGCACTGCAGAATTGTGACGTTTCTGACACTGGTTCTGAGCCTGACGACGATAATCCTATCCGATATTGGTTCCCAGCTAATGAGACTGTTTCTCGCACTCGGCGTAAGGACGAACGCCACGCCATTTCTGACTTCACTTTCAGGGCCAATGTACAGAATAGTGTTTCCGCTAGGGGTTCGTTCTTCTCCTGATCCTGTCCACCTGACCTCGCTCAAGCCCAAGATTTGGATGTTATAGTGCTCCATTTCACGGTCGATCACTGACTGGCGGTGCAAGGACCGAGTAACCCGAGCTCTTCCCCAGTCATTCAATGTTCGAACGTTCCAGAAGCCAATCATAGTCCGTTTTCGAATGCCAAAAGTCGCTACCGTAGAATCAGTCCGTATCCGAGGCGCTGTATTCGTTTCTCGTATCATTTAGGTCTTAAGATCACGGGTAAAAAGCCCATGATCTTTAAGCCCAATCATAATTCTGTTATGTTCATACTCTAGATGAAATCTGAGAGTATTATAAGTTTGCTCTAAGGTTTGTAACGCTAAGAAATAAGGCTTGGAGAAAAAAATGAATGATACAGAAGTTAATATTATCACTTAGAAATCTCAAAACCGGATGTCCGTCTGTCCGTCCGTCCGTCTGTCCGTCTATCCGTCTATCCGTCTGTCCGTCGGTTTGTTTGCTCTCTAGCTTGAGAACGCGTTGAGCTAGATTGTTCAAATTTTGTACACGTCGTTTTTGACAAAAAAGTAAGGTCAAGTTCGTGAACGGGCCAAATCGCTCCACCCTTTCTACCCCCTCCCATACAAAATGATACAATTGCGCAATTTGACAGTAAACGGATTTGCTCGAAAAGTATAAAAGCTATTTGCCTGAAATTTGGAATATATTACTTCTATGGCAATATAACTGTATAAAAATTATCCGTGTCCTCCCCCTCCTTCTACCACCTCCCATACAAACTGTACTTTTCATGAATTACTCTAAGCCAATTTACTCAGTGCGTATAAAATTAAGCGGGCTGAAATTGAGCGACAAATATTTATTTAAAATTGTTAGTAAGGCCAAAAAAAATTAGACGATTAGCTTCACCGCTTCTACCCCGTCCCATACAAAATGACACAATTTCCCAATTCGACAATAAATGGATTTGCTCGAAAAGTATAAAATCTATTAGTCTGAATTTCGGGATATATTACTTTCATAATGATTTCAATCTACAGTAAAAAAATTATTTGCGTCCTCCCTCTCCTTCCACCCTCTCCCATACATACTACACTTTTTCATGAAATGCTCTAAGCCGATTTTCTTAGTACATATAACATTTATCGAGCTCACATTTTGTAATAAATACTTATTTAGCATTATCACTAAGATCAGAAAAAAATATTTGACTACCTTCACTGCTTCTACCCCCTCCTATACAATATAACACGGTTTCACAACTTCATAAAAAATTGATTTTCTTGAAAAGTATGAATGTTACTAGTCTAAAATTTAAGAGATGTCAATTTTATGATATTTTTAGTTATTTCTGAAAAAATCACTAAAATCCCCCACTCTTTCTACCACCTCCCATACAAACTGCACATTTTCACTAAATCTAACACACTAATTTTCTCAGCTCCTATTCAATTTTTGGAGTAAGTATTTAGTATAAAAAAGGCTGTTAGACGCGACAAGAGAAAGGCCATTGAAGATCTGGCAAACAAGGCAGAATCTGCGGCTTACCTTGGGGATATGGCTTCACTATTTAAAATCATGAAACAGTTGACGAACAGGAATTTCACCGCCAACCACCTGGTGAGAGATGTCAACGGAACTCTCCTTAATATGATTGAACACCAGTTGCGAAGATGGAAGGAATACTTCACTGATATTTTAAACATCTTGTCAGATGAAGATATTCCGGAACAGAACAACTTCCAAACATCCAACCGCAACAATCCTCTATTAGGGACGATCCCCCAGATAAGGAAGAGATAGTTTCCGCCATTCGGTCAATGGCGGGAAGGAAAGCTCCAGGTATAGACGGACTACCAACCGAACTCCTCAAAGCGGACCCGGAAATAACAGCCAATATACTCCTCCCACTCTTCACTAAGGTGTGGAATGATGGAAGATATCCGACTGAATGGAAGGAGGGCGTCATTGTGAAAATTCCGAAGAAGGGCGACCTTCGGGATTGTGGCAATTGGCGTGGTATATGTCTACTTACTGCCGTATCAAAAATTATGGCTAAGGTAATTCTCAATAGGATTAGTGATGTCGTCGAGAGCACTCTCGAAGTTTATCAGGCTGGATTCCGTAAAGGGTCGTCTTGTACCGACCACACAAATACCCTACGGATAATATTAGAGCAGTCAGCCGAAATGGGTTCGCCACTACATCTCATGTTTGTGGACTTCGAGAAGGCTTCCGACAGCGTTAAGTGAGATTACATATGGAATGCTTTGCGTAGGAGAGGTATTCCAAATAAGGTCATAGCTATGATTAAAGAATCTTACGAAGATGCAAGGTGTCGCGTCTTGCATAGAGGAGAGCTGTCCGAGAGCTTTCCTGTGCGAACGGGTGTCAGACAAGGCTGCATATTATCACCAGCCCTGTTTCTGGTGGTAATAAATGACATCTTGAAAGCTGCACTGGAAGGTGGGGAAGGTAAAGGTCTTCAATGGAGACTATTTAACATCTTAAGTCACCTTGATTATGCTGATGACGTGTGTTTGCTTGCACATACCCGTTCGGACTTAGAGTCAAATGTTCGCTCGTTACATTCTAAATGCAAAGAGGCGGGACTGAAAATAAATGTGCGTAAAACCAAGTACATGCACATGGGTTCGAACGCAAGCACACCGATTGTTCTTAATGGACAGGATGTGGAAGAGGTGCAAGATTTTTGCTATCTCGGAAGCATTGTCAGCATGGACGGCGGAGCCGAAAAGGATGTTGAGGCTCGGCTAAATAAAGCTCGTCAGGCCTTCGGTATCCTTTCTCCTTTCTGGAGGTTAAGAGAGATCTCCCTTCGCACGAAGCTGCGAGTTTTTGACGCATGCGTCAAATCCGTATTGCTATATGGTTGTACTACGTGGAAAGTGACCGTTCGACTTACCAAGAAACTACAGACTTTCGTAAACCAATGCCTCCGACGCATTTTAGGAATATTCTGGCCAGAAGTGATCTCCAACGACGAACTTTGGAGTACAACTCGCCAGACTAAAATAGGTATTGAGATTCAACGGCAAAAGTGGCAGTGGATCGGTCATACTTTGAGGAAACCAGAGCAAAACATCGCAAAACAGGCTCTGGATTATAACCCTCAAGGAAGACGTCGGGTTGGTCGACCATGTAACACATGGAAGCGAGCAGTTGAGCAGGAGGACAGAGGAATAAACAAGTCCTGGCAACAGCTTAAAGCCGATGCTCAGGATCGCGCCTTGTGGAAGAGAGTTGTTTCTGTCCTATGCCCCTATAGGCGGTCTTAACAGGAATTTGATTGATTTGATTGATTTGACCCCTTCTAACATCACCCATACAAAATTTCTTGGGATCACAAAAAATTCTATTTCATCTAGAGTAGCGTAAGATTGCGTTTTACGCGAAATCGTAGCCCTGTTATGTTTTTTACTTATAATATGTTCGAGATATGATCTCTTATCTATTGTTTAGGGCAGCAAAAAATGCAGTAGTGGTTATAATGTGGAATTTTTTTGTTCAAATACATCCATCATTTATAAAAATAAAAATTTACATTAGTAAAACGAAATTTGTTAATAACCAAGCACTACTAATTTTATAACAGATCGAGTCTCCTTGACGATGCCTTCTGAGAACTTTTTTTAAGTGTGTCCGAAATAACTAAGAGGGTAACCCTTTAATGCGTAATGTATAGTTAGATTGACATGGGAAAGAGAACAAGTGGAAATGGAAATATTTGAACAGAAACGTGGGAGTGTTATTTCTGAAATCGCGGTGTTTTTGATTGCCTGGTAATGTATTCCACATCATTGACGTCTGAGTGATGAAGGACTGGTCAAATTTCACTGTTCTCCACGGCAGGCTCAATGTATTCGTGAGCGTATTCAGATAGGTGAGAGATCTCACATTAATGCTATGCATAGTTATATCAGTATAGGTATTGAAAAAAAAATTAAAAAGTTATTAGAAACAGGCTAACATAAATGGAGAGAGACGAAAGTGACGACGGACATTGCCCTTGAAGCACTGAAGATTGTACCTGTTGGGAAACACTTTGGCTGGTAATATGTTCCAAAGTTTTGACATTCGATAAATGAATGACTGCCTTAATTTTACTGTACGAGAAGGCAATAGTTTAACGGTGTAATTGTGCGCACGATCAGCTTGGCGAGGGCCGGGGGAAAAATATGGAGTGGAGGGATGAGTGTGTTTAGTTTCGTACTGTATTTACAATGGAAGTGTCGATAATAAATGCAGAGCACTCCGACATTTCTGCGATGCTCGAGAGAATCGATAGAAGACGTGATGGTTTCGTCGCCAATCAGTCGGAATGCATGTTTTTGAATAAAATCGAGCAACGCGAGGTGTGTTTTGGGTGCCCCAGCCCAAACATGCGAGTTATACTCTAAACGTGGTCTAATGTATGCCTTATCATCTATGAGGCCGGTCGTGCTATTTAAAGTACTTTCATCTGCAAGACTATGGGTTTGGATTGAGAGTAGATGACAGAAGGTCATTAATGAAAACCAAGAAAAGAGTTGGAGACAAAACAGATCCTTGAGTGACGCGGGAATCAATTGGGAAAGAGGAAGAAGTAACGCCATCTAGTACTACTCGTATAGTGCGTTCAGACAGATCAATCCACTTAACAAGGGTAGCATTAAGACTTATGGCCCTAAGCTTAACTATGAGACATTCATGCCAAACTCTGTCACAAGCTTTTGCAATGCCAAGTGCAAGAACTTGACCTTCGCCGTGTCTATGTAAGCATGAGTTCCAACGTTTTGTCAAGTAGACCAAAAGATCTCCCGCCGTCCTTCCTGAACAGAACTATACTGACAACCATGGATTAGATGGTTATCCTCGAGTTATTGAACGATTTTGCTATTGACAGCAGTTTCTATTAATTTTGAGAGCACTGAAGGTTATAGGGTGGTAGTTGGCACGGTTCGCTTTGCTTCCTTTCTTGGGAGTTGGCTAAACATTCGCAACTTTCCATATACGTAGAAAGTACCCAGAAGAATAAGGAAGGTTGAAAAGATTGCGAAGTTTAGCTAAAGAATCACTTTTTAAGGGTAATGAGGTGAATACCGTCCGGACCAGCAGATTTGTGAATATTGAGCTCTTGGAGGATCCTAGAAATAAGTCTCGTGCGAATATGTAGTGGGGGCATCTATAATAAATGCAGAGTACTCAGAATTTTCGGCGATGTGCGAGAAGATGCCGATACGGTTTCATCTTCGATTAGACGGAACGCATGTCTTTGGATATAATCGAGCAATGCTACGTGTGATTTCGGGACCCCATCCCAATCATGCGAGTTGTACTCATGACATTGCCATTTAACAATGATTGCCAGCCCCATTGCAGGATTAATTTGAGGTCAGAGATTAATAAACAAATTGAATTATTACAAGATGAAGATAATGAAGCCCCTGCAGGGGAGTCAAATTGGAAGATGTTGCTAAGCGTGTAGTCATCAGTGAAACTATGTAGAGGGTTGTTGACATCAGAAGATTGATTATGAAGACTAAAAAGAGGGTGGGTGATAAGACCCAGCTTTGTGGGACACCGGAACCAAAAGAAAAGAGGGCAGAAGTAACTCCATCTAAAGGGTGTATCAACAAGAGGCGTAGAAATTGTTTTTTGAATAAAACGAACACTTCTTTAGATATCTCTGAAATATTTATTGCATTATAAAGTAGATACATAGGAATTATGTACAGAGCACAATATCTGTCAAAGGGCCGTCGCGGCTTTGTTTGCAGACCTTCATCTTTTTTCGATCACTCTTACGCATAATAGGGGCTCTATTTCGGCGATGGCGGTTTCAATGTTTGCTTTGCGATTAGAAATTTCTTGCAGATGGTTAGCGTAGACCTTACTCTTAACAAAGAAAGTAGTCTAATGGTATTAAATCGCAAGATCTTGGTAGCCAATTAGTGTCTCCAAAACGCGAAACTATACGACCAGAGATCTTCGTACTCAATTGTTTCGAAACTTGTATTGCACGTAGCAACATCCTATTAAAAGGTGTCGTTGACTGTGTACACATATTCCTTCTCCAGTCACAAAAAATTATTTATTATGCGTCCATAGCATACTCTATTGACTGTAACGGAACTTCCGCAGTCATTTTCGAAAAAGTACGGCGCTATGATGACTCCGGCCTACAATTCGCACCAAGCAGTCACTCGTTGCAAGTGCATTGGTTTCTACTGTATCACTCGCGGGTTTCTGGATACCCAACATCATTCATGTTTTCCAAGACCCAATTAGAGAATGAACGGAGCTGCTAGTGGTCCGTCAGCTGCAGTTTATCTATTCGAAAATATCCATTTTGGAATGAAATCGTCGTTTCGAAATACACGTCGCCTTTAGTCGGAAATTTTTTGGTTGAAATCGGGTTGGACGATTTCCTACATGAGATTTTTTTTTCTGATTGCCAACCTTGTCCAATTTATCTTGTAATATTCAGGGTTTGATATCGCTTTGCAAATATCCCACAGATTCTTCTGTATTTTCTGAGGTAAAGCCCAATCATGCGATGTGATGAAAGAGAATTTTTTTGGAATTTAAGAAATTTTGTATAGGAAGTGGTAGAGGGGTATCGGCATTGCCAGACTTGCTCGATGCCTCTGTGGTGGAATCCATTACAAGGCAATCTCTTTCCAACGGTATACAACCTCCAACAATTTATGAACAACTTTCACCGCCACTTCAAAATCTCCCCTCCTGTGTTCCTTACTAATTTTCCTGTATCCACTTTTTCCCCCGTACCGACGTCGACTTAACTGTGCATCGCGCATTAAAGGGTGACCCCTAAGTTATTTTCGACGGCCGTAAAAAAAACCGCACAATGCCGATTGGAATCAGAATGAAACCATGATAGTCGTATTAGTATGGGATGGGCCCGTGCTCACGGGGGTGATTTGAGAGCATTTACGTGTTGAAGAGCGTTAAGGAAATGTAAATAGTTGTGGTTTGCGTTAATTTTAAAATTGTGCAATTTGTATGGGAGGTGGTAGAAGGAGTGCAGGTGTTTTTAATATTTTTTTGAATTGATATATTTTAAATTTCAGATCAGTAGCATTGATACTGTTCAAGAAAATCGTATTTTTTGAAAAGTTGTGAAATTGTGTCACATTGTATGAGAGGGGGTAGAAGGGGACAAGCAATCCGTTTTTGCCATGATACCAATATTAATTCCATATAAGGATTTAGCACAATAAATGATAAATGTTATACGTACTGAGAAAATTACCTTAAAGTATTGTATGAAAAGGTGCAGTTGGTATGGGTGGGGGTGGACGGAGTTGGAAAATTAAAATAATTTGTATAAATTATATATAAATAAATATCAAATTATTCGCTCCAATAGTATTCGATTATTATATATTTTTGAAAATGAGTAATTTTGTATGGGAGGAGTTAAAAGGGGTTTAGGGATTTAAATAAAACCAAAAGTGGATTTCGTCTACAAGTATACCTAACAAACTGTGAAAGTGAAATACATACAGACATAGAAGAATTTCAAAAACGTATGTTTGTGCTTAGTGCTTGTCCAAATAAACACATACTTATAGCTATTTATAAACAAATAACAGACAGACTCTACAATTGTATTTGAATATAATTAGTTTATTATTCTAATAATAAAGTAGAGTGATAGAAACAAAAAAAAATTTCCTATTCTGAAATTTTGTTTTTTCGTGTTTGATGACTAAATTAGCCTAAAAATGCAAAAAAAGTTTGTTTTTTCGTGTTTGATGACTAAATGAGCCTAAGAATGCAAAAAAAAAAATCCGTCCGTATATATGGACTCATATCTCCGAGACCGTTAAAGGTAGAAAGTTCGTTTTTGGGTGGATTGTTGGTTGGATAAGTGAGCTCTATTTTCTAAATTTTGGGGGTTGTTAGGTAGAAGGGGGAGGAGGGAAAGAGTCAAAAGTTGCACTACTACGAATGCAGATAGGAAGTTGCAAATCAGTAGAGATATAGAGAGGGTTGTGGAGCAAACTTCAAAAATAATTTAATTTTTTTAACCATTGGCGTCCGAAAAGGGGGGCTAAAAACAAATTGTCGGCCGAATTTTTTTTCAAATGATTATATCTTCGAAATTACTTATTGTAAAAAATTTATATTTTGGGACCATTAAGGTGGCATATAGCTCTACCAGAATCAGCTTAGAAGGTGGATAATTATTGTAAGGAAGAGGGTCACGGGGGGAGGGTTGCAAAGAAAAACACTTAAAAATGAATAACTCGACTATCTCTTAAGCTATGTAATTGAAACTTGAAACATATATTAAACTGTACTAAAAAAATACGAAAAAAATATAACATGTTAAAATAATAGTAATGGGGGAAATGGCGCACTTTTCAAAATTACAAATCTTATATCTCAAAACAGAATACAGATATCAAATCGAAAATTTGCCAGATTGTAGAACTACATAGTCGTTAATTTTTTTTTGTTTGAAGTTGGTAGGTGTAAGGAGAGAGACAAGGTAAGCAAAAATGTTGAAAATTTTGAGTGATTTTTTCAGGGTTCTGGTCAAAGATACAAAGTTTAAATTTTTCATTCGGATACATCTATTTAATATACATAGAAAAATTATAATAACTTGATCCATGATTGTTATAAACCGACCCCCCCGTCTAACGTGCACATGGTGTTTCATGTGCAAAAAAACACATACACTGAAAATTTTGAGTGAAATTTTAAGGTAGAAACTTGAAAATTTTGCGAAATGCATTTAAAAAAAATCCATAAAGAAACGAAATATTAACTGGTCGAAAACCTTTAAGACTTCTACCCCCTCCGATACAAAATTATTTATTTATTTTCGACCATTTTTAAGAAATCAATTATCACCTAAACGTTAAAAGCTATCAATTTGAAATTTTGCAAAAAAACTTTTAAAAATATTTGAAATAAAATTGCGTCAAAAGTTTAGAAATCGCACCTGTCCTTCTACCCCCTCCCATACAAAAGTATGATTTCGACCAATTTCATTAAATCAACTAAAAACCAACAAATTAAAAGAACTTGAAATTTTGTACACAAGAGAAATGAAATAAAACTGCATCACAAATTTTATGATTCCCTTACCCGCTCTACCCCCTCCCATACAAATGTTCGGTTTCGTGAATGTAAAATACACCGAATTTTATGAAAATTCTGTGCAACTTCGTCTATGAAACACATTCTATACAGAGAATATTGGATGTGATTCAAACCATCAATTAAAAACCTATTAACATTCACCCACCCTTACTATTACCCCTCCTTCTCCCCTCATAAAAACCCAAACTTGCAGAAATGAATGAAATATTGTTTAATTGACAACAGCCGTGCCCAAGGACTCTCTTTCACTTAGTCTTCCCTAACTACTCTAACCTGCATATTGACTTTCCACTCATCCGCAACTTGTCCCAAGAATAATAAAGTTTCGCCCAACTTGTTGGTAGTTTATTGTAGTAGTGTAGCACACCCAATATGTAAGAAGTTTCAGGCCTGAAATATAAACCAAAGTCATGTAATATTTGTAATATCTAAGTCATAGCTGTTGCATTTTATAATCTATTTATTTTAAACTTTATATGCCTATGCAATATGACTGGCTTTTCTTCACCACCAAATCTGATGTCTTCAAATGGAACAACATACAAATCCGACACTGGAAGTCAAATTTAAAATATAATAAGTATACCACTAACAATCCCAATATTAGTTACAAGAGTAGAACCAATAACAAAACTAAAAATATTAATACAAATAGTAAAAAAAATAAAAATAATAATTATAGAAACAATATGAGTACGAATGAGAAGAAAAAAAGTTTTCCCAATTGTGTGCACAATAAAACTAACACTAACACCATTACTACGGCCACAACTAATCGTCTTAACACCAGTTTATCTCATTCCATTAATCTTCCTACTTAAAATTCACTACCTAATTCGAATCTAGTCCCAGTTCCTACTTCGAATTCTGTCATAGTTCCAGGTCCTTACAAAAATTTCGTGCGAGGCGACATAATCAATCCCTATCCTTCGTCATCAGTAACATGTGTTGAAGATAAAAATGAAAAGTTATCTTGCACAAATCTTGATACTGCAGTCGTTGGTCACAATAAGCCCCCTTTCCTTGACCCACTTGTTCCCCCGGTCGTAAAGCTATCAAAGAATTCGACAAGTTCCGAGAAGAACAGATATTTACTATCACGGTTGAGAGAACATAGAATATTTGACAATGTGCGGTTGTATCTTGCTTATATGCACAATAAATCTGACTCGACCTGTATAAATGGCAAAACGAAAACCAGTCTGATACTATCCATTCAACAGGAAGGACTTCCAACGGATTTAGAAGCTTTACGACGGCTCTATACACGCTTCCACGAGCAGTTCAATCTTTCTCCTGACCAAGTCCAAAAGGATCTCGCCACATATGGTTCCCATGTTTCCTCGAAGCATATATCTGATATGCAAAAAAGTCGTGAAGATCATAATCGGTTTTTTCGTTCCTGATTCTAAAAATAACATACGAATTTTCTACCACAACTGAGGTGGCATTAGAGGGAAGGTAAATAATCTCTTCATTGATGCAAAATCATGTCACTTTAATGTCATTATTATTACGGAAACTGGCCTAAAAATGAAGAAATACTGGACAATAGCTGGACCGTATACAGAAATGATAGGAATTACAGCGGGTCTGTCAAAAGGAGGGGGTGTCCTAATTGCAGTTCACAAATCTTTATCTAGTGAGATTGTAAACACAACACCAACAACATTTTTTGAACATAAATTTATTAGAATCAAACTGATAAATAAATATATTTACATAGGTGTTGTATATATCCAGCCTAACTCTGAAGACTACAAATACCACGGCATTCTTGAAATTTTTCATAGTGTCACTTGCTCTTTAACAGAGAATGACAATATCTTCCTTCTCGGCGATTTTAATCGCCCAAATATCTCTTTTCAGAATAATCATTCCGATAACACTATTATACCGGGGAATCTTCTGTCTGATATTGACACCACTATTACCGACACACTATATAATAACGACTTACATCAGGTAGTGAATTTTCCCAATAAAAATGGGAGATGGCTTGATATGATCTTTACAGACGCATATGATGAAGTGATTGTTAGCTCTGCCTCTGACGCGGAGAATCTTTCCTCTAATACACAACATCACTCTGCTATCATAGTAGAACTACCATGCAACAACATTAATTTTGTTCACTCTTATAATAATAATATTGTATTTGACTTCCGTAATGCTGATTTCAATTACATTAATAACGAACTGTCTTCGATAGACTGGACCTCCCTTTTCTCATGTAGGGATCTTGACAATGCCATAACAACTTTTTACGATGTGATCTTTAAAATTGTCGATAATTATGTCCCTGTAATAAAACAAAAAGACAAAGTTTCAGAGCCCTAGTTAGATAAAAACCTCAGATCACTGCGGAATAGAAGAAATAAGCTATTTAAAAAACTTAAGAAAACAGGCGCGATTACTCCTAATCTTCAGAGAAGTTATGACACGCTGGCTTCAGAGTTCTCTTCTAAGTCCCGGGTTGCATATGAGTGTTATGTAAAAAAAATTGGTGAAGATATCATAACAGAAAGATTTTTCGAATTTGTTAATACAAAACGAAAAAGTTCGGGTTATCCCATGACCACATTCAATGGGATCACGCAATCTTCCTGCCAGCGTAATATCTGCGATATGTTTGCTGACCGTTTTCAAGAGGTTTTTGGTGCCCAGTCAGATTCAACCCACAGTGAACCCAACATTTCGGTTCCTACACTTATTGATAATATCTCATTGTCTATTGAGGAGGTGCTTGATGCTCTCAAAACTATTGATATCGAAAAAGGTCCAGGTCCTGATCTTATTCCCCCCCTATTTTTATCAAAGTGTGCCCATCAACTTTTAAGAACTTTACATTTTCTCTTCAACAAGTCATTATCATTGGAAACTTCCCCCTCGGCTTGGAAAACATCGCATTTTACACCTATCCACAAATGGAGACAAACGAAAAGTTGAGAGCTACAGAGGTATAGCAATTCTATCAGCAATACCGAAATTATTCGAAAAAATTCTCTGCGATAAATTAACCAATATGATCAACCCTGTTCTTAATGACCAACAGCACGGCTTTAGAAAAGGTCGCTCGACTACAACGAATCTCATGATTCTTGTATCTGATACGCTCTGCACACTTGAAAATGGGCATCAAGTCGATACAATGTACACCGACTTTAACAAAGCGTTTGACCGAGTTGATCACAATGTCCTGATTTTAAAGTTAGAAAAAATTGGTGTGACAGGATCCTTACTTGACTGGCTTAAATCCTATCTCAATAATAGAACTCAATTTGTTATGTTTCAAGGTCTTATTTCCAAGGAAATATTTGTGTTCTCTGGAGTACCCCAAGGAAGTCACTTGGGACCTCTTTTATTTAATGTGCTCATCTCAGATCTATCAGAAGTATTGGAAAATGTTTCACATCTGATGTACGCTGATGATCTAAAAATATATCATGCCATAACGTCGCCCACAGATGCCGCATTCCTGCAATCCAAGCTTATTGCGCTAGATCATTGGTGCTTTCAGAACAAATTAGAGCTTAATGTCAGTAAATGCCACGTTATAAGTTTCTCACGTAAATCATCCTTATATCACCATGACTATGTCTTAAGTGAAACTCAACTACACCGTGTTGATCAAATTGAGGACCTCGGCTTACTACTGGACAACAAACTGTGCTTCAAATCTCACTAAATCGAATAATTTCGAAAGCCAATAGACTTCTTGGGTTCATTAAGAGAAGAGCCAAAGAGTTTAAGAATGTATGGGTCACTAAAACATTATTCTGTTCTCTTGTCCGTCCTATTCTGGAATATGTTGTCCCATTTGGGATCCCTCTTTCCAGTTATACAGCAATAGAATAGAGTCAATACAGAAGCAATTCTTTCTCTTTGCTCTTAGGGACTTGTATGATCCTAGTGACTTTGAAAACCTTCCACCGTACGCAACTAGGCTCGAAATATTAAATCTTTTACCTCTTAGTTTTAGAGGAACTATGCTCACATCCTGTTTTACCTTAGATGTTTTGAATGGCGATATTATGGTTGATCACATCTATTTAAATATAATTGTAGTGTCTGTCTGTCTGTCTGTCTTTCCGGCTTTCACGCGAAAACGGCTGCACCGATTGTAATGAAACTTTCACAGATTATTAGCTCTGCCTCTGGGAGTAATCTGCTTTAGGTTTTAATTTTCTCCCCTCACGCCTTCTACCCCCTCCCATACAAAGTGACTCATTTTCAAAAACTTATAATAATCAAATTTTCATGGAAACTATAAAAGCTATTAATTTGTAATTTAAAATATATTATTTCTATTATAAATGCCATCTTTAAGTATATAAATAGTTTGAATCCCCCAACTCCTTCCACCACCTCCCATACAAACTAAACTTTTTCATGAAATACTATACTACAATTTTCTCAGTACGTATAACTTTGATCGATCTAAGATTTTGTATTAAATCTTTAATTAGCATTGTTATCAATTTCAGGAAAAAACTAACCAATTAGGTTTACTCCTTCTACCCCCTCCCATACAATGTGGGACAATTCCACGACTTTGCAAAAACTCGATTTTCTTGAAAAGTGTTAATCTAACTAATCTAAAATTTAAAACACATCAATTGTATGGTAATTATAGTTGTTTCTAGAAAAATTACCAAAAACCCTCCACTCCTTCTACCACCTCCCATACAAACTGCACTTTTTCATGAAATACTCTAAACCAATTTTCTCAGTACGTATAAATTTGATCGAGCTAGAATTTTCTGATAAATCCTTAATTTGTATTATTATTATTATCGGGAAAAATTAACCGATTAGCTCCACTCATTCTACCCCATCCCATACAATCTGACATAAATCCACTACTTTGCGAAAATTCGATTTTCTTGAAAAGTGTGAATGTTACTGTTCTGAAATATAAAATATATCAATTTAATGATAATTGTAGTTGCTTCTCAAAATATAACTAAAAACCCTCCACTCCTTGCACCACCTCCTATACAAACTGCACTTTTTCATGAAATATTCTAAACCAATTTTCTCAGTCCGCATAGCTTTGATCAAGCTGGAGTTTTATAGTAAACCTTCAATTAGCATAGTTATTATTATCGGGAAAAATTAACCGATTAGCTTTACTCCTTCTTCCCCCTCCCATACAATGTGGCACAATTTCACGATTTTGCAAAAACTCGATTTTCTTGAAAAGTGTGAATCCAACTGATCTAAAATTCAAAAGATATCAATTGCATGGTGATGATAGTTGTATCTAGAAAAATTACCAAAAACCCCCCACTCCTTCTACCACCTCCCATACAAATCGCACAATTCACTAAATCCAATGCACTAAGTTTCTCAAGTTACCTATTCAGTTTTTCAAGCTTAAATTTGGTGTAAAATATTTTTATAACTACTCTAGCATGGTGTGAAAAAAATTAATTTAGTACTGTCATCCCTTCTATCACTCGCCACACAAAAATTCTTGAGATTACAAAAATTTCGATTTCATCGGTAGTATCATATAATGGGGCTTTACGCACAATCGAAGTCCTGTTATGTTTTTAAGCTTAATGTCATTTTATTTGGGCTTTTTTTAATTAACACAAGCTACAACTATTCACATGTCCTTAACACGTATACATATGATCTCGATTCACGGGTTTGATTTGATCACGAGCCTCTCCTATTCAAATGCGAGTATCATGCTATCATTCTTAATAATTTATGGTTCTGACTCCAACAAAATATAAAACATTGTGTTCACAGAGCCATTAAAGTAAGCGGATTATATATCCCATATAATGTATTACTAACTACATTCTCAAAAATTGCTTATTAATGCGATTTTTATGCGGACGAAGTCGCGGGCGTTTGCTAGTCTCAAATAAATTCAGACTCAATGACAATGTCAGGCTGACGAGACATTCAAAACCACTTAAGGAATATGCACATCGTACTGATTACGGACAAAATGAACCTATTAACAGATGCTGTACCTCCAATAAATAAGCTGACATATAAACTGAGACTACGCTCCGTTTTATAAGGTCCCCACATCCCGCTTGACCCTTCCACCAGTGTCTATCATATATATATATGTAATATCAAATTGTGTTTAATTAATTAAGTTAAATTTAAATATATAAGGATGTATTAAAATAAATTAAATCAAGCAATCTATTTGTATGTAAACTATCTTGTTATGATTAATAAATAAATTAAAAATTAAATTTTAAGTGCCAGTTCTGATATTCACATCATATTCATACCTCTCTTTACATATCTAGAAAACGGCTCACTTATACAATGGGTTTCAGGCCTGATATTTACACTTTATCAATATCTCTCTCTTTTCGTACCTTAGGCATAACTTTTTATGTATGATTCAGGTCCTATTTATGTACATATATAGTATGTTTTATACCTGATTTTGTAAATGCGCAATAAAAATTTTATTCAAAATTGTCCTATAGGGTGGGTGGGGGATCGGCATCTAATAGACACCTAATAATAATAATAAGTCTTCATCCAAATATACTAAAATAAAATAAAATGAAAATTATTAAAAAAAAGTAACAATTTATTTTGCAACAATTTAAATTGTAATTTACTAAAAGAAAATAATTCTCATAAAAGTAAAATTTATTGGCTATGGATAAAATATTAGCATGAATTAGAAATAGATTAGAAATTAGCACATTTTTTCAATTGTCCGTTTTCACCAATCTCCTTTTAAGTTGCCATCTGAACAGCTGTGTATTTTTAGAGGAGCCAGTGCTGTCAATAAAATATAACTTACCTTAAGTGTTACAATTCAAAACGAAAAAAATTCAACTTATTCATGTCCGACCAAACAGCCTTCTGCGAAAATAATTTTTTCCATGAAATGAAAATTTAGTAATGCATATCTCGTCGAAACATTAAAATCATGCCTGCATCCGCTGTGACGAAATCAGACTTTTAAATTTTATATTATCGACATATAAAAACAGTTATGATTTTGCTATAATGCAATCATGTTGGAAAAGATATCAAAACCATAACTAATTTTTTTGTGACGACATAAATACTACTACTATTATACGAGATTAGTTCTCTGCTGGTGAGATTTTTTCTCGGCCTTAGTGTGGAAACGATCGCTTCGCTTTTTTGGCTTCACGCTCAGGACCATGAATCTGTCGGGAGATTCGATTAAATTTTGAAACTCAAAGTTTCATATCAATAGCCCTTGTAGTTAATAAGAAAATTATTGTGAAATTCGGAAAATTATTGTATCTTGAATTAGAACTTTACCTTACCTTTTTAACAAAAACTTTCTGATTCAATACATTTCAAGCCAGAAAGCCATGGATGGAAGGACAGACGTCAGTATTTCAGCTTTCTAAGTGACTATACGAACTTTTGTTCAATTCGTTTTTTTTTTGAGTCTTCTTTCTTGGCATTACAAAATTCGTTGATGCAAACTTTTCATGTTCAGTTCTCTAAAGTATAAATATCCTATTTTACTAAAGACCAAAAAATTTCACAGTATTTAGCTCAAACTACTAGGATAACTAAAACACCAAGACTGTGCCATTCCTCGTGTTCTATTCAAGTTTTATGTAATGGTCTTTTTTGCGGTCCAATAACATGGAAAATTCGAGATTGAATTTTTTGTATTTGGAGACACTAAGATGCTCACTCGTATCCTAGCCCTTAGGATATTTCTGAGTAGAATTTGTCTTAATCAACGCTAAGTTCTGGACTCAATAGTAAGGACGTTGTTAGATCCATTTAAGTATATATTAAGTTGCTTCTATTTCTTGTATATTTCTTCGGTTGTTTTCTAGATTTTATTTTTACTAGCAATTCTGTGTGAATGTAGTAGCTTCTGGCTATATTTCGAATCGAGGTGTAGGTAGGGGAGAGGAAGGCCAACTATAAGATTCATTGCATTCGCCATAAGATAAAGGCACTTCTTTTCGTATATCATAGAGCCAAAACAGAAAAAGAAGACCTTACTGTAGCTAAGGATTTTTAAGGTTGCCGTCGACGACTCTAGTTTCACTCTTATCGCAAAAGAGACAGTCCATGCCGAAGGCAATGTATTTTTTTCCCTTATTTTTAAAGTTTTTTTTTTTAAAGTTCTTATATGAAATTATTTCCGGTTTTTTGTTTCTTTTTGTACTTGTTTTGTCACTGGTTCCATTTGCTTCAGACTTGTGTATCGGGCCATTTTAATTGCTTATTGCAGTCTTTTCTGTGTTCCTATTATGGGAAAAGCGATTGTATTATTTTTTTCTTTTTTCTTTGTGGAAAGTGTACTCAAAACGTAATATGGTGTTATATCGTATAGAGAATTGTTTTTTTTGCTTCTACAGAAATAAAATTAAATAGTTGAATTTGCTATGAATATTTATGAGATATTTCAGAAAATACTTCTTTTTTATTTATTACTTTCTATTTAAATTTAAACAAAAAAAGCTTCAAGGAAAACTGAAATCAATTTTTTGAATGGCTCTAACATTATAAAAAAGAAAAAGTTTGCCATACATCTAAGTGAATCGGTTAGTTTAAATTGGTTTGCTATATTTGAATGAATTCTTTTCCATATGTAGTTTGAAGTGCTCAGATTGGACCCATACCTTCTATAAACAAAAAATATTTAAATAGTACTGTACTAATTTCAACTTATTTGCGAATTTCTCAGTATTGAAATTAAATTTGGACTGCCAGTAGTACTTATTATGATTATTTGTGGTCAATTGTGATCGAAATTATTATGGTACAAAAAAACCGATAAAATTTTGCGGATTTATCTGAAAGTTGAAATTTAGGAGTTTTGTTATGGCCCAATAATGTATGTATAATTCGAAATATTGTCAAAATAAATAGTAAGTAGGTTTGATGGTGTAGATATAGCTGACAAAATTAAAAATGATGATAGTAGATCGTCTCAAAGTTCCTTTTTTCAACCGCTAATATCAACGTCGATTAAAATTTAATGAAAACGCCACAATGTTAAAAAATAACAAAATCAACAAAGTACTACTAATATCCAATCTAAAAGGATAATTTGATAGCTCTCAATTTACATACATGATTTAAACTCACACAATAATGCAACAGTTTCTTAACCAAATACACCCTTCATTTCTCTCCATCCTTCACAGACTGTAGATTTCAGATTTCTATACATCCTTCACAGACTATAATTAATTTGACATTATTTATCTGAGACAATAACAACATCAAATCCAGAACAACAGGCAGACGGATGATCTTTGAACTCAATCAAATGTCCTAATAGCCCAATTTCACCCCCAACACTTCCATCACTCCTTCCATGCTGACAATTTACATCATCAAGTTGTAACTTCTCCGTAGGCAACAATTAACCCCATGTCATCGTAAGCATTCTGGGAATATTGCACCAGGTTGACACATAACGTCGATTACAGAACTGATCATCGTTTGTTACGAAATTGCATATCTCTTCCCGGTAGCACGAGTTCATGATGATGGCCGGGAAGATAGTTTAGGCCATATTCAAGTACATAAGATCCACACACGCTCATGTCAAATTCAAGAAGACGACAAGCAATTAATTACAGTCGTATCATCATGGAGTTCAACGATAGCCATTATAGACAGAGTTGGCTTCTTTCGAAGTATTTTTCTTCGACAATATCCGCACAATTCAATTCCCTTACCTGTGCACTTAACTCTGTACTCGCGATTCCTCGCAAGGGTTCAACTTCAGGTTAGATTTCTATTAATTATGCAAATCACCACATTTACGACTGTCTACAACGTTATCGTTCCCAAACATTCGCAAAATGGTAATAATTTTCTTCTCCCCGATTTTATACACCCCCAAGATTTTCACCAACTCCCAACTGTATAAAATTTTGCAGCACTTTCGTTCACTTCTAACACAATTAAGAGGGAATTTGAATTTTACAGTGTTTCAAATGAAATTTAAGTGATTTTCATTTTCCCGAGGGCTTGTGCAATATATGGCATGTTACAAGTGCAAAACTATAGTGTACTCTTGGTCCTAGCTAATCTGAATCTCTAGAAATAATATGGCAACATATGTATGACAATAAGATAATGCAGTTGTTGTAAAGTATTCGAACTAGATACATTTTGTACGTCATATATTTTCGAAATCTTTAGATAGAGTTTTCATTGGAATACAATGATTTTTGGCTTACTTGATTTTGAGTAATCCCTTTGGAAAAGTTTATGGCACATGTCAGAGAAAATTTCATTTTCTAGATGTTTTTTGAGTTTGGGAAGAGGTTATGGTGTGCTGATGAATTTCACTGAATATGTCGACTTCTTCAGAACTTTTACAGGGAGCCAAAAGGCCCGAAAAGGAGCATAGCATCAAAATTATTATTCGACAGCAGAATACGAGTAGTAATACTCCTTAACTCCATTTCGTACGTTGCTTAGAAATCCTTTTGAAAAGTATATATAAAAGGAGATTTGAGGAAAAGTTTTATCTGTAAGGCTGCTTGTGATGGAAGATGATGTTAGCAGTGTGGCTTGTACTACTGCCAGAAAGATGAATTTAGAGCAGCATTGAGTGTAATAAAAATGAATTTTAAATGAATTCGCAATGCAGAATAATGGCAAGAAATTTTCCAAAGTTAGGATGTTATTAAAGTTATTTTATTATACATATAATCACGTGGGATTCTTGCGGTTTTCTTCAGGGAAGTTAAAGTTTACATAAATTTAGTCTCATGGTCAGAAACAGCTGGTTTTCATATAATTGCAGGATATATTTTACATATATATTTGAAAACTAAAAAATAAGTCAGAATAAAATTGCAATTTTACTGTGTGTGTTTCGTTTGATTCCGGTTCATTTCAGCATTTTATTCAAAATGTTGTACAAAACTAAATACGATTTTTGATATTTGAAAAAAAAAAATGTTTTCTCGCGTTTTATGTCTGTTTGTACGCCGCACAAAGGTTCAATTTCGCAATCTGAATAAAAAAAAGTAAAAATTTTGTAACATCATTTCAACCGAATAAACCCTGGAATATTTACATTTATAATTAGAGATATGCTGAGTAAGGGACAGGACATTTAGGTATAGCATAAGTCAGTTGGTTTTTATTTTAGTATGGTGCACATTCAAACTTGTGCAAGAAAATTACTCGTATCTTTCTGTGTTTATTGATTTGGAGAGGTAAAATAGTTTTTTTTATCAATTATATTTTATTATATTATATTTTTTTTTATCAATTATACTTATTTTGACCAACAATTTTTAAATTATTTAAATTTATAAAAATGCAAGTCTCATAATATTAATACTTATGCATTTAAAAGAATATGGGTACTACAATTACAAAGTTTAAAGGGTTAAAACTTTCACGGTTGGTTTGAGTTGGGCAAGAGACATTTTTTTCTTGAAACTATTTGTATTGAAGAAGTAGAAAATTCTAAACCCGTCTGCGTATTCTTGCGCCTTCGGTATTTATT
This sequence comes from Chorisops tibialis, assembly GCA_963669355.1. NCBI lineage: Eukaryota > Metazoa > Arthropoda > Insecta > Diptera > Stratiomyidae > Chorisops > Chorisops tibialis. The sequence goes on along the minus strand of OY770263.1, from coordinate 161,642,172 downwards.
GAATATCAACGGGGTTACTTACTTTGGAATATCTGATTTATATTCTAGACTTATATTTATTATTATTTACTTATTTAATATAAGCAAACACATGCACTAGTGTTTCGCACGAGCACATCTGCTCCTGTACTTTGCACGGGCATTTTGTACGAAAAGGAAGGATATTTAGTAAAACACCCACTGAATTGTTATTGCTGAATAAGTCAAAAATAAACTGCCAACAAGTCGAGCGCAACTTCATTATTTTTGGGACAAGTTGAGGATGCATGGAAAATAAATATGCAGGTTAGAGTGGTTGAGGAAGACTAAATGGAACCCTCTCTAGGGCAGGGATGATGTCAATTTAACTTTTAATTGCGAATACGATCAATAGCTCCAATACATGTAATCAATATTTCATTCGTTTAGGAGGGGTTATAGTAAAGGTGGGTGGATGTTAATTATTTTTTAATTGATTGCTTGAATCATGTCCAATATTCTCTGTATAGAATGTTAGTTTTACAGACAAAGTTTCATAAGATTTTCATAAGGCTCGGTGTATTTTATATTCACGAAATCAAACATTTATATAGGAGGAGGTAGAAAAGTTAAGGGAATCGTTAAATTGGTGATGCAGTTTTATTTCATTTCTCTTGTAAAACGATCGTACAAAATTTTAAGTTTGTAGCTTTTAATTTGTTGGTTATTAGTTCATTTATTGTAATTGGTCCGAATCATTCATATGGGATGGGGTAGAAGGGCATGTCTGATCTCAAAACTTTCGACACAATTTCGTTTCAACTATTTTCAAAAGTTTTTGTGCAAAATTTTAAATTGATAGCTTTCAATAGTTAGGTGATAATTGATTTATTAAAAATGGACCAAAAAATAATTTTGTATGGGAGGGGGTAGAATTTTGAAGGTATTCGACCAGTTAATATTTCTTACTTTTAGGGATTTTTATAACCTAGATGAAATCTGAGAGTATTTTGTGTTTGCCTTACCGTTTGTAACGCTAAAAAATAACGCTCGCACAGAGCCGCCAAGGGTACGAAAATATTTGTTGTCGCTCAAAAAGTTACAAACCTCCCCCTCTACTTCTACCATCTCCCATGCAGAAGTCTCTATTCACTGTTAGAAAGAATTAGAGATGATATATTTTCCAGTATATTAAAGTCATTTCCATCTCATCTAGAGTATCATATGATTGGACCTTAAGCCCAACCCTAAAAAAATCACTCAAACTTTCGACATTTTTGCTTACCAACTCCCTCCACTTACACCTCCAACTTAAAATTCGTACCAAAGTTAAAGACTATGTAGATATACAATCTGAAATATTTGATATTTGTACTAAGTTTTGAGATTTTGGAAAGTGCGCTATTTAGTAAATGCTCCCCGTTCTCCCCTACTACTTGTTACGGTTTTTCCCCGACTGGGAAAAAACGTGTAGTACAATTAACCCCTTGCACCTAGGGGCGGAACGCAGCCTGTCCGGCCAACCCTCGAAGAAGGGTCGTAGGTGCCAGTGGCTCTTAGTTTAGGCCGCGGTTCTTCCTATTTTTCTCCGGACCGAACCACAAGTCCGAAGAAAATCGTCACAAAGAAAAAAAACGCGATGGGGCTGAAAAGGACGTTCACAGTAATCTTTACACGAAAATGACGACTAAGAAAAAAATGGATTTCGGCTCTATAATTTATTTAATCTGTCCAAATTGCCAAAGAAACCTTCTTCGTACCAAACAAAAAAAATTACTTGGTTTTTTTTAATCGCTGCTCGTGGGGGCCCTGCTGCTGATCTTCGTTGCGCCGAATTTTGCTGCGTCGAATTCCCATTATTCAGTATCGACGTCGAATCACGTTTTTGCTCTTGTTACGTCAAATTTTGGTCGCTCGATCGTCGTCGTCTCGGTTTGCCTCACTGCTATTCCCGTTGTTCTGTGTCGACGTTAAATCACGTTTTTGCTTTTGTAGCGTCGAATTCTGGTCACTCGTACCGTCGTCTCGGCTTGCCTCACCGCTACACTAATTTTTCACTTTTGTACTCCAAGAAAACCTACCGACTTGTGGCACTGACTACTCTATGTTCTTTTGACCGCAAAAAATATACGTTTTCTTTTTATGAGATTTTTCGCACGTCTCGTCTTGATCCTGGTCACTAGTCAAAGAGGGCGAGCCCGGCTTGGTTTCCTGTCACCAAGCTTCGTGGCGGGATTCTCAACGGCTTTTTCTTGGCCTTGACAGGCTTTAATTTAAACTCTGGGCCGTTGAACTTTCTTTGTTCAATCAAGCCCATTTACTTTTCCCCCTTAAATCGTTTATTTAAGTGCACACAGTAGTTGTTTTGTTGGTATTTGTTTATAACAAAACCTCCTACCAGAACCTTTTCGGAGTTGGTTTTCGCGGCAACTTTTATAATTTCCCAAATTTCTTATACACAAAATATTTCCCCTTTTTCCTCCATAGTTAGGAATAAACATGGCCGCTACTACGATCAGGAATTTTGTGACATTTCTCGTTTGTTTACTTTCGGTTGATTCGCCAGTTTTTGCGTCGTAGGGAGTTGATGTGTAGTTGATGGTTTTGTGCGCGGTAGTTTCTCGTTTGGTGATCGCTAGAGTTTTCCGCGGTGGTGTTGTGCAAGTTATCTCGAGTGCTCCGCCGGCGTTGTGTGTGCGGTGTCCAGATGGGGAATTGGACCTAATATGCAAGTTCATTCCCTGGTTTGGTGCCGGATGGCGACGCCACCATTCATCAAGGATGTTGTTCGTCGATTGACCCCCCAGTCAGATCGCTGGTGCCGTCGTCGATAAAGGAGGTCCACATACCAGCTAGGGTATAGCCTAGTAGGTTGTGTGTTGGTCTTTTAATGCGAAGGTCATGAGTTCAAATCCCGGTCGGCGCAATTCATAATTCCTGCACATTGCCTGCTTGGATATACCTTGGTCACCTTGATCTAAGAAAATGAAAAATTCGTAGAAAGAGGGTTGTGCGAAGGGCTAACAACCCTTCCACAATAAGCATTGAAAAATGTTAAGGAACCTGAATATCAGGAGGCCAAGGTCCGATTTGGGCTGTAGCGCCCTTGTAGATGTAGACATACCAGGTGAGATTTAATTATTGATACCGTCGTACGTTTTCATGGGGCTTTCAGGTTTCTCCCGGATACTCCGCCAGCTTTGCGTTAGATAGTAAGGCGGAGGATTGGCGTAAAATGTCGGTCAGTTCTCCGTTCTGCTGCCGGACGACGTTGCTGCGATTCGACGATTGTTTTCTGCTTGCCGTAGAATTAAATGTGTTCAGGTAGGTTTACAATCTTTTAAACTACTTTAGGTTATTAAATTCTCTCGTTCTTGTCAGCCTTTCATTTATCCCGACTTGTTTCGTTCTAGGTGCAAAACTCTCAGAGATGTGGAAGGTGCCACTCGAGGGTTTGCCTAACCGTAATCAAAGTAAGTAGCTAATCGAATCCAGTATCTGCGTGTTGTTAACTCGTTGCTTTTCGTTTTTTCAGAAAAGCTCGATCTTCATTACGGTGGGACCGTAACATACTATTATGCCCAAATATCATATATTATTTGTATTTATCTAGGATAGATTAATAAGTGTTCCAAGTTTCAATTGCATAGCTTAAAAGAGTCGAGATATTCATTTTAAGTGTTTTCTTTACACCCTCCCGCCATCTCCTGACTCTGCCCTTACAATAATTAGGATGTTTCTCAGCTGATTCTGGTGGATCTACATGCCACCTTAAAGGCCCCAAAATATAATTATTTTTATGGTAAGTAATTTGAAGATAAAATCCTTAAAAAAAAAAATCGGCCGACAATTTGTTTTTGCCCTCCCTTTTCGGACCCCAATGAAAAAAAAATTAAAGTATTTTTAAAATTTGTTCCACAAACTCATCTACATATATCTTGATTTTCAGCTTCCTAGCTAGATCCATGGTTGAGATATTTGAATTCTTAATTTTCGGTTTTAGCGCTTCCCCCGCCTGCTCCTTAACTCCCACATTCCCCAAAATGAGGATCCGCCTGAGATCCGCAACTATCTACAATCCACCCAAAAGTTAACTTTCTATCTTGAAGGGTTTGGGAGTTAATGTGCGTGGTATGGAGGCTTAATATACAGGTGGTGACTCTAGCATCAACGTAAGTATGTAACTAATTATAATGCGAAAAGGCTTTAGTTGGTTTGATTAATGTTTTCACAGTGCATTTTACATTTAAAAGAAAGATTTCCGTATTGAACACTGTTTGCTTTATTTTGTATGACGTTTGGGTTACCTTTATCAAACTGCTGTTTAGACTTTAGATTAGCTAAAACATTATAACATTGATCTTACAAAAGTGAAAAAAAAATTTATTAAATCAGATACTTTGAAATCGATAATTTTCAAAATTTTTTTAAGTTATTACCACCGCCTTTTCACAACATGTACAAATTAGATAATTACTTTGTAGTTGATACCGGTGTTTTTAGCTTTTTGATTATCAGTGTGACATTTTAGCACCATACAGAAGCCAATAGATCCACGCACTTCTATTCTCGTTTGGCCTAGAGTATAATTTTCCAAAAATCTGTAATAAATATCGATTATATTGGTTTTCTTCACTTTCTACCTCTTAAATATAAAAATTTAGGGTTCAGTTCAACATTTTACTACAATTTTTGGAACAGAAATGAAAAAATAAATAAATCGTTATATCTATAAATATCCTGCCATTACCACACTCTGAAAAGAAATCAACAAAAACTGACAAATTTTATTATCGTTCGATCGAAATCAGAGTGTGTGATTCGATTGAAGGCCCGAACAAACACACAAACAAACAAAAAAAACCAGATCATTTTTATTAGGCCCATAAACTTTTATACCGTGTAAATAATTTCCGTACGCGTCTTTTTGGCCACCAACCCTCTTGCACGTCGTCGCATCACAACCCATAAAACTCAATTAACAGACACTTTATCCGCCTTTTATGAGCCTACTTAATCCTTTTTAGTACGACATTAAATTTTTAATCGACCAAAAAAAAAAAACATAGAGACTCGTATTTTTCATGACTACTTTTTCAGTGAAATATATACTCTCCAGAAAATCAATAGTTTTGTTGAATTCTAATCGAATTTTGAAGATTCTTGTCGGAAATTGTAATGGCTAGTAAGATCGTTGAAAATCTGCTTTGGAAAAGGGCCAAATATTAAGGATTGGCGCAGAGACTGTAGAAAGGGATGGCGCACAAAACGATAGAGTTTCCATTTAAATCCAACTTGAATGACCACAATTTAGAGGAAGACTTTAGCCCATCCAAATCAAACGGTAGTCACCCCTACGTTACATGTGAATAGTCTCGTCCTATTCACAATGCCGATACTTTCAACGTATAAATACATTAGAGTGTATATATGTACTGTATACATAATTCTGATAGACCCCAGCAGAATCCAGGACTAGTCTATTATTAGATTTGCATAAAACAAATCAATCAGGGTAAATTCAGATATTCATCGAAGTAAACCATTTTCTGACCCAATTCGATTTATTTCGGTTCGTTTATTTCAAATCTTCTAAAACTTGGCTTTCATCAATTACTAAAAAGCGAAATAAAATGATTCTGAGTATTGAATGATGTAAAATGTCTGAATAAAAACCTGCCAAGTAGTGAAGGAATTTGTTGAATCTTTAATCTATAGATGTTATACTTTTAAGAGAAGAAGTTCAATTTAAGGTGGAAGTGGGGGATTATAGCAAACTTCCGTTGCAAGTACGTTTTTCCAAATGCTTCCTTTCCATGATGATAGCTTCCATAAATTCAAAGAAAAGTGATACTTATTTAAATTTATGAATGGTGTTCAATTTGTGTGAAAAGAGATAAAGGAATTTTGAATTGATCGGCTACCAGTTTTTAAGGAATTTATTTAAATATTATGTTTATAACGATTTGTTCATGCTTTTACAATTTAATGGGAGGTGGCGGAAGAGTAGTTGAACTTCATTATCTTTTTTTTTCTATTATGTATTATCTTAATTTTATTACAGAAAAAATGAAGGTAGAACATTCAAGAAAATAATTTTTATCTAATCGAAAAAAGTAGCTTTGGTTTAATTCATAAACTCTCTGAATGTGAGATGAGCCTTTTCTAATTTTTCGATGCCAAAGATGAGGAGGATTGGAATGAATCAATTAAACATTAAATAGTTTTTGGTTTAGCGGAAATCTATCAAGCCTACAATCACAATATATATTTTCATAGTTTTTCTCCAAATTTGATCCAATTTTCAAATAACTTTTCAAGTATTTAATTGATTTACGGTAATAAGATAACACACCCATTGGTTAGTATATATGTTCGTTGTTATAATAATATAATATAATATAATATAATAAATCTGATAATCACTACCAATTTTTCAGTTAATCGAATAATCTCTAACCTTTCTTATTATTGCTATATGATATATACATAAATAAATTACTATTTTTTAGAAACCTATTAAGAACCATCTGTCGTATCACTTTCAGCCAATTCTTCAATTCGTTCTTCCATGAAATTATTCTATACGAACATTTTCTAGTCCTTAAGCGAAAATGTAATAAATCAACACCAAATCCCAGAAAAACAACATGTATACCGCACAATCGAAAGTACTTAAGTAATATGTAATAATATTTTCCTTTTCTCTCGATAATTTTTTCATAAATACAAGAACAAAAATGTCTTCTAATACTGTAAACATCATTAGCAAAAATGTCAGAATATTTTCGGGTTTTTCGTTTTATGTGTAATTCCTTAAAACATGCGATCTAATCTCATTTGTCATTCAACAGAGTTTTACTTCGGTTTTTCTTCTTTTTTTCGTATTTTTTCCGTCGAATTTCGTTTGATTTATGTGAATTAGAATCATCAGCTCAGCTTTACTGTCAAGTTAAGAACGATTTTTTTTTTGGTATTTTTCAAGAAATTCGAATAATTTCCTGAAATAATGTTTGATTACATTTTGTAAGGCTGTCGAGCCTGTTTGTTTGTCGTATTTATTAAGTGTATTACCAGTGTGTTTGTGTGATTGGGTGCAATTAAGGAATACAGGGTGGAAAATTTTGAAAATTATTCATTGAGTTATTAAGTTACAGTCATTTTTCTATTTTAGGTCATCATGATCATATCCGATTAAGAGACTTATACACTATAGATGTTTCAAAAAAGTAACAACATGTTGAGCTGGCTTGAAAAATTTGTCGAAAGTATAATAATAACAGTACAATTAACGCTAACCATTTGTACTGATACACTCACCCCTCATACAAGTGAACATTCTTCTAAAAAGCTAGATTAGTTAAAAACATTAAATTAACCATATTTTTATACTCTAGATGAAATCTGAGAGTATATTGTTTTTGCCTTATCGTTTGTAACGCTAAGAAATAATGCTCGCACAGAGGCGTCAAGGGTACATAAATATTTGTTGTCGCTCACAAACCTCGATTCCGAGTGACCGTCTGTCTGTCTGTCTATGCGTCTGTCTACAGCACAACTCTCGACAGCATTTTTAGCAAATATGTAACTTTAAGTTCGTGAATGGGCTACATCCTCCCATTCCTTCTACACCCTCCCATACAAATTCCATGAAATTTCGAAATATAAAGAAATTGATTTTTCTTTGAAACTATTAAAAATATCCACTTAAAATTTGGGTCAAAGTATTATCATAAAGATGTCATTAATAAGACAGAATATTGATCCGATCCTCTCACTCCTTCTACCCCCACCCATACAAATGGACAATTTCGAAAAGACGAAATTTTGCCAGAATTAATTCTACTATAATTGAAATTAGTTTTAAAAAGAATTATCAGTTTCACCTCATTCCTTCTACCCCATCCCATACAAATTTCACGAAATTTTCAAATTTAAATTAAATTAGTTTTCTACGAAACTGTTAAAGCTATCAACTTGATATTTTGTACAAGGTATAAAAATAGAAATATCAATAACGAGAAAAAAATTGTTTTGATCCTTGCACTCCTTCTACCCTCTCCCATACAAATGCATAATTTTTGTTAAATGCATTTTATCGATTACCATTAAAACTAAAAAAAGTACAAACTTAAAATTTTGCCAGAAATTTTTTTTAATAATTGCAATAAATGTTAGATAAAATTATCAGTTCCGCTTCACTCCTTCTACCCCGTCCCATATAAATATCTATATTATAAATTCAAGAAAAGCATTTCTCCTTCGAATATATGAGAGCTATCGACTTTGAAATTGAATCAAAGCACGGTGATAAGGATGATGATAAGCAGTTTCAAAATCATCTTAAACGCTCCACTTCCTCTGACACCTCCCATACAAAAGCCCCTGTTTCAGGAAAACTATGTCCAATTTCTTTAAAAATAACGAAAACGAAAAACTTTAAATTCAGCACGAAACATTTTGCATGCCATGGTCAGTGTCATGTATGAAAAATACAAACCTCCCGCTCTACTTCTACCACTTCTCATGTAAAAGTCTCTATTCATTATTCGAAAGAGTTTGAAATGACGAATGTTTTGGTATATTAAAGTCATTCCGATTTCATCTAGAGTATCATATGATTGGGCGTAAAACCCAAGCTGTTATGTTTATACTCTAGATGGAATCTGAGAGTATATTGTGTTTGCCTTACCGTTTGTAACGCTAAGAAATAATGCTCGCACAGAGCCGCCAAGGGTACAGAAATATTTTTTGTCGCTCAAAAACCTCGATTCCGAGTGACCGTCTGTCTGTCTGTCCGTCTGTGCGTCTGTCTACAGCATAACTCTCGAAATCTATGATCTGTAGTGCTAAAAATTTTTGTGTGTCATTTTTAGCAAAAAAGTAAGGTCAAGTTCGTGAACGGGCCAAATCGCTCCACCCCTTCTACCCCCTCCCATACAAAATGACACAAATGCGCAATTTGACAATAAACGGATTTGCTCGAAAAGTATAAAAGCTATTGGCCTGAAATTTGGAATATATTACTTCTATGATAATATCAATCTACCGTATAAAAATTGTGCGTGTCCTTCTCCTCCTTCTACCACCTCCCATACAAACTGTAGTTGTCATGAATTACTCTAAGCCAATTTACTCAGTGCGTATAAAATTTAGCGAGCTGAAATTTTGCACTAAATATTTATTTAAAATTGTTAGTAAGGCCAAAAAAATTAGACGATTAGCTTCACCCCTTCTACCCCCTCCCATACAAAATGGCACAATTTCGCGATTCGACTATAAATGGATTTGCTCGAAAAGTATAAAAGCTATTAGTCTGAATTTCGGGATATATTACTTTCACAATGATTTCAATATACAATACTAAAATTATTTGCGTCCTCCCTCTCCTTCCAACCCCTCCCATACAAATTACACTTTTTCATGAAATGCTCTAAGACGATTTTCTCAGAACATATAACATTTATCGAGCTCACATTTTGTGATAAATACTTATTTAGCATTATCTCTAAATATTTGATTAGCTTTACTGCTTCTGCCCCCTCCCATACAATATGACACAGTTTCACAACTTCACAAAAAATATATTTTCTTGAAAAGTATGAATGTTATTGGTCTAAAATTTAAGAGATATCAATTTTATAATATTCCTAGTTATTTCTGAAAAAATCACTAAAATCCCCCACTCTTTCTACCACCTCCCATACAAACTGCACATTTTCACTTCATCTAACACACTAATTTTCTCAGCTCCTATTCAATTTTTGGAGTAAGCATTTTGTATAAAACATTTTTATAGCTACTTTAGCATGATGGGGAAAAAATTAGTTCAATGCTATCACCCCTTCTAACACTCCCCATACAAAATTTCTTGGGATCACAAAAAATTCTATTTCATCTAGAGTATCGTAAGATTGCGGTTTACGCGCAATCGTAGCCCTGTTATGTTTTTTTATTATAATTGCAACAAATATTGCGTAAAATTCTAATTCGTTTCACTCCTCCCATACAATTTTTTTTTATTATAAAATTTTTTTTTTAATTTCAAAAATTTACTAAATAAAAATCAATTTATATTCGAGTCTGTTAAAGCTACCACAATGAAAATTAGTGCTATGCTGATAAATATGTTTATTGATTAGTAGTTTAAAAATTCGCGAGAATGCTCCAAGGTTTAGGTTGTAGAAGGGAGGAATGGGAAAAGAACCACATTGCATATGGATTATCTAGTGGGGTGTGAAAAATGTGAGATAGATGCTACTCCTCTTATGGTAGCCACTTGTTAGGTTTGCAAAGCAAAACAGTACAAAAGCGTACATATCAGTACTGGATCAACACTTGACACCAATAAATGAAAAGATCCAAAATAACGTTCTTAGAAATAACTGTTAACATCATTTAATTGACATATTTTAAATTGCATATCAGTAGGATTCACACTTTTTAGGAAATTCGACTTTTTGTAAAGTTGTTGAATTGTGTCAAATTGTATGGACGGGGGTAGAAGGAGTGAAATTAATCGCCTAATTGTTTTTTGGTCTTACTAATAATTGTAAATAATTGTTTAGTGCATAATTTCAGCTCGATAAATTTCATACGTGCTGAGTAAATTTATTTAAAGTATTTTTTTAAGTGATGGAAGGAAGGGAAGGACTCAACTAATTTTTATGCAGTAGATTGACATTATTATAATCCATATTTCAGATCAATAGCTTCCATGCTTTTTGAAAAAATCCGTTTATTTTCGAATTGCGAAATTTTGTCATTTTGTATGGGAGGGGGTAGAAGGGGTGAAACTAAATGTCCAATTTTTTTTCGTCTTACTAATAATTCCAAATAAATATTTAGTGCTCAATTTTAGTTCGATAAATTTTATACGCACTGAGTAAATTGGCTTAGAGTATTTCATGAAGAAGTATAGTACAGTACAGAAGTACAGTTTGTATTGGAGGTAATAGAAGGAAAAATTGTTATATGGTAGATTGATATTAGAATAAAAGTAATATGTTCCAAATTTGAGACCAATCGCTTTTATACTTTTCGAGCAAATCCGTTTATTGTCAAATTGCACAATTGTGTCATTTTGTAGGGAAGCGGAATAAGGAGTGGAGCGATTTGGCCCGTTCACGAACTTGTTCTTACTTTTTTGTCAAAAACGACGTGTACAAAATTTGAAGTTTCTAGATCAACGTGTTCTCAAGCTAGAGAGGACATGGACGGACAGACGGATGGACATCCGGTTTTGAGATTTTTGAATGATTATATGAACTATATATTCATAATTGTATTATTCATTTTTTTCTCCGAGCCTTATTTCTTAGCGTTAAAAACCTTGTGGCAATTTTATAATATTCTCAGATTTCATCTAGAGTACAAAAATAAAATGCGGGACGCATACGCAATAGTAAAAGACTTAAACAAGTGATATAAGCCGAAAACCAGTCTCTGCAAAGACGCAGAGGGTAACATCATCAAATATACGCAAGAAATCAAAAAGAGATGGGCTTCCTACTTTGAACATCTTCTACATCGCACCCCATTAGCACCGATCACGACAGACAACATCTCAATTGAGGTCTCAACTGACGAAGAAGAACCATCATCGGACTACCCACGCTTGCCGAAATCAAAGTAGCCATATGTGACAAAAAACTAAACAAAGTGCCTGGAACTGACGAAATACCAGTTGAACTTCTGAAAAACAGAGAAAACTGTATCGCTGTGTACTACACAACATGATATGAAACATTTGGACAGAGCAAATCATACCCGACGATTCGTGAAAAACATCAAATGTTCAATTTACGAGAAAGAAGACTAACTCTGTTGTGAGAATTACAGTGGAATGTCATTGTTGTGTATGACCCATAAAGTACTTTTTTTTTAATAAGTGTTAGGTGGAAATCTTGAAAGTCACTACGGGGAACGTGTACATACCTTGTAGTAGTGTGGGACTTAAACCCACTAAAATACCTCCTTTGATCAAAACCAATCATTATGATCGACTAACGATTTGTTTATCAATTTTATAAGATCCAGTGTGTAGGAAGATTATTATATTAATAATAAATTCCCATAGAAGTTAAGCCAGCAGCTCATGCGGTTTGATTCTTCGAAGTCGACGGATGTTGTTTTCGACGTTCAATTGAGCTTGCTTCTTCGTATTTGCATGTGTTTGCAGACGTTGGTTGTGCTTTATTGCATATATCTTGATTTCTTCTGTAACAAATTGAATTCGCAAGACGCGGTGTAAGTCCTTGTATCGAACATAACATGGAACATTAGAATGTAATAAACTGGACACATTCCACGTAGAACTTTATTGCTCAAGGATCAATAATTGATCCTAAACTATATAATTTATTCCTATACGACTTTCCTCATGTTACAGAAAATGAGTCACTAGCTTCAATTTACGCCGATGAAACAATTATATATTCTTCATCTCCCGACTCACGAATAGAATATTAATATTAGACGTCATCTGGAAAAAATTGATAGGTATTATCGTACCTATGGCATAACAATAAATCCTACTAAATCATCAATGAAAGCTAAGGTGTAGCCTAGCGTGTAGCATGTTGGTCTACAATGCGATGGTCGTGAGTTCAAATCTCGGTCGACGCATAATTCCAGCACTCTTCCTGCTTGGGTACACCTTGGTCATCTTAATCTACGAAAATGGCTAAGTTTTTTTGGCCTGACTAATAATTCTAAATAAATATTTAGTGCACAATTTCAGCTCGATAAATTGCATACACACTGAGCGAATTAGTTTAGAGCATTTCATGAAAAAGTGCGCTTGTATGGAAGGTAGTGGACGAAGGGGGTAGACACAAACATTTTTTATACGATAGATTGATATCATCATTAAAGTAATATGTTCCAAATTTCAGATTAATAGCTTTTATTCTTTTTGAGCAAATCCGTTTAATGTAAAAATGCGAAATTAAGTCATTTTCTATGAGAGGGGTTATTAGGGGAAAGCGATTTGTATTGTTCACAAACTTGACCGTACTTTTTTGTCAAAAACGACATGTACTAAATTTGATGGACAGATGGACATCCGGTTTTGAGATTTTTGAGTGACTATGTGGACTTCTCTGTCATTCATTTTTTCTCCGAGTCTTATTTCTTTGCGTTACAAACTTTGTGGCAAACTTATATTACTCGCACTGGTGAAATTTTTTTTAAACTATTTTCTAAGATCTCAAATTGAATAAAAATATTATTTACAATTTATAATAATTTAAACTTTTAGTTTTAAGCACATTTGAAATCGGTGCAATTTGACCGGGCCCATGACCTATCACATAATTTTTATAATTTTGAATTTTATTGATTTAATTTTTCTTTTTATTTTTTTCCCTTATGTTTGGTTTGTTTTTATTTTAATCTTGGTAATAGTCAGATTTTATTCTATTTATTAAAAACTGTTTGTTATTATACATAGTAAGATTATACGATAAAATTGCTAGTAGTCTGCTGAAAGTAATCTGTAGGCTGAATAAATAAATAAGTATACCTAAATCACAAAACTTTCTCCTCTTCTAGTACCAGCTCTTATATAAAAGTTACTCTTCACTATTCGAAAGAATTTGAGATAAAATTTACTCGAATGATGTATATTGACATTAAACTATTTCCCATTTCGTATAAAGTATCGCATGATTGCCCAATTATAGCTCCGTTATGTTTATACTCCAGACTAAATCTGATAGTATCATAAGTTTGCAACAAAGTTTGTAACGTTAAGAAAATAGGCTCAGAGAAAAAAATGAATGATACAGAAATTTGTATTATCACTCAAAAATCTCAGAACCGGGTGTCCGTCCGTCTTTCCGTCTATCCGTCCGTCCGCCCGTCTGTCTGTGGCCTCACTAGCTTGAGAACGCGTTGAGCACGTTGTTTTCAACGAAAAAGTGAGACCAAATCGATCCATCCGTTGTACCCCCTCCTATACAAAATAAGTCAATTTCGGAATTTTGCAATAAATCGATTTTTTCAAAAAGTATGAAAGCTATAGATCTGAAATTTATAATATACTAGCAAACGCCCGCGACTTCATCCGCGTAAAAATAGCAATAATAAGCAATTTTTGAGAGTGTAGTTAGTAATACATTATGTGGGATACATAATCTGCTTACTTTAATGGCTCTTTGAAGAAAATGGTTTGTATGTTGTTGGAATCAGAACCATAAATTATTGAGAATGAAAACATGATACTCCCATTTTTATGGGACAGGCTCGTGATCAAATCAAACCCGTGATTCGAGATCAATTACTTGTTGAAAAGCGTTAAGGACATGTGAATAATTGTAGCTAGTTTTATTAAAAAAAAAAAAAACAAATAAAATAACATTAAGCTTAAAAACATAACAGGACTACGATTGTGCGTAAAGCCCAACCATACGATACTATGTAGAGATGAAATCGAAATTTTTGCGGTGTTAAGAAATTTTGTATAGGGAGTAGTAGAAGCGGTGACAGCATTGAACTAATTTGTTTCACATCATGCTAGAGTAGCTATAAAAAGGTTTTGTACCAAATTTAAGCTTCAAAAATTGAGTAGGTACCGAGAAACTTAGTGCATTGAATTTAATGAAATTGTTCAATTTGTATGGGAGGTGGTAGAAAGAGAGGGGGGGTTTTTGGTGATTTTTCGCGAAACAACTAAAACTATCATGCAATTGATATACTTTAAATTTCAGATCTGTATCATTCATACTTTTCAAGAAAATCGAATTATTGTATAGTCGTGGAATGTGTCTCATTGTATGGGAGAGGGAAGAAGAAGGGAAGCTACTCGGTTAAGTTAATATTACTAATAATGCTAATTAAGGATTAAGTCCAAATTTTTACCTCGATGAAATTTAAATGTATTGAGAAAATTCGTTTAGAGTATTTCATGAAAAAGTGCGGTTTATATGGGAGGTGGTGGAAGGAGAAGGGAGTTTCTGGTGATTTTTTGAAAAGCAACTATAATCATCATGCAATTGATATATTTGAAATTTCAGATCAGTAACTTTCAGACTTTTCAAGAAAATCAAATTCTTGCGAAGTCGTGGAACTGTGTCACATTGTATGGGAGGGGGTAGAAGGAGTGAAGCTAATCGGTTAATTTTTTCCCAATATCAATAATAATGTTAATTAAGGATTTCATTCAACATTTTAGCTCGATGGAAGTTACACGTACTGAGAAATTTGGTGTAAAATAATTCATTAAAAAGTGTAGTTTGTTTCAAATAATTTGTAAACCAAAAGACTGTATTTATAATAGAAATAATATATTCCAAAATTCAAATTATAGCTTTTATGGTTTCCAAGAAAATTTGATTAATATATACCTAGTCCTGCCATAAGTTCTGTCACATAATTTTTCACATTGGCAACAACTTTATTTTATGAGTGACATTTCAATATCGGCCAGTTTTATAAACGTCATAATGTTGTTGACAGTTGATGGTCATTTAAAGTGTGTTCGTTAACGTGTGAAGATGGAATGGGGTGTAATAGAAAACCGAACTGCAGTGATTGCACTACATAAGTGTGGAAAATCCGCGAGTGAAATTTTCAAGTTGTTGTGCCCGTTAAAAATAACGCAAAGATTTGTGTATCGTGCGATCCAGAGATATAACGCGATCCAGACTATTGAAGATCGACCTCGTTCTGGACGTCCGCGTGATGTACGTTCTTCTGCTGCCATCAACGCGGTCGAGAGTCGAATTCGTCGAAATCCGCTTCGTAAACAACGAATCATGGCTCGAGAGATGAACATCTCCACCCGAAGTATGTCTCGCATCATAAAATCTGACCTCGGGATGAGTGCCTTTCGACGATCAACGGGACATTTGCTGACTGAGCAGTTGAAGCAAATTAGGAGCACCAGATCGAAAGAGCTCCTTCGGTGGTACGGCAACAACAAACATCGAGAAATTTTATTTACCGATGAAAAAATTTTTACGGTGGAGGAATATTTTAACCGCCAAAATGATAAGGTGTATGCCCACAGCTCCATAGAAGCCCGAGAAGTTGCCACTAGGGTACAGCGAGGACATCATCCAGCATCAGTCATGGTATGGTGGGGTGTCAGCTACGAAGGGGTCACCGAGCTTCATTTTTGCGAAAAAGGCGTAAAAACTGCAGCGAAAATTTATCAAACGGACATCCTGGAGGGATGTGTGAAGCCGCTGAACTCTACGCTATTCAACAATCGACATTGGGTTTTCCAGCAAGATTCTGCGCCAGCCCACAAAGCTCGAACCACACAAGCGTGGTTGGAAACCAATATTCCACAGTTTATAAGGGCGACGGAATGGCCTTCTGGGAGCCCAGATTTGAATCCCCTGGACTACAAATTGTGGGCGGAGTTAGAGTCCATGGTGTGCACGAGACGACACCCAAATATCGAGAGCCTTAAGCGATCTTTGACAGAAGCAGTAGCTAATTTTCCGCTAGAAACAGTGCGTACTGCTATCGATGACTGGCCCAACAGATTAAAGAGCTGTGTTAAGGCTAAAGGCGGCCACTTTGAATAATTTGTTGCTTATTTTACTTCCATTAGTATGCCA
This sequence comes from Chorisops tibialis, assembly GCA_963669355.1. Classification (NCBI taxonomy): domain Eukaryota; kingdom Metazoa; phylum Arthropoda; class Insecta; order Diptera; family Stratiomyidae; genus Chorisops; species Chorisops tibialis. Next base: position 161,625,643 of record OY770263.1, on the reverse strand, counting down.
AAATAAAATATATTTTCTTTTGTCAAAAACTCTTTTTCATTTATACAAAAATTGCCCATATACGTGTGACAGAACTTATGGCACGACTAGGTATTTTGAAAATGAGTCACTTTGTATGGGAGGGGGTAGAAGGCGTGAGGGGAGTTAAATGACACCAAGTGCAGATTTCATTCCGATGAACACCTAACAAACTGAGCAAGTTTCATTACAATCGGTTCAGCCGTTTGTGCGTGAAAAGCGGTCGGACAGACAGACAGACAGACAGATAGACAGACAGATAGACAGACAGACAGACAGACAAAAATTTCAAAAATGTGTTTTTATGCTTAGTTAGTGCTAAAATAACTCAAGAAACTAACTTATAGCCATTTATAAGCAAATTACAGACAGACACTTCAGTTATATTACTATGTGTAGATTATTTCTACGATAGCATCGATCGACAATATAAAAATTATTTTAATAGCCTCACTCCTTCTATTACCTCCCATACAAATGAAATACTATAAACTAATTTTCTCAGTACGTATAAAATTTATTGATCTGATATTGAGCACTAAATATTTCTATTCTTTCTACAAAGGCCCTGCAGCCCGGGGACTTGATCTCCTGGCCTTCAGGTTCATTAATATTTTTCATTCTTTATTGTGGAAGTGTTGTTAGATCTTCGCAGCTACTACCACTACTAAATATTTATTTAATAAGATCGAAAAAAACATCATCATTTACTGATTAGCTGAACTTCTTCTACCCCCTTCCGTTCAAAGTGACACATTTTCAGAACTTTACATATGTAAAACCGATTTACTTAGAAAGTATGACTGTTATCGGCCTGAAATTTGGGGGACATCAATTGCATAATCTTCATAGTTATTACTGAAAAAACACTGAAAACCCCCTGCTATTTCTACCACCTCCCATACAAACTGCACAATTTCTCTAAATTCATCATTTTCTAGAAACCTTTCAAATTTTTGAAATTTAAATTTTGATTGCACCTCTATCATGATGAGAAAAAATTAGCTCAATCTGGTCACTTCTTCTACCACTCTCCCCACAAAATTACTCAAAATTAACAATTTTCTCTTTCATCTAGAGTAGCGCATCATTGGGTTTTACGCCCAATTGTAGTCCTCTTTTTTTACCTAACTTTGGAAGTACTTACTTACTTACGATGGCGCTACAGCCCAAATCGGACTTTGGCCTCCTGATCAGGTTTCGAAACGGGTGTGTTTTTTCCGAGGATGAGTTGTTAACACATCGCCCAACCCCCAACTTGGAGGGCCATATTATTATAGTGCTAGAATTTTTCTGTTTCATTAGCACTCGCGCCCATCAGTTCAGCAAGTCAAGTCCGGATGGACAAGACCAGGATCCGGTGGCTACCACGAGGAGGTATGATGAGCACAATTGATGTGTATATGACAGTTACAACACTGGGCGTCGCCTAATGACTCCGATCAGATGCCTACCCTGTCTATACCCATCCAACCACCAACTTTGGAAGTGGTTCATAATTATTCTGTAGAATTAATATAAATAAAATAATATTTATTCTAATTGCTTATTATCTATATTTATTTATGTATTCTAATAATAAATCCGTTCGATTCAAAACAGTACCGCATCACTTAAGACCTACTGAACACATTTTGAAGAGATTTTCACCAATAAATTGCTTATTAGTAGATTCTTAAATTGGGGTATTCAATTTTAAATGGCGTTACAGCTCAGAGTGCTCATATTATAAAGCAATCTGATGGAAAAATTTTGTAGTAGAAAGTTGTAGAACCCAAAAAAATTATCAAATTTTTTCCGTATAAGTTTTATTCCTATGACCTATAATTATGGAGATAAATGTCCTCTTGTTGCCGTCCGCTCGTTTACTTTCCTCTAACTCAAGCTAAAACTTAAAATTTTGTACAAGTTATTTTTGCTCAAAAGGTAAAGTTAAGTTCAAGAATAGGCTAATTTCTCTCATACCGTGTACCCGCTCTAATACAAAATGTTAGAAACTACTAAAGTTACTGACTTCATACTTCAAATGAAATTCTTTTTTGCTCAGGTCTACCAAATAAATATTATAAGAATATCTCGACTCCTTCCCAACATTCAGTTAGAGCACGTTTGACTTTGAAAATTGCGAATTGTACGGGAGTTTTTAAAAGTGGTGAGCTAAATTTCTCTTTTTGCGCTACACACTGATGCTGAGCCTCTTTGACTTGATAATGACTGAGAAAATGAATGGATTTTATTTCGTGAAATTTTGCGATTTATATCGGAGGTGGTAGAAGAAGCGCAGGGATTTGGTTAGTTTTTACATATATTGAATTTTTATTTTGAATCATTTATAGAGGGAGCTATAGTACTAAAATAAACATAAAAGGACTACGGTTGCACGTAAAGCCCAATCAAACGATACTCTAGACGAAACAGACATTTTTTTGAGATCTTAAGAAGTTTTGTGGTAGAGGTGGTGAAAGCATTGAACACATTGTGCTAAATTATCTATAAAAATGTTTTAACCAAAATTCTCCAAAATTGAAAAGATCTAAGATCTAGCTAAGAAAACAAGTCTATTACATTTAGTGAAAATGTGCAGTTTGTATGGAAGGTGGTAGAAGGAGTGTGGGCTTCTTAGTGATTTTTTAGAAATACTGTAAATGCTATGCAAATAACTCTTTTGAATTTATTTATTTATTTATTATAACAAGATAGTTTACATAATAATAAATTGCTTAATTTAAATTATTTTTAATGTATCCTAATATAGTTAAATTTACCTTAAATAGTTAAACACAATTTGATATACTTATTTGTATGATATATGATAGGCACTGGTAGAAGGGTCAAGGGGTGTCGTGGGGACCTTATAGAACGGAGCGTAGTCTCAGTCAGCTTATTAATTGGAGGTGTATAGTATGCGCTAAATTTGTTAAATACTCTACAGTATCTGTTAATAGGTTCATTTTGTCCGGAATCAGTACGATGTGGATATTCCTTTAGTGGTTTTTAGTATCTCGTCAGCTTGACATTGTCATTGAGCCTTAATTTATTTGAGATATGGTCAACCTTAATATCGCCATTCAAAACATCTAAGGTAAAACAGGATGTGAGCATAGTTCTTCTAGAACCAAGAGGTAAATTATTTAATAATTGGAGCCTAACTGTGTAGGGTGGAAGGTTTTCAAAGTCTTTAGGATCATACAAGTCCCTGAGAGCAAAAAAAAGGAATTGCTTCTCGATTGACTCTATTCTGTTGCTGTATAACTTGGACAAAAGGGGTCCCAAATGGGACATACATATTCCAGAATAGGGCGGACAAGAGAATAGAATAAAGATTTGGTAACTCATACATTCTTAAACTTTTTCGCTCTTCTCTTATTGAACCCAAGAGCATCAACATTTACACTTTTCAAAAAATCCTTGATTTGTAAAGTTATGAAACTGTGTCACATTGCATGAGAGGAGGTAGAAGGAGTGAAGTTCATCAGTTAATTTTTTCGATTTTAATAACAATGCTAATTAAGTATCAACTGCGAAATTTCAGCACGGTAATTGTTATACGTACTGCGGAAATTGGTTTAATTTTTTTCTTGAAAAAGAGTAGTTTGTATGGGAGGTGGTGGAAGAAGTGAGATGAATCGAATAATGATCATACCATACATCACATTTTCAATGAAAATAATATATTTCAAATTTAAATTTTTTTGATCATATAGTTTCCAAAAAAATTTGGTTATCGTTAATTTCTGAAAATGGATCTTTTTGTATTGGTGGGGCGATATGGCCTGTTCACGAAATTAACAAGTGCTTTTTCATCAAAAACGACGTGTAAAACATTGTTGCGAGCTAGAGGTTCGCCGATTTCAAGTAAAACACAATTCGTTTAAAAATAATAGATAATTTATTATTCGCAGTCTTTTTACTTAATTTTCACGTTAACTTAATTCGCCTTAAAATGCACTACCGATATTTCGCTTTCTATCGCTTTTACTACCGTGGCGTTCAGATGTCTCTGATTCACTAACTGGCTGCTGACAGCTCCGTGCTTTTTATAGCAATTTCCCCTTTTTCTAGAAGCTTCGGTTGTGGATGCTTTCGACTATTCTAGATGATTCTAGATGGCACTTTATAGCTTCTGTTGCGGATGATTTCGGGTGTATGTCTCGACTATTCAAGTTCCGTCGGGTGTTTGCTAGAACGTTCTAGATGACGTTTTACACAGTATGGGATACTGATCTTGTATTTTCCAGAAATATCGGCGGTTTTCCAGATCCATAACATTACCCTCTCCTTAGTCCCTGTTCATCCCGAACAGAGTCGTTCACTTCCGCAATGGCACCGTGGTACTTTGTTAGTCGGTCGAGATGTACCACTTTCATTTTAGTACGAGGTTTTTGATGTAGTTGAATCCGATAGACGACATCATTTAACCGGTTGATGATCTGGTAAGGGCCTTCCCAGTTTTGCTGTAGTTTCGGAGATCTGCTCTTCTGTCGTTTGGGATTGTATAACCAAACTAAATCGCCCTCTCGGAATCCTGACGAATTCGCCCGTTGATCATACCTCGTCTTCATACGGTCGGTCGCCAAATCAATTTTATCTCTGACCAGGTTATAAATTGTCTTTAGTCGACATCGAAGATCCGAGACGTAATCTTTAGCATTGGTGGGTTGGTCTGGTGGCACTCCAAACATTAGTTCCGCAGGGACTCAAATATTTCTTCCGAAAATGACTAGGGACTGAGTTTCTCCTGTTGTTGAATGCACCGATGTTCTATAGGCCATTAAAAATAGAGGGATGTGCTGGTCCCAGTCCTGTTGCCTCTCGCTGACGAGTTTGGATAGGTTTGAGTTCAATGTCCTATTGAAACGTTCCACCATTCCATCGGACTGTGGGTGTAATGGAGTTGTCCTCGTTTTGTTTATTCCAAGCATTTGGCACACGTGTTTGAATATTTGAGATTCAAAATTGCGCCCTTGATCGTAGTGTAGTTCACGTGGAGCTCCGAATCTGCTCACCCAGTTGGTAACAATTTGCTCGGCGACGGTTACTGCTTCTTGGTTCGGAATTGCGTAAGCTTCAGGCCACTTGCTGAAATAATAAATGACCACTAGAATGTAGCGATTACCATTTTCTGATTCCGGAAATGGTCCAGCAATGTCCACAGCAATTCTCTCTAATGGGACTCCCACATTGTTTTGTTGCATTTCTCCCTTTGATCTGCGGTGTGGGCCCTGACTCGATGCACACGTAGTACATTTACGGCACCAGTTTTCGACATCATCTCGGAGGTGGATCCAATAGAACCTTTCTCGTATCTTTGCCAAGGTTCTATTTACACCCAAATGCCCACCGGAGGTACCTCCATGATATTCCTTCAAAACCTCCTCGACTTTACAATGCGGGACGATGGTTTGCATGTGATACGACTTTCCGTCAGCGTTTTCCCATTTCTGTTTTAATAATCCGCCGTCTAGATGAAGGGAGTTCCATTGTGCCCAATAACACTTCAGGGTTTCGCTGAATTGTGAGATGTCTTTCCACTCAGGTCGTTTCATTTCGTCCTTCCATGCCATAATCGGTGAAATATCTGGATCTTTACGTTGAGCATCCTCCAGTTCTTGCTGATTCCATCCATTCTTTGGATCGGTCGTTATCCTCTGAATGGTTTCTCCGGCTTCTTTTCCTTCTATACGGAAACAATGCTTGCAGTTCGGTGGACAAGGACGACGTGAAAGCGCATCGGCATTACCGTGGATTCTTCCTCTTCGATGAACAATTTCAAAATCGTAGGCTTCGAGCCTTTCAATCCATCTGGCTACTTGGCCTTCGGGGTTCTTAAACTGAAGTAGCCATTTAAGCGATGCGTGATCCGTTCGAAGAAGGAACTTTTGACCATAGAGATATTTGTGAAAATGTTTCGTTGCTTCTACAATGGCTAATAGCTCTCGGCGAGTTACGCAAGAGTTCCTTTCTGCTTTTGAGAGTACTCGGATGTAGTATGATAGCACTCTCTCCTGCTCGTCGATCTCCTGTGATAGCACTGCTCCGATACCGACATTGCTGGCGTCAGTATCTATGATGAAACCGTAACCTGGTTTTGGGTACGCCAGAACTGGGGAGTCGCAGAGTTGGTCTTTTATTTTCTCAAATGCTTCCTGGCACTGTTGACTCCACGTAAATGACTTTCCTTTTTCCGTTAACTGATGCAGACATTTCGCCGTGTTGGCAAAGTCTTTTACGAATCGACGGTAATATGTCGCTAAGCCTAGGAAGCTGCGCAACTGGTGTTTATCACTCGGAGTAGGCCAGTTTTTCACCGCCAGTATCTTCTCCGGATCCGTCTTTACGCCATCAGCTGAAACGATGTGACCTAAGTACTTGACATCTGCACTAAACAAAGTGCACTTTTTCGGACTCAGTTTTAATTTTGCCGCTCGCAGTCGCTGGAAGACTTCCTGCAGATTTTTTAGGTGTTCATTGAATGTTTTTCCGATAACGATCACATCATCTAGGTAAACGAGACAAGTTTTCCAACTCAGGCCACGCAAAACGAATTCCATCAGTCTTTCAAACGTAGCTGGAGCATTGCACAGGCCAAATGGCATTACGATGAACTTCCACAGTCCACTGCCGACAGAGAATGCTGTCTTCTCTCTATCTTTTTCATCTATCTCCACTTGCCAGTAACCACTCTTCAGATCCAACGTTGAGAACCATTTAGCATCGGTCAGGGTGTCCATGATATCGTCGATTCTAGGTAGTGGATAGCTATCCTTTTTCGTAACATCATTCAGTCGCCTGTAGTCCACACAAAAACGGGTACTGCCGTCCTTCTTATTTACCAGCACTACTGGCGATATCCACGGGCTCTTTGATTCTTCGATGATTCCCTGATGCTCCATAGTTTTGACCATTGAATTGACTTCTCCTTGTTTCGCTAATGGTACTCTTCTTGGAGATTGACGTATCGGTGTAGCACTTCCGGTATCTATACGACGTTTCACTAAGTTTGTTCTGCCATAGTCGTCATCACCGGTGGAAAAGACGTCGCTGAATCCTTCGATTAGATCTACTGCTTGCTTGTGTTGTTCTCCTCTAAGGTTACTTGACTGAAGAAGTGTTGATGTTACATTGTCATTCCTTCTTGGCTTATTTTTAGAGGGTACGTCATGTGGTTCTGCCTTGTCGGTACTCGTCACCGCCGATATTGGTTCACAGCTGCCAATTACATCTCCTTTCTTTACGCTGGTAGTGCTGTCCGCAACGTTCAGGACTCTTATTGGTACCATCATCTTCTCATTCCTTTTTACGAGCGTTTTTCCTAGTATTAGACTTCGTAATGCAGGTGTCGTTTCCGGTTCTGTGAGGTAGAATCGGTCGTTCCCGGGATCACCATCGAGCTCTGCCCAAATAACATTCTCGAATGACTTTGGTATATCCGCATCTTCGCACAATACAACTCGTAGCTTTGTTGTGTTGGAGGATGTTATTTCCATCGGGATTTCAATATTCCGCCACTTCATTATTCGTTGTCCTAAGTCCAGCTAGATACCGTGTGGTTTCAGAAAATCCATTCCGAGGATACACTCATCGGTAATGTCAGCTACCACGAATACATGCGAGAAGGTCAAATCCCCAAGCTGTATGTCACGAGCTATTTCTCCATGGACCGTTGTAGTTTCTCCTGTAGCAGTGCGAAGTGCATACTTCTTGGTATTGTGAAGCCAAGTACGATCTACGAGGTCAGATCTTAGCACTGACCGTGTTGCGCCTGTGTCGACTGTTATGATGCAGTTTATTTTGCCGACTCGACCACTCATACATAAGTCGTTTTCACAACGATGTAGTCGAGAAACTGCGATGATGGTTCCGGGGGCGTCGATTCTACCAGCCAACTTCTGCCCCATGAAGTTGGCCTTTACTCGTTTCCCGGACTGTCATTAGGCGAAGCGTGCTCTCGTGACGGTTCGCCCCTTCCTTCTCTTTGTTTAGCAGCGCAGCCGGAACAGTAGTTGATCGCTTTTCTGGGTTTGCGGCAGTCACGTCTTAAGTGTCCTGCCTGTCCACAATTCCAGCATCGGGGAGCACCAGATCCTTCGCTCCACTTGGTGTACTCGGCTTTCTGACACACACACTCTTCTACTATTTCCCGAGCTCTATAGTTACTCCGCGAGCTTTGCTTGGCAGCTTCGAATGTCAGCCCATATACTAAGGCTTCGCCGATCGTTTTCTTACCTGCCAGTTTTAACGCCTGCTGCAGCTCTCTGTCCTGTACAGCATTGTTAAATGCGAACACAGCTGTATCGTTGCGTTGCTCGGTTTGCGCATTAGGCAGCGATAATAGTGTGAGTCGTTCAATATCGCGTGCCAGCTCTTGAAGTGTTTCACCATTCTTTTGGGCTCGGTTGTATAGTTGAGTTTTGTAGATCTCTCGCATGTGGTCACTGCCGTAATGAAGATCCAATGTCCGGACTAACGTTGAAAAATCTTGTTGTTGCTCATGCGGAATCGTTTGAAGAACTTCTGCTGGTGGGCCTCTTAACGCCAATATAAGAGCCGTTCCTCGTTCCAGATCATTCCAATGGTTGTTTCTTGCGGCGGCCTCAAATTGGGTCTTACAAATAGCCAACGGTGTTTGTCCATCGAAGATTGGAGCTTTGAGACCCTTGTGCGTAACGTGTTCTGCCTTGATGACTCCAGTCGCTTTGACGTTATCGAAGTCTCTTTTTAGGCGTTCGACTTCTTCTGCAATCCCGGATGTCTTTTCCGTAATTTGCTCTTCGAAGATTCGAAGTTTCTTCTCTACGTTTTCTTCTATTGCCTTACCCATGGTGTCTATTTTATTATTTTGTAGCTCCAATTTTTGGTTGAGGTCCTTTGAGGTTTGAGCTAATTTCTGATTAATGTCCGCAGATTGTTGCTCTAGTTTCTGATTAATGTCCGCAGATTGTTGTTTAATGTCCACTGAATGTTGCTCTAATTTGTGATTAATGTCTGCTGATTGTTGCTCTAATTTCTGATTAATGTTCGTTGTCATAGCTGATTGTTGATCCAATTTGTGCATCATTTGTTGCATTAACTGTGTCAGAGCATTCGATGCACCAGAACACTCCTCTGCACGAGTTTCCTCGATTTGGAACTCAAAACTATCTGCATCCTCACCCTCAGCCTGCAGTGTCTCGATCATACGGCTGGCAAGTTCAGACTTGCTCCCTGTCGTAGATAACTCGCGTCTACTGAGCTCTTCCTTCAGCTCCGTTACTTTTAAGTCCTTTAAATAACGCGGCATTTTCACTATCGATTATTTCAAGTTTTTCCGCGATTCGATTTCACAAAATTCTCACTGTCCGTTCGAGAATTTTGGTTTCACTTTTTCGCTCTCACAAAATTACATGTTCGAGAATTTTAATTTCACTAGCGATTTTTAACCCGAATTTATCCTTGAAATCCCACTCTTCTGACACCAATTGTTGCGAGCTAGAGGTTCGCCGATTTCAAGTAAAACACAATTCGTTTAAAAATAGTAGATAATTTATTATTCGCAGTCTTTTTACTTAATTTTCACGTTAACTTAATTCGCCTTAAAACGCACTACCGATATTTCGCTTTCTATCGCTTTTACTACCGTTGCGCTCAGATGTCTCTAATTCACTAACTGGTTGCTGACAGCTCCGTGCTTTTTATAGCAATTTCCCCTTTTTCTAGAAGCTTCGGTTGTGGATGCTTTCGACTATTCTAGATGATTCTAGATGGCACTTTATAGCTTCTGTGGTGGATTTTTTCGGGTGTATGTCTCGACTATTCAAGTTTCGTCGGGTGTTTGCTAGAACGTTCTAGATGACGTTTTACACAGTAGGAGATACTGATCTTGTATTTTCCACAAATATCGGCGGTTTTCCAGATCCATAACAATATTAAATCTTTTTAGCTCAACGCGTTTTCACGCTAGTGAGCCCACAGACGGATGGACGCACATTCGGTTTTGAGATTTTTGAGTGATTACATTATCTCCCGTATAATTCACTTTTTCATTTGTCTGAGCCTTATTTCTTAGTGTTACAAACTTTAGAACAAACTTATAACACCGTCAGATTTCATCTCGAGTAAAATAATTAAGCAGTTCGCTTTTTTCTAGTTAGGAGTACCGTGAATATAAATAAAACAATTAGTGCTAACAAGGACATAATTCTTTTGAAGATGTTCTGCTAAAACAATCCATTCCCCAACTCCATTTCAGACTTGAAGTCTGAAATAAAAAAACATAACAGGACTAAGATCGAGTGTAAGTCCCAATCATGCGGTACTCTAGATGACAAGAAATTTCTTGATTTAAAGAAATTTTGTATCGTGAGTAGTAGAAGGGGTAACTGCATTGAACCAATTTTTTCACATCATGTTAGAGTTGCTATTAGAAGTTTTTATTCAAAATTTGAGCTTCAAAAATTTAATACGTACTGAGAGAATCAGTGTATTGGATTTAGTGAAATTGTGCAGTTTGTATGGGAGGTGGTAGAAGGAGTGGGGAGTTCTTAGTGAGTTTTTCAGAAACAACTATACACATCATGCATTTGACATGTTTTCAATGGGAGATCTGTAGCACTCAAACTTTTCAGGTAAATCGACTTTTCGAAAAGATGAGAAATTATGTTATATTGTATGGAACGGGGCAGAAGGAGTGAAGCTAGTCATCTAATTTGTTCGTACTAATAATTCTAAACAGATATCAAACATCCAACCGCAACAATCCTCTATTAGGGACGATCCCCCAGATAAGGAAGAGATAGTTTCCGCCATTCGGTCAATGGCGGGAAGGAAAGCTCCAGGTATAGATGGACTACCAACCGAATTCCTCAAAGCGGACCCGGAAATAACTGCCAATATAGTCCTTCCACTCTTAACTGAGGTGTGGAATGAAGGAAGATATTCGACTAAATGGAAGGAGGGCATCATTGTGAAAATTCCGAAGATGGCGAACTTCAAGATTGTGGCATTTGACGTATCAAAAATTATGGCTAATGTAATTCTCAGTAGGATTAGTGATGTCGTCGAAAGCACTCTCGAAGTTTATCAGGCTGGATTCCGTGAAGGGTCGTCTTGTACCGACCACACAAATACCCTACGGATAATATTAGAGCAGTCAGCTGAAATGGGTTCGCCACTACATCTCATGTTTGTGGACTTCGAGAAAGCTTTCGACAGCGTTAAGCGAGATTACATACATGGAATGCTTTGTGTAGGAGAGGTATTCCAGATAAGGTCATAGCTATGATTAAAGAATCCTACGAAGATGCAAGGTGTCGCATCTGGCATAAAGGAGAGCTGTCCGAGAGCTTTCTTGTGCAAACGGGTGTCAGACAAGGCTGCATATTATCACCAGCACTGTTTGTGGTGCTAATAAATGACATTTTGAAAGCTGCACTGGAATGTGGGGACGGTAAAGTTCTTCAAGGAGACTATTTAACATCTTAAGTCACCTTGATTATGCTGATGACGTGTGTTTGCTTGCACATAATCGTTCGGACTTAGAGTCAAAAGTTCTCTCGTTGCATTCTAAATGCAAAGAGGCGGGACTGAAAATATATGTGCGTAAAACCAAGTACATGCACATGGGTTCAAACGCAAGCACACTGATTATTCTTAACGGACAAGATGTGGAAGAGATGCAAGATTTTTGCTATCTCGGAAGCATTGTCAGCATGGACGGCGGAGCTGAAAAGGATGTTGACGCTTGGCTAAATAAAGCTCGTCAGGCCTTCGGTATCCCTTCCTCTTTCTGTAGGTTAAGAGAGATTTCCCTTCGCACGAAGTTGCGAGTTTTTGACGCTTGCGTCAAATCCGTGTTGTTATATGGTTGTACTACGTGGAAAGTGACCGTACCAAGAAACTTTCGTGAAGCAATGCCTCCGATGCATTTTAGGAATATTCTGGCCGAAAGTGATCTCCAACGACGAACTTTGGGGTACAACTGGCCAGACTCAAATAGGTATTGAGATTTAAAGGCGGAAATGGTGGTGGATCGGTTATACTTTGAGGAAACCAGAGCGAAACATCGCCAAACAGGCTCTGGATTATAAGCCTCAAGAAAGACGTCGGGTTGGTCAACAAGCGAGTAGTTGAGCAGGAGGCCAGAGGAATAAACAAATCGTGGCAACAGCTTAAGGCCAATGGTCATGATCGCGCCTTGTGGAAGAGAGTTGTTTCTGTCCTATGCCCCTATAGGGGGTCAATTTGATTTGATTTGAATAATTCTAAATAAATACTTTGTTCAAAATTTCACCTCGATAAATTTTATATGTACTGAGTAAATTGGCTTGCAGTATTTTATAAAAAAGTGCAGTACTTTTTATACCGTAGATTGAAATTGGCATAAAAATAATAATTCTAAATTTCATTTCAATAACATTTATACTTTTCGAGAAAATCGGTTTATTGTCAAATCTCGAAAATGCGTCATTTTGTATGGGCTGGGGTAGAAGGAGTGGCGCGATTTGACCCGTTCACGAATTTCACCTTACTTTTTTGTCGAAATCAACGTGTAAAAAATTTTAACGTTCTAGCTCAACGTATTCTCAAGCTAGAAAACGAACAGACGGACGGACAGACGGAAGGACAGACGGATAGACGGATATCCGGTTTTGAGATTTTTGAGTGATATTATTAACTTCGGTATCATTCGTTTTTTTCTCCGAGCCTTATTTCTTCACATTACAAACATTAGAGAAAACTTATAATACTCTCAGATTTAATTTAGAGTATAAAAAAGAGAGATGCACCCTGTGGTTAATTTTCAAGGATACTATTGATACCACAATTTGCTACAATTCCTGAAACAATGAATCAAATATTGACAGTGAACAGTTTTTTCTTTCTTTACCACAATCACCCTGAAGATAAGTACTCTTCACTGAAATTCGCTAACAAGAATAATGAAATACACTCAAGGATACCAGTGAGGATGATGGGAGCTGCTTAGACTGAAGATTATTGATGAGATACTTGGTTTACGGTGAGATTACGAGAATAAATGTGTTTTTTTTTCTGGTGGTTTTTATAACGTGTGTTTGAATTAGAACACAAAGTTTTCTGGCTTTGGAATGAATGTGAAAGGAGGAGGCTTCAGGCAAATTCAATTCGAAGTCTTCTAGTTCTTGATATTTGTATGAAGTGGTAATTAATATGAGTTCAAGAAGTTTTGTGAGTACTATTTTCCATGAAATATGGTGCATTCTGATTTATTAAGTGTGAATTTCGGATCATTATAAAACTGATTGACAAGTTAAGAAATTCAATAATAGTCATATAGAAAAAAATTGATTCGAAAAGGTAAAAGATAATTCTGGTTGATTGATTAATAACGGATAATCGAATAGTGTGACATAACTGATTAGTTGGGAACTTATGGTTATCGATTTTGTACTTACAAAATTTCAAGATAAGTACCTAAATCGCCGATAACTTGTAATGTATTTCTCGAACTTTGGATATGGAATAATTCCTTCTAGCGAAAATTTGCCCATAGTCGAGTTCGATTATGTGGTCTTCTATCGTTGCATGTTCCGCAATCGCTAGAAAATCTGGTTTCGTATCTCATTTCTTTGCATGCGTGATTGATGTTCGCTGAACTGTGTCGTTTGAACTGTGTGTCTCATTCGAAACTTGTTAAAACACCTGCTGAAAAATCATCTAGCGATGTTCCATCTTTAAATGTTGTTTCTTCATTATTCTCATATAGAGAAGTAGTTTGAAGCTAGATGTTTTTGACCATTCCAACGCGTTCAGATATCAGTATTGAAGCTGCACCGCGCCGTCTTGACAGTCCCAACAAAGAAGATATCATCGCTATTATGCGATTACGATATATTAACGGCACTCGAAACCGCTAACGAGCGATCATTACTTTTGTTTTGTATAAGCACGACCAATGGTCTTTCTTTTTTTTCTTCCTCTCTTAGCCGTCGGTGAAGTTAGACGTCCCAGCGGGAAAATCCAAAGTACTTCGAATGAAGCTTGTTTTAAGCACTCCTCCTTCACATACTGATGACAGTGCTTCCAAATCACCTTTATAGAAGCTAGATTGAAGCTTAACTATAGAGCGAAATGTCAGTTGCAGTTCTTCCTGATTTTATAACCATGAAAGTGCTCGCAAACCGCTTTGGTGGATACTAGATTGGAGTTCTTTGTTTATTGGAATTTTGTTGAGTCCCTGGAATTATTTTTATTGTTTTTAGGGAGCCATTCTCTTTTCGTACATACACCAAAAAAGCTCACGCATTTGTCTTTTGCGTGATGCAAATCGATCGGTGTAGAGTGCAGAGTAAGATTAAAGTGATTAAAATTGTCTTTAAAGTGAAAGTGAAAATCAAAATCAAGGTAAGTAATATTTTTATCTATTATGATGGTGATGATGATGCGATGGCGCTACAGCCCATATCGAGTCTTGGCCTTCCGTTTTATCTATCATACGATACATAAATATATTGTTATAGATCTGGCAATGATCTCTCTCAAATCTGCCAGAACTATTTAGAATATTCTTCCAACATGTAGAGGGCTTCTAGTAATTTCTCAAAGACACAGACAATGACACCCGACGCCATCTAGTAACTTCCAGAATAGTCCAGACGCAACAGAAAAACATACACCAGAGAAGGTTCGAGACTCGGATAAATCCATTATAAATAGCCAGAGCTCACGACAAGTTATGGAGTTACTGAGTGAAAGTTTCATGGAAAACACCTATCGGTGTAAATAAGCGAAAGTGATAGATTGCCGGTGTTCCTGGATTGTGCGAATTAAGTTTTTAGAGCGAATTTAGTGAAGTGATCGGGAAATTGTGTATAAAGTGCAATAAATAAATTATCGTTATATTTTAAAAACGAATTGCGTTTCTCTTGAAATCCCAGCGAATCTCTAGCTCGCAACAATTGGTGTCAGAAGTGGGATTTCAAGGATAAATTCGGGTTAAAAATCGCGAGTGAAATTAAAATTCTCGAACGGCTAATTTTGTGAGAGCGAAAAAAAAAGTGAAACTAAAATTCTCGAACGGACAGTGAGAATTTTCTGAAATCGAATATTCTCGAGTGCTCTAGTGAACAGTGACTTTAAAATCGCGGAACTAAAATTCTCGAACGGACAGTGAGAATTTTGTAAAATCGAATAATCTCGAGTGCTCTAGCGAACAGTGACTTTAATTAGCGAAGTAAAATCGCGGAACTAAAATTCTCGAACGGACAGTGAGAATTTTGTAAAATCGAATAATCTCGAGTGATTTAGTGAGCAGTGACGTAAATTTAAGTGAATTCGAATCGCGGAAAAACTGGAAATAATTGGTAGTGAAAATGCCGCGTTATTTAAAAGACTTAAAAGTAACGGAGCTGAAGGAAGAGCTCAGAAGACGCGAGTTATCTACGACAGGGAGCAAGTCTGAACTTGTCAGCCGTATGATCGAGACACTCCAGGCTGAGGGTGAGGATGCAGATAGTTTTGAGTTCCAAATCGAAGAAACTCGTGCAGAGGAGTGTTCTGGTGCATCGAATGCTCTGACACAGTTAATGCAACAAATGATGCACAAACTGGATCAACAATCAGCAGACATTAATCAGAAATTAGAGCAACAATCAGCTGTGACAACGGACATGAATCGGAAATTAGAACAACAATCAGCGGACATGCATCAGAAATTTGAACAACAATCGGTGGACATTAAACAACAATCTGCGGACATTAAACAACAATCTGCGGACATTAAACAACAATCAGCGGACATTAATCAGAAACTAGAGAAATTAGACCAGACTTCAAAGGACCTTAACCAAAAATTGGAGCTGCAAAATGATAAAATAGACACCATGGGTAAGGCCATAGAAGAAAACGTTGAAAAGAAACTTCGAATCTTCGAAGAACAAATTACGGAAAAGACATCCGGAATTGCAGAAGAAGTCGAACGCCTAAAAAGAGACTTCGATAATGTGAAGGCGACTGGCGTCATCAAGACAGAACATGTTGCGCACAAGGGTCTCAAGGCTCCAATCTTCGATGGACAAACACCGTGGGCTATTTATAAGACCCAATTTGAAGCCGCCGCAAGAAACAACCATTGGAATGATCTAGAACGGGGAACAGCTCTTATATTGGCGCTAAGAGGTCCACCAGCAGAGGTTCTTCAAACGATTCCGCAGGAGCAACAACAAGACTTTTCAACCTTAGTCCAGACATTGGATCTTCATTATGGCAGTGACCACATGCGAGAGATCTACAAAACGCAACTTTACAACCGAACTCAAAAGAACGGTGAAATACTTCAAGAGCTGGCACGCGATATTGAACGACTCACACTATTATCGCTGCCCAATGCGCAAACAGAGCAACGCAACGATACAGCTGTTTTCGCATTTAACAATGCTGTACAGGACAGAGAGCTGCAACAGGCGTTAAAACTGGCAGGTAAGAAAACGATTGGCGAAGCCTTAGTATATGGGCTGACGTTCGAAGCTGCCAAGCAAAGCTCGCGGAGTAACTATCGAGTTCGAGAAATAGTAGAAGAATGTGTGTGCCAGAAAGCCGAGTACACCAAGCGGAGCGAAGGATCTGGTGCTCCCCGATGCTGGAATTGTGGACAGGCAGGACACTTAAGACGCGACTGCCGCAAACCCAGAAAAGCGATCACCTATTGTTCCGGCTGCGCTGCTAAACAAAGAGGAGGGAGGGGCGAACCGTCACGAGAGCACGCTTCGCCTAGTGACAGTCCGGGAAACGAGTAAAGGCCAACTTCATGGGGCAGAAGTTGGCTGGCAGAATCGACGCCCCCGGAACCATCATCGCAGTTTCTCGACTACATCGTTGTGAAAACGACTTATGTATGAGTGGTCGAGTCGGCAAATTAAACTGCATCATAACAGTCGACACAGGCGCAACACGGTCAGTGCTAAGATCTGACCTCGTAGATCGTACTTGGCTTCACAACACCAAGAAGTACGCACTTCGCACTGCTACAGGAGAAACTACAACGGTCCATGGAGAAATAGCCCGTGACATACAACTTGGGGATTTGACCTTCTCGCATGTATTCGTGGTAGCTGACATTACCGATGAGTGTATCCTTGGAATGGATTTTCTGAAACCACACGGTATCCAGCTGGACTTAGGACAACGAATAATGAAGTGGCGGAATATTGAAATCCCGATGGAAATAATATCCTCCAAATCAACAAAGCTGCGAGTTGTATTATGCGAAGATGCGGACATACCAAAGTCATCTGAGAATGTTATTTGGGCAGAGCTCGATGGTGATCCCGGGAACCACCGATTCTACCTCATAGAACCGGAAACGACACCTGCATTACGAAGTCTGATACTAGGAAAAACGCTCGTAAAAAGGAATGAGAGAATGATGGTACCAATAAGAGTCCTGAACGTTGCGGACAGCACTACCAGCGTAAAGAAAGGAGATGTAATTGGCAGCTGTGAACCAATATCGGCGGTGGCGAGTATCGACAAGGCAGAACCACATAACGTACCCTCTAAAAATAAGCCAAGAAGGAAGGACAATGTAACATCAACACTTCTTCAGTCAAGCAACCTTAGAGGAGAACAACACAAGCAAGCAGTAGATCTAATCGAAGGATTTAGCGACGTCTTTTCCACCGGTGATGACGACTATGGCAGAACAAACTTAGTGAAACATCGTATAGATACCGGAAGTGCTACACCGATACGTCAACCTCCAAGAAGAGTACCATTAGCGAAACAAGGAGAAGTCAATTCAATGGTCAAAACTATGGAGCATCAAGGAATCATCGAAGAATCAAAGAGCCCGTGGATATCGCCAGTAGTGCTGGTAAAGAAGAAGGACGGCAGTACCCGTTTTTGTGTGGACTACAGGCGACTAAATGATGTTACGAAAAAGGATAGCTATCCACTACCTAGAATCGACGACATCATGGACACCCTGACCGATGCTAAATGGTTCTCAACGTTGGACCTGAAGAGTGGTTACTGGCAAGTGGAGATAGATGAAAAAGATAGAGAGAAGACAGTATTCTCTGTCGGCAGTGGACTGTGGCAGTTCATCGTAATGCCATTTGGCCTGTGCAATGCTCCAGCTACGTTCGAAAGACTGATGGAATTCGTTTTGCGTGGTCTGAGTTGGAAAACTTGTCTCGTTTACCTAGATGATGTGATCGTTATCGGAAAAACATTCAATGAACACCTAAAAAATCTGCAGGAAGTCTTCCAGCGACTGCGAGCGGCAAAATTAAAGCTGAGTCCGAAAAAGTGCACTTTGTTTAGTGCAGAAGTCAAGTACTTGGGTCACATCGTTTCAGCTGATGGCGTAAAGACAGATCCGGAGAAGATACTGGCGGTGAAAAATTGGCCTACTCCGAGTGATAAACACCAGTTGCGCAGCTTCCTAGGCTTAGCGACGTATTACCGACGATTTGTAAAAGACTTTGCTAACACGGCGAAATATCTGCATCAGTTAACAGAAAAAGGGAAGCCATTTACATGGAGTCAACAGTGCCAGGAAGCATTCGAGAGGATAAAAGACCAACTCTGCGACTCCCCAGTTCTGGCGTATCCAAAACCAGGTCATGGTTTCATCATAGACACTGACGCCAGCAATGTCGGTATCGGAGCAGTACTATCACAAGAGATCGATGGGCAGGAGAGAGTGCTATCTTACTACAGCCGAGTACTCTCAAAATCAGAAAGGAACTATTGCGTAACTCGCCGAGAGCTACTAGCCATAGTAGAAGCAACAAAACATTTTCACAAATACCTCTATGGTCAAAAGTTCCTTCTTCGAACGGATCACGCATCGCTTAAATGGCTACTTCAGTTTAAGAACCCCGAAGGCCAAGTAGCCAGATGGATCGAAAGGCTCGAATCCTACGATTTCGAGATTGTTCATCGAAGAGGAAGAATCCACGGTAATGCCGACGCGCTTTCACGTCGTCCTTGTCCACCGAACTGCAAGCATTGTCACCGTGTAGAAGGAAAAGAAGCCGGAGAAACCATTCAGAGGATAACGACCGAACCAGAGACTGGATGGAATCAGCAAGAACTGGAAGATGCCCAACGTAAAGATCCAGATATTTCACCGATCATGGCATGGAAGGACGAAATGAAACGGCCTGAGTGGAAAGACATCTCACAATTCAGCGAAACCCTGAAGTGTTATTGGGCACAATGGAACTCCCTTCACCTAGACGGCGGATTATTAAAACGGAAATGGGAAAACGCTGACGGAAAGTCGTATCACATGCAAACCATCGTCCCGCATTGTAAAGTCGAAGAGGTTTTGAAGGAATATCATGGAGGTACCTCCGGTGGGCATTTGGGTGTAAATAGAACCTTGGCAAAGATACGAGAAAGGTTCTATTGGATCCATCTCCGAGATGATGTCGAGAATTGGTGCCGTAAATGTACTACGTGTGCATCAAGTCAGGGCCCACACCGCAGATCCAGGGGAGAAATGCAACAATACAACGTGGGAGTCCCATTCGAGAGAATTGCTGTAGATATTGCTGGGCCATTTCCGGAATCAGAAAATGGTAATCGCTACATTCTAGTGGTCATTGATTATTTCAGCAAGTGGCCAGAAGCTTACGCAATTCCAAACCAAGAAGCAGTAACCGTCGCAGAACAAATTGTTACTAACTGGGTGAGCAGATTTGGAGCGCCACGTGAACTACACTCCGATCAAGGGCGCAATTTTGAATCTCAAATATTCAAACACGTGTGCCAAATGCTGGGAATAAACAAAACCAGGACAACTCCATTACATCCACAGTCCGATGGAATGGTGGAACGCTTCAATAGGACATTGAACTCAAACCTATCCAAACTCGTCAGCGAGAGGCAACAGGACTGGGATCAGCACATCCCTCTATTTTTAATGGCCTACAGAACATCGGTGCATTCAACAACAGGAGAAACCCCGTCCCGAGTCATTTTCGGAAGGAATATTCGAGTCCCTGCGGAATTAATGTTTGGAGTGCCACCAGACCAACCAACGAATGCCAAAGATTACGTCTCGGATCTTCGATGTCGACTAAACACAATTTATAACCTGGTCAGAGATAAAATTGATTTGGCGACCGACCGCATGAAGACGAGGTATGATCAACGGGCGAATTCATCAGGATTCCAAGAGGGTGATTTAGTTTGGCTATACAATCCCAGACGACAGAAGGGCAGATCGCCGAAACTACAGCGCAACTGGGAAGGCCCTTACCAGATCATCAACCGGTTAAACGATGTCGTCTATCGGATTCAATTACATCAAAAACCCCGTACAAAAATGAAAGTGGTACATCTCGACCGACTAACAAAGTACCACGGTGCCATTGCGGAAGTGAACGACTCTGTTCGGGACGAACAGGGACTAAGGAGAGGGTAATGTTATAGATCTGGCAATGATCTCTCTCAAATCTGCCAGAACTATTTAGAATATTCTTCCAACATGTAGAGGGCTTCTAGTAATTTCTCAAAGACACAGACAATGACACCCGACGCCATCTAGTAACTTCCAGAATAGTCCAGACGCAACAGAAAAACATACACCAGAGAAGGTTCGAGACTCGGATAAATCCATTATAAATAGCCAGAGCTCACGACAAGTTATGGAGTTACTGAGTGAAAGTTTCATGGAAAAAACCTATCGGTGTAAATAAGCGAAAGTGATAGATTGTCGGTGTTCCTGGATTGTGCGAATTAAGTTTTTAGAGCGAATTTAGTGAAGTGATCGGGAAATTGTGTATAAAGTGCAATAAATAAATTATCGTTATATTTTAAAAACGAATTACGTTTCTCTTGAAATCCCAGCGAATCTCTAGCTCGCAACAATATATTTTACATTCGACGAATTTAAAGGGGATCCTCAAAAATGTACTATACATGTACATATTACAGTAAATAGAACAATCCGCAATCTTTCTAATATGTTAGTTGTTTTAATTAAAAAATTAAACTTCTTAAGATTACATGGTAAACTTTGAAATCTATTCGAACGTCAGTGCAAACGAAAAATGTCGATGACCAATGATCGTCCAGCGTCTTTTTGTTTGTTGTTTTATTTATTTATTTATTTTTTAGCACCAATAACGAAGTTGACGCTAAAGCGAAGGAGAAATCCGATGGGAGTTTGGTGGAGGTCAGCGGGAACAACAAACTCATCATCTGCGTCCAAATCCCGAGCGAACGAAGAACGGAACAAGAAAACAGCACAACAGGCGTTTCTGGCTGATCAGAAATACTAGGCGTAAGTAATCCTAATCGAAATTTCCGCATGTACCAAAATTTTGTTTATTTTGCAGGTCCAGTTACCGACAACAACGATGAGAAATAGAACATGTTAAAACAAATGAAAATCCTATAAATTACAACACCTAGGGTGTAGCCTAGTATATAACTTGTTGGTCTACAATGCGAAGGTCGAGAGTTCGAATCCCGTTCGACGCATAATTCCAGCATTCTGCCTGTTTGGGAATACCTTGGTTACCTATGTCTACGAAAATGAAAAATTCGAAAATGGAGCATTGTACGAAGGGCTAACAACTCTTCCACAGTAAAAAGTGAATATGTTAAGGAACCTGAAGGTCAGAAGGCCAAGGCCCAATTTTGGCTGCAGTGCCATTATAGAAGAAGGAGATACTTAGTAATATTTAATTTAAATAAGAGTTTGGTCATTTTACTTTATGTGAATTTTTCTTATTTTGATTATTAAATAATTTTTGTGCAAAGATGATGTTTTGCGACCCGTTATTTATGGTTTCAGAACAACAACAATTACGCAGTCAAAGATTTTATACGCAATTTTTATACACACAAATTTAAAACACGCTTCGGTTGTATTTCAAAGGAAACAAATTCTAAGCGAAGCGAGCTTCAAGGGTGCTTCGCGAGAAGCAGATTATAAACATGCTTTAAATCTGCTTTAAGCGAAGCAGATTTGAAGCATACTTCGTGCTTTAAAAAAAGCTGATTTGAAGCATGCTCCATAGATGCATCAAATAAATTTTATTGTAAGTGCTTACTTATACCAGGGGTGTAAATATGAATTTTTTGCAAAACAAAACAGTTATTGGTTGGAAATGAAATGGAGTATTTTAGTCAAAGTATAACCCTTCGCTAGCTATATATTTTTCCCATCTCTCTGGTAATGTGTAGATTCCTCGCCAAAAAAACTGTTGGTCTTTTGATGAAAACCAGTCATCGAGCCATATTCGGACATTTTCGTTGGAAGTGAAGCGCTGCTCAGTAAGTACGTGTCCCATCGATGCAAGCAAATGGTAATCAGACGGAGCCAAGTCTGGTGAGTAAGCGGCATGGGAAAGAATTTCCCAACTGAACGACTCTATCATTGACTTGACCAGTCTTGCTGTGTTTGTTTTTTTTTTTGCTAGTATTCTGGGCGTTTTTCACTCAAAGCCTGATTCAATGCAATCATTTGTTGTCGGTAGCGTTCAGTGTTAATGGTTTCTCCAGGTTTCAGCAGCTCATAATAAATCACACTCTTCTGATCCCACCAAACGCAGAGCATTGTTTTCCGGCCATAGCAATTTGGTCTTGCAGTTGATGTCGGTGGTTGGCCTGGAGTTACCCATGATTTTTTCCACTTCAGATTCTCAAAATAAGTCCACTTTTCATCGCCAGTCACAATTTGATGGAGAAATGACTTTCTTTTGTATCTGGCGAGCAGCATTTAGGAAGTGGTTTTTCTGTTTTCCTGCTGTCTTTCAAGCTAGAGTGTAGCCTAGTGGGTAGCGTGTTGGTCTTGTAATACGAAGGTTGTGAGTTCAAATCCCGGTCGACGCAATATATTATTCCAGCACATTGCCTGCTTGGATATACCTTGATCACCTCAGTCTACGAAAATGAAAATTGGTAGAAAGAGGGTAGTGCGAAGAGCTAACAACCCTTCCACAATAAGTAATGAAAACTGTTAAGGAACTTGAATGTCAGGAGGCTAAGGTCCGATTTGGGCTGTAGCGCCATTGTATTAGTGCTGTCTTTCATTGAGATTATGTGGGACCCATTTCCCCATCTTGTGGATCTTTCCCATGGCTTTCAAACGTATGGCGACGGCTGCTCGTGTTACGTTTAACTGATCTGCCAGTTGTTGTTGCGTTTGAGCGTCGTCCTCATCCAACAATGCTTGCAATCTGCTGTCTTCAAAAATTTTCGGTAGCTTTCCACGTTCTTCGTTTCTCACGTCAAAATTTCCACTTTTGAATTTTTTACACCACTCAAAGCACTGTGATTTACCAAGAGCGTGATCACCGCAAGCAGCGACAAGCATTCGATGCGATTCAGCAGCAGTTTTCTTCAAATGGTAACAGAAAATTAAAGCTGCCCGCAAATCGTAGTTTCGCGGTACAAAGTTCGACATATTCACTGTTATTAAAAACTATTCTGCCGTATGAAACTTGAAGTGTTATGAGTTGACAATCTTTGTCCGATGTCAAAACAAAAGAATGGCGCCACTGACGCGTGTCCACAATAATCACATTGACCAGTGAGGCCCTCTATGATCAAATTCTGGTTTCATATTTACACCACTGGCAAGGACATGCAATGATAAAATTTATATGAAGAGCACTTCACTGCTTCGAAAGTTGTGCTCTGAAATGCCTTCTGGAGCGCTCAATTTCCCACTGGGGTGTTTTTTCAAGTAAGCATATTGATTTATGCACTCTTCCGACCTTATTCCTCTTTATTTACAGCCCATCTCATCAAAATGTTGTATGTTTGAAGTTGACAACATACTTTAACTAAATGCGGTCGTAGCTCAGCGGCGACAGTCCTAGCTAGTCCTAAAAGGTGCGAATGTAATGAATTGACGGGTACTAACTAACTAAATTTTACATGAATCTATAAATTTTTGCATCTTCTATCAATGTTTACTTTTCACAAAAAAAAATCTTAGAAATCACCGCATCCATTATCCAGTTATCGTACTGTCGGCTGCTTTTACGAAAGACACTTTATTAAAATTAGTTAATATAAGTAGCTAATTGCTCTGCACAAAGTATTCTACGTAGTTGATTGCATTTAATTATTAATTGTTAAGAAAATCTGAAAGTCAGTTCACCTGCTCGATATCTATTTTACATAATATCATTTATACTTTATTTATAAAAGATAGCAGCTCTATCTTTTTTTCTCCTGTTTTTTTCATTGTTGAACTGAAAAATAAACGTAAATGAACGTTTATCCAAATTCTCCATTTGTTTCCATTATAACGACCTTCGCCCGAGTTATTTTTGACATTATACAACTTCACCAGTACAACCTTTCAATACGAAAATATCTTTGTCGAGTACTCTAAGATAATTAGAGATTTGAAAAAATACTTTTCCCATGGATTTCACATATTTTTCGCACAATCGTAAATCTGTAACGCTTCTTTTCAAAATTTTCTGTATCTACAATTACTGAAATAGAGAAATCAAGGAAAAAAGGACAAATATAAAATCCCATTCAAAAATCCATCCTATACTCAACTCTATTATCAAAACCTAATATTCTGTACTTGTTATATTGTAGAATACATCGCTAACAAACTCCTTGACTTTCGTTTGCCAACTTTTCAACCTAATAAGAAGAAAAACTCGAAACTAAAATCTTTTAACCTATATTTCAATCCAATTTCAAACCTTGTCACATTAGTTCAATTTCAAACGACTTATAAAACACTTTACTACAAACGAACAACTTTTCTTCCGTTTTTCCTTTCAAAATGCCAAAACGAAGCCTTTCTATTTAAGTTAAACTGGAAAATTTTATATATATTTTCGTTTTTCTTTCCGATTTTTAGGCCGATTGCCAGGATATAGTATTGGGCAATCATCATAATCATGTGAATTCCTTCAAGCATTACTCGATCATTTTATTCTCAATGTCGAGAAAGAGCAAAATCTAGAAAGAACGAAAATGTGGCGTTCAGCCTCTCGTCCAAAAACTTGGATCAAAATAATAATAAAAAAAAAATTGTACAAACTCGTAGCGATTTTCTTGGCATTCTGCGAAATAGGGGCAGAAAGCTCCCGGGGGGAAAATGAGTCGAACAAAAATACACCATAACCATGTACAATATATATCAAGAACGCCACCTAGATAAATGCAATCGGAAAAAGGAAATTGAGGAAAACCAAAGAAATATCCGCAATGGCAAAGTACTGGGAGAATCGCCAAGATATCGTATAAAACTTTTTTTTCCGTATCGGATATCTTGAACGACAGAAAATATTTTCGTATTTTTTAGGTTTTTATTTCAGTTTCATTTAAAAGAAAAAAATCCATTTCTATAGTCACCAATTGAGTTCTGATATCCAACAAATTTACGAAATATTCTAAAATTCAATAAAATCCTAGATGAAAAGTTCCTAGAGCAATTTTTTCAGGGATATTCACATGAAAAACAGAGAAAATTAATTTAAAATAGAATTTTCGAGATGTTCTAAAAATATGGTATCATTTAAATTAATAAATAGCTATAGATAAATTCCTTGCTTATAGTCTTGTTGACTGAAATATTTCGGCCCCAAATACCTCAAAGTCCCAACTTAGAAAACATGTCTTTCTCATGAGTCGAAAACCAAAAACCCTCTCATACCCCGGAGTGGAGTGTATGTATAGATAAGTACCTACATCTCCAATCGTTCAAAGTCGAATAATATTATCTACGAAACTGGGGTTTCACATTTATATATCTTAATTGGAACGTATTCCTGTGCGATGTACTTGATCCGAAATATTGCTTATGGATTTGAATTAAATTTTATTGAATTGAACTTTTAGAGGTACTCGAACTACCCTTCTTGCTTCGTCCTTCCTAAGATCTATCGGCTCCCGAACAGAACTGTGAGTTCTCAGCGATACCAAGGGGAGGCGGTGGAACTCTCATCGGAATAACCTTACCAAGAATATTTTCTTATTGAGGTCGAATCTCAAGGGCTTTTCGTATAAATTTACCGTCAATTAAATTGGATGCATGCCAGACAACCCCTATTGGGAGGGAGCAGAGGGCTAAACCTGAATACAAAAGCTTTTCTTCATGGGTTCTTCTATCTAACTATAGATCCTGGTGTTATATATGTCGAATGGAGATAATCACATAAACATACATAGCTACAGCACACTTATCCGTACGATAACCGACTAAATGGTATAAGGTTGCATGCAACGAATTTTGATTATTAAAGGATAGTTCAGCTTTATGGATAGAGAAAGAGAATCCTTTCTACAGAATTACGAAAATTCAATTTAATTTAATCGTTTTTGTATTCGAAATGTCTATATGCGCTATACTACATGGGAATCTATGAAGTTGGTGAAGATAATCGGAATGTAAATTCGAAATTAGGTGCGATTTTTGACGAAATTCAATTATCTACTTTTGACTTCGGAATTAAATTTGAAAGAAGAATATTTTGTTAATGGGTGGAACAGAACAGAAAAGACTCTTCCATAAGATTAATATTGATATCAAGACCGATCCAGCCAAAATGATATATCCCTTGAGTGTTCTAGCTATATTGTGATTTTTTCCTCTATTGACATATAAAATATGGGCTGTGTTATGATTCGGACTGCAACTTTATTGACATAAAAAATTGACCTGTTTCAAATAAAGATTCTGTGACCATTTTATTTCAGTTATCACATATACTAAAACAGTCCTGATCATCATTCTCCTTCCAACGTACCTAATATCTTTCTTGAAATGTAAGATTTCAACGAAAACTTAACCGAATATATTTCTAACTCCTGCAAGTCAAATAGAAACAGAGATTTACCTTATACACATACCGACCTGCATCTATTTATACATTTTATCTCAATAATTTACATAAAAGGAAGATATTTGAGAGTCCTGAACATTTTGAAATCTTGGCCGTTATGAAAGCGTTCTGATTAAAAAAAAAGTCTTAATGGTTTCTAAACACCAGCCTTTGTAAATGGATCAAATCTAAAGTGAGCCCAATATCATAAGTCTAATAGAAACAAAATTAGTCAAATACAAACATCAGGGAGTTAAAGATGCCAATCTTAATAATATTAAAAATGTGAATTCAGTGTACGAATTTATTAAGATAATTGAATTAGATTTATTTACTAGATTTCCATATAGTGGTGTTTACTTTCTTCATGACCCGGTAAATTATATTAATAAACAGATTCACATTCCTAGAATTTCACCCTAATTGATTGCGATTCTGAAGGATTCATGGGAATTGTTTTCCTTAATTCCGATATGATAATATTTGTCATGAACATTTCAATCCATTAAATCGATGAATCTGATACAAAGTGTTTCATGTCATTGGAGATTGTCTAGAATAAATTTCAATTAAATTTTCAAAAGGTTGAATTCAAAGAACAAGCTCTAGGTCTCGATACGATTCGATTGGATATCAGATGGCGTATTTTCATAAATTACAAATAAATCAGTCTACATTTTCTAAGTCTCGATAAATTATAAAGGTCATTTATTTAAAACATCTGGCATTGGGAAAGATTTAACAAAGAAATCGGTTTAATTAATTATTAACGGGGAATTATTTAGATTGACGATTGAGGCTGAAATGAAATTCTGCTACTAAAATAACTGAGTCCAACGAATTTCGTTAATTGTTAATGTTTTTCCAAATTGCAATTCTAATCTCCTTATTTAGTGAAACGTTTTGCCGTTCAGCTTTGCCATATGCCTTTAATTTCTCCTCAGAGATTCTTACATAACTTCAAATTGAAATCTAATTCCTCTTATTAATTATTAATAATATTAATATTACTAAGCAACGGCAACAGTACAGGTATACATATTGAAATAATCTGAGTCTCTGTAATATTTCTATTTCCTTCGTCAAACGCAGGCTGAACCGAAATATCTTACATTTCTCGAATACCTTTCATTCCTTATTGCTAATAGTCTCATATGGTTTTAATCGCTAAGTAAAATGGACAGACATGACGATGACAATACATTCAGATTTGTCTAGTGAATTTATCTTTATTGTCTTAGTTGTCCTGATGTATATGGTTCTCTTGTTGTCCTAACGACTAACTCTGTTCCGATCCTCGAAATTATAAGAGAATATTAAATTGAAACTAAACTACTCGTATACCACCTGAAGTCAGCCAACCCGCCCCAGGCAATGTAATAGTCTGTCTTCGACGGAGGGTATG
This sequence comes from Chorisops tibialis, assembly GCA_963669355.1. Taxonomy (NCBI): domain Eukaryota; kingdom Metazoa; phylum Arthropoda; class Insecta; order Diptera; family Stratiomyidae; genus Chorisops; species Chorisops tibialis. The sequence continues at coordinate 161,597,443 of OY770263.1, read as the reverse complement.
TATAGTCGCTGGTTACATATAAATTAAAAGCTTAGACGACGTATACATATATGCGTTAGGACAAGTTGACATAAAGCTAAAATGTACGGTGTAATAATGACAACAACGCCCTTTTTGGAGTAGAAAACAAACCATCCTTTTGCACATGTTATACAGGAGGGCGAGAAGGAGGTTCTAATTCATATGAAAACAACCTGATCGTTGATTTATGTTTGGCCATTGTTTAGACGATGTCATTTTATATGTCGAGGCGGTAGATAATAGATTGTTCTGGTCCTAAATAGGAAATTTCTAAAGCAATTTTGATGGTGTAAATTTGAATCAATTCATGGAATTTTGTGAAATAGCTAGAAATGAAAAATTAGCGAAAATTTCGATTGAAATTCCGATTTGTTTCGAAAAATTTTCAAAAGTGTTCTCAAAATATTTGAAAAAATTTGAAAAATAAGAGTCGACCGACAAGTCTTAGGAGCAGTTTATATCGATCACGAGACTTTTGAAAGCGAACTTTTTGGAATTCTCAAAGTATTCCGAAAGCCTGGGACACATTTTAAAAAAACTTTGTTTTTCCGTGCTTCATGACTAAATGAGCTTAAAATGAAAAAAAAAAAAAAAATCTGCAACAAGTCGGGTAAAATTTTAATATTCTTGTGACAAATTGAGGATGCGTAGTAAGTTATTATGCAGGTTATGGTGGATAGGGAGTACTAAGTGAATGGTGGCTGTAGGACAGGTCTGTTGTCAATAATATAACACTTAACTGGAATTACCATCAATACCTCCTGTACATTGAATAAATATTTCATTCGTTTATACATGTATAGAAGTTTGGGTTTGTATGGGGAGGGGAGGGTACGATAAAAGAGATGGATGAATGTTAAAATTTTTTTAATTGATTGCTTAAATTACGTTCAAAATTTATTGTATTGAATCTTAGTTTCATAGATGAAGTAAATTCTATGAAATTCGGTGCATTTTGTATTAATCAAACCATACATTTGAATTTCTGATGCAGTATTATTTCGATTGTCTTGAAAGGTGCAAAAAATTGTAGGTCGCAGATTTTATTTTGTTGGTTATTAGTTGTTTTATTGAAATTGGTCGAAATTTTACTTTTACATGGAAGAGGGTAGAAGGACAAAAGCGAATTCAAAATTTTTGATGGAACTTTGTTCCAAATATTTTGAAAATTGTTTGGTGTTAATTATACTCTAGATGAAATCTGAGAGTATTATAAGTTTGCCACAAAGTTTGCAATGCTAAGAAATAAGGCTCGGAGAAAAAAATGAATGATACACAAGTTTATATAATCGTGTCCGTCCGTCCGTGTCCTCTCTAGGTTGAGAACGTGTTGATCTAGAAAGTTAAAATTTTGTACACGTCGTTTTTGACAAAAAAGTAAGAACAAGTTCGTGAACAGATCAAATCGCTCCACCCCTTCTACCCACCTTATTTAATTCTTCCCATTCCTTCTACCACCTCCCATACAAACTCCACTTTTTCATGAAATACTCTAAACAAATTTACTCAGTACGTATAAAATTGATGGAGCTGAAATTGGGCACTAAGCATTTATTTAGAATTATTCGTAAGATCGAAAAAAATTAAGCGATTAGCATCACTCCTTCTACCCCCTCCCATACAATTTCAGACAATTCAACAACTTTACAAAAAGTCGATTTGCCTCAAAAGTATGAATGCTACTGATCTGCTATGCCAAATAAATAATGTTTACAGTTATTTCTAAGAAAGTTATTAATAACTCCACCCTCCTTCTACCACCTCCCATACAAACTACACAATTTCACTAAATTCAATGCACTAAGTTTCTCAGTACCTATTAAATTTTTGAATCCTGAATTTTGTATAAAACATTTTGATAGCAACTTTATCGTGATGTGAAAAAATCAGTTCAATGTTGTCACCCCCTTTACTACTTCCCCCACAAAATTTCTTAAAATAAAAAAAAATTCTCCTTCATCTAGAGTATCGCATGATTGGGCTTTACGCCCATTCGTAGTTCTGTTATGTTTTTTTTCTTCAAAATGGTCCAATAATTTTTTTTGCATAGGACAGGGTAGAAGTTTTAATGGTATTGTGATTTCAAACATTTTTTGCTCTAGATGAAATTTGAGAGTATTATACGTTTGCCACAAAGTTCGTAATGCTAAAAAATAAGGTTTGGAGAAAGAAATGAATGATATAGAAGTTCATACTATCACTCGAAAATTTCAAAACCGTATGTCCGCCCGTTCTTCCGTCTATCTGTCCGTCCGTGTCCTCTCTAGTTCGAGAGCACGTGAATCTGGAAAGTTTAAACTTTATACACGTCGTTTTTGAAAAAAAAGTAAAGATAATTTCGTGAACGGGCCAAATCGCTTCTACCACCTCCCATACGAAATGACACAATTTCGGGATTTGAAAATGAACGGATTTTCTCGAAAAGTATAAAACATATCGATCTGAAATATTATTTTTGCGAAAAGTTGAGGATGTGTGGAAAGTCAATATGTAGGTTAGAGTGGTCAGGGAAGACTAAGTGAAAGGAATTATAGGGCAGCTCCAGTACATATAACAATATTTCATTCTTTTACTTATGCAAGTTTGGGTTTTCATGAGGGGACGGGTGAGGGGTAATAGTAAGGATGGGTGCATGTTAATAGTTTTTCAATTAATTGCTGGAATCACGTCCACTATTCTCTGTATATAATATCAGTTTCATAGACGAAGTTGCATAGAATTTTCATAAAATTCGATGTATTTTACATTCATGAAACCAAACATTTCTATGGGAAGGGGTAGATGAGGTAAGGGAATCGTAAAATTTGTGATGAAGTTTTATTTCGTTTCTCTTGTAAGGTGCTTGTACAAAATTTTAAGTTCGTAGCTTTTAATTTGTTGGTTTAAATCCTGCAATAGCTTAAGGCCGATGCTCAGGAAGAGATTTGTTTCTGTCCTATGCTCCTATAGGGGGTCTTAATAGGAATTTGATTGATTTGATTGAATTTGTTGGTTACTAATTAATTTGTTGAAATTGGTCGAAATCCTACTTTTGTATGGAGGGGTTAGAAGAGCAGGTGTGATGTCAAAACTTTTGACGCAATCTAATTTTAACTACTTTTTAAAATTTTTGTGAAATATTTCAAATTGAAAATGGTCGAAAAAAGAATATTGTAAGGGAGGGGGTAGAAGTTTTAAAAGTATTCAATCAGTTAATATTTCATATCTTCAGGGATTTTTTTTTAAATGCATTTCGCAAAATTTTTAAGTTTCTACCTTAAAATTACATTCAAAAATTTTAAGTTCTGGTGTTTATACTCTAGATGAAATCTGAGAGTATATTGTGTTTGCCTTACCGTTTGTAACGCTAAGAAATAACGCTCGCACAGAGCCGCTAAGGGTATAGAAATATTTGTTTTCGCTCAAAAACATCGATTCCGAGTGACCGTTTGTCCGTCTGTCCGTCTCTCTGTCTGTGCGTCTGTCTACAGCATAACTCTCGAAAGCTTTGAGCTATAGTGCTAACAATTTTTGTGTGTCATTTTTAGCAAAAAAAAAGGTCAAGTTCGTGAACGGCCAAATCGCTCCACCCCTTCTACCCCCTCCCATACAAAATGACACAAATGCGCAATTTGACAATAAACGGATTTGCTCAAAAAGTATAAAAGCTATTGGCCTGAAATTTGGAATATATTACTTTTATGATAATATCAATCTACCGTATAAAAATTATGCGTGTTCTCCCACTCCTTCTACCACCTCCCATACAAATTGTACTTGTCGTGAATTACTCTAAGCCCATTTACTCAGTGCGTGTAAAATTTAGCATGCTGAAATTGTGCATTAAGTATTTATTTAAAATTGTTAGTAAGGCTAAAAAAAATTTGACGATTAACTTCACCCCTTCTACCCCCTCCCATACAAAATGGCACAATTTCGCAATTCGACTATAAATGGATTTGCTCGAAAAGTATAAAAGATATTAGTCTGAATTTCGGGATATATTACTTTCATAATGATTTCAATATATAGTATAAAAACTATTTGCGTCCTCTTTCTCCTTCCAACCCCTCCCATACAAACTACACTTTTTCATGAAATGCTCTAAGCCGATTTTCTTAGAACATATAACATTTATCGAGCTCACATTTTGTGATAAATACTTATTTAGCATTATCACTAAGATCAGAAAAAAATATTTGATTATCTTTACTGCTTCTACCCCCTCCCATACAATATGACACAGTTTTACAACTTCACGAAAAATCTATTTTCTTGAAAAGTATGAATGTTACTAGTCTAAAATTTAAGAGATGTCAAATTTATGATATTCTTAGATATTTATGAAAAAATCACTAAAATCTCCCCACTCTTTCTACCACCTCCCATACAAACTGCACATTTTCACTAAATCTAACACACTAATTTTCTCAGCTCCTATTCAATTTTTGGAGTAAGCATTTTGTATAAAAAATTTTTATAGCTACTTTAGCATGATGGGGAAAAAAGTAGTTCAATGCTATCACCCCTTCTAACACTCCCCATACAAAATTTCTTGGGATCACAAAAATTTCTATTTCATCTAGAGTATCGTAAGATTGCGGTTTACGCGCAATCGTAGCCCTGTTATGTTTTTTTCATTGCACTTGAAACACCTTGTGTACTTTTGACCAGGGGTCACTGCATAACAATAGTGGAACAAATTATTATTATACTCTAGATGAAATCTGAGAGTATTATAAGTTTGCTCTAAAGCTTGTAACGCTAAGAAATTAAGGGTCGGAGAAAAAAATTAATGATACAGATGTTCATATAATCACTCAAAAATCTCAAAACCGGATGTCCGTCCGTCCGTGCGCTCTCTAGCTTGAGAAAGCGTTGAGTTCACATTTCTTACACGTTATTTTATACAAAAAACTAAGGTCAAGTTCGTGAACTGGCCAAATCGCTTCACCCCTTCCACCCCCTCCAATTCAAAATGACAAAATTGCGCAATTTGATAATAAACGGATTTGCTCGAAGAGTATAAAAGTTATTAAACTCAAATTTGGAGCATATTACTCTTATGATGACTTCAATATACCATATAAAAATTATGCGTGTCCTCCCCCTCCTTCCACCACCTCCCATACAAACTGCACTTTTTCAAAAAATTTTCTAAACCAATTTACTCAGTGCGTATCAAATTTAATGAGCTGAAATTGTAGATTATTATGGTATTCAGTTAGAGTTATTCGTAAGACTAAGAAAAATTAAGCAATCAGCCTTACCCCTTCTACCCCCTCCATACAATCTGACTCAATTTCAGAACTTTACAAATAGTCGATTTCGCTGAGTATTAGAGTATCGCACGATTGGGCTTTACGTCCAATCGTAGTCCTGTTATGTTTTTTTCTCTATGTATGTCAAATAAACGTATGAACACAGAAAATTTAAACTTTGTATCTTTCACCAGAGCCCCAAAAAAATCATTAAAAATTTTCGTTCTTTTTGCTTACCACCTCCCTCCACTTACACCTTCCAACTTGAAATTTTCGCCAAAATTAAAAACTGCACAGTTGTACAATGTAACGAAATTTCAATTTGATATCTGTACTCAGTTTTGAGATAAGACGGTTTGAAATTTTGGAAAGTGCACCATTTTTGAAATGCTCCCCATTTACCCCCACTACTTTTATGTCCAACATATTTAATAGAACAGCTTAATATATACTCCAAGTTTCAATTACATAGCTTAAGAGATAGTCGAGATATTAATTTTTAAGTGTTTTTCTTTTGCATCCTCTCTTATCGTTTCCCTTTCAATAATTAGCCTCTCACTAAGTTGATTCTGGTGAACCTATATGCCATCGTACTGGTCTCAAAATATGATTTTTTATAGTTAGTAGTTTCGGAGATATAATCATTTAAAAAAAAACTTCGGCCCACTACTTGTTTTTAGGCCCCCATTCTCGAACCATAATGTTTTTATCCATTGGGGTCCGAAAAAAAATTATATATCAAATTTGCCCCACAAATCTCACAAATCTTTTTTGTAACCAAATGGTACCACGAATTGAGATATAAAACGTCAAATTTTTAATTAATTATTAATATTTATTTTGTCGCCTTCAAGGTTATTCCCATTAGATGCAACACACATATGCCAGCGAACTCCACCATAGACGGTCCCAAGCCCGGTTGAGAAAGGAGGAGGGAAGGATTATTGTAACCGTAATGGCTGTAACATACTAGCGTCTCCGAAAGTAAGAGGGCTAAACATGATGACAGTTTAGTTGTGAAAACTCAGACACGAATGAATACTCTGAAGCAGTGATCCAGGCCAAGATCGAAAAAGATCCGAATCGGAGATTGGCGTATACAAAGCACAAAAGAAGGATATTAAGATGGAGACCAGTAAAATCTTAATTATGGCATACTGGAAAATGAATATATACAAGATAGCATTGGGCTGGTGACTGTGTTATTCTGTTACCTCAGTAAGCAGGAGGGACATCCAGCAGAAATGGATTCCAAGCTAATACCACAGTTGCCGCCGTCCCGTTAAAACCTTGGCAGGCCTAAAAAAAACGCTCGAAGCTAATCGTCATTCAGTTGGTAGTGTTGGCTCAGATGTAACATTCCTGACTAACACTGATCCGGCCCTGAATGCAATTCCTCATAAAGATTTGTGTCAACCCTTGCATGGCCTCACTGCTTGCATAGACAACCATGGGATTTTAAAGTGACTACACAAATGAATGGATGACTTTCAGTAGAAACCCTTAAAATATGAGTTTAACCAATTATAATAATAATAACAATAATATTAACAATGAGAAAACAAACGGATGTAACAACCCAGAAGATAGGACACCATTTGCAAGAAGTGCGCGAATAATTCGATCCCCGGAGAAATTGATGAGCAGAAACGATGTCCCACAAACGCAGTTATTGCCTTCTTGCCTTGATGGAAGAATTTCCCAGGCGATAGCAATCCGTGAAGATGAAGACCGTAAATGTGATGCTCTTGATCGGCTGGGCGAGAAAATTAAGAAGCTAGTTGAAATGATGGATGGTGCTAGCTAGGGTATAGCCTAGTAGCTAGTGTTTTGGCCTTGTAATGCGAAGGTCGTGAGTTCAAATCCCGGCCGGCACAATATATAGTTCCGGCGCATTGCCTGCTTGGGTATACTTTGGTCACCTCAATCTAAGAATATGAAAAATTCGTAGGAAGAGGGTTGTGCGAATGGCTAACAACCCTTCCACAATAAGTAATGAAAAATGTTAAGGAACCTGAATATCAGGAGGCCAAGGTCCGATTTGGGCTGTAGCGCCATTGTAGAAGTAGAAGTTGAAATGATGGGTGGTGGAAGGTGAACGATCCATCAACCTATGAGAGATGCGGTGAGTGTAATCGTGGCTATGCACAAACTCGCTACAAGGGACATATGTACGTCGTCAAACGGAGACAGGGAAGCTTGATAAAAGCGCTCAAAAGGACATACGTCGACAATCAGAGGCAGGGAAGACTGATTAAAGTGCTCAAACCTCACCATCACTAGAGTGCATCAATAATGATCCACAATAAAAAAATGGAGATAAAGGACACCCGAAACGTGCCATTTTGCGAAAGATTGCAATAGCTTACCACGCTACATGCTATGGAAGAGCAACGGAAGTGCAGACTCTAACCATCCTACAAGTAATGGAACATGTCCCGCATACCTAGAAGCACACAAAATTAAAAAAATAGTTCAGATTAATCTTTATCACTGTGAAGCGGCTCAGGATCTATTAAAGCAGAGAATATACGAAGAGAAATTTGACGTGGTGATCATTAGTGAGCAATGTCGAAACTTACGAGTTTTGCGATGGATCTCAGACAGAAAACAAAAGGCAGCAATCTGGGCCTGTGGAGACAAGACTTCCAGATAAGCCACACACTGATAACCAGTATTACGTAAGAGCAAAGATTGGCGGAATAAATATATACCATATAGCTGCTATATACCACCGAGTGTTGGCAAGGATGAATACGAAAGGATTCTCGACGGACTCACGATCGATGTTAAGTCAAAAAGCCTAAATATCATTGCTGGTGACTTCATCGTATAGGCAATGGGCAAGCAAACTCACGAATGGGAGAGGAAATATGCTACTCAAAGCCTTTGCGTCGCTTGACGTCATCGTTTTAAATAGTGGGCGCAAAAACCCATTCGAATAAAACAGACGAGTGTCCGATAGACATTGCATTTGCAAACAGAACATTAATTCAGCACACTGATTGGCGATTAAGTGATGCATACACGCATAGCGGCCATCAGCCAATAATAGGGGCAATTGATTCTGGTTGAAGAAATCGTCAGAAGCACCAGAATGCGAAAGCGTAGACAAAAGGATGGAAAGATAATACACATCTTTAAGATGGTACTGAATGCCGAACATGACGAAGAAGATATAGAAAATCATGGTCAAAGTGTTGTAAACGAGAGTGGTGAGAAGAACGATGACATTGCTCAGCTACGCACTAGATGTCATAAAGCTAGACGACAGCTTCAACAGAAAAGAACAACCTTAAAAGCAGTACACTAAACGATATATCCAAAGAAGCCAGGTCAGACCTTAAAAAGGCAATTAAGGAAAGTAAACAAGAATGTTTTAGAGAGCTTTGTAACAATATGAACGGTAACTTATGGGATATAAGTTAGTGATGTCGAAACTGAAGGGACCAAGGGGACAAGCACCAACGTGTCCTATACTTATGGAGAAAGTGGTCGAATCGATATTCCCGAAACGCTTCGATAGTAATGCTTAATAGAAAGCCCCACTGAAGCGAATAGGAAATGTGTGCAGAGGTGGAAACATAATAGAATTATGATTGGGCGTAAAGCCCATTCATATGATACACTAGATGAAATAGGAATGAGTTTATTGTACCGGAAAATATGTCATCTCAAATTCTTTCGAATAGTGAATAGCGAATTTTGTATGGGAGGTGGTAAAAGCAGAGGGAGGAGGTTTGTAATTTTTGTATGTAACACTGAACGTAGTATACAAAATGTTTCATGCTAAATTTAAAGTTTATAGCTTTCATAACTTTTGAACAAATTTGTCTGAATTTATGGCATTTGTATGGGAAGTGGCAGAGATAGTGGGAGGTTTTAGATGATTTTGAATCTGCTTATCAACATCCTAATCACATTGGATTGTTACTCATATGTTCGAAGGAGAAATAAATTTCTTGAATTTTCAATACAAGAAATTGTATGGGAGGTGGTAGAAGGAGTGAAGAGAAATTCATATTGTTTTCAGCATTTATTACAATTATTAAGGAACAAATTCTGGCAAAGTTTGAAGTTTGTAATTTTCCTAGTTTCAATGAAAATCGATTAAATGCATTTGCCAAAAATTGTGCATTTGTATGGGAGGAGGTTGAACGAGTATTTGAATCAAAGCCAAATTTTTCGTCATCAATGATATTTCTAATAGTATACTTTTCTTAAAATTTAAAGTTGATAGCTTTGGCGATTTTGGAGAAAAATAATTTAGTTCAAATTCCGAAATTTCGTGAAATTTGTATGGGAGGGAGTAGAAAAAATGAGGTGAAGCTGATAGCTTTTGCAAAATCGGTTGCGATCGTAATAAAATTAATTATGACAAAAATTGGTTCTTTTAGCTTTACTAGTTGCAATGAAAACCGAATAAATACATTTTTGAAAATTGTGAATTTGTATGGGAGGTGGCAGAAGGAGTAAAAGTATCAGATCAATATTTTTTGACGTCAATGATATTCACATCATCATACTATGACCTAATTTTCAAGCCAATAGCTGAAATGGTTTCGGAGAAAAATCAATTTCTTCAAATTTCGAAATTTCATGAAATTCGTATGGGAGAGGGTAGAATGAGTTGGGTGATTTGGCCCGTTCACGAACTTAAAGTTAATTTTTTGCTAAAAAAAAATATATAAAATTTCAGCAAGATAGGTCAAAGCTTTCGAGAGTTATGTTGTAGACAGGCAGTCAGTCGGACAGACGGGCAGACAGACAGACAGAAGGTCACTCGGAGTCGAGGTTTTTGAGCGACAGTAAATATTTCTGTACCCTTGGCGACTCTGTGCGATCATTATTTCTTAGCGTTACAAACGGTAAGGCAAACACAATATACTCTCAGATTTCACCTAGAGTATAATAAGTTTAGGAAGTTCCTCATTTCATTTACCATGAAAGTAGCGGTAGTAAATGCTTAGTACTCCGACATTTCTGCGATGCTCTAGGGAGTCTATAGAAACCGTGTTGGTTTCTTCTACAATTAGTCGGAATGTTTCTGGACACGGTCGAGCATCGCAAATTTTGGGGGATCCAGCCTATTGATGCGAGTTGTTCTCGAGGCCTGGTCTAATGTCCGCCTGAGGTCCGCAACCATCTACAATCCACCGAAAAATGAACTTTCTATCTTGAAGGGTTTGGGAGTAAATGTGCTGTCTGTACACGTACGGCGTACAGACAGATGGATTTCTTTTTTTGCGCATTTTTAGGCTATTTTAGTCATGCAAAGCGAAAAAAACAGAATTTCGGATAACAAATTTTTTTTTTCAATTCGATTACAATACTTTTTTAATAAAGTAAAATGGCTATTTTTGTAGTAGTAATGTGAAAAGGAATATTTACTTTAATATACAGGTAAATGATATCGAGTGAGCATTATTTGAAGTTATAATTTAAATAAACTAGTAAGATTTAATTATACTTTACATTACAGTGCCCCGTAATATTACTTACTTACTTAGGATGGCGCTCCAGTTCGAATCGGACCTTGGCCTCCTGAAAGCTTTACCTTCATCCATCTCGGTTCAGTAATCGCGTCCTTCAATTTATAAATTTTGGGTGTGATTTGCTGTCTGCGCCAATCGAATCCTCCCAGCGCTTCGATGGTTTTTCGACCGGTCTTTGTGCATTGACTTCCTTTTTATTGTGCGTTTGGGAATTCTTCTGTCATCTATCCGCTCCACATGATCAGTCCATTGTAAGTTCTTAAATTTTATGAGAGTTGACACTTCTGGTTTGTCGAAGATGGCATATAATTCTCAATTGTATCGTATTCTCTAGAAGGAGTCTTCCCTCACAGGTCCAAGGATTCATCTAGTGACCTTTCATTCAAAGGCGTTAAGTAGTTTTTAGGACGCCTCAGTTAATGTCCACGTTTCGCTGCCATATCTAGCACAGGCCTCATGATCGTTTTATATAACTTAAGTTATGTTTTCTTGTGTACGTTCTTGGTTTTGATTATTGGAAGTACCGAATAATACATCTTCAATCAATCAATCAAATTCATGTTGAGACCCCCTATAGGGGCATAGGACAGAAACAACTCTCTTCCACAATGCGCGATCCTGAGCATCGGCCTTAAGCTGCTGCCAGAGCTTGTTTATTTCTCTGGCCTCCTGCTCAGCTGCTCGCTTTCATGTGTTACATGGTCGACCAACCCGACGTCTACCTTGAGGATTCTAATCCAGAGCCTGTTTTGCGATGTTTCGCTCTGGTTTCCTCAAAGTATGACCGATCCACCGCCACTTCCGCCGTTGAATCTCAATACCTATTTTAGTCTGGCCAGTTGTACTCCAAAGTTCGTCGTTGGAGATTACTTCTGGCCAGAATATTACTAAAATGCGCCGGAGGCATTGCTTTACGAAAGTCTGTAGTTTCTTGGCAAATCATACGGTCACTTTCCGCGTAGTACAAACATATAACAACACGCATTTGACGCATGCGTCAAAAACTCGCAGCTTCGTGCGAAGGGAGATCTCTCTTAACCTCCAGAAAGGGGAAAGGATACCGAAGGCCTGACGAGCTTTATTTAGCCGAGCCTCAACATCCATTTCGGCTCCGCCGTCCATGCTGACAATGCTTCCAAGATAGCAAAAATCTTGCACCTCTTCCACATCCTGTCCGTTAAGAACAATCAGTGTGCTTGCGTTGGAGCCCATGTGCATGTACTTGGTTTTACGCACATTTATTTTCAGTCCCGCCTTTTTGCATTTAGAATGTAACGAGCGAACATTTGACTCTAAGTCCGAACGGTTATGTGCAAGTAAACACACGTCATCAGCATAATCAAGGTGACTTAAGATGTTAAATAGTCTCCATTGAAGACCTTTACCTTCCCCACCTTCCAGTGCAGCTTTAAAGATGTCTGTTATTACCACCAGAAACAGGGCTGGTGATAATATGCAGCCTCGTCTGACACACGTTCGCACAGGAAAGCTCTCGGACAGCTCTCCTCTATGCAAGACGCGACACCTTGCATCTTCGTAGGATTCTTTAATCATAGCTATGACCTTATCTGGAATACCTCTCCTACGCAAAGCATTCCATATGTAATCTCGCTTAACGCTGTCGAAAGCCTTCTCGAAGTCCACGAACATGAGATGTAGTTGCGAACCCATTTCGGCTGACTGCTCTAATATTATCCGTAGGGTATTTGTGTGATCGGTACAAGACGACCCTTTACGGAATCCAGCCTGATAAACTAACTAATACATCTTGTTTGCCATCATTATCCTTCTTTTGGTATTGATGGGTTCGCTTCCATCCTTCGAAAGGTTCGCCCCTAGTTATGTAAAGTTGTCTACGTTTTCTAAGTTACAGTCTCCTACTGTAATATTTGGTCTGATTGGCGTTTTTTTCTAGTTTGTGTCATAATTTTTGTTTGTTTTCATTAATATGTAGTCAATTTCCCTTGCTACCGAGTCAAAAGTTCTAAAAAAATTTCAACACAGATCTTGCTTGGATATCTAAGTATATGCTAAGAGTTGTGTGGATTTGAAGCATAGTGTTCGCTTGGTGTCAACGAGAAGTTTTCGAACAAGTCATATCGTTTCCTACTCTAACTCGAGACAAAGAATCGGTCATTGTTATTCTTGTAAGCCGAATTAGTTTCTGTGGGACTCCAAGCTCCAACATGATTTGATAAAGTGCGCGCCTGTCGATACTGTCGAATGCTTGCTTGAAGTCGACAAATATCTGGTTCACATCAATATTATATTCCCAGCACCTGTTTAACTGAGAGTATCTGGTCCGTGGTCGATCGTTCTAAATCCGCCTTGGTATTCACCAATTACTTTGCCAGCGTAGGGCTTAATTTTCTTTTCTAGAGTTTTCATCAAGATCTTATAAGAGGTACACAACAGAGATATTCCTTGGTAGTTTTCGCAGCAGAGTTTGTCACCTTTTTTATTATATAAGAATGCTCTTGCGCCAACCTTCAGGAAAAGTTCCCTGCGTCCATATCAGTTTGCTTCTCCTAGCTTAAAATTCACGCCACGCCATTGGTCCATCGATGTATGAGATGCGCTAGGCAGGTATCGTCGACTTTCAAAAGCTAAGCTGGAATTTGATCAGTGTCCTGCATTTTATTGTTTGGGTGGTTCCTCAGTTCTGTTTTTACTTGGGACATTAATAAGCCAAACATTGAAGAAAAAAGTGTTGATGCGGATTGCACGCAATCGATCATTGACGGGTTTGAAGTTGGTAACTTGGTGTTTAAACTTATTATCGACTCCAAGCTCCCGGCTTCCCAGTTTTTTCCCACTTTTGAAATTTGTGTGCGATCTAATGTAAGTAATCTCTATACCTAACAATTTGGTTTCTTGGAGTGCAATGATGTTCATATTGAATTTCCTTGCCTGTTCCTGGAGCGCTCTCACCGCTCTTGCTCTGAACAGGGATCGCACGTTCCACGATCCAAGGTAATAGTCCATTTTTCTTTTGCATCATTACCGTTAAACCAATTCAGGCCGAGGTGATGCTTCAAGCTCCGAAATAAGTTATGTTTTTGCGGAGATGAGTTATTAACACACGGCTCAACCCCTAACCTCTAGGGGCGTATAGTACTAGAAATTTTCTGTTTCATTAGCACTCGTAGTTATCAGTTTGTCAGGTCAAGTCCGGATGGACAAGACCAGTACCAGGTGGCTACCACGCCGAGGTATGATGAGTACAATATTTTTTATGTGTAGGTACATATATGATAGTTTCAACCCTGGGCGTCGCCTAGTGACACCGATCAGATGCCTGCTCTATCTATAAATAACTCCTTTTTGCGTTAAAATTTTTCCTCAACATACAGTGGCGGACAAAAGTCTACGGTAGCACCTTATATTAATTATATATATTATATCTGGTTAATTGGAAGCTTTAATCAAAAATTCATTGATGCGCATTTTTTCAGTAACGTAAATATATTTATAAAATAACAAAAACAAAAACTTTTCATAACAAACTTAAAGAGAAATTCATAAAAACATAAAAAATTGAATGGACAAAAGTCTCCGGCTGTCAGTGCTGGCTGACTTATACACAAAAACAAATCCTGTCTTATTGCATGGATTCACCGTGTTATTTCAATCCATTCTTGTGTAAGGTAACTCACTTACTTTAAATGTAAGAATTGATACCCACAACAGTGATTTGTAGTTCGCATTCCGCTACGCAATCACTTATTTCTCTCTAAAAAACTGAATCAACACATTTACTTACTGTGAAAAGCAAAGATTATCTTTATGCAATGACATTTTATGAAAATTTACATTTTATGTTTAAAATAAAATGTTAAATTTACAATTTAAATTTTATTTTACTTTTACTTTCATCTTTCTTATTTTTATGAAGAACGACAAACGATAACCGAAGGGTATGAAAACCAAATACATTTGAAAAAAACTCTCGAAGCATAAATAAACGACGAAAAAGTTGTTTTTTACGACATTTGAATTGAGATTATAAGGAAAGAAATGAAATGTTTATATTTTAGATAGCTATATTTGTATGTTCTTTTTTTACTTTTCCTTTATCGCAGTCCTATTCAGCTTCATTTAGATACATTATATTTTCTATACATCGAAAAGAAAGGTGCAAAATTCTACAAAACTTTCTGCTGGTACTTTTTATTCATTTCTATGTCCTGTCTGAGTTTTTATTTTCCTCTCTAAATCTAGGGGTTGCAATGTTGTGTTGTATCTATTTTGCATAAAGATGAAAAATGTTTAGATATTCAGAAAAATAGAAGAAGGAAAAATGAAATAAAATTAAGGTGTATATAGTAAATTGAAGACCAAATTCTGCGAGTTTATGTCAAGTTACGAGATTTTATATTTACCTTTCCAAAAAAATAAAAATAAAAAAGATACAGAATAAAATTGATTTCGGGGCCATGAATCTAAATGCTCTAAATTGAATATGAAATTAAATTTGTTTGGATTAAAAACTTGTATTTCAAATCGTGGTTGATTTAATTTCGTTTTTGTGCTTCGTTTGGAGAATGTAAAATTATTTGTGTATATTAAATTGGAACTGTTTGATTGAACTAAATTAACTTGTTTCAGGTGTTTGTTTGTTTATTTTTCTACCGAAATTATGAAAAATCAGGATTTTCTGTACAAACTAGTTCGTAGAAATAATAGTCTTGGACTGACTCTTAAAGCAGTAATTTTAAGGCATATAAATAATAAGAAACCGAAGGATGGGAAGATTTGCGACATGCATATAATTAACATTAAGCATTTGCTCCACATTTTTTAATACTGAACAAACACAAAATATTGGATTAAGGTTTCTATTTTTAATCTTTCTTCAATGGCACTACAGCCCAAATCATGTCTTGGCCTCCTGACCTTCAGGTTCCTTAAAGTTTTCATTATTTATTGCGGAAGGGTTGTTAGCCCGTCGCACAACCCTCTATCTATGAATTTTTCATTTTCGTAGATTGAGGTAACCAAGGTATACCCAAGCAAGTAGTGTGCTGGAATTATGAGTCGACCGGGATTTGAACGCGACGTTCGCATTATGGACCAACACGCTACCCACTAGGCTACACCCTAGCTCTTCTATTTTTAATGATGTATCTTTATTATTCTATGAAAAGAGATACAGTTTTTAAGAAAAAGTTAGGTTTTTGCAAAAAAATTTTGCTTGATTAAGAAATAAATGGTGACCAATAGCAGGTACAGTGCCCTTTTATTTTTCTATGCTAAGAAATTAACTCAATTTGAAAGGCCTGTTACGAAGTAACTTTAGTTACTGAGAAAAAACAAGTTACCGGGTCATCTTCATGAAATTACATTTTTCTTTTCTTGTGAGTTTTTCAAACACCTCATTTCAAGTAATACGATTTTACTTTATTATTCGAATAATAAAATTTTGTGACTTTGCTACCCGGAAAACATTTTTTTTTTCGCGTCGCATGACCAAATTATCTTCAAAATGCAAAAAAACCGTACGCCATACGCCGTACATGCACGTTCAGCACAAAATAACTCCAAAATGCTTGGAGATAAAAGGTTAGATTTTAGATAGATTGTAGATGGGAACTGATTTCAGAAGATCACTAATTTTTTGAGGTGTAACCTTACCATGTAGGCGCGGGGAGCGCTAGAATCGAAAATTCAGAATTCGAATATCTCAACCATGCTATTAGGTAGAAACCTGAAAATCGACATAAATGTAGAGGGGCTTATGGGACAAACTTTAAAAATTTAATTTAAGTTTTTGTCCATTGCGTTCCAAAAAGAGGTTGCTAAAAACTAATCGTCTGCAAGTTTTTTGTTTTTTTTTAAATGATTATATCTTTGAAATACCTTAACGTGAAAAGTTTATATTGTCGTACCAATTAGAAGATACATATCTCCACCATAGGCAACTTAGTGGAAGGAACATATGTACTTGTAAGAGATAGCGTAAAAGGGTGCTCAGAATAATATTTAAAAACTAACATCTCAACTATTTCTTAAGCTATGTAATTAAAACTTTGAAACACATCTTAAGCTGTACCAGCAAATAAAGAGAAAATGTAACATTTAGAATTGATATTCGGAAGGGAGGGGGGGAAGGGAAATGCTGTGCTTTTCAAAATTTCACAAATAATAAATTGAAATTTCGTAAGTTTGCAGAGGTATTAAATCTTTTATTGTTAGGAGTTGTAATGGAAGGGATATGGTGAGCCACAATGTCGGAAACTTTGAGGAATTGTTTATAGCTCTAGTAAAAATCCAAAGTTCAAATTTGTATATATCCATTTGACATACATGAAGAAAATTTATCAATTTGAACCATACCTGTTCTCCATCGAAGATGGGTCTAAACCTGCATGTGTAATGAAACAAAAATACAAAAACTGAAAATTGTTGTTTGCGATGTTCACTTGAAAAAAATTAATGAAAGTATAAGATATCGAATATCTTCAAATTTGAAGTATTTGTTCGACAATTATTAAGAAATCAATTATCACCAAACCATTAAAAGCTGTCAACTTGAACTTTTATACCCACTCCTTCTATCGCCCCCTCAAAACTTAAATAAATGAATAAATTACAGATTATGTGTACTAGAATAATTGATAGTAATCACAGATAAGTGTTGAATACAGGAGCCTCACGTATTCACCCCGCACGGGGGTAGTTGTAGGAAAACCTCAATTTTACCAATTCCTGCAACTATCTTAGGAGACTAGCGACTCCACGGACCTGAGCTAAATATCCCCCTGTGGGATGGGGGCTGTAGAATTCACCCACAGCCAGACCTGCTTGCCCTAAAAATGGCAAATGGACACTCACTGGATCATGGGCTTATCACTCGTGATCTTAAGACCTAACTGATACGAGAAACGGATACAGCGCCTCGGATACGGACTGATTCTACGGTAACGACTTTTGGCATTCGAAAACGGACAATTATTGGCTTCTGGAACGTTCGAACATTGAATGACGGGGGAAGAGCTGGAGTTACTCGGTCCTTGCACCGCCAATCAGTGATCGAGCGTGAAATGAAGCATTATAAACAAGTCCTGGCAACAGCTTAAGGCCGATGCTCAGGATCGCGTCTTGTCGAAGAGAGTTGTTTCTGTCCTATGCCCTTATAAGGGGTCTTAACAGGATGTTGATGACGTATTCACCCTAACCTGTGTATTGACTTCCCACGCACCCTCAACTTATCGTAAGAAAAATAAAGTTGAGCCCGACTTGTTGGCATATATTTTTAAAGAACTTTTACACAAGAAGGTTATTTGTTTTGAGCCGTCGCGTTAAAAATTAGAGGTGCTACCGAATACTCGTACTTCATTTGGTTTATGTTTCTCCCCCTTTGCAGCAGATATCTTAAGACCAGAGATTAGGTCCGATTTGCTTTTAGTTCCCCATATTCTGAAAATATTAAGAGAATTTTGGTTATCGCATTCAGTTTCAACATCAGGGTTTTGATAGATTTACATGTTTTGACGTTCCTGGAGTCTGAAAAGGCAGTTTTCTTAATATTTTCGTGTATCAATAATAGCTTGAGTAACCCTTAAGAGAAAAAGATGGAAATGCTCGTGTTGAGTGTGATTTTATTTTTCTTCGTTTTCTAGTTTCAATGAAATTCAGTAACATACATTTATCAAAATTGTGCATTTTTATGGGAGGGGGTAGAACAATTAGAAAAACATTTTTAAACGTCAATAATATTTACATCAAACTGAAAGCCTTATTATGTTGTGCGAAATAAACTGCCAACAAGTCGGGCGAAACTTTATTATTCTTGGGACAAGTTGCGGATGAGTGGAAAGTCAATATGCAGGTTAGAGTGGTTAGGGAAGGCTAAGTGAAAGGGAGTTCTTGGGCAGGGCTGTTGTTAATTTAACAATATTTCATTCGTTTCTGCAAGTTTCGGTTTTCATGAGGGGAGGAGGAGGGGTAATAGTAAGAGTGTGTGGATGTTAAGAGCTTTTTAATTAATTGCTTGAATCACGTCCAATATTCTCTGTATAGAATGTGTTTCATAGACGAAGTTGCATAGAATTTTCATAAAATTCGGTGTATTCTACATACACGAAACCGAACATTTGTATGGGAGGGGGTATAGAAGGTAGGGGAATCGTAAAATTTGATATGTAGTTTTATTTCGATTCTCTTGTAAGGTGCTTGTATAAAATTTCAAGTTCATAGCTTTTAGTTTGTTGGTTATAAGTTGATTTAATGAAATTGGTCGAAATCATAGTTTTGTATGGGAGGGGGTAGAAGGGCAAGCGCGATTTCAAAACTTTTAAATCAACTTCATTTGAATTATTTTTATAAGTTCTTATGCAAAATTTGAAATGGATAGCTTTTAAGAGTTAGCTGATAACTGATTTCTTAAAAATGCTCGAAAAAATAATTTGTACGGAAGGGGGTAGAAGAGGTAGGGGAATTGCAAAATTTGTGACGCAATTTTATTTCCTTTCTCTTGCAAGTTGCTCGTACAAAATTTCAAGTTCGTAGCTTTTAATTTGTTGGTTATTAGTTGATTTAATGAAATTGGTCGAAATCATACTTTTGTATGGGAGGGGGTAGAAGGGCAAGTGTGATTTTGAAACTTTTAAAATAATTTCTTTGAAAATATTTTTATAAGTTCTTATGCAAAATTTCAAATGGATAGCTTTTAATAGTTAGGTGATAATTAATTTCTTAAAAATGGTCGAAAAAATAATTTTGTATGGGAGGGGTAGAAGTTTTGAAGGTATTCGACCAGTTAATATTTTATACTTTTAGGGATTTTTTTTAAATGTATTTCCCAAATTTTCAAGTTTCTACCCTAAAATTACATCCAAAAATTTTCAGTTTTCGTGTTTTTTTCGTTGCACATGAAACAGCTTGTGCCCATTAGACCGGGGTGGTCGGTTCATAACAATTGTGGATCAAATTATTATTTTTTTTCTATGTATATCAAATAGATGTATTCACATGCAAAATTTAAAGTTTCTATCTTTGAGCAGAGTCCTAAAAAATTCACTAAAAATTTTCGACATTTTTGCTTACCACCTCCCTCCCTTTACACCCCCTAACTTAAAATTTTTATCAAAATTATAAATTATATAGTTCTATAATCTGACGAATTTTCAATTCGATATCTGTACTCAATTTTGAGATATAATGATTTCTAATTTTGAAAAGTGCACAATTTTTCAAATGCTCTCCATTTCACCCCACTACTATTATGACCAAATTTATATGTATATGTTTTAAATTTCAATTACATAGCTTAAGAGATAGTTGAGATATTAATTCTTAAGTTTTTTTCCTTGCAATCCCCCCCCGACCCTTCCCCTTACAATAATAAGCCTATTTCTAAGCTGATTCTGGTGGATCTATACGCTATCTTAATTGTCCCAAAATATGAATTTTTTATGGTAAGTAGTTTCGAAGATATAACCATTTCAAAAAAAGATTCGGCCGACAATTTGTTTTTAGCCCCCCCTTTACGGACGCCAACGGATAAAAAAATTAAATTATTTTTGGAATATGTCCCACAGCTCTCTCTATACGTGTGCTGATTTTCATCTTTCTATCTGCATTCGTGGTGAAGATATTAGCAAGTGTATATTTCGACTTTTTCCATCCCCCGCCTCCCCCTTCCACCCCACACTCCCCAAAATTTGGATAATGGAGCTCACTTACCAAGTTAATAACCCACCCAAAAATCAACATTCTACCTTTAACGGTCTTGGAGGTACGAGTCCATATGTACGGCGTACGGCGGGACGGATTTTTTTTTTTTGCTTTTTTTGGCTAATTTAGTCATGAAACACGAAAAAACAAAATTTCAGGGTAGCAAATTTTTTTTTTCTGTGTCGATCACAATACTTTATTATTAAAATAATAAAGTAAAATTAATGTATTGAAATTTCAAATTTTCATGAATTACCTTATTCTTGAAAATTCGAGAAGGGTTAGAAGGAGAGGGAGATGTGGCTCGTTTACGAATTTAAATTTTATTTTTTGTTAAAAATGTTATAAAAATTTGCAAGCACGATAGATCAAAGCGTTCAAGAGTTATGTTATAACCCCAAATATATCTGTACAATGGGCAACTCTCTGCGATGTTATCGTAACAAACGGTAAGTCAAACACAATATACTCTCAGATGCCATCTGTAATACAAAAATCATAATGTTCAAGGAAATTAGACGTTATTTTCCGAAATTGGGTCATTTGTATGAGAGGAGGCAGAGGAAATGGAAGGTTTTGGATGATTTTTGAGCTGTTTCTCAATATCCTTATCGGCATCTTCATCGCCATTCTTTGTTTCAATTTTAAAGTCTATAGCTGTCATATTTTTGAATGGGAAATACTTTTCTTAAATTTCGGATATCGAAATTTGTATGGGACGGGGTAGAAGAAGAGAAGCGAAATTGATATTTTGTTATGCTTTTATTGTAATTATCAAGGGCCAAATTCTGGCAATTAAGTTTCTATTTTTTTTCAGTTTTAATGGAGGTCCATTTAATGTATTTACCAAAATTATGCATACATATGTATATGAAGGAATTTACGGATTAAAACACAATTTTTTGACGGTAATGATATTTGCATCATTATACTTTGGTCAAAATTTCAATTGGATAGGTTTGATAGTTTCGAAGAAAAATAATTTAACTGAAGTTCCGAAATTTTGTTAAGTTTGTACGGGACGGGGTAGAAGGAGTGAGAAGAAGTTGATATTTTTACTTTATTATTTTAATAATAAAGTATTGTAATCGACTTGGAAAAAAAAAAAATTTGCTACCCTGAAATTTTGTTTTTTCGCGTTTCATGACTAAAATAGCCTAAAAATGCAAAAAAAAAATCCGTCTGTCTGTACGCCGGCCACCATACACCGGTGTAGAGAAGATAGAAAGTTCATTTTTGAGGGATTCTAGATAGTTGCGGATCTCAGACGGACACCCAATTTGAGGGTGTACGGATTCAGTGGGAGGCGGGGGGAACACTTAAGCTGAAAACTAAGAATTTAAATATCTCAAACATGGTTCCAGCTAGGAAGCTAAAAATCGATATTCATATAAAAGGGTTTATGGGACAGCTTTTAAAATTAATTTAATTTTTTTATCCAATGGGGTGCAAAAAGAGGGGGCTAAAAACCAATTGTCGACCGAATTTTTTTTTCAAATGATTATATCTTCGAAATTACTTAGCATAAAAAATTTATATTTTTAGACCATCAAAGTGGCATAGATGGCAGATCCACTGGAATTAGCTTACGTAGAGGCTAATTATTGTAAGGGGGGGGGGGGGGGGTCAGGGAGGGTGCAAAGAAAAACATTTAAAAATCAATATCTCGGCTATTTGTTGAGCTATGTAATTGAAACTTGGTACTTATATTAAACTATACTAGAGAAATACGAGGAAAATGAAACATTTGGAGAAAAATTTATTGGGGTAAAATGGGAAGCATTGCACTTTTCAAAATTGCAAAACATTATATCTCAAAACTGTGTGCAGATATCAAATTCAAATTTTGTTAAATTGTAGAACTACATAGTTTTGAATTTTGGTAAGAGTCTTACGTCGGGAGATGTAAGGGGAGGAAGGTGGTAAGCAAAAATGTCGAAAATTTTGATTGATTGATTGTCTTAGCGATCTGGTAAAAGAAACAAAGTTTAAATTTTCCACGTAGATACATCTATTTAATATACGTACAGAAAAAATAATAAAAATTATGCAATTGTTATATACCGACCCTCCTGGCCTAACGTGCACAAGGTGTTTCATGTGCAATGAAAAAACACATAAACTGAAAATTTTTGAATGAAATTTACAAAGTGCATTCAAACAAAATTTCTAAAAGAATGAAATATTAACTGACCTGAATACCTTCGAAACTTCTATCCCCTCCCATACAAAATTATTTTTCAACCATTTTAAAAAAATCAATTATCACCTAAAAATGAAAAGCTATCAATTTAAAATTTTGCAGAAAAACTTTCGAAAATAGTTGAAACGGAACTGCGTCAAAGGTTTTGAGATCGCATT
This sequence comes from Chorisops tibialis, assembly GCA_963669355.1. NCBI lineage: Eukaryota > Metazoa > Arthropoda > Insecta > Diptera > Stratiomyidae > Chorisops > Chorisops tibialis. The sequence goes on along the minus strand of OY770263.1, from coordinate 161,574,648 downwards.
TACCTTTCTACCCCCTCCCATACAAAAGTATGATTTCGACCAATTTCAATAAATCAACTGCTAACCCACAAATTAAAAGCTACGAACTTGAAATTTTGTGCGAGCACCTTGCAGAAAATTTTACAATTCCCTTACCTCCTCTACCCCTTCCCATACAAATGATTGGTTTCGTGAATGTAAAATACACCAAATTTTATGAAAATTCTATGCAACTTCGTCTATGAAACTGACATTCTATGCAGAAAATATTATACTTAATCGAAGTAATCAAATGAAAAATTATTGACATTCACGCACCCTTAAAATAACCACTCCCTCGTCCCTCAGAAAAACCTAAACTTGCATAAACGAATGAAATATTTATTACATGTACTGGAGCTATTGATCGCATTCGCAACTAAGTGTTAAATTGGCATCATCCCTGCCCCAAAGGGGGTTCCACTTGTGAAAGGGGGTTTCACTTGTGAAAAGGGGGTTCCACTTGTGAAAGGAGGTTCCACTTAGTCTTCCCTAACCACTTTAACTTGCATATTGACTTTCCCTGCATCTTTAACGTGTCCCAAAAATAATAAAGTTGCGCTTGACTTATTGGCAGTTTATTTTATTTTTTTTTTAAATTATTGAAATTAAAATATGTAAAAATAGTTGTAGTAAAAAAGTCCCTTTTAGCTTTGCTAGTTTCAATAAAAAAAATTGCTTTTATCAAAATTGTGCATTTGTATGGTAGGGGTGGATGGGGTGAGGGGATTGATTATTGAAGTTAGTGATATTTATATCATTATGCTTCGACCTAATTTTGAACCTTCCGAGTATAACCAATTTCTTACAATTTCAAAATTAGAAGGAGTGGAAGAATGTAGCCCGTTCACGAAATTGAATTTTATTTTTTGAGTACATTAGTAGGTGTACAACTTAACAATCGCCTAGATTGGAGCCAACACATTTACGAAGTCGCTCTTGATGTTGCGAAACGCCTAGGTATTCTGCGGAAGTGTAAGAAATACTTCTCTGCCACCGAACTAGCCACCATATATAAGGCTTATATCCGACCACGTCTGGAGTACAACTCGCATGTTTGGGCTGGGGCCCCAAAACCACATCTGGCCCTTCTTGACTGTACCCAAAAACATGCATTCCGATTAATTGGAGATGAAGCTATATCGGCCACAATTGACTCCCTCGAGCATCGTCGAAATATCGGTGCACTCTGCATTTACTATAGATACTTCCATGGTAAATGCAGCAAGGAACTAAAGCCCTTATACCACCTACATTCAATGCCCCCCGAAATACTCGCCAAGCTGCACGCTCACACGAGTACACCGTGAAGCCCTTGCAGTGGAGAACAGTGAAGTTTAGGCAGTCCTTCATCCCTCGGACGACAGTGTTGTGGACCTCATTACCAGGCAATCTCTTTCCGACAGGATACAACCTCCAGAAATTTAAGAACAACCTTCACCGCCACTTCAAAATCTCCCCTCCTGTGTTTCCCTACTAATTTTCCTCTATCCACTTGTTTCCCCATACCCGTGTCGACTTAACTGTGCATCGCGCATTAAAGGATGACCCCCTAAGTTATTTTTGACGGCCGTAAAAAAAAAGAATTGCATAAAAGAAATTTTACTACTATATTTCAAAGCGTTCGCGCGTTATCATCAAGGAATCAAGCTTTGGATAGATAGGTAGGTAGTGGTGGCTGTCCATACACAAGTCCGGGCGCACATAGACCATAGGCTGGTCCGTTGTGATGCCACGGGATCCCAGAAAAGACACGGTAAACCAATCGAACCTTTCTATGAAGCGTTGAAAGCTCTTGGCTTCCGAATTTGCCAGATTACCGAGACAGGAAAAAGTGTGCACCTAGGCAGCATATCCTCCTTCAAAAGAGAGTAAGGCAAGTGCGTAGATGAGTAGATGAAGAATAGTCTCTCCCTCCTCTTTGCAGCTCCTGCGAGAATCACTAAAAGTCTCCCTATCAGGTAGTGCCCTGTAACAACTTCTACTAAGGAAGCTGATCATCTGCTTGCTTAGCGAGATCAGTCTACCAGAGCGTTTTAGATCCAATACAGGCTAAATCTGCCAGGTGGTATTATATGTGACACCATTCGCCTATATAGCGTTGGTTTTGCTAATCGTATCCAAGTTGCAGCTTATAATTTGCGAAAAGCATGCACAGCTTCTCTTTCACAGACTGAATCAGCAAGGTAGTCCCGTGCCGGTTGAGTTCGTTGGCCCTGCAGTTCCCCGGAATGACCCTATGCCCTGGTACTCACCACAGGCGAAGGTTGAACTGTTCAGCCATCTCTCTCAGAGATGCGCGACAATCAAGAACAGTCTTGGATGTAGACATGACTGATTCCAGAGATTTAATAGCAGCCTGGCTATCAGTGAAGATGCCAATATCCTTAGTAGATACTACATTACACTTCAGCCATGCCAAGGCTTCTTTTATCGTCCTCATTTCTGCTTGGAACACGCTATAATGATTCGGAAGAGGGAAAGATATGCTTAAGTTAAATATTGCGGAGAAAATACCTGCTCCCACTTTACTTCTAGTTTTGGTACAGTATAGAAGAATATGGACTCTTTCTACCATATATCTGGTGCTGGTGCTCTTCTTGGTGTGGAGCGAGATTCTCGAAGATTATAAGAACCGGACTACATTACTTACACCCAGAAGAGAGAAAATGGAATTTTCGGCAGTTTTGGGGACACTGCCACTGCAAAAATTAAGACTAAGCTGTGGAAAATGTTTATCTATACATATAAATATAATTGTTATGTCCGTCTGTTATTTGCTTATAAATGGCTATAAGTTAGTTTTTTGCTTTATTGGACAATAACTAAGTAGAAACACACGTTTTTAAAAAAATTCTCTGTATGTCTGTCTTTCCGGCTTTCACGTAAAAACGGCTGAACCGATTATAATGAAACTTTCACAGAATATAAAAGTGCATCGAGAAGTGATCTGCCTTAGGTTTTATTTTACTCCCTTTACGCCTTCTACCACCTTCCATACAAAGTGACTCATTTTCAAAAATTTATAATAATCAAATTTTCTTGGAAACTATAAAAGCTATTTATTTAAAATTTAAAATATATTATTTTTATTATAAATGCAATCTTTAAGTATACAAATTTCTTGAATCCCCCTACTCCTTCCACCACCTCCCATACAAACTACACTTTTTTAATGATATATTATACACCAATTTTCTCAGTACGTATGTATAACTTTCATCGAGCTAAACATTTTGTGTTAAATCCGTAATTAGCATTATTATCAATATGAGGAAACAATTAACTAATTAGCTTCACTCCTTCTGCCCCCTCCCATACAATCTGACAAAAATCCACGACTTTTTAAAAATTTGATTTTCTTGAAAAGTGTGAAAGATACTGTTTTTAAATTTAAAATACATCAATTGCATGATAATTACAGTTGTTTTTAAAAAAAACTAACTAAAAACCCCCTACTCCTTCCAGCACCTCCCATACAAACTGCACTTTTTCATGAAATACTCTAAACCAATTTTTTCAGTACCTATACATATACATGAAACACCATGTGCACGTTAGACCCTCACTTCGTTGCATAACAATTTTGGAACAAATTTTTATTTTTTATCTAGGTATATTAAATAGGTATATCCACACGGAAAATTTAAACTTAGTATTTTTTACCAGAGCACTAAAAAAGTCACTCAAAATTTTCGAAATTTTTGCTTACCACGTCCCTTACAATACATCCCCCAACGTAAAATTTTTACCAAAATTAAAGATTATACAGTTCTACAATCGGATGAGTTTTGGAATCGGGCCTTGGCCTCTTAACCTTCAGGTTCCTTAACAATTTTCATTATTTATTGTGAAAGGGTAGTTAGACCTTCGCATAGCCTTCCTTCTTCGAATTTTTCATTTTCGTAGATTGCAGGCGGTGTGCTGGACCGTCGACCGGGATTTGAACTCACGACCTTCGCATTGTAGACCAACACGCTACTCACTAGGCTGCACCCTAGCATATAAACTCAGGCGCTGTAAGACCAGAAAACAATTTTTGAGATCACACGCAGAGGCGAACAACAACGGAAGAAAATTTCTTTAACTGCTGCTGCAAAATAAATCTAAAGAATTGCTCGAAACCACTCGTTGAATTACACTCAACTAAATTTATAATCAATTTAACAACATTTAACATTTGTATAACACATTATTTCAAACATAAACATATTAAAAAAATATGTCTTTATTTGATAGCGAATAGAGTTATAATATTGAATAATTTTCATATCATAAAATAAATATTGGGTAATAAAATGGAATATGGGTCTCGTACGTAAATCGAGTATCGAGAATGAATAAAACCAGGCGGCAACCATAAAAGGTCATCAAATCAATAAAATTTGATCGGAAGCACGTGTTATTTGGTTCATGTTTACGAGGATATGGCAAAACGACTATGAAAAAGCCTAAGCCCATCGTGATACCATGAGCAATAAACGTTTCGATACATCAAATTGCACATGATAAATTTATAAATCATGTTATCAGTAGAGAAAATGTGTTTTTTCTTCTTTTGGGTACGTACGGCCTGATTCAAAAATGTTTTAGATTGTTTTACGACATAATTTAAACAAATATGTGAAATATTACTTACAGGTGATGGTGAGGTAATTAGAATGATTTTTAGGCTTCTCTCCCGGAACTTACATATTACACACATTCCTTACAATTTAACATAAGATACGTAGTTCGATGGATTTTGTAGAAGTTAAAAATTATGAAAAATCACTGGTTAATTTTCTCACCTGACATGCTAGAAATAACGAATTTTACAATTTTATGCGAAATTTACTTGTGCAGTTATCTTTTTGAGATATTTCTAAAAAAATTTAAGGAAAACTCTTACCTTTTACGTATTTCTTGTGATGGCAACTCACGATCACAGCTGAATAAAAAAAATTAACAATTACCGTCATAAGCTTAAAGTAAAATTAAAAGAGCAACTCATTGAAAATTAAAATTTTAACTAATTTGCTCGTAATTTAAATATTTGTAGTATTAGTTTAAATAGTTGATTGACTTTTATTCAGCAGTATTTTACACTTTTATAATTTTCTTTTTTGTTAGTAATCTGTTTTTCGTGTAACTATTTTTGTTGCTGTTTTCCAATTTTGTTTTCGGTTTCATTCACATATTAATTACATTCTAATATACATTATTTTCTAGCGTCTCTTGTGGTTATGTTAATAGATAAATTCTAAATGACTTTTTAAGCAGAAATAAATATATGTAAAACATTTATAACATTCAAATCTTAATTCATTCTCAGTATAATTTCAGTCGATCCTGTATTTTTGATCGATCTTTATTTTATTATATGGAAACTTGGAAAGAATCTATTATTTTTCCAGACTTTGTTCAGATTAAGTTAAACATGAATTATTTCATGACATGTGTCTTTTCATCACCTGTTATCGTTTCCCAATCCCTTGCATTTGCTTGAACTATCTTCTCGAAAATACCCTTGATACGTCAATTAGTCTCACTCCTCATGCGACTTCCTCCACCAAAAGCTATATCTTAAGGAAAAGGTATAAGAAATTCCCATATTTTCAACACAACCCATAAACCACACTACACGAAAAGAGAAGCACAGGTGACCTCTTCTTGTAGTCGGCCGTTAGAAACACATGTCGCTGAAGTGGCAGTCCTTGGCGTACCCCTAATATACAAAAGGGCATCCCAATTTCACTCCAACACTAAATTTATGACGTCCATAAAAAGTTAACATCATAAAGTGGAACTAGACCAGAGAGGACAGAAAACTGTACGAAAGATAGATATGCTCCCACGAAGAACAATATTACCTCCAACTCTAGTAGAGGCACTTGAAAAAAAAAAACGAATAAGGACAACATAACATCATGACTATAACCGCCATAGTAGCTGTCCCGAAAAAACAACCAGAAGTTGGAGAAAAACTTTAATCTACTTTCGGACTGCTAATAGAACGAAATGACCAACTCCAATAACAACTTGCTCCATAAAAGTCTGCCATAAATAAGAAAAATTACAAAAGGGTGTCGGACAGGACACGGAGAGCAACCAGGAAAGGTCCTGAAAAGTTGTACTCTCGATGATGGCCGGGAGTAGTGATGATAGGGGTCATGTGTGACAGATATTTATAGGATTTCCTTTTGTTTTTCGGCCCGAAAAAAAAGACAGTTGAACAACTTGAACAAATTCATGTCACGTCCATAGTCAAATATCCTTCCTTATATATTGCAATTGTTCATAAAATTCCACACTCCAATGAACGACCACGTATTCTTCAACAAAAAATTGTCCTCATGTCCGAGTGATGTCCTTCATTTTTATTTATTTTTATTTTTTAAGAAATTTTATCCACACTTTTTTTCCATATCTAGATGTTTTCGTCTTTTGCATTCCGTAATGGTCAGCAAAAAAGAAATTGGAATTCCAAGAAAAGTTGAAGTAGTGGAGGAATGAAGAGAACATGTCCTCCTTTCCCTTCTAAGCACTTCTCATTGAATTGAAGTAAAGGATAAAAGCGTGCGAAAGGATTATGACATGGGTTTGAATTGACACAGGAATTATGTGTGCAATTTTCGTGATAGAATTTGGTGCTCTTAGAATCTGTACATAAAAGTTGAAATTGGGTTGTAAAATATTGCCAGTTTGCTTTTGCAGTTAAGAAATTGAATATTCAATTATATAGTAGACTAGAGTATTGCTGCCCTAAAATTTTTTTTTCGCGTTTCATAACTAAAACAGCCTAAAAATGCAAAAAAAAAACATAACAAAATTATGATTGGGCGTAAAGCCCATTCATATAATATTTTAGATGAATCGGGAAAGAGTTTAATGTACCAGAGAATATCAAGTTCTTTCGAATAGTGACATTGTTATGGGAGGTGGTAGAAGTAGAAGGAGAGGTATGTAATTTTCGTATATGACACGGAACGTGGCATGCAAAATGTTTCGTGCTGAAATTAAAATTTGCAGTGTTTATTATTCTCAAAGAAATGTTTACATAGTTTACCTGAAATTGGGGTATTTGTATGGGAGGTGGCAGAGAAAGTGGAGGGTTTTATATGATTTTGGAACTGCTTATTAACATCCTTATCACCACGCTTTGTTTCAATTTCAAAGTCGATAGCTCTCATATGTTCGAATGAGAAACGCTTTTCATGAATTTAAAACATAGATATTTGAATAGGAGAGGGTTGAAGGAGTAAAGCGAAGCTGATAATTTTTTTAACATTTATTGCAATTATTAAGAAATCAATTCTGAAATTTTGAGTTTGTACCTTTTCTAGTTTTAATGCAAATCGATATAAGGCATTTATCAAAATTATGCATTTGTGTGGAAGAGTGTTGAAGGAGTACACGGATCAAAATACAGTTTTACATCGTCAGTGATATTTCATAAGACTTCAAGTTAATAGCTTTAACAGTTTCGAAGAAAAATAATTTAATTGAAATTTCGAAATTCGTATGGCAGGGAGTAGTAAGGAAAATGATAAAGAAAATTTTTTCAAACCTGATTGTAATTATAATAAAATGAATTCTGGTAAAAATTTGTCTTTTCAGCTTTGCTAATTTAAATGAAAATCGAAAAATGTATTTTTCCAAATTGTGCATTTGTATGGAAGGGATCGTATCAATATTTTGTGATGTTCAAGATATATATATATATATATATATATATAAAATACTCAAAATATTGAAGTCTCATCAAAAGCTTCCGTTAGTAACAAACCAAAAAAGTCTACACTCTCGAAGTCTACCCTATTTTCTTCGAGTTGCTCTCAAACGCCTCACACGGTTACTAATCCCACTGAATTTCTTTCTAATTTGCCTCCACATTAACATTTATTAACTACTGTACCTCGACCGAAAACCCTTTTTATTTCTCGACTTGATCCCCGAACATCCCCCGATGATGTCATTAACTATTTAATTTCAAAAAAAATTATTTTAGCTGGATCAGCAGTGAAATGTGAAAAAATAAGTAAGGATATTAGCTCCATTGCCTCTTTTAAAATTGTTATGGCCAATAATGAACGTTTTAATCGGTTATTAGATAATAATTCTTGCCGCCTGAAGGATTTGTCAAAGAATTTAATTCTCGCCGTATTAGGTCACCGTGTTCTGGTCCAAAAACTCAGACAATTGTCCATTTACTATCAAAATGTAAACGGACTGCGCACTAAAACCAAGGAGATATTTGCTTCTAGCCAGAATTCTTCTTATGATGTTATTGCTTTTACTGAAACGGCACTAAACTGTAGCTTTTCTGACAGTGAACACTTTTGTTCAGACTTCCAAGTCTTTCGTAGGGATCGTTATGTTTCCGATTTGAGATTGAAAGGTGGTGGGTTATTATTAGCAGTCCGAAGCTACACTAATTGTGTAGTTATTGGCGTGCCGAACCCTCACTGTCTGGAGGTCTTGTCTGTTAAACTTGTATTTAGCAATAAGGATATTTATATCTTTTTGACATATATTCCCCCTTCGAGTTCTTGTACTTTATACGACAAAACAGTTGACCGTATAACATTTGTTCATAGAACTATGAATATGTCTGACGAACTCATTTTACTGGATGATTTTAATATTCCAGGTCTTTCTTGGTAATTTTCTGACGATTATTCTACTCTCCTAGCTTCTAATGCTTTGTCCTCGCTTGAATATTTTTTTGTAGATAATATTATTGCACTTGGTCTGCACCACCTTAGTCTTGTTCGGAATTCCTGTGGAAGACAGCTTGACCTGGTTTTTTATTCGGACTACAATTCCTGTTCCGTGGAAGAGAGCGTATCATCAATTTCGATCATTGATGTCTTACACCCTCCTATTAACATATTTCTTATGATTGACAAGGAGTATATTTTTAGCCCTAGTAAGAAAGAGCTTACTTTTGATTTTAGCAAAGCCGATTTCTTACGGTTGGACTATCTTATCTCTAATTTCAGCTTTGAAGAAATTCAGCCGTAGTTTATTTTTATTATATTCTGCACCAATTTTTTGTTGCTTCAGTTCCTTTTACTTATCGGAAGAATAACAGATTGTTGTATCCTTGGTACACGAGTGAGTTGCGTGCGATTCGCAACTCTCGTAATGCTGCGTGGGATAAGTATACTAGGACAAAGAATGACACTGATTTTCGTTTGTATAAAGAATATTATGACTTACTTAAAGATTTATCTAATCGCTTATATTCTGAATATTTACTTAAAGTGCAGTCTGCTATTATTAAAGATCCCTTGAAGTTTGTTAATTGTAAGCGTAAATCTGATAGTTATCCAGCTTCTTTTCAATTCCTTGGCAACAATAGTAAGTAATGATCAATTTACTATTTGGAATTTTTTCGCGACATTCTTTAGTGGCTCTTTTTCTGGTAGTAACGTTGTCCCTGACATGTCATACTTTGATAACTTGAGAGGTACCACTTCAACTACTTTGTCTGCTATACCGATTTCTTAAAATTATATAGTTAACCATATTTCTCGCCTCAAGGATGTTTCTTCTCCTGGCCCAGATGGTATTCCTGCAGTTGTCCTTAAACGCTGCTGTCTCTCTATTGCTGAGCCACTCTCCCTCCTCTTTCAAAGGTCGCTAAAAACTGAGATTTTCCCGAACGTATGGAAGTCCTCCTTGATCATACCGACTCACAAAAGTGGTGCGAAATCTGATGTTGTCAACTATCGACCAATAGCTAAACTCCCCATACAAAATTTCTTGGGATCACAAAAAATTCTATTGTATCTTGAGTATCGTAAGAGTGTGCTTTACGCGCAATCATGGCCCTGCTATGTTTATACTCTAGATGAAATCTGAGAGTATATTGTGTTTGCCTTACCGTTTGTAACGCTAAGAAATAACGCTCACACAGAGCCGCCAAGGGTACAGAAATATTTGTTGTCGCTCAAAAACCTCGATTCCAAGTTGCTGTCTGTCCGTCTGTCCATCTGTCCGTCTGTCCGTCCAAACTAGAAAAAGTACAAACTTCAAATTTCGCCAGAATTTATTTCTTAATAATTGAAATAAGTGTTAAAAAAAATATCAGCTCTGCTTCACTCCTTCTACTACCTCCCATACAAATGTCTGTATTTAAATTCAAGAAAAGCATTTCTCCTTCAAGTATATGAGAGCTATCTACTTTGAAATTGAATGAATGTATGGTGATAAGGAGGATGATAAACAGTTTCAAAATCATCTTAAACGCTCCACTTCCTCTGCTACCTCCCATACAAATGCCCCAATTTCAGGAAAACTATGACCAATTTCTTTAAAAATAATGAAAACTAAAAACTTTAAATTCAGCAAAAAACATTATGCATGCCATGTTTGGTGTCATATAAGAAAAACACGAACCACCCCCCCCCCTTCAACTTCTACCACCTCCTATGCAAAAGTCTCTATTCACTATTCGAAAAAATTTGACATATTGACATATTTTCCGGTATTGTTCCGATATAAATTTAAAGATTGTTCCGATATAAATTTAAAGATTGATCCGATATAAATTTAAAGATTGTTGTTAAAATTTCAAGTATTACTGTTCGTAAGTACTTTAAATTTATTGCCTGTAATCTTGAGACAGGATTCGATTTACAATTAATAAATTAATAGAATAATATGTAGAACATACCTTTTTTTGGTTCGATGCGCGTGCGATCTATGCCTTTTATGACGTTTGTTTGCCTAGATTTTTCAGTGGTAAAGTAGTAGATTACTTTTTGGCGTTTCCGTTTGGAATAGATTTTTGGTCGGTAAAGGAATAGATTGCACGCGCTTACATTGAAAAATTAAATGAATTGTTAAATGAATTGATACTTGTCGTAACAGGTATATTAAAGTCATTTCAATCTCATCTAGAGTATCATATGATTGAACTTTAAGCCCAATCATAATTCTGTTATGTTTATACTCTAGATGAAATCTGAGAGTATATTGTGTTTGCCTTACCGTTTGTAACGCTAAGAAATAATGCTCGCACAGAGCCGCCAAGGGTACAGAAATATTTGTTGTCGCTCAAAAACTTCGATTCCGAGTTGCTGTCTGTCCGTCTGTGCATCTTTCTACAGCACAACTCTTGGAAGCTCTGTCTACAGCATAACTCTCGAAAGCTTTGAGCTGTAGTGCTAAAAATTTTTGTGTGTCAGTTTTAGCAAAAAAGAAACTTTAAGTTCGTGAACGGGCCACATCCCCCCACTCCTTCTACCCCCTCCCATACAAATTTCACGAAATTCCGAAATTTTCAGAAATTGACTTTTCTTTGAAACTATTTAAGCTATTGACTTGAAAGTTGGGTCAAAGTATTACAATATAGATGTCATTAATATAACTGAATAGTAATCCAATCCCGTCAATCCGTCTACCCCCTCCCATACAAATGCGTAATTCTGAAAAATGCATTTTTTCGATTTTCATTAAAACTAGCAAAGCTATAAAAACGTATTTTCACCAGAATTAATTTTATTATAATTGCAATTAGTATTGAAAAATAAACTGCCAACAAGTCGGGCGAAACTTTATTATTCTTGGGACAAGTTGCAGATGAGTGGAAAGTCAATACGCAGGTTAGAGTGGTTAGGGAAGGCTAAGTGAAAGGAGTTCTTGGGCAGGGCTGTTGTCAATTTGACAATATTTCATTCGTTTCTGCAAGTTTGGGTTCTTATGAGGGGAGGAGGAGGGGTAAAGGTGGGTGGACGTTAATAGCTTTTTAATTAATTGCTTGAATCACGTCCAATATTCTCTGTATAGAATGTGTTTCATAGACGAAGTTGCATAGAATTTTCATAAAATTCGGTGTATTTTACATTCACGAAACCGAACATTTGTATGGGAGGGGGTAGAGAATGTAGGGGAATCGTAAAATTTGTGACGCAATTTTATTTCCTTTCTCTTGTAGTGTGCTTGTACAAAATTTTAAGTTCGTAGCTTTTAATTTGTTAGTTATTAGTTGATTCAATAAAATAGGTCGAAATGATACTTTTGTATGGGAGGGGGTAGAAGGGTAAGCGCGATTGCAAAACTTTTAAAGTAATATCATTTCAATTATTTTTATAATTTTTTGTGCAAAATTTGAAATTGTTAGCTTTTAAGAATTAGCTGATAACTGATTTCCTAAAAATGGTCGAAAAAATAATTTTGTATGGGAGGGGGTAGAAGAGGTAGGGGAATCGCAAAATTTGTGACGCAGTTTTATTTTTTTTTCTCTTTTAAGGTGCTCGTACAAAATTTCAAGTTCGTAGCTTTTAATTTGTTAGTTAGCAGTTGTTTTATTGAAATTGGCCGAAATCGTACTTTTGTATGGGAGGAGGTAGAACGGCAAATGCGATCTCAAAAATTTTGACGCAGTCTATTTCAACTATTTTTAAATGATTTTGTGCAAAATTTCAAATTGATAGCTTTTACCAATTAGGTGATAATTAATTTCTTAAAAATGGTCGAAAAAATCATTTTGTATGGGAGGGAGTAGAAGCTTTCAAGATATTCGACCAGTTAATATTTCATTCTTTTAGAGATTTTTTTTAAATACATTTCGCAAATGTTCAAGGTTCTACCTTCAAATTTCATTAAAAAATTTTCAGTTTATGTGGTTTTTTCATTGCACATGAAACACCTTGTGCACGGTAGTCCAGGGGGGTCGATGCATGACAATTGTGGAGTTTTTATTATTTTTTCTGTATGGACAACAAATAGATGTATCCACATGGAAAATTTAAATTTTTTATCTTTCACCACAGCCCTTAAAAAATCACTCAAAATTTTCGACATTTTTGGTTATCACCTCCCTCCCCTTACACCTCCCGACGTAAAATTTTTACCAAATTTAAAAACTACTTAGTTCTACAATTTGACATAATTTTAATTTGATATCTACACTCAATTTTGAATTATAACGATTTGAAATTTTGGAAAGTGCATCATTTTTGAAATGCTCCCCATTTCCCCCCACTACTATTTTTTCCAAATGTTATATTTTTTTCGTATTTATCTAGTATAGATTAATATAGGTTCTAAGATTCAATTACATAGCTTAATAAATAGCCGAGATATTAATTTTTAAGTGTTTTTCTTTGCACCCCTCCTGACCCTCCCCCTTACAATAATTAGCTTTTATCTAAACTGATTCTAGTGGACCTATATGCCAGCTTAATGTTCTCAAAATATCAATTTTTTGTGGTAAGTATTTTCGAAGATATAATCATTTGAAAAAAAAATTCGGCCGAGAATTGGTTCTTAGCCCCCCCTTTTCGCACCCCAATGGATAAAAAAATTAAATTATTTTTAAAAGTTGTCCCACAAACCCTTCTATATGTATGTTGAATTTTAGCTTCCTAGCTGTTACCATGGTTGAGATATTTGAATTCGTATTTTTCGGTTTAAACGCTCCCCCCGCCTCCCCCTGAACCCGTACACCCTCCAAAATGAGTATCCGCCTGAGATCCGCAACTATCTACAATCCCCCTAAAAATGAACTTTCTATCTTGAAGGGTTTGGGAGTTAATGTGCGCTGAGCGTACACGTCGGCGTACGGCGTACGGCGGACGGATTTTTTTTTTTTGCATTTTTAGGCTAATTTAGTCATGAAACGCGAAAAAACAAAATTTCAGGGTAGCAAATTTTTTTTTTTTCCCAAGTCGATCACAATACTTTATTATTAAAATAATAAAGTAAATTATCAAATACAAATTTCACGAAATTTTGAAATGTAAATTAAATTATTTTTCTTCGTAATTGTTCAAGCTATCAGCTTGATATTTTGCATAAAGTATAAAAATAGAAATATCAATAACGAGAAAAAAATGTGGTTTGATCCGTACACTCCTTCTACCCCCTCCCATACAAATGCATAATTTTTGTTATGTACATTAGATCGATTTCCATTAAAACTAGAAAAAGTTAAACTTAAAATTTTGCCAGAATTGGTTTTTGAATAATTTCAATATATGCTAAAAAATGATCAGCTCCTCTTCACTCCTTCTACCCCCTCCCATATAAATATCTGTATTATAAATTCAGGGAAAGCATTTCTTCTCCGAACATATGAGAGCTATCGACTTTGAAATTGAAACAAAGCCTGGCGTTAATGATGTCGATAAGCAGTTTCAAAATCTTCGAAGCCCCTCCACTTCCTCCGCCACCCCCATACAAATGCCCCAATTTCAGGAAAACTAAGTCCAATTGAAAATAATGAAAGCTACAAACCTTAAATTCAGCACGAAATATTGTGCATACCACATTAGGTGTCATGTCCAAAAATTACAAACCTTCCTCCTCTGCTTCTACCACCTCCCATACAAAAGTCACTATTAATTATTCAAAAGAATTAGAGGTGACATATTTTCCGGTACATTGAACTCTTTCTCATTTAATCTAGAGTATCATATGATTGGGCTTTACGCCCAATCATAATTCTTTTATGTTTTCTCCTTTATATTATAGATTTTTAATTTTTATTTTAAACAGATTGAGGTTACTGCTGTTCCGCAATATAATCGGCAATCTATACATATCATCATAATTATGTTATGTTTTTTATTATGACTTAAATCTACTGTATAAAAATTATTTATTTCTTCGAAATTTTAACATTTATGAGGAATCCACTCAACATTAAATTTTTTTTTCGACTATTTTATTGTTTTCTCTATTTTACTGATATAATTGTTTAAACCGCATTAAATAGAATTACGTGATGAAGAAAATCCTTCATCCCGCTTCAGATAATGGGGATTTCTTAGGCCGGCGCAGTCCGATTTTGCGGCGGCTCAAGACCTTGGGATGGGTCATTGACCTAAAAAATCCTCATCCTTGTTCGCGCTTATTCTACAGGAACGAGAAAGAATCACGACTATCCCATACTACTATGAGCGGCAAATCCTTCTAACTGGAGGATTTCATTGCCACTATTGTTAATTAGCAGAAAACTTCACTTTCGTCACGTATCACTCATGACTCACATAAACACTTACCTACCCTTCTGAAAAAGCCCGGGAACCCTCTTATGAGTTCCTCATTCACTCATATTGCACTATTTTGCGAAGAAAAATTGAATTATTCTGTTCCGCAGTATTTACAACAATCTTAACACTGAAAATTAAAATGTTTCCCTATTTTTATACTCTAGATGAAATCTGAGAGTATATTGTGTTTACCTTACCGTTTGTAACGCTAAGAAATAACGCTCGCACAGAGCCGCCAAGGGTACAGAAATATTTGTTGTCGCTCAAAACCTCGATACCGAGTGACCGTCTGTCAGTCTGTTTGTCTGTCCGTCTGTCCGTCTGTGCATCATTCTACAGCACAACTCTTGAAAGCTTTGAGCTATATTGCTAAAAATTTTTGTGTGTCCTTTTTAGCAAGAAAGTAACTTTAAGTTCGTGAATGGGCTATATCCCCCCACTCCTTCTATCTCTTCCCATACAAATTTCATGAAATTTCGAAATACTAAGAAATTGATTTTTATTTGAAACTTTCTAAGCTATCGATTTCAAATTTAGGTCAAAGTATTATGATTTAGATGCCATTAATATCACAGAATATCGATCTGATCTCCTCGCTCTTTCTACCCCCTCCCATACAACAATTTTGAAAAATACATATTTTCGATTTTCATTGAAACTAATAAAGCTAAAAAGACGAAATTTTTGCAGAATTAATTCTACTATAATTGCAAGTAGTTTTAGAAAGAACTATCAACATCACCTCACTCCTTCTACCCCCTCCCATACAAATTTCACGAAATTTTGAAATTTAAATTGAATCGTTTTTCTTCGAAACTGTTATTGATATTTTGTACAAAGTATAAAAATATAAATATAAATAACATTAAAAAAAATTTATTTTGATGCGTACACTCCTTCTACCCCCTCCCATACAAATGCATGATTTTTGTTAAATGCATCGTATTGATTTCTGTTATGTTTTTTTATTATGTTACCAAAGAAATAAAAGAACTAGATACTATAATTGTAATTCAATTTTATTTTTATTTAGTTTGAAAAATCTTAAATCTAGTTACATGAGATCGTTGGGGCCCTTCCTCCTTCCAGTGGTATCCTTTCTTTTAAATATAAATCGTTGTTTGAATGCGATGCACTTATTCATTTGATGGGTGATTCACTAAAAAAAAATTAATATGAGGCTGAGTCTTTATTGGTTAATTTTTTATTGCTTTTTTGTTTGTTTTAGTCTTGTATTACTTTATTATTTATTTTGGATTAATTCACTTTTTTTTCTTTTCCGGCTATTCTATCGCCCTTTTTTACAATACCAAGAAAACAATCCTGCACTGTGTATAGTTCTATTCCTTCCCCTTGACCAAACTTTTCGCTGTTTTTTTGAGCCGGCAGACCAGATTCATCAACGGCTTTCGTTTCAATCTGGTCGACAATTTTTGCGCCAAAATATTTTACAGCAGTGCTGCCCTGGCAGTTTTTTTTTATCTGTCCATTGCCGCGAACCGAATTGGAATGTAATTAACAATTTTACTTTATTATTATAATAATAAAGTATTGTGATAGACACAAGAAAAAAAAAAGTTTGCTACTCTGAAATTTTTTTTTTTTCGCGTTTCATGACTAAATTAGCCTAAAAATGCAAAAAAAAAAATCCGTCCCGCCGTACGCCGTCCGCCGTACGCCGTACATATGGACTCATATCTCCGAGACCGTTAAAGGTAGAATGTTCGTTTTTGGATAGATTATTGGTTGGGTAAGTGAGCTCTATTTTCTAAATTTTGGGGGTGTTAGGTGGAGGGGGGAGGCGGGGGGAGGGAAAAAGTCGAAAACTACACTTGCTAATATCTCCCTGACGAATGCAGATAGAAAGTTGAAAATCAGTAGACATATAGAGAGGGCTGTGGGACAAACTTCAAAAATAATTTAATTTTTTTATCTATTGGCGTCCGAAAAGGGGGGCTAAAAACAAATTGTCGGCCGAATTGTTTTTTCAAATGATTATATCTTCGAAAATACTTATCATAAAAAATTCATATTTTGGGACCATCAAGGTAGCATATATTTCCATCGGAATCAGCTTAGTGAGTGGCTAATTATTGTAAGGGGGAGGGTCACGGGGGGTGCAAAGAAAAACACTTAAAAATGAATATCTCAACTATCTTTAAAGCTATGTAATTGAAACTTAAAACTTATATTAAACTATACTAATAAAATATAAAAAAAATATAATATATTGAAATAATAGTAGTGGGAGAAAATGGGGAGCATTTCAAAAACGGCGCACTTTTCAAAATTACAAATCCTTATATCTCAAAAAATAGTACAGATATCAAATCGAAAATTTGTGAGGTTGTAGAACTACACATTTGTTAATTTTGATAATTTTAAGCTAGGGGGTGTAAAGGGAGGGAGGTGGTAAGCAAAAATGTCGAAAATTTTGAGTGATTTTTTTAGGACTCTGATCAAATATAGAAACTTTAAATTTGGCACGTGAATACATCTATTTGTATATCAAATAGAATATAGAATAGAATAATTTGGTCCACAATTGTTACGAACCACGTCTAATGGGCACAAGGTGTTTCATGTGCAGCGAAAAAAACACGAAAACTGAAAATTTTTGGATGTAATGTTAAGGTAGAAACTTGAAAATGTGGGAAATATATTTAAAAAAGTCCCTAAAAGTATGAAATATTAACTGATCGAATCCTTTTAAAACTTCTACCCCCTCCCATACAAAATTATTTTTTCGACCATTTTTAACAAATTAATTATCACCTAACTATTAAAAGCTATCAATTTGAAATTTTGCATAAGAACTTATAAAAATATTTGAAATGAAATTAATTTAAAAGTTTTGAAATCGCACTTGCCCTTCTACCCCCTCCCATACAAAAGTATGATTTCGACCAATTTCATTAAATCAACTAGGAACCAACAAATTAAAAGCTACGAATTTGAAATTTTTTACGAGTACCTTACAAGAGAAGAAAAAGAAAATTGCATCACAAATTTTGCAATTCCCTCACCTCTTCTACCCCCTCCCATACAAAATTATTTTTTCGAGCATTTTTAAGAAATCAGTTATCAGCTAACTCTTAAAAGCTATCCATTTAAAATTTTGCATGAAAACTTAAAAAAATAATTGAAATGAAATTCCTTTAATAGTTTTGCAATCGCGCTTTCCCTTCTACCCCCTCCCATACAAAAGTATCATATCGACCTATTTCATTAAATCAACTAATAACCAACAAATTAAAAGCTACGAATTTGAAATTGTACGAGCACACTACATGAGAAAGGAAATAGAATTGCGTCACAATATTTATGATTCCCCTACCTCCTCTACCCCCTCCCATACAAATGTTTGGTTTCGTGAATGTAAAATACATAGAATCTTATGAAAATTCTATGTAACTTCGTCTATGAAACATACATTCTATACAAGGAATATTGGACGTGATTCAAGCAATCAATTAAAAAACTATTAACATCCACCGACCCTTACTATCACCCCTTACCCCTCCCCTCACGAAACTCAAACTTGCATAAATAAACGAACGAAATATTGATTATATATACTGGAGCTTTTGAACGTTTGCACAAAGTGTTAAATTGATAACTGCCCTGCCCGAGAACCCCCTTTCACTTAGTCTTCCCTAACCTGCATATTGGCTTTCCACGCATACGCAACTTGTCCCAAGAATAATAAAGTTTCGCCCGACTTGTTGGCAGTTTATTTTTTATTAATATTGTAATGATTATTTTTATTTAATTTTATGATTATTTAACAAAACGAGCTAATACAAAGTACCTAACGTACTTAGGAACAGAAAGAAAAAAATTCACAAAGGAAATTAAAATTTATGCTGTGATTGACTTCACTCCCTAAATTTCGATCCGTGCGATCAAATATTTAGAATAATACAATAACGTTATCATAATAAACATTCGATAAATTCAATTCGCCATAAAATTCAAATAAACCTTATCGATTTAGTAGATTCAATTCAAATAAAGGAAAAATTGCATAATGTTTTCATCAATAATGATGCATTAGGCACAAATATTTTATTTTATCTAAAGAAATAAAAAATGGTTCATGTTATAAATTTTTTCTCCTCTACTTCAAGTACAAATTCATGTTTTCTGGCTATTTGATAAAAATTTTATTCCTATGTTTTCGTCAATTCACGAATAACAGTTTTGCGTGACGACACGACAATTTTACTAGGGTACACTTGACATACACTAACCTCACTAATATCTAAAATAAACGAATTGAAACTTTGTGGCTAAGGGTAATGATATCCGAACGGTTTAGTGACAGCAAAAGGACTTATCTTGTCATCGAACGATTCGTTACATGTAAATTTCAGTTGACCTGTAAAATATATTTTGCTTATTTTTCTGTATAATAATAAAAGCTCAAAGTAAACAATGAATTGAACCATGCCGGTTAGAAGAAATTGTCCAATGCCATTCACTGCATGCAAATGCTATTGTTTTGTTTCAATTTGTGCATGTTTTTAGTTAATAAAATCTGCAATATACTGAGAGTGAAATGGAAATATTTCGGGGCAAATATCAAATTAAATTACTTTAAACATATATATAAATATTGCGAAAAATCGTTTTATTCATTTGAAGGCCTTGTGAGATATATGATTCACGATTTTGGGACTTGTAAGATAACGAAAAGTTATTAATATTTTGCAATTTTTACAATAATACGATGTAATAATATTTTTACAAGTAAATTAAATTTTTGACAATTTACAAAATCTTTGACTTTAAGAATCAATCAACCAAATTCCTGCTAAGACCCCTATAGGGGCATAGGACAGAAACAACTCTCTTCCACAAGGCGCGATTCTGAGCATCGATCTTTAGCTGTTGCCAGGACTTGTTTATTCCTCTGGTCTCCTGCTCAACTGCTCGCTTCCGTCTGCTATATGGTCGACCAACCCGACGTCTTCCTTGAGGATTATAATCCAGAGCCTGTTTGGCGATGTTTCGCTCTGGTTTCCTCAAAGTATGACCGATCCACTGCCACTTCCGCCGTTGAATCTCAATACCTATTTTAGTCTGTCCAGTTGTACTCCAAAGTTCGTCATTGGAGATCACTTATGGCCAAAATATTCCTAAAATGCGTCGGAGGCATTGGTTCACGAAAGTTTCTTGGTAAATCGAACGGTCACTTTCCACGTAGTATAGCCATATAACAACACGGATTTGACGCATGCGTCAAAAACTCGCAGCTTCGTGCAAAGGGAGAACTGTCTTAGCCTCCAGAAAGGGGAAATCAAAAATATTTACTGTTCCTTAATTCGTACATACATATACAGAAGTATTTGCCGCAACAAATTAACTTCAATTCAGGGCACCGTTGATAACTTTGATCTGTGAACATCTTCTTTTTTGATAACACAACAGCCTAAACTGGACCATTCCATCCTGACCTTCAGACTCTTGGCCACGTTTTCTTTCTTAGAAAAACTGAAGAAACAGTGTGAAAAATAGCATGCTGAAATCCGACAAAAATAACACGAAAAGCTGAAGAACAATTGAAGAAGAAAAGAAGAGCTTCAAAAATGCGAATAGTTTCTACTTAACAATTGAATAAATTTAATTTTTAAAATTTATTCAACTTTAATATATAGTAAACTGCCAACAAGTCGGGCGAAACTTTATTATTCTTGGGAGTTGAGGATGAGTAGAAAGTTAATATGCAGGTTAGAGTGGTTAGGGAAGACTAAGTTAAAGGGAGTTCTTGGGCAAGGCTGTTGTCAATTTAACAATATCTCATTCTTTTCCGCAAGTTTGGGTTTTTATGAAGAAAAGGGGAGGGTAATAGTAAGGGTGGGTGGATATTAATAGCTTTTTAATTGATTGCTTGAATCACGTCCAATATTCTCTATATAGAATGTGTTTCATAGACGAAGTTGCATAGAATTTTCATAAAATTCGGTGTATTTTACATTGACGAAACCAAACATTTGTATGGGAGGAGGTAGAGAAGGTAAGGGAATCGTAAAATTTGATATGCAGTTTTATTTCGTTTTTCTTGTAAGGTGATTGTACAAAATTTCAAGTTCGTAGCTTTTAGTTTGTTGGTTAGCAGTTGATTTAATGAAATTGGTCGAAATCATAGTTTTGTATGGGAGGGGGTAGAAGGGCAAACGCGATTGCAAAACTATTAAAGGAATTTCATTTCAATTATTTTTTTAAGTTTTCATGCAAAATTTGAAATGGATAGCTTTTAAGAGTTAGCTGATAACTGATTTCTTAAAAATGCTCGAAAAAATAATTTTGTATGGGAGGGGGTAGAAGAGGTGAGGGAATTGCAAAATTTGTGATGCAATTTTCTTTTTCTTCTCTTGTAAGGTACTCGTAAAAAATTTCAAATTCGTAGCTTTTAATTTGTTGGTTATTAGTTGATTTAATGAAATTGGTCGAAATCATAGTTTTGTATGGGAGGGGGTAGAAGGGCAAGTGCGATTTCAAAACTTTTAAATTAATTTCATTTCAAATATTTTTATAAGTTCTTATGCAAAATTTCAAATTGATAGCTTTTAATAGTTAGGTGATAATTAATTTGTTAAAAATGGTCGAAAAAATAATTTTGTATGGGAGGGGGTAGAAGTTTTAAAAGGATTCGACCAGTTAATATTTCATACTTTTAGGGATTTTTTTTAAATATATTTCCCAAATTTTCAAGTTTCTACCTTTAAATTTCACTCAAAAATTTTCAAAAAGTTGTGAAAGTTTTGTACACGTCATTTTTGACGAAAAAGTGAGGTCATGTTCGTTAGCGCGACAAATCGCTAATAAAATTTTCTTGGAAACTGTAAAAGCTAATAATTTTGAATACAATGGAATATGTAATATTATATTTATCATAAAAGTGATGTATGGTACAGAAATTATTTTAATTCTCCTGCTTCTTCTACCACCTCCAATACAAACTTCACTATTTCGTGAAATACTAAACTAATTTTCTTAGTATGTATAACATTTGTGGAGCTCACATTTTATACTGAATATTTAATTAGCATTATTATTCAGATAACCCCTCCCATACAATATGACACAATTTCACAACTTCACAAAAAAATCTATTTTCTTGTAAAAGTATGAGTGTTACTAGTCTGAAACTTAAGAGATTTCAATTTCTTAATAATAGTTTCTGAAAAAATCACTAATACCCCACCAACATCCATCTATAACCAATACGGGGAGTACAATGGGCCCAGCTCGATGGCCCCAGTGAAAAATAGTTCTTCAAATCCACCCTCCTTCTACCTAATCCTAATCAAATATGCATATGTACAAGTATGTTTATCATTAAAAAACTAAAAATTCCTTATTATGGGGTCAGTTGGCGTATTATAATAATTTTGTGGCCTAACGAAACAATCATAGTTTAAATTAAAAAAACTGCACCAGTGGTCTAACCCACATTTCTCCTGCCTATTATTTTATTAAAAAATTGCAGTACAATCTACAAAATCAGCATTTATTTATAACAGAAAAACAAATGTTTTCAATATCAAATCATATTACTGAGAGGAACTTATATAAAACATTGTTGAAAACAAAATTGCATTTATTTTCTATAGGTATTGTGGTTGGTTAGGCCACTTTTTCTATTATAGCCTCATTTACAAGGGCACATTTTTTTCTAATTAATAACTTTTGAGATGCGAAAACGCAAAAGAGACTTTTACCAACAAAAAATTCTCAGTAATATGTATATATATGTTATTCTCGTATGTATTTCCATAAATATATGAAACCAACAAATTCACGGAAAAATCGAATCACCAAAAGGATTCGAAAGTAGTGAAAATAATAATTTGAACATCCTTACATATTCCATTCTTCTCAATGATATTTCCCGTCCTTATCTGATGAACTTTCATCTGGGATTTCGTTTCTGTGTCGGAAGTTATTGTCCTTCTTATTCTCTATTGTCGATATTTTGGAAACCTTTCGGATATAACATTTACTTTTATACTTGGATAGTATCAAGGCAAATTTTGAGCCTTAAAATGTTTTCCTGTATTGCCATATAAATAGATGTAACGACTCACGTTCTGGTACTCGACTTAACTCGTTTTTTTTTTCTTGTTGTATTAAAGAATTCGGAAGTGGTATTTCTATAGTAAAAATGAATGACCTAAATTTCATCCATACCGATTTTTTTTGTCATACCCTAGATATCATGGAGTATAGGTACGACACATATATACGGATATTGGATGATTTTTGAGGTCGTAGCATGTTATAAAGTCACCTAATAGGGAGCATTCCATGTCCTTTCGAAAGGAAAAAGAAAACTTGTTCGAGTGGTCAGGTTTCGATTTTTTTTTTGAATGATACCAAAAGTCAAACGATCCTTTTTCAAATGGACGATGTAGTTGGAATAGTTTTTTGCTCGTTTAAATTGGATGTAAATGGTTGATTGTATGGCGCAGTGGAGTTTTAATTTGAGAATGAAATTGAGAGAGCAGTTGGTGTAGATTGGCTAAATTTTTTGATTAACGTTTATGTGATATCTCGAAATAGGACCACAAGTTGAAAAAGAGTTTATTATAAGAGGTTCAAAAATTTCCAAGTTAATAAAATAATGTATCGTCTCTTTTAGATCAAAGCTCCGATTAGAGTAAAACATAACACCATTGACATATAGCGGTCCTAATTATAATTTAGCTAATTCGTAATTTAGCTCGTGTTCATTGTTAGTGGAATGGTGATACATACCACTTTGCTAATTAAGAAGAAACGCTCACTCATCTGTCATATTTTTAAAATGTTAAATTGCCACAAAAGGAGAAAAACGATCCTTAATCCTGCTTTGGAATCGTTTGCAAGTCATTTTTCATAGCTGGGCGTTTAAATCACGCTTCAAAGACTTTACATAATTCAGAGCTGTCAGAAAATGACTTTTCTTCTTCCCTCTTGCACGAAAAAGCTCTTATGAAAGCTTTAGATCTAGTACAATCTTCATCGCTATAGTCTAAATTATGAGAAAATCGAGCGGATTTAGCTAAATGAGATGTTTTAGCTGAAAGCATTTAGCTAATAAATGATCACTATTTTGGTAATTTAGCTAAATTAGCGTATGACACACAGCAGTTTGAGGATAATTTAGGCCTTAATTATAATTTAGCTGCGCTATGTGTCAGTGATATAAAACAGCTAAATCAAAAGTAACGCCTTCCTTCACTTTAATCCTAAACAGAAAATCCGGGACTTAAATGTCTTAATACGGTTCGCCCGACTGGAAAACGTATATGCACCTTGGGGCCTATCCGGACAACCCATAGAGACAGGCAGTGAGTGTCAGTGATCCTTTTTTAAGGTAACATTCCTCTGCTCGACCACCGGGCCGAACCACGATCCAGGAGGAAGTTCTGAACAAAAAACAATAGAAAACGATATGGCTGATAGACCAGGTTGACGTCGCTTGACGATATAGTTTCAGCTCTTTCATAAATCGCTCGGATAAAAACGTCCATCTTGATGAACACTCGAAAAAAAGGCTGCGAAAATTCTCAACCCTCTCCCATCCGGGTCATCTAAGGTCCTTTCTTTGACCTTCGGCTGTGAATATTTGATTTCTAGCGTTTACCCCAGTTCCTTTATGTGTTTGTCTTTTGAACTCTAGGTGTCGTTCTTGATCATTTTTGTAATGGCAACTAGAAGAGGTGAGTCGTTACAAAAAGACTACCGACTTCCTGCTCTGATGCTTTGTAATGTTACCGAATTCTACTAGTATCGCCATCTCCTTCAGCCGGTTTATTTTTTAGGTGCTCCACTGGCCTCGTAGTTGGGATGAAGGCAGATGAGTCTATGTTTCGGTGACAATCTGTTTTGGTGCCGAGCGACATACCTGGATACTCCTTAGTAGTCTCGAGTTTTAGTGGTACAATTATTCATTCGAATAAATAATTCAACAACTACTAACTTTATTCCTTACTTATTTATTTGCGATGGCACTACAGCCAAAATCAAACTAAAGCCGCCTGAATGCTTTGCCTCCATTCATTCAGTTCAGTAATCGCATTCTCCAGTTTGAAAATATTAGCAGTGATTTGCTGTCTGCGTCTATCGAATCCTCCTAGCGCTTCCGTGGTTTTCCGACCGGTCTTTGTTTTTCCCTTTTAGTGTGCGTTTGGGAATTCTTCCGTCATCCATCCACTCCCCTTGACCAACCCATTTTAACTTCTTAAATTTTATGAGGGTTGACACTTCTGGATTGTCGAAAATGGCTTACAATTCTCTATTGAATCGTATTCTCCAGATCGAGTCTTTACTCATAGGTCCGAAGATTCTTCCAAGGACGTTTCATTCAAAGGTGTTAAGTAGTTTTTCGGACGCCTGTAGTAATGTCCACGCTTTGCTGCCATAGCATAGCATAGGTCTTACGATGGTTTTATATAGCTCAAGTTTTGTTTTCCTGTGTACGTTCTTGTTTTTAATTATTGGAAGTGCCGATAAATACGTCTTGTTTGCCATCATTTGTTCCTTTCAGCCATATAGATATATTGATTTTAATTTATTTTATTTTGAAAGTCGAAGAAGCAGAGTTTTACGGAAATTTACGCTAGGTGACTATTAGCGTATCACCCAGTTGATTATTTTTTACTAATTATTCATTTCTCTCTTTCTTTTGAGGTAGCAACGGACTTGCTTTTACTTCAATGGTGGTCAGAGAAACATTAAGTGACGTATGTTGAAGATCATATTATTACTCAAAAATCTAAAAACCGGATCTCCATTCTTCCGTATGTTCATTATCTAACTCTAGAACGTATTGAACTAGATAGTTAAAATTCTGTACAAATAATTTTTGGCAAAAAAGTAAGGCCAAGTTCGTAAACGTGTCAAAGCTCTCTATCCATTTTTACCCCTCCTACAAAAAATGACATATTTCATAATTTCAAAATAACTCGAATTTCTTGGAAAATCCAGGAGATATGGACCTAAAATGCGCAATATAAATGTTAACCTAATATAATTAGATCGGTAGACGTGTAGAATATTCGAATACCACTATTTCTTATGACATCAATCAAAAGCACTTAAATAATTAAAAAAAATTATAATTCTTGTACATTATGTCCACTCCTTATTCTTTTGAGTTCTTCAATTTTTAATCGCATTCCACAAAGTGTCCTTTATCGTTATATTAAGTCCTCATTTATAAAGAAACTAATGCCATATTTAACTTCAGATAAATTCATATCCTTGTTAAAAAATTTCACGAGTTTTATTATTGGTTTATTTTGGATATTGGCGTTCTTCTCCAAATAAAGATTCTCAATCAACCAATAGTTAGTTAGTTTATTAATTCTAGAATAAATATTGATATTGGATAAATCAAGACTGATACCAAATTAATATTTCATTCGAATTTGAAAAAGTTTCAATTGGGCAAAATGTACCGCGAGGCTCACACAACTTAAACATTGGAGTACGCTGAAATTTTTACACTCTTGATGGAATCTGAGAGTATTATAAGTTTGCTCTAAAGCTTGCAACGCCAAGAAATAATGATCGCACAGAAGCGCCAAGGGTACACAAATATATGTTATCGCTCAAAAATCTCAAAACTGGGTGTCCGTCCGTCCGAATGTGCGCTCTCTAGCTTGAGAACGCGTTGAGCTAGAAAGTTGAAATTTCGAGCACGTCGAGGGGGTAGAGGAGGTTTCTCTTGTAAGGTGCTCGTACAAAATTTCATGTTCTTAGATTTTAATTTGTTGTTTATTAGTGGATTTATTGGAATTGATCGAAATCATACTTTTGCATGGGAGTGGGTGGAAGGGCTGGGGGATTCCAAAACTTTTGATGAATTTTTATTTGAAATATTTTTAGAAGTGCTTGTAAAAAATTTTAAGTTTTCAGCTTTTAATGGTTTGGTGTTAATTGATTTCTTAAAAATGGCCGAAAAAATACTTTTGTATGAGAAGAAATAGAAGTTCTGGAGATATTCGACCAGTTAATAATCATTTAAAAAAAAAATTCGACCGGAAATTTGCTTTTAGCCCCCCTTTTGAACCCAATGGATAAAAAAATTGTAGCGTGAGACGGAAAAGAAGAGGGAACACAGAGAAACGTAACACCCATCCATGGCGGTGTGTGTGTGAAGGCAAAAACAACAACGACGTCACAGTCAGTCGGCTTCTGACCAGCGAACGCTTCGCTTTAAATTATCTTTGTCTATTGAAATAATAAAAGAATTATAGGTTTTTTCTATAAACGCGCGACTTTTAATTCGTTTCACTCCCTTTTCTGTTACAATTGACGCCCAACTCCGACTTTGTGTGCACGATTAGAGATTTTTTTTCTATTTCCACAATGCCGAGCCGTAAAGATAGTGCCGAGGGAAAAGTGCAGACGGGAGCTAATTTAGTTTTTTCGCCGGATCAGTTTCGGGAGTTGTTACAATATATCCAAGGTCAGGTATCGTCGTCTACGACGCCATGTGAACCACCGATAGCATCGTCGCAACAGGTTCAATCCGGTTCGTTCTTTAGGTGCACGTCGCGATTCAGTGGACGCGGAGACGACTGTGTCGAAGCATTTCTCGACGCCGTTAACACATACAAAGACTGCGCATTTGTATCGGACGAGAATGCCCTTCGCGGCCTTTCTATGCTATTAACGCAACCTGCAAGTGTGTGGTGGCAGGGAGTGAAGAATACAACCGCAACTTGGAGTGACGCCGTAAAAAAACTAAATGTCGCGTATGGTAAGAATAAACCAGACTATCGTATATATCGGGAAATGTTTGAGCGTGAATAGTTAGACAAAGAATCTACCGAATTACTTGTGTGCCGGTTACGTGCGTTGATCGCTAAGTTAAAAACAAGTGTAGTGGAATCAGTCCAATTGGATATGGTTTACGGGCTACTACATAGACGCATTCGAAGTTCCCTGCCGCGCGATGACGTTTCGACGTTTGAGCAACTGCTAACGCCAGTGTCCGGTGTGTAGTGCAAAGCCACAAGCGGAGAAGAACATTGCCGAGTTCCATAGTGTGTGTGACGCATCGAATGCAATCCGCTCACGAATAAAAATTGAAATATTGGGACTGGTCGGCTCAGCATTGGCCGATACAGGTGCGTCGAAAAGTATTGCGGGTCGAAAACTCTATGAACTGTTAAAAACTAAAAATTATGCGTTCGAGTCAGAGTGGTGCAGGGTTGGCCTTGCGGATGGAACAGCTACCGATCGAGAAGTATTAACTACAACGTTGAATGTGTTGGTTGGCGGACGAACAATTTCAAACAAATTTTGTGTGCTGCTTGGCCAGGAAGATAACCATACATTACTCGGCGCAGACTTTCTTCGACAAGCTGGTATTGTACTGGATCTCGCCCGTCTTCAGTGGCATTTTGAGGACGATTCAACGGAACGATACGAATTCGATTCGATGACAGTTGCCTCCACTACTGGACAAACGAGCGTAGAGGATGTTCATTTGAGACAGAACGAGGGTGCGGGCTTGAACAAGATTCAACGGGCGCAGCTCGACAAGTTTTTAAGCGATAATGATTCAACTTTTGCAGCAGGGGGAGAGGAAACAAGTGTGATGGAGCATTCTATCAGAGTACCTGAGAACCAACAGCCAATTGCTGTACCTCCGTACCGCATGACCGAACAACGCAAAGAAGTGCTCAAGGATCTTATGGATAAAATGCTGGCAGAGGACATAATCGAAGAATGCGAATCCGCTTGGGCCGCACCGATTGTATTAGTTCCCAAGAAGGATGGGAAAATGAGATTATGTGTGGATTATCGCAAGTTAAACAGTGTAACCGCAGCTGACAAATACCCTATGCCACGGATTGATGACTTGTTACATGCAGCGAAGAGTACAAAGTTCATGTCTACACTGGATTTGTTATCCGGATATTGGCAGATTGGCGTTAAAAAGGAGGATCGCGAGAAGACTTCGTTTATATGTCCATTGGGAACATTTTGCTTTAAACGTATGCCGTTCGGTTTGCGAAACGCGCCAGCCACATTTCAGCGACTGATTGATACACTTCGTGCCGGCTTGCCATCAGTCGAAATTTTTGCATACCTGGATGACCTAATTATTTTGTCAAATACGTTCGAGGAGCATCTAGCGGATCTAAAAGCAGTATTTACTCGATTAAAGGAATTTAAATTGCGAGTGAACCGACAGAAAAGTTCGTTTATATGGGAAGAGGTATATTACCTCGGACATATTATCACACGGCAGAGGCTCAAAGTCAATCCAGAGAAAATATCTGCAATCGTCGATAGGCCAAGCCCAACAAATGTACGAGAGGTGCAATCATTTTTGCAAACCTGTAGCTGGTATCGCCGTTTTATTAAGAATTTTGCGGAAATCGCTAAGCCACCGAGCGAGTTGGTGAAGAAAACAAGTGTATGGCATTGGGGCCCAACTCAATGTGAAGCCTTCAAGCAGTTGAAACAACTTTTAACTACAGCTCCAACTCTACGTCAGGCCGTTGAACAGGAACCGTTCGTGTTACGCACGGACGCGAGTAATTATTGTCTGGGAGCCGTGTTGTCGCAAGGCGAAGGTGCAGAAGAAAGACCAGTAGAATTCGCCAGCAGGTTGTTAACGCCTCCTGAAATCAATTATTCTACGACGGAAAGGGAAGCTTTGGCCTTGGTGTGGGCTGTTAAAAAGTTCAGAGGATACATCGAAACATCGGATGTGATCGTCCGTACTGACCACCAACCTTTAAAGTGGCTAATGAATTTAAAGTCACCATCTGGTCGTCTAGCTCGATGGGCATTAGAGTTACAGTCATATAATTTGCAAATCGAGTACGTTCCTGGCAAGCAAAACGTTGTTGCAGATACTCTTTCTCGTCCACCTCAGCCCATAGTGGAGGTATGCACCGCAACAGTTGAACTACCAAGACAGAGCGCGGCTGTAATTCGAGCAGGACAGATCGCTGACCAGGAAATTGCCAAAATTATTCAGCAGTTGGAAGATATTAACGGAGACTCAGCGTTATTCTGGAATGAGAGAGGATATCTAATGCTTGGTGGTGTATTGTACAGATATGCGCCGGAAACACATACCGAAGAAGCTCACCTTGTTGTTCCTGAACAGGATCGTCTAAGAGTTCTAGAGGAGTATCATAATAGTTCAACAGCTGGACACTATGGTATCGAGCGGACGCTGCATAGGATTGCTAGTCGATACTATTGGCCTGGCATGAGAAAATTTGTCACGAATCATATTAAGAATTGCGTCGACTGCCAGCGTTACAAGCCTGTGAATTACAAGCCGGCAGGTTTGCTGCAGACTCCAGCAATGGCTCAACGCTTCGAGGTGATTGCAATAGATCTGTTTGGACCACTTCCGGAGACTGAGGCTGGGAACCGATCCATTTTTATAATTGAGGATACCTGCAGTAAATGGGTGGAGTTGTTTCCTTTTAAAACAGGCGACAGCAACAACTTGTGC
This sequence comes from Chorisops tibialis, assembly GCA_963669355.1. Taxonomy (NCBI): domain Eukaryota; kingdom Metazoa; phylum Arthropoda; class Insecta; order Diptera; family Stratiomyidae; genus Chorisops; species Chorisops tibialis. Next base: position 161,544,159 of record OY770263.1, on the reverse strand, counting down.
AAAAATATTGATTGAGGAAATTTTCCTACGATATGGTGTACCAAGGAAGATTATTAGCGATAATGGAGTGCAGTTCGTTGGCGACATCATGCAGCAGGTATGCTGTACGTTTAATATATCGCAAGCCTTGAGTCCGTTATATCATCCGGAGAGCAATCCAGTTGAAAGGAAGAACCGAGACTTAAAGCCTCAACTAGCAATACTGGTACGAGAGGACCATACAACTTGGGACATTAATTTAGCAGCAGTGCGGTTTGCAATGAACACCGTACAAAATCAAAACACTGGATATAGTGCTGACTATCTTACTTTTGGGAGACAGCTTAGAACGGCTGAAGATACTGTATACGATCTGAGACCTATACTAGATCAAGATGTTAATATACCGGAGATAACGTCATACCTGAAACGGTTGAGCAGTTCTCTTGTTTTCGCTCGAGATAGTTTCGAATACGAGCAAAACCGTCAAAAGAAATATGCGGATGAACATCGCAGCTCAGCACCTGAATATCAGCAGGGTGATGGGATACTACTGAAGACACGGACACTCAGTGATGCAAAGAAGCAGTACTCATCGAAGCTGGCTCCTAAACGGGATGGTCTGTATGTGATAACAAAACTGTATTCACCTGTTTCTGTCGAGATTGCGTCACTGAATCAACCGGACGTTGGACTAGGAAGATATCACGTATCAGAAATAGTTCCATGGATAGGAGACTCGGATAGTATCATACCTGTTCGTTCCAAGCGGAATCGAGGACGTCCGAGGCGGCTTCCATAGTAAACTATTGCCCTGGTTCATATTCGGGACGTTATAATATGAACCAGAGGGGGAGTGTAGCGTGAGACGGAAAAGAAGAGGGAACACAGAGAAACGTAACACCCATCCATGGCGGTGTGTGTGTGAAGGCAAAAACAACAACGACGTCACAGTCAGTCGGCTTCTGACCAGCGAACGCTTCGCTTTAAATTATCTTTGTCTATTGAAATAATAAAAGAATTATACGTTTTTTCTATAAACGCGCGACTTTTAATTCGTTTCACTCCCTTTTCTGTTACAAAATTAATCTATTCTTAAAGTTTGTCCCACAAATCCTTCTATATATATTTTCATTTTCAGGTTCCTAGCTATAACCATGGATGAGATAGATTCTTAGTTTTCGGTCATAACGCTCTCCCCGACTTCCTCTTAACCCCTAAAAATGGGTATTCGCCTGAGATGTGCTACTGTCTAGAATCTACTCAAAAATGAACTTTCTATCTTGAAGGGCTTGGAAGTTAATGTGCGCTGAGCGCACACGTGTATGACGGACGGCGTAAAGACAGACGGATTTTTTTTTTTGCATTTTAAGGCTAATTTAGTCATGAATCGCAAAAAAATTAAATTTCAGGGCAGCAATTTTTTTTTCCAAGTCGATCACAATACTTTATTATTAAATTAATAAAGTAAAAGTAGTTACTATTTGCAAATAACATTGTGGATACCTAAGTCAAGGCCAAATGGGACAAATGGGATGCTTTGCAAAGTAGAGGTATGCCAGATAAGATCATTGCTATGATTGAAGAATTCTTCGAAGATGCAGGGTGTTGCGTCTTATATAAGCTAGAGCTCTCCGTGAGCTGTATGGACGGGTGTCAAGTAAGGCGGCATATTATCATCAGCCCTCTTCCTAGTCGGATAAAGACTTCTTGAGGGACTCCAGCGATAATTACGGCTGAATGGTCAAAATGCTATATTGGTGAGTCACTCAAAATATTATTATGTAGGAGATATTTCATCACTCTTTGCTTAATAACGGTGCCTATTCAACGTTTTGAAGGTGAGCAGGACTGTGGGTTGACTGCCCCCATCCCACAGGGAGTAAATTGATCATTATTCGCTTTTTACCACAATCCGGCCAGTTATGATATAATTTTAATCTCATTTCCAGAGATATGTAGATGAAATCTGAGAGTACATTGTGTTTGCCTTACCGTTTGTAACGCTAAGAAATAACGCTCGCCAAGGGTACAGAAATATTTGTTATCGCTCAAAAACCTCGATTCCGAGTGACCATCTGTCCGTCTGTCTGTATGTGCGTCTGTCTACAGCATAACTCTCGGAAGCTTTGAGCTATAGTGCTAAAAATTTGTTTGTGACATTTTTAGCAAAAAAGTAACTTAAGTTCGTGAATGGGCTACATTCCCCCACTCCTTCTACTCCCATACAAAATTCATGAAATTTCGAAATATTATGAAATTGATTTTTCTTCGAAACTATTTAAGCTTTTGACTTGAAATTTGGGTCAAAGTATTATGGTATAGATGTCATTAACTCTTAACTCCGCCATAGATGGTCCGAAGCCCGGTTTGAGAAAGGAGGAGGAAACATGGAGTTAACCTGAATGGCCAGTAACACCAGTGCGTCTCACGAAATAGGCAAAAAGTATAACATAGTTGGACTTGCAGCATATCTATGAGATCTCCAGCATGTCATATTTAGCTCAAAACTCCCACCCTTTTTCTACTAGAGTGTAATAAATAAGTAGGACTGGTCCTCCAGGTCGGGGGTAGGGCGATCACCAGAAAATAACACTGTCCAGAAACCTGGAAAACAGCCTCGAAAAAGATGGACTCAACGGCAACGACCCCGTAAACGAAAAATGGACTACTCAATTCGATCTTGAAATGTTCGATCTTTATTTAGGATAGGAGCTCTGAAAGAGTTCCTCGAAGAAGTGGCAAAACACAACATCAACATAACTGTCATCCAAGAAACGAAATGACTCGGTAACGAAATCATGGACATGAGATCACGCACAATCTATCCAAGTGCAAAATTGTCGGGAAGCAGAGAGTTTGGAGTCGCTTTTGTCGTTGAAAAAAAATTTAAATAGTAGGTCACGAGTTTCAAACCAGTAAGTGAAAGATTGTGCGCAATCCAAGGAGGATATATAAAGAGGAGTATCTGATAGGCTGTCTCATGTGGGAATATTTTTTGATTCGGAAATTTTCGAAAATTGCGTCGAAGCTTAACTTGGCTTCAAACTTTTACAAAAAAAATACCATAATTTGTATTCTCTCTTGGTTGCTAATATTCAGTCATCAATAAAGTAATTTTCAGTACAATGAAGTTTGCTGTTTTATTTCAGAAATGTTTATTTTTTCAATTTTTATTAGTTTTTGGCTCGTGTTTAAGCTAAGCACTTTAGCAACGGACAATATAACGCGGGACAGAGATAATTGAATTGGGTTTAAGTATGCCAAACAAAGATAGCGAAATAATTATTTCGAAAATTTGACAATTGTCTAACGTGCGAAAGAGTTAGTTGCATTTCGCTAGTAAGGGAGGGAAATACTTTCATTCCTATGCTCATACACGGAAAAGCATGCTCTTAGTCACTCCTTATTATATATCCTCCTTGGCGCAATCCGAATAAAAACTAAATTTTTCAACACTTGGTTGATCAACGTCCACACACCAACTGCAGGCAAGGACGATATTACTAAAGACGAATTTTAGGCTACACTATGATTCACTGCCCTCGAATGACCTAAAAATTGTTTTGGGGGATTTTAATGCAAAAGTTGGAAAGGAGGAGGCTCATAGAGAAACAACAGGAGGGCACAGTCTCCGTGACATAACCAACGACAATGGCCAACGTCTTATTGATTTCGCAAGCAGCAAAAATATGACTGTAAGTTTTACGTGCTTCCAAACCGCGATATTCATAAACAAACCCAAACATCAGCAGATGGTCACACCTTCAACCAAATAGACCACGTTCTAATTGAGAAAAGGGCTGCTTTCAACATACTTGATGTACGACTCTGATCATTATCTAGTCAGAGCTAAATATCGATGCAGAATAGCTTGTCGTGGATATTCGAAAACGAGTAGAGCTCGCAAATTCAATGTTGACAAGCTTAACGACGAAAGAGTGGCGCAGGTTCACATGTTAGCATGTAATAAACACCTGACACCAATATATGAAAATATCCGAAATATAGCATACGCATACGCAATAGTAAACGATCTAAAAAAGGGATATGAGCCAAAAATCAGTGTCTGCAAAGACGCAGAGGGACAAATCATTAGCGACACACAAGAAATCAAAAGGAAATGGGCTTCCTACTTGGAACACCTTTTGAATACAAGCACCGATCACGACAGACAATATTTCAATTGAAGCCTCCACTGACGAAGATGAACCATCATCGACACTACCCACGCTTGCTGAAATCAAAACAGCCCTATGTGACAAAAAACTAAACAAAGCGCCGGGAATTGACGAAATAACAGTTGAACTTCTGAAAAACGGTGGAAATTGAGTCGCTGAAATACTGCACAACATGATATGCTAAATTTGGACAGAGGACATCATACCCGACGATTGGCGAAAAAGCATTATATGTCCAATTTACAAGAAAGGAGACAAACTCTGCTGTGAGAATTACAGAAGAATATCATTGTTGTGTAAGTCCTATAAAATACTGACAAAAACAATTGAACGTCGTCTTGAGCCCTATACTAATCAAATAATTGGCGAATACCAAGGCGGATTCAGAACCGGACAATCAACAACAGACCAAATATTCTCGGTGAAACAGGTGCTTGAGAAATGCTGGGAATATAACACAGACGTGCACCAAATATTCGTAGATTTTAAACAAGCATACGACAGTATCGACAGGAGCGTACTGTACCAAATCGTGCTTGACTTTGGAATTCCTCCAAAACTAGTCCGACTAACAAGACTCACAATGACGAACACTGAATCCCAAGTGAGAATACAAACCGATTCCACAACCAGCTTTCGAACGGAATGTGGTTTAAAGCAGGGAGATGGTCTAGCCCCATGCTTTTCAACTTGGTACTAGAGTATGTCGTTCGAAAAATTCATGTCGACACCTAAGTGACACTACTATTCTAGTCCACCCAACTAGTAGCATACGCTGACGACATTAACATCCTAGCAAGATCCTTCCCTAGTGCTAAGGAGGTATTTTTCAATCTTGACTCCACCGCAAAAGAAGTCGTGTTGCGCATTAATGAAAGCAAAACAAAAGTAATGACACAAAACATAACAATTGCGGAATATAATTTGTAGAGTGAGAACAACTTCATATATCTTGGGGCTAATCTAGCAAAGGATGGTAATAAAACAGACGAAATCAAACGACGGATAATACTTGCAAATAAGACGTATTATTCGGTACTTCCAATAATGAAATTCAAGAAAGTGCACAGGAACAATAAGCTGCGGATATGGGTCATTCTTTTACAAACCGTACACCTAATTGGACGACCTATTTTCTATTGCTTCCAAAATTTTTCTATAGGTAGTATACATCGAATAAGCCGACACGTATGCGGGGATTTTTTTTTAAATTATTTATTTTGAAAAATATGGATGTTTAAACATTTTGAGAATCGTTGGTTTTGCTCTTATTAAAAAGCTATTATCTTCGGTTCTATTTGTCCCACAGATTTCGTTCTTATCTCATTTTAAAGGTAATTTTGTAACCTTTTTAATACATTGTTCCAAAAAAATTGTATTGTTAAATAATTGTAGTTATTAGCAATTAAAGCACTTAAAGTCGATTTTCATACTTGCGCCCAGCCGATAAAAAATCTAAAAAAATACCATCGTATTCCTTGATTGATTCTCTAAAAAATACATTTAAAAAAAAAATGGAGAAATAACGGGATCAACAGAAAAAAAATAATTTGCACCACCGGGCGCGTATGAATAATAAAAAAAAAAATTTAGGGCAAAATGAATGCATTGTTATTTTTCTGAGAACTACGCTTTTGTGATCCGAAATGCTATTCAAGGCGTACATTGGAACAATGATCAGGCAACAGTGCGTCCGTTTGCGATTTACAACAAAAGCAATAAACACGTACTATAAATGAAAAGCTTAGTAATGATTTCCGAATGTTTGCATCATGACACCGTAGTTCACGTATTCCAATGGCATTTCCTCAATTTTATCAAAACTAACTTACATAATATCAATAAAATCATACATTTTTCTGACAGAGCGAGTGCATAATTAGTCCAGTCGGATTAGATCAAAAAAGGTCTGTTTGGCGAAATGCTGCGATTTCGATGTTGTTTTTAACATCATTGTTTTTTTTGCGTAGATTACGATAAAAATATTGCGGCCACTGGGGGAGTGGGGAAAAGACTCGAGAAATAGCAAAATTCGCAAATTTTCGTCTGTTTTAGAGGTTTTTTGAGCTTTATTACGTTAAACTAAACAGTTTCGAAAAACTAAAAATGAGGTTCGATTGCAGACACTTAGACCTTTCATTTGAATGGTACATTGTTAAATTCGGTTTATTTAAACCTGATATATAGACTGTTATTCAAGACGTTTTTTCAAATTTTCAAAGAATCTGTGTTTTTGGAAGGAAATGAGTATCTCATAGACTGTAAAAAGATATTCTACCAAAACTTGCGGCATTGTCTTTTAATAAATACACTTTAAATAACTGAATCAAAATTCAGCCCAAATTTAGCCGGTTTCATAGAAATTTCACCTCATAAATTTATTAGAAAATGACTTTTCGAGTAAATTTTTTCTTAACTCCTTTTTTAAGGCAGAAGGACTAAATGAAATTTCCAACTAACCTTTATAGTCTTATTGTATTGTGGACATTCTGATAAAGAATTTGCGGGGCTTGAAGTTCAATTTGACTTACCCGGAGCCGAGATATCGAACTTTTTATTGAAGATTTTAAGATTTTTTTAATAATAACGTTATATTTTACTCGTAATAAGTGCAGTTACAGCCTATTTTTTGATGAATAAATTCATATTCCTTTCAATTATTTATCCTTAAAATAATAAAATCAGGATTTTTGGCCAACGCAGAGGAATAAAAAAGTCGACGCGTCTTTAACACACTAAATTGTTTCGTCGTGCTGCGCGCCCGGTGGTGCAAATTATTTTTTTCTGTTGATCCCGTTATTTCTCCATTTTTTTTTTAAATGGATTTTTTAGAGAATCAATCAAGGAATACGATGGTATTTTTTTCAATTTTTTATCGACTGGGCGCAAGTATGAAAATCAACTTTAAGTGCTTTAATTGCTTAAAACTACAATTATTTAACAAGACAATTTTTTTGGAACAATGTAGTAAAAAGGTTACAAAATTACCTTTAAAATGAGATAAGAACGAAATCTGTGGGACAAATAGAACCGAAGATAATAGCTTTTTAAGAAGAGCAAAACCAACGATTCTCAAAATGTTTAAACATCCATATTTTTTAAAATAAACAATTTAAAAAAAAATCCCCGCATACGTGTCGGTTTATTTCATATATATAACACATAAAAAAAAAATAAAGCGATTCTAGAAACAGACGTGAATTTTTTCGGCAAATCCGTACGGTTTGTAAAAGAATGACCCATATATAAAACTATTAAATGCCCTGTGCTCTGTTATGGCAGCGAGACGTGGACATTAACGCGAACTTCTGAAAAAGCAGTTAACGCATTTGAAATAAAGGCCCTCCGAAGAATTTTGGGACCTGTGGAATGGAAAGCCGAATAAAATACAACCAAGAGTTGTATCAACTCTACGACGAGCCAGAAGCTTCAACGTTCATCAAGCTACGTAAACTGCAGAGGGCTGGCCATGTAGAGCAGATAGAAGACAGAAGAATCCCCAAACGTGCTCTGAAAGGCGAAGCGAGTGGTAACCGGCCAGTAGGCAAACCACGCAAGCGATGGGAAGACTCGGTTGATGAAGATAGCAAAGCCATCTTAAAAAACATAACAGGGCTACGATTGCGAGTAAACCGCAATCTTACGATACTCTAGATGAAATAGAGTTTTTTGTTATCCCCAGAAATTTTTTATGGGGAGTGTTAGAAGGGGTGATAGCATTGATCTACTTTTTTCCCCATCATGCTAAAGTAGCTATAAAAATTTTTTATACAAAATGCTTACTCCAAAAATTGAATAGGAGCTGAAAAAATTAGTGTGTTAGATTTAGTGAAAATGTGCAGTTTGTATGGGAGGTGGTAGAAAGAGTGGGGGGGTTTTAGTGATTTTTTCAGAAATAACTAAGAATATCATAAAATTGCCATCTCTTAAATTTTAAACCAGTAACATTCATACTTTTCAAGAAAATAGATTTTTTGTGAAGTTTTGAAACAGTGTGATATTGTATGGGAGGGGGTAGAAGCAGTAAAGCTAATCAAATATTTTTTTCTGATCTTAGTGATAATGCATAATAAGTATTTATCACAAAATAAGAGCTCGATAAATGTTTGATGATGATGGTCATTCGTTCTTTACTCCCATACAAATAGACAATTTTGAAAAATACTTATTTTCGATTTGCATTGAAACTAGTAAAGCTGAAAAGACGAAATTTTGCCAGAATTAATTCTACTGTAATTGCAATTAGTTTTAAATAAAATTATCATTTTTCTTCTACCCCCTCCCATACAAATTTCACGAAATATTGAAATTTAAATTAAATTATTTTTCTTCGAAACTGTTAAAGCTATCAACTTGTTATTTTGTATAAAGTATAAAAATAGAAATATAAATAACGCGAAAAAAATTTGTTTTGATCCGTACCTTCTACCCCTCCCCCCATACAAATGTATAATTTTTGTTAAATGCATTATATCGATTTCCATTAAAACTAAGAAAAGTACAAACTTAAAATTTTGCAGTTTCAAAATCATCTTAATCGATCCTCTTCTTCTGCCACCTCCCATTCAAATGCCTCAATTTCAGGAAAACTATGACTGATTTCTTTAAAAATAATGAAAACTAAAAACTTTAAATTCAGCAAAAAACATTTTGTATGCCATGTTCGGTGTCATATATGAAAAAGACAAACATCCCACTCTATTTCTACTACCTCCCATGCAAAAGTCACTATTCACTATTCGAACTAGTTTGAGATGACATATTTTCTGGTATATTAAAGTCATTCCCATTTCATCTAGAGTATCATAATTCTGTTATGTTTTTAATTATATTAATTTGTGATTTATCTATTTAAGGGGTTGTCGCTGTACTTTCTTGCCATATTGAGTGATAATTTAAATATAATTTTATAATAATTTTACTTTTTCCATTTGACTTCGAGTATATTTTTATTGTTTTATTGCCTTGCTGTTGTTATATTTCCCGAAATTCTGTCTGTTGCTTGCGGTTCCGCATGAACGACATTAATGTGCATTTATTACATAAACTTATTTTCGTCACCTTTTTTTGCAGTTTGTGTTTTAGTGAGCAAAGATCTAGGTATATTATAGTTTTTTGTGGATATTTAATGGTCCCTTCTATTTGTGTTTGGAATGTGATAGTCATTCTTTCTGATTATTATGTTATCATACCTATCGTAATTTCTACCAAATATCCCTATGCTGGTGCTTTTTCTTGTGCTTGTTGTTTCTCTTTTTCAACTTTAAAAAACATGGAATTTCATTGCCTGAGCTGCCTTTCCCTTCGGTTAATTCGTCTTTCTGTAAGTCATTACTGATTATTAGTTTCAAGTTTTTTTCTCAATTTGCTTGAACCTGGTGTTCAGTGTTTTGATTCACTATTTTTGATATATTGAAGTCCAAATCCATTTTTATCGATTTTACTAGTGTAATATCTCTTGCTCTGATGTGCAATATCTTCAACCCTAATACAATTTATTTTAGACGCAATATATAAAATTCATTAAATTTCTAAAAACATAATTAAATCGTGGTTCGAAGTATTTATAATATCGCTATCAAGATCTTTAGGTGAAATAAGTCATTAGAAACTTCAATCAAACAAATGAATTTAACGGCAGAAGGTCTTGACTATAAATACATTCACTCAAAATCTTCGAAATAAATTAATAAAAAAGAAAGGGTTCAATAATTAAGACGAATTATCCAGCTCTATCACCTCCGAGCTATAAATGGAATGATAACATATAATGATTGAAATAAATTTATCTAACTGGACTGACTAGTTTATCTAAGAGACACTTAATTTTCATGAAATTTCTTATGTGTATTTCAACTCACACAGGACACGAACGAATGGATCACATAATTGAAAATTGTAGACAAAAAGTCTTTTGTTCGTTATCCAAAGTGTAGTATCAGTCGGATGGCTTTAGGGGTTAAAATGAATGTAACAACATTAATTTTCTCTCGAAAACTAAGACAAAATTATGTGATGCTTTTATTTGATTCACAAGCGAATACAAATACATTTAAACACACATACACAGTGCTATTTAGATCTAGTTAACTCGGTAACATGATAAATTACTCCAAGAAGGTATCAAACAAAGCGTAATGTCACTCTCCTTCTATAAATGGGTTAATTTTAAGTGGATTTATCGAGTAGAATCTACTAAGGACTATTATGGATTGGGGTGTCTTCTTAACTGAACAGTAGATCTTAAATTGTGCCTTAAGGGAACTCATAGATATGGTTTCGTAATATTCTTGAAAATTATGCTTTTAATTTATAATGAAGTTTTTTCATTATTATTAATATCGGGAAATATTAACCGATTAGCTTCACTGCTGCTACCCCCTCCCACACAAAGTCACACAATTTCAACCCTTTTCAAAAATTCTATTTTCTTGAAAAGTGTGAACGTTACTGAACTAAAATTTAAAATTTTTCAGTTTCGTTCTCCGAAAAATCACTAAAAAACACTCCCCTCCTTCTACCACCTCCCATACCAATTGCACAATTTCACTAGATCCAATGCATCAAGTTTCCAATACCAGTACCAATTCAATTTTTGAAGCTTAAATTTGATACAAAACATTTTTATAGCTACTCTGGCATGATGTGAAACAAATAGTTCAGTTCTATCACCCCTTCTAGCACTCCCCATATAAAATTCTTAACATCACAAAAATTTCATCTGTAATATCATATGATTGGGCTTTAAGCAGAGTCGTAGTCCAGTTATGGTTTTAAGCTTAATGTTAGCTTATTTGGGTTTTTTTTTAGTTAACACAAGCTATAACTATTCACATGACATTAGTGCTCTTCAATACGAATATGGTCTTAGATCACGGGATTGATTTGATCACGAGCCTGCCCCATACAAATGCGAGAATCGTGGATTCATTCTTAATAATTTATGGATCTGATTCCAACAAAATAGAAACCATTGTACTCAAAGGGCCATTAAACTAATCAGTTTATACCATATATCCCGGATAATGTATTACTAACTACATTTTAAAAAATTGCTTATTTTGCGATTCTTATGCGGACAAAGTCGCGGGCGATCGCTAGTTCTAAGTAAATATTTAGTGCATAATTTCGGCTCGATAAATTTTATACTTACTGATTAAATTTGTTTAGAGTATTTCATGAAAAAGTGCAGTTTGTATGGGAGGTGGCGGAAGTAGGGGGAGAGTAATTTACTTACCGTAGATTGAAATCATCATAGAAGTAATATATTCCAAGTTTCAGACCAATAGCTTTTATACTTTTTGAGCCAATGGGTTTATTATCAAATTGCGAAATAGTGTCATTTTGTATGGGAGGAGGTAGAAGGGGTTAAGAAAGTCATCTATTTTTTTCGGTCTTGCTAATAATTCAAAATAAATATTTCGTGCACAATTTCAGCTCGATAGAGTTTATACGTATTGAGTAAATTTGTTTAGGGCATTTCATGAAAAAGTGCAGTTTGTATGGGATGTGTGAGAAGTAGAGCGAGGACTCGAATATGTTTTTTACTGCAGATTGAAATCCCCATAGATGAAATATATTCCAAATTTCAGATCAGAAGCTTTTATAATTTTTGAGCCAATCCATTTATTTTCAAATTGCGAAATTGTCTCATTTGGTATGGGAGGGGCTAGTGCGTTTTGACCCGTTCACGAATTTTACCTATCTTTTTTGTCAAAAATGACGTGAACAAATTTGGACTTTCTAGCGCAACATATTTTTAAGCTAGAGCAGACTGACGGACGGACGGACATCCGGTTTTGAAACTTTCGAGTGATTATATGATCTTCTGTATCATTTATTTTATCTCCGAGCCTTATTCTTTATCGTTACAAACTTTGTGACAAACTTATAATACTCTCAGATTTCATTTAGAGTATGAATATTACAATTATTGCTCCCAAAATTCCAAATAATACGTCTTGTTTGCTATTATTATTCTTTTTTTACTCTACAATATCCAATTGTGCAATTATATGGGCGTTAAACTTCCACAGGCCACATAGCTTCACTCCAAAATATTTAACAGCACTGCGCTGTTTTCGGCTCATGCCAGAAGTGTTTCAGAAGTAAATCATTTCCGATCTGATAATTTTGAAATGCATGGTTACCTTTTTAAGGGCGGTTTCGGTTTCCAGCTTGTCGGAGGAGGCGTATATCACCGAGTCATCAGCTACAAGAGGGCCTTGGAGTTGCCTCCAAAGGTATACCTACCAACGTGTGGGAAATGATAAAGAATTTATTATACAATTTTGGTCCTAGAATGGAACCCTGTGGCAGCCCTCCGCTCACCGCACCTCTGAGCATTCTCCGTTGATATGTACTCTCATATTTTTATTTGTAAGGAAGCTGTACAACACTCTAGAAAGAGGTAAAGGCAAATTGACAGCCAGAAGCTTATAAAGTAGACCCTCAATCCAGACAGAGTCAATTGCCTTGCTAATGTCAAGTGAGCAACGTTTAGTTTAGTTTATTTATTCATTTGGTTTTACACAATTAAGATCAAAGAATCTTCTAGCTTAGGTTTAGGTTGTAGGAGGGTGGTTGCATAGAACCACAAGCACTGAGGCTATCTAGTTGGGCCCATTGTACTCCCCCTATAGTTATGAGCTGGAAGTCACTCCTCTTGCTCTAACCACTTGGTTCGGTTTGCGAACCTTAACAGGCTTGAATGTTGGACGCCTCTGAGGTCGTCTAGTTCTGAGAAGAATCTAGAGCCTAAACAAAGGAGATGACTGTTGGAGATTTGCGGACAGTGACAAAGATAATGTTCGATAGATTCTTCGTCTTCCTCGCAACCTCTGCACAAGCTGTCGCTCGCGATTCGCATCCTAAATGCGTGCAGCCTTAGCAAACAATGGCCTGTGGTCAGGCCGACAATAGTTCGGATACTGTAGCGACTACGTTGTAACAGCTGAGCTGTAATATTTTTGTTCGGTTTTTCCCAAAAGGACTTGGCCGTTTTACAGCTTTCCAGCTGCCGCCACCCCGCCAAGAAAGAATCCAAAATAGTCTGTTTGAAGCTAGTCTTCAGCACTGTAGGTGCTACATCGACTGACTTCCTAGTGGAATTGATGTTAGCAGATCCTTACCGTGCAAGCGTATCTGCCGCCTCGTTACCTAGCAGGTCACTATGGCCCGGTATCCATATTAGAAACACTTCCGTTATGGCCGCTAGGCGATTTAAATTGTGTCTACAGGTGGACACTAGTTTGGATGTAGTCCTGTAGGATTGGAGTGCCGGAAGTGCAGCCCTGCTGTCCGAAAAAATGTAACAATTTCCGAGACTGTTCTGCTTATCAAGAATAATTTTTGCACACTCGTTAATAGCTAATACTTCTGCTTGAAACACTGTCGCGTGTTCTGGAAGATGAAATGAAGTTTGGATGTCGAGGTCGTGGGAATAAATCCCTGCACCTGTCCCCTGGCTAGTTTTAGATCCGTCCGTATAGAGATGAGAACCTATACAGGTGCTGAGTATCGTATTTGTTGCCCATTCGTTTCGTTCAGGAAACTTAATGTGAAACTTCCGTTTCTCAACCTGCGGTTGGTTCATGCAATCATACTCGCGGTCTAAAAGGGAGTTTGCGTTTCTAATGACGTTTAGAATTTGTCCATGACCAATTTGTGGCGCTGACCACGATTTAGTGGTTTTTAATCTAATGGCTGCTCGGCCCGCTGCTTCTTTTATAAAAAGATCAAGTGGGGGTAGTGAGAGAATCATCTCCAGAGCTGCAGTCGGTGTGGTTCTAAGGGCACCTGTTATGCACAGAATCTTCTAGCTTAATTAGAGCATGTTCTGTCGAATTGTTCCTGCGGGATAATTTTCTCCTCTAAACAGAATTTGACCAAAGCGTGTGCAATGGGTCTCTCAAAAAGCTTGCCTATATTAGAAATTAGAAAAATTGGTCTCAAGTCCTCGACCTTATTGGATAAGAACTTTACTTTTTATAAGGACAAGTTTAGCGTGTTTCCAGCAAAAACGTACATAACCCTGACACTCGATTCCCCTCATGGGGAGATTTTTGGGGATAAATTTCCATCCGGCTCAGAAGACTTTTTTCTGCGATTCTTCTTTCTTTCTTTCTTCTGTCTTTTCATCCTGTCAGCTCCTACAAAAGGTTCTTGATAGCCAGTGGTGGGTTCCTTTCAAAAAAGCTAACGAGATGCCGAAAAACTCGGTCGGGCCTCCACGAATCTGCTTATTCTTACTCGAACAGTTGTCAAGTTTTCTAAAAAAAAATTCAGAATTCGTCACAATAAAGATCTTCGTGAAAGTCGGAGAAGGCATTGAGAATTTCAGTATTAGATTGGTGACAAATACCATCCTTAGTAACTTGTCGATTCTATTATCACATTTATTTCTTCCGATTATTCTATTAATAGTCCTAAGAGTGTCCGGACCGGCTTTAAACCTCTCAGAGTTTCTTTAAACTGATGGTTAAGCTGTCTGGTAATTTCCCGATTAATCTGTACACTGTATCTGACACCACACAAAAATCAAAGCAAGTTCCGCTACTGGGACCGTGCGGAGGAATAATTTTCTACAAACCTCGACCAATATTCCTGCCGCAACAATCCAGGGATTGGTCAAGATCCAATGTGACTTGTCCCTGAACTTACCCAGTCCGGCTTTAAGGTTCCAATCTCCCCCACCAGAAGCAAATCGACTTCGTGACTATTTCAGTGTTTAAAAGGTCAAGCAATTAGTAAATATCTTTGGCCGTTCATGAGACTCTAATAGTAAGGTTGCGGGAATCTTTGAAGGAAACTACTCTCGACGACAACGGAATGTTGTCTATTCTTAAGTGATATTTTTCAGAATTAATATTATTTTTGACTAAGATGACAAAGCCTTGCCTATCACTGTTCCCCGTTCGAAAAATCCCGGGACGGAAAACCGGTTCTCATTTTTATACCCTAGATGAAATCTGAGAGTATATTGTGTTTGCCTTACCGTTTGTAACGCTAAGAAATAATGCTCGCACAGCCAAGAGTACAGAAATATTTGTTGTCTTTCAAAAACCTCGATTCCGAGCTGCTGTCTGTCCGTCTGTCTACAAGATAACTCTCGAACGCTTTGAGCTATCTTGCTGAAATTTGTTGTGTGCCATTTTTAACAAAAAAGTAACTTTAAGTTCGTCAACGGGCCACATCCCCCACTCCTTCTACCCCCTCCCATACAAATTTCATGAAATTTCAAAATTTAAACAAATTGATTTTTCTCTGAAACCATTTCAGCTATTAACTTGAAAATTAGGTCGTAGTATAATGATATAAATATCATTAACCTCAAGAAATATTGATCTAATCTCCTTACTCCTTCTACCACCTCCCATACAAATGCACAATTTTCAAAAATGCATTTATTCTGTTTGCATTGCAACTCGCAAAGCGAAATGAACCAATTTTTGTCATAATTAATTTTATTATAATTGCAACTAATTTTGGAAAAACTATCAACTTTCAGCAACAAATTTTACGAAATTTCGGAATTTCAATTAAATTAGTTTTCTCCAAAACCGTCAAAGCCATCAAAGCCATCAACTTTAACTATTTTAAATATGATTGATGTCAAAAAATTTGGTTTTGATTAAGATATTCCTTCTACCTCCTCCCATACAAATGCAGAATTTTGGTAAATGCATTTAACCGATTTTCATAGAAACTAGAAGAAGTAGAAACTTTTTTTTTGTCAGAATTTGTCCCTTAATAATTGTCGTCGTCGTCGTCGCAGCGCTACAGCCCCTTTCGGGCCTTGGCTTCCCGTAGCCGAAGTTTCCAGCGATCTCGGTCCAGTGACCGCGTCCTCCAATTTTGAAATCCGAGCAGCGATGAACAGTCTTCGTCAACATAGTCGGACCAGCGTTTCCTGGGTTTTCCCACTGGCCTCCGGCCCCCCGTTTTTCTCTCGAATACCTTTTTAGGTATTCGAGTTCCGTCCATCCTTTGTACATGGCCAGCCCATTGCAGCTTCCGCAGAATGATGATAGTGGAAACCTCCGGTTCGTCAAATATATCATACAGCTCACTGTTGTATCTAGTTCTCCATCGGTCACCATCACGTTTCGCTCCAATTATTCGTCTCAGGACCCGTCTTTCGAAAGCGTTCAACATATTTGTGGATGCTTGTGTAAGGGTCCATGTTTCGCATCCGTAGCAAAGCACAGGTCTGGCTGGATTTATAAAGCAGCGTACCTCTTGTGTCAACGGGTAACTTTCTGATGACGTATTCTAAAGCTAGGTTAAAAAGCAGAGGGGCCAGCCCATCACCCTGTTTTAGTCCGACATTTGTGTCAAAGGCATCAGTTAGTTGGTTGTTGACTCTGACTTGTGATGTTGTTGATGTCATCGTCATTTTGGTCAGTCGGACTAGTTTTGCTGGGATGCCAAAACGCAGCATTATTTTGTACAGTACGTTTCGATCAATACTGTCATATGCTTGTTTAAAGTCCACAAAAACCTGGTGAACGTCGATGTTGAATTCCCAGCATTTTTCAAGCACTTGCTTGACCGTAAAAAGTTGATCAGTCGTTGATCGACCAGCTCTAAAACCGCCTTGGTACTCTCCAATCACATTGTCTGCGTAAATTTTAATCTTATTTTCTAATATTTTTTTCAGTATCTTATATGACGTGCAAAGTAGTGAGATACCTCTGTAGTTTTGGCACTGCAGTTTGTCTCCCTTTTTGTGGATAGGGCAAATAATGCATTGGCACCACTCCTCCGGTATTTGCTCCTGATTCCAGATGTACTGAATCACTTTATGGATGACATTTCGGGTGCAGCTTTCGCTATATTTAATTAATTCCGCTGGAATTTCGTCGATGCCCGGCGCTTTATTGCTTTTCTGGCTTCTGATGGTAAATTCGACTTCTTCCAACGTTGGAGGATCCAGTGGGCATTTGTCGGAGGTTTGGAGACATATCAGCTCCGATGTTCGGGAGCCGTGTGCGGGATTAAGGAGTTCTTTAAAGTATGACGCCCATCTTTCCTTAATCTGACTATCCTCGGCGGTGATAGTGCCATTTCTGTCTTTACAGAGGGTTGTCTTAGGCTGATATCCACGTCTTAGGCTTTTCACTACTTTGTAGGCTTATCTTGTTTTATAGCTCGCAAGATTGTCATCGATATTTCTCAATTGGTCGTCATAATATTTTCTTTTCTTACATCTAATGAGCTTATTTGCTACTCGTCGGAGATTTTTGTATTTTTCTCTCTTCGTTCTGGTATTCCTTTCGAGAAACTGTCTGTACGCCTGATTTTTCTTATCTAACGCATCCTGGCATGCGTCGTCGAACCAGTCATTTCTTTTGTACCGAGCTTCATACCCAACCACTTGTTCCGCAACGATCTTTATGGTTGCCTTTATATCCATCCAAACTTGGTTCACAGGCTTCGGTATGTCATCCTGCAGAATCGGAGTGAGCACTCTTTCAAGTGCTGCTGCGTAGTTTTCCGCAACTGACGCCGTTTGCATCTTTTCGATGTTGAACTTACGAAGAGGGCTGGTCTTTGTTTGATACGCCTTTGACGTACGACATCGGTATTTGGATTTGACCAAGTAGTGGTCCGAGTCACAATTTGCTCCTCTGAATGTTCGAACGTCAATGATGCTGGAGGCCCATCTCCACTGGATAAGGACTTGGTCTATTTGGTTAAAGGTATTGCCATCTGGTGATGCCCATGTTCTTCTATGGATGCGTCGATGTGGGAATCATGTCGAACTTATAACTATGTCTCTGCTGCATGTAAAGTCTATCAGGCGCTGGCCGTTGTCGTTACTTTCGTTGTGGAGGCTATGCTCTCCAGTTGTTCCACGATGAGTCTCTTCGTTCCCGACCTTGGCGTTGAGGTCGCCAAGTATTATTTTAACGTCGTTTGAGGGCAATGAGTCGAATAGCCTTTCAAGGCTCGTATAAAAGGCATCTTTCGTTTCCTCATCTTTTTCTTCCGTCGGGGCATGTACATTTACTAGCCATATTTTGAAGAATTTCGCTTTGATGCGGATCGCACACATCCGTTTTTTAATTGGCTTGAAGTCGATGACGTGTGATTTGAACTCCCTATCCACAATAAAGGTGACTCCAAATTCACGGCTTCCTGAGAGCTTTCCACTTTTAAAAATTGTGTGCGATCTCATGTCCTGAATCTCGCTACCAGTCCATTTCATTTCCTGGACTGCCAACACATTTAATTTTACTGACTGGCCTGTTGTAGTAATTCTTTAACAGCACCAGGTTTGTTCAATGATTTGATATTCCAGGATCCAAAAGCATAGTCCGTTGTAAGTTTGCGCGGTCGTTTGTTAATAATTGTAATAAATGCTAAAGAAATATCGCCTTCACCTCACTCCTTCTACCACCTCTCATACAAATTTTTGTATTGGAAGTTCAAGAAAAGTTTTTCTCCTTCGAACATATGAGAGCTATCGACTTTAAAATTGTAACAATGCAATATGATTAGGAAGTTGATAAGCAGATTCAAAATCATCCAAAATCTTCCACTTTCTCTGCCACCTCCCATACAAATACCATAAATTCAGAAAAAAATTGTTCAATTTCCTCGAAAATTATGAAAGCAAGAAACTTTAAATTCAGCACGAAATATTTTATATACTACGTTCAGTGTTACATACAAAAATTACAAACCTCCCTCTCTGCGTTTACCACCTCTCAAACAAAAGGTAAGTAAGTATTTCATCTAGAGTATCATATGATTGGGCTTTACACCCAATCATAGTTCTGTTATGTTTTAGATGAGTTTTACTAAGGAGTAATATCTCCGATGCATTATCCGTAATAAAGGCCTCCAGGTACATTTTTTTGGTCTTAGAGACCACCGATCCGACATTAAGAGCAAATATGCTGATAAACGAGTTTCTTATATTCGTTCTCCGCTGCGTATTGAAAGCAGGAGTTGAAGGTAGAGCTTTTGCTTTTCCGGGGAATTGTCCATACCAAAGCTCATAAGCGGAGAGGACATCAATAATTCTATTAAGGAGTTTCATTAAAATCATGCCAAAGAGGCCATTGGCATCATTCATGAAACCTAGTACAGACATTTCAGGTCTCGAACGCTGATTGCCCTTCAGTTTATCAGAAAGGCAGCCTCTCATTATGTCGCTGTAAGAAATCTCGGGTTGTATCATGTTATATTAGGCTGATTGCACCATTGCGGCTTTCTTTATATGCAACAACCTTATCACTCAATTTGTGGGCTTTAAGAGCGGGGAAATCCACGATATTAGCAGGGTGACCAATCAGCCCGCAGTTGACTCATTGGGGCTTCTTACTTTGGTTCTTACTTTGGTCATTATTTGTGGAAGCGCCAGGAGGATGTATTTCACAACACTTCAAGTATCTTAATTTTCGGTTGTAGTTTGCCGCAACATGTCCGAATTGTTGGCAATTATAAAATTGTGTAAAATCCCTGCTTTTAATCCTATCGCACTGAATTCTTGTTCGAAGGATAAATTTGATCCGCAATACTTCGGACAGCTCCTGGCCCGGTTCGACCTAAACAAGGTGCATGTCGAGGTCCTCTTTGTTTTTGGTAGCCCATGGGGTCCGAAAATTCTTGATGGTGCAGATCCTAGTGTTGGGGGCCTGATCCTCCATAATTTCTTTTGCGATATAACAAGCGTCAATTCTTGGAAATCATCCTAAGTGAAGAGTGAATGAAATCCGATACTTTTCAATTTATTAAAGACCAATTGGTGGTTCTAAGAACCTTCGACTAAAACCTTGACAGCACTTCCTTTGTTGCATTTTGCCAGCGCAAAATGAATGGAGGTGTCATGTGTCTTAATGGCTTGCTCAATGGATCTTATGCAAACATCCCGTACAATGATGAAAGGACAGAATTTTCTACCCATCATCTTTCCGGACACCCCAAGTCTACCACTCGGATGCCCGGATTCAGAAATATGCACAGAACCCGGTTTATTAGCCTTCGTTATGGTTAGAGCCTTGTTAGTTGTTTCATAACCTACAGGCCTGCTTTGCTTTAGTAATACACCCTGATGGCTTGTATTCGATGAAATGGGTAAACTGGGAAAATCCATAAAACTATTCCACCCACCGTGGCTACCTGAGTATCTAGGATGCCAAATTGATTAGCGAAATCCGGTGCGTCAATCTCCTTGAGGAAGAGGATTCGATTTATGCTTCCGTGTGTGGATGCCAATCTGCGGCGTGTGCTGCGCTTTAGCTGCCAAGGCTCGCCGTCCGATGTCTGCTTTTCCGCCTCTATAGGCGCCGGTTCCTGATCACTGGCCGATTCGAAGCCGAATTTGTTCATAGGGTACGATTCGGTACGATGAGCAACATTAGCATCCGGGTCCCAGGAAAAGGTGGCTGGATCTGCATTATAGGACGTGTTCATGTTTATGTTGGCTGCATTATCGAAGCCGAAAATTCGTAGCACTAGTTGCGCAACTTCTTTATGGTTCCTGAATTGAACGCTCAGAGTATCTCTTCCAGAAAATGTCGTCTCACGCCTCGCTTCTCCGCAACTGCGGTGGACTTTTCTATCGGGGAGTCCGTGACGACGGCCTCGAAGTCTTAACAAAATATATTGATGAACTGAAAATTAAATCCACCCGGTTTAATGTGACGCGGTGAAAAAATAAATTTGATTTTGGTTTTTAGTGCTCAAGAATGCACCAGAAGTCCAGTGCAATGTGTAGTATCCAGCTGTGATAATTGTCTCAAAATAAATTGCTGGCAATGAAAGAGTCTTAATTTCAGGTTCTGTGCTTGCATGCGCCATAAACCACTTGAAAAAACACACTCTTGTAGAAAATACGTCTACTCCTGCTCACAGTTCAGAGCAAATTTTTGGAAGACCATGACAGATTCTAGTAGATGCCAACAGATTCTAGTAGATGCCATTAAATAACGCAGTCTCGCCATTCAGCATGACATGATTGTCAGTCCAATGCTGTCCGTCAGGTAAGGTGGCTTCAAAATGCGTCACAAAGCGCTTCTTTGATAGTATTGTGTCACTATTATATCCTGGGAAGGAAGATTCCTTTTTCATACGCTCAAGTTTGGTGGCATGCAATTTTTTTTTAAATTAGTCCGAAACCAAAAATTTCAAGTCTCACTTCTATAATGCCTACCTTCTCTAAAATTATAGCATTCAGCGGAAGAAGCCGCAGAATTGCTTCCAATCCTGCTATGATCCTGTGTACGCAATGCCCCCGTTATGCCTATGCAGGCGATCCTCTGAATGTGATTCAATTGTTCTTGGATTTATTTCAGTTCGGCACTTTCCCACCATATCAACGGACTGTACTTTCTTCGACATTCAGTCGCCATCTGAGTTTGCTGCCTAAGATGATTCCAAATAAGTTATACTATCTGAAGAGCAACTCCCCCAATAGATGGCTGCTTGAAACTTCTTATATGCCGTGTTCTAGTAAAAAGTTTTAGTGTAGTCTTATCAGGGTTAATTCTGAATCCACATGAATAAGACCAACCGGTAACAAGGTTTAATGCACCTTGCATCAGCTCGCTTAAGGTTGTAGGGTATGTTCCACTAATTTAGACGACTAAGTCATCCGCATATGCGAGAGTGCAATAACTAACAGCGTTTAGCTACATGAGGATTTACGGCTAATAGCTACATTAGAGGTTCTTTCCACTTGTTTCATCCTAGATTCAGTAATTTTTCTGTCCACCAGTATGTTATTAATCAATTCAATGACCATTAAAAATACACCATGTGCGATTAACGCGTCTATTAGCGTATTGGTGCGCATATTATTGATCCAATAATTAATACATCCACAAAAGCATTTAAAGTATATCACTTGAGCTCCATAGACTTTTCAGTTTTACTTTATTATTTTAATAATAAAGTATTGTGATCGACTTGAAAAAAAAAAAAAATTTGCTACCCTGCAATTTTGTTTTTTCGCGTTTCATGACTAAAATAGCCTAAAAACGCAAAAAAAAGTCCGTCTGTCTGTACGCCGTACGCCGGTGTGTACGCTCAGCGCACATTAACTTCCAAACCCTTCAAGATAGAACGTTTATTTTTGGAGGGAATGTAGATAGTTGCGGATCTCAGGCGGACACCCGTTTTGGGGGTGTAAGGATTCAGGGGGAGACAGGGGGAGAACTTAAACCGAAAACTAAGAATTCAAATATCTCAAACATGGTTACAGCTAGGAAGCTAAACATCGATATACCTACAAAAGGGTTTGTGGGACAAATTTTAAAATTAATTTAATTTTTTTATCCATTGGGGTGCAAAAAGGGGGGACTAAAAACCAATTGTCGACCGAATTTTTTTTTTCAAATGATTATATCTTAGAAATTACTTAGCATAAAAAAATTATATTTTTAGACCATCAAGGTGGCATACAGATTCACTGGAATCAACTTACTTAGAGGCTAATTATTGTAAGGGGAGGGTCAGGGGGGTGCAAAGAAAAACACTTAAAAATCAATATCTCGGCTATTTGTGGAGCTATGTGATTGAAACTTGGTACGTATATTAAGCTATACTAGAGAAATACGAAAAAAAATAACATTTGGACAAAATAGTAGTGGGGCAAATGGGGAGCATCGGACTTTCCAAAATTTCAAACCATTATATCTCAAAACTGAGTACAGATATCAAATCAAAAATTTGTCAGATTGTAGAGCTATACAATTTTTAATTTTGGTAAGAAATTTAAGTTGGGGATGTACGGGGAGGGAGGTGGAAAGCAAAAATGTTGAAAATTTTGAGTAATTTTTTAGGGCTCTGGTAAAAGATACAACGTTTAAATTTTGCAGGTCGATACATCTATTTATTATACATACAGAAAAAATAATAAAAATTCAGCAATTGTTACGCACCAACCCTCCTGGTCTAACGTGCACAAGGTGTTTCATGAGCAATGAAAAAACACATAAGCTGAATATTTTTGAATGAAATTTTAAGGTAGGAACTTGAAAATTTGCAAAATGCATTTGAAAAAAATCCCTAAAAGAATGAATTATTAACTGGTCGAGTACCTTTAAAACTTCTACCCCCTCACATTACAAAATTATTTTTTCGACCATATTTATAAAATCAATTATCACCTAAAAATTAAAAGCTATCAATTTGAAATTTTGCACAAAAAATTTCGAAAATAGTTGCAACTGAACTGCGTCAAAAGTTTTGCCCTTCTACCCCCTCCCATACAAAAGTATGATTTCGGCCAATTTCAATAAATCAACTGGTAACCAACAAATTAAAAGCTACGAACTTGAAATTTTGTACGAGCACTTTACAAAAGAAGCGAAATAAAACTGCATCACAAATTTTACGTTACCACTTCTACCCCCTCCTATACAAATGATTGGTTTCGTGAATGTAAAATGCACCAAATTTTATGAAAATTCCATGCAACTTCGTCTATGAAACTGACATTCTATGCAGAAAATATTGGACATAATTGAAGCAATCAATTGTAAAATTATTGACATTACCTACCCTTAATATCACCCCTCCTCCTCCATCATAAGAACCCAAACTTGCATAAACGAATGAAATATTGATTACATGTACTGGAGCTATCGATCGTATTCGCAACTAAGTGTTGAATTGGCATCATCCCTGCCCTAAAGGGGGTACCACTTGTGAAAGGGGGTTTCACTTGTGAAAGGGGGTTCTACTTGTGAAAGGGGGTTCCACTTAATCTTCCCTAACCGCTTTAACTTGCATATTGACTTTCCATGCATCATTAACTTGTCCCAAAAATAATAAAGTTGCGCCCGACTTTTTGGCAGTTTATTTGATAGTACCGTGTGCAGTATCTTTCCATAGACCGCCCTTTCATATTTGCATGTTGGGTAGGATTGTGCTCGGCAATGTATACGGTGGTTATTAAGAGAATATCTATCAGTATTTCAAAGGTTTTTAGAATGAAAGATGTCAGACTTATTCGCCTGTAGTCCTTCGGCTGCGTATGACTACTTTTACATACCTTTGGTATGAAAATCTCCTTTACTTCTTTCCATTTCGAAGACACAGATCTTTGAAGAAGACAGGCCTTCAAAATGATAACCAACCTTATAAAGATGCTGTCCAGGCTATGATGTAGCATTGCAAAAATTATTTTATTTTGTCCCACCGACTTAAAAAGCTTGAAGGTCACACTTCTCGAAAAACCATCCAAGCTTTCATTACAAGGGTCTACGACAGGGATACCATGATAATATTAATAGCTGTCCTGGCCTTAAAAAAAAAGGTGTGCTTGTTTTCTCTATTCGATATCACCATATTTGTCCCAGCTGCAAATTCAACAAGTAACTCACCTCTTTTATTTGTTTTCAGTTTAACTCTGGCTTAGATCAGACGTAGAAAATTTTTCTTACGTCCATTTTTGCGCCTTCATACCACTGATGGCTTTTGTGATGTAGTCTCTTAAACGCTGGTCTACACAAGTTATTCTAAAAGTACCGTATACCCATTCGCTCCACTCGAAACTGATTCTGGGAACATCTCATTGGTCCATGTAGTCGTCCAGTAGATTTGTGACCTCCTCCTCTATAGCGGACCGATTCTCTTCGGTTTTTCCTCGCAATTTTAAGACTATCCGCAGCCTCGGCATTGTAAAGCCGATCTATGGTTTTGGCTTTCTTCGCAGCCGGAATCTCAGCAATGTGGTTTAGTCACTTCTTTCGTTTAGCGCTGACCGATTCAGAGATGATGGAGTTACCGCCCTTAGGTCACGTGGGTGCTTTGCGGTTGTAGTCTTCGTCGGCTTTCACTTCAGCTCATTTCCGTACTTCCTGAAACCTGGAGAATCAAACAGCATCGGTGCAGAGTCAGCGCATACTACACTTGAATGTTCTGTCATCAGCGAAACTATGTATAGGATTGAAATTTGAAGATAAGATAAGATCATTAATAAATATTAGAAAAAAAGTGGGTGAAAGAACCGAACCCTAAGGGACACCAGCTTTAATTTTATTAGAAGGGAAAAACGCACCATCCAATACGACACGAATTCAACGAATTCACGGCCTACACATTACAATACCAACACGCTACCCACTAGGCTAAACCCTAGCTATTTTTATCTATTTTATCTGCATTTACTCAAAATAAATTGTCAAAAAGGTAGGGCTCAACTTTATTATTCTTTGGACAAGTTAAGGATGCGTGGAAATTCAAAATGCTGGTTAGAGTGGTTGGGGAACACTAGGTGAAAGGGGGTTCTAGGGCATTTTCACGAAATCAAATATATGTATGGGACGGGTAGCGGAGGTAAGGGAATAGTAAAATTTGTGATACCGATTTATTTCGTTTATCTTGTGAGGTGCTCGCACAAAATTTCAAGTTCGCAGCTTCGAATTTTTTGCTTATTAGTTGATTTATTGAAATTAGTTGAAATCATTCTTTTGTATGGGAGGGGATAGAAAAGTAGACGAAATTTCGTTTCAACTATTTTTGTACAAACTTTTAAATTGACAGCTTTTAATAGTTAGGTGATAATTGATTTCTTAAGAATGGCCGAAAACATAATTTTGTATGGGAGGCGATAGAAGTTTTGAAGGTATTCAACGAGTTAATATTTCATAATTTTAGAGATTTTTTTAAAATGTATTCCGCGAATTTTCAAGTTTACCTATGAAATTTTACTTTCAAAAATTTTCTGTTCTTGTTTTTTTTTTCATTGCACATGAAACACCTGATACACGTTAGCTGAGAGGGTCGGTGCATAACAATTGTGGAACAAATTATTATTTTTTCTGTATGTATTTCAAATAGATGCATCCGTAAGGAAAATTTAAACTTTGTATCTTTCACCAGAGCCCTAAAAAAGTCACTCAAAATTTTCAACATTTTTGCTTAGCACCTCCCTCCCATTACACCAACTTAATTTTTTTTACCAAAATTCAAGATTACGTAGTTCTACAATCTGACATTTCGATTTAATGTCTGTACTCACTTTTGGGATGTAATGGTTTAAAATTTCTGAATGTAATCCAGTTTTGAAATGTTCTCCATTCCTCCTCCCCCTACTATTATGTTTTCTCGTATTTCTATGTTTTTCTCGTATTTCATATTATTATTATTATTTATATTAGGGGAACACGTAAGAGCACTGCGGCCATTTTGGCCTATTGTGCGATTATTGCCCCTATACCCTACCGTAACTCAATAGCTTTAGCTAATTTGAGTATTTGTAAGGGAGCCATGTTGGCTAGTTCCTCGGTGGAAATGAAACCTTTCCCCAGAAGATTATGCCTTTTCCTTGCCACTGCTTCACAGTGGCATAGGATATGTATTGTCGTTTCTGAGTCTTCGAGACAGAGGCGGCAAATGTCGGTTTCAGCTAAGCCCATATTATTGAGGTGGTGGTTCACTCACTGTGCCCCGTCAGTAGGCCAATTAGAGTACTAATATCACTCTTTCTGAATTTTAGGATATCTTCCACTCTGTTTTTTGTGGTATGATTAGTTTTTTTGAGGTTGATAAGCCTGGAAGTCTATTCCAGTAGATTCTGTGTTCTTGTTCAACCCACTTCTTAAGTGTCGAGCTTTGATGCTCTTTTGGTTTTCCGCAGAATGGCTCTGGACCAATAAAGTTTTTTTCCGCGCCATTTTTTGCAAGGAAATCAGCCTCTTCGTTTCCCTCAATTCCCATATGTCCTGGTACCCACATTAAGGTTACGTTGTTCCTTTTCCCCAGGATGATAAGGTCTTGAAGACAGTCCCAAACTAACCTCGATCCGTGTTTATTGGATGTTAGGGCTTTGAGAACCGCCTGACTATCCGATAGGATATAAATTGATTTGTTGCGATGAGCTCTCCTTATATTCTCTTGCAATTAGTTTAGCTTGGAAGATTGTGGCTTCTTTGCCGAATGGTTTTGAAACTGAGAAGTTAGGGCCTTTGACTCCGGCTCCTGTCCCCTCAGAGGTGCGCGAACCATCTGTATACCAGATGGTTGATCCCTCTTCCATTTCAGGTAGCGAGGATTGCCAGTCCTTGCGTTCTCTGATTACAACTTTGAAGGGGGTTTCAAAGTTATATTTTGTCGGCATAGCATCCGATAGTGTGGAGGTTAGAACCTCCAATTTTTGGTTTCTTAGGATTTTGAGGTGGCCTCTAAAATCCACTGGTTTGTACTTGTGTTCCCTTTGTATGCGTAACACCCCTTTGATAGCTTGATAGCTTCCTTTTTTATATGTAAATGTATCGGAGGGATGTTAAGGAACATTTCCATTGCTGCTGTGGGACAGGTTTTCATAGCTAATGTGATACCAAGAGAAGCTAGCCTTTGGATTTTTTGTAGCGTAAGCTGTGCTTTTCTTTGTAAAGTTTTAGTCCACCATATCGTTGATCCGTATGTGACTATTGGAAGAATGATTGTTCTGTAGCACCAGTAAATCATTTTGGGCTTTAGTCCGCATTTTCTGCCAAATAAGCTTTTACAGGCCCAAAATGCCTTTAGTGCTTTGGCATGAGTCCATTCTATATGTTTATTCCAGTTGAGTTTGCTATCTAGTATAACACCCAGATATTTTACCTCATCTAAAAAGGGCATTATTGTACCATTTATCGAAGGAGGTATGATGTACATTTTCCTTCTATTTGTAAATGGTACTAGCTCAGTCTTACCTGGGTTGATGTTCAAGTTTTTAGACTGGCACCAGTTCATTATCACTTCTAAGGCTGATTGTATCCTTCCTGATATAATTAAATCATGTTTGCCCCTAATGATAATGACGAGGTCATCGGCATATCCTATAGCCTCGTATCCTTGTTCTGTTAGACGATCTAGGAGTTCATCTACTACATCTGACCAAAGAAGTGGAGATAGTACCCCACCTTGGGGACAGCCTCTATAGGTCTGTGCAGTCAATATGCTATCCACTAGATCCATGGTTGTCATTCGGCTCCTTAGCATGGCATGTATCCACCTAGTCGTGGCCGTTTCCAAACCCTTTTTCCTAGCCGCCGCTGTTATGGCTTCATGGGGAGTATTGTCAAATGCTCCTTCTATATCTAGGAATGCACAAAGTGCAATTTCTTTATAGTCTATTGCCTTTTCGATTTGTCTTACCAGACCGTGAAGGGCTGACTCTGTTGATTTGCCCTTTTGGTAGGCATGTTGATTAGTATTAAGACGAACCTTGTTGGGTCCTGTTCTTGCGTGTATATCCACTAACTTCTCCATCGTTTTTACGAAAAAGGAGGTAAGGCTTATAGGACGATATGACTTAGGCTGATCCATGGGAAGATTCCCTGCCTTCGGTACAAATACCACCCTCGCTCTCCTCCAAATTTTTGGGATGTATCCCCAAATAAAGCTGGCTTTAAAGATCTTTATCATTATTTGCATTAAGATATCTAACCCCTTCTGCAGTAATGCGGGGAATATTTTATCTACTCCGGCTGATTTGTAAGGCTTAAAGATGTTGATCGCCCATCTGATCTTTTCCGGAGTGAAGATTTTACCAGCAATGCTTTTGCTGTGCGGAGTTTGACGATATGTCCTTTCCTCCGCCTCTAAATCCTCATTATTATTTTGCAGCCTGGGAAATGTGTTGCCAATAACACCTCAAGGGTTTCCTTGCTGCTTTTAGTAAAGGACCCATCCGGTCTCTCCAAAAGTCCAATATTTATCGGGGTATCTTTTGATAACACCTTTTGAAGTCTTGAAGCTGTTGGGAGATCATCTATCTCTTCTCAGAATCTTTTCCAAGACTCTTTTTTCAACTTTCTTAGAAGATTGTTATATTCGGTTAGAGACTCTCTGTATTCGTCCCAGTTCCCAAAGGTCTTTGCTCTGTTGAACAATTTCCTAGTTTGCTAGCGTTTTGTCGCTAGTTCCTCGTTCCACCAAGGTGCTTGTTTGGCCCTTTTTTTCTGTAGAACAGGACAACTTTGTTTGTAAGCATTAATTATATTGTTTACGAGTTTGTTCGTGATTTTATCGATGCAGTCTGGGCTGCTTATTGATTCTTCTACGATGCCTAGTTCAAATTCTAGGACTGACTGATACAGACTCCAGTTGGTGCGTTTAGGGTTTCTGTATTGTCCGATATATTCAAATGAAGTCTTAATATCAAAACAGATATGTCTATGATCGTCGGTGTGTTACCTTTATTTATTACGTCTAGGTTGTTAGTAGTAAGATACTCCAAAAGTGACTCACCTCTTTTGTTGAAAGTAGTGATCCCCAGATTGTGTGATGTGCGTTAGCGTCACAGCCCAGAATAACTGGTATTTTGTGGATTCTACTGTATTCCACCAGCTCCATGACGCCTTGAGGTGGCGCCTCTTGCTCCTCCCCCGGAAAGTAGGCCGAGGCAATTATTACCTCTTGGCTTCCTCCTGCCTTAGGTATTCTCACCAGTATCGCTACTAAATCTGTACGGATGAAAATAGGCATATTTAGGTAATTAATTTCTGATGATATTAGAATTGCAGCTCTTGGTCTGTCACTTATTTTATCAAAGATCATCTTACCCATTCATCGTATTTCATAGCTTAATATATGTTCCAATTTTCAATTACAAAGCTTAAGAGATCGACGAAATATTCATTTTTAAGGGTTATTCTTTTAACCTCTCCCCCCGCGCACCTCGACCTTCCCTCCTACAATATTAAGCTTCCCTCTGAGCTGATTCTAGTGGATTTGTATGCCACCGTAATGGTCCAAAAACATGAATTTTTTATTGTAAGTAGTTTCAAAGATATAATCGTTTAAAAAAATGCGGTCGACAATTTGTTCTTAGCAACTTCCCCCGCCCTTTTCGGGCGCCCGTGGATAAAAAAATTAAATTATTTTTAAAGTTTGTACCACAAAACGCTCTATAAATGTGTTGATTTTCAGCTTCCTAGCTAGAGCCGTGGTTGCGATATTCGAATTCTTAGTTTTCGTTTTTAGCGCTCCCCTGTTAACCCCACAAAAGAGGTATCCACCTGAGGTCTACAAGCCACTGAAAAATTAACTTTCTATGTTGAAGGGCTTGGAAGTTAATGTGCGGTCAGCGTTCACATACGGCGTACAGGCAAACGGATTGGCTTTTGGTTTTTGCATTTGTACGCTATTTTAGTCATGAAACACAAAAAAACAAAATTTCCGAGTAGCAAATTTGTTTTTTCCAAGTCGATCACAATATTATTAATTATTAATAAAGTAAAAGAATTCTAGACAAAATAAAAATTGACTTTTTTATATCGGATCGAATGACCTAAATAGCTCGTAACACTCTATGTTTCAACGTAAGTCTGGTTACGTAGCTACTAAAAAAAAACCGAATACCACTAAAAACTGGAATACTCCCCATGCAAACGTGTAGTATAAAGCTCATAAATCTGTGATTATCTCATTTCACCGTGAAAAATCCACCGGTGAAAAATATGACAGAAGTTTATCATGTCTCCTTAAAAAAAATATCCCCGAAATTCTCTGGAGTCAAGTTTAAGGGTGGCAATGGTATTTCAACCTATCCTACTGCATTTTTTCCCGCAACTACTCTGTAGGTAGCTATGAAATATGATTTCCAGTTATCTCAGGGGAACGTTCATGAAATATAGCCATAATCCGGTTGACTGTTTTTCACTCGACGAATATTTGAATACAATCACGAAAGATGGTTAGAATTTATCGGTTTCCCATCTGCAACCACTTTCTAAATGGCTACAAATATTTTATCTATCATCACGAAAACAAAACGAACAGCAAAAAAAATTTGAATTTTATGATATTATGGACACTTTCAAGAATAAATGTCACATCCTGAAAAGATTGTCTATAGAGATTTGAGAAAGAAGATGAAAAATATCGCTCACCTTCACTTTTATAGCGATAAATGATAGCTTGCTATAAATTAAATAAGATAGCGGAACCGAATATAATAGTGGTATGTATATTCCTCCCGGAGATGAAAGTCTTTTTGAAAAGTGAAACAGACTTTAGCCTATCGAATCGAAAAATAAAATCAATTTAATTAGGTCCTAATGGCATTAAACATACCTAAATGAACAGAAAAAGCGAAGGCTAGAGCTCTGGAAAACCCTGTATTGGTAATTTAGTCTTGATGAGAAACAGGAATGAGCTGGAGCAGAATGAAAAAAAATGAAAAAAATACAAGTAAATCAAAGAAAACTCAAGTAATGTTGGCCTCAAAGGAGATGAAAGAAGCTTGTACGGTTTTCTATCTCTGTGTTTTTTATGCGTCCTTGCGGCTCAGGCACTGTACGTGGGTATTGAAAAGCGTATAGCAAACAAAATAATGCGATAAGCATTTTGCTATATACCCATTTTATACCCCTATTACATTGAGTATTATCGTATTATGGGTCTCGTAGCTTTCTACTCAAACCTCACTCAAACCTTCTCGAAAGCTTCTCAAAACTCCATCCCCAGAAAACTCTACAAAGCCTTCACGCAACTTCCATACCGGCAAGTCTTGTTTATGGTAATCCCTTAAAAACGAGAAGAATTTAATTTCAATCCTTAGCTAAGTAAATAGTCGGTGGTTTTCTCCGGAAATTTTTTCCTTCTTATCCTTTTGGTTAACGTATGTATTTTTCTTTGGAGGTGGGTTTTCTGAAAGAAATTTTTAAACGCATTGGATGATTTTTTTCCTGTGGAGAATTTGAAATTTTATGAAAATAGAAAAAAATTTGAACAGTTAAGGAGTAGGATGGAGGATTTGATTAGAGTTTAAAATTATATCAAAAAATCTAGGGTAATTATGGGTATCCGTGTTGCAAGGGTGTGTGTTTAGCTTCTTGTCTAATTTAAATTTAATTGTGTCTGTTATGATAAATGAAAACTTTCTATGTTTTTACAAATAAAAAAAAATTGTCATTTGTATTGCTTTTGAATAAGGCTACGCAAAAGTACAACGTGAAACAGGGTAACAAATCTTTGGTAACGGTACCTTTTAAATGGTCTTCTCGGAATTTTAGCCAATTTTTATTGCCTACTGCCACTGTAGAGGCATCACTATTCATACTAAAGAACCATTTTACATAATCGCTATTCAAATTTAGAAATTTGTCTTTATGATACGGTTTTGGACTTCAACGCATTAACATCGCAATCGAAAAAAATAATGCCCTTTTTTGTGCTCGGAAGGCGCTTCGAAAGGAACCCATAAACTGATTGCCAGTGATCCGGTGAGATCCTTCCAAAATATTTCTAATTTTTATTCCAACACCTTACTTCCCTGATCAAATTGTAAAGTCACAAAAAACCTTTTTTTTTCTCAAAACCTTTTTTTCCTCTTGCGAGTGTAGGCTATGTCGCTTATTTAGTTTAAACTATAGTCGGACGGTGTAACGGCACTTTGCTAGAAGGTTTCGCACTCTAAATGGGTAAGTTGTTGTTGCACCGCTCTTGTACTATGCCAGCGGTCAATGGTGTAGCATTTTGCAACAGAGTTAAAAAAAATATATATTTTTTTTCTTTTTGCGTTGTTTTGTTGTTGTTTGTTGTTACAATCTATTTAGATTTGCAGTCAATGTAAAGCTCATTTGCAATTGACTTTACAAATATTCGATGGTTCAGAACGATTCACTTTGGAGTGTATTGCCACCTCACCTCTAAAGGTCCAGCGATTATACATAGTACTTGGTGAAACTAAAGTTCCCACTGACGACGATTTGGATGAATTTTTGTTCCGAATTATGTTCTGATGCCGGTATTTTTTAGACAACTCGGGATTGTATTGTACACCCGCAACAATGTCGCTTACCAAAGTCTGATCGAATTCGGAAATTGTATTAATCACGAATTTGATTTCATTTGGGTTAAACTCTTAATCCAAAAGCACAGTACTCATATTTGTTTTTTGTATTGAATCCCTAATATATCGGACGAAGACACAATAAATGAATTTGAAAATATTTCAGATTCAATTGATCTCTCCAAACACTCTGAACCCGAAAATGCAGTAGCATGAGATTTTAATGTCCAGAATATAAATTGGCCTCGACCCCCCAGTTACAAATCTCCAGGCGGCCGATTTGTTGAACTATTCGCATCATCGAATAACCTATGCCAAACTGTAGACTGGGCTATTCGTATCCCTGCAGGCAAAGAATCTTATCTTCTTGATCTTTTCCTAACTTCAGACCCAGCTAAATACTTAAATTTTGTTAATTCTTCACTCGGAACCTCAGACCATTGCTTAATTTCCCCCTGTTTCCCAGTTCCTATCTCAACGCCAATCACACCATCTCTAAAAAAAGTTGGTATGGTATTACGGAAGTGCCAATTGGTTCAGTCTTGATCAATTTTATCATTCATTTGATTGGTGAATACGCTTCAACAAAGGTGTTGAGTATGCTCCTTCCGTAGTAAATGAGACCATCTTGTTGGGCATGAAACTTTTCATCCCACAAAGCTACAAACCAATCAAGCTTAGTACTAAAGCTTGGTTTAATGAAAAATGCAGTACTGCGATACGGGCTAAAGAGGCAGCTTACCGTGTTTATAAGCAGTTGCCATCAGAACTTCAGTGAATTAATTTAAAAAAAGAAATGAATGTCTTTAAATCCAGCTTACAACGAGAAAAATATTTGCATGTCCAGAAATTGAACCAAATAATTTTGAGATGTCCTAAGAGCAGCAAAAGTTTCCGGTCACTCGCTCGTTTCATCAGAGGTAGTTCTATCTTTAATCTACAACAATAAGATTATTAAAGATCCTACCATGAAGGCAAACATCTTAACGGATCAATTTGCTGCCACCTCTTCTTTACCACCAACGAACTCTACGAACGTATCCTGCACTAAATTCCTATTTAGGATAAATTAACATTCGTTTGCGTAAGGTATACCGAGTTATTAATAATCTAGATGCTAACAATTCGTCCGGTCCAGATGGAATCCCTACTTTTGTCCTAAAAAATTGCTGCGTTTTTCTTGCAAAACCTCTATTCAAATTTTACCATCTCTCTTTATAGTCCTCCACTGCAAATGATCAGCCATTCCCAAAAAAAGGAGAACACACCAATCCTGCTAATTATCTCCCAATAGCAATAACCTCACTTCTGTCGAAGGTCATGGAAATAATAATCAACAATAGAGTAATAAAATGTCTCAACATCAATGATATTATTGACGACAAACACAGTGGATTCCGCAAAAAACGTTATAGGAGACCTTTTAACCACCCTCACTGAACTTTGGAACAAGAGCATTCACCAGTTTGGTGAATCTTGTATTATCGCTCTTGACATTTCCAAGGCACAGAGTGTGTACAGCGCCTTTTTAATCAAACTTAAAGCTATTGGCTTGAGCGACTAACTTATTTCCGGGATTTAATGCTTTTTAGCCATTCGTTCAATGCGTGTGGTATTGGATGGTGGATGGAATTAACCCTGCTGTCCCCCCAAATTAACCCTGCGTCACCCAGGATTCGGTTTATTCTCCCACTCTTTTTCCAATATTTGTTAATGACATGCTATCTTCAACTTTCAATCCTATACAACTAATAAAACTCGAGTGTCGATGTTTTATTTTATTTTCTAAAAAATAACTTTACATGTAATTCAATGTTAACTCTTCTGCTGACATCTTAAGACTAACTTAATTTCTAAGAGCTTATCCTAATTTATAATTTACTGGCTCAGCATATGAGAAAGCAATATAATTTGGTTCCCATCGTTAACATTCGGAAATGGAAAAGTGCATCAACATTTTATGATGGGTTCAGGACCGTTTCTTAACACCTTAATCCAATGCCTATGTTTGCTTGCATAGTTTTTCCGATACGCAAACATTAGATAAACGTGGGTATACTTGTGATCTTTTCCGATGCGTTTGACCAAATATGGTATACCCACATTTCTCGCATGTGTTTCCCAATACGTAACCTCTCCCTCGTTTAATTTAAAATTCTCCTGAATTTTGTTAGGTTCCTGTGTTTTTAACCGCCCTTTTTTTGATTTCTAGTTTTCTATTTATTTATTTACATTTTATTTTTTTAATATAAGGTAAGTTTTACGGTGATTATTATGATAACAATAAGAAGTATGGTTGAGCCAGTAAATTAGTTTACATTTTTATGATATTTCAAGATTTAAATACTTTCTAGATTTGCAGTATAATATCTTCAACATTAAATATTTTTTCAAAATAATAGTTTTGTTTTTCCAAAAAAAACTCTACAAATTTTATATTTTTACTACATACTAGCAAACGCCCGCGAATTCGTCCGCATAAAAAGCGCATTAATAAGCTATTTTTGAAAATGTAGTTAGTAATATATTATGTGAAATATATAATCTGCTTACTTTAATGGCTCTTTAAACACAATGTTTTGTATTTTGTTGGAATCAGAACCATAAATTATTAAAAATGATTTTTTTTTTTTACAGAATGACCTGTGTTATAGGCAATTTCGGCCTTTATGTGCAATGCACAAACACAGTATGGAGGGAAGGAATGGGATTGGGAAGGTTGGGGAAGGGGAGTGCGAACGACCGTAGCGAGTGGAGAAGCTGGTATATTGCTCAGTTGTTCTGGCTGCTTACTGACAAATATTTGTAGATGTTATGGGGGACTGAATGACAGAAAGCGAACAGAATCCATCTACTGAGTATCTAGGCCTTCTTGAAGTGGAACTGTTTCACTTTTGCACCATTTGCCCATTTTTTTCGAATAATTTTTATCACCAGTAGCAACTGAAAAATTTGAGCTTAAGAAAATCCCGTCTAAAGTGGGAATTGAACCCACGACCTATTGACTGAGAAGCAAGCACGCTGCTCACCACGCCACGGAAGCCTCATGATACCATGATAATCGCATTTGAATGGGAGAGGCTTGTGATGAACCACGACCTATTGACTGAGAAGCAAGCACGCTGCCCACCACGCCACGGAAGCCTCATGATACCATGATAATCGCATTTGAATGGGAGAGGCTTGTGATGAAATCAATCCCGTGATTTGAGATCATATACGTATTGAAGAGCATTAAGGACATGTGAATAATTAACAAACGTTTTTAAAAAATGTCTCTGTCTGTCTGTCTGTCCGTCTGTTTGTCTGTCTTTCCGATTTTCACGCAAAAACGGCTGAACCGATTGTGATGAAACTTTCACAGTTTATTACATGTGCACCGAGATGTAATCTGCGTGTGGTCTTATTTCAATTATTTGAATCCCCCTACTCCTTGCACCTCCTCCCACACAAACTGCACTTTTTCATAAAATGCTATTCACCAATTTTCTCAGTACGTGTAACTTTCATCAAGCTTAAATGTTGTATTTTTTCCTAAATTAGCATCATCATTAATATCGGGAAAAAATTAACCGAGTAGCTTCACTCCTTCTACCCCCTCCCATACAATGTGACACAATTGCACGACTTTACAAAAATTTGATTTTCTTGAAAAGCGTGAATGATACAGACCTGAAATTTAAAATATATCAATTGCATGATGATTATAGTTGTTTCTCGAAATATCACTAACCACCCCTCCCCCCTTTCCCTCTACCACCACCCATACAAATTGCACAATTTAATTAAATTGCACTAAATTTCTCAGTACCTACTATATTTTTGAAGTTTAAATTTGGTAATAATAATAATTATAGCTTGTGTTAAATAAAAAAAAGCCCAAATAAAATAACATTAAGCTTGAAAACGTAACAGGACTACGATTGTGCGCAGAGCCCAATCATACGATACTATAGATGAAATCGAAATTTTTGTGATTTTCTGAAATTTTGTATGGGGAGTGGCTGCATTGAACTAAATTGTTTCTCATCATACTAGAGTAGCTATAAAAATGTTTTGTACCAAATTTAAGCGTCAAAAATTGAATAGGTACTGAGAAATTTAGTGCAATTTAATTAAATTGTGCAATTTGTATGGGTGGTGGTAGAGGGAAAGGGGGGGGTTTTAGTGATATTTCGAGAAACAACTATAATCATCATGCAATTGATATATTTTAAATTTCAGGTCTGTACCATTCACGCTTTTCAAGAAAATCAAATTTTTTTAAAGTTGTGCAATTGTGTCACATTGTATGGGAGGGGGTAGAAGGAGTGAAGCTACTCGGTTAATTTTTCCCGACATTAATAATGCTAATTAAGGATTGAGTACAAAATTTTAGCTCGATGAAAGTTATATGTATTGGGAAAATTAGTTCAGAATATTTCATGAAAAAGTGCAGTTTGTATGGGAGGTGGTGGAAGGAGTAGGGGGTTTTAACTGAATTTTTGAGAAACGACTATAATCATTATGCAATTGATATATTTTAAATTTTAGATCTGCATCATTCACGCTTTTCAAGAAAATCAAATTTTCGTAAAGTCGTGCAATTGTGTCACATTGTATGGGAGGGGATAGAAGGGTAAGGCTACTCGGTTAATTTTTTCCCGATATTAATAATGATGCTAATTTAGGATAAAATACAACATTTAAGCTTGATGAAAGTTACACGTACTGAGAAAATTGGTGAATAGCATTTTATGAAAAAGTGCAGTTTGTGTGGGAGGGGGTGCAAGGAGTAGGGGGATTCAAATAATTGAAATAAGACCACACGCAGATTACATCTCGGTGCACATGTAATAAACTGTGAAAGTTTCATCACAATCGGTTCAGCCGTTTTTGCGTGAAAATCGGAAAGACAGACAAACAGACGGACAGACAGACAGACAGACAGACAGACAGAGACATTTTTTAAAAACGTTTGTTTCTGCTTAGTTATTGCTAAAATAAAGCAAAAAACTTATTTTTTTTATAAATCTAGGTTTTTCATAGCTACTAATTTTTCCTGTAATGTTGAGTGAAACCTTCCGATATCGCTGTTACCTGTGTGAGTATTAGGTTTTGTTAGATGTAATTCTACTTGTTGTTCTCGGAGATATTGTTTTAGATTTTCTGATTTGAATTCGTTGTCGGTTATCATTTTTTTTCGGTTTTCCGAATTTTGAAAAATGTTCTTCTAGAGTCTCTATCTTTTTTTCCAGTTTCTGTTTGGTAAATAGTAGATATACACTTTCTTAGTTAGTTTGTCTATTAAGGCTAGAAATGGTTGTTTCATATAATAGTATGTGTCTAACTGAAGGATTTGGTTGGCTTCTGACGGGGTTTCTGTAATTTAGTACTTTATTTTAATTGGCTTCCGCTCGTATTTGGTTTCCAAACATGTTTTGCAATTATTAATGATTTTTGTTATTTCTGTTACTAGTTTGGGATAATGGATTCGATTTTTGAGACTGTGGTATGTTTCTATTATGCCACTGTGAATATTTTCTTGGGTATGATAGAGAGATATTTGTTTATGAGCTTCCTCTAGAGTCTTTATTTCCTGTGCTCGTAGAGTAGCCTTTACGAATTTTATTTCTTTATTGTGGCTAAAGAGTTATATAAGTACTTATTGAATTTTGTTAAATTGGTGGTATGATAATTCAGTATAGATTCCTGTAAGGCCGGGTTCAATATATCTTCGTAAAAAGTCTGTCCAATATTTCTTATCTTTGGTCATATCCATATAAATTATTCTCCTATTATGTAGTATTTCTATTTCATTATCAACATTATAGGTTAGTATGAGTTGGGTCTTATATCTATTAACGATGGTTTCTTTTGTAGGTACGGGATCCAATTGTTGTTCTTCTTGTGAGTGTACTGTTCCGTCATCAGTGATATCGTTCACTGATTGACTGTTCATGGTGTTATCTGGAATTCGACTCAACAAGTCTGCAACTTTGTTCTCTTTTCCTTTTTCGTTTAAGTGGTTTGAATCCACTTCATTATAATTTGAATTAAGTTCGAAACAATCGAAAGCTGTTTCGTTTTCAGAAGAGTAGATAGGTATTTTCGTCCCATTGTTAAGCTAGAGATATTTTTTATCAAAATCTAGTGTTTTGAAAATTTTACTGAGCAAGTCCATACCAATTAAAATGTCATATAGCTTATTCCCTAAGTTACGTTTGTAATACCTTGTAGCACCCTTAGGGCCGGTTTCACAGTCACAGTTTAAACCGCACATTTGGTTTAAACTGCGGTTTAACCGTAGGAAATCCACGGTTTAAACGAAGTGTGTGGTTTAAACTTGGACTGTGAAACCGGGCTTTAGAGTTATAATTAAATTCCTGCGGAATACTTGTTATCACTCTTTCTACGATTTCAGTTGTTAAATTATTAATTGTTTGGAGATTCATATTGACTCGTTGGAACACTATAAATTTTCTACAGTCTACTTTACAAGAATTTAAAATACTCATGGTTGACCCTGTGTCGATCAACCTTTTGTATTTTATATTGTCGATAGTAAAATTGGTGAATATTTTGTTTCCGAGGCCTAACTTAGAAAAAAAACTGGTTCGATATTGTGAACTTCTTCAAATTGGTTGTTTTGTTGGTTTGCATGAGTGACATGACCAATCTCCATTGGTTCGGGCTGATCATGGGAGTTTCTGAATTGCCCTGAGGGGTCGAAAGTCGGTCTTTCTTGATTGTCCAGAGTCGTTTTGTGATCTAAAGTTATTCTGTGAGCGGTACTGATCTTGTCTGTAGTTCCCGGAATTTTGTCCACGATCATTGTTATCTCGGTTAGCATTACTATGATCATAATGATTTTGGGAATTGTGAATGTTTTGAAATTTGTTATTATCCCTTCCGTTTGTATAATGTCTGTGGTGGTGCGTATGTTGTTTTTCCAAAAAAAAAATCTTTGTCTATGTTGTGCTGATCGTACTCTTCGTAAGAATATAAAATTTCTTTAATTTTATGGAGATCAAACATATCTTTAATTTTTCGTGACAGGTTTCCTGCCGTAATTAGCTGAATACGATTAATTAAAGTGTGGTAAAAAATGTTTTTAGTTTCGGTTGGGTTATTTTCATAAATTGCAAATGAATTTATTTCCTGAATAATATGTTCCAGCTTGTTATTTAAATCGAAAATTGAACTTACTCTAAGATTACTTATTTTACTAGATATATTCTTATAACTTGCGCTTGGTCGAAAATGTTGTTTCAAGAGATTTCTGGCTTCTCCCCATGTTACTGGTTGGTTGTGTAGTAGAAGTTTCTTTGCTCTGCCGGTGATTTTCGTGTTGTAGATCGCCTGCCAACATTCAGCTTTTGCGTTTGGTTCCAGCGAATCTAGGTGAGTTTCTGCTACGTTCATGAACTGTGTTAGTTGTTTTCGATCACCGTCGTATTCATTGATGTACGCGATTTCCTTTAATATCCTCGTTGCTCGATTCTCCCCATGGTTCATGTCGTGTGGGACGGCCAAGTTTTCGAGGGCCGCTATTAATCTCGTTGCCAGTACAGGGTCCATTTCTTCTGAATCGTTAGTATGCTTTCGGTATTTTTAAGTTTTTATCCTTGCGTGGAAATTTGGATGCTGTGAGTCACGGTATGTTAACAGGAATGGGTCCAAGATAAATTATTAATTCGCTTGGTTCACGATTCGTTATCACTTTAATTCCTGTATTTATTATAACTGAGATTCCCCCCAGCCTCAGGGGTTGTTTTGAGACAGATTTGGGCTT
This sequence comes from Chorisops tibialis, assembly GCA_963669355.1. NCBI lineage: Eukaryota > Metazoa > Arthropoda > Insecta > Diptera > Stratiomyidae > Chorisops > Chorisops tibialis. The sequence continues at coordinate 161,503,484 of OY770263.1, read as the reverse complement.
ATTACTCCGCCTCTCAGTTTAAATGCAACTTATTTATATTATTTTGTTACACAAATCGTTATTTTTTTTTCTTTTTTTTATTATTGCTTAAAACGCGTTTTTTCAGCGGTTCGTTCTCTTATGGATTCTACAAGTTTAGCTAGAATCCTACCGACTGCGCCACTAATAAAACTCGGGTGTCGATATTTTATTTTATTTTCTAAAAATAACTTTACACGTAATTCAATGTTTACTCTTCTGCTGACATCCTAAGACTAACTTAATTTCTAAGTGCTTATCCTAATTTATAATTTACTGGCTCAGCATATGGGAAAGCAATATAATATGGTTCCCATCGTTAACATTCGAAAATGCAAAAGTGCATCTACATTTTATGATGGGTTCAGGACCGTTTCTTAACACCTTAACCCAATGCCTATGTTTGCTTGCATAGTTTTTCCGATGCGCAAACATTAGATAAACGTGGGTATACTTGTGATCCTTTCCGATGCGTTTGACCAAATATACCCACATTTATCGCATGTGTTTCCCGATACGTAACCTACATAGCTTCGCTGATGACAGCACATTAGACTTCTCCTATCACTTCAACACTGCATCCTTAGCCCGATATACTAGCTTAGTAGAACAACGTAAGTATATGGTTCAATCATTGAATGGCGACTAGGCTGAAATTCTTAGTTGGGGCAATAAGAATCAAGTCGAATTTAATGCTTCGAGAACCCAGTGCTGTCTTGCGTCCCACAAACATGACTCTAACCTTGATACAGTCACCTTCGGAGGTCAGCCGTTAACCAACTCTTCAATTGTTACCACTTGTGGACGGGAACTACAAAAACTTCTCTTTCCTATCTGGATAGTATCCAGCCTTGGACTGCTGCACCTGAGCATAGACGAATTGTAACCTGCCTAACCCTTTTATATTGCTCCTACAGTAGAGATTATTCGGACGAAATCTCAAATCTCCCTTTACACCGTAATACTTGAGCTGCTTCACGCGCTCATAAGTTTTCTCTCAACTCTGTCTTCGGTCGCACTGTAAAATTTCGTGTTTCGTTTTAACCGGACTGTTCGAATATGGAATTCGCTGACTACAACATTCAATAATTCAAAAGAAATATTCAAAGCCACTTCCGTCTCTATCCCCTTAATTTCCAAAAACCAATATCCTTCCCTCCTCTAATTCCGGAAAAAATAATATATATATGTATATGTATATATATAATATATGTATATACATATAAATTCCTTGTTCTTACTTACTGAGATTTCGTACTTTTCCTATAAAATTATAAAAAATAACTAAACTATTCTTCGCCTAACTTAAAAATTTCATCAACCTCAAGAGCCGCTACTTACTGGAAATTTATTGTCCTAGTTGAACAATAGGATACTCAGCTACAGGAAAAGATAATGAGGCTATATCAAAATTAAAACCCAATATTTCTTTCTCTGTGAGTTCAGAAAAATACAGAAGCTTTACACAACCGAAAATATAAAAACTATGCAAAACGGATGAGTACGAAAATAGGAAAATCATTGGAGATAAAAAAACAACAAAAGGATAGACAGACATCTCGCTATCGTAGCACGGTAACAGCCTCTTTGCCAACCATTTTTGTATACGATAGAGTCCTTCAGGACCAGCACTTCTGTCGGACGAGAGGAACGTACTAGCTATTATGGCCAAATACACACGATCTGAAAAGGTTGAGGCAATGGAATCCAGAAAATCGTGCAAAACGCTGGCGAGGTACAAATGAAGGTTGGCCATATTCTACTGCCCCGAGGAAATGATGCGCCTGCATAGCTGGGCGTTTGGTATTTCCGTTTAATGACATAACAAGAATTTTAGGTCAACTCATTCGTTTTTGCAAGGCCTGGTTGCGTTTTTGTTTTATGCCATATAAACTAACATTTCCAAAAATTTGTTTTATATTTCAAAGGGTGTTGGTATGAAACATTGGAAAAATCTATAAACATAATCATTGAAAAATAAATTACACCAGTTTTACTGGTGGTAAGAAAAAAGGGAATGATGCGCAATCTCCCAGTTCACTATCACTCTTTTTAAACATCTCAATCCTGAAATATTCGAAAAATTTAACGAACAGGTAATGTATAAATTTTTCATCGCTTCACTGTATATATCGTTATCCTGGTGTGTTTAACCTCATTATATGTTCAGAAGGTGCTGCCCTCTAAAATCTTCCCCATTGCATTGAAATAGCACAACACATTCCTCCACCCCTAACAAAAATAAAAATAAATAAAACAACCGTCCAACTACTAACACGAGAGTTAAGCGCTTTTGAAGGTCCACCACGTCATAGTTAATCCTTCGCGAAGGATAAGATCCTTATCTCTTTTATAACACGAAAAGGGTACACGAATCGAAACCTTTCTACGTTTCAGAACAAACTCAAGTGATAGAGGCAACTGCTTTAAGATTTGAGCACCAGCAAGTACTTCCAGGTAGCAGCTCTATATTTAGATATATCTAGAGGAAAAAAACACAAGAACAACTCTCACTCCTGATAGGAGCTTTAGTGAACATAAGTCTCCATAAGGAATTCCCTGGAAAATTCATGGAAAAAATGCACGGAAAGAATTACTTTTGACCCGGAATGTGGATCAAACCCATACCATAAGATACAGTTCGGCAGCTATTTCCAAACAAACTTGCATAGCTCTTCACCCAGAAAAAAGGGCGAATAGGATAAAAAAGTATCAGCAACATTCATTATATGGATAATTGATTACTTTTCTGATGGACTCGTTGTCCATATTCGACGGGAGTTAAGTAATATACCGTTTTAGTAGAAAATAATTTTCACTAAAGAAACATGAAAAGGCGAAAGTGAAGAGTCTTGTTTAGTGGCTACCCTGGAGTATTAAACTCTTAGTTTGATGCAGCTGTACGCTCGACTAGAGACATACACACAACCTCTGCCAGGACACGCTGAGGAATGCGAGATTAAGCAATAAATCAAAGATTTACACAGTCATTTTCGGCGGGGCCTATTAACAGAAACTTACAAGGGTTTTAACGGATCTACACGGCAATTCATCTTGCCGGGAAGTTACACTTGATTGACAGTTCTGGAGTGTTCTGAAAGAGGAAAACTGAGTTAATGAATCCGATAAATATTTAGGGTATAGCTTTAAGTGTAGCAATTTTTCAAAATTTAGTGTAATGGTGGGTGAAGCATGGCGGCTGGACGCTTGTTGGCTGGCACGGCTTAGCTCTTTCGTGACCTTGGGAACTTGGCATCTCCAACCAAGAGTGGTTTTTTGGGCAGAAGGCTTACCTACGTGATGATTACTTTTATAAGAGCATGGTAGAAATCTGCGCCAACTATCAATATAATAGGAGATGCGGTCGTACAATTTGGATCATCATCATCATCAATGGCGCGACAGCCCAAATTGGGCCCTGGCCTCCTGAAGTCGTCGCCTCCAATCGTCTCAATCCGAAGACCGCATCCTCCAGCTGCTAATTTTTAATATGGCTTTGCTGTCTTCATTAACCGAGTCTTCCCATCGATTGCGTGGTTTGCCTACTGGTCGATTACCACTCGCTTTGCCTTTAAGAGCACGGTTTAGGATTCTTCTGTCTTCCATTCGCTCGACCTGGCCAGCCCATTGCAGTTTACGTAGCTTGCTGAACGTTGAAGCTTCTGGCTCGTTGTAGAGTTGATACAACTCATAGTTTTATCTTATTCGCCATTCCGTTCCTTCCTTCACAGGTCCCAAAATTCTTCGGAGGACCTTCTTTTCGAATGCGTTAACTGCTTTTTCGGAAGTTCGCGATAACGTCCATGTCTCGCTGCCATAACAGAGCACAGGTCGTATAATAGTTATATAAATCCGCAGCTTATTGTTCCTGTGCACTTTCTTGGATTTCATTATTGGAAGTACCGAATAATACGTCTTATTTGCAAGTATTATCCGTCGTTTGATTTCGTCTGTTTCATTACCGTCCTTTGCTAGATTAGCCCCAAGATATATGAAGTTGTCCACACTCTCCAAATTATATTCCGCAATTGTTATGTTTTATCTAATAGGTGCTCTCCTTCTTGTTTGTGTTATTACTTTTGTTTTGCTTTCGTTAATGCGCAACCCGACTTCTTTTGCGGCGGAGTCAAGGTTGACAAATACCTCCTTAGCACTAGGCAAGGATCTTGCTAGGATGTTAATGTCGTCAGCGTATGCTACTAGTTGAGTGGACTAGAATAGTTGTGTCCCTTAGGTGTCGACATGAATTTTTCGAACGACATACTCTAGTGCCAAGTTGAAAAGCATGGGGCTAGACCATCTCCCTGCTTTAAACCACATTCCGTTCGAAAGCTGGTTGTGGAATCGGCTTGTATTCTCACTTGGGATTCAGTGTTCGTCATTGTGAGTCTTGTTAATCGGACTAGTTTTGGGGGAATTCCAAAGCCAAACATGATTTTGTACAGTACACTCCTGGCGATATTGTCGTACGCTTGTTTAAAATCTACGAAGATTTGGTGCACGTCTGTGTTATATTCACAGCATTTCTCAAACATATGTTTAACCGAGAATATCTGGTCTGTTGTAGATCATCCGGTTCTGACTCCAACTTGGTATGCGCCAATTATTTGATTAGTATAGGGCTTAAGACGACGTTCAATTATTTTTGTCAGTATTGTATAGGACGTACACAACAATGATATTCCTCTGTAATTCTCACAGCAGAGTTTGTCTCCTTTCTTGCAAATTGGACATATTATGCTTTTTTACCAGTCGTCGGGTATGATGTTGTGCAGTATTTCAGCGACACAGTTTCCAGCGTTTTTAAGAAGTTCATCTGGTATTTCGTTAATTCCCGGCACTTTGTTTCATTTTTGGTCACGTAGGGCTGCATTGATTTCAGCAAGCGTGGGTGTTGTCGATGATGGCTCTTCTTCATTAGTTGAGGCTTCAATTGAAATGTTATCTGTCGTGATAGATGTTAATGGGGTGGGGTTGAAAAGATGTTCAAAGTAGGAAGCCCATCTCCTTTTGATTTCTTGTGCGTCGCTGATAATGTTGCCCTCGCAGAGATTGGTTTTTGGTTTATATCCTTTTTTAAGTCTTTTACTCTTGCGTATGCGTCCCACGTTTTATTTTGTCTCATATCGTCGTCCATTTTTTCTATCTTATCATTATGGTACTTCCTTTATTTTCGCCTGCAGGTCTTTTTCGCATATCGCCTATGCTCGTCATATCTTTCTTTTTTCTTTGGTCGTTCAGCAAAAAATGTTTAAGCCTCGTTCTTTCTGTCTACTGCATCGCGGTATTCTTGGTCGAACCAGTCATTATTTTTTCGCCGTGCTTGATATCCTAGCACCTCTTCTGCGGAGGATTTGATGCCGTCTCGTATTTTCATCCACATATTGTTTTCATATATTGGTGTCAGGTATTTATTATATGCTGACATGTAAACCTCCGCCACCGTTTCGTTCTTAAGCTTGTCGACATTGAATTTGCGAGCTCCGCTCGTTTTCGAATATCCACGAGAAGCTATTCGGCACCGAATATGGATCAGCAAACTCTTACCCTTCAAGACGAAGTTAATCTATAGGACGCATTTTCTGAGGTGCTGTGAGTTAAGCTAGTATGGTAGTCATGCCTATACTAGCCCAACTCACAGCACAATATTCAATTGAAAATCTGGTTTACATGACAAAAGCTGAATACTGGCTACATGTTTTACTTCACCCACACGAGATGTTCCGATTCCATTGATAGATATGTTGACAGGTTTTCGTTGTAACTTGAGATGTATAGCTACGAAAGATGTAACAAATGTTGCTTATGAGCCAGTAGTGTAACCAAGAGCAGCGGAGACCCCCCCCTCCTCCCCTTAGCAAAATTTTCAGAGCGATAGAAACTTGAAATTTTACTTGAAATTGGCTTTAGTAATTGCAATAAATTCCATAAAAAACGTTTAAATTAAATCTACTCCTTGCACCTCTCCCATATAAATTTCACGAAATTTCAAAATTTCAGTTAAATTATTTCTCTTCCAAACTGATAAGGATATCATTGCAAAATTTTGAGCAAAGTGTAATATTGTGAATATCTACTACTTCTACAATAGCACTACAGCCAAATCGGACCTTGGCCTCCTGATATTCAGGTTCCTTAACACTTTTCATTACTTATTGTGGAGGAGTTGTTAGCCCTTCGCACAACCCTGTATCTACGAATCTTTTTTTTTGTAATTTTCGTAGAGTTTGGTGACCAAGGTATATCCAAGCAGGCAACGTGCTGGAATTATAAATTGCGTCGACCGGGATTTGAACTCACGACCTTCGTATTACAAGACCAACACGTTACCCACTAGGCTACACCCTAGCTGTGAATATCACTAATATCAAAAAATTCTGATCCGCTCACTTCTTCTTAAATCTATTATATCAATTTTATTGGAATTTGCAAGAAAAAAAAAATAGACGAATTCATTTAAGGCAGCACTGCTGTAAATTTTTTTGGCGCCAAAATAACTGATAACAATAGAAAAAATCCATTTTTTTTTTCATCTGGTCTGTCCGCCAAAAAGAAAGCGGAGAATTTTGCTAGGGCAACTGTCGTTTTGGGACTGCAAGCGACCAGTCGGACGGAACTGCGGAAGTTCGTGATTTAATATATTTCCCTTTTTCGTGCAATAAATATTATAAAAATAAGTGCAAGTGAAAAAATAAATAATATAAGAAAAAGTTTGATAATAATAAAGACAATAAATGTAATAAAAAACATTGCAGGACTACGATTACGCGCAAAGCGTGAAATTGTGTCATATTGTATGAGTGGGAGTAGAAGCAGTGAAGCTAATCAGTTGACTTCTTCTATCTTAGTTATAATGCTAATTTAGAATTTAGTGCAAAATTTTAGGTCGACAAATATTACACTTACTGAAAAAATTGGTTTTTAGTATTTTATGAAAAAGTGCAGTTTGTATGGGAGGTGGCTGAAAGCGTGGGGAATTGGAATAATTTTCATACCATACATCACATTTATGATAAAAATGATATTTTCTAAATTTCAAATTATTTGCTCTTATGGTTTCCAAGAAAATTTGAACTTGACCTTACTTTTTCGTCAAAATCGACGTGTACAAAATTTGAACTTTCTAGCTTAACCCGTTCTCAAGCTAGAGAGCGCACAGACGCACGGACGGACATGCGGTTTTGAGATTTTTGAGCAACAACGAAAATGTCTGCACCCTTGGTGCCTCTGTACGAGCATTATTTCTTGGCTTTACAAACTTTAGAGCAAACTTATAATACTCTCAGATTTATCTAGAGTATAAAAAATTACAAAACGACAGCAGAGGATTAAGGGAAGCGCGTAAGCAGCAGAAAAGAAGCTGCGAGGACTCCACCGAAGTATTTTATACTCTAGATGAAATCTGAGAGTATATTGTGTTAGCCTTACAGTTTGTAACGCCAAGAAATAATGCTCGCACAGAGTCGTCAAGGGTTCAGAAATACTTGTTGTCGCTCAAAAATCTCGATTCCGAGTGACCGTCTGTCCGTATGTCTATAACATAACTTTCGAAAGCTTTGACCTATCGTGCTGAAATTTTTCATGTATCAATTTTAGCAAGAAAGTAACTTTAAGTTCGTGAACGGGCCACATTCCTTCACTCCTTTTATTCCCGCCCATACAAATTTCATGAAATTTCGAAATTTCAACAAATTGAGTTGTCTCCAAAACCGTTTCAGCTATTGCCCTGAAAATTAGGCATTAGTAATAAGATAGAAATATTATTACTTTCAAAAAATATTGATCTGATCGTCTTACTCCTTCTATCTCCTTCCATACAAATGTGCAATTTTCAAAAATGCATTTATCCGGTTTACATCGCAACTAGCAAACCTAAAAGAACCAATTTTTGTCAAAATTAATTTTATTACAATTGCATCCAATTTTGTAAAATTTGTCAAGTTCACCTCACTCTTTCTACCCCCTCCCATACAAATTTCACGAAATTTCAGAATAAAAACAAAACTATTTTTCCCCAAAATCGTCAATGCTATCAACTTTAAATTTTGAGAAAAGTATACTATTACAAGTATCATTGATGAAAAATTTCCTTGAAAATTGTGAAAGCTAAAAACTTTAAATTCAGTATGAAATATTTAGTATGCTACGTTCGGTGTTATATACAAAAATTACAAACCTTCCCCCTCTGCTTTTACCACCTTCCATACAAAAGTCACAATTCACTATTACAAAGAATTTAAGATGACTTATTTCCGGTTCAATAAGCTCTTTCCAATGCCATCTGGAGTATCATATGATTCTGTTATGTTTTGGATTAGGTTTAGTTTTTCGCTTTGAGCTTTTGTTTTTTATTTATTTTTCTTATTACAATTAAAAATCTCTTTTATTATCACATATCTTTTCTTTACGATCATATGTGTTGAGATTTTTACGCCGCGTTTTAGGAGCCAGTATAAAGTACTGATGGGATGTAGCCTAGTGGGTAGCATGTTGGTCTACAATGCGAAGGTCGTGATTTCAAATCCCGGTCGACGCATAATTCCAGCATACTGCCTGCTTGGGTACACATTTTTCACCTCAATTTACGAGATAGAGGCTTCTGCTAAGGTTTAACAACCCTTCCACAATAAATAATGAAAAATGTTAAGGAACCTGAAGGTCAGGAGGCCAAAACCTGATTTGAGCTATTGTGCCATTGTAGGTAGATACAATCTATTGCGGAAATATCAAATTCCTGTTAAGACCCCCTATAGGGGCATAGGACAGAAACAACTCTCTTCCACAAGGCGCGATCCTGAGCATCGGCTTTAAGCTGTTGCCAGGACTTGTTTATTCCTCTGGCCTCCTGCTCAACTGCTCGCTTCCATGTGTTACATGGTCGACCAACCCGACGTCTTCCTTGAGGGTTATAATCCAGAGCCTGTTTTGCGATGTTTTGCTCTGGTTTCCTCAAAGTATGACCGATCCACTGCCACTTTCGCCGTTGAATCTCAATACCTATTTTAGTCTGGCGAGTTGTACTCCAAAGTTCGTCGTTGGAGATCACTTCTGGCCAGAATATTCCTAAAATGCGTCAGAGGCATTGGTTTACGAAAGTCTGTAGTTTCTTGGTAAGTCGAACGGTCACTTTCCACGTAGTACAACCATATAACAACACGGATTTGACGCATGCGTCAAAAACTCGCAGCTTCGTGCGAAGGGAGATCTCTCTTAACCTCCAGAAAGGGGAAAGGATACCGAAGGCCTGACGAGCTTTATTTAGCCGAGCCTCAACATCCTTTTCGGCTCCGCCGTCCATGCTGACAATGCTTCCGAGATAGCAAAAATCTTGCACCTCTTCCACATCCTGTCCATTAAGAACAATCGGTGTGCTTGCGTTCGAACCCATGTGCATGTACTTGGTTTTACGCACATTTATTTTCAGTCCCGCCTCTTTGCATTTAGAATGCAACGAGCGAACATTTGACTCTAAGTCCGAACGGGTATGTGCAAGCAAACACACGTCATCAGCATAATCAAGGTGACTTAAGATGTTAAATAGTCTCCATTGAAGACCTTTACCTTCCCCACCTTCCAGTGCAGCTTTCAAGATGTCATTTATTACCACCAGAAACAGGGCTGGTGATAATATGCAGCCTTGTCTGACACCCGTTCGCACAGGAAAGCTCTCGGACAGCTCTCCTCTATGCAAGACGCGACACCTTGCATCTTCGTAGGATTCTTTAATCATAGCTATGACCTTATTTGGAATACCTCTCCTACGCAAAGCATTCCATATGTAATCTCGCTTAACGCTGTCGAAAGCCTTCTCGAAGTCCACAAACATGAGATGTAGTGGCGAACCCATTTCGGCTGACTGCTCTAATATTATCCGTAGGGTATTTGTGTGGTCGGTACAAGACGACCCTTTACGGAATCCAGCCTGATAAACTTCGAGAGTGCTCTCGACGACATCACTAATCCTATTGAGAATTACCTTAGCCATAATTTTTGATACGGCAGTAAGTAGACATATACCACGCCAATTGCCACAATCCCGAAGGTCGCCCTTCTTCGGAATTTTCACAATGACGCCCTCCTTCCATTCAGTCGGATATCTTCCATCATTCCACACCTTAGTGAAGAGTGGGAGGAGTACATCGGCTGTTATTTCCGGGTCCGCTTTGAGGAGTTCGGTTGGTAGTCCGTCTATACCTGGAGCTTTCCTTCCCGCCATTGACCGAATGGCGGAAACTATCTCTTCCTTATCTGGGGGATCGTCCCTAATAGAGGATTGGTGCGGTTGGATGTTTGGAAGTTGTTCTGTTTCCGGAATATCTTCATCTGACAAGATGTTTAAAATATCAGAGAAGTATTCCTTCCATCGTCGCAACTGGTGTTCACTCATATTAAGGAGAGTTCCGTTGACATCTCTCACCAGGTGGTTGGCAGTGAAATTCCTGTTCGTCAACTGTTTCATGATTTTAAATAGTGAACCCATATCCCCAAGGTAAGCCGCAGATTCTGCCTTGTTTGCCAGATCTTCAATGGCCTTTCTCTTGTCGCGTCTAACAGCCTTTTTAAGCTGCATATGAGCATCGCGGTAGTTCTGCCTCAAGTCGGGCGTCAAGTCGGGCGTTCGTTGGTTGACATCGGGTTGAGAGATGATTGCCAATTTGGCTTTTTTCCGATTGTCAACCTTGTCCCATGTGTCTTGCGACATCCAGGGTTTCTCACCGCTTTGCGCATATCCCACAGATTCTTCAGCACTAGTTAGAAAAGTGTTTCTGGTTGCCTCCCAATTGGCGTCCAGTGTGCGCATTTCATGTTCACCCAATGTGGATGACTTTTCGCGTAGAATGGTGGTGTATTCGAGTTTTTTGTTGGGATCTCTGAGTTTATCCACATTAAGCTTGCGCTTCATTTGAAGAATTTGTGGTCGTCGGATAGCTGCTGTACACAATCTCAAGCAGGCAACCATCAAGTGGTGATCGCTCCCCACGTCAGCTCCACGTTTCGCTCGCACATCGAGGAGACATCTTCTCCATCGGCGACTTATAGCCAAATGGTCGATCTGGTTCTGAGTAACACCATCAGGGGAAACCCAAGATGTTTTATGATGACTCTTGTGTAGAAAAAGGGTCCCTCCGATGACCATTTGCCGAGTACTACAGAACTCCACAAATAATTCGCCGTTTTCGGGTCTCTTAATCCAAGGTCGTGAAGGGTCGATCCAAGGGTCACCATGCCTTCCCATGACGTGTTCTAGTCCAGTGTTGTCTGATCCAACCTGGGCGTTCATATCTCCCGAGATGATAATAATATCACCTCTTGGAACACGTTCGAAGGTGGCACTCAGTTGACTATAAAACTCCTCTTTGTCACCAGATGTTGCGGTATTAGTTGGTGCGTAGCACTGCAGAATTGTGACGTTTCTGACACTGGTCCTGAGCCTGACGACGATAATCCTATCCGAGATTGGTTCCCAGCTAATGAGACTGTTTCTCGCTCTCGGCGTAAGGACGAACGCCACGCCATTTCTGGCTTCACTTTCAGGGCCAATGTACAGAATAGTGTTTCCGCTAGGGGTTCGTTCTTCTCCTGATCCTGTCCACCTGACCTCGCTCAAGCCCAAGATTTGGATGTTATAGTGCTCCATTTCACGGTCGATCACTGATTGGCGGTGCAAGGACCGAGTAACCCCAGCTCTTCCCCCGTCATTCAATGTTCGAACGTTCCAGAAGCCAATCATAGTCCGTTTTCGAATGCCAAAAGTCGTTACCGTAGAATCAGTCCGTATCCGAGGCGATGTATCCGTTTCTCGTATCATTTAGGACTTAAGATCACGGGTGATAAGCCCATGATCCAGTGAGTGTCCATTTGCCATTTTTAGGGCAAGCAGGACTGGCTGTGGGTGAATTCTACAGCCCCCATCCCAGAGGGGGATAGTTAGCTCAGGTCCGTGGAGTCGCTAACTCCAAAGATAGTTGCAGGAATTGGTAAAACCTCATACTACAACTACCCCCTTGCGGGTAACAGCAATTTTTTTCGGAAATTTTCTTCATTTTTATTTAAAGGAAATCAGTAGAAAGTAGATCGCCATAAAGAACCCATGGGCTGCTGCTCATCAAGTGGAGTACACTCCTCTCTCATAATCCGCTCGGTTCGTGGAGCACTAAGCGAGCATGGGTGCTTCTTTAGGTCATTTTTGTCCCACTTCTACTATCCCAAGTAGCCAGCGGGAAGTACTGTCCGAATATGAAGCGACCCATTACAGAATCTGTGACGAAAGCACGGCTTCCCAGTCTGATTTTGGTTTCAAAGTGAAACAAGGAAATGTACATAATTATTCTTTCAGAAGAACAATATATGAAACTTTCGTTTCTGGGTAAAAGATTTTTACGCTTATTAAGGGGAAACCGTGATCTTAATGTTCGATTATAACGTTCCTTAGGCACCGCCGCTCCTTCGCGCTCCTAAACTCCGGCACCCCTTGCAAAGAGCAATGAACGGGGGTGCTATTTTTGCCACTGCTGTGAGCCCTAAGAAGATGCTTTTGAGAACAGTACAAGCTCTTATCGTGTCATTGAGTTTAGAGAATTTTCATTGTATTTCTTGTTTGATATCTAGTTAATCGCCGGTTTACAGGAGTACGCAACTGGTGCCACGGCTTCAAGAGCACGAATATGATTCCATAAAAAACTACTAAAGACTGAGAATGTCGCTAAGTTGGTAGTTTTGCTAAGTGCCGATTCCTAATCCTTTCGCGTATTTGCGTCTAATTTTTGAACCGTCATAAAAATTATCCAATCACACCCTGTGTCTACTAGTGTTGTAAGCATTTCAATGCCTAATTGCTTTTATCGCTCCATCAAACAATTTTTGAAATTTAGTGAAGTTTTCTGCCCTCATCGCAGGTAAAGAGGTCAGCATCCTCATACAGTAAGTGACATGCAAGTGCTTGTTTTCTTAGCGGTCACATAAGATTTTCCATGCAGAGAGCAAATTCGCGCCGGTGATCGGATTTCAGGTAGCAGAGCTTGCCCGAACTAGTTAGGTCTGGACGGAATTTCACCAAACTACAAAATATGTTGCGCATTCACGTAGATCTCCTCCTAAGCGAGACTTTTGGATTGAAGGCAGATGATTTCCAGATTTCACGAAATCCTTTATTTAAACTGCTAATAAGTCCCGTTCAATAAATTTATAAAACGGAAAGCTATTAAGTCGGAGTAGATTTAGAATTGTCCCAGGTTTCGGCACCAAAAAATGTATCGCATAGAATACAAGGCGTTTTTTTTACGCAGGGGGTAGTTGTAGAATGACGTTTTAACATCTATCTTTAGAAAATAGCGCCTCCAATCTTTAGCGAATAGCTACTCCACGGACCTGAGATAATCATCCCCCTGTAGGACGGGAGCAGTAGAATTCATCCACAGCCAGTCCTGCTTGCCCTAAAAATGGCAAATGCACGCACTGGATTATGGGCCTAAGGCCTAACTGATACGAGAAACGGATACAACGACTCGGGTATGGTGCCTCAAATACGGACATATTCTACGTTAACGACTTTTGGTATTTAAAAACGGACTATGATTGGCTTCTGAAACGTTCGAACATTAAATGACAGGAGAAGGACTGGGGTTACTCGGTCCAGGCACTGACAATCAGTGATCGACCGTGAAAAAGAGCACAGTAGCACCCAAATCTTGGGCTTGATCGAGGTCAGATGGACAGGACCAGGAGAAAAACAAACCCCGAACGGAAACACCATTCTGTACGTTGGTCCTGAGAATTAAGCCAAAAATGGCGTAACGGACACACACCGAGAGCGAGAAACAATCTCATCAGCTGCAAACCAATCTTGGATAGGATTACCGTCGTCAGCTTCAGTACCAGTGTCAGAAACGTCACAATTCTATAGTGCTACGTACCAATGAAGGTGTCCACAACTCCTGGTAACAAAGAGGAGTTCTATAACCAACTGAGTGCTACCTTCGAGCGTGTTCCAATATGAGTGCAGGCCAGTTGCGGTGATGGAAGGAATACTTCTTCGATATTTTAAACATCTTGTCAGAGGAACATATTCCAGAAATAGAACATATACCAAACATCTAACCGTAACAATCCTCTATAAGGGACGATCCCCTAGAGAAAGAAGAGATAGTTTCCGCCATTCGATCAATGGCGGAAAGGGAAGTGCCAGGTACAGACGGACTACCAACCGAACTTCTCAATGCAGACCAGGAAATAACAGGCGTTATACTACTCCCACTCATTACTGAGGTGTTGAATGAAGGAAGAAGGGCGTAATTGTGAATATTCCGAAGAAGGACGACCTTCGGGATTGTGGCAATTTGCGTGGTTTATATTTATTTACTGCCGTATCGAAAATTATTGCTAAAGTAATTCTCAATAGGATTAGTGATGTCCGTAAAGGGTCGTCTTGTACCGACCACACAAACACTCTATGGATAATATTGGAGCAGTAAGCCGAAATGCGTTCGCAACTACATCTCATGATTTTGTACTTCGAGAAGGCTTTCGACAGCGTTAAACAAGATAATATATGTAATGCTTTGCGTAGGAGAGGTATTCCAGATAAGGTCATAGATAAGATTAAAGAATCCTACGCTCAGGATCGCGCCTTGTGGAAGAGAGCTGTTTTTGCCCTATGCCTCTCTAGGGGATCTTAACTGGAATTTGATTTCACGTTGAAGGTTGACAGTATATTGAAATTGAATAGAGCAAAAATGTTAAAGTTTAAATCATCTGGTGAGCACAGACAATTCCCAGTAGTAAACACTATCTTTACTATTGCTATAGAATAGTAAATCGACATTAAGGTCGCCTCCAAAAATAACATTATTTTATTGATGTTTATAGATTGTCATTCTTTCTATGAAAAACGCAGCTACCACTTCATTGAAACACGTACGAGGCCAGTAAGTTGCTATGAGAATGGGTTTTTCGGAATCCTTATCAGTTTCAACGCTAATAAATTCCATAGCATCGGATTATGATCTACACGCAACACTTGTATTAATACAATTTCATGGTGCTTTACATAAATTGTTACCCCGTAAAAATTTCGCTCCTTACGATTACTACAGAAAAGCCAGTATCCCGTCAAGGAGACAGTATTGCTAGCTTTGTGGCTCTTCATGTGTAATTTGCTTTCCAAAATGACATGAAAATTGTAGTTATGAATGATTGAATAGAAATCACAAATTTTATTTTGAATACTTCTTGCACTGAGCTAGACGAAAGGTATTTATGAATACTCCGACCGTATCCAATTCGATTGCAATTTAGCTATTGGTATTCAATGACCGCATGCAACGGACAATGAATTCAGACAGATTGTATGGTAACTTAAAAGTTACGAAAAAAAAAAATTAAGTGAAAGTGAGTAAGCGATTCGCCGAATCGTTGAAAAATTCGAACGAGATTTCAAACTCTGCGATGTAAGGCTACCAACTCCTATTAGATCAGTACGCAGGAAGGAAAAGATTGAGGCTGTTCGAGAAAGTGTTCATGAAGGCAAAAATTTCTATACGTTCAACAGCACTTGGCGTATTTGCGAAAGAATTTGGCCAAAAATTATGTTGACCGAAGAACTGAAGTCAATTGGTCATTATAAGTAAATGATTAAATTCCAGAATATACTAAAAACTATTAACAAATATGACCGAAATCCCAGTAGTAAGTTCGATCAATCCTATTGATATTCCCTGCAAAGCACAATTTTTACTTTTTTCTTGAAAGTTTTAGATTAGTCAAATTTAAATGGGCAAAAATGTCATTTGTTTTACGATAATCTTGCAAGTATGCACCACATAATCATCTTCCAATTAAAATGAAAAAAAAGGAATAATAATAATAATATGTTAAATACCACAAATAATTCACGCATTTCTTACAGCCATATATTTTCACTTCCAGTGAAATCTATCCTAGTTAGTCCCTTGTCGAAAAGTATATTTTGCCTCTTCGTACCTATTAAACCTTATTAAAATCTGAGTAAAAAATTATCATGAAGCTAAAATTAAATGTGAGCTCGCTAAGTCGTAGTTATTACTTTATTTAGCGTTTCGTGACTAAAATAGCCTAAAAATGTAAAAACAAATCCGTCTGTCTGGTCCGTACGTGTACGCTCAGAGCACATCAACTCCTAAACCCTTGAAGATAAAAAGTTAATTTTTTGGTGGGTTGTAGACAGTTTTGGATCTTACCCTTCACCCCCCATTTTGGGGGGTGAAGGGATTAAGGGGGAGGTTGGGGGAGCGCTAAGACCGAAAAATAGGAATTCGAACATCTCAACCATGGTACTAGCTAGGAAGCTAAAAATCAAAACATATACATATAAAGGGGTTTGCAACACAAACTTTAAAACTAACTTAATTTTCTTATCTATTGGGGTTCGAAAAGGGAGGGGGAGGGGCTAAAATCAAACTACATACAGGATCCACGGGAGTTTCACAAATCTCGATATTGATAGAATTCAATGTTTCTTTTACTTGGAATTGCTCTAAATAATTCGTTGGTAAAGAAATAATGGGGCTGTTAGCCCTTCGCACAACCCTCTATCTACTAATTTTTAATTTTCGTAGATTGATGTGACCAAGGTATATCCAATGTGGCAATGTGCTGGAATTATATATTGCGTCGACCGGGATTTGAACTCACGACCTTCGCATTACAAGACCAAAACGTTACCCACTAGGCTACACCCTAGCTTATCAACTATCATATACATATCAACTGTATATACACATCAATTATGCTCATCCGTGGTAGCCACCGGGTACTGGTCTTGTCCATCTGGACTTGACTTGCTGAACCGATAGGCGCGAGTACTAATGAAACAGAAAAATTCTATCACTATAATAAAATGGCCCTCTAAGTTGAGGATTGGGCGATGTGTTAACAACTCATCCTCCGAAAAACCACACCCGTTTTGAAACCTGAAGCAACGCCTCGGACTGGATTGATTCAATGGACTATTCCTTCGGATCTTGGAACGTGCAATCCCTGTACAGAGCAGGAGCATTAAGAGCGTTTCTGAACAGGCAGCCTACAGTATAAACATAATTGCACTCCAAGAAACTAAATTGTTAGGTAGCGAGATTACTGACATTAGATCGGGAAAGTGGGAAATCATCGGGAAGCCGGGAGGTTGGAGTTGCGTTTTTCGTCGACAACAAGTGTAAACACCAGTTCACCAACTTCAAACCCGTCAATAAACGGCTGTACGGAATCCGCATTAAGACAAAATTCCTTAATGTTTGGCTTATTAATGTCCATGCCCCAACGGAAGACAAAGACGACGAAGTTAAAGACGATTTCTACAGCACCCTTGAGTCAACATTCGACTCCTTTCCGTCGAACGATATTAAAATAGTATTAGGTGACTTTAGCTGCAAAAATCTTATTGTAAGCTTGACATGCTTTCCGCGTCGTGACATTCATAAGAGAACGTGGGCATCACCCGACAGACGAACATTAAATCAAATAGACCACGTTCTAATAGAGGAAAGGACAGCCTCCTGCATTCTCGACGTGCGTACATGTAGCGGTGCTAATTGCAAGTTCCGATGTCGAATCGCAAACCGAAAACACCCAAACACACAACCAGTTCCTAAATTCGACATAGGAGAACTCAAGGATGAGAAAGTAGTTGCGAAGTATGTATCAGCCTTAAAAAGGCACTTCCCACCAATACTGAACAACAACGCCAGCATGCCAATAGAAGAAATGTGGCAAAATATCAAAGAAAGAACTAACTGGTTCGACAACGAATGCCAAGATGCCTTAGAGGGAAAAAATCAAGCTACCAAAATATTAACACAACGGCCGACACGAGCCAAACGGGACAAATATAATCATCTTAGATGATTTGTAAACAAAATATGCAGACAATAAAAAAAACGGCAGTACAATAATGATGAAATTAAAAACATGGACAAACACTTTAAATTACACAACACAAGAGCCGCGTATTCCCTTGTCAAAAGAATGAAAGGGGGATACCAACCGAAAACGACCCTCTGCAAAGATGTAGAAGGGAACATTCTAAGTAATGCTGAAGATATAAAATTAAGATAGGCGCAATACTTTGAACACCTTCTTAATGCGAGCCCATCACCCGCATGAACAGCAGCAGCAGACACAATTGGAGGTATAACTGATGTAACAGCTGATGAAGGATCCGCTTTGAGTCCTCCCACACTTGAAGAAGTGAAAACAGCCCCGAGGAACCACCCAAACAACAAAGCGTCGGGCACTGATCAAATTCCAGCTAAGCTTCTGAAAACCGGCGACACCTGCATAACACATATCATGCATAGATTAGTCGTGGACATATGGACGCAGGAAATACTTCCTGAAGATTGGCGCAAGAGCATCATATGCTCAATTTACAAAAAAGGTGACAAACTCTGCTGCGAAAACTTAAGAGGAATATCTCTGTTGTGCACGTCTTATAAAATCTAGACGAAAATTCTGGAAAAAAGAATTTGACAAAGTAATTGGTGAATACCAAGGCAGATTTAGAGCTGGACGACCATGGACCAAATATTCTCAGTTAAACAGGTGCTGGAAAAGTGCTGGGAATATAATATTGGTGTGCACCAGATATTTGGTGGCTTCAAACAAGCATACGACAGTATCGACAGGCGTGTACTGTATAAAATCATGGAGTCCCACGGAAACTGGTTCGGCTTACAAGAATGACAATGACCGAGTTTTTGTCACTAGTCAGAGTAGGAAACGATCTGACTTCCAGTTTTAGAACTGACAACAGCCTTAAGCAAGGTGACGGCGTCGCACCAATGTTGTTCAATTTGACACTGGAATATGTTGCTCGGAAACTTCCTGATGACACCAGGGCGTAGTATATGCCGACGGTATAGATATCCTTGCAAGATCTCTGAAGAGTTCTAAGGAGGTATTTGTAAACCTTGACTTGGTAGCAAGGGAAATTGGACTACGTATTAATGAAAACAAAACAAAAAATATGACGCAAACAAGGAAAAAGACGCCAATCAGACAAAATATTACGGTAGGAGATTACAACCTAGAAAACGTAGACAACGTCATATACCTAGGGGCGAACCCATCGAAATAAAAAGAAGGATAATGATGGCAAACAAGACTTATTATTCGGTACTTCCAATAATCAAAAACAAGAATGTG
Organism: Chorisops tibialis; assembly: GCA_963669355.1. NCBI lineage: Eukaryota > Metazoa > Arthropoda > Insecta > Diptera > Stratiomyidae > Chorisops > Chorisops tibialis. The sequence continues at coordinate 161,484,290 of OY770263.1, read as the reverse complement.
CACAGGAAAACAAAACGTGGATTTTAACTCAGGCGTCCGAAAAACTACTTAACGTCTTTGAAAGAAGGGTCCTCAGAAGAATCCTCGGACCTGTGAGGGAAGACTCGATTTGGAGAATACGATGCAATAGGGAATTGTATGCCATCTTTGACAATCCAGAAGTGTCAACCCTCATAAAATTTAAGAAGTTACAATGGGCTGGTCATGTGGAGCGTGTGGATGACGGAAGAATTTCCAAACGCACACTAAAAGGGAAAGTTAACGGACAAAGACCGGTCGGAAAACCACGGAACCGCTGAGAGGATTCGATTGACGTAGACAGCAAACCATTGCTAAGATTTTCTAACTGGAGGATGCGGTCGCTGAACCGAGATGGATGGAGGCAAAGTATTCAGGAGGCCAAAGTCCGATTTGGGTTGTAGCGCCATCGTAAGTAAGTAAGTATTATATGTTTGTAAGGCTCGAAGAAAAAAATTAATAATACAGAAGTTCATTTAATCATTCAAAAATTTCAAAACCGGATGTTCGTCCGTCCGTCTGTGCGCTCTCTAGCTTGAGAACGCGTTGAGCTAGAAAGTTCAAATTTTGTACACGTCATTTTTGATAAAAAGATAAAGTCAAGTTTGTGAACAGGCTAAATCGCTCTTGGTGTATGTAAAGTACTTTGAATTTGAAAATTCTATGGAACTTCGTCTATGGAACTGACGTTCTATACATATAGAGAATATTGGACGTGGTTCAAGCAATCAATTAAAAAATTATTAATATCCACCCACCCTTACTATCGCCTCTCCTCTCCCGCCATCCCTCAATAGAACCTTTGTATAAAAAAACGAATGAAGTATTGATTATATGTATGTACTGGTGCGATTGATCGTATTCCCAATAAATTGTTAAATTGACAACTGCCTTGCTTTAGAACCCCATTTCACTTAGTCTTCCCTAACCACTCTAACGTGCATATTGACTTCCCAGTATGCGTGGAATTTGCAACTTGTCCCAAGAATAATATAGTTTAGCCTAGTTTGTTGGCAGCTTATTTCCGCTAATTTCAATTTGTAAAGACAAAATAATATAAAAACTTAGTGCTGCAGAGGCCTGTTAATAATTGTGCCTTTTAAGTATAACGACTCATATTCTACGATAATATTTAGGGATAATATGATTTGAAAATAATATAAAGCACAGAAATACCCAGAAATGAAAAGCTTAAAGTTGAGATCAAATTCTACATAAGAATACAACTCTCTTTTCATATGCCAATTGCAGGAACGTATGAAACTTTTTCACTTATACATCCCATAAAGTTTGAATTGTTGAACAAAGTGAAGCAAGTAAATTTATTAAAATAAAAAAAAATAAAAATAAAACTTTAAACATATGTACTGGCATTACTCTGATTTACGTCTATTCAGCTGCTGCATAAATCTTTTATTTCTCTGGAAGGACGTGAACAAATTCTCCCATTTTAAATTTCACGATTATATTTCTAAAAAAAAAAAAAACAGGAGCCAAGATTCGGATTTCCAATGTATTGTATAAAACATTGACATTATGCTGACATAGTCTCTCATATATTCCTGAGAGAAATTGCGCTTCTATACCAACTTTATCCTTCTACTTTTTTCCCATCATACCAGACGATTTGTTGCCAAATTGTTTGCTTGTTAAGGACCAACGAAAATTGCTGACAACTCAACAATCCGCTGAAGCAATTCGCTTTTTTTTTGTCTTTCTCTCCATTCGATTCTTCGAAACTCCAATCGGTAAGAATTCTATCATAGTAGGAGTTAGTGCTATAGTTTAGATCAGAGCTTCACCCACCGGAATAAAATACGTCCTCCCGTTTCGAAAAAAAGTGTACAACAAAACTTCAAATACACAAGAAAAATAGCTGATGATAAAAGGAGCAAACATACAGGAAACGACAAAACACGGTAACCGGAATCTCCTGTTCGCTATATTCCACGAAAGGACTAGAAGACAGAAAAAAGAAATATAATATAAAAAAATAAGGAAGAAGAAATTATATATCTATACATATCGATAGTATTATAGGTTATACGAGTATTCTTGGCGTATTCAGTGTATACGGATAATTTCGAGATCCCCATTGCCATCAACTCGAAGTTCGACTCGCTCGACTTCATAAATTCGCTCGGTTACGTTTTGTATTCGAATGCTCGAGTTGACATCGGAAAGGTTCTTCGGTCTGGTCCTACCAAGTGGATTCGGCAGGAAAACGCGGTATATAATCGACTCATAAAGGTTATAAACGAAATTAGGATTGGAATAGGATAGATAATTTCGACCTCGCCCCACTCGAATTGCCGCAAATATCGTACAAAGTTCAGACGAACGGAGGGACGGAAGTTGAGGTTTTACGTATGTGGAACTTCGGTTTAATAGACCGGCAAAATCAATCATTCCGCTTCGTTTAAATTTCTTGTTTAAATTTAGGAAAATGAGTAAAAAAAAAATTGAAAGCCCTTTACGTTAATTTGAGTTGTGGTTATGATTTTTTTTCAACGCTACCTCCTTTTTAGTAATTATGTTTATCAGCTAAAACAATTCCTTATGAGAAGATTAAATAAGACTATTTAGCTTTAGTCCATCGTAATATCCAATTTTCATATTAGTCTGTGCACACCGGAAGATTTCGTCGCGATTTTGATGATGCAAATGTACTGAAACTGAGTCGGAAGTCCTGCGGTTCTACATACAAACATAACAGGACTACGATTGGGCGTAAGGCTCAATCATGTGATACTCTAGATGAAGACAACTTTTTGATTTTAAGAAATTTTGTATGGGGAGTTGTAGAAGGGATAACGTCATTGAACCTATTTTTTCACCTCATGCTAGAGGTGCTATCAGAATGTTTTATTAAAAATTCCAGATTCAAAAATTTAGTAGGTACTAAGAGAACCATTGTATTGGATTTAGTGAAATTGTGCAGTTTGTATGGGAGGTGGTGGAAGGAGTAGAGGAATTTAAGTAATGTTTACATGAAAGGCTATTCACCAATTTTCTCAGTACATGTAACTTTCATCGAGCTTAAATGTTGTACTTAATCCTTAGTTTAGATTATTATTAATATCGGGAAAAAATTAACATATTAGCTTCACTCCTTCTACCCCCTCCCATACAATGTAACACAATTCCACGACTTTACTTAAATTCGATTTTCTTGAAAAGCGTGAATGATACAAACCTGAAATTTGAAATATATCAATTACATGATGATTATAGTTGTTTCTCGAAATATCACCAAAAACCCCCTTTCCTTCTACCACCTCCCATACAAATTGCACAATTTCATTAAATTCAATGCACTAAGTTTCTCAGTACCTACTCAATTTTTGAAGCTTAAATTTGGTACAAAACATATTTATAGCTACTCTAGCATGATGTGAAACAAATTAGTTCAATGCAGCTACTCCCCATACAAAATTTCATAATATCACAAAAATTTCGATTTTATCTATAGTAACGTATGATTGGGCTCTACGCACAATCGTAGTCCTGTTTCAAGGCTCTTTTTTTAATTAACATAAGCTGTAATTATTCACATGTCCTTAATGCTCTTCAATACGTATATGATCTCAAATCACGGGATTGATTTGATCACGAGCCTCTCCCATTCAAATGCGAGTATCATGGTATCATTCTTAATAATTTATGGTTCTGATTTCAACAAAATACAAAACATTGTGTCAAAGAGCCATTAAAGTAAGCAGATTATATATCCCACATAATGTATTACTAACTACATTCTCAAAAATTGCTTATTATTGCGATTTTTATGCGGACGAAGTCGCGGGCGTTTGCTAGTTCTAAATAAAGACTTTGTTCAAAATGTCAGCTCGATGAATTTTATATGTACTGAGTAAATTGGTTTATAGTAGAAAAAGTGCAGTTTACATGAGAGGTGATAGAAAGAGTAGGGAGATTCAAATAATTCTTATACCGTAGATTGAAATTGGTATAGAAATAATATATTCCAAATTTCAACTCAATAGCTATACTTTTCGAGAAAATCGGTTTAATGTCAAATCTCGAAAATGCGGCATTTCGTATGGGAGGAGGTAGAAGTAGTGGAGTGATTTGGCATATTTACGAACTTGACGTTACTCTTTTGTCAAAAACAACGTGTACAATTTGAACGTTCTAGCTCAACGTGTTCTTAGGCTAGAAAGTGAACAGACGGACGGACATACGGTTTTGACATTTTTAAGTGATAATTTTAACTTCTGTATCATTCATTTTACTTTATTTTTCTAATAATTAAGTATTGTGATCGACACAAGAAAAAAAAAACATTGCTACCCTGAAATTTTTTTTTAAATTTAAATTAGCCTAAAAATGCAAAAAAAAAGCCGTCCCGCCGTACGCCGTACATATGGACTCATATCTCCGAGACCGCTAAAGGTAGAATGTTCGTTTTAGGGTGGATTGTTGATTGAGTAAGTGAGCTCTATTTTCTAAATTTTGTGGGGTGTTAGGTGGAAGGGGGAGGCGGGGGGGGAAGTTGAAAACTACACTTGCTAATATCTCCACCACGAATGCAGATAGAAAGTTGAAAATCAGTGCAGATATAGAGAAGGTTGTGGGACAAACTTTAAAAATAGTATAATTTTTTTATCCATTGGCGTCCAAAAAGGGGGGGCTAAAAACAAATTGTCGGCCGAATTGATATTTCAAATGACTATATCTTCGAAATTACTTATTGTAAAAAATTCATATTTTGCAACCATTAAGGTGGCATATAGTTCCATTGGAATCAGCTTAGAGAGTGGCTAATTATTGTAAGGAGGAGAGTCAGAAGGGTGCAAAGGAAATCATTTAAAAATGAATATCTCAACTATCTCTTAAGCTATGTAATTCAAACTTGAAACGTATATTCAGCTATATTAGGAAAATACAAAAAAAAAATAACATGTTGAAATAATAGTAGTGGGGGGAAATGGAGAGCATTTAAAAAATTACGCACTTTTCAAAATTACAAATCCTTATATATCAAAAAAGAGTACAGAGGGAGTGTAAGGGGAGGGAGGTGATAAGCAAAAATGTCGAAAATTTTGAGTGATTTTTTACAAACTAAAGGGTACGAACTTGAAATTTTATACAAGCACCTTACAAGAGAAGCGAAATAAAACTGCATATCAAATTTTACGATTCCCCTACCTTCTCTAACCCCTCCCATACAAATGTTCGGTTTCGTGAATGTAAAATACACCGAATTTTATGAAAGTTCTATGCAACTTCGTCTATGAAACACATTCTATACAGAGAATATTGGACGTAATTCAAGCAATTAATTAAAAAGCTATTAACATCCACCCACCCTTACCCTCCTCCTCCCCTCATAAAAACCCAAACTTGCAGAGACGAATGAAATATTGTTAAATTGACAACAACCCTGCCCACGAACTCCCTTTCACTTAGCCTTCCCTAACCACTCTAACCTGCATATTGACTTTCCACTCATCCACAACTTGTCCCAAGAATAATAAAGTTTCGCCCGACTTGTTGGCAGTTTATTTTCTCTGAGTCTTATTTCTTAACGTTATGAACTTTAGAGCAAACTTTTAATACTCTCAGATTTCATGTGGAGTATAAAAAGTGTCTTCAAAATCAACGCCTTTCTACAAAAAGCTAGTATTTCAGATGAAAAACATGGCAGTACCGACATTATTTCAACCAACTTCGTTGTGTATTATGAAAATGGTTGCCAAAATGAAGTTTAAAATTGAAATTTGTAAAAAGCTGGACATACATACACGATCGATCATATTGTCATTCATGGACTAATTTTCGCCATACACAATCACGCCAATCAGTCTGGTGTTCAGCTTTCATGGTGAAATGGTCGACTTGCTAGTCAGGGGATGCAAAGAAAATAACTTAAAAATTAATATCTCCACTATCTCTTAAGCTATGCAGTTGAAAATTATAACAGATATTAAGGCTAGTATGGCTAATAATAATATAATATAAAATAATTATGAAAAAATATAACATTTTACCATTACAGTAGCAGGGAAATGGGTAGCTTTTGTAAAATGGAACACTTTTCAAAATTCCATGCCGTTATTTCTCAAAATCTATTACAAATATTAAGCTGAAATTTTGTGAGCTTGTAGAGCTATATGAACAATGATTTTAGTAAGACTTTTAAATTGGGAGTGAAAGGGAAGGGGAACGGTGAGCCAAAATGTCGGAAATCCTAAGTAGTTTTTATTAGTTTTTATTTTATTAGGATGAAAATTTCAAATTTTGCAAATTCATTCATCCATTACATTTACATTGGTGGTTGGATGGGTATAGATAGGGTAGGCATCTGATCGGCGTCATTAGGCGACGCCCAGTGTTGTAACTTTCGTATACACATCAATTGTGCTCATCATACCTCCACGTGGTAGCCACCGGATACTGGTCTTGTCCATCCGGACTTGACTTGCTAAACTGATAGGCGCGAGTGCTAATGAAACAGAAAAATTCTAGCACTATAATAATATGGCCCTCCAAGTTGGGGGTTGGGCGATGTGCTAACAACTCATCCTCGGAAAAACCACACCCGTTTCGAAACCTGAAGCAACGCCTTGGAGTGGATTGATTCAACGGCAACGACCACGCAAACGAAAAATGGACTATTTCTTCGGATCTTGGAACGTGCGTTCCCTGTACAGAGCAGGAGCAGTGAGAGCGCTTCTGGAACAGGCAGCTAAATACAATATAAACATAATTGCACTTAAAGAAACTAAATTGTAAGGTAGCGAGATTACTGACATAAGATCGCACACAATTTTCAAAAGTGGGAAATCTTCAGGAAGCCAGGAATTTGGAGTTGCGTTTATCGTCGACAACAAGTTTAAACACCAAGTTACCAACTTCAAATCCGTCAATGAACGATTGTGTGCAATCCGCATCAAAACAAGTTTCTTTAATGTTTGGCTTATTAATGTCCACGCCCCAACGGAAGACAAAGACGACGAAGTTAAAGACGATTTCTACAGCACCCTAGAATCAACATTCGACTCCTTTCCGTCGAATGATATTAAAATAGTATTAGGTGACTTTAACGCGAAAGTGGGCAAAGAAGAAACATACATAGGGACAATTGAAAGGCACAGTCTCCATGATATTAGTAACGACAACGGCCAGAGGCTGACTGATTTCGCCAGCAGCAAAAACCTTATTGTAAGCTCGACATGCTTCCCGCATCGTGACATTCATAAGAGAACATGGGCATCACCCGACGGAAGAACATTCAATCAAATAGACCATGTTCTAATAAAGAAAAGGACGGCCTCCTGCATTCTCGACGTGCGTACATGTCGAGGGGCTGATTGCGACACAGACCACTATTTGGTAAAGACCAAGTTCCGATGTCGAATCGCAAACCGAGGACACCCAAACACACAACCGGTTCCTAAATTCGACATAGGAAAACTCAAAGACGAGAAAATAGTTGCGAAATATGTATCAGCCTTGGAGAGACACTTCGTGACAATGCTGAATACCACCGCCAGCCAGCCAATAGAAGAAATGTCGCAAAATATCAAACATCTGTCGCAGAGGAGGTGATAGGACAACAACCCCGGCGCAAAAGAAATGATTGGTTCGACAACGAATGCCATGATGCCTTAGAACGAAAAAATCAAGCCTACAAAATATTAACGGAACGGCCGATACGAGCCAAACAGGACAAATACAAGGATCTTGAACGATTTGCAAACAAAATATGCAGACAAAAAAAACGGAAGTACAATAATGACGAAATAAAAAACATGGACGAACAATTTAAATTACACAACACAAGAGCCGCGTATTCCCTTGTTAAAAGGATGAAAGAAGGACACAAACCAAAAACGACCTTCTGCAAGAATGCAGAAGGGAACATTATAAGTAACGCGGAAGATATAAAACTAAGATGGGCACAATACTTTGAACACCTTCTTAACCCGAGCCCATCACCTACACGAACAGCAGCAGCAGATACAATATATGATATGATGTAACAGCTGCTGAAGGATCCGCTTTGAGTCCTCCCACACTCGAAGAAGTAAAAACAGCCCTAAGGAACCACCCAAACAACAAAGCGCCGGGCACTGATCAAATCCCAGCTGAACTTCTGAAAGCCGGCGACACCTGCATAGCGCATCTCCTACATAGATTAGTCACGGATATATGGACGCAGGAAATACTTCCTGAAGATTGACGCAAGAGCATCATATGCCCAATTTATAAAAAAGGTGACAAACTCTGCTGCGAAAACTACCGAGGAATATCTCTGTTGTGTACGTCTTATAAGATTTTGACGAAAATTCTAGAAAAGAGAATTAAGCCCTATGCTGATAAAGTAATTGGTGAATACCAAGGCGGATTTAGAGCTGGACGCTCAACTACGGACCAGATATTCTCAGTTAAACAGGTGCTGGAAAAGGGCTGGGAATATAATATTGATGTGCACCAGATATTTGTTGACTTCAAACAAGCATACGATAGTATCGACAGGCGCGTACTGTATAAAATCATGTTGGAGTTTGGAGTCCCACCGAAACTGGTCCGACTGACAAGAATGACAATGACTGAGTCTTTGTCACAAGTCAGAGTAGAAAATGATCTGACTTCCAGTTTTAAAACAGACAACGGCCTTAAACAAGGTGACGGCATCGCACCAATGCTTTTCAACCTAACACTCGAATATGTTGTTCAGAAACTTCCCGTGGACACCAAGGGAACTCTATGCTTCAAATCCACACAACTCGTAGCATATGCCGACGACATAGATATCCTTGCAAGATCTCTGGAGAGTGTTAAGGAAGTATTTGTAAACCTTGACTCGGTAGCAAGGGAAGTAGGACTACGTATAAATGAAAATAAAACAAAAATTATGACGCAAACTAGGAAAAAGACGCCAATCAGACAAAATATCACAGTAGGAGACTATAACCTAGAAAACGTAGACAACTTTATATACCTAGGGGTGAACCTATCGAAGGATGGAAGCGAACCCATCGAAATTAAGAGAAGAATAATTATGGCAAACAAGACGTATTATTCGGTACTTCCAATAATTAAAAACAAAAGCGTACACAGGAAAACAAAACTTAAGTTATATAAAACGATTATACGACCTGTGCTATGCTATGGCAGCGAAACGTGAACATTAACTCAGGCGTCCGAAAAACTACTTAACGCCTTTGAAAGAAAGGTCCTCAGAAGAATCCTCGGACTTGTGAAGGAAGACTCGATCTGGAGAATACGATACAATAGAGAATTGTATGCCATCTTCGACAATCCAGAAGTGTCAACCATCATAAAATTTAAAAAGTTACAATGGGCTGGTCATGTGGAGCGGATGGATGACGGAAGAATTCCCAAACGCACACTAAAAGGAAAAGTCAACGGACAAAGACCGGTCGGAAAACCACGAAATCGCTGGGATCATTCGATTGACGCAGACAGCAAATCACTGCTAAGATTTTCAAACTGGAGGACGCGGTCACTGAACCGAGATGGATGGAGGCAAAGCATTCAGGAGGCCAAAGCCCGATTTGGGCTGTAGCGCCATTTTAAGTAAGTAAGTATTACATTTACATTCATTAAACTTAATTAATAACAATGTTGTTCCGTTCGAGTTGGACTTGCAGCAAATTGGCAAATTTTACTGGCTCGAAAGTGCCGAGTGGACTTTTTACGTGGTGAGATATATTTGCTTTCTCAAAAGCTATGCATTTTCTGCACTAAGTGTGTAAATCTTTGTTGACAGATGGCCAAACGAATTCTCCAACTAAAAGCTTAATTGTTGCACCTGGATGAGCTGTTCTATGAACGACATCGAAAATTCTTCTTACGCAACGTCGCAGGTATGTAAGGCCGCAAATTGTTTTGCGAGGCTTCACACTAAAGTTGCTTGGAGAGATTCTCAATGTTAATAGGTAACATTTTCAGACTCGTTAGTTTCTTGATGAAAGGTAATTCTTCATCCATCAGTCAGTAATTTGAAAGTAATCCACCGTGGCAGGAATCGCAATCTCGTTAATGAGGGATAATGCGTCGGCGACGATATTATCTGAACCGAATATATGTCGAATATTCGTCGCAAACTGACCGATAAAGTCCAGATGTCTCAGCTGGGGTGGGGAAGCTTTTTATGCGTTTTGCTTGAAAATGAGCGGTTTTTGATCTGTGAAGAGTGTGAAAATTGTGCCTTCTAGCATGAACTTGAAATGGTATGTGGCAATATAAGCTGCCAAAAGCTTGCGCGATCGTAAGCACTGTGTTTTTGCTGTGCTGCAGAAAGTTTTCGCGACAAGAATGCTAAAGTTTGCGACGAATTCGAAACTTTCTGCTGTAACACAGTCCCGATGACTGTGCCCGAAGCATCAACCACAAGCAAAAGTGCTGCTGAAGAAGAAGGATATGCTAGAGTTCCAGCGTGAGCTAAATGGTTCTTGCAACAATTGAAGGCTTCTAAAGACTCACAACTCCATTGCAGTACCGACTTATCGCTTTTTCCTTATTACCTTTCGTGAACTTGTTTAAAATAGATTGATATAAGGCTGCATGAGATATGAACCTTTTGGTAAGTTGGCGATACCGAGAAATCGCCTCAGCTCGTGAACGGTAGTTGGTTGTACAGTCAGTCCATGCAAGAAGGAGACAGTCTGGCAGAAATATCACAATCGACACCTGCGAATTCACCATTCGTGGAGTGGTGAGTTCAATGGTTTTCTTTTGCCAATTTCATCCACTCTAAAATAAACTATTCCTTCAAATTAGTTGCTTGTGACTTTTACTTTATTATTCTAATAATAAAGTATTGTGATTGGCACAGAAAAAAAAATTGCTACCCTGAAATTTTTTTTTCCGCGTTTCATAACCAAATTACTCTATAAATACAAAAAAAAATCCGTCCCGCCGTACGTCGTTCATATGGACTCGTATCTCGATCGTTAAAGATAGAATGAATTTTTTTAGGTGGATTCTTAAATATGTAAGTGAGCTCCATAATCCGAATTTTGAAGAATGTCAGCTGGAAGGGAGAAGAAGGGGATGAAAAAGTCAAAAACCGCAATTGATAATATTGTTTAAGCCCGGTCAACATTTATTTATTTATTTTATATTTTGTCTTATCACCCTAGAAAAGTCCCATCATCATATTATTAAATTCAAAGAATTTGTTTCTTTCTATATTTTTTATTTCATTACCTTCTGTGCATATTGTTTAAAATACCATGTTTACAATATCACCCGATAATTCTTGCATGGCAAGCACCTTCTGTGCTTATCGTTATTTATTCTAGTAATTTGAAGATCGAGACCTTCCGTCAGCATTTTCTCGCGCCCGTGGTATGTATGCAAATTGTAATACACAAGCCATGAGAAAAATGCTTTGTAAACAAAAAAGAAATAGAGATAAGTACGATTATCGTAAGAATCTTAAGTAAGTCAGATTTGTTCGTTCAATCGAGTCAGTCGTCTTCAGCGCATCGTTATTAACATCGCATCAATAAATCGCAATAAAATTAAATGGAGTGTTTTTCGTTCTTATACTAAGATTGATTTACCGGCGGTATATTGGTACAAGCACCGAAATACCCACAAGCCGTCAATGGATAGTGTATTCATTGATTTCACGCGTGTTATTAAATTATCGTGGGCGGGTGAACAAAATAGTTCACTCGCGGTATAAACAAATATCTTCACTGCGAATGCAGATAGGCAGCTGAAAATCATCATAGGTGTAGAGAGATTTGTGGGACAAACTTTAAAAATAATTTATTTTTTTTATCCATTGGCGTCCGAAAAGGGGAGCAAATTGTCGGATGAATTTTTTTTCAAATGATTATATCTTCGAAGTTATTCAAATTGAAATTTTGTCAGATTGTAGAACTATATAGTCTTTAAGAGATATGAGATATGAGATTTCTGAGTGATAATATTAACTTCTGTATCATTAATTTTTGTCTCCAAGCCTTATTTCTAAACCTTAGAGCAAACTTATAATGCTCTCATATTTCATCTAGAGTATAAACAGTCCCAATTTTATTGAGAATTATAGAAAATTTGATTTTCTGTGGAAGAGGGACTTTGCTACGTACACATATTATGTCACTTTCGTGCGCTAACCGCATGTCTTCTAGAAGAAAACGAATGCATTAAGCTGAACTGCACATAACGCTAAGCGCACAAAAATTACACAAAGCGTGCGCGTAGCCAGCTTGAACTTTTACACATTTTTTCTAAAAGAATTTCTAAAATTTTGCAGTTCCTACCTTAAGATTTTAATCAGAAATTTGCAGTTTTTGTGTTACACGGTAACACAAAAACTGCAACTACAACCAAATCGATCTCAATAGCTCAGTGTACTTTGACCGGGTCTGTATCTCTTGTGCACCTATTACCTACCAAACTTGGAACATAACACCATCGGTACGTTTGCAGGTAACACCACAATAATGGCTGTAGGAGAAACTAATTTGGAATCAACAGAAAAATTGCAAACGGCCATCTTTCACATTCTTCGTTGGACCAAAAAATGGTAGATAAAGCTAACGAGACCAATCGGTGCATGTCGATTTCACTAGTAAGAAAATCAAGGATATTCCAGTTTACATCAACATTCATGCGATACCCTACTTGAACACGGCTAAATACTTGGGCATGACGCTAGATGCCAAGATTAGATGGGAAGCTCACGTAAAGAAAAAAAGAGATGAACTTCAATCTAATACAACAAAATAGGAAGATACTCCTTCTTGTAAACTAACAACAAGCTTCTGCTGTGCAAACAAGTGCTAAAGGCAGTCTGGACTAACGGTAATAAACTTTGAGGATATACTAAACAAAGTAACATCAAAATAATACAACGTTTTCAAAATAAAGTACTTCAAGGTATTGTAGACGCACCATGATACATACGCAATGATAATCTACTCAAGGATCTACATATCGAATTTCTCACGAATGAAATAAAAAAGTTTGCAGTCACGAGTAAAGAATTCACCAACACGTCAATACCGAGGCGATCCAACTCCTAAACAATGAGACCATAGTGCGAAGGCTTAAGAGGGATAAAGAATTCGAGCTAGTGTAGTAATGTGGAAATAATAGATAAAAATAATAATGCACAAACATAATTAAATATGAATGCACAATACAACATAACAGGTCTATGATTGCGCGTAAAGCGCAATCTTACGATACTCTGGATGAAATAGAAATTTTGTGATCAGAAGAAATTTTGTATGGGGAGTGGTAGAAGGGGTGATAGGGTTGAACTAATTTTTTTCCCATCATGCTAACGTAGCTATAAACATAACAGAATTATGATTGGGCGTAAAGCCCAATCATATGATACTTTAGATGAGATGGAAATGACTTTAATATAACGGAAAATATGTCATCTCAAATTCTTTCGAATAGTGAATAGAAAATTTTGCATGGAAGGTGGTAGAAGTAGATGGGGGGTTTGTATTTTTCATATATGACACCGAACATGGCATGCAAAATGTTTTTTGCTGAATTTAAAGTTCTAAGTTTTCATTATTATTAAAGAAACTGGTCATAGTTTTTTTTCCGAAATTGGGGTATTTGTATGGGAGGTAGCAGAAGAAGTGGAGCGTTTAAGATGATTTTGAAACTGCTTATCATCATCCTTATCACCATACTTTGATTCAATTTCAAAGTCGATAGCTCTCATATACTGGAAGGAGAAATGCTTCTCTTGAATTTATAATACAGATATTTGTATGGGAGGTGGTAGAAGGAGTGAAGCGAAGCTGATAATGAAATTCTGGCAAAATTTGAAGTTTGTACTTTTTCTAGTTTGTATGGAAATCGATAAAATGCATTTAACAAAAATTATATTATTTGTATGGGAGATGGTAGAAGGAGTGAAGCGGAGCTGATAATTTTTTCTAACACTTATTCCAATTATTAAGAAACAAATTTTAGCAAAAATTTGAAGTTTGTACTTTTTCTGGTTTGAATGGAAATCGATAAAATGCATTTAACAAAAATTATGCATTTATATGGGAGGGGGTAGAAGGAGTGTACGCATCAAAACAAATTTTTTTCCTATTATTAATATTTCTATTTGTATACTTTATACAAAATATCAAGTTTCGAAGAAAAATAATTTAATTTAAATTTCAAAATTTCGTGAAATTTGTATGGGAGGGGGTAGAAGGAGTGAGGTGAAGTTGATAATTATTTTTAAAGTAAATTGCAATTATAGTAAAATTAATTCTGACAAAATTTGGTCTTTGCACCTTTTCTAGTTTCAATGAAAATCGAAAATATGTATTTTTCAAAATTGTCCATTTGTATGGGAGGGGGTAGAAGGAGTGAAGGGATCAATATTCCGTGATATTAATGACATCTATATCATAATATTTTGACGTAAATTTCAATCCGATAGCTTAAATAGTTTCAAAGGAAAATCAATTTCTTATTATACTCTAGATGGAATCTGAGAGTATTATAAGTTTGCTCTAAAGTTTGTAACGCCAAGAAATAAGGCTCGGAGAAAAAAATTAATGATACAGAAGATATTATTATCACTCAAAAATCTCAAAACCGGATGTCCGTCCGTCCGTCTGTCCGTCCGTCCGTCCGTGCGCTCTCTAGCTTGAGAACGCGTTGAGCTAGATAGTTCAAATTTTGTGCACGTCGTTTTTGACAAAAATGTAAGGTCAAGTTTGGGAACGGGCCAAATCGCTCCACCCCTTCTACCCCCTCCCATACAAAATGACACAATTGCGCAATTTGACAATAAATGGATTTGCTCGAAAAGTATAAAAGCTATTGGTCTGAAATTCGGAACATGTTACTTCTATGATAATATCAATCTACCGTATAAAAATAATGCGTGTCCAACCCTTCCTTCTACCACCTCCCATACAAACTGTACTTTTCATGAATTACTCTAGGCCAATTTATTCAGTGCGTATAAAATTTAGCGGGCTGAAATTGTGCACCAAATATTAATTTGAATTTGTTAGTAAAGCAAAAAAAAATTACACGATTAGCTTCACCCCTTCTACCCCCTCCCATACAAAATGATACAATTGCGCAATTTGACAATAAATGGATTTGCTCGAAAAGTATAAAAGCTATTGGTCTAAAAATCGGAATGTGTTACTTTTATAATAATATCAATCTACCGTATAAAAATTGTGCGTGTCCTCCCTCTCCTTCTACCACCTCCCATACAAACTGTACTTGTCATGAAATATTCTAAGCCAATTTACTCAGTGCGTATAAAATTTAGCGGGCTGAAATTGTGCACCAAATATTGTATATATATTTATTTGAATTTGTTAGTACGGCCAAAAAAAATTAGACGATTACCTTCACCCCTTCTACCCCCTCCCATACAAAATGACACAATTTCGCAATTCGACAATAAATGAATTTGATCAAAAAGTATAAAAGCTATTAGACTGAATTGTGGGGTATATCACTTTCATAATGATCTAAATCTACAGTAGAAAAATTACTTGCGTCCTCCCTCTCCTTCCACCCCCTCCCATACAAACATCACTTTTTCATGAAACGCTCTAAGACGATTTTCTCAGAACATATAGCATTTATCGAGATCATATTTTGTAATAAATTCTTAATTAGCATTATCACTAAGATCAGAAAAAAATATTTGATTAGCTTCACTGCTTCTATCCCCTCCCATACAATATGACACAGTTTCACAACTTCACAAAAAATCGATTTTCTTGAAAAGTATGAATGGCACTAGTCTGAAATTTAAGAGATGTCAATTTTATAATATTTCTGGTTATTTCTGAAAAAATCACCAAAATCCCCCCACTCTTTCTACTACCTCCCATACAAACTGGACATTTTCATTAAATCTAACTCACTAATTTTCTCAGTTCCCATTCAATTTTTGGAGTAAGCATTTTGAATAAAACATTTTTATGGCTACTTTAGCATGATGGGGAGAAAATTAGTTCAATGCTATCATCCCTTCTAACACTCCACATACAAAATTTCTTGGGGTCACAAAAAATTCTATTTCAACTAGAGTATCGTAAGATTGCGCATTACGCGCAATCGTAGCCCTGTTATGTTTATGTTCATGAAATTTGTATGGGAGGGGTAGGAGGAGTGGGGAGATATAGCCCATTCACGAACTTAAAGCTACTTTTGTGATAAAAATGACACACACAAATTTTTAGCACTGTAGCTCAAATCTTTCGAGAGTTATGCTGTAGACAGACGGACAGACGGACAGACAGCAGCTCGGAATCGAGGTTTTTGAGCAACAACAAATATTTCTGTACCCTTGGCGGCTCTGTGCGAGCGTTACTTCTTAGCGTTACAAACGGTAAGCCAAACACAATATACTCATCTAGAGTATAAAAATATTTTATACAAAATGCAACCCCTAAAAATTGAGTAGGTACTGAGAAAATTATTTTTTTCAGAAATAACTACGAATATTGTAGAATATGAATATGAAATATTATTTCAGACTAGTAACATTCATACTTTTCAAGAAAATCGATTTTTTATGAAGTTGTGAAACTGTGACATATTGTATGGGAAGGGGTAGAAAAAGTGAAGCTAATCAGTTAATTTTTTTTTGATCTTAATGTTAATGCTAATTACGTATTTAGTTCAAGATGTGAGCTCGATAAGTGTTATATATTGTGAGAAAATTGCTTTAGGGTGTTTCATGAAAAAGTGCAGTTTGTATGGGATGTGGTGGAAGGAGTGGGGGGTTAAAACAATTTGTATACCGTTCATTAAATTTATGATAAAAATAATATATTCCAAATTTCAAATCATTAGCTTTCATAGTTTCCAAGGGAATTTGATTAAAGTGGAAATGAGTTATTTTGTATGGGAGGGCGTAGAAGGAGTGGAGAGATTTGGCCAGTTTACGAAAACAACGTGTACAAAATTTTAACTTTCTAGCTGTATGCGTTCCCAAGCTATATAGCGAACGGGTGTACGGACGCACGGACGGACATCCGGTTTTGAGATTTTACAGAGACAACAAATATTTCTGTACCCTTGGCGGCTCTGTGCGAGCATTATTTGTTGACGTTAAAAACTTTAGAGTAAACTTATAATACTCTCAGATTTCATTTAGAGCATAAAAAGTGAAAAAACGATATCGAGTTCTTAATGATTTTTTCAGAAGTAACTATAAACGTCGTGTAATTGATATGTTTTGAAATGCAGATCAGTGGTATTCATACTTTTCAAGAAAACCAACTTTTGAAAAGTTGTGAAATTGTGTCATATTGTATGGAAGGTCGTAGAAGTACTGAAGCTAATCGTGTATTCTTTTTTTTTCGACTTACTAATAATTGTAAAAAAAGCATTTAGACCACAATTTTAATTTTAATGCTAAACGTACTAAGAAAATTGGAGAAGAGTATTTCTGGCAAGAGCTCATTTTGTGTGGGAGGGGGCTTTCGAATAATTTTTAAACTATATATTCACAGACTATCATGAACATAATGTGTTCCAAATATCAAATAAATAGGTTTTATACTTTTTGCGAAAATCGGTTTGTTTTCAAATTTCGAAATTGAATCATTTTATATGGGAAGGAGTAGAAGATCAGGAGCAGTTTGGGCCATTAGCGAACGTCACCTTACCTTTTTGCAAAAAATGACGCACACGGACAGACAGACATCCGGTTTTGAATTCTTAAACGATGAAACAAGCTTCTGCCAATCCATTTTTTTTCTCCAAGCCTTATTTCTTAGCATTACACACTTAAGAGCAAACTTGTAATACTTTAAGATTTCACCTAGCATATACATACGTGAAATTATAATTAATATTAGCCCTTTCTTTTTAACACCTCCCATATACATAAATCGCGTACCAAATAAATTTTCACCATAGAAAATTATCTAAATTGAACTAGCACCACTCTAATATTCCATCACCTTTAATAGCATACAAAAAATTGCGGCTTCTAAGCAGTCAAATACATTGGCAATGCCAGCAAGCTTGTTTAGTTTATTTTCAACAAAATGATTTTTTTTATTCAAATTGAACCCTAAAAACAAAATTTAACCATCTTAACCTTCCTAAGTATCATCTTATTGCCATTAGTTCCACACGATAACTGAAAACTGCTCTCATCTGGAGTTCAACAGAAATTCTTGATCCACTATGGATTTCATCAAAGTCGTTCTTCAGTCGTCTATCCAAGTACTTTGTAACTACTTTGTGCCGCCACCAAAACGGCCATAATTACGTCTATTGGAATAGGCAAATGGACCCGCTATAAATGTCATTATATCGTAAAATTTATTTCACCATCAAATATATGAACTCAAAGCTTGTGTGGATCGCTTGGTCTCCCAATCAAGTGGGTCACTGGTCCTACGATTCGAATTATACTCTGCATGTTATCCTTCTCTGCCATTGTGACAAGTGATGGCAATTATTTTATCACCCAAAATGCGGAAAACAAATCCCACCAGCTGTTTTATTACACGGATCGTTGACTATTAATGGTGTTGTGGTTAGTTGTGGCTTCATAATGCCCAATTGGGCTGCTGCTCATGGTTCTCTAGTCATACTACTGCTGCTGATGCCGCTCCTGCTGCTGATGCCGCTCCTGCTGCCGATTGTCTCAACCAGCCAACTATGTCCGTAGCAGATGTTTAATTTGCCATTTGGTTTTCACACACTTGTGCGAAATTCCAATATTAATGCACGCATACACAAAATATTTCGACGCATTACTTTTAGTCAGTTTTCCGCACACGAAATGTTAAATGAGTTGACTTAATTGCTGTAATTTAACACTAAATTGTAAAAGTTTAATGGAACAGGATAAGGACCAATCAAGTGACATTTTAAAGGAATTCGTTTTGAATGCGAAATTTAACAAGGACGAGAGGAAAATTTAGGATTCTTTAAGGGCCTGGGGGCAATAAATAATATTTCAATCTTTCAGTATGGCAAGAAAATTAGGAGAGTTGGGAGAATAAATAGGAAGGAAGTGGTGAGAGAAGGAGTTGAAGTAATAATAGAAGCAGAGGTATAAGTAGTACTGAAATTTAAAGGAAAAGCTTGACATCAGGTTGCAGTTCAGAATTCCTTTAGATCTTAAACTGTCCGCCACTATAAAAGAGGCATTGCAGAAATTAAATTCGAAGTAAATGTTTTAAATATCCCTGTCATAAGTTTTATATTTCAGAACTCTTTAGGTATCTCATAAGATCTAACGCTTCAAGAACACATCGCAAATTGAGTTTTATTATCAGTGACGAATAAAGACTCACGTATTTCGGAAATACGTTTATATTGGTAACTGGATATTTTTGCACGATACAACATGTCTCCTCCGAACCATTAATATTTTGAAAGCATCATTCCTCGGACAAAAATTTCCTACACAATTACTTTCTTATTTGACAAAGATTAGATCAAGAGTAGCAGCACTTCTTTTAATATTTCCAACTAGAGTCTGATATGTCCTGATATTATATCTCTATACGTACATTTATAAGGGTAAATAAATACATAGCTGCTTTGTATTCCAGCAACACACGGTTCTCTTACTTGAGTGTTTTATGTTTATTTCGAGAAGCCATAGGAGTTTTATTTGAATGCGACAGCTGATATTTTTACAACATGGAATAAAACATTTCCTACGTGAGCCATTATCTGCCCAATTACCTGTCGTGGACCTTTCAAATTGTCACAGCGAATCTATTTTTGTCACGGATACGGCAACCAACATTTTTTTTTGCCATAAGACTTATTTTGAAGAATGAGGGAAATTAGTTTTGATGCTTTCTATTGGACCAGAAATTATGAATTTATATTGTATATGTATGTATATGCTACACAATATGTGAATTTTTGAATATGTTGTATTTGCTCTAACGTTTGTAACGACGAGAAACGAGGGTCACTAAGATTACAGAAATATTTATTATTATTCAAAAACCTCGAATTTGAATGACCATCTGTCTTTCTGTCTGTCTAAATAACTCGCCTGTGCTTTGAGCTAACGCAGTAAGAAAATTTCCGTTTCACTTTTTAGCAAAAACGAGAATTCAAGGTCGTGAATGAGCCTCATCACCATATTCTTTCTAACCTCTGATATACGACAAATTTTGGGAAAATTTCGATATCTAAATAATTTTCTTTATCATCGAAACTATCAAAGTTATCGACTTGAAAATTTGAACGATGACATAAGATGTGTTTTAACGTCAAAAAATATTGTTCCGAACCCCTCAGTTCTCGCTCCCATTGATTTGAAAAAAAAAAAAAAATTGGGTAATACATTTAATCGATTTCATTAAAATTTATACAGGTATTCAAACTCAAATTCCTGTTAAGACCCCCTATAGGGGCATAGGACAGAAACAACTCTCTTCCACAAGGCGCGATCCTGAGCATCGGCTTTAAGCTATACAGGTATTACCAAGCATAAAATTTCCAGAATCAAAATTAAATAAACTGCCAACAATTCGGGCGCAACTTTATTATTTTTGGAACAAGTTTAGGATTCATGGAAAGTAAAAATGCATGTTAAAGTGGTTAATGAAGACTAAGTGTAACCCACTTTCACAAGTGAAACCCCCTTTAGGGTCGGACTGTTATCAATTTAACACTTATTTGCCAATACGATCCGTAGCTTCTGTACAATAATCAATATTTCATTCTGGTTTGGTGAAAAAATTTCCGGATTTTACTCTGTTACACTTTATTATTCGTGACGTTTCGGTTTCTGCTGAGCCCTTTATCAAACTGCTTTCGATAAAGGTCTCAGTTTGATAAAGGTATCCGCAGAGACCGAAACGTCACGAATAATAAAGCGTAACGGTGTAGAATCCGGAAATCTTTTCTTTCAATATTTCATTCGTTTGTGCAAGTTTGGGCTTTTATGAGGGTAGTAGGGAGAAGTGATAGGTAAGGGGTGGATGCTAATAATTTTTTAATTGATTGCTTGAATCACGTCCAATATTCTCTGTACAGAATGTCAATTTCATAGACGGCATTCATTAAACCAAACATTTGTATGGGTAAAGGAAGCAAGGCAATCGTAAAATTTGTGATGTAGTTTTATTTTGTTTCTCTTGAAAAGTATTCTTACAAAATTTCAAGTTCTTAGCTTTTAATTTGTTGGTTATTAGTTGATTTATTTAAATTGGCCGAAATCATACGTGTGTATGAAAGGGGGTAGAAGGTCAGGCGCGATCTTTAAGCTTTTGACGCAGTTTCGTTTCAAATGTTTTCAAAGTTCTTGTGCAAAATTTTAAATTGATAGCTTTTAATAGTTAGATGCTAATTGATTTCTTTAAACTGGTCGAAGAAATAATTTTGTTTCTGCCACCTCTCATCTTTAGTGGCCTTTTTTCCTGTCAATCGTCACCGTGCCGACTGTTGCCAGATTGGGTGATTTCTCGCCAATTGGGCTATCTATTATTCGAATTTGGCGACAAAATTTAAACCTAGCCATTTTTGTAAAATTGGCGCAATTTGGGCTATCTTCGTTGATGAGAATAAAACAGGAAAGTTCTTCTAATCGAGTATTTTTTTTTGAAAACATTCTGTTTAATGTTTGTTTTTCTACTATTGCATTTTCGCAAATTTAGTACTCCATCGTATTGATTCAAATTTAGAGAATTCTGGAGATTTCTCGTACTAGGGAATTATCGTATGACATAAACATTAGTAGGTGATCAGGATTTATTTGGTCGGACTTATTACGGCTGATTTCAAACAGAATCAAAACTTTAACCCTCAGAAGGAACTAAAATTGGCTTTGTTTATCACAACGCACTCGTCAATAAGCAGTATTGACTATTTGGTTGACATTCTCAAATAATGCCTTGGTTTAAAGGCATTATTTGAGAATGAATAATCATCAAAATCACTGCTATAATCACAAAAGTTATAGCTCTTACAATTCTTGAAGAATTAATTACAGATATTGACAGTTCAAAGTTTTCGATTATTGTTGATAAATCAGAAGACGTCCGACAAAAAAAATTATGTGCAGTTATAAGATACTTTTCAAAAAATAGTTTAGCCATTTGCACTGATTCCTTGGGAATACTTAATCTTATTGAAACGAATGAAGTAAACATTTTCAATGCCATGAGTAATTTCTTTCAAGATATTGGCCTAAAAGTACATAATTTTATTGGACTCGGTGCTGGTGGCGCATGGAATTCGAATTTTTTTATTTAAACTGCTTGAATACGCATGTCCTAAGCTTATTTTGGTGAAATATTTGTGTCAAAGTAGGCAATGGCAAATGAAATCGACTTTCTAGTTAAGGACACTAATAATTGATTTAGGAATAGTTCCTTCCGATATGAGAAATATGAAGAAATTTACAAATTCATAAATTTATCGCAAACTCGACCATTAGACCAGACTCGATTGCTTTCTGCATATAATGCTGTTCATAAAATCATGCAGCAATATTGCAAACATTTTTCAAAATTGCTGCTTTGAGTGGAAAGTTTCATTCAGCTTTACTCCTTACTGATATGTATAAAAACTATATATAATATTTCTAGACCCCTTATTCAATCAAACAAATTCCTGTTAAGACACCCTATAGGGGCATAGGACAGAAACAACTCTCTTCCACAAGGCGCGATCCTGCGCATCGGCTTTAAGCTGTTGCCAGGACTTGTTTACTCCTCTGGCCTCCTGCTCAACTGCTCGCTTCCATGAGTTACATGGTCGACCAACCCGACGTCTTCCTTGAGGGTTATAATCCAGAGCCTATTTTGCGATGTTTCGCTCTGGTTTCCTCAAAGTATGACCGATCCACTGCCACTTCCGCCGTTGAATTTCAATACCTATTTTAGTCTGGCGAGTTGTATTCCAAAGTTCGTCGTTGGAGATTACTTCTGGCCAGAATATTCCTAAAATGCGCCGGAGGCATTGGTTTACGAAAGTCTGCAGTTTCTTGGTAAGTCGAACGGTCACTTTCCACGTAGTACAACCATATAACAACACGGATTTGACACTTGCGTCAAAAACTCGCAGCTTCGTGCGAAGGGAGATCTCTCTTAACCTCCAGAAAGGGGAAAGGATACCGAAGGCCTGACGAGCTTTATTTAGCTGAGCCTCAACATCCTTTTCGGCTCCGCCGCCCATGCTGACAATGCTTCCGAGATAGCAAAAATCTTGCACCTCTTCCACATCCTGTCCATTAAGAACAATCGGTGTGCTTGCGTTTGAACCCATGTGCATGTACTTGGTTTTACGCACATTTATTTTCAGTCCCGTCTCTTTGCATTTAGAATGCAACGAGCGAACATTTGACTCTAAGTCCGAACGGGTATGTGCAAGCAAACACACGTCATCAGCATAATCAAGGTGACTTAAGATGTTAAATAGTCTCCATTGAAGACCTTTACCTTCCCCACCTTCCAGTGCAGCTTTCAAGATGTCATTTATTACCACCAGAAACAGGGCTGATGATAATATGCAGCCTTGTCTGACACCTGTTCGCACAGGAAACCTCTTGGACAGCTCTCCTCTATGCAAGACGCGACACCTTGCATCTTCGTAGGATTCTTTAATCATAGCTATGACCTTATTTGGACTACCTCTCCTAGGCAAAGCATTCCATATGTAATCTCGCTTAACGCTGTCGAAAGCCTTCTCGAAGTCCACAAACATGAGATGTAGTGGCGAACCCATTTCGGCTGACTGCTCTAATATTATCCGTAGGGTATTTGTGTGGTCGGTACAAGACGACCCTTTACGGAATCCAGCCTGATAAACTTCGAGAGTGCTCTCGACGACATCACTAATCCTATTGAGAATTACCTTAGCCATCATTTTTGATACGGCAGTAAGTAGACATATACCACGCCAATTGCCACAATCCCGAAGGTCGCCCTTCTTCGGAATTTTCACAGTGATGCCCTCCTTCCATTCAGTCGGATATCTTCCATCATTCCACACCTTAGTGAAGTGTGGGAGGAGTATATCGGCTGTTATTTCCGGGTCCGCTTTGAGGAGTTCGATTGGTAGTCCGTCTATACCTGGAGCTTTGCTTCCCGCCATTGACCGAATGGCGGAAACTATCTCTTCCTTATCTGGAGGATCGTCCCTAATAGAGGATTGTTGCGGTTGGATGTTTGGAAGTTGTTCTGTTTCCGGAATATCTTCATCTGACAAGATGTTTAAAATATCAGAGAAGTATTCCTTCCATCGTCGCAACTGGTGTTCACTCATATTAAGGAGAGTTCCGTTGACATCTCTCACCAGGTGGTTGGCGGTGAAATTCCTGTTCGTCAACTGTTTGAACCCATATCCCCAAGGTAAGCCGCAGATTCTGCCTTGTTTGCCAGATCTTCAATGGCCTTTCTCTTGTCGCGTCTAACAGCCTTTTTAAGCTGTATATGAGCATCGCGGTAGTTCTGCCTCAAGTCTGGCGTTCGTTGGTTGACATCGGGTTGAGAGATGATTGCCAATTTGGCTTTTTTCCGATTGCCAACCTTGTCCCATGTGTCCTGCGACACCCAAGGTTTCTCACCGCTTTGCGCATATCCCACAAATTCTTCAGCACTAGTTAGAAAAGTGTTTCTGGTTGCCTCCCAATTGGCGTCCAGTGTGCGCATTTCATGTTCACCCAATGTGGATGACTTTTCGCGTAGAATGGTGGTGTATTCGAGTTTTTTGTTGGGATCTCTGAGTTTATCCACATTAAGCTTGCGCTTCATTTGAAGAATTTGTAGTCGTCGGATAGCTGCTGTAGACAATCTCAAGAAGGCAACCATCAAGTGGTGATCGCACCCCACGTCAGCTCCACGTTTCGCTCGCACATCGAGGAGACATCTTCTCCATCGGCGACTTATAGCCAAATGGTCGATCTGGTTCTGAGTAACACCGTCAGGGGAAACCCAAGATGTTTTATGATGACTCTTGTGTGGAAAAAGGGTCCCTCCGATTACCATTTGCCGAGTACTACAGAACTCCACAAATGATTCACCGTTTTCGGGTCTCTTAATCCAAGGTCGTAAAGCGTCGACCCAAGGGTCACCATGCCTCCCCATTACATGATTTAAATTTGTTAAGTCTTTACTTTCATTTAAATTCAATTCAATTTGTTGTAGCATAAAGAATATAAAATAAATTGAATTCTTCTATATACGACAATAGTCGCTAGATGCTGAGCCAGTGCAATTTCTCAAGTAATAGATTTTTTAAATAAAACATTTATTCTTTTATTTTGTACATTCTTAAAGAATAAAATAAGTCTCCCATATTATGAAAAATAATAATAATGAGTGTGTGTCTCAACCATTAATGGTTGCCACAATGGAAAAAGATATCAATCCCAAAAGCAACATTTTAATACTATGCGCAGTTAAGTCGCTACTAGCAATATAATTTTTTTTGGGCGAAATTGAACGAATTTTGGCGAATTTGGGTAATTTTGGGCTATCTAATACTCCGTTTTTGGTGTAATGATACGAAAAAATTCTGACAACACCATGCCAAGTTGGCTGCGCTATCGAACATTGCTCTGTCAAGGATTGCCAGGTATGCAATCATAATTTCTATACCGGCACAATATACAAATTTCAGATTTTTTAATAAAAAACGTAATAGCACTACGATTGGGCGTAAAGCCTAATCGTGCGATACACTAGATGAAAGAGAAAATTTATGGATTTTAAGAAATTTTGTAGGGTAAGTGGTAGAGGGGGTAACGACGTTGAACTAATTTTTACTTTATTATTCTAATAATAAAGTATTGTGATCGACACAAGAAAAAAAAAAAAGTTTGCTACCCTGAAATTTTTTTTTTTCGCGTTTCATAGCCTAAAAATGCAAAAAAAAAAATCCGTCCAGCCGTACGCCGTCCGCCGTACGCCGTACATATGGACTCATATCTCCGAGACCGTAAAAGGTAGAATGTTCGTTTTTGGGTGGATTGTTGGTTGAGTAAGTGAGCTCTATTTTCTAAATTTTAGCGGGTGTTAGGTGGAAGGGGGAGGCGGGGGGAGGGAAAAAGTCGAAAACTACACTTGCTAATATCTTCCTCACGAATGCAGATAGAAAGTTGAAAATCAGTAGACATATAGAGAGGTTTGTGGGACAAACTTTAAAAATAATTTAATTTTTTTATCCGAAAAGGGGGGGCTAAAAACAAATTGTCGTCCGAATTGTTTTTTCAAATGGCTATATCGTCGAAATTACTTATTGAAAAAAATTTATATTTTGAGACCATCAAGAAAACATATAGCTTCATCGAAATCAGCTTAGAAAGTGGCAAATTATTGTAAAGGGGAGGGTCAGGGGGGTGCAAAGAAAAACACTTAAAAATTAATATCTCAACTATCTCTTAAACTATGTACTTGAAACTTAAAACGTATATTAACCTATACTAGGAAAATACAAAAAATATAAGTATAATATGTTGAAATAATAGTAGTGGGGGGAAATGGGGAGCATTTCAAAAATGGCTCACTTTTCAAAATTACAAATCCTTATATCTCAAAAAATAGTACAGATATCAAATCGAAAATTTGTCAGATTGTAGAACTACACAATAGTTAATTTTAATAAAATTTTAAGTTAGGGGGTGTAAAGGAAGGGAGGTGGTAAGCAAAAATGTCAAAAATTTTGAGTGATTTTTTTAGGACTCTGGTCAAAGATAGAAACTTAAAATTTGGCATGTGGATACGTCTATTTGATAAACATAGAAAAAAAATAATAATATGATCCACAATTGTTACGAACCGACCACCCCGGTCTAATGGGCACAAGGTGTTTCAAGTGCAGCGAAAAAAACACGAAAACTGAAAATTTTTGGATGTAATTTTAAAGTAGAAACTTCAAAATTTGGGAAATACATTTAAAAAAAAATCCCTAAAAGTATGACATATTAACTGGTCGAATACTTTCAAAACTTCTACCCCCTCCCATACAAAATTGTTTTTTCGACCATTTTTAAGAAATTAATTATCACCTAACTATTAAAAGCTATCAATTTGAAATTTCGCATAAGAACTTATAAAAATATTTGAAATGAAATTAATTAAAAAGTTTTGAAATCGCACTTGCTCTTCTACCATCTCCCATACAAAAGTATGATTTCGACCAATTTCATTAAATCAACTAATAACCAACAAATTAAAAGCTACGAACTTGAAATTTCTTACGAGTACGTTACAAGAGAAGGAAAAGAAAATTGTTTCACGAATTTTGCAATTCCCCCACTTCTTCTACCCCCTCCCATACAAAATTATTTTTTCGAGCATTTTTAAGAAATCAGTTATCAGCTAACTCTTAAAAGCTATCCATTTCAAATTTTGCAGGAAAGCTTATAAAAATAACTGAAATGAAATTCTTTTAAAAGTTTTGCAATCACGCTTGCCCTTCTACCCCCTCCCATACAAAAGTATCATTTCGACCTATTTCATTAAATCAACTAATAACCAACAAATTAAAAGCTACGAATTTGAAATTTTGTACGAGCACACTACATGAGAAAGAAAATAAAATTGCGTCAAAATTTTTACGATTCCCTTACCTCCTCTACCCCCTCCCATACAAATGTTTGGTTTCGTGAATGTAAAATACATAGAATCTTATGAAAATTCTTTGCAACTTCGTCTATGAAACTGACATTCTATACAAGGAATATTGGACGTGATTCAAGCAATCAATTAAAAAACTATTAACATTCACCGACCCTTACTATCACCCCTCACCACTCCCCTCACAAAACTCAAACTTGCATAAATAAACGAACGAAATATTGATTATATATACTGGTGATTTTGAACGTTTCTACAAAGTGTTAAATTGATAACTGCCCTGCCCAAGAACCCCCTTTCACTTAGTCTTCCCTAACTACTCTAACCTGCATATTGACTTTCCCCGCATCCTCAACTTGTCCCAAGAATAATAAAGTTTCGCCCGACTTGTTGGCAGTTTATTTCACATCACGCTAGAGTTGCTACCAAAATGTTTTATACAAAATTTAGTATTCAAAAATTTAATGGGTACTGAGAAAATTAGTGTATTGAATTTAGTGAAATTGTTCTTCCACTGAACAAAAAGGGGCGAGTTCTTAATTACTTTTTCAGAAATAACTACAAATATCATGCTTTTGAAATGTTTTAAATTACAGGTCAGTAACATATTTACTTTTCAGGCAATCGACTTTTTGTAAAATTGTGAAATTGTGTCAGATTCTATGAGGAGGGGGTACAAGAAGTAAAGCTAATCGTCAGATTTTTTTTTGTCTTATTAATTATTCTAAATAATTATTTAGTGAACAATTTCATCTCGATAAATTTTATACGTTCTGAATAAATTTGTGTTTCATGAAAAAGTACAGCTTGTATGGCAGATGGTGGAAGTAATGGAAGGACTCTAATAATTTTTATACAGTAGATTGAAATCATCATAGAAGTAATATATTCAAAATTTCAGATCAATGACTTAAATTCTTTCCGAGTGAATCCGTTTGTTGTCGAATTGCAAAATTGTGTCATTTTGTATGGGAGCGGATAGAAGGGGTAAATCTAATTAACTAACTTTTTTGGGCTTACTAATAATTCTAAATAAATATTTAGTGCAAAATTTTAGCTTGATAATTGCATATGCACTGATTAAATTTGTTTAGAGCATTTCATGGAAAAGTTTGTAGTTTATATGGCGTGAAAGGAGGGGAGGACCCGAATAATTTGTATACTTATACTTTTCGAGCAAATCCCTTTATTGCCAAATTACGGAATTGGATGTGGAAGGTGGCAGAAAAAATGGTTGAAGAAAGGTTGTGGAATATTTTGAAACTGCTTATCAGTATCCTTTTCGACTACGAACTACGAAGCATCGTGAAATTCGTTTGGGAGGGGGTAGAAGAAGTAATGTGGAATTGATAGTTGTTTTTTTTTAATTGATTTCAATTATAATAAAATAAATGTAGCAAGATTTCGTTTGTTTAGCTCTGTTAGTTACAATGAAAATCGAGTAAATGCATTTCTGAAAATTTTACATTTGTATGGGAGGTGGTAGAAGGAGTAAGGGGAATGGATCATATTTTTTTGGCATTGTATACATATATCATTATATTTTGGACTAATTTTCTATTCGATAGCTTAAATAGTTTCGGAGAAAAATCAATTTTTTCATATATCGAAATTTAATGAAATTTGTATGGGAGGGGTAGAAAGGGTGGAGTCGAAGCTCGTTCACGAACTTAAAGTCACTTTTTTGCTAAGAATGACACAAAACAAATTTCAGTACGATAGCTCAAAGCGTTCGAGAGTTATGTTGTAGACAGGCGAAGGGACGGACAGATGGCGATACTTCGCAAGCACTATTTCTTAGCGTTGCAAATGGTAAGAAAAACGCAATATACTCTCAGATTTCATCTATAGTGTAAAAACCATCGTAGTTCAGCCTTAACAAACTGCCCCAATTCGAGCGAAGTGGCAGTCAGTCCTTCCTTGCACATTTGGAATTAAATATTACATAGTCTGAAGGACACCAAGGCCGCATGTTGAATATGATGCCATTAGTAAAGAAGACCAAACTCTTTTATGGTTATTATCAATGACCTTAGGTATATACAAATAATGTACATTGTGAACAAAAGTACCGGGAATTTGCAATTCAAATTAGTCTGGGAAATGATATTTCAAAGATTTTTTCTGGTAAGCAGGTAAGACTATCCTTAATTATTATCCGAAAAATTAGCGTGGTCTGTTAATCAGTTTATTTGCAGTAGCTGGTTGAACGGGTACACCTCAGTAGTCCATGGTCATGAAACACGTCTTTGCTCGACTCGTTCCAATAAAGCTGAATTTTTTTTTAAAAAATTACCGTCAACAGGTCACTTTGAACATGCTTGATTGTGCGAATTCTCAACCCATAAAAAGCGCATCATAACTGGTGACGAGACCTTGGTCTATGAGTTTGACATGCAAACCAGTCAACAATCATCGGAATGGAGGAAAAAAAATGAGCTAAAACCAAAAAAACACGCCAAAGCCGCTCAAAAATCAAGACGATGCTCATTGTTTTTTTCAATACTCGAAGCTTGATCCATCATGAATTCATTCCGGAGGGACAGACAGTCAATGAGGAGTACTATTTCACTTTACTGAAGCGTTCCTGTGAGCAAATTCGTAAAAAATTGGCGGAACTATGAAAGGAGAATTCATATATTTTCCACGATGATAATGCGCCAAAGTTAAGGCCAAAAAAGCAAAAAATCCATCAATCAACGACCGTATTCACTAGACTTGGCCTCGTGTAACCTTTCCTATTCCCTATTCTGAAATTACCCGTGGAACCCATTTTCAGTTGATCGAGGATATAAAACAAAATTCGCTGAAAGAGCTGAAGGCCAAATTGTCAATAAGGCGTACTATTTAAACATATTGAAGCGTTTGCGTGAGACAATCCGTAAAAAAGGGCCGGAATTGTGGAAGGAGAATTCGTGGATTTTCCACGATTAAAATGCGCCATCGCAATGAGCGTCAATTGTGATCGAATGTGAGGCCAAAAAAGCAACGAATCCCATCAATCAACCACCGTATTCACCAGATTTGGCCCCGTGCGACTTCTTCCTATCCTCGAAATTGAAATTACCGCTCCGTGGAACCCGTTTTTAATCGATCAAAGACATAAAACAAAAACAAACCACTTGCTGTAAGCAAACTTATTAGCAGATCGCGCTGATTTTTGGGATAATAATGAAGGACTTACAAAAAAAAAAAAACATTTTGAAATATCATTTCCCAGACTAATTTTAATTACAAATTTCCGGTACTAGTAGACAGACCTACAAATGTTCGGAAGCTCAAACTGATAAGCTAGCAGACAGGTATATAGACGACAAAAAATAATCCAGCACCCTTGGCGACTCGTGCATTATTTTTCAGGAATTGCAAATATAAGAGCAAACTAAATATACTCTCAGATTCCATTTCGAGTGGAAAAAAAAACGGAAAAACCCAAATCAAATAAAACATTTTTTGAAACAAAAAATATCTCATACAACCCTTTTTTACTTGTCAAATTTTCATTCTACATACATACATCAGTCTACCTTTTTTTCGCTAAGAACGACAATAGGGTTTTTGCAATGAGTTTAATAAATCTGAAAATGATGCGAATCCAGCATATAATTATAAAAGGATTAAAATTTCATTCGTTCCGTAGCATACAAAAAATTGAAAAATCCTGTAGGCTGCATGAAATGTGATTACAAATATTTAAGCGGATTAGTTACTACAGTGATATACACAAAAATGAGCTCCGTTCAACATAAAAGTGTAAAAGTGAATGTGATTCTCGTGGCGAGGTAGCTCTGCTATGTTCCATAACTCCATCTTTTTTTTTTTTTTGTAATATTTCTGAGTTAATTCTCCTTTACAGGAGACATGAAATTTATTTTGACGGTATCAAGGTATTTTAATTACATTTTTTCCTACCTTCAATGAAAAAAAGACTGTCTAAGTTCTTAAGGTATAATCTGACAAAATGAGAATATTATATTTGTAAAACGAGATATTTAAATGAAAATAACAAGATACGGATAGATTGACTCTATTAAAAATCTTTTTTGGTAGTCTGTTGATTGTTTATGAAAAGGATCTGATTATATTCCTTTTGAAAATTATATGAATGGCGTCGGTATTGATTGCAGATTTTTTGCAGAAAATTAAAAAAAAAAATAACAGGGCTACGATTACGCGTAAAGCGCAATCTTACGATACTCTAGATGAAATAGAATTTTTTGTGATCCCAAGAAATTTTGTATGGGGAGTGTTAGAAGGGATGATAGCATTGAACTAATTTTTTCAACATCATGCTAAAGTAGCTATGAAAATGTTTTATATAAAATGCTTACTCCAAAAACTGAATGGGAACTGAGAAAATTAGTGAGTTTGATTTAGTGAAAATGTGCAGTTTGTATGGGAGGTGGTAGAAAGAGTGGAGGAATTTTAATGATTTTTTCAGAAATAACTAGGAATATTATAAAATTGGCATCCCTTAAATTTCAGACTAGTGCCATTCATACTTTTCAAGAAAATCGATTTTTCGTGAAGTTGTGAAACTGTGTCATATTGTATGGGAGGGGGTAGAAGTAGTGAAGCAAATCAAATATTTTTTTTCTCATCTTAGTAATAATATTAATTAAATGTTTATTACAAAATATGAGCTCAACAAATCTTATATGTTCTGAGAAAATCGGCTTAGAGCATTTCAGGAAAAAGTGTAGTTTGTATGGGAGGGGGTGGAAGGAAAGGGAGGAAGCAAATAATTTTTGTACTGTAGATTTAAATCATTGAAAAAGTAATATATACCAAAATTGAGACCAATAGCTTTTATACTTTTTGAGTAAATCCATTTATTGTCAAATTGCGAAATTGTGTCATTTTGTATGGGAGGGGGTAGAAGGAGTGAAGCTAATCATCTCATTTTTTTTGACCTTACTAACAATTTAAAAAAAATATTTGGTGCACAATTTCAGCCCGCTGAATTTTATAAGCACTGAGGAAATTGGCTTAGAGTAATTCATGATAAGTATAGTTTGTATGGGAGGTGGTAGAAGGAGGGGTAGGACACACACAATTTTTATACGATAGATTGATATTATCATAAAAGTAATATATTCTGAATTTCAAGCCAATAACTTTTATACTTTTTGAGCAAATCCGTTTATTGTGAAATTGCGTAATTGTGTCATTTTGTATGGGAGGGGGTAGAAGGGGTGGAGCGATTTGGCCCGTTCACGAACTTGACCTTACTTTTTTGTCAAAAACGACGTGTACAAAATTTGAACTTTCTAGCTCAATGCGTTCTCAAGCTAGAGAGCGCACGGACGGACGGACAGACGGACGGACAGACGGACGGACGGACGGACGGACGGACATCCGGTTTTGAGATTTTTGAGTGATAATATTAACTTCTGTATTCATCATTTTTTTCTCCGAGCCTTATTTCTTGGCGTTACAAACCTTAGAGCGAACTTATAATACTCTCAGATTCCATCTAGAGTATAAACATAACAGAAGGACGATTGGGCATAAAGCCCAATCGTGCGATACTCTAGATGAATGAGAAATTTTTGTATCTTAAGAAATTTTGTAGGGGAAGTGGTAGAGGGGGTGACGATATTGAACTAATTTTTTCACATGACGCTAAGGTTGCTGTCAAAATGTTTTATGCAAAATTTAGGATTTAAAAATTTAATAGGTACTGACAAGATTAGTGTATTGAATGTAGTGAAGTAGTGCAATTTGTATGGGAGGTGATAGAGGGAGGGCGTGTTTTTAATGAACTAACTACTATAACTATAAACATCATGCTTTTGACATGTTTTAAATTGCAGATCAGTAGCATTCATACTTTTCAAGAAAATCGACTTTTTATAAAGTTGTGAAATTGTGTCATTTTGTATGGGAGGGGGTAGAAGGGGTAAAGCTAATGGTCTACATTTTTGTCGGTTTTACTATTAATTCTAAATAAATATTTAGTGGACAATTTCAGCTCTATCAATTTTATACGCACTTGGCTTAGACCATTTCATAAAAAAGTGTAGTTTGTGTGGGAAGTGGTGGAAGGAAGGAGAGGACTCAAATAGATTTTATACAGCAGATTTATATCATCATAAAAGTAATATATTCCAAATTTCAGATCAATAGCATTTATATTTTTCGAGCAAATCCGTTTATTGTGAAATTACGAAATTGTGTCATTTTGTATGGGAGGTGGTAGAAGGGGTACAGCTAATCGTTTCATTTCTTTTGTTCTTACTAATAATTTTAAATAAATACTTTGTGCACAATTTCAGCTCGATAACTATTATATGTACGCACTGAGTAAATTGGTTTAGAGCATTTCATGAAAATGTGCAGTTTGTATGGGAGGTGGTGGAAGGAGGGGGAAGACACAAATTATTTTTAAAGAGTAGTTTGGAATAATCATAAGAGTATTACATTCCAAATTTCAAATCAATGTCATTTGTACTTTTCGAGCAAATCCGTTTCTTGTCTGATTGCGAAATTGTGTCATTTTGTTTGGGAGGGGGTAGAAGGGGTGGAGCGATTTGGCTCGTTCACGAACTTGACCTTACTTTTTTGTTAAAAACGACGTATACATAATTTGAACTTTTTAGCTCAACGCGTTCTCAAGTTAAAGAGGACACGGACAGACGGACAGACAGACAGAGAGACAGACGGACGGACATCCGGTTTTGAGATTTTTGAGTGATTATATGAACTTCTGCATCATTCATTTTTTTCTCCGAGCCTTATTTCTTGGCGTTACAAACTTTGTGGCAAACTTATAATACTCTCAGATTTCATCTGGAATATAAATATATATATATGCCAGAACTACGATTGCTAGTAAACCCCAATCATGCGATACTCTGGAATGAAAGTATCAGTGACTTTAGAAGGTGGTTTTCTTGCCATATAAGTAACCTACTTATAAAAGTACGTTACGTTTAGTTTTTTACAGAATAACTTGTGGCAGTTTCGGACTAGGAAGGAATGCTATTGGGAAGGTAGGGGAAGCGAAATGAGAACGACCGTAACGTGTGGTGAAGCTGGTACTGACAAATATTTGCTCTCCAAAAAAATTGACATTGTATAAAGCTGGGGCATTGTGTCGTTTTGTGTGGGAGGTGATTGAAGGGGTGGCGTGATCGAGTTTATTTTTTCACATCGGACTATAATCACTCCTAAGATACTTCTGTATTAAAATTGATATTCATAACTTCGATAGCTAAAATTGGTACATTGTAATTCACGACATGGCGCAGTTTTTATGGAAGCGGGAAGAAGGGGTGAGAAGATTTAAATTTTTTTTATAAAAATTAATGAGAATCACTGAATAAGTTTTAATTTTCTAATTTCATAGCACCATAAAAGTTTTGTAATTTTATATGGGAGGAGATATATAGAAGAGAAGGTGCGATCAAACTAAATTCAACTTATATCCCCACAATTGCTACTAAAATACATTACTCAAAATTTGAGTATCATTATATTACTTACCTACTTACGATGGCGCTACAACCCAAATTGGACATGGCCTTCTTCCATCCATCTCGGTTCAGTGACCGCGTCCTCCAGTTTGAAAATCTTAGCTGTGATTTGCAGTCTGCGTCAATCGAATTCTACCAGCGCTTCCGTGGTTTTTCGTCGTATTCTCCAGATGGAGTCTTCCCTCACAGGTCCGAGGATTCTTCTGAAGACCTTTCTTTCAAAGGCGTTAAGTAGTTTCTCGGACGCCTAAGTTAATATCCACGTTTCGCTGCCGTAGCATAACACAAGTATATATATACAATAGATTAAGTTTTGTTTTCCTGTGTTCGTCATTGTTTTTATTTATTGGAAGAATCGAATAATACGTCTTGTTTCCCATCATTATCCTTCTTTTGATTTCGATAGGTCCGCCCCTATGTATGTAAAATTATCTATTAGTCTCCTACTGTAATATTTCGCCTGATTGGCCTCTTTTTCCTAGCTTATGTCATAATTTTTGTTTTGTTTTCGTTAATAAGTATTCGAACTTCCCTTGCTACCGAGACGAGGCTTACAAATACTTCTTTAGCACTATCCAGCGGTCTGGCAAGGATATCTTTATTGTCGGCATACGCTACGAGTTGTGTGGATTTGAAGTATAGTGTTCCCTTGGTGTCAACCGGAAGTTTTAGTACAACATATTCGATGTCACGTTGAAAAGCAGTGGTGCGAGGCCATCAGCTTGTTTAAGACCGTTGCCGTTTTGAAACTGGAAGTCAGATCATTTTCTACTCTGACTTGTTACAAAGACTCAGTTATTGTCATTCTTGTAAGCCGAACCGGTTTCGGTGGAACTCCCGACCAGAGTACAACAAAGAGTAGGAACATTCAGCTAAAAATGCGACCCGGCTCCGAAAATTTGCCGAAAACACACTCGTGTTTCATCGCCGATACGTGTGCTTCCTCTCTCTCACGCTTATAGTGAACATTTAATCTGATCTTTCCATTTCATTCTCGCAAAGATTTTTTTTATTAGACAAGAGCAAGCGAAAAATATCGAAAACATTGAGCGGAAGGAGAATCGTCGATCACCCGCCGACCATGACCCGCGCACCCGCCGTCCAAGTTGAATACGACGCGAGCAAAAGCTGTAAGAACGCCATGTACTAGAATGAGAGATAAGAAGTGTCGCGGACTCGGCGGGACACGTTTCTCTCTTTATTTTCAGAGGTAAAAACCGGATTTTTCAGAGGTATTACGTCACAAACATGTTAACCCAGGCACTATACAAAGTGTTCTTACTCTTTGTTGTACTCTGCTCCCGACTCCAACATGATTTTATATAGTATGGTCGATCGTCCAGCTCTAAATCCACCGTGCATAGGGTTTAACTCTCTTTTCCAGAATTTTCGTTAAGATTTTATAAGGCGTACATAAGAAAGATATTCCTCGCTAGTTTTTGTAGCAGAGTTGGTTCACTTTTTTTATAAATTGGGTATATGATGCTCTTGCGCCAATCTTCAGGAAGTGTTTTCTGCGTGCATAACCTATGTGGGAGATGCACTATGCAGGTGTCGCCGGCTTTTAGAAACTCAGCTGGGATTCGATCAATGCCCAGCGCTTTGTTGCCTAGTAGTTCACCAGTGATGTTTTAATTTCTTCGAGTGTGGGAGGACTCAAAGCGGATCTTTCATTAGCTGTTACATCGGTTATACCTGCTGTAGTATCTACTGCTGTTGTTCGTGCGGGTGATGGGCTCGGATTAAGAACGTGCTCGAATTATTGCACCAATCTTTGTTTTATGTCCTAAGCATTACTTATAATGTTCCCTTTTATATCCTTGCAGATGGACGTTTTTGGTTGGTATCCCTATTTCATCCTTTTAACAAGGGAATAAGCGACTCTTGTGCTCTGTAATTTTAAATGTTCGTCCATGTTTTTAATTTCCGTTTCTTTTGTTTGCATATTTTTTAGCAAATCTTCTAAGATCATTATATTTGTCCTGTTTTGCTCAAGTCGGCTGATTTGTTAATATTAGGTTGATGCAGATGGAATGGCGATTTTCGCGATGAAGTGAAGTTAGTTGCGATTTTCATGTCTCAAACTAACGCCAGGTGGCTCTGGTAGTAATGAACATTGAAGTATAAATACTCCTACATTTGGTCATGGAATCAATTCAGTTTTGGACTTCATTGAGATCGGAGAGAAAATAAATATAAAAAAACATGGAATCGAATCAAAAACGGTTACTTTCCTTTACGAGGTCAAACTTGGCCACAACGCAAGGGAGCCAATCAAAAACATCAACAGGGCATTTGGAGCTGACACAGTAAGCGAACGAACCACACAGCGATGATTCGAAAAATTTCGATTAGAGGATATGACCCTTCAAATTGAGCTATGTGGTCACCCAGGACCATCGATAGACAACGAAGAGCTGCGTTTAGTAGTGGAGTCTGACTCACGCCAAACTGTAAGGGACATTTCAGAGAAACTGGGCGTATACTATTCGATAGTTTCCAGGCACTTCCAACAGCTTGGAAAAGTCAAAAAGCTTGATAAATGGGTTCCGCATGAGCTTACTGAGAAAACATGACTTCATGTATCAAGAATAACTGTAAACAAATTAAATGAGTTGTAGTATGAGATTCTTCCTCATCAACTATATTCATCAGAACTCTCGCCAACCGTTTACCACTATTTTAAATATTTGGATAATTTTTTGGCGGAGAAATAATTTAACAATGAAGCAGCCATCAAAAATGCCTTCGAGGAATTTCTTCAGTCTAGAAAGTCGGACTTCTACGAAACTAGCATAAATGCTCTTGTATCTCGTGGGAAGAAGTGTATTACATCTGCTGGTACCTATTTTGATTAATAAAATTAAGTTTTATAAGATTTAAAGTTGTTTGAAATTTCACTAGCAAAGTCATCATTTCATCTGCAACAACCTAATATTTTGTAAGCTTGATTATTTCGCTCTAAGGCATCTTGGCCTTTGTTATCGAACCAATAATTTCTTTTACGACGGGGTTGTTGTCTTATCACCTCTACTGCGACAATTGTAATGCCATCTTTGACGTTTTGCCACATTTCTTCTATTGGCTTGCTGGCGTTGGTGTTCAACATTCTCCAAGGCTGATACATATTTCGCTACAATATTCTTCATCATCATCATCAATGGCACGACAGCCCAAATCGGGCCCTGGCCTCCTGAAGTCGTCGCCTCCAATCGTCTCGATCCAAAGACCGCGTCCTCCAGCTGCTAATTATACTCTAGATGAAATCTGAGAGTGTATTGTGTTTGCCTTACCGTTTGTAACGCTAAGAAAAAACGCTCGCACAGAGCCGCCAAGGGTACAGAAATATTTGTTGTCGCTCAAAAACATCGATTCCGAGTGACCGTCTGTACGTCTGTCTAGAGCATAACTCTCGAAAGCTTTGAGCTATAGTGCTAGAAAATTTTTTGTGTCATTTTTATCAAAAAAGTAACTTTAAGTTCGTGAATGGGCTACATCCCTCTACTTCTTCTACCCCCTCCCATACAAATCTCATGAAATTTCGAAATAATAAGAAATTGATTTTTCTTTGAAACTATTTAAGCTATCGACTTGAAATTTAGGTCAAAGTATTATGATATAAATGTCATTAATATCACGGAATATTGACCCCATCCCCTTACTACTTTTACCACCTCCCAAACAAATGGATAATTTTGAAAAATACATATTTTCGATTTTAATTGAAACTAGTAAAGCTGAAAAAACGATATTCTGTCAGAATTAATTATACTGTAATTGCAACTTATTTTAAAAATAATTATCAACTTCACCTCACTCCTTCTACCCCCTCCCATACAAATTTCACGAAATTTTGAAATTTAAATTAAATTATTTTTCTTCGAAACCGTTAAAGCTAGCAACTTGATATTTTGTATAAAGTATACAAGTTGAAATATTAATAACGCAAAATAAATTTATTTTGATCCGTACACTCCTTCTACCCCCTCCCATACAAATGGATAATTTTCGTTAAATGCATTTTATAGATTTCCATTCAAACTAGAAAAAGTAAAAACTTCAAATTTTGCTAGAATTTGTTTCTCGAAATAAGTTTTAGAAAAATTATCAGCTCAGATTCACTCCTTCTACCACCTCCCATACAAATATCTGTATTATAAATTCAAGAAAAACATTTCTCCTTCAAGTATACATATGAGAGCTATCGGCTTTGAAATTGAATCAAAGCATGGTGATAAGGATGACGATAAGCAGTTTCAAAATCATCCTAAATGCTCCACTTCCTCTGCCACCTCCCATACAACTGCCCCAATTTCAGGAAACTATGACTAATTTCTTTAGAAATAATTAAAACTAAAAACTTTAAATTCAGCAAAAAAAAATGTGCATGCAATGTTCGGTATCATTTACAAATAATACAAACCCCCCCCTCTACTTCTACCACCTCCGATGCAAAAGTCTCTATTCACTATTCGAAAGAATTTGAGATGACATATTTTCCGGTACATTAAAGTCATTTCCATTTCATCTAGTGTATCATATAATTGGGCTTTAAGCCCAATTATAATTCTGTTATGTTTTTGAAGATGGCTTTGCTATCTTCATCAACCGAGTCTTCCCATCGCTTGTGTGGCTTGCATACTGGTCGGTTACCACTTGCTTTGGCTTTCAGAACACGTTTGAGGATTCTTCTGTCTTCCATTCCCTCTACATGGCCAGCCCACTGCAGTTTACGTAGCTTGATGAACGTTGAAGCTTCTGACTCGTCGTAGAGTTGATACAACTCATGCTTGTATCTTATTCGCCATTCCGTTCCTTCCTTCACAGGTCCCAAAATTCTTCAGAGACCTTTCTTTCAAATGCGTTAATTGCTTTTTCGGAGGTTCGTGTTAATGTTCATGTCTCGCTGCCATAAGAGAGCACAGGTCGTACAATAGTTTTATATATCCGCACCTTATTGTTCCTGTACACTTTCTTGGATTTCATTATTGGAAGTACCGAATAATACGTCTTATTTGCTAATATTATTCGTCGTTTGATTTCGTCTGTTTCATTACCGTCCTTTGCTAGATTAGCCCCAAGATATATGAAGTTGTCCACACTCTCCAAATTATATTCCGCAATTGTTATGTTTTGTCTGATAGGCGCTCTCCTTCTTGCTTGCGTCTTTACTTTTGTTTTGTTTTCGTTAATGCACAACCCGACTTCTTTTGCGGCAGAGTCAAGATTGATAAATAGCTCCTTAGCACTAGGGAAAGATCTTGCTAGGATGTTAATGTCGTCAGCGTATGCTAATAGTTGGGTGGACTTGAATAGTAGTGTCCCGTTGGTATCGACTGAGATTTTTCGGACGACA
Source organism: Chorisops tibialis (assembly GCA_963669355.1). Lineage (NCBI taxonomy): Eukaryota > Metazoa > Arthropoda > Insecta > Diptera > Stratiomyidae > Chorisops > Chorisops tibialis. The sequence goes on along the minus strand of OY770263.1, from coordinate 161,443,911 downwards.
TAATCTAGTGCCAAGTTGAAAAGCATGTTGGGTAGACCATCTCCCTGCTTTAAACCACATTCTGTTCGAAAGCTGGTTGTGGAATCGGTTTGTATTCTCACTTGGGATTCAGTGTTCGTCATTGTGAGTCTTGTTAGTCGGACTAGTTTTGGAGGAATTCCAAAGTCAAGCATGATTTGGTACAGTACACTCCTGTCAATACTGTCGTACGCTTGTTTAAAATCTACGAAGATTTGGCCGAAATCTGGAATAAGTAAATGTTGAGATTAATAATCTGGTACTATTCAATTTTGAGCATGCAAGTTTACTTACTGCTTCGGATTCATTCGCCATCGCTTCCTTTTCAGCAGAATTACACTGCATTTTAATTGTTTTGCGTGCTACTTCTGAAGTGAAATAATTCAGTATTTTGTTGATGATGCGATGAAATGTCGATAAACAGAAGTAAAATAGATTGCACTCATCTCGCATCGAATTTTTGTTGGAAGTAAACTTGTATATTTATATTTAAAAAAATAATATGCGATCAAAAGTATTTAAAAACTACCATATAAAGGATAGAATCACTTTTTCTGCTGATAATTGCTGCCGACCTCCTCTGTAATATCTGCAATTTTAGAGCTCGCTTCTTCCATATTCTTCAACGAAAACACCGGCTATTTCCTTCGTCACTCGAAAATTTGCTTTTAACAGTTAATGATCAAATATGAAGAAAAAATATTTATTATTATTCATAAAAATAGACTGAAAAGTAACATGTCCTGAGGCAGTTAGCGAGAAATGTATTTATACTCTAGATGAAATCTGAGAGTATATTGTGTTTGCCTTGCCGTTTGTAATGCTAAGAAATAACGCTCGCACAGAGCCGCCAAGGGTACAGAAATATTTGTTGTCGCTCAGAAACCTTGATTCCGAGGTGCTGTCTGTCCGTCTGTGCGTCTGTCTACAGCATAACTCTCGAAAGCTTTGAGCTATAGTGCTAAAAATTTTTGTGTGTCGTTTTTAGCAAGAAAGTAACTTTAAGTTTGTGAATGGGCTACATCCCCTCACTCCTTCTACCCCCTCCCATATAAATTTCATGAAATTTCGAAATAAAAAGAAATTGGTTTTTCTTTGAAACGATCGACTTGAAATTAAAGTCAAAATATTATAATGTAGATGTCAATAATATCACGGAATATTGACCCGATACCTTTATTCCTTCTACCCCCTCCCATACAAATGGACAATTTTGAAAAATACATATTTTCGATTTTCATTGAAGCTAGTAAAGCTGAAAAGACGAAATTTTGTCAGAATTAATTTTACTATAATTGCAATTTGTTTTAAAAATAATTATCAACTTTATCCATACAAATTTCACGAAATTTTGAAATTTAAATTAAATTATTTTTCTTCGAAACCGATGAAGCTATCAACTTGATATTTTGTACAAAGTATGAAAATAGAAATATCAATAACGGTAAAAAAAATTGTTTTGATCCGTGCACTCCTTCTACCCCCTCCCATACAAATAATATAATTTTTGTTAAATGCATTTTATCGATTTCCATACAAACTAGAAAAAGTACAAACTTCAAATTTTGCCAGAATTTCATTATCAGCTTCGCTTCACTCCTTCTACCACCTCCCATACAAATATCTGTATTATAAATTCAAGAAAAGTATTTCTCCTTCAAGTATATGAGAGCTATCGACTTTGACATTGAATCAAAGCATGGTGATAAGGATAATGATACGCAGTTTCAAAATTATCTTAAACGCTCCACTTCATCTGCCACCTCCCATACAAATACCGCAATTTCAGGAAAACCATGACCAATTTCTTTAAAATTAATAAAAACTAAAAACTTAAAATTCAGCAAAAAACATCTTGCATGCCATGTTTGGTGTCAAATACGAAAAATACAAACCTCCCGCTCTAATTCTACCATCTCCCATGCAAAAGTCTCTAATCACTATTCGAAAAAAATATTTTCCGGTATATTAAAGTCATTTCCATCTCATCTAGAGTATTATATGATTGGGACTTAAGCCCAATCATAATTCTGTTATGTTTTTGTCTTAACTTTGTAGCAGGTCTCGTTAATTAAAAATACATACCTCTTTAGCACTGTAATTGTGCACAACGTCTTTAAGAAAGTTTTTCACGCGATGTTGGTTTTCTCTCTCCTTCACAAATAAAAACTACTCATCGGAGGACGATGAAGACGATTCCAACATCTGCTTTGTGATAGCATCCATACTTTTAAATTAATTTTCCCGACACTATTAATATTATGCGATTTATAATTATCCGTTGGAATCTGATAAATTAAAACAAATTTTTACTACACTAATAATTATTCCATACACGTTTGACAAATATATCCGTAAGAATCTGTTGCTGATGTTGTCACAGGATTTATTTTTTTCATTTTGTTGTACATTACAGGTCAATTGAGTTGCACCGCCGAAAAATTTGGAGCAAGAAATGCTCATTTTCGGGTCAAGTTTTACCCAGTGCGCAAACCATTTTCTAGCAGGACAAAATTTTTTTTTTGCAATAGAACATAGGAACTGTAAGAATAAATGTTAAGGGCAAAAATGGGTCACATTTTTTTTGCAGAATAGAAATCACTATTTTTAGCTCAACATGTTCGCAAGGTAGTTGGCAAATGGAATGAATTTACATTGGTTGGATTGCTACCGAAGCTCTTAGTGGACTGTATAAAAAAACTTCTAGGGTAAAAGATTTTAAATTGATCATTATAAAAAGAGATTATTGTTAAGAGAATATGAGTTTGGTTGATTGAACATTCCACCCACCTCCTTAGAAGGGTCAGGTTGCGAAACAAACGATATCGTTATCGTTGTCCTCAATAGGAAGAATACTCGGTTTGGTGATTGATCGTTTGAGCGTTGACCTTGAAGTGCGGGCTCAAGAAACACGCACATAGCCATCAGGTTCAGTATGTACTTCGATTATATGACCCATCAGGAATTGAGTTGGAGGGAAACGCTAATCTTTAACGAGCACGAGTTTGCCAACATGCAGACTTGGGCTGGAAACTTACCATTTGTGTCGCGTCTGTAGTTGATGCAGATATTCCTTTGACCAGCGCTCTCAAAAATTTGTCGCATTTGTTGCACCCATTGCGAGAGGGTACAGCTATGAAAATCGCCTTGCAAGACATTCGGTTTTGGAGCTGTAGTTAAGACTCCAGCCAACAAAAAGTGTTCTGGCGTAGGCTCAGTCTGGTCTTCGATGTCAGCTGTTACAGGTGTCAACGGTCTCGAGTTTGGATAACCTTCGATCACTGTTAACAAGTTTTTCATGTCTTCGGAGGCTATCGTCTTGACACTTTTAACCCGTTTCAAATGATGTTTCACCTATTTGACGTGAATCTCAAAACCGGATGTCCGTCTTTTTAGTCGTCCGTCTATGCGCTCTCGAGCTTGAGAACGCGTTGAGCTAGAAAGTTCAAATTTTGTACACGTTGTTTTTAACAAAAACGTAAGGTCAAATTCGTTTTCATTCATTTTCGATCATTTACAATAGTCAAAGTATCTTCGAAATTATAGGAGCTCATACTCTGAAATTAAAAATATTATTATTTTTATCATAAATATAATTTATGGTACAACATTATATAAGTCCCCCTCACCCCTTGCACTACCTCCCATACAAAATGCACTTTTTCATGATACTATAAACCGATTTTCTCAGTACTTATAACATTTATCGATCTCAAATTTTATACTAAATCCTTAATTAGCTTATTATTAAGATCGTTTCACTTCTTCTACCCCCTCCCATACAAAGTGACACTATTTCACAAATTTACAAAAAATCAATTTTGTTCAAAAGTATTAATGTTAGTGATCTGAAATTTGAGAGATTTCAATTGTTTAATATTGATATTCATTTCTGAAAAAACTAAAAACCCCCTACTCCTACTACCACCTCTCATACAAACTGTATAGTTTCACTAAATTTAACACGCCAATTTTCTCAGTACCTGGTCAATTTCTTAAGCCTAAATATTGTTTAAAACATTTTTATAGCTACTTTAGTGTGATGCAAAAAAAAATTACATCAATGCTGTCATCCCTTCTATCTAGAGAGTGGTGGAAGTACAACATTTCTTAAGATTAAAAACATTTCTACTACAATAAAATGTCGTGCTCTTCTTAGCATATCATTACTTATGCGGTACGTAAGACGCTTATCCTGCTCATTTTTCAAGTTGTTGATAAATCGTTGATATAAAATAGTGATAGAAGATGAGAAGATGGAGCAGATGGATATCGGTTAACGTGCTTCTTCGTTCGCAGAATTGTAATCAATTTTTAAGTGAATGGGCCATTTATATCTATCTCATAACCATCTGGATCCATATACTAAAGTCCATGGCCTCAAAGAATTTTGATGGAAACACACTTCATGAGCGCTATCAGCTAGATTATCTTTAGTTGGTACATAATGCCACAGGTTTATTTCGGTGAATTCATGAATTTGTGCTACTCTGCTTACCTCAAAAAGTTACCTTCGATTGAGGTTAGATCAAAGCCGTTTAATCGTTGAATCGGTCCAAGCGAACAAAGAAATCAACTCCTTATTGAAATTTTTAGTCTCCTCATGTTATGAAAAAGTTTGGAAAGGAGTATAGCACCATTCATTACCAAGTCGTGATAGCGTTACCCTTTCAGCGGAGCAACCTTCGATTTTGCCGTAAGTAATGTAACTTAAATTCCTCCAGTATTTTCAAACCGTAGATATAAAGCAGCTGTGTAGGCAACCATTGAGGCATCATAACATCCATGTATCTGAAATGAGATCTGATTTTGGTAAGTTCTAGTTCAACGAAATCTTTCCATATCTTTCCAATCCAGACCCAGTACGCACAGTTGTTGAATAGTAAATTGCGTTCAGTAACCTTGCAGGGTCCGGATCCTACTGAAACTTTGCGACCAACATTTTCGAACTTATAGTACCAAAAAATTCCACAAGCTTTAAGTTCTTGCTCGAAGTTAAACTGCACAAGTCTTTTGATTTCGCGATCTTCTTCAGGTATTCCCTTAAGGAATTCTTGGCAGTTTGAGGACTATTTCTGAGCACGAAACCGCCACTACGTAGTAGCGCAAACAACTCTTATTGAGTTAAATAGCAGAGTCGATGTCCTTTCCTCCTGAAAGTGCATCTTTAACGTAGATGTCCCCAAGAAGTATTTGGGATAGCCCAGAGAATCTGTTCGCTTCATCTTTAGCCAGCTGACGAAACGTCAACTACGAACGCTAAGACGCGGTATCCAACTCGGCGGACCAATGTTCTTGCGAAAACTGGCGGGGCTCGAATATCGCGTTTAAAGAATAGTAACAAGGACTTGACTAGATTTTATTAACTTTAATTTTAATATTAGTCGAATTTGGTCTGTAGGCTATAGACGGTCTTAGTGGAATGTACAGAATTCTTTTCGAAAGTGTTGAAATTGAACATTATCAAAAAATACTATTGTTAAAAAAATATGAAGAATATGAGCTTACATAATAGAACATATATGTATACATCGAGTTTTGAGCTTTTTGAGTGACAATGCAAACTTCTGTTCAATCTGTTTTTCTTCGAGACTTATTATTAATTTTTTGTGTGTTCGCGGAAGCAAACTTATAGTATTTTCCCCACAACCCATCGAGAACATAAAAACGTTTCCGCGTTTAAACGAAAATAAAATTAACTTTATCGGAGCAAAAAAACAATCATCAATCACTGTTTCGTCTCACATCAAAATCAGTAAAATCATTCTTCCTCTTTATCACACATATTTCAACCATCAATAAATATACCAGCAAAAACTAGCTTTCCAAAAAGGGTTTACAGAAGGAACAGAAAAATAATGTACAAATGACTTTTAGTTAGCTATCCCATCTGCAAAAAAGAGCCTTAAAAACTTCTCCGAAAGTAGATAGTATTTTGAAAATATCCCCTCCAACTTAATAGTACCCGCAAATAAAAAAAAAATGAGTGCAACTTTTAACAAGTCATACTTTTTCCACCGAGAACCATATTCTTCGATGAAAGAAGAACTGCTCAAGAAAAATCAATGAAACTTTTTTTCTTCCGTAAAGCCTAGTACTAAAATAAATTGGGATAAAACCAATAATCCTTCACTCGCAATAGACTTAACTCCATTAAATTCGCTTCGGTTCAGTTTAGTTTCCTTTTATTTTTCCAGGATGTTTCTTATCCAGACTTTTCTGCTGAATCATATATTGAAATGGTTTCTATTTATCTTCGAGATATTCCTGGCTCCTTGTAGCTATATATTGAAAGGGATGAAAATTTCCGCATTTCAAAAAAGGGGGTAGAGATTACGACGCTTTTCTTTACGCAACACAAACTTTTTATTAGTTATCAAAACAATTGGTGAAAAAAGATTCCATAGATTTATCTTTATTTTCTGTGATGAAGCAAGAAATTTGCTGCAAAATCGTCGTATTTTTTATGTTTCGTTTGTGAAATTGTTTGATTGCTATTTAACTTATTTTTGTGTCATAATATGGAAAATGAATTGATACAAACTTTTTAACGTCTCTTGGCATATTTTTGTTGCCCCTTGAATTTTCATGCAAAAGTAGCTACGGCTCGGTGTTATTTATGAATGTTTCCACCGGCGATAAAATTAAAATAGTACGCATTTTGTAACCATAAAAATAATATTAAGGAGAATTTATGGGGCTTTATTAAAAATTAAATGTAATTTTTTTCGAGCGCGGTGACACAAATGATATTCAAATTACCCCGATATGAAAATCTCCCGAAGTATAAGGATGTGCCGGTTAATTTCTCGACACCGCTGTGAAGTAGTGTGTGATGTATCATGTGAGTCGCAAGGGATTTGGATGAGGTTTCTATGAAATTTTTTTTTTATTCAGAGGTGGTTATGCTATGAATTTTTGCATTTTGTAAAACCACTTGCGGTTAAAATAATGTAAATATCATTAAATGTTTCATAAGGAATATTCCTAGCCCCTCGACCCCATTTCACTTGTTATTTATTACACAATTGGATGAGCGTGTAAGTTTATACATTAACTTTGTTTTTATGGTATTTCATGTTGAAATATATTTGTCTGGTAATTTACGATCGAAAATTAAAATACATATATAAAAGAAGGTTCGAGAGAATCCTAGAAAGTTTTCTTGGCGTAGGCTCAGTTATGATTGATGTTTCAAAAAATAGATAATTCCATTACATTTTATGGTACATTGTTTTGTTCTGCCTAAAAAACCATTAGAAATATTTGTGTTCTAGCTCGAATAACAAATCATTGAAATTTATTTTGGAAATTTAGCATAATATTGCAAAAGGGGCCAAAAATTAGACACGGTCGATATCTTTACCACAATGTTGTTTGTCCAAACTATTATCATCATTAATGCCGCGACAACCCACATCAGGCCCTGGTTTTCTGAAGTCGTCGTCTCCTAATCGTCTCGATCCAAGTACCGCGCTTTTTAGCTGCCAATTTTTAAGATGGCTCTGGTATCTTCATCAACTGAGTCTTCCTTTCGCTTGCCTTTTGTCCTATTACTATTGACACCTTTAAAACCAGTTTTAGAGATTCTTATATTTTCCATTTGCTCGACATGGCCAGCCCATCGTACGATAGTTTACTTACCATGATGAGCGTTGAAGCTTCTGGCTCGTAGAGCAACTTATGATTGTATCTTATTCCCTATTCCGGTCCTTCGTTTACTGGCTCTAATTCTTCAGATTACCTTTGAAACCGCTGTGACCCTCTGATGATCAACAAATCGCTCTTTGTTCTGCAACTCAGCACAGGCGGGTGTTGAATTGTTCAGCCATCTCTTTTAGAAACGCGCGATAATCAAGAACTGCCATGGATGTAGACATGACTGATTCCAGGGATTTAATAGTGGTCTGCCTTTCAGTGAAGATGCTAATATTTTTTGTCGAGTGACTTCATGAAAGAAGAGTCAGAGTCAGACAGATATGTCACAATTGATACCTGTGAATTCATCTTTCGTAGTTCACTATTCGTGGAGTGGTGAATTTAATGATTTGTTTTGCAAATTTCATCCACCCTAAGATAAATTATTCCTTCGAAATTTTTGTTTGTAAGTTTTTAGTTATGTACTATAAACCACTCCCAGTTCTTAATATTTAGAGCGTTTTTAAATTTCGCTCCAAGAACAGGGCTTAAGCTTTGCCAAACTGTGGTAAAGAGCCTTTAGTGTCCTATGTAGTAACTATAAACTTTCGTAGATAATATATTACATATTCAGCCCGGTCAAGTTTCTAGATTTAAGCCACCATCTCTGCTTGAAACACTTACAATAATGCGGAAGACGGATAACAGCGAAAACATATCCTCCCACTCCATTCTTATTTTGGAGCCAACGGTACAAAAGGATATGGATTCTTTCTTCCGTATTTCATCATCAAATTCTTGTCTCGTGAGAGTGAAGGTGAAAATATATTTATCAAAATCAAAACTTGGGAGAGTGTAGTCTGTGCTTTCGGTTAAATTCTCGATATCTTTCAGAATTCAGGAATGAACAGTTTGAATGCCGGTTTACTGGAAAGTTTTTTTGAGACATGCTGCTGCAATTGCAGCCATTTGTTTGCCAAGAAAGTTGTGAGGTAACAGATGAAATAATACTTGTAGTGCTGCAGAGGAGGTTGTTCTCAGAGCCCCTCTTATGCATAAACAGGCTATTTTCTGGACGTTGCCGTGGATAGTGCGGTTTGCTTCTGTCCACCACTCAATCACACCATATAGCAAGATGGATCTGATGACGTCAGTGTTGTGCAAATGCACTACTTTGGGCTGCATTTCCCACAACAGCGCACCATTAGCTTTACACTTTCCAGAATTTCCAGCTCAATTTCTAATCCAAAATTGCTTTATCTACGAAAACAAGACTGGTACGATCTAAGGGTAAATATAGGGAATTTTGAGTTTCCTTGTGAATAGGACCACCTCTCTTTTGTTTGGAAACAATGACAGAAAAGGTTAAAAAATTATTTAATGCTGTGAAATTCAAAGTTGCCAGTCAGAGAGTCGACAAACATAAAATTTTCATTACTAAGACGAGTTTTACCTACAATGGCACTAAAGACCAAATCGAGCCTTGGCCTCCTGACCTTCACGATTCTTAACAATTTTTATTTTTATTTTTTATTGTAGATCGGTTGTTAGCCCTTCGCACAACCCTCTATCTACGAGTTTTTCATTTTCCTAGATTGGGATAACCAAAGTATATCCAAGCAGGCAGTGTGCAGGAAATATATTACGTCATACGAGATTTGAACTCACGACCTTCGCATTGTAAGACCAACACGCTACCTACTAAGCTACAGCCTAGCTAGCGCCGAGGAAATTCTACTGGACTTAAATACATGTGGTGCGTCTATTTAAATTTTTCAAGTTGAAAGATTCTCTACTGTATGGTCATTAAAAGAAAATGTTAAACTGAATATGATAAAAATTTCCCTTAAAAGAGGAAAAGATTTACGAAAAATTGGGATTGGGTAAGAGAAATCCAAAAGAAAGGGAGTTACTCAATTCTTCTGTTGCCAACGATTTGGTCACATGGTACCTAACTGCGCAAATGCCAAACGATGTATGAATTATAGGGAAGGCCATAAAGAAAGGAAACAATGCCTGAGAATTAAGCAAGAAAATGCTTCGCCGCCTTCTTTTTGCGTAGACACTCCACCAGTTTCTCAAAATGTAATTCTTATATCAAACATAAAGAAAATATAGAGCGTGCAAAGATCAAAGCAGCACAAGGAGATTCGCTGCAAAAGCGATCAATAACTGTGTGATACCCAATCGCTTATATGTAAGTGCCACGCGACAAGATGCTTCAGGACCGTCTTTTTTCATTCTTTTCTGAACGAATCACCATTTTTATTTGGTATTTCCTTACGTAAACTCATGGAAGAATCGAGAGAGGATAAAACTATGGCATTTTTGAATTTTGTCGTGCGCCTTACTGCACAGAAATGAATTCGTTAAACATCTATTCTCGAAACGTAAATTCGCTAATTGACCATGACAGGGGGGTATCTCTCGAAGAAACTCTAAACAGACTTCAAACTTTAATTGTTATTATATTCGAAATCCACTTGAAAGAAATAAACAGATTCAAAATCAGAAATTATAAAATGTACAGATATGACCAAGGGCAAGAGACAGCTGTTTTAATATGGGAAAATATTAAATTTACTCCAGTGTTTTTATACCGACATGCTTATCTGTATCATTAGTCAGGATCCTGTTGTTGACAAAAAAAACGGAATTAGAAAAAAATTATTAGTGGACGCAGTTTACGTACCGGGATCGGTGATCAAATTAAGCCTGATTTAGGTAGACTTCTGCATCTATCTAGTTAGTTGCGATTTTAATGCACGTCTTGGAGGTTGGGGCAATTTTTGTAGAAATGTCAATGGAGCCCATTGCCATTCATAGTCTCGAAATGGCCCATACCTCGAAATTGACATAATATCCTCAACGACCCCTACGTTTCCGCGGTCCTCGTCCTTCATAAATTTTATCCTAATTGGTCGATGAGCGTTCCTGCCTGAATTTTCCCTGTAATACGATTCCAGCCTTATCTGATCACTTCACACTATGCCTGACAATTAAACTTCTTTGTTACGACTCATTTAAAAAAGCTCCGCGATCTTGCTCTTCCTTTAAAGAGACAAATTAGAATAATTTCCGAAAGGATCTTCTCGAATCACTAATTTCTGTCATCGCTGTGGATTGAAATTTATCTAACTCGTAATTAAATGAATTCGTTCTATCGATTACTAACAGCAAATATTTTTGTACAGGCCTTCTCTCGAAAGAATTAGCTTCAAAAAACCCTTAGTATGTTTAAAAATCTTTCCTGCTTTCTCTTAAAACTTTTTAAAATTCGGGACATATGGATCAGAAAATTGAAAATAATTTTTCACAAGAATCTTAACTAAGTTGTTACTGAATATGAAGATAAAGCTTAACGAATCCTGTTAGTAAAGACTTGGTGCTATTAATCCAAACTCTTCGGCTTTTCAAGAAATAGATAAAATCACGAATTCAGTAATACCATACTAGGTTTATTGAATTTTATTTTGGAATACATGCCTCGAACACTCGAAGCAATAGCTTTAATCAAACACCATCAAACAAGGAGGAGGCAGGATTGACGGGAGGATAGAAATAAAATCTAAAGCTACACGTGCTAATTTCTCCACTAAAATACAGATAGAATGCTGAAACTCGACAGTCGGATATATTACTTTATGGGAAAAAAGTCAAAATAAATTAATTTTTGTATCCAGCGGGATCCGAAAAGCGGGGACTAAAAACTTATGGTCGACCGATTTTTTTTTTCCAAATCATTATTTCTTCGGAACTACTTTACACAAAAGTTCATATCTTAGGATTATTTAATATGCACATAGATCCACCATAATCTACTTAAAAGAACGCCAATTCTTGGGGGATGGTCAAGAGGGATGCAAATAAAAACACATCACACATAAAATCTCGACTATCTCTTTAACTATGTATGTAATTAAAACTTGGAACAAATATTAATCTATATAAGTGGAATATGAAAAAGAATATCATTTGATCATAAAGGTGTTGCGGAGAAATGGGGAGCATTTCAACAATGATGCACTACTCAAAATTTCAAACCATTGTATTTCAAAATTGAATACAGATATTGAGCTGGAGTTATGTCAGATTGAAGAACTATATGATCCATAACTTAAGTAAAAATTTTAAGTTGTGCAGTATAAGGGCAGGAAGGTGAGCCAAAATAATTAAAATTTTCATTAATTTTTTTAGGGCTCTGGTACATCCATTTGAAATAACTAAAAATAATAATTTTAACCAGAACTGCCATACACCGAAGGGGTGCTCTAACTTACACAATGTGTTTCAAGTTCATTGGGAAAAACCCAAAATTTTTGATGAAAATATTAACCTTAAACTTGTTGATTTTCTTTTAAAAAAACAAGCTTAAAAGTTTAAAATATTAATCAGTCAAATGCCTTCAAAATTTTTACCCGCTTCCATACAAAAGGATTATTCGACCATTTTTAGTAAATCAATTATTACCACCACATTAGAAAATATTGGCATAAAAATTCGTTCAAACACCATTAAAAGTATTGAAATAAAGTTGCATAAAGAGTTTTAAAAAATTGATTCAATGCCGAAACCGCTTCTACCACTCCCCATTAAAAATTTCTTAAAATCAAAAAATGTCTCTTCATCTAGAGTATCGCATGATTGGGCCTTAAGCCCAATCGTAGTCCTGTTATGTTTTTTTTAATTCGATAAATTGTAGATATACATGGAATATAGCCAGCCTGATCATTACTTTGCTTGAATTTTTTGATATCAAGGCATTTAATGTTGTTATAACTAGCGGCATGCTTGATTAAGGTTTTACACTTCATTTGATGTAATCCAGCGAAAATGGGGGTGGGTAATGAATTGAACCTTTTTGGCGATTAGGTGATTTTGAACCTTGTCGTAATCTTCGAGGCCGTGTAGCAAAAGTTTCTTGTCAATGAAAATATGCTTAATGCTGTAGTTTTGTATTGATAATCCATTCATAATTAGACTTATCAATTTTCGCAATAAATCTTTCACGATTATGTATGGAATTTTCTGTTTAATAGTTGTGTACATCCATAATGATATCTTCATCATTGTCGTTAACAGAACGAAGCAATTGGCATGTTGATTAGCTGGAGAAGCCATCGCAATTGAGAATTCGAATTTCGTAGATTTTGACTTAGAGATTAAATCTTTAATAAGGGTCTTTGAAGGTGAGCCCTGATGTTTATTGATTAATATTACTATTAGTCATTAATACCTAAGCAAAAATTAAGCTTGAAATCCACAACGGTTTATTCACTATACAAGATATGATGCAGCTGCTTCTATCACTGTCATGTTGGGACTCAAAAATATAAGTAAATAAAAATAACCGATTAGCTTCACTCCTAGAATGTGACAAAATTCACTACTTTATACAAATTTGATTTTTTTGAAAAGTATGAATGCTATTGTTTTTAAAGAGATCACTAAAATCACCCCACTCCATCTAACACCCCCCAACTAAACAAATTCACTAAATTCAATACGAATTTTCTCAGTACTTATTAAATTTTTGAAGCTTAAATTTAGTACAAAACATTTTTATAGCAACGCTAGCTTGACGTGAAACAAATTAGTTCAATGCTGTCTCCCCTTCTATCACTCTGCATACAAAATTTCTTAAGATAATCAAAATTTAATCTACAGTATGACTGGGGCTTACGCACAATCGTAATCCTGTTATGTTTTTGAGCTTCAGGGCTCGTATACCCCTGAAATTTTCAAAAAATCGATTTTTATTTTTTTGTAGATTGTTATGTTTTATACTTTTAAGAATTGATAAAAAAAATTGAACTGACGGTTATCTGGCTAGCTACTGCGCCACTCCCGACAGCTGCGTTGCGTATTTGTTTTGTTGGCAAAACCTGAATTTCCTTGGTAGAAAACTGTATAGCAGAAAACTGTAAAAAAAACATAACAGGACTACGATTGTGCGTAATGCGATACTCCAAATGAAGAAGAATTTTTTTTATTTTAAGAAATTTTTTAGGGGAAGTGGTATTGAATTTAGTGAAATTGTGCAGTTTGTATGGGAGGTGGTAGAAGAAGGGTGGAGTTATTAATAACTTTCTTAGAAATAACTGTACACATCATTTATTTGGCATAGCAGATCAGTAGCATTCATACTTTTCAGGCAAATCGACTTTTCGTAAAGTTGTTGAATTGTGTCAAATTGTATGGGAGGGGTAGGAGGAGTGAATCTAATCGCCTAATTTTTTGGTGTCAAGTATATTTCTAAATAAATGTTTAGTGCACAATTTCAGCTGCATCAATTTTATACGTACTGAGTAAATTTGCTTAGAGTATTATATGAAAAAGTGCAGTTTGTATGGGAGGTGGTAGAAGCAAGAGGAAGGATTAAATAATTTTTTACAGCAGATTGGAATTATTACAAAAATGAAATATTCCAAATTTCAGATCAATAGCACTTAAACTTTTCGAGAAAAGCCGTTTATTGTCAAATTGCAAAATAGTGTCATTTTGTGTGGGAGGGGGTAGAAGGGGTGAAGCGAATGGTCAAACTTTTTTTGGTCATACTAATAATTCTAAATAAATATTTAGTGCTAAATTTGAGCTTGATAAATTTTATACGCACGGAGTAAATTGGATTAGAGTATTTCATGAAAAAGTGCAGTTTGTATGGGAGATGGTTTAAGGAGGAGGAGGAGATGTATAATTTTTATACGATAGACTGAAATCACCATAAAAGTAATATATTCACAATTTCAGACTAATGGTTTTTATAGTTTTCGAGCAAATCCGTTTATTGTCAAATTGCGTAATAATGTAATTTTGTATGGGAGGGGGTAGAAGGGTGTAACGATTTGGTCCGTTCACGAACTTTCTTTACTTTTTTGTCAAAAACGACGTGTACAAAATTTGAACTTTCTAGATCAACGTGTTCTCAAGCTAGAGAGGACACGGACGGACGGACAGACATCACACACAAGAAGCAGTACAGTACGAACCTGGAATGGGACTTCACGTTGTATCTACCAGAATCTTAAAACGCGTTTTACTCGAAACTATACTTTTAGACAGTGTCAGCACGAAAACTCAGTCAATTTTCAACATATTTTAACTACTTTTTAAATCTTGATAATTATTTTCTCTTTAGTGTGACTAGAGGTTTTTTTAATTTTCGGTTTGGCCAATTTTTATTTATTTTTTTAAATTGCATACTATAGTTTGAATTATTGTAATTTCTTTATTTTTGAAAAAAAAAAAATCCCTCCGTCACACTACGATTATTACTACAGCATTATTTTACAAGATTCTTTTATATTTTTGCGGATTCTTGGATAATTTTTGATGAACTTATGATGTCAACAAAGAGGCGCAATGATTTTTGTACCCGTAAAAAATAATGTTAATATTAAAATTAAAAAATATATTTATTTTTTCTAATAGTTGAAACGTTAGTAAATGGTGTGGAATCATCAACTCAATGTATTTTTCACTACATAACCCTTACTATAATTCTTCAAATCTATTCGGTTTTTAGCGCGCGCAGGGATATATGAGCCCTTCATGTTATTTTATTTGTTTTTTTTGTAATTAACACAAGCTACAACTATTTACACTTCCTTAACACTCTGCAATACGTATATGTTCTTAAATCATAGAATTGATTTGATTACTGGCCCGTCCCTTTAATTTATGGTTCTGATTCCAACAAATTACAAAATATTATAGATTATTTATCTACCATAATATACTATAACTAACTAAATTCTCAAAAATTGCTTATTATTGCGATTTTTATGCGGTCGAGGTCACCCGCGACATCGTTAGCTAAAAATAAGACAGTTAGTAACTTAAAAAAAAAATTAAAATTGGAAGTAAAGTTTTGTATTATCTAAAAAGTACAAGTAAAACTTTACATATACTTGAACAATACTGGTGTATAAAAATGATTTTCACGTTGAACTCTAAGTTTGTAAAAGTATACCTAAGTATCTCATCAAGCACTCTTAACGCCTATCGAATACACAAACCACTTTCATTTGAACGAAAGGTTTTAGTCAAGTTTCGTTAGGAAATTGTTAAGGAGCTTCGAAACTTACGCTTTCACAAAAAGGTAAGGAATAAATTTATGGCATGTATTATTAATTCTCGATTTTTATTTCAATGACAAGCATTTTGCTTTGGATTTACTGCCTTCTTATAATAAAATGAAAAAAAACTGCTGCCCTGAAATTTTGTCTTTTCCCGTTTCATGACTAAATTAGTCTAAAAATATAAAACTAGGGGTCCGACAGTACGGATATATCAGTTTCCCATTTGCACAGTTCTTTTTGATTCAAGAAATTTATTTCTACATTGATGTGAATAATTAAAATAGCTTCCAATAATTCATTTTGGATACTAGTTTTAAATTTAACCACTCTTATAAATTCAAAGCAATACAACTTTATGTGGTTAAATTTTAAAATAATATTCATTGAGCATTGAAGGAGTGAACTATTTTGGAAAATTTCCAGGAAATAACATCATAGAAGCATTTACATACCGTGCTCAATATGTAAGAACCTAAAAATGTGCTCAACATTTGAAAATACCCTAACTTAAAATCGATAAACAAGTTCTTAAAAATAATTTTTTCTCGCATTAACAAAATATTTTATAAAAAATTAATAATATGCCGATATGTCAAATGTGAGTGCATACATAACTTCCTCATAGTTCAATCAATATAAGTAATAAAGGAGCTTGAAAAATTAAAGATGTTGTGATTCACTAACTGCACTATAACTTATAAAATATTATTGCATGGTATTTATCGTTTATCTTGTCTTATTTGTACACCTTTCAGCTTCAAAATGAAGCATTTTCATGAAATTCACTATTATTATTATATATTGAACAAAAGTGTAGAAGTCAAAACGGTCCAAGGTACAAGTAGTATTTATTTGATGTAAAGTCTTTCTTGTTATAATCTAGATGAAATCTGAGAATATTATAAGCTTTCCACAAAGTTTGTGTGTACTCTAGATGAAATTGGGGAGCATTATAAGTTTGCCACAAAGTTTGTAACGCTAAGAAATAAGGCTCGGAGAAAAAAATGAGTGATACAGAATTTCATATTATCACTCAAAAATCTCAAATCCGGATCTTCATCCATCCGTCTCTTCTCTAACTTGAGAACGCGTTAAGATAGAAAGTTCAAAATTAGTGCATTTCGTTTTTGACAAAAAAAGAATGTTAAGTTCATGTTTCATTATTTCTACTTCTCCCATACAAAATGACACAGTTTCGGAAATCGACAATAAATTTCTCGGAAAGCGTTTTTTAATGATCTGAAATTTGGAATATATTATTTCTATGATGATTTCGATCTACAGCACAAACATTATTTGAAAGTCTCTACTCCTGCTGCATCCTTCCATACAAATTGCACTCTTTCAATTTTCAATTTATTCAGTATGCATTATTAGTAAGTCTGAAAAATATTAGACGATTAGTTTCACTCCTTCTTCCAACTCCCACACAATATGACTCAATTCAATTTCACAACTATACAATAATTCGATTTTCCTGAAAAGTATGAATATTACTTGTCTGCATGTCAACTGCATGTTGTTTATAGTTTTTTTTCGGAAAAAGTCATAAAAAACTTCCCACTCCTTCCCACACCTCCTCTATAAACTCCACAATTACAGTAAATCACACAGATTAATTTTCTCCAATACCTAATATTGAAGCTTAAAGTTTCAATAAAACATAACAGGGCTACGATTACGCGTAAAGCGCAATCTTACAATACTCTAGATGAAATAGAATTTTTTGTGATCCCAAGAAATTTTGTATGGGGAGTGTTAGAAGGGATGATAGCATTGAACTAATTTTTTCGACATCATGCTAAAGTAGCTATGAAAATGTAATATACAAAATGCTTGCTCCAAAAACTGAATGGGAACTGAGAAAATTAGTGAGTTTGATTTAGTGAAAATGTGCAGTTTGTATGGGAGGTGGTAGAAAGAGTGGGGGGATTTTAATGATTTTTTCAGAAATAACTAGGAATACTATAAAATTGGCATCCCTCAAATTTCAGACTAGTGCCATTCATACTTTTCAAGAAAATCGATTTTTTGTGAAGTTGTAAAACTGTGTCATATTGTATGGGAGGGGGTAGAAGTAGTGAAGCAAATCAAATATTTTTTTTCTCATCTTAGTAATGTTATTAATTTAATATTTATTACAAAATATGAGCTCAACAAATGTTATATGTTCTGAGAAAATCGGCTTAGAGCATTTCAGGAAAAAGTGTAGTTTGTATGGGAGGGGGTGGAAGGAAAGGGAGGAAGCAAATAATTTGTGTACTGTAGATTTAAATCATTAAAAAAGTAATATATACCAAAATTGAGAGCAATAGCTTTTACACTTTTTGAGTAAATCCATTTATTGTCAAATTGCGAAATTGTGTCATTTTGTATGGGAGGGGGTAGAAGGGGTGAAGCTAATCATCTCATTTTTTTTGACCTAACTAACAATTTTAAATAAATATTTGGTGCACAATTTCAGCCCGCTGAATTTTATAAGCACTGAGGAAATTGGCTTAGAGTAATTCATGATAAGTACAGTTTGTATGGGAGGTGGTAGAAGGAGGGGGACGACACGCACAATTTTTATATGATAAATTGATATTATCATGAAAGTAATATATTCTGAATTTCAGGCCAATACCTTTTATACTTTTTGAGCAAATCCGTTTATTGTCAAATTGCGTAATTGTGTCATTTCGTATGGGAGGGGGTAGAAGGGGTTGAGCGATTTGGCCCGTTCACGAACTTGACCTTAATTTTTTGTCAAAAACGACGTGTACAAAATTTGAACTTTCTAGCTCAACGCGTTCTCAAGCTAGAGAGCGCACGGACGGACGGACAGACGGACAGACGGACGGACGGACGGACGGACGGACATCCGGTTTTGAGATTTTTGAGTGATAATATTAACTTCTGTATCATTCATTTTTTTCTCCGAGCCTTATTTCTTGGCGTTACAAACCTTAGAGCGAACTTATAATACTCTCAGATTCCATCTAGAGTATAAACATTTAGATAGCAACTCTAAATGCCTTTCACTCCCCATACTAAATTTCTTAAATTCAAAATAGGCTATTTCAACTAGAGTATCGCATCATTGGGCTTAACGCCCAATCGTAGTCCTGTTATGTTACTTTTAATTATACTCTTGATGAAATCTGAGAGTATATTGTGTTTGCTTTACCGTTTGTAACGCTAAGAAATAACGCTCGCACAGAGCCGCCAAGGGTACAGAAATATTTGTTGTCGCTCAAAAACCTCGATTCCGAGTGACCGTCTGTCTGTCTGTCTGTCTGTCTGTGCGTCTGTCTACAGCATAACTCTCGAAAGCTTTGACCTATAGGGCTAAAAAAATGTTTGTGTCAGTTTTAGCAAAAAAGTAGCTTTAAGTTCGTGAATGGGCTACATCCCCCCACTCCTTCTACCCCCTCTCATACAAATTGCATGAAATTTCGAAATATTGAGAAATTGATTTTTCTTTGAAACTATTTAAGCTATCGACTTGAAATTTAGCCCAAAATATAATGATATAGATGTCATTAATATCACGAAATATTAAACCGATCCCCTTACTCCTTCTACCCCCTCCCATACAAATGGACAATTTTGAAAAATACATATTTTCGATTTTCATTGAAACTAGTAAAGCTGAAAAGACGAAATTTTGTCAGAATTAATTCTACTATAATTTCAATTTATTTTAAAAATAATTATTAACTTCACCATACTCCTTCTACCCCCTCCCGTACAAATTTCACGAAATTTTGGAATTTAAATTAAATTATTTTTCTCTGAAACTGTTAAAGTTATCAACTTGATATTTTGTATAAAGTATAAAAATAGAAATATTAATAACGCTAAGAAAATTTGTTTTGATCCGTACACTCCTTCTACCCCCTCCCATATAAATGCATAATTTTTGTTAAATGCATTTTATCGATTTCCATTCAAACTAGAAAAAATACAAACTTCAAATTTTGCCAAAATTTGTTTCTTAACAATTGAAATAAGTGCTAGAAAAAATTATCAGCTCCGCTTAACTCCTTCTACCACCTCCCATACAAATATCTCTATTATAAATTCAAGAAAATCATTTCTCCTTCAAGTATATGAGAGCTATCGACTTTGAAATTGAATCAAAGCATGGTGATAAGGATGATGATAAGCAGTTTCAAAATCATCTTAAACGCTCCACTTTCTCTGCCACCTCCCATACAAGTGCCCAATTTCAGGAAAACTATGACCAATTTGTTTAAAAATAATGAAAACTAAAAACTTTAAATTTAGCAAAAGACATTTTGCTTGTCATGTTCGGTATCATATACGAAAAATACAAACCTCCTCCTCTACTTCTATCACCTCCCATGCAAAAGTCTCTATTCACTATTCGAAAGAATTTGAGATGACTTATTTTCCGGTATATTAAAGTCTTTTCTATCTCATCTAGAGTATCATATGATTGGGCTTTAAGCCTAAATTTTTTTGCGGTGAAACGTAGTGAAACTAGAGTAGTATTGTACTCAGATCGGTGAAATGCATTAGAAATTTCATGTTCAACGGCTTAGATTGATCAAGAAGGATGGAGCTATACAGCTTCATGACAAAGCAAGGTCACATGTATCCACATGTAAGGTCCATCCATAAATTTAAAAAAGTTGCAGTATGACACCCTTCCTCATTCACCATGTTTAACAGTCTTCTCGCCAACCGTCCACTACTTTTTAAACATGTGTATCATGTTATTTCTTAGCGAACAAACAATTTAACAATGAAATTGCCGTCAAAAATGGTTTTGAGGAGTTTCTTCAGTCTAGAAAATCGGATTTCAGTGAAATCTCTTTGGAAAATTGCATTCCATCTGCTGGTACCATTTTGATTAATAAAGTCAAGTGTTGTAAGAGTGTCACACAAATTTGGCAAGAAATTCTGTTTTATTATTAACTGTTTTGTTTGTTTATTAGAAAATCGATCCGGAAAAAAAACACAAATCCGAACCACCAATTTTCGTTCACTTGAGAAAAATTTGCACAGAACCCAACACTCCCGATTGAAACATATATTTAAATAGTAATGTTAGGAATCGCTTGGTTAAATATGGACCTCCAATTTTTTACCCGATTTCCTAACTTCTTACGTTTATTTTATTTTATTTATTTATTTAAGGACTTGATGAACAGAAAGTAAAATATTCCAATTATACAAGAGGTCCAAAACAAATATAAGTGAATTACAATATTAATAATAGAAAAAACGAAAGTTAAATTGAAATTCAATATATGTACAAAGTTATTTAATAGAAAACTTGAATTTTAAATATGTAGACTGAAGTCATGAAAACTAAGGCAAGATTGAATGAACATTCGAGGCAGCCTGAGTAAGACAGAGTGAAAATATTCGTTCAGCCGCGCATGTGGTACAACGAATAGAGTATGTGATCTAGTATTACTTATATTAGAACGCAATTGAAGTTAACGTTGAAGATTAGTATTGAAAACGAAATTTACTTTAAATAAAAATAACATGTCAAAATAAATTCTTCTGTCCTTTAAACTAGTTAGGCCAAGTAATTGTAATCGACTCTTGTAGCAAGTGTCAGATAAGTTCAGTTTTCGGAAAACAGATTTGGTAAAACGTCGTTGTACTGATTCCAATGCAGTCTCAAGATATTGGTAGTGAGGGTTCCAGACAACAGAACAATACTCTAGACGAGACCGAACCAAACTATTAAACAAATTCGTATAAACATGCATATTATGGAAAGTATGGGCAGTTCTTAATATAAAACCACATAATCTAAATGCGTGTTTGCAGACTTCGACTATGTGGTGATCAAACCTTAATCTGCTGTCAAACTTTTTTAGTACTATATACGTTGGATAGTTTATAGCGTTCACCGCAAGACGTCGGACTTCTCACCAAAGTGCTCACGATCCACCGTACGTGTACACCCAGCACACATTAACTCCCTAACGCTTGAAGATAGAAAGTTCAGTTTTAGGGGGATTAAAAATTGGTGACCTCAAGCGGACCGAACTTTTGGGAGTGAAGGTCTCAAGTGGGAGGCGGGGTGAGCGCTAGAGAGAACTTTCTTAAATAGGATACTAGCTAGAAAGGTGAAAATCGTTATACATATAGAGGGGTTTGTGCGATAAACTTTAAACATAATTTAATTTTTATATCTAAAGGGGTGGAGCTAAAAACTAATTATCGGCTGATTTTTTTTTTCTTACATGAATATGACATATCTTCGGAATTACTTAAAAAAAGTTTATAATTGAGGACCATTTTGGTGGCGCATGTAAATCAATCAAAAAACGGATGTCGAAAATTTTCCCGATTACCAAAATTTCCAATTATTTTTTCATAATACGGGAGACTAAAAAAATCCATCTGTGTGTACGCCGTACGTGCACGCTTCAAAGGCTCATATCTCTGAAATCCCCCCCAATCAATCAAACTCCTGTTAAGACTCCCTATAGGGGCATAGGACAGAAATAGTTTTCTTCCACAAGGCGCGATTCTGATCATCGGCCTTAGCTGTTGCCAGGAATTGTTTATTCCTCTGGCATCCTGTTCAACTGCTCACTTCCAACTCAACATCTTCTTTGAAGATTACAATCCAAAGCCGAGATTATTTGGCGATGTTTCGCTCTGGTTTCCTCAAAGTGTGACCAATCCATTACCACTTCCGCCTTTAAGTCCCAATGCCTATTTTAGTCAATTCAGTTGAACTCCAAAGTTCGTCGTTGGAGATCATTTCTGACCAGAATATCCCTGTAATGCGTCTGCGGCATCGGTTCACGAAAGTTTGCAGATTCTTGGTGAGTCGAGCGGTCACTTTCCACGTAGTACAAACACATGACAGAAAAGGGAAAGGATACCGAAGACCTGACGAGCTTTGAAACCTTTTTATGTATAGAAAATTAATTCTTAGGTGGATTGTACATTGGGTTAGAAAATTTTCTTGCCAAGATTTTGCGGAGTGTGGGTTGAAAGGAAGGGACGGGGAAAGATCTACGGTCGAAAGCTGCGGTTGCTAATATCTCTACTACATACAGAGATAGAAAGCTGGAACTCGGCATTAGGGCATATTAATTTATCGGGAGAAAAGAAAGAATAAACAAAATTCCTAAAACAAATTGGAAGGCGTTTTTTTTTCTTTTTTCAAATGATTTGGGATTCCTTAACATAAGAAGTTTATATTTTAGGAGCAATTAAATGCAACATATATCCACCAAAATTAACTAAGATGGAGGTCAATACCTGTGAGGGGTACAAAGAAAAACACAAAAATTAATACTATCTCTTAAGCTATATAATTAAAATATATATTGAGATATATTAGCGAAATATGAAAAAAAATATATATGTATATATATAAAATTTGGTCATTACGATAAAATGATGTGGGAGCATTAAAAAAAGTGTACACTTTTTAAAATTTAAAACCGGAATATCTCAAAATTGAATACAGATCTTTAATTGAAATATTATCACAATGTACTACATGATTTATAGTTTTAAGTTAAGTGGGTGTAAGTGGAGGGATGCAGTGAGCTCAAATATCGAAAAATGCTGGTAACTTTTTTAGTACGCTGGTAAAAGATACGAAGTTCAAACTAAGCTGATTCATGCATCCATTTGATGTATACATATAAAGAAAAAATAATAATGTTACATTTCAGCTGTAATTGCTTATAATGTACCACTTAACACTGAGTCGAGTAAATGCGACCGTACGAGTACTATAAAAAACACCTGCATGAACTTGTTCAGGATGTTCAAGGTCTCAACATTCAGTAATGAAAAACACATGCACCCAGCAAGTAACTAGAACGCACGTTCATCGAATGTTCAAGACCTTGAACATTCAACCAACCAACAGCAAATTACACCGGCAATGAAGTAAAGCAGCAACAACCACACGCTTGGGATTGTACGACAGGGAAAAGACTCAGATAACGAAGAAATACTTTAAAGAAAGAAACAACAACTACACGGTCAACAGGCGGAAACTTGAAAAACGAGAAAATACTTTATAAACACCTGTGAGTTCTTTACCAATAAAGCAACAACAAACACATATATGCTCGGCCGACGGGAAAAGAATCGGGCGACGAGGCAACGCTTCATAGAACCAAATTACTGCTCTCGGTCGAGAGGGACCGGCGCTCGATCGAGAAGGAAAGATTCACACGACAAGGGAATGATTCAGCCAAACAAAAGCTATATGATGATGAACAGTCAGTGCGGCTTGAAGCGAGCGACGAATCAGTGAATATTTAGAAAGCTAAAAAAGCAAGATTGAAAGGCGATAAGTTGTAAGCGGTAAAGTTTCAAGTGAAAAGTGTAAAGCGATTTAGTTGAATTAAAATAAATCTTGCGCTTAAATTAAAGTGAACCTGTTAATTTTATTTTTACTTGAAATCCAGCGATCCCTTGTGCACTTCATACATTTTATACATTCAAATTTAAGATATTAACTGGTCTAATACCTTTGAAACATTTATCCCCTCCCATACAAAAGTATTTTTCATAGATGAATTATCACCAACACACCATTTTGTCAGTTTCGAAATACATATTCAAAACAAAGTTGTATCAAAAGTTTGAAGTCCCCTCTATCTTTCTTCCCTTTTTCTTACAAAAGTAAGATTTCAACCGATTTGAATAAATCACCGAATAGTCAACAAATTAAAAGCTACGAAAAATTAATTCATTCATCCCAAATCTTACGATATCCCCAAATTCTCTACATCCTCCCATACAAATGTATGGTTTCATAAATATATAAAATACATCAAATTTCAAAGAACTTACATCGTCTATAAAAGTAATCTTCTATGCAATCAATTAAAAAATTATTATTATCCACCCACTCCCTGTCCGCCCTTCCTCAAACAAACTCATACTTGCATAAATAAACGAATGAAATATTGATGAAGCATCTGATCGTAATCGCAGCTAAGTGTTAAATAATTGACAACAGCCCTCACTTAGTTTTTATTATCCATCCTAACCTGAATATTGAATTTCCATGCATCCTCAACTTGTTCCAAGAAGAATAAAGTTGCGCCCGACTTGTTGGCAGATATTTTAGGCTAATTTAGTCATGAAATATGAAAAAACAAAATTTCAGGGTAGCAAATTTTTTTTTTCTGTATCTTACACAATATAATTTATTTCTGGAATAATAAAGTAAAATAGCATAAAACTATTTTCTTTTTTTATACCTTTTGTGTATTAGAAAATTTAGAAGAAAAAATTAAAGCCTCTGAAAACAGTAACAGTGATTTTCATTGATTCCAACCAAATAACCAATTTTCACGTGATTGAGCATAAATTAATAAGGCGCTACTAAAAGTATACACAAAACTCTTCACTACACTGAACAAAATACCGAAAATTATTAACACGCAACCATAATTATAACCGTTATCCATAATTACCATCTCATAATTAATTATCCGTTACATTCTAAGGACTTTCTTATATCGTTCGAGCTAATTAGCATCTCAACACAACTAAATTGCTTCGAACAAAAAATAAATTCACCATTATAAAATTTAATTAAAACACGAAAGGAAATAATAATAATAATGTCCCTACCCTGAATTGCAATAAATTTAATTATTTACTTCCATCTTAATAGAAATTTATCATAAACATGATATCGATATCCTCTCGGCATTCGCGGTTCTTTATACGGAATTGTGCCCATACGAGATGAGTTTCTATCGCCTTAAAACATTTTCGCCGTAGTTAATAAGAAAATTATGTTCTCGCTCCTAACATGCTAATAAAGCATAGAAATAACTTTTCTTAGTATTTTTTTTTAATATAATGGGGATTTTATTATAAAAAGTGTTTTTTTTATCATATTTTAGTTCTTTAAGATTTGCAGATTTTCCCTCTTCGAGGTATGCAGATATCACGCCGCTCTAAGAAAACCATTCATCCGGGTGTTGGGGAAAAATTTATTTATCGTGTTTTTTGTGCAAGTATCGGCTTTCTTAACCGATAAATTCACTTATCTTGTTAAGATACTTTTCTTATCCTTCCTTCGTTACCTCTGTGACTAATTGATGCCGATCGTTTTACACTATATTTTTAGTGCTAGGTTTTACTAGTTGTTATTTTTTGCGATGATATAGAGGTGAAACGGAACGAAAGAAAGAGTTCGTAGATTATGCAATTAGGGAAGTCTTTAATAAAACGGTGTAAAGAAATATTGTCTCTTCCGCGAGATGATGGGATATGATTTCCTGTGATTAACGAGATGTGCTACTGATTGCGGAGTGCTTCAAAATTGATTGAGGGATACAACCAACTTTTATTTATTTAAATTTTTTCACATATAATCTTATCGAAAATGTGTTAAAATTACCCATCCAACACTCGAAATATACCTCGATAACCCCAGTCTAATCTGTACCACCTACTCTCAATCGAATCTTATAGAAAGTAAAATATCTAACTATCTCTAAGACCCAAACTGCTGGACAACACCCGTGTTACTTACTACTTCCTTGCTGGCTAAGATAGGTGAGTGCCATTTATCAATGACTTAAGTATGCCGCCCCATTTTATTGTTTACGTTTACGAGGAGACAGCTCACGCTTATCTGCGAGGCGTATCATTAACTTCTTTTAAGGAATCTTCCTCCTAGCTACACAATTGTGCCAGGCACTTAGCTGGTGGTGAGATCAGTCGCTTGGGCCCATTGTGCTCCCGGTATAGAAAGCGTGGGCAACATTGTATTCTGTTGTTGTATTGAACAAACCAGAAATTCTTTTACGGAATTTCTGGGGCATCGATTATGCCAACCCAATGTGTGCCATTTTCATTTCCAAAACCTTAATGGTGTCTGCGATACTTTGGCATTGGATTCGCAGCATTTATCTTGGCGCGATAGGTTAATCTTATGCAGCGTGAGTTAATTGTTAAGCGTTTTGTCTGCAGTGTGTCTAAATGCATGAGCTTTGTTACCTTTCAATGGCCTTATTTTGAAATCTCTATATTATGCTGCTTTAGCTACTGTTCTGGAAAATTACTTAAAGATATAAGCTATTCCTGCATTTAAGGTTGGGATGTGTTTTGTACGATGAAGTGTGCGATTTGCTATTAAAGGCTTAACATAATTGGATTAGAATTGTTGCGATGAATATCGGAGCTAAGTAGTCCGTGATACATTATAGTCCAAGAACTTACAAGATGTTGAACATATGGTTTTCTCTATTGAGATGTTGCTAATTAATTTTACACTTTTCGAATAAAATGAAATTTCTGTATAGAAAATCTGAATCATTTCATTTCAAAATTTCTTACCCAGCTTATCTGTAGCATGGCAACAGATGATACTCGTGTACAACTAATTCTACCAATTGCACTCTTACCGCACCATGGTGATCTTAACTTATTAGGTGATAAGAGAAACGGATACATTGTTTCGCAGTTGGGTAGATTGAACGATAATGTTTTAACGATGAAAAATGTACTAGAGTTGGAGGTTTCATAAAAGCTTTTTCGTGCAAGAGAGCCATTTTCTGGCAGCTCTGAATTATACAAAATCTTTGAATCGTGATTTAAAAGCCCAGCTATGAAAGACGACTTGCAAACGATTCCAAAACAGGACTAAGGACCGTTTTTCTTGTTTTGTCGCCTTTCTTGCAAAATTTGATTGTCTTTTAAAAATAAACTATGAAGACGAGCTAAATTATGAATTAGCTAAATTATAATTAGGATCGCTATGTGTCAATGCATAAAACATGACCGTTTAATGATAATTTAGGCCCTAATTATAATTTAGCTGCGCTATGTGTCAATGGTATTACAGGTTTTAGGCTTGAGCGAGGTTAGGAGGACAGGATCAGCAGAAGACCGAACCTCAAGCAGAAGCACCATCCATTTAAAATTATGTACCGATCATCCTAACACCGAGGCCGAGAAACAGTACAACTAGCTGGGAACCAATCTCGGAAAGGATTATTGTCATCAAATTTAGGATCATGATCAGAAACGTCTTAATACTACATACCAACTAATGCCGCAACATTTGATGACAAGGAACAGTTGTATGGCCTACAGAGTGCCACATTCGAGTGTGTTCCACGATGTGACATTGTTTACATATGAATGCTCCCGGCTGGCTCTATAATACTGGACTAGGACAGGCCATGGTTACCATTGGCTTGTGTTTCGTGGTAATGGATAACCCCAAGAAATATTGAAGTTCATATAAGTAAAGTTCGTCAAGCATACGGTGTTACTTTCCGTTTCTTGAGATTAAGATAAATTCACAACTTCGCACGAAGCTGCTAGATTATAAAGCAAAATTAAATTAATTGGTTTTTGCCCAAGGGTGACGACATTTAGGGAAAATAACTCCCGCTCAATATCAACTGAAAGCGTTGACAGAGCTTTTCGCAGTGAAATTCTGGAATTACATTAACCCTAGATAGCTGCTTGCGTTCGAACCCATGTGCATGTACTTGGTTTTACGCAAATTTATTTTCAATCCCGCCTCTTTGCCTTTAGAATGCAATGAGCGAACATTTGACTCTAAGTCCGAACGGTTATGTGCAAGCAAACACACGTCATCAGCATAATCAAGGTGACTTAAGATGTTAAATAGTCTCCATTGAAGACCTTTACCTTCCCCACCTTCCACTGCAGCTTTCAAGATGTCATTTATTACCACCAGAAACAGGGCTGGTGATAATATGCTTGTGTGACACCCGTTTGCACAGAGAAGCTCTCGGACAGCTCTCCTCTATGCAAGACGCGATATCTTGCATCTTCGTAGGATTCTTTAATCATAGCTATGACCTTATCTGGAATACCTCTCCTACGCAAAGCATTCCATATGTAATCTCGCTTAACGCTGTCGAAAGCCTTCTCGAAGTCCAGAAACATGAGATGTATGGTATTGGCGAACCCATTTCGGCTGACTGCTCTAATATTTTCCGTAGGGTATTTGAGTGGTCGGTACAAGACGACCTTTTACGGAATCCAGTCTGATAAACTTTGAGAATGCTCTCGACGACATCACTAATCCTATTGAGAATTACCTTAGCCATAATTTTTGATACGGCAGTAAGTAGACATATACCACGCCAATTTCCACAACCCCGAAGGTCACCCTTGTTCGAAATGACGCCCTCCTTCCATTCAGTCGGGTATCTTCCTTCAATTCACACTTCAGTAAGGAGTGGGAGGAGTATATCGGCTGTTATTTCCGGGTCCGCTTTGAGGAGTTCGGTTGGTAGTCCGTCTATACCTGGAGCTTTCCTTCCCGCCATTGACCGAATGGCGAAAACTATCTCTTCCTTATCTGGGAGATCGTCCCTAATAAAGGATTGTTGCGGTTGGATGTTTGGTAGTTGTTCTGTTTCTGGAATATCTTCCTCTGACAAGATGTTAAAAATATCAGAGAAGTATTCCTTCCATCGCCACAACTGATGTTCACTCATATTAAGGAGAGTTCCGTTTACATCTCTCACCAGGTGGTTGGCGGTGAAATTCCTGTTCGTCAATTGTTTCATGATTTTGAATAGTGAACCCATATCCCCAAGGTAAGCCGCAGATTCTGCCTTGTTTGCCAGATCTTCAATGGCCTTTCTCTTGTCGTGTCTAACAGCCTTTTTAAGCTGTATATGAGCATCGCGGTAGTTCTGCCTCAGGTCGGGCGTTCATTGGTTGACATCGGGTTGAGATATGATTGCCAATTTAGCTTTTTTCCGATTGCCAACCTTATCCCATGTGTCTTGCGACATCCAGATTTTCTCACAGCTTTGCACATATCCCACAGTTTCTTCAGCACTAGTCAGAAAAGTGTTTCTGGTTGCCTCCCAGTTGACGTTCAGTGTGCGCATTTCATGTTCACCCAATGTGGATGACTTTTCGCCTAGAATAGTGGTGTATTCGTGGTTTTTGCTGGGTTCTCTGAGTTTATCTACATTAAGCTTGAGCTTCATTTGAAGAATTTGTGGTCATCGGATAGCTGCTGTACACATTCTCAAGCAAGCAACCATCAAGTGGTGATCGCTCCCAACGTCAGCTCCACGTTTCGCTCGCACATCAAGGAGACATCTTCTCCATCGGCGACTTATAGCCAAACGGTCGACCTTGTTCTGAGTAATACCATCAGGGGAAACCCAAGATGTTTTATGATAACTCTTGTGTGGAAAAAGGGTCCCTCCGATGACCATTTGCCGAGTACTACAAAACTCCACAAATAATTCGCCGTTTTCGGGTCTCTTAATCCAAGATCCTGACGCGTCGACCCAAGGCTCACCATGCCTCCCCATGACGTGTTCTAGTCCAGTGTTGTCTGATCCAACCTGGGCGTTGATATCTCCTGAGATGATAATAATACCACCTCTTGGAACACGTTTGAAGGTGGCACTCAGTTGGCTATAAAACTCCTCTTTGTCACCAGATGTTGCGGTATTTGTTGGTGCGTAGCACTGCAGAATCGTGACGTTTCTGACACTGGTCCTGAGCCTGACGACGATAATCCAATCCAAAATTTATTCCAGCTAATGAGACTGTTTCTCGCTTTCGGTGTAAGGACGAACGCCACTCCATTTTGGCTTCACGTTCAGGGCCAATGTATAGAATAGTGTTTCCACTAGGGTTCGTTCTTCTGCTGATCCTAATTTGATGTAATAGTGCTCCATTTTACGGTCGATCACCGATTGGCAGTGCAAGGACCGAGTAAACCCAGCTCTTCCCCCGTCATTCAATGTTCGAACGTTCCAGAAGCCAATCATAGTCCGTTTTCGAATGAAAAAGTCGTTACCGTAGAATCAGTCCGTATCCGAGGCGCTGTGTCCGTTTCTCGTATCAGTTAGGTCTTAAGATCACGGGTGATAAGCTCATGATCCAGTGAGTGTCCATTTGCAATTTTTAGGGCAAGCAGGACTGGCTCTGGGTGAATTCTACAGCCTCCAAAAGTTATGGTATAAACTAGAAAAAGAAGCCAATCACACAAAATATTGCTATGACAGCGGTACATGGACATTAACTCAAGCATCCAAAATTTACTTATCGCCTGTGCGGGAAGACTTGATGTGGAGAATACGATACAGTAGAGAATTGTATGCCATCTTCGACAATCCAGAAATGTCAACACCCATAAAATTTATGTCATGTGAAACGGATTGATGATGGAAGAATTTACAAACGCACACTAAAGGGGAAAGTCGATGGACAAAAACCAGTTGGAGAACCACGGAATTGCTGAGAGTTTTCTTTTGACATTGGTAGGATTCTTAAACTGAGAACGTGGCCAGTGATCAGAGAAGGATGTAGGTGTAGTATACAGTAGGCAAGGACCGTTTTCAACTATAGTGCCTTCGTAAGCAAGTAAGTATGATATCTCCTGAGAAGTGATTATTAATAACTTGTCGATAATTTGACCAGACCAGCTAAACTGGAAAACTGCCATAATTGCAGTATAGACATTATTATAGCCCTTACACTTCTACATTATCCAAACTCCAGGATAGAAAATACGACATAATACCATAATTAATATATATTTAAAAAAAGCTTTCGCAAAACATAAACGGTGTAACCAAATTTTATAACTTAATTAATCTACCACACGAAAACATTAATTTTATAAACCTATAAAACCAACAAATATTGAACGGCATCATGTAGCGAAAGTAGGTAGGTCAGACGCATTAAGCAGTATTTAAATGTTTTATGAATTTGTTTTTAAGTTACAATTAAAACATATATATGTAAATAAATTAAATCTGTAAAATCCCATTCTTCTATAAACTTGTTTCAATGAAATATTGTACAATAATTTTCTTAGTACCTATCAAATGCTTGGCGCTTAGTAGTTGTTTTATACGTTTTAGTAGCAACTGTAACAAGATGTGCCATACAAAATATAATAATTTATTGAGATCACAAAAATCTCAATTTCATTTAGATTATCGCATAATCAGACTTTATGTGCAAAACCAATGCCATTGACACATAGCGAAGCAAAATTATAATTCAGGCCTAAATTATTATTAAACGACTATGTGTCATACGTTAATTTAGCTAAATTACCAAAATAGTGATCATTTATCAGCTAAATTCTCTCAGCTTAATCATCTCATTTAGCTAAATCCTCTCATTTTTCTCATAATTTAGGCTATAACTATGAAGAATGTACTAGAGCTGGAGCATTTATAACAGTTTTCTCGTTTAAGGGAGAAGATGAAAAGCCATTTTCTGATAGCTTTGACTTATATAAAATCTTTGAAGCGTGATCTAAGCACCCAGCAATGAAAGATGACTTTCAAACGATTCCAAAACAGGACTATGAATCGTTTTTTATCCATTGGCGTCCATACAGGGGGCTAGAATCAAATTCTCGGCCAAATTTTTTTTTTCAAATGATTATATCTTCGAAATTACTAATCATGAAAAATTCATATTTTGAGACCATTAAGGTGGCATATAGATTCACCAGAATCAGCTTAGAAAGAGGCTAATTATTGTAAGGGGATGGTCAGGGGAGTGCAAAGAAAAACACTTAAGAATGAATATTTCGACTGTCTCTTCAGCTATGTAATTGAAACTCGAATCGTATACTAATCTTTACTGGCGAAATATGAAAAAAATATAATATGTGGATATAATAGTAGTTGGGGGAAATGGGGAGCATTTCAAAAATGGCGCACTTCTAAAATTACAAATCATTATTGAGTAGAGATATCAAATCAAAAATAAACTGCCAACAAGTCGGGCGAAACTTTATTATTCTTGCGACAAGTTGCGTATGTGTGGAAAGTCAATATGCAGGTTAGAGTGGTTAGGGAAGACTAAGTGAAAGGGGGTTCATGGGCAGGGCAATTGTTAATTTAACACTATGCGGAAACGTTCAAAAGCTCCAGTACATATATATAATCAATATTTCGTTCGTTTATTTATGCACGTTTGAGTTTTTATGTGGGGAGGGGTGAGGGGTGATAGTAAGAGTGGGTGGATGTTAATAGTTTTTTAATTGATTGCTTGAATTACGTCCAATATTCTCTGTGTACAATGTCAGTTTCATAGACGAAGTTGGATAGAATTTTCATAGGATTCGGTGTATTTTACATTCACGAAACCAACATTTGTATGGGAAGGGGTAGAGGAGGTAGGGGATTCGTAAAATGTGTGACGCAATTTTATTTCCTTTCTCTTGTAGTGTGCTCGTACAAAATTTCAAGTTCGTAGCTTTTAATTTGTTGGTTATTAGTTGATTCAATGAAATTGGTCGAAATGATACTTATGTATGGGAGGGGGTAGAAGTGCAAGCGCGATTGCAAAACTTTGGAAGTAATATCATTTAAATTATTTGTATAAGTTCTTGCGCAAAATTTGAAATTGATAGCTTTTAAGAGTTAGCTGATAACTGATTTCTTAAAAATGCTCGAAAAAATAATTTTGTATGGGATAGGGTAGAAAAGGTAGGGGAATCGTAAAATTTGTGACGCAATTTTCTTTTCTTTCTCTTTTAAGGTTCTAGTACAAAATTTCAAGTTCGTAGCTTTTAATTTGTTGGTTAGCAGTTGCTTCATTTACATTGGTCGAAATCATACTTTTGTCAAAAATTTTTACGCAGTTCTATTTCATATATTTTCAAAAGATTTTGAGCAAAATTTCAAATTGATAGCTTTTAGTAGTTAGGTGATAATTAATTTCTTAAAAATGGTCGAAAAAATAATTTTGTATGGGAGGGAGTAGAAGCTTTCAAGGTATTCGACCAGTTAATATTTCATTCTTTTAGAAATTTTTTTTAATTGCATTTCCCAAATTTTTAAGTTTCTACCTTCAAATTTCATTCAAAAATTTTCAGTTTATGTGGTTTTGCATTGCACATGAAACACCTTGCGCACGGTAGACCAGGGGGTCGGTGCATAAAAATTGTGGAATTTTTATTATTTTTTCTGTATGTACAATAAATAGATGTATCCACTTGGAAAATTTAAATTTTGTATCTGTCACCAGAGCCCTTAAAAATTCGCTCAAAATTTTCGACATTTTTGGTTACCACCTCCCTCTCCTTACACTTCCCGACGTAAAATTTTTACCAAATTTAACAACTACCTAGTTCTACAATTTGACAAAATTTGAATGTGATATCTGCCCTCAATTTTGAATAATAACGGTTTGAAATTTTGGAAAGTTCATCATTTTTGAGATCCTCCCCATTTCCCCCCACTACTATTGTGTCCAAATGTTATATTTTTTTCGTATTTCTCTAGTATAGCTTAATATAGCTTTTAAGATTCAATTATATGGTTTAATAAATAGCCGATATATTGATTTTTAAGTGTTTTTCTTTGCACCCCCCCTGACCGTCCCCCTTACAATAATTACCTTTTATCTAAACTGATTCTAGTGGACCTATATGCCACCTTAATGGTGTCAAAATATCAATTTTTTACGGTAAGTAATTTCGAAGATATAATCATTTAAAAAAAATTCGGCTGACAATTGGTTCTTGGCCCTCCCCTCTTCGCACCCCAATGGATAAAAAAATTTAATTATTTTTAAAAGTTGTCCCACAAATCTCTCTATATGTATGTTGAGTTTTAGCTTCCTAGCTGTTACCATGGTTGAGATATTTGAATTCGTATTTTTCGGTTTAAGCACTCCCCCCACCTCCCCCTGAACCCGTACACCTTCCAAAATGGGTGTCCGCCTGAGATCCACAATTAACTACAATCCCCCCAAAAATTAACTTTCTATCTTGAAGGGTTTGGGAGTTAATGTGTGCTGAGCGTACACGTCGGCGTACGGCGGACGGCGTTCAGACAGACGGATTTTTTGCATTTTTAGGCTAATTTAGTCATGAAACGCGAAAAAACAAAATTTTAGGGTAGCAAATTTTTTTTTTCCCAAGTCGATCACAATACTTTATTATTAAAATAGTAAAGTAATTTGTCAAATTGTAGAGCTATTAAATCTTTAATTTAGGTAAAAAATTTAAGTTGGGAGGTGGAAAGCAAAAATGTGGAAAATTTTGAATAGTTTTTTATTGCTTTGGTAAAAGATACAAAGTTCAAATTTTGCACGTCGATACATCTATTTGATATACACTGAAAAAAAATAATAATTTCTTCCAAAATTGTTATGTACCGAAGTGCACAAGGTGTTTCATGTGCAATAAAAAAACACATAAACTGAAAAATTTTGGATGGAATTTTAAGGTAGAACTTGAAAGTTTGCAAAATGCATTTAAAAAAAATCTCTAAAAGTTTGAAATATTAACTGGTCGAATATCTTTAAGACCATTTTTAAGAAATCAATTATCACGTAACTATTAAAAGCTATCAATTTGAAATTTTCCATAAAAACTTATAAAAATATAGTTGTATTCATTTTTATGTTTTATTATTATTTCTTGATTTAAGGGTATACCAATCTCAACATATCCCAAAAATAAATCAACGCATAGTTTAGTTTTAAACTAATTTCATCAGAATTGAACCATTCACACAATTTATGTCATTGAAAACCGGTGAAACAAGTTGTGATTTCTTCCAACCAGATGATAAGAAACCATCTGAGATGTTCTAAAACCTTATTTGCGCACTATCGCTTGCAATTATGTAAATCTTTTCTTTTTCCCGGTAAACGAAAAGGAATAGAAATGTCACATAAATTGCTATGTTAAAAGAAAAATGCTTTAAAATCCTTGGCGATAGAAATGTGGAGAATCTTGTCGCTGCTTAAAACTAGCATAGCTGTTCGCTTCCAGCAACTATAGAAGAGCAAATTAGATGGCAATAGACGAGAAGATCCCTCTATGCATTTGAATATGTTCGATGCCGACATGTCAGTGCTATCTAAAGACAAAAAAAAAAACACACACATGGACATAAAACATAAAGAAGATATGTATGAAGAAAATGCAGACCGAAAAACAATCTTCAGAGATGCTTCTTTTCTGCCCCGGTATTTTGAACTGAGTAACATCTACATTTTTCGTGGGAAACGTAAACTAAACGATTCCATTTCTTGGGACTTTTTGTAAGGGCTTATGCAGTAAGATTTGCTTGAGGTTTTTGTATATGCTACATAATAGCTTCTTGCATTATACTAGTATAGATATCCTTTTCTTGGTCTAGTCTCAAGTAAAAGATACCGACTTAATGTTAGTCGCATTTGAGAGAAACATACGGAAATGTCTTTGTCACCACAAATCAATAAGATTCGAATCACTATCGCTTAGCTCGACAAATCGCATTCTAATTCGTCTAGAGATTTTCTCTACAAAGTTGTCGGGATAGATTGGTTAAAGCGGTTGACATTGGGAACGAATTTCGTATATTGCTATTGGGTCTTGAAGAAAATTGTGAATGAATAGATGGAGCTAAGAGGATTTTCAATGGATTTTAATATGATTTGGACTCTTTAGACAAGGCCAGGGAGAGGTCATTCTAAAGAATAAACATAACAGGCGTAATGGAAAAGAGTTTAATGTACCGGAAAATATGTCATCTCAAATTCTTCCGAATAGTGTACTGTGACTTCTGTATGGGAGGTGATAGAAGCATAGTGGGGAGATTTGTAATTTTTGTATATGATACCGAATGTGGCATGCAAAATGTTTCGTGCTGAATTTAAAATTTGTAGTTTTAATTATTTTCAAAGAAATTGAATAGAGTTTGTAGTGACCCTACAATATTAATAATATACGAATAATAATTATTATTATGAATTGAAATAAGAACGTATTTTGGTTACAACCTGCATATTTAATTTTCAATCCGCACTGTATAATATATCAAAATTCCAGGTATATAATATTTTTCACTCAATATAATTATAATATTTTTGATTTTGTAAGTAGGCTATAAAAACAGATATAAAAATAAGAGATTCATTCGAGAACGTTTGATCTGATAAAAACGCTGTGTTTTATGTCCGAAAATAATAATTAAATAAAAAGCAATAATAATTAAATAATAATTAAATAAAAAGCAATTTATAAATAAAAAGCAATTAATAAATAGAGATTAGAGTTTTTGTAAAGATTATTAACTCTAACATTGGTGACCCCGAAGAATTTAACGTTGCAATGCAGGAGTGCAGCAGTCAATCGTCTCAAGAAAAATTTTTTTCTCAAGAGAAAAGGTGCCGTTCTTGCGAATTCGGCACACTGAATCGGCGAAACGCAGCGACCAGCGGCAGCATCCAAGCGTAGATTTACAGCATACATTTGTGCAAACGCAAGAGTGCCGGACAACAGAAAAAAAAAAAAGAAGAAACATCCAAAGCAGCAACAAAAAACTAAGGAAATATTATAAATACCAATTATAATTTTTCATATCAAAATTATCATATAATTTTCATGTAAGTACCTAAAATTTTGGTATAACAATATATTTTATCAATCAGTGCGTATCGAAAAAAAAAAAAAATATTTTATCAGTCAGTCAAAAAGATTAATTCATATTATTCGGATATATGTACCTATATAAAAAAGTAAAAACTAAAAGGGATGAACGGTTTCTTTTTGTAATAGTGATTGATTGTTAAAGGCAACTAATATTTCATTTTTGTGTGTGTGTGTGTTTTTTTTTATATATAACGAGTTTTGTGTTAATATTAATAATTTTCTTATATACGACGAGTTTTCTGTTTGTCGGTAATTTTCCTTTTCGGATTTTTGATTTTTCCTTTCTCTCACTCTTGATTTCACATCATGGGAATCGAAGACGAAGAGATAAATCAGCCGAATGTTAAAGACATAAGGCAATCATCAAACGAGAATTCACTGAACCCACATTGCAGCAATGCGTATGGGAATGAATTAAGCCCTATGCACGTGCGCTTACCCACTTTCTGGCCTAATAGCCTTATAACATGGTTCATTCAAGTTGAATCACAGTTTGCAATAAGCAGAATAACTAGCGATGCTTCTAAATACAACTACGTTGTGGCAGCCTTACCACACGACGTTGCGGAATCGCTTACTGACATTCTTGAGAATCCGCCAAAGGATAATACGTATCCATATTTAAAAAAAGCAATCATAGATCGCCACTCACTCAGCATTGAGTCAAGAATTAAAAAATTAATTTCAGTGGAAGAAATGGGTGATAAAAAACCATCTGAATTCTACCGCACAATGAAACTATTGGCAGGAAATTCAGGAACAGTTGGGGAAGAGTTAGTGAAAAAACTTTGGGTAGCGAGATTACCCAACTTAATCAATATAGCGCTGATCCCCCAAATGAGCAACGATATGCGGTGTATTCTCGATACAGCTGACAAAATTTGGGAGGCAATGAAAAATAATGATAATGTTGTATCAGCTATTAACATTCGCCCAGAAAAACACTTTAATGACTCCAATTCTGAAAAAATTGAAAAATTGGAGCGAGAAATTCAAGAGTTGAAACAGTTAATAACGAATAAATGTAACCTTAGAACTTCAAGGTCGCCCACAAGAGGTAGAAATTCAACTGGTTCGTCTAACAATAGATCCAGGTCAAGGGGAAACAAATACAATCCAAATGGATCTCTGTGTTGGTACCATTTCAAATATGGAAGTGATGCCAAAAAATGTATAACGCCATGCACATTTAAAAATTCTACCCCATCAACATCCGTTTCAACAAACTAAATAATCCCACTATTCAAGCGGCTGATAGTGGGGTGTTATTAAAAAGTCGCCGCCTATTCGTCAAAGACAAAAATAGTAATTTAAATTTCCTGATTGACACAGGTGCCGATCGTTCTGTAGTTCCACGTAAATTTTGCGCAAATACTACAAGCAATAACTCTGAGTTGTGCCTGTTCGCCGCGAACGGAACAACCATAAATACATTCGGAACTCGACTGATGCAAGTAGATTTAGGTCTTAGACGAACATTCTTACACGTTTTTATCATAGCCAAAGTAAACCAACCCATTATAGGCGCGGATTTCTTGGAAAAATTCGCATTAAACGTTGATCTTAAAGGCAAACGATTGATAGATAGTAAAACGACTTTGCACATAAGCGCGAAGTCTTCTAATACAAATACCCCAACTCCAACAAACTACTCAATGGACAATCCATTCGGTGAATTACTTCGCAAACATCCTTCGTTAACCGCATCTCCGGATTTTACGCTATCGACAAAACATAGCGTAGTACATCATATATTAACAGAAGGCCATTTACCATACTCCAAACCTCGTCGACTTGAGCCAGCAAAATACAAAGCCGCCAAGTTGGAATTTCAGCATATGGCGAACATGGGAATTTGCAGACCATCCTTTTCCCCAGTATCTTCACCGCTGCATTTGGTAGCCAAAAGAGGTAGTGACGAGTTACGACCATGCGGTGATTACCGTAGACTAAATGCCGTCACAATACCTGATCGTTACCCAATACCTCATATACAAGATTTTACCATGAGGCTTGCAGGATGTTCTATTTTCTCTAAAATAGATTTATTTAGGGCATATCACCAAATTCCAGTTGCGGTAGAGGACATTCATAAAACCGCAATCACGACTCCTTTTGGTTTATATGAGTTTCCAAGAATGAGTTTCGGATTACGTAACGCCGGCCAGACTTTCCAGCGTTTTATGAATGAAGTCGTGCTAGGACTCGATTTCGTTTTCGTCTACATTGACGATATATTGATAGCTAGTAAAGATATCACTGAGCACAAAAATCATTTAAAACTCCTTTTTGAAAGGTTATCAAAATACGGTTTAACAATAAAATCAAATAAATGTATTTTTGGAGCGCCAACACTTGATTTTCTTAGCCACACCATTTCCAAAGATGGAATCACTCCATCAGCGGACAGAGCTAAAGTCACACAAGACTACCCGTCACCTAAATCCATCAAACAAACACAAAAATTCATTGGAATGGTTAATTATTACCATCGTTTTGTTCCACACTTGGCCGAATTTCTTGCACCAATATATTCGCACATCACTACATTGCAAAGCCAAATCAAATCAAAAGTAAAACCAACATTTTCCTGGCCTGATGAATGCGAGACATCTTTTCAAAAAATTAAAGACGCGATGTGCAAAGCCGTTTTACTCGTTCACCCTGTCGAGGGCGCGGAGATTAGCATAACGACAGATGCCTCTAACCACGCTGTCGGAGCTGTACTACAGCAGTATCACAACAAAAAATGTCAGCCTTTAGCATTTTTCTCTCGGAAATTTTCATCAGCAGAAAAGAATTATTCCACGTTTGACCACGAGCTTCTAGCTATATTTCTAGCCATAAAACATTTCAAATACTTTGTAGAAGGAAGGTCATTCGTCATTTACTCAGATCATAAACCATTGGTATATGCTATCAAATCAAAAAATGATAGAAGTCCTAGACAGACACGTCATCTGGAATATATTGCACAATTTACAACGGATATCCGCCATGTTAAAGGAAAGGACAATATCGTAGCCGATTGCCTTTCGAGAATAGGTACGGATATTTTTTCGATAAATATTCATTTGGATCACGCCACTTTCGTCAAGCACCAATCATCTGACACCGATTTGCAGAGATTGCTTAATGATCCGAAACGGCAAGATTCTCAAGTAAAAATGGAACAAGTTCCTACTCCACTATCTGACGACAAGCTCTGGTGCGAAACGAGTACCGGAAAGCCTCGACCATTTGTTCCGCAGGCACTTAGACAACATGTTTTTCATAAGCTTCATTCTCTGTCACACCCAGGCATAAAAGCCACAAGAAAGCTAATCTCAGCTCGATATTTTTGGACGAATATGTCAAAAGACATTAAAGCGTGGACTCAATCATGCATCCCATGCCAAAAAAGTAAAGTTAATAGACACACAAAGTCAACACCCGGGAGATTTGAAACACCCGCTGGTAGATTTGACCACATCCATATGGATCTAGTTGGTCCACTTCCCACATCGGATGGAAACTCCTATATCTTAACAATTATCGATCGTTTCACCCGTTGGCCCGAAGCAATCCCTATACCAAACATGTCAGCCGAAACCGTTGCGAAAACTTTCGTAACGCATTACATTTCACGGTTCGGTGTTCCTTTAACACTTACAACCGACCAAGGTTCGCAATTCGAATCAAAACTATTCCGCGAGTTATCAAACTTAATTGGCACTAACAAACTAAGAACCACCGCTTACCACCCACAGTCTAATGGGATGGTAGAACGTCTGCATAGACAAATCAAGGCATCACTCATGGCAAGGTGTAACACCATGCACTGGAGCAACGAGCTACCAATGGTGATGCTTGGTTTAAGAGTAGCCGTCAAAGAGGACCTAAAATGCTCCCCATCCGAAATGGTTTATGGGCAAGCTCTTAGAATCCCTGGCGAATTTTTCGAAAATTCCAATTCATTGAACTTAACAGAAAACTTTATAGAAAGGTTACGTAGTAATATGAGAGATATTAAAGCAACAGAACCACGTTCTTGCGGCAACTCCAGAGACTTTATACCGAAGTCACTGGACACTTGCACCCATGCATTCGTTAGAGTTGACAAAGTCAAGCCACCCTTGAATCCACCCTATGAAGGACCTTTTCCGATAATGAGAAGATTCCGAAAACATTTTGTAATAAATATCAACGGTCGTAATAAATCCATTTCGATCGACCGATTGAAACCGACATTTGGAATAGCCACAACAAATATCCTTAAGGAAAACAAGCACAAACACGAAGGAAATAAAAAAGTAAAATTTGCTAGTCAACTCGTCAATACGCTGTATATAGAATAAACTTCATTTTTGTTTTTATTATTAACAATTAACTTTATTAGCTATATTTTAATTTTAAAAAAATATTTTAATGCTAATAGTTTGACAATTTAATAACCGTTTCACTAGAAAGGGGGTACTGTAGTGACCCTACAATATTAATAATATACGAATAATAATTATTATTATGAATTGAAATAAGAACGTATTTTGGTTACAACCTGCATATTTAATTTTCAATCCGCACTGTATAATATATCAAAATTCCAGGTATATAATATTTTTCACTCAATATAATTATAATATTTTTGATTTTGTAAGTAGGCTATAAAAACAGATATAAAAATAAGAGATTCATTCGAGAACGTTTGATCTGATAAAAACGCTGTGTTTTATGTCCGAAAATAATAATTAAATAAAAAGCAATAATAATTAAATAATAATTAAATAAAAAGCAATTTATAAATAAAAAGCAATTAATAAATAGAGATTAGAGTTTTTGTAAAGATTATTAACTCTAACAAGTTTTCCTGAAATTGGGGTATTTGTATGGGAGGTGGTAGAGAAAGTGGAGGGTTTTATATGATTTTGGTCCTGCTTATCAACATTCTTATAACAATGCTTTCTTTCAATTTCAAAGTCGATAGCTCACATGCGTTCAAAAAATAAATACTTTTCTTGAATTTATAATATAGATATTTTTATGGAAGGGAGTAGAAGGATTGCAGCGACGCCAATAATTTTTTTAGTGTTTATTGCAATTATTACGGGAGAAATTCTGTCAAAATTTAAAGTTTGTACTTTTTCTAGTTTTAATGGAAATCGATTTGCATTTACCAAAATTAACTGATTGCAATTATAATGAACTGCCAAAAATTTGTTCATTTAGCTTAGCTAACTTCAATGAAAATCAAATGAATACATTTTTGAAAATTGTATTGCATTTGTATGGGAGGGGGTAGAAGTAGTGAGGGGATCGGATCAATATTTTGTGATACTATTGATGTTATACTTTGATCCAAATTTCAAGTCGATACCGACAATCGATAATAGTTTCGAAGAAAAATGAATTTCTTAAAATTTCGAAAGTTCATAAAATTTGAATGGGAAGTTTAGAAGGATGTAGACCGTTTACGAACTTAAAGTTACTTTTTTGTTGAAAATTACATACAAAAAATTTCAGTACGATACCTCAAAGTGTTCAAGAGTTATGTTGTAGATAGACGGACAGACAGACGGTCACTTGGATTCGAGGTTTTTGAGCGACAACAAATACTTTTGTACCCTCTGTGCGAGCATTATTTCTTAGCGTTACAAATGGTAATCAGATTTCACCTAGAGTATAAAAATATTGTTACTTATGTTTGAATATTTTTCGAGAATGATGAGGCGGATTTTTTTTTGTCGGGACTAGCACTAGAAAAGTGGACGAGAGCGGTGGACGCTAGTCAGGAAGAGTATCGTATTGCAAAGTATTGTGATGGACACAGAAAAAAAATTGCTACCCTGAAATTTTTTCCACCAAAATCACTTAATTGGGAGGCCAATTATTTTAAAGGGCTTAGGAGGGTGCAAAGGAAAACAATTTAAAATTAATATCTCTACTACATCTTGAGCGATGTAATTGAAATTTGAATCATTCTTTGAGCTATACTAGCCGAATATTAGATAAATACTACATTTGGTCAAAACAGTAGTGGGAATAATGAGAAGCATTTCAAAAATGATGCATTTTTTAAAATTTCAAACCGTTATATCTCAAAACCCCACACAGATATTAAGTTAAAAAATTTTCAGGTTGTAGAGCTACACGATTTTGGTAAAAATTTTAAGTTGAAGTATGTAAGGGGAGGGAGGTGGTGGGCCAAATTGATTTTTTAGGACTCTGGTAAAAGATACAAACTTCATATTTCGCATATACATACATCCATTCAATACATACATTGTGAGCATAAAGTAAGGGCACTTTGTAAATAAAATTACTCTGGGGAATGATATTTCAAATTATTTTTTTTAAGGACAGTTCTAACTGCTTACCAAAAAAAAGTGCCCTTACTTTATGGTCACAATGTATAAAGAATAAATAATAATTTGAGTCAGAACTGTTATCCACCAACGGGGGCCCCTAACCTACACGAAGTGTTTCATATGTCTTAAAAAAAAACACAAAAACGAAAATTTTTTGATTGAAATTTTTATATATGTATAAAATTTGTGAAATTCATTTAAAAAGAAATTTATAAAATCTTATGATATTAACTGATCGAAAACCTTCAGCAGTTCTCCTCCTCCCTTCCTCCTCCATACAAGTACTTTTTCGACCATTTTTAAGAAATCACTTATCGTTAAGAAATTTTGAAGTTTTCCACAAACGCATTTAAAAATACTTAAAACAAAGTTGCATCAAAAGTTTTGAAATTCCTTCTCTCCTTCTACACTTTCCCGTACAAAAGTATGGTTTCGACTAATGTCAATTAAAAGCTACGAACTTAAAATTTTTTTAGGAATACCAAGCAAGACAAACAAAATAATACTGTAGCAAAATCTTACGATTCCTTCACCTAATCTAAATCTAAGCAAATGTATGGTTTCAAGAATATAAAATACATCGAATTTTATAAAATTTAAACAAGCATTTTATACAGAGAATTTTGAACGTGAGTCAAGCAATTAATCAACAAATTATTGGTGCGATCCCTATTATCGCACCACTCCTCCCCCTTTCGCAAAACAATCTTGCACATATAATCGAATGAAACATTGATACAATGTACTGAAGCTATTGATCGTAATCGCGGTTAAGTGTTAAATAATTAATAATAGCCGTGCTCTAGAACCCGTAAGTCATTTAGCCTTCCCTATCCACTTTAACCTGCATATTGACTTTCCACGCATCTTCAACTTGTCCGAAGAATAATAAAATTGCGCCCAACTTGTTAGCAGATTTTTTTTTTTCATCATCAATGGCGCAACAGCCAAAATCGGGCCTTGGACTCCTGAAGTCGTCGCCTCCAATCGTCTCGATCCAAAGACCGCGTCCTCCAGCTGCTAATTATACTCTAGATGAAATCTGAGAGTATTATAAGTTTGCTCTGGAGTTTGTAACGCCAAGAAATAAGGCTCGGAGAAAAAAATGATGAATACAGAAATTAATATTATCACTCAAAAATCTCAAAACCGGATGTCCGTCCGTCTGTCCGTCCGTCCGTCCGTCCGTCCGTTCGCTCTCTAGCTTGAGAACGCGTTGAGCTAGAAAGCTCAAATTTCGTCCACGTCGTTTTTGACAAAAAATTAAGG
Source organism: Chorisops tibialis (assembly GCA_963669355.1). Taxonomy (NCBI): domain Eukaryota; kingdom Metazoa; phylum Arthropoda; class Insecta; order Diptera; family Stratiomyidae; genus Chorisops; species Chorisops tibialis. The sequence continues at coordinate 161,399,173 of OY770263.1, read as the reverse complement.
TCAAGTTCGTGAACGGGCCAAATCGCTCCACCCGTTCTACCCCCTCCCATACAAAATGACACAAATGCGCAATTTGACAATAAACGGATTTGCTCGAAAAGTATGAAAGCCATTGGCTTGAAATTTTGAATATATTACTTTTATGATAAAATCAATCTACCGTATGAAAATCATGCGTGTCCTCTCTCTCCTTCTACCACCTCCCATACAAACTGTACTTGTCATGAATTACTCTAAGCCAATTTACTCAGTGCGTATAAGATTTAGCGAGCTGAAATTGTGCACTAAATATTTATTTAAAACTGTTAGTAAGGCTAAAAAAAATTAGACGATTAGCTTCACCCCTTCTACCCCCTCCCATACAAAATGACACAATTTCGCAATTCGACTATAAATGGATTTGCTCGAAAAGTATAAAAGCTATTAGTCTGAATTTCGGGTTATATTACTTTCATAATAATTTCAATATGCAGCGTAAAAATTATTTGCGTCCTCCCTCTCCTTCCAGCCCCTCCCATACAAACTACACATTTTCATGAAATGCTCTAAGCCGATTTTCTCAGAACATTTAACATTTATCGAGTTCACATTTTGTAATAAATACTTATTTAGCATTATCACTAAGATCAGAAAAAATATTTGATTAGCTTTACTGCTTCTACCCCTTCCCATACAATATGACACAGTTTCACAACTTCACAAAAAATCTATTTTCTTGAAAAGTATGAATGTTACTGGTCTAAAATTTAAGAGATGTAAATTTTATGATATTCTGAAAAAATCACTAAAATCCCCCCACTCTTTCTACCACCTCCTATACAAACTGCACATTTTCACTAAATCTAACACACTAATTTTCTCAGCTCCTATTCAATTTTTGGAGTACGCATTTTGTAAAAACATTTTTATAGCTACTTTAGCATGATGAGGAAAAAAATTAGTTCAATGCTATCACCCCTTCTAACACTCCCCATACAAAATTTCTTGGGATCACAAAAATTCTATTTCATCTAGAGTATCGTTAGATTGCGCTTTACGCGCAATCGTAGCGCTGTTATGTTTTTTAAAACAGATTTGTTGTCTTCATCAACCGAGTCTTCCCATCTCTTTCGTGGTTTGCCTACTGGCCGGGTTACCACTCGCTTTGCCTTTCAGAGCACGTTTGGAGATTCTTCTGTCTTTCGCTCTTCATAGCCAGCGCACTGCAGTTTACGTAGCTTGTTGAACGTTGAAACTTCTGGCTCGTCGTAGAGTTTATATAACTCATGGTTGTATCTTATCCGCCATTCCGTTCCTTCCTTCACAGGTCCCAAAATTCTTCGGAGGACCTTTATTTCAAAAATGTTAACTTCTTTTTCGGAATTTCGCGTTAAAGCCCACGTCTCGCTGCCATAACAGAGCACAGGTCGTATAATAGTTTTATAAATCCGCAGCTTATTGTTCCTGTGCACTTTCTTTTTTCATTATTGGAAGTACCGAATAATACGTCTTATTTGTAAGTATTATCCGTCGTTTGATTTCGTCTGTTTCAGTACCGTCCTTTGCTAGATTAGCCACAAGATATATGAAATTGTTCACACTCCCCAAATTATATTCCGCAATTGTTATATTTGTCTGATAGGCGTTCTACTTCTTGTTTGCGTCATTACTTTTGTTTTGCTTTCATTAATGCGCAACCCGACTTCTTTTGCGGCGAAGTCAAGATTGACAAATACCCCCTTAGCACTAGGGAAGGATCATGCTAGGATGTTAATGTCGTCAGCGTATGCTACTAGTTGGGTGGACTTGAATAGTAGTGTCCCGTTGGTGTCGACTGGGATTTTTTGACCAACATACACTAGTGCCAAGTTGAAAAGCATGGGGGCTAGACCATCTCCCTGCTTTAATCCACATTCCGTTCGAAAGCTGGTTGTGGAATCGATTTGAATTCTCACTTGGGATTCAGTGTTCGTCATTGTGAGTCTTGTTTGTCGGACTAGTTTTGGGGAAATTTCAAAGTCAAGCATGATTTGGTGCAGTGCGCTCCTGTCGAAACTGTCGTATGCTTGTTTAAAATCTACGAAGATTTGGTGCACGTTTGTCTTATATTCCCAGCATTTCTCAAGCACCTGTTTCACCGAGAATATCTGTTCTGTTGTAGATCGTCCGGTTCTGAGTCCGCCTTGGTATTTGCCAATTATTTCATAAGTAAAGGGCTTAAGACGAAGTTCAATTATTTTTGTCAGTATTGGACGTACACAACAATGATATTCCTCTGTAATTTTCACAGCAGAGTTTGTCTCATTTCTTGTAAATTGGACATATAATGCTTTTCGCCAATCGTCGGGTATGATTTCCTCTTTCCAAATTTTGCATATCACGTTGTGCAGTATTTCAGCGACACAATTTCCAACGTTTTTCAGAAGTTCAACTGGTCTTTCGTCGAATCCCGCGCTTTGTTTCGTTTTTGGTCTCATAGGGCTGCTTTGATTTCAACAAGCGTGGGTAGTGTCGATGATGGTTCATCTTCGTCAGTGGAGGCTTCAATTTAAATGTTGTCTGTCGTGATCGGGGATGGAATTCAAAAGATATTCAAAGTAGGGAGCCCGTCTCCTTTTGATTTCTTGTGTGTCACTGATGATGTTGCCCTCTGCGTCTTTGCAGAGACTGGCTTTTGGCTTATATCCATTTTTAAGTCTTTACTATGGCGTATGCGTCCCGCGTATTATTTTTTCTCATGTCGTCGTCCATTTTTATATCTTGTCATTATGGTACTTCCTTTGGTTTTGTCTGCAGGTCTTTTTCGTATATCGCTTAAGCTCGTCTTATTTTTTTTTTTGGCTCGTGTTGGTCGTTCAGTGAAAATTTTGTAAGCCTCGTTTTTTCTATCTATTGCTTTGCGACCAGGTCGAACCAATCATTATTTTTTCGTCGTGCTTGATATCCTAATACCTCTTTTGCGGAGGATTTGGTGCCGTCTCGTATTTTCATCGTTTCATCATTTTGGATATTTTCATATATTGGTGTTAGGTGTTTATTACATGCTGACTTGTAATCCTGCGCCACCGTTTCGTCGTTAAGCTTGTCGATTGATTGAATTTGCGAGCTCTACTCGTTTTCGAATATCCCCGACAAGCTATTCTGCATCGATACTAAGCTCTGACTAGATAGTGATCAGAGTCACAATTCGAACCGCGGAGAGGTCGTACATCAAGTATGCTGGAAGCAGCCCTTTTCTCAATTAGAACGTAATCTATTTGGTTGGAGGTGTGACCATCTGGTGATGCCCACGTTTGTTTGTGAATATCGTGATGTGGGGAGCACGTAGAGCTTACTATGATATTTTTGCTGCTTGCGAAATCAATAATCAATAAGAAGGTTACAACGCAATAGATAGAAAAAACGAGACTTACAAAATTTTTACTGAACGACCAACACGAGCCAAAAAAAAAAATAAGACGAGCTTAGGCGATATGCGAAAAAGACCTGCAGATGAAAACAAAGGAAGTACCATAATGACAAAATACAACAAATGGACGACGACATGAGAAAAAATAAAACGCGGGACGCATACGCAATAGTAAAAGACTTAAAAAAGGGATATTAGCCAAAAACCAGTCTCTGCAAAGACGCCGAGGGCAACATCATCAGTAGATGGGCTTCATACTTTTAACATCTTTTGAATTCCACCCCATTAGCACCGATCACGACAGACAACATTTCAATTGAAGCCTCCACTGACGAAGATGAACCATCATCGACACTACTCACGCTTGTTGAAATCAAAGCAGCCCTATGTGACCAAAAACGAAACAAAGCGCCGGGAATTGACGAAATACCAGTTGAACTTCTGAAAAACGTTGGAAATTGTGTCGCTGAAATACTACACAACATGATATGCAAAATTTGGACAGAGGAAATCATACCCGACGATTGGCGAAAAAGCATTATATTGTTATAGATCTGGCAATGATCTCTCTCAAATCTGCCAGAACTATTTAGAATATTCTTCCAACATGTAGAGGGCTTCTAGTAATTTCTGAAAGACACAAACAATGACACCCGACGCCATCTAGTAACTTCCAGAATAGTCCAGACCCAGCAGAAAAACATACACCAGAGAAGGTTCGAGACCCGGATAAATCCATTATAAATAGCCAGAGCTCACGACAAGGAATCCAGTTACTCAGTGACAGTTTCATGGAAAACACCTATCGGTGTAAGTAAGCGAAAGTGATAGATCGGCAGTGTTCCTGGGTTGTACGAATTAAGTTTTTAGAGCGAATTTAGTGAAGTGATCGGGAAATTGTGTATAAAGTGCAATAAATAAATTATCCTTATATTTTAAAACGAATTGAGTTTTCTTTGGAATCTGGCGAACCCCTAGCTCGCAACAATTGGTGTCAGAAGAGTGGGATTTCAAGGATAAATTCGGGTTAAAAATCGCGAGTGAAATTAAAAATTCTCGGAACGGATAATTTTGTGAGAGCGGAAAAGTGAAACTAAAATTCTCGAACGGACAGTGAGAATTTTGTGAAATCGAATATTCTCGAGTGCTCTAGTGAACAGTGACTTTAATTAGCGAAGTAAAATCGCGGAACTAAAATTCTCGAACGGACAGTGAGAGTTTTGTGAAATCTAATATTCTCGAGTGCTTTAGTGAGCAGTGACTTTAATTAGTGGAGAAAATTTAAGTGAATTCGGATCGCGGAAAAACTTAAAATAATCGGTAGTGAAAATGCCGCGTTATTTAAAGGACTTAAAATTAGCGGAGCTGAAGGAAGAGCTCAGTAGACGCGAGTTACCTACGACAGGGAGCAAGTCTGAACTTGTCAGCCGTATGATCGAGACACTCCAGGCTGAGGGTGAGGATGCAGATAGTTTCGAGTTCCAAATCAAAGAAGCTCGTGGAGATGAGTGTTCTGGTGCAACGGATGCTCTAACACAGTTAATGCAGCAAATGATGAACAAAATAGAACAACAATCAGCGGACATGCATCAGAAATTTGAACAACAATCGGTGGACATTAAACAACAATCTGCGGACATTAATCAGAAACTAGAGAAATTAGACCAGACTTCAAAGGACCTTAACCAAAAATTGGAGCTGCAAAATGATAAAATAGACACCATGGGTAAGGCCATAGAAGAAAATGTTGAGAAGAAACTTCGAATCTTCGAAGAGCAAATTACGGAAAAGATATCCGGGATTGTACAAGAAGTCGAACGCCTAAAAAGGGACTTGGATAACGTGAAAGCAGTCGGAGTCATGAAAGCAGAGCACGTTACGCATAAGGGTTTCAAAGCTCCAATCTTCGATGGACAGACACCGTGGGCTATTTATAAGATCCAATTTGAGGCCGCCGCCAGAAACAACCATTGGAATGATCTCGAACGAGGAACGGCTCTTATATTGGCGTTAAGAGGTCCACCAGCGGAGGTTCTTCAAACGATTCCGCAGGAGCAACAACAAGATTTTTCAACGTTAGTCCAAACATTGGATCTTCATTACGGTAGTGACCGCATGAAAGAGATCTACAAAATAGAGCTGTACAACCGAACTCAAAAGAATGGTGAAACACTTCAAGAGCTGGCACGCGATATTGAACGACTCACACTATTATCGCTGCTCAATGCGCAAACAGAGCAACGCAACGATACAGCTGTTTTCGCATTTCACAATGCTGTACAGGACAGAGAGCTGCAACAGGCGTTGAAATTGGCAGGTAAGAAAACGATAGGCGAAGCCTTGGTATATGGGCTGACGTTCGAAGCTGCCAAGCAAAGCTCACGGAGTAATTATCGAGGCCAAGAAAGAGCAAAAGAGTGTATGTGTCAGAAAGCAGAGTACACCAAACGGAGCGAAAGATTTGGTGCCCCCCGATGCTGGAATTGTGGACAGGCAGGACACTTGAGACTCGACTGCCGAAAAGCGACCAACTATTGTTCCGGCTGCGCTGCTAACCAATGCGAAGATGGAAATCGGGCAGGTAGTTCGTGGTCAAGAACTAGTCGTCAGAGTTCAAATCTTACGCACGGTTTTGATAAAAGACGCCGGAGTCGATCGAAAACCCCGAGTCGGCAAGCTCGATTGCAACAAGAACAATACATCGGGAAAGATCATGGAAGCAAAGATGGACAATCGAATAAGGATCGCGAACGAACGGGTAGAAGTCGTGACGGTCAAGTACTTCATACGAATAATCGTGACAAGACCAAACATGGGAAGCGATATGATCGAGAAGATCGCGAAAGGAAGAATGCGGAACGAGAAAAGGGAAGTAAACGTGCCGCTAAGGAGGAGAATGAGCGCGAAAAGGAAACGGAGAAAGAACGCGAACGTGAGAAGGAAAAAGAAGCCGGAAAAACCATTCGGAGGTTAACGATCGAACCAGAGGATGGATGGAATCAGCGAAAACCTCGTACAAAAATGAAAGTGGTACATCTCGACCGACTAACAAAGTACCACGGTGCCATTGCGGAAATGAACGACTCTGTTCGGGACGAACAGGGACTAAGGAGAGGGTAATGTTATAGATCTGGCAATGATCTCTCTCAAATCTGCCAGAACTATTTAGAATATTCTTCCAACATGTAGAGGGCTTCTAGTAATTTCTCAAAGACACAAACAATGACACCCGACGCCATCTAGTAACTTCCAGAATAGTCCAGACCCAGCAGAAAAATATACACCAGAGAAGGTTCGAGACCCGGATAAATCCATTATAAATAGCCAGAGCTCACGACAAGGAATCCAGTTACTCAGTGACAGTTTCATGGAAAACACCTATCGGTGTAAGTAAGCGAAAGTGATAGATCGGCAGTGTTCCTGGGTTGTACGAATTAAGTTTTTAGAGCGAATTTAGTGAAGTGATCGGGAAATTGTGTATAAAGTGCAATAAATAAATTATCCTTATATTTTAAAACGAATTGAGTTTTCTTTGGAATCTGGCGAACCCCTAGCTCGCAACAATATGTCTAATTTACAAGAAATGAGACAAACTCTGCTGTGAGAATTACAGAGGAATATCATTGTTGTGTACGTCCTATAAAATATTGACAAAAATAATTGAACGTCGTCTTAAGCCCTATACTAATCAAATAATTGGCGAATACCAAGGCGGATTCACAACCGGACGATCTACAACAGACCAGATATTCTCGGTGAAACAGGTGCTTGAGAAGTGCTGGGAATATAACACAGACGTGCACCAAGTATTCGTAGATTTTAAACAAGTGAGAATACAAACCGATTCCACAACCAGCTTTCGAACGGAATGTGGCTTAAAGCAGTGAGATGGTCTAGCCCCCATGCTTTTCAACTTGGCACTAGGATATGCCGTCCGAAAAATCCCAGTCGACACCAACGGGGCATTACTATTCAAGTCCACCCAACTAGTAACATACGCTGACGACATTAACATCCTAGCAAGATCCTTCCCTAGTGCTAAGGAGGTATTTGTCAATCTTGACTCCGCCGCAAAAAAAGTCGGGTTGCGCATTAACGAAAACAAAACAAAAGTAATGACGCAAACAAGAAGGAGAGCGCCTATCAGACAAAACATAATAATTAGGGAATATAATATGGCGAGTGTGGACAATTTCATATGTCTTGGGGCTAATCTAGCAATGGACGGTAATGAAACAGACGAAATCAAACGAAGGTTAATACTAGCAAATAAGGCTTATTATTCGGTACTTGCAATAATGAAATCCAAGAAAGTACACAGGAATAATAAGCTGCGGATATATAAAACTATTATACGACCTGTGCTCTGTTATGGCAGCGAGACGTGGACATTAACGCGAACTTCCGAAAAAGCAGTTAACGTATTTGAAAGAAAGGTCCTCCGAAGAATTTTGGGACCTGTAAAGGAAGGAACGGAATGGCGAATAAGATACAACCATGAGTTGTATCAACTCTACGACGAGCCAGAAGCTTCAACGTTCATCAAGCTACGTAAACTGCAGTGGGCAGGCCATGTAGAGCGAATGGAAGACAGAAGAATCCCCAAACGTGCTCTGAAAGGCAGAGCGAGTGGTAACCGGTCAGTAGGCAAGCCACGCAAGCGATGGGAAGACTCGGTTGATGAAGGTAGTAAAGCCATCTTAAAAATTAACAGCTGGAGGACGCGGTCTTTGGATCGAGACTATTAGAGGCGACGACTCCAGGAGGCCAAGGCCCGATTTGGGTTGTCGCGCCATTGATGATGATGAGAAAAAGGGTGCGAGCTTTGAGCTAAATATGGCATGCTGGGGTTCTCACAGCTATGCTGCAAGTCCAACTACGTCATACTTTTTGCCTACTTCCTGAGACGCACTGCTGTTACTGGCCATTCAGGTTAGCTCCATGTTCCCTCCTCTTTTCTCAAACCGGGCTTGGGACCGTCTATGGAGTTTTTTTTTTGTTATTAACGAGGTACCAATTTTACAATTTTATTTTACTTTCATGCAAAAAAAAATAAAAAAGATATTTAATATTGTCTCTAAATTAAAGGTTCCTTCTTAGATTTATATTTATGGAAAGATTGTGTGTACGTTTTCGCAGGAGATTGGTGAAGTTTTATTTTTTCTGTCGTAGTGTGTGGTGAGTGTAGGTTACGGCGGAAGCTCTGAGCCACCCATGAGATGCTCCTCGGATTCAACTTCTCGGATGTTTGGGTTTTACATACACAGCCCGATCAGGGAAGGACGATACCACAGGTTCCATTTTTCCACCCCCAAAGCTCCTGAGCCATTCAGCTCTATGTGCTGGTCACCTTGGAGAACACCTTTTAAAATAATCTGAGGCAGAATGAAGTCCCCAAATTTCATTCCGTTACAAATATTTAAATTTTGGCAAAAGTAAAATAATTACAACATACAAAAAATATAATCCTTTGTACTTAACCGTATGTAGGGGCCTTACTGCTTCGAATTGATTGATTAAAATACTCGAAATTCAATATCTTAATCACCCGATGAAATATGATAGCTCTCTTCTTTAATAACTTGTTTACTTTTAATTCAATTAATTCAATTCGTTATATCTTCTTGACTTTTTTAGTGCCCTTTTTTTAATTTGCTTTACTAGTTTATATTTGAGTCAATTAATAGCACTTTTGTATTTTTAGTAACTCATATCAGTCGTAGCTTTTGTTACATTTTTGGCGAGGAAAACTTGTTTCAGAAAAATCAGTATAACAAAAAGTTCACTTCCTCAGGGTACCTTGCATTTCAACATCCGGACTAAAAGAATCTCCTGGAGTCTTCTCGTTATTTTAAATTTGGCCGGAAGACGAGAGAAATCGACGGTTTAATTTTTCAAATTTTAGAGGCAAATAATAATATGGCAGCCCTGTTTCGGCGTTTTTCTGCCATTTTTATTACCAGATTACTGGACTTGAATAGTTATTACTTTTGACTATTTCTTGTATTATTTTTATTACTACAGTTATTATTTTTAACTATCGTTATTATTGTTTATTGCCCAAAAAAAAACATTACAAATTACCCTAATCGTACACAGGAACAGCAAGAAAAAAAAAGGGAAATGGTAGATCACGATCTGAGTAAGGGAAGAGCAAAACAAGTTTATTTTAGATGGAGAAAAAATGTACCCTAGGAAAACACTCATTCGCAACAAAATTGATTGCAATGATAATAGAAATAATACCGGCAAAAATTCATTCTTTCTGCTTTGCTAGTTTCATTAAAAATCGACGAAAGGTATTTTATAAAATGTTGCATTTGTCTGCAGTGAGGGAATTGGATTATTGTCCTTTATTATTCTAATAATAAAGTATTGTGATCGACACAGAAAAAAAAATATTGCTACTATGAAATATTTTTTTTCGCGTTTCATGACTAAATTAGCCTAAAAATTAAAAAAAAAACCGTCCCGCCGTATGCCGTACATATGGACTCATTAAAGGTAAAATGTTCATTTTTGGGTGGATTGTTGATTAGGTAAGTGAGCTCCACTACCTAAATTTTGGGAAGTGTCAGGTGGAAGGAGGCGGCGGGAGGAGGGAAAAAGTTAAAAATTTCACTTGCTAATATCTCTACCACGAATGCAGATAGGAAGCTGAAAGGATTGTGGGACAAACTTTAAAAATAATTTAATTTTTTTATCCACTGGCGTCCGAAAAGGGGGGCTAAAACATTGTCGGCCGAATTTTTTTTTTTCAAATGATTATATCTTCGAAAATACTAATCACATATTTTGGGACCATTAAGGTGGCATATATGTATCCACCAGAATTAGCTTAGAAAGAGGCTAATTATTGTAAGGGGGAGGGTCAGGGAGGGTGCAAAGAAAAACACTTCAGAATGAATATCTCGACTGTCTCTTAAGCTATGTAACGCATATTAAGCTTTACTGGCGAAATATGAAAAAAATATAATATATGAACATAATGGTAGTGGGGAAATGGGGAGTAAAATTAAAAATCATTGTATCTCAAAATTGCGTACCGATATCAAATCAAATATTTGTCAAATTGTAGAGCTATATAGTCTTTAATTTTGATAAAAAATTTAAGTTGGGTTGTGTAAGGTGAGGGAGGTGGAAAGCAAAAATGTTGAAAATTTTAAGTAATTTTTTTAAAGCTCTGGTAAAAGATACAAAGTTTTAATTTTGCACGTCGATACACCTATTTGATATACATAGGAAAAAATAATAATTTGTTCCAAAATTGCTATGCACCTAAGTGGAGGTTTAACGTGAACAAAGTGTTTCATGTGCAATGAAAAAACACATAAACTGAAAATTTTTGAATGAAACTTTAAGTTAGAAACTTGAAAATTTTTGAAATGCATTTAAAAAAATTTCTAAAAGTTTGAAATATTAACTGGTCGAATACAAAATTATTTTTTCGACGATTTTTAAGAAATCAATTATCACCTAACTATTAAAAGCTATCAGAGATTTTGCATAAAAACTTACAAATCTAGTTGAAATGAAATTACGTTAAAAGTTTTGAAATTGCGCTTGTCCTTCTACCCCCTCCCATATAATATGATTATATGATTTCGACCAATTTCATTAAATCAACTATTACCCAACAAATTAAAAGCTACGAACTGGAAATTTTGTACGAGCACCTTACAAGAGAAAGGAAATAAAATTGCCTCACAAGTTTTATGATTTCCTTACCTCCTCTAACCCCTCCCATACAAATGTTTGGTTTCGTGAATGTAAAATACATCGAATCCTATGAAAATTCTATGCAAATTCTTCTATCAAACTGACATTCTATACAGAGAATATTAGACGTGATTCAAGCAATTAATTAAAAAGCTATTAGCATCCACCCACCCTTACTATCACCCCTCACCCCTCCCCTCACAAAAACTCAAGCTTTCATAAATAAACGAACGAAATATTGATTAAGTACTGGAGCTCTTGAACGTTTCCGCAAAGTTTTAAATTAACAACTGCCCTGCCCAAGAACCCCCTTTCACTTAATCGTCATGAACCACTCTAACCTGCATATTGACTTTGCACGCATCCGCAATTTATCCCAAGAATAATAAAGTTACGCCCGATTTGTTGGCAGTTTATTATAAATAATTATAATCTAGAAGAAATCTGAGAGTATATTGTGTTTTTCTTACCGTTTGTAATGCTAAGAAATAATACTCGCACAGAGCCGCCAAGGGTACAGAAATATATGTTTTCACTCAAAAACTCGATTCTGATTGACCGTCTATCTGTCCGTCTGTCTGTTCGTCTGTCCATCTGTCTGTCTGTCTACAACATAGCTCTCGAACACTTTAAGCTATCGTGCTGAAATTTGTTGTGTGTCAAGTAACTTTAAGCTCGTGAACAGGCTACATCCCCCACTCCTTCTACCTTCTCCCATTCAAATTTTCATGAAATTTCGTAATTTTAAGAAATTGAATTTTCTTCGAAAGTATTTAAGGTATCGACTTGAAACTTCGTCCTTTTTTTATCTTAAAGCTTTTATATATTGTGGGAAGGTGTAGTTAATTCTTTATTGATTTTATGGCTTTAATGCATTGTAGGGAGCCTGTAACTCGTCCTTTTTCAATCTTAGCACATTGTAGGGAGCTTATAGTCCGTCCAATTTTTAAGGTTTTAATGCATTGTAGGAAGCCTGTAGCCTTTCGACACCTTTTTTTATTCTAAGATTTTAATGCATTGTAGAGAGCCTTTAGTTCGTCCTTTTTTAATTTTAAGGTTTTAATGCATGGATACTGTAGTTCGCCCTTTTGTGTTTTTAAGTTTTTAATGCATTGCAGTTCGCCTTTTTTTTTCATTATAAAGTCTTAATGTTTTGTAGGGAGCCTGAAGTTCGTCCTTTTTTATTTTAAGATTCTAATGTATTGTTGGGAACCAGGGACAATAGGCAACGGCAAAAATGATTGCAATATAATGAAATCGACGAGGAAAACAAAAATAAAGCGACATGATATTAAATTATCAAAATATGTACAAATGCACAAAAACCTGCAAAATTGGACTACCGACGGGGCTAAGAAAATATGGTTTGATTGGCAGGTTTTTCGATTAGACAAGTAGAAAGAAAATCGAGCAAATAATTAACCCCAATATTACATATTAATATATTCAAATTTAAAAATAGAAAACAAAAATATTAATTCAATTGGAAAAAATTGGTTGAAACATATGAAATTATTTAAAGAAATCAGTGATTAACTTTGCATCACATTTTTGGTAGAGCTGCAGTTGAAAGATTTTGACTGCATTTTTCAAGATTGGCGAAAAATTCTCCCTAATACAGTTTAATGCATATGACGATGTTGAATCATTGATATCCTCGCCTTCATTTGCGCAAATCTATGCAACAGATTCATTGTCATTAATATCTATGACTAATGAATCAAAACCCAATTGGAAGACCATAGTTTTGATGTTTGTACTTCAGAGTCCACATTAAGAAAATTTTGCAGCACACTGGTTTCAATGGATTGCGGTATCCCTATTTGATGGGATTGTGGAATCCCTATTTGATGGAAATAAAGATAGAAAACCCATATGCCTGCAGCACTTGTTTATAGTGGTTTTAGTAAATTCAGTTCATACCGAATTTAACTAATATTAAGCATTTAAAACCGTTATGATTTTGTAGAGAGAAGTTTATGCGCATTCGGAGTATATGTGCTTTTAATCTTCTTAAATATGAATCTTAAATCGAGCTTATCTCAATTAAAGGATTTTTCTAAACTTTTTACAAATCAAGACCGCATTCATACATTGCAACAAAAAAGTAGTAAATATTATTCCCCAGAGTAATTTTAATGACAAATTACACTTTTTTGTCACAATGTATATGTAGTTCAACCCTGAAAAGCTTATTATCACATATTTAAACCTTATTAAGCCGTTGTCCCTTGTATCAATAATAAGAGATTTTCCATTGTCAATAATTTGATTTTAAATTCCTGAAAATCTTTGACAATACCTAATGTTGCCATGTGACATAACGATTTAATTAATATGGTTTATATTTTAATGCCTAAATTGCGTAAATTTTTCACACTTTTAAAATATATAGTTTAATGTTTTAGTCCAATTTGAATTCACGAACAGCTGATGTCAAACTATATGACGTATCACCACCGTAAACTCGATTCTGGGCAAGTGTGTCACCTATTGCGGATTAAAAAATCTCAAAGCTCTCTGCAGTTTTCGAACGGAGTTTACGATGTCGTGTGTCGACTAGAGTTATTCTATGAAGGAGAAAGAACAAGGCACTTGAAAGAGTTATGTCAAAATGTCAGATTGGGCGCTTTTTATTTATTCAAATGTATACGTGTAACGTGTCCGTGTAACTTTTTAGTGGTTTTATTTCGGAAATATCTTCTGTTTGCAGAACTTTTAAGTAATGAAATTTTAATTTGATAGGTTTCATGTACAGTTTGCAATCACATTTGCTTATTTATCGCCTGCCGGGAAGTAGATGGACGCTTTTTCAAATTTAACGGAAAAACTGGTTATTATCTTGACCGAACTCTGTTACCAGATGTCTTGTTCTTTGTTCTCCCTAGACTAACTCTAGTGTCGAGATTATAAGTTTGAAATACAATAGAAGAAGCTTTATCTATAGTTCTTATCAAAAGGATCATCGTGTCCTTCTGATACTGAGTTTTCAGTCTTCTAATCCCTGATCCAAAGGTTGCAGACATGAAGTTATATTTGGAGAAAATAATACAAGCTTAACATTATTCAATGACAGGATTATCACAACGTGCATTGTTTAAAAACAAAAATTTCCGCTTCTCTCTCTGATTTTCAAATCCCTTAGGCTACCGACACACGATGCGAGTTAATATATATTATCTCGCTTTTCGATATTACTAGTGTCATTATCCTATACATAATTCGGCCTACTTATAAGTTAATATATATTAACTCGAGGCTTCCGTGGCGTAGTGGGCAGCGTGCTTGCTTCTCAGTTAATAGGTCGTGGGTTCGATTCCCACTCCAGACGGGATTTTTTTAAGCGCAAATTTTTCAGTTGCTACTGGTGAAAAAATTATTCGTAAAAAAATGGGGAAACGGTGTAAAAGTGAAACAGTTCCACTTCAAGAAGGCCTAGATACTCAGTAGATGGTTTCTGTTCGCTTTCTATCATTCAGTCCCCCATAACATCTGCAAATATTTGTCAGTAAGCAGCCAGTACAACTGAGCATTATACCAGCTTCTCCACTCGCTACGGTCGTTCTCACTCCCCTTCCCCAACCTTCCCAATCCCATTCCTTCCCTTCATGACTGTGTTTGTGCACATAAAGGACGAAATTGCCTATAACACAAGTCATTCTGTAAAAAAAAAAATAAATCGTGTGTCGGTAGCCTTAATCCATTTCGCAAATATTTGGGAAGTTGTCTACTGAGTTACATCCACTAGTATGTAACACATCATGCTGTGCTAAAAATTCGGCTCATCTAGTAGAAATTCTTCAGAAAATCAACTTGGAACCAACGGATATGTTAGTCAGCCTAGACGTGGAATCACTGTTCACCAACATCCCGATTAAGGACACCTTAAGTATCATCAGGAAACTCATTTCGGACAACAGGTATGACTTAATAGAATTTTGTTTAAATAATACTTTCTTTTCAGCTCTAGGAAAATTCTACAAGCAAACGGAAGGAGCGGCAATGGGATCTCTAATTTCACCGGTGGTAGCAGAAATTTTAATGGAGGAATTCGAAAAGAACGCACTGGACTCAGCTCCATTAACACCGAAATTATATCTACGGTATGTGGATGACACCTTCATCATTTGGTAACAGGGGAAAGAAGAGCTCGACAAATTCTTAGCACACCTGAACTCACACCACGAGAAAATTAAGTTCACCATGGAAATCGAAAGTAACGGGAAACGGCCATTCTTGGATGTACTCGTAGAAAATAAGGATACGTCCCTAAGATAAGATAGGGAAAATCCTTCGAAAATCCAACATCAAGACAACATTCACTACTCCGACTACTATCCGAGGAATTTTAGGAAACCAGAAGGACAAAAAACCATTGGAGACTGAAGGAGTATACAAAGTACCGTGCGGCTCATGCGATAAATTATACTGAGGAGAAACGGGACACACAGTCCAAACAAGGATCAACGAGTATCAACGAGTATCAACGATGCACACGGAAAAACCAGATACAGTTATCAGCGATCGCGGAACATGCAACGACAGAGGACCATACAATCGATTTCGATAATGGGCAAATTCTGGCCATGACAAATCAGTATTATCAACGAATAGTACGAGAAGCAATAGAAATTTCCAAACATCCACAGAACTTCAACCGAGACTCCGGATACAAGTTATCAGCAGTTTGGCTACCTGCTTTAAAATTTGGTAAGAACAAAATCCTTGACTAATTTAACTACCTGATACTAATTAATTAACCTTAATTAACTAATTTAACCTTAATTACCCTTCCCACACTCAATTAATTCCCCTTTTCTGCACAATAATTCTCTTTTGTAATTGTCGATCAGATTGATAAAGGTCTCAGCAGAGACCGAAACGTCACGAATAATAAAGCGTAACAGTGTCGAATCCGGAAATCTTTTCTTTCAATTCGAAATGCACTGTGAAAACATTCACCAAACCAACAATTTGCAAGCATTTTTTTTTTCATTTTTGTTCTCCACAGATCTTGTCGCAGTTTTGGTTGTGGTCCGATGCTGCAAGTTTTTCGCACACCAATCGACCTAAAACTAGCTCTATGGTTCGTTTAAAAAGGTTTATTTCTATGAAAAACTAAAATAATATTTAGTAGGGTGGTTCAATTCGAAGGTGGTTGGAATACAAAGTGGTCCGATTGGCAGGTTTGACTGTTTATCCAGTTTTGCATTGTTTTGTTATATAATTCATATAAAGAATTCTATTCGGTACACAAATAAACTTTGATTTTACATTTGCAATATTTCATTTTAAATTTTGATTATTACTATAAAGATGTAATGTAAGATTCAAAGATGAAAAAAATTTAATATTTCATTTTGTGGAATTTATTTATACATATATTTTTTTTGTTGTAAAAATTAGAACATTAACTGTGGTAAATCAAACAAATTTTTTACCGTGTAGCTTTCTAGCAAGTAGCTAAATACAATTGTTCTTTATCTTTCTCCAACCCAGGTATTAAGTGAAAAATCCGAACCATTTAGCCCTAGGATACACGATCATGTTTAGCAAAAGAGTGGGTTGCGCAACCGACAATCTTTAATAAGGTAAGTTTACATTGGCAGCTGGTTAAGAGCAAACCAGAAAAATATCGGCACGCACAAAGATTTGATTATCATGCGTAGAAAACTCGATCATACGGTGGTGAAGTGCAGGTGCTTTACCTACGAGCTCGCAGCAAACGCCATACCTGACGGAGTTAGGCTTTCGCGAAGAGGCGGAGACTCACTCTTCTCGTATAGCGAAGAAGCAGATAGACCAGACGTAATTGATTGGTTCTGCGATACGTTTAAGTGGATTATTACAGTTAAGATTGCCAGGTGATTAATGTTATTTCGATCCTACTGATGAGTTCTGCCTGGGCTTGTCGATCGATCGGTACGGTTTGAAGGTAAGTACAGGTAAGATGCACAGCTCGCGCATGGAAAGGTGAAAAGTAATTAACACTTGACTCCGAAGGAACAAAACAGATTGTCCATCGATATTGGAATTAATTTGATGTTTGGAGGTGATTATTCGGATTTAGATTTGCTTCTTATGCACAACTGAGTATGGAGTTGGTAATTAATTTGTATAAGAAAAGCCTTGTGCGAGAAAATTGTCGTATATATAATATAATATATTCATGAATGACATGTTTTGTGGGCTTATGACATCGTTTAACTTCGAGCAGTCGCGTATTGTAAACTCACTAGAATGTTATTATAAAATCTATAGATATAATATGAAATGACCAGGGCTACTATCGCTGCCTATTTATTAATTACAACCATTTGATCTCTTGCTGGAACTGGAATGCCGTTGGCCTGTACATATTTCATTTGGCGAAATCCAAAAAGCTATTTGTAGTTCAGTGATTAGAAATGTTATTTCATCTTCAATGCTAATTGAGTTACTTAATGACTTGGTAGGAAGAACATTTTTTATGATAGTGGATGAATCCTCTAATCTACGTGCCAATATTTGTGCATTTGCATTAATATTATAAAAATAAATAAAATAAAAATGATAACTATTTTTCTGGGAGTTAGGGTTTAGCTTAGTGGGTCGCGAGTTCAAATCCCGGTCGACGCATAATTCCAACACACTGCCTGCTGGGTATACCTTGTTCACCTCAATCTAAGAAAATGAAAAATTCGTAGATAGAGGGTTGTGCGAAGGTCTAACAACCCTTCCACAATGGAAAATGAAAAAATGTTAAGGAATCTGAAGGTCAAGAGTCCGAGGTTCGATTTGGGCTGTAGCGCCATTGTAAAATAGAATTTCTGGGAATAATTGATATATATAATATCTGGTATTTCATTGAATTTAATTATAGCTGTTACAGATTTTTTTGGCTTGGAACCTGATCATACAAATTAAACACTTAATAGCCAATAATCTAAGTTCTATTCGACCAAAATGAGACGAACTACCTCTAACATTTTTCATGGCAAAAAGTAAAATTGAAACTCAGTATGAGCTTCTTTTAACTATTAACTAGAATGATGTTTTTTTAGATGTTATTTTGTAATTTATTTGGTATTTTTAATTTACTTTATTTATTTGGTTTAACACAATTAAGATACAAGAATCTTTTGTTTGCATAATTCCAGCATATTAAACTAAATTAAGTTACACAATTAATTCTACATTAATAATAGTTAATAAAAAAGAAGAATTGAAATAAGAAAAACTCCATTTAATAAGAAAAGATAGTAGAAAAAAAGAAGAAAAGCCTCCCAAGTACACAATGAAGATCATGTAATAATCACAATCGCATTCTATAGAGCAACCAGATACATTATCAGCATAAGGAGAAACATGGTCAAATCATCGCAAACTATAGATATAACAACCTGCAGAGTTGAAAGCTACATATAGTTGATTCCTGCATATAGAATCAGGTCTAAAGAAAGTTTGAAGCCCTTATATAAAAATTGGTATTACTAAAGTTTTTACCAGCATAAGTTTTATATCTACTGGTACATACTGACTAGAGATGTGAAGTTTCGTTACTTTTCGGTGTCATTTCGGTTACTTTAAGGAAAGTAATCGTTACATTTTATTCGTTACTCGGTACTCGTTTTTTAAAATGACCACCACACCATGTTGCAGAGCCATTTTTGCAAATCAGAAATTCAAATAGAAGTAAAAAGTAAAGAGGAAACAAAATTTGTGCTATAATGCAAAAAACATGAATTTAAATAAGAAACAAGTTATTTTTTTAATTACGTTACAGTTATTTGTTGTCAATTTTAGATGTTATAACATTTTAAAATATGTCAAATAATACATTTTATTAAAAAAAAAAAAAACATTTCAGGAAACAGTTCTTGAAGTTTAAAATATTTCAAAAAATATCGATTTTTTTTCTTCTTTTGCTCCAAATGTAGGGCTTTACCTTTACCAAAATATAAAGAATCGCTTCCAGTGCCACATACAGTAACTAAATGCAACAAGAAATCACTTGTGAATCGCTCTTGATTTCGTTCACCTAGTACGTGCACTATCATAATGATTCCAGTAGAAAACACAAACGTAAATCTTTTCAATATTTTACAAATTTTTCTTGTCCGATAAATTTTTCTTCAAAATAAAAACATAAAACGACAATGTGAAGGAAATACCTTTTCGAAATTTTCTTGAACAGAAATCGTTCAAATTAATAAAACAAAATCCCTTTATCACCTCAAACATTATAAAATTCCACAATCTGGTATCACTGATCCCACAACCCTAACACTAGTAACGAACGACTGCCTGCCCTTGCCATGCCACAAATTCACCCAACGAAATGGTTGGTGTGTTGGTGTGAAAGAAACAAAATGAAAAAAAAACATTTAATTTCCCTCCTATGATGTAACGAAAAAAGCAACTAAACGTTACTTTCGGTATAGGTACTTGTTTTGTATCTGGAACGAATACTCGAGTAACGAAACAGTAACGAAACATTCAAATTCCTGTTAAGACCCCCTATAGGGGCATAGGACAGAAACAACTCTCTTCCACAAGGCGCGATCCTGCGCATCGGCTTTAAGCTGTTGCCAGGACTTGTTTATTCCTCTGGACTCCTGCTCAACTGCTCGCTTCCATGTGTTACATGGTCGACCAACCCGACGTCTTCCTTGAGGGTTATAATCCAGAGCCTGTTTTGCGATGTTTTGCTCTGGTTTCCTCAAAGTATGACCGATCCACTGCCACTTTCGCCGTTGAATCTCAATACCTATTTTAGTCTGGCGAGTTGTACTCCAAAGTTCGTCGTTGGAGATCACTTCTGGCCAGAATATTCCTAAAATGCGTCGGAGGCATTGGTTTACGAAAGTCTGTAGTTTCTTGGTAAGTCGAACGGTCACTTTCCACGTAGTACAACCATATAACAACACGGATTTGACGCATGCGTCAAAAACTCGCAGCTTCGTGCGAAGGGAGATCTCTCTTAACCTCCAGAAAGGGGAAAGGATACCGAAGGCCTGACGAGCTTTATTTAGCCGAGCCTCAACATCCTTTTTGGCTCCGCCGTCCATGCTGACAATGCTTCCGAGATAGCAAAAATCTTGCACCTCTTCCACATCCTGTCCATTAAGAACAATCGGTGTGCTTGCGTTCGAACCCATGTGCATGTACTTGGTTTTACGCACATTTATTTTCAGTCCCGCCTCTTTGCATTTAGAATGCAACGAGCGAACATTTGACTCTAAGTCCGAACGGGTATGTGCAAGCAAACACACGTCATCAGCATAATCAAGGTGACTTAAGATGTTAAATAGTCTCCATTGAAGACCTTTACCTTCCCCACCTTCCAGTGCAGCTTTCAAGATGTCATTTATTACCACCAGAAACAGGGCTGGTGATAATATGCAGCCTTGTCTGACACCCGTTCGCACATGAAAGCTCTCGGACAGCTCTCCTCTATGCAAGACGCGACACCTTGCATCTTCGTAGGATTCTTTAATCATAGCTATGACCTTATTTGGAATACCTCTCCTACGCAAAGCATTCCATATGTAATCTTGCTTAACGCTGTCGAAAGCCTTCTCGAAGTCCACAAACATGAGATGTAGTGGCGAACCCATTTCGGCTGACTGCTCTAATATTATCCGTAGGGTATTTGTGTGGTCGGTACAAGACGACCCTTTACGGAATCCAGCCTGATAAACTTCGAGAGTGCTCTCGACGACATCACTAATCCTATTGAGAATTACCTTAGCCATAATTTTTGATACGGCAGTAAGTAGACATATACCACGCCAATTGCCACAATCCCGAAGGTCACCCTTCTTCGAAATTTTCACAATGACGCCCTCCTTCCATTCAGTCGGATATCTTCCATCATTCCACACCTTAGTGAAGAGTGGGAGGAGTATATCGGCTGTTATTTCCGGGTCCGCTTTGAGGAGTTCGGTTGGTAGTCCGTCTATACCTGGAGCTTTCCTTCCCGCCATTGACCGAATGGCGGAAACTATCTCTTCCTTATCTGGGGGATCGTCCCTAATAGAGGATTGTTGCGGTTGGATGTTTGGAAGTTGTTCTGTTTCCGGAATATCTTCATCTGACAAGATGTTTAAAATATCAGAGAAGTATTCCTTCCATCGTCGCAACTGGTGTTCACTCATATTAAGGAGAGTTCCGTCGACATCTCTCACCAGGTGGTTGGCGGTGAAATTCCTGTTCGTCAACTGTTTCATGATTTTGAAAAGTGAACCCATATCCCCAAGGTAAGCCGCAGATTCTGCCTTGTTTGCCAGATCTTCAATGGCCTTTCTCTTGTCGCGTCTAACAGCCTTTTTAAGCTGTATATGAGCATCGCGGTAGTTCTGCCTCAAGTCGGGCGTTCGTTGGTTGACATCGGGTTGAGAGATGATTGCCAATTTGGCTTTTTTCCGATTGCCAACCTTGTCCCATGTGTCTTGCGACATCCAGGGTTTCTCACCGCTTTGCGCATATCCCACAGATTCTTCAGCACTAGTTAGAAAGGTGTTTCTGGTTGCCTCCCAATTGGCGTCCAGTGTGCGCATTTCATGTTCACCCAATGTGGATGACTTTTCGCGTAGAATGGTGGTGTATTCGAGTTTTTTGTTGGGATCTCTGAGTTTATCCACATTAAGCTTGCGCTTCATTTGAAGAATTTGTGGTCGTCGGATAGCTGCTGTACACAATCTCAAGCAGGCAACCATCAAGTGGTGATCGCTCCCCACGTCAGCTCCACGTTTCGCTCGCACATCGAGGAGACATCTTCTCCATCGGCGACTTATAGCCAAATGGTCGATCTGGTTCTGAGTAACACCGTCAGGGGAAACCCAAGATGTTTTATGATGACTCTTGTGTGGAAAAAGGGTCCCTCCGATGACCATTTGCCGAGTACTACAGAACTCCACAAATAATTCGCCGTTTTCGGGTCTCTTAATCCAAGGTCGTGAAGCGTCGACCCAAGGGTCACCATGCCTCCCCATGACGTGTTCTAGTCCAGTGTTGTCTGATCCAACCTGGGCGTTCATATCTCCCGAGATGATAATAATATCACCTCTTGGAACACGTTCGAAGGTGGCACTCAGTTGGCTAAAAAACTCCTCTTTGTCACCAGATGTTGCGGTATTAGTTGGTGCGTAGCACTGCAGAATTGTGACGTTTCTGACACTGGTCCTGAGCCTGACGACGATAATCCTATCCGAGATTGGTTCCCAGCTAATGAGACTGTTTCTCGCTCTCGGCGTAAGGACGAACGCCACGCCATTTCTGGCTTCACTTTCAGGGCCAATGTACAGAATAGTGTTTCCACTAGGGGTTCGTTCTTCTCCTGATCCTGTCCACCTGACCTCGCTCAAGCCCAAGATTTGGATGTTATAGTGCTCCATTTCACGGTCGATCACCGATTGGCGGTGCAAGGACCGAGTAACCCCAGTTCTTCCCCCGTCATTCAATGTTCGAACGTTCCAGAAGCCAATCATAGTCCGTTTTCGAATGCCAAAAGTCGTTACCGTAGAATCAGTCCATATCCGAGGCGATGTATCTGTTTCTCGTATCATTTAGGTCTTAAGATCACGGGTGATAAGCCCATGATCCAGTGAGTGTCCATTTGCCATTTCTTAGGGCAAGCAGGACTGGCTGTGGGTGAATTCTACAGCCCCCATCCCAGAGGGGGATAGTTAGCTCAGGTCCGTGGAGTCGCTAACTCCAAAGATAGTTGCAGGAATTGGTAAAACCTCATACTACAACTACCCCCTTGCGGGGGAAACATTATGACAATTCATTTACTTTTTCGGGAGCTCATTTTGTTACTTAAGTAACGAATATAAATTTGCGGCGGTACTCGTTACTTCGGATTTCGATCGGCAACGAGTACTCATGTAACGAATAGTTACTTTTTTGACATCACTAATACCGACGTGTGTTAAATAAGGTTCGAAGAATTCCATAATTTTTTTCTATACTTGATAAAATATGATCGCACCAAGTAAGGGTGCAGTTGAAAAAAAAAAAAGATTCTTAATTTTTACCACATATTCGATAATAGAGTTGTTGAGAATAACAGCGGGGAAATACGACAAATCAAACTGAGTTTTGTGTATTACAATGCTCGTAGTTTTGGAACAGTTGAGTTCAAATCTTCGTTTATACGGCTGACTGTATCTTTAACCAACCCGACGGGATAACTAAACTCTAATCGCAGTTTGTCAGCGTACATGTTGATATCGCGGTATTTTATGAAGAATGGAAGACCATCAATATAAATAGCGAAAAACAAAGAACCAACAATACTTTCTTGTGGTACACAACATTTTATTTGTAAAAAAGGTGAAAGTTGCTCATTGACGGATACGATTTGTAAGCGGTTAGTTAGGTATGATTTAAGCAAGACGGTTAAAAAAGTAGAAAACTGATAATAGTTTAGAAGTTTGTAAGTAAGGATATTGTGATCAACTTTATCAAACGCCTTGGAGAAAGCAATCGAAGTAAGTATGGTCACACGATCAATGTCCATTTGCACTCTTATATTGTCAGTGACATGAAGTGTGGTGGTGATACAACTATGGTACGGCGTAAAGCCTGCTTCACTGAACTAATGTTATATTTGGCTTTTCAGTAGTTTTTCAAAAACTTTAGTGAGATTAGGTAAGATGACAATTAGTCTTGAGCTGAATTAAGAGGTTTCGTAGAAACAGGAATGATTTTAGATTTTATCCACGCACCAGAAAAAGCTGAAGTAGTGAACATTTTGTTAAATATGAATTTGTGGTGAATACTATCCACACCTAGTGCATCAGATTTGATCGAAAATACAGCATTGTACACATTTAATTCAGTAACACAAGTAAAACTGAACTCATAAGAGCAATTATTGAATTTTAGCTTACGTACGTATTCGGAAAATTCAGCTGAAAGCATTGGCATAGATTTGTTAGGCAACATTGACTTTACGAAAGCAAACGATTTTCTAAGGGTGTTGGCAACCCTGTTTAAAAAGAAAAAAAACGCCAATTCCAACCAAATCGCCATTTTGTTAACTCGTCGTGTCAAATTTATTAAGCCGAAAAAAACGGGATAAAATAGCAAGTAAGAATCAATAAAACATTGTTATTTCAATTATTATATAATCTGTCATTTAGAGAATAAATCGTCGTTCGAATTATCAACGCATTCATTCTTCCCATCCCGTAACGTCAATAGCAATTTTATTCTTTGTTATCGTATGCAAAATTCATGATGGGGACGAAATCAACAAAGAAAAAACGAATGGAAGAGGAGTCGGACGCCGCTGAGGGTAACGGGGGAACGCCAGACGGGGGAACGCCAGCCGAGGGAACGCCAGCCGAGGAAACGCTAAACCACCAACAACTAATGTCTGCGTTATCGGGAGTTATAGATACCCAATTGCAAGCTATGAGCCAGGGTTTTAAGCAGCAATTGGAAGCAATGCAGCGCAGTTTTTCATCCCAAATAGCAGACCTTCAGAAGGACGTCGACAGCCATGTCGTCTCGCAAGCACAGCCGACGTATTCGTCATTACCCATGCGCAGTGCCACCGAGTATTCTTTGACAAGTCACGTTGCAGCACAGCCGACGTATTCGTCATCGCCCACGCATCAATCGTCCGAACAATTGATAGACCCGCTACGTTTTCGCCACATCCATCAGCAACCGATATCGTCTAGTAGCCAAAACATCAAGAATTGCCATGAACAAGTATCGGTAAGCCAATTCAACCCTCTCTCAAATTATCCGCCAGTATCGTCGTTGGCCGGTCAAGTTGACAATATGTGGTCGAAGTCGCCTGTATTAAACAACGTCACCGCATCTCTCAAGTTGCCACACTGCAACACGAATTCGCCACTAAATACTTCGCCATCATCGACTTCGCAGTGTATGACAAGCCGTCAACTGGAAACATTCGACAGAAAATTTTCGATCTTCCAATGTTTAATGGTAAGCCAGAGGATTGGCCAGTCTTTATCAATAATTATAACGACACCACAGCTGCCTACGGTTATAGCAAGTTGGAAAATTCAATGAGGCTGCAGAAATGTTTATCCGGCCAAGCAAGAAAGACTGTCGAATCATTACTAATCCATCCGCAAAATGTTGACCAAGTAATAACACAATTAGAATTTAGGTTTGGCCGACCTGAACTCCTAATTAAGAGCCAAATTGCCCACGTAAAAAATATTCAGGACATAAGCGAAAGTCAAATCTATCGGATCATTCCATTCGCAATTAGCGTGAGAAACTTGGCGACTTTTTTACAGGCCGCGAATGGTGTCCAACACTTAGGAAATCCGACTTTGCTCGAAGAATTGATTGGAAAATTACCGGTAAGCAAACGATTAGAGTGGGCAAGTTATGCCATTAATATAAAACCGTTCGCCACCATTTGTGACTTTAGTATTTGGCTTGATCAGCTGTCAAGACTTGTCACAATGGTGTCTGATTTCCCACCAAATCCTTTTAGCACAGACGAAGGTCAACATCGACAGCAGTCAAAACGCAAAAATATTGTATTGCAGACTGCAGAAAGGCGTACTATCTCTGCTTGCCGACTTTGTGGAAAGCAGCATTTGATGTCTGATTGTGAAAAGTTTGCAAACCTTTCCGTTGATGATCGTTGGAAATTCGCGAAGGAAAAACATCTCTGTTTCTCATGCTTAAGGAGTGGACATGGAACGGCAAATTGCAGAAGCAGCAAAAAGTGTATAGTTAATGATTGCAGACGAAAACATCATCAGCTGCTTCATTCAGATATTAAAACTAGCCAAAACTCAAGTGCCGGTTCGAATACCACGCAAACAGATATAAAGTTTAGCGGAAAATCTGTTTGGGAAAAGGGTCCAAAAATATTATTTCGTAACTTGCCAGTTAAATTGTTTGGGCCAAAGGGCCACATCGATACTCACGCCTTTCTAGATGAAGGCTCACCTGTAATTTTGATTGACTAGAACATAGCCGACACATTGGGTCTCGAAGGTGATTCAAAGCCACTTACGCTGCAATGGTTCGGAAATCACTCAACTGTAGAAAATTCAAGATCCGTAGGTCTTGAAATATGTGGCATGCAATCTAATGCCAAACGATTTCAACTAAAGAACGTGTTCACTATTCGAGAAATGAGTTTACCTGTCCAGAGTTTGAATATGTATGACTTAAACAGTAAATACAGCCATCTTAAGAATTTGCCAATTGTAGACTATACTAATGCCATGCCAAAAATATTAATCGGTGTTGACAATTGTCAATTGGGAATAACAAAACCACCCAGTAGGGTTCCATCAAATGGACCCGTTGTAACAAGAACTAAGCTTGGATGGGTGCTTTACGGTCCAATTGATAAGCTTTTGCGAGACGATGATCAAGAGCCAGTACTTTTGCTGAACCATTTTGAATGCAACAACCTTTGTGAGCAGCAATCCTTGGATAAGCTACATTCAATCGTTAAGGACTATTTTACGATCGAGAGCTTGGGTGTTACTAAATCGGAAAAAGTCTTAGAATCAAAAGCAGATGAACGTGCTCGCGCCATAATGGAAAGAACCACGAAAAGAATAGGTGATCGGCTCGAAACCGGCCTTCTTTGGAAAGCAGATAAAGTCCACTTGCCCGATAGCGAATCTATGGCTATGCGCAGGTTGGTGTGCATTGAAAGAAAAATGTCAAAAGATCCAGTATTTTGTTCCGCTTATAAAGACAAGATAAAAGAGTACCTCGAAAAAGGATACGCGAGAAAGATTCCAGAACATGGTACCTGCCCCACTTCGGTGTTTTCAATCCTAATAAGCCAGGAAAATTGCGACTGGTTTTTGATGCAGCCGCTGAAGTGGATGGGATTTCTTTAAACAGCGTATTGTTGACCGGACCTGATATAAACCAGCCGTTGGCAACAATACTCTTTAAATTTTGAGAGGCAAGAGTAGCTATCTGTGGAGATATTAAGGATATGTTCCACCAAGTCAGAATTAGAATCAATGATCAAAATTCTCAACGATTTTTATGGAGGCAGGGTGATCCATCTAACCCTATAGAAATATACTGTATGACAGCAATGACGTTTGGAGCTACTTGCTCGCCCAGCCTAGCACAATACGTTAAGAACAAAAATGCCTTGGAATTAGAACCACATTTTCCAAAAGGCACAAGGGCGATTGTTGAAAAACACTATGTCGACGATTACGTCGACTGTTTTGAGACTGAAGTGGAAGCCATCGAAGTACTTCAGGAAGTTATGGCCATTCATAAAAAAGGAGGTTTCGAGCTTCGTAACATTGTATCAAATTCGCCAACTGTATTGAAGAAAATCAGAAATTCTGATGTATCAACAAACGATCTCGTGCGGATGAATTTTGATACCGCAGGAGGAAGTGAACGTATTTTGGGAATGCATTGGCTTACACAGAGTGATGAGTTCACATTTGTATTGAAATTTCAAAGAGTGCCACCAGATATATTGACTGGAAAGAGGCGCCCTACCAAAAGAGATGTGCTTAGCCTGACTATGTCAATTTTTGATCCTTTCGGATTTTTGGCGAAATTCATAATATATTCAAAGATACTTCTGCAGGAGGTTTGGAGTTCCGGTATATCATGGGACGAGCAACTCCCAGAGGAAATATACAACAAGTGGTACCTTTGGCAAAAAGAATTAACTAAAGTGGAGAGTCTAAGAGTTGGAAGATGCCATAGCCCGGATTTTTTACATGCCGATGTGCAATTACACGTATTCGTTGATGCGAGTGAATCGGCATATGCAACTGTAGCCTATTGGCGAATATGTTCTGATAATAAGGAAGTGAAAGTGTCTTTCATAGCTGCGAAGACAAAATGTTCACCACGAAAAGTATTGTATATTCCCCGGTTGGAGCTACAAGCAGCAGTATTGGGAACACGTATAATGAATTCAATTTTCGCGAATCATAGTATAAGGAGTCATCAGATTATTATTTGGAGTGATTCTAAAACCGTTCTTAGCTGGATACAATCCGACCACCGCCGTTTTAAACCATTTGTGGCCCATCGAGTATCGGAAATTCTTGAAAGTACAGACCCAGGTTGTTACCATCCAAATTGAACCCAGCAGATGAAGCAACAAGAGCAAAATTTCCACCTAAATATGAATCAGGTGGTACATGGATCCACGGTCCTGGCTTTCTTAAGGACGAACCAGAGTTATGGCCAGAGTCAAATGTTCCGATGAATACCAATGAAAATTTAGAGGAACTAAGAACAAAATATAGACATGTATTGCGTATCGATATAGGGAGACATTGCCCAATAGACTTTAGTCGTTTCTCTAACTACATGAGACTGAAACGTACGGCTGCGTGGATGCTAAGGTTCATTCGAAACAGTTTAGCCAATATTCAGAACTTGACCAAGATTAACGAACCCAACGAATTGACTATTGCAGAATTGGCAAGTGCTGAAGAACTTTTCTGCCGCCACGTTCAACAAACGTCCATCGCAGAAGAATATGCTGCTCTCATTGGAAATAAATCGATTGAACCTAGTAGTTCATTGTTCCAGCTTACACCGTACATCGGTAGCGATAAATTGATAAGAGTTCAAGGAAGAATTGATAATGCAACTGCGGTAGCTGTAACAACACGAAGACCGATAATCTTACCGAGTAAACATATTTTCACTAAAATTCTTATAGATTACTATCACAGACATTATCATCATCACAATCAAGAATTAGTCATTTGCGAAATACGTATAAAATTTTGGATTCCTAGTCTTCGCACGTTGGTAAAGCGCGCAAAAAGAGATTGTTATCTATGCAAAAAATTAGCAGCCAAACCTGAGGCACCGCTGATGGGGCAACTGCCTATAGACCGTATTACGCCCTTCGTTCGGCCATTTTCATATACAGGATTGGATTACTTCGGACCATACCATGTAACAATTGGTAGAAGGCATGAAAAAAGATGGGTTGCTCTATTTACTTGTTTGACCGTACGAGCCGTGCATGTGGAACTAGCGACAGATTTGTCCACCGACGCTTGCATAATTTGTATACGGAATTTCATGAATAGGCGTGGAGTGCCAATACGTATAAGGAGTGACAGTGGTACGAACTTCGTTGGTCTAAAAAAGGAGCTACTCTTGGTGTCAGAGATTTTCTAGACAATGATCGCATCCAGTCAGAGCTCTCTACCTTTGGAATCGAATGGATATTCAACTGCCCAGCTAATACTAGCAAAGGAGGTTGTTGGAAAAGGCTCGTACAGAGCATTAAAAAGGCATTGGGATACACCCTTAAGGAGACAGCACCTAAACCGGAGACGCTTTTTAGTTTGTTAGTGGAAGCAGAAAATATAGTCAATTCAAGGCCGCTGACACATATCCCGGTTACTCCAGATGAAGAGGAACCGTTAACTCCAAACCACTTCTTGATGGGTGGAACCAATTCAACGCAGACACGAAGTGGATTTGACAAAAATGTATGTCTAAGAAAGCAGTGGCGCATCGCACAACAGCTGAAAAATCATTTCTGGAAACGATGGATGGCCGAATATCTACCAGACTTGACTAGAAGGACAAAGTGGTTTAAGACAACTCGACCGCTACAAATCGATGACTTAGTTCTCGTGTGCGACTTTAATTGTCCAAGAAGTAAGTGGTTGCGAGGAAAGATAGCGGAGATCTTCAAGGGTAAAGATGGCATCATAAGGACGGCAACAGTTCGAACTAATTCAGGCCTGATACGACGTCCTACTTCAAAACTCGCAATATTAGACATCATTAAAGACAATAATGGTGAATCTTCCGAGTCGATTCACGGGGGCGGGAATGTTGGCAACCCTGTTTAAAAAAAAAAAAACGCCAATTCCCACCAAGTCGCCATTTTGTTAACTCGTCGTGTCAAATTTATTAAGCCGAAAAAAAAGGGATAAAAAAGCAAGTAAGAATCAATAAAACATTGTTATTTCAATTATTATATAATCTGTCATGTAGAGAATAAATCGTCGTTCGAATTATTAACGCATTCATTCTTCCCATCCCGTAACGTCAATAACAAAGGGTTCCACAGTATACGTTCAGTTTCAAATCAATCAATCAAATTCCTGTTAAGACCCCCTATAGGGGCATAGGACAGAAACAACTCTCTTCCACAAGGCGCGATCCTGAGCATCGGCGTTAAGCTGTTGCCAGGACTTGTTTATTCCTCTGGCCTCCTGCTCAACTGCTCGCTTCCATGTGTTTCATGGTCGACCTACCCGACGTCTTCCTTGAGGGTTATAATCCAGAGCCTGTTTTGCGATGTTTCGCTCTAGTTTCCTCAAAGTATGACCGATCCACTGCCACTTTCGCCGTTGAATCTCAATACCTATTTTAGTATGGCGAGTTGTACTCCAAAGTTCGTCGTTGGAGATTACTTCTGGCCAGAATATTCCTAAAATGCGCCGGAGGCATTGGTTTACGAAAGTCTGTAGTTTCTTGGTAAGTCGAACGGTTACTTTCCACGTAGTACAGCCATATAACAACACGGATTTGACGCATGCGTCAAAAACTCGCAGCTTCGTGCGAAAGGAGATCTCTCTTAACCTCCAGAAAGGGGAAAGGATACCGAAGGCCTGACGAGCTTTATTTAGCCGAGCCTCAACATCCTTTTCGGCTCCGCCGTCCATGCTGACAATGCTTCCGAGATAGCAAAAATCTTGCACCTCTTCCACATCCTGTCCATTAAGAACAATCGGTGTGCTTGCGTTCGAACCCATGTGCATGTACTTGGTTTTACGCACATTTATTTTCAGTCCCGCCTCTTTGCATTTAGAATGCAACGAGCGAACATTTGACTCTAAGTCCTCACGGTTATGTGCAAGCAAACACACGTCATCAGCATAATCAAGGTGACTTAAGATGTTAAATAGTCTCCATTGAAGACCTTTACCTTCCCCACCTTCCAGTGCAGCTTTCAAGATGTCATTTATTACCACCAGAAACAGGGCTGGTGATAATATGCAGCCTTGTCTGACACCCGTTCGCACAGGAAAGCTCTCCTCTATGCAAGACGCGACACCTTGCATCTTCGTAGGATTCTTTAATCATAGCTATGACCTTATCTGGGATACCTCTCCTACGCAAAGCATTCCATATGTAATCTCGCTTAACGCTGTCGAAAGCGTTCTCGAAGTCCACAAACATGAGATGTAGTGGCGAACCCATTTCGGCTGACTGCTCTAATATTATCCGTAGGGTATTTGTGTGGTCGGTACAAGACGACCCTTTACGGAATCCAGCCTGATAAACTTCGAGAGTGCTCTCGACGACATCACTAATCTTATTGAGAATTACCTTAGCCATAATTTTTGATACGGCAGTAAGTAGACATATACCACGCCAATTGCCACAATCCCGAAGGTCGCCCTTCATCGGAATTTTCACAATGACGCCCTCTTTCCATTCAGTCGGATATCTTCCATCATTCCACACCTTAGTGAAGAGTGGGAGGAGTATATCGGCTGTTATTTCCGGGTCCGCTTTGAGGAGTTCGGTTGGTAGTCCGTCTATACCTGGAGCTTTCATTCCCGCCATTGACCGAATGGCGGAAACTATCTCTTCCTTATCTGGGGGATCGTCCCTAATAGAGGATTGTTGCGGTTGGATGTTTGGAAGTTGTTCTGTTTCCGGAATATCTTCATCTGACAAGATGTTTAAAATATCAGAGAAGTATTCCTTCCATCGTCGCAACTGGTGTTCACTCATATTAAGGAGAGTTCCGTTGACATCTCTCACCAGGTGGTTGGCGGTGAAATTCCTGTTCGTCAACTGTTTCATGATTTTGAAAAGTGAACCCATATCCCCAAGGTAAGCCGCAGATTCTGCCTTGTTTGCCAGATCTTCAATGGCCTTTCTCTTGTCGCGTCTAACAGCCTTTTTAAGCTGTATATGAGCATCGCGGTAGTTCTGCCTCAAGTCGGGCGTTCGTTGGTTGACATCGGGTTGAGAGATGATTGCCAATTTGGCTTTTTTCCGATTGCCAACCTTGTCCCATGTGTCTTGCGACATCCAGGGTTTCTCACCGCTTTGCGCATATCCCACAGTTTCTTCAGCACTAGTTAGAAAAGTGTTTCTGGTTGCCTCCCAATTGGCGTCCAGTGTGCGCATTTCATGTTCACCCAATGTGGATGACTTTTCGCGTAGAATGGTGGTGTATTCGAGTTTTTTGTTGGGATCTCTGAGTTTATCCACATTAAGCTTGCGCTTCATTTGAAGAATTTGTGGTCGTCGGATAGCTGCTGTACACAATCTCAAGCAGGCAACCATCAAGTGGTGATCGCTCCCCACGTCAGCTCCACGTTTTGCTCGCACATCGAGGAGACATCTTCTCCATCGGCGACTTATAGCCAAATGGTCGATCTGGTTCTGAGTAACACCATCAGGGGAAGATGTTTTATGATGACTCTTGTGTAGAAAAAGGGTCCCTCCGATGACCATTTGCCGAGTACTACAGAACTCCACAAATAATTCGCCGTTTTCGGGTCTCTTAATCCAAGGTCGTGAAGGGTCGACCCAAGGGTCACCATGCCTCCCCATGACGTGTTCTAGTCCAGTGTTGTCTGACCCAACCTGGGCGTTCATATCTCCCGAGATGATAATAATATCACCTCTTGGAACACGTTCGAAGGTGGCACTCAGTTGGCTATAAAACTCCTCTTTGTCACCAGATATTGCGGTATTAGTTGGTGCGTAGCACTGCAGAATTGTGACGTTTCTGACACTGGTCCTGAGCCTGACGACGATAATCCTATCCGAGATTGGTTCCCAGCTAATGAGACTGTTTCTCGCTCTCGGCGTAAGGACGAACGCCACGCCATTTCTGGCTTCACTTTCAGGGCCAATGTACAGAATAGTGTTACCGCTAGGGGTTCGTTCTTCTCCTGATCCTGTCCACCTGACCTCGCTCAAGCCCAAGATTTGGATGTTATAGTGCTTCATTTCACGGTCGATCACTGATTGGCGGTGCAAGGACCGAGTAACCCCAGCTCTTCCCCCGTCATTCAATGTTCGAACGTTCCAGAAGCCAATCGTAGTCCGTTTTCGAATGCCAAAAGTCGTTACCGTAGAATCAGTCCGTATCCGAGGCAATGTATCCGTTTCTCGTATCATTTAGGTATTAAGATCACGGGTGACGTTCAGTTTCGGTTGGTCTAATTTATTTTCAATTCGTATATCTTAAAAAGACTGCCGTGAGTCTGTACTTGTAGTACAGGATCTTAGATTTTCGTATTTCTGAAACAATTTAATCAAAATCGCTTCGAAAAAGAACATTTCTAGCAATCATGAGACTTCGAATATAAGAAGTTAGCCAAGGTTACTTTGTACTCTGGACATTTGTAGTTTTCAAAATAACGTTTTCATCATATAGATGAGAAATTTAACATGAAAAATAATTTACTTTCTCGTTGACTGAGGATGAAAGGAACAAACTTTCCCAGTCAATGTCGGTAGTACATGAAACAACATGTTGATTAAAATCGTTGAAATCATTGGGCCATCACTCTTAGTTGCCAAATTATATGTTAAAAAAGTAAGGTCGTGTTTAGAGTACGCTTACTTATATCGGCTAGTTTGGACAAAAGTATACAATTTAAATGTGCAACTCGCAAAAGTGTGAATTAAGTGATTTTGTATTTACAATTTTGAGTTTGCCACATTCAGTTGCCCTAGTAGAGCAAGCTTTTCAGTAATGATCACGTTATCTGCGCTTTCAACAATGAAAACAAACTTTTCACAGATTTGAATGTAATTTTACTTTATTATTCTAACTAGCAAACGCCCGCGACTTTGTCCGCGTAAAAATAGCAATAATAAGCAATTTTTGAGAGTGTGTATTACGTTATGTGGGATATGTAATCTGCTTAGTTTAATGACTCTTATATCTTACACAAAGCTTTGTATTTTGTTGGAATCAGAACCATAAATTATTAGGAATGAAACCATGCGCATATCCATTTGAATGGGACAGGCTCGTGATCAAATCAATCCCGTGTTTTGAGCTCATATATGTATTGAAGAGCATTAAGGACATGTGAATAATTGTAGCTTGTGTTAATTAAAAAAAAATCAAATAAAATAACATTAAGCTTAAAAACATAACAGGACTACAATTGTGCGTAAAGCCCAATCATACGATACTATAGATGATCGAAATTTTTTATGGGGAGTGGTAGAAGGGGTGACAGCACTGAACTAGTTTGAATGGATAGGGAAATTTTATTGCCTAAGAAGGCGGGGGAGGGTTAAGGGAAAAATTGTGATTGCTAATATTTCAACTGCAAATACAGATAGAAAGCTGAAACTCGACATTCGGGTATACTGACTTATAGAAAAAAAATTGAAAATAATTAAAATTTTGCACGTGCATACATCCATTTAATATGCATAAAGGGAAAATAATAATTTGAACCATAACCGTTATCCATCGAAGGAGGCTGTTAAGGTTTTTCCCCAACTAGGAAAAACGAATTTTTCTTAGAACCCCTCGCACTTAGGGGCGAAACCGAGCCTGTTAGCCAACCCACGAAGAAGGTTCGTGGGCGCCAATGACTCTTCTTGTAGGCCTCCGTTCCTCAACTCACTCGTACCTGACCGAGCCACAAATCTGGCGAGCTATTCAGGAAGTAAAAAAAAATGTGGCAAAGCTAGAAAAGAAAGGACGCTCACAATATTCTTACATGCAATTCACTAGAGAACAATAATTTTAATTTGTTTTCGCCCAATGGCTATCTTTATTAACAAAAAAATCTAGCTCTCCGTTACGTTACGTCGAGTCCAAAGAAAAAATGGAAACAAATCCCTAGCTACCAGAGTTACTTGTTCTTGTTTTTCGAATCGTTGCTCATTGGGGCTCTTGCTGCAAGATTCCTCGTCGTTCTCCCGTCGTCTAAATTCGTCGCTTCCGCCGGAGAGCTCCCTGGATTGTCCTCCTCGTAACTCCGTTGGTTCTTGTTCTCATTTTTTTCCTTCTCTACACTCACGCGGGAGAACTAAACCACCAACTCGTGGTACTATTTTCTACGCTAATTTCGATTTCTTTCTTTTCCAGTCGTTCAAAACCCGACCGCCCTCGATAAGCCACACTTGTACAAGAGAACAGGCCCAGCTTATCCTGCTGCCATCCAGCTTCGTAATGGGATCTTTTGGTCTTGACAGGCTTTTAACTAAACTTGAGGCCGTCGAACTTCCTTTGCTCAGGCCCATTTAATTTTCGCGCCTATATTATGCGCTCAGTGCACACCGTTGTTGTTCTTGTTGGTATTTGTTTTTAACAAATATTTCAGGCTCCAAACCTTCGGAGGGAATGAATGAAATTTTAAGGAAGAAACTTGAAAATTTGCTAAATGTATTTAAAAAACATAACAGGAGTATAAAGCCTAACCGTGCGATACTCTAGATGAAAGTGAAATTTTTGTGTCCTAAGAAATTTTGTAGGGGAAGTGGTAGAGGGGGTGACGACATTGAACTAATTTTTTCACATGACGCTAAGGTTGCTGTCAAAATGTTTTATGCTAAATTTAGGATTTAAAAATTTAATAGGTACTAACAAAATTAGTGTATTGGATGTAGTGAAGTAGTGCAGTTTGTATAGGAGGTGATAGAGGGAGGGCGTGTTTTTAATGAACTAACTACAATAACTATAACTATAAACATCATGCTTTTGACATGATTTAAATTGCAGGTCAGTAGCATTCATATTTTTCAGGAAAATCTACTTTTTATAAAGTTGTGAAATTGTGTCATTTTGTATGGGAGGGGGTAGAAGGGGTGGAGCAATTTGGCTCGTTCAAGAACTTGATCATAATTTTTTGTTTAAACGACGTATACAAAATTTGAACTTTCTAGCTCAATGCGTTCTCAAGCTAGAGAGGACACGGACGGACGGACAGACAGACAGGCGGACGGACGGACGGACATCCGGTTTTGAGATTTTTGAGTGATTATATGAACTTCTGTATCATTCATTTTTTTCTCCGAGCCTTATTTCTTGGCATTACAAACTTTGTGGCAAGCTTTCAGATTTCATCTAGAGTATAAAAATCCTTAAATATATGAACTATTAACTGGTCGAATACCTTTAAAACTTCTACCTCCTCTCATAAAAAATTATTTTTTCGACCATTTTCAAGAAATCAATTATCACCTAACTATTAAAAGCTATCAATTTAAAATTTTGCATAAGAACTTCTAAAAATAGTTCAAATAAAATTTCCTCAAATGTTTTGAAATCGCGCATGCCCTTCTACCACCTCCCATACAAAAGTATGATTTCGACCAATTTCATTAAATCAACTAATAACAAACAAATTAAAAGCTACGAAATTGAAATTTCGTACCTTGCAAGAGAAATGAAATAAAATTGCATCACAAATTTTACGATTCCCTTACCCGCTCTACCCCGTCCCATACAAATGTCCGGTTTCGTGAATGTAGAATACACCGAATTTTATGAAAATTCTATGCAGCTTCGTTTATGAATCACATTCTATACAGAGAATATTGGTCATGATCCAATCAATCAATTAAGAAGCTATTAACATTCACCCACCCTTACTATCACTCCCCTCATAAAAACCCAAACTTGCATAAACGAATGAAATATTGTTAAATTTTGCCAAGAATTCTCTTTCACCTAGTCTCCCATACCACTCTAACCTGCATATTGACTTTCCATGCATCCGCAACTTGTCCCAAAAATAATAAAGTTTCGCCCGACTTTGTGCTGTAATAAAGTTCCTTACCATGCAAGGAAAAAGGCCTCAAATCATTTTAGAAGAAATGCTATTTGTCCTGCAAAAACGATGATTTATAAGTGGCATATTTTATTTAGCCAAGGCAGAGAGTCAATTGGAGGTGATTAATACTCGGGCCGACCAATTGAGGTTTCCTCAAAAATAGTCGAAAAAGTGGAGAAACTTGTTCTCGAAGATTCTCATTTAAAGAAAAAATAAATCATAAAAATGCTTGGAGTATCAGATGCAACCATTTTGAATATCCTCTACGATCATGTCAGGATGTCTAAAGTTAGCAAGATGGCTACCGAAAAAGCTCTCTGTAGTTCCGAAAAAGCTGGGCATCGAGTGTTCACGCGAGTTTTTGGATCTCTCTATCGGGAACAAAGATGAAATTTTGACTGGAATTGTTACTAGAGACGAAACTTGAGTTCACCATAATGACCCTGAATTAAAACAGGAGTCATTGCAGTGGTTCCATAAAGGTGCTTCACCTCCAAGAAGTTCAAGGTCCCACAATCCGCCGGAAAAATCATGGCACTATTTTTTGGGATTCAGATGATCAATTTTAAAGAAAAAGAACAAAATATCACAGGTGGAGATTATGTCAATCTGCTACAAAAAATAAAGGATGCCATCAAAGAGAAAAGAAGAATAAAGGTGACTCGAGGTGTACTGCTTTTGCACGACAACGCACCTGTTCACACTGTTGCAGTGGCTACCCTACAGAAATGCGACTACGGAATATTGATCCACCTCACTTATAGTCCAGATCTCGCTCCTTCTGATTACTATTTGTTCCCAAAACTGACGAAAGAACTTCGGGAAAGAAAATTTACTAACGATGAAGAGGTGAGGCCTTGATAAAACATTTTTTTAGAATTAATAAACTTTGTGAGAGATGTGTTAAATTGATTGGGGTTATGGGAGAATATATTGCAAAGAAAAAATAATAACTTGCAAACAATTAAAATCCCCCCTTCTCTGCCATCCCGGGAAATTTTTGATATCCCCTCGTATATTTAATTAAAGTTTTATGAAACAGTTTGAAAGGGAATACAAACTAAGAAATATTGTTTATAGAAACTAGGTCAACTTTAAATACATATTTTCATTTTAAAATCATTTCTAAGCACTTCATTTGCGCATGGACAACTCAAATGATGAAAATTTATTAGAAACTGTTTTTTTGCTTATAAAATTGCATAAGCAAAAAAAACTCTCACGAGAACTTGCACACTGAGAAAAATACTCACACTTGAATACTTCACTTAGCAAACCACCTCTGGTGACTCTCCAATAAGGACTAATGGTTTCATAACAGGCTAAATATTTGGAGTAGGTTCCAAATTGAAGCTTGAGAGAGCAGCAGGTTCGAATAAGAAGCAGAGTCATTGACATACTATTTTTTCGTAGTATGAGTACTTTGCTCATAGATCGAATTCTGAAGGATATAGCTGTAAATGAACATCGCGGTAACTCCGTCTCAAGTCTGTAGTTCCTTGATTGACATCGGGTTGAAATTTGGTTTTTTTCTGATCGCCAACCTTTTACCCATGTGTCTTGCGACATCCAAGGTTTCTCACCGCTTTGCACATATCCCACAGGTTCTTCAGCACTAGTTAGAAACATGTTTCTGGTTGCCAATCGGGATTGCCGTCTAGTGGGCGTATTAGAATGGTGATGTACTCGCACTTTTGTTGGGATCTCCAAGTTCGTTAAGCTTGCGCTTCATTTGAAGAGTTTGTGGCCGTCGGATAGTTGCTTTGCACAATCTCAAGCAGGTAACCATCACAAGTGGGGATCGCTCCCCATGTCACCTCCATGCTTCGCTTGCACATCGATGAGACATCTTCTCCATCGGTGGATTATTGGAAATGGTTGATTTGGTTCTGAGTAACACCTTTCAGGTGAAACCCAAGATTTTTTTATGGTGACCCTTGTAAGGAAAAAGGGTCCCTCCGATGAGCATTTTCTGAGTACTACAAGGCTCCACAAATAATTCGCCGTTTTCAAACCTCTTAGTCCAAGATCGTAATGCGTCAACCATATTGCCATAAAACTCCGCTTTGTCACCAGATGTTGCGGCATTAGTT
The DNA here is from genome assembly GCA_963669355.1 of Chorisops tibialis. Classification (NCBI taxonomy): domain Eukaryota; kingdom Metazoa; phylum Arthropoda; class Insecta; order Diptera; family Stratiomyidae; genus Chorisops; species Chorisops tibialis. The sequence continues at coordinate 161,360,225 of OY770263.1, read as the reverse complement.
GGTTTTTTTTACGTTTCTGACACTGGTCCTGAGCCTGACGAAGATAATCCTATCCGAGATTGGTTTCCAGGTGATGGGACTGTTTCTCGCTCTCGGTGTTAGTTCAACCGCTAAGCCATTTTTGGCTTCGTGTAGAATAGTTTTTCCGCTCGGGTTTTCTTTTGATGACCTGTATTATAGGCAATTTTAGCCTTTATGAGCAACGCATAAATATAGTCATGGTGGGACCTTCTTCACCACGCTGCCCACTACGCCACGGAAGCGTTGTTCTTCTTCTGATCCAGTCCTATTGAACTCGCTCAAGCTCAAGATTTGGATGTTATAGTGCTCCATTTCGATCACTGATTGTCGGTAAATGGACCGAGTGACCCAGCCTTTCCTCCGTTATTCAAGTTTCGAACGTTCCAGAAGCCAATGGTAGTCCGTTTCCGAATGCCAAAAGTCGTTACCGTAGAGTCGCTGTATCAGTTTCTCTTATCAATTAGATTTTAACATTACAGGTAATAGTTTGCCATTTTCAGGGCAAGAAGGACTGGCCCATCCCACAGGGGGGACACAACATTTTATATTCATATTAAAATAAACCAAATATAGTAAATCACAGTTGTAAAGGAGATATTCACAGATGGAGAGTTTTTCAGAGATATTTTCAACTATCAACTAAACATGAAAGTAAATTGTTGCATTTTCTTTATTTGTACTTGATTCCTCCGAATAAAACATGCACAACTCGAAGCATGCGCCGGTCAATTGAGCGATATTGTAAAATTTTTTTTCGATTTTATTTTTGCCATTTCGACATAACAAAAAATTTAATCAAAAAGAAACTAAACAAGACAAGTTAGGTACATATATAAGTGCTTGAACGGGTTCAATTTCACTCTAGCGCACTATACACCTTCAAGCCTTATTACTTTAATCGAACTTGGCTCTACCTTGAGGAAGAAGATGAAGAAGAAACAAGTATCTAGGTAAAGAGTATGAGGAAGATATTTTCGATTTTTCTAATTCGTGCACTATTCTCATTTTGTTACCGTTGTAGCACCACTGTGTCTTACATTCCTTGTGTCTGATTGTAACGAAATATGCAGGTAGATCATAGCTAAGACTGTCTTTATGATTCGGGCAAGATTACAGCTTCTTCTGCATCGAATATCTTTAAGATGGCGAAAAATAATAAAAAAAAATCCAAATGAAAAGCATCTTTTCTCTTTAGCAGGTATTATTTATTACGGCTCTTAACAGGGTTGTACATTTTTCATGATGACGTGAAACATTTTGCTGATTATTTATGCTGCGATCCTATTGCCCAAGAACGTCGAGTAGCTTGGCAAAAATTATAGTGATAGTGGGTAAAATTATTTAGAATAAAAAAATCGAAGAAAATCTATCAGATGGATTCCATAAATTGGATGAATCCAGATCTAAGGAAAAATTCAGTATATATCGAATTTCCTATCGAACTGATTGTGTTTGACGATGGTTTAAGGATTTTCTATACCTGTCTTCTTCTTCTTTACTGTTCCTTTTGCTAAATAGCCTTTTGCTAATTAGCCTATTAGGCTTTTAATGTTTAAATTTCTAATGACGCGTTCCTACATATACGAATTTTTGTAATGAAGTTCATTGCAAAAGCAGAATTGCTCACATTTTATTCGAAAGTTAGGAATTGAACGCATTCTCTCTCTAAATTTCAAATTACTGCGCCATTAAATCAGCTTTTGCCGTGAATTAAATTGTATAACTTTGCGAATTAATGCAAGAGCGCTTAAAACTAGCCGTTAGAAGTGTAAAATTTAGCAAAAACTACAAAAAAAAAAGAGTCTTAACGCTCAACTACCCAATTCATACATTGATCGTTACAATATTTCTTTGAGTCGTGGTCACCCAGCTTAATGCAGGTCTTTTAACCACGATTTCTGATCCCCGATATTATGCATTATGTCACGACCATTCTTAGATGAAAACATGCGTACAAAAGTGTCTTGACACTCTAACGTTATGGCATATGCCACGAACATGTTAACGATAGTGTAAAACATTTACGCGCAAAATCTCTTAACATATCCTCGAGGTGTGACGACAACACGATAGTTATATGTATGTATTTTCTCGTATAAAATTTATGCCTTTTCGTATGTTGACGCAGATAAGATATTCGATACTTGGCAATGATACACGATCTTCAGGACTTGCTGTTGTCAGTAACAAGTCATTCCCAACACCATTTTAGTAGGTCAAAAGGCGGATAAGTATTAGATATTTGATCGTACTATCTTGCATTAGGATCGGGTTAACTATGAATGCATTATGCCTAAGTGTTTCAGATTCGGTATTTCGAGACAAAATAATTATATCAAAAAAGTTCATAACATAATTTTTTGAAACGCTTGTTAGATTGTAAGTAGATTTTACGACTGACTATAAAATGTGTTTGCAATATATTCTAAAAATATTATTGTGTTATTTGTGCCCTATAAATTTTAATACTCTAGATAAAGTTTGAAACTATTTTAAGTTTAGGGGAAAGTCATCTACCTTCGTGCAAATGCTGTTGTGCCAAATTTAATAGTAGTTTGGATAAAATGTTTTTCACTAATTTTTGACACTTTGTTTTAAAGGGGTGTTTCGGGCGTACACCGCTATATTTACGTGAAAATGTAGTGTTTTATTGAAACAATTTTGACGAAGTCGTTGAAAACCCTATTTTTAAATCAAAACCATGATGAGGAAACTGGTTTAATGGCAATATGATGAGTTGATTGGTTGTGAAGTTATTTACAATTTGTTCTGCCCCGCATTTGAATGTTACCTAGCATATACAGAGTCAAGATTGCGGTGATTAAAATGAATTCAATATAAAATAAATTGTACATTATTTTATTTACATATTATTCAACCCCTGATGAATAAAGTTGATCCTTTGTAAACCGAACATTTATTTTTAATTCTTTTTCTCTATTTTAATGTTTCAGATATAGACAGCAGGATTATCCCTAATATACGTCCATATATTGCCAGCAGGATTGTTCCGAAAATATATCCGAATTTTGCAAGGAAAATCCCCAGTTTCCAGAATAATATACGATTTGGATTATCTACAACACGTCCGGATTATATCAAAAAAATCCTCTGCAGAGCATTCCCCGGCGGAGAATAAATCCTGAGTAAGTCCTCTTTTCTTATAACATTAACGCCCTACGCGTTCAGATTTTTTTTTTAATTGACGTGTTCGCGGCGAAACAATAAAAAGGGGATCATGTAACTGAATTTAGATGAGTCTCAAGCGTAAAATTTCGGGTATCACTCCCTGTTGTACACGCAAAGGGGTTTCGTAATCTCGCGTGAAAGTTTCTTTTATCCCTTCCTGTTTTCACTGAAAAGAGATTTGTTGCCAAATTTTGCACAAAGTTTACAAATTTTCCAGCAAGTTCCATTTTTTGAAAATGGAAGTTTTGCTTGGCCAACAAGAAGGCATCATTGTCAAACTAAAGAAAACTAAAAATAATCTCGGGAATGTTTCCAGGCAGAATTGCTCCGCCGGTTACCTTCGAGGTCATAAGGACAGGGTCCTTGAACTCTGGCGAGTTTTTGACTACAACTATGGTACGCTCATGTCATATCTTAGGGAGAATATTAATTCGATAAGCTACATCGTTAATGAACGATATGATTACGCCAACGAGTTCTACCATGAACTTCCGGATCGCATTCATGACAAAATCCACTCGTTACGGTCGTTCGCACTCCCCTTTCCCTACCTTCCCAATCCCATTTCTTCCCTCCAATAACTGTGTTTGTGCATTGCACATAAATGCCGGAATTGCCTATAACACAGGTCATTCTGTAAAAAAGAAAAAAATTTGAGCCCGTGGCCACCGTTTATAGGCCTGATTCCGCTACAGAGAATAGTTCTGCATTATCGGGGAGGCATGCAACACGCCTGCCATATACGAATAAAACGTAACAACATCATTCTCCATCTCCGGTACAAATACTGTTGATCAAAGTCTCTTAAACGAATATTCACTTCGTTGCAAGCATTTATCGATCCTGGCTTTCAAGCATCATTTGTAACCGAATCAACTGCGCAACTCTTGAAGCTTCCTAGAAATTGAACCGATATTGCTGTTACCGGTCTCGACAGCATCCAAGCTGTGAGAGCGTGCTGCTCAGTGATCCTGATGGTGCAATCACGTTTTCGATCGAGCTGAAAGCATTGGTTTTGTCGGATACGTTTCAGCATCGCTCTTATCATTTTAACTGCGAATATATAAGATGAGTTTCCATTTAGTTGTCGCTCAACAAACTTTTCTTGGCTGAATTATTTTCGAACCCTGCCCTGACGACAATGGCAAATCCTTTCCACAGCCGTTTCATATCACTTTCAAAATTCATGAAGATCTCCGTAGATTTTGGGAAATAGAAGAAGTCGATTCCGTTTCGCCAACAGATGTCGACAATGAGGCAGACAACAACTTCTCGACGTGAAGAAATTCTGTGGTATTACTACGTCCCTCATCATGCCGTGATAGAGGAGGATAGTACAGCAACGAAACTTCGAGTCATCTTCAACGCATCATGCAAGATGGCGAACGAAGATTCTTTATACGATGGGCTTTATACCGGATCGTCACTCCAAGTCGACTTAACTGACCTGATACTGAAGTGGAGAAGTTTTAGATATGTCTTTGTGGGAGACATTGAGAAGATGTATCGGCAGATTATCTTTTATCCGGATGACTAATATTTTCAGCAAATCGTTTGGCGTCCAGAACCACAATCACCTGAGATGCATAAATAGAATTGCAAATCTCCGTTGGTGTTGAATGGTGTTACGCTACAGAAACGTGCTCAGCAGGGAATGTTATCGTGAACGAGTAATCAAAATATCAAGGCTCTTACAAAAATTTGGAATCCCGCTGAGAACATGCTGGGTTTTTCACTCCAAGTGTAAGGCAGCGTCCCAACGAAAAGGTAAATTCTTCAAGGTTTGCGATTGGAAAATTTAGCCACCGAGTTGTTGAGTTCGAAAGCCTGCAAAAATACAATCTCTGTACTAAAAAGTCTTCGGATTCCATGATGAACACAAACTACCATCACGACCCACAGTCAATTAATGGGTGGGTATGCTGCAGTAATTTTACTTTATTATTCTAATAATAAAGTATTGTGATCGACACAAGAAAAAAAAAACTTTGCTACCTGAAATTTTTATACTCTAGATGAAATCTGAGAGTATATTGTGTTTGCCTTACCGTTTGTAACGCTAAGAAATAACGCTCGCACAGAGCCGCCAAGGGTACAGAAATATTTGTTGTCGCTCAAAAACCTCGATTCCGAGTGACCGTCTGTCCGTCTGTCTGTCTGTCCGTCTGAGCGTCTGTCTACAGCATAACTCTCGAAAGCTTTGAGCTATAGTGCTTTTGTGTGTCGTTTTTAGCAAAAACGAACCTTTAAGTTCGTGAATGGGCTACATCCCCCCACTCCTTCTACTCCCTCCCATACAAATTTCATGAAATTTCGAAATTTTAAGAAATTGATTTTTCTTTGAAATTATTTAAGCTATGGACTTGAAATTTAGGTCAAAGTATTATGATATAGATGTCAATAATATCACGGAATATTGACCCGATCCCTTTACTCCTTCTACCCCCTCCCATACAAATGGACAATTTTGAAAAATACATATTTTCGATTTTCATTGAAACTAGTAAAGCTGAAAAGACGAAATTTTGTCAGAAATAATTCTACTATAATTTCAATTTATTTTAAAAATAATTATCAACTTCACCTCACTCCTTCTACCCCCTCCCATACAAATTTTACGAAATTTTGGAATTTAAATTAAATTATTTTTCTTCGAAACTGTTAAAGCTATCAACTTCATATTTTGTATGAAGTATACAAATAGAAATATTAATAATGCGAAAAAAATTTGTTTTGATCCGCACACTCCTTCTACCCCCTCCCATACAAATGCATAATTTTTGTTAAATCCTTTTTATCGATTTCCATTCAAACTAGAAAAAGTACAAACTTCAAATTTTGCCAGGATTTCTTTCTTAATAATTGAAATAACTGTTAGAAAAAATAATCAGCTCCGCTTCACTCCTTCTGCCACCTCCCATACAAATATGTGTATAATAAATTCAAGAAAAGCATTTCTCCTTCAAGTATATGAGAGCTATCTACTTTGAAATTGAATCAAAGCATGGTGATATACCCGCAAGGGGGTAGTTGTAGTATGAGGTTTTACCAATTCCTGCAACTATCTTTGGAGTTAGCGACTCCACGGGCCTGAGCTAACTATCCCCCTCTGGGATGGGGGCTGTAGAATTCACCCACAGCCAGTCCTGCTTGCCCTAAAAATGGCAAATGGACACTCACTGGATCATGGGCTTATCACCCGTGATCTTAAGACCTAAATGATACGAGAAACGGATACATCGCCTCGGATACGGACTGATTCTACGGTAACGACTTTTAGCATTCGAAAACGGGCTATGATTGGCTTCTGGAACGTTCGAACATTGAATGACGGGGGAAGAGCTGGGGTTACTCGGTCCTTGCACCGCCAATCAGTGATCGACCGTGAAATGAAGCACTATAACATCCAAATCTTGGGCTTGAGCGAGGTCAGGTGGACAGGATCAGGAGAAGAACGAACCCCTAGCGGAAACACTATTCTGTACATTGGCCCTGAAAATGAAGCCAGAAATGGCGTGGCGTTCGTCCTTACGCCGAGAGCGAGAAACAGTCTCATCGCACGAAGCTGCGAGTTTTTGACGCATGCGTCAAATCCGTGTTGTTATATGGTTGTACTACGTGGAAAGTGACCGTTCGACTTACCAAGAAACTACAGACTTTCGTAAACCAATGCCTCCGACGCATTTTAGGAATATTCTGGCCAGAAGTGATCTCCAACGATGAACTTTGGAGTACAACTCGCCAGACTAAAATAGGTATTGAGATTCAACGGCGAAAGTGGCAGTGGATCGGTCATACTTTGAGGAAACCAGAGCAAAACATCGCAAAACAGGCTCTGGATTATAACCCTCAAGGAAGACGTCGGGTTGGTCGACCATGTAACACATGGAAGCGAGCAGTTGAGCAGGAGGCCAGAGGAATAAACAAGTCCTGGCAACAGCTTAAAGCCGATGCGCAGGATCGCGCCTTGTGGAAGAGAGTTGTTTCTGTCCTATGCCCCTATAGGGGGTCTTAACAGGAATTTGATTGATGGTGATAAGTATGATGATAAGCATTTTCAAAATCATCTTAAACGGTCCACTTCCTCTGCCACCTCCCATACAAATGCCCCAATTTCAGGAAAACTATGACCAATTTCTTTAAAAATAATGAAAACTAAAAACGTTAAATTCAGCAAAAACATTGTGCATGCCATGTTCGGTGTCATATACGAAAAAAACAAACCTCCCCCTCTACTTAGACCACCTCCCGTGCAAAAGTCTCTATTCATTATTCAAAAGAACTTGAGATGACATATTTCCCGGTATATTAAAGTCTTTTCCATCTCATCTAGAGTATCATATGATTGGGCTCTAAGCCCAATCATAGTTCTGTTATGTTTTTTTTTTCGCGTTTCATGACTAAATTAGCCTAAAAATGCAAAAAAAAAAATCCGTCCCGCCGTACGCCGTACATATGGACTCATATCTCCGAGACCGCTATAGGTAGAATGTTTGTTTTTGGGTGGATTGTGGATTGAATAAGTGAGCTCTATTTTCTAAATTTTGGGCTGTTTTAGGTGGAAGGGGGAGGCGGGGGAGGGAAAAAGTCGAAAACTACACTTGCTAATATCTCCACCACGAATGTAGATAGAAAGTTGAAAATCAGTACAAATATAGAAGAGGTTGTGGGACAAACTTAAAAAATAATTTAATTTTTCTATACATTGGCGTCCGAAAAGGGGGGGCTAAAAACAAATTGTCAGCCGAATTGTTTTTTCAAATGATTATATCTTCGAAATTACTTATTATAAAAAATTTATATTTTGAAACCGTCATGGTAACATACAGATCCATCGGAATCAGCTTAGAAAATGGCTAATTATTGTAAGGGAGAGAGTCAGGGTGGGGTGCAAAGAAAAACACTTAAAAATTAATATCTCAACTATCTCTTAAGCTATGTAATTCAAACTTGACACATATATTTAGTTGTACTTGGAAAAAAGAAAAAAAATATAACATGTTGAAATAATAGTAATGGGAGGAAATGGGGAGCATTTCAAAAATGGCGCACTTTTCAAAATTACAAATCCTTGTATCTCAAAAAAAAGTGCAGATATCAAATCGAAAATTTGTCAGATTGTAGAACTATATAATACCTAACTTTGGTAGAAAATTTTAGTTGGGGGGTGTAAGGGGAGGGAGGTGATAAGCAAAAATGTCCAAAATTTTGAGTGATTTTTTTAGGGGTCTGGTAAAAGATACAAAGTTTAAATTTTGCATGTCGATACGTCTATTTCATTTACATAGAAAAAAAATAGTAACATGATTCATAATTGTTATAAACTGACCCCCCCGGGCTAACGTGCACAAGGTGTTTCATGTGTGTTGAAAAAAACACATAAACTGAAAATTTTTGAGTGAAATTTTAAGGTAGAAACTTGAAAATTTGTGAAATGCATTTAAGAAAATCCCTAAATATTTAAAATATTAACTGGTTGAAAACCTTTAAGACTTCTACCCCCTCCCATACAAAATTATTTTTTCGACCATTTTTAAGAAATCAATTACCACCTAACTATTAAAAGATATCAACTTGAAATTTTGGAGAAAAACTTATAAAAATAGTTGAAATTAAATTGCGGTAAAAGTTTTGAAATCGCGCCTGCCCTTCTACCCCCTCCCATACAAAAGTATGATTTCGACCAAAATTATTTTTTCGAGCATTTTTAAGAAATCAGTTATCAGCTAACTCTTAAAAGCTATCAATTTCAAATTTTGCAGAAAAACTTATAAAAATAGTTGAAATTAAATTGCGGTAAAAGTTTTGAAATCGCGCTTGTCCTTCTACCCCCTCCCGTACAAAACTATGATTTCGATCAATTTCATTAAATCAACTAATAACTAACAAACTAAAAGCTACGAACTTATTTTATACAAGCACCTTACAAGAGAACCGAAATAAAACTACATATCAAATTTTACGATTCCCCTACCTTCGTGAATGTAAAATACACCGAATCTTATGAAAATTCTATGCAACTTCGTCTATGATACACATTCTATACAGAGAATATTGGACGTGATTCAAGCAATTAATTAAAAAGCTATTACCATTCACCCACCCTTACTATTACCCCTCCTCCTCTCCTCATAAAAACCGAAACTTGCAGAAACGAATGAAATATTGTTAAATTGACAACAGCCCTGCCCAAGAACTCCCTTTCACTTAGCCTTCCCTAACCACTCTAACCTGAATACTGACTTTCCACTCATCCGCAACTTGTCCCAAGAGTAATAAAGTTTCGCCCGACTTGTTGGCAGTTTATTTCATATTCATGATGATGACATCATTACTGTACAGCTCATTACCTCAAAAGAACGTGTTTCTCCAGTGACATCTGTTCCTTAACATGGCTCGAACTTTGTGGAGCAGTCCTGCTAGTGCGACTACTTACAAGAACCTAACCTACTCTAGGTATCGAATTTGCAACTGCTTCGACCGATTATACCATCATTTTGGCACGACTCTTTATTGCGAATTGAGTTGCCGAAATCGAAGACATATTTGGTGGCATCTGCGTTTCCAGAGGTATGGATGCAACCAAACTCTTGGACTATCCCTTGTAGTGGTCCGGCCCTAGTTATTTACGAATGCACGAAACACTTTGACCAGTTTTCACCCCCAGCTATCTAGATCCAACTCCACCGGATCCCAAGAAAAGTCAACGCTCAATAGATTGAAAACTTGAAAAACAAAGTTGATGTTCACGGCAGTATAATCAAATCACGGAATACATTTATAGACGGAAATGATTTTTAGCGAGTGGGAGAACGTCTACAACTAGCCAATTTGCTACATAATGAACAGCATTCTATGATCTTATCACAGTCTAGTCACTTGACTAAGTTAGTTGTCCATCAAATGCATCGTGGATACCATGCACGGACCATAACGCTGATGCTTGGAATCATCCGCCTGTAATTTTTGATCACGAGATTCCGCAGCGTAATCAAAGCGTGTAGTCACGGATGCGTGAAATGTTTCCGCCTCAATTAATGGGAAGTATGCCCACTTCGCGGACTGAAATCATCCTGCAATTCACCAATATCGGTCTCGATTATGCAGGTCCGATGTCCCTGCGGATATCAAAGGGTCGAGGTGGTAAGAATTACGAAAAGTATCTGGCGATATTTGCTTGCCTTTCCATAAAAGCGATCCACATTGAGGTCGTTAGTAATTTCACTAGTGAAACATTTCATGCAACTTTTCGGCGATTCACCTCTCGTCGCGGACTTTGCTGCCATATATGTATATTCTGACTACAGTACCAAAATGTTGTTGGAGCAAATATGAAGCTTCAAGAAGCGAAAGAGACTTCCGAAAACAAATGGAGAAGGAAGGAATACCGCTTCTAGCCAAAGAAGGAATTGAGTGGCAATTCATTCTTCCAGCCTTGCTAATTTTGGAGGTTTATTGGAAGCTGGCGTGAAATCCAGTAAACGTTACTTACGACGCGTGGTTGGAGACATCGTCATGAATCAAATCGAAGCTTGTCTCAACTTGAGGCTTCTTTGTCAACTGACAGAGAATACGGATGACTCCGGTTTATTTTCTCATCGGAAACGCGTTATTGTCGTCGACAAAAAGAACTTTAAGGAGACAAATCCTCATTGTCCTCGAGCAACTCTTATAAAAATTGCAGCAAGGTTTTTGGTATCAATGGGCAGGCAAATATGTTTTGCGATTAAAATGAACAGATAGCATACCCAACCTCCAATTAAATGAGTTAGTGATTGTGCGTGACGAACGATTCCCTCCCTTGATTTGGAATCTCGGGAGCATTGTGGACGCACATCAGGGAGAGGATGGACAGACGCGTGTGGCCACCGTCAAGACTGCGTCCACTCTTTTAAAGAGGTCCATCGCAAAATTGTGCCGACTACCTGAAAGTTTTTTAAATAAATCATAAAATCATCGCGCGCTTAATAATTAATTTTTTTTTGTTTCTTAGCTTTAATGTTATTCCTATTTTTTCCTCCCGACCAGGCAAGACGAGGCGCTCCCAAAGCTCCAACTGAGCTCAGGAAAATGTGAGACCCCTGCTATGTATCTTTTATTGAATCGCGACATTTGAACGCCGGAGAAAATATTTTGTCACCCGCATTTAGATATAACTTGCACGTCTACGAAACGATGAATCAAGAGTTCGTTGATTATAATGAATTTAATAAATTGCTTGTTGTTTTCAAGGAGGATATATAAAATGGAGTGCCTGATAGGCTGTCTCAAGTGGGAATACTTTTTGATTCGGAAATTTTCGAAAATTGTATCCAAGCTTAACATGGCTTAAAACTTTTACAAAAAAAAATTTCTCTTGGTTGCTAATATTCAGTAAGCAATAAAATAATTTTCAGTACAATGGAGTTTGCTGTATTATTTCAGAAATCTTATTTTTTCAATTTGATTAGTTTGTGGTTCGTGTCTATGCTAAGAACTTTAGCAACGGACAATTTAACGCGGGACAGACATAGTTGTATTAAGTATGCCGAACAAGGGTAGCGAAACAATTCTTTCGAAAATTTGACAATTCTTTCGGATAATTTAACGTGAGAAAAAGTTAGTTGCAATATTATAAGTGCGCCAGACAAAGAAACAATTTTTTTTGAAAAATTTCGAACATTTCGCCAGTGAAGAGGGAAATATTTTCATTCCCATTTCCTTACTTTGCAAAGCATGTTCGTAGTCACTCCTTATTATATATCATCCTTGGTTCTTTTAATCACTTATTATTCAACCCCCGATTAATAAAGTTGATCTTTTGCAAAACGAGCACTTACTTTTAATTCATTTTCTTTATTTTAATGTTTCAGGTACTACTGACGAAACACGTGCATTAAGTTCTTAAAGAAATATAAAAATGCAAAATTTTTAAGCAAAATTTTTATTTAATATTTTGTCACCAAGTGTTAATTTTTTTTTCCAATAACCGAATAATAAACATTTCAACGGACGAAACGGGTTTGAAAGTTTTTCAAATTTCAAAGTTTTTGTTAATAATATTACATTCTGAAGTAACTATTTTTAATGAACATTTGTAGACCCTGTTTCTTTATTAGATTTCTTAAGATATGTTATGAGTCGAAAAAAAATGTAAATAATAAAAAATACACAACTAAATAGATTTGATGACCATTTAAAGGTGGAAATGGAGAAAATGCGAAAAAAGAAAATTTAAAAGTAGATTTTTTTTTTGGTAAAAACAATTACTTCTGAAAAGCTTTATTTTCGAGATAACAGTTCTGCCAGTTGGGATTTGATGGTTTATTCCGGAAAGTAAATTTATTCTGAAAATGTTATACATAAAGCGTCCTAAATTCTATTAATTCCGTTAATTTATATGCCTAAAATTATGATAAGCTAATTGCCTATCATTCTTAAACAGTACGAACTTTTTACTAAACAGGAAAGTATATGTAAATGAGAATGAAGTACAATTATGTTGCCATCACTCACCAAAGCTTTCATTTTGAAATAATCTAAATAAACTGCCAACAAGTCGGGCGCAAATTCATTATTTTTGGACAAATTGAGAATGCATGGAAAGTCAATATGCAGGTAAGGGAAACTAAGTGGAACCCACTTTCACAAGTGGAACGTGGTTAACGGTGCGTATCTTAAGGCTTTCATATATTACGTGTATATAGCATCACACAAGAAGCCCTTGCCTCCATGGATATCGCAACACGCGCATCGTTTCATGGGCAGATTACTAAATTAGCGAAAAATGCCCAGGAATACCTGCATTCTGCTGAAAGTCAAATACACGGTCGTACTTCAGTTGAAATCGATGGCATCGAGGAAGAACTAGCGGTATTGTTAGAGCGATTAACGGTAGCGTACAATAGCTTGTCTCGAGCCAACGCGGTGGTACGCACTACGATTAAGCTCGAGGATTAAATAAAAGAAAGCGAATTGGTAGTTGAATACGATGATAAAGCCGTAAGTGTAATAGCTCGCTTGAAACAGAGACTTTTTAAGCTAAGGGAGGCACAGAACGCTAACCTGCATATTGAAACAATGTTCCCGGCAGCCCCAACTAATGCAAAGCATCATACATTGACAAAACTTCCGAAGTTGAATCTCATCAAGTTTTCGGGAAATTTTAGCGACTGGTTGCCTTTTTGGGAACAATTTAGAACTTCTGTGCACGAAAATGTAGACTTAAACGGTGCAGAGAAGTTCAATTATTTACTGTCTCTTCTAACGGGTCAAGCGGGAGAGGCTATTGCCGGTTTCACAACTACGGAGCAGTGCTACGAAGCAGCGATTTCTCTCTTAAAGGAAGAATATGGTGACCGTGAAAAAATTATAGATAAAACGATGAGACATCTTATGTCTCTAACAGCTGTAAGCTCCAGGCATGATGCGCTGGAACTTCGAAAACTCTATAACTCGGTAAAAGCAAGTACAAGGTCTCTTTCCGCTTTTGGAATCCCGTCGGTTCAATATTCGATCATGCTAAAAACGGTGCTTTTGAAGTGCATTCCAAACGACCTTCGAATTGACTTTCATAGAGCCAGTGCAGACATCGAAAACGCGCTCTGTACCTCGTTGGTAAAAAATAATGGACCTGACGTAGACACGAATAGAAGTGAATGTTCTAGTGACTCTGTGAACGGGGGTGATCAAGTCGAGTTAATATTGAAATTTCTAAAGTGAGAAATCGAGTCCCTTGAGAAGGCCGGACAACCGCGTAGTTTACGACAAGAAACGAATACAAATAATCGAGCGTTTAAAGCCGCGACGGGCTTGTTGACCCCTAGTGAAACAAATTTGTGTTTCTTTTGTTCATCACAATCACATTCGACAGAAAACTGTCACGCGAAATTGTCGGTGTCGGAACGAAAAGAAAAATTAAAGTGCGATAATCGTTGTTTCAAATGTACTAAACGAGGGCATTCGTCAAAGTTTTGTCGTCGGAATGTTAAGTGTAGTAGTTGTCCCGGTAGGCATGCTACGGCTATGTGTGACCCGAGTTTTCGTGCGGTTTCAAGTCATAGGGGCACCGAGATGAATCAGATAGCTAAATCTGTCGAAGTTGAACCGACTACGAATCTCTGTTCCTCGTATTATCGGAATGTACACACTGTTTTCTTTCAAACGGCCTGCGCCTGGCTATTATCGAATGTAGAATCGGAATCGCTGTTTTTGCGGCTAATATTTGATGGCTGTAGTCAGCACTCTTACATTCGGGAAACAGTATCAAAAAAACTTAAATTAGAGCCCCTTGACAAAGTGAATTTGTGCATAATGCCCTTCGGAAGTAAAGAACGCACACCGACACGCGAATAAAGGCGGGTAAAGGTGTTCGTTAAAAGTCAGCACAATAATCAATGTGTCAGTGTGATAGCAGTTGAAGTACCCGATATCTGTGTAGACACTTTACCGGCCCCGAGCACTACGTGCGCGAAAATGCTTCGGTTTACTTTGGCGGATTCTCGGATAAACGAACCAATACCTGGAATTTCCCTTCTCGTAGGCGCGGATTTCTATTGGAACTTCATTACTAACGATCGTATTCAACGTTTAACGCTGAACCTGACAGCTGTCAATACGATCCTTGGTTGGACTCTTCAAGGACCAGCGTGCGATATGGAAGGGTGTCAAAATATAGCAGGTGAATTTGTTCAATTGCTTACTCTGGATCATTACGTAAAAAGGTTTTGGGAGCTGGAAAGCATTGGCATATGTGGAAATACCGAACCCATCGAAGAAATTAGTCCTGAGATCATTGAAAAGAAAAATGACAGATACGAAGCTCATTTACTGTGGAAAAGTACGGTGAAGCGTCATGATAATCGTAGCAGTGCTTTAGCACGATTAGAAGGGGTAGTTCGAACGTTGAAGCAAAACGGAAAATTTTTAGAATACGACTCAGCCAAGCGCGAACTTATGTCAACTGGAATAGTAGAACTCGCCAATTTTAAACCTAAGGATCTCTCAAAGGTTTTCTACTTTCCTCATCGACCTGTATATAAAAAGGACTCAACGACAGAACTCAGGATCGCTTACAACGCTTCAGCACATACATCTGGTAACCTTTCTCTAAACGACAATCTAATGACAGGCCCTAATCTTTTGCCGGACGTGCTATCAATTCTACTTAACTTCAGAATGGGTCAGATTGGTTTAGTCGCCGATATACAAAAGGCCTTTTTGCAAGTCGCATTGAATAAAGAGGATCGCGACGCACATCGTTTCTTCTGGTTTCAGCAAAGGATAGATAATGTTGATAGCTTACCGAGCTATGAAGAATTTCGAATGACACGTGTAACCTTTGGAGTTAGCTGCAGCCCGTTCTTGCTTGCTGCCACCATGCGTAAGCATTTACAATCCGAGTCGCAAACTTACCCAAGTACCTGTGTAAATCTTATGAAGTCCTTCTACATGGATAATTTAATTTAAAGTGTAGAAGGCAGAGAAGTTGCTCTACAAGTTTATGAGGATTCCTGTGCTGTAATGAAAGGAGCGTCTATGAAACTGCATAAGTGGAACTCTAACGGTATTGAACTTTGTTCCGAATTCCGTCAAACGTCAGTAATTCCCGATGAGCAAAAGGTTTTGGGTATTTGGTGGTTTTATGCGTTAGATAAAATGGCTGTCGATTTTAGCCATATTAGCGATAAACTCCCTACTAACGCAACGAAACGAAATATTTTGAAGTTTATCGCACAAATTTTCGATCCATTGGGAATTGTTGGACCCTTTACAATCGGATTAAAAATATTGTTCCAACAAACGTGGAAACTGAAATTAGATTGGGATCAACCGCTCCCCAATTCTCTTTTAAAGACCTGGAATACTAGCGTTTCAAATACAAAGATATTAGAAAACGTTACTATACATCGCCCGATTTTTATGCCGGTCAGCTGTAAACGAAGGGAGCTACACATATTTGCAGACGCAAGCTTAAAGGCGTACGAAGCTGTAGCATGTGTTCGAAACATTGGAGAGGACGAGAACATCAACGTAAAATATTTAGTTTCAAAAAACAGAGTGGTTCCTCTAAGCTTAAATGGCGAATCCGAACTTACACTACCGAAATCGGAGCTAACAGCCGCTCTCATCGCATCTCGCCTTTTGCATTACCTTGATGAACGATTGGATACACAATTTGACTGCTACTACTTTTGGTCCGACTCGCGGAGAAGCGAGAAAGTTGAAACCTGGCATAATGGAGAAAGCTGACGAAATACGTCGCCTGAGTCATCGAGCTGTGTGGAAACATTGTCCCGGAAATCAGAATACAGCTGATCTCCTAACGTGTGGATTGACCCCCGAGCAATTGATAGACAATCCATTACGGCTTAACGGTCCACTTTGGCTTATCAACGAAACAGACACTTGGCCCATATCGGAACTTAGCGACAAGACGTACTTAGCGTCTCTCTCATGCACCTCTGTCGCACACCCCGTAATGGAAATGGAAACCGCATTATTTCCATGGAACTTAGAAAGATTCAGTAGTTATCTCAGGCTTTTAAGAGTAACTGCGACTGTACAACGTTTTATAAATTGCTTACGGGGTAATGTATCTACTGGTTACCTAACATCGATCGAACTTCATAGGTCTGAGCTGCGGATCAAGCTAATTGAGCGAAACGCCTTCCACGCTGAAGTTTCAACTTCAGAGTCTGGAAAGTCATTGTCGACTTTGTCCAGTATTCTCAATTTAAATCCAAGGATGGATAATAATGGAGTCCTGCGACTCACATCGAGATTATCGGAAGCAGAACTAGACTACGAGACGATTCATCCGGTAATTCTACCTAAAAATTCTAATTTTATCGTTCTAGATGCACATGATCGAATTCCTCATGGAGGTGTTAATGCAACACTTGTGCGTCTACGAGAAAAATTTTGGATACCGCAGGCCAGGCAGTTAACTAAAGCTATTGTGAGCAGATGTGGATTTTGCCGGCGTCTTAGGGGGGAGGCAGCATCTCAACCTTTTGCTCCTCTTCCTAGACAACGATTAACAGCTTCACGACCTTTCGAGACTACTGGTGTAGACTTTGCTGGTCCACTTTACGTCAAGACGAATGAACCTACTGCTCCCTCGAACAAAGTATACATCTTATTACTTACCTGCGCAGCAGTTCGTGCATTCATTTGAAACTTGTTCAATCTTTAAGTAGCAAATCATTTCTATTGACCCTTCGCCGCTTTATATCTCATCGAGGTGCACCAAAATGCATCATCTCAGATCATGCTCGGAATTTCAAACGCGCTTCTAATGAGCTGAAACTAATGGGATCAATATTACCGTCTGAGGAAGTACAAGAATACGCAAGCAACCAAGGTATCGAATGGAGATTTATCGTAGAACGATCCCTTGGTGGGGCGGCTTCTGGGAACGCCTAGTTAAAAGCGTTAAGGATATATTGAGAGTAACCATCGGAACAATTACAAATATTTTTGCTCGAGGCTGAGAGTGTAATAAATGCTCGACCGCTAACGTGTATTAACGAAGATCCTCTTGATCTTTCACCACTAACACCAGCGCATTTTTTGGTTGGTGGTTTTCTCATTCCGTTACAATCGACCCAATTGACCAACGATTCCAGCGATTTTCGGACAGCCTGGAAAACCAGACTTCGTTTAACGGAACAATTTTTTTAAAGATGGAGAACGGAATACGTATAACAACTAAGATCAGCGCATATTAACGGAAAATGCTTTTCTTCAACATTAAAGGAGGGCGACATCGTTCTTGCTTATGACCCAGCTCTTCCGCGCGTATTGTGGAAACTGGCTCGCATTGAAGAAACTTTTCCTGGTAGAGATGGAAAGGTTCGTGCTTGTGAGGTGCGGTTCGCTAATGGCTCGCGACTTCGTCGGCCTGTACAACTTTTACATCCGATGGAGGTAATCCACGAACCCTCCCATGGCCCGGCGGAGGATGTTAAAAATCAATGAAGTATTGTAAACTGATCATCAACTGATAGAGATTGTGATCGAACCTCTGAAACCGGTTTGCCGTTGCTCTTCAACAAGTTTCCATTTTTGAATTCATATACCTGTAGTAGAATAAAATTAGCCAAGGAGACAAGTCCTAAGCCCGCGTTTTTATCTTATAGATTCTCATCGCCCCGTCCCTTCAATCAGTCTAAATTACTCCTGCGGACCTTTTTTTTTTGGGGTCACCCTTTAATACTGTAGTGTACAGTCCTGTCGGTTTAGGAATGGATGAAACAAAATGAAAATTAACAAAATAAACAATTATTTGAATAAGGACGGACAGGATAAAAGGAATCGGTGAATGTTGTCTTTAAATTGCGCGATGTTATAATCTCTAGGAAAAGTGGCCGCGGGGAGTGCATTCCACATTTTGGATGTTCGAGGTATTAATGACTGCCTAAATTTCACCGTACGTGATTTGGCTGGCTCAACCGTGTACTCATGAGCTCGTTCAGCAGCACGAGTATTGCGCGTGAACTTATATAAGGGAGGGATAAGACGACTAATTTCATGGCTACAGCGGCCATGGAAATATCTGTAGAAAAGGGTGAGTACACCGATATTTCTGCGATGTTCGAGGGAGTCAAAGGATGCCGTTATGGCATCATCTCTCCACATTGTGGATGTGCTGGCTCCAGTCGAGTTTCTTATTAATGTGCATACCCAGGAGGTAGAAATTCTCCGAATGGTCAAGTGCTACACCATCAAAGATTAAGTCAGGTATCGACATGTCGTATTTAAGAGAGAGATAGCAGGCTTGTGTTTTAGTGGTATTAAACTCTACTCGATTCGCTCTGCCCCATTGCAGGATTGTGTTGAGGTCAATATTTAGTGAATTAAATAACTCTCGGCGCATAGTAGGCACAGAAGACTGGTGTGCCTCAGCAATTGAGTTGAAGCTGTAAGTGTTTTCTAGTGTACTGTCATCTGCAAAGCTGTGAATTGGGTTGAGAGTCGACGACAGAAGGTCGTTAATAAAGATTAGAAATAAAGTAGGTGATAAAACGGAGCCTTGGGGAACGCCGGAATTGATAGGAAAGGGAGACGAAAAGACGCCATCTAAAACTACTTGAATGGCTCCGTTCGACAGGAAACTCTCAATCCATAACAAAAAAGAAGTATCAAAGCCAAATGCTTTGAGCTTAGAAAGTAGGGATTTGTGCCAAACTCTATCAAACGCTTTCGACCTGACTATTTTCGACAACTACCTTAATGCTCCTTAAATATGCATTTTTTATGGTAAGTGATTTCGAAGATATAATCATTTGAAAAAAAAATTCGGCCGACAATTGGTTCTTAGCCCCCGCTTTTCGCACCCCAATGGATAAAAAATTAAATTATTTTTAAAATTTGTCCCACAAACTCCTCTATATGTATGTTGATTTTTAGCTTCCTAGCTATAACCATGGTTGAGATATATGAATTCGTATTTTTCGGTTTAAGCGCTCCCCCTGCCTCCCCCTGAACCCGTACACCCCAAAAAATGGCTATCCGCCTGAGATCTGCAACTACCTGCAATCTCTCCAAAAATGAACTTTCTATCTTGAAGGGTTTGGGAGTTAATGTGCGCTGAGCGTACACATCGGCGTATGGCGGATGGCGTACAGACGGATTTTTTTTTTCCTTTTTAGGCTATTTTAGTCATGAAACGCGAAAAAAAAAAATTTCTATGTAGCAAATTTTTTTTCCCAAGTCGATCACAATAATTTATTATTAAAATAATAACGTAAAATGATCGCATTTCCGAAATCAACAATTTGGTAGTCGTGTCCGCTAAGAAAGTAATAACGTTTGATATTTAGTTTGGTGAATGTTTTCATAGTACATTTCAAATTGAAAGAAAAGATATCTACATTTCACACTATTCTGCTTTATTAAATCGTATCGTCCTCTGCTGATTTAGAGTTTTATAAAGGTCTCAGTAGAAACCGAAACGTCACATATAACAAAACATAACAATGTTAAATCCGGAAAATCTTTCCTTCCAAGTTTGACTATTTATTGCCTTGATTATTTGTTCTTTTGCTCCTCCTCCCTTCTTTTTCTCTTTGGTACGACTCTATGTTTTTTTGGGTTTTCATTTCATTGTTTGCCAGTTTCTTTGTTTGTATATATATTTCTTTGTTTATTTTATTTACAATAGTAAAAGGCTCTTCATCGATATTTATACTCTCGATGAAACCTGAGAGTATTACAAGTTTGCCACAAAGTGTGTAACGCTAAGAAATAAGGCTAGGAGAAAAAAATGAATGATACAGAAGTTCATATAATCACTCAAAAATCTCAAAACCGGATGTCCGTCCGTTCGTCCGTCCGTCCGTTCGTCCGTCCGTCCGTCTGTCCGTCCGTGTCCTCTCTAGCTTGAGAACGAGTTGATCTAGAAAGTTCAAATTTTGTACACGTCGTTTTTGACAAAAAAGTAAGGACAAGTTCGTAAACGGGCAAAATCCCTTCACCCCTTCTACCCACTCCCATTCAAATTGACACAATTGCGCAAATTGACATTAAACGGATTTGCTCGAAAAGTATAAAAGCTATTAGTCTCAAATTTGGAACGTATTATTTTTATCATGATGTCAATCTACCATATAAAAATTATGCGGGTCCTTTCCCTCCTTCTACCGCCTTCCATATAAACTGTACTTTTTCATGAAATACTCTAAACCAATTTACTTAGTGCGTATACAATTCAGCAAGCTGAAATTTTGCACTAAATATTTATTTGGAATCGTTAGTAATACCAAAAAAAATTAGACCATTAGCTTCACCGCTTCTACCGCCTCCTATGCAAAATGACACAATTTCGCAATTCGGCACTAAACGGCTTTTCTCGAAAAATATAAATGCCACTGATCTGAAATTTGGAATATAATACTTTTATGATAATTTCATTCTACTGTGTAAGAATTATTTGCGTCCTCCCCCTCCTTTCACCACCTCCCATACAATCTGCACTTTTTCATGAAATACTCTAAACCAATTTCCTCAGTGCGTATACAATTTACCGATTTAGAATTGTGCACTAATTATTTATTTAGAATTATTGTAAGAACAAAAAAAATTAGACGATTAACTTCACCCCTTCTACTCCCTCCCATACTAAACGACACAATTTCGCAATTCCACAATAAACGGATTATTTTCCAAAAGCTTAGAGGCTATTGATCTGAAATTTGGAATATATTACTTTTCTAATAATTCCAATCCGCTGTATAAAAATTATTTAAGTCTTCTTCTTCCTTCTACCACCTCCCATACAAACTGCACTTTTTTATTAAATGCTCAAAACAAATTTACTCAGTACGCATAAAATTTATGGAGCTGAAATTGTGCACTTAACATTTATTTAGAATTGTTCTTAAGACCAAAAACAATTAGGCAATTAACTTCACTCCTTCTACCTCCTCCCATACAATTTGACACAATTCAACAACTTTACAAAAAGTCGATTTGCCTGAAAAGTATGAATGCTACTGATCTGCTATGCCAAATAAATGATGTTTACAGTTATTTCGAAGAAAGTTATTAATAACTCCAACCTCCTTCTACCACCTCCCATACAAACTGCACAATTTCACTAAATTCAATACACTAAGTTTTTCTATTAAATTTTTGAATCCTAAATTTTGTATAAAAAATTTTTATAGCAACCTTATCGTGATGTGAAAAAATTAGTTCAATGTTGTTACCCCCTCTACCACTTCCCCTACAAAATTTCTTAAAATAAAGAAATTTCTCCTTCATCTAGAGTATCGCACGCTTGGGATTTGTTCCAAAAAATAACTAACTACAAATAAACCAGCTCAGGCAATTTTCTACCATAAATTATTACAAAACAATTTATTATTAGACTTATAAAGTTCAGTAATCAAATCAACAAGCCATTTCACATAAGTAATTTGTAAATTAATTCCACCTCAGAAATTCATTTCCATTTTCTTTAATTTAACATTAAAATTAAAGAAATAACTCATAATTTTGCAGCTTCCAACCAAGCAGCAATCTTTAACCCATTCTGAATATTCTGAAATATATACTACGATATTAAGATAACTTTGTAAGACCCCTTTACTAGCAATGAATGCGCAACAAACAAAAAACCCATTCCAACCAGGTAAAAATCTAAAGATAAATACTGATAGTTTTGTCGAAACCAGGAGGCTAAAATGCAATATCCTACTGTGCTGAAGGCCACTTTAGAATTTATTCGTTTATGCAAAACGATATATTGTACAATGAGGTACTTTACTTATCATCTATCCGAACCAGTAAAATATGCAACCTTATAATAATAGTCTTACGATAAAATATTATATCTTCGGTGATATGCCCGACCTGCAGGATTCCTCTCACTTATAAGAAATAAAAATATTCGAGTTAGCGCAGTGGTGAACTCGTGCCGTATTGTACGAATAACTGAGTGTGGAATTGAGGTCCCAGTTTTATGTTTCCAAAGTACACACTATCTACACATCGCGCGTTTTGTCTTTTATAGATACATATGGTGGATAGTATGGTTTGTTTTATCCTCTTCATTTTTTTTTTAAATAGTATCTTTTATCTATGAAGCGTATTCGCCAACGGGGTATTGAAAACCACAAACGTGTTCTTGTTTAATGCGCGCATTTACTCTATGATTACCTTTCTCCTTGTGGCATTCTGCTCAGATAGCGGTTACGGCGATCAGAAGTGTAACGTGTAATCCACCCAATAGTAGGTACCTCACGAGCACCCCGCCGAATAACCACGGTAACTACTTGTATAATGTCTTGCTACTACTTTTTCTACCTTACTTACCTATGCCGGTGATATGAAAGGAGCATCGGACATTGAAAAGGTGCTCAAGTTTTGAGGTTCACTAGGCAATTTGCATTTTAAATTCAAAAAGTTGATACGATTAGCTCGCATCGGACTATCCACCAATCCGGGAGGGTTACAGCGCAAGTTTTACTTCCTGAACTAATCGGATTATGTTTTGTAGGCTGATAATAACATTGTTTATACCGAAAGTTATAAATATTTATAAATTGTTAAATTCGATCGGACATTTTCATACCATAAGGAGTCGAAGGAAGGAAAACTTAAAGATTTTTATCAGAAGAAGAGAAGATACTCTCGAATTCTTTTGCCTTGCAGCGATTGTAAGACAACCACACACGGAGTTTATGCCATCTTGCCTAGAAGACATCTAGGAAATGATATTGTAGCTTCTGTGTTTAATGCCACGAAGTAGAAGTATCTTATGATTTCTTGGTCTTATTTCACGTATACCTACATATAACCAGCATTTTCCTTTATCTGATGAATTCAGAGATCAAGATGATTTTACGAAGCATAGCTAAGACATT
Organism: Chorisops tibialis; assembly: GCA_963669355.1. Classification (NCBI taxonomy): domain Eukaryota; kingdom Metazoa; phylum Arthropoda; class Insecta; order Diptera; family Stratiomyidae; genus Chorisops; species Chorisops tibialis. Next base: position 161,336,664 of record OY770263.1, on the reverse strand, counting down.
ATCTACTAGTAGTGCTCCATCTTTAACACATGCGAGTATATGAGGTCGTGATAGGATAATTGTTACCTATCGGGCGTTTTCTGATGCTGTCATATCGAATGGTTTTCAGATACAGTGAATATCTTCGACTAAATGTCTTACGATAATAAGCACTTGCCGGGTTTGATGAAAAATAATAAAATTATGTGAAGCAGACAGGAAGTTACGATAAGTTTGCGTAGCATCCAATTTACTTTTATATTATTTAAGTTTCACTTAGTTTAAGACTTCTGTAAATGATCGTCATAAATTTGTTGTGGAATGAGTAAAATCGTGATATTGAAATGACCAGGAGCTCTAGAGAAGAGATCGCAAGAACAGGTGAGTTTTCATCTTTGGAGGTGTGGTGGCCTGTCGTGTAGTTGTGAATTCTTAAAGTGAAATTAATTTATTACAGTTATTCTAAGTTCAGTTTACATGGAGGACATGTATGTAGGTGCTATCGAATAAAATTACTAACTAAATACCTTACGTGTACGCCGAATGCCCTACGTGTACGCTCAACACACATTAACTTTCCAACCCTTTAAGATAGAAAGTTTATTTTTGGGCGGATTGCAGATGGCTGTGGATTTCACCTATTTTAGAGGGGTGTAAGGGTTAACGGGGAGGCGGAGAGAGCGCTAAGACCAAAACCTAAGAGTTCAAATACTACAACCATGGTTCTAGCTAGGAAACTGAAAATCAACATGTATATGTATAGAAGTGCTCGCGGAACAAATTTTAAAAATTATTTAATTTTTTTATCTATTGGCGTCCAAAAAGAGGGAGGGGTGGGTTAAATTTGTCGGCTGATTTTTTTTAAATGATTATATCTTCGAAAGCTATTAATATTTTATGCATTTTGGTGTCATGCAGATACACCGGAATCAGCTTAATGGGAGGCTAATTATTGTAAGCCATAAAAAGCCGAGAAGAGACCATGGAGTTGACCTGAATGGCCAGTAATACTATTACGTCGCAGGAAGTAGGCAACATAGTTGGACTCGCAGCATAGCTGTGAGAACCGCAGCATATCAAATTTAGGTGAATACTGCCACCCTTTTTCTACTAGGATGTGATAAATAAGTAGGACTGGTCCTCCAGGTTTGGGGTTTGGTGACGCGCCAACAGCGCATCATTGGAAAAACAAAAATATCCAGAAACCTGAAGAACAGCCTCGGAAAGGATGGACTCAACGCCAACGACTCCGGAAACTAAAAATGGATCTTTCGGATCATGGAATGTTCGATCCTTATTTAGGAGAGGAGCTTTGAAACAATTGAAAGAAATGGTTCTGTAACGAAATCATGGACATAACATCATAAACAATCTATCCAAGTGGAAAATTTTCGGGAAGCAGAGAGTTTGGTGTCGCTTTAGTCGTTGACCAAAAATTTTATCAACAGGTCATGAGCTTCAAACCAGTAAGTGAAAATTTGTGTGCAATCCGAATAAAGACTGAATTTTTCAACATTTGGTTGAGCAACGTTCACACACCAACATAAGACAAGGACGATATAACTAAAGACGAATTTTATGCCACCCTAGAGACAACCTATAACTCACTGCACTCGGATGACTTAAAAATTGTCTTAGGGGATTTTAATGCAAAATTCGGAATGGAGGGGGGTCATAGAGGAACAACAGGAGGGCACAGTCTCCATGACATAACCAACGACAATGGCCAACGTCTTATTGATTTCGCAAGCAGCAAAAATATCATAGTAAGCTCTACGTGCCTCCCACATAGCGATATTCACAAACGAACGTGGGCATCACCAGATGGTCCCACCTTCAACCAAATAGACCACGTTCTAATTGAGAAAAGGGCTGCTTCAAGCATACTTGATGTACGAACTCTCCGCGGTGCGAATTGTGACTCTGATCACTATCTAGTCAGAGCTAAGTATCGATGCAAAATAGCTTGTCGTGGATATTCGAAAACGAGTAGAGCTCGCAAATTCAATGTCGACAAGCTTAACGATGAAACGGTGGCGCAGGCTTACATGTCAGCATGTAATGACACCAACATATGAAAACATCTGAAATATACCAGTGGTGAATGTGTGTATGAAAATACGAGACGGCATCAAATCCTCCGCAGAAAAGGTATTAGGATATCAGGCACGGCGAAAAAATAATGTTTGGTTCGACCAAGATTGTCGCGATGGAATAGATAAAAAGAACGAGGCTTACCAAATTTCTTATGAACGACCAACACGAACCAAAAAAAATATATTTGACGAGCTTAGACGATATGCGAAAAAGACCTGCAGGCAAACACAAAGGAAGTATCATAATGAAGAGATACAAAAAAATGGACGACGATATGTCAAAAAATAAAACGCGAGACGCATACGCTTTAGTAAAAGACATAAAAAAAGGGATATAAGACATAAAAAAAGGGATATAGACGAAGTTGCATAGAATTTTCATAAAATTCGGTGTATTTTACATTCACGAAACCGAACATTTGTATGGGAGGGGGTAGAGAAGGTAGGGGAATCGTAAATTTTGATATGCAGTTTTATTTCGCTTCTCTTTTAAGGTGCTTTTATAAAATTTCAAGTTCATAGCTTCTAGTTTGTTGGTTATTAGTTGATTTAATGAAATTGGTCGAAATCATAGTTTTGTATGGGAGGGGGTAGAAGGGCAAGCGCGATTTGAAATTTCTTAAAGCAATTTCATTTGAATTATTTTTATAAGTTTTAATGCAAAATTTGAAATTGATAGCTTCTAAGAGTTAGCTGATAACTTATTTCATAAAAATGCTCGAAAAAATAATTTTGTATGGGGGTAGAAGAGGTAGGGGAATCGTACGACTTGTGATGCAATTTTCTTTCTTTTTAGTTGTAAGGTGCTCGTACAAAATTTCAAGTTCGTAGCTTTCAATTTGTTTGTTATTAGTTGATTTAATGAAATTGGTCGAAATCATACTTTTGTATGGGAGGGGGTAGAAGGGCAATCGCGATTTCAAAACTTTTAACGCAATTTCATTTCAATTATTTTTGTAAGTTCTTATGCAAAATTTCAAATTGATAGCTTTTAATAGTTAGGTGATAATTGATTTCTTGTAAATGGTCGAAAAAATAATTTGGTATGGGAGGGGGTAGAAGTTTTAAAGATTTTCGACCAGTTAATAATTCATTCTTTTAGGGATTTTTTTTAAATGCATTTCGCAAATTTTCAAGTTTCTACCTTAAAATTTCATTCAAAAATTTTCAGCTTATGTGTTTTTTCATTTCACATGAAACACCTTGTGCACGTTAGACCAGGGGGTCGGTGCATAACAATTGCAGAATTTTTATTATTTTTTATGTATGTACAATAAATTGATATATTGACCTGCAAAATTTAAACTTTGTATCTTTTACCACCGCCCTAAAAAAATTACTCAAAATTTTCAACATTTTTGCTTTCCACCTCCCTCCTCTTACACCCCCCACTTAATTTTTTACCAAAATTAAAAACTATATAGTTCTACGATCTGACAAATTTTTGATGTGATATCTGCCCTCAATTTTGAGATATAATGGTTTGCAATTTTGAATAGTTCAATGCTCCCCATTTTTCCCCACTACTATTTTGTCCAAATATTATATTTTTTTCGTATTTTTTTAGTATAGCTTAATATAAGTACCAAAGTTTCAATTGCATAGCTCAACAAATAGCCGAGATATTGATTTTTATGTGTTTTTCTTTGCACCCCCCTTACCCTCCTCCTTACAATAATTAGCCTCTATGTAAGCTGATTCCAGTGAATCTGTATGCCACCTTGATGGTCTAAAATTATAAATTTTTTATGCTAAGTAATTTCGAAGATATAATCATTTGAAAAAAAAATTCGGCCGACAATTGGTTTTTAGCCCCCTCTTTTTGCACCCCAATGGATAAAAAAATTAGATTAATTTTATAAGTTGTCCCACAAACCCTTTTATATGTATATTGATTTTTAGCTTCCTAGCTGTAACCATGTTTGAGATATTTGAATTCTTAGTTTTTGGTTTAAGTGCTCCCCCGCCTCCCCCTGAACCCTTACACCCCCAAAAATGAATGTCCTCCTGAGATCCGCAACTACCTACAATCCCTCCAAAAATGAGCTTTTTATGTCGAAGGGTTTGGGAGTTAATGTGCTCTGAGCGTACACACCGGCGTACGGCGTACAGACAGACGGATTTTTTTTTTGCATTCTTAGGCTAATTTAGTCACGAAACGCGAAAAAAAAAAATTTAAGGGTAGCAAATTTTTTTTTTTTTCTTGTGTCGATCACAATACTTTATTATAAAAATAATAAAGTAAAATGCAAATTGTTATTCATCATACAATATTTTTTATTGAAACAAGGGCGCCTAGCATTGTGAAGCTGTTTTTGTTCTACTGATGCCAATAAAGACAAATTTCTACCATTTTTATTAAATTTCTTGATGTTGATTTCTTTAAATGGAAATAAGCTACCTGCTGTGTTCTTATAAAATATAGAAAATGGTTGCCCTGGACTAAGCTGTCATCACTTCTTCGCTTGATTTACTCGAGCATAGATGAACTGTAAGCTCCCTAACCCTTTTGAATCGCTACTACAATGGAGATTGTTCGGACGAAATCTTTAATCTCATGCCCCCATGCATGCCCTTACCCCGTAATACTAGCGCTGCTTGGCGCGCTCATAAGTATTCTCTCAACCCCACCTTCGGTCGCACTGTCAAATTTCGTGATTTGTTTTTAAACCGGACTGTTCGAATATGGAACTCGCTGCCCATCTCGGTGTACCCGCATGACTACAACATTCAGCAATTCAAGGGAAATATTCATAGCCACTTCCGACTCTATCCCCTAAATTCCCAAAAACCAACATCCTTTCCCCCTCACCGGAGCTGTGCTTCAGTACAAAAGGGCAACCCCTCTAGTTCCGATGTCACTTAAAAAAAAAAAAAAGCTGTAGTCGTTGAATCTTCAACCAATTTCCTTGCTAGTGTTTACTTTTCTGTTAGTAATAAACTCTGATGAATCCTTAGATGAGAAAAAATCATTGAATTTAAGCTCAATGACCTTAAATGGTGTTTTTTTTCTGGAGCTTAATATTATTTTAATCCAGTCATCTGGACCGTAAATCAGTGCGTATTTTTTCCTATTTTTTTCTATGACCCCAAAATATGCTTCATTTGGCAGATATGAATGTCCAGATACCATGAATACCATATCAATTGTCTTGGCTGCGATTGACGGTTCATTGCATAGCTTCAGCAATTGCAGTGATAAATTAATATTGCGATTTTGCCCTTCGCAGGCGTCGCAGTATAACGTTATTTTACTACAATTTTTAACGTAGTCTTTTAAATGTTTGAATAGTACCATGGATATTTCTTGTGATCCCCTACCTCCCCCTGTTTCATTCCATACATACATTTCGGGTGGTCCAGATTTAATTGGACGAACACCGCAATTACATGTACAAATTACGCTTATAATATGCAACGGATTTGGTCAGTTTTGGGAATGCCAGAGCATTCTGCAAGTCAAATGTACAAGCATAATAATCTTCAGAAACATTTGCGGCCTCACTTTTCAAATCACTCCTAACTTTTTCTGCTTCAGACAAATGTATGTAACGTAGGCTTGACCACTGTTTCTAAGAAATTTATTTACATTTTGTTTCCAGGAGTCTTCATCTCTCGACCGCTTACGACCTATCTGCTTGTAACTTTTCTTTTCAGCATTCTGGATTGCATTTTCACTTATTTGGATACCAGTGGAACTGGAAGGTACAATATCAATATTATTATTGTACATCACAGTATCTAATAATGAAACTGATGGAAAAATAACTGGTAATGCTTCCTCATTATTATTACGAACATCTAAAACAAAAACAAATGTTTTGTTGAACAATATTTACAATAGCTTTTTTGAGTGTGTTGTAAAAGTATGTACATACCATGCACAGTAAGATCTGGTTCTTAAAAGTCTGTTCTTTCATCTTCTAATGGGACATAATCATCATCACTATCACTTAAAAATATGTCTTTATCAGAATCTGTGTCCAGATCCATCACAAACTCAAAAGGAAAATCTATATACTGCTTGTAAATTAATATTAACACTTAATTAAAATTCAATTTTTAACAGCAAATAAAAATCATGCTTTCAAAATTCAAATAAAATTAAAAAAAAAATTCATGAAGGTTGCAATGAAAGGTTTAGTTCGTTTTATCACCGAATCTCATGCCATCTAGACTTGGTTCACTTTTTCAGTGATAATTTTAACAAATCATTCAGTGTTGAAATAAACTAGTGCACTCTGTTGGCAACCTGATGAACTAAGGACTTGGTTCATCAGGACACTGAATGAATAACAGTTTAAAGAGACTTAAAACATCCTTAACTCAGTTTTAGAAAAAAGTGGACTTGATTCACTTTCCTTCTTCCCCACTCATATCTTCCATATAAACTGAACTTAGAGTAACTGTAATAAATTAATTTCTGTTTAAAAATTCACAATTTCACGACAGCCGGCCATACCTCCAAAGATAAAAACTCTACTGTTCTTCCTCTACAGCTGCCCGTCATTTGGATATCACGATTTCACTCATTTCTCAACAAAGCATTTAAATATTTTGAAACATTCCCAAGCTGTTGCGAACGCCAAAGTGTTATCAAATCTGAAAACTATGAATACCCAATTAATATCTCTAATCAAATATACATTTACCTATCTATATCAAAAACAAAATTCTTTGCAAAACGTTCCCATTAAATAAACCGGATATAAAAATTCGATATTACTTAATAGGATTACAGGACACATCAGAATGGGACTCTTTAATAAAAAAATATGGCTGGATTGGAAATTTTTGAATTGTCCTCATGTGGGTTATTCTTTTGCTGTGATGCACCTATAAAGTTCCACTTTACCGATTACTACTGTCCTTTTGTGCCGGGCCTTAAAATTTCAAAGGGACATCATATCACCCTCCTGTCATGTTATACCAGACTGAACGATTTTAATTAAAAACTTCCCAATTCATACGTAAATTGAGTTTGTGCATCGGAGGATATCAATCAATTAAAATGAGAGTTACATTCACAGACCAAATCAAATCAGAGACAACAATTGATGACTGAAAAGTTTACGCGAGAAATTATTAAACAATTTGATGGGTGATTACTTTTTTTTGCAATTTCACTGTAAAAATTAAGTATTTAAAATTGGACTACAGTTACGCTGTCGACACACGATGCAAGTTAATATATATTATCTCGCTTTTCGATATTACTAGTGTCATTATCCTATACATAATTCAGCCCACTTATATCAAAATAGGAAGTTAATATATGTTAGCTTGCATCGTCTGTCGAAGGCATTAAACATTTTCAAAATTTCAATGTTAAATGTAAACAGAAAAATATGTTAAATTGGGAAGTAAAATTTTGATCATATTTATTTTTATTTTTAAATTTTAGACTACACTTATATTTTAAGTATATATTTTTCGTTTTTAACAATTGACCGGTTGAGAACGAAAGGGGTACAAGTGCAAATTCAAATTTTTCCTTGATTGACAGATTTAATAGCCTGTGACTTTGTCTGCAATTATGTAAGTGCATTTAGTAATTTGTAGTGACCTGACGAATGTTTGGGTCAATGGTACAAATCCAAAACGGGTTTATTTTGATACTCCATCTGAGTGTATATTGTGTTCGCTTTAATTTTTGGAACGCTGAGAAATAATGCTCGAACAGAGTCGCCAAGGATACAGAAATATCTGTTTCCAATCGAAAATCTGTATTTCCAGTGACTTGCCTATATACTATACCTAGGTCTCAAACGCTTTGAGCTTTTGATCTAAAATTTGTTTTGTATCATTTTTAAGAAGGAACTTTAAGTTCGGAAATGCGCCACTTCCCCAATCCTTCTGCAACCTTCCATACAAATTGTTAATATTAAGATAATAAACAATAAAGCGGTGAGAAACCCTGGATGTCGCAAGACACATGGGACAAGGTTGGCAATCGAAAAAAAAGCCAAATTGGCAATCCTCTCTCAACCCGATGTCAACCAACGAACGCCCGACCTGAGGCAGAACTACCGCGATGCTCATATACGGCTTAAAAAGGCTGTTAGACGCAACAAGAAAAAGGCCACTGAAGATCTGGCAAACAAGGCAAAATCTGCGGCTTACTTTGGGGATATGGGCTCACTATTCAAAATCATGAAACAGTTGACGAACACGAATTTCACCGTCAACCACCTGTTGAGAGATCTCAACGAAACTCTCCTTAATATGAGTGAACATCAGTTGCGGCGATGGAGGGAATACTTCTCAGATATTTAAACATCTTGTCAGAGGAAAATATTCCGGAAACAGAAAAACTACCAAACATCCAACCGCAACAATCCTATATTAGGGACAAACCCCCAGATAAGGAATAGATAGTTTCCGCCATTCGGTCAATGGCGGGAAGGAGAGTTCCTGGTACAAACGGACTAGCAACCGAACTCCTCAAAGCGGATCCGGAAATAACAGCCGGTATACTCCTCCCTCTCTTCACTAAGATGTGGAATGATGAAAGATATCCGACTAAATGGAAGGAGGGCGTCATTAGGAAAATTCCCAAGAAGGGCGACGTTCAGGATTGTGGCAATTGGCGTGGTATATGTCTACTTAATGCCGTAACAAAAATTATGGCTAAGGTAATTCTCAATAGGATTAGTGATGTCGTCGAGAGCACTCTAGAAGTTTATCAGTCTGGATTCCGTAAAAGTTCGTCTTGTACCGATCACACAAATACCCTACGGATAATATTAGAGCAGTCAGCCGAAATGGGTTCGCCACTACATCTCACGTTTGTGGACTTCGAGAAGGTTTTCGACAGCATTAAGGCAGATTATATATGGAATGCTTTGCGTAGGAGAGGTATTCCAGATAAGGTCATAGCTATGATTAAAGAATCCTACGAAGATGTAAGGTGTCGTGTCTTGCATAGAGGAGAGCTGTCCGAGAGCATCCTTTTGCGAACGGATGTGAGACAAGGCTGCATATTATCACCAGTCCTGTTTCTGGTGGTAATAAATAACGTCTTTAAAGCTGCACTGGAAGGTGGGGAAGGTAAAGGTCTTCAATGGAGACTATTTAATATCTTAAGTCACCTTGATTATGCTGATGACGTGTGTTTGCTTGCACATAACCGTTCGGATTTAGAGTCAAATGTTCACTCGTTGCATTCTAAATGCAAAGAAGCAGGAATGAAATTAAATGTGCGTAAAACCAAGTACATGCACATGGGTTCGAACGCAAGTACACCGATTGTTCTTAACGGACAGGATGTGGAAGAAGTGCAAGATTTTTGCTATCTTGGAAGCATTGTCAGCATGGACGGCGGAGCCGAAAAGGATGTTGAGGCTCGGCTAAATAAAGGTCGCCAGGGCTTTGGTATCCTTTTCCCTTTCTGGAGGATAAGAGAGATCTCCCTTCGCATGAAGCTGCGAGTTTTTGACGCAAGCGTCAAATCCGTTTTGTTACATGGTTGTACTACGTGGGAAGTGACCGTTTGACTTACCAAGAAACTACAGACTTTTGTAAACTAATGCCTCCGGCACATTTAAGGAATATTCTGGCCAGAAGTGATCTCCAATGACGAACTTTGGAGTACAACTGGCCAGACTAAAATAGGTATTGAGATCCAGCGGTGGAAGTGGCAGTGGATCGGTCATACTTTGAGGAAACCAGAGCGAAACATCGCCAAACAGGCTCTGGATTATAATCCTCAAGGAAGACGTCGGGTTGGTCGACCATGTAACACATGGAAGTGAGCAGTTCACCAGGAGGCCAGAGGAATAAACAAGTCCTGGCAACAGCTTAAGGCCGATGGTCAAAATTGCGCCTTGTGGAAGAGAGTTGTTTCTGCCCTATGCCCCTATAGGGGGTCTTAACAGGAATTTGATTGATTGAAACAATAAAGCTCCATAATTTTCCAACATCCTACATCCACAATCTGAACCAAATGATCACATTTCAGTCTAGCCACAGTTCACCTGACACTTAAATCCTCCACAACATTCCCATACTAAATCAGCACTTTTGAACATTCATTTTCCCATGCAATTTTTGTGATAAGCAGTTTTTATGCATAAATTGTAGCAACTACATTGTAAGAGGGCATTGCCAATAAAGATGGTGATCAGAATAAGAAGTTATTTTATTGTAATTAATAGTTTTTTTTTTAAGTCTTTTACTTTATTATTTTAATAATAAAGTATTGTGATCGACACAGAAAAAAAAAAAAATTGCTACCCTGAAATTTTGTTTTTTCGCGTTTCATGACTAAATTAGCCTAAGAAAGCAAAAAAAAAATATCCGTCCCGCCGTACGCCGTCCGCCGTACGCCGTCCGCCGTACGCCGTCCGCCGTACGCCGTACATATGGACTCGTACCTCCAAGACCGTTAAAGGTAGAATGTTGATTTTTGGGTGGGTTATTAACTTGGTAAGTGAGCTCCATTATCCAAATTTTGGGGAGTGTGGGGTGGAAGGGGGATGCGGGGGGATGGAAAAAGTCGAAATATACACTTGCTAATATCTTCACCACGAATGCAGATAGAAAGATGAAAATCAGCACACGTATAGAGAGAGCTGTGGGACATATTCCAAAAATAATTTAATTTTTTTATCCATTGGCGTCCGTAAAGGGGTGGCTAAAAACAAATTGTCGGCCAAATCTTTTTTTGAAATGGTTATATCTTCGAAACTACTTACCATAAAAAATTCATATTTTGGGACAATTAAGACGGCGTATAGATCCACCAGAATCAGCTTAGAAATAGGCTTATTATTTTAAGGGGAAGGGTCGTGGGGGTGCAAGGAAAAACACTTAAGAATTAATATCTCAACTATCTCTTAAGCTATGTAACTGAAATTTAAAAGATATGCTGAGCTATACTAGCGAAATACAAAAAAAATATAAAATTTGGTCATAATAGTAGTGGGGTGAAATGGGGAGCATTTAAAAAATGGTGCACTTTTCAAAATTAGAAATCATTATATCTCAAAATTGAGTACAGATATCGAATTGAAAATTCGTCAGATTATAGAACTACATAATTTATAATTTTGATAAAAATTTTAAGTTAGGGAGTGTAAAGGGAGGGAGGTGGTAAGCAAAAATGTCGAAAATTTTGAGTGAATTTTTTAGGACTCTGCTCAAAGATAAAAACTTTAAATTTTCATGTGAATACATCTATTTGATATACATAGAAAAAAAATAATAATTTGATCCACAATTATTATGAACCGACCACCCCGGTCTAATGGGCACAAGTTGTTTCATGTGCAACGAAAAAAACACGAAAACTGAAAATTTTTGGATGTAATTTTAGGGTAGAAACTTGAAAATTTGGGAAATACATTTAAAAAAAATCCCTAAAAGTACAAAATATTAACTGGTCGAATACCTTCAAAACTTCTACCCCCTCCCATACAAAATTATTTTTTCGACCATTTTTAAGAAATTAATTATCACCCAACTATTAAAAGCTATCCATTTGAAATTTTGCATAAGAACTTATAAAAATATTTGCAAAGAAATTATTTTAAAAGTTTCAAAATCACACTTGCCCTTCTACCCCCTAACATACAAAAGTATGATTTCGACCAATTTCATTAAATCAACTAATAACCAACAAATTAAAAGCACGAATTTAAAATTTTGTACGAGCAGCTTACAAGAGAAAGGAAATAAAATTGCGTCACAAATTTTGCAATTCCCCTACCTCTTCTACCCCCTCCAGTACAAAATTATTTTTTCGAGCATTTTTAAGAAATCAGTTATCAGCTAACTCTTAAAAGCTATCCATTTCAAATTTTGCCTAAAAACTTATAAAAATAATTGAAATGAAATTCCTTTAAAAGTTTTGAAATCGCGCTTGCCCTTCTACCCATACAAAAGTATCATTTCTACCTATTTCAATGAATCCACTAATAACCATCAAATTAAAAGCTACGAACTTGAAATTTTGTACAAGCACACTACAAGAGAAAGGGAATAAAATTGCGTCACAAATTTTACGATTCCCCTACCTCCTCTACCTCCTCCCATACAAATGTTTGGTTTCGTCAATGTAAAATACACCGAATTTTATGAAAATTCTATGCAACTTCGTCTATGAACACATTCTATGCAGAGGATATTGGATGCGATTCAAGCAATTAATTAAAAAGCTATTAACATCCACCCACCCTTACCCCTCCTCCTCCCCTCATAAAAACCCAAACTTGCAGAAATGAATGAAATATTGTTAAATTGACAACAGCCCTGCCCAAGAACTCCCTTTCACTTAGCCTTCCCTAACCACTCTAACCTGCATATTGACTTTCCACACACCCGCAACTTGTCCCAAGAATAATAAAATTTCGCCCGACTTGTTGGCAGTTTATTTCATTATGATCCTGACGTACCACCATGGAGCAACTCGCACTGACCCAATTGTAAACCAGCAAAAAGACCGAGCGGATTCAAGTCAATTTCAAGAAGGAAGCTAGGGTCAGAAGGACTCCGCAGAACATACAACTATGGATCTCTCGACTGGCACAGTGGAAGCGCTTCGATGAAGAAGATACGAAGCTGCAAGAATTCGTAGGAAACCACGCAACTCACTCGTACTTCATCCAAAAGTACTACAAGATCATCAAAACCGTTTATCAAGAAACAAGGATTTCATTGAGACTGCAGAGACTGCAGAGAAGGCGAGGATTGCTGAGGTGCAGAAATCCAAGCAAGTATATAGTTGCTGCAGACGTGGCAGCATGCGAATCAGTATTCACACCAGCGGATGCAATGAATCATGAAGAAGGCAGGCAACAGAAGTGCATTCGAGGGCAGGCAGCCTCAGTGACGTCACTCTGTCATATTGTATATAACATAAACTGCACAATGGAGGTACCCCTATCCAAGGCGAATTACTCACAAATGACAGCAACCATTTTGGCATGTTGGTCCAATATTGTGGTACAACATGTAGCCATACTGGCAGAGGCAAAGACTTTTGATTACTCCGATACTACGTTTTTCGGAGATGAAAGTTGCTAAGAAAATCAAGCAAGTGATCTCCCTACCTTACTTCATAATAGAACAGCCACTTCAACTGCAATTAACCTTCCCAAAATTGTTTTACCAACTTTCAATGGAAGTTACCTCCATTGACCTCAGTTCAAAGATTTATTCATGAAATTGATTGATCGGTTCTGACGTCAACAGAACCCAGGAAATTATGTATTTGAAAGCCAACATCGTGAAGCGAGTAAGCTGGTACATCATTTACCAGCTACAGAGATCACCTATGATATTGTATCGAAGGCTCTACAAGATCGATCAACAACAAGAGGGTTGGTTGCTTTCAAATCCAGCTATAACATCAGATATAGCAGAAGGCATTACACGACAATACAAAAAAATGTCTCAGTAGCCTAAACAATTAAGGCATATTTAGAGACCAGTGTGATTCTACAAAACTTATCACTGAACAACCCTTAAGATCTACAAGACCTAAGCAGCTTCCTAAAGTTTCTCGAGCAACGTTTTTAATCATTGGAGACTTTGGGACAATCAATGCCAGCTCATGAATCTTCAAATCTCCGCACAAATACTTTTCAAAGCACATTCAACAGAAACTTCAGTGTAAAATGAGTCAGCAGGAACATGGAATTTACGCATGTGACAAGTTTCTGGCATCAGTCCGTTTCTCGAAGGTAAAGCAATTGAAGCTTTGCATAAATTGTCTATAGGAGGGAAATCCATTTGATAAGTGTTCCTCTCGAAGCGGTTCTAAGTGCAACGAACAACATAACACGTTGTTGCATCGCAATGAAGTAAAGCAGCTAAGCAAATAAACATTGTGGTCAACCAAACATTGAACTTACAACTGTAGCAAAGGAGCAACATTATCTTCTTGTAGTAGAACCAAGATGCCTGGATGAATATCATGACTTTTCGAAATTTAAAGAGATTTATTTATCTTCGAAACTACCAAAGCTATCAACTTCAAATTTGAGCAAAGTATAGTACTTAAGTAAATACCCTTACTATCAGGAAATTTCTATTGCTTCAGGCTTACTCCTTCCTTTGTAAAATTCAATACATTGAAAAAAAAATTTAACAAAACTCGTCTTTTAATAGTTGCAATAAATTTTGTAAAAATAAATCAACTTTGCCCCGCTCTTTTTTCCCATCCACTATACAAATTTCTTAGATGTTAGAAATTTAAGAAAAGATTTCCCATTTGAGACTTTTGACTTTAAAATTGGAACATTGAAAATTATTGCTTGGAATAGGTATACTAGGAATGATACTGATTTTTGTTTGTATGGAGAATATTATGACTTACTCAAAGATTCATCTACTCTCGAGTATTCTAAATATTTATAATGAAATCAAATATTATTGAAAATCCCATGAAGTTTTGAAAATTTTCTCAATTCTCTCGTAAATATGATGGCTTTTTCTTTCCAATTGATCAAATTGTAATTTTGGATCACTTATGTCCATTAATGATGTTGGCTCAGTTTTTAAATAATCGGAAGTACTCATTTATGCTGATGCCGTTAAAATCTTAAGGTCTGTCTCTTAGTTCACAATTTTCTTCAGGAGGATTTTATTAATTTTAAAAATTGATCGATTGAATTTAGATAAACGTCATGTTATGTCGTTTACTAGGAAAGTATCTTTGTTTGTAATAATTTAAAGTTTTTAAGACTGTAATTGGTATCGTAATAGTTGCATTATTGATTTATGTGCTATATTTGACCTAAAATTGATTTTAGTTCGCTTATAAATAAGATTGTGCAGAAGGCTAATGCTATGTTGGGATTCACCATGCTCTTATCCAAGGAATTTAACAACTCGCTTGTTAGATTGAGTCTCTATAACACCTTCGCTAGACCTCACATTGAATATGCTTTTTAAGGGTGATCTCCTAAATCGATTCAGCGTATATCTGCGAAAGAGGCTTTATGTCACGTTAATTGGAACGACGGACTTTGTTTTCCTCCTTACTTCCATCGACTTTAAATACGTCGTCACTCTCGAAACGACTTCAAGTAGCTGAAGTACTTTCTGTTCAAATACTTCTTCTTCTCTATACTTTTGTGTTTGATGGAGTTTGCTATAGGTCAATTTTACTTTATTCTTCTAATAATAAAATATTGTGATCGACACAGGAAAAAAAAAATTTGCTACCCTGAAATTTTTTTTTTTCGCGTTTCATGACTAAATTAGCCTAAAAATGCAAAGAAAAACATAAAAGAATTATGATTGGGCGTAAAGCCCAATCATATGATACTCTAGATGAAATGAGAAAGAGTTCAATGTACCGAAAAATATGTCACCTCCAATTCTTTTAAATAATTAATAGTAACTTTTGTATGGGAGGTGGTAGAAGCAGAGAAGGAAGGTTTGTAATTTTTGGATATGACACCTAATGTGGTATGCAAAATATTTCATGCTGAATTTAAGGTTTGTAGCTTTCATTATTTTCAATTGGACATAGTTTTCCTGAAATTGAGGCATTTGTATGG
The DNA here is from genome assembly GCA_963669355.1 of Chorisops tibialis. Taxonomy (NCBI): domain Eukaryota; kingdom Metazoa; phylum Arthropoda; class Insecta; order Diptera; family Stratiomyidae; genus Chorisops; species Chorisops tibialis. The sequence continues at coordinate 161,321,081 of OY770263.1, read as the reverse complement.
GAGGTGGCAGAGGAAGTGGAGCGTTCAAGATGATTTTAAGACTGCTTATCATAATCCTTATCACCGTGCTTTGATCCAATTTCAAATTCGATAGTTTTAATATATTCGAAGCAGAAATGCTTTTCTTGAATTTATAATACAGATATTTGTATGGGAGGGTGTAGAAGGAGTGAAGCGGAGCTGATATTTTTTTTTAGCATTTATTGCAATTATTAAAAAACAAATTCTGGCAAAATTTTAAGTTTATACTTTTTCTAGTTTTAATGGAAATCGATATAATGCACTTAACAAAAATTATAAATTTGTATGGGAGGGGGTAGAAGGAGTGTACGGATCAAAACAAATTTTCTCGTTATTGATATTACTATTTTTATTCTTTATACAAAATATCAAGTTGATAACTTTAACAGTTTCGAAGAAAAATAATTTAATTTAAATTTCAAAATTTCGTGAAATTAGTATGGGAGGGGGTAGAAGGAGTGAGGTGAAGTTGATGATTTTTTCAATGCTGATTGAAATTATAATAAAATTAATTCTGGAAGAAATTCGTTTTTATATCTTTACTAGTTTCAATGAAAATCGAAAAACTGCATTTTTCAAAATTATACATTTGTATGGGACGGGGTAGAAGGAGTGACGGGATCGAATCAATATCCAGTCATATTAATAACATCTATATTATTATACTTTGACCCAAGTTTCAAGTCGATAGCTTCAATAGTTTCAGAGAAAAATCAATTTCTGAAAATTTCGGAATTTCGTGAAATTTGTATGGGAGGGGGTAGAAGGAGTGAGAGGATGTGGCCCGTTCACGAACTTAAAGTTATTTTTTTGCTAAAAACGATACACAACAAATTTCAGCACGATAGCTAAAAGTGTTCGAGAGTTATGCTGTATACAGACGGACAGACGGACAGACGAACAGACGGACAAACAGCAACTCGGATTCGTAGTTATTGAGCGACAACAAATATTTCTGTACCCTAAGCGGCTCCGTGCGAGCATTATTTCTTAGCGTTACAAACGGTAAGGCAAACACAATATACTCTCAGATTTCATCTAGTGTGTAAAAATCCGTCCCGCCGTACGCCGTCCGCCGTACATATGGAATCATATCTCCGAGACCTTTAAAGGAAGAATGTTTTTTTTTGTGTATTGTTGATTGGGTAAGTGACCTCTATTTTCTAAATTTTGGGGGGTGCTAGGTGGAAGGGGGAGGCGGGGGGAGGGGGGAGGAAAAAAGTCAAGAACTACACTTGCTTATATCTCCACCACGAATACAGATAGGAAGTTGAAAATCAGTAGGGATATAGAGAGAGTTGTAGGACAAACTTTAAAAATAATTTAATTTTTTTATCCATTGGTGTTCGAAAATGGGGGGCCAAGAACAAATTGTTGGCCGAATTGTTTTTCCAAATGATTATATCTTCGAGATTAATTATCGTAAAAAATTTATATTGTGGGATCATTAAGGTGGCATATAGTTCCATCGAAATTAGCTTAAAGAGTGGCTAATTATTTTAAGGGGGAGGGTCAGGGAGGGTGCAAAGAAAAACACTTGAAATTGAATATCTCAACTATCTCTTAAGCTATGTAATTCATACTTATATATAAACATATATTAAGTTTTATCAGGAAAATACAAAAAAATATAACATGTTGAAATAATAGTAGTCGGGGGAAATGGGGAGCATTTCAAAAATCAAAAATTACAAATCCTTATATCTCAAAAAAAGCACAGATATCAAATCGAAAATTTGTCAGATTGTATTACTATATAATGGTTAATTTTGGTAAAATTTTCAAGTCGAGAGGTGTAACGGGAGGGAGGTGATAAGCAAAAATGTCGGAAATTTTGAGTGATTTCCTTAGGGCTCTGATGAAAGATACAAAGTTTAAATTTTGAATGTCGATACATCTATTTGATATGCATTGAAAAATAATAATATCTTGATCCGTAATTGTTATAAACCAACCCCCCCGGTATAACGTGCACAAGGTGTTCCATGTGCATTGAAAAAACACATAAACTGAAAATTTTTGAGAGAAATTTTAAGGTAGAAACTTGAAAATTTGCGAAATACATTTAAAAAATCCCTTAATATATGAAACATTAACTGGTCGAAAACCTTTAAAACTTCTACCCCCTCCCATACAAAATTATTTTTTCGACCATTTTCAAGAAATAAATTATCACCTAACTATTAAAAGCTATCAATTTGAAATTTTGCACAAAAACTTTTAAAAACAGTTGAAATAAAATTCCATCAAAAGTTTTGAGACTGCGCCTGTGCTTCTACCCCCTCCCGTACAAAATTATGTTTTCGACCATTATTAAGAAATCAATTATCACCTAACTATTTAAAGCTATCAATTTGAAATTTGGCATAAACACTATAAAAATAGTTGAAATGAAATTATGATAAGAGTTTTAAAATCGCGCTTTCTCTTCTCCCCCTCCCATACAAAACTGTGATTTCAACCAATTTCATGAAATCAACTAATAACTATCAAACTAAAAGCAACGAACTTTTCTACAAGCACCTTACAAGAGAAACGAAATAAAACTGGATATCAAATTTTACGATTCCCCAACCTTTTCTACCCCCTGCTCACGTTACAGAGATCCAAAAGCCCACATGAAAACTTGACGCGCTGCTTTTTCTGAAGCATTCTCGGTTTTCATTTTGCGCTGACCTCAGATATGCCGAAATGATCGTAGACGATATTCAAAATGGTTGTATCTGATGGTCAAACAATTTTTACGATTTGTTTCTACTTTAAACGAGCATCTTCGAGAACAAGTTTCTCCACTTTTTCGACGATTTTAGAGGAAATGGCCTCAATCGGCCGGCCTGAGTGTTTGTCATCTTCAAATGACTCCCTGCCTTGCCTGAATAAACTATGCCACTTAAAAATCATTGTTTTTGCAGGGCAAGAATCTCCATAAACAGATGACATTTCTTCCAAAATGATTTGTGGCAGTTTTCCTTGCTTGGCAAGGGACTTTAAGACAGCATGAAAATTAATTTTGTCGATAGTTAGCATTTTCTTTGAGATTAACTTGTTGATTCGGAGATATCTAAAATGTTAATGATTCGATTTGACAGAAACTTTTTATTTATATTTGTATTGAGAGTTAGAATACCTCCCGGTAAAAATATTTTCCCTCTCCCTTGTCCATCCCGTTCAATCCGCGAAATTTTTGACCTCTCCTCTGAAATGCCTTAATATAACAACGAAAATGTAACAATTTTCTTGAGAATTATGACAGATCCAAACATAACATTTAATTTGAAACGTTTGCACAGTTAATTGAGAGTCACATCCAAAAACTATTAACCTCCCCGGCTTATTCTTCAACTACTCATACAAAAGTCAGTACTTACTACTACAAAAATTTGAAGATGAAATATTTTACGGATCATACACTCTTTCGCATTCCATCCAGAGTATCGCATAAAGCATAATCATAATTCTATAATATATATTTGTAATCCATATGAATTCTGAGAGTATATTGTGTTTGCCTTACCGTTTGTAAAGCTAAGAAATAATGTTCGCACAAAGTCGCCAAGGGAATAGAAATATTTCTTGTTGCTCAATAACTCTAATTGCGAGTGACTCTTTGTATGACTGTTTGTCTATCTGTCTGTCTGTCTTTTCACGCAAAAACGGCTAAGCCGATTGTAATGAAACTTTCACAGTCTATTAGATGTGTACCGAGATGTAATCTGCGTGTAGTGTTATTTCAATATCCCACGCCTTCCACCACCTCCCATACAAAATGACTCATTTTCACAAATATATAATAATCAAATTTTCTTCAAAACCATTGGAGCAAATCATTTGAAATTTAGAACATACTATTTATACTCTAGATGGAATCTGAGAGTATTATAAGTTCGCTCTAAGGTTTGTAACGCCAAGAAATAAGGCTCGGAGAAAAAAATGAATGATACAGAAGTTAATATTATCACTCAAAAATCTCAAAACCGGATGTCCGTCCGTCCGTCCGTGCGCTCTCTAGCTTGAGAACGCGTTGAGCTAGATAGTTCAAATTTTGTACACGTCGTTCTTAACAAAAAAGTAAGGTCAAGTTTGTGAACGGGCCAAATCGCTCCACCCCTTCTACCCCCTCCCATACAAAATGACACAATTGCGCAATCTGACAATGAAGAGATTTGCTCGAAAAGTATATAAGCTATTAACCTGAAATTTGGAACGTATTACTATTATGATAATATCAATCTACCGTATAAAAATTATGTGTGTCCTACCCCTCCTTCTACCACCTCCCATACAAACTGTACTTTTCATGAATTATTCTAAGCCAATTTACTCTGTGCGTATAAAATTTAGCTAGCTGAAATTTTGCACCAAGTATTTATTTAAAATTGTCAGTAAGGCCAAAAAAATTAGACGATTACCTTCACCCCTTCTACCCCCTCCCATACAAAATGACACAATTTCGCAATTTGACAATAAATGGATTTACTCGAAAAGTGTAAAAGCTATTAATCTGAATTTTTGGATATATAACTTTCATAATAACATAAATCTACAATAGAAAAATTATTGGAGTCCTCCCTCTCCTTCCACCCCCTCCCATACAAACATCACTTTTTCGTGAAATGCCTTAAGACGATTTTCTCAGAACTTATAACATTTATCGAGCTCATATTTTGTAATAAATTCTTAATTAGTATTATCACTAAGATCAGAAAAAAATATTTGATTAGCTTCACTGCTTCTACCCCTCCCATACAATATGGCAAAGTTTCACAACTTCACAATAAATTGATTTTCTTGAAAAGTATGAATGGCACTAGTCTGAAATTTAAGGGATGTCAATTTTATAATATTTCTAGTTATTTCTGAAAAATCACTAAAATCTACCACCTCCCATACAAACTGCACATTTTCATTAAATGTAACTCACTAATTTTCTCAGTTCCCATTCAATTTTTGGAGTTAGCATTTTGTATAAAACATTTTCATAGCTACTTTAGCATGATGGCGAAAAAAATTAGTTCAATGCTATCATCCCTTCTAACACTCCCCATACAAAATTTCTTGGGGTCACAAAAAAATTCTATTTCATCTAGAGTATCGTAAGATTGCGCAATACGCGCAATCGTTGCCCTGTTATGTTTATACTCTAGATGGAATCTGAGAGTATTATAAGTTCACTCTAAGGTTTTTAACGCCAAGAAATAAGGATCGGAGAAAAAAATGAATGAAACAGAAGTTAATGTTATCACTCAAAAATCTCAAAACCGGATGTCCGTCCGTCCGTCCGTCCGTGCGCTCTCTAGCTTGAGAACGCGTTGAGCTAGAAAGTTCAAATTTTGTACACGTCTTTTTTAACAAAAAAGTAAGGTCAAGTTCGTGAACGGGCCAAATCGCTCCACCCCTTCTACCCCCTCCCATACAAATAGGCACAATTACGCAATTTGACAATAACCGGATTTGCTCAAAAAGTATAAAAGTTATTGGCCTGAAATTAAGAATATAATACTTTTATGATAATATCAATCTATCATATAAAAATTGTGCTTGTCCTCCCCCTCCTTCAACCACCTCCCATACAAACTGTACTTATCTTGAATTACTCTAAGCCAATTTACTCAGTGCTTATAAAATTCAGCGGGCTGAAATTGTGCACCAAATATTTATTTAAAATTGTTAGTAAGGTCAAAAAAATGAAATGATTAGCTTCACCCCTTCTACCCCCTCCCATACAAAGTGACACAATTTCGCAATTTGACAATAAATGGATTTACTCAAAAAGTATAAAAGCTATTGGTCTCAATTTTGGCATATATTACTTTTTTAATGATTTAAATCTACAGTACAAAAATTATTTGCTTCCTTCCTTTCCTTCCACCCCCTCCCATACAAACTACACTTTTTCCTGAAATGCTCTAAGCCGATTTTCTCAGAACATATAACATTTATTGAGCTCATATTTTGTAATAAATATTTAATTAATATTATTACTAAGATGAAAAAGAAAAATATTTGATTTGCTTCACTACTTCTACCCCCTCCCATACAATATGACACAGTTTCACAACTTCAAAAAAAATCGATTTTCTTGAAAAGTATGAATGGCACTAGTCTGAAATTTAAGGGATGCCAATTTTATAATACTCCTAGTTATTTCTGAAAAAATCATTAAAATCCCCCCACTCACACTAAATCAAACTCACTAATTTTCTCAGTTCCCATTCAGTTTTTGGAGTTAGCATTTTGTATAAAACATTTTCATAGCTACTTTAGCATGATGGTGAAAAAATTAGTTCAATGCTATCATCCCTTCTAACACTCCCCATACAAAATTTCTTGGGATCACAAAAAATTCTATTTCATCTAGAGTATCGTAAGATTGCGCTTTACGCGCAATCGTAGCCCTGTTATGTTTTTATCAAAAATTTGATCTATGGTATACAAATTATTTGAATCCCTCTACTCCTTCCACCACCTCCCATATAAACTGCACCTTTTCATAAAATGCTATTCACCAATTTTCTCAGTACGTGTAACTTTCATCAAGCTTAAATGTTGTACTTTATCCTTAATTTGCATTATTATTAATATCGGGAAAAAATTAACCAAGTAGCTTCACTCCTTCTACCCCCTCCCATACAATATGACACAATTCCATAACTACACAAAAATTCGGTTTTCTTGAAAAGCGTGAATGATGCAGATCTGAAATTTAAAATATATCAATTGCACAATAATTACAGTTGTTTATCAAAAACTCACTTAAAACCAAATACTTCTTCCATCACCTCCCATTCAAACTGCATTTTTTCATGAAATGCTATACACCAATTTTCTCAGTATGTATTTAATCCTTAATTTGCATTATTATTAATATCGGGAAAAAATTAAGCGATTAGCTTCACTCATTCTGCCCCTCCCATACAATGTAACACAATTCCACGACTTTACAAGAATTTGATTTTCTTGAAAATTGTGAATGTTACTGATCTGAAATTTAAAATATGTCAATTGCAAATTAATTATAGTAGCTTCTCAAAAAGTCACTTAAAACCACCCGCTCCTTCCACCACCTCCCATACAAACTGCACTTTTTCATGAAATATTCTAAACTGATTTTCTCAGTACATATAACTTTCATCGAGCTCAAATTTTGTACTCTATCCTAAAATACCATCATTATTAATATCGGGAAAAAATTAACCGAGTAGCTTTACCCTTCTACCCCCTCCCAATGTGACAGAATTGCACGACTTTACAAAAATTCGATTTTCTTGAAAAGCGTGTATGATGCAGATCTAAAATTATATAATTCTGATTTCAATCCGAATAAAAATTATTCGAATCTTTCTGACTCATTCCACCACCTCCTGTACAAACTGCACTTTTGTATGAAATACTCCAAGCCAATTTACTAAGTACGTATAAAATTTATCGAAATCAAATTTTGAACTAAATATTAACTTAAAATTTTTAAAAAATTGGACGACTTACTCATTCTTTTTTTTTACGGCATCGAATATAACTTAGGGGGTCGACAGTTATGTCGTTATAGGAAGTGGAGGTATTATGGTGGAGAGAGACGAAAATAACGGTGGACATTGGTCGTGAAGCACTACAGGTTGTACTTGTTGAGAAACAAACTAGCTGACAAATTGTTCGGGAAATAAATGGCTGCCCACTGTACGATAAGGCAAAGGTTTGACCGTGTACTCGTGTGCGCGTTCAGCTTGGCGAGTATTTCAGGGAAAAGTATGCACTGGAGGAATGAGTGCGCTTATTTTCAAACTGCATTTACCATGAAAGTATCGATAATAAATGCTGAGTACTCCGACATTTCTGCGATGCTCGAAAGAATCCATAGAAGACTCCAATTAGTCGGAACGCATAATTTTGAATACGATCGAGCAACGCGAGGTGTGTTTTGGGTGCCCCAGCCAAGGAGGATATATAAAAGGAGTACCTGATAGTCTGTCTAATGTGGGAATGTTTTTTGATTCGGAAATTTTCGAAAATTGTGACCAAGCTTAACTTGGCTTCAAACTTTTACAAAAAAATACCATAATTTGTATTCTCTCTTAGTTGCTAATATTAAGTCAGCAATAAACTAATTTTCAGTGCAATGAAGGTTGCTGTTTTATTTCAGAAATCCTTACTTTTTCAATTTTTATTAGATTTTGTTCGTGTCTAAGCTAAGCATTTTAGCAACGGACAATATAACGCGGGATAGAGATAGTTGCATTGGGCTTAAGTATGCCAGAAAAGGATAACGAAACGTCAAACAAATCAAAAGCAGTAACATGACGAAAAAAAATTAATTACATTCGAAAAAACAGCTGTTTTTGGCGGAAATATTTGAATAATTTCGAAAAATATTATTAATTCAAAAGAAAAAATAAATATTTACTGAAATTAAATATTATAAACATCTTTAAACCCCCTGATATCACAGGGTACGTTTGTAATGCGCTTTAATTCCGGGATAAAAAAGAAATAACGACGGCCCAGCGTAAGACTGACAAAATAAAATTTTAAAATTATGGTTCTTGTAATTATTATTAAACCAATCGTGAAAATGTCGTGCTTAGTGAAAAATAAACTGCCAACAAGTCGGGCGAAACTTTATTATTCTTAGGACAAGTTGCGGATGAGTGGAAAGTCAATATGCAGGTTAGAGTGGTTAGGGAAGGCTAAGTGAAAGGGAGTTCTTGGGCAGGACTGTTAACAATATTTCATTCGTTTCTGTAAGTTTGGGTTTTTATGAGGGGAGGAGTAGGGGTAATAGTAAGGGTGGGTGGATTTAATAGCTTTTTAATTAATTGCTTGACTCACGTCCAATATTCTCAGTATAGAATGTGTTTCATAGACGAGGTTGCATAGAATTTTCATAAAATTCGGTGTATTTTACATTCATGAAACCGAACATTTGTATGAGAGGGGGTAGAGAATATAGGGGAATCGTAAGATTTGATACGCAGTTTTATTTCGCGTCTCTTGTAAGGTGCTTGTATAGAAATTCAAGTTCGTAGCTTTTAGTTTGTTGGTTATTAGTTGATTTAATGAAATTGGTCGAAATCATAGTTTTGAATGGGAGGGGGTAGTAGCCCAAGCGCGATTTCAAAACTTTTAAAGCAACTTCATTTGAATTATTTTTATAAGTTTTTATGCCAAATTTGAAATTGATAGCTCTTAAGAGTTAGCTGATAATTGATTTATAAAAAAATGCTCGAAAAAATAATTTTGTATGGGAGTGGGTAGAGGAGGTCCAGGAATCGTAAAACTTGTAATGCAATTTTCTTTCATTTTTATTGTAAGATGCTCGTACGAAATTTCAAGTTTGTAGCTTTTAATTTGTTGGTTATTAGTTGATTTAATGAAATTAGTCGAAATCATACTTTTGTATGGGAGGGGGTAGAAGGGCAAGCGCGATTTTAAAACTTTTAACACAACTTCATTTTAATTATTTTTGTAAGTTGTTATGCAAAATTTCAAATTGATAGCTTTTAATAGTTAGGTGATAATTGATTTCTTGAAAATGGTCAAAAAAATAATTTTGTATGGGAGGGGGTAGAAGTGTTAAAAGTTTTCGACCAGTTAATATTTCGTATATTTAGGGATTTTTATACTCTAGATGAAATCTGAGAGTATATTGTGTTTGCCTTACCGTTTGTAACGCTAAGAAATAATGCTCGCACAGAGCCGCAAAGGGTACAGAAATATTTGTTGTCGCTCAAAAACTTCGAATCCGAGTTGCTGTCCGTCCGTCTGTCCGTCTGTGCGTCTGTCCACAGCATAACTCTCGAACGCTTTGAGCTATCGTGCTGAAATTTGTTGTGTGTCATTTTTAGCTAAAAGGTAACTTTAAGTTCGTGAACGGGCCACATCCCCCCACTCCTTCTACCTCCTCCCATACAAATTTCATGAAATTCCGAAATTTTCAGAAATTGATTTTTCTTTGAAACCATTTAAGCTATCAATTTGAAATTTGGGTTATAGTATTATGATATAGATGTCATTAATATGACTAAATATTGATCCGATCCCTTTACTCCTTCTACCCCCTCCCATACAAATGGACAATTTTTAAAAATACATATTTTCGATTTTCATTGAAACTAGTAAAGCTGAAAAGACGAAATTTTCTCTGAATAAATTTTACTATAATTGCAATTTATTTTAAAAATAATTATCAACTTCACTTCTCTCCTTCTACCCCCTCCCATACAAATTTCACGAAATTTTGAAATTTAAATTAAATTATTTTTCTTCGAAACTATAAAAGCTATCAACTTGATATTTTGTATAAAGTATACAAACAGAAATATTAATAATACGACAAAAAATTGTTTTGATCCGTATACTCCTTCTACCCCCTCCCATACAAATGCATAATTTTTGTTAAATGCATTTTATCGATTTCCATTCAAACTAGACAAAGTACAAACTTCAAATTTTGCCAGAATTTGTTTCTTAATAGTTGAAATAAGTGCTAGAAATATCAGCCCCGCTTCACTCCTTCTACCCCCTTACATACAAATATCTGTATTATAAATTCTAGAAAAGCATTTCTCCTTCAAGTATACATATGAGAGCTATCGACTTTGAAATTGAATCAAAGCATGCTGATAAGGATGATGATAAGCAGTTTGAAAATCATCTAAAACGTTCCACTTCCTTTGCCACCTCCAATACAAATGTCCCAATTTCGGGAAGAATATGACCAATTTCTTTAAAAATAATTAAAACTAAAAACTTTAAATTCAGCAAAAAACATTATGCATGCCATGTTCGGTGTCATATATGAAAAACACAAACCTCCCCCTCTACTTCTACCACCTCCTATGCAAAAGTCCCTATTCACTATTCGAAAGAATTTGAGATGATATATTTTCCGGTATATTAAAGTCATTTCCATCTCATCTAGAGTATCATATGATTGGGCTTTAAGCCCAATCATAATTCTGTTATGTTTTTTAAATGCATTTCGCAAATTTTCACGTTTCTACCTTAAAATTTTGTATGGGAGGGGGTAGAAGTGTTAAAGGTTTTCGACCAGTTAATATTTCGTATACTTAGGGATTTTTTTTAAATGCATTTCGCAAATTTTAAAGTTTCTACTTTAAAATTTCACCCAAAAATTTTCAGTTTATGTGTTTTTTTCAATGCACATGGAACACCTTGTGCACGTTAGACCGGGGGGGGTCGGTTTATAATAAATATGGATCAAGTTAATATTATTTTGCTATGTACATTAAGTATAGGTATTTACATGCAAAATTTTAATTTTGTATCTTTCACCAGAGCCCTAAAAAAATCACTCAAAATTTTCGACATTTTTGCTTATCACCTCCCTCCCCTTACACCTCCCAACTTAAAATTTGTACCAAAATTAACCACTATGTAGTTCTACAATCTGACAAATTTTTGATTTGATATCTGTACTATTTTTTGAGATATAAGGATTTGTAATTTTGAAAAGTGCGCCATTTTTGAAATGCTCCCCATTTCCCTCCACTATTATTATTTCGACATGTTATATTTTTTTTGTATTTGCCTAGTATAGCTTAATATACGTTTTAAGTTTCAGTTACATAGTTTAAGAGATAGTTAAGATATTAATTTTTAAGTGTTTTTCTTTGCACCCCCCCTGAACCTCCCCCTTACAATAATTAGCCGCTTTCTGAGCTGGTTCCGATGAAACTATATGCCACCTTGATGGTCTCTAAATATGATTTTTTTACAATAAGTAATTTCGAAGATATAATCATTTGAAAAAAAAATTCGACCGACAATTGGTTCTTAGCCCCCCCTTTTCGCACCCCAATGGATAAAAAAATTAAATTATTTTTGAAAGTTGTCCCACAAACTCCTTTATATGTATGTTGAGTTTTAGTTTCCTAGCTGCTACCATAGTTGAGATATTTGTATTTGTATTTTTCGGTTTAAGCGCTCCCCCTGCCTCCGCCTGAACCCGTACACCCCCCAAAATGGGTATCCGCATGAGATCCGCAATTACCTACAATCTCTCTAAGAATGACCTTTCTATCTACCTCGATTCCGAGTGACCGTCTGTCTGTCTACAGCACAATTTTCGAAAGCTTTGAGCTATAGTGCTAAAAATTTGTGTGTGTCATTTTTAGCAAAAAAGTAACTTTAATTTCGTGAATGGGCTACATCCCCCTACTTCTTCTACCCCCTCCCATACAAATTTCATGAAATTTCGAAATATTAAGAAATTGATTTTTTTCGAAACTATTTGAGCTATTGGCTTGATATTTAGGTCAAAGTATTATGATATAGATGTTAATAATATCACGGAATATTGACCCGATCCCCTTACCCCTTCTACCCCCTCCCATACAAATGGACAATTTTGAAAAATACATATTTTCGATTTTCATTGAAACTAGTAAAGCTGAAGAGACGAAATTTTGTCAGAAATAATTCTACTGTAATTGTAATTTATTTTAAAAATAATTATCATCTTCACCTCACTCCTTCTACCCCCTCCCATACAAATTTCACGAAATTTTGAAATTTAAATTAAATTATTTTTCTTCGAAACTGTTTAAGCTATCAACTTGATATATTGTGCAAGGTATACAATAAGAAATATTATTAATGCGAAAAAAATTTATTTTGATCAGTACACTCGTTCTACCCCCTCCCATACCAATGTATAATTTTTGTTAAATGCATTTTATCGATTTCCATTCAAATTAGAAAAAGTACAAGCTTTAAATTTTGCCAGAATTTGTTTCTTAATAATTGAAATGATTTGTGAAAAAAATTATTAACTCCGCTTCACTCCTTCTACCACCTCCCATACAAATATCTGTATTATAAATTCAAGTAAAGCATTTCTCCTTTAAGTATATGAGAGCTATCGAGTTTGAAATTGAATCAAAGTATGATGATAAGGATGATGATAAGCAGTTTCAAAATCATCTATAACGTTCCAATTCCTCTGCCACCTCCCATACAAATGCCCCAATTTCAGGAAAACTATGACCAATTTCTTTAAAAATAATGAAAACTAAAAACATTAAATTCAGCAAAAAACATTTTGCATGCCATGTTCGGTGTCACATACAAAAAATACAAACCTCCCCCTCTACTTCTACCACCTCCCATGCAAAAGTCTCTATTCACTATTCGAAAGAATTTGAGATGACATTTTTTCCGGTATATTAAAGTCATTTCCATCTCATCTAGAGTATCATATGATTGGGCTTTAAGCCCAATCATAATTCTGTTATGTTTTTTTTTTTGCATTTTTAGGCTAATTTAGTCATGAAACGCGAAAAAAAAATTTCAGGGTAGCAAATTTTTTTTTTTTCTTGTGTCGATCACAATACTTTATTATTATAATAATAAAGTAATTGTGTATCGAATTGAAATATGCCAGGACTGCGTAAAACTAAACGAAACTAATCGGTATCAGGCGGAAACACACTACTGCAGGGCTTCCCCGAACGGTTGAATCGCGACCTTCAGCACAGGGCTCGGTCCAACACCAGAATCAAGATGATTTCGGCGAACATCAACGCGGAGATTCGGATTGTGATTCCTTCCGTGCCGAACCGGTAATGATCATTTCACACCTTGACTGTCGCCTTCTGTAAAAACGTCCCAAATGGGGTACTCTGGATCTGCTCTTTCCGATTTGTTACGATCATCCCGCCGATGATTCCAATTTAAAAATTATCAACAAAAACTCATTTTTCATCCTGCCGATGATTCCAATTTAAAAATTATCAACAAAAACTTATTTTCCATCCCGCCGATTATTCCAATTTAAAAATTATCAACAAACATAACAGGGCTACGATACTCTAGATGTCATCCCAAGAAATTTTGGATGGGGAGTGTTTGGAAGGGTGATAGCATTGAAATTATTTTTTCCCCATCATGCTAAAGTAGCTATAAGAATGTTTTATACAAAATGCTTACTCCAAAAATTGAATGGGGACTGAGAAAATTAGTGAGTTAGATTTAGTGAAAATGTGCAGTTTGTATGGGAGGTGGTAGAAAGAGTGGGGGGATTTTAGTGATTTTTTCAGAAATAACTAGGAATATTATAAAATTGACAACCCTGAAATTTCAGATTAGTACCATTCATACTTTTCAAGAAAATCGATTTTTTGTGAAGTTATGAAACTGTGTCATATTGTATGGGAAGGGGTAGAACCAGTGAAGCTAATCAAATATTTTTTTCCTGATCTTAGTGATGATACTAATTAAGTATTTATTACAAAATGTGAGCTCTATAAATGTTATATGTTCTGAGAAAATCGTCTTAGAGCATTTCATGAAAAAGTGTAGTTTGTATGGGAGGGGGTGGAAGGAGAGGGAGGACGCAAATAAATTTTCTACTGTAGATTTAAAGCTTTATGAAAGTAATATATCCCAAAACTCCGACTAATAGCTTTTACAATTTTCGAGTTAATTAATTTATTGTTAAATTGCGAATTTACGTCATTTTGTATGGGAGGGGGTAGAAGGGATAAAGCTAATCGTCTAATTTTTTTTCGCATTACTAGCAATCTATACATATAAATATAATTGTAGTGTCTGTCTGTCTGTATGTCTGTCTGTCTTTTCGGCTTTCACGCAAAAACGGCTGCACCGATTGCAATGAAACTTTCACAGATTATTAGCTCTACCTCTGGGAGTAATCTGCTTTAGGTTTTATTTTTCTCCCCTCACGCCTTCTACCCCCTCCCATACAAAGTGACTCATTTTCAAAAACTTATAATAATCAAATTTTCATGGAAACTATGAAAGCTATTAATTTGAAATTTAAAATATTGTTGCGAGCTAGGGGTTCGCCAGATTCCAAAGGAAAACACAATTCGTTTAAAAATAATGAATAATTTTATTTAATCGCACTTTATACACAATTTCCCGATCACTTCACTAAATTCGCTCTAAAACTTAATTCGTATAACTCAGGAACACTGCCAATCTATCACTTGTACCGATTCGCGTTCTTCCACCGATAGGTGTCACCAAAATGACTAACTCGTTGTCTGAAAGTTGGCGGGTATTTATACTAAGTCTCCCAGACAGGTGTCGTTGTGTGTGTGTGTCTAGAATGATTGCCTACATTGTGGAGCTCGGTAGAAGTGTCTGGAAACATGTTGATAGTGTTTTGAAATGTTGATGGAATTCTCTCGATATTGCTGGGGTCGTCGAGGTTGTCAGATTTATAACATTACCCTCTCCTTAGTCCCTGTTCGTCCCGAACAGAGTTGTTCACTTCCTCCATGGCACCCTGGTACTTTGTTAGTCGGTCTAGATGTACCACTTTCATTTTAGTGCGAGGTTTTTGATGTAGTTGAATCCGATAGACGACATCATTTAATCGGTTGATGATCTGGTAAGGGCCTTCCCAGTTGCGCTGTAGTTTCGGCGATCTGCCCTTCTGTCGTTTGGGATTGTATAACCAAACCAACTCGCCCTCTTGGAATCCTGATGAGTTCGCCCGTTGATCATACCTCGTCTTCATGCGGTCGGACGCCAAATCAATTTTATCTCTGACCAGGTTATAAATTGTCTTTAGTCGACATCGAAGATCCGAGACATAATCTGTAGCATTGGTTGGTTGGTCTGGTGGCACTCCAAACATTAGCTCCGCAGGGACTCGAATATTTCTTCCAAAGATGACTCGGGCACCGATGTTCTATAGGCCATTAAAAATAGAGGGATGTGCTGGTCCCAGTCCTGTTGCCTCTCGCTGACGAGTTTGGATAGGTTTGAGTTCAATGTCCTGTTGAAACGTTCCACCATTCCATCGGACTGTGGGTGTAATGGAGTTGTCCTCGTTTTGTTTATTCCCAGCATTTGGCACACGCGTTTGAATATTTAAGATTCAAAATTGCGCCCTTGATCGGAGTGTAGTTCACGTGGCGCTCCAAATCTGCTCGCCCAGTTAGTAACAATTTGTTCTGCGACGGTTACTGCTTCTTGGTTTGGAATTGCGTAAGCTTCTGGCCACTTGCTGAAATAATCAATGACCACTAGAATGTAGCGATTACCATTTTCTGATTCCGGAAATGGTCCAGCAATATCCACAGCAATTCTCTCGAATGGGACTCCCACGTTGTATTGTTGCATTTCTCCCTTTGATCTGCGGTGTGGGCCCTGACTCGATGCACACGTAGTACATTTACGGCACCAGTTTTCGACATCATCTCGGAGATGGATCCAATAGAACCTTTCTCGTATCTTTGCCAAGGTTCTGTTTACTCCCAAATGCCCACCGGAGGTACCTCCATGATATTCCTTCAAAACCTCCTCGACTTTACAATGCGGGACGATGGTTTGCATGTGATACGACTTTCCATCAGCGTTCTCCCATTTCCGTTTTAATAATCCGCCGTCTAGGTGAAGGGAGTTCCATTGTGCCCAATAACACTTTAAGGTTTCACTGAATTGTGAGATGTCTTTCCACTCAGGCCGTTTCATTTCGTCCTTCCATGCCATGATCGGTGAAATATCTGGATCTTTACGTTGGGCATCTTCCAGTTCTTGCTGATTCCATCCAGTCTTTGGTTCGGTCGTTATCCTCTGAATGGTTTCTCCGGCTTCTTTTCCTTCTACACGGTGACAATGCTTGCAGTTCGGTGGACAAGGACGACGTGAAAGCGCATCGGCATTTCCGTGGATTCTTCCTCTTCGATGAACAATCTCGAAATCGTAGGATTCGAGCCTTTCGATCCATCTGGCTACTTGGCCTTCGGGGTTTTTAAACTGAAGTAGCCATTTAAGCGATGCGTGATCCGTTCGAAGAAGGAACTTTTGACCATAGAGATATTTGTGAAAATGTTTTGTTGCTTCTACTATGGCTAGTAGCTCTCGGCGAGTTACGCAATAGTTCCTTTCTGATTTTGAGAGTACTCGGCTGTAGTAAGATAGCACTCTCTCCTGCCCATCGATCTCTTGTGATAGTACTGCTCCGATACCGACATTGCTGGCGTCAGTGTCTATGATGAAACCATGACCTGGTTTTGGATACGCCAGAACTGGGGAGTCGCAGAGTTGGTCTTTTATCCTCTCGAATGCTTCCTGGCACTGTTGACTCCATGTAAATGGCTTCCCTTTTTCTGTTAACTGATGCAGACATTTCGCCGTGTTAGCAAAGTCTTTTACAAATCGTCGGTAATATGTCGCTAAGCCTAGGAAGCTGCGCAACTGGTGTTTATCACTCGGAGTAGGCCAATTTTTCACCGCCAGTATCTTCTCCGGATCTGTCTTTACGCCATCAGCTGAAACGATGTGACCCAAGTACTTGACTTCTGCACTAAACAAAGTGCACTTTTTCGGACTCAGCTTTAATTTTGCCGCTCGCAGTCGCTGGAAGACTTCCTGCAGATTTTTTAGGTGTTCATTGAATGTTTTTCCGATAACGATCACATCATCTAGGTAAACGAGACAAGTTTTCCAACTCAGACCACGCAAAACGAATTCCATCAGTCTTTCGAACGTAGCTGGAGCATTGCACAGGCCAAATGGCATTACGATGAACTGCCATAGTCCACTGCCGACAGAGAATGCTGTCTTCTCTCTATCTTTTTCATCTATCTCCACTTGCCAGTAACCACTCTTCAGGTCCAACGTTGAGAACCATTTAGCATCGGTCAGGGTGTCCATGATATCGTCGATTCTAGGTAGTGGATAGCTATCCTTTTTCGTAACATCATTTAGTCGCCTGTAGTCTACACAAAAACGGGTACTGCCGTCCTTCTTCTTTACCAGCACTACTGGCGATATCCACGGGCTCTTTGATTCTTCGATGATTCCCTGATGCTCCATAGTTTTGACCATTGAATTGACTTCTCCTTGTTTCGCTAATGGTACTCTTCTTGGAGGTTGACGTATCGGTGTAGCACTTCCGGTATCTATACGATGTTTCACTAAGTTTGTTCTGCCATAGTCGTAATCACCGGTGGAAAATACGTCGCTGAATCCTTCGATTAGATCTACTGCTTGCTTGTGTTGTTCTCCTCTAAGGTTGCTTGACTGAAGAAGTGTTGATGTTACATTGTCCTTCCTTCTTGGCTTAATTTTAGAGGGTACGTCATGTGGCTCTACCTTGTCGATACTCGTCACCGCCGATATTGGTTCACAGCTGCCAATTACATCTCCTTTCTTTACGCTGGTAGTGCTGTCCGCAACGTTCAGGACTCTTATTGGTACCATCATCTTCTCATTCCTTTTTACGAGCGTTTTTCCTAGTATAAGACTTCGTAATGCAGGTGTCGTTTCCGGTTCTATGAGGTAGAATCGGTGGTTCCCGGGATCACCATCGAGCTCTGCCCAAATAACATTCTCAGATGACTTTGGTATGTCCGCATCTTCGCATAATACAACTCGCAGCTTTGTTGTTTTGGAGGATGTTATTTCCATCGGGATTTCAATATTCCGCCACTTCATTATTCGTTGTCCTAGGTCCAGCTGGATACCGTGTGGTTTCAGAAAATCCATTCCAAGGATACACTCATCGGTAATGTCGGCTACCACGAATACATGCGAGAAGGTCAAATCCTCAAGTTGTATGTCACGAGCTATTTCTCCATGGACCGTTGTAGTTTCTCCTGTAGCAGTGCGAAGTGCGTACTTCTTGGTGTTGTGAAGCCAAGTACGATCTACGAGGTCAGATCTTAGCACTGACCGTGTTGCGCCTGTGTCGACTGTTATGATGCAGTTTAATTTGCCGACTCGACCACTCATACATAAGTCGTTTTCACAACGATGTAGTCGAGAAACTGCGATGATGGTTCCGGGGGCGTCGATTCCACCAGCCAACTTCTGCCCCATGAAGTTGGCCTTTACTCGTTTCCCGGACTGTCATTAGGCGAAGCGTGCTCTCGTGACGGTTCGCCCCTTCCTCCTCTTTGTTTAGCAGCGCAGCCGGAACAGTAGTTGATCGCTTTTCTGGGTTTGCGGCAGTCGCGTCTTAAGTGTCCTGCCTGTCCACAATTCCAGCATCGGGGAGCACCAGATCCTTCGCTCCGCTTGGTGTACTCGGCTTTCTGGCACACACATTCTTCTACTATTTCTCGAACTCGATAGTTACTCCGCGAGCTTTGCTTGGCAGCTTCGAACGTCAGCCCATATACTAAGGCTTCGCCAATCGTTTTCTTACCTGCCAGTTTTAACGCCTGTTGCAGCTCTCTGTCCTGTACAGCATTGTTAAATGCGAAAACAGCTGTATCGTTTCGTTGCTCTGTTTGCGCATTAGGCAGCGATAATAGTGTGAGTCGTTCAATATCGCGTGCCAGCTCTTGAAGTGTTTCACCATTCTTTTGAGTTCGGTTGTACAGTTGCGTTTTGTAGATCTCTCGCATGTGGTCACTGCCATAATGGAGATCCAATGTCTGGACTAAGGTTGAAAAGTCTTGTTGTTGCTCCTGCGGAATCGTTTGAAGAACCTCTGCTGGTGGACCTCTTAGCGCCAATATAAGAGCTGTTCCCCGTTCTAGATCATTCCAATGGTTGTTTCTTGCGGCGGCCTCAAATTGGGTCTTATAAATAGCCCACGGTGTTTGTCCATCGAAGATTGGAGCCTTGAGACCCTTGTGCGCAACATGTTCTGTCTTGATGACGCCAGTCGCCTTCACATTATCGAAGTCTCTTTTTAGGCGTTCGACTTCTTCTGCAATTCCGGATGTCTTTTCCGTAATTTGTTCTTCGAAGATTCGAAGTTTCTTTTCAACGTTTTCTTCTATGGCCTTACCCATGGTGTCTATTTTATCATTTTGCAGCTCCAATTTTTGGTTAAGGTCCTTTGAAGTCTGGTCTAATTTCTCTAGTTTCTGATTAATGTCCGCTGATTGTTGTTTAATGTCGGCAGATTGTTGTTTAATGTCCACCGATTGTTGTTTAATGTCCACCGATTGTTGTTCAAATTTCTGATGCATGTCCGCTGATTGTTGTTCTAATTTCAGATTCATGTCCGTTGTCACAGCTGATTGTTGCTCTAATTTCTGATTAATGTCTGCTGATTGTTGTTTAATGTCCACTGATTGTTGCTCTAATTTGTGCATCATCTGTTGCATTAATTGTGTTAGAGCATCCGATGTACCAGAACACTCCTCTTTACGAGTTTCTTCAATTTGGAACTCAAAACTATCTGCATTCTCACCCTCAGCCTCAAGTGTCTCGATCATACGGCTGACAAGTTCAGACTTGCTCCCTGTTGTAGGTAACTCGCGTCTACTGAGCTCTTCCTTCAGCTCCGTTACTTTTAAGTCTTTTAAATAACGCGGCATTTTCACTACCGATTATTTCCAGTTTTTCCGCGATTCGAATTCACTTAAATTTACGTCACTGCTCACTAAATCACTCGAGATTATTCGATTTCACCAAATTCTCACTGTCCGTTCGAGAATTTTAGTTCCGCGATTTTACTTCGCTAATTAAAGTCACTGTTCACTACAGCACTCGAGAATATTCGGTTTCACCAAATTCTCACTGTCCGTTCGAGAATTTTAGTTTCACTTTTCCGCTCTCACAAAATTATCCGTTCCGAGAATTTTTAATTTCACTCGCGATTTTTAACCCGAATTTATCCTTGGAATCCCACTCTTCTGACACCAATTGTTGCGAGCTAGGGGTTCGCCAGATTCCAAAGGAAAACACAATTCGTTTAAAAATAATGAATAATTTTATTTAATCGCACTTTATACACAATTTCCCGATCACTTCACTAAATTCGCTCTAAAACTTAATTCGTATAACTCAGGAACACTGCCAATCTATCACTTGTACCGATTCGCGTTCTTCCACCGATAGGTGTCACCAAAATGACTAACTCGTTGTCTGAAAGTTGGCGGGTATTTATACTAAGTCTCCCAGACAGGTGTCGTTGTGTGTGTGTGTCTAGAATGATTGCCTACATTGTGGAGCTCGGTAGAAGTGTCTGGAAACATGTTGATAGTGTTTTGAAATGTTGATGGAATTCTCTCGATATTGCTGGGGTCGTCGAGGTTGTCAGATTTATAACAATATATTATTTATATTATAAATACAATCTTCAAGTATATAAATAGTTTGAATCCCCCAACTCCTTCCACCACCTCCCATACAAACTAAACTTTTTCATAAAATACTATACTCCAATTTTCTCAGTACGTATAACTTTGATCGAGCTAAGATTTTGTATTAAATCCTTAATTAGCATTGTTATTAATGTCAGAAAAAAACAAGCCAATTAGGTTTACTCCTTCTACCCGCACCTTAGGGAAATACCATATCTTTTACGGTTTTTAAAGTGCTTAGTGGGTACGACTTCTCGCTGGGTTCATTCGTTATATAGTATGTATTGTGTATTGTGTCAAACGTCAAGTGCTGCTTATGACGAAAACATAGAAAGTTTATCCAATTCAGTTTTTTCAATCATATGCTGTTGATCGTCTATAAGTGAAAAAGTCTATTGGTGATTTTTGACATTATATTTTGATTTTTGTCAGTGAGTAATTCTAAGTAAAGGAAGTTAAAATACGTACAAGTAATTATTAATTGAAATTAAGAGAAAAATCTATTGCTGCGTTTTAATATTATATTTTGATTTTGGTAAGTGTGTCAGTGTAGTTATTAATTGAAATTAAGTGCAAAATCTATTGCTGTACTTAGAATTATATTTTAATTTTTTTCGGTGTAGGAATTAAAGGCGAAGTAATTTAAATTGCGTAAGTAAATAAAAATTACATAATGCCTAGAAAGAGAAAACCAAATATTTCGCACAGAGCCGCGGATGCTAAGAGGAAAAGATTGGCTCAGGAAGTTGAAACTGAGCAGGATCGAGCTAATCGACAGGAATCTGATAGAACTCGACGCTCAATTTCTAGAAGATTAAAATCTACTAACGCGCGACTGCAGAGATTGCAATATGATTCTGCACGTCACGCAGTCGCAAGAAGGTCTGAATTCAATGACGCGCGACATCAGAGGTTGCGAGAAGATTGTATGCGACAAGTAGTCAGAAGAAGTGTAGAATCTGCAGACGTGCGACATCGGAGATTGCGTGATGATTGTACGCATCATGCTCTCTCAAGAAGTCTCGAATCCGATATTGTACTGCATAAAACAGATAATACCTTACAGCGAATTGCGGAAACGCATAGATCGTACGACGCTCTACAATACCCATTAATCTTTTGTCGAGGCGAAGATGGATACAATTTTGGAAATTCTAGGAAAGATTCCAAGTGATTTAACATCATACTACTCCATAGATTCAGTTTGCAATCAAGACGATGCAGTTCATTTTCCTGTAGAATTTTTAAATAGCATAACAGCACCTGGCTTACCTGCATATAAAATAGACCTCAAAGTTGGAGTTCCTATTATTTTACTTAGGAATCTGAATCCTCCCAAGCTTTGTAATGGAACTAGACTAAGAGTAGTCTCATTGCAAAACAATTTAATTGAAGCCATGGTCTTAACCGGCTGTGGTAAAGGCGAAAAGGTATTTATTCCAAGAATTCCCATCATACCCAGCAATTATCCTTTCCAATTTAAGCGCCTACAATTTCCCATAAATCTATGTTTTGTTATGACCATTAACAAATCACAAGGCCAAACCTTCAGAAAAGTAGGCGTAGATTTAAGTAAAAATTGCTTTACTCATGGGCAATTATACGTAGCCTGCTCAAGAGTCAGTGATTCCTCCAATCTAATAATTTACACTTCCGATACTAACAAAACACATAACATTGTATACAAAGAGGCCTTACACTAATAGTGATTTCTTTTCTAGAATTTAGTTCGCAGAAATTTTTTTGGAATAGAACATAAAAAGTGCTGAGCTCTCAAGAAAATATGTAAGGGTTAAGACGGGGTAACATAAATAGAAATAGACCGTACATTACTATGAAAAGCACATTGTATCGATATTTACGCGGACGAAGTTGCGGGTATTTGCTAGTTTTAAATAAATATTTGGTGCACAATTTCAGCCCGCTAAATTGTATACACACTGAGTAAATTGGCTTAGAGTAATTCATGACAACTACAGTTTGTATGGGAGGTGGTAGAAGGAGGGGGAGGACACGCATAATTTTTATACGGTAGATTGATATTATCATAAAAGTAATATAGTCCAAATTTCAGGCCAATAGCTTTTATACTTTTTGAGCAAATCCTTTAATTTTCAAATTGCGCAATTGTGTCATTTTGTATGGGAGGGGGTAGAAGGGGTGGAGCGAATTGGCCCGTTCACGAACTTGACCTTACTTTTTTGTCAAAAACGACGTGTAAGAAATTGGAACCATCTAGCTCAACGCGTTCTCAAGCTAGAGAGCGCACAGACGGACGGACAGACGGACGGACGGACGGACGGACAGACGGACAGACGGACATCCGGTTTTAAGATTTTTGAGTGATAACATTAACTTCTGTATCATTCATTTTTTTCTCCAAGCCTTATTTCTTAGCGTTACAAACCTTAGAGCAAACTTATAATACTCTCAGATTTCATCTAGAGTATAAAAACTCATTTGTCATTTAGAGAAATGTCAGAATGTCAGAATTTTTTCATGTTAGCATATTGGTATGATTGTTTCGAAAACTTTCGAGCATTTCGTCGGTAAGGGAGGGCAATACTTTCAGTCCCGTTCTCTTTACAAGGCAAAACAGCTCACAGTCACTCCTCATTATATATCCTCCTTGGCCCCAGCCCAATTTTGCGAGTTATACTCTAAACGTGGTCCTATGTAAGTCTTATAGATGGTTGCTATGTCGATGGGTGTGAAATATTTTTTGAATTTTCAGAGAACACCTAGATGTTTGGAGGCGTCAAGGGCAATATCAAAGATATGATGGGCGCAATTCAGGTGGTTATTAACTTTGATGCCCAACAGTGTGAAATTCTCTGGAGTGGTAAGCTGTGAACCATCAAAGGTTACATTGTGAGACAACACTGAACATCACGTTTGAGGGATATATGACAGGCCTGTGTTTTGGATGCGTTGTCTTCTACTCTTTTTACATGCTCCATTCCAGGATTAAGTTGAGATCCGAGTTCAGCGAACTGAATAACTCCCTGCGAATGAAAGCAATAGAATGATTGTGAGATTCCGTAGCAGAGTTAAATAAAATACTGCCATTTGCAAAACTATGGATTGGATTGAGAGTGGACGACAGAAGGTCGTTTATGAAAACTAAGAAAATAGTTGGGGATAAAATAGAACCTTGAAAGACGCCGGAATCGATTGGGTAGGAGGAGGAAGTAACACCATCTAATACTACGCGCACAGTGCATTCAGAGAGATAACTCTCAATCCATTGTACAAGGGTATAATTAAGGCCGATGGCCCTAAGCTTAACTAAGAGACATTCGTGCCAAACTCTGTCAAAAGCTTTTGGAATGTCAAGTGCGAGAACTTGACCTTCGCCATATTTATGTAAGCATGAGTTCCAACGCTCTGTCAAGTAGACTAAAAAATCCCCCGTCGACCGTCTGGAACGGAAACTATACTGACGATCATGGATGAGCTGTTTATCCTCCAGATATTTGACGATTTTACGATTGACAGTAGTTTCTATTACTTTCGAGAGCACCGAATTAATGGCTATTGGGTGGTAGTTGGCGGGGTTTGCTTTGCTTCCTTTCTTGGGAATAGGCTACACATTCGCAACTCTCCACATACGTGGACACCCAGAAAAGTAAGAGAGTTAGAAAAGATTGCGAAGAGGTTTAGATAAAGAAGAGGCGCACTTTCTAAGGGTAATGGGGGAATTCCGTCCGGCCCAGCAGATTTGTGGATATTGAGCTCTAAAAGGAGAGATATAAGTCTCGTGCGAAAATGCAGTGCAGGCAGTGCGAAACCAGAAGGATTTGCAGCGAGAGATGATTGGTTTGATGCTGCTAGTAAGTTGGATTTTTCGTTAGGATCAACCACGGTACGGTCGCCGATAACTAGAGGTGGTATAGTAGAAGAAAAGAAATTGTTGTTGACCGTTTTGACAAATGACCAGTAAGACCTAGAGCCTTTAGGCCACTGGAGGATCTTCCGTCGAAGTTTTTGGTCATGCTCAAATTTAACACGATTGAGTATGGATTTGCAGGCTTTTCTTAACGCATTGAAAAGTTCTCTGTTGGCAGATGTATTATTGCCTCTAAATGTTTGAAAAGCTTGTTTCTTAGCCTAAATGGCATCGAGACATTCTTTATTGAACCAAGAATCCTTTGACGGTCTGACTTTCTTTTGACTGGAAGGTATGTAGAGCTTCATACCCTTCAGAAAAATCTCGGTGATACTTCTACAGGCTTCATCGCAGTCATCATCACTTCCAATTAAAGGGATTGAAGAAGTCATTTAGCGCCCCCAATTGGCTCTTTTGAAATGCCAAATGTTTCTTCGAGTCGCCTTGACTATCAGCGGTATAATTGCTGCAACTGGAAATTGAGCACGGATCATGAAATAATCAGTATTTCCAATTGGCGATGGGGATATAATAGAGGCAGAATATTTTTCAGGTTCATTGGTGAGAAATAAGTCAAGAAAGTCAAGAAGTTAGGAAAATTACCTGCGATGTCTGGTAAACGAGTAGGCTCATCCACCAGTTGGGTTAATCCGTTTAAAGAGGCAAAAAGCTCAGTATCACGTCCCCTGGTTCATAGTTATGAACATTGAAATCGCCCACGATAACGATTTCAGCGTCAGGGTTTGCAGTGTATATAGACTGGATAGATTTAGATAACCCATTCAGTTGTGATAAAATGTTCGCTGCTGTCATTGCTGGGATTCTATACACATAACAAAAGTACATGATATGCTTCAGGATCAGTAATTTTATCCAGATGTAATTAAACTCTGGATTAGAGCAATTTCCTAAATGGGAAACTAATTGGAAAGACACATTATTGCGGATGAAGAGGTACCCCGCTGGCGAAAGAAATTTGGGACAAGGTGATATCCGGGAACAGAATAAAACTGTTCATTTCTCGGTAACACCTTACATTCGCCAAGTGTTAGAATATCCGGTCTTGCAGTTTCTACCCCCTCCCATACAAATCACAAATTATGAAACTTTGTAATCAGTCAATTTTCTATTAAATTATGTATGGTGATGGTCTGCAATTTCACACATCTCAATTGCATGATTTGCTAAGCTACTTAATAAAAATCATTAAGAACTTCCCACTTCTCATACAAACTTTACAATTTCACTAAATCTAGCACTTTTTAAACTTTTGAAGTTCAAATTTTGTTTAAAATATTTTGGCCGCAACTCTAGCATGATATGAAAAAAATAAGTTCAATGCTGTCAGCTCTTTTACCACTGCCTATACAATATTTCTTAAAATCACAAAAATTACTCTTTTACCTAGTCTCCACGGATTTAGACGATAACAATAAAATTTAAATTCAAACACATTCTTCTTGAAGGGTTTGTAACGTTTATTTGTTGAGATTTTTTTTTTCATATTATTATTCAAAAGTTTGATGAGTTGAGACAAAAAAACACAGGACCAGAACAAGATCAACAAACACATTAAAGATTTTCAATAACAATTTTCGGAAAAATTTTCAAAACCTACTGCATAAGACAAGACAAATTTCGTATTTGTATGATAAAAAAAAACACAAAAAAAAAGAAAACCTTAACACAATTACAGCTTTTTCTCGATGGTGTGTCAGCTTTGTTTTCAGAACTCGTTCACGTTTTTTGAAATCGTCATGAGGAACGGAGCATACATAACTCTAGGTTCTTGGTATGGAAGTTACGGGAACGTCATAAGTAGCATAAACATTGAATGCTTCATCTTGACGGCTCCCAGTGACTTCCAAGATATTCCGATGTCTCTGGTTCATTTTCGTGAAGAACGCCATTATGGTGAACACTGCCAAAAGTCCTTCGATTGGTATTAAAAGCCAGAAGATGACGCTATGGATTTGATTAGCCAAGTCGTACAGGACGACATTAACGATCGGCAAACAACCGCGCTCGCAACTTTTCGGTTTCGACGATGTGTAGCAAGATTTCGGTGGTTGCAAGCTTAAATCGAGATAATCCTGTAGACCGTACGATCCGCAACATTTCAGCTTAATCTGTACGATATCCCATGCCTTCTTGATAGATTCGTCTTGTGAGTATATCTGAAGCGTTTCATACGGTGGATGTTTGAAAGCAAGATACCGCCAAACGAATGAGTTTCTATCATTCGGTCCATGCTTGAAGGACATGAGTGATAAAACCTTATTCTGGTAGACTTGCGTGCAACTTAATCCAAGCCACAGTATTAGAATGCACGGGACGTACATGAAATTGTTGACGGTCGCCAGCTTGTTCTGATCCTTTCGGCGTTCCGTTCCCGCATAGAAATTGACCAAACACTGACAGACTTTTACCAGAAATACCGATATGAGTCCGGTCGATGCATATAGAATCTCGAATGATGATGAAATCTCCATTTCGTTCCAATTGGCCAACGTAAGGTAGCAAGCCATCAGGGTCATGGCACCAAGTATATTCAAACTGATTATCGAGAAAATCGTTACTAACGCATAGTACAGAGTAAACTCCTTGGATTCACTCGGCGGCATTCGTGGAATGTCGTGCGGACGTAACCTTACAATGACTTTACGTAAGATCTCGGAACGGAATGGTCCGTTGTCCGTATAATTGAAATCACCAGCTGGATGATTCATCTTCATGCTATTTAAACGGGTTTTCGATAGCTGACGGGAAGCAAGTTGGGCAAAGAATAACGATTACGATTTTAATGTGAATTAGAGGAAAGAATTTTTCTTTTTTATTAGTTCACAACTTTATAATGTAAGTTAATTATTATTATTATGAAGGATTCTGTTGAACTTAACTTTAATAATAAATAAATATTAATTTAATTAAATTAAATTTATTTTAATTACGGGTCATCGAATGACTTTTAATTTGGCCTTTACACACAGCTTGTCATATTCATACCAAGCTCGACGAAAAAACTATTTCAACTGATTTTCAATTTGTTCGACACTCCAGGATGCTACTATGTTTTAAAAGTAATTAATCGAATATATTTTGAAACGAAAAATTTTAAAGTATTTTTTGTTAATAAAATTAAGGTATTCCCTGAAGGATGTTACAGTTCGGAAAACATAAAAGAATTATACCCAATTGAAAGAGTTTAATTTACCGGAAAATAAAATTATATGTCTATTCAAATTCTTTCAAAAAATGAATAGTGGTCTTTGTATGGGAGGTGGTAGAAGCAGATGGGTGAGGTTTGTAACTTTTTTGTATGCCACGGAGTATTTTACGCACAGTTTTTCATGCTAAATTTAAAGTTTGCTGTTTTCATAATTTTCATGGACATTGTTTATACTCTAGATGAAATCTGAGACTATTATAAGTTTGCCACAAAGTTTGTAACGCTAAAAAATACGGTTCGGACAAAAAAAAAAAACGAATGATACAGAAGTTCATATAATCACTCAAAAATCTCAAAACTGGATGTCCGTCCGTCAGTCTGTTCATCCGACCGTGTCCTCTCTAACTTGAGAACGCGTTGATCTAGAAAGTTCAAATTTTTTACACATCGTTTTTGACAAAAAATCAAGGACAAGTTCGTGAACGGGCCAAATCGCTTCACCCCTTCTACCCCCTCCCATACAAAATGACTCAATTTCACAATTTGACAATAAACGGATTTTCTCGAAAAGTATAAATGCTATTGATCTTAAATTAGTAATATAATACTTTTATGATAGTTTCATTATATTGCATAAAAATTATTTGTGTACTCACCCTCCTTCCACCACCTTCCATACAAACTGCACTTTTGATGAAATGCTCTAAGCCAATTTGATCAGTACGTATAAAATTTATCGAGCTCAAATTGTGAACTAAATATTTATTTAAAATTATTAGTAAGATCGAAAAAAATAGACGATTAGCATCACTCCTTCTATCCCCTCCCTTACAATCTGACACAATTTAACTACTTCACAAAAAGTCGATTTTTGAGTCCTGAATTTTGTATAAAACATTTTGGTAGCAACTTTCGTGTGATGTGAAAAAAATAGTTCAATGTCGTCACCCCTCTACCACTTCCTCTACACAATTTCTTAAATTAAAAAAATTCCTCTTTCATCTAGAGTATCGCACGATTGGACTTTACGCCCAATGGTAGTCCTGTTATGTGTTTTTTTTTAAATTGGAGCTTTTGTATGGGAAGTGGTAAGTGGAAGTTTTTTAAAAATTTTGAAACTGCTACTGTGTAGCGTGTTGGTCTTCAATGTTAAGTCGTAAAGCCCAATCATAAGATACTCTAGATGAAACAGGAAAATATGTCATCTCAACTTCTTTCGAATAGTTAATTGTGACATTTGTTTGGGAGGTGGTAAAACCAGAGGAGGGAGGTTTAAGATTTTTTTATATATGTAATACCCAACGTAGTATACAAATTGTTTCATGCTGAATTTGAAGTTTATAGCTTTTATCATTTTCTAGGAAATTGAACAATTTTTGTTTGAAAATATGGCATTTCTGTGGGAGGTGGCAGAGAAAGTGGGAGGTTTTGGATGATCTTGGAGCTGCTTATTAACGTCCTAATCATATTGTTTTGTTACAATTTAAAAGTCAATAGCTCTCATAAATTTGACGGAGAAATACTTTTCTTGAATTTCCAGTACAAAACTTTGTATGGAAGGTGGTAGACGAAGTGAAGCTAAGTTCCATTTTTTACCATTTATTGCAACTCTGAAGGGACAAATTCTGGCCAAATTTTAAGTTTGAACTTTTTCTAGTTTCCATGAAATTCGATTAAGTACATTTACGAATTTGTATGGGAGGGGGTAGAAGCAGTATTGGAACCAAAACCAAATTTCTTGGCATCAATGATACTTGTAATAGTATACTTTCCTCAAAATTAAAAGTTGATAGCCTTGACTATTTTGGAGAAAAATAATTTTGTTCAAATTCCGAAATTTCGTTAAATTTGTATGGGAGGAGGTAGGAAGGATGAGGTAAAGTTGACAATTTTTACAAAATTGGTTACAATTGTAATAATATTAATTTTGACAAAAATTGGTTCTTTTAGCTTTGCTAGTTGCGATGCAAACCGAATAAATGCATTTTTGAAAATTGTACATTTGTATGAGAGGGGGTAGAAGGAGTAAGGAGATCAGAGCAATATTTTTTTACAGTAATGCTATTCTTATTATAATACTTTTACCTAATTTTCAAGTCATTAGCTTAAACGGTTTCGGAGAAAAATCAATTTCTTTAAATTTCCAAATTTCATGAAATTTGGTTGGGAGGGGGGTAGAAGGTAGAAGGTAAAGTTACTTTTTTGCTAAAAATGATATATGAAAAATTTCAGCACGATAGGTCAAAGCTTTCGAGAGTTATGTTGTAGACAGACGGACAGACGGACAGACGGTCACTCGGAATCGAGATTTTTGAGCAACAACAAATATTTCTGTACCCTTGGCGACTCTGTACGAGCATTATTTCTTAGCGTTACAAACGGTAAGGCAAACACAATATACTCTCAGATTTCATCTAGAGTATAAAAATCTAATCCAATTTAGTATATAAATTAAATCATAATTGAATCCAAAATAAGGATAGAGGAGTCTCATCTGCGGCATAAAAGAGTCAATAACTTTTATTTTCTTTTTATTTATTTCACATTTATTGAATTCATTTATAAAACATAACAATACCATGATTGGACGTAAAGCCCGATCATACTCTAGATGAAAGAGAAATTTGTTCCACTTGAAATTTTATGTGGGGAGTGGTAGAAGGTGTGATGCCATTGAATGGTGTTAAGCCCAATAATATGATATTCTAGATGAAATAGGAAAGAGTTTATTGTACCGGAAAATATATCATCTCAAATTCTTTCGAATAATGATTTTTGTATGGGAGGTGGTAAGAGCAGAGGGGGAGGTTTGTAATGTTTGTAGCATACAACATGTTTCATGCTGAATTTAAAGTTTGTAGCTTTCACAATTTTCGAGGAAATTGAACAATTTTCGTCTGAATTTATTGCATTTTTATGGGAGGCGGCAGAAAAAGTGGAAGGTTTTGGATGATTTTGAATCTGCTTATCAACATCCTAATCACATTAACTTGGTTTCAATTTTAAAGTCGATAGCTCTCATATGTTCAAAAGACAAATACTTTTCTTGAATTTCCAATACAAAAATTTGTATCGGAAGTAGTAGAAGGCGTGAAGCGAAGTTCATGTCTTTCTTAGCATTTATTGCAATTTTTAAGGGATAAATTCTGGCAAAATTTTAAGTTGAACTTTTTCTAATTTTAATGTAAATTATAATAATGCACGTACCAAAATTTGTATGGGAGTGGGTCGACTAAGTATTAAAATCAAAACCAAATTTTTCGATATCAATTATATTTTTAAAAAAGTTGATAGCTTTGACGATTTTGGAGGAAAATAATTTGATTAAAATTGCGAAATTTGTATGTGAGGGTGTATTGAAGTTGATAGTTTTTTTCAAAATTGATTGCAGTTGTAATAAAATTAATTATGAGAAAAATTGGTTCTTTTAGTTTTTCTAGTTGCAATGCAAACCGAATAACTGCATTTTTCAAAATTGAACATTTGTATGGTAGGGGTAGAAGGAGTATGGGAATCAGATCAGTATTTTTTGACGTTAATTATATTTATATCATTATACTATGACCTAATTTTCAAGTCAATAGTTTCAAAATCAATGTGAATGAATGTTTTCATAGTGCATTTCGAATTCAAAGAAAAGATTTCCAGACTACACACCTACGCTTTATTTTTCGCGACTTTTCTGTCTCTGCTGAGACCTTTATCAAACTGGTTACGGATATCGTTCTTACCACATTTTAAGGCAGGTAGCCAAACTGCTGGTAACTTTTATCCGGTGTCTCGATTGAAGTTCTGTGGATGTTTAAAAATTTCAATTGCTTCACCTAATATTCGTTGATAATATTGATTTGTTCTGGCCAGAATTTGCACATTGTCGAAATCGATTGCATGGTCCGCGATTGCTGATGACTGTATTTGGGTTTCCCGTGTGCATAGTTGATCCTTGTTTGGACTGTGCGTCCTGTTTCCCGTATGTACACTTTATCGCATGAGCTGCAAGGTACTTTGTACACTCCTTCAGTCTCGAATGGTTTTTTGTCCTTCTGGTTTCCTGAAATTGTTCGGATTTAACCTTAAATTACCATTTCCACATCCAATTAACCCCATTCTGTATAAAATAATAGTATTTTGTAATTGACGATCGATTTGATAAAGGTCTCAGCAGAGACCGAAATGGTACGAATAATAAAGTGTAACAATGTAGATTCCGGACACCTTCTCTTTCAATTTCTTTATATTTCGAAATTTCATAGAATTTGTATGGAAGGTGGTAGAAGGACTGGGGGGATGTGGCCCGTTCACGAACTTGAAGTTATTTTTTTGCTCAAAATGACATATGACCAATTTCAGCACGATAGGTTAAAGCTTTTGAGAGTTATGTTTTAGACAGACGGCCAGACAGACGGAATAGAGGTTTTTGAGTGACAACAAATATTTCTATACTCTTGGCGACTCTGAACGACATTATTTTTTAGCGGTTTAAACGGTAAGGCAAACACAATATACTCTCAGATTTCATCTAGAGTATAAATATTTGTGCAACCACTTTTTTTCTACCATTGTGGTCTGAATCTATACGCTAAAGGAATAAATGCATTGCCAGGATATCTCATTGTAGGATAAAGTTTATTAGTTAAGCCTTAAAAAAAATTTTGTAGGTAAGCTTTAGCTTATGGGGAGGGGGTGCGATAGAAGGGATGGTTGCTGAGGGAATAGCCACTTGTGCTGCAGTTTTGTTAAGTTTCTTTTGAAAAGTGTTTTTACAAAATTTCAAGTTCCTAGCTTTTGATTTGTTGTTCATTACTTGATTTATTGAAATTGATCGAAATCATACTTTTGTATGGCTGGAGCTATGAGGGCAGCGGGGATTTCAACACGTTTGATGCATTTTTATCTGACATATTTTTAGAAGTGTTTCTACATAGTTTCAAGTTGGTAGCTTTTAACGGTTTGGTGACAATTAAAGTTTCGCTCAAAAATTTTTTTTTTTTTTTTTGTGTTTTTTTTTTCACTATACGTGAAACACCTAGTAGAGGTTCAAATTAAAAATTTTTCTTTGTGTATATCAAATGAATGCATGCACGTGGAAAATTTTAACTATGTATCTTCTACCAAAGTCCTAAAAAAATTATTGAACATTTTCAACATTTTGGTCCACTACCTCGTTCCTCTTTCACCCACCAAAATTTCAACTTAATACTTGTTTTGAATTTTGGGATATAATGGTTTGAAATATTGAAATGCTCCCCATTTCCCCACACTACTATTATCACCAAATCATGTTTTTCTTGTATCCCGTTAGTATAGCTTAAAAAACGTTTTAAGTTTCAATTACATAACTTAAGAGATAGTTGAGATATTAGTTTTTAAGTATTTTTTTGCACCCCCTCCTGAACCTCCCACTTACAATTATTGGCCTCCCTTTAAGTAAATTATAGTGTAACTATGTGCTACCTAATTGGTCTTAAAATATTATTTTTTTAGATCAAGAAGTACGAAAGATATAATCATTTGAAGAAAAAAAATCGTCCGACAATTTGTGTTTAGCCTCCCTCCATCTCATTTCTTCGGACCACAGTAGATAACAAAATAAAATTATTTCAAGAGTTTGTCCCACAACCCTCTCTATTCCTTAGCTGATTTTCAGCGTCCTATCTGCTTTCGTACTGGAGATATTAGCAAATGTAATTTTTGACTCTTCCACTCACCCCGCCTTCCCCTTCCACCTGATACTCTACAAAATTTAAATAATGGAGCTCGCTTACCCAATCAAAAATCTACCCTAAAACGAGCATTCTACCTTTAACGATCTCGCAGATTTTTTTTAATTATTATTTGGCTAATTTGGTCATGAATTGCGAAAAAACAAAATTTAAGGGTAGCATTTTTTTTTTCTGAGTCGGTCATAATACTTTATTATAACAATAATAAAGTAATTATAATATGCCTGGAAATGAATTCGAAGCGCGCTTCTTAATTGTTTACCAATTCAGCTTTATTTGACTGCAAGTAAATGATCAATTTCAATCTGATATATGTACATACATATACATATATCCATATGTTTCGAAATAAATGCTCCATAGGACATTCTTCGCTATTTACTGAAATCAGCGATAACCTAGGAAACTCATAAAAATTATCAATCATGTAGTGATGATCGCGTTCCATAATTAAAAAATCACTGTACAAGTTCAACGAGATATTAACATCTAAATCAGCCCTCTGTCCCTATAATTATACTCCTATGACTAGGCCTGAAACTGATGAAAATTTTCTGATAAGTTTGCATAGAATGTAACCCTCGGTTTTGATGTGTTGCGTCAGAATTGAAACATACGATGTACGATATCTATCGAGAATTTTCTACTCAACGCAGATATAATTATAGGTAGAGATTTTATTGGACTAGAAGCCTATCTAGTAGTAAAATGCTTCTGTAGTTTCGCCATCGTTTTTTTTCGTAATATTTTACACAGTATGTGAGCCACGGGCAATTGAATTTTCACGAAATCTTTCCATCGTTAGAAATGAGGGGGAAAAAGAAAGAAGTATCTAATAGTGTTGATCAGTTCAGGAATTACGGTAGCAATTTAATAAATGAAAAGCAGCTAATTTTATTTTTATCATCTTAAATCGTCGGTTATTAGTGTGGTAATGTAAGTACTGGTCATTGATTTTTTCTGGTTTAGATAAAACGGAACTTGTTTCTCCAGTACTATGAAGCTATGAACATTTTTAGTGTTATTAATTCAAAATTATAGATTGCAATATATGGCGGTTTATGGTGAAATCGTGTAGTATGTTTTAGTGGGACAAACATTAATAATGGTGTTTTATTGATTTTATGTTTCTATGGAATTCTAGAGCAAAAATTATAGTAGGGTTATTAAGCTTCTCTTAGTCAAGATGCAATAGATTTAGGTAAACTAAACCATTATTATCAAATGTGATAAAAGGAGTACAACATTTATACTTCGCTGTCGATTTCAGTTTAAAATTTTTGAAATTTGTTAGATATTTGACAAAAATGTATCACATTTCGTGTGGCCTTCAAAACTCTGCGATAATTTTCGACAGCTAATGAAGTAAATGTTTTCGGTTGCTCAAAACCTCGATTCTGAGTGACTGTCTATTTATCAGACGTATACTTGTCTATAATATAACCCTTGAATATTTTGAGCTATCATGTTGAAATTTTGTTTGTGTAATTTGTTGCACTATTTCTACCTATTCTCCTACAAATTTCAAGAAGTTTCAAGAAATTGACATTTTAACGAAATTATGTAAACTATCGGCTTAAAAACTCTACCAATGTAGAATGTACCATAGACATCAACAATTTTATTACTATCTGCTTAGTGTTTTTAACGCCTCCCACAAATGCAATGCAATGGCGCTACAGCCCATATCGAGCCTTGGCCTCACCGGATGCAACTCCTCCAGTTGTCTCGGTCCAACGACCGCTTCCTCCAGTTTGAAAAATCGAGAAGCGATCTGCAGTCTGCGTCGACTGAGTCCTCCCATCGCTTTCGTGGCTTCCCCTGCGGTCGGTTACCTTAAGCTTTGCCCTTGAGCACTCGTTTTAGGATTTGTTCCTCGTGCATTCGTTCCACGTGGCCAGCCCATTGCAGCTTGCGCAGTTTGATCACTATAGATGCTGGTGGGTCGTCAAATAGTGGATACACCTCATGGTTCTGTCGAATGCGCCAATCACCTTCTTCCTTAACTGCTCCGTACACCTTCCGAAGAATTTTTCGCTCAAACGTGTCGATTAACTTCTCCGAAACCCACGTCAAGGTCCACGTTTCGCATCCATATACATAGCAGCACAGGACGAATTAATATCTTGTAGATGCGTAGTTTATTGTTCCGATGGACCTTCCTTGATTTCATTATGGGGAGGACCGAATAAAATTCTTTGTTAGCTGCCGTGATTCTTCTTTGAACTTCCTGTCGTTCATTGCCGTCCTTTGTGAGAAGGGCTCCCAGGTATACGAATTCATCCACTTGCTCGAAGTTGTATTCGCCTATAGTAATGTTCTGCCTCTCTGGGACAGTCCTTCGTATCTAGGTCATGTATTTAGTTTTCGTTTCATTGGCCCTGAGCCCTACTTCACCCGCTGCCGACTCCAACTCCTGGAATACCTCCTTAAGGCCAAGTATTGATCGGGCCAGAATATCCACGTCGTCTGCGTACGCCACCAACTGTGCGGATTTTACGAGTAGCGTACCTCTGGTGTCCACTGAGGTTACTGAAGTTGCTTTCCTGACGACATACTCGAGCACCAAGTTAAAGAGCGTGGGGGCGAGACCATCTCCTTGTTTAAGACCTGACTCCATTGGAAAGCTGTGAGTCAACTCGTTTTGGATTTTTACTTGGCACTCATTGTTTTCCATCGTGGCTTTTATTAACCGAACCAGTTTCGGTGTGACACCTAGTTCAATCGTTATTCTGTACAGAGCATTACAGTCGACACTATCATATTCTTGGCAAAAATCGACGAACAGTTGGTGCACATTAATATCATATTCCCAGTATTTTTCTAGCACCTGTTTTACTGAGAATAGCTGGTCCGTTGTCGATCGTTTAGATCTGAAGCCACCTTGATATTCTCTGATGATGGTGTTAGCGTATTCACTGAGTCTTCGTTCGATAATTTAAGTCAAAATTTTGTAACACGTACATAGCAATGAAATTCCTCTGTAATTTTCGCAACGCAAACGGTCACCCTTTTTATATACCGGACATATAATGCTTTTCCGCCAGTCGTCCGGTAATTTTTCAGTTGTCCAGATTTTACGAATTAATCTAAATATTCGACTGGTGAGCTCTGTTCCACCTTCTTTCAAGAGCTCTGCAGGGATTCCGTCAATTACGGGCGCCTTGTGCGATCTTAAATTATGTAAGGCTGTCTCTACTTCATCATAAGTTGGTGCAATAGGCAAATGATCTCCATCTGGATCTTCCGGAATTATAAAAGGTTCAGTCTGTGATGTCGTTCTATTTAACAGTGTTCGGAAGTACTGAACCCATCGTGCATTGATTTCGGTAGCGTCGCTTATGATGTTGCCTTCTTCGTCCTTACAGAGGGTAGTTTGCGGTTTGTAACCTTGTCTCATTTGTTTCACGGTATTAAATGCTGCTCGCACGTCATTTGTCTTCAGATTTTCGTCCAGTGATAAAATTTTGTCATTGTTTATTTTGCGTTGTTTTCGTCTGCAGATCTTCTTGGCGTTTCGCCTGAGCCGTTGATAGTTGTCCTCTCTAGCTCGTGTTCTTCTTTCGAGAAACAGTCGATAGGCTTTGTTTTTCTTGGTAATGGCTTCTTGGCATTCCTCATCGAACCAGTCATTTCGTTTTCTCCGCTCTAAATGTCCTAAGGTGTATTCTGCTGCGCGGTGAATACTATCCTTAATGTTCTCCCACTTTCGGTCAATACTTTCCT
Source organism: Chorisops tibialis (assembly GCA_963669355.1). NCBI lineage: Eukaryota > Metazoa > Arthropoda > Insecta > Diptera > Stratiomyidae > Chorisops > Chorisops tibialis. The sequence continues at coordinate 161,283,518 of OY770263.1, read as the reverse complement.
CAGGCTCAGCCTGAGGTAATGCCTCAATATGTGCTTTGATTGTGGTAATATATTCCGCTTTCGTTGTGTCGTCCTTTAGTTTTTGCATATTGATCTTCGGAGCCCAGCTCCTTTTAGTGTGGCCCTTGTTAGCTATGCGACAGCGGTATTTAGCTCGAACAAGAAAATGGTCCGAGTCACAGTTCGCGCCACGTAGAGTCCTGACATCTAGAATGCTGGAGGTAGCCCTTTTTTCGATGAGAACGTGGTCGATTTGGTTGAAGGTGTGCCCATCTGGTGATGCCCACGTCATTTTATGAATATTTTTATGCGGGAAGCAGGTGGAGCTTATGACTAGGTTCTTACTGCTGGCGAAGTCAATAAGTCTTTGCCCATTATCATTCGTTGCATTATGCCCTCCTGATACGCCCCTATGAAAGAGTTCGTTGCCAATTTTACTGTTGAAGTCTACTATAAGAATTTTGATGTCATTGGAGGGCAGCCCGTCAAAAGTGTTGTCAAGTCGGGCATAGAATTCGTCTTTAGTGACATAATCCTCTCCTCTGTAGGAGCATGGCACTTAATGATCCAAACGCTGAAGAACTTCAACTTAAAGCGTATTAAGCAGATTCGTTCGTTGATCGGTATAAATTTCGTTACGAGTTGTTTGAACGCATTATCTACCACAAAGGCGACACCGAATTCTCTGCTTCCTATTTTTTTCCCGCTGATAAAAATCGTGTGAAATCTGCTATCGTTAATTTCGTTTCCGAGCCATTTCGTTTCTTGGAGAGCGAGGATGCTGATGTTGTTACGAGACATCTCCTGAAGAAGTTCCCGCAGTGCACCCGTTCGATGTAGTGAACGTACATTCCAAGATCCAAAAGAATAGTCCATTTTCCGTTGCCGTAGTCGTTGCCGTTTGATCCGTCCAATCCGAGGCTGTAATCCGGGTTCCTGGACACGCGAGTTTTTTCCGGGGAGACGTTGTCAGCGTTTCGCCTAACCTCCAACCTGGAGGGCCAGTCTGGATGGCAGTTCCGATTAGAGGCGCGGAACACTCGCCTTCACCCTTCTCCGTCTGCTGTTTTAAACAAAACACCCGGTGGCCACCGCGGGGAGGAGGAGATAGGATTCAGTAGCAGAGCTGTTGATGTTATTTATAGTGGGCTTTTCACAGAATTTATGCTACGTCATGTACCAGGTCACGATTACGCTCTGTGACCCTTACTACCATTCGACCACCTTAACGCCTCCCACACAAGTACATAATTTTGAAAAATGCATTTTATGGCTTTTAATAGAAGCTGTAATAATACATAGGAAAATAAACTGCCAACAAGTCGGGCGAAACTTTATTATTCTTGGGACATGTTGCGGATGTGTGGAAAGTCAATATGCAAGTAAGAGTGGTTAGGGAAGACTAAGTGAAAGGGAGTTCTTGAGCAGGGCTGTTGTCTATTTAACAATATTTCTTTCGTTTCTACAAGTTTGGGTTTTTATGGAGGGAAGGAGGAGGGGTAATAGTAAGGGTGGGTGGATGTTAATAGCTTTTTAATTAATTGCTTGAATCACGTCCAATATTCTCTGTGTAGAATGTGTTTCATAGACGAAGTTGCATAGAATTTTCATAAAATTCGGTGTATTTTACATTCACGAAACCGAATATTTGTATGGGAGGAGGTAGAGCAGGTAGGGGAATCGTAAATTTTGATATGCAGTTTTATTTCGCTTCTCTTTTAAGGTGCTTTTATAAAATTTCAAGTTCATAGCTTTTAGTTTGTTGGCTATTAGATGATTTATGAAATTGGTCGAAATCATAGTTTTGTATGGGAGGGGGTAGAAGGGCAAGCGCGATTTGAAAATTTTGAAAGCAATTTCATTTGAATTATTTTTATAAGTTTCAATGCAAAATTTGAAATTGATAACTTTTAAGAGTTAGCTGATAACTTATTTCATAAAAATGCTCGAAAAAATAATTTTGTATGGGAGGGGGTAGAGGAGGTAGGGGAATCGTAAGACTTGTGATGCAATTTTCTTTCTTTTTAGTTGTTAGGTGCTCGTACAAAATTTCAAGTTCATAGCTTGCAAATTGTTTGTTATTAGTTGATTTAATGAAATTGGTCGAAATCATACTTTTGTATGGGAGGGGGTAGAAGGGTAAGCGCGATTTCAAAACTTTTAACGTAATTTCATTTCAATTATTTTTGTAAGTTCTTATGCAAAATTTCAAATTGATAGCTTTTAATAGTTAGGTGGTAATTGATTTCTTGAAAATGGTCGAAAAAATAATTTTGTATGGGAGGGGGTAGAATTTTTAAAGATTTTCGACCAGTTAATAATTCATTCTTTTAGGGATTTTTTTTAAATGCATTTCGCAAATTTTCAAGTTTCTACCTTAAAATTTCATTCAAAAATTTTCAGCTTATGTGTTTTTTCATTTCACATGAAACACCTTGTGCACGTTAGACCAGGGGGGTCGGTGCATAACAATTGTAGAATTTTTATTATTTTTTATGTATGTACAATAAATTGATATATTGACCTGCAAAATTTAGACTCTGTATCTTTTACCGGAGCCCTAAAAAAACTACTCAAAATTTTCAACATTTTTGCTTTCCACCTCCCTCCCCTTACACCCCCTTACTTAATTTTTTTACGAAAATTAAAAACTATATAGTTCTATGATCTGACAAATTTTTGATGTGATATCTGCGCTGAATTTTGAGATATAATGGTTTAAAATTTTGGAAAGTTCAATGCTCCCCATTTTCCCCACTACTATTTAGTCCAAATATTATATTTTTTTTGTATTTCTTTAGTATAGCTTAATATAAGTATTAAGTTTCAATTGCATAGCTCAACAAATAGCCGAGATATTGATTTTTAAGTGTTTTTCTTTGCACCCCCCCTGACTCTCCCCCTTACAATAATTAGCCTCTACGTAAGCTGATTCCAGTGAATCTGTATGCCACCTTGATGGTATAAAATTATAAATTTTTTATGCTAAGTAATTTCGAAGATATAATCATTTGAAAAAAAAATTCGGCCGACAATTGGTTTTTAGCCCCCCCTTTTTGCACCCCAATGGATAAAAAAATTAGATTAATTTTAAAAGTTGTCCCATAAACCCTTTTATATGTATATTGATTTTTAGCTTCCTAGCTGTAACCATGTTTGAGATATTTGAATTCTTAGTTTTCGGTTTAAGTGCTCTCCCCGCCTCCCCCTGAACCCTTACACCTCCAAAAATGAGTGTCCTTCTGAGATCCGCAACTACCTACAATCCCTCCAAAAATGAGCTTTCTATCTTGAAGGGTTTGGGAGTTAATGTGCTCTGAGCGTACACACCGGCGTACGGCGGACGGCGTACGGCGGACGGCGTACGGCGGACGGCGTACAGACAGACGGATTTTTTTTTTTTGCATTTTTAGGCTAATTTAGTCACGAAACGCGAAAAAACAAAATTTCAGGGTAGCAAATTTTTTTTTTTCCCAAGTCGATCACAATACTTTATTATTAAAATAATAAAGTAAAACTTGAATTTTTGCCTAAGTATTTATACTCTAGATGAAATCTGAGAGTAAATTGTGTCTCCCTTACCGTTTGTCACGCTAAGAAATAATGCTCTTACAGAGCGGCCAAGGGCACAGAAATATTTGTTGTCGCTCAAAACCTCGACTCTGAGTATCCGTCCGTCCGTCTCTCCATCTGTCCGTATGTCTGTTCGTCTGTCCGTCTACCTGTCCGTCTGTCTACAACATAACTCTCAAACGATTTGAGGTATCATGCTGAAATTTGATGTGTGTAATTTTTAGCTAAAACGAAACTTTAAGTTCGTGAACGGCCTACATCCCCCACTCCTTCTACCCCCTCCCATTCAAATTTCATGAAATTTCGAAATTTTAAGAAATTGATTTTTCTTCGAAACTATTTAAGCCATCTATTTGAAATTTTAGTCAAAGTAAAACGATGTAAATATCATTAATATTACGAAATATTGATATGATCTTCTCACTCCCTCTACCCCCTCTCAAACAAATGCACAATTTTGAAAAATTAATTATTACAATTTTCATTGAAACTAGCAAAGCTGAAAAGACGATTTTTTGCCAGAATTAATTTCATTTTAATTTCAATTGGCAATCATCTCTCAACCCGATGTCAACCAACGAACGCCCGACTTGAGGCAGAACTATCGCGATGCTCATATACAGCTTAAGAGGGCTGTTAGACGCGACAAGAGAAAGGCCATTGAAGATCTGGCAAACAAGGCAGAATCTGCGGCTTACCTTGGGGATATGGGTTCACTTTTTAAAATCATGAAACAGTTGACGAACAGGAATTTCACCGCCAACCACCTGGTGAGAGATGTCAACGGAACTCTCCTTAATATGAGTGAACACCAGTTGCGGCGATGGAAGGAATACTTCTCTGATATTTTAAACATCTTGTCAGAGGAAGATATTCCGGAAACAGAACAACTACCAAACATCCAACCAAAACAATCCTCTATTAGGGATGATCCCCCAGATAAGGAAGAGATAGTTTCCGCCATTCGGTCAATGGCGGGAAGGAAAGCTCCAGGTATAGACGGACTACCAACGGAACTCCTTAAAGCGGACCCGGAAATCACAGCCGATATACTCCTCCCACTCTTCACTAAGGTGTGGAGTGAGGAAAGATATCCGACTGAATGGAAGGAGGGCGTCATTGTGAAAATTCCGAAGAAGGGCGACCTTCGGGATTGTGGCAATTGGCGTGGTATATGTCTACTTACTGCCGTATCAAAAATTATGGCTAAGGTAATTCTCAATAGGATTAGTGATGTCGTCGAGAGCACTCTCGAAGTTTATCAGGCTGGATTCCGTAAAGGGTCGTCTTGTACCGACCACACAAATACCCTACGGATAATATTAGAGCAGTCAGCCGAAATGGGTTCGCCACTACATCTCATGTTTGTAGACTTCGAGAAGGCTTTCGACAGCGTTAAGCGAGATTACATATGGAATGCTTTGCGTAGGAGAGGTATTCCAGATAAGGTCATAGCTATGATTAAAGAATCCTACGAAGATGCAAGGTGTCGCGTCTTGCATAGAGGAGAGCTGTCCGAGAGCTTCCCTGTGCGAACGGGTGTCAGACAAGGCTGCATATTATCACCAGCCCTGTTTCTGGTGGTAATAAACGACATCTTGAAAGCTGCACTGGAAGGTGGGGAAGGTAAGGGTCTTCAATGGAGACTATTTAACATCTTGAGTCACCTTGATTATGCTGATGACGTGTGTTTGCTTGCACATAACCGTTCGGACTTAGAGTCAAATGTTCGCTCGTTGCATTCTAAATGCAAAGAGGCGGGACTGAAAATAAATGTGCGTAAAACCAAGTACATGCACATGGGTTCGAACGCAAGCACACCGATTGTTCTTAACGGACAGGATGTGGAAGAGGTGCAAGATTTTTGCTATCTTGGAAGCATTGTCAGCATGGACGGCGGAGCCGAAAAGGATGTTGAGGCTCGGCTAAATAAAACTCGTCAGGCCTTCGGTATCCTTTCCCCTTTCTGGAGGTTAAGAGAGATCTCCCTTCGCACGAAGCTGCGAGTTTTTGACGCATGCGTCAAATCCGTGTTGTTGTATGGTTGTACTACGTGGAAAGTGACCGTTCGACTTACCAAGAAACTACAGACTTTCGTAAACCAATGCCTCCGGCGCATTTTAGGAATATTCTGGCCAGAAGTGATCTCCAACGACGAACTTTGGAGTACAACTGGCCAGACTAAAATAGGTATTGAGATTCAACGGCGGAAGTGGCAGTGGATCGGTCATACTTTGAGGAAACCAGAGCAAAATATCGCAAAACAGGCTCTGGATTATAATCCGCAAGGAAGACGTCGGGTTGGTCGACCATGTAACACATGGAAGCGAGCAGTTGAGCAGGAGGCCAGAGGAATAAACAAGTCCTGGCAACAGCTTAAGGCCGATGCCCAGGATCGCGCCTTGTGGAAGAGAGTTGTTTGTGTCCTATGCCCCTATAGGGGGTCTTAACAGGAATTTGATTGATTGATAATTTCAATCTGTTTTGAAAAAATTATTAACTTGACTCCATTCCTTCTGCACCCTCCCATACAACTTGCACGAAAATTCGAAACTTCAATTAAACCAATTTTCGAAAGTGCCAAAACTATCGACTTGACGTTTTGTGGAAAGTTTATTAATAGAAATATTACTGACGACGAAAAATTTTGATTTCATCCATATGCTCCTTCTACCCCTCCCATACAAATGCATAATTTTGGTAAATGTATTAAATCGATTTTCACTAAAACTAGAAAAAGTACAAACTTAAAATTTGCCCAGAATTTGCCTCTTAATAATTTTAATAGACGCAAAAAATAAATATCAGCTTCGCTTCACTTCTTCTATCCCCTCCCATACAAATAGCTGTATTAAAAATTCAAGAAAAGCATTTCACATTCGAACATAAGAGAGCTATCGACTGTGAAATTGAAACAAAGCAACGTGATAAGCAGTTTCAAAATCATCTAAAACCCTCTACTTCCTTCGCCTCCCATACAAGTTGGCACAAAAAATTTTGCATGCCACGTTTGTTGTCATAAACAAAAGTTACAAAGCTTCCTTTTCTGCTTCTAAAACCGCCCATAGAAAAGCCACTATTCACTATTCGAAAGAATTTGAGATGATATACCTATTTCCCGGTGCATTATAGTCTATCCCATTTCATCCAGAGTATCATATGATTGGGCCTTATGCCTAATCATAATTCTGTTATGTTTTATAATAATCTTAATAAATGTGGAAAAAATTTAACTCTTTCCCATTTCATGTAGAGTATCGCAAGATTGGGCATTACTATGAGTAATGTGTATTGAGTAATGGATACCATGTTCGTAGAAAGCGCTGTCTACTCTTATCATCAAAGGTTTAAAATAGAATCAATTTATTTTTCTTAAAACAGGAATCTGAAGATGAAGATAATTTTGCAAACATTCGTGCCAGGACATTCTTCAATTGATAACGATCATCAAGCTCACAATGCCCTTATTATTTTGTCATTTATTTTTGCGACAGATCAAAGCCAATAAAATCCGTAAGCGTCACACTCGAGATTCTCTCATAACTCACAATGATTTCAATTACCGATAACATGTGTCGAAACAAGCATATCAAAATCGCAAAATCACTCAAAGTTAATTGAAACCGTATAAGACATTGTCCATATATCCTGAAATGGTGCTCAAAAGTGCGCGAATACCGCCGCAATCATTTACACACTATACACGATAGTTCAGATTTAGTTTTATCGATCGGGTGCGATAAAATACGGATTGCCTATTCCTTATGGAAAGACTGACACAAGAAATATCACTCCTTCATAGTACCACATTGTGATATGATTACCCACTTGTTAAAATGAAGCATGTCAACTATTTGATCGGCAATATCCATAATCATATAAATCATGATCGCGATCGCGAGGATTCATTAAAAGTGGAGTTGAAGATCCGTGGTGATCAGTACAAAGACATTTCATGTTTGTCATACCTTCAAGATTGCCTTTATGCTCTGTATTGGCAGGTTTCTGATTTTTTTATGTCCACCTTAGACCCAACCCAGATTATACTCGATCTGATGATTACCTTGACGGACGACGCGCATGACGAAAAAAACCGGACGATCTTCATTCACCTGGCTACAAACTGAACTATGTAATTGCCCTTACGAGTAAGAGACGAATATTTACCAATAAGATTTACTTTGAAACGATTTATCGCGATCGGGCGACGGTGCTATTTTCTTAGGTAAATGTGCATTTCGTTTTTATTGGCTGTGGGAGCATAGCCGGTTTAATGAGTCGGAGTAAGATAATTCGCTGCTAATTTATTCGATAGGATATTCGATCGTATTTCAAGCGTGGTTAATAGAATCAAAGTAATTTCTTAAATTACGGATACTTATTCTATTTGTACGATTATTATAAGACATTGCTGATAGAGATTGGGTCGAATTCAATAAATGAGATTTTAATTTATGATTTATATTTAGCTGGGAAACATGTACGTACATTCTACGATCTATTGCACGGTATGTTTATCATGAATTGGTTCGAATTTTACATAACTATTCTTAAACATTTGTTCTTGATAAATGATACATTTAAATCTGAAATTGTCTTAACAGCATGTGCATGTCAGATTCGAATTGAGTGACTCCGAGTGTTTACAGAAAAGCAGGCTGGCTTGGTTCGTACACCGGCAATCAGTGATCCATCGTGAAATAAAGATCTTTAACATCTAAATCTTAAACCAAACCAAAGTCAGGTGGACTTGATCAGGAGATGAACAAACTCCGAGCGGAAACATCATTTTGTACGTTGGTTCTGAGTGTGTGGATCCAAAAATTGTTTGGCGATCGTCCTTACACCAACAGGAGACCATAACTGGCGTTAGACACATTATCTTAAATAGAATAAAACCTATCCACTGAATACTTTTAGCTCCCACCACTTTCCAGTTCAGCTTCAAAGATGTTGTTTACATCTTGTCAAGAAACTACCGGGGGTTTATAATTCGAATGAACCACTAAACAGATATCGGTTCAAATTTATCTTTGTAAGTTGGTAGTATTGCACATTGTAATGGTGCGGATTTTGAACGCAATATGTCAGCTATTTAATTAACAGCTGCTGGTTTTGTTAGTTGGCTCCAAGTGGGTTCGATGATTTTTACTACACATCATTTTATCTGAAAAATGCTGAATTACTACCAACAGATGCTTCTGCAAAGTGCTGCCACGACATTGTTTTTAAGCTTCCTTATCTAAAAAAGTAAGAAAATTGTGCAATGCAGTAGAAAAATTTAAATTTTGAAAATTTGAACATTTTTGGATTTGTGAATGCCAAGCAATTTACTTCAAAACTGGGAATCTCAAAATGCATTTTCATATTTCATTACGTAAATTATTACTCATACGTTATCACAAGGGGAGATGACACACACTATTCGCTTTAAAGTACAGCCTTGAAAATATAATTCCGTATGATTGAGAGCGAGTATTGAATTATTTTTATTGGACATGCATTCTACCGAAGCGCCCTCAGAGCGCTATGCAGTCGTTTCAGTCAATAACCAAAACATAGAATACCAACTTGGCGTAGAGAAGAATATACCATCCCGGATCACTCAGATTATTTGGATGATACTTAGAACATGAAACTTTATGTAAGTGCATGAGCTCCAGGTTGTGGGTTGGGCAATTTGTTAACAACTCATCGGAAAAACCAAATTTGCTTAGAAACCTAAAGCACTGCCGCGAACTGGAAAGATTCAACGGAAACGACCGCGCAAACGAAATATGGACTTTCTTTCGGATTTTGGAAGGTGCGAGCCCTGATAAGGGCAGATAAGAAGCAGTAAGAGAGCTCCTGGAACAGGCAAGCAGGCGGGCAATATACTGGATTTATACGTAAACCGGGGTTTGAACTAACGACCTTTGTATTGTAGATCAAAACGCTATTCACTAGGATATATTTGTATTGTAGATCAAAACGCTATTCACTAGGATATACCCTAGCTAATGTAATGAGACTATGGATCAGTTATTGTCTGTAACCTTACTATCTAATAATTTAATTTCTTGGAGTGCAATGACGTTCATGATATTTACCTATTCAGAAGCGCGCTTAACACGTTGCCCATCTCTAACCTGGATGACCAGTTCGAGGTTTTGCGCTGTCTACTCGCGTTCACCCTCTCTCACAAAGCATACCGTTTGAGGTCTCGAATGAGTGGTATCTAGTCGAGTGAGCGACTTTATTGGGTATGGTGGCTGCTTGCTCGTAGAGTTGTTGGTGTTAAATATCAGTGAGTATGCGCCAGTTTTCAAATATATCACATAAGGTAATCTCCTGGTGGGTGGGATGGGTATATAGAGTAGGCATCTGATTGTCGTCATTAGGCGAGTATTGTAACTATCATATACCTACACATGGTACTGGTCTAGGCTAGCTAAATTTGAAAGTGCGTATGCTACTAAAATAGGAAAATTCTACCACTATAGTATGGTCCTCCAAAAATTTTGCACAAAAACTTTTAAAAATAAACTGCCACCAAGTCGGGCGAAACTTTATTATTCCTGGGACAAGTTGCGGATGAGTGGAAAGTCAATATGTAGGTTAGAGTGGTTAGGGAATACTAAGGGAGTTCTTGGGCGGGGCTGTTGTCAATTTAAGAATATTTCATTCGTTTCTGCAAGTTGGGTTTTTATGAGGGGTAATAGTTAGGGTGGGTGGATGCTAAAAGCTTTTTAATTGATTGCTTGACTCACGTCCAATATTCTCTATATAGAATATGTTTCATAGATAAAGTTGCATAGAATTTTCATAAAATTCGGTGTATTTTACATTCACGAAACCGAACATTTGTATGGGAGGGGGTAGAGAAGGTAAGAGAATCGTAAAATTTGATATGTAGTTTTATTTCGTTTCTCTTGTAAGGTGCTTGTACAAAATTTGAAGTTCGTAGCTTTTAGTTTGTTGGTTATTAGTCGATTTAATGAAATTGGTCGAAATCATAGTTTTGTATGGAAGAGGGTAGAAGGGCAAGCGCGATTTCAAAACTTTTAAAGTAATTTCATTTCAACTATTTTTGTAAGTTCATATGCAAAATTTTAAATTTATAGCTTTTAATAGTAAGGTGATAATTGATTTCTTAATAATGGTCGAAAAAAATAATTTTGAATGGGAGGGGGTGGAAGTCTTAAAGGTTTTCAACCAGTTAATATTTTGTATATTTAGAGATTTTTTTTACATGCATTCCGCAAATTTTCAAGTTTCTACCTTAAAATTTCACTCAAAAATTTTCAGTTTGTGTTTTTTTCAATGTACATGAAACACCTTGTACACGTTAGACCGCGGCGCTTGGTTTGTAACAATTATGGATCAAATTATTATTAATTTTCTATGTACATTAAATATATGTATCCACATGTAACATTTAAACTTTGTATCTTCCACCAGAGCCCTAAAAAAATCACTCAAAATTTTAGACATTTTTGCTTATCACCTCCCTCTTCCTACCTTTCCCAACTTAAAATTGTTATCAAAATTAACCACTATGTAGTTCTACAATCTGACAAGTTTTCGATTTGATATCCATACTCTTTTTTGAGATACAAGGATTTGTAATTTTGATAAGTGCGCTATTTTTGAAATGCTCCCCATTTCCCCCACTGATGTTATTTCAACTTCTTTTATTTTTTTTTTGTATTTTCCTGATATTGCTTAATATATGTTTTAAGTTTCAATTACATAGCTTAAGAGATAGTTGAGATATTCATTTTTAAGAGTTTTACTTCGCACCCTCCTGACTTTTCCCCTTACAATAATTAGTCACTCTATAAGTTGATTCCGGTGGATATAAATATTAATTTTTTAAGATAAGTAATTTCGAAGATATAATCATTTGAAAAAACAATTCGGCCGACAATTTGTTCTTAGCCCCATCTTTTCGGACGCCAATGGATAAAAAAATGAAATTATGTTTAAAGTTTGTTGCACAACCCTCTCTATATCTCTACTGATTTTCAACTTCTTATCTGCATTCGTGATGGAGATATTAGCAAGTGTAGTTTTTGATTTTTTCCCTCCCTCCGCCTCCCCCTTCCATCTAACACCACCCAAAATTTAGAAAATAGAGCTCATTTACCCAATCAACAATCTCTCTAAATACGAACATTCTACCTTTAACGGTTTCGGAGATATGAGTCCATATGTGCGGCGAACGGCGGGACGGATTTTTTTTTTGCATTTTTAGGCTAATTTACTCATGAAACGCGAAAAAAAAAATTTCAAGGTAGCAAATTTTTTTTTTCTTGTGTCGATAACAATACTTTATATTAGAATAATAAAGTAATAGTTGAAATAAAATTGCGTCAAAAGCTTTGAGATCGCCCCTGTCCTTCTACCCCCTCCCATACAAAAGTATGATTTTGACCATTATTAAGATATCAATTATCACCTAACTATTTAAAGCTATCAATTTGAAATTTCGCATAAAAACTTACAAAAATAGTTGAAATGAAATTACGTTAAAAGTTTTGAAATCGCGCTTGCCCTTCTACCCCCTCCCATACAAAACTATGATTTCGACCGATTTCATTGAATCAACTAATAACCAACCAACTAAAAGCTACGAACTTGAAATTTTGTTCAAGCAGCTTACAAGAGAAACGAAATAATACTGCATTTCAAATTTTATGATTCCCCTACCTTCTGTACCTCCCATACAAATGTTCAGTTTCGTGAATGTAAAATACACCGAATTTTATGAAAATTCTATGCAACTGCGTCTATGAAACTGACATTCTATACAGAGAATATTGGATGTGATTCAAGCAATCAATTAAAAAACTATTAACATTCACCACCCTTACTATCACCCCTCACAACTCCCCTCATAAAAACTCAATCTTGCATAAATAAACGATCGACTACTGCCCTGCCAAAGAACTCCCTTTCACTTAGTCTTCCCTAACCACTCTAACCTTCATATTGACTTTCCACGCATCCGCAACTTGTCCTAAGAATAATAAAGTTTCGCCCGACTTGTTGGCAGTTTATTTATGCATTATACGATATTCCCCTGGATTTTGTCCAATTCCAGCTTCAGTCGGTTGTAGTTAAACTTCAGCACCGTAATCTTTATTAAAATGAATTTGTGTTGATGTTGTTGAAATATTATCATCTAGTAGAACGTCTTTGCAATATGGTAGTAAAGGTTTATTAATAATTTTGTTTATAATTACTTCTGAACCTTAGCAATCTTCGGTATGTGATCCTCAGTTTCTGTACGTGGAATATCCATATTATGTAAGTTCGTAAACCTGGAAGGAAGCATTTGGCCGTGCAATTGTAAAGCATAAGATAAACTGGTAGGATAAGTTATGAGGTCTAAATAAAAGGAATGATAAAACGGGACGAACAGTCAAAATCTGAAAGGGAATTTAATTAATTTAATTTATGTTCAACTATAGACTCAGATATACTCAATGAATGTGTAAACAGTATGTTGAAGAAGTTGGATTTCAACGGCAGGACAAACAATTTATTTAAATTCAATATAAGGGACCCTATTATTATAGGATTATTATGCGTTACAGTAATATAGATTTTATTTGAATAATAATTGCTTGGAAGTTTAGAAGAAAGTTTAAAATTTTCTGTTTAATGAATGTATACGAACCAAACAAAAGAAATTTCAGTCATCTCTGGTTTTGCTATTGAGTGAATACTTTGTTCTACCATTCGGTTGTATATCTGTGAAACTGCGTTGCTACCATTTTCTACTTGTTTCTTTAGATGGTAAAGAAAGTTTTCAAACTTCAATGCGGTAATTTTTTCAATGAACCGAGTCTGAGAGAATCTGCAGCTAAATGCGTTAGAAAGTTGGAAGATAACAGCTCAGCGTCATATAAATCCGAGGTTAAATTAATAAAACTATTTAGTAACTTCTCGGCACATTTAGTATTTTGTTCATTGTTCCCACTTAGCAATATCCTTATCGCAAGACTTAATTGCAAAAAGTGATTATAACGTGCTTCATTTAAAATATTGCGGAGCACAATGGGATCCGTATATAACAAAAACTGTCTGAATTCTGTAGCCTTCCATCTATCTATTTCTTTTAAAGCATGCGGTTTTTCTACAGAATTCTCCTGGTATTTCGTTTCTCAAATATATTAAATTGGCATTTAAAGAATTTATATTACATCGATTTTCATTTTCATTGTTTTATTATATAACTAGCAATCGCCCGCGACTTTGTCCGCGGAAGAATCGCAAAATAGGCAATTTTTGAGAATGTGGTTATATTATTAACCATTATTATGTGAGATATATAATCAGTTTAGCTTAAAGACTCTTTAAACACAATGGTTTGTATTTTGTTAGAATCAGAACCATAAATTATTAAGACTGAACCCACGATACTCGCATATGTATCGGATATGCTCGTGATCAAATCAATCCCGTGATTTGAGATCATATAAGTATGGAAGAGCGAGGACATGTGAATAGTTGTGGCTTGTGTAAATATAAAAAGGACCAAATATAATAACGTTAAGCTTAAAACCATAACAGGACTACGATTGTGCGTAAAGCCCAATCATACGATACTATAAATGAAATCGAAATTTTTGCGATAAGAAATTTTGTATAGGGAGTGGTACAAAAGGTGACTACTAATTTATTTCCCATCATGCAAGAGTAGCTATAAAATGTTTTGTACCAAATTTAAGCTTGAAAAATTGAATAGGTACTGAGAAACTTAGTGCATTGGATTTAATGAAATTGTGAAATTTGTATGGAAGGTGGTAGAAGGAGGGCGGGAGGGGGGGGAGGTTTTCGTGATTTTTCGACAAACAAGGAGTGAAGCTAATCAGTTAATTTTTTCCCGATATTAATAATAATGCTTATTAAGAATTTGATACAAAACTTTAGCCCGATGAAAGTTATACGTACTGAGAAAATTAATGTGGAGTATTTCATGAAAAAGTGCAGTTTGTATGGGAGGTGGTGGAAGGAGTGAGGGATTCTTAGTAGTTTTTTGAGTAAGTATTACAATTATCATGCATTTGATGTCTTTTCAATTTCAGATCAGTAACATTCACACTTTTCAAGAAAATCGAATTTTTGGAAAGTCGTGGAATCGTATCACATTGTACGGGAGTGGGTAGAAGGAGTGAAGCTAATCGATTAATTTTTTCCCGATATATATAATAATGCCAATTGAGGATTTGGTACAAAATTTTAGCGTGATGGAAGTTATACGTACTGAGAACATTGGTGTATAGTATTTAATGAAAAAGTATACTCTGTATGGGAGGTGGTGGAAAGAGTAGGGGGGTTCAAATAATTTGTAAACTAAAAGATGGCATTTGTAATAGAACTAATATATTTTAAGCTTCAAATTAATAGTTCATATACCTAGTCGTGCCATAAGTTCTGTCACACGTATATGGGCAATTTTTGTATAAATGAAAAAGAGTTTTTGACAAAGGAAAATATATTTTATTTTGGCATACTAATGGAAGTAAAATAAGCAACAAATTATTCAAAGTGGCCGCCTTTAGCCTTAACACAGCTCTTTAATCTGTTGGGCCAGTCATCGATAGCAGTACGCACTGTTTCTAGCGGAAAATTAGCTACTGCTTCTGTCAAAGATCGCTTAAGGCTCTCGATATTTGGGTGTCGTCTCGTGCACACCATGGACTCTAACTCCGCCCACAGTTTGTAGTCCAGGGGATTCAAATCTGGGCTCCCAGAAGGCCATTCCGTCGCCCTTATAAACTGTGGAATATTGGTTTCCAACCACGCTTGTGTGGTTCGAGCTTTGTGGGCTGGCGCAGAATCTTCCTGGAAAACCCAATGTCGATTGTTGAATAGCGTAGAGTTCAGCGGCTTCACACATCCCTCCAAGATGTCCGTTTGATAATTTTTCGCTGCAGTTTTTACGCCTTTTTCGCAAAAATGAAGCTCGGTGACCCCTTCGTAGCTGACACCCCACTATACCATGACTGATGCTGGATGATGTCCTCGCTGTACCCTAGTGGCAACTTCTCGGGCTTCTATGGAGCTGTGGGCATACACCTTATCATTTTGGCGGTTGAAATGTTCCTCCACCGTAAAAATTTTTTCATCGGTAAATAAAATTTCTCGATGTTTGTTGTTGCCGTACCGCCGAAGGAGCTCTTTCGATCTGGTGCTCCTAATTTGCTTCAACTGCTCAGTCAGCAAATGTCCCGTTGATCGTCGAAAGGCACTCATCCCGAGGTCAGATTTTATGATGCGAGACATACTTCGGGTGGAGATGTTCATCTCTCGAGCCATGATTCGTTGTTAACGAAGCGGATTTCGACGAATTCGACTCTCGACCGCTTTGATGGCAGCAGAAGAACGTACATCACGCGGATGTCCAGAACGAGGTCGATCTTCAATAGTCTGGATCGCGTTATATCTCTGGATCGCACGATACACAAATCTTTGCGTTATTTTTAACGGGCACAACAACTTGAAAATTTCACTCGCGGATTTTCCACACTTATGTAGTGCAATCACTGCAGTTCGGTTTTCTATTACACCCCATTCCATCTTCACACGTTAACGAACACACTTTAAATGACCATCAACTGTCAACAACATTATGACGTTTATAAAACTGGCCGATATTGAAATGTCACTCATAAAATAAAGTTGTTGCCAATGTGAGAAATTATGTGACAGAACTTATGGCAGGACTAGGTAGTTTCGGAAAAAAAATTAAATATTACAAATTTTTGAAAATGTGTCACTTTGGGCTAGAAGGCGTGAGGGGAGTGACATAAAACAAAAAGCAGATTACATCCTGGAGCATACCTAATAAACTGTGAAAGTTTCGTTACAATCAGTTCAGCCGTTTTTGCGTGAAAGCCGGACAGACAGACAGACGGACAGACAGAGAAGAATCTTAAAAACGAATGTTCCTGCTTAGTTATTGCTAAAATAAAGCAAAAAACTGATTTACATCAATTTCTAAACAAATAACAGACAGACACTACAATTATATTTATATAGATTTATAATTTTTCTATGTAATTAAATTAATTTTTTTATTATTGTTTTACTTAATGCTTCTAATTGTGTAGAGATTTTTTATATTAATTCTTTAGTCTGTTGTGATCTCCTCTATAGATGAAATAAATCGATTTTACTTTATTATTCTAACGATAAAAGTATTGGGATCGACTTGTGAAAAACAATTTGCTAGCCTCAAATTTTGTTTTTTTTTCGCCTTTCATGGCTAAATTAGCCAAAAACTACTAAAAAAAGTCTGTACGCCGTCCGCCATACTGTACGCTCAGCGCAAATTAACTATCAAACCCTTGAAGATAGAAAGTTAATTTTGGATGTTAGATCGGTGGTGATTTCAGGCGGACACTCCTTTTTGGTAGAGTAGAGGAGACGGAGGGAGCACTAAAACTCGAAAATAAGAACTCAAATATCTTTACCATGACTTTTGCTAGGATGCTGAAAATCAACACAAATACAGAAGAAATATGAAAATAAATTAATTTTTTATCTAGTGGGCTACAACAAGGAGTAGATAAGAATCAGTTGCTGACCTAAGTTTTTTTTTACAAATGATTATTTCTGCGAAATTACTTAACACAATGAGATCCACCGTAATCATTCCGCCATATAGATAAGAAAAACACTTACAAATTAGTGAGGTGAAATTGATAGTTTTTTTTTAAATTCATTGCAATTGTGATAAAATTAATTATGACAAAAATTGGTTCTTTTAGCTTTTCTAGTTTCAATGCAAGCCGAATAAATGCATTTTTGAAAATTGTGCATTTTTATGGCAGGAACTAGAAGGAGTAAGGAGATCAGATCAATATTTTTTGACGTTAATGATGAGGTGGTAGAAAGAGTGGGGGGCTGTGGCCAAGTTAAAGTTACTTTGTAGCTAAAAATGACATATGAAACATAACAGGGCTACGATTGCGCGTAAAGCGCATTCTTACGATACTCTAGATGAAATAGAATTTTTTGTGATCCCAAGAAATTTTGTATGGGGAGTGTTAGAAGGGGTGATAGCATTGAACTAATTTTTTCCCCATCATGCTAAAGTAGCTATGAAAATGTTTTACACAAAATGCTTACTCCAAAAATTGAATAGGAGCTGAGAAAATTTAGATTTAGTGAAAATATACAGTTTGTATAGGAGGTGGGGGATTTTCGTGATTTTTTCAGAAATAACTAAGAATATCATAAAATTTACATCTCTTAAATTTTAGACTAGTAACATTCATACTTTTCACGAAAATATATTTTATGTGAAGTTGTGAAACTGTATCATATTGTATGGGAGGGGGTAGAAGCAGTGAAGCTAATAAAATATTTTTTCTGATCTTAGTTATAATGTTAAATAAGTATTTATTACAAAATGTGAGCGCGATAAATGTTATATGTTCTGAGAAAATCGGTTAAGAGCATTTCATGAAAAATTGTAGTTTGTACGGGAGGGGGTGGAAGGAGAGGGAGGACGCAAATAATTTTTATACTGTAGATTGAAATTATTATGGGAGTAATATATCCCGAAATTCAGACTAATAGCTTTTATACTTTTCGAGCAAATCCATTTATTGTCGAATTGCGAAATTATGTCATTTTGTATGGGAGAGGGTGGAAGGGGTGAAGCTAATCATCTCATTTTTCTTGGACTGACTAATAATTCTAAATAAATATTTAGTGCAAAATTTTAGCTCGCTAAACTTTATACGCACTGAGTAAATTGGCTTAGAGTATTTCCTTAAAAAGCGCAGTTTATATGGGACGTGGTGGAAGGAGAAGAAGGACACACATAATTTTTATAACGTAGATTGATTTTATCATAAAAGTACTATATTCCATATTTCAGGCCAATAACTTTTATACTTTTTAAGCAAATCCGTTTATTGTCAAATTGCGCAATTGTGTCATTTTGTATGGGAGGGGCTAGAAGGGGTGGAGCGATTCGGCCCGTTCACGAACTTGACCTTACTTTTTTGCAAAAATGACATGTGCGAAATTTGAGCTTTCTAGCTCAATGCGTTCTCAAGGTAGAGAGCAAACGGACGGACGGACAAACGGACGGACATCCGGTCTTGAGATTTTTGAGTGATAATATTAGCTTCTGTATCATTCATTTTTTTTCTCCGAGCCTTATTTCTTATCGTTACAAACTTTAGAGCAAACTTATAATACTCTCAGATTTCATCTAGAGTATAAAAAATTCAGCACAATAGGTCAAAGCTTTCGCGAGTTGTGTTATATACAGACGGACAGACGGTCACTCGGAATCAGGTGACTTTGTTCGAGCATTATTTCTTAGCGATACAAACGGTAAGGCAAACACAATATTAAAAACATAACAGGACTACGATTGGGCGTAAAGCCCAATCGTGCGATATTCTAGATGAAAGAGAAATTATTTATTTTAAGAAATTTTGTAGGGGAAGTGGTAGAGGGGGTGATGACATTGAACTTTTTTTACATCACGCTAAGGTTGCTGTCATAATGTTTTATACAAAAATTAGGATTCAAAAATTTAATAGGTACTGAGAAAATTAGTGTATTGGATTTAGTGAAGCTGTGCAGTTTGTATGGGAGGTGGTAGAAGGAGTGTGAAGTTATTCATGGCGTTTCTAGAAATAACAGTGAACATCATTTAATTGACATATTGTAAATTGCAGAATAGTAGCATTCATACTTTTCAGGAAAATCGACTTTTTGTAAAGTTGTTGAGTTGTGTCAAATTGTATGGGATGGGTTAGAAAGAGTGAAGCTAATCACCGATTTTTTTTTGGTTTGACTAATAATTCTAAAGAAATATTTAGTGCATAATTTCAGCTCGATAAATTTCATACGTATTGAGTAAATCGGTTTTTAGTATTTCATGAAAAAGTGCAGTTTGTATGGGAGGTGGTGGAAAGAAAGGGAGGACTCAAATAATTTTTATACAGCAGATTGGATTTATTATAGAAGTACTATATTCAAAATTTCAGATCAATAGCTTTTATACTTTTTGTCAAATTGCAAAATTGTGTCATTTTGTATGGGAGGGGGTAGTAGGGGTAAAGCTAATCATCTATTTTTTTTTTATCTTACTAACAATTCTAAATAAGTGTTCAGTGCATAATTTCAAATCGATAAATTATATACGCACTGAGTAAATTGGAGCATTTCATGAAAAAGTGCAGTTTGTATGGGAGGGGGTGGAAGGATGGAAAGGACACAAGTAATTCTTTTACAGTAGAATAGAATCATTATGGAACTATTATTTTCCAAATTTCAGATCAGTAGCATTTATACTTTTCGAGAAAAGCCGTTTATTGACAAATTGCGTAATTGTGTCATTTTGTATGGGAGGGGGTAGAAGGGGTAGAGCGATTTGGCCCGTTCACGAGCTTGTCGTTACTTTTTTGTCAAAAACGATGTGTACAAAATTTGAACTTTCTAGATCAACGCATTCCCAAGCTAGAGATGACACGGACGGACAGACAGACGGACAGACGGACGGACGAACATCCGGTTTTGAGATTTTTGAATGATTATATGAACTTCTTGAGGCTTCCGTGGCGTAGTGGGCAGCGTGCTTGCTTCTCAGTCAATAGGTCGTGGGTTCGATTCCCACTCCAGACGGGATTTTTTAGGCGCAAATTTTTCAGTTGCTACTAAAAAATTATTCGCAATAAAATGGGGAAACGGTGTAAAAGTGAAACAGTTCCACTTCAAGAAGGCCTAGATACTCAGTAGATGGTTTCTGTTCGCTTTCTATCATTCAGTCCCCCGTAACATCTGCAAATATTTGTCAGTGAGCAGCCAGTACAACTGAGCAATATACCAGCTTCTCCACTCGCTACGGTCGTTCTCACTCCCCTTCTCCAACTTTCCCAATCCCATTCCTTCCCTCCATGACTATGTTTGGCATTGCACATAAAGGCCGAAATTGCCTATAACACAGTTCATTCTGTCAAAAAAAAAAACTTCTGTATCACTCATTTTTTTCTTGGCGTTACCAACTTTGTGGCAAACTTATAATACTCTCAGATTTCATCTAGAGTATAAAAAGGTAGTTGACCAGTTAATATCTCAAACTTTAAAAAATTCATCTCGGGAATTTTATGATTTGACTTTATACGCAATCGTAGCTCTGCTATGTTTCGTTCTTGCAGTTTTAGAATAATTTAGTCATCCATTCCAAATAACTTAATTTGAGGTTTGCAAATTTTTTTTCTTAAGTTTTTTATTTAATTTTATTAATAAAATAATTAAGTAAATTGTTATTAAATGTTCGATAAATATACTGTTTCCGCTGTCTGAAACGAATCTTCAATCGAGTTTTCTAATCTCTTTTATTTATACAACTTCTATTACGCTTTTTAAGATAGAATTTCTTAAGAATACTTACAATATACTAATTCAAGTGATTTCCGCTTCATTTCACTTCGTATTACACATAACGTGATCTGTGCAATATTCACGATCAATAACGACATTAAAATCATTAGTATTAAATCTATAGATTACATAATATATCATCTTACCACCATGAATTCAAGTATGTCGAATCGATAATGAACATTGGATATATGATCAAGATCTTATGCAATTTAAATATGAAATGTTCACCGAAAGAGTGATATACAACACTCGATCTTTTCAGAGCATAGAAAGATACTTATCGTATCTAAGAAAGTATTTAGCATTGGCAAAGATATGGCGTGCCTACCGGTTTGAAATGTAACGATATCAGGTGAACTGTATCTATTGCGTATGTTCCGGTTGAAGAAATTGGCATTGTATGTAAATTTCTGAATTTCAATGATCTAACCTTCAAAGTTACAATTTTTCAAATCATATCCCTGATAGACTCCTTTTTTGATAATTGAAACAGTGCAGAAGTTGCAAGTATTCTTACCTACGATTTCCAAAAGATAATTTTTGTTAAAAATAATTTCATGAAGATAAATTATGCGATCTATCTACATCTAATGTTGGCAAGTTAGTTGGCAGTTTTCAGGCCGCTCCCGTCGAGTTTGAAACGTAGCGTGCAGCCACTGAATGTGTCTTTTCATATGCACATATCCGCAATTATACCGACCACCTGTACGGATAGTTAACTCTTATATTATGGCATATAAAAGATAAATATCATAAGTTAATTTGAATATAATGAAAATTAAGATATTGCCGATAAAATGCCAGTAATTTGAAATGGCTTGCAAGAGTTAGAGTCATTGTTGTAGTATTATAGAATTATGCTCACAGTGTGATTTTGTACAGCATTTTCTAGTATATAAATGAATTCAAAAAAAAAAAAAGGTTGGAAAAAAGTCGAAATCGTGACATATTTTGTTGTTAAGAAGTCAAATATCTGAATATCTGCAAACTTTAATGTAGTTAATTTTACTTTATTATTCTAATAATAAAGTATTATGATCTACACAGAAAAAAAAAAAATTTGCTACCCTGAAATTTTTTTTTCGCGTTTCATGACTAAATTAGCCTAAAAATGCAAAAAAAAAAAAAAATCCGTACGCCGTACATATGGACTCATATCTCCGAGACCGTTAAAGGTAGAATGTTCGTTTTTGGGTGGATTGTTGATTGGGTAAATGAGTTCTATTTTCTAAATTTTAGAAGTGGATAGTTGGAAAGGGGACGCGGGGGAGGGAAAAACTCAAAAACTACACTTACTAATATCTCCACCACGAATGCAGAGAGGAAGTTGAAAATCAGTAAAGATATAGAGAGGGTTGTGGGACAAACTTTAAAAATAATTTAATTTTTTTAGCCATTGGCGTCCGAAAAGGGGGGGCTAAGAACAAATTGTCGGCCGAATTGTTTTTTCAAATAATTGTATCTTCGAAATTACTTACCGTAAAAAATTCCTTTTTTGGGACCATTAAGATGGCATATAGTTCCACCGGAATCAGCTTAGAGAGTGGCTAATTAATGTAAGGGGGAGAGTCAGGGGGTGCAAAGAAAAATACCTTAAAAATGAATATCTCAACTAACTCTTAAGCTATGTAATTCAAGCTTAAAACATATATTAAGCTATACCAGGAAAATACAAAAAAAATATAACAAGTTACAATTACAGTACTGGGGGGAAATGGGGTGCATTTACAAAATGGCACACTTTTCAAAATTACAAATCCTTATATCTCAAAAAAGAGTACAGATATGAAATCGGAAAATTGTTAGATTGTAGAACTACACAGTGGTTAATTTTGGTAAGACTTTTAAGTTGGGAGGTGTAAGGGGAGGAAAGTGATAAGCAAAAATGTCGAAAATTTTGAGTGATTTTTTCTGGGCTCTGGTGAAAGATACAAAGTTTAAATTTTGCATGTGGATACATCTATTTGCTATACATAGAATATTAATAATAGCTTGATCCTCGACTCTTTCTAATGAAGCTGAATTTTCGAAAAAAAAAAGTACCGTGAACAGGTCTCTTTGGACGTGCGAATTCTGATCCCACATTCATGGAGCGCATAATGACTGGTGATGAGAAGTGGGTCTATGAGTTCAACATGCGATGCAAACTAGTCAACAATCGTCGGAATAGAGGAAAAAATGAGCCGAGAAGTGGGTCTATGAGTTCAACATGCGATGCAAACTTGTCAACTATCGTCGGAATAGAGGAAAAAATGAGCCGAAACCGAAAAAACCATGCCAAAGCCTCTCAAAAATCAAGACGATGCTCAATATTATTATTTTGTTTTTCGATATTCGAGGTTTGATCCTTCATAAATTCGTTCCGGAGGGACAGACTGTCAATAAGGAGTACTATTTGGCCGTATGAGCAGATTCTTAAGAAAAACGGGGAATTATGGAAGGAGAATTTATGGATTTTCCACGGTGAAAATGCGCCATCCCATAGAGCCTCAATTGCGACCAAATTTAAGGCCATAAATGGAACAAATTGCTTCAATTAACCACCGTGGTCACCACACTTGGCTCCGTGTAACTTTTTCCTATCCTCGAAACTGAAATTACCGCTCCGTGGAACCCATTTTCAGTCGATCGAGGACATAAAACAAAAATCGCCGTAGACTACTGAGGTGTACCCATTCTACCTTCTGCTGTTAACAAACTGTTTAACAGACCGCTCTAATTTTTGGGATAATAATTAAGGATAGTCCAACCTGCTTACCAGAAATTTGAAATATCATTCCCTAGAATAATTTTATTTACGAATTGCTGTTACTTTTTTGTCACAATGTATAAGCATCGTGGAAGTTCTGTCTCAATTTGGGTGTTCGTTGCTTGGCATCGGGTTGCGAGATGATTACCAATTTGGCTTTTTTCTGATCGCCGAACTTGTTCCATGTGTCTTGGGACATCCAGGGTTTCTCACCACTTTGCACATATCCCACAGATTCTTCAGCACTAGTTATAAACCTGTTTCTAGTTGCTCCCCAGTTGCCGTTCAATGTGCGTATTTCATATCCACTCAATGTGCATGGCTTTTCGCGTATTATGGTAGTGTACTAATTTGTAGTTATCGGATAGCTAGTGTGCACAATCTCAAGCAGGCAACCATGAAGTGGTGATCACTCCCCACGTTAGCTTACGCTTCGCTCGTATATCGAGGAGACATTTTCTCCATCGACGACTTATAGCCAAATGGTCGATCTGGTTCTAAGTAATACCATCAGGGGAAACCTAGACGTTTTATGGTGACTCTTTTGTGGGAAAAGGATTCCTCCGATTATCATTTGCCGTTACCGTAACAACTACATCAATTTATTGAACTCATTAAATAAAATTTATATTCATTTGATTGAATTGCCGTGAAAAATATAATGCGATTCCCTTAACTTATGATAAATGGAACCGACCACAATCACATCCTACATTTGGTTAGGCGTGGGTATTATCTTGGTCGGGCGATAATACTCCGACATGTCGGCGCAGTATCTTTTCGATATTTGTTTACTAAAATTCAAATGAAACATTCATTATTGCTTAATTATGATATGCCAAGTGCATATAACCGGACCCAGAAGCCTACTCTGGCAGAGCCAATGAATTTAATACTCAGCTGCACCGATGCTGTCAATAAAACCAATAGTTAACCAATCAAGCAATAAATCATGGGCTCGCTCAAATAATTGGACCTTATCGAGTTAGTGTAATTTTGCATATCCCCTTATCTGCCATATGTCCATACATATGTATATGTAAAGTTCTTGTGCAGTACCTTGTATTATATGTATGTATTTATGTGCAGTCTGTGAACTCTTATTCATGTCCATATGTTTCGTAAAACAATTTGATACTCAAGTAAACGACGTTATCATGGCATTCACGGAGAGGCCGACAAAAGATCTCGGTGAGCGATATGTAAAGGAATCTGTCATTAAGTAACGAAATCACCTGGCAAAATCTCACCATGATTAGGATAACTGTCCTGAATAACAATATCACCTGCCACCATACCGAATAGGTTGGTCTTACCTCGCAGTATAACATTGCGCCGTCACTTTGTAGGTTAGTACGAAGTATCTATTTATCCATACCTTTAATACAAACATTAGGTGGTACTTGGGCGCGTATGGTACCAATGGATTGCACTATCGTTCTTAAAGATCTCGAGTGTGAAGACAGATCTCTGATGCAAGGTAAAATAAACGAACCAACTGCAATCGAGTTTACGGCAGAGAGCTTAATGCTATTTAATATGTACCTGTTACTGGCAAATAAAGGCGCCCCGTCGAAAATATCCTTCTTGCACCATAGGCAGTCAGTCCAAAATGAAATATTGTTAACACGTCTTGCACCTGAAATTAATTTACCTGCCGCGTTAACATAACGAATATTACGCTTTAATTGTTCGTTGTGAGTATAAAAGATCCGGAAAAATGATTTCAACAAACCGCGCGTTCAACCAATAACAACTACAGCTCTCTGATCCGACACATTAGATTAATACTTAGCCAGGCAATAAAAATAAGGTATAGCGAATACAAGCAAACACTAATTTCAGAGCGTGTACATTATTAAACCTTGTTGCAATTTGCAATGCGAGATTGAATTACAAAATGGGATGAATATTATTGATATTTTGCATGAAAATCTCGGAATGGAATACGAAATTATGTATCTAATATCGAAAATTATGGGATATTTATTCATATAAATGGCTCGTAAAAGAATACTATATATCTATGGCTATGATTATTTCTGATATAAAATGGGAAACGGTCAGCTAAGCGTTTTTTACTGAGGTTACATTATTGATAGTTCTGGAATACATTAAAATTCTTATTCAGATATTGCTGAATTATAAAAGCTACAGGGATTTATCATGAATAATATAGTGCGTAATCGATCTTTGTCAGATTTGATTAGAAATAAAAAGCTAAAACTTTACACACATTCTTAACAGACTTAGGCTCTTGAGGTATGTGACCTTTTAACATCTGAACTTTTTGACTTAGTTTCGATATAAAATGGTAAAACTTTAAGAGTTAAAGCAACTGTGGAAATATTTTAGCATTGAAACTGAGGTAAATGTAGTCTTATTAATCGAATATTATTTCTGAATTGACATAATAGGTTGTGCGAATGAATTGAATGAACCTTTAACATGATTGAAAAGATTATATTATGCTATGCTGATACCATGGTGATCCTGTTTTTCGTTACGGAGTATAATTTTAAAAATTCAACCTTCTGACAATCATTATTTCGACACGAAGACATTAGTTAAAAATATTTTGAGAATATTGGATCGATTTTTTGTTATTTCACTCCCTCGAATTGCATTCTTAAGCTTAAGATTAATTCTTATAGAAGAATTAATTATACTAGTAAATTTATAGAAATAAACAGTTAAACAGTTGATGTCAAATTTAAGCTAACTAGTCTAATTCATTGGGTTAACAAATAACCAGTAGCTGGAAATACTTTTAATAAAATCCTATAGATGAAAATGACATAAAATTTAGCAAAATTAACGATTTATTTTAGATTACAGACCTAACCTTTTGAGAGAAAGTAAGTAAATATAGTAGTTGACATAACAGGACTACTACTGCGAGTAAAGTGCAATCGTATGATAGTCTAGATGAAATATAAATTTTTGTAATCATTCAAAATTTTGTATAGGGAATGGTAGAACATTGACCTAAATTTTCTCACATCATGATTAAGTGGCTATAAAAACGTTCTAAACAAAATTCAAGCTTCAACAATTAAATAGGTACTGAGAAAATTAGTGTAAATATTCAGTGAAATTGTGCAGTTTGTAGGTGGTAGGAGGGATTCGAAATTTTTTTTATGCCATAAATCACATTCATCATAAAAATCATATTTTCTAAATTTCAAATTGTTAGCTTTTATAGTTTCTAAGGAAATTTGATTAATGTAAATAATTGAAAATGAGTAATTTTGTATGGGAGAGGGTTGAACTTGAACTTACTTTTTTGTCAATGAGTAATTTTGTATGGGAGAGGGTTGAACTTGAACTTACTTTTTTGTCAAAAAACTAGGTCAACGCGGCCTCAAGCTGGAGAGCGCACAGACAGATGAACGGATTTAGAGTTTTGAAATTTTTGAGCAACAACGAATATTTCTATACCCTTGGCGCCTCTGTGCAAACATTATTTCTTGGCGTTACAAACTTTAAAGCAAACTTATAATACTCTCAGATTCCATCTAGAGTATAAACATTTCTTATTTTCTAATACGATTTTTATTAGAAAAATCAATTAATCTCTCTGCAAAAGAACAAATTAGCAATTGAAATAATTTATTATGATATAGAATTTTAGAATTTAATTGTAGTCCAACGTTTTTGAACTGTCCAAAAATTTCAAATTCTTAAAACCTTAAAAACTATCGCGCTTTAATTTTATATTATATTAGCTATACATATAAATATAATTGTAGTGTCTGTCTGTTATTTGCTTAGAAATGGCTATAGGTTTTTTTTTGCGATTGTAATGAAATTTTCACAGTTTATTAGGTATGCTCCGAGATGTAATCTGCTTTTGGTTTTAGTTCCCTCCCCTCACGCCTTCTACCCCCTCCCATACAAAGTGACTCATTTTTAATAATATGTAATAATCAAATTTTCTTCGAAACTATAAAAGCTTCTAATTTGAAATTTAGAATATATTATTTCCATTACAAATGCAATCTATAAGTATACAAATTATTAAAATTCCCTCACTCCTTCGCCTACCTCCCATACAAACTACACTTTTTCATTAAATACTATACACCAATTTTCTCAGTACGTATAAATTTCATTGCATAGCATTATTATTAATATCGGGAGAAAAGTAACCGATTATCATCACTATTTCTACCAATGTGACACGATTCAACGACTTTACGAAAATTCGATTTTCTTGGAAAGTGTGAAAGTAACATCTAAAATTTAAAATATATCATCATCACGATCATTATGTAGATCGTAGTTGTTTTTCGAAAAACCACTAAAAGCCCCTCACTCACTCCACCACCTACAATACTTCTACAATGGCGCTACAGCCCAAATCGTACCTTGGCCTCCTGATATTCAGGTTCCTTAATATTTTTCATTACTTATTGCGGAAGGGTTGTAAGTCCTTCGCACAACCCTCTTTCAACGATTTTTTTTTTCATTTTCGTTGATTGAGGTGACCAAGGTATATCCAAGCAGGCAATGTGCTGGAATTATATATTGCGTTGACCGGGATTTGAACTCACGATCTTCGCACTACAAGACCAACACACTGCCCACTAGGCTATACCCTAGCTACCCTAGCACCTACCATACATACTGCACTTTTTCATGAAATACTCTAAACCAATTTTCTCAATACGTATAGCTTTCATCAAGCTAAAATTTTGTATAGAATCCTTAATTAGCATTATTATTAATATCGGGAAAAATTAACCGATTAGCTTCACTCCTGCTACCCCCTCCCCTACAATGTGACACAATTTCACAACAAACGTTACTGAACTAAAATTTAAAATATATCAGTGTTGTTTCTCGGAAGATCACCAACAACACTCCCCTCCTTCTACCACCTCCCGCACAAATTGCACAATTTCACTAAATACAATGCAATAAGTTTCACAGTATCTATTCAATTTTTGAAGCTTAAATTTGGTACAAAATATTTTTAGCATGATGTGAAACAAATTAGTTCAGAACTATCACCACTTCTACCACTCCCCATACAAAATTATTAACATCACAAAATTTCATTTCTAGTATCGTATGATTGGGCTTTACGTAGAGTCGTAGTTCTGTTATGGTTTTAAGCTTAATGTTATTTTATTCGGGCTTTTTTTAATTAGCACAAGCTATAACTATTGACATGTCCTTAGTGCTCTTCAATACGAATATGGTGTTAAATCACGGGATTGATTTGATCACGAGCCTGTCTCAAACAAATGCAAGTATCGTGGTTTCATTCTTAATAATTTATGGTTCTGATTCTAACAAAATAGAGACCATTGTCTTCAAAGGGCCATTAAACTAATCAGTTTATATATCCCGGATAATGTATTACCAACTACATTCTCAAAAATTGCTTATTTGCGATTCTTACGCGGACAAAATCACGGGGGATCGCTAATTCTAATAATTAAGAATTATGATTGGCTTGGAAAACAAAATTGCACTAACTGCAAGAAAACCATATAAGAAAACTGAGAAATGCTGGGATTAAAATAACTCGAAGTGTGAAGACAGAAGATCTGTCATTGTAAACTCTTCTGCTTTCGACAGCAAAAAAGAAAGAATATGTTCAGGAAAACTCAAGTTATTTTTTTCTCCAAGCCTTATTTCTTAGCGTTATAAACTTTGTGGCAAACTTATAATACTCTCAGATTTCATCTAGAGTATAAAAATTCTTTAATGTTCACGCCGCAACGGAAGGGAAAGGCCGTGAAGTTAAAGACGATTTCTACATCACCTTAGAATAAACATTCGACTCCCTTCTGTCAAATGATATTAAAAGAGTATTAGGTGATTTTAAAGCGAAAGTGGGCAAAGAAGAAACTTACATAGGGACAATTGGAAGGCACAGTCTCCATGATATTAGTAACGACAACGGCCAGAGACTGACGGATTTCGTTAGCAGCAAAAAATTATTGTAAGCTCGACATGCTTCCCGCATCGTGACATTCATAAGAGAACGTGGGCATCACCCGACGGACAAACATTCAAAATATAAAAACTCCGCCATAGACGGTCCCAAGCCCGGTTTGAGAAAGGCGGAGGGAACATGGAGTTAACCTGAATGGCCAGTAACACCATTGCATCTCAGGAAATAGGCAAAAATATGATATATTTGGACTCGCAGCATAGCTGTGAGAACTCCAGCATGTCGTATTTAGCTCAAAACTCCCACCCTTTTTCTACCATGGTGTAATAAATATGTAACTAGGACCGGTCCTTAAGGTCGGGGGTTGGGCGAGGCGCCGACAACGCATCACCGGAAAAAGAACACTGTCCAGAAACCTGAAGAACAGCTTCGGAAAGGATGGACTCAACGGCAACGACCCCGCAAACGAAAAATGGACTACTCTATTGGATCTTGAAATGTTCCTTATTTAGGACAGGAGCTCCGAAAGAGTTTCTCGAGGAAGTGGCAAAACACAACATCAACATAACTGCCATCTAAGAAACGAAAAACGAAAAAGTGGAAAATTGTCGGGAAGCAGTGAGTTTGAAGTCGCTATTGTCGTTGACAAAAAATTTAGTCAGCAGGTCACGAGTTTCAAACTAGTAAGTGAAAGATTGTATGCAATCCGAAAAAAAACTAAATTTTTCAACACTTGGTTGATCAACGTCTACGGACCAACTGAAGACAATGACGATATAACTAAAGACGAATTTTATACCACCCAAGAGACAACCTATGATTCACTGCCCTCGAATGACCTAAAAATTGTCTTAGGGGATTTTAGTGCAAAAGTCGAAAAGGAGGAGGCTCATAGAGGAACAACAGGAGGGCACAGTCTCCATGACATATCCAACGACAATGACCAACGTCTTATTGATTTCGCAAGCAGCAACAATTTGATTGTAAGTTCTACGTGCTCACATCGTGATATTTACAAACGAACGTGGGCATCACCAGATGGTCACACCTTCAACCAAATAGACTACGTTCTAATTGAGAAAAGGGCTGCTTCCAGCATAATTGATGTACGAACCCTCCGCGGTGCGAATTGCGACTCTGATCACTATCTAGCAGAGCTAAATATCGATGCAGAATAGCTTGTCGTGGATATTCGAAAATGAGTAGAGCTCGCAAATTCAATGTCGACAAGCTTAACGACGAAACGGTGGCGCAGGCTTACACGTTAGCATGTAATAAACACCTGACACCAATATATGAAAATATCCAAAATATGCCAGTGGAGAATGCATGGATGAAAATATGAGACGGCATCAAATCCTCCGCAGAAGAGGTATTAGGATATCAAGCACGGCGAAAAAATAATGATTGGTTCGACCAAGAATGTCGCGATGCAATAGATAGAAATAACGAGGCTTACCAAATTTTTACTGAACGACCAACACGAGCCAAAAAAGAATAATATGACGAGCTTAGGCGATATGCGAAAAAGACCTGCAGACGAAAACAAAGGAAGTACCATAATGAAAAAATACAATAAACTGCCAACAAGTCGGGCGTAACTTTATTATACTTGGGACAAGTTGAGGATGCGGGGAAAGTCAATATGCAGGTTAGAGTGGTTAGGGAAGACTAAGTGAAAGGGGATTCTTGACTGTTGTCAATTTAACGCTTAATTGCGGATACGATCAATAGTTGCAGTATATACAATCAATATTTCATTCGTTTATTTAGGCATGTGTTTATTTTTGTGAAAGGAGCGGTGATAATAGTGGTGGATGGATGTTAGTAATTCTTTAATTGATTGCTTGAATCACGTCCAATATTCTCTGTATAAAATTTCAGTTTCATTGACAAAGTTGCATAGAATTTTCTTAAAATTTGGTGTATTTTAAAGGAATTGTAAAATTTGTGATATAATTTTATTTCGTTTCTCTTGTAAGCTGCTCGTACAAAATGTCAAGCTCGTAGCTTTTAATTTGTTGGTTATTAACTGATTTAATGACATTGGTTGAAAACGCGATCTTAAAACTTTTGACGCAATTTTGTTTCAACTATTTTTAAAAGTACTCATACAAAATTTTAAATTGATAGCTTTTAATAGTTAGGTGGCAAATGATTTCTTAAAAATGGTCGAAAAAATAATTTGGAGGGGGTAGAGGTCTTAAAGGTATTCAACCAGTTAATAATTCATGTATTTAGAATTTTTTCCAAAATGCATTTTGCAAATTTCCAAGTTTCTACCATAAAAAAATTTAAATTTAAAATTTTATTCAAACATTTTCAGGTTATGTGTTTTTTTTCAAAGCGCATGAAACACCTTGTGCACGTTAGACTAGGGGTACAGGTTATCACAATTGTGGAACAAATTATTATTTTTTCTATGTATATAAAATATATGTATCAATATGCGAAATTTAAACTTTGTATCTTTAACCAGAACCCTAAAAAGATCACTCAAACTTTCGGCATTTTTGCTTACCACCTCCCTCCTCTTACACAACCTAACTTAAAATTTTTACCAAAATTAACCACTATGTAGTTCTACAATTTGACGTATTTTTGATTTGACATCTGTACTCAGTTTTGAGATATAACGGTTTGAAATTTCGGGAAGTGCACCATTTTTGAAATACTTCCCATTTTCCCCCACAACTGCTATGACCAAATTACATATTTTTTTGTATTTCGCTAGTGCAGCTTAATATATTTTTCAAGTTTCAATTGCATAGCTTAAGAGATAGTTGAGATATTCATTTTTGAATGTTTTTGCTTTCACCCTCCCTGGCCCTAGCCCTTACATTAAAAAGCCTCTATCAAAGTTAATTTTGGTGGACTTGTATGCATCTTTATGGTTCCAAAATATGATTTTTTTCTGATAAGTAATTTCAAAGAATAATCACTTTAAAAAATAAATTCGGCCGACAGTTTGTTTTTAGCTCCCCACCCACACCTTTCGGACAACAATGAATAAAAGAAATTAAATTATTTTTAAAGTTTATCCCGCTACCTTCTCTATACCTGTGCTGATTTCTAGCTTCATATCTGCATTTGTAGTGGAGATATTAGCAACAATTCTCCTAAAAACGAACATTCTACCTTTAACGGTCTCGGAGATATGAATCCATATGTACGGCGTACGGCGGGGCGGATTTTTTTTTTTTGCTTTTTAGGCTAATTTAGTCATGAAACGCGAAAATACAAAATTTTAGAATAGCATTTTTTTTTCTGTGCTGATCACAACACTTTATTATTAAAATAATAAAGTAAAATTAATTATTTTTTAAAGTTTGTTCTGCAACCCTCTCTATAGTTATACTGATTTTCAGCTACCTATCTGCATTTGTAGTGGAGATATCAGAAAGTGTAGTTTCTGACTCCTTCCCTTCCCCCGCCTCCTTCTTCCATGTGACACTCTCCAAAATTTAGATAATGCAGCTCCCTTACCCAATAAAAAATCTATCCAAAAACGAACATTGTACCTTTAACGGTCTCAGAGATATACGGCGGAACGGATTTTTTTTTTGCATTTTTAGGCTAATTTACTCATGAAACGAGAAAAAAACAGAATTTCAGACTAGCAAAATTTTTTCTGTGTCGATCACAATACTTTATTATTAGAATGAAGTAAAATGGACGACGACATGAGAAAAATAAAATGCGGGACGCATACGCAATAGTATGTAAAAGACTTAAAAAAGGGATATAAGCCAAAAACAAGTCTCTGCAAAGACGCAGAGGGCAACATCATCAGCGACACACAAGAAATTAAAAGGAGATGGGCTTCCTACTTTGAACATTTTTTGAATCCCACCTCATTAGCACCGATCACGACAGACAACATTTCAATTGAAGCCTCAACTGACAAAGATGAAGCATCATCGACACTTCCCACGCTTGCGGAGATCAAAGCAGCTCTATGTGACCAAAAACTAAACAAAGCGCCGGGAATTGACGAAATACCAGTTGAACTTCTGAAAGACGGTGAAAATTGTGTCGCTGAAATACTGCACAATATGATATGCAAAATTTGGACAGAGGAAATCATACCCGACGATTGGCGAAAAAGCATTACATGTCCAATTTACAAGAAAGGAGACAAACTCCGCTGTGAGAATTACAGAGGAATATCATTGTTGTGCACGTCCTATAGAATACTGACAAAAATAATTGAACGTCGTCTTAAGCCCTATACTAATCAAATAATTGGCGAATACCAAGGCGGATTCAGAGCCGAACGATCTATAACAGACCAGATATTTTCGGTGAAACAGGTGCTTGAGAAATGCTGGGAATATAAGACTGACGTGCACCAAATCTTCGTGAATTTTAAACAAGCATACGACAGTATCGACAGGAGCGTACTGTACGAAATCATGCTTGACTTTGGAATTCCCCCAAAACTAGTCCGACTAACATGACTCACAATAACGAACACTGAATCCCAATTGAGAATACAAACCGATTCCACAACCAGCTTTCGAACGAAATGTGGTTTAAAGCAGGGAGATGGTCTAGCCCCAATGCTTTTCAACTTGGCACTAGAGTATGTCGTCCGAAAAATCTCAGTCGACACCAACGGGACACTACTATTCAAGTCCACCCAATTAGTAGCATACACTGACGACATTAACATCCTAGCAAGATCCTTCCCTAGTGCTAAGGAGGTAGTTGTCAATCTTGACTCCGCCGCAAAAGAAGTCGGGTTGTGCATTAACGAAAACAAAACAAAAGTAATGACGCAAACAAGAAGGAGAGCTCCTATCAGACAAAACATAACAATTGCGGAATATAATTTGGAGAGTGTGAACAATTTCGTATATCTTGGGGCTAATCTAGTAAAGGACGGTAATGAAACAGACGAAATCAAACGTCGGATAAAAGTAGCAAACACGATGTATTATTCGGTACTTCCAATAATGAAATCCAAGAAAGTGCACAGGAACAATAAGCTGCGGATATATAAAACTATTACACGACCTGTGCTCTGTTATGGCAGCGAGACGTGGACATTAACACGAACTTCCAAAAAAGCAGTTAACACATTTGAAAGAAAGGTCCTGCTAAGAATTTTGGGACTTGTGAAGGAAGGAACGGAATGGCGAATAAGATACAACCATGAGTTGTATCAACTCTTCGACGAGTCAGAGGCTTCGACGTTCATCAAGCTAGATAAACTGCAGTGGGCTGGCCATGTAGAGCGAATGGAAGACATAAGCATCCCCAAACGTGCCCTGAAAGGCAAAAAGAGTGGTAACCGGCCAGTAGGCAAGCCACGCAAGCGATGGGAAGACTCGGTTGATGAAGATAGCAAAGCCATCTTAAAAAATAGCAGCTGGAGGACGCGGTCTTTGGATCGAGACGATTGGAGGCGACGACTTCAGGAGGCCAAGGCCTGATTTGGGCTGTAGCGCCATTGAATATGATGATGGCAAAATATCAAATATGGCATTACATCTTTTGCAGAGGAGGTGATAGGACAACAACCCCGGCGCAAAAGAAATGACTGGTTCGACACCGAATGCCAAGATGCCTTAGTCCGAAAAAACGAGGCTTACAAAATATTAATAGAACGGCCGACACGAACCAAGCGGGACAAATATAACGATCTTAGACGATTTGCAAACAAAATATGCAGACGAAAAAAACAAGTACAATAATGACGAAATTAACATGGACGTACACTTTAAATTACACAACACAAGAGCCGCGTATTCCCTTGTCAAAAGAATGCAAGGATGATACCCTCTGCAAAGATGCAGAAGGGAACACTCTAAGTAATGCGGAAGATATAAAATGAAGATGGGCGCAATACTTTGAACACCTTCTTAATCCGAGCAGCAGCAGACACAATTGCAGATATAACTGATTAACAGCTGATGAAGGATCTTCTTTCAGTCCTCCCACACTCGACGAAGTAAAAACAGCCCCGAGGAACCACCCAAAGAACAAAGCGCCGGGCAATGATCAAATTCCAGCTGAGCTTCTGAAAACCGGCGACACCTACATAGCGCATCTCCTACATAAATTAGTCACGGACATATGGACGCAGGAAACACTTCCTGAGGATTGGCGCGAGAGCATCATATGTTCTATTTATAAAAAAAAAGGTGACAAACTCTACTGCGGAAACTACGGAGGAATATCTCTGTTGTGTACGTCCTATAAAATCTTGACAAAAAGTCTGGAAAATAGAATTAAGCCCTATGCTGACAAAGTAATTGGTGAATGGTTGGATATAAGACAGGAGAACTGTCATTGTAAGCTCTTCTGAACTCTTCAAGAAAGCATATGTTTAGGAAAAGGCAAGTGAAAAATAAATTTGAATTAGTTAAAAGTTATTCGGTTCTTTACTTTAAAACCATTTTTGTTCCATATTACATACCCTGAATTTGTGTTTTTGTTTAACGTTTCATGACCAAATTAGCCTAAATATACTGCCAACAAGTCGGGCGAAACCTTATTATTTTCGGGACAAATTGAGGATGCATGGAATGTCAATATAGAGATTAGAGTGGTAAAGGAAGACTAAGTCGAACCACCTTTCACAAGCGGAACTCCCATTAGGGCTGCTGTCAATTTAACACTTAATTGCGAATACGATCAATAGCTCCAGTACATGTAATCAATATTTCATTCGTTTATGCAAGTTTGGGTTCTTATGATGGTGGGGGGAAGAGGCGATAGGTAAGGAGTGCTTTACATCAAACCAATCATTTGTATGGGAGGGAGTAAAGGAGGTAAGGGAAATGTAAAATTTGTGATGCAGTTTAATTTCATTTCTATTGCAAGGTGCTCGTACAAAATATCAAATTCGTAGCTTTTAATTTGTTGTTAATAATGTGATTTATTAAAATTGGACGAAATCATGCTTTTGTGCTAGAAAGGCAAGCGCGATATCAAACCTTTTGACGCAGTTTCGTTTCAATTATTTTAAAAAGGTTTTGTGGAAAATTTCATTTGCTTTTAATAGTTAGGTGATAATTTATTTCTTAAAAATGGTCGAAAAAATAATTTTGTATGGGGGAGTTAGAAGTTTTGCAGGTATTCGACCGATTAATATTTCACTCTTGTGCACGTTACACCAAAGGAGTCGGTGCATAACAATTAAGAAATTGTTATTATTTTATTCTGTATGTTTAATACAATAAGTAGATGTGTCCACATGGAAAATTTAAACTTTATATCTTTCAGCAGAGTCCTAAAAACTCACTCAAAATTTTCAGCAGTTTTACTTACCAGCTCCCACCCCTTACACCTCTAGACGTAAAATTTTTACCAAAATTAGAGACTATGTAGTTCTACAAATTGACAATTTCAATTTGATATCTGTACTCAGTTTTGAGATATAACGGTTTGAATTTTAGGAAGTGCACCATTTTTGAACTGCTCAGCATTTTGAGGCTTCCGTTGAGGCTTCCGTGGCGTAGTGGCGTGCTTGCTTCTCAGTCAATAGGTCGTGGGTTCGATTCCCACTCCAGACGGGATTTTTTTAAGCGCAAATTTTTAAGTTGCTACTGGTGATAAAAAATTATTAGCAATAAAATGGGGAAACGGTGTAAAAGTGAAACAGTTCCATTTCAAGAAGGCCTAGATACTCAGTAGATGGTTTCTGTTCGCTTTCTATCATTCAGTCCGCCATAACATCTGCAAATATTTGCCAGTAAGCAGCCAGTACAACTGAGCAATATACCAGCTTCACCACTCGCTACGGTCGTTCTCACTCCCCTTCCCCAACCTTCCCAATCCCATTCCTTCCCTCCATGACTGTGTTTGTGCCTATAACACAGGTCATTCTGAAAAAAAAAAAAAATTTTCCCCCACTATTATTATGTCCAAATGTTATATTTGTTTCGTATTTCGGTAGTATAGATTAATATATGTTTCAAGTTTCAATTACATAGCTTAAGAGATAGTTGAGATATTAATTTTTAAGTGTTTTTCTTTGGACTCCCCTCCCCCGACCCTCCCCTTACAATAACTAGCCTTCCTCTGAGCTGATTCTAGTCGATTTGTATGCCACCAAAAATATGAATTTTTTTATGGTAAGTAATTCCGAAGATATAATCATTTGAAAAAATAGGTGGGCAATTTGTTTTTAGCCACCCCTTTTTGGACCCCAATGATTAAAAAAATTAATTATTTTTGAAGTTTGTCCCACAAACTCCTTTATATGTATGTTGATTTTCAGCTTCCTAGCTGTAACCATGTTTGCGATATTTGCATTCTTATGTTTAGGTTTCTGCGCTCCTCCTGCCTCCCCCTGAACCCTTATACCCCCAAAATGGGTGTCCGCCTGAGATCTGGCACTAACTACAATTCCCCAAAAATGAACTTTCTATCTTGAAGGCTTTGGGAGTTAATGTGCGCTGAACGTACGCGTCGGCATACGACGGACGGCATACAGACAAACGGATGTTTTTTTTGCATTTTTAGGCTATTTTAGTCATAAAACGCGAAAAAACAAAATCTCAGGGCAGCAAATTTTATTTTTCCAAGTCGATCACAATACTTCATTATTAAAACAGTAAAGTAAAATTCAAAACAAAGTCCGTCTGCCGTTCTTCAATGGCACTTCAACCCACATCGGACTTTGACCCACTGACCTTCAGTTTCCTTAACATTATTTTTTCATTTCTCATTGAGGAAGGGTTGTTCGCCCGTTGCCCAATCCTCCATCTTTGAATTTTCATTTTCGCAAATTGAGGTGGCTGAGATATACTCACGCAAGTAGTGTGCTGAAATTATAGATCGACCGGATGACCTTTTCCTCAAGAACTTGAACTTAAGATGCCATGAAATTAACAACTTCTTAGATTTTCTTGAGGAAACGATGCCCAAAGCTACGCAGTATCGATCTTAGCTCGATTCTATGGTCTTCTTCTATTTAATCGAGGCAATTTCGAACCAATCCACTCCACTTTCAAGTTTGATCGTTGGGACTCGACTTCTCGCCCCAACTTCCTTCTGGAAACCAAGACAAACTTCTTTCCATCTTGAGCGAGTCGAAGCACTGAAATCGGTTCCAAGATGAGCGATTAAGAGAGCGGTTATTGATTGACAAGCGCCGAACGAATTAATGAAAACAAAAACAATACCTATGTGCAATTAATTTATACGACGGAGTTGCGACTGTTACGTCTATTCGTGTTCAGACTTACAGGACAACAATTACATAAAAGAACAAGATATTACCAGCTCCAATTACTTCAAAAATTCTACGTTCTCCCATACAACAGTATTTTTTCGACCATTTTTATGAAACCAATTATCACCAAATCACTAGAAGCTGTCCCCACAGCCCTTTAAAAAAGTATGATTACAATTTCAATAAATCAACTTATAACCAACAAATTAAAAGCTATGAGCTTGAAATGTTGTACCTTTCAAGAGAAATGAAATAATAATTCATCACAAATTGTACGATTCCCTCAACTCCTCTACTTCCTCCCATTCAAATATATGGCTTCAAAAATATAAAATACACACTGGCCTGCGGGAAAACCAACAAGCGATGAGAAAACTCGGTTGATGAAGACAGCAAAGCCGTTTTAAATAAACTGCCAACAAGTCGGGCGAAACTTTATTATTCTTGGGACAAGTTGCGGATGAGTGAAAAGTCAATATGCAGGTTAGAGTGGTTAGGGAAGGCTAAGTGAAAGGGAGTTCTTGGGCAGGGCTGTTGTCAATTTAACAATATTTCATTCGTTTCTGCAAGTGCTACGAACTTGAAATTTTGTACGAGCACCTTACAACAGAAAAGAAAGAAAATACCATCACAAATTTTACGATTCCCCTATCTCCTCTACCGCCTCCCATACAAAATTATTTTTTCGAGCATTTTTAAGAAATCAGTTATCAGCTATCTCTTAAAAGCTATCAATTTCAAATTTTGCATGAAAACTTATAAAAGTAATTCAAATGAAGTTGTTTTAAATGTTTTGAAATTGCGCTTACCGTTCTACCCCCTCCCATACAAAACTATGATTTCGACCAATTTCATTAAATCAACTAATAACTAACAAACTAAAAGCTACGAACTTGAAATTTTATACAAGCACCTTACAAGAGAAGCGAAATAAAACTGCATATCAAATTTTACGATTCCCTTACCTTCTCTACCCCCTCCCATATAAATTTTCGGTTTCGTGAAAATAAAATACACCGAATTTTATGAAAATTTTATGCAATTTCGTCTATGAAACACATTCTATACAGTGAATATTGGACGTGATTCAAGCAATTATTAAAAAGCTGTTAACATCCACCCACCCTTGCTATTACCCCTCCTCCTCCCCTTATAAAAACCCAAACTTGCAGAAACGAATGAAATATTGTTAAATTGACTACAGCCCTGCCCAAGAAACCCCTTTGCACTTAACTTTCCCTAACCACTTTAACTTTCCGCTCATCCGCAACTTGTCCCAAGAATAATAAAATTTCGCCCGACTTGTTGGCAGTTTATTTTCAATGCACATGAAACACCTTGTGCACGTTAGACCGGGGGGGTCGGTTTATAACAATTATGGATCAAGTTATTATTATTTTTCTATGTATATCAAATAGACTTACCCACATGCAAAATTTAAACTTTGTATCTTTTACCAGAGCCCTAAAAAAATTACTCAAAATTTTCGACATTTTTGCTTATCACCTCCCTCCCCTTACACCTCCCAACTTAAAATTTTTACCAAAATTAACCATTATGTAGTTCTATAATCTGACAAATTTTTGATTTGATATCTGTACTCTCTTTTGAGATATAAGGATTCGTAATTTTGAAAAGTGTGCCATTTTTGAAATGCTCCCCATTTCCCCCCACTACTATTATTTCAAGATGTTATATTTTTTTTGTATTTTATTAGTATAGCTTAATATAAGTTTTAAGTTTCATTTACATAGCTTAAGAGATAGTTGAGATATTCATTTTTAAGTGTTTTTCTTTGCACTCCCCCTGACCCTTCCCCTTACGATAATTAACCACTCTATAAGCTGATTCCGATGGAACTTGACGATTCAAAAATATGAATTTTTTACGATAAGTAATTTCGAAGATATAATCATTTGAAAAAACAATTCGGCCGACA
This sequence comes from Chorisops tibialis, assembly GCA_963669355.1. Classification (NCBI taxonomy): domain Eukaryota; kingdom Metazoa; phylum Arthropoda; class Insecta; order Diptera; family Stratiomyidae; genus Chorisops; species Chorisops tibialis. The sequence goes on along the minus strand of OY770263.1, from coordinate 161,242,756 downwards.
ATTTGTTTTTAAGCCCCCCTCCCCCCCTTTCGGACGCCAATGGATAAAAAAATTAAATTATTTTTAAAAGTTGTCCCACAAACCCCTCTATATGTGTGTTGAGTTTTAGGATCCTAGCTATTACCATGGTTGAGATATTTGAATTCGCATTTTTCGGCTTTAGCGCACCCCCCGCCTCCCCTGAACCCGTACACCTCCCAAAATGGGTATCTGCCTGAGATCCGCAACTATCTACAATCTAGAAAATTTTTGTTTAAAATTACTCTTATAATAATAGGCATCCGATAACCTCCTATTATAGTAGTAAAATTACATGCCGATCCTATGACAGTTTGATTACACAAAAGTGTAATCTTACTCAACTTCGACTGAGTTTTAAGTCTTTTAAAGTGTAAATTTACTATAAGAGAAGTTGGAATTATAATAACTCATGTGTAATAATTTTCAGAAAAAGTGTAAATTTACACCCAATATTTCTAATTTCTAAATCATAATATGGTAATTATACTGAAAATTTCCCTATAATTACTCACAGAAGGTTTTATTTTCTACAACTAACTAGTATATCTAATCTTTTCGCTATATGATTTTCGCATATAATTTAAATCAGTCATTAATAAAGCGTGTAATCTCTCGAAAATTTGTAAAAACCTATAAAGGTACAGCTAAGTGCAGCTTTCAAAAATATTACATTTTGCAAGTCCTATTTCCATTCTTTTTTTAATTTGTGGTGTTTTGCTTTCTTTATCAATATTTGATTTCAACTAAATACGCTAATTCATATGAAGAAAATAAAAGAAAAGATTTACTCGTTTGTTGTTGAAAATAAAACATTCTATGTGTATTTATAGTGAAGTTTTCAGTATGCATTATAAATATAATTTAAATTAAAAAACTACAAAATTTTAATTAAAGGATTTCATTTTTTAAAAACAAAACATCATCAACTTAAATCAACTGGATCAATTCATATTATTCAGTTTTTGAATTAAATTATAAATTTTACTCATAGTATTAATAAGGAATTTTCTACCTCTTACTTTAAATGGGTAGTAATATTAATTTTTTTATAACTAAAATAATATGCAATTCTTTTGCTTATGCATAGAACAATAGAAAATAGTATCGTTTCAAATTCAAATACAGATTACTGTTCCTATTAATATGGAATATAAAATATAAAGTTTAGCGATTCTCACAAACCTGAAAAATTTACATCATTTATCACCTTTGAATAGCTTCAAGAATCACAGATCATTTAGCAGTAACAAATTGTGTATATGTTTTATATGACTGGCTCGCGATTTGTTATTATTCAAATATAAATTCATGTTGTTTAATTTTCGTATTAAATTATAAATTTTACTCATGTTATTAATGTGATTTTTTTGACCTCTTATTTTTGATGGGTAGTGGTGGAAAAAATATCTAACCATGAAATCTAGGCTTTGACATATTTCTCTTGGAAACATTATATTCAGCACATAATAATATGCCAGCACTTCTACAACTAAATCTAGAATATTTGGAGATTGCCCGTATTTTGATACCAGTTTTTTCTATAAAAATGTATCCCGATTCTGTTGTATCTAGTGATAGTGTAAATAATACAAATATGTAGTTATTCATATTAATATATGATTGCTAAATAACTACCAACTATAGCGATCCATGGACAATTGGTGGGATTATCCTTTTTTACGTCTTGCAGCGTTTTTTCCGAACTGTAAGGATATTTTCCGAGAAAAGATGCGATGACAATTTTGTGCTGGGCAAGGAACCGAATTTCTGGAATTCAAATGCTCGCACAAATGTTTCGTAATAAATATAAAATTATACGATTTGAAACCGCACTGTGTATTTATATTTTCGGTTACACTAGTCTCACGAAAAAAATTCATGCGGAAAGAAGAAAAATTAGAAAACTTTTTGTCACACTGAGGAAATGCACAATGAAAAGCATGATTTTTGACACCACGATGGACAAATAAATGTTTATTGTATAATTGGATTTCGCCAAATTGACGAGAACAAAAATGGCAATCAAACATTCCAACCCCAAAAAAGTAACAAAACACAACACAAACCTTTCGTCACCAGATACGCGAAAGAACTAAGCACAAGTTCATGATTGACAGCACCACCACTTTTTATACTCTAGATGGAATCTGAGAGTATTATAAGTTTGCTCTAAGGTTTGTAACGCCAAGAAATAAGGCTCGGAGAAAAAAATGATGAATACAGAAATTAATATTATCACTCAAAAATCTCAAAACCGGATGTCCGTCCGTCCGTCCGTCCGTGCGCTCTCTAGCTTGAGAACGCGTTGAGCTAGAAAGTTCAAATTTTGTACACGTCGTTTTTGACAAAAAATTAAGGTCAAGTTCGTGAACGGGCCAAATCGCTCCACCCCTTCTACCCCCTCCCATACAAAATGACACAATTACGCAATTTGACAATAAACGGATTTGCTCAAAAAGTATAAAAGCTATAAGCCTGAAATTCGGAATATATTACTTTTATGATAATATCAATCTACCATATAAAAATTATGCGTGTCCTCCTCCTCCTTCTACCACCTCCCATACAAACTGCACTTATCATGAATTACTCTAAGCCAATTTCCTCAGTGCTTATAAAATTCAGCGGGCTGAAATTGTGCACCAAACATTTATTTAAAATTGTTAGTAAACAAATTAGATGATTAGCTTCACCCCTTCTACCCCCTCCCATACAAAATGACACAATTTCGCAATTTGACAATAAATGGATTTACTCAAAAAGTATAAAAGCTATTGATCTGAATTTTGGTATATATTACTTTTTTAATGATTTAAATCTACAGTAGAAAAATTATTTGCTTCCTCCCTTTCCTTCCACCCCTTCCCATACAAACTACACTTTTTCCTGAAATGCTCTAAGCCGATTTTCTCAGAACATATAACATTTGTTGAGCTCATATTTTGTAATAAATATTTAATTAATATTATTACTAAGATGAAAAAAAAAATATTTGATTTGCTTCACTGCTTCTACCCCCTCCCATACAATATGACACAGTTTCACAACTTCACAAAAATCGATTTTCTTGAAAAGTATAAATGGTACTAGTCTGAAATTTAAGGGATGCCAATTTTATAATATTCCTAGCTATTTCTGAAAAAATCATTAAAATCCCCCCACTCTTTCTACCACCTCCCATACAAACTGCACATTTTCACTAAATTTAACTCACTAATTTTCTCAGTTCCCATTCAGTTTTTGGAGTAAGCATTTTGCATAAAACATTTTCATAGCTACTTTAGCATGATGGCGAAAAAATTAGTTCAATGCTATCATCCCATCTAACACTCCCCATACAAAATTTCTTGGGATCACAAAAAATTCTATTTCATCTAGAGTATCGTAAGATTGCGCTTTACGCGCAATCGTAGCCCTGTTGTGTTTTATTTTACCTATAAGATATAAAATTAAACTAACGGAGTTTAAATTTCCTAGTTTTACTCGTAAAAATAAACGAATTTAGTTGAAAATTACTTATGAAGGATTATTTGTACCTAAAATTTAGCAATTCCGTTCTATTGTCTAGATTAACAACTTTGTGGCGCAATTTTCCTACAGAAACTTAATTTTACCCGAAATTTTATGCAATCATGCTGTTTTTTTAATCGTAAAATTTAATTCAGTTTCTAGAGTGTACAATCCCCCCAAAAATGAACTTTCTATCTTGAAGGGTTTGGGAGTTAATGTGCGCTGAGCGTACACACCGGCGTACGGCGTACAGACAGACGAATTTTTTTTTTTGCATTTGTAGGCTAATTTAGTCATGAAACGCGAAAAATCAAAATTTCAGGGTATCAAATTTTTTTTTTTCCGAATCGATCACAATACTTTATTATTAAAATAATAAAGCAAAATTAGCTGCTGGATGACGCGGTCTTTGGATCGAGACGATTGGAGGCGATGACTTCAAAAGGCGCCATTTAGGCTCTCACGAAATTGATGATAAGGAAAGTGTGGGAGTTTTTCCTAAATATGACATGCTGGAGTTCTCACAGCTTTGCTGCGAGTCCAACTATATCATTCTTTTTGCCTTTAGATTAACTGCATGCTCCCTCCTGCTTTCTCAACAGGGCTTGGGACAGGTTATGGCGGAAATCTACTCTGCACTAGTATTAATAGGGTTAATATTTTCTTTCTTTGAAAGTAATACATTTTATGTATAGTACTGAGTCAATACTTTTTGTATCGAATGTATCTTAAATTGCCTGATATAAAAAAAGATAATTAAAAAATATATAATAATTTCTCCGGTCTTAAGAGGACCTACTGTTGGGTCCTAGGAATTCTCCAAACATTCTTAATCAACTTGTTGCATTGCAAACTTTTTCAATTTAAAATCCATTAGTTCGAATACAATTTATAATTAATTAATAACTAAGTTTATAATTTAAATCAACAGAGTAAAATCTCAGAAATTTTGCATATTTCATTTTCCGTATCGAAAAACGAAAATGAAGTCCAACTGTAAAATAAATCACTATTTCTAAAATAGCTACCTATGCAGCATTTAAACAAGAGATACGAAAACGTGATAAAGACATCAATTTATAAAGTGTTTACATCCATCCAAAGCGGTCATAACTGATGATAAAATATACATATTTCCCTTCCTCTCTTGCATTCTACCTAGAATCAACAACGGACGACACCCTGTACACCATGTTTGCAGACATTTTCAACAGATTTCAATTATTGATATAATTTTCTGTATATCGTTAGGTAGTTTTATTGAATATGGCTGATGGTACTGCTGTTGCTCCTTCAGTAGGTACATTCCTATGTAGTTGTTAGTTTTACTAGCTAGTTCTGATATGCTAGTTATTTTCTCCCTATCGTTTCTCATTCACGATCTCATTTACACGATTACTTTTCACTTCACTTCCATGTAACCTTATTACGTAAAGTTCTAAAGTTAAATACTGTTCAAAGGAAATCTGTTAAATGGATTTATTTTAGGTGGAAAAATCTATACTTAATTTAATGGATGATATTAATTAAAATTTAATTATAAAAGAGAAGAGCTCTATTTCGCGTTTTCAAAAACGATAAGTTTTTTTTCGATCGGATTAACTTTTAAGTCGTGAGCATGTGCTTCCATTGAATGCAAGACAAGATTAGTAGAGAGAGAGGATGTTGTATATCATAACTAATTATTTATTATTAAAGTTGCTTGGTAGAATACTTTAATCGGCGTAAATTTAATTTACTCCAAGTAAATTACATGATAGTTTAACTACGGGTAAGGTAAATAAAATGTGAATGTAGAAAATCGGAAGTAATCAATTGATTAATTGAAGAACCGGAATGATATGGTCCAGTTTTTGCTGTTGTGGAAGTATTTATCTATAGATAGAAGAGTATTGCATTGTTCAATTAAACGAAGAATGTAATTGCTGATAACTTTTTTTTTGAAATTGTTCAATCAAATAGTATGGAACTTCTTTTTATATTGTTGAACATATGGAAAAGTTAATTGGCAATTTATCAGCTAAATGGAATTTTTTGTATCGTATTGCAGAATTGTTTTGGGTTCAATCTTCGGAAATTGCTACATAAGTGTAATATTTTTATTAATTCAAATTTGAATAAAGTTAATAATTAGTTTCAATTATTTGAGGCTGAATTTTAGATCTTCTGCTAATTGGGCAATTTTTCAGAAATCTAACAATTTATTTGATATTTTATAAATACTTTCAAAATTTTTCATGAACGATTGAATAATAAATAATAAAAACATACAAAAAATTAACGAATATGTCTGTATAAATTGAAACGTTCTTCATTTTTCAACTGTTTTTTTGGCGTTACTTTGCCCAAACTAATACACTTCAACGCAAAAAAGTTCCAAATAGTTAAAGTATCATCATCGCCAGCAGTAGCCAATTGCACACCATCCGGACTCCAAGTCAAGTATCGAACGATATCATCGTGGCTCTTAAGGACGTCAACGATGCGATCTAAGGACGCCATAACTAAAATCTCCGAAGTTATGCTGCCATCGCTATCTAAGAACGTTAATACGATTTAATTTCGATGTGTGAATTTCTTAAAACACAATATACCAACTTTTAATCGCGCAACTGACCAACAATTCGGCTGATCGCTTATTGAAAACCGCAGCACTAATCTCAATTAGACCATCTCTCCGTTTGTATCGTGCAACTATAGTTTTCGATGGAACATTGAAAATCATAATACCAGCTGGATATCCTTCGGCTGAAAAGTTAAAAATTTGTGATGATAGATTTAAATGTTTTTAACTTCTCTAGAATATCATTTTATGATTTGCTTAAAAAGCCGTTTTTAATTTAATCGAACAAAGGAAAAAGCTGTAGAACGTATTTTATAATATGAGTTTTATAAGGAACTTGAAATAAGTTTTCATTAATTAATGTCCAATAATTATTGCATAAAATAAAATAAATAAACAAATTCAAAACAACATTTTAGCATCATAATTAATTTGACAACATATTCTATCGTCGTTAATACCTATAATAATTTCTTGTGAATGCCAAATATTAATTTTAAAAAGGTTAATCACGAACATTTGGTTTTAATCCAGAGCAATTTTAGTTAACTAGAAAAGTTGGTATTAATTTATAAAGTGATATCCATCAATTTAAAATAGTTTATCGAAAATCGAAATATTGTATTTAAATGTTGAAATAAGAAAAATTTAAAAGCTTCACTTACTTACAACCAAATCGACACCATTCCAAGGATGCCAATCCAAATAGGTTTTAAAATGTCTCTTAGCTGCTAGTTTTGTATGAAAGCGGCATGAATCCCAACGCCAAATACACGTATTACCACCGATATCATTTGCTGCGAAATAATTCATTTTCGGTGAAAATTTCACCGAAAATATTTCACCTAAAGACTGTTCTAATGTTCGGATTTTTTTCATTTTGTCCGTCTGAAATATGTCAATTGTGCCACGCTTTGTTCCACAAGCTAAAATTTTTCCGGTGGCATCCCAATCCATGCAACATATTTCATCTGATAAATTGGTCGATTTGTATTCTTTTATGTAGTGAATTATATTTTCTTCTCGAACATCCCAAAGTTGAAGTGCTAATGAAGATATGAAATGAATTTATAGCAAATTTGAACAGAATAGAGTCAAAAACGAAACCAAACAACAAATTTATAATTTTATAAAATGATGAGTATGAAACAAATGTGTTCAACATAGCCGATTGGACCAATGATCACATTTGGATATGATATATTAATATGAAAATACGAGACGGCATTAAATCCTCCGCAGAAGAGGTATTAGGATATCAGTTATAATATATTCACTGAGAAAAAAATAATTTCAAAATAAAGAAAATAAAAAATAAATCAAAGTCAATTCCATATAATATGGGTTCGTATACAATTAACTTCTATCCAAGTGGAGAATTGTCGCGAAGCAGAGAGTTTGGAGTCGCTTTTGTCGTTAACAAAAAATTTAAGCACCAGGTTACGAGCTTCAAACCAGTAAGTGAAAGATTGTGTGCAATCCGAATAAAAACTAAATTTTTCAACACTTGATTGATCAACGTTCACACACTAACAGAAGAAAAGGACAATATAACTAAAGACGAATTTTATGCCACCCTAGAGACAACCAATGATTCACTGCCCTCGAATGACCTAAAAATTGTCTTAGGGGATTTTAATGCAAAAGTCGGAGAGGAGGAGGCTCATAGAAGAACAACAGGAGGGTACAGTCTCCATGACATAACCAATGACAATGGCCAACGTCTTATTGATTTGCTAAGCAGCAAAAATATCACAGTAAGCTATGCATGCTTCCCAAATCGATATTCACAAACGAACGTGGGCATCACCCGAGGGTCACACCTTCAACCAAATAGACCTCGTTCTAATTGATAAATGGGTTACTTCCAGCATTCTTGATGTACGAACCCTCCGCGGTGCGAATTGTAACTCTGATTACTATCTAGTTAGAGCTAAGTATCGATTCCGAATAGCTTGTCGTGGACATTCGAAATCTAGTGGAGCTCGAAAATTCAATGTCGACAAGCTTAAAGACATTACATGTCATCATGTAATAAACACATGATACCAATATATGAAACCATCCAAAATATGCCAGTGGAGAATGTGTGTATGAAAATTCGTTCGACCAAGAATTCCGCGATGCAATAGATAGAAAGAAAGAGGCTCATAACTTTTTTATGAGACAAAATAAATCACGGAACGCACAGGCAATAGTAATAGACCTAAAAAAGGGATATAAGCTAAAAACCAGTCTCTAGAAAGATGCAGAGGGCAACATCACCAGAGAAATACAAGAAATCAAGAAGGGATGGGCTTCCTACTTTGAACATCTTTTGAGTCCCACCCCATTAGCACCGATCACAACAGACAACATTTCAATTGAAGCCCCAACTGACGAAGATGAACCATCATCGACACTACCCACGATTGCTGAAATCAAAGCAGTCCTATGTGACCAAAAACTAAACAAAGCGCCGGAAACTGACGAAATACCAGTTAGACTTCTGAAAAACGGTGGAACCTGTATCGCCGAAATACTGCACAACATGATACACAAAATTTGGACAGAGGAAATCCTACCCGATGATTGACGAAAAGCACTATATGTCCAATTTACAAGAAAGGAGACAAACTCTGCTGTGAGAATTACAGAGGAATATTATTGTTTTGTACTTCCTACAAAATAATGACAAAAATAATTGAACGTCGTCTTAAGCCCTATACTAATCAAATAATTGGCGCATACCAAGTTGGACTCAGAACCGGATGATCTACAACAAATCAGATAGTCTCGCTGAACTTGAGAGCTTGAGAAATACTCGGAATATAACACAGACGTGCACCAAACTTTCGTAAATTTTAAACAAGCAAACGATAGTATCAACAGGAGCGTATATACCAAATCATGCTTGATTTTGGAATTCCCCCAAAACTATTGCGACTAACAAGACTCACAATGGCGAACACTGGATCTCAAATGAAAATACAAACCGTTTCCACACCAAGATTTCGAACGGCCCCCATGCTTTTCAACATGGCACTAGAGTATATCGTCCGAAAAATCCCAGCCGACACCAGCGGGATAGTACCATTCAAGCCCACCCAACTAGTAGCGTACGCTGACGACATTAACATCCTGGCAAGGTCCTTTCCTAGTGCTAAGGAGGTATTTGTCAATCTTGACTTCGCTGCAAAAGAAGTCGGGTTGCGCATTAGCGAAAGCAAAACAAAAGTAATGACGCAAACAAAAATGAGACCGCCAATCAGACAAAATACAACAATTGCGGAATATAATTTGGAGAGTGTGGACAACTTCATATATCTTGAGGCCAATCTAGCCAAGGACGGTAATGAAACAGACGAAATCAAACGACGGATAAAAATAGCAAATAAGACGTATTATTCGGTACTTCCAATAATGAAATCCAAGAAATTGCACAGGAACAATAAGCTGCGGATATATAAAACTATTGTACGACCTGTGCTCCGTTATGGCAGCGAGACGTGTACATTAACGCGAACTTCCGAAAAAGCAGTTAACGCATTCGAAAGAAAGATCCTCCGATGAATTTTTGGACCTGTGAAGGAAGGAACGGAGTGCCGAATAAGATACAATCATGAGTTGACGAGCCAGAAGCTTCAACTTTAATTAAGCTTTACGTAAGCTGCAGTGTGCTGGCCATGTAGAGCAAATGGAATACAGAAAAATCCCCAAACGTGCTCTTAAAGTCAAAACGAGTGGAAGCCGGCCAGTAGGCAAACCACGCAAGCGATAGGAAGATGCAGTTGATGAAGACAGCAATGCCATTTCCAAAATTAGCAACTGAAGGACGCGATTGGAGGCGACCACTTAAGGAAGCCAGCGCCTGATTTTCAAATATTACAATTTAATATTATATTAAAATTTAACGTGGATAAATCAAATTGGCTCCTTTTAGAATTAAAAATGTGCATTGTTATTAATAAAGGGCATTGTATATTATTTTAAAAAGAATTATCTTTGATTTAAAGATCAATAATTATATCGAATCTTTTTACTTTATTGCTATACCACATTATTTTAAATATTAATTTCACTGAAAATAATTACGTATTTATTTAAAATAAAAACTACAGTTTTAAGAAAGTAAACATTTTATTTTATTGTTGCAATTTAAATGGTTTTTTTTTTCTAAAATAACTTTTTCCAATTAAAATTAAAAGATAGCTTCGATTATAAACACTGCGGAATAGTTACAAGTATTTCTTAAGTGATGTATAGGATTAGGTCTGGAATCAAATTTTGCATTGAAACATAGTTTTCAGAATAATTGAGAAAAGTAATGTAAGACGAGCAAGGATGTAACCTAGTAGGTGGAGTGTCGGTCTACAATGCGAAGGTCGGAAGTTCAAATCCCGGTCGACGCATAATGTCAGTACATTGGCTGCTTGGATATATCTTGGCCACCTCAATCTGCGAAAATGGAAAACTCGTAGATAGAGGTTTGTGTGAAAGGCTAACAACTTCTTCACAATAACAAATAAAATGTTAAGGAACCTGAAGTTCAGCAGGCCGAAGCTCGATTTAGTCTGTAGAGCCATTGAAGAGGAAGAATTTAAGATATTGCAGGTAATCTAAAGTCAAACTAAGTATAAATTTTATAAAGGTATTTTTGTATGCAAATCCAAGGGCACTTACAAGACTCGGGATATTTTAAGTCGAGAAATAATTTAAAACAAGTATATACAGATTTAAAAAAAATTATCGAACTTATATAAGTTGCTTTCAAAATATAAATAAAAGCCATTAATATGATAAAAATCTGGCCCAACAACAATCAGAAATGGTTGAACTATCAAACCAGCATTAAAGTGTTTTAAACTTATCTCGATTTTCTTATTTTGATATTCACTGATTGGCAAAAGATCATTATTCATTGATCATTATCCTCCTTTTCTAATTTCCACTTGCATCCTTAAATCGGTTAGTAGGTAAAATGAATCAATAAAATTATTGTTCTAAAGTCAACAGAATCTGTAACAAAAAAAAAAACATAACAGGACTATATTTGGGTGTAAATCCCAATCGTGCGATACTCTAGATGAAAGAGAAATTTTTTGATTTCAAGAAATTTTCTAGAGGAAGAAGTAGAGGGGGTAAATTGCAGATCAGTAGCATAAATTTTTTTCAGGAAAATCGATTTTTTGTTTAAATTGTATCAGATTGTATGAGAGGGGATAGAATAAGTGAAGCTACTGGCCTCACTAATAATTCTAAATAAATATTTAGTGCAAAATTTCAGGTCGTCAAACTTTAATTTCTACATACTGAGTAATTCTGTTAGAGTATTTCATAAAAAGTACAGTTTGTATGGGAGGTACAAAGGAAGAGGAGGACTCAAATAATTTTACTTTATTATTCTAATAATAAAGTATTGTGATCGACACAGAAAAAAAATTGCTACCATGAAATTTTGTTTTTTCGCATTTCATGACTAAATTAGCCTAAAAATGCAAAAAAAAAATCAGTCCCGCCGTACGCCCTCCACTCTACGCCATCCACCGTACATATGTATGGACTCATATCTCCGAGACCGTTAAAGGCAGAATGTTCGTTTCTGGGCAAATTGTTGATTGGGTAAGTGAGCTCCAATTTCTAAATTTTTGGGAGTGTTAGTCGGAAGGGGAAGGCGGGAGGGGGGGAAGAGTCAAAAATTACACTTGCTAATATTTCCACCAGGAATGCAGATAGGAAGTTGAAAATCAGCAGAAACATAGAGAGGGTTGTGGGAAAAACTACAAAATAATTTAATTTTTTTATCCATTGGCATCCGAAAAGGGGGGGGGGGCTGAAAACAAATTGTCGGCCGAATTGTTTTTTCAAATGATTATATCTTCGAAATTACTTATCATAAAAAAATTATATTTTGGGACCATTAAGGCGGCATACAGCACCACCAGGATCAACTTATAGAGAGGCTAATTACTGCAAGAGGGAGGGTCAGGGGGGTTCAAAGAAAAATACTTAAAAATGAATATCTCAACTACATCTTAAGCTATGTAACTTGAAACATATATTAATCTACACTAGCGACATACGAACAAAATATAACCTATGGAAATAATAATAGTGGGGGGAAATGGCGAGCATTTAAAAAATGGCACACTTTTCAAAATTGCAAATCGTTATATCTCAAAATTGAGTACAGATATTAAATTGAAAATTTGTCAGATTGTAGAACTAAATAATTATTAATTTTAGTAAAAATTTTGAGTTAGGAAGTGTAAGGAGAGGTAAGCAGAAATTTTGATTAATTTTTTTAGTGCTGTGGTGAAAGATCAAAGCTAAAATTTTGCAATTGGATACATCCATTTGATATAAATAAAAAAAAAATAATAATTTGTTCCACAATTGTTATAAACCGACCCCCCCCCCTCCTGGTCTAACGTGCACAAGGTGTTTCATGTGCATTGAAAAAAACTCATAAACTGACATTTTAAGGTAGGAACTTGAATATTTGCAAAATGTATTTAAAAAAAATTCTTAAATATACGAAATATTAATTAATCGAATACCTTTACAACTTCTACCCCCTCTCATTCAAAATTATTTTTTGGACCATTTACAAAAAAATCAATTATCACCTAACTATTAAAAGCTTTCAATTTAAAATTTTTCATAAGAACTTCTAAAAATAGTTGAAATAAAATTGCCTCAAAAGTTTGGAAATCGCGCATGCCCTTCCACCACCTCCTGTACAAAAGTATGTTTTCGACCAATTTAATTAAATCAACTAATAACAAACAAATTAAAAGCTTCGAAATTGAAATTTCGTACAATTACCTTACAAGAAAAATGAAATAAAATTTCATCAAAAATATTACGATACCCTTACCCACTCTACTCATACAAATGTTCGGTTTCGTGAATGGAGATTAACCCGAATTTTATGAAAATTCTATGCAGCTTCGTTTATGAAACACATTCTATACATAGAATATTCGTCATGATTCAAGCAATCAATTCAGAAGCTATTAATATCCTTCTTCTTCTACAATGGCGCTACAGCCTAAATCGGACTTTGGCCTCCTGATATTCAGGCTCCTTAACATTTTTCATTACTTATTGTGGAAGGGTTGTTAGCCCTTCGCACAACCCTCTTTCTATGAATTTTTCATTTTCTTAGATTGAGGTGACCAAGGTATATCCAAGCAGGCAATGTGCCTGAATTTTATATTGCGCCGACCGAGATTTGAACTCACGACCTTCGCATTACAAAACCAACACACTACCTACTAGGCTATACCCTAGCTATTAACATCCACCCACCCTGTCACCCCTCCCGCTCCCCTCATAAAAACCCAAACTTGCGTAAACGAATGAAATATTGTTAAATTAATAACAGCCCTGCCCAAGAATTCTCTTTCACTTAGTCTTCCAAACCACTCTAACCTGCATATTGACTTTCCATGCATCCGCAACTTGTCCCAAAAATAAAAAAGTTTCGCCCGACGTGTTGACAGTTTATTTATATAGTAAAAGTTATATATTCAAAATTTCAGATCAATAGCTTTAATGCTTTTCAAGAAAATTGGTTTATTGTCGAACTGCAAAATTGTGTCATTTTGTATGATCGGAGTTAGAAGGGATAAAGCTAATGGTCGCATTTTTATTGGACTTACTTTTAATTCTAAGTGAATATTTATTGCACAATTACAGCTCTATAAATTTTATACGCACTTAGTAAATTGGTGTAGCATTTGATGAAATAGTCGAGTTTGTATGGGAGGGGTTGAAGAAGCCGGAGGCCACGAAGAATTTGAATACAGTAAATTGAAAGTGTTAGCTGCCAAATTTCGGATTAATAGATTTTGTACTTTTCAAGCGAATCCATTTATTGTCAAATTGCGAGATTGTGTCATTTTGAATGGAAGGCGGTAGAAGGGGTAGAGCGATTTGACCCGTTCACGAACTCGACCTTACTTTTTCGTCGAAAACACACCGAAGGACAGACGGAGATTGAGATTTTTGAGCGAAAATAAATATTTCTGAACCCTTAACGCCGTTGAGCAAGTATTATTTGTTGGCGTTATAAACTTTGAAGTAAACTTATAATACTCTCAGATTCCATCTAGAGTAGAAAAATGTTAGTAAGAACCAAACTGGAAACATCGATTTTTAAAGTAAAATTTAGACAAATTCGTGCAATGCTGAGATTCAAAATAATTCTTTGAATTTTCGTTATTAACTATTGCGAGGTAGTATGGTCGCATTTTATTTTTTAAATTGGTCCATTCAATCAGACGAATCACGACTAAGTTTTGTTTTCAAAGCCTTACACATGCTTTCATCATATTCAGAAAATATTGTTTTCTTTGCTTCTGATAATGCATTCAGCTTCTAGGATTGAAGTTTTTCCTTTTTCGTTTCTATATTTTTAAAACGGTCGTACAATTTTCCAAACGGATTTTTTTTCATTGCTGCGGCTTAAAATAATAATCCTATAAAAACTAATAATTATTTCACCGAAAAGTGAACTTACTGGATCTTGAGACGGAAACAATTTCAAAGCATGACCCACAATATATGAGTAATTATTAGGTGTGAGTGATTCGGACTTCAAATTTACAGTCTCGATTATAAGGCAAAAAAGGTCCTGCGTATGACTAAACTTCGAGATTATGCCGAGCACCAAAAAAATTGGTTTTCCTTTCTCACTTTCGTTCAGTAAATTTAAAAGTTCATCCGCCTTTTTGTTTTATATTCATTTTAAGGACAATTTAATTTTAAGAATATTTACCTTTAGCGACTGGATTTTAGTGGATGTCGAAGTTTTCCTACTGGAAGTCACAATAGATTTATTCAGTCAACCTGTCACATGGAATTCCATTGAAAGCGTATCGCCGTTATTATTAAACAAAATTTATTTATTTCTTAAACAGAGCAATTATAGTAGAAACACTTTTTAATGATCATTTGCATCAATAGCCCACCTGTTTTAACGAGAATTCAGCAGCGTAATACTGGGCACTAGAT
Organism: Chorisops tibialis; assembly: GCA_963669355.1. Taxonomy (NCBI): domain Eukaryota; kingdom Metazoa; phylum Arthropoda; class Insecta; order Diptera; family Stratiomyidae; genus Chorisops; species Chorisops tibialis. The sequence continues at coordinate 161,227,662 of OY770263.1, read as the reverse complement.
GACATGCAAAAAATCATAAATCTGAAAATTACTTCTTTTTTGCGCCAAATTAGACTTTGAAAAATAGTGTCTATACAGCGACGGGGAACTAAACAGAGTGATACTTTCTTAGCACGCACAAACAGAGCGGCTCTGTAGTGTAAGATGCTGAATTATCATTTCAAAAGCTTAGCTTTCGATTTGAATATGGTTAACTGATAATTTAAAAACTCAGTTAATTGCATTAAACACGGTATAAGTTAAATAAAAATAAAAGAAAAATATAACAGAGCTTAGATTGCGCGTAAAGCGCAATCTTACGATGAAATAGAGTTTTCTGTGATCGAAAGAAATTTTGTATGGGGAGTGTTAGAAGGGTTGATAGCATTGAACTAATTTTTTCCCCATCAGGCTAAAGTAGCTATAAAAATGTTTTATACAAAATGCTTACTTCGAAATTCAAATAGGAGCTGCGAAAATTAGTGTGTTAGATTTAGTGAAAATGTGTAGTTTGTATGGGTGGTAAAAAGAGAGGGGGGATTTTAGTATTTTTTTCAGAAATAACTAAGAATATCATAAAATTGACATTTCTTAAATTTTAGACTAGTAACATTCATACTTTTCAAGAAAATAGATTTTTTGTGTTGTGAGACTGTGTCATATTGTATGGGAGGGGGTAGAAGCAGTGAAGCAAATCAAATATTTTTTTCTGATCTTAGTTATAATGCTAAATAAGTATTTATTACAAAATTTGAGCTCGATAAATGTTATATGTTAATCGGCTTAGAGCATTTCATGAAAAAGGTGTAGTTTGTGTGGGAGGGGGTTAATGGAGAGGGAGCACGCAAATAAATTTTATGCTGTAGATTGAAATCATTATAGAAGTAATATATCCCGAAATTCAGACTAATAGCATTTATATTTTTCGAGCAAACCCATTTATTGTCGAATTGCGAAATTGTGTCATTTTGTATGGGAAGGGGTAGAAGGGGTGAAGCTAATCGTATAATTTTTTGGTCTTACTAACAATTTTCAATAAACATTTAGTGCACAATTTCAGCCCGCTAAATTCTATACGCACTGAGTAAATTGGCTTAGAGTAATTCATGACAAGTACAGTTTGTATGGGAGGTGGTAGAAGGAGGGCGATGACACACATATTTTTTATAGGGTACAGTGATATTATCATAAAAATAACATATTCCAAATTTCAGGCCAATAGCTTTTATACTTTTCGAGCAGATTCGTTTATTGTCAAATTGTGCAATTGTGTCATTTTGTATGGGAGGGGGTAGAAGGGTGCAGCAATTTAGCCTGTTCATAAATTTGACCTTACTTTTTTGTAAAAAACGACAAAAACGAAATTTAAGCTTTCTAGCTCAATGCGTTCTCAAGCTAGAGAGCGCACGGACGGACGGACGGACAGACGACATCCGGTATTGAGATTTTTGAGTGATAATATTAACTTCTGTATCATTCATTTTTTCTCCAAGCCTTATTTCTTGGCGTCACAAACTTTAGAACAAATGGTAGTGTTTATATTCAAACGATATATTAATGAAATAAAAATATGAAGAATATATTGATTTGTTTCAAACATGCATTTAAATTAGAAACATAAATTTTATTTGAAATCAAATCCAAGTTAATTTTACGTGGCAGTTTTTTTTCTCAGTGTTAATACCTTAGAATTCAATTTTTCAGATACTATCATTAATTTAATTCATAATATTTGTAATTCTATTAGTTCTATTACAATTCATTTTAATATTAATTCAATTAAAACTATTATTTATGACTATTATCTTTATGATTTAAAAAAAAATAATGTTTTCATTTCGAAATAATTTTTAAGATTGAGTGGAAAACTCCCTAGTGATTGTCACTTTTCCTGTTAAGACCCCCCTTAGGGTCATAGGACAGAAACAACTCTCTTCCACAAGGCGCGATCCTGAGCTGTTGCCAGGACTTGTTTATTCCTCTGGCCTCCTGCTCAACTGCTCGCTTCCATGTGGTACATGGTCGACCAACCCGACGTCTTTTTTGAGGGTTATAATCCAGAGCCTGTTTTGCGATGTTTCGCTCCGATTTCCTCAAAGTATGACCGATCCACTGCCAATTCCGCCGTTGAATCTCAATACCTATTTTATTATGGTCAGTTGTACTCCAAAGTTCGTCGTTAGTGATCACTTCTGGCCAGAATATTCCTAAAATGCGTCGGCGGCATTGGTTTACGAAAGTCTGTAGTTTCTTGGTAAGTCGAACGGTCACTTTCCACGTAGTACAACCATATAACAACACGGATTTGACGCATGCTTCAAAAACTCGCAGCTTCGTGCGAAGGGAGATCTCTCTTAACCTTCAGAAAGGGGAAAGGATACCGAAGGGCTGACGAGCTTTATTTAGCCGAGCTTCAACATTCTTTTCGGCTCCGCCGTCCATGCTGACAATGCTTCCGAGATAGCAAAAATTTTGCACCTCTTCCACATCCTGTCCATTAAGAAAAATCGGTGTGCTTGCGTTCGAGCCCATGTTCATGTACTTGGCTTTACGCACATTTATTTTCAGTCCCGCCTCTTTGCATTTAGAATGCAACGAGCGAACATTTGACTCTAAGTCCGAACGGGTATGTGCAAGCAAACACACGTCATCAGCATAATCAAGGTGACTTAAGATGTTAAATAGTCTCCATTGAAGACATTTACATTCCCCACCTCCCAGTGCAGCTTTCAAGATGTCATTTATTACCACCAGAAACAGGGCTGGTGATAATATGCAGCCTTGTCTGACACCCGTTCGCACAGGAAAGCTCTCGGACAGCTCTCCTCTATGCAAGACGCGACTCCTTGCATCTTCATAGGATTCTTTAATCATAGGTATGACCTTATCCGGAATACCTCTCCTACGCAAAGCATTTCATATGTAATCCCGCTTAACGCTATCGAAAGTCTTCTTGAAGTCCACAAACATTAGATGTAGTGGCGAACCCATTTCGGCTGACTGCTCTAATATTATCCGTAGGGTATTTGTGTGGTCGGTACAAGACGACCCTTTACGGAATCCAGCCTGACAAGCTTCAAGTGTGCTCTCGACGACATCACTAATCCTACTGAGAATTACCTTAGCCATAATTTTTGATACGGCAGTAAGTAGACATATACCACGCCAATTGCCACAATCCCGAAGGTCGCCCTTCTTTGGAATTTTCACTATGACGCTCTCTTTCCATTCAGTCGGATATCTTCCTTCATTCCACACCTTATTGAAGAGTGGGAGGAGTATATCGGCTGTTATTTCCAGGTCAGCTTTAAGGAGTTCGGTTGGTAGTCCGACATACCTGGAGCTTTCCTTCCCACCATTGACCGAATGGAGGAAACTATCTCTTCCTTTTCTGGGGGATCGTCCCTAATAGAGGATTGTTGCGGTTTGATGTTTGGTAGTTGTTCTGTTTCCGGAATATCTTCCTCTGACAAGATGTTTAAAATATCAGAGAAGTATTCCTTCCATCGCCGCAACTGGTGTTCACTCATATTAAGGAGAGTTCCGTTGACATCTCTCACCAGGTGGTTGGCGGTGAAATTCCTGTTCATCAACTGTTTCATGATTTTGAATCGTGAACCAATATCCCCAAGCCGCAGATTGTGCCTTGTTTGTTAGATCTTCAATAGCCTTTCTTTTGTCGCGTCTAACAGCCTTTTTAAGCTGTATATGAGCATCGCGGTAGTTCTGCCTCAAGTCGTTCGCTCGTTGGTTGACATCGGGTTGAGAGATGATTGCCAATTTGGCTTTTTTCCGATTGCCATTCTTGTCCCATGTGTCTTGCGACATCCAGAGTTTCTCACCGCTCTGTACATATCCCACAGATTCTTCAGCACCAGTTAGAAAAGCGTTTCTGGTTGCCTTCCAATTGGCGTCTAGTGTGCGCATTTCATATTCACCCAATGTTGTTGACTTTTCGCGTAGAATAGTGGTGTATTCGCGTTTTTTGTTGGGATCTCTGAGTTTATCCACATTAAGCTTGCGCTTCATTTGAAGAATCTGTGGCCGTCGGATAGCTGTTGTACACAATCTCAAGCAGGCAACCTTCAAGTGGTGATCGCTCCTCACGTCAGTTCAACGTTTCGCTCGCACATCGAGGAGATATCTTCTCCATCAGCGACTTATAGCCAAATGGTCGATCTGGTTCTGAGTAACACCATCATGGGAAACCCAAGATGTTTCATGATGACTCTTGTGTGGTAAAAGGGTCCCTCCGATGACTATTTGCCGAGTACTACAAAACTCCACAAATAATTCGCCGTTTTCGGGTCTCTTAATCCAAGGTCGAGACGCGTCGACCCAAGGGTCACCATTTCTCACCATGACGTATTCTAGTCCAGTGTTGTCTGATCCAACCTGGGCGTTCATATCTCATGAGATGATAATAGTATCACCTCTTGGAACACGTTTGAAGGTGGCACTCAGTTGGCTATAAAACTCTTCTTTGTCACCAGATGTTGCGGTATTAGTTGGTGCGTAGCACTGCAGAATTGTGACGTTTCTGATACTGGTCCTGAGCCTGATGACGATAATCCTATCCGAGATTGGTTCCCAGCTAATGAGACTGTTTCTCGCTCTCGTCGTAAGGACGAACGCCACGTTATTTCTGGCTTCACTTTCAGGGCCAATGTACAGAATAGTATTTCCGCTAGGGGTTCGTTCTTCTCCTGATCCTGTCCACCTGACCTCGCTCAAGCCCAAGATTTGGATGTTATAGTGCTCCTTTTCACGGTCGATCACTGATTGGCGGTGCAAGGACCGAGTAACCCCAACTCTTCCCCCGTCATTCAATGTTCGAACGTTCCAGAAGCCAATCATAGTCCGTTTTCGAATGCCAAAAGTCGTTTCCGTAGAATCAGTCCGTATCCAAGGTGCTGTATCCGTTTCTCGTATCATTTAGATCTTAAGATCACGGGTGATAATCCCATGATCCAGTCAGTGTCCATTTGCCATTTTTAGGGCAAGCAGGACTGACTGTGGGTGAATCCTACAGCCCCCATCCCACAGGGGGATAGTTAGCTCAGGTCCGTGGAGTCGCTAGTCTCCAAAGATAGTTGCAGGAATTGTTAAAACCTTATCCTACAACTACCCCCTTGCGGGGGTATATATATATATATATATATAACTTTATTTTAATTCAATTAGCACTTTTCCCCTTGTAAGGTGGTAACCTTGAGTAAGGGAGTGGGGAGTCAATTCATACTTCCATATTTCATAGAAAACACTTAGGTAGAGATAATATGAATAATAATAATAAATAAAGAAATTTAGTATTAAAGACTAAATAATTATTGATATTAAGAAATTGTATACTGCAAAAATCATAAGTAATAAAAATATCATCGATCAAAGTTATTTCTGAAAAAGTCAATAGGAGCTCCCTACTCCTTCCATACAAACTCCACAATTTCGCGAAATTCCAGACACTAATTTCCCCAGTACCTATTAAATTTTTCAAGCTAAAATTTTGTTTAAAACGTTTTGATAAAGTCTCTAGCATTATGTGAAAAAATTGGTTCATTGCCGTCACCCTTTCTGCCACTCCCCTTATAAAATTTCTGAAAATCAAAAAATTTCTCCATCTAGATTGTCGCCTTACGCCCAATCGTAGTCCTGTTATGTTTTTTTTTATAGAAATTTGCGATAGGAATATAAACTGTTTTGAATATGTTTTTGACAATTTCCAATAAAAAGAAGATTTTTCACCAGAACCTGTAAAATTTCCAAATAAAAATATGAAATAATCCGTGCCTCATTTTTAAGTTCATAAATTTCTTGACAAATTGAAAATGTTCGTTTCTTATGTCCTTACGGTAAGTGTTGATAATACTGGGGAAATGTTTTCGTTCGATTATAGGGCGACTATATGGTTTTCAATTGCCTACCCAAACAGATAGACAATGGTCTTTTTAATTTGAGGTGATAATCGTTTTAGCACATTTTGACTACCATTTACACAGTACTGAACAAAATTGACGTTAATGCCAATGTCAGTAGTGTAAACCTATAATTACAGCATTACTCAAATACTACAAATCGTATTTTGATACAGTTTTCAGACATGAAGATCGAAATGTGTACCGTTTTTGAGAAAAAATATTAAAACCGTCTAAGCTCACCTATGAAGCTTTTACAGCTCACCAGATGTGATGGAGGGTAAGTTTCTTCAAAAAAAGTTTCTCTAGATCCCAAAGAGTCCAAAAAGTAACATGGATTTGTTTTGCAAAAACTGACTTTCAAATCGTTGCACAGTGTTATTAATGACTTATATCTTCAATTTGCAATCCGTATACATAGCTTCGCTTATGACGGCACATTAGACTTCTCTTATCACATCAACACTGCACCTTTAGTCAGATGTACTAGCTTAGTATAGTAACGTAAGTTCATGGTTCAGTCATTGAATCACGAATTGGCTAAAATTCTTAGTTGGAGCAATAAGAATAAAGTCAAATTTATTGCTTCGAAAACTCAGTCCAATCACCTCCAGAAGCCAGCTATTAACCAATTCTACAAGTTTTAAGATGTTAGGTATCTAAATCCTAGATAACTTATCTTGAAATGATCATATAATTAACATCGCCAAGGACGCATTTAAATATTTCAATCAATCAAATTCCTGTTAAGACCCCCTATAAGGGCATATGACAAAAACAACTCTCTTCTACAAGGCGCGATCGATTTAAATGTTTGGACTACCTAAAAGGCCATAAGACCTCTTTCACTGCTTCAGGATTAATGACAATTTACAAGGTCTATATTAGACCACGCCTTGAATTTAATTCGCACCTATGGGCGGAAACTGCAAAAATTTCTCTCTCCTATCTGGATGCTATCCAGTCCAGTTATAAGAGATTCTGACATCTCTTCGTCGCTCGATTCAGTCGAGCATAGAGGAATTGCAAGCTCCTTAACCCTTTTGTATCGTTACTACAATGGAGATTGTTCGGACGAAATCTCTAATCTCTTACCCCCACGTATGTCTTTACCCTGTAATACTCGAGCTGCTTCTTCATTTCTTCAATGGCGCTACAGCCTCAATTCGGGTCTTGGCCTCCTGACCTTCAGGTTCCTTAAAATTTGCATTATTTATTACGGAAGGGTTGTTAGCCCTTCGTACAACCCTCTATCTACAAATTTCTCATTTTTCGTAGATTGAGGTAGCCAAGGTATACATCAAATAGTGTGCTGGAATTATGCGTCGACCGGGGTTTGAGCGACGACCTTCGCATTGCAGACCAACACGCTATCCACTAGGCTACACCCTTGCTTCGAGCTGCTCACGCGCTTTCCTCTCAAACCTATCTTTGATCGCACTGTCAAATTTCGTATTCCGCTTTTAAACCGGACTGTCCGAAAATGAAACTTGCTGTCCATCTCAGTATTCCCACAAGACTACAACATTCCACAATTCAAGAGAAGTATTCATAGCCACTGCCCTCTCTATCCCCTTGACTCCCAAACACCAATATCCTTCCCACCTCACAGAAGCTGTGCTTCATTACAAAAAGGTAACCCTTCTAGTTCCGGTGTCATATAAAAAAAATAGTATCGTGGCGTTAGACCTTTTAATTATCATACTGCTTTTTTTCAAATTTTCCTAGATAATTTTTAAGCACATATGCACAAAGGGGTGTATACCTTGACTAGGTTCTCTCTAGATTAGATTTTCTCAAGAAGATTTTAGAACTGTTCACAAATATACAATGAACAACCAAATACACAAAAATTTAAATATTTCAATCGACTCACCAATTTGATTTGTTTTCCTACAGCTCACTGCTAAAACACATCCGGCTGGATCATAAGCAATAGCCCGGCTACCTTTAAATTTATAAACCAAAGTGTTATGAGTATAAGGTGTCCAAAGTACTAAATCGGTTTTAAATGACGCAGCAATGTGTCCTCTTGCCGACCACGACATAATATTATAGGCTAGAATTGAAAATGATTTGAAAAAAAACAATAGCAATTTCAACAACATTTCAACATACATAAATTTGCACTGAAACCTGGCAAGTCATGAGTAGAATCAGAACATGCCAATGGCTTAGATCGGGGATTGCACGGCCAATCGTAGCCTTCCATATTAGGATAGGCTCGTTGAATTTTTGACATTTTTGGTGATATATTAAAGAAGATTTCGATTGTATTTTTCACAATAGGATCAGATAGCTTATAAATTCGATCTTGTTTTATTGCCAAGACACATTTTAGGACATTGGTATAAGTTTTAGTACGCCAATAGCCGTCAATTTCACGCTAAAAAAAAGTACTTGATTAGATATGTATCATGAAAACCAGAATTTCTTACCATTTTTACAAAATCTATATTTTTCTTCTGAGCATTTAAATCACTATTATAAGAAGTGCTTAAAGTCCTCGCCATATATCGTCGCGGTATGAATCGATCACCATAAAATCTAGGTATATGAGTTGTAACATCAGATATTTCCTGAAAATGTGAATAAAAATTCCAAATAAATTCTTCATAAAATCTAAATAAAATCATCTCATTCGCGCAGATTTGAATCAGAAAAACCGTAAGCGAGTTGAAAAATTGCATTGGAATTTCTCATAAAACTGCACTCACCCACATTTTGCAAAATACTTCTACCACGCAAATCACTCCATAACGTATCTTAACTATTTCTATGATTTGAGATAGGAGGCAAGATATATTGGAAGAAGCCCTAACCGTTTCTCATCCGTTTCGAAATCAACGATCTATCTCCATAGTAATAATATGTACATGTACATATAGCAAATCCCTTGCAGCACGCGACAGAAGGTGCTAGTACTGAAGAAAGTGTGCTCACGCGCAACATCAATCCGATATGCAAAATGTGAATTTCTTGGATGGATCTACACATACAGGAGTGACCATGAGTAGGTCTATCGAGTACTGGGCATAAATCTCTTTTATTGTAATAAATTTTATTCAGCGATATCTTCCCGCTTTGGATTTGATCAGAATATTTCATGGCTGCATAGTGAATTTGATTTCAAATAGTTCTGGCGGCATAGAGAAGAATACATCCAAAACAGATCTACAGCTCTGCTAGAGGAGTCATAATAAACGTTGAAGTCTGTATGTGGATAAGTCCATTCAAGAAATACTAGTTAGGTGCTGAGGAATTAATAACTACTAATTATATTGCATAAATTAAATTGCTTCAAATCTAGTTTTGATTATGATATTGTAGTAGACGTATCTACTTAGACGGGGAATTCAATTAATATAAATCATTCTTGAATTTGTCAAACAACATTTGAATGTAAATAATGATCACATAGTTTTCACAAAAGTCAAAAAATATTTATAGCAATGCTATGTGGTCTTAAATAATGCACAAATTTTTGAAATTAAATTAAAGCTGTAAGTGCCTTCAGCTATAAGATGCATTATTTTTCGCAATTTCTAAAGTACCTATCTGAATACGAATCAACTTATTGCATTCTATCATTAGCTCTAAATACCGAACAAGTTGCTAGCTTAAAAATGCGCAGTTGCAGTTTCAGTAACCCGAACAGGTGAAGCCAACTAAATTTTTAGACTAAAAACACCTGTTTCAAATTGATCACAGTGATATGCTGATGTCGATTAATTACTATACTCCTAATCTTAATGCAAAATAGTATGTAATTTTTTTTTTTTTCAGACTTGAGTACAATATTAGAGTCACATGATTCATAAATTTAAATATTTTTTTTCTAAACATATTTAATCTTCGAACACTTTCTTTGCTGTGGAAAAAAAACTCGTTCAACATGTTGCTATGATATAATCTGTCATAAAAGTATGTTCCTTAAATGGCCAAAGTATCTCTAATAACTACTACCCATATGCAAATCTGCATTACATTATTGCACATTATTGCAAATCGATTTCAAACAACATTCCGCAATTGAATAATGTTCGAGATATTTGCGGTCACAACTAACGAACAAGTCTCTATTGAGGACACTTAATATGAATCTAAATTTTTGCAATCATTTTATTTTTTTTATAAATTTCTTAATTCAATTTAAATAGAAATAAAAATTAATTCGTAAAGTAACTCTCATATAAACAAATTAATCGTTCGATCAAAGTAAATTGTAATTAAAGCCTTTAATGTTGTTATTAGGTGTAACGTATCACTTTTCGGTTGAGTGTTGTCAGCTATGATTAAAGTTAAATAAACCCAAGAAATATTGATGTATCATGTTGTTTTTGACAGAAATCTACATTTGATTTATTTTCTACTTTGTACGATTGTGGATGACATTTTTTTTTATTCCAAGTGTATTTATATGCAACGCTCTAATAATTTACATATTATTCATTAATAATAATTAGTATTTGAATGTACGGCAGGTGTATTTGAATGAAAACTGAACATGCACGTCATAATTTACCAAATTATCATTGATGTTTAGATCGGTTTGTAATTAATTTCGTGTCTATGACTATTAATCATGAATTTTTAATTTTTTTAGATAATACAAGTATGTAGGACGAAATTTATGAGGATACCCTGAAATTGTGATATATTAAGTGCATCTTATGATATTTTTAATGGTTAAATACTCTATTCCGGACTAATGCCTTAGAGCAGTGGGTAGAGTATTAAAACTGAAGCGTCGTGGACTCGATTCCAATAATAATTTGCAAATAAGTGACAAATTCGTAAATTAATATTGGAATCGAAAACTTTTCATTAGTCAAAAAGATTTAAAAGTCAAATAGTACTCGTATCTATCTTTAGAAAATTGTGGTCACCCTATGGCGTGTTAAGGTCAGTAATCAAGAATTCTCTAATGGTTTGGGCAGGATTGTCTTACAATGGTACCACGCCGATTTGCTTTGTGTCGACTCGTATGGACTGCGAGAATTATATTGAACTTCTTGCCAATGTGTTAATCGAATACGGAGAGAAAATTGCTGTTGCTGAGTTTGTTTTTCAACAAGACAATGCGGCTATCCATTCTTCAAGGAAAACAAAAAGAATTCCACATTTCACGGAGTATTGCGGTTCTCGATTGACCTGCAATTAGTCCGGATCTCAATCCAATCGAGGATCTTTGGGCCGTATTATCATCAAAAGTTTTTACCATTGGCTTCAGTACTCCACTATAAAGGAGCCAAGAGACTCCAATAATAGGGAATGGAAGGAAATTGATATCAGTATCCTTCATATGTAGTAGTGAGCTAGCTCAGTCGGCTCAGTCGGCCAGTTCGAGCACGGTAAAGTGATAAGACCTGTTTTATTTCCAAACCCTACAATCAGAAGTGAGATAAGTCGTCGTCACAGCGCTACAGCCCCTTTCGGGCCTTGGCTTCCCGTAGCCGAAGTCTCCAGCGATCTCGGTCCAGTGACCGCGTCCTCCAATTTTGAAATCCGAGCAGCGATGAACAGTCTTCGTCAACAGAGTCGGACCAGCGTTTCCTGGGTTTTCCCACTTGCCTCCGGCCCTCCGTTTTTCCCTCGAATACCTTTTTAGGTATTCGAGTTTCGTCCATCCTTTGTACATGGCCAGCCCATTGCAGCTTCCGCAGTCTGATGATAGTGGAAACCTCCGGTTCATCAAATATATCATACAGCTCACTGTTGTATCTAGTTCGCCATCGGTCACCATCACGTTTCGCTCCAATTATTCGTCTCAGGACCCGTCTTTCGAAAGCGTTCAACATATTTGCGGATGCTTTTGTAAGGGTACATGTTTCGCATCCGTAGCAAAGCACAGGTCTTACTATTGATTTGTAGACTTGGAGTTTGGTCTTCCTGTGTACGCAGCTGGCCTTAAGAATAGCTAAGACTGAATAATACGTTTTATTTGCGAGCTGGATTCGTCTTTTTATTTCGTTCGTTTCATTTCCACTCTTTGTCAATTTTGTGCCTAAATATATGAATTCGTCCACATTTTCCAAATTATATGCGTCAATTGTAATGTTTTGTCTATTGGGGGTCATTTTCCTTGTTTGTGTCATTATTTTCGTTTTTGTTTCATTGATTTTTAGGCCAACTTCTTTTGCTGCTTGATCGAGGCTTAGTAGAATTTCTTTTGCGGATGTGAAAGAGCGTGATAATATGTTGATATCGTCCGCATAACCCACTATCTGGCTGGATTTATAAAGCAGCGTACCTCTTGTGTCAACGGGTAACTTTCTGATGACGTATTCTAAAGCTAGGTTAAAAAGCAGAGCGGCCAGCCCATCACCCTGTTTTAGTCCGACATTTGTATCAAAGGCATCAGTTAGTTGGTTGTTGACTCTGACTTGTGATGTTGTTGATGTCATCGTCATTTTGGTCAGTCGGACTAGTTTTGCTGGGATGCCAAAATGCAGCATTATTTTGTACAGTACGTTTCGATCAATACTGTCGTATGCTTGTTTAAAGTCCACAAAAACCTGGTGAACGTCAATGTTGAATTCTCAGCATTTTTCAAGTACTTGCTTGACCGTAAAAAGTTGATCAGTCGTTGATCGACCAGCTCTAAAACCGCCTTGGTACTCCGCAATCACATTGTCAGCGTAAATTTTAATCTTATTTTCTAATATATTTGTCAATATCTTATATGACGTGCAAAATAGTGAGATACCTCTGTAGTTTTCGCACTGCAGTTTGTCTCCCTTTTTGTGGATACGGCAAATAATGCACTGGCACCACTCCTCCGGTATTTGCTCCTGATTCCAGATGTACTGAATCACTTTATGGATGGCATTTCGGGTGCAGCTTCCGCCATATTTAATTAATTCCGCTGGAATTTCTTCGATGCCCGGCGCTTTTTTGATTTTCTGGCTTCTGATGGCAAATTCGACTTCTTCCAACGTTGGAGGATCCAGTGGGCATTCGTCGGAGGTTTGGAGACCTATCAGCTCCGATGTTCGGGAGCCGTGTGCGGGATTAAGGAGTTCTTTAAAGTATGACGCCCATCTTTCCTTAATCTGACTATCCTCGGCGATGATAGTGCCATTTCTGTCTTTACAGAGGGTTGTCTTAGGCTGATATTCACGTCTTAGGCTTTTCACTACTTTGTAGGCTTGTCTTGTTTTATTGCTCGCAAGATTGTCATCGATATTTCTCAATTGGTCGTCATAATATTTTCTTTTCTTACATCTAATGACCTTATTTGCAACTCGTCGGAGATTTTCGTATTTTTCTCTCTTCGTTCTGGTATTCCTTTCGAGAAACTGTCTGTACGCCTGATTTTTCTTATCTAAGTGAGGTAAGCACAAAGAATTATGAAAAGTGTGCAAGTGGCCCCGCGGGTAGCTAACTACATAAATCAGGCGAAATTGGCGGATCTGAAGCAGAAACTGGAGTCCCGACAAATGGATTGCGGTGAAGCTGCGTCTACAGGAAGCGTTGTTGGGACTTTCTGACGAAGAGGTGTTCCGTTTGGTTCCTGAAGGTGTCGAGGCAGACGAATGCAATGATCGATAATTTGGACGACGTATGTAACTGCATTAAAGTCGAAAATTTAAATGCGGAACTTCACTCAATTTGTGTCCAAGAAACGGAAAATTTTACGGTTGCAAAAAAAAACTGTCGCAGATGACGGTAAATGAAACTCAGAATCGCGGAGCACAAGTTTTAATTCCCATCCTCAAATATTTTTTGATGATGCAATTCCTGGATTCTTGGCGACGATAATTTTGCCGCTCAAAAGTGGATCGGGGTGGTGTAGGAGTCTACTAATGTGCAAAATTGGGATTCGCGCACCACGTTTTATTGCGCTAAAAAATTGCTTAGCGGTACTGCGAAACTGTTCATGCGTACGGTCCGCATAAGTTCTTGGTCCGAATTGAAAATGCCCTAGTTTCGGAGTTTGACAAAAACATAACAGAATTATGATTGGGCTTAAAGCCCAATCATATGATACTCTAGATGAAATGGAAATGACTTTAATATACCGGAAAATATGTCATCTCAAATTCTTTCGAAAAGTGAATAGGGACTTTTGCATAGGAGGTGGTAGAAGCAGAGGGGGAGGTTTATGTTTTTCATATATGACACCGATGTATAATGTTTTTTGCTGAATTTAAAGTTTTTAGTTTTCATTATTTTTAAAGAAATTGGTCATAGTCTTCCTGAAATTGGGGCATTTGTATGGGAGGTGGCAGAGGATGTGGAACGTTTTAGATCATTTTCACACTACTTATCATCACCCTTATCACCATGCTTTGATTCGATTTCAAAGTCGATAGCTCTCATATACTTGAAGGAGAAATGCTTTTCTTGAATTTATAATACAGATATTTGTATAGGAGGTGGTAGAAGGAGTGAAGCGGAGCTGATAATTTTTTCCAACACTTATTTTAATTATTAAAAAACAAATTCTGGCAAAATTTGAAGTTTGTACTTTTTCTAGTTTGAATGGAAATCGATAAAATGCATTAACAAAAATTATGCATTTGTGTGGGAGGGGGTAGAAAGAGTGTACGGATCAAATCAAATTTTTTTCGTGTTATTAATATTTCTATTTGTATACTTTGCACAAAATATCAAGTTAGTAGCTTTAACAGTTTCGAAGAAAAATAATTTCATTTAAATTTCAAAATTTCGTGAAATTTGTATGAGAGGGGGTAGAAGGAGTGAGGTGAAGTTGATAATTATTTTTAAAATAAATTGCAATTATAGTTAAATTAATTCTGACAAAATTTCATCTTTTTAGGTTTACTAGTTTCAATGAAAATCGAAAAAATTTATTTTTCAAAATTGTCCATTTGTATGGGAGGAGGTAGAAGGAGTAGAGGGATCAGATCAATATTCAGTCATATTAATGACAGCTTTAGCATAATACTTTAGCCCAAATTTCAAGTCGATAACTTAAGTGGTTACAAAGAAAAATCAATTTCTTAAAATTTCGGAATTTCATGAAATTTGTATGGGAGGGGTAGAAGGAGTGGGGGGATGTGGCCCGTTCACGAACTTAAAGTTACTTTTTTGCTAAAAATAACACACAACAAATTTCAGCGCGATAGCTCAAAGCGTTTGAGAGTTATGCTGTAGACAGACGCACAGACGGACAGACGGACAGACAGCAACTCGGATTCGAAGTTTTTGAGCAACAACAAATATTTCTGTACCCTTGGCGGCTCTGTGCGAGCATTATTTCTTAGCGTTACAAACGGTAAGGCAAACACAATATACTCTCAGATTTCATCTAGACTATAAAAATTACGCGTGCCGATATTCATCTGCAGTTGCGAAATCGGAAAAAAGCGTTCAAACGAAACTTTACAGCAATACGTCTTGGCAGTGCTAGAAATTTCTTCGTTATCTGAAATTAAAGAAGAAGACATAATTCAATACATCGTTGGCGGCATCCCGGACACCCCCGCTAATAAAATGCTGCTGTGTAGCGCGAATACAATTTCCGAATTAAAAATGTGACTTCGAAGTTATGAAAAGATGAAAGCAAATAATTTTGACAATCCTCATCCAAATCTTCTACAACAGCGGTTTCAAGACCCCAAGACTACGTTAACTGACAGTTCTAAGCTCAGGTGTTACAACTGTAACCAATTGGGTCATATTAGTACGCGATGCACTAAATCAAAGCAAAATAAAAATTCGTGTTTCAATTGTGGAAAATACGATCATCGTGCAAATGAGTGTCCGGAAAAAAGACCAGTTATGGTGTTGGCTGATAGTGTACCTGCATATAGTGTTACTAAACACGGTCCAAAAATATTTTGCACACATTTGAGCGCCGAGTTGAGTGCCTGTTTTCAACTGAAGATGACAAATCGCATTGTTCCTCATCATTGAAACTATTGTCTTTGCTGGATTCTAGATCGCCATTCAGTTTCATGCAGCAACGCTACGTCGCAACATCATTTGTAAAAGACGATAACGACAACGGGTTTTATTACTTCGGACTTAATAACAGTCCTCTTCAGGTAACTGGTATTTCAAACTATATCGTTAATTTTGAAAATAAGCCAATTAATTTAAATATTTATGTTGTTCAAAATGAGAGTATGAAATATCCTGTAGTTTTAGGCAGAGACTTCATGGAATTTTGTAATTTAGAGATGAAGCAGAATGACCAAAAACCGTAAATTATTGTAATTCTTCTAAACATGTTGAGCAGCAACTAAATAAGTAAAACCAAAAATCTAATGATAACAGCTATGAAAAGGTTGATAAGCAAATTTTATGTATTGATACATCAAATAATAACTGTAATGACTCATGTTTGGTGGAGCTAAACATTGGTAAAAATTTCTTATTCGATGTTAACCTTAAATTCCGCGACATTTGCTTAACAGATCGTAATATCGTGTATGATAGTAAATTGAGTTACAAAAAAATATAGCCGATTTATTGGATAGAAAAGTGATACAGGAAAGCGCATCACCATATGCTTCTCCAATAGTTTTGGCTACCAAAAAGAATGGTGAAACCCGTCTTTGTGTCGATTATCGTAAACTCAATACGATTACCTATCGCGATAACTACTCGCTTCCTATAATTGACGATTTATTGGATCGTTTGCGAGGAAAGAAATATTTTATCATTCTGATCTTAAAAATGGATTTTATCGTGTGAATATGAGTGGCAAGTCGGTTAAATTCACATCTTTTCTCACTCCTATAGGACAATTCAAGTATCGCAAGATGCCATTTGGCCTAAAAAATGCGCCTAGCGTATTTCAGAGATACGTTAATAGCCTGTTTAAAAAATTAATTGACGCAGACAAATTACTTTTTTACATGGATGATCTTTTATTGGCCTCCGAAAATGTTGACGAACACTCGGTAGCTTTACGAGAAGTTATAAAAATTGTTACACAACATCGTTTGGAACTTAGATACGATAAATGAAAATGTATGTTTAAAGACATTGTGTACTTGGGTTATTCTATTTATTCTTATGGTATACGGCCTAATGAAGAAAATTTAAAAGCTATTAAAAATTTTCCTATACCTGATAGCGCAAAGGCTGTACACAGTTTTGTTGGTATCTGTTCATATTTCCGACGATTTATTCTAAATTTTGCAACATTGGCAAAACCTCTTTACGATTTGTTGAAGAAACGTGCCGAATTCAAGTTTGGAAATGAGGAATTGTCCACGTTTGAGTTATTAAGGGCCAAGCTATTAGAGTCTCCCATATTGGCAATTTATAGTCCTCTAAACGAAACCGAAGTACATTGTGATGGCAGTACCATTGGTTTTGGAGCGGCTCTTTTCCAAAGGCAGAATGACGGGATAATGTATCCAATTTTTTACTTTTCAAAACGGACAACTGATGCCGAGTCCCGCTATCACAGCTATGAATTAGAGACATTAGCAATAATATATACGCTTCGACGATTTAGAATCTATCTCTATGGTATCGAATTCAAAATTGGGACCGACTGCCAATCGTTGACGTTAACTTTGAACAAAAAACTTATTAATCCGATAATATCACGCTGGGCTCTTGAGTTACAAGACTATAAGTACAAAATAGAACATCGACGAGGACGGCGGATAAATCATGTATACGCTCTTAGTAGATGTACAGGTATACTAGTTATAGACGATGATTCTTTCGAATTTGCACTTGCTACTGCCTAGCAACGTAACGAAATAGTTCAATCAATTGCATTTGACTTAGAAAAATAGGAAAATAAATTTAACACTCTTATAAATGGTTTAATTTATAAGAAAAATAAAGATTCTGTCGTATTTTAACTTCCCACTCAAATGGAAAGTATGGTTATTCAAACACACCATGAGGCGATGTTCCACACTAGTGCAAATAAATGTTACGAATACTTAAAGAAGTCTTATTGGTTTCCGCACATGAAACAAAAAATTGAAACGCATATAAAAAACTGCCTGAAATGCATTTATTTATCGCCTCCTTCTGGAAAAATAGAGGGAGTCTTACACAATATTCCAAAACAAAACCTGCCATTTGAATTACTGCATATAGACCATTTAGGCCCTTTACCAACAACCAGAAACAAGAAGCAGCATATTTTTGCAGCTATTGATGGTTTCAAAAAATTTGTCAAGCTATATGCAGTTAACACTACCAAGAGTCATGAAGGGATTAAGTGTCTTTAGACATATTTCGAAACTTATAGTAGGCCAACAAAAATTGTATCAGATAGAGGAACGTATTTTGTCTCAAATGAATTCGAAAAACTTCAATGGGATAACAACGTGAAGCGCATCAAAATAGCAACTATGTCCCCCCAATCAAATGCTCACATTGATCGAGTAAATCGTTCTATTATACCTATGCTTTCTAAACAGTGTGAAGCGCACAGTACCATTGCTTGGAGTTCCCATCTAGCTAAAATCGAACACGCTATTAGCAATACAGTTAACAGAAGTACTGGATATACTCCTAACATGTTGCTTTTTGGAGTGAATCAGAAAGGTACAATATGCGATAAGGTTGTAGAATATCTTCTGCAAAGTATTGAATATCCAGACCGCGATTTAACTCAGATTAGAAACCAAGCTTTACATTAATAAATCACAAGAATATTGTTGCGAGCTAGAGGTTCGCCGATTTCAAGAAAAACACAATTCGTTTAAAAACAATGAATAATTTATTCAATCGCACTTTTATTAATTTCTTGATCACTTTTAGTTAATTCGCACTATATTCGCCGATTTGGCAATGCCGTCGATCTTATTCATTCGCTTACTTGTACCGGTTCGCGTTCTTCCACCGATAGGTGTCGCCGAATGACTAACTCTGTTGTCTGAAAGTTGGCGGATATTTATACTCCAGACAGATGTCGTTGTGTGTGTGTGTCTCGGCTATTCTAGATTGCGTACATTATGGAGTTTAGTAGAAGTGTCTGGAAACATGTTTATAGCGTTTTACATGTTGATGGACTTTTCTCGGTGTTTTTTGCAACATCCAAATTGCGTGATTGCAAGATCTATAACATTACCCTCTCCTTAGTCCCTGTTCGTCCCGAACAGAGTCGTTCACTTCCTCAATGGCACCATGGTACTTTGTTAATCGGTCGAGATGTACCACTTTCATTTTAGTGCGGGGTTTATGATGTAGTTGAATCCGATAGACGACATCATTTAACCGGTTGATGATCTGGTAAGGGCCTTCCCAGTTTCTCTGTAGTTTCGGCGATCTGCCCTTCTGTCGTTTGGGATTGTATAACCAAACCAAATCGCCCTCTTGGAATCCTGATGAGTTCGCCCGTTGATCATACCTCGTCTTCATGCGGTCGGACGCCAAATCAATTTTATCTCTGACCAGGTTATAAATTGTCTTTAGTCGACATCGAAGATCCGAGACATAATCTTTAGCATTGGTTGGTTGGTCTGGTGGCACTCCAAACATTAGCTCCGCAGGGACTCGAATATTTCTTCCGAAAATGACTCGGGACGGAGTTTCTCCTGTTGTTGAATGCACCGATGTTCTATAGGCCATTAAAAATAGAGGGATGTGCTGGTCCCAGTCCTGTTGCCTCTCGCTGACGAGTTTGGATAGGTTTGAGTTCAATGTCCTATTGAAACGTTCCACCATTCCATCGGACTGTGGGTGTAATGGAGTTGTCCTCGTTTTGTTTATTCCCAGCATTTGGCACACGTGTTTGAATATTTGAGATTCAAAATTGCGCCCTTGATCGGAGTGTAGTTCACGTGGCGCTCCAAATCTGCTCACCCAGTTGGTAACAATTTGTTCTGCGACGGTTACTGCTTCTTGGTTTGGAATTGCGTAAGCTTCAGGCCACTTGCTGAAATAATCAATGACCACTAAAATGTAGCGATTACCATTTTCTGATTCCGGGAATGGTCCAGCAATATCCACAGCAATTCTCTCGAATGGAACTCCCACGTTGTATTGTTGCATTTCTCCCTTTGATCTGCGGTGTGGGCCCTGACTCGATGCACACGTAGTACATTTATGGCACCAGTTTTCGACATCATCTCGGAGATGGATCCAATAGAACCTTTCTCGTATCTTTGCCAAGGTTCTGTTTACTCCCAAATGCCCACCGGAGGTACCTCCATGATATTCCTTCAAAACCTCCTCGACTTTACAATGCGGGACGATGGTTTGCATGTGATACGACTTTCCATCAGCGTTCTCCCATTTCCGTTTTAATAATCCGCCGTCTAGGTGAAGGGAGTTCCATTGTGCCCAATAACACTTTAAGGTTTCACTGAATTGTGAGATGTCTTTCCACTCAGGCCGTTTCATTTCGTCCTTCCATGCCATGATCGGTGAAATATCTGGATCTTTACGTTGGGCATCTTCCAGTTCTTGCTGATTCCATCCAGTCTTTGGTTCGGTCGTTATCCTCTGAATGGTTTCTCCGGCTTCTTTTCCTTCTACACGGTGACAATGCTTGCAGTTCGGTGGACAAGGACGACGTGAAAGCGCATCGGCATTACCGTGGATTCTTCCTCTTCGATGAACAATCTCGAAATCGTAGGATTCGAGCCTTTCGATCCATCTGGCTACTTGGCCTTCGGGGTTCTTAAACTGAAGTAGCCATTTAAGCGATGCGTGATCCGTTCGAAGAAGGAACTTTTGACCATAGAGGTATTTGTGAAAATGTTTTGTTGCTTCTACTATGGCTAGTAGCTCTCGGCGAGTTACGCAATAGTTCCTTTCTGATTTTGAGAGTACTCGGCTGTAGTAAGATAGCACTCTCTCCTGCCCATCGATCTCTTGTGATAGTACTGCTCCGATACCGACATTGCTGGCGTAAGTGTCTATGATGAAACCATGACCTGGTTTTGGATACGCCAGAACTGGGGAGTCGTAGAGTTGGTCTTTTATCCTCTCGAATGCTTCCTGGCACTGTTGACTCCATGTAAATGGCTTCCCTTTTTCTGTTAACTGATGCAGATATTTCGCCGTGTTAGCAAAGTCTTTTACAAATCGTCGGTAATATGTCGCTAAGCCTAGGAAGCTGCGCAACTGGTGTTTATCACTCGGAGTAGGCCAATTTTTCACCGCCAGTATCTTCTCCGGATCTGTCTTTACGCCATCAGCTGAAACGATGTGACCCAAGTACTTGACTTCTGCACTAAACAAAGTGCACTTTTTTGGACTCAGCTTTAATTTTGCCGCTCGCAGTCGCTGGAAGACTTCCTGTAGATTTTTCAGATGTTCCTTGAATGTTCTGCCGATAACGATCACATCATCCAGGTAAACGAGACAAGTTTTCCAACTCAGGCCACGCAAAACGAATTCCATTAGTCTTTCAAACGTAGCTGGAGCATTGCACAAGCCAAATGGCATTACGATGAATTGCCACAGTCCACTGCCGACAGAGAATGTTGTTTTCTCTCTATCTTTTTCATCTATCTCCACTTGCCAGTAACCACTCTTCAGATCCAACGTTGAGAACCATTTAGCATCAGTAGGGTGTCCATGATATCGTCGATTCTTGGTAGTGGATATCTATCCTTTTTCGTAACATCATTCAGTCACCTGTAGTCCACACAAAAACAGGTACTGCCGTCCTTCTTCTTTACCAGCACTACTGGCGATATCCACGGGCTCTTTGATTCTTCGATGATTCCCTGATGCTCCATAGTTTTGACCATTGAATTGACTTCTCCTTGTTTCGCTAATGGTACTCTTCTTGGAGGTTGACGTATCGGTGTAGCACTTCCGGTATCTATACGATGTTTCACTAAGTTTGTTCTGCCATAGTCGTCATCACCGGTGGAAAAGACGTCGCTGAATCCTTCGATTAGATCTACTGCTTGCTTGTGTTGTTCTCCTCTAAGGTTGCTTGACTGAAGAAGTGTTGATGTTACATTGTCCTTCCTTCTTGGCTTAATTTTAGAGGGTACGTCATGTGGTTCTGCCTTGTCGATACTCGTCACCGCCGATATTGGTTCACAGCTGCCAATTACATCTCCTTTCTTTACGCTGGTAGTGCTATCCGCAACGTTCAGGACTCTTATTGGTACCATCATCTTCTCATTCCTTTTTATGAGCGTTTTTCCTAGTATTAGACTTCGTAATGCAGGTGTCGTTTCC
The DNA here is from genome assembly GCA_963669355.1 of Chorisops tibialis. Taxonomy (NCBI): domain Eukaryota; kingdom Metazoa; phylum Arthropoda; class Insecta; order Diptera; family Stratiomyidae; genus Chorisops; species Chorisops tibialis. The sequence goes on along the minus strand of OY770263.1, from coordinate 161,205,673 downwards.
GGTTCTATGAGGTAGAATCGGTGGTTCCCGGGATCACCATCGAGCTCTATCCAAATAACATTCTCGGATGACTTTGGTATATCCGCATCTTCGCACAATACAACTCGTAGCTTTGTTGTGTTGGAGGATGTTATTTCCATCGGGATTTCAATATTCCGCCACTTCATTATTCGTTGTCCTAAGTCCAGCTGGATACCGTGTGGTTTAAGAAAATCCATTCCAAGGATACACTCATCGGTAATGTCAGCTACCACGAATACATGCGAGAAGGTCAAATCCCCAAGCTGTATGTCACGAGCTATTTCTCCATGGACCGTTGTAGTTTCTCCTGTAGCAGTGCGAAGTGCGTACTTCTTGGTGTTGTGAAGCCAAGTACGATCTACAAGGTCAGATCTTAGCACTGACCGTGTTGCGCCTGTGTCGACTGTTATGATGCAGTTTAATTTGCCGACTCGACCACTCATACATAAGTCGTTTTCACAACGATGTAGTCGAGAAACTGCGATGATGGTTCCGGGGGCGTCGATTCTACCAGCCAACTTCTGCCCCATGAAGTTGGCCTTTAGTCGTTTCCCGGACTGTCATTGGGCGGAGCGTGCTCTCGTGACGGTTCGCCCCTTCCTCCCCTTTGTTTAGCAGCGCAGCCGGAACAGTAGTTGGTCGCTTTTCTGGGTTTGCGGCAGTCGCGTCTTAAGTGTCCTGCCTGTCCACAATTCCAGCATCGGGGAGCACCAGATCCTTCGCTCCGCTTGGTGTACTCGGCTTTCTGGCACACACATTCTTCTACTATTTCTCGAATTCGATAGTTACTCCGCGAGCTTTGCTTGGCAGCTTCGAACGTCAGCCCATATACTAAGGCTTCGCCAATCGTTTTCTTACCTGCCAGTTTTAACGCTTGTTGCAGCTCTCTGTCCTGTTCAGCATTGTTAAATGCGAAAACAGCTGTATCGTTTCGTTGCTCTGTTTGCGCATTAGGCAGCGATAATAGTGTGAGTCGTTCAATATCGCGTGCCAGCTCTTGAAGTGTTTCACCATTCTTTTGATTCGGTTGTACAGTTGCGTTTTGTAAATCTCTCGCATGTGGTCACTGCCATAATGAAGATCCAATGTCTGGACTAACGTTGAAAAATCTTGTTGTTGCTCCTGCGGAATCGTTTGAAGAACCTCTGCTGGTGGACCTCTTAGCGCCAATATAAGAGCTGTTCCCCGTTCCAGATCATTCCAATGGTTGTTTCTTGCGGCGGCCTCAAATTGGGTCTTATAAATAGCCCACGGTGTTTGTCCATCGAAGATTGGAGCCTTGAGACCCTTGTGCGCAACATGTTCTGTCTTGATGACGCCAGTCGCCTTCACGTTATCGAAGTCTCTTTTTAGGCGTTCGACTTCTTCTGCAATTTCGGATGTCTTTTCCGTAATTTGTTCTTCGAAGATTCGAAGTTTCTTCTCAACGTTTTCTTCTATGGCCTTACCCATGGTGTCTATTTTATTATTTTGCAGCTCCAATTTTTGGTTAAGGTCCTTTGAAGTCTGGTCTAATTTCCCTAGTTTCTGATTAATGTCCGTTGTCATAGCTGATTGTTGCTCTAATTTCTGATTAATGTCCGCAGATTGTTGTTTAATGTCGGCTGATTGTTGCTCCAATTTGTTCATCATTTGTTGCATTAACTGTGTTAAGGCATCCGATGTACCGGAGCACTCCTCTTTACGAGCTTCTTCGATTTGGAACTCAAAAGTATCTGCATCTTCACTCTCAGCTAGCAGTGTCTCGATCATACGGTTGACAAGTTCAGACTTGCTCCCTGTCGTAGGTAACTCGCGTCTACTGAGCTCTTCCTTCAGCTCCGTTACTTTTAAGTCCTTTAAATAACGCGGCATTTTCACTACCGATTATTTCCGCGATTCGAATTCACAAAATTTACGTCACTGCTCACTAAATCACTCGGGAATATTCGATTTCACAAAATTTTCACTGTCCGTTCGAGAATTTTAGTTCCGCGATTTTACTTCGCTAACTAAAGTCACTGTTCACTAGAGCACTCGAGAATATTCGATTTCACAAAATTCTCACTGTCCGTTCGAGAATTTTAGTTTCACTTTTTCGCTCTCAAAAAATTATCCGTTCGAGAATTTTAATTTCGCTCGCGTTTTTTAACCCGAATTTATCTTTGAAATCCCACTCTTCTGACACCAATTTTTGCGAGCAAGAGGTTCGCCGATTTCAAGAAAAACACAATTCGTTTAAAAACAATGAATAATTTATTCAATCGCACTTTTATTAATTTCTTGATCACTTTTAATTAATTCGCACTATATTCGCCGATTTGGCAATGCCGTCGATCTTATTCTTTCGCTTACTTGTACCGGTTCGCGTTCTTCCACCGATAGGTGTCGCCGAATGACTAACTCTGTTGTCTGAAAGTTGGCGGATATTTATACTCCAGACAGATGTCGTTGTGTGTGTGTGTCTCGGCTATTCTAGATTGCGTACATTATGGAGTTTAGTAGAAGTGTCTGGAAACATGTTTATAGCGTTTTACATGTTGATGGACTTTTCTCGGTGTTTCTTGCAACATCCAAATTGCGTGATTGCAAGATCTATAACAATATAATAAAACGTATTTTGATAAAAACATAAGCCCCCATATAAATGCAAATTAAGTGATTATGTAATGGTGAGAAACGTTTCAACTATACCAGGAATCAACAAAAAATTGTTACCATAGTATCGAGGGATATATCAAGTTGTTGAGATCTTCCAAAATGATAGATATCTTATTAAAGATTTAGAAGGACTGCAGGTATCAAGAATACCTTATAAAGGTGTATGTTCTCCGGCAAACATGAAATCGTAATTATCAGATGTAGATATAGAATAAAATAACGGTTTAAATAATAATTCAATTAATGAAAGTTCATTAAATATGTTTTAAAGAAAGAAATTCTGCTCGCATTATTATTTTCAGAAAAAATATGTGTTTTTAGTATAAGTTTATATATTAAGTTTTCGAAAAAATACTTAAAAAATTAGACATTCATTCAAATATAGTTAATTTTTATACTCAACTTGTGAATTGTTGTAAATTTTTACTCTCTTTTATTCTCGCAATTATCAGAAACGTTTACTTGTTTATAATTGTTATAGCCAAGAAAAAAAATTCGATATAATTTTATTAAAGCTAACCTCTAAACGTGATATAGTATCTATAATACTCTCGAAACAGCAAATTATTTATAATAAAATTAAATTCTAAATTTTTTATACATATAAATTTTGTATCAAGTCGGTGGAGTGGGTGGATTCGAATAATTTCTATACCCTAGATTGAAATCATTATTGAAATAATATATTCAAAATTTCAGATCCAAAGCTTTTATACTTTTTAAAAAAATCCGTTTATTATAAAATTCTGAAATTGAGGTATTTTGAAAGAGACAAGGTAGAAGGGAGGAAGTGATTTGGCCCATTCACGAACTTGATCTATCTTTTTCGTCGAAAATGACGTGATCGAAATTTGAACTATCTAGCTCACCGCATTCTCGAGCTACAAAAGACATGGACGAACGGACAGGCGGATAGACGAACAGACGGAAGAACAAACTGATGGACGGACTGAAATCCGGCTTTAAGATTTTTGAGTGATAATATGAACTTCTGTATCATTCATTTTTTTCTCCGAACCTTATTTAAGCTTTGTAGCAAACTCTCAGATCTCATCTAGTGTATAATTAAAGTTAGGAATTATTCAAAAAATTAAACACCTTTGGTCAAATACTAAACTATTTATACTAAAATTTACTGCCATCTCCTCTCAGTACAAGACTACTAATAGCATTTAAATTAATTTTAAATATGTCGAGAAAATTACATCAAGTATATAGTTGCCAATTTGATCCGATTGGGATTCATGTGAAATAAGCCATGTAATTTCGTTGTTCGAGATGGAACACGTAAGTTTATCAGTTGTAAGAGCGTTAACTAAATTATGTAGTAGTTTAAATAAAATAAACTATTTGCAAGTTGGGCGCTACTTTATTACTCTTGCGACAAGTTAAGGATATATAGGTTAGGGTTGACATTTCTAAGTGAATAGGAGTTCTAGGGCAGGGCTGTAAAGTATAAAACACTTCAATACGATTACGATCAATAGTTCTAGTGTATCTAATAAAGATTTCATTTGATTATTTATGTAAGTTTTGGTTTGAAAGGAGAGAGCGTAGTTAGAATTCCTATCGGTGTATTTTATAAGCACGAGAGCAGAAGTCATTTGTTTGGGAGGGAGTAAAGGGAGTGAGGGAGTCACAAAATGTGTGATGCAGATTTATCAAGTTTCTCTTGAAAGGTGTAATTTTCACCTATTATTAGACAAGAATGTGGTAAAAAGGAAACTGGTCAAAGTCCACTTTTAAATTTTTCAGTAATTATTCGTTTGACTTTGCTCGAAACTTTGTGGCAAAGTTATAGTACTCTCAGAATTTATCTAGAGTCTAAAAATGTGCATGCGCGACACCCGGTAGAAGTGAAACTTCTATATGCTTTCATTGATATAAAGGTATGATTGGTTTAATTCGGCTAATTTAAATTATTACCGTCTCTTTGGAACTTCTTTAAATTAACCTCAAATGTAATTTAAATATACTACCTAAATATTTAAATACACTGCCTGTTTGGACTATAGACGATATCCTTACTCTGGTGATATTTCTACGAACTTTAGGGTTGTATTGTAGTTGTGAGCTCACTAAAAATGCTGTTGCATGCTCCCTCTTCTCATTTTCTAACCAACGCTTACCTGTAGGTTCAGCGCTGGCTGAGCGACCTTCACGATTACATGCTTTAAGATTTGCGAATATTTCAACACGTTGCTGCAAATCACAAAGCTCCTTGCAACAGGAAAGTTTGCAAGCCATCGCAGATACATTAAACGGAACAATTTTTTCTCTAATAAATTTAGGTGTAGGCTGTAGGAGGGTGGTTTCGTTGAACCACAATGTACTTGGGCCATCTAGTTGTTCTCTACTCACCCTATTTATTATAAGATGAATTTTATTCCTCCTGTGCTAGCTACTTGGTTCGATTTGCGAACCAAAGTCAGCTCGAATATTTAACGTTTCCGAGGTCGTCTAGTTTTGAGAAGAATTTAGAGCCTAAACAAAGGAGACGACTTTGGAGATTAGTTGACAGTGACAAAGATAATTTCCGATAATCTAGTAATTTGCCGTAGACCAGAACCCACAGACCAAAGTTCAACGGAAACATTCAAGACGCTAAACTGTCAAATGTAATTGAAATGTTTTGTCTGTTATATGTTATAAATGGCGACAAGTCAATAGCTAAACATAAAAATACGTTTTTTGAAATTTATCTCTGTTTGTCTGTCAGTAAGCTAGGGTGTAGCCTAGTAGGGAGCGTGTTGGTCTACAATGCCGGTCGACGCATAATTCCAGCACACTGCCTGCTTGGGTGTACTCTGATCACCTCAATCTACGAAAATGAAAAATTCGAAGATTGGTTGTGAGAAGGTTTAACAACCCTTCCACAATAAATAATGAAAAATGCTAAGGAGCCTGAAGGTCAGGAGGCCAAGGCCCGATTTGAGCTGTAGTGCCATTGTAGATGAAGAGTCTGTCAGTATATCCGCATTTAACTAAAGAACGGCTGAAACGATTCTAATCCAACTTTCACAGTTAGTTGGGTATGCTTAAAGCAATAATCTGCCTTTGGTTTTACTTTAATACTCCACGCCTTATGTTACATACCAAACAAATGTCACGATTTCACCATATGAAAACATTTTTTTTTTTTTTTTTAATAAAATCGTTGTGCCTTGATTTGGTTGTGGTAAAACGGAGCAAGATTATTCAGATTCTCCTTCCTCTCCTTCAAACACCCTTTCAAAATGCGTCATTTTCAGAGGTTTTTTGTTTATAATTTTCTTGGATTGTGTTAAAGTTATTCCCCAAAAATTTGGTATATGACGCCTTAGTAATATTTAGGTGGGAATAATCCAAATTCTCCACGCACTGTACCAGCTCCCATGTAAATGTTATAATTTAATTCATTCATTCAACTTTTTTTTTTAATGCAACCATTGTGTTTTGATTTACTGGCACTATAGCCCAAATTGGGCTGGGACCTCCTGACCTTCAAGTTCATTAACACTCTCATTACTCTTTACGGAAAGATGATTGTTAGCCCTTCCCACAATCCTCTATCTACGAATTATTCATTTTTGTAGATTGAAGTGACCGAGGTATACCCAAGCAGACAGTTTGTTGTAATTATACATCGATCGGAATTTGAATTCACACACCTTTGCATTGTAAACCAACACGCTACCAACTAGGCTACAAGTTAATAATATTTATATATTATTTTTAAAAAAAATATTTATTTCAGGAGTGAAACTCTGATACTTTACAATGTTGGCTATAGAATAAATTTACAATATTGAAGAAATACTTAATTTTCTAAAACTGCTGACCCGAATTCCTAGCTCAACATATATACAGGTGGATTTATTTTACAGGTGGATTTCTTTGAATTTTGTCAACAATTTTGTTAACTTGCATCCTATATTGGCAACTATTGTGGCGATCAAATTAAATATTAATTGAATTCTCAACCTATTTTAGCCCATACGTTACCAGGCCCGTGCACTGGAATTTCCTAAAGAGATAAAGAGGGCCCGTGCATAGTAGGCGTAAATTCACCATAAATAAAAATAAACTGCCAACAAGTCGGGCGAAACTTTATTATTCTTGGGACAAGTTGCGGATGAGTGGAATGTCAAGGGGGTAGAGGAGGAAGGCGAATCGTAAAACTTGTGATGCAATTTTCTTTCTTTTCTGTTGTAAGGTGCTCGTACAAAATTTCAAGTTCGTAGCTTTTAATTTGTTGGTTATTAGTTAATTTAATGAAATTGGTTGAAATCATACTTTTGTATGGGAGGCGGTAGAAGAGCAAGCGCGATTTCAAAAACTTTTAACGTAAATTCATTTCAATTATTTTTGTAAGTTTTTATGCAATATTTCAAATTGATAGCTTTTAATAGTTATGTGATAATTGATTTCTTAAAAATGGTCGAAAAAATAATTTTGTATGGGAGGGGGTAGAAGTTTAAAAGGTTTTCGACCAGTTAATATTTCGTATATTTAGGGATTTTTTTAAATGAATTTCGCAAAATTTTCAAGTTTCTACCTTAAAATTTCTCTTAAAAATGTTCAGTTTATGTGTTTTTTTCAATGCACAACACCCTTGTGCACGTTAGACCGGGGGGTCGGTTTATAACAATTATGAATCAAGTTATTATTATTTTTTTATGTAAATCAAATAGACGTATTAACCATTACGTAGTTCTATAATCTGACAAATTTTCGATTTGATACCTGTACTTGTTTTTAGATGTAAGGATTTGTAATTTTGAAAAGTGCGCCATTTTTGAAATGCTGCCCATTTCTCCCCACTACTATTATTTCAACATGTTTGTATTTTCCTATTATAGCTTAATATACGTTTCAAGTTTCAATTACATAGCTTGAGAGATAGTTGAGATATTCATTTTTGAGTTTTTTTCTTGCGTGCACCCCCTGACCCTCCCCCTTACAATAATTAGCCACTCTCTAAGCTGATTCCGATGGAACTATATGTTACCTTAATGGTCCCAAAATATAAATTTCTTACGATAAGTAATTTCAAAGATATAATCATTTGTACAAACAATTCGGCCGACAACTTGTTTTTAGCCCGCCCTTTTCGGACGCCAATGGATAAAAAAATTAAATTATTTTTAAAGTTTGTCCCACAACTTTCTCTATATCTTGCCTGATTTTCAACCATATCTGCATTGGTGGTGGAGATATTAGCAAGTGTAGTTTTCGACTTTTTCCCTCCTCCCGACTCCCCCTTCCCCCTAACAACCCCATTAAAATTTAGAAAATGGAGCTCACTTACCCAGTCAACAATCCATCCAAAAACGAACATTCTACCTTTAATGGTCTCGGAGATATGAGTTCATATGTACGGCGCAAGGGGGTAGTTGTAGTATGAGGTTTTACCAATTCCTGCAGCTATCTTTGGAGTTAGCGACTCCACGGACCTGAGCTAACTATCCACCTCTGGGATGGGGGCTGTAGAATTCACCCACAGCCAGTCCTGCTTGCCCTAAAAATGCCAAATGGACACTCACTGGATCATGGGCTTATCACCCGTGATCTAAATGATACGAGAAACGGATACATTGCCTCGGATACGGACTGATTCTACGGTAACGACTTTTGGCATTCGAAAACGGACTATGATTGGCTTCTGGAACGTTCGAACATTGAATGACGGGGGAAGACCTGGGGTTACTCGGTCCTTGCACCGCCAATCAGTGATCGACCGTGAAATGAAGCACTATAACATCCAAATCTTGGGCTTGAGCGAGGTCAGGTGGACAGGATCAGGAGAAGGACGAACCCCTAGCGGAAACACTATTCTGTACATTGGCCCTGAAAGTGAAGCCAGAAATGGCGTGGCGTTCGTCCTTACGCCGAGAGCGAGAAACAGTCTCATTAGCTGGGAACCAATCCCGGATAGAGGAGCCTTATAGCCAACTGAGTGCCACCTTCGAACGTGTTCCAAGAGGTGATATTATTATCATCTCGGGAGATATGAACGCCCAGGTTGGATCAGACAACACTGGACTAGAACACGTCATGGGGAGGCATGGTGACCCTTGGGTCGACGCTTCACGACCTTGGATTAAGAGACCCGAAAACGGCGAATTATTTGTGGAGTTTTGTAGTACTCGGCAAATGGTCATCGGAGGGACCCTTTTTCCACACAAGAGTCATCATAAAACATCTTGGGTTTCCCCTGATGGTGTTACTCAGAACCAGATCGACCATTTGGCTATAATTCGCCAATGGAGAAGATGTCTCCTCGATGTGCGAGCGAAACGTGGAGCTGACGTGGGGAGCGATCACCACTTGATGGTTGCCTGCTTGAGATTGTGTACAGCAGCTATCCGACGACCACAAATTCATCAAATGAAGCGAGAGCTTAATTTGGATAAACTCGGAGATCCCAACAAAAAACTCGAATACACCACCATTCTACGCGAAAAGTCATCCACATTGGGTGAACATGAAATGCGCACACTGGACGCCACTTGAGAGGCAACCAGAAACACTTTTCTAACTAGTGCTGAAGAATCTGTGGGATATGCGCAAAGCGGTGAGAAACCCTGGATGTCGCAAAACACATGGGACAAGGTTGGCAATCGGAAAAAAGCCAAATTAGCAATCATCTCTCAACCCGATGTCAACCAACGAACGCCCGACTTGAGGCAGAACTACCGCGATGCTCATATACAGCTTAAAAAGGCTGTTAGACGCGACAAGAGAAAGGCCATTGAAGATCTGGCAAACAAGGCAGAATCTGCGGCCTACCTTGGGGATATGGGTTCACTATTTAAAATCATGAAACAGTTGACGAACAGGAATTTCACCGCCAACCGCCTGGTGAGAGATGTCAACCGAACTCTCCTTAATATGAGTGAACACCTGTTGCGACGATGGAAGGAATACTTCTCTGATATTTTAAACATCTTGTCAGATGAATATATTCCGGAAACAGAACAACTTCCAAACATCCAACCGCAACAATCCTCTATTAGGGACGATCCCCCAGATAAGGAAGAGATAGTTTTCGCCATTCGGTCAATGGTGGGAAGGAAAGCTCCAGGTATAGACGGACTACCAACCGAACTCCTCAAAGCGGACCCGGAAATAACAGCCGATATACTCCTCACACTCTTCACTAAGGTGTGGAATGATGGAAGATATCCGACTGAATGGAAGGAGGGCGTCATTGTGAAAATTCCGAAAAAGGGCGACCTTCGGGATTGTGGCAATTGGCGTGGTATATGTCTACTTACTGCCGTATCAAAAATTATGGCTAAGGTAATTCTCAATAGGATTAGTTATGTCGTCGAGAGCACTCTCGAAGTTTATCAGGCTGGATTCCGTAAAGGGTCGTCTTGTACCGACCACACAAATACCCTACGGATAATATTAGAGCAGTCAGCCGAAATGGGTTCGCCACTACATCTCATGTTTGTGGACTTCGAGAAGGCTTTCGACAGCGTTAAGCGAGATTACATATGGAATGCTTTGCCTAGGAGAGGTATTCCAGATAAGGTCATAGCTATGATTAAAGAATCCTACGAAGATGCAAGGTGTCGCGTCTTGCATAGAGGAGAGCTGTCCGAGAGCTTTCCTGTGCGAACGGGTGTCAGACAAGGCTGCATATTACCACCAGCCCTGTTTCTGGTGGTAATAAATGACATCTTGAAAGATGCACTGGAAGGTGGGGAAGGTAAAGGTTTCAATGGAGACTATTTAACATCTTAAGTCACCTTGATTATGCTGATGATGTGTGTTTGCTTGCACATACCCGTTCGGACTTAGAGTCAAATGTTCGCTCGTTGCATTCTAAATGCAAAGAGGCGGGACTGAAAATAAATGTGCGTAAAACCAAGTACATGCACATGGGTTCGAACGCAAGCACACCGATTGTTCTTAATGGACAGGATGTATAAGAGGTGCAAGATTTTTGCTATCTCGGAAGCATTGTCAGCATGGACGGCGGAGCCGAAAAGGATGTTGAGGCTCGGCTAAATAAAGCTCGTCAGGCCTTCGGTATCCTTTCCCCTTTCTGGAGGTTAAGAGAGATCTCCCTTCGCACGAAGCTACGAGTTTTTGACGCATGCGTCAAATCCGTGTTGTTATATGGTTGTACTACGTGGAAAGTGACCGTTCGACTCACCAAGAAACTACAGACTTTCGTAAACTAATGCCTCCGGCGCATTTTAGGAATATTCTGGCCAGAAGTAATCTCCAACGACGAACTTTGGAGTACAACTCGCCAGACTAAAATAGGTATTGAGATTCAACGGCGAAAGTGGCAGTAGATCGGTCATACTTTGAGAAAACCAGAGCGAAACATCGCAAAACAGGCTCTGGATTATAATCCTCAAGGAAGGCGTCGGGTTGGTCGACCATGTAACACATGGAAGCGAGCAGTTGAGCAGGAGGCCAGAGGAATAAACAAGTCCTGGCAACAGCTTAAAGCCGATGCTCAGGATCGCGCCTTGTGGAAGAGAGCTGTTTCTGTCCTATGCCCCTATAGGGGGTCTTAACAGGAATTTGATTGATGTACGGCGGACGGCGTACGGCGGGACTGATTTTTTTTTTTGCATTTTTATCTAATTTAGTCATGAAACGCGAAAAAAAAATTACTGGGTAGCAAATTTTTTTTTTCTTGTGTCGATCACAATACTTCATTATTAGAATAATAAAGTAATTGGTGCAGCTCTATGTAACACGCTCAATACCTACTGATTTCTCCAATTTAATAACTTAAGCTTGTAATTCCAACAAAACACAAAGTATTGTGTACAAAGAGACATTAAAATAAACAGATTATATTTCCATAAATGTACTTATTTATAATCACATTCTCAAAAATTGCGTATTATTACGATTCTTACACGGATGTCTAGGTAGGTAATAACATTATTTTTCTAATCGAGGAACCTTTATCTAGATTGTACTGCTCAAATGGAGAACTGATATACATATAGCTGACATCTAGTTTTTGCAGTTTATTTCCCCGAATTATCGGAATAATATTGGTACAAATGTGAATCAACACACACATCTGTGCACGATGACAGCGAAATACTGTCTTAGACTTAATAGTATTATTATATTTAAACATAACAGGGCTACGATTCCGCGTAAAGCGCAATCTTACGATACTCTAGATGAAATAGAATTTTTTGTGATCCCAAGAAGTTTTGTATGGGGAGCGTTAGAAGGGGTGATAGTATTGAACTATTTTTCTCCCCATCATGCTAAAGTAGCTATAAAAATGTTTTATACAAAATACTTACTCCAAAAATTGAATAAGAGCTGAGAAAATTAGTGTGTTAGAATTAGTGAAAATGTGCAGTTTGTTTTGTTGTTTGTCATAAATGTTGTCATCTCAGATGTCACATCGATGCTTAATACCCTTGATACATCTAAAGGTATGGGACTCGATGGTATTCCATCACTGTTTCTGTTCAACTGTCGTCAGTTTTTGGCGTTACCCATCACGATTATTTTTATTATATTATTATTATTTATCTTTACGTTCGGATCTTTTTCCTGAATTGTGGAAGACTTCTTTTGTTATACCAATTCATAAGTCCAGTGATAAATGCAATGTTCACAATTACAAACCCATTTCAATACAATCGACCCTAACCAAAATTTTTGATGCAATCGTCACGAACAAATTAACACCATTGCTGAGAAGCTTTATTACCCCTCACCAACATGGTTTTCAAAAACGGAAGTCTACAATGACTAATCTCTTGCCTTATGTTGAGACTATTATCCATGCAATGGAGTCTAGTTCCCAGGTCAACGCAATCTACACCGACTTCTCAAAAGCCTTCGACAAAAGTTGATCACTGCCTATTCGTTTCGAAGCTTCACGCCTTAGGCATCTCTGGCGATCTTCTGAGTTGGATACATGATTTATTCCATGATCGCTACAGTATTGTAAATATAAAATCTGTTCACTCGGAACCTTTTCTCGTGACATCAGGAGTACCACAAGGATCGCATTTAGGGCTTCTGCTCTTTCTTGTTTTTATTAATGATATATCTAATATATTCGTAAAAGTAAATTTTTTGTTATTCGCGGATGATCTTAAAATTTATAAAATTATAAACACTGTACACGATTGTACAATTGTTCAAAATAATCTTAATAACCTGTATGATTGGTGTATCACAAATCGTCTTCCATTGAAAATTTCAAAGTGTATTATATTGCGTTCAGCAGACGTCGTGAGCGGGTCAATATTACCATAACTATTACCTTAATACTTACGAGTTACCAGTGGTTGATGTTGTCAAGGACTTGGGTCTATTACTTGAAATTTCGAAATATTAAGAAATTGATTTGTCTTTGAAACTATTTAAGCTATCAAATTGAAATTTGGGTCGAAGTATTATGATGTAGTTGTCATTAATATGACGGAATATTGATCCGATCCCCTCACTCCTTACTCCCATACAAATTGACAATTTTGAAACTAGTAAAGCTGAAAAAACGGAATTTTGCCAGAATTAATTCTACTATAACGCAATTAGTTTTAAAAAGAATTATCAACTTCACCTCACTCCTTCTACCCCCTCCTATACAAATTTCACGAAATTTTGAAATTTAAATTAAATTATTTTTCTTCGAAACTGTTAAAGCTATCAACTTGATATTTTGTAAAAAGTATAAAAATAGGAATATCAATAACGCGAAAAAAAATTGTTTTGATCCGTACGCTCCTTCTACCCCCTCCCATACAAATGTATATTTTTTGTTAAATGCATTATATCGATTTCCATTAAAAATGAAAAAAAATACAAACTTAAAATTTTGTCAGATTTTCTTTTTTAATAATTGCAATAAATGTTGGAAAAAATTATCATCCCCGCTTCACTCCTTCTACCCCCTCCTAAATAAATATCTGTATAATAAATTCAAGAAAAGCATTTTTCCTTCGAATATATGAGAGCTATCGACTTTGAAATTGAATCAACACATGGTGATAAGAATGATGATAAGCAGTTTCAAAATCATCTTAAACGATCCACTTCCTCTGTCACCTCCCATACAAATGCCCCAATTTCAGAAAAACTATGTCCAATTTCTTAAAAAATAATGAAAACAAAAACTTTGAATTCAGAAAAAAACATTTTGCATGCCATGTTCGGTGTATACATATACGAAAAATACGAACCTCTCGCTCTATTTCTATTACCTCCCATATACTATTCGAAAGAGTTTGAGATGACATATTTTCTGGTATATTAAAGTCATTCCCATTTCATCTAGAGTATCATAATTTTGTTTTGTTTTTATTTATATTTTCGATTGGGATATAATTAAAACCCTTTCAAAAACATTTGTTTTAATATTATAGAGCACAATCTACAAAAGCTTATTTGTGATCTCAGATATGGTCTTAAAAATTAGGTCAAACAAATATATCATCCAAAATTCCAATAATCATTGTCCCACAACTTTTAGAACATACTCTTAATATCAACGAAAATTCCACAAATGCGAATCGATTAGTGTACAAAAAAAGATATATTTTGTAATATATATATATATAATCATTCCAATAAATATAATCATTCCAAAGACCAATAGCGCCATTCGTCCCCGGCATCTTGAATTACAATTCAAACTAAAGACTTAAGACTGTAACCCGAAGAATTGCACTGAAATACAAAAATTTCCATCAAACCCGAAGGAAAATTAAAGATAATTGCTTTGAAAAAACAAAAAAAAACCACATTTTTTGCAAGACCGGTACAGTACCGGAGCCCACTTTGATAACATTTTTATGCCGGCTAATGATAAAGTAGTTAAACATTGCGGCAATTATTCAAGAAATGCTCCAGTGCTACTTCCCATTTTTCTTCCGTCTTCGCCGGGATGTTTCTGGCCTGGTTGCTTCTGCTTCTGTCGCCGCGTACTTCTTAAAATTCTTTTGCAGCGAACTACTAGTGGGCTCTGATACAGCATCGTTTCTGCTAGGCAATTTTTCTTCTTCTTAGGCTTCATCATTTGCAGATTTTATAATCGAAGACACTGAGCCAGGGCTGGCACTGGACACTAGCCTATTGCATAGGTGCTCGTATACGAGTATGAGTCTTTTCTAGTTAGTTCGAATGTCCATTATGAGCTCAAATGAATATTACGTGTTCGACGCCAATACCATCGGAAGGGCTAGAGTCTAATGAAGCAGCGGGCACATGCTCCGATCCGCGGCATATACAATCGCCGTATCAACTTCTTGTGCTGTGCGGTCCATCGCGGCTCAATGAGATCGCTTTTTCCACTCTCTTGTTATACGAATTATACGCTGATGCTAACACACCCATTCCTCCTAAGTTTTGCACTATTCGAGAAGTACTCTATTCCGGATTAGCTCTACTCTAGATAATACGATATTTTTACCTTTAAGAGTTACGAGTATCTACCACGATTGTGCGGCTGAAGAGATACTTTTCCAATACGGGGACATGGGGGAAAAAGTACCTTTAAAGTAAGATTTTTTTTTATGAAATTGGTCATGTTAAATGATACATACTTGGATGCTGTCTTTAGTAAACATCTAACGTTTGATGGGTGCAGATCGCAAATGTTACCTATTTATCTTGTAGTTATTAATTTTTTTTTAAATCAATGTTATGTTACTATACTTGATGTATGCAAATCATTTTGAAAATTCGCGATCGTGGGTTTTAATTGTGATTCAATAAAGGTGATGTGATTTGGAATTTATCTTTTAATAAATGAAAGATTCAAAAGCATTTTCAACACAAAAAAATTAGAAGTGATTGTTATGGTGAAAAATTTGAAGATTTTTTATTGAGAAGTGGTCTGTTTTTTATCCTACATATTTGGGTTAGAATACGAGAATGGTAAAATTTAAAGCATATTTTCTTCATTTTGGTAAGTTTGTGACATTAATAATGCAATATTTAGGTTTAAAGTTGGGTCAGTAAAATCAAATAATTTGGCCACTTTTTGAAATTTTAAAGATTCGAAAAATTTACCATTTTCATATATATATGGTTTAAGTAATGCTTGAAACAATAATAATATGCAGAATAATATAATGCGAATTACTTTCGAGCTATTAGTAAAATAATTTAATTAATTAATAATTTTTTTTATGGCTTATATTATCATTAATGGCTAATACCAAAGAATCTAAACGGTTAAAGAGCAAAAATTTACTTTAATTACCGGAACAAAAATTCGTAATAAAAAACTATTATTTTACTTTATTATTTTAATAATAAAGTATTGTAATCGACTTGGAAAAAAAAAATTTGCTACCCTGAAATTTTGTTTTTTCGCGTTTCTTGACTAAATTAGCCTAAAACATAACAGGGCTACGATTGCGCGTAAAGCGCAATCTTACGATACTCTAGATGAAATAGAATTTTTTGTGATCCCAAGAAATTTCGCATGGGAAGTATTAGAAGGGATGACAGCATTGAACTAATTTTTCCCCATTATGCTAAAGTAGCTATAAAAATGGTTTGTACAAAATGCTTACTCCAAAAATTGAATGGGAACTGAAAAAATTAGTGAGTTAGATTTAGTGAAAATGTGCAGTTTGTATGGGAGGTGGTAGAAAGAGTGGGGCGATTAGAGTGATTTTTTTCAGAAATAACTAGGAATATTGTAAAATTGACATCCCTGAAATTTCAGACTAGTGCCATTTATACTTTTCAAGAAAATGGATTTTTTGTGAAGTTGTGAAACTGTGTCATATTGTATGGGAGGGGGTAGAAGCAGTGAAGCTAATCAAATATTTTTTTCTGATCTTAGTGCTAATACTAATTATGTATTTATTACAAAATATGAGCTCAATAAATGTTATATGTTCTGAGAAAATCGTCTTAGAGCATTTCATGAAAAAGTGTAGTTTGTATGGGAGGGGGTGGAAGGAGAGGGAGGAAGCAAATAATTTTTCTACTGTAGATTAAAATTACTATGAAAATAACACATCCGAAAATTCAGACTAATAGCTTTTATACTTTTCGAGTAAATCCGTTTATTGTCAAATTACGAAATTGTGTCATTTTGTATGGGAGGGGGTAGAAGGGGTGAAGCTAATAGTCTAAATTTTTTTGGGCTTACTAACAATTTTAAATAAATATTTGGTGCACAATTTCAGCTCTCTAAATTGTATACGCAATGAGTAAATTGGCTTAGAGTAATTCATGACAAGTACAGTTTGTATGGGAGGTGGTAGAAGGAGGGGAAGGATACGCATAATTTTCGTACGGTAGATTGATATTATCATAAAAGTAACATATTCCAAATTTCAGGCCAATAGCTTTTATACTTTTCGTGCAAATCCGTTTATTGTCAAATTGCGCAATTGTGTCATTTTGTATGGGAGGGGGTAGAAGGGGTGGAGCGATTTGGCCCGTTCACGAACTTGACCTTACTTTTTTGTCAAAAACGACGTGTACAAAATTTGAACTATCTAGCTCAACGCGTTCTCAAGCTAGAGCGCGCACAGAAGGACGGACGGACGGACGGACGGACGAACGGACGGACGGACGGACGGACGGACGGACGGACGGACGGACGGACGGACGGACGGACGGACGGACGGACATCCGGTTTTGAGATTTTTGAGTGATAATATTAATTTCTGTATTCATCATTTTTTTCTCCGAGCCTTATTTCTTGGCGTTATAAACTTTAGAGCAAACTTATAATACTCTCAGATTTCATCTAGAGTATAAAAAGCAAAAAAAAAAATCCGTCTATCTGTACGACGTCCGCCGTACGCCGACGTGTACGCTCAGCGCACATTAACTCCCAAACCCTTCAAGATAGAAAGTTCATTTTTGGAGGGATTGTAGATAATTGCGGATTTCAGGCGGACACCCATTTTGGGGGGCGTATGGGTTCAGGGGGAGGTGGGGGAAGCGCTTAAACCGAAAAATACGAATTCAAATATCTCAACCATGGTTACAGTTAGGAAGTTCAAAATCAACACACATGTAGAGGAGCTTGTGAGACAACTTCTAAAAATAAGTTAATTTTTTTATCCATTGGGGTGCAAAAAGGGGGGGCTAAGAACCAATTGTCGGCCGAATTTTTTTTTCAAATGATTATATCTTCGAAATGAATTACCATAAAAAATTGAAATTTTGGGACCATTAAGATGGCATACAGATCTACTAGAAACAGTTTAGATAAAAGCTAAATATTGTAAGGGGGAGGGTCAGGGGGGGTGCAAGGAAAAACACTTAAAACCCAATATCTCGGCTATTTGTTAAGTTATGTAATTCAGTCTTAGAATTTATATTAAGCAAACTAAAAAAATACGAGAAAAATATAATATTTGGACAGAATAGTACTGGAAGGAAATGGGGATCATATAAAAAATGGCGCACTTTTCAAAATTACAAATTCCTTTATCTTAAAAAATAGTACAGATATCAAATTGAAAATTTGTCAGATTGTAGAACTATAAAATAGTTAATTTTGGTAAAAGTTTTAAGTTGGGAGGTGTAAGGGGAGGGAGGTGATAAGCAAAAATGTTGAAAATTTTGAATAATTTTTTTAGGGCTCTGGTGGAAGATACAAAGTTTAAATTTTGCATGTAAATACGTCTATTTGATGTTCATAGAAAAATAATAATAACTTGATCCATAATTGTTATAAACCGACACCCCGGTCTAACGTGCACAAGGTGTTTCATGTGCATTGAAAAAAACACATAAACTGAAAATTTTTGAGTGAAATTTTAAGGTAAAAACTTGAAAATTTGCGAAATGCATTTGAAAAAAATCCCTAAACATTCAAAATATTAACTGGTCGAAAACCTTTATAACTTCTACCCCCTCCCATACAAAATTCTTTTTTCGACCATTTTTAAGAAATCAATTATAACCTAACTATTACAAGCTATCAATTTGAAATTTTGCATAAGAACTTATAAAAATATTTAAAATGAAATTATTTTAAAAGTTTTGAAATCGCACTTGCCCTTCTACCCCCTCTCATACAAAAGTATGATTTTGACCAATTTCATTAAATCAACTAATAACCAACAAATTAAAAGTTACGAACTTCAAATTTTGTACGAGCACCTAGCAACAGAAAAGAAAGAAAACTGCACCACAAGTTTTACGATTCCTTTACCTCCTCTACCCCCTCCCATACAAAATTATTTTTTCGAGCATTTTTAAGAAATCAGTTATAAGCTAACTTTTAAAAGCTATCAATTTAAAATTTTGCGTAAAAACTTATAAAAATAATTCAAATGAGTTGCTTTAAAAATTTTGAAATCGCGTTTGCCCTTCTACCCCCTCCCATACAAAACTATGATTTCGACCAATTTCATTAAATCAACGAATAACCAACAAACTAAAAGCTACGAACTTGAAATTTTATACAAGCACCTTACAAGAGAAGCGAAATAAAATTACATATCAAATTTTACGATTCCCCTACCTTCTCTACCCCCTCCCATACAAACGTTCGGTTTCGTGAATGTAAAATACACCGAATTTTATGAAAATTCTATGCAACTTCGTCTATGAAACACATTCTATACAGAGAATATTGGACGTGATTCAAGCAATTAATTACAAAGCTATTAACATGCACCCACCCTTACTATTACCCCTCCTCCTCCCCTCATAAAAACCCAAACTTGCAGAAACGAATTAAATATTGTTAAATTGATAACAGCCCTGCCCAAGAAATCCCTTTCACTTAGCCTTCTCTAACCACTCTAACCTACATATTGACTTTCCACTCATCTGCAACTTGTTCCAAGAATAATAAAGTTTCGCCCGACTTGTTGGCAGTTTATTTATAATTCCCTTCAGTTTCTGCAAGAAAATGTTCTTATGTAATATTTCTTCCAAAATTTAAATTTCATATTGCAACCTTGTGTCTTGTAAAATTATAACATTTCAGCACCTTGTGCTAAATGGGTTAAGGTCAGTTGATACCAATGCGATAGCGATTAAGAAAGAATACCGTTCAAACTGCGGCGCTAGTGACAAATATTGGTTTTGTTTTCCACATTTCTTTTCTTTTCGATGGCTATCGTACAGCTGAAGTAAAGCGATTAAATTAAGCATGCAGTGATTCAAATGGCCATTGCAAATTAATCGCAACGTGATAAGTTTTATCGTTTTGTTTTATTGACTAATAAATGAGCCGCTCAGTGCACAAATCGATTAACTCCATAAAACAAAAAGTTGAGAAATGCGATGAAATAATGTAAATTGTTTTTTAAAATTCCCTTTATAATATAAATTCAAATATTTATTGTAGAATACATAAATACATATATAGCTTTCATCTAATGGTATATAAAATTAATAAGAAAGAATAGCCAAAAAAGTAATGCCAGTAATGTTATAAATTTCATGTGACTGGTGGAGTTAATCGATTTGGCAACTGAAAAAAGTAATAAAGTTAAATTAGGTATTTAAATTTTTAAGTTTTTTATTACAGAAAAAGTTAGTTATTATATATTTTTATTACAAATTTTCCATAAAAATGAGTGTTTACAGTGCTGTTATAATATATTATTTGTGATTAATTTATCAGCAGTATAAATAATGTCTTCTTCATCAGATGTATGTAAGGACTCGTCATTTCGAATTGTTCTCAAGTTCTTAAAGTAATTATGGTTAACAGGAGGAATGAATTTAAGCAGATCCATCATGTCTCTCCTTTTTTCCCTTGTCACAGTTCTGCCTTTAGGATATAATAAAGGCTGATCTACATTTTTCATACTTTGTGGCCTACCTGCTACAGATTTCCTTATGTTAATTTCGTTAAATTCTAAATCTTCATTATAGTCATATTTGAATTGTATGAGATGGGGTTTGGACCTTTCTAACTTTATGCAGCGTGTTTTAAGCCAATTTACTGGAAACCCTGTAACGGTTGCTTTTCTGTTAATGATTGGATTTTCTAAAGGTTTTGTTGAAAAAAAATCTTGGTGGGTCATTTGGATTAGATTGAATGGTGCTTTCTTTTTGCATGTTTTGATTATATTGTACCAATCATCTGGTGAATAAATGTTTTGAAATTTTTTCGCATGTGACTCAATAATGGCAAAATCTGTGTCATTAGGTAAATAGCTGTGACCACTTACCAAAAATTTCATTTCAATTGACTCAGCTCTTATTTCCGTACTTTGAACAAGTTTCAATAAACTTAAGACAGTTTTAATATTTCTATTTTGCCCGGTACACGAATCAGAATATGTTATTAGTTTTTCAAAGCTTGCAGCATAAGTTTTTATGTACTTTGTTAGACATGATGAAATTTCTTGAGATCCACGAGATCCTTCAGTTTCTGGCCAAACAAACATGTGGCTTATATTTTTACTGAATTCATGACATCCGAAATTATAAACATATAAATGGCGCTTATAATAAGCTACAGATGTGGTCAGTTTAGGAAAGGCTAAAGCTTTTTCTAAGTCGAAAGAAAATACGAAAATTTTTTCTGATGCTGCTATGTGATCGGCAGCCATTTGACTGCGAGCCCGTTCTGACTCTTTTAAGTGGGTTTCCTTTTCAATTTTTGCCGTCTTAATTCCCTCACCGTCTGAAGATTGAATTTTTATTTGCAAAGCGCCACAAGTTTGACACGTATCTTTTGATGGAATGTAAATTAAATTTTGTAGAGAACACATTATAGTAATATTTTTCTTTCACTGGTACTACATTTTCTTTTTCACATTGTGTGACGTATAGTTCGTACATTTTCTTAATATTTAAGTCAGGATTTAAATATTGTCGTCTTGGATTATGAGCTCTGGTGTAGTGACTACTGTAGGCTGGGAATGACTCTATATGTTTGATAACATTTGTGTCATCTATTTTATTGCTTGCAACACAGCCTTTACGCTGATCAACCAAAAAAATAACTTGTTCTACAGAACAACACTTGTATATCCGCCCGTCACTCACCTGATAAGTGTCTTTAAAATATTTTTTGCAAACGGGAATATCAGTTTTGTCTTTTAATATGTAATATGTGCAAGAACGTGATTATTATATATTACCATTAGTAAAAAAAACTCAGAGTTTCGAGTTTGAACGTTCTTTATCGTTGGCGTTTTTGGCAATATTAATTCATACTTCCTTCTTTCATTCTGGTATTTTACTTTAATTTCTTAATAATAAAGTATTGTGATCGACTTGGAAAAAAAAACCCTGAAATTTTGTTTTTTTGCGTTTCGTGCCCAAAATAGCCTAAAAATTAAAAAAAAAAAACATAACAGGACTACCCAATCGTGCGGTAGTCTAGATGATAGAGAATTTTTTTTATTTTAAGAACTTTTGTAGGGGAAGTGGCAGAGGGGATGACGACATTGAACTAATTTTTTCATATTGCTATCAAAATGTTTTATAAAAAATTTAGGATTCAATAATTTAATAGGTACTGAGAACGCCTAATTTTTTTTGGTAAATAATTATTTAGTGCATAATTTTAGCTCGATAAATTTCATACGTACAGAGTAAATTTATTTAGAGTATTTCATAAAAAAGTGCAGTTTGTATGGGAGGTGGTGGAAGAAGGGGAAGGACTCAACTAATTTTTATGCAGCAGTTTGAAATTATTATAAAAGTAATATATTCCAAATTTCAGATCAATAGCTTTCATGCTTTTTGAAAAAATCCGCTTATTTTCGAACTGCGAAATTGTGTCATTTTGTATGGGAGGAGGTAGAAGAGGTGAAACTGAATGTCTAATTTTTTTTGGTCTTACTAATAATTCCAAATAAATATCTAGTGCAAAATTGCAGCTCGCTAAATTTTATACGCACTGAGTAAATTGGTTTAGAGTATTTCATGAAAAAATAGAGTTTGTATGGGAGGTGGTAGAAGGAGAGAGAGGACTCGCATAATTTTTAGATCGTAGATTTATATCATCATTAAAGTAATATGTTCCAAATTTGAGACCGATAGCTTTTATACTTTTCGAGCAAATCCGTTTATTCACAAATTGCGCAATTGTGTCATTTTGTATGGGAGGGGGTAGAAGGGGTGGAGCGATTTTGCCCGTTCACGAACTTGCCCTTACCTTTTTGTCAAAAACGACGTGTATAAAATTTGAACTTTCTAGATCTACTCATTCTCAAGCTAGAGAGGACACGGACGGACAGACAGAGAGACAGACGGACGGAGGGACATCCGGTTTTGAGATTTTTGAGTGATTATATGAGCTTCTGTATCATTAATTTTTTTCTCCGAGCCTTATTTCTTAGCGCTACAAACTTTGTGGGGAACTTATAATACTCTCAGATTTCATGCAGAGTATAAATATATATCAGTCTGTCTGTACGCCACACGAGTACGCTCAGTGCACATTAACTCCTTAAATAGGCTGTTAGACGCGACAAGAGAAAGGCCATTGAAGATCGGGCTAATAAGGCAGAAGCAGAAGCTTACCTTGGGATATCGGGTCGCTATTTAAAATTATGAAACCATTGATGAACACAGAATTTCACCGCCAACCACCTGGTGAGAGATGTCAACGGAACTCTCTTTAATATGAGTGAACACCAGTTGCGGCGATAGAAGGAGTACTTCTCTGATATTTTAAACATCTTGCCAACCGAACTCCTCAAAGAGGACCCGGATATAACAGCCAATATACTCCTCCCACTCTTCACCAAGGTGTGGAATGAAGGAAAATATCCGACTGAGTGGAAGGAGGGCGTCATTGTGAAAATTCCGAAGAAGGGCAACCTTCGGGATTGTGGCAATTGGCGTGATATATATCTACTTACTGCCATATCGAAATCATGGCTAAGGTAATTTTCAATAGGATAAGTGATGTCGTGGGGAGCACTCTCGAAGCTTATCAGGCTAGATTCCGTAAAGTGTCGTCTTGTACTGACCACACAAATACTCTACTGATAATATCGGACGAGTCAACCGAATTGGGCTCGACACTATATCTCATGTTTGTAAACTTCGAAAAGGCTTTTGACCCTGTTAAGCGAGATTACATATGGAATGCTTTGCGTAGGAGAGGTATTCCAGAGAAGGTCATAGCATTGATTAAAGAATCCTACGAAGATGCAATATGTCACGCCTTACATAGAGGAGAGCTGTCCGAGAGGTTTCCTTTGCAAACGGGTGTCAGAAAAGGCTGTATTACCAGCACTGTTTCTAGTGGTAATAAATGACATCTTGGAAGCTGAACTGGATGGTGGAAAGATAACATCTTAAGTCACCTTGATTACGCTGATGACGTGTGTTTGCTTGCACATATCCGTTCGGACTTCGGAGTCAAATGTACGTAAAACTAAGTACATGCACATGGGTTTGAATACAAGCACACCGATTGTTCTTAATGGACAAGATGTGGAAGAGGTGCAAGAGTTTTGTTATCTCGGAAGCATTGTCAGCATGAACTATAGAGCCGAAAAGGATATTGAGGCTCATCCATATAAAGCTCGTCAGGCCTTCGGTATCTTTTCCCCTTTCTGATACTTCAGACAGATTTCCTTCCACATGAAGCTGCTAGTTTTTGATGAATGCGTCAAATCTGTACTACGTAGGAAGTGACCGTTCGACTGACCAAGAAACTGCAAACTTTCGTGCACCAATGCCTCCAACGCATTTTAGGAATATTCTGGCCAGAAGTGATCTCTAACGACGAACTTTAGAGTACAACTGGACCAACTAAAATAGGCATTGATATCCAAAGGCGGAAGTGGCAGTGAATTGGTCACAGTTTGAGGAAACCAGAGTGAAACATCGCCAAAGAGGCTATGGGTTATTATCCTCAAGGAATACGTCGGTTTGGTCGACCATATGGCACATGAAAGCAAGCAGTTGATCAGGAGACCAGAGGAATATATAAGTCCTGGCAACAGCTTAAGGCCGATGCTCTGGTTACCGCCTTGTGGAAGAGAATTTTTTCTGTCCTATGCACCAATAGGGAGTCTTAACAGGAATTTGATTGAAGGATTAAGAGGGCGGGGAGGGCTAAGACTGAAAGTTAAGAATTCGAATATCTCAACTATGGTTCTAGCTATGAAGATGACAATTAGAATGTATGTAGAGGGGTTTGTGGGGCAAAATTTTAAAATAATTTAATTTTTTTATCCATTGGGGTCCGAAAAAGGGCGAATTTTTTTTTAAATGACTATATCTACTTAATTCCTTACCATAAAAAATTCTTATTTTGGGACCAAGATGGCATACAGATCCACCAGAATCAGCTTAGAGAGAGGCTAATTATTATAAGGAGGAGAGTCAGAAGGGCGTGCAATAAAAAACACTAAAAATGGATATCTCTACTATCTCTTAAGCTATCTACTTGAAACTTAGAACATCTATTAAACTATACTAGCGAAATAAGAAAATAATAATATTTGGAGATAATAGTAGTGATTGAAAATGGGGAGCATTTAAAAAATGGTATACTTTCGAAAATTTCAAATTGAGTACAGGTATCAAATTGAAATTTTGTCAGATTGTGGAACTATATAGTTTTTAATTTTGGTGAAAATTTTAAGATGGGGGGTGTGTGGGGAGGTGGGTGGGAAGCAAAAATGTTGAAAATTATGATATACTTAGAAAAAATATAAGAATTTGATACGCAATTGCTATGCACGGACCCTCCTGGTCTAAAGTGCTCAAGGTGCAATGAAAAAAAACACATAAACTGAAAATGTTTGTGAAATTTTAAGGAAGAAACTTGAAGGGTGTAGCCTAGTTGGTAGCATGTTGGTCTTGTAATGCGAAGGTCGTGAGCCCAAATCTCGGTCGACGCAGTATATAATTCCAGCACATTGCTTGCTTGGATACACCTTGGTCATCTCAATCTACGAAAATGAAAAATTCGTAGAAAGAGGGTTGTGCGAAGGGCTAACAAACCTTCCACTATAAGTAATGAAAAAATATTAAGGATCCTGAATGTCAGGAGGCCAAGGTCCGATTTGGGTTGTAGCGCCATTTTAGTAGTAGAACTTGAAGATTTGCGAAATGCATTTAAAAAAAACCTTTAAGAGTATGAAACATTAACTGGTCGAATACCTTCAAAACTACCGCCTTCCATACAAAATTATTTTTTCGACCATTTTTAAGAAATCGATTATTACCTAGCTATCAATTTGAAATTTTGCACAAAAACTTTCAAAAATAGTTGAAACGAAATTACAACAAAAGTTTTGAGATCGCGTCTGCTCTTCTACCCCGTCCCATACAAAAGTATGATTTCGACTAATTTCAATAAATCAACTAATAACCAACAAATTAAAAGCTACGAACTTAAAATTTTGTACGAAGACCTTACAAGAGAAACGAAAGAAAACTGCATCACAAATTTTACGATTCCCTTACCTCCTCTACCCCCATGCAAATGTTTTGTTTGTGAACGTAAAATACTCCGAATTTTGTGAAAATTCTATGCAACTTCGTCTATGAAAATGATATTCTACATTGTGACCAAAAAGTACCGTAAATTTGTAAATAAATCGGAAAATATTTAATTAATTGTCAATATTTATTTTGTCACCTTCAAAGTAATCCCCATTAGATGTAACACACATATACCAGCGTATTTTTCAGTCCACGAAACACTTTCCATAAGCTCTTTTTGGTATGGCCTTCCTTCGGCGATTTTTGTTTTATGCCATTTTTGTCCTCCATTCTGTTGATCGTTGACTGGTTTGTATGTCAAACTCATAGACCCATGAATGTGGGATCAGAATTCGCACGATCAAGCATGCCACGGTAATTTTTTTTAAGGGAAATTCAGCTTTATCGGAACAAGTCGAGCAAGGACGCGTTTCATGGCTAAAGTACCCACCCAAATCGAATGAACGGACTTATGAGAAATGTTAAGCTCTCCTGCTATCTCCCTAATGCTGGCGTGAAGATTTCTGAGCACCATTTCCTTCACTTTTTGAATGTTTTCGTCAGATGAAGAGGTCGGAAGTCGTCCAGAACAGGGCATGTCTTCAACAATCTCTCAACCGTCCTTAAAAGCATTGAACTACAAAAAGGCTCGTGTTTTCGATTGTACTGAAGCCTTTTCTAAAATTCGCAATGATTCCGCACACGAAATTTGGTTGAAAACACAAAATCTGAGACAAACTCTTTGTTCCATATTCTTATCCATTTTAAAAATAGCCGTCGACTACGGAGATGTACCGATTCAACCAGCTGCTGCAAGGACTGTCCTACCTGCTTATTAAACAAATTTTAAATATTATTTCCCAGACTAATTTTAATTACAAATTCTCGATAATTTATTGTCACAATGTATACAGATAACATTGGACGTTATTTAAGCAGTCAATTAAGAAATTATTAACACCTCTCCCCCTCCCTTCAAAAAAAAACCCAACTTGCATAAATAAACGACTGAAATATTGATTATATATACTGGAACTATTGATCGTTTTCGAAATAAAGTGTTAAATTGACAACAGCCCAGCTTAAGAACCCCTTTCAGTTAGCCTTCTCTAACCTGCATATTGACTTTCTATTAATCCTCAACTTATCCGAAAAATAAGAAAGTTGCGCCCGACTTGTTGGCAGTTTATTTTTTATTGTGAATCATTTGAACATTTATTGAAAGAAAATTGCTTGGAAATCATTTTACAACTTTCGTGTGACCTTGTGGGTTTTAACTTATTACAATTACAAGATCAAAAAATATATTTGCAAATTGGCGTCTCTCTTCAATTCTGTTTATAGTTACCCATATTATGAAATAATAATGGGTAGCTTAGGTAAAGCTGGGGTGTAGCCTAGTAAGTAGCGGTCTACAACGTGAAGGGCGGAAGTTCACATCCCGATTGACGTATAATTTCAGCTCACTACCTGCCTGGGAATATCTTGGCCACCTCAATCTGCGAAAATGGAAAACTCATACACAGAGGGTTGTGCGAAGGATTAACAACCCTTTCACAATAACAAATAAAATGCTAAGCAGCCTGAAGGTCAGGAGGCCAAAGCCCAATTTTGGCTGTAGTGCCATTAAACAGAGAAGAGAGCTTTAGTAATCGTGAAAATTTTCGACATCCATTTTTTGATGGACTTACGTGTTTTGAGGTCGCAGGAGTCTAAAAACTATGACGTGTATCCCGACGATAACTTGAGTAAAGCTTAACAGAATTGGTGGCAGCGGTCGCAAAAAATAGGGCTTCGCTTCGGAATGTATGCTAATGGTTTTGAATATGACTGCTAACCAGAAAACTAAATTTATAAGCACAGACCATTGAAAATATTCACAAAAATCGCTCTCGCCTTGCCAGACTTGGGTTTTTTTTTATTAAATTCTTTGTAACATAACAGTACTATAAAAACTTTCAGATAAAATATATAACACCCTTAATCCCTGAAAAGGGGTTTAAATGTTCCCCATATATATAGGGGTCCGGTGGTCCAGATATATTAGTTCCCATATGCGCAGTCCTTTTTTGATTCAAGTAATTTATTTCTGCTATGAAACATTGATCTGATTAGTTAAAAAATTCAAATACTCATTTTGGATACCAGTTTATTTTTTTATCTCCGATATTTTTAGGTGCATTCATATTTGCCATGGTATGTAAATGGTTTTATAATGTTAGTGCTTGAAAATGTAACTAAATAGCTCATATCTTCACTCCACATAAAATCTCACTGCTTCGAATGTATAACAGCGGTTGAATTGAAAACTAGCATCTAAATTGAATATACTAAATCAGAATAATGTTTAAAAATAAAATAAAATAAATTACTTGAATCAAAAAAGGACAGCGCACATGGGGAACTGATTTATCCACACTGCCGGACTCATAGTTTTTTTTATATTTTAGATCCTAAAAATCTAGCTTTAGATGTAACTACTCTTAAGGGGATATAGCCTTACTTCAATACTGAATAAAATTTCATAAGATCTGGTGGCGTTTAATGAGATCGATGATTCAAAAACTAGTAGACCAAGTTAAGTCTCTATGCAATCTTAACAACAAGTCTATACAATATCAACAAAAAAAGAATCCTAGTAGTAGAGACACAAAATAGCAATCTAAAAATGCATCTTATCGCACATGAACGAAGGATCCATTTCATTGTGAAAACAAAGAGAGCTACTATGTCGGATAAGCCCCAACCATGCGATACTCTAGATGGAATTGAAGTTTCAGTGACCTTAGAAGCCATTATTTTTCTGCCAATAACCAACATGTAAAATTGTTTCGTCTAGTTAAAGCAGTATTGTCTGGAAATTGTTTTATTGCATATCGCCAAACTGTGATTTTTGTATGAACGGTGGCCGAAAGGATTGGGCATTTAAACGATTTCTACAGTAGAATCTAAAATAGATATAGAAATAATACGTTTTGGATGACATTTGATTGGAGGAATGGCGGGATCGAACTTATTTTTTCACATGTTACTACAGTAACTGCTAGAAAGCTTTGCATTGCACACGAATCACACTAAAATCTCAAGGTAACTGCAAATCTGAGTGCGGGCAGCAGCAATTATGACGGAGGCCAGCCGGCCCCTGCTCCACCGGTTGGATTGCCTCTGGATATAATATATATTGAAAATCCATTTGAAAAGTCGACACAAAAAATCTTCCATTATTTTAGCGTTACGAATCAAATAAACTGCCAACAAGTCGGGCGAAACTTTATTATTCTTAGGACAAGTTGCGGATGCGTGAAAAGTCAATATGCATGTTAGAGTGGTTAGGGAAGACTTCTTGGGCAGGGCAATTGTCAATTTAACACTTTGCGGAAACGCTCAAAAGCTCCAGTACTTCTAATCAATATTTCGTTCGTTTATTTATGCAAGTTTGAGTTTTTATGATGAGAGGGGTAAGGCGTGATAGTACGAGTGGGTAGATGTTAATAGTTTTTTAATTGCTTGCTTAAATCACGTCCAATATTCTCTGTATAGAATGTCCGTTTCATAGACGAAGTTGCATAGAATTTTCATAAGATTCTGTGTATTTTACATTCACGAAACCAAACATTTGTATGGGAGGGGGTAGCGGAGGTAGGGGAATCGTAAAATTTGTGACAGAATTTTATTTTCTTTCTCTTGAAGTGTGCTCGTACAAAATTTCAAGTTCGTAGCTTTTAATTTGTTGGTCATTAGTTGATTTAATGAAATTGGTCGAAATCATACTTTTGTATGGGAGGGGGTAGAAGGGCAAGTGTGGTTTCAAAACCTTTAACGTAATTTCATTTCAAATATTTTTGTAAGTTTCTATGCAAAATTTCAAATTGATAGCTTTTAATATTTAGGTTATAATTGATTTCTTAAAAATGGTCGAAAATATAATTCTGTATGGGAGGGGGTAGAAGTTTTGGAGATATTCGACCAGTTAATATTTCAAACTTTTTTTTAAGTGCATTTAGCAAATTATTAAGTTTCTACCTTAAAATTTCATTCAATAATTTTCAGTTTATGTGTTTTTCTCATTACACATGAAACAGCTTGTGTATGTTAGACCTCCACTTCGGTGCATTACAATTTTGGAACAATTTTTACTTTATTATTATTATAATAAAGTATTGTGATCGACACAAGAAAAAAAAAAAGTTTGCTACTCTGAAATTTTTTTTTTTCGCGTTTCATGACTAAATTAGACTAAAAATGCAAAAAAAAAAAATCCGTCTGTCTGTACGCCGTCCGCCGTCCGCCGTACGCCGACGTGTACGATCAGCGCACAGTAACTCCCAAACCCTTCAAGATAGAAAGTTCACTTTTGGGGGGATTGTAGATAGTTGCGGATCTCAGGCGGATACCCATTTTCGGGGGTATACGGGTTCAGGGGGAGGCGGGGGAAGCGCTTAAACCGAAAAATACGAATTCAAATATCTCAACCATGGTAACAGCTAGGAAGCTAAAACTCAACATTAATATATAGGGGTTTGTGGGACAACTTTTAAAAATAATTTAATTTTTTTATCCATTGGGGTGCGAAAAGGGGGGGCTTAGAACCAATTGTCGGCCGAATTTTTTTTTCAAATGATTATATCTTCGAAATTACTTACCGTAACAAAATCATATTTAGAAACCGTCAAGTTGGCATTAAGTTTCATCGGAACCAGCTTAGAAAGTGGCTAATTATTGTAAGGGGGAGGGTCAGGGGGGGTGCAAAGAAAACCACTTAAAAATTAATATCTCAACTACCTCTTAAGCTATGTAATTGAAACTTAAAACGTACATTAAGCTATATTAGGCAAATACAAAAAAAATATAACATCTTGAAATAATAGTAGTGGGGGGAAATGGGGAGCATTTCAAAAATGGCGCACTTTTCAAAATTACAAATCCTCATATCTCCAAAAATAGTACAGATATCAAATCAAAAATTTGTCAGATTGTAGAACTACATGATAGTTAATTTTGGTAAAAATTTTAAGTTGGGAGGTGTAAGGGGAGGGAGGTAATAAGCAAAAATATCGAAAACTTTGAGTGATTTTTTTAGGGCTCTGGTAAAAAATACAAAGTTAAAATTTTGCATGTGAATACCTATTTGTAATCCACATAGAAAAATAATAATAACTTGATCCATATTTGTTATAAACCGACCCCCCCGGTCTAACGTGCACAAGGTGTTTCATGTGCATTGAAAAAAACACATAAACTGAAAATTTTTGATTGAAATTTTAAGGTAGAAATTTGAAATTTTGCCAAATGCATTTAAAAAAAATCCCTAAATATACGAAATATTAAATGGTCGAAAACCTTTAACACTTCTACCCCCTCCCATACAAAATTATTTTTTCGACCATTTTCAAGAAATCAATTATCAGCTAACTCTTAAAAGCTATCAATTTCAAATTTGGCATAAAAACTTATAAAAATAATTCAAATGAAGTTGTTTTAAAAGTTTTAAAATCACGCTTGCGCTTCTACCCCCTCCCATACAAAACTATGATTTCGACCAATTTCATTAAATCAACTAATAACCAACGAACTAAAAGCTACGAACTTGAAATTCTATACAAGCACCTTACAAGAGACTCGAAATAAAACTGCGTATCAAATTTTACGATTCCCCTATATTCTCTACCCCCTCCCATACAAATGTTCGGTTTCGTGAATGTAAAATACACCGAATTTTATGAAAATTCTATGCAACTTCGTCTATGAAACACATTCTATACAGAAAATATTGGACGTGATTCAAGCAATTAATTAAAAAGCTATTAACATCCACCCACCCTTACTATTACCCCTACTCCTCCCCTCATAAAAACCAAACTTACAGTAACGAATGAAATATTGTTAACAGTCCTGCCCAAGAACTTCCTTTCACTTAGCCTTCCCGAACCACTCTAACCTGCATATTGACTTTCCACTCATCCGCAACTTGTCCCAAGAATAATAAAGTTTCGCCCGACTTGTTGGCAGTTTATTTTTTCTGTGTATATTAAATAGATGTATCGACGTGCGAAATTTAAGCTTTCTATCTTTTACCAGAGTCCTAAAAAAATTACTTATTAAATTATTTTCAACATTTTTGCCCTCCACCTCCCTCCCCTTACACCACCCAACTTAAATTTTTTACCAAAATTAAAAACTATATACCTCTATAATCTGGCAAATTTTGAATTGATATCTGTACTCAATTTGGAGATATAATGATTTGAAGTTTTGGAAAGTACGTCATTTTTCAAATGCTCGCCATTTCCCCCCACTACTATTATGCCCAAATTCTATATTTTTTTCATATTTCGCTTGCAATGCTTAGTATACGTTTTAAGTTTCAATTACATAGCTTAAGAGACAGTCGATATATTCATTTTTTCTTTGCACCACCCCTGACCCTCCCCCTTACGATAATTAAACTTTTTCTGAGCTGATTCTAGTAGGTCTTTAGTGGTACCAAAATAAGAATTTTTTGTGATTAGTAATTTCGAAGATATAGTCATTTGAAAAAACCATTCGACCGACAATTTGTTCTTAGCTCCCCCTTTTCGGACGGCAATGATAAAAAAATTAATTGCCCCATTAAATGCCCCATAATCTTCCTCATACCTCTGCTAATTTCCAGCTTCATATCTGCATTTTATGGTGGAGATATAAGCAAATGAAGTTTTTGACTCTTTCCCTCTCCCCGCCACCCCCTTCCACCTGACACTCTCCGAAATTTAGATAATGGAGCTCACTCACCCAATCAACAATCCACCCAAAAATGATCATTCTACCTTTAGCGGTCTCGGAGATATGAGTCCATATGTACGGCGTACGGCGGGACGGATTTTTTTTTAATTTTTAGGCTACTTTAGTCATGAAACGCGAAAAAAAATCTTAGGTTAGCAATTTTTTTTTTCTGTGTTGATCACAATGCTTTATTATTAGAATAATAAAGTAAAATAAACCGCGAACAATTCTTAAAAGCTAAAACATTACATGTCGCAACAGTTTCAGCAGGCTACTTGCGTGGATATATCTTAGCCACCCTAATTTGCGAATGATGAAGCATTATAAAATCCGAAGATAGAGGGTTGTACGAAGAGCTAACAACTCTTTCACAGTAATAACTAAAATGTTACGGAACCTGAAAAGAGAAGGCCAAATCCCGATTCGGGCTGTAGAGCTATTGAAGAAGAAGAAGCGACTTTAATCTTTCTGAGACTCTAAGGCAACATACATACTTCGTACTGTTCATGAGAATTTACGTTACTCGGCATAAGGCTTAAGCAAACTTTTCAATTGGGGCAAATATGTTTTGTGTTTGTCGAAGATGTGAAATCGACAAGGCGTACGTTCATTCCACTCTTAAGTACAACCAGCACATATGGGTTGTAGCATCCAAAACACAACTTGCGGTACTCAATCGAATCCAAAAACATGTGAACCGACTAGTAGGAAATGAGATTAAAACAGACTCTATAGACCTCTTGCAATATCGCAGAAACGTTAGGGTGCTCAGCGTTTATTATAGGTATGATGAATGCAGCGAAGAACTTACCCAAGAATATTCAGCTGCACGCGCATTACGCAACTTACAACATTCAGCGTTTTAAAGGTAACATCCACCGACAGCTTAGACTCTTTCCTCGTGAATCTCTGTTGTAACCCCGTTCACTTTCCCTATACCGACTTGACGGTGCATCCAAAACGTTAAAAGTTAACTCTCTAAGTTATGTTCGGTGCATTAAAAACAATCAAAATAAATCTTAGCAAATGTATTACCACTTACAGAGTACGTATCCTTCAATAGCAATGAATTTGAGAGAGCTCTGAAGAACTGGGCTTTCTTTCTACAGGGAAAACATCAGTTGACAACTCGTTCTATAGTTTAGGAGTTCGAGAAATGAACGATTTTTTTTTATTTTACTATTCAAAATACTGATAGTTTCACGTAATTGTCAGCATGTCTGCATTGAGGTCTATTGCGAGGAAAAGTTAAAACTAAAGGCACGAGGTAACGAACGTCTTAGGATACAATTATAACAATCTATTAGATTTAAAGCTACTAACATCACTTATATGTTGAAATCATGCTTTTGTACCCATCTTATGACCCATCGTGTTCTATTACACAACAGCCCGAATCAAATCTAGCCTAACAATTTGCTTAATTGATTTATTATTCGAATAATAAAGTATTGTGATCGATACAGAAAAAAAATTGCTACCCTGAAATTTCGTTTCTTTTGCGTTTCATTTTAAAAATGCAAAAAAAAAAATCCGTCTGACCGTCCACCGTATCAAGATCGTGTAAGATAAGAAGTTCATTTTTGGTTGGATTATAGATTGGGTTTGTGACCACTATTAACGAAATTTTGGGGAGTGAGCGGTGAAAGGGGAAAGCGAGGGAGGTTAAAGTCGAAAATTACACTTGCTAATATCTTCGTAATGGAGATACAGATATAAAGCTAAAATTCGATATTCGGGTATATTCATTAATGGGGAGAAAATTAAAAATAAATTTTTGTTTTTATCCAGTGGACTACAAGAAGGGGGCTAAAATCCATTTGTCGGCCAATTTTTTTTTTTCAAATGATTATATCCCCGAAAACACTTAACGTAATAAGTACATAAGTTCGTTTAGAAGCAATTAGGCGGTATATAGATCAACCATAATCAGCTTAGAGAGAGGCTAATACTTATAAGGGAGTGGGTCTGGTGGGTGTGAAGAAAAACGCACAAACATTAATCTCTCAAGCAATGTAATTGGAACATGGAACCTACACTATGCTGTTCTAGCGAAATATGAAAAAATAATGGATTTGGACAGGATAGTATTGGGTGAAATGGGAAGCGTTTCAAAAATGGTGCATCTTTCAGAATTTCAAACCGCTATATCTCAATATTTAATATATAATAAATAAAATTTTGAAATTTTCTCAGATTATAGAGAGCCAATTAAGTTAGGAGGTGTAAGAAAAGGGCTATGGGAAGCCAAAGTGCCGAAAATATTGTGTAATTTTTTTAAGGTTCTATTAAAAACCACATCTTCAAATTTCGCACGTGCATACATCTTCACAAAAAAAATAATAATAATTTTAACCAAAACTATCATCCACCGAAGGGGGCCCTAAACTGCACAAGGTGTTTCAGGTTCATTGAAAAAACACAAAAACTCAAAGTTTGTGATTGAAAATTTAAGCTAGAAAATTAAAAATTTTAAACTTTATTTCAAAAAAGTGCATAAAAATTTAAGATATTAACTGGTCGAATACCTTCAAAGCTTCTCCCTTCTATACAAAAGTATTTTTTCGACCATTTTTAAGCAATCAGTTATCAATAAAGCGTTAAAAGCTATCAACTTGAAGCCGCATCCATCACAAAATTTACGATTCCCTCAATTCTTGTAAATACAAATGTAGATTTCAAGAATGTAAAATGCCTCGAATTTCATATAATTTACTTCGTGGATGAAAGTAACATCCGATACAGCCAATTTTGAACGTGATTCAAGCGGACAATTAGAAAATTATTAGCATCCACCCTTCTTGCATATGTAAACGAATAAAAGATTGATTCAATGTACTGGAGGTGGAGGTGGATCGTAGTCGTAGTTAAATGATAAATAATTGACTACAGCCCTGCCCTAGAAGGCCCATTCACTTAGTCTTCCTATTTACTTCATACGCATCCTCAATTTGTTTCAAGAATAATAAAGTTACGCCCGACTCGTTGGCAGATATATTAATAAAAGGTCAATAAGTATAGGTGTAGTAAAGTGTGTAAAAGTTAGATAGAATGGAAATTCGCTTGAATTTTAACAGTGTTGAATAATAATAATTTGATTTCATCACCCCGACTTTTCCATTATCAACAATATAATCAATTACAAAAGAACATTTTTTAATCCTATTGGCTATGCCAATAATTTTCAAAAATTTAACGCTTGTTTATATTTCTTTTGCGATACAGATTATAAATTAACGTTTTGTTTTTGTGATGCCTTTTCAAGCGTATGATCCTTAACCGACACTCTTGATTCAAGAAATCTTATCATGCCACTTCATTTCTCATGATGTCAATTTCCTGCTCAACTTTAACACACAACTGAAAAAAATCAACTAAAACACAGAAAAACTCTTCTGGGCAATTACGCAAAATGTTGATGTCTTACTTCTGTCTCCAGGTATCGTATCTTTTATAATAGATATTTCTTACCTTCGAACATAAAAATCGTTTTTTGTTAATCCATACCGTTCTGAACTGATCGCACAGATTGACTGCGTCACTATACCCCGTCACGATCTTTCATAGAAAATCTATCAAAGCATCTGTTAAAACACCAACTAACCCGCGCTGAAAGCGAATAAATCTATAGAATGTATCAGAAAATCTCAAGAAGATACTCCTAGAGGTTTATATGATACTCCTAGAGATTTATATGAAGGTATCTACTTGTCTGTCCACTCGAATGTTTTATTTATGCCATCTTCGTTCATTAATAAAACATACAGTGGAAAAATCATAGTACAAGTATCTATTGGATCTATCTAAAGATATATATACGTATAGATAGGTAGTGAGATATAATATTGAACCTGCTAACAATTTTCTATTTATTTATTCAATCTTGGCTAGATATCTTTTACTCCATTAAATGGGACCTATAAAGGCTTTTCAACTGTCGAATGAGAAAAGTATGCATAGGTTAACTAGATCAACATCATCATATGTTATTTTCATCATCATCATCATCATCTCATCATGATGATCATCATTATCATTTCATCTTTACTACGAAAGAACTATGCCTTCAGATAAAAGATACAATTTACTTGTTGTGTTCTTCGTTACAATCTTAGCGTTCGATATTGGCCTGTATGCTGTCGTTATCTGCGCATTTTTTTTTCTGTTTTAAATCATAAGCAACAGCTAAATATTACTTCAAGCTGATCAGTAGCTTAATTCAAATGGCTAGGAGAGTGTATCTTTTAAATTCTAAAATCGTTGAATTATGTGGGCATTATATACGGTAAAATCGTTCATTAAGTGTGCTTTTCTGGTCTTATTTCTGTAGCACCCAACTTAAGATATACTCGTACTCTCGAACGTTATTGCATAGCTCTACATATTTATGTAGTACAGGACGCGTAACAGATTTAAAGATATAATTAAGTAATTATTATCTTATTATGTAAATTATGGATAGTAAGAAGATACACACAACTTGATTACTTTTATTTTTATAGATTTTTCTATTGAGTGTTTTTTTTAATTTATATTTTGTGTAACGCTAATTGGTTCGACGAGTATTCGATAAAATTGCTCTGCAATTCTTCACGTATGGATCAGGCTTACGTAGATAGATATAGAAAAAGATATCGTACTATACGTAAATATTCAAGTGTAGTTCGCGGCTGTAATGTCCCGGCATCGAAAAATAGTGGGGATAATGAATAACGAAACACTTTGAATATGCACGGTATTCATGGGTGACTCTTCGTTATCGCATATTTAGATTTTCTACCATTCTTTATGCAATTTATATGCAATGTTTTTGCGCCGTATCTAAAGCCCAGAACTACTACAGTTTGATGCAGTTTTATAGAGAGTATCCAGAGAAGATTTCTATAGGAAATCATCTTTTCTTTTTTTCTTTTTTATAAAATTTGCACGTAAATGAACTGCAACTGGATTGCAATTTTTAATGAAATTGAAGCTTATTATATTTGATTAGAAGGAATATTGGCGGAAATTAGTTGGAATTTGATCGAAATCATAGTAGAGAAGTGCGACTTGTTGGCACTCTCGTTTATAATGATTAGGTATGGTGACGATTGTGGCAGTGCAGGCGATCAGCACTTATACAAAGATTGACACGATCAATCTGTAGATACTGCCAGTGTTAGTATTCCGACTTTGATCGGAAAGATTGCGAGAATATTTATGTGTAGATCTTTTATTGGCTACTTCAAATCAAATTAGCTCCGAGATCAATGAACAGATCTGCAATTGAACTGAACTGACCATTTAATTGTCGAGATCTGTTCATTAACTTAACAATTTTATAGATCATCTAATCCAATTTGGATTAATAAATCCTGCAATCTTGTATTAAAACAGACTAACATGTATGTAAAGTCATCTGCAGGATTTTCGCTAAGGAATTAATCCAGAATGCTATATTCTTAAAGTGTTCATTTTTAAATAAAGACTTTGATGAGTTTAGTGAAAGTACTTTTACGGTTTTTTTCTTCTTATTACTTTTTTTTAATATAAAAACATTTTTCTAGTATTCGGCTACTGTTCCCAGAACACCAATATTCTTTAATTTCTCCGGAATTATCATCAAGTTTTCTTATGAAAAGCAAAGAGCTCCTGAATATCAACTTTAGAGTCGGATCAGTCTTATGAGCACACTTTGCACAAGGCTCTTACTAATAAGTAAGTCAAAGCCCTTACACTCTCTTAAGTTAAGGTGTAGCCCAGTTGACTTATAATTATTCACTGCAATTTTAATGGAGAAAGATAAGCATCACATTTATATAACCTAACAAAATATGAGTTTAGTATAACACATATGGCTGAAAAGCTGAATGCTGTAACGTAAATTTATTTGATTCATGTAATATAACTTAACCTTACCAAATTGTTTGCTATGACAATTTCCAAATTTAAATGAAAATTTCTCAATTAACATTATTATTAAGATCTGAAAAAATTAACTGATTATCTTTACTCCTTCTACACCTTGTACAAAGTGACACGATTTCTCAAATTTACAAAAAATTGATTTTCTTCAAATGTATTAAAGTTCTTCTGAGTTAGGTAAATTTTGCTAATCTGAAAGTTCAAAATTGAATACTGATGTGATATCATCCCGGAAATCATCCGGCTTACGGAATTTACAATATCAATTTTTTGGAAAGCTTGGTTTTTTATCCAAGCGTTTAAATGGTTACCATTAAGGTTTCTTTCCGAGTCACCCCAATTTTCACGTCTAGCGTTAAAATCGCAGCCATCGAATTGCTTTGAAAGTCTTAAAAATTGCTTGATAAATCTAGTACGTACTGAAAAAATTGGCTTATAGTATTTCATGAAAATGGTTAGTTTGTTTGGGAGGTGGTGAAAGGAGTGAAGGGATTCGAAAAATTTATCAGGGTGTCCGGTAGTCCGTGTGCGACCTTGTAAGGCGTTATTCCTTGATATATTTTGAGAAAAAAATTGTTCTACAGAAAGGGTGAATATTTAATATCCGCGGAGATACAAGATTGTCAAGAAAAATGTTGCGGACCTGTATCCTCACTCATTCAAAGCATTATATCGTGAAAACTAATAATCATAATTCGAAGTGCTTTAAATTGTTTTTTTTAGGGAATCAAATTACCATTTATTTGAAGTAACCGTCCATATAGTAATTGTACCCACTCTTGAAATATTTAATTGAAAAAACAAATTTCTGCTACGTCCACCCAAAAAATTCAGTGATCAATGTAGTTTTTCTCAGAAAACCTCACTATAAAAATGTCATTTTTATCTTATTTTTTTATGTGCCATATTATTGCCTACACAATGTGCATAAAATTTTTTTTTTATTGGCAAATCGAATTTTAGACTCAATTCTGCGCATAGAAAATATTTTTTCACAATTTTCCGATTAGTAGAAGTGGTTTCAAAATGTCAGCAAAGTGGGGGAGTCGAGACCAAAATCCACTAGATATCGGGTTTTCCAATAGGGACTTGACAACTTTGAATTCAATTTGTGAACGCACCCATTCACTAATCATCAAACTGTCACTGTCAATTTATTCAGTAAACTTAACATTTTTATCATGGTAAAGTACACGAAGGAACAACGTCTCAAATGGTTTGCATTTTATTTTGAAAAAAAGTTGTCAAGTCCTTATTGGGAAACCCGATACAAACAAAACTTCACAAGAACTCTTGCGCTAAACTTCATTTCACGTTCCCAAGAAAAGGAAATAAATGAAATAGATAATTGAAAGAGAACGTTAAGCCGTTAGTTTCATAACAAAAAAACTATATAAGAACATTAAGAAAAGATTGTGTATAAAATAAAACGCAAAATTCAAAAGAAACTTACTTTTCATAGTTCTTTTTATGTTTTTTGGCTCTCCTGTAAAATTTACTTTTTACACCTTAAGGTACACTTTTCTGAACAACCGTAACAGGTTTCAACATGATTTTTTGTTTGATTTCAGGGTGTCAATATTGACTATCAATATGACAGAGGAAATTTTGATAAGTTAAAAAACGAATTTTTTAAAAATGCAATAATCTTGAAAAACATGCAAATTTTTTCTTCAGCTGATAGCTTTTGAACAAATAAAAAATTTTAAGATTCCTCTGTTTTAAATGTTTATTGTGATGGTATAAACAAGTGTTCAAAATTCCGTTAAAATCGGTCCAGTAGTTTCCTCGAAAAATGTACCTAAAAATCGCTATTTTTATATGGAAAAAGGCTTCGGTAGTGACCCCCATAAGTTTCATAATTTAGAAAAATTGATGATTCCAAAAACATCGCACTTTTGTGCAAAAAACAATAACATGTTGACCTACACTCTTTGCTTGACCTGAAAGAATTTAATAATAGTTCTTATGCCTTATTTAAAAATATTTTAATTATAATAAATGCTCAAAATTCATTTTAAATGCATACTAAAGCTCGTTTTGCAAGTGTTCTCTTAGTATTCTTAATCCTCACCTGCTGCCGCATCGATCCTTGTATTTATATCTTGCAATGTTACTACTTTCGATACGGAGACAGGTTCCTTCATTGGCTCCCATACAATAAATCTATAATAGTTAGTTCAGGAGATCTCGCAAGCCAGTGTATCGATCCATTTGTACCGATCCAGCGATTGCAATAATTGGAATTTAACCATCTGTGATTTATCAGCCGTAATGAGCTGGAGGTCAAAAATTCCGCGGAATGAAAGGGATGAATAGGGTGGAGGGAAATATTTATACTCTAGATGGAATCTGAGAATATTATAAGTTTGCTCTAAGGTTTGTAACGCCAAGAAATAAGGCTCGGAGAAAAAAATGATGAATACAGAAATTAATATTATCACTCAAAAATCTCAAAACCGGATGTCCGTCCGTCCGTTCGCTCTCTAGCTTGAGAACGCGTTGAGCTAGAAAGCTCAAATTTCGTACACATCGTTTTTGACAAAAAAGTAAGGTCAAGTTCGTTAACGGGCCAAATCGCTCCACCCCTTCTACCCCCTCCCATACAAAATGACACAAATGCGCAATTTGACAATAAACGGATTTGCTCGAAAAGTATAAAAGCTATTGGCCTGAAATTTGGAATATATTACTTTTATGATAATATAAATCTACCGTTTAAAAATTATGCGTGTCCTCCCTCTCCTTCTACCACCTCCCATACAAACTGTACTTGTCATGAATTACTCTAAGCCAATTTACTCAGTGCGTATAAAATTTAGCAAGCTGAAATTCTGCACTTAATATTTATTTAAAATTGTTAGTAAGGGTAAAAAAAATTAGACGATTAGCTCCACCTGTTTAAGCTGGACAAGGGCTTCTCCTTGTCCTGATGTGACGCGAAAGAATACTGACGAAATTCGGAAAAATACTGAACGATTTATTACTTACAGGCTACAGTTTATATATCGTTGAAATTCTGGCTCTGGGTGCTGGAGTTGGTGTTTTCAGAGATAGCACTGTCCCTTTGGTGGCTTCTTTTTGAGGCCGGTTCTGGATAGGTGCCTGCAGAGATAGCATCTTTTTGGTTTTCAGGCACCACTTCTGGATCAATTGGTAGTGGACACAGACGATGTATAGGTCTTCGAAAAACGCCTGTTGCAGTTTTGACGTCAGCCACTCGTACTAGTCCATCGTCTCCTTTAACGGCTTGAAGAATTCGCCCCATGTGCCACTTCAGAGGTAGTAGTGAATCATCCTTGATTAGCACTAGGGTCCCTGGATTGATGTTAGCGGATTTCTGAGTCCATTTTACCCTCTGCTGAAGTTCGCACAAGTATTCTTTGGTCCAACGTTTCCAAAACTCTGTTTTTATATATTGGACCAATCTCCAGCGTGTCAAAAGACTCGGACGATCCGTTGATATTGTGGCTTCTGGTAAGCTTGTGAGTGCTTCACCAATTAAAAAATGCCCTGGTGTGAGGGCCGTTAAATCGTTGGGATCTGATGATAGTGGTGTTAATGGTCTTGAATTTAGTATAGCTTCGATCTCCACTATGGCCGTTTCCAGTTCTTCGTAGGTTAGTGACACAGGATGTATTGTTTTGAACAGCAACTGCTTAGCAGATTTGACTGCGGCTTCCCAAAGTCCGCCAAAATGTGGTGCTCGTGGTGGGATGAAATGGAAATCAGTTCCCCTTGAGAGACATAGCGATGCAATATTCTCTTGTACTTCCTTCGTCTGCAGCATATCTTTTAATTCTTCTAGCCGGTTATACGCCCCGAGGAAATTAGTTGCATTGTCGCAATAAATGCTTCTAGAATTTCCTCTCCGGCCAAAGAAACGTTTTAGGGCACCCAGGAAGCTGTCCGTCGAGAGATCTGAAACAACCTCGAGGTGAACCGCCTTAGTAGAAAAACAGCAAAATACCGCTATGTACGATTTTTGTGGTCTCTTACCACGAATTTTAAAATGAGTCCAAATTGGTCCACAGAAATCGACTCCAGAGTGCAGGAATGGACGGCCTTCCTGAATCCTTGGAGCAGGTAGGTTGCCCATTAGTTGAGTACCTAATGTTGGTTTGGCTTTAAAACATCTTATGCAGTGCTGTACTACTGATCGCGTCAGCAATTTCCCTTTTAGTGGCCAGAAACGTTGTCGAATTATCGACAGCAGTGCTTGTGGTCCGGCGTGAAAATTTGTTTTATGAGCCTCGGTTACTAATAATCGTGTTAAAGCGTGATCCCTCGGTAGCAGCATTGGATGTTTAGTATCGTATGGAATATTTGCTGCTTGAAGCCTTCCCCCCACTCGTAGTATGTTGTCTTTGTCTACAAATGGGGTTAAGCTTGCTAATCGATTATGCTTATTTAGTTGTTTTCCTGCCTTCAGTGTCCTTTGTTCTTCTCCGAAGCCTTGGGACTGTATGTATCGAATGGTGATTTTTAATGCTGCATTAGTCTCCATAGCAGTAAGTGATCCTGCAGAACGATTAGTTCTGCAGTGCAGGTTTTTTACGAACCTTGCAACATATGCCACTACACGAATTAAGTGCTTGAAGGAATTTCGATGATTGATAACATCAATGAAATGAGCTCGCTTGTGAGCTGTTGTCACTAATGATGATGCCTTTAGCTCTATTTTGGTGTCTTCTGTTGAAGCATCTTCTGATGGCCACTCAAATGGAGACTTTCGTAAGTAGTCTGGTCCATTAAACCATAATTGCGAGGTTAGCAGAATGCTCGGCGACACCCCTCTGGACACTAGATCGGCTGGGTTGAGGTTGGTATTGACATGTTTCCAATGTTGTATAAAACTTGAATTTTGAATACTAGATATTCTGTTCGCCACGAAAGTTTTATACGATGAGGATTCTGCTCTTATCCAACCTAGGACTATTTTAGAATCACACCAATAAAATATTTGGTCGTCGTTGAGTTCTAGTATGTGCTTCAGTCGATTGGTCATGTGAGCTAACATTCGTGCTGCACATTGTTCTAAACGTGGCAAAGTAACCGTTTTCACTGGTGCAACTCTGGAAGCAGCACATAGTAGCCTGACAGTTGTATTCCCCTTTGTGTCAATCGAGCGAAGATAGATAGCCACCCCATAAGCCTTTTCTGAAGCGTCGCTGAAGCCGTGAATCTGGTATAGTGCCTTTGATGTTGCAATACATGCTTGCCTTGGTATCGTCAGTTTGTTCAGCAATGGGAGATCATCTCGAAATTTCAACCAACGTGTATGAAGTTCTTCTGGGAGTGCTGCGTCCCAATCAAGCTTGAGCTTCCATAGTTGTTGGAAGAATATTTTGCAATGCACTATAACCGGATTAATTAAGCCCAGTGGGTCAAATATGTGAGCGATGTCTGCTAGTATTGAACGTTTTGTAATCCGTTTTAACGTTGGCCAGTTTGTTTGGATTAAAAACTGGTCTGCCTTGGGCATCCATGTAACTCCTAGTGTTTTGATACCTTCTTCACCTTTGTCATTCAAATCTAGCTTGAATTCAATATCTGCATCAGGTATTGTTGCTAAGAGCATGGGATTGTTGGAACACCACTTCCGAAGATTAAAGCCTGCACCTTTCAGAAGGCCTCTTAGCTGTGCCTGCATTTGCAATGCTTCGTTCAAATTGTTGCTCCCTGTCATGATATCGTCTACGTAGAAATCTCGTCTTGCCACCTTAGATCCTAACGGGTAGGCACTTGC
The DNA here is from genome assembly GCA_963669355.1 of Chorisops tibialis. Classification (NCBI taxonomy): domain Eukaryota; kingdom Metazoa; phylum Arthropoda; class Insecta; order Diptera; family Stratiomyidae; genus Chorisops; species Chorisops tibialis. The sequence continues at coordinate 161,161,260 of OY770263.1, read as the reverse complement.
GTTCTCTTCTGATAGTTTTTGTAAGCACTTGGTTGCCAAGAAAGAGGCTGGAGTGGTCCCATAAGTTAAAGTCTTGAGTCTGTAGAATTCCATGTCCTTGGTTACTTCGTCGCGATAGACTATTAGTTGATATTCTTGATCTCTTGTGTCTATTAATATTTGCCGGTACATCTTCTCGATGTCTGCGGTAAAGACGTATTTATGTAGACGAAAGCGAGTAAGAATCGAGAATAAATCGTCTTGGATTGTTGGACCTTTGAATAATATCTCATTGAGCGATATATTTGTGGATGTCTTGCATGATGCGTCGAATACTACCCTAAGTTTAGTTGTAGTACTGGATGGCTTTAGCACACAGTGATGAGGAATAAAATAGTGCGACCGTTGTATCTCACTCTCTTGTATTCTCTCCATGTACTTTAGTTGTAGATATTCGTCCATAAAGGCGACATATTGAGATTTAAGAAGAGAATCTCTGTTCATTCTTTTCTCTAATGAAATGAATCGACGGACTGCAGTCTCCTTTGACTGGCCTAAGACCGTTGGATCTTTCTTAAATGGAAGTCTCACTACGAATCGACCTGAGTGGTCACGAGTCGTAGACTTTTCGAAATATTTTTCGCAGAGACTCTCCGCTTGAGTTCGTGGTTGGATTGGTGTACTAACCTGTTCTAGCTCCCATAAGCGCTGAATATCGAATGTTGTCTCATCTATAGTGGCTACTCCGCAGAACGCTTTAGGGGATGTATGGTTCGAGCTTCTTCCTAGTACCACCCACCCAAATATTGTATTTTGAAGAGTGGGTAGGGTTTTGTCTAGCTGAATCTGACCAACGGACATCAAAGCTGAGAAGTGCTCAGCGCCAATAAGTAGGTCAATCTTCTTCGGCTTATAAAAATCTGGATCAGCAAGTTTTATGTTGGATGGTAAGTTCCAGTGTTTGATGTCTACAAAACGAGCTGGCTGGTTGTTGGTTATCTTTGGTAGAACAACTGCCTCAATGTCCACTGAGAAATCATTCAATCTTGACTGAATTCTGGTGTATAGCCGCTGCTGCGCTCTGTATTCACGGCTTCCGATACCAGCAACGATGGTGTTGCAGTTAGTATGTGTTAGTTGAAGCCGTTTTGCCAACTCAGCTGAGATAAAATTTAGCTGGGATCCGGAATCCAAGACTGCTCGACATTCGATGGGATTATTGTATTTGTCCATTATATGTATTACTACAGTTGCTAGAAATACATAACTGGACCGATTGTTTATGATGGCTTCAGATGTGAGAGCAGCTGATGATGTGCTGCTTGTTGATGCTTCGGGCCTTCTGGTTTGGGTCACGTATCGGGCTGCTGTTGTCTCCTCATGAAGCAGTGTATTATGCCTTTTCGAGCACTTCTTACAGCTTCCCAATTGACATTGACTCACAAAATGGCCGCATTGCAAGCAGTTCATGCAAAGCTTGTGAGTTCTCACTGCTTGGCAACGGCTGTTTACATCCATCTTGAGAAATTTTGGACAAGTGTATATTGCGTGAACAAGATTACAAAGCGGACAAGCAGTGGTTCCGGATGTTACCAGTGATGACCCTTTCGAGCGACTTTCTGCTTGAGGTCGCTGTCCAGAGGTTCTGCCAAGAGTCTGAAGAGATTGAAATCGTGCATCTAGGAAAGTTAGTAGTTCCTGGATGCCTTGTATTTGCTTCGGGTATTCCAAAGCTTGCTCGTACAAACCATGAGTGCTTCTATCCATTTTCTTAACCGTGATGTGAGCCAGAAATGCATCCCATGATTTGGTGGAAACTCCAAGATTTTCCAATCCCAAAATGCATTCTTTGGTCACATCATGGAGAGATTTGATGCTGGAAGCGGAGTCAAGCTGACATGCTGATTGACCCAGAAGCCGATTAAGGATAGAAGTTACTAATAACCGCTGGTTATCGTAACGATCCACTAATGTGTCCCAGGCGGAGCTATAACTGGACTCCGATACCGGGAAGTGTTGGATTAACCGTTTGGCTTCACCTGATAGGTTGGCCATTAGGTAAAACATTTTTTCGGTTTTGCTCATCGGCTGCTCGTGAATTAGCCGACGATATAGCTCGGAAAAGGATCTCCATTCCAAATAGTTACCATCAAAAGTGGGCAGCTTAATGTGTGGCAGCTTCAATGTTGATGGTCCACTGGATCCGCCTGGTGGTGGAGGCGATGCGCTTTGAAGCAACTCCTTCAATCTGATGATGATGTCTTGTGTTGACTCCTCGATGTCACAGATGTTGTTGATGTCGTAGTCGTATCGCTCTGGTTCGCTGCAAACTGCCCATATGGACTGGTTGATGGCCGAGATTTCATCCCAGTATTTGGTCACCGCCTCGATTTTTACCTGATAGTAAATTGATGAGTTCGGCGAATGCAGTCTTCTTTCTATGTCGTTAATCAGGCGCTGCAGTACACTGATTAACGCTCGCTGTCGTCTGAAGAGGGCGGCCAGCTCCGAATCCTCCGGGAAAGACATCTTGCTCGGAGCCTTCTTTGACGTAGAAGGCTGAGCGGGAGGCACTTTGTCGTCTGTCTTCGCTGCTGCGTTTTCGACGCTAGGTGGAGCACCATTTTTTAGTGCCAGCTGCTCCAAGATGTCTTCCTTCAGCTTCGTGAATCCATTGCTGACCTTTTCATAATAGCGGCTTGTGATGTATTCAGACTCGTTGGGTCCGAATCTAAGTACCGCTTGATGACCTCTATCGAAGTTCGCCCATAGTTGCTCCAAGTTTTCGAGCTTCGCCCTCAAGTAGTCCAGCGTCTTGCGGTGCAGCGAGTCCTTCCGATAATTGATTATCTGTCGCTCAATTTCCTTTCCCTCCGTCACCTGTGATAAGATCAATTCCTCCATTTGAACTGTGGAAAAAGTTTATTATTTAAATTATGTTAAGATCACGAGTTCGATATCTCGCCGGGGCCTCCAAATGTTTAAGCTGGACAAGGGCTTCTCCTTGTCCTGATGTGACGCGAAAGAATACTGACGAAATTCGGAAAAATACTGAACGATTTATTACTTACAGGCTACAGTTTATATATAATAAAAATGCTTACGCTAATGGGAAAGAATAAATGCTTACGCTAATGGGAACGGATAAAATTGCTTACGCTTGTGGGAAAGTAAAATTACAGAATCTACATATTTTGGCTGCATATATGACAGGCTAGCCGTGTGTGCATAAAACTATGTGAAATATGAATAAAGTGCAAATCGTGTGAAGCAAATTATTATGAAAATATAAGAACGATCTGTGCAGTAATGTGATATTTAAGAAATGTGCAATTATGATGAGAATGAATTAAGAATTAAACAGTATGAAAGAAAATGGATTTAAACACCACCCCTTCTACCCCCTCCCATACAAAATGACACAATTTCCCAATTCGGCTATAAATGGATTTGCTCGAAAAGTATAAAAGCTATTAGTCTGAATTTCGGGATATATTACTTTCATAATGATTTCAATATACAGTAGAAAAATTTTTGCGTCCTCCCTCTCCTTCCAAACCCTCCCATACAAACTACATTTTTTCATGAAATGCTCTAATCCGATTTTCTCAGAACATATAACATTTATCGAGCTCACGTTTTGTAATAAATACTTATTTAGCATTATCACTAAGATCAGAGAAAATTATTTGATTAGCTTTACTGCTTCTACCCCCTCCCATACAATATGACACAGTTTCACAACTTCACAAAAAATCTATTTTCTTCAAAAGTATGAATTTTACTAGTCTTAAATTTAAGAGATGTCAATTTTATAATATTCTTAGTTATTTCTGAAAAAATCAATAAAATCCCCCCACTCTTTCTACCACCTCCCATACAAACTGCACATTTCAACTAAATCTAACACACTGATTTTCTCAGCTCCTATTCAATTTTTGGAGTAAGCATTTTGTATAAACCATTTTTATAGCTACTTTAGCATGATGGGGAAAAAATTAGTTCAATGCTATCACCCCTTCTAACACTCCCCATACAAAATTTCTTGGCATCAGAAAAAAATCTATTTCATCTAGAGTAACGTAAGATTGCGCTTTACGCGCAATCGTAGTCCTATTATGTTTTTACCTGGAGGTATTTTAACGCTCAATGCAAGTATAAATGCAAAGTTTCAGGCAAATCGAATCTCTAACATTTTAGTTATCGCCAAATCAACAAGTCAATCGGAAAGGAAACGCTAACTATGGATAAAGTTGAGTTTCGTGCTGTCATTAAGTTCCTTATCAAGCAAGGAAAAAGGCCTCAAATCATTTTGGACGAAATGTCATCTGCTTACGGGGACTCTTGCTTTGGAAAAACAATGATTTATAAGTGGCATAGCTTATTCAGGCAAGGCAGAGAGTCATTTGAACATGATAAACTCTCGGGCTACCCGATTTAGGCCGCTTCCTTAAAAATCGTCGAAAATGTGGAGAAACTTACTCTCGAAGATGCTCGTTTGAAGAAGAAACAAAGCACAAAAACAGTTGCAGCATCAGATACAACCATTTTGAATATCGTACACGATTATTTCGGCATGTCTAAGGTCAACGTAAGATGGGTACCGAGAATGCTCTCAGCGGTTCAGGAAAAGCAGTGCGTCGAGTTTTCACGCGACTTATGGATCTCTGTTGCGAAAAAAGCGATGAAATGTTGACCCGGGTTGTTACTGGAGACGAAACTTGGGTCACTGGTAAAGGCACTTCACCCCCAAGAGTTCAAGGTCTCGCAATCCGCCGAAAAATCATGGTCACTATTTTCTGGTGTCAGAGGTGGTTTTGATAATCGACTAAAAAGAAAAATGATATAATATCACAGAAGTATACTATACCAACCTGTCAAAAAATTAAAGGATGCTATCAAAGAAAATAGAAGAGGAAATTCGACTCGAGCTATGCTGCTTTTGCACGACAATAAATCTGTTCTCAAGAGCCACGTTGCAATGGCTGCCCTACAGAAATGCGGCTACGGGATATTGAACCGCCCCCCTTATAGTCCAGATCTAATCCTTTCCGATTACTATATATTTGATCCCAAAACTGCAGAAAGAACTTCGTGTTAGAAAATATACCAACAATGAAGAGTTGAAGTCGGCAATTTTAGCCTATTTTGAAGGCCTTAATAAAACATTTTTTTTGGAAGGAATAAACTTTGTATGATATGTGACAAATGTATAAGACTGTAGTAATATTTGTATGCATATTCCTAACGGCCTTGTCAACAAGAATTCACACACTAAACGTTCATATAGTAAACATAACCCGAGATTATGTTTGCTACTATATCCACCAGACGTACATCAGCCAGACGTAATCGGATATCACTACTTGTCTTCGCGATGTGAATTATGTGAGTTCTTGTCTGGCGGGACCGTGGAATTAGGTAAAGTACATCGTAAGCACTTTTGGTGAGAACCCAAAAGATGCTTAGCTAGCATAAGTTAAATTGTATAAATAGGCTAAGATAATTACAAAATGTATCATTCCACAATAAACTTTTAGATTGGCAAGTACCTTTGCCGTGTTTTTATAAGTGGAAAGATCACCCCACGCAGCACCATCTGCAAGCCGCAATTAGGCTAAGAAAATGGTAAGTTCGGCAGTCCCAACTGCCTGCCGCTAATTGGCATATCATTGGAATTACATCGATTTCGGCAGAAGTGCCTACTAATGAGCGGGAACGGCCGCTCCACCTAAAATCCGTTCACTAACAACAATTTATTATTCCTTTCTTGGGTCAACATCGCGCTTCGCTGCCCTTGTATCACGTATTTAATCGGTATCATCACATGGCGACCGTGACACATTTAACCATCATGACAATCTTCGGATCTATGGAACAACAACCATAATACTTGGGTAGACCGACATCACGGAAGCGTTCGATAAAATCTTCAAGAAACTAGAGAAGCTTCTCGAATACAACCCACAACCATCAAGGAAGGAAGACCAGCAACCTGCAACATACATTCCCACGAAGAAGAAAATAGATGTAATCAGCGTACAAACATTGCCAGATAAGATCACACCGGCTGCATCAACTGGACAAAAACGGCGAGAAATCAACATAGGACCGCTACCATTAACAATAGAAGAGTACAGACGAAGGCAAGAGACGAAATCAAAACCACAGAAGCCGAAGAAGCAGCGCACAAGGGGCGGAAGAGCCTTTCGCAAGCGGAAAGAGATAGCGCTCCTGTACAAAGCGTATAATCTGGAGACAAATTCTCTGGAAAAAAGCTAAATTTATAATAAAATACAAAAGAAAAAGATGCAAAATTAAAAAAAATATATAAAAAAAAAAAAAAAAAAAATATATTATTACTGTTACACGTTTAGTTGAAATTAAAATTATTTCCAAGATGGGGAAAACCCAATCTAAGGAGGTAGACAACACAGGCGAAGTTGCAAATAACATAGTTATACAAGATACAGTCCAAGTAGTCAATACAGAAATTATGATTCTTTTGATTATAATAGTAATTATTAAAATTGTTGAACTGCTATACTTAATGTACAAAAACCACAAAAGAGGACTTAAGAAAAAATATCTAAGCACTCCACTCAATTTAAATGTGTAATCATTTCTTTTAACAAATATAATCATTAAATTTATATAAAAATAATTTCTTTTAACAAATACAATCATTAAATTTATATAAAAATAATTTCTTTTAACAAATACAATCATTAAATTTATATAAAAATAATTTCTTTTAACAAATACAATCATTAAATTTATATAAACATAATTTCTTTTAACGCCAGTATTTTTTCTTTAATGGAACAATTAGAGGGATATGAAAAAATCTTAAATAATATAATAACAAATTTCAACAAAAACCCTAATAGAATATTAACGGAAAAAACATTAGAAGAAAAACTAGCACAAACCACAGAGATACTCGACAAAACCAGACTTACACTACAGAACCTTAAGACAGACGCGAAAACAGCTATTAAAATAAAAAACGTTTATGCGGAAATAATAAAGCTAGGAGAGAAAATATTTTCAATAATCTCTAACCAAAAAAATAAAAACATGGCGTTTGATATCAAAACGGCTACCGCATTAGTAAAATATTTCGACGGAAATCCCGACGAAACCGAATCATTCATTGGGTCAATAAAACTCCTGGACGACCTAACTCCAGTAGAACATAAAGCCATCCTCCTAAAATTCATCAAAACACGATTAACAGGCAAAGCCAAATATACAGCATCAGACGAAATAGATATAATCAATAAACTAATAGACAAATTAAACACAAAATTTTCTGAGAAAATATCTTCCGATGCAATATTGGCTCAGCTCAAAAACACAAAACAAGGAAACACAAAGTTAACAGAGTTCACAAACAAAATAGAAAACTTGTCAGGGCAATTAACTAGGGCATTTATAACTGAGAAAATGGCCGAAGGCGAATCAGCTGCAAAATTAGCAGAAAAATTCGCAACACAAGCATTAGCAGATAACGTATACAGTAATGAAACATCACTGATACTACGGGCAAGCAATCTAACAAATCTGTCCGACATGATTGCAAAAGCAATCACCGTCGACAAACCTGTAACAAATAATGTATTCCACTATAACACAAGCAAAAAGGGCACAAATCAGAATAGCAACAACAATCCAAACAAATTTAACAACCGAAATCAAAGAAATACAAATAGACCTCAAAACCAAAATGCTAATAACAGAAACAATTATAACCAGAACAATCAAAATAATAACAGAAACAATTATAACCAGAACAATCAAAATAATAACAGAAACAATCATAACCAGAATAATCAGAATAGAAATCATCAAAACAATAATAGAAACAACTACAACCAGAATAACCAAAACCGACAACAAAACTCTTATAACAACAACCAAAGATCTAACTGGAATGGGCAAAATAACAATGGGCAACCAAGAAACGTTAACCATTATGATTCGGGGGAACAACACCCCCCTCAATCGGAAACTGCAAACAATCCACACCGGTTGGGGGAAAATCAATAAAACAATCCAAATTTTATACACTAAACTCTTCACTTACGAACTTCGTAAAAGCATTTGTTGACATGTGCAACACAACGTGCACATTCATTGTGGATACGGGAGCAGATATTTCAATATTTAAAAGAACAAAAATTAGTAACAACCAAATATATTACCCAGAAAATACGTGCTCAATACAAGGTATTACAGGAGTAAAGAGACAATCAATTGGCGCAACAGACACATATATAAACTTTAGTGAAACACTTATGATTAAACACACCTTTCAAATAGTCGATAACAATTTTCCAATAGAAGCAGATGCAATTCTAGGCCTAGATTTCTTAACCAGATATAAAGCAATAATTAATTACGACGCATGGATAATGTCAATAAATTTTAATAACACACTCCACGAGATTCCAATACTAGAAGGCCCTACACGGGATACAATTTTAATTCCACCCAGATGCGAAGTAATACGCAAATTAAATACTAAATTTACTAAGGACATAGTAGTCCCAGGACAACAAATCCAACCCGGTATTTTCGTAGCAGGATCAATTATTTCCCCTCAAAACCCTTTAATCAAAATTCTCAATACCACTTCAAATACGATAGCAATTAAAAATCTGAACCCTCAGTGGGAATACCTTTCTGATTATACAATATGTAACAATACTAACGAAATACTAAGCCTGGAAAGAACAGAAAAATTGATAAATAAATTGAACGTGGAAAACGTCCCAGATTATGCAATAAAAGATTTGAAAGCAATATGTCGTGAATTTGCGGACATTTTCGGTATGGAAAATGAACCCTTAACTACCAATAACTTTTATAGCCAACATATACAACTAAGCGACAAATCAGCAGTATATACGAAAAATTACCGTATTCCTGAGGCTCAAAAATCAGAAATTAATCGACAAGTCACACAAATGTTAAATGACGGTATAATTGAAGACTCAATATCCCATTTTAACTCGCCCATACTTTTAGTTCCAAAGAAGTCATCAACAGGAAATAAAAAGTGGCGTTTAGTTGTAGATTTCCGTAACCTAAACAAAAAGGTAATAGCAGATAAATTTCCACTCCCCAGGATAGACGAAATTCTTGACCAAATGGGTCGAGCAAAATACTTTTCAACACTGGATTTGCAATCAGGTTTTCATCAAATACCTCTAAAACAAACTTCACGAAAATATACGGCTTTTTCAACAAACCAAGGGCATTATCAATTTACACGCCTACCTTTTGGGCTGAATATCAGTCCCAACAGTTTTCAAAGAATGATGACGATAGCATTATCCGGTTTACCAGCTGACACAGCTTTCCTTTACATAGACGACATAATAGTCATGAGTTGTTCAAAAAAACACCACTTACAAAATTTAAATTCAGTATTTCAACGCCTACGCGAAAAAAATCTGAAACTTAATCCTGAGAAATGTAAATTCTTCCAGTCAGAAGTCACTTACCTTGGCCATCAAATATCAGCACAAGGAATACAACCTGATCCCACAAAATACGAAGTGATAAAACAATATCCCTTGCCCAAAAATCCAGACGAAGTCAGAAGATTCGTCGCGTTCTGTAACTATTACAGACGTTTTGTTCCAAATTTCGCAGAAATAGCCCTACCATTAAACCAGTTATTGCGTAAAAACGCTAAATTCGAATGGACATCCCTATGTAGCATGGCATTCGAAACACTAAAATCAATATTAATGTCCCCGCCTATACTCCAGCATCCCGACTTCACAAAACAGTTAGTAATATCAACAGATGCTTCTGACAGTGCATGTGGAGCAATACTGTCACAAACTAACGATGGAGTAGAATTACCCATAGCCTTTGCTAGTAAAACATTTACAAAAGGCGAAAAAAATAAATCAACCATTGAAAAAGAGCTGTCAGCTATACATTGGGCTATAACGTACTTCAAACCGTATGTCTACGGAACCAAATTCCTCGTTAAGACAGATCATAGACCACTCATTTATCTATTCGGAATGAAAAACCCATCATCCAAGCTGACCAGAATGAGACTTGATCTAGAAGAGTACGAATTTGAAATACACTATATAAAAGGCAAAGAAAACATCGGACCAGATGCACTATCAAGGATAGAACTGGATATATCCGACTTGAAAAAACTGAAAAATGTCTTGCAAGTCCAAACACGGGCAATGACCAAAAACAATGAAGAATTAAAGCTCATCGACAATACTTCAAAAGATACTAATGCAAACCTGCAGCCTGATCAACTGCACGTTTTCGAAGTACAATCACCGTCTGAAGTATCTCAGTTACCAGAATTGAAGTTTAATATCGCGCGATATAAAAATAAAAATACACTTATAATTACCGAGGTTATACATAAAAACAAAGTTGAATTTGAGCACAATATAAATTTAACTAATAGTCAACCAATTGAACCGGCATTAGTGCAGGAACTCAAAGAGTTGGAAAACAATTTAAATAATAAGTTCCAGACCAAGACTCTGAAACTATCGGCCGAAAGTGAATTATTCACTATAATAAATATAACCGCATTCAAAACGCTAGCAAACTATACACTAAAAACCATGGATATACAAATATATAAACCTCTTATAACCATAACAGACATCTCTAAAATTCTGGAAATAATACAAAATAATCACTCTACACCAATAGCAGGACACATTGGACAGAGTAGAATGTATAAGAAATTAAGGGAAATATACAAATGGAAAAATATGAAGAAAACTATAGCTAACTTTATTCAAAACTGTAGTTTATGTGCAAAAAATAAACATCAAAAACACAATAGGAAATTAATGGAGATAACAACAACACCAACTAAAGTATTTGACATAGTGTCAATAGACACAGTAGGACCATTTACTAAAACAAACGATGGTAACAGATACGCAGTAACTATGCAGTGTGATTTAAGTAAATATGTAATAATAATACCAATCCCCAACAAAGAAGCTAATACCATTGCAAGAGCAGTAGTACATGGGTTCATTTTAAACTATGGGCCTATGACCAAAATAAAAACAGATCTCGGTACAGAATACAAAAATCAAGTATTCACAGAGATATGTAAAATGTTAAAACTAGAACACATGTTCGCAACAGCAGCGCATCCTGAAACAATAGGAGCACTTGAGAGGAACCATAAAAGTCTAAATGAGTTCCTCCGTTCTTTTGTAAACGAAAACAAAGATGATTGGGACAATTGGGTACAATATTACACTTTCTGCTATAACACAACACCTAACTCTGTACATGGTTATACCCCATTCGAATTAGTATTCGGAAAAAAAGGCCATATACCTCAAGAACTCTCCAAATCTAAACCAGACCCTATATACAACTACGACTTGTACAATAACGAACTGAAATACAGACTACAAAAATCACTAAGTAAAGCTAAAGAACTTCTAGAAAAAGCAAAAGAAAAAAGGAAAAGACAAAATGATTCTAATGCTAATCCATTACCACTCCAAATAGGAGATAAAGTCTTACTATCAATAGAAAATAGAAGTAAATTAGACCCACTATACAATGGGCCATATACAGTAATATCACTCGATAATGTCAATTGTATAATTAAGGATAAAGAAAATAAGATAACAAAAATTCATAAAAATAGACTAAGAAAAATAAACTAAGAAACAAAAATTATACTACAAAAAAAATATATATCATCTAAATTTAATTAAGCTATTGTAATTAAGCTACCAATACAAGCACCACCCCAAATACAGTAAAATATACCTCCACTACTAGACATAAGAACAAAATATGCTACTTGCACTTAAATGTAAACATTAAATAAATAATAAGTTAAATACAAAATCATATAATTATTATATTAATGCAAGATATCCCATAGCTACAAATATTAAAATATAAACTATTTGTAAAAATATATTAAAAGAAAAATAAATTGTGTCTTGCTTTACAACACAATTCATTTTTTCTAAAGGGGTAAGGTGTAGTAATATTTGTATGCATATTCCTAACGGCCTTGTCAACAAGAATTCACACACTAAACGTTCATATAGTAAACATAACCCGAGATTATGTTTGCTACTATATCCACCAGACGTACATCAGCCAGACGTAATCGGATATCACTACTTGTCTTCGCGATGTGAATTATGTGAGTTCTTGTCTGGCGGGACCGTGGAATTAGGTAAAGTACATCGTAAGCACTTTTGGTGAGAACCCAAAAGATGCTTAGCTAGCATAAGTTAAATTGTATAAATAGGCTAAGATAATTACAAAATGTATCATTCCACAATAAACTTTTAGATTGGCAAGTACCTTTGCCGTGTTTTTATAAGTGGAAAGATCACCCCACGCAGCACCATCTGCAAGCCGCAATTAGGCTAAGAAAATGGTAAGTTCGGCAGTCCCAACTGCCTGCCGCTAATTGGCATATCATTGGAATTACATTGATTTCGGCAGAAGTGCCTACTAATGAGCGGGAACGGCCGCTCCACCTAAAATCCGTTCACTAACAACAATTTATTATTCCTTTCTTGGGTCAACATCGCGCTTCGCTGCCCTTGTATCACGTATTTAATCGGTATCATCACAAGACTTAAAAGAGAATATATTGAAATGGATAAAAAATAACTTGTTTTATTTTACCTCCTTCCCTGTCATTCCGCGAAATTTTTGACTTCCCCTAGTATATTCAAAATCCAACTCAACTCACTCGTGAAAATACTTCAAATATTCATCTAAGAAATTTGATTTGATACATCCCATAGTCACAAATGTAGGACTATATGATGCTCCCGTTAAAAAAAAAAAAACGGATTGCGCATACATATGCGTTTTCCTACCGCCAACTGAGCTCTAACCAGCCTCCTATGTTCCTATGTTAAGTGAAGCCTATAACTCTGACTATTCAGCTGAATGCCTTGTCAGGGCTATAATTTCATCTGACTTCATATGCGTACACACATGGCAATGCTCGCATGCTTGTTAATTGCTATAGTGAGCGGTCTTTCAATCGGTCAGACCTTCCCAACTATTTCAATCTTCCGAATCAAATTGTCGCCTCTTTACATATAGATAGATAGGTACTCTATAGCAATTTATAATGGGTCTAGCTATACAGATGAGCCATACAGGTGTTCTTGGGCTTTAGCTAAAGACTTTTCCTCAGTTTTTCTTATATTGCTGGCCGCATATGAGTTGATCTAGTAAAGTTATACCGGGGAAGAAAAATTTGATTAATGTGAAATTCCCCGGGAACGAATTGATAGAGGAGTGACATTTCAAACTCGTTTCCAAGTCAATCCTCTATGTGTGTTTGAAATGATCGAGTGATTGAAGCACACATGCATCCGATGTGTGTTCACATTTAACTCATTTATGAAATGATCGTCCGCTAACCGATCACAAAATCAAACGATAGCAAATTTATAACCGTGTAATAGTTGAGGACATTGGCAGTTAATTGATCGTTGAAGTTACTAAATAGAGTGTGTGTGTGAATTGACCGGACATGGGGATGAGAATTATTGGGATTGGATTGGAAGTCTATCATTTAAGAGGAAGTCTTCTGGTCTTTTGCGGGATGGTATCATGTAATCTTCAGGTGAGATTAGTAAGGGGTATCTCAAATTTTGCTCTCGAAACAAGAATATCAGGTTATGAAGATTGCACGCAATGTTCGGTCAAATATTTTTAATTTTAATCGTAAATTTTCTAAGGTGATAATGTCACAATCATGATTTCGCTAAAATAGTAGCCTGTAAAATAGATTATTTTTAGACGAAATCTTACTTTAACCGTGAAATCTGTTTGAAATCAGAGGAAGAAATAGCAACAAATATATACTATTGGTACTTATCAGTATATCTTATGTCAGTTATATGTAATGAATAAATATTAAAAGTCTGATTTCATTTTTCACAATGAAAAATTCTCTAATTTAAATAAAAATTTAATTAGAAATTGCAAACAATCAGAAATAATTAAAAAAAAAAAAACTAACAATATCTATTACCCTAATTTTATTACGAAAATTTGTTTCATTCAAAACCAGTAAAATCGCTCTTCAAATTTAATCTTACAATTAAAACGAAATTCCAAGCTAAACATATCTCTAACTATTTCAAATTTCCTAATTAACTGACAATCTCTAAGCTTGAAAAATGCAAATCCATCTGAGGATAAGATATACAAAAAAATATCCGATTACAATTCCATAAAGAAAGTCAAGCTCTCCTTTATGGAAATCGAATCGCGATCCAATAAACTTTGTGTGTGGCATGCATTATAATTCATTCATCTTGATGAGATATTTCATCTTGATGTGGAACATAAACACACTCGGTGACAGTACAAAAAAGTACCACCATAAAGGACTTATAACTTGTATGAGGCCACATTCGAAATGGAAATCTGTAATGCAAATATGTGTGGTACTTGAAACTTTAAACTAAACTAAATAGATTTATCTTTCGAGCGTTTTTTAGCTTGAGGTCTTGTACATTTTATTTTGCTATTTTTACGATGTGAATGTATTTGCTAAACGATGCGATTCGTGTATATCTACATATAACTAGATTTTAGTTGACTACGATACGTTGACAATGAGGTTTTAATATTCATTACGATCTGGGCATTATCATTTTCAAGTATCTTATTCTTGCACAAATAACTTATTGCCAATATGTGTGTATGGAAACACGAATGTTTCAAAACTCGTTTTTGTTTATGACAATCCTTACTATAATTTTGTTTGGGTGTAGGGATTTGTGGAACGATTGTACAGTTGCATTAAAGGGTATTTGTATAATATGATTATTTTGATTAAAGTATTGTGCATTAAACATAAATGTTCGGTTACTTAGTAGCCAGTGTCATTTTAGCATAATACCTAGTCGTGCCATAAGTTCTGTTACAAGGAAAACTTTCAATAGAAAACTCAGACATTCACTTTTTTAAATTTATATATTCAGAAAATATTTGGAACAGTATTTCAAAAAAAAACAGAATTATTCAGAATGACCTTCTTTTGTATCAAAACAAACCAGGAGTCTGCGTCAATAGTCGGCAATTGAATTACGCACCTTTTTCAGCGGAAATTCGTACCATGCGTTGATTAGGCATCTTTTCATGTTCTCCGAAATCGGGTGCCATCAATGGCAGGCCATTTTCTCAAGGGCAGACCATAAGCAGTAGCCCAACGGATTGAGGTCTAAGCTCCGAGAGAGCAAATCGAAGGCCCTATTGAGCTCAGGAATGTTTTCCTCAAGCCACAGTTCAGTAGATGTGGCCTTGCGGGTGGGTGCAAAAACCTGCTGGAACACCCAGTGTCTTCTCTCACACATGGTGTCGCTCAAAGGAATCACAATACGCTCTAAAATATCTTCTTGACAATTACTGGTCCCAGTTTTGATGCCCTTTTGTAGTGCCTTCGTAGCTGACTTCCACCCAGAATATAACTGACGAGGGATGATTGCCCTTTTGAATCCGCTCAACCTTTTCTACGTGCTTCCCGAGAGCTGGTAGTATAGACCCAGTCATTTTGATCGTTAAATTTTTATTTGACCGTGAAGAATAGCTCGTCAGAAAACAAGATGGTGTGATGCTGATCATACGCGTAACGAGCAAGCAACGCCTTTGAAATTTCTATCCCTTCTATCTAACTAGATAGCTTTCCATCAAAAGTTGAACTGGGGGATCTTGTAAGCTTGACAAGGAAGGTAAGCAACCACGGAAAGAACGGATCATTGATTGTTATTCAAACAGAATTAGCAAAGCCCAAGCATGGTGCAGAACTTATGACAGGACTTGGTATAACTATAGATGTGTGGGAAAGAATTACTGTAAGTATATTTTTGTGAAACGAAGGATCCAGTCTTCTAAGCACTTCAGTTCAGGATAGTTTCTCTAAGGTAGTCCTAGAGCTTATCATCGAGTTAAATTCCTTAAGAAATTGGATTATTTGATCAAGATCTGAATTTAAAATGAAGATACAATTTATATAGTGCTCCTCAAAACACTTATTCAGTCCAAAAGATTATGATTAAACCCTAGTGCCATCAAATTCTCTATCAAACTTGATGAACGCGATAAATTTTTTTTTTTTAAATGCGAAAAGAAAACGTCAACCTGAATCCCTTGTTCTATCGCATATGTATGGTACAATCGAATTTTTCTGTTAAGACCCCATTTATGGGGCATAGGACCAAAGCAGTTCTATTCCACAAGGATGTTTATCTCTGGTTTCGTCAAAGTGTGCCACTTCTACCTCTGAGTATCAAAGCCTATTTTAGTTTTTCCAATTTTAATCCAAAGTTTGTTGTTGGAGATCTTATCTGGCCAGAATAACCCAAAAATGTGTCGGAGGCATTAGTTCAAGGAAGTTTGCAGTTTCTTGGTCAGTCGAACGGTCACTTTCCATGTAGTACAACCATATAGCAACACGGACTTGATGCATGCGTCAAACACTCGCAGTTTCGTGCGAAGGACGATATATCATATTTTCTAGGAAGAGAAAAGAATACCGAAGGCCTGACGAGTTTTTTCTATAAGAGTCTCAATATCATTTTCGGCTCCACTGTCCAAGGTAAAAACATATTTTTATTTTTTTTTACGGCACCGAGTATAACTTAGGGGGTCACCCTTTAATGCGATGCACAGTTATGTCAGTATAGGAAGTGGAGGTATTAAGGTGGAGAGAGACGAAAATGACGGTGGACATTGTTCTTGAAGCACTGCAGGTTGTACTTGTTGGGAAACAAACTAGCTGGTAAATCGTTCCAAAGTCTTGACGTTCGGGAAATGAAAGACTGCCTATATTTCACTGTACGGGAAGGCAAGGATTTAACCGTGTACTGGTGTGCGCGTTCAGCTTGACGAGTATTTCGGGGAAAAGTATGCAGTGGAGGAATGAGTGCGCTTAGCTCAGAACTGCATCTACCATGGAAGTAACGATAGTAAATGCTGAGTACTCCGACATTTCTGTGATGCTCAAGAGAATCTATGGAAGACGTGATGGTTTCGTCTCCAATCAGTCGGAACGCATGTTTTTGAATACGATCGAGCAACGCGAGGTGTGTTTTGGGTGCCCCAGCCCAAACATGCGAGTTATACTCTAATCGTGGTCTAATGTAAGCCTTATAGATGGTTGCTATGTCTATAGGTGTGAAATATTTTTTGCATTTCCGGAGAACACCTAGGCGTTTTGAGGCGTCGAGGGCAATATCAAAGATATGCTGGGCCCAATTCAGGTGTTCATTAATTTTGACGCCTAACAGTGTGAAATTCTCCGAAGTGGTAAGCTGTGCACCATCAAAGGTTAAATTGTGAGACAATACTGGAAGATCATGTTTGAGGATAGATGACAGGCCTGTGTTTTGGATGCGTTGAACTCTTCTCTATTTTTCCTGCCCCATTCCAGGATTAAACTGAGATCCGAGTTCAGCGAATTGAATGACTCTCTGCGATTGGAGGCAATAATATGTTGGTTTGATTCAGCAGCAGAGCTAAATTCATAGGTGTTGTCTAAAGTACTGTCATATGCAAAACTATGGATTGGATTGAGATTGGACGACAGAAGGTCGTTTATGAAAATTAAGAAAAGAGGCGGAGATAAAACAAAACCTTGAGGGACGCCGGAATCAATTGGGTAAGAGGAAGAAGTAACGCCATCTAATACTACTCGTATAGCGCGTTCTGAGAGATAACTCTCAATCCATTGAACAAGGGTATCATTAAGGCCGATGGCTCTAAGTTTCACTAAGAGACAATCGTGCCAAACTCTGTCAAAAGCTTTTGTAATGTCAAGTGCGAAAACTTGACCTTCGCCATATTTATGTAAGCATGAGTTCCAACGCTCTGTCAAGTAGACTAAAAGATCCCCCGTCGACCGTCCAGAACGGAAACCATACTGACGATCATGGATGAGCTGTTTATCCTCCAGATATTTGACGATTTTACGATTGACAACAGTTTCCATTACTTTCGAGAGCACTGAAGTAATGGCTATTGGGCGGTAATTAGCGGGGTTCGCTTTGCTTCCTTTCTTGGAAATGGGCTGAACATTCGCAACTTTCCACATGCGTGGAAAGCACCCAGAAGAGTAAGAAAGGTAGAAAAGATTGCGAAGAGGTTTAGCCAAAGAAGAGGCGCACTTTTTAAGTGTAATGGGGGAATACCGACCGGACCAGCGGATTTGTGGATATTGAGCTCTGTAAGGATCCGAGAAATAAGTCTCGTGCGAAAATGCAGTGCAGGCAGTGAGAAACCAGAGTGAATTGCAGCTGGAGGTGTTTGGTTTGAAGGTGGAAGGAGAGAGTTTCTTGCGAAACTTGCTGCTAGTAAATTGGCTTTTTCGCTAGGATCAACCACGGTACCGTCGCCAACAACTAGAGGTGGTATAGAAGAAGAAATGAAATTGTTGTTGACCGCTTTGACAACTGACCAGTAAGACCTCGAGCCCTTAGGGCACTGGAGGATCTTCCGTCGAAGTTTTTGGTCATGCTCAAATTTAACTCGGTAACAGTGATCAGTATTTCCAATTGGCGATGGGGATAATACAGAGACAGAATATTTCTCAGGTTGGTTGGTGAGAAATAAGTCAAGAAGGTTAGGAAAATGCCCTGCGATGTCTGGTAAACGAGTAGGATCATCCACCAGTTGAGTTAACCCGTTTAGGGAGGCAAAAAGCTCAGTATCACGTCCCCCCTGGTCCGTAGTGGAGGAATGTTTAAGCCTGGCAATGTCATGAACATTGAAATTGCCCGCGATAACGATTTCAGCGTCAGGGTTAGCAGTATAAATAGACTGAATAGATTTAGATAACCCATCCAGTTCTGATAACGTGTTCGCTGCTGTCATTGCTGGACTTCTATACACATAACAAAAGTACATGATATGTCTTTGGATTATTAATTTTATCCAGATGTAATTAAATTCTGGATTGGAGCAATTTCCTAAATGGGAAACTACATGAAAAGACACATCATCGCGGATGTAGAGTATGACACCCCGCTGGCGAAAGAAAGCTGGGACAAGGTGGTATCCGGGAACAGAATAAAACTGTTCACTTCCAGGTAACACCTTTCATTCGCCAAGTGCTAGAATATCCGGTCTTGCAGTTTGGGTATGGATATACAGCGACAGATAGGCAGAGTGCAGACCCCGAACGTTAGCCTGATCAATTATAAAGTTGACCATGGTCGGAAAAGAGAAGAAATAGGAACGATAGTTAAATAATGACTAACCGGCGAACCGCGTAAAAAACAAAAAACCAAATGAGAAATGTTAATGACTAACCGGCGAACCGCGTTAAAAAAAAAAAAAAAAGACCAAATGAAAAACGGTAAAAACAAAAAAAAAAAAAATTAATTAAATTATACCAAGGAAAAAAGAAAAGAAAACCTGAGAGACAGTACGCGGAAAATGTAAGTAATTAACATTAAAATTAGACTTAAAAAAGAAACAGTAAACAAAAATAAAAAATAGCAGGAACGATAAGCAGATCAAAAATATTTAGCAAAAAAAAACAAGAAATAAAATCTGCGCCTTGGTAACACTACCGATCAAAATATAAAAACGGAAGAAAAATAAAGAAAAAAAAAATAAAATAACAAATACAACCAACAATAACAGCAACAACAACTTTACTAGCACCGGATCAAAAGCAATACAGTGCTGTAAACCCGTACAGTTCTAGGCCTGGCACGAGCACCAGCACCACACTGAAGATCCCGCTAGCCGACACTTATCTTGATTTGGGAATCAACCAACGACGGTTCCGTGACCCCCTGATGTAGCGCGCACATGAAAATGTCAATTAACGCAATAACAAAAAAAAAATCGCGAGTCAGGTGGTAAAAAACAAGAACAAATTGGCGATTAATTAATTGTTGCCCGACATTATCAGTGCGATGATCCGTGTTTTGATGCGATCCGCGGGTTAACGAGCTGACCGACCGCACTCGACCAAGGGCTCGACTCGACTTGACATTATTTTGCAGCTCTGCCACATTTTGTCCATTAAGCACAACCGGTGCACTTGCCATCGAACCCTTCTGCATGTATTTGGACTAATGAACATTTATTTTCAGTACTGCCTTATTGCATTTAGAATGCAACGACCGAAAATTTGATGTAAGCCTAAACGGTTATATAGAAACAAACACAGGTCACCAGCATTATTACTAAAAATCTTTAACTTCCCCACCTTCCAGTGCTGCTTTCAAGATGACATTTATTACCATCAGAAACAGGGCTGGTGATTATATGCTGTCTTGTCTAACACCCTTTAGCACAGGAAAGTTCTCGGACAGCTCTCCCCTACGTAAAACGTGACACATTGCATTTCCCTAGTATTCTTTAATCATGGCTATAATCTCATTTGAAATACGTCCTCTACGCAAAGCACTTCAAAAGTAATTTGAAGTTCACCAACATGAGATTTAGTTTCGAACACATTTCGGCGGGCTGTTCCAATATTATCCGACGACTCCTGATGGAGTCTAGAATGGTGCTTAGAAAGTGCTCTCTACAACAATACTAATCCTATTGAGAATTATTTCAGCAAGGATTTACAATACGACAGTTAGAAAACATAAGCCACGCCAATTGCCACAATCCTGAATATCGCCCTTCTTCGGGATTTTTCTATCCGCCTTGCACGTATCCCACAGCTTCTTCAGTACTTTTTAGAAATATGTTTCTGTTTCATATCTACTCAATGTTAATGATTTGTGGCGTAAAATAGTGATACAATCCCGTTTTTTTTTTTGTCTCCAACTTCATGCACATTTAGCTTGCGCTTCATTTGCAGAATTTGTGGCCACTTGCTGTGCACAATCTGAAGCAGGCAAACATCAAGTGGTGATTGCTCCCAATGTCAGTTCCACGCATCGCTGGCACCTTAAGGAGACATCTTTTCCATCGACGATTTATTGCCAAATTATCGCTTTAAGTCTGAGTAATACCGTCAGGGTGAACTCAAGAAGTTTTTATGGTGACTCTAGTGTGAAAAAGTAGTCCCTTTGATGACCATTTTCCGAATGCTGCACAACTCAGTTAAAAAATCGCGGTTTTCAGATCTGTTAATCCAAGGACGTGACGTATTAACGCAAGAGTCACCATGCTTTCCCATGACGTGTACTCCAGTATTGTCAGAACCAATCTAGGCTTTCTCATCTTCTGAGATGATAATAATATCACCTTTTGGAACATAAACGAAAGTCTTACCCAGTTGGTCATAGAACTACTCTTTTTCTCCTGGTTTTGGGGTATTAGTTAATTCGTAGCACTGCAGAATTGTGACATTTCTGACGCTAGTTCTAACCCTGATGACGATGATTCTATCTGAAATTCTTTCCGGGTAATGAGATTGTTTTTCGCTCTTGAGAACGACGACCGTTACACCTTTATAGGCTTCAACTCTTAACAAACGTACAGAATGGTATTTTAATGTTATAGTGCTCCATTTCATGGTCGATGACTGATTGGCAGTGTACGGGCGGAGTGATCCCAGCTCTTTCATCTTTGTTCAATAATCGAACGTTTCAGAAGCCAATCAAAGTCCATTATCGATTGCCAAAAGTCGTTACTGAAGAATCTGTCCGTATCTGAGGCGCTGTATTGTTTTTTTTATCAGTTAAATTTAAAGATGACGTGTGATAAGCACATGATCCAGTGAGTGTCCATTTGCCATTTTTAGGACAAGCATAACTGGTCAACTCCGCCTTAGACTGAATGGCCAGTAACACTAGTGCGTCTCAGGAAATAGGCAAAAGTATGACATAGTTGGACTCGCAGCATAGGTGTGAGAACTTCAGCATGTCATATTTAGCTGAAAATTCCCACTCTTTTTCTACTAGGGTGTAACAAATATGTAGGACCGGTCCTCCAGGTTGGTGGTTGGGCGAGGTACCGACAACGCATCACCGGAAAAAAATTCACTGTCCAGAAACCTGAAGAACAGCCTCGGAACGAATGGACTCAACGGCAACAACCCCGCAAACGAAAAATGGACTACTCTATTGGACCTTGGAATGTTCGATCCTTATTTAGGACAGGCGCTCTGAAAGAGTTCCGCGAAGAAGTGGCGAAACACAACATCAACATAACTTCCATCTAAGAGACGAAATGGCTCGGTAGCGAAATCATGGACCTGAGATCACATAAAGTCGCTTTTGTCGTTGACAAAAAATTTAGTCAGCAGATCACGAGTTTCAAACCAGTAAGTGGAAGATGGTGTGCAATCCGAAAAAAACTAAATTTTTCAACACTTAGTTGACCAGCGTCCACGGACCAACAGAAAACAATGACGATATAACTAAGGACGAATTTTATGCCACCCTAGAGACAACCTATGACTCACTGCCCTCGAATGACCTAAAAATTGTCTTAGGGGATTTTAATGCAAAAGTCGGAAAGGAGGAGGCTCATAAAGGAACAACAGGAGGGCACAGTCTCCATGACATAACCAACGACAATGGCCAACGTCTTATTGATTTCGCAAGCAGCAAAAATTCGATTGTAAGTTCTATGAGCTTCCCACATCGCGATATTCACAAACGAACGTGAGCATTACCAGATGGTCACACCTTCAACCAAATAGACCACGTTCTAATTGAGAAAAGGGCTGCTTCTAGCATAATTGATGTACGAACCCTCCGCGGTGCGAATTGTGACTCTGATCACTATCTAGTCAGAGCTAAGTATCGATGCCGAATAGCTTGTCGTGGATATTCAAAAACTAACAGAGCTCGCAAATTCAATGTTGACAAGCTTAAAGACGAAACTGTGGCGGAGGCTTACATGTCAGCATGTAATAAACACCTGACACCAATATAGAAAAACATCCTAAATGTGCCAGTACAAAATGGGTGGATAAAAATTTGAAACGGCATCAAATCCTCCGCAGAAGAAGTGTTAGGATATCAAGTACGGCGAAAAAATAATGATTGGTCCGACCAAGAATGCCGCGATGCAATAGACAGAAAGAACGAGGCTTACAAAATTTTTACCGAACGACTAACACGAGCCAAAAAAGAAAGATATGACGAGCTTTGGCGATATGCGAAAAAGACATGCAGGAAAAAACAAAGGAAGTACCATAATGACGAGATACAAAAAATGTTCGACGATATGAGACAAAATAAAACGCGGGACGCATACGCCATAGTAAAAGAATAAAAAAAGGGATATAAGCCAAAAACCAGTCTCTACAACGACGCAGAGGGCAACATCATCAGTGACACACAAGAAGTAAAAAGGAGATGGCCTTCCTACTTTGAACATCTTCTCAATCTCACCCCATTAGCATCTATCACGACAGACAACATTTCAATTGATGCCTCAACTGATGAAGAAGAGCCATCGTCGACACCACCCACGCTTGTTGAAATCAAAGTAGCCCTATGTGACCAAAAACGAAACAAAGCGCCGGGAATTGACGAAATACCAGTTGAACTTCTGAAAAACGGTGAAAACTGTGTTGTTGAAATACTGCATAACATGATATGCAAAATTTGGATAGAGGAAATCATACCCGATGACTGGCGAAAGAGCATTATATGTCCAATTTACAAGAAAGGAGACAAACTCTGCTGTGAGAACTACAGAGGTATATCATTGTTGTGTACGACCTATAAAATACTGACAAAAATAATTGAATGTCGTCTAAAGCCCTTTACTAATGAAATAATTGGCGAATATCAAGGCGGATTCAGAGCCGGACGATCTACAACAGACCAGATATTCTCGGTGAGTGGGAAATGCTGGGAATATGCTTGAGAAATGCTGGGAATATAACTCAGGACAGGAGCGTACTCTACCAAATCATGCTTGACTCTGGAATTCCCCCAAAACTAGTCCGACTAACAAGACCCACAATGACGAACACTGAATCCCAAGTGAGAATAAAAACCGATTCCACAACCAGCTTTCGAACGGAATGTGGTTTAAAGCAGGGAGATGGTCTAGCCCCCATGCTTTTCAACTTGGCACTAGAGTATGTCGTCCGAAAAATCCCAGTCGACACCAACGGGCACTACTATTCAAGTCCACCCAACTAGTAGCATTCGCTGACGACATTAACATTCTAGCAAGATCCTTCCCTAGTGCTAAGGAGGTATTTGTCAATCTTGAATCCGCCGCAAAAGAAGTCGGGTTGCGCATTAATGAAAGCAAAACAAAAGTAATGACGCAAACAAGAAGGAGAACGCCAAATATTCAAAAGATAACAATTGCGGAATATAATTTGGAGAAAGTGGACAACTTCATATATCTTCGAACTAATCTAGCAAAGGATGGTAATGAAACAAACGAAATCAAACGATGGATAATACTAGCAAATAAGACGTATTATTCGGTAATAATGAAATCGAAGAAAGTGCACAAATGTGCACAACAATAAGCTGCGGATATATAAAACTATTATACGACCTGTGCTGTTATGGCAGCGAGACGTGTACATTAACGCGAACTTCTGAAAAAGCAGTTAACGACGACTTCAGGATGCCAGGGCCCGATTTGGGCTGTCGCGCCATTGATGATGACTGGTTATGGGTGTATTCCAGGGGAATATCTCTCATGTTTGTAAAATATTTATTATAATTTTACAGACTGTAGAATTTAATATATAGATTTTATAAAACGTTCGCAAACAAAACCATGGAGAGAATATTAAAAATCCTCCGTAATAGTTTAATGATGGAGGACAGCTCAGATATTGGTCTACAATATGTCTGCGATCAAACTTCAAGGTTGGTGATATGAAAGAGTACTTCCAACTGTCCAATAGTATACCGGGTGCAAATGACTTATTGAAAATAATTGTCATGAGGTGAAGATTTGCAATCCTTTAAGAGTAATACCTGAAATTTGATCGTAACCAGCCGATTTTTGAATGTCAATGTTGCATAGAGTACCTAGTACATTATCTTCAGTAAGAGTAAAACTGCCAAGATCGGTAATCAGTAATGCAGATCAAATTGTCGAATTTTCCTGAAAACTTTGAGTCAAACATTCGCGTTCAATTCGAAATATATTTGCAAAAAAGAAGCAAACAGTTTACCAGTCTTTTTAGCAGAGTTCATCATATCTTCTTGATTTTGGCAGCAATGGCCACTTGCTTTTGAAGTACAAATCAAAACTTTTTTCCAATACAATTCAATGATCTCGTTCACATCAACCCTTTCTTATAAAGCATGTCAAACTTTCATATTCCGAAATAGTACTTTCCGAGTCTGAATCTTGGACGTTCGCTCAGATATTCACTGCAAGTACTTGTAAATATAATGTTTGGAAAATAATATTTAGTCAAAAAAGAAGTTTCCGGTATCTATCTCTATTTGAAATGAGGTATTCACGGAGATGTAAAAATTTGTGCGTAACGACACCGTGCCTGCTCCCATAACTTTTCAATGCTACTCATTTTCTTCTTCTTTTCTTTATTTTCAAAATAATTCAAAAAAGATCTACGCCTTTTCCCTATTTTAACCGGTTGCGATACTAAGCATAAGTTTCTGATGCATTTTACAGCAGCGATTGCTGATTTTCAAAATACTCCCGCATAATAAATCAGCCTAATGAGGCAAAACACATTTCCCCATGACAACCTGCTGTTTCACACCACGTTCATTCCGACACGAAATCATTTGAAAATCTTCTTCGAAATATAAACGACAAATTTCTTCCGCATCTTGTACAAGGAAACCCTAAACTTCTGCCACTACTACCACCAACACCGCAAGTGCACAATCGATACAGAAATCAATAAATCTTTTAAAATTTGTAACCTGCTGCTTACGATCCAATTAATAACATAAATCTTAAATGATATCCGTTTCGTACGCCAATTTGTACCGGCACCTTCTAACCTATATCTCTGGGTTTTACTTAAGTTTTACCTTTTTCCTTTACAAGTACTTTGCACGCGGCTAAGAAGTTTATGCAGAAAATAAAATCTAAGATCGTTCGTAACCGCAGTTAGTTGACAGTTTAGGCTAAAAAAAAAACTAAAAAATAAAATAAAACATTTAGAAACGGGAAAAAAATGCTAAACGAAGATTAATGATAAACCGGGGGCTTATTTATTGATCGTGACGAATGAAATAAATCTTTCGATTCGAGTTTAAATAGGAATATTTTTAAGAGATAGTAGCTAGCTACCTTATTACGATTTATCTTAAAGTGTTAAAGTAAGCACATCAGACGTTTTGTATACAAAGTTGTTTTATGAACGATGCTATGACCGGAAAACAAGTGAAGATAAAGAGATCGGAATCCGATTGCACAATTCGTTAGACGTAATCATTTAAATTTATTTAATTAGAATTTAATCTGGTGATAGTGTGGTGGGGTGAAAATCATCAATTTAAAACATTACAACAAAGCTGAGTATATCACGTATCTTAAAACTATATAGATGCGTAAAAAAGAAGCTTCTAGAGTGTTTGGAATTTCCAATCTTTACGTGAAAGATTTTCTTGGATGGGATTTTCACAACTCTTCACTATTGATATTACAAAATCAAGAAAGACAAGGATCATTGAATATTTTGGTAAATTTGCTGTCTAACGTTTATTGTTAAAGATTTGATTTGGTTACACATTCTGTCACTTGTCCTCTGAGCCTATTGTAACAACCCCTAGAAAATAGTTGTTGAGCTCCTCATCGTGCTAATACTTACGATATCTCGAAGAGGATTGTTCAAATGTCCAGCTACGACACCCAAAAAGCGTCTACTGTGATTTATATTTAATTGTACGAATGTTCTTTTAAACTAATGTTTTGGTATACAAATTTTAGCATTCTTATTACCTGATGCCAAGTCGTAGTAAATGACGCACTGTCATTTTTACCACATTTGGATGTTAATTTACTTTACTGTCTGAGAGAATGTGAATGCCATAGTTTCTCTATGCTCCGTATCTATTTTTTCTAACACACAGTTCTGTGTTTTAACTTGGAAAACAGCAGATAATTCAAATAGATTGGCGTAAATACTAGTTTTGGGTCTTACTACAAAGACTTCTACTGCCTTTTCTATTTGTAAGATATCTGCGTCCATATGATTGCATCGATTGTCACGACTCGGGTCCTATTTCATCTTCAGTGGCAAGTAGTTTGTATGGTTTTTTAAGGGATTCTTTGTATTTTTTTAGATGTAGTGAAGTTAGATTGAGAAGTACCACTAATGTTGCATTGGAAGTGGTACGCATTGCTCTAGTTATTTCGATTCAAATAAGTTTTGTAATTTCGTCAACTTTTGCATATTATTAGTTTTCTACAGAATCGTAATCCGTAATACTTATTTCACATAATATTACTATGTGCATCAGTACCTTATTTCCAGTTTGTTAGTTTCGTTTTAGCTACCAGAATTCACTCAAAAGGCTTCTGCGAGTCCAGAAAGATATTCTGGCCTTTTCTAGAGCATAAATGAACATTCCATATAAATTTCTCATCAGGAATCATCATCAAAAATAAAATTTATGTCGTAACATAATTTATAAAAATAGCTACATAAAAAACTCTTTGTTAAACTCAATATTTTACTTGTACGCATTTATTTCAACAGTTAAACTTAATAATGAGTCCAAACTTTCCCAGAACTGATAGTGTGAATGGAAAATTTCTAAAACCAACGATTCCAATAAGACGCAAAAAATTTTTCATTTTCGGCAGCTGGTATTATTTGAATTCACTAATTTCCAACTTATGTTATTAACTTAATGATCGAAAAGACAAATCCACGAAAAGATGTATTAAGTTAGTTATCCGAAATATCAAAACGGTGCATTCCACTTCTAAAACAATTTGACAAAATTAACAGATCTAAATGCAGATACTCGAACATCGAAAGTAGATAAAAAAAATTTTTGTTTGCTATAAGTTAGCAATAAATTGAATAAAAACTAATTTAACAATTTTATATGTTCGAAAACCATTAACCCACTTAAAACATGCACATCTTAAATTACGTAAACATTTAACACTCTATAAATGTCCAAATCCCAATCAAATCGCTGATCTGTTTTTTCTATCTCCTTCACAAACGAATGTCTCATTCAATCAGGCTTTTATACCTCGATTTTTAATGTTTTAATTATCAAAAGTTCGGTTATATCGAGATAAAGTAGTGGACGTGATGGCCTCACAGCAGGTTGCCCGTTATTACTGTCTTGTTTCTTAGGTCGGTCAGATTTTTTTCTTCTTAGAACTCCTCAGTTGACTTCTGTCCTATGGTGTAGATTAACTGCTATGATATTCCCGAGATGACGTAATTAACAGATAGAGATGAGGAATATTAGATTTAAGGTTGGTACGCATAAAAAAAATTATAATTTCTTCCATGGGATAGATAAAAGTAAAAGGTGGTCTAGTCAATTTGAAGGTGGTATTATTTCTTGATTTTTTTAGAGTAAGATGCCATCAGAACGCAACTTAAA
Source organism: Chorisops tibialis (assembly GCA_963669355.1). Lineage (NCBI taxonomy): Eukaryota > Metazoa > Arthropoda > Insecta > Diptera > Stratiomyidae > Chorisops > Chorisops tibialis. The sequence goes on along the minus strand of OY770263.1, from coordinate 161,132,797 downwards.
AATTGACAGGATTAAGATTTAGATCATCGTAAAGAGATTTAATCATTTTTTTCTGTAGAGCGATACACTTGACATGAGGCAATTTTTTTTATGACAAGATAAAGTTCAATGTTCGGTTTAATTAGGAATTAATTTTGATTGGATTATTGACCTATAGGTTGGAATTTTGTTTTTTCGTATTTTCGAATTTCAAAAGAATGAAGAATATATGTAAGTAGATGTCAATTTCTACTATGTGTATCTATTATAGTCAGTAACTTATTTCTTTGAAGATAAAAAACAATTATCGACATTCGGTGGTAAGTGAATTAAAGTTGGTACTGTTACGAGAACTGGAATGAAAAATAGTGAAATCCTTATATTCATGTACAGCTCACTAAAATCAAATGAACCGATTATTTTGAAATTGACATAAGTCATGTTTTAATAAAATTAAGTTAATTAAACATTAGTTTTTCATGTTATGGAAAAGCTCAATTCCTTTTTTGCCTAAAGCTTTTGCATTTATGATATTACTATACTAGCTAGTGTTACTATACTAAATAGTGTGATCAATTTTATAACAAAGCTTAGCGAAATATTAGTTTCTCGTATTGCAAATAACTTATTTCACTTTCAAAATAAATCTTTTTTAATAAAAATGACACCATCATTTGAAATTGATTTTATTCATTAAAGAGAATTTTAATCTACACATATAAACATGATTCTAGTGTATGTCTGTTATTTGCTTACATATAAATGACTATAAATTAGTTTTTTTCTTTGTTTTAAGCTAAGCATTAAAACAATTGTTGTCTGTCTGTCCGGCTGTCTTTCACGCACAAACGGCTGAACCGACTGTAATGAAACTTTCACAGTTTTTTAGAGATGATGTAATCTGCTTTTAGTTTAATTTCTATATCCTCGTAACTTCTGCCCCCTCCATACAAAATAACTCAATTTTCAAAAATATGTAATAATAAAATTTGCTGGAAACCTAAGAGAGCTAACAAATTTAAATTTTAATATATTATTTTTATCATAAATATGATCCATGATATAAAAATTATTTTGCTTCCACCATCTCCCACATAAACTGCACATTTGTATGAGAAACTCTAAGCCAATTTTCTCTGTACGTATATAATTTATGGAGCTCAAATTTTGTACTTAGTCCTTAATTTGCATTATTATTAATGTCGGAAAAAATTGAACCGATTAGCTTTCCTCCTCTCGTACAATATGATGCAATTTCACAACTTTTCAAAACTTCGATTTTCTTGAAAAGTATGAATGCTACTTATATGCAATTTAAAATAAATCAATTGATGATTATAGTTCTTCTCTTGAGAATCACTGAAAACCTACCACTCCTTCTACCAGCTTCCGTACAAACTTTACAGTTTCAATGAATTCAAAACACTAATTTTCTAATTAACTTTTCCATTTTTTAAGCTTAAATTTAGTACCAAACATTTCTATAGCTACTCTAGCATGATGTGAAGTAAATTAGTTCAATGCTGTCACCCCTTCTACCACTTACCGTTCAAAATTTCTTAAGATCAAAAAAATTTCGATTATATAGTATTTCTGTCATATTTTTAAGCTTAATGTTATTTTATTTGGGTTACGACTTGACATGCCCTCAACGCTCACCAATATGTATATGATTTCAAATCACCACCGTAAGCACGGGCCTGTCCCATACAAATACGATGGTTTCATTCTTAATCATTTATGGTTCTAATAGCAAAATACAAAACGTTGTGTTCAAAGAGTCATTGATGTAAGTAAATTATATGTTATATCCCACATTCTTAAAAATTGCTTATAGCTATTTTTACGCTGACGAAGTCGCGAGGAATCGCTACATAAAATTGACATCCAATTATTATAAAGAGAAAATTATAATGAATTTAATAGGTTTGTATTTCATTTTACTCCTCAAAAAGTTGATCCCATTTTTTAAAATTTTTAATGTGTAGGAGCAAATTCTTTTTTTTCTAGAATGATTTGTGCTCTAGGTAATTTCGGCCTTTATGTATATGCAATGCACAAACACAGTCATGGAAGAAAGGAATTGGATTGGGTAGGTAGGGGAAGGGGAGTAAGAACGACCGTAACAAGTGGAAAAGCTGGTATATTTTCCAGTTGCACTGACTGCTACTGAAAAATATTTACAGATGTTATGGGGGACTGAAAGCGAACAGAAACCATTTACTGAGTATACAATATAAATTCATCATGTTTTTATTATATAATTCTCATTTGTGACCGGTCTCCAACTTGAGTATAATGGTAATAATTCTATGGAACCAAAATTTTTTGGTCGTCCTCTTTTTGATGCCAGTCCAAAATATAAAACTCTGCTTCACTAGTCAAGGAACAAAGTTTTGGAACAAAGTTTTTTATTGGATAATGAGATTACATGGATCTTACAAAGTTTGCTTAATTACTAACATAGAGTTTGCTACACAGATTTTTAAGTTTAATTTTTCAGCAAACGACAAAATTTTAATAGAATTACAGAAATACTAGATGAAAATTATCCTAATAGATATATTCCAGGAAAATTCAAAAAAAACCTGGTATTACATAATTTTAAATAAATAACACAAAGGACAACACTACAAAAAAGGACGGACAAAGAATTAGTATAAGACTATATCTTTACATTATTACTTAAAATATTAATAATAATAATATTTATTGGAATGATACATTATAATATATATTAAAACATACATGTTACATACTTATATAGGAAGTTAGCTTTAAAGTGTGTCATAAACAAAATAAAGAAGATTATTAGAATTGAATTTTCTATTATAAAAAGTCAGTTTATTATTGAACGTAAGTTGATTATTGAAATGCAAAAAATAAAGGAAGGAAGCAGGAAAATTTTGTTTGATTTAAAAAACTGACATTGCTAATTCTATTTAAGCTAGATATATCGCTCGCTTCAAGTCTGGAAAGGAATTTAAAAAGCAATGTTATCTAATCTACAATATCCGTCAAACTTAGCGTAAAGTTCAACCCTAGGAATTCTAACGTAGACATCATCTTCAGGATTCCGATTTATGAATGCAATAGCAGCAGGAAGACACTTATAAAGAATGCTTCTCTCAAACCTTCTTAACCTCATCATCTGAGCAGAAGAGACCAAGCACCAAGCTACAAAGCCATATGCCAGAATGGGTCTAACCATTTGTCTATATAGTAGGTACTTTGAGGCGACGCTAAAAGCATTTTTTTAAAGAGGCCCTGAAGAGCAGCGGATAGAACTCTACCCCTGAGGATAATACTGTCTACATGTTTAGTAAAGGAGCATTTACTTGTAAAAATGACACCAATGTATTTAAGTTCATTACTGATCTTCATGCGATTTCCATTGACAGAAATAATTACATTATCATTGTTCTTAAATCTCTTGTGGTTTCCCCCACTCATACTCTCACTTGTTCTGAAGACCGTTGCACAGCACTTATCCGTGTTTAGTTTAAGCTTCCATTTATCAAGAAAAGAGTCAGTCTTCACCAAATAATCATTAAGATTTTTACTGAGATAGGATACTGTTCTATTGGCCTTAAAAATCAGTACATCATCCGCAAAAAACAGAGTCTTGTAGTTGGTTATATGGTCCAGAGGAAAGTCAGCTAAGTAAATATTAAAAAGAATGGATCCCAGTATAGATCCATGGGGAACTCCAGCCATAATTAAATGAAACTCAGATACAGTGGTATTCATCCTAACAGCAATCTTCCTGTCAGACATAAAACTCAAAATAAGCCAGCTCAAGTTTATATTTTATATTTTAAAAAAAAGACCAGCAATCCAGACAGTGTCGAAGGCTTTAGAAATGTCTAGAGAGCAAACAAGCGTGGGAGCCTTTTCCCTGAAACCCTCATGAAGAGACTCGGAAAAGAGACATAAAGCCTGAGATGTAGAGCGACCATGCACAAAACCAAATTGATGCATAGGAATTATGTTGTTTTCAGAGCAGAACCTTGTAATTTTCTCCTTAATGACAAATTCAAAAATATTACCCTCATTGTTTAACAGTGATATGGGCCTGTATTTAGTAATATCAGTTGATAGACCCGAGCGCTTAGGAATGGGAGTAACCAAAGCCTCCTTCAAAATTCCAGGGAAATAGCTATAGTTTATAGCATTATTAATCAGAATAAGCAAACAATTTACATGTTCATAAGGTAGTTTTCTTATAATAAAGTTGGGTATAACATTGATACCCGAAGATTTTTTATTATTTCTGGATTTAATAATTGATTTAAGCGTGCTAAGATCAATTAACTCCCCATAGGCTGGATGATCTGTAATGGATGATCCATCGGCTCTGAGTTGATTATCGAAATAAAGGGATGAATTGGAGCCTAACTGTTTAAACCCATTAGCAAATGCCTCAATGGGATCACTGCCATTAGAGGACTGTGCAGCTAAGGAATCATTGTGTATAGACGCGAAGTGTTCCACAAAAGCAGTAGCGCTGTCAACATCATCAGTGCAGCCATTCAGAACTGGCACTGATTTTCGAGTAAAACCTCCGGAAAGAGCCTTAGCCTCCCAAAAAAAGTTGGGACCAAGTTTGCAGTTCCTAAACCTGCCATCAAAGTACTCAGTATAAGCTATACTTATTAATTCCTTAATAATTTGAGATAGTCTTTTGATCAGTGACTTAAGAGTACCATTAGGTCTTCCCTGTCTGTTCCAGACTCTTCTCATCCTCTTCTTCTCAGCCAACAGCGCTAGAATATTATCACCAAGAACGATTAGGTTATCTGCTCTGACTTTGATCCTAGGTATAGAATCACACATGATTGCATTAAGTTCATCATTAATTCTGGAGATATATTCATCAATTTCGGAAATTGACAAATTACGGTTAGAAGGAACTCCAATTCCAGGAAATTTCTCAGAAACAAGCCTTTTCAACTTTTTCCAGTCAGTCTTCCTGTAGTTATAAGCATAAATGGGCTCAGCCAAATCGAAGATCGGAAAAGGAATTATGAGTTCAACAGCCAGATGATCAGTATTTTCTGCTCGATAATACATATATAGCGCTCGAGAGTTCTATACAGACAAACAGACGGTTACTCGAAATCGAGACATTTGGGCAAAAACGAATATTTTTGAGCGAGTATTATATACTTCTAAGTTACTGAAAATGCAATATTTTCACAGATTTCATCTAGAGTATAAATGTAACATATTTGCGCTTGCGGGTAAATTCCAATTACGCCATTATCTAGATGTATTAGACGTTTTTCCTGTCGAATGGATAACCCATTTACTTAAATAAATAAATTATGATTAATTTTTGTCTTGAAAATTATTTTATATCGTATCATTACTAAAGTACTTGCTACTACTACTTAATGACACTACAGCCCAAATTGGGCCTTAGCATCCTTCAGCTTCCTTATCATTTCTATGTTATTGTAGACGTTTTGTAAGCCCTTTGCATTAAAATACTTTACTTGCTTATATCTGAACCCCATTAAAAGTTTTACCATTCAAACTCATACAAGGCCATTCAAAATTCTTTCGTATTGACTCTTTATAGTCGTATCTTTTTATACCTAACGTAAATCAACAAGCCCTATCTTCACTCATAAAACCCTCAAAAGTCACTCACTTTGACACTCTAGCAGCAAACTCATCCTCTACACTGACAGCTCCTATACACAAACCATCCCCTCCTTGTAAAACGGAGTTGGAACAACCATTCAAGCCAAATGCGGACATTACTCAGGAAATCACGTTGCTACTACAGTTTTAAATACTACAGAACTCATCCACTGTTATTTGTATTATACGAACTTATATCCTACAAGCCCTACCTAGCCCATTCAATAAGTGTCATCGTCTTAGTCTGGGTACTGAGGCACGTGGGTAGACCCAGTAGCGAAGAAACAGATCCGGTAGCGAAGAAGCTCTGAAAATATCTTTGGAAACTGAACCATCAGGTTTTCGTTGAGTCATCCGCAATAATCATCAAAACAATAGCCACTCTAAGTCAGAACGCTTGTGTTCTAAGGATACATGTTTTCTCCACTCCTACAGCCCCTCTGCAAAGCGCCTGAGATGCAATCTCACTACAAGACTGTCTAATTATATTGCTTACTCGATCTAGACGCACACGATTCAGCTGTGAACACTGCTAAGGTCATACCTTACGTTTTTTTTCGTAATGCAACAACCAACTTATAGTACAGCATGATTTACAGGGCTGCTCATTATTAAGAACCACGAATGACCCAATATCATATATAATAGCATAAAACGGGCTTTTATTGCTCGTGAACTGTGGTACGGTACTTAGTGATTTAGTACAAAATTTAGCTAGATTAAAGTTATACCTACTTAGAAAATAGATGGAAGGAGTAAGGAATTCAAATAATTTATATAGTTGAAGATCGCATTTATTATAGAAATAATATATTATAAATTCCAAATTAATAGCTCTTTTAGTTTCCTAGAAAATTTGATTATTATATATTTTTGAAAATGAGTCAATTTGTATGGGAGGGGTAGAAGGCGTGAGGAAAGTGAAATAAAACCAAAAGCTAATTACACGTCGGAGTATAGCTAATAACCTGTTTGTGCGTGAAACACGGCCGGACAGACAGACAGGCAGACAACAGTTTCAAAAACGTATTTTTATGCTAAGTTATTGTTAAAATAAAGCAAAAAACTAACTTATAGCCATATAAGCAAATTACAGACAGACACTACAATTATAATAAATATAGATTTCAGATCAATAGCTTTTAAGCTTTTCGAATCAATCCGTTTATTATCAAATTGCGAAATTGTGTCATTTTCTATGGGAGGGAGTAGAAGTGTAGCGTCATCCCTTCTACTCGCTCGTCAAATTTTTTTTTATCTTACTAATAATTCTAAATAGCTATTTAGTGCACAATTTCAGCTCGATAAATTTTATACGAACTGAGTAAATTGGTTTAGAGCATTTCATGAAAAAGTGCAGTTTGTACGGGAGGTGGTGAAAGGAAGAGAGAGCACAAATAATTTTTATTCAGTAGAATGAAATCATCATAAAAGTATAATATGCAAAAATTTTTCGATCCGTTTATTGTCAAATTGCGAAACTGTGTCATTTTGAAGAGGTTTGGCCCGTTCACGATCGTGACCTTATGTTTTTGTCAAAAATGACGTGTATAAGCATTGAACTTTCTAGCACAACGCGTTCTCAAGCTAGAGAGGACACGGACGGACGGACATTCGATTTTGAGATTCTTGAGAGGTTATATGAACTTCTGTATCACTAATTTTTTTCTCCGAGCCTTATTTCTTCGTTACAAATTTTGTGGTAAGCTTGTAATGTTCTCAGATTTCATCTAGAGTGTAAATAGCATCAACATTTAAAATTCTATTTCGATCAGCTCGCTGTTTCAGCCACTCCATCCCCTCACATATTTTTCCCCCCCTTGGAATATATGATAGCTATTGACTTTAAAATTTGACACACAGCATGGTTATAAGTATGTTTATCCGCAATTTAAGAATCATCCAAACCTACCGCTCCTTCTACCATCTCCCATACAAATTTCATAATTTCCAGAATACAATGTACTCGTATCAATTTCCTTGGACAGCTACAAACATTAAATTTGGCACGAAATGTTTTCAGTTCAGTGTCATATCTAAAATTCAAATGATATGTATACACGTAAAATTAATTAATTGTATTGCAGCGTATTGCTTAGCATTGCAAATACAATACACAATCAGATTTAATGTGGTGTATAAAAAAGGCTCCTTCATTGTAAACAAAGAGTATTTTATATTAAAATCAGAAACAAGTTTCTAAATGCGCCTAAATGTAAAGCTAGTAAAAATCTAACTTCTCCCACCCTATGCAATTTGCAATAATCGAACCGTTTAAATGCCTTAATTTATCCCCGCAGGACAACGTTTCATGCAGCAACGAACACCGTCGATTACCAAAGTACGGCAATCCACTCATAAATAAAATTTCGCAAGCATACGAGTATAAATATACACTACTCATATGTCCATATAAAATCTAGCAAGACCTTATGATGACCGAAGCCCATTTTTACTTCTTCTTCTTACCATATTTGGTTAAGTCGACTCCTTTATGCCATTACAAATACAAAAGTGGCAAGAAAACCTGGACACAAAAAAATGAAAAAAAGTAAAAAAGTCGAAAATAGGAAGACATAATATCTATAGATACAACCATGGAGTACAAAGAGTGCTCCACGAACCCATGTATATATCTAAGACGCGTTCATAAGACTAGTGGTCAGTTCGGATTCCTACTGTATGCACGCCGTAAACCCATATTAATTGCTTCACCTAATTTATAGCTCATCTTGACCGGGCAGATTACACGCGTATAAATTTCCTGGGATTTGTCGGCTGTCGTTGACATGAAGTAAGAAAATTGGAGTGTGTCCTTATCAAATCGGCGCTGTGTAATTGCACCAGAGTCAGGAATGTGTAGTGTGCCTCAGTATATAGTAAACAGGCATAAAGGTGGAAGACTAACCATCCATGGTTGGTTCGTGATCTTACAGCGTGAATATTCAGACGCCGCAGCTTCAATCTGCCTTCATACCGCCTGATGGAGGATGCATGTTGTCCATCCCGGGCTAAGATTCTCGGTGATTTCACGTTACGCTATAAATTCCAAACACTGTCAATTTCCTATGTGCTATCTGTACGAACAGGCAGAATATATTCCACGCTATACACGCTTTATTTAGTCATTCGGGCTAATTAGTGAGCTTGTGCGGGTGACACGCTTCCGCAATGTTCTCTCGATTTGGAATTTGTGCAATCTTTGAGATTTCTGTCGTTTCGAAATTTACGATCCGTGATCATATCTGTATTTCTCGATATATAGCCACCTATACGCGAACGAATCGAACTACAGTGCAAAAGCCAATTGGAATTTGGATTAAAATATCATCGCGAATGATAATTGCTAGAAAACTGGATTTATGATCAATGCGATTGAGTGTCGTAAATATCGCCAACCGCACACTCCCTAAAACCAACTTGAAGTCATACTTCACACGGATCGATTTTGAAAATCGCGATCGCAATTGCAAGGTGGATTAGGCACAGCTGAAATGCAGGTGATTTGATCGAAAAACTTGACTACGATCTATAGGTAAATCTCCATTCTAGATCGTTCGACCTAATCATACTATAAAAATTTAAGATAGCAATCGAAGGATAAGTATGATCGAAAAATATCTCTAGTTATTGCCATTTGACCACCTGCACCTCACATACCGGACCGATTGGAATTTATCTGCAGTGGATTTCAGATTATATTTTAATATCGATATGCCTCTCCATATGCAACACATGTAGGTACGATCGTAGCTCTTCAGGTATGTTCGATTGGCCGCACTGTACACATGAGACTTAATAATCTTTCCGTTCATACTTACAGGCAGTCTTGAGATCCTCTTTTGCGCGATCGGTCGTCCCATAGTCCACTTCTTGTCTTGTCTTAACCGCCAAGACATCGAAGATAATTTATAAATTATATCCTGATGTGAAATATGTGACGCAATTGAAATATCGCATTCGATATAGAAATTTGTTACTAGTGACGTTAGCGAACATTACGAACACACTGATCAAGGTATGGACGAATATAGGATCTACAATCTGATCTCAGTCTATGACTTACATGAGATTTTCCCGATCAGATATAAAGCTACGGGTTGATACTCGTAAGTTACATGTCGACCATACCTATCACGCGTAAGATTTATACTAATAAATTTTTGCGATCAAAATGTTGATCTTGATGAGGATCGCGAAGATTTTTATTGTGATTGATGGTGAATGGGAGGTTATTAAATTGATTATGGGCTGTTTAGATTAAGTAAGTCTTTTACTTTTCTCAGTTGGATTTTTTTCCCGTATTCTGGATATATGTACATAAGAATTTTTCATTTTGCAAGAATTTCAGATATGTTTGTAGGTATTTATTGAATTGAATAATAAAATTATTACACAAGAAAAAAAATTATTTTATTATCCGATTTCTGAAATATCAACAAGCATATTTGAAGTAGCTGAGAATTGCTACCTAGGAAACTGACAAGACAATTATTATTGATAAATATTTTAGTTAAATGGGCATAAACTTGTTTGAGCTGATGTTTTTGTTCTTATTCTAAAAGGAATTACTGAAAGGAAAACAATTTCTTTTTTTCTTTTAAACTGCGAACGGTGATTATAGAATTTCATTACTAAAAAAAAAAATCAGTTTTGATTTTTATCTTAGAAATATTATTCTCTTATTTAGTTACATTTTGAAAAATCACAGGATGAAAACGTAATTTTTTTTGAAGTTTTAGCGTCAAATTGATGAGTTTTGTGTGATATTTTATATTTCATTAATCCATTTGGATTTCATTTTCTGCTTTTGGCACTATGGGCCAAATCGGGCTTTGGCCTCCTGACCTTGAGGCTCTTTAATATTTTTTAATTATTTATTGTGGAATGGTTGTTAGACTTTCGCACAACCCTCTGTGTACGAATTTTTCATTTTCGTAGATTGATGTAACCAAGTATACCCAAGTGTACTTGAATTATACGTCGAACAAGACTTAAACTCAAGACCTTTGCACTGTAGACCAATACGCAATCCTTTAGACTACACCTACGCTAATCCATTTGGATTTGGTGACATCAAATTCAAGTGATTCAAAAATACCTTTTAATGCAGCCAAACAACCAAATTTGAAAATTGTAGCTGCCATTACTGAATTAAGTTTAGATTGTAGTCGGGTTGTCTCAGGAAGAGAAGCTTATGAGATGGATGTTACTCCTCGTTTTGCTTGCCTCGTGGCAAGGTTTGCTAACCGAAGCAGGCTCAAATATTTTGTGCTTTGAGGTCGTCTAGTTCAGGAAAGGATCTAGAGCCCAAGTACTGGAGACGACTGATAGAGACAGTGACAAAGACAGTGTTCGCTAGATTCTTCGTTTGAATGGCTCAATCAGCTCGTGGGCGTGGAGTTCGATATTGCAAAATTCCAAAGTAAATTTTAAATTAATAAAAAATTAAAACTCTGTGTACAACATTACATACGAATCAGTTCTTGTCTCTGTACTTATTGCGTTTCTGCCTGATTATGAAATTACAGTATTTTTGGTGTTTTATTTAAGTTTTCACTTTCGGTTCTGATTGTCAAGTTTTGACACATATTAATTAGTTACTTTTAGATTAAAAGTGAATATAAGAATTTGTGGTCGTCGGATAGCTGCAGTGCACAATCTCAAGCAAGCAACTATCAAGTGGTGATCGCTCCTCACGTCAGCTCCACGCTTCGGTCGCACATCGAGGAGACACTTTCTCCATCGGCCATCTCCAATGGTTCTGGTTCTGATTCTTAGTAACACCATCAGGGGAAACCCAAGATGTTTTATTGCGACTCTTGTGTGGAAAAAGGGTCATCCCGATGACCATTTGTCGAGTACTAAAAAACTCCACAAATAGTTCACCGTTTTCGGTTCTCTTCATGCAAAGTCGTGACGCGTCGACCCAAAGGTCACCATGCTTCCCCATGACGTGTTCTAATCCAGTGTTAACAGATCAAACCTGGGTGTTCATATCTCCTGAGATGATAATAATATCACCTCTTGGAACACGCTCGAAGGTGACACTCAGTTGTCTATAAAACTCCTCTCTGTCACCAGGTGTTGCAGTATTAGTTGGTGCATAGTACTGTAGAATTGTGACATTTCTGACACTAGTGCTAAGCCTAACGACGATAATTCTATCCAAGATTGGTTTCCAGCTGATGAAACTGTTTTTTGCTCTCGGAGTAAGAACGACCACCACACCATTTTTAGCTTCATTGTCAGGACCAACGTATAGAGTGGTATTTCCGGTTGGAGTTCGCTCTTCTCCTGATCCTGTTCACCTGACTCCGCTCAAGCCCATGATTTGGATGTTATAGAGCTCCAATTTAAGTTCGATCTCTGATTGGCGGTGCAAGGACCGAGTGACCCCAGCCCTTCCCCCGTCGTTCAATGTTCAAACGTTTCAGAAGCCAATCATTGTCCGTTTTCAATGCTAAAAGCTGTTTCCGTGGAATCCGTCCGTATCCAAGGCGCTGTATAGGTTTCTCGTATAAGTTAGGATTTAAGATTACGGGTGATAAGCCCATGATCCAGTGAGTGTCCATTTGCAATTTTTTGGGCAAGCGGGACTGGCTGTGGCCGAATTCTACTGTCCCCATCCCACAGGAGGGCAAACTTAGGATTCAAACATTTAATAGGTACTGAGAAAATTAGTGTACTGAATTTAGTGAAATTGTGCAGTTTGTATGGGAGGTGGTAGGTGGGGCAAGTTCCTAACGACTTTTTCAGCAATAACTAAAAACATTATCTTTTTGACTTGTTTTAAATTGAAAAAATCTACTTTCATACTTTTCAAGAAAATCAACTTTTCGTGAAGTTATGAAATTGTGTCAGATTGTATGGGAGGGGGTACAATTTCAGCGTGATAAATATTATAAGTATTAAGTAAATTGGTTTAGAGCCTTTGATGAAAAAGTGCAGTTTGTATGGGAGGCGGTGGAAGGAGGGAGATGAACACATTATATTTATACGGTAGATTAGAATTATCATAAATGTAATATATTCCAAATTTCAGATCAATAGCTTTTATACTTTTTAAGTAAATCTCTTTATTGTCAAATTGCGAAATTTGTAATTTTGTATGGGAGGGGGTAGAAGGAGTAGAGCGATTTGGCCCGTTCACGAACTTGACCTTACTTTTTTGTCAAAAATGACGTGTACGAAATTTGAACTGTCTAGCTTAACGCGTTCTCAAGCTAGAGAGGACACGGATGGACAGACGGACGGACGGACGGACATCCGGTTTTGAGATTTTTAAGTGATTACATGAACTTCATCATTTTTTTCTCCGAGCCTTATTTCTTGGCGTTACAAACTTTGTAGCAAACTTGTAATACTCTCAAATTTCATCTGGAGTATAAACAGCCCAAGTCAAGCTAGGGGGAAAATTTGTAATCAACAAATTACTTGCATAAATACGACGTATCACTTACAATTGCTAAAAACATAAGGAAAACCCTGTGATACAATCGGAAACGGGTCACGCTCCAGCTCGGAGAAACTTCAATCGAAATTCGAACAAAGCGGCTTCCAACACCGATCGCGATCTTTCGAGGCTGAAACGTTAACACATACAGCTAATTCCAATATTCATAACCATGCCATGTCTTTAAATTGTGTTGAGCAGTCAACTCAGAATGTCCCTTTTCATCTCAACTATATGTACATCAAGTCGGCATCTGGAATACTCTACACGTTTCTGACAACTCCGAAGTCAGCTGAAGAAAATGTGCCAGGAGTCAATAATTCATGTTTCTGGAGATAATATACCGTACGTTGAAATCAATATTCAAATTCAATCAATTCGATGATTGCTTGATAGTGGCGCTCGTTCCAGTGTCCAGGACGCAGGCGTAATGGGCTTCATTGAAAAGCTCTCCATGCCAATACATTCTCTTCAAACTTAAATCAATTCGACAAACGGTGAGAAGAGTAATATACTGGGATACGTACGAACTCTCGTCACTTACAATGGTCACACTCGTAAGATGCGTTTTCTCATGGTTCCCAAATAGGTGAGCGGATTATACCTGGGTGTTGATTTCTGTAATGCGTTCGGTTTGGCTCCAGCACACGTACACGATCTTCAGACTCATACATTCCTACATGACTCAAAGTTTCATGAATTAACAGAGGTTGAGCAAAAGGATATGCAAGCTTTTTTGAACTCGTTTCCTTCTTGGTCTTGGTAAAACCACATTTCTGAGTTATCATATAGATACTGGATCGGCAAACACTCGTTCAAAAACCCAGTAAAGTGTGACTATGCAAGTCGAGCTATTGGCATTACCATATAGGATGCTTATCCTTTACCTTTGGCAGAAGGCCTTTTGGTTGCAAGGTCATGCCCATTGTGCTTTGCAACGCTCCGCAAACTGTGTACCGTTTAATGAACAAAGCGATTCCGCATCAGCTGCATGGCAAGTTATTTGTCTATATGAGCGACCCTTTAATTACGTCCAGCAATCTTGATAAGCATTTCAGCCTTGTTTCTGAAGTTGCTCAACTATTGAAGTCGTTGAACCTCACGATCATTGTTGAAAACAACAACATTCCTTTTAACAGAGATCAAATATCTTGACTACCTAGTTGGGGACGGAATCTTGCGGAAATCTCCGGCATAACGACACATACGCTTCCAAAGTAGGTGCGCGATGTGCGTAGATTTTTGGGTATGGCTGGTTAGTACAGACGGCTCACTTCAGCTCCACTATTGATCAATCCAGAGTTTTTGTAGCCCTTCTTCATGTGTGATGCAAGTGCCACAGACATATGCAATGTACTGTTCCAGAGCAGGGATGCTGGTGAGGAGTACCTTATTGCGTTCGTGTCATCAAAACTGAATTATTCTCAACGCAACTATAGTGTGACAAAATTGTAATGTTTATCGGCCGTGCAAAACGTTAAGAAGTTTCGTGCTTATATTGAGGGAATGGAGTTTTCCTTCGTCATAGAACACGCCAGTCTAAGATAGCTTATGAGCCAAAAGGACCTATCAGACCATCTAGCTAGGTGGTGTCTGAAACTGCAGTCCTTCTAATTCAGTATCGAACACCGAAAAGGCTCCCAAAAAATTGTGCCTGACGCTTTGTTACGAGTGTTTTGTACCGTGGCTATGCTCGTCAATTTCCTTTCTCAACTGGATCTAAGCTATCATGATCTCCTGGAGGAGGAGTACGTGAAACGAATCTCAGAAATTTTGGAGATTCCCGATTGTTTCCAGAACTTAACAATTCAAAACGATTTCAACACTTTTGCAAAATCTATCTCGCGTTTTTTTTTTTTTATAAACTGACTTCATCATCACTTGCCTCTATTCCATTCACATCAGTGTTATATGCTTCAACGGTAAAACAAGCAGCTGTTGTGCCTTCAACCAATCCTGCTGACGTACCAATTGCCGGAAACCAGCCAAACAACTGAAGAATGGGCTACTGTTCGCACCAATCGGAATTCGAGAAAAAAAATACTCGGCAGTGGAAGCTTGTCTGATGACTTTAAAATTGTTATTGCACACAAATGGATTCATCTTTCTCGATTTGACATCTCAACGACAGAAAAGTCAATCTTGAGCTATATTGCAAGTAAACTGGATGTTAACGAAGAAGATATCCGATGTGTAAAATTAATAAAAAAAAATGCAGACTTTAATGCGCTACGATTTGTTAATTTTAAAGTAGGGTTGCATCCGACTGCATTTAGTCAATGTCTTACACCTGAGTTTTGGCCTGCTGGGCTCGTGGTAAGACACTTCAAGCATTTGCCAAAAAACGAGCCACCCGTGATAACGAGCATCTCAACGTAGTAGATACTCGCATGGCCAGCGTTTCTTGTCCGACTTTGGCGACTTCAGCGTGGGCCTCTAGTCTCTCTGCATCTAATGTAACTTCATCGTCAACTATTGCATTAAACATGTCCAAAACGATTAATGTACACAAGGGCCTTCATTCTTTCTGCTTCTATTATCAGAACGTAAGAGGTATGAGGACCAAACTGTAAAGTTTTCGCACCAGCGTCGCCAACACGGACATCAATATTATTGCTCTAACCGAAACTGGACTAGATGACGACATCTTTACCAACGAACTAGGGCTATGCAACTATAAGATTTATCGCAGAGATCGCAGCCAAAAACTTGCCTACAAAAAACGTTATGGTGGCTGTCTTATAGCAATCAAGAATATCTACGTCTCCGAACTTCTATCTTTTTCACTATACAACGTTGAACAGATCTTCAGCGAAGTAACCCTTCATCAACAAAGTTCATCGTGGGCTGTGTTTCACCAGCCACTGTCAATATCTCGAGAACATCACTTACAGCTTTCCAAGTTCTAATATCATTATTGTTGGTGACTATAATTTGCCACTAGTGGATTCGACATCCCCTATTAGGACTGCACCTAACACAAGTTCACCTGGCAACACTGTTATCGACTTCTTTTGTTTTTTGTATTTTCATCAAATCAACACTATACTAAATGCTAAAGGAAAACTTCTGGACTTGGTCTTTTCAAATCTTGTATCAAAGGTCGTTGTTCATCGTTCAAGTTTCGCGTTACTACTTCTGGATGCTATGTACCATCCTGCGCTTAATATTGAAATTTCTTTTAACTCACGTAACGTTCCCATTCAGCAAATTACTTCCTACAATTTCAAAAACGCCAATTATGATGTTATTTATCAGCAGCTCTCATTAATCTATTGGTCGCATTTATTTGACAGTCTCGAATTAAATGACGCTATTACTCGGTTTATAAGAACATGCACATGGGTTCGAACGCAAGCACACCGATTGTTCTTAACGGACAGGATGTGGAAGAGGTGCAAGATTTTTGCTATCTTGGAAGCATTGTCAGCATGGACGGTGGAGCCGAAAAGGATGTTGAGGCTCGGCTAAATAAAGCTCGTCAGGCCTTCGGTATCCTTTCCCCTTTCTGGAGGTTAAGAGAGATCTCCCTTCCCACGAAGCTGCGAGTTTTTGACGCATGCGTCAAATTCGTGTTGTTATATGGTTGTACTACGTGAAAAGTGACCGTTCGACTTACCAAGAAACTACAGACTTTCGTAAACCAATGCCTCCGGCGTATTTTGGGAATATTCTGGCCACAAGTGATCTCCAACGACGAACTTTGGAGTACAACTGGCCAGACTAAAATAGGTATTGAGATTCAATGGCGGAAGTGGCAGTGGATCGGTCATACTTTGAGGAAACCAGAACGAAACATCGCAAAACAGGCTGTGGATTATAATCCTCAAGGAAGACGTCGGGTTGGTCGACCATATAACACATAGAAGCGAGCAGTTGAGCAGGAGGCAAGAGGAATAAACAAGTCCTGGCAACAGCTTAAGGCTGATGCTCAGGATCGTGCCTTGTGGAAGAGAGTTGTTTCTGTCCTATGCCCCTATAGGGGTCTTAACAGAAATTTGATTGATTGATTGATTATTCGGTTTTATAAAGTAATCTACTCTTTAATTGATAAATATATTCCACTTCAAGTAATATTAGGTTCAACTTATCCTCGCTGGTTCGGCCCCGAACTCAAGCGTTTGATCACTATTAAAAAAGCAGTTCATGTTAGATTCAAGAAATCAAGTTCTCGTGCTGATTACCTTGAATTCTTTTGCCTTCGTTCTTTGTGTAAAGTCAAAAAGCAACAGTGCTACGCTGAATACGTTCAATCCGTTGAAACTAATATTTCATCCAACATTAAGGCCTTTTGGAATCATATTAACTATCTTAGATCGGATAATATATTACCGACCTGCATGCACCTCCGATATAACTTACGCGGCTGCTACTAAAAGTATCCCAAATACAGGAACTTGCCCTAATTCTTGTCTTGGTCATTCTTCTTTGTTCATTGATTTCGCTGATGTTGCATCGATGTTCAATGGCTTTAACCCGAACAAAAGTATGGGCCCTGTTGGTGTTCCTTCTTTGGTCTTATGGAAATGTCGAGAGTTTTTGACACTACCTCTAACTATGCTTTTTAACATCTCTCTCTATACAGATAGGTTTCCTATTATATGGAAGTCCTCTTTTCTGGTACCCATTCACAAGTCTGGCGACAAAAGTAACATTGCAAATTATAGACGGATCTCCATCCAGTCTACTGCCGCTAAAATTTTCGATAAAATTGTTACTAACAAGCTCACTCCATTATTTAAAGGCATTATATCGCATCACCAACATGGCTTTCAAAAAGGTAAGTAAACATTAACTAACCTCTTGCCTTATATTGATAAGATTACCAATGCACTGGAGTGCAACCTTCAACTACACGCAGTTTAAACCGACTTTTCTAAAGCATTTGATAAAGTCAATCATCTGCTTCCAATTTCCAAATTAAATTACTATAGAATTTCAGGTACGTTGCTTCCATGGTTAGTGATTACGTGCTGAATCGCATTTCATATATCAATTTCTACTTCTTCTACAATGGCGCTACAGCCCAAATCGGACCTTGGCCTCCTGATATTCAGGTTCCTTAACATTTTTTTTTATTACTTATTGTGGAAGGGTTGTTAGCCCTTCGCACAACCGTCTTTCAACGAATTTTTCATTTTCTTAGATTGAGGTGACCAATGTATATCCAAGCAGGCAATGTGCCGGAATTATATATTGCGCCGACCGGGATTTAAACTCACGACCTTCGCATGATAAGGCCAACACACTACCTACTAGGCTATACCCTAGCTATATCAATATATATATCAATTTAAAAACTGTTAAGTCTACTTCATTCCCAGTAACGTCTGGCGTACCCCAGGGCTCCCATCTGGGACCCCTTTTATTTCTAATATCTATCAATGACATTTCTTGTATATTCAATGATGTCGATCATCAATTATTCGCAGACGATCTAAAAATCTTCAAAACTATTAGAACTGCCCAAGACTGTGCTACCCTACAAACTAACCTCGACGCATTGTTCCATTGGTGCCTGTATAACCATCTTTCGCTCAACATTCCTAAATTTTCGTACATAGTTTTCAGCAGATCTCGTACGCCCCACAATTACAACTACTGCATTAATAACCAACCATTGCCAGAGGTACAGGTCATTAAAGATTTGGGCATTATGTTGGACTCGTCCTTAACTTTTGTACCCCATTTTACTAAAATGTGCAATTCCGCTCGAAGAAAGCTGGGATTCATAATTCGGAATAGTCTGGATTTCACGAATATTCTTTCCATGAAAATGCTCATTAGTCCGTCCTCACCTTGAGTACTTATCTGAGTTATGGAATTCATGCTTCCTCATTCACTCCAAAAATATTGAAACGGTTCAGCATAAATTTCTCCGTTATATCGGCTTTAAGCTTGATATTCGAATGGAGGACATCGACTATGACTCCATGCTCAATCTGCTTAACCTCACTAATCTTTCTACTTGTCGTATGCAGTCCGATCTTATCGTCTTATAAAGAGTTTTGAATGGCTTTGTGGATTGCTCGCTTTTACTTGAGGGTTTAAACTTTAGAGTTCCAAGTCACTCATCCCGCTCAACGGATTTATTTTATGTCGGTCGTCATATCACCCGCTATGGACAAAACGGTCCCACGGCAAGATTAATGAGATCTGCTAACAACTTTTCTGATTCATTAGATTTTTTTAGTACTTGTATTGATGAAATTAAAAGGGTTGTATATGCGTAATACACCTAGCTTATTTTTATTATTTAATTTTTATATCTCCTTAGGTTTTATATTTTTTTATATTGTTTGTTATTTAATGTTTAGTTTTATTGTTTGCTCTAGGCCAAATCGCTCCACTCCTTCTACCCTCTCCCATACAAACTGGTACATTTTCGGTATATGACATAAAACGAATTTTCTGGAAAAGTATGAAAAGTATTGATTTATGATATCAAATCATGTATATACATATCATTTTTATAATGGTTTCAAAAAATCGTATAAAAATTGTACGAAACGCCTTACTCCTTCTACCACCTCCCATACTAAATGCATTTTTTCATTTCCCATCCAAAATAACTCATTTTGAATCATTTACAATAATCAAATTTTCTTGGAAACTATAAGAGATAATAATTTGAAATTTAGAATAATTTATTTGTATCATAAATATTAAGTATGGTACAGAAATCATTGGAGTCTTCACACTCCTTCCACCACCTCCCATACAAGCTGCATTTTTCATGAAATGCTTTTAAGCAATTTTCTCAGTTCGTATAATATTTGTCGCGCTCTAATTTAGTACACAATACTAAATTAGCAATATTATTAAGATCGGAAAAAAAACTGATACTTGATTGCCTTCTAATCCCTACCATACATTACGACACAATTTCAGAACTTCACAAAAAATCGTTTTTTTTTTTAGTATTTTAATGGTCTGAAATTTGAGAATTATCAATTTAATGATATTCGGAGTTATTTCTGAAAAAAAGCACTAAAAAAACCCCACTCCTTCAACCACCTCCCATACAAACTATACAGTACCTATTAAATTTTTGAACCTGAAATTTTCTATAAAACATTTTGATAGCAACTCTAGCATGATGTGAAAAACTTTTTAAAATCAAAAAATTTCTCTTTCATCTAGAGTATCGCACGATTGGGCTTTACGGCCAATCGTAGTCCTATTAAGTTTTATTTTTCTTTTCATCTTGGATGTTCCTAAATAGGAGGTGTTTATATAATTGTCATTCCAAAAATAATAAATAATAACAAAAAAAAAAAAAAAATAGAAAATAATTAAAACTTGAACAAATTTAATCAGAGCAGCACTGCGATGAATCTTTTTGGCGCCAAAATCATCAACCAGAATAGGAAAAAACCCGGTTTTTTACCCCGGTCAGGCCGCCAAAAATGAAAGTAGGAAAAATTTGCCCGGGGAGACAGTTCCCGAGACTGACATCGAGCACTTGTGGGCAGTTTTTTTTTAGTGAAAAACAAAGAGTTTAAATAAAAATTAATACATATTTTTTACCTAAAATAAAATAGCTTAGTAATAATGCCTTTGGTCCAAAGTGATGTACATCATAAAAACAAAATTCAAAATTTTTTTTAAGGCGCATGAAATTTTTATTTTTCGATAATAAATTTTCTTTGAAGAAACAAAAAAAAAGTGAAAATTGATAAAATATATGCACCATATATTATTAAACAACAAGTTAAATATAATGAAATTGAATTTAATATAACAAAACAATAAAAAAAAATAAGAACAAAGGATCGAAGAGGAGATGAAAGATACGAATCCAGGTTGCAGCAAGGGTCGCACCCATGTATGTTTTTTAAATAATGACATTCTATATTAGTTATTCTTTTATCTTCATAAACTTATTTAGAAATTTCTCGGCTTTATTAAACACTCATTATAATTTAAATAATTCATTCTACTTATTATATTTGTAAAAAATGTTGTGCGGTTCTTAGGAACATCGCCACACGTATACATATTTTCTTTGGAAATTCTTATTCTATTCTGTTTCTCCAGTATTTGGTGCCATGATGAGTGAGGAGTAGAAGGTCATCATATGGGTGCTCTAAGGATGCACACCAATATGGAGGATTATTAATTCTACCTCTTCTACCCCTCTCGTTCGGGGGTATTTTTTTTTTCTTTTTGTGTCAACATATTCCAAAGATGGAAGCTTCTTCGGGTCAAATTTTGTCATCTGATTCGGAGAAGCGCCATTACAAATCTGTGACGAGAGTGAAGCTGTCATTGCAACCCCTCTTGCAATGATAAACTGAATAAAAATTTGGAATATTTATTAAAAAGAGTAAATTATGGTATGAACAATAATAACTTCCATGGTGATTTTTGACTACGAGGAGTAAGGAGTATTTTTGCTCAAAGAAAAGTAACAATCATATTTTCAGTAAAGTCTTAAGACTGGAGTATTGATATTATAGAAAAGAACATGAAATAAAAATATTAAACCAGTAAATGTAGAAGCTACGTTGATTTTAATGGTAGAAATAATCTAAAACGAACAAGAGACACCACAAAGGCTAAAAATAACGACCGTAGATATTATTTTCAAAGGCAGAGTAAATTTCTATCCCGGCACAACCTATTACTGGTTCAATTGATAGGGCCTTCCGCACTTCCTCAGACCTTCTTATATTTTCAGTATACAGTATATATAGTATGCCTTACTAAATTTTAGTTTGGTGTATTTTGTTTCCTTAGAAATGAACCTTCTAAAACAATTTTATAGTCTTTGGGTATTTTCCTTTGAAGTAATTTTGTCCAACTACGCCAACCAAATTCAGTATGACATTTTTTTTGTAGCTCTACGTTAAGCCCTTATTGCCAGCGCCGTCAATCCTAGGATCATTAGAATTGCAATTATTTAATTCCAGTGATTTACTTTTTTTCATCGGCTTTCATTGCTCAAATAGTTTTTTTTTTAAATAAGGGAAAATTAACAGTCATCGACCTTATACTTAGGCTAGGGTGTAGTCTAGTGGGTAGCGTGTTTGGTTTACAATGCGAAGGTCGTGAGTTCAAATCCCGGTCGACGCATAATTCCAAGCACACTACCTGCTTGAATATACCTTGGTTACCTCAATCTACGAAAATGAAAAATTCGTAGATAGAGGGTTGTGCGAAGAGCTAACAACTCCTCCGCAATAAATAATGAAAATGTTAAGGAACCTGAAGTTCAGGAGGCCAAGGCCCGATTTGGGCTGTAGCGCCATTGAAGAAGGAGAAGAAGACCTTATACTTGCTTCCATTACTACTGCTTTATGTAGTGCACTACTTATCGTACTGAATAATTATTTAAACTATTTTTTTAATTGTCTTGTCCCGAAAAGACTAGATATACGTGAATCACAATTTGATCTGACTGCCTTATATAATAGTACAATCTCTATCAAACACATTTTCAAATACTTAACATTTATTAAAAATTTCTAGTACTCTTTCGTGATATACCACAAATATTTTTTTCGTCTTTTTTCCTTATAACGACATAATTTAACGTAAGTAGCCTACAAAATAAGAGTCCAATTTCCAAACACAAAATTAGCTTAACTCGTATCACCTTTCGAATATTGAGCATAAGAACTTTTAGTTAAGACATCAAGATCGCATTGTTTAGATTTTCGCATATTTTCTTAGCTTTGTATCTAACGAGCTATGTTTCAGAGCATTCTTTCTTAGCTCCATCATCCAGACAAAGTGCTAAATAAAACAAGTAACAAACGGAATTTAATGTTGTGCATAAGGCATAAAATCATCAACACCACCGCCAACTACAACAAAACATAGGACGATTGCAGCAACAAAACATTTAAATCGCGTGTTTAAAGCGATACATGCCTGTTTAAAATGGCAATTCAGCGTAATTAGATTTAATTAACCATTTTGTACTGCAAAATATCCCCGCTTCGAAGAGGTATTATACTCTAGATAAAATGAAAAATAAAGAAGTACGATATATTTTTTGAAGGAAAATTGAAGACGGTTCGGAGGCGAAGGAGTAGTGTGCAGTAGTCCCAACATGCATTGTTTATGCTTTCAATAAGGTCATTAAAAAACACACACACAACTCGGGCAATCTTAATGCAGATTAACGTATGGTATTTAGTAGCCTAGCCGAAGAGAGTGTTAACTGTCTCAGTGATATCTGAAAATGTCATGTAAACAAACGCTACTGGTTTCTGAATTAATTTTCTTCACGATCATCATGCTACGAAGAAGTTTTATGCTAACGTGTAGCAAGTGTATTTAAACAGACCTTTATAAGATTGCTATACCTTTTTCTTCGCAGTTAAAACATATGTGTATGGAGATATCTTCGAGTTATTTCATATCTAGATGATAACCAATAGACAGTCCAAAGGATTAATCCTATTAGTGTCTAGCGATACGCTTATATGATGCAAAGTAATGTATTGAAATCCATCGGAATGATTAATGAGTATTAGTTAGTTGCAGTGTATTTTACGAATATATTAAAGAGTAAAAAGATTCTTTAGATTCATATATAAAATATAATAACAACTTCTCAAGTTTTCGTTCAGAAGCAGGAGTTTTCTAGATAAAAAAACATGAATAAAGATTTAAAGGAACAAAACAAAATTATTATTTCATCCATATTTTTAGCCAAAAGTACGAATGATGACTAAACGGCCTTAGATCCTGTAGCTAATTATCGAAAACTCAATCAATTTGTTGCGTTGTTTAAACCTTAAGAAACATTATTTATAATTTTTCAATCCTTTTTCTAGAAATGCTAGACTCAAAAGACTGTTACCTCAAAGAAATGCGGTCAGCTATCACCATTGCAATATCTAAAAATATCAAATACTTTTATAAAATAAACTCAAGTTCCAGTTTAATAAAGGTCTCAACAGAGACCGAAACGTCATATTTAATAAAGCATAACAATGTGAAATCTGGAAATCTTTCCCATTAAAACCCAAGATGATTTAGTGCATAGCCTGCCAGGTATGTTAGTCTACTCAATGATCTTTAATAAGTTGATCGTTTGTCAATGTGACTTGACAGATTAGAAGGATTACTAATTTTACTTTATTATTCTAATAATAAAGTATTGTGATCGACACATAACAAAAAAAAAATTTGCTACCCTGAAATTTTGTTTTTTCGCGTTTCATGATTAAATTAGCCTAAAAAAGCAAAAAAAAATCCGTCCCGCCGTACGCCGTCCACCGTACATATGGACTCATACCTCCGAGACCGTTAAAGGTAGAATGTTGGTTTTGGGTGGATTATTAATTTGGTAAGTGAGCTCCATTATCCAAATTTTAGGGAGTGTCAGGTGGAAGGGGGCGGCGGGAAGATGGAAAAAGTCGAAAAATACACTTTCTAATATCTTCACCACGAGTGCAGATAAGAAGACAAAAATCAGCTCACGTATAGAGAAGGTTGTTAGACAAACTCCAAAAATAATTTAATTTTTTTACCCATTGGCGTCCGAAAAGGGGGGGCTAAAAACAAATTGTCGCCGAATCTTTTTTTGAAATGATTATATCTTCGAAACTACTTACCATAAAAAATTCATATTTTGGGACCATTAAGGTGGCATGTAGATCCACTTGAATCAGCTTAGAAATAGGTTAATTGTTGTAAGGAGGAGGGTCACGAGGGGTGCAAAGCAAAACACTTAAGAATTAATATCTCAACTACCTATAAAGCTTTGTTATTGAAACTTAAATCATATACCAGCGAAATACAAAAAAAATATAAAGTTTGGTCATAATAGTAGTGGGGGAAATGGGGAGCATTTCAAAAATAGTGCACTTTTCAAAATTAGAAATCGTTATATCTCAAAATTGAGTAAAGATATCAAATCAAAAATTCGTCAGATTATAGAACTATATAATTTATAATTTTCATAAAAATTTTATGTTAGGGGGTGTAAAGGGAGGTAAGGTGGTAAGCAAAAATGTCGAAAATTTTGAGTGATTTTTTTATTACTCTAGTCAAAGATACAAAGTTTAAATTTTGCATGTGGATACATCTATTTGATATACATAGGAAAAAAATAATAATCTAATCCACAATTGTTTCGAACCGACCACCCCGGTCTAACGGGCACAAGGTGTTTCATGTGCAGCGAAAAAAACACGAAAACTGAAAATTTTTGGATGCAAGTTTAAGGTAGAAACTTGAAAATTTGGAAAATGCATTTCAAAAAAATTCCTAAGAGTATGAAATATTAACTGGTCGAAAACCTTCAAGACTTCTACCCCCTCCCATACAAAATTATTTTTTCGACCTTTTTTAAGAAATTAATTATCACCTAACTATTAAAAGCTATCAATTTGAAATTTCGCACAAAAACTTATAAAAATAGTTGAAATGAAATTACGTTAAAAGTTTTGAAATCGCACTTGCCCTTCTACCCCCTCCCATATAAAAGTATGATTTTGACCAATTTCATTAAATCAACTAATAACCAACAAATTAAAAGCTACGAACTTGAAATTTTGTGCGAGCACCTAACAAGAGAAAAAAAAGAAAACTGCGTCATAAATTTTTTCTACCCCCTCCCATACAAAATTATTTTTTCCAGCATTTTAAATAAATCAGTTATCAGCTAACTCTTAAAAGCTATCAACTTCAAATTTTGCATGAAAACTTACAAAAATATTTGAAATGAAATTTTTTTCAAAGTTTTGCAATCGCGCTTGCCCCTCTACTCCCTCCCATACAAAAGTATCATTTCGACCTATTCCATTGAACCAAATAATAACCAACAAATTAAAAGCTACGAACTTGAAATTTTGTACGAGCACACTACAAGAGAAAGGAAAAAAAATTACGTCACAATTTTTATGATTCCTCTACCTCCTCTACCCCATCCCATACAAATGTTTGGTTTCGTGAATGTAAAATACATCGAATCTTATGAAAATTCTATGCAACTTCGTTTATGAAACTGACATTCTATACAGAGAATATTGGATGTGATTCAAGCGATCAATTAAAAAACTATTAACATCCACCCACTCTTACTATAACGACTCACCCCTCCCCTCATAAATCCACAAACTTGCATTAATAAACGAACGAAATATTGATTATAAGTATTGGAGCTTTCGAACGTTTCCGCAAAGTGTTAAATTGACAATTCCTCTGCCCAAGAACCCCCTTTCACTTAGTCTTCCCTAACCACTCTAAACTGCATATTGACTTTCCACGCATCCGTAACTTGTCCCAAGAATAATAAAGTTTCGTTCGACTTGTTGGCAGTTTATTTCTCTACCCGTTGAATAACGCTAAACGTTCTAGGATCGCTTTCATCTTGTAAATCATTTCACAATCATTTGGAGCTCTTCTGAATCATGTTAATCGTCTTTAAGTGAATCTCATTCTCATTCTAAAAAACTAAGCTACTTATCTTAATCCTTAATGTTTTTTTTAATCTACGATCTCTAAATTGAAGGATCGAAATTCGGGTTTCTTGTCTAAGTCTTTCGATTTGATATTGCAGTGCATACGCAGAGTTTCGTACGTTTAATTTTTGCATACAAAAGAACTTATCTATTCTAATTGCTCAGGTATATGAGAAAGAGCTTAGTTTAAATATGGCACAAGTGTGCCTAAGCAGAATCGATCATGAAAAAAGATCATTTACGAAGTAGTTAAGCTCTTGACCCCGAAGGCGCATAAGAAAGTAACCTTACTTAACTTGACATTCTGAGGTGTCGAAAAAATTAAGTCGCTCAAAATTATAGGAGGAGAGTTTAATGTGTGCTCCTCGCACTCAAAAGACAAAGTTACAGTACTCAAAATAAATGCCCTTAAAAGCAAGTGCAGCAATATATGGTAGAGTTGTAGATTTGTTGATTTCTCGGAAGCATTACCAGCATGGACGGTGAATCTAAAAGAAACATTAAGACTCGTGTAAATAAAGCTCGTTAGGCTTTTGCTTTTCAGGAAGTAAAGCGAGGTCTTCCATCGCAAAAATCTGCGAGTGTTATTACAAATCAGAGTTTTTTTCGGGATATTCTAGCCAGATGTTATTTCCAACGACTAAATTTTGAGTTTAGCTTGACTGACTAAAATAGACATTGAGGTTCATTGAGGAAGCTAGATTAAAACACTAACAATTACT
Organism: Chorisops tibialis; assembly: GCA_963669355.1. Lineage (NCBI taxonomy): Eukaryota > Metazoa > Arthropoda > Insecta > Diptera > Stratiomyidae > Chorisops > Chorisops tibialis. The sequence continues at coordinate 161,105,567 of OY770263.1, read as the reverse complement.
GGATTATAATCCTCAAGAAAGGCGTCGGGTTGGACGACAGTGCGCATTAAGGAAGAGAACTGCTTTTATCCTATGTCTCCATAGTGTGTCGAAAATTGGTTGCTTGATTGAATTAAATTTAACATAGCTCAGCGTAGCCTAACTTAGCGAATCGGAGAGTAAATCAACTCATCACGAAAATTTAATGTACTTGAGGCATTATTATCAGGCTGATTAGATCTTTTGTTCCCATTTCTCACGTTATTAAATATAAACCAAAAGGCGGATCTTAAATGAACACGATCAACTCCTAAACCAGTGCAATATCACTTAAGATCATATTTTTGCTCTACTTAAGAAACATAAACAATAATTGAAAACAAAGAAAAAACTGTTTACATCCAGCTCAGGTATGCGCCGCGCGAATCGGGTCGAATGAAAAGGTGCTGCTTGACAATGTGCAGTTGGACAGATCGATCGATAGGAGATCGTGAGAAAAATCGTGCCAGTCATAGGCGTATCAAAACATTAAGCCCGAGAATATTTTTGCACCTAACATCTAACACTTCTTATCCAATTACATATATTGCCGATCGTAAGGTGATTTATGTAAAAAAGATCGGTACCGTCAAAATTTCAAAAATCCAAGCACCTTATTTTTTTTTTTTTCGTTAATCCATAAAGTAAATAGACTTGGAGCTGACCATGCCTACGCCTAAGTCTCTCGTACTAGAGCCAAGATACAAAACACAGTTATAGTGGCTAACAAGTAGGTTCACTTCGGACAAGATCATGCTGAGATCACCTCCATAACGTCGATGTATATACTATGCTTGATGGCGATTAACTCAAGAAAAACTAGCGAAAATGGGAAGCGTTCTTTAATATCGCGCATACAATACCGGGCCCGGCGTGCAGCCTCAATTCAGACTGGAGGTTAGTTCCGTTGCAAGCGAAACTAGCTAAGCTAGCTGACTGGCTGGCTATATTGTAGATTGGGTGTTGTTCCTTCAAGCTTGGTTTGACTCACCTTTAAGATCTTGGCTCATTCGAAGTGGGCCTGCGCTATGCTTTGAAATGTGCAAAGTCATTCTCCGTGGAAAGAACTGGAGCCCAGAGTTTAGGATATCTCAACATTGTTCAGGAGGTTTCGCGTTATCATTAAAAGCCGATCAGACATGGATTTTAAAGCAGCGAATTTATCAGTTTAAGCTGGTTGTAAGAATTTTTATTACTTTTACATCTTGATATTTTTGGGTTTTCGGTTCCGCGATTACTTTTTCGAGCAGAATAGTCTATAGTTATGTGTACAATATAACGCATCAGGTGAATGGGCATTTCTAACTAAAACTACAGAAGATAGGAAATATAAACAAATTGGTTGGAATTGTTTCAAACTACACAGCAATAGCAGCTATTTGCAAAGGCCAGAAAATATTTAAGGCCCTCTCCACTTACTACTGCTTGTTTGTAATTTCAATAGACATGCTACTTTTCCGACTGGCTCGTTGTTTCGAACATGTTTTATGATTTATGATTATGCTACCACAATGTAAAGCAAGTTGGGTAATGAGCAACAACAAATTAACAATATAACAAATATGAAAATTATTATTGATTTTATTTGCTTTCAGAATGTTTTGTAAAATGATTTTATTATTAGAGAGCTGAGAGATTGTTTTGTGGCGGGTAATCCGTGATAATGGCCATAGATGAAATTAGTGAAACGAATTGAATAATAGTTTAATAGCTTACACCAAGAGTGAATTGTAGATTGGGCAAGTGAGCACCATCACCCAAATCGCGATAGAGCTAAAAATTAAACTTACTGATATATCCACTACAAATGCAGATAGAAAGCTGAAGCTCGACTTACAGATATATATTGGACTAGCGATCGCCCGCGACTTTGTCCGCTTAGGATTCGCATTAATGACATTTTTTGAGAATGTATGTAATTAGTAGTACATTATCTCGGATAAATAATCTGCTTAATTTGATGGTTCTTTGAAAACAATGCTTTGTATTTTGTTGGAATCAGAACCATAAATTATAAAGAATGAGTCCATGATACTCGCATTTGTATGGGACAGGCTCGTGATCAAATCAAACCCGTGATTCGCAATCATATGTATACGTGTTAAGGACATGTGAATAGGTGTAGCTTGTGTTAATTGAAAAAAGCCCAAATAAAATGACATTAAGCTTAAAAATATAACAAGGCTTCGATTGTGCGTAAAGCCCCATTATATGATACTGCCGATGAAATCGAAATTTTTTTAATCTTAAGAATTTTTGTGTGGGGAGTGATAGAAGGGATGACAGTACTAAATTAATTTTTTCACACCATGCTAGAGTAGCTATAAAAATATTTTACACCAAATTTAAGCTTGAAAAACTGAATAGGTAACTTGAGAAACTTAGTGCATTGGATTTAGTGAAATTATGCAATTTGTATGGGAGGTGGTAGAAGGAGTGGGGGGTATAATCACCATGCAATTGATATCTTTTAAATATCAGATAAGTTACATTCACATTTTTCAAGAAAATCGAGTTTTGCAAAGTCGCGGAATTGTGCCACATTGTATGGGAGGGGGTAGAAGGAGTAAAGCTAATCGGTTAATTTTTCCCGATAATAATAATTGTGCTAATTAAAGATTTAGTACAAAATTTTAGCTCTATCAAAGCTATATGTACTATATGTACTGAGAAAATTGGTTTAGACTATTTCATGAAAAAGTGCAGTTTGTATAGGAGGTGGTGCAAGGAGTGGAGGGTTTTTAGTTATTTTTTGAGATGCAACTACAATTATCATTGAATTGATATATTTTAAATTTCAGAACAGTAACATTCACACTTTTCAAGAAAATCGAATTTTCGCAAAGTCGTGAAATTGTGTCAGATTGTATGGGAGGGGGTAGAATGAGTAAAGCTAATTGGTTAGTTTTTTCCGGACATTATTAAAAATGCTAATTAAGGATTTAATACAAAATCTTAGCTCGATGAAAGTTATACGTACTGAGAAAATTGGAGTATAGTATTTCATGAAAAAGTTTAGTTTGCATGGGAGGTGGTGGAAGGAGTTGGGAGATTTAAACTATTTATATACTTGAAGATTCAATTTATAATAAAAATAATATGTTTTAAATTTCAAATTAATAGCTTTCATAGTTTCCATGAAAATTTGATTATTATAAGTTTTTGAAAATGAGTCACTTTGTATGGGAGGAGGTAGAAGGCGTGAGGGAATAAAAATAAAACCTAAAGAAGATTTCTCCCCAAAGCAGACCTAATAATCTGTGAAAGTTTCATTGTAATCGGTGCAGATGTTTTTGCGTGAAAGCCGGAAAGACAGACAGAGAAATTTTTTAAAAACGTTTGTTTCTGCTTAGTTATTGCTAAAATGAAGCAACAAACTTATTTATAGCCATTTATAAACAAATAACAGACAGACAACACTACAATTATATTTATATAGATTATGGCGAAAAAGGAAAAATTAATTAAATTTTGTATATAGTCGGGTCCGAAAAGGAGGAGCTAAAAACAAATTGTTGACAATATAAATAATATATTTTTTATAAATGGTTATTGCTTTTGAACTACTAAAAGTAAAAAGTTCATATTTAAGGACCGTTTAGGCAGTGAAGAGTTTCACTATTATTAACTTTGAATTTTGCTAATACTTGTAAGGAAGAGGGTCAGAGGGAGTGTAAAGAAAAACACTAAAAGAATTAATATGTCTACTATGACTTAAGCGATATAATTGGAACGTAAATCACATATCGAGGTATACTAGCGAAAATGAAAAATATAACATTATAAAATAATCGTAATGGGTAAAAAATGTGAGTATTTCAAAAATGGTGTACTTTTCAAAACTTCAATTCGTTATGTCTCAAAATTTCATACAGATATTAAATTGAAATTTCATCATATCATAAAGCTAATTAAAAATTTAATAATTGTGGTAAAAATTGCAAGGACATAAAGGAAGGGCCCTGGTAAGAGGAGTTCAAATTTTGCAGGTACATACATCCATATGATATACATACATAAAGAAAAATAAAAATTTACACCAGAATTTTTATGCACCAATCCGTGGCCCTGCACGAGGTGTTTCATGTGTATTGAAAAAAACAACAAAAGGTTTTTGGTTGAAATTTTAACCTTGACACTTGAAATTTTGCAAGATTTACTTTAAAACATAATAAAATTATGATTGGGCGTAAAGCGCAACTATGTGATACTCTAGATGAAATGGGAAAGAGTTTAATGTATCGAAAAATATATCACAATTTTCGATCCATATTTAGGACAGGAGCTCTGAGAGAGTTCCTCGAAGAAGTGGCAAAACACAATATTAACATAACTGCCAAGAAACGAAATGGCTCGGTAACGAAATCATGGACATGAGATCACACACAATCTATCCAAGTAGAAAATTGTCGGGAAGCAGGCAGTTTGGATTCGCCTTTGTCGTTGACAACAGCAAATCACGAATTTTAAACCAGTAAGTAAAAGATTATGTGTAATCCGAATAAAGACTAAATTTTTCAACAGTTGGTTGATCAACTTCCACGCACCAACAGAAGACAAGGACGATATAAGTAAGGATGAATTTTATGCTACCCTAGAGACAACCTATGATGCACTGCCCTCGAATGACCTAAAAATTGTTTAAGGGGATTTTAATGCAAGGTCGGAAAGGAGTAACAACAGGAGGACACAGCCTCCATGACATAACCAACGACAATGGCCAAAGTCTTATTGATCCCGCAAGCAGCAAAAATATCATAGCAAGCTCTACATGCTTCCCACATCGCGATATTCACAAACGAACGTGTGCATCATCAGATGGCCACACCTTCAGCCAAATAGACCACGTTCTAATTGAGACAAGGGCTGCTTCCAGCATACTTGATGTACGAACCCTGTCGCAAAATAATTAAAAATACCGCGTTACGTTAAAGATTCGATGGTGATAGAGTTGAAAGAGGAACTCAGTAAACGTGAGTTACCTATGATCGGAAACAAAACAGAGCTTATAAACTGAATGATACAGACATTGGAAATAGAGAGACACAATCCCGATAATTATGAATTCTCCATCGAGCAGGAGACCAAACAGCAGATCGACCACTGACGTAGTGAAAAGTGTTGCGGAAATTTCTCGATCCTTAGACCCGATGATGCAGCTGATGCATCAAATAGTGAAAATCGATCAACAGGGCACGAAGCTGGGACAACAAAGTTAACAGATAAGGAAAGAAAGAGGCTAACAAACGAACGCAATTAAATTTAATAGCAACTATCACCCAAACTTCTACATCAACCCACCATGCTAGACGACAAATTAGGACCAGCTCGCTTGTAGTCAAACTAACAACAATTTAAAGAAAATGAGTGACTATTCTAGAAAAATCGATGGCATCTCTAGCGAAGTAGAGCACCTTAAAAGGGACTTCGAACTGTGGAAGACAACTGAGGTTTTCAAAACTGAAAGCGTCGTAAAGAGAAAACTAAAATAAGCAGCGTTCGATGCTCAAACACCATAGACCATCTACAAAATTCAATTTAAGATGGCAGCCACCACCAACCATTGAGCAATAGCCTTCGTATTAGCGTCACGGGGATCTGCTGCCGAAATATTACGGAGGACGATAGGAAAATAACAAAGCGACTTCGAGTTCCTAGAGCAGACTTTAGGCCTTCGAACGGTGGAGATCACGTTCGTGGAATTTATTAAGCACAAATTACGCAGGATGTTGAAAGGCTGACGTTATTATCCTTCCTTAACTTGGATCTGGAAAACTGCAATGAACGGTTAGTGGACACATTGTTCGATGCTCTGCTGGATAGAACGCTACAGCAGGCGTTGAAATCACATGCGAGAAGACACCGTAGGAGGCTTTGGTGTACGCTCTGACCTTTGAAGCTGATAAACAATTATGGCAAAGCGATTCGCGGGTCCGAAAAAATATTGCAATCAAGGGATGCTAGTACCAGAGGTCCCAATAAAGCGAAAGTTACCGTAGGAGCGTACTACATTGTTGGAAGTGAGGAAACTTCGGGCACATAAGACGTGAGCTCTGCAGATTCAATCCAACAGGAATGAATTGCTAACGATATGTCGTCAAACAATTGTCTCCAAGTGATTGGCGAATCCAGAGAGTTACTGTCATATAATGCAGAATGCCGAGATTACGATATTTACTGATGGTTCGAAAATGGAAGAAGGATAATGTTGTGGCATCTTTCCTGAAGCCTCGATCAGGCATTAATCAGAATACGCCGCGCTCAGGTAATGAATATTGAAAAAGGGAAGGAACTGGCCTTGCGTGCAGCTGCACTGAAGGCACTCTCAAATCAAGATGCTTGAACTATTGTATGGACATGTATAGACATTGTGAAAAACCCTCCGACTTTGTTGAGATCTGAGGTATCGCGATATAACTGATACCGTAATGGCGGAGCTAGGGTGTAGCCTAGTAGGTAGTGTGTTAGTCTTGTAATGCGAATGTCATGAGTTCAAATCCCGGTCGACGCAATATATAATTCTAGCACAATGCCTGCTTGGATATACCTTGGTCACCTCAATCAACGAAAATCAAAAATTCGTAGAAAGAGGGTTGTGCGAAGGGCTAACAACTCTTTCACAATAAGTAATGAAAAATGTTAAGAAGCCTGAATATCAGGAGGCCAAGGTCCGATTTGGGCTGTAGTGTCATTGTAGAAGAAGAAGAATTGGCGGGTAGACTGGCCAGAAATAGATCTACCGCTGCCACCGTTGAGGAAACGTACAATGTTGGCATTGCCTAAAAGCCATTAAGACAATCTACGCTTACAATGTGTATGTAAGAGAAAATCTTATATGGTTATAGAGCGAGTCGTGTAACACCACGAAGATGGGTTTGATAGAAGGAAATCAATAAAAATATTGGGACTTTGTAGAGACTCCCTACGGACACTAGTAGGTAGGTACAGACAAGGGCCACTATGTTCTTGGAAAACAAGCTCAAAGATTTCGCCTGATCTCCACTCCTTTGAACCGTTGAAACTCAGTAGGTTCACCGGTAGAGCGGCCTGGTTGAATGATATGTTGGTCCACATGATAAAAACAGATAAAAGCCCTAGAGTGGAGCTAGCAAGGCAGAATTTAAAACTTGGAGCTCCACGATGTTGGGATCGCGGACGCGCAGGACATGTAAGGCGACTGCCGACATCCGAGAAAAACGCCGAACGAATATGCGAAATGTTCCGCTCATCTCGGTACGCAGAACTGGAGACACGTCTATCAGCCGGAAAATAATTAACGTCGGATTTATTTACTGGAGCATTTGATCGCAATCGCAATTAAGTGTTAATTAAGTGACTGTAGCTCCCGTTCACTTAGTCTTCCATAAACTGATAACTGATAACTTGATAATTAAATTTCAATAAAACATTGCGAACATGAAAATCAAAATATTTTCCTGAAAATTTTCAAAACTCCAACGATTTATTCGCATATTTTCCCTTTTAAAGCGAATACAAAATGCAAACCGCACTTGAGATTCATAAAATATGACGGCGTTATGATTTCAAAGTTAGATGAAATCATGAAAATTATAAGCAATCATAAGATTGGTCTATAACTCAATCTCTGTAGCTAGATTTTAAGTATACAAGTCAGGAGTAATTCTAAGCATAAAGTAACAGTAGCGATTAAAGATCATCAACACCATTTGGGTGCATCGAAATATGAATTGCAATACTAGGTACCGAGACGCCTTTTCTTGTAGATACTCGTATATTAGATCAAATTAACATTGCTGCTTTGATAGGTGTATAGTTGTATGGTTGCCGGTTGTGTTTTTTTTAATAATAAGTTTAAAAATCTTTTACACGATAAGGCAAAGTATCTTGACGTGCATTACAAGAAAAGTTCCGCGAGTTTTTGTTGTTTTCTTCATAAATTATAGAGTCGATGGTAGGTACAAGGTGTCGGGATGACTGAAGATATTTGTATCCAACTCACATTGGATAAAATTTTATCGGTTAATGTTTTTTCCTGCAATTTTATCCGACGAAATGTGTGTTATATAAATTATATTTCGATGAAATTGTAGAGAGATCGTATTTCTTCATGCATTTAACAATTAGTTTTATTTCTTTTCGTGGTTAAATGAGGCGAGATATAATAAAGATATATTTCAAATTAGAAATATATTTATCGGATTCGAAACATGTAAATGGACTCTTGCTGCATAACATGAAATTCAATCCGATAAATATATACAATTCGATTCGAAGAAGCTAGTATCAGATATCCTCGCTCTCAGTTATTACTAATTGCACTTACACCTTGATATTAATTGATGGTTAACACTCGTCATTTGGACAGTTCTCTCTTTCTTATTCACATACAATTAATGGCAAGAATTTCTTAATTACCTCCGAATGATCAACAATTTCCGTTCACTTAAGAAGAAAATGTTATACATTTTCTGCAAATTCACGACATTTTAACCATAAATTGTGGTTAACTAATTACCAACTAGAACGAATGCTCATATCTTGAATAAAATAACATCCACCCACCGGACAAATTATAAGATACTGCGCCATTTTGGTTTAAGGTTCTGCTAAAATTGCACAACACTCTTAATGCTATCCACGTACATGCTACGTAGAGACAGGCAGGACGTATTATGTCAACTATACGTTTGAAGACCAACCCATTTTATAAATAAATGATCTCAATGATTCAGGTTGCTTTTTATTACAATTTAAGAAGTTGCGCTGCTGCATCGAGGAATAATGATGATAATTTTGCTTCTTAACCGGACACGAATCTTGTCAGGTTGTTTAATTTTCTTATACGAAATTTAAAGAACATTTTACCTACGATTAAGGAAAATTGGATTTGAGATATATGTTCAGTATGCGAAAATTGTGTGGGTTTAACGAATGTAACCTTGGAAGTGAAATGATAGATAGGATACAAGAAGCAAATAAGATTTGAAATAATAAGGAAAAAATTGTTATAAACATTGTAGAAATTCCCTACTACTAAAAATTTATCAATATTGAAAAATTAAACTGCCAACAAGTTGGGCGAAACTTTATTATTCTTGCGACAAGTTGCGGATGTTGTGGAAAGTCAATATGCAGGTTTAAGTGGTTAGGGAAGACTAAGTGATAGAGAGCTATGGTGTAGGCTAGTGGGTAGCGTGTTGGTCTTATAATGCGAAGGTCGTGAGTTCAAATCCCGGTCGACGCAATATATAATTCCAGTACATTGCCTGCTTGGATATACTTTGGTCACCTCGATCTACGAAAATTAAAAAAAAAATAAAATATTCGTAGAATGAGGGTTGTGCGAAGAACTAACAGCTCTTCCACAATAAGTAATGAAAAATGTTAAGGAACCTAAATGTCAGGAGGCCAAAGTCCGATTTGGGCTGTAGTGGGAAGGTATATGTTAATAATCGTTTAATTGATTACTTGAATCACGTCCAATATTCTCTGTATATAATGTGTTCCATAGACGAAGTTGCATAGAATTTTCATAAAATTCGGTGTATTTTGCATTCAAGAAACCAAATATTTATATGGGTGAGGTAGAGGAGGTAAGGGAGTCATAAAATTTGTGATGCACCTTTATTTCATTTCTCTTGTAGAAAATTTCAAGTTCGTACCTTTTAATTTGTTGGTTATTAGTTGATTTATTGAAATTGGTCGAAATCATACTTTGTATGGGAGGGGGTAGAAGGGCAAAGTGCGATCTCAAAACTTTTGTTTCACCTATTTTTAAAAGTTCTTATGCAAAATTTCAAATTGATAGCTTTAAACAGTTAGGTGATATTTGATTTTTTAAAAATGGTCGAAAAGTAAATTTTCTATGGGAGGGGTAGAAGTTCTGTAGGTGTTGGATCAGTTAATATTTCATACAATTAAGGATACTTTTTAAATGCATTTCGTATTAATTTTTAAGTTTCTAGCTTAAAATTTCATTCAAAAATTTTCAGTTTTTTTTTTCATTCCACTTGAAATATCTTGTGCACGTTAGACCCTCCCTTCGGTGCATAACAATTGTGAAACAAATTATTATTTTTTCTCTATGTATATTGAGTAGATGTATCGACATGGAATATTTAAACGTTGTATCTTTTACCATAGGCCTAAAAAAATCAATCAAAATTTTCAATATTTTTGCTTAAAAAATTAAAATTTTTATCAAAATTAAAGACTATGTAGCTCTACAATTTGACGTACTTTATTTGACATCTGCACTCTGTTTTGGGATATGACGGTTTGAAATTTTGAAAAGTGCACCATTTTTGAAATGCTCCCCATTACTACTGCTACGACCAAATTTTATATATTTTTTGTATTTCGCTAGCATAGATTGATATATATTTTAAGTTTCAATTACATAGCTTAGAAGATAGTTGAGATATTAATTTTTAAGTGTTTTTCTTTCCTGACCCTCTCTTACAACAATTAGTTTCCCTAAGCTGATTCTCGTGGATCTATATGCCACCTTGATAGTACCAAGGTATACCTTTTTTATTGTAAGTAATTTCGAAGATATAATCATTTAAAAAAAATTTTCGGCCGACAATCGGTTCTTAGCTCCCCCTTTTCGGACGCCAATGGTTAAAAAAAAAAATTATTTTTTAAGTTTATCCCACAACCCTCTCCATCCGTATGATAATTTTCAGCTTCCTATCTCATTCGTGGTGGAGATATAAGCAAGAGTATTTTATGACTATTGCCCTCCCCGCGCCTACCCCTTCCACTTGGCACTCCCCAAAATGTGGATGATGGAGCTCACTGACCCAATTAACCACACAACCAAGAACGAATGTTCTTCCCATAACGGTCTTGGAGATATAAGTTTTTTTTTTTTGCATTTTTAGGCTAATTTAGTAATGAAACGCGAAAAAAACAAAATTTCAGAGAAGCAAAATTTTACTTTATTATTATAATAATAAAGTATTGTGATCGAAACAAAAAAAAAAAAAAGTTTGCTACCCTGAAATTTTTTTTTTTCGCGTTTCATGACTAAATTAGCCTAAAAATGCAAAAAAAAAAAATCCGTCTGTCTGTACGCCGTCCGCCGTCCGCCGTCCGCCGTCCGCCGTACGCCGACGTGTACGCTCAGCGCACATTAACTCACAAACCCTTCAAGATAGAAAGTTCATTTTTGGAGGGATTGTAGATAGTTGCGAATCTCAGGGGGATACCCATTTTGGGGGGTGTACGGGTTCAGGGGGAGGCGGGGGGAGCGCCTAAACCGAAAAATACGAATTCAAATATCTCAACCATGGTAACAGCTAGGAAGCTAAAACTTAACAATAATATAGAAGGGTTTGTGGGACAACTTTCAAAAATAATTTAATTTTTTTATCCATTGGGGTGCGAAAAGGGGGGGCTAAGAACCAATTGTCGGCCGAATTTTTTTTTCAAATGATTATATCTTTGAAATTACTTATTGTAAAAAAATCATATTTAGAGACCGTCAAGGTGGCATATAGTTCCATCGGAACTAGCTCAGAAAGCGGCTAATTATTGTAAGGGGGAGGGTCAGGGGGGGTGCAAAGAAAAACACTTAAAAATTAATATCTCAACTATCTTTTAAGCTATGTAATTGAAACTTAAAACGTATATTAAGCTATACTAGGCAAATACAAAAAAAATATGACATGTTGAAATAATAGTAGTGGGGGGAAATGGGGAGCATTTCAAAAATGGCGCACTTTTCAAAATTACAAATCCTTATATCTCCAAAAATAGTACAGATATCAAATCAAAAATTTGTCAGATTGTAGAACTGCATAATAGTTAATTTTGGTAAAAATTTTAAGCTGAGAGGTGTAAGGGGAGGGAGGTGATAAGCAAAAATGTCGAAAATTTTGAATGATTTTTTTAGGGCTCTATTGAAAGATAAAAATTTAAAATTTTGCATGTGAATACCTTTAATTAATGTACATAGAAAAATAATATTAACTTGATCCATATTTATTATAAACCGACTCCCCCGGTCTAACGTGCACAAGGTGTTTCATGTGCATTGAAAAAAACACATAAACTGAAAATTTTTGAGTGAAATTTTAAGGAAGAAACTTGAAAATTTGAGAAATGCATTTAAAAAATATCCCTAAATATACGAAATATTAACTAGTCGAAAACCTTTAAAACTTCTACCCCCTCCCATACAAAATTATTTTTTCGACCATTTTCAAGAAATCAATTATCACCTAACCATTAAAAGCTATCAAATTCAAATTTTGCAAAACAACTTACAAAAATAATTAAAATGAAATTGCGTTCAAAGTTTTAAAATCGCGCTTGCCCTTCTACCCCCTCCCATACAAAAGTATGATTTCGACTAATTTCATTAAATCAACTAATAACCAACAAATTAAAAGCTATGAACTTGAAATTTTGTACGAGCATCTAACAACAAAAATGAAAGAAAATTGCATCACAAATTTGACGATTCCCCTACCTCCTCTACCCCCTCCCATACAAAATTATTTTTTCGAGCGTTTTTAAGAAATCAGTTATCAGCTAACTCTTAAAAGCTATCAATTTCAAATTTGGCATAAAAACTTCTAAAAATAATTCAAATGAAGTTGCTTTAAAAGTTTTGAAATCACGCTTGCGCTTCTACCCCCTCCCATACAAAACTATGATTTCGATAATTTTTTTTAAATCAACTAATAACCAACAAACTAAAAGCTACGAACTTGAAATTCTATACAAGCACCTTACAAGAGACGCGAAATAAAACTTCGTATCAAATTTTATGATTCCCCTATATTCTCTACCCCCTCCCATACAAATGTTCGGTTTCATGAATGTAAAATACACCGAATTTTATGAAAATTCTATGCAACTTCGTCTATGAAACACATTCTATACAGAGAATATTGGACGTGATTCAAGTAATTAATTAAAAAGCTATTAACATCCACCCACCCTTACTATTACCCCTACTCCTCCCCTCATAAAAACCCAAACTTACAGACACGAATGAAATATTGTTAACAGTCCTGCCCAAGAACTCCCTTTCACTTAGTCTTCCCTAACTACTCTAACCTGCAATTTGACTTTCCACTCATCCGCAACTTGTCCCAAGAATAATAAAGTTTCGCCCGACTTGTTGGCAGTTTATTTTTTCTGTGTTGAACACAGTACTTTATTATTAGACTAATAAAGTAAAATTGAGATTTTTAAAAATTGAAAAATTTATGCCAAACAAATGCATATGCAATTATAATTGTAGTGTCTGTCTGTTATTTGTTTATAAATGGCTATAAATAAGTTTTTTGCTTTATTTTAGCAATAACTATGCAGAAACAAACGTTTTTAAAAAATTTCTCTGTCTGTCTGTCTTTTCGGTTTTCACGCAAAAACGGCTAAACCGATTGTAATGAAACTTTCACAGATTATTAAGTCTACCTCATGCAGTAATCTGCCTTAGGTTTTGTTTTACTTCCCTCACTTCTTCTACCCCTTCCCATACAAAGTGACTCATTTTCAAAAATTTATAATAATCAAATTTTCATGGAAACTATAAAAGCTATTAATTAGAAATTTAAAATATATTATTTCCATTATAAATGCGATCTTCAAGTATATAAATAATTTGAATGCCCTTACTCCTTCCACCACCTCCCATACAAACTAAACTTTTTCACGAAATACTATACTCCAATTTTCTCAGTACGTATAACTTTTATCAAGCTAAGATTTTGTATTAAATCTTTAATTAGCATTGTTATTAATAATAGAAAAAAAGTAACTAATTAGCTTTACTATTTCTACCCCGTCCCATACAATCTGACACAAATCCACGACTTTGCGAAAATTCGATTTACTTGAAAAGAATGAATGTTACCGTTCTGAAATTTAAAATATATCAATTTAATGATAATTTTAGTTACTCCTCAAAGAATAACTAAAAACTCTCCATTCCTTCCACCACCTCCTATACAAGCTTCACTTTTTCATGAAATATTCTAAACCAATTTTCTCAGTACGTATAACTTCGATCGAGCTAAAATTTTGTACTAAATCTTTAATTAGCATTATTATTATTATTGCGCAAAAATTAATCGATTAGCTCTACTTCTTCTACCCCCTCCCATACAATGTGGCACACTTTCACGACTTTGCAAAAACTCTATTTTCTTGAAAAGTGAGAATCTAACTGATCTAAAATTTAAAACGTATCAATTGCATGATGATTATAGTAGTTTCTAAAAAATTAGCAAAAACCCCCCACTCCTTCTACCACCTCCCATACAAATTGCACAATTTCACTAAATCCAATGCAGTAGGTCTCTCAAGTTACCTATTCAATTTTTCAAGCTTAACTTTGGTGCAAAATATTTTTATAGCTACTCTAGCATGATGTGAAAAAAATTAATTTAGTACTGTCATCCCTTCTATCACTCCCCACACAAAAATTCTTAAGATTACAAAAATTTCGATTTTATCGGTAGTATCATATAATTGGGCTTTACGCACAATCGAAGTCCTGTTATGTATTTAAGCTTAATGTCATTTTATTTGGGCTTTTTTAAATTAACACAACCAACAACTATTCACATGTCCTTAACGCTCTTCAACACGTATACGTATGATCTCGAATCACGGATTTGATTTGATCATGAGCCTGTCCCATACAAATGCGAGTATCATGGTCTCATTCTTAATAATTTATGGTTCTGATTCCAACAAAATACAAAACATTGTGTTCAAAGAGCCATCAAACTAAGCAGATTATTTATCCGATATAATGTACTACTAACTACATTCTCAAAAAAAGTTATTATTGCGATTCTTACGCGGACAAAGTCGCGAGCGATCTCTAGTTATCTATAAAATAACTAAGCCATCATAAAGTTTTCTTGAAATAATCGACCATATTCCGAAAAATAAAGTCTGATCTTTTCATACTTATCTAACTTTTCAGGGACTTTAGTTAAGCGGTCGAAAATAATGCCAATTTGCGATAATGTTTTTTAGAAAAACTGTCTAAAATATTCTAGAACTTGCTTACTTTGCACTGCCAAGGTATTAAAGTATACGAAACAGAAAGTCTTTACATTTTTGAAGAACTTTCACTCAAGACATCATTAGACAATATAACTGAATGTATATTGTGTTTGCCTTAACGCCAAGAACACCGCACGGAATTGCCCAGAGTATAAAAATGTTTGATGTCGCTTAAATATAACTCTCGAAAGCTTTGACTATCGTGCCAAAATTTATTTTATGTGATTTTTACTAAAAAGGAAACTTCGAGTTCGCGAATTGGCCACCTCACTCCAAACCCTCTACCCCTCCCAAGCAAATTTCAGCAATTTCTAAAATTTCAAAAAATTGGTTTTTCTCCGAAAATATTTTAGTTGTTAATTTGAAAATTGTGCCAAAATATAATGATGTGAATATCATTTAATGAATATAACTTTTCTCGGTTTTCCGACTGGCTTTTTCCTTCAGTCTTTCCTTTCTAATCACTTTCAGGTAATTTTTCGTCCTCCATTTGCTGTCCGTGATCAGCCTACAGTAACTTTAGAAGTTTCATCACAGTAGAGACTTCTATTCCTCAAAGATGGTACACAGTTCTTGATTATATTACATTTTGAAATAAAACTGCAAAATAATTTAAATTAAAATTAATTTATAGTTTTCAAATTGAGGGTGTACAAGGGCAAGCGCGATTTCAAAACTTTTAACGTAATTTCATTGAAATTGTTTTTGTAAGTTCTTATCCAAAATTTCAAATAGATAGCTTTGAATAGTTAGGTGATAATTGATTTCTTAAAAATGGTCGAAAAAATAATTTTATATGGGATAGGGTAAAAGTTTTGAAGATATTCGACCAGTTAATATTTCAAACTTTTAGAGATTTTTTTTAAATGCATTTTACAAACTTTCAAGTTTCTACCTTAAAATTCCATCCAAAATTTTTCAGTTTATGTCATTTCACATGAAACACCTTGTGCACGTTAGACCCCCACTCCGGTACATAACAATTTTGGAACAAATTGTTATTTATTTTTTTCTATGTATATATATTAAATAGTTGTATCGACTTGCAAAATTTAAACTTTCTATCTTTTACCAGAGTCCTAAAAAAAATACTCAAAATTTCCAACATATTTGCTTTCCACCTCCCTACCCTTACACCCCCCACCTTAAATTGTTTACCAAAATTAAAAACTATCTACCTCTATAATGTGATAAATTTTTGATTTAATATCTGTACTCAATTTTGAGATATAATGATTTGTAGTTTTGGAAAGAGCACCATTTTTGAAATGCTCCCCATTTTCCCCCACTACAATTACGTCCATATTTTATATTTTTGTCATATTTCGCTAATAAAGCGTAGTAAACGTTTCAAGTTTCAATTACATTCCTTAAGAGACAGTCGAGATATTCATTTTTAAGTGTTTGTTTTTTCCACCCCCTGACCCTCCTTACAACAATTAGCCTATTTCTAAGCTGATTCTAGTAGGTCTATGTCACCTAAGTGGTCCCAAAATATGAAGTTTTTGTGATTAGTAATTTCGAAGATGTAATCATTTGAAAAAAATATTTGGCCGACAACTTGTTTTAGCCCCCCTTTTTCGGACGCCAATGGATAAAAAAATCAAATTATTTTTAGAGTTTGCCCCATAATCCTCTGCATACCTCTGCTAATTTTCAGCTTCCTATCTGCATTCATGGTGGAGATATTAGCAAGTGAAACTTTTGTCTCTTTCCCTCCCCTCGCTTCCCCCTTCCTCCTGACACTCCACAAAATTTAGAAAATAGAGCTCACTTACCCAATCAACAATCCACCCAAAAACGAACATTCTACCTTAAACGGTCTCGGAGATATGACTCCATATGTACGGCGTTCGGCGGGACAGATTTTTTTTGGAATTTTTAGGCTAATTTAGTCATGAAACACGGAAAAAAAAATTTCAGGGTAGCAATTTTTTTTTCTGTGTCGATCACAATACTTTATGATTCGAATAAGAAAGTAAAATTAGTATATTGAATTTAGTGAAATTGTGCACTTTGTATGGGAGGTGGTAGAAGGAGGGGCGATTTCTTAATTTTTTTTAAATAGCTAAAAACATTATTTTTTGACATGTTTTAAATTGTAGATCAGTAGCGTTCATACTTTTTGTGAGAGTTGTCAAATTGTGTCAGATTGTATGGGAAGGGGTAGAAGGAGTGAAACTACCTAATCGTCTAATTTTTTTTGTCTTACTAATAATTCTAAATAAATATTTAATGCACAATTTCAGCTCGATAAATTTTGTACGTAATGAGTAAATTTGTTTATAGTATTTCAAGAAAAAGTGCAGTTTTTATGGAAGGTGGACAGGGCCCGATTTGGGCTGTCCCGCCTTTGATGATAATTGATGAATCCCACAAATATAATCGTTTGAAAAAAAAAAAAAAATTTTCGACATTTTGTTTTTAACTCCCCCCCCACCCCTATCTTTTTTCAATCTTCACTAGCTTACCCTATTCAATTAATGAAACTCTGTCATTTATAATGGAATACACATGATTGGTCTTAGAGATTGTGCCTGAAGCCTAACAACGTAACTCACTTTTTTCCTAGCCTTATTTTTAGGAGTTAAAAATTTTACAGCAATTTTATATATGGCAAATATCCTACAAGTTCTTTAAAAAATTAAAATACATTTTCCTAGGAAATTTTCTTACATGAAGTTCACCTTCACATCTTCAAAATGTATCTTCTTAAAGTATCTATTATATAGAGCGAGAAGTACACCGCCCTTGATTTATAGCTTACATAGCATGACAAGGAACACGTTCTTGCTGGGAGCACAAAATTGTATAAATGCACTTTTCGCTCTATGTACTAGTTAGATGCACAGTAGAATTGTACAATAACACTTTACCTTCAAAGCTATAGAAAAAATTGTAAGAAGTACCTACCGACATAAGAAACAATTTTCAACATTGTTGTATAAAATGTGGATAAGAATCTATGAGATTCACTTCATGAAAATGTTTGTTAAATGTTTTCTGGATCACCATTTTAGTCATGTTCTTTGATAATCAAACATAGCTGGAAACATGAATCTAAACACTCGATAAGTATCATTTTACTAGGGCATATTTCTTCTTTATCATTGAGATTATAAATAAAGTGAATTCATATTGAATGGCAATTTTCGTTTATGAATTCTTCAATTATCTACCTAGATAGACATTTGTTGTTAGCCAATAGTACCTATATGAAAGTATATATAGTTGCAACATGATATTCCATAATTATAGAATCTCATAAATATTTATGGAATTATATGAAATTCATCGGACTATGAATTAGACTTGTGTGCAAGGCGTATGGTTACTTGTGGAATCTTTTCGCAAAATCACCTCAAGTAATTACAATTCTGTTTCCAAACACTTGTTTATCATCAACTCCTTCTTAAGAAGCTGTAAGAACCGAATGGATCTAAATTGGTAGATTTTTTTTTATTTTCAATACGATTATATCCAATTAAAGATATGTACAGTTACAGGGTGACTTCATATAGGGGTTTACTGGAAATGATTTTTAATGAAGTGTTTTTCATTGTTATTAATATTATTTTTCATGCATTTAACTGTTACTAAGTAATAAGTTGAAACTTATACAATATAATAAGATTGATTTAACAAAGACTTGCCATAATATTTGATATTGTTATGGATCTGGAAAACCGCCGATATTGCTGGAAAATACAAGATTAGTATACCCTACTGTGTAAAACGCCATCTACAATGTTCTAGCAAACACCCGACGGAACTTGAATAGTCGAGACATAACCCCGAAAGCATCCACCACAGAAGCTATAAAGTGCCATCTAGAATCATCTAGAATAGTCGAAAGCATCCACAACCGAAGCTTCTAGCAAAAGGGGAAATGGCTATAAAAAGCACGGAGCTGTCAGCAGCCACTGAGTGAATCAGAGACATCTGAACGCGACAGTAGTAAAAGCGATAGAAAGCGAAATATCGGTAGTGCGTTTTAAGGCGAATTAAGTTAACGTGAAAATTAAGTAAAAAGACTGCGAATAATAAATTATCTATTATTTTTAAACGAATTGTGTTTTACTTGAAATCGGCGAACCTCTAGCTCGCAACAATATATTATCAAATATGCATATGGGGAAAAATCCTCGAACGATTCTTCTCCTAAATTATTACTTTATTATTCTAATAATAAAGTATTGTGATCGACACAGAAAAAAAAATTTGCTACCCTGAAATTTTGTTTTTTCGCGTTTCGTGACTATATTAGCCTAAAAAGGCAAAAAAAAAATCCGTCCCGCCGTACGCCGTACAAGGTAGAAGGTTGGTTTTTCGGTGGACTGTTAATTTGGTAAGTGAGCTCCATTATCCAAATTTTGGGGAGTGTCAGGTGGAAGGAGGAGGCGGGGGGATGGAAAAAGTCAAAAAATATACTTGCTAATATCTTCACCACAAATGCAGATAGGATGATCAAAATCAGCATACGTATAGAAAGGGTTGTGGGACAAACTCCAAAGAGAATTTCATTTTTTTATCCATTGGCGTCCGAAAAGCAAATTGTCGGCCGAATCTTTTTCTGAAATGGTTATATCTTCGAAACTACATACTATAAAAAATTCATATTTTTAGACCATTAAGGTGGCATATGTAGGTCCACTATAATTAGCTTAGAAATAGGCTATTTATTGTAAGGGAATGGGTCAGGGGGGGGTGCAAAGAAAAACACTTGAGAATTAATATCTAAACTATCTCTTAAGCTATGTAATTGAAACTTAAAACATATACAAAACTATACTAGCGAAATACAAAAAAAATATAAAAATTGGTCATAATAGTAGTGGGGGAAAATGGGGAGCATTTCAAAAATGGCGCACTTTTTAAAATTAGAAATCGTTATATCTCAAAATTGAGTACAGATATCGAATCAAAAATCCGTTAGATTATAGAACTACATAATTTATAATTTTGATAAAAAAATTTAAGTTAGAAGGTGTAAAGGGAGGGAGGTGGTAAGCTAAAATGTCGAACATTTTGAGTGATTTTTTAGGACTCTGGCCAAAGATAGAAACTTTAAATTTTGCACGTGGATACACCTATTTGATATACATAGAAAAAAAACAATAATTTGATCCACAATTGTTGCCAACCGACCAGCCCGGTCTAACGGGCACAAGGTGTTTCATGTGCAGCAAAAAAAACACGTAAACTGAAAATTTTTGGATGTAATTTTAAGGTAGAAACTTGAAAATTTTAGAAATGCATTTAAAAAAAATCCGTAAAAGTATGAAATATTAACTGGTCGAATACTTTTAAAACTTCTACCCCCTCCCTTACAAAATTATTTTTTCTACCATTTTTAAGAAATTAATTATCACCTAACTATTAAAAGCTATCAATTTAAAATTTTGCATAAAAACTTATAAACATAGTTGAAATGAAATTACTTTAAAAGTTTTGAAATCGCGCATGCCCTTCTACCCCCTCCCATACAAAAGTATGATTTCGACCAATTTCATTAAATCAACTAATAACAAAGAAATTTAAAGCTATGAGCTTGAAATTTTGTACGAGCAACTTAAAAGAAAACAGAAAGAAAATTACGTCACAAATTTTGCAATTCCCTTACCTCTTCTACCCCCTCCCATACAAAATTATTTTTTCGAGCATTTTTAAGAAATCAGTTATCAGCTAACTCTTAAAAGCTATCGACTTAAAATTTTGCATGAAAACTTGCAAAAACAATTGAAATGAAATTCCTTTAAAAGTTTTGCATTCGTGTTTGCCCTTCTACCCCCTCCCATACAAAAGTATTATATCAACCAATTTCATTGAACCAACTAATAATCAACAAATTAAAAGCTACGAACTTGATATTTTGTACGAGCATACTACAAGAGAAAGGAAATAAAATTGCGTCACAATTTTTACGATTCTCTTACCTCCTCTACCCCCTCCCATACAAATGTTTGGTTTCGTGAATGTAAAATACAGAGAATCTTATGAAAATTCTATGCAACTTCGCCTATAAAACTGACATTCTATACAAAGAATATTGGACGTGATTCAAGCAATCAATTAAAAAACTATGAACACCCACCCCTACTATCAACCCTCACCCCTCCCCTCACAAAACTCAATCTTGCATAAATATACGAACGCAATATTGATTATATATACCGGAGCTTTTGAATGTTTCTGCCCTGGCCAAGAACCCCCTTTCACTTAGTCTTCCCTTACCACTCTAACCTGCATATTGACTTCCCACGCATCCGCAACTTGTCCCAAGAATAATAAAGTTTCGCCCGACTTGTTGGCAGTTTATATATCAATATTTTCGAGGGAATAAAATATTTTCATAGCTTAAAGCACTCCAAAACTCGAAAGAAATTTCTTAAAATTTATTCTACAAAATCAACAGTTTCTGAGAGTCCAAATAGGTTAGGTTTCCAAATCTATATAAACAATATGAAACAATTTTGAAAATTTTTCAATTCGATTTTGACTTATGTCGACAAACAACGTTTCCTTTAATAAATTTGTGAACATGTATTACTTTGTACTAGTATTCTTATTATTTTTGATATAATTTATTAGAATTTAATTGCACGCAAATTCTTAATTCTTATATTGGACGTATGTAGAACCAAAGACTATTGATAGTCTTTGGTAGAACTTAGATGTGGGACTGCTTGTATAACTTTATTTTACCTGCCAGCGTACTAGTGTACGGCAACTGACCTGCCTTAACGGCAACATACACACATGACTTCTGATTTGTGCCCATCTATGACAGAGCTCCTTTTCAATGATATAATTTTCATTCTTCTCCTTATATAATAAATAAAAAATAGGGACTCAATTTTAGATGCTTACGTATCAATACATACATATATAAAATATAATGGAGTAGCAGGGGTCCGTTTATGACTACTACTTCTACAATGGCGCTAGAGCCCAAATCGGACCTTAACCTCCTGACATTCAGGTTCCTTAATATTTTTCATTACTTATTGTGGAAGGGTTGTTAGCTCTTCGCTCAACCCTCCATATACGAATTTGTCATTTTTTTAGATTGAGGTGACCAAGGTATATCGAAGCAGGCAATGTGCTAGATTTATATATTGCGTCAACCGGGACTTGAACTCACGACCTTCGCATTACAAGACCAACACGCTACTCACTCGGCTGCACCCTAGCAATTTTAGATGCTCACGAATCAATACATATATAAGATATAATGGGGTAGCAGAGGTCCGTTTATGAGTTTGACCTCAATTTTCATCGAAAAAAAATGAGTAAATTATTTTTTGAGGACTAACGGACAAACGGAGAGACGGCCATACGCACAGACAAACGAACGAATAAACTTTCGGCTTTTATGTCATTACATAAGCTTTAGTGAAATCAATTGTTTTTGTGCGTTTGGGAAGCAAAAGTTGTATTAACTTAGAATTACATTTAGTTCATAAATAACTTTGAATTGATTTTGGTACTAAATGTGAATTCAATCATAGCAAACAAGTTTATATTTTTTCATAGAACTTTTGTTTCGCTTATCAGTTTTGAGTTGGAATTTAAAAAGCAAAACAAACATTATTATATTATAAATGTTATTAATATTCATGCATTGTTATAATATAATTGTTATTCATATTGAGTGGTGTATTTTTAAATATTAACATAATATAAGATAAAATTCTACATAGACCTACTTCTAATTTCTAAACCTACCTGGTTTTACTATTGTATATTTTCAATACCAATCATTCTTTTTAGCTTCAAAATTTTAACTGATACTTCGTTGCCCTAACTCAAATCAATCTTAAATAAATACCCTGTTTTGAATTTAACGCTAAAAAAAATAAAACAACACAAAATCGAAATTGTTTTCAATGGCAGCAACGTATTTAGACATTTACAAATGTCAGCAATTTATCACTAAAAAACAACTCCATGTTTCAATTGACACCGCAAAGATGGGTATGATATGGTGATTTCGAAGTACTTAAGAATGTGCAGTCTACACCTCGATGATGCTGCATCAACACTACTTGTCTCTTAGTGCTCAGCTCGCGAAAAAAGATACATTCTCCGTCCTCATAGTCAAGTATAGGCATTCGAAATTTGCATGATTGCAATGTGACTTGTGGTTGTTACCTGTTACACATATGTTAATAGGAAATGTGTCTTTTATTTCTGTTTATGCTGTTCTTGTCGTATGTTAATTTCGAAAATATCTCGTATGTTTTGATTTATTGATTGATGATTAGCCAAACGAATGATATATATTTTTCAGTTTGCACAGTTATTTATTGGCTGCTAATGAGAACGAATCATTTCCTTGTAGTTAGTAATGTATCTTGAAAATTGATGTCAATAATATTTATGATCGTAATAGAGTTCAAGCTTTAAAGTGAGATTATAATTATTTATATGGAATAAATTTATAAAATAAATAATAAAAATAAATTCAAAGATAAATAATAAAAATAAATAGTAAATAGTAGAACAAGGTAATAGTTGTTTTGGGAAAGTTAAAAACGTGGTTTAAATATTTATTAGAATTTTTTTAAGATTTGATCGCCCTCTCACAAATTACTGTAATGAATAAATATAAAAGTTAACCCACAATATATCAAAATAACTAAATGCAAAAAAAAAATTGTTTTTTGAATGTCATCCTATAAAAATAATTGGCTCTCTTAAAATTCAAATCAATTTTTGGTCACCAGTATATCTAAAATATGAAGATTTTATACATAAATAAACTGCCAACAAGTCGGGCGAAACTTTATTATTCTTGGGACAAGTTGCGGATGAGTGGAAAGTCAATATGCAGGTTAGAGTGGTTAGGGAAGGCTAAGTGAAAGGGAGTTCTTGGGCAGGACTGTTAACAATATTTCATTCGTTTCTGTAAGTTTGGTTTTTATGAGGGGAGGAGTAGGGGTAATAGTAAGGGTGGGTGGATGTTAATAGCTTTTTAATTAATTGCTTGAATCACGTCCAATATTCTCTGTATAGAATGTGTTTCATAGACGAAGTTGCATAGAATTTTCATAAAATTCGGTGTATTTTACATTCATGAAACCGAACATTTGTATGGGAGGGGGTAGAGAATATAAGGCAATCGTAAAATTTGATAAGCAGTTTTATTTCGCGTCTCTTGTAAGGTGCTTGTATAGAATTTCAAGTTCGTAGCTTTTGGTTTGTTGGTTATTAGTTGATTTAATGAAATTGGTCGAAATCATACTTTTGTATGGGAGGGGGTAGAAGCGCAAGCGCGATTTCAAAACTTTTAAAGCAACTTCATTTGAATTATTTTTATAAGTTTTTATGCCAAATTTGAAATTGATAGCTTTTAAGAGTTAGCTGATAACTGATTTCTTAAAAATGCTCGAAAAAATAATTTTGTATGGGAGGGTGTAGAGGAGGTAAAGGAATCGTAAAACTTGTGATGCAATTTTCTTTTATTTTTATTGTAAGGTGCTCGTACGAAATTTCAAGTTCGTAGCTTTTAATTTGTTGGTTATTAGTTGATTTAATGAAATTAGTCGAAATCATACTTTTGTATGGGAGGGGGTAGAAGGTCAAGCGCGATTTTAAAACTTTTAACGCGATTTCATTTTAATTATTTTTGTTAGTTGTTATGCAAAATTTCAAATTGATAGCTTTTAATAGTTAGGTGATAATTGATTTCTTGAAAATGGTCGAAAAAATAATTTTGTATGGGAGGGGGTAGAAGTGTTAAAGGTTTTCGACCAGTTAATATTTCGTATATTTAGGAATTTTTTTTAAATGCATTTCGCAAATTTTCAAATTTCTACCTTAAAATTTCACTCAAAAATTTTCAGTTTATATGTTTTTTTCAATGCACATGAAACACCTTGTGCACGTTAGACCGGGGGGGTCGGTTTATAACAAATAAGGATCAAGTTATTATTATTTTTCTATGTGGATTAAATATAGGTATTCACATGCAAAATTTTAACTATGTATCTTTTACCAGAGCCCTAAAAAAATCACTCAAAGTTTTCGATATTTTTACTTATTACCTCCCTCCCCTTACACCTCCCAACTTAAAATTTTTACCAAAATTAACTATTATGTAGTTCTACAATCTGACAAATTTTTGATTTGATATCTGTACTATTTTTGGAGATATAAGGATTTGTAATTTTGAAAAGTGCGCCATTTTTGAAATGCTCCCCATTTCCCCCCACTACTATTATTTCAACATGTTATATTTTTTTTATATTTGCCTAGTATAGCTTAATATAAGTTTCAAGTTTCAATTACATAGCTTAAGAGATAGTTGAGATATTAATTTTTAAGTGTTTTTCTTTGCACCCCCCCTGACCCTCCCCCTTACAATAATTAGCCGCTTTCTAAGCTGGTTCCAATGAAACTATATGCCACCTTGACGGTCCCTAAAAATGGTTTTGTTACGATAAGTAATTTCGAAGATATAATCATTTGAAAAAAAAATTCGGCCGACAATTGGTTCTAAGCCCCCCCTTTTCGCACCCCAATGGATAAAAAAATTAAATTATTTTTGAAAGTTGTCCCACAAGTTTCTCTATATTAATGTTGAGTTTTAGCTTCCTAGCTCTTACCATGGTTGAGATATTTGAATTCGTATTTTTCGGTTTAAGCACTCCCCCCGCCTCCCCCTGAACCCGTATACCCCCGAAAATGGGTATCCACCTGAGATCCGCAACTATCTACAATCCCCCCAAAAATGAACTTTCTATCTTGAAGGGTTTGGGAGTTAATGTGCGCTGAGCGTACACGTCGGCGTACGGCGGACGGCGGACGGCGTACGGCGTACGGCGGACGGCGGACGGCGGACGGCGTACAGACAGACGGTTTTTTTTTTTTTGCATTTTTAGGCTAATTTAGTCATGAAACGCGAAAAAAAAAATTTCAGGGTAGCAAACTTTTTTTTTTTTTTGTGTCGATCACAATACTTTATTATTATAATAATAAAGTAAAATAAAAATTCGTAGTAGCAATTAACATCTTTTTACTGTAAAGAAAAACTTATTCCGGTTGATTCAAAATTTGTCGAACGTAAGTCTCTAAACCAAATTTCCATTTTCTACTTTGTTGAAGTAGCCCGGCGCTTTCACAGGCATGTTAAATCGGCAATGTGCACTAGACAATTCTCACTTTCGCATTGTCCTAGTCGCAACTATAATTAAAAAATAACCCAAGAAAACCAAACTTAAACTATATAAAATAATTATAGACATGTACTATGCTGTGGCAGCGAAACGCGGACATTAACTCAGGCATATGAAAAATTATTTAACGCCTTTGAGAGAAATGTCCTCAGAAGAATCCTTGGACCTATAGGGGAAAACTCGATCTGGAAAATGTATGCCATCTACGACAATCCAGAAGTGTCAACCCTCATAAAATTTAAAAAGCTACAATGGGCTAGTCATGTAGAGCAGATAGATGAAGAATGGAGGATTTGAATAATGTAGACAGCGAATCACTGCTAAGATTCTCAAACTGGAGAACGCGGTCACTGAACCGAGATGGAGGAAGGCGATATATTCAGGAGGCCAAGGCCCGATTTGGGTTATAGCGCCCGTAGGTAATTATGTATTCGCAACTTGTCAAAAATTTTTTAGTTGCTGCAAGAATACTGGGAAGTCCTTTATCAACATAATATTTACTTCTACTTCTTCAATAGTACTACAGCCCAAATCGGGCGTTTGGACTCCTGACCTCTGGGTTCCTTAACAATTTTATTTAATATTGGGAGAGGGTTGCTAGCCCTTCGCACTATCCTTTATCTACGAATTTTCAATTTCGCTGATTGAAGTAGCCGAGATACGCAAGTATTGTGATGGAATTAAACGTCGACCGGGATTTAATTCTCAAACTTTGCATTGTAGGTCAACATGCTACTGACTAGACTTCTTCTACAATAGCGCTACAGCCCAAATCGGACCTTGACCTCCTGAAATTCAGGTTCCTTAACATTTTTTCATTTCTTATTGTGGAAGGGTTGTTAGCTCTTCGCACAACCCTCCATATACGAATTTGTCATTTTCTTAGATTGAGGTGACCAAGGTATATCCAAGCAGGCAATGTGCTAGAACTATATGTTGCGTCGACCGGGATTTAAACTCACGACTTTAGCATTACAAGACCAACACGTTACCCACTAGGCTACACCCTAGCTCACTAGACTACACCATCCGAAATGGATAATGGATAGTTATCTAGAAAAGAATATTTTTTTGGAATAACTTTCATGACAAGAGATAAGTACCACTTACAAAATAATCATATTTGATAATTCAAATTTGACAGCAAATACATATTCCTAAGCTACCGAATGTACTTGCCTATAGAGGCAGTGCGTTACGAATGCCGGCTTTGTTCTTAGTAGAAAATAAGTTTTTCTTAATATTTTCTCCATGAGTATTTTGTGTTTGTTTATAGCTATAAGAAATGCGCACGGAGTTACCAAAGAGATATTTATTGTCGATTAAAAATATCGACTTATAGTCCTGGTAAAAATCCATCTGTCCGCCTGTCAACAAAATAATTTATTTTTTTCTAGCTTCCTTTGCAGCAAAAAAAACCACTTCCTATACAAATTTCTTGAAATGAAAATTTGATCAAAAACATCGGCCAAAAAGTTGGGCTCACCTTTATTATTGTTGGGAAAAGTTGAGGATGCAAGTGAAGTTAATATGCAGGTTAGGAGAAACGGAAGATAAGAGAATGTGGGTTCTAGGGGCGGGCTATTATCTATTATTTAACACTTAACAGAGATGATTACGATCAATAGCACCAGTACATATAATCATATTTCATTCGCTTATTTTGCAAGTTTGAATCTGTATGGGAAGAAAAGGGACTTGTATGTTAATAACTAATCTAGGGTGTATCTTAGTGGGCAGCGTGTTGGTCTTGTAATGCGAAGGTCGTGAGATCAAATTCCGGTCGACGCAATATATAATTCCAGCACATTGCCTGCTTGAATATACCTTGGTCAATCTACGAAAATTAAAAATTTGTAGAAAGAGGGTTTAGTTTAGTTTATATTGGTAAAATAGTATGTGCGATATGTAATGTTTAAAGCCAGTAGTGCAAAAACTGATTTCATTTGGATTATTATTAGTTGCAAAATCATATAATATTAATGAAAGGAATGAATACTGGATAATACATATTATACAAGCGGATACATGGAAGTGTCTAAGAATTATGATATACGATATATACGTGTAGTGTCCGAAAGACGCTATATTTTATTCAAATTTCAGCCAAAAATTATAGTGCATTGAACGATGAACAGATGGTAGTTTATATCGCCAATTTTAGTAGGTTGTACCACGTAATACTCTAGATGAAATAGGAAAGGATTTAATGTACCAGAAAGTATTTCGAATAGTGACTTTTGTATGGGAGGCGGTTGTTTGTAGCTTTCGTAGTTATCAAGGAAATTGAACATTGTTTTTCTGAAATTGTGGCATTTGTATGCGAGGTGGCAGAAGAAGTGAAAATTTTATTAATGATTTTGAAACTGATTATCAACATCTTTAGCGCCGCTTCGTTACAATTCTACAGTTCATAGCTCTTATATGTTCGAAGGAGAAAGGCTTTATTTGAATTTATAAAATAAAAATTTGTTATGTCAGTGAGTAAAAGAACTATTTTTTGACATTTATTGCAATTATTAAGGCACAAATTCTGTTAAAATTTAAAGTTTCTACTTTTTCTAGTTTCAATGGAAATTGATGAAATGCATTTTCCAAAACTATGCATTTGTATGTGAGGGAAAGAAGGAGTATGTGTACCGTAGGTAAAATCGAAATTGTTAATTGAAAATGGGAATCGTATATTCTTTTATACTACTAACGAGTCCACGTTACTTTTTGTTGACTAGCTTTATAAATGAAAGGAGTTTTTAGATCGTTAAATAACTTTGTTCTTTATTTAAATTTTCGATTTTTTTTTCAATGCGCTATAATTTTGTTTTATTACACTGAATCTAGTTTATGAAATAAATAAATTGATTTTCTTTATTTTTTGGAAATGTAAAAATTAAGACTGATAAAAATTGCGATCGAAAGACACGACGATGTTTCCTCTTCTAATATTTGTTTTAGACTATTTAAAAATAAAAGAAATTTCCAGCAAAAAAGGTGAGACGGAAAGAAAGCCCTTCAGTAATAAAGGTTCGGCATCTTTAAACATCTGGCCACCAAAACACGGGTGTCTTTCTTCGGGGTCTTCCACCCTAATTGGGTGTGCTATCGTCGTGTAAAGGTATGGGTCTTATTTTAAAATTGGGATTGTCTGGCGATATTGCTTCACAGTCGTAAAACAGCCACCAGATACAATACGTGGTTTGTTTTTACATATCGTCGCAGTCGGCGATCCAGTATGTATACAAAATTTTTCGACATTAATAACATTTTCATAACTATACTTTGCTCAAAATTTCACAGTTTCTAAGAAAATTAATTTAATTGAAATTTGTACAGGAGGAGGTAGAAGGAGTGAGGTGAAGTTGATAAATTTCCCGAAATAATTCTAGCAAAAATTCATCCTCTTAGCTTTGCTTGTTTCAATGTAATTCGAACAAATTAATTTTTCAAAACAGTGCATTTGTGTGGGAGGGGGTAGAAGGAGTAAACGGATCGGCCCAATATTTTTCGACTATAATAAAATTCACATAATATGTTTGGTGAATGTTTTCATAGTGCATTTTCATAGGAAACATTTACAGATTTTATACACTAATAAGTGGTAACGTTTCGGTATCTACTGTTGCCTTTATTAAACTGTTTGATAAAGCTCTCAGCTACAAATGGCGTAAAACAAATTTGGAATTGGTGCTGTTTCAGGTAGCTTTTAGAAATTCAGTAGTACAAAAAGGTTTTAATAGCATTAAACTGCTCTATTAAAAAATTGAATAAAATAACATCTGCGCAGTTTGTCTCCGACGTCCAGAAATCTTCTATGTTAAAGGTGAAAAGTTTCAAAAAATAACTTTAACCATATTTGTATACTACCAAACGCCCGCGACTTCGTCCGCGTAAAAATAGAAATAATAAGCAATTTTTGAGAGTGTAGTTAGTAATACATTATGTGGGACATATAATATGCTTACTTTAATGACTCTTTGAAGAAAATTGTTTGTATATTGATGGAATCAGAACCATACATTATTAAGAATGAAAGCATGATACTCCAATTTTTATGGGACAGGCTCGTGATCAAATGAAACCCGTGATTCGAGATCATATACGTGTTAAAGAGCGTTAAGGACACGTGAATAATTGTAGCTAGTGTTATTTAAAAAAAAAAAAACATTAAGCTTAAAAACATAACAGGACTACGATTGTGCGTAAAGCCCAATCACACAATACTATGTACAGATGAAATCGAAATTTTCGCGGTGTTAAGAAATTTTGTATGGGGAGTGGTAGAAGGGGTGACAGCACTGAACTAATTTGTTTCACATCATGCTAGAATAGCTATAAAAATGTTTTGTACCAAATTTAAGCTTCAAAAATTGAGTAGGTACTGAGAAACTTAGTGCATTAAATTTAATGAAATTGTGCAATTTGTATGGGAGGTGGTAGAAGGAGTTGGAGGTTTGTGGTCATTTTTCGAGAAACAACTATAACTATCATGCAATTGATATACTTTAAATTTTAGATCTGCATTATTTATACTTTTCAAGAAAATCGAATTGTTACATAGTCGTGGAATGTGTCTCATTGTATGGGAGGGGGTAGAAGGAGTGAAGCTACTCGGTTAATTTTTTTCCCGATATTAATAATTATGCTAAGTTAGGATTAAGTTTAAATTTTTACCTCGATGAAATTTAAATGTACTGAAAAAATTCGTTTAGAGTATTTTATGAAAAAGTGCGGTTTTTATGGGAGGTGGTGGAAGGAGAAGGGGGTTTTTGGTGAATTTTTGAAAAACAACTATAATCATCATGCAATTGACATATTGTAAATTTCATATCAGTAACATTCAGACTTTTCAAGAAAATTAAATTCTTGTGAACTCGTGGAACTGTGTCGTATTGTATGGGAGGGGGTAGAAGGAGTGATGCTAATCGGTTAATTTTTTCCCGATATTAATAATAATGTTAATTAAATTAAAATTAACATTTTAGCTCGATGGAAGTTACACGTACTGAGAAATTTGGTTTAAAGTAATTCATGAAAAAGTGTAGTTTGTATGGGAGGTGGTGGAAGAAGTGAGGAAACTCAAACAATTTATATATCAGAAGACTGCATTTATAATGGAAATAATATATTCCAAATTTCAAATTAATAGCTTTTATAGTTTCTAAGAAAATTTAATTAACATATATTTTGAAAATGAGTCACTTTGTATGGGAGGGGGTAGAAGGTGTGAGGGGAGTAAAATGTCATTAAAAGCAGATTTCATTCCAATAGACATCTAACAAACTGTGCGAGTTTCATTACAATCGGTTCAGCCGTTTGTGCGTGAAAAGCGGCCGGACAGACAGACAGACAGTGTGTTTTTATGGTTAGTTACTGCTAAAATAACTCAAAAAACTAACTTATACCCATTTATAAGCAAATAACAGACAGACACTACAATTATTTTTATATGTATAGATTTATACTCCAGATGGAATCTGAGAGTATTATAATTTTGCTCTAAAGTCTCTATCGCTAAGAAATAAGGCTCGGAGAAAATTAGTGATACATAAGTTCATATAATCACTCAAAAATCCCAAAACCGGATGTCCGTCCGTCCATCTGTCCGTCCGTCCGTCCGTGCGCTTTCTAGCTTGAGAACGCGTTAAGCTAGATACTTCATTTTGTACACGTCATTTTTAACGAAAAATTAAGGTCAAGTTCGTAAATGGGCCACATCGCTCCACCTCTTCTACCCCCTCCCATACAAAATAAGACAATTGCGCAATTAGACAATAAACGTATTTGCTTGAAAAATATAAAAGCTATTGGTCTGAAATTTGAAACATATTACTTTCATGATGATTTCAATCTACCGTATAACAATTATTTGCGCTCTCCCTCTGCTTTCACCACCTCCCATACAACTGTACTTTTTCATAAAATGCTCTCAACTAATTTACTCAGTGCGTATAAAATTTATCGAGCTGAAATTGTGCACTTGATATTTATTTAAAATAATTACTGGGGCCAAAAAAATTAGACTATTAGCTTTACCCGTTCTACCCCCTCCCATACAATCTGACACAATCTCACAACTTTACAAAAAGTGGATTTACCTGAAAAGTATGAATGCTACTGATCTACAATTTAAAAGATATCAAAAGCATGATGTTTATAGTTATTTCTGAAAAAGTCTTTAAGACTTCGTTCCTCCTTCTACCACCTCCCACAGAAACTGCACAATTTCACTAAATCCAATACACTAATTTTTTCAGTGCCTGTCAAATTTTTGAATCCTAAATTTTATATACAACATTTTTATAGCAACTTTAGCGTGATGTAAAAAAATTAGCTGAATGTTAACCCCTGTACCACTTCCCCTACAAAATTTATTCAAATCAAAAAATGTCTACTTCATGTATCGCACGATTGGGCTTTACGCCCAATCGTAGTCCTGTTATGTTTTCTTTATGATTTCTTTTTATTTTTAATTTGCCATTTTTGCAATTTGCGATTAGTGGCTAGTATTTGCTCTGGGTGGAGGGTGAGAAACTGATATATACGGACTGACACCTAGTTCCACAACCACCTTCTCCTTTTCAGTTTGTAAAGCCATTCTTTAAACGTATATACAAACAAAGTTAGTAAAGGTGGCACTTAATGCACGAGAAATAATTTAAGTGAATACCCTATCAATTGCAAAAATATATTTCTTTTGTCACTACTTAATTGTTTCTATTGCGTTAGAACTGACCGATTAATCCTTCTTCGCTATCAGTATTTATTCATCTTTTCAGTTTTATTTCATTTTTTATCCTCTACTTTTCGTTTTCGATTCGGACCATAGATATTGCCACGACCATTTCCAATGTGTTAGGAATGATAAATTTCAAAAAGCTTAAACTTAACGTAAAACGTATTGAGAAAATAATTTAGTAACGCAAATCTGAGAATAAAAATAACAAATAAATAAAAAATATATCTTTATTATTATTACCAAGTATATTTCTTTTTTCAGTAACTTTCAATCGACTGTTTATCCCATTTAAATAATAATTTTCATCGGATTCCAAAGAAATGAATCAGATAAGTAACAATTTATTTATATTATATCATATTAATAATGGGATGCTCTAGATGAAATAAAGATTTTTGTGACATAAAGAAATTATATTTTGCTTGAGATTTGACAAAAGTGGTGCAGGCATTGGATTAATTTTTTTCTTCTTACTTTAGTTACGAGTATTTCCAAAATATTACATGAAAATCAAAGTTTCAACAGTTTCATATGAGTATGTACCTGGGAAATTGATTTCATGCGAATCGTGAAATTAAAGCAATTGTAGAAATGGTGATAGAGGGAGAGAGAGGATTGAACTATTTTTCACATCTAACTAAAATAACTATAAAAATATGTTTTGTAGTGCGTTCATGCTTCATAAATTTGCTGAGTATTTAAAAATTTTAGTATTGTATTTCGTGAAGTTGGAGGACGTAGAATTAGATCGAATTTTAGTGGTTTTGACAAAACTAAATACAATAATCAATGAAGCATGCACTTGACCGAATATCTAAATGACACTAACTGCAGAATACGAATAAGAATACAAATATGTATGAAATGTAAAAAAAAACTCAGTGAATTTTTTTTTTTGCAACTTATCATACAAAAGTAACTTTTGGCTAGTCTTTGCTCAAAAAAACATTGTGCAAAACAGCTCAGAGAGATGGCATTACATCAATGCACAGGAAACCATAGGATGCAAAAGATACTTTTGGCCTCGGAGTTGTAAAGATAATGCAGTGAAAAGTGAGGTTATCTTAGAGGGGTGGCCTTATCCTACAAAAATCGCTTAGAATCCACATGAAAATAATCGAAACCTAACGTATCAATATACCAAGCGATGTTCCCTCTTGAGCTTAAAGTTTTCCAATGCTGTGGCGAAATTCAAAAGATTCTGCATACCGCAGCTCAAGATCAGCCGGGTTTGAAACCTTTTCTAGCAAGAGCCGGGCACTTATATAGCATGCATTCCACCGCATCCATCTATCCTAGCTATTTGGCAATGGCCCGTAAAAATACCAACCATTGTTGCACATTACTTCCTGGATAATGCAGTGCAATTTTTGGCTAGTGGTTTGGTTGATTGAGTCCCATACAAAAGTGAATTTCATGGAGCAACATATGCACATCGCTAACGATTTGCTTATTTATGATTATCCCATAATGATAATGATGAATGATGATGTTAACAGTCGGTGAGTCTTCTTATATATGAGCAAATTTTTGCTTCCCAGAAGGAGTAAAGAATCCCCAATTACGGTGTGTTCTGATTAGCTTAGACGGGAGCCCTACGCGAAACTAGAGTCGAATTCTTTCTAGTAGAAAGAATAAGAGAAGCACGATCGTAAGTAAGTAAGTAAAATTAGCCGGTTATACACCAAAGTATTAAGAAATAATGTAACTTCCCGATTGATTGCTTTAGTAGACTTAAAGGCGGTTTTAGAATTAACCCTCAAAGCTAAACACAATTATTGTATCATAAAGCAATCCATGTAATCTTCAATGTCTAGCAGAATTTTCGACTAATGAAACTCACCAAAACAAACCTAAAAAATTGATGTGTTATTATATTTCAAAGATGACTAAATTCCAATCTAAATGTTTTCTTAGGAAAATAGTTTGATTGATTTTTTTGTTTTTCAAAAATATGTTGACAAAGCGTTGTAAAGGCAAAAAACAACCATATCTTTTCGACGAACTGAAATAAGTCAAAAGGCTGACGGAAAATTAAAATTTAAATCTTTAAATAAGAGAAAAACAAATTAACTGAACAGATCTTGAAACCAGGTAATTAAGTACCTGGCTGAATACTCTATATGAAATCTGAGAGTATATTGTGTTTGCCTTACCGTTTGTAATGCTAAGATATAATGATCGCATAGAGTCGCGAAGGGTTCAGAAATATTTGTTGTCGCTCAAAAACCTCGATTCCTTGTGACCGTTTGTCCGTCCGTCTGTCTAAAATATAATTCTCAAACGCTTTGAGCTATCGTGCTGAAAATGGTTGAATGTCGTTATCAGCAAAAAAGAAATTTTAAGTTTGTGAACAGGCTACGTCCCCCACTTTCTTCTACCTCCTTCCATACAAATATCAAGAAATTCTGAAATTTTAAGAAATTGATTTTTCTTCGATACTATCAAAGCTATGGACTTCAAATTTGGGTCAAATATAGCGATATATATCATTAACATCAGAAAATATTGATTTAATCCCTCACCCTTTCTATTCCCTCCCATACAAATGCATTCCTTCGATTTTTATTGATACTAAAAAAGCTGAAAATCCATTTTTTTGACGGAATTCATTTTATTATAATTGCAATCAGCTTTAAAAAAATATATCAACTTCACCTCACTCTTTCTACAAATTTCACGAAATTTTGAAATTTCAATTAAATTATTTTTATACTAGAAATATTCTTGACGAAAAATTTTGTTTTAATCCGTATATTACTTCTACATACAAATTCATAAATGTAAATGCATTACATCGACTTGCATTAAAACTAGAAAAAATACAAACTTAAAATTTTGTCATAATCTGTCCCTTTAATAATTGAAATAAATGCTAAAGAAATATATGGTACGCTTCGAACTTATGAGAGCTATCGACTTTGAAATTGAAAAAATGCATGGTGATAAGGATGTTGATGAGCAGTTTCAAATTCATCTAGGATGCATGCGACGTTTGGTGTCATATACAAAAAATACAAACCTCCCCCATCTGATCCACCACCTCCCATACAAAAGTCACTATTCACTTTTCAAAAGAATTTGAGATGACATATTTTCCAGTACATTAAACTCTTTCCCATTTCATCACGTATACATAAAAAGTTAGCAACCCACTGGTAGCTGCCTGCAAGAAAAATAACTACCAACTTTGTTAATTATTTAATGCAATTTTGTTACGTCAAAAAAAAATTTGTATATTCAAGGATTTCCGAGAGATTGGCGAACGGCCATCTTAAATGTAAACCTAGCAACCACTGCGATTTCTCATTGTCTAATTACCCGAGAGGGATGATATATGAACCAGAATTTGTCACTTTCAAAGCACTTTTAGAAAATAATGAAAATAATTTTGCTCTAATTAATTTGACAATAGGAATTATTACTATTAGCAATGAAAACAAAATTAAGGATAAGACGTGAATCAAACGATTTTCGTAATACGAATGCAGGTGTAATATTAAGATTAAAAATTAAAATTTGTATCATGGATATTCGAGTACAAATATACACAAAAGAACAAAAGTCACCATTTTCGGAAAAGCCTTCTACTGATACGCCTGAAATTATGACGTAATAAACATTATTTAAAAAAGATATGGAGAACCATATGTTGAATCGTCATTTTATTCATGGATATCTCTATTTTAACGAATTCAAAATTTTTAAAAATCCTACAGATAGCACGATTAAGATTATGCCTTAAAGGACGAAATATATGGCAAAAACCGACAAGTGTTTTCCCGCTGTAATAAATTTCCAGTTCTTTCCGGAAATGGTGTTTTTTGTTATTTTGTGTACATTTGCACTCGGATATCCTTGATACAAATTTATTCGTTACCTACTTAAGATATTACACCTGCATTCTTATCACGAAAATCATTTGATTTCGGTCTTAGCCTTAATTTCATTTTCATCGCTTATAGTACTAACTCGTGTTTTCAAATTAATCAGAGCAAAATTATTTTCTAAAAGTGCTTTGAAAGTAACAAATATATATATTATTCCTCTAGCCTAATTAGACAATGAGAAATCGCGGTTGCTGCTAAATTTAAATTTAAGATAGCAGTTCTCCAATTTCTTGTAAATCCTTGAAGATACAATTTTTATTTTGACGTAACAAAATAGCAACAAATTAGTAACACAATATCTAGTTTTTTTTTAACAACTACAAGTGGACCGCCGATACAAAATGACACATTTTCAGAACTTTACTGAAAATCGATTTTCTTGAAAAATATAAATGTTATTGGTCTGAAATTTGAAAGATTTTAATTGCATTATCTTTATAGTTATTACTGAAAACTCCTCGCACCTTCTATCACCTCACATCCAAACTGCACAATTTCATTAAATTTAATACACTAATTTTCTCAAAACCTATCAAATTGTTGAAGCTTAAATTTAGTTTAAGGCATTTCTATCATGATGTGAAAAAATTAGTTGAATGTCGTATTCTCTTCTACCACTCCCCATACAAAATTTCTTAAAATCAACAAATTATTCTTTCATCTAGAGTATCATATGATTGGGCTTTACGCCCAACCGTAGTGCTGTTATGTTTTTACTATAGAATGTAATATTTTCATAGATAGAATGGATATTTTCTGGGAAAATAAAAAATAAAAAATAAAAATAGAAAATAATTTTTTACACTACTTTTTATTTGATAAACATCAAAAATGCAAATATATTTAAATGTTATTTCTTCTTCTTCGGGCCTGCTGACTTTCAGGTTCCTTAACATTTTACTTGCTGCTGTGAAAGAGTTGTTAGTCCTTCGCATAACCCTGAATCTACAAATTTTCATTTTCGCAAATTGAGGTGGGCAATATATACCAAATGGTTTGCTCAATTTTTCACCCAAAAGAAATTAGTTCGAGATTGAAGTAATGCCAAAATCTCTTCTGCCGTTCGTACAGCCATCACTTAATACACTCTGTTTCTTATTTAAAACCCACGTAGAAATTTTAGGTTATTTCCACTCGGAAAATTATAATGCTTTCGTATTTCATTGCTAAATGTAGAAAGTCTGGAGCTGAAATTATTTGTAGGTAAATTATTGCAAGGATTCGTTATTTTTGCAACAGTTCCAGCTATTATACGTTTTTTGCTCGTTTCACATATAACCCAGTTCAAGTTTCCAACAAAATAAAGTGTTTATTTCATATAAATTTTAAATAAAAAATTTTATACAAAAACTTAATAATTAATAGGGCCTCCTTTGGATTTTATGACTTCCTTTTTTTCATCGATTGGATTAATTTATTTAACATTTCAAGGTCAAGTTTCTGCCATTCATCAAGGATTGCAGCTTTCAATTCCATCAGAGATTCATACTGGCAATTTTCAGTATATATCCGTCTGACAAGAACTCCCCAAATGTTTTCAATGGGATTCAGATCGGGAGAACATGCCAGCCAGTTCATCACCCTATTGGAATTTGTTTCCATCAAACCCTGTTTCACGACTGGTATGAATTCTGGCATTATCTTGTTGAAAGATCCAGTTTTTTCCGCCATGTTCTGCCAGAAATGGCAGTAAACTGTTTTCGAGTACTTGGATGTGATCTCTAGTGCTCATCCGCGATGAAATAAATTGTATATTCAAACGCCTTGCTGCAGAAAATGCTCCCCACAACATCACAGAACCACCACCTAAATTCCTCTTCGAGAAATAGAGAGGTTCCTTTCTCAGATCGCGCCAGTAAGAATTAAATCCGTCAGGTCCATCTAAGTTCCATTTCTTTTCATCAGAAAATATCACCTGAAAATGAAATCTTGAGCTTGAATAATGAAAAAGTACGAAAGCCAGTATGTCTTACAGAAGACCAATCTGTAGCCATGTAGTTTTCTGAGAATTCCATCCGAGCTTTCTTCTAATAAAAATCATTGCACAGAGTTTCTCAGTCTTTTCTTGTATTTAATTTTGGGCAAAATTATTTTAAGGCGAAAGTAATTTCAAATTGGTAGGTGGGTTATAAATATGAAACGGAGTGTAGAAATGACATTCAATTTTTAAAAGTTTACTCACAAGCTAATACAGAAACAAAAATTTCCATTTATTAAAAGCATTTTTTGTATCAATAAAATTACACACAAGGTCTTTGGTATTCGATCAAGATACCGCAGCTGTTTGATCCAACTCACATATTCTGTCTCATCCAAAGTTTTTATAGATTGGGGTATGCTATTGCGCATTTTGTAGATACGCACAATGAAAAGTTTCAAAAAGCACGAACCTTGAGGGTTAAGAATTGAAAAAAAAGGATTTAGGATGTTGTGTATTAAAATGTGGTATTATTAAACACAAATAGTACGGTTTTACTTTTTTGCTCAAAATATCATAAAATAACTTTAGAGAATCTATCTAATATATCTAAACAATAGTGAGATGATAAACAAAGTATAAATTCCCATGAAATTATTGCTTAACCCCAATCCAGTTAATTCTCTACCTCATGCAATCAGTACATCTCGAAAATTGAACCTGACTAATTGAGTCATCTACCAGTTCTTTAATGACATCCAATAATCCACCACTAAATACCGAACATACGGAACGTAATTATCACTCGATTTGTACGATTCGAGCCTAAAATGGTAAAACAGATTACACCGGACTGGCCAATCTAGACTCCATCCACTTCCATTCCTGGTATTTATTATGACGACAATTCTGGTTCTATTAATCGCACCGATCCCGGGGAGAAAACTCATGGATTATAGCATTTTATCACGTGCGTCCCTTCTGTCATATGCCAGGCGGAAAGCGACATATCAAGTATACGATGACGAAACCAGAGATAAGTAAGCTACCTACCTAGTGGTAGATAAAAGACATTAAAGCGTGATGACCGGATCGCTAGACACTCTCCTTCACAAGATCGTATCGATCGTATTTAGAGGAAGCGATGGATGGACATGGAGCACCAGTATAGTAGCTGTAGTAGCATCAGGCCATAATCGCTCCGTACCCGTCACAATCCTATCAAACCAACATGAATTCCAGTTCTTTCACAATCTATCCATCCCTTCGGTATGGTGTACCCACTTGAAATGATATCGCTCCTCTTCTTTGCAAAGGTATAATTTTCTCATTCAATTTAATCGTTTGATGGATGACCAGTTTTTTCTCACGTTTGTCCATCGTGCCGTCACCTTTTTATGGAATATACGCCAAAGAATTGAAAGCGGTCATGCTTTACGGGTGACACCTTAATACATGAATTTGAAATTCATTTATTTAAGGCTTTGTGATCAACGACGATGGTGATCGTGCCGTTGGTCCGACGGTGCGCGAAGGGGCTAAGAGGAGTCATTTCAGGTGGCTTTCAAAAACATTAGAATTGGCGCTTTGTATTCACGTTTGATCCCAACCAGATCCGACGATTCGTTTTCTTTTGTTCTCGCAACTATCGCGCGTATCTGATCAATGAGTTTAAGGTGATCATAAATCAATTTCAATCGAAAATTTATTGTAGGTGAGATTTATGCCGCGTATGATAGTTAAATTGATAAATTCGATCTAGGTGAAATATTGTTGGTGAAGGTAACAATTTGTTTTTTATTTTAAATAGAGAAATTGTTTTATGAAAGAAGTGGTAGAGATTGTTAATAGCAGTCGACCTCAGCATACTTATACTATCCAATATTTCAACTGAAATTAAATAAAAATCATTTTGGGAATAAATTAGTATGGGAGGTGGTACAATCTTGGTTTAGTAAAAGAAGACTGCTATTCGGATCAAATAGGCTGAGTAACAAGCGTTCAAGCTGCTGCCCAATGAAGGTAATAGGCTGATATATATGTACATAAGTAAAAAAGAAGAGCGAAGAGCTAACAACTCTTCCGCAATAAATAATGAAAATGTTAAGGAACCTGAAGATCAGGAGGCCAAGGCCCGATTTGGGCTGTGGCGCCATTGAATAAGAATAAAAAATAACACCAGTTAATCAATAACATGATGGGAAAAATATACCTATTCATAGCCAAAACTTGAACCTACAAATTAGAAATGGGTACTAAGTTCTAAAAATCTAGATGTCTGTCTATCTTTCACTTCAGCATCTGTTATCACATTCTTGAAGCTGGTAATATTTAGACAATTCCAAGGACATAAGCCAGTAATAATCCCGTCAAATATCATCTAATTGCAATCACTTAACTCTTGAGGATATTGGTATCTACCAAAGAGTTACAAAATATCTTGATCAGCACAATATCATTATCTATAAAAAAAAGAAGAGAAAATATCAACTGTGTGTCAATCTCGTTCAAACCCTCGGGGAGTGAGCATCAGCAGATCATTGTTTGTGACTGTCTCGAAGGGGAATTGGAACTTTAGTTCTTCGTGTTGGAGGCAAAAATGGCACCCCAAGCCAGGGCGAAACAGATTCGCCTTGCTTGACTAGTCAAAAAAAGAAAACAAAAC
The DNA here is from genome assembly GCA_963669355.1 of Chorisops tibialis. Taxonomy (NCBI): domain Eukaryota; kingdom Metazoa; phylum Arthropoda; class Insecta; order Diptera; family Stratiomyidae; genus Chorisops; species Chorisops tibialis. Next base: position 161,064,145 of record OY770263.1, on the reverse strand, counting down.
AAAGAAGTCAGAACTGCTAGTTTTATTGCCGCTCGGTGAATCACGTGCAGGCAATGAGCCAAAATATATTATAATAAATGCGACAGATTCATTAAAACCTTTAGCTGGTGCTAATATTATAAAGCTCAATAATTCATTAGAAGCAGTTTCATCGAAAGTAATTTCTGCGAAAATCGTTCACGAGACTTTCGTGGCGTAGTTGGCAGCTTGCTTGTTCCACAGTCAATAGTTCGTGGGTGCGATTCCCACTCCAGGCAGAAGATTTTTTTAACACGAATTTTTCAGTTGCTACTGGCAATGAAAATTATTCGAAATAAAATGGGCAAACGATGTAAAAGCGAAACAGTTCCACTTCAAGAAAAAAAATTCATAGCTAATACCCAACCTTTCGAGAAACCGCTAACACCACTCCTCTTACAAGCCCATATGAAAAATCTACTCAGCTTGGTGATGTTACAACGGCTCTCATTCCAAACGGCTCAAGGCAATAATGCGCCCTTTATTCGTCCGTACTCAAAACTCAGCCTAAAACCTCCAACAGTAACGAAACAAATATCAGTCATCAACTGGCAACTCTCCATACTCCCGATAAAAACGAATCTAACATAACTTCAAAAACCGTAAACAAACCTACCACCTCCAATTACAATGAATAAAAATTTCTCAGAAAACTCCTAACACAAATTTCTTCAATCCATTACAATCTTTTATACCCGCCTCATCAAAACATCTGGAAAACTCTCAACTAGTATGGAAGAAGACTTCTTAGATAAAACAATTTTCAACTTCACAACACTGTCCACCACTCCTTCGTAAACAAAAAGCGCAACATAAACAAATAATATTACTAATACAAATATTAAAATACATATCAACAAATTAATAAATAGAAATGAATAGAGCAACAAAGAAAACGAATGAAATGAATGGAATATTCAAGAACACACAAACAATCAACAGTATCTTGAAATCCTAATAAATGCCTACAGAATTGTTCTTTGTTTGCAGTAAACAATTATCAAGGGCACTTCAAATAAAATATCAGTGCCCAAGCAACACCACCTCTATACTGCTAATAAAATGTACGACCGCGCAATGAGTGGAGTACCTATCCTAGTTCACAACATAGAGATCAATATCATAGCACTGCCTTGTTGGCGATCTTCTACAATAGCGCTACAGCCCAAATCGGGCCTTGGCTTCCTAACCTTCAGGTTGCTCAAAAATTTTCCACTATTTATTGTGGAAGGGCTGTTAGACCTTAGCACAACCCTCTATCTACGAATTTTTCATTTTCGTAGATTGAGGTGACCAAGGTTTACCCAGTGTGCTGGAATTATGCGTCGATCGTGATTTGAACTCACGACCTTCGCATTATAGACCAACACGCTACCCACTAGGCTGCACCCAGTTGGCGAGCACTATAATTATTCAAGGAAGCCCGAATTTATCAATAATTAATGTGTATAGTGAACAATATGTACCATTAGCTAGATCAGCTCTTGATTAGTTGTAATCATAGCTCTTGAATTCCACGCTTATTATAAGTGATTTCAATAGCCATCACCCTGCGTGGGGCTCCCCAAATCACAATAGTAGAGGTGCAGCACTAAAAAATAGCTCGGAAATTAAATCTTTTTCGTACTAAACACAGGTAATTATTTCAACCCGAGGCACACTTACTCATTCTGGCGTATCCTTAGCATGCAATAACCAAGCTACGCAGTTCATATGGAAATCCCATCCAAGTCTAATAGGCAGGAACCAATTTCCCAATATTATAGACAGCGACTTTCAGATTACCTCCCATCGGCATAGGTCTAGATTTGTCGAATGTAGAGCAAATTGGGATAAATTTCGGTTTCCGATCCTGCAAAAATTAAAAACATCCCCCCACTTGTCAAACACAGATAAAGAAGCATCAACCATTAAAAAAATAGGACGTTCCGCTGCTAGGTCCTCCATCCCTGCTACCAAACCCCATATATGTAGGTAAACGACAACCTTTCTGGATGAGCTCTTAAATAAAAGAAATGATTAGGCTTAAAAACAAAAAGTTCAAAAGATTTCAAAGAAACACCAACACACAATTTAATCTTAAACCGTAAATCTGCAGACAAATGCAAACGATTAATCAATGATACTAAAAAACAAAGCTTTGGGAACTTCTCCGCATCTATTAATATTAATACCTCGCTATCTGAAGCCTGGCGTAAATTGAACAGAATTGAGAGAAATAAAACCCCAGCATCTTACTCCAGAAAACAACTACAAAAGACCTGACAAATCCCATGGATATCTCAAACGAGTTTGCATCCAACTGGGGTTCATATTTCTCTAATCAGAATAGTAAGGACGCTTTTAAACATGCGAAAAGTTTTCAGATATTCAATATCCCGAAATAGAAAATTTGAATTCACTGATTACTTTTCAGGAAAATTAAAATCACTCAAAGGACGTACACCAGGTACAGAACACATAACGTACAGTATGCAGTGCCCACACGAGCTCATAGATAGGCTCATTGCGCTGTATAAAAACATCATGGTATCTAACAGATTTCCACAAGCTTGGAAAATAATTGAACTCGGACCCATTTCAAAAGGTTCTGGACCTCATGTTGAAATAAAAAAAGCTTCGGACCCATATCGCTTTTACCCTGCATAAGTAAGGTACTGGAAAAAATTCTTAGTGAGATACTAAAACCTATGTTAGACCGCAACTTAATAACTGAACAACACGGATTCCGCACAGGACGTAGTTCCATAACAATGCTCCACACATTTGAACACCATATCGGTTTTCGGAAAAAAACAACACGGAGAAATTTTGCCGCTAGATTTGGAAAAGGCTTTTCAAAGAGGTGGCTCTCATTTAATTATTGCTCAATTGAATGGAGTGTAGATAAATCCTTCACACCGATCATTTACAACTTTTTAGCTAAACGTAAAATCAGTGTTTGCGTTAATAATTTCTCATCCGCCACCAGGGACTTTGAAAATGGTCTCCCGCAGGTCTCCCCGCTCTCAGTCACCGTTTTTATACTCTATATAGATGAAATCTGAGAGTGTTCTAAGTTAATATTATCACTCAAAAATCTTAAAACCGGATGTCCGTCGGTCCGTTCGTCCGTCCGTCAGTCCGTCTGTGCGCTCTCTAGCTTGAGAACGCGTTGAACTAGAAAGTTAAAATTTTGTACACGTCGTTTTTAGCAAAAAAGTAAGGTAAAATTTGTGAATGGGCAAAATCGCTTCACCGCTCCTCCTATACAAAATAGCTCATTTTCAATCATTTGCAACAAGCAGTTTTTCAGACGTAAACTCCTAATAACACCCGAAGAAAACCATACAGAATAGTTTTTTGAAGAAATATGCTTGCAAGGAACATGATTCTGAATAAAGATATATTCATAAAAAATTGAAATCGATGTATTCGCTCAGAGTCCTGAAAAAACCGCAAACCCAATTAATTTCATCCAACTTCCGACTGATTTCAGAGTAATTTCCCTTTAAAAAACTTAGCTTAGATATCAGCGACGGCGCAGTTTGTAAAAATATTAACCGTAATTCTCACAGGAGGATTTTATTTTGATCTTAGGCATGGAATAAGAATTATTTGAAATTACGATATTCTTAATGCAGTCAAATCATAAAAAAACATAACAGGGCTACGATTGCGCGTAAAGCGCAATCTTACGATACTCTAGATGAAATAGAATTTTTTGTGATCCCAAGAAATTTTGTATGGGGAGTGTTAGAAGGGATAGCATTGAACTAATTTTTTCGACATCATGCTAAAGTAGCTATAAAAATGTTTTATACAAAATGCTTACTCCATAAACTGAATGGGAGCTGAGAAAATTAGTGAGTTTGATTTAGTGAAAATGTGCAGTTTGTATGGGAGGTGGTAGAAAGAGTGGAGGGATTTTAATGATTTTTTCATAAATAACTAGGAATATTATAAAATTGGCATCCCTTAAATTTCAGACTAGTGCCATTCATACTTTCCAAGAAAATCGATTTTTTGTGAAGTTGTGAAACTGAGTCATATTGTATGGGAGGGGGTAGAAGAAGTGAAGCAAATCAAATATTTTTTGTCTCATCTTAGTAATATTATTAATCAAATATTTATTACAAAATATGAGCTCAACAAATGTTATATGTTCTGAGAAAATCGGCATAGAGCATTTCAGGAAAAAGTGTAGTTTGTATGGGAGGGGGTGGAAGGAAAGGAAGGAAGCAAATAATTTTTGTACTGTAGATTTAAATGATTAAAAAAGTAACATATACCAAAATTGAGACCAATACCTTTTATACTTTTTGAGTAAATCCATTTATTGTCAAATTGCGAAATTGTGTCATTTTGTATGGGAGGGGGTAGAAGGGGTGAAGGTAATCATCTCATTTTTTTTGACCTTACTAACAATTTTAAATTAATATTTGGTGCACAATTTCAGCCCGTTGAATTTTATAAGCAGTGAGGAAATTGGGTTAGAGTAATTCATGATAAGTACAGTTTGTATGGGAGGTGGCAGAAGGGGGAGGAGGACACGCACAATTTTTATATGAAAGATTGATATTATTATAAAAGTAATATATTCTGAATTTCAGACCAATAACTTGTATACTTTTTGAGCAAATCCGTTTATTGTCGAATTGCGTAATTGTGTCATTTTGTATGGGAGGGGGTAGAAGGGGTGGAGCGATTTGGCCCGTTCACGAACTTGACCTTACTTTTTTTTAAAAAACGACGTGTACAAAATTTGAACTTTCTAGCTCAACGTGTTCTCAAGCTAGAGAGCGCACGGACGGACGGACGGACATCCGGTTTTTAGATTTTTGAGTGATAATATTAACTTCTGTATTTTTCATTTTTTTCTCTGAGCCTTATTTCTTGGCGTTACAAACCTTAGAGCGAACTTATAATACTCTCAGATTCCATCTAGAGTATAAAGATATTCGTAAAAAAGAAAATCGACGGGGAATCGAACTCGGGGCCGCCCGCGTAACAGGGGAGTTTTTCAACTGAACTAGAATACCGGCGACATTATCTTGGCAAAACTCATCTACTTCACGTGACTTCAAATATACGCACAGTTTTTAGATAATCAAAGTTTCTTCGAAATTATAGTAGCTCATAATTTGAAAGCTATTTGAGAAGTTCTTAATTAATTCTACTGTGCCTTTGATTGGAGGCTGTGCTTTGAGTCCGGTAATTGTGATACCACCTCGCAACTTGTGAGCCAGACAATCATAAAAGGCATGCGGCTTTTTATTCCATGCAATCTCAAAAGGATCAGATCTGCAAATGATTCATGGTTTAACAATGACTGCCTCGAAGCAATTAGAGCCAAAAAGCAGTCATTTGTTACCTTTCGCAATAATCCGACGTTAGAAACCAAGGACTCATTAAAGGTGGCAAGAAATGCCTGCAATAAAATTTTAAAGCGAGCTAAATTCGAACATGATCGGAAACGCCGACTTAAGGTCATTGAGAATTCCAGAAACTCAAGATCTTTCTGGTCGTTTGTGAAATCGGTCAACCAGAATTTCAGCACATCTTCAACATCTCCTCTTCTTGATGGTAACCGAACCGTTGTTGATTTTGTTGAAAAAGCAAACCTTTCGGCAGCAAACTTCACTAGACACTCGAAGCTTCCACAGTCGAGCCAGAGTCCTCCATACTTACCGGACTCCGGTTTCTCGCTGCCACCTCTTCGAACTAGGGTTATTTCCAGGATCCTGCAAGAGCTCAATATTCACAAGTCTGCTGGGCCAGATGGCATCCCCCCTATTTTCCTTAAAAACTGTGCTTCCTCTCTAGCTAAACCTCTTCGTAATCTCTACCATCTTTCATACTCTTCAGGGTGCTTCCCTAAGATCTGGAAAGTCGCAAATTTTCAGCCAATTCCAAAGAAAGGAAGCAAAGCGAACCCCGCCAATTACCGTCCCATAGCCAGTACCTCAGTGCTTTCAAAGGTAATGGAAACTGCTATCAATCGCAGGATAGTCAACTTTCTTGTGGTTAAAAATCTCAATCATGATCGCCAATATGGATTTCGCTCTGGTCGTTCTACAGGCGATCTCCTGATCTATCTTACCGAGCGTTGGAATTCCTGTATCCACAAATTTGGTGAAGGTCAAGTTCTTGCTCTTGACATAGCCAAAGCGTTTGACAGAGTTTGGCACAAATGCCTCCTAGCCAAGCTAAAAGCCTTTGGCTTAAACACTCTATTTCTTCATTGGATTGAGAGTTTTCTCTCCGAGCGCTCTATTCGAGTCGTACTAGACGGAGTAACTTCTGCACTCTTTCCTATTGATTCCGGCGTCCCTCAGGGCTCAGTTTTATCTCCCACTCTCTTTTTAGTCTTCATAAACGACCTTCTGTCGTCTACTCTCAATCCTATTCACTGTTTCACAGATAACAGCACTTTAGATAACACCTACCAATTAGACTCTCCTGCGGACACTCGTCCGATATCGGTGGCCTCTTGTCGTGATGAGTCGATACAGTTATTAAATTCTGACCTCAGTTTAATCCAGGAATGGGGCAGGAACAACAGAGTAGAGTTTAATGGCTTAAAAACGCAGTCCTGTCATCTATCTCTTAAACATAACGTTCCGACGTCGGTCACTAATATGCCGTTGAATGGCGTACAGATTCCACCTTCTGCAGATTTTACATTACTAGGTGTAAAACTTAACAATCGCCTAGATTGGAGCCAACACATTTACGAAGTCGCTCTTGATGCTTCGAAACGCCTAGGTATTCTGCGGAAGTGTAAGAAATACTTCTCTGCCACCAAACTAGCTACCATCTATAAGGCTTACATCTGACCACGTCTGGAGTACAACTCGCACGTTTGGGCTGGGAGCCCAGAATCACATCTGGCCCTTCTTGACCGTATCCAGAAATATGCATTCCGATTAATTGGAGATGAAGCTATATCGGCCTCAATTGACTCCCTCGAGCATCGTGGAAATATCGGTGCACTCTGCATTTACTATAGATACTTCCATGGGAAATGCAGCAAGGAACTAAAAGCCCTTATACCACCTACATTCAATGCCCCCGAAATACTCGCCAAGCTGCACGCTCACACGAGTACACCGTGAAGCCCTTGCCGTGGAGAACAGTGAAGTTTAGGCAGTCCTTCATCCCTCGGACGACAGTGTTGTGGAGCTCATTATCAGGCAATCTCTTTCCGACGGGATATAATCTCCAGCAATTTAAGAACAACGTTCACCGCCACTTCAAAATCTCCCCTCCTGTGTTTCCCCACTAATTTTCCTCTATCCACTTGTTTTCCCGGACCCGTGTCAACTTAACTGTGCATCGCGCATTAAAGGGTGACCCCCTAAGTTATTTTCGACGCCATAAAAAAAAAAATTAAAAAATATATTATTTTTATCATAAATGTAATGTAAAATTATTTGAATCCCCTCACTCCTTCCACTCTCCCTCCCTCCCCTTTTTTCATGAAATACTATAATATAAACCGATTTTCTCACCACGTATTACATTTATCGATCTCAAATTTTGTACTAAATATTTAATTAGCATTATTATTAAGTTCGAAAAAATTAACTAATTAGCTTCACGCCTTCTACTCCTCCCATATAAAGTGACACTATTTCACAAAATTTACAAAAAATCGATTTTCTTTAAGAGCATTAATATTAGTGGTCTGAAATGTGAGAAATATCAATTGCATATTATTAATGTTCTTTTCTGAAAAAAAAGTACTAAAACTTTCAGCTTCTTCCACCACCTCCCATACAAACATGCACAATCTCACTAAATCTAACACACTCAGTACCTATTCAATTTCTGTAGTCTTAATTTTGTATAAAATTTTTTTATAGCTGCTCTAGCGTGATTTGAAAAAAATTAGATCAATGCTGTCACCCTTCTACCATCCCCATACAACGTTTCTTAAGATCACAGTTTATCATATGATTGCGCCTTGCGCGTAGTTCTATTATGTTTAATACCCACATTCTCTGACAACGCCTTAATAGCATAACAAACCTCGAGCATTTACTATATGCGGACAATATCGTCTTGATTTCGTTTGGGTTAAGTGCGTGACTCGTTGACAGAAGGAATGTGTAACACCATTTGTTGGGCTTCGCACAATAATCCTGTGCTTTCTGAGACCAAATCTGAATTACTACACGCACGTAGAAAACAACATTGTAATCTTTAACTCGTAGAATCGGCTTAGCAAACGTTCCAAACTCAGATAGTATTAAGATCTTAGGAATCCACTTCCAAAGATCACTCAAATGGATAACGATAGCCAAGGCATCCTAACAAACAATCCAAATTGGTGATTAATCTGGATACCTGGCGACAATGGTATTCCAGGTAACATCATGGCCGACCAAGAGGACCGCGCTGTACACACTTCGACATTACCAACATTCGCACATCCAATTGGTGGGTCCACCAAGTGCGCACACAGCTTTATACACTTTGTTAAAACCAATGGAATAATTCTCAAACTTTCTTAAGAGGGTCAAACGTCAAGCGTCCATTATTTAACAGCAATTTAACCAGATAGAAGACAACAGCCATTTTTCGCCTCAGTACTGAACATGCTTCACTTTTCACAGAGCATTTGTTCAGAAAGGGACCAGAACCTATAAGCGACTCCTGTAATGGGTCTCTGGATTGTCACCATTTATTGGTGACATGCCATAAAAAAGTTCTTTAAAGATACCCTGTCTCCTTTGCCTAACCTTCTTTATCCTAGTCAAACAGCCAATTCACCTCTCGTTGAATTAATATCATACAATAATATATATATTATAAAAGCTCTAAACATTACCACTCATACTCTATATTTAAAAATTGTTATTATCTAAAACTATCATAATATATTAAATATATAAGAAAATGTTTCTGCAATGTGGCCACCGCAGCGTAGCCCTTGCGTAAACGATTTCTACTCGCCCACATGGCTTGTAATTTTTTTTAATCGATACATATAAATATAATTACAACTTAGTTTTTTGCTTTATTTGGACAATAACTAAGCAAAAATAGACGTTTTTAAAAAATTTTTCTGTCTGTCTGTCTTTCCGGCTTTCACGTAAAAACGGCTGAACCGATTGTAATAAAACTTTCACAGATTATTAGGTCTGCCTCGGGAAGTAGTCTGCCTTAGGTTTTATTTTACTCTCCTCACGCCTTCTACCCCCTTCCATACAAAGTGACTCATTTTCAAAAATTAATAATAATCAAATTTTCATGGAAACTATAAAAGCTATGAATTTGAAATTTATAATATATTATTTCTATTATAAATGCAATCTTCAAGTATATAAATAATTTGAATCCCTCTACTCCTTCCACCACCTCCCATATAAACTAAACTTTTTCATTTTCCAATTTTCTCAGTACGTATAACTTTCATCGAGCTAAGATTTTGTATTGAATCCTTAATTAGTATTATTATTAATATCAGGAAAAAACTAACCAGTTAGCTTTACTCCTTCTACCCCCTCTCATACAATCAGACACAACTGCGAAATTTTTCGAAAATTCGATTTTCTTGAAAAGTGTGAATTTTACTGTTCTGAAATTTAAAATAAATCAATTGAAGGATAATTGTAGTTGCTTCTCAAAAAATGACTAAAAGCCTTGCACTCCTTCCACCACCTCCTATACAAACTGCACTTTTTGATGAAATATTCTAAACCAATTTTCTCAGTACGTATAACTTTGATCGAGTTAAAATTTTGTATTAAATACCTAATTAGCATTATTATTATTATCGCGAAAAAATTAACCAATTAGCTCCACTCCTTCTACCCCCTCCCTTACAATATGACACAATTTCACGACTTAGCAAAAATTCGATTTTCTTGAAAAGTGTGAATCTAAATTATCTGAAATTTAAAAGATATTAATTGTAGGGTGATTATAGTTGTTTCTAGAAAAATGACCAAAAACCCCCACTCTTTCTACCCCCTCCCATACAAATTGCACAATTTCACTAAATCCAATGCACTAAGTTTCTCAAGTTACCTATTCAGTTTTTCGAGCTTAAATTTGGTGCATAATATTTTTATAGCTACTCTAGCATGATGTGAAATAAATTAATTTAGTACTGTCATCCCTGCTATCACTCCCCACATAAAAATTCTTAAGATTACAAATATTTCGATTTCATCGATAGTATCATATTGGGCTTTACGCACAATCGAAGTCCTGTTATGTTTTTAAGCTTAATATCATTTTATTTGGGCTTTTTTTAATTAACACAAGCTACAACTATTCACATGTCCTTAACGCTCTTCAACACGTATACATATGATATCGAATCACGGGTTTGAATTGATCACGAGCCTGCCCCATACAAATGCGAGTATCATGGTTTCGTTCTTAATAATTTATGGTTCTGATTCCAACAAAATACAAAGCATTGTGTTCAAAGAGCCATAAAACTAAGCAGATCATTTATCCGACATAATGTACTACTAACTACATTCTCAAAAAATGTTATTATTGCGATTCTTACGCGGACAAAGTCGCGGGCGATCACTAGTAAATAAATAAAATAAGATCAATTGTGAAACTTTTAACGGTATTAATTGAACGTTGAAGCAAATGAATTCATCAATTTGGTGAATCATGTATTGTCGCCATCGATACTTTGAAGGTGTTTGATAGAATGTTGCATGCACGAATGCGGCAATAGAAATATTCCTAAGCATCCCTCCGATACATCTAAATAAAAAAGGAGGCAATTAAAGAGGTGCTAAATACAAAGGGATAACAATTACAAATCGGAGGATTTGAGAGGTCACCTCCAAATTTTAAAAAAGCAGAGATTTGAGGTCTTAACCTCAACACTGTCAGACACTATGCCGACAAAATTCAACTTTTAAACCCCATTCAAAGTTACAATCGGAGAACGCAAGAAATGACAATCCATGCTGCCTGAAATGGAAGAAGGATCAACCATCTGGTACACAGATGGCTCGCGCACCTCTGAGGGGACTGGAGCTGTAGTCATAGGTCATAACTTCTCGCTTTCAAAACCTCTTGGAAAGGAAACCACAATTTTTCAAGCCAAACTTATTGCAATGGAGCTATGTATCCAAAGATAATATTAAGGGAGCTCATCGCAACAAATCTATTTATATCTTATCAGGCAGTTTTTAAGGCATCCAACAAATACGGATTGGGGCTTGTTTGGAACTGCCTTCAAAACCTAATCATCCTGGAAAAGAGAAACAAAGTAACATTAATGTGGGTCCTAGGACACATGAGGATTTAAGGAAATGAAGAGGCAGACCACCTCGCAAAAAATGGCGCAGAAACGAATTTTATTCAACCAGAGCCATTCTGCGGAAAACCAAAAGGATACTTAAACCTTATACTCATAAAGTGGATTGAAGTGGAAGACTTTGTTTATAAAATATGCAGTTATATATTTTTTTAAACTTTTTGATAGGAAGTGTTAATAACTTCAAAATCAATCAACCAATCGCATTGCCATTATACCAGTTACCTCACCAAGGATTGAAGGATGTTTGAAAAAAAGTTAACGAGGTTTCCAACGGCTTAGGCAAAATTGTTTGTTTCTAAAACACTACATTTTCAATTAAATACACGATTTCGAATATACGTCTAATTTTACTTTATTATTCTAATAATAAAGTTTTGTAAAAAAAGTAAAAGTAAAGTATTGAAAAAAAATTGCAATCCTGAAATTTGGTTTTTTTTCGCATTCCTTGAACCATCTGTCTGTACGTCGTATGCCGTGCACCGTACATGTACGCTCCACCAACATTCAAAGGCCCATATCTCCGAAATTCTTATAGCTAGAAAGTGCATTTTGAAGTGGATCGTAGATTGGGTGGAGAGCTTTCATTACTTAATTTTTGGGAAGAGTGGGAGGAGATGGGGAGGGTTAAGGTCGAAAGCTGCGGTTGCTAATATCTCCACTACGAATTCACATAGGAAGCTGAAACTCGACATTCGGGTATATTAATTTATGCGGAAAAAAGCGAAAATAAATTATTTTTTTATCTAGTGGGGTATAAAAACGGGGGCTCAAAACCAATTGTCGGCCGATTTTTTTCAAATGTCTAGAAATTTGAAATAATTTGACAGAATGACTTCATATTTTACTACTTAATAGGTGACTAATAGGTCAACCATAATCAACTTAGAGGGAGACTAATACTTTTAGGGGGAGGGTCAGATGGTGATGCAAGGAAAAACACTAAAATATTAATACCTCGAATATCTCTTAAATTATTTAATTGAAACTTGTGTTATATATTAAAGTGTACTACCAAATATGAAAAAAAAAACAATAATTGGACATAATAGTAGAGGGAGGAAATAAAAAGCATTTTACAATAGTGCACTTTTCCAAACTTCAAACCGGTAAATCTCAAAATCAAATGTAAATATTCAGTTCGTCAGATTGTTGTATAATCTTAATAAAATTTTTAAGCCAGAGGGTGTAAAAGAAGGGAGGTGGTGAGGCAAAAAGTCGAAAATGATGGGTAAGTGTTTTAGGGCTGTGGTAAAAGATACAAAGTTCAAATTTTGCACGTCCGTACATTAATTTGATATACACAAAGGATAAAATAATAGTTTGAACCATAACTGTTGTCCATCGAAGGAGGGTCCTAACCTATAAGAAGTGTTTTATGTAAAATAAAAATAAAACACAAAATCTCAAAATGTTTGATTGGAATTTTAAGCTTCAACTTCAAAATTTGGGAAACTTATATAAATGAAAGACCATAAAAGTTTAAAGTATTAACTGGTCGAAGACTTATAAAACTTCTATCCCCTCCCATACAAAAGTATTTTCTCGACAATTTTTAAGAAATTACTTATCACCAAACCACTAACGGCTATCAATTTGAAATTGTGTACAAACACTTCTAAAAATAGTTAAAACAAAGTTTCATCATTACTTTAGAAATCCCCCTTGCCCTTCTAACACCTTCCATCATCGCTTTTGTTTAATTGAAATTGTAATCTTTTTGTTCAAGAGCTCAATCAAATAAATAAATAAATAAATCATCAACCAATGAAATTCCTGTTAAGAGCACCTATAGGGGCATAAGACAGAAAAAACTCTCTTCCATAAGGCGCGATCCTTAGCATCGGCCCTTAGCTATTGCCAGGACTTGTTTGTTCCCTATTCGGCGATGTTTCGCTATGGTTTCCTTAAAGTGTGACCGATCCCACCTTCCATAAAAAAGTTTAATTTGGACCAATTTCAATAAATCTATCTAATAACCAATAAATTGAAAGCTACGAACTTGAAACTTCGTATGAACACCTTTCAAGAGAAACTTAATAAAACTGCATCACTTATTTCGCCATTCATTTACCTCCTCTACTCCTCTCCCATACAAATGTCTGGTTTTGCGCGTATGAAATACACCGAATTTAATAGAAATTCTAATCAACTCCGTTTATAGGTAAAACTAATTTTCCATATAGACAATTTCAATCGTGATTCAAGCAATTATTTAAAAATTTATCATCGCCTCACTCTTTGTACCTCCCCAACCCCTTCCATACAAGCCCAAACTTGCAAAACTGAACGAATGAAATGTTGATTATATATACTGGAGCTATTGATCGTAATCGCATTTGAGTGTTACATAACTGACAACAGTCCTGCCCCAGAATTACCATTCACATAGTCTTACCTATCTACCCTAACCTGTTTATTGACTTGCCCGCATCCTCAACTTGTCTCAAGAATAATAAAGTTTCATCCAACTTGTTGGCAGATTTTTTATAATGGCATGCATTAATACATAAAATATAATACAAATCTTTTGATAAATTCGAATTTGGTTCGCCAAGTAAGAAAAATTTTCATAGGCCCCAGCCTTAATTTCGCCATTTCACACATAAACACCATAGCTATTTTCTAAAATGTTCATTATTCAGTGACATATGGCATCATCTTCGCAAGTATTTAGCCAAATCTATTGTAGTTGATATGAAATAAATGATTTATTGAAATTCTCGCTCTCTATTTCCGAAATAAATGTGAAAATTTCAATTGATATTTCCCTGACTTAAACATTTCTAGCCTGTTAAAGCATTAAGCCGCGTTACTCCTTCTACCAGCCGCATAAGTTTTTTTAGATGTATGAATTATTAATGTTTTGAATTTCGTAAAGTTGTGCTGTAGCAGTAGTAGAAACAGTAACGAATTCAATTATTAATCTATACATTTATAGATATAAATATAATTGTAATATCTGAATGTAATTTGTTTATAAACAGCTATAACTTAGTGTTTTGCATTATTTAGACAATAACTATGCATAAAAATACATTTTTGTGGTTTTATCTGTCTGTCTGTCCGAACGGATTTAATTCAAAAACAGCTAAACCGATTCTTATGGAACTTTCACAGTTTGTTAGATATGCTTGGAGACGTAATCTGCTTGTGGTTTCATTTGAATATCCCCGCACGCTTTCTACCACCTCCCATACAAATGTCACAACTTCACCATATGAAAACTATTTTTCGTGTTTATTGTTTTAAAATATTGTAGTGTTGTAATTTGATTTCAGTAAAATGAAGCAATTATTTAAATGTTCTCCTTTCACCTCCCACACAAAATAAGTCATTTTCAGATTTTTTGATCATTTTCTTGGAATGCGTCAAAGTTATTCACCTAAAATTTGGTTTTAGTAATAATTACGATTATCATATTAAAAATGAATTAATTTCCATCCCCTTTTAGTATCTCCAACACTCGGCTATATATTCATGATCCCAAAAATCTTAATAGGATTAGGATGTATTAGTATGGTTAGATAATGAAATAGGAAGGTTGGAACCCTTAATCGGTTGGTATTTATCAAAAAGTTAATATTGTAAAGTAGTTCTCACATCCATAAGATTTATCTTGATTTCTGCTTTTAGTTGGATTAAAGAATTAGCTGAATACAAAGGTTTCAAGCAATAATAGACCTCTTTTTACCCAAATTTTGGAACCAAGGCTAAGGCCTCAAACTTGTCTCCATTCGAGTTACCTTAACTTTTCTGTAAAACATCCATAAAGTATCTTAGTATTACTCGTAAAAGCACCTTATACCTTCACTTTACTCGTAAACTATTTTAATATATTAATCGCCATAAATAAACCACACACGACTCAAATCCCATCTCCGATCCTTCGATAAATCAAAATTCATAAAACCTTCACATATATTTGTGCAAACGATTTATTTTAAATCGTCCTAAGTGAAAATGCATAAATCATAAAATCAACATAAGAAAAAAAAACCTCCAAGTCACGCATATCAAATTAACTCATCGGCTCAAGACGAAATAGCTGTTCCTCCGAATACACGATATACTCGTAGCATCCCTCTATCCAAATAACAAATGTCTTCAATGAAATATACAGAAGTGAAGACGGTTTGTACCTTATAAAATGCGCTGGGGCTTTTCTGCCCAGGTAAGATCTCGACTGTTACGTGGAAGCGAATAAATATTACGATTAATGCCAACATCAAGCCATCGTAAAATGTCTTTTCGTTCGAGTTTTTTTTTTTTTTTTTTTTTTGTATAAGAACGACATCTTAGAGCACATGCCGCTTAGGATTGAGCGCTTCCTTTGAGTTAAAGAGCTCCCATTTTTTCCGCAAAGATATTTTTACCTAGATCTTAGCGGTATTTGATAAATTGGAAGCGTGCTATTCAACATGAAGTTTTCGTAGAGACTACCGCAACACTGACTAATGACCATTTTTGATAGTGAAATTAATTTTTGTCACTACTAAAACATATAAGGAAGCCGCCGCCCTCTTAGAGAATTAAGACGATTAAACGATTGCAGTAGTCGATGGGTAACGATTTGTCTTCCGGTAAAATTAATTGGATTTGTTGGATACATACCTACATGGAGAGCAAAATAAAAGTTTAACTTAGGTTAATTTATTGACGGTTTTGTTACTAACGGTATGATATGAACACAACTTAATTTTATAGGATTCTAATCAAAGTTCTGTTGAATTCCTTGCAGCTAGAGAAGTTCTAATGGCGCCTAATATAAGGCTGAGTAAGTCGATCATGTAACATATGGAAGCGAGCAGTTGAGCAGGAGGCCGTAGGAATAAACAAGTCCTGGCAACAGCTTAAGACCGATGCTCAGGATCGCGCCTTGTGGAAGAGAGTTGTTTCTGTCCTATGCCCCAATAGGGGGTCTTAACAGGAATTTGATTTGAAGCCTAAAATTAGGCAATTTCCTGAGATATTAACGAAACCCAGCTAATAAGCTACCGATCTGTATTAATGCCTCACATTAGGTGATAACTGGCGTATACACTTCTTTACCCTGCAGTTGTACCTTAAAGAGATTAAACGTTAATTATATTAAGGAAGCACATCCAATATGGTGTATACCTCAAAGATAGATCCGTGGTTGTTAGCCATTCGGACCACCCCTCCATCTACGAACTTTTTAAACTTACTTATTCAAATTTTTTATCCACTAATATTGAACTCACGACTTTCAACTTTGGCTTTGAGATTCAAAATCGGTGAGCCCTATAGCTACTAGATTTGTTGGATTGTTCCACAAAATTTAGCAATATACACTTAAAATTCTAAAACCGCCTTGAAAATCTATATTTTTGTCACTGACTGATTTCAAAATGCTTATCGAGGGGTGATAAGGGGGTCGCTGATTTCGAGTCTAGTACCCAAAAATCAAAATGGGAATCCCGGTTTTGAAAGGCTGATCATAGCAAGTCATCATAGCAGAAATGTCTTTTCGAGTTCAAAATCGATATATGTAAGTGACGCCCGAAAACTAATATAAATCAACTTTCACACATGTTTGCTATACCTATACACTCGTATATATTTGATCTATATTCTGATTCGTGCGAAGTTGGACTCCAAAATCAAAAAATTTCTGAGGTGATTTCAAACTCATAGTGTTTAAGCCTTACACAATATGTATAACAAGCCGACATTTCTGTCTATAAAATTTAATTTTTGCTAAAATATTAAACTAATACTGAAACCGGTTCAAAACTAAAAGGCTTGAGACAGATATTCCATGTTGTTAAATTATAAACAAATTTTGATGAGTGTCATTAAAAAATACAGATGATAATCTAATTTTTCTAGGATGAATAAAAATCCAGTTTCACCACTAAACTAAAATGATAGTGGGTGTAAAGAATGTTCCAAGCCCACTGATCACACACGTTACATCACCTTTCACATGCTACACTTGTTTCAAATCCATGAATATGTTTTGCCCACGATTTATCTATATAAATCTATTTTAAAGAAATTTCATTTTTGTTTTTGTTTTTTTTTTATTCAAAACCCGTTCAAGATAAAGTCCACCCATTCTCTCTCATTAGAAATTCAATCCTTTAGAAACATCACCACCGTCATCATCATTTTCGACTTCCTCGATCGGAAAGGTTCACCTCATATGTTCAATCTCCGGGCACATATGTTATAATTATCCTGCACAAAATTGTTATCTATTACACGGAGACATTAAAAGCAACGATCACATTAAATTATGTAAAACTAGCTCGGTAGTTTGGCTTGTGTAGAATGTCGTGTTCGATCATAAATCGTTGATTGTGGTACTCTGTACGTCCCGGGCGTCTTTTTATTTTATGGAGATTCATATGTGGCAAAGAGTGTGTGCTCGTGAGAGAACAACAACAACGCAAACATTGCGAACAACAAGAGTCAACATTAACATCAACACAACAGTGCGATTTTGTTCGGGGCAAATTTGCACTGAGTTGGGTGTTGTAGTTGCTGTCCGTTTTGGTTTAATTAGAGCAACCACCTATGAAGTTGTTGCGAACAGGTAATTCGTATGTGGAGCGTGTGTGTAACTAAATAGACAGGTATGTAGGACTATATATGCAGAATAAAAGCAACGAAAATGCTTTCAATTTGAACGAATCGATGAGACTTTGAAGATGTCAGGACATGGACGACACGTATGCACATTGAACAAGAAACCAAGAGTTACCACAGCTGTCGAACACTATACACCCGTTCTAGCAAGGCTATGGAAATTATATCGGAAATCCTAGCCTATGCACTGTACAATTTTTATGAATTTCTTTTTACCTTGTTTCTGTTTTGCATATGGATGAGGCGATTTTCCAAACTGAAAGGATGCTCAGCTTATCGCCTTGTTTTATAGTTTAACATTGAATTAATTTCAGGAATATGAAGAGGTTTATTTTTCTGAAAAACAACTTGCATAAGCGCACATGAAATATTCATACATATCTATACGTTGAACCAAATCGACCTTGTGGGAAGATTTCCAGATATTCCTGTTTTATTTCATTATATATGACGACATGGCCTATTAGCATACGTTTTCATTCATCAGGACACTTCCAGACTAGTTTTGTTGAAGAAGTGCGGTGTACAGCCCTGTGTCCAGTAATGATTGGATTATCATTTGCCGTGTATGTAAAATAACACGTTCCAATTATTGGTTACTTAAAATTATTCATAAATACTCGCGCTATTGAACTAGGCTTTGAAATAATAGCGCAAAGTGTAGATATTCGTTATAAATTCCCGATTAATAGAATTTATAGCAAATATCTATAACTGCCGATATTTTCAGTATACTATACTAGGAAAACTTAAAAAGTAGGAAAATATTTACTCTCTACTGATCTCAATTCATGCTAGTAACATATATGTCTTCCAAGAATAGATATTTTAATAAGAAACATAACAGGACTACGATTAGGTGTAAAGCCCAATCGTATGATACTCTAGATGAAAGAGAATTTTTTTGATTTCGAGAAATTTTTTAGGGGAAAATGGTATAGGGGTTGACGACATTGAACTAATTTTTTTTCATCACGCTAAAGTTGCTATCAAAATGTTTTACTTAAAATTTAGAATCAAAAATTTCATAGGTGAGAAAATTAGCATATTGGATTTAGTGAAATTGTGAAATTTGTATGGGAGGTAGTAGAAGAAGGAGCGAGTTCTTAAAGACTTTTGTGGAAATAAATATAAGCATCATACGCTTGTTATGATTTAAATTGTAGATCCGTAGCATTCACACTTTTCAGGAAAATCTACTTTTTGTAAAGTTGTAAAATTGTGTCAGATTGTATGGGAGGGGTAGAAGGAGTAAAGCTAATAGTCTAATCCTTTTTTAACCGTACTAGTAATTCTAGATCAATATTAAGTGCACAATTTCAGCTCGATAAATTTTATATGCACCGAATAAATTGATTTAGAGTATTTTATGAAAAAGTGCAGTTTGTATGGAAGGTGGTGGGAGGAAGGGAAGAACTTACATAACTTTTATATAGTAGACTATCGATCGCTCGCGACTTTGTCCGCGAAAGAATCGCAACATTTTGAGAATGAAGTTAGTAGTACATTATGTCGGATAAATAATCTGCTTAGTTTGATGGCTCTTTGAACACAATTTTGTTGGAACCAGAACTATGAATTATTAAGAATGAAACCATGATACTCGCATTTGTATGGGACAGGCTTGTGATCAAATCAAACCCGTGATTCGAGATCATATATATACGTGTTGGAAAGCGTTACGGACATGTGAATAATTGAACCTTGTGTCAATTAAAAAAAGCCCAAATCAAATAACATTAAGCTTAAAAATATAACAGGACTACGATTGTTCCTAAAGCCCAATCATACGATACTATAGACAAAATCGAAATTTCTGTGACCTTAATAATTTTTGTGTGGGGAGTGATGCAAGAGGTGACAGCACTGAACTAATTTATTTCATATCATGCTAAAGTAGCTTTAAAAATGTTTTGCACCAAATTTAAGCTTGACAAATTGAATAGGTACTGGGAAATTCAGTGCATTGGATTTAGTAAAATTGAGCAATTTGTATAGGAGGTGGTATAACAAGAGGGGGTTTTTGGTAATTTTTCTAGAAACAACTGTAATTATCATGCAATTGATACATTTTAAATTTCAGATCAGGAACATTCACACTTTTCAAGAAAATCGAATTTTTGCGATGTCGTGGAATTGTGTCACATTGTATGGGAGGGTGTAGAAGGAGTGGAGCTAATCGGTTAATTTTTTTCCGATATTAATAATAATGCTAATTAGGGATTTAATACAAAATTTAGCTCGATGAAAGTTGTACGTACTGAGAAAATTGGTTTAGAATATTTCATGAAAAAGTACAGCTTGTATGCGAGGTGATGGAAGGAGTAGGGGGTTTTTAGCTAGTTTTTTAAAACCAATTATAATTATTATGCAATTGATATATTTTAAATTTGAGAACAGTTACTTTCACACTTTTCAAGAAAATCAAATTTTTGAAAAGTCGTGGATTTTTGTCAGATTGTATGGGAGGGGTTAGAAGGAGTGAAGCTAATTAATTAATTTTTTCCTCATATTAATGATAATGCT
The DNA here is from genome assembly GCA_963669355.1 of Chorisops tibialis. Taxonomy (NCBI): domain Eukaryota; kingdom Metazoa; phylum Arthropoda; class Insecta; order Diptera; family Stratiomyidae; genus Chorisops; species Chorisops tibialis. The sequence goes on along the minus strand of OY770263.1, from coordinate 161,043,705 downwards.
AATTAAAATTCAATTTAAAATTTTAGCGCGATGTAAGTTATACGTACTGAGAAAATTGGTGTATAGTATTTCATGAAAAAGTTTAGTTTGTATGGGGGGTGGTGGAAGCAGTAGAGGGATTCAAAAAAATTTTACACTGAAAGATTACGTTTATAATAGAAATAATACGTTTTAAATTTCAAATTAAGAGCTTTTATAGTTTCGAAGAAAATTTGATTATTATAAATGTTTGAAAATTAGTTACTTTGTATGGGAGGTGGTGGAAGGCGTGAGGAGAGTAAAATAACACCTAAGGCAGATCATTTCTCGATGCACACCTAATATTCTGTGAAAGTTTCATTTTATTTATTTAAATAGGGGATCATGCGAGAGCACTGCGACCTTCTCGGCCTATTGTGTGTTTATTGCCCCTTCACCCTACCATATCTCAGTAGCTTTAGCTAATCTGATGATCTTTAAGGGAGCCATATTGGCTAGTTCTTCGGTAGAAAGGAACCCTTTCCCAGTAAGATTATGTCTTTTCCTAGCTACTGCTTCTCAGTAACATAGAATGTGTTCTGTCGTTTCTGATTCTTCGAGACAAAGGCGACAGATGTCGGTTTCAGCTAAGCCCATGTTTTTGAGGTGGTGGTTTACTCCACTGTGCCCCGTCACTAGGATGATTAGAATACTAATATCTTCTTACTGAATTTTAGGATATCCTACACTTTGTTCTTTTGTGGTAGGATCAGCTTTTTTGAGATTGACAAGCCTGGATGTTTATTCCAGTAGATTTTATGTTCTTGTTCTACCCATTGTCTAATTATAGTGTTGAAGTACCCCTTCGGTTTTCCGCAGAAAGGTTCTGGACTAATAAAATTAGATTGAGCACCGATTTTTGCTAGGTGATCAGCCTCTTCATTTCCCTCAATTCCCATATGTCCTGGTACCCACATTAAGGTTACCTTATTCCTTTTCCCCAGGATTATAAGGTCTTGAAGGCAGTCCCATACTATCTTTGATCCATGTTTATTGGACGCAAGAGCTTTGAGAACCGCCTGACTATCCGATAGGATATAAATAGATTTGTTGCGATGAGCTCTCCTTATATTTTCTTGGATGCATAGCTCCATTGCAATTAGTTCGGCTTGGAAGATTGTGGCTTCTTTACCGAGAGGTTTTGAAACCGCGAAGTTAGGCCCTTTGACTCCGGCTCCTGTCCCCTCAGATGTGCGCGATCCATCTGTATACCAGATGGTTGACCCTTCTTCTATGTCAGATAGCATGGATTGCCAGTCCTTGTGTTCCCTGATAATAACTTTGAAAGGGGTCGGCATGGCGTCCGATATAGTGGAAGTTAAAATCTCCATTTTTGGGTCCCTTAGGATTTTGAGGTGACCTCTAAAATCCCCTGGTTTGTAATTATTTTTCTCCTGTAAGCGTATCACCCCTTTAATAGCCTCCTTCTTCATTTGGAGATGTATAGGAGGGATGTTTAGGAACATTTCCACTGCCGCTGTAGGACAGGTTTTCATAGCACCTGTGATACCAAGACAAGCTAGCCTTTGGATTTTTTGTAGCGTAAGCTGTGCTTTACGTTATAAGATCTTAGTCCACCATACCGTTGATCCATATGTGACTATAGGGAGAATGATTGTTCTGTAGCACCAGTAAATCATTTTGGGCTTTAGTCCCCATTTTCTGCCAAACAAGCTTTTACAGGCCCAAAACGCCTTTAGTGCTTTGGCATGAGTCCGTTCTATATGATTATTCCAGTTGAGTTTGTTATCTAATATAATACCTAGATATTTTACCTCATCTGAAAGGGGTATAAGTGTTCCATTTATTGAAGGAGGTGTAAAGTTGACCTCTCTTCTGTTTGTGAATGGTACTATCTCAGTCTTGCTTGGGTTTATGTTTAAGTTCTTAGACTGACACCAGTTCATTATCACCTCTAACGCTAAAGTTTCATTACAATCGGTTGAGCCATTTTTACGTGAAAGCCGGAAAGACACAGACAGAGAATTTTTTTTAAAAACGTGTGTTTCTGCTTAATAATTGTCCAAAAAAAGCAAAAAAATAACTTATAGCCATTTATTATCAAATACCAGACAGACACTATAATTATATTTATATGTATAGATTTCAGACTTGTAGCTATTATACTTCGCGAGGAAATCCGTTTATTGTCGACTTGCGAAATTGTGTCATTTTTTATGGGAGCGGGTAGAAGGGGCAATCGTCTAATTTTTTTGGTCTTACTAATAATTTTAAATAAATATTTGGTGCACAATTTGAGCTCGCTAAATTTTATACGCACTGAGTAAATTGGCTTATAGTATTTCATGAGAAAGTACAGTTTGTGTGGGAGGCGGTGGAAGGAGGGGGAGGACACGCATAATTTTTATACGGTAAATTGATATCATCATAAAAATAATATGTTCCAAATTTGAGATCAATCGCTTCCATATTTTCCGAGCAAATCCGTTTATTGTCAAATTGAGCAATTGTGTCATCTTGTTTGGGAGGGGATAGAAGGAGTGGAGTGAATCGTCTGATTTTTTTGATCTTACTAATAATTCCAAATAATTGATTAATGCACAATTTGAGCTCGATAAATTTTATACATACTGAGTAAATTGGCTTAGAGCATTTCATGAGAAAAGCGCAGTTTGTATGGGAGGAGGTGGAAGGAGAGGGAGAACACAAATACTTTTTATATCCCCGATTGGAATTATTATAAAAATAATATATCCCAAATTTCAGACTAGTAGCTATTATACTTTGCGAGGAAATCTGTTTATTGTCGAATTGCTAAATTGTGTCATTTTGTATGGGAGGGGGTAGAAGTGATAAATCAAATTTCTGTTAAGACCCCCTATAAGGGCATAGGACAGAAACAACTCTCTTCCGCAAGGCGCAATCCTGAACATCGGCCTTAAGCTGTTGCGAAAACTTGTTTATTCCTCTGGCCTCCTGCTCAACTGCTCGCTGCCACGTGTTACATTGTCAACCAACCCGACGTCTTCCTTGAGGATTATAATCCAGAGCCTGTTTGGCGATGTTTTGCTCTGGTTTCCTCAAAGTATGGCCGATCCACTGCCACTTCCGCCTTTCAATCTCAATACTTATTTTAGTCTGGCCAGTTGTACTCCAAAATTCGTCGTTGGAGATCACTTCTGGCCAGAATATTCCTAAAATGCGTCGGAGGCATTGGTTTACGAAAGTCTGTAGTTTCTTGGTAAGTCGAACGGTCACTTTCCACGTAGTACAATCATATAACAACATGGATTTGACGCATGCGTTAAAAACTCACAGAAAGGGGAAAGGATACCTAAAGCCTGACGAGCTTTATTTAGCCGAGCCTCAACATCCTTTTCCGCTCCGCCATCCATGCTGACAATGCTTCCGAGATAGCAAAAATCTTGCACCTCTTCCACATCCTGTCCAATAAGAACAATCGGTGTGCTTGCGTTCGAACCCATGTGCATGTACTTGGTTTTACGCACATTTATTTTCAGTCCCGCCTCTTTGCATTTAGAAAGCAACGAGCGAACATTTGACTCTAAGTCCGAACGGGTATGTGCAAGCAAACACACGTCATCAGCATAATCAAGGTGACTTAAGATGTTAAATAGTCTCCATTGAAGACCTTTACCTTCCCCACCTTCCAGTGCAGCTTTCAAGATGTCATTTATTATCACCAGAAACAGGGCTGGTGATAATATGCAGCCTTGTCTGACACCCATTCGCACAGGGAAGCTCTCGGACAGCTCTCCTCTATGCAAGACGCGACACCTTGCATCTTCGTAGGATTCTTTATTCATAGCTATGACTTTATCTGGAATACCTCTCCTACGCAAAGCATTCCATATGTAATCTCGCTTAACGCTGTCGAAAGCCTTCTCGAAGCCCACAATCAAGAGATGTAGTGGCGAACCCATTTCGGCTGACTACTCTAATATTATCCGTATGGTATTTGTGTGGTCGGTACAAGACGACCCTTTATGGAATACAGCCTGATAAACTTCGAGAGTGCTCTCAACGACATCACTAATCATATTGAGAATTAGCCATAATATTTGATACGGCAGTAAGTAGACATATACCACGCCAATTGCTACAATCCCGAAGGTCGCCCTTATTCGGAATTTTCACAATAACGCCCTCCTTCCATTCAGTCGGATATCTTCCTTCATTTCACACCTCTGTAAAGAGTAGGTGGAGTATATCGGCTGTTATTTCCCGGTCCGCTTTGAGGAGTTCGGTTGGCAGTCCTTATCCGGGGGATTGTCCCTAATAGAGGATTGTTGCGGTTGTTTGGTAGTTGTTCTGTTTCTGGAATATCTTCATATGACAAGATGTTAAAAATATCAGAGAAGTATTCCTTCCATCGCCGCAAATGGTGTTCAAGGAGGGGTAAAACTTATCGTCTAATTTTTTTTTTTGCCTTACTAATAATTTTTAATAAATATTTGGTGCACAATTTGAGCTCGCTAAATTTTATACGCACTGAGTAAATTGGCTTATAGTATTTCATGATAAAGTACAGGTGGTATGGGAGGTGGTGGAAGGAGGAAAAGTACACGCATAATTTTTATACAGTAGATTGATATCATCATAAAAATAATATGTCCCAAATTTGAGACCAATAGCTTTTATACTTTTCGAGCAAATCCGTTTATTGTCAAATTGAGCAATTGTGTCATTTTGTATGGGAGGGGGTAGAAGGGGTGGAGTGATTTGGCCCGTTCACGAACTTGACCTTACTTTTTTATTACAAATGACGTGTACAAAATTTTAACTATGTAGGTCAACGCGTTCCCATGCTAGAGAGCGCATAGACGGACGGACGGACATCCGGTTTTGAAATTTTTCAGTGATTATATGAACTTCTGTATCATTTTCGTTTTTTCCTCCGAGCCTTATTTCTTAGCGTTAGAAACCTTAGAGCAAGCTTATAATAATCTCAGATTTCATCTAGAGTATAATCAGTTACTTTTGAGAGTATGTATCTTTGAAGCTTTACTATATCTTGAATTTTCTACTCATTGATAGCAACGGGTTCTTCATAAGCTTTTTCAGTGTTTTCATATTAAATTTTTTACAGACAGGTTTCATCTAGTTGGCAGAAGAACTTAAGGTTTTCTATTTTTAAGAGCAATAGATGTGTTTGTGCAATGATCTATTCAAATAATTGGACGACGTCAGGGAAAAAGAGAACAAGAACAAATATCCTTATTTTTCAGGAATCGATAAAAACTATTTTACTTCTGTTATTGTCTACTTAAATAGTTGCATTGTATTAAATCTCTTAATATATAAAAAGGAAATATTACTTACCTATATTAATTAAATTATTTTATCGGATTGTAATTAATTTAAGACTTGTTACCAATCGCATAATCAGATTCTTGACTTGTTCCCTTTTACACAGCATGGCTGGTAAAACCGTATTTACAAGGAAATAAACACAATAGTAATTATTGTTTAGTAATTTTCGATTACCCAATTAGTGGTGGATTATGAACGCCAATTAGTTGTGGATTATTAATAAAAACATAACAGGACTGCGATTGTGAGTAAAGCTCATAATCTAGATGATAAAGAAATTTGTTGATTTCAAAAGAATTTGTGTGGGAAGTGTAAGTAGGGGGGACGGTATTGAATTAATTTTTTCATTTTAAAATATTGTATACAAAATTTAAGCTTCAACAATTTGATAGGTTTTTAAAAAATTAGTATATTGAATTTAGTTATATCGTGCAGTTTGTATGGGAGGTAGGAGAAGGACCGGAGGCTTTTCAGTGTTTTTTTTTCAGTAATACTATGAAGATTATACAAATGACATATCTCAAATTTCAGACCAACAGTCATACTTTTCAGGAAAAACGATTTTATGTAAAGTTCTAAAAATGTGTCACTTTGTATGGGAGGAGGTAGAAGGAGTGAAGCCAATCAGTTAATTTCCTTCGATCTTTCCAAAAATTCTAAATTTCAGCTCGAAAAATTTTATACGTACTGAGTAAATTGATTTATATTATTTCAACAAAAAGTGCAGTTTGTATGGGACGTTGTAGAAGTAGTGAGGCGATTCAAATAATTCATATACTGTGGATTGACGACATTACAAAAATGATATATTCTAAATTTCAGATATAAAGCTGTCGTAATTTTTGAGAAAATCCGTTTATTGTGAAATTCTGAAATTGAGTCATTTTGCATGGAAGGGTAGAAGGAATGAAGTTATATGGTCCGTTCACTAACTTGGCCTTACTTTTTCGTCAAAAATGACGTGTACCAAATTTGAACTTTCTAGCTCAACGCGTTTTTGAGTTAGAGAGGACACGGACGGACGGACAGACGAACGGAGATCCAGTTTTGTGATTTTTGAGTGATAATAATAATAAAATAATTTCTGATTCATTTATTTTTTTCCGAGCGTTACAAAGTTTGTGGCAAACTTATAGTACTCTCAGATTTCATCCAGAGTATAAAAAAACCAAATGCAAGAATTATGTTTCATTTGTTAAAACTTAAAAATACGATAAGTGAAATATTATTGTAAAATACAAAATATTGATCCTCTACTTCATCTTCAATAATTAGACCCTTTATGTTCCCTTGTTGGCAAATCTTCATAAAATTGATGGAAAGTCGGTATAAAATAAGGAAACAGGAATATAATATCCCTTTTCTTCCCACTGAAATTGGCAGTGGCTTCAAATAAGCTTGATTCGCTTTTAATGTAGGTCGTCTTCATCACATCCATAACCATAAACGGCTCATCTTGATTTATGCAGTTTTTATAAAATACTTTTGATGGTTTACTTTTTTGGTAGCGTAGCAATTCAACTTATTTCCAAACAAACATCAAAACTGCCTTTTTTTCAAAACTTATTTCTGCATTAAGGTAGTGGGATCCAATAAAAAATGCCTCTTTACCATTTCCTTGACTACAAAGAGATGTTTTATGCCGGTCATTCTAATAAGCGTAGCCCAATCATGCGGCTGACTGATTGGGGCATCGTTTCTTAACTTCTCTACCCTCTTCGCCCACTTTCACTTCAAAGATCTTGCTCTTATCTTGCAGCTTATGATCCCAGTTCTTTTCCTAATGGTGGAATTTCTTTGTCTATGCGATCGATTGATGTCCAACATTGCTCTTTCCATAGCACGTTAGCAGGCTTCGAGCTTTTTGGTGTTGGAAGTCGTTAATGCCCATGTTTGTGAAGCATATGTTAGTGCGGGAAGAATACAGCTGTCATGAAGCTTTCGTTTCAAACTCACAGGTAGTTCACTTTTCAGAACGTCCTTTAAAGACCAAAACCGCTTCCATGCCGTAGAAATACATCTGTTAACATCCTTCGTTGTATTATCTTGCATGGAGATTACACGACCTAAATACACGCATTCGTCAACATATTCGATTGCTTCCCATTTAATAAAATAGGAGGCTTCTTCGCGTTGTTAAGAGCTTTGTTTTCGTAACGTTTATTAGAAAGCCAGCATTTCCACTTTCTGCAGCTAAGTTTTGAATCATATGTTGAAGTTTGTAGTGATTTTCGGCGAAAAGATCGACATGATCTGCAAACCGAAGATACGTTAGTCTGTCCCCATCTATTCGGAGTCCGAGTGAGTCCCAATCTAGTTTTCGAAACATGCTTTCAAGGACAGCTGTGAAGAGCTTTGGTGATATTGGATATCCCTGACGGACTCCCCTCTTCTGGTCAAACTTCGGACCCATAGTTTTTTAGGATGGATATGTAACCATTTTCTAAGACCTGTTTTCCATATCGCATTGTGCTTAACTGTATCAAAAGCTTTAGTGTAGTCAATAAATGCAATATAAACTTTTTTGTTAAATTCCGTATATTATTCTATAACTTGCAGGAGTGTGTGAATGTGATCCATAGTTGAATACATTCTCCTGAAACCTGCTTGTTCTCATGGTTGATTTGCGTCGAGTACATTAGATATTCTGGTTAGGACTACTTTTGAGAATATTTTGTAAAAATTCGCCATCAGACTAATAGGTTCGCAATATCATTTCTGCTCTCTTTTTTGTGAAGGAGGATGATATTGGACGTTGTCCATTGCTGTAGTACCGATTGAGTCTGTATAACTTGGTTAAAAAATTTTGTCAAAAATTCTACAATTGATGGTGTAGCTACTTTTTAATTTCATTAGTGATCCGGTCGTCTCCTGGGCTCTTATCTGCTTTTTGTGTGTTGATCGCTTTCTCTACTTCAGCGTTGAGAATACTTGAGACTAAATATTCTTTCTGAGTACTCGTGAATCGTTGGTTCTTTTCAATTTGTGCATTATTGTCTGAGTATAAATCTAGATAAAACGAAATTGCATTTGCGAGTATGTCCTTTCTACTAAATGATTGTATGCCATTATTTCCTTGCAAGTTTGATATCCATTCCTTTCCTATCTGCATTTCCTTCCTGGACTTTTTGATTGCTCCTGTGCTAGTAATATATTTTTCTAAAATCTGCATGTTCCGTTTCTTGTAATCTCTAGTTACACTTTTCTTTATCCTCTTGTTAATTTCCGATTTAGCTTTCCTGTCATTTTCTTATTATGCATTATCAAATTCTACGTACACGTTTGACGTTAATAAAGTGCAAGTGATATTTCTAAAGAAGGAGTAGGCAGACATTACTGCAAGTCAAAAGCAATTAAACTGCCAACAAGTCGGGCACAACTTTATTATTTTTGGGACAAGTTAAAGATGCATGGAAAGTCAATATGCAAGTAAAAGTGGATAGGGAAGACTAAGTGGAACCCCCTTTCACAAGTGGAACCCATAGCATAGAAATTTCATGAAATTTGGTGTATTTTTCATTCACGAAACCAATCACTTGTTTGGGAGGGGGTACAGGAGGTAAGGGAAATGTAAAACTTGTGATGCAGGTTTGTTTCATTTCTCTTGCAAGGTGCTCGTACAAAATTTCAAGTTCGTAGCTTTTATTTTATAGGTTAGCATTTGATTTATTGAAATTGGTCGAAATCATACTTTTGTATGGGAGGGAGTATAAGGACAAGTGCGATCTCAAAACTAAACTAAACTCAACTAGTTTTAAAAGTTTTTACCCAAATTTTTAAATTGATAGCTTTTAATAGTCAGGTGATAATTGATTTCTTAAAAATGGTCGAAAAAATAATTTTGTATGGGAGGGGGTAGAAGTTTTGAAGGTATTCGAACAGTTAATATCTCATTCTTTTAGAGATTATTTAAAAAAAAATCTCTAAAAGAATCTTGCAAAATTTTCAAGTTTCTATCTTAAAATTTCATTCAAAAATTTTCAGTTTATGTGTTTTTGCATTGCACATGAAACACCTTGTGTACGTTAGACCAGGTGGTCGGTGCATAACAATTGCCAAATTTTTATTATTTTTTCAGTATGTATTATAAATAGATATATCCACATGGAAAATTTAAACTTTTTATCTCTTACCAGAGCCCTAAAAAAATTACTCAAAATTTTCGACATTTTTGCTTACCAGCTCCCTCCCCTTACACCTCCCGTCGTAAAACTTTTACCAAAATTCAAAACTATGTAGTTCTACAATTTGACAAAATTTGAAGTTGATATCTGTACTCAGTTTTGAGATATATTGGTTTGAAATTTTGGAAAGTCCAATGCTCCCCATTTGTCCCCACTACTATTTTGTCCAAACATTATATTTCTCGTATTTCTCTAGTACAGCTTAATATAAGTAGCAAGTTTTAATTACATAGCTCAACAAATAGCCGAGATATTGATTTTTAAGTGTTTTTCTTTGCATAATGTGCGCTGAGCGTACGGCGTACAGACAGACGGATTTTTTTTGCATTTTTAGGCTATTTTAGTCATGAAACGCGAAAAAACAAAAATTTTTATTAATTAATTTAGGAATATTCTGGCAAGAAGTGCTCTCCAACGACGAACTTTGGAGTACAACTGGACAGGCTAAAATATGTATTGAGATTCAAAGGCGGAAGTGGCAGTGGATCGGTCACACTTTGAGGAAACCAGAATGAAACATCGCCAAACAGTCTCTAAATTATGATCCTCAAGGAAGACGTTGGGTTGGTCGACCATGTAGCAAATGGAAGCGAGCAGTTGAGCAGGAAGCCAGAAGAATAAATAAGTCCTGGCAACAGCTTAAGGCCGATGCTCAGGATTGTGCCTTGTGGAAGGGAGTTGTTTCTGTTCTATTCCCCTAGTGGGTCTTAACAGGAAACATTTTTAACGTTAAATAAGGTGGCAAATACTTCCTCGTTCCTGCGATAATAACTTTCATAGGCTGCTAGAGACTCGTTATGTGTCAGGACTTCATTCATTCGTTCTTCATAAATTTTATTTCTAGGAGCATTTTGCCCAGTTTATTTGGTACCGTTGTGCAACCTGACGACAACTGGTTTTTTTGTGTAGTAGTTCAAAATTTAGGAGCTTCTCCAACCATGTTTTGCAGACATCAACTTTCTGCCCCTGATTTGGTATACTGTACTTTAAGTATAACGTAAATATTAATGAAAATATTCTCTTCTCCTTGGGGAAAATGGTAGCAAGTCAATTCAACAGATAGCTCTGCGCAGCCCGCCTGAATACAAACACAATGCAAAAAAAAAATTTAACTTATTACCTTTTCCCCGGATATGATTTGGTTAATTTTGTTTTTTACATTTTACATTTTACGCAACAAAATCGAAATCGAATATCATTAAATTGTTGTAAAAAGTTTTTATTACCTTTCCTTCCTCCCGCTGAGCGATAGAGACTCACTTTTCCCGGAAGCCATCCAATTATTTTTTCATAAAATGAGTGGATAAATATTCACCCCAGTACTATTAGCTCTTAGCTATGGTGTAGCCTAGTGGGTAGCGTGTTGATCTTGTAATGCGAAGGTCGTGAGTTCAAATCTCGGTCGACGCAATATATAATTCCAGGACATTGCCTGCTTATACCTTGGTCACCTCAATCTACAAAAATAAAAAATTCGTAGATATAGGGCTGTGCGAAGGGCTAACAACCCTTCCACAATAAGTAACGAAAAATGTTAAGGAACCTGAATGTCAGGAGGCCAAGGTCCGATTTGGGCTGTAGCGCCATTGTAGAGTAGGACTATTAGCCCTCAACGGGTGAATTCATAGCAATCGAATGCAACCAGACGAATCACTTTGTTAAAGTTAATTATTTTTCGTATACTTTTCAGTGGTGCACATGTTAGTTTTAAAATAATATCCGAAAACTTCATGATCTAATTACAAGTAGGTACCGTGATAAGCATAGAATCATAATTTCTACAATAACTACAACGTCATCTTAGTACATTTTTGTAAAATTTCAAATTCTACGTACATAATATACATTATATGTATACATTATTCGCATCTTAATCTCAATTATTTTTGAAGAATTTCACTAACAATTAACTTAAAACCATTTTACTATAAGTCTGTAAAATCTTGCACCTAAAAGTCCTGAAATACTTTGATATAAAATTGTACGTGATAAACGAATACAATGGGGCCACCAGTGGGTCCACCATTGCCTTCTCTCTTTCATATCGGACATTGTATAGCACACATGACAAGTCCTATCATTGAAATGGCGTATATACCTACTTTCAAAGCAAACTTACCACACGATCTTAAGACGCATTTTAACAGTAGATGGTAAATTAAGGCAAGGAACTCTGCAGCGGCGGTCTGTCGTCGTCGACGCCACCACCTTAGCCAAGGAAGGCCATTCAAATCGATAAGGTTGAACAAGGCTGCGTGCCAGTTGAAGGCAATTCTTCTCATTTTGATAGAAGCCAACATAATGAACCTATTACACCTATGAAACACATTAGTGTAGAATTTAAATTGAGGAAGAGAACGGTGGCAATCGATGGTGGCAGCTAGGCAAAAGGCCGGCCTATGTCGAAGCCTATTTCTGATAGCCATAGCTATTTATATGGGATGCATTATAGAGAGTTTTGGGTCCGTCCGCAAGTGTGGCGTACCTATTCATCGGTAGTACGGGTTGCATAACAGCATCCACCGCACGCTCTAGAAAAATCCAACGTAAGAATGTTTCATTGAAAAGTCAGTAAAATCGCCGAGAATGGGTTCGATCGTCGTTATAATGGTATGACACCCGCCTACAACGCCACAGCTATATAGTACCCCGTCGAATAAAATGAAATAGCCTGTCGTGCTAGTATATAGAAGCACCTAGCCAATAGCCTATATTACAAAGCATACAATGCTATTTCTGCTCCTTGTGCATAAAAAATAGAAGAAATCGTAAGGAATTATGTTAGGTATCTCTTTAAACTATTACTTTTTTGCCCTGGTATGCCTCTTCATCGCCTCCCCTGCCGCTCCACATTCTCCGCACTCACTTGGTATGATCTTCAATGTCTCGGTTTTTACCACAAACCATTCTTCTTCTTAATTTGGAAAGGTAAGGCAACTACTGCTGACCATCTACCATTTACCTATGTCGAACGTCCCGCGGAATGTTCCATAGCGTCTTCAAGAAGCGTGTGTCTTGCTTCGAAGAGTCACGATATGTTGCAAGCCTGATTGCTGCCAGCTTGCTTCCCGCTTGATACAGTGCTCGGGTTGACAAAGAGGATCACCATTGCGATGTTGGTCTGTACAGCAAGCTACATGATTCCTAGTGCGGAATTTATTGTTTAATTAATGCTGATGGCAAGCAAATTATTTTCAAGCCCAAGTACGAATAGACGATATATATATATTATACACAGTTGTAATAACAGTTCAGATGTATACAACACCCATTTAAGGGTAGTAGGTGTTTTAAAAGACATGATTAATGATGCCTGTGGTTAGGTACTTTGTTTTTATTTATCTTTGTTCACTTATAATAAAAATAGTTCGAATGCTGTGTATTTATTGGTAACTTCTTACTACTACTCGTAGTTTGTTTGAAGAAATAGCTTTGTTACGGAAAATTGATAAATTTCCTACTATATATGGTACTTTATTTTAACTCAGATTTCTGGAAAATATATTTATGCATGTTTACTGGAAATTTAGTTTGAAATTTCAAAGTTTAATTGAAGTTTTGTTCATTCTTGAGAAATTAATATAAACGATTTTTTATTAACTTTTAATATTTTTCTGAAGTCTAAAGATCTGTCAATGGTATTTCAGTTTAAATTGGATCTGAGGTTTGAATACTCGAGCTTTACCCTGAAGTTCTATAAACGGTATGAAATAATTTTAAACTTTTAACATCTAATAATAAGCTTAAAATCTTTTTAATAATGCATTTAAGAATAATTAATAAATAACTAATAAATTCCGACTTTATTATCTTTTTTCTTATTAGCTTATTCTCGTACTATCACTAAAGCAATAACTATTATGTTTTTTGTCATGATGGGATTTTTTGGACCAGCAGTTCGGCTATATTTGTTTACATATAAACATTGAATGCCCGATGTTATATTTGGATCTACTGGCCTACTAAGTCCCAACACGATAAAAGAAATTCAACGGCAAAAAAAAAAACTACAATAAATCGCAGTAATCATCGAAATAGTTCAACGGAATAATATCCAAAATAAATCTTGTCTATACGTTTTGCGCTGACTTGAAATTTCTCTGTGACATTTTACGCAGAAAAAAAAATATTTAAAATTTTTTTTTTAATTATGAAAACGTAATGCCCTTGGAAATTTCAAAAAATGGCACAACACAAAACAGAAAAATCCTTTATGACTAAAATATTTGATAACAGCGAAATAATTTTAGAAAAACTTACTTTTTTTATCTCGTTTTCTAAATCATTAATACGTTTCACAATCACAGGCTCACGACAATTCAGTTTACTCATTGCGATACAAGTTTCTTGAAATTCACACCTATGCATTACCTGAAATGAATCAATTAGCCTTATTTTTTCTAAATTTTTAAATTTTAAAGTTTTCTTACTTTAAATTTCTATTGTTACACATTTAACTTAACTTCATTAATGTCCTTAAGGTAGATCACAACTTTGAATAGCACTTAATTCAACGAGCTATGTAAGTATTTCTCCGGAAACAGTACTTTACACGCGAAAACAGTGCCGGCAATAGTACAGAGCCTTGCTATATTACATACTAAAGAATAGACACGGAGCTGTTTACAATATTGGGAAAAAATAACAACGTGCTAAAATCACTACTACTTCAAAACGCAGCATGGAAACTACATTTAAGCAAATTTAGTGATCAATTTAATACATTAATGTTAGTGTTGGGTAATTACATTTCTTCGTAAATCGCTTCGTACTAAACGAACAGCAGCGCAAGAGTTTAGCGCGCAACCTAGCTGTAAGTATAACTGAAGTCATTTATCGAAGTCCTTGATTATTACTTAAAATGATGTTTACTTATTCTTTTTCATACAGGATTCTTCATCGATCGTTAATTGCGAATACTCGAATTAAAATAAAATTAACCTCTTGTAGCCGGTTCATTTGCATAGAAAATATACTGAAGATAAAGCGATTTAGCTGGAATAATCATTGAGAGAAGAGTTCGATTTAGCATGATGCCAGACTAGACCGAGTTGGGGTTCTCTATCTATGCCTTCAATGTAAGCGGTTTCTTAGCTAAAGCATACAATTAATCACTTATCGATGCTTCTGTAAAGATGTAAAACATATTTTTTTACCGTATTTTTTTTTTATCTAGATTTGCTCAATTGTGGAGAATTAATGGCTGCTTGATTAGTGATTGAATCAATTTATTTAAAACCTCGGTAATTTTTTTGAATGGAAAATAATGCGGTAATCCGTAATGAAATCTTGTTCGCAATTACTTTGAGACTATGTTTCAATTGTGTTGTTACGTATTTATAATAGATATGAATAAAACTTTGTTTTTATTAAATTTGATGGTTTTCAGAAGATTTTGTTGAGAAGTAATTAAAAGACAAGGGTAAGTCTAATTGTAATTGCGATTTTACTTTATTATTCTAATAATAAAGTGTTATGATCGACACGGAAAAAAAAATTTTGCTACCCTGAAATTTTGTTTTTTCGCGTTTCATGACTAAATTAGCCTAAAAATGTAAAAAAAAATCCGTCCCGTCGTAAGTCATATGTGCATATGGACTCATATCACCGAGACAGTTAAAGGTAGAATGTTCGTTTTTAGGCAGAGTGTCGATTGGGCAAGTGAACTCCAATTCCTAAATTTTGGGGAGTGTTAGGTGGAAGGGGTGACGAGAGGAGGGAAAGAATCAAAAACTTCACTTGCTAATATTTCCACTAGGAATGCAGATAGGAAGCTGAAAATCAGCAGAGAAATAGAGGAGGTTGTGGGACAAGCTACAAAAACAAAAAATTTAAGTTTTGTTATCCATTGGCGTCCGAAAAGGAGGGGGGGGGCTAAAAACAAATAGTTGGCCGAATTGTTTTTTCAAATGATTATATCTTCGAAATAACATATCATAAAAAATTCATATTTTGAGACCCTTAAGGCGGCATACAGCTCCACCAGAATCAGCTTAGAGAGCGGCTAATTACTGCAAGGGGGATGATCACGGGGGGTTCAAAGACAACCACTTAAAAATGAATATCTCAAATATCTCTTAAGCTATGTAATCGAAACTTAAAACATATTTTAATCTGTAGTAGCGAAATACGAATATAACCTGTGGAAATAATAATAGTGGGGGGAAATGTGAAGCATTTTAAAAATGGCGCACTTTTCAAAATTACAATTCGTTATATGTCAAAAATCGAGTACAGATATTAAATTGAAAATTTGTCAGAATGTAAAACTAAATAATTAATTTTCGTAAAAATTTTGATATGGGAGCTATAAGGGGAGGGAGGTGGTAAGCAGAAATGTCCAAAATTTTGAGTAATTTCTTTAGGGCTATGGTGAAAGATACAAAGCTTAAATTTTGCATTCGGATACATCTTTTTGATATCCATAAAAAAAAATAATAATTTGCGAAATGCATTTCAAAAAACTCCCTAAATATACGAAATATTAACTGTTCGAAAACCTTTAAAACTTCTACTCCCTCCCATACAAAAATATTTTTTTGACCATTTTCAAGAAATCAATTATCACCTTACTATTAAAAGCTATCAATTTGAAATTTTGCATAAAAACTTACAAAAATAGTTGAAATGAAATTGCGTTAAAAGTTTTGAAATCGCGCTTGCTCTTTTACCCCCTTCCATACAAAACTATGTTTTCGGCCAATTTCATTAAATCAACTAATAAAAAACAAATTGAAAGCTACGAAATTGAAATTTTGTACCAGCACCTTACAAAAGAAACGAAATAAAACTGCATCACAAATTTTACGATTCCCTTACCCGCTCTACCCCCTCCCATACAAATGTTCGGTTTCGTGAATGTAGGATACACCGAGTTTTACGAAAATTCGGAGTGGGGACTGTATTCGAGAGCGTCAGGGCTCGAGGGTGCCAAGGAAGTTGAAAGCAAGTTATACTTGAAGTTTAAGATCGGAGTTTCTCCTTACCAAGCGTAAAAATCTTTTACCTAAAAAAAAAGTTTTTTTTTGTGTTTCTTCTGAAAGTACAATTTTATGCATTTTCTTCTTCCACGTAACGAACACCCGACTGCGGAGCCGCACTTCCTTCAAAGATTTTGTAATAGGACACCTAAGAATCGGATAGCACTTTATGCTGGCTGCTGAGGAGCGTTGGGATGGAAGTGACCCGAAAAACCACCGCTCAAAACAAATAAACTACCAATAAGTCGGACGCAATTTGTTGTGATGGTTAAGGGAGACTAAGTGGAACCCTCTTTCTCAAGTGGAATTATCTTGTCACGAAATGGAACCTCCATTTCGCTATCAGATTATGGGTTTCCTCCGGACCTCACAGCATGGTTGCCGGCAAGTCAGGGCTGAGGGCGCCGGGAAAGGATTTGGTCCGGGGAAGACACCATCCGAGTTAAGTTGTGTGAAAAGAGAAAGAAAGAGACAACAAAATAAACGAATACGGGGAGTTCAAGCTACCTTCTGGTACATCCTTAGGCCGAATCAAATGTGAGCATTGCAAGAAAGTTCTGAGAAGCAGTGCTTCCTTGCAATGGACGGCGACGACAAACCGGGAGGGCTACCGACACAAGCCATGGCGGACTCACCCAGCGCCCTACGGAACTCTACTCCATTCTATTTATTATACTTATAATGAAATACGCGAAGAAAAATAACTAAAGAAAGAAAAAAAAACCTATCTTGGTTGTCGCTGTGTTCACTAAGGAAATGGTGGTTATTGGCTTTATGGCTATATTTTTATTTTATTATTAATTTTTTTTTGCAATATTGTCACACTTCAGCACATCACTTTTTATTTTAAAGATCCACCGGTGGTACACGCTTCTTATTTCACTTTTTTTTTCCGATGAAGACTGTTCTTAATTTCCACGCCCCACTTACACGTTTTTTGCTGGTTTTTCACTCAAGATCTCCGCTATCACTTCCCCGATCCGCGACCCAACCGATCTCGTCCAAAAAATTGGACTCCCCCCAAAATTGCCCCATCATCATCCAAAAAAAACGAAACCCGTTTTTTTTTCACGCGTTTGAGCCACTTCCCGTGAAGCTGCTCGCGATTAAAATTTATTCCCAGTGACGAACTGGTCATTCGTCACAACCCTTAGGGCAGGGCTGCTGTTAATTTAACACTTAATTGCGAATACGATCAATAGCTCCAGTACATGTAATCAATATTTCATTTGTTTATGCAAGTTTGGATTTTTATGAGGGGAGGGGGTGGGGTGACAGTAAAAGTGGGTGGATGTCAGCAATTTTTTAAATGATTGCTTGAATCACGTCCATATATTCTCTGTATGGAATGTCAACTTCATAGACGAAGTTGCATAGAATTTTCAAAAGATTCTGTGTATTTTACATTCACGAAAACAATCATTTGTATGGGATGGGGTGTAGGAGGTAAGGGAATCGTAAAATTTGTGATGCAGTCTTATTTCATTTCTCTTGTAAGGCTTGTAAGGTGCTCGTACAAAATTGCAAGTTCATTGGTTTTAATTTGTTGGTTAATAGTTGATTTATTGAAATTGGTCGAAATCGTACTTTTGTATGGTAGGGGGTATAAGGGCGTACGCGATCTCAAAATTGCAATTGACGCAGTTTCGTTTCAACTATTTTTGAAAGCTTTTCTGCAAAATTTCAAATTGATAGTTTTTAATAGTTAGGTGATAGTTTGGTGAATGTTTTCACAGTGCATTTCGAATTGAAAGAAAAGATTTCCGGATTCTACACTGTTACGCTTTATTATTCGTGACGTTTCGGTCTCTGCTGAATTTGATAAAGGTCTCAGCAGAGACCGAAACGTCCCGAATAATAAAGCGTAACAGTGTAGAATCCGGAAATCTTTTCTTTCAATTCAGTTAGGTGATAATTCCTTTTTGAAAAATGTTGGAAAAAATAATTTTGTATGGGAGGGGATAGAAGTCTTGAAGGTATTAAACTAGTTAATATTTCATAGTTTTAGAGATTTTTTCAAGTTTCTACCTTAAAATTTCATTCAAAAATTTTCAGAAAATGTGTTTTTTTCATTGCACATGAAACACCTTGTGCACGTCAGACCCCCACTTCGTTGCATAGCAATTGTGGAACAAATTATTTTTTTTCTATGTATATCAAATATACATATGTATCCACATGCAAAATTTAAGTTTTGTATCTTTCACCAGAGCCCTAAAAAAATCACTCAAAGTTTTCGACACTTTTGCTTACCACCTCCCTCCCCATATATCTCCCAAATTAAAATTTTTACCAAAATTAAAAACTATGTAGTTATATATTTTGAACAATTTTCAATTTGATATCTGTACGCAGATATAACGGTTTGAAATTTCGGAATGTGCCCAATTTTTTAAATGCCCCCCATTTTCCCCCACTACTATTAAGTCCAAATTTTATATTTTTCTCATAATTCCCTAGTATAGTTTAATATATGATTCAAGTCTCAATTACGCAGCTTAAGAGATAGTCGAAATATTAATTTTTAAGTGTTTTTCTTTGCAACCACCTGACCATCCCCCTTACAACAATTAGCCTCCTTTAAAGCTGATTCTGGTTGGTCTGTATACCACCTTAGTAGTTCCGAAATATGTATTTTTTTATGGTAAGTACTTTCGAAGATGTAATCATTTGGAAAAAAAAAAATTCGCAGGACAATTTGTCCAAATTGTCCCCCAATGAATAAAAAAATTAAATTACTTTTAAAATTTGTCCCACAAATCCCTCTGTATGTATGTTGATTTTCAGCTTCCTAGCTGGAACCATGGTTCCATGAATTTCTAGTCTTCGGTGTTAGCGCTTCTCTCGCATCCCCCTGAACCCTTACACCTCCAAAAAGAGGTGCCCGCAACTATCTACAATCCCCCCAAAATAGACTTTCTATCTTGAAGGGTTTGGGTGTTAATGTGCGCTGAACGTACACGTCGGCGTATGGCGCACAAACAGACGGATTTTTTTTTTGTATTCTTAAACTATTTTAGACATGAATCGAGAAAAAACAAAATTTCAGGGTAACACATTTTTTTTTCCAAGTCGATCACAATACTTTATTATTAAAACTAGCAAACGCCCGCGACTTCGTCCGCGTAAAAATACCAATAATAAGCAATTTTTGAGAGTGTAGTTATTAATACATTATGTGGGATATATAAACTGATTAGTTTAATGACTCTTTGAACACAATTCTTTGTATTTGGTTGAAATGAGAACCATAAATTATTAAGAATGAAATCATCATATTCGCATTTGTGTGGGACAGGCCCGTGATCAAATCAAACCCGTGATTCGAGATCATATACGTGTTGAAAAGCGTTAAGGACATGTGAATAATTGTAGCTGGTGTTATTTAAAAAAGAAACAAATAAAATAACATTAAGCTTAAAAACATAACAGGACTACGATTGTGCGTAAAGCCCAATCATACGATACTATGTATAGATGAAATCAAAATTTTTGCGGTGTTAAGAAATTTTGTATGGGGAGTGGTAGACAGCACTGAACTAATTTGTTTCACATCTTGCTAGAGTAGCTATAAAAATGTTTTGTTCCAAATTTAAGCTTCAAAAATTGATTAGGTACTGAGAAACTTAGTGCATTGAATTTAATGAAATTGTGCAATTTGTCTGGGAGGTGGTAGAAGGAGTGGGGGGTTTTCGGTGATTTTTCGAGAAACAGCTATAACTATCATGCAATTGATATACTTTAAATTTCAGATCTGTATCATTCATACTTTTCAAGAAAATTGAATTATTGTAAGGTATAGTCGTGGAATGTGTCTCATTGTATGGGAGGGGGAAGAAGGAGTGAAGCTACTCGGTTAAGTTTTTTCCCGGTATTAATAATAATGCTTTAAGGATTAAGTTCAAATTGTTACCTCGATGAAATTTAAATGTAATGAGAAAATTCGTTTAGAGTATTTCATGAAAAAGTGCGGTTTATTTGGGAGGTGTTGGAAGGAGAAGGGGGTTTCTGATGATTTTTTGAAAAACAACTATAATCATCATGAAATTGATATATTTGAAATTTCAGATCAGTAATATTCAGACTTTTCAAGAAAATCAAATTCTTGTGAAGTCGTTGAACTGTGTCACATTGTATGGGAGGGGGTAGAAGGAGTGAAGCTAATCGGTTAATTTTTTCCCGATTTTAATAATAATGTTAATTAAGGATTTAATACAACATTTTAGCTCGATGGAAGTTACACGTACTGAGAAATTTGGTGTAAAGTAATTCATGAAAAAGTGTAGTTTGTGTGGGAGGTGGTGAAAGGAGGGAGCAAACTCAAACAATTTGTAGACCAAAAGGCTGCATTTATAATAGAAATAATATATTCCAAATTTCAAATTAATAGCTTTTCTGGTTTCCAAGAAAACTTGATTAATATATATTTTGAAAATGAGTCACTTTGTATGGGAGGGGGTAGAAGGCGTGAGGGGAGTGAAATGAAACCAAAAGCAGATTTCATTCCAATGGACACCTAACAAACTGTGCAAGTTTCATTACAATCGGTTCAGCCGTTTGTGCGTGAAAAGCGGTCGGACAGACAGACAGACAGACAAAATTTCAAAACTGTGTTTTTATGCTTAGTTAGAGCTAAAATAACTCATAAAACTAACTTATAGCCATTTATAAGCAAATAACAGACAGACACTACAATTATATTACTATGTATAGATAATAAAGTAAAATTAAACAAATCAACATTTAAACACAATAACAAAACATAACTGACCAACAACTCTAGATGAAAGAGAAATTTTTGTGATTTTAAAAAATTTTACATGGGAGTGGTGACGGCGTTGAACCAATTTTATTATAGGAAGAAATGCAATTGGAAAGTTAGGCGAAGGGCAGTGAGAACGACCGTACCGAGTGGTGAAGCTATCATATTTATACTCTAGATGAAATCTGAGAGTATATTGTGTTTGCCTTACCGTTTGTAACGCTAGGAAATAACGCTCGCACAGAACCGCCAAGGGTACAGAAATATTTGTTGTCGCGATTCCGAGTTGCTGTCTGTCCGTCTGTCTACAGCATAACTGTCGAAAGCTTTGAGCTATAGTGCTAAACAATTTTTTGTGTCATTTTTAGCAAAAAAGTAACTTTAAGCTCGTGAACAGGCTGCATCCCACCAATCCGTCTACAGCCTCCCAAACAAATTTCATGAAATTTCGAAATATAAAGAAATTGATTTTTCTTTGCAACTATTTAAGCTATCGACTTGAAATTTAGGTCAAAGTATTATGATATAGATGTCAAAGTATTATGATATAGATGTCATTAATAACACGGAATATTGACCCGATCCCCTTACTCCTTCTACCCCATCCCATACAAATGGACAATTTTGAAAAATACATTTTTTCGATTTGCATTGAAACTGGGAAAGCTGAAAAGACGAAATTTTGTCAGAATTAATTATACTATAATTGCAATTTATTTTAAAAATAACTATCAACTTCACCTCACTCCTTCTACCCCCTCCCATACTAATTTCACGAAGTTTTGAAATTTAAATTAAATTATTTTTCTTCGAAACTGTTAAAGCTATCAACTTGATATTTTGTTTAAAGTATACAAATAGAAATATTAATAATGGGGAAAAAAATTGTTTTGATCTGTACACTCCTTCTACCCCCTCCCATACAAATTTATAATTTTTGCTAAATGCATTTTATCGATTTCCATTCAAACTAGAAAAAGTACAGTCTTCAAACTTTGCCAGAATTTGTTTCTTAATAATTGAAACAAGTGTTAGAAAAAATTATCAGCTCCGCTTCACTCCTTCTACCACCTCCCATGCAAATATCTCTATTATACATTCAAGAAAAGCATTTCTCCTTCAGGTATATGAAAGCTATCGACTTTGAAATTTAATCAAAGCATGGTGATGAGGATGATGACAAGCAGTTTCAAAATCACCTTAAACACTCAACTTCCTCTGCCACCTCCCATACAAAAGCCCTAATTTCAGGAAAACTACAAACTTTAAATTCATGCCATGTTTGGTGTCATATACGAAAAATACATACCTCCCCTCTACTTCTACCACCTCTTATGCAAAAGTCTCTATTCACTATTCGAAAGAATTTGAGATGACATATTTTCCGGTATATTAAAGTCATTTCCATCTCATCTAGAGTATCATAAGATTGGGCTTTAAGCCCAATCATAATTTTGTTATGTTTTTTGTTGTGCTGGTTACTGCTGAGAAATATTTGCAGATGTTATGGGGGAATGATCGACAAAAAACGATCAGACACCATCTTCTGAGTATATAGACCTTCCAGAAATCGAAATGATGCACTTTATACATCTCACATTTTGTTTCGAATAACTAATCGTATAGTTTGTGATGCAGTTTTATTTGTTTTTTTTTTTTTGTAAGTTCATCGTACAAAATTTCAAGTGCGTAGCTTTTAATTTGTTACTTATTTTATGAAAAAAAGTATAGTTTTTGACTCTTCCCCTCCACCGCCACTCCCTTCCACGTGAATTTCCCCAAAATTTAAATAATGGAGCTCAATTACCCAATAAACTATACCCCCAAAAACGAAAATTGTACTTGTAACGGTCTCGGAGATATGAGTCCATATGTACGGCGTACGTTAAAGGTATAATGTTCGTTTTAAGGTGGATTTTTTACTGGGTAAGTGAGCTGCGTTATCCAAATTTTGGGAAGTGTCAGGTGAAAGTTGGAGACAGAGAGAGGGAAAGAGTCAAGAGCTACACTGCAAATACAGATAGGAAGCCGAAAAATAGAAAATAGCATAGGCATAGAGAAGGTTGTGGTACAAACTTTAAAAATAATTTAATTATACTCTAGATGAAATCTGAGAGTATTATAAATTTGCTCTAAAGCTTATAACGCTAAGAAATAAGACTCGGAGAGAAAAATTAATGATACAGAAGTTAATATTATCACTCAAAAATCTCAAAAACGGATGTCCGTACGTTGGCTCTCTAGCTTGAGAACGCGTTGAGCTAGATAGATCTAATTTTGTACACGTCGTTTTTGACAAAAAAGTAAGGTCAAGTTCGTGAACAGGCCAAATCGCTCCACCCCTTCTACCCTCTCCCACACAAATTGGCACAATTGCGCAATTTGACAATAAACGGATTTGTTCAAAAAGTATAAAATCTATTGGCCTGAAATATGGAATATATTACTTTTCTGATAATGTCAATCTACCGCATACCGTATATGCGTGTCCTCCCCCTCCTTCTACCCCCTCCCATACAAACTGTACTTAACATGAATTACTCTAAGCCAATTTACTCAGTGCGTATAAAATTTAACGCGCTGAAATTGTGTACCAAATATTTATTTAAAATTGTTAGTAAGGCCAAAAAAAAATTAGACGATTAGCTTCACCGCTTCTACTCCTTCCCATACAAAATGACACAATTTCGCAATTTGACAGTAAATGAATTTACTCGAAAAGTATAAAGCTATTAGTCTGAATTTTGGGATATATTACTTCCATAATGATTTAAATCTACACTAGAAAAATTATTTGCGTTCTCTCTCTCCTTCCACCCCCTCCCATACAAACTACACTTTTTCATGAAATGCTCAAAGACGATTTTCTCAGAACATATAACATTTATTGAGCTCATATTTTGTAATAAATACTTAATTAGTATTATCACTAAGATCAGAAAAAAATATTTGATTAGCTTCACTGCTTCTACCCCATCCCATACAATATGACACAGTTTCACAACTTCACAAAAATTCGATTTTCTTGAAAAGTATGAATGGCACAAGTCTGAAATTTAAGGAAGGGATGTCAATTATATAATATTCCTAGTTATTTCTGAGAAAATCACTAAAATCCCCCGCTCTTTCTACCACCTCCTATACAAACTGAACATTTTCACTAAATCTAACTCACTAATTTTCTTAGTTCCCGTTCAATTTGTGGAGTAAGCATTTTATATCATTTTTATACTCTAGATGAAATCTCTAATACTCTAAAGTTTGTAACGCCAAGAAATAAGGCCCGGAGAAAAAAATGAATGATACAGAAGATAATATTATCACTCAAAAATCTCAAAACCGGATGTTCGTCCGTCCGTCTGTCCGTCCGTCCGTTCGCTCTCTAGCTTGAGAACGCGTTGAGCTAGAAAGCTCAAATTTTTTACACGTTCTTTTTGACAAAAAAGTAAGGTCAAGTTCGTGAACGGGCCAAATCGCTCCACCCCTTCTACCCCCTCCCATACAAAATGACACAATTTGACAATAAACGGATTTGCTCGAAAAGTATAAAAGCTATTGGCCTGAAATTTTGAATATGGTAGTTTTATGACAAAATCAATCTACCGTATAAAAATTATGCGTGTCCTCTCCCTCCTTCTACCACCTCCCATACAAAC
This sequence comes from Chorisops tibialis, assembly GCA_963669355.1. NCBI lineage: Eukaryota > Metazoa > Arthropoda > Insecta > Diptera > Stratiomyidae > Chorisops > Chorisops tibialis. Next base: position 161,018,810 of record OY770263.1, on the reverse strand, counting down.
TGTACTTGTCATGAATTACTCTAAGCCAATTTACTCAGTGCGTTTAAAATTTACCGGCCTGAAATTGTGCACCAAATAATTATTTAAAATTGTTAGTAAGCACGATGGGGAAAAAATTAGTTCAATGCTATCATCCCTTCTAACACTCCCCATACAAAATTTCTTGGGATCACAAAAAATTCAATTTCATCTAGAGTATCGTAAGATTGCGCTTTACGCGCAATCGTAGCCCTGTTATGTTTATAGCTACTTTAGCATGACGGGGAAAAATTAGTTCAATGCTATTATCCCTTCTAACACTTCTCATACAAAATTTCTTGGGGTCACAAAAAAACTCTATTTCATCTAGAGTATCGTAGCCCTGTTATGTTTTTTTATCCATTGGCGTCCAAAAAGGGGGGACTAGGAACTAATTATCGGCAAAATTTTTTCTTGTGATTATATCTTCGAAATTAGTTACCATAAAAATTCATATTTTTGGACCATTAAGGTGGCATGCAGATCCAACAGAATTAGGTTATAGAGAGGCTAATTATTGTAAGGGTGAGGATCAAGGAGGTGCAGAGAAATCACTTAAAAATGAATATCTCAACTATTTCTTAAGTTATGTAATTGAACTTTAAAACATGTATTAAGCTGTACTAGCGAAATAAAAGAAAAACACAAAATTTGGACACAGCGGTAGTGGGGGAATGGAGAGCATTCAAAGTAAACTGCTAACAAGTCGGGCGAAACTTTATTATTCTTGGGACAAGTTGCGTATGTGTGGAAAGTCAATATGCAGGTTAGAGTGGTTAGGGAAGACTAAGTGAAAGGGGGTTCTTGGGCAGGGCAATTGTCAATTTAATACTTTGCGGAAACGTTCAAAAGCTCCAGTAATCAATATTTCGTTCGTTTATTTATGCAAGTTTGAGATTTTATGAGGGGAGGGGTGAGGGGTGATAGGAAGAGCGGGTGGATGTTAATAGTTTTTTAATTGATTTCTTGAATTACGTCCAATATTCTCTATATAGAATGTCAGTTTCATAGACGAGGTTGGATAGAATTTTCATAGGATTCGGTGTATTTTACATTCACGAACCAAACATTTGTATGGCAAGGGGTAGAGGAGGTAGGGGATTCGTAAAATTTGTGACGCAATTTTATTTCCTTTCTCTTGTAGTGTGCTCGTACAAAATTTCAAGTTCGTAGCTTTTAAGTTGTTGGTTATTAGTTGATTCAATGAAATTGGTCGAAATCATAGTTTTGTATGGGAGGGGGTAGAAGGGCAAGCGCGATTTCAAAAATTTTAACGTAATTTCATTTCAACTATTTTTGTAAGTTTTTATGCAAAATGTCAAATTGATAGCTTTTAATAGTTAGGTGATAATTGATTTCTTAAAAATGGTCGAAATGATACTTTTGTATGGTAGGGGGTAGAAGTGCAAGCGCGATTGAAAACTTTTGAAATAATATCATTTAAATTATTTTTAGAAGTTTTTGTGCAAAATTTGAAATTGATAGCTTTTAAGAGTAAGCTGATAACTGATTTCTTAAAAATGCTCGAAAAAATAATTTTGTGTGGGAGGGGGTAGAAGAGTTAAAGGAATCGCAAAATCTGTGACACAATTTTCTTTTCTATCTTTTTTAATTTGCTCGTACAAAATTTCAAGTTCGTAGCTTTTAATTTGTTGGTTAGCAGTCGTTTTATTGAAATTGGTCGAAATCATACTTTTGTATGGGAGGGGGTAGAACGGCAAGTGTGATCTCAAAAATTTTGACGCAGTTCTATTTCACTTATTTTCAAAAGATTTTGTGCAAAATTTCAAATTGATAGCTTTTTGTAATTAGGTGATAATTAATTTCTTAAAAATGGTCAAAAAAATAATTTTGTTTGGGAGGGAGTAGAAGCTTTCAAGGTATTCAACCAGTTAATATTTCATTCTTTTAGAAATTTTTTTAAATGCATTTCGCAAATTTTCAAGTTTCTACCTTTAAATTTCATTCAAAAAATTTCAGTTTATGTGGTTTTTTCATTGCACATGAAACACCTTGTGCACGGTAGACCACGGGGGTCGGTGCATAACAATTGTGGAATTTTTATTATTTTTTCTGTATGTACAACAAATAGATGTATTCACATGGAACATTTAAATCTTGTATCTTTCACCAGAGCCCTTAAAAATTCACTCAAAAATTTCGACATTTTTGGTTACCACCTCCCGACGTAAAATTTTTACCAAATTTAACAACTGCCTAGTTCTACAAATTTGGCAAAATTTGAATTTGATACCTGTACTCAGTTTTGAGATATAATGGTTTGAAACTTTGGAAAGTGCATCATTTTTGAAATGCTCCCCATATCCCCCTACTACTATTTTATCCAAATGTTAAATTTTTCTCGTATTTCTCTAGTATAGCTTAATATAGCTTCTAAGATTAAATTACATAGTTTAATAAATAGCCGAGATATTGATTTTTAAGTGTTTTTCTTTGCACCCCCAAAATGGGTATCCGCCTGAGAGCCGCAACTATCTACAATCCCCCCAAAAATGAACTTTCTATCTTGAAGGGCTTGGGAGTTAATGTGTGCTGAGCGTACACGTCGGCGTACGGCGGACGGCGTACAGACAGACGGATTTTTTGTTTTTGCATATTTAGGCTAATTTAGTCATGAAACGCGAAAAAACAAAATTTCAGGGTAGCAAATTTTTTTTTCCCCAAGTCGATCACAATACTTTATTATTAAAATAATAAAGTAAAATGGATCACTTTTCAAAATTTCAAACCGTTAAATCTCGAAACTGAGTACGTCAAATTGTAGAACTTCTTCTTCTTTTACAATGGCACTACAGCCCAAATCGGACCTTGGCCTCCTGATATTCAGGTTCTTTAACAATTTTTCATTACTTATTGTGGAAGGGTTGTTAGCCCTTTCTACGAATTTTTTCATTTTCGTTGATTGAGGTGACCAAGATATATCCAAGAACGCAATGTGCTGGAATTATATATTGCGCCGACCGGGATTTGAACTCACGACGTTCGCATTACAAGACCAACACGCTACCTACTAGGCTACACCCTAGCTTTGTAGATTGTAGAACTACATAGTCTTTAATTTTGGTAAAAATTCTAAGTTGGGTGATGTAAAGGAAGGGTGGTGGTAAACAAAAATGTTGAAAATTTTGAGTGATTTGTTTATTTGATATACATAGAAAAAATAATAATTTTTTCCACAATTGTTATGCACCAACCCCCTGGTCTAACGTTCACAAGGCATTTCAACAACAAGTCGGGCGCAACTTTATTATTTGTTGGACAAGCTAAGAATGCGTGAGAAGTCAATGTGCAGGTTAGAGTAGATAGAAAAGACTAAGTGAATGGAGGTTCTACGGCAGGGCTATTATCAATTATTTAACACTTTACTTCGACAACGATCAATAGCTCCAGTAGGCAGTATCAATATTTCTTTCGATTATTTATGCAAGTTTAATCATTTTTTAATTGATTGCTTGAATCACGATCAAAATTCGTTTCATAGAATATAAGTTTCATAGACGAAGCAAATTACATGCCATACTTATTACCTGTGTTGAATTTTGAGTGACAATGGTTTGAAATTTTGAAAAGTGCACAATTTTTGAAATGGTCCCTATTTCTATCCACTACTATAATATCCAAATATTTTATTTGTCTTATATTCCGCTAGTATAGCTTAATATAATTTCAATTATACTCTTACGCAGGTATAGTCTTGTACAATAAACTAGCGACCCCAGCGACTTTGTTCATGTACGAATCGCAATAATAAGCAATAAGCAAATTGGTTTATAGTATTTCATGAAAAAGTATATTTGTATGGGAGGTGGTTGAAGGAGTGGGGAATTCAAATAAATTGTATACCATAGATCAGATTTATAGTAAAAATAATATTTTCTAAATATCAAATTATTCACTCCTATCGTTTTCAAGAAAATTAGATTATTACATATTTTTGAAAATGAGTCATTTTGTATGGGAAGTAGACGGCGTAGGGTTCTTGAAATAAGACCTAATCCAAGTTACATCTTGAAGTATACTTAATAAATTGTAAAAATTTCATTACATTCAGCCGTTTCAGCCGTGAAAACCGATACACATAGGCAGACAAGAATTTTAAAAATGTGTGTTTCGGTATAGTTATTGTCTAAATAAAGCAAAACACTAACTTATAGTCATTTATAAACAAATAACTGATAGATTCTGCAATTATATTTATATGTATAGATTGCCGATTATAGTGCGGAACAGCAGTAACTCAATCTGTTCAAAACAAAAATTAAAAATCTATACATATAAATATAATTGTAGTGTCTGTCTGTTATTTGTTTATAAATGGCTATAAATAAGTTTTTTGCTTTATATTAGCAATAACTAAGCAGAAAGAAACTCTTTTAAAAATTTTCTCTGTCGGTCTGTCTGTCTATCTGTCTGTCTGTCTGGTTTTCACGCAACGGCAAACGGCTAAGCCGATTGTAATGAAACCTTCACAGTTTATTAGATGTGTACTGAGATGTAATCTTCGTGAAGTCTTATTTCAATACCCCCACGCCTTACACCCCCTCCCATATAAAATGACTCATTTTCAAAAATATATAATAATCAAATTTTCTTCATAACCATTAAAACAAATCATTTGAAATTTAGAACATACTATTTTTATCATAAATGTGATCTATGGTATACAAATTATTTAAATTCCTCTTCCTCTTCCACCACCTCCCATAAAAACTGCTCTTTTTCATGAAATCCTATTCACCAATTTTCTCAGTACGTGTAACTTTCATCGAGCTTAAATGTTATACTTCATCCTTAATTTGCATTAATATTAAAATCGGGAAAAATTAACCGAGTACCTTCACTCCTTCTACCACCTCCCATACAAACTGCACTTATTCATGAAATATTCTAAACTAATTTCCCCAATACATATAACTTTCAGCAAACTAAAATTTTCTACTCAGTCCTTAATTAGCATTATTAATATCGGGGAAAAAATTAACTGAGTAGCTCCACTCCTTCTACCCCCTCCCTTACAATGTGACACAATTCCACGTCTTTACAAAAAATCAATTTCTTGAAAATCGTGAATGACACAGACCTGAAATTTGAAATATATCAATTGCATGATGATTATAGTTGTTTCTCGAAATATAACCAAAACCCCCCTTTCCTTCAGTACCCGGAAAACAACATTTATTTTGTCTTCTTCAAAGTAATCTCCATCGCAAGCAATACACATATTCCAACGCTTCTCCCATTTTTCGAAACACTTTTCATAGGCCGATTTTGGAATCGCCTTCAGCTCGTTCTGCGAATTCTCCTTTATGGCCTCAATCATCCTAAGACGATTTCCGTGAAGTGGAAACTTGAGTCGTACGAACAGGAAAAAATCACATGGGGACATACCAGGTGAATACGGAGCTGTTGGAATGGTATTAACATTGTTTTTGGTCAAATCGGTGCGTAAAAGATGAAATATGTGATAGCGCGATTCGTTGAAATGAAAAATTCCGGGTGCTTTTTGAACATGGTAGTATAATAAGTAACGCATCTGGATATTGGTTCATTCTGTCCATAATTAGTTCTAAGGCATACATCAGAATGAAAGAAATCAACTCCGCACAGTTGATACGACAAGACATAATATCTTTTATTAACATGATGCTAATCAGGAATGTAAATCAATCAGCAGAAGTCTAGCGTCATAAGATGGAATATCAGGATTCCGATTCATCCAACGAAGAGCAAATCTCAAAGTTATGCTGTTACGTTCATAACAATTGATGTGTACTATGTGATTCCAGCTCCTATATAAAAACATAACAGAATTATGATTGGGCGTAAAGCCCAATCATATGATACTCTAGATGAAATGAGAAAGAGTTCAATGTACCGGAAAATATGTCACCACTAATTCTTTTGAAAAATTAATAGTGACTTTTGTATCGGAGGTGGTAGAAGCAGAAGAGGAAGGTTTATAATTTTTGGATATGACACCTAATGTGGTATGTAAAATATTTCGTGTTGAATTTAAGGCTTGTAGCCTTCATTATTTTCAATTGGACATAGTTTTACTGAAATTGGGGCATTTGTATGAGAGGTGGCAGAGGAAGTGAAGGGGCTTCGAAGATTTTGAAACTGCTTATCGACATCATTATCGCCACGCTTTGTTTCTTCAAAGTCGATAGCTCTCATATGTTCGCAGAAGAAATGCTATAATACAGATATTTATATGGGAGGGGGTAGAAGGAGTGAAGGGGAGCTGATAATTTTTTTTAGCATTTATTGTAATTATTAAAAAACAAGTTCTGGCAAAATTTTAAGTTTGTAATTTTTATAGTTTTAGTGGAAATCAATATAATGCATTTAACAAAAATTATGCATTTGTATGGGAGGGGGTAGAAGGAGTGTACGGATGAAAACACATTTTTTCCTCGTTATTGATATTTCTATTTGTATACTTTACGCAAAATATCAAGCTGATAGCTTTAATGGTTTCGAAGAAAAATAATTTAATGTAAATTTCAAAATTTCGTGAAATTTGTATGGGAGGGTGTAGAAGGAGTGAGGTAAAGTTGACAATTTTTTCAATATTGATTGGACTTATAATAAAACTAATTCTGGCAAAAATTGGTATTTATAACTTTGCTAGTTTCAATGAAAACCGAAAAAATTTATTTTTCAAAATTATGCATTTGTATGGGAGGGGGTAGAAGGAGTGAAGAGGAGCTGATAATTTTTTTAGCATTTATTGCAATTATTAAAAAACAAATTCTGGCAAAATTTTAAGTTTATACTTTTTCTAGTTTTAATGGAAATCGATATAATGCATTTAACAAAAATTATGCATTTGTATGGGAGGGGGTAGAAGGAGTGTACCGATGGAAACACATTTTTCCCTCGTTATTGATATTTATAGTTTTATACTTTATGCAAAATATCAAGTTAATAGCTTTAACGATTTCGAAGAAAAATAATTTAATGTAAATTTCAAAATTTCGTGAAATTTGTATGGGAGGGGATAGAAGGGGTCGAGTGAAGTTGATAATTTTTTCAGTATTGATTGCATTTATAATAAAATTAATTCTGGCAAAAATTTGGTTTTATAAGTTTGCTAGTTTCAATGAAAACCGAAAAAATGCATTTTTCAAAATTATGCATTTGTATGGGAGGGGGTAGAAGGAGTGACGGGATCGGATCAATATTCAGTCATATTATTGAAATCTATACCATAATACTTTGACCTAAATTTCAAGTTGATAACTTAAATAGTTTCAAAGAAAAATCAATTTCTGAAAATTTCGAAATTTCGTGAAATTTGTATGGGAGGGGGTAGAAGGAGTGGGGGGATGTGGCCCGTTCACGAACTTAAAGTTTCTTTTTTGCTAAAAATGACACACAAAAATTTTTAGCACTATAGCTCAAAGCTTTCGAGAGTTATGCTGTAGACAGACGGACAGACGGACAGACGGACAGACGGACAGACAGCAACTCGGAATCGAAGTTTTTGAGCGACAACAAATATTTCTGTACCCTTGGCGGCTCTGTGTGAGCATTATTTCTTAGCGTTACAAACGGTAAGGCAAACACAATATACTCTCAGATTTCATCTAGAGTATAACAACAGTACTACAAAAGCAAATAAAATACAAGGGTTTTAATCTGCGTTGAGTTCTGTTTAATGAAATCAAGCATTGAAGCTAGGGTATAGCCTAGTAGGTAGTGTGTTGGTCTTGTAATGCGAAGGTCGCGAGTTCAAATCCCGGTCGGCGCAATATATAATTCCGGCACATTGCCTGCTTGGATATACCTTGGTCACCTCAATCTAAGAAAATGAAAAATTCGTAGAAAGAGGGTTGTGCGAAAGGCTAACAACCCTTCCACAATAAGTAATAAAAAATGTAAAGGAACCTGAATATCAGGAGGCCAAGGTCCGATTTGGGCTGTAGTGCCATTGTAGATGTAGAAGCATTGAATTAGCTATAGCTACTGTGTAATCGATATCAGATCTTTGACTTCAACCACTCTCTGCAACTCCAATTTTATACTTGAATGGAACGGGGTTGACAGTTATAAGCGTAGAAAATCAAGCATTTGCCGATATGATATGATTTGATATAAAGTTTGAGAGAGTTTACTCAACACCAAACGACAAGATTAATCACATCGTTCTGAATTTTATAACAGTCTAAAAGGCGGATTATACGATCTTACCATCATCCGCGTATAATAAATACAGGCAGAAATCAAGTGTAGTTGAAATGTTATTTATAAAGAGAATAAACAGTAAAGAACTCAGGTGGCTGCCCTGAGGAATCCCAGATTGGAAAAAAAATCTATCTATGCTGTAACCGCTGATTTTAGCGAACTGTTTTTCTGTTTAATACGAAGACAACCACTGAAGAGGTTGAATTGGAAACCGAGTAGTTAAACAGTAGCAATTCCGTGGTGATCTCTGTCAAAAGGCTTTTGAAATCTGTGTAGATAATGTCGACTTGAAAACCATTCTCAATAGAATTCATGCAAAATTTGGTGAACAGAGTTAATTGTGAAGCTGTCGATCGACCTTGAACAAAGCCATGTTGACAATTGCAAATAGATTCCTTAATTGCGAAATATAATTTATCCTTGACAATAGCTTCAAATGATTTCGGTATAGACGAAAGCATAGAGATCGGTCTATAATTTTGAACAAGATTCTTAAGACCTGCCTTATAAAATTATTTATTCGCTGTTGTTTTTTTTTCTATATTTTTGTTAAACTTTGATTATTTGCCATTCTAAATTTGTTTATTATTAGGTTTTACGCGATACTCTAGATAAAATAGGAAAGATTTTAATATACTAGATAAATATGCCATCTTAAATTCATAAAAATGAGTAATGCATGTTTCGTGCTGAATTTAATTTTTGCCACTTTGAAAATACTAAATGAAGATGCCATTACCCCTAGTAGATGCTAAACTACTCTTCAGCCACATCAAGGCTTCTTTTATCGCCATCACACTAGCTTGGAACACACTACTATGACCTAGAAGACGGAAGAAATGCTTACGTTAAGCATTGTGGAGGAAACACCTCCTTCCACTCCACGTCTAGTTTCGGAGCCATCAGTATAAAAGAATATGAACTCTTCCACCCGTATTTCATCAGCCTCCCACCTTTGTCTCAAGAGGTGCGAGTGAGGAAGTTATTATCAAAATCACAAGTTGGGTGTAGTTGTCTACTGACGCCAATTAGTAGTGGTGATGGCTAATTTGCAGAAATTTTAATATCTGGGTTATTTCAGCGTTCAACTTTCACCACAGTAACGTTGGTTTCTTCCGGATCGGAAGCCGAAAGTTCTTCCTCGCAGAGCTTATACGAACTAAGGTGCTCGTCCTCCATCTAAACTTTAGGTCGTCTTCGCTAATGGAAAGACTAGCTATATGAGGAACTAAACTGGGTTCAGTAGTAGAGTCTTCCCACTCCGTGCCCATCATGAGCACTGTAGGAACGGGCTGTAGGACACTCTGCACCGCTTCCAATCGCTCCTTTTTATATACCTTCATTATGATGGCCACAATTTATGATGCTTCCAAGAGAACTAGGGACTCTTTGTTTGTTGAGTTAGCTTTAATCTCCTCCAGCTTTCCAAGCCTCAAATTGTGGCTTACGGATTTAAGTTGCAGGATGTCCAAAAGCAGTTTTTTAGCTAGATCCATAGTTGAGATATTCGAATTCTTAGGTTTTGGTTCTAGCGCTATCTCCGCCTCCCCTGTAATACCTACAACCCCAAAAATTAGCGTCCGTCTGAAATCAGCATCCATCTACAATCCATCTAAAAATTAGTTTTCTATCTTCAAGGGTTTGGAAGTTAATTCGCAATGAGCGTACACTTCGCAGCCTGGGCTGTAGCCTAGTTGGTAGCGTTTTGGTCTACAGTACGAAGGTCGTGAGATCAAGATCCGGTCGACGTATAATCTAGCTCACTGCCCGCTTGGGTATACTTGGTTACCTCAGTCTACGAAAATGAAAAATTGTTATGCGAAGGGCTAAAAACTCCTCCACAATAAATAAAGAAAATATGATAAGGAACCTGAAGATCAGAAGACGAAGGCTCGATTTAGGCTGTAGTGTCATTGTTGAAGAAGAAGAGCGTACGGTGGACAGCTGACGACGATAAATTCCTATAAAGGGCTAATTGGTACGCCATTAAAAGCTAAATTAGACGACAACGCTGGAACATCACGTTTAAGAGAAAGATGACATGCCTGTGTTTTAGCAGCGTTGAACTCTACTCGATTTTTCCTGCCCCATTCCAGGATTAAGCCGATGCCGGAGTCCATCGAACTGAATAACTCCCTGCGTTTGGAAGCAATTGATTGCTTGTGAGAATCCGCAGCAGAGTTAAATTCAAAGGTGTTATTTAAGGTACTGTCATCTGCAAAACTATGGATTGGATTGAGAGTAGAAGACAAAAGGTCATTAATGAATACTAAGAACAGATTAGGCAATAGGACAGAGCCCTGAGGAACACCAGAATTAGTTGGGAAAGAAGAAGAAGAAACGCCATCTAAAACGACTCGTATAGTACGTTCAGATAGGAAACTCTCAATCCATCGAATGAGGATGGCATCAAGGCCAATGGCCTCTAGCTTAACAAGGAGACATTCATGCCAAACTCTGTCGAAAGCTTTTGTAATGTCAAGAGCAAGAACTTGACCTTCGCCGTATTTGTGCAAGCAAGAGATCCAACGTTCTGTCAGGTAGAAGAGATCTCCCGTCGACCTTCCAGAATGGAAACCGTATTGGCGATCGTGGATAAGCTGCTTATCCTCGAGATAGTGAATTATTTTGCAATTGACAGCAGTTTCCTTCACTTTCGAGAGCACTGAAGTGATGGCTATCGGGCCGTAGTTAGCAGGGTTCGCTTTGCTTCCTTTCTTGGGAATTGGCTGAACATTCGCGACTTTCCACAATCGTGGAAAGCACTCAGAAGAGTAAGATAGATAAAAGAGATTACGAAGAAGTTTAGCCTGAGAAGAGCAGCACATTTTAAGGGTAATGAGAGGAATGCCGTCAGGGCCAGCGGACTTGTGAACATTGAGCTTTTGCAGGATCCTAGATATGAGACGCGTGCGGAAATGTAGCGGCGGCAGCGAAAAACCTGATGGGGTTTGGTTTGAAGGTGGTAGCGTTGAGTTTCTTGCGAAACTTACTGCCAATAGGTTGGCTTTCTCAACTGGATCAATAACGGTACGGTCGCCATCGACGAGTGGTGGTGTTGATGAAGAGATGAAATTATTATTGACCGTTTTGACAAAAGACCAGAAAGATCCTGAGCCTTTTGGACTCTGAAGGATCTTCCGCCGAAGTTTTTGGTCGTGATCAAATTTAACACGTTTAAGGATGGATTTGCAGGTATTTCTTGATGCATTATAAAGCTCTCTGTTAGCTGGAGTTGGAGTATTGAGAAAATTTTGAAACGATTGTGTCTTAGCCTCAATTGCCGTGAGATACTCATTTGTGAACCAAGAGTCCTTCGACGGCCGGATTATCTTTTGACTAGAAGGTATGTAGAGCCTCATACCTTTCAGGATGGTCTCGGTGACAAGTTTGCAGGCTTCATCGCAGTCATTGGAGTCAAAGCACAATTTCCAATTAAAGGCATTGAAGAACTCGTTCAGCGCCCCCCAATTCGCTCTTTTGAAATGCCAAACAGTTCTGCGAGGTGCCTTAACTGGCAGCGGTTTTAGTGCTGCAACAGGAAATTGTGCACGAATCAAGAAGTGATCCGTATTTCCAATTGGCGATGGGAATATTACAGAGAGAGTGTATTTCTCAGGTTGGCTAGTGAGAAATAGATCGAGGAGATTGGAAAATTGACCTGCAATTTCAGGTAAACGAATGGGCTCATTTACCAGCTGTGTTAGACCGTTTAATGAGGCAAAGAGCTCAATATCACGTCCCTCTTGGTCCGTGCAGGAGGAATACTGAAGCCAAGCAGTGTTGTGAACATTGAAATCGCCCGCGATAACGATTTCAGCGTCAGGGTGTGCAGTGTAAATGGACTGGATGGATTCAGACAAATCATCCAGCTCACAAGCTGTTTTAGCTGCATTCAATGCCGGGCTTCTATAAACGTAACAAAAGTACAGGATGTGCCCTTGGAGTTTTATCCAGATATAATTAAATTCCGGATTGGAGCAGGTACCCAAATACGGAACCAATTGGAAGGGCACTTCATCGCGGATGTAGAAAGCGATCCCCCGCTGGCAAAAAAAGCTGGGATAAGGTGATAACCGGGAACAGAATAAAACTGCTCACTTCCAGGTAGCACCTTGCACTCGCCAAGGTGGCTTTACAGTTTGGGTGTAAATGTACAGGGAGAGGTAGGCAGAGCTCAGTCCCCGAACGTTAGCTCAATGTGGATGAAATTTGCAAAAGAAAACTACTCAACCTGCCAATTTGTGAATGGTGAATTCGTGTAATGGTGGGAGGTGAGCTAATAGGTGTCAGTTATGACATTTCCGCCAGACTCTACTATAATGTGTCTCATTCGTCTTGCATGAAATAACCTCGAAATGTATGTATATCTGGGTCACCTCATTTTGCGAAAATGAAAATTCGTAGATAGTGAGTTGTGAAAAGTACTAATAACCATTCCCCCAAAACCAATATTTATTATGAAAGGTGAAGGGCATGGCCCAAATTGGGCTGTAATTGAATTAAAGAAAGAAAGAAAGAGGACAACAAATACCCTTATTTGTGGAATCACTAACTTGTAGGTTATGTTGAACTTTTGCAACATTTTCGGATTAACCTTTATCATTTTTCAACAGCAAACATAAAATTGATGTCCCAAATCGATAGTCTAGTTGAGGTTTGGGCTCGTTGCGGTCCGCGAACTCAATTCTTTAACTTGAGCAATTCGTTACTGTTGCTTTAATGAGATAATTTGCTATCTCTTGTTAATTTAAAGAAAATATTCACTCTAAACTTTACCTGCCAAAACTTTCTAAATTACTAAATTATTCTTTAATACCAGGGCATAATTCGAATAGCTAAGAACCTTATTATAACTCGACCATTAATATTTTACAACTTTTACTAGCTACGCAACGTATTATAAATTAAGTCATTTGTTTATTATTGCTCACATTTCGAGTCTGCGTATATAGTTAATAGAGCTATTAAAATACTAACAGAATTATTATAGTATTTTTATAGGCCTTTTCAAATCAAATTATCAGAGTTTGGATCAATAGCCAATAGCTAGGTAATAAAATGAAACCGCTCGGACCTCTAAAGCATAATACATGCGTATAAAATTTGAATTCGAGCACTCTGGTCGGATATTGCATTCAATTATTCGCAACAACATCATTTCAATGCTATTCCATCAATGGACATAGCATGGATAAATAGTTGAATTGATCTTTAGATAGGCCGGACAAATAAAAGGATTGCCATTGGGTTGATCTACCTTACAAAGATATATCTTGAGTTATATAGGTATTAAAGGTCTCGTTATAGTTATGACCCCTTCGGACAGCACTAACCATGTCCACAAAACATAGATAGTCATGGTAAGTACCATCATTTCATTCCATTATTATGGCAAAATTAAAATGATTTAAACCGACTTATATACATATATACGTATAAGCGAATACAGCTGCTAGGTATGGTAATCAATTCTGGCCCGAGATAGAGCAAATTTTAACTACGAAAAAATACGAATATCTAGATGAACGCAGATGTGCGTAGGTAGGACTCGTTTGTCGCCAGTTTTACTGAACTAAATCGATGCATTTTCCTCTTCGTTTCAGAAACAAATCGCCATCTAAAGGGAAACAGTCAGACCACAACTTTGATTTTATCCTAACTTATTTATAATATAAATGATAACTATCTTAGATAACGAAAGTGCCGGAATCTCTTCAAGTATATATTTTTCTCAACTAGTGTGATGCATATAATTTAGATTTTATATTTTATGAGATGGTAGTAATTTAGCAAGTTTATTTGATTGGGAAAAATTCAAATTGATTTGAAATTATGCAGTTAAATTATATTTTATTATAGTTGAGTTCATAGAATTTGACGTGGATTCGATAACCTTAATTAACAGCTCTCAAGTATTGGAATATATTTGAAAGTGTGTCTATTTTTATGACTGATAAATTTAAATTAATTTCTGTGCCGTAAATATAGATTAAGTGTGAATTATTCAGATTATAGAGCATTTTCATTTATTTATTTGTTTGGTTTAATTCATCAATAAATCGATTTTCGAGTCTCAATTTAGCCGTCATGCTAAAGTTTTTCACAGTGCAAGACCAGTTTTACTTTATTATTCTAATAATAAAGTATTCTGAACGACACAGAAAAAAAAAATTTGCTACCCTGAAATTTTTTTTTCGGGTTTCATGACTAAATTAGCCTAAGAATGCAAAAAAAAAATCCGTCCTGCCGTACGCCGTACATATGGACTCATATCTCCGAGACCGTTAAAGTTAGAATGTTCGTTTTTGGGCGGATTGTTGATTGGGTAAGTAAGTTCCATTATCCAAGTTTTGCGGAGTGTCAGGGGAAAGAAAGAGGAGGGGGGAGGGAAAGAGCCAAAATTTCACTTGCTAATATCTCCACCATGAATGCAGATAGGAAGCTGAAAATTAGAAGAGGTATGAAGAGGATTATAGGACAAAATCCAAAAATTAATTTAATTTTTTTATCCATTGGCGTCCAAATAGGGGGGGCTAAGAAGAAATTGTCAGCCAAATTTTTCGTTCAAATGATTATATCTTCAAAATTACTAATCACATAAAATTCATATTTTGGGACCACTAAGGTAGCATATAGACCTACTACAATCAGCTTAGAAAGAGGCTAATTATTGTAAGGGGGAGGGTGCAAAAAAACACTTAATTTTGAATATCTCAACCTTCTCTTAAGCTATGTAATTGAAACTTGAAATGTATACTAAGCTTTATTATCGAAATATAACAAAAATATAAAATGTGGACATAATAGTAGTGGGGGGAAATGGGGAGCATTTCAAAAATGGAGCACTTTCCAAAACTACAAATCATTATGTCTCAAAATTGAGTACAGATATCAAATCAAAAATTTGTCACATTATAGAGCTATATAATTTTTAATGTTGGTAAAAAATTTAAGTTGGCGGGTGTAAGGGGAGAGAAGTGGAAGACAAAAATGTTGAAAATTTTGAGTAATTTTTTTAGGACTCTGGTAAAAGATAGAAAGTCTAAATTTTGCACGTCGATACATCTATTTTTTATACATAGAAAAAAAATAACAATTTGTTCCAATGTTATGCACCGAAGTGGGGGTCTAACGTGCACAAGGTGTTTCATGTGTCATGAGAAAAACACATAAACTGAAAATTCTTGAATGAAATTTTAAGATAGAAACTTGAAAATTTGTTAAATGCACTTAAAAACATCCCTAAGAACTTGAATAACAAGTCGAATATCTTTAAAACTTCTACCCCCTCCCATACAAAATTATTTTTTCAACCATTTCTAAGAAATCAATTATCACCTAACTATTAAAACCTATCAATTTGAAATTTTGCACAAAAACTAACAAAAATATTTGACATGAAATTTTGTTAAAAGTTTTGAAATCGCGTTTGCCCTTCTACCCCCTCCCATACAAAAGTATGATTTCGACCAATTTAATTAAATCAACTAATAACCAACAAATTAAAAGGTACGAACTTGAAATTTTGTACGAGCACCTCACAAGAGAAAAGAAAGAAAATTGCGTCACAAATTTAACGATTCCCTTACCTGCTCTACCCCCTCCCATACAAAATTATTTTTTCGAGCATTTTTAAGAAATCAGTTATCAGCTAACTCTTAAAAGCTATCAATTTCAAATTTTGCATAAAAACTTATAAAAATAATTCAAATGAAGTTGCTTTAAAAGTTTTGCAATCACGCTTGCACTTCTACCCCCTCCCATACAAAAGAGTCATTTCGACCAATTTCATTGAATCAACTAATAATCAACTAATTAAGAGCTACGAACTTGAAATTTTGTACGAGCATACTACAAGAGAAAGTAAATAAAATTGCGTCATAAATTCTATTATTAATCTACCTCATCTACCCCCTCCCATACAAATGTTTGGTTTCGTGAATGTAAAATACACAGAATCTTATGAAAATTCTATGCAACTTCGTCTATGAAAGTAACATTCTGTACAGAGAATATTGGACGTGATTCAAGCAATCAATTAAAAAACTATTAACATCCACCCACTCTTACTATCACACCGCACCCCTCCCTCAAAAAAACTCAAACTTGCATAAATAAACGAACGAAATATTGATTATAAGTACTGGAGCTTTTGAACGTTTTCGCATATTGTTAAATTGACAATTATCCTGCCCAAGAAACCGCTTTCACTTAGTCTTCCCTAACCATTCTAACATGCATATTCGCGTTCCACTCATCCGCAACTTGTCCCAAGAAAAATAAAGTTTCGCCCGACTTGTTGGCAGTTTATTTAATTCTGTGTTACTGCAATTCTTTAAAAGCCACTATAAAATAAGTGAAAACGTGCTACTGGGTTACTAGCCTCATAATTTAAGAATGGAAGGGGGCAGCATGGCGCCTCTAGGACCAAAATAGCATAAAGATAAAGTTGGTGATAATAAAAATGAAAACTGCAACGCGATTTTGGAAAGCTTATGTGAATACGCTGATGAAATCGTCAAGTGTATTGTACCCCCAGTTAAATCCAAAAATCGTATTCCACCGTACAACATATGTCCGTTGGTATTAAACTAAAAGTGAATTCGACAAAAAAATATGATGCATTAACACAAGTCATAATAGATCAGAATATAGTTCTATTCTCACTATAATAAAGTGGATGGACCTAATAAAATTGTGCGGATTACACTCCATGGAGATCAATGTTCTTCAATCTTATCTCACTAACAAGGACGTGACAATCCTTGACATCATACCTTTTGATCTTAAGGCCAAGAGACTCAAAGAACAAGCGACGTATTTGATTTAGGGCTTAGGTTTAGGTTGTAGGAAGGTGGTTCCATAGAACCGCAATGCACTGAGCCATCTAGTTGAGCCCATTGTACTCCCATTATTTATTATAAGATGGAAGTCACTCCTCATGTTCTAACCACTTAGTTCGGTTTGCGAACCATAACAGGCTCGAATGTTGGACGTCTCTGAGGTCGTCTAGTTCTGAGAAGAATCTAGAGCCTAAACAAAGGAGGCGACTGTTGTAGATTTGCGAACAGTGACAAAGATAATGTTTGATAGATTCTTTGTCTTCCTCGCAACATCTGCAAAGGCTGTCGCTCGCAATCCACATCCACATGTATGCAGCTTTAGCAAGCAATGATCTGAACAATAGTTCGGATAGCTATAGCGACTACTTTAAAACTGCTGAGCAGTAATATTTCCATTCGGTTCTTCCCAAAAGGATTTGGCCGTTCTGCAGCTGTCCAGCTGCCACCACCCCGCCAAGAAAGAATCCAAAACAGTTTGTTTGAAGCTGGTCTTCAGCACTGTTGGTGCTACATCAACTGACTTTCTAGTGTAACTGATGTTTGCCATGCAAGCGTGTCACCTACCTCGTTACCTAGCAGGTCGCTATGACCCGATATCCAAATCAGGAAAACTTCCATTATGGCCACTAGGCGATTCAAATTGTAACTACAAATGGACACTAGTTCAGACGTATTTCTGTAAGATTAGAGTGCCAGAAGCACAGCCCTGCTGTCCGAGAAAATTTAACGATTTCCTAGACTGTTCTGCATATCACGAATAGTTTTTGTATATCCGTTAATGGCTGAAGATGAAAAGAAGTGTGGATGTCGAGGTCGTGGAAATAAATCCCTGCACCTATCCCCTGGTAAGTTTAAGATCCGTCCGCATAGAGATAAGGACCTGTACAGGCGCTGAATATCGTGTTTGTTGTCCATTCGCTTCGGAAACTTAATGTGAAACTTCCGTTTCTCAACCTGCGGTTGGTTCATGCAATCATACTCGCAGTCTAAAAGGGAGTTTGCGCCTCTGATGACGTTTAAAATTTTACCATGACCAATTTGTGGCGCTGACCACGAATTAGTGGTTTATAATCTAATGGCAGCTAGGCCCGCTGCTTGTTTTATGAAAATATCAAGTGGAGGTAGTGAGAGAATTACCTCCAGGGCTGCAGTTGGTGTGGTTCTAAGGGTACCTGTTATGCACAGAAATGCCATCCGTTGGATTAGCTGTAAAGGTGCTAGGTTAGTTTTTAGTACCATCGCTGGCCACCACACCAGCACGCCATAGCAGATAATTGGTCTAACGATACTGGTATACGTCCAGTGAATGAGGTGCGGCTTAAGGCCACATATCAAACAAAATGTTCGTTTGTGGACAGAGCCTTTTCTTGTCTCGTTACCCATTCGTACGACGATTTTTTGAGAGCGAAGAAGCGTATTTGATTTACTTTGCACATAAATCAATTAAACTTTCCGACCTACGCTCAGTGGAACTATTATCGTCGAAAATATACTTATTTAAAATGGATTTTCGATTATTTACGAGAAATAAGTCCAATTTTATTCTTTGTGGTGACCGAAATGCCAAGCATATGCACCGGAACTGTCCCAAAGAGAACATAACGGGTATTGAATAAAATAAAATAACCAAGATCAATCTTGTCTCCCAACAGAGCCTACCTTCTATTCCAACCGGGGTCACCCCTCTACTATTGATATTGTCATCAGTAATACATCTAATCTCTGCCAATTTCTCACATTACAATAGTTTTCGTAACCACACTTACCTTATGAGTTCTACATAAATTATCATTATGAGCTTGCCGTTCATTTTACCAATGCCCCATGCTTTAGCAAAACAAACTGGCTAAAGTTCCAAAGATTATTTAGCAGCTCCATAGACCTCACTAATCTCAATTTTAGTAACTAACAGTGATATAGATAGAATTGTTCAGTCCTTCACCACAAACATTCTTGAATAGCCGATAGATGTGCACCTAAAATCGAAGTAAAAGGTAACTCTATTGCCTTACACGAATTCACCAAGTCTCTTGTAACTGCAAGAAACTCATTGCTGACAAATTTCATTCTGCCCGTCTTATATTTCGAAACCTTGACAATCGTATCACAGAAGAATCGGTGAAACAGAAAGTTTTTGAACTTTATACTATGTTACCTAGCTTCGGGCCAAGTCAGTTCTGTAAACCGAAGGATATTAAAGGCATCATTAAACGTCTTGAGGTAAAGGTGAAGAGGCTGATCACCTTGCAAAAGACGCATTAAGATTAAGTGAAATTGTGCGGTTTGTATGGGAGGTGGCAGAAGTTTTTCAGAAATAACTAAAAACCTCATGCTTTTGACTTATTTAAAATTGCAGATCAGTAGCATTCATACTCAATCGACTTTTTGTAAAGTTGTGAAATTGTAACAAATTGTATGAGAGGGGTAGAAGGAGTGACACTAATCGTCTAATTTTTCTTAGTCTCACTAATAATTCTAAGGAAATATTTAGTGCACAATTTCAGCTCGATCAATTTTATACGTGCTTAGTAAATTTGTTTATAGTATTTCATTAAAAAATGCAGTTTGTATGGAAGGTGGTGGAAAGAAGGTGGACTCAAATAACTTTTATACAGTAGATTTAAATCATCATAAAGGTAATATATTCAATAATTTCAGGTCAATAGCAATCATACTTTTCGAACAAATCCGTTTATTGCCATATTGCGAAATTGTGTCATTTTTTCATAGGAGGGGGGTAGCAGGGGTAAAGCTAATCGTCTAGTTTTTTTTTGGTTTTCATTTTAATTCCAAATAAATATTTAGTACACAATTTCAGATCGATAAATTTTATAGGCACTGAGTAAATTGGCTTAGACCATTTTATGAAAAAGTGCGGTTTATATGGGAGATGGTGGAAGGATACAAATAGTTTTTATGTAGTAGAAGGAAATAATCATAGAAGTAATACATTCCGAATTCCAGATCAATACAATTTATACTTTTTGAGCAAATCCGTTTATTGCCAAATTGCGAAATTGTGTAATTTTGTATGGGATGGGGTAGAAGGAGTGGAGCAATTTTGCCTGTTCACGAACTTGATCTTAGTTTTCGCCAAAAAAGACGTGTACAAAATTTCTGCTCTCTAGCTCAAAGCGTTCTCAAGCTAGAGAGAACACAGGCGGACGGACGGACGAACGGACGGAAAGACGGACGGAGATTCTTTTTGGGATTTTTGAGTGATTAGATGAGCTTCTGTATCAATAATTTTTTTCTCCAAGCCTTATATCTTCGCGCTACAAACGATGTGGCTAACTTATAATACTCTCAGATTTCAACTAGAGTATAAAAAGCCTTGTTTCACTGAGTGCTATATACGATTGCTCCCTTAAATTAGGCTACTTTCTCAACAACTGGAAATCGGCACTAGTTATTCCCACCTTTAAGGCAGCAAATAATTTTGCTGATGCAGGGAGCTATCGACCAATAAGTCTGCTGTCTTCACTGAGTAAAGATTTCGGAAAAAAATATTAGAGAGAATTCACAACTACATCGAAGCCAATCATATTATGCCTGACCACCAGTTTCGACTGGGTCACTCAACGAATCACCACTATTTAGCTTTATGGAAAATTTCCTAAACAACAAAAAATCCATTGGAACGGTTATTGAGAAGGCTTTCGACTCTATGTGGCACGACGGAGTTCTTTATAAGCTTATTAGTCAATCTTTCCCTGTCTACTTAGTGCATCATTCACAATCATTTAAGAATAGAACCTTCCAGGTAGTGGACAAATGAAGTCGAATACCTTGACATATTTTTTTTTAAAGGTTCATCTTCCACGAACATATTTCCTATGCAACATCCAAACTGATCAAGGCGATCCGGATCTTAATATCTAGGAAATTAAAGCTTTCCGTTGAAAATACTGCTGTTAACTAAATCAGTTATGAGGCTTGTATTATTACATAGCGCACCGATCTGGTAAAGTTGCGCTGCTATCCACAAGAAAAAACTTCAAATAATTCAAAATAAATGGCTCAAAATAATCCTCGATAAACCTTGGCACTTCTCCACTTCACTACTTCATAAGATCGCACAAACCCCTGTAATAGAATTAAGCTTATTAAAATTAACCGCAAAGTTCAAGGAAAAATGTCAATTTTCAGAAATTCTCCTGATTCATTCAATCACTATACACAAGTTGAATGAAAATGAAATCTCACGTTAGGTAGATTTTAAGTCATCCCTAGTTTTAAGTTTTATTTATATCTATCAGATAATAAGGTTTTTTGCTTTCGGTTCTCGTTAACATAAAATAAATTTAGCCAATAACTATCATTAAAATTTGAAAAGATGTTAAGTCTAAACACTGTATCAAATTCGCTCAGATTAAGTACTTTTATAAACAATAGATTCAATAAATAAATAAATAAAATCGATTTTCGATTAAGAAATAGATCTCTTGCACAAGGTGCGATTCTGACCGGCGTCATTAATCTGTTGCCAGGACTTGCTTATTCCTTTGGCTTGATTTTCAACTGCTTGATTCCATGTCCAGCGTGGTCAACCAAACCGACGTCTTTTTTTTAGAGCTATTTTGTTCTGTCTTCTTCAATATGGGACCGGTCAACTGCCACTCTCGCCTTAGAATCTCAATGTTTATGTCGAGCTTTCCAGTTGTACTCCAAAGTTCCACATTGGAAATGACGTCAGCCCAGATCATCCCTAAAATCCGTCAGAGACATTGATTTGCGAAAGTTTGCAGTTTCTTGGCAAAACTTTTGGTTAGCTTCAATGTGGTATACCCATACAATAGTACGGATTTAACGTATGCGTGAAACTCTCGCAGTTTCATTTGGAGAGGGATATTTTTTAACCTCCAGAAAGGTGAAAGGATACCGAAGACTCAACGAGCTTTATTAAACGAGCCTTTACATTTAACAATTACTTGAAATCGCTCACCTCTTCCACATCTCGTTCGTGCAGGTGAATCGGAGTGCTTGTACTCGCATCCGTGTTTAAGTGCTCGGTTTTATTTTCAGTTTTTCCACTTTACACTTGGAATGCAAAACGCGGACATTTGACTATAAGTTGAAATGGCTATACCTAGCGTTACATACCATCTACACAATCGAGATGACTTAAGATGTCAAAAAACTTTCAAAAAGACCTTGAACTCGCTGTAAGACACGACATCTTGCATCTTTGTGAGATTCTTGAATTATTCCTATAATCTGATATGTTTCTCCTATGCTGTTAAAAGTCTCACCGAAGTTGACATTCATGAGATGTTCTAGCGAGTCCATTTCAACGAACTGTTACAATATCATCAGTACAGTATTTCTATTGTAGGCAAATGAGAACCCATAAGGGCATCCAGCTTGATAAAATTAGAGAGCTCTCCCTACAGTATCATCAAAACCCCATCCAATTGTCACAATAAACTAGATCACCCTCCACCGATATTTTAATTCAGACGCTCTCTTTTAATTGATCCGGTTAATAAAGTTAACTTATTGCAGTAAGTTTCGCGAGAAAATCTACACAACGATTTTCAAATCAAACCACTCTGGTCGCATAACCATCTGATTTTTCTCTGCCTCCGCTACATTTTCGTACACGTCTCATATCCAGGAGCCTGAAAACTCAATAATACCAAGTCCGCTGGTTGTAATTTACCCTATTTACCATTAAAATGAGCTTCTTCTCTCTGGCCAAACCACTTCGCAATCTTTTTCATCTTGCTTATTCTTATGGGTACTTTCCATGATTGTGGAAAGTTGCAAATGTTCCGTCAATTCCCAAGAAATGAAGCAAAACGAACCCCACTAAGTTCCACCTAATAGCCATTACCTCAGTGCTCACGAAAGTAATGGAAACTGCTGTCAATCGCAAAATCGCACAATATCTCAACGATAAACAGCTTATCCACGATCGCCAATATGGTTTCCGTTCTGGAAGGTCAACAGGAGATCTCTTGGTCTACCTAATGGAACGTTGGAACACTTGATTGTATAAATACGGCGAATTTGAAGCTCTTGCGCGTGACATTGCAAAAGCTTTTTACAGAATATATCCCTGTTATGCTAATGGCTATTGGTCTTGACTTTACCTTCATTCGGTGAATTCAAAGTTTCCGAATGCACTATACGAGTAGTATTAGATGGCGTTACTTCTTCCCCCTTCCCAATCAACTCCAGTGTCCCTCAGGATTTCGTCTTATCGTCTCTGTTCTTGGAAGTTATTAACAACGTTTTGTCTTCTACTCTCAATCCAATCCATAGTTTCGCAGATAACAGCACTTTAGATAATAATATGTGAATTTGACCCTGCTGCGGTATTTCACAAGGAATCTTTTGTTTACAAAAGCAGGGAGTTATTGGCTTCGCTGAGTCCGACATCGGCTTAATCCTGGAATGGAGCAGAAAAAGTAGAGTAGAGATCAATGTCGGTAAAACACAGCCCTGTTATCTTTTCCTTGAAAGTGATATTCGTCGTTGTCTATTTTGCATTTAATGGAGTATAACTTTGTTCTTCCGATGATTTTATCCTATTAGGCGTAAGGATAAATATCTGCCCCGTTTGGAGCAAACACATCTCTGATGTTGTCCTTAATGCCTCTAAATGCCTAACGAAGAATGCGTAAATGCCAAAAATACTTTACGGATCACCGCTTTAACATCTACAAGCCTATTCGGCATGGATTGAGTACAATTCGCGTCTTTGGGCTGGAGCACCTAAAACACACTTTGCGTTGCTTGATCCAATATAAAAACATGCGTTTCGACTACTTGGAAATGATACTGTTGCAGAAATTGTAAGACAGAATTTAAAAATACCACAACTTTGTTTCTCTTTTTTTTATTATTATTTATTATTTACATGAATTATAATGTAGGTACCACCGAGCTCGAGTTCCTGCCGCGAATCTGTAAATAATAAAAAGCAAGGGTGAGCAACTTGGTGAACTGCACTGCAGTCTTCAAACTATTACTAGACACAAATTATATTGGAGTCGTTTATTCCTAACGGGGACGAGCGTGGATGACAAGGAAAAGTACCGCACAAGTCATCCCGCCCCGACCGACCGTCATCAGCAAGCCGAGCGTACAATGATACAAGGAGAAATAACACACAATGTATCCCGTTCTTGATGGTCATGTGGATTTTCATTTTGTTACTAAAAATCTGGAGACGAGCGTGCAATGGCATCAAGGGAAATAAAACACAAGATAACCTGTCCCAAATCCGTGAATATCAAGCCGAGTGTACAATGACATAAAGGGAAATAGCGCGCAATGTGTCTGCCCCGTTCTTGATATCCTTACGAATTGTCACGCAATGGCGTTAGGGGAATACACGCACACACAAAACGCCCGCTTCGTACAATTCGAAAAACCTCTGTACAAAGACGCACTTTTTGCGCCACAGTATTGAGGGAAAATAACGCAACCTCAATACAAAACAGAAGCAATGATTTAACAAAACAACGCAATCGCACAACGAAATAATGAATCATCTGTTTCAACATAGTCAAATTCTCAATGCTTTGAATGAAAAATATGCAACAAATAGCTGCCCAAAACTCAACGAAAAACTCTATCGATTAGTAAACCAAATTATTGCTCACTATTCAATATGAAAATTTAAATAAACTACTAGACTACTAGAAACCAAATTAAGCGCTCAGTGAGTATTTATCCCCAATGCGTACTACACCATAACTTTGTACTGCACTTCACACTAAACCTCCCAACATTAATAACAGTGATCAACTGAAGTCGAGATGTACATCGGTAAAATCGACATGTCCTACTAACACATTCAAATGTAATTTCTTATGTATTTCACACTTCATTTATTTCATCTTTTCATAACCATTCTCATAAGCCCATTCATACTTAAGGATCAACGGGAAAATCCAAAACATTCCATCCTTTAAAAACAATTATACATTTACAGTCTGTTCTATAACCTTCCGTCATAAAACCAGTCATACGTAAGTATCTTCGGGGAAAACCCAACAACATACTGTTCTAATTAAGCAGACTTACAAAATTTCGGAGTTATCAGCATTTACTATCGCTACTTCCATTGTAAATGTAGTGCGGAACTGAGCTCACTCATTCCTCCACTTAACACTTTTTTCCCGAAATACTCGACAAGCTAAATATGCGCACGAGTATACCATCAAACCTATTCGTACACCAATGGGCCCAATCCTCAAGGAAGACGTCGGGTTGGTTGACCATGTAACACATGGAAGCGAGCAGTTGAGCAGGAGGCCAGAGGAATAAACAAGTCCTGGCAACAGCTTAAGACCGATGCTCAGAATCGCGCATTGTGGAAGAGAGTTGTTTCTGTCATATGCCCCTATAGGGAGTCTTAACAGGAATTTGATTGATTGACATATCATTTAGCCAGCCTGCTCTACCGGTAAAACTAATGGTCTCTATTGGTTCAAGAGACCAGAGATCTTTCAGCTCGGCGAAGAAGTCCTCTCCGAGAATTTGACTTCGAATTGTTCAGAGACATATGCACTAACAGAGAAAATGCTCTACGGTCTCATCCTCTTCACCATAGCTTCGCAAAAGTCATCAGTTGCGTGGCGAAGTCATCAAACGTGTTTTCTAATAACGATCAGTAGAGAATTTCTGTCCAGTCTCAATGTTGAGGCTTCCGTGGCGTAGTGGGCAGCGTGCTTGCTTCTCAGTCAATAGGTCGTGGGTTCGATTCCCACTCCAGACGGGATTTTTTTAAGCGCAAATTTTTCAGTTGCTACTGGTGATAAAAAATTATTCGCAATAAAATGGGGAAACGGTGCAAAAATGAAACAGTTCCACTTCAAGAAGGCCTAGATACTCAGTAGATGGTTTCTGTTCGCTTTCTATCATTCAGTCCCCCATAATATCTGCAAATATTTGTCAGTAAGCAGCCAGTACAACTGAGCAATTACCAGCTTCTCCACTCGCTACGGTCGTTTTCACTCCCCTTCCCCAACCTCCCCAATCCCATTCCTTCCCTCCATGACTGTGTTTGTGCATTGCACATAAAGGCCGAAATTGCCTAAAACACAGGTCATTGTGTAAAAAAAAAAAAAATATTTTAGTCTCCATCAAACGTGTTACACGAGTCGCTTTGTAAGCAATTGAGATTTTCCCTTACTCACACTTTTTTGACGTTGATTATCTTAAAGACTCTCAAGGCAATATAGTTCGTTTCCTCTATGGTGGCAGCAGCAAATCCGTTTCTAGCCAGCCTGTCCGACATTTTGTTTCCAGGTAAATCCCGATGACCCGAAACCCAATAAAGTTGCAAAGTGCAGCTTTTCACCAATTCTTCAAACATGTCAAGCAAGCAAGAGTTGCAGCTATATGCGGAGAGAGCCTTAAGTGCAGCTTGGCTGTCCGAGTAAGAAATAACTCGCTTACCGTTTACTCTTTCACGCAAGTTGAGTTTCGCCTATTTCGCAATAGCCATTACCTCCGATTGTAAGACTGTGGCATATTCTAGTAGATGCCTAGAGTTTTGCAGATCGAAGCTTTCAGAAATTATGCCATAACCTAATCCCTCTTCCATTTTTGAAACATCAATAAATATCATAATCTCCGTTGCTGTTTGTCACGTAGAGTGACTCATCGTGCTGCAGAAAGTGCATCTTTGATAGAATTATATCGGAACAATCGTGTAGGGAAGAAGTTTTCCTTTTCATACGAACCTGAATGGTAGCATGAGATTTTCTTAAATTGGTCCGAAGCCAAAATTTCAAGTCCCACAGCCATAATACCTGCTTTCTACAGAATTACATTATTCAGCGGAAGAAGACCCAAAATGACTTCGAGTTCTGCGGTGGGCGTTGTACGCAATGCCTCCGTTATGCTTATACAGGCAATTCTCTAAGTGCGACTCAATTGTATTCGGTCTTTTTATCTTTAGGTTCAAAACTCAATAAATTTCACTAAATTTGAACCTTAGTAATAAAAAAATTTCGACCACCTAAATCATCCAAGACTTTACTCATTGATATCAAATTGATCTTACTCGGCCCTCGTCACACAGTTCGCCTGAACCACGAGCTCTTCTAAAACAAAACATTGTTTAATGATCTCGGATACGACCAACATTAGGACCTTCAGATCGGAAATGTGTTACCTGACGCTCCCTAACAACCCATTGTAATCGTTCGTTCGATCATCGATCCAACTCTACAAGCACAGATTAGATAAGAAACATACACATATAGGATATCGAATAGGAAATCTGCGGTGAACTTGAGCATAGTGATCAAGAAGCACTGAGGATCACTAAGAAAGTGACCGCCACACACATGGAACAATTTTTATGGTTCGAACAGGAATATCAGCTAAATAGGACATAAATTCTATATGGTGGGATCTTTAAGAAGGTTCCGATACTTAACTTCTTCTTCTTCAAAAAAAAAGCAACATAAGACGATAAAGCAGAAGTAGCTAAAGAAGACGCGGCCCGGTTCGGTTAAATCAACCGACGGAATAAACGCGGTAGCATAAAGTGCAAAGTTACTCGTTTAAGTTTATGTAGTTCGTCGCCTGAACAAGAAGTCTTTGGTTTTGCGCATAAAACCGTCCTCTTGTCGTCATCTTCATGAGCTTCTTGTTACCATCTTGTTGGAGGTTCGTTTTTTCTACACCAGATTTGTACACCACACTTGCTTCTTTCTCTTGTATTGTTCGGACTTTTGTCTTATGGAGATGCCTACAATTTTTTTCTTTATGTTTTGCGTTATTATTATTCAACGGAATCGTGTTTTTAGCATGTCTCTTCAAGAGGTATCGCTCTTGATGAACATATCTATGGTAAAAAACAACAATATTTACTATTTTCATGATGGTTTTTGTATTAGGTAGTTTGTTTCTGGTTTTGTAGTTTTGATTTGAGTCTGATAAATGATTTTGAATTTAAGGCAGATAGCTATGTGAGCAGAGTGGTATCCTACATTTTGAGAAGTCTATTAGCTTTAAATGACCTGAAAAAAAAAAATTTGAAATAAATGTGACAAAAAATTATTGTGGCGGCATGGGTATGATGAGTTTATCCTACTAGGCGTAAAGTTAAATAACCACCTTCATTGGAGCAATTTTGACGTGGTTAAATTCTCCCTTCGAGTCTTGAGAGGCACCTAAGGCAACCTCTTTATAATGAAAAGCTTTTTCTATGGTGTCTGACGTCACCTGTAAAGCAGTATCAGTAGACCGACCTTCCGTGTAGGCATCTGACCGAGAGAGTCAGATTTGCACCTAGGTAGCTGTCCATCAATCTTTCCAGGCATTTATGAAGGTTCGGAATGCCTTCGGAATATTATGAGATGCTCATCCTAGTTTAGGTATGAAAACCATCTTAACATCTTGCAATAACTTCGGTATGGGGCAAAGACAGCAGCATGCTTTATATATGTATGTCCACCAGGATTTGAATTATTGTTTCATCCTCACGCTGGATCGTAGTTGTAAAGACTTCGCTCAGTCCTGGTGACCTGTAAGGTTTGAAAAAACTTAAATGGGGAAATGCGTTTGCATTGAAAGTTCAAAGGAGTCGCCGCTAAACTCCGTCCAGGAACCATCACCTTTATCCAATAATTCGGGCTGACATGGGTCCTTGCAATATCGTTGACGTTATTGATTTCTTCATAGAATCTCTTCCACGAATTCCGTCTTAGCTTAACAACGGTCTACCCATTAACCCCAGAGCTGATCATTTTTTCGGCTTAATGCCAACGAAAACATCGGGAAAACAAATTATAAACTTGGTAAGATCCAGAGCCACTATGGGTAAAAGCTGGAGCTGGCATCAAAGAACGTGGCACAAATCTACATCTCAATGTTGCTCAATTTTGCGCTTATAATGTTTCAAATAGTTTTATCAGTTTTTATGTTCTATCCCGAAAAAAGTCTTCATGGTTTGAGTTTTTAATAAAAAATTTTCACGAAAGAGTCATACATATTGGCCGAATGATGCAACTTGTTTCACCTAATAGGGTTGAGAACATTACCTAACAATTTCTAGTCTTACTATATTTTTAGTAATAAAGAATTGTGATCGACTTGGAAAAAAATTTGCTGAAATTTTATTTTTTTGCGTTTCAGCCTCAAAATACAAAAAAAATCCATCTGTGTGTACGACATACGCTGTCCGCCGTACGTGTTCGCTGAACGCACATTAACTCCCCAACTATTCAAGATAGAAAGTAAATTTTAGGTGAATTGTAGATGGCAGCAGATCTCACGCGAACACCCATTTTAGGGGGTATAAGGCTTAAGGGGGAGGCGGCAGGAGCGCTAAAACCGAATACTAAGAATTCGAATATCTCAACCATAGCTCAGAAGCTGGAATGGTCGAATATCTTCAAATCTTTTACCCCCTCCCATACACAATTATTTCTTCAACCATTTATAAGAATTCAACTATTACAAACTATTAATTTGAAATTTTGAGCAAAAACTTCTAAAAATAGTGGAAACAAAATTGCGCCAAAAGTGTTGAGATCGCGTCTGCCATTCTACCCCCTCCCATACAAAAATATGATTTTGACCAATTTACTTTAATATTTTAATAATAAAGTATTGTGATCGACTTGGGAAAAAAAAAATTTGCTACCCTCAAAATTTTTTTTTTCCGCGTTTCATGACTAAAATAGGCTGAAAATACAAAAAAAAAATTCGTCTGTCTGTACGCCGCACGCCGACGTGTACGCTCAGCGCACATTAACTCCCAAACCCTTCAAGATAGAAAGTTCATATTTAGAGAGATTGTAGGTAGTTGCGGATCTCTGGCGGATACCCATTTTGGGGGATGTACGGGTTCAGGGGGAGGCAGGGGAGCGCTTAAACCGAAAAATACAAATACAAATATCGCAACCATGGTTACAGCTAGGAAACTAAAAATCAACATACATATAGAAGAGTTTGTAGAACAACTTTTAAAAATAATTTAATTTTTTTATCCATTGGGGTGCGAAAAGTGGGGGCTAAGAACCAATTGTCGGACGGATTTTTTTTCAAATGATTATATCTTTCGAAATTACTTTCCATAAAAAATTGATATTTTCATACCATTAAGATGGCATCAAGATCTACTAGAATCAGTTTAGATAGAAGCTAATTATTGTAAGGGGGAGGGTCAGGGGGGGTGCAACGAAAAACACTTAAAAATTAATATCTCGACTTTCTCTTAAGCTATGTAATTGAAACTTGAAATGTATACTAAGATTTACTAGCGACATATGAAAAAATATAACATATGGACATAATAGTAGTGGGGGGAAATGGGGAGCATTTCAAAAATAGCGCACTTTCCAAAACTACAAATCACCAAATCTCAAAATTGAGTACAGTTATCAAATCAAAAATTTATCAGATTGTAAAGCTATATGGTCTTTGAGCTTGGTAAAAAATTTAAGTTGGGGGGTGTAAGGGGAGGGAGGTGGAAAGTGAAAATGTTGAAAATTTTGAGTGATTTTTTTATGGCTCTGGTAAAAGATACAAATTTTAAATTTTGCACATCGACACATCTATTTAATGTACACAGAAAGAAAATAATAAATTGTTCCAAAATTGTTATGCACCGAAGTGGGGGTCTAACGTGCACAAAGTATTTCATGTGCAATGAAGAAAACACATAAACTGAAAATTTTTGAATGAAATTTTTAGGTAGAAACTTGAGTATTTGCGAAATGCATTTAAAATAAATCTCTAAGAGTTTGAAATATTAACTGGTCGAATAACTTCAAAACTTCTATCCCCTCCCATACAAAATTATTTTTTTGACCATTTTTAAGAAATCAATTATCACCTAACTATTAAATGCTATCAATATAAAATTTTGTACAAGAACTTACAAAAATAGTTGAAATAAAATTACGTTAAAAGTTTTGAGATCGCACTTGCTCTTCTACCCCCTCCCATACAAATGTTTGGTTTCGTGAATTTAAAATACAGCGAATCCAATGAAAATTTTATGCAACTTCGTCTATGAAACTGACATTCTATACAAAGAATATTGGATTTGATTCAAGCAATCAATTAAAAAAATATTAATATCCATCCACCCTTACTCCCCCCTCCCTTCATGAAAACTCAAACTTGCATAAATAAATGAATGAAATATGGAGCTTTTGAATGTTTCCGGAAAGTGTTAAATTGAGAACTACCCTGCCCAAGAAGCTTCTTTCACTTAGTCTTCCCTAACCACTCTAACCTGCACATTGACTTTCTACGCATGCGCATTTTGTCCCAAAAATAATAAAGTTTCGCCCAACTTGTTGGCAGTTTATTTATTAAATCAACTAATTACCAACGAATTAAATGCTACTGACTTGAAATTTTGTATGAGCACCTTACAAAAGAAACAAAATAAAACTGACTCATAAATTTTGCGATTCTTTACCTCCTATAAAGAATTATTAACATCCACCCAGCCGTTGCTATCCCTCCTCCCCTCATAAAAACTCAAACTTGCGTAAACGAATGAAATATTGATTATGTGTACTCGAACTATTGATCGTATTCGCAATTAAGTATTAAACTGACACCAGCCCTGCCAAAGACAACTCTTCCACTTAGTCTCTCCTAACTACTCTAACCTGAATATTGACTTTTCACGCATCTTCAACTTGTCCCAAGAATGATTGAGTTGCGACCGACTTGTAAATTGGACATATAACGCTTTTCCGCCAGTCGTCAGGTATGATTTGCTCTTTCTAAATTTTGCATATCATGTTGTGCAGTACTTCAGCGACACAGTTTTCACCGTTTTTCAGAAGTTCAACTGGTATTTCGTCAATTCCCTGCGCTTTGTTTCGTTTTTGGTCTCATAGGACTGCTTTGATTTCAGCGTGGGTGGTGTCGATGATGGTTCTTCTTCATCAGCTGAGGTGTCAATTTAAATGTTGTCTGTAGTGATAGATGCTAATGAGGTGGGATTGAGAAGATGTTCAAAGTAGGATGCCCACCTCCTTTTGATTTCTTGTGCCTCGCTGATAATGTTGCCCTCTGTGTCTTTGGAGTATATCCTTTTTTTAAGACTTTTGCTATTGCGTATGCGTCCCGCGTTTTATTTTGTCTCATATCGTCGTCCATTTTTTGTATCTTGTCATTATGGTACTTACTTTGTTCTCGCCTGCAGGCCTTTTTCGCATATCGCCTAAGCTCGTCATATCTTTCTTTTTGGCTCGTGTAGGTCGTTCAGTAAATATTTTGTAAGCCTCGTTCTTTCTGTCTATTGCACCGCGGCATTCTTGGTCAAACCAATCATTATTTTTTCGCCGTGCTTGATATCCTAACACCTCTTCTGCGGAGGATTTGATGTCGTCTCAACTGGCATATTTTGGATGTTTTCATATATTGGTGTCCGTTGATTATTTCATGTTGGCATGTAAGCCTCCGCCAACGTTTCGTCTTTAAGCTTGTCGACATTTCGAATATCCACGACAAGCTATTCGGCATCGGTACTTAGCTCTGATTAGATAGTGATCAGAGTCATAATTCGCACCGCGGAGGGTTCGTACATCAAGTATGCTGGAAGCAGCCCTTTTCTTAATCAGAACGTGGTCTATTTGGACGAAGGTGTGACCATCAGGTGATGCCCACTTTCGTTTGTGAATATCGCGATGTGGGAAGCACGTAGAACTTACAATCATATTTTGCTACTTGCGAAATCAATAAGACGTTGGCCATTGTCGTTGGTTATATCATGGAGGCGGTGCTCTCCTGTTGTTCCTCTATTCGCCTCCTCCTTTCCGACTTTTGCATTAAAATCCCCTAAGACAATTTTTAGGTTATTCGAGGGCAGTGAATCATAAACTGTCTCAAGGGTGGCATAAAATTCGTCTTTGGTTATATCGTCCTTGTTTTCAGTTGGTGCGTGGACGTTGATCAACCAAGTGTTAAAAAATTTAGTTTTTATTCGGATTGCACACCATCTTCCACTTACTGGTTTGAAACTCGTGACTTGCTGACAAAATTTTTTGTCAACGACAAAAGCGGCTCCAAACTCTCTGCTTCCCGACAATTTTCCACTTGGATAGATTGTGTGTGATCTCATGTCCATGATTTCGTTACCAAACCTTTTCGTTTCTTGGATGGCAGTTATGTTGATATTGAGTTTCGCCACTTCTTCGAGGAACTCTTTCAGAGCGCCTGTCCTAAATAAGGATCAAACATTCCAAGATCCAATAGAGTAGTCCATTTTTCGTTTGCGGGGTCGTTGCTGTTGAGTCCATCCGTTCCGAGGCTGTTCTTCAGGCTTCTGAACAGAGATTTTTTTTTCCGGTGATGAGTTGTCGACGCCTCGCCCAACCCCTGACCTGGAAGACCGGTCCTACTGATTTGTTACACCCTAGTAGAAAAAGGGTGGGAGTTTTCAGCTAAATATGACAAGCTGGAGTTCTCACAGCTATGCTGCGAGTCCAACTATGTCATACTTTTGCCTATTGCACTGGTGTTACTGGCCCTTCTGGTTAACTCCATATTTCCTCCTCCTTTCTCAACCGGGCTTGGGGCCGTCTATGGCGGAGTTTTCATTATCACTTAGTAACATATAATGATAACTCTGGATAATTCGCGTTATGGTTAAATTAAAAATATCCCAATTTATCACATAAAACTCCTTCTTTTCTCACACGAAATCCAATTAAAATTGATGAATTAATCGAAATTCAACTAATTTACAATGAATTCTTAATGTACAAATTTTGCAATAAATAAATCATGTCACTTACAAATCATAAATCATTGAAATATCGTATTTATTTCAAATTGGCCGAACATTGTTACCATTTATAAACAGTCATTTCGAAAATTGTTTCTACTGAACTCCTACATGTTTGGCCGGAAGATAAAGAAATGCTGTCAACTTGAAAAGACTGCCAATTAATTTGTTCCCTTTTTGTAGAAAATACCTTAAGGAGGTTGTTTGCAATATTATTTTATTTTCTTTCTGTGTAAATATGGGCAAAATACGCATGAGAAATGAATGTCGACATGAAGTTCGACAAGTAAGTGAGAGATAAAAAAAATATTTCTGTTTGTATGCGTGTTTGGGATAAATGTGTTTCGAAAATTTATTTGATGTTGTGTCTAAATTGCATCATAACAATTTTCAAATGACACGATCCGCAATAAGATATTCGATAGATTTTTGCACGTTCAGAAAATTGAAATAAATTGCTTTGATTTGCATAATACTAGTACCTTTTCTGTGAAATTAAACAGATTTTACGAACGTTGACCACCGTTTTTGACCGAACCTAAAGTTATACTTAATAGCGAGGCTGATTAGGTATAGTTAGTTGATTGGATGGACTTTATAATTGATTCGTTATGAAATGATTCGCATGGATAGCTTCAAATGGCATTTAAACAGTTTAAAATCAGTATGAACTGAAATATTTGCTCAACACTTCAATCAATCCAACGTATCTTATTCGATATTAATATGTCACGGGGACAGAAACTCCATATGTAATCTAAAGAATTTTGAACTAGTATTCTACAGTATCATAGTAACGACAGTAGCAGTTGTATACTTAAAATAATAAAACATAATCAATTAGTCTTAATATCTATACGTTTCCAACTTAGTTTTACCAGTCCTATTTCAAATATTAAAATTTTGATCTTAAATTCTTAAAAATCGTTGCCAACATCGACAAGACCAAACGCTGCCATATGAAATGACGAGTTAATTATTGTGGCGAATATTTCAATGCAGAAAATGTGCATAATTTTGCTCATTTTTTCTGAAATTGGCGTGACGTTTTTGTCCATTTCACGAACAACCTGCCTAGTGTACTATACTACGTTTGCAATACCAGATTTTATATTGTATACCAGCAGCGTATCAAAGGTATGGCAGAGATGATCATGAATTATTGCAAAAATGTGACAACTATTTCACAAATATTTGGCCAATTTTGTTGGAAATTATTTATCTGCATTCGATAAATTTTACTTTATTATTTTAATAATAAAGTATTGTGATCGAGTTGGAAAAAAAAAAAAATTTGCTACCCTGAAATTTTGTTTTTTCGCGTTTCATGACTAAATTAGCCTAAAAATGCAAAAAAAAAAAATCCGTCTGTCTGTACGCCGTACGCCGACGTGTACGCTCAGCGCACATTAACTCCCAAACCCTTCACGATAGAAAGTTCATTTTTAGAGAGATTGTAGATAGTTGCGGATCTCAGGCGAATACACATTTTGGGGGGTGTACGGGTTCAGGGGGAGGCGGGGAGAGCGCTTAAGCCAAAAAATACGAATTCAAATATCTCAACCATGGTAACAGGTAGGCAGCTAAAACTCAACAGACATATAGAAGGGTTTGTGGGACAACTTTTAAAAATAATTTAATTTTTTTATCCATTGGTGTCCGAAAAGGGGGGGCTAAAAACAAATTGTCGGCCGAATTGTTTTTTTAAATGATTATATCTTCGAAATTACTTATCGTAAAAAATTCGTATTTTGCGACCGTCAGTGTGGCATACAGTTCCTTCAAAATCAGCTTAGAGAGTGGTTAATTATTGTAAGGCGGAGGGTCAGGGGAAGTGCAAGGAAAAACACTAAAAAATAAATATCTCAACTATCTCTTTAGCTATGTAATTGAAACTTAAAACTTATATTAAGCTATACAAGTTAAATACAAAAAAAATATAATATGTTGAAATAATAGTAATGGGGGGAAATGGGGAGCATTTCAAAAATGGCACACTTTTCAAAATTACGAATCCTTATATCTCGAAAAAGAGTACAGATGTCTAATCAAAAATTTGTCAGATTGTAGAACTACATAATGTTCAATTTAAGTAAAAATTTCAAGTTGGGAGGTGAAAGGGGAGGGGGGTGATAAGCAAAAATGTGGAAAATTTTGAGTGATTTTTTTAGGACTCTGTTGAAAGATACAAAGTTTAAATTTTGCATGTGAATACATCTGTTTGATTTACATAGAAAAATAATAATAACTTGATCCATAATTATTATAAGCCGACCCTTCCGGTCTAACGTGCACAACGTGTTTCATGTGCATTGAAAAAAATACATAAACTGAAAATTTTTGAGTGAAATTTTAAGGTAGAAACTTGAAAATTTGCAAAATGCATTTAAAAAAAATCCCTAAATATACGAAATATTAACTGGCCGAAAACCCTTAAAACTACCCCCTCCCATACAAAATTATTTTTTTGACCATTTTTATGAAATCAATTATCACCTAACTTTTAAAAGCTATCAATTTGCAATTTTGCATAAGAACTTACAAAAATAATTGAAATGAAATTGCGTTAAAAGTTTTGAAATCACGCTTGCCCTTCTACCCCCTCCCATACAAAAGTATGATTTCGACCAATTTCATTAAATCAACTAATAACCAACAAATTAAAAGCTACGAACTTGAAATTTTGTACGAGCATCTTACAAGAGAAAAAAAAGAAAATTGCATCACAAGTCTTACGATTCGCTTCCCTCCTCTACCCCCTCCCATACACAGTTATTTTTTCGAGCATTTTTAAGAAATAAGTTGTCAGCAAACTCTTAAAAGCTATCAATTTCAAATTTTGCATAAAAACTTATAAAAATAATTCAAATGAAGTTGCTTTAAAAGTTTTGAAATCGCGCTTGCCCTTCTACCCCCTCCCATATAAAACCATGATTTCGACCAATTTCATTAAATCAACTAATAACCAACAAACTAGAAGTTACGAACTTGAAATTTTATACAAGCACCTCACAAGAGAAACAAAATAAAACCACATATCAAATTTTACGATTCCCTTACCTTCTCTACCCCCTCCCATACAAATGTTCGGTTTCGTGAATGTAAAATACACCGAATTTTATGAAAATTTTATGCAACTTCGTCTATGATACACATTCTATACAGAGAATATTGGACGTGATTCAAGCAATTAATTAAAAAGCTATTAACATCCACCCACCCTTACTATTACCCCTCCTCCTCCCCTCATAAGAACCCAAACTTGCAGAAACGAATGAAATATTGTTAAATTGACAACAGCCCTGCCCAAGAACTCCCTTTCACTTAGCCTTCCCTAACCACTCTAACCTGCGTATTGACTTTCCACTCATCCGCAACTTGTCCCAAGAATAATAAAGTTTCGCCCGACTTGTTGGCAGTTTATTTAATATGAATGCGTGATGAAAAAAAATAAATACCATATCTATAAATTTGTTGACAAAATTTTGCCAGTATTCCTTCTTAAATAAATGTTAACTGCGAAGTTCGTAGGGTTACTGCGTAACTCTACATACGATGTGACCAAAAAGTACCGACAATTTCTAAATAAAAACATAACAGGACTACGATTGGGCGTAAAGCCCAATCATGCGATAATCTAGATGAAAGAGAAATTTTTGCATTTTAAGAAATTTTTTAGAGGAAGCGGTGGAGGGGGTGACGACATTGAACTACTTTTTTCACATAGCGCTAGAGTTGCTACCAAAATGTTTTATAGAAAATTTAGAATTAAAAAATTTGATAGGTACTGAGAAAATCAATGTATTGGATTTAGTGAAATGGTGCAGTTTGTATGGGAGGTGATACAAGTATGGGCGAATTCTTAATGATTTTTTAGAAATAACTAAAAACATCATTTTTTGAAATGTTTTAAATTGCAGATCAGTAGCATTCATACTTTTCAGGAAAATCTACTTTTTGTGAAGTTGCTAAATTGTGTCAGATTGTATGGGTGGGGGTAGAAGGAGTGAAACTAATCGTCTAATTTTTTTTGGTCTTACTAATAATTCTATATAAATATTTAGTGCACAATTTCTGCTCGATAAATTTACGTATAAAATGAGTAAATTTGTTTATAGTAATTCATGAAAAAGTGCAGTCTGTATGGGAGGTGGTGTAAGGAAGGGGAGGAGTCAAACAACTTTTATACAGTAGATTGGAATCACCAAAGTAGTATATTCCAAAGTTCAGATCAATAGCATTTATACTTTTCGAGTAAATCCGTTTATTGTCATATTACGAAATTATGCCATTTTGTATGGGCGAGAAGGGAGAAGCTAACCATCTAATTTTTTTTTTTGGTTTTACTAATAATAATAATAAAAATAAATATTTGGTGCTACATTTCAGCTCGATAAATTTTATACAGACTGAGTAAATTAGTCTAGCGCATTTCATGAAAACTGCAGTTTGTACGGGAGGTGGTGGAAGGAGAAGGAGGACACAAATTATTTTTATACAGCATATTAAAACCATCATAAAAGTATTAGATTCCAAATTTCAGATCAATTGCATTTATACTTTTCAAGTAAATCCGTTTATTGTCAAATTACGAAATTGTGTAATTTTGTATAGGAGGAGTAGAAGGAGTGGAGCGATTTGGCTCGTTCACGAACTTGACCTGACTTTTTTGTCAAGAACAAAGTGTACTATCTAGCTCAACGCGTTTTCAAGCTAGAGAGGACACGGACGGACAGACTGACAGACAGACGGACGGACGGACGGACATCCGGTTTTGAGATTTTTGAGTGATTATATGAACTTCTGTGTCATTCATTTTTTTCTCCGAGCCTTATTTCTTAGCGTTACAAACTTTGTGGCAAACTTATAACTCTGGGGAATGATATTTCAAAAAATGTTTTTGGTAAGCAGGTAGGATTGTCCTTAATTATTTCCAAAAAAATTAGCGCGGTCTGTTAATGAGTTTGTTTACAGCAGCTAATCGAATGGGTATACCTCAGTAGTCAACGGCGATTTTTGCAATGGATAAAAATATGAAACAAAGAGTTTGTCTCAAATTTTGTGTTTCGAACCAAAATTCGTGTGCAGAATCATTGCGGATGTTGAAAAAGGTGATTCAGTAATATCAAAAACATGAGCAATAGTTCAATGCCTTTAAGGACGGTCGAGAGATTGTTGAAGACATGCCTCGTTCTGGACGACCTCCGACTTCTGTAACTAACGAAAGCTTTCAAAAAGTGAAGGAAATTGTGCTCGAAAATCATCATACCAGTATTAGGGGGATAGCAGTAGAGCTCAACATTTCTTACGAGTCCGTTCGTTTAATTTTGGTGGATACTTTGGCCATGAAACGAGGCCTTGCTCGACTCGTTTCGATAAAGCTGAATTTTCATAAAAAAAGTACCGTGAACAGGCCTCTTTGGACATGCTTGATCGTGTGAATTCTGATCCCACATTCATGAAGCGCATAATTACTGATGACGATACATCGGTCTACGAGTTTAACATGCAAGCCAGTCAACAATCATCGGAATGGAGGAAAAAAATGAGCCGAAACCAAAAAAACCATGCCAAAGCGGCTCAAAAATCAAGACGATGCTGGGATACCTCGTACTTCATATTTCTGGCTTCATTCTTCAATTAAAAGAAAGAATAGTTTTGAAATAAATGGAATGAAAATCGAAAGAAAAGATTTCCGGATTCTGCACTGTTATGTTTTATTATTCGTGACATTTCGGTCTCTGCTGAGACCTTTATCAAACTCTGAGTTTGATAAAAGTTTGAAATATTAATTCGTCGAATACCTTCAAAACTTCTGCCCCCTCCCATACAAAATTATTTTTTCGACCATTTCTAAGAAATCAATTATCACCTAACTATTAAAAGCTATCAATTTGAAATTTTGTGAGTGGAGACACACTTAATCCATACACGCATACTTCGAACGAACCTCAAGTTAACAATAGGGATGGTAGTACACCTAATTGCACTTCATTTCTTGACCCGCTACTTCCGCCAGTTGTGAAGCTCACAATAAACTCTGAGGGTTCCTCTGAAAATAGATACTTGCTATCGCGGTTAAGAGATCATAGAATTTTCGACAACGTGCGGCTTTATCTCGCCTATCTGCACAACAAATCTGACACGACCTGCATATATGGCAAAACTAAGACCAGTACGATTCTGTCTATTCAACAAGAGGGACTTCCAACTGATATTAAGAGCTTACGAAAAGTTTATACACGCATTCATGAACAATTTAGCCTTTCTCCTGAGCAAGTTCAGAAAGATCTCGATGCTTATGGCTCGCATGTTTCTTCAAGGCACATCTCTGATCTCCTAAGAGCACGTGAAGATCATAACAGGTTTTTTCGTGCCTAATAGTCTAGCACCTAATGACCCTAATTTTATCACTATCACTACTGTTAACTCATCTCATAGTTCTGGCAGTCAGCTGCGTATCCTAAAGCAAGTTAAAACTATTCCAGATCTTTTCAATAATGCTAATGAACTCTTCTATTTTCATAATATGTCAGGAATGAGAGGCTCTCTGCCTCAGTTTCGTAATGATTTGGCAAACTGTCCTTATGACATTGCAATGATTACTGAGACTTGGCTCCTCACAACGCACTTGTATGCGGAAATCATCCCTCCTGGATGGTCTATTTTTCGAAATGATAAAATTAAACCAGCCTTTTTGGTCGATCAACGAGGAGGTGGTGTCTTTATCGCAGTTAACAATAAGCTTTCTAGCTGTCTCATACCGGTTCAAGCACCGAATAATGCAGTTTTTGAAGTTTCTGCATGTAAAGTTCAGTTGAAGGATAGAAATCTGGTCTTAGTCTGCTTCTACATCCCTCCTGACTCTTTTGAGCAGCAGTATGCTGATCTTGCGGAGTCCATCTCGATGTTACATTCATCTATCTTTCCGGGTGATGAATTCTTACTGTATGGTGACGCAAATGTCAGGGGCGTTATATGGGAGCCCAGCGAATTTTGCAGTTCCGTTTTTGACTCATCTAATATCAAAAAGCATCATGTTACTTTTTTATCCGAAATTCACTCGCTTGGTTTGTTCCAATTATGTGATAAAATTAATAAATTCGGAAATGTTCTGGACCTCGTTTTCACTAGTTTCACTTCAAACTTTTCTTTAACAGAGGCTTCCTCTACTTTGACGAAAAAGACGAGTGTTTACCACAATATTCTTGCCTTAACGTATTTCTCTTCCAACCATGAGTTTCGTAGTGACTCTAATAAGATCATAACCTATGATTTTATCAACGCTGACTATGAAATGATAAATTTTGAAATTTCTAATTTAGATACTTCTGATGTGAATGTTGAAGCTGAAAATCTTATTGCCACTTTAATGTTTATAATAGATAAATACACCCCCAAACGTATTAATACCAAGTTATCTTGTCCCCCGCATATGGATAAAAGCCTCAGAATATTGCGTAACAAGCGCAACAAGGCCTACAGAAAATGGACAAAATCTAAATCAGTTGTTGACCATACTAGATTTCTGCATCTGCGCGAGCAATTTGAAATTAGTGAAGCGGAAGCCATTGCACTTTATGACCGTAAGATAGTAAATAGTTTGATTGATCGTCCTAAAATGTTTTGGCAACACATTAATGACAAGCGCGGTACAAGTGGCTATCCAGCTTCTATGAATCTCGGTGATCGCTCATCTTCCGATCCTAAAATAATTGCAGATTTGTTCGCCAATCATTTTAAATCCAAACTAGCTAAGCCATTCAAGTTTGATCCTAGCAGGTTTTCTCATATTCCTATTCATGATCAGAAGCTTACTGATGTGGTCCTAGCTATTGATCAAATAACTTC
The DNA here is from genome assembly GCA_963669355.1 of Chorisops tibialis. NCBI lineage: Eukaryota > Metazoa > Arthropoda > Insecta > Diptera > Stratiomyidae > Chorisops > Chorisops tibialis. The sequence continues at coordinate 160,977,158 of OY770263.1, read as the reverse complement.
AGCGTTGGTTGACCTAAATACTAATAAAGGTGCTGGCCCAGATCTCATTCCCTCAATTTTCTTAAAAAAAACTGCCCATACTGTATCTCGGCTATTGTCACCCTTATTCAATGCTTCCCTTCAGCAATCAATATTTCCTTTATGTTTTAAATCAGCACATATAATACCTATTTTTAAGTCTGGGGATAGATCAGACATTCGAAATTACAGAGGAATAAGCATTTTATCCTCTATTGGTAAAATTTTCGAAAAATTGGTTGCGGAAATATTAGTGGATATCGTTAGTCCAATTATCCATCCGTATCAACATGGTTTCTTAAAGGGTAAGTCAACCGTCTCTAACCTGTTGGAATATTCTACCTTCAATAGGCAAAAATTGTGTAACAGAACTCAAGTAGATTCTATCTACACTGATTTTTCTAGCGCTTTTGATGTTGTAGACCACGGTCTACTACTTTTCAAGTTGGAGCGTTATGGTATAAGAGATGTTTTTTTGAAGTGGTTGAGGTCTTACTTGATGGATCGTACACAACAAGTTAAATTCTCATCACATCTTTCTAAAACGACTACAGTCTCCTCTGGCGTTCCTCAAGGTAGTATATTGGGGCCCCTTTTATTTATAATTTTCATTAATGACGTGCCATTACTCTTGAACGATTGCAAAATATCCTTTTACGCTGATGACTTAAAAATCTTCAGAGCTATTGACTCAAATCAAGATTGTCTTATATTGCAAAACAATATTGACATTTTATTTGATTGGTGTTTGAACAACGCTATGCAATTAAACGTAAAAAAATGTGCAGTAATAACATTTTCTAGAAAAATAGCTGGTTCTTTGCAGTATGACTACAATATTAGCAAGGAAAAGTTAAAACGTGTCTCTCAAATTAAAGATCTTGGGGTAATATTTGACACAAAGTTGACCTTCAAGTCCCACATAGATAAAATTTCGAACAGTGGTATGGCTATGTTGGGTTTCTTAAAAAGGAGAGTCAAGGAATTCAATAACCCACATTTATGTAAAACTCTTTTCTGTACGTTGTTGTTGCCTCTGCTTGAATATGCAAGTGTTGTCTGGTCACCTTCCACTCAGGTCGACTCATACAGGGTTGAAAGAGTACAAGTGCAATTCCTACTGTTTGCTTTACGAAGCCTTCAGTTTAGTAGCTACCGTTTGCCTTCTTACAAATGTAGGCTACTTTTGCTTGATATGACCACGCTTGAGAGAAGAAGAGAGCTTGCTTCGGCAACCCTTGCATTCGATTTAATTAATTATAATTTAATTTCGGACGAGCTCCTTTCCCGCTTTATATTTGTTGATCACAGGTTTAGTTTTCGAAACAATAGAATTCTGAAAATGGAGAATCATTCTTCTAATTTCATGTTGAATGATCCTATTGCTTGTGCCATAAAAAACTTTAATTTGCATTCAGATTGCTTCAACAGTTCTGTAAGTAGAAATACTTACAAAAACAAAATAATGACTAAATTTAAGACTTTATTTGTAAGATAATATGTAAGATATTATTAAAATTCTTAGGTCTAATGCAATCATATTTTGTTTGCTGTTTAGATTATTGCAGTTGTAGTAATGGTTATTTAGTTTTTTTTATGTATTTCTAATTTAGAATTAAGAATGATTGTTATTTATTCTATTATTATTATTTTTCTTTGTAAAATAGACTTTAGTTGTCTACATATATATAAATAAATAAATAAATTTTACGAAATTTTGAAATTTAAATTAAATTATTTTTCTTTGAAACTGTTAAAGCTATCACCTTTATATTTTGTACGAAGTACACGAATAGAAATATTATTAATGCGAAAAAAATGTTTTTTTATCTGTAGACTCCTTCTATCCCCTCCCATACAAATGCATAATTTTTGCTAAATGCATTTTATCGATTTCCTTTCAAACTAGAAAAAGTACAAGCTTCAAATTTTGCCAGAATTTCTTTTTTAATAATTGAAATAAGTGTAAGATAAAATTATCAGCTCCGATTCACTCCTTCTACCACCTCCCATACAAATATCTGTATTATAAATTCAAGAAAAGGATTTCTCATTCAAGTATATGAGCTATCGACTTTGAAATTGAATCAAAGCATGGTGATAAGGATTATGATAAGCAGTTTCAAAATCATCTTAAATGCTCTACTTCCTCTGCCACCTCTCATACAAATGCCCCAATTTCAGAAAATCTATGACCAATTTCTTCAAAAATAATGAAAATTTGGGAGGTGGTGGAAGAAGGGGGAGGACGCAAATAATTCACATACAGTAGAATGGAATCACTATAAAAGTATTATGTTCCAAATTTCAGATCAATAGCATTAATACTTTTCGAGAAAAGCTGTTTATTGACAAATTGCGTAAGTGTGTCATTTTGAATGGAAGGGGATAGAAGGGGTGAAGGGATTTGGCTCTTTCACGAACTTGACCTTACTTTTTTGTCAAAAACCACGTGTACAAAATTTGAACTTTCTAGCCCAACGCGTTCTCAAGCTAGAGAGGACACGGACGGACATCCGGTTTTGAGATTTTTGAGTGATTATATGAACTTCTGTATCATCCAGTTTTTTCTCTAAGCGTCATTTCTTAGCGCTGCAAACTTATAATACTCTCAGATTTCATCTAGAGTACAAAAATCTTATTGTAAATTGGTGCAAGACGTTCGTTGAGTTGAACCTTGTCTTTGCCGCGATTCGGCAACTCGATGTGCAATCTTATATGCCTGTGATCTGATTTGTTTGATACTTGACAATATTATATTTTTTTACTTGTTTACTGACTGATCATAATCAAATTAAAAACCTCCAGTCTAACTCTAGTTACAAATGAGGGACGCGAGCATAAGCAATGCAGCCCAATGGGAACTATTTGCTCTGGCTCCCGAAGACTTTCATCTGTGGAGATTTCAGCTATTCCATTTAGTTACTAATTCTGCAAGAGACAGAAATTTAATGTCCTGTCTTACTAAGATATGTGATACTCGAGACCGTGCTCGACTTCGGTGGCTTGGGGCTGTTTGGCAGACGTTGAACCAGTTACGTCCACCTCCTTTTCATTCGGAATGGATGGCGCAGTTCACATCCCTCAGCATGGAGCTCTCAAGCCTCAGAGCAGGTGATTTTATGGTCAATTGTGGTGTGTATTGTCGAAATCGATTGTATGGTCCTCTGTCGTTGCATGTTCCGCGATCGCTGATGACTGTATTTGGTTTTTCCGTGTGCATCGTTGGTGCTCGTTGATCCTTGTTTGGACTGTGCGTCCCGTTTCTCCTATGTATACTTTATAACATGAACCGCATGGTACCTTGTATACTCCTTCAGTCTCCAATGGTTTTTTGTCCTTCTGGTTTCCTAAAATCCCTCGAATAGTAGTCGGGGTAGTGAATGTTGTTTTGATGTTGGATTTTCGAAGGATTTTTTCCAATCTTATCCGTCGTACCATGGATGTAAGGTAGTTTTACCCATCGTTTGTCTGCATTTCCTTCTTCAGTGTCTTCTTGTTCTGTTGCCCTTGGATGCTTCGGTTTCCACGCCTTATCAATTTCGCTCGCTTTGTATCCATTTCCTGTGAATGCCCGATTCAACTGTTCCTTTTCCTTTCGTAGACTGCCCATGGAAGATAGCTCCCAAAACTCACTTTGCGCTGCTCGACCGAATCCAAAAACATGTGTTCCGACTAATTGGAGATGAAACCATTACGGCTTCTATTGACTCCCTCGAGCATCGCAGAAATGTCGGAGTACTCAGCATTATTTATCGCTACTTCCATAGTAAATGCAGTTCGGAACTATGCGCACTTATTCCTCCACTTTACACTTTTCCACGACATACTCGACAAGCGGAACATGCGCACCAGTATACAGTAAGACTTTTTTCTACTCGTACAGTGAAATTTAGGCGGTCATTCATTTCCCAAACATCCAGACTCTGGAACGCATTGCCCGCTAGCGTTTTTCCGAACGGGTATAATCTCCAGTCCTTCAAGAATAATGTTCACCATCATTTCCATCTCTATCCATCCGAATTTCCATAATACTACAAAATTTTAATCCACCTTCTTTACCGACTTAACTGTGCAATGCATTAAAGGGTGACCCCCTAAGTTATACTCGGTGCTTTAAAAAAAAAAGGTCCTGGACAAGAGTCATCTTGCCCGTGGAAAGCAATGTGCTCGGGAATCTGTCCGGAACAATTCCCACACGTTCGCCTTTCACAAATTGGACATATGAGGTGTGAGACTAATCCTACTGTTGAAGAACTGCGAATGCGGCGATGTTGTACGACCATCAGCTGTGAAGCCTTCTTCTGTAGACATTGGAGACATATTAGTCGGGCTGTAGTCTTCGTTTGTGTAACACTTGATTTTTTTTTTCGTTGGCTTGCGGATTATTCCGCGCTCGGTGATAGATAACAGTCGCGGCTCGCGGATTATTCCGCGCTCGGTGATAGGTGACAGTCACGGCTTGCGGATTATTCCGCGCTCGGTGATAGATAACAGTCGCGGCTCGCGGATTATTCCGCGCTTGGATGCAAATGGGTTAAAACCGCATTCCTTTTTCAAATTGTCGATGAATTAAATTTGGTATTCTAGTATAAAAGACGACTATTTAACAAATTTAGTAGCACTGAGATTATTTGGCACAACAAATTTTTTGGAATTCTATCTTTCGTGTAACTTTTATGACGAAATTTGTATGGAACTCTGCTCAGAAAACTTTAGGCACTAGCTTCTACTCAATGAACAAAGGTTTCTAATGAAAGCTTTAGCTAGATTTTCAAATTCTAAATTAAGACCTTAATACAGGTGCGCCTCAAGCAAAAAGTTTCACATATTGCAATAATTAATTCCAAATTTAATAATCTAAATAAAATATTCAACCAATCGATTACATTAATCTTGGTAAATTTGCAACTGTTATTCATACCTGTATGAATTTATTTATTTATATTTATTGTTATTATTTAGCATGACCGATTTAAAAATAACCGCTTTTGCAAACTGGACAAAATAAAATCTAATCCCTTGCAATTAAAGCCGTCAACAGATTCGAATATTAAAAGACATAAAAATTTGCTTAAGGGCAATACATTCCTGTACTTATGTTTAGACTTCACCGCTTCTACATATTAAGACGAAAAGATTGCATACTCGCCTCAAATTGAAGTAACTACTTGTTGGGCTGACTTTGTAGTGAATGACTTGCGCTGATCTTTGGTACAACAAACCGAGTGACTTTGGGCAATCACGTTTAAAAAGAGATATTTAGTTTTTTTGATCTTCTGTTTTTATAGACTCTATCTGGGCATTATAACGCAATGATCGGGCAAATTCCGCACTAGAAGGAAATGCATTTCATTTTATGACATAAAAGGTTATAAGCTTTTGATTTAATGTAGCAGAACATTGAAGAGTCGCTTAGACGTTTGGTTAGTTCGATGAAAATTCTCAAATTGCTGAAGGGTTGAAGTTAGATTCGTAGGCTAGTGAAGTATGCCATATGTATAGCGCTGTGGCATATATTGGATTTTGTCAGTGGAGGAGGGATCTGGATTGATAAAATGATTCCATTTCAGTGGTATTTATTTACGTTCGAAACATACTACAATTGCACTGAGTTTGTCTGTTTATCTTTCAAGTGAATAATTTCCTAAAAATAAAACTTGGACAATGCAAAGTACGTAAGACTGTCCAAAGTACTCTAATTTGATTCCAAAATTGTTCCCTAATCTGCATAGCCCAATTCAGCAATCCATTAAAATTTTTGGATTTCAATTTAGATTAAAAACATAACAGAATTATGTTTGGGCTTAAAGCCCAATCATATGATACTCTAGATGAGATGGAAATGACTTTAATATATCGGAAAATATGTCATCTCAAATTCTTTCGAATAGTGAATAGAGACTTTTGCATGGGAGGTGGTAGAAGTAGAATGGGAGGTTTGTACTTTTCGTATATGACACCGAGCATGGCATGCAAAATGTTTTTTTGCTAAATTTAAAGTTTTTAGTTTTCATTATTTTTGAAGAAATTGGTCATAGATTTTCTGAAATTGGGGCATTTGTATGAGAAGTGGCAGAGGAAGTAGAGCATTTAAGATAAACTGCACTTTCTTATGAAATGATCTAAACCAATTTACTCAGTGCGTATACAATATATCGATTGGGTGTAAAACATTCTAATCTTCTGCCTAGATCTCATCTCCATCGACGAACTTTGGAGTATAATTAAACAGGCTAAGAAAGGCACTGAGACTCAACGGTGGAATGGAAAGTACAAGGTCACACTTTCCATTATCACTTCCACCTGACTAAAAAAATATGCAGACACTCCTCCTGGTTTATAACGCTCAAGGAATATATCGGGTTGGTCCACTATGTAGCATATGTAATCAAGCATTTGAACAAAAGGCCAGAGGAAGAAACAAGTTCTGGGAAAAACTGAAGTTCGATGCGCGAGATCTTTTCTTAACAGGAAACAAATTTAGAAAAATAGATCTACAAAGAATTCTCATCGGAATTCTGAAAATACCATGGCATGCTTTATTAATCTATCAAAGATATAACTTCTGAACTAGATGTAAGAAATGGAAAATTAATGGAATTAATCCTTTTTGTTTAATATCTAAAACTGAGGAAATGTGACTATGAATTGAACTATTTCCTATAATTATATCAAAATCTGGATTGAATAACGTTTAATTACAATACTAGAAAACTTCATACATACATACATATATTTCTTAATTCCGAACACTGAATCAGTTGCATCGAAACTCTATCGACGTCACGTTCGAATTTCTTTGTCGGTGGACAATAAAAGGAAAAATACCGGATCCGAAATGGTATAGAATATAAAAGGCAATCAATCGCACCATAATTAATAGTTTAACGCAAAACTTCGTGTTAATTACTCGCAACAATTCTACTACAACTAATTATCGCCATCTACGAATGGGGTGCTATGAATGCATAAAACATAAATCGTGGTAGAAGACAACTGGAAATAATGTTGTAAAAAGGGAAACTGTTTTTTGTTATTCGTATATGGTAGTGATTAGGTTAGTTTTATGTGACGAAATAAAATTATTTGAAGAGTAGTTGTCACTTTTTGTTTTTTGAAAATAAATTAGACATTGGATGTGGCAGTAAAACAGTAACAGTAATTAGAGCAGATTGGTAGCCGCAATTTTTTATTTATTATTTGTTTATTTAATGAAATGTGCATACATAAATGCATATACATTTAATTTTAATGCGTCGGGACACCGCCAGCTACATGATGCCTCATTTGTTGCAATTTTTATACTATAGATGAATCAGTATCATAAGTTTGCTCTAAAGTTTGTAACACTACGAAATATAGCTCAAAGAAACAAAAGAATATCACAGAACATAATATTAGTGCAGAAAAATCTTAAAACTGGATGTCCGTCCGTCCGTCTGTGGGCTCACTAGCTTGAGAACGCGGTGAGCTAGAAAGTTCAAATTGTCAAAAATTTAAAATGATAAACAATAATTTTGGAAACCTTAATATATAATATTATGAAATTTGGAATATACTTTTATCATCATAAATGTGATCTGTGGTATACCAATTGTTCGTATCACCCACTCCTTCTACCACCTCCAATACAAACTGAACTTTCTCATGAAATACAATTAATCAATTTTCTCAATACCAATCTATGTATGATGCTCTTATTTTGTACTTAATACAAAATAAACTGCCAACAAGTCGGGCGAAACTTTATTATTCTTGGGGCAAGTTGGGGATGAGTGGAAAGTCAATATGCAGGTTAGAGTGGTTAGGGAAGACTAAGTGAAAGGGAGTTATTGGGCAGGGCTGTTGTCAATTTAACAATATTTCATTCGTTTCTGCAAGTTTGGGTTTTCATGAGGAAAGGAGGAAGGGCCATAGTAAGGGTGGGTGGATATTAATTGCTTTTTAATTGATTACTTGAATCACGTCCAGTATTCTTTGTATAGAATGTGTTTCATAGACGAAGTTGCATAGAATTTTCATAAAATTCGATGTATTTCACATTCACGAACCCAAACATTTGTATGGGAGGGGATAAAGAAGGTAGTGGAATCGTAAAATTTGATATGCAGTTTTATTTCGCTTCTCTTGAAAGGTGCTTGTACAAAATTTCCAGTTCGTAGCTTTTAATTTGCTGGTTATTAGTTGATTTAATGAAATTGTTCGAAATCATACTTTTGTATGGGAGGGGGTAGAAGGACAAGCGCGATCTCAAAACTTTTGACGCAGTTTTATTTCAACTATTTTTAAAAGGTTTTGTGCAAAATTTCAAATTGATAGCTTTTAAAAGTTAGGTGATAATTGATTTCTTAAAAATGGTCGAAAAAATAATTTTGTATGGGAGGAGGTAGAAGTTTTAAAGGTCTTCGACCAGTTAATATTTCGTATATGTAGGGATTATTTTTAAATGCATTTTGCAAATTTTCAACTTTTCAGTTTATGTGTTTTTTACAATGCAAACACCTTGTGCACGTTAGACAGGGGGGGGGGGTTTATAACAATTATGGATCAAGGTATTATTATTTTTCTATGTATATCATATAGATGTATGCACATGCAAAATTTAAACTTTGTATCTTTCACCAGAGCCCTGAAAAAGTCACTCAAAATTTTCGACATTTTTACTTATCACCTCCCTCCCCTTACACCTCCCAACTTAAAATTTTTACCAAAAATAACCACTATGTAGTTATACAATCTGACAAATTTTCGATTTGATTTCTGTACATTTTTTGAGATATAAGGATTTGTAATTTTGAAAAGTGCGCCATTTTTTAAATGCTCGCCATTTCCCCCCACTACTGTTATTTCAACATGTTTTGTTTTCTTTGTAGTTTCCTAGTATAGTAATATATGTTTCAAGTTTCAATTACATAGCTTAAGAGATAGTTGAGATATTAATTTTTAAGTGTTTTTCTTTGCACCCCCCTCCCCCCCCTGATCCTCTTCCTTACAATAATTAGCCACTCTCTAAGCTGATTCCGGTGGAACTATATGCCATCTTAATGGTCCCAAAATATGAATTTTTTACGATAAGTAATTTCGAAGATATAGTCATTTGAAAAAACAATTCGGCCTACAATTTGTTTTTAGCCCCCGTTTTCGGACGCCAATGGATAAAAAAATTAAATTATTTTTAAAGTTTGTCCCACAACCCTCTCTATATCTCTACTGATTTTCAACTTCCTATCTGCATTCGTGGTGGAGATATTAGTAAGCGTAGTTTTTGACTTTTTCCCATATGTACGGCGTACGGCGGGACGGATTTTTTTTTTAATTTTTAGGCTGATTTAGTCATGAAACGCAAAAAAAAATATTTCAGGGTAGCAATTTTTTTTTTTTTGTTCTGAGTCGATTACAATACTTTATTATTAGAATAATAAAGTAATTAGCATTATTATAAAGAACGAAAAATATAAACTGATTTGCATCACTTTTTCTACCACCACCCAAACAATGTAGCAAAATTTCACAACTTTACTAAAAATAGATTTTCTTCAAAAGTATAATATGAATGTTGCTGGTCTGAAATTTAAAAGAAGTCATTAGCATAATGTTTACAGTTACTTCCGCATAAACTCCTTACTAAATGACTTACATAAATTACCCCCCTCCTTCTACCACCTCCCATACAAACTGCACAATTTCATTAAATGTAATGCACTAATTTTCTCAGTACCCATTTAGTTTTTGAATGAGTGTGTAGAAAAGTTACATTGCTGGACCAGGACTCTTGAAGATGGGCCAAGCTAAGATGTTTGTGGTTATGGTTTATTATTAGATGGAAGTTTGGTGAATATATGACTATTATGGCCTCTCTAGCCGCAGCATCGGCACCTCGTTGCCAAGGTTTCATGTCCAGAGACCCAGCCAAGAAAAATGAAGAGGAAAAGGAAGAGAGCATACTCAGGTTGTCACTGTATATAATCGTAGTTATTGTAGTGTATTGAAAAAAGTTTATACCAGTTAATATGACTGCAATCGCAGCAACGTTACTACCTGAGTGCTCAGGAAGTATAGCTTGGTGGAGAGTAATGGAAAAGCTGTGTACGCAATGGTTGGTCATTGCGTAAGAGAGAATGAACTGGGAGTAGGAACCATCTATGTAAAAAACAAACCTGAATTCTAATGAGTGTTTGTGAAGAATTCAGTAACTGGAGGCATGATTAATATTTTATTTTTATTTTATTTTTAATTTATCACTTCATCAACATATGATTACTTACAAAAAATTAATTACAACATTACTTATTTTTTAACAAAGCTGACTTTATCTGAGCAATATTTAGATTGAAATCAATGTTGCTATAATTAGCGTTAAAAGCCCGTGAAATAGAGGTTATCGGTTCGTGCTGGCCGTAATTAGTTCGATGGAAACGAATGTCGAGGAGTACGTAGTCTCTCAAGGAACGGCAAGGAATTTTGAAGGAGAGAGCTCCAAGCAAGATCAATCAAATTCCTGTTAAGACCCCCTATAGGGGCATAGGACAGAAACAACTCTCTTCCACAAGGCGCGATCCTGAGCATCGGCTTTAAGCTGTTGCCAGGACTTGTTTATTCCTCTGGCCTCCTGCTCAACTGCTCGCTTCCATGTGTTACATGGTCGACCAACCCGACGTCTTCCTTGAGGGTTATAATCCAGAGCCTGTTTTGCGATGTTTTGCTCTGGTTTCCTCAAAGTATGACCGATCCACTGCCACTTTCGCCGTTGAATCTCAATACCTATTTTAGTTTGGCGAGTTGTACTCCAAAGTTCGTCGTTGGAGATCACTTCTGGCCAGAATATTCCTAAAATGCGTCGGAGGCATTGGTTTACGAAAGTCTGTAGTTTCTTGGTAAGTCGAGCGGTCACTTTCCACGTAGTACAACCATATAACAACACGGATTTGACGCATGCGTCAAAAACTCGCAGCTTCGTGCGAAGGGAGATCTCTCTTAACCTCCAGAAAGGGGAAAGGATACCGAAGGCCTGACGAGCTTTATTTAGCCGAGCCTCAACATCCTTTTCGGCTCCGCCGTCCATGCTGACAATGCTTCCGAGATAGCAAAAATCTTGCACCTCTTCTACATCCTGTCCATGAAGAACAATCGGTGTGCTTGCGTTCGAACCCATGTGCATGTACTTGGTTTTACGCACATTTATTTTCAGTCCCGCCTCTTTGCATTTAGAATGCAACGAGCGAACATTTGACTCTAAGTCCGAACGGGTATGTGCAAGCAAACACACGTCATCAGCATAATCAAGGTGACTTAAGATGTTAAATAGTCTCCATTGAAGACCTTTACCTTCCCCACCTTCCAGTGCAGCTTTCAAGATGTCATTTATTACCACCAGAAACAGGGCTGGTGATAATATGCAGCCTTGTCTGACACCCGTTCGCACAGGAAAGCTCTCGGACAGCTCTCCTCTATGCAAGACGCGACACCTTGCATCTTCGTAGGATTCTTTAATCATAGCTATGACCTTATTTGGAATACCTCTCCTACGCAAAGCATTCCATATGTAATCTCGCTTAACGCTGTCGAAAGCCTTCTCGAAGTCCACAAACATGAGATGTAGTGGCGAACCCATTTCGGCTGACTGCTCTAATATTATCCGTAGGGTATTTGTGTGGTCGGTACAAGACGACCCTTTACGGAATCCAGCCTGATAAACTTCGAGAGTGCTCTCGACGACATCACTAATCCTATTGAGAATTACCTTAGCCATAATTTTTGATACGGCAGTAAGTAGACATATACCACGCCAATTGCCACAATCCCGAAGGTCGCCCTTCTTCGGAATTTTCACAATGACGCCCTCCTTCCATTCAGTCGGATATCTCCCATCATTCCACACCTTAGTGAAGAGTGGGAGGAGTATATCGGCTGTTATTTCCGGGTCCGCTTTGAGGAGTTCGGTTGGTAGTCCGTCTATACCTGGAGCTTTCCTTCCCGCCATTGACCGAATGGCGGAAACTATCTCTTCCTTATCTGGGGGATCGTCCCTAATAGAGGATTGTTGCGGTTGGATGTTTGGAAGTTGTTCTGTTTCCGGAATATCTTCATCTGACAAGATGTTTAAAATATCAGAGAAGTATTCCTTCCATCGTCGCAACTGGTGTTCACTCATATTAAGGAGAGTTCCGTTGACATCTCTCACCAGGTGGTTGGCGGTGAAATTCCTGTTCGTCAACTGTTTCATGATTTTAAATAGTGAACCCATATCCCCAAGGTAAGCCGCAGATTCTGCCTTGTTTGCCAGATCTTCAATGGCCTTTCTCTTGTCGCGTCTAACAGCCTTTTTAAGCTGTATATGAGCATCGCGGTAGTTCTGCCTCAAGTCGGGCGTTCGTTGGTTGACATCGGGTTGAGAGATGATTGCCAATTTGGCTTTTTTCCGATTGTCAACCTTGTCCCATGTGTCTTGTGACATCCAGGGTTTCTCACCGCTTTGCGCATATCCCACAGATTCTTCAGCACTAGTTAGAAAAGTGTTTCTGGTTGCCTCCCAATTGGCGTCCAGTGTGCGCATTTCATGTTCACCCAATGTGGATGACTTTTCGCGTAGAATGGTGGTGTATTCGAGTTTTTTGTTGGGATCTCTGAGTTTATCCACATTAAGCTTGCGCTTCATTTGAAGAATTTGTGGTCGTCGGATAGCTGCTGTACACAATCTCAAGCAAGATGGGGGAGTCAAATTCGCCTGAAATTAATTTGACTGCGACTGCAGTACCAAGAACAGATCGCCTATCTTCGAGTGAATCCAACGAAAGCAGTTGAAGTCGTTCTTGGTAAGGGGGGAGACATATTGGGTCTGACCAGGGAAGTCCCTTATTAGCAAATCTCAAAAATCTTCGCTGCACGGACTCAATTCTATTCTAATGAATATCATAATAAGGAGTCCACACCGGGCAGGCATATTCGAGAATTGATCGCACAAAAGTACAGTAAAGTGTCTTTGTGATGTAAGGGTCATTAAAGTCCTTAGACCATCGTTTTACGAAGCCCCAAATGGAGTTAGCCTTGATAACAATACAGTCAACATGGTCGTCGAAGGTAAATTTATCATTAAAAAGTACGTCTAAATCGCGAACTATGCTTAATTTTTGGAAAGCAATTTCCTCTAAAACATACACAAATTCAATTGGATCCTTTTTCCTAGAAAAAGATGCAGTGGTGCGCTTTCCAATGTTTAAAGGCATACAGTTTAGGGTACACCAGTCAAAAAATAGCTTTAAGTCATTTTGCAAAAGTAAATTATCATTCGTACAGGTGATAGTACGAAATATTTTTGCATCGTCACCGAACTCGCGTCATTAATACATAAAATAAACAGGAGTGGGCCGAGATGGCTACCCTAAGGTACACCAGAAGTGTTTGGAATAACCGATGAAAAAGCATCTCGAAATTGCACCTGGTGCGACTAGAAAGATAGGATTTTATCCAATTAGTAAAAATAGTAGGAAATCCAAGTATGCAAAGCTTGTGAATCAGTATTTTGTGATTAATCTTATCAAATGCTTTGCTAAAATCTGTATATATGCAGTCAACTTGTTTGCCTACTTCAATCGCTAGGATGGCAAAATTCGAAAATTCTAGTAAATTTTTTGTTGTGGATCTACCTTTGATGAACCCGTGTTGGGTTGGGCTTATTATTGATTTGCAATGAAAGTACATTGCGTCACAAACAATTGCTTCGAATAATTTTGGAACACAAGACAGCTTGGCTATTGGACGGTAATTGCATACGTCGTTCCGTTTACCTTTCTTAAATACAGGAGTTATTGTTGAGTATTTCCACAAAATAGGGAATACCCCACAACGAAGAGATGAATTAAGTAGGGACCTAATTGGAGATAAAAGTGCACAAGTGCACCTTTTAAGTACAACAGATGGAATTCCATCTGGACCACTATTAAAACTCTCAGTGATGTTCGTGATAAACTTTGATATAGTGGGTCCATCAATAAAAAGACCCTTCATCTCCAGTGTAGTAGAGGAAAATTTTGTCAAGTATTGAAAATTATTAAAGTCAATACCACAGTCCCGGGCATCAAAAGCAGCCCAAAAGTGATCGCCAAAAAAGTTGCTAATCCTTTTAGGGTCATCACAACTTCAACATCAAAGGACAGAGTCGCAGAGAAACCATCTGTGCGCCTCTTAGAGTTCACAAAATTCCAAAACAGCTTAGGCTTATCTTTAATAGACTTCTTCATATCGAGCAGATAGCGCTGATAGGCCAATTTTGACTTATAAGTAAATAAATCGCGTAGCTCGGAGTAGCACCTATAGTCAGATTCATTCCTTGAGAGACAGTACCTCTTCCATGCTTTAGTTTTCAAATTTTTCAGATTAATTAAATCGTCGTCAAACCATGGCAATCTTTTAGGTGAACTATTACTCGTAACCGGCACGCACCTAGTGAAGCAACCGAAGAGGATATTGTAGAAATTATTAACAGCAGTATCAATGTCTGTTTCGTTAAGTACGCCCGACCAATCACATTTCGGGATATCTTCATTCAAGGCAACAAAATCAGCTTTGTTAAAGTTAAATCGATGAGAAATATCAGTGTTCAAATTCTTAACATTATCAGCAGCAGTATTTGAAGAAAAAATCACGTGGAACGCAGGATGGCGTGCTGATTCTGGAAGCAAAGGCGAGTTGCATCTGTTGATAGTTAGGTGACTCACATCCGAACAGAACACCAGGTCGAGGAATGTTCCAAAAGAGTTAGGTATTGCATTGGATTGATGTAGGCCTGTTGAAAACATGCTATCCAAAAATTTTTCATCTTGTCGTGAGCAGGTTGAAAACGCTGGCAGTAGGCAATCGTCACTGTCGGAATAAGATCAATTAACAAGAGGCATGTTGAAGTCACCAAAAATTAGTAGCTCATCTCGAGATTGCATAAGATTGCTGACATACTCAATCGCATTGTAGGCTGCCTCGTATACAACATATGGTGATAAGGGTGGTATATATAACGTAACGATATATATTTGTTTGTCCGTAAGTGAGAGAACGACACATAAAATCTCAATTTCAGAAGCTTCAGTGATGGGGGTAAGCATATCACGAAATGTCAATGACTAGACAGCAGGGAATTATTTGAGGCAAATTTGCACGTGCGGAAACCTGAGCTCAGAGATTGAGTGACCGGTGGATGACTTGGAGTTTGCTCTGAACTGCAGCCGGTGTACCTGATGCAATGATGCAAAAATTGTCTGCGTACTCGCCAACAAGTTCTACGCCAGAATAAGATATAGAAGTGGATATGCGGCGGACGAAGAGGTTGGCATTGCCGTTATAGAAGTCGACCGACAACGAGTATCCTTGCGGGAGTCCATTGTCAACTTGGCGGGAGTTTGAGTAGTAATCATCGAGAAAGGCATTTTTGGGAGATACCACAGCGTTGAGT
This sequence comes from Chorisops tibialis, assembly GCA_963669355.1. Classification (NCBI taxonomy): domain Eukaryota; kingdom Metazoa; phylum Arthropoda; class Insecta; order Diptera; family Stratiomyidae; genus Chorisops; species Chorisops tibialis. Next base: position 160,961,695 of record OY770263.1, on the reverse strand, counting down.
AGAATTAAAGTTGGTGTAAGCAGAAATCGCTGAAATGTCGTCTCTATGTCTATAGACAGAAGTACGCTATGTTCACGTGTTTTAAGATCTTAAGCAATGTAGTGCTTGAGAAGGTGTACAAGAGTATATACTCTACGTCCAGGACGGAAGCTATGCTGGTCTAAGTATTTCTCTGCTGCCATAGTGATCCTTTTGCCTATGTCTTCTACAGGATTTTAGAGAGAACGTGCAGAAGTGATAATCGACGATAGTCTGAGAAGGTGTGCATTCTTACCAATTTTGGGAATAGGTTTCAGGATAGCGGGTTTCTATGAGTGAGAGAGGATGCCGGTTGAAAGGATATTGTTAAAAAGGAAAAGAAGTCGCGATTTAAATTCAGGTGAAGAGTATTTTATTATGGCGTACAATATTTTGTCATCTCTTGCCGTGTTTTTGCAATGCTAAGTCGGTGAATCGATTCAGCCATTGCGAATTACGCTAGCAGGCAGTTATGCGTCATTAGTAGAGGTGGATCTACTTGAAATTTAATATAAATAAGAGGGTAGGAAAGGACAAGGTGGAGTTGTATTTACTCCATTTCGTGGCGAATAGATTACATATTTGCGTGTAATTGTATATAATAGAGAAACAGTGAGTAACATACAGTAAAATTTGGAGTCGCTACATCTGATCTTAGACGTTTTTCTGTGTTCCAGTAGGTTGTGAACTTTTGTCTGATGGTACATGGGTATAGACGAAGTTCAACTAACAAATATGCTAGCTTTACCAATCGCTGCGGTCGTTCTCACACCTTTCCCCCTACCATTCCATTAATCCTTCCTGCCATGACTGTGCATTGCAAATAAAGGCCGAAATTACCTATAACATTACGTCATTTAGTAAAAAAAATCGAAATCTTCTTTGAAGTTTGGGAGCTTGACAGATTGCGTAGATTGATGCGAAAGGTGTTAGGTGATCGATTCAAAGTGGTCCCAATTGGACAAGTTTTCATTGAATCGAGATTTTTGTTTTATTTAGAACGGATGAGTTTCGCTGTGCCATTTCGGATATACGGATATAAATAGATCGGTAATCACTACTCTCTGATGTTGAGTGTATAATTCGAGAAGGAGGGCAAACTCAGTAGTGCCAACAGAAGCATCTGTGGCGGTTCTCGTAATCCTGGTTGTGAAGTGGGTAAATGAATCGTCGGTTAGAGCTATTAGACCTCAACCATTGAAAAAGTTCTCCAAGGTACTGCCAGCGCGAGAGCTATACGAAGAGCCTCATAAAATCTTCCTCGGTGGTGGATTGAATAATTTTTGACTCTGGAATGTAAATGGATATGAGGTGCTCGAGGTCATGTTTATTGTTAACGTAACCCTGAATGTTCGATTGTAGGATGAATATGTTAGGGAGAGCTATAATTCGATTCGAGATTGATATTTGGCATGGTGGATCCGTGGTAAGCCGCAGATTTGTTTGTTTCAGATAATTTGATAATCTGATAATTTGTGTGTTTGGTGAAGAAGAGTTGGGGTTTTGTGTATATGGTCCGTTAAGCTATTGTTTCGATCAGACGTTTGCGCTGCTTGTAAGTATGAGGTGATGGTAGCAGTGTTTTGCAGACTAGCTGAGATACGTCTGTCAGTGATAATTTTGTAATAGGGGACGGATTTTTTTTTGTTGCATTTTTAGGCTAATTTAGTAATGAAACGCGAAAAAACAAAATTTTAGGGTAGCAAATTTTTTTTTTTCTGTGTCGATCACAATACTTTATTATTAGAATAATAAAGTAAAATTAGTTCAATACTATGTATCACCCCTTCTACCACCCCGCATACAAAATTGCCTTTTATCACAAAAATTTCTTCTTCATCTCGAGTATCGTAGTCCTGTTATGTTTTTATATATGAACTGTAACTCAACTTAAATGTGTTTTTTCGTTTAGTGTTTTTATATATACTCCAAAAAAGGGGGTTTGTTTAAGTTTCCCTTGTAGTACAACCTTGTTCACTACAATTTAAGGGAGTTACTCTCCGTGTCGCGATTTTGAGAGGACTATAAGTTTCACGCATTATTATATTTTGGAAAGATGACAGTAACTTTTCTTATCGTTTTGATGGTTCGCGGCGACTGAAGATGTAATTATATTAATTATAGTCTTCTTTTTCTTCCCTTTCTTCAATGGCCCTACAGCCCAAATCGGACCTTGGCCTCCTGACTCGTTTGTTTTAAAGTATACTTATAATATTATGTGCAGTAATTCTAATCTATTTTTGCAATCAATGTAGTAGCAGTTCAGTGCCGTACTTAGTTTTTTGAAAGGAACCTCATATAACAATTTATATTTCTAATTGTCGAAGGGTTGTTAGCCTTTCGCACAACCCACTATCAACGATTTTTCATGTTCGCTGATTCAGGTGACCCAGATACACCCACGTAGGCAGTATGGTAGAGTTGTACGTCAAACGAGATTTGAACTCACGATCTTTGCATCGCATGCAGTTTTATTAGCTTTCCATTAAAAAATACACATAAGAAAAAACACTTTTCTAGTTCTACGCGTTTTGCTCTTTTGGCATATTTTGAAAGGTTGGCAAAATATCTAAAACTGGAATATTTTGAAAAATCAGCACCATTAGTTAATTCGAATAGTTTGTACTGTTTCTACATTTGGGTGTTTACAACATTTAATAAATAATTATTTTAAATAAGATCCGAAACGTAAATTTTAAGTAAAAGGTAGAATACAGTGCCCTTTTGCAACTATAGACGAAGCCGGATAAAAAATATTTAAATATTTTGAAAAGGGTCATAAAAATCTATATTTAGTTACCCAGCCATAGCCATAAAAAGTAAAAAGGAATTCCATGCGATTTAAAATATGTAATATAAAGTCATGTTGCGCTTGAAATTCTTTGCACTTCAAAATGGCATAGAACAGTTCTTCGATCGAAAAATTACTATTGATATTATCAAAGTATAAATCTTATAAATATCTTTATACCCATTTCCTCATTATCATATCATTACTGTCATACGTGAAACAATCAATAAATCATAAACGCGGCATCAATTCTACAGACAGAACAGAAGCACATTCTACATTCGTATCCAATTAAAATGATGTTTTTCTAAGAAACATCATACGAATAATTCAAGATTCTTGCCATATTAAGTTTCATGATCGTAGAGTACATATATTCGTTTCGAATATCTTACGATTTCATATCATATATTTCAATTAATGGAAAAAAAGTAGCAAAAATAATCGTATACCTATTTCAACTACCATAAAAGTGTATAGGCTTACTATTGAAATCATAGAGAAATATTAAACGGTTTGCAATACTTCCGAGATGATGTCTTATAAATATTCATAGAAATAATAAATTCTTCTTCAATATATATATATTTTTTTTTTTTGTGAAATGTGATAGAGAGACAGATCACAGCTTGTTGCCTCGAAAACAAGACATGGATCAGAGTAGTAAGCAAAACTAACATGTAATTAAGAAAAAGAGTTACTTAGTCTTAAAACTCGAACGATGATGCCAACAAAACACAATAAATATGTATCTATGAATTAATTGCTCTCTTTCTTGTTATTAAATTCGCAATAGCCTTAATAATTTCATCAACTTTAAACGAGGCTGAATTCTGTATTATATTTCCTTTTTCAAAGTCACTGAACTAAAAATCTCAAAGATTGCCTTAACTAGGTTCAAATCGATCATATAAATAAGTAAAACACACGTAAACTGTCGATATCTGGAACAGTTACATACTTTTTAAAAATTTTCATGTATACAAACATACTTAAAAGTTTCAAAAAACAAAATAGAATTATGATTGGGCGTAAAGCCCAGTCATATGATACTCTAGATTTTTTTTTTACAGAATGACTTATCTACAATGGCACTACAGCCCAAATCGGTCCTTGGCCTCCTAACCTTCAGGTTCCTTAAAATTTTTCATTATTTATTGTGGAAGGCTTGTTAGACCTTCGCACAACCCTCTATCCTCGAATTTTTCATTTTCGTAGATTGAGGATACCAAGGTATAACTAAGTAGGCAGTGCGCTGGAGTTATGCGTCAACCGAGATTTGAGCTCGCGACCTTCGCATTGTAGACCAACACGCTACCTACTAGGCTATACCCTAGCTTAATGACTTATGTTTAGGCAATTTCGGCCTTTACGTGCAATGCACAAGCGCAGTCATGGAGGGAAGGAATGGGATTGGGAAGGTAGGAGAAGGGAAGTGAGATCGACCGTAACGAGTAGTGAAGCTGGTATATTTTTTTCAGTTGTGCTGGCTGCTACTGGAAAATATTTTCAGCTGTTATGGGGGGACTAAATGATAGAAACCGAACAGAAGCCATCTACTGAGTACATAAAACTTCTTGAAGTGGAACTATTTAACTTTTACACCGTTTGCTCATTTTATTTCGAATAATTTTCATCGCCAGTAGCAACTAAAAATTTGTGCTTAAAAAAATCCTACTGTCTTAAGTGAAATCGAACCAACGACCTATTAACTGTAAAGCAAGAACGCTGCCCACTACACCACGGCAGCCCATTGTGACTATAAAGTACTGGGATATTGTAATAAAATTACTCTAGGGATTGATATTCCAAATTTTTATTTTTTTTGTTTTTTTTTGTAAGCAGGTAGGACTATACTTATTATTATTAACGCAAAAATAATGGCGATCTGTTAATCAGTTTGTTTACAGCAGCTTTTTGAATGGGTATACCTCAGAAGCCTAAGGCGATTTTTTAATTTGATAAAAATATGGGATAAATATAGTCTCAAATTTTGTGTTTCCAACCAAATTTCGTGTGCGAAATCGTTGCGAATGTAGGAAAAGGCTTACGGTGTTTCAGTAATATCAAAACCACGAGCCTCATCATCATCATCATCAATAGCGCGACAGCCCAAATCGGGCCTTGGCCTCCTGAAGTCGTCGCCTCCAATCGTCTCGATCCAAAGACCGCGTCCTCCAGCTGCTAATTTTTAAAATGGCTTTACTGTCTTCATCAACCGAGTCTTCCCATCGCTTGCGTGGTTTGCCTACTGGCCGGATACCACTCGCTTTGCCTTTAAAAGCACGTTTGGGAATTCTTCTGTCTTCCATTCGCTCTGCATGGCCAGCCCACTGCAGTTTACGTAGCTTGATGAACGTTGACGCTTCTGGCTCGTCGTAAAGTTGATACAACTCATGGTTGTATCTTATCCGCCATTCCGTTTCGGAAGTTCGCGTTAATGTCCACGTCTCGCTGCCATAACAGAGCACAGGTCGTATAATAGTTTTATAAATCCGCAGCTTATTGTTCCTGTGCACTTTCTTGGATTTCATTATTGGAAGTACCGAATAATACGTCTTATTTGCAAGTATTATCCGTCGTTTGATTTCGTCTGTTTCATCACCGTCCTTTGCTAGATTAGCCCCAAGATATATGAAGTTGTCCACACTCTCCAAATTATATTCCGCAATTGTTATGTTTTGTCTGATTGGCGTTCTCTTTCTTGTTTGCGTCATTACTTTTATTTTGCTTTCGCTAATGCGCAACCCGACTTCTTTTGCGGCGGAGTCAAGATTGACAAATACCTCCTTAGCACTAGGGAAGGATCTTGCTAGAATGTTAATGTCGTCAACGTATGCTACTAGTTGGGTGGACTTGAATAGTAGTGTCCCGTTGGTGTCGACTGGGATTTTTCGGACGACATACTCTAGTGCCAAGTTGAAAAGCAAAGGGGCTAGACCATCTCCCTGCTTTAAACCATATTCCGTTCGAAAGCTGGTTGTGGAATCGGTTTGTATTTTCACTTGGGATTCAATGTTCGTCATTGTGAGTCTTGTTAGTCGGACTAGTTTTGGAGGAATTCCAAAGTCAAGCATGATTTGGTACAGTACGCTCCTGTCGATACTGTCGTATGCTTGTTTAAAATCTACGAATATTTGGTGCTCGTCTGTGTTATATTCCCAGCATTTCTCAAGCACCTGTCTCACCGAGAATATCTGGTCTGTTGTAGATCGTCCGGTTCTGAATCCGCCTTCGCATTCGCCAATTATTTGATTAGTATAGGGATTAAGACGACGTTCAATTATTTTTGTCAGTATTTTATAGGACGTACACAACAATGATATACGTCTGTAGTTCTCACAGCAGAGTTTATCTCCTTTCTTGTAAATTGGACATATAATGCTTTTTCGCCAGTCGTCGGGTATGATTTCCTGTGTCCAAATTGTGAATATCATGTTGAGCAGTATTTCGGCGACACAGTTTCTACCGTTTTTCAGAAGTTCAACTGGTATTTCGTCAATTCCCGGCGCTTTGTTTCGTTTTTGGTCACATAGGGCTGCTTTGATTTCAGCAAGCGTGGGTGGTGACAATGATGGTTCATCTTCGTCAGTTGAGGCTTCAATTGAAATGTTGTCTGTCATTATCGGTGCTGCTGGGATGGGATTCAAGAGATGTTCAAAGTAGGAAGCCCATCTCCTTTTGATCTCTTGTGCGTCGCTGATGATGTTGCCCTCCATGTCTTAGCAGAGACGGGTTTTTGGGTTATATCCCTTTTTTAGATCATTTACTATTGCGTATGCGTCCCGAGTTTTATTTTGCCACATATCGTCGTCCATTTTTTGTATCTTGTCATTATGGTACTTCTTTTGTTTTCGCGTGCAGGTCTTTTTCGCATATCGCCTAAGCTCGTCATATCTTTCTTTTTTGACTCGTGTTGGTCGTTCAGTAATCATTATTTTTTCTCCGTGCTTGATATCCTAATACCTCTTCTGCGGAGGATTTGATGCCCTCTCGTATTTTCAGCCACGCATTATACACTGGCATATTTTGGATATTTTCGTATATTGGTGTCAAGTGTTTATTACATGCTAACATGTAAGCCTGCGCTACCGTTTCGTCGTTAAGCTTGTCGACATTGAATTTGCGAGCTCTACTCGTTTTCGAATATCCACGACAAGCTATTCTGCATCGATACTTAGCTCTGACTAGATAGTGATCAGAGTCACAATTCGCACCGCAGAGAGTTCGTACATCAAGTATGCTGGAAGTAGCCCTTTTCTCAATTAGAACGTGGTCCATTTGGTTGAAGGTGTGACCATCTGGTGATGCCCACGTTCGTTTGTGAATATCGTGATGTGGGAAGCACGTAGAGCTTACTATGATATATTTTGAACCACGAGCCTACGAGCCTTTAAAGACGGCCGAGATATGACTCTTTCCGGATGACCTTCGATCGCTTCAACTGACGAAAACATTCAAAACCTAAAGGAAATGGTGCTCAAAAATAGTCACGTTAGTGTAGGGAGATAGTAGGAAAGCTCGACATCTATCGCGAGTCCGATCGTTCCATTTTGGTGGCTACTTTGGCCATGAATCGCGTCCTTGCTTGACTTGTTCCGATAAAGCTGAATTTTCTTCAAAAAAAATTCCGTGAAAAAATCGAAATAATGCTTTTAACAAAATTATGCATTCGTATGGGAGGGGGTAGAAGGAGTATACGTATCAAAACAAAATTTTTCATCGTCTGTGATATTTATGTTATTATACTTTCCACAAAACTTCAAGTCTATAGTCTTTACAGTTTCGAAAAAAAGTAATTCATTTGAAATTTCAAAATTTTGTGAAATTTGTATGAGAAGAGGTAGAAAAAGTGAAGTGAAGTTCATAATTAATTTTACTTTATTATTTTAATAATAAAGTATTGTGATCGACTTGGGAAAAAAAAAAAATTTGCTACCCTGAAATTTTTTTTTTTCGCGTTTCATGACTAAAATATCCTAAAAATGCAAAAAAAAAAAATCGGTCTGTCTGTACGCCGTCCGCCGTCCGCCGTACGCCGTACGCCGTACGCCGTACGCCGACGTGTACGCTCAGCGCACATTAACTCCCAAACCCTTCAAGATAGGAAGTTCATTTTTGGAGGGATTGTAGGTAGTTGCGGATCTCAGGCAGATACCCATTTTGGGGGGTGTACGGGTTCAGGGGGAGGCAGGGGGAGCGCTTAAACCGAAAAATACGAATTCAAATATCTCAACCATGGTTACAGCTAGAAAGCTAAAAATCAACACACATATAGAAAAGTTTGTGGGACAACTTTTAAAAATAATTTAATTTTTTTATCCATTGGGGTGCGAAAAGGGGGGGCTAAGAGCCAATTGGCGGCCGAATTTTTTTTTCAAATGATTATATCTTCGAAATTACTACCCATAAAAAATTGATATTTTGAGACAATTAAGATGGCATCAAGATCTACTAGAATCAGTTTAGATAGAAGCTAATTCTTGTAAGGGGGAGGGTCAGGGGGGGTGCAAGGAAAAACACTTAAAAATTAATATCTCGATTGTCTCTTAAGCTATGTAATTGAAACTTGAAACGAATACTAAGCTTTACTAGTGACATATGAAAAAAATATAATATATGGACATAATAGTAGTGGGGGGAAATGGGGAGCATTTAAAAAATGGCGCACTTTCCAAAACTACAAATCACCAAATCTCAAAATTGAGTACACATATCAAATTGAAAATTTGTCAGATTATAGAGCTATATAGTTTTTAATTTTGGTAAAAAATTTAAGTTGGAGGGTGTAAGGGGAGGGAGGTGGGAAGCGAAAATGTTGAAAATTTTGAGTGATTTTTTTATGGCTCTGGTAAAAGATACAAAGTTTGAATTTTGCACGTCGACACATCTATTTAATGTACATGGAAAAAAAATAATAATTTGTTCCAAAATTGTTATGCACCGAAGTGGGGGTCTAACGTGCACAAAGTGTTTCATGTGCAATGAAAAAAACACATAAACTCAAAATTTTTGAATGAAATTTTTAGGTAGAAACTTGAAAATTTGCGAAATGCATTTAAAAAAAATCTCCAAGAGTTTAAAATATTAACTGGTCGAATATCTTTAAAACTTCTACCCCCTCCCATACAAAAATTTTTTTTCGACCATTTCTAAGAAATCAATTATCACTTAACTATTAAATGCTATCAATTTGAAATTTTGCACAAGAACTTACAAAAATAGTTGAAATAAAATTACGTTAAAAGTTTTGAGATAGCACTTGCCCTTTTACCCCCTCCCACACAAAAGTATGATTTCGACCAATTTCATTAAATCAACTAATAACTAACAAATTAAAAGCTACAAACTTGAAATTTTGTACAAGCACTTCACAAAAAAAAAGAAATAAAACTGCATCACAAATTTTACGATTCCCCTACCTCCTCTACCCCCTCCCATACAAATGTTTGGTTTCGTGAATTTAAAATTCACCGAATCCAATGAAAATTCTATGCAATTTCGTCTATGAAACTGACATTCTATACAAAGAATATTGGATTTGGTTCAAGCAATCAATTAAGAAACTATTAACATCCACCCACCCTTACTATCACCCTCCCCCCTCCCTTCATGAAAACTCAAACTTGCATAAATAAACCAATGAAATATGGAGCTTTTGAACTTTTCCGGAAAGTGTTAAATTGAGAACTGCCCTGCCCAAGAAGCTCCTTCACTTAGTCTTCCCTAACCACTCTAACCTGCATATTGACTTTCTACGCATGCGCATTTTGTCCCACAAATAATAAAGTTTCGCCCGACTTGTTGGCAGTTTATTTAAAAATGGTGTGCGTCTGTGAATTCTTCCGTCACCTATCCTCTCCACATGACCAGCCCATTGTAATTTCTAAGATTTTATGATGGTTGACACTTCTGGATTGTCGAAGATGGCATACAATTCTCTATTGTATCGATTTCTCCAGGTCGAGTCTTCCCTCACAGGTCCGAGGATTCTTTTGTGGACCTTTCTTTCAAAGGCGTTAAGTAGTTTTTCGGACGCCTGAGTTAATGTCCATGTTTTGCGGCCATAGCATAGCACAGTTATTGTGATTGTTGTATATAACTTAAGTTTTGTTTTCCTGTGTACGTTTTTGTTTTTAATTAAGCCCTATGCTGACAAAGTAATTGGTGAATACCAAGGCGGACTTAGAGCTGGACGCTTGACCATGGACCAGATAGTAGTAGAAGTACCGAATAATGCGTCTTGTTTCCAATCATTATCCTTCTTCTGATTTCGATGGATTCGCTTCCATCCTTCGATAGGTTCGCCCCTACGTATATAAAGTTGTTTACGTTTTCTAGGTTATAGTCCCCTACTGTAATATTTTGTCAGATTGGCATATTTTTCCTAGTTAGTGTCATAATTTTCGTTTGTTTTCATTAATACGTTGTCCAACTTCCTTGCTACCGAGTCAAGGTTTACAAGTACCTCCTTAGTGCTCTCCAGAGATCTTGCAAGAATATCTATATCGTCGGCATATGCCAAGAGTTGAGTGGATTTGAAGCATAGTGGTCCCTTTGTGTCAATAGGAAGTTTCTGAACAAGATTTTCGAGTGTCAAATTGAAAAGCATTGTTGCGAGGCCGCCACCTTGTTTAAGGCCGTTGTCAGTTTCAGAACTGGAAGTCAGACCATTTTCTACTCTGACTCGTGACAAAGACTCCATACTCCAACATGATTTTATACAGTACGCGCCTGTCGATACTGTTGTATACTTGCTTGAAGTCAACAAATATCTGGTGCACATCAATATTATATTCGCAGCACTTTTTCAGTACCTGTTTAACTGAGAATATCTGGTTCGTGGTTGATCGTCCAGCTCTAAATCCGCCTTGGTATTCACCAATTACTTTGTCAGCCTAGGGCTTAATCCTCTTTTCTAGAACTTTCGTCAAGACCTTATAAGACGTACACAACAGAGATATTCCTCGGTAGTTTTCGTAGCAGAGTTTGTCACCTTTTTTATAAATTGGGCATATACATAATGCTCTTGCGCCAATCTTCAGGAAGTGTTTCCGGTGTCCATATGTCCGTGACTAATCTATGTAAGAGATGCGCTATGCAGTTGTCGCCAGCTTTCAGAAGCTCAGCTAGAATTTAATCAGTGCCCGGCGCTTTGTTGTTTGGGTGGTTCCTCAGAGCTGTTTTTACTTCTTCGAGTGTGGAAGGACCCAAAACGGATCCTTCGTCTGCTGCTGCTGTTCGTGCGGATGATGGGCTCGGATAAGGTGTTCAAAGTATTGCGCCCATCTTAGTTTTATATCTTCGACATTACTTATAGTATTCCCTGCTGCATCCTTGCGGAGGGTCGTTTTCAGTAGGTATCCCCTATTCATTCTTTTAACAAGAGAATACGCGGCTCTTGGGTTGTGTAATTTAAAATGTTCGTCCATGTTTTTAATTTCGTCATTATTGTACTTCCGTTTTTTTTTGTCTGTATATTTTGTTTGCAAATCGTCTAAGATCATTATATTTGTCCCGTTTGGCTCGTGTCGGCCGTCTGTTAATATTTTGTTAGCTCGATTTTTTCACTCTAATGCATCTTGGCATTCGTTGTCGAACCAGTCATTTCTTTTGCGCCGGGGTTGTTGTCCTATCACCTCCTCTGTGACAGACGTAATGCATCTTTGATATTTTGCCATATTTTTTCTATTGGCATGCTAGCGTTGTTGTTCAGTATTAGCGCGAAGTGCCGCTCTAAGGCTGATACTTACTTCGCAACTACTTTCTCATCCTTGAGTTTTCCTATGTCGAATATATGTAGGAACCAATTGTGTTTTTAGGTGTTCTCGGTTTGCGATTCGACATCGGAACTTGGTCTTGGTTTTGGTCGTTACAAATGGTAAGCAAAAATCAATACACTCTCAGATTTCATCTAGAGTATAAAAATGTTAAGTGGAAGTTAGAAAAATCCATCTATTGTATTTGTACGCCATCAAAACATCCAAGTTTAATTGAAAGATAAAGTTCAATCAATTCTTCATTCAGCTATTTATATAAAAGCCAATTATTTACCTTTGAGACCAAATTATGTATACTCCGAGAATTAAAGCAATCTAAAAACATATAAAAAACTGTGTCCCAGCACTTTAAGACAAGGTATGCATACGAAATTCAATTGACACTCTTAATGGAAGGCAATCAATTCCAAGATTGTTTTAAATCATATATATAAAAAAAGGTTGTATTAAATTCCGAAGAATTGCTACAAAAGAGCGCTAACTACCTCTGATTACGATCTGTGTATATAGTACATAGATATTTTCGAGTCAAATGCATAGTGTATGAGTCTTACTCATCTGGATTTTGCCCCTATGTAGCTGCACTTAAGATGTTTTAATGTTGTCAAACTAGTTACAATCATCGCTAAGAGCCCTATTGTACAATTAAAAATCACCGGTAAGAATGTGAAACTTGTTGATTTCATTCTGTAATTTAACTCGTTTTTTTATGCGCTTAGTGTGTAATTGAAAAGTTTAAAGTAGTATCGTAATGATTAATGAAGTAATTATACAATTTTTACAACTTTTTCTTATCGAATCCATGAAAAAGTTGTTTTATGTTGGGTTCAGTAATTTTTCATTTAAGCATAAATTGAGACCAAAACTTATTTTCTATTCTATTCTACAATTAAAATGCAGCCCAAATCGGGCCTTGGCCTAATGATCTTCAGGTTACTTACCATTTATGCAACGATTGGTAGTCCTTGGCCTCTATCCTCGAATTTTTCGTTTTCGTAGAAAGAGGTGACCAAGGTATACCCAGCTAAGCTGTAGCCTAGTGGGTAGCGTGTTGGTCCACAATACGAAGGTGAGAATTCAAATACCGGTCGACGTATAATTTCACATTACTTGCGTGGGTATATCTCGGCCACATCAATCTGCAAAAATAGAAATCCCAAGGTGAAGAAGAAGAAGGAATATCCAAGCAGGAAATGTTCTGGAATTACACGTTGATCGGGATTAGAACTCTCAACCTTCGCATTGTAGGCCAACACCCTCCCAACTAGGCTACACACTAGATCCGCTACTTACTTAGAGCAAACCAATTCCAGTCTGTATTTGTATAAGATAGCTCTGAAACGAATGGAAATTTTTTTAGACGAATGTACATGGATTTCATAAATTCACATTTTCCTTAGTAATAATTGTTGAATTGTTGTTGAAAAAAATCTATAGAAATGGACGGAAAAAAGTGGGCCAAAATTTCCGGAAGAGAAACTATTAAAAAATTATGTATATTGCGTGCATGAATGATTTAACGCGGCCGTGAAACTACATATTATAGTAGATTAATTTTTTCCACAAAAGTTTCTTACTTATTTCAGATCAAACTTTTTCTCAGGTTTCACTCAGGCCCTGAAGTATGACAGGTCCCAGAGTAGTACGAGTGTTGGATGCTCTTAGTAATATAATTCTAAGATAAAAAGAAATAATCTATTTTCGACACTACAATAATCTAATCGTGAAAAATTTCGACATACAGTTTTGAAACAATCCAAAAACGTTCATTTTGTTGTATTGTCAGTATCTGTATATCGAAGATAGCTAGATGTAAACCTCTACAGAAATTGATTGGAGTGGCTGAGAAAGATTAAGTTCCACCGGACAGACCTCTATTGCTGTTTTTGGGAAAGGATTATGCACCAGAAGCAAAAATTATAAATAATGGTTGAAAGTATCTGCCAACAAATCGAACGCAACTTTCTAATTCTTGAGGCAAATTGAGGATGCGTGGGAAGTTAATATGGAGATTACCTCACGGTATGGTAGTTGTAGTGGCGGCCTATTGTTAATTTGTTGAATATTTAACTGCGCAGAATTAATATTTCATTGCTTTATTTATGCAAGTTTGGATTTATATGGGTGGGACGGGAGAGAAGAGGTGAGTAATATTGTAATAATAAAGTATTGTGAATGACTTGGAAAAAAATGGCTGTCCTGAAATTTTGTAAAATTATACATGCTGATTTCAGGCGAACACAAATTTTAGGTGATGTAGAAGTTAAAGGAGAGGCTGACGGAGCGCAAGAACCGGAAACTACAAATTCGAATTTCTCTATTGTGCTCTCTAGCTAGAGAGATAAAAATTTACTTAAATATAAAGTATCATGGGATACTTTTTAAATATAATATAATTTTTATATCCATTTCGATTCGAAAACGAGCAGCCAAAAACCAATTAATGGCAGTTTTATTTTTTTGCAAATGATTATATCTTCGGAATTATTTTATACAAAAAATCAAAGTTGGTTCCTTAGGGGACTGCATCTCCCATAAAAAGTTCAATTTACAATTGACTTACTGCAAATGTTAATTTAAAAAGCATTTGTGTTTTAAAAAAAAAAAAAAGGAAAAAAAAAGAATAATTTTTATTTGCATATTGAAATCTTCTATATTCTGCAAAAAAAAAGAAAACATAACAAGACTACTATTATGCGTGAAGCCCAATAGAAATACAAATTTGAGTTATCTTAAGAAATTGGGGAGTGATAGAAGGACTGACAGCATTAAATTAATTTTTCCGCATCATGCTGGAGTAGTTATAAAAATGTGTAACACAAAATTTAAGCTTCAAAAAATTAGTAGATGCTAAAAACAGTAGTCTATTGGATATAGTGAGATTATGCAATTTGTATGAGAGATTGTAGAAGGAGTAGGGGGTTTTTAATGATTCTTTTCAGAAACAATTATGAACATTATGCACCTCTTTCAATTTTCAGACCAGTAACCTTCATGTTTTCAAGAAAATCGATGTCTTTTAAAGTTCTGTAATTGTATCACATTGTATTGGGGGAGGTGGAAGGAGTAAGTGTAATCAGTTAATTCTTGTCCAATCTTAATAATAATGTCAATTAAGTATTTAGTAAAAAATTTGTACTCGAAAAATGTTGTACATACTGAGAAAATTGATTTGGAGTGTTCCAGGAAAAAGTGCGATAGAAGCAGGAATTCAAATAATTTGCGTAATCTGCTAAATATCAAATTCTTAGCAGTTATGAGTTCAAAGAAAATTTTGTTATTGTAAACTTTAATAAATGAGTCGTTTTGTATGTGGTAGAAAGGGTAAAGTGATATGACCCATTCACGAACTTCACCTTACTTTTACGTCGAAAAAAGCGTATACAATATTTTAACTTTCTAGTTTAAGGTGCTGAAATCTTTGAGTAACAACATTAACCAAGCGTTACAAACTTGAGGGTACACTTATAATACTCTCAGATTTCATCTATGTTAGAGTATCAACATAACAGGGCTACGATTTCGCGTAAAGCGCAATCTTACGAAATAGAATTTTTTGTGATCCCAAGAAATTTTGTATGGGGAGTGTTAGAAGGGATGATAGCATTGAACTAATTTTTCCCCATCATGCTTAAGTAGCTATAAAAATGTTTTATACAAAATGCTTACTCCAAAAATTGAATGGAAACTGAGAAAATTAGTGAGTTAGATTTAGTGAAAATGTGCAGTTTGTATGGGAGGCGGAAGAAAGAGTGGGGGGATTTTAGTGATTTTTTCAGAAATAACTAGGAATATTACAAAATTGACATCCCTTAAATTTCAGACTAGTGCCATTCATACTTTTCAAGAAAATCGATTTTTGTGAAGTTATGAAACTGTGTCATATTGTATGGGAGGAGGTTGAAGCAGTGAAGCTAATCAAATATTTTTTTCTGATCTTAGTGATAATGCTAAATAAGTATTTATTACAAAATTTGAACTCGATAAACGTTATACGTTCTGAGAAAATTGGCTTAGAGCATTTCATGAAAAAGTGTAAGGGAGAGGGAGGACGCAAATAATTTTTAAACTGTGGATTGAAATTATTATGGAAGTAATATATCCCAAAATTCAGACTAAAAGCTTTTATACTTTTCGAGTAAATCCATTTATTGTCAAATTGCGTCATTTTGTATGGGAGGGGGTGGAAGGGGTGAAGCTAATCGTCTGATTTTTTTTAGCCTTACTAACAATTTTAAATAAATAATTGGTGAACAATTTCACCTTGGTAAATTTTATACGCATTGAGTAAATTGGCTTAGAGTAATTCATGACAAGTTCAGTTTGTATGGGAGGTGGTAGAAGGAGGGGAAGGACACGTATAATTTTCATACGGTAGATTGATAATATCACAGAAGTAACATATTCTAAATTTCATACCAATCGCTTTTATACTTTTTGAGCAAATCCGTTTATTGTCAAATTACTCAATTGTGTCATTTTGTATGGGAGGGGGTAGAAGGGGTGGAGCGATTTGGCCCGTTCACGAACTTGACCTTACTTTTTTGTCAAAAACGACGTGTACAAAATTTGAACTATCTAGCTCAACGCGTTCTCAAACTAGAGAGCGCACAGTCGGACGGACAGACGGACATCCAGTTTTGAGATTTTTGAGTGACAATATTAACTTCTGTATCATTCATTTTTTTCTGCGAGCCTTATTTCTTAGCGTTACAAACCTTAGAGCAAACTTGAAATACTCTCAGATTACATATAGAGTATAAAAACTACTGCAAATAAGTTACATTCGTAGACTAAGTTTCTTCCTTGATTAATAATGAAGCACAGACCTTAGGCAACCTGTAGTTCTACAATCCAACAAAATTTTAATTTGATATCTGTACTTAGGTTTGAGATATAATGAAATTGAAATTTTAGAAAGTGAGAAATGCTCCCTATTTTGCTACTATTATGTTATATTTTTCTTATAACTTGTTAATATAGTTTAATACACTCCGCGACAACTGTTTATGACCAACCCAATTTTTCTAAGAATTCCATAATTACGTAGAAAAATTCAATGGTCTGCTTTGTCATTTTAAAGTAATCTCTTGACGCATCTAAATTAAAATTATTCTCTTTCGCTACCTGCCAACATAAATTAAATTGCCTGAAATAGTATTCAAAAGCTCGACTACTGTTTATGACCATCAGTTCAATTTCGTTCTTTCTGGCGGATAGATGTGCTTAAAGAAGAAATTTTCGAGTTGTTGTAATTCTTTGCAATTTTGTGCATGAACAGTTTTTTAGAAAGATTTAAATATTATTGAAATGCCAAAAGGAACAACTTTAACGGCTTTCGAAATTTCAAATTAAAATATTGAAGGATGCAGGCTGCTCAACTAGAGAAATTCGAAGAAAACTGGAGAGAACCCATGACGTGATTATGAATTACCGGTGCGATCCGGAGAATTATGGGAAAAAGGAAAGGGGGGAATTAAAACTGCAACGGAAAGGGAACGCCGCAGTTTATTGAGACTTGCATCCAATGAACCACTCACAGCGAGAGAAATAGCAAACAGAGCAGGAACATCTGCTAGCCTAAGGACAGTACAACGCATTTTTTTATTTAGAAATTTATTTATTTTTTTTATTCATCTATAGAGGATATCTCAACAGACTAAAGAATTACAATTAAAAATCTGTACACATTAAAAAATTACGAAAAACCAATACAATGAGAAACATTAAAAAAAAAAAATTATAAATTTGCTACAATATAGGCTTTGAACTGCGGTCGACTGTCAGTAAAATCGATTTTGTTGCATATCATATTAAAGTAGGAGATGCATCTAGAAATAGGTTCATTAAGTCCATAATTTGTGCGGTGTGCGGTGGGATGAAAAATCGCTCTCTGCCTCAATGGCCTTTCTGGAGCATAAATTGGTAGATAACTAAGCAATTCAGGGCTTTTAATGCGATAAGAGATAACATTTTTTATAAACATCACACATAATAACTTCCTTCGATGAGCCAAAGATTGCAAGCGAATTAATTGGCATCTGGTTTCATACGTGGGAATGTCAGCGCTCCAGTTAAACTTACGAAGAGCATATCTAGAGAAATTACGTTGAATTCGTTCAATCCGCAACACATGAATCTGATATACAGGATCCCAAACCACACAGCAATATTCCAAAATAGGTCTCACAAGAGAAACATAGAGTGCTTTGACAGTGTATGGGTCAATGAAATCTTTAGCATTACGTTTTACAAAACCCAGATTTGAATTAGCTTTGCAGATTATGTAGTCGATATGAGAATTAAAGTTAAAATTAGAATCGATCAACACGCCAAGATCCATTACCTCCGAGGATCTATGAAGAGATCTGTTATTTAAGTTGTAGTCAAATAAAATGGGAAAAGATTTTCTGTAGGCAGAAAATATTTTGCATTTATCATAATTAAGTTCTAACAAGTTAACGTCACACCAATTATAGAGCTCAGAAATATCAGTCTGAAGTTCAAGACAATCACCCAAGCTTGAAATCTTAGAAAAGAATTTAACATCATCAGCGTACAAAAGAGAGCTAGAAAATTTAAATATTGACGGAATGTCGTTTACAAATAAAACAAAAAGTAAAGGCCTAAAGGCCCTAAATGGCTTCCTTGGGGAACGCCAGATTTAACATCAAAACACGATGAAGAAATTCCATTTATTCGCACAACTTGTCTTCTATTCGTCACGTAAGATGAAAACCAGTTCAACAGATTAGAATGAAACCCTAGTGCCATCAATTTTTCAATCAAAAGACCATGATGAACCCGATCAAATGCCTTTTTCAAATCAGAATAGAAGACGTCAACTTGAAAACCCTGTTCCATTGCATCTATACAATATTTAGTGAAAGTCGTTAAATTTGTAGACGTAGAACGATCGCAAATAAAACCATGCTGACAGTTTGAAATACCCTCTTTAATATGGAAAAATAGCTTTCCCTTAACTATGCTTTCAAATAACTTAGGGATGGATGATAGTTTGGATATAGGTCTATAATTTTCAACCATATGTCTGCGAGCAGACTTAAATATTGGAGTTATGAAAGACAGTTTCCAAGTATCTAAAAATGAACCGGACTCCAGCGACTTGTTGAAAATAATAGTTAATACTTCATAAAGCGATGAAGCGCAACCTTTTAAGAACATAGCCGGAATTTGGTCGAAACCAGATCCTTTTTGAATGTCTAAATTGCATAGAGCAACTAATACATCATCTTCAGTAATAGTTAAACTGCCAAGATCAACAATGGGGACCAAACCATCGAACCTTCCTGAAAAATTTGAATCGACTGTTGTGGTTGAGTTGTAAACAGACTTGAAAAATGATGCAAACAGTTCACAGGACCCTTCAGCAGAGTTTGATACCTATCCTAGAAACTTCATTAAATTAGGCAGTAATGAGGAATTACGTTTGGAGTTGAAGAAGATCCAAAAGGATTTACTATTACGTTTAATCTTTGATTCAACTGAGTCGATATATTGTCTGTAAAGAAAGCGATTAAGCCAATCAAACTCCTTCCTGAGACGAAGGAATTTGTTCCGGTCGTACAAAGACTCAGTTTTCCTAAAACGCTTAAAAGCTTTATTTTTTACGTTTTTTAGGTTGCTCAATTTCTTGTTGGACCATGGAAGTTTAGGGCACGACTTTTCATTCCGCGAAGGCACATATAATTTAAATGCATCACATAAAATAGACATAAAAGTTGAATAAGCACAAGATAAATTTAAATTTTAAAAATTAGAATTCCAGTCAATAGAAAAAAAATAGTCATTAAGAGCAACAAAATCGGCTTTAGAGAAGTCATAGCGCGTATTGTCTAAACTATTACAAGATATAGGCTCAAAATTATAGAATTCTATTAAAAAACCAAAAGCAGTGCTTAGATCCAAAATTCGTCCAAGACTATTTTTAAAATGATTAATCTGAAACAATCCAAAAGAGTATAGCAGATCGATTACTGCATACTCGACTTCCTTTCGAACGTTGAAAGCTATGAGTGACTTCTCTTCTTCAGAAAACGTCCATATTAAATCGCCTAAGTTGAAATCTCCCATCACTATTGGGATCTCGTACTGATGCAGGTTATTAACGATGTCCTCTATGTTGATCAGATGCTGACGATAACGTTCCAAAGGGCTCTTAGGCGGAATGTAACTCACCAAAAACGTTATTTTGGATGTAGAGGAAAACTCCACCGAAATACACAGTTGATCTATGATATCTAAGTTCCGGCAAAAATCAATTTGCTTACTTCTAAGTGTAGAGCGGACTGCAACTAGTATACCGCCACCACGGTTCATACCAGTAGATGTTGATCGGTCACATCGATAAACCACGTAATAAGAGTCAAAAAGTTCTGTTGACTGAAAACTATCGTTAAGCCAGGTCTCCGTTAAAACTATAATGTCGTATTCATGAATTGATGAAGCCAAAAACAAGTCGCGAACTTTCGTGCGCTACCACCAACGTTTTGGTAGTACACTGAGAAATCATTAGAATATGCAGTACAAGCAGGCATTTGGGTTTCAGCTACGAGATTTCTGTCGGTAGAGCAGCATTCACGTTTTTTGGACGATAAATAAATTCTCTAATGCGAACGGAGATAGGCCATATTGACGGATCCATGGCAAGCTCAAGAAGAGAAACTGGAACTGCAATCTTAAAAGTAATATAACGAAGCGAGTTAATGTCAGCATCTCTCTTCGTCAGTCTGGTGCAAAGTACCTGCTCCTCCGCAATTTGGAGCTTTTCGGCCGTGTACTTCCTAATAGCCTCAGTCTTAGTCTGAACATCAAATCGAGACAAATGCAACCATTTAACTGCCGGCACTACATTGAACGCAGTACACGTGGTTGTGTCGGTACCCATGACATTACCACGACGTTGAGACCGGCGAACTTTTTCCGATGTTACTTGATTCCAAGATTTTAAAAGAATGTCCACATTTAAAATGAATGAAAATGGCAAGAAAACCAGTTTTAAAGAAGGTTCACCAAGAACAGCGTTTGGCATTTTGTCGAAAATATATGGGTTGGACAATAGAATGGCAAAAAGTTATATTTACTGACGAAAAGCGTTTCTGTCTTGATGGTCCTGATGGTTACTCTTTCTATTTTCACGACATGCGAAAAGAAAAGCGATTTGTCTCACGACGACAGACCGTAGTTATATAGGGGGCTGTGTCCCACAACGGCGTGGTCGATTTAGTAGTCCTTGATGGAAAATAAAACGCTCAAAAATATAAGGAACTTTTAATGCATGAGAAGATTAAAATTACGGAAGTAATGGAGACTACAAATTGAATTTACCAACAGGACAACGCCTCCAAACATGCTGCGAAGCTTGTCAGGAACTGGTTTTCAGAAGATCATCGAGAATTTGTGGGGATACTTATCTCGACGTGTGTACGCAAACAGCAAGCAGTACGACAGCAGATCATCCCTTATTGAAGGAATAAAGAGAGAATGGAGGAATATTCCTTTGGGCTACGTTCAAAAATTATACAGCTCAGTTCCCAGCCGAATTTTTGAGACAATACAAAACAGTGGAAAACACACTCACTATTAAAAAATTTATTGGTCTTATTTTTTTCCGTAATTTTCATGTGGTCATAAACAGTTGTCGCGCCTTTGAATACTATTTCAGGCAATTAAATTTGTGCTGAAAGGTAGCGAAAGAGAATAATTTTAATTTTGGTGCGTTACGAACTTACTCCACCTAACCAATAAAATGACAAAGGAGATCATTAAATTTTACTTCGAAATTATGGAATTCTTCGAAAAATTGGGTTGGTCATAAACAGTTGTCGCGGAGTATTTATTAATTTTTAGAGTTTGTGCCATAAATCCCTCTCTGTATATGTTGATTTTCAGCTTGCTATTCGAATTCTTAGTTTTCGGCTTTAGCGCTCCACCCGCTTCCCCCTTAACCCATATACTCTACTGTGGAAAGGAGCTATTATGATTCCTAAGCCCAGTAAGCCACCGCATGAAACATCATCATACAGACCAATATTGTTGTTACCAGTAATGTCAACACAATATTAAAAATATTAAATCTCATTATTGACAACAGAAATTTGATCCCAAATTTCACAAATTTTACGATTTCATCAACTCCTCTACCTCCTCCCATACAAACCATACATTTGTATACATTTGAGAATATAAAATACACCGAATTTCATAGAATTTACTTCGTCTATGAAACTTACATTCTATACAGAGAATTTTGAACATAATTTAAGCAATTAAGTAAAAACATATTAACATCCACTCACCCCTTAAGTCGAACACCCCTCCCCCTACCCTCCCATACAAACCCAACTTGCATAATTAATCGAACGAAAAATTTATACTACGTAATCGCAGTTAAGTGTTAAGTAATTGTCAACAACCCTGCCCTAGAACCTGCCCTCTCTGCACTTACCTGCATATGGACTTGCCACACATCCTCGAATTGTTCTAAGAATGATAAAGTTACGCCGGGCAGTTAATTTTTGTAGTTGTTTATTGTTAAATATTCATTTTAATAATAGAAAAAACGTTATTCTTGACATTTTTCGGAAAAAATGTTTAATGCATTACCCTATGTAGAGAAACGTGAATTAAAATTTAAAAAAATGCTAATGGCGATAACCGAAATAAAATGTTTTGTTGCAAATAAACTGCCAATAAGTCGGGCACAACTTTATTATTTTTGGAACAAGTTAATAATGCGTGGAAAGTCAATATGCAAGTTAAAGCGGTTAGGGAAGACTAAGTGGAACCCCCTTTCACAAGTGGAACCCCCTATCACAAGTGAAACACCCTTCCACAAGTGGCACCCAATTTAGGGCAAGGATGATGCCAATTCAACACTTAGTTGCGAATACGATCAATAGCTCCAGTACATGTAATCAATATTTCATTCGTTTATGCAAGTTTGGGTTTTTATGAGGGAGGGGGAGGGGTGATATTAAGAGTGGGTGAATGTCAATAATTTTTCAATTGATTACATCAATTGCGTCCAATATTTTCTGCAAAGAATGTCAGTTTCATAGACGAAGTTGCATAGAATTTTCATAAAATTTGGTGCATTTTACATTCACGAAACCAATCATGTGTATGGGAGGAGGTAAGGGAAATGTAAAATTTGTGATGCAGTTCTATTTCATTTCTTTTGTAAAGTGCTCGAACAAAATTTCAAGTTCGTAGCTTTTAATTTGTTGGTTAGCAGTTGATTTATTGAAATTGGTCGAAATCATACTTTTGTATGAGAGGGGGTAGAAGCGCAAATGCGATCTCAAAACTTTTGACGCAGCTCTGTTTCAACTATTTTGGAAAGTTTTTGTGCAAAATTTCAAATTGATAGCTTTTAATTTTTAGGTGATAATTGATTTTTACTTTATTATTTTAATAATAAAGTATTTAAAAATGGTCGAAAAAATAATTTTGTATGGGAGGGGGTAGAAGTCTTAAAGGTATTCGACCAGTTAATAATTCATTCATTTTTGGCATTTTTTTTTAATTTTGCAAATTTTCAAGTTTCTACCTTAAAATTTCATTCAAAAATTTTCAGCTTATGTGTTTTTTCATTGCACTTGTGCACGTTAGACCAGAGGGGTCGGTGCATAACAATTGCAGATTTTTTATTATTTTTTCTGTATGTACAATAAATAGATGTATCGACCTGCAAAATTTAAACTTTGTATATTTTACCAAAGCCCTACGAAAATTACTCAAAATTTTCAACATTTTTGCTTTCCACCTCCCTCCCCTTACACCCTCCAACTTAAATTTTTTACAAAATTAAAAATTATGTAGCTCTACAATCGGACAAATTTTTGATTTAATATCTGTCCTCAGTTTTGAGATATAATGGTTTGAAAGTTTGGAAAGTTCAATGCTCTCCATTTTCCCCCACTACTAATTTGTCCAAATGTTATATTTTCCTCGTATTTCTCTAGTATAACTTAATATAAGTACCAAGTTTCAATTACATAGCCGAGATATTGATTTTTAAGTGCTTTTCTTTGCACCCCCCCCCCCCCCCTCCCCTGACACTCCCCTTTACAATAATTAGCCCCTATGTAAGCTGATTCCAGTGAATCTGTATGCCACTTTGATGGTCTAAAAATATAAATTTTTTATGCTAAGTAATTTCTAAGAAATAATCATTTGAAAAAAAATTCGGCCGACAATTGGTTCTTAGACCCCCTTTTTGCGCCCCAATGGTTAATAAAATTGAATTAATTTTAACAGTTGTCCCACAAACTCTTTTATATGTATGTTGATTTTTAGCTTCTTAGCTGTAACCATGTTTGAGATATTTGAATTCCTAGTTTTCGGTTTAAGTGCTCCCCCCGCCTCTCCCTGAACCCTTACACACCACAAAATAGGTGTCCGCCTGAGATCCGCAACTATCTACAATCCCTCCAAAAATGAACTTTCTATCTTGAAGGGTTTGGGAGTTAATGTGCGCTGAGCGTACACACCGGCGTACGGCGGACGGCGTACAGAAGCAATCCGTTTCTGAACAGAATAGTGACATATGTGATGAAAAGTGAATATTATACGACAATCGTTGACGATCGGCACAATGGCTAGATGCTGATGAGGCCCCGAAACACATGCCGAAACACAGTCTTCATCCGAAGAAGATAATGGTGACTGTTTGCAGAGAAGTATTATACCCAACTCGATGAAATACATCAGAAATTGCGCGTTCAACGGCCTAGATTGATCAACAGAGATGGAGCTATTCTGCTTCATGACAACGCACGGTCTCATGTATCAAGAATAACAGTCAAAAAATTAAACGATTACCACTTTTTTAAACATTTGGATCATTTTTTGGCGGAAAACAATTTAACAATGAAGCAGCTATCAAAAATGCCTTCGAGAAATTTCTTCAGTTTAGAAAGTCGGACTTCTACGAAACTGGCATAAATGCACTTACATATATCTCGTTGGGAGAAGTGCATTGCATCTGCTGGTAACTATTTTGATTAATAAAATAAAGTTTTATAAGAGTTAAAGTTGATTGAAATTTCACTAGCAAAGTCGCCATTTCATCTGCAACAACCTAATAAATAAACTGCAGTGGGCTGCCTATTTAGAGCGAAAGAAGATAGAAGACTCCCAAAACGTACTTTTAAAGTAAAAGTAACGGCAAACCATGCAAACGTTGGGAAGACTCGGTTGATGAAAGCAGCAAAGCCATCTTAAAAAACATAACAGAATTATGATTGGGCTTAAAGACCAATCATATGATACTCTAGATGAGATGGAAATGACTTTAATATACCGGCAAATATGTCATCTCAAATTCTTTCGAATAGTGAGAAGATACTTTGCATGGGAGGTGGTAGAAGTAGAGGCGGAGGTTTGTATTTCTCCTATGTGATACCGAAAATAGCGTGTAAAATGTTTCGTGCTGAATTTAAAATTTTTAGTTTTCATTATTTTTAAAGAAATTGGTCATAGTTTTCCTTAAGTTGAGGCATTTGTATGGGAGGTGGCAGAGGAAGTGGAACGTTTTAGATGAATTTGAAACTGCTTATCATCACCCTTATCTCTATGCTTTGATTCAATTTCAAAGTCGACAGCTCTCATATATTCGAAGGAGAAATGCTTTTCTTGAATTTATAATACAGATATTTATATGGGAGGGGGTAGAAGGAGGGAAGCTGAGCTGATAATTTTTTCCAGCATTTATTGCAACTATTAAAAAACAAATTCTGGCAAAATTTTAAGTTTGTAATTTTTTTAGTTTTAATGGAAATCGATGTAATGCATTTAACAAAAATGATGCATTTGTATGGGAGGGGGTAGAAGGAGTGTTAGGATGAAAACAATTTTTTTTCCTGTTATTGATATTTCTATTTTTATACTTTGTGCGAAATATCAAATTGATAATTTTAACAGTTTCGAAGAAAAATAATTTAATTTAAATTTCAAAATTTCGTGAAATTTGTATGGGAGGGGGTAGAAGGAGTGAGGGGAAGTTGATAATTTTTTCAGTGCTGATTTGAATTCTAATAAAATCAATTCTGGCAAAAATTCGTTTTTATAACTTTACTAGTTTCGATGGATGACAATCGAAAAACTGCATTTTTCAAAATTATGCATTTGTGTGGGAGGGGGTAGAAGGAGTGATGGGATCGGATCAATATTCAGTCATATTAATGGTATCTATATCATAATACTTGCACCCAAATTTCAAATCAATAGCTTGAATAGTTTCTAAGAAAAATCAATTTTTGAAAATTTCGAAATTTCGTGAAATTTGTATGGGAGGGGGTAGAAGGAGTGGGGGGATGTGGCCCGTTCACGAACTTAAAGTTTCTTTTTTGCTAAAAATGACACACAACAAATTTCAGCACGATAGCTCAAAGCGTTCGAGAGTTATGCTGTAGACAGACGGACAGACGGACAGACGGACAGACGGACAGACGGACAGACAGACAGACGGACAGACAGCAACGCGGAATCGAAGTTTTTGAGCGACAACAAATATTTCTGTACCCTTGGCGGCTCTGTGCGAGCATTATTTCTTAGCGTTACAAACGGTAAGGCAAACACAATATACTCTCAGATTTCATCTAGAGTATAATTAGCAGCTGGAAGTATTGAAAAAAAAAAAACAAAAAGACAAACATTAAGGCTACCGATACACGATGCGAGTTAATATATATTATCTCGCTTTTCGATATTACTAGTGTCATTATCATATACATAATTCGGCCTGCTTATATCAAAATAGGAAGTTAATATATATTAACTCGCATCGTGTGTCGGTAGCCTAAGCTAATAGCTTCAAAACTTGAAAATTTACTTAATACTAGCGATCGCCCGCGACTTTGTCTGCGTAAGAATGGCAATAATAACATTTTTTGAGAATATAGTTAGTAGTAAATTATGTCGGATAAATAATCTGCTTAGTTTATTGGCTCTTTGAACACAATGCTTTGTATTTTGTTTGAATCAGAACCATAAATTATTAAGAATGAAACCATGATACTCGCATTTGTATGGGACAGGCTCGTGATCAAATGAAACCCGTGATTCGAGATCATATGTATACATGTTGAAGAGCGTTAAGGACATGTGAATAGTTGTAGATTGTGTTAATTAAAAAAAGCCCAAATCAAATGACATTAAGCTTGAAAACATAACAGGCCTTCGATTGTGAGTAAAGCCCAACCATATGATACTACCAATGAAATCGAAATTTTTGTGATCTTAAGAATATTTATGTGGGGAGTGATAGAAGGGGTGACAGTACTAAATTAATTTATTTCACATCATGCTAGAGTAGCTATAAAAATATTATGCACCAAATTTAAGCTTGAAAAACTGAATAAGAGAAACTTAGTGCATTGGATTTAAAGAAATTATGCAATTTATATGGAGGTGGTAGAAGGAGTGGGGGTTTTTGGTAATTTTTCTAGAAACAACTATAATTACCATACAATTGATATGTTTTAAATTTCAGATCAGTTAGATTCACACTTTTCAAGAAAATCGAGTTTTTGCAAAGTCGTGGAATTGTGTCACATTGTATGGGAAAGAGTAGAAGGAGTGAAGTTAATCAGTTAATTTTTTCCCGATAATAATAATGCTAATTAGGGATTTATTGCAAAGTTTTAGCTCGATCAAAGTTATACGTACTGAGAAAATTGGTTTAGAATATTTCATGAAAAAGTGCAGTTTATAGAAGAGATGGTGGAAGGAATAGAGGGTTTTTAGTTATTTTTGAGAAGCAATTATAATTATTATTCAATTAATATATTTTAAATCTCATTTCAGAAACATTCATTCACACTTTTCAATAAAATCGAATTTTTGCAAAGTCGTGTCGGTGGTGGAAGGAGTAGGGGGTTTTCAGTTATTTTTTTAAAATCAACTGTATTTATCATGCAAATGATATTTTTAAATTTCAGAATAATAACACTCACACTTTTCAAAAAAATCTAAATATTACAAAGTCACTTTTATTACAAAGTCGTGGAATTGCGTCACATTGTGTGGGAGGGGTTAGGAGGAGTGAAGCTAACCGGTTAATTTTTCCCGATATTAATAATAATGCTAATTAGGGATTTAATACAAAATGTTTGCTTGATGAAAGTGATATGTGCTGAAAAATTGGTTTAGAGTATTTCATGAAAAAGTGCAGTTTGTATGGGAGGTGGTGGAAGGAGTGGATGGTTTTTAGTAATTTTTGAGAAACATCTACAATTATCATGCAAATGATTTTTTAAATTTCAGAACAGTAACATTCACACTTTTCAAGAAAATCAAATTTTTGAAAAGTTGGAGATTTGTGTCAGATTATATAGGAGCGGTACAAGGAGTAAAGCTAATTGGTTAATTTGTTCCTGATATTAATAATAATACTAATTAAGGATTTAGTACAAAATGTTAGCTCGATGAAAGTTATACGTACTGAAAAAATTGGAGTATAATATTTCATGAAAAAGTGTAGTTTGTATGGGAGGTGGTGGAAGGAGTAGGGGGATTCAAATTATTTATATACTTGAAAATTGCATTTATAATAGAAATAATATATTTTAAATTTCAAATTAATAGCTTTTATGGTTTTCATGAAAATTTAATTATATTTTTGAAAATGAGTCACTTTGTATGGGAGGAGATAGAAGGCGTGAGGCGAGTAAAATAAAACCTAAAGCAGATTACTTCTCGAGGCAGACGCATTAATCTGTGAAAGTGTCATTACAATCGATTCAGCCGTTTTTACGTGAAAGCCGAAAAGACAGACAGGCAGAGAAATTTTTTAAAAACGTGTGTTTCTGCTTAATTATTGTCCAAATAAAGCAAAAAACTAACTTATAGCCATTTATAAGCAAATAACAGACAGACACTACAATTATATTTATATGTACAGATAAACGTATTAAATGTCAAGATATGAACTGGTAAAAAAAAATTAGTCTCTTTTATAAATTTCAATCATTTTTCTTAAGTCAATTATTAACAACATATTACAAGCTATCAACTTGAAAAATTATACAAACATTTCTGGATATATTTAAAACAAAATTGCATCAAATGTTTTGAAATATCCTTACCATACAAATATTAATAATAATTTCAATAAATCAACTATTAACCAACAAATTAAATGCTGAGGACTTGACACACCTATAAAAAAATTGTTAAAAAATCTGCTTCAAAAATTTAACGATTTTCCCAAATCGTCTACCTCCTATCTTACCACATATGTAAATATAAAATATATAGTGTATACAATTTTCCATAGAATTTATTTTGTCTATTTTGAAAGTGATTCAAAATAGGAATCAAATAATTATTAATAATATTCACCACCCTCTTCCATTCCATACAAATCCTGGCATAAATAAACGAAAAAAATATTTATTTTATATACTCCGCCGCTAGAAATCCCTATCTCCTTGCTCGCCCCTATCTGCCATCACCCTAATCAGCATAATGACTAGATCCTGAACTTGTCGCAAGAATAATAATGTTGTGCCTGACTTGTAGCCAGATATTTCTGCCTGTTAATCCAGTATTGATAGGTCCATTTTAATACCACTAAACATGAATCCGACTAAAGTGACTTGCATTCCATTATATCATAATGCAAATCATCATTACTTGCCTATCGAACAGTCAAACCATGACGTTGGTTTGAAAACGGTT
Source organism: Chorisops tibialis (assembly GCA_963669355.1). Lineage (NCBI taxonomy): Eukaryota > Metazoa > Arthropoda > Insecta > Diptera > Stratiomyidae > Chorisops > Chorisops tibialis. The sequence continues at coordinate 160,932,400 of OY770263.1, read as the reverse complement.
ATCTCGATCGGAAAAATATATAATTTGACATAATTTTGATGACTAATTAAATAATAAAAACTAAAACATAAATTACATCAATTTGAAAGACATACGAACGGATAAGTTTTGATAGTCGGGTAAAGAATGGTCAATTCAAAGTAATAGTTACGAACCGATATCGTAACGTATAAGTTAGCCAATCTATCCAAGACCTATCATGATTATTTAGATATATCTTCGTTTCTCTTCTTAACCGATTATTTAATTTCCGCTGCTGATACTGCTCTCTAGCTAAGGCTAGATTATATTTTATTATTATTACTATACTATTATTTTTTTTAATTCGAAAATTTTATCTACATAGATAGATACTCGTGGATATACCGTGAGTTTCATCGACAAGAGGTCTGAATTTTATCGAGTTATTGAGATATTTCGTTCTGTCCGTGCGGCATGATGGAAAGATCACGATTTCAATGACTCCGAAACGATTGTATCTGGCCAGAATTTTATATTGCGGTAAAAGGTACAAAAAAAATAATAATAATAGTATCTATAGAAAATAACAATGTTATGTTCTCTCTCAAAGACAAGATCAATTTTATCTTTTGACAATAACAGATATACGCGCAAGTTTTTTGATTCGAACGATAGAATTGAATTGAATATGAAAACTCAAATATCAAGCGCTTAGAATTGTTGAGTAATAAAATCGCAAAATAAGTTTGATATTAATTTTTCATTTAGTTGTTTGACCTTCCATAAATTTCACGCCTTATTTTTCACATTTTAGGTCGATGAGTTGTGGAACTGGATTTCGATATGTTGGAATATTACTTGGAAAATACATATGCGAGATTACATATGTATAATGGAGATTATTTCGATCGATCGACATATCGTTGGCTGATTTCTGATTTCCTCCGTACGTCATCAACTTTTTTTCGACAAAAACGATTTGAAAATTGATGAGCTTATTTTTATGGAATAATTCAATAAGACACAGATATGGAAAAACGAAATCTTCATATGCATTGCTTTATACATTCATAAGCCTCTAGTCTAATATCATTCACAAATCTGATAATCCTGGCGATTATATTCATAATCAATTTTCCCACCACAAAATAGGAGCTTCAAAATTTTCATTTCTACCGAGTAAATATAGGTTCAATGTTTGTTGTAAAATTTAAGAATTTGTATGGAAGGAAGGTGGTTGAAAGATTAGAGAGATTTAACTGATTTTATAGATGTACAAGAGTGCATCAAATATTCGCAGCTTCATGTGAAAGAGTATCACTCTAAACTTCCAAAAATGGAAAACGAACCAGTGTTGTTTGTTCTTGAATTGAAGTGCGCACATTTATTTGATTTTATTTTCTTTATAGTATTTGAATGGTTAGTACAAAACGACCATGTAGTATATGGTAACCCCAACACTTGGTAATTAAGAACGACATGCCGACTATGCACGGCCATTAGTTGTAAGTTCACTTGTTATAAAACAGCCAACATGAATAGCACCTTTCAAACTTGAACCAACAACGCATATAAAATAGCTAGCGATCGCCCGCGACTTTGTCCGCATAAGAATCGCAAAATAAAAATTTTTTGAGAATGTAGTTAATAGTAAATTATGTCGGATAAATAATCTGCTTAGTTTATTGGCTCTTTGAACACAATACTTTGTATTTTGTTGGAATCAGAAACATAAATTATTAAGAATGAAACCATGATACTCACATTTGTATGTGACAGGCTCGTGATCAAATCGATTCCGTGATTCGAGATCATATACGTGTTGAAGAGCGTTAAGGACATATGAATAGTAGTGGTTTGTGTCAATTAAAAACATAACAGAATTATGATTGTGCTTTAAGCCCATTATGATACTCTAGATGAGATGGAAATGACTTTAATATACCGGAAAATATTTCATCTCAAATTCTTTCGAATAGTGAATAGAGACTTTTGCATGGGAGGTGGTAGAAGTAGAGGGGGAGGTTTGTATTTTTCGTATATGACACCGTACATGGCATGCAAAATGTTTTGTGCTGAATTTAAAGTTTTTAGTTTTCATTATTTTTAAAGAAATTGGTCATAGTTTCCCTTAAATTGAGGCATTTGTATGGGAGGTGGCAGAGGAAGTGGAGCGTTTACGATGATTTTAAAACTGTCTATCATCATCCTTATCACCATGCTTAGATTCAATTTCAAAGTCGTAGCTCTCATATATTCGAAGGAGAAATGCTTTTCTTGAATTTATAATACAGATATATATATGGGAGGGGTTAGAAGGAGTGAAGCGGGGCTAGTATTTTTTTCTAACACTTATTTCAATTATTAAGAAACAAATTCTGGCAAAATTTGAAGTTTGTACTTTTTCTAGTTTGAATGGAAATCGATGAAATACATTTAATAAAAATTATGCATTTGTATGGGAGGGGGTAGAAGGAGTGTACAGATCAAAACAAATTTTTTTCGCATTATTGATATTTCTATTTGTATACTTTATACAAAATATCAAGTTGATAGCTTTAACAGTTTCGAAGAAAAATAATTTAATTTAAATTTCAAAATTTCGTGAAATTTGTATGGGAGGGGGTAGAAGGAGTGAGGTGAAGTTGATAATTATTTTTAAAATAAATTGCAATTATATTCAAATTAACTGTGACAAAATTTCGTCTTTTCAGCTTTACTAGTTTCAATGAAAATCGAAAATATGTATTTTTCAAAATTGTCCATTTGTATGGGCGGGGGTAGAAGGAGTAAAGGGATCGGGTCAATATTCTGTGATAATAATGACATATATATCGGCATACTTTGACCTAAATTTTAAGTCGATAACTTAAATAGTTTCAAAGAAAAATCAATTTCTTAATATTTCGAAATTTCATAAATTTTGTATGGGAGGGGGTAGAAGGAGTGGGGGGATGTAGCCCATTCACGAACTTAAAGTTACTTTTTTGCTAAAAATGACACACACAAATTTTTAGCACTATAGCTCAAAGCTTTCGGGAGTTATGCTGTAGACAGACGCACAGACGGACAGACAGACAGACAGACAGACAGACGGTCACTCGGAATCGAGGTTTTTGAGCGACAACAAATATTTCTGTACCCTTGGCGGCTCTGTGCGAGCGTTATTTCTTAGCGTTACAAACGGTAAGGCAAACACAATATACTCTCAGATTTCATCTAGAGTATAAAAAGCCCAAATCAAATGGCATTAAGCTTAAAAACGTAACAGGACTACGATTGTGCGAAAACTCCAATCATACGATACTATAGATGAAATCGAAATTTCTGTGACCTTAAGAACTTTTCTGTGGGGAGTGATGGAAGGGGTGGTGACAGCACTGAACTAATTTATTTCACATCATACTATAGTAGCTATAAAAATGTTTTGCACCAAATTTAAGCTTGAAAAATTGAATAGGTACTGAGAAATTTAGTCCATTGGATTTAGTGAAATTGTGCAATTTGTATGATTTTTCTAGAAACAACTATAATCATCACGAAATTGATATATTTTAAATTTCAGATCAGTTACATCCACACTTTTCAGGAAAATCCCGTTGTTGCAAAGTCGTGGAATTGTGTCACATTGTATCGGAGGGGATAGAAGGAGCGGAGCTAATCGGTAAATTTTTCCCGAGATCACTTCTCGATGCCCACCTAATATTCTGTGAAAGTTTCATTACAATCGGTTTTGCCGTTTTTAAGTGAAAGCCGGAAAGACAGACAGACGACTAACAGAGAAATTTCTTAAAAACATGGGTTTCTGCTTAGTTATTGTCCAAATAAAGCAAAAAACTAACTTATAGCCATTTATAAGCAAATAACAGACAAACACTACAATTATATTTATATGTATAAATACGAGAAGGGGTGGGGGGGGGTCAAAAAGCTCGCAGAATGAAGGGGATGGACAAGGCAGGGGGTAAATATTTTTACCTGTAGATATTCTAACCCACAATACAGGTATAAATACAAAGTTGCTGATAAATCAACAAGTTAATCGGATAGAAAACGATAACTATAGACAAAATTGAGTTTCGTGCTGTCATAAAGTTTCATACTAAGCAAGAAAAAAACGCCACAAATCATTTTAGAAGAAATATCATCTGTTTATGGGAGTTTTGCCCTGGAAAAATATGATTTACATATAAGTAGCGTAGTTTATTCAGACAAGGTAGAGAGTCAACTGAAGATGATGAACTCTCGGGCCGGCCACTTCTTTAGAAATTATCGAAAAAGTGGAGAAACTTGTTATCGAAGATGCGCGATTGAAGAAGAAACAAATCGCAAAAATGGTTGGAGCAAAGATACAACCTTAATTACCCTTCCCTCTTTATAATAATTGTGTTTTGTAATTGTCGATCAGTTTGATAAAGGTCTCAGCAGAGACCCAAACGTCACGAATAATAAAGCGTAACAGTGTAGAATCTGGAAATCTTTTTTTTTCAATTCGAAATGCACTGTGAAAACATTCACCAAACCATCAGATACAACCATTTTGAATATCCTCAACGATAATCTTTGCATGTCTAAAGTCAGCGCAAGATGGGTACCGAGAATGCTCTCAGCGGTTCAGAAAAAGCAGCGCGTCGAGTGTTCATGTGAGTTTTTGGATCTTTGAAGCGAGAACAGGGATGATATTTTGATCCGGATTTTTATTGGAGACGAAACTTGGGTTCATAAGCTTGAATCAAAGAAGCAGTCAATACAGTGTCTCCAAAAAAGCGCATCACTCTCTAAGAAGTTCAAGGTGTCACAATCCGCCAGAAAAATTATGGTCACTATTTTTTGGGATACAGATGATCGAAAAAGGAAAAGAACAAAATATCACAGTGGGACAGTTTAAACACCAAATTACCAACTTGAAACCCGTCAATGAATGAATGTTTGGCTTATTAATGTCCACGCCCCAAAACAGACGACAAAGACGACGACGTTAAAGACGATTTCTACAGCAGCTCAGAATCAATATTCCGTTGAACAATATTAAAATAATATTAGGTGACTTTAGCGCGAAAGTAAGCAAAGAAGAAACTTACGTAGGGACAATTTGGAAGGCACAGTCTCCATGATATTAGTAACGACAACGGCCAGAGGCTGACTGATTTCACCAGCAGCAAAAATTTTATTGTAAGCTCGAAATACTTCCCGCATGTTGACATTCATAAGAGAACGTGGGCATCATCTGACGGATAGATCACGTTCTAATAGAGAAAAGGGCAGACTCCTGCATTCTCGCTAATTGCAACACAGATCGCTTTTGGTAAAGATCAAGTTCCGATGTCGAATCGCAAACCGAGGACATCCAAGAACACTACCAGTTCCTAAATTCGACAGTGAAAAACTCAAAGACGAGAAAATAGTAACGAAATATGTAGCAGCCTTGGAGAGGCACTTCGCGACAATGCTGAAAACCACCTCCAGCAAGCCAAAAGAAATGTGGCAAAATATAAAAGATGGCATTACATCTGTCGCAGAGGAGTTGATAGGACAACAACCCCGGCGCAAGAGAAAAGATTGGTTTGACAACGAATGCCAAAATGCTTTTGAACGAAAAAACCAAGCAGAACAAAATATTAAGGCAACGGCCGACACGAGCCAAACAGGTCAAATACAAGGATCTACGACGATTTGCAATAATAATAATGACGAAATTAAAAAACATGGAACATTTTAAATTACACAACACGAGAGCCGATTCCCTTGTTAAAAGAATGAAAGAGGGACACAAACCGAAAACGACCCTCTGCAAAGATTCAGAAGGGAACATTATAAGTAACGCGGGAGATATAAAACTAAGATGGGCGCAATACTCTGAACATCTTCTTAATCCGAGCACCTCACCCGCACGAATAGCAGCAGCAGGTATAACTGATGTAACTTTGTCACAAGTGAGAATAGATTATAACAGGACGTCAATTGGGCGTAAAGCCCAATCGTACAATACTCTAGATAAAAGAGAAATTTTTTGATTACAAGGAATTTTGTAGGGGAAGTAGTACAGGGATTGACGACATTGAAATAATTTTTTCTCAATACGCTAAAACTGCTATCAAAATATTTTCTTCAAAATTTAGGATTCAAAAATTTAATAAGTACTGAGAAAATTAGTGTATTGAATTTAGTGAAATTGTGCAGTTTGTATGGGAGGCGGTAGAAAAAGGGCCGAGATCTTAAAGACGTTTTCAGAAATAGCTATAAACATCATGCTTTTGATAAGTTTTAAATTGGGGAAGGGGTAAAGCTAATAGTGTAATTTTTTTGGCCTCACTAATTATTTTAAATAAATATTAAGTGCACACTTTTAGTTGAATAAATTTTATACACACTGAGTAAACTGATTTAGAGCATTTCATGAAAAAGTGTAGTTTGTTTGGGAGGTGGAGGAAGGAAGGGGAGAACTTAAATAATTTTTATATAGTAGATTGAAATCATCATAAAAGTGATATATTCCAAATTTCAGATCAATAGCATGTATGTGTTTTGAGCAAATTCATTAATTGTCGAATTGCAAATTTGCGTCATTTTGTATGGGATTTGGCCCGTTCACGAACTTGACCTTATTTTTTTGTTAAAAATGACGTGTACAAAATTTGAACTATCTATCTCAACGCGTTCTCAAGCTAGAGAGCGCACGGACGGACGAACAGACGGACGGATAGACGGACATTCGGTTTTGACATTTTTGGGTGTTTATATGAACTTCTGTATCATTCATTTTTTTTCTCCGAGCCTTATTTCTTAGCGTTACAAACTTTAGAGCAAACTAGCATTACTCTCAGATTTCATCTAGAGTATAAAAATGATCTGACTTCCAGTTTTAAATCAGACAAAGGCCTTAAACAAGGTGACGACCTCGTACCAATGCTTTTCAACTTGACACTCGAATATGTTATTCAGAAACTTCCCGTTAACACCAAGGGAACACTATGCTTCAAATCCACACAACTCGACGATATAAATATCCTTGCAAGATCTCTGGAGAGTGCCAAAGAGGTATTTGTAAACCTTGACTCGGTAGCAAGGGAAGTTGGACTACGTATTAACGAAAACAAAACAAAATTTATGACACAAACTAGGAAAAAGACGCCAATTTGACAAAATATTACATTAGGAGATTATAACCTAGAAAACGAAGATAACTTTATATACCTATTCTTCTTCTACCTTCGACAATAACACTACAGCCCAAATCGGACCTTGGCCTCCTGAGATTCAGGTTCCTTAACATTTTTCATTACTTATTGTGGGAGGGTTGTTAGCCCTTCGCACAACCCTCTTTCTACGAATTTTCCATTTTCGCAGATTGAGGTGACCAAGGTAATGTGGGCAATGTGCTAGAATTACATATTGCATCAACCGGGATTTGAACTCACGACCTTCGCATTACAATACCAACACGATACCCACTAAGCTAAACCCTAGCTATATACCTATGGGCTCACCTATCGAAGGATGGCGAACCCATCGAAATCAAAAGAAGAATAATGATGGCAAACAGGACGTATTATTCGGTACTTCCAATAATTAAAAACAAGAACGTACACATATAAAACGATCATAAGACCTGTGCTATGCTATGGCAGCGAAACGTGGATATTAACCCAGGTGTCCGAAAAACTCTTTAACGCCTTTGAAAGAAAGGTCCTCAGAAGTATCCTCGGACATGTGAGGGAAGACTCGATCCGGAAAATACGATACAATAGAGAATTGTATGCCATCTTCGACAATCCAAAAGTGTCAACCCTCATAAAATTTAAGAAGTACAATGGGCTGGTCGTATGGAGCGTATGGATGACGGAAGAATTCCCATACGCACACTAAAAGAAAAAGTCAACGGACAAAGACCGGACAGAAAACCTCGGAAGCGCTGGGAGGATTCGTTCGACGCAGACAGCAAATCACTGCTAATATTTTCAAACTGGAGGACGCGGTTACTGAACCGAGATGGATGGAGGCAAAGCATTCAGGAGGCCAAGATCTCATTATTATAATTATGAAAATTCTATGCAACTTCGTCTATGAAACTGGTATTCTATACAGAGAATATTGGACGAGATTAAAGCCACCAATTAAGAAATTATTAACATCCACCAACCCTTACTATCAACCCTCATAAAAACCTAAACTTGTATAAATAAGCGCATGAAATATTGATTATTTGTACTGGACCTATTGATCGTATTCGCAATTAAGTGTTAAATTGATAACAGCCCTGCCCTAGAACCCCTTTCACTTAGTCTTCCCTAACCACTTTAACCCGCATATTGACATTTTATGCATCCTTGACTTTTCCCAAGAGTAATGAAGTTGCGCCCGACTTGTTGGCAGTTTATTTTGATTTATTCTGGGTGACGATTTTTGTCGATTGTCATGATAAGGTAGAAATAAATTTTTCACCAACTCGCTTGTAGACCTTAGGGACGTTTTAATAATACAGTTCTTTCAAGACTGTATCTTTGTATCATCAGATAAAATGGTATTTCTTGACTAGAAGTAAGCTTGGACGGAGTTGAGAGTGTTATAAGAGCTGATGGAAACATTTATGGCGTCGATTTTTGTAACTTTGAGTAATAAATCACCCGATCTTAACTTCCACAATTTTTTTTAGAAATAGTCTCAAGGCTCTTATTTATTCTGAAAGGATTATAATTATTTATAGTTATCATTTTGTTGTCTTTTCTATCAGTTCAGGAAACGATTGAGTAACGGGCGAAATTATCCTCGCTAGACTTGTCAATCCGGAGAGACGGAAAGATGTGTTCACAAGACCGTTTCGGTGATAGGGACTTTATTTCTGGATCCTCATTCAGTTCTAGCAAATTAAAGCGATTGCATGTTGCGGACTTACGTTTGCTGACCGCGGTTCTTTTGCGTCAGTTCGAAGTAAATTAATTTATTGCATTTCGGTCGTATATCAAAAATGTGTCATGTGCTTTAAAAAATTGTTGCAGTGGACTCTACTAAGGTCCATACCAAATACTCGAATTACACTTCTTCTCACTTAGGAAGCAATAAACACTGCTTGGCTGGAAGCCCGTCCGAGTGTGAGGGTGCTACTACGCACCCGCTAAAACAAAAAAAAAACGGATGACCTCGAGGAAGCTGAACTGGCAAAAAGGTAGACAAATTTTAATCTAAAAGTTAATCGCACACTGTTACTGATCAGCTGAGGTTAAATTTTAGGTTTAAACTTAGCCATCATCTTCGAGAAATAAGGATTGCCCGATGATGAACTCCCGACCGGTATTTCTGTTTTTTTCCTGAGATTTTGTTTATAGTTTGATCACCTTATTCAACATTTATCATACATCTGTAACAAATACATCGCACTATACGATGCCGAACATAATATCTACACCTGGCGGACAAAATTCAGCCTTATATGTTCAAAACTAATTGCTCTGAACAAATACGGATCGAAATGAAATGTCTTGTATTCATTAGTCTTAACGACAAAATGAAATTAATTATTCTTTTTCCTCGATGTCATATTGATTTGTGGTTTCATAAGTATAAGTATAAGTACACATAACATATATATTGACTTGTTTAATAAACAAAACGTTTAACAAGATGTCAACCACAAACTGTGCATTATAAGCAATGTCACCTACTTAGCAGGGTGCCACTCTAAGTGTTGCGTCTGCTAGTCTCGCACGGGTTCGGTGAATGACTGAGAGCTGGCAAACAGAGTAACAAGAAACTTCGGAGACTTGCAGTGTTATTAATGCTGACACATTTTGAAAGGGCATCCTACTTGTGTGGCACTTAAGAAGTGCAACAAGTTTACGCGTTACCTGTCGGTACTGTCATTCCATTATAATCTTTACATCCTATTTTAAATTTCTTTATTGTATCAAAATTTTTTGAGCCAGTCTCCGTCTAAGGCGAACCAAATCAAGAAAGAAAGGAAAAATGGAGTGTGCATAGCATCTAGTTCGATTTAGCGATATCTACTACATAACATCGATATGGTGAGTGTATCTTGTAAGATTATGGCTTGTAATATAAGATGAATCTTAGAACAATGGATAGTTAGAGGAGGTTATTTCCTTTTTTCTACAAAACAATGGGTGTCGAGATGATTCAATAGAATTGTTTTCAGGTCGCAGATTTTCAGGTGTCGCTTTATTTCCTGATTGCTTTTTACCGACCCGTTTGTCTCGCATCAAATTTCGATCAGGATTTCAATCGGCACTTACAGAAAATCTGTAACTAACATTCATTAATAATCGACTTAAATTATATGCCAAGAGCAATTTCATCTTACAAATAAACGAAAATGTTTGAAATCATAAGGAGTTATTATTGAATAAAACCATATCAGGAATTTCCTTGAAGCTATTAAAAATCGATATTAATAATAATGGATGGTGCACGCACACAAGATTAGAGTATGCCACAATCAAACATAGTGCAAAAGGTGCAGCAGCACCGTTCAATTACTAAACAGTTCCATAATGCAGGTTAAGATACGTCCACTCTGTACTTAGAGGCAAGACAGTTGTTCTGTCTTGAGTAAAAGAGGTGTCTCTTGTGGTCTTTTTCAAAATTACCCAAGGGGACACAAAATTTTATCGTCCATTTACCCATATATAAAATGGACGCACATAGCAAACAAAGCTACTCGAAACCGCATAAGATCTAGTGGGAAAATAGAAAAAACATAGTTTTATACCTTCAGGTAGGGAGCTACTCGTACCTATCGGGACCACTATGAACGTAAACTGGTCGTAAATGTGGTAATGATTTTAACTGCCTTTCAAATCGGTAAAATTCACTTTGATATCTCTTAAATTATGTGACCGGCTTAACGTGAAAATTGTTGCACATCATAGAACTGTCTGACGCAAGATACAAGTATCTATACGATTGGTACTTGTTATGTTATTCAGTTTTAATATGAAGACGAGATTTAATCCATATATAATTTTTTTTTCTCTTCGTCTCTTTAAAAGAATGAAATGTCGATTTAACCATTTTTTGAATGATTTAACTGTGCGACAATTATCTGGCGTTTAGATAATGGTTGTGTGTGTAGTGTTTTGAAGCCGCCGTCATAGCTGAGCACATAGAAAATTCGATTTTTTTTACTAGACAAATCAATCACATTAAATTAGTCCCATTTCTCTAAAAATCATCTTTGAAATAGTTTTAATTGAGAATGCTTTATTTATGCAACATCATTTGATTATTCTTTATTATTCTAATAATAAAGTATTGTGATCGAAACAGGAAAAAAAAAATTTGCCACCCTGAAATTTTTTTTTTCGCGTTTCATGACTAAGTTAGCCTAAAAATGCAAAAAAAAAAATCCGTCCCGTCGTACGCCGTACATATGGACTCATATCTCGGAGACCGTTAAAGGTAGAATGTTCGTTTTTGGGTGGATTGTTGATTGGGTAAATGAGCTCTATTTTCTAAATTTTGGGGGGTGTTAGGTGGAAGGGGGAGGTGGGGGGAGGGAAAAGTCGAAAGCTACACTTGCTAATATCTCCACCACGAATCCAGGTAAAAAGTTGAAAACCAGTAGAGATATAGAGAGTGTTGTGGGACAAACTTTAAAAATAATTTAATTTTTTTATCCATTGGCGTCCGAAAAGGGGGGCTAAAAACAAATTGTCGACCGAATTGTTTTTTCAAATGATTATATCTTCGAAATTACTTATTGTTAAAAATTCATATTTTGGGACCATCAAGGTGGCGTATAATTCTATCGGAATCAGCTTAGAGAGTGGCTAATTATTGTAAGGGAGACGGTCAGAAAGGGTTGCAAAGAAAAACACTTAAAAATTAATATCTCAACTATCTCTTAAGCTATGTAATTCAAACTTGAAACGTATATTAAACTATACTAGGAAAATACAAAAAATATATAACATGTTGAAATGGGGATGGGGATGTTATGGATTAACATATAAATTATTTTATTTATTTTTAAATTAAAAACTCTCGTGACAACCAATAATCATTTCAAAACAGTTCCCAAAAACTAACTAATTATTTTCTCGTCGATCCTCTTTTTTATCGACATTCCCAGCCTCCTGCGTTAGACTATCAATTTCTCCTTGCCAAGTAGCGTCTCCAACATCTCCCTCCTTTAAACAAAATTTGGTGAAGAGTCTCAACTTGAAGGATGTTTTTTTCCGTGATGTGTTGGTTGAAGTCGTCTAGGGGCTGTACGAGTACGTTTCGGATATTGATGTTGCCCCAATATTGGTTGTATAGGTTCTTCCGTTACGGAGTCTGCGTTAATAACGACTGGTTCTTCCAATATTGGTGGATTGCGATTGCTAGCGATAGGCTTAACATCGAATGTGTCAAGCAACATGTCCAATGGAAGCTCTGCTGTTGACAGTGTAGTAGCATTTGAGTGACGGCGCCGAATTTGGTTTGCATGTCGAATCCAAACTTGGTCATTCACTCGAACCTCGTACTTGACCGTTCCAATGCGCTTCAGAATCGTGGCTTGTACCCACAATATCTTGTTATTCTTGTAGTTCCTCACATAGACAGTATCATTAAATTGATAGGTACGAGAAACAGCGCTATGTCGATCGTTAAAGTTTTGTTCCATCTCTGTATTTCGTTGCAACGGAACTGTTGATTCTGTTGGATGCATCAAATTCAACAACGTTCGTATGTTCCTGCCGAACATATGTTGTGAAGGTGTTGCTGAATTTGGCAGTGCTGCTTTTGGTGTGGTAAGATAACACCTTAAAAAGAGTTGCAACGCGGAAGCCGTCATGTCTTCCCCTTTTGCTTTTAAGAGAGCTCGCTTAAAAGTATCAACAAATCGTTCCGCTTGACCGTTTGATTGAGGGTGATACGGCGGTGAACGAATGTGTTGAATTCCGTTGGATGTACAAAATTCCTCGAATTGATGTGATGTAAATTGTGTTCCATTATCGGAAACTAGTATTTCCGGAAATCCAAACCTAGCAAAAACTTCTTCCAGTTTGTTTAGCGTTGCCGACGTGGTAGTAGATGGCATTATAAAAATTTCAGGCCACTTGCTGTAGACATCCACAATAACCAAAAAGTTTAAGTTTTGGAATGGACCGGCGTAGTCTAGGTGTATTCTGGACCATGGTTTAATCGCTATCGGCCAGGATGACAGCGTAGTCTTTACTGGAGATTTGGCAGCGGTAGCACATCGCGAACATTTCATCACCATATCTTCGAGATGTCGATCAATGTTTGGCCAGTAAACATGGCTTCGAGCCAAAGCCTTCATTCGGTTCATTCCAGGATGGCTGGAATGAAGTTGTTTGAGAACAACCATCTGTAATGTATCCGGAATTATTATACGATCCGACATTAGTATACAGCCTTTTGACTCGGCAAGCGACTCTCACCGATTGAATAGCATCTTCAGGTTCGGTTCGTTGATCAATGTAGGCCAAGATGAACGCATATACTGTAAAACCTTCTGCAGTAATTCATCCTCGGATGTTGCCTTAGTGATCATCGAAAACGTGACAGGAAGCCGACGCACATTTTCCACGATGATTTGATTTGCCTCGGAGTCAATCATGAAAGTGGATGCGATGACAGTGTCGGAAACTTCCGTTGGTTGTTGAACCAATAATCGAGATAGCGCATCGGCAAGACCAAATTTGGTGGTACCGATATGTTCGATTATAAAGCCGTAAGAAAGAAGAATCAACGCCCCACGTTGTAGCCGGTTAGCAGAATGTGTTGGAATTCCTTTCTTACTTCCGAAAATTGATATCAACGGTTTATGGTCCGTTGATAACGTGAACTTACTTCCATACAGGAACCTGTGAAATTTAGTTACCGCAAAAATCAATGCTAACGCTTCCTTTTCTATCTGGCTATAGTTTTTTTCGGCGGGTAAGCCCGCGCTGCGTGTGCGATGACCTTTTCCGATGTGTCCGGATAACGATGTAAAATTACCGCTCCGAGACCATAGTTCGAGGCATCTGCTGCTACTTTCACTTCAAATCGCGGATCAAAATGTGTAAGTAACAGATCAGAATTCAGAATTGCTTTGGTTTTCTCGAATGACCATTGACACTCTGCTGACCAGTTCCACTTTGCGTCTTTATTTAGAAGTTTATCTAATGGAAAACGAAGTTCCCGCATTTGTCGTACAAACTGTCCGTAATAATTAATCATGCCGATAAACGAACGTAACGTCGTTATATCAGTTGGCGGTGGCATGTTTTGGATGGCTTGAATCTTCTCAGGATCCGGTCGTCTTCCTTCTTGGTCGATAATAAATCCTAGATATTTAATTCGAGGAAGAAATAATGCGCACTTCGATAAGTTCTCTTCATGTTCTTTCTCTGTTTTAGCTACTATAATCAGATCGTCCAAATAACTAACAGCGCCAGTCACTCCGGCTAACATAGTGTCGATTGTTTGTTGGAAAATTCCTGGAGCTGACTTTATACCAAAACAAAGTCGGTTTTACTGATATAGTCCTTTGTGAGTGTTGATTGTAAGTAGAGAGCGTGAAGCTTCGTCGACTGGTATTTGCAAATACGCATCAGCTAAGTCAATCTTTGAAAAAAATTTACCACCAGCTAATGTAGCGAAAATGTCCTCTGGAGCAGGAAGCGGATAGTTGTGTGACTCCAGCATATTATTGAGACCGGTTGAGAAATCCGCACAGATGCGAATATTCCCGTTAGCCTTCCTAATTGCTACGATGGGTGCGGCCCATGCTGAAAATTCAACTTTGCTTGACACTCCTTGATCTTCGAGTCTCTGCAGTTCTTTTTCCACAATAGGTAGAGCGGCGTAGGAAACCGTTCTTTTTGGTCGAAAAACTGGTTGAGCACCAGTTTTCAAATGAAGTACAGCGGTTGACTTTGTGCAGAAACCAAGTGTGGTTTCAAAAACTTCAGGATATTTCTGCTCTAATGTTTTAACAATCTTCTGAGCACTTGACGAAGACGGGTAACTGGAAACAGACGTGATTTTGTTACAAATTGAACTTATCGGAACTTCCCATAACCCGAATTGTTCGATCCAGTCAATGCCCATAATGTCCAGATTGGTATCGGAAACGTAACATTCGCCATATGACGACTTCTCGCCAAAAGCGATTTCACATTTGAGCAAAAATGATAGTTGAAAAATATCTCCGGATGCATTTCTTGCCAATTGTTTTCCACGTTGTTCGTGAAATGATGGAAATATCCAAAGCGGTGTCGAGTTGCAATCGAACAGGAACAGAATTAATCCTGATGTTGACAAACTTACGGCGTCTCTCGTAGTCTATCTTCGATACCATAAACAGGCTGTTGGTTTTTGGTTTGTTTACAAACTTGTTAGTCTTCGGTTTGTTATTCGCAGTACTGGTTCCTGGTTTGGAAGATTGACAAAAACCTTCTTTGTGTCCCATGTTTCCGCATTGAGTACATTTGTGTGTTTTAAACTTACAAAATCGAACATAGTGCATGTCACCACAAAACCAGCATGCGCGTGATGGTTTTTTTTTCGGACTCTGATGTTCGTTTGAGTACTTTTCATGATTATGGGCGTTCGTTTTTACCAATTGAACCGCGGGTGACTGCTTCTCAATCATCTTAGTGTCATGTTTCAAAGACATCAAACGATTTGCCTCTTCAGTAAGTGCATGAATAGTCACTTCGAAATCCGTTTCGATTTTGGATAGAAGCCGCGTGCGAATATCTGCTTCGGAGCTTGCACTTAATCCACACACAAATATCAGACATTTAAATTGCGCGTTAGTAAGATTCTTTAAATTGAAATTTTCGCAGTGTTTGTTCACTATTCCAGAATATGTAATGAAGTCATCACTGTGTTTCTTTTGCAACTTAAGACAGTTATAGCGAGCGTTGAACAGTGACATCTGTTTGCCGAAAATCTCACTCAATTTAACTTTTGTCTCTTTGAAACTGAGATCGCGTGGCTCTTATGGCAAAATATAATTTGCATACCTTGTATGAGCTACCGAATCTAGTTTTCTTATCAGCAAGGGAACTTTTGCAGCGTCATCTCCTTCAAAACGGTCTGAATATCGAGCGTACCACGTCTCGAAAATAATGCCATTATCCGGATTATAACTAAACTCATTCATGCTTCTTGATAAAAACTCCATTGTCTTTTCCACAGATGACTGAGTCTCAAGTACATCGGTAGGTGCTGAGCTAGTAGAAGTGAGTTTAGCCAAAGCGGTATTCAAGATTTCCGATTGCCTCTGCATCCAATTTTGTTGCTGCTTAAACAAATTTTGCATCGCTTGGTCCATTTTAAAACAAATCCTCGTCGCTAAATATGTTATGGATTAACATATAAATTATTTTATTTATTTTTAAATTAAATCTCTTGTGACAACCAACAATCATTCCAAAACAGTTCCCAACAACTCACAAACTATTTTCTCGTCGATCCTCTTTTTTATCGACATTCCTAGCCTCCTGCGTTAGACTATCAATTTCTCCTTGCCAAGTAGCGTCTCCAACAATTTCAAAAATGGCGCACTTTTCAAAATTATATATATATTACCTAACTATTAAAAGCTATCAATTTGAAATTTTGAAAACAAACTTTTAAAAATATTTAAAATAAAATTGCGTCAACAGTTTTGAGATCGCGCCTGTCCTTCTACCCCGTCGCATACAAAAGTATGATTTCGACCAATTTTATTAAATCAACTACTAACCAACAAACTAAAATCTACGAACTTGAAATTTTGTACAAGCACCTTACAAGAGAAACGAAATAAAACTGCATATCAAATTTTACGATTCCCCTACGTTCTCTACCCCCTCCCATATAAATGTTCGGTTTCGTGAATATAAAATACACCGAATTTTATGAAAATTCTATGCAACTTCGTCTATGAAACACATTCTATACAGAGAATATTGGACGTGATTGAAGCAATCAATTAAAAAGCTAGTAATATTCACCCACCCTTACTATTACCCCTACTCCTCCCCTCATAAGAACCCAAACTTGCAGAAACGAATGAAATATTGTTAAATTGACAACAGCCCTGCCCAATAACTCCCTTTCACTTAGTCTTCCCTAACCACTCTAACCTGCATACTGACTTTATACTCACCCTCAACTTGTCCCAAGAATAATAAAGTTTCGCCCGACTTGTTGGCAGTTTATTTTAGAAGTTGTCGACAAAAATACGATTTATCGACTGCTTCGCACAGATATTCGAGCTGAAAGGAATATATTGTTATGAATCTGGCAACCACGCAATTCGATCTCTCTTTTCGAATGGTCGAGAAAGACGTAGAACATTATCCCCTACTGTGTAAAACGCCATCTAGAACGTTCAAGCAAAACCCGGAACATTCTAGTAAAGACACACACCCAGAATTGCCTAGAATAGTCCCAAACATTCTAGTTAAGACACACGCCTAAAATCGCCTGACGGATGTTTACTATAAAAAGAATGCAACTACCAGATAGCAGTCAGTCTTTGAACGAAGTTCATGGAAGACACCAACCGGTGTAAGTAAGCGAAAGCGATAGATCGGCGGTATTACTGGGTTGTGCGAATTAAGTTTTTAGAGCGAATTAAGTGAAGTGACCGGGAATTGTGTAAAAGTGCAATAAATAAATTATCCTTATATTTTAAAACGAATTGAGTTTTCTTTGAAATCTGGCGAACCCCTAGCTCGCAACAATATAGAAAATCATCAGAGAAAAATTAAAAAAATTCTGTTAAAATGTGATAACTTAAGAGATTGCTCGAGTTGTCTGACTGTAAAACCAGTCAGAGTTGATTGGAAGCAATTTTTTGATTATGAAATATTGCCAGTGAGTCACTGTAAATAATGGAAGTCGGACTGTCTGATGAACTCGTTTTGTATTGCAAATTATGAAAACTTACAGAACTAGCTAGAACTATGCACATTTAAAACTGGAGGATTGATTTTAACGCAAGATAAAGCTCGAACATATTAACTTGACTTCAAATTCTGTCTGATGAACGTCGAAAAAGTCAGTCCATCAAACACCTCCCACATCAATTATTTGAAGTTTTTAAATTTATATGCAATCTACTTTTCTTTGAATGTACAGTATGTCAACTACTTCTTTGCAAAGTGAAAAAAAGTCATAAAAATTCATTTGGAAGTGAAAATTGATTGACAAAAACGAGTTTTCTTTGTGTTTTTCTTTCAATATATTATTAAGGTAAGTATTAGTTATTAACATGAATTACAAAAAAATTAAATTTCGACATAAAACATGTAAAAAAAAAACAAAACCAAAAAGCCTCCAATATTGAACTGTCAATTAATTCTTTGCAAAATGTAAACACATGTTCGATTTATAACTGAATCTGAAAAACTATGATACTAATAGTATTAATATTTGGTATGGTGGCCATAAGCATCCATGACTGCCTTCAGACGACGCGACATTGACTGTATAAGGCCCTTTAAGTCGTAATATTCCGGAATTTTCTGCCATTCTTCTTGAATTGCTTTGATTAAAGCATTTTTATTGGTAGGTCTGCGTTTAGCCACTTTGTTCTTCAGCAAAGCCCACAAATTCTCTATAGGATTGAGGTCCGGACTCTGGGCAGGTGCATCGAAAACTTTACTGCAAGAGTACAGCAGCCAAGTCCTGCACAGCAACGATTAATGTTTGGGGTCATTATCCTGGTACAGATTGGACTTTAGTTTATTTGCGTTGCGAGGATCAACAAACCCAAAATTCATCGTGCTCCGTGACAATTCATTTTTCAGAATGTCTAAGTAGTACTCCTTCGTCATAATTTCATTGAAAATCCGCAGCTCACCAACGCCTTTGGATGAGATACAACCCCACACCATTACCGAAAGCTTGCCAAACTTTACTGTTGGTATGATGTTCTTCTACAACAAGGCTGTATTTGGCTGTCTCCAAACTGTGCTGGGTCCATCATGACAATATAACATTATTTTAGTCTCATCACAAAAAATAACGTCATTCCAGTACTCTGCGGGCTTGTTTACGTGAGCAATAGCAAAGTTCAGCCGCCTTTCAATGTTAATAGTAGAAAGCAATGGCTTCTTTCTGGCTGAGTAATTATGTATTCTAAGAACTTTTCTTACCGTCTCATGGCTCACGTCCTTACCGCAATCCTTTTTCATGTCAAATGCTAACTGCCTCAGTGTTGTGTGCGGATTATCGCCAATCGTTTTTAATATTTTAGAATGATCGCGTTTTGTGAGCTTTGGTGGTCTGCCTCCAGAATTGTTTAGGTGCAGACGATTTTCTTTCTCGGCACGCTTAATGATATTATATACGGTCCTTAATTTAATACCAAACATTTACACCAATTTTTTAGCCGTTTTTCCTTTAGAGTGGTTGTAATAAACTAACTAAATTAAATTTTCATCAACTCGTTTGCCGGGCATTGTTGAAACTTCGATTTTTCCGATATGTGCGTTTGCCCCAGGCATAAATTACAATGAAAGCAATAAAGGAACGTATACTAAAGCAGCACGTGTTAATTTTTCTCGAATTTGATCTACCGTTAGTTAGTTTCGTGTCTTTTCCACGTACATGTTCACATTTTGCAAAAGAATTAATTGACAGTTCAATATTGGAGGCTTTTTGGTTTTGTTTTTTTTTTATATGTTTTATGTCGAAATTTAATTTTTTTGTAATTCATGTTAATAACTAATTCTTACCTTAATAATATATTGAAAGAAAAACAGAAAGAAAACTCGTTTTTGTTAATCAATTATCACTTCCAAATGAATTTTTATGACTTTTTTTCATTTTGCAAAGAATTAGTTGACATACTGTATGTATAAAGTTATCAACAGGAATATTGCCGAAAGCAAAGTGAAATAAAGCCATAGCCAAGAAAAACGAAGCCTATCGACTGTTTCTCGAAAGACGAATACGAGTTAGAGAGGACAACTATCAGCGGGTCATGCGAGACGCTAAGAAGATCTACAGACGAAAACAACGGAAAATAAACAATGACAAAATTTTATCACTGGACGTAAATCTGAAGAAAAATGACTTGCGAGCAACATTTAATACCGTGAAACAAATGAGACAAGGTTACAAACAGCAAACTACCCTCTATAAAGACGAAGCAGCAACATCATAAGTGACGCTACCGAAATCAATGCACGATGGGTTCAGTACTTCCGAACACTGTTAAATATAACGGCATCACAGACTGAACCGTTTATAATTCCCAAAGATCCAGATGGAGATCAACTGCCCATTGCTCCAACTTATGATGAAGTAGAGACAGCCCTATATAATTTAAAGTCGGATAAGGAGCCCAGAATTGACGGAATCCCCGCAGAGCTTTTGAAAGAAGGTGGAACATAGCTTACCAGTCGAACATTTAAATGAATTGCTAAAATCTATACAACTGAGAAATCACTCGATGACTGGCGGTAGAGCATTATGTGTCCGGTATACGAACATGGTGACCGTCTGCGTTGCAAAAATTACAGAGAAATTTCATTGTTGTGTACGTGTTACAAAATTTTGACGAAAATTATCGAACGAAGACTTAGCGAAGACTCAGTGAATACGCTAACAACATCATCGGAGAATGTCAAGGTGACTTTAGGATGGGGTAGAAGTTTTGAAGGTATTCGGTCTGCTAATATTTCATACAGGAATTTTTTTCAATGCATTTTGCAAATTTTTGAGTTTCTACCTTATAATTTCATCCAAAAATTTTCAATTTATGGGTTTTTTTCAGTTCACATGAAACACCTTGTGCACGTTAGACCGGGGAGGTCGGTTTATAAATGTTGTGCAACAAATTATTATTTTTTTTTCTATGTATATCAAATAGATGTATCCATATGCAAAATTCAAACTTTGTATCTTTCACCAGAGCTCTGAAAAAATTACTCAAATTTTTGACATTATTGCTTACCACCTCCCTCCCCTCACACTTCCCAACTAGAAATTTTTATCAAAATTATAGACTATGTAGTTCTACAATTCAACAAATTTTCGATTTGATATCTGTACTCAATTTTGAGATAGAATGATTTGTAATTCTGAAAAGTGAGCCATTTTTGAAATGCTCCCCATTTCCCCCACTACTATTATTTCCAAATGTTATATTTTTTTCACATTTTGCAAGTATAGCTTAATATATGTTTCAAGTTTTAATTAAATAACGGAAGAGATAGTCGAGATATTAGTTTTTAAGTGTTTTTCTTTGCACCCCCCCCCCTGTACCTCTCCCTTACAAAGATTAGCTTTTTTCTAAGCTAATTCTGGAGGATTTGTATGCCACCTTAATGGTCCCAAAATATAAATTTTTTATGGTAAGTAATTTCGAAGATATGATCATTTGAAAAAATTCATCCGACAAATTTTTTTTAGCCCCCCCTTCCCTTTTCGGACGCCAATGGATAAAAAAATAAATTATTTTTAAAGTTTGTCCCACAGCCCTTTTATATCTCTGCTAATTTTCAGCTTCCTATCTGCATTCCTGGTGGAGATATTAGGAAGTGTAGTTTTTGGCTCTTTCCCTCCCCTCGCCTCCCCCTTGAACCTAACACTCCCCGAAATTTAGAAAATAGAGCTCACTTACCCGATCAATAATCCACCCAAAAACGAATATTCTACCTTTAACGATCTCGGAAATATGAGTTCATATGTACGGCAGACGGTATACGGCGGGACGGTTTTTTTTTTTTGCATTTTTAGGCTGATTTAGTTATGAAACGCGAAAAACAACAAAATTTCAGGGAGCAAATTTATTTTTTCTATTTCGATCACAATACTTTATTATAAGAATAATAATAGAATAATAATAATTAGAATAATAAAGTAAAACCTAATATGCTGTTCGAGTTCATTTAAATTTATGAATGAATAATCATAGATGGGTTACTTGAATATCGTACTATTTATTCTTTTATTTTGGATCTAATACAAAATCAAAGTTAAGGTATTTTTTTTCTACTTCGATAAGAGAGAGTGGTTTATATAATGCTTTCAGAAATTCTTATGTGAGTAAATTAGTGAAGAGTAAAACTTTCAAACGATGCACATGAATAACCTTGTTATTATATTCTAAATGAAATCTGAGAGTATTATAAGTTTGCCACAAAGTTTGTAACGCCAAGAAATATGGCTCGGAGAAAAAAATTAATGATAAAGAAGTTTATATAATCACTCAGAAATCTCAAAACCGGATGTCCGTCCGACCGTCCGTCCGTGTCCTCTCTAGCTTGAGAACGCGTTGAGCTAGAAAGTTAAAATTTTGTATACGTCGTTTTTAATAAAAAAGTAAGATCAAATTCGTGAACGTGCCAAATCGCTCCACCCCTTCTACCCCTCCCATACAAAATGGCACAATTTCGCAATCTGACAATAAGCGGATTTGATCGAAAAGTACAAATGAAATTGATCTATATATATGGAATGTAATACTTTTATGATGATTCCAATCTACTCTATAAAAATAATTTGTGTTTTCCCCCTCCTTCCACTACCTCCCGTACAAACTGCACTTTTTCATTAATATCCCTAAACCAATTTACTCAGTGCGTATAGTAGTTATCGAGCTGAAATATTTATTTAAAATTATTAGTAAGACCAAAAAAAATTAGACGATTAGCTTTACCCCTTCTACCCCATACAAAATGACACAATTTCGTAATTTCACAATAATCGGATTTGCTAGAAAAATATAAATGCCAGTTATTTGAAATTTGGAATATATTACTTTTAGGATGATATAAATGTACTGTACAAAAATTATTTGAGTCCTCCCCTTCCTTCCCCTACCTCCCACACAAACTGCACTCTTTCATGAAATGCTCTAAGCCAATTTACTCAGTGCGTATAAAATTTATCGAGCTGAAATTGCGCACTAAATATTTATTTAGAATTATTAGTAAAACCGAAAAAAATTAGACGATTAGCTTTACCCCTTCTACCCCATACAAAATTACACAATTTCACAACTTTATAAAAATTTGATTTTCCTGAAAAGTATGAATGCTACTGATCTGCAGTTTTAAACATGTCAAAAGCATGATTCACTATCAGGATTCCTTAATGCCCTAAAATGGATTCCAAGTATAAAAGATGGAAATCATTTTATCCTTTGGCTCATCATTTAGTGAAGGAACAAAACAAACGTCAATATCCCTACACCAACACATTAATAGACAGAGCACAAAATAAATATACAAAAACTAACATAAATTAGTGTCAACTAGCGTTAAGTCTGCGTCTTAAACATACTTTATCTATAGAGAAGTCAAATACATCAATATTCTCCTTAACTTCTCTTGCAAGACGCGAGATCGGCTCACTCGTACCATAGTTAGTCCGGTGAAAGCATATCTGCAACAATCTAGGATGCCTCGGTAAAAATTGACCAACAGCAAATTGAATCAAACCCAAAAGTGGGGAGGAATCAACCACCCCAGTGAGAAGTTGATGAGCAAAAACTACGTCAGCAACTTCACGTCGTCTCGAGAATACATATTTAGCAACTGAAGCCGGTCAATATAAGGAGAAAGACGAAATCTGTCATTCCAATTAAGGTGACATAATGCTATTCTTACAAATTTGCGCTGAATAGATTCAATTCTGCCAATATGTACATCATAATAGGGAGACCAAACTTGAGAAGCATACTCAAGATGAGATCTGACAAAGGTGTTATACAGACTCAACCTAACAAAGGAATTGTTAAATTCCTTGGATAAGCGAGTGGTAAAACCCAGCATAGAATTACCCTTCTGCACAATCTTATTTATATGCAAGCCAAAATCAATCTTTTGGTCAAATGCAATGCCTAAGTCAATAACTGAGTTAACACGATCTAAAATACAGTCATTGAGACTGTAAGTTACTACAAACGGTGAGAATTTCCGAGTAAATGACATTACATGACATTTATCCAAATTTAAGCGAAGGCCATTATTGCGAAACTAGTTACTAAAATTTAACAAATCCTCCTGAAGAAGATTATCTGAGTTAGAACTAATAGACCTAAAGATTTTAATGTCATCAGCATAGATAAGTACTTCCGAATATTTGAAAACAGAGGCTACATCGTTAATGGCCAGGATAAATAGAAATGGTCCCAAATGACTTCCTTGAGGGACCCCAGAAAGCGCAGTAAATGGCTTAGACGTACAATCACGAAAGATAACCTGGTAGGTCCTATCAAATAGATAAGATCCAATTTATAAACCATGTCGGAAAACCCAACAGTCTTAGTTTTAACAAAATTATTGAATGGGGTAATTTATCAAAGGCCTTACTAAAATCAGTGTATACACAATGCACCTGTTTACCATCCTCAATAGCCAAAATAGATTTATTCGTAAACTCCATCAGATTAGTAACAGTGGATCTATTCCTAACAAAACCATGTTGTTTACTCGAAATTATTGATTTACAGTGAAACGACATGCATTCATATACTATAGACTCAAATAGTTTAGGAATAGCCGACAGTTTAGCTATTGGCCGATAATTTTCAACAGCAAATTTTGCACTACTTTTATGAGTAGGTATGATGAAGGACGACTTCCACACATGTGGAAAAATCCCCGTTATTAGGGATCTTTGAAAGAGGTGAGAGAGTGGTTCAGCAAGAGAGTGACAACAACGCTTAAGGACAACAGCAGGAACACCATCTGGGCCAGGAGAAGACACATCTTTAAGGCGGGAGATGTGATTGACTATATTATTATAGAAAATTGGTAAATCAGACAAAGTAGTCGAAGTAGTTTCTCTAAAGTCATCAAAATACGCCATATCAGGGGAAAAGCTACTACTATTAAAAGATCCACTGAAGAATGTGGCAAAAAAATTACAAATAGTAACTTGATCATTACTATCGTTGCCCAGGAATTGAAAAGAAGCTGGATAACTATCTGATTTACGCTTACAAATAACAAATTTCCAAAACTTCAGGGGATTTCTCATAATATCCGACTGCATTATAATTAAATACTCAGAACATAAGCGAGTAGATAAATCCTTAAAAAGGTCATAATATTCCATATACAGACAAAAATCAGTATCATTTTTCGTTCTAGCATTGCGAATTACACGCAACTCGCTAGTATACCAAGGGTACGACGATGAGATGTTCCTGCGATAGGTAAAAGGAACTGTAGCAACAAAAAATTGATACAGAACATAATAAAACTCAACTACAGCACCTTCAAAATCAGGATTGTCAAGAATTTCATTAAAGTTGAAGTTTGACATAAGGTAGTCCGAGAAAAATCTGCTTTATTAAAATCAAAGAAAGCTCCTTCTCACTAGGGCTAACAATATGCTCCTCATCAACCATAACAAAAATATTAATAGGAGGGTGCAAGACATCAACGGTAGTAATTGAAGTTAAGCTCTCATCCACGGAACATGCACAGTAGTCAGAATAAAAAATTAGGTCAAGCTGTCTTCCATAGGAATCCCGAACAAGGCTAAGTTGATGGAGACCAAGTGCAGTTATACTATCTACAAAAAAACATTCAAGCGAGGACGAAGAATCAGAAACTAAGAGAGTAGAATCATCGTCAGAGAGAGACCAAGAAAGACTTGGAATATTAAAATCACCCAGTAAAATGAGTTCGTCAGAGATATTCATACTATTATAAACAAAAATAATACAGTCAACTGTTCTTTCGTATAAAATACAAGGACTCGACGGAGGAATATATGTCAAAAAGACATAAATATCCTTATTATTAAACACGAGTTTAACACACAAGATCTCCAGGCCGTGAGGGTTCGGCACGTCAACAACTACACAATTAGTGCAGTTACGGACTGCTAATAACAGCCCACCACCTTTCAATCTCAAATCGGAATCATAACGATCCCTACGAAAGACTTGGAAGTCTGAACTAAAGAGTTCACTGTCAGAAAAACTACAGTTTAGTCCCGTTTCAGAAAAAGCAATAACGTCATAGGAAGAATTCTGAGACGAGGCAAATAGCGCCTGGGTTTTGGTACGCAGTCTATTTACGTTTTGGTAGTAAAGGGACAATTGTCTAAGTTTTTTAGACCAGAACCAGGAGCATTATTATGACGAGAAATAAATTCTTTAAGAAATACTCCAGAAGGCCACGAATCAATATTTAATAACTGATTGAAAAGATCAGTATTAGTCAAAACAATTTTAAAGGAGGTAATGGAACTGGTTTCTTTACTAATTTTATCACATTTAACTGCTGATCCTGTTAAAATAAATTTTTTAGAAAGCAAATAGCTTATGACATCATCCGGGGATGTTCGGGTATCAAGTCTAGAAACGAATATGGCTTTTGGACGAGGAACAATAGTAAGCAGATGTGGCTGTGTTAGTATAGAAGAAGAAGACCCAGTGGAACTAGCATCAGTAAGAGGCGTTTGAGAACTATTCGAGAAAACTTGGGTAGATTTCAAGGGTGCAGAGTTTTTACTAGCGGATGCTTTCGAAGAGGGTTGGCCAATATTAGAAGATGTATATTTCGAGGGCGCAGAATTATTATTACCGGATGCTTTAGCAGAAGCTTGGCTAATATTAGGAGATGTAGATTTATTCACTCGAGTCTTTTTGCGGGTAGGACGTGGATGAAATGCAAGACTATCAATATTGCTATCCATTCCCACCGAATTGCAATCATCACTCGAAGTCGAAGCATCAACCAAAGTTGGATTGTCTGTACTAGTCGAACAATCTACTAACGTATTAGTCTTTTTAACTGAATTAAAAAAGTTGTTTACTGTTACAAACGCACCAGTTACACTGTCAAGTTGAGCCTTAATTTTCGCCATTTCTTCACCAATGCTAGACATCTTAAATGATATAGAGGAAAGTGAGAGGCTCCTGCAATCAGTACAGTACCAATAAAGCCCTGGAGTAGAATTAAGCCTCTCGGCAAAAATGTTAGTGAGACCAACACACTTCGCATGGTAATTTCTCCCACAAACGCCAAAACACGTAAAAGATGGTATCGAGGATTTCGACTCAATACATTTTTCTGCATTGCACGAAAAACCCATATTAATTAATCAAAAGCCTAATAATAAAAACAGTAGGTAAGGTTGATGTTTATAGTTATTTCTGAAAAGCCATTAAAAATTCACCCCTCCTTCTATCACCTCCCATACAAACTGCACTACTTCACTATATCCAATTAACTAATTTTTTCAGTACCTATTACATTTTTAAATCCTAAATTTTGCGTGAAACATTTAGCTTCATGTGAAAAAATTAGTTCAATGCCGTCACCCTCTCTACCACTTTTATTTAATATAGGTAGACAAGTTAAGTCTATTTTACAAAAATATAGTAAAAAAAAAGAATCTTAATACTAAGCTTATGAAAAAAGTTTTAACCATTACTTAACAACAAATTTGAACAATTAAGATCAAAACAAATAAAGATTACATTAAAACTAAGACCTAAATATTATCTTTCAAATAATGTCTTAAATTTAGTCATTATTTTATCTTTGTAGGTATTTCTGCTTACAGAACTATTGAAGCAGTCTGAATGCAAATTGAAGTTTTTTACAGCGCAAGCAATAGGATCATTCATCAAAAAATCAGTAGGGTGAGTTTCACTTTTCAAGATCCTGTTGTCTCGAAAATTAAATCTGTGGTCAACAAATATAAAGCGGGGCAGGAGCTCGCTCGAAATCATGTTTGACTTAATCAGATCGAAAGCAAGAGTAACAGAAGCAAGCTCTCTTCTTCTCTCGAGAGTGGTCATATTGAGGAGAAGTAGCCGACATTTATAAGAGGGCAACCGGTAGCTACTAAACTGAAGACTTCGTAAAGCAAACAGAAGAAATTGAACTTGTACTCTTTCAACTCTGTACGAGTCGATTTGAGTAGAAGGTGACCAAACAACACTTGCATATTCAAGCAGCGGTAACAACAACGCACAGAAAAGAGATTTACACAGGTGTGGGTCATTAAATTCCTTGACTCTCCTCTTAATGAAACCTAGCATAGCCATACCACTGTTCGCAATTTTATCAATATGGGATTTAAAAGACAACTTCGCATCAAATATTACTCCAAGATCTTTGATTTGAGAGACACGTTTTAAATTTTCATTGCTAATATTATAGACAAAATTAAAAGTGCCAGACTTTTTTCTAGAAAAGGTTATTACTGCACATTTATTAACATTCAATTGCATAGCGTTATTCAAACACCATTCTGATAAAATATCAATATTGCTTTGCAATATGATGCAATCTCGATTTGATTCGATAGTTTTGAAGATTTTTAAATCATCAGCATAAAAGGATGAATTGCATTCGTTTAAAAGTAATGGCACGTCGTTAATAAAAATTATAAATAAAAGGGGGCCCAAAATGCTACCTTGGGGAATACCAGAGGAGACTGTCGTCACTTTGGATAGATGCGATAAAAATCTAACTTTTTGTGTACGATCCGCCAAGTAAGACTTCAACCACTTCAAGAAACTGCCGCTAATTCCATAACGCTCTAACTTGAATAGAAGCAGACCGTGATCTACTACATCAAAGGCGCTAGAAAAATCTGTATACACAGAGTCTACCTGGTTACTTTTACCAATTTTTTGTCTAATGAATGTAGAATATTCCAAAAGATTGGAAACAGTTGACTTACCCTTCAGAAAGCCATGTTGGCAAGGGTGAATAAAAGGACTTACGGTTTCTATTAGTACTCCCGCAACCAGTTTTTCGAAAATCTTGCCAATAGATGATAAAATGCTTATTCCTCTGTAATTACGAATGTCAGATCTATCTCCAGACTTAAAAATTGGTGTTATATGCGCCAATTTAAAGCATATTGGAAAAATGGATTGCTGAAGCGACGCATTAAACAAAGGAAGTAATAATCGAGGTAAAGTAGAGGCGGTTTTATTCAGAAAAATTGGGGGAATGAGATCAGGTCCAGCACCTTTATGAATATTTATATCAAGCAGTGCAGAAGTTATTTGGTCAATAGTCAGGATCACGTTAGTTAATTTCGGATCCTGAAGATGTATATGGGAAAACTTACCAGGATCGAACTTGAAAGGCTTAGAAAATTTGGAATTAAAGTGGTTAGCGAAATAGTTTGCAATTTCTTTAGGATCAGAAGATGAGCGATCACCAAATTTCATAGAAGCCGGATAGCTACTTGTACCACGTTTGTCATTAATATGTTGCCAAAACATTTTAGGGTGATCAATCAAGCTATTTACCATTTTAAGGTTATGGAGTTTTATGGCTTCCTTTTCACTAACATCGAATTGTTCACGCAGATGCAGAAATACAATATGATCTTCGACTGATTTAGATTTACACCATTTCCTGTAGAATTTGTTACGTTTGTTACGTAATATTCTAAGACTTTTATCCATATGCGGAGGACAAGACAACTTGGTACTAATACGCTTAGGGGCGTGTTTATCTATTATAACCATCAAAGAGGCAACAAAATTTTCAGCACTTTTATTCACATCAACACTATTGTTGACTGAAGATTTTAAATTTGAAATTTCAAGATTTATCATTTCATAGTCAGCGTTGGTGAAATCATAGGCTATGATCTTGTTAGAGTCACTGCGAAAATCATGTAAAGAAGAGGAATAATTTAAGCATAGTATATTGTGAAAAACACTCGTCTTTTTAGTCAAAGTAGAGGTTGCTTCATTTAATGAAAAATTTGAAGTAACACTGGTGAAAACGAGATCCAAAACATTTCCAAATTTATTAGTTTTATCACATATTTGGAACAAACCAAGAGAGTGAATTTCAGATAAAAATGAAATTTGATGCTCATTTATGTTAAGCGGGTCAAATACGGAATTGAAAATTTCACTGCCCTCCCATTTAACACCACTGAGATTTGCATCACCATACAACAAGAACTCATCACCTGGATGGATAGATGAATGAATCAGTGTGATAGATTCCGCAAGATCAGCATATTGCTGCTCAGTAGAATCAGGTGGAATGTAGAAACAGACTATTACCAGATTTCTATCCGCCATTTGGATTCTACATGCACAAATCTCAAAAAACGCATTAATGGGCAACTGAACAGCTATGGGATAGCTAGAGAGTCTATTGTTTACAGCAATGAAGACACCACCTCCTCGCTGATCAACCAAGTGCGACGGTTTAAATCTATCTTTCCGAAAAATAGACCAACCAGAAGGGATGATTTCCGCATCTAAATGCGATTCTAGGAGCCAAGTTTCTGTAATCATTGTAATGTCATAGGGACAGTTAGCCAAATCATTACGAAATTGAGGCAGAGAACTTCTCATCCCTGACATATTGTGAAAATAAAAATTTAATTCTTTGACATTAAAAAGATCGGGGTTAGTTCTTACATGCTTAAGGTTACACAGATTCCTACCAAAATTATGATGTAGGTTATTAGGTGAGTCAATAATCATAGAAAGGTCCGTAGGCGCATCAACATTCAAATTAGCAAGACCTTTAGTCACGAAAAAATCTGTTATGATCTTCACGACTTCTTTGAAGATCAGAGATATGCCTTGAAGAAACATGTGAGCCAAAAGCTTCGAGGTCTTTCTGAACTTGCTCAGGAGAAAGGCTAAATTGCTTATGAAAGCGTGTATAAATTTGTCGTAAGCTCGTAATGTCAGTTGGAAGTCCTTCTTGTTGAATAGACAGAATAGTACTAGTCCTAGTTTTGCCATTTACGCAGGTCGTGTCAGATTTGTTATGTAGGTAAGCGAGATATAGCCGCACATTGTCAAAAATTCGGTGTTCTCTTAACCGCGACAGTAAATATCTATTTTCGGCAGATCCCTCTGAGTTTATAGTAAGCTTCACAACTGGCGGAAGTAGAGGGTCAAGGAATGAAGTACTATTAGGACTACTGATGGTAACATCTGGAGTTTCGCTCGGGGGCTTATTGCTTTCGGTGATGTTAACGAGAGACGGAGTTCTGTTTGAAGTATTGCGGTACGGGTAAATTATTTCTCCACGCACGAAGTTATCATAAGTGTCAACGGATGTACTTGCAATGGGAAGAGATGTCCCACTACTATGGGGGACTTTATTTTTTATGTTGGCAGATTTTATGGATGGATTTGAAAGAGATGTCTTACTACGATCGGTGATTTTATTTTTTTTGTTAGCGCTGTTGGTTGCCACAAACGATTTTTGAATTATGTTATTGCTCTTGCTATTAGTGAGATTGACTTGAGATTTTACATTTTTACTTAAATTTTTACTTACATTTTTATTGATATTTTTATTGTTATTTTTATTGTTCCTCTTATTATTATTATTTATCATTTTAATCTTGCCATAATTACTAAGTTTTGAATTTGCCTTCCAGTGTCGGATCTCCATGTCATTCCATTTGAAGACATCCGATTTTAGGTTAAAAAAGAGCCAGTCGTATTGCTCAGGCATCTGCAATTTAAAATTGGTATATCTTCCCCTAAAAAATTTCTTAAGATACAAAAATTTCTCTTTCATCTAGAGTACTCCTTTTATGTTTTTTTCTACATTTTCTTCTAAAGTTAGCGTAAACCGCAATCTTACGATACTCTAGATGTCATCCCAAGAAATTTTGGATGGCGAGTGTTAGAAGAGGTGATAGCATTGAAATATTTTTTTCCCCATCATGCTAAAGTAGCTATAAGAATGTTTTACACAAAATGCTTACTCCAAAAATTGAATAGGGACTGAGAAAATTAGTGAGTTAGAATTAGTTAAAATGTGCAGTTTGTATGGGAGGTGGCAGAAAGAGTGGGGGGATTTTAGTGATTTTTTCAGAAATAACTAGGAATATTATAAAATTGACATCTCTCAAATTTTAAACCAGTAACATTCATACTTTTCAAGAAAATAGATTTTTTGTGAAGTTGTGGAACTGTCTCATATTGTATGGGAGGGGGTAGAAGCAGAAAAGCTAATCAAATATTTTTTTCTGATCTTAGTGATAATGCTAAATAAGTATTTATCACAAAATGCGAGCTCGATAAATGTTATATGTTCTGAGAAAATCGGCTTAGAGCATTTCATGAAAAAGTGTAGTTTGTATGGGAGGGTTGGAAGGAGAGAGAGGACGCAAATAATTTTTATACTGTATATTGAAATCATTATGAAAGTAATATATCCCAAAATTCAGACTAATAGCTTTTATACTTTTCGAGCAAATCCATTTATAGTCGAATTGCGAAATTGTGTTATTTTGTATGGGAGGAGGTAGAAGGGGTGAAGCTAATCGTCTAATTTCTCTTAGCCTTACTAAGAATTTTAAATAAATATTTAGTGCACAATTTCAGCTCGCCAAATTTTATACGCACTGAGTAAATTGGCTTAGAGTAATTCACGACAAGTACAGTTTGTATGGGAGGTGGTAGAAGGAGTGGGAGGACACGCATAATTTTTACATGATAGATAGATATTATCATAACAGGAATATATTCCAAATTTCAGGCTAATAGTTTTTATACTTTTTGAGCAAATCCGTTTATTGTCAAATTGCGCATTTGTGTAATTTTGTATGGGAGGGGGTAGAAGGGGTGGAGCGATTTGGCCCGTTCACGAACTTGACCTTATTTTTTTGCTAAAAATGACGCACAAAAATTTTTAGCACTATAGCTCATAGTTTTCGAGAGTTATGCTGTAGACAGACGCACAGACGGACAGACGGACAGACAGACAGACAGACGGTCACTCGGAATCGAGGTTTTTGAGCGACAACAAATATTTCTGTACCCTTGGCGGCTCTGTGCGAGCATTATTTCTTAGCGTTACAAACGGTAAGGCAAACACAATATACTCTCAGATTTCATCTAGAGTATAAACATGATTTGATGAAATCAAAAATAAATTGGTTTTTCTTTGTATGTAGATGCTACAAAGTTTTCTGAATATGCTAAACAGTTTCCCCATAATGCTCTTAAATGTTTGTTAACAGTATATCCTAATATTTTCGATAAAAACTGACTAATTAACGAACTTTCCATATTGTACAGAGATGTACAATTTGGTGGAATTGATATTATTGAAGGCTTAAAAATAGTACACACTGAATTTAAAGAAATTTTTTCAGAAACTTATAAACTTGTCAGCTTAATATTAACTATTCCAGTGACAAGTGTTTTTGTGGAAAGACAATTTTCTTGTCTAAAACGTATAAGAACGTATCTCAGAAGCACAATATCGCAAGAACGACTTTCTGGATTGACGATTGTCTCTGAAAGAGAGTTGTTAACAGTCTTAAGCAAAAATACGCAATTTTACGAGCACATTATAAAATAAACTGCCAACAAGTCGGGCGAAACTTTATTATTCTTGGGACAAGTTGCGGATGAGTGGAAAGTCAATATGCAGGTTAGAGTGGTTAGGGAAGACTAAGTGAAAGGAGCTTCTTGAGCAGGGCAGTTAACAATATTTCATTCGTTTCTGTAAGTTTTGGTTTTTATGAGGGGAGGAGTAGGGGTAATAGTAAGGGTGGGTGGATGTTAATAGCTTTTTAATTAATTGCTTGAATCACGTCCAATATTCTCTGTATAGAATGTGTTTCATAGACGAAGTTGCATAGAATTTTCATAAAATTCGGTGTATTTCACATTCATGAAACCGAACATTTGTATGGGAGGGGGTAGAGAATATAGGGCAATCGTAAAATTTGATACGCAGTTTTATTTCGCGTCTCTTATAAAGTGCTTGTATAGAATTTCAAATTCGTAGCTTTTAGTTTGTTGGTTATTAGTTGATTTGATGAAATTGGTCGAAATCATAGTTTTGTATGGGAGGGGGTAGAAGCGCAAGCAAATTTTCAAGTTTCTACCTTAAAATTTCACTCAAAAATTTTCAGTTTATGTGTTTTTTTCAATGCACATGAAACACCTTGTGCATGTTAGACCGGGGGGGTCGGTTTATAATAAATGTGGATCAAGTTATTATTATTTTTGTATGTACATTAAATATAGGTATGCACATGCAAAATTTTAACTTTGTATCTTTCACCAGAGCCCTAAAAAAATCACTCAAAGTTTTCGACATTTTTGCTTATCACCTCCCTCCCCTTACACCTCCCTCCTTAAAATTTTTACCAAAATAACCATTATGTAGTTCTACAATCTGACAAATTTTTGATTTGATATCTGTACTATTTTTTGAGATATAAGGATTTTTAATTTTGAAAAGTGCGTCATTTTTGAAATGTTCCCCATTTCCCCCCACTACTATTATTTCGACATGTTATATTTTTGTATTTTGTATTTGCCTAGTATAGCTTAATATACATTTTAAGTTTCAATTACATAGCTTAAGAGATAGTTGAGATATTAATTTTTAAGTGTTTTTCTTTGCACCCCCCCCTGACCCTCCCCTGACAATAATTAGCCGCTTTCTGAGCTGGTTCCGATGAAACTATATGCCACCTTCTCTCTAAATATGATTTTTTTACAATAAGTAATTTCGAAGATATAATCATTTGAAAAAAAATTCGGCCGACAATTGGTTCTTAGCCCTCCCTTTTCGCACCCCAATGGATAAAAAAATTAAATTATTTTTGAAAGTTGTCCCACAAACCCCTCTATATGTATGTTGAGTTTTAGCTTCCTAGCTGTTACCATGGTTGAGATATTTGAATTCGTATTTTTTGGTTTAAGCGCTCCCCCCGCCTCCCCCTGAACGCGTACATCACCTAAAATGGGTATTCGCCTGAGATCCGCAACTATCTACAATCCCCCCAAAAATGAACTTTCTATCTTGAAGGGTTTGCGAGTTAATGTGCGCTGAGCGTACACGTCGGCGTACGGCGGACGGTGTACGGCGGACGGCGTACAGACAAACGGATTTTTTTTTTGCATTTTTAGGCTAAATTAGTCATGAAACGCGAAAAAAAAATATTTCAGGGTAGCAAATTTTTTTTTTCTTGTGTCGATTTCTTTATTATTATAATAATAAACTAAAAATTTGCAATTTGCATTTACTAAGCAGGGATACCACTAATATAGCTATTATGTACATTTTCAAAAGCGAAATAAGTCTTAAGTTTACAGCAACTCTACAAAAATCATAACATTTAAAAATGAGCTGCAAAAACTTTACTTATCAGCTACTTTGCTTAAATATAATTTCAGTAATGAAACAGCTAACGAAAAATCACACCACTAATCCTTTTAATATTTTCTGGGCATAGCGCCTCACCTATTAGACGAGTCACGAGCTGTCACTGAGGGAAACAAGCTAGAACTCGTAAGCGGGATGATGAAAGGATTAAAGTATCGCAAGTAAAGAGATACAATACTAACAAGCAGAGAGACAGAACTCCGCGAATTATGAACTCCTCGTCAAGCAGAGAATCGAGATACGCCACTATATCCAAATGATGCGACATGTGATGATCAGAATGGTGGATCGAAAAAAATATTGAATCTCAAACAAAAATGTCAACAGGACAATCTAGAAATGGGCAACAAAGTCATAAAGCAAATAACCTGAATACTGGAAAGATCGAAGGTATCTCCGTCAACAATCCGATTTGCACCCAATACAATTTCAAGACAAAAATACTACAGCATTATGTTGTACTTTTTGCAAACCTAAATGATCAAGTGCGTCCCATTTAGCGTGGTAATTAAATCACTTGTTTCTCAACAACTCCTTAAATCCACAAGGATTTATTATAATCACTAAATTACCTTGATACAAATAAACATGTATAACTGATTTCTAAACGCTATTAATTTCATCCGAGCTTTGGCATAATCACAATTTATCCTAAAAACATATCAGACAAATTTGTTATCGGATTAGAGTCAGTACTATTTCCTACACTAACCTTAGTTGTACGAAACAAACACAAAATTAAAATTAATTAAATATCCCCATTTAACATTATTCCGAGCTAATTTATTTCATATTTCATTACGATAAATTTACGTGAAACGGAGACCTATAAGCCCACACTTACATATAGGAATATGTGTGAACCTCGTCGATTTAGCTGAACAGTCAGTCTGCAAGCATTTGTAGATAACTCTCATACGAGTTTAATTGGACAAATCACAAGTTATCGAATTTAAATTGGCTTTAAGATCGCTGGACTACGATATCGATTTCATTAGGTTTTTTTCGCTAAGTATCAGTTTGTAGGATCATCTTTAATCTGGTGTGTTCCACTTTCAGTGTTTGTTTTTTAGGAAATGCAGAGCTTAATGGGAAAAGGAAAGAACCACTAGTGCTAAGGATTTCGTCAAATTTTGGCAATAACAAATTTGATCAACAAATTTCGATTATCTACACATCAAAGATCTAAATATTTAGTAGTACATATTGTGCCACCTATAAAAATAAATATTAGTTTTATTATAAATTTTTTTTAGAACATTGATTAAAACAAATTCATCACGTTAAAACAACGACCACCCATTGATTTCAAAACGATCATTCCTCTACAAAATTCATACATAAATTTGTATCTTAGCTTATCTAACTAATAGCTCACAAATTCCAAGCCTTCGCTGCAACTACATAACTCTCGTTTGGAATTGGTGAAATGAAATTCCTTAATGGAATTTTATCTATAGGCGAGCTCAAAGACCAGCTTCGTTTTTATTTTCTGCTATTCTTTGACTTCTTGCAATTTTCTTTAAATAATCTATATATGCTTCTTTATACATACTCATATAAAAATGTATAGTCAATACAAGAAGAGTGTATGACAAAACGAGGATATTAAACCCCATATAAATAATATATGTAATGTATCTAAAAAGAACAGACCAGAGCAAAATAGTTACTCACGACTAAACCTTTTGTATGCAAACAGTAGATGAAATTTTAATATCAGCGAATTAATCGGCGCGTGCTCAAAATCGTGACCGCGCTCAAAAAGTAAATTATTTGTTTTAATTGGATGCTATGAAATTTGTATTTGAAAGAAATGCTACGGAGATGAAGCAAAAATAAAATGAAATTGGATAAGGAGACGGGAACGTAAGAAGGAGAGAAATGATAAATATGTCGATATCTATAAATCTATTTGGTTTTTATTCGGGTAGCAATTTCTTATAAATAAACTTTTATAGTATTCGAGATCAAAGGGAGTAGATAGATCTTTCTCTGTGTAATTGGATTAAAGTAGTTATGTCTTTTATGAGATATAATAAAAAAAGGCAAAATAATTTACAATCGTTGAAATTAGTTTATCGTTCAGGTAGGAGCGAGCCAACTACTTCACGATTATACGATAAATAATCATTGCAAACGAATCATTTTAAAATCTGTAAAATCTGCGGAAAGGCTGTCGTGCCCCTCCTCCACCTCGGTATTTTTTATGAATAAGTTCAATCTGTTAAAATCTCCAATAATGTAAAAAAGCGGATGCTTCAGTCTTTAATTGTTGTGATTTTATGGTTCAATTAACTTCAAATTCACTGAAAAAAGCCATTTTGAAAATTAACCTTTTTGGAGAAATTTAAAAGCTTCTTTTGACTTTTTTGAGAAGCTGAAAAACATATTTTTCTGATGTGACTAAGTTTCATTGCGGGTTCTGTAAGTACTTCTCAGTGATTGATTTAAGATAAGCCCAATTTTATTCGACTTTAAGCATTTAATTGAAATTTGGCATTATAAGTAAGATATTATATTGCTGCGAGCTATTTCAAGTAAAACACAATTCGATTAAAAATAAGTGATAATTTATTTATTCGCACTTTAACTTAATTCGCACTTTAACTTAATTCGCACTATATGGCACTACCGCCGCGTACTGTTCTATCGATTTCCTGCACTGGTTCGCGTCTCCGTCAGCAAAAAGACAGGTTCTCGACTGAAAGCTTTCGTGCCTTTTATACATTTTTCCCCCTAGACATGACTATTCTCGATGCTTCCGTCGGGTGTATGTCTGAACTATACTGAAAAGGTCTAGGTCTTTAATTATGGCTTTTTACATTTTGGGGAATACTGTTCTACATAATTCTTGTCTATGTGAGAGAGATCGAATTGAGGGGCTACCAGATCTGTAACATTACCCTCTTCTTAGTCCCTGTTCGTCCCGAACAGAGTCGTTGACTTCCTCAATGGCACCATGGTACTTTGTTAATCGGTCGAGATGTACCACTTACATTTTATTACTAGGTTTTTGATGTAGTTGAATCCGATAGACGACATCATTTAACCGGTTGCTAATCTGGTAAGGGCCTTCCCAGTTGCGCTGTAGTTTCGGCGATCTGCCCTTCTGTCGTTTGGGATTGTATAACCAAACCAAATCGCCCTCTTGGAATCCTGATGAATTCGCCCGTTTATCATACCTCGTCTTCATGCGGTCGGTCGTTAAATCAATTTTATCTCTGACCAGGTTATAAATTGTATTTAGTCGACATCGAAGATCCGAGACGTAATCTTTGGCATTGGTTGGTTGGTTTGGTGGCACTCCAAACATTAGTTCCGCAGTGACTCGAATATTTCTTTCGAAAATGACTCGGGAGAGAGTTTCTCCTGTTGTTGAATGTACTGATGTTCTGTAGGCCATTAAAAATAGAGGGATGTGCTGATCCCAGTCCTGTTGCCTCTCGCTGACGAGTTTGGATAGGTTTAAGTTCAATGTCCTATTGAAACGTTCCATCGGACTGTGAATGCAATGGAGTTGTCCTGGTCTTGTTTATTCCCAGCATTTGGCACACGTGTTTGAATATTTGAGACTCAAAATTGCGCCCTTGATCGGAGTGTAGTTCACGTGGAGCTCCAAATCTGCTCACCCAGTTGGTAACAATTTTTTCTGCGACGGTTACTGCTTCTTGGTTTGGAATTGCGTAAGCTTCAGGCCACTTGCTAAAATAATCAATGACCAGTAGAATGTAGCGATTACCATTTTCTGGTTCCAGAAATGGTCCAGCAATATCCACAGCAATTCTCTCGAATGGAACTCCCACGTTGTATTGTTGCATTTCTCCCTTTGATCTGCGTTGTGGGCCCTGACTCGATGCACACGTAGTACATTTATGGCACCAATTTTCGACATCATCTCGGAGATGGATCCAATAGAACCTTTCTCGTATCTTTGCCAAGGTTCTACGTACACCCAAATGCCCACCTGAGGTACCTCCATGATATTCGTTCAAAACCTCCTCGACTTTAGAATGCGGGATGATGGTTTGCATGTGATACGATTTTCCGTCAGCGTTTTCCCATTTCCATTTTAATAATCCGCCGTCTAAGTGAAGGGAGTTCCATTGTGCCCAATAACACTTTAGGGTTTCGCCGAATTGTGAGATGTCTTTCCACTCACAACGTTTCATTTCGTCCTTCCATGCCATGATCGGTGAAATATCTGGATCTTTACGTTAAGCATCTTCCAGTTCTTGCTGATTCCATCCATCCTTTGGTTCGGTCGTTATCCTCTGAATGGTTTCTCCGGCTTCTATTCCTTCTACACGGTGACAATGCTTGCAGTTCGGTGGACAAGGACGACGTGAAAGCGCATCGGCATTACCGTGGATTCTTCCTCTTCGGTGAACAATTTCAAAACCGTTTTCTTACCTGCCAATTTTAACGCCTATTGCAGCTCTCTGTCCTATACAGCGTTGTTAAATGCGAAAACAGCTGTATCGTTGCGCTGCTCTGTTTGCGCATTGGGAAGCGATAATAGTGTGAGTCGTTCAATATCGCGTGCTAGCTCTTGAAGTGTTTCACCATTCTTTTGGGTTCGGTTGTACAGTTGT
This sequence comes from Chorisops tibialis, assembly GCA_963669355.1. Taxonomy (NCBI): domain Eukaryota; kingdom Metazoa; phylum Arthropoda; class Insecta; order Diptera; family Stratiomyidae; genus Chorisops; species Chorisops tibialis. Next base: position 160,892,772 of record OY770263.1, on the reverse strand, counting down.
GTTTTGTAGATCTCTCGCATGTGATCACTGCCGTAATGAAGATCCAATAACTGAGCTAAAGTTGAAAAATCTTGTTGTTGCTCCCGCGGAATCGTTTGAAGAACCTCTGCTTGGTGGACCTCTTAGCGCCAATATAAGAGCCGTTCCTCGTTCCAGATCATTCCAATGATTGTTTCTTGCGGCAGCCTCAAATTGGAATTGTAGCTTTGACACCCTTGTGCGTAACGTGTTCTGTCTTGATGCCTCCAGTCGCTTTCACGTTATCGAAGTCCCTTTTTAGGCGTTCGACTTCTTCGACAATCCCGGATGTCTTTCCGTAATTTGCTCTTCGACGATTCGAAGTGTCTTCTCTACGTTTTCTTCTGTTGCCTTACCCATGGTGTCTATTTTATTATTTTGCAGCTCTAATTTTTGGTTGAGGTCCTTTGAGGTCTGATCTAATTTTTCATTAATGTCCGCTGACAGCTGACTTTGTTGGTCTAATTTCTGATTAATGTCCGCTGATTGTTGCTCTAATTTCTGATTAATATCCGCAGATTGTTGATCTAATTTCTGATTCATGTCCGTTGTCACAGCTGATTGTTGTTTAATGTCCACTGATCGTTGATCTAATTTATTCATCATTTGTTGCATTAACTGTGTCAGAGCATCCGATGTACCAGAACACTCCTCCACACGAGCTTCCTCGATTTGGAACTCAAAACTATCTGCATCCTTACCCTCAGCCTCAAGTATCTCGATCATACGGCTGACAAGTTCAGCCTTGTTCCCTTTCGTAGATAGCTCGCGTCTACCGAGCTCTTCCTTCAGCTCCGTTAATTTTAAGTCCTTTAGATAACGCGGCATTTTCAATACCGATTATTTCAAGTTTTTCCGCAATTCGAATTCACTTAAATTTTCTTAACTAATTAAAATCACTGCTCACTAAAGCACTCGAGAATATTCGATTTCACAAAACTCTCACTGTCCGTTCGAGAATTTTAGTTTCATTTTTTTGCTCTCACAAAATTATCCGTTCGAGAATTTTAATTTAACTCTCGGTTTTTAAACCGAATTTATACTTGAAATCCCACTTCTGACACCAATTGTTGCGAGCTAGGGGTTCGCCGGAATTTCAAGTAAAACACAATTTGTTTAAAAATAAGTGATAATTTATTTATTCGCTCTTTAATTTAATTCGCACTTTAACTTAATTCGCACTATATGGCACTACCGCCGCGTACTGTTCTATCGCTTTCATGCACTGGTTCACGTCTCCGTCATCAAAAAGACTGGTTCTCGACTGAAAGCTTTCGTGCCTTTTATACATTTTTCTCCCTAGACATGACTATTCTCGATGCTTCCGTCGGGTGTATGTCTGAACTATACTGGAAAGGTCTAGATCTTTAATTATGGCTTTTTACATATTGGGGGATACTGTTCTACATAATTCTTGTCTATTCGAGAGAGATCGAATTGCGGGGTTGCCAGATCTGTAACAATATATTAAAAACATAACAGGACTACGACTGGGCGTAAACATCGTGCGATACTCTAGATGAAAGAGGATTTTTGAGATTTTAAGAAATTTTGTAGGGGACTACGGGTTGACGACAGTGAACTAATTTTTTCTCAACACATTGAAGTTGCTATCAAAATCTTTTATACAAAATTTAGGATTCAAAAATTTAATAGGTACTGAGAAAATTAGTGTATTATATTTAATGAAATTGTGCAGTTTGTATGGGAGGTTGTAAAAGAAGGAGCAAGTTCTAAAAGACTTTTTCAGAAGTAACTTTAAACATTATGCTTTTGATGCTTTAAACTGTAGATCAGTAGCATTCAAACTTTTCAGGAAAATCCATTTTTTGTAAAGTTGAGAAATTGTGTCAGATTGTATGGGAGGTGAAGGATCAAAGCTAATAGTGTAATTTTTTTTGTTTGCCTTACTAATAATTTTAAATAAATATTAAGTGCACAATTTCAGCTGGATAAATTTTTACCGAACTGAGTAGACTGGTTTAGAGTATTTCATGACAGGGGAGGACTTAAATAATTTTTACATAATAGATAGAAATCATCAAAAAAGTAATATATTCCAAATTTCAGATCAATAGCATGTATGCTTTTTGAGCAAATTCGTTCATTGTCGAATTGCAAAATTGGCACAGTGAAGCTCAAAGCAGTCGGTTTTAATAATAGCCTCGTTAAATGGATTGAGAGTTTCTTTCTTTCTTCTTCTAATTGGATCATTAAACTCTGACCTGAACCTCATCTTGGGATGGGGCAGGATAAATAGAGTAGAGTTCAACACCTCAAAAACACAGGCTTGTCATCTTTCCCTTAAGCGTGATGTTCCAGTGTCGGTCTCTATTGTTACCTTCGGTGGTGTCCAACTAGACTCTTCCGAATACTTCTCACTCCTTGGCATTAAAATAAATAACTATCTTTATGGGATCCAGCACATACTCAACGTAGCACTTGACGCTTCCTAACGCCTAGGAGTTCACCGATGAAGTAAAAATTATTTTACTCCCAGTGACCTAGCAAATATCTATAAGGCCTACATTGGACGACGCCTCGAGTACAATTCGCATCTATGGGCTTAGGCATCCAAAACGCAACTTTCGATGCTCAACCGTGTCCAGAGACAGGCGTTCCGACTGATTGGAGATGAAACCAACACGACTTCTATAGACTCCTTAGAGCATCGTAGAAATGTCGGAGTACTACTTTCATGGTAAATGCAGGAAGAGGAGGAACTTGCTAAGCTTATTCCACCTCTGTACACATTTCCTAGAAATACTCGCCTAGCTTCAACCGCACACGAGTTTACTGTTGAGCTTCCAACTTCCCGTACAATGAAATACACTCGGCAAAAAAAGTTTGCGTACATACCCAACACATCTGACATATCTATAAAAAACATCGTTTCTAACATTTTATTCCGAAATATTTTTTTTTATATTTGTCATTACTTCATTATGAACATACAACAAAACAAAAATGAGAATTACTAACTAAAACAACGGTAAAATTCGGAAATGAAAAATAGTCTTAAATTCCAGGAATAAAAAGTCTGCGTTCAAAGCGTCAAAGTCTCTAAGTTTCAGTTAAATCATTAATAACAATAAAGTTTGTGTTGGAAAGTTGATAAGTGTGTTTTTATCTAAGGTTTGCGTTAAAAATAATTTCTAAAAAACGTTAAGTAAGAGATGTCTAATAAAGGAAAGGAAATTGAATTCGGGGAAAGAAAAATTATCTTTGATTTGTGGAAAAAAGGAACGTCATATCGTGAAATAGGGTACAATAGTCAGCAGAAGTCATTCATCTGTCCAACGAATCGTAAACAACTTCAAAAACACAGGAGTTTTGGTTTCAAAACCCAGATCTGGTCGTCCTCCAAAGTTGAGCCCTCAGCAAACTCGGAGTTTACTCCGAACGATGAAGGCCAATCCTAGATTAACTTCAGCTGATATGGCAAAGGACATCAAAGCAAAGTACCTCAAGTCTATTTCTGATGATGGTGTTCGTAAAATTCTTAGGAAATATGCGTATCACGGACACGTTGCCCGTAGAAAGCCATTTATAACAACAGTAAACAGACTCAAGCGGCTGGCGTTTGCTAAGGAACACATAAATAAGCCAAAAGAATTTTGGAAAAAAATTATTTTCTCGTATGAAAGTAAATTTTGTATTTTTGGAATCAAAGGTCGGAAGATTGTATGGAGAAAAACTGGCGCGGCCTTCGACGTAAAAAATCTCTGTCCAACAGTAAAGCACGGTGGTGGCGGTGTTATGATATGGGGGTGTATTGCTAGTGGAGGAGTTGGAAAAATGGAGTTTATTGAAAGTATTATGAATAAAATAGACTGCCTTAATATTCTCAACCGCAATTTGAAGAAAAGTGCAGAACATTTGGGCTTAAGCGACAACTTTTACTTCCAACAAGACAACGACCCTCGGAGGTAGTAAGACTCTGGTTGCTGTATAATGCCCAAAATCAGCTTCGTACACCGCCCCAATCTCCTGACCTTAATCCAATAGAGCATTTGTGACATCACTTGGAAAAAAGGATTCGAGCGCACACAATAACGTCGAAGGTTATGCTCAAGGAAGTCCTGATCCAGGAGTGGAATTCAATAGATTCCATGCAAAAACGGTTGTGGGAAGTAATAAAGAGACGAGGATATCCCACAAGCTATTAACGAGGAAAAACAATTGTTTTATTTTGAAAAGAAATATTTGTACGCAGACTTCTTATTGTTGCAATTCAGGATTTGTTTTCGTTTTTTAATTTTAATATTTTTATGGAGTACAATAATCATCATTTTTGTTTTGTTTTATGTTTTTAATAAATCCATGAAAAAAAAGAAAAAAATTATTATGAAATAAATTACTTTAAAGGATGTTTTTTATAGATATGTTGGATGTGTTGACTGTGTACGCAGACTTGCCGAGTGTATACAGGGTGTTTGGTACTCCGTGCATAACCTTGTAAGGGGTTATTCCTGGATATATTTTGAGCAAAAAATTGTTCTACGGAGATGGTCAATTTTCAATATCCGCGGAGATACAGGATGACCAAGAAAAGTGTTTCGGACCTGTACCCTTACTCACTCAAAACGCTATATCTTGAAAACTAATAATCGCATTTCAAAGTGTTATAGCTTGTTTTTTAGGGAATCAAATTACCTTTCATTTGGTGTAATAGTCCGTATTGTACCTTTACCCAATCGTGAGGTATTTGCTTCAGACCACAAATTTTTGATACTTTGACCCTCAAAATTCTGTGACCAATGTAGTGTTTCTCAAAAAAACGCATTTTAAAAATTTCATTTTAATGTTGTTGTTTTATGTGCCATATCATTGCATACAAAAGATGCATACATACTTATGACTTAGGTTTTCCCGTTTTCCAGGTAATAAGCGAAAATACATATGGCTTAAAAATAAAACATGCCATAAACCAACCCTCGTTCTAAAAAAACTACCTGAAATGTTGTTAAACTGAAATATTCTTTGTGTCCTTTAATTACTATTTAAATTATCGATGAATGCCCTTTAAGTAGTATTTAAATTATCGAGGAAATGAATTAAATTAAAATGAGTTTCAACACAACGACGCTGTCCGACGCTTGGCATTGCAGTTAAACGTCTCTACGTGGAAAGTTTGGAGTGTCCTAAAAGCAGAGCGGTTGCATCCCTACCACCACACACCAGTGCAGGAGCTGGTACCCATTGATTTGCCCAAAAGGATGGAGTTTTGCAATTGGCTCCTTGAACGACAACTAAGTGACGAGAATTTTATGAACAACATTCTTTGGACTGATGAGTCCCAATTCACCAGGGACGGTATCACAAACTTCCACAACTTACACACATGGGCTGAGAGCAATCCACATACAAGAAGAGAGGCATAATTTCAGCACAGATTCAGTGTCAATTTATGGGCAGGTGTGATTGGCAACGATTTTATTGGTCCTATTAGGCTTCCGCCTACCCTAAATAGTTCCAATTACTTGCATTTTTTGACAAATGATCTACAAGAGTTATTGGATGATGTGCCACTGCAACGATTGGCTCCCATGTTTTACCAACACGATGGTGCTCCAGCTCATTACGGCCGACAAATCAGAGATTGGTTAAATTCCAATTATAGCAATCGCTGGATCGATAGAAATGGACCGATACACTGGCCTGCAAGATCTCCTGATTTAACTATTATGGATTTCTTTGTATGGGGACGAATGAAGGACCTTGTCTACGCAACGGAAGTAGTAACGTTGCAGGATCTAAACACCAGAATCGATGCGGCAGCAACAGAAGTAAGGCAGTAGTTGAGGAGTATGAACACAAAGAGAACACTGACAAAACGAGCTTTAGCGTGCATTCAAAATGAAGGTGGCCATTTTGAACATTTATTGTAATTAAGGAAATTTGAAATAAACCATAAAAACCATTCTTAAGTTCTTTTAGTTCAAGCGGAGAGTGTTGATCAACATATTCTTGTTTTTTGATAAAAGTGCTATACTATTGGAATGATATTTTTTTCTAAACTATGAAATTTATGCAATACAAGCGTATACATCGTTTGTAGGCAATAATATGGTACATAAAAAAATAACATTAAAATGACATTTTTATGATGCGTTTTTTTGAGAAAAACTACATTGATCACAGAATTTTGAGGGTCAAAGTATCAAAATTTTGTGGTCTGAAGCAAATACCTCAGGATTGGGTAAAGGTACAATACGGACTATTACACCAAATGAAAGGTAATTTGATTCCCTAAAAAACAAGTTGTAACACTTTGAAATGCAATTATTAGTTTTCAAGATATAGCGTTTTGAGTGAGTGAGGGTACAGGTCCGAAGGACTTTTCTTGATCACCCTGTATCTCCGTGGATATTGAAAATTGACCATCTCCGTAGAACAATTTTTTGCTCAAAATATATTCAGGAATAACCCCTTACAAGGTTATGCACGGAGTACCAAACACCCTGTATAGCAATCATTCATACCCCGAACTTCTAAGCTTTGAAATGCATTGCCAGAAGCTGTATTCCCATTGTCATACGACTTTCGACGTTTCAAACTCAACATCCAATGGCATTTTAGGCTTTTTCCTCCTTTTAATCCCGTTTAAACTTAACTCATTTTTTTCCTTACCGACATGACTGTGTTTGCCCACTTAAAAAAAATATATATATTACTACACGGATTTGCATAAATAAACAAACGAAATATTGATACTATGTACTAGTGCTATTGGTCGTGATTGCAATCAAGTGTTTAATAATTGCCCTGCCCGAAAATCCCTATTTATATATTTTTTTGATATTTATAAATGATATCCAGAAAAATGTAATTTGTATTAAATGATTTAAACTCTTAGGCTACCGACACACGATGCGAGTTAATATATATTATCTCGCTTTTCGATATTACTAGTGTCATTATCCTATACATAATTCGGCCTACTTATATCAAAATGGGAAGTTAATACATATATTTTAACTCGCATCGTGTGTCGGTAGCCTTACAAGGCTAACTATCTACTGTCAATCTTTTAAGTAAAATATTTCGAAAATATAAAAATTAAGGCCCCATGAATATCTGATTTAGTCAAAATGCATGCGTTTCCGAATTTTAACAATAAGCATGCACAAAATATATTTTCGTACATCTGTAAGATATAAATATGGCTAAATTAGGAGCTTAATATATTAGATAATTTGATAGTGAACTTAATTTTCATGATACAAACATATCGATTTAAATGAAAATCAGCAGTAGTGTAAAATATTTAAATTTATTTACATTGAAGTACGCAAAGGGTCGCTGAATTTCAAGTAAAGAAATAAATTTTTTATTTAATTAATAGTTAACTTTAATTTAACCGTAAAAGTTAATTTAATTTAGCTAAATCGCTTTTGCAAACATCGACTGACTCGTCGATCGCTCCAAATTGGACTGAATGCTCACTAAGAAAGCTCGCCTATTTATATTGCTTTTGCCGACCGAATCATTACCCTTGTCGTGTGAATCTTTTCCCTCTCGACCGAGCGCTGATCCATAATGGCCGAGCAGTATTAGTTATTTTCAATAAAATCGCTCGACTATTCTGTCCTGGTTGAGCACTATTAATTGCTTCTATAAAGTAGTATATCATCGCACAAATCTTTTCCCATTCGTACGAGCCCACACGTGTGGCTGTTCTTGCTTTCTATAATGCGGCGTACCACGAGGCAAGGCATCAACTCGATTTTGTCAAAGTCAACTAACAACTACAATCAACTCTCAGAAAAAATGAATTACTTTAAATTTATGATGGTAACATCATAAATTTAAAGTAAAATTAAAAGAGCAGCTCCTACAAAACTAATTTTTCAACTTAATTTTTGATTCTTGTCATTTAAATAATTTAATTTTATCTCACTATAGTACTATTAGTTGTGATTTATATTCTTATACCTTTCTTTTTTGTTAGTATATTCGTGTAACCATTTCGCTTTTTTCACTCACTAATTGTATGTATTATAATTATATTACTTACTATCCTTACGAGCCTCGCTCATGGGTATGCTTATAATAATAAATTAAAAATTATAAAAAATTAAATTATATCGTCGCCCGATCACGTCGGCCGCTTCTCCATATTTCCCGTGTTATTTATGTTGGAGATCTTCTATGATCATGCGTACTAGAATACACGTGTTCATAAAGCTGTCGCCCGATCGCAATTGGCCGCTTCTCTACATTGCTCGAATTATTTTTGTTAGACACCTTCGACGATCATGAGTTCTATAGTACAAAAGTAAGTAATAAAGCAGTCGCCTGAGTTCCTTAACGGTCGAATTTAGTAGAGATACTCGATACACACTAACACTTCTGTCCTAATAGAGTTTGGACATGGGGTGTACCCCGATTGCGCGGGAAATTTCGTCCGAAATTTGAATTTTCTCAATTCTTTTTCTTTTATCAAGTAAACACAATCAAATTGAATTGTTATTTATGAAAGTCATATTCATTTTCGGTTTTAATGAGAATTCCATTCAAAAACTTGTAGTTTAACGCAAGTTTTCGCTCGTATCCGTAAATTTGAAATCGGCCAAACTCAAGTTTGGCCCCCCTTACAATAATTAAGCACTCTCTAAGCTGATTCCAAAGAAACTATATGCCACACTGACGGTCGCAAAATATGAACTTTTTACGATAAGTAATTTCGAAGATATAATCATTTGAAAAAACAATTCGGCCGACAATTTGTTTTTAGCCCCCCCTTTTCGGACACCAATGGATAAAAAAATTAAATTATTTTTAAAAGTTGTCCCACAAACGCCTCTATATGTGTGTTGAGTTTTAGTTTCCTAGCTGTTATCGTGGTTGAGATATTTGAATTCGTATTTTTTGGCTTAAGCGCTCCCCCCGCCTCCCCCTGAACTTGTACACCCTCCAAAATGGGTATCCGCCTGAGATCCGCAACTATCTACAATCCTTCCAAAAATGAACTTTCTATCTTGAACGGTTTGGAAGTTAATGTGCGCTGAGCGTACACGTCGGCGTACGGCGGACGGCGTACAGACAGACGGATTTTTTTTTTTTGCATTTTTCCGCTAATTTAGTCACGAACCGCGAAAAACAAAATTTCAGGGTAGCAAATTTTTTTTTTTCCCAAGTCGATCACAATACTTTATTATTAAAATAATAAAGTAAAATTGACTTTTACACTTAATTCCAGCTTATATTTAAAAGTATTGTAGCTAATCACTATTTCATTTTATTTAGGTAGTTTCCTCCTATTTTACTCTTAGAATGAAAAGTTTACAAAACTCCCTCAAAAGGAACCCATAAGATACATTTTATGTTTGAAGATGATTAATGACTTTACGGTTCGAATATCTAACTATAAGCTGTGCTCCAAAAAGAAAGGCCCTCACTTGGAAGTCGCACTTCATATCGCCAAAATCCTCACCGGTGGCATTCTACAGCACGGCATCACATCCTACTCCTGGACTTCCCAACAAAATAAAAATAAGATAGATGTAGCAACCAATCAGTGCATCCGGATGGCAACGGGAGCGCTTCGCGCCACCTCCTCCCATCTCTCCGTATCGAGGCACAATTCAGCAACTTCGAAAATACCTCCCTTGCTAGATCTCTCATGTTGGCCAGCAAGGCACTATCATCCCCTTCACACCCACTCCATATTACTCTCCTTAATGAATACAACTCTCTTTTACCGCCTTCTCTCCATCCCAGACCACGTCAACTTGCTTCCTCCCTAACCCGAATCGCATCCTATCTTCACGAAAATCAGAGTCATTATCGCCATTCATTATTGCCAGTAACGCTTAACATAAGCCGGCTACTGACTTATGTTTAGCGTTATTGGCGATAATGAATGGCGATAATGACCATGAAAGTGGCGCTATATGGGAATTGCTTGTAAATAACGTTGTTACACAACACTACCCTATTCCACAATCTACACAAATCTCACCACCTGACCTTTCCATAACTTCACCCCGAACCCTTCCCTATCTTCCCAAATGCGACATATCGCTCTCTACTTACCGTAAAGAAACCACTCCAGCCTGTACATACCTTTCCCTACACAAAAACTTCCTGGAATCCTCCGCTAATAAGCTAATACTCTACACCGACGGGTCCTTATCCGACAGCATTCCATCATACGCAGTGGTGAAACACTGCGGCGTTAATCCTCCCATCATTCTTCACCAAGGCATGCTTCCCGAGCACTCAGGTAGCTACGTAGCTGAGCTGGCGGCACTCTATACCGCTTTTAATATTTCAAGTCTCCAAAATTTGCCCGCAGTTATCTATAGTGATAACCTTAGTATCATTCGAGCCCTATCAAACCCCTTTAATAAATGTCCCTCTATCACCATACTACGAGAGGCCCTTTCCTTATACCCCTCCATCTCAATCGGATGGGTTCCCGGACACGTTGGTATTCCTGGTAATGAAGCAGCTGATGCTGCTGCCAGAGAGACTCTAACTCTACTCTTGATCACTGAGTCCCCGAGCTTTCACCTCATCATTACAGCCATTTACAAACACCTTTCCCGCACTCGTCTCTCGAAAACTCCTTGTGTGAGGACACTTCTTTCCTTCACTCACATAACCCTTCTATTAAGCGCCCAAAATATGACTCTTCTTATTCTCGGCAAGATTGTATACGTCTATTACGCACACGACTAGGACGTACCATATTTAGCTGCGAACACTACTACGGACACCCCCCTAAGCTCTGCTCTCACTGCAATGGACGCACACTGTCGGTTAGACACATCATACAATACTGCCCTCTTTCATACATCACTACTAACGCAAACCAAACTGCTTCGCTTTTAAATCCTTTATCCTAATCCACAATCCAGAACGTGAAGAAGACTCTAGTCCCACATGGATTATGGGAGCTGTTTAAGCTGGACAAGGGCTTCTCCTTGTCCTGATGTGACACGAAAGAATACTGACGAAATTCGGAAAAATACTGAACGATTTATTACTTACAGGCTACAGTTTATATATAATAAAAATGCTTACGCTAATGGGAAAGAATAAATGCTTACGCTAATGGGAACGGATAAAATTGCTTACGCTTGTGGGAAAGTAAAATTACAGAATCTACATATTTTGGCTGCATACATGACAGGCTAGCCGTGTGTGCATAAAACTATGTGAAATATGAATAAAGTGCAAATCGTGTGAAGCAAATTATTATGAAAATATAAGAACGATCTGTGCAGTAATGTGATATTTAAAAAATGTGCAATTATGATGAGAATGAATTAAGAATTAAGAATTAAACAGTATGAAAGAAAAAGGATTTAAACAGGAGCAAATATGATACTCCTCCAATCCACTAATAGCAAAAGTTCGATCTAAGTTAAAATTAGTCTTAAAATTAAGCAATGCAATAATAAATATAATACACGAAAAATATAAATAAACAAATAGGTAAAAACTGATATGAATTAGTATGTAAATTAATGTATTCATAAATTTAAATAAGGAAAAAAAAAAAAATTATAATAATAATAATAATAAATTTATCTAATAACCATTAAGACTAGATATATAAGTTAAAATTAAGACATTATAACAAAGGCGGCGTCATATGGCCTGTGTTGCCCCGACGCCCTTAAACAAAAATTGTGTGAAAATTTATGTTCATACAATTTAAAAAAAAAAATCTAACTATAAGTGTTTTCTTAAACTAAGGCGTTGCGAAGCTACGGTGATCCCACAAAGTTTGTTTTGAAGATTTTAGCAAAACTTCATATTCATAGATTAAAGTTTTGTAGATGTACAGTAATTATCAATTTTTCCATTCTTATTTTCAACTTCAAGAAATGAGGTCGTGATTTAGCGTAAGGGCATCTCCTCCCTATATCAAATCATCATAATGACAAAATAAAATCCCTTGATATAAAACATGAATTTCCGCATTATCGATGATCTCAAGTTAATGGCTCAATATAGATTAGATTAAATTGCACAATTTGGTTGGGTTTCTTTCCTCTTACACTGCGGCCTATGATGGGCCTATTGCGATATCTCCACTAAGAGTCTAGTCTGATTTCGATTTAAATACATATATGCAGCTGTTCTTTTAACCGTATTTTTTATAGTATCCCGCAAAAGGGAACCCACAAAATTAGATTAGGATCTTTTCCTGGCCAATGAATCAGCTTGTAAACTTTTTCCCTCAAAATCATTATGTCTTGCGATCCATATCAGGGTTACTTTGGTTTTGTTTACTAGTTCTTTTAGTACTTGAGAGCTACTATAGATGATACTCTTCGGTTTAACAAACATAGGGAACATATTATTAAAAAGGTAGGAAAGAAAAGTAGTTTTCTTAATAAAATTGGTTCCAGCGTATCAGCATATACTAGAGTAATAATACACAAAACAATCGTAGCGCCACACTTTGAATATTGTTGCACAGTATTAATTAAGTTGAATAAAACTGATGTAGAAGCACTGCAAAAAGCCCAAAATAGGGGTATGCGTATTATATTGCAATGTAGCCGATATACAGCAATTAGGGATATGTTGGAAGCACTAAACTTTATGAGCATTCAAGAAAAGATAAATTACAATATAAACATATTTATTTATAAAATGGTTAATGGGATTTATCCGGAATTATTATCAAGTAAAATAAAATATATATGTGATTCTCATAGCTACCAAACAAGACATTCCAAAGATATAGTTATCGAATTTAGATCGAGTAATAAATCTCAAAAAGATATATGTTATGATGGCTTTCAAATGTATAATGAGCTTCCACTAGATGTTAGAAATGCTGGAAATGTAAATAGTTTTAAACAGAAATTGAGAGCATATGTAAAAAATATAAGTTGTAACTAGAATTAAGTTATTATAAGTTAGATTGCATAAGCTAAGTATTGTTTAAATGTGAGTGTTTGTTATGAAAATTTGAATGTAAATAAAGTAAGATTGATCATTACGATAAGTAGGAGATAAGTGATGGAAGCTAGAAATTAAGAATAATTTTAATCAAATTTTTATAATAATTAATAGCTGAGAAAGCTAATAAACGTTATCTATCTATCTATCTATCTATTTATCCCAAACGAGTTTTAATCGTATTTGAGATGACTGTTAAGCCCGGATTGTTGCCTTGCTGCCTATAGTTCAATATATGTTAAATTGGTAAGGTTACAGATTTTGCATTACGATTATTTAGAAAAATCTCAAAAATCTCATTCTTGAATGTATGAATTTCTTACTCATTAAGAAATATTCAAAATCCTCCCCCATACTGTACAAAGTATTATCTTTACCTACTGTACTGAAACCAATCCCTATGATTGTTCTACCTCTACAATGGCGTTACAGCCCAAATCGGACCATGGCCTCCTGACATTCAGGTTCCTTAACACTTTTCATTACTTTTTGTGGGAGTGTTGTTAGCCCTTCGCACAACCCTCTTTCTACGATTTTTTTTTCATTTTCGTAGATTGAGGTGACCAAGGTATATCCAAGCAGGCAATGTGTTGGAATTATATATTGCGCCGACAGAAATTTGAACTCACGACCTCCGCATTTCAAGACTAACTCGCTACCCACTAGGCTACACCCTAGCTTAATCCCTATGATTGGTAACATTAAACCTAACTAGCGTTTACCGAAAAATCTTTCATGTCCTTTTTATTCGATAGGCTTTGCATACTATATTCAAAAAATAGTATCTGTATTTAAATTCGTATTTAAGGTTACAGAAAGGATGGGAGAATTCCGAAATTAACTTTCCTTTTTTCAAACCCCACGGTATAAAATATGTAAGCTTCATATTTCAATATGTTTTCGCATAATCATCAAGCGGTCATCAACATAAAGACAGGCTTGGATTTTAAATTTTTAAATTTCTCAAATTTTAGATTTCAATCTAATTACATTGTACTCCTACCTACATGAAATTATTTTCCAATAAACATTATAAAAGTCTATTTAAAGTTCAATTCAGATGTTTATCAATGTAATTTACAACAGCTGCACCGAACTGGTTGCAATTTTGGCATGTATTTATGACATTTACCAAAAGTGGTTATAGTGTCCTATATATATATATGTTAATCATTACTCGTATAGTCGGAATAGAAGATCTTACTTTATTTTAAGGAAAATTTTCACCTATTGATATCTCGGTTGCAGGTCAATGTAGTCTCTCGATTTGAAAAAGAAAATGGTTTCAGAAAATTTGCACTAGCTGAGCCACCCCGAAAAAAAATCGTAAAAACTTTAATAGCTTCAATTAGTAATTAGCTAATAAATATAATAGTAAGACTCGTCTTTATCGTTGTTAGAATAATAATATATAACTATTTGCTAATCAAGAAAAGCCATTCACTTATCTGTCAAACTGTAAAATATATGGGCTATAAACTTATAACACAAGAAGAATTCTTAAACCGGTATTTAAGACATTTGCAAGCTATCTTCGACAGCAGGGCCATTAAGTAACACCTAAAAGATTTTATTGAAGACTGAGCTGTATATACATATATAATAATAGTAGTTCACTTTTCTAATTATTGCTAGCAAATAAAGAGTCTATGAGTCTAGTGCTGTCTTCATCATTATATGTTCGATCTAATGATGGGAAAAAAGTGATCATTAGCTCAGATCGTTATGATCAATATTGGGATCGTTAGGTGTTCATTAGGCTACAAAATGTATGACTTACTGCCGGCTAATGAATCATTTAGGCCTAATGAACAATTTAAATGCACTATATGTCATTGAGGTGAGCAACTCATCTCCAGCATCAATTGAATAGCTGTTTAATTTTATCGTTGTTTCATTGGTAGAGCTGCTCGTATCATATCGTGAGAAAATAGAAAACAGATCCTTTTGATTTGTTTTTTGCTCTTTGGTTATATAACATAGTACATGTGATACGATATGATTGACTTGATTGTGCTCGATCGTTTATCAGGTCTTGAACTCAGAGCTAATACGAGGATCAGATAAAAAGATTGAAATCGTTGCATAATTTGCAAGCAAATTGAATTTGACAAATACTATTTGACTTTGTTCTTCATTTCCCAGATTCGAAACTAATAATGAAGTACAGAAGTGTTTTTAATCCTGAAAGCATATGGGCTATACCCACTTTAATTTTTGGCCAATAATTGGTTTACTGTACAATGTTTTCCTTCGAGTACATCTTTTCATTAAATAAAATTCAATCCTTTTTTTATTTTCATGCTCATCATCATCAATGGCGCGGCAGCCCAAATCGGGCCTTGGCCTCCTGAAGTCGTCGCCTCCAATAGTCTCGATCCAAAGACCGCGTCCTCCAGCTGCTAATTTTTAAAATGGCTTTGCTGTCTTCATCAACCGAGTCTTCCCATCGCTTGCGTGGTTTGCCTACTGGCCGGTTACCACTCGCTTTGCCCTTAAGAGCACGTTTGGGGATTCTTCTGTCTTCATTCTCTCTACATGGCCAGCCCACTGCAGTTTACGTAGCTTGATGAACGTTGAAGCTTCTGGCTCGTCGTAGAGTTGATACAACTCATGGTTGTATCTTATTCGCCATTCCGTTCCTTCCTTCGCAGGTCCCAAAATTCTTCGGAGGACCTTTCTTTCAAATGCGTTAACTGCTTTTTAGGAAGTTCATGTTAATGTCCACGTCTCGCTGCCATAACAGAGCACAGGTCGTATAAGAGTTTTATATATCCGCAGCTTATTGTTCCTGTGCACTTTCTTGGATTTCATTATTGGAAGTACCGAATAATACGTCTCATTTGCTAGTATCGGGTTTTCCAATAGGGACTTGACAACTTTGAAATTAATTTGTGAACGCACCCTTTCACTAATCATCGAACTGTCACTGTCAATTTATTCAGTAAGCTTAACATTTTTATCATGGTAAAGTACACGAAGGAACAACGTCTCAAATGGTTTGCATTTTATTTTTAAAAAAAATTGTCAAGTCCTTATTGGAAAACCCTTTATTAGGGGAATACAACGGTTCCAATAGGGACTTGACAACTTTGAATTCAATTTGTGAACGCACCCTTTCACTAATCATCGAACTGTCACTGTCAATTTATTCAGTAAACTTAACATTTTTATCATGGTAAAGTACACGAAGGAACAACGTCTCAAATGGTTTGCATTTTATTTTGAAAAAAAGTTGTCAAGTCCTTATTGGAAAACCCTTTATTATCCGTCGTTTGATTTCGTCTGTTTCATTACCGTCCTTTGTTAGATTAGCCCCAAGATATATGAAATTGTCCACACTCTCCAAATTATATTCCGCAATTGTTATGTTTTGTCTGATAGGCGTTCTCCTTCTTGTTTGCGTCATTACTTTTGTTTTGTTTTCGTTAATGCGCAACCCGACTTCTTTTGCGGTGGAGTCAAGATTGACAAATGCCTTCTTAGCACTAGGGAAGGATCTTGTTATGATGTTAATGTCGTCAGCGTATACTACTAGTTGGGTGGACTTGAATAGTAGTGTCCCGTTGGTGTCGACTGGGATTCTTCGGACGACATACTCTAGTGCCAAGTTGAAAAGCATGGAGGCTAGACCATCCCCTGCTTTAAACCACATTCCGTTCGAAAGCTGGTTGTGGAATCGGTTTGTATTCTCACTTTAGATTCAGTGTTTGTCATTGTGAGTCTTGTTAGTCGGATTAGTTTTGGAGGAATTCCAAAGTCAAGCATGACTTGGTATAGTACGCTCCTGTCGATACTGTCGTATGCTTGTTTAAAATCTACGAAGACTTGGTGCACATCTGTGTTATATTCCCAGCATTTCTCAAGCACCTGTTTCACCGAGAATATCTGGTCTGTTGTAGATCGTCCGGTTCTGAATCTGCCTTGGTATTCGCCAATTATTTGATTAGTATAGGGCTTAAGACGACGTTCAATTATTTTTTTCAGTATTTTATAGGACGTACACAACAATGATGTTTCTCTGTAATCCTCACAGCAGAGTTTGTCTCCTTTCTTGTAAATTGGACATATAATGGTTTTTCGCCAATCGTCGGGTATGATTTCCTCTGTCCAAATTTTGCATATCATGTTGTGCAGTATTTCAGCGACACAATTTCCACCGTTTTTCAGAAGTTCAACTGGTATTTCGTCAATTCCCGGCATATTCGTCAGTTGAGGCTTCAATTGAAATGTTGTCTGTTATGATCGGTGCTGATTCAAAAGATTTTCAAAGTATGAAGCCCATCTTTTTTTGATTTCTTGTGTGTCGCTGATGATGTTGCCCTCTGCGTCTTTGCAGAGACTGGTTTTTGGCTTATATCCTTTTTCTAAGTCTTTTACTATTGCGTATGCGTCCCGCGTTTTATTTTTTCGCATGTCGTCGTCCATTTTTCGTATTTTGTCATTATGGTACTTCCTTTGTTTTCGTCTGCAGGTCTTTTTCGCATATCGCCTAAGCTCGTCATATCTTTCTTTTTTGGCTCGTGTTGGTCGTTCAGTAAATATTTTGGAAGCCTCGTTCTTTCTTTCTATTGCGTCGTGACATTCTTGGTCGAACCAATCATTATTTTTTCGCCGTGCTAGATATCCTAATACCTCTTCTGCGGAGGATTTGATGCCGTCTCGTATTTTCATCCACGTATTCTCCACTGGCATATTTTGGATATTTTCATATATTGGTGTCAGGTGTTTATTACATGCTAACATGTATGCCTGCGTCACCGTTTCGTCGTTAAGCTTGTCGACATTGAAGTTACGAGCTCTACTCGTTTTCGAATATCCACGACAAGCTATTCTGCATCGATACTTAGCTCTGACTAGATAGTGATCAGAGTCACAATTCGCACCGCGGAGAGTTCGTACATCAAGTATGCTGGAAGCAGCCCTTTTCTCAATTAGAACGTGGTCTATTTAGTTGAAGATGTGCCCATCTGTTGATGCCCACGTTTGTTTGTGAATATCCTGATGTGGGAAGCACGTAGAGCTTACTATGATATTTGTGCTGCTTGCGAAATCAATAAGACGTTGGCCATTGTCATTTGTTATGTCATGGAGACTGTGCACTCCTGTTGTTCCTCTATGAGCCTCCTCCTTTCCGACTTTTGCATTAAAATCCCCTAAGACAATTTTTAGGTCATTCGAGGGCAGTGAGTCATAGGTTGTCTCTAGGGTGGCATAAAATTCGTCTTTAGTTACATCGTCCTTGTCTTCTGTTGGTGCGTGAACGTTGATCAACCAAGTGTTGAAAAATTTAGTCTTTATTCGGATTGCACAATCTTTCACTTACTGGTCTGAAACCCGTGACCTGCTGTTTAAATTATTTGTCAACGACAAAAGCGACTCCAAACTCTCTGCTTTCCGACAATTTTTCACTTGGATAGATTGTGTGTGATCTCATGTCCATGATTTCGCTACCGAGTCATTTCGTTTCTTGGATGGCAGTTATGTTGATGTTGTGTTTTGCCACTTCTTCGAGAAACTCTTTCAGAGCTCCTGTCCTAAATAAGATCGAACATTCCAAGATCCAATAGAGTAGTCCATTTTTCGTTTGCGGGGTCGTTGCCGTTGAGTCCATCCTTTTCGAGGCTGTTCTTCAGGTTTCTGGACAGTGTTCTTTTTCCGGTGATGCGTTGTCGGCGCCTCGCCCAACCCCCGGCCTTAAGGACCGGTCCTAGTTACATATTTATTACACCATAGTAGAAAAAGGGTGGGAGTTTTGAGCTAAATACGACATGCTGGAGTTCTCACAGCTATGCTGCGAGTCCAACTATGTCATATTTTTGCCTATTTCCTGAGACGCACTGGTGTTGCTGGCCATTCAGGTTAACTCCATGTTCCCTCCTCCTTTCTCAAACCGGGCTTGGGACCGTCTATGGCGGAGCTAAAATTTTGTACTTAATCCTTAATTAGCATTATTATCGGGAAATAAATTAACCGAGTAGCTTCACTCCTTCTACCCCCTCCCATACAATGAGACACATTCCACGACTATACATATAACAATTCGATTTTCTTGAAGTGTGAATAATACAGATCTGAAATTTTAAGTATACCAATTGCATGATAATTATAGTTGTTTCTCGAAAAATTACCAAAAACCTCCCACTCCTTCTACCACCTCCCATACAAATTGCACAATGCAGTTTCTCAGTACCTACTCAATTTTTGAAGCTTAAATTAGGTATAAAACATTTTTAAAGCTATTTCAGCATGATGTTAAACAAATTAGTTCATTGCTTAGGCAGAATCGTAGCCCTGTTATGTTTTTAAACTTAATGTTATTTTATTTGTTTTTTTTTTTTCATTAACACCAGCTATATTCACATGTCCTTAACGCTCTTCAACACGTATGTATGTATATGATCTTGGACCACGGGTTTGATTTGATCACGAGCCTGTCCCATAAAAATGCGAGTATCATGCTTTCATTCTCAATATTTTATGGTTCTGATTCCAACAAAATACAAACCATTTTCTTCAAGCCATTAAAGTAAGCAGATTTATATCCCACATAATGTATTACTAACTACACTCTCAAAAATTCCTTATTATTGCTATTTTTGCGCGGGCGAAGTCGCGGGCGTTTGCTAGTAACTAATATCAATCAATCAAATTCCTGTTAAGACCCCCTATAGGAGCATAGGACAGAAACAACTCTCTTCCACAAGGCGCGATCCTGAGCATCGGCTTTAAGCTGTTGCCAGGACTTGTTTATTCCTCTGGCCTCCTGCTCAACTGCTCGCTTCCATGTGTTACCTGGTCGACCAACCCGACGCCTTCCTTGAGGGTTATAATCCAGAGCCTGTTTTGCGATGTTTCGCTCTGGTTTCCTCAAAGTATGACCGATCCACTGCTACTTCCGCCGTTGAATCTCAATACCTATTTTAGTCTGGCGAGTGGTACTCCAAAGTTAGTCGTTGGAGATTACTTCTGGCCAGAATATTCCTAAAATGCGCCGGAGGCATTGGTTTACGAAAGTCTGCAGTTTCTTGGTAAGTCGAACGGTCACTTTCCACGTAGTACAACCATATAACAACACGGATTTGATGCATGCGTCAAAAACTCGCAGCTTCGTGCGAAGGGAGATCTCTCTTAACCTCCAGAAAGGGGAAAGGATACCGAAGGCCTGACGAGCTTTATTTAGCCGAGCCTCAACATCCTTTTCGGCTCCGCCGTCCATGCTAACAATGCTTCCAAGATAGCAAAAATCTTGCACCTCTTCCACATCCTGTCCGTTAAGAACAATTGGTGTGCTTGCGTTCGAACCCATGTGCATGTACTTGGTTTTACGCACATTTATTTTCAATCCAGCCTCTTTGCATTTAGAATGCAACGAGCGAACATTTGACTCTAAGTCCGAACGGTTATGTGCAAGCAAACACACGTCATCAGCATAATCAAAGTGACTTAAGATGTGAAATATCCTCCATTGAAGACCTTTACTTTCCCCACCTTCCAGTGCAGCTTTCAAGATGTCATTTATTACCACCAGTTGGCTATAAAACTCCTCTTTGTCACCAGATGCTGCGGTATTAGTTGGTGCGTAGCACTGCAGAATTGTGACGTTTCTGACATTGGTCCTGAGCCTGACGACGATAATCCTTTCCGAGATTGGTTCCCAGCTAATGAGACTGTTTCTCGCTCTCGGCGTAAGGACGAACGCCACGCCATTTCTGGCTTCACTTTCAGGGCCAATATACAGAATAGTGTTTCCGCTAGGGGTTCGTTCTTCTCCTGATCCTGTCCACCTGACCTCGCTCAAGCCCAAGATTTGGATGTTATAGTGCTCCATTTCACGGTTGATCACTGATTGGCGGTGCAAGGACCGAGTAACCCCAGCTCTTCCCCCGTCATTCAATGTTCGAACGTTCCAGAAGCCAATCATAGTCCGTTTTCGAATGCCAAAAGTCGTTACCGTAGAATCAGTCCGTATCCGAGGCGCTGTATCTGTTTCTCGTATCATTTAGGTCTTAAGATCACGGGTGATAAGCCCATGATCCAGTGAGTGTCCATTTGCCATTTTTAGGGCAAGCAGGACTGGCTGTGGGTGAATTCTACAGCCCCCATCCCACAGGGGGATAGTTAGCTCAGGTCCGTGGAGTCGCTAGTCTCCAAAGATAGTTGCAGGAATTGGTAAAACCTCATCCTACAACTACCCCTTTGCGGGGTAACTAATATAACAAGAACTAAATATTGAAAAATCATTGTTAAACATTTTTTCTATTATCATTCTGCTAGTCTGCTAGGTGTGGGATATAGGGTTATGTTGCAGATTATGGGGCCTGCGAAGTGAAAAGGAGTTTGCAATCGGGACTACGGTGAGTATAGTGCGTGGTATAAAGTGGCATAAATATTAGGTTGTTGATGAAATGGAAATTGCTAGCGAAATTTCAAACAACTTTAACTCTTATAAAACTTAATTCTATTAATCAAAATAGGTACCAGCAGATGCAATACACTTCTTCCAACGAGATACAAGTGTCCGACTTTATAGATTGAAGAAATTCCTCGAAGGCATTTTTGTTAAATTGTTTCTCCGCCAAAAAATGATCCAAATGTTTAAAAAAGTGGTAATCGGTTGGCGAGAGTTCTGGTGAATATTGTGGATGAGAAAGAGTCACATACACTCGTTTAATTTTTTGACCGTTATTCTTGATATATGAGGCCGTATTTTGCTCAGTAGACTCATGCGGAACCCACTTAGCAAGCTTTTTGACTTTTCCAAGCTGTTGCAAGTGCCAGGAAACTGTCGAACAGTGTACGCCCAGTTTTTCTGCAATGTCCCTTAGAGTTTGGCGTGAGTCAGACTCCACTACTAAACACAGCTCGTCGTTGTCATCGATGGTCCTGGGTTACCACATGGCTCACTTTGAAGGGTCATATCTCCTGATCGCAATTTTTCGAACCATCGCTGTGTGGTTCGTTTGCTTACTGTGTCAGCTCCAAATGCCCTGTTGATGTTTTTGGTTGCCTCCCTTACGTTGTGGCCAAGTTTGAACTTGAAAAGAAAGAGTAACCGTTTTTGACTCGATTCCATTTTTTTTTTCTCTCCGATGTCAATGAAGTCCAAAACTGAAATGATTCCATGACCAAATGTAGGAGTATTTATACTTCAATATTCATTACAACCAGAGCCACCTGGCGGCAGTTTGAGACATGAAAATCGCTACTAACTTCACTTCATCGCGAAAGCCGCCATTTCATCTGCAACCTAATAGTATCTGTTCTGACAACACAAAGATGATGCGACTGATGCAAAAGCCGAGGAAATGTGCTGTTGTTTTCCCACAACGTAGACTTTTTTTACAAAGAAAAATTGGTCTTAGCCGACACCGTTTGTTACTAGTTTCGGCATTCCATGATTTTCAAGTGCCTTAAGCGACAAGATGTGGCACAAAACGACGCACTTGACAGAACACAGAATATGGCTTTCACTTATTCGATTATACTAATATTAGATCCATCGTCCTCTTTTAAAAAAATAGACATTTTGCGGGGCTGTACACCAGACGGTCCCCTTAAGTTCGACTGGTGTTCACAGAAAAAGTTTATCTGAAGCCGTATCACGAAGTGTGATCCACTAGTGCAAAAATCCGACATCATGGAACCCGTTCGGTTTTCCGAATCACAAAATCCATCGCTTTCGCTTAACTTTCCGCCTTATTAAAATATTTTTATACTCTAGATGAAATCTGAGAGTATATTGTGTTTGCCTTACCGTTTGTAACGTACAGAAATATTTGTTGTCGCCCAAAAACCTCGATTCCGAGTGACCGTCTGTCCGTCTGTCTGTCTGTCCGTCTGTGCATCTGTCTACAGCATAACTCTCGAAAGCTTTGAGCTATAGTGCTAAGAAATTTCGTGTGTCTTTTTTAGCAAAAAAGTAACTTTAAGTTCGTGAATGGGCTACATCCCCCACTCCTTCTACCTCCTCCCATACAAATTTCATGAAATTTCGAAATATTAAGAAATTGATTTTTCTTTGAAACTATTTAAGTTATCGACTTGAAATTTAGGTCAAAGTATTATGATATAGATGTCATTAATATCACGAAATATTGACCCAATCCCCTTGCTCCTTCTACCACCTCCCATACAAATGGACAATTTTGAAAAATACATATTTTCGATTTTCATTGAAACTGGTAAAGCTGAAAGGACGAAATTTTGTCAGAATTAATTCTACTATAATTTCAATTTATTTTAGAAATAATTATCAACTTCACCTCACTCGTTCTACCCCCTCCCATACAAATTTCACGAAATTTCAATAAAATTATTTTTCTTCGAAACTGTTAAAGCTATCAACTTGATACTTTGTAGAAAGTATACAAATAGAAATATTAATAATGCAAAAAAAATTTTATTTTGATCCTCCTTCTACTCCCTCCCATACAAATGCATAATTTTTGTTAAATGCATTTTATCGATTTCCATTCAAACTAGAAAAAGTACAAACTTCAAATTTTGCCAGAATTTGTTTCTTAATAATTGAAATAACTGTTAGAAAAAATTATCAGCTCCGCTTCACTCCTTCTACCACCTCCCATACAAATATCTGTGTTATAAATTCAAGAAAAGCATTTCTTCTTCAAGTATACATATGAAAGCTATCGAATTTGAAATTGAATCAAAGCATGGTGATAAGGATGATGATAAGCAGTTTTAAAATCATCTTAAATGCTCCACATCCTCTGCCACCTCCCAGACAAATGCCCCAATTTCAGGAAAACTATGACCAATTTCTTTAAGAATAATGAAATCTAAAAACTTTAAATTCAGCAAAAAACATTTTGCATGCCATATCCGGTGTCATATACGAAAAATACAAACCTCCTCCTCTACTTCTACCACCTCCCATGCAAAAGTCTCTATTCACTATTCGAAAGAATTTGAGATGACATATTTTCCGGTATATTAAAGTCATTTCCATCTCATCTAGAGTATCATATGATTGGGCTTTAAGCTCAATCATAATTCTGTTATGTTTATAACTACTCCAACATGATGCTGAAAAATTTATTTAATGCTGTCACTCCTTCTACCACTCCCCAATTTCTTAAGATAACTCAAATTTGTATTTCTATTGGGCTTCACGCATAATCGTAGTCCTGTTGTTTTTTTTTTTAATTTTTTGTTTGAAATTTTGGACTATTTTCTAGCGTAAGTTGTTTGGAGCACTAAATACGCCAGTTCTATGTTAAAATAAAGTGATGTTCTTTTTCGCCTTCGTTCACTTTGCTTGACGGAAAAGGTTTTGGTAATCCCAACAATTCGATAGCGAAAGCGATCTGCAGGCTTAGTCGCATCCATCCATCCAACTTCGCATCTACCAGTAAATTATATCTAAAAGGAAATACTGACCCCTTCAAAAAATCACTGCCTATTAATTTCAATCGACCATGATTTCCATGTTTCAATAAGTAAAACCATAATCTCAACCGTATATTTTCCCGCCACTAACAATAATTTCCCGTTCCTAAACAACGAGGGAAAACCTTTACCCATCATCAGTTCACCTTCAATTGAAACAAATGAGACATCTCGTGTGTGCCACAACCAAGAAAATCTCTTTAAGGTCGAACTGGTGAAGTATCGCTACACGTTTCATAAATCTTACGATTAAGTATTTTGCATTAAACGAAAAAAAAAAAGAAAAGAAAACGAAATAGAAGAAACTCCGGGGTAATAAAAATGAACATAAGATCGAGCCCTTTCATGTGTGGTCTATTGGAAAGCAATGGATAAAATTATGTGACTGCATGAGATATTTATGCCTTTTAATGCGGCACATAGGGCAAGAAAACGAACAAAATAAAAACAAAAAACAAGTAGGATTATATAAAAACGATCATGTCCGATCGAGTAGAATTTGTTGGGTTTTTTTACATCGAACGAAAATTGCCATCAATTTCTCCAGTGTAACATTAACTTATTCTATGACAGGATTTATGATCATTTTAGTCACAGTTAAGGCGCTTACTCTTTGGATTTTGCTTTTCTGCATTAATTTCTCTTTTTATCGCATTCCTACAAACATCTCTTGCAATTATTTAGGTTGATTTTCCGAAATTCCAAAGACACATTCGCATAATTATTAGAAAATCACGTCATAAATCTGTGAAGAAAAAATAATTAATTTATGTCCTAGTCGACACCTAATAAATCGCATTTCTTGCTCTCATATTGCTTTTGCGTTTAAAAAATAAATAAATATCTTCTGGATAGTGTGAGCTGAGCCTCACGAAACAAGTTTTTAAGACTTTATGAAATTGTGACAGAACGGCCAAGTAGTTAATCGTCAAGTAAACTGGTCATAATTTTTGCTACAATGTTGTAGAAAAAAACAAAATTTGCAAATCAACAGCTCGTTAAATCAATTAAATTATGAACGAGATAAAGGAGCGTTATGTTCGGATCAACTAATTTAGCACAACTATTTCGTGGGTTGGAAGAAAAAGGTGTATAAATTATCTGGCGATTGCAATTAGTAAATCGTGATTTTCGATTTTGGAATCGGTGAAGGTTCAATATTTTGTCGCATGCTTTTTACTGCATTTGTCGGCCTAATTTTGTGCAGTTTTCCTTGTTCAAAGGAAGTCAATGTGAAATCTGTTCAACACGATTTGTTTTCTAGGTCACTCATGAGTTTAATTGCGATATATTGCAAAAATAACCTCTTAAAAATACTGTGACTAACACTGTAAACAAAAATAAATTTAAGGGGATCACTTCTTCAAAAAATCGATTGGTTTTATCGTCGATGCTGATTCAACACTTAATTTTGCGTCTAAAAAATGTTATTTTACATTTTTCTGATTAGTAGAGGTGAGCGAAATTTCTAAAATTGAACACACTATTTTTTTGTAAAATTGAAATTTCACAATCACAAATCACAACAAACTTGAAAAATCAAAACAAACCATTTGAAACGTAGATAATGGAAAGTAACAATTACAATTTACAATCTGGAAGGTTATAATGTAATAGCGAGAAGGTAACATAGAAAACTAAAAAAACTACTTTTTAGTTTTTTGGCTCTCCTGAAAAATTGACTTTTTCAAGTTTTGATACATTTTTCTTCGGAACTATAAAAGATACCAACACTCTCTTAAGAAGTTTTTTTTTTTTGCTATCAAAAATACCGAAAACAACTTACATATTAGGATTTTAGTTTAAAACTTTAAATTATTAAACAATAATGTCAGTCAAAAAGAAGGATAATTAATCGAAACTGCGTTATTTTTAGTCGTTTAATATAAATCGTAACTAACGTTATAATATTTAACATAAAAAAATGAAACGTAACACTTCATTTATTAGTATTATCAAAAATATCTGATGTTGAAATGCATCCGTTAAATACAACGATAGCTGTTAACAGATCGTTGTAATGAAGATCGGGTAAAAGCTGTAAGAAAACCAATAAATTAATTTCGCGTTTAAAAAGAGGAAGTTAACTGTGATTACCTTAGGCGTAATAAAAAAATACTGTGAGCTTCCAACTTTACAAGTTTCATCAACAATTAAATTAAACACTTTTCGTTCATTTTTTGGATCCATTCCTTGATTGATTTCATCGACACATCTGTTAAGATAAGAAATGAAGAAGTTAAAAAAGAAAAATCTAATCAAAAATTATCTTTTCCGTCAATATTTTCTAATGTTCTCTCTTTCCAAACAAACGTCGAAATAATTTAAAACAAGACCATCACTTTCATCCTTACCTGAACGGAACTTGTGTAATATTCTGCAAGGACATACTATAAATCGCAATAGCAACTGCTCTTTCGCCACCCGATTGAACAAATCGATCCAACGCTTGAAGTTTTGCACCATTTCGATACTGCACCAAAATTTGAATGCCATAGCTATCATAATCGTGCTGAAAAGAAAACCAAAACCAAAAATTCATCCATATTTTAAAACGACAGACGGTAAATTTCTTTCTTACCACATCATTACAAGTTAAATTAACTTCGCCTGCATATTCCATTATTGCCATAAATTTCGAAAAATTCTCATTAATTATTTTGATTTTCTCCTGAAAATATGGTAACCAAATATTATGAATTCGCAAAATCTGACTTTGTAAATTCTCATGATCTTTTTGTACACTGTTAAGGACTGTTTTCAATTGATCGATTTCTATTTTACGATTTTCATATTCAACAACGTCCTGGAAATAAAATAAAAAAAATGTAATATTAATACATGTCAACCCTAAGCCGCTGTTCAACTGTTCAACTGCGATTTTCAGTTCTTTACGACCTTGGTTCACGCGCACATACACACTTCTTAGATTAAGGTTAAGAATTATTAATGCTTCTACAATGGCGCTACAGCCCAAATCGGACCTTGGCCTCCTGATATTCAGGTTCCTTAACATTTTTCATTACTTATTGTGGAAGGGTTGTTAGCCCTTCGCACAACCCTCTTTCTACGAATTTTTCATTTTCTTAGATTGAGGTGACCAAGGTATATCCAAGCAGGCAATGTGCCGGAATTATATATTGCGCCGACCGGGATTTGAACTCACGACCTTCGCATTACAAGACCAACACACTACCTACTAGGCTATACCCTAGCTAATTATTAATACTACCATAGGTAAAATTCTAATTTTATTTAACCACTCATTGAATATTAAAAGTAACAATACAATTATATGCACAATACACATCCAATAATTGTTAGCACTTGCAAAAGCAAAACAATAATTTTACTAAACAACTCATTGCATTTTAAAAGTAACAATACACTTAAATACAACACACAATGCTTAAAACAACGAGAACGACTGATATTGGTTATAATGAATGAAAACACGATAAAATATTATGTTAATAATATCGAAATTAGGTTACAAGAAGTGTAGCTTGGCAATAACGACAATAAAACTAAAAAAAAGATCTCAACCTGCAAAATCAACAAGTAAAACATCTGAGGAGAGAACTCAATCCAAAGCCAAAAAAACTGAACATCGAAATGGAGGAACAAAACATAGACCTGAAACATGGTTTAATTAAAACAGAACAAATAAGTAAGGAAACGAACACTTTCGGTAAGCTAAGAGAGGAGCAGTTGGGAGCTAAACTCATGTTACTCGTAGAAGATAAGTTAAACAAAATGACCAGCGCTCTTGAAATCAAAATTAACAACAATAGCTGTGTTTTTTTGCTGCTTTATCCAGAGCAGATTAGCGTAATTACATTGAAAGCGACAACAAATCTATTTATCCAGAGTAGGTTAGCTACCCCAGTGAAGCCACTGAGGTAGCTAACCTACTCTGGATAAGAGTTTAGTTGTGAAAACTCAGACACGCATGAATACTCTAAAGCAATAATCCAGACCAAGATCGAAGATCCGAATCGGAGATTGGCGTATACAAGGCACAGAAGGATATTAAGATGGAGACCAGTAAAATCTTAATTATGGCATACTGGAAAATGAATATATACAAGACAGCATTGGGCTGGTGACTGTGTTATTGTGTTACCTCAGTAAGCAGGAGTGACATCCTACAGAAATGGTTTTCAGGCTAATATCACAGTTGGTTCCGCCCCGTTAAAACTCGGGCAGGCCGGAAAGTACGCTCGAAGTTCATCATCATTCAGTTGATAGTGTAGGCTCAGATGTAGCATTTCTGACTAACACTGATCCGACCCTGAACGCAATTTCTCATAAAGGTTTGTGTCAACCCATGCATGGCGGCCTCACTGCTTGGATAGACAACCATGGGATCTTAAAGTGACTACACAAATGAATAGAGATAACGACTTTTAGTGGGTTCACGTAAGACATGAGTTTAACCATTAATAATAATAATAATTATAACAATAATAATAACAACGATGAAACATACGGATGTAACGACCCAGAAGATAGGACACCATTTGCAAGAAGTGTGCGAATAATTCGATCCCCAGAGAAATTGATGAGCAGAGACGACGGTCAACCAACGCCGTCATTGCCTTCATGCCTTGATGGAAGAATTTCCCCAGCGATAACAATCGGTGACGAGGAAGGCCGTAAATTTGATGCTCTTGATAGGCTTGGTGAGAAAATTAAGGTGTTAGTCGAAATGATAGGTGGTGGAAGGCGAACGATCCATCAACCTGTGGGAGACGCGGTGAGTGCAATCGTCGCTGTGCACAAACGCGCTACAAGGAACGTACGTCGTCAAACGGAGTCAGGGAAGACTGATAAAAGCGCCCAAGAGAACATATGTCGACAAGCAGAGGCAGGGAAGACTGATAAAAGTGCCCAAACTTCGTCATTACTGGAGTGCATCAATAATGATCCACAGAAAAAAAAGCAAGACGAAGGGCACCTGAAACGAGCTATCCTACCACAAAAAACCGAGAAAGGAAAACGCGCTCGCAAATACCTGTAACATACAACTACAGGAAGTATCAACTGAGAAACTTAAGGCGAAGGAGCCTAAAGAAATAGGATGGACGAAAGTAATGAATAAAAGGATAAAAAGGCGAGAGGCAAAGTATGAAATCCAAGCCTAAAACGGATAGACCTGATGCAATAGTCAT
The DNA here is from genome assembly GCA_963669355.1 of Chorisops tibialis. Taxonomy (NCBI): domain Eukaryota; kingdom Metazoa; phylum Arthropoda; class Insecta; order Diptera; family Stratiomyidae; genus Chorisops; species Chorisops tibialis. The sequence goes on along the minus strand of OY770263.1, from coordinate 160,863,238 downwards.
CACCAAAACAGGAGAGATTTCATACAGTGACATCCTACGATTGGTGAAAGGACACGAAGCCTTAAATAAATATAGTGAAAATGTGTCAAAAATAAGGAAGACGGCAAAAGGACAAATGCTGTTGAAACTTAATAAGCAACGAAGTGAAGACTCAGAGGAGTTCAAGAAGGAAATAGAAAAGGTCCTGCCGGCTAAAGCTGAAATTAAAGTTTTTACCCAAGAAACACAACTAAAACTGAAAGATTTAGATGAAATTACGACGAAGGGAGATATCGTAGATGCTATACGCATGCAGATAGAGGGACTAAGTTGCTTCAACCCCTCTTGGATTAAAGTAGTTAGCAAGGCTTATGTTGGAACACAGGCAGCTGTGATTAGAGCGCCGACAGAAACTGCGAACAAACTTATCGATAAAGGGATCTGTCGACTTATAAAAACAGTAAATGTAACGAGGTGCTACAGGTGCCTTTCCTTCGGCCATTTATCAAAAGCATGCAAAAGCACCGAAGATCGCAGCGCAAGATGTATGAAATGCAGTGAAGCAGGCCATTTTGCGAGAGATTGCAATAGCCCACCATACTGCATGCTAAGTAAGTGCACCGGAAGTGCCGACTCTAACCATCCTACAAGCAGTCGAACATGTCCCGCATACCTAGAAGCACGCAAAACATGAAAATAGCTCAGATTAACCTTAAACACTGTGAAGCGGCTCAGGATCTATTAAATCAGAGAATATACGAAGAGAAATTTGACGTGGCGATCATTAGTGAGCAATATCGAAACTTAGAAGATTTCAAATGGATTTCTGACAGAAAACAAAAGGCAGCAATTTGGGCCTGTGAAGACAAGACTTTCCAAGATAAGCCACACACTTATAACCAGTACTACGCAAGAGCAAAGATTGGCGGAATAAATATATAGAGCTGCTATATACCACCGAGTGTTGGCAACGATGAATATGAAAGGATTTTCGATGAACTCACGATCGATGTTAAGTCAATAAGCCCAAATATCATAACTGGTGACTTCAACGCATGAGCCACGGAATGGGAAAGCCAAGGCGCGAATGGAAGAAGAAATATGCTACTCTAATCCTTTGCGTCGCTTGACGTCATCGTTTTTAATAGTGGGCGCAAAAACACATTCGAAAAAAACGGAAGAGGCTCCGTAATAGACATTACATTTGTAAGCAGAATATTAATCCAGCACACAGAATGGCGGTTAAGTGATACATACACTCTTAGCGACCACCAGGCAATAATAATGACAATTTACTCTGGTAGAAGAAATCGTCAAAAGCGCCAGCATGCGAAAGCGCAGACAAAAGAATGGAAACATAAATGAAGAAATCTTTAAGATGGTACTGAATGCCGAACATGACTTACAAGAAGATATAGGAAATCATGCTCAAAATGTAGTAAACGAACTGAGCAAAGCCTGCGACGAGGCAATGGTGAGAAGAAAAGCTCACAGCGTACGGAAACCAAACTACTGGTGGTATGATAACATTGCTCGACTACGCACTTGATGTCATAAAGCTAGACGACAGCTGCAACGGATACGAACAACCGTAAATAGTAGTACACTAAACGGTATATACAAAGAAGCCAGGTGAGATCTTAAAACGGCAATTAAGCAAAGTAAACAAGAATGTTTTAGAGAACTTTGTAACAATATGAACGGTAACTTATGGGATGGAGCATATAAGGTAGTGATGTCGAAACTGAAGGGGCCAAGGGGACAAGCACCAACGTGTCCGATACTTATGGAGAAAGTGGTCGAATCGCTATTCCCGAAAAGCTTAGATAGTAATGCTCCGGCAATAATAGAAAGCACCACTGAAGAAAATAATGAACCAACGGTGGTGACTGCGGAGGAGGTACTGCAAGCAGCTAAACGGCTTGAGAACAATAAATCACCAGGGTTCGATGGCATATCCGAATAGAGCGCTCAGCACAGACGTCTACGCAGAAATGTACATGAAAGAATGGTAATTTTTTTCCAAAATATGGAAACGCCAACTTTTGGTTGTACTCCCGAAACCAAACAAACCGCCCGGAGAGCCGAGTTCATACCAGCCGCTCGAGCATGCTTGACTCACTGGGGAAAATCCTAGAACGGTTAGTTCTTAACAGATTAAAACAACATCTACAAGGGAGTGGAAACATTTCTGAGAATCAATATGGATTCCGCAAAGGGCGCTCTACAGTCGACGCAATAATAAAAGTGATAGACATTGCTGAAAAGGCTATTGAAGGCAGTAGATTGAAGAATGGTTCTAAAGAATACTGCGCTATAATAAAACTAGACGTCAAAAATGCATTCAATTCGGTGACGTGGCCTCACGTAATTAATGCACTTCTGAAATTGGAAACCCCACCATACCTTCTACGAATGGTCAGGAGCTATCTTGCAGTTAGAGTGTTACTGTATAATACCGAAGAAGGAGTGAAGAAGTATAGCATAACATGCGGAGTCACACAGGGCTCAGTATTAGGACCCGTGCTATGGAATATACAATATGATGACATCTTACGACTTCCAGTACCAAGACGCGTACAAATACGGATTATATAGCAATTACTGTGGTATCGAAAGACTTACAGAGCATCAACAACGTACGCACCAACGTGATTTCTGACATTAGGAACTGGCTTAGAGCATCTAATCTGGAGCTAGCTGCACAAAAAACAGAAATAGTTCTTATTAGAAGCAGAAAACAAAGAGAGCATATAACGTTAAATATAGATGGTCTTGAAATCGTATACCAACCCTCTATTAAATACTTGGGTTTTATGACTGACGCAAGATTATCCTTTAAGACGCACATCGAAACTATCTGCGCAAAACTAGGACGAGTGAACTCCGCCCTATGCAGAACAATGGCGAACATTGGACGACCCAGCCAAAACAGAAGGATACTTCTTTCAAGAGTGGCGCGAAGTATCATAATGTATGCAGCACCGATATGGAGTAAAGCACTACGATACAAATCTTACGCGAATATGTTTAAAAAACCCCATAGAGTAAGTGCGTTAAGGGTTTGCAGTGGATTTCGCACAATCTCATATGACGCCGCGAATGTCATAGCTGGTTTACTGCTGGTGAAGCACAACGATTATATCACAAAAAGAATACGATGCTTAACAGTGGAGAAAAAAGAAGAACAACGGGTAAGTACCAATGCCTGGCAACTGCAATGGAACACCGTAAACAAAGACCGCTGGACGTATAGAATCATAAGAGACGAAGATAAGTGAGTCGGACGGAAGCATGGTGAAGTAGATTACTACATGACCCAATTTCTGTCATTCTTTCACTGCTCAGTCTACGAAATGGACAGAAGGAGAGTCGAGGACATCGTTGGAGAAAATATTAACCCCGACAACATTGTCCTACATATGCTGAGCACCAATGAAATCTGGAATGCGTTGACTGAGATGTGCGTGATAGTTCTCTCACCGAGCTAAGGAGACTAGAAAGACTACGTAGGGAACTATTATCTGAGAAAGAAGTGCATACAACAGCTAGAATAGTTGGTAGTTGAATAAAATAGGCAGTGACATAAGACATTACATGTGACAGTAAATTGACGTTTGAGCTGTATGCTCCTCCCTCCTCCTGACGAAATATTTAACGGTAGCCCCGGGGGGTAGTGGGCTAGGCCAGGGGTTTTTAGCGGGTTTAAGTCCCGCACTTCAAGGTTTTCGATGCTTTTCCCCGCTTTAAAAAAAACATATACTCGTGCATACGCGCGCACACACAAATGTATCAATAAGCATGATGAACCGGGCTAAAATACGGGCTGATTCTATGGTAACGACTTTCAGCATTCGAAAACGGACTATAATTGGCTTCTGGAACTTCCAAAAATTGAATGACGTTGGAAGGGCTGTAGTACTCGGCAAATAGTCATCGGCGGGACCCTTTTTTTACACAAGAGCCACCATTAAACAACTTTCCCCTGATGGTGTTTCTCAGAACAAAATCGACCATTTACCCAGAAGTCGTCCAATGGAGAAGATGTTTGTTCGATGTGCGAGCGAAGCGTCGAGCTGACATGGGAAGCGATCACCACTGATGGTTGCCTACTTGAGGTCGTGCATAGCAGCTATCCGACGGCTACAAATTCTGCAAATGAAGCGCAGGCTTAATGTGAATAAACTAGGAGACCAAAAAAAAAACGCCAGTAACCAAAATTTTACACGAAAAGTCAATTGGGAGGCAACCAGAGACATATTTTTAACAAGTGCTGGATATGCGTAAAGCTGTGAGAATCTCTGGATGTCGCAAGACACATGGGACAAGTTTGACGATCGGGAAAAAGCCAAATTGACAGCCATCTCTCAACCCGATATCAACCAATGAACTCCCGATTTGAGACTGAACTACTGCGATGCTTATATACAGAATAAGATGGCAGTTAGACCAGACAAGTGAAAGGTTATTAAAGATCGGCCAATAAGGTAGAATCTGCGGCTTATCTTGGGAATATGGTTTCACTATTTAAAAATAACAGTTGACGAACAAAAATTTCTACGCCAACCACCTAGTGAGATATGTCAACGGAAATCTCCCCAATATGAGGGAATACCAGTTGAGGCGATGGAAAAAAAACTTCTGTGATATTTTAAACATCTTGTCAGTGGAAGATATTCCAAAAACAAAACAATTGCCAAACATCCATTCGCAACATTACTCTATTACGGACGATCCGCCAGATAAGTAAGAAATAGTTTCCACCATTCGGTCAATAGCAGGAAAGAAAACCCCAGGTATAGACGGACTACCAACCGAAAAAGCGCACTCTCAAATAACTGCCGATATACTCGTCCCTATCTTTACTGAGGTGTGGAAAGAAGGAAGTTATCCGGTTGAATGGAAGGAAAGCTTCAAATTGGCGCAGTATATGTCTACTTACTACCGTATCGAAAACCATGGCTAAGGTAATTCCCAATAGGATTAGTGATGTTGTACAGAACATTGTCGAAGTTTATCACGCTGAATTCCGTAAAGAGTCGTCTTGTAAAGACCATACAATTACCCTACGGATAACATTGGTCCATATCTCATGTTTGTAGACATCGAGAAGGCATTCGACAGCGTTAAGCGAGATAACATATGAAATACCTTGCATAGGAGAGGTATTTCATTTGCAATGTACTGCTCATCTCGAAACGAAGAACTGGAGGCACTGCCATTATCCAGAAAAAAATTACGACGGATAACAGCAAGCACCGCTGTTGAAACGAAAGACCAGAAATTGAAAAATAGTTCACGGACCGTGATCTGCAAAAACAACTTGAAAATACCCGAATGGAAAAATAGCAAATAGCCTGAATGGAAAAATAGCAAATAGCCTGAATAGAAATAAAAACAACGTGGCCACCGAATACACCAATCACCGACAAAATGCACGATGCAACTCTTCAAGTTTCCTGGAAGATAGTAATCACCGACAAAATGCACGATGCAACTCTTCAAGTTTCCTGGGAGGTAGTAATCATCGAAACTAAAAAGTGAGATCGCCAAGGCCGTATCGAAATCGGGAAGGACCATGCCAAATAATCAGTGGAATAAATTATGGAGTATGCCGCAAGCCTTGAACAAAAAGGAAATGAGTTGACAGATTGGCGAAATAACATGAGCTCCTAACTACAGTGAAAACTGTTCAGAGCGCACAGGGGCTAAAGAGGGAGTAATGTTACATGGCAGCCCTAGTCGCTGGCCGAATGTTTGCGTCTTCTTCAGTTCATTATTCTCATCACACACAGGCATACAACTGAACTCGTCGTGCACTCATACCTGCACGCGCGCGTGCACAGACACATACACATTAATAAACACGCTACGAGAGTCAGTCGAAATTCAAAAAAAAAGATGTGTCGTGTAATCGACAGCGCGAATTCTGCGAATATTAAGGCGATAAAGTGCGAACAAAAAGTGTTAACATGATTTTCAAAAAGCGATAAATAAAGTTTGCGGTTATTTAATTTAAAAACGAACTAGTTTTATTTTTACTTGCAATCCAACGGGTTTCAATACTTTCTAACGGTATTGCACTACGCGGAGTCAGCCTGCTTCTAAGCAGGAAATCGGTATCAGTATCAGTATAAATAGGTCAATAATACTTGACCTCGAGGCAGTTCAATTTATTCAAGTCAGTCATACGGTACTAGAAAGACCTACGTCAAGTAAACCATCAAACTTTAAAATTTTCTTTTCATAATTTGTAAATCAGTCCGCCAAGTATTTTTTAAATAAAGATATTGTTACATATTAGCCCTAGTCGCTCGCCGAATGATTTCTTTTCAGATATTTCAACAAAAACCAAATATAGATAGATAGATAGTACATAGGCGACGATGCAAGCTTGCTAGATGATGACGACGACAATGGTCGTTGTAGAGTCGCTATGGACGGCGACGGTGTTGATAGCGGTATAGGCGAGCATAAACAGAAGCGAGCACTCATGAATCAGGCTGTTGAGATTCAGAAGCGAAATGATCGAGATCGAGTGGTCACGTGGAAAGTCGCGATAGACAGAGTTGAAACTGAAAAGCGAAAGAGTGGAAGCGAAAAGTGTTGAAAGGGAGAAGCGAAAAGTGTTTAATTTAAAGTGAACTTATTGTTTTTGCTTATTTTTATTTGAAGTCCATCGACCCCTTATTTGAAGGATTATTCTCCCAAGCATTATGAGCCCCGGTCATAACACTGAGGTGCGACTGTTTAGCCAATTCCCATGAAAGGAAGCAAAGCAAACCCCACCAGCTACCGCACGATAGCCATTACTTCAAAGCTCTCGAAAGTAATGGAAACTGTTGCCAATCACAAAATCCTTAGATAATTCGGGGCTAACCATCTAACCCTTGATCGTCAGTACGGGCTCCATTCTAGAATGTCGATGAGAGATCTTTTGGTATACTTGACAGAACGTTGGAACTTACGCTCTTACATAAACACGCCGAAGGTTACGTTCTTATACTTAAAATTGCAAAAGCCTTTGACAGAGTTTGGCATGGATGTCTGGGCCATAGGTTGTTGGATTAAGAGTTTTATCTCTGAACGCACTATATAAGAAGTACTAGATGGCGTTATTTCTTCTTCTTTCCCACCTCAAGGCTGCGTTTTATCTCCAACTATTTTCTTAGTCTTCATGATGACAGTACTTCGGATGACAGTACTTTAGACAACATCTATGAATTTAGCTCTGCTGCAGAATCAAACAAGTATTCTATTGCACCAAATCGCATGGAGTTATTCCTTTCGCTAAACTCAGATCTCTTCTAAATCCTGGAATGGGGCAGGAAAAATAGAGTAGAGTTCAACACCTACAAAATACAGGCCCGTCATCTATCCCTCAAACGTGATGTTCCAGTGCTATCTCGCAATGTGACCTATGGTAGCACATAGCTTTGCACTTCGGATAATATCACAAGATTAATGACCACCATGAATTGGGCCCAGCATATCTTTGATGTTGCTCTAAACGTATAGGTGATTTCCAAAAGTGCAAACATATATTTCACGCCAGATGACCTAACAACCATCTATAAAGCATACATTAGACCACGTTTAAAGTACAACTCACATGTTTTGGCTGGGCACCGAAAACACACCTCACGTTGCCCGACCGTATTCAAAAACATGCATTCTAAATGACCAGAGAATTGATAGAAGACGTGATGGTCCACATCACGTCTTCTATCAATTCTCTGGATAAATTACTTTTATGATGATTTCAATCTATTGTATAAAAATTATTTAAGTCCTCCCTTCCTACCACCACCTCTCATACAAACTGCACTTTTTCATGAAATACTCTAAACAAATTTACTCACTAGGTATAAAATTTCTCGAGCTGAAATTGTGCATCAAATATTTATTTAGAATTATGAAACCAAAAAAAAATTTAGCGATTAGCTTCACTCTTTTTGCCCCCTCCCATACAATTTGACACAATTCAACAACTTTACAAAAAGTCGATTTTCCTGAAAAGTATGAATGCTACTGATCTGGAATTTAAAATATGTCAAAAGCATGATGTTTGTAGTTATTTCTGAAAAAAATCATTAAGAACGCGCCCCTCCTTCTACCACCTCCCATACAAACTGCACAATTTCACTATATTCAATACATTAATTTTTCTCAGCACCTATTAAATTTTTGAATTCTAAATTTTGTATAAAGCATTTTGATAGCAACCTTAGCACGATGTAAAAAAAATTAGTTCTTAAACTGAAAAAATGTCTCTTTCATCTAGAGTATCGCGCGATTGGGCTTTACGCCCAATCGTAGTCATGTTATGTTTCTATAATTCCTATGCCGGTAAAACTGTGCATAGCATTATGGTGTGGCCCTCTAAGTTATACTCGGCGCCACACAAAAAAAAACATGCACACAGGTGCGAGCAGAAGCATGGTCGGTCACAGGAGTTTAACCAGGGGAAGAGTCAAAATTTTCAGAATGACAGGCTTTTAGGACATTCATTTTTAAACACCCTTGGATGAAGAACAAAATGAACGCGAGAAGCGATGCGAGTTTAGGGTGTGTCCATCGATGTAAGAGTGTGATCGTTTGTTTTGAGACACCTAGCTTAGGAGTCACCTTTTAATACCGTAGCGTACAGTCTAGTTGGTTCAAAGAGGGAAAAAACAAAACGATAATTATCAACATCCAAATTAATTGAGAAAGGACCTACAGGATAAAAAAAGTTGGTGAATGTTTGTTTTAAATTTGTGGATCTTATAAACTCTAGGAAAAGCAGCCGCAGGTAGTGCATTCCACATATCGCTGGCTCGAGGGTAGAAACGACTGTCTATCTTTCATTGTTCGTGATTTGTTGGTAAAACCGCATACGTATACCTTATAAAACCTAGAGCGGGATACGCATCAGGTATTATGACTAATTTCACCACTACAGCGGCTGTGAAAATATCTGTAGTAGATCCTGAGTACTCCGATGTTCAAGGAAGTCAATAGATGCAGTGAAGACATCATCTTCAATAAGTCGGAACGCAAATTTCTGAATTCAGTCCAGTACCGCTAGATGAGTTGTGGGTGCTACAGCCAGATATGCGAATTGTTCTCGAGTGGGGGCCTGATTTGGAGATGGTTGCAAGATCAGATGGTGTGAAATAAAAGAGACTCCTTCGGAGAAATCCTGTTGGTCCGTGCAGTTAAGGTGCGGCTAATCGCAACGATTCATCGCATTGTGCGTTACTTTGTTCATGTTTTTCATTGAAGCGTTCAGGCTCTGCATTTTTGAATTGATTGCAATGCGACTGCGTTAATACTGCTGTAGGAGAGTCCATTCGCGAGTCGCAGGAAGCCTTCTGGAGTTTTTAATGTCGAAAATGCCGAACACAAAGTTTAGATTTGTAGAAGACAAAAGTTTGATCGAAAATGTTCCATAATAATTACGATCCAGAGAAAGGTGACTTCAAAAATTTCGAAATGAAAGACAATATTTGACAAAAGACAATAACGAAAGTAACATGTCATCATCTTTCTTATCTTCTAGCTGTAACAAAGCTTCTACCATAGCTTCTACCATAGCTTCTACTATTTAGGCTAGTGCTAACGTTCATATAGTCAAAATCTTGAAAAATAACTAAAGATTTCGACGATTTTGAATATACATCAGCCAAGTCATACCATCACAACGATCGTCTGCAACGACTTGGCACTGCGTTCAGTCGCAGTGACTAGCCGCACTAACGAAATCCCACCTTTAGGACATTGCAGCCAAACAGTCGCGCGAACGTTGAAATCGCGCGCAATAACGATTTCAATACTGATGAATTTTGAAAAAATTGTCCTTTTACTATACTCCGTTTCATATTTATAACCCACCTACCAATTTGAAATTATTTTTGCCTTAAAATAATTTTGCCCCAAATTAAATGCAAGGAAAGATTGAGAAACTCTGTGCATTTCTCATTACCGTTCTTTTTGCTGCAGTTCTTGGAAATTCGTCACTTTTGTGCGTTTCATATTCATAACCCACAATAGTGCAGTTACAAATCGACACACTGAATCAGTTTAGTTGTTGTTTACAAGAGGGTTTCGTAATAATCTTATTATTTAAAATGTCGCGTGGTGTGCCTTTAAATGATGTCGAAAAGGGTGAAATTTTAACGTACAAAGATGATGGTTTGAACATAAGTCAAATTTCGAGAAAAATTGCTCGCAGTCGCCGTGTAATTCGAAACTTTTTAAAAGATCCGGAGTTATATGGGAATACGAAGCGAAAGGGAAGAAAAAGAAAACTGTCTCCGCGGAAGAGAGGAAAATTGTACGGGTAGCAAGCTAAGTTGCAATAAATTGGCAGCTCTTGTCGCAACAAATGTGTCAAAAACAACGTTTTGGAGAACGATTCAACGTAATCCTAACATTTCAAGAGGTAAATTGAAGACGGATGGAATTCTCAGAAAACCACATGGCTGCAAATTGGTCTTCTGTAAGACATACTGGCTATCGTACTTCTTCATTGTTTGAGCTCAAGATTTTATTTTCAGGTGATATTATCTGATGAAAAGAAATGGAACTCAGATGGACCCGACGGATTTAATTCTCACTGGCGCGAGGAAGGAACCTCTCTATTTCTCGAAGAGGAATTTTGGTGGCGGTTCTGTGATGTTGTGGGGAGCATTTTCTGCAGCAAGGCGTTTGGATACACAATTTATTTCATCGCGGATGAACAGTAGAGATTACATCCAAGTACTCGAAAACAGTTTACTGCTATTTCTGGCAGAACATGGCGAAAAAAACTGGATTTTCAACAAGATAATGCCAGAATTCATACTAGTCGTACACTTTATTTTGTTGGAAACTTCAACTGGATTATACATATCAAACGAGCAAAAAACGTATAATAGCTGAAACTGTTACAAAAATAACGAATCCTTGCAATAATTTACCTACGGATAATTTCAGCTCCGGGCTTTCTACATTTAGTAATCAAATACAAAAGCATAATAATTTTCCGAGTGGAAATAAAATAAAATTTTTACGTGGGCTATAAATATAAAACGGAGTGTATTTTTAATGTAATTTGGATTGCGATGAATTATGTGGACAGAATCTCATGCGAGTCTCGCACCGAATTTTCGTGTGGTATTCCAGCTTTTTGCATGCAATTTTAAAAAGGATCATCGAATCAGATAGGTCTAAATTTTTTGTTGTGTAAATGAGAGGCGGCCCTGGCTAGTTAGTGTGCGAATACTACACCCTAACTCATGGGGGGAGGTGCAGAAGGCGATTGACCACTTCGCTGAAGATTCAAAGATCTGATATCGTATGTATGGCTACTCAACAGAGCTCGTGAAAAGAGATACACTTGTCGCGGACCCCTATACGGCGTATTAACAAGAAGTTGATTGATTGATTTAATATATTGTTCTACGAAAGCTGGGAAATATAACAATTATACACGGAAGAAAGAAGTTCAGGGCAATATCACAAGGCTAATAGTGATGAGATTCGGTCAGGAAAAAATTGATGATGGGAATTTCAAATCGGCTTACGAATTTTTTCGTCCTACTGCTGATCTTCATTACTATCACAATTCCATACTCCAAAATACATATGAAAAATTCCACACTTACCGCTTGATTTTCTGACATACATTCCGCTCGTGTTCGAACTTCGGTTAAATGCCCTTCCAATTCATCTAACGAATCTGGCAACGCTGCAAATTTTTCTCGATATGGAAACGATCGATGATTTCTATCTCGGCCATCACACAGCTCTTTTGCTTCCGATTCCTTTTGATTACATTTCACTTTGCATTGTTGTTGCGTCGTTTGCATTGCGTCGAAACGTTTCTAAGAAAAGGAATCGAGCAGATAGTTTAGTATAAATTTTAAATTTCATAAAATTTCTTAAAACAAAAAAAAAACGATTTACTTTTGAATTTGAATAATCTTCTTCGGCCGAACGTAATTGATTTTCGATATCAATTGTTTCTTTTTTATAAACATATAATTTAGTAGATGCAAATTCTTTTTGTTGCTTAGCTTTCTCATAGTTTTCTAGACAAGAGATTTTTCCTTTGTGCAATTCGATCATTTTTTGAATTGATGTGTTTGCAAAACGTTGGAATTTAGCCTCTTCGCTTGGAATGTCTGAAATTTTTTGATCAATAAGCATGAATTAAACCTAAAATTGAAATTCCTACCAATTTTAGTATTTTTCAATTCAACAATTTTCTGTTCTTGATACTTCAATTTACGTTTTTTCTCCTGGATTCGAATCAATTTTCCGTCCAATTGTGCTTTCGCTTTAACAATATCGTTGACCTTTTCATTAAGTTGTCCGATTTCCGATTCAATCGCATTACGTTGATTTTTCAACCCATCCGATCTATACGTAATTTCTCGTTGCCGTGATTCTAATTCGATTAATTGAACCGCATCAATGCTGGAACAAAGTAAATTTTTTTCACTGATTCGTGAACACAAAGATGATGTTTCGCCAGTGTAACGCGATACGGTAATTTGAAAACGATTTTGACCTGAAAAATCAGCAGATATTGCAATTTAAAATACTTTGAGTACGATTAATACAATAACCTACTTGAATAAAATAATCGAAGATGACGAGGTAAATTCTCGATATGTTTCTCGATTTCATCAGTTCCAACTGCGACATTATGAATGCCATTAGCTTGACATAAATAATTCAAAAGCGGTGCTGGTCCGTCGATCAAATCTAAGAGATAGGAATGGAAACCGTACTTTTTCAAATGGGAAATCGGAATTTCCGGTGTAAATCGACAGGATTCAGCTTCATCCGAATGCAAAACATTGATTTTTAGCCTCTTTTCGGTGCAAAGTTTGCGAATCAATAAACTAACATCGGATTTATTAACACAAGTGAATGCAAGCAAATCTCGATTACTTATTGTATTCTCAACATATGTGGCATTTTTCGCCTCCTTGACGCGAAGCTGAAATCAAATTTTCCTCATTCAAACAATTATTCTTTTGAAATTTAACGAATCACCTCCAATAACATCGGCTCATAGATATAACCTTCGAATAAATTGCGATTTGATCGTAACCAAGTCACGGCATTGTAAACATCGGAATTTGAATTGCGTAAATTCTGTAAAACCGTAATAATAAATTGAATGCAAATATTTTAGAACTCATTTTTATTTCTCACATTAAGACGTCGTTCACCTTCGTTTTGCATCTTTGTAATACGACTTCGAATCGAATTTAGTTCGGGCTGATAGCGATCGATTTCGTAATTTAAATCGCTACGTTTTTCAGTTAAACTTAAAATGTCTTTTTTTATAGCTTCACTCTGACGTGTAAAATTCGATAACTGTTCTTTAAAATCTGAAAGGAAATTACAGAATAAAATTCGTTAGTTCGAATGTTGCATTGGAATTTTAAGAACCTGGTCCACAAGCATTAATTGCAACGGTCAAGTCTTGTAGAAAAGCTTCGAGTAATCGCGATGCATTCGTAATTTCACTATCACGTTCCTTCATATCGGCTTTTTTACTCTGTCCGAAAGAAAATTGAATGAAAAGTCATTTTATAAATATAACAGATAGTCAACCTTCAAGTCTTGTTCGGCCCTTTTAATTTTATTCTCCAATTCGCTGATATTCTCTTCCAATTTCTCCAATTGACTCGAATAATCCAACATTTTTTTGGTCTGAAAAAAAAAACAAATATACATATATAATATATATATTTTTTTTTATGATCATAACATTTTAACGATTGTGACCAAGTTACAAAAGCTATACTCTTTAAAAACTTCAAAGCTTCGCAATTTTACGAAATAAATCTTGTTTACTGTCACTACCACACAAATTGTGTCATTTTCACTCCCCTTACCTCTTGCGTAACAGAGCTCGATAAATTATCTCGTAAATTCATAACAGCCTGTGATTGTTTTTTACAGTCGTTAAAGATTTTCTCATCACGTGCCAAATCGTATTTGGCCTTTTTAATAATCTTTTGAATCTCATCGAAATCTCTTTTCAATTCATCATATTGAAGCCACGCTTTCTTTTTCTCGCTGATTTTAATATCATCCAAAAATTTTTGACGCATACTCATTTTTTCAATTATGTTTTCAATTCTAAAAGGAAAAGCAAAAAAAAAAATTATCGATTAAGATCGGATGATCGACGAAAATGAATTTGGAATTAAAGGAAAGATTTCGCAGTGTGAAATATTTCCATTATGAGGTAAATCATTTTTGAATTTCTGCGATTACTACTTACTGTGCGTTACGCTCCTCCAATTCCTTGAGTCGTTTACGTTTATCGGTTAAATCTTTATCAGCGCTCGATTGATCGTTACGATACTCCTTCAGTTTGGCGAAATTTTTAATCATTTCTTCGGTACAGACGGCGTGCTGAGTGCTGTTAAGTAGCTCTTGGGGATTCATTTTAGCGAAATCCTGAAAAAAATGTTATTTCGATTCTTTTACTAAACGATTAAAGTTTTTAGTTTTCTATGCGCGAAGGTAGCGGGCGTGATAACCGGTTTTTTATTGGACCTTAAAAGGCCACATATGTGTGTCAAGTACATACACAAACCAAATAAAAAAACACCCGGTTTGTTGTCTGTTTTCTTTTTTCACACGATATTACTCACAAAAGCGATTTCATCAAGATGAACGTAAAGCTCTTATCAGATCCCAAAACCCATGTAACCCCAAATCTCAGTCGAACTTTACCTAGCACCAGCGCTAAGCTCATCAATCGATTGCCGCTTAAGACATCTGATATATTCCATTATCTTCGTATCTGTTATATCGCTCGCGCTCAGCGATGTCTGCGAAATATGTTCACTGCTCAGCTCAGTGATATCAAAGCCTATTAATCATATAAGCTACCTAGTTACCCGGTTGATACCCAGCAAACAATTAACGAGCGCTCGCAAATAATGATCTTAAAACGAGCACTAAATGATACAAAACAAATAAACTGGAACATGATCGTAAGCAAATCAAGCAAAAAGGGTCGCACAACGTCGATCTTGTTATGTACGACCAGTTTTCATTTCACCATGCATATTATCGGTGCCAAAAATTATTTCGTGTCGATTTATCAAAATTGGATCAAACAACACTGGACTAGAACACGTGACCCTTGGGTCGACGCGACACGATCTTGGATTAAGAGACCCGAAAACGGCGAATTATTTGTGGAGTTTTGTAGTACTCGGCAAATGGTCATCGGAGGCAACCTTTTTCCACACAAGAGTCATCATAAAACATCTTGGGTTTCCCCTGACGGTGTTACTCAGAACCAGATCGACCATTTGGCTGTAAGTCGCCGATGGAGAAGATGTCTCCTCGATGTGCGAGCGAAACGTGGAGCTGACGTGGGGAGCGATCACCATTTGATGGTTGCCTGCTTAAGATTGTGTACAGCAGCTATCCGACGACCACAAATTCTTCAAATGAAGCGCAAGCATAATGTGGATAAGCACAGAGATCCCAACAAAAAACGCGAATACCCGACTATTCTACGCGAAAAGTCATCCACATTGGGTGAATATGAAATGCGCACACTGGACGCCAATTAGGAGGCAACCAAAAACACTTTTCTTACTAGTGCTGAAGAATCTGTGGGATATGTGCAAAGCGGTGAGAAACCCTGGATGCCGCAAGACACATGGGACAAGGTTGGCAATCGGAAAAAGCCAAATTGGTAATCATCTCTCAACCCGATGTCAACCAACAAACCCTCGGCTTGAGGCAGAACTACCGCGATGCTTATATAGGGCTTAAAAAGGCTGTTAGACACGACAAGAGAAAGGCCATGAAGATCTGGCAAACAAGGCAGAATCTGTGGCTTACCTTGGGGATATGGGTTTACTATTCATAATCATGAAACAGTTGACGAAAAGGAATTTCACCGCCAACCACCTGGTGAAAGATGTCAACGGAACTCTCCTTAATATGAGTGAACATCAATTGCGGCGATGGAAGGAATACTTCTCTGATATTTTAAACATCTTGTCAGAGGAAGATATTCCGGAAACAGAACAACTACGAAACGTCCAAACGCAACAATCCTCTATTAGGGACGATCCCCCAGATAAGGAAGAGATAGTTTCCGTCATTCGGTCAATGGCGGGAAGGAAAGCTCCAGGTGTAGACCGACTACCAACCGAACTTCTCGAAGCGGACCCGGAAATAACAGTCGATATACTCCTCCCACTCTTCACTAAGGTGCGGAATGAAGGAAGATATCCGACTGAATGGAAGAAGGGCGTCATTGTGAAAATTCCGAAGAGGGGTTGTGGCAATTGGCGTGGTATATGTCTACTTACTGCCGTATCAAAAATTATACTACTACAATGGCACTACAGCCCAAATCAGACCTTGGCCTCCTGATATTTAGGTTCCTTAACATTTTTCATTACTTATTGTGGAAGAGTTGTTAGCCCTTCGCACGAACCCTCTTTCTACGAATTTTTCATTTTCGTAGATTGAATGACCAAGGTGTATCCAAGCAGGCAATGTGCTAGAACTATATATTGCATCGACCGGGATTTGAGCTCACGACCTTCGCATTATAAGACTAACACACTACCCACTAGGCTACACCCTAGTATCAAAAATTATAGCTAAGGTAATTCTCAATAGGATTAGTGATGTTGTACAGAGCATTGTCGAAGTTTATCATGCTGGATTCCGTAAAGGGTCGTCTTGTACCGACCACACAAATACCCTACGGATAATATTAGAGCAGTCAGCCGAAATGGGTTCGCCACTACATCTCATGTTTGTGGACTTCGAGAAGGCTTTCGACAGCGTTAAGCGAGATTACATACGGAATGCTTTGCGTAGGAGAGGTATTCCAGATAAGGTCATAGCTATGATTAAAGAATCCTACGAAGATGCAAGATGTCGCGTCTTACATAGAGGAGAGCTGTCCGATAGCTTCCCTGTGCGAACGGATGTCAGACAAGGCTGCATATTATCACCAACCCTGTTTTTGGTGGTAATAAATGACATCTTTAAAGATGCACTGGAAGATGGTGAATGTAAAGGTCTTCAATGAAGACTATTTAACATCTTAAGTCACCTTGATTATGCTGATGACGTGTGTTTGCTTGCACGTAACCGTTCGAATTTAGAGTCAAATGTTCGCTCGTTGCATTCTAAATGCAAAGGAGGCGGGACTGAAAATAAATGTGCGTTTCTGCTATCTCGGAAGCATTGTCAGCATGGACGGCGGAGCCAAAAAGGATGTTGAGGCTCGGCTAAATAAAGCTCGTCAGGCCTTCGGTATCCTTTCCCCTTTCTGGAGGTTAAGAGAGATCTTCCTTCGCATGAAGCTGCGAGTTTTTGACGCATGCGTCAAATCCGTGTTGTTATATGGTTGTATTACGTGGAAAGTGACCGTTCGACTTACCAAGAAACTACAGACTTTCGTAAACCAATGCCTCCGGCGCATTTTAGGAATATTCTGGCCAGAATCTCCAACGACGAGCTTTGGAGTACAACTGGTCAGACTAAAATAGGTATTGAGATTCAACGGCGGAAGTGGCAGTGGATCGGTCATACTTTGAGGAAACCAGAGCGAAACATCGCCAAACAGGCTCTGGATTATAATCCTCAAGGATGACGTCGGGTTGGTCGACCATGTAACACATGGAAGCGAGCAGTTGTGCAGGATGCCAGAGGAATAAAAAAGTCCAGGCAACAGCTTAAGGCCGATGCTCAGGATCGCGCCTTGTGGAAGAGAGTTGTTTCTATCCTATGCCCCTATAGGGGGTCTTAACAGGAATTTGAAATGAAAAACCTAGAGTTTGCAGAGAAATCCGCGTGTGCTTGTTGGTGTATGTGTTCGTGAAATGTTCAAAGTCATAAACAACAGAAACAACAAGAAAAAATTATCATATTCGAGTCAAATTCTAAAATAAATCGTTAATGTTTCATAAATAATTACGTTTATGAATCGTTGACGATATTCATTAATGAATTAAAATAAAAATCATTAACGACACATTAATAATTCATTGATAACGATTATATACTTGCATATATGTATATACTCGTTTCTTGCAAGCGTTTTACAATTCCATTTAATCCGCTTTATGAATCGTTAGTAGCTCGTTAACGATCAAATCGCTCGTTAATATAATTCATTAACGATTATTTAATGAATTAGTTTGTTTGCTGGGTAGTCTTTGGTGCTATCGACACCATCTACTTATTGCCTGTGCTCTCAGTGATATTGTTTTACACTGTCCTTCCTCAGTGACGAATGAATAGGTCATAGGTGACTGTGATTTGTTTAACGATATTTTGATCAGTGGGATCTGATCTGATAGATGATGTGAGACGTACGAAATGGTCAATGGTGCGCTTTGCTAGCAATTTGTTTAGCGAGTTTTGTTCTGAGTTTCGTCGGTGATGGGACATGTGAATTGCGGCTATTGCAAGTTTCGCCGATTTATGTTGCAGTCCACCGTGTCGATAAGAGCTTTACGTTCTTCATTGATGAAATTGCTTGTGTGAGTAATATCGTGTGAAAAAAAGAAAACAATAGACCCTTTTGGTTCGATTTTGTACGACCGAGTGTTTTTGGTTTATGTACATGCAATGCGATTGACATTTTTGCCATCCTGACTCGATTGTACTTGATCGTTTTTTCGTACTTTGGATAGTAAAAGAAAACCTTTTCATTCCCAGGGGGAAATGGGGGAACTGTTCACTATTCCCACTGAGCTGGTGGTACTGAGCATGAGATTAGGCCTGCCTGATTGTTAGATGCAGGATATCGCAGAAAATTGCTGTTTTGTCCGTTTCTCCATTTTTTTTAATTGCGCACTAGCATGGAGAATAGAGGTGAAAAGATCACTGCTATTGGAAGAGCTGATCTTTTTCACAGATAATGGAAAAGAACAATCGCAGTGGATCACTGCGATTGCAAAAGCGCCATCCCTAGACATCATGTCCAGCCGTCGAAACGGCCACTCAAACTCAATGGAATTTTTAATGATGAAAAACTCGTGGCTGTTCATCGCAGAAAAACCAACAAGACCGGATATTACCTAGTCCTGCCATAAGTTCTGTCACATAATTTCTCACATTGGCAACAACTTTATTTTATGAGTGACATTTCAATATCGGCCAGTTTTATAAACGTCATAATGTTGTTGACAGTTGATGGTCATTTAAAGTGTGTTCGTTAACGTGTGAAGATGGAATGGGGTGTAATAGAAAACCGAACTGCAATGATTGCACTACATAAGTGTGGAAAATCCGCGAGTGAAATTTTCAAGTTGTTGTGCCCGTTAAAAATAACGCAAAGATTTGTGTATCGTGCGATCCAGAGATATAACGCGATCCAGACTATTGAAGATCGACCTCGTTCTGGACGTCCGCGTGATGTACGTTCTTCTGCTGCCATCAAAGCGGTCGAGAGTCGAATTCGTCGAAATCCGCTTCGTAAACAACGAATCATGGCTCGAGAGATGAACATCTCCACCCGAAGTATGTCTCGCATCATAAAATCTGACCTCGGGATGAGTGCCTTTCGACGATCAACGGGACATTTGCTGACTGAGCAGTTGAAGCAAATTAGGAGCACCAGATCGAAAGAGCTCCTTCGGCGGTACGGCAACAACAAACAACGAGAAATTTTATTTACCGATGAAAAAATTTTTACGGTGGAGGAACATTTCAACCGCCAAAATGATAAGGTGTATGCCCACAGCTCCATAGAAGCCCGAGAAGTTGCCACTAGGGTACAGCGAGGACATCATCCAGCATCAGTCATGGTATGGTGGGGTGTCAGCTACGAAGGGGTCACCGAGCTTCATTTTTGCGAAAAAGGCGTAAAAACTGCAGCGAAAAATTATCAAACGGACATCCTGGAGGGATGTGTGAAGCCGCTGAACTCTACGCTATTCAACAATCGACATTGGGTTTTCCAGCAAGATTCTGCGCCAGCCCACAAAGCTCGAACCACACAAGCGTGGTTGGAAACCAATATTCCACAGTTTATAAGGGCGACGGAATGGCCTTCTGGGAGCCCAGATTTGAATCCCCTGGACTACAAACTGTGAGCGGAGTTAGAGTCCATGGTGTGCACGAGACGACACCCAAATATCGAGAGCCTTAAGCGATCTTTGACAGAAGCAGTAGCTAATTTTCCGCTAGAAACAGTGCGTACTGCTATCGATGACTGGCCCAACAGATTAAAGAGCTGTGTTAAGGCTAAAGGCGGCCACTTTGAATAATTTGTTGCTTATTTTACTTCCATTAGTATGCCAAAATAAAATATATTTTCCTTTGTCAAAAACTCTTTTTCATTTCTACAAAAATTGCCCATATACGTGTGACAGAACTTATGGCACGACTAGGTATATGTAAGGGTGAAAGAAAAGAAATCACTCTAAATGACAATGGGATCTCGTGCAATACTGGGAATAGTGTGGTCCAAACCAGCGAAATAAGCCTTCAATCAATACTTAACATAGAAAGGAAGGCTATCAGGAACTTCACAAAAGAGATATCGAGAGAGACGCTTACCTGGGAGTCTCGACAAACAGATTCAACGCATATGTAACCGATCACAAAAGTTTCACAACAGGTATTTGAAAATCCGCAAGAGAGATCAAAAGGCATGCCATCCAGTATCCGCGGGCATAGTGGTCACCATTATCATGTCCAATAACACTCCAACGCAAAAAACTCATGATATGCATTTCCGCCAAAACTTGAAATCCTTCGAAGAAGCAGGAAACATCAAGCGCTAAGGAGACATAGATAGCCCTACTTTCTTGCAGAAAGATTTGACAGAGTTCGTGCTGCCCGAGACCCCGACACTCAGAATACACGGCCTCAGGTGCAGCACTCATAAAAATAACAAGAACGATTCAACTTAGCGGGATAAAAAGTCACACCTTTTCGTTTTACACAAAATGCCAACTTACCTGAACTTTATCCTGCGGCAAAAACTGACACGGATTATCAATTTGAATATTGTACTGGGCGATTGTCGTGACGTATTGCTTCTGTGTCATAGTGGCTCCATTGACCTGTAAAAAGAATCAGTTGGACTATTCTCCCCAACATCAAATCCATCGTACTTACCTTGAAAACAGATTTCCCGCTCAAGTCAAAGGAGCGCCGAAACGTCGAAGTCCGCTCTTTATCGTCGATGTAAATCTTCACCTCAATCCACGCATTTCCCTTCCCGTTCTTCACGTAATCCCGGAGATCCGAGGATCGTGACAGGAGTTTCGGGTTTCCTCCCATGCCCAAAATGATCGCAGCCACCAGCGACGACTTGCCCGTTCCATTTGGCCCCAAAATCAAATTCAAGTATTTTCCGGGATAAATCGTGATTTGATCGTAGGTCCTGCGGGAAGGATTAAATCAATAACCATATCTATTCGGAGCCCAATATGTCTTACACAAAGTTTTCACACGAAACCGAGTAAATTTTCCCGACAATTGAGTCCATTCCGTTGCGAATTTCACAATTTGAATGCGCGAAAACAAAAGGCGGTACTTCTACCTGCTTGCTTAGAGCAAGCAACAGTTGAACTAGTTTGACAGTAAATTGCGCCACAACAATAAAGAGTTTCTTTACAAACCGACTATTATGGTAGGTTGTTTTCTTGGTTCTTGTCTGGGATTGAGCACATGCGTAGTAGATCTCATGGCATAGAGGAACAAGAATTCGAAAAATAGTAGTAGTAAATTGACGTGAATTTCCGGCAACATTCTGCCGGGCTGTCACATTGGTGAACAATAGGTTTCAAATATTGGAAGTGATTTATTTATTTATTTAAGACTTCATCAACATATGATTACTTACAACTTCTATTATATTACAAAGATTACAGTGAAACATCATATCTCTCTAGATGAAATCTGAAAGTGTATTGTGTTTGCCTTACCGTTTGTAACGCTAAGAAATAACGCTAAGAAATAACGCTCGTACAGAGCCGCCAAGGGTAAAGAAATATTTGTTGTCGTTCAAAAACCTCGATTCCGAGTGACTGTCTGTCCGTCTGTCCGTCTGTCTGTCTGTCCGCCTGTGCGTCTATTTACAGCATAACTCTCGAAAGCTTTGAGCTATAGTGCTAAAAATTTGTGTGTGTCATTTTTAGCAAAAAAGTAACATTAAGTTCGTGAATGGGCTACATCCCCCCACTCCTTCTACCCCTCCCATACAAATTTCATGAAATTTCATGAAATTTCGAAATATTAAGAAAATAATTTTTCCTTAAAACTATTTAAGCTAGGAACTTGAAATTTAGGTCAAAGTATTATGATATAGATGTCGATCCTCTCACTCCTTCTACCCCTTCCCATACAAATGGACAATTTCGAAAAATACATATTGTTGCGAGCTAGGGGTTCGCCGGGATTTCAAGTAAAAACACAATTCGTTTAAAAATAAGTGATAATTTATTTATTCGCACTTTAACTTAATTCGCACTATATGGCACTACCTCCGCGTACTTTTCTATCGCTTTCCTGGTTCGCGTCTTTCCTAAATAAAAGTCGCTGAATAACTACTTGCTCGCTGAAAGCTTTCGTGCTTTTATAGATTTTATGACAGTTCTCGAAGCTTCTTCCTTCGGTGTGTATGTGTGAACTATGTGTGAATAGAGATACTCGATACACACCAACACATCTGCCCTAAAAGAGTTTGGACATGGCGTGTACCCCGATTGCGCGGGAAATTTAAATTTGTTTATCCATTTTTATATTTTGATGTAGAAACGTTAAGAAAGATTCACTTTTCACGAAAATAAAATTTATTTTCGAAAAAAAAAACTAATTCTGAGCAAAAAATGAGTTTAAAGTCGAGATTTTGCGCACACATACATATGCAAGGGAAGTGTACTAAGAACCTTACTAAAAATGCGAAATGTCTAACTGACAATTCTCAGTTGACATTCGCGTGTAAATTTCTCGGGTGTGTACCAATTTCAGTCGGCGAAAAATTGGGTTTTATATTTTAAAGAATCAAGATTTCGATTCGCGATCGCCTAGTAAAAGAAGTGCGGAAAATGGGGCAAATGTTGCCGGCCACTTGCAAGGTTTTCTTGAGCGCATGCCGAAATTATGGCACCCGAATATTTCGGTCGTCGGCGACATTTTCTGGATGATGTCAAGCTCGCTTCGGAGGACGTCCTGGACAAGGCCTTCACGAATCCGCCACCAAGTCTCTCCTCACGCATCGACTGACCGCGAGCGATTCAACTTTTCTTCATTTTCAGGTCTTGGCTAAACTCGCTGAAGTTTTTAGTCTTTAAGTTCAGCTCGACAACGAAAACGGTGACCGCGAAACCAAAACAAGTTCCAGGCGGTAGCGACGTAAAAATGGAAATCGACGATGATGCGGCACTGACCGGTGGCGGAACTCTGAAACGGGAACGGGAGGAGGATGATTTTGAAATTGTCGGATGATTTCATTTTATTATATTACTATTTATTACATTATTATTTATTATATTTTTATTTACATTCTTATAAATAAATTTCACAAAACAAAATAACACTGAACTCTTATTTTTTCAGTGCCATTATCGCCACGCAACCAAGTTCCATGATTTGCAAGTACTCTGAACCGCCTTCTTGCAGTCGGAACATGCACTTCTGCAAAAAAGAAGAATTTAAGCCACAAGAATAAATGAGACTTAGAGCAGAAAGCTGCTACTTACCCCTAATTTATCGCATAAGGCGCTCTTCTGATCATTGCTAAGATTGGCGCTGTGCAGGACGAAATCATTGAACTGTTATAGCATTTTCCCGATACTATACGCTTCGAACGAAAGGTACAGCACGAATTCCTCGAGCTTACTGTAGTTCCCTAAGCGGCAAACGGCCATAAATTCGTCCAAATATTTCTGCGGAATGATTCCCGAAATCTGGAGCAGGTCTTCTTCGACAATCAGTACACAGTCACTTTTTAAGCGGTCACACGATTGCAGAGTGGAAATGGCGCGCCGCAAATCACCACCCGAAATCTCGACAATGCTCTTGTACAGATCGTCGTTGCCAATATTCACCTTCTCCACTGCACAGATCAACCGTAACCGCTCGATGATTTTCTCCTCGCCGAGCGGCATGAATCGGAATTTCGTGCATCGCGACGTAAAAATATAGAAATTTATATTAAAAGAAGGGAAAATGAAACTGAATGTCTTACCGCGTTCCACCCGGCGGCAAGTCAACAGCTGTGAATCTCGAATAAACGTCAAAACACTGTACACATATTTGCACAAACACATTCATATTTAGTACGGCCAAACTTAAGTTTGGCCGATTTTTACAATGTAATATTTGTGCTAAAAATCTACTAAACGCTTGAGACACTGTCAAAATTTGCGCATTGTCCAAACTCTATCAAGACAGAACTGTTAGTGTGTATCGAGTATCTCTATGTGTGAACAGTTCTCGAAGCTTCTTTCGGTGAGCATGTGCTATACTGGAAAGATCTTTAATTGGGGCTTCCTACATAGTGGAGTATACAGTTCTACATAATTCTTGTCTATTCGAGAGAGATCGATTTGCGGGGGTGCCAGATCTGCATGTAACATTACCCTCTTCTTAGTCCCTGTTCGTCCCGAACAGAGTCGTTCACTTCATCAATGGCACCATGGTACTTTGTTAGTCGGTCGAGATGTACCACTTTCATTTTAGTACGAAGTTTTTGATGTAGCTTAATCCGATAGACGACATCATTTAACCGGTTGATGATCTGGTAAAGGCCTTCCCAATTGCGCTGTAGTTTCGGCGATCTGCCCTTCTGTCGTTTGGGATTGTATAACCAAACCAAATCGCCATCTTGGAATTCTGATGAATTCACCCGTTGATCATACCTCGTCTTCATGCGGTCGGTCGCTATATCAATTTTATCTCTGACCAGGCTATAAATTGTATTTAGTCGACATCGAAGATCTGAGACGTAATCTTTGACATTGGTTGGTTGGTCTGGTGGTACTCCAAACATTAGTTCCACAGGGACTCGAATATTTCTTCCGAAAATGACTCGGGAGGGAGTTTCTCCTATTGTTGAATGTACGGATGTTCTGTAGGCCATTAAAAATAGAGGGATGTGCTGATCCCTGTCCTGTCGCCTCTCGCTGACGAGTTTGGATAGGTTTGAGTTCAATGTCTTATTGAAACGTTCCACCATTCCCCCCATGTAATGGAGTTGTCTTGGTTTTGTTTATTCCCAGCATTTGGCACACGTGGTTGAATATTTGAAATTCAAAATTGCGCCCTTGATCGGAGTGTAGTTCACGTGGAGCTCCAAATCTGCTCACAGGTTTCGCTGAATTGTGAGATGTCTTTCCACTCGGGCCGTTTCATTTCTTACTTTCATGCCATGATCGGTGAAATATCTGGATCTTTACGTTGGGCATCTTCCAGTTCTTGCTGATTCCATCCATCCTTTGGTTCGGTCGTTTTCCTCTGAATTGTTTCTCCGGCTTCTTTTTTCTTCTCATGTTCGCGTTCTTTCTCGTTGTCCTTTTCGCGCTCCTTCTCCTCTTTGGCAGCACGTTTACTTTCCTTTTCATGCAATTTCCGGTCTTGCTCTTTCTTTTCACGTTCCGCATTCTTCCTTTCGCGATCTTCTCGATCACGTCGCTTCTCATATTCGGCCTTGTCACGATCATTCGCCATGAAGTACTTGACCGTCACGACTTCCACCCGTTCGTTCGCGATCCTTATTCGAATGCTTATCTTTGCTTCCATGATCTTTCCCAATGTATTGTTCTTGTTGCAATCGATCTTGCCGGCTCGGGGTTTTCGATCGACTCCGGCGTCTTTTATCAAAAGACCATATACTAAGGCTTCGACAATCGTTTTCTTACCTGCCAGTTTTAACGCCTGTTGCAGCTCTCTGTCCTGTACAGCATTGTTAAATGCGAAAACAGCTGTATCGTTGCGTTGCCCTGTTTGCGCATTAGGCAGCGATAATAGTGTGAGTCGTTCAATATCGCGTGCCAGCTCTTGAAGTGTTTCATCATTCTTTTGAGTTCGGTTGTACAGTTGAGTTTTGTAGATCTCTCGCATGTGGTCACTGCCGTAATGAAGATCCAATGTCCGGACTAACGTTGAAAAATCTTGTTGTTGCTCTTGCGGCATCGTTTGAAGAACTTCTGCTGGTGGGCCTCTTAACGCCAATATAAGAGCCGTTCCCCGTTCCAGATCATTCCCATGGTTGTTTCTTGCGGCAGCTTCAAATTGGGTCTTATAAATAGCCCACGGTGTTTGTCCATCGAAGATTGGAGCCTTGAGTCCCTTGTGCGTAACATGTTCTGTCTTGATAACTCCGGTCGCTTTCACATTATCGAAGTCCTTTTTTAGGCGTTCGACTTCTTCTTCGAAGATTCGAAGTTTCTTCTCTACGTTTTCTTCTATTGCCTTACCCATGGTGTCTATTTTATTATTTTGCAGCTCCAATTTTCGGTTGAGGTCTTTTGAGGTCTGATCTAATTTTTCATTCAGGTCCGCTGACAGCAGACTTTGTTGTTCTAATTTCTGATTCATGTCCGTTGTCACAGCTGATTGTTGTTTAATTCGCAGATTGTTGATCTAATTTATTCATCATTTGTTGCATTAACTGTGTCAGAGCATCCGATGTACCAGAACACTCCTCCACACGAGCTTCCTCGATTTGGAACTCAAAACTATCTGCATCCTTACCCTCAGCCTCAAGTATTTCGATCATACGGCTGACAAGTTCAGACTTGGTCCCTCGCGTCTACTGAGCTCTTTCTTTAGCTCCGTTACTTTTAAGTCCTTTAAATAACGCGGCATTTTCACTACCGATTATTTCAAGTTAAGCACTCGAGAATATTCGATTTCACAAAATTCTCACTGTCCGTTCGAGAATTTTAGTCCCGCAATTTTACTTCGCTAATTAAAGTCACTGTTTACTAGAGCACTCGAGAATATTCGATTTCACAAAATTCTCAATGTCCGTTCGAGAATTTTAGTTTCACTTTTCTGCTCTCACAAAATTATTCGTTTGAGAATTTTAATTTCACTCGCGATTTTTAACCCGAATTTATCCTTGAAATCCCACTTCTGACACCAATTGTTGCGAGCTAGAGGTTCGCCGGGATTTCAAGAAAAACACAATTCGTTTAAAAATATAGGATAATTTATTTATTCGCACGTTTCACTTTAATTCGCACTCTTAATTTAATTCTTACTATACGGCACCACTGATATCGCGTTCTTGTATCGATTCACGTTCTCTCGCAGATGTTGCTGAGCTGACTCCTCGCTGACAGCTACCGTGGTTTTATACCATTTCCCCTTTTCTAGAAGCTTCGGTCGTGGATATTTTCGACTATTCTAGATGATTCTAGATGGCACTTAATAGCTTCTGTCGTGGATGTTTTCGGGTGTATGTCTCGATTATTCTAGATGATTCTAGATGGCGTTTTACATATTCGGGGATACTGTTCTTCAATTACGTGGTTGCCAGATCTATAGCAATATTAAGTATACTGTAGCTCGCATTGTGAACAATGATTTTTATTTAAAACTTATATAACTAAAATAAATCACGCTGACCTATATCTTACCGTCTCTATTGTAAATGCCGCTACTCGGCTATGTTTCGGCTACGTAAGCTGCGTAAGGTCTACATTTCGCTGTAAATCAGGCATCATGCTTCCTCGTTTTGAAGTAGATTTGTTTTCAGCTTTATTGTGTAAACAGAAAAAACTCTGCTAAAAAGTAGTAGAAATCAAAACATAAAACATTAAAGGTAGTAGATCTACTTCGAAAGTAAATGCAATCGCTGTACCTCTTAATATACAGTACAAGAACCTTGTCGGCGTTTAGCGAAGACACATACGATATTCGTATGTCATTATATCGAAGCTTTCTGAAGAGTAGCAAGAGCTCAGACTGATGCTTCTTCCATTTCTTAGTCCAGACACATTTCGCGATTCGGCAGATTTACAGAATTTTGTTGGTACTGCAACAATGGTACTGCAACATTTGCTGGTACTGCAACATTAATTATTAATTATTGGATTTAGCATTTTAAGGGTTTTTTTCTCTTTTTGGTCTTATAAAATATGTTCTGAGATGTTCATTAAGAGTATTATGAAATCAAAAAATGTTGAGAGAAAAATGGCGGGCTACAGGATCCACGTGCTTGCTGTATAGCCGTTGGGTTTAATCTGAAATACCATTTTGGTGTTGGTAAATGCTTTGGTCAGGATATAGCTAGAGATAGTCGATACACGCTAACACAACTCTCCTAATAACGTTTGGATAATGCTATAATACCCACAGTTCAGCGTGTGTTTAGAAGCACAGGAAGGCAACATAAGAAATGTGAAAAACAGGCAAAATTGAGTTTGAAGGTTTTCAAATGCACGGACGCGAGCACAAATTTGCGTTTAACAATAAGTTTTTGAATAGAATACTCATCACAATCGAAAATAAATATGACTTTCATAAATAACAATTCATTATGATTGTGTTTACTTCATAAAAGAAACAGAATTGAGTAAATTCAAATTTCGGACAAAATTTCCTGCGCAATCGCTGTACATGCATTGTCCAAACTCTATTAGGACAGAAGTGTTAGTGTGTATCGAGTGTCTCTAGATATAGCCTAGTGGGTAGCGTGCTGATCTCCAATGCGAAGCTCGGAGTTTAAATGCCGGTCGACGTATAATTTCAGTACACTACTTGCGTGAGTATATCTTGGCCGTCTTAATCAGCGAAAATGAAAATTCGTAGATGAAGGGTTTTGGGAAGTGCTAACAACCCTTTCACTACACAATAACAAATAAATTGTAAGTAACCTGAAGGTCAAAAAGCCAGAGCCTCATTCGGACTGTAGTTGCATTGACAAAGTAGAAGAAGAAGAAGAAACAAATCCTGCTCTAGCCTAACCTAACCTTAACACAGAATTAATTTTGTAGTTAAAGTATTATTGCAATTTATACTATTGAGGAAAATGAGATGCCGTTTAGGCATTCGTTTAGAAAACTTGATACTGTTGCGAGCTAGGGGTTCGCCAGATTCCAAAGAAAACTCAATTCGTTTTAAAAACAATGAATAATTTATTTATTGCACTTTTCTTTATTTCTTGATCACTCCACTTAATTCGCTCTAAAACTTAATTCGTACAACCCGGGAACACTGCCAATCTATCACTTGTACCGATTCGCGTTCTTCCACCGATAGGTGTCGCCAAAATCTCACTAACTCGTTGTCTGAAAGTTGGCGGGTATTTATACTAAGTCTCCCAGACAGGTGTCGTTGTGTGTGTGTGTCTAGAATGATTGGCTACATTGTGGAGCTCGGTAGAAGTGTCTGGAAACATGTGTATAGCGTTTTAAATGTTGATGGACTTTTCTCGGTGTTGCTGGGGACGTCGAGGTTGTCAGATTTATAACATTACCCTCTCCTTAGTCCCTGTTCGTCCCGAACAGAGTCGTTCATTTCCGCAATGGCACCGTGGTACTTTGTTAGTCGGTCGAGATGTACCACTTTCATTTTTGTACGAGGTTTTCGCTAATTCCATTCATCCTCTGGTTCGATCGTTAACCTCCGAATGGTTTTTCCGGCTTCTTTTTCCTTCTCACGTTCGCGTTCTTTCTCCGTTTCCTTTTCGAGCTCATTCTCCTCCTTAGCGGCACGTTTACTTCCCTTTTCTCGTTCCGCATTCTTCCTTTCGCAATCTTCTCGATCATATCGCTTCCCATGTTTGGTCTTGTCACGATTATTCGCATGAAGTACTTGACCGTCACAACTTCTACCCGTTCGTTCGCGATCCTTATTCGATTGTCCATCTTTGCTTCCATGATCTTTCCCGATGTATTATTCTTGTCGCAATCGATCTTGCCGACTCGAGGTTTTCGACCGACTCCGGCATCTTTTATCCAAACCGTGTGTAAGATTTGAACTCTGACGACTAGTTCTTGACCAAGATCTACCTGCCCGATCTCTATCTTCGCGTTGTTTAGCAGCGCAGCCGGAACAATAGTTGGTCGCTTTCCGGCAGTCGAGTCTCAAGTGTCCTGCCTGTCCACAATTCCAGCATCGGGGGGCACCAAATCTTTCGCTCCGCTTGGTGTACTCGGCTTTCTGGCACACACATTCTTCTACTATTTCTCGAACTCGATAGTTACTCCGCGAGCTTTGCTTGGCAGCTTCGAACGTCAGCCCATATACTAAGGCCTCGCCAATCGTTTTCTTACCTGCCAGTTTTAACGCCTGTTGCAGCTCTCTGTCCAGTACAGCATTGTTGAATGCGAAAACAGCCGTATCGTTGCGTTGCTCTGTTTGCGCATTGGGCAGCGATAATAATGTGAGTCGTTCAATATCGCGTGCCAGCTCCTGAAGTGTTTCACCATTCTTTTGAGTTCGGTTGTACAGTTGCGTTTTGTAGATCTCTCGCATGTGGTCACTGCCATAATGAAGATCCAATGTCTGGACTAAGGTTGAAAAATCTTGTTGTTGCTCCTGCGGAATCGTTTGAAGAACCTCCGCTGGTGGACCTCTTAACGCCAATATAAGAGCCGTTCCTCGTTCGAGATCATTCCAATGGTTATTTCTGGCGGCAGCCTCAAATTGGATCTTATAAATAGCCCACGGTGTCTGTCCATCGAAGATTGGAGCTTTGAAACCCTTATGCGTAACGTGCTCTGCTTTCATGACTCCGACTGCTTTCACGTTATCCAAGTCCCTTTTTAGGCGCTCGACTTCTTGTACAATCCCGGATATCTTTTCCGTAATTTGCTCTTCGAATATTCGAAGTTTCTTCTCCACGTTTTCTTCTATTGCCTTACCCATGGTGTCTATTTTATTATTCTGCAGCTCCAATTTTTGGTTGAGTTCCTTTGAGGTCTGGTCTAATTGTTGTTTAATGTCCGCGGATTGTTGTTTAATGTCCGCAGATTGTTGTTTAATGTCCGCAGATTGTTGTTCCAATTTGTGCATCATTTGTTGCATTAACTGTGTTAGAGCATCCGTTGCACCAGAACACTCCTCTCCACGAGCTTCTTTGATTTGGAATTCGAAACTATCTGCATCTTCACCCTCAGCCTGCAGTGTCTCGATCATACGGCTGACAAGTTCAGACTTGCTCCCTGTCGTAGATAACCCGCGTCTACCGAGCTCTTCTTTCAGCTCCGCTAATTTTAAGTCTTTTAAATAACGCGGCATTCTCACTACCGATTATTTTCCGCGATCGAATTCACTTAAATTTACGTCACTAATTAAAGTCACTGCTCACTCGAGAATATTCGTTTTCACGAAATTCTCACTGTCCGTTCGAGAATTTTAGTTCCGCGATTTTACTTCGCTAATTTACGTCACTGCTCACTAAATTACCCGAGAATATTCGATTTCACAAAATTCTTACTGTCCGTTCGAGAATTTTAGTTCCGCGATTTTACTTCGCTAATTAAAGTCACTGTTCACTAGAGCACTCGAGAATATTCGGTTTCACCAAATTCTCACTGTCCGTTCGAGAATTTTAGTTTCACTTTTCCGCTCTCACAAAATTATCCGTTCCGAGAATTTTTAATTTCACTCGCGATTTTTAACCCGAATTTATCCTTGGAATCCCACTCTTCTGACACCAATTGTTGCGAGCTAGGGGTTCGCCAGATTCCAAAGAAAACTCAATTCGTTTTAAAAACAATGAATAATTTATTTATTGCACTTTTCTTTATTTCTTGATCACTCCACTTAATTCGCTCTAAAACTTAATTCGTACAACCCGGGAACACTGCCAATCTATCACTTGTACCGATTCGCCTTCTTCCACCGATAGGTGTCGCCAAAATCTCACTAACTCGTTGTCTGAAAGTTGGCGGGTATTTATACTAAGTCTCCCAGACAGGTGTCGTTGTGTGTGTGTGTCTAGAATGATTGGCTACATTGTGGAGCTCGGTAGAAGTGTCTGGAAACATGTGTATAGCGTTTTAAATGTTGATGGACTTTTCTCGGTGTTGCTGGGGACGTCGAGGTTGTCAGATTTATAACAATACGAATTGTCATGTGGATTTGACAAAAATATTTGAATAGAAAATAAAGTTGTGAATTCCAACTTAACTTGACTATTATCTCTATACGTATTATTTGGCACTTTGAAAATAAAAACGTGTACAGGAAAAGTATATTAAAATATACTATTATAAATCTGGCAACCACGATGTTCCCAGAAACATCCAGAAAAGTCCCTCAGCATGTAAAAAGCCATACACAAAGTTGCAAGCAACTTCTAGTATACTCCATAATGTAGGGAATCTAGAATAGTCTAGACACACACACACACACAACGACACCTGTCTGGGAGATTTGGCATAAATATCCGCCAACTTTCAGACAGCGGAGTCAGTCAGTCAGCGACATCTGAACGCGAACGGTAGTGAAAGCGATAGAAAGCGTAATATCGGTAGTGCGATTTAAGGCGAATTAAGTTAACGTGAAAATTAAGTAAAAAGACTGCGAATAAATAAATTATCTATTATTTTTAAACGAATTGCGTTTCTCTTGAAATCCCGGCGAATCTCTAGCTCGCAACAATTGGTGTCAGAAGTGGGATTTCAAGGATAAATTCGGGTTAAAAATCGCGAGTGAAATTAAAATTCTCGAACGGATAATTTTGTGAGAGCAGAAAAGTGAAACTAAAATTCTCAAACGGGCAGTGAGAATTTTGTGAAATCGAATATTCTCGAGTGCTCTAGTAAACAGTGACATTAATAAGCGAAGTAAAATCGCGGAACTAAAATTCTCGAACGGACAGTGAGAATTTTGTGAAATCGAATATTCTCGAGTGCTTTAGTGAGCAGTGACTTTAAATAGTGAAGAAAATTTAAGTGAATTCGGATCGCGGAAAAACTTGAAATAATCGGTAGTGAAAATGCCGCGTTATTTAAAGGACTTAAAAGTAACGGAGCTGAAGGAAGAGCTCAGTAGACGCGAGTTATGCCCGACAGGGAGCAAGTCTGAACTTGTCAGCCGTATGATCGAGATACTTGAGGCTGAGGGTAAGGATGCAGATAGTTTTGAGTTCCAAATCGAGGAAGTTCGTGCGGAGGAGTGTTCTGGTACATCGGATGCTCTGACACAGTTAATGCAACAAATGATGAATAAATTAAATCAACAATCTGCGAAATTAAAGCAACAATCAGCTGTGACAACGGACACGAATCAGAAATTAGACCAACCTGTCAGCGGACCTGAATGAAAAATTAGATGAAACCTCAACCGAAAATTGGAGCTGCAAAATAATAAAATAGACACCATGGGTAAAGCAATAGAAGCAAACGTAGAGAAGAAACTTCGAGTCTTTGAAGAAGAAGTCGAGCGCCTAAAAAGGGACTTCGATAATGTGAAAGCGACCGGAGTTATCGAGACAGAACACGTTACGCACAAGGGTCTCAAGGCTCCAATCTTCGATGGACAAACACCGTGGGCTATTTATAAGACCCAATTTGAGGCTGCCGCAAGAAACAACCATTGGAATGATCTGGAACGAGGAACGGCTCTTATATTGGCGTTAAGAGGCCCATCAGCAGAAGTTCTTCAAACGATTCCGCAGGAGCAACAACACGATTTTTCAACGTTAGTCCGAACATTGGATCTTCATTACGGCAGTGACCACATGCGAGAGATCTACAAAACTCAACTGTACAACCGAACTCAAAAGAATGGTGAAACACTTCAAGAGCTGGCACGCGATATTGAACGACTCACACTATTATCGCTGCCTAATGCGCAAACAGGGCAACGCAACGATACAGCTGTTTTCGCATTTAACAATGCTGTACAGGACAGAGAGCTGCAACAGGCGTTAAAATTGGCAGGCAAGAAAACGATTGGTGAAGCCTTAGTATATGGGCTGACGTTCGAAGCTGCCAAGCAAAGTTCGCAGAGTAACTATCGAGTCCGAGAAATAGCAGAAGAGTGTGTGTGTCAGAAAGCAGAGTACACCAAGCGGAGCGTAAAATCTGGTGCCCCCCGACACTGGAATTGTCGACAGGCAGGACACTTAAGACGTGACTGCCGTAAACACAGAAAAGCGACCAACTATTATTCTGGCTGCGCTGCTAAACAACGCGAAGGTAGAGATCGTGATTGTAGGTCTTGGTCAAGAACTAATCGTCAGAGTTCAAATCTTACACACGGTTTTGATAAAAGACGCCGGAGTCGATCGAAAACCCCGAGTCGGCAAGATCGATTGCAACAAGAACAATACATTGGGAAAGATCATGGAAGCAAAGATAGGCATTCGAATAAGGATCGCGAACGAACGGGTGGAAGTCGTGACGGTCAAGTACTTCATGCGAATGATCGTGACAAGGCCGAATATGAGAAGCGACGTGATCGAGAAGATCGCGAAAGGAAGAATGCGGAACGTGAAAAGAAAGAGCAAGACCGGAAATTGCATGAAAAGGAAAGTAAACGTGCTGCCAAAGAGGAGAAGGAGCGCGAAAAGGACAAGGAGAAAGAACGCGAACATGAGAAGAAAAAAGAAGCCGGAGAAACAATTCAGAGGAAAACGACCGAACCAAAGGATGGATGGAATCAGCAAGAACTGGAAGATGCCCAACGTAAAGATCCAGATATTTCACCGATCATGGCATGAAAGTAAGAAATGAAACGGCCCGAGTGGAAAGACATCTCACAATTCAGCGAAACCTGTGAGCAGATTTGGGGCTCCACGTGAACTGCACTCCGATCAAGGGCGCAATTTTGAATTTCAAATATTCAAGCACGTGTGCCAAATGCTGGGAATAAACAAAACCAAGACAACTCCATTACATCGACAGTCCGAGGGAATGGTGGAACGTTTCAATAAGACATTGAACTCAAACCTATCCAAACTCGTCAGCGAGAGGCGACAGGACTGGGATCAGCACATCCCTCTATTTTTAATGGCCTACAGAACATCCGTACATTCAACAACAGGAGAAACTCCCTCCCGAGTCATTTTCGGAAGAAATATTCGAGTCCCTGTGGAACTAATGTTTGGAGTACCACCAGACCAACCAACCAATGTCAAAGATTACGTCTCGGATCTTCGATGTCGACTAAATACAATTTATAGCCTGGTCAGAGATAAAATTGATATAGCGACCGACCGCATGAAGACGAGGTATGATCAACGGGTGAATTCATCAGAATTCCAAGATGGCGATTTGGTTTGGTTATACAATCCCAAACGACAGAAGGGCAGATCGCCGAAACTACAGCGCAATTGGGAAGGCCTTTACTAGATCATCAACCGGTTAAATGATGTCGTCTATCGGATTAAGCTACATCAAAAACTTCGTACTAAAATGAAAGTGGTACATCTCGACCGACTAACAAAGTACCATGGTGCCATTGATGAAGTGAACGACTCTGTTCGGGACGAACAGGGACTAAGAAGAGGGTAATGTTACATGCAGATCTGGCACCCCCGCAAATCGATCTCTCTCGAATAGACAAGAATTATGTAGAACTGTATACTCCACTATGTAGGAAGCCCCAATTAAAGATCTTTCCAGTATAGCACATGCTCACCGAAAGAAGCTTCGAGAACTGTTCACACATAGAGATACTCGATACACACTAACAGTTCTGTCTTGATAGAGTTTGGACAATGCGCAAATTTTGACAGTGTCTCAAGCGTTTAGTAGATTTTTAGCACAAATATTACATTGTAAAAATCGGCCAAACTTAAGTTTGGCCGTACTAAATATGAATGTGTTTGTGCAAATATGTGTACAGTGTTTTGACGTTTATTCGAGATTCACAGCTGTTGACTTGCCGCCGGGTGGAACGCGGTAAGACATTCAGTTTCATTTTCCCTTCTTTTAATATAAATTTCTATATTTTTACGTCGCGATGCACGAAATTCCGATTCATGCCGCTCGGCGAGGAGAAAATCATCGAGCGGTTACGGTTGATCTGTGCAGTGGAGAAGGTGAATATTGGCAACGACGATCTGTACAAGAGCATTGTCGAGATTTCGGGTGGTGATTTGCGGCGCGCCATTTCCACTCTGCAATCGTGTGACCGCTTAAAAAGTGACTGTGTACTGATTGTCGAAGAAGACCTGCTCCAGATTTCGGGAATCATTCCGCAGAAATATTTGGACGAATTTATGGCCGTTTGCCGCTTAGGGAACTACAGTAAGCTCGAGGAATTCGTGCTGTACCTTTCGTTCGAAGCGTATAGTATCGGGCAAATGCTATAACAGTTCAATGATTTCGTCCTGCACAGCGCCAATCTTAGCAATGATCAGAAGAGCGCCTTATGCGATAAATTAGGGGTAAGTAGCAGCTTTCTGCTCTAAGTCTCATTTATTCTTGTGGCTTAAATTCTTCTTTTTTGCAGAAGTGCATGTTCCGACTGCAAGAAGGCGGTTCAGAGTACTTGCAAATCATGGAACTTGGTTGCGTGGCGATAATGGCACTGAAAAAATAAGAGTTCAGTGTTATTTTGTTTTGTGAAATTTATTTATAAGAATGTAAATAAAAATATAATAAATAATAATGTAATAAATAGTAATATAATAAAATGAAATCATCCGACAATTTCAAAATCATCCTCCTCCCGTTCCCGTTTCAGAGTTCCGCCACCGGTCAGTGCCGCATCATCGTCGATTTCCATTTTTACGTCGCTACCGCCTGGAACTTGTTTTGGTTTCGCGGTCACCGTTTTCGTTGTCGAGCTGAACTTAAAGACTAAAAACTTCAGCGAGTTTAGCCAAGACCTGAAAATGAAGAAAAGTTGAATCGCTCGCGGTCAGTCGATGCGTGAGGAGAGACTTGGTGGCGGATTCGTGAAGGCCTTGTCCAGGACGTCCTCCGAAGCGAGCTTGACATCATCCAGAAAATGTCGCCGACGACCGAAATATTCGGGTGCCATAATTTCGGCATGCGCTCAAGAAAACCTTGCAAGTGGCCGGCAACATTTGCCCCATTTCCCGCACTTCTTTTACTAGGCGATCGCGAATCGAAATCTTGATTCTTTAAAATATAAAACCCAATTTTTCGCCGACTGAAATTGGTACACACCCGAGAAATTTACACGCGAATGTCAACTGAGAATTGTCAGTTAGACATTTCGCATTTTTAGTAAGGTTCTTAGTACACTTCCCTTGCATATGTATGTGTGCGCAAAATCTCGACTTTAAACTCATTTTTTGCTCAGAATTAGTTTTTTTTTTCGAAAATAAATTTTATTTTCGTGAAAAGTGAATCTTTCTTAACGTTTCTACATCAAAATATAAAAATGGATAAACAAATTTAAATTTCCCGCGCAATCGGGGTACACGC
The DNA here is from genome assembly GCA_963669355.1 of Chorisops tibialis. Lineage (NCBI taxonomy): Eukaryota > Metazoa > Arthropoda > Insecta > Diptera > Stratiomyidae > Chorisops > Chorisops tibialis. The sequence continues at coordinate 160,825,952 of OY770263.1, read as the reverse complement.
CATGTCCAAACTCTTTTAGGGCAGATGTGTTGGTGTGTATCGAGTATCTCTATTCACACATAGTTCACACATACACACCGAAGGAAGAAGCTTCGAGAACTGTCATAAAATCTATAAAAGCACGAAAGCTTTCAGCGAGCAAGTAGTTATTCAGTGACTTTTATTTAGGAAAGACGCGAACCAGGAAAGCGATAGAAAAGTACGCGGAGGTAGTGCCATATAGTGCGAATTAAGTTAAAGTGCGAATAAATAAATTATCACTTATTTTTAAACGAATTGTGTTTTTACTTGAAATCCCGGCGAACCCCTAGCTCGCAACAATATGTATTTTTCGAAATTGTCCATTTGTATGGGAAGGGGTAGAAGGAGTGAGAGGATTGACATCTATATCATAATACTTTGACCTAAATTTCAAGTTCCTAGCTTAAATAGTTTTAAAGAAAAATTATTTTCTTAATATTTCGAAATTTCATGAAATTTTATGAAATTTGTATGGGAGGGGTAGAAGGAGTGGGGGGATGTAGCCCATTCACGAACTTAATGTTACTTTTTTGCTAAAAATGACACACACAAATTTTTAGCACTATAGCTCAAAGCTTTCGAGAGTTATGCTGTAAATAGACGCACAGGCGGACAGACAGACAGACGGACAGACGGTCACTCGGAATCGAGGTTTTTGAACGACAACAAATATTTCTTTACCCTTGGCGGCTCTGTACGAGCGTTATTTCTTAGCGTTATTTCTTAGCGTTACAAACGGTAAGGCAAACACAATACACTTTCAGATTTCATCTAGAGAGATATGATGTTTCACTGTAATCTTTGTAATATAATAGAAGTTGTAAGTAATCATATGTTGATGAAGTTTTAAATAAATAAATAAATCACTTCCAATATTTGAAACCTATTGTTCACCAATGTGACAGCCCGGCAGAATGTTGCCGGAAATTCACGTCAATTTACGTTAAAACTACTACTATTTTCCGAATTCTAGTTCCTCTATGCCATGAGATCTACTACGCATGTGCTCAATCCCAGACAAGAACCAAGAAAACAAACAACCATAGTCGGTTTGTAAAGAAACTCTTTATTGTTGTGGCGCAATTTACTGTCAAACTAGTTCAACTGTTGCTTGCTCTAAGCAAGCAGGTAGAAGTACCGCCTTTTGTTTTCGCGCATTCAAATTGTGAAATTCGCAACGGAATGGACTCAATTGTCGGGAAAATTTACTCGGTTTCGTGTGAAAACTTTGTGTAAGACATATTGGGCTCCGAATAGATATGATTATTGATTTAATCCTTCCCGCAGGACCTACGATCAAATCACGATTTATCCCGGAAAATACTTGAATTTGATTTTGGGGCCAAATGGAACGGGCAAGTCGTCGCTGGTGGCTGCGATCATTTTGGGCATGGGAGGAAACCCGAAACTCCTGTCACGATCCTCGGATCTCCGGGATTACGTGAAGAACGGGAAGGGAAATGCGTGGATTGAGGTGAAGATTTACATCGACGATAAAGAGCGGACTTCGACGTTTCGGCGCTCCTTTGACTTGAGCGGGAAATCTGTTTTCAAGGTAAGTACGATGGATTTGATGTTGGGGAGAATAGTCCAACTGATTCTTTTTACAGGTCAATGGAGCCACTATGACACAGAAGCAATACGTCACGACAATCGCCCAGTACAATATTCAAATTGATAATCCGTGTCAGTTTTTGCCGCAGGATAAAGTTCAGGTAAGTTGGCATTTTGTGTAAAACGAAAAGGTGTGACTTTTTATCCCGCTAAGTTGAATCGTTCTTGTTATTTTTATGAGTGCTGCACCTGAGGCCGTGTATTCTGAGTGTCGGGGTCTCGGGCAGCACGAACTCTGTCAAATCTTTCTGCAAGAAAGTAGGGCTATCTATGTCTCCTTAGCGCTTGATGTTTCCTGCTTCTTCGAAGGATTTCAAGTTGTTTTGGCGGAAATGCATATCATGAGTTTTTTGCGTTGGAGTGTTATTGGACATGATAATGGTGACCACTATGCCCGCGGATACTGGATGGCATGCCTTTTGATCTCTCTTGCGGATTTTCAAATACCTGTTGTGAAACTTTTGTGATCGGTTACATATGCGTTGAATCTGATTGTCGAGACTCCCAGGTAAGCGTCTCTCTCGATATCTCTTTTGTGAAGTTCCTGATAGCCTTCCTTTCTATGTTAAGTATTGATTGAAGGCTTATTTCGCTGGTTTGGACCACACTATTCCCAGTATTGCACGAGATCCCATTGTCATTTAGAGTGATTTCTTTTCTTTCACCCTTATATATAATATCCGGTCTTGTTGGTTTTTCTGCGATGAACAGCCCCGAGTTTTTCATCATTAAAAATTCCACTGAGTTTGAGTGGCCGTTTCGACGGCTGGACATGATGTCTAGGGATGGCGCTTTTGCAATCGCAGTGATCCACTGCGATTGTTCTTTTCCATTATCTGTGAAAAAGATCAGCTCTTCAAATAGCAGTGATCTTTTCACCTCTATTCTCCATGCTAGTGCGCAATTAAAAAAAATGGAGAAACGGACAAAACAGCAATTTTCTGCGATATCCTGCATCTAACAATCAGGCAGGCCTAATCTCATGCTCAGTACCACCAGCTCAGTGGGAATAGTGAACAGTTCCCCCATTTCCCCCTGGGAATGAAAAGGTTTTCTTTTACTATCCAAAGTACGAAAAAACGATCAAGTACAATCGAGTCAGGATGGCAAAAATGTCAATCGCATTGCATGTACATAAAATAAAAACACCCGGTCATACAAAATCGAACCAAAAGGGTCTATTGTTTTCTTTTTTTCACACGATATTACTCATACAAGCAATTTCATCAATGAAGAACGTAAAGCTCTTATCGACACGGTGGACTGCAACATAAATCGGCGAAACTTGCAATAGCCGCAACTCACATGTCCCATTACCGACGAAATCGAAACTCAGAACAAAACCCGCTAAACAAATCGCCAGCAAAGCGCACCATTGACTATTTCGTACGTCCCACATCATCTATCAGATCAGATCCCACTGATCAAAATATCGTTAAACAAATCACAGTCGCATTCCACCTATGACCTATTCATTCATCACTTAGGAAGTACAGTGTAAAGCAATATCACTGAGAGCACGAGCAATATGTAGATGATATCGATAGCACCAAAGACTACCCAGCAAACAAACTAGTTCATTAAAGAATCGTTAATGAATTATATTAACGAGCGATTTGATCGTTAACGAGTTATTAACGATTCATAAAGCGGATTAAATGGAATTGTAAAACGCTTGCAAGAAACGAGTATAGGTATATGTATATGCAAGTATACAGGGTGTAACTTATGGGAAGCGTCAAACGAAAATGGGAGATAGAGGAACTTATCCTGAGTGGAAAATCGTTCCACACATACTCCCGTTTTTGCACCGTTAAGGAGATAGTGCGATTGTAAGGACGAAGGATTTTCATCGTACCTGTGATCACTGTTTGATCTATAACTTCTGCCGTACTTAGCGTAACGCAATAATTTTAGGCTCGTTATTTCGATATTTTTGGAACGATTATTTCTTAGCTCTAGTAACATCGAAATACTCCATTGTGAACCAGGTATCTTTTGACGGCCTGGTCCTTTTGAGGCTGGAAGTTATTAAAGAGCTGCATACTCTTTAGAATTGTTTCGATTACAGTTTTCGCTACCAAGGCACAACTTTTTGGCTCGAAGCACTCTCTCCAATCAAAAGCTCTTCTGAAATGCCAAACTGATCTACAGGGAGCTTTTGTTACCGGTGGTTCTATTGTGGAGATTGGACTACAAGATGTCCGCCGCTATACGAAAAAAATACCTTGATCCACTTTGCTTTCCCTGTACTGTATAGCCAAACGTCAAGTTTCAGCTGTTTATCTTTATTCGTTGTGGAGATAGTAGCATGTTTCCGACTCTAGCCCTACCCCGCCTTCCTATTTCACTCCCCACTCGATCTAACATCAATCCAAAAATGAACTTTCTATCTCCAAGGGTTTTGGAAATGAGTTGTTGAAATTTAAAAAGCGTATTCGCATGACATACAGATGGATTTGTTTGTGCTTTTAGGCTAATTTAGTCACGAAACGTGAAAAAAGCAACTTTTCTTTGTCGATCATAACACTTTCTTATTCGAATAATAAAGTAAAACATATATTATTTAAATTCATAAATATTCAACAGATACAGTGGTGGCCACGAATTTAGCACACACGGTATCTGTAACTTTCAAGTGCAAATATTTTCTTCTGTTTTATGCTTTTCTGTCCAATTTTTTTATCTTGAGTTTTGCCCACGATGTGATGAATATGTCCCGTTCTTTTCATTTGGTTATTTTCTTTCCATTCTTTTCTATTTCAGTTTAATTGTGAATAAGATGAAAACAAGCTGAATACGAATTTAGTACAAAATGAAAAACTCTTTATTATAAGCGAAAAACAAAATAAAAACGAACAAATTTCTACGTATGAATTTAGTATTTTGTCGGATATCCTTTATTTTTAATGACAGCAGCGCATCTCCTCGGTAGGCTCTCTACCAGTGTCGTAGAACGTTTTCTCGGAATTGCATACCAAGCTTTTTTAATTTCGATCCAAAAAACGGCCATATTTTTTGGTTTGCTCATTCCACAAATTCTCAATGGGATTCATATCATCCGGTGATTATTGGGCTGGCTGCTTCAGAACATCGATTCGGTTCTCTTGTCATGCATAAAGGGGCGGGCATGTTGTCATGTTGGCATCATTGTCCTTACAATAATGTTTTTGTAAGCCTAAGGGTGTGTTCATCACAAAAGGTATCAAATTCTCAAGCCATTATTCTTTCCAAAATTTTCCCAGCGTTGGATAGCAGCGATATTGGTCGGAAATTTCCTATGTCGTGAGAACTTTGATTTTTTTGTATTGGAATTATTTTTGTAAGTTTCCATATCTCGGGGAAATAGCCGTTATTAATTCAATTGTTTAGAATAACCAAGAGAAAGTTTAAAGGTTTATTAGATATTTTTTTCAGAATAAAATTTGAGATTCCATCTGGTCTACTAGATTTTTTATTGTTTAAGCTATGGATAATTCTGTCTAGATCAACATCAGTTTAAAAGGCGAGTCTATTTCTGTATCGTTAGATGAACTGTTTTGAAAGTTTTTAAGGGGGTACATAGATTATTACTTAAGTTGGTGGCTTCAAAGGCTGGGACAATAATGGTGACAAGTTCCGAGTTTATAGGATTGTAACTGGGGTTTTTTTCCAGAGTATAGATTTTCGTAGAAGTTTGCAAAAGCGCTTATTTTATCGGATGTTTCTTTATATACAGTTGTTTCTACGGGAATCTTATCGACGCTTTTCACTTTCGACTCATCAACAATCTTTTTAATTTCCCTGTATATCTCTGGGCTGGGTTCGAGTTTCTCTAATTTCTCTTGAAATCCTTGGTTGCTTATTTGCTCATCAATGATGGTATAGAGCAGATGGATTCTGTTCCTTAGCTCTGTGTAAATAAAGCTAGTCAGGCCTTCGGTATCCTTTCCCCTTTCTGGCGGTTAATAGAGATCTCCCTTCGCACGAAGGAAGAAGCAGCGAGTTTTTGACGCATGCGTATGTTGTAGAGGTGGTTGCCGCCGATTCGTGATTGCTGCATTCAACTTCGCCATTCGTACCATCAATTCTGTCGCCATACATTATTGTCTCAGATTGATTCCAATTAGCCGATAGACTAACGCTGTTATTATCATTAATGCCTCCGTCACTACCTAGAGTGGCGGCAGCCGGATCCAATAGACTACCGTGCAGATTGAACTCTTCCAACTGTGGAAATATTTCCCAAGCAAGCCCCAACTCTCCGATTCATCAAAATGATTGTCCGTATAACTCATAATTTACCAATCTGTTGTACGAATGTCGAGAAATAACGACAAAATTCTAATAAATTAGTTAAAATTTAGATTACAAAACAACAGAACGCAGGAATCTTAAAATCAATTAGAACGCTGTGCGATTTTTTTGTGCAGAACACTTCTTTCTTAGCAATCGATTGGAATTTTTTTCACCCTTTTGTTTTTCGCTTAAATGATAGACAAATAACGACATTTGCAATTTTATTTGAAATTTTTAATGGATAGTTACACACATAGATAGATAGATACACACTAACCCTTCTGTCCAGTTTGACAATACATCGCGCGGGAAATTTCGTCGGAAATTTGAATTTTCTCAATTCTTTTTTTTAAGGAGTAAACACAATCAAATTGAATTGTTATTTATTAAAGTCATTTTTTTTTCTGTTTTAATGAGAATTCCAGTCACAACTTGTAGCTTAACGCAAGTTTTCGTTCGTGTCCGTACATTTGAAAAACAGATCATGCTACCGACAGATCAAGCTGACGACAGATCAAGCTGTCTCGAAGGTTCCGCGGTTTTTTTTCACGATTCTGCTCATTTGTGTGTTTCAAGCCAAGTGAAAGTATTTTAATATGTTCAATATTAATGCAAGGAACTTTACCATTTATTACGGACGAGGAGATGCAGCAAATAAAAAAAAATGTGCAAGAGGAGCAAAATCAATTGCCGAATAGGCTAAAGTATCGAACCAAACATCGGAGAGATCAGCGTCGCCGAAAAATGCAGAAGGTAAGATCTACGAATATTTTATTGAATAAAGATATTTATTTTTTAATTATTTTTTTCAGAATAAAGGAAATTGTCGATGCAAGCGAAACGACACATCGCGAAATCAAGACGCTCCTGTTAACGGTACGTCGGGAAATCGAGATGCGGTTGACGACACATCGGGAAATCCAGGTGCGCAGGTTAACGGCACGTCGGGAAATCCAGCTGCGCAGGTTAACGGCACGTCGGGAAATCCAGCTGCGCAGGTTAACGACACATCGGAAAATCCAGGTGCGCAGGTTAGCGGCACGTCGGGAAATCGAAGCGAGTCAATTGACTTGGACAATATAGCTGCAATGCAAACTTTGCAAGTGAATGACGATTAGTTTGCAAAAATCGAGGCTCACCTGCATTATATTAAAATTTCAAACAAATCCTGAATTGCAACAATAAAAAGTCTGCGGACAAATATTTCTTTTCAAAATAAAACAATTGTTTTTTCTCGTTAATAGCTTATGGGATATCCTCGTCTCTTTATTACTTCCCACAACCGTTTTTGCATGGAATCTACCAGCTTCTTAGTGAACTTAGGGGTTATTGAGTTCCACTCCTGGATCAGGACGTTACCTTCTCCATTACCTTCCATTTTATACCATATGTCAGCGGTATCTCGTCCATAGGTATAGCAGTGTCCTGAGTCGACATTGGCACCGGAGGGAAGGGGTGCCGGGAAGGTTAGAAGGACGTGTGCCAAAAACTCCGAACTGTCTTGTTGGAGGCCAGGCAGGAATCCGGGGGGTTTATATTTTGAGAGAAATGCATTGGGCGTTAATTCGCGCTATTTTATTTTTCTGCTGCTAGTATACAATACAAAAATTCAAACAGTACCAAATTTAATTACTTTCTTTCTTTCTTTAAATCAAATGACCAATAAGCTTGTGGAGATTACTGTAGAACAGCAGCATTAGCAACAACACTTGGATTAATTACAATTTCGCCTTAACTGTCCAACACTTCCTTTCGCTCATCCTGAAATCGTAATAATTAACACCGTATAAATCGTAAATTTTTTCTGTAAAACACACCCAAATGGAAACATCAGGACCGCTCAAACATAATTCAGCTGACGCCTTTCGAGCAACCCCAGCAAAATCACGGATCCGATGTTCCCAACCGCATTTCGTAGACCTGGACTGACGATTTGTAATTTCCATCCCTAAATGCTCCTTGAGCGGAGGTGAACTCCGTTTCGTCAATTATTTTGCTAACTTCTCGGGACGCCACAATGATGAGTGCGTCGTATTCCTAACCGTTCGACAGTACAGACGTCTTTTTGTTTTGCTCCACGGAATAATTACTTTTCATCAACCAATTATGTCGTTCTACATTTTACATAAATTTTACCAGTCGTCTGTTTTTAATGTATTTAATTATTTGTTGTTTGCTGTGTGAATCGCTTTGCGTTACGTTTTTGTTAACTTGTGACCGATAAATTACATAACAGTGAATTATCAATAATTGCCTGTCCAAAATTGACCTTATTCAAAACACTTAATATTATTAAAATTACTCTTCGCCGTGTGTTTGAATTACGTAATCAGTGGATTATTAATAATTACCTCGGCTAACTTGACATTGTTCAATTAAAAACGCTGATTTCTGTGTCCTTTTGACACAGTGGCTACAGTTCTGTTTTGTGCAATGTCTTCTCCTTCACCAATGTCCTACGCACGACGCATCGAAGTTGCAGAAAAAATGGACACAATCACATTCTAAACTAACTACTATTCTAGATAGTTTATCAGATAATATCTCTGCTAATGGTGTATCATCAATAGCAGACGTCTCGCTCGCGGAGGTGAGCGCTGTTGCAAGCAAGCTCACCAGTATCCATGACGACGTCAGATCAGTTAAGCTCCTGGTTACGAAGGCGGACAAATCTCTCGTGAGGGTATCAAGTCAATTGAGTCACACAACAGCCAGGTCCGACTAGATATAGCAACGAAACTCGTTGATTTCGAACGCGAACTAGCAGTCTCCCGATTTGTATGCGATCCACCTCAAAGTTCAAAGGAAAATCTGCATATACGTACGGTTTCGCTGTCACCCGTTCAAACTTTCTCGCTACCAAAGATACACTTACCTGGAAGAGTTCCTGACGCGCCGAAAAATTCGTTAATAAAATTCAACGCAACATGGACGCAAGCCTATTGAGATGCCAGAATTAATAAGCTGAATAGGATTAACAAGGTCAAAATTACAAATTCAACTGATTCGTTTGCTTATTTTGTCACTGGAGCTCTTCCAAACTCGGATGCATCGTGGCTATGCAAAACACTTGCGGACCAATTTGCGATAAAAGTCTGCAAGTGTGAAATGTTACCGTCCCGCAGAGTTAGTGGGATTACACCGAAACACACGTGTTTTAAACTTTATATGCCTACGCAATATGACTGGCTTTTCTTCACCATGAAATCTGATGTCTTCAAATGGAACAACATACAAATCCGACACTGGAAGTCAAATTCAAAATATAATAAGTATACCGCTAACAATCCCAATATTAGTTATAAGAGTAGAACCAATAACAAAACTGAAAATACTAATACAAATAGTAATACAAATAACAATAATAACTACAGGAATAATATGAGTACGAATAAGAAGAAAAAAACTTTTCCCATTTTTATGCACCATAACACTAACGTTAACACCATTAATACAGCCACAACTAATCGTGTTGACACCAGTTTATCTCATTCCATTAAACTTCCTATCTGAAATGCACTACCTAATTCGAATCTAGTCTCAGTTACTACTTCGAACTCTGACATAGTTCCGGGTCCTTGCAGAAATTTCGTGCCAGGTGATACAATCAATCCCTACCCTTCGTCAGCAGTAACATGTGTTGAAGTTGAAAATGAAAAGTTATCTTGCACAAATCTTGATACTGCAGTCGTTGGTCACAATAATCCCCCTTTCCTTGACCCACTTGTTCCTCTGGTCGTAAAGCTATCAAAGAATTCGGTAAGCTCCGAGGAGAACAGATATTTATTGTCACAGTTGAGAAAACATAGAATATTTAACAATGTGCAGCTGTATCTTGCTTATATGCACAATAAATCTGACTCGACCTGTATAAATGGCAAAACGAAAACCAGTCTGATACGGTCCATTCAACAGGAAGGACTTCCAACGGTTCTAGAAGCTTTACGACGGCTCTATGCACGCTTTCACGAGCAGTTCAATCTTTCTCCTGACCAAATCCATAAGGATCTTGCCACATACGGTTCCCATGCTTCCTCGAAGCATATATCTGATATGCAAAAGAGTCGTGAAGATCATAATCGGTTTTTTCGTTCCCAATTCTAAAAATAATATACCAATTTTCTACCACAACGGAGGTGGCATTAGAGGGAAGGTAAATAATCTCTTCATTGATGCGAAATTATGTCACTTAAATGTTATTATTATTACGGAAACTGGCCCAAATGACTCCTTCAAAAATGAAGAAATACTGGACAATAGCTGGACCGTATACAGAAATGATAGGAATTACAGCGCAATCAAAAGGAGGGGGTGCACTAATTGCAGTTCACAAATCTTTATCTGGTGAGATTGTAAACACAACACCAACAACATTTTTTGAACATAAATTTATCAGAATCAAACTGATCAATAACTATGTTTACCTAGGTGTTGCATATATCCAGCCTAACTCTGGAAAACTACAAATACCACGACATTCCTGAAATTTTTCATAGTGTCAATTGCTCTTTAGCAGAAAATGACAATATCTTCCTTCTCGGCGATTTTAATCGCCCAAATATTTCTTTTCAGACTGATCATTCCGAAAGCACTATTATACCGGGGAATCTTCTGTCTGATATTGACACCGCTGTTATCGACACACTATATAACAACGACTTACATCAGGTAGTGCATTTTCCCAATAAAAATCGGAGATGGCTGGATATGATCTTTACAGACGCATATGATGAAGTGATTGTTAGCCCTGCCTCTGACGCGGAGAATCTTTTCTCTAATACACAACATCAGTCTGCTATCATAGTAGAACTACCATGCAACAGCATTAATTTTGTTCACACTCACTTACAATAATAAAATTGTATTTGACTTCCGTAATGCTGATTTCAATTGCATTAATAGTGAACCATCTTCGATACACTGGCCATCCCTTTTCTCATGTAATGATCATGACAATGCCATAACAAAGTTTTACGATGTGATCTTTAAAATTGTCGATAATTATGTCCCTGTAATAAAGCAAACCGATAAAGTTTCAGAACCGTAGTTAGATAAAATCCTCAGATCACTGCGGAATAGAAGAAATAAGCTATTTATAAAACTCAAGAAATAAGGCGCGATAACTACTAATCTGCAGAAGAGCTAGGACACGCTGGCCTCAGAGTTCACTTCTAGTCCCGGGTTGCGTATGAGTGTTATGTAAAAAAAATTGGTGAAGATATCATAACAGAACCAAAAAGATTTTTCGAGTTTGTTAATACAAAACGAAAAAGTTCGGGTTATCCCATGACCATGTCTAATGGGATCACGCAATCTTCCTGCAAGCGTAATATCTGCGATATGTTTGCTGACCGTTTCCAAGAAGTTTTTGGTGCCCAGTCAGATTCAACCCACAGTGACCCTAACATTTCGGTTCCTACAATTGTTGACAATATCTCATTACCTATTGAGGAGGTGCTCGGCGCTCTCAAAAGTATTGATACCAAAAAAGGTGTAGGTCCTGATATTATTCCTCCCCTATTTTTATCAAAGTGTGCCCATGAACTTTTAAGACCTTTACATTTTCTCTTCAACAAGTCACTGTCATTGGGAACTTTTCCCTCGGGTTGGAAATCATCGCAGCTCACACCTATCCACAAAAAAGGAGACAAATGAAGAGTTGAGAACTACAGAGGTGTAGCAATTCTATCAGCAATACCGAAATTATTCGAAAAAATTTTCTGCGATAAATTAACCAATATGATCAACCCTATTCTTAATGACCAGCGGCACGGCTTTAGGAAATATCGCTCGACCGACCACGACGAGTCACACGATTCTTGTTTCTGATACGCTCTGCGCTCTTGAAAATGGGCATCAAATCGACGCAATGTACACCGACTTTAGCAAAGCGTTCGACCGAGTTAATCACAATGTCCCGATTTTAAAGTTAAAAAAAATTATGTGACACGATCCTTACTTGACTGGCTTAAATCCTTCATTATTAATAGAACTCAATTTGTTAAGTTACAAGGTTTCATTTCAGAGGAAGTACTAATGTCCTCTGGGGTACCTCAATGATGTCTTTTGGGACCTCTCTTATTTAATGTTTCCATCTCAGATCTGTCAGAAGTATTAGAAAATATTTCACATCTGGTTTACGCTGATGATCTGAAAATAAATCATGCCATAACCTCGTCCGCAGAAGCCGCATTCCTTCAATCCAAGCTTATTGCGCTAGATCATTGGTGCAGTCAGAACAAATTAGAGCTTAATGTCAGTTAATGCCACGTAATAAGCCTCTCACGTAAATCATCCTCATACCACCATGACTATGTTCTAAGCGGAACTCAACTACACCGTGTTGATCAAATTGAGGATGTCGGCTTATTACTGGACAATAAACTGTGCTTCAAATCTCACTTCAATCGAATAATTTCAAAAGCCAATAGACTTCTTGGGTTCATTAAGAGAAGAGCCAGAGTTTAAGAATGTATGGGTCACTAAAACATTATTCTGTTCCCTTGTCCGCCCAATTCTGGAATAAGTATGTCCCATTTGGAACCGTTTTTTTTCCAGTTATACAGCAACAGAATAGAGTCAATACAGAAGCAATTCCTTCTCTTTGCTTTTAGGGACTTGTATGATCCTAGAGACTTTGAGAACCTTCCACCCTATACAGTTTGGCTGCAATTATTAAATCGTTTACCGCTTGGTTCGAGAAGACTATGCTCACATCCTGTGTCACCTTAGATGTTTTGAATGGCGATATTAAGGTTGACCATATCTCAAATGAATTCAGACTCAATGACAATGTCAGGCTGACGAGACATTCAAAACCACTTAAGGAATATGCACATCGTACTGATTACGGACAAAATGAACCTATAAACAGATGCTGTAGAATATTGAACAAATTCAGCGCCCACTATACACCTCCAATAAATAAGCTGACATAGAAACCGAGACTACGCTCCGTTTTATAAGGTCCCCACATCCCGCTTAACCCTTCCACCGGTATCATATATTATATATGTATATCAAATTGTGTTTAATTAATAATGGTAAATTTAAATATATTAGGATATATTGAAAGAAGTTAAATTAAGAAACCCGTTTCTATGTAAACTATCTTGTTATGATTGATTAATAAATAAATAAATAAACAAATCTTTAGAGAAAACTTGAAAACCGCGAAAGCGTTTAGCAAAGAAACGATTTCCAAAATAATTTGTGTTATTGCTTTTCGCGCCAACAGTTATTTCTATATTATGAACTAGCAAACGCCCGCGACTTCGTCCGCGTAAAAATCGCATTAAGAAGCAATCTTTGAGAATGTAGTTAGTAATACATTATATGGGATATATAATCCGCTTACTTTAATGGCTCTTTGAACACAATGTTTTGTATTTTTCTGGAGTCAGAACCATGAATTATTAAAAATGATAGCATGATACTCGCATTTGAATGGGAGAGGCTCGTGATCAAATCAAACCCGTGATTCGAGATCATATGTATACGTGTTAAGGACATGTGAATAGTTGTAGCTTGTGTTAATTGAAAAAAGCCCAAATAAAATGACATTAAGCTTAAAAACATAACAGGACTTCGATTGTGCTTAAAGCCCCATTATATGATACTACCGATGAAATCGAAATTTATGTAATCTGAAGAATTTTTGTGTGGGGAGTGATAGAAGGGATGACTGTACTAAATTAATTTATTTCACACCATGCTAGAGTAACTATAAAAATATTTTGCACCAAATTTAAGCTTGAAAAACTGAATAGGTAACTTGAGAAACTTAGTGCATTGGATTTAGTAAAATTGTGAAATTTGTATGGGAGGTGGTAATAGGAGTAAATCGAGTTTTTCCAAAGTCGTGAAATTGTGTCATATTGTAAGGGAGGGGGTAGAAGGAGTGGAGTTAATCGGTTAATTTTTCCCGACAATAGTAATAATGCTAATTAGGGATTTAATACAAAATTTTAGCTCGATCGAAGTTATACGTACTGAGAAAATTAATTTAGAGTATTTCATGAAAAAGCGCAGTTTGTATGGGAGCTGGTAGAAGGAGTAAAGGCTTTTTGGTAATTTTTCTAGAAGCAACTATAATCACCATGCAATTGATGTTTTTTAAATTTCAGATCAGTTACATCACACTTTTCAAGAAAATCGAGTTTTTGCAAAGTCGTGGAATTGTGCCACATTGTATGGGAGGGGGTAGAAGGAGCAAAGCTAATCGGTTGATTTTTCCTGATAATAATAACTATGCTATTTGAAGATTTAGTACAAAATTTCAGCTTGATCAAAGCTATACGTACTGCGAAAATTGGAGTGTATTTCATAAAAAGTTTAGTTTGTATGGGAGGTGGTGGAAGGAGTAGAGGAACTCAAACTATTTATATACTTGAAGATTGCATTTATAATAGAAATAATATATTTTAAATTTCAAATTAATAGCTTTCATAGTTTCCATGAAAATTTGATTATTATAAGTTTTTGAAAATGAGTCACTTTATATGGGAGGGGGTAGAAGGCGTGAGGGGAGAAAAATAGAACCTAAAGCAGATTACTCCCAAAAGCAGACCTAATAATCTGTGAAAGTTTCATTGCAAACGGTGCAGCCGTTTTTGCGTGAAAGACGGAAAGACAGACAGACAGACAGAGAAATTTTTTAAAAACGTTAAATTCTTCTTAGTTCTTGCTAAAATGAAGCAAAAAACTTATTTATAGCCATTTCTATACAAATCACAGACAGACACTACAATTATATTTATATAGATACAGTGCCACAACTTGGACTTGGCCGATTAGCCAACAACAAATTATGAGGAAAAATTAACCAACTCCACTTTATTTGTTAAACCAGCTGGCTGTGAAGTAATAATGCAAATTTTTGAAAATAACAACTGCGTTGAATCGGTAAACTTGAATTTCTGCGAAAACATAATTGAATGAATCGAAATTCGGAAAACAGATCAAGTTGCCGGTGTTTCGGTAGAAGCAAAAAAAACAAAAATCAGACAAAAAAAATTATATTAATTTTAAACAATAAAATATATACACAAATTAATAAATTAAATTTATTTCTTTAAAAACTAGATACCTTTAAAAACGAATAACATTTCGGTTTTTACGTGATGAAACATTCGAATTGTGATTATTGACAGTCAATTGCAGAATTTCCAAGTTCCAAGATCGTCGTTCGTTGTGTTCTGTATAGAAAAACTGTTGTTAAAGAAAAAATTAAAAAACTTTTGTGTTAACTTGAATTCGGTAAGTTGTTATTATTTTGTTTATTTCATCAGGACGTTAAAGTTTAATTCTCAATTTTAAATATCCTTAGGTAGTAACAAAGTGACGAAGAGTTCATTTCAATTTATTTCATCGCAGGAGTGGTTTCAGTGGTAAGAAGCAATGCTAGTAAACCATTTGTTTTTAAAAAAAATTAATTTATACGTCAATGCTAAATATTAAAAATATCCAAAATAAAATTTATAGCGTAATATCCAAAATAAAATTTATAGCGTCCATAAACGCCCCTATGCTAACTCCTCCAACCATATCAATAGGTATACCAGCCTCTTGCATGGCTTTAATCATGCCATATGCTCCTCACCAAGTACTTGGTGAGCAGTACTGCCAACCGAAGTACCCATAAGCCAACGAAGCCAATCGGGAAAAATCCGAATGCATATATTCGGCTCCGACATCAGAACACGACCATAAAGATCGTTCTGGAAAAAAAAATCGATAAATTTCAGTGCATTTTTTGGAAACTAGGATTGCTCTAGTATAAAGATTGCATGTTATAATTTTTATTCAATTTCTAAATGATGACTTGTTTTATATCACCGATGACACATCAATAATTGGGCCCGACTGTACAATGAACAGACTGTTTCCAGGATCAGCTAAAAAAAAACGAAATAAGGCATTAGAAATATTTGCTGGCAAAGAAAATATTTCATACTTATTTTCAACAGCAGTTGATTCGCTTCCAAATTATTGAAACATGAGACTATGAAACAGAATAAAAGAAATTCAATCTGCAAAGTATGAAACAGAATAATAGAAATTCAATATGCAATTAAAAAAAAAAGCTTACTACAATATATTTCAAATTATGCTAAAACTAAGTTTGCATTAGTCGGGATTTATCAGTTCACCAGTCCTATTTATATCAAAGCTAAAAAGTGCTCCAAAAACAAGTGAAAATGGAAAATCATGGCTCAAAACCGAAAAACATATTAACAAACAGGATACGAGAACAGGGTGGTATAGAAATGGCGAGCGTTCGTGAAAGAGGGCACAGTCGAAATTCGGGTCCGAGTTAGTCGTGCGACATGTTGCGAGCGAAAAGTGCTTAAGAAATTTTCAAAAGTGAATAATGAAGTTAGTATTTCGTAAATTGAAAGTTGACTTAGTTTTAATTTACTTGAAATCCGGCAACCCCGAGCACATTTCAACACTCAATTTACACATTCCTTAAGTTATGTTTTCTTGAAATTAGAAAAGATAATATTAATTCAAATATTGCTAATTTATGTGTGCTAGGATTGGGGTTCGGGTTGACTGGATTGATTAAGTTCACATTCGGTTCGGTTCAGTTCGAAGCCCTGCTTTACCACAAATTGACGAAATTTGATTTCTAAAATGCTACACTTTCCTTTTTTACGAATTCATGTCCTTAATATATTTAATTCCTTTTTCTCCTTCAATGGGACCGCAGTGCAAATCGAATCGTGGAATACATTGCATTAAATGTATCACATTTAATTTTTTCCATGTTGACATTGAGGTGCGGACACTTTTTATTAAATCACCAATCAATCGCACTGGATCCACCCAAAATATGATCAAGCTGTCGATTGGTGATTGATCAAAACCAGTCACATTCGAAGGTTACGCGATATCAACGTTTCATCGTTTCTTGTATAGGATGATTATTTCTCTTGTGTAATCGAAACGTATCGTTTTCGTGTGAATTAGCAGAATTTTGTGTTAAAAAATTGTACTATTAAAAAAAATAAAAAAAAAATACAAAACTTCTTATTCGTTGTGAATGTGATTACAAAAGTGTGATTTTGAAAAAATTAAAAAAATTCTGTAGTGATTGGAATTCGGTAAGTTTTTATTATTGCATTATTATTTATTATTGTAGAGAATATTTGGAAGGAAATGTTGTACTAAGTCGTTATGTAAAGGATTTCGAAGATAAAGACCTACCCATGATCGCGCAATTGTGCATATATTTTCAATTCGTCTTTCTCGACGTTCTCGGAAGATATTGCGAATGATGACCGCGCAATCGGGACTCTCGGCTTTCCATTATAGGACACAGCTCCTTAATGCTTTCACTGCACATAATCGGATTGCCTGAAATCGAGAAAAATCACATATCCGTTCCCCATAATTGGAACAGCGCGTCTTCGATACCAGCTCCGATGAAATGGAAACAATCTGATTGTTCGTCATATTGACCAAGCATAGATCGGATCGTGAAAATCTCGATCCAGTTTTGTTAGATTGTTGTATGACACATTCAATTGTTTCAAGGCGGGGGGATTAGTCTGTGAAGCGGAGTATATTGTATAAGAAGATTTCAAATAATGAGGACATCAATAACTTGCCGTGGACGTTTCCCCCAGAGTCAGCAATTGGTTATGCGACAAATCAAGCAATTCCGAGCTTTCCAATCCGATAAAGTCAACCGGGAGGATCTCCCTTTCGATTTGCTTGTACGTTAACGTTCGTAATTTATTCAGGCCCATCAGAGCTCCATCAAGTGTTTCCAGCTCGTTATTATTGGGCCGCAAATCGATCAGGAACGTATCGGGTTCGACCTGATTTTCCATTCGTCCTGTGAGCCTTTTCATATTATTATTCGAGTTATCGGACGATTTCAAATAGCGCAATCCACGAATTTCATTGATCGGGGAACTACCTCCTCGGGCATCTGGAAATTTAATAATGATAATGGCGCACAACAATCGCATCGAAAAGTTGCCGCAAAGCCTGAAAGATTTGACGAAATTGAATGCTTTTGGGCGGTATGAATAATCGTATCGAATATTTGGCCGAGGATGAATTCCAGGATGCCGATCTGATGGAAGACCTGGATTTGGCCTATAACAATTTGAAATCGTTGAACAAATCATTGTAGCCGCTGGCCAAGCTCCAGCATGCCAACTTCTCCTTTAACGGTACGGCGGTAATTCGTCTTCCAGCCATGTTAGATTGTTCATATTTATAAAGAGTAAATTCAGCTCATTCAGATCATGCAAAGTTCCATTCAAATTTTCGATTTGATTTCTTCCGACATGCCGAGAAATCAGATTGGGCGGAAACGAACCTCTATCCATCCGCATAATTTGATTTAATACCAGTATTACATGTTGAACATTCGGTATACCTTTGAAATCGTCCTGATTGACGAATTTTATTCGTCCTCGACCCAAGTCCAATGTTTGGACCTTTGGAAGATGATTTAAGACATGTTCCGGAATCTCTTCAAGTTCATTTTCTGCTAAACTCAGAAATTCGATATCGGATAAGCCGCGAAAAGGTAACTCTGGCACTGATCTTGAAAGAAATGGAAAAAAATTTAAAATTAAAAAATATGAAAATAAGAATCGACTTTAACCTAAAGTTCGTGTTCTTTCTCACATAGCTGCCAGCTCTAAGTAAAATGAACTGCCAACAAGTCGGGCGAAACTTTATTATTCTTGGGACAAGTTGTGTATGAGTGCAAAGTCAATATGCAGGTTAGAATGGTTAGGGAAGGCTAAGTGCAAGCGGGTTCTTGGGCAGGACTGTTAACAATATTTCATTCGTTTCTGTAAGTTTGGGTTTTTATGAGGGGAGGAGTAGGGGTAATAGTAAGAGTGGGTGGATGTTAATAGCTTTTGAATTAATTGCTTGAATCACGTCCAATATTCTCTGTATAGAATGTGTTTCATAGACGAAGTTGCATAGAATTTTCATAAAATTCGGTGAATTTTACATTCATGAAACCGAACATTTGTGTGGGAGGGGGTAGAGGAGGTAAGGGAATCGTAAAATTTGATATGTACTTTTATTTCGTCCATCCATCTCATAGCATATCACAGGTCTTGCGATCGTCTTATATTCATGATTAAGTTTTGTTTTCCTGTGTATGTTCTTGTTTTCATTTATTGGAAGTACCGAATAATACGTCTTGTTTGCCATAATTATTCTTCTTTTGATTTCGATGGGTTCGCTTCCACCCTTCGATAGGTTCGCCCCGAGATATATAAAGTTGTCTACGTTTTCTATGTTATAGTCTCCTACTATAACATTTTGTTTGATTGTCTTTTTCCTAGTTTGTGGCAAAATTTTTGTTTCATTTTCATTAATACGTAGTTCAACTTCCCTTGATACCGAGTCAAGGTTTACAAATACCTCTTTAGCACTCTCCAGAGATCTTGCAAGGATGTCTGTATCGTCGGCATATGCTACGAGTTGAGTAGATTTGAAGCATAGTGTTTCCTTGGTGTCAACGGGAAGTTTCTAAACTACATATTCGAGTGTCTACGCCTCCTACAATGGCACTACAGCCAAAATCGGACCTTAGCTTGCGGACCTTCAGGCTCCTTATCATTCTCATTATTTATTGTGGAAGGGTTGTTAGCTCTTCGCCCAACCCTCTATCTACGAATTGATAATTTTCGTAGGTTCAGGAGACCCGGGTATACCCAAGAAAGCGGTGTGCTGGAATCATGCGTCGACTGGGATTTGAACTCACGACATTCGCATTCTAGACCAACACGTGGGTAGCGTGTTGGTTGGGTAAGCTACACCCTAGCTGTCAAGTTGAAAAGGATTGGTGCGAGGCTGTCACCTTCTTTAAGACCGTTGTCAGTTTTAAAACTGGAAGTCAGATCATTTTCTACTCTGACTTGTGACAAAGACTCAGTCATTGTCATTCTTGTCAGTCGGACCAGTTTCGGTGGGACTTCAAACTTCAACATGATTTTATACAGTACGCGCCTATCGATACTGTCATGTGCTGGTTTGAAGTCAACAAATAACTGGTGCACATCAATATTACATTTCCAGCGCCTGTTTGACTGAGAATAAAATACTGCAACTAGAAGCGTGCGCAAAATTTGAAATTGATAGCTCTTAATAGTTAGGTGATGATTGATTTCTTAAAAATGGTGGGAAAATAATTTTGTATGGGAGGGGGTAGAAGTTTTGAAGGTATTCGACCAGTTAATATCTCATACTCCCAGGATTTTTTTTTTAAATGCATTTCGCAAAGTTTCTACTTCAACACAACTGCGATACTCTAGATGAAAGAGAAATTTGCTCTTAAGAAATTTTGTATGGAGAGTGGTAGAAGGAGCGGAACTAATTTTTTCACATCATGATGGAATTGCTATCAAAATGTCTTATACAAAATTTAAGCTTTAAAAATTTGACAGGTTTTGAGAAATTAGTGTATTAAATTTAGTGAAACTGTGCAGTTTGTATGAGAGGTGGTAAAAGGAGTGGGGAGTTCTTAGTGAGTATACGAAAGCATTGTACAAGGTTTTATCAAGCTGGGAATATTCATATGTAGGGGGCATGGAACTGAATATTGTTTTACTCAGACAGGGGTCTAGGACCGTCAACTTTCATGCATTTTATCGTATATTCTTCGGAATAGTGACATTTTTATAGCAGGTGCTAGAAGAGATTGTGGTACCAATTAATATCCCAGACATTTAGAATGTTAATATACAAACCAGTACTAAGCACTAACATATTTTTTATTCATGATAATTTAAATTATTTTTTAGTTTGTGCAAAGGAAAGGGTATCTTTTTATCTGTCCAGGTGAGGAGGGTACAAGGTCAGGTCATAATCCAAAGTATTTACTTTTTATACCCTAGATGAAATCTGAGAGTATATTGTGTTTGCCTTACCGTTTGTAACGCTAAGAAATAATGCTCGCACAGAGTCGCCAACGGTACAGAAATATTTGCTGTCGCTCAAGAACTTCGATTCCGAGTTGCTGTCTGTCGGTCTGTCCGTCCGTCTGTCCGTCCGTCTGTCCGTCTGTCTACAGCATAACTCTCGAAAGCTTTGATCTATAGTGCTAAAAATTTGTGTGTGTAATTTTTAGCAAAAAAGGAACTTTAAGTTCGTGAACGGGCCAAATCGCTCCACCCCTTCTACCCCCTCCCATACAAAATGACACAAATGCGCAATCTAACAATATACCTCAACAATATAGCTATAACAATATAGCTATGGGATACGGCAGGTTTCAATTTGTGCTCCGGATAAATGTACATAACTTTGAGGAAAAATGTTAACATTATTTTATTACTTTCGACTCTTCCTTTTGATTTGATTCTTAAATTTATTTCACCTTTTCATTTAGACTCTTCAAAATTTTTATAGGTAATATGCATAAATAATAGCCTAGAAAAATTGATAAAATTGTATGGTAGGGGGTGAAAGGGGTGAAGCTAATCTGTTAATTTTTATGAATCATACTAATAATTCTAAATAAATATTTAGTACATAATTTCAATTTATGTACTGAGTAAATTGGGTTATAGTATTTCAACAAAAAGATCAGTTTGTGTGGGAGGTGGTAGGAGTGAGGCGATGCAAATCGACGGATTGATTGAGGTAGAAGGGGTGGAGCGGTTTGGCCCGTTCACGAACTTGTTCTTACTTTTTTTCAAAAGCTCAAAAACCACATGTACACAATTTGCA
Organism: Chorisops tibialis; assembly: GCA_963669355.1. Taxonomy (NCBI): domain Eukaryota; kingdom Metazoa; phylum Arthropoda; class Insecta; order Diptera; family Stratiomyidae; genus Chorisops; species Chorisops tibialis. The sequence goes on along the minus strand of OY770263.1, from coordinate 160,804,322 downwards.
CTTTCTAGCTCAACGCGTTCTGGAGCTAGAGAAGACACGGGCAGACGGACATCCGGTTTTGAGATTTTCGACCGGAACTAGAGGGGTTCCCCTTTTGTACTGAAGCACAGCTCTGTCGAGGTGGTAAGGATATTGGTGTTGGGGGAATTAAAGGGGATAGAGACGGAAATGGATATGAATATTTCTCTTGAATTGGTGAATGTTGTATTCTTGCGAGAATGCTGAGATGGGCAGCGAGTTCCATATTCGAACACTCCGGCTTAAGAGCAAATCTCGAACTTTTACAGTGCGTCCGAAGGGGGGGGGGGGGTTGTTCAGAGAATACTTATGAGCGCGCGAAGCCATAGATAGGTTTGAGAGAATACTTATGATCGCGTGAATCAGTTCGAGTATGTAGTTGCTTGGTGGGTAATACAATTTTTTTTTTTTTGTGTATAATACAATTGGTTTAAAAGGTATTGAGGTCATTTATCTCTATTTTATTTTCAAGTTGTAAATGGATAACGAAATTTCTTTTATTTCTTTTCAGTTTGATCAACTAAATACAGCCCCGTACAATTGACAGCAATTATCAGATTATTGCTAACGAGTTTCGGTCCACCGACTTTTACAGCTTCGAAGAAAATCGCGAAAACATCATTGGCCAATTAATTTGTGCGAAAATTGCTATATCCTCCTTTGCACATTTCCTTGGCATTTCATTTTTAACATAATCGTGATTTTCAAATGCCTCCATCACCAATTTCTCCCATTTCAGCAGTGCCTTTTCCCCGGGAGCTAGAAGATCTTTCGGAATGTAATTCGGTATGGATTGGCGCAGTATCTGCAGAAATACCAGACCTTAAGTAGAACTTTAAGTTTAAGTGGAAGTTGTGGCACCATGATCTACGTAGTATTGGAGAAGTGCAATAATAATAATGTCCTTATCGGTCTTACATCGATACTCTCCGAAATTTATACCTCGTGTTATCTACAGATATAAAATGATTAAATTTGGTAAAATTTATGGAACCAAACTTCAAATACTTGTCGATAGATTAGATTAGTGGCTAAGTCATCTTCGGCTGGATTGTGCCATGGTGCAAATATTTCCTTTCGCAAATACAATTTCCAAGGAGCTCTACGATTGTTCAATCCTTGCTCCTTTGCATATTGCTCACAATTCGAAATCGCATCCATGATATGCTCGCGACCATTACCCAAAGACATAACTGTATCCAGTAAAGAGATGAAAATCGAGAATCCGAAAACATCCCTCAGCCCAATATTTTGGGCTAGTTGAGCTACTGCTTCCCGTGCTGTCGATGCGGAGTCAACTTGTAGCTTCTTCTCGCTCCCATCCATAAACATCCATAGTTATGGGGGTCTTGGTTCGTGTTGTATGCAGTTCTAGCCAAGATGGAGGTTGAGTACTAAGTCCATTCTGAAATATCCATTCGAAACTATTAACTCAACATAAAGAAATATTTGCGTTAAATTTGATTACCTTCAAGGTTCGATCCATGCGATTCTCACAGTACGTGCATAAAGTTGGGAACCAGATCTGATAAAACATCTCAAATACAATTGAAACTTTTCCGATGGAGGAAAACATCCCAAACAGAGTGAAAGTAGAATCCATCCTTTCGCGTATGAAGTATGATTTGGATTGGTTAACAGCTTACAAATTTGACAGAATATTTCATCCCTATAAGAAGAAATAATTGAGCCGGACAAAAATTAATTATCGTAGTATTCATACCGTAATTCCGGACGAAGAATTCCATGTCCAATAACGAAATGTAGCTTCTCCAAATTCGAGCTTCGAATGCTCAACCAATGCTGGTAGTATTCCATTTCTTCACTATTGTCCAAAGCTTTTCGAAGAATCTCCGGAAGTTTAGTTTTTCTCTTAAGCGTTTTTCGTACAAGACGCTGCTGTTCGTCACCGCCACCGAATGATTTGAAGACATCTTGGAATTCATTGCTTTAAACAACACCTCTACTCAAACTTTCGGTCAAACGTTGCATTACTGGCAAATTGGACGGTCCTTCATCTTCGTCATGCTGTTCGTATTTTGCTTCAGCTATATCTCCCATGAATCGAAGAATTGTAATCCAGATTGACTAAATAGTTTCGAAATTTAAAAATCTAATAATAATTACGTGGTGAAGAACATACCTGTAATGAGATTTCATCCATGGGAGGTGGATGTCCCAGGAGCGATGCTTTCAACGGACGTTTACTATATTGGGGAGATACATTACCTACGAAATATGTTACGACGGGTAACACTGCCTTGCAAATCTTCTGAGTAGCCGCCTGACAGTTGATTTTATGTGCAGGACCTATGCCCGGGTTAATTGACTGTATCGTTGTACGAAATCGTTATACTGTGATTAAAAAGTGCAGTTTATCCCTTTTACCTATCCTTGGGTATCTTTTTAATACATCGCTTCGTAGTGGAGTTTTTCCTATGTCATGGAAATACTCAACTATAATGCCCTTACTTAAGTCTGGTAAAAGAGACAATGTAACTAATTATAGGCCTATAGCGAATCTTCCATGTGTTGCTAAGCTATTTGAATCCATTGTGTGTGATGTAATATATTTCCATTCCAAGTCGATTATTGGATCATTCCAGCATGGCTTTGTCAAAGGCAGATCTACTGTAACTAATCTTATGGAATTTTCGAACTTCTGTCTTTCTGCTATCGAAAACGGGCAGCAGGTCGATTGCCTATACACTGACTTCAGTAAAGCCTTTGACAAAATTGACCATAACATTCTTGTGCATAAACTCCGCCTGCTTGGTTTTCCTGATATTTTCGTCCTTTGGATTAAGTCTTATCTTAGTGATCGCATTCAGAAAGTATACTTTCGTGGAGCCTTATCTTCTGAAATATATAATACTTCTGGTGTTGTAAATTACAACTGTAGAGGGTTGGAAAGAGGGGGGGGTGGTTCTTTGCCGTCGAGCTGTTTTCACAGCATCCAAATGCGACGGATTTTTTTGTGTTACGTGTTCGTGCGCGGCTACCCTAAGGCCGCCAAATCCGCACCGTAACTGTGTTGTTTCATACTTACTTATTTTTTCCAATTAAAAAGACGATTTTCTTGATGTACAATTATTTATTGACGGCACTTTTTTACTTCTGTCCTACTTCCAATTTAGTTGAATTCAGTCCGTTGCCTGAGCATAAAAAGCCGACTGATCTACTTATTTTACCTACTTAAATACTGCATTTTGCCCTACGCGGCAAAATGCGTTTACAAATTACTTAACTAATGTTATGCTTACCTACTACGATATTGCAACCCGCAACCTCGAATCCGCGTTTCATATCGGGAAGTCAGTCATACATTTTTAGTTATCTAATTTGATAACTGACTTACTTCTTAGCCGACTTTCGAAGCCATGCCGGCAGTAAAACACCTAAGTTGCAATGTTTATTACATACAACGTGCTAGGCGCCACACGACAGGTGTGTGTTTACTCAGCGACATTGACCCCGAGGCCGGCGCAAAGCTGGTGTTACGAATGAAATTGCGTCGTTGCAGTCTTGTAGTGATTTATATTTATTGTCTTATAACTATATTAATTATTAACGGATTATCCAACTGGATTAAGTTATAATCCGATTACACAGTTGGATTATCCGTTATATAACACTGGCGTTCCGCAAGGTAGCCATCTGGGTCCACTTCTATTCCTTCTCTTTATTAATGACGTGAGTTCGTTTATCTCTAACTCGAACATTCTTCTCTATGCCGATGATGCGAAAATCTTTAAGATTATCTCCAGCAGCAATGATTGTCTATTATTGCAAAGTGATATCTTGCGTTTTCATGACTGGTGCTTACTTAACAATTTTCATCTCAACATTAATAAGTGCACTGCTGTTTCGTATTCTAAGAAGAGAATATCAATGAATTTTGACTATGTTGTAGATGGATGCTCTTTACTTCGTTCTGATAAAGTACGTGATTTGGACGTACTATTCAACTGTAATTTTACCTTTGATGATCACGTGAATCACATTGCTGTAAAGCGAACGCTATCCTCGGTTTTGTTAGGAGGCAATCGAAAGAATTCAATGATTTCTTTACAACGAAAATGTTGTATTGTGCATTTGTCCGATCTATTCTAGAATATGCTAGTCCTATCTGGTCACCATTTTATTCCATTCACATAGATAGGATCGAAGCAGTTCAGCGTCGGTTCTTAAGGTTTGTCCTTCAGGGCCTTCCCTGGTCCGATCCACTCAGGTTACCGCCATATGTTGATCGTTTAAATCTGCTGTCTATGGATTCCCTTGAGAAACGGCGTATACATGCCAGAGTTGTTTTTGGTTTTAAAGTAATTACAGGTATAATTGACTCTGACAAATTGTTGTCTATGATTAATTTCAATGTTCCATATCGCCCTTTACGAAATTATGAGCTTTGTAGAATTCCGCAGCATCGCACAAACTACGGGTTTTATGAACCAGTTTCATTCATGTTAAGAGATTTCAATAACTTCTTCTCGCAATTGGATTTTCACATAAGTGTCCCACAAGTAAAAAGTCAGCTTTCTTGATGTTCATAATGTTTGATTTTGTATAAAGTTTAAATTTCTGTGTACCTAATTCTGTTTAATTGTTATTAATTAATTATATTATTAATTTATATTATTATAACTGTTGTTAAATGTAGTCATCAATTTTTTGATGAATAAATTATTATTATTATTATTATTATTATTACTAATATCGGATAGGATAGCCAGCCTGTCGGATTTCCTTAGTTTCCATCATACCGGAATAGCGCAATTGTCGAACGCAGAGTCCTTCATCGAATTGCTATAAGAGATTATTATTGAAATAAGAAAAAGGAAAAAAAATATGATGGAGACTTACGTTTGCCTGCTTGGTTTCGTTGGGTTTGATGCATCTGATGAAGAATGGGTGACACGCTGAGAGAGTCTTCATAAGGGAATCAAGAGAGTTACGAAATTGTACTGAAAGTGTAACTGATTTTTTGGTGGTATCTTTAAGACCTTCCGGCTGAAATAAATCTACGAGGTATCTATTGGTCGATTGCGATATCATGTCTTTCAAATCTAAGCTGAAAGAGTCGCGATTTTTCTCCAAGAATCCTTTAAAATAAATTATTTAACTTAATTGATGAAAAATTATTAACAATATAAAAATCTACCGTTTGGATTATAATAAACGACTCCAGCATAATGTTTTATGCCAAAATGAGATGTTTGTGATGATTTCGGTTTCAGGTAAATCGTTCTTTTGCCATGAGTGATGCGAAGTTTGTCCAATAAAGTAAAATCGGTACCTAAAGGAATTGTTTTTGAATTTTGGAAATTTTATTGATTCGAAATCGAAATTTCTTTCAATATTATAAAATCTGATTCTCAAAAATTTTGTAATTATTTTCAATTTTTTTTTTACGGAATGACCTGTGTTATAGGCAATTTCGGCCTTTATGTGCAATGGACAAACACAGTTATGGAGGGAAGGAAAGGGATCAGAAAGGTACAATAATATTGGTAGTCGTAAATAGCTACTTTTTCGAGTTAAAATTGTTTGCGATTTTTTTACAAAGCTATAAATGGCAAACCTTTGTCTTAGCGAAGGTGGTGCATACCTCTAGGAAACTTAGACTCTTTATCAATTAACGACATAATATTAACCGGTTTCACACCAATAATATTCAAAATTTGTTGATTATCCACATATTCAATAACTTTCCAATCGATAGCTTCACTTTCATATTGCTCTTGCTCCAACTGAAGTACGCAAAAAATACGATTAGTCCTTAAGCTATTTTCAAATTATAATTCCAATCTTTCTCCTACCTTAAAAATATGCTGTACGAAAAACTGCTGCAAGTTCTCATTCTGTGATCATTTCATCATCTTGCTCCATTGCTTTTTCTTCATCTTTGGAAAGCTCCTCACTTTTGGATTGATCTTCAATTTTGGAACGATCTTCATTCTTGCAATCGTTTTTGAGCTGATCCTTATTTTTGGAATCATTTTCACTCTTGGAATTGTCCTCATTTTTCGATAGTTCACTGTCCTCAAGCTTACTTAAAGGATTCCGAAAAAATTCACTGGAGTGAACATTTTTTTTTTTAATCGAGTAGGTTGCTTATACAGGGTGTTTGGTACTCCGTGTGTAACCTTGTAAGGGATTATTCCTAGATATATTAGAAGAAAATTATTGTTCTACGGAGATGGTCAATTTTCAATATCCGCGGAGATACAGGGTGATCAAGAAAAGTGTTTCGGACCTGTACCCTCACTCAAAACGCTATATCTTGAAAACTAATAGTCACAATTCAAAGTGTTATAGCTTGTTTTTTAGGGAGTCGAATTACCTTTCATGTGGTGTAATAGTCCGTATTGTAACTGTACCCAATTCTGAGATATTTACTTCAGAATTCAAATTTCTGCTACTATAACCCTCGAAAATCTGGGATCAATGTAGTTTTTCTCAAAAAAACGCATTATAAAAATGTCATTTTAATGTTATTTTTTTATGTGCCATATTATTGCCTACAAAAGATGCACACATACTTATGACTTAGGTTTTCCCGTTTTCTAGGTAATAAGTGAAAATACTTATGGATTAAAAATTAAATACGCCATAAAGTAACACTCGTTCTAAAAAAACTACCCGAAATGTTGTTAAACTGAAATATTCTTTGTGTCCTTTGATTACTATTTAAATTATTGAGGAATGTCCTTTAATTAGTATTAAATTATCGAGGAATTGAATTAAATTAAAATGAGTTTCAACACAACTAGGTTCAGCACTTTCCCTTTTTTAATGGTGTACCTAACAAAATGAAAAGCGTATAAAAGCAAATCTTACTACATATTTTTACCAGTTTTAGTTACATTGTTAAAAGTAGAAGGTGTCACTAAAATTTAGAAAATAATTTTGAAATGCCTGAGTACTCGAATGAAGAATATGCAGACATAATTTTCATTTAAGGGGAGTGTCAGGGAAATACACGAGCGGCGCGATCTTCGTATCATCAGAGATTTCCTAATCGTCGGATACCTTACAGGAGAGTATTCTAAGAAGTTTACAGAAGGATTCGGGAAACAGGCAGCGTTAGGACAAGCAGAATAAATGCAAAACCTGCGCCGATAATCGCTGTTCCAACCGATGAAGGAATACTACATGCAGTTCAAAATAATCCATCAATCAGTATCCGACGCTTGGCATTGCAGTTAAACGTCTCTACGTGGAAAGTTTGAAGTGTCCTAAAAGCAGAGCATTTGCATCCCTACCACCACACACTGGTGCAGGAGCTGTTACCCATTGATTTGCCCAAAAGGATGGAGTTTTGCAATTGGCTCCTTGAACGACAACTCAGTGACGAGAATTTTTTGAACAATATTCTTTGGACGGATGAGTCTCAATTCACCAGGGACGGTATCGCAAACTACCACAACTTACACACATGAGCTGAGAGCAATCCACATACAAGAAGAGAGGCATCATTTCAGCACAGATTCAGTGTCAATTTATGGGCAGGTGTGATTGGCAACGATTTTATTGGTCCTATTAGGCTTCCGCCTACCCTAAATAGTTCCAATTACTTGCAGTTTTTGACAAATGATCTACAAGAGTTATTGGATGATATGCCACTGCAACGATTGGCTTCCATGTTTTACCAACACGATGGTGCTCCAGCTCATTACGGCCGACAGATCAGAGATTGGTTAAATTCCAATTATAGCAATCGCTGGATCGGTAGAAATGGACCGATACACTGGCCTGCAAGATCCCCTGATTTAACTATTATGGATTTCTTTGTATGGGGACGGATGAAGGACCTTGTCTACGCAACGGAAGTAGTAACGTTGCAGGATCTAAACACCAGAATCGATGCGGCAGCAACAGAAGTAAGGCAGCAGTTGAGGAGTATGAACACAAAGAGAACACTGGCAAAACGAGCTTTAGCGTGCATTCAAAATGAAGGTAGCCATTTTGAACATTTATTGTAATTAAGGAAATTTGAAATAAACCGTAAAAACCATTCTTAAGTTCTTTTAGTTCAAGCGGAGAGTGTTGATCAACCTATTCTTGCTTTTTTGACAAAAGTGCTAAATTATTGGAATGATAATTTCTTCTAAACTATAAAACTTATGCAATGCAAGTGTATGCGTCTTTTGTAGGCAATAATATGACACAAAAGAAAACAACAATAAAATGACATTTTTATAATGGGTTTTTTAGAGAAAAACTACATTGATCTTAGAATTTTGACGGTCAAACTGTCAAAAATTTGTGTTCTGAAGCAAATATCTCAGAATTGGATACAGTTACAATGCGGACTATTACATCAAATGAAAGGTAATTTGATTCCCTAAAAAACAATTTATAACACTTTGAATTGTGATTATTAGTTTTCAAGATATAGCGTTTTGAGTGAGTGAGGGTACAGGTCCGAAGGACTTTTCTTGATCACCCTGTATCTCCGTGGATATTGAAAATTGACCATCTCCGTAGAACAATTTTTTGCTCAAAATATATCCAGGAATAACCCCTTACAAGGTTATGTACGGAGTACCAAACACCCTGTATAAAAAAAGAAGATTTTTTGTTAGTCACTTTCAATTTGAATTTCATCAAGTTGATTGAATTACAAAAAAAGATACTAATTTTTTCCAGTTTTTAATTTGAATTTCATCGAGTTGTGCTCAAACACTTTTGGATCTAATTATGGAGCTATTCGCGATTTTTGAGGCGATCAATAAAAATGTCACGTTTGTTGATTCCCTGCCAGGCAGTTGCTATAAATACGAATGTCACGAATACAAGAACGAGTTAATATCAAAGATGGACGCGATTACAGCTCTTAAAGTGAAATTAACTGGATTCTTGAAGGAAAATCTCGTTTATTTTGGCTTGCGAGGGAAAATTGAGTCGTTGTCGGTCGAGTGCGATAAGTTGATCGAAAATGTGCACGACATGATTTGCAACTTGGAGTGTTACGAAGATTACGAAACAGAATCAACAACATGTGCCTATTAATCCCCCAGATCGAGCCCAAGAAGAACAGTTACAGGATTTGAATACATTTCAGGAAGATCTTAACTTATCAGCAGTATCAAATCAACAGCAACAACGGAACATAGACGCAGTCCGACCGCATCGAAATAACACACCGACAAGTTCTCACAATTTATCTCGTCGTGGCAGAAATGAACGTGGCTGCCGGCGAGAAGCTGCGGGCGCAGCCGAAATGTCAAAACTACCAGATGGAAAACATATAATTGGTCTCATCGTGAACTTAATTGCATGCCAGTAGCCGGAGTTACTTCGACGTCGTTTTTTGAAGTTTATCCGGCTGCCCGAAATAATCGCTACGCTTGCAGACGAAAAAGTCATGTTGTACTGCAAGACGCAGTACGAAAATTGGCTTGAAAATACAGAAAACCACGCTCAATACCACATAACTGAATGTGGGAGCGTTGGAGGGTGACCAAAGGACTTGCAAAACATCTTTGAGAACATAGAGAGACACTTGGTTGAATTCAATTATGCTGGTCCTGCAGACGACTTAGCAATTAAAAAGGCATTCCGAGCTCGTGAACAACGCGCATATTTAAATAATTGCGCCGCTGATTCCGATCGCCGGAGAATCCAGATATTGCAGGAGCGCTCTATTTCATACGCAGATTTCCTGGAACAAGAGATGCCACTAATAGTCAAAAACAAAAACATTCGAATCATCCCTTCCTTAATAGATGGGTTTGTGCCTGCCCAGAGGAAGGTGATTGCAAAATGCTCGCACTTGGGACCTGGCGAGCAACTGGAAGTTGATGTAATGGCTACGTCGACGGCATGCAGTCGAAAGGCAAACAAAATGCGTCAGGTCATAATGAACATGGCGATGTCGCATCCAGGTTCAAATCGAATCTGCCTCCTACAAAGTGTTGGGGCGTTTGGTTCTGGACATTCTGGTAGTAAGGGAGCAGGAACGCCGCACTACTCGAGAGTGAAGTTATCACCGATGTTCCGCGTAATTTTCAAAGCTAGCGACGATCCGCTGCTTGATTACGAAGGTGGAATCGTGCCCGCAGCATATCGACCAATAATACCGATGGTCGTGGTGAACGGTGTTAGAAATACCGGGCTGGGGTGGAGTACCAACACCTTGAACTATAAGCCAAGAGATATAGTTGCAAATATAAAATCGAGGCTTAGCGGAAATTGTCCCGAACCACTGTTACCTGACGGCTATGGCTGCGCTGTCGAAAGGATTTCCGATACTAAATACAAGATTACCGGAAATTACACTGTAATCGAGGGCGATGCGGTCCTTATAAGTGAGTTTCCACGCTTATACAGGACGAACGGCACCACCACGTATATAGAAAAAGTATTGCGGGCGCTAGCCGTTAAAAAAATTTTAACAAGTATACGTGAAGGAGCCAACGGCATCACTGTGAAATTTGCCCACCGGTCCTTGGAAGAGGCTCGTGCAAATGGACACGAGTCTATGAACAAATTCATTGTGAAAACTTTGAAGTTGGAAAGGAATGTATCCGATCAAATCAACGGATTCGACGGAAATAATTCTGTAATTTCATTCAAATCCGTTGATGAATTCATGGATGAATGGGTTCAGCAGCGTCTACGGTTGTACGACGAGCGTCTGGAACATGAAATTGCAAATGTGGTCGCCGCTGTCATGCGGTCAAAAAATCCCGAAGAACATCAATCGTTGAAGTTGCAATTGCAGACGCTAAAAAAAACAATTTCAAAAAGTGTGTGGGCTGCCGAGCTCGACGAACTTTGCAGTTTACTGTAATTTATCTTGTGTGGACACTGATGTTGAAATTTTTGACGTTATTTGAGATACTGAGATAGCTCAGGACGCAAGGCGTAATAGTCCGCTTTCCAAGCGCCAAAGGACGTTATTTGAGATCAAGGCGTCCCCATTGGCTCTACTCTCTATTCGAGATCGCGAAGAAAAAGAACAGTAAGTAGTTTTTGTATTAAAAAAATAAGCAACACATAATTTTATTTAACAAACTAAATTATTCGCCTTAGCTCGCTAGTCACGAAAATAATTAAAAGGTTTGAGAGAGACCGGGTGTAGTTGAATTACATTGCTGTTTTTACTTCTCTGGTTTGATCATGTCGCTGTATGCAACCATTAAGTCCAGTCTAAGCCGCGACCCGTTGAAGATTATTTTGGACTTTCCGCAAAACGATGTCACTGTGAAAACGATTCCGAGGAAAAGCCGCACCGTCGCCGACAAGTCGGCCGTGTGAGTTGAATATTTTGCGAATTAGGAAGCTGACAATTCTCTATGTATGTTTGCACTGCAGCTCCAAACTGGCCTTACACGTGCACTGCTTCACGCGACCGTGGAAGGTCGTGGAATTTTCGCAGCGGCACTATTCCAGCTGTGTTCGTAAGCGCTTCGATAAAGGTGCGATGAGTTTACTTGAAAGACGATAAGGACAAGTATCGTGACAAGGCCAAATCGAATGCGGCTGATTTTTGCGAACGATTGGGAAAGTATAGAATGCCGTTCGCATGGACTGGGGTTTATTTGACAAGCGTCTTTAACGGTGATAACAAGGACAATAAAGACGAGAAGGATCGCGATAGTTTGGGCACGGCTTCCAGTTCAAACAGTTTGGGTAAGTGACGTTGATTGATTTACTGTCTGGAATAAATTATTTTTCCATTACCAGTTCGAAAATCATCGACAAGCAGTTTTGATCAGCTTCGACGTAAGGCGAGCGAAATGGGAACTTTAACAAGGCGCGGATCATTGGAGAGACGACGGAGCGAAAAACGGAGGTCGTGGTCTCCCGATGACTTTGCCCAAAGCATTGGAAATTTTTCTCCCATTAGCATTACAGTTTCCAGTTGTTTCAAACAGGTGAATTTTACAATCGGATTCTTCAACATCTCTTTAAGTCTCGTGTTTTTTTTCAGGAATCCGATAAAATGAAGGACGAAGATCTCTATAAATTCTTACCCGAACTGAAACGTCCTGCAAAACGGCTTGAAAAAATACAAATGTATTCCGGGCTCGATAAAGCTCGAGTTGTCTCCGTGTCCCGAAGAGGTGAAATACGCCCTCACTCCTGAACTGGCCAAAATCAATCCGTATCCAGACGATAAGACGCGCCCGGTTAAGGAATCCTCGAATTCCCATCAAGTGTCATCTACAATCCACACTACACGTACCCAACTTGGTTTCGTTGTTTGGCGTTCCGAATTATGACAAAAATAACATATTTGAATATGACTCTAATAATAGATCCCATGAAAATATCTAATCTGGTGGAATGAATAAGTGGTGCGATGGAATGTTTGAAAACTTGCATGTTTAGGTCCAACAAAATTTTCACAACATCCGCGATACTTCTGAGCGGGAATAATTTTGCGCGGTCGAATTGTTTTGATTTGTTATTTAGACAATTGACTGACAGCTGCGTCAAAAAAGGTCGGTCGGAATTTCCGCATCGCATAAATACCAATATATAATATTCACCGGATTTGGTGAACAATTTTGGACGGAAAAAATATGAAAAATGCGAATTTTCTCGGCCGGTGCGAATTTTCGACACGTGCTTTTGGGCTTTTCAAGGTGTCGCAGCCGAGTCGAAGTTTCTCAAAATTATTGAAATTTTCTTTTAATTTCACCAGTGGCAGCCAAATTGTACAATCCGCGATGCAAAATCGTTGGCAGAATGAATTTCATGTTGCATTTTGGACGGAAAAAATATGAAACTCGTCCGGCAAGAATCCGAGAATTTCAATTGTGTCTAACAAAAATGCCGATTGTGTTTTGTTTTTGATGCTGCTGATTTTATGTTTTCAGTAAATTTATTGTTTGCTCGAAACATTTAAACGGTTGTGCGGCGGCCGCCTTTTAAAAAGGCGATTTTCGTTGCCATGCGGCTTCGGCTTTGTTTATTGGATTTCGAGCGGTGCGAATTTTCGACACGTGCTTTTGGGCTTTTCAAGGTGTCGCAGCCGAGTCGAATGAATGAATCAATGAATCCAATTACCGCTCCGTGGAACCCGTTTTTAGTCGATCGAGGACATAAAACCAAAATCGCCGTGGAGGTAGGTGTACCGATTCAACCAACAGCTGTAAATAAACTGACCGCGCTAATTTTTGGGATAATAATTAAGAACAGTCCTACCTGTTACGACAAATTACGTCGCCTGCAGCACGAGGAACAACAACATCGAAAATTCGGAAGCATTTTCCAGCGGCGATAAAGACGATTTCGACATGGTGCTATCGAAGGGGGAGATTCGAGTTGCTTGGCATCCTTACGGCGAGGAAGAAACTTTGCGTGCGGTGAGTTGGTCCTTTTCGGATTATTTTTTGCGGTTGTGTAACAATGACGATGTGTGCTCGCTGTCAACTCTCAGCTGAGATTTCTAACGGAATAAAATTTTGATTTTTATGCTCCAGATGAAATCTAAGAGTATACTATGTTTCCGTTATCGTTTCTAACGATAAGAGTAATGCTCGCATAGAGTCGCTAATGGTACAGGAATATTTGTTGTCGCCGAAAACATAGATTCCGAGTGACCGTCTGTCTGTCCGTCTGTCCGTCTGTCTGCCTGTCTACAACATAACTCTCGAACGCCTTGAGCGCTGAAATTTCTTTTATGTCATTTTTAGCAAAAAGGAATCTCTAAGGTCGTGGATACTACTACATTCCCCCAAAAAAATTAGTCAAATTCATCTCGCTCCGTCCCTTAAAAATTTCACGAAATTTCAATTAAATCATTTTTCTTGAAAAACTTCAAAACTATTGACTTGAAATTTTTACTAAAGTGTAGTAATGTAAATAGCTTCTTGTTTTGATCCATATACTGCTGCTCCCACCTCCCATACAAATGCATAATTTTGTTAAATGCATTTCATCCATTTCCATTAAAGCTAGGAAAAGAAGAAACGAAACATTTTGCCAGAATTATTCACTTAATAATTGCCGTAAATGCTAAAAACATATCAACTTTGCTCCACTCCTTGTAACCCCTCCCGTAGAAATTTTCTGTATTAGAAATTCAAGAAAAGCATTTCTCCTTTGAACTATCAACCTCAAAATTGGAACAGAGCGTGGTGATGGGGATGTCGATAATGATACTCATAAGTCGTTCCAAAATCTTACAAAACCTTTCACTTTCTCTCTGCCGCCTCCCATGCAAATCCCCCGATTTAAGAAAAACAGAGTCCAATTCCCTTGAAATTTATGAAAGCTACAAACTTTAAATTCAGCGCGAAACATTGCATACAGTTTTCGATATCATATACAAGAATCACAATCTCCCCCCTCTGCTTCCACCACCTCACTATTCACTATTCGAAAGAATTTGACACAACATTCTCCGGTACATTAAACTCTTTCCCATTTCAACTAGAGTATGGCCTGATTTCATAATAATTCTGTTGTTTTCAGAATAGGTCGGCCTGGCTGACCGGACGTTGATGCCGGGCGATGTGGTTCGACGATTGGTCCCGGGTAAGGACACGCAACGCGGCTACTGTCGCGAAATCAGCATGCGGGCCGATGTAAAAGTGATCGGAACGAAGTACGTGGTGAAGAACGTGATGGGTGAACGATTACGCCCCATTCAAATGATACCGCGCGACAATGCCGTCTGTCTGGACTCGTGGGCAGCACAAAGTGCATCAACGAGAAAATTGTGCTAATGTAGGTGGCGTGCAGTTTTCAGTCGTTATCGATTGATCATGTGCTGTTGTTTTTTTTGTGGAGGTCGTCCTGTTGAGGTCCCCGAAGGCGAGTTGCTGCAACTTAAGGATACGAACACCAAGTTTCGGAATGGATTGTTTTCCGAAACAGTTTATTATCTGGGACAGATGGTCACCGGCAGTCTCGAATCGATGGAAAATGTCAAATTGTTGACACCCTCAGCTGTGCTTAAGACGAACAAGAAGGGCAAACTGTTGGCTCGAAAGGTAAGCAGAGTGACTATTATGATAACTCGAAAATTGGAAAGAAAATGTGGTGCGGTGTAATCTTCCTGTAATATTTCACTCTGATCAACGTTACGAAATCTGAAGCTTTTTCTCTTCTCTTCATTGGCATATTAAGACAACAGATTCATAACACTGGGAATGCGGAAAAGGATTTTTTTTTTTTTCGAAATAAAATGTTTGCTCTAAAGTAGAACAAAGAAAGTACCATAGAATATGTACATGTATTTTTACTATTAGGAATATCGGAATCGCCTTTGTCGATTTAGCTCTGAGTCACAGTCATAGTATAACTACACTCTAGTACGGAAATTTGTATCGACCATGAGGAATAGCAATTTTCGTATCTTCAGTAATTACCATTCGTTATGTTAGGGATATTTTTGTAAAAGTAACGTTCAGTACCTTGCTCAATCTCCAAAAAAAGGACCATCGGCTATGCTCAAATTCGCTAGAGATTGCAAGATTTGCTTCCGCTCATCAATTATCAGCAACAACAAAGTCACCTTTATGCCATTAAAATTATTATTAAGCTTATTTCTTGTGTTTATGTTTACTAAATGGCTTGACACTGCGTATTTATTAAAAAAAAATCAACAAATATCGTTAAATTTTGCAATGTTTTTTTTTTTAATTTGTAATTTTCTTGCAATCGATGAAAGCAACATCTGGGAGAAAATTCCGAACAAAGCTGCGCGCGCTCCAAGTAATAAGAAAAACGGTTGATAATGAAATGTTCTGATATAGGGAAATTAGATAATAAAAGTAAATATTTTATCTTAACCCTACACTGCGCAATTTCTAATATTTTTGTGAAAATATATATTTGTTATGTAAATTCTGCATCTATCGGGTGAGTGCAAACGTTCATGCGGAGTTTGAGAGTAAAAGTCACACAGTGATAGGCAAACAAAGTTCTTTATTCAATGAGTACTATGCTTTCCATCGTTTTCTATAATCTGTTTCCAAAGTTCTGGCAGCATACGGATGCCCCGATCATAAAAACTGCGCGGTTTAGATTCGAAGAACGAAGACACGACGTTTTTTAATGCATCCAAAGAATCAAGTTTTTCTCCATTTAAATGATTTTTCAATGACTGGAACAAGTGATAATCAGATGGTGTGATATCAGGAGAATACGGTGAATAAGTTAGAACATCCCATTTCAGGCTGTTCAGTTTGCGAAGCGTCTGACTCGAAACGTCGAGTTTGGTTTGAATGCGGTAGCGTGGAGTTTCTCGCGAAACTTGCATCCAATAGGTTAGCTTTCTCAGCCGTATCAATAACGGTACGGTCGTCATCAACGAGCGGTGGTGTTGATGGAGAGATGCAATTATTGCTGACCGTTTTGACAAAAGACCAGCAAGATCTTAAGCCCTTTGGACTCTGAAGGATCTTCCGCCGAAGTTATTGGTCGTGATCAAATTTAACACGTTTGAGGATAGATTTGGCCGGAATCTCTTTTAACTAGAAGGTATGTAGAGCTTCATACCTTTCAGGATAGAACCATATCTTGTTTGTTTTACGTGACAGCCTGACACTGTCACAAGTCTTAATGCCACGGTTTTCTTGAGCAACACGGAATGTTTAAGACGACTACCATTAACGTTTACATCTACTGAACATAACGATAGTCGTAAGGATGACCAACGTATTACAATGACTGATACCAATCTATCCTTCTTCGTGTGGTCAGCATATACACCATATACACTGGCAAGAGCAAGGCCTATCCAAACCTTTTCCAATCTTAGTCATGGGTACCGGTTGGTACGCAACTCCACGCCGAACAATAGGTTTGCACACCAAGAGAACCGTATGCTGTACATGCACTGCAGTACGGCGATCTAGGTCGTAAATCACAACCCCTATGTGTATTCCGAAGGGATCTCAACCATGGCTGTATTGGTTTGCCCGCACCACGTCGCATCTCAATTTCTATTCCCTCTACCTATGATCATTAGTTGTTCGATTCATTGTTTTCCTCCTAGAAAAGCTCCGATTCGTCACGATGATGAAGGTGAGTCTGGTTTTGTTTTGCGCCCCGATGATCGACGAAGGTCGGCTGATCGGATTCTTCGCATCCCGCTGATGTCCCGTATCCTTGTCAGGCGATTTTCCGTCACACTGAGCGCGTTGTAAACAACCCGCTGACGCGCTTCCGCATGGCGTTTATGCAATTTTGAGAGATGGGTTTATTGTTTTGCGCCTAAAATAAAAGGCACGTTTCGTGGCCTCTGCCACTTTCTTAGAGGTCGTTGATTTCGCATTTCGGAGTGCTCTGGATTGAATTCGGATTACTTTTCTTGCCGGAGGGATGTGGTGGACCCCAGTCTGGTTTTGTCGTATTTTTGCATTTTTCATTGTTGGCCACGTTCTATTCTATCGGCCAAGAGATGGATTTACTATTATTGGTGCGAATGACCTCGGCACGCCAGCCAGAACGAAAAAGGTGCGTACGCGCGAAAATAATGAATTTCGATTTAATTTGAAAGTTCGAACATGAGCTGTGAATCATGTGCGCAGTCTCAGTGGGGTGCGATGCAAATTTAGAGGTCACTTTAGAGCGCACACTTGCATCTGGTGCGATTTTTTTAATTATAAGGGTCTGAAGCGCAATGAGTTCGAAGCAACGGTTTTGTTTCCTTGGGTCTAAGGATGAAAATGCTTTTAAAATAGCTTGCGCAAAAATTGTTCAATGACCTTTGCTAATTAAGATCAAAAATTAAAATTTGTTGATTTTTGAATTTTTTCTCACGCAGGAAGTAAACTCGGGGAGTTTTTTACGCATACATTATTTACATCCCCTTTTAGGGTTAAAGACTGTGATAGGAGTGAGATAAATATTAATCACTTATTTCATGATGTAGGTTTAGATTGTAGGATGGTGCTTTCGTAGAACCACAATGCACTGGGGCCATCTAGGGCCGGTATCCAAATTAGAAATACTTCGTTTATAGCCGCTAGGCGATTCAATTTGTGTGTACAAATGGACATTAGTTTGGACTTGGTCCTGTAGGATTGGAGTGCCAGAAGTGTAGCCCTGCTACCTGATCAGTTACATTAGGGTCAATGCTACTAATCTGATGACACAACAGCACTCGTTGATATTTTCGAGGAAATTTAAATTCAATTTTTAATTTATTTTTTTTCAATTTTTTATTTTTGCATAGCACCGGCTCAATGTAATCAGTGGCGCCACAAATCTCGATTTCCAATTCAGGAATCTTTTTTGGGTTATAAATTAAAAAAAAATCCCAAAGAAAGAAATCCAATGGCATCAAATCGCATGATCTTAGTGGCCAATTCACATCCCTGCGGCGCGAGATAACTCTCCCTTCAAATTTCGACCTCAACAATTCCATCGTTTCGTTCGCTGTGTGGTTGCGACGTCCTGTTGAAAGCACATGTCTTTAAGATCCATTTGAGCAATTCGATGCCAGAAGAAGTTGTTTATCATCATCATCATGGTAACTAACGCCGTTGACGCTGACAGCATTGTCGTCCGCATTCTTGAAGAAAAACAGTCCCAATAACTATTCCTCCAGTCCGAAATATGCACCAAACAGTAACTCGCGGTGGATCCATAGGATATTCAAGGATCACTCTTGGATTCTCAGCTCCTCAAATGCGACATTTCTGCTTGTTGACATAGCCATCAAGTTCTAAATGCGTCCCATCAGAGAAAATGATTGTCTTCGAAAAATCACCATTCACTTGTTGTTGCTCTAAGATCCAATGTGTGAACGGCTTCAACCGTTGTGAAAACTGAATCTTGTAAGTATACAAATGCAGATCTTTAGTTAAAATTCGCTGCAAACTGCTTCGTGAAACTTCGTGAAAGTCTCAATTGCAGAGAACGATGGCAAATCGAAGTATAAGGATTTTGGTCAACAGTCTAACGAATAGCTGCAGTGTTTTCATTAGACCGAGCTTCACAAATACGAACAGGTCTTCTCTGGGTTAAAACTTACCCATTCCCTTCAAACTTCTGGATTGATCGGACCACTGTACGCGAGAAGGCGCGTCACCAGAAAAAGACACGACATTTTCTAACTGTCTCCACAAAACTCTTACCATTTCGGTTGTGGATTTCCACAACTGCATAAATACAGTGATCAGTTTCTTGATAAATCAATTATTACTATTATTGATCGAAAGAATGCTTTGCTTAATGATTTCACTATCCATATCTTCGTTTTTATACTCTAGATGAAATCTGAGAGTATTATAAGTTTGCTCTAAAGTTTGTAACGCCAAGAAATAAGGCTCGGAGAAAAAAATGAATGATACAGAAGTTAATATTATCACTCAAAAATCTCAAAACCGGATGTCCGTCCGTCCGTCCGTCCGTCTGTGCGCGCTCTAGCTTGAGAACGCGTTGAGCTAGATAGTTCAAATTTTGTACACGTCCTTTTTGACAAAAAAGTAAGGTCAAGTTCGTGAACGGGCCAAATCGCTCCACCCCTTCTACCCCCTCCCATACAAAATGACACAATTGCGCAATTTGACAATAAACGGATTTGCACGAAAAGTATAAAAGCTATTGGCCTGAAATTTGGAATATGTTACTTTTATGATAATATCAATCTACCGTATAAAAATTATGCGTATCCTCCCCCTCCTTCTACCACCTCCCATACAAACTGTACTTGTCATGAATTACTCTAAGCCAATTTACTCATTGCGTATACAATTTAGAGAGCTGAAATTGTGCACCAAATATTTATTTGAAATTGTTAGTAAGCCCAAAAAAATTTAGACTATTAGGTTCACCCCTTCTACCCCCTCCCATACAAAATGACACAATTTCGTAATTTGACAATAAACGGATTTACTCGAAAAGTATAAAAGCTATTAGTCTGAATTTTCGGATATGTTATTTTCATAGTAATTTTAATCTACAGTAGAAAAATTATTTGCTTCCTCCCTCTCCTTCCACCCCCTCCCATACAAACTACACTTTTTCATGAAATGCTCTAAGACGATTTTTTCAGAACATATAACATTTATTGAGCTCATATTTTGTAATAAATACTTAATTAGTATTAGCACTAAGATCAGAAAAAAAGATTTGATTAGCTTCACTGCTTCTACCCCCTCCCATACAATATGACACAGTTTCACAACTTCACAAAAAATCGATTTTCTTGAAAAGTATAAATGGCACTAGTCTGAAATTTCAGGGATGTCAATTTTACAATATTCCTAGTTATTTCTGAAAAAAATCACTCTAATCGCCCCACTCTTTCTACCACCTCCCATACAAACTGCACATTTTCACTAAATCTAACTCACTAATTTTTTCAGTTCCCATTCAATTTTTGGAGTAAGCATTTTGTACAAAACATTTTACTTTATTAATATAATAATAAAGTATTGTGATCGACACAAGAAAAAAAAAAAAGTTTGCTACCCTGAAATTTTTTTTTTCGCGTTTCATGACTAAATTAGCCTAAAAATGCAAAAAAAAAATCCGTCTGTCTGTACGCCGTCCGCCGTACGCCGACGTGTACGCTCAGCGCACATTAACTCCCAAACCCTTCAAGATAGAAAGTTCATTTTTGGGGGGATTGTAGACAGTTGCGGATCTCAGGCGGATACCAATTTTCGGGGATATACGGGTTCAGGGGGAGGCGGGGGGAGCGCTTAAACCGAAAAATACGAATTCAAATATCTCAACAATGGTAACAGCTAGGAAGCTAAAACTCAACATACATATAGAGGGGTTTGTGGGACAACTTTTAAAAATAATTTAATTTTTTTATCCATTGGGGTGCGAAAAGGGGGGGGCTTAGAACCAATTGTCGGCCGAATTTTTTTTTCAAATGATTATATCTTCGAAATTACTAATCGTAACAAAATCATATTTAGAGACCGTCAAGGTGGAATATAGTTTCATCGGAACAAGCTTAGAAAGCGGCTAATTATTGTAAGGGGGAGGGTCAGGGGGGGTGCAAAGAAAAACACTTAAAAATTAATATCTCAACTATCTCTTAAGCTATGTAATTAAAACTTAAAACTTATATTAAGCTATACTAGGCAAATACAAAAAAAATATAATATGTTGAAATAATAGTAGTGGGGGGAAATGGAGAGCATTTCAAAAATGGCGCACTTTTCAAAATTACAAATCCTTATATCTCCAAAAAAAGAAGGCTTTCGACAGCGTTAAGCGAGATTACATATGGAATGCTTTGCGTAGGAGAGGTATTCCAAATAAGGTCATAGCTATGATTAAAGAATCCTACGAAGATGCAAGGTGTCGCGTCTTGCATAGAGGAGAGCTGTCCGAGAGCTTTCCTGTGCGAACGGGTGTCAGACAAGGCTGCATATTATCACCAGCCCTGTTTCTGGTGGTAATAAATGACATCTTGAAAGCTGCACTGGAAGGTGGGGAAGGTAAAGGTCTTCAATGGAGACTATTTAACATCTTAAGTCACCTTGATTATGCTGATGACGTGTGTTTGCTTGCACATACCCGTTCGGACTTAGAGTCAAATGTTCGCTCGTTGCATTCTAAATGCAAAGAGGCGGGACTGAAAATAAATGTACGTAAAACCAAGTACATGCACATGGGTTCGAACGCAAGCACACCGATTGTTCTTAATGGACAGGATGTGGAAGAGGTGCAAGATTTTTGCTATCTCGGAAGCATTGTCAGCATGGACGGCGGAGCCGAAAAGGATGTTGAGGCTCGGCTAAATAAAGCTCGTCAGGCCTTCGGTATCCTTTCCCCTTTCTGGAGGTTAAGAGAGATCTCCCTTCGCACGAAGCTGCGAGTTTTTGACGCATGCGTCAAATCCGTGTTGTTATATGGTTGTACTACGTGGAAAGTGACCGTTCGACTTACCAAGAAACTACAGACTTTCGTAAACCAATGCCTCCGACGCATTTTAGGAATATTCTGGCCAGAAGTGATCTCCAACGACGAACTTTGGAGTACAACTCGCCAGACTAAAATAGGTATTGAGATTCAACGGCGAAAGTGGCAGTGGATCGGTCATACTTTGAGGAAACCAGAGCAAAACATCGCAAAACAGGCTCTGGATTATAACCCTCAAGGAAGACGTCGGGTTGGTCGACCATGTAACACATGGAAGCGAGCAGTTGAGCAGGAGGCCAGAGGAATAAACAAGTCCTGGCAACAGCTTAAAGCCGATGCGCAGGATCGCGCCTTGTGGAATAGAGTTGTTTCTGTCCTATGCCCCTATAGGGGGTCTTAACAGGAATTTGATTGATTGATTGATATCTCCAAAAATAGTACAGATATCAAATCAAAAATTTGTCAGATTGTACCTAGTCGTGCCATAAGTTCTGTCACACGTATATGGGCAATTTTTGTATAAATGAAAAAGAGTTTTTGACAAAGGAAAATATATTTTATTTTGGCATACTAATGGAAGTAAAATAAGCAACAAATTATTCAAAGTGGCCGCCTTTAGCCTTAACACAGCTCTTTAATCTGTTGGGCCAGTCATCGATAGCAGTACGCACTGTTTCTAGCGGAAAATTAGCTACTGCTTCTGTCAAAGATCGCTTAAGGCTCTCGATATTTGGGTGTCGTCTCGTGCACACCATGGACTCTAACTCCGCCCACAGTTTGTAGTCCAGGGGATTCAAATCTGGGCTCCCAGAAGGCCATTCCGTCGCCCTTATAAACTGTGGAATATTGGTTTCCAACCACGCTTGTGTGGTTCGAGCTTTGTGGGCTGGCGCAGAATCTTGCTGGAAAACCCAATGTCGATTGTTGAATAGCGTAGAGTTCAGCGGCTTCACACATCCCTCCAGGATGTCCGTTTGATAATTTTTCGCTGCAGTTTTTACGCCTTTTTCGCAAAAATGAAGCTCGGTGACCCCTTCGTAGCTGACACCCCACCATACCATGACTGATGCTGGATGATGTCCTCGCTGTACCCTAGTGGCAACTTCTCGGGCTTCTATGGAGCTGTGGGCATACACCTTATCATTTTGGCGGTTGAAATGTTCCTCCACCGTAAAAATTTTTTCATCGGTAAATAAAATTTCTCGATGTTTGTTGTTGCCGTACCGCCGAAGGAGCTCTTTCGATCTGGTGCTCCTAATTTGCTTCAACTGCTCAGTCAGCAAATGTCCCGTTGATCGTCGAAAGGCACTCATCCCGAGGTCAGATTTTATGATGCGAGACATACTTCGGGTGGAGATGTTCATCTCTCGAGCCATGATTCGTTGTTTACGAAGCGGATTTCGACGAATTCGACTCTCGACCGCTTTGATGGCAGCAGAAGAACGTACATCACGCGGACGTCCAGAACGAGGTCGATCTTCAATAGTCTGGATCGCGTTATATCTCTGGATCGCACGATACACAAATCTTTGCGTTATTTTTAACGGGCACAACAACTTGAAAATTTCACTCGCGGATTTTCCACACTTATGTAGTGCAATCACTGCAGTTCGGTTTTCTATTACACCCCATTCCATCTTCACACGTTAACGAACACACTTTAAATTACCATCAACTGTCAACAACATTATGACGTTTATAAAACTGGCCGATATTGAAATGTCACTCATAAAATAAAGTTGTTGCCAATGTGAGAAATTATGTGACAGAACTTATGGCAGGACTAGGTAGAACTACATAATAGTTAATTTTGGTAAAAATTTTAAGTTGGGAGGTGTAAGGGGAGGGAGGTAATAAGCAAAAATATCGAAAACTTTGAGTGATTTTTTTAGGGCTCTGGTGAAAGATACAAAGTTAAAATTTTGCATGTGAATACCTATATTTAATCCACATAGAAAAATAATAACAACTTGATCCATATTTGTTATAAACCGACCCCCCCGGTCTAACGTGCACAAGGTGTTTCATGTGCATTGAAAAAAACACATAAACTTAAAATTTTTGAGTGAAATTTTAAGGTAGAAATTTGAAAATTTGCGAAATGCATTTAAAAAAAATCCCTAATTATACGAAATATTAACTGGTCGAAAACCTTTAACACTTCTACCCCCTCCCATACACAATTATTTTTTCGACCATTTTCAAGAAATCAATTATCACCTAACTATTAAAAGCTATCAATTTGAAATTTTGCATAACAACTAACAAAAATAATTAAAATGAAATCGCGTTAAAAGTTTTAAAATCGCGCTTGACCTTCTACCCCCTCCCATACAAAAGTATGATTTCGACTAATTTCATTAAATCAACTAATAACCAACAAATTAAAAGCTACGAACTTGAAATTTCGTACGAGCACCTTACAATAAAAATGAAAGAAAATTGCATCACAAGTTTTACGATTCCCTTACCTCCTCTACCCCCTCCTATACAAAATTATTTTTTCGAGCATTTTTAAGAAATCAGTTATCAGCTAACTCTTAAAAGCTCTTAATTTCAAATTTTGCATAAAAACTTAAAAAAATAATTCAAATGAAGTTGCTTTAAAAGTTTTGAAATCGCGCTTACGCTTCTACCCTCTCCCATACAAAACTATGATTTCGACCAATTTCATTAAATCAACTAATAACCAACAAACTAAAAGCTACGAACTTGCAATTCTATACAAGCACCTTACAAGAGACGCGAAATAAAACTGCGATCAAATTTTACGATTCCCCTATATTCTCTACCCCCTCCCATACAAATGTTCGGTTTCATGAATGTAAAATACACCCAATTTTATGAAAATTCTATGCAACTTCGTCTATGAAACACATTCTATACAGAGAATATTGGACGTGATTCAAGCAATTAATTAAAAAGCTATTAACATCCACCCACCCTTACTATTACCCCTACTCCTCCCCTCATAAAAACCAAACTTATAGAAACGAATGAAATATTGTTAACAGTCCTGCTCAAGAACTCCCTTTCACTTAGCCTTCCCTAACCACTCTAACTCATCCGCAACTTGTCCCAAGAATAATAAAGTTTCGCCCGACTTGTTGGCAGTTTATTTATAGCTACTTTAGCATGATGGGGAAAAATTAGTTCAATGCTGTCATCCCTTCTAATACTTCCCATGCGAAATTTCTTGGGATCACAAAAAATTCTATTTCATCTAGAGTATCGTAAGATTGCGCTTTACGCGCAATCGTAGCCCTGTTATGTTTTTTCTTTAGTTTTATGGGGGGAAACTTTAAATGAAGACAGATGTTCGTTTGAAAAACTTTCTTTCTTTACTATTCCACGTTTGGATCTGTCCAACAACTTTGCAACTCCTTTGTCATCATAATGCATAGCCTTTTCATCTTTACCAAAACGAAAAATATCATCGAGTTCTTGTTTCGTGAAGTTTGAGCCTTTGCCTCCGATTGTAAGCCTAACCACTAAATGAAAAAGCCTGAATATTGTTATGAGAATTCCAATCAGAATCGTGTATAATGACGATATAACCTGGTAACTAATTGATACTGAAGCGCGCAAGGTATCGCTGGACTTCAAGAAAACAATTGAACTAAGTCGCTTTTATCTGTCCACTTTTTCGTTTTCTAGTACATCGACTGACTCCGTCGACTGCTTGATCTCAACTCCCAATTTCGGCTGACTAATCCACGACGTTCATGTTCGATAACACGATGCATTCGCTTACCAATTCTGCCTTGTCGATCACAGGATTTACCCGGCTACTTTCGCATGTTGAATTCAGTCTGCCGATCAGAGAACTTACTCCCGCCTGTCGATCTGAGAACTTGACCGCTTACTCCGCCTGTCAATCACAGAACTTACTTCTGTCGCCTGCTGAACTCCGATCATAGGTTATACTCCTGCCTGTCGATCACAGGATTTATTTATTTATTTATTTATTTAGCCTACCGAACAGAGTCCTTACAGGCCTGATGATAAATTTGTATACATTATATACTATATATATTAAGAAAATTAAAAATTAAAAACGAAACTTAAAACTAATTAAAATAAAATAATATTAAAAAGAAGAAAATTAAAAACGAAACTTACAACTAATTAAACATAAGGATAATAAAAACATAAATCAACAATAAGATCGCTAAAGATTGAAAGCTTCTAATACCATTTCTCTAAAGCAGTCCCTCGTACAGCTAATATCAATAACATTGGCAACCGAATTAAAATTAGATATGCTACGAGTTAAGGGTTAATTTGATCCATAAACTGTTTTATGTGCAGGATGTTTTAAAAAATCACGAGTTCGCAAAGGTCTTTCAGGAACATAAATGGATATTTTAAAAAGCAGCTCAGGAGAGCTAATTCTATTACAAAGAATATCACGCAGAAACATTATCGAATGTTGTTTTCTTCTAAGATCAAGAAAACGTAAGTCGATTAATTTACAACGGTTTTCATAACAAGGCAAATCATTTGCCCAGTCCAGCCTCCTCAAAGCAAAGCGAGTGAATCTTCTCTGAACACTCTCAATTCGTCTACTGTGAATGTCAAATGATGGATCCCAGACAACGGAACAGTATTCTAAAAGAGGTCTTACCAAAGAGCAGAACAGAGATTTCAAAGTATAAGGATCCTGAAAATCAACTGAATTTCTCTTAACAAAACCCAAGCGAGAATTAGCTCGTACAACCATACGGTCAATATGCGAAACGAAACTTAGCTTATGATCCAGCAATACACCTAGGTCATCGACTTCACGTGAACGAGATAGAACTGAATTATCCATATAATAGATATTCAATATTGGTGAACGACAACGATAAATAGACATAATCTTACATTTAGGAAGACTTAGCTCTAAGAGATTGAATTTGCACCAATCAACAAATGCATCAATTTCTCTTTGAAAATTATGGCAGTCTTGGAGACTACTCACTCTTGTGTAAATCTTTAAATCATCCGCATAGCCCAAACAAGAAGAATGTTGAAAAATTGAGAAAACATCATTTATGAACAATATAAACAGAATAGGTCCCAGGTGGCTCCCTTGAGGAACTCCAGAATGGACAAAAATGCTTTTAGATATAAAGGAATCAATCTTGGCATGTTGAGTTCTATTGCACAGGTACGAAGTAAGCCAATCAAGCATCTTGGAATGAAAGCCAAGAGTATATAGCTTAGACAGAAGAAGGTTGATGTGCACTCTATCAAATGCTTTAACGAAGTCTGTATAGAGAACATCAACTTGAAGCCCAGCTTCTAGTGAATTTATAGAAAAATTACTAAATAGAGTAAGATTAGTTAAAGTCGACCTTCCAGAAACAAAACCATGTTGACAGGTTGAAATATGTTCACGAACTAAGAAATATAGCTTGTCTTTGACAATACTTTCAAGAAGTTTAGGAATTGCGGACAGTTTAGAGATAGCTCTATAATTTTCCACTAAATGCCTAGGGCAATCTTTCCAATGGTCTAGAAATTCACCATTTGACAAGGAGAGATTAAAAATAGTTTTCAATGGAAATAGCAGAGAGTCTCGGCAATGCTTCAATAGAGATGTTGGAATATTATCTGGGCCTGGACAAGTATTACTTTTTAAGTTACAAAGCGCGACATAAACATCTTCATCAGATACTTCAATAAGGCCAATATCAGCAATAGGACTAATGCTAGCATATCGATTTGGGTTAAAAGAAATGTTGTTGTTATTATAAACTGATTGAAAAAAAGTTGCAAATAATTCACAAGACGAAGATGCATCCATTGAAGTTAGACCTTTGTACTCCATACTAGATGGGAGACCATTGTGTGTACGCTTCGAGTTTACAAAATGCCAAAAATATCTGCTATCTGATTTAATTTTTGATTCGGCAGTCATTAAGTAATTATGATATAAAAATTTATTCAGAACCTCATACTCCCTACGTAAACGAAAAAAGTTATTATGATGCGCAATGTTATTCGTGGTTATAAACAGTTTATGTGCTTTATTCCTTGCATTTCTCAACCTAGAAAGACGAGAGTTTTGCCAGGGAAGCTTGGTCGAACTCTTCTTGACTTTAGGAACATACCGATCGATACCCTCATTAATTATCAACGTGAAAGTAGCATTAATAGCTTTTAAATTTAAATTATTGAAAGAATGTGCCCAATCAATTGTGCCAAAGTATCTATTTAACTCAAAATAATCTGCTTTAGAGAAACAGTAGAATTTGTCAAAATCATTGTTAGGATCGTTAAGAAATTTATAAAACTTAATTTTAAAATCAATAGCTTTATGATTGACCGAGTTGTTTAAAAGGTTAACACTAGCCTCATTAACGTCAATAATATTAAATGAGGAAAAATCATTATTTGCAAAAATTAAGTCCAAAATGTTTCCGTTACTATTAAAAATATCATTCAATTGTTGCAGATTATTAGAAAACATGGAGTCAATAAAATTAAATTCAATATTTGATCTAACATTAAATGGAATCAATAAATTATCTTCACAACATCTTGTCCAACGAACATTCTCCAGATTAAAGTCTCCAACAACACAAATCTGTTGATCCTTTGTTAGATGATCGGCAACCCAATTAATATTGTCGATGTGTCGCTGGAACAACTGTAAGCTGCTGCGCGGCGGAATATAACTTATGATGAAGAAAATTCCGATAGATGACGGAAATTGCACGAAGATGTAGAGCTGATCCACAATTTCGGAAAGATAAACGTCGGTATACTGCGGAAAAATAATCTCTTTGCTACCAAAGCTAACATTGACAGCAAGTAGGACCCCACCACCTCTCTCCATATTGGTCTTCAATGACCTATCTTTACGATAGACAATATAAAAGGAATCAAGCAGCTCAGATGAGTTGAAACAATCATTCAACCAGGTTTCAGTCAGAATAATGATATCATAATGATGATCCACAGCAGCAAGAAAAAAATTATAAATTTTTGTTCGCATTCCACTGGTATTATGATAATAGCAAATAATCTCGTCTAAGTTCCGTCCAGTACTATTTCGGGCACCTCGTTTTTTGTTAGATTCCGAAATGGGCGTACATGCAGTCCCGAAGGCCAAAACTCCGACAAAAAACATTTATCGAACAGGTTCGACGGAATTCCAACTTTAAAGTTGACAAAACGTAAGGAGCTTGTGTCAGTACCATTTTTGACTAATTTCACACATTTTATATTATCAGGCGCTGAACCTAATTTATTGGCAACGAAGTCGATAATTTCGGTTTCACTGGTATTGGCATCAAAACGAGAAAGGTGCAGCCATTTGTGGCTCGACAACACTTTCAGTTTATCACAAGCATTCCCATTTCCGATGATTCTATTTTCGGTAGGCCGTTTCTTCCTGATAAGCTTCCGAGCACTACTGTCGGGTGGTGTTGTTTGATTACTAGACTCTGCATTCACACTAGCCAATAGATCAGTGCGTGAAACATCATCCTTTAACTCTGCGCTAATCGGCATAGGCAGAGACGGCGACAATGCATTGGAGTTAACCACTGGTACTTTAGGTGCAGTTGGCCTAGGGCGAAGTACTCTAGGCTGCAACGCGATGCCATTGCTATGATTCACAGTATCTGCAGGAATGTTCGCACAAACCTGTTCTAGCTCACTAAGTGTGGTTTGTAGCTTGATTTGAATACTAGCGAATTCATTGCTTAAGACATGCAGGGCTGTTTTAGCCGATAACAGTTTAGCCGCATATGTCGATGGGGAGGTTGGGCGGCACGCAAGACAAAAAAAGTGCAATTCACTAGCGGACTTCAAAACAGCATCTCCAACAGTACCGGAAAAACCGATGCACTTACAGTGGAAAAATTTTCCACAAAAACCGGAACAGCAAATAAGTGGGTCCTATTTAGTTTGTCGACACATGACATTGCAGTGCACTCGGCCATTGCAGAAAGAAAAATAAATCAAAAATAATTTAATCCAAAAAACATAAAAGAATAAAATAAAAATTTATATGAAAATATTTCAAAATACAATAGTAAAAAAAAAACTTTTACGCGGCACTGTATAAAATAACTTATGAATGCACGAAAGCAATATAAAAACTTGGTGCGAATATGAATTAAACATCGGTGCGAATAGAAACTAATATCAAACACCGGATCAAAATTATTAAATAAATGAAAACAAAACAAATCACCTAATCAATCACTTGAACAAGTCCAAGAATAAAATCGTCACCGTGCTGGCGGAGGACCAAGTCGACCCTTCGGAGTCCCGCGTCAGAAAAACGACTTCTTCTTGGTACGTTGACAGGTTAAGGGCACACAAACCCGATTCGCGCCAAAAAGAAGAAACGAAACTTTGCACTGAGCCCAAATAGAAAAGCAAGCACAAAACAAAAATTTGCAATTAACGTGAATCACAATATATGTATATAGGTTAAGAGTTCGCAAAATAACAAAAGCACTCAGTCTAAATTAAATAGCAACACTTTTAAGCACTTATTTATTATTTTTAGGAGGACCCCAGAAGAACGACATAATGACGTTTTGACTGCTTACTCACCCCTACCGCCGAACGACACACTCGTCGATCGCACTCGCCTGGCGACTCTCCTACTCGAATATCCACTTACAACTGACTGCTTTCACGAATGCTCCGACAGTCGTCTATACCGTCGCCGTCTATAGCGAATCCACAGCGACTATCGTCTATACCGTCGTTCACACCGCCGCCGTACATAGCCAATCCACTGCGACCGTCAGCCGAAATTTCGAAAGCTCTTAGCAATTCTTGTAGGGCTCTGGTAAAAGATACAAAATTAAAATTTCGCAGGACCATACATCCATTTGAAACGTGGTGAAACGTGGACATTAACTCAAGTGACCCAATAATTACATATCGCCTTTGAAAGAAAGGCCGTCAGAAGAATACTCGAACGCAATAAGTCTCGAAGGCATTAAACTGTTGAGCTGTAATTGGTTATATTGTATGTTTAGTATATTAGTGTATACCAATCTTCGAAGCCATCGAATTTATCAATTTCCTTGAAAATAATTCAAGCCGCATTTCGCCCAATCATGGTTCAATTATGTTTTTCTCCTTCTCCACCTGATGAAAAACTCTCTTTAATATGAGCGATTAACAATTGGGCCGATATTTTATAATATCTAAAGCGTATTGTCATATGACAATTTTGTAGAAACAGTGACATTAGAAAACACCCAGTCGCAGCAATCCTCTATTATGATTTTTAGTTTCCGCCGTTTAGTGAATGGAGGGAAAGAAGCTCCAGGTGTAGATTTAAAGCGGACCAGGAACGGCCAATTGATATTCTCCTCCCATTTTTGGTTTAGGTGTGGTATCAACGAAGATATCAGCTGAATGGAAAGATGACGTCATTGTCAAAATCTCAAGGATATGCGGCCTTCGGGATTATGGTAATTGTCGCGGTATATGTCTTTTTACTGCCGTATGGAAAATCGTAAGTAATTCTCGAAAGGATTTGTGATGCAGTAGAAATCCTTCCCCAAATATTTCATTCCGAGAGAATCTGCCCTCAATAACCGTTTTGGCACGTAGTAAGGTCCCAAACCTACTTATAAATTACCGAGATAATGAAAACTGTCAATTGTCAGTTATCCGAATCCCTCCTTTAATCTCGCTAACGAATCGCGGCAATTACATCTTTAGTTACCAAGTTCGATGATTTTTGAAAATGTTTAAATTATAGTACCATGCTGTTATAAAGTTTGTCACAAAAAAAAGGTAATTCACTAATTCTTTTGAACGTGGTGTACGACAATATTTTTCATTAAATTCTAACACTGAAGGAATCGAATAAACAGATTCGTGTGGGAAGCGAAGCTATCGACGAGAAACCATGTCCGGTACGTCCATGCGATAATATTGATGGTTACATTGCTTCTCTGGTAAAAGTTCCTACTGGAACATGACTAAAAACTAAAGAAATTGCAGCAAAGTTGGGTGTATTGAAAACATTAGTCCTTGGGATACTACATGATCATTTGAATATGATCAAAATTTATGCAAGATGGATTTGAATGAATCGGCGAGTAAAATCTCGGAAGTTTCTGGACTTCTGCCCCAGAGATCGCCAAGCTGTCCATTCAAAAGAGAGTCGATGGAATGGCGTCAAACTGATGAAAAACAATCACGAAAAATCAAAGTCGATAGCGATGATCGACTTCAAAAAGAATTTGCAGAATTTGTTTTTTTAATGAAACGAATAATTGTATGAATTTCTCTGATATTTTTATTGCAATATAAAGTAGACACATTGCATTCATTATAAAGTAGACACCTTTATATTTTTCTCGAAATTTTCGATCACTCTGTCGCATAATTGGGGTTCCATTAGGTGATGGCGGCTTCAATGTTCGGTTTGAGATGGTTCTCTTCTTCTTCTTCTTCAATGGCGCTACAGCCCAAATCGGGCCTTGGCCTCCTGACCTTCAGGTTCCTTAACATTTTTCATTATTTATTGCGGAAGAGTTGTTAGCTCTTCGCACAACCCTCTATCTACGAATTTTTCATTTTCGTAGATTGAGGTAACCAAGGTATATTCAAGCAGGTAGTGTGGTGGAATTATGCGTTGACCGGGATTTGAACTCACGACCTTCGCATTGTAAACCAAACACACTACCCACTAGACTATACCCTAGGTTTGAGATGGTTACCGTAGACCATACTCTAAATATAACCCCGAAGGAGGACGCCGTAACAGTGTTAAGTCGCAAGATCTTGGTGGCCAATTGGTATCTCCAAAATGCGAAATTACGCGACCAGGGAACTTCGTGCGCATTAATTCGATTGTTTCAGAATTTGTATGGCACGTAGCACCATCTTGTTGAATTAAGAGGCCGTCCGTGTCCATATACTCCATCTCGGGCCACAAAAAATTGTCTATCATGCGTCTGTAGCGCACTCCATTGACTGTAACGGCTCTTCCATTGTCATTTTCGAAAAAGTAAGTCATACGACGACGTCGGCCAACACCAAACAGTCACTCGTACTAAGTGCGTTGGCCTCTCCTGAATCACTCGCTGGTTTTCGGATCTCCAAATGCGGCAATTTTGTTTATTAACGTAACCGTCAATGTGAAAATGAGTTTCGTCCGGAAACACGATTTTTTTTTTTTGCAAAAATCACCGTCATCATTCATGTTTTCCACGACCCAATCAGAGAACGTATGGCGCTGCTGGTGCAGTTCTTAAGTCAATTGGACCTTGTACGTATGCAGAGCCAAATATTTCGTCAATATTCGCTGCAGTGTGGACGTGGAGAGTTCGACTTCGTGAACACGGTGACGAATTGAGATGTTTGGGCCGTTTTCAACACTTTTCTTCACTGCTGCGACATTTTCGGTCGAACGTCCGCGGCGAGGTCGTGTTGGTGTCTTAACTTCTTGCATTTTCGTAATAAAATAACGATTTCTGTTTTTGCTTTCGCTGTGTAGCATTTCATGTTTCGTTTACAGATGACACATGTAAACATTTGACAACTATCCGGCGAACAGCTGTCAAATAATAAGCCATGCCAACCCTACACCTCTTTTTGACACACCCATACTACCCGTTATTGTTACTTTAATTGAGAGACGCCATCATGGAAAAACGACACGGAAAGTCGACGAGGGGTTTGCGACTGTTCCTCGACAATACGTAGGATCATGGTCTCAGTTGTACAAGCTACTACACATATCGTCGAATGTGGCTTTGAAAAAACTAGCCAACCAACCATTTTCAAAATTTAAATCTAACCTGTGCGGTCGAAAACTAAAGACGAAAATGTTTATTGGCTTTTTGTAAGGACGAACCTGCTGAATATCATTTAAAAGGTGTAGCGATATTGATTGAATGAAGCGAAAAGTGTATTCAAATGAATGGAGACTATATTGAAAAATTAGAATTCAGTTTCATTTTACAAAACCTCCCTCAGGCCATAAGTTTTCGAAACTTACTACGTACGAACATTGCACAAAAAAGTAAGCAGTATCTCTCCATTTTTTTCCATTGGAACCCAAATCTTAAAAATTGTATTTTTACTTGACACGTGCTTTACGAGCATTCCGCGAAAAAACTATTTTATGCTTGTGGCATATCTTGCGTTAATTGTTACACCAATACCACTATAAAATAAATCATAATCTAACTATACAATTTTTTCTTTCAGATCGAAGACAACGAAGATCTTCCTCGGCTACTTTGTGATCTATGCACTGTACAATTAAATGTTGCATACAACCTCAAAAGACAAGCGGTCGAAAACGACACAAAACTGCGGCAATATTTCATTGAAAATGGAATATCTACGAATCAGGCCGTGGCAATGAACGAAATCTCCAGCGTAAGAAGTTCATTTACAGCTTCAAACATATCACAACGAAATCAAAATTTTCCCATTGTGCAGCTCATCGTTAAAATCGAGCCGCACGATATCGATGCCTTTTCGGACGTTACAACTGAAACTAATCTTGATATCGATAACCGAACTAACTTTCAATCGGTCGCATCGAATACAGCCAGTTCCCCCGAAGAGCCTCATCAACGTGCAAACGATTCAATTTACAGCAACGACATTAATCCTTCTTCGATGGTATATACAAATAAAGACTATGAATTCAACAGTGTAACACCGTCAAGCGATATTGAATTCGTTCAGAATTATCAAATGAACACGACTAACGATTTTCACACTGCCGAAAAAGAATCGGAGAATAATTCTTCAAAACCTTCACCCAGAAATAAAAGAACGAGTACACCGATGCGTCGAAATATTTCCACGCAACGTTCAAATGGAATAAAAAAAAAATGAAATCAACAACGAGCGGTGAAAAGAAGTCGACAAGTCGCGAGCAAAGAAATTTAACAATTGACATGATACCTGATGCGATGAAATCGTCGATATCGAAAGAGCATCGTCGTTTATCGGGCAAAACAAATCGGGTTTTAAGAGATTCAACAGCTGCACCAGTATCGCCTGTCGCCACTATTAAAACCAATAACAGTCCGGTTCCCACTAAGAGATTAGCATCTCTGATACCATCATCAAATTCATCTGCAAAAGACACCATCAAAAAGGATTTCTAACATTCTGTCGCCGCCAAGAAAAAATGCAAAACCACACACAGAAAATTTAATTGTTCGAAAACCTTTTAATTCAACAAAAGTCACAAACAAGGTTAAAACACAAACAACAAACAAGAAATTGAAATCAGACGGTCGTGTATAGCGAAATTCAGTTGAGAAATTGCTTCGACCGAAAATCGAACCGCCGCCAACTACAAAGAAAAATTGAAATTTCGCCTTCATAGTCGTGCTCCTTGAAACATCATGAAAAAAAAATCAAAAGCAACTTGTGATTTAATAAGAATTAAGCAATTTTTAGAGTTTAAATAACGTTGATTTTGTTTTTAAAATGCAAATTTTAAATTGCTGTAAAATCCCCACTGAAAATCGTAATACCTTCCCGCCTTATCTATAGATTTAGATAATTTATTTTCCGGAATGTAAAGTTCATCACCTTTTAAAGAAAATGTACACATATAGTATATAACCCAATGAATTAATGACCCATATTTTTGTAAAAATTCTAAACGATTCGGAATATTTTTATATTGTTAATGGAAGAAAAAACAATAACTATGTTTATACGGACACCAAACTTCACGAGTGAAACTTCAATCGCGAAGTAAAACATCGTGTAAACAGTGATTGAAACTCAAAGTTCCCTCGCAATCTAGATCCTGAGTGTAACTTCAATCGCGAATTAAAAATATCGTACAAACAGTAAGTGAACTGACAGCCTACTTTCCCCAGAAATGAATTTATTTTTCGTCACTATCCAGTACTCGAAATACCATTTACAGGAAATTCCTGACACAAATTAATGAAATTTGCAATGTGTTTTGGAATTATACAGCAAATTGCTGATAAAAATCGCAAGTATTTTCACTTTGATGGGATGAGGAACTGTCATTATACTTGCGATCTTAATTCGGAACTTTTACGTTGGAAGCATATCTTGCGTATAAACATATCGCAAGTTTCAATCGCAATTCTCAATCGCAATCAAAACTTCCCCGTATAAACATAGTATCATCACATCACATCATAACTATTTATTCGCATCTTTAAGTATTAAGTATATAAAGCATTTTTGAATTTTTTGTTGCCAGCTCGAAATGTACTGTAATATTAATAATTAGTCCGACGACATATCGTTTACGATTTTTCTTAATTTTAAAACGAACCGTTTTCCATCTTATTTGTTTTTGTGTTAACTTGTCAGATAATCAAGTTAGCAAGTTTAATAAGGAAACATGCTAAGATCTAAGTTCTATGTCTCATTATTATTAAATTTGGATGAAACAGAAATAACGAGTATGAGATTACATTAATTTTTATTGCCAATTCTTAAAATTGCAATTTTATTAGTTTTAAATGAGGTAGGCTACCGACACACGATGCGAGTTAATATATATTAACCTCCTATTTTAATATAAGTAGGCCGAATTATGTATGGGATAATGACACTAGTAATATCGAAAAGCGAGATAATATATACATATTAACTCGCATCGTGTGTCGGTAGCCTTACGCTCTATTGATAATATTCGCGCTATGAATTTGCAGTCAAAGTTCAAAGAATATTATATCGCTGTGATAGTAATTTGCCTGAATATCTAATTTAATGATCTAATTAAAATGATAATTGATTATAAACATTCATTGTAGTGAGTTGATTTGAATAATAAGCTTGAGAGAGTAAGTTATATGAAGAGCTTTGTTTTGATTTGTTCTTGTTTCCCTTTTACTTTATTATTTTAATAATAAAGTATTGTGATCGACTTGGAAAAAAAAAAAATTTGCTACCCTGAAATTTTGTTTTTTCGCGTTTCATGACTAAATTAGCCGAAAAATGCAAAAAAAAAAAATCCGTCTGTCTGTACGCCGTCCGCCGTACGCCGTCCGCCGTACGCCGTCCGCCGACGTGTACGCTCAGCGCACATTAACTCCCAAACCCTTCAAGACAGAAAGTTCATTTTTGGAAGGATTGTAGATAGTTGCGGATCTCAGGCGAATACCCATTTTGGGGGGTGTACGGGTTCAGGGGGAGGCGGGGAGAGCGCTTAAGCCAAAAAATACGAATTCAAATATCTCAACCATGGTAACAGCTAAGAAGCTAAAACTCAACACACATATAGAGGGGTTTGTGGGACAACTTTTAAAAATAATTTAATTTTTTTATCCATTGGTGTCCGAAAAGGGGGGCCTAAAAACAAATTGTCGGCCGAATTGTTTTTTCAAATGATTATATCTTCGAAATTACTTATCGTAAAAAATTCATATTTTGGGACCGTCAGTGTGGCAAATAGTTCCTTTGGAATCAGCTTAGAGAGTGGTTAATTATTGTAAGGGGGAGGGTCAGGGGGGTGCAAAGAAAAACACTTAAAAATGAATATCTCAACTATCTCTAAGCTATGTAATTGAAACTTAAAACTTATATTAAGCTATACTAGCTAAATACAAAAAAAAATATAACATGTTGAAATAATAGTAGTGGGGGGAATGGGGAGCATTTCAAAAATGGCGCACTTTTCAAAATTACGAATCCTTATATCTGAAAAAAGGGTACAGATATGAAATCAAAAATTTGTCAGATTGTAGAACTACATAATGTTTAATTTTGGTAAAAATGTTAAG
Source organism: Chorisops tibialis (assembly GCA_963669355.1). NCBI lineage: Eukaryota > Metazoa > Arthropoda > Insecta > Diptera > Stratiomyidae > Chorisops > Chorisops tibialis. Next base: position 160,766,781 of record OY770263.1, on the reverse strand, counting down.
TTGGGAGGTGGAAGGTGAGGGAGGTGATAAGCAAAAATGTCGAAAATTTTGAGTGATTTTTTCAGGACTCTGTTGAAAGATACAAACTTTAAATTTTGCATGTGAATACGTCTGTTTGATGTACATAGAAAAATAATAATAACTCGATCCATAATTGTTATAAACCGCCCTCCCCCCCCCCGGTCTAACGTGCACAAGGTGTTTCATGTGCATTGAAAAAAACACATAAACTGAAAATTTTTGAGTGAAATTTTAAGGTAGAAACTTGAAAATTTGCAAAATGCATTTAAAAAAAATTCCTAAATATACGAAATATTAACTGGTCGAAAACCTTTAAAACTTCTACCCCCTCCCATACAAAATTATTTTTTCGACCATTTTTAAAAAATCAATTATCACCTAACTTTTAAAAGCTATCAATTTGCAATTTTGCATAAAAACTTACAAAAATAATTGAAATGAAATTACGTTAAAAGTTTTGAAATCGCGCTTGCCCTTCTACCCCCTCCCATACAATAGTATGATTTCGACCAATTTCATTAAATCAACTAATAATCAACAAATTAAAAGCTACGAACTTGAAATTTTGTACGAGCATCTTACAACAGTAAAGAAAGAAAATTGCATCACAAGTCTTACGATTCCCTTCCCTCCTCTACCCCCTCCCGTACAAAATTATTTTTTCGAGCATTTTTAAGAAATAAGTTGTCAGCTAACTCTTAAAAACTATCAATTTCAAATTTTGCAGAAAAACTTATAAAAATAATTCAAATGAAGTTGCTTTAAAAGTTCTGAAATCGCGCTTGCCCTTCTACCCCCTCCCATACAAAACCATGATTTCGACCAATTTCATTACATCCAACAAACTAGAAGTTACGAACTTGAAATTTTATACATGCACCTCACAAGAGAAGCAAAATAAAACTACATACCAAATTTTACGATTCCCCTACCTTCTCTACCCCCTCCCAGACAAATGTTCGGTTTCGTGAATGTAAAATACACCGAATTTTATGAAAATTCTATGCAACTTCGTCTATGATACACATTCTATACAGAGAATATTGGACGTGATTCAAGCAATTAATTAAAAAGCTATTAACATCCACCCACCCTTACTATTACCCCTCCTCCTCCCCTCATAAAAACCCAAACTTGCAGAAACGAATGAAATATTGTTAAATTGACAACAGCCCTGCCCAAGAACTCCATTGCACAATATGAGCGACAGATTTTCTTGGGTGTGAGAAGCCGAGATTTAACTTTGATCGCACTTTTTTCAATTAAAAATCCATTGCACTAATATCAACGTGTCATAATTACATGCCGAGCACTATCAATAAAGTACCTTAGAAAGCTGAACTATCTTTAACACTGCATTCAAGAATAAACGCGATTCTTACGAAGCCCGCCGTGTCTGCTCCATACAAAAGCGCTCGAATTTGAATGGAACTGTCATGTTTGTTATGACTCCAAGGTGTTGTTGTTGGATTCAGTTACTCGGCTTATTTAGGTCAAAGTATTATGATATAGATGTCGATCCTCTCACTCCTTCTACCCGTTCCCAAATGGACAATTTGGAAAAATAAATATTGTTGCGAGCTAGGGGTTCGCCGGGATTTCAAGTAAAAACAAAATTCGTTTAAAAATAAGTGATAATTTATTTATTCGCACTTTAACTTAATTCGCACTATATGGCACTACCGCCGCGTACTTTTCTATCGCTTTCCTGGTTCGCGTCTTTCCTAAATAAAAGTCGCAGAATAACTACTTGCTCGCTGAAAGCTTTCGTGCTTTTATAGATTTTATGACAGTTCTCGAAGCTTCTTCCTTCGGTGTGTATGTGTGAACAGTCCTCGAAGCTCCTTTCGGTGAGTATGTGCTATACTGGAAAGCTCTAGATCTTTAATTGGGGCTTTCTACATAGTGGAGTATACAGTTCTACATAATTCTTGTCTATTCGAGAGAGATCGAGTTGCGGGGTTGCCAGATCTGCATATAACATTACCCACTTCTTAGTCCCTGTTCGTCCCGAACAGAGTCGTTCACTTTATCAATGGCACCATGGTACTTTGTTAGTCGGTCGAGATGTACCACTTTCATTTTAGTACGAGGTTTTTGATGTAGCTTAATCCGATAGACGACATCATTTAACCGGTTGATGATCTGGTAAAGGCCTTCCCAATTGCGCTGTAGTTTCGGCGATCTGCCCTTCTGTCGTTTGGGATTGTATAACCAAACCAAATCGCCATCTTGGAATCCTGATGAATTCACCCGTTGATCATACCTCGTCTTCATGCGGTCGGTCGCTATATCAATTTTATCTCTGACCAGACTATAAATTGTATTTAGTCGACATCGAAGATCCGAGACGTAATCTTTGACATTGGTTGGTTGGTCTGGTGGCACTCCAAACATTAGTTCCGCAGGGACTCGAATATTTCTTCCGAAAATGACTCGGGAGGGAGTTTCTCCTGTTTTTGAATGTACGGATGTTCTGTAGGCCATTAAAAATAGAGGCATGTGCTGATCCCAGTCCTGTTGCCTCTCGCTGACGAGTTTGGATAGGTTTGAGTTCAATGTCTTATTGAAACGTTCCACCATTCCCCCCATGTAATGGAGTTGTCTTGGTTTTGTTTATTCCCAGCATTTGGCACACGTGGTTGAATATTTGAAATTCAAAATTGCGCCCTTGATCGGAGTGTAGTTCACGTGGAGCTCCAAATCTGCTCACAGGTTTCGCTGAATTGTGAGATGTCTTTCCACTCGGGCCGTTTCATTTCTTACTTTCATGCCATGATCGGTGAAATATCTGGATCTTTTCCTCTGAATGGTTTCTCCGGCTTCTTTTTTCTTCTCATGTTCGCGTTCTTTCTCCTTGTCCTTTTCGCGCTCCTTCTCCTCTTTGGCAGCACGTTTACTTTCGTTTTCATGCAATTTCCGGTCTTGCTCTTTCTTTTCACGTTCCGCATTCTTCCTATCGCGATCTTCTCGATCACGTCGCTCTCATATTCGGCCTTGTCACGATCATTCGCATGAAGTACATGACCGTAACGACTTCCACCCGTTCGTTCGCGATCTTTATTCGAATGCCTATCTTTGCTTCCATGATCTTTCCCAATGTATTGTTCTTGTTGCAATCGATCTTGCCGACTCGGGGTTTTCGATCGACTCCGGCGTCTTTTATCAAAACCGTGTGTAAGATTTGAACTCTGACGATTAGTTCTTGACCAAGATCAATAATCACGATCTCTACCTTCGCGTTGTTTAGCAGCGCAGCCGGAATAATAGTTGGTCGCTTTTCTGTGCTTACGGCAGTCACGTCTTTAGTGTCCTGCCTGTCGACAATTCCAACGTCGGGGGCACCAGATTTTACGCTCCGCTTGGTGTACTCTGCTTTCTGGCACACACACTCTTCTGCTATTTCTCGGACTCGATAGTTACTCTGCGAGCTTTGCTTGGCAGCTTCGAACGTCAGCCCATATACTAAGGCTTCACCAATCGTTTTCTTGCCTGCCAACTTTAATGCCTGTTGCAGCTCTCTGTCCTGTACAGAATTGTTAAATGCGAAAACAGCTGTATCGTTGCGTTGCTCTGTTTGCGCATTGGGCAGCGATAATAGTGTGAGTCGTTCAATATCGCGTGCCAGCTCTTGAAGTGTTTCTCCATTCTTTTGAGTTCGGTTGTACAGTTGAGTTTTGTAGATCTCTCGCATGTGGACTGCCGTAATGAAGATCCAATGTCCGGACTAACGTTGAAAAATCTTGTTGTTGCTCCTGCGGAATCGTTTGAAGAACTTCTGCTGGTGGGCCTCTTAACACCAATATAAGAGCCGTTCCTCGTTCCAGATCATTCCAATGGTTGTTTCTTGCGGCAGCCTCAAATTGGGTCTTATAAATAGCCCACGGTGTTTGTCCATCGAAGATTGGAGCCTTGAGACCCTTGTGCGTAACGTGTTCTGTCTTGATAACTCCGGTCGCTTTCACATTATCGAAGTCCCTTTTTAGGCGTTCGACTTCTTCTTCGAAGACTCGAAGTTTCTTCTCTACGTTTTCTTCTATTGCTTTACCCATGGTGTCTATTTTATTATTTTGCAGCTCCAATTTTCGGTTGAGGTCTTTTGAGGTCTGATCTAATTTTTCATTCAGGTCCGCTGACAGCTGACTTTGTTGGTCTAATTTCTGATTCATGTCCGTTGTCACAGCTGATTGTTGTTTAATGTCCACTGATTGTTGCTCTAGTTTCGCAGATTGTTGATCTAATTTATTCATCATTTGTTGCATTAACTGTGTCAGAGCATCCGATGTACCAGAACACTCCTCCACACGAGCTTCCTCGATTTGGAACTCAAAACTATCTGCATCCTTACCCTCAGCCTCAAGTATCTCGATCATACGGCTGACAAGTTCAGACTTGCTCCCTGTCGGGCATAACTCGCGTCTACTGAGCTCTTCCTTCAGCTCCGTTACTTTTAAGTCCTTTAAATAACGCGGCATTTTCACTACCGATTATTTCAAGTTTTTCCGCGATTCGAATTCACTTAAATTTTCTTCACTATTTAAAGTCACTGCTCACTAAAGCACTCGAGAATATTCGATTTCACAAAATTCTCACTGTCCGTTCGAGAGTTTTAGTTCCGCGATTTTACTTCGCTAATTAAAGTCACTGTTTACTAGAGCACTCGAGAATATTCGATTTCACAAAATTCTCACTGTCCGTTCGAGAATTTTAGTTTCACTTTTCTGCTCTCACAAAATTATCCGTTCGATAATTTTAATTTCAATCGCGATTTTTAACCCGAATTTATGCTTGAAATCCTACTTCTGACACCAATTGTTGCGAGCTAGAGGTTCGCCGGGATTTCAAGAAAAACACAATTCGTTTAAAAAAAAAGGATAATTTATTTATTCGCACGTTTCACTTTAATTCCCACTCTTAATTTGATTTTTACTATACGGCACCACTGATATCGCGTTCTTGTATCGATTCGTTCTCTCGCAGATGTTGCTGAACTGACTCCTCGCTGACAGCTACCGTGGTTTTATACCATTTCCCCTTTTTCTAGACGCTTCGGTCGTAGATGTTTTCGACTATTCTAGATGATTCTAGATGGTACTTTATAGCTTCTGTCGTGGATGTTTTCGGGTGTATGTCTCGATTATTCTAGATGATTCTAGATGGCGTTTTACATATTCGGGGATACTGTTCATCAATTACGTGGTTGCCAGATCTATAACAATATTAAATATACTGTAGCTCGTATTGTGAACAATGATTTTTATTTAAAACTTATATAACTAAAATAAATCACGCTGACCTATATCTTACCGTCTCTATTGCAAATGCCGCTACTCGGCTATGTTTCGGCTACGTAACCTGCGTAAGGTTTACATTTCGCTGTAAATCAGGCATCATGCTTCCTCGTTTTGAAGTAGATTTGTTTTCAGCTTTATTGTGTAAACAGAAAAAACTCTGCTGAAAAGTAGTAGAAATCAAAACATATAACATTAAAGGTAGTGGATCTACTTCGAAAGTAAATGCCATCGCGGTACCTCTTAATATACAGTACAAGAACCTTGTCGGCGTTTAGCGAAGACACATACGTCGTATTTCATCATATCGAAACTTTCTGAAAAGTAGCAAGAGCTCAGTCTGATGCTTCTTCCATTTCTTAGTCAAGACACATTTCGCGATTCGGCAACAATGGTACTGCAACATTTGCTGGTACTGCAACATTAATTATTACTTATTGGATTTAGCATTTTAAGGGTTTTTTTCTCTTTTTGGTCTTATAAAATATGTTCTGAGATATTCATTAAGGGTATTATGAAATCAAAAAATGTTGAGAGAAAAATGGCAGACTACAGGATCCACGTGCTTGCTGTATAGCCGTTGGGTTTAATCTGGAAATACCATTTAGGTGTTGGTAAATGGTTTGGTTGGTATATAGCTAGAGAAAGTCGATACACGCTAACACTACTATCCTAATAACGTTTGGATAATGCTATAATACCCACATTTCAGCGTGTGTTTAGAAGCACAGGAAGGCAACATAAGAAATGTGAAAAACAGGCAAACTTGAGTTTGACGTTTGCGTTTAACAATAAGTTTTTGAATAGAATACTCATTACAATCGAAAATAAATATGACTTTCATAAATAACAATTCATTATGATTGTGTTTACTTCATAAAAGAAACAGAATTGAGTAAATTCAAATTTCGGACAAAATTTCCTGCGCAATCGCTGTACATGCATTGTCCAAACTCTATTAGGACAGAAGTGTCAGTGTGTATCGAGTGTCTCTAGATATAGCCTAGTGGGTAGCGTGCTGATCTCCAATGCGAAGCTCGGAGTTTAAATGCCGGTCGACGTATAATTTCAGTACACTACTAGCGCGAGTATATCTTGGCCGTCTTAATCACCGAAAATGAAAATTCGTAGATGAAGGGTTTTGGGAAGTGCTAACAACCCTTTCACTACACAATAACGAATAAATTGTAAGTAACCTGAAGGTCAAAAAGCCAGAGACTCATTCGGACTGTAGTTGCATTGACAAAGTAGAAGAAGAAGAAGAAGAAGAAACAAATCCTGCTCTAGCCTAACCTAACCTGAACACAGAATTAATTTTGTAGTTAAAGTATTGTTATAGATCTGGCAATGATCTCTCTCAAATCTGCCAGAACTATTTAGAATATTCTTCCAACATGTAGAGGGTTTCTAGTAACTTCTCAAAGACACAAACAATGACACCCGACGCCATCTAGTAACTTCCAGAATAGTCCAGACCCAGCAGAAAAACATACACCAGAGAAGGTTCGAGACTCGGATAAATCCATTATAAATAGCCAGAGCTCACGACAAGGCATTGAGTTACTCAGTGACAGTTTCATGGAAAACACCTATCGGTATAAGTAAGCGAAAGTGATAGATCGGCGGTGTTCCTGGGTTGTGCGAATTAAGTTTTTAGAGCGAATTTAGTGAAGTGATCGGGAAATTGTGTATAAAGTGCAATAAATAAATTATCCTTATATTTTAAAACGAATTGAGTTTTCTTTGAAATCTGGCGAACCCCTAGCTCGCAACAATTGGTGTCAGAAGAGTGGGATTTCAAGGATAAATTCGGATTAAAAATCGCGAGTGAAATTAAAAATTCTCGGAACGGATAATTTTGTGAGAGCGGAAAAGTGAAACTAAAATTCTCGAACGGACAGTGAGAATTTTGCGAAATCGAATATTCTCGAGTGCTCTAGTGAACAGTGACTTTAATTAGCGAAGTAAAATCGCGGAACTAAAATTCTCGAACGGACAGTGAGAGTTTTGTGAAATCGAATATTCTCGAGTGCTTTAGTGAGCAGTGACTTTAAATAGTGGAGAAAATTTAAGTGAATTCGGATCGCGGAAAAACTTAAAATAATCGGTAGTGAAAATGCCGCGTTATTTAAAGGACTTAAAATTAGCGGAGCTGAAGGAAGAGCTCAGTAGACGCGAGTTACCTACGACAGGGAGCAAGTCTGAACTTGTCAGCCGTATGATCGAGACACTCCAGGCTGAGGGTGAGGATGCAGATAGTTTCGAGTTCCAAATCAAAGAAGCTCGTGGAGATGAGTGCTCTGGTACATCGGATGCTCTAACACAGTTAATGCAACAAATGATGAACAAATTAGAGCAACAATCATTGGACATTAAACAACAATCTGCGGACATGAATCAGAAATTAGAGCAACAATCAGCGGACATGCATCAGAAGTTTGAACAACAATCGGTGGACATTAAACAACAATCAGCGGACATTAATCAGAAACTAGAGAAATTAGACCAGACTTCAAAGGAACTTAACCAAAAATTGGAGCTGCAAAATGATAAAATAGACACCATGGGTAAGGCCATAGAAGAAAACGTTGAAAAGAAACTTCGAATCTTCGAAGAACAAATTACGGAAAAGATATCCGGGATTGTACAAGAAGTCGAACGCCTAAAAAGGGACTTGGATAACGTGAAAGCAGTCGGAGTCATGAAAGCAGAGCACGTTACGCATAAGGGTTTCAAAGCTCCAATCTTCGATGGACAGATACCGTGGGCTATTTATAAGATCCAATTTGAGGCTGCCGCCAGAAACAACCATTGGAATGATCTCGAACGAGGAACGGCTCTTATATTGGCGTTAAGAGGTCCACCAGCGGAGGTTCTTCAAACGATTCCGCAGGAAAAACAACAAGATTTTTCAACGTTAGTCCAAACATTGGATCTTCATTACGGCAGTGACCGCATAAAAGAGATCTACAAAATAGAGCTGTACAACCGTACTCAAAAGAATGGTGAAACACTTCAAGAGCTGGCACGCGATATTGAACGACTCACATTATTATCGCTGCCCAATGCGCAAACAGAGCAACGCAACGATATTGCTGTTTTCGCATTTAACAATGCTGCACTGGACAGAGAGCTGCAACAGGCGTTGAAATTGGCAGGTAAGAAAACGATAGGCGAAGCCTTGGTATATGGGCTGACGTTCGAAGCTGCCAAGCAAAGCTCACGGAGTAACTATCGAGTCCGAGAAAGGGCAAAAGAGTGCGTGTGCCAGAAAGCAGAGTACACCAAAAGGAGCGAAAGATTTGGTGCCCCCCGATGCTGGAATTGTGGACAGGCAGGACACTTGAGACTCGACTGCCGAAAAGCGACCAACTATTGTTCCGTCTGCGCTGCTAACCAATGTGAAGATGGAAATCGGGCAGGTAGTTCGTGGTCAAGAACTAGTCGTCAGAGTTCAAATCTTACACACGGTTTTGGTAAAAGACGCCGGAGTCGATCGAAAACCCCGAGTCGGCAAGCTCGATTGCAACAAGAACAATACATCGGGAAAGAACATGGGAAGCGATATGATCGAGAAGATCGCGAAAGGAAGAATGCGGAACGAGAAAAGGGAAGTAAACGTGCCGCTAAGGAGGAGAATGAGCGCGAAAAGGAAACGGAGAAAGAACGCGAACGTGAGAAGGAAAAAGAAGCCGGAAAAACCATTCGGAGGTTAACGATCGAACCAGAGGATGGATGGAATCAGCGAAAACCGCGTACCAAAATGAAAGTGGTACATCTCGACCGATTAACCAAGTACCACGGTGCCATTGCGGAAGTGAACGACTCTGTTCGGGACGAACAGGGACTAAGGAGAGGGTAATGTTATAGATCTGGCAATGATCTCTCTCAAATCTGCCAGAACTATTTAGAATATTCTTCCAACATGTAGAGGGCTTCTAGTAACTTCTCAAAGACACAAACAATGACACCCGACGCCATCTAGTAACTTCCAGAATAGTCCAGACCCAGCAGAAAAACATACACCAGAGAAGGTTCGAGACTCGGATAAATCCATTATAAATAGCCAGAGCTCACGACAAGGCATTGAGTTACTCAGTGACAGTTTCATGGAAAACACCTATCGGTATAAGTAAGCGAAAGTGATAGATCGGCGGTGTTCCTGGGTTGTGCGAATTAAGTTTTTAGAGCGAATTTAGTGAAGTGATCGGGAAATTGTGTATAAAGTGCAATAAATAAATTATCCTTATATTTTAAAACGAATTGAGTTTTCTTTGAAATCTGGCGAACCCCTAGCTCGCAACAGTATTATTGCAATTTATACTATTAAGGAAAATGAGATGTCGTTTAGGCATTCGTTTAGAAAACTTGAGACGAATTGTCATGTGGATTCGACAAAAATATTTGAATAGAAAATAAAGTTGTGAATTCTAACTTAACTTGACTATTATCTCTATACGTATTATTTGGCACTTTGAAAATAAAAACGTGTACAGGAAAAGTACATTAAAATAAACTGTTATAAATCTGGCAACCAAGATGTTCCCAGAAACATCCAGAAAAGTCCCTCAACATGTAAAAAGCCATACACAAAGTTGCAAGCAACTTCTAGTATACTCCATAATGTAGGGAATCTAGAATAGTCTAGACACACACACACACACAACGACACCTGTCTGGGTATAAATATCCGCCAACTTTCTGACAGTGGAGTCAGTCAGTCAGCGTCATCTGAACGCGAACGGTAGTGAAAGCGATAGAAAGCGTAATATCGGTAGTGCGATTTAAGGCGAATTAAGTTAACGTGAAAATTAAGTAAAAAGACTGCGAATAAATAAATTATCTATTATTTTTAAACGAATTGCGTTTATCTTGAAATCCCGGCGAATCTCTAGCTCGCAACAATTGGTGTCAGAAGTGGGATATCAAGGATAAATTCGGGTTAAAAATCGCGAGTGAAATTAAAATTATCGAACGGATAATTTTGTGATAGCGGAAAAGTGAAATTAAAATTCTCGAACGAACAGTGAGAATTTTGTGAAATCGAATATTCTCGAGTGCTCTAGTGAACAGTGACTTTAATTAGCGAAGTAAAATCGCAGAACTAAAATTCGCGAACGGACAGTGAGAATTTTGTGAAATCGAATATTCTCGAGTGCTCTTGTGAACAGTGACTTTAATTAGCGAAGTAAAATCGCGGAACTAAAATTCTCGAACGGACAGTGAGAATTTTGTGAATTCGAATCGCGGAAAAACTTGAAATAATCGGTAGTGAAAATGCCGCGTTATCTAAAGGACTTAAAAGCAACGGAGCTGAAGGAAGAGCTCAGTAGACGCGAGTTATCTACGACAAGTCTGAACTTGTCAGCCGTATGATCGAGACACTTGAGACGGAGGGTGAAGATGCAGATAGTTTTGAGTTCCGAATCGAGGAAGCTCGTGATGAGGAGTGTTCTGGTACATCGGATGCTCTAACACAGTTAATGCAGCAAATGATGAAGAAATTAGAGCAACAATCAGTGGACATTAAACAACAATCTGCGGACATTAATCAGAAATTAGAGCAACAATCAGCGGACATTAATCAGAAGTTAGAACAACAATCAGTGGACATTATACAACAATCAGTGGACATTAAACAACAATCTGCGGACATTAATCAGAAATTAGAGCAACAATCAGTGGACATTAATCAGAAATTAGACCAGGCCTCAAAGGACCTCAACCAAAAATTGGAGCTGCAAAATAATAAAATAGACACCATGGGTAAGGCAATAGAAGAAAACGTAGAGAAGAAACTTCGAATCTTCGAAGAACAAATTACGGAAAAGACATCTGGGATTGTAGAAGAAGTCGAAGACTAAAAAGAGACTTCGATAATGTGAAAGCGACCGGAGTCATCAAGACAGAGCATGTTGCGCACAAGGGTCTTAAGGCTCTAATCTTCAATGGACAAACACCGTGGGCTAATTATATGACCCAATTTGAGGCTGCCGCAAGAAACAACCATTGGAATGATCTGGAACGAGAAACCGCTCTTATATTGGCGCTAAGAGGTCCACCAGCAGAAGTTCTTCAAACGATTCCGCAGGATCAAAAGAATGGCGAAACACTTCAAGAGCTGGCACGCGATATTGAACGACTCACACTATTATCGCTGCCTAATGAGCAACGCAACGATACAGCTGTTTTCGCATTTAACAATGCTATACAGGACAGAGAGCTGCAACAGGCGTTAAAACTGGCAGGTAAGAAAACGATTGGCGAAGCCTTAGTATATGGGCTGATGTTCGAAGCTGCCAAGCAAAGTTCGCGGAGTAACTATCGAGTTCGAGAAATAGTAGAAGAGTGTGTGTGTCAGAAAGCCGAGTACACCAAGCGGAGCGAAGGATCTGGTGCTCCCCGATGCTGGAATTGTGGACAGGCAGGACAATTAAGACGCGACTGCCGTAAACCCAGAAAAGCGACCAACTATTGCTCCGGCTGCGCTGCTAAACAAAGGGGAGGAAGGGGCGAACCATCACGAGAGCACGCTTCGCCCAATGACAGTCCGGGAAACGAGTAAAGGCCAACTTCATGGGGCAGAGGTTGGCTGGTAGAATCGACGCCCCGGATCCATCATCACAGTTTCTCGACTACATCAATGGGAAAACGACTTATGCATGAATGGTCGAGTCGGCAAATTAAACTGCATCATAACAGTCGACACAGGCGCAACACGGTCAGTGCTAAGATCTGACCTCGTAGACCGTACTTGGCTTCACAACACCAGGAAGTACGCGCTTCGCACTGCTACAGGAGAAACTACAACAGTCCATGGAGAAATAGCTCGTGACATACAGCTTGGGGATTTGACCTTCTCGCATGTATTCGTGGTAGCTGACATTACCGATGAGTGTATCCTTGGAATGGATTTTCTGAAACCACACGGTATCCAGCTGGAGTGGCGGAATATCGAAATCCCGATGGAAATAACATCCCCCAACACGACAAAGCTGCGAGTTTTACTGTGCGAAGATGTGGATATACCCAAAGTCATCAGAAAATGTTATTTGGGCAGAGCTCGATGGTGATCCCGGGAACCACCGATTCTACCTCATAGAACCGGAAACGACACCTGCATTACGAAGTCTGATACTAGGAAAAACGCTCGTAAAAGGAATGAGAAGATGATGGTACCAATAAGAGTCCTCAACGTTTCGGACAGCATTACCAGCGTAAAGAAAGGAGATGTAATTGGCAGCTGTGAACCAATATCGGCGGTGACGAGTATCGACAAGGCAGAACCACATGACGTACCCTCTAAAAATAAGCCAAGAAGGTGGGACAACGTAACATCAACACTTCTTCAGTCAAGCAACCTTAGAGGAGAACAACACAAGCAGGCAGTAGATCTAATCGAAGGATTCAGCGACGTCTTTTCCACCGGTGATGACGACTATGGCAGAATAAACTTGGTGAAACATCGTATAGATACCGGAAGTGCTACACCGATACGTCAACCTCGAAGAAGAGTACCATTAGCGAAACAAGGAGAAGTCGATTCAATGGTCAAAACTATGGAGCATCAGGGAATCGTCGAAGAATCAAAGAGCCCGTGGATATCGCCAGTAGTGCTGGTAAAGAAGAAGGACGGCAGTACCCGTTTTTGTGTGGACTACAGGCGACTGAATAATGTTACGAAAAAGGATAGCTATCCACTACCAAGAATCGACGATATCATGGACACCCTAACTGATGCTAAATGGTTCTCAACGTTGGATCTGAAAAGTGGTTACTGGCAAGTGGAGATAGATGAAAAAGATAGAGAGCAAACAGCATTCTCTGTCGGCAGTGGACTTCATCGTAATGCCATTTGGCCTGTGCAATGCTCCAGCTACGTTTGAAAGATTGATGGAATTCGTTTTGCGTGGCCTGAGTTGGAAAACTTGTCTCGTTTACCTGAATGATGTGATCGTTATCGGCAAAACATTCAAGGAACATCTAAAAAATCTACAGGAAGTCTTCCAGCGACTGCGAGCGGCAAAATCAAAGCTGAGTTCGAAAAAGTGCACTTTGTTTAGTGCAGAAGTCAAGTACTTGGGTCACATCGTTTCAGCTGATGGCGTAAAGACGGATCCGGATTAGATACTGGCGGTGAAAAATTGGCCTACCCCGAGTGATAAACACCAGTTATGCAGCTTCCTAGGCTTAGCGACATATTACCGCCGATTCGTAAAAGACTTTGCCAACACGGCGAAAAGCCTGCATCAGTTAACAGAAAAGGGAAAGCCATTTACATGGAGTCAACATTGCCAGGAAGCATTCGAGAGGATAAAAGACCAACTCTGCGACTCCCCAGTTCTGGCGTATCCAAAACCAGGTCACGGTTTCATCATAGACACTAACGCCAGCAACGTCGGTATCGGAGCAGTACTATCACAAGAGATCGACGAGTACTCTGAAAATCAGAAAGGAACTATTGCGTAACTCGCCGAGAGCTATTAGCCATTGAAGAAGCAACAAAACATTTTCATAAATATCTCTACGGTCAAAAGTTCCTCCTTCGAACGGATCACGCATCGCTTATCGCTTAAACGGCTACTTCAGTTTAAGAACGCCGAATGCCAAGTAGCCAGATGGATCGAAAGGCTCGAATCCTACGATTTCGAAATTGTTCATCGAAGAGGAAGAATCCACGGTAATGCCGATGCGCTTTCACGTCGTCCTTGTCCACCGAACTGCAAGCATTGTCATCGTGTAGAAGGGAAAGAAGCCGGAGAGACCATTCAGAGGATAACGACCGAACCAAAGGATGGATGGAAACAGCAAGAAATGGAAGATGCCCAACGTAAAGATCCAGATATTTCACCTATCATGGCATGGAAGGACGAAATGAAACGGCCTGAGTGGAAAGACATCTCACAATTCAGCGAAACCTTAAAGTTTTATTGGGCACAATGGAACTCCCTTGACCTAGACGGCGGATTATTAAAACGGAAATGGGAGGACGCTGACGGAAAGTCGTATCGCATGTAAACCATCGTCCCGCATTGTAAAGTCGAGGAGGTTTTGAAGGAATATCATGGAGGTACCTCCGGTGGGCATTCGGGTGTAAATAGAACCTTAGAAAAGATACGAGAAAGGTTCTATTGGATCCATCTCCGAGATGATGTCGAAAATTGGTGTCGTAAATGTACTACGTGTGCATCGAGTCAGGGCCCACACCGCAGATTAAAGGGAGAAATGCAACAATACAACGTAGGAGTCCCATTTGAGAGAATTGCAGTGGATATTGCTGGACCCTTTCCGGCATCAGAAAATGGTAATCGCTACATTCTAGTGGACATTGATTATTTCAGCAAGTGGCCTGAAGCCTACGCAATTCCAAACCAAGAAGCAGTAACCGTCGCAGAACAAATTGTTACCAACTGGGTGAGCAGATTTGGAGCTCCACGTGAACTACACTCCGATCAAGGGCGCAATTTTAAATCTCAAATATTCAAACACGTGTGCCAAGTGCTGGGAATAAACAAAACCAGGACAACTCCATTACACCCACAGTCCGATGGAATGGTGGAACGTTTCGATAGGACATTGAACTCAAACCTATCCAAACTCGTCAGCGAGAGGCAACAGGACAAGGAGCAGCACATCCCTCTATTTCTAATGGCCTACAGAGCATCGGTACATTCAACAACAGGAGAAACTCCCTCCCGAGTCATTTTCGGAAGAAATATTCGAGTCCCTGCGGAACTAATGTTTGAAGTGCCACCAGACCAACCAACCAATGCCAAAGATTACGTCTCGGATCTTCAATGTCGACTTAAGACAATTTATAACCTGGTCAGAGATAAAATTGATTTGGCGACCGACCGCATGAACACGAGGTATGATCAACGGGCGAATTCATCAGGATTCCAAGAGGGCGATTTGGTTTGGTTATACAATCCCAAACGACAGAAGGGCAGATCGCCGAAACTATAGCGCAACTGGGAAGGCCCTTACCAGATCATCAATCGGTTAAATGATGTCGTATATCGGATTCAACTACATCAAAAACCTCGCACTAAAATGAAAGTGGTACATCTCGACCGATTAACAAAGTACCATGGTGCCATTGAGGAAGCGAACAACTCTGTTCGGGACGAACAGTGACTAAGGAGAGGGTAATGTTATAAATCTGGTAACCACGATGTTCCCAGAAACATCCAGAAAAGTTCCTCAACATGTAAAAAGCTATACACAAAGTTGCAAGCAACTCCTATAGTATACTCCATAATGCAGGCAATCTAGAATAGTCTACACACACACACACAACGACACCTGTCTGGGAGATTTGGTATAAATATCCGCCAACTTTCAGACAGCGGAGTCAGTCAGTCAGCGTCATCTGAACGCGAACAGTAGTGAAAGCGATAGAAAGCGTAATATCGGTAGTGCGATTTAAGGCGAATTAAGTTAACGTGAAAATTAAGTAAAAAGACTGCGAATAAATAAATTATCTATTATTTTTAAACGAATTGCGTTTCTCTTGAAATCCCGGCGAATCTCTAGCTCGCAACAATACAAAATGATTATAATTCCTGTACTATGCTATAGCAGCGGAACGTGGACATTAACTCAGGTGTCCGAACAACTACTTAACGCCTTTGAAAGAAAGGTCCTCAGAAGAATCCTCGAATGCGTGAAGAACGTGTCAACTTGTGGTTGCACTCTACACTTACCTAAATCTGAAACATGATTTCATTTGTCACTAGAAGAAAAAAAATATCTGACAACAAGTCGGGCGCTACTTTATTATTTTTGAGACAAGTTGGAGATACGTGGGAAATCAATATGCAGGTTAGGTTGGATTGGGACGAATAATTAAATGAACGGGGGCTCTAGGGCAGTGCTGTTATCAATTATTTAACACTTAACTGCAATTACGATCAATAGCTCCAGAACGTAGTATCAATGTTTCATTCTATTGTTTATGCAAGTTTTGAGCTTGAATATGGGGAGGGGGCGTTAAAAGGGGTGGGTTAATGTTAATAATGTTTTAATTGAATCACGTTCAAAATTCGCTGTATAGAATGTTAGTTTCATAGACGAAGTAAATTCTATTTTCTTGAAACCATTTATTAAGTTAAATTACGAATGCTAAAAGCAGCCAGGAGTATTCTTCCATTAATGTCCGTTACCCCAGGTTTTTCTAAGCATAAAAAAAATCCCGAGAAAGTAGTTAAGAGGAAATGTGGCTTCATCCTCCACGCAACAACTTTCTCACAAAAAACACAGGAATATTCCAGTTGTACACCATTGTCCTTGCAGCCATCTTTACAAAAAGAGAAAAAAAAAATTAGCCCGTTGTCTCATGTGAATTATAGCCCAGATAAAATATAAAAAAAAAAATTGCTCATAAAGCCTCATCAGAACAAGCTGACAACCACCACCAGCGGCTTCGCAATCTTCTTCCAATAATTGACACTGGGAACAGTTCCTACCATACTGGAAGGGCAGCAGGGATTTCAAGACTTTTGATGCATTATCAGTATTATTTTTTCTTTATGTATATCAACTGGATGTATGCACGTGCAAAATTTGAACTTTGGATAATTTACCAGAACCCTAAGTTAGTGAAAATTTTCGACATTTTGGTCCAGCAAATCCCTTGCCTTACAACCTCATCTTAAAATATTTTTTCAAAATAATAACTCATATTGCTCTGTAATCTGACAAAATTTCAACTTAATACCTGCATTGGATTTTAAGATATATCCGCCGTCCATGCTGACAATGCTTCCGCGATATGAAAAATCTTGTCCGTTGAGAACAAACGGTGTGCTTGCGTTCGAACCCATGTGTATGTACTTGGTCTTAAGCACATTTATTTTCAGTCCAGCCTGTTGCATTTATAATGCAACAAGCGAACATTTGACTCTAAGTCCGAACTGTTAGATGCAAGCAAACACATGTCATCAGCATAATCAAGGTAACTCAAGATGTTAAATAGTCTCCATTGAAGACCTTTATCTTCCCCACCTTCCAGTTCAGCTTCCAAGTGTAAACAACTAGATTTTTAATCTTGTGACTTTTGGTGATAAAAAAACACGTTTGTTCTAGTTTGGTTCTCGAAGTCAACTGACTTCTCCTGTCACTTTTATTCTACAAAGCTTCTCAAAACGTTCTTTAAAATGATAACAAATTTAAACAGTAGGCGGCGCTTCCATACGAATGGCGCGGAATAAATCAAATTAAATTTAAAATCAAACTGAAATATGCTTATAGCTTCGGCCAATCTGACTGACAGATCGCCCTCGATCTCTCTCTTCGCGGATCTAATAAATGTTGCTTATGCGTAACCTATGGGTGCTTCATCCGGCTTAACCACTTTCTCAGTCTAACTGCTTCAACTACTCCGTCATAAGGCAACTGGGTGATCTGGCAATTCTCTATGTCCCTGATAACATACCTGTCCTTCGGCAGCACCTTGTGGACTACATAAGGTCCCCGATACTTAGGTATGAGTTTCTTGTTAGTACCTAACGTAGTGTCCACGTTTCGCATCACCACGAAATCCCCCTCAGCGTACGTCTTGGCCGGCACACTGTGCTCTAGAAAATACTTCAGATTCGTCTCTTGGGATTTTTCTATGTTGGCGGACGCCAACCTTCTTGTTTCCTCTAAGTTCCTCTCTACTTCGGCATTACTTTTGTCGTCAAGATATTCTGTCAGTTCGTCAACCCCTTTTCCCCGCTGGTCCACGCCAAATAATAGTCTGCATGGAGTCTCTTTTGTGGTGCTATGCCTTGTATTATTTATCCCGAATTCTACTAACGACAACTTCGATACCCAGTCGGCATGCTGAACCGGCTCTGTTAACTTCCCTAACATGGTTTTCAACACGCGGTTCACCCTTTCAGCTTGGCCATTAGCCTGAGGAGACGCTACTGCCACCTTTATGTGTTCTACATTATTCTTGAGCATGTAAGCGGCGAAATCTAGGGACGTGAAACAACTTCCCCGGTTGGTTATGATCCGACGAGGACGGCTGTAATAATCGAAATATTTATCCAAGCACGCTTGCACCTCTCGCGTGCTAGTGGAGTTGACAGGGTATAATCGTACAAATTTCGAGAATGCATCTACCACCACCAGTATGTGCTTCCTCTTAGAATGCAGCGACGGCAAGGGGCCGAAATGGTCCAAATGCAGTGTATCAAACGGAATCGGGTTTTTGGGTATATTATGCAAATTTCTTTGGCTCGACCTTACGGGCGCTGCATACAGAATGCATTTGACACAATTTTTTACGAAACTATCTATTCTTTTAGCCATCTTCGGGAACCATTAGTGTTGTCTTACTTTGTCTGTAGTCTTCTCGACGCCCGGATGACCATATTTTTCATGGATCAGTCGTACGACTCCATCCTGCATTTCGTTCGGTACATATAACTGAAGTTTATTTGTATTTCCCCTGTGAAATACAAGTCCGTCTTTCAACTCGAATCCAGTCACTGGTCCTAGTTCCAGCTTTTTCCTGATGGATCTTATAACTTCGTCGCGGTTCTGGGCGATTTGTATTTGGAAATCTACATCAGTGGCTTCTACAAATGCCACAACTTCAGAGTCTACGCGTTCTTTCACCCCATTTTCTTTATTTCCCGTTCTGTGGCATCGACTTAGAGCGTCTACGTGACCCATAGAGGTCCCTTTCCGATGCTCTACTTTGTAGTCAAAATTCTCGAGCTCAATTGCCCATCTTGCAATCCGAGCGTTCATCTGTTTTCGATCTAAAGTCAGCCGTAAAGCATTGCAGTCGGTTACTATCTTGAAGGGGATACCCTTCAGGTAAATCTCAAACCGTTTCAAGGCATTTATCATAGCTAGAGTCTCAAGCTCGAAGCTGTGATATCTCGACTCCGCAGCCGTTGTTGCTTTGGAAAAGTATATGACTGGGTGTAGTTTTCCGTCGCTCTGGCGTTGCAGCAGCACAGCCCCATATCCAGCTGAGCTGGCATCGCAGTGTAATTCTGTTTCCTTTTTTGGACAGTATATCGAGAGGACTGGCGCTGACGCTAGCCTACTCTTCAGTTCATGGAAGGCAGCGGTACACTCGTTCGTCATATGGAACGGTGCGTCCTCCCTCGTCAGTTTATGCAATGGTCGAGCTATGTGAGTATAGGCTGGGACGAATTTGCGGAAGTATGCGAATAGACCAAGGCATGACTTCATCTCTTTGACGTTCCTAGGAAGCGGATATCTCTTGATTGCTTCAATGTGTTCGTCATTCGGTCGGATCCCCGCAGCACTAACGGAGTATCCTAAGTAATCGATTTTTTAAACCCGAATCTACATTTTCCCAGTCTTAAGTCTAACCCTTTTTCCGCAGCTCTCTCTAATACTTTGGTTAAAATTTCGATATGCGTTTTAAAATCGGTGGTTGCAATTATTACGTCGTCCATATAGACAATTATTTTTTGGGATGAGATGAAGTCTTCAAATATCTCCGTAACATATCGTTGGAATGCTGACGGGGCATTTTTTAACCCGAATGGCATTCTCAGATATTCGTACTGACCATCCGGCACTACAAATGAAGTGTACTGGACTGAACTCGGTGCCATATGCACATGGAAAAATCCATCTCTTAAGTCCAACGTCGAGAAAAACTTCTTACCCCCTAAATACTCAATACACTCCTCAATGATGGGCAACGGGAAATTGTCCCGAATGGTCAGTTTGTTTATGGCCCTGTAGTCCACACACATGCGTAAATCACAATTTTTCTTTTTCACCAGCACTATGGCCGATGCGTAAGGTGACCGACTAGGTCGAATAATATTTCTCTTCAGCAAATCTTCGGTAATCTTTCGAACTTCCCCCCGTTCAAAGTAAGATAATCGACGGGCCGAAGTATGAATAGGGGTGTCATTTTTTAGTCTTATTTCCATGTGATGCTCGTGTGGCTTTACGTCCCTACCCCTTCTCTTCACATACGTCTCGTCTATCACTTTGAATAGTGTACTCAGTTCGTGTTCTCCCAATTCCGGGTTTATTTTAAAATTTAAATTCCTTTGGTAATCTACTCTATCGTCTCCTGTGAGATGGTCGAAATGCATTTCTTTCTGACCGTTATTAACATCGGACAATCTATCTACTTCTACCGGTTTCTGACAACTTCTAAGACCTTCCTGTACTTTCCCCAGTTGCCTCAGTTTTCTTTGTTCACTCTTCTTTTCTTTTCTATTTATGTCATTCGGATAGCCGCAACCATAGTCTAAGCCAGTAAATTCAGTCAGAGCGGGAGCGCAGAATTTCAGTCTAAATTCGGAATTCATGTTTTTATTCTGGAATTTACAAAGTTCAATGTTCATAATAGATAACGCGTCGCGTCCCAGCAGCAGCGGCATCGACATAATATCGTCTGAAACAACGTACGCGACAATGTCGTAAAAGTTATTCAGGAAACGTATTCTATAATTATTCTTACCGTGTGTAAATATTTTGGCGTTACCGATGCCTCGAAATTTCGTCGGTGAATTCGGTTTATGTATTGCTGCAGCGCTCGCGGACTTACGTATCAAACTAATGGGACTACCCGTATCAAAGAAGGAAATACAATCTTTAAATTCTGAGCGCTCGGTCCGACTGAATACTGTAGCAACACTTACCAGGTTTATTGAATTTACGGCGGTCTGCAAATATTCGTCGGCATCGTCATCTGAATCAAGCATCGACATCGCTCTTGTGGTTTGGACAGCAGCTACTTCTCGTTTGACGGGGATTAACTTCTTCTTCGGGTTCTGGCAGGTGTGGTGGCTGTGACCTATTTTCCAGCAGCGGAAACAGCCATCCTTCGGTCGTTTTTCATACGGACATTCTCTTTGGTGATGGCCACGGGACGAACAGTTAAAACACCTCATCTCTTCGGGTCCATTAGCATTCGTTGCGGCGGTGACGGTCTTAGCTGCATTATAGCCGGTCCGGTGTGGCGTATCTCGGGCCACCATTCTAGAAAGCTTACGCTGTTCGTATCTCTCGAGTAGCAGCTTCAGCTGCTGGATCGTCTGTGCCGAATTTAGTATCGCGAGGTCGGAAGACGTGTCCCGAAGGCCTTCAATGATACAATCTATCAGTTCCAACTCCGTCACATCTGCGCGGCGGGCTATGTTTTGCATTTCTAAGACGTATCGCCGTAGGGACTCCTTCTTTTTTCCCATATTCGCTCTTTCAGTTGTCGGTAAACTTCCTGACGCGTAAACCGACGGCCAAACTCGGTGATAAGTTCCTCCTTGAGCTCCTTGTAACTCGTTACTTTGACGCTCTGCAAGATAAACTTAGCCGTTCCCTCTAATGAACGTCGTAAGGATAGCAGCTTAAAACCTTCGTCCGCATCTACCGTTCCCATTGTTTCTTCGAAATCTCTTAAGAAATCGCGCACGTCATATGTGTCATCTCCCGAGTACTTAGTGATGGCCTGTTCCATCTCACGAAAATCTACATATCGTCTGGTGGGCATAACTTGGCTTGACTCCCGGGACGTCGTCACAGCTTCTAATTCAGTTATTTGACGCTGGAGTTCTAGCAGCTCGCGTCTCTTCCGAAGTAACCTCAAATTTTGGTCGAGGTTACTTTCATCGGTCGGCAGCCTCGTGGCGGCAGCGGGTTCGGCGACATTTATAATGACGGTTTTAGCGGCGGGCTTTTTTGTAGCCCCCGCGGCGATAGTCTTGGTTTTTTCGGCGGTAGTAATAGCGGCGGGTATAGCGGCAGTTTTTTCAGCGGTTTCGGCAGCGGCAAACTCGATTTCATCGGCAGTCAACGTAGCAGCGTTTTCAACGGCAGTTTTTTCAGCGGTTCCAGCAACGGCAGTTTCGATTCCTTCAGCGGTTTCAACGGCAGTTTTCTCAGCAGAATCCTCCTCGTATTCGGTGTCGGATGATGACTCGACGGAACCTTCGGCGACGTCCTTCCCGGTGTCGAGAAGGAGCTCCTCGTAGATTCGGCGCAGTTGCGAAATGCTTGCGCTCGCCGGAATTTCAATCTCGGCTTTTGTGAGCGCCTGGATGATATCCGCCCGAGTAAGACGGTTGGGCATTTTCGTTGTTTGCCTTTTCTCGGTTGACCCCACACCTGAGCTGTAAACAACTAGATTTTTAATCTTGTGACTTTTGGTGATAAAAAAACACGTTTGTTCTAGTTTGGTTCTCGAAGTCAACTGACTTCTCCTGTCACTTTTATTCTACAAAGCTTCTCAAAACGTTCTTTAAAATGATAACAAATTTAAACAGTAGGCGGCGCTTCCATACGAATGGCGCGGAATAAATCAAATTAAATTTAAAATCAAACTGAAATATGCTTATACAAGATGTCATTTATTACCACCAGAAAAAGGGCTGGTGATAATTTACAGCCTTGTCTGACACCCGTTCGCACAAGGAAGGTCTCGGACGACTCTCCTCTATGCAAAACGCGACACCTTGCATCTTTGTAGGATTCTTTAATCATAGCTATGACCTTATCTGGAATACCTCTCCTACGCAAAGCATTCCATATGTAATCTCGCTTAACGCTTGAAGTCCACAAACATGAGATGTAGTGGCGAATCCATTTCGGCGGACTACTCTAAAATTATTCGTAGGTTATTTGTGTGGTCGGTACAAGAAGACCTTTTACGGAATCCAACCTGATATACTTCGAGAGTGCTATCCACAACATCATGAGAATTACCTTAACCATAATTTTCGATACGGCAGTAACTAGACATATACCACGCCAATTGCCGTAATCCCGAAGGTCGCCCTTCTTCGGAATTTTCTTCGATTCAGTCGGATATCTTTCTTCATTACACAGCTTAGTAAAGCGTAGGAGGAGTATATCGGCTGTTATTTGCGGATCCGCTTTGAGTTGTTCGGTTGGTAGTCCGTCTATACCTGGGGCTTGCCTTCCTGCCATTGACCGAATGGCGGAAACTATCTCTTCCTTATCTGGGGGATCGATCATCCCTATTCGAGGATTTTTACGGTTGGATGTTTGGTAGTTATTCTGTTTCTGGTATATCTTCCCCTGAAAACATGTTTAAAATATTAGAGAAGCATTTCTTCCATCGCCGCAACTGGTGTTCAATCATATTAGGGAGATTTTCGTTGACATCTATCACCAAATGGTTGCCGGTGAAAGTTCGTCAACTGTTTCATGATTTTCAATAGTGAACCCATATCCCCAAGGTAAGCCTTAGATTCTGCCTTGTTAGCCAGATATTCAATGGACTTTCCCTTGTCACGTCTAACAGCCTTTTTAAGCTGTATATGAGCATTCCGGTATTTCTGTCTCAAGTCAGGTGTTCTTTGGTTGACATTAGGTTGAGAGATGATTGCCAATTTGGCTTTTTTCCGATCGCCAACCTTGTCCCATGTGTCTTGCGACATCCAGTATTTCTCACCGTTTTGCACATATTACACAGATTCTTCAGAACTAGTTAGGAACGTGGTTTCTGGTTGCGGAAACACTATTCTGTACATTGGTCCTGAGAGTGAAGCCAAAAATGGCGTGGCGGTCGTCCTTACACCGAGAGCGAGAAACACTCTCATCAGCTGGGAACCAATCTCGGATAGGATTATCATCGTCAGGCTCAGGACCAGGGTCAGAAACGTCACACTTCTACAGTGCTACGATCCCACTAATGACGCAATACCTGCTGACCAAGAGGAGTTTTATAGCCAACTGAGTGGCACGACCGTGTTCCAAGAGGTGCTATTATTATCATCTCCTGTAAAAAAAAAAAAAGATATGAACGCCCAGGTTGGCTCTGACAACACTGGATTAGAACACGTCCTGGAAAGCATGGTGATTTTAAATGCATTGTTAATTTTTTTTTTTTGTGAATAAAACTGTGAATATTATGAAATTGAAATCTCTTAAATTTCAGACTAGTAACATTCAAACTTTTCCAAGGAAATCGATTTTTTGTGTAGTTGGGAAATTGTGTCGTATTGTATGGGAGGGGGTAGAAACAGTAAAACTAATCAATTTTTCGTGAATTAATGATAATATTAATTAAGTATTTGCTAAAAAATTTGAGCTCGATAAATGTTATACAACTTAGAGTGTTTCATGAAAAAGTACAGTTTGTATGGGAGGTGGTATGTAGAAGGAGGGGGGAGGGGGGATTAAAATAATTTTTATACTGTACATCACATTAATAACAAAAATAATATATTCCAAATTTCAAATTATTAGCTTTTATAGTTTCTAAGAAAATTTGATTATTGTAAATGTGTCATTTTGTATGGGAGGAGGTAGAAGGAGTGGAGCGATTTGGCCCGTTCACGAACTTGACCTTAATCTTTTATTAGAAATGTCGTTTACAAAATTTGAGCTTTCTAGCTGGACACGTTCTCGAGCTAGAGAGCGATCGGACCGACGCACAGACGGACGGACATCCGGTTTTGAGATTTTTGAGCGACAACAAATATCTCTGTATCCTCTGTGCGAACATTATTTCTTGGCGTTATAAACTTTAGAGCAAACTTATAATACTCTTTGTTTTATAATGAAACGTAGACCTTGTGTAGCGTACGCAGTGGTCATTCGTAATGTGGCGCAGCTTACTTAGACTTGAAGTAAAAGTCGAAAAATTTCAACTTTACGCATACAAAACCTAAAAAATGATTTTAACTTCAAATAATAAGTTTTATTATAAATTAAAAGAGAACATAAATAATGTTTGTTAACACAATCACTTAATATTCTAACATTTTTGATAAATTCGCGCGAGTTTGGAAAACGAAATATGTTGAACCCAAAACCGTGTAGGGAAACCTTTACATGGTGAAAAATTAGGGGAAAGCTGCGTCGGTTGCGTAAAGTCTACGTAAGGTCTACGTTTCATTGTGAAAGCATAAGGGTTTATGGAGTTAATGTGCGCTGTGCGTTCACGTACGGTGGACGGCGCACAGTGGTCCGATTAGTGAATCCGAGTGGATAAAAGGTACAAATTGTGCATCATAATTTTATTCAAACAAACCCTAGAATGTTTACGTACATAATTAGAGAGATGCTGAGATAAAGACAATGAGGTATTGCGAAAGTTAGTTTAATTTCATTTCAGCGTGACTGATCGTACATCGTGTGAACATCGCGCACATTCAAACTCGTACAAGAAAATCTTTTTGTGCTTATTAATTTGAAGAGGTAAAATATTTTTTTTTTGTCAATTATACCTATTTTGTCCTATTATTTTCAAATTATATAAATTTATAAGAACGTAAGACTCATAATATAAATATTTTGCAATTAAAAGAATATGGATACTACAATTATACAGTTTGAAGGATTAAAACTTTCAAGTGGTCTTTTTTTCTTGAAGCTGGGGATATTTAAAAAAGTAGAAAATTCTAAACTTATTTGGGCATTTATTGAATATTAACGGAGTTACCAACTTGAGAATGAAAACAATCTATTTTCTTTCTGATATATATTCTACACTCAAATTCATTATTATTTATTTTTTTATTTTAAATATATATTCATACTGTAACGAGAACTGTCAAACCACTACTATCGACATCGCAACATGGCAATATTACAATATGGCAGAACCAGTATACATGACAACGCCCCGGTATGGCAGCACCAAAACAACATGGCAGCATTCCGACTGCCGACTATATAAGAAGACGCCAGCACCACGGACAGGCATTCCAATTCATAACGTCTCTGCATCCTTAGGGGTCTAAGGCTTTGGATTAGGATCGTATCTAAAGACACCTCTGCATCCTTCGGGGTCTAAGGCTTTAGATATTCGTGTCGCCCATCTAAACTTAGAACTACGTTTGATTTGATTAAAACTTGAATTGCTTATGTTAGAGATTACATTTAATATACAAAATAAGAGATTGTTATAAATAAAGTTCTTGAATTAACTCTAAACCTGTTTTACTGAAAGAATTCACAAAATAAAAAAATATCGAACAAAAGAGTTCGCTACATAATTGGCGCCCAAGTAGAGGCCAGTAAAACAATTTAAATTAGAGAATAGAACATTTTATGCCTACGATAACACGGCAACAAACCAAAATGAATTTCTCCGCTGAACAATTCCAAGCATTATTAGATGCTGTCCGAATTACCCCTCGAGAGGAGAGGAGAAAGAACTTTACCAGCTGCACTGCGAGGTACAGTGGTATTCGTGATGAGCCTATAGTAGAGGATTTCATCACAAAAATCAATGTTTTTAAAACTTGCGAGAACATGTCCGATGCGATTGCATTAGAAGGGTTGCCCCTCCTATTGGAAGGACTAGCAGCGCAATGGTGGGCCGGGAAAAAAGTCTGACATAACGACATGGGCTCAAGCAATAGCAAATATACGAAAAACATTTGCACCCGCCCGACCATTCTACCAAATTTACGGAGAAATTTTCGCTACTAAGCAAGAAGACCACACAACTACAGACGACTTCATTTGCACAAAACGCAGTCTATTAGCGGAACTCCCCAAAAGAAGACACAGTGAAGAAGTGCAAGTCGATCTAGTTTACGGGCTATTGAATATGAAAGTACGTGAACAACTGCAACGTGAGCAAATAAAAAACTTTGAGGAGCTTTTAATCCAAAGCAGAGAAATCGAGAACAAAATTAAAGAACATTTAGAGATGGCAAGAAGCAAGAAAACAGAAGGTAATGGTGTTAGCGAAAACGCGAAAGTGACGCGCTGTACCTTTTGTCGCTCTTTCGGCCATACGCTGAGCGACTGCCGCAAAAAAAAGAAAGCTGACGAAAATGCCAAAAACCCTAAAACAGAGGCATACCAGCTTAAATGCTACGGGTGTGGTAATCCAGGGGTGGTCAGAACAAAGTGCCCAAAGTGCAATCAATACGCGAAAGCTCCAGCACCTGCAGCAAACTTTTGCTATGCTGACATCGAGCCACCAAAAACAATAACGCTACGATCCGTCCAGCAAACAACGTGAAGGTTAAGGGAGAGGAAGGTTGCGTATTTGTGGATACGGGCGCAAAAGCAAGCATTGCCAGTAATGATCTTTACAAGCTGTTATTGGCTAAAGAAGTAAAATTCACCGATGAAGAGGTACAAACAGTGTTCGCAGATGGGATCGAAAGGCTGCAGAAAATAAAGCATGCAACCGTGGACATCCATGTAAAAAACAAAATCATCCCTACACAGCTACTAGTTTTACCATCGGCTGAGAAAAACCGCACTCTACTCGGGTGCGATTTTATCGAAGATGCAAACATCGAGCTAAGCATCCCCCAGAGGCATTGGCATTTTTCGGACGATCCGAAAACCAAGTACGATTTCTCGTACAACGAAGGGCATACAGACATGTCCCACCAGGCTTCGCCATTTTACGGATTCTCGGAAATCAACATTCAGACACCAGAGCACGAAATCGACTACAACGACAACGATAGCATCGAGACGAAAACACCTCCACAGATAAGGAAGTACATCACTATGATGGAATGCCCGAAACCGATTTCACCCCTCAGAGGTACTCCAAAACGTTTGAACCTTGAATCAACCAAAGAAGCAGACGAAACTACAGCGGATCCCCCTGTAAAACAAATAATAAATATTAAAAATATCATGAATTACCCAAATGATTTTTATTTCAAAAAGATAATTTTGGACGTTAACGAACCTACACTTTCAAACATTGAAATTGGTAGTTTGGATGCTATCCTACTTAGAAGTGACGAGGGACAGTCGCTCACTATGACAGAAAGAGAACGCAAAAACCAGCTACTGACAGGTTACGCAGAATTATTTCAACCCAATGGTCCAGCAACGAAATACGCTGTACATAAAATCGAAACAGGAGACAATGACCCTACAGCTATGCCTCCATATCGAATGACAAGTAAACAAAAAGAGTTCTTACAAGAAGAATTAAAACAAATGCTAGAAAATTATATAATCGAACCTTGTGAATCACCCTGGGCATCACCAGTAGTATTGGTACCTAAGAAGGATGGCGGGACACGGCTATGTGTAGATTTTCGACAAATTAACGCCATAACAAAACCCGACCGATATCCACTGCCTAGAATGGACGATTTACTGCACGAAACCGCAAAGTTCAAATATATGATAACATTGGACCTTCATTCTGGATATTGGCAGATTCCGATGCATCCGCAGGACGTCGATAAAACAGCCATGTGTACACCGTTTGGGTTATATTGCTTCAAACGCATGCCATTTGGATTACGAAACGCAGCAGCAACATTTCAAAGACTTATTGACAAACTTAAAATGAAATGTCCAAGCATCAAGATACTAGCATACTTGGATGATCTCCTTATTCTATGTGAATCATTTGACACAATGTGTGAATTATTAGTCATGGTGTTTAACGCATTAAAAACTTTTAATCTACGAGTCAACAGAAAGAAATGCAAGATCGGTCGCGACGAGATTAAGTTTCTAGGGCACATTATCAACCAAGAAGGAATAAATGTTGACCCAAATAAAGTTAACGCCATAGCTAAATTGCCAAATCCTAAAAACTTGAAACATCTCATTTCTTTTCTACAAATGTGTTCATGGTATCGAAGATTCGTTCCATCATTCGCATCCATAGCTTGACCATTATCAGAACTAACCAAAAAGAATGCAAAATGGACTTGGGTATCCAGCCAACAGGACGCTTTCAACGAATTAAAACATTTATTAACAAGCGCTCCTATATTGCAACAGGCAGATGAAAATAAAAGATTCATCCTACGTACAGACGCTAGTGGCTACGCAGTGGGAGCAGCCTTACTGCAAGGGGAGGGGCTAGATGAACGTCCCATAGAGTATGCTAGTAGATTACTCACCCCGGCCGAACGTAATTACAGTACCACCTCTAAAATGGCTTATGTCACTTAAATCACCAACAGGTAGATTAGCCAGATGGGCCCTACAACTTCAACCATATAATCTCCAAATGGAATACATCCCTGGAAAAGCAAATATTATCGCAGATGTTCTCTCTAGACCTTTTTGCATTGAAGATAACACAGTTACCTGTGAGATCTAGAAAGGACAAGAAAGAAGCTCGTGAAGAGCAACTCAAAGATGATGAGCTTAAGAAAATTATTGAGTCTCTCGAAACAGATTCAGCTAGAGAAGAATTCTCGAGATGGACGGCACGTGGTTACTTAATCAATGATGGTGTATTGTATCGATGTAATCCTGACTCAGAATCGGAAGAACCTCAACTATTAATCCCTAGTCAAGATCGTACTCAGATTATTTCTCATTACCACGATGAACCAACAGCCGGACATTACGGAACCGAAAGAACTCTACAGAAAATCGTACATCAATACTATTGGCGTGGAATGCGATACGACATCGATAAATTCGTCAAAAATTGTATTCAGTGCCAACGGTATAAAGCCACTAATATGAAACCAGCTGGATTACTCCAAACCCCAGTCATGAATCAACGCTTCGAAGTAATGGCTGTCGATCTGTTTGGACCTCTTCAGGAAACAGAAAATAAGCTGAAATGGATCCTAATCATCGAAGACGTCGCTTCGAAATGGGTAGAACTCTTCGCATTACCCGACGCTTCAGCAAAACAGTGCGCTACTATCCTATTAAATGAAGTATTTCTACGTTATGGACTACCACGTAGATTAATCAGTGATAATGGTACACAATTCGTTAGTGGAATTATGCAACAACTTACTTATTGCCTGGGAATCAAGCAAAATTTCACACCAGTATACCAACCCCAGGCAAACCCAGTGGAAAGACGCAACAGAGACCTCAAGAGACCTCAACTGGGCATTTTAGTAGAGAAAAATCACACTGAATGGAGTGAACAACTACCATTCATAAGATTCGCTATGAATAGCAGCAAATGTGAGAATACCGGATTTACCCCAGAGAAATGCGTACACCGGATGAAGCTCATCAAGACTTACGGCAAATCATCCAGTCCAAAAACTTCTTTCCAGAAATAATTCTGCAAAAACTCGTAAAAACTACAGAGCGAGCTCAGGAAACTTTTGAAAAGCAACAAGATCGGCAGAAGACGCAGCAAGATACGAAAAGAAGATCTGTACCTCAATATCAACCTGGAGATAGGGTATGGGCTAATACGCATACACGTAGTCAGAAGGCTCGCGGAATCACCTCTAAATTCATGCCGAAAAGAGATGGTCCTTACATTATCCTTACCCAAAAGAGTCCCACAACCTACGATGTATCCTCCCCAGATAATCCTAGGTTATACCTTGCTACCTATCATACTTCCGCCCTAACAAAAATCTTTACATATGATGCTGAACACACAGAACTAGCACCAATCGCTCCGATTCGTAAAAGAGGAAGACCACGAAAGCAGCAAAACTAAACCAAGAATCCTGTCCTCCTCGTCGAGACGCCGTCGAAGACAGAAGGGGAGTATTGTAACGAGAACTGTCAATCCACTACTATCCACATCGCAACATGGCAGTATCACAATATGGCAGAACCAGTATACATGGCAACGCCCCGGTATGGCAGCACCAAGACAACATGGCAGCATTGCGACTGCCGACTATATAAGAAGACGCCAGCACGACGGACAGGTATTCTAATTCATAACGTCTCTGCATCCTTAGGGGTCTAAGGCTTTGGATTAGGATCGTATCTAAAGACACCTCTGCATCCTTCGGGGTCTAAGGCTTTAGATATTCGCGTCGCCCATCTAAACTTAGAACTACGTTTGATTTGATTAAAACTTGAATTGCTTATGTTAGAGATTACATTTAATATACAAAATAAGAGATTGTTATAAATAAAGTTCTTGAATTAACTCTAAACCTGTTTTACTGAAAGAATTCACAAAATAAAAAAATATCGAACAAAAGAGTTCGCTACAATACTTATATAAACTATTTTACTTTTGTGTAATCTCCTCAAAATATGACGTGGCTATTTACTTTTATTTGATTCGCATATGCTTTTTTATTTTTGTTCACTAAAATTGTACTATGTACTTTCTGCACTGTTTTAATAATTCTTAATATTTTTCTTTATTCTCTATAACTGTTGAATTTGACTTATTATACTCAAAAAGGGTTTTTTTTTAATTTTGTAGGCTCAGAGCGCTTAATTGGACCACTGTGCGGTATACAGACAGACTGACGTTTTGTTGCATGATTAGGTAAATTTAGTCTTGAAACGCGAAATTTCAAGGCAGCAAAAAAAGTCGACCACAATACTTTATTATTAGATTAATAAAGAAAAATTTACTTTGGGCGCCGAAAAACTATTTTTTCTTCCTGTGCGAAGTACGAGCTACTTCGAAAGACCATCCGCTATGACTTCTTGTCCGATACAGGTCTGAAGTGAAAAGTAATTTTATAATTGAATTTCCTATGCTGTAACACATTCCACCATTCGCCATTATTGTTAATCCTTAGGTAACATAAAGGCCAAAATTGCCTATAACATTCATTCAGTACAAAAAGCCCTTCCTTCTTCTTGGTACTAAAGTTGAACTTTGGCACAAAATAATAATCGCTGGTTCATTCTATGATACAGATGGAAAATGAAACTAAATTACACAGTTTTTATCAAAGTAGAGTTACCTTACGTTAGAAAAAAGAACATGACACCAGAGTGTTCAGTCTGGTCAAGGCTTTTCTATTAAATTTGAAAAGCGCCCACCTTTTTTGCTGTGTGCGATAACCAAGCAACTGAAACTGCAAAGCGTTCATTAGTACGTAAAACCTACCAATTTACATCACATTAATATATGTAGATATCCTAATAAAGTTGATCCGGTGCTTGCAGAAAGTGTGTTGAAATTATTCATCGACCGGGAACCAAACTGAATACCTACCGAAAAGGCTACACTTAGGTTAACAGTGGTAACTCGTGAGTGGATAAATCTCACAGATAATTCTTATATTTTCCTTTAGTAACAAACTAATCTCAATTAAGAACTGCAGTACACATCGCACCTACATCAACCGAAATTCCTCTATCATAAACTGCCGAAAGAACGTCTTAAAAATGCAGAATCAGAAAAATACCGACTGCGCAAAACAACATTAAAAACAAGAGTCCCATCCAACTTTGCACGAGTTGGTACCTTCCTACTGGACCGCATCGCAAAGTAGACTGCACGCTAACATGCTCCTTTTTATTTATAAAAATGTTCCGAGTTATATGGGCATCCCAAAGTGGGGCGGAGTAGCGCACACAGAAATCCCTGCAGAAAGCTGCAAGGCAAAAAGGGGGAGTTACTGTAATTGTTTAATTACAGGGTGGTTTTTTCTCGTTGTTGTTGTTATTTTTAGTGATTGTTGTCTAACCGCGACGGAGAACCCAGGCTGATGTGGTGAACATTGCGCCATAGTTGCATAGTGGGATTACTTCGTCCTCGTCCCCATAGACAAACAGCATACTGGTATCGACTTTTCGGCAAAGGGACCTTCCACATGCCGGAATGGGGTATGACGAAGATGACGACGGGTAGAGGAGATATCCGAGCAAAATTTACCACTAAGGAAGAAATAAGAAAAACCAAAAACATTGTGGAGCGTGCATGGAGCGTCTTGAGCGTGGTCTTATCGCTTTGCGCAAACCGATCTTGTTTGTAGCCCTTTGCCTTTCGGGCTTGAAATCGCTTGGATACTCCCTGATCTCGAGACGTTTTTGTTGTGGCCGTTCGGTTCGGTATGTGTCTAACGTGCCTTCAGGTATTCCGTCTTATCTGATGTTCTGCATTTTTACCATTTCTTAGTGGCATTCTTTAAATAACGCTTGTATCGTAAGCTGAGGTACCTACCTACCTGGATGCAGGCTTATTACCTCTAAGCAAGGCACCAACTCTTTAGCGAATGTCTTCAGTACTAAACTGAAGAAGTACCTTCCACTTGTTCAGGCCGAAGACTTGAGTTTTATGTACCGTAGCACGAATGACGTGTGTTTACGAGATGATCATCAGAAGGATCAGTTTATTCGCCTACATACCATGTCGAGTTTTGAGATTTTGATAGCGATAAAATTCGCGGATTACAAAACTTATCGGCGGATGCGTTTCTTAGAAGTGAATATGTGACTTGAAAATGTTTATGATTTTGATAAGAAATCAGAAAATGATGCCCTGAATTTTTAGCATCGTTTTAGTATCACAGAGTTTTAATTTACGAGTAGTTAGTAGAGTAGTTCGTAGCAAGCTATCTGGTTATTAAATATCAAGGACTGCAATTAAAATTGTTCTGGCTGCTTCAGATAATCGAAATAGTGGCGCCTATGCTAGATTTGAATCGAATTTTTAAAATGTGATTTTTTCTGTCTATAATTCAGTCTTGATATTACCCTAAAATACGAAAGGGATTTGATTGGTCAGTTTTCTTAAGGAGATAGCTCCTGAATAGGTTCAGGGGCTATCCCCTATCCCCCGATTCAAATTCAATGTACTTTTTCTTGGAAACCATTCTTACGATCTTCATGAAATTTTTTGCCCATGTTAAATTTCACAATGGTAGCAATCTGAGTGCAGCATTTTAAAAAATATCTACGAACGAGTTGGGCGCAACTTTATTATTCTTGCGACAAGTTCAGTTTGCGTGGGAAGTTAATATGTAGGTTGGAGTGGATAGTAAAGACTAAGTGGATGTGGGTTCTAGGGCAGGGTTGTTGTCAATTATTTAACACTTAACTGCGATTACGATCAATTTTGCCAGTACTTAGAATCAATATTTCATTCGTTTATTTATGCAAGATTGGGCTTGAATGGGGAGGAGGGGGGCGGAGGGTTCGATAGAAGGGATGGGTAAATGTTAATATTTTCTTAATTGATTGCTGAACCACGTTCAAAATTTGTTTTGTAGAATGTTGCTGTAGTTTCATAGACGAAGCAAATTCTTTGAAATTCTATAGTCTTTATATTGTTGAAATCATCATATGGGAGGTTGTAGAGGAGGTAAGGGAATCGTAAAATTTGTGATGCAGTATTATTTCGTTTGTTTTGAAAGGTGTGCGTACCAGTGTTGGGTCATGTACCAGTGAAGGACTATTGCGTAGAAAACTATAAAAAACAAGAATTTTCTTGCCCATCAACTCCTGCAATGAGTGTAGAAAGTAAGTTTGATTGCCTTGAAAGGATTTGTCATAGTTTATCTTTCAGTTCTACATTATATTTCGATTGGTGAACATTTCAAATAAATAATTGCGTTTTTTTACGATATTTTTATTCCAACTGCAAAGAGTTGAGTTTAAGAAAATATTTTTTGAATCTTATACTTTATTTTTATATTCTAGATGGACGTTGAGAATATTACAAGTTTGATCTAAAGTTTGTAGCGCCAAGAAATAATGCTCGCACAGAGTGGCCAGAGATATTTGTTGTCGTTCAAAAATTTCGTCCGTCTGTCAGTCTGTCTACCCGTCCGTCTACCCGTCTGTCTACCCGACCATCTACCCGTCCGTCCGCTCGGTCTCCAGCTTGGAAATGCGTCGACCTAGAAAGTTCCAAATTTGTACACATCGTTTTTGATGAAAAAGTAAGGTAAATTTCATGAACGGTCCAAATCGCTCCACCCCTTCTACCCCCTTCCATATACATTTTCAATAGTTTACAATAATCAAATTTTCTTGGAAACGATAAAAGGTAATAATTTGAAGTCCAGAATATATTATTTTTATCATAAATGTGATGGTATAAAAATTATTGGAATCTTTCTACTCCTTCCATCATCTCCCATACAAATTTCACATCATGATATACTTTTTTTTTTTTTTTTTTAAGGAACCGAACACAACTTAGGGGGTCACCCTATAATGCTATGCACAGATGTGTCGGTATAAGAATTGGAGAAAAAAACTCAAGTTAGATTAGTTTAATTTAGGTGGAGAAAGACGAAAATGACGGTGTACATTCCTCTTGAAGCTCTGGATGTTGTATTCATTGGGAAACACTTTAGCTGGTAATGAGTTCCAAAGTCTTGACGTTCGGGAAATGAATGACTGCCTATATTTAACTGTACGAGAAGGCAAGGGTTTAACAGTGTACTCGTGTGCGCGTTCAGCTTGACGAGTATCTCGGGGAAAATTATAGAGTGGGGGTATTAGTGTGCTTAGTTCCGCACTGCATTTACCATGGAAGTAGCGATAGTAAATGCTGAGTACTCCGACATTTCTGCGATGCTCGAGAGAATCGATAGAAGACGTGATGGTCTCGTCTCCAATCAGTCGGAATGCATGTTTTTGAATACGGTCGAGCAACGCGAGGTGTGATTTGGGTGCCCCAGCCCAAACATGCAAATTGTACTCTAAACGTGGTCTAATGTATGCCTTATAGATGGTTGCTAGGTCGTTCGGCGTGAAATACTTTTTGCACTTTCGGAGCACACCCAGACGTTTAGAGGCGTCGAGGGCAACATCAAAGATGTGCTGGGCCCAATTCAGGTGGTCATTAATTTTAACTCCAAGAAGTGTGAAGTTATCCGAGGTACAAAGTTGTGTGCCACCAAAAGTCACATTTTGAGATAATACAGGAGCATCACGTTTGAGGGATAGATGACAGGCCTGTGTTTTAGAAGCGTTGAACTCTACTCTATTTTTCCTGCCCCATTCCAGGATTAAGCTGAGGTCCGAGTTCAGCGAACGGAATAACTCCATGCGATTGGAAGCAATAGAATACTTGTGTGATTCCGCAGCAGAGTTAAATTCATAAGTGCTATCTAAAGTACTGTCATCCGCGAAACTATGGATTGGATTGAGAGTAGACGACAGAAGGTCGTTGATAAAAATTAAAAACAGAGTTGGAGATAAAACAGAGCCTTGAGGGACGCCGGAATCTATTGGGAAAGAGGAAGAAGTAACGCCATCTAGTACTACTCGTATAGTGCGTTCAGAAAGAAAACTCTCAATCCATTGAACAAGGGTAGCATTAAGACCAATGGCCCTAAGCTTTGCTATGAGACATTCATGCCAAACTCTGTCAAAAGCTTTTGCAATGTCAAGTGCAAGAACTTGACCTTCGCCGTGTTTGTGTATGCATGAGTTCCAACGTTCTGTCAAGTAGACCAGAATGTCTCCCGTCGACCTTCCAGAACGGAACCCATACTGTCGATCATGGATTAGCTGGTTATCCTCGAGATATTCAACGATTTTGCGATTGACAGCAGTTTCCATTACTTTCGAGAGCACTGAAGTAATGGCTATAGGGCGGTAGTTAGCGGGGTTCGCTTTGCTTCCTTTCTTGGGAATTGGCTGAACATTCGCAACTTTCCACAAACGTGGAAAGCACCCAGAAGAGTAGGAAAGATAGAAAAGATTGCGAAGAGGTTTAGCTAAAGAAGAGGAGCACTTTTTAAGGGTAATGGGGGGAATACCGTCCGGACCAGCAGATTTGTGGATATTGAGCTCTTGAAGGATCCTAGAAATAAGTCTCGTGCGAAAATGTAGTTTAGGCAATGAGAAACCAGAATCAGTTAGAGCGGGAAGCGATTGGTTTGAAGGTGGAAGACGTGAGTTTCTAGCGAAACTTGCTGCTAGTAAGTTAGCTTTTTCGACAGGATCAATAACGGTACGGACGCCATCAACAAGAGGTGGTATTGAAGAAGAAATGAAATTGTTGTTGACCGTTTTGACGAATGACCAGTAAGATCTCGAGCCTTTAGGGCACTGAAGGATCTTCCGTCGAAGTTTTTGGTCATGCTCAAACTTAACACGATTGAGTATGGATTTGCAGGCATTTCTTGACGCATTGAAGAGTTCTCTGTTGGCAGGTGTTTTATTACCTTTAAAGGTTTGAAATGCTTGTTTCTTGGTCTTAATTGCATCGAGACATTCATTGTTGAACCAAGAGTCCTTCGACGGCCTAACTCTTTTATAACTGGAAGGTATGTAGAGCTTCATACCTTTCAGGATAATCTCGGTGACAAGTCTACAAGCTTCATCGCAGTCATTGGAATCAAAGCACAATTTCCAATTAAAGGCATTGAAGAAGTCATTTAGCGCCTCCCAATTGGCTCTTTTGAAATGCCAAATATTTCTTCGGGGTGCCTTGATTGTCAGCGGTGTTAGTGCTGCAACTGGGAATTGTGCACGAATCAAAAAATGATCCGTATTCCCAATTGGCGATGGTGATATGACAGAGACAGAATATTTCTCTGGGTGGCTGGTGAGAAAAGGGTCAAGAAGGTTAGAAGAATGCTCTGCAACATCCGGTAAACGAGTAGGCTCATCTACCAACTGTGTTAAGCCGTTTATAGAAGCAAAAAGCTCAGTATCACGCCCCTCCTGGTCCGTAGTCGAGGAGTGTTTAAGCCAGGCAATGTTATTAACATTGAAATCGCCCGCGATAACGATTTCAGCGTCAGGGTTAGCAGTGTTTATTGGCTGGATAGATTCAGTTAACCCATCCAGTTCTAATAAAGTGTTCGCTGCAGTCATTGCTGGGCTTCTATACACATAACAGAAGTACATGACATGTCTTTGGATCAGCAATTTTATCCAGATATAATTAAATTCTGGATTGGAGCAGTTCCCCAAATAGGGAACTAATTGGAAAGACGCATCATCGCGGATGTAGAGTGCGACACCCCGTTGGCGAAAAAATGCGGGAATAAGGTGATATCCGGGAACAGAATAAAACTGTTCACTTCCCGGTAGCACCTTGCATTCGCCTAGTGCTAGTATATCCGGTCTTTTAGTTTGGGTATGAATATACAGCGAGAGATAGGCAGAGTTCAGTCCCCGAACATTGACTTGATCAATAGTAAAGCTACTCATGATCAATATAATATGATAATATAAATATGATAAGAAGAGAAAAAATATCTACGAAAATGTACGAAAAAAAAAAAAAAAATTTTACTAATAAATTTAGCTAAAACACAAAATTGGAACGTAAGAAAACGAAAATAA
This sequence comes from Chorisops tibialis, assembly GCA_963669355.1. NCBI lineage: Eukaryota > Metazoa > Arthropoda > Insecta > Diptera > Stratiomyidae > Chorisops > Chorisops tibialis. Next base: position 160,728,613 of record OY770263.1, on the reverse strand, counting down.
AAAAGACTAAAGACTATATAACAAATTTCCTAGGACAATTCACGGAAAAAAAAAATTTTGCTATAAAATTTGCCTACAACAATTGAAAAAAAAAAAAATTGGAATAACAAGAAAATAAATAAATAAAAAAGTCAAATAAATTAAAATAAACACAACGCTCTGGTAACACCAAACTGAGACAATACACAAACAGAGATACAACAATACAAAGTAATTTAGCTAGATCGGAATCAACAGCGTTAAACTGTTATTTACCCGTGCAGTTCTATGCCTTCGCACGGGCAACAACAAAAACACTGCAGACTCCGTTAGCTGATACTTAGCTTCGAGATTAGAAGTGAAGCCGACGCGCACATAATAAAAAAATCAATTAAATTAAAACATAGTAGAAAACCACATTGCATTAAAATTTTGAAATTAAAAGCGAAAAATATATAAATAAAAACAACTACAAAAGAAATTAAAACAGAACTAAAAAAAAAACAAAACTAAATAAAACGAAGCGCGTCTGCACACGATCACTGTGCGATGTTGTATCATGTTTCTGTCGTATGCACCTATAGGCGGTCTTAACAGGAATTCCATACTATATACAATTCCATACTATAAACAAATTTTCTCTGTACGTATAATATTTGTTGAGCTTGTACTCAATGCTTAATTACCAGTATTATTAAGATCGGAAAAAATTAACTTATTAGGTTCGCTGCTTTTACCCTATTCCATTAAATTTCACAATTTTACAACTTTACAAAATATATTTTTTTTTTTTAAGTTTGAATGTTACTGGTCTGAAAATCATAATATTTATCGTTATTTCAAAAAAAATCACTAAAATCCCCAATTTCTTCTACCACCTCCCATACAAACTGCACAATTTCACTAAATTTAATATTCTAATTTCCTAAGTACCTACTAAATTTTGGATGCTTAAATTTTGTACAAAATATTTTTATAGCTGCTTTAGCATGATGTGAAAAAAAAATAAACATTTAGTTCAATGCTGTCAATGTTTTTACCACTCCCCATACAAAATTTCTTGAGATAATAAAAATTTCTGTTCCGTCTAGAGTATTGTGAGATTAGGCTCTACGCGCAATCGTAGTCATGTTATGTTTATTTATCAATCTAAATTATGAATATTACTTTAAAATAATTGTTTGTTGAAAAACAATTACTTTATTTATAAATTTTTTAGTTTATATTGAGAGTGGCCCAAGACTGGAACAAAATTTTTGCCATGGCTTCAGTATTGGGTACAACAATAAGTCCAATCATATGCTCCAGATTGGACTTATTGTTACAGTATTAAAAATACATAATGTGTAGGGACTAGGGATGGTTTTCAGTTTCAATTGTTTTGTAGCCACCCTCTGTTAATTTTAAAATTATGGAAGAAAAGAGAAAAAAGTATACTCAAGAAAAATTATGGCTGCCATTAAGGACATTGAAGATGTAAATAGCTGCAGGAAGGCTTCTATAAAAGGATTTCAAGATAAGATACTAAACAAAAAAAGACCTTGATTTAGGTCAAATTCAAGGCTTAACAGCACGAATAGGCCATGCAACAATTTGTAGCATCGAACGTGAAAATTTTCTCATCCGCTGGGTTTAAACTATGAAAACAGCAGGTTTAATTGTTTCAAAAGAAACTTTTTTATTTAGTGTGAGTAAGCTAGCAAACGAGAGTAAGCTCAACGTTTCGTAGGCGGCACGTTATCCAATGATTTGCGCTCTTCGGGAATTTACAAAGACGTGACCGACGTACCCAGAGCCAGGTTTGTTTTACTAAGCTTAGGTAGATAGGTAGGTAGAAGTGGTTGACCAGACATTAAACGGGATGCCAAACCTCTGAGAATGTCTCCTTATCAGGCAGTGTCCTTTAACAACTCCTACTATAGAGCTGATCATCTGCCTGCTTAGCGAAATCAGTCTACCAGAGCGTTTTAGATCCTGCATAGGTCAAACCTGTTTGGTGGCTTTGCTAATCGCATCCAACTTAAGTTGCAGCTTGTAAGTTGCGAGAGACATGCACAGACGGCTGAATCTGCAAAGTGGTTCCGTACCGGGCGAGTTCGTCGGCCCTGCGGTTTCCCGCAATGGCCCTGTGCTTTTATACCTAGCACAGGCGAATGCTTAAGTTAAGCATTGCGGAGAAAACACCTCCTGCCACTCCACTTCTAGTCTTGGAGCCATCAGTATAGAAGGATATGGATTTTTCCTCACATATTTCAGATGCCTCCCACTCTTGTCTCGAGGTGATGACGGTGAGGAAATCATTATAAATAAACTGCCAACAAGTCGGGCGAAACTTTATTATTTTTGGGATAAGTTGCGGATAAATGGAAAGTCAATATGCAGGTTAGAGTGGTTAGGGAAGGCTAAGTGAAAGAGAGTTCTTGGGCAGGGCTGTGGTCAATTTCACAATATTTCATTCATTTCTACAAGTTTGGGTTTTTATGAGGGGAGGAGGAGGGGTAAGGGTGGGTTGATGTTAATAGCTTTTTAATTAATTGCTTGAATCACGTCCAATATTCTCTGTATAGAATGTGTTTCATAGACGGAGTTGCATAGAATTTTCATAAAATTCGGTGTATTTTACATTCACGAAACCGAAAATTTGTATGGGGAATCGTAAAATTTGATACGTAGTTTTATTTCGCTTCTCTTGTAAGGTGCTTGTATAAAATTTCAAGTTCGTAGCTTTTAGTTTGTTGGTTATTAGTTGATTTAATGAAATTGGCCGAAATCATACTTTTGTACGGGAGGGGGTAGAAGGGCAAGCGCGATTTCAAAACTTTTAAAGCAACTTCATTTGAATTATTTTTATAAGTTTTTATGCAAAACGTGAAATTGATAGCTTTTAAGAGTTAGCTGGTAACTGATTTCTTAAAAATGCTCGAAAAAATAATTTTGTATGCGAGGGGGTAGAGGAGGTAGGGGAATCGTAAAACTTGTGATGTCATTTTCTTTTTTTTTCTATTGTAAGGTGCTCGTACAAAATTTCAAGTTCGCAGCTTTTAATTTGTTGATTATTAGTTGATTTAATGAAATTGGTCGAAATCATACTTTTGTATGGGAGGGGGTAGAAGAGCAAGCGTGATTTCAAAACTTTTAACGTAATTTAATTTCAACTGTTTTTATAAGTTCTTCTGCAAAATTTCAAATTGATATCTTTTAATAGTTAGGTGATAATTGATTTCTTAAAAATGGTCGAAAAAATAATTTTGTATGGGAGGGAGTAGAAGTTTTAAAGATTTTCGACCAGTTAATATTTCATATATTTAGGAATTTTTCTTAAATGCATTTCGCAAATTTTCAAGTTTCTATCTTAAAATTTCACTCAAAAATTTTCAGTTTGTGTGTTTTTTTCAGTGCACATGAAACACCTTGTGCACGTTAGACCGGGGGGTCAGTTTATAACAATTATGAATCAAGTTATTATTATTTTTCTATGTACATTAAATAGACGTATCCACATGCAAAGTTTCAACTTTGTAAGTGTTTTTATTTGCACCCCCCTGACCCTCTCCCTTTCAATAATTAGCCACTCTCTAAGCTGATTCCAATAGAACTATATGCCACCTTAATGGTCCCAAAATATGATTTTTTTACAATAAGTAATTTCGAAGATATAATCATTTGAAAAAACAATTCGGCCGACAATTTGTTTTTAGCCCCCCTTTTCGGACGCCAATGGATAAAAAAATTAAATTATTTTTGAAGTTTGTCCCACAACCTTTTCTATATCTCTACTGATTTTCAACTTTCTATCTGCATTCGTGGTGGAGATATTAGCAAGTGTAGTTTTCAACTTTTTCCCTCCCTCGCATCCCCCTTCCACCAAACACCCCCCAAAATTTAGAATATAGAGCTTACTTACCTAGTCAACAATCCACCTAAAAACGAACATTCTACCTTTAGCGGTCTCGGAGATATGAGTCCATATGTACGACGTACGGCAGGACGGATTTGTTTTTACATTTTTAGGCTAATTTAGTCATGAAACTCGAAAAAAAAATTTCAGGGTAGCAAAGTTTTTTTTTTCTTGTGACGATCACAATACTTTATTATTAGAATAATAAAGTAAAATTAAAACTTGTTAGTGTTTTCAGTTAAATTCTCGAAATCTTCCAGAATTAAGGAGTGGCCAGGTCAATTGGCGAGTTGATTTGCCAATAATATCGAGAGGTAGCAGATAAAATAGTTATTGCAATGCTGCGGAGGAGGCTGTTCTCAGAGCCCCACTTACGCATACACATGCTGTTCTCTGAATCTTAACGAGAAGAGTGCGGTTTGTCTCTGTGTTTAGGGCCAGTTCACCATGTAATTACGTCAAAAGCAAGATGGGTCTGATTACGGCAATGTAGAGCCAATTCACTACTTTGGGCTGCATTCCCCATTTTTTACCTGTTGATTTCTTACAGGAGTAAAGCGTAACAGTAGCCTTGTTGACACTTTCCAGAATATTAGGCTTCCAGTTTAATTTCCTATCCACAATAAGACCCAGATGGGCTGGTCATGTGGAGCGGATGGATGACGGAAGAATTTCCAAACGCACACTAAAAGGGAAAGTCAACGGACAAAGACCGGTCGGAAAACCACGAAAGCGCTGGGAGGATTCGATTGACGCAGACAGCAAATCACTGCTAAGATTTTCAAACTGGAGGACGTGGTCACTGAACCGAGATGGATGAAGGCAAAGCATTCAGGAGGCCAAAGTCCGATTTGGGCTGTAGCGCCATCGTAAGTAAGTAAGTAAGTAAGTAAGTAAGTAAGTAATAAGACCCAGATATCTTGCTCTATCTGCGAAAACAAGGCTGGTACCATTTAGGCTCATCATCATCAATGGCGCGACAGCCCGAATTGGGCCCTGGCCTCCTGAAGTCGTCGCCTCCAGTCATTTCGATCCAATGGCCGCGTCCTCCAGCTGCTAACTATTAAAAAGGCTTTGCTGTCTTCATCAACCGAGTTTTTTCATCGCTTACGTGGTTTGCATACTTTCCAGTTACCAGTCGATTTACTTTTTTACTTTTAAGAGCACGTCTAGGGATTCTTCTGTCTTCCATTCGCTCTACATGGCCAGCCCACTGCAGATTACGTAGCTTGATGAACGTTGAAGCTTCTGGCTCGTCGTAGAGAAATCATGGTTGTATCTTATTCCCCTTTCCGTTCCTTCCTTCACAGGTCCCAAAATTCTTCGGAGGACCTTTCTTTCGAATGCTTTCACTACTTTTTCGGAAGCTTGCGTTAAAGTCCAAGTCTCACTGCCATAGCAGAGCGCAGGTCGTATAATAGTTTTATATATCCGCAGTTTATTGTTCCTGTGTACTTTTTTGGATTTCATTATTGAAAGTATCGAATAATACGTCTTATTTGCTAGTACTATCAGTCGTTTGATTTACTCTGTTTCATTGCCATCCTTTGCTAGATTAGCCCCAAGATATATGAAGTTGTCCACACTCTCCAAATTATATTCCGCAATTGTTATGTTTTGTCTGATAGGCGTTCTCCTTCTTGTTTGCGTCATTACTTTTGTTTTGTTTTCGTTAATGCGCAACCCGACTTCTTTTGTGGTGGAGTCAAGATTGACAAATACCTCCTTAGAACAAAAGAAGGATCTTAATGTTAATGTCGTCAGCGTATGCTACTTGTTGGGTGGGCTTGAATAGTAGTGTCCCGTTGGTGTCGACTGGGACTTTTCAGAAGATATACACTAGTACCAAATTGAAAAGCATGGGGGCTAGACCATCTCCCTGCTTTAAACCACATTCCGTTCGCAAGCCGGTTGTGGAATCGGTTTGTGTTCTCACTTGGGATTCAGTGTTCGTCATTGTGGGTCTTGGTAGTCGGACTAGTTTTGGAGGAATTCCAAAGTCAACATGATTTGGTACAGTACGCTCCTGTCGATACTGTCGTATGCTTGTTTAAAATCTACGAAGATTTGGTGCACGTTATATTCCCAGCATTTCTCAAGCACCTGTTTCATCGAGAATATCTGGTCTGTTGTAGATCGTCCGGTTCTGAATCCTCCTTGGTATTCGCCAATTATTTGATTAGTATAGGGCTTAAGACGACGTTCAATTATTTTTGTCATTATTTTATAGGACGCACTCAATACTGATATTCCTCTGTAATTCTCACAGCACAGAGTTTGTTTCCTTTCTTGTAAATTAGACATATGATGCTTTTTCTAGGTTAGGATGGTCAATATTAGGAATTTTTGTTTCCTTGCGAGAAGGACTAGCTCGGTTTTATGTGGGTTCACTTCCAGTCTACATTCACGAGTCCATTTAGAGTATTGAGAGGGCATTTTGAAAATCCTTGTTCAGAGTACTCGGGTGCTTACCAGAGATGACCATAGCAACGCCGTCCGCATAAGCAATTACTTTACAGTCTTCCTCTTCTAATTTAAGTAGTAGTTCATTAGCCGCCACGTTCCAAAGAAGTGGAGAGGGGACACCGCCTGTAACAACAAACCTTCCAGTGGATGCGACGCTCAGCTTTGTGCTGATAATCTTAGAAGTAAACATCAAATCCATCAGCACGCCAAGCGAAGTATCTACCTTCAGAACTGAAAGTGCTTCCGTATTTCCACCTGGTCTTACGTTGATGAAAGCTCGATATCGATAAAAGCTACCATAATGTACTCTTTAATAATTAAAGATTTGCGATAGAGCATACGACTGTGTGTAGGGCCATTTCAACCGATTTCCCTTTCCAGTATGCGATGTCGCTGCGTAAGTTGATGTCTATCAACCGTTCAAAGGTTTTTAGAAGGAATGAAGTTAGACTTATAGGTCTTACGTCCTTCGGACATGTATGAGAGCTTCTTCCCGCTTTGGGTATAAAAACCAATTTCACCTCCTTCCATATTTCAGGAAAGTGGACCAGTCGTAGGCAACCTCTAAAAATAGCGTCCAATCGAGGAAGCCGGTCTCTAGAGGTTGTATAATATTATTGGACATATATGATCTCACGAGTAGCGGAGAAAAACGGTCGATGTGCACACAGATCCACATAGTGCAGACAAAGCAAATTTATCCGGAGGTCGCCTGGTATCCGGATCTTCCGCAAGCGATAGATATTTAAGAGGGCCCTCAGACTGGTCGAATTTTGGCATGGGTTCCTTAATCCAGCCCATTGATTGTAGAAAAGGATGTGGGTTTTTGGATGACGGATTTCATAATGAAGAGTTTTGTAGGAGAGGAATTGGAAAAACGACGACACAATAGGAAAACATTCTCTTTGTCCCCTGTTGCCTATTCGCATATTTTGCTTATTCGGCAACTAACCGACCCTAGTCGGATATCCATTATCCGCAACCTGTGACTCTCTTTTGGTTATTTATATTAAGTCTAAAACCATCTAACTAAAATCAAGTCTTTTTTCCATTTTTTTCGAAAATTCAACCGCCTTGTGGTTGTACTAAATTTTGAAATGAATTTTTTTTATGAATGCTCTCTTAATTTTCATACCATAGAGCATCTATTCCGCATAGGTAGGTTCTGATAACTAATATTTTTTATTTCCCCATATGAGAGCGATCCACTCTAGCGTATACTAGGACCACGCATATATATTGAAGTGAGCAAGAGGTCGCTGGATTTTAAGTAAAATTAAAACCACACCCTGAAATAGTTCACTTTAATTTAACTGCAAAATTTTATTTTATTTCTTTAAATTAGCTAGAGACTTTTTCGATCACAAATTATTGCTTGCCAATCAGAATTCTTTCGCTTTCTACACATCGAGTGACTCGTCGATGGTTCCAAACTAGACTTACCTGTCCATCAGCGCTCGCTCTTCTTTTATTTCATTCTTGACTGGCGAATCATACATATATAGTGTGAGAACGTTCATGATCGAAAATCATGCCCGCGTGTAGTTGTTATTGTTGAACATTCCAATCGAGTCGCATTTGGTGGCAGATGTTATTCATAGTGTTTTTGTTATTGTAGACCTTGAATATTTCGATCGAGTCGCATGATGTTCATGCAGGTGTTCCTTATAGTGTTCGTACGCGCTTTTATAGAGTTCGTACGCGTGCATTAGTTAGTGTTCAGTGGAAGATGATAAGTAAGTAGAGCTAACATGTAACAATATTTTATTAGGTCTTGGGTGATACACTGATGGTGTTGATGATGTATTGCATACCAGCAGTGCATCATATATAAAAGGAGTTCCAAGCAGTACTGCAGACAAATGGAGTTCTCCCATGAAAACATCTAAGAACTTTTTAAAATTATGCTTAGCTCAGAAATATCATTAAGAATAAATTTTTTAATAATTTTGTATCTGGACTGTTGGTATTTGGTCTGCTCTTACTTGGTAATGTAGTTTTTTACTTAAAAATCGACATTTTATAATGACGAAATGTAATTGTTATTCATATAAACAAGTGATAAAGATATGCAACAATTTTGCTTACAAAAGTAACCAAAGGAAAAACTTGAAAAATTCTTTTCCATACTTACCTATAATTTTCGAATCGTATCTCACTTTTCTCGACTTTAAAAATAACGTTTACATGTGAGATACCTGAATTTTGCACTTGAAAATCGTCTTTACGAGAGCGCGAGCACCGATCCAAAACGATCATCGAGAAGAAGAAAAAAGAAGGCCGCGCGGCGAAGACGATAATGATCATACGGGCGGGAGGGCCGTCCATTTACCGATCACGCCAACTGGAGCTTAAGCTGGGCGCGCAACAGATTACCCCGTAATATCGTACTTCTTGAGGACAAGAAATCCGCGAAAGAATGTCCAGCTCGCGATATGCGCGTGCTTTGAACGTGATCAATTGTCGACGGAGATGAGCTAAGAATGGTGGGCATCTTGGAGTCGTTCAGCTCGACGGCAGGGTTGAAATAAAGAGTTTTGAACTCGAGGAGTTCCATTGCATCGTCTTGAGAATCTCCATTGTCATGATGGATGGAGAACAGAAATCAATCGTGTTATTTATTTTTCCGATTTTTATGCGTTTATCTGATCAAATTAAGACCGATATTTTCGCATAATTATCCAGCAGTATTCCACTCTCTATTTTTCAGAAGTAGTTGTCGTGATTCAGCTCGAATAATTTTCATATCCACCATTATTTGCTCGCATGCAATCAACGAAACTTTTACGATCCGAATATGCGGATCACACATAATTTTTATAGAGATTGTCTTGAATTAGCGCCATTCTATACGCTTAGATTTCATCCTTTAACTCAGTTTTCTCAGTTTTTATGATCGAAGAAGATACGATTTTGCTGCTTCATTTCTTTGAAAACCGAATCCGAAATCACGTGCAACTCGTTTGCATCCATATCGCCAATTTAGCCGAGCGATTTTTGATGCGCGGGCGGGCAGTGTTGTTTTTCTTCGGATTTCTTTAAGAGATTGGTACCGACCAATCTATCTTTTTAGTTTTCTGGTCAGTTCAACGACTGGACCATATCTATAGCATTTTTTCGGGACGTTTTTATTCATGCGAAAACAAAAAACAAAATTCCTTTCGTCAATTTGTCTGTTCGGTAAAACCGCCCGCTCACTCGACTATAAACGACATACACACGAGGCGCGCACCTTTTGAAACGCAAGAAACGACGCAAGATCTTGAAAGTAAATTTGCGTTTCGTGCGATGCGATTCTCACGATAATGGCAATTTTAGGCACGCAATGCACGAGCCCTGTATTTTTCATTCCCATACCTTTAAAATTTAGGACGCATTCTATGCTGTGTATTTTGTAAGATTAGGCTTTATGCTATGCTTTTTGATAATTTTACTGATTTTGAGGTTTTCTTAAGATTTAGAAAAGAAAAAATATATATATATACAGAAAGATTTGTCTAATTTACGGGGTAATTATACCCTTCACCATTTGATGGTAATCAATTTTGAGCGGTCAAAATGGAAGCATATCGCAACGTCTCTATTTAGGGACGTTGCTCTATTTTAGATTTAAGTACTATAGCTAAATTAAGGCAATTCAAGGGGCTTGGACATTTTTGAGTTAAATGAAAACTTTCAGATTTATTCGTTTGATGATTATAAAAATACTGTTTTTTTTAAATAACTAATTAGTTCTTAATATGAGTTATAGATCATGTTATTTGAATCGGCGCATAGCTACCAATAAATGTCTCTACAAAGTGCTTCCACAACATTATTTTTAAATTAAATTTTCTACAAAAGCAAAAAAAATTGTGCAGTGCAGTAGAAAAAATTATATTTTGAAAATTTAAACATATTGTGGGATTTTTAAGTTATATTTTTATATTTGATGGCGCTACAGCCCAAATCGGACTTTGGCCTCCTGAATACATTGCCTCTATCCATCTAGGTTGAGTGACCGCATCCTCCAGTTTGAAAATCTTAGCAGTGATTTGCTGTCTGCGTCAATCGAATCCTTCCAGCACTTCCATGGTTTTCCGACCGGTCTTTTCCGTTGACTTTCCCATTTAGTGTGCGTTTGCGCTCCACATGCCCAGCCAATTGTAAATTCTTAAATTTTATGACAACCCTCACAAAATTCTGGATTGTCGAAGATGTCATACAATTCTCTATTGTATCGTATTCTCCAGATCGAGTCTTCCCTCACAGGTCCGAGGATTTTTCTGAGGATCTTTCTTTCAAAGGGCGTTAAGTAGTTTTTCGGACGCCTGAGTTAATGTCCACGTTTCGCTGCCACAGCACAGGTCTTATGATCGTTTTATATAGTTTAAGTTTAGTTTTTCTGTGCACGTTTTTGTTTTTGATTATTGGAAGAACCGAATAATAAGTCTTGTTTGCCATCATTATCGTTCTTTTGATTTCAATGGGTTCGCTTGCATCCTTCGATAGGTTTGCCTCTAGGTACATAAAGTTGTCTACGTTTTCTAGGTTATAGTCTCCTACCGTAATATTTTGTCTGATTGGCGTCTTTTTCCTAGTTTGCGTCCTAATTTTTGTTTTGTTTTCATTAATACGTAGTCCAACTTCCCTTGCTACCGAGTCAAGGCTTACAAACACCTCCTTAGCACTCTTCAGAGATCTTGCAAGGATATCTACATCGTCGGCATATGCTACGAGTTGTGTGGATTTGTTTGAAGCATAGTGTCCCTTTGGTGTCAACGGGAAATTTACGAACAACATATTCGAGTGTCAAGCCGAAAAGCATTGGTGCGAAGCCGTCATCTTACTTGAGGCCGTTGTCTGTTTTAAAACTGAACTCGTGACAAAGATTCGGTCATTGTTATTCTTGTAAACCGAACCAGTTTCGGTGGGACTCCAAACTCTTACATGATTTTATACAGTACGCGCCTGTCGATAATGTCGTATGCTTACTTGAAGTCAACAAAAATTTGGTGCACATCAATATTATATATTCCCAGCACTTTTCCTGCACCTGTTTAACTGAGAATATCTGGTCCGTGGTCGATCGTCCAGCTCTAAATCCGCCTTGGTACTCACCAATTTGGAATTTGATCAGTACCGGGAGCTTTGTTGTTTGGGTGGTTCCTCAGAGCTGTTTTTACTTCTTTGAGTGTGGGAGGACTCAAAGCGGATCCTTCTATTGTATCTGCTGGTGCTATTCGTGCGGGTGATGGGCCCGGATTAAGAAGGTGTTCAAAATATTGCGGCCATCTTAATTTTATATCTTCTGCATTACATAGAATGTTTCCTTCTGCATCTTTGCAGATTGTCGTTTTGGGTTAGTATCCCCGTTTCATTCTTTTAACAAGGGAATACGCGGATCTTGTGCTGTGTAATTCAAAATGTTCTTCCATGTTTTTAATTTCGTCATTATTGTATTTCCGTTTTTTGTCTGCATATTTTATTTGCAAATCGTCTAATATCATTATATTTGTCCCGTTTGGCTCGTGTCGGCCGTTCTGTTAATATTTTGTAAGCTTGATTTTTTCGGCCTAAGGCATCTTGGCATTCGTTGTCGAACCAGTCATTTTTTTGCGCCGGGGTTGTTGTCCAATCACCTCCTTTGCAACAGATGTAATGCCACCTTTGATATTTTGTCAAATTTCTTCTATTAGCATGCTGGCGTTGTTGTTGAGTATTGGCGCGAAGTGCCTCTCTAAGGCTGATATGTACTTCGCAACTATTTACTTTCTCATCCTTAAGTTTTCCTATGCCGAATTTAGGAGGCGGTAGTGTTTTTGGGTGTTTTCGGTTTGCGTTTCGACATCGGAACTTGGTCTTTTCCAAATAGTGGTCTGTGTCGCAATTAACACCTCGACATGTGCGCACGTCGAGAATGCAGAAGGCCGTCCTTTTCTCTATTCTCTATTCTTCCGTCGGGTGATGCCCACGTTCCCTTATGAATGTCACGATGCGGGAAGCATGTCGAGCTTACAATAAGATGTTTGCTGCTGGCGAAATCCGTCAGTCTCTGGTCGTTGTCGTTACTAATATCATGGAGACTATGCCTTCCAAATTGTTCCTATGTAAGTTTCTTCTTTACCCAGTTTCGCGTTAATGTCACCGAACACTATTTTAAAATCGTTCGACGGAAGGGAGTCGAATGCTGATTCTAAGGTGCTGGAGAAATCGTCTTTAAATTCGTCGTCTTTGTCTTCCGTTGGGGCATGGACATTAATAAGCCAAACATTAAAGAACACACACAATTGTTCGTTGACGGGTTTGAAGTTGGTAATTTGGTGTTAAAACTTATTGTCGACGATAAACGCAACTCCAAGCTCCCGGCTTCCCGATGATTTCCCACTTTTGAAAATGGTGTGCGATCTAATGTCAGTAATCTCGTTACCTAACAATTTAGTTTCTTTGAGTGCAATTATGTTTATATTGTATTTGGCTGCCTGTTCCCCACGCTCTCACTGCTCCTGCTCTGTACAGGGAACACACGTTCCAAGATCCGAAGGAATAGTCCATTTTTGTTTTGCGTAGTCGTTGCCGTTGAATCAATCCAGTCCTTCAGGTTTCGAAACAGGTGTGGTTTTTCCGAGTATGAGTTGTTAACACATCGTCCTACCCCGAACTTGGAGGTCCATATTATTATAGTGATATAATTTCTCTGTTTCATTAGCACTCGCGCCTATCAGTTCAGCAAGTCAAGTCCAGATGGGCAAGACCAGTACCCGGTGGCTACCAGGTGGAGGTGTGATGAGCACAATTGATGTGTATATAGGTATAATAGTTACAACACTGGGTGTCGCCTTATGACGCCGATCAGATGCCTACCCTACCTACCTTATACACACCCAACCACCGGGATTTTCAAGTAATTTACTTCAAAACTGGGAATCCCAAAATGCGCTTTCAGCGATAGTTTTCTTGACTTATTGCGTTAATTATAACATTATCACAACGGGGGATGACACTCGAGAGGCTTGGAAAATATACACACTACAGCCTTGAAAATATATTTTATTTAATAGGGCTTAGAGCGAATACTGAGTTATTTTTATAGGATAAGAAATAATTTTACCGAGATTATTTGGATGATATACGGAAGTATCTCAGCTTTTGGCGATCGATTCTCTTAATTATATTGGTATTTCGTGATGAGCATTTTTCGAAGAAATTTTCTTTTTTTCTGAATGAGTGCTATTTCCTCAAAATGCATATTTTGTGAAACCGTTAAGAATGTTCAAAGTGCAACTGCTCGTGTTATACATTAACAAAATATTGATATCTAAAATTTTCGTTCGTATGTCCTGAAAACCCTTAGCAGGGCCAACATTTCGTGCTTAAAAATAAATATTAATTTTTTTTGTAAGCTCTAAGAAACTTACAACAAACTTCATTTAAAAGACATTGTATGCTACAAAAGTTTATGACAAAAAGCTTCCTAAAAATTACATTAATTTTGTCCCTCTTGATTTTCAGACACGTAGCTATATATATTTTGGATAATTATAGCTTAAAATTAATTTGTAAGCAATTTTTATTCATAAATTTAAGAATTTTGAAATTCGTCATAAACATTTCTTATGTTTCAGAACTATTAATTAAATTATGCACTACTTAGCAAATATAAAATCTGAAAATTATGCATTATTACAAGGAAAGATGTATCGCCTAAGACTGGATTGATTTAACGGCAACGAAAAATGGACTTCGAATCTTGGAACGTGCGATCCCTGTATAGAGCAGGAGCGGTGAGAGCGCTTCTGGAACAGGAAAACAAATACAATATAAACATCATCGCACTCCAAGAAACTAAATTGTTAGGTAGAGAGACTACTGACATTAGATCGCACAAAATTTTGAAAAGTGGGAAATCATCGGGAAGCTGGGGGTTTGTTTCGTTTCGTTTACTATCGACAACAAGTTTAAATACCAAGTAACCAACTTGAAATCAGTGTAAAATCCGCAGCAAAACAAGTTTTTTTAATGGTTGCGGAACGAAGGGGATGGACAAGGGTGGGGGAAATATTTTTACCTGGAGGTATTGTAACACTCAATATAGGTATGAGTACTGAATTTCTGTCAAATCGAATCACTAAAATTTTAGTTATCGCCAAATCAACAAGTCAATCGGAAAGAAAACGCAAACTTTGGATAAAATTGAGTTTCGTGCTGCCATTAAGCTCTTTACTAAGCAAGGAAAACCGCCAATAATCATTTTGGAAGAAATGTCATCTGCTTACGGTGACTTTCGCCCTGGAAAAACGATGATTTATAAGTGGCATACTTTATTTAAGTCAAGTGAAGATGAAAAATTCTCAGGCCGGCTGATTGAGGTCATTTCCTCAAAAATCGTTGAAAAAGTGGAGAAACTTGTTCTCAAAGATGTTGGTTTGAAGAAGAAACAAATCGCATGAACGGTTGGAGTATCAGATAGAATCATTTTGAATATCCTCTGCGATCATCTCGGCATGTCTAAAGTAAGCGCAAGATAGGTACCGAGAATACTTTCTTACTTTTTTTTTAAATGATTATATCTCCGAAATTACTTACCATTAGAAATTCATGTTTTGGGACCATTAAGTTGGCATACAGATCCACTAGAACCAGATTAGAGGGAGGCTAATTGTTGTAAGGGGGAGGATCAAGAGATGCAAAGAAAAACACTTAAAATTAATATCTCGACTACTTCTTAAACTATGTAATTGAAACTTGGAACATATGGTATATTAAGCTATACTAGCAAAATATGAGAAAAGTATAACATTTTCACATAATAATTATACATACATAATTGTAGTGGGGAAAAATGGGGAGCGTTAAAATATGTTGCACTTTTCAAAATTTCAAAACGTTATATCTCAAAACTGAGTATAGATATCAAATTGAAACTTTGCCAGATTATACAACTGCATAAGTTTTCTTTTAAGTTGGGGGGTGTAAGGGGTAGTAAGCAAAAATATCGGAAATTTTGAGTGATTTTTTTAGGGCTCTGGTGAAAGATACAAAGTTTAAATTTTGCATGTGGATACATCTATTTGATATACATACAGAAAAAGTAATAAAAATTGCATAATTGTTATGGATCGACCCCCCCCCCCCCCCCAATGAAAAAAAGAATACAAAAACTGAAAATTGTTCAATGAAATTTAAAAGTAGAAAATTGAAAATTTGCGAAATGCTTTTAAAAAAAATTCCTAAGAGTATGAAATATTAATTGGTCTAATACCTTCAAGACTTCTACCTCCTCCCATACAAAATTATTTTTTCGACCATTTGTAAGGAATCGATTATCACCTAACTATTAAAAGCTATCAATTTGAAATTTTCCACAAAATCTTCTAGAAATACATAGTTGAAACGAAAAAGCGTCTGTACGAACACCTTACAAGAGAAACGAAATGAAACTGCATCACAAATTTTACGATTCCCTTACCCGCTCTACTCCCTCCCATACAAATGATTGGTTATGTGAGTGTAAAATACACCGAATTTCATGAAAATTCTATTCAACTTCGTCTATGAAACTAGCATTCTTTACAGAGAATATTGGACGTGATTCAAGCATTTAATTAAAAAATTATTAACATCCACCTACCCTTATTTTCATCCCTTCCCCTTGCCTCGTAAAAACCCAAACTTGCATAAACGAATGAAATATTGATTACATGTACTGGAGCTATTGATCGTATTCACAATTAAGTGTTAAATTAACAGTTGCCCTTCCCTAAAAGGGGTTCCACTTCTGAAAGGGGAGTTCCACTTAGTATTCCTTAACTATTCTAACCTGCATATCGACTTTCCATGCATCCTCAACTTGTCGCAAGAATAATAAAGTTGCGCCCGACTTGCTGCCAGTTTATTTAAGGGGTATTTTCTTTTCAACCTGCCAATATCAGCTGAAAAGTATTCAGATTTAATGGATTTGATTGAAGTTTGTAAGGAAGAAGCAATGCAGTTTTACAAAAAATTACCTGTGGCGAGGCAATAGCCAGTACTTACTAAGAGAATCTTTTTTTTATTTTACTTACAATTTAATTTTATGGAAGATTTAATTTACTTCACGATTATTTTATAAAAGCTTTTGTATTAAAAAGGAGCAGTGACTTTTAACTTGATAAACTTCTCCACCAGTTTGTACTTATAATTGTGACTTATACCTTTATTACTCTCAATGAAATTATATATATATATTTTTATTTTGCTTTAGTGAGGTTGAAAGGGAATGTGAGTGAAATAATATTTAAAAAATATATTTTTTATGTTCGATATAGTTTACAGTATAACAGGCTTTAAGGATGTTACTGAAAATCAAACTTGTACATAACAGAACTACGATTGAACGTAAAGCCCAATCATGCGATACTCTAGATTAAAGAGAAATTTGCTGATTTAGAGAAACTTTGTATGGGGAGTATTAGAAAGGGAGGCGGCATTGAACTAATTTTTTCACATCATGATAGAGTTGCTAGGAAAATGTTTTATACAGAATTTGAGCTTCAAAAACTTGATAGGTGTTGAGAAAATTAGTATATTATTTAGTGAAATTGTGCAGTTTTTATGGGAGGTGGTAGATTGAGCAGTGAGTTTTCAATGTTTTTTTTCCAATAATAACTATGAAGATTATTCAATTGACATCTCTAAAATTTCAGACCAATATCATTAAAACTTTTCAAGAAAATCGATTTTATTTAAAGTTCTGGAAGTTTTTCACTTTTAATGGGAGGGGGTAGAAAGAGTGAAGCTAATCAGTTCATTTTTTTCGATTTACTAATAAGTCTAAATAAATGTTTAGTGCTCAATTTCAGCTCGATAAATTTTATACGTACTGAGTAACTGACGGACAGACAGACGAACGGATATCCGGTTTTGAGATTTTTAAGTAATAATGTGAACTTTTCTATTTTTTTTTCATTGTTTTCTCCGAGAATTATTTCTTAGCGTTACAAACTTTGTGCCAAACTGAAATTACTTTCATCTAGAGTGTGAAATTGCTGCACTAAGAATGTATCTAATCTGAATAATCCCGTTTTTCACCTTTACTCTCCAATAAGGAAATTGCGATATGTCACCACTCTACTAACGATGAAAACGAGCTAAATTTCTAATTATATTATTAATTATTAATTAGGTCCACTGGATTACTCGTATTAGATTAAACATAGAGCATAACAATGTTCCATCAAAACTTTAGTCTTGGTCCATTACAATCTTTCACTTTCCCATATATGTATATCGACACCATAGTGCACAAATATGTTAAGTGACAAATTTGGGGAGGTGACAATATAAAATATTTTATGTGTATTATTGAAAGCTTAGTTGTGACAAGTGATATGTTCATGTTCTTAGACTGATACCAGTTCACTATCACCTCTAAGGCTGATTGTATCCTTTCCGATATTATTAAAACATATTTGCCTCTAATGATAATGACAAGATCATCGGTATATCCTATTGCCTTGCATCCTTGTGCTGTTAGATGGTCCACGAACCCATCTACTACAATTGACCAAAGAAGTGGAGATAGTACCACTCTTTGGGGACAGCCCCTATGGGTCTGTGCAGTCAATATGTTATCACCTAGGTCCGTGGTTGCCATTAGGCATGGCGTGTATCCCTTTTATCGTGACCGTTTCCCAACCCTTTTTCCTACTTGTCGATATTATGGCTTCATGGGAAGTATTGTCAAATGCTCCTTCTATAACCAGACATGCGCAAAGGGCAATTTCTTTATAGTATTTTGCCTTTTCGATTTGTCTCACCGAACCATGAAGGACTGACTCTGTTCATTTGCCCTTTTGGTAGGCATGTTGATTATTATTAAGACAGACCTTTTTAGGCCCTGTTCTTATGTGAATGTCCACTATCTTCTTCATCGTTTCGACGAAGAAGGAAGTAAGGCTTATAGGACGTTATGACTTAAGCTGATCAATGGGATGATTCCCTGCCTTCGGTACAAATACCACCCTCGCTTTCCACCAGATTTTTGGGATGTATCTCCATATAAAATTCGCTTAAAAGATCCTTATCATTTTTGGCATTAGGATCTGTTACCCCTTTTGCGGTAATGCGGGGAACATTTTATCTACTCCGGCTGATTTGTAGGGCTTGAAGGTGTTGATCGCCCATCTGATCTTTTCTGGAGTGAAGATTTTCCCAGCAATGCTTTTGCTGAACGGAGTTTGACGATACGTCCTTTTCTCTGCCTCTAAATCTTCATTGTTGTCAATTATTTTGTAGCCTGGGAAATGTGCTGCCAATAACAGTTTAAGAATTTCCATGCTGCTTTTAGTTGAGACTCATCCGGTCTCTCTAATAGTCCGATATCAATCGGGGTCCCTTTTGATAACACCTTTTGGAGCTTTTATTTCGTTGGGAAATCATCTATCTCTTCAAAAAATCTTCTCTAAGACTTTTTATACTCTAGATGAAATCTGAGAGTATATTGTGTTTGCCTTACCGTTTGTAACGCTAAGAAATAACGCTCGCACAGAGCCGACAAAGGTACAGAAATATTTGTTGTCGCTCAAAAACCTCGATTTCGAGTGACCGTCTGTCCGTCTGTCTGTCTGTCCGTCTGTCCGTCTATCCATATGTCCGTCTGTCCGTCTGTCCGTCTGTGCGTCTGTCTACAGCATAACTCTCGAAAGCTTTGAGCTATAGTGCTAAAAATTTTTGTATGTCATTTTTAGCAAAAAAGTAACTTTAAGTTCGTGAATGGGCTACATCCCCCCACTCCTTCTACCCCCTCCCATACAAATTTCATGAAATTCCGAAATATTAAGAAATTGATTATTCTTTGAAACTATTTAAGCTATCAACTTGAAATTTAAGTCAAAGTATTATGATATAGATGTCATTAATATCGCGGAATATTGACCCGATCCCCTTACTCCTTCTACCCCCTCCCATACAAATGGACAATTTTGAAAAATACATATTTTCGATTTTCATTGAAACTAGTAAAGCTGAAATGACGAAATTTTGTCAGAATTAATTCTACTATAATTGCAATTTATTTTAAAAAAAATTATCAACCTTACCTCACTCCTTCTATCCCCTCACATACAAATTTCACGAAATTTTGAAATTTAAATTAAATTATTTTTCTTCGAAACTGTTAAAGCTATCAAATTAAATATTTGGTATAAAGTATACAAATAGAAATATTAATAATGCAAAAAAAATTAATTTTGATCCGTACACTCCTTCTACCCTCCTGCATAATTTTTGTTAAATGCATTTTATCGATTTCCATTCAAACTAGAAAAAGTACAAACATCAAATTTTGCCAGAATTTGTTTCTTAATAATTAGAATAAATGTAAGAAAAATTTATCAGCTCTCCTTCACTCCTTCTACTACCTCCCATACAAATATTTGTATTATAAATTCAAGAAAAGCATTTCTCCTTCAAGTATAAGGATGATGATAAGCAGTTTCAAAATTATCTTAAACGCTCCACTTCCTCTGCCACCTCCCATACAAATGCCCCAATTTCAGAAAAACTATGACTAATTTCTTTAAAAATTTTGAAAGTTATAAACTTTAAATTCAGCAAAAAACATTTTGCATGCCATGTTCGGTGTCATATACGAAAAATACAAACCTTCCCCTCTACTTCTACCACCTCCCATGCAAAAGTCTTTATTCACTATTCGAAAGAATTTGAGATGACATGTTTTCCGGTATATTAAAGTCATATCCATCTCATCTAGAGTATCATATGATTGGGCTTTAAGCCCAATTATAATTCTGCTATGTTTTTTTTTTAACTTTTTTGGAAGTTTTTTATATTTAGTGTGGGACTCTCTGTATTCGTTCTAGTTCCCAAAGGTTTTTTCTCTATTGAACAATTTCCTAGTTTGTTTGCGTTTTGCCGCTAGTTCCTTGTTTCATCAAGGTGTTTGTTTGGCCCTTTTTTGTGTAGAACAGGACAATTTTGTTCGTAAGCATTAATAATATTTTTTACGAGTTTGATCGTGATTTTATCAATGCAGTCTGGACTACTTATTGATTCCTCTTCGATACATAGTTCGTACTCTAGGACTATCTGGTAAAGATTCCAGTTATTGAAGATTACCTAGTTCGTACTCTAGGACTGACTGGTAAAGATTCCAGTGTTTATGATTTCTGTATTGTCCTATATAGCCAAATGAAATCTTAATATCAAAACAGGTATGCCTATGACCTGACAATGAAGCTTCCTTTGATACGTGCCACTTTTCGCATTTATCAACCAGGTAGGGGCTTGTTATGGTTAGGTGAAGTACTTCCTGCCTAGCTAAATTTATGTTGCCTTTATTTATTATATCTAGGGTGTTAGTAGTAAGTTACTATAAAAGTGACTCACCTCTTTTATTGATATCAATGCTTCATTACTTGTGCGCGTTAGCGTCGCAGCCCAGAATCACTGGTATTTTGTGAATTCTGCTGTAATCCACAAGCTCCGTAACGACTTTAGGTGGAGCATCTAGCTCCTCACCAGGTAAGTAAGCCGAGGCAAGTATCACCTCTTGAACCCCTCCTGCCTTTGGTATTTTCACAAGTATCGCTACTAAATTCGTTCGGATGAAAATAGGCATGTTTAGGTAATTAATTTCTGGTGTTATTAAAATCGCACCACTTGGCCTGTTGCTTGTTTTATCGAAAATTAACTTACCCATTTTTTTGAAGAATACCAATAATATTTCTCTTCGTGGGTCTTGGTTCCTGGGCTATATGGAATTCCTCTTTTACGAATCTCCATGTTATTGTGTCTATGGCCGCTGCTACACGATGAAGATTCGCTTGAATAACTCTAAGTTTATTTGAGTTAAGGCCATCTTTATTGAGTTGCGGCTTGCCGCTTTTGAGCTCTTTGATCTCTCCGACCTCTCCGCTCAGAGTCGCGCTTGAAAATTTATAGGAGACTCTGTGCCCCTTAAGTTTATACTTCTCCATCGATTGGCCGATCGAAAAGATTCCAATGGTATTTGTGCCCTCACTCTCCTGCTAAGCATCTCCTATTTCAGACTCACAAACCAGCATTTTGGGCATCAATCAGGGTAATTATCTTCTCTGCCGAGTCTGTCTTGTGAGGAAATATCCCGTGATTTCTAACAGCGAAATATTTTCTTCTCGACTGCCCTGATATTCCTAGACTCATACTGCTTGATGGTCCCTGCTATTTTTTCCAGCCATGCTGCGGTTTGCTTATCAAGGCAAACGATCAGTATCCATCCCGGCTTAGGGCTAAGTCCACCAAATTGTGGATTTATCCCCTCTTTTGCCGCTTTAGGTATCTCTTTCAAGATCGATTTTTGTATTGCAGCCAGCTGCTTCGTTGTAAGGATCTTGTGAAGATATTCGGTATGTATAATACCGATTTTGATCCCTTTACTCGCGTCTCTGTAGCTAGTTCCCGACGTGGAGGGCTGAGTCTCTACTGCAGGGTTATGTACCACACTTTTAGGCCTTTTGTTGTCACTTCCTACAGATGGCGATGTTGTAGATGAATTATTGCCTCTTTTCATTGCCTTATTCTGTGAGGGCGATACGATTTTTTCCATTGGCTGCCAAGCGAGATCATACGCTTCGTTTGCAGTTTTGCCTTGGTTACGGTGGTACGAATACCGTCTCCTGGCAGTCTCGCTTAGTCTCTTTTTATTTTATTTGAGTGTTAACTGTTTCAACTCTGCTGATAAAAGTTGCTCATCCGCTAGAGGCTTGCTAGGGATTTTTCTATCCGCTTTGAGTGCCGGTCTTTTGTACTTTGTCATAACCGTAGGATTGGACTCTGCAGTCACTTCACGTACTTTTTGTGGATGGTTTGTTGTTTTGTTTCCCTCTTCGTTTACGGCACCAGCCGCTGTTTGTGATGCTTTAGGGGTCGCATCTGCCCTTTTGGTTACATTGGATTATCCATTTGAATCCCACGAGTAGCGCGAGAAAGTAGAATCACCCCTGGCAGAACTCCGCATTACCAGAGGAAGGCTAATTGAAACTGAAGGACGACTGGTATCAAGATTTCGCATATTAGCGGTTAGTCGCCCACTAACCATACATCCTTGGTATATGCTGTTTCACCGTAGATTTGGGAATTTTTATTTCCAATGTTTACTCCTCTAGCGTCGTACTTTATTAAGGTCACCATTACGGTAGTACGTACACTTGCGAATCACTTTAGGGATGAATTCCCTTGTAATCATCAATACTTTGAAAGCTGCCTTAAACATGACCAGTCCAGATTACAAGAATACCAATGCTATGATACTATACGGAACCAAAAGCTAGCTGAACGATTTAATCCCTACTACCACATCCGCCAAATACCATTGATAGGATACGGAGCCAATAGTAAGCTATTCGATTTTTCCCCCCCTATCTGTAAATATTTTAGTATTATCCAGTCTGCACCGCGAGGAGGCGATCTATATAACAGACAACTTAGTTTCAAATGAGTTTATCTCAAAATCACTTAACACATTTGTGTACTTTGGTATCGATAATGTTCACTAATATTTTGAAATTTTATTTCTAATATTTTCATCTTAATTTTAGATCCTTTACAATAATTCCGAGTCTACATATCCAAATTGAATATTTCGATATAAAAATTCATTATCGGCGACTGCTAAAACATAGTTCACATCATTTCAATGGACTTATCAAGTGATAAAATTTCGCTCAATCCAAAATCTCGTTCATATTCAGATTTTCTTTATTCAAATCAATTTTCGTCATGAAATTCGAATCGTTCGTGACCAGAAATAAATCGAAAATTACATGGACACTTAAGCACCCCTTAAAAAGTAAAACACCCTGATCAAAAATCGAACGCTACGCCATACATCACGTCGTGAGCTCGCAGTGTTTAGTGTTAACCATGTGCTTACCTTGCAATTTTCTCGGTCTTGTCCTTAACGCCTTTCAAAATCAAATTAGTGCTATGATGTCGTAATTTTCTCCGCGAGGGTACATTATGCCACGGTGGTTTTAAAAAACTACCCTTGCAAGAAAGAAGTGCCATAAATGTGCGGTCAATTTTAACACGAAATGTCTCTTCCTGGTTTTTTGGGGTGAAAGAAATAGCCTGGTATAATTACAGGTTTGTTTTTCATTCATCAATTTCACGGTCTCTTACCCCCATACACATGGCAGAATAAAAAATGATGCATTCATCGCATAAGCCGAGATCGAGAGCTGCAAAGTAGCAGTTATTCCGAACTTTTTGTGCGTTAATGATATGCCAATTTGGTTCGCTTTGGATTCGAAAGGTTTCGGCTGTTTTTCTCATCAAATATAGAATAGCGTAGCAATAAGTGATTTGTCGATTTGTTTTTAGGATTTTTTCTTAAAAAAATTATTGTTTTTTTTTTTTAATTTGAATTCGTTAAATAGATCACACTATGTAAAGTCATATAATACATGCATCAAAAGTTACATTACAAAACCATACAGGACCTTATTTAACAAATTGAACCCAATAATTTCACTCACCTACTTTAAATTCAAATAGGGGATGACAAAATATTTGAAACAAAATTGAAAAAGAGTTCTCCCCAATTTTCTTGGGCATTTCCGATCTCAAGATTAAACACAAACCAAGCAGAAATGATGACATATCTAAAATGAGTTTTCATCTTGACGAGTTAGTTTTTTAAATACGATTTAGATTTCGAAAATATCCCCTTCATGATAACTTTTCTGAAATTGTTCATTACACTTGATATACCGACGATTGAGTTCTCGAAAAGCCGACCAAGTTGAAGTTGAGAGGGTTGTTAATGTGACAAATTTTATTCGAAATAGTCAAGGGTTGTCAGAGAGTGAGATTCGAGAAAACAAATATGTGTGATGCCTTTTATGTTAAATTTAAAAGCGTTTTAAAGTTCTTTTGAAGAGATTAAGAAGAAAATGATTAAGCCTGTGAAATCCGTAACTCATTAGCTTTATTGAAAATAAAGACAAGGATCAGGATACAGTTTCGTCTGATGTTAGCATTGCTTACTAAATTCCTGGTGATTTTTATAAATATATAGATGGAAGCCCTATGATTTCTAATGTTTTATGGTTTAACATAAAATAGCGAAAAATCTTGAATTCCAGGTTTTCTCTCAGTACAAGTTTTAAACGAGGACACAAGGCAATTGACAATCCACATAATATTAACATGTTCGATACGAAAAACAAACATAAGAGAACTACAATTGCGCTCAAAGACATAAAAACACTCTCCAGATGAAGTAGAAATTATGTATGGGAAGTGGTGATGGCATTGAACTATTTTTTGCCCATCATGCTATAGTTGCTAGCAAAATGTTTTATACAAAAATGGATAGGTACAGTTTGTCTATTGCATTTTGGGAAATTTCGCAGTTTGTACGGGAGGCGGTAGGGAGTGATTTTTTTTGGAAAAAATACTATAATCAAAAATACTAATGTAATACAGTCGATGACCGTTCCATGCATGTTTTAGTTCGATTTTACAGTGGGCTTCGGTTTTTATTTTCGAACTTATTATAGTAAATTTTTAACGCAACTTTCGGAAAAAATTAAACAATAAATTTGTGTGTTGTTTGTGTTGATATAATCTTCAACAAAACTTTATTACTCACACAACTGTGCATTGCATTAAAGGGTGACCCCCTAAATTGTACTCGGTGCCGTAGAAAAAAATAATAAGTTTTCTTGTTTTAATCTATCTATACATCTAGATAAAATTGTAGTGTCTGTTTTATTTGCTTATAAACGGCTAAACACTGCATTTTTTCAAATTTCGAAGCAGGCGGTCTTAATGGGACAGGATGTTCCATTAAGATCGCCTGTTTTGAATTTGGCCCCATTTTTTTGTCGGTCGTGCGGCGTTTGTCGGACATTCTGTTCCATACATAATCTCCATGTCTTCACTCTTAATTAAAATAAAATCATAACTGCGATTGGGCGTAAAGCCCAATCCTGCGATACTCTAGATAAAAGAGAAATTTTTTGATTTGAAGAAATCTACTAATTTTTTCTCATCACGCTAAAGTTGCAATCAAAATGTTTTGTGCAGTTTGTATTGGAGGTGGTAGAAGGAGTGAAGAGTTCTTAAAGACTTTTCAGAAATACCAATAAACATCATGCTTTTGATAAGTTTTAAATTGTAGATCATACTTTTCAGGAAAATCCACTTTTTGTAAAGTTGTGAAATTGTGTCAGATTGTATGGGAAAGGGTAGAAGGGAAAAAGCGAATAGTTTCTGGCCTTACTAATAATTCTAAATAAATGTTAAGTGCACAATTTGAACCCGATAAATCTTATACATACTGATTAAATTGATTTAGGGTATTTCATGAAAAAGTCCAGTTTGTATGGGAGGTGGTGGAAGAAAGGGGAGGACTTAAGTAATTTTTATATAGTAGATTGAAGTTGATAGTTTTTCTAAAATTGGTTGCAGTTGTAACAAAATTAATTATGACAAAAGTTGATTCTTTTAGCTTTGCTAGTTGCAACGCAAACCGAATTCATTTTTGAAAATTGTGCATTTGTATGGGAGGGAGTAGAAGGAGTTAGGGGATCAGATCAATATTTTTTTGACGTCAATGATATTCACATCATTATACTATGACCTAATTTTCAAGTTAATAGCTGAAATGGTTTTGGAGAAAAATCATTAGATGTGGTTCGTTCACGAGCTTAAAGCTAATTTTTTGCTAAAAATGACATATGAAAAATTTCAGCACGATAGGTCAAAGCTTTCGAGAGTTATGTTGTAGACAGACGGACAGATAGACGAACAGACAGACGAACAGACAGACGAACAGACAGTCACTCGGAATCGACGCTTTTGAGCGACAACAAATATTTCTGTACCCTTAGCGGATCTATGCGCGCATTATTTCTTAGCGTTACAAACGGTAAGGCAAGCACAATATACTCTCAGATTTCATCTAGTTTACAAACATCAAAGTTTTTTAAATAAACACTCAAATTTCAAAATAGGCGGTCGTAATTGGGCACCTCTTAAATGCATAAAAATGAGTTTCGAGATTTTTATCGGTCTGTTTGAATTTAACTCAAAAAAGGCTGAACTGATTCTAACGAAACTTTCACAGTTTGTTTGGTATGTTTCGAGCCTAAGTCCGTTTTTAGTTTTATTTCAATATCTCAAACTTTGTGGCTTCCGTGGCGTAGAGGGCAGCGTGCTTGCTTCACAGTCAATATGTCGTGGGTTCGATTCCCACTCCAGACAGGGGATTTATTTAAGCACGAGTTTTTAGTTGCTACTGGTGATGAAAAATTATTCGAAATAAAATGGGCAAATGGTGTAAAAATCAAAAGGTCTATATACTAAGTAGATGGTTTCTGTTCGCTTTCTATCATTCAGCAGCCTCCGCCATAACATTTGCAAGTATTTGTCAGTAGCAGTCAGTACAATTGGAAAATATAGCAAGTTCTCTCCACTCGTTTATTGTCGTTCTCACTCCTCTTCCCAATCCCATGCCTTCCCTCCATGACTGTGTTTATGCATTGCTCATAAATGCCGAAATTGCCTATAAAACAAGTCATTCTGTAAAAAAAAACAACCTCGATTTACGTCATGACGAAAGTCACTTCACGCCTTCTACCACCTCCCCTTCAAAATTCATAGCTTTCCAATATGAAAACTATTTTTAACTTTTTTGTTTGTTTGAAAACGAAGTTGTAGTATTCTGATTTGATTATATATTTACTTCTCTCCATTAGCTCTGATGAAGAGGGCATATCTTCCAACTACAGGTATTCAGAAGGAAAAGTGCTGCATGTTGGTTCCTGCTGTAGAAAATATTTTCATTAAATCTTGCGAAATAAATGAAAATGAAAAAAAATTCGCAAAAAGTTCTTGTACTCCTTTTTGGTCAGGACATGCACTTCCTTCCTTATGTTCTAATAAAAAAGGCTGTAGAGTTTGTAAGAGATGTCGATACTGTTATATTATTATTTAAATTAGGAATATTTCATGGAAATATGAAATAATTGTCATTAAAAATCGTCTGTATTGCTTCAAGTGACAAAACTTTTTTGTACCAACAAATTTGTAAACAGATTTCCTCAAAATGTTTTTCACATAATTTATTCTTTGCTGGATAAATTTTGAATTTTACGGCTTTTCCTAACTATTGAATCCATCTCCTTTGCGCTTAGCAAAACTGGAATAAATTAAAAGAAATATAATTAAAATTTTTGAAAATCATCGTGAACTCATGCCACCGAACATTTTGGCCAATAAAAGAACTTTTGTGACTGTAATGTCGATTTTATCACTTAAAATTTCAGAAATCAAAAAAAAATTTTTTTTTTTAATATTTAGGTAATATAATTTCTGAGCAATGCATTAGAAAAACTTTATATCACAGAAAAGAAAATTTTGAACTCAATGTTTTGCTTTTAGGAGCTTTTAGCAGCTAGTCATGAAAAGTGACACGAATATTGGATTTTAAAATGAAATCTTTATATTATAGACTATTTAATAACGATATTGAAACTGTAATTTATTTAGCTCCTTATTATATTGGTGCGAGTTATAGGTTCGCCGGGATTTCAAGTAAAACACAATTCGTTTAAAAATAAGTGATAATTTATTTATTCGCACTTTAACTTAATTCGCACTATATGGCACTACCGCCGCGTACTTTTCCTATCGCTTGTACTGGTTCGCGTCTCGATCATCAAAATGGCTGGTTCCCGACTGAAAGCTTCGTGCTTTTATAAATTTTTCCTCCAATTCTCGAACCTTCCGTCGTGGATGTCGTCGGGTGTATGTCTCAACTATACTGGAAAGTTCTAGGCCTTTAATTATGGCTTTTTACATATTGGGGGATACTGTTCTACATAATTCGAGAGAGATCGAATTGCGTGGTTGCCAAATCTGTATCAATATGTATTGTATACTCCCAATTGAATTTAAATAAAAACTAAAAATGGACGCAACTCACTTGTAAAACGACTGATTTCCTTTCCTGCAGTCCACTTTTCATCAAACGATGACACCAAGTACTCTACAATTTTTATACTCTAGACGAAATCTGAGAGTATATTGTGTTTGCCTTACCGTTTGTAACGCTAAGAAATAACGCTCGCACAGAGCCGCCAAGGGTACAGAAATATTTGTTGATGCTCAAAAACCTCGATTCCGAGTGACCGTCTGTCCGTCTATCTGTCTGTCTGTCCGTCTGTCTGTCTGTCTGTGCGCCTGTCTACAGCATAACTCTTGGTAGAGAGATAGTGCTAAAAATTGTTGAGTGTCGTTTTTAGCAAAAAAGTAACTTTAAGTTCATAAATGGGCTACATCCCCCCACTCCTTCTACCCCCTCCCATAAAAATTTCATGAAATTTCGAAATATTAAGAAATTGATTTTTCTTTGAAACTGTTTAAGCTATTAACTTGAAATTTTGTTCAAAGTATTATGGTATAAATGGTATTAATATCACGGAATATTGACTTGATCCCTTTACTCCTTCTACCCCCTCCCATACAAATGGACAATTTTGAAAAATACATATTTTCGATTTTCATTGAAACTAGTAAAGGTGAAAAAACTAAATTTTGTCAGAATTAATTCTACTATAATTGCAATTTATTTTAAAAATAATTATCAACTTCACCTCACTTCTTCTACCCCCTCCCATACAAATTTCACGAAATTTTGAAATTTAAATAAAATTATTTTTCTTCGAAATTGCTAAAGCTATCAACTTGATATTTTGTATAAAGTGTACAAATAGAAAAATTAATAATGTGGAAAAAACTTGTTTTGATCCGTACACTTCTTCTACTCCCTCCCATACAAATGCATAATTTTTGTTAAATGCATTTTATCGATTTCCATTCAAACTAGAAAAAGTACAAACTTCAAGTTTTGCCAGAATTGGTTTCTTAATAATTGAAATAAGTGTTAGAAAAAATTATCAGCTCCGCTTCACTCCTTCTACCACCTCCCATACAAATATCTGTATTATAAATTCAAGAAAAGCATTTCTCTTTTAAATATGTGAGATCTATCGACTTTGAAATTGAATCAAAACATGGTGATAAGGATGATGATAAGCAGTTTCAAAATCATCTTAAAAGCTCCACTTCCTCTGCCACATCCCATACAAATGCTCCCACTTCAGGAAAACTATGACCAATTTCTTTAAAAATAATGAAAACTAAAAACTTTAAATTCAGCAAAAAAAATTTTGCATGCCATGTTTGGTGTCATATACGAAAAATACAATCCTCCCCCTCTACTTCTACCATCTCCCATGCAAAAGTCTCTATTCACTATTCGAAAGAATTTGAGATGACATATTTTCCGGTATATTAAAGTCATTTCCATCTCATCTAGAGTATCATATGATTGGGCTTTAAGCCACTATCATTCTTGTTTTTTTTTAATTTTTCGCAATGAACACTAATTTTTACATTTATGGCGATAAATATAATAATATATGAAAATGGCGATTTTAGCAAGCAAATAATCACTTCGGAATGAAAACCGGCGGTAATTTTTTTGCACGTCAATCCAGGGTTGCGCAAACGCAAGAATTACTTTTAAGTTTAACATGTTATTATAGATAAATTCATTAAAGCAAAATGGGAAATGTTGGCTTAATGCGGCAGATTCAAACCTGCAATAGAAAACTCCTGGTGTGAGCAAACACAGAAATATGCACATAATATGCAATAAATAATTTTATGTAGTTTAAACAACTATCAAGAGCTAAAATAAAAGATTTCCGGATTCTACACTGTTATGCTTTATTATTCGTGACGTTTCGGTCTCTACTGAGACCTTTATCAAACTGATAAAGTGTAGAATCCGGAAATCTTTTCTTTTAATTCGAAGTGCACTGTGAAAACATTCACCAAACTAACTATCAAGAGTTTTAAGATTTTTAAGATGAATTTTCAAAAAATTACTAAATATAATAATATATGTAGTTTCATGATTTGCCATCGGCATTTCCTTCATCGCATTCAACTAAAGTTCTGTTTTTTGCATCTATTGTCTGTTAATACAGACAACTTTTTTCAGTTCAGACATAAACAATATTTTGTATATTTTTTTTGTCGTTAAGGTTGAAATTATTTCGCTAATCTACATAAATTTTTCAGTTTAAATAGCAAATTAGTTGCATAGAATATTTTTCTATGAATACTGATAAAATTTTGTTTGGTTCTTTAGTTTTTAAATGTATGCATCAAAAAATTGGGTTTTAATGTTTCTGTGCTGTTCTGAAAGTATTTTACATTAATCGCTGCTTTGATTTTTGATTTTTTTTATAGAACCGAACATAAATTGGAGAGTTACCTTTTAATGAACTAGATACAAAATCAAGTCGGAATAGGATAGGTGCTCGATGGGGTTACAAGGGATTTTCAGGTTTGAAGACTATAAACTGCCGATGGACGTTGATCTTGAAACACTAAATGTTGTGTTGGGAATACGTGGGGTGGGAATGCTTTCCACAGCCTTCATGTTCGGGTGGTGAAGGACTGTCTATGTATCACTGTACGCGATAATAGAGGCTTAACAGTGAACTTATGAGTGCATTCGGCTTGTCAAGTACTCCTGGGATAGTTGAAAAGAGGGGGTAGAGTGAAGTTCCACAGTTCTTCGCTGCAATTACCGTGGAAATAAATATATTAAATGCTGAAAACAGCGATGTTCCTGCGATGTTCGAGTGAGTCAATAGAAGCTGTTATAGCCTTATCTCCCATTAAACGAAACGCATGCTTTTATATCCCTTTGAATACCACAAGTTGTGTTTTGGGTACCTTAGTCGATATGTGCGAATTGTACTGAAGACGGGGACGAATGTGCGCGTTGTAGACATTAGCTAGATCATGATATGAAAAATACTTTTTACATTTTCGAATAACACCAAAGCGTTTGGAGGAAAAAGTGAAACATCAAAAATGTATTTGCCCCAATTGTTAAGTTTTATTCCGAATAATATAAATTTTTCTGAAGACTGTAATCGTACGCTAGCGAAAGCTATATTCGCATCAAATCTTCGTAGATTTTAAACAAGCATACGACGATATCGACAGGAGAGTACTGTAAAAAATCATGCTTGATTTTGGAATTCCTCCAAGACTAGTCCGATTAACGACTTACATTAACAAAAACTAAATCCCAAGTAAGAATTCAAACCGATTCTACAACCAGATTTAGAACGAAATGTGGTTTAAAGCAGAGAGATGGTCTAGCCCCTAAGCTTTTCAACTTTGCACTAGAGTATGTCGAAATTAAAATCTTAGCAAGATTCTTCCCTAGGAGGTATTTGTCAATCTTGACTACGCCACAAAAGAAGTCGGGTTGCGCATTAATGAAAGCAAAACAAAAGTAATGACGCAAACAAGAAGGAGAACGCCTAACAGACAAAACATTACAATTGTGTATAATTTGGACAGTGTGGAATATTTCATATATCTTAGGGCTAATCTAGCAAAGGACGGCAATGAAACGGACGAAATCAATCAACGGATAATACTTGCAAATAAAACGTATTATTCGGTACTTCCAATAATGAAATCCCCAGAAAGTGCACAGGAACAATAAACTGCGGATATAAAACTATTATACGACCTGCGCTCTGTTAAGGCAGCGAAAAGTGGACATCAACACGAAACTTCGAAAAAGCAGTTAACGTATTTAAAAGAAAGGTCCTCCGAAGAATGTTGGGACCTGTGAAGGAAGGAACGGAAAGGCGAATAAGATACAACTATGAGTTGTATCAACTCCACTCTTCAACGTTCATAAAGCTATGTAAACTGCAGCGGGCTGGCCGTGCAGTGCGAATGGAAAACAGAAGAAACCCCAATCGTGCTCTTAAAGGCAAAGCGAGTGATAAGCGGCCAGTAGACAAACCACGCAAGCGATGGGAAGACACGGTTGATGAAGGCAGCAAAGCCATCTTAAAAAACATAACAGATCTACGATTGCGCATAAAGCGTAATCTTACGATACTCTAGATGTCATCCCAAGAAATTTTGGATGGGGAGTGTTAGACGGGGTGATAGCATTGAAATAATTTTTTCCCCATCATGCTAAAGTAGCTACAAAAATGTTTTATACAAAATGCTTACTCCAAAAATTGAATAGGGACTGAGAAAATTAGTGAGTTAGATTTAGTGAAAATGTGCAGTTTGTATGGGAGGTGGTAGAAAGAGTGGGGGGAATTTAGTAATTTTTTCAGAAATAACTAGGAATATTATAAAATTGACAACCCTTAAATTTCAGACCAGTGCCATTCATACTTTTCAAGAAAATCGATTTTATGTGAAGTTGTGAAACTGTGTCATATTGTATAGGAGGGGGTAGAAGCAGTGAAGCTAATCAAATATTTTTCCGATCTTAGTGATAATACTAATTTAGTATTTATTACAAAATGTGAGCTCTATAAATGTTATATAATCTGAGAAAATTGTCTTAGAGCATTTCATGAAAAAGTGTAGTTTGTATGGGAGGGGGTGGAAGGAGAGGAAGGACGCATATAATTTTTCTATTGTAGATTTAAATCATTATGAAAGTAATATACTCCAAAATTCAGACTAATAGCTTTTATACTTTTCGACTAAATTAATTTATTGTTAAATTGCGAATTTGCGTCATTTTGTATGGGAGGGGGTAGAAGGGGTGAAGCTAATCATCTAATTTTTTTTGCCATACTAACAATTTTAAATAAATATTTGGTGCACAATTTCAGCCCGCTAAATTTTATACGCACTGAGTAAATTAGCTTAGAGTAATTCATGACAAGTACAGTTTGTATGGGAGGTGGTAGAAGGAGGAGGAGTACACGCATAATTTCTATATGGTAGATTGATATTATTATAAAAGAAATATATATTCCAAATTTCAGGCCAATAGCTTTTATACTTTTCGAGCAAATCCTTTAATTGTCAAATTGCGCAATTGTGTCATTTTGTATGGGAGGGGGTAGAAGGGGTGGGTCGATTTGGCCCGTTCACGAACTTGACCTTACTCTTTTGTCAAAAACGACGTGTACAAAATTTGAACAATCTCGCTCAACGCGTTCTCAAGCTAGAGAGCGAACAGACGGACGAACGGACGGACAGACGGACAGACGGACAGACGGACGGACGGACGGACGGACACACGGACATCCGGTTTTGAGATTGTTGAGTGATAACGTTAGCTTTTGTATCATTCATTTTTTTCTCCAAGCCTTATTTCTTAGTGTTACAAACCTTAGAGCAAACTTATAATACTCTCAGATTTCATCTAGAGTATAAACATAACTGAGCTACGATTGCGCGTAAAGCGCAATCTTACGATACTCTAGATGAAATAGAATTTTTTGTGATCCCAAGACATTTTGTATGGGGAGTGTTACAAGGGATGATAGCATTGAACTATTTTTTTCCCCATCATGCTGAAGTAGCTATAAAAATGTTTTGTACAAAATGCTTACTCCAAAAATTGACTGGGAACTGAGAAAATTAGTGAGTTAGATTTAGTGAAAATGTGCAGTTTGTATGGGAGGTGGTAGAAAGAGTGGGGGGATTTTAGTGATTTTTTCAGAAATAACTAGAAATATTATAAAATTCACATTCCTCAAATTTCAGACTAGTGCCTTTCATACTTTTTAAGAAAATCGATTTTTTGTGAAGTTGTAAAACTGTGTCATATTGTATGGGAAGGGAGTAGAAGTGGTGAAGCTAGTCAAATATTTTTTTCTGATCTTAGTGATAATACTAATTAAGTATTTATTACAAAATATGAGCTCGATAATTGTTATATGTTCTGAGAAAATCGTCTTAGAGCATTTCATGAAAAAGTGTAGTTTGTATGGGAGAGGGTGGAAGGAGAGAAAGGACGCAAATAATTTTTATACTGTAGATTGACATCATTATGAAAGTAATATATCCCAAAATTCAGACTAATAGCTTGTATACTTTTCGAGCAAATTCATTTATTGTCTAATTGAGAAATTGTGTCATTTTGTATGGGAGAGGGTAGAAGGAATGAAGCTAATCGTCTATTTTTTTTTGGTCTTACTAACAATTTTAATTAAATATTTGGTGCACAATTTCAGCCCGCTAAATTTTATACACATTGAGTAAATCGGCTTAGAGTAATTCATGACAAGTACAGTTTGTATGGGAGGTGGTAGAAGGAGGGGGAGAACACGCATAATTTAATTATGCAGTAGATTGATATTATCATAAAAGTAATATATTCCAAATTTCAGATCAATTGCATTTATATTTTTCGAGCAAATCCGTTTATGTTGAATTTACGAAATTGTGTCATTTTGTATGGGAGGGGGTAGAAGGGGTACAGCTAATGGTCTCATTTTTTTTGGTTTTACTAATAATTTAAAATAAATATTTCGTGCACAATTTCAGCTCGATAACTATTATACGCACTGAGTAAATTGGTTTAGAGCATTTCATGAAAAAGTGCAGTTTGTATGGGAGGTGGTGGAAGGAGAGGAAAACACAAATTATTTTTATAGAGTAGATTGGAATCATCATAAAAGTATTGCATTCCAAATTTCAGATCAATGTCATTTGTACTTCTCGAGCAAATCCGTTTATTGTCAGATTGCGAATTTGTGCCATTTTGTATGGGAGGGGGTAGAAGGAGTGGAGCGATTTAGCTCGTTCACGAACTTGACCTTACCTTTTTGTTGAAAACGACGTATACAAAATTTGAACTTTCTAGCTCAACGCGTTCTCAAGCTAGAAAGGACACGGACGGACAGACGGACGGACCGATGGACATCCGGTTTTGAGATTTTTGAGTGATTATATAAACTTCTGTATCATTCATTTTTTTTTTCCGAGCCCTGTTTCTCGGCGTTCTAAACTTTGTGGCGAACTTATAATACTCCCAGATTTCATTTAGAGTATAATAATCACGTAGAAGACGCGGTCCTTAGATCGAGACGATCGGAGGCGACAACTTCAGGAGGCCAGGGCCCGAATGGAGCTGTTGCGGCATTGATGATGATGATAATTGTGCGTTGAGCGTACGCGTCCGGCGTACAGAAAGATTAGTGCTTTTTGCATTTTTAGGCTTAGTCATGAAACGCGAAAAAACAAAATTTCAGAGAAGAAATATTTTTTCAAAATTTTAGGCAAGAAAATATCTTTCTTACAATATTTTTTGTAGAGACCAATAAAGTAAAAGTGTGTACGAGTTCGAAATTTACAAATTCGAACTCGAAGAAGGAATCAATAGACAAGTAACAGCGGTACGGTTTATTACGTGGATAAGTTTAATAGCTTGAACGTGAATTAAGAAAGTTTCATAATTGTTTTATAATTTTTCATTAAAAACTGCATTAGTTTTTATAGTACTTGTAATCTGTCAAACTCGTTGTTAATACTTTAATCAATTACAAAAATGATTTTTATTTTCTACTTTCTAATCATGTGCTTCTCTTCAAATAAATTGCATAAGATAAAATTATAATTTCTTCATTCAAAACATATCCCGAGAATGAAAAAGAAGATAATACTGAAATACATAATAACAAACATCACCACCACCGCCGCCCAATTACAAAAAAAAGTCTGCATAATATTACAATAAGTTGATTAGATTTAATCCTCAACCCAAAGGAAGCACTTTAAATAATAATTCCATTTCATTTCATCTATAGATATAGATACTCCTATCACATTGCATTTATACTTAGTTCCTCTGCTCAACATTAAGACCAAGTTATGGCGACGTTCAATCATCACCAGCTATAATTCCTTTTACAGGTACACTACTGCCGTATACCATAGTGCATAAAAAAACTACACTTACAACTGTAGCGATATGCAGGGTGGTTATATTTTTACTAAGTATGAAATTGTAGATATATTTGATACCGAATATCATACACATGAATGAAGTATGAAAGTAAAGAGATATTATAGCTGGCGGGTAATGTTTTGATATTTCGTTTCAGGTTCGAATATACGGAGTTTGCAACTACAACTTTAGATACATACGTTCGTAAATGTGCTTGCTGCAGTTATAAAGCGAATATAAGAATGGAATTCAGCATTGAAGGTAATGGAAGATCGGAGTATATGAAGTATTACTGGTATACATTCGCTATCATGCATTAACTCTGTTTTGAAACATGTCGCTTTTATGCAAATTCATTTTCACTGATTCAGCTTCCAGTAAGGTCTTCCGAAAAGTTTTTTTTTGTTGTTGCGATAAAATATTACTAAATTATGCATGGAAGATACATTTAAAACAAAATTGTTTTAAATCATGGCTTCATCGGCATTTCGTTCATTTAACAAATTGGCTACGATCCTGAGAACATGATCCGGTCAATCTAAATAATGCGCTGCAGATAATACAAGCTAAATATAACAGGAGAGAGAGAGTATAAATATTGGTCTGCATAGTCAATGGTTGAACTTACTATTACTCCCATCTCATTAGACTTTTCGATTGATCTAAAAATGTGGTAACTACGACATTGATCACCAATAAAATGAAACCATCTGCGATGATTACGACTATACTTTTCTCATTAATATTTTTATATTGTAGATGAAATCTGAGAGTATATTGTGTTTGCCTTACCGTTTGTAAAGCTAAGAAACAATGCTCGCGCAGAGCCGCCAAAGGTACAGAAATATTTATTGTCGCTCAAAAACCTCGATTCCGAGTAACCGTCTGTCTAAAACATAACTCTCGAACTCTTTAAGCTATCGTGCTGAAATTTTTGTGTGTCATTCTTAGCTAAAGAATAGGTTATATCCCCCCACTTCTTCAACCATACAAATTTCATGAAATTGCGAAATTAGTAAGGAATTGATTTTTGGTTAGGTGGATGTTCACAGTGCATTTCCGATTCTACACCGTTACGCTTTATTATTCGTGACGTTTCGGTCTCTGCTGAGATCTTTATCAAACTGATCGACAATTACAAATGACAATTATTATATAGACAAGGGGGGTTAAATTAGTTAATTAAGCTGAAATAATTAGTATCAGGTAGTTAAATTAGTTAAAGATTTCTGGGTACGGATTTTGTTCTTACCAAATTTTAAGGCAGGTAGCCAAACTGCTGATAACTTGTATCCGGTGTCTCGGTTGAAGTTTTGTGGATGTTTAGAAATTTCTATTGCTTCTCGTACTATCCGTTGATAATATTGATTTGTCCTGGCCAGAATTTGAACATTGTCGAAATCGATTGTATGGTCCTCTGTAGTTGCATGTTCCGCGATCGCTGATGACTGTATCTGGTTTTTCCGTGTGCATCGTTGGTGCTCGTTGATCCTTGGTTGGACTGTGCGTCCCGTTTCTCCTATGTATACTTTATCGCATGAACCGCATGGTACTTTGTATACTCCTTCAGTCTCCAATGGTTTTTTGTCCTCTGGTTTCCTAAAATTCCTCGGATTGTAGTCGGGGTAGTGAATGTTGTCTTGATGTTTGATTTTCGAAGGATTTTTCGTATCTTATCCGTCATGCCCTGGATGTAAGGTAGTTTTACCCATCGTTTGTCTACATTTCCTTCTTCAGTGTCTTCTCGCTCTGTTGTCCTTGGATGCTTCGGTTTCCACGCCTTTTTAATTTCGCTCGCTTTGTACCCATTTGCTCTGAATGCCCGATTCAACTGTTCCTTTTCCTATCGTAGACTGCCCGGATTTCCTTCACTTATGCGTCGAGCTCTGTGTATTAGGGTCTTCAGTACGCCTGTTTTCTGACTTGGGCGGTGATGTGAATGAGCGTGGAGATATCTGCTGGTGTGAGTTGGTTTCCTGTATACCCCGAAGCTTAGTGACGTATTATTCCTTTCGACGAGTACATCCAAGAATGGCAGTGTCCCGTTGCTTTCTGTTTTCATGGTGAACTTAATTTTCTCGTGGTGTGAGTTCAGGTGTGCTAAGAATTTGTCGAGCTCTTCTTCCCCATGTTGCCAAATGATGAAGGTGTCATCCACATACCGTAGATATAATTTCGGTGTTAATGGAGCTGAGTCCAGGGCGTTCTTTTCGAATTCCTCCATGAAAATTTTCGCTACCACCGGTGAAATTGGAGATCCCATTGCTGCTCCTTCCGTTTGCTTGTAGAGTTTTTCTAGAGCTGAAAAGAAAGTATTATTTAAGCAAAATTATATTAAGTCATACCTGTTGTCCGGAATGAGTTTCCTGATGATACATAAGGTGTCTTTAATCGGGATGTTGGTGAAAAGTGATTCCACGTCTAGGCTGACTAAAATATCAGTTGGTTCCAAGTTAATTTTCTGAAGAATCTCTACTAGATGAGCTGAATTTTTGACAGAGCGTGATGTGTTACCTACTAGTGGACGTAACTCTTTAGCCAGTTTTTGGGTAAGTGAATTTACCGAACTGACGATGGGTCGAAGTGAGGTATTCTTCTTGTTTATTTTCGGAAGTCCGTACATTTTTGGTGTATGAGGATCTGAAGGGATTAATTTGGCATATTTTTCCGCTAATATAGGATTTTTCTTGATAAATAGCGTTAATTTCCGGTGGAGGGCATTAATTTTTCTTCGAAACTTTTTAAGGTATCATATATTGAAATTTGGATCAAAGCATACTGGTATAAATATCATTAACATCACACTCCCTCTACCTCCACCCATACAAATGCACAATTTCCAAAAATATAGATATTCGATTTTCATTGAAGCTAAGTGAACAAATTTTTGCCAGTGTTAATTTCATTATAATTGCATCCAGTTTTGAAAAAATTGTCAACTTCACTTTACTCCTTCTACCTCCTGCCATACAAATTTCACGAAATTTTGAGATTTAAATTCAAAGCTATCGATTTGAAGTTTTGTTGAGAGCTTAATAATTGAAATATCATTGAAAGTAAATAACTTTGTTTTGATCCGAATATTCCTTCTAAAACTTCCCATACAAATGCATAATTTTGGTAAGAGCATTATATCGAATCCCATTAAAACTAGAAAAAGTAAAAACTTAAAATTTTGCAGAATTTGTCCCTTAATAATTGCAATAAATACTAACAAAAATTATCAGCTTCGTTGCACTCTTCCTACCCCCACCCATACAAATATCTAGATTATAAATTCAAGAAAAGCAATTCTCTTTTGAACAAATGAGAGCTATCGACTTTGAAATTGAAACAAAGCATGCCGATAAGAAAATTGATAAGCAGTTTCAAAATCTTCTAAAACCCTCCACTTCTTCTACCACCTCCTATACAAACGCCCCAATTTCAGGAAAAATATGTCCAATTTCATTGAAAGTAATGAAACCTAGAAACTTTAAACTCTATGCAAAACATTTTCAATGCCACGTTCGGTCCCATATCCAAAAACAACAAACCTGCCCCCTCTGCTTCTACCACCTCCCATATTAAAGTCTCTATTCACTAGTTGAAAGAATTTGAGATGACATATTTTCCGGTACATTAAACTCTTTCTTATTTCATATAGAGTATCATATAACTAGGCTTTGCGCCCAATCATAATCTTGTTATGTTTTAATATAGGATTTTCTTTCGATAGCATCTTATTTACATCTTATTATGTGGCCACCACATAGTAAACTAAACCAACCACATATTAATTTAAAATTTGATGAAAATTTATAAAAAAGATTAATCTATACTTCCAAGCACTGCATTTCACGTAGTTGAGATGTTCAGTCGATCATTTAAGTCCAAGACGAAAGCACTGGTTATGAAATATTTATTAATTACATTGTGCCCTATTATAGGAGGTATAAACTTGAAATTTGTTAATATATACGTATGTCGTATATTTTTCAAATCATGTTTATGTTGTTTTCGTTCTAACTATTTTATTCTAATTAGAAAGGAAGAATCATAAAAATTAACATGTCTCAATCAATCTGCATATTTTGATAGCAACCAGGCTCTTACAGCTTGGGCATTTGAATTCTAAGTCACCGTGATCTACATTGAAGTTCAGCAATGGTCGCTACCAACAGGTAGTCTATGGTACATAAGTTTAGATCATAAATTCGTAGAGTTCGATAAAGGCCTTAGGCAACATCCCCTTATCCTTGAAGATTCAAACTATCAGGCTTAGAAAATTCAACTTTTTTTTTCTAAATAAGCACGATGGTACTAATATTTCTCCACCATGTAAATATTCCCAATTTAAGAACCCTAAATCAACCTTACGGTCACACACACTAAATTGAAATCCTATTAGGATCCATAATAATCCGTTCGTCCGTATGATGATGCGATGATTCGACCAAAAAAAGGCCAACTATACCATATATGTATGAGCACTTGTTCTTCTGACTAATGGGATTATTTTCAATTGCCCTTTCCTGCTTATTATACTGGAATATACGCACGCATTGTTGTAAATGACATATCCCTTAACGCTAGTCAATCATCCGCAAGGATCTATATTAACACGAGAATGAGAAATTATGTCATTGCTTCGTTAGTTTTTTCTATTTTGTGGTATTTTTAGCAGATCAGTATGATCGTGATCCTTAGATCAAACTAGAGACCATCTGCTGGAAATTTTTTGAATGAATTGTCGGGAAAAAAAAACTTCCTAATCAAATCAACAAAAATCGAAGAGAAACTTTTTTTTTCCAATTTAAGGGAATGCTCGGACTCCAGTTTGATTGCTCAGTTCAAAACTTATTTATTTGAAATGCACAAGTTTAAAAAAAGTTTATTTGAAAGTAGTGAAAATATGTATGCTGACAAAATATTTTAAATTGTGCACTAAATTAGTTACATACAATAGTTATTAAAATTAAAATGTTCTATCAAATTTGTGGGTGAGGTTGTTCCAATTGTTTAATTTGAATTCTTTCAAATATTCATAAATTTTTACCGATTCCTTGTACAATGAAGGCAAAAGCGGATGATTTACTTTATTCTACTGATAATAAAGTATTTGATAATATTCACGGTTTTAAATTATGAGCTTCGAATTGAGTTGCTAGTTTCGAGTGTTTTTTTAACTTGCGAAACTTTTTTTGATATTGTGTGTGTTACTACCGAGGAATATCTCTGTTGTGTACGTCTTGTAAGATCTTAACAAAAATTCAGGAAAAGAGAGTTAAGCCCTAAGACAAAGTAATTGGTGAGTCATCATCACCAATGGCGTGACAGCCCCAATCGGACCCTGGCCTCCTGAAGTCGTCGCCTTCAATCGTCTCGATCCAAAGACCGCGTCTTTCAGCTGCTAATTTTTAAAACGGCCGGTTATCACTTGCTTTGCTTTTAGGGACTCGTCTGTCTTCCATTCGCTCTACATGGCCAGCCCACTGCAGTTTACGTAGCTTGATGAACGTTGGTGAATACCAAGGCGGATTTAGAGCTGGATGATCGACCACGGACCAAATATTCTCAAATAAACAGGTGCTGGAAAAGTTCTGGGAATATAATATTGATGTGCACCAGATATTTGTTGACTTCAAATAAGCATACAACAGTAGCGATAGGCGCATATTGTATAAAATGATGTTGGAGTTTGGAGTCCCACCGAAACTGGTTCGGCTTACAAGAATGACAATAACCGACTCTTTGTCACAAGTCAGAGTAGAAAATGATATGACTTCCAGTTTTAAAACAGACAACGGCCTTAAACAAGGTGAGAGTCTAGCACCAATGCTTTTCAACTTAACACTCGAATATGTTGTTCGAAAACTTCCCGTTGACACCAAGGGAACGCTATGCTTCAAATCCACAAAACATCCTAGCATATGCGGACGATATATGTAGATATCCTTCCAAGATCTCTAGAGAGTGCTAAGGAGGTATTTGTAAGCCGTGACTTTGTAGCGAGGGAAGTTGGACTTCGAATTAACGAAAACAAACCAAAAGTTATGACACAAACTAGGAAAAAGACTCCAATTAGACAAAATATAACAGTAGGAGACTTGAACCTAGAAAACGTAAACAGCTTTATATACCTAGGGTCGGACCTATCGAAGGATGGAATCGAGCCCATCGAAATCAAAAGAAGGGTAATGATGACAAAAAAGACGAATTATTCGGTACTTCAAATCATTAAAAAGAAGAACGTGCACAGGAAAACAAGTCTTAAGCTATTCAAAACGATCATAAGACCTGTGCTATGCTATGGCAGCGAAACGTGGATATTAACTTAGGCGTTCGAAAAACTACTTAACGCCTTTGGAAGAAAGGTGCTCAGAAGAGTCCTCCGACCAGTGAGAGAAGTCTCGATCTGGAGAATACGATACACTAGAGAATTGTATGCCATCTTCGACAATCCAGAAGTGTCAACCATCATTAAATTTAAGAAGTTATAATGGGCTGGTCATGTGGAGCGGATGGATGACGGAAGAATTCCCAAACGCACACTAAAAGGGAAAGTCAACGGACAAAGACCGGTCGGAAAGCCACGGAAGCGCTGGTAGGATTCGATTCACGCAGATTGCAAATCACTGCTAAGATTTTCAAACTGGAGGACGCGGTCACTGAACTGAGATGGATGGAGGCAAAGCATTCAGTAGCTCAAAGTGCGATTTGGGCTGCAGTGCCATCGTAAGTAAGTAAGAAAAAATATTTATATCCGCTCCCAAAAATTATATAAATTTCGGAATGTAAATAGTGGAAAATGTATAACAACGGCAAAATAATTTTATTATTGTTGGATCTGAAACTTACCGTTTTCCATGGAATGAAAAAATAAGCGGCTTATTTTTTGCTCGTCTTAGTTTTAACGTCTTACGTTGCAATCAAAATATTTATGGTCTATGAATGAATGTTCGAAATTTAATGAAAGCAAAATATCTGTCGAACAAACTTTTCTCTTTGGAACTGCCGAGATAGAGAATACCGATGAAGCTCGAAACTAGGTATACCATATTTCCTATTTT
Organism: Chorisops tibialis; assembly: GCA_963669355.1. Lineage (NCBI taxonomy): Eukaryota > Metazoa > Arthropoda > Insecta > Diptera > Stratiomyidae > Chorisops > Chorisops tibialis. The sequence continues at coordinate 160,685,436 of OY770263.1, read as the reverse complement.
AAACGCAAAGATACGTCGAATCGACATCTAAAATACTAAAACGACTGGAAACTTGAATTTTGTGCTCGTTTCGAGTTTTAGAGATATGTGGTGGCGCATAGTCATGTGTTTCCGAGTGGCAGCCGTAAGAACGGTAGCCAATGCAGCTATGTAAGTTTACCCAGCTTTAATTCAACGTCGTATCCTATACGGTTACTACACGGAAAATTTAGAAATATTTTATTTACTGTCAAATATGAACTTACAAGTTGATTATTTGTTCGATAGTTCATTAGCAAAAATATTGTTTCCTTGAAATATTACTTGTAATCAATCAATCAATCAATTTTCAGTCAAGATCCACTATAGCGGCAAAGAATAGAAACAGTTGTCTTCCATAAGACGCGGCTATTAGCACCGGCCTTTAGTTGTCGCATTTCTCTGGCCTTCTGCTCAACGGTTTGCTTCCATGTGATTATAGTCAACCAACCTAGCTTATAATTCAGGCTTGATTGACGATGATTTGCTCTAGTTTTCTCAAAGTGTGACCGATCTACAGCCACTTCCACATTTGAATCTCAGAGCCTTTTTTGTTTGTCTAGTTATTTTTCAAAGCACGTCATTGGAGATCCCATCTGGCCAGGATATCCCTAAAATGCATCAGAGGCATTGGTCCACGAAAGTTTGTAAATTCTTGGTAAGCCTAACGGTCACTTTCGATTAGGTATAACCATACAATAATACGTATTTAACGCATGCATCAAACACTCGCAGCTTCATGTGAAGGGTGACCTCTTATAACCAATAAAGGGTAAAGGATTTCGAATGCTTAATAAGCTGTATATTTAAGATCCTCAATTTCCTTTTCAGCTCCGCTGTCCATTCTTACAATGCTGCCGAGGTAACAAAAATTTTGCACCTCTTCCACATCTTGTCCACTGAGATCAATCGATGTGCTTGCGGTCGAACCCATGTGTATGCACTTGGTTCAACGAATATTTTTTTTAGTCCTGTCGCTTTGCATTTAGAATGCTAAGAGTGCATTCATCTGTTATTTTGAAATAGTTGCTATTCCTTCGCACAACTCTCTATCTGTGAATTTTCATTTTCACAGAATGAGATGGCCAAGATATACCCACGAAAATAATGCGCTGATATTATTCGTCCACCGATAAACTCCTGACCTCCGTATTATAGGCCAACACGCTACCCATTAAGCTGCACACTAACTCGAGAAAATAAACGTCATTTCCGTAATCAAGGTAACCTAAGATGTTAAACAGATCGATCTTAATATGGGATTGCTGCGGTCGGCAATTGTTCTGTTTCTGGAATATATTCCTCTGACAAGATATTTAATGTATCAGAGAAGTATTCTTTCCATCGTGATCGCCCGTGCTCATTCTGTTACATCTGCCACCAGAAGTTTGGCGGTGAAATTCCTGTTGGTCAACTGTTTCATAATTTTAAATACTAAACCCATATCCCCAAGGTAAACCGCAGATTCTGCCTTATTGGCCAGATCTTCAATAGGCTTTCCCTTTTCGCTTCTAGGAGCTTAACTGTTTATAAGCATCGCGGCACTTCAGTCTCAAGTCGGGAGTTCTTTGGTTGACATCTAGTTGAAGGTTTTTTTTGTCGATCGCTAAGCATTTGCCAAGTGTCTTTTGGCATCAAGGGTTTCTCACCACTTTGCTCATATGCCACAGATTCATCAGCACTTGTTAGAAATGTGTTGCTAGCTGTGTATCGATTGGCGTATAGTGTGCGCATTTATGCGCCCAATGTTCTAGTCCCTAGTGTATTCATATTAATCCCGCGATTCATTTGAACAATTTGTGGCCGTCGAATAGTTGTTGTGCGCAATCTCAAGAAGGCAACCATCGAGCGGTTATTGCTCTCCGCGTCAGCTCCAGGATTTGATTCTGATGAACACCACTATGGGAAAACCAAGACGTTTTATAGTGACTTTGCCGACCGTTTGCCGAGTGCATGAAAATTTCACAAATAGTTCGCCGTTTTCGGGTCTCTTATTGCAAGGTCGTGACGCGTCGACCCAATGGTTACCATGTTTTCCCATGATATGTTTTAGTCCAGTGTTGTCAGAGCGAATCTAAGCGTTTATATCTCCTGAGATAATATTAGTATCACCTCTTGGAACATGCTAGAAGGTGCCATGCAGTAGACCATAAAACTACCCTTTGTCACCAGATGTTGTGGCATTAGTTGGTGCGTATTACTGGACTTTTCTGACACTTATCCTGAGCATGACGACGATAATCCTAACCGAGATTGATTCTCAGCTGATGAGACTGTTTCTCGCTCTCGGTGTAAGGACGACAGCGACGCAGTTTTTGGATTCACACTCAGGACTAACGTACAGAATGGTGTTTCTGCTCGGGGTTCGTTCTTCTCCTCATCCTGTCCACTTGACCTCGCCGAAGCTCAAGATTTGGATCTTAAAGTGCTTTATTTAGCGGTCGATCACTGATTGGTAGTATATGGACTGATTGACCGTCATCCAATGTTCGAACATTCCAGGAGCCAATCATTGTCTGTTTTCGATTGCCAAGAGTAGTTACCGTAGAATCAGTCCACATCACATCTGAGGCATTGTATCCGTTTTTCGTATCAGTTCGATTTTAATATCACAAAATTTAAATAACTTTAGGTACAAAGATTACAAGAAAAGTCAGTCAGTGATTGACCGTGAAATGGAGCACTATTACATCCAAATCTTGGGCTTAAGCAAGGTAGACCGAAACAAGAGATGAACGTGCCCCAAGCCAAAAATAGCGTGGTGGTCGTTACATCGAAAACGAGAAACAGCCTCATCAGCTAGGAACAAAATCGGATAGGATTATCGTCATCAGACCCAGGACCAAAATCCGAAACGTCGCAGTGCGAGGCACCAACTAATGCTGCAACACTGAGTGGCAAAGAGGAGTTTTATGGCCAATTGAGTGTCACCTTCGAGGGTGTTACAAGAGGTGATATTATTATCATCTCCGGAGATATGAACGCCCTGGTAATACCGGAGTAGATCACGTTTTGAAAAAGCATGGTGACGCTTGGATCAACGAGTCACGACCTTGGTTTAACAGACCCGAAAACAGAGAAATATTTGTGGAGTTAGCTGTACTCGGCAAATGGTTATCGGAGAGACCCATTTCTATGCAATAGTCACCATAAAACATACTGCGTTTATTCTGATGGTGTTCCTCAGAAACAAATTAGCCGATGGAGAAGATAAGAAACGCTAGGAAATAGTTGAAGAATATGAATTTTACCTCCAACCACCTGGTGAGAGATGTCACCGGAACTCCCTCTTAAGCGAACACCAGTTGCGTCGATGAAAAAAATTCTTCTCTGATATTTTAAGCGTCTTGGCAGAAGAAAATATTCCAGAAAGAGAATAACTGCCAAATATCCAACCGATTACTGGTGGAAAAAAAAACCATAGGAATGGACGGACTACTAGCAGAACTACTCAAATCGGACCCGGGAATAAGTGCCGATATACTTGTCCCACTATTTAGTGAAGTGTGCAAAGAAGGATAATGCCTACCTGAATGGAAGGGGGCGGGACTGAAAATAAATGTCCGTAAAACCCATGTACTTGGTTCGAATTCAAGTGCACAGATTGTTCGTAACGGACCACATGTGGCAGAGGTGTACGATTTTTGTTACCTCGGAAGTATTGGCAGCATGGGCGAGTAAGCTGAAAAAGATATTGAGGCACATATGAATAAAGATCGTCAGGCTTTCGATATCCTCTTCCCTTTTTTGGGGTTAAGAAAGATCTCCCTTCGCACGAAGCTGCGAGTGCTTGACGCTTGCAGGAAATCTGTGTTGTTATATGTTTGTACTTCATGAAAAGTGGCCGTTTCGCTTTCCAAGAAACTGCAAACTTTCGTGAAGTAATGCTTCCGATGCATTTTAGGCGATCTTCTAATAGAACCAGAAAGACTATATTAGGCATTGAGATTCTAAGGCGAAAATGTTCGTGGATCAGCCGCACTTTGCGGACCCTAGAGCAAAACATCGCTAGAAAAGCTCTGGACTATAATCCTTAGGGAGGACGTCGGGTTGGTCGAACATTTAGCTCAATGATGCAAGCAGTTGAGCAGGAGGCGAGAGGAATAAAGTCAACTGAAAATAGCTAAATGCCGATGCTCAGTATCTCGTCTTGTGGAAGAGAGCTATTCCCGTCCTTTGTTCTGATAGGAGGTGTTAACAGAAAATTGATTGATAGATCTTCAATTCCCCGTAAAGGTTGTTTATACTCTAGATGAAATCTGAGAGTATATTGTGTTTGCCATACCGTTTGTAACGCTAAGAAATAACGCTCGCACAGAGCCACCAAGGGTACAGAAATATTTGTTGTCGCTCAAAAATCTCGATTCCGAGTGACCGTCTGTCCGTCTGTCCGTCTGTCCGTCTGTCCGTCTGTCCGTCTGTCCGTCTGTCCGTCTGTCCGTCTGTCTGTCTGTGCGTCTGTCTACAGCATAACTCTCGAAAGCTTTGAGCTATAGTGCTAAAAATTTTTGTGTGTCATTTTTAGCGAAAAAGTAACTTTAAGTTCGTGAATGGGCTACATCCCCCCACTCCTTCTACCCCCTCCCATACAAATTTCATGAAATTTCGAAATATTAAGAAATTGATATTTCTTTGAAACTATTTAAGCTATAGACTTGAAATTTAGGTCAAGGTATTACGATATAGATATCATTAATACCACGGAATATTGATCCGATACCCTTACTCCTTCTACCCCCTCCCATACAAATGTACAATTTTGAGAAATACATATTTTCGATTTTCATTGAAACTAGTAAAGCTGAAAAGACGAAATTTTGTCCGAATTAATTTTACTATAATTGCAATTTATTTTAAAAATAATTATCAACTTCACCTTACTCCTTCTACCCCCTCCCATACAAATTTAACGAAATTTTGAAATTTAAATTTAATTATTTTTCTTTGAAACTGTTAAAGGTATCAACTTGATATTTTGTATAAAGTGTACAAACAAAAATATTAATAATTCAAAAAAAAATTGTTTTGATCCGTACACTCCTTCTACCCCCTCCCATACAAATGCATAAATTTTGTTAAATGCATTTTATCGATTTCCATTCAAACTTGAAAAAGTACAAACTTCAAATTTTGCCAAAATTTGTTTCTTTATAATTGAAATAAGTGCTAGAAAAAAATATTGTCCCCGCTTTACTCCTTCTACCCCCTCCCATACAAATATCTGTATTATAAATTCAAGAAAAGCATTTCTCCTTCAAGTATATGAGCTATCGACTTTGAAATTGAATCAAAGCACGGTGATGATAAGCAGTTTCAAAATCATCTAAAACGTTCCACTTCCTCTGCCACCTCCCATACAACTGTCCCAATTCAGGAAAACTATTACCAATTTCTTTAAAAATAATGAAAACTAAAAACTCTAAATTCAGCAATAAGCATTTTGCATGCCATGTTCGGTGTCATATAAGAAAAATACAAATCTCCCCCTCAACTTCTACCAACTCCCATGCAAAAGTCTCTATTGACTATTCGAAAGAATTTGAGATGACATACTTTCCGGTATATTAAAGTCATTTCCATCTCATCTAGAGTATCATATGATTGGGCTTTAAGCCCAATCATAATTCTGTTATGTTTTTTATTTATACTTGCTTGTCCATTTCATCATTCAAGAAATTAAAAATTTAGACCAGAAATTTCACTTCAAAATTACCTACATTAAATGACAAGTTTTTTTTTCCTTTTTTTATTTTATAGAAAATCAAATTTAAACCACAATTTTCTCTCAAAATTACACACGATAGAGTTTATATAGAGTTCTTTAAAAATTTGCAGAATTCTCCACGTATGACGTCATTCCCAAATATACGTTAGCTCCAATTTCGGAATTTAATACAACATCAAAATTTATTTCAAAAATGTTTGGTTAACAATCAGTTAATAATTTTACTTGAAGATCAAAGAAAATGCAAATATATTCCGAAAAACAATCTGTTAGTGACGGTAACCCCATAACAAATCGCCGGAAAATATGGCATAAGAATATTTTTTACAGATTTTTATCTCATCCATGAAATACTTGTAAAACTTATTCTGTATTTGACTGATTTGAATTTAAATAATCCGCTAAAAATTAAGGGGAAAGAACTCCAGCCAACTGAAGAAACACATCATATGTCGCATTCAAAAGGGATGTGTTTGCATGTTTTATTCGTACACTGTTCCTTTCTATCTGTTTACACACGTTTTAAACTAAAACCGCTCATTCAACCCCTAATTGGGGGTGTAATAGCGAAATTAAATGGTCGGTTAAGCTGCAGAGCTAAAAGAGAATCGGAGGGCGCAAGTTAAGAGTTATCTAGACTTATTATCGAAGGCCAGTCCCTGGCAATTTCCTGGAACATGAACATTTTGAAAAAAACAAAGTAGCTGGGCACTGGATTGGTTTGATGGCTCCGAAGAAATGTTCATCCTGATCCTCATATCGGACGCCTCAACTGTATAACATTTTAAAATAATTGAACTCTTTGAAAATTCGTGCAGATGTTGCATTATTACCGACAAAAAAAAAAGAACTCCCAACAGTTTAATTGAATGTGAAAAGGGTTGATTTCGAAACATGTTTTGATAGGTCTCTTCAAAGAAGTTAATCCTTGCCGGGTTGGTTATGTAGAATTCTGAAGTGGGTGATTAGCACATCATCGATTGTTTGATCTCGAGGTTGAAAAGCTGGATAGATCAAGGGGGTTGAAAGTGTTTTATAATTAATGAAAAATGATGATGAATCAATTCGAAATGCACTGTGAAAACATTCACCAAACCAATGATGATACATTTGTGGATTATTTTTCGATAATGTCAGGGATACTGGCTAAATTAGATAATTAAAGTGGCGATGGATTGGATATAATTTGGTGTTCAATTGCTGGCTAATAAATAAAATCAACGCCCGAAATATCAGAGATACTTCCATTTATGAAAACTGGGGTTGAATATCATATCTGAAAGCAAATGTTGCAAAAATCTGAAGTTTTATCAAACCTCGACGGTTTCCGCTAGGTTTCCAGATAATTAACTCTCTAACTTCATTCCCTCGGAATTTTCTCACAGAATAGCCCGCCGGATATCCAATCAACTAATTCCTCATATCTACACAATTATATCTTTCGTCATGCATGGCAATTAGTTACGCACTTTTCAAACTACTACTAATACAAACACAGCGCGCCTTGCATGTCGGACGTAATCTAATAAATATTTGCATATACGATTGCATTTATGGGTTTTAATGATATCCATAAAATGAGCCGATGATAAAGAGATTAACGAGACCGTATAATAATTTGCATAAATACCGGACAAAATATGATTATTGCCACTCGCGTTTATTCTTTTGGGAATCGTGTCGGTTTCGGGGTAGCTGGATCTGATTAGATGTATCGTCTCGGATTAAATCCATATCATGAAATGGAAATGAAAAAAGTTTAACAAGAGTATTGCAATTTGGTGTGCTACTTTTTTTTACTACACAAAAAAATCCATCCAGACAATGATCCTGTTTTGGATACATCCAATTGAGTCATTGGGTAAATATCCGGATAACAAAATGCGTTATGTACCCTACTCGTTATTGTGCTCAGGACATCAAGGATATGAGTGCAGACTATGCAAACATGAAGGGATGGTTGCTTACTCTCGAAAAAGGTACTTAAATTTTTCTGGTTCGAAACGACTGAGCCTTATTAGCAAATGTGTTCGATGTGTTCGAGTATTAAATACCCAGGGGATGTATCAATCCTAATCAGGGATTTGTCAGTGGATTTCTATTTAGTAAGATGTTCATGGGTGCGAAGTGAAAAAATATGTATTTTTTTGGAGTTTGATCAGCTTGGAAAAGGATTGAATTATTTTTATTTATTTAATTACTCTATGAGAAATGCTATTAGAAATAGAATTTAAGCAGACACTATTCATTTCTTTAATATCTCAGAAGCCTCAGGATAAGAACATATTAATATTGTATCTGATAATATGCTGAATGATATTCTTGAGATTGTTGGTCCGATTAAATTAAATCCTCTAATAATATCTTTATATGCCTCCATCAGATGAAACTAAATTCTTCAAAACAATTCCATCTCGATAAAATTCGCGCGGAAAACGATCCTACCATTTAAAAAACCACATCATTCGATAGACGAGCAGCAGCTAAAAAGGATATCTTGAATAGTCGTTTAATGCTTTGCTAGAGAAATTAAAAAGTTTATGTATTAAAGAAATAAAAAATATTCACAGCGTCTTGGAGTCATAGGAGTTCGAAAAATGGGTTTCTCAGTAATGTCTGTCTGTATGTCTGGACGATAACTTGAGTGAGCCCCAACAGAAAAGGTGAATGGTCTTAGAAAGTCTGTCTCCTCAGCTGGTAGAATCCAGTAAATTTTCGAAATGAGCGCCAACTGGAAACGGAAGTTATTACCATCAAAACAAAATAGACTGCCAACAAGTCGGGCGAAACTTTATTGTTCTTGGGATAAGTAGCGGATGCGTGAAAGTCAATATGTTGGTTAGAGTGGTTTGGGAGACTAAGTGAAAGAGAGTTCTTGGGCAGGGTTGCTGTTAGTTTAACAATATTTCATTCGTTTATGAAAGTTTGAGTTTTTATGAGGGGAGCGGTAGGGGTGATAGTAAAGGTGGGTGGATGTTAATAGCTTTTTAATTGATTGCTTGAATCACGGCCAACATTCCCTGTATATCATGTTTTTCATAGACGAAGTTGCATAGAATTTTCATAAAATTTGGTGTATTTTACATTCACGAAACCGAACATATGTATGGGAGGGGGTAGAGCGGGTAATGGTAAGGGAAAATTTGTGATGCAATTTTATTTCATTTCTCTTGTAAGGTGCCCGTAATTTTTAATTTGTTTGTTATTAGTTGATTTAACGAAATTGGTCGAAATCATACTTTTGTATGGGAGGGGATAGAAGAGAATGCGCGATTTCAAAACTTTTGAGACAATTTTGTTTCAACTATTTTTATAAGTTCTTATACAAAATTTTAAATTGATAGCTTTTAATAGTTAGGTGATAATTGATTTCTTGAAAATGGTCGAAAAAATAATTTTGTATGGCAGGGGTAGAAGTTTTAAAGGTATTCGACCAGTTAATATATTTAAATTAATAACAGCCTTGCCCAAGAATTTTTTTTCACTTAGTCTCCCAAACCACTCTAACCTACATATTGACTTTCCATGCATCCGCAACTTGTCCCAAAAATAATAAAGTTTCGCCCGACTTGTTGGCAGTTTATTGATTCTAATTTAGTAATAAAACGCGAAAAAACAAAATTTCAGGGTAGCAAATTTTTTTTTCTGTCTCGATCACAATACTTTATTATTAGAATAATAAAGTAATATCGTGAGATAGATTGCCAAGAATATTTTTTATTTTTTTTTATATTTTGAGTTTTGCTTAAGAGTTCAGTTTTTACTTAAATCGTGAAAACTCTCTTTATCCCATCGAAGAAATATAGTTAATCTATGCTATTGTTTGTATTTACCATTTCCATCGTAAACGATTTCTCTAATCGATCGAGAAGAAAAAAAAATGATTTGATGAATATTTTCACAGTGCATTTCGAATTGGAAGGAAAGATTTCCGGATTCTGGTCTGTTACGCTTTATTGTTATGTCTCTGCTGAAACCGAAACGTCACGAACAATAATGGGCTCAGCAGAGACCAAGACGTTACGAATAATAAAGCGTAACAATGTAAATTCCAGAAATCTTTTCTTTCAATGAAAAAAAAATGTTTCAAAATATCTTTTCCCAACATTGGATTGGAGCCTACGAACCAGTATGCAGTTTTTTTACGTATCCGAAATTACTTAGAGAGTTATATTTGATGCGTAATGCACTATCAGATGAACATGGATAAGGGAAACAAGCTTAAATAGGGAAGTTAGAAGGGAAACGTTGGAGCGATAGCTCTGGAATGGCGGTGAACGTTGTTCTTGAATTGTTTCGGGATTACAATTAATCTTTGACGTCCGTGGTTTGAATATTTAACTGTTCTCCACGGCAGAAGCTTCACAGTGTACTCGTGAGCAAGTGCAGCGTAGCGAGTATTAAAAAGGGCATGTAAAAGAGGAGGTATTAGGGCCTTTAGTTCCTTACTACATTTACCATAGAAAATCTTTAATAAATGCAGAGTACTCCGACAGTTAGGTGATGCTCGAGTGAGCCAATAGAAGCCAATACGGTTGAAACGCATGTTTTTGGATACGATCAAGCAACGCTAGGGGCTCCAGCCCAGACATGCGAGTTGTATTCAGAAGCAATAAATTATTTCTTATACCTCCACAAGTCCTGAGAACAGCTTAAGGCCGATACTCAGGATCGCGCCTTGTGGAAGAGAGTTGTTTCTGTCCTATGCCTCTATAGGGGGTCTTAACAGGAATTTGATTTGATTTGATTGATACTTCCATAGAATACCTAAACATTTCGAGACATCAAGACCAACTTCGTAGAAGTGCTTCAATCAAGACGATTGTTCAATTTTACGCCGAGTAACGTAAAGTTTGCAAAAGATGGAATCTGTACACTACTGAAGGACAGTATTGCGGTCGAGGTCAGAATATTGTATTCTAGAGATAGATGAAGGGACTGGGCTATCGAGGCATTAATCTCAAATCTGTTTTTTCTCCCCATTCTAGGATTAGGTTATGGTCAGAGTTTAATTAGCCTCTTGACTCATTGCGGCATGAGAACACTTAAGTCGGATGTGCTTCCGCAGGGGAGTGATATTGGAAGATGTAGTCAAATGTGCGAACGGAAACCATATTGGTAATCGTGGATCAGGTTTTGGTTCTAAGGAAAGTAAATGAAATCTGATAGTAAAATAATATTTGTAACGCTAAGAAATGATACTCAAATAGATTTATCAAAAGTACAAAAATATTTGTTGTCAATCAAAAACCTTGATGCCGAGTGACCCTCTATCTACAAAATAACTCTCGTATGCTTTGGGTCATTTTTGGCGAAAACTATGTTTGATTTCGTGAACGAAATCAACGAAATATGACACTGAACTGATTATGCAATCAGCGCCATATTGAAACATAATAAGCCCCCTAATAAACTCAGTACTTACTTTTCCAAAAACTTTGAGATCTCATTATTTCCGGTGCAATAAAATCAATCCCATTTCATTTATAGTAAAAAGTTTTAAACATTAAAGACATTTTGCTTGAATCAAAAAGGAACTAGTGTGTATCTGGTCTGCCGAACGCCCATTTCGCAGTACCAAATGAATTCATTTTTAATGAGAATAATTATTTGGCGTGCATCAATCAATAAACTTCCTGTCAAGGAATTGCCCATAGGGGCATAGGGCAGAAATGATCCTCTTTCATAAGGTGCGATCCTGAGCATGGGCCTTTAATTGTGAACACGACTTCTTTAATCCTGTGGTCTCTTGCTTAACTGTTAGCTTCCATATGCTAAATGACCAGCCAGCTCGACGTCTTCCTTTAAGATTATAATGCAGTGCTTGTCTTGCGTTGTTTTGTTCTGGTTTCCTCAAACTGTGACTAGTCTACGCCATTTCGGCCTTTGAGCCTCAGTGCCTATTTTAGCTTATCTGGTTGTTCTCCAAAGTTCGTCGTTGATCACATCTGGGCAGAATATCCATAAACTGCGTCAGGGGCATTGGTTCAAGAAAGGTGGTTAAGTGAAACGGTGACTTTCTTTATAGTAAAGCTATATAACAACACGGATTTAACACATGCGTCAAACACTTGCAGCTTTGTGCGAGCTAAGATCGCACTTAACCTCCAGAAAGAGGAGAGGATATTGAACGCCTTGCGAGCTTTATTTATACGAGCCTCAATAACCTGTTCGGCTTCTCCATGTTGTCAATGCTTCCGAGGTAACACAAGTCTTGCACATCTTCCACATCTTATCGATAAAGGACAATCAGTGTGCTTATTCGAGTCCATGTACTGTGCATGTACTTGGTCTTACGCACAGAATGAAGGTGACGAAGGATGTTAAACAGTCCCCACTGAAGACCTTCATCATCACCACATTCAGCTGCAACTTTTAATATGTCAGAAATGAGGTTGGTGATAATATGCAGCCTTGCCTGACACCCGTTTGCACATGAAAGCTCTCTGATAGCTCTCCTCTATGTAAGACGTGACACCATGCATCCTACGCTTAACGCTGTCGAAAGCATTTTTTTAAGCCAACAAACATGAGATGTAGTAGCCAACCTATTTCGGATGACTGCTCTAATTGTATTCGTATGGTTTGCAGTGGCGTGGCGTGACTTTATACTTAGGGGAAGCAATTACTTTTTAAATATATTTGCATATTACGCTTAAGATATATATTATAAATATTACTAAAACCACTTTCGTCAGCTGCTTGAAACATTTTTAATGTTGAGAGCACCCTGAAATCAGGAACGTGATTTATGGTATAAAAAAACGAAAACGATTTACATTCACCCCTACTACCACACAGGAGCTTAAAGCGTCTGAATTAGCGGACAATCCAATGTTTAAACCGATTCGTTTCCAGTCAAAACATGACAAATATGGGCAATATTGCTAGATCCACCTCTTCATATTTTTCTTCCTGAGCATTTTTCGGCTAGTACAGAAGTTTCAATACTCGTAATACTTTGATCAAGATCTCGAGCTTGAGACTGAAAGCACTGGCTGAAAGCAATTACGTCAACGCATCTTCCCTTCCTATTGAAGTCGAACTGGCGCTCGTTGCGCGAGAACATTTTGCTGGTATTGGCCGGCGGTCTTGTAGATGCGTTTTTAAAATCGCATTTATCCTTGGGCAAGCCTTTCATCTTGCGTTGGTCAGAAAAAAAGCTGTACGTAAATGCTGTACAATGGCAGACGAAAATAATGTGCGCTTTTTTTCAAACAAATTGTTTAAGAAATTTTCATAGCCGTGCTGATTTCAGTTTAGATTTTCTAAGCTGAATAAAGGGCAAAACGCAAGGGAATCATTTCTCTTGGGACGAGTTTATCGGTTATTATTGCAGGGTTCAATTCAAGGAGTTCAGTTGATAGTACATCTGTATCAGACACTTTCTTGCTCGCCATTGACCGAATGGCGGAAACTATTTCTTCCTTATCTGAAGAATCATCGCTAATAAAGGCTTGTCGCAGTTGGATGTTTGTCAATCTTTGTGTTTCTAGAATATTTTCTTCTGACAGGATGTTTATTCCTGGCTGTGAAATTCCTGTTCATCAACTGTTTCATAATTTTAAATATCGAACCAATATCCTCATGGTAAGCCGCCAGATCTTCAATAGTCCTTCACTTTTTGCATCTAACAGCCTTTTTAAACTATAAATGAGTATCACAGTAGCTCTGTTTCAATTCAAGAGTTCATTGGCTTGCATTGGGATACGAAATGATTGCCAATTTGGCTTTTTTCCGATCGCCATCATTGTCTAATATGTCCTTCGACATCCAGTCCAGTATTTTTAGGCCCAACTTGGGCGTTCCTATATTATGAGGATTATAATAATATCACATCTAGGAAAATGTTCGGAGTAGACACTCAATTGGCCATAAAACTCCTCTCTATCACGATGTATAGCGTCATTTGTTGGTGCATGGTACTGCGGAGTTGTGACGTTTCTGACTTTTGCCCTGAATCTGATGACGATAATCCGATCCAAAGCTAGATTCCAGCTGAAGAGGCTGGTTGCCGCTATCGGTGTAAGGACGACCGTTATGTAATATTTGGCTTCACACTCAGGACCAACGTCAAGAATCGTGTCTCCACTGGGGTTCGATCTCCTACTGATCTTGTTCATCTAACCTCAAAGATTTGGATGTTATAGTGCTCCATTTCACGGTCGATCACTGATTGGCGGTGCATGGACCGAGTGACCCCAGCCCCTTCTACCGTCATTTAATGTTCGAACGTTCCAGAAGCCAATCATGATTTTGATCCGAAGTAATCCCGCTGCTAGGGTGTAGCCTAGTGGGTAGCGTGTTGGTCTACAATGTGAAGGTCGTGAGTTTAAATCCCGGTCGACGCATAATTTCAGCACACTACTTTCTTGGGTATACCTTGGTTACCTCAATCTACGAAAATGCAAAATTCGTAGAAAGAGGATTGTGCGAAGGGCTAACAACCCTTCTGCAATAAATAATGAAAATGTTAATGAACCTGAAGGTCAGAAGGCCTGTAGTGCCACTGAAGAATCCCGCTGCCGTCATTGTTTTAGGGCTGTACATGCCAGAGCAGCTCCTGACGCAACAATTGCTTTGACCGCACTGGCGGCACTAATGTCACTAGAGCCAACGCCGCCATCGCTGTCACTGCTACCAAGATGCACCACGAAGAGGAAGAAACCATTAAATTACGTTTTTTTTCTATTATTCATTAGAAAGGAAGTTTAGATCCCGATCGGTGAGGAAATGATTGATCGCAATAACTCTGATCGTAAAACAAAGTGACCGAACTTAGCAGTCAAAATAAAATTATGAAGTATCTATCGAAATTCTCAGCATCCATGTTCCATGGTTTGGTTTAAAGTTAAAATCTTTCTAGCTTAGATAGATTGCATTACAATGACAAGCGAATTACTAGGTCAAAATTTACTGATTTAGCAAGAACCACAAACAGAAAGCTTTTCAGCACCTTCCAATTTCACTTAATATTTCCCCACCGTTCGTTAATTTCGCACTGCAAAATTCACAAGGGTCTTAGCTTGACTTCACAAAACATCTGCCATTTTCATATACAACAATTACCCATTCATTCACGCAACTGATCACAAATCAAACCACGCCATATCGCAACATTTCCAATAATTCTTATGTTGCATGCTCCGACTTCATTTTCTATCTTCTCTGATGTAAAGCTAAAATTGAAAAAAGATATATTCTCAAAATATAAATTTATACATATGTTGCTCGAAACTGGGATGCACTTTCTGTGCAACATTTTATTTTATGTGTAGCCGGTAAACCACACAATATCGCCTTCATTGGTATTCTGGACTTGGTAAGTAATAGGCCGTTGGCAAAATAAAAGTGGCCGACGAAAAAGAGGAAAATACGTCTCAAACTCGATTCCATCCTACTTGATTCCATTTATACCAGAGATAATTTTCATGCGAGAAGTAGACGCGGTGGAGTATTATACCAAGTTTAAGTTACGCTACATTCTCCCCACCGGATGCACACGCAGTCAGTTTATTGGAGGAAATGATATTAAATTTTATCTACCTATAAGCCAAGATACTGGCGGGCTTCTTTATAGGTAAAACGGGCACACAGTACGGAAAATACAAAAAAAAAAAAAATAAATAAGATACCTATGTATCTCAAAACCATAAGAAACAGCTGTCTAGAAGATCTTTTCGCAGAGATTGGTTGGAAAATGATTTCTTATTTTAAATAAATCATTTAATGGTTGTTGAATGGAGTTTTGCAAAGATTTTATGCTTGGATCTAAGCAATTTTGAAAGATTTGAAAGCGGCTGAATCCGAATATTTGTTCAGTTATATGACTTACACCATTGACATATTGCGGTCCTAATTATAATTTAGCTAATTCGTCATTTAGCTCGTCTTCATTGTTGGTAGAGTGGTGAAACAATTTTTTTTAATTTGCTAATTAATAAAACCCACTCACTCATCAGTCATATTGTATGCCATTGACTCATAGCGCTGCTAAACTATAATTTAGGCTTAAATTATCATTTAATATTATGTGTCATACGCTTATTTAGCTAAATTACCAAATACTGATCATTTATCAGCTAAATGCTCTTAGTTAAATCATCTCATTTAGCTAAATCAACTCATTTTTCACTTAATTAAGGCTAACGATGAAGAATGTACTAGAGCTTCCCATTTCATATAAGTTTTTTCGTGCTAGAAAGAAGAAGAAAAGTCATTTTCTGACAACCTTGGCTTACATGAAATCATTGAAGCGTGATTTAAACGTCCAGCTATGAAAGATGACTTGCAGACGATTCAAAAACAGGACTGAGGATCGTTTTTCTTGTTTTGTGGCCTTCCTTGCAAAATTTTATTGCCTATTGGCTATACAATTCAACTTTTAAAATATGACAGATCAGTGAGTGGCTCTTCTTAATTAGCAAAGTGCTATGTGTCACCACTCTACTAATGATGTAGACGAGCTAAATTACGAATTAGCTAAATTATAATTAGGACCGCTGTGTGTCACTAGTAGTAAAAGTAGTTCCTCAATTCAGCAGATACTTTGAATCGCTTTCATGCTGTGCAGAAACTTTTATAAGATCTAACATCATGTAATTAATGATCGATGGCTGTAGCTAGAGCTACTTTCCCATAAAAAAGTAGTATAACTTTAGAAAATGGGACTAATGAAATGTATCAACTTTTAGGCATAATAAACTCACAGTTATAAATTTAATTCTGGCCGTAAGCAGCCTTTCAATACCTTTGTTATACTCTATGTGAAATCTGGGAGTATATTGTGTTTGTCTCAACGTTCGTAACGCTAAAAAATAACGCTCGCACAGAGCCGCCAAGGGTACAGAAATATTTGTTGTCGCTCAAAAACCTCGATTCCGAGTGGCTGTCTTTCCGTGTGTCTGTCTGTTCGTCTGTCTACAACATAACTCTCGAACGTTTTGAGCTATCGTGCTGAAATTTGTTGTGTGTCATGAACGGGCTACATATCCCACTCCTTCTACCCCGTCCCATAAAAATTTCACGAAATTCCGAAATTTTAGAAAATTGATTTTTCTTCGAAACTAATTACGCAGTTGACTTGAAATTTGGGTTAAAGTATAATGACATATATATCATTTCCGTCACAAAATATAGAGCCGATCCCCTCACTCCTTCTACCCCCTCCCATATTAATGCACAATTTCGAAATATTAAGTTTTTCGATTTTTATTAAAACTAGAAAAGTTATAAGGACGAATTTTCGAGAATTAATTCTATTGTAATTGCAATTAGTTTTAAAAAAATTATTAACTCCACCTCACTCCTTCCACCCCCTTCCATACGAATTACACAAAATTTTGAAATTTCAATTAAATAGTTTGCCTTTAAACTGCCAAAGCTATCGACTTGAAGTTTTGTGGAAAATATAATTATAGAAGTGTCATAGGCGAAGTAAAATTTTGCTTTGATTCGTATACTCCTTGTCCCCCCCCCCCTACCATATAAATGCATTATATTGATTTCCATTAAAACTAGAAAAGGTACGAACTTAAAATTTTGCCAGAATTTGTTTCTTAATAATTTGAATAATAATTATCAGCTTCCCTTCACTCCTTCTCCCCCTTCCATACAAATATCTATGTTATAAATTCAAGAAAAACATTTCTCTTCGAATAAATGAGAGCTGTCGAATTTGAAATTGAAACAAAACCCGGCAATAATGATGTTGATAAGCAGTTTCAAAATCTTCAAAAGCCATCCACTTCTTCTGCCACCTCCCATAGAAATGCCCCAATTTCAGGCAAACTATGTCCAATTTCATTGAAAATAATGAAAGCTACAAACTTTAAATTCAGCACGAAATATTTTCCATACCACGTTAGGTATCATATCCAAAAATTACAAGCCTCTGCTTCTACCACCTACCACCCATACAAAAGTCACTATTAACTATTAGAAAGAATTCGAGGTGGCATATCCTCCATTTTATCTAGAGCATCATATGATTGGGCTTTACGCCCAATCATAATTCTGTAATGTTTTTTTATTTTCAATCTTTACAATTTTATTTGCCAAAAAAATGGAATTGAAATTAATTGATTGAAATTACGTTTATTGATTAAAAAATGCCATTCTGTCTTCTGTATTAAACAGCAAACTCTTCAGGCTGATATGTTTTAATAATAAAAATTCAGTTGACTGAGATTATCAAAATTCCTGCTCAACCCCTCCTTTTGTCAGCTCCAATCCGCACTCATCCTTATTTCATTTTCGCAAAATGGAAATTTTACAGATGTTGAAAATTCACACAAACATTTACAACGAAAATAAATAAAATTTGAAATTGAATCTGACCAGAAATCAGAACCATCAATTTTCAATCTATAGAACCCCACAGAAAAATAAAAAAATGAGAAAAAATAAAAAAGAATCATACCAATAGTCAATTTCTACAGTTTTAGTCCACCCCCTCTCAAAATATATATATTCGAGGTGGATAAAGTGGAGGATAGAAGAACTCTTGATCAATATCAGTTTGGTTTTTTTTTCAGGCTTAATACATTCATACATACATAGAAACGGAGGAATGCCTTGCTTTTTTTCTCAATCATTGTTTTTCATGCGTGCGTTTTATTTTCGGTATAGTTACGCCCTGAGGCTACTGCAACCCTGCCTTCATCCGAGTTTCTATGCGTTCTCAAAATCTTCCCTTGTTCGCATTTTACTCATAGACTGCGGATGGGTAGGTAGGTATTATACATAGCATACCCATCCTTTTAAGAGAATCCTGTATCCTGGCTTATAAGGGGTTGATGATGTTAATACTACGAGATTTCGAGAGGGATGAAAATACACAAAAATCATTTCATACCTATACTTGTACGAATCAATCCCTAATCTTGAAGTCCTACATGAATAGATACCGCCTCTAGGCTATAAATGTATGTTCAAACGTACTACTAGGTTTTATGTGAAAAGTATTTTTGTGTCATTCAAATGGCAAAAGTCTTCTTAACAGAGGGATGTGTATAATTTTTTTTTCTTACGAAATCAAAAAAAATATGAAAGGAGCTAAATATTAATAATGTATATTTAGCTTCTTTAATATTTTTTTTCTCTTACTACTTTCAGGGACAACAATTATTTTATTTTTATGTCGAGAAAGAAATCAAAAATGGTTCATAATAGTGTTGAAAAATAGTAAATTAAAGTTTATTTCAGATAGCACAGTTTAAAGTTA
This sequence comes from Chorisops tibialis, assembly GCA_963669355.1. Classification (NCBI taxonomy): domain Eukaryota; kingdom Metazoa; phylum Arthropoda; class Insecta; order Diptera; family Stratiomyidae; genus Chorisops; species Chorisops tibialis. The sequence continues at coordinate 160,666,468 of OY770263.1, read as the reverse complement.
ATTGAGAAATAATATTTTACTTGATTGAAACAACCTTTAAATATATTGTATTACTAGCAAACGCCCGCTAGTTCCTCCGCGTAAAAATAGCAATAATAAGCAATTTTTGAGAGTGTAGTTAGTAATACATTATGTGGGATATATAATCTGCTTACTTTAATGGCTCATTGAAGAAAACGAGAGTCGTAGAAGGGTTGACAGCACTGAACTAATTTGTTTCAAATCATGCTAGAGTAGCTATAAAAACCAAAATACCAAATTTAAGCTTCAAAAATGGAGTAGGTACTGAGAAACTTAGAGAAACAACTATAACTATCATGCAATTGATATACTTGAAATGTCAGATCTGTATCATTCACACTTTTCAAGAAAATCGAATTGTTATATAGTCTTGGAATGTGTCTCATTGTATGGGAGGGGGTAGAAGGAGTGAAGCTACTCGGTTAATTTTTTCTCGATATTAATAATAAGGCTAATTCAGGATTAAGTTCAAATTTTTACCTCGATGAAATTTAAATATACTGAGAAAATTCGTTTAGAGTATTTCATGAAAAAGTGCGGTTTATATGGGAGGTGATGGAAGGAGAAGGGGGATTTTAGTGATTTTTTGAAAAACAACTATAATTATCATGCAATTGATATATTTCAGATCCGTAACACTCAAACTTTTCAAAAAATTCAAATTCTTATGAAGTCGTGGAACTGTGTCACATTGTATGGGAGCGGGTAGAAGGAGTCAAACTAATCGGTTAATTTTTTCCCGATATTAATAATAATGTTAATTAAGGATTTAATACAACATTTTAGCTCGATGGAAGTTACACGTACTGAGAAATTTGGTGTAAAGTGATTCATGAAAAAGTGAAGTTTGTATGGGAGGTGGTGAAAGGAGTGAGAAAACTCAAACAAAAGACTGCATTTATAATAGAAATAATATATTTTAAATTTCAAATTAATAGCTTTTATAGTTTCCAAGAAAATTTGATTAATATATATTTTGAAAATGAGTCACTTTGTATGGGAGGGGGTAGAAGGCGTGATGGGAGTGAAATGAAACCAAAAGCAGATTTCATTCCGATAGACACCTAACAAACTGTGCAAGTTTCATTCCAATCGGTTCAGCCGTTTGTGCGTGAAAAGCGGTCGGACAGACAGACAGACAGACAAAAATTTCAAAAATGTGGTTTTACGCTTAGTCAGTGATAAAATAACTCAAAAAACTAACTTATGGCCATTTATAAGCAAATAACAGACAGACACTATAATTATATTAATGTGTATAGATAAGCCTGGCATCCAGACTTAACACAAATTTAAAAGGTAAAAAAATACAAATTGGTAAATTTTGGTTAATTCAATAAACAAGGACTTAAGGTTCGCTTTTCGCGAATTTGATCCATTATGACGAATAAAATAGACGACATTTGATCAGTAGAAATTTTTGAGATCAGTTACATATGTATATCATATGAAATGGCGAAAACTATCGAAATTCTTATCTTCCATCCGAATTTGAGTTTTAAAAATTAATAAACATTGATCGAAGATGCTTCCTCTAGGAATAGATGAATTTGAAATTGATTATGATGAATTCAATGTGCAAACATGAAATACTAGAATGAAGAGTTGATACGATTCAAAATTCAATCAACTTACTATTAAGATCCTTGTAGGGGCATAGAACAGAAAAAGTTCTCATTCACAAGGCGCGATACTGAACATCAGCCTTTAGTTGTCGCCAGGACTTGTTTATTCCACTGGCTTCGTGCTCCACTGCTCACTACATGGTCATCCAACCCGACATCTTCATTGCGGATTATAATCCAGGGCTTGTTTGTTGTTTCCACAAAGAGTGACCAATCCACTTCCACTTCCGCCATAGAATCTCAATGTCTATTTCAGTCTGTCAAGTTTCAATCCGAAATTCATAGTTGGAGATGACTTCTGACCTAAATATCCTTAAAATGCGTCGAAAGTATTGGTTTGGTTCATGAAAGTTTGCAGTTTCTTGGTAAGTCGAACGGTCACTTTCCACAAAACAGTGATTTGATGCGTCACTAGTTAAAAATATTTATTTGGAAATGGTAAATGAAACAAAAGAAATAGACTTATATTTTACATTGCCTTTATTAAAATAACTGAAATTAATTATAAATAAACAAATTATGGATCGTCGATTGCCAAAGCCTAATTTCCTTCAAAAGTACATACAACAATTTTTTCTTTTCAAATATCCTTTTAAAAAGGACTTACACGGGTATATTTTAGAACCTTAAGAATCCCAAATAAATAATATTACGTACTCCAAAAAAATTTAACTATTGATTGAAAAAGAATTTTTAATGCGATACATGGAAATGAAATGGATACTAAAACGGACATCATGAATGAATAAAGTTCTTAGGGGTTTCAGAGCATATAAAGAAGATTTCTTACACTTTCAGTTTCTTTTGAAAATTAAAAATGGATTAAGAGAACTCAATGGCATGCAGGTATGCCATAGAATGCTTTCTGGTCAGTCTTTCACATATTTCTTTTGAATTGAATTGGATACGAATACCAAATGAACTTTTTTCTATTTTGTAAGTATGTAAAAGTATGAAGAAATCGGATTTATATGGGCGTCCACAGAATTTTAGCCAGGGGAGGCAACATTTTTAGATTGACAGGACTTTATGGCCTTCAGTTTTAAATACATTTAATAAACAAGTAAAGCAATCGCTTTTACTCTGCTCGTACTCTTGGGCAAAGAACAAAATGAACGATGCAAGTTCAGAGTATGTTTATTGATTGAAGAATGTGATCGTTTTTTTAAAGACACTTAGCTGGACTTAGGGGTCACATTTTACTGCTGTAGCATACAGTCACTTCGGCTTAGAGTGGGAAAAAACAAATCAAAAAAAAAATTAACAACATGCAAATAATTGAGAAAGGACTTACAGAATAAAAGGAGTCGGTGAATATTTGTTTTGAATTTTTGAATGCTATACCTAAACTCTAGGCAATGCGGCCGTGGGTAATGCATTCCAAATTTTGCTTGCTCGAGATAGAAACGACTGTATATTTTTCATTTTTCGTGATTTGTGTGACTAAACTCTATACGTATACGATATATAATCGTGAGCGCGATCAGCATCAGGTATTAGGACTGACTTCTTCACTATAACGACCGTGGAAATATCTGTAGTAGATCCTGAGTGCTCCGGCATTTCTACGATGTTAAAGAGAGTCTATGGATACCGTGATGGCAAATAAGTCGCAAATATCTAAACCGCTAACTGCTAAATAAGCTGTGGGTGCTACAGTCATGGTTTGGAGATGGTTGAAAGATCAGATTGTCTGAAATATTTCATCGGATAAAGATGGTGCGACACAGCAATTAAGTCCAAGCTGTAATTGTTTTTAAGCAAACTGTCATCTGTAATTCTACTAAAAAGTAAAAGTAAGGTAGGTTACAAAACTGGGCCTTAACCGGGCTCTCCAAGTATTGTATAACCTTTTATAAGACAGAGGTGATGGCTATATAGCGATATTTTGGAGTTCCACTTGCTTCCTTTCTTGGGTATAGGCCGGACAATCGCTTTTTTCAATTTTTTAGGTAGTGCTCCCCTTAAACTACATTCGACTCGAAAGCTGGTTGTGGCTTGTGTCCTAACTCAGCGTTTGTAATTGGGAGTTTCGTTGGTCGCTCTAGTTTTGAAGGAATTCCAAAATCAAGCATGATTTGGTACAGTTGATACTGTCGTATGCTTGTTTAAAATCTACAAAGATTTGGTGCACGTCATTCTTATATTCCCAGCTTTTCTCAAGAACCTGTTTCACCAAGAATATCTGGTCTGTTGTAGATCATCAGGTTTTGAATCTATTATTTCATCAGTATAGAGTCTAAGACGACGTGCAATTATTTTTGTCAGTATTTGTCTGGTTTTGGTTAAAATACCGTATTCTATTGAGTGCAATCCAATATTTCAATAAAAATATATAAATATTTAAAAATTAGTAGTAACAAGTAAGTGACAACGAAATAAATAATTACATAAGGAACATAGCTAACAATTATTTAAAACAGAAAAAAATAAAAATAAAATAACAAGAACTGTAATCTTTTAAATGGGATATATTAGTGTGGAAAATATAAATCAGATCAGAAAATCTGAGTTGCATCGGAATAGGAAAACGTATAATGGACACTAAAGGAGTTTGAGCAGGAGACACAAAAATGTCGGTGGACGTTTTTTTTGGAGCATTGCTGGTTATTCTCTTTAGAAAAAACACTAACTGGCAATGCGTTCCACAGTTTTGTAGCTCGAGAAATAAAAGAATGCATATATTTTACTGTAAGGAAGGAAAACGGTTTCACTATGCATTGGTATACACATTCAGCTTGACGAGTACGACGCGGGAAAGTAGAAAGAGAGGGAATTAGTTCGCAGAGTTCCATGCTGCATTTACCGTGGAAGTAGCGATATAAATGCTGAATACTGCGACATTCCGGCGCTGTAGGGAGCGGAGTGGAGGATTCAAAACAGGACAATAAGTTCCGACAGGCGTCGTGGCTTTGATAGACGGGCAAGATTGAGATCAACAAGCAGAGAAGTATAGTCAAGTCGCTTTAGCGCTTTAGTGGAATATGCACTTTATGTTGTATTTTTCAATTTTTTTTTTGTTTCAATTTTAATTACTGATAGATATTCGAAAATAGGACGAACTAAATACCGGTAGAGCGTTCTAATAGATTGTATGCTGAAAACGTCTTGAGTCTTCCGCGAGTAATAAATCCAAGCATTCTACGGGCTGAGTAACATAATGAAATATAATGTGGAACAAAATATAGTAAGCTATCAAGAAGAAGGCCTAGACCTGTACAGTGGAAACTTCTCTCCTACAAACCTACGTCATCTGCTTCTACCGCTCCCCATACAGGAATCTTCTTCTACAATGGCGCTACAGCCCAAATCGGTCCTTGGCCTCCTGACATTCAGGTTCCTTAACATTTTTTTATTACTTATTGTGGAAGGGTTGTTAGCCCTTCGCACAACCCTCTTTCTGCGAATTTTTCATTTTCGTAGATTAAGGTGACCAAGGTATATCCAAACAGGTAATATGCTGGAATTATATGTTGCGTTGACCGGAATTTAAACTTACGACCTTCGCATTACAAAACCAACACGCTACCCACTAGGCTACACCCTAGCCATACAGGAATCACTATTCTAAAGAATAGTGCGCTTAACGCTGAATCATAATTCTATTATATTTAAATTTATTATTTTAATAAGGCGGGTGGACGGCTAAAACCGAAAACTGAGAATTCGAATATCTGAACCAGGGTTCTAGCAAAAAAGTTAAAAATCAACATATTACATATACATATACATATGTATAGGAGTTTGTGGGATAAACTTAAAAATAGTTTAATTTTTTTTTCCATTGGGGTCCGAAAAGAGGGAATTAAAAACGTATTGTGGACCGATTTTTTTTAAAATCTTCGAAATTACCATAAACCATAACAGAATTATGATTGGTCGTAAAGCCCAATCATATGAAACTCTAGATGAAATAGGAAAGAGTTTATTGTACTGGAAAATATGTTTCGAATAGTGAATAGTGAACTTTGTATGTAAGGTGGTAAAATAAGAGGGAAGAGATTTGTAATTTTTGTAAATAACACCGAATGTAGTGTGGAAAATGTTTCATGCTGTATTTAAAGATTTTAGCTTTCATAATTTTTGAGGGAATTGAAAAATTTTTATTTGAATTTATGGCATTTGTATGGGAGGTGGCAGAGAAGAGTTTGGAGGGTCTTAGGTGATTTTGAATCTGCTTTTAAGCATCCTAATCACATTGCTTCGTTGCAATTTTGAAGTCGACAGGTCTCATATGTTTGAAGTAGAAATACTTTTCTTGAATTTCTAATACAAAAAATTGTATGGGAGTTGGTGGAAAGAATGAAATGAACTTCATACTCTTTTTGAATTCATTACAATTATTAAGGGACAAATTCTGGAAAAATTTTAAGTTTGTACTTTTTCTAGTTTCAGTTCAAATCTATTAAATGCATTTACTATAATTGTGCATCTGTATAGAAGGGGGCAGGAGGAGCATTCGAATCATACCCAAATGATGTTTGTGATAATAAACTTTTCTTAAAATTTAAAGTTGATAGCTTTGTAGGTTTTGAAGAAAAATAATTTAATTGAAATTCCGAGATTTCGAGAAATTTGTATGAGAGGCAGAAGAAAGAGTGAGGTGAAGTTGATAGTTTTTTAAAGATGGTTGCAATTGTAATAAAATTAATTATGGCAAAAATTGGTTCTTTTATCTTTGCTAGTTGCAATGAAAACCAAATAAATGCATTTTCAAACATTGTGCATTTGTATGGGAGGGATAGAAGGATTGCGGGGATCAGATTTTATTAATTCTTCTTTTATATTTTTAATGCTTTATTTGTTTGTAAGTAATTTTTTATTTTCTCTATTATATTATTGTTACTCTTTCCATTATTTTATTTTAATTATTGTAATTTTTCATTAATTCTAATAATTTGTATTTTTTTTATGGTCAGTGGTATTTATAACCTGTTGACTATTATTGTAAATAAATAAATAAAATAAAATAAAAGATCAATATTTCTTGATGAATCACATTATACTCTCAGATTTGATCTGGAGTATAAAAATCCATATTTTGGGACCATTAAGGTGGCATGCAGGTCCACCAGAATTAGCTTATGTGGAGACTAATTATTGTAAGAGGTGGGTCTGGGGTGTGCAAAGAAAAACACTTAAATATGAATATCTCGACTATCTCTTAAGCTACGTAATTTAAACTTGGAATATATATTAAGCTATACTAGCATAACACGAGAAAAATATAACATATGCAAATAATAGTAGTGGGAGAAAATGGAGCGCATTTCAAAAATTTCGCAAAGATATTATACTGAAATTTTGTCAGATTTTTGGTAAAAATTTGAAGTTGAAGGATGTAAGAGGAGAGATGTGGTAAGCAAAAATGATCATTTTTAGTGATTGTTTTATGGCTCTCTTAAAAGATACATAGTTTAAATTTTCCACGTTCATACACCTATTTGATATACATAGAGAAAAAATAATGATTTTTCCCACAATTATTATGCACCGAATGGGGAGTCTAACGTGCACAAGGTGTTTCATATGCAATGAAAAAAACACAAAAACTGAAAAAAAATTTTGAATGAAATTTGGTAGAAATTTGAAAATTGCGAAATGCATTTAAAAACACAACAGAATTATGATTAGCGGTAAAGCCCAATCATATGATGCTCTAGATGATATACATTGTGACCATAAAGTAGGGCACTTTGTAAAAAAAATTACTCTGGGTAAGCAGGTAGGATTGTCCTTAATTTTATCCCAAAAATTAGCGCGGTTTGTTAATCAGTTTATTTTCAGCAGCTGGTTGAATGAGTACACCTTAGTAGTCCACGGCGATTTTCGTTTTATGTCCTCAATAGATTAAAAACGGGTTCCATGGAGCGGTAACTTCAGTTTCCTGGAAGGTTTTGGATGATTTTAAATCTGCTTATAAACATACTAATCACATTGCTTTGTGGCAATTTTAAAGTCGATAAGTCCCATATATTCAAAGTAGAAATACTTTTCTCGAATTTTCAATACAAAAATTTGTATGGAATGTGGTTGAAGGAGTGAAGTTCATGAGGTTCATATTTTTTTTAGCATTTCTTGGAATTATTAAGGAACAAATTCTTAAATTGCTGTACTTTTTCTAGTTTCAATGTAAATCGATTAAATACATTTACCAAAAAGATGCATTTGTATGGGAAGGGTAGAAGGAGTATTCGAATCAAAACCAAATTTTTCGGTATCAACGATTTTTGCTATATGTAGAATACTTTTGTCAAAATTAAAAATTGATAGCTTTGACGGTTTCGGAGAAAAGCAATTTAGTTAAAATTCCGAAATTTCGTGAAATATGTATAGCAGGGAATCAGGTGAAGTTGATAGGTTTTACAAAGTTGGTTGCAACTGTAATAAAATTAATTATGACACAAAATGGTTCTTTTAGCTTCGTTAGTTGCAATGCAAAACGAATAAATGTATTTTTGAAAATTGTGCATTTGTATGGAAGGAGGTGGAATGAGTAAGGGGATCAGATCAATATTTTTTGAAATTAATGATATTTACATCATTATACTATGACCTCATTTTCACGTGAATAGCTGAAATGGTTTCGGAGAAAAATCAATTTCTTAAATTTCAAAATTTCATGAAACTTGTATGGGAGGGGGTAGAATGGGGGATGTGGCCCGTTCACGAACTTAAGGTTACTTTTTTGCTAAAAATGACATACAATAAATTTCAGCACGACAGGTTAAAGCTTTCGAGAGTTATGTTGTAGACAGATGAACAAACAGACGGAATCGAGGCTTTTGAGCGACAACAAATATTTCCGTACCCTTGGCGACTCTGTGCGATCATTATTTCTTTGCGTTACAAACGGTAAGGCACACACAATATACTCTAAAATTTTATCTAGATCACAAAAATCCATAAAAGTATGAATTATTAACTGGTCAAATACCTTCAAAACTTCTAACCCCTCCCATCCAAAATTATTTTTCGTCCATTTGTAAGAAATCAATTATCACCTAACTTTTAAAAGCTATGAATTTCAAATTTTGCATAAAAACTTTTAAAAATTATTGAAATGAAGTGACCTCAAAAGTTAGATTTAGATCGCGACTGCCTTTCTACCCTCTCCCATACTAAAGTATGATTTCGAACAATTTCAATAAGTCAACTAATAACCAACAAATAAAAAGTGACAAGCATCTCACAAGAGAAACGAAATATAACTGCATCACAAATTTTACGATTTCCTTACCTCCTCTTACCCCCTCCCATACAAATGATTGGTTCTGTGTATGTGAAATACACCGAATTTAATTAAAATTCTATGCAACTTGTTCTATGAAACTGACATTCTATACAGAAAATATTGCACGCTATTCAAGCAATCAATAAAAATACACACACACAAAATAATTAACATCCACCCCTCTCCTTATAAAAAACCCAAACTTGCGTAAATAAACGAATGAAATACTGATTATATGTTCTGGAGCTATTGATCGTATTCGCAATTAAGTGTTAAATTGACAACAGCTTTGAGAACCGCCTGACTATCCGATAAGCTATATATAGTTTTATTGGGATTAGCCATCCTAATATTATCTTAAGAACCTCTATTTCTAGATTCTTTAGGATTTTGATGTGACCTCCAAAATCCCCCGATTTTTATTTATTTCCTTCTATATGCGTAACACCCCTTTGATTGCCTACGTTTTATTTGTAGATGTATAGGAGGGATGTTCAGGAACATTTCCATTGGCGCAGTAGGGCAGGTTTTCATTGCTCCTTTGATACTAAGACAGTCTTTGGCTTTTTTGTAGCGTAGGTTTTTTTTTTTGTAATATCTTAGTCCACCATACTTTTGGTCCGTATGTGATTAGTGGAAGGATGATTGTTCTGTAGCATCCCATTTAATAATTTAATACCAAATAAGTTTTTCCAAGCCGAGAATATTCTTAATGCTTTGGCATGAGTCCATTTTATATGTTTGTTCCATTTGAGATTGTTATCAAGTATTACACCTAGATATTTGACCACTTCTGAAAAAGGTATTTGGTGGTTAATTTATAGACGGTGGTGTTAAGTAGATTTCTTTCTATTTGTAAATGATACTATTTCAGTCTTACTTGGGTTGATGTTCAAGTTCTTGGACTAACACCAGTTCATTAAATTATTACCTCGTATTTGCCTCTAACTGCCTCTACCGCAGGTTTTTACCTTTTCCTGCAACTATCTTTCGAGACTAGAGACTCCACGGACCTGACCTAACTGTGGCAAATGGACACTCACTGGATCATGGGCTTATCACCCGTGATCTTAAATAATACATAATACGACAAACGGATACAGCGCCTCGGATATGGACGGATTCCACGGTAACGACTTTTGGCATTCGAAAATGGACTACGCTTGGCTTCTGGATCGTTCGAACATTGAATGACGGTGGAAGGGCTGAGGTCACTTGGTCCTTGCACCGCCAATCAGTGATCGACCGTAAAATGGAGCACGATAACATCTAAATCTGGGGCTTGAGTGAGGTCAGGTGGACAGGATCAGGAGAAGAACGACCCCGAGTGGAAACACTATTCTGCACGTTGGTCCTGCGAGTGCAGCCAAAAATGCCGTGGCGGTCGTCCTTTCACTTAGAGCGAGAAATAGTCTCATCAGCTGGGAACCAATCTCGGATAGGATTATCGTCGTAAGAATCAGGACCAGTGTCAGAAACGTCACAATTCCACAGTGCTATGCACCAATTACTACCGCAACACCTGGTGCCAAAGAGGAGTTATATAGCCAACTGAGTGCTACCTTTGAGCGTGTCCTAAGAGGTGATATAATTATCATCTCAGGAGATATGAACGCCCAGGTTGGCTCTGACAACACTGGACTAGAACACGTTATGGGGAGGCATGGTGGCCCTTGGATCGATGCGTCACGTCCTTGGATTAAGATACATGGGACAAGGTTGGCGATAGGAAAAAAGCCAATTTGGCAACCATCGCTCAACTCGATATCAACCAATGAACACCCCACTTGAGGCAGAACTACCGCGATGCTCTTATACAACTTAAAAAGGCTGTTAGACGCGACAAGAGAAAGGCCATTGAAGATCTGGCCATCATGGGTTCACTATTCAAAATCTTGAAACAGTTGACGAACAGGAATTTCACCTGGTGAGAGATGTCAACGGACCTCTCCTGAATATGAGTGAACACGAGCTACGGCGATGGAAGGACTATTTCTCTGATATTTTAAACATCTCGTCAGAGGAAGATATACAGAAACAGAACAACTATCAAACATCCAACCGCAACAATCCTCCATTAGGGACGATCTTCCAGATTAGGAAGAGATAGTTTCCGTCATTCGGTCCATGGCAGAAAAGAAGGCCCCAGGTATAAACAGACTACCAATCGAACTCCTCAAAGCGGACCCGGAAATAACAGCCGATATACTCCTACCACTCTTTACTGAGGTGTAGAATGAAGGAAGATATCCGAATAAATGGAAGGAGGGCGTCATTGTGAAAATTCCAAAGAAGGGCGACGTTCGGGATTGTGGCAATTGGCGTGGTATATGTCTACTTACTGCCGTATCGAAAATCATGGCTAAGGTAATTCTCAATAGGATTTGTGATGTTGCGGAGAGCACTCTCGAAGTTTATCAGGCTGGATTCCGTAAAGGGTCGTCTTCTACCGACCACACAAATACCCTACGGATAATACTGGAACAGTCAGCCGAAATGGGTTCGCCACTACATCTCATGTTTGTGGACTTCGAAAAGGCTTTCGACAGCGTTAAACGAGATTACATATGGAATGCTTTGCGTAGGAGAGGTATGCCAGATAAGGTCATAGCAATGATTGAGGAATCCTACGAAGATGCAAGGTGTCGCATCTTGCGTAGAGGAGAGCTGTCCGAGAGCTTCCCTGTGCGAACGGGTGTCAGACAAGGCTGCATATTATCACCAGCCCTGTTTCTGGTGGTAATAAATGACATCTTGAAAGCTGCACTGGAAGGTGGGGAAGATAAAGGTCTTCAATGGAGACTATTTAATATCTTAAGTCACCTTGATTATGCTGATGACTTGTGTTTGCTTGCACATAACCGTTCGGGCTTAGAGTCAAATGTTCATTCGTTGCATTCTAAATGAAAGGAGGCGAGACTGAAAATAAATGTGAGTTAAACCTAGTACATGCACATGGGTTCGGACGCAAAAACACCGATTTGTCTTACCTGACAAAATGTGGAACAGAAGCAACATTTTTGTCATCTCGGAAGCACTGTCAGCATGGACTGCGGAGCCTAAAAGAATATTCAGGCTCGTCTAAATAAAGTTCATCAGGCCATCGGTATCCTTTTTCCTTTTTGGAGCTTAAGAGAGATCTCCATTCGCACGAAGCTGCGGGCTTATGACGCATGCGTCAAATCCGTGTTGTTATATGGTTGTACTACGTGGAAAGTCACCGTTCGACTTACCAAGAAACTAAAATCTTTCGTGAACCGAAGCCTGCGACGCATTTTAGGAATATTCTGCTCGACTTGTGTGGGTATAGTACCCCTCCCTGAAGACAGCCCCTATAGGCCTGTGCAGCCAGTGATAATTCTTAAAAAATCCCTTATATTCCCCAACTGCTTTTATCACCTCCCATCCAATGAGCATAAGCTCACGAAAAACAATTTGCCAATTTTCTCATTACCTATCATACTTTTTAAGTTCGATTTTAATATAATAAAAATTAGTTAAAATCAGGTAATAAAAATACCTCCCATACAAAATATAATTATATCTGAAAGTCATAAAAATCTCTATTTTATCTAGAGTATCGCATGACTGGGGCTTACGCACAATTGTAGTTTTGATATGTTTTTTTTTTACTACAGAAGGAATTTTTTCCATAAGTTTGACCACAGTGAGTGTAAGTCACTGAGAATTATTGTGCTTAAAAATGTTCTAGAAGGTTTTCGCGTTTAATTATTTTTTTTAAATATATTATTTTGACGGAAAACATCTGACCATCTAATTTCCATGCTACAATGATAATGAGGAAAGTTAACATACATTAACAGTATACAGCGAAATACTTATTATTTTGGTCAAAATAAAACGAAAAATGTAATTTTTGTTCTCTTGTGAGCAATCAGTATGGGCCAGCTTTATCAATTGTAGTGTATAGAGTCATTTTTATCATCTTTTCTCAATTACTAATAAGTGAACTTTTACAAATTAATTATAATTTATATCAAAACAAAATCAATTTATTTTGATTTTGGAAAAAACAGAAACCAGGGACACAATTAATTTTTTAATTTTAATAAAAAACATATTTGTAGTCCTATTGCTTATTAAATTATTTTCGATTTAAAGTATAAATCTGGACCTCAAAGGTAAAGTGCGTTATGTCGACTTGGTACTGTTTTCTAAAAGTTACCGTGATTTACTCAGCTCTTCGTGAGCGTGCAGAGGTATACTGCACTTTGTATTAATGACATCATAATCAAAGTTACATTTAAGAAGTAAAAAGAACCTTGTAAGAACGACACTCGACCTCAGAGGTAAACTACACTATTTTGGTAGTAGGTTACTAATTTACAGCCCATCCATCAATTAGTCTGTCAGTGTTCAAAAAAATACGTGGTACATAACATGGAGCTGAACAATTTCAAATCCTTTAAGTCATTACTTACAACTTCTTCAATCCATGCTAACTGATATTGAAGAGAGATCAACCATCTGGTATACAGATGGCTCCCGCACATCTGAGGGGATGGGAGCCGGAGTCAAAGGTCCTAACTTCTCGGTTTCAAAACCACTCGGTAAAGAAGCCACAATCTTCCAGGCCAAACTAATTGCAATGGAGCTATTCATCCAAGAAAATATAAGGAGAGCTCATCGCAATAAATCCATTTATATCCTATCGGATAGTCAGGCGGTTCTCAAAGCTTTAGCATCCAACAAACACGGATCGAAGATAGTATGGGAATGCCTTCAAAACCTAATCATCCTGGGAAAAAGGAATGATGTAACCTTAATGTGGGTACCAGGACACATGGGAATTGAGGGTAATGAAGAGGCTGATCGCCTTGCAAAAAAAGGCGCAGAAACAAATTTTATTGGTCCAGAGCCATTCTGCGGAAAACCAAAAGGGTACTTTAACCCCATACTCAAAATGTGGGTAGAAAACGAACATAAAATCTACTGGAATAGACTTCCAGGCTTGTCAATTTCAAAAAAACTGATCCTACCACAAAAAAACAAAGTGGAGGATATTTTAAAATTCAGCAAGAAGGATATTAGTATCCTAATCGGCCTAATGACGGGGCACAGTGGAGTAAACCACAAGGGCTTCCTTTATACGGAGGAACTAGCCAATACGGCTCCCTTAACGATTCTCAAATTAGCAAAAGCTATTGAGTTAAAATAGGGTGAAGGGGCTATAAACGCACAATAGGCCAAGAAGGTCGCAGTGCTCTCGCGCGTTCCCCTAGTAATAATAATAATAATACAACTTCTAAGTCCCTAGTTTGCCAGGGAAATATTGATACTTTGTACGTTAAAGAATCCTTGACTGATTCTAATTTCAAAGAAGTTAATATAAAAAGAAGATCAGGAGTTGTTTCTACTGAACTGAAACTCATCAATTCTAGGCCAATATTAGAAAAAAAAGCATAAGTATCTAGTAGATCTCTTGCAATTTCTTCCAAATGAGTGCCGTAACTTGTACAAAATTATAAAAACAAACAGCAACATTAGAGACTATTAAGTTGACGAATAACATAAATTATATGTTTTTTTCGCATTTTATATTACATAATTTTAACTCTTATAGAATAATTAGTAGTTACTTTTGAGCTGAATGATTTTTCTTAACGTAAATCCTGCAACATTTTTTAAATTTGTTATAAGATCAAGGAATTATTAGTGGAACTATCAAAGTTATATTGCACTGTGTGACATGAAATTAACATTTTTTATGGTTATTAAGGAAAACAGGGAGATTTATTAGTTAGATTGTATAAAGGAGCCATATATTAGGTAGAAGAATTGGACTATGTGCCCCTGCAGGGTGCAATATATTCAATTCTGCAGAATAAAAATATTTCAATAGCATTTAAACTGCTCTACTGAAAAGTTGAATAAAACGACATAGTGCAGTTTACCACGGAGGTCCAGAAATATATTTTAAGTAGTAAATTCAACATTTAAAGTTTCATATTTTTAATTTCTTAGTTAAGTCAAATCTTCTTTTTATAAATTTGTGATCGAATGAACTAATTTCAAAAAATTTTATTTTTATGACACGAATGCATTTTAAAATACATAACTTAAGATTGTTTAACAATATCTTCTTTTATTTTTATTTTTTCTTAATTTTCGTCTTTTAATGCTGAGATGTGCATATTAAGACAGACTATTAATTTGAAGTTCTAAACTAAGTCTGTTAATTAAAAGAATTAGAAAAACCGTTTTTCAGTTTGGATTGCTTATTATTTTAAAAATTAATTTTTAAACCTTGGCATATTTTGAGTAACGTTTGAAAAAAGAACATGGCACTGTCTTAGATTCTTAGTTAATAAGCTAAAATGTTTTTTTTGCCATTTATTTCTCTTTATTGGTTTTATAGTGTTATCTTTTTTATTTTGTTTTAATTATGTTAATTTTTCTAATTTATCTTCTTTAATAATAAGCTTTGAATAAATTTTGAAAGTAGGTGACGAACGCGAATCTATTCAAATTAGTATATATTAAAACAGAAATAGTTTCTTGCAAATAAGTTTAAAGAGTAAATTTCAATTTTTAATATTTTTCAAATGAATAAAATTCACCTTGAACTCTTTCAAAATTTAGTTTTCTTTATCCGAAAATGCACTTATTATTATTTTATGTAAAATAATGTCTATTTTAACATTCATTAGCAGATTTTATATTTAAGAATAATATTTTTATTTAGTATGGCATATTTATAAAAATGACGCTAAAAATCAACTGTGACACCAAATCACTCAGATTTTAAAATTTATTTCAATAAGATCACTATTCAATGAACATTGTATTGTCATATTTTATTATAGTTTTTTTTAGTTAAATTACATTAATATAAGTTTGCTTACTATTTTATAATGAAAATTACGTAAGTAAATAACCAATAATGCACATTTCAACGTTCATGATTTTAAAAACAACTTAACAGTATGAAAATTATTTTTGGTTTTCACAAAATTTTTTTATAGTTTATAATTTATATAGTATATGTAAATTATAACTGAAATTTAATAATATATCTTAAAATGACTTAAAGATCCACTTTTCTCGATTTAATGCAACCAACTAAACAGCTTCATTCAAATTCTGAATACTAAATTTTACGATGTCGTCTTTAACGAACTTTTCACAATAATTTTCCACACTAGAGTGCTCCCTTGGTGGTAATTTTCACAAAATCCCAATATCATAAATTCTAAAGAAAAACTGATGGTTTAATTTTCCATTTTTTTTTCTGGTCCACTATTATTATGAATCTCCGCCATTATTGTAAGCTACACATGTACGAAGTATAATTTAGCTGCGATGTAAAACACATACCATCAAAACGAGCAGGCTTCGAAAGCTTGCGGAATCAAGGTATTGTATAGGTACGCGTTCCGTGTATTCAAAACATATGGCTGAAAAAGCCCCGTCGGAAAAACCAACCCCTTTCCTGAAACCGCACGCACACTCCGTACTCCGTGCGATTCTTAATCACCCTGTTAGAAATTTTTTGGGGAAAAACACGGCAACATTTTCTCTTGTTTGTTGCTTGGGGCGGATACATTGAGTGGAGTTTGAGGCGATTTTCATGGAGTACGTACGCCATGGAACCAGGATACCCTGAAATGTTCGTTTCGCTATGTACTAACTGGGGGGCTTTGCTTTCGGTCCTGTTCTTGTACAATTCCTCGTGTCCGTCATACACCATAAAAGATACAGGAATTATATGTGTGTACTATACGTTAGCAAAAAGATGCTTTTATTCGAACGGAATTGAAGAAGGTGGAGCAGGCGGCAAGAGCAGCATCAGCAGCAACCGGGGGTTTTGAAATTGTACGTTTCGTTCGGAGGGCTTTCATGGCATTGCAATTCCATAACATTTTATGAATATCTCTACAGATATCTTACACATATAAGATACAACCACTTTTCGTATACCTTCAAGCAAATGCTTTAGCATATATCACGATTCGGGCAGGGTGCTATGCTATCGTATCGTATGGCTACGATATTAGGGAAAATGCTGTTATATACGCATGAAGATAGTAACAGAGGCCGAAGTATACACCCCCAGGTATTCAATTGCCGAGGGCTGAAAAATCGTTGCAGTCGTATTGAAACCTTAAGCGCGTTAGTTTGAAATCTTTTTTGTATATTTATAAAAAAGAAGAAATATAGGAAATTGCTTAGTTCAGAAAAGTTGCAAATATAAGTTTTGAACAAAAATTTTGGTTTTTAGAATTGCTTCCCGCCAAAAAATCCAATAATAAGATTTACAGTTTTAATAGAAAAATCATTTTGATAATATAATTGAGTAAATTACTGGGGGTTTCGCTTTTCGTTTTAATAACTTAGTGTTGTGATATTGTAAAATAACTCGATCAATTTAAAATATTGTTAGTGTCATAAAGTAATACTAAGAAGTTATTCAATTTTTTATTTTCGTTGTGCGTTGTTAAATTATTTATTTAAAAATCTGATAAAAAATCAAAATAAATATAGTTCTAGTTTATTAAAAAAAATGTACCATGTGTCAAAAATAATTCATAAAAATTGTGTAAATCAAGTAAACCGATATTTAATTTAAAGGTTCAATAACTTATAAAAGATTTCATCTACAATCGGTGAAGCTACGGCTTATTCAGCAACTCTGGAATTCGTAACAAATTTTAGGAATAGGAAGGTATTATGGAAATTTCGCAAAGCTATAAACTCAGATCAATTATCTGAAATTTATTATTATTTATGAAATATTTATTATAATACAAGAAGTTATACTCTTAACAACCTATAAGAAGAACTGCTACTAGTACAAGGATGTTTTATCTATCTCTTGTTTCAGTCAATCAATCATTAAATAATTTAACAGAGCTTAAAAAACAAGGATCATTTAGAAATTTTGCACCTAGAATTGTTGTCCAGGTCCAGGTCAAGTTCGTGAATGCGTTAAATTCCTCCTCCCCTCCCATTCAAAATGACATAATTTCTCAACTTTGTTATTTAAGTTATTTTCATTGAAATATGTAAAAATTTAATCAATCATTTCCAGTCAAGACCCCTATAGAGGCGTAAGATACAAACAGTTCTTTTCCACAAGACGCGATCCGCCAGGGGTTGTTCATTCCTCGGAACTCCTGTTTAACTGGTCGCTTTGACCAACCCGACGTCTGCATTGACCATTATAATCTAGAACTTATTTGAAGATATTTTGCACTGGTTTCTTCATATCTCAAAGTATAACTTAGTTTGCCCAGTTTTCTCAAAAATTTCGACAAAATCTGGCCAAAATATAACTTAAATACGCTGAAGGCTTAAGTTTTACGAGACGCAATCTCTTTTCGGCTCTACCATCCATGCTGATAATGCTTCCGAAATAACAACAATTTTGCACCTCTTTCATGTCTTGTCCGTTAAGAACAATATGGGTGCTTGTGCTCGAACACACTTGCATGCACAAGGTTTATTGGAAATTTATTTTCAGTCCTTACTCTGGACATTTAGAATGCAGTGAGTGGACATTTAAGTGATCCAATAATATCCATAGAGTGTTCGCATGCTCTGTACATGACGATCCTTTACAAAATCCAGCCTCTCTAAAACATCACTAATCCTATTGAGTATTACCTTTGCAAAAATGTTCAATTCGGCAGTAAATAAACATACGTATATCGTAGTATTTTACGCGATTTTGACAATGACGCCTTTTTTCCATTCAGAAGGATATCTCCCTTCAATCCATACCTGAATATTGATGGGAAGAGTATATGCGTTGTTATTTCTAGGTTCACTTTGAGAAGTTGCGTTCGCCATTGACCAAATGATACTAATTAGTCCTTCCTTGTCAGGAGTTCGTCGTGTTTGTGTTTTTCTGTAATAATAATATTATTAAAATTTACTAATAATTTCTGAGTTCCGTTAACATCTCTCACCAGGTACTTGGCGGTGCTCATCAACTGTTTGACAATTTTCAATAGGAGCCCCATATTCCCAAGGCAAGTCGCAGATTCCATCTTATTGGCCAGATCTTCAATGGCTCTTATCTTGTCTCGTCTACCATCCTTTTAAAGCTATATCCTACGAATATGAGCATTGCTGCTGTTCCGTCTTAAGTACGGAGTTCTTTGGTAGACATCAGGTTGAAAGATAACACCAAATTTATCTTTTTTCCGATTGCAAATCTTGTGATAGTGTCCAGTGTGCGCATTTCATCTACGTTCAATGTGTATGACTTGTCGTATGGAATGGTGCCACACCCACCTTTTTAGTTTGGTACATAAATTTTATCCAAATGAAGCTGAAAAATTTCAGGGTAACAATTTTTTTACCCAAAGTAATTTTTTTTATTATTAGAATAATTAATTAGAATTGGTAGAATAATCTCGTCGTCTCTAAAAAACTGGCAGTGGATTCCAATTATAGGCAACATTAATATGTAGAAGACTTTTTGTAAATTGAAATTAATTATGCAAGTAATCTGCTTCACTTTATACACAGTATTTTGTGTTAACTAACTAATTTCATGCTGATAATCAAAATAAAAAGAAGGCAGTGAAAAGCTTTATATAAAAAATTATGATCATCAATGGCGCTACAGCCCAAGTTGGCTCTTCGCCTCCTGTATGCTTCGTCTCCAATTTCTTTGGTCCAATGACCGCCGCGTCCGCTATATCGAAAATTTCAGAAGTGATTGGCTGTCCTCGTGAATTCATTTTTTCATATTACGCTACAGTTGCTATCAAAATGTTGTACACAAAATTTAGGATTCAGAAATGTAGTTTTAATTTTCTCAGTAAATTAGTTTATTGGATTTAGTATAATAAAATTGTGCAATTTGTATGAGAGGTGGTAGAAGAAGGTCGAGTTCTTAATGACTTCTCCAGAAATAACTATAAACGTCATGCTTTTGATATGGCTTAAATTATAAATCACACAACTTGTAAAGTTGTGAATTTGTGCCATATTGTATGGAAGGGGGTAGAAGGAGTGAAGCTAATCGTCTAAATCTTTTTAGTCTTACTAATAATTCAAAATAAATATTTAGTGCACAATTTCAGCTCGATAAATTTTATACGCACTGAGTAAATTGCTTTAGAGCATTTTACGAAAAAGTGCAGTTTGTATGGGAGGTGGTGGAAGGAGGAGGAGGACACGAATAATTTTTTTATATTAGATTGAAATCATCATAAAAGTATTATACTCTAAATTTTAGATCAATACCTTTTAAACTTTTCGAGCAAATTTTAAATTTTTATTATCAAATTGCAAATATATGTCATTTTGTAGGGCAGAGGGTAGAAGGGGTGGAGCGATTTAGCCTGTTCACGAATTTGACCTTACTTTTGTGTCAAAAACGGCGTTTAAAAAATTTTAACTTTCTAGGTCAACGCGTTCTTAAGCTAGAGAGAACACGGACGGACGGACGGTCGGACATCCGGTGTTGAGATTTTCGAGTGATAATATGAACTTTTGTATCTTTCACTTTTTTCTCCGATCCTTATTTCTTAGCGTTACAAACTTTGTGGCAAACTTACATATATTACTCTCAGATTTCATCTAGAGTATGAAAATGTAGGTGCAAGGCCATCTACTTGCTTCAGTCCGGATAGTGCTTGGAACCTTGTAGTCGGGTCGTTCTGGATCCTTATTTGGCAAGTTGAGTTCATTATTTTAAGTCTTGTCAATCGGACGAGTTTCGGTAAAATTCCTAATTTCAGTTTCACTCCGAATATTTGATCCGTGGGTAAACTTACGGCTCTGAATCCACCTTGGTATTCTGAAATTATGTTTTTGGCATAGGGTTTAATGTGAGGCTATGATCTCTGTAAAAAATTTATAAGATGTGCAAAGCAATAAAATTCCACACTAGTTTTCACGGTATGCTGTCCATGTCGGGCGCCTTGTTGTTTTTAAGGCATCATTCACCTCTTCTACTATTAGGGGGCTCAGAATGTTTTCAGCTGGTGCCTCGATCAAGTTGTTATTTACAGTAGTAGTCGATAATAAGTTTGGGTTAAGCAGCTGTTGGAAATATAGCCACAATCTTCTTTTTATTTCTTCCGTGTTTCCAGATTTTTTCTGAATTTTCTTGAAATATGCCAAAGTTATTCACCTAAAATTTGGTTTATAACGCCTTAGTAATAATGAGAATAATCCAAATTCTCTCACGCCTTGTACCGCCTGTGTATTGATTTGGTTATAGTAAACCAAAGTAATATTGCTTAAGATTACCTCCTTCTCCTGACTCCTCCCATGAGAGGTGCAAGGAGTGAAGTGTATGTTTAGATAAAGTTTAATTTTCACAATTTTATGGACCATTTTCTTAGACTATGTCATAGTAACTCACCGAAAATTTATAGTTAATAACGTCTTAGTAATTATTGTTGTTGTTCTTCAATGGAACTTCAGCCCAAATTGTGCCTTGACCTCCTGACCTTCAGGTGCATTAATATTTTCAATACTTATTGTGGAAGTGTTCTTAGGCCTTTGCACAATCCTCTGTCTACGAATGTGTCATTTTCGTAGATTGAATTGACCAAGGTATACCCAAGCATGCAGTGTGCTGGAATTGTACGTCAAACGGACCGACCTCCAAACTGTAGACCAACACGCTACCCACTAAGCTATACCTTAGCTTAGTAAGTATTAGGGTTATCAAATTAAAAATGAATTGAATTTACAACCTCTTTTAGCACATACCATACCACGCCCGACCGGTGGAATTGGCTAAATAGGGTGAAGGGGCGTGTAAACGGGTCGGTCCCATACATAGTATCAAGGTGTTTCACAGTTTGGATCATGGGCTTATCACCCGTGATCTTAAAACCTAAATTTTACGAGGAACGGATACAGTGCCTCGGATATAGACGGATCCTACGGTAACAACTTTTTGCATTAGAAAATGGACTATGATTGGCTTCTGGATCATTCCAACATTGAATGACGGTGGGAGGGCTGGGTTCACTCGGTCCTTGCACCGCTATCAGTGATCGACCGTGAAATGAAACACAATAACATCCAAATCTACAACTACCAAACATCCAACCGCATCAGTCCTCTATTAGGAACGATCTCCCAGATAAAGAAGAGATAGCTTCCGCCATTCGGTCACTGGCGGGAAGGAAAGCTCCAGGTATAGATTGACTATCAACCGAACTCCTCAAAGCGGACCCGGAAATAACAGCCGATATACTCCTTCCACTCTTTACTGAGGTGTGGAATGAAGGATATATCCGACTGAATGGAAGGAGGACGTCTATGTAAAAATTCCGAAGAAGGGTGACCTTCGGGATAGTGGCAATTGGCATGGTATATGTCTAATTACTGCCGTATCGAAAATCATGGCTAAGGTAATTGTCAATAGGATTGGTGATGTTGTGAACAGCACTCTCGAAGTTTATTAGGCTGGATTCCATAGAGGGTCGCCTTGTACCCACCACACTAATACCCTACAGATAATATTGGAGCAGTCAGCCGAAATGGGGTCATCACGACATTTCATGTTGCGGACTTCAAGAAAGTTTCCAGATAAGATAGGTATCATTGAAGAATTCTAGGAAGATTGTCTTACATAGAGGTGAGCTGTTCGAGGGCTTTCCTATGCGAACAGGTGTCAGACGAGGCTAAATAACATCTTGAAAGCTGCACTGGAATATGGTGAAGGTAAAGTTCTTCAATGGAGACTATTTTGTGTTTGCTTGCACATAACCGTTCGGACTTAGAGTCCAATGTTCGCTCGTTGCATTCTAAATGCAAAGAGGCGGGACTGAAAATAAATGTGCGTAAAACCAAGTACATGCAGATGGGTTCGAGCGCAAGCACACCGATTGTTCTTAACCGACAGGATGTGGAAGAGATGCGAAATTTGCTATCTCGGAAGCATTGTCAGCATGTACGGCGGAGCCGAAAAGGATGTTGAGGCTCGGCTAAATAAAACTCGTCAGGCCTTCGGTATCCTTTCCCCTTTCTGGAGGTGAAGAGAGATCTCCCTTCGCACGAAGCTGCGAGTTTTTGACGAATGCGTCAAATTCGTGTTGTTATATGGTTGTACTACGTGGAAAGTGACCGTTCGATTTACCAAGAAACTACAGACTTTCGTGAACCAATGCCTTTGACGCATTTTAGGAATATTCTGGCCAGAAGTGTAAATTACCAAAATAATGATCAATTATCAGCTAAATGGTCTTAGCTAAATCATCTCATTTAGCTAAATCCTCTCAATTTTCTCATAACTTAGGCTACAATGATGAGGATTGTGCTAGATTTGGAGCTTTCATAAAAGTTTTTTTCGTGCAAGAGAGAAGAAGAAAAGTTATTTTTTGACAGCTCTGACTTATATAAAATATTTGAAGCGTTTAAACGCGTAGCTATGAAAGATGACTTGCAAACGATTCCAAAACAGGACTAAGGATCGTTTTGTTTTCTTTTGTGGCATTCCTTGTAAAATTGTATTGCCTATTGGCTATGCAATTCAACTTTTTAAAAATAGAATAGATGAGTGATTCTTAATTAGCAAAGTGGTATGTGTCCCTATTCTACTAACGATGAAAACGAGCTAAATTATGAATTAGTTAAATTGTAATTAAGACCGCTATGTGTCAATGGTATTATGTTTCTTATCCGAAACATAAAATATTGTGTACAAAGATCCATTATACTAAGCTGATTATAATGTGTGTATCAACCCGAGGTCAGCATTGGAAAGTCTTATTATTTAACAGCTGATTACTTGACAGTTGTCAAATGTCGACATTTCTCATCTATAGACTGGCAAAATTAGCCATGGAACGCTACTCAGTCGTTGAAATTTTTTACGAAAATTCGCGTTCAATCGCAGTTACGACGCGCAAAATTTAAGCAAATTTTGATCGTCATCATGTACCTTCTGTCACGGGTGTGCGCAGCCTATTGCTGATTTAGGAGAAGCCAACGCATTGAGAACTAGTGACTACTTGGTGCGTATTGTAGGCCGGAGGCGTCATAGTGCCGTACTTTTTCGAAACGACGACGGAAGAGCCGTTCAAGTTAATAGAGTGCGCTACAGACGCATGTTAACAATATTTTGTGGTCGGAATTAGAGTATATGGACACGGGCGAACTCAACTTTCAACGTGCGACGTGCCTTACAAGTTCAGAAACAATCGAGTTAATGCGCATGAAGTTCCCTGGTCTCATAATTCCTTTGGAGTTATGTTAAGAGTAAGGTCTACGCTAACCATCAGTAAACAATTCCAACTCTCAAAGCGAAGATTGAAGCCGCCATTGCCGAAATAGAGACCCAATTACGCGAAAAAGTGATCGAAAATTTCGGGAAAAGGATGAAGGTCTTCAAGCAAAGGCAGCTATTTGACTGGTATTGTAGTCCATACATCTACTTTATTATGTAATAAAAGAGACATCCAAACATTTGTTCGTTTTATTCAAAAAACAATTCCTACTGCTCTTGTTGATACACCCTTTACATTCCATTCATTACTATCCGCATTCTCAAAAGTTAGGTATTATTACGATTTTTATAGTTATTTCTGAGAAAATCAGTATCAGTAATCTCCCACTCCTACCACGTCCCATACAAACTGCTCAATTTCACTAAATCATCTACACTAATATTATTTATTTATTTATATTAGGGGAACACGTGAGAACACTGCGGCCTTTTCGGCGTATTGTGCGATTATTGCCCCTTTACCATAACTTAATCGCTTTGGCTAATCTGAGTATCTGTAAGGGAGCCATGTTGGCTAGTTCCTCGGTGGAAACAAAACCTTTCCCAAGAAGATTATGCCTTTTCATTGCCACTGCTCCACAGTGGCATAGGATATATATTGTCGTTTCTCAGTCTTCGAGACAGAGGCGGCTGATTTCGGTTTCAGCTCAGCCCATAATATTGAGATGGTGGTTCACTCCACTGTGTCCCATCATTAGGCAGATTAGAGTACTAATATCGTTCTTGCTGAATTTCAGGATAACCTCCACTTTGTTTTTTTTTTGTGGTAGGATTGGTTTTTTTGAGGTTGATAAGCCTGGAAGTCTGTTCCAGTAGATTTTGTGTTCTTGTTCAACCCACTTCCTAAGTATAGAGTTATGATGCCCTTTTGATTTTCCGCAGAATGGCTCTGGACCAATAAAGTTTTTTTCCGCGCCGTTTTCTGCAAGGAGATCAGCCTCTTTGTTTCCCTCAATTCCCATATATCCTGGTACCCACATTAAGGTTACGTCGTTCCTTTTCCCCAGGATAATCAGGTATTGAAGACAGTCCCAAACTAGCCTCGATCCGTGTTTATTGGATGCTGGGGCTTTGAGAACCGCCTGACTATTCGATAGGATATAAATTGATTTGTTGCGATGAGCTATCCTTATATTCTCTTGGATACATAGCTCCATTGCAATCAGTTCAGCCTGGAAGATTGTGGCTTCTTTGCCGAGTGGTTTTGAAACCGAGAAGTTAGGACCTTCGACTGCGGCTCCTGTCCCCTCAGAGGTGCGCGAACCATCTGTATACCAGATAGTTGATCCCTCTTCCATTTCAGGTAGCGTCGATTGCCAGTCCTTGCGTTCTCTGATTATAGCTTTGAAGGGGGTTTCAAAGTTAAATTTTGTCGGCATAGCGTCCGATAATGTGCCGCTGTAGGACAGGTTTTCATAGCTCCTGTGATACCAAGACAAGCTAGCCTTTGGATTTTTTGTACCGTAAGCTGTGCTTTTCTTTTTAAAGTTTTAGTCCACCATACCCTTGATTCGTATGTGACTATTGGAAGAATGATTGTTCTGTAACAGCAGTAAATCATTTTGGACTTTAGTCCCCATTTTCTTCCAAATAACCAAATAACAGGCCGAAGATGCCTTTAGTGGTTTGGCATGAGTCCATTCTTTGTTCCAGTTGAGTTTGCTATCCAGTATGACACCTAGATATTTTACTTCATCTGAAAAGGGTATTATTGTTCCATTTATTGAAGGGGGTATGATGTACATTTTCCTTCTATTTGTAAATGATACTAACTCAGTCTTACTTGGGTTGATGTTCAAGTTCTTAGACTGACACCAGTTCATTATCACTTCTAAGGCTGATTGTATTGTATCTAATGAAAATGACGAGGTCATCGGTATATCCTATAGGCTCGTAACCCTATTCTGTTAGACAGTCCAGGAGTTCATCCACTACAATTGACCAAAGAAGTGGAGATAGTAACCCACCTTGGGGACAGCCTCATTAGGTTTGTGCAGTCAATGTGCTATCACCTAGATTCATGGTTGTCATTCGGCACCTTAGCATGGCATGTATACATCTAATCGTGGCCGTTTCCAAACCCTTTTTCCTAGCCGCCGCTTTTATGGCTTCATGGGGAGTATTGTCAAATGCTCCTTCTATATCAAGGAATGCGCAAATTCTTTGTAGTCTTTTGCCTTTTTGATTTGTCTTACCAAACCGTGAAATGCTGACTCTGTTGATTTGCCCTTTTGGTAGACATGTTGATTAGTATTAAGACGAACCTTGTTAGGCCCTGTTCTTATATGTATGTCCACTAACTTCTCCATCGTTTTGACGATGAAGGAGGTAAGGCTTATAAGACGATATGACTTAAGCTGATCAATGGGACGATTCGCTGCCTTCGGTACAAATACCACCCTCGCTTTCCTCCAAATTTTTGGGATGTATCCCCAAATAAAGCTGGATTTAAAGATCCTTATCATTATTGACATTAAGATCTCTAACCACTTCTGCAGTAATGCGTAATGCAGGGAATATTTTATCTACTCCGGCTGATTTATAAGGCTTAAAGGTGTTGATCGCCCATCTAATCTTTTCCGTAGTGAAGATTTTACCAGTAATGCTTTTGCTGTACGGAGTTTGATGATATGTCCTTTCCTCCGTCTTATGGTTAGGTCAAGTATTTCCTGCCTAATTGAGTTTATGAAAGTCGGTGTGTTACCTTTATTTATTACGTCTAGGTTGTTAGTAGTAAGATACTTCAAAAGTGACTCACCTCTTTTGGTGATATCACTGCTTCCTCAAATAGTGTGATGAGCGTTAGCGTCGCAGCCCAGAATGACTGGTACTTTGTGGATTCTACTGTATTCCACCAGCTTCATGACGCCTTGAGGTGGCGCCTCTTGCTCCTTCCCTGGAAAGTAGTCCGAGGCAATTATTACCTCTTGGCTTACTTCTGCCTTTGGTATTTTCACCAATACCGCTACTAAATCTGTTCGGATGAAAATAGGCATATTTAGGTAATTAAATTCTGATGATATAAGAATTTTACCTCTTGGCCTGTCGCTTCTTTTATCAAAGATCACCTTACCCATTTTTTTAGGAATACCAATAATTTTGCCCTGAATTAGGGCTATGTGGAATTTCTCTTTTGCGAATCTCCATGTTATTGTATCCATGGCCGCTGCTGCACGATGGAGATTCGCTTGTATAACTCTAATTTTATTTAGAGATAAGGCCATCTTTGTTCAGCTGCGGCTCGCCGCTTTTGATTTTTTCGACCTTAGGGCGGAGAGTCACGCTAGAGAATTTAAAGCAGACTCTGTGACCCCTTTGTTTAAGCTTTTCCATCGTTTGGCCGTCGATGGAGAAGGATATCATGGTGTTTGTACCCTCTACTATTCTGCTAAGTACCTTCCAGTTAGAGGCGCACAAACCAGCATTTTGCGCATCAATGAGGGTGGTAATTTCCTCTGATGTCCTCTAATATCCTCAGTACCTATTAAATTTTTGGAGCTTTAATTTTGTATAAAATATGTTTATACCTACTCTAGCATGAAAAAAATTAGGCCAATGCCGTCAACTCTTCTTCCACTCCCCATACAAAATTTCTTAGGATCACAAAATTTTTTAATTCATCTAATGTATCGTAAGATTGGGCATTACGCGCAATCATAGCCCTGTTTTTCCATTCGTCCAGTCTGATCAAAGTTTTTAACTGATGACCAAATCAATTCCGTCGAAACTAAAATAACGTAATTTATTAAACCTATCTAATTCGTAACTAAATTACCTACATACTAATTTTTAATTTTACAGGAATTGGACATGTCATTCCTGGCCACACTGGATGCAAACGCATGGCAGGTAAGTGCATAAATTATAAATATTAATAAGCCAATATAGTAGCATAGCTCCATTTCTCCAAAATACAATCATATAAAGAGAATGCATACTCGATTGAGGACGCAGGGGTAGGTTCCTAATATTCCGCTTCATATGAGCTTATACAAAATGTCAATAAATTTCCATAAATTGAGTTTCCTGTCCAATAAACACAATCTGAATTCTGATATAAACTCAAGTGTGTTCCGGCCAAGTGAACATCCTGCAGTTGTCGACGGGTCACTTTATAGAGGCATACCGACCTACCTATACAAAATGAGCTAAGGGTTCGCACTGCCACTGCACTAACCACATCATCATCATCACCGGCATCATGGTCATGACGATCATCAACAATATTAACCTCAAATTGGAATAATAGAGTGCGGTGGCAATATCCCTTGGTGTCCTCACCGGTTACTCTGGGATATGGCACCTTAATTGAATTCAATGTTAAATTTTCCATAAAATACGGTCCAGACAGGAAACTCTAAGTTCGAAAGGCAAGGATAACTAGGAAATTTTCTATTTCCCTCATTCATCGGATTTTCCAATGTTCAAGGAGCATGAGAAACGTTTCCACTATATACGTGGGACGATATAGTTGTTTAGTCTTTTCAGGATTTTCAATGGATTTATTTCTTATCTTTTTTTTACTAGATATCCTTATTAGGGAGCAATGTTTTTCTAAGACAACATGACATGCTTACCATTCCAGTGAACCACAAATTCAATAAAAACGACTACTGAAGATTTTCGAAATGTTTTCCTTTGATCTTGACTTTGGGTTGGCTCCATTTCAATTTGGTTATGAGATGAAGTTGCAAGTGAGGTAAGGGTTAGTCCGGTATTTTGCACGTGTCATCTGAGAACATACGTATGTTGGATTTTAATGGTTTTCAAGTTGATATACAAATACACGTGGCAGTTTAGAAAAGTGTCATTATCAGATCGAGATCACTGGTTAATTTTCATTGAACAAGAGAGTGCTTTATTGTTTTTTTTTCAGATGAAAAAATTGCGGTTATTTCAATTTCCAGGAATAGAAGGAATGAAAAAATTTGGTCTAATTTTAGAACCAAAATGGTTTCGGATTTTTATAAGAGGAGGTTTTATATATGTGACGCATCATGGTAAAAGTGACCTTATCTTGCCATAGCAAAATGTTGGGTACAGGTAAAAACACGAGTTGAGGGTAAAATTTCATGTTTTGAGTTTTTTTGCATTGGGGAGGTGATGACAAGGAGAGAGGTATAGAAACTGAGTGGGTGTGCTTAAAAGAGTTTCATTTGTTATAATTATGTTGGCAATGGTGTGAGAAATTTCCACTGCTAATCTTAGCCTACAGTCAAATCAGTGTACATAGGCTAACGAATAAAGATAGAATAGTTTTTCGTAGTAGGAGTAGATCCACTATTCTTAAGACTTATATTGTATTTTTCAAAATTAGGGTAATAACATGATAATATATATTATTGTTGCAATATTTTTGCTACTTTTAATCTGTTCTTCCATTGTACTCTTTCTAACCTATGTATTCCATTAACATGATAAAATTTCTCTTATCTATACATATGTATGTAAGTAGATCACTGACAGCTTCATTATAAACTAGAAAAACGACTACAATATCGAAAATAATTGTCTTTTTTTGCGAAAAGTTACATTTACATCGTCCCTGAATCAAAAAAAATTGTCCCCACAAATTCACCCATCATACCATACCGCATCCTTTAAAGGTCCAGACTTTATGCAAAAACCATAAAATTTCTGCAAGCACAGGTACTATTTTTATACGGCAAATTACTATAATTATTATGACAGATTTGATAGGTCTCGGTATGCCTACCTTAGACAGATATTTTCTACACGTTCGACAAAAAGGTAGAGATGCTCCCTAAATACCTACATTACGGGCCTTCTACCCTGAACATGGACGGTAAACTTTTGTATGCATCAGAAGCGATCAGAAGGTGCATATATGACCAAGCGAAAGGATAAAAAATGCTCTGAAAAAATCATTGTTTCTGATTTTTTTTAAACTTTTTTCTTATTTTTTTTTATACACTGATCTTCATTTTTCGCCTAAAGTTAATGTAAATCCAAAAGAACACTAAAGTACTCCAAGATGAAATGAAAAAAACAAGAAGTATATTTCTACTAAGTTCCATCCTCACGAATCGCCTAGAGAGATTTTCGTGTAAGAAGTTTTATGTTCATGTCCATCCTTCGCCTTATTCGCTTGGGCAGAGAGGCAGCAAAAAAAATGGCATTGTTTCTTTTCTTTTACGGGGTATCGACTAAAGACGAAAAAGGGATTTGTCTTTAAAGTCTTTCCAAATTTTTTTCTTGCTTTTCTTAGAAAAAAAAGAAAACGTAAATGATTTTTTTTATCCAATTTCTTATTGTTTTTTTTAGCTGCACTCACTTCTTTTAATGCCATCCGTATCTGCTTCAAGGTACTCATTATGGCTCTTTGGAAGCACAACAAAAAGGGAAGCGCATACAATATTTTTATTATTATTTTTTATTTGCTGTCTTTTTTTATGTTTTTTGCATTTTATAAGTAATTCTCGGCTCAATCTCGGCTTAGAGGTGGTATAAGGAAAAAAATTTCAAGAATTTCTTAAAATTGATGTTGGGCGGAGTAATTTAGTTGTCGTCAGGCGTGTGTTTGTCTGAAGACTGTTTGTCATATTTGACAGATAATACTGATTGGATTTATTAAGAGACACCTGATTTAGATGAATGCTAATGGTATGGTTAGAAAAGGGGTAATGTTAGGTTATTTTCGGTGGGGTGGAGTGATGTGATAAAATAAAGTAAGAAATACTTGGCACGTAGGACACCGTAAAATATTTATCTCTCTGTATATTGCAATATTAGATTTTAATCTAATTTTCTGTACTAAAATAAATAACAATAAATCAATGTGGTACTGGATAAAATTAGATATAATGAATTTTTTGCGGAGTGAGAAACGAAGGAAACGACAAAAATTTCATTTCGGGAACTTCAAGCTGTGACTGTATTGTTGGATATTATAGTTCTAAATGAGGATATGTTAAATATTCAGTTTTGGTTTTTAGATATTTCGTTTTATTAATTACACATTTTTAATATTGTAATTCGCAGCAAACTTATAAAGGCGAAAGCTTTAATAAAACTGAAAAAATTAATAACAGAAAATGATAATTAAGAAATCGGACATTTGAATTCTGAGCTATTACTGGATTATCGTGTAGTTAAACACAGAATAAAGAACAACATCTCAACTTCATTGCATTCAAGACTCCTCAATGATGTTCGGCGTGTGGGCACTTAGTGCGTAGCTCCTCAAACTTCTCCTTAAAATACCCTTCATCAGTATGTCTGTAACCATCTCCTTCGTTGGCCAGTAACTGCTTCTGATGACCCATTTTTCTTACAGTCCACGATAAACCTTTTCTTTGTGTCGATATGTTTGAGGCTTTCGTGGCGTAGTGGGCAGCGTGCTTGCTTCTCAGTCAATAGGTCGTGGATTCGATTCCCACTCCAGACGGGATTTTTTTAAGCGCAAATTTTTTCAGTTGCTACTGGTGATAAAAAATTATTCGCAATAAAATGGGGAAACGGTGTAAAAGTGAAACAGTTCCACTTCAAGAAGGCCTAGATACTCAGTAGATGGTTTCTGTTCGCTTTCTATCATTCAGTCCCCCATAACATCTGATAACATCTGCAAATATTTGTCAGTAAGCAGCCAGTACAACAGAGCAATATACCAGCTTTTCCACTCGCTACGGTCATTCTCACTCCCCTTCCCCAACCTTCCCAGTCCCATTCCTTCCCTCCATGACTGTGTTTGTGCATTGCACATAAAGGCCGAAATTGCCTATAACACAGGTCATTCTGTAAAAAAAAAAAAAATGTTTCGTTCGCGAAGTCATAAGCTCGCGTCTTATGTTGCCCAACACGTTCTGGTTGTCTTCGCACACTTCCGAGCATTCATTGTGCTCCCTTTTTGAAATCAGCCAGCAATTGTTATGACCATATGACCTCCTTGCATGCGTCCACCATTGAGATATACTCCGCTTCGGTGGATGGTAGCGCAATACAGGATTACCACAGATATTTAATTGATTCATTGGATTTCATTGTGGCAACGATAATCGAAGAAATCCATCATACATGATATTCCACAGGATAGGGCCCAGTACCAATTCTTGTGGGACTCCCGCGGTGACCTGTTAGTACTTCATAAGTTTAGTACCTTTACTTCCTGTTGGTGAAGTAATTGGAAATTATTCGCAACAATTAGCAAGGTGTATCCATCGTGGCGAACGATCTATTTATAAGTGACAAATCTGCGAGTTATAGGCATTTTTAATGTTCAGTTTCACAACTGCATAATATATCTTTTTCCTTGTATAGCCTCAGTTGAAGTATTGACTACCACTTTTATGGCGTTAAGACTAGAATGTTATTTCTGAATTCGAACTGGTGGTCTGATAGTGCTCCTTTCTCGTTTGCTATTACAAACAGTCTTTTGTTTATAATTCACTCAAGGATCTTTCCCATGTAACGATGGTTCTGCAAGAGCCTTGTCTCCTTTGGATAACAGTACGAAAGGATGGCGCTTCCATGGCTTAGAAAAGACTCTTTCCTCTAAAAACTTTTGCATCGTTGTTCCAGAGATATCCGGCCTCATTTGAACAGCAACTTTTACAGCTATGCTTAGGAATTCATCGGGTTCAGATGCCTTTTTGTTGTCCATCTTCCTTCATGCCTCAATTATTTCCTCTCACGTAATTGCATGGATGGACTCTATGCTGTTCTCTCTGGTTATGCTACACATATTAGTTGACCTTGGAGAAACAGGTACTCTACTTGCATTATCGGGCAAGTTATTTGTAGGGAACTATAACCCTCCACCCTTGTCATCACCATCCTACATGCTATAGCTCAGGGATTTATATTCAGTCCGTTACAGAGATTTTAGAAACAAATTGCCTTACTATGTTTAGTCGCCTTGTTTAGGCCCTGTTTCGCCACTTTGAAAGTATCTAATTGGACCTGAAAATCTGCTGTCCCATTGATCATTGGTCTCTGCGTCTGGCTTGTAAGCACTTTGCCCTAAATATCTTTATTTCTTCGTTTCACCAGTAGCATGTTGCTCCTCATCCATTAGTGGTCTTTCGGGGCATGGCTGCTTTCAAACTGCTTGCGCGATGTCTACGCATAAGAAAATGCACCCTTCGCTTCGATGAAAATAGCGTCAGGTCTAGTTTTTTTGGTATTGACGATCTTTTTCCAAGTGGCTTTTGGCCCTCCTTCCTCTCCTGCCGTCTGGTTCTCTCGCTGATTTTTGGCAGCCTTCTTGAGAATAGTTATTGACTGTCGTTCTTCTTCTATCGATCGCTTACTTATCGGTGGGGCCTCAGCATCGGTCATCGCTTTCTTCTTCAGGTTTTATGTTACTAATTGATGCTCCTGTTTCCGCTTTGGCTTCGGACTTTTGCTGTCCGCAACCTGCCTTCATTTTGTTTCCTGGCTTGGCTTAAGCCAGGGAAAAGTTTGGGAGGAGTTGTTTTTTCGTATCACCTCCAAGTACCACGTGAGGTGTTTGATTTAACACCATTGCTGACTACTTCCGCCCGTAGAGGCTTTTCTTGAGCAGACACACCTACTGCTCGAGTTCCTTGCTGGTGAAACCTGGGGGCTGGCTCATGTTAACTTCTTCCTGAATTTCGCCGTTTAGGCAAAATTAGGAATGTCCATCGCACGACCTGCTGCGGTTCTAGACAGCATCCGAAATGTTGCATGGTGCGCGAATGTTCGGAAACGTCTTCGTATTCAGCTTTTTAATTCTGACTGAAACTCTGCGCGAAACTTTGTACCGCGTCAGATTTCTCTAGCTGCCAGTTCTCAGCATGAAAAACCATTTGCATTCAACGAGATTTTCTCTTCCGGCAGGTCTACGAACTCGAACGTTCCCATCTGACGCAATGATTCCAGTACTTCCTTCATTGCATGAATCCATTTCTGCTTGTCTGGTTTTGCAATCCGTTTGATATTTCGAGGTCTTCTGACCATCTTAGAAATCTGTCGTGTGGCGAACTACTTTCTTGGGCACCTCTGCCTGTTTCTTATTCGGCTTTATTACCACGGAGCCATTAGTAAATCGTTTGTTCCTCATTATTCGGCCATGTCATCTATCATCCGGTACCTTCACGAATCACATCGCCTGATTTAAATTAGTAGACAATGATTTCCTTCCTAATCAATGTTCATGTGGGGTTTCCTTGAAGCTTTGACTTGGCAAACGATTTTGCACGAAATTTGCCGTCACAACTGTTGCTTCCCAGTAGTTTTTCTTCAAATAAGCGTCCGCTGCCAGCATGCACCTTTCCATTTCCAGCAGTGATCGATTATTCTGCTCCGTTCTTCTGCGGTGAGTACCGCACGGTGCATTGCACCTCGATGCCATTCAAATTCAAAAACGCTTCGAACTCGTTGCTGACATATTCTTCACCGCGATCGCTGCGAAAACCTTTATGTTCCGACCGCAATAATTCGCCATCACCCTGCGGAAAATATTGAATCATGCAAAAATCTCCGACTTATCGCGCGGCAGGTAGATTGTGATATATCTCGAGTAATCGTCTATGAAGTTCAAATGAAACCGCTTACCTTGGAGTGTTTGTGTTTGCATTGGTCTGCAAACATCACTGTTAACAAAATCCAGAAAAGACGTTATTATTATCTTCGCCTTGGGAATTTCGTCCTTGCCATTTTTCAACAAAGCACGCAGGCACTCCAGCCCACAGGCTTTCTAACAGGAGCCAACATTTTTTCCGTTTCCGATTTGCGAAGCTTCGTTCACTACTTTCAGGTTCCGATGTCCAAGAACTCGATGCCATTCGTGAATTTATTTCTCGCTTGCTTTCACTAACGCGTTAATCTGCTGTCTCTAGATGCACATCTCGTACAGTAGGCCGTTAAGGTCGCCGATCGCTACCTGATCCCTTCCATCGTGAATTCGTATTTCGCATTTCGACTCCGAAAATTTCGCTCGCAGTTCGGTGAGCTTCTTCATTGAGATCAAATTTCTGCCAATTGGAAGGACGAACAGCATATCAATAATCAGAACCGACATAGCGTTTCCGGTTTTGTTTATAAGATTCATCCAAATTTTGTCTCGACCGACGGTTTTCACCTTGTCACCATTCACCACCGTGATTGCCTCAGCATGATGTTCGTCCAACTTGATGAACAAACTTAGGTTACAGCAAATGTGACACATCGTACCAGTATCGAGAATCCATCCACCCGATCCACCGACGAAAAACAAAACTTCGATGCCTTCTTTAGATTAGATTAGATTTGATTAGTTTTATTGCCATTAAATTTCTTGTTTTTTATAACTATCTACAATCTTTTGTTTATTTAGAATTTATGTACTACTAGCGATCGCCCGCGACTGTGTCCGCTTAAGAATCGCAAAATAAGCTATTTTTGAGAATGTAGCTAGCAATACATCTATCTATCTGTGTACAATGGCGCTACAGCCCAAATCGGGCCTTGGCCTCCTGATATTCAGGTTCCTTAACATTTTTCATTACTTATTGTGGAAGGGTTTTTAGTCCTTGGCACAACCCTCTTTCTACGAATTTTTCATTTTCGTAGATTGAGGTGAACAAGGTATATCCAAGCAGGCAATGTGCTGGAATTATATAATGCGTCGACCGGGATTTAAACTCACGACCTTTGCATTACAAGACCAACACACTACCCACTAGGCTGTACCCTAGCAATACATCATCCGGGATATATAAACTGATTACTTTCATGGCTCTTTGAAGACAATGGTTTCTATTTTGTTGGAATCATAACTATAAATTATTAAGAATGAAACCACGATACTCGCATTTGTATGGAACAGGCTCGTGATCAAATCAATCCCGTGATCTAAGACCATATTCGTATCGAAGAGCGTTAAGGACATGTGAATAGTTGTAGCTTGTGTTAATTAAAAAAAAAGCCCAAATAAAATAAAATTAAGCTTAAACCCATAACAGGACTACGACTCTGCGTAAAGCCCAATCATACGATACCACAAATGAAATTTTGGTGATGTTAAGAATTTTTCATGGGGAGTGATAGTAGAGCTGACAGTTCTGAACTAATTTGTTTCACATCATGCTAGAGTAGCTATAAAAATGTTTTTTACCAAATTTTAGCTTCAAAAATTGAATAGGTACTGAGAAATTAGCGCATTGGATTTAGTGAAATTGTGCAATTTATATGGGACGTAGTAGAAGGAGAGAAGTGTTTTTTGCTGATTTGTCGAGAAACAAAACTGATATATTTTAAATTTTAGTGCAGTAACGTTCACACTTTTCAAGAAAATAGAACTTTTGAAAAGTTGTGAAATTGTGTCACATTGTATGGGAGGGGGTAGCAGGAGTGAAGCTAATCGGTTAATTTTTTCACGATATTAATAATAATGCTAATTAAGTGTTCGATACAAAATTTTAACTCGATGAAAGCTATACGTATTGAGAAAATTGGTTTAGAGTAATTAATGAAAAAGTGTAGTTTGTATGGGAGGTGGTGGAAGGAGTGAGGGGTTTTTAGTGATTTTTCTAAAAACAACTACAATTATTATGCAATTAATATATTTTAAATTTTAGATCTGTGACTTTCACACTTTCGAAGGAAATCGAATTTTTGCGAAGTCGTGGAGTTGAGTCATATTGTATGGGAGGGGGTAGAAGGAGTAAAGCTAATCGATTAATTTTTTCCTGATATTAATAACGATGCTAATTAAGGATTTGGTACAAAATTTTAGCTCGATGGAATTTATACGTACTGAAAATATCGGTTTATAGTATTTAATAAAAAAGTGTAGTTTGTATGGGAGGTGGCCGAAGGAGTGGAGAATTTAAATAATTTGTTTACTTGGAGATTGCATTTGTAATATAAATAATGTTTTCAAAATTTCAAACTAATAGCTCTTATAGTTTCTAAGAAAATTTGATTATTACATTTTATTAAATAAACTGCCAACAAGTCGGGTGAAACTTTATTATTCTTGGGACAAGTTGCGAATGAGTGGACAGTAAATATGCAGGTTAAAGTGGTTAGGGAAAGCTAAGCGCAAAGGGGTTTCTTGGGCAGGGCTGTTTTTTAAAAAGATTTCATTCGTTTCTGCAAGTTTGGGTTTTTATGAGGGGAGGAGGAGGGGTAATAGCAAGGGTGGGTGGATGTTAACAGCTTTTTAATATTTGCTTGAATCACGTCCAATATTCTCTGTATAGAATGTGTTTCATAGACGAAATTGCATAAAATTTTCATAAAATTCGGTGTATTTTATTTTCACGAAACCGAAAATTTGTATGGGAGGGGGTAGAGAAGGTAGGGGAATCGTAAAATTTGATATTCAGTTTAATTTCGCTTCTCTTGTAAGGTGCTTGTATAAAATTTCAAGTTCGTAGCTTTTAGTTTGTTAGTTATTAGTTGATTTAATGAAATTGGTCGAAATCATAGTTTTGTATGGGAGGGGGTAAAACGGTAAGCGCAATTTCAAAACTTTTAAAGCAACTTCATTTGAATTATTTTTATAAGTTTTCATGCAAAATTTGAAATTGATAGCGTTTAAGAGATAGCTGATAACTGATTTCTTAAAAATGCTCGAAAAAAAAAATTTTGTATGGGAGGGGGTAGAGGAGGTAAGGAAATCGTAAAATTTGTGATGGAACTTTCTTTCTTTTCTATTGTAAGGTGCTCGTACAAAATTTCAAGTTCGTAGCTTTTAATTTGTTGGTTATTAGTTGATTTAATGAAATTGGTCGAAATCATGCTTTTGTATGGGAGGGGGTAGAAGGGCAAGCATGATTTCAAAACTTTTACCGTAATTTTATTTTAACTATTTTTCTAAGTTTTTGTGCAAAATTTCAAATTTATAGCTTTTGATAGTTAGGTGATAATTGATTTCTTAAAATTGGTCGAAAAAATAATTTTGTATGGGAGGGAGTAGAAGTTTTAAAAATATTCGACCAGTTAATAATTCAAACTTTTAAAAATTTTTTTTAAATGCATTTTGCAAATTTTCAAGTTTCTACCTAAAAATTTCATTCAAAAATTTTCAGTTTATGTGTTTTTTTCATTCCACATGAAACACCTTGTGCACGTTAGACCCCCACTTCGGAGCATAACAATTTTGGAACAAATTACTATTTTTTTTCTATTTATATCAAATAGATGTGTCGACACGCAAAATTTAAACTTTGTATCTTTTACCAGAGCCATAAAAAAATCACTCAAAATTTTCAACATTTTCGCTTTCCACCTCCCTCCCCTTAGACCCCCCAACTCAAATTTCTTACCAAAATTAAAAATTATATAGCTCTACAATCTGACAAATTTTTGTTTTGATATCTGTACTCAATTTTGAGATTTGATGATTTGTAGTTTTGGAAAGTGCGCCATTTTTGAAAAGCTCCCCATTTCCCCCCACTACTATAATATCCACATACTATATTTTTTTCATATGTCGCTAGTAAAGCTTAGTATATATTTTAAGTTTCAATTACATAGCATAAGAGACAGTTGAGATATTAATTTTTAAGTGTTTTTCTTTGCACACCCCCTGACCCTCCCCCTTTCACTAATTAGCTTCTATCTAAACTGCTTCTTGTAGATCTATATACTATCTTGATGGTCTCAAAATATCAATTTTTTGTGGGAAGTAATTTCGAAGATATAATCATTTGAAAAAAAATTCGGCCGACAATTGGTTCTTAGCCCCCCCTTTTCGCACGCCAATGGATAAAATAATTAAGTTATTTTTAAAAGTTGTCCCACAAACTCTTGTATATGTATGTCAAGTTTTAACTTCCTAGCTGTAACCATGGTTGAGATATTTGAATTCGTATTTTTCGGTTTAAGCGCTCCCCCTGAACTCGTACACCCCCCAAAATTGATATCCGCCTGAGATCCGCAACTACCTACAATCCCTCTAAAAATGAACTTTCTATCTTGAAGGGTTTGGGAGTTAATGTGCGCTGAGCGTACACGTCGGTGTACGGCGTACGGCGGACGGCGTACAGACAGACGGATTTTTTTTTTTTGCATTTTTAGGCTATTTTAGTCATGAAACGCGAAAAAAAAAAATTTCAGGGTAGCAAATTTTTTTTTTCCCAAGTCGATCACAATACTTTATTATTAAAATAATAAAGTAAAATGAGTCACTTTGTATGGGAGGGGTAGAGGGCGTAAGGGGAGGGAAATAACAGTAAAAGCAGATTACATCTCGGAGCATACCTAATAAGCTGTGAAAGTTTCATTACAATCGGTTCAGCCGTTTTTGCGTGAAAGCCGGACAGACAGACAGACAGACGAACAGACAGACAGAGAAGAATTTTAAAAACCCGAGTTTCTGCTTAGTTATTGCTAAAATAAAGCAAAAAACTAACTTATAGCCATTTCTAAGCAAATAACAGACAGACACTACAATTCTATTTATATAGATTAGAGTACGTTAAATTTCAACATTTTTGACATTTTTTTTTGTTTAATGCAAGATTAATTTGATTTTATGTTTACTAGAAAATGTATGTGTGTTTGTTTTGTTGTGGTAATGCATATTGGCAACACGATATGCTTAGTCAGTGGTAGTATAGTTAGTGATTGCACGTCCCGAAACGCTATGCAATCTATGTCTATTGCATATAACATGAGCTTATGTTGCATGGATCCATATAGATCCTGCATATACTTGGCAGACGCGAGCCTGACCCGATACGAGTAGCCATAAGAATACAGGGAGCATATAAGCATTATTTTTGAGGGTTTATTAAATCGGAATAAATTGATAACGTGAATACGAAAATATCTTATCTCCGTTTGATTCTCGTCCAATACAAGAGCAAGTGATTTGCTGTTTTTAACTGCTTTTCATTGACTTTTTTCACTAGCATTGCGAAGGCATATGAAGGATGATTTGTTCAGATTGATACTTATAACCAAGTTCGATAGTAATCATCAATTATATCCAGATGTTGTTTAACCATTGTAAGAGCATGCTTCGGATTTCTTGACTTTGAGTATACCACGGTGTCATCTGCATAAAGAATGGTTAAGGAGTTCTGAATTCCATACACTCTTAAATGATGAACATAAAAGTAATATAGATTAGGTTCGTTAATCGTGCCTTGGGCTACACCCGACTTGAAATCTACAATCTCTGATTTTTCGTCATCACAGAACACATATAACTTTTAGTTTTTTAGAAAGCTATAGAAAAGTCCTTGGATATATATGGGGGTTTCAGAATCTTTTTAACATCTTTATTCCACCTCTTTCTAATGTCAAAAAGCTTTTGTATATCTCTAGGGAGCTTTTCGTAAAAGCGATTTTTCGTAATTCTTGGGGACTGTAGCTCTGGACTGCACTCTCCTAATACAATTTTTGATTCGACCGCGTAGTGGTCGGAAAAGGAGGTCAGCGTTTTACAAGTCGGAATTGAGATGAAAATATGGGCTAAGTTATTTTATGGCATGAAGAAATCTATACAACTGGTGCTTTGGGGATAGGTGATTCCGTTGGGGTAAGACATTGTAAAGTTACTAACGTGACTATTTTCGTCAAACCATTTGACAAGTGCTCTTCCGTTACAGTTTGTAGCACTGTTTCCCCGTTGTAGGCTTTTAGAATTTCAATCCCCTCCTACTATGACTGCAGAATAGGTATTATTTATAAAGAGGTTATTAATTTGGCTTAGAAAGTCTGTTATCATTATTATAGAAGTTTTAGTTGGGTGAAAGTATATAGACACTAACAAGACATTTTCAATTGTACCTACATTGTTTTTCATCTTGAGTGTCGCCGCAATATGAGCAAAATTATTTAATTCCAGATAAAATTGCCATCCCTTGGAGAATATCGTTTCTCAAGGTATTATACATATTTTGAAATTGTTAGTTTGTTCTTAGGTTTCAAGTGTGTTTTCTACTTCTACAATGACGCTACAGCCCAAATCGGACCTTGGCCTCCTGATTTTCAGGTTCCTTAACATTTTTTCATTATTTATTGTGGAAGGGTTCGCACAGCCCTCTATCTACGAATTTTTCATTTTCGTAGACTGAGGTGACCAAGGCATATCCAAGCAGGCATGTGCTGGAATTAAGTGTGTTTTACTGAACAACAATAATTCTGGCTTGTTTGTATTCATGAAATCATTTAATGAAATCTTCTTTGCCTTTGATCTTAGCGACCTTACATTCAAAATAGGATCTCCGGCCATTGCAGATTCCGATAGACATACACATAGCGCCCTTGTTTCTCCTCCAACGTGGTAGATTTATTGTAAACAGGAAAAAATCATTAATTTTTTTTAAGGAGATCGATGAAACTAATATCAAACATAACAGGACTGCGATTGGGCGTAAGTGTAAGGACATCAAATAATTTAAAATAAAATATTTAAATTATATTATGATAATTTCTTTAATTTAAATATTTAAAAAATTATTATAAGTAACGAGTAATGTTGTTATTTTTATAAATCCTTACATAAGAATGAAACAAAATATTTTTTAAAAAGCAAATATTATAATTGGCTTGCTTTGATGCAATTACGTTTAGTATCAAAATTAATCATAAAGTAATTGATATACTAAACATAATGGCGCCGCCACAGTAAGACCCAATTATGCGATACTCTAGATGAAGAGACATTTTTTGATTTTAAGAAATTTTGTATGGGGAGTGGTAGAAGGGGTAACGGCATTGAACCAACTTTTTCACATCATGTTAGAGTTGCTATTAAAAGGTTTTATGGAAAATTCCAGCTTAAAAAATTTAATAGGTACTGAGAAAATCAGTGTATTGCATTTAGTGAAAATGTGCAGTATGCATGGGAGGTAGTAGGAGTGGGGAGTTTTTAGAGAGTTTTTCAGAAATAACCATACACATCATGAATTTGACATGTTTTCAATCGCAGATCTGTAGCATTCAAACTTTTCAGGTAAATCGACTTTTTGAAAAGTTGAGAAATTATGTCATTTGACGGACGGTTGTACAGATGGACAGACGGACATCCGGTTTTGAGTTCTTTGAGAGATAATATTAACTTTTGTGTCATTCATTTTTTCTCTGAGCCTTATTTCTTAGCATTACAAACCTTAAAACAAACTTATAATACTCTCAGATTTCATCTAGAGTATAAAAAGGTCGAGGGATTGATCTAAGAAATCGGAATTGTCGTTGTTTCCCCATTATAAGGGAACTGCCCAAGCAGACGTTGCCGTCAGAAGGTTTTGTATTTCTAGTTTGGTTTGAGATTGCTGTGCTTACAAAGGCTCTATTTACTTCCCGTTTTTATCTAGCTTTTACAATTCCATTTTGCCTGAACTTTACTTCTTCTACGTACTTAGGACAGCCTTTGTGGCTTGCGAGATGACCGGTTTTATTGCAGTTGACACAATATGGAGGAGTAGTCAACTCTGTCGTTCTGGAACATTTACCAGGCTCGTGTTTCTCAGGGCATTTAACGCGCCTGTATTTAATTCCCCAGTTTCTTGAAACATGTTCAAACCGCTGGCAACGATGGTATTGGACAATCCTACTAGTCCACAAGGATTCCCAGGATACTTCAACGTTAAAAATACTTTTGACTTTGAGAATGTCCTCAATTTTTAATCTAGGAAGAACATACTTAGCTTTTTACCTAGCCTCTTAGATCATGGTGTAGAAAAGTCTTTTATGGATATGTCACACATTTCCAAAAGCATTGTAATTAGTTCCAAGTCAATTTCTGACGCTGTATATGCCCAATCTGAACCCTTCAGAAGCAAATTGTTTTTTTTTTCTCTTTTGGGGTGTAAGTGTAAGTTTCGATGTCAGTTTGATTTTTAAAATTTTGAAACACGAAACCATGAATTTCTGGATCATCAATAAAAAGTTTGCTCAAGTTTTTTTTCGGTCTTAACTATGCGGTAGTTCACCTGTGGATATCCTCTTTTTAGCTCAAGATTAAGTGCTTTCAAATCAATATCATAATATATATCAAAACAAGATCGCGGGACAATAATTTTTAAGTTTGCAATTATTTACTAAATTACTATTATTACCTGATTGAAAATTTCCTACGTTATTATTTTGCTTATCTAATATGGAATAGTAGTTCGTTCCGCTATTCGATTTTTGTACGGTTTTGTTAATGATATGGGTGTAGGATTTTATAAGTTGATCTATTTCCTTATTATCTAGATTTTTACTGAAATATTTGTCTTTGAAAAGCTTTGATCCTTCTCGCTCTTAACATGTTGCCAGTTTGTTGCTGCGAATAATCTAAAGGTCTTTGGGATGTTGAGTTCAGGTCTAAACTCTTTTATATTAATTTTCAATTCCAGTGATCTGATATTGAGGGTAATGTTTTGCATGTGTGATTTTGAGATAGTGTGCTTCCGATGTTTTTGCTTGCCACGAAGAAATTTATACATCCCTTGCTTCGTGCAAAGTTTGGTTCAATTGGGTGAATGATGTTGAGAGCACTATTATTTATATTCAGATCGAACCAGTTTCTTATGGCTCTGCCATT
Organism: Chorisops tibialis; assembly: GCA_963669355.1. Lineage (NCBI taxonomy): Eukaryota > Metazoa > Arthropoda > Insecta > Diptera > Stratiomyidae > Chorisops > Chorisops tibialis. The sequence continues at coordinate 160,622,912 of OY770263.1, read as the reverse complement.
GTAATTGGTTGTACTATTGGCCCAATGAGGATGTTTTGCATTTAAATCTTCCCCAGCTATAATTGCATCATAGGTGTTTTGTGTGAATGAGGAGTTGAGTTTGCTTAGCAGAGAGTGAATATCTGACTCATTTCTAGCATTTGGGTGAAAATAAGTTGGACTAAAAGAAAATTTGGTTATCTTGGATTTGAATGGAATTGCTGTGTAAGTTACTGAATTAAAATCGAGATTTACGGGATTAATTTCATAAAATTCGTTAGATAGAAGAGAGGTGCCTTGAAGAATCGATGGCTCCTTTGGCTTGCTTCACTATGTTTGCTCCGTGTATACTTCCGCCACCGTTTCCCAACTTCCAATTCTTGAACTTTATGTACTCAGCCTTGATGTGTCCGGGACCGTGATTTGTCGGAAAGAAGCTTTGGCCTTCGAACAGCGTGAATCACCTTCAATGCCACACCCCTTGACCCACCATCGCGCATCGTTACTCCTCGCAAACGATGATTTTCATCATGTTGACATTGAGTGCATTGTCTTTCCTGGACTCAAACGCCAGAACGAGGTTCTCGTAGCTCTTGGGCAATAAATTCAACAGCAGTGCACTGACCAAAAAGTTTAGATTAAGTTCTCCCATCGCCATCACTCGTAAGAACTTCTTGCCTGGATATTGTTGCCCTCCGATGAGAGCTTTCCAACGATTTTCCGCAACAATCAAATCTTGTTGCCCTACGTATTACGTTCGTGGACTTCCTTGAGGGCATTCAGTGCAGTCTGTGCAGTGCTGATGCTACGAATATGCTTAACTTAAATTGACAACCGGATGAACCTCAATGCCTCTTGATCGCTCGTATCCCACGCCGTAGTCGCTTCCGCCTCTGACGGCTGAACATCACTGACCGTACTTCAAAGTCCCAGGAAGTTTCAGGATCGCTTCCATTCGAAAGCTCCAGTTAAAATAATTTGAATCATCCAACTGCTTGATTAGCAGATTGGCATTGCCTCCTAGATCGATTGTCATAATGAAACAAATATTTCCGCGAAATATTCTTCACAGCTTCTGGGCCCATAATCATAACAAATGGAATTTTCAGTTTTCGTTTTTTTTATTATTATTATTTTTTTTTTTAACAATTTCGGATTTTATGTGCAATGCACAAACACAGTCATAGAGTGAAGGGATGGGATGTGGAAGGTAGGGGAATGGGGGTGAAAACGACCATAACAAGTGGTGAAGCTGGTATATTCTGGTATATTTTTCATTTGGACTGGCTGCTTCTGATAAATATTTGATGATATGTGGAACTGAATGATTGAAGGCGAATAGAAACCAACTACTGAGTATATAGACCATCTAGAAGTGGAACTGCTTCTTTATTAATAATATTTAATATCTTATTAAAGCAAGAGCTTTATAGAACTGAAAAAAATAATAAAAAATGATAATTAAGGAACAGCTGACCTAATTTTACTTAATCGTGTAGTACAATACAAAGTAAATAAGAAAATGTCAACTTCATTGCATCCAACAGAACCGCATTTAATAATTCAAATATAAAAAATTCCGTAGACTCAGGAGAAAGAGATATCAGAATTTATTTTTTAAATAGGAATTGAAAACTCATGTGTGCTATCCAAGGATAAATGTCGACTGCGTTGCAAAAAAAAAACTTATCTTTAATCAGTGTCCACAATCCCGTGTCGTAACCATCGCTGGGTTCAATTGTTAATTAATTGTTTAAGCACAACTCTAAGCCAATTCATTATTTTTTACCATTTTCTTCTTAGCTATAACGAACGTTTCATTTCTCTAATTCTAAATTGCTTCATCTACCGGCTGAAGAAAACAATTTCTAATTTTAAGAATAATTTAAATATTAAAAATGATAAATTTTCAGATCGTTGCAGTCATCTAAAACGATGATACGGGCAATTTTCATCATGAAACATTACTCTTGGACGATTTGCGCGCACAATTTGCCGCTGGGTGTCATGTCAATTTACGTTTGGTGCACGCAACAATTAGATACGCCTATTAATCACTCGCACAAGAAAAATTCACAATTGTATCACGAATGGAATTGAATCTAAATATTTTATTTCTAGATTTTCTTTTTTAATTAAATCTAATCACAATGATTTCTCTAAATTTAATAGAAATATTTCAGCAGTTTATTGAACCGAAAATTTATAATAATTTTAATTAATATGAATTATTTAATTTACACCTGTTCGAACTAATTAGGAATAAATTAAAGAGTAGGTTAACTACCGGAATTACTAACCGAAATATGAATAACAGGTTCAGATTAATTAAATCTGAATCTTATTTTTAGTTTGTTCAGCTGGTTTCAAAATCAATTTGTCATTTCAAAATTTACGATCGAAATTCATCCGGCGGGCATATCTACCTCTAAACCACCCAAGGATATGAAATATTTAATCAAAATTAACTTAGGTTTTTCGTGTTTGTAGAAGACTTGAGAGCTTCTAATTTATCAATCGCCTTTAGTCATATACTAAAATAAGCCCGATGAATGGTTCATTCACCACAATATTCACCTAGCGAGTGATATGTTATACATAGATACACCTGGAGACTCCAAATCTGAAAGGAAACAACCAAACTGATTACCATAAATATATCTTGATGTAGGTATCTCTTCCTTTTTTCTTTAACTCACTTAAAATCCTGATGACCAGAAGTTTGTTTTACCACTGAAAACAGTTTTCTGTGATATGCCGCATCGAAATGATGCTGATGATGATTTACAATTTTAAATTCATTGGTTAAGCCGATGTTTTTATTCTTTAGAGGTGTTTACAACGAGGGGTACATACTAGGAACTTTTTTTTATCACCTAAAGCTATTTGGGCGACCTCGAAGACCTCATATACCTACAAGTCATTTAAATTTATTCGAGACTTCCGATCGGATTGTGACCGTCATTTTGGTGGAGCTGCTACTCATATATCAGGAAAGGTAAAAAACGCCTGAAACGGAAAATAAATTAAGATAATTTGGAAGTGTTGACGGATTGGTGTTGATACAGATAAACAAAAAAGAATGACGAAAAAATTCTTGATCTGTGGGTGTTGCATTTGAGTCAATTGCCACTAATTCGGTAGTAATATGAGATATTACCTTGTCGATTTATCTTTTGTAGATGGCCTAATCAGGAAATGAAAAATAATTAGTATTGAATTAATTACAATTTTTGTAAAATGGAATTAATATAAATAAACTTGGAAAATCTTTCGCAATGTAAATAACCCTTATTTTGGCGTTTCTATGTAGCTCATCGTTATCTGCATCTTTTTAGTTCAATATAAAAATGCTTCCTGTGTAGTGAGCTTGCGAATTTCTGTAGGCATTCAATAGTATGACAAATGTACTGTCTGAACTTTTCTGTTTTGAGAAGTAGTGACAATGTCATGAAAAGGAGATTTTCTTGACGATTACAAGCGGGAAGAAAAGTCGAAAAGTACATTTTTAAGTAACTATGGAGATTGTTCTTAAGTTACCTTGCTGTCAATCGGGTTAGAATAGACGCTAATACTGGAAATTGTTTCTAATTTAGCCGTATCTCAAATTTCTTTTCCTTTTTTTCTATATAAATTAGAATTTAAGCCTACTCAAATTACAACAATCTAACTATCGATCGGAAAAATAACCCGAATTATTTAGGTAAAAATTTCAGCCTATTCAAGTGAGTTTTTTTTTTAAGGAGCTGAACACCACTTAGGGGTTTACCCCTTAATGCTATGCACAGATGTGTAGGTGAAGGAATTGAAGAAAAAAAAAAGTTGGATCAATTTAATTTAGGTGGAGAAAGGCGGAAGTGACGGTGTACAGCTCTTGAAGCTCTGGATGTTGTACTCATTGGGAAACACTTTGGCTGGTAATGAGTTCCAAAGTCTTGACGCTCGGAAAATGAATGACTGCCTATGTTTAACTATACGAGAAGGCGAGGGCTTAACAGTGTACTCGTGTACGCGTTCAGCTTGACGAGTATCTCGGGGAAAATTTTAGAGTGGGGGTATTAGTGTGCTTAGTTCCGCACTGCATTTACCATGGAAGTAGCGATAGTAAATGCTGAGTACTCCGACATTTCTGCGATGCTCGAGAGAATCGATAGAAGACGTGATGGTCTCGTCTCCAATCAGTCGGAATGCATGTTTTTGAATACGGTCGAGCAACACGAGGTATGATTTGGGTGCCCCAGCCCAAACATGCGAATTGTACTCTAAACATAGTATAATGTATGCCTTATTAATGGTTGCGAGGTCGTTCGGCGTGAAATATTTTTTGCACTTTCGGAGAACACCCAGACATTTAGAGGCCTCGAGGGCAACATCAAAGATGTGCTGGGACCAATTCAGGTGATCGTTAAATGAAACGCCAAGAAGTGTGAAGTTATCCGAGGTGCGAAGTTGTGCGCCACCAAAGGTCACACTTTGAGATAACACTGGGATATCACGTTTGAGGGATAGATGATAGGTCTGTGTTTTGGAGGTGTTGAACTCTACTCTATTTTTTCTGCCCCATTCCAGGATTAAGCTGAGGTCCGTGTTCAGCGAATGGAACGATTTGAAGTAATAGAATACTTTCGTGATTCCGCAGCAGAGTTCAATCCATAGATGTTATCTAAAGTACTGTCATCCGCAAAACTATGGATTGGATTGAGAGTAGACGACAGAAAGTCATTGATAAAAACTTAAAAAAGAGTTGGAGATAAAACAGAGCCTTGAGGGACGCCGGAATCTATTGGGTAAGAGGAAGAAGTAACGCCATCTAGTACTACTTGTATAGTGCGTTTAGAAAGAAAACTCTCAATCCATTTAACAAGGGTAGCATTAAGGCCTATAGCCCTAAGCTTAACTATGAGACATTCATGCCAAACTCTGTCCCAAGCTTTTGCAATGTCAAGTGCAAGAACTTGACCTTCACCGTGTTTATGTATGCACGAGTTCCAACGTTCTGTCAAGTAGACCAAAAGATCTCCTGTCGACCTTCCAGAACGGAACCCATATTGATGATCATGGATTAGCTGATTATCCTCGAGATATTCAACAATTTTGCGTTTTGAGTTAAAATTGCATTAAAACCCTTTCCAAAATACTCGTTTCCGCAAAAAGAACTGATATACTCGGAAATAACCTATAGGTTAAAACTCATACAAACTTGACATTGATTTTTCTAAAATTAGGTAAAAGTTTGTCATATTCCACCTCCTGCAAGTTGGAGTTTATAAAACCAGTATTTACGTTTCTCGCAAAGCAATGTACCTGTGCTTATTACAAATTGAATCGCTAGGTAACTTCTTGCGATCATTCAAATATTCTCAATTCAAATTGTCGTCGAATACTGTGTGGATACCTAGTGTGCATATAAGGTATGATCAAGGTATTCTACAAGGATGCAGGATGATCTTACTTAATGGAGACCTTTTCAATAGCTTTCCACTGCGAATAGTTATCTTGCCGGACAATCGATGCATATTACTATCAGTCCTGTTTCTGGTGGTAAAAATTAAATTTCGAAGGCATAACTGGAAGGTTAAGTGATGCTGGGGATCATTTAAAAAAAGTCCATCAGACCTTTATTATCCTTTTCTCAATCTGGAGGTTGAAAGAGATCTTCTTTCGTACAAAGTTACGAGTGTTTGACACACGCAGTACGTATTGTTATATGATTGTACCACATGGATGGTTACCAAGAATCTGTAAACTTTCGTCAACAGATGTTGCTGCTGCATTTTAAAAATATAACATAACTAAAGGCCTATTCTTAGAATCGAGCTTTGTGTAAGCGAACTGTTTTTGTTCATTTATACCATTGCAGGAAATTACTTAAATACTCCAACTTTTCATCACCATTTCAATCATCATTTTAAAAGAAATCTTGTATCACCCTCTTACAAATTTAATTTCGAAAGTTTCAGCTATCCTTTTCGAGGAAACTGCCATGATTCTGGCCTTAATACGAGTACATACTTTCCATATTTCAATTTATAACAAAGTAGCGAAAAGGGTCTGAATCATAAGGATGACTGGAATAAAAGAGCAATTAATTATTTTTTGTTGAATCATTCTCGATTACCGGTTCAATAATATATTGTAGTTGTATGGTATTCGCAATGAGTGTTTATTTTCCAGCTACAAGCTTAATTAAAATAATTTTTTTAATTTTCATCTAAATCTAATATTGGACCACTGCAATCATCATTAAGATACTACCAAAATTTATTTGTGAATTAATACTTAACATTTACTACAGATAAATAAATCTATTTTAAATCGCTCCAAGAAGATTATTTTCAAGACAATTTTTTCACTTGTTAGACCTTCTAATTTCCTATATCTGTGCGATTATGGCCTTTAAAAAAACACCACACACATATAGATTTTTGCAAAGAATAAGACAAAAAAAAATAAGGAATTTACCAGGTATTTTTCAGTTAAAATTATTTTGTTGCCTGAAACCAGCACGAGCTTGCGTGCAACAAGAAGATATTTGAGGCATGCACTACACAACGACGACGGTCCATATTAAGTACACACTCCGCAATAATAACATAATGGTAAGGTGTATCCAATCAGGCTTTCATGTTGTGAGCGACGTATCTCATATGCGGTTAAGCTTTACAATTCCGAGTTTTATTGTTGTTTTTCATTTGTTTTTGTCTAAAAGATATCTCATCCCAGAAAGTAAAAATAAGATACCTACCTTATTACACTTCATTTCATACTTAAAGTGCAGATAGATTTGTAAGGTTCCATTCAATTAGCTTTCAGCTCTATTGGATTTTCATGGCATTTAGATCGAATTTAATGCATGGGTATAACTTTATGTTACTTCTGGGTGGAGTTTAGTTTTAATGATTGTACAATGAATTTTTCAAAATAACAGAAAAACTAAGTATATGAAATTTCAAATGGATTATCCTCAATTGGATTTTAATGTCGATAGAGATTGTGGAAGTTTTTTTTTTAAGTTAAAGTGTACACAGTTACATTGCAATTACTGAAATGCTATAATGTTGGTAGCTATATTTTTAGGATATTAATGAGGAATTGGTGCGATTATAAATGTTTAAAATATCGAAGAAAACTTAAATAAAATGCTTAGAGCTAAGAATGAAGTTATGCTTTATATTTTACTGGCTGCTATAATTGCGCAATGATTACATTATTCGGTGCAAGTTAAGAAGTTGTACGTACCAATATTATTTATAATTAAAAGTTATCGAGCTTTTTTTTCTGAAATAATTGTTTATTTGACAGAAATTAATTTAGTTTTGACGAACCTCACCAATTATCGTGCAATTGATGCCGGCGTTTCACTCTACAATTTTACAACGTACATTATTTCCAAACTCTGATGACTATATCTTAGACAATCCGAACGGATTCAAAAATTTTGCCGAATCGCACAGATAGTGCTATGAAATACTGAGAGTTATTTAGTTCGCTGAGCTCAAACTTTGATTCAATTCTGGATTGTCTTCCAATATGACCTTTCGCTTTTCGGACACCAGAAATGTCGAAGTAACTGGCCTTTACTATCGTTATTTCCATGGTGAAAGAGTACGCCGCCAAACATATGTCCTCACAACAATCATATATATTTAATAAACTGCCAACAAGTCGGGCGTAACTTTATTATTCTTGGGATGAGTGGAAAGTAATATGCAGGTTAAAGTGGTTAGGGAAGACTAAGTGACTGGGGGTTCTAGGCAGGGTTGTTGTCAATTTAACACTTAATTGCGAATACGATCAATAGCTCCAGTACATACATAATATGAATATTTCATTCGTTTATTTATGCAAGTTTGGGTTTTTATGAGGAGAGGGGAGGGGGAGATGATAGTAGGGTTATATGGATGTTTCTAATTTTTTTATTGATTGCTTGATTCGCGTCCAGTATTCTCATTCAGTTTTATAGACGAAGTTGCATAGAATTTTCATAAAATTCGGTGTATTCTACATTCATGAAACCAAACATTTGTATGGGAGGGGGTAGAGGAGGTAAAGGAATCGTTAAATTTGTGATGTAGTTTTATTTCGTTTCTCTTGTAAGGCGCTTGTACAAAATTTCAAGTTCGTACTTTTAATTTTTTGGTTAATAGTTGTTTTATTGAAATCATGTTTTTGTATGGGAGGGGTAGAAGGGCAGCGGTTTTAGTGTTGCGACTGAGAATTGTCACGAATCAGAAAGTGGCCCGTAATTCCAATTGGCGAAGGAGATATTAGAGACAGGGAGTATTTCTCTGATTGATTAGTGGAAAATAAATCAAAAAGATTGGAGAACTTTCCTGCAATTTCGTGTAAACGAATCGGTTCATTTACAAATTGTGTTAATCCGTTTATAGAAGCAACTGGTCCTTGCAGTAGGAATATTTAAGTCAGTGTTGTTAGCAATGAATCAATAAAAACAAATAAGTTTAAAAAAATGTTAAGAAATATGCAAAAAAATCAAAAAAGTGACAACAAAATAATCAATTATGTAAAAAAATAACAGTCAAATAAGTATATGAAATAATCAGTAATTAAAAAAAATCACAAGCACAAAAATCTTTTTAACTGAGAGATATCAGTTTTGAAAATATCTATCAGAATAGAAAATCTGTTAGCGGCTTTCGTTATTCTAACTGATGCAGTATTTTATACCAATGAAGTGCAATGATGATAAATAGAATACATCGTTTAACCTTGGAACACGGAAGTTAATGGCCTTCAGGGATTTCGGATAATCGATTACATTGTGGAAGATTCGAAAAATGGTTATAATTTCGGACTGGTCAACATGCGAAGAAGTTTTGTCAATTTGCTCTTGGGTGTTCTTCATCTTAAACGAATAATATCTAAGGAGTTTATATTACATTGTTTCAATATTATGCAGTGTATCCTCTCACAATGTGGATTTCAAATTACTGACAGATATTCGAGATAAGGACGAACCAAAGAATAATATACCGTTCTAATGGATTGCATGCTGGAAAAGTATAATAAATTTATTCTACGGGCTGAATTATGTATTGAACTACATATAATATGAAATAATAGATAATGAGCTATCAGAGAGAAAACCTAAGTCCTTTAGGGTGAAAGCCTCAAGTAAATAAGCAGCATCAGTGTAATAATTATATGAAAAGCATTTGCAAGATATTTTGAAGACGATATAATTATATTTCGTGATATTAAGCAAGAGATGATTTGTTTGGAACCATTCAAAAAGCAAGTCAATATTATGTTGAATTGTTGAGCAGTCATTAGTCGATTCAATAACTTTAAAGATTTTTAGATCATCGGCGAACAACAGAAATTTAACATTATGAAACACAAAAGAAATATCTTTAACAAATAACAAAAAGAAAAGCGGTCCTAAACGAGATCCTTGTGGTACTTCTGAAGTCACCAAAAATGATACCCACTTTGAAAATTTGGTGTTAACTGTACATTTACGATGATGCAGATAATCTCGTAACTCGAGAAATACATTGCGAATAGATTATCAATAAGTCATAAACACTGAGTTTTGAAATAAGTAGACAGTGATTAACTTCATCTAACGTTTTTGAAAAATTAGTATAAAAGGCATGAATATCCTTTGTTTCATAGACTCATTAATTATCTCAATATAAGGTAACAGGTTCGATAACGTCGATCTACCTCTAAGAAAGATATGATGATTGGCGGTGATAACTGCACGGAATAGAACTGTTAGCTTGGTGGCTACAATCTTGTCAAATAATTTTAAGATACAGGATTGAATGTATTCTTTAGTCTATAATTTTTGACAATACTTATATCCCCTGACTTATAAATTTTTACTACCCATAATTTCAAATAATCTATGCCACTCTTCCATCACTTAAATTTTTTTTGACGTTTTATCATAGTAACCGTGTGAAGAATTTATAACTCCAAAACCAGAAAATTCAGTTACTTGCTTACTTACTTACAATGGTACTAAAGCCAAATCGGGTGTTGACCTCCTGAATATTTTGACTCCATCCATCTCGATTCAGTGACCGCGTCCTCCAATTCGAGAATCTTAGCAGTGATTTACTGTTTGCGTCAATCAAATACTCGCAGTTCTTCCATGGTTTTCCGACCGGTCCGACCGTTTGGGAATTCTTCCGTCATCTGTCCGCTTCACATTACCAGCCCATTGCAGCTTTTTAAATTTTATGAGGGTTGACACTTCTGTATTGTCGAAGATCGGTTTGAGGATTCTCTGAGAACTTTTCTCTCAAATGCGTTAAGTAATGTTTCGAATGTCCACATTTCGCCGCCATAGCATACCTTGTTATTTTACTTTATTATTCTAATAATAAAGTATTGTGATCGACACAAGAAAAAAAAAAGAATTTGCTACCCCGAAATTTTTATTTTTTCCCGTTTCATGACTAAATTAGCTTAAAAATGCAAAAAAAAAATCCGTCCCGCCGTACGCCGTCCGCCATACATATGGACTCATATCTCCGAGACCGTTAAAGGTAGAATGTTCGTTTTTGGGTGGACTGTTGACTGGGTAAGTGAGCTCTATTTGAAAAAAAATTCGGCCGACAATTGGTTTTTAGCCCCCCCTCTTGCACCCCAATGGATAAAAAAATTAAATTAATTTTAAAATTTGTCCCACAAGCCCTTTTATATGTACATTGATTTTTAGCTTCCTAGCTGTAACCATGTTTGAGATATTTGAATTCTTAGTTTTCGGTTTAAGTGCTCCCCCCGCCTCCCCTGAACCCTTACACCCCCCAAAATGAGTGTCCTCCTGAGATCCGCAACTGTCTACAATCCCTCCAAAAATTAACTTTCTATCTTGAAGGGCTTGGGAGTTAATGTGCTCTGAGCGTACACACCGGCGTACAGACAGACGGATTTTTTTTGTTGCATTTTTTGGCTATTTTAGTCATGAAACGCGAAAAAAAAATTTCAGGGTAGCAAATTTTTTTTTCCCAAGTCGAACACAATACTTTATTATTAAAATAATAAAGTAATAATGTAATTTTTTTATCCATTGTCGTCCGAAAAGGGGGGGCTAAAAACAAATTGTCGGCCGAATTGTTTTTTCAAATGAATATATCTTCGAAATTACTTATCATAAAAAATTCATATTTAAGGACCATCAAGGTGGCACATAGTTCCATTGAAATCAGCTTAGAGAGTGGTTAGTTGGAGGTTCAAGGGGGGGGGGGGGGGTGCAAAGAAAATCACTTAAAAATTAATATCTCAACTATCTCTTAAGCTATGTAATTGAAACTTAAAACGTGTAATACGCTATACTATGAAAATACAAATAAAAATTAACCTGTTGAAATAATAGTAGTGGGGGGAAATGGGGAGCATTTCAAAAATGGCGCACTTTTCAAAATTACAAATCCTTATATCTCAAAAACGAGTACAGATATCAAATCGAAAATTTGTCAGATTGTAGAACTACATAGTAGTTAATTTTGGTTAATTTAAGTTGGGAGGTGTAAGGGGAGGGAGGTGATAAACAAAAATGTCGAAAATTTTGAGTGATTTTTTTAGGGCTCTGGTGAAAGATACAAAGTTTAAATTTTGCATGTGGATACGTCTATTTAATGTTCATAGAAAAATAATAATAACTTGATCCATAATTGTTATAAACCGACCCCCCGGTCTAACGTGCACAAGGTGTTTCATGTGCATTGAAAAAAACACATAAACTGAAAATTTTAGAGTGAAATTTTACGGCAGAAACTTGAAAATTTGCGAAATGCATTTAAAAAAAATCTCTAAATATTCGAAATATTAACTGGTTGAAAACCTTTGAAACTTCTATCCTCTCCCATACAAAATTATTTTTCCGAACATTATTAAGAAATCAATTATCACCTAACTATTAAGAGCTATCGATTTGAAATTTTGCATGAAAACTTACAAAAATAATTGAAATGAAATTACGTTAGAAGTTTTGAAATCGCACTTGTCCTTCTACCCCCTCCCATACAAAAGTATGATTTCGACCAATTTCATTAAATCAACTAATAACCAATAAATTAAAAGCTACGACCTTGAAATTTTGTACGAGCACCTTGCAATAGAAAGGAAAGAAAATTGCATCACAAGTCTTACGATTCCTCTACCCCCTCCCATACGTAATTATTTTTTCGAGCATTTTTAAGAAATCAGTTATCCAGCTAACTCTTAAAAGCTATCAATTTCAAATTTTGCATAAAAACTTATAAAAATAATTCAAATGAAGTTGCTTTAAAAGTTTTGAAATCGCGCTGGCCCGTTTCTCCCGTACAAAAGTATGATTTCGAACAATTTCATTAAATCAACTAATAACCAACAAATTAAAAGCTACGAACTTGAAATTTTGTACAAGTACCTTTCAAGAGAAGCGAAATAAAACTACGTATCAAATCTTACGACTTCCCTACCTTCTCTACCCCCTCCCATACAAATGTTCGGTTTTGTGAATGTAAAATACACCGAATTTTATGAAAATTCTATGCAACTTCGTCTATGAAACACATTCTATACAGAAAATATTGGACGTGATTCAAGCAATTAATTAAAAAGCTATTAACATCCACCCACCCTTACCCCTCCTCCTCCCCTCATAAAAACCCAAACTTGCAGAAATGAATGAAATATTGTTAAATTGACAACAGCCCTGCCCAAGAACTCCCTTTCACTTAGCCTTCCCTAACCACTCTAACCTGCATATTGACTTTCCACTCATCCGCAACTTGTCTCAAGAATAATAAAGTTTCGCCCGACTTGTTGGCAGTTTATTTTTATATATCTTCTGTTTAGTTTTCCTGTGTACGTTCTTGTTTTTGATTATTGGAAGTAGCAAATAATACGTTTTATTTGCCATCATAGTCCTTCGCTTAATTTCGATGGGTTCGCTTCCATCCTTCGAAAGGTTTTCTCCTAAGTATACAAAGCTGTCTACGTTTTCTACCTATAGATCATAATCTTATACTGTAATATTTTGTCTGATTGGCGTCTTTTTCCTAGTTTGTGACATAAATTTTGTTTTCGTTGATGCATAGTCCCACATCACTTGGTACCTAGTCAAGGTTTACAAATATTGTCGGCATTCGCTACGAGTGTGGATTTGAAGCATTGCGTTCCCTTGGTGTCAATGGGAAGGTTCCGAAAAACATACTCGAGTGACACTCATGTAAGCCGAATCAGTTTCTGTGCGATTCCAAAATTCAACATGATTTTATACAGCCTGTCGGTGCAGTGGTATGCCTGTTGAATTCAACAAATATCTTGTGTACATCACCATTCTAGCACCTGTTTAACTGAGAATATCTGCTCCGTGGTCGACCGTCCAGCTCTAAACCTTGGTACTCACCAGTTACTTTGTCAGCATATGGAGGAGATGCGCTATGCTGGTATTGTTAGCTTTATGAAGCTTGCTGGAATTTGATTAGTGCCCGAAGCTTAGTAGTTTGGGTTCTTCGAGTGTGGGAAGACTCAGAGAGGCTGTCAGCTCTTTCATCAGTTATGCCTGTTATTATTGGGAGTAAATCCCAATCGTAGGATACTCTAGGTTAAAGAGAATTTTTTCGATTTTAATAAATTTTGTAAGTAGTAACGACGTTGAATTATCAAAATGTTTTATACAAAATTTAGGATTCAAAAATTTAATAGGTACTGAGAAAATAAGTTTATTAGATTTAGTGAAATTGTGCAGTTTGTATGGGAGGTGGTAGAAGGAGGGGCAAGTTCTTAATGACTTTTCAGAAATAACTATTATCTAAACATCATGCTTTTGACATGTTTTAAATTGCAGATCAGTAGCATTCATACTTTTTTTAAAGTTGCGAAATTGTGTCATATTATGTGTGACGGGTAAAAAAAGTGAAGCTAATCGTCTGATTTTTGTTGGTCTTTCTAATAATTATTAAAAAATATTTTGTTCAAAATTTCAGCTCGATGAATTTTATACATACCGAGTAAATTTGTTTAGAATATGTCATGGAAAAATACAGTTTGTATGGGAGGTGTTAGATGGAAATGGGGGACTCGAATGATTTTTATACAGTAGATTGAGATCATTATAAAATAATATATTCAAAATTTCAGATCAATATGTAGTTTTGATGCTTTTCAAGCAAATTATTGTTGAATTCCGAACTTGTGCCATTTTATAGGAGGGGGTAGAAAGGGTAAAGCTAATCGTCTTTTTTTGGTCTTGCTAATAATTTTAAATAAATATTTGGTGCGCAAATTGAGTTCGATAAATTTTCTACGCACTGAATAAATTGGCTTAGAACATTTTATGAAAATGTGTAATTTATATGGGAGGTGGTGGAAGGAGGAGGAGGAGGGCTCGAATAATTTGTATATGGCTCATTGAAATCATCATAAAAGTAATATATTTGAAATTTCAGATCAATCGATTTTATTCTTTTCGAGCAAAGCCGTTTATAGTCAAATTGCGAAATTGTATAATTTTGTGTGGGAGGAGGTAGCAGGGGTGGAGTGATTTGGCCCGTTCCCGAGCTTGACCTTAATTTTTTGTCAAAACGACGTGTATGAGATTTAAACGTCTACCTTAACGTGTTCTCAAGCTAGAGAGCGCACAACCCGGACGGACATCTCGCTTAGAGATTTTTGAGCGTTATCAAATATTTATGTACCCTACACGCCTATATGGCAGCATTATTTCTTGGCATTACCATCTTTAGAGCAAAATTATAATACTCTCAGGTTCCATGTAGAGTATAATGAAGGCCCTAAGAATAAAATAGTATTCTGGAATTGCCTTTGATTCAGGCACATCCAAAAAATACAAGAATCACAAAATAAAGTTTTTGAAAAAACACAGATATTCACTCCTCAAAGCCTAACTAAGTTGTAGAATTATGTAATACCATATACCTACCTCACCTGCATAATATATATGGTGGGCCGGATACAAGTTTCTTTTTAAAAATGCAATAAAATAAACAAAATTAATTTTTTTTCCATGTGTTATGGCTCCATTAGTAAGAACAAACATTTCCATTAATGATGAAATACAACTTCGTTCAAGTGACTGCCTCGGCTGGTTTCGTAGTAGCGCATTGTGTCACTCCAATTTTCCAAGACCATGTCGATGGTCTCGGGCTGTTGCTCACGGATTGCTCGGATGATATTAGCCTTAAGCGCTCGAATCGTTTCTTGATTGTTGGCATAACATCGGTCCTTCACAGTTCCCCAGAAAACAAAGTTCAAAGGGGTCAAATCGCAGCTCCGAGGCGGCCAATTGACATCGCCAAGTCGGCTGATAATATGATTTGGGAATTTGGTGCGTAAAAGATCGATTGTGGCATGGGCTGTGAGGCATCAATCAATCAATCAAATTCCTGTTAAGACCCCCTATAGGGGCATAGGACAGAAACAACTCTCTTCCACAAGGCGCGATCCTGCGCATCGGCTTTAAGCTGTTGCCAGGACTTGTTTATTCCTCTGGCCTCCTGCTCAACTGCTCGCTTCCATGTGTTACATGGTCGACCAACCCGACGTCTTCCTTGAGGATTATAATCCAGAGCCTGTTTTGCGATGTTTTGCTCTGGTTTCCTCAAAGTATGACCGATCCACTGCCACTTTCGCCGTTGAATCTCAATACCTATTTTAGTCTGGCGAGTTGTACTCCAAAGTTCGTCGTTGGAGATCACTTCTGGCCAGAATGTTCCTAAAATGCGTCGGAGGCATTGGTTTACGAAAGTCTGTAGTTTCTTGGTAATTCGAACGGTCACTTTCCACGTAGTACAACCATATAACAACACGGATTTGACGCATGCGTCAAAAACTCGCAGCTTCGTGCGAAGGGAGATCTCTCTTAACCTCCAGAAAGGGGAAAGGATACCGAAGGCCTGACGAGCTTTATTTAGCCGAGCCTCAACATCCTTTTCGGCTCCGCCGTCCATGCTGACAATGCTTCCAAGATAGCGAAAATCTTGCACCTCTTCCACATCCTGTCCATTAAGAACAATCGGTGTGCTTGCGTTCGAACCCATGTGCATGTACTTGGTTTTACGCACATTTATTTTCAGTCCCGCCTCTTTGCACTTAGAATGCAAAGAGCGAACATTTGACTCTAAGTCCGAACGAGTATGTGCAAGCAAACACACGTCATCAGCATAATCAAGGTGACTTAAGATGTTAAATAGTCTCCATTGAAGACCCTTACCTTCCCCACCTTCCAGTGCAGCTTTCAAGATGTCATTTATTACCACCAGAAACAGGGCTGGTGATAATATGCAGCCTTGTCTGACACCCGTTCGCACAGGAAAGCTCTCGGACAGCTCTCCTCTATGCAAGACGCGACACCTTGCATCTTCGTAGGATTCTTTAATCATAGCTATGACTTTATTTGGAATACCTCTCCTACGCAAAGCATTCCATATGTAATCTCGCTTAACGCTGTCGAAAGCCTTCTCGAAGTCCACAAACATGAGATGTAGTGGCGAACCCATTTCGGCTGACTGCTCTAATATTATCCGTAGGGTATTTGTGTGGTCGGTACAAGACGACCCTTTAAGGAATCCAGCCTGATAAACTTCGAGAGTGCTCTCGACGACATCACTAATCCTATTGAGAATTACCTTAGCCATAATTTTTGATACGGCAGTAAGTAGACATATACCACGCCAATTGCCACAATCCCGAAGGTCGCCCTTCTTCGGAATTTTCACAATGACGCCCTCCTTTCGTTCAGTCGGATATCTTCCATCATTCCACACCTTAGTGAAGAGTGGGAGGAGTATATCGGCTGTTATTTCCGGGTCCGCTTTGAGGAGTTCGGTTGGTAGTCCGTCTATACCTGGAGCTTTCCTTCCCGCCATTGACCGAATGGCGGAAACTATCTCTTCCTTATCTGGGGGATCGTCCCTAATAGAGGATTGTTGCGGTTGGATGTTTGGAAGTTGTTCTGTTTCCGGAATATCTTCATCTGACAAGATGTTTAAAATATCAGAGAAGTATTCCTTCCATCGTCGCAACTGGTGTTCACTCATATTAAGGAGAGTTCCGTCGACATCTCTCACCAGGTGGTTGGCGGTGAAATTCCTGTTCGTCAACTGTTTCATGATTTTAAATAGTGAACCCATATCCCCAAGGTAAGCCGCAGATTCTGCCTTGTTTGCCAGATCTTCAATGGCCTTTCTCTTGTCGCGTCTAACAGCCTTTTTAAGCTGTATATGAGCATCGCGGTAGTTCTGCCTCAAGTCGGGCGTTCGTTGGTTCACATCGGGTTGAGAGATGATTGCCAATTTGGCTTTTTTCCGATTGCCAACCTTGTCCCATGTGTCTTGCGACATCCAGGGTTTCTCACCGCTTTGCGCATATCCCACAGATTCTTCAGCACTAGTTAGAAAAGTGTTTCTGGTTGCCTCCCAATTGGCGTCCAGTGTGCGCATTTCATGTTCACCCAATGTGGATGACTTTTCGCGTAGAATGGTGGTGTATTCGAGTTTTTTGTTGGGATCTCTGAGTTTATCCACATTAAGCTTGCGCTTCATTTGAAGAATTTGTGGTCGTCGGATAGCTGCTGTACACAATCTCAAGCAGGCAACCATCAAGTGGTGATCGCTCCCCACGTCAGCTCCACGTTTCGCTCGCACATCGAGGAGACATCTTCTCCATCGGCGACTTATAGCCAAATGGTCGATCTGGTTCTGAGTAACACCGTCAGGGGAAACCCAAGATGTTTTATGATGACTCTTGTGTGGAAAAAGGGTCCCTCCGATGACCATTTGCCGAGTACTACAGAACTCCACAAACAATTCGCCGTTTTCGGGTCTCTTAATCCAAGGTCGTGAAGCGTCGACCCAAGGGTTACCATGCCTTCCCATGACGTGTTCTAGTCCAGTGTTGTCTGATCCAACCTGGGCGTTCATATCTCCCGAGATGATAATAATATCACCTCTTGGAACACGTTCGAAGGTGGCACTCAGTTGGCTATAAAACTCCTCTTTGTCACCAGATGCTGCGGTATTAGTTGGTGCGTAGCACTGCAGAATTGTGACGTTTCTGACACTGGTCCTGAGCCTGACGACGATAATCCTATCCGAGATTGGTTTCCAGCTAATGAGACTGTTTCTCGCTCTCGGCATAAGGACGAACGCCACGCCATTTCTGGCTTCACTTTCAGGGCCAATGTACTGAATAGTGTTTCCGCTAGGGGTTCGTTCTTCTCCTGATCCTGTCCACCTGACCTCGCTCAAGCCCAAGATTTGGATGTTATAGTGCTCCATTTCACGGTCGATCACTGATTGGCGGTGCAAGGACCGAGTAACCCCAGCTCTTCCCCCGTCATTCAATGTTCGAACGTTCCAGAAGCCAATCATAGTCCGTTTTCGAATGCCAAAAGTCGTTACCGTAGAATCAGTCCGTATCCGAGGCGATGTATCCGTTTCTCGTATCATTTAGGTCTTAAGATCACGGGTGATAAGCCCATGATCCAGTGAGTGTCCATTTGCCATTTTTAGGGCAAGCAAGACTGGCTGTGGGTGAATTCTACACCCCGCATCCCAGAGGGGGATAGTTAGCTCAGGTCCGTGGAGTCGCTAACTCCAAAGATAGTTGCAGGAATTGGTAAAACCTCATACTACAACTACCCCCTTGCGGGCATGGCGCACAATAATGTATGAACCAGAGGACGTCTAAATCCATGTCTTCAATTTGAGTAAAAAAAGTCGGATAACATGGCTCTGTAACGTTCACCGTTGACCGAAACGTTCTTCCCAGCCTCATTTTCGAAGAAAAATGGTCCAATGATGCTACCACTCCACAATCCGCACCAAACTGTCACTCTCTGTGGATGCATTGGCTTCTCGACAATAACGTGCAAGTTTTCCGAGCCCCAGATGCGGCAATTTTGTTTGTTAACGCAGCCTGCGAGATAAAAATGCGCCTCGTCAGAAAAGATGATTTTTCGCCCAAGATCGGGGTCCAACTCAACCTGCTCTAAGGCCCAAACTGCGAAGCGATAACGAAGTGGATGGTCGTGCGCCTTCAATTGCTGAGTCAATTGGACTTTGTAAGCGAATAATCCGAGATCTTTGTGCAGAATTCTCCTTAGGCTAGTGCGTGAAATGTTGAGCTGTTGAGATTGACGGCGAGTTGATGTACGTGAAGTGAGTCTCACACTCTCGGCTACAGCAGCCACATTCTCGTCTGTGCACACCGTACGACGACGGGGACCATGAGTGTTGTTCACTAGCACGCCAGTCTCACGAACTTTTTGCACAAACCGTACAGCAGGCGCGGTGGGTGCTTCATTTCGGCCAAAACTTCTTTTCAAAAAACTCACTGTTTGGGCTACACAGCACTCACTTTGGAAATAAGTTTTCAATATTTCCCAAAAAGCGACTTTTTTCGTTCTGCGGAGGTATGATACTGACTTTCTGTTAAGATTTCAAGCGGGAAACAACTTTCAGTGTCAAAATATCCAATGATTTAAGAAGAAACCACTGGATGGCCCACCCTGTACAAAGGGCTCTCACTGTGTTGAAGTTTAGAAACGATAATGAAAATATGTACATGAACCAAAACTATTCGCCACTCACAGTTAACACATAGTCCATTCGCACGTTAAGTATCAGAAAGTTTCCACCGGTTGTTCATAATGATAACAAAATGTTAATAACGAATGAACAAATTTATCATAAGGATTCAATAAAAACATCGTGACACAATTTATTAATTGATTATTTTATTAAACTGTTATTAAAAACATAAAAATTAAATTGCATTAAAAACCGTGACACTAAAGTATTAATATCAATTTTGTCTCGACACATAAACTTTTACTGTACAATAAAATTAAGACATGTGCTTCTCTTAACATTTTCTCATTCACAATTGAACTATTGCATTTTAATTACTTCGATAAAACCACCAATAACATTTCTTAATGTATTCATATCGCGACGACACCTGCCTTTAATTTATCATATAAATTTACACTTCATAAAAATAGTAATTTTCTATAATCATCCAAATTAAGCATTCTGTTTTGCATTTACCTTCTTTTTTCCACTTAGATGAAACGTGTGACCTGTCTGACAAAAAGCGATTCACTCAACCCTTTAATGTACATGAGAGCGATTAAAAAAATTTTAAAATGCTATTATTGTTTTAGTAATAAATCATATATTTTTCGACATTTTTTTATCCATATAAAATAAATTATATACATTTTTTGATGTAATAAAAATAAATCAAGCAATTTTCAGAAAGGAGGGAATAAAATTTTAAGAGGCTCAATCAAATTGAGGTAGAAAAAAAACTTAAAAAATAAAACTAAAGATTGACCATCCATCTCATAAATCTTTTAAATCTTTGATTGAAACGAAAATTTGATTTTTGGATCTCGGATCTCAATTTGGTGATGATTTATAGTCAAGTAATTTTGTCATATCGCAAGGTTTAAACGATGTTGTTTTGTGAAATTAAAGTGATTAAAGTAAATGGAATTATTGGGATTAGTAATGTCTGGTAAAAATATAATTTAAATCAAAATGAAATGAATTTATTAATGACTTTCATAACAAACAGAATTCATGTATAGTTTTCGAAAGCTTTGTCGAAATTGATAGTTTCGCGGTCATTAAATTCGTGATTGATGTTTAAATTTTAAAATAAGAAAAAAAGCCCTTAATAGAAAATTTTTGAATTGTTTTCAAAAATCTTTTGGTCACTAATTTTTCATTAGATTTTGAAAAACTTAGCATTCAAGATGATGTGGATTTCAAAAAGCAGCAAATCTTGAATTCAATGGCAAAAATTTTTAATTAATTTATTTTCCCGCAAATTCGAGTTTGCGTTTTCAGTATGTAGAAAAATATTTAAATTCAACGGATGACTAAAAATCGGGTAACTAAAGGATTTTCCAATAAGAGCTCTTGATCTCTGACAGTTGATTACCCATGTTTAAAAAGATTTATTTATCAAATTTGACAGTAATGTTTATAAAAATTATGTAAAATACCATTGAAAATTACACTAACGAAAAATCATCTTCAACAACGAAGCACATCCGTTAAAAAGCAAAATTGTAGAGTTTTGTGCAACCAAACTGGCGACCAAGGTCATTTGACTTAGATTTTTCTTATGGGGTTACATTATGTTCCTGGTACATCGTCGGTATAATTGTAATACCTCGAAACCAATTTATTTGGATCCTGGGAAAACAAGCCATTCCCATGGAGGAGGGGCGCTGAATCGATTGGCAAATAGTAATGAATAATTTTCCAAACTTTTCGAAATAGTGGGCAACGAGGTATTAAAATTACACCGATGATATACGAATAAACCTTAAGAAATTAATTCATTGAAAACCAACAGTACGCTTGCCATTATTCTAATCTTCTTCTACTTCTACAATGGCGCTACAACCCAAATCGGACCTTGGCCTCCTGACATTCAAGTTCCTTAACACTTTTCATTATTTATTGTGGAGGGTTTGTTAGCCCTTCGCACAACCCTTTATCTACGAATTTGTCATTTTCGTAGATTGAGGTGACCAAGTTATATCCAAGCAGGAAATTTGCTGGAATTATATAATGCGTCGACCGGGATTTGAACTCACGACCTTTGCATTACAAGACCAACACACTACCCACTAGGCTACACCATAGCTATTATTCTAATAATAAAGCATTTCGATCGACATAGAAAAATAAAAATTTGATAACCTAATATTTAGTTTTCTTTGCGTTTCATGACTAAATTAGCCGAAAAATGCAAAAAAGCCGTCTGTCTGTTCGCAGCACAGTGGCCCAAGTAGGCAATCTAAGTGAACAACGTTAAAAACTCGAAGTTATGTAAAATGTGATTAAAGAGCATGTATGATAAGTAAAATCCAAGTGTTATGCAGATAAAAGAAGAGTATATTAAGAATTATAAATATTATATTTAAGAATTGTTTCCGATTTTTTAAAATCATGTTTCGCAAGGAAAAAATTGCCCATTTAATGTAAAAAATCTATATTTATAACAAAACGCTTAATTTTCAATAACAACAATACGCAGACGAGTTTAGAATTTTCTACTTCCTAGTTTCAAGAAAAAAATGTCGCTTGCCCAACCAAAACCAACCATCAAAGTTTTAATCGTACCTCCCACATAAAATTTGTTTCTATTAGTTTAAAGAAATCTACAATAACCAAACCATTAAAAGCCATCAATTTAAAATTTTGTACAAACACTTTTAAAGATATTTAAAACAAAGTTGCAGCAAAAGTTTTGAAATCCACCTGTCTCTTCTTACTTACTTACTATGGCGTTACAGCCCAATTCGGCCTTAGCCTCCTGAATGCTTTGCCTCCATTCATCTCGGTTCAGTTCGCATTCTCCAGTTTAAAAATCTTCGATCGAGTACTCCCTCATAGTTCCAAGGATTCCTCTGAGGACCCCACTTTCAAAGGCGTTCAGTAATTTTTCAGATGCCTAAGTTAATCCACGTTTAACTGCCATAGCATAGCACAGTTCTAATAGTTGTTTTATGTATTTTTATACTCTAGATGAAATCTGAGAGTATCATTAGTTTGCCACAAAGTGTGTAACGCTAAGAAATTAGGCTCGGAGAAAAAATGAATGATACAGAAGTTCATATAATCACTCAAAAATCTCAAAACCGGATGTCCGTCCGTCCGTCCGTCTGTCCGTCTGTCTGTCCGTCCATGTCCTCTCTAGCTTGAGAACGAGTTGATCTAGAAAGTTCAAATTTTGTACACGGCGTTTTTGACCAAAAAGTAAGGACAAGTTCGTGAACGGGCCAAATCGCTCCACCCCTTCTACCCCCTCCCATACAAAATAACACAAATGCGCAATTTGACAATAAACGGATTTGCTCGAAAAGTATAAAAGCTATTGGTCTCAAGTTTGGAAGATATTACTTTTCTGATGATATTAATCTACCATATAAAAATTATGCGTGTCCTCCCCCTTCTTCTACCACCTCCCATACAAATTGTACTTTTTCATGAAATACTCTAAACCAATTTACTCAGTGCTTACTTAATATTTATTTAGAATTATTAGCAAGACCAAAAAAGTTAGACCATTAGCTTTACCCCTTCTACCCCCTCCCATACAAAATGACACAATTTCGCAATTCGACACTAAACGGCTATTCTCGAAAAATATAAATGCTACTGATCTGAAATTTGGAATATAATACTTTTATGATAATTCCATTCAACTGTATAACAATTATTTGTGTCCTCTCCCTCCTTCCACCACCTCCCATACAATCTGCACTTTTTCATGAAATACTCGAAACAAATTTACTCAGTACGTATAAAATTGATGGAGCTGAATTTGGTCACTAAACATTTATTTAGAATTTTTCGTAAGACCAAAAAAAAATTAGGCAATTAGCTTCACCACACTTCACCATATAATTTGACACAATTCAACAACTTTACAAAAAGTGGATTTGCCTGAAAAGTATGAATGCTACTGATCTGCTATGCCAAATAAATGATGTTTACAGTTATTTTTAAAAAAGTTATTAATGACTCCACCCTCCTTCTACCACGACCCATACAAACTGCACAATTTCAATACACTAAGTTTTTCAGTACCTATTAAATTTTTGAATCCTAAATTTTGTATAAAACATTTTGATAGCAACCTTATCGTGATGTGAAAAAATTATTTCAATGTTGTTACCCCTTCTACCACTTCCCCTACAAAATTTCTTAAAATAAAGAAATTTCTCCTTCATCTAGAGTATCGCACGATTGGGCTTTATGCCCAATCGTAGTCCTGTTATGTTTTAGTTTAATTTTCCTGTGTATTTTCTTGTTTTGAATATCAGAAGTACCGAATAATAAGTCTTATTTACTATTTTTTTTTTTTTTTTTATATTTTTTTTTTTATTCATTTTTTTTTTTACATTGTTATAGAAGCACTACTCCCCCTTTTAAGGCAAGCCTTGTGCTAGGGGTGAGTAGTCGTGTTGAATTTCAGAAAATAACAATCAATAATTCAATATTAATTTTTTAAAAAAAATTATTCTGACAAATATTCATTTTTAATTAATTTTTTTAACATAATATGAAATATCGATTACTTTATATGATTAATTGTAAAAAAATTGTTTAATTCTTTTCTTAAAAATGACAAGATTTTCGCTTCGTTTTACATGATATGGCAGAGAATTAAATAATTTAATGCCTTTATAGGAATAATGAGCTTGCCCAATATTCGTGAGTCTGAAAGGCAGACTGATTTCCTGCTGGATTCCACTGCGAGTAAGATTTGTGTTGATTTTTAATATTCCATTTTTGAGCTCTTTAAATATTTGGATGCTAGCAATGATGCTAAAAATCTTTTCAATGCTTAGAACATTAAGCAGTGGAAATAGAATACAGGAAGGGTATCTACGTTTTTTTTTTAATAAAATTTTTAGTAACATTTTTTGGGCAACTAAAAGCGTATTTATCAGAGTTTGTGTGGCTACACTCCATGCAATAATACCATATTGTAGAATGGAGTGAATAGTTGCAAAATAAAACATTCTTATATTTGTTTTGGATAAAAAAGCTCTAACTTCAAGACATACTGGTATTAGTTTTCTTAATCTATT
Organism: Chorisops tibialis; assembly: GCA_963669355.1. Classification (NCBI taxonomy): domain Eukaryota; kingdom Metazoa; phylum Arthropoda; class Insecta; order Diptera; family Stratiomyidae; genus Chorisops; species Chorisops tibialis. The sequence goes on along the minus strand of OY770263.1, from coordinate 160,598,329 downwards.
TATAACACTATTTATATGATCTTTCCATTTTAGGTGTTGATCGAATATTACTCCTAAATATTTTATTTGAGACACTTTATTCAAAGATGAACAATTGCAGTTTAGTAGACACGATGTCGAATGTATTTTCAATCTCAAGTCTGTAGGTTGACTACGTTCTGATAGAGAGAAAGTCATGTAGTTACTTTTGCTAATATTTAGAGTTAACGAATTATAATTCAACCACTCTTTTAATGATGATAATCTATAATTCGCTTTCATTGTAACACTTTCCCAATCATTGTCTTCAACTATTAAACCAGTGTCATCTGCAAATGATATTAATTCACCTTGAATTGGTTGGGAATACATATCATTTACATATAACAGAAAGAGCAATGGTCCAAGAACAGTTCCTTGAGGAACACCGTGAATAAGAGTAAGCTCGTCGCTATAAATATCATTTATTTTTACCATTTGTTTTCGATTTCTTAAATAGCTAGATATCCAATCAATCCATTTACTATTAAAATTTAGCTTATGCAGTTTTTGTTCAATATTTTTATGCGGAATAGAATCAAACGCCTTAGCAATATCTAGAAATATTGCGCAAGGTTTTTTTCCTGCATCAAGCGCTGTTACAATTTTTTTGCTAAGTAGAGCAACGGCATCATGTGTACTACTTCCAGTCCTGAAGCCATATTGACAATCAGAGATTATTCTATTAAAACTTATGAACTGCATTATTCTGTTTTTGGCAACTTTTTCTATAATTTTAGCAATGTTAGATATTAAAGATATAGGTCTATAATTATTAACAAGCTGTTTGCTGGATCCTTTGTGCACTGGCGAAACTATTGCAGTCTTGTAGATTTGCGGGAATATACCTTTTTCGAAGCTAAGGTTAACTATATGAGTCAATGGTTTTATAATAAAAGAAGATATTTTTTTTAAACATTCAATAGTAATACCATCGAAACCTGGACATGAACCACCATTCATCTTGTCAATAATAGACTTAATTTCAAGTTCACTAACTAGATCAATATCTTCAGTCAATGATGTCTTAGGGGTTATACTGGGTGAATTTGTAGAAGAAGTAACTATTTTGTTTGCAATATTTTTTCCGACTTTTGTGAAATAATCGTTAAAAATGTTTGCAATTTCTTTCGCATGTTCGTCAGTATTTAGTTTTTTTTCCTCAACGGTTAAGCATGTTATTGGTGTATGTCTACTTCTTTTCCCTATACTGAGATTGATAACATTCCATATTTTTTTCCCGTCGCTACCGGCGTTGTGTAGTAGCGTAGCAAAAAAATTATTTTTAGTAACAGTTATAAGTGTAGTTAATTTATTTCAATATTTTTGGTAATATGACCTCAATCGTTCATTTTGGGGACTCTTTTGAAGAGCCCTACTTAATTTATCCCTCTTTCTAATTGAAATTAGTAAACCCATGGTGATCCAGGGCTTCAATCTTTTGTTTTTACTTGATGGTGTCTTATAATTTAAAGTACTACTTTTAATTAGTTCATTTAACTTATTATAAAATAAAATGGCACTATCTTCTACATCCTTATTCAATAGTATATTATCCCAAGCTTATCAATTAATAAATCGTAACGCAATCTTTCGTAATTAACATTTGGCTTATCAGTAGAACGTGAATTTTTTAAAGAATGTAAAATAAGGCTAACACTATTGTGATCAGTTAGATTTGTATTAATAATTGCAGAGGTTACACCAATGAATTTCTTAAATTTTACATTCGTGAAAATATGATCAATACATCTGTTTTCTCTAGTATTTTGATTAATTATTGAGATTAGTCCTTTTCCATTCATCATATTAATATAATTAGAAGACAAATTGTTACTATCCTTCGTTTAATTTCGATGGGTTCACTTCCATCCTTCGATAGATTTGCATTTGTATACAAAGCTGTCTACTTTTCTAGGTTATAGTCTCCTACTGTAATATTTTGTTTGATTGGTGTCTTTCTCCTAGTTTGTGTCAGAACTTTTAATTTTTTTTTCATTAATTCGTAGTCCAACTTCCCTTGCTACCGAGTCAAGATTAACAAATACTTTCCTAGCACTCTCTAGTGATTTTGCAAGGTTACCTATGTCATCGGCATTTGCTAGAGTTATTTGGATTTGAAGCATAGTATTCCCTTGGTGTCAACGGGAAGTTTCCGAAAAACTTATTCGAATGTCAAGTTGAAAAGCATTGGTGCGAGACCATCACCTTGTTCAAGGCCGTTGTCTGTTTTAAAGCTGGAATTCAGATCATTTTCTACTCTGGCTTGTTACAAACACTCTTGCCGATACTGTCATATGCTTGTTTGAAGTCAATAAATATCTGGTGCACATCAATATTATGTTCCCAGCACTTTTCTCACTTTTCTATCACTGGGAATATTTCGTCCTGGGTTGTTCGTCCAGCTCTAAATCTGCCTTGGTATTTACCAATTACTTTGTAAGCATTGGGTTTTTTTCTTTTTTCCAGAATTTTTGTCAAGACCTTATAATACGTACACAACAAAGATATACCTCGGTAGTTTTAGCAGCATTTACTGTGTCCGTATGTCCGTGATTAATCCGTGTAGAAGATGTGATATGTACGTGCTGTCGGATTTCAGAAGCTCAGCTAGAATTCGATTAGTGTTTGAGTGGTTCCCCAGGGCTACTTTTTCTTCTTCGAATGTGGAAGAACTCAAAGAGGATCCTTCATCACCTGTTATATAAGTTACATCTGCTATGAAGTCTACCGCTGCTGTTCGTGCGGATGGTGTGTTCGGATTGAGTAGGTGTTCAAAGTATTGCGCCCATCTTAGTTTTTCTCTATCTGCATATTTTATTTGAAAATTATTTAAGACTATTATATTTATTCCGTTTGACTCGCAATTCGGATAATATTTTGTAAGCTTCATTCTTTTGCTCTAAGGCATCTTGGCATTCCTTTTCGAACCAATCAGTTCTTTTGCGCCGAGGTTGTTGCCCTATCTCCTCCTCTGCGACAGATGTAATGCCATCTTTTATATGATCCCACATTTTTTCTATTGGCATGTTGGCTTGTTATTCAGTATTACCGCAAAGAGCCTCTCCAAGGTCGACCCCTTTTGCCACTACTTTTTCGTCGTTAAGTTTTCTTGTGTCGAAGGGACCCGGTTGTGTTTTTAAATGTCGTCTATTTGCGATTTGACATTGGAACTTGGTCTTTATCAAATATACATCTCTGTCGTAATTATCCTCTCGACATGTACGCATGTCGAAAATGCAGCAGGCCGTCTTTTTCTCTATTTGGTTGCCATGCCCTTCTACCCCCACAAAAGATTTCGACAAATTTTAAAAAATAAATAATAATAACCAACAAATTAAAAGCTAAGAACTTGAAATTGTACGAACTTCTTTTAAGAGGAACTGTTTTACAAATTTTACGATTCTCTCAACTCCTCTACCTCCTCCCATACAAACGTATGTTTTCAAGAATACAAAATGCATCGAATTTCATAGAACTTGCTTCATCTTTGAAACTAATATTCTAACAGCGAATTTTAAACGTGAATCAAGCAATCATTTAAATTTTTATTAAGATCAATCCTCCGCTTTAATCACCCTCACCCTAATCAATTATATGTACTGGAGCATTGATCATTATCGCGGTTAAGTGTTAAATAATTGACAAATCCCCTTGAACCGTCTTTCACTTAGGCTTTCCTATCCACTCTTACCTCAATATGCCTTCGAACGCTTCCTCAAATTGTCACTTGCAGAATAATTATTTGGCGACTTGTTGGCAGATATTTTGTATTTCTAAGAAAAATCTGAGAGTATCTTAGAGTTACTCTAACGCCCAAAAACCTCGTACTCGAGTAACTGTCGGTCGGCCTGTTTGTCTACAATATAATTCTCGAGGTTGCTGAAGGTTTATTGATTGCAACTAAGATCAGCTCATGTTCGAATCTGTTTTCCAAGTTTTCGTTAAATAAGATTCAATATGAAATTGAACAAAATGGAAAATACGAATGAAAAGGTCAATAGTGATCATCAAACTCATCAGGCAAAGTTAAAACCGTATCGGACTATCGATAAAAAATCACAGCTGTCATTAACATCAAATTTCGAATTCCTATTAATTTTCCACATAGAATTCCATACAAATCTTGATCGCTACTATTAGCACGAGCATAATATGCCACATAAGTGTATATTTATTTTGAAACGATTCTCGAATAAAATATTGCGTGCGGCGCCTATAGAAATGATCACGATCATCGCTTTTGATCGTATACTCTTCTCTAAGGTCTTAAAGAAAAATTGCTTGGACCATAATCAAATCATTTGTGGAGATATTTTCGGTTATTTCGAGTCAAATTCATATATGATATGTGAAGTTGTATAAAGGTGATCATCAAACAGCGCATACCTACTTACATGAAGATCACCGGGCAGCAGCCTATATGGCGTTTTATCTGTTTTGATCGTTATTAATTTTTACTGTTGAATGATTGCCTGTTTTGTGTATGTTAAAAAATGCCCCCCTACAACAACGACACGATCATTCTTTTAATTCGAATTAGATCGTTGCATTTCGACAGTTTAAAGTCTCATTAAGTTTTCGGTGTTTATATGATCGGTTTGTTTTTATGATTTTTTCGTGAAAGAGAATGTAAAAAAAGTATAAAATACCCCTTTTTCGGTTGAAATAATCGAGTTCATTATATCATTTTAGTTAATTTTCCTCACTAATTTTATTTTATTTTTTTTAAGATCTCTCTTTCTTGCTTACCGGCTTATGAATGAAAGATAGATGACGGACTTTAGTGATTTTTTGTGTGCAAAGATACTCTAGCCAAGATGATATTCAGTTTGAAGGAACCGGGCACTATTTATTTGATTTTAATTTCTTTAATTATTTTTAATGATCACAACAATTTGATTAAGCCTTGAGGTGAATATTTTTGACCTAGTGGGACTCGTAATTTGTGGTAATGATAAAGAAGATAAAAAAAATTGTTGGCTAGATTTTTTGCTGCTTTTTTGGAAAGTGATCTTCTAATATATCGGATTTTAAGATACTTAATCTCATGGCTGGAAGCTGTGTGATAGATTAATTACAGGCTCTTTAAATTTTTCACTACAATTTAATGTAGACGACACGTTAGAAACAAAAACTTTTGCTATATCGACCGTTTACAAAAAAAGATATCACTATAATAATCAAATTGCATCAAACTGCGAAATCGTTAGAATTATTTTCGTACGTATTGCCCGTACGATAGAATTATCCAATTTGAATTTTCGGTGTCAGAGTTGAGATATCAATGACCCCAAAAACATTCAGTCAGAAAATTTTACACAATTTATAATAAAGAATCACTGCGAAAGTAAGTATGTAATTACAAATTAACCCGAATTGAAAAGAAGCACATTGCATTTAAATGCTCCATATGTGGCAGCGAAATAGTTGGTAAAAATATTTGATGGCAGATCTTAAATCATATTCAAAAGCTATATTTGACTATAGCAAAAGAAATTTATGCACATGAAATAAATTTCTGTTGTTATAGTCGCATATAACTTCTGGATCGCACCAAAAACCAAATTTTCGCTCAAATGATTTTAAGACAGATTTTATAATATCATTTTTATACTTTAGATGAAATCTGAGAGTTTTATGAGTTTGCCACAAAGTTTGTAACGCCAAGAAATAAGGTTTGGGGAAAAAAATTAATGATATAGAAGTTCATATAATCACTCAAAAATCTCAAAACCTCTGTAGCTTGAGAAGACATTAAGCTTGAAAGTTCAAATTTTGTACACATCGCTTTTGACAAAAATCTAAGGTTAAGTTCGTGAACTAACTAAATCGCTCCACTCCTTCTACCTCATCCCACACAAAATTACACAATTTCGCAATTTGACAATAAACGGATTTGCTAGACAGGCATAAGAGCCATACTAAGCATACCCATACTATTGAAAAAAAGATTTCCGGATTCTACACCGTTACGCTTTATTATTCGTGACGTTTCGGTCTCTGCTGAGACCTTTATCAAACTACGTCTCAGCAGAGACCGAAACGTCACAAATAATAAAGCGTAACACTGTAGAATCCGGAAATCTTTTCTTTCAATTCGAAATGCACTGTGAAAACATTCACCAAACCAATACCCATACTAATTAATCTGAAATTTGGAATATATCACTTTTATGGTGACTTCAATTTACTATAGAAAAATTATTTGTGTCCTCTCCATCCTCCCACCCCTTTTGCACTTTTTCATGAAATATTCTAAACCAATTTATACAGTGCCTATAAAATTTATCGAGCTGAAATTGTGCACTACTTATTTATTTAGAATTATTATAGTGAGAGCAAAAAAAATTAGACGATTAGCTTTACCCCTTCTACCCCCTCCCATATCTTCTTCTATAATGGCCCTACAGCCCAAGTCGGGCCTTGCCATCCTGACTTTCAAGTTCCTTAACATTTTTTCATAATTTATTGTGGAAAGGTTCTACGACTTTCGCACAACCCTGTATCTACGAATTTTTAATTTTCGTAGATTGAGATGACCAAGGTGTACCCAAGCAGGCAGTGTGCTTGAATAATGCGTCGACCGGGATTTGCAATCCCGATCATCGCATTGTAGAACAACACGCTACCCCCTAGGCTACCCCTCCCATATAAAATGACACAATTTCGCAATTCGCCACTAAACAGGTTTGCTCGACGAGTATAAAAGCTATTGATCTGAAATTGAATTTATTAATTCTATGATGATTTCAAACTACTGCGTAAAAATTATTCGAGTCCTCCCGTTCCTTCCACCACCTCCCATACAAACTGCACTTTTCCAGTAGGAGTAGGAGTAGGGGGATTCAAATAATTTGTATACCATAGATAAAAATAGTATGATCTAAATTTCGAATGATTTGCTTTAATGGTTTTGAAGAAAATTTGATTATTATATATTTTTGAAAATGAGTCATTTTGTATTGGAGCGGGTGGAAGGCGTGGGGGTATTGAAATAAGACCACATGCAGATTACATCTTGGTGCACATCTAACAAACTGTGAAAGTTTCATTACAATCGGCTTAGCCGTTTTTGCGTGAAAACCGAAAAGACAGACAGACAGACAGAGAAAATTTTTAAAAACGTCTGTTTCTGCTTAGTTATTGCTAAAATAAAGCAAAAAACTTATTTATAGCCATTTATATACAAATAACAGACAGACACTACAATTATATTTATATGTATAGATTAGTAGAGATCAAAAAAAATTTTACGATTAGCTTCGCTCCTTCCCTTCGCCTCCTTCCATACAATTTGACACAACTTTACAAAAAGTAGAATTTCCTGAAAAGTATGAATGCTACTCATCTGCATTTTAAATTATGTCAAAAACATGATGTTTATAGTTATTTCTGAAAAAGCCATTAAGAACTCGCCGCTCCTTGTACTACCTCCCACATAAACTGCACAATTTCATTAAATCCAATACACACACATTTTTTCAGTACCTATTAAATTTTTGAATCCTAAATTTTGTATAAAACATTTTAATAGCAACTCTAGCATGATGTGAACAAATTAGTTCAATGTCACCTACCACTTCCCCTACAAAATTTCTTAAAATCAAAAAATTTTTCTTTATCTAGAGCTTTACGCCCAATCGTAGTTTTTTTTAAATAAATTTACAGGTGAAAACAAATCACAAAAGTAACAAAAATTATTTCGCATAGGACATTCCATTCTGATTCTGGTTGATATAATACATATTTATACATATTTAAGAAAACGAACAAAACCTAACAAGCTCAATGATATTTATAAATAAACTGCCAACAAGTCGGGCGAAACTTTATTATTCTTGGGACAAGTTGCGGATGAATGGAAAGTCAATATGCAGGTTAGAGTAGTTAGGGAAGGCTAAGTGAAAGGGAGTTCTTGGGCAGGGCTGTTGTCAATTTAACAATATTTCATTCGTTTCTGCAAGTTTCGGTTTTTATGAGGAGAGGAGGAGGGGTAATAGTAAGGGTGGGTGGATGGTAATAGCTTTTTAATTAATTGCTTGAATCACGTCCAATATTCTCTGTATAGAATGTGTATCATAGACGAAGTTGCATAGAATTTTCATAAAATTCGGTGTATTTTACATTCACGAAACCGAACATTTGTATGGGAGGGGGTAAAGAAGGTAGGGGAATCGTAAAATTTGATATGTAGTTTTATTTTCCTTCTCTTGTGAGGTGCTTATATAAAATTTCAAGTTCGTAACTTCTAGTTTGTTGGTTATTAGTTGATTTAATGAAATTGGTCGAAATCATGGTTTTGTATGGGAGGGGGTAGAACGGTAAGGGCAATTTCAAAACTTTTAAAGCAACTTCATTTGAATTATTTTTATAAGTTTTTCTGCAAAATTTGAAATTGATAATTTTTAAGAGTTAGCTTAACTTATTTCTTAAAAATGCTCGAAAAAATAATTTTGTATAGGAGTAGAGGCGGGAGGGGTATCGTAAGACTTGTGATGCAATTTTCTTTCTCTTCTGTTGTAAGATGCTCGTATAAAATTTCAAGTTCGTAGCTTTTAATTTGTTGATTATTAGTAGATTTAATGAAATTGGTCGAAATCATACTTTTGTATGGGAGGGGGTAGAAGGGCAAGCGCGATTTCAAAACTTTTAACGTCATTTCATTTCAAGTATTTTTGTAAGTTTTTAAGCAAAATTGCAAATTGATAGCTTTTAAAAGTTAGGTGATAATTGATTTCTTAAAAATGGTCGAAAAAATAATTTTGTATGGGAGGGGGTAGAAGTTTTAAGGGTTTTCGATCAGTTAATATTTCGTATATTTAGGGATTTTTTTTAAATGCATTGTGCAAATTTTCAAGTTTCTACCTTAAAATTTCACTCAAAAATTTTCAGTTTATGTGTTTTTTTCAATGCACATGAAACACCTTGTGCACGTTAGACCGGGGGGGGTCGGTTTATAACAATTATGGATTAAGTTATTATTATTTTTCTATGTACATCAAATAGACGTATTCACATGCAAAATTTAAACTTTGTATCTTTCAACAGAGTCCTGAAAAAATCACTCAACATTTTCGACATTTTTGCTTATCACCTCCCTCCCCTTTCACCTTCCAACTTAAAATTTTTACCAAAATTAAACATTATGTAGTTCTACAATCTGACAAATTTTTGATTTGATATCTGTACTCTTTTTTGAGATATAAGGATTCGTAATTTTGAAAAGTGCGCCATTTTTGAAATGCTCCCCATTTCCCCCCCACTACTATTATTTCAACATGTTATATTTTTTTGTATTTTCCTAGCATAGCTTAATATAAGTTTTAAGTTTCAATTATACAGCTTAAGAGATAGTTGAGATATTCATTTTTAAGTGTTTTTCCTTGCACCCCCCCTGACCCTACCCCTTACAATAATTAACCACTCTCTAAGCTGATTCCAAAGGAATTATATGCCACACTGACGGTCCCAAAATATGAATTTTTTACGATAAGTAATTTCGAAGATATAATCATTTTAAAAAACAATTCGGCCGACAATTTGTTTTTAGCCCCCACTTTTCGGACACCAATGGATAAAAAAATTAAATTATTTTTAAAAGTTGTACCACAAACTTTTCTGAATGTATGTTGATTTTTAGCTTCTTAACTGTAAGCATGGTTGAGATATTTGAATTCTTATTTTTCGGTTTAAGTGGTTCCCCCACCTCCCCCTGAACCCGTACACACGCCAAAATGGATATCCGCCTGAGATCCGCAACTATCTACAATCCCCCCAAAAATGAACTTTATATCTTGAAGGGTTTGGGAGTTAATGTGCGCTGAGCGTACACGTCGGCGTACGGCGGACGGCGTACAGACAGACAGATTTTTTTTTTTGCATTTTTAGGCTATTTTAGTCATGAAACGCGAAAAAACAAAATTTCAGGGTAGCAAATTTTTTTTTCCAAGTCGATTACAATACTTTATTATTAAAATAATAAAGTAAAATGGGACTTGATTGAAAGGATAATTAGTGTTAATCGGCTAATAAAGGACAGCCAGTTACTGCATAATAATAAGTAAGCGTGTAATAAAAGAGGTGAGGTAGTGAGTAATTAGTTAGTTGGAAGCTCTATAGTACGGATTTTGTTTTCACGAAGATATGCGAAAGTAATAATTAGCCATTATTCAGGATGAATAGCCAATGTTATCCGAAAACTTTATACGTGAGAAAAAAATTATGTTTACGTGAAAAACGCCGGTACATGTAAGTCTAGATAAAATCTGAGAATATATTGTACCTTAACATTTGTAACGCTAAGAAATAATGCTCACACAGAGTCGCCAAGGGTAGAAAAATATTTGTTATTACTCAAAAATTCGATTCCTGATGAACCAATTCCCGTTTGTCCTTCTGTCTGCAGCATAATTATCGAATGCTTTGAGCTGTCATGCTGAAATTTTTGTCATTTTTTAATAAAAAAAAACTTTAAGTTCGTAAAAAGACGACATCGCACCAATCCTTCCTACCGCATCCAAAACTAATTGCATGAAACTGATTTTCCACCGAAACTACTTAAGTTTGCGAGTTATAATTATGCAAATATCTTTAATATCGATTTTATTTTTATCTATCACCTCACATCTACTTCTTCTATAATACAAATTCTCTTCAGCCCGCATCGGGCCTTGACCGCCTGACCTTCAAGTTCCTTATTTATTGTGGAAGTCCCTTATTTATTGTGGAAAGGTTCACACAGCCCTCTATCTACGAATTTTACATTTTTGTAGATTGAAGTGACCAAGGTATACCCAAGCAGGGAGTGTGCTGGAATTATGCGCCGACCGGGACTTGAACTCACGACTTTCGCATTGTAGACCAAAACGCTACCCCTTAGACTACATCATATAAATGCAAAAGCATTACATCGATGTCCATTAAAACTAAAAAAAAAACAATTTTTTTCAAAATTTGTCTATTAAAAATTGCAAGCATTGTTGAAAAAACTACGCTTCACTCCTTCTACTCCCTCCCATACAGTTTTTCATACTAGAAATTCATTTGCATATTTCTTTCGGATATAAGAGACATATGGCCTTTAAAATTAAGACAAGTTCAAGTTGATTAACAGTTTGAAAATCACACAAGGCCGTCCACTTCCTCTGCCCCAATTTCAGATCAACAAAATCCAATTTTCTTGGAAATTATGAAAGCTATAAACTTTAAATTGAACACAAAATATTTTGTATACCACGTTACCATAAACGAAAATTGAAAACCGTGCTTCTACCACCTCCAAAACAAAAATCACTATTTACTATTCTAAAGAATTTGAGTAGACAAATTTTCCGGAAGATTAAACTCTTTCCCCTTTCATCTAGAGTACCGCACAATTCTGTTATGTTTTTAAATTTTTTCATCTTTAGAATTTCTTATGGGACTGAAAAAAGTCATCTTTTATAGCACTGTGTTATATTTATGAATGGGGTAATCTCCATTACAGACTAATTTTCTTTGTTATTAAGAGCGCGATGCATGCCACTAGTATAACATACTTGATTCCGTGAAATCTAGGAAAATGTCTGCCCAGAATACTCACATCTTACACTACGACCGGGGCTATTTAGATTTTCACAACAGAGAACAATATCACTATTATAATGACAGTCAATCGATACTCTGTTTCACCGATCTTTATTAAATTTTCTACAATATCTCTCAAAGTGTAAAACATGCACCAATTTATTTTCTTCCTCGTCTTCGTCTTTTTCCAATATCTTACCTAATCCCATTATGATCAATTTTTCGTTTACCATACGCTGCATATTCTAGGTCCTCCGTGATGCTGTTTTCTGAAAAGCTGCAAATGATTAGTCGTATATAGATAAAAGCAAGATGAAATCCAATCAAGGGTCTCATTATTCTGTCATGTGCTACGGCATACATCTATCAAAAGATCTGAAGGATTGTGATACTTCTTGTTAGGTAGGCAATATTAACAATATCTTCCTGATGTTGTTGGAATACTATATAGAGGGAGTCTTATAGCAATCTGCTTTTATAATAGCACGAGTCTTCGTGATATATTGTCTTGAAAATGCAATTTTAAAATTGCTTGATTGATGGCATAATATCCTAGTGAGCTCTCTAAGAATTTTTTTGATATTTTATTTCGAATTTTTTTTATTAGATTCGGAAACTTTCGGCAATAGTGAAAGAATCGAATTTGTATGGGACTTGTGAAAAAATGTGGATGTCTGGAATCAATAGTGAGAAAAAAAAATCGTCTATGCTTTTTTCAGAGATTTTTATTTGTTGTCAAGAAAAAACAATTTAGTATAATTGGTTATTTATTTAAATATTGTGTTTTACCAAATTTTCACAATACAAAATTGATTCTTCCACAATGCCATATATATTTTCTTTTTTCTTGTTAAGTTTGGAGTTAGAAAAATACCCACTCGACATATGTATACTGTAAACAGGCATGGAATATATCCTTTAAATGCTTTTAAAATAGATTACTGGTACTTGGTACGAATTTATCAATTTTTTTCGAGTTAGTAGAATTTATGTTCTTTTTAAGTGGTACTGCAACTTTAATTAATACATTGTGCTTACTAGCTTTGTTAATCAGCACGATATCTGGGCGGAGTGCTGCAATATAGATGTCTGTATTTATGAGTATATCACAGTGTAAGGTAACCAACTTATTTTCTAGTACGGGTGTATATTTGTAATATGAGCTCCAATTTTGGAGGAAATATATGAGCCGTTCACAGCACGAATCGATTAACTTCATAAATGAAATGTGGCGAAATGCTATGAAATAATTTCCTTAATAATACAATATATAAATAAATATTATATATAACTTTCATCTAAGGGCATATATAATTAATAAAAAAGAATAACCAAAAAATAATCGTCAGTAATGTTACAATTTGTATATGATTGGGGTAGTTAATTGATTCGACAAGTGAAAAAAGTAGTAAAATTAAATTCAGTGTTCAAATTTTTAAATTTTAAGTTCTCAAGTTTTTTTATGTAGTAACAGTAATTAATAGGAATAAATTTTAGCTAGTCCATCATGTCTCCTCTTGTTACAGTTCTACCATCAGGATAAAAATAAAGGTTGACCTACATTATTCAAACTTTTTGGTCTACGTTCTACAGATTTACTTATACAGGGTGTTTTTTTTAGAGACGGAGGGCTTTAAATTAAAATAAAACACAGAAAAGTTTTTTCAATATCCATAAAATCAACTTTATTTTAAAGATAATTTTATGAAATTAATGTTTGAATATAATTTGCCGCAACGGTTAGCGCGTACATGACGTAATCTCGAAATCCACAATATCATTTGAAAATTTTGTTTTGTGATGACGCACAGTTTTGGCTAAATGGCTATGTCAATAAGCAGAATTGCCGCATTTGGAGCGATGATAATCCACCAGTCATTGTCGAAACACCATTATATCTAGAAAAAGTCACTGTTTGGTGCGCTTTATGGGCCGAAGGAATCATTGGCCCATATGTCTTCAAATATGATGATGATCAAAACGTTACAGTCAACGGTGAGTGGTACAGAGACTACTACTAACTTTTCGTGCCTCAATTGGAAGGCATTAATGTCGCAGACATGTTGTTTCAACAGGACGACCACATGCCACACAGCGCGCGATTCAATTAATTTACTAAAAAAAAACATTTGATGATCGATTAATTTCACGAAATGGACCTGTTAACTGGCCACCTAGTTCGTTCAATTTGACGTCATTAGATTTTTTTCTCTGGGGATATGTAAAGTCCTACGTCTACGCCGATAAACCAGAACCAATGGAAACATACTATGCTTCAAATCTAATGTTACGATGGCATCATTCACATCAAGAGGACCTTCAAGAAGGATGCCACCAGCAGGTAGACGAAGCTGTAGCGGTAGCTGAATTTAGGAGCTGAACGATGGCTGGGGGCAGTTTTTATCAACTGATGTAAAGCTTAAAGAAATAAACTAAACCGGACCACGCCTATTACATTAAAGGCTATTTTAACGAGGTGGATACCGTATACAACGACGTATGGTTGGAACTGCAAAGCTAGGGGGTGAACTATACAACCATGAAAGAAAAGCAGTTGCAGCAGAGCTTCATGCTGGCGAAACTGACGAAGCTGCAGAAGCTTCTACAGCAAAAATTGATCTTCGCAGCGCTGTAGAAGAAAAATGAAGCTTAAATAACGTGGGGCGCTCTTATTATCACATACATATAACAAAATAAGTATCAACAAAGGAACCAACTTCTGGAAAAACAATATCATCGCAGATCCAAAATACGACACCCCTGACCCTATAGATATGATAATTGGTGCGGATATATACACAGAGAAAATACAAATTAGTCGAATTAATTATTACCAGTGGTTAAAGAACAATTGATTCGAAATCTGGAGAAATAGTGATTTGAAATAACTTAATATTTAATTCACATAATTAGAAAATGTTTGAATTAAATAGGCAGAAATAGCCCAATGATCCCATATACTTCAAATAGTGATTATCGGATGTATCCATTATTATCGGATGTATTACAAGCGACGTTCCATGGCCTTCAACCGATTTGTTGTCTTGTTGAGTGAATTACCAAATGCATCCATTGAGTACTTCTTGAACGGTAGTTCTACGGAGTATTTCCCATCCTTAGAACGTTTTTAAGAAATGTTCTTCTACTAGAAGTTCGTTCTCCGTTAATGATGGTGTGTATAACGCTTCTTTGAGTTCCCAGAAACGTCTTAGATTGCGATCAATATCTTCAAGAGCTAAATAAGTTGATACAGTGTGTATATTGTGTGGATTTGATATTTGTCCTGCTACTACCCAACCAAATATAGTTGAAATAGCTGAAACCTTGTCATTGAGGCCGTGAGTAGTTTCTGCTCTGAAAATATTAAAGAATTTATCTGCACCAATGAGAATATCAATTTTGCCTGGTTGATGAAATTGTGAATCTGCCCATTCCAAGTGTTCGAGTTCGGTAAATTCCCTCCTGTTGGCGATGAAATTGGATAGAGAAGAACTAATATTATTAACAAATATGCTGAAATCTCAATAAATTCTTGATTATTTCGGGAACAAATAGATAGAGTTTTTCAATCTCTTATTACCCCTTTACTAGATGATGACAATCCTTTGATTGGAATTCTAGCGTTAGATCGACTTAACTTTAGAGTTTAGGTATATAATTCCGTAACAAACGAAACTTGTGAACCGGAATCCAAAAAAATGCGACAAGGACGATAATTTCATTGACTATCCTGAACCAGTGCTGGTAGTTGGTAGTAATGTATAGGTGCAGTGATTGGATACTTTTGTTGACTTTTGACTATTAATAGATTTATTACTTGATGTTGAAGCCTGTATAGGTGCAGTATCATGAGCAGAATCTTGATTTGGAAGATTCAATGCTGCGTGAAATAGTGAATGATGTCGTTCATTGCAAGAACAGCATCGATGTATTGACGTGCACGTATTTGTTGTATGACCTAAATATAAGCAATTATAACTAAGTTTTTCTTTTTTTACGAGTGCACGTTTTAGTTCTAGGGTCATAGTCTTGAATATATCGCACTGGTGAAGTACATTATCTTTACACTCCGGAAACAATATATTAATTGATTAAACATGAAAGTTTCGAGTATGCGGTTTCAATTGAACAGTCTCCCCTTTACTTGCCTTTGCCCCCTTTTGTTTTGTGATTTCTTCAACTTTATTGAGCAGAATAAAAATAAGGCAAGGATCCCTAGATTCTAACCTAGGATCTAAAGCACGAAGGCCTCTTATAACTTCAT
Organism: Chorisops tibialis; assembly: GCA_963669355.1. Classification (NCBI taxonomy): domain Eukaryota; kingdom Metazoa; phylum Arthropoda; class Insecta; order Diptera; family Stratiomyidae; genus Chorisops; species Chorisops tibialis. Next base: position 160,582,479 of record OY770263.1, on the reverse strand, counting down.
CAGCTATATCAGTCAATTTTCTTATACCGTTAGAAGAACATGATGTTAGATTTGGGATGAACATGAATCGCTTAATTTATCATATCTATTAACCAGTTTCTCCCATACTTCCTTATAATTATTATCGAGGTAAATGCTTAAGCAGATTAATCGCATCATCTTCAAGTAAACCCTTTAAATAGTGAAACTTTTGCGTAGCTGATAAATTACTGTTATTATAGATTGAACTGGTATATAAGTCTTTAAACGATATCCATTCCGTAAGATCGCCCGAGAATGATTTTATTTTAATTTTAGGTAGTTGTTTGTCTTAAACGGCACTTACATCTCTTAAGTGTTCGATAACCGCTAATTGATCATTTTCACTTAATTCGCGATTTATTGTGGTTGAATTGGCAATTTCCAGTAGTGAGTTCCATTAAACTCGTGTGAATGGTTCCATATTCCCTCCAAGAATCTTCCAACTTTAAATCTCGTAATTTCAATTCTTCACACGAAAAACATTGAGATGAAACTCCCAATGAATCTAAATAAACCGCTAGCCGGGTAACAGAACCCTTCACGCGGCCTCTTCTAGCTCCGAGGATATCAACATGTGTTACAAAAATCATTTAATTACGGTAGAGTTTATTTAGAATAAAAAGGTACCAAGTTCCGAAAACCTGTACACATTATCTCAATTCCGTTAGTAAGAACATTTTTATAATTTATATTGAACCCGAATAGCACTAACACTTTTTCAATTCACTTGAATCACTTATTCTCTGTTCAATAGTAAAAAACTTTAATTTTTAATTAAATGCAAATCTGTTACCAATCCAATGATTAATACTGCAAATCCGATGATTAAATTGCAGTTCTATGAATAAGATTCTGCCAAGTCTATAAGAATCCAACCCAAAAGTCCAGATCGAGACAATGATCCAATAAAAGAAGTTAAGCTTCATGAGTGTAATGCAGCAATTCCAAAATGTCCGAATCCAGATAATGAGTTGTGATCCGGCTCGACGGACCAAAATGAAAATGATGTGTAGTCGATGATGGTTGACAGGCAAGAGAGCGACATTTATTTTAGAATTCATAAATTTGATTTGAACAATAGCCGTTAGGTTAGCAATACATAATATTGTGCTAATAATTTAAGTACTTAGGTAACAATTCAATTTATTGTAATGGGAATTCAATATACAACTAGATATACATAGTATTTAAGTAATTACATAAAAGAACATGAGTTTAAAGAGACGAACAAAAGTACTTGAACATTTATGATGAATCCTGAACAACCTTAATAAGTTTACTTTAATTTTACTAAATTTATCACTTTGCACTTTTACTTGAGAGGTTTTCACTCTCAAATTATGGCTTTCCAATTTTGACTCTTGTGCTTTCCAAATATCGACTGACGCGACAACTGCTCAATCGGACTGACTATTCTTCAAAACGCTCGCCATTTTTTCTATCGTTTTTGTCGACCGACCAAGGCCGCTTCTATAAATCATTTCCTTCTCGTCCGAATTATTTCTTGCTCGGCGGTTTACTATTAGTTACTTCTATAGGGTGTTTGAGTAACAGGTGTATGGCTATTATTTGACAGCTGGTCGCTTGAAAGTATTATAGTTGACATTTGTCATCTATTAACGCGGGAAATTTACCATGGAATGCTACACTGTCCTCAAATCTTATTGCGAAAATTCGCGTTCAATTGCAGTTACGATGCGGAAAATGCGAGCGAAAATTTGATCGTAATCATGTGTCTTTTCAAAGGTGTGTGCGCAACCTAATCGAAAAATTTCAAAGGACTAGCTCAGTGCAAGATGGGAAGACACCAAAACGGATTCGCTCTGGACGTTCGACGGAAAATATCGCTGCAGTGAAGTACAGTGTAGGAAACTAACCAAATACCTCCATTCGTTAACATGCTCAAAAACTCGACTTCGCCTCGTCCACACTGCAGCAAATATTAACGAAAGATTTGGCTCTGCTTGCGTACAAGGACCAATTTACTCAACAACTGCAGCAGGCGGATCACCAGCAGCACCGTATGCTCTCTGATTGGGTCTTAGAAACAAATCTCACACCTCTTATTAACACACCCCATATGAAACATTTCCTTGTCGTCCGAATCATTTCCTTCCCTTCCGATTCGTTCAAACGATCACTGTCTGCCGCTTCTATGCTCCTTGTTTCGTTCTCGGTGAAGAGCTCACTCTTGTTCTTCTTACTAGCATAGTGTTGTTATTGGAGATCTTGAACATTCGATGTGTTGCATAGCGTTCGTACGCGTGCACTGTTTTCGAGAATAGTGAAAGATTGCAAATATGCGACGAGCTAGATATTAAAATCAGTCAATAAAGTAATAAATTAAATCCAATTCTTAGAGAAAACGGTACCGAAAAACTCGTATGGGAAATGAAGCATGTAGTGATCCCCCTCAATTTTCATTGTATTGGCTTGATTAATTACCTTTGCTACACTTTTGTGGCAAGAAAATTGTCTGGGTTAGCTAGCGCGGAATAGCCTGAAATCTTATCCTCATCTGTCTTTCGATTCTCCTTCTAAGTTTATCTTCTTCGTTGGTGACTTTCAGGATATATTGACGATAGTTTCGCATAGCTATATCTTGGCTTAACCTGCAAGGGGGTAGTTGTAGTATGAAGTTTTACCAATTCCTGCAGCCATCTTTGGAGTTAGCGACTCCACGGACCTGAGCTAACTATCCCCTCTGGGATGGGGGGTGTAGAATTCACCCACAGCCAGTCCTGCTTGCCCTAAAAATGGCAAATGGACCCTCACTGGATCATGGGCTTACCCGTGATCATAAGACCTAAATGATACGAGAAACGGATACATCGCCTCGGATACGGACTGATTCTACGGTAACGACTTTTGGCATTCGAAAACGGACTATGATTGGCTTCTGGAACGTTCGAACATTGAATGACGGGGGAAGACCTGGGGTTACTCGGTCCTTGCACCGCCAATCAGTGATCGACCGTGAAATAAAGCACTATAACATCCAAATCTTGGGCTTGAGCGAGGTCAGGTGGACAGGATCAGGAGAAGAACGAACCCCTAGCGGAAACACTATTCTCTACATTGGCCCAGAAAGTGAAGCCAGAAATGGCGTGGCGCTCGTCCTTACGCCGAGAGCGAGAAACAGTCTCATTAGCTGGGAACCAATCTCGGATAGGATTATTGTCGTCAGGCTCAGGATCAGTGTCAGAAACGTCACAATTCTGCAGTGCTACGCACCAACTAATACCGCAATATCTGGTGACAAAGAGGAGTTTTATAGCCAACTGAGTGCCACCTTCGAACGTGTTCCAAGAGGTGATATTATTATCATCTCGGGAGATATGAACGCCCAGGTTGGATCAGACAACACTGGACTAAAACACGTTATGGGGAGGCATGGTGACCCTTGGGTCGACCCTTCACGACCTTGGATTAAGAGACCCGAAAACGGCGAATTATTTGTGGAGTTCTGTAGTACTCGGCAAATGGTCATCGGAGGGACCCTTTTTCCACACAAGAGTCATCATAAAACATCTTGGATTTCCCCTGATGGTGTTACTCAGAACTAGATCGACCATTTGGCTATAAGTCGCCAATGGAGAAGATGTATCCTCGATGTGCGAGCGAAACGTGGAGCTGACGTGGGGAGCGATCACCACTTGATGGTTGCCTGCTTGAGATTGTGTACAGCAGCTATCCGACGACCACAAATTCTTCAAATGAAGCGCAAGCTTAATGTGGATAAACTCAGAGATCCCAACAAAAAACTCGAATACACCATCATTCTACGCGAAAAGTCATCCACATTGGGTGAACATGAAATGCGCACACTGGACGCCAATTGGGAGGCAACCAGAAACACTTTTCTAACTAGTGCTGAAAAATCTGTGGGATATGCGCAAAGCGGTGAGAAACCCTGGATGTCGCAAGACACATGGGACAAGGTTGGCAATCGGAAAAAAGCCAAATTGGCAATCATCTCTCAACCCGATGTCAACCAACGAACGCCCGACTTGAGGCAGAACTACCGCTATGCTCATATACAGCTTAAAAAGGCTGTTAGACGCGATAAGAGAAAGGTCATTGAAGATCTGGCAAACAAGGCAGAATCTGCGGCTTACCTTGGGGATATGGGTTCACTATTTAAAATCATGAAATAGTTGACGAACAGGAATTTCACCGCCAACCACCTGGTGAGAGATGTCAACGGAACTCTCCTTAATATGAGTGAACACCAGTTGCGACGATGGAAGGAATACTTCTCTGATATTTTAAACATCTTGTCAGATGAAGATATTCCGGAAACAGAACAACTTCCAAACATCCAACCGCAACAATCCTCTATTAGGGACGATGCCCCAGATAAGGAAGAGATAGTTTCCGCCATTCGGTCAATGGTGGGACGGAAAGCTCCAGGTATAGACGGACTACCAACCGAACTCCTCAAAGCGGACCCGGAAATAACAGCCGATATACTCCTCCCACTCTTCACTATGGTGTGGAATGATGGAGGATATCCGACTGAATGGAAGGAGGGCGTCATTGTGAAAATTCCGAAAAAGGGCGACCTTCGGGATTGTGGCAATTGGCGTGGTATATGTCTACTTACTGCCGTATCAAAAAAAATTATGGCTAAGGTAATTCTCAATAGAATTAGTGATGTCGTCGAGAGCACTCTCGAAGTTTATCAGGCTGGATTCCGTAAAGGGTCGTCTTGTACCGACCACACAAATACCCTACGGATAATATTAGAGCAGTCAGCCGAAATAGGTTCGCCACTACATCTCATGTTTGTGGACTTCGAGAAGGCTTTCGACAGCGTTAAGCGAGATTACATATGGAATGCTTTGCGTAGAAGAGGTATTCCAGATAAGGTCATAGCTATGATTAAAGAATCCTACGAAGATGCAAGGTGTCGCGTCTTGCATAGAGGAGAGCTGTCCGAGAGCTTTCCTATGCGAAAGGGTGTCAGACAAGGCTGCATATTATCACCAGCCCTGTTTCTGGTGGTGATAAATGACATCTTGAAAGCTGCACTGGAAGGTGGGGAAGGTAAAGATCTTCAATGGAGACTATTTAACATCTTAAGTCACCTTGATTATGCTGATGACGTGTGTTTGCTTGCACATACCCGTTCGGACTTAGAGTCAAATTTTCGCTCGTTGCATTCTAAATGCAAAGAGGTGGGACTGAAAATAAATGTGCGTAAAACCAAGTACATGCACATGGGTTCGAACGCAAGCACACCGATTGTTCTTAATGGACAGGATGTGGAAGAGGTGCAAGATTTTTGCTATCTCGGAAGCATTGTCAGCATGGACGGCGGAGCCGAAAAGGATGTTGAGGCTCGGCTAAATAAAGCTCGTCAGGCCTTCGGCATTCTTTCCCCTTTCTGGAGGTTGAGAGAGATCTCCCTTCGCACGAAGCTGCGAGTTTTTGACGCATGCGTCAAATCCGTGTTGTTGTATGGTTGTACTACGTGGAAAGTGACCGTTCGACTTACCAAGAAACTACAGACTTTCGTAAACCAATGCCTCCGGCGCATTTTAGGAATATTCTGGCCAGAAGTAATCTCCAACGACGAACTTTGGAGTACAACTCGCCAGACTAAAATAGGTATTGAGATTCAACGGCGAAAGTGGCAGTGGATCGGTCATACTTTGAGGAAACCAGAGCGAAACATCGCAAAACAGGCTCTGGATTATAGCCCTCAAGGAAGACGTCGGGTTGGTCGACCATGTAACACATGGAAGCGAGCAGTTGAGCAGGAGGCCAGAGGAATAAACAAGTCCTGGCAACAGCTTAAAGCCGATGCTCAGGATCGCGCCTTGTGGAAGAGAGTTGTTTCTGTCCTATGCCCCTATAGGGGGTCTTAACAGGAATTTGATATCTTGGCTTTGGATCGCATTTATAAAACCCATAGTCGAATTATAGATTTTGTTTGTTGTTATGAACAGCATCGAGGGTTAAGTATTAAAAAAATTTTCCATGGATTTCATTGCTCTTCGAATTACTAATATAGTTTTTTATCGCGTGCCTAGATTTACTCTGATAGGTGGTGTTGCTATTGTTAGGTTATTACCTTTTATCTACATTTGGTGGGTTTTTTGAGTGAAAATTCGTACGGATGATCTCAGCTAGAGTTACTGTAAAGAAACGCACCCTTTTCTGCTGGTGTGGAGTTTGGCTTTGGTGCAGTTCTTCTCGTCAATAGTCGACGAGTGACAGCTCATCCTGATGCAAAATAGAAAATTGATTTACGATTACAAACGTATTTCTTGGGACTTTAAATTTATAATTGGCCTAAAACTTCATCTTAAAAGAAAATCAATCGCAGAAAATAAGGTACTTGGCCCAAAATCTTCGATATAAAAATTTCCCGCTTTGTACTGGAACCTGGTGTAAAAATTTTGTTAAGAAAGGGTCCGTTCCTTGACAGTAGCTATAGTCTTAGCCTGCTTGTTGCACAATTCGAATATGTTTAAAATAACATGTTCTTCTTAGAAATAGGGCCTCAGTGAAGAGCCCCTTTGGTGATATTTTGGCAGTGACAACTGAATTCACGAAGTAAGTTATGCAGATGGGGTTCAATAGCTTCTAAATCAGTGACATTCCATACGAAAATTTCAAACGAGAAGGTTTGTACTGGAATTGCATAGATATAGATTCGAAACAAATTAACGACAGCCTAAAGATCCATTATCAGAGCTTTCTTAGCTGTTGCATGAACAGTACTTATTTGAAATACCGACATTTGTGAAATTTGCATTTGCCCAACTCGACACTTTCCATATTTTTGATAACTACACTACGTTTGCCAAATATTCATAACCCTGACTTTTATTTCCTAAACTTTCGTTTGTCACACTTATACATATTAGCCAAACTCTCATTAAACAAAATCCTGATAAAATCCCAGAAAGAGAAAATAAAAATTGATTTTATTACCGCTGATGGTTATAAAATACGAGTATATATACAGTGTCTGACTAACAAAGGAGAAGCGAAATAATAATATCTGCATTGCTCTCCACGAAATTTAATGAAGAAAAGCAAAGCATGTTTATTCCCATTAAGAAGAGCGCAATCATTCCTAGCTAATTAGATGCACCAGATTTACATTTGTCAGATTAAATGTAAAATTTATTTGCAAAATAAGTCTGACTTATAAAAGTCTGGCTAAGGAAAGTCTGGCTAATGGAAATCTGGCGAACGCAAGTCAGTCTTATGAAAGTCTAGGAATGAAGTTTGGGAAATGAATGTCTGGGAAATGAATGTCTGGGAAATGAAAGTATAGGAAATGAAAGTCTGTGGAAAGAATGTCCGCGAAATGAAAGTCTTGCAAAAGTATGAAAAATTTAGGAACCACCCTACCAATTTAAAAAAAATTCTTGAAAAGAAATCACTTTAAATTCTGCGTTGTTTTAGTTTCGAAATATGCTTTTAAATTTTATCTAATTTGTAAACAGACGTTATTTTAAGAAAAGATATTTCCATTGATAGAGATTTAATACTTCCTTTCTTATATTCACGCGTAATTCTACCTAATCTGAACACTATAAGGCACCTGCTTGAGACTGATGAAATTTAGGCATTTAAAAAAAACAGGTCATGATTTTAAGGAATATCAATGAAATAAAATTTTAAATTGATTCCGTCGTACCAAATATCCATACTTCACAAATCAAAAACCACATGGTTTGGTGAATGTGAATGGATTTTGAATCAAAAGGAAAGATTCCCGGATTTCACACTATTTTCTTTAATATGTGTGATGATTCTGCCTCTGCTGAGACCTTTATCAAACTGTTTGAAATTAAAACATAACAGGGCTACGATTGCGCGTAAAGCGCAATCTTACGATACTCTAGATGAAACAGAATTTTTTGTGATCCCAAGAAGTTTTGTATGGGGAGTGTTGGAAGGGGTGATAGTATTGAACTATTTTTCTCCCCATCATGCTAAAGTAGCTACCAAAATGTTTTACACAAAATGCTTACTCCAAAAATTGAATGCGAACTGTGAAAATTAGTGAGTTAGATTTAGTGAAAATGTGCTGTTTGTATGGGAGGTGGTAGAAAGAGTGGGGTAATTCTAGTGATTTTTTCAGAAATAACTAGGAATATTATAAAATTGACATCCCTTAAATTTCAGACTAGTGCCATTCATACATTTCAAGAAAATCGATTTTTTGTAAAGTTGTGAAACTGTGTCATATTGTATGGGAGGGGGTAGAAGCAGTGAAGCTAATCAAAAAATTTTTTCTGATCTTAGTGATAATACTAATTAAGTATTTATTACAAAATATGAGCTCAATAAATGTTATATGTTCTGAGAAAATCGTCATAGAGCATTTCATGAAAAAATGTAGTTTGTATGGGAGGGGGTGGAAGGAGAGGGAGGACGCAAATAATTTTTCTACTGTAGATTTAAATTATTATAGAAATAGTATATCCCAAAATACAGATTAATAGCTTTTATACTTTTCGAGTAAATCCATTTAATATCAAATTGCGAAATTGTGTCATTTTGTATGAAAGGGGGTAGAAGGGATGAAGCTAATCATCTAATTTTTTTTTTGCCGTACTAAAAATTTTGAATAAATATTTGGTGCACATTTTCAGCCCGCTAAATTTTATACGCACTAAGTAAATTGGCTTAGAGTAATTCATGACAAGTACAGTTTGTATGGGAAGTGATAGAACGAGAGGGATGACACGCATAATTTTTATTAGGCAGATTGATATTATTATAGAAGTAACATATTCCAAATTTCAAGCCAAAAGCTTTTATACTTTTCGAGCAAATCCGTTTATTGTCAAATTCCGTCCCCAATAAATGGTTTTTCTTGAAAAGTATAAAACCTGTTAGTCTAAATTTCGAGATATATTACTTTCATAATGACTTCAATCAACAGTATAAAAACTGTTTGCGTCCTCCCTCTCCTTTCACCCCCTCCCATACAAACTACACTTTTTCATGAAATGCTCTAAGCCGGTTTTCGCAGAACATATAACATTTATCGAGGTCACATTTTGTAATAAATACTTATTTAGAATTATAACTTAGATCAAAAAAAAATATTTGATTACATTCACTGCTTCTACCCCCTCCCATACAATATGACACACTTTCATAACTTCCCAAAAAATATATTTTCTTGAAAATTATGAATGTTACCAGTCTAAAATTTAAGATATGTCAATTTTATGATATTCTTAGTTATTTCTGAAAAAATCACTAAAATCCCCCCACTCTTTCTACCACCTCCCATACAAACTGCACATTTTCACTAAATCTAACACACTAATTTTCTCAGCTCCTATTCAATTATTGGAGTAAGCATTTTGTATAAAATATTTTTATAGCTACTTTAGCATGATGGGGAGAAAATAGTTCAATACTATCACCCCTTCCAACACTCCCCATACAAAACTTCTTGGGATCACAAAAAATTCTGTTTCATCTAGAGTATCGCAAGATTGCGCTTTACGCGGAATCGTAGCCATGTTATGTTATTTCTTAAGATCAAATTAATGACAGCAGAACACTCTAAGTGTAGCAGAGGATATCAAGAATTGGACTAATTGCCTATTTTATAAGGCTATATCATTGATGCAATTCGTCTTCTTCAGGCTTCCGTGGCCTAGTGGGCAGCGTGCTTGCTTCTCAATCAATAGGCTTGTGGGTTCGATTCCCAATTCAGACAGGAAATTTTTTTGAGCATGAATTTTTCAGTTGCTACTGCCGATGAAAAATTAATCGAAATAAAATGGGCAAACGGTGTAAAAGTAAAACAGTTCCACTTCAAGAAGGCCTAGATACTCAGGAGATGGTTTCTGTTCGTTTTCTATCATTCAGTCCCCCATAACATCTGCAAATATTTGTCAGTAGCAGTCAGTATAACTGAAAAATATACCAGCTTCTCCACTAGTTACAGTCGTTCTCGTTCCTCTTCCCCTACCTTTCTAATTCCATTCCTTCCCTCCATGACTGTGTTTGTGCATTGCACATAAAGGCCGAAATTGCTTTTAACACAGGTCATTCTGTAAAAAAAAGAAAGACTATGACTTTGGAATTATTGCCTTAACAAAAATCATATTCATATTTCATATATTCTATAAATTTTGTCAATATATCTTCCATATTCAATTCCATTTAAACAAAACTAACATATTCATTACTTTTCCCTAGAATATTATAATTGAGCACTAAACTAAAAACGAAGAAAATAAACAATAGGTACCATAAAGCTCATAATTCCAGTTTTACTTTGTAATAATAATAAAAAAAAACATAATTAAATTTGTGTACTGCCCAGAAATAAAATTTTACGACAAAAAAAAATTATACATATCTACCAACAAAATTATTCGCTTAACATTATTCCTTTGCCGGCTCTCCTCCTCTGAGCTCTGCAAGAACGAAATATACATTATGTAATACAAAAATTTTCCTAACTCTAATTAAATTTCCAACTCATCCCTTTTATTTCATTTAAAATGGCCGCCGGGCAATAGAAGGTCGCACCACATCGTCTAGTTAGGAAAGAGAAACGAAGTAGAAAAATTATAAAGAAGAAAATACTTCTGAAACAAGCAATAACAGCAAAGTTAAGTGAGCTCACAAAGAATTAAGGAATTGTTCTTCTTCATATTGTTGTTGTTTTTGTTATCCTTGTAGAATTTCATCTTGTTTTCTACCTTTCTTATTTCATTAAAATAGAAGTTACTTAGCTCGCCATGATTACATCGAAAATGGTGATGGGCGTCCTTTTTCGGTGGTGCGTTTGTTGCACGGAAGAAAAGAACATTGACGGACCTTTTACAAATATTGACAAGAAAATTGAATTTATGAATAAAAATGAGAAGTTGATGATTTATTATAATTTAATTTTTTAAAGTGAAGATTCATTTTTTTTTTTTGATAAAATAGAAATTTTGTTTCAGATCTTTTAATTAAAAAATGTTAAATATGTTTTATAAAAAAAAAGTTATAAATTGATCCTATTTAGAATCCAGTTTACATATTCATCCGAAAAAGAAAAGATTTTTGTAAAGCAGAGAGGTATAAACTAATATGTCTGCTATCTTTCTAAGTAAAATTTCTGAGGAAATTGGTATAGAGGGAATCTTTCGGGCCTAAGTTCGGATTTTCGACCTGGTCATTCTACTAATCATCAGTTACTCAGAGTATCAAGCTTTATTAAAGATTCCTTAAACAAGAATTAATCCATTGGATATACCATTCACTCCGTTATACATAGGTCTTGTTTTTGTTTTTTTTTTTTGAATTTCACTATCTGAGTTAAGATCAAATTGCTTTAATCTATTCCGTCATTACATTTCCTTAATATATTCAATAAATGATTGATAAAAATTATAGTCTTGTTATCGGAATATTGCAACAATTTGTGATTGTCCGAGTTATAAAGAAAACATCTGCCCACAATGGAAACAACTGTCTTGTAATGGATTCTCACCAAAAGGCATAACAACACAAACCGAAATAACCAGCTGAATCTGAAGAAGAGAGAACCCACCATTATTACGAATACGAAAATTTTCTTGAAAAATTGACCATAGGTATGGTTTCATTAATTTTGCCGAGAAGAAAAGACAAAGAATTACACAGGTTGGTAGGTAGGTAAGGTCTGTAATACTACGTAATGTACCTAACTAACTCACTCTTATACAGGTCGAGTTCAGGTTGGCCGATGCTTATAATGAATATTAAATAAGTGTAACGGCTGAAATACAATTTGACCATCGGTTTTTCTTATGCCTCCGCATATCTCAATATTATATTTTACCTACCCTTCTACTATAATACTTCTCGAGTATCTTTTGATCGGTTATGATAAGATTCGCGAAAGAAATTGTCGGAATAATACGCTGAACTGAACTGAAACAAAAGCGTTTTCGTGATAGCGAACTAAGCCTCCGGTTATCAGGATTTTGTACTTTTCAACAAAACCGCTCACCGGTAACCTAAGATTATTATTGGGTTAAAAATGCAATTTTCCATCATCGTAGAGTTTTATGCCGGTGCACAAATGTAACGACGACGACGACATGTGAATTGAAAATCATACACACCAGTCTTACGTTATTGGGATCGTGTTTCTTTTCATTTAAATTTTAATTCGAAATTATAGAGAGAAAGAGGGGCTTTTAGTTTTTTTTTTTTGCGATGATATTGAATTCGATATTACTTAAAGTTTGGTTTTTGCAATTCTCGAGATCGTGACCACGATCATTTTGATCTGAAAATGTTTGTGATTGCTGCGTAGTAATCCTTGAGATAAGTCTTAATTTAACTCAGCATTTCGTGAACATTTATGAAAAATGAGAAATTTTTACGAAAAATAAGGATAACTAGCATTTCATAATACCAACCAAAAATAATCCAATTTACAAGATAAACCATTAAATCCACTTTCACTTGTTAAACATCCTTTCGAGCACTTTGCAAATAAAATTCAAGAAAATTGAGTACCTGCACAGGCTGAAGAAGGCCACTTGAATCCCGGAAAAATCCCTGTGAGAATATCTTGGTCATACTGTAGAATAACAGTGGGAAATTAATCCGAGCTCCGTAGCTGATTTTTTTTAAAGAAAAGGACGATTTTTTTGCTTTGTTAGAATATAAGAAATGAAGTAGATATAATAACATTATTTCAGATTGATTTTCCGGTTTCTATATCTAATGAAATGTAAATTGTAAAAAATGAAAGATTGAGGGATGTAGAATGAATTTGATATTCTCGAATCCAATCTTGATGCGGGTATAAGTAGGAATAAGCCGCTATTGACTTGTAAATGGGACTTGGTGGATTTAGAAGAAGCAAAATTATTTGTTGAAAAAGGATGAGATTCGAGAAAATAATAAGTTTAATCCAAAGTTGTAAGGCTAAGAAAGACTTGGAGGAAAAAATTGATTACACAGAAGTTCATAGAAGTTTTTTGTGTTCATTCAAACTGAAAAACGCATGGAGCTATCAACATTCTCCCAACCCCAATACAAAATCAATCCGATTGAAATTTTTTTCATTCGGAGAATCGTATGATTGGACTGTATTCACAATCATAATTCTGTTTTATTTTAGATTAACTTTTATCACGACGATTCTTAATAAATTTGACTTAAATTTCCTTATCCATCATGTTGAAAATGAAACAAAATTTCATTTTAAATATGATTGCAATGAAATTAAATTTCTAGACGTACATATATAAAGGTTTCGACCGTAACAAATTGCATTTCCTTTTCACTTTACCATATCACGGCGTTGTATTTAAAAAATCAAAAAAAAAACCTATGCACCATCATTTCAACCTAAATAAGCAACTTCTTATTAAAAACAAGGAGATATTCTTTATGTTATTTCTGCTGACCCCTCTTTACCGTCGCCGATCATGATGATGATGATCGCTTAAGATTCAGACCTTAATTTAAATAACGAAGCAATAAATAACCCTATTGCATTGCATATCTATAGCACAGAGAGTTATAACTCAAGTAATTCCCCGAGATGTGCTGGCTGCTGATGCACTATCTCAACCGGAGCTGGAGCGGAGGTGGTAGGCTATAAAGTGGTGGATGCAAGGGTATCTTAAGAAAATATTACAAATCTCACCTGGCTTTTGAATAAAATAAAAATATTAAGAAAAAAACATTTGGTTACGCATTTCATAAATGGCAATCAGGTCAGTTTAGATACTACCATCACAGCCGACCTTCTATGGCGAAATATTATGATGATGGTGACTATCATTTCCTTTGATTTCAAGCCACCAGAAGGGAGGAACGGAATTTTGGATTAATATCTGAGACGATATACGACAAGAGGAAATTGATATCATATAATTTAGATATCAGTAAATTGGATGATAAAATAAATACTGCCAGATCAAATAATTGCTAGTACATGACAGTTATAAAATCTTCTTGGCTATTTCAGCTCTTATAAGAGAATTATCTTTCTTCTGCAATGATGCTATATTCTAATTGCGAAAGAGCAGTAAGCCCTTCATATAAATTCTAATCCGTAAATATTTTTATTCTCGCAGTTTGAGGTGGCCGAGATTTACCCATATTATTCGTCGACTCAGATTCAAGGCCACGACCTTAGTATTGAAGATCAACACGCTACCCACAAGGGTACATCCTGATAAAAACAGATATAATTTACTACGAAAACATAACAGAATTATATCGCGTAAGGCCCAATCATATGATACTCTAGATGGAATGGGAAAATATGTCATTTCAAATTCTTTCGAAGAGTGAATGGAGACTTTTGTATAGGAGGTGGTAGAAGTTGAGGGGGAGGTTTGTATTTTTCATATACGACACCGAACATGGCATGCAAAATGTTTCGTGCTGAATTTAAAATTTTTAGTTTTCATTATTTTTAAAGAAATTGGACATTTGTATGGGAGGTGGCAGAGGACGCTCCACTGCTTAAGATGATTTTGAAACTGCTTATCATCATCCTTATCACCATGCTTTGATTCAATTTCAAAGTCGATAGCTCTCATGTATTTGGAGAAGAAATACTTTTCGTGAATTTATAACGATATTTGTATGGGAGGGGGTAGAAGGAGTGAAGCGGAGCTGATAATTTTTTCTAGCATTTATTCAAATTATTAAGAAACAAATTTTGTCAAAATTTTAAGTTTGTACTCTTTCTAGTTTTAATAGAAATCGATATAATGCATTTAACAAAAATTGTGAATTTGTATGGGAGGGGGTAGAAGGAGTATACGGATCGAAAAAGTATTATAATACTTTGCACAAAATTTCAAATCGATAGGTTTGATAGTTTCGAAGAAGAATAATTTAATTGAAATTTCAAAATTTCGTGAAATTTGTATGGGAGGGGTTAGAAGGAGTGAGGTGAAGTAGATATTTTTTTTTTAAATAGTTTCAATTATAAAAAAATTAATTCCAGCAAAACTTTGTCTTTTCAGGTTTACTAGTTTCAATGAAAATCGAAAATATTTATTTTTCAAAAGTGTGCATTTGTATGGGAGGGGGTAGAAGGAGTGAGGGGATCGGATCAATATTCCGTTATATTAATGATATCTGCATCATAATACTTTGACCTAAATTTAAAGCCGATAGCTTAAATAGTTTTAAAGAAAAATCAATTTCTTAAAATTTCGAATTTTAATGAAATTTGTCTGAAGGATGGGGGGGGGGTAGGGTAGAAGGAGTGGGGGAATGTAGCCTATTCACGAACTTAAAGTGAATTTTTTGCTTAAAATGATACGCAACAAATTTTAGCACAATAGCTCAAAGCTTCCGAGAGTTATGTTGTAGACAGACGTACAGACAGACAGTAACTTGGAATCGAGGTTTTTGAGCGACAACAAATATTTCTGTACCCTTGGCGGCTCTGTGATTTCTTAGCGTTATAAACGTTAAGGCGAACACAACATACTCTCAGATTTCATCTTGAGTATAAAATGCAATCATCACTAAAGAAAACCGAAATCTGAGCAAAAAGAAATGTTTGGTATTATAATACTCTAGAAAAGGGACTTGCTTCGTATCTACTCCACATATCCGTTATTATCTTTCTAAATCGACCAGAGAACTACATAAAGCTAAATGATCTCCAGCTGATCACAGTCAAAACTTTTTGAAGCGTCATAAATCAAGACACAGTACCGCAACGATCATAATCAACGATGCAATTCGTGTCTGAAGTTCATTATGCAAGTCAAAGACATTAATAAAGATATCAAATAAATCTTTAGATATTTCATGACTTCTTCTCTAGTCTGCTGTTTTCGTTTTTTCGCCTTGTTTACTGGTGTGCCCAGCATGTGGTACTTTACAGATTCTCGATAGAGTTGAAAATGCATACTGTTTAATTGTTGGCGGTTAAACAGGGACTCCGGTCGGCAATAAAATTCACTCATCATATTTATTGTTGGTTTAGCATTTTAATTCGTGAAAAAAACTCCTTTAAACACCTTCGAAACGAGCTGACTCTCTTCATGATATGGGGGCATACTTAAGGCAGCGGGTGACTTCTTATCAGCGGGATTTCTTTTCTCGATGGAAGGAAGGAAGAACGAATGCTTTTTAGGGACGGAACGTTCTTTTCCGTTTGAAAGTGAACCGCGATCGCGAGATTTTCTAGGGATTTATGTCGTGAGTAATCCCGATCTTCAAAAGAGTATAAGCGCGTGCCGACCCCCCCATTGATTAATTTGTATTCGTAATGCTAATAGGGTTAACAGTTCATTACATTATATATAAAGGTATAGATGGATCTGTAGGGTTCAGAGGAATTTTTGGAATATTTAAAACAAAATCCGGTTATGAGAATATCTAGTTTGGATTAAATTATCTCTTAAATTTTCATTTAGAATATGAAAATAAAATACTAAATTGCTAAAACTGGAGCATTCCGAAATGGGAAACTTTTAAAAATTTCATCTGAAAATTCAATGTAAATATCAAGTTGAAATTTTATCAGATTGTAGAACGATATGGCTTATGAATTTGTAAAAAAATTTTAAGTTGCACGATAAAGAAGATGGAAAGTATAAAAATCGAAAATTTTGAATAACTGTCTTAGGGGTCCGTTACAAGATGAAAATTTCGATTTTGCACGTGCATACATCCAAAAAATGTACGTTAAAGGAAAATCATTGCTAGGGTATAGCCTAGTAGGTAGTGTGTTGGTCTTGTAATGCGAAGGTCGTGAGTTAAAATCCCGGTTGGCGCAATATATAATTCCGGTACATTGCTTGCTTGCATATACCTTGGTCACCTCAATCTAAGAAAATGAAAAATTCATAGAAAGAGGATTATGCGAAGGACTAACAACCCTTCCACAATAAGTAATGAAAACTGTTAATGAACCAGAATATCAGGAGGCCAAGGTCCGATTTGGGCTGTAGCGCCATTGTAGAAGTAAAATTAACGGAAAATCATAGCTTAGATCAAAAAGTTTTATACGGAAATGAGCCCTTATCCGCGGGTGTAGCGAGTAAAACGGAAAATCGTAAACATTTTGATTGAACTTAATAAGATAAAACTTGAAAATTGGCAAAATTTACTAAAAAAAAAATATGTACATAAAACTTAGTCTAATACCTTTACGATTTCTATCCCGTTTCACAAGAAACTGTTTTTAGACGATTTTTCATAAACAGATTATTACCTACAAATCAAAATGATCGCTAAATTATGAACCAACACTTTTAAAATGATTTTAAGCCTAGAAATTTTAATATCCTCACAAAATTCCCATACAATTATTGTATCGACTAATTGAATAACTCATGCTGGCAGATATTTTGAAACAAAAAATGAAAAGTAATACGATTAGTACTTTAATATACCGCTTCAATCATGCAATTCTCTAAGTGGAAGAGAAATATTCGTGATTTTGTGAAATTTTATATGGGTAGTGGTAGAAGGGGTGACGGCATTGAACTAATTTTACTTTATCATCTTAATAGTAAAGTATTGTGATCGACTTGGAAAAAAAAATTTGCTACCCTGAAATTTGTTCCACAATTGTTATAAACCGACCCCCCTGGTCTAACGTACACAAGGTGTTTCATGTGCAATGAAAAAAAACACGCAAAAACTGAAAAATTTTGAATAAAATTTTAATGTGATGATGATGATGATGCAATAGCGCTACAGTCCATATCGAGCCTTGGCCTCCCGATAAAAATACGAAAATTTGTGAAATACATTAAAATAAAATTCCTAAAAGTACGAAATATTAACTGCTTGAATACCTTTAAAACTTCGACCACCTCACATACAAAATTATTTTTTCGATCAGTCTTAAGAAATCAATTATAACCTAACTATTAAAAGTTTTGAGGCTTCCGTGGCGTACTGGGCAGAAGGCTTACTTCACAGTCAATAGGTCGTGGGTTTGATTCTTACTCCAGGTAGTGGGATTTTTCTAAGCACGAATTTTTCAGTTGCTACTGGCATTGAAAAATGGTTCAAAGTAAAATGGGCAAACGCTGGAAAAGTGAAACAGTTCCACTTCAAGAAAGTCTGTATACTCAGTAGATGATTTCTGTTCGTTTTCTATCATTCAGTTCCCCAACATCTGCAAATATTTGTCAGTATCAGCCAGTACAACTGAAAAAATATTCCAGCTTCACCACTCGTTACGGTCGTTCTCACTCCCCTTCCCCTACATTCCCAATCCCATTCCTTCCCTCTATGACCGTGTTTGTGCATTGCGCATGAAGGCGAAATTGTCTATAACACAGGACATTCTGAAAAAAAATTTGAAATTTTCCACACAAACTTTTAAAAATATTTGAAACGAAACTGCCTCCTCCCGTACAAAAGTATGATTTCGACCAATTTTAATAAATCAACTAATAACCCACAAATGCAAAGCTACGAACTTAAAACTTTGTTCGAGCACCTTACAAGAGAAACGAAACAAAACTGTACCACAAGTTTTACGGTCTCTACCCCCTCCCATACAAATGTTTGGTTTCGTGAACGTAAAATGCAATTTTATGAAAATTCTATGCAACTTCGTCTATGAAACTGACATTCTGTACAGAGAATATTAGACGTGATTCAAGCAATCAATTAAAAAATTATCAACATCCACCCACCCTTACTATCAACCCTCCCTTCGTAAAAACCCAAACTTGCAAAAACGAATGAAATATTGATTATATATACTGGAGCTATTGATCGTTTTCGTAATTAAGTGTTAAATTGACAACTGCCCTGCCCTAAAGGGGGTTCCACTTGTGAAACGGGGTTCCACTTAGTCTTCCTTAACCACTCTAACCTGCATATTGACTTTCCATGCATCCTCAACTTGTCCCAAAAATAATAAAATTGCGCCCGATTTGTTGGTAGTTTATTTTTCACATCTTTCTAGAGTTGCTATCCAAATGTTTTATATAAAATGTAAGCTTCAACAGTGTAATATACACTATAAAAATTAGTGAATTAGATTTAGTGAAACTGTGCAGTTTGCTTCGGATGGTAGAAGGAGTGGGGAGTTCTTACTGATTTTTTCAGAAATACCTACAAACATCTTGCAATTGACATGTTTTAAATTGCAGATCTGTGCTTTCCAACAAAAACAGTTTTTTGTAGAGTTGTAAGATTACGTCATATTGTATGGGAAGGGAGCTAATCGAATAATCTTTTTCGTTCTAATAATTATAATTAAATGTAATATTTAATGCACAATTTCAGTTCGATAAATTATATACCCACTGAGAAAATTGGTTAGGTGAGCGATTCGGCCTATTAACAAACTTAACCTTACGTTATTGCCAAAAATAGGAGTTGATCCGATCAGCGCCGATCGGTCGTTAGTTATTCTGGTGCGTCGATCAAAAACGCGATCGCAATTAACTGGTAAATTAAAAAAAAACCGTTTGAGCATTTAAAACACAAGTAATTAGTTATAATAAAGCAATATTCGCAAATGGCCTTGTGATTTTAATCCTTGGCCTATATAATGTGGATCCCAATGCTACCCGATCTAGTGGTCATGGGATATTAAAAAGTGGTCACAATTTTAGGAGTGAACTATTTGAAAGCAAAATCGAGCTTAGATCTATCTTTTTCTATCAATGAAATACACGACGGTCTTAACGTTCAGTTACGCGATATATACATATATGTATATATAGTGTGACAGTGGAAGAATTCACTACGCCAAGAGCTAAAAGAGAGGGAGTGAAATCGGACATGTTATCCAACTAGATCCTGGAACAGATCTTGCGGAACTATCAAGCAAAAGAAATATTCAGCGTCAGAGGGTGAAGTGGGAACGTCCGCATAGTATGAGCGTTACGCGATGTTTGAACTACCAACTGCTTCAAACTGCAATGCAAAATATATGTGCGTCAAGTGCGTTAGCATTCGCAATCCATGGGGATGTGAGCTCAATAGATCCGAAAATGCTAAGCCAGTATGTGTGAATTGTAAGGAAGTAGAACATTCAGCGAACTACGGTGGCTGTCTCTTTTCAACGCTCAAAAGAACAAACATGAGAGCTTAAAACTTAAGTCCTAAATGAACGGAGAAAGCAGAAGAGACTTCGTTTCTCAGTCCATGAAGAACTTCAGGCAAGAAAATGAACACTTCATCAGATTTTTCTTTTTTTTTGGAAATAAAACATGTAACTACATTACTAATTCTGCGACGAATCAACGGAATTACTTGGCATTAACTTGTTGAAATCGTTAGAAAAAATAGGTATGGAATTTCGATGTATGTAAAAGAAAATTGGTTAATAAGACAATAATAAAAGCGTTTAATTCAATTCAACGGCAGTTCTTGGTTCCAATTTCTTGAGTTTTACTTATTGAGATTTCTGATCCACGTCCACGCTGCTGCTCGGTTGTCGTAAGAAGAGATTGGAAAAGAAAATGATAGTCGTGACAGTAGTTCCATGAAATCAGGGTTGTCCAAATACAATCCTACATAAATTTATTCCTTCTCAAAAAAAGTTAGTTTAGTTATGTTCAGTTCTTCCAAAATTTCTGTAACGGATAAAAATGATTAAGTTCATTGTACCTAATGTTAGATCTTTTGTATCAAAGGCCAGAAAAACAAACCTTATAGATTCGCGATGAAGCACAGTCCAGATATTCTATTAAGAAGAGAAACTCGCCTTCTTCTGAATGTAAATCTGAGTATTCAAGGCTATAAATTATTAAGGCAAGATAATTTTCAAGGAACCGCCCGCCTTCTTAAGCAAGAAATCAAAATATACACCATTGATTTTGTATCTGATCCAAAATCATCCATTGCTTCAATGATATTTGTTAAGGATGATAGAAATTATCTAAAAAATACGATTTACATATGCCCTAAAAATATATCACATAGATACGAGGGTCGTTTGATAAGTCCCTGGCCCAAGTAAGAAAAAAGCATTTTTTCCGGAAATTTTTTTTTTATTTTTCAACATAATCTCCCTGGAGGTTAATACATTTGGTCCAACGTTTCTCAAGTCCTTTCATACCGTTCAAAAAGAAATTTTTGTCACAGTCTGCAAAAAATTGGGAAACGGCGTCTTTCACCTCCTCGTTCGATGAAAATTTTTGTCCACCGAGGTGAGATTTCAATTTGGGGAACAAAAAAAAGTCACATGGGGCCAAGTCGGGCGAATAAGGTGGGTGGTCAACGATCTCATACCGCAAATCGTGTAATTTGGACATGGAAACCTTATGACCGCTCGGTACTGGACATGCTCCATCGTTGACGATTCGCGTGACACGTCAACTTAGAATGGCTGCCGAAAACAAACTGTTACCTACAGAAACCTGAAGAAATTCATGAGACCGTTCGAAAGTGCCATCTACCTAGCGACAGCAAAAACTTTTTCGTGAAACCACGTTTTGTCATTTGGGCCAGGGACTTATCAAACGACCCTCGTATGTTCTAATCATGTTGAACAAAATTAGTAATGCATGATATCGATACGATTTCGTTAATGCTGATATGAAAGCAAAACATTGGTTTTTGCCTTCGATTCAAGAAAATCCTCGGCTGAGGCGCAACGAATGATTGTTGAAACTAATGGTGAGGGTGCTTTTAGTGAATGGTTTCAACGCTATAAAATGTGTGATTTTGGCGTGGAAGACAAGGAGCGTCCCGGAGTGGTTAACACGTTTGGAGACGTGGAATTGGAGACATTGCTGGACGAAGATTCATGCCAAACGCAACAACAACTTGCAGATTCAACGAGCCATTTTACATCGTTTGAAAAGTTTGGGAATAATGAAAAAGCAAGGGAATTAGGTGCCATAGGAGTTGAAGTCAAGAAACGTCGAAAGGGGTTTTTTCACATGCGAACAGCTGTTCCAACGGTAAAAAAGAAAGGGTATTTTATATCGCATCGGTACTGAGGATGGGAAGTGGATCCATTATGATAATCTAAATTGAAAAAAATTGTGTGGATATCGCGGCCATGCATCAACATCGACCACCAACCCTAATATCCATGGCTCGAAAATCATGTTGTGTATTTGGTGAGGCCAGCTCGGCATGGTGTATTATGAGCTGCTGCAACTGGGTGAAACCATCACGGGATATCACTATCGACAACAATTGGTGCGTTTAAGCCGATCATTGAAGGACGAACGGTCACAGTACTAGGAGAGACACGACAAAGTGATTTTGCTGCACGACATCCCTCGGCCACATGTTACTCACGTTGTGAAAACCTACCTGGATACACTGAAATGGGATGTCCTATCCCATCCGCCGTATTCTTCAGACATCCAACCTTTCGACTACCATTTATTTCGATCGAAGACGCATGGTCTGGCCGAGAAGCACTTCCATTCCAATCCAAAAATTGGGTCAATTCGTGGATCGGCTCAAAAGATGAGCAGTTTTTTTCGGCGCGGAATCCGTATGCTGTCAGAAAGATGGGGAAAGTTGTAACTATTGACGAGCATTTCTTAGAACAGTAAATATTGAACCATTTTTGCACAATAAGGGCTCGAATTTTGAAAAAAAAAAACGACAGCTTTCAATTTATACTCCCAATTTATTGAAATTTCCAAATTTCATGAAATTTGTATATGAGGGGGTAAAATGAGTGGGGGGATGTGACCTGTTCACGAACTTAAAGTAACTTTTTTGCAAAAAATGACATAAAATAAATTTCAGCAAGATAGGTCAAAGCGTTCGAGAGTCATGTTCTTGACAGACGGTTACTCAAAATCGGGGTTCTTGACCGACAAAGAATATTTCTGTACCCTTGGTAACTTTGTGCGTGCATTATTTCTTAGCGTTACAAACGGCAAGGGAAACATAACATACTTTCTGATGTCATCTAGAGTATAAACAACAAGAATGTGTATTATATATATCCAGGTGCCTATGTATAACAGAATAGCCTGAATTTTAATAGAATAAATTAAGAATTAGTGTTTGATAAAGGTCTCAGCAGAGACCGAAACGTCACGAATAATAAAGCGTAACAGTGTATGTCCGGAAATCTTTTCTTTCAGGAATTAACTATTATCATATTAGTATATAAAAAAACTATACAAAGTAATTAAAAACAAAATTTGACCAAAAGGGCATTTTAGTGCCAGAGTAAAATTAGTTATAATTGATTCAATGTTTAAAATTTTAACATGTAATATACGGCAATAAATAAATTGGATTGAATTGAGTTATTGTCAAAAAATAACGTGTAGAAATTTCGGACGGACTAAGAATCGGCCGGTTTTGCAGTTATTGAGCGATAGAACACATTTCTGTCCAACCCATTTTTTTCTTCGAGCCTTATTCCTTAGCGTTACAAATTTTAGAGTAAGCTTATAAAGGTCTTAGATTTCATATAGACTATAAAAATTCGAACATCATAATGCAAGTTATGTTCTCCGGAAATTCTAAAACGCAATCTTTATTTAAGATCTACAGTATTTGAGAATTTGAGAAAAAAATTGAATTTCTGCGCAATTTCTGAAGTAATGAGCTAACGATCTATCAAGATATGTAGAAGAACATACAATTACTGCACAACTCTTAGCAACTCATCCTTAAAACCAATCATTCTGGCCAATTTCATTTCAGTCAAATGAGGTCTTACTTCTGTCTATCCATACGATTTGCACAATAAAATTTTCCCATGAAAAGCACTTAGTTCCAAGGATTCTCTCATTCGATTCCCTTCTTAAAACAAAACATCAGCAAGACAAGTTTTAATTGGATTCCTTGAGCGAAGTTTGCCTGCTCGTCGTTCGTCATCACTGTGGGATTCCATTAGAGAAACAACACGTTCGTACTGCGAATCCTTCGCTCGGATCCTATCTTTTCTTCGATTCATTTAAGCAATTAAACTCAAGAATATGGCTCGATGGTTTCATATGTTTCGCACACGATTTTGCGGCCGATTTAATGATTTGTTGCATTCACATCGGCTCTACCACCACACCGTGTCACCACTTCTACCACCCTCCATATAAACATTGACGCATTGCACCCGCGTATCATAAAAGGTACGAAGTAATCAACAAGCCACCAGCTCGCCTGGATTTGTCACCCTCATTTCAGCCGCCCCGTGTTTGATGTATTATTCGGTTGATTTAGCCGACAGGTTCCAGGCAAATAAAAGACGCTGTGTGCGCTACACATATCCTGGATGTTAGAGAGTGCAGAGAGAAAATTAAACAAATACCACAAAAAAAAGAATATCTAAACGCATAGGCTACCGTGGGTCAGATGAGATCTGTACTGTGTGGCATACAGCAGGACAAGGACATTTCCCTTAAATAAATGTTCCACATTCACCGCTAGTGTTGGCTGGTGTATAGACTATGTCTAAGGGATTTGTTTGGCAATCATCAGGATCTCGAGTTGGTTTTGTGTCCTTCAAACCGCATAAAGAAATGTTTGCCAAATTAAAGGAAAAACAAAAGAGACAAAGAAATCCGTTGATATGGTTGATATTTGCGGATCGAAAAGGATTTTGATGGTCACAATTTAACAGATGTGTTGAAGGATTAGTAAGCGAAATGTTTGCCTTTTTTGGAATGTTAAGATTTATTATTTAATGTGTTCAGAATGGAAAAGTGAGAGAAAACGTTGCGAGAATTCCATACTGGAGGATCCTTCATCTGATTAAAATGGTTATTGAATCGTGACAATTCTAGTCGCAATGTACATGCGAAAATTGTTTTCTTTGTTTTTGTGTACTATTGCATTAGTTTGGCATAAACTGTGAAAATTTTTTCAACATGTGCATTTATTTTGAATTTATTTAAAATCATCATTTGAAAAACATTTTTTTGTAACATATTGAATTGCGACTCCTTTTTATTAGTTCACCGCAAAATTTTATTTAACTACCCTTAATTCAATCAATCAAATTCGTATTAAGACCACCCATAGGGGCATAGGACAGAAAAAAATATCTTCCACAAGGCGCGATTCTGAGCATCAGTCTTAAGCTGTTGCGAGGACTCGTTTATTCCTCTGGCCTCCTACTCAACTGCTCGCTTCCATGCTACATGGTCGACCAACCCAACGTCTTCCTTGAGGATTATATCCCAGAGCCTGTTTGGCGATGTTTTGCTCTGGTTTCTTCAAAGTGTGACCGATCCACTGCCACTTCGGCCTTCGAATCTCAATGCCTATTTTAGTTTGTCCAGTTGTACTCCAAAGCTCGTCGTTGAAGATCACTTCTGGCCAGAATATTATTACAATGCGTCGGAGGAATTGGTTCATGAAAGTTTGTAGTTTCTTGACGAGCTTTATTTATACGAGCCTTAATATTCTTTTCGACTCCGCTGTCCATGTTGACAATGCTTCCGAGATAACAAAAATCTTGCACCTCTTGCACATATTGTCCATTAAGAACAATCGTTGTTCTTGCATTCGAATATGCATGTACATAGTCTTACGCACATTTATTTTCGGTTCCGCCTCTTTGCATTTAGAATGCAACGAGTGAACATTTGACTCTAAGTCCAAACTGTTATGTGCAAGCAAACACACATCATCAGCATAATTAAGGTGACTTAAGATGTTAAATAGTCTCCATTGAAGACCTGTACGTTCCCCACCTTCCAGTACAGTCTTCTAGATGTCATTTATTACCACCAGAAACAGGGCTGGTGATAATATGTAGCATTGTCTGACACCCGTTCGCACAGGAAAGCTCTTGGACAGCTCTCCTCTATGCAAGACGCTACACCTTGCACCTTCGTTGGAATCTTTTATCATAGCTATGACCTTGTCTGGAGTACTTCTCCTACGCAAAGGATTCCATATGTAATCTCGCTTAATGCTGTCGAAAGCCTTCTCGAAATCAAAAACATGAGATGTAGTGGCGAACCTATTTCGGCTGGCTACATTTACAATGGCGCTACTGCCCAAATCGGGCCTTGGCCTCCTGACTTTCAGGTTCCTTAACATATTTTATTTTATTTTTGTGGAAGGGTTGTTAGACCCTCTATCTTTGAATTTTTCATTTTCGTAGATAACAAAGGTATACCCAAGCAGGCAGTGTGGTGGAATTATGCGTCGACCGGAATTTGAACTCACGACCTTCGCATTGTAGACCAACACGCTGCACACTAGGCTAGACCTTAGCATTTCGGCTGAATGTTCCTATATTATCCGTAGGATATTTTTATGGTTGGTGCAAGACGACCTTTTACGGAATCCACCCTGGTAAGCTTCGAGAGTGTTCTCCACGACATCACTAATCCTATTGAGAATTATCTTGGTTGGTTTTCGATACGGCAGTAAGTAGACATATAAAATGCCAATTGCCAACCCTTAATTCGCTTTACACTTATTACTTCTTTGCTTACAAATTATCGATTCTGACTCTCCTTACGACTCACTCGTCAACGGGCCCAAACTAGACTGAATGTTCACCAAAAACGATCGCCTATTTATACTGCTTTCCATTCGTTCGCATCTCGTTCGCTATTTCGTTCATCGTCGGTCTTCTCTGCTGTTTCGACACTCATCGGTTATAGTCGGCCTACTTTGTTATTACGTTCATTCTAGACACCCGCCGGCCATAGTCGGCCATCTCTGTTCCACTAAATCATTCGTCCACTAATCATTCCCCTTGTCGTGTAAATCGCTGATCATTGCTTCTTTAAAGTATTTCGTCGTTAACCTGAGTCTTACGTGCCCACACATGTGGTTGTTGTTGATTTCTATTAAGTATTTCGTCGTTACCCGAATCTGCTCGACTGTAGTCGTTCGCCACCGGTCGTCTCGTAAACAGCGACATAGTGTGGGAACGTTCATGACTGCGAATTCGGAGTTATTTCGTTTTTGAAATTGATGCCCTTTGTGCGTTCCTAGATACTGAAGGAGCTTTCGACATTACTTTATATGACGCCATAATAGCGGCAGCTAGGAAAAAAGGACTTGAATTGAGCACGATAAAATGGATACATACCAAGCTAAGGAGCCGATTGACAACCGCGGATCTAGGCGAAAGCACATTGACTGTACAGACCTATAGGGGAGGAGTATTGGTCAATCCTAGTAGATGAGCTCTAACAGAACTAGGCGACGGGGTAATAGGATATGCCGATGACCTTGCTATTATCATTAGAGGCAAATATAATGTAACTTTGTCAGAAAGGCTTCAATCCGCCTTGGAAGTGATAATGAACTGGCGTCAGTCCAAGAACTTGAACATTAACCCGAGTAAGACTGAGATAGTATCAGTTCCCAATAGAAGGAAAATTTGCATAACACCTCCTTCCATAAATGAAACGTCAATACCCTTTTTAGATGAATGGCGGACTAAAAAGTTACAACAAAAAGCACAGCTTATATTACAAAAAAATTAAAATACTAGCGTGTCTTAGTATCACAGGTACAATGAAAACCTGGCCTACTGCGGCAATGGAAATATTCCTAAACATCCCTCCGATACATCTCCAAACAAAAAAGGATGCAACTAAAGGGGTGTTACGCATACAGAGGGACAACAATTACAAATCGGAAGATTTTAGAGGTAACCTCCAAATTCTAAAAAATTCGAGAATTGAGGTTCTAACCTCAACACTGTCAGACACTATACCGATAAAATTCAACTTTGAAACCCCATTCAAAGTAATAATCAGAGAACGCTACCTGAACTGTAAGTGGGATCAATCATCTGGCAGACAGATAGCTCGCGCATCATAAAGGGGACTGGAGCCGAAGTTACAGGTCCTAACGTTTCAGTTTGAAAACCTCTTGGTAGGGAAGCTACAATCTTTCAAGCCGAACTTATTGCAATGGAGCTATGTATCCAAGTGAATATTAGGAGAGCTCATTGCAACAAATCCATTTATATCTTATAGCATAGACAGGCAGTTCTCAAAGCTCTTGCATCCAACAAACACGGATCGAGGCTTGCTTGGAACTGTTTTCAAAACCTAATCATCCTGGGAAGGAGGAACAAAGTAACAGTAGTGTGGGACCGAGGACTTACTGGGATTGAGGGAAAGGAAGAAGCAAACCGCCTCGCAAAAATGGCGCAAAACAAATCTTATTGGACCAGAGCTATTCTGCGGAAAACCAAAAGAACACTTCAACCTTATGCTTAGAGAGTGGATTGTACAAGAGCATAAAATCTACTAGATTAGACTTTCAGGCTTATCAGTCTCAAAGAAATTTATCCTACCACAAAAAAACATAGTGGAGGATATTCTAAACTTCAGCAAAAGTGACATTAGTACTCTAATCGGCGTTTTGACGGGGCATAGTGGAGTAAACCACCACCTCAAAATTAGGGGCCTCGCTGAAACCGACATCAGCCGCCTCTGTCTCAGAGGCTAGGAAAGCATGTCCTATGCCACTGCGAGGCAGTAGCAAGGAAATGATTCAACTTCTAGGAAAAGGTTATTGGAGGCAATAAACGCACAATATACCAAAAAGGTCGCGGTGCTCTCAAGTGTTCCCCTAAATAAATAAATAATAATAATAGAAACTCCCATCTGAATGCACTGACGTACTAGGATGGCACTTAGCATTATCTAAGAGTAACAGCGCTGCTTTCTTAAACCAATACCATATACATATTTAAGAAATTGCCTTGCTTAAAAAATAAACTGCCAACAAATCGGGCGTAACTTTATTATTCTTGGATTATTAGTTGAGGATGCGTAGAAAACCAATATGTGGTTAGGGAAGACTAAGTGAAAGGGGGTTCTTGGCCAGGGCTGTTGTCAATTTAACGCTTAATCGCGGAAACGATCAATAGCGCTAGTACATATAATCAATATTTTATTCGTTTATTTAGGCAAGTTTTTTTTTAATTGATTACTTTCATTACATCCAGTATTCTCTGTGTAGAATGCTATTTTCCTAGACGAAGTTGCGTAGAATTTTCATAAAATTCGGTGTATTTTACATTTACGAAACCAAACTTTTGTATGGGAAGGGGTAGATAAGATAAGTGAATCGTAAAATTTGTGACTCAGTATTATTTTGTTTCTCTTGTAAGGTGCTCGTACAAAATTGCAAGTTCATTGGTTTTAATTTGTTGGTTAGTAGTTGATTTATTAAAATTGGTCGAAAGCATCCTTTTGAATGGGAAGGGTAGAATGGCAAGCGTGATTTCAAAACCTTTTAAAAGTTTTTGTGCAAAATTTTAAATTAATAGCTTTAAATAGTTAAGTGATAAGTGATTTCTTAAAAATGGTCGAAAAAATAATTTTTATATGGGAGGGAGTAGGAGCTTTGAAGTTGTTCGACCACTTAGTAATTCGTGCATTTACGAACTTTTTAAATGCATTTCTGAAATTTTCAAGTTTTTACCTTAAAATTTCATTGCGCATGAAACAACTTGTAAACGTTACACCAGGGGGGTCGGTGCATAAAAATTGTGGAATTATTATTATTTTTTTTGCATGTATGTATATCTAATAGATGTACCCACGTGCAAAATTTAAATTTTGTATCTTTGACGAGAGCCCTAAAAAAATCAATCAAAATTTTCGATATATTTTACCACCTCCCTGCCCTTACACCTCCAAACTTAAAATTTTTACCAAATTAAAGACTATGTAGTTCTACAATCTGACAATTTTTTTGATTTGATATCTATACTCAATTTTGAGAAATAACGGTTTGAAATTTTGGAAAGTGCTCCGTCGAAATTCTCCCCATTTCCCCCTACTACTATTATGACCAAAATTTATATTTTTCTTGTATTTCGCTAGTATAGCTTAATATATATGTTTCACGTTTCAATTACATAGCTTAAGAAATAGTTGAGATATTTATTTTCAAGTATTTTTCTTTGCACTCTCTGACCCTCGCTCTTACAATAATTATTCTACCTCTAAGGTGATTCTGATGGATCTGTATGCCACCGTAATGGTTCCAATATATTTTTTTTTTTTTACATTTTTAGGCTAATTTAGTCATGAAACGAGAAAAACCAAAATCTCAGGAGAGCAATTTTTTTTTCTTTGTCGATCACAATTATAAAGTAATTTGCGAATTCGCATTAAAAGTTTGATCTGATGA
This sequence comes from Chorisops tibialis, assembly GCA_963669355.1. Taxonomy (NCBI): domain Eukaryota; kingdom Metazoa; phylum Arthropoda; class Insecta; order Diptera; family Stratiomyidae; genus Chorisops; species Chorisops tibialis. Next base: position 160,552,464 of record OY770263.1, on the reverse strand, counting down.
CAAGTTGTTTTGAAACCAAAACATGAATTATGTATACTTAAATAATTCAAAACGCATTCTATAAGTTTATAGAAAATTTAAGGAGATAAAAGACTGTAAGAAGATGAAATTTATACAAATAAAACCTAAAAACCATAACAGAAAAGTTATACTAATGTAGGTAAATTTTTAGTGAAGTTGCGCTTATTGAATCAACATTAGCAAGAAATTAAGTGTAAAATCGAAGAGTTGGATAAATCGAGAGTTGCGTAAAGCGAGATCATACTGTATTTTAACAAAGAATTTCAGTTTAGATATCATGTGCGCAACAATGGAATCCTACTATTTTATTATTCTTAACTATTATCAAATATATTAGTTAAATTGTTTTTAATAACATTCCACCGATAGTTTCCATACTATTCAAATTTATTGGTAAAATTTTTGAAAAATGTTTGAATTCGGAAATTACTTAAGCAAATGTTTAAGCTGGCTCCGCATACAATATATGCGGGCATGCCTATATCTAAGGTCATAAATCATTTTAAGGAAAACAAAAAACGAAAATCATCTTTACCCTTAACGATCGAAAACCTCAATAATGACATCCTTGCGATATATATGAACTCGACTAATTGCCACTTGAAGAAATCAACAAATCGCTTAAAAAACCGCAACAATAAACGATTGAAAACTAACCAAAGCGGTATATTAAGGTATTAAAGACACTAAAAATCTCGGAAATCAAGCGAAACTTATTGTGGGTGTTGAAGATGCAGTTTTACAGAAAGATCGTGGAAAAATTTACGCGATTCGTTGGCCGCATCTATAGATATGATACACAACTCAAATGCAGACATATGTGATTATAATTATTATCTTTGAGGGGATCATATCTTTTTGAGAGCGGAAAAAGTTGGTGGTATGTTTCGTATGATACGGCTACGATGATATAACGCGATAGATACGTGAATTGCCGTCTCCGCGCAGAATGTAAGTAAGTGATGTCGATCGACGAAACACGCTGCTTTTGTTCGTGTCCAGCACCACGGAAAAAGAGTTAAAGATTATTTTGAGGTTTGAGGATCATCTAAATTAGAGGGTCCCGCAACCGGACAGTCATTCTTTTTGCCCACATAGGAAATGATTATATGTTATAGAGCGCTATGCTGCATTTCAGGAATAAGACGAAAAAAAAACAATAAGATGTATCTTTATGAAAAGTATATGAAAAAAACAGCGACTAAAATAGTTCATCATAAGGTACTTGCGCGCGGTATTGACCCAAGTTTATATGATTAATAGAGGTCGTGGTGTTTAGTTTATCATTATATCTCTCGTGTATCTTTGATCTTAAAGATCGCGTTAGGTTTTTTTTTGCTTTTTCTTCTTTGAGTCGAAGTCGTCTTGTTAATCGTTTTTTAAGAAGAATGAAATTTTTCTTGTAATATCGGTCGAGGTTTGCACGAGATCGAGCGGGGCGGTAGGCGCCAATATCAAAAAGGTGAGGGTCATGTTAAAAACGATGTCGTTTACACCTATCAATTACATGTTTTTTTTTTATAGTTTGTAATATATCATAGCTATAGCTATTGATGGATTCGTTTGATGAATGATGAGGTCATTTTGGAATTCTTCTATGGTGAATAGTTTTTGTAGAATATAACAGAAATAAACTACCAACAAGTCGAGCGCAACTTTATTATTCTTGGGACAAGCTGAAAATGCGTGGAAAGTCAATATGCAGGTTAGAATGGTTCCGGAAGACTAAGTGAAAGGAGATTCTTGGGCAGGGCTATTGTCAATTTAACACTTAATTGAAGATACTATCAATAGCTCCAGTACATATAATCAATATTTCATTCGTTTATTTATGCAAGTTTGGGTTTTTATGTTGTTTTTATGGGTGGTGTGGGTTGTTTTATGGGTGGATGTTAATATTTTTTGAATTGATTGCTTGAATCACGTCCAATATTATCTGTACAGAATTTCAGTTTCATAAACGATGTTGCATAGACTTTTCATAAAATTCGGTGTATTTCACGAAACCAAAAATTTATATGGTAGGGGGTAGAGGAGGTAAAGGAACCGTAAAATTTGTGACACACTTTTATTTCTTTTCTTTTGTAAGGTGCACGTAAAAAATCTCAAGTTCGTAACTTTTAATTTGTTGGTTATTAGTTGATTTATTGAAATTGGTGGAAATCATTGTATGGCAGAGAGTAGAAGGGCAAGCGCGATCTCAAAATGTTTGACACAATATCATTTCAACTTTTCTTAAAAGTTCTTGTGCAAAATTTCAAATTGATAACTTTAAATAGTTAGATGATAATTGATTTCTTATAAATGGTCGAACAAATTATTTTGTAAGGGAGGGGATAGCAGAATTAAAGGTATTCGACGAATTAATATTTCATGCTTTTAAGTATTCTTTTTAAATGCATATTTCATTCAAAAATTTTCAGTTTATGTGTTTTTTTCATTGCACATGAAACACCTCATCGGTACATAACAATTGTGGAACAAATTATTATTTTTTCTCTATGCATATCAAATAGATATATACGTACAAAATTTAAACTTTGTATCTTTCACTAGAGCCTTAAAAAATCACTCAAAATTTTCGACATTTTTGCTTAAAACCTCCCTCTCCTTAGACCGCCCAACTTAACATTTTTATTAAAATTGAAAACTATATAGTTCTACAATCTGACGAATTTTTGATTTGATATCTGAACTCCGTTTTGAGGTTTAATATTTAAATTTCATATTTTTCTTGTATTTTTCTAGTATAGCTTAATATATGTTTTAAGTTTCAAGTACATTGTTTAAGAGATAATTGAGATATTGATTTTTAAGTGATTTTCTTTGCACTCTCTCCTGACACTCCCCCTTACAATAATTGGCCTCCCTCTAAGTTGATTCTAATGGATCTGTATGCTACCTTAATGGTCCCAAAATATAAATTTTTTATTGTCAGTAATTACGAAGATTTAATCATTTGAAAAAAAAAATCGGCTCACAATTTATTTTTAGCCCCCCCCCCTTTTTTTTCCGAAGCCAATGAATAATAAAATTTAATTATTATAAAAGCTTTTCATACAACTCTCTATATATCTATGCTGATTTTCAGCTTCCTATCTGGATTCGTAGTGGAGATATTAGAAAGTGTAGTTTTTGACTCTTTCTCTCTCTCCGACTCCCTCTTCCACCTGACACTCCCCAAAATTTAGATAATGGAACTCACTTACCCAATAAATAATCCATCCATAACGAAGGCGGTGGAAAGCGAAAATGGTGAAAATTTTGAGTGATTTTTTTATGCCTCTGGTAAATGATACAAAGTTTAAATTTTGCACGTCGACTCATCTATTTAATGTACACAGAAAAAAATAATAATTTTTTCCAAAATTGTTATGCACCGAAGTGCCGGTCTAACGTGCACAAGGTGTTTCATGTGCAATGAAAAAAACACATAAACTGAAAATTTTTGAATGAAATTTTTAGGTAGAAACTTGAAAATTTGCGAAATGCATTGGATCATGAGCTTATCACCCATAATCTTAAGACCTAAATGATACAAGAAACGGATACATCAACTCGGATACGGACTGATTCTACGGTAACGACTTTTGGTATTCAAAAACGGACTATGATTGGCTTCTGGAACGTTCGAACATTGAATGACGGGGGAAGAGCTGGGGTTACTCGGTCCTTGCACCGCCAATCAGTGATCGACCGTGAAATGGAGCACTATAACATCCAAATCTTGGGCTTGAGCGAGGTCAGGTGGACAGGATCAGGAGAAGAACGAACCCCTAGCGGAAACACTATTCTGTACATTGGCCCTGAAAGTGAAGCCAGAAATGGCGTGGCGTTCGCCCTTACGCCGAGAGCAAGAAACAGTCTCATTAGCTGGGAACCAATCTCGGATAGGATTATCGTCATCAGGCTCAGGACCAGTGTCAGAAACGTCACAATTCTGCAGTGCTACGCACCAACTAATACCGCAACATCTGGTGACAAAGAGGAGTTTTATAGCCAACTGAGTGCCACCTTCGAACGTGTTCCAAGAGGTGATGTTATTATCATCTCGTGAGATATGAACGCCCAGGTTGGATCAGACAACACTGGACTAGAACACGTCACGGGGAGGCATGGTGACCCTTGGGTCGACGCGTCACGACCTTGGATTAAGAGACCCGAAAACGGCGAATTATTTGTGGAGTTGTGTAGTACTCGGCAAATGGCCATCGGAGGGATCCTTTTTCCACACAAGAGTCATCATAAAACATCTTGCGTTTTCTCTGATGGTGTTACTCAGAACCATATCGACCATTTGGCTATAAGTCGCCGATGGAGAAGATGTCTCCTCGATGTGCGAGCGAAACGTGGAGCTGACTTGGGGAGCGATCACCACTTGATGGTTGCCTGCTTGAGATTGTGTACAACAGCTATCCGACGACCACAAATTCTTCAAATGAAGCGCAAGCTTAATGTGGATAAACTCAGAGATCCCAACAAAAAACGCGAATACACCACTATTCTACGCGAAAAGTCATCCACATTGGGTGAAAATGAAATGCCCACACTGGACGCCAATTCGAAGGCAACCAAAAACACTTTTCTAACTAGTGCTGAAGAATCTGTGGAATATGTGCAAAGCGGTGAGAAACCCTGGATGTCGCAGGACACATGGGACAAGGTTGGCAATCGGAAAAAAGCCAAATTGGCAATCATCTCTCAACCCGATGTCAACCAACGAACGCCCGACTTGAGGCAGAACTACCGCGATGCTCATATACAGCTTAAAAAGGCTGTTAGACGCGACAAGAGAAAGGCCATTGAAGATCTGGCAAACAAGGCAGAATCTGCGGCTTACCTTGGGGGATACGGGTTCACTATTAAAATCATGAAACAGTTGACGAACAGGAATTTCACCGCCAACTACTTGGTGAGAGATGTCAACGGAACGGAATATGAGAGAACACCAGTTGCGACGATGGAAGGAATACTTCTCTGATATTTTAAACATCTTGTCAGATGAAGATATTCCGGAAACAGAACAACTTCCAAACATCCAACCGCAACAATCCTCTATTAGGGACGATCCCCCAGATAAGGAAGAGATAGTTTCCGCCATTCGGTCAATGGCGGGAAGAAAAGCTCCAGGTATAGACGGACTACCAACCGAACTCCTCAAAGCGGACCCGGAAATAACAGCCGATATACTCCTCCCACTCTTCACTAAGGTGTGGAATGATGGAAGATATCCGACTGAATGGAAGGAGGGCGTCATTGTGAAAATTCTAAAGAAGGGCGACCTTCGGGATTGTGGCAATAGGCGTGGTATATGTCTACTTACTGCCGTATCAAAAATTATGGCTAAGGTAATTCTTGTGATGTTGTCGAGAGCACTCTCGAAGTTTATCAGGCTGGATTTCGTAAAGGGTCGTCTTGTACCGACCATACAAAAACCCTACGGATAATATTAGAGCAGTCAGCCGAAATGGGTTCGCCACTACATCTCATGTTTGTGGACTTCGAGAAGGCTTTCGACAGCGTTAAGCGAGATTACATTTAGAATGCTTTGCGTAGGAGAGGTATTCCAGATAAGGTCATAGCTATGATTAAAGACTCCTACGAAGATGCAAGGTGTCGCGTCTTGCATAGAGGAGAGCTGTCCGAGAGCTTCCCTGTGCAAACGGGTGTCAGACAAGACTGCATATTATCAGCAGCCCTGTTTCTGGTGGTAATAAATGACATCTAGAAGACTGTACTGGAAGGTGGGGAACGTACAGGTCTTCAATGGAGACTATTTAACATCTTAAATCACCTTGATTATGCTGATGACGTGTGTTTGCTTTCACATAACCGTTCGGACTTAGAGTCAAATGTTCGCTCGTTGCATTCAAAACGCAAAGAAGCGGGACTGAAAATAAATGTGCGTAAAACCAAGTACATGCACATAGGTTCAAACGCAAGCACACCGATTGTTCGTAACGGACAGGATGTGGAAGAGGTGCAAGATTTTTGCTATCTTGGAAGCATTGTCAGCATGGACGGCGGAGTCGAAAAGGATGTTGAGGCTCGGCTAAATAAAGCTCGTCAGGCCTTCGGTATCCTTTCCCCTTTCTGGAGATTAAGGGAGATCTCCCTTCGCACAAAGCTGCGAGTTTTTGACGCATGCGTCAAATCCGTGTTGTTATATGGTTGTACTACGTGGAAAGTGACCGCTCGACTTACCAAGAAACTACAGACTTTCGTAAACCAATGCCTCCGGCGCATTTTAGGAATATTCTGGCCAGAAGTAATCTCCAACGACGAACTTTGGAGTACAACTGGCCAGACTAAAATAGGTATTGAGATTCAACGGCGAAAGTGGCAGTGGATCGGTCATACTTTGAGGAAACCAGAGCGAAACATCGCAAAACAGGCTCTGGATTATAACCCTCAAGGAAGGCGTCGGGTTGGACGACCATGTACCACATGGAAGCGAGCAGTTGAGCAGGAGGCCAGAGGAATAAACAAGTCCTGGCAACAGCTTAAAGCCGATGCTCAGGATCGCGCCTTGTAGAAGAGAGTTGTTTCTGTCCTATGCCCCTATAGGGGGTCTTAACAGGAATTTGATTTAAAAAAATCCCTAAATATACGAAATACTAACTGGTCGAAAACCTTTAAAATTTCTACGCCCTCCTATACAAAATTATTTTTTCGACCATTCTTAAGAAATCAATTATCACCTAAATATTAAACGCTACCAGTTTGTAATATTGCACAAGAACTAACAAAAATAGTTGAAATAAAATTACGTTAAAAGTTTTGAGATCGCACTTGCCCTTCTACCCCCTCCCACACAAAAGTATGATTTCGACCAATTTCATTAAATCAACTAATAACTAACAAATTAAAAGCTACAAACTTAAATTTTTGTACAAGCACCTAACAAGAGAAAAGAAATAAGACTGAATCCCATACAAATGTTTGGTTTCGTGAATTTAAAATACACCGAATCTAATGAAAATTCTATGCAACTTCGTCTATGCAACTGACATTCTATACAAAAAATATTGGATTTGGTTCAAGCAATCAATTAAAAAACTATTAACATCCACCCACTCTTACTATCACCTCCCTCAAAAAAACTCAAACTTGCATAAATAAACGAATGAAATATTGATTATAAGTACTGGAGCTTTTGAACGTTTCCACAAAGTGTTAAATTGACAATTGCCCTGCCCAAGAACCCCCTTTCACTTAGTCTTCCCTAACCTCTCCAACCTGCATATTGACTTTCCACACATCGACAACTTGTCCCAAGAATAATAAAGTTTCGCCCGACTTGTTGGCAGTTTATCTTGTATTGCAGCTATTTTTCATAGCTGAAACAGTGGTGGTCTAAGCTAATTTGATTGGTCGGAATCATACTTTTGTATGTGATGGGGTAGAAGGGCCGGCGCGATTTCAAAACTTTTTAGAATTTCGTTTCAACTATTTTTAAAAGTTTTTGTGCAAAAATTTCAAATTAATAGCTTTTAATAGTTAGGTGATAATTGATTTCTAATTGGGGAAATTGTAAACGTCATTCGCGATCGTAAATTGGCGGGATTCTTTAGATCCGCAGATAGATCGCGGACGAAAAAATATTTTAATTAATTTAAATTAATTTAAGGAAAAAAGTATTAAGTGTTTTGTTGTTGTTGTTGCGTTTGTTGTTGTTTTTGGTTTCGGTTTGGCGGGGGAGAGAAAATTTTGAAATTTTAATATGAAAAAGGCGATGAAACTTTAGGAATTGGGGTAAGTAGGGTTTTGTTTTTGGTTTTGTTAATGGGATTTTTGGGAATAGGACAAATTGATGTATACAGGGTGTTTGGTACTCCGTGCATAACTTTGTAAGGGGTTATTTATGGATATATTTTGAGCAAAAAATTGTTCTACGGAGATGGTCAATTTTCAATATCCACGGAGATACAGGGTGATCAAGAAAAATCCTTCGGACCTGTACCCTCACTCACTCAAAACGCTATATCTTGAAAACTAATAATCACAATTCAAAGTTTTATAGCTTGTTTTTTAGGGAATCAAATTACCTTTCATTTGCTGTAATAGTCCTTATTGTAACTGTATCCAATTCTGAGATATTTGCTTCAGAACACAAATTTTTGACACTTTGACCCTCAAAATTCTAGGATCAATGTAGTTTTTCTCTAAAAAACCCATTATAAAAATGTCATTTTAATGTTGTTTTCTTATGTGCCATATTCTTGCCTACAAAAGATGCATACACTTGCATTGCATAAGTTTTATAGTTTAGAAAAAATTATCATTCCAATAATGTAGCACTTTTGTCAAAAAAGCAAGAATAGGTTGATCCGCTTGAACTAAAAGAACTTAAGAATGGTTTTTATAGTTTATTTCAAATTTCCTTAATTACAACAAATGTTCAAAATGGCCACCTTCATTTTGAATGCACGCTAAAGCTCGTTTTGCCAGTGTTCTCTTTGTGTTCATACTCCTCAACTGCTGCCTTACTTCTGTTGCTGCCGCATCGATTCTGGTGTTTAGATCCTGCAACGTTACTACTTCCGTTGCATAGACAAGGTCCTTCATCCGTCCCTATACAAAGAAATCCATAATAGTTAAATCAGGGGATCTTGCAGGCCAGTGTATCGGTCCATTTCTACCGATCCAGCGATTGCTTTAATTGGAATTTAACCAATCTCTGATCTGTCGGCCGTAATGAGCTGGAGCACCATCGTGTTGGTAAAACATGGAAGCCAATCGTTGCAGTGGCATATCATCCAATAACTCCTGTAGATCATTTGTCAAAAACTGCAAGTAGTTGGAACTATTTAGAGTAGGCGGATGCCTAATAGGACCAATAAAATCGTTGCCAATCACACCTGCCCATAAATTGACACTGAATCTGTGCTGAAATGATGCCTCTCTTCTTGTATGTGGATTGCTCTCAGCCCATGTGTGCAAGTTGTGGAAGTTTGTGATACCGTCCCTGGTGAATTGGGACTCATCAGTCCAAAGAATGTTGTTCATAAAATTCTCGTCACCTAGTTGTCGTTCAAGGAGCCAATTGCAAAACTCCATCCTTTTGGGCAAATCAATGGGTACCAGCTCCTGCACTGGTGTGTGGTGGTAGGAATGCAACCGCTCTGCTTTGAGGGCACTCCAAACTTTCCACGTAGAGACGTTTAACTGCAATGCCAAGGACAGCGTCGTTGTGTTGAAACTCATTTTAATTTAATTCATTTCCTCGATAATTTAAATACTACCTTAAGGACATTCATCGATAATTTAAATAGTAATTAAAGGACACAAAGAATATTTCAGTTTAACAACATTTCAGGTAATTTTTTTAGAACGAGGGTTGGTTTATGGCATATTTTATTTTTAGGCCATATGTATTTTCGCTTATTACCTGGAAAACGGGAAAACCTAAGTCATAAGTATGTACGCATCTTTTGTAGGCAATAATATGGCACATAAAACAACAACATTAAAATGACATTTTTATAATGCGTTTTTTTGAGAAAAACTACATTGATCACAGAATTTTGAGGGTCAAAGTATCAAAAATTTGTGGTCTGAAGCAAATACCTCAGGATTGGGTACAGGTACTATACGGACTATTACACCAAATGAAAGGTAATTTGATTCCCTAAAAAAAAAGCTATAACACTTTGAAATGCAATTATTAGTTTTTAAGATATATCGTTTTGAGTGAGTGAGGGTACAGGTCCGAAACACTTTTCTTGATCACCCTGTATCTCCCTGGATATTGAAAATTGACCATCTCCGTAGAACAATTTTTTGCTCAAAATATATCCAGGAATAACCCCTTACAAGGTTATGCACGGAGTACCAAACACCCTGTATAGGGTAGATTGAGTAAGAGATGGAAAATAAAAATAAAAATAGAAATAGAAATAAAAATGGGATTTTAAAAACATAGAGTAGAAGATAATTTAATAGGCTCATTTTATATAATTATTAGAATAGTAGTGAGAGGGAAATATAGCTAGGAACTTAGAAAAAGGCTTCTGATGAGGGCTAGTGGTGATGCCCGAAACCGGTAAAGCCAACCAATTAATCATAAAAAGTCCTACAAGTGGTGGTGCAGGCAACTGCAACCACACTTATAGGATAGTAGGGAATGGTAGGAATGTTAGTTAATTTTTCAAATTAGTTAAGAAATAACAGAATGATGAGATAGGATGAACATCGGGGAAAATTTTATTAAGAAATTTTAAAAAATTCACCTTCGGATTACATGGATTAATTATTATATATTACTTAAATTATATTGCTTTGAATTAAATTATATTACTTTATATATATTTCGCTTAAATTGATTTAGGTTGGGAATATGGGATCGTAGGGACGGGGAGTGTATGGTAAGTGAAAAATAGTAAGTTTGGAAAACTTAAAATGTCTGCAACGGAGATGAAGAATCTCGCAACAGAGGACCTATCCCTTGAAAATGACTACCTGATTATTCGTAAAAATAAAAATAAATTCTTTGATACTTTAAATATCCGCTAGGCATCCTATGTCTGATATTGATCAGAGATGCGAATTGATACAACCCTAAGGAAGTCTGATTCCAAAATTATTTTCGTATCAGCATACTCTGAAAATTAGGATTTAGAATTATAGTGAAAGAATTTAGAGAGCCAGTGAAATCGATTGGCACACCTTCTTCATAATAAATTCGGATTAAAAATCAAAAACATAAAAGTGTGGTTTAGGGATGTTAGATAAATAAAGATGTAAATTTGAGGCCCCTCATTGCCGACACCCTATAATGAGGAAAATCTCGACGCAGAGGTTACGAGTGCGAAAAAACGTGTTGCTCACGTCACTATTTATAGGATGACTGACGGAGTACCCAAATATGGCGCTCAAACCTTACTTTGACGTTAACGAGAAGGTTTGAGAGTAGCATCTTGCTGTGCCTGATGAATATGCCTCCGGGAGGAAGGTATTTAAAAACAAAATTTCATGATTTCTTATAAATGATCGAAAAAAAAATATTGTGTGGGAGGGGGTACAAGTTTTGAAGGTTCGGCCAGTTAATATTTCACACTTTTTAGGATTTTTTTTAACGCATTTCGCAAACTTTCAAGATTCTACCTTAAAATTTCATTCAAAAACTTTCAGCTTATGTATTGTTTTCATTGCGCATTTCCAAAATTTTGGAAAGTGCACCAATTTTGAAATGCACCCCATTTTCTCCCACTACTCTTGTTTCCAAATGTTATATTTTTGCCGTATTTCGCTAGTAAATCCTAATATATGTACCAAGTTTGAATTACATAACTTAAGAGATAGTCGAGATAATCAATTTCTAAGTGTTTTCCTTTGCACTCCTCCTGACCCTCCCTCTTACAATAATTAGCCTCTCTCTAAGCTGATTCTGATGGATATGTATGCCACCTTAATGATACCAATATATAAATTTTTATGGTAAGTAACTACGAAGATATTGTACTACGTGGAAAGTGACCGTTCGACTTACCAAGAAACTACAGACTTTCGTGAACCAATGTCTCCGACGCTTTTTAGTAATATTCTGGCCAGAAGTGATCTCCAACGACGAACTTTGGAGTACAACTCGCCAGACTAAAATAGGTATTGAGATTCAACGGCGGAAGTGGCAGTGGATCGGTCATACTTTGAGGAAATCCGAGCGAAACATCGCCAAACTGGTTCTGGATTATAATCCTCAAGGAAGACGACGGGTTGGTCGAAACGACCAGTTGAGCAGGAGGCCAGAGGAATAAACAAGTCCTGGCGATAGCTTAAGGCCGATGCTCAGGATCACTCCTTGTGGAAGAGAGTTGTTTCTGTCCTATGCCCTATAGGGGGTCTTAACAGGAATTTGATTAATTGATTGAACTACGAAGATATAATGATTTAAATAAAAAATTCGGCCGACCAATAGTTTTTAGCCCCCGCCCCCCCTTTTCGGATTCCAATGGATAAAGAAATTAAATTATTTTTAAAGCTTGTCTCACAAACTCCTTTTTTTATGTTGATTTTCAGCTTTCTAGCTAGAACCCAAAAATAAACTTTCTATCGTGAAGGGTTTGGGAGTTAATGTGCGCTGAGCGTACACGCACGGCGTATGGCAGACAGCGAACAGACAGACGGATTTTTTTTTGCATTTTTAGGCTATTTTTGCCATGAAACGCGAAAAAACAAAATTTCAGGGAAGCAAATTTTTTCCAAGTCGTTCACAATACTTTATTATTAAAATAATAAAGTAAAACCAAATTTTATTTTTTTAATACTGAGCTACATTATTTATCGAAAATTAATAATTTTACTTTATTATTCTAATAAAAAAGTATTGTGATCGACACAGTAAAAAAAATTGCTACCCTGAAATTTATTTTTTCGCGTTTCATGACTCAATTTGCCTAAAAATGCAAAAAAATTCGTCCCGCCGTACGCCGTACATATGGACTCATATCTCCGAGACCGGTAAAGGTAGAATGTTCGGTTTTGGGTAGATTGTAGATTTGGTAAGTGAGCTCCACTATCTAAATTTTGGGGGGTGTCAGATGGAAGGGAGAAGCGGAGGGAGGGAAGGAGTCAAAAACTTCACTTGCTAATATCTCCACCATGAATGCAGATAAAAAGCTGAAAATTAGCAGAGGTACGAAGAGGATTTTGGGAAAAAACTCTAAAAATAATTTAATTTTTTTATCCAATGGCGTCCGAAAAGGGGGGGCTAAAAACAAATTTTCGGCCAAATTTTTTTTTTTTCTTCAAATGATTATACAGGGTGTTTGGTACTCCGTGCATAACCTTGTAAAGGGTTATTCCTGGATATATTTTGAGCAAAAAATTGTTCTACGGAGATGGTCAATTTTGAATATCCACGGAGATACAGGGTGATCAAGACCTGTACCCTCACTCACTCAAAACGCTATATCTTGAAAACTAATAATCACAATTCAAAGTGTTATAGCTTGTTTTTTAGGGAATCAAATTACCTTTCATTTGCTGTAATAGTCCGCATTGTTACTGTATCCAATTCTGAGATATTTGCTTCAGAACACAAATTTTTGACACTTTGACCCTCAAAATTCTTGGATCAATGTAGTTTTTCTCTAAAAAACCCATTATAAAAATGTCATTTTAATGTTGTTTTCTTATGTGCCATATTATTGCCTACAAAAGATGCATACACTTGCATTGCATAAGTTTTATAGTTTAGAAGAAATTATCATTCCAATAATGTAGCACTTTTGTCAAAAAAGCAAGAATAGGTTGATCAACACTCTCCGCTTGAACTAAAAGAACTTAAGAATGGTTTTTATGGTTTATTTCAATTTTCCTGAATTACAATAAATGTTCAAAATGGCTCCCTTCATTTTGAATGCACGCTAAAGCTCGTTTTGCCAGTGTTCTCTTTGTGTTCATACTCCTCAACTGCTGCCTTACTTCTGTTGCTGCCGCATCGATTCTGGTGTTTAGATCCTGACGTTACTACTTCCGTTGCGTAGACAAGGTCCTTCATCCGTCCCCATATAAAGAAATCCATAATAGTTAAGTCAGGAGATCTTGCAGGCCAGTGTATCGGTCCATTTCTACCGATCCAGCGATTGCTATAATTGGAATTTAACCAATCTCTGATTTGTCGGCCGTAATGAGCTGGAGCACCATCGTGTTGGTAAAACATGGAAGCCAATCGTTTGCTGTGGCACATCATCCAATAACTCTTGTAGATCATTTGTCAAAAAATTCAAGTAATTGGAACTATTTAGGGTAGGCGGAAGCCTAATAGGACCAATAAAATCGTTGCCAATCACACCTGCCCATAAATAGACACTGAATCTGTGCTGAAATGATGCCTCTCTTCTTGTATGTGGATTGCTCTCAGCCCATGTGTGTAAGTTGTGGAAGTTTGTGATACCGTCCCTGGTGAATTGGGACTCATCAGTCCAAAGAATGTTGTTCATAAAATTCTCGTCACTTAGTTGTCGTTCAAGGAGCCAATTGCAAAACTCCATCCTTTTGGGCAAATCAATGGGTACCAGCTCCTGCACTGGTGTGTGGTGGTAGGAATGCAACCGCTCTGCTTTGGGGACACTCCAAACTTTCCACGTAGAGACGTTTAACTGCAATGCCAAGCGTCGGACAGCGTCGTTGTGTTGAAACTCATTTTAATTTAATTCATTTCCTCGATAATTTAAATAGTACTTAAAGGACATTCATCGATAATTTAAATAGTAATTAAAGGACACAAAGTATATTTCAGTTTAACAACATTTCAGGTAGTTTTTTTTGAACGAGGGTTGGTTTATGGCATATTTTATTTTTAAGCCATATGTATTTTCGCTTATTACCTGGAAAACGGGAAAACCTAAGTCATAAGTATGTATGCATCTTTTGTAGGCAATAATATGACACATAAAACAACAACATTAAAATGACATTTTTATAATGCGTTTTTTTGAGAAAAACTACATTGATCACAGAATTTTGAGGGTCAAAGTATCAAAAATTTGTGGTCTGAAGCAAATACCTCAGGATTGGGTACATGTACAATACGGACTATTACACCAAATGAAAGGTAATTTGATTCCCTAAAAAAAAAGCTATAACACTTTGAAATGCAATTATTAGTTTTTAAGATATATCGTTTTGAGTGAGTGAGGGTACAGGTCCGAAACACTTTTCTTGATCACCCTGTATCTCCCTGGATATTGAAAATTGACCATCTCCGTAGAACAATTTGTTGCTCAAAATATATCCAGGAATAACCCCTTACAAGGTTATGCACGGAGTACCAAACACCCTGTATAGGGTAGATTGAGTAAGAGATGGAAAATAAAAATAAAAATAGAAATAGAAATAAAAATGGGATTTTAAAAACATAGAGTAGAAGATAATTTAATAGGCTCATTTTATATAATTATTAGAATAGTAGTGAGAGGGAAATATAGCTAGGAACTTAGAAAAAGGCTTCTGATGAGGGCTAGTGGTGATGCCCGAAACCGGTAAAGCCAACCAATTAATCATAAAAAGTCCTACAAGTGGTGGTGCAGGCAACTGCAACCACACTTATAGGATAGTAGGGAATGGTAGGAATGTTAGTTAATTTTTCAAATTAGTTAAGAAATAACAGAATGATGAGATAGGATGAACATCGGGGAAAATTTTATTAAGAAATTTTAAAAAATTCACCTTCGGATTACATGGATTAATTATTATATATTACTTAAATTATATTGCTTTGAATTAAATTATATTACTTTATATATATTTCGCTTAAATTGATTTAGGTTGGGAATATGGGATCGTAGGGACGGGGAGTGTATGGTAAGTGAAAAATAGTAAGTTTGGAAAACTTAAAATGTCTGCAACGGAGATGAAGAATCTCGCAACAGAGGACCTATCCCTTGAAAATGACTACCTGATTATTCGTAAAAATAAAAATAAATTCTTTGATACTTTAAATATCCGCTAGGCATCCTATGTCTGATATTGATCAGAGATGCGAATTGATACAACCCTAAAGAAGTCTGATTCCAAAATTATTTTCGTATCAGCATACTCTGAAAATTAGGATTTAGAATAATAGTGAAAGAATTTAGAGAGCCAGTGAAATCGATTGGCACACCTTCTTCATAATAAATTCGGATTAAAAATCAAAAACATAAAAGTGTGGTTTAGGGATGTTAGATAAATAAAGATGTAAATTTGAGGCCCCTCATTGCCGACACCCTATAATGAGGAAAATCTCGACGCAGAGGTTACGAGTGCGAAAAAACGTGTTGCTCACGTCACTATTTATAGGATGACTGACGGAGTACCCAACTATGGCGCTCAAACCTTACTTTGACGTTAGCGAGAAGGTTTGAGAGTAGCATCTTGCTGTGCCTGATGAATATGCCTCGGGGAGGAAGGTATTTAAAAACAAAATTTCATGATTTCTTATAAATGATCGAAAAAAAAATATTGTGTGGGAGGGGGTACAAGTTTTGAAGGTTCGGCCAGTTAATATTTCAGACTTTTTATGATTTTTTTTAACGCATTTCGCAAACTTTCAAGATTCTACCTTAAAATTTCATTCAAAAACTTTCAGCTTATATATTGTTTTCATTGCGCATTTGCATAATTTTGGAAAGTGCACCAATTTTGAAATGCACCCCATTTTCTCCCACTACTCTTGTTTCCAAATGTTATATTTTTGCCGTATTTCGCTAGTAAATCCTAATATATGTACCAAGCTTGAATTACATAACTTAAGAGATAGTCGAGATAATCAATTTCTAAGTGTTTTCCTTTGCACTCCTCCTGACCCTCCCTCTTACAATAATTAGCCTCTCTCTCTAAGCTGATTCTGATGGATATGTATGCCACCTTGATGGTACCAATATATAAATTTTTATGGTAAGTAACTACGAAGATATTGTACTACGTGGAAAGTGACCGTTCGACTTACCAAGAAACTACAGACTTTCGTGAACCAATGTCTCCCACGCTTTTTAGTAATATTCTGGCCAGAAGTGATCTCCAACGACGAACTTTGGAGTACAACTCGCCAAACTAAAATAGGTATTGAGATTTAACGGCAGAAGTGGCAGTAGATCGGTCATACTTTGAGGAAATCAGAGCTAAACATCGCCGAACAGGCTCTGGATTATAATCCTCAAGGAATACGACGGGTTGGTCGAAGCGACCAGTTGAGCAGGAGGCCAGAGGAATAAACAAGTCCTGGCAGCAGCTTAAGGCCGATGCTCAGGATCGCTCCTTGTGGAAGAGAGTTGTTTCTGTCCTATGCCCTATAGGGGGTCTGAACAGGAATTTGATTAATTGATTGAACTACGAAGATATAATGATTTAAATAAAAAATTCGGCCGACAAATAGTTTTTAGCCCCCGCCCCTCCTTTTCGGATCCCAATGGATAAAGAAATTAAATTATTTTTAAAGCTTGTCTCACAAACCCCTTTTTTTATGTTGATTTTCAGCTTCCTAGCTAGAACCATGGTAAGCCTCCAAAAATAAACTTTCTATCGTTAAGGGTTTGGGAGTTAATGTGCGCTGAGCGTACACGCACGGCGTATGGCGGACAGCGAACAGACAGACGGATTTTTTTTTTCATTTTTAGGCTATTTTTGTCATGAAACGCGAAAAACCAAAATTTCAGGGAAGGAAAATTTTTTTATTATTTTTTATTATTTATTATTTATTATTAAAATAATAAATTAAAGCCAAATGTTATTTTTTGAATACTGAACTACTTTATTTATCGAAAATTAATAATTTTACTTTATTATTCTAATAATAAAGTATTGTGACACAGAAAAAAAAATTGCTACCCTGAAATTTATTTTTTCGCGTTTCATGACTCGATTTGCCTAAAAATGCAAAAAAATCCGTCCCGCCGTACGCCGTACATATGGACTCATATCTCCGAGACCGTTAAAGGTAGAATGTTCGATTTTGGATAGATTGTTGATTCAGTAAGTGAGCTCCACTATCTAAATTTTGGCGGGTGTCAGGTGGAAGGGGGAAGCGGAGGGAGGGAAAGAGTCAAAAACTTCACTTGCTAATATCTCCACCATGAACGCAGATGAAAAGCTGAAAATTAGCAGAGGTATGAAGAGGATTTTGGGAAAAAGCTCTAAAAATAAGGGGGAGGGAGGTGGAAGGCAAAAATTATGAAAATGTTGAGTAATTTTTTTAGGACTCTGGTAAAAGATAGAAAGTTTAAATTTTGGACGTGGATACATCTATTTAATGTACATAGAAAAAAAATAACAATTTGTTCCAAAATTGTTGTTCACCGAAGTGGGGATCTAACGTGCACAAGGTGTTTCATGTGTAATGAGAAAAATACATAAACTGAAAATGTTTGAATGAAATTTTAAGGTAGAAACTTGAAAATTTGTTAAATGCACTTAAAAAAAATTCCTAAGAGTTTGAAATATTAACTGGTCGAATATCTTTAAAACTTCTACCTCCTCCCATACAAAATTATTTTTCCGACCATTTTTAAGAAATCAATTATCACCTAACTATAGCTATCAATTTGAAATTTGTCATAAAAACTAACAAAAATAATTGAAATGAAATTACGTTAAAAGTTTTGAAATCGCGCTACCTCCTCCCATACAAAAGTATGATTTCGACCAATTTCATTAAATCAACTTATAACCAACAAATTAAAAGCTGCGAACTTGAAATTTTGTACGAGCACACTACAAGAGAAAGGAAATAAAATCACGACAGAAATTTTACGATTTCACTACCTCCTCTACCCCCTTCCATACAAATGTTTGGTTTCGTGAATGTAAAATTCACAGAATCTTATGAAAATTCTATGCAACTTCGTCTATGGAACTGACATTCTATACAGAGAATATTGGACGTGATTCAAGCAATCAATTAAAAAACTATTAACATCCACCCACTCTTACTATCACGCCTCACCTCTCCCCTCATAAAAACTCAAACTTGCATAAATAAACGAATGAAATATTGATTATAAGTACTGGAGCTTTTGAACGTTTCCACAAAGTGTTAAATTGACAATTGCCCTGCCCAAGAACCCCCTTTCACTTAGTCTTCCCTAACCACTCTAACATGCATATTGACTTTCCACGCATCCGCAACTTGTCCCAAGAATAATAAAGTTTCGCCCGACTTGTTGGCAATTTGTTTCTTAAAAATTTGCACCTAACATGAACTTACCAAAAACAAAAGTGCCGGTACAATGAAATTAAATTTATTGTTGGAAATATGGGCGGTAGTTTCCTATTGGAGTAATTGATAATATTCCATTTTTCGTACTAAAATTAAAGGATTGTATCGATGGTGTAGCGCGAAAGTTGCCATTCTGCATGTTGCGATCAAATATGATTGATATGAGATAGGCGCTTTTTGTGCTACACCATCGATTTCAACATCATTTGCATTAGTTATTATTTTTGGTCTTTCTTTTTGTACTAAACGATGCTAAAGGCTTTTGCTCAAGCCTTCACTTAACATATTTTGAATGAACAAAAACTCAACAATACTCAAAATATGATATTAGAAAATTTACCAAATGCTTATTTCAACGAAAGATTTTCAGACTTCACACTATTAAGGATTATTAAACGTGTATCTAGAATGCTTCCGATCAATAACGGAAAATATATGTGCTCATAAATCCGGAAACGCTTTTTGATTTTTCTCTCTGAGAAAAAAAAAAACTGTATGCAAGCTGTGACCAAGAAAATAGCTTCGTCGTACTTATAGCTATCAAACAATTTAACTAATTTCTTTTTATGTCATTAATTGGTGGTTTAATGCCATACGTTGAAATGGAGCGGAAAATCTCTGACTTCAACTGTTCGGTACAGTGTGGCCAATTTAAACATTTGTGTGATTTACCTGGTCTAGATGAATATTTTCGGAATGTGAATGAAGTGTAGTTTTTTTCACTTAAGCCATTTTTCATTTTCCATTTTCCATTTTCCTTCTCTTGTGTACTTGCAGAATTCATACCGGAAGCTTTTAATATGAAAAGAGTCAATTTATCATCGCTTGGAAATACAAGCATTCAGAATGCATTGCGTTTGCATACTCACAATACATTCAGCATACATTCCGAATGCATTCCGAATACATTCTCAATAGAAGTTGGATGCACGTATACCAAACGATGACAAATTGCCACCCAAGCAAACCAGACATGGTCCTTGCAAATGTAAATATTGCAAATGCATTCAGAATTCATCCATCGGGTATTCTGGTATTCATAGAATGGATTATTGGATACCGAGTAAATTTGAAGAATTACCATAAAACTTATAAGGCGGAAAAAAAAATAAATTGTTGATTTAACATCTTTTACTAACTTTTTAACTATAAGGAAAAAATATTTTTATTTTATTTTTAATATTAACATTAATTTTTGCGGGTATAAATGGACTGCTGATGAAAATCATGGCACCTCCTTGTCGACATCATCGCTCACCAAAATTTATCCAATCCGCAAAAATAAAAAAGAATATTCGTGTTTTTTTTATACTAGTTCGTTTATAGTAACCATACATTTATTGGGAGATGATAGAAGAGTAAGGGTAATCGTATAATTTTTGATGCAGTTTTTATACTCTAGATGAAATTTGCCACAAAGTTTGTAACGCTAGAAAATAAAATTGAATGAAACAGAAGGTCATATTATCACTCAAAAATCACAAAACCGTGTGTCCGTCCGTCGGTCTGTCCGTCCGTGTCCTCTCTAGCTCAAGAACGCGTTGAGCTAGGAAGTTCAAATTTTGTACACGGTCTGATATTGTGGCATTTCAATACCATAGTTTTCTCCCAAATTTTTGTTCTTTGGTTTATTGAGCACTCGTTAGTTAATACTTTTAACAAAAACAAATTTTATGATGAAATACGAAACTTCATTTATTTTATCAAACTAATTGGCGAATAGAAAATCTACTTCCATAAATCTCTAATCAAATCTTCGAAACAAAATACCTGATTTTTTACTGAAATCGATATCAAACCTGTTCCATAAATATCCTTCCCTAATTCGAATCATTTCGACTATAATAACCATCAATCCAGCGTGAATAATTAGCCTATTACTTGATTCCATTATCTGCACCGACGCCCACTTATATATCAGTTCCGTGTTTCCCTTTACCACATAATGGAAGATGGGAATCAAATCCTTGAAATTTTGTAAGATGCTATGAAGGCAGGTCCTCATACAAGGGCATCACTACACAAAAAGCCACTATACCTTAAGATCTATGATGTTTAAATCATTTGACAGGCACAGCATGAAACGTGACCTCAGCCTAAGGATGTATGTCCATTCCAGGAGGAACGGAGGTGGAGATGGAGGCTCACTTTTAATATCGTGTGTTTTATCAGTAAATGTGGCACGTGACTATGTTTATCATAACATCCGCGATATGAAGCGAGGGTATAAAAAGTATGTTCATTTTTTGTTTGCCGCATTCTAAGCGCATAATGAAGTTCTCAGTATTTTGGATTATCGTATGGTGGTTTATATGAAGTATCTTTAGATGGTATAGTGTATCGTGTGGACCACGATGGTGATATTCTTAAAGGGCGGATCTTTTCTCGTTCTCGACAGGCAAAACAAGCTTAAAAAATGAACGGATACATTACCGATGGTCACGTGTGTATTGTTTGTTCGCATACTCTTGATTAATTTAATGTGCGAGTAGAACGTGGATCATCTTAATTTGCCTCAAGTAGGTACTTCATATCGTTGGATGTGAATAAGGTGCGTTCGATCTTGTTTATTTTGGAACCTGAAGAATAGAGGAAATTTAATATAAAATTGATTTTAATAGACAATGTCTTACAATAACTCTGCGATTGGTTTGCGTATGAAAATACGCCCTAATCGAAATTGTTAACATATTTAGTTCTTGTTGCGTTTTCTATTGGTCAACACATACGTCATTGGTTCGTATGCAGGCTAACATTATTACTAATTTTAATAACAATTGTTATATTAAACTGGGAAAACATTAAAAAGAATTTTAGTTGTTTATAGCTAATTTTAGGTGCTTATAGCTCAAACTCCACGTCCACACTGCAGCGAATATTGACGAAACACTTGGCTCCACAAAATTCAATGGACTCAAGAAGGCGGACAACCCACAGCGCCGTACGTTCTTTGGCATATATGAATGATGATTATGATTTTGTAAAAAACTGTTTGTGGCCGAAGATGGAGTATATGGACACGGGTAATCTCTAGTTTCAAAAGCAAGTTGCCATACAAGAGTTTAAAGAATAGAGTTATTGTGCATGAAGTTTCCTGATCGCGTTATTTCGCATTTTGAAGACACCACCAAGGTCTTGCGATTTAACACCGATAGACTTCTTGCTTTGAAGTTATGTTAAGAGTAAGATCTACGATAACCTTCCGCAAACAATTCCAACTATCAAAACGAATATTGAAGCCGCCATCGCCAAAATAGAGCCCCAATTTTGGGAAAGAGTGATCGAAAATCTCGAGAAAAGGATGAAAGTATGCAAGCAAAGCCGAGTAGACGACAGAACGTCGTTCATGAAGACTAAAAAGAGAGTGGGAGATAAAACTGAGCCCTGAGATACGCCGGAATCAATAAAAAAGGGTGTAGAAGTTACTCCGCCTAGTACGACTCGAATAGAGCGCTCGGAGAGGAAACTCTCAATCCATTGAAGAAACGAAGTGTTAAAACTCAAGGCCTTTAGCTTGGCTAAGAGGCATTTGTGCCAAACTCTGTCAAACGCTTTGGCGATGTCAAGAGCAAGAAATTGACTAACACCAAATTTGTGGATGCAGCAATCCAACGCTCGGTAATATAGATCAGGAGATCGCCTGTAGAGTGACCCCAGCGAAATCCATATTGGCAAGAAAGTTGGCTATCCTGCGATTGACAGTTTCCATTACCTTTGAGAGCACTGAGGTAATAGCTATGGGGCGGTAATTAGCGGGGTTCGTCTTACTTCCTTTCTTTGGAATTGGCTGAACATTTGCGACCTTTCAGATCTTAGGAAAGCACCCTGAAGAGTATGAAAGATGGTAGAGATTACGAAGAGGTTAAACTAGCACTAGAGGTTAAACTAGCACAACTAACATGCGCAGTTCTTAAGGACAATAGGGGGGGATGCCATCTGGCTCAGCAGACTTGTAAATATTGAGCTCCTACAGGATCTTGAAAATAACCCAAGTTCGAAAACAAAGTGGTGGCAGCGCAAAACCAGAGTCCGGTAAGTACCGAGGAACCTAGTTCGACTGTGGAAGCTTCGAGTTTCTGGCGAAGTTAGCTGCCAAAAAGTTTGCTTTTTCAACAGGATCAACAACGATTCGGTCCCCATCAAGAAGAGGAGGTGTTGAAGAATGATGAAATTCTGGTTAACCGATTTCACAAACGACGAGAAAGATCTTGAGTTCTTAGGATTCTCAATGATCTTAAGTCGACGTTTCCAATCATATTCGAATTTAACTCGCTTAAGAATTTTATTGCAGCCATTTTTTGCCACTTTCAATGAGTCCCTGGTTTCTACCATCGGATTATTGCGAAAGGCGAGAAAAGACTGTTTTTTTTTGGCTCTAATTGCTTCGAGGCACTCATTGTTGAACCATGAATCAATTGCAGGACTAATCTTTTTAAGATTGCATGGAATAAAAAGCTTTAAGCCTTTTATAATTGTCTCAGTCACAAGTTGCGAGATGGTATCACAATTTCCGGGCTCAAAACACAGCCTCCAATCAAAGACGAGGGAAAATGAATTAAGATCTTCCCAATTGGCTTTCCTATAGTGCCATACCAGTTTACGTGGTGTCTTTGTAATCGGTGGATTCGGTGCTGTGATAAGAAACTGTGCCCGAATCATAAAATGGTCAGATGTTCCTACTGGAGCCAATAATGAGACCTCATACTTTAATGGTTGGGTGGTTAAAAACAGTTCAAGTAAATTTGAAGACTGGCCTGCAATGTCATGTAGACGACTGGGGTTGTCTACCAACTGTACTAAACCGTTGATAGATGAAGACCTCAGCATCATGATCCGTCTGATCCATATGCGTGGAATGTTTAAGCCAGGCACCGTTATGAACATTGAAATCGCTCACGACAATGATCTCAGCGTCAGGTTGTGCAGCACACATATGTATATAGCTTGAATAGCGGTTGATAGCTTATCAAGTTCTATAGTGGTATTTGCTGTACTAATTGCCGGACTTCTATAAACATAGCAGAGATAAATGATGTGCTTTTGGACATTTATTTTTATCCAGTTGAAGTTGAATTCTAGATTGGAGCATGTTTCCAAATGCGGAACTAACTGAAAAGCGACATCATCGCGGATGTAAATAGCGATACCCCGCTGGCGAAAAAAAGTAGGTAAAAGACGATAATTAGGTATGGCATAAAACTGCTCACTTTCTGGCAATACTTTACTTTCGCTCAGTGCAAGTACATCCGGTCTTAGTGTTTGTGTGTGGATGTATAGCGAGAGGTAAGCAGATTCCAACCTTCGAACATTTGCTTGATCAATTACGAAATTGACCATTGCAAAAAACAGTGATTCTGGAAAATTGTTCGTGGTAGAAATGAAAGAAGGGACGACAATTTTAGCATAAATAGAAATGCAGTGAAATAAGCGCTTTTAACTTAAACAATATAAAAATTAAAAGTAAAAAGAGAAAAACAAAAAAAACAGCCAATAGCAAGATCGAAAGTAAAGTACATAAAAATAAAAAAACAGACAATCTCTAATACGGGTAATAACAACAACAATAAATAAACAAACAACAACCGCGAATCGTAATCCACACGAGCACCACGTCCGAGTCAGGAACTAGGCCCTTAACACAGACAACGGTACTCGCTAGATTACGACTCGTTAGCCGGCAACCATAAGCTTATCTGAGATAAGCGCAATGAAATTGCCACTGTGCGATAACTTCGAGTGAAAAAAAACGCGCACATTAGTTAAAACGGTTATTTTGTTTTGACGCGTTTTTCGATTTCCATTTTTTTTTTTTTGCAAACTCCGGGGCGTTTTGATTCTAAATTCACCGGCACTTTGAGATATTGTATGGCCGAAAAAACTCAACGCGCTTTGCTGTTTGTTCCCGCACTTGAACAGAAGAAGAACCTCTTGAAAATCGATTCAATAACAAGCGGCCAAGCTTGCGCGTCGAGCCTTTCACCAGGAAAGTTGAAACCAGACTAGAATATATTACTTTTATAATGATTGCATCTACGGTATAAAAATTACTTAAGTCCTCCCCTTCCTTCCACCACCTCCCATACAAACTGCACTTTTTCATGAAATACTCTAAACCAATTTACTCTTCTTCTTCTATAATGGCGCTACAGCCCAAATCGGACCTTGGCCTCCTGACATTCAGGTTCCTTAACCTTTTTCTTACTTATTGTGGAAGGGTTGTTAGCCCTTCGCACAACCCTCAATCTACGAATTTTTCATTTTCGTCACTAGCCACTAGGCTACAAACTAGCTACCAATTTACTCAGTGTGTATAAAATTTATCAAGCTGAAATTGTGCACTTAATATTTATTTAGAATTATTAGTAAGGCCAAGAAAAATTAGATTATTGGCTACTACTACCCCCTCCCGTACAATCTGACACAACTTTACAAAAAGTGGATTTACCTGAAAAGTATGAATGCTACTGATCTACAATTTAAAACATATCAAAAGCATGATGTTTATAGTTATCGTTATAACTCGTCCCTTTTTTTACCACCTCCCATACAATGTGCACAATTTCACTAAATTCAATATACTAATTTTCTCAGTACCTATTCAATTTTTGAATCCTAAATTTTGTACAAAACATTTTGATAGCAGCTTTAACCTGATAAGAAAAAATTAGTTCAATGTCGTCAACCCTTGTATCACTTCGCCTACAAAATTTATTGAAATCAAAAGATTTCACTTTCATCTAGAGTATCGCACGACTGGACTTTACGCCCAATCGTAGTCCTGTTATGAGTTTTTTCATCCAGATTATAAATTAAGTTCTCTGGTTATACTCTAGATGAAATCTGAGAGTATTATAAGTTTGTTCTAAGGTTTGTAACGCTAAGAAATAAGGCTTGGAGAAAAAAATGAATGATACAGAAGTTAATATTATCACTCAGAAATTTCAAAACCGGATGTCCGTCTGTCCGTCCGTCCGTCTGTCCGTCCGTCCGTCCGTCCGTCTGTTCGGTCTCTAGCTTGAGAACGCGTTGAGCTTGATTATTCAAATTTTGTACACGTCGTTTTTTACAAAAAAGTAAGGTCAAGTTCGTGAACGGGCCCAATCGCTCCACCGCTTCTACCTCCTCCCATACAAAATGACACAAATGCGCAATTTGACAATAAACGGATTTGCTCAAAAAGTATAAAAGCTAGTGGCCTGAAATTTGGAATACATTAGTTTTATAATAATATCAATCTACCGTATAATTATGCGTGTCCTCCCCCTCCTTCTGCCACGTCCCATACAAACTGTCTCGTCTCGTCGCAGAGCTACAGCCCCTTTCGGGCCTTGGCTTCCCGTAGCCGAAGTCTCCAGCGATCTCGGTCTAGTGACCGTGTCCTCCAATTTTGAAATCCGAGCCGCGATGAACAGTCTTCGTCAACAGAGTCGGACCAGCGTTTCCTGGGTTTTCCCACTGGCCTCCGGCCCTCCGTTTTTCCCTCGAATACCTTTTTAGGTATTCGAGTTTCGTCCATTCTTTGTACATGGCCAGCCCATTGCAGCTTCCGCAGTCTGATGATAGTGGAAACCTCCGGTTCGTCAAATATATCATACAGCTCACTGTTGTATCTAGTTCGCCATCGGTCACCATCACGTTTCGCTCCAATTATTCGTCTCAGGACCCGTCTTTTGAAAGCGTTCAACATATTTGCGGATGCTTGTGTAAGGGTCCATGTTTCGCATCCGTAGCAAAGCACAGGTCTTACTATTGATTTGTAGACTTGGAGTTTGGTCTTCCTGTGTACGCAGCTGACCTTAAAAATAGCTAAGACTGAATAATACGTTTTATTTGCGAGCTGGATTCGTCTTTTTATTTCGTTCGTTTCATTTCCACTCTTTGCCAATTTTGTGCCTAAATATATGAATTCGTCCACATTTTCCAAATTATATTCGTCAATTGTAATGTTTTGTCTATTGGGGGTCCTTTTCCTTGTTTGTGTCATTATTTTCGTTTTTGTTTCATTGATTTTCAGGCCAACTTCTTTTGCTGCTTGATCGAGGCTTAGTAGAATTTCTTTTGCGGATGTGAAAGAGCGTGATAATATGTTGATATCGTCCGCATAACCCACTATCTGGCTGGATTTATAAAGCAGCGTACCTCTTGTGTCAACGGGTAACTTTCTGATGACGTATTCTAAAGCTAGGTTAAAAAGCAGAGGGGCCAGCCCATCACCCTGTTTTAGTCCGATATTTGTGTCAAAGGCATCAGTTAGTTGGTTGTTGACTCTGCCTTGTGATGTTGTTGATGTCATCGTCATTTTGGTCAGTCGGACTAGTTTTGCTGGGATGCCAAAATGCAGCATTATTTTGTACAGTACGTTTCGATCAATACTGTCGTATGCTTGTTTAAAGTCCACAAAAACCTGGTGAACGTCGATGTTGAATTCCCAGCATTTTTCAAGCACTTGCTTGACCGTAAAAAGTTGATCAGTCGTTGATCGACCAGCTCTAAAACCGCCTTGGTACTCCCCAATCACATTGTCAGCGTAAATTTTAATCTTATTTTCTAATATTTTTGTCAGTATCTTGTATGCCGTGCAAAGTAGTGAGATACCTCTGTAGTTTTCGCACTGCAGTTTGTCTCCCTTTTTGTGGATAGGGAAAATAATGCATTGGCACCACTCCTCCGGTATTTGCTCCTGATTCCAGATGTACTGAATCACCTTATGGATGACATTTCGGGTGCAGCTTTCACTATATTTAATTAATTCCTCTGGAATTTCGTCGATGCCCGGCGCTTTATTGCTTTTCTGGCTTCTGATGGCAAATTCGACTTATTCCAACGTTGGAGGTTCCAGTGGGCATTCGTTGGAGGTTTGGAGACCTATCAACTCCGATGTTCGGGAGCCGTCTGCGGGATTAAGGAGTTCTTTAAAGTATGACGCCCATCTTTCCTTTATCTGACTATCCTCGGCCATGATAGTGCCATTTCTGTCTTTACAGAGGGTTGTCTTAGGCTGATATCCACGTCTTAGGCTTTTCACTACTTTGTAGGCTTGTCTTGTTTTATTACTTGCAAGATTGTCATCGATATTTCTCAATTGGTCGTCATAATATTTTCTTTTCTTACATCTAATGACCTTATTTGCTACTCGTCGGAGATTTTCGTATTTTTCTCTCTTCGTTCTGGTATTCCTTTCGAGAAACTGTCTGTACGCCTGATTTTTCTTATCTAACGCATCTTGGCATTCGTCGTCGAACCAGTCATTTCTTTTGCGCCGAGCTTCATACCCAACCACTTGTTCCGCAACGGTCTTTATGGTTGCCTTTATATCCATCCAAACTTGGTTCACAGGCTTCGGTATGTCATCCTGCAGAATCGGAGTGAGCTCTCTTTCAAGTGCTGCTGCGTAATTTTCCGCAACTGACGCCGTTTGGAGCTTTTCGATGTCGAGCTTACGAAGAGGGCTGGTCTTTGTTTGATACGCCTTTGACATACGACATCGATATTTGGATTTGACCAAGTAGTGGTCCGAGTCACAATTTGCTCCTCTGAATGTTCGAACGTCATTGATGCTGGAGGCCCATTTCCGCTATATAAGGACATGGTCTATTTGGTTAAAGGTATTGCCATCTGGTTATACCCATGTTCTTTTATGGATGCGTCGATGTGGGAAGCATGTCGAACTTATAACTATGTCTCTGCTGCATGCAAAGTCTATCAGGCGCTGGCCGTTGTCATTACTTTCGTCGTGGAGGTTATGCCCTCCAGTTGTTCCACGATGAGTCTCTTCGTTCCCGACCTTAGCGTTGAGATCGCCAAGTATTATTTTAACGTCGTTTGAGGGCAATGAGTCGAATAGCCTTTCAAGGCTCGTATAAAAGGCATCTTTCGTTTCCTCATCTTTTTCTTTCGTCGGGGCATGTACATTTATTAGCCATATTTTGAAGAATTTCGCTTTGATGCGGGTCGCACACATCCGTTCGTTAATTCGCTTGAAGTCGATGACGTGTGATTTGAACTCCCTATCCACAATAATGGTGACTCCAAATTCACGGCTTCCTGAGGGCTTCCCGCTTTTAAAAATTGTGTGCGATCTCATGTCATGAATCTCGCTACCAGTCCATTTCGTTTCCTGGACTGCCAACACATTTAATTTGTACTGACTGGCCTGTTGTAATAATTCTTTAACAGCACCAGGTTTGTTTAATGATCTGATATTTCAGGATCCAAAAGCATAGTCCGATGTACGTTTGCGCTTGTCCAATCCTATCCGAGGCTTCGTCTTGGGTTCCAAAACAATGAAGATTTTTTTACGGTGACAGGGGAGTTAACCCTTCGCCCAAACTCCGCTCTGGAGAAGTGGTTATTATTGTTGTTTCCGTTATCAGGCGCGGAAAACTCGCCTTCACCCTCCTACGTTAGCAAATCTCAAGTGAGAGTTCCCAGCGGCCACCACGAGGAGGTGTAGGAAGGATTCGGTAGCAGAGCTGACGATGTTCTTACAGTAGGCTTTTCTCGGCTTTTAATACTTTATTGGAAACCAGTAAACCAATGCAGACCCGAGACATTTTACTACCATTTGACAACCCTTACAAACTGTACTTGTCATGAATTACTCTAAGCCAATTTACTCAGTGCGTATAAAATTTAGCGAGCTGAAATTGTGCGCCAAATATTTATTTAAAATTGTTAGTAAGGTGAAAAAAAATTAGACGATTAGCTTCACCCCTTCTACCCTCTCCCATACAAAATGACACAATTTCGCAATTCGACAATAAATGGATTTGCTCGAAAAGTATAAAAGCTATTAGTCTGAATTTCGGGATATATTACTTCCGTAATGATTTCAATATACAGTATAAAATTATTTGCGTCCTCCCTCTCCTTCCACCCCCTCCCATACAAACTTCACTTTTTCATGAAATGCTCTAAGCCGACTTTCTCAGAACATATAACATTTATCGAGCTCACATTTTGTAATAAATACTTATTTAGTATTATCACTAAGATCAGAAAAAAATATTTGATTACCTTCACCCCCTCCCATACACTATGAAACTGTTTCACAACTTCACAAGAAATTTATTTTCTTGAAAAGTATGAATGCTACTAGTCTAAAATTTAAAAGATGTCAATTTTATGATATTGTTATGAATCTGGCAACTTCCCGAATGTACCAGAACAAATCCCCCAACATGTAAAAAGCTATAAAGAAAGTCCCCGAACGTTCTAGACACACACACACCCGGCAACATGCACGATCGCAACTTCTAGAACTGGGCAAAAATTGTATATAAACACGAAGCTCTCAGACCAGCGTCAGTTAGTTCAGCAACTTCTGCGAGAGAACTTGAACCGATACCAGAACGCGATAACAGTGGTGCCGTATAGTAAAAGTGTAAACTAAATTAAAAGTGCGAATTAAAGTGAAACGTGCGAATAAATAAAATT
The DNA here is from genome assembly GCA_963669355.1 of Chorisops tibialis. Taxonomy (NCBI): domain Eukaryota; kingdom Metazoa; phylum Arthropoda; class Insecta; order Diptera; family Stratiomyidae; genus Chorisops; species Chorisops tibialis. Next base: position 160,522,310 of record OY770263.1, on the reverse strand, counting down.
ATCCATTGTTTTAAACGAATTGAGTTTTCTTTGAAATCTGGCGAATCCCCTAGTTCGCAACAATTGGTTTCAGAAGAGTGGGATTTCAAGGATAAATTCGGGTTAAAAATCGCGAGTGAAATTAAAATTCTCGAACGGATAATTTTGTGAGAGCGGAAAAGTGAAACTAAAATTCTCGAACGGACAGTGAGAATTTTGTGAAATCGAATATTCTCGAGTGCTCTAGTGAACAGTGACTTTAATTAGCGAAGTAAAATCGCGGAACTAAAATTCTCGAACGAGCAGTGAGAATTTTGTGAAATCAAATATTCTTGAATGCTTTAGTGAGCAGTGACTTTAATTAGTGGAGAAAATTTAAGTGAATTCGGATCGCGGAAAAACTTGAAATAATCGGTAGTGAAAATGCCGCGTTATTTAAAGGACTTAAAATTAGCGGAGCTGAAGGAAGAGCTCAGTAGACGCGAGTTACCTACGACAGGGAGCAAGTCTGAACTTGTCAGCCGAGATCGAGACACTCCAGGCTGAGGGTGAGGATGCAGATAGTTTCGAGTTCCAAATCAAAGAAGCTCGTGGAGATGAGTGCTCTGGTACATCGGATGCTCTAACACAGTTAATGCAACAAATGATGAACAAATTAGAGCAACAATCATTGGACATTAAACAACAATCTGCGGACATGAATCAGAAATTTGAACAACAATCGGTGGACATTAAACAACAATCAGCGGACATTAATCAGAAATTAGACCAGACCTCAAAGGACCTTAACCAAAAATTGGAGCTGCAAAATAATAAAATAGACACCATGGGTAAGGCCATAGAAGAAAACGTTGAGAAGAAACTTCAAATCTTCGAAGAACAAATTACGGAAAAGACATCCGGAATTGCAGAAGAAGTCGAACGCCTAAAAAGAGACTTCGATAACGTGAAGGCGACTGGCGTCATCAAGACAGAACATGTTGCGCACAAGGGTCTCAAGGCTCCAATCTTCGATGGACAAACACCGTGGGCTATTTATAAGACCCAATTTGAGGCCGCCGCAAGAAACAACCATTGGAATGATCTGGAACGGGGAACAGCTCTTATATTGGCGCTAAGAGGTCCACCAGCAGAGGTTCTTCAAACGATTCCGCAGGAGCAACAACAAGATTTTTCAACGTTAGTCCAGATATTGGATCTTCATTATGGCAGTGACCACATGCGAGAGATCTACAAAACGCAACTGTACAACCGAACTCAAAAGAATGGTGAAACACTTCAAGAGCTGGCACGCGATATTGAACGACTCACACTATTATCGCTGCCTAATGCGCAAACAGAGCAACGAAACGATACAGCTGTTTTCGCATTTAACAATGCTGTACAGGACAGAGAGCTACAACAGGCGTTAAAACTGGCAGGTAAGAAAACAATTGGCGAAGCCTTAGTATATGGGCTGACGTTCGAAGCTGCCAAGCAAAGCTCGCGGAGTAACTATCGAGTTCGAGAAATAGTAGAAGAATGTGTGTGCCAAAAAGCCGAGTACACCAAGCGGAGCGAAGGATCTGGTGCTCCCCGATGCTGGAATTGTGGACAGGCAGGACACTTAAGACGCGACTGCCGCAAACCCAGAAAAGCGATCAACTACTGTTCCGGCTGCGCTGCTAAACAAAGAGGAAGAAGAGGCGAACCGTCACGAGAGCACGCTTCGCCTAATGACAGTCCGGGAAACGAGTAAAGGCCAACTTCATGGGGCAGAAGTTGGCTGGTAGAATCGACGCCCTCGGAACCATCATCGCAGTTTCTCCACTACATCGTTGTGAAAACGACTTATGTATGAGTGGTCGAGTCGGCAAATTAAACTGCATCATAACAGTCGACACAGGCGCAACACGGTCAGTGCTAAGATCTGACCTCGTAGATCGTACTTGGCTTCACAACACCAAGAAGTACGCACTTCACACTGCTACAGGAGAAACTACAACGGTCCATGGAGAAATCGCTCGTGACATACAGCTTGGGGATTTGACCTTCTCGCATGTATTCGTGGTAGCTGACATTACCGATGAGTGTATCCTTGGAATGGATTTTCTGAAACCACACGGTATCCAGCTGGACTTAGGACAACGAATAATGAAGTGGCGGAATATCGAAATCCCGATGGAAATAGCATCCTCCAACATAACAAAGTTGCGAGTTATACTGTGCGAAGATGCGGATATACCAAAGTCATCAGAAAATGTTATTTGGGCAGAGCTTGATGGTGATCCCGGGAACAACCGATTCTACCTCATAGAACCGGAAACGACACCTGCATTACGAAATCTAATACTAGGAAAAACGCTAGTAAAAAGGAATGAGAAGATGATGGTACCAATAAGAGTCCTGAACGTTGCGGACAGCACTACCAGCGTAAAGAAAGGAGATGTTATTGGCAGATGTGAACCAATATCGGCGGTGACGAGTATCGACAAGGCAGAACCACATGACGTACCCTCTAAAAATAAGCCAAGAAGGAAGGACAATGTAACATCAACACTTCTTCAGTCAAGCAACCTTAGAGGAGAACAACACAAGCAAGCAGTAGATCTAATCGAAGGATTCAGCGACGTCTTTTCCACCGGTGATGACGACTATGGCAGAACAAACTTAGTGAAACATCGTATAGATACCGGAAGTGCTACACCGATACGTCAACCTCCAAGAAGAGTACCATTAGCGAAACAAGGAGAAGTCAATTCAATGGTCAAAACTATGGAGCATCAGGGAATCATCGAAGAATCAAAGAGCCCGTGGATATCGCCAGTAGTGCTGGTAAAGAAGAAGGACGGCAGTACCCGTTTTTGCGTGGACTACAGGCGACTGAATGATGTTACGAAAAAGGATAGCTATCCACTACCTAGAATCGACGATATCATGGACACCCTGACCGATGCTAAATGGTTCTCAACGTTGGATCTGAAGAGTGGTTACTGGCAGGTGGAGATAGATGAAAAAGACAGAGAGAAAACAGCATTCTCTGTCGGCAGTGGACTGTGGCAGTTCATCGTAATGCCATTTGGCCTGTGCAATGCTCCAGCTACGTTTGAAAGACTAATGGAATTCGTTTTCCGTGGCCTGAGCTGGAAAACTTGTCTCGTTTACCTGGATGATGTGATCGTTATCGGCAAAACATTCAAGGAACATCTAAAAAATCTACAGGAAGTCTTCCAGCGACTGCGAGCGGCAAAATTAAAGCTGAGTCCAAAAAAGTGCACTTTGTTTAGTGCGGAAGTCAAGTACTTGGGTCACATCGTTTCAGCTGATGGCGTAAAGACGGATCCGGAGAAGATACTGGCGGTGGAAAATTGGCCTACTCCGAGTGATAAACACCAGTTGCGCAGCTTCCTAGGCTTAGCGACATATTACCGTCGATTCGTAAAAGACTTTGCCAACACGGCAAAATGTCTGCATCAGTTAACAGAAAAAGGAAAGTCATTTACATGGAGTCAACAGTGCCAGGAAGCATTTGATAAAATAAAGGACCAACTCTGTGACACCCCAGTTCTGGCGTACCCAAAACCAGGTTACGGTTTCATCATAGATAATGACGCCAGCAATGTTGGTATCGGAGCAGTGCTATCACAGGAGATCGACGGGCAGGAGAGAGTGCTATCATACTACAGCCGATTACTCTCAAAAGCAGAAAGGAACTATGGCGTAACTCGCCGAGAGCTATTAGCCATTGTAGAAGCAACGAAACATTTTCACAAATATCTCTATGGTCAAAAGTTCCTTCTTCGAACGGAAAACGCATCGCTTAAATGGCTACTTCAGTTTAAGAACCCCGAAGGCCAAGTAGCCAGATGGATCGAAAGGCTCGAATCCTACGATTTTGAAATTGTTCATCGAAGAGGAAGAATCCACGGTAATGCCGATGCGCTTTCACGTCGTCCTTGTCCACCGAACTGCAAGCATTGTCACCGTATAGAAGGAAAAGAAGCCGGAGAAACCATTCAGAAGATAACGACCAAACCAAAGGATGGATGGAGTCAGCAAGAACTGAAAGATGCCCAACGTAAAGATCCAGACATTTCACCGATCATGGCATGGAAGGACGAAATGAAACGGCCTGAGTGGAAAGACATCTCACAATTCAGTGAAACCCTGAAGTGTTATTGGGCACAATGGAACTCTTTCACCTAGACGGCGGATTATTGAAACGGAAATGGAAAAACGCTGACGGAAAGTCGTATCACATGCAAACCATCGTCTTGCATTGTAAAGTCGAGGAGGTTTTGAAGGAATATCATGGAGGTACCTCCGGCGGGCATCTGGGTGTAAATAGAACCTTGGCAAAGATACGAGAAAGGTTCTATTGGATCCATCTCTGAGATGATGTCGAAAATTGGTGCCGTAAATGTACTACGTGTGCATCGAGTCAGGGCCCACACCGCAGATCAAAGGGAGAAATGCAACAATACAACGTGGGAGTCCCATTTGAGAGAATTGCTGTAGATTGGCTGGACCATTTCCGAAATCAGAAAATGGTAATCGCTACATTCTAGTGGTCATTGATTATTTCAGCAAGTGGCCTGAAGCCTACGCAATTCCAAACCAAGAAGCAGTAACCGTCGCAGAACAAATCGTTACCAACTGGGTGAGCAGATTTGGAGCTCCACGTGAACTACACTCCGATCAAGGGCGCAATTTTGAATCTCAAATATTCAAACACGTGTGCCAAATGCTGGGAATAAACAAAACCAGGACAACTCCATTACACCCACAGTCCGATGGAATGGTGGAACGTTTCAATAGGACATTGAACTCAAACCTATCCAAACTCGTCCGCGAGAGGCAACAGGACTGGGACCAGCACATCCCTCTATTTTTAATGGCCTACAGAACATCGGTGCATTCAACAACAGGAGAAACTCCGTCCCGAGTCATTTTCGGAAGAAATATTCGAGTCCCTGCGGAACTAATGTTTGGAGTGCCACCAGACCAACCAACCAATGCTAAAGATTACGTCTCGGATCTTCGATGTCGACTAAAGACAATTTATAACCTGGTCAGAGATAAAATTGATTTGGCGACCGACCGTATGAAGACGAGGTATGATCAACGGGCGAATTCATCAGGATTCCAAGAGTGCGACTTGGTTTTGTTATACAATCCCAAACGACAGAAGGGCAGATCGCCGAAACTACAGCGCAACTGGGAAGGCCCTTACCAGATCATCAACCGGTTAAATGATGTCGTCTATCGGATTCAACTACATCGAAAACCTCGCACTAAAATGAAAGTGGTACATCTCGACCGACTAACAAAGTACCATGGTGCCATGGAGGAAGTGAACGATTCTGTTCGGGACGAACAGGGACTAAGGAGAGGGTAATGTTATGAATCTGGCAACTTCTCGTATGTACCAGAACAAATCCCCCAACATGTAAAAAGCTATAAACAAAGTCCCCGAACATTCTAGACACACACACACCCGGCAACATGCACGATCGCAACTTCTAGAACTGGGCAACAATTGTATATAAACACGAAGCTCTCAGACCAGCGTCAGTTAGTTCAGCAACTTCTGTGAGAGAACTTGAACCGATACAAGAACGCGATAACACTGGTGCCGTATAGTAAAAGTGTAAACTAAATTAAAAGTGCGAATTAAAGTGAAACGTGCGAATAAATAAAATTATCTATTATTTTTAAACGAATTGAGTTTTCTTTGAAATCTGGTGAATCCCCTAGCTCGCAACAATATTCTTAGTTATTTCTGAAAAAAATCACTAAAATCCCCCCACTCTTTCTACCACCTCCCATACAAACTGCACATTTTGACTAAATCTAACGCACTAATTTTCTCAGCTCCTATTCAATTTTTGGAGTAAGCATTTTTTATAAAACATTTTTATAGCTACTTTAGCATGATGGGGAACAAATTAGTTCAATGCTATCACCCCTTCTAACACTCCCCATACAAAATTTCTTGCGATCACAAAAAATTCTATTTCATCGAGAGTATCGTAGGCCTATTTTACTTTATTATTTTTTAATAATAAAGTATTGTGATCGACACAGAAAAAAAAAAAATTTGCTACCCTGAAATTTTGTTTTTTCGCGTTTCATGACTAAATTAGCCTAAAAAAGCAAAAAAAAAAAATCCGTCCCGCCGTACATATGGACTCGTACCTCCAAGACCGTTAAAGGTAGAATGTTGGTTTTTGGATGGATTGTTAATTTGGTAAATGAGCTCCATTATCCAAATTTTGGGGAGTGTGGGGTGGAAGGGGGAGGCGGGGGGATGGAAAAAGTCGAAAAATACACTTGCTAATATCTTCACCACGAATGCAGATAGAAAGATTAAAATCAGCATACATATAGAGAAGGTTGTGGGACATACTCCAAAAATAATTTAATTTTTTTATCCATTGGCGTCCGAAAAGGGGGGGCTAAAAACAAATTGTCGGCCGAATCTTTTTTTGAAATGGTTATATCTTCGAAACTACTTACCATAAAAAATTCATATATTGGTACAATTAAGATGGCGTATAGATCCAACAGAATAAGCTTAGAAATTGGCTAATTATTGTAAGGGGGAGGGTCAGGGGGGGTGCAAAGAAAAACACTTAAGAATTAATATCTCAACTATCTCTTAAGCTATGTAATTAAAATTTAAAACATATACTAAACTATACTAGCGAAATATAAAAAAAATATAAAATTTGGTCATAATAGTAGTGGGGGGAAATGGGGAGCATTTCAAAAATGATGCTTTTTTCAAAATTAGAAATCGTTATATCTCAAAATTGAGTGCAGATATCGAATCAAAAATTCGTCAGATTATAGAACTATATAATTTGTAATTTTGATAAAAATTTTAAGTTAGGAGGTGTAAAGGGAGGGAGGTGGTAAGCAAAAATGTCGAAAATTTTGAGTGATTTTTTTAGGACTCTGGTCAAAGGTAGAAACTTTAAATTTTGCATGTAGATACATCTATTTTATATGCACAGAAAAAAAATAATAATTTGATCCACAATTGTTACGAACCGACCACCACGGTCTAAGGGGCACAAGGTGTTTCATGTGCAGCGAAAAAACACGAAAACTGAAAATTTTTGGATGTAATTTTAAGGTAGAAACTTGAAAATTTGGGAATTACATTTTAAAAAAATTCCCAAACGTATAAAATATTAACTGGTTGAATACCTTTGAAACTTCTACCCCCTCCCATACAAAATTATTTTTTCGACCATTTTTAAGAAATTAATTATCACCTAACTATTAAAAGCTATCAATTTGAAATTTTGCACAAGAACTTATAAAAATATTTAAAATAAAATTATTTTAAAAGTTTCAAAATAGCACTTGTCCTTCTACCCCCTCCCATACAAAAGTATGATTTCGACCAATTTCATTAAATCAACTAATAAACAACAAATTAAAAGCTACGAACTTGAAATTTTGTACGAGCACCTTACTAGAGAAAGAAAAGAAAATTGCATCACAAATTTTGCAATTCTCCTACCTCTTCTACCCCCTCCCATACAAAATTATTTTTTCGAGCATTTTTAAGAAATCGGTTATCAGCTAACTCTTAAAAGCTATCCATTTCAATTTTTGCCGGAAAACTTATAAAAATAATTGAAATGAAATTTTGTTAAAAGTTTTGCAATTACGCATGCCCTTCTACCCCCTCCCATACAAAAGTATCATTTCTACCTATTTCATTGAACCAACTAATAACCAACAAGTTAAAAGCTGCGAACTTGAAATTTTGTACGAGAAGATTACAACAGAAAGGAAATAAAATTGCGTCACAATCTTTACGATTCCCCTACCTCCTCTACCCCCTCCCATACAAATGTTGGTTTCGTGAATGTAAAATACACAGAATCTTATTCTATGCAACTTCGTCTATGAAACTAACATTCTATACAGAGAATATTGGACGTCAATTAAAAAACTATTAACATCCACCGACCCTTACTATCAACCCTCATCCCTCCCCTCAAAAAACTCAAACTTGCATAAATAAACGAATGAAATATTGGTTATATATACTGAAGCTTTTGAACGTTTCCGCAAAGTGTTGACAACTGTCCTGCCCAAGAACCCCCTTTCACTTAGTCTTCCCTAATCACTCTAACCTGCATATTGACTTTCCACGCATCCGCAACTTGTCCCAAGAATAATAAAGTTTCGCCCGACTTGTTGGCAGTTTATTTAACATATTTTACTTTATTATTGTACAATAATAATGAAGAATTATGATCGATAAACATGAATTTATTCAATCTACTTTATAATTCTAAGAATAGATAATAGATAGAAATCGGAAAATCAATTTACATACATATAGAAGAGTTTGTGGGACAAACTTTAAAAATAATTTAATTTCTGCATTCATTGGGGCTCGAAAAGGGGTATGATGACAAATTATTGAGTGAAATTGATTATAACCTCTGAATGACTCAAGACAAAAAGGAATTTATAGACGTCGTACAGTACCACAAAGATTGACTTCAAGCGGGTCGATTACTTGTTTGAAAGATAATCAGGGAAGGTGTTAAGAAAACAATTAAAAATTAATGTCTCGGCTATCTCTAAAAATTCGAAGTTGGAACATCGAATACGTTTTAAGCTGTAATAGTGAAATATGATTAAAACATTTGTATATAACAGTAGCGAGCGAAGCTAGCTAGGGTGTAGCCTAGTGGGTAGCGTGTTGGTCTTGTAATGCGAAGGTCGTGAGTTCAAATCCCGGTTGGCGCAATATATAATTCCAACACATTGCCTGCTTGGATATACCTTGGTCACCTCATTCAATGAAAATGAAAAATTCGTAGAAAGAGGGTTGTGCGAAGGGCTAACAACCTTTCTACAATAAGTAATGAAAAATGTTAAGGAACCTGCATGTCAGGAGGCCAAGGTCCAATTTGGGCTGTAGCGCCATTGTAGAAGAACGAAAATATGAGCTATTTTAAATATGGTGCACTTTTCAAAATTTCAAATCTTTCTGTCTCCAAGTTCTTTATGGATATTAAGATAAAATTTCTCAAGATTGTAATGCTATTTAGTTTATAATTTTAACAAATACTTTAAATTTGTGAAGTGTGAAGAGAGAGAGAGAGAGAGAGAGAGAGAGAAAGAGAGAGGGGTGAACTCTTAGAAATAACTATGACTTTTACAGCATATCGCGACGTATGGACAACAGTATACTGTAAATACTTGGATGTAGCAGCAAAACAACAACTACAGTACCCATGAGAACCAATGTTTCTTTTATTTTATTTTTTCCCACAATTCCTCACACACAGGAAGCTCGATCAATGAAAGTCACAAGAAACAATGAGCTACAGCAGCCAGCGATCAAGCTGACAATGGCCGCTGGAGATCGGTGGTCCATTTAAAAGTTCGTACCTCGGATTTTAGCCACTTGGAACACCTTATAACGTGTGTTTTTTTAGTGCCGGAGAACTTTAAATTAAAATAAAATACAGAAAAATATTTCTAATATCCATGAAATTAACTTTATTTGAAAGATAATTTTATAGCTTTAATATTTCAATATAATTTTGGGCATGTGACTGTGGCGGCTGGCGCGTACATAGCGTAATCAAGAAGTTCAATTTTCGCATACTCTTCGCAGTAAATCAGGCTGTATATTGGCAATAACGCGTTGAATGGCTTTCAAATACTCAATAGCTTCTGGTTTTATTTAAAACCATATAATGACATCAAATCGCACGAACGTGGCTGTTAACAGGTTAATTTCGTGAAATTTATCCATCATTAAATGTTTCTTTCAGTAAATTAATTGTATCGAACGGTGCCACATGCCACACAGCAGGCTTCTGTGGTATAGTGGGCAGCGTCCTTGCTCTTCAGCTAATAGGTCGTGGGCTCGATTCCCATTCCAGACAGGGAATTTTTTTAAGCACGAAGTTTTCAGTGTACTGGTGATGACAAATTATTCGAAACAAAATGGGCAAACGGTGTAAAAGTGAAACAGTTCCACTTCAAGAAGCTTTAGATACTTAGTAGATGGTTTCTGTTCGCTTTCTTTCATTCAGTCCCCCATAACATCTGCAAACATTTGTCAGTAGCAGCCAGTACAACTGAAAAACTATACCATCTTCTTCACTCGATCCGGTCGTTCTCACTCCTCTTCACCTACTTTCCTAATCCCATTCCTTCCTTCCATGACTGTGTTTGTGCATTGCACATAAAGGCTGAAATTACCTATACACAGGTCATTCTGTAAAAAAAAAAATTGGCGCCGTTTTGTTGAAACAACATATCTGCGACCTCCAATTGAGGCACGAAGAGTTAGTAGCAGTCTCCGTATCGCTCACCGTTAACTGTAACGTTCTGACCTTCATCATATTTACATAAGGACCCATAAAGCGCACCAAACCGTGACTTTTTCTGGATATAATGGTGTTTCGACAATGGCTTATGGATTATCATCGCCCTAAATGTGGCAATTCTACTTATTGACATAGCAATTTAATCAAAAGTGTGTTTCATCACTGAATAAATTTTTTAAACTAAATTGTGGATCCTACCTACTTCCTTCAGCCAATTCACCAAATATACGGCGCGAACGATGATCGTGTCGCTTTTATTCCTGTACAAGTTGAATCTTGTAAGCACGTTATCCAAATAATTGTTGAGCACGATGACGAATTGACACATTTGGATCATCATCAACACTACACTGCACACCATCAATCGCTTATTGAGTGCGCACTGTACGACGTCTTACGAGATGTGTATTATCGTTTAAAGTAAACGTGTTGCGAAAACGGCCCATAGATTCTCGATGATAACGAGCACCATAAAATGCACGTAATGTTCAATGAGTTTCTCGAATTGAATCGTGGTTATCAAAATAAACTTGAACAATTTGCAAACGTTGCTCCGGCAGAAGTCTAAATTGCTAAACCAAATTAACCCCAAAACAATCAGGAATAGTCAAATTGGCTATCACAGAAACCAGTATTGCTAATTTGAAGTTCTTTGCTTCTAAGAAAACATGCTTTGGTCTTTGCTGATAGTTATTTTTATTGAAAGCCTAATGACAAGTGCACAGGTCTAGGATGAAACTTGTGATTTCAAATCCTTGTCGACATATAATTTCAGTATCTTGCTGGCATAGTTATCTGCAAAAAAAAATTTCACTAAAGTAATACCTCTTCAATATTCTTGGAATCCATTTAAAACTAATGATTTGTCCAAATATTATTATATCTGTCTCTTAATATTATTTTTTGCCTAAGAAAATTGATATTGCAAATCTAACTCAATATAAAGCACTTCCCCTCCCACACTCATTAATTTAAGATTTATTTTTCTCATCAAATTATCTTTATAATTATTTCATTTTCGATTGGCAATAATTGTTCCCCAGAAAAATCAATTTTTGTTGGAAACCATGCGTTATGACTGCCGATCACGAAAGTAATTTTTATCCTTGATTATCTCCACTCAGATTTGATTCTATTTCGAAGAAATTGAGGCTCAACCCTTAAATAGGATGCGCAGAAAATACAGAAATCGATTTTTGTCCTTATAAAAGGAGAATTGTTTGATGATTCTACACTGCCTGAACGTATACAGATTTGTGTTGAACTTTAATCCTTATGCTTTTGTAGGGGGTTGAATTACGTAGTACGTTGTTTTTGTAAGTATATGCTCGTGAGTATGAGTATTATTGTGTCTGGCATATTTAGAAAAACTCGCTAGCTCTCTTTAAGTGCTTTCCTGCAATTTCTTTTGATTCGAAACAATAGGCTTGAGGAATAATGCACAAAAGTATAGGACATATGCAAAAATAATTAGAAGAAAAGAATGAAAAATTATTCAAATATACTTTAAATTGAGCAAAAAAAAAATTTCTTGATAGGTGTCCTGGACTATTGTTATTTTTATTCAAAATTATTTATTCTATGTTATTTTATTTATACCTTGTACTGTAAATAAATATTTTTAGTTAACGGCTTTCAATCTTAGTAAGGAATATTCTATACGTATTTACAAAGGATTTTGTTAATTATAATAACGTCAAAATGAGAATGACATTTAATAATTTACAAAAGAGATAAATGTTAAACCTAATTAGCACAACGATCTTAGTAGTCATCCATACTGTTTGTAATGCTAAGAAATAATGCACGTACAGAGTCGACAAGGGTACAGAAATATTAATTGTCGCTTAAAACCCTCGATTTCGAATAACCGTGTCATTCATGAAATTTTGAAATTTTAGGAAATTGATTTTTTCTCGAAACTATTTTAGCTATCAACTAGAAATTTGGATCAAAGTATAATTATTTAAATACCATTAACATCACCAAATATTGATATGATCCCCTGACTCCTTCTACCCCTCCCATACAAATGAACAATCTTGAAAAATTTATTTTTTCGATTTTCTTTGAAACAAGCAAAGTTGAAAAGACGATTTTTAGCCGGAATTAATTTTATTAGAATTTCCATCTATTTTGAAAAAATTATCAACTTCACCTCTGTTGAAATCCAGTAGAAAAATCTTATGTATGGGAACGTGATGTTGAGCGAGTAAAAAAATAATGAATCAGCTTTGAAAGTTTTATTAAAAGGCAAAGAAACAAAAGGAAGAAAAAATTGACAAGTAAACAGAATACTACTTGATTGAATAAAAATCACACTTCCAACACCCCAACTTGTGCCAATCGGTGAACATATATATTTTAAAATCAAATTATTTGATGGAATGATAAACTGGCTTAAGGCCAAAAAAAAATTGTCTATCTACTCTACTTTAAAGTTTCACCGTTGGTACACAACAATCCAAGTCCTTTTGCTCCACGTATCATTTTTCTTCCGCCGACAGCTTTAGTCAAAAAATCAGCTACATTGCTGGCAGACGGAACATATTCAAGCGTAATGATCCCGTTGGCGACATGTTGTCGGTAAAAATGATATGCCACGTCAATATGTTTTGTACGAGCGCTGAATGCCTCGCGGCTTGCAACGACTATTGCACTCTGGTTATCACACCTGATGATGATACTTTGCAGTTCCTCGAATTGACGAATCAGACGTATCAGCCAGAGTGCTTCTTTAGCTACAAACGACATTGCTACGTATTCTGCCTCAGTGCTTGACACTGCTACCGTCGATTGTCGTTTACACGCCCAAGTCACAGCACCTCCAGCCAATAAAAATGCGTAACCAGAGAATGAACGACGCTCGTCCGTGTCATTTCCCCAGTCCGCATCGACGAATCCATAAATTGGTTCCAATGAATCACAATAATAGACCAAGCGATATCCAATGGTACCCTTGACATAGCACATGATGCGCTTCACAGCGGTCCAGTGGGAATGGTCGTGCTTATCATTAAATCTGCTCACGTTGCTGATAGCAAATACCAAATCTGGTCTTGTTCCTTGGACAAGAAACAACAAGCTTCCTACCGCTTCACGATATGGCACGTCAGAATTGGACCCGTCCGATCCACTGACCAGTTTCTGTGACATATCGCATGGAGAAGACGCAGGTTTGCAATCTCCCATGCCGAATCTCTCGAGTACCTCTCTAGCATACGCCTCCTGATTGATACTGATGGTCCCTTGACCGTATTCGATAGTCAAGCCAACGCAGGTGTTTGCCCTGCCCAAATCCTTCATATTGAATGTACTCGATAATTTTGCCTTCAATTCGACTCGAACCGAAGCGTCCTTCCAAAAAATCAGAAAATCGTCCACATAAATTGCGACTATCAAATTTCTGTCATCGGTATAGTAAACGCATGGGTCTTCTAATGATTTTTTCAAGTTGAATGACAGCAAGGCGGTGTCCAGACAATGAATCCGCTGACGTCCGCTTTGCTTCAGCCCATACATAGCCTTGTGTAGCTTACAGACTCTGCCCGAGCCAGCCTCGAATCCTTCGGGCTGCAGAGTATAAATTTCTTCATTCAACGTGCCGTGTAAATATGCCGATACGGCATCCATTTGATCGATTCCCATACCTCGTTGTGCAGCTAATGCAATCAACAGCCGAATCGAACTATATCGAACGACGGGAGAAAAAGTTTCCACGTAGTCGATGTCAAATCGTTGGGAACATCCCTTCGCCACCAAGCGAGACTTGTGTCGCACGATGGTTCCATCCTCGGTACGTTTACGGTCTTCCTTTCGGTAAATCTACTAATGTCCAAGTTTCATTTTGTGCGAACGACTCCAGTTCCTGCTTCATTGCGTGCATCCATTGACGACCATCGTGAGCGTTAAGAGCTTCTTCACGAGTCAAAGGATCCTCCACCACGCAGTCGCGTGCGAAGTATGAAATGAAGCCATCCCGAACAACGGGACGCGTGTTTCGGGTTGAACGTCGTAATACGCCATTTGCTGGTGGAACAACATTTATCGATGGTTCGTAGTTATCATCATTGTATGCATCTTCGGACTCATCATCTTCGATATCGCCAAATGAAATATTTACGTTGGAGGTTTCTCTATTCTGGCTCTCAATTAAGTTTACTGACTCTATTTTGTCGCGTTGAATGGCAACTATCGAGGGATTCTCCGCCGAGTTTCCCCTTTGACTTTTGTCATGAGTTCTCTCGAGGTTTCCAGCCTCTTTTGCCTTTTCCACACCTGTCGACTTTGTCACCACAACTGAAACTGTTGACTCATCATCTTCACTGTCAACAACACACGACGAACCGATTCTCGCAACTCTTGCGGTCAGGAATATCGCATCTCGACTGATGATGATTCTCTTTGTTGATGGATCGTAGAAGCGAAACGCATTTTGATTATCAGCATAACCAACAAATTGCATCTCAATCGCTTTCGGATCCGATTTCAATCGTTTCACCTTCGGCACCTGAACCATTGATGGGTTCCCGAAGATCCTCAATGTCGACTAATCGGGCTTTTGGCCAGACCAAATTTCTGCCGGTGTACAATCGCCAGCCGAACGATTCACTGATCGGTTGATCAGGAAAGCTGCGTGATGAATAGCTTCAGCCCAGAGTTTTCTGTCAAATTCGCCATCCGACAACATGCCACGTGCACGTTCTACCAGTGTGCGTTTCATGCGTTCAGCTACGCCATTTTGTTGTGGGGTATAAGGAACAGTTTTTTCATGATTTATGCCAGCAACGGCACAAATATCTTTCATCTCTCTATTTACGAACTCCCCTCCATTATCAGACCGCAAACGCTTCATTTTCCGTCCGGTCTGGTTCTCAACCATCGCTTTGAAACTCCGAAATGCGTTGACAACAGCTGATTTCTCTTTCAAAAAAGTAACGAAAACTTTACGTGAAAAATCATCCACAATTACAAGAAAATATCTAGCTCCTCCAAGCGATGTACTCATCGGCCCACAAACATCCATGTGAATCATTTCAAGAATGTACTTCGTCTTGATCACAACCTCTTTCTTGCGAAATGATGCACGTGACTGTTTTCCTTCAGCACAATTAATGCACGCGCTGAGAGATTCTCTCGATCCGCTGAATTTCATAGAACTGTCCGCTTTCTGCATTGTCACCAGACCGCCATAGCTCATGTGACCCAGCTTTCGATGCCATTCGACGAGATCGTTATCCTTTGCGAGCATGCATTTTATGTGGTTCGCATCGATTTTGAACGTTCCATTTGACGGCTTAGCTGTCATCAATAATTCACCGGTCTGACGACTGAAAACGCTCATTAGTCCGTCATCAAAAATGACTCGGTTTCCGGCGGTCATGATGGCTTCGACGGATAACAAATTCGTCTTCAAACCTGGTACGTATAATACATTGCGTACCGTGATGTCAACTCCGTTCACAACAATGTGCGCTGTTCCGCAACCAGCAACGCAAAGTTTCCGATCATCCGCCAAAGAAATGTCGGGATTATCGATTAATGTACGATAATCGGCCAAAATATCACGTCGCGATGTCATATGACGCGATGCACCGCTATCGATGTACCAATCATCGCTGCTTCTCGCTCCATATACGACCAAGAAACTATGGGCGTATTTTGCGTCGCTGGATTTCTTACCGGCTATCGGATTTCCACTGTCGTTTGTTGCATTGCCTTTCTTTTGACATTTATTTTTATAATGTCCGAATTTTCCACAGCCAAAACATTTGATTTTACTCAAATCTCGCGATTGCCTTTTATCGCCGCGACCGGTAGCGCCCGATGGCCCTTTCCGGCGTGTATCACTATAGAACGCCGTCTCTGATTTACCATCCACTGGTGTCAATCCTAAAAGGCCCTTCTTCACAATGTCTATTGTAAGATCCTGTCCGCTACCGATGAGGCTCTGTTTGAATGATTCGAATCGGGGGCCCAGGTGCGCGACCATGAACAGCGCCACTGTATTGTCATCGAAAACGACTTTGGCTTCCGTACATCGACGCCACGCATCCATCATGCGTCCGATGTAATCGTCGATCGACTCGCATTCATCAAGATTCGTCGTCGTCTCGGCAAAAGTTTTGTGTAACGTTGTCCAGATTTCTATTGGATAGTCTTCCTCCCCAAAGTGGTGCTTGACGTTATCCTCACACGCTAGAAACAGCCACCCGATCGCACGCTCCAACTTATCGGTATCCTTCTCAGTATCCGGACTCGATTTAATGCACTTCGCCAAATCGCGGATACGCAGGAACGCTAGCATGTTCAACTCCCACTGCGCGTAGTTTTCGCGGCCTTTTAATTTTTCAAAATTAATGTCTCTTCCCATCGCGTACGTGTCACTTTTGCGGGGCTCCCGGCACTTAAAAAATCGGCGATTTTTAGATTAAACTTTGACACGATTATTCCTTTACTAGGATCTCTGGGCCCATAACCTGTTGTAATCCAGTAGAAAAATCTTATGTATGGGAACGCGATATTGAGCGAGTAAAAAATAATGTATCAGCTTTGAAAGTTTTATTAAAAGGGAAAGAAACAAAAGGAAGAAAAAATTGACAAGTAAACAGAATACTACTTGATTGAATAAAAATCACACTTCCAACAATCTCACTCCTTCTACCCCTCCCATACGAATTTCCCGAAATGTTGAAATTCCAATTAAAAGTTTAATAATAGAAATATCATTGACGATATTATTATGTGATCCGTATGCTCTTTCTATCCTCCCCACCATGCAATTGCATAATTTTGGTAAATGCATTATATCGATTTCCATTAAAATTAGACAAAGTAGAAACTTAAAATTTTGCGAAAATTTGTTCCTCAATCATTGCAATAAATGAAAAAAAAATGATCAGCATCGGTTCACTCTTTCTATCCCCTTCCCATACAAATATCTATATTGTAAATTCAAGAAAAGCGTTTCTCCTCGAATATAAGAGAGCTATCGGCTTTGAAATTGAAACAAAGCATGGTGATAAGGATGTTGATCAGCATCATCTAAGACCCTCCACTTCCTTTGCCAGCCACCATAGAGATGGAAAACTTTGTCAAATTTCCTTGAAAATAATAAAAACTATAAATTTTAAATTCAGCACGAAATATTTTGCATGCCATGTTCGGTGCCATACACAAAAATCGCAGACCTCCCCTTTCTGCTTCTAACACCTCCCATACAAAAGCCACTATTCACTATTGAGCATACCTATTTCCCGGTACATTAAACTCTTTTCCATTTCATCTTGACTATTACATTCTGTTATGTTTTGTTCTGATTTCAAATTAATAAACTTGAGATATCCTGAGAAAATTGATTTATTGAATTTTGTAAAATAGTCCAAATCGTATGAGAGATGCTTAGCGAAGTGCAGATTCCAAATATTATGATTACATAGTTTAAAATTAAAGGGGCTTCCGCAAGAGTAGACATCATGATTTTCAATTATGCGAATAACCTTCGTATCGCATTCCGTCATCATGCGGCAATGTTTTTTAATATTAAGATTCACGACATGATACTGATTTGACAGCTCGTGCGAGTTTCGCATCAATGTATCATAGCCCAAGCTCACATGGCCTCTCGCGTTTAATTTGTTTGTCCTGCGTTGCCCAAAGGTACGACCAAAAGCGAAGTGAGTAGTGAAGTGAGGAAGCATATTCAAGCGAGAAAGCGAATTAACTCCAAGAAACAGAACAAAAGCGTTAAATCACTTCCCCGTTCAGCTGCCAATTCCACTTTACCCTTAGCCAAAGCTTTCTAGAGCTCAAACTGGGCAACTGACGTGGCGGCCATCTTGAATAAACTCCAGTGGGTACGACGTCAGGGATTTTTCCATTTCAAAAGACCATCTGTATAATTACTTTATTATTTTAATAATAAAGTATTGTGATCGACTTGGGAAAAAAAAAAATTTGCTACCCTGAAATTTTTTTTTTCGCGTTTCATGACTAAAATAGCCTAAAAATGCAAAAAAAAAAAATCCGTCTGTCTGTACGCCGTCCGCCGTACGCCGACGTGCACGCTCAGCGCACATTAACTCCCAAACCCTTCAAGATAGAAAATTCATTTTTGGAGGGATTGTAGGTAGTTGCGGATCTCAGGCGGATACCAATTTTGGGGGGTGTACGGGTTCAGGGGGAGGCAGGGGGAGCGCTTAAACCGAAAAATACGAATTCAAATATCTCAACCATGGTTACAGTTAGGAAGCTAAAAATCAACACACATATAGAGGAGTTTGTGGGACAACTTTTAAAAATAATTTAATTTTTTTATCCATTGGGGTGCGAGTTCTTAGTCCCCCTTAAGAACCAATTGGCAGCCGAATTTGTTTTTCAAATGATTATATCTTCGAAATTACTACCCATAAAAAATTGATATTTTGAGACCATTAAAACGGCATCAAGATCTACTAGAATCAGTTTAGATAGAAGCTAATTCTTGTAAGGGGGAGGGTCAGGGGGGTGCAAATAAAGACACTTAAAAATAAATATCTCGACTGTCTCTTAAGCTATGTAATTGAAACTTGAAACGAATACTAAGCTTTACTAGTGACATATGAAAAAAATATAATATATGGTCATAATAGTAGTGGGGGGGAAATGGGAAGCATTTAAAAAATGGCGCACTTTCCAAAACTACAAATCACCAAATCTCAAAATTGAGTACACATATCAAATTGAAAATTTGTCAGATTGTAGAGCTATATAGTCTTTAATTTTGGTAAAAAATTTAAGTTAGGGGGTGTAAGGGGAGGGAGGTGGAAAACGAAAATGTTGAAAATTTTGAGTGATTTTTTTATGGCTCTGGTAAAAGATACAAAGTTGGAGTTTTGCACGTCAACACATCTATTTAATGTACATAGAAAAAAAATAACAATTTGTTCCAAAATTGTTATGCACCGAAGTGGAGGTCTAACGTGCACAAAGTGTTTCATGTGCAATGAAAAAAACACATAAACTGAAAATTTTTGAATGAAATTTTTAGGTACAAACTTAAAAATTTGCGAAATGAATTAAAAAAAAATCCCCAAGAGTTTAAAATATTAACTGGTCGAATATCTTTAAGACTTCTACCCCCTCCCATACAAAAATTTTTTTTCGACCATTTCTAAGAAATCAATTATCACTTAACTATTAAATGCTATCAATTTGAAATTTTGCACAAGAACTTACTAAAATAGTTGAAATAAAATTACGTTAAAAGTTTTGAGATAGCACTTGCCCTTTTACCCCCTCCCACACAAAAGTATGATTTCGACCAATTTCATTAAATCAACTAATAACTAACAAATTAAAAGCTACAAACTTGAAATTTTGTACAAGCACCTCATAAGAAAAAAAAAAATAAAACTGCATCACAAATTTTACGATTCCCCTACCTCCTCTACCCCCTCCCATACAAATGTTTGGTTTCGTGAATTTAAAATTCACCGAATCCAATGAAAATTCTATGCAATTTCGTCTATGAAACTGACATTCTATACAAAGAATATTGGATTTGGTTCAAGCAATTAATTAAGAAGCTATTAAAATCCACCCACCCTTACTATCACCCTCCCCCTCCCTTCATGAAAACTCAAACTTGCATAAATAAACCAATGAAATATGGAGCTTTTGAACGTTTCCGGAAAGTGTTAAATTGAGAACTGCCCTGCCCAAGAAGCTCCTTTCACTTAGTCTTCCCTAACCCTTCTAACCTGCATATCGACTTTCTACGCATGCGCATTTTGTCCCAAAAATAATAAAGTTTCGCCCGACTTGTTGGCAGTTTATTTTTTTATGATCTTGTCGTAAAAACACGTTTTATCGAAAACAACGGCGCAATACACAATTCCAGCACATTGGATATATCTTG
Organism: Chorisops tibialis; assembly: GCA_963669355.1. Classification (NCBI taxonomy): domain Eukaryota; kingdom Metazoa; phylum Arthropoda; class Insecta; order Diptera; family Stratiomyidae; genus Chorisops; species Chorisops tibialis. The sequence goes on along the minus strand of OY770263.1, from coordinate 160,502,075 downwards.
GTCATCTCAACCTACGAGAATGAAAAATTTCGTAGAAAGCGGGTTGTGCGAAGGGCTAACAACCCTTCCACAATAAGTAATGAAAAATGTTAAGGAACTTGAATATCAGGAGGCCAAGGTCCGATTTGGGCTGTAGCGCCATTGTACAAGAAGAATAATTAAATAAAATTAAGCACGTAAATATTAAGCACTTTTTTTGGATTAACTTACATGGCTTTCGCTTTAGAGTGCTATCAATCACTCAAATTCCTGTTAAGACTTCCTATAGGGGCATGGAACAGAAACCACTCTCTTCCACAAGGCGCGATCATAAGCATCGGCCTTAAGCTGTTACCAGAACTTGTTTATTTCTCTAGCCTCCTGCTCAACTGCTCGCTTCCATGTGTTATATAGTCGACCAACCCGACGTCTTCCTTGAGGATTATAATCCAGTGCCTGTTTGGTGATATTTCGCTATAGTTTCCTCAAAGTATGACCGACCCAATGCCACTTCCACTTTTGAATCTCAATACCTATTTTAGTTTGATCAGTTCTACTCTAAAGTTCGTCATTGGAGATTCCTTCTGGCCAGAATATTCCTACAATGCGTCGGAGGTACTGGTTCACGAAAGTCTGCAGTTTCTTGGTAAATCGAACGGTCACTTTTTATGTAGTACAACCATATAACACCACGGATTTGACGCATGCGTCAAAAACTCGCAGCTTCATGCGAAGGGATATCTCTCCTAACCTCCAGAAAAAGGAAAGGATACCGATGGTCTGAGGGGCTTTATTTAGACGAGCGTCGATATACAATGAAAGGAACATTTGACTCTAAGTTCGAATGGTAATATGCAAGACGTTACACACGTTATCAGCATAATCAAGGTGACTTAAGATGTCAAATAACCTCCATTAAAGAAATTTACCTTCTCCACCAATGCAGCTCTCAAGATGTTATTACCACCAGAAACAGAGCAGGTGAAAATATGCAGACTTGTCTGACACCCGTTCACACAGAAAAGCTCTCGGACAGCTCTCCTCTATGCAAGACGCGACACCTTGCATCTTCGTAGTATTCTTTAATCAAAGCTATCACCTTATCTGGAATACCTCTCCTACGCAAAGCATTCCATATATAATCTCGCTTAACGATGTCGAAAACCTTCTCGAAGTCCACAAACATGAGATGTAGTGGCGAACCCATTTTATCGGACTGCTCCGATATTATCCGTAGGGAATTTGTGTGGTCGGTGCATGAAGACTCTTTACGGAATTCAGCTTCAAAATCTTCAAGAGTGCTCTCCACGATATCACTAATACTATTGAGAATTACGTTAGTCATGGTTTTCGATACGGCAGTAAGTAGACATATACCATGCCAATTGCCACAATCCCGAAGGTCGCCCTTCTTCGTAATTTTCACAATGACACCCTCTTCCTTCATTCCACACCTCAGTAAAGAGTGGGAGCAGTATATCGGCTGTTATTTCCGGGTCCGCTTTGAGGAGTTCGATTAGTAGTCCGTTTATACCGGGGGCTTTCCTTCCCGCCATATGCCGAATGGCGAAAACTATCTCTTCGTTATCTGGGGGTTCGTCCCTGATAGGGAATTGTTGCGTTTGGATGTTTGGTAGTTGTTCTGTTCCTGGAATATCTTCCTCTGACAAGATGTTTAAAATATCAGAGAAGTATTCCTTCCATCACCGCAACTGGTGTTCACTCATATTAATGAGAGTTCCGTTGACATCTCTCACCAGGTTGGTGGTGAAATTCCTGTTCGTCAAATGTTTCAATATTTTAAATAGTGAACCCTTATCCCCAAATTAAGCCACAGATTCTGCCTTAGTGACCAGATCTTCAATGGTCTTTCTCTTGTCGTGTCTAGCAGCATTTTTAAGCTGTATATGAGCATAGCGGTAGTTCTGTCTCAAGTAGGGTATTCTTTGGTTTACATCGGGTTGAGAGATGATTGCCAATTTGGGTTTTTTTCGATCGCCAACCGTGTTCCATGTGTCTTGCGACATCCAGTGTTTCTGCACATATCCCACAAATTCTTCAGCACTAGTTAGAAACGTGTTTCTGATTGCCTCCCAATTGGCGTCCAATGTGCGCATTTCATATCCGTCCAATATGGATGACTTTTCGCGAAGAATGGTGGTGTACTCGCTTTTTTTTTAAGTCTATCTACATTGAGTTTGCGCTTCATTTGAAAAATTTATGGTCTTCAGATAGCTGCTGTGCACAATCTCAAGCAGCCAACCATCAAGTGGTGACCGCTCCCCAAGTCAGCTCCACGTTTCGCTCGGACATCGACTTATAGTCGGCGACTTATAGACAATTGGTCGATCTGGTTGATGACCATTTGTCGAGTACTACAGAGCTCTATAAATAATTCGCCGTTTTCTGGTATCTTAATCCAAGGTCGTAACGCGTCGAACCAAGGGTCACCATGCTTCCCCATGACGTGTTTTATTCCAGTGTTGTCAGAGCCAATTTGGGGGTTCATATCTGCTGAGATGATAATAATATCATCTCGTGGAACACCTTCGAAGGTGGCTCTCAGTTAGCTATCAAGCTCCTCTTTGTCACCAGGTGTTGATTTTACGGTCGAACACTGATTGGCGGTGCAAGGACCGAATGACCCTACCCCTTCCCCCGTCATTCAATGTTCGAACGTTCCAGAAGCCAATCATAGTCCGTTTTCGAGTGCTAAAAGTCGTTACCCTAGAATCCGTCCGTATCTAAGGCGCTGTATCCGTTTCTCGTATCAGTTAGGCCAATACCGACAAACTATTTCGATTTCAGTCAGTTTTGCATGATTTTCAAAGCAAGAGAGTGATAAAATATTTACTCTCAACAATCAGCGGAAGACTTGTCCGCAAAATTTGATATGCAGTTTTATTTCGTTTCTCTTGTAAGGCGCTTGTACAAAATTTCAAGTACAGTAATCCCTTGACTTACGTCTCCCTTGTTATACGTTCTTTCGACTTACGTCGTTCATTACTTTGAGACCAAGCCCTTGAAATTACGTGGTCCGTCCCTTGTTGTATGGGAGGTGGCAGAAAGAGTGGGGGGATTTTAGTGTTTTTTTCAGAAATAACTAAGAATATCATAAAATTGACATCTCTTAAATTTTAGACCAGTAACATTCATACTTTTCAAGAAAATAGATTTTTTGCGAGGTTGTGAAACTGTGTCATATTGTATGGGAGGGGGTAGAAGCAGTAAAGCTAATCAGATATTTTTTACTGATCTTAGTGATAATGCTAAATAAGTATTTATTACAAAATGTGAGAACTATAAGAGAAAAAACATAACAGGGCTACGATTGCGCGTAAAGCGCAATCTTACGATACCCTAGATGAAATAGAATTTTTTGTGATCTCAAGAAATTTTGTATGGGGAGTGTTAGAAAGGATGATAGCATTGAACTAATTTTTCCCCATCATGCTAAAGTAGCTATAAAAATGTTTTATACAAAATGCTTACTCCAAAAATTGATTTAGTGAAAATGTGCAGTTTGTATAGGAGGTGGTAGAAAGAGTGGGAGGATTTTAGTGATTTTTTCAGAAATAACTAGGAATATTATAAAATTGACATCCCTTAAATTTCAGACTAGTGCCATTCATACTTTTCAAGAAAATCGAATTTTTGTAAAACTGTGAAACTGTGTCATATTTTATGGGATGGGGTAGAAGCAATAAAGCTAATCAAATATTTTTTTCTGATCTTAGTGATAATACTAATTAAGTATTTATTACAAAATGAGCTCAATAAAAAAAATCGTCTTAGTGCGTTTCATGAAAAAGTGTAGACGAAAATAATTTTTCTACTGTAGATTTAAATCATTATGAAAGTAATATATCCCAAAATTCAGACTAATACCTTTTATACTTTTCGAGTAAATACATTTATTGTCAAATTGTGAAATTGTGTCATTTTATATGGGAGGGAGTAGAAGGGGTGAAGCTAATCGTCAGTGCTTCGTCAGTATGAAGCCCATCTCCTTTTGATTTCTTCTGTGTCGCTGATGATATTGCCCTCTGCGTCTTTGCAGAGACTGGTTTTTGGTTTATATCCCTTTTTTAAGTCTTTTACTATGGCGTATGCGTCCCGCGTTTTATTTTTTCTCATGTCGTCGTCCATTTTTTGTATCTTGTCATTATGGTACTTCCTTTGTTTTCGTCTGCAGGTCTTTTTCGCATATCGCCTAAGCTCGTCATATTTTTCTTTTTTGGCTCGTGTTGGTCGTTCAGTAAAAATTTTGTAAGCTTCGTTCTTTCTGTCTATTGTGTCGCGACATTCTTGGTCGAACCAATCATTATTTTTTCGCCGTGCTTGATACCCTAATACCTCTTCCGCGGAGGATTTGATGCCGTCTCGTATTTTTATCCACGCATTCTCCACTGGCATATTTTTGATATCTTCATATATTGGTGTCAGGTGTTTATTACATGCTAACATGTAAGCCTGCGCCACCGTTTCGTCGTTAAGCTTGTCGACATTGAATTTGCGAGCTCTTCTCGTTTTCGAATATCCACGACAAGCTATTTTGCATCGATACTTAGCTCTGACTAGATAGTGGTCAGAGTCACAATTCGCACCGCGGAGAGTTCGTACATCAAGTATGCTGGAAGCAGCCCTTTTCTCAATAAGAACGTGGTCTATTTGGTTGAAGGTGTGACTATCTGGTGATGCCCACGTTCGTTTATGAATATCGCGATGTGGGAAGCACGTAGAGCTTACTATGATATTTTTGCTGCTTGCGAAATCAATAAGACGTTGGCCATTGTCGTTGGTCATGTCATGGAGACTATGCCCTCCTGTTGTTCCTCTATGAGCCTCCTCCTTTCCGACTTTTGCATTAAAATCCCCTAAGACAATTTTTAGGTCATTCGAGGGCAGTGAGTCATAGGTTGTCTCTAGGGTGGCATAAAATTCGTCTTTAGTTATATCGTCCTTGTCTTCTGTTGGTGCGTGAACGTTGATCAACCAAGTGTTGAAGAATTTAGTCTTTATTCGGATTGCACACAATCTTTCACTTACTGGTCTGAAGCTCGTGACCTGTTGTTTAAATTTTTTGTCAACGACAAAAGCGACTCCAAACTCTCTGCTTCCCGACAATTTTCCACTTGGATAGATTGTGTGTGATCTCATGTCCATGATTTCGTTACTGAGCCATTTCGTTTCTTGGATGGCAGTTATGTTGATGTTGTGTTTTGCCACTTCTTCGAGAAACTCTTTCAGAGCTCCTGTCCTAAATAAGGATCGAACATTCCAAGATCCAATAGAGTAGTCCATTTTTCGTTTGCGGGGTCGTTGCCGTTGAGTCCATCCTTTCCGAGGCTGTTCTTCAGGTTTCTGGACAGTGTTCTTTTTCCGGTGATGCGTTGTCGGCGCCTCGCCCAACCCCCGACCTGGAGGACCGGTCCTACTTATTTATTACACCCTAGTAGAAAAAGGGTGGGAGTTTTGAGCTAAATATGACATGCTGGAGTTCTCACAGCTATGCTGCAAGTCCAACTATGTCATACTTTTTGCCTACTGATACGGAAACTCAGCTGAAGGCTTCATTCCCGTCCAGATTTTTGATAATGGGGCTCCTCCGGGTCGGGTAGCACCTGTTGCCGGCTGCTCAGGAGCCCGGGCGTGGAAAATATGACCCGAAGGAGCAACCATCCTAGATGGGTGCTAAGAAAAATGAAGTGGTGGTGAAGGAGGAACGAACGGCGGCCAGCAGCCCCAGGGCTTCCAATTAGCCGTCTAACCTTGACGCATTTTTATGGATGCGACACGAGAAAATAAATATATATGCGCCACCCCTCGACCTGTACACTTTGGACAATTGAAAATTTAATATTGAAATTTTTTTTTTTTTTAAAAAAATAATACTTTAATGCAAACAACGAGAAAAAAAAAATATTTTCATGTACCTTTACAATCTATCTTAGTCGTTGGGGCCCATCGGTGATAACGCGTTCGATCTAATTCTCCACTCTCGCTCGAATTTCCTGCTGCCGATGCTGATCCTTAAGTCCTTAAGTCTGATCCGCTCAGCTCTTTCATTTTCCCTCGGTGCTATTTTTTTTTCTTAATTGATATTGCTAGTCCGTCAAGGCACTTTCTCCTTTTTTTTTCTTCAAAAATTCCTTTTTTTCTTTGTCTCTTCTATGTAAGCCAGACAAAAAAAAAAACCCGTCCGTCCTCTTTCAAGATGCAATTCAGACTCCACGTTTTTTCTTTGCCGCCAAAAAATTTTATTTTTTTTTTTTGCCTGCAGTTAGTGGCGGTACTGCAGTTTTTCAGCACGAAGTGCATTCAATGCCGTTGTTCAGTGGCGCGATGTTTTTTTTTTTTTTGTTAATCTTTACACTACTGGTACTTTTTTTCTTTTCAAGATTTTTTTTTTATATTACATTTAATTGAGAATTTAATTCAAAAAGGTTCGAGATGGTGATGTATAACATTCGTGGGGACGACCTCGACCCAGGAGAAGTGTCTCATCACAAGCCGGGCTAATATATATATATATTTGATACAAAGAAAAATCTAACTATTTGGTTATATGAGTAGCGATAATATAGAAAATTATACGTAAAATTATTTCATAAACAAAGCGAGGTTTCCTTCAATATTACCTCGGCCTTCATTCTTTTCTCACTGCATATTTACAGACACAGTACATACACTTATATATATTCACTCAATTATAAACTAGGAATAATTCGGATACCGCGTATTTATTCAATAATAAATGCATATACGGATATTTGTAAAAAAAAATATATAGTAAACATAGTATAGTTAATAGAGAAATTATTTACTTGGATCAAACTTTATTTGGATATCATTATGAGACGACATATGATAAGTAATTTTTAAATTGTGACAAACATGACAATTGTCAAGATTTATTCGGCTTGGAAGTGAAACTAGGTTTGAATATCCTTTGCGTGATAGATGCCGAGGATATTTTGTGACTCATCTTCCAGTTGGTATGACACATTTCCAACTCTAGTCTTAACCTTTGCCTTCACAAACTTGGGAGCAAGTTTGGCTGCAAAATGGTCAACAGCACTGCTTTGTACGTGGTTTCGCACAAATACGACTTGTCCTATCGAAAAGGACTTTATTTTACTACGGAGATTGTAGTTATGGGCGCCTTTCCTATATGCTCGTTCTAGATTTTTCTTTACTGATTCTTGAACACGTCGCAGCCGCTCGATATGTGGGTTTATTTCGATTTCACCATCTGTCAGTGCGTTTAAGTCGCGAAGTAGTTTGTAGTCTGATCCATGGAGTATCGAATGGTAGCCATACATCAGGAAATGAGGAGAAAATCCGGTTGCGTCATGCACAACATTTCTCAATGCTGTACATGTTTCACACAGATTCTCATCCCAGTTCCGATGGTCTTCGTCCACATAAGCGCGTATTGAGGCAAGGATTGCGCGATTAGCTCTTTCGGCTGCGTTTGCTTGGGGAGCATAGTAAGGTGACAACACATGATTAACTGCATAAGAATCTAAAAAATTTTTAAATGCTTTAGATGTGAATTGTACGCCGTTATCTGAATGTAGTTTTTCGGGAACACTGTATGGCAAAAAGACTTCCTTCTCTAAATATTTTATTACATATTCTGATGTAGCAGATGGCAGAGCTTTTGCCCACACAAATTTCGTGAACTTATCTAATACTACTAGGATGAATCTATTTCCTGTCCTCGACCGCGGATAAGGACCCAAGAAATCTATGTATAAGTATTGTAGTGGTCGTACAACTTCAATATGCTCACCCATTGGTGGCCGCATAGTGAAGTTTGGTGGCTTCACTTGTTTGCATATCGTGCACGCGGAAATATAATTTGATACATCTTGACGAAGTTTTGGCCAGTAATATCGACGTTGAATTAGTTCGATTGTCTTCTGAACTCCGAAATGAGAAGAGGTTCGAGAATCATGAGCAGCACTAATGAGCTGATGCGTTAAGGACTCCGGTACCCATAGTTTAAGTTCTGGTATGTCGGTATTGGAAGTTTGTTTTGTACTTCGTGCAATGAACACTTTGCCATCAGAAACTTGCAGATTAGCAAATTTTTCTGGTGATTTCTTTATGCGGTCTATCAGTTCGACATAGGAAGCTTCTTCAAACGCCATAGGAGACAAAATTTCACACACGTCCTCTGTCGCAACTTCGTCCAGTTCGTTACTGTGAACACGCGATAGAGCATCTGGGACAACGTTTTGAGATCCTTTTCGATACTCTATATCGAAGTTAAAACCCTGTAGCTTTAAGCTCCAACGCGCCAGTCGACCAGAGAGATCTTTTTGGTCCATCAACCACTTCAAGCTTGCATGATCTGTAATTATAGTGAACGGTAACCCCTCGACGTAGGCTCGAAATCGCTTTACGCTCTGGACCGCGGCCAGGCATTCCAACTCCGTGACGCTATAATTACGTTGTGCAGCGTTGAGTTTCGTTGACATAAAGGCGATTGGATGTTCTTGACCAGTATCTGATTTTTGAAACAGGACGCTTCCGATTCCAGTCGCACTGGCGTCGCACTGAATGAAAAATGGTTTTTCGAAATTGGGATTAATCAGAACGGGTGCAGTAACTAGCAACTCTTTTACTCTCTCGAATGCATTGTTCGCAGAATCTGTCCATACGAACGCACGTTTGCCTTTGAGCAGGTCAGTCAAAGGAGCGCTGACAGATGCAAAGTTGGGAATAAACCGACGATACCAGCCAGCCATACCCATGAAACGCCGAACGTCCCTTACAGTTTTCGGAGCAGGATACGCAGTAATGCCAGAGATTTTTTCCGGATCAGTCTTAAGTATTCCGTCACTTACCACATAACCGAGGTATTTGATCTCCCTCCGAACAAACTTACTCTTCTCGACATTTATCGTAAGGTTTGCGTCTCTTATCAGCTGAGCAACTCGCTTCAAGAGCTGGAGGTGTTCTTCATAAGATCGAGAAGTAATAAGCAAGTCATCCAGGTAAACAAATACCTGGTCCTGTAGTTCATGAGGAATAACTTTGTGCATCAATCTGCACATTGTCTGCGGAGCGTTACACAAGCCGAATGGCATTACCGTGAATTGGTATAAGGGGCGTCCGGGTACGGTAAAAGCTGTCCTGTCTCGTGAGTTGACGTCTAGTGGGATTTGCCAAAACGCATCCTTTAGGTCCAAGCTCGATATGTATCGAGTGTCCTGTAGACGTGCCAACAAGCCTTCAATTAAAGGAAGAGGATATGCGTCTTTCAACGTTATCTCATTGATACGTCTTGCGTCAAGGCATAGTCTCACTTTACCTGGTTTTCGGACCAAGGTAACGGGAGAGCTCCAAGCACTACTGCTTTCTTCTATTACACCCAGATCTAACATACGATCGAGTTCATCATACATTAGCTTCTGTACTGCAGGTGAGACCGCGTAATGACGCTGTTTGACAGGTTTCGCTGTACCAGTATCAATATGATGAACGACCAAATTAGTTTTTCCCAACCCAACTTTATTGGACGAGGGAAAAGTTTGAATTACCTCATTTAACTTCGACTGTTCTAACTCAGTTAGTTCAAGAGTTTCGTTGTTTATTTGACCACAAGTATTTTGAAGTTCGCTTATTTGGTGCGGGATTATGTCGAAGGTGTCCCAAAAATCTATCCCTAAATATATTTTGCTGGTGAGGTTAGGTGCTATCAGGAATCTCATCATCCGAGTCTTGTTGTTGAAGGTTACTAAGGTGCGAATATATCCCAACACAGGACTTTTGTCACCACTCGCTGAAGAGATGTTTATGTGAAGGGGGTAAAGGGGTATAGAAATTTCTTCTAATAGGTCCAATGCTCCAGCTCCTAGCACGCTTGAGCTCGCACCACTATCAAGCAAGCCACGTAGTCGCTTACCTTTAATTGTTATGTCGGCATAAGGCCTATTGTCTCCATTTACACTTAGAATCGACTCTATGCAAGATTTTTTTATTTCACTTCGCAAACGCCAATAGCGGTGAGATCGAGTTTGTCTTCGCCTTTTATACGGATATAAGTTCGGCAGGGGTGTTTGAGTCGACTGATCGAACAGGTAAGTTTTAATAGATTGTGTATTGAGGTTTATGATCTTTGGCGTCTCAGCTCCGGATCGGTGTTCGCTGCAGTTTCGACGGGATTGGTGTTGGGACGTCTCCATGGTTGCGGAGTACGTTGTGTCCCGGTAGCAGTACTCCTTAACCCGTTTCCCGCTGAACGTTCTTTGCACCGGTGGCAGTTGGGTTTCACAACATTTTTGAGACCACAACCAAAGCAGAATATACTTCGGTTAGGACTTGGACAGTCAATGAAGCTATGTCCCAAATCAGAACAGTTCCAGCAAATAATGTACTCAGCATTATGTGTTTGCTGAGGTAGTTGAAATTGTACTGCAGCCACTTGATTGACATTTGACTCTTGAGAAAATTCATTTTTATAAACCACTTCTTGAGGATAGTCCAACTCATGAACCTGTCTACGAGAATAGCAATTGGCCTCTGCATCGAAACCAATACGTTTCCACGTAGCCTCGATCGAGGTACATTTTCGTTTCAGTAGCTGAACTGAACCATACTCGTGACCTGCGAGGTGTGCTTGAAGCCCTGGTCTCATATTCCGATATAAGATTTTTAATAATGATTCATCACTTAGCGGAGAACTCAATCTGATAGATATCTGCTCCAACGCATCTACAAAATCACTAAATGATTCTTTCGGTTTCTGGTATCGACTGTCAAGAAGGCGTCGAATATCCAAATCGGTGCTCTGATCTTCGTACCTCTCACAAATGGACTCTCGTAGCTCTGGCCACGAAGTACGGACATGTTTCTCTCTGTAAGTCCAGAACCATTCTTCAGCCGAGCCGGTAAGAAGAAGGTGAAGTTCTGACGCAAGTTCTTCTTCAAGAATACCATTTGATTTTGCAAGACTTTCAACACGGAAAAGAAATCTTTTAATAGGAATTTCAGCGCCATACCCTGAGAAGTGTATACCCCATTTCGACATGGGCACAAGTGCTTTTCGGTTGAGACTTCTGACATTATCTACTGGTGGTACAAACTGCGTGCTACTAGCAGGAAATGTGCGAAACGAATCTACGTTCTGGTTCTCGTGAACTGCGTGAACTATTGACGGATTTGTATTAAACGACGTATTGGACGTATCTGAGAAATTTATGGCATCAATTAATTTATGAAATGTGTCCTGGTCTATGGTATCTGATTCTCCAATTAACTCTTGCAAGGTTTCGATATTTTTCATTGACTCTCTGGCAGCGGACTTAACATCTTCATATGAAGTGAACTTGAAAAGGCTTTCGAAACGTCTATTATAATGATCTAGTCTAGCTCTGAAACGTTCAAGCATAAGATGTTTGTCTTGTGAATCTGAAAGATTTTTCAGCGAAGATGAAATTTCATAAACCTTTTTGCAACACCTTTTATATTCCCCTGTTGGGTCTTCGGAAATTTTTTTCGGAAGCTTGCCAGGCTTAAGTACGGGTTTCTCTGCTTCGAGGAGCAGACGAGCAGTTAGAGTCTCATATTGACGCACTGCATCGCCAGTGATATCACGTATCAAACATTCAAATTGAAACTCTTCTGGATCTAAATGATCTATATTCCAACAGGCCATAATGAGAGAATACGAATAATAAATTTAGAACCAAGCAACTTGTTAAAAGGAGTTTAAACTGTGTGAGTTAATGATAATTAACTATATGTGCCATATATATTGAACAGAAATAATGATCCAAATAAAGTTTAGCAAAAAAAAAGAAAGAAAACGCATGCAAACAAAAATTCAATAAAAAAAATGCATGCAGAATTGATTCTCTTTTACAGAAAAGCGCTCACCAAAATACAACCGAATTGTAACAAATACTTAACATATATATATTTATGTATATATGTATATATGTATATGCAAATATGCAATCATTTACCACAATAATTTAACAGTCGATGAATTTATAAATAAAATATAAATATAAAATGAAAAAAAATTGAAGAAAAAGGGAAAAAAAAAAAAAATTAAAATAATTTCACTTAGCTGATCTAAAAACACACAAAGGCTAACCAATCTAATCGAAGTCAGAAATATATTTACACTATTCATATAACCCAATATATAACTCAGATTGTATTTATAAGAAATAAAATTATAAACAAATTAAAGAAATTAAACACGCGTATAGATATCGATTTATTTGTAAAATATTCAATAATAATTCAGTTATAGGATTCCCTAAGACTGCGTAGACGCCAACTCGCACTCCTTCACCTCCAGTAATAATTTAATTAATAAAATAAATGTAGGACGAAAAGAAAATATTTGTAGTATGTATGACTATTCTAATCCATGATTCATAAAAACAAATTTTTAATCGTTTAATGTTTCAGTGATCTGATGCCTATTTCGAACGAATTCTTTCAAAAGACAACCACATTTGGTGTCAACGGAGGCGTTCCGGATAAGATTCCGCGAGGTATCAGATCACGGACCACATCGCGAGACTGTAGGAATAACGTCAGACGCATTGGCATTCAGTGGATGAGCAAAGATCATCAACGCGTATTGCGGATAGCCATTGCGATCGTCATCCCTCAGTATTCTACTTTGGGGTATTTACCAATAACCAGCTTAACTCCAAATGAGCTTTGCATGGAAGATGCACTGGGCCCCATATCCAAAAAAAAAAAACGCGCGACATAAATTAGAACATTCAAACACTAAGAAAATTTATTAAGAAGATAAGGAAAAAAATTAATATTTAGTTTGGTTTGACCTTTTTTTTTTCATTATTCTTAATGGCAGTGATCAGGCAAGAAAAATCAGTGCGAACGAGCGAAACGCTTCTAAAAATAGCACTCTTGTGTTAAAGTATCGACATTTGTAAGGTTTATGCTCGTGATTTATTTGTAATTGTATGTACAATTAGTGAGTGCACTTTAGTGTAACTTTTATACACAGCCCGAAATCCGAAATCCACTTGCCTTTACGATTTAGCAGAAAAAATATCAGATATATGAACTACGCACGATTTCACTTAGATTTAATTCGCAGATACACATTTTAATAAGTTTAAAACGAATTCAAATAAATCTCCTACTCTCCTATGGTGATCGACATTTTTTTTTCGGAAATGCCAGGACCGAAAAAAAAATAAGTAAATTACGATGATGATATTTAATGCGATTTTGATACCGTGGTCTTTGCGAATTTACGATTCCACACAAAAAGAAATTGAACCTCTATCATAACGATCAAATTCAACAAAGAAAAAATTTTCACGCGAATAATCTGTACCGAATAAAAAGCACTGTACTTTAATACCACTACAACTCACATATGATCTGCTCCGCACACTTTGAATAATGAAAAAAAAAACCGTAAGGACGTTGCAATTGAATTTAATTAAATTAAAATAAGGAAAACCGAATATTTGGGCGCCAACTGATACGGAAACTCAGCTGAAGGCTTCATTCCCGTCCAGATTTTTGATAATGGGGCTCCTCCGGGTCGGGTAGCACCTGTTGCCGGCTGCTCAGGAGCCCGGGCGTGGAAAATATGACCCGAAGGAGCAACCATCCTAGATGGGTGCTAAGAAAAATGAAGTGGTGGTGAAGGAGGAACGAACGGCGGCCAGCAGCCCCAGGGCTTCCAATTAGCCGTCTAACCTTGACGCATTTTTATGGATGCGACACGAGAAAATAAATATATATGCGCCACCCCTCGACCTGTACACTTTGGACAATTGAAAATTTAATATTGAAATTTTTTTTTTTTTTAAAAAAATAATACTTTAATGCAAACAACGAGAAAAAAAAAATATTTTCATGTACCTTTACAATCTATCTTAGTCGTTGGGGCCCATCGGTGATAACGCGTTCGATCTAATTCTCCACTCTCGCTCGAATTTCCTGCTGCCGATGCTGATCCTTAAGTCCTTAAGTCTGATCCGCTCAGCTCTTTCATTTTCCCTCGGTGCTATTTTTTTTTCTTAATTGATATTGCTAGTCCGTCAAGGCACTTTCTCCTTTTTTTTTCTTCAAAAATTCCTTTTTTTCTTTGTCTCTTCTATGTAAGCCAGACAAAAAAAAAAAAACCCGTCCGTCCTCTTTCAAGATGCAATTCAGACTCCACGTTTTTTCTTTGCCGCCAAAAAATTTTATTTTTTTTTTTTGCCTGCAGTTAGTGGCGGTAATGCAGTTTTTCAGCACGAAGTGCATTCAATGCCGTTGTTCAGTGGCGCGATGTTTTTTTTTTTTTTGTTAATCTTTACACTACTGGTACTTTTTTTCTTTTCAAGATTTTTTTTTTATATTACATTTAATTGAGAATTTAATTCAAAAAGGTTCGAGATGGTGATGTATAACACTACTTCCTGAGACGCACTGGTGTTACTGGCCATTCAGGTTAACTCCATGTTCCCTCCTCCTTTCTCAACTCGGGCTTGGGACCGTCTATGGCGGAGCTTCCGATGTCTCTCAGGGTTCTATTTTATCACCCACCCTGTTTTTAGTATTCATAAGGGACCTTCTGTCTTCTGTCCTCAATTCAATCCACAGTTCTGCGGATGAGAGTGCTTTAGATAACACCTATGAATTTGACGCATTTATTCGGTTTTCATTTTCATTTCAACTAGCGAAGCTAAAAGAACCAAACTTTGTTATAATTAATTTTATTATAGTTGCAACCAATTTTGAAAAAGTTATCAACTTCACCCCACTCTTTCTGCAACCTCCCATACAAATTTCACGAAATTTCCGATTTTCAATTAAATTATTTTTTCCCAAAACCGTCAAAGCTATCAACTTTAAATTTTGTTAAAAGTAGTATTGATGTCGAAAAATTTGGTTTTGATTCAAATACTCCTTCTAACCCCTCCCATCCAAATGCACAATGTTGGTAAATGCATTTAATCGATTTTCGTTGAAACTGCAAAAGGTACAAACTTAAAATTTTGACAGAATTTATCCCTTAATAATTGCAATAAATGCTACAAAAAAATATTACTTTTGCTTCACTCCTTTTACCATCTCCCATACAAATTGAGTATTGGAGATTCAAGAAAAGTATTTCTCCTTCGAATATATGAGTGCTATCGACTTTAAAATTATAACAAAGCAATCCGATTAGGATGTTGCTAAGCATACTCAAAATCATCCGTCCGTATCTAAGGCGCTGTATCCGTTTCTCGTATCAGTTAGGCCAATACCGACAAACTATTTCGATTTCAGTCAGTTTTGCATGATTTTCAAAGCAAGAGAGTGATAAAATATTTACTCTCAACAATCAGCGGAAGACTTGTCCGTAAAATTTGATATGCAGTTTTATTTCGTTTCTCTTGTAAGGCGCTTGTACAAAATTTCAAGTACAGTAATCCCTTGACTTACGTCTCCCTTGTTATACGTTCTTTCGACTTACGTCGTTCATTACTTTGAGACCAAGCCCTTGAAATTACGTGGTCCGTCCCTTGTTGTATGGGAGGTGGCAGAAAGAGTGGGGGGATTTTAGTGTTTTTTTCAGAAATAACTAAGAATATCATAAAATTGACATCTCTTAAATTTTAGACCAGTAACATTCATACTTTTCAAGAAAATAGATTTTTTGCGAGGTTGTGAAACTGTGTCATATTGTATGGGAGGGGGTAGAAGCAGTAAAGCTAATCAGATATTTTTTACTGATCTTAGTGATAATGCTAAATAAGTATTTATTACAAAATGTGAGAACTATAAGAGAAAAAACATAACAGGGCTACGATTGCGCGTAAAGCGCAATCTTACGATACCCTAGATGAAATAGAATTTTTTGTGATCTCAAGAAATTTTGTATGGGGAGTGTTAGAAAGGATGATAGCATTGAACTAATTTTTCCCCATCATGCTAAAGTAGCTATAAAAATGTTTTATACAAAATGCTTACTCCAAAAATTGATTTAGTGAAAATGTGCAGTTTGTATAGGAGGTGGTAGAAAGAGTGGGAGGATTTTAGTGATTTTTTCAGAAATAACTAGGAATATTATAAAATTGACATCCCTTAAATTTCAGACTAGTGCCATTCATACTTTTCAAGAAAATCGAATTTTTGTAAAACTGTGAAACTGTGTCATATTTTATGGGATGGGGTAGAAGCAATAAAGCTAATCAAATATTTTTTTCTGATCTTAGTGATAATACTAATTAAGTATTTATTACAAAATGAGCTCAATAAAAAAAATCGTCTTAGTGCGTTTCATGAAAAAGTGTAGACGAAAATAATTTTTCTACTGTAGATTTAAATCATTATGAAAGTAATATATCCCAAAATTCAGACTAATACCTTTTATACTTTTCGAGTAAATACATTTATTGTCAAATTGTGAAATTGTGTCATTTTATATGGGAGGGAGTAGAAGGGGTGAAGCTAATCGTCAGTGCTTCGTCAGTATGAAGCCCATCTCCTTTTGATTTCTTCTGTGTCGCTGATGATATTGCCCTCTGCGTCTTTGCAGAGACTGGTTTTTGGTTTATATCCCTTTTTTAAGTCTTTTACTATGGCGTATGCGTCCCGCGTTTTATTTTTTCTCATGTCGTCGTCCATTTTTTGTATCTTGTCATTATGGTACTTCCTTTGTTTTCGTCTGCAGGTCTTTTTCGCATATCGCCTAAGCTCGTCATATTTTTCTTTTTTGGCTCGTGTTGGTCGTTCAGTAAAAATTTTGTAAGCTTCGTTCTTTCTGTCTATTGTGTCGCGACATTCTTGGTCGAACCAATCATTATTTTTTCGCCGTGCTTGATACCCTAATACCTCTTCCGCGGAGGATTTGATGCCGTCTCGTATTTTTATCCACGCATTCTCCACTGGCATATTTTTGATATCTTCATATATTGGTGTCAGGTGTTTATTACATGCTAACATGTAAGCCTGCGCCACCGTTTCGTCGTTAAGCTTGTCGACATTGAATTTGCGAGCTCTTCTCGTTTTCGAATATCCACGACAAGCTATTTTGCATCGATACTTAGCTCTGACTAGATAGTGGTCAGAGTCACAATTCGCACCGCGGAGAGTTCGTACATCAAGTATGCTGGAAGCAGCCCTTTTCTCAATAAGAACGTGGTCTATTTGGTTGAAGGTGTGACTATCTGGTGATGCCCACGTTCGTTTATGAATATCGCGATGTGGGAAGCACGTAGAGCTTACTATGATATTTTTGCTGCTTGCGAAATCAATAAGACGTTGGCCATTGTCGTTGGTCATGTCATGGAGACTATGCCCTCCTGTTGTTCCTCTATGAGCCTCCTCCTTTCCGACTTTTGCATTAAAATCCCCTAAGACAATTTTTAGGTCATTCGAGGGCAGTGAGTCATAGGTTGTCTCTAGGGTGGCATAAAATTCGTCTTTAGTTATATCGTCCTTGTCTTCTGTTGGTGCGTGAACGTTGATCAACCAAGTGTTGAAGAATTTAGTCTTTATTCGGATTGCACACAATCTTTCACTTACTGGTCTGAAGCTCGTGACCTGTTGTTTAAATTTTTTGTCAACGACAAAAGCGACTCCAAACTCTCTGCTTCCCGACAATTTTCCACTTGGATAGATTGTGTGTGATCTCATGTCCATGATTTCGTTACTGAGCCATTTCGTTTCTTGGATGGCAGTTATGTTGATGTTGTGTTTTGCCACTTCTTCGAGAAACTCTTTCAGAGCTCCTGTCCTAAATAAGGATCGAACATTCCAAGATCCAATAGAGTAGTCCATTTTTCGTTTGCGGGGTCGTTGCCGTTGAGTCCATCCTTTCCGAGGCTGTTCTTCAGGTTTCTGGACAGTGTTCTTTTTCCGGTGATGCGTTGTCGGCGCCTCGCCCAACCCCCGACCTGGAGGACCGGTCCTACTTATTTATTACACCCTAGTAGAAAAAGGGTGGGAGTTTTGAGCTAAATATGACATGCTGGAGTTCTCACAGCTATGCTGCAAGTCCAACTATGTCATACTTTTTGCCTACTTCCTGAGACGCACTGGTGTTACTGGCCATTCAGGTTAACTCCATGTTCCCTCCTCCTTTCTCAACTCGGGCTTGGGACCGTCTATGGCGGAGCTTCCGATGTCTCTCAGGGTTCTATTTTATCACCCACCCTGTTTTTAGTATTCATAAGGGACCTTCTGTCTTCTGTCCTCAATTCAATCCACAGTTCTGCGGATGAGAGTGCTTTAGATAACACCTATGAATTTGACGCATTTATTCGGTTTTCATTTTCATTTCAACTAGCGAAGCTAAAAGAACCAAACTTTGTTATAATTAATTTTATTATAGTTGCAACCAATTTTGAAAAAGTTATCAACTTCACCCCACTCTTTCTGCAACCTCCCATACAAATTTCACGAAATTTCCGATTTTCAATTAAATTATTTTTTCCCAAAACCGTCAAAGCTATCAACTTTAAATTTTGTTAAAAGTAGTATTGATGTCGAAAAATTTGGTTTTGATTCAAATACTCCTTCTAACCCCTCCCATCCAAATGCACAATGTTGGTAAATGCATTTAATCGATTTTCGTTGAAACTGCAAAAGGTACAAACTTAAAATTTTGACAGAATTTATCCCTTAATAATTGCAATAAATGCTACAAAAAAATATTACTTTTGCTTCACTCCTTTTACCATCTCCCATACAAATTGAGTATTGGAGATTCAAGAAAAGTATTTCTCCTTCGAATATATGAGTGCTATCGACTTTAAAATTATAACAAAGCAATCCGATTAGGATGTTGCTAAGCATACTCAAAATCATCCAAAACCTCCCACTTTCTCTGCCACCTCCCATACAAATGTCATAAATTCAAAAATTGTTCCTCGAAAATTATTTTCGGTGCTGTATACAAAAATAACAAAACTCTCCTCTCTGCTTTTACCACCTCCCACACAAAAGCTACTATTCACTATTGGAAAGAATTTGAGACGACAAATTTTCCGGTACAATAAACTTTTTCCTATTTCATCTAGAGTATCATGATTGGGCTTTACGTCCAATCATAATTCTATTATGTTTTAGTGATACACGTAGATTAATAACAACTAAGAAATTGGGAGATTCATTATGAAGAGGTAGAAATTGACCGTTTACATTTGTACCTGCGAATAGATTACAAACGCTAAAGACAATTGTTTAATGTAATAAAATGTAATCTTAACCGACGGTCGCTATAATCCCGTCGTTAATCGGAAAATTTCGTTATAGAGGAGTTCGTTACAGTACCGGTTTAAGTTAAATTACCGCACGGATCATTTTATTCATATCGCGTCCTTTCAAGTAACTATCTCATCCTGGATACATTAGTTCTTTAGACAAGAAAATATCAAGTCACGATCCATTCATTATCACTTGCGTGATGATATGAGTACAACCGCACAATAACAGGGACTGAACGCATACTTTATATAAAGGGTAATCTACAGACAGGAAGAACAATATGTCGTACTTTATTGAGCAAGAGTGGTCTTGACTCTTTCCCTCCCCCTCGTCTTCTCTTTTCAATTGACACTCTCAAAAATAAAGACAATGGATCTCATTTACCCAATCAACGAACATTCTACCTTTAACGGTCATATGAGTCCATGTGTACGGCGGACAGCGTACGGCGGGACGGATTTTTTTTTTGCATTATTAGTGTAGTTTTGTCATGAAGCGCGGGGTAGCAAGTTATTTTTTTCTCTATCGACTTTATTATTAAATCCTAAGACAATTTATTATTATGTTTGTAGGAGTTAATATACATAACTTTTATTTACTAAAATATCGACAGAAATGTGATATTTTTTTTGATGAACGACAAGGTTGCAACATTGAACAATATGTACATCAGTGTTTTGAATTTCTTTTAGATTAAAAATAAGAAACGGTTATTCAGAAAATTCAAATATCTACTCGTAGTTTTTTAAGCATTTAGCAATTACAAAGAAGAATCAACCGAGGAGCAGTGAGCATTGTGAGCATTACGGGATGTTTCAGACAGAGTTAAAAGGGTCGTATGATCAAAACAAATTTAGCGTCGGAAAAATCTAAATTTTTTTGACATAGCTTTGTAAAATTTTTGTTAAATTTGTGATAACAAATTTGAGAATCCTATTCTGATAAAATATGACATTTTTCTGTAATGATAAAATTTGGAGACAGGGGTGGTTTTCAAATTTATGACTAGGTTTAACTTTTCAGTCTCTTGATGCTGCCGTCCCAGTTCAGTAGTATTTGCGTGTTAACAAACTGACGAAAAAACATCAAAATAGTCGTTGTCAATAATTTCCTCAAAAATATATAATCAGCTTAATTTCATTTTATAAAAAAAAAAATATTTACACGTATACTTTCATTTGATGCAATTGCTTGACCATACATCATAGCAAAAAGTCCGAATTCCACAAGATCCTAGTTATTGAGACGAGAATATAACAATTTCATCAAGATCATATCCAATAGCTCAAGAAGAAAACCATTAAACGCTTCACTATGAATGAATGAACAAAACATAACAAATTGTCGACAGTTATATATTTTTCGAAAATCTGTCACTTTTCATGCCATCCAATGATAATTAAGGCGGTTTCTCTTAAGCACTGAGCATAAAATTAGAGAGGCTGTTGTTGCTAAAAGATGTCAGGTGTATACGAAGTTCATAAGTCAAGATTCACATTACTCTCTCGAAATCTTTTCCTCAAGCGATGCTGTCACACTAGTTTTCAGATTTCGGTTCGCGGATATGTTGCGAGTAAGCAAGAAAAACCCAAGAATATAAATGTATAGTGTGGGCTAACTCAAGCATCTTTCATTTAAAACAAGAACG
This sequence comes from Chorisops tibialis, assembly GCA_963669355.1. Classification (NCBI taxonomy): domain Eukaryota; kingdom Metazoa; phylum Arthropoda; class Insecta; order Diptera; family Stratiomyidae; genus Chorisops; species Chorisops tibialis. The sequence continues at coordinate 160,481,245 of OY770263.1, read as the reverse complement.
TCTTGTCCGTCGTGTGCAACAATATTGCACCATATCGCGCGCGGCACAACCAATAGCATTCAAACACTTTGCCTTCGGGTTACACCCAATCTTACACATAGAGTCCACCACCATACGCCGCATACCACACTACTTGCTACACTCCTCCAAACAGAAAGCAGATGTTTCTCTTCTTATTTCACCAGAAAAGATATAAAAAAAAGATAAAAGATGCATACCGACATACGGTAAGGTGTTCGCCACTGCAAAAATTTTGTCTTATACGGAGAGAAACAACCAAATTCCCACTTCTTCATTATCTCTGCTTCTGTAGTACAAACAACGCAAAGAGGCTGGAATCTTTATTTTCAGATGGCGGAGGGTCAGCTTTAAAATATATCATACCACTTCGGGGAAGGGGCCGGTCCGTACAACCGAACATACAGTAAATCAATGCTCTATAGCAGTAGTAGCACGATGCACACACTATACACCTCATGAGGATATGGAAAGGACGACATGTATAGCATCGAACCAATTCTTTAAGATACACACCTCCAGCGTAGGAGAAGCTCACAGCTGAATTCCTATTGTATATAAGCCCTCTGGTCCATTACCGTTGGGGTGGATCGGATGCTCCGAGAATACACCAGTACAGCTATAGCTATACTATATGAACTTTAGGTGGTGGAAATTGGGTGGGACTTTCATGTTTATGGGAGTGGTCTGAACTGGGAAAACCTGTTTCCTATACAGGTCGTATACCCACTACTAATGCACAAAAGCCGAGGGTAATGCTCAAACTGCAAAACATTAGTGCTGGATGGATGAGTATCTTCATGTATAGATACGAGATAGGGAAAAAATTGGAAACGCATTACTTTCGTAAGGCGCCGAATACCCTCAAGCTTTTGGTCCCGGGCAGTTAGAATCTGTCTAGTGCGCAGAGTGTGTCGTGTGCGCGGGTTCTCAGGTTATTGTCTATTTTGAGGTTAAGGCAATCAACAAAAAAAAATTTACAAAGAATAAACAAAAATCTAAAAAAAAAATTATTACGAATAAAATAAAATCACAAACCTAAATTAAATAAATAAAATAAAAGTGATAATAAATAATCTTAAAAAAAGATAATACCCCGAAAATACTCATGCAAATATATTTAATACATAGTCTACATGTGTAGTAACGTGTAGATATATTTTATATATCATATCCATAACATAACAAACAAGTGTTTTCCTCATCATCTGTTTTGTTATATCGTCATCAACATCATAACCAGCGTATTTTCGTGATATCTAATTTCGAATTAATTATATTTTTTTTATTATCTTAATAAAACTCTACTTGTATTTCATCGAATTTTAGTAATTGTATCTTTTTCTGCCCACTACTTTGAAATTCATCAATATTTTTTCGCGGGAATTTATCGACCTTTCGAAATATCGTCTTCATCTTAAAAGAAATAACATTCAAGTATCTTCAGTGTAATAATAGTGCGTGTTACTTAATCACAATCTCTTTTTCCGCAATAATCCACACTACAATATTTTCGATAGCCGTTTCCAAAATTTTGAATTTTTAATAAATAGAGGTGCGATCCGAACATCATTACAGATTAGTTTTGTTCTGTATTTTCTATAGTGTTGTCGATTTTATTAACGTTTATTAATTTAAATTAATAAATAAGTGCGTCCGAATAAATTATAGAAGTGATTAGTGATGAATTTCAATATTTTTATATTATAAAATTTAAAATCGTTACATGATTTAGAAAAGAAATAAATAGTTGCCTTATATTCTGTGCCGAAAAAATAAATACAATAAAATTAATTATATCTATTAAATTTAATGCAAATAGTGTTGTTAAGAATTAGTGAATCTGCTAAGTGCCTAATAGTAATATGTTTTTTCTAAATAAATAATATTAAATATAATACGTAACGTCCAAATCAAATCTATCTCTCGGTTTTAATTTAATCGGTTTCGAAATCAAACGTGCTTAAATTTCTTTAAAAAAAACAACAAATTTATTTTGGGATTATTAAGCTGTACCGGCCAAATTAACTATCACACATGCATATTTTACATAGGACCAATGATCATCAGTTTGAGGATCAAAAATTCATGATGGTATGAAATAAAATTATAATTATTCTAATAATAATACAAAAAAGGAAAATTAGCTAATTCGTTGAAATCAGTACTCATCAGTATGTACTTGAAGTAGATCAATTAACATGCAAGACCTTTACAATAAATGTAGAAATTAAAATTTGAAAAATGTAGTCATGTGTGGAAATATATTACAATTAAAATTACAATTTATCGCAATATTTAACAAATGAAAAACTTTACAAATTCAGTTCTGATAAATTGCAATTTGATTTCACTACGTAACTTTTGTTAAATATTTACAGTCTTGTTTTTGTTGAAAAATTTGGCAAATAATATTGAAACTAGATTACAAAAGCGTGGACAAAACCAATGGCGGCAATACAATTTTATTTAATGATTTTTCAATAGACATAATTTATAATACCAATAAAAATTATCGGATTTTACACTGTTCTGATTTATTATTCGTAACGTCTCAGCTCTCAATAGATACCGAAACGTTCCGATTAAAAAATGAGAGTAGTGTGAAATCCGGAAATCTTTCTTTCTTAAAATTGATTTGATTTATAATTTGATTGAGGTTTTCGGCGTGCATAAAAAATTTTTTCAAATAATGTTTAAAATTTGCTAAATATAATTTTATAGATACTAAAATATCTATACTTAAAACAAAACTGTGCATTATAGGATATGTCGAGTATTTTGATGTTTTAGAAAATCTTGAGGCTAAATTTAAATTTTTTACTGTTTGTTAGTTGGTCCACCTACCCAGATGCTGATAGGACCGTAACGAGGCCCGGGCCTAGTAATAATGGTGGATCCCCCCTTAAACTTTTACAAATAAAATGTATTAGATATTTAGTCAAAAAAAAAATTCTAAAGCCTAGATTTTGTCAATTCTCTTTTTTTTTACTTAATAGAAAACAAATAATAAAAAACGATACGTTGAAATTGGTCTATTTACCTAGAATATAAAAAAAAATTGAAATTCACAAAAGAGCACAGGGTTGTTTTTTAAAATCCTGAAATCGGGTATCAAATTCGAGGTTGAAGTAAGATATCAAGGAAATGTATTTATCCGCCATCTGGTTATCGATATCTGGCTGCGATGCAGTGATAATATACGGAAGTGAGTAAAGATTTTGGTCCTCAACTGTTGTTCCTAAAGACCGATTTTCATTTGAAATGCATAAATATGATCATATAGTACATCTTAATTAATTCCCTTGTAAACGCGTATTAACGTAATTTAAGTGGCAAGTTATATCAACCAGAAATGCAAAGTCGCAAGCCCACTCTTTGTCTTCAAACTCTGGGATAGTTTTTGATATGCTTGCAAGGAATGATTGTTACTGCGAATCAAACACTATATTCAACATTTTTGCACGGGTCACCCATCTTACTTCTGCATAAAATTTGACTTCATTCTGAGTCCGAAGACTTAAGAAATTCTTGGAACTGACGATAATTCAACTCGTTCGACTTGTTGAGCTTAATGAAGATCACTATTTTGATGACAACTTTCATGGCATGGTTCATTTTGAGGGACTTCGAACATAAATTTTCCTGATGAATAATACAATGAAAATCCAGCATTGAAGTATTACCGACCTTAGAGGCCTCCTTTTAAATCAATTTTACTAAACCTTCGTGTTTTCCAACCAATACTGGAGCACAATCCGTTTTTAAGCCCGATAAATTGTAAAGAAAAGCGATTCAATATTAATGCAACTGTCTCTGCCAAAGCTCGTGACTAAGAAGTGTCCTTAAGTGAATACAATACCACTAATTCTTCAGTCTTTTTAAAATGGACATCAACACCCCTGATAAAAATTGGCAGTTGATCAGTATCCGCCATATCTGTGCTTTCATCCAATAGTAGAATATAAAAAATAAACTCGAATGCTCGACTTTTCAAATTATTTTCAAAATGTTTTCTAATGTCGTTCACACACCTAGTAATAGTCTGACGGGACAGTCCTATTTTTGAGTAATCCTTCTTCTTTTCTAGACGCAGAATTTCAACGACGCTCTCCAAACGTTCCTAACCAATTTAGCTATCTGAATATGGCTTCGATTTGTTTGCTAGTATCAAGGCTACTGCATTACTAGCTTTAACTAGAAAGTTGACTCTGAACCCGCTAAATCAGTATTTTAACATTGATCGCAAAATCTCTCTAAATGTAGTGGCGACATTAGAATGAGTATGAGCCGGATAGCATTGCGGGCATCCCGAAGACGCAGAAGACCGCAGAACATATATATAAGTTGAAGTCACGTATTAAATTTAAGCAACACCTAGCATCCGACTAGGGAGCTAGGGTGTAGCCTAGTGGGTAGCGTGTTGGTCTTGTAATGCGAAGGTTGTGAGTTCAAATCCCGGTCGGCGCAATATATAATTCTAGCACATTGCCTGCTTGGATATACCTTGACCACCTCAATCTACGAAAAATCCGTAGAAAGATAGAGAACCCTTCCACAATAAGTAATGAACATTTTTAAGGAACCTGAATGTTAGGAGGCCAGAGTCCGATTTGGGCTGTAGCGCCATTGTAGAAGAAGTAGCGTCCGACTTAAAACTAAGTAAATTTGAGTGTCAAATAGCAGGATAATTAAAATAGCTAAATTCGACGAATTTCTCCCGAAATGCGGAATATTTAAAATAACTCAAAACCAATGAATTTTTACAAAAATGGGCGATATTTCGAATTTTTCTTAGCTATAATTTAAAAATATATGATACGAACGAGTTATGATAGTGATAGTATTCTTTTGGTGAAATGTACAATAAAATTAGCATTTATATTCATATGATCTTAAGAAATAATGCTCGCCCTGAACCGCCAAGGGTGTAAGAATATTTGTTCTTGGCCAAAAGCCTTGATTCCAAGTGACTATCTGTCCGTCTACAACATATCTCTCGAAAGCTTTGAGCTATCGTGGTGAAATTGGTTTTATGTTATTTTTAGCAGAAAAGCAACTTTAAGTTTGTGAATGGGCTACATTCCCCCCCCCCCCACCTTCTACTTCTACAATGGCGCTACAGCCCAAATCGGACCTTGGCCTCCTGATATTCAGGTTCCTTAACATTTTTCATTACTTATTGTGGAAGGGTTGTTAGCCCTTCGCACATTTGTTGATCCTGCACCTGCAAATAAAACATGTTTTCTCTACATGCCTCGAAGCTATCAACTCCTACTAGATTCAGTGTGTGGTTTCCGAAATTAAGAAAAATACAATTTGAATTTTGTTTTAGTAAAATTACCTCCACGCCTTTACATTGTCCGTATTCCATGCCGTATTCGCATCAATGTTATATCCTTACCCAATACATGAATTGAAGACAAGCTCAAATTTATTTGGAAGTTTTAAGATTCGTAATCTGACTACCACAAATTCTTCAAATAAAACGCAAACTTAATGTAGATAAACTCAGAGACCTCAACAAAAAGCGCGAGTACACCACCATTCTACGCGAAAAGTCATCCACATTGGGCGAATATGAAATGCGCACACTGGATGCCAATTGGGAGACAACCAAAAACAACAAGCTTAAAAAGGCTACTAGACGCGACAAGAGAAAGGCCATTGAAGATCTGGCCAACAAGGCAGAATCTGCGGCTTACCTTGGGTATATGGGTTCACTATTTCAGATCATGAAACATTGACGAACAAGAATTTCACCTGGTGAGAGATATCAACGAAATTCTCCTTAATATGAGTGAACACCAGTTGCGGCGATGGAAGGAATACTTCTCTGATATTTTAAACATCCTGTCAGAGGAAGATATTTCAGGAAGAGAACAACTACCAAACATCCAACCGCAATAATCCTCTATTAGAGACGATCCCCCAGATAAGGAAAAAATAGTTTTCGCCGTTCGGTCAATGTCGGAAAGGAAAACCCCAGGTATAGACGGACTATCAACCGAACTCCTCAAAGCGGACCCGGAAATAACAGCCTCCCACTCTTTAATGAGGTGTGGAATGAAGGACGATATCCGACTAAATGGAAAGAAGGGCATCATTGTGAAAATTCCGAAGAAGGGCGACCATCGGAATTGCGGTAATTGGTATGGTACGAATATATGTCTACTTACTGCCGTATCATGGCTAAGGCAATTCTCAATAGGATAAGTGATATTGTGGAGAGCACTCTCGAAGTTTATCAGGCAGGGTTCCGTAAAAGATCGTCATGTACCGACCACACAAATACCGTACGGATAATATTGAGACAGTCCACCGAAATGGGCTCGAAAATACATCTCATGCTTGTGGACTCCGAGAAGGCTTTCGGCAGCGTTAAGCAAGATTACATATGGAATGCTATGATTAAAGAATCCTACGAAGATGCAAAGTGTAGCATCTTACATAGAGGAGAGCTATCCGAGAGCTTTCCTGTGCAAACGGGTGTCAGACAAGGCTGTATATTATCACCAGCCCTGTTTCTGGTGGTAATAAATGACATCTTGAAAGCTGCATTGGAAGGTGCTGGAAAGTAAAGTTCTTCAATGAAGACTATTTAACATCTAAAGTCACCTTGATTATGCTGATGACGTGGGTTTGCTTGCATAACCGTTCAGACTTAGAGTCAAATGTTTACTCGTTGCATTCTAAATGCAAAGAAGTGGGACTGAAAATTAAAGTGTATAAATCCAAGTACATGCACATGATTTTGAACGCAAGCACACCGATTTTTCTTAACGGACAAGATGTGGAAGAGGTTCAAGATTTTTGTTATATCGGTAGCATTATCAGCATGGACGGCGGAGCCGAAAAGGATATTGAGACTAGTCTAAATAAAGCTCGTCAGGCCTTCGGTCCCTTCCCCTTTCTGGAGATTTAAAGAGATCTCCCTTCGCACGAAGCTGCGAGTTCTTGACGCATGCGTCAAATCCGTGTTGTTACATGGTTGTACTACATGGAAAGTGACCGTTCGACTTACCAAGAAACTACAAACTTTCGTAAACTTATGCCTTCGACGCATTTTAGAAATATTCTGGCCAAAAGTGATCTCCAACAACGATCTTTGGAGTACAGCTGGACAGACTAAAATAGGTATTGAGATCCAAAAGCGGAAGCTGCAGTAAAGCGGTCACACTTTGAGAAAACCAGAGCGAAACATCACCAAACAGGCTCTGGATTATAATCCTCAAGGAAGGCGTCGGGTTGGCCGGCCATGCAGCAGGAGCGAGCAATTGAGAAGGAGGCCAGAGGAATAAACAAGTCCTGGCAACAGCTTCAGGATCGCGCCTTGTGGCAGAGAGTTTTTTCTGTCACATATCTCTGTAGGGGGTTTTAACAGGAATTTGATTGAAAATTCGTAAGCCAATTTCCAACAGTTGTTTTTCTGGAAAACAATCAAATGCAATAAATCTTTCCTCAATAGAAACTTTCGGATTTTTATATAATTTAGGTATAGATAGCGAATGATAACACTTCTTTGTTCGTAATGTGAAAAATTTGGAATTTCATCTACGATTATGGGAAAATACTTTCAGTTCTAAGTTTCGTCTTGAATTTTTTTTTTTTTTGCACAAGCAGTTCACATACATATTTTGATAAAATAAATAATGAAAATGATGAAGTTTGTGGTTTTTATGAGTCTCTCGAACTATTTTCACATGATCATATTGAAATACGAAACAACTAGTTTCTATGAAGTGGGGTTACTGTGCTCACTCGTTTAAACGAGTCAGTAACGTAAAAACCAAAAACTGACCAAAAATTCAAAAGTAGTGACTCGAATCTATTCGATACTAGGCAAATATTTATTGGGCACTCGAAACTTTTGAATTCATCGTTTGTTGTAGACTTGCGGATGATAAGATGTTGATAAGTCGTTTCAGAATCTCTGTTCGTCTCAAATTCGGAGCCCGTTTTAACGCGGGGCCTGGGCCATATGGCCCCTTAACCGACCTCAGGACCAGCTTAGACCATCATTACGCAAAAACTACAAATTTTGATGTGGTGTTCTCTATCTTGCAGTTTTTTATTCGGTGATTAAATTTAGATTCATACCATTTTATTAACAAATGGCATTACAGTGCAGTTAAAGACCACATTGAGTTTTCAAATTTATAATCTACGGATTATAAAAATTAAAACATTAAAATAGTTTGGTGAATGTTTTCACAGTGCATTTCGAAATGAAAGAAAAGATTTCCGGTTTTTACACTGTTACGCTTTATTATTAGTGACGTTTCGGTCTCTGGAGGAGGATAAATGTCTCAGCAGAGACCGAAACGTCACGAATAATAAAGCGTAACAGTGTAGAATCCGGAAATCTTTTCGTTCCAACATTAAAATATTTTAAAGCGAAGTTATAAAACAGTTAAAACTATGAAATTTTTGCGCTATAATGTGTATTTGTTGAGTGTTTTCCCGTCTCTAGCTTGAGAACGCAATAAGCTAGAGACAATTTTGTATCGGCGATTTTTAACCAAAAATTCATTTCAAGTTCATCAATGGGCCTAATCTAACTATCCTTTCTGCCTTTTCTCACGCAGATAAATAAAGTGTGATTTTGCTGTAATATATTTATGACTAGCAAACGCCCGCGACTTCGTCCGCATAAAAATCGCAATAATAAGCAATTTTTGAGAATGTAGTTAGTAATACATTATATGGGATATATAATCCGCTTACTTTAATGGCTCTTTGAACACAATGTTTTGTATTTTGATGGAATCAGAACCATAAATTATTAAGAATGATAGCAGATAAATACTCGCATTTGAATGGGAGAGGCTCGTGATCAAATCAATCCCGTGATTTGAGATCATATACGTATTGAAGAGCATTTAGGACATGCGAATAATTATAGCTTGTATTAATTAAAAAAAAGCCCAAATAAAATAACTTTAAGCTTGAAAACCTAACAGGACTACGATTATGCGTAGAGCCCAATCATACGATACAGTAGATGAGATCCAAATTTTTGTGATATTATGAAATTTTGTATGGGAAGTGGATGCACTGAACTAATTTGTTTCACATCATGCTAAAGTAGCTATAAAATGTTTTGTACCAAATTTAAGCTCCAAAAATTAAGAAAGTATGGAGAAACTTAGTGCATTGAATTTAATGAAATTGTGCTATTTGTATGGAAGGTGGTAGAAGGAAAGGGGGGTTTTTGGTGATATTTCGAGAAACAACTATAATCATCATGCAATTGAAATATTTTAAATTTCAGGTCTGTATCATTCACGCTTTTCAAGAAAATCGAATTTTTGTAAAGTCATGTGTGATGAGTGATATTGTATGGGAGGGGGTAGAAGGAGTGAAGTTACTCGGTTAACTTTTTCCCGATATTGATAATAATGCAAATTAAGGATAAAGTACAACATTTAAGCTCGATGAAAGCTACACGTACTGAGAAAATTGGTGAATAGCCTTTCATGAAAAAGTGCAGTTTGTATGGGAGGTGGTAGAAGGAGTAGGGGATTCAAATTATTTGTATACTATAGATCACATTTCTGACTAAAATAGTATGTTCTAAATTTCAAATGATTTGCTCCAATGGTTATGAAGAAAATTTGATTAGTATATATTTTTGAAAATGAGTCAATTTGTATGGGACGGGGTGGAAGGCGTGGGGGTATTGAAATAAAACATCACGTAAATTACATCTCGGTACACATCTAACAAACTGTGAAAGTTTCATTAGAATCGGCTTAGCCGTTTTTGCGTGAAAACCGGAAAGACAGACAGAAAAAATTTTTAAAAACTTTTGTTTCTGCTTAGTTATTGCTAAAATAAAGAAAAAAACTTATTTATAGCCATTTATAAACAAATAGCAGACAGACATTACAATTATATTTACATAAATAATTACAAATTTAAGCATACAAGTATTTTCAGACTTCTCAACTGCAAATGTCTGAATATAATTTCTGATTTTTCCACATTTCTCGGATAATTCATTTGATTATAGACATAGACTGTACAGTATAGTCAGAGCCAAAAAAAAAATTAAATTTATCTCAAAATTATTTCTTGTAAGGATAGAAATCGTTTTTCATAAATTTTATGCAATACGAAAATATAAATTAATTAGATCTTTGTATTCAATTTGGGTACAAAGATTTTTTTTTAGTGTATAATTTTCACAATGAGCCGATTCTTTTAGAAAGTAAATAAGCCAAGTCTGTACCTTGTACAAGAACAACCAAGTCATTTTTGATAAAGACCAAAGTAAAATTTGGTTTTTCTTGTAACTAACATTTATGAACATTACAACTGACATTGGTTCGTTTGTTGAGCTTCACAACATAGTCAAGTTTGGATTATGATATTGGTTGTTATTGCACTAAACAGAGCAGGCTTCATAAACACCGTTGAGCTAAAACCCTCAAAATTCAAAATTTTTGACAATGGTTGTTTTTGAAGCAGGGTACAGATATCACTGCGAAAAATTTCGCATTGTAAAATTTAATGAGAAAACTTTTAAATCAAAATGTTCAACTTTTTATCGATCAATTTTGATTTAAAATGAGAAAATGTTTGATTTAATATCCAACCATTTTGAAACAAATAACACATTTTATTTGAAAAGTGAACCATTTAAAATTTAAATTTAAAACCGAAACATTTTTAAAATAAAAGTAGATATAAAAAAAAATTTTCAAATCGATCAAACTTTTGAAACAAAATGTTTTATGATGTCGTGTCCCTTTTTAAAACAGTAAAAAACACATTTTTTTTTCTATTATTAACTTTATTTTTTCTTTTAAAATTCTATAAACTTATTTCAATCTTATAAATCTTAAAATTATAGCTAATTTATAGACTTTTCGTCCGCACTTGGGGACAACACTTTTTAGAGCCCTCTAATTTTTTAAAAATGGTCGAGGCACGAACAATATTGATGAATATCCATAATTTGGCTTTCCTGAACGGTAACCATAAATATGCATTATTACATATTGTCAATTGCCATATGACACCATACCTGTGCGTTTCCATTTAATCCAGAGGAGGATCCAGGCCCCCGACAATGACTAGATTTAAAAGCAAAAAATTTGGAAATTAAAATTATAAATTTTGAATTGACATTGACCAACATTTTTACAATGGCCAATTTTAAGTTACAAATTATCGCTTTTAAACTCTTTCCATAGCGGAAATCTTTTGATTCGATATGTTTTTTTTTTTTTATTTTTTTTTTTTTATTTTACTATGTTTTCATGTCAGTGTACAAATACATATAATTGAAGTGTCTTTGTTATTCGATTATAAATTGCAATTGATCAGTTTTTCGCTTTATTTCGACAATAACTAACCATAAAAATGCGTTTTCAGATTTATCTGTCTGTATGTCCGTATTTAATTGAAAATCGCTCCTAATGAAACTATCACAACTTATGGAATATGATTGGATCTTCTTTTGGCTTTCTATCAATATCTAAAACTTACGACATGGCGTAAATTTGTACATCTGATTGGTATTCGGTAAATACATTTCGTGAGTGATTATAGTAATTCGAGCAATAATAATCAAGATCCCCTCACACCTTCTACCACCTCCCTTACGAATGTCACAATTTCCCCATATGAAAACAATTTTGTTTTTATTTTAAAAATATTGTGTTCTGATTTGGTCGTAGTTTACCAAAGCAAACTATTTTCTTAAACTATGGCAAATTCATTCAACTGAAATTTAGTATATGACGCCTTATTAATAACTGGTATACAGAATTAATTGAGTTCAACACCTTTCATATCAGGCCCGTACGCAAAAATTGTCGAAAAAGGTGAGGGTTTCCATATTTTTTTGAACTTAGGGAAAAACTAAGTAATACGCCCCACTTCTAAAGAAAAAGAAATTCAACATTCATTTTTGTACTAATTCTCCAATTTTTCTCATAAATCGTAATTTCCATTCTTTTTCTTTGCAACCGTTTGAGTATAGTGATCAAATCAGTACGAAAAGATATTAAGAATAAGTATTTATTTTAACCTTGGGTTTTACAATATTGTACCCGGGTAAAATGCCTCAATTCTTTTACGAAACGCATCTACATAAAAAAAAAGTCATCATTCATTTTAATTTCTGATTGAAAATTCGAAATTTTATTATAAAGTTAAAAAATATATAAAATAAACTACTTGTGTTTTCTTTCAAAAAACTACTTCTAAGAAGTAGTAGCTTTTTCATGGTAACTTAGGCACTGGACGAGTTTCTGTTAAAAATTTCGAAAGAAGTTACATTCGAGAGGGTCCTGGTTATAGTTTAATATAACGAACGTTTTTTCAAAAGAAAGCATTGATAAAGTTCTTGATGCTTCATTATTAGTATTGACAACATTAAAACTCCAAGTAATAGTTTGGTTATCACCTGAAGCACTTTCATTAATTTCTAATTTTGTTCACGTACTGCATGTTATAACGCGAAGAAGTGATTTAAGATAACACAACCCAAAAAGGCAAACACAATATACACTCAGATTTCATGTGGAGTACAAAAATAAAATAAAACTCATATCGTTCATAAAAAATCAAATATGCATTTCAAATTTCAAAACGATTAATTAAGAATTTTTCAATAAATTTGACTCTATTGAGCTTTTTAACAAAAATCGTTTTTGGTAATAAGATAGTTGCGATAAATCTTATACATTAAAAACAAAAATTTGAACAATTGCTAAAGAGCTTCAATCATTAAATATATACAATTATCGTTTCGAATTAAAATAGAAATTATGAGGATGACATTCATTTAAAAACTTCACAGAGTCATGATTGGCGTAATGCTTCAAGCTATACAAGAGTCCGACCGTCGAAGGACTCTTGGTTCGATAGAGCGTTCACGCCAAGAAACAAGCATTTAAAATCATTAAAGGCAATAAAACACCTGTTAATAGAGAACTTTTACAATGCAACAAGAAATGCCTGCGTGTTAAATTTGAGCATGACCAAAAACTTTAACGAAAGATCATTCAGTGCTCTAAAGGCTAGAAATCTTACTGGTCATTTGTCAAAACGATCAACAACAATTTCATTTCTTTTCCAATACCACCTCATGTTGATGGCAACAGTAGCGTGATTGATCCAGTCAAGAAATTTAACTGCCTAGCACCAAGTTTCGCTAGAATCTCAAGCCTTCCATCTTGAAGCCAATTGCCTCCCGTTCTAAACGGTTCTGGTTTCTCACTGCGCACACTATATTTTCGCACGAAACTTATTTCGAAGATCCTTCAAGAGTTCAATATCCACAAATCTGCTGGTTCGACGGGACATCTTCTGGTCTACTTGACATAACGTTGAAACTCAGGTATACTTAAATATGACGTAAAATGATGATCTAAAAGCTTTTGACAAAGTTTCTATTTCAGCTAAGCTTATGTCCATATGCCTCAATATTACCTGTGGTCCATGGATAAGAAGTTTCCACTCTGTACGGACTATGCAAGTAGTATTAGATGGCGTTAATTCTTCCTCCTTTCAAATAGATTCCGGCGTCCCTCAAGGCTCTGTTTTATCTTTAGCTCTTTTCTTAGTTTTTGTTAACGAACTTCTGTCGTTTACTCTCAGTCCAATCCATAGTTTTGCGAATAATAGTACTATAGATAACATCTACGAATTCAACGCTGCCGCGGAATCTAACAAGTAAGTTCCAATTGCTGGGAGTTATTCAGTTTACTGAACTCTGATATCCATTTAATCCTGGAATGGGCAGACAAAATAGAGTAGAGTGCAATGCCTTCAAAATAGGCCTGTCATTTTTTCCTCGAACGTATTGGTCCAGTAATGTCTCACAATGTGACCTTAGGTGGCGCACAACTTTACACTTCGAACAATTTTACACTTCACACACGTCATATTTAATGACAACTTGAATTGGGCCCAGCATAACTTCGATATGGCCCTCGACGCCTTTAAACATTTAGGTGTGTTCCGAAAGTGCAAAAACATTTCATGCCCATATTTTACCTAGCAACCATCAACCAGGTTTGGAGTACACCTCGCGTTGCTCGAGCGTATTCAAAAACACATGGACTGATTGGAGATGAAACCAATATGTTTTCTAATAACTCTCGCGAACAGTATAGCATACTCGGCATGCTGAATGCGCACACGAGTACACCGTCAAACCTTTGCCTACTTGCACAGTGAAATGTAGGCAATTATTCATTTCCCGAACGTCAAAACTTTGGAAAGCAGCTAGTTTATTTCCCAAAAATTACAACCTGGAGTGCTTCAAAAATAATGTCCACCGTCACTTTCGTGACTTAGTCTCTATTCGAATTCTTTTATCGACCCCTAATTTATTTTTGGTTCCTTAAAAATATTTTTATCGAAATATTTTTCACAAAATGTTAGCTTTGGATTTATTTATTTTTTTTTTTTCTTGATATTTCGCGGAAATTGGTTGTCGTGAAAATGGTGAATTTATAAGATATGTGATTCAAGGAGTGGGTAGATTTTTTTTTTTTAAAGAATGACCTGTGTTATAGGCAATTTCGGCCTTTATGTGCAATGCACAAACACAGTCATGGAGGGAAGGAATGGGATTGCGAAGGTTGAGGAAGGGGAGTGAGAACGACCGTAGCGAGTGGAGAAGCTGGTATATTGCTCAGTTGTACTGGCTGCTTACTGACAAATATTTGCAGATGTTAATGGGGACTGAATGATAGAAAGCGAACAGAAACCATCTACTGAGTATCTAGGCCTTCTGGAAGTGGAACTGTTTCACTTTTACACCGCTTCCCCATTTTATTGCGAATAATTTTTGTATCACCAGTAGCAACTGAAAAATTTGCGCTTAAGAAAATCCCGTCTGGAGTGGGAATCGAACCCACGACCTATTGACTGATAAGCAAGCACGCTGCCCACTACGCCACGGAAGCCTCGATTGCAGTAAATTGTTCACAGTTACTATCACATTTTGTTCCGAATTGGAGCGAAATACTAAAAATTAGTGTATTGCATTACGTGAAGCTATGCCGTTTGTATAGGAGATGGTACAGTAGTGAGAGAATTTTAGTTATTTGGTGATTTTAATATTTATTTTTACCATACTTTGTGGGATATACCAAATGTTCCTTTTTAAAATAGGAGAATTAATTTAAATGTTTTATTAAATATTTTTGGGTTTGGATAATATGTAAAACGATAAATAAAACATAAATCCTTTGGTTTGGTCAATGTTTTCACTGTGCATCTATATAATAAGCAAAAACTGTGCATATATTTGAAGTCACGTAACTCACTTTAAGTAGAATACTAAGTTTTACCGAGATGATTTCTTCGGTATCGATGGTTCATTGGAAAAATTTGCCTGCCACGCGGGCGGCCGAGGGTTCGATTTGCGGCCGAAATTTTTTAACGATTTGACTAAAGTAAAAATATCATAATTCCAAATAATTTTTTGTTCCATGCTTCAGTTGAAAATAAAGTCTTTTTTTTTTTGTAATTCGAAACCACCGACTTGATGTTTAAAAGTGTACCCTTCTACTTCTACAATGGCGCTACAGCCCAAATCAGACCTTGGCCTCCTGACATTCAGGTTCCTTAACATTTTTTTTTTATTACTTTTTGTGGAAGGGTTGTTAGCCCGTCGCACAACCCTCTTCCTACGAATTGTTCATTTTCGTAGATTGAGGTGACCAAGGTGTATCCAATTAGGCAATGTGTTGGAACTATATAATGCGTCGACCGGGATTTGAGCTCACGACCTTCGCATTACAAGACCAACACGCTACCCACTACGCTACACCCTGAACCCATTTGACTTTAATTAAATTAGATCCAGACAAGTTCATCAGTGGTTCAATGGTAGAATGTTCGCCTGCCACTTGTGTGGCCCGAGTTCGATTTTCGGCCAATGCAACTTTCTTTTTAATATTTTTTTAGCACATTGCAATTTAGAATTTTCCCAAAATAACAAGATATTTTTAGATGGATAACTCTATGTCGCCCTGTCATGAGTCCAAACACAAGAAAATTTGTCTGTCTGTCTGTCCGACCGCTTTTCACGCACAAACGGCTGAACTGATTGTAATCAAACTTGCACAGCTTGTTATGTGTCTATCAGGATGTAATCTGCTTTTGGTTTTATTTCACTCTCCTCACGCCTTCTACCCCCTCTCATACAAAGTGACTCATTTTCAAAATATATATTAATCAAATTTTCTTGGAAACTATAAAAGCTATTCATTTGAAATTTGGAATATATTATTTCTATTATAAATGCAGTCTTTTGGTAAGCAAATTGTTTGAGTTTTCTCACTCCTTTCACCTTCCCATACAAACTACACTTTTTCATGAATCACTTTACACCAAATTTCTCAGTACGTGTAACTTCCATCAATCTAAAATGTTTTATTAAATCCTTAATTAACATTATTATTAATATCGGGAAAAATTAACCGATTAGCTTCACTCCTTCTACCCCCTCCCATACAATGTGACACACTTCCACGACTTCACAAGAATTCGATTTTCTTGAAAAGTCTGAATGTTACTGATCTGAAATTTAAAATATATCAATTAAATGATGATTACAATTGTTTCTCAAAAAATCACCAAAAACCCCCTTCTCCTTTCACCACCTCCCATATAAACTGCACTTTTTCATGAAATACTCTAAGCGAATTTTCTCAGTACATTTAAATTTCATCGAGGTAAAAATTTTAGCTTAATCCTTAATTAGCATTATTATTAACATCGGGAAAAAAAATTAACCGCGTAGCTTCACTCCTACCTTCTCCAATACAATGAGGCAAATTCCACGACTATATAACAATTCGATTTTCTTGAAAAGTGTGAATGATACAGATCTGAAATTTAAAGTATATCATGTATCATATTGCACGATAGTTATAGTTGTTTCTCGAAAAATCACCCAAAAGCCCCCACTCCTTCTACCACCTCCCATACAAATTGCACAATTGCATTAAATTCAATGCACTAAGTTTCTCAGTACCTACTCAATTTCGGAAGCTTAAATTTGGTACAAAACATATTTATAGCTACTCTAGCATGATGTGAAACAAATTAGTTCAGTGCTGTCACCCCTTCTACCACTCCCCATACAAAATTTCGATTTCATCTATACATAGTATCGTATTATTTGGCTTTACGCACAATCGTAGTCCTGTTATGTTTTAAAGCTTAATGTTATTTTTTTTTTTTTTAATTAACACCAGCTACAATTATTCACATGTCCTTAACACTCTTCAACACGTATATGATATCGAATCACGGGTTTGATTTGATCACGAGCCTGTCCCATAAAAATGGGAGTATCATACTTTCATTCGTAATAATTTATGCTTCTGATATCAACAATATACAAACCATTTTCTTCAAAGAGCCATTAAAGTAAGCAGATTATATATCCCAAATAATGTATTACTAACTACACTCTCAAAAATTGCTTATTATTGCTATTTTTACGCTAGTTCATAAATAAATCCAATGGAAAGTTCATCGCAAAGAATGTCGTATATCAGGAAACCTACAGGTAAACACATCGACTTCTTTCATTACATTACACAGATTTTAAGTTCTCGACTGAATTTGATAACCCAAGGGTGGTTGAAGGAACCGCAAGAAGTTAAAATTGATTACATTGATATTTTCGCAGGAAGCTTGGATTCTATTCCCCATTCCCAGCCGGTATTAATTTTCTTTACGAATATTTTTTTTACGATTTGACTAGAGTAAAAATATCATAATTTCAAATAATTTTTATTCCATGCTTGATTTAAAAAAATTAAGAAAAAATTTAAAGAAGAAATATTTATTTCAACGGGATGTATGCCCTTGTTTTAAATTAAAACGAAAAAGTTACGAATTTTTGTAAGCCAGTTTGATCCCTCTCGAAGCTCTAGAATCCGTAAATGTTGATCATAAAAATACCGCAGGGATAATGATGAAGCAGTCTGCTGAAAGGGGCTCACAACATGTAGAATGCTTTGCTTAGGAGAAATATTTCAGATAAGATCATCCCTAAGATTATAGAATCCTAAGATCGATTCTCACATGAAGAAGAGTTTCCCATCAGACCTCCTTTGCGAACGGGTGTCAATGTTGCAAATTATCAGAAGTCTTGTTTGTGATGGTATTAAATTATATCTTGAAAAGAGCACTGCAAAATTGAAGAGGTAAGGATCTTGAGTTCTATTCTATTCTGCATTGTCGTTACTTAGAGCCCAATCGGGCCTTGGCTAACTGACACCAGGTTCCTTACCATTTCCATTTCTTATTGTGGAAGTGTTGTTACACTTTCGCTCAACCCTCTGTGTACGAGTTTTCATTTTCATATATTGAGATAACTAAGGTATACTCAAGTAAGCAGGCAGTGGGCTGGATTTATGTTTCGATCGAGTTTTGAACTCACTACTTTCGCATTGCAGACCAACATGCCACCCTCTAGGCTACAACCTAGCTACATATTGAGTTCAGACTGCTGAAGTCATCTAGATGTTTTTTAAGGTATCAAGTAGACCTAAGGGGATCACCCTTTAATGTAATGCAGAATGGAGAGAGACGTAATGACGGTGAACATTGTTCTTAAAGGACTGGAGGTTATACCCGTTCAGAAAAAACGTCATCTGGTAATGCGTTCCAAAGTCTGGATGTTCCGGGTAAATTAAAACCTAAATTTCACTGTGCGATATCTATGAAGAAACATGTTACAAAATTTAATTGCCATAACTTGTACAACAAATTGGTAGCTTCATTTAACTACCACATGTTGAATTCTTAAGATTTTGTGCAATTTAATATGATATTAGTGATGCAACGAATGCGAAAACCGATTCGCCGAATGTCAAATTTCAAAATGATCAATTCAAATTTAACGAGATCTAATTTTGACTTGAAGTGAGTGGTTTCCTCTTGAAGAAAAGACACATGCATCTACTCGCATGAAAAAAAACCCATGACGCCTGCAATTTTCATTGGGCTTAAAGCCCAATCATATGATACTCTAGATGAGATGGAAATGATTTTAATATATCGGAAAATATGTCATCTCAAATTCTTTCGAATAGTGAATAGAGATTTTTGCATAGGAGGTGGTAGAAGTAGAGGGGGAGGTTTGCCTGCCACGCGGGCGGCCGAGGGTTCGATTTGCGGCCGAAATTTTTTAACGATTTGACTAAAGTAAAAATATCATAATTCCAAATAATTTTTTGTTCCATGCTTCAGTTGAAAATAAAGTCTTTTTTTTTTTGTAATTCGAAACCACCGACTTGATGTTTAAAAGTGTACCCTTCTACTTCTACAATGGCGCTACAGCCCAAATCAGACCTTGGCCTCCTGACATTCAGGTTCCTTAACATTTTTTTTTTATTACTTTTTGTGGAAGGGTTGTTAGCCCGTCGCACAACCCTCTTCCTACGAATTGTTCATTTTCGTAGATTGAGGTGACCAAGGTGTATCCAATTAGGCAATGTGTTGGAACTATATAATGCGTCGACCGGGATTTGAGCTCACGACCTTCGCATTACAAGACCAACACGCTACCCACTACGCTACACCCTGAACCCATTTGACTTTAATTAAATTAGATCCAGACAAGTTCATCAGTGGTTCAATGGTAGAATGTTCGCCTGCCACTTGTGTGGCCCGAGTTCGATTTTCGGCCAATGCAACTTTCTTTTTAATATTTTTTTAGCACATTGCAATTTAGAATTTTCCCAAAATAACAAGATATTTTTAGATGGATAACTCTATGTCGCCCTGTCATGAGTCCAAACACAAGAAAATTTGTCTGTCTGTCTGTCCGACCGCTTTTCACGCACAAACGGCTGAACTGATTGTAATCAAACTTGCACAGCTTGTTATGTGTCTATCAGGATGTAATCTGCTTTTGGTTTTATTTCACTCTCCTCACGCCTTCTACCCCCTCTCATACAAAGTGACTCATTTTCAAAATATATATTAATCAAATTTTCTTGGAAACTATAAAAGCTATTCATTTGAAATTTGGAATATATTATTTCTATTATAAATGCAGTCTTTTGGTAAGCAAATTGTTTGAGTTTTCTCACTCCTTTCACCTTCCCATACAAACTACACTTTTTCATGAATCACTTTACACCAAATTTCTCAGTACGTGTAACTTCCATCAATCTAAAATGTTTTATTAAATCCTTAATTAACATTATTATTAATATCGGGAAAAATTAACCGATTAGCTTCACTCCTTCTACCCCCTCCCATACAATGTGACACACTTCCACGACTTCACAAGAATTCGATTTTCTTGAAAAGTCTGAATGTTACTGATCTGAAATTTAAAATATATCAATTAAATGATGATTACAATTGTTTCTCAAAAAATCACCAAAAACCCCCTTCTCCTTTCACCACCTCCCATATAAACTGCACTTTTTCATGAAATACTCTAAGCGAATTTTCTCAGTACATTTAAATTTCATCGAGGTAAAAATTTTAGCTTAATCCTTAATTAGCATTATTATTAACATCGGGAAAAAAAATTAACCGCGTAGCTTCACTCCTACCTTCTCCAATACAATGAGGCAAATTCCACGACTATATAACAATTCGATTTTCTTGAAAAGTGTGAATGATACAGATCTGAAATTTAAAGTATATCATGTATCATATTGCACGATAGTTATAGTTGTTTCTCGAAAAATCACCCAAAAGCCCCCACTCCTTCTACCACCTCCCATACAAATTGCACAATTGCATTAAATTCAATGCACTAAGTTTCTCAGTACCTACTCAATTTCGGAAGCTTAAATTTGGTACAAAACATATTTATAGCTACTCTAGCATGATGTGAAACAAATTAGTTCAGTGCTGTCACCCCTTCTACCACTCCCCATACAAAATTTCGATTTCATCTATACATAGTATCGTATTATTTGGCTTTACGCACAATCGTAGTCCTGTTATGTTTTAAAGCTTAATGTTATTTTTTTTTTTTTAATTAACACCAGCTACAATTATTCACATGTCCTTAACACTCTTCAACACGTATATGATATCGAATCACGGGTTTGATTTGATCACGAGCCTGTCCCATAAAAATGGGAGTATCATACTTTCATTCGTAATAATTTATGCTTCTGATATCAACAATATACAAACCATTTTCTTCAAAGAGCCATTAAAGTAAGCAGATTATATATCCCAAATAATGTATTACTAACTACACTCTCAAAAATTGCTTATTATTGCTATTTTTACGCTAGTTCATAAATAAATCCAATGGAAAGTTCATCGCAAAGAATGTCGTATATCAGGAAACCTACAGGTAAACACATCGACTTCTTTCATTACATTACACAGATTTTAAGTTCTCGACTGAATTTGATAACCCAAGGGTGGTTGAAGGAACCGCAAGAAGTTAAAATTGATTACATTGATATTTTCGCAGGAAGCTTGGATTCTATTCCCCATTCCCAGCCGGTATTAATTTTCTTTACGAATATTTTTTTTACGATTTGACTAGAGTAAAAATATCATAATTTCAAATAATTTTTATTCCATGCTTGATTTAAAAAAATTAAGAAAAAATTTAAAGAAGAAATATTTATTTCAACGGGATGTATGCCCTTGTTTTAAATTAAAACGAAAAAGTTACGAATTTTTGTAAGCCAGTTTGATCCCTCTCGAAGCTCTAGAATCCGTAAATGTTGATCATAAAAATACCGCAGGGATAATGATGAAGCAGTCTGCTGAAAGGGGCTCACAACATGTAGAATGCTTTGCTTAGGAGAAATATTTCAGATAAGATCATCCCTAAGATTATAGAATCCTAAGATCGATTCTCACATGAAGAAGAGTTTCCCATCAGACCTCCTTTGCGAACGGGTGTCAATGTTGCAAATTATCAGAAGTCTTGTTTGTGATGGTATTAAATTATATCTTGAAAAGAGCACTGCAAAATTGAAGAGGTAAGGATCTTGAGTTCTATTCTATTCTGCATTGTCGTTACTTAGAGCCCAATCGGGCCTTGGCTAACTGACACCAGGTTCCTTACCATTTCCATTTCTTATTGTGGAAGTGTTGTTACACTTTCGCTCAACCCTCTGTGTACGAGTTTTCATTTTCATATATTGAGATAACTAAGGTATACTCAAGTAAGCAGGCAGTGGGCTGGATTTATGTTTCGATCGAGTTTTGAACTCACTACTTTCGCATTGCAGACCAACATGCCACCCTCTAGGCTACAACCTAGCTACATATTGAGTTCAGACTGCTGAAGTCATCTAGATGTTTTTTAAGGTATCAAGTAGACCTAAGGGGATCACCCTTTAATGTAATGCAGAATGGAGAGAGACGTAATGACGGTGAACATTGTTCTTAAAGGACTGGAGGTTATACCCGTTCAGAAAAAACGTCATCTGGTAATGCGTTCCAAAGTCTGGATGTTCCGGGTAAATTAAAACCTAAATTTCACTGTGCGATATCTATGAAGAAACATGTTACAAAATTTAATTGCCATAACTTGTACAACAAATTGGTAGCTTCATTTAACTACCACATGTTGAATTCTTAAGATTTTGTGCAATTTAATATGATATTAGTGATGCAACGAATGCGAAAACCGATTCGCCGAATGTCAAATTTCAAAATGATCAATTCAAATTTAACGAGATCTAATTTTGACTTGAAGTGAGTGGTTTCCTCTTGAAGAAAAGACACATGCATCTACTCGCATGAAAAAAAACCCATGACGCCTGCAATTTTCATTGGGCTTAAAGCCCAATCATATGATACTCTAGATGAGATGGAAATGATTTTAATATATCGGAAAATATGTCATCTCAAATTCTTTCGAATAGTGAATAGAGATTTTTGCATAGGAGGTGGTAGAAGTAGAGGGGGAGGTTTGTGTGTTTCATATATGACACCGAACATGGCATGCATAATGTTTTTTACTGAATTTAAAGTTTTTAGTTTTCATTATTTTTAAAGAAATTGGTCACAGTCTTCCTGAAATTGAGGCATTTGTATGGGAGGTGGCAGAGGAAGAGGAGCGTTTATGATGATTTTGAAACTGCTTATCATCCTCCTTATCACCATGCTTTGATTCAATTTCAAAGTCGATAGCTCTCATACAATTGAAGGAGAAATGCTTTTCTTGAATTTAAAATACAGATATTTGTATGGGAGGTGGTAGAAGGAGTGAAGCGCAGCTGATAATTTTTCCTAACACTTATTTCAATTATTAAGAAACAAATTTTGGCGAAATTTGAAGTTTGTACTTTTTCTAGTTTGAATGGAAATCGATAAAATGCATTTAACAAAAATTATGCATTTGTATGGGAGGGGGTAGAAGGAGCGTACGGATCAAAACAAATTTTTTTCGTATTATTAATATTTCTATTTGTATACTTTATGCAAAATTTCAAGTTGATAGCTTTAACAGTTTCGAAGAAAAATAATTTAATTTAAATTTCAAAATTTCGTGAAATTTGTATGGAAGGAGGTAGAAGGACTGAGGTGAAGTTGATAATTATTTTAAAAACAAATTGCAATTATAGTAGAATTCATTTCAATGAAAATCGAATATATGTATTTTTCAAAATTGTCCATTTGTATGGGATGGGGTAGAAGGAGTAAAGAGATCGGGTCAATATTGCGTGATATTAATGACATCTATATCGTTATACTTTGACGTTAATTTCAAGCCAATAGTTTCAAAGAAAAATCAATTTCGTATTATTTCGAAATTTCATGAAATTTGTATGGGACGGGGTAGAAGGAGTGCGGGGATGTAGCCCATTCACGAACTTAAAGTTACTTTTTTGCTAAAAATGACACACAACAATTTTTAGCGCTGTAGCTCAAAGCTTTCGAGAGTTATGCTATAGACAGATGGACAGACGGACAGACAGCAACTCGGAATCGAGGTTTTTAAGCGACAACAAATATTTCTGTACCCTTGGCGGCTCTGTGCGAGCGTTATTTCTTAGCGTTACAAACGGTAAGGCAAACACAATATACTCTCAGATTTCATCTAGAGTATAAAAATTATCAACTTCGCCTCACTCCTTCTACCCCCTCCCATACAAATTTCATGAAATTTTGAAATTTAAATTAAATTATTTTTCTTCGAAACTGTTAAAGCTATCAACTTGATATTTTGCATAAAGTATACAAATAGAAATATCAATAACGAGAAAAAAATGTGTGTTGATTCGTACACTTCTTCTACCCCCTCCCATACAAATGCATAATTTTTGTTAAGTGCATTTTATCGATTTCCATTCAAACTAGAAAAAGTACAAACTTAAAATTTTTCCAGAATTTATTTTTTAATAATTGCAATAAATGCTAAAAAAACTTATCAGCTCTTCTTCACTCCTTCTACCCCCTCCGATACAAATATCTGTATTATAAATTCAAAAAAAGCATTTCTCCTTCGAATATATTAGAACTATCTAATTTGAAATTGAATCAAAGCGTGGTGATAAGGATGATGATAAGCAGTTTCAAAATCATCTTAAACGCTCCACTTCCTCTGCCACCTCCCATACAAATGCCTCAATTTCAGGAAAACTATGTCCAATTGAAAATAATGAAAGCTACAAACTTTAAATTCAGCACGAAATATTTTGCATACCACATTAGGTGTCATATCCAAAAATTACAAACATTCCTCCTCTGCTTCTACCACCTCCCATACAAAAGTCACTATTAATTATTAAAAAGAATAGGAGGTGACAAATTTTCCGGTACATTGAACTCTTTCTCATTTCATCTAGAGTATCATATGATTGGGCTTTACGCCCAATCATAATTCTTTTATGTTTTTTTTTCTTTTGTAAAAAAAGTAACTTGAAGTTAGTAAACGGGTCTCAACTCTCTACAACTTTTAATCAATATTATCAAAAAGTTTTGAAATTTTTAAATTATTTTATTTCATTTAGCTATAAATATTTGTATTCGATTAACTAATTTTCGTTGCAAGCACTATAACTAATTATCTAGCAATTGAATTCAATTTTTTTAGTCAAAAGATTCGCATTTTAGATCAATTTCTTTTGCTCGGAACTAGTCCACCATCAATTAAAGTGGGATAAAATACCAATAAACAAACAAATATCTACGTACTAAAAACTTTTTATTTGTAAAATTATTTCAAATTTTAAAATTAACAGATTTTTTTTTTTTTGTAATTTCAGGTACGTAACGAAATTGTTTAATTTGTAAATGATATTATTAAAATTTAAGCAAGGTAAGCGATTTTTTTAAGAACCTACTAAAATATGCTTCATTTTACCAAAATTTATATTCGTAAGGTCATAAACGACAATTTTCGTATCCCGAACGGAAAAAATCCACATTAAAAAGAAGTCAGAAATATGAACAATAATTACATTAAAACGTTTAACGAAAATAAAACAATTTTTAATGTGAATAATAAACTATCCAAGTCATATATAATTTTTGAAAAACGAACGAATAAACGAAAAAAAATAATAATAATTATAATTCATAAAATATCTTTTGTAATAAATAAGAAAAAGATTCACCATCATCGTTGTTGTCTCTCATTGTAAATTACAGCAAAAATATTTTGCATAATAAACCAGTTTGGTTAGCAATAGGTTTTAATTAGTTGCCTTGTATGCTTGTTCTACCTTTTCCTTACTCTTATGTCTTATCCAAATGCATAAATGTATAGGAGTATGGGATACCTCAAGATCATCATACTAACCTGTAGAATTTTCTTTTAAGCAAAAAAGTGAAAAAAAAATCGTCATGTGCGTAAAATGCCACATCTGAAGAGACGAAGAAATTTTTCATTCATTATGCTATATATATATTATAATTTGTGATGTGACGTCTAGTCAGTATTCTTAACCACTTAAGGTGAAATAGCTGAGCACATATTACATTAGTATCTATTTATTGCAATTTTTTCGGTTTCTGTAGCTGAGGAAAATCATGAATAAATTGATATGTTTAACAGTATGCGTTTTTCAGTCATGTATAATAACTTTTTTGTTAAAATCTAATCATAATTGAGATATATTTTCAATCATATTTCTTAGTTGCAGTACCTACTACAACTAAAAAGCTAAAGAAATTAATGAGCTTCGGATTTTCTCCAAAAGATATCTTTAAATAAGCTTTGTACTGTGCAACAATTAACATTCAACCGTTATGATATTATATCTTCTTCTTTCAATGGCCCTACAACCCAAATCAAGTCTTTGCCTCCTGATATTTGTTTTTAGCATTTATTTCTTATTGTGGAGAGATTTTTATCCCTTCACATAACGCTCTATCTAAGAATTTTCATTTTCGCAGATTGAGGTGGCCAAGATATACCAACGCATTTATAACGAGATGCATTACCCAAAGTCCTGATCAAAAAATCCAACAAAGTCTGTCATACAAGTACGTGCAAAATATTTAGAAGTTTTAAGTTATGTGCCATTACGTTATTCATCCCGAAGTGGTTAAGAGTTCGAGTAGAAAAAAACCAACATCTTTCAGTCATTATCCCATATCTGTCCATAATGTTGGCATAGCACTATCTGTAATGATCGCGATTGTTTCAAATTCGAAAAATATACTGTACGAATATTTTTTATACATTTATATTTTTATATTTTTCTTGATTGACATGTCTGCATAGCTAGCTGTAATGCTTACCTACATAAAGTACAATAAAAAAATAATAATTTATTTAATGTACCTTTAGATTTGTTAGCCGGCAAGTTATGATCATCGTACAAACGTACACAAAAAACGTTCATATCCCGCTGATTTTGTAGGTCTTTCCTGACACAAAACAGCTATGTGTTAAATGATCATAAATCATGCGATCGTTTTCAATCGGTTTGTTTCTGTCCCTCATCTTTTCAAAGTCGCGATGAAAGACCTACACATGGAAAAATTTTAATTTTATTATACACTAGCGATCCCCCGCGACTTTGTCCGTGTAAAAATCGCAATAATAAGCAATTTTTGAGTAATACATTATATGGAATATGTAATCTGCTTAGTTTAATGGCTAACAATTGGAATCAGAACCATAAATTATTCAGAATGAAACCATGATACTCGTATTTCTTTGGAATGTATTTGAGATTAAGAGCATTAAGGAATTTTGAATAGTCGTAGCTTGTGTTAATTCTAAAATAAAGTCTAAATAAAATAACACGAAACTCAAAAATATAACAGGACTACGATTGTGTGTAAATCCTAATCATACGATATTCTAAATAAAATAGAATTTTTTGTAACCTTAAGAAATTTTGTATGGGGGTCGGAAGAAGGGATGACAGCTTTGAACTAATTTGCTTCATATCATTCTAGAGAAGCTATAGAAATGTTTTGTAACCATATTTAAGCTTAAGAAGTTTAATAGATACTGAGAAAATGAGTGTATTGAATTTAGTGAAATTGTGCAGTTTGCTTGGGTGGTGGTAGAAGAAGAGAGGGAGGAGGGTTTCAATAATTTTTCGATAAAAAACTACAATTATCATGCAATCGATATATGTTTAGTTACAGATCAGTAACATTCATACTTTTCAAGAAAATAGAATTTTTGAAAAGTTGTGAAATTGTGTCACATTGTATGGAGAGGGGGTAGAAAGGAAGTAGCTAATTGGTTCATTTGGTTCGTAATAATAATGCCAATTACGGATTTTTTTACAAAATTTGAGGTCGATAAATGTTATACGTACTGAGAAAATTGGCTTAAAGTATTTCATGAAAAGTACAGTTTCTATGGGAGGTGGTGGAAGGAGTGGGGGATTCAAATAATATGTACACCATTTATTACATTTATGATAAAAATTATGTATTTGAAGTTTCAAATTATTCGCTCCTATAGTTTTCAAGAAAATTTAATTATTACATATTTTTGAAATAAGTTATTTTGTATGGGAGGGGGTAGAAGGCGTGGGGAGATTGAAATAAAACCAAAAGCAGATTACGTTTCCAAACATACTTTATAAACTGTGAAAGTTTCATTATAATCGGTTAAGCCGTTTTTGCGTGAAAGCCGGACCGGAAGGCAGACAGACAGACAGAGAAGAATTTCAATAACGTGTGCTTATGCTAAGTTATTGTCCGAATTATGCAAAAAACTAACTTATAGCTATTTATAAACAAATAACAGACAGACACTACAATTGTACCTATATATAATTGTAGACTTAAAATCGTATGGAAAAGTGTACTAGTATGTTCGATATAGAGTTTAATCAGAAAATGTGAATGACTGCGTAATTCTTTTTTGAAATCTATGAAAGATACAGCTTTTTTCTTCTTCAAATATACATCGGCCAAATCAAGGTGGTGAGGGGCTCTAGGGCTTACTAATTATGTAACACATGAAGGCTTGAAGGAACTTCAAAATTTGAAATCCATATTCTTACTCTCCAGCTGAAATCTCAGAATATATGGTGTTTACTTAGTATAGTTTATTAAGAATATGTTTGGCATTTAAACAGTTTCCTGTTAAGACCCCCCATCGGGACATAGAATAAAAGCAGTTCTTTTTCACGAGTCGCGATTCTAATCATCGGCCTCTAGTTGTTGCGAGGTCTTATTTATTCCTCTGACCTCAACTGTTCGCTTTGCTGCATAGTCGAGCAAGCCGATATCTTCTAGAGCTGCCACTTTTGCCATTAAAACTCTTAGTCCGAGTATTTGTGCTCCAAAATTCATCGTTGAAGACTGATCTGGCCTGAAAATCCCTAAAATGCGTTACAGGCATTGGTTCACAAAAGTTTACTGTGTCTTTTGAAACGTAAATAGTGCAATGGTAGAAGGAGAACGATTGCAAACCAAATCGAATAGGAACAAACATGAACTACGGAATATGCATTCAATGAGCAAGCCATTCTCACTGAAATGTGAGATATGATAGATCCGAGTTAGTAAGAATACATATGTATGTAGACATTGAAACCCATCTTCAAGATTCAAAATTCAAAACTTTTATTGAGACTTAATAGCAAACAATCCATGTGACTTAATCTTATAAATGAAATATTTGTTGATTATTCTTAAATTTATGTCAACAAACTGTAAATAAGTAATTATTATAACAGTTAAAATCAAACATCAATGATCTTAAGAAATTTTATATGGGGAGTGGTAGAACGGGTAACGGCATTGAACCAATTTTTTCACATCATGCAAGAGTTGCTATCAGAATGTTTTATTGAAAACGAAAGATTCAAAAATTTCATAAGTACTGAGAAAATGAGTGTTTTGAATTCAGTTAAATTGTGCAGCTTGTATGGTAGGTGGTAGAAGGAGTGAGGAGTTCTTTGTAAGTTTTTCAGGAATAACTATAAACATCATGCATTCGACATATTTTCAATCACAGATCAGTAGCATTCAAACTTTTCAGGAAAATCGACTTTTTGAAAAATTGTGAAAAAGTGTCATATTGTATGGGAAGGAGATCAATTGCTTTTATACTTTTATTATCATACTCCGAAATTGTGCCATTTTGTATGGGAGGATTTCGAAGGAGTCAAGGAGTTTGGCCCGTTCACGAACTCGTCCTTACATTTTTGTCAAAAACAACGTGTACAAATTTCAACCTCCAAGCTCAACGCATTCTTGAGTTAGCGAGGACACAGACGGATGGACGGACATCCGGTTTTGCGAATTTTGAGTGATTTTATGAACTTCTGTATCATTCACTCTTTTCTCCGACCCTTATTTCTTATCGTTACAAACTTTGTGACAAACTTATAATACTCTCAAATTTCATCTAGAGCATAGAAATACCAAAAAAATAAACTGCCAACAAGTCGGGCGAAACTTTATTATTCTTGGGACAAGTTGTGGATGCGTGGAAAGCCAATATGCAGGTTAGAGTGGTTAGGGAAGACTAAGTGAAAGGGGGTTTTGGGCAGGGCAGTTATTAATTTAACACTTTCTGGAAACGTTCAAAAGCTCTAGTATATATAATCAATATTTCGTTCGTTTAGTTATGCAAGTTCGAGTTTTGTGAGGGGAGGGGTGATAGTAAGGGTCGGTGGATGATAATAGTTTTTTAATTGATTGCTTGAATCACGTCCAATATTCCTTGTATAGAATGTCAGTTTCATAGAAGAAGTTGCATAGAATTTTCATAAGATTCGATGTATTTTACATTCACGAAACCTAACGTTTGTATGGGAGGGGCTAGAGGAGATAAGGGAATCGTAAAAATTGTGACGCAATTCTATTTCCTTCGTCATGTAGTGTGCTCGTACAAGATTTGAAATTCGTAGCTTTTAATTTGTTGATTATTAGTTGATTTAATGAAATAGGTCGAAATGATACTTTTGTATGGGAGGGGGTAGAACGGCAAGCGCGATTGCAAACTTTTAAAACAATTTCATTTCAATTACTTTTGTAAGTTTTCGTGCAAAATTTGAAATGGATAGCTTTTAAGAGTTAGCTGATAACTGATTTCTTATAAATGCTCGAAAAAATAATTTTGAATGGGAGGGGGTAGAAGAGGTGGGGAAATTGCAAAATTTGTGAAGCAATTTTCGTTTCCTTCTCTTGTATGGTACTTGTGAAAAATTTCAAGTTCGTAGCTTTTAATTTGTTGGTTATTAGTTGATTTATTGAAATTCGTCGAAATCATACTTTTGTATGAGAGGGGGTAGAAGGGCACGTGCGATTTCAAAACTTTTACAATAATTTCATTTCAAATATTTTTATAAGTTCTTATGCAAAATTTCAAATTGATAGCTTTTAATAGTTAGGTGATAATTAATTTCTTAGAAATGGTCGAAAAAATAATTTTGTATGGGAGAGGGTAGAATTTTTGGAGAAATTCGACCAGTTAATATTTCATAACTTTAAGAATTTTTTTTAAATGTATTTCTCAAATTTTCAAGTTTCTACCTTAAAATTATATCCAAAAATTTTCAGTTTTCGTGTTTTTTTCGCAGCACATGAAACACCTTGTGCCCATTAGACCGGGGTGGTCGGTTCGTAACAATTGTGGATCAAATTATTATTTTTTTTCTATGTATATCAAATAGATGTATCCACATGCCAAATTTAAAGTTTCTATCTTTGACCAGAGTCCTAGAAAAATCACTCAAAATTTTCGATATTTTTGCTTACCACCTCCCTCCCTTTACACCCCATAACTTAAAATTTTTATCAAAATTAATTATTGTGTAGTTCTACAATCTGACAAATTTTCAATTGGATATCTGTACTATTTTTTGAGATATAAGGATTTGTAATTTTGAAAAGAGCGCCATTTTTGAAATGCTTCCCATTTCCCCCCACTACTATTATTTTGGATCAGACAACACTGGACTAGAACACGTCATGGGGAGGCATGGTGACCCTTGGTTCGACCCTTCACGACCTTGGATTAAGAGACCCGAAAACGGCGAATTATTTGTGGAGTTCTGTAGTACTCGGCAAATGGTCAACGGAGGGACCCTTTTTCCACACAAGAGTCATCATAAAACATCTTGGGTTTCCCCTGACGGTGTTACTCAGAACCAGATCGACCATTTGGCTATAAGTCGCCGATGGAGAAGATGTCTCCTCGATGTGCGAGCGAAACGTGGAGCTGACGTGGGGAGCGATCACCACTTGATGGTTGCCTGCTTGAGATTGTGTACAGCAGCTATCCGACGACCACAAATTCTTCAAATGAAGCGCAAGCTTAATGTGGATAAACTCAGAGATCCCAACAAAAAAAAACGAATACACCACCATTCTACGCGAAAAGTCATCCACATTGGGTGAACATGAAATGCGCACACTGGACGCCAATTGGGAGGCAACCAGAAACACTTTCCTAACTAGTGCTGAAGAATCTGTGGGATATGCGCAAAGCGGTGAGAAACCCTGGATGTCGCAAGACACATGGAACAAGGTTGACAATCGGAAAAAAGCCAAATTGGCAATCATCTCTCAACCCGATGTCAACCAACGAACGCCCGACTTGAGGCAGAACTACCGCGATGCTCATATACAGCTTAAAATGGCTGTTAGACGCGACAAGAGAAAGGCCATTGAAGATCTGGCAAACAAGGCAGAATCTGCGGCTTACCTTGGGGATATGGGTTCACTATTTAAAATCATGAAACAGTTGACGAACAGGAATTTTACCGCCAACCACCTGGTGAGAGATGTCAACGGAACTCTCCTTAATATGAGTGAACACCAGTTGCGACGATGGAAGGAATACTTCTCTGATATTTTAAACATCTTGTCAGATGAAGATATTCCGGAAACAGAACAACTTCCAAACATCCAACCGCAACAATCCTCTACTAGGGACGATCCCCCAGATAAGGAAGAGATAGTTTCCGCCATTCGGTCAATGGCGGGAAGGAAAGCTCCAGGTATAGACGGACTACCAACCGAACTCCTCAAAGCGGACCCGGAAATAACAGCCGATATACTCCTCCCACTCTTCACTAAGGTGTGGAATGATGGAAGATATCCGACTGAATGGAAGGAGGGCGTCATTGTGAAAATTCCGAAGAAGGGCGACCTTCGGGATTGTGGCAATTGGCGTGGTATATGTCTACTTACTGCCGTATCAAAAATTATGGCTAAGGTAATTCTCAATAGGATTAGTGATGTCGTCGAGAGCACTCTCGAAGTTTATCAGGCTGGATTCCGTAAAGGGTCGTCTTGTACCGACCACACAAATACCCTACGGATAATATTAGAGCAGTCAGCCGAAATGGGTTCGCCACTACATCTCATGTTTGTGGACTTCGAGAAGGCTTTCGACAGCGTTAAGCGAGATTACATATGGAATGCTTTGCGTAGGAGAGGTATTCCAAATAAGGTCATAGCTATGATTAAAGAATCCCACGAAGATGCAAGATGTCGCGTCTTGCATAGAGGAGAGCTCTCCGAGAGCTTTCCTGTGCGAACGGGTGTCAGACAAGGCTGCATATTATCACCAGCCCTGTTTCTGGTGGTAATAAATGACATCTTGAAAGCTGCACTGGAAGGTGGGGAAGGTAAAGGTCTTCAATGGAGACTATTTAACATCTTAAGTCACCTTGATTATGCTGATGACGTGTGTTTGCTTGCACATACCCGTTCGGACTTAGAGTCAAATGTTCGCTCGTTGCATTCTAAATGCAAAGAGGCGGGAATGAAAATAAATGTGCGTAAAACCAAGTACCTGCACATGGGTTCGAACGCAAGCACACCGATTGTTCTTAATGGACAGGATGTGGAAGAGGTGCAAGATTTTTGCTATCTCGGAAGCATTGTCAGCATGGACGGCGGAGCCGAAAAGGATGTTGAGGCTCGGCTAAATAAAGCTCGTCAGGCCTTCGGTATCCTTTCCCCATTCTGGAGGTTAAGAGAGATCTCCCTTCGCACGAAGCAGCGAGTTTTTGACGCATGCGTCAAATCCGTGTTGTTATATGGTTGTACTACGTGGAAAGTGACCGTTCGACTTACCAAGAAACTACAGACTTTCGTAAACCAATGCCTCCGACGCATTTTAGGAATATTCTGGCCAGAAGTAATCTCCAACGACGAACTTTGGAGTACAACTCGCCAGACTAAAATAGGTATTGAGATTCAACGGCGAAAGTGGCAGTGGATCGGTCATACTTTGAGGAAACCAGAGCAAAACATCGCAAAACAGGCTCTGGATTATAACCCTCAAGGAAGACGTCGGGTTGGTCGACCATGTAACACATGGAAGCGAGCAGTTGAGCAGGAGGCCAGAGGAATAAACAAGTCCTGGCAACAGCTTAAAGCCGATGCGCAGGATCGCGCCTTGTGGAAGAGAGTTGTTTCTGTCCTATGCCCCTATAGGGGGTCTTAACAGGAATTTGATTTGATTTTTGACACCCTAGCAGATTTAGCAAGTTCAGCCAGGTACTTAATTAAAGGCGTAATATTAGCATGGTTGTAATAGTAGGAATTACGGTAATGTTCATATTGTAGATGAAATGTTAGAGTATTATAAATTTAATCTAAAGTTTGTAACGCCAAGAAATAATGCTCGCATAGAAGCGATAAGGGTACAGAAGTATTTGTTTTCATTCAAAAATCTCGAAACCGGAACGCGTTGAACTACGAAATTTTGTAGACGTTATTTTTGATAAGAGAGTAAGGTCAGTTTAGTGAACGGGCCAAATCGATCCACCTCTTCTACCTCCTCACATACAAAATTAATTAATTTCAGAATTTTGCAATAAACAGATTTTCGACAAAAGTATGAAAGCTATTGATCTGACATTTAAAACATAATATTTAAATGACAACTTCAATCTTTTGTGTATAAAAATTATTTGAACCCCCCACTTATTCCACCACCTTAAAACCGCATTTCTTCATGATATACCATAAACCAATTTATTCAGTGGATTTCAATAATAAGAAATTGAACAGCTTAGGGCCAATTATTGATCCTTTCGTAGCACCGGCATTGACCGCAACCATTCTACATTTATTTGAATTAATTTCAATGAACAGCTTACTGCTTAAAAGACTTCATATTATTCTAAGCAGAACATTTGGGCATTTGGATTCAATCAATTTATATATTAGTCCCTTTGTCCAAACAGAGTCGAAAGCCTTTTCTAGGTCCAGTTCGCAGACCACGGTGCATTGTTTAAATCTTAAGTATTGTTTAATAGTGCTCTGCAGATAGAAAATTGCGTGTTCTGTTAAATGAGCTTTTTTAAATCCAAATTGTGTGTTGGGAATAAAGTTAGAGCGAAAAATTTCTAGTTTGCTAAGCATATGTCTCTAAAAATGTTTACCCATATTGGATAATGGGGAAATTAGTTTACGATTTGATATTTCATTAGATGAGTTATTATTAAGAACGAATACGAGTTTTGCAGTTTTCTATAATGAGGGATTGTAACCATTATTTGACAGTTGTTTATGATAATGTTCAGTTTGTATGCTATTTGTAATGAGCATTTTCGGAGGAAGAAAATTGAAATGCCTTCAAGACCCGATGTTTTTTTCCTATTCAAGGTTGTAATGAACTCTTCAGTAAGTTCTTCATTTGCAAAGATCTCTCGCAGCTTAGTATTCTACTTCTACTACTACGATGGCGCTACAGCCCAAATCGAACCTTGGCCTCCTGATATTTAGGTTCCTTAACATTTTTTATTACTTATTGTGGAAGGGTTGTTAGCCCTTCGCACAACACTCTTTCTACGAATTTTTCATTTTCTTAGATTGAGGTGACCAAGGTATATCCAAGCAGGCAATGTGCCGGAATTATGTATTGCGCCGACCGGGATTTGAACTCACGATCTTCGCATTACAAGACCAACACACTACCTACTAGGCTATACCCTAGCTAGCGTTAAAATATGCAGCCACCAAATTGTCTTAAAAGCTTATCCAATTTGGCAACGACTCTGCCTCCTAATCCACGTGGTATATGTAGCCCCTTCGAGTATTTTTTTGAAATTTCCATTTCTTGCTATGTTTGGGATACAAGCTAACGAAGATATAATATGAGTAGAATCAAATGATACTGGTGAGGACTTGATCGACTCTTGAATTAGGATGGCTATTCTTTGAACTTGATTATTTCCATAAATATATATTACAATTTTTGATTCTAAGTCGCGTTTAAATAAGTCTCTAATAAAGAGCAGCAGTAGGATTATATTGTTGAAATTTGAGTTTTCTAGTGATGTCGTTCTATCATGACGCACTAGCGAACTGATATTGAGAGAATATATTTTTAATAAATTCATGGCTTCGAAGGTAGTTTTACCACAAAGTTCAAGTACGCCATTGATTTTTCTTCACTAGGATCCAACATACTGTATTTCGGCTGGAAGAGTTTAATCTCCTCTAAAAGACTTGCTAATTTTTTTCGTCATATCGATTACAGTCTTCCCCTTTAAAAATTGAATGAAGACAGGAGGACAGCAGATGGTTTTCTGTCGTAGTAGTACACTATTCGTGGGTAGTTGGGGCTATTTTCCCTGTCACTTTGATACCTCAGAGCAAAAAACTATTCAAAAAATTGCCCTCCGAATTTCTGGTTTCACTTGTAGACGCGATGCGAGGTGCTCTCGATGCCATTCTGTGGTGAATCGTTTTCAATCTGTTGGCTTCGCTGTTTACATCTTCGATTTACTCCATTAGGTTTCCTGCATCGTCATCTATATGCTGCTATATGCTGTATATCTAGTATATGCCTCAGAACAGAGGTGATGATTATAGATGATTCACTAAAAATCATACTTTTGTATGCAAGTGCTCTTAGTTCACTACACCTGCAACACCTTAACACCTTGTGGAGTTAAAGGCTTTGCGTCCCTGTATGCTTTTAGTCTAAATTATTAATATTATATGCAGGTATGCACGAGCGAAATTTGAAGTTTGAATCTTAAACCTGAGCTCTTAAAAAATTATTCAAATTTTTCGATATTTACGATCCTTGCCTTAGAACCGTCACCGCCCAACTTCAAAATGTTTCTACTTCTTCTACAATAGTGCTACAGCCCAAATCGGACCTTGGCCTCCTGACATGCAGGTTCTTAACATTTTCCATTACTACTGGAAAAATTGTTAGTCAACCCTTTTTATACGAATTTTTCATTTTCGTAGAATGAGGTGACCAAGGTATATCCAAGCAGGCAATGTGTTGGAATTATATATGGTACCGACCGGGATTTGAACTCACGACCTTCGCATTTTAAGACCAACACGCTACCCACTAGGCTACACCCTACCTAACTTCAAAATTGCATCACAATTAAAAGCCATGCATTGGGTGAAGTAAAAACTCTTTTTTGTATTTTGCCGACAGATGTCTTTGCAGTCGATTACCTCTGGTAATACCAATTAGCATTTAGACTATGATGATTTATGATAGAAAGGTAACACTTCAGAGTACATTTTTTGCCGAAAAAGAGCGCAATTTCCATCATCTACTTCAAAGTTATGCAAGTTTGTAAATTCAACTATTTTTTGAAGAAATTCGCTCTATTTTGCAGTTTATATCACTTACTCAAAGGCAAGAATGCGTCGAAGGCTCGTGTAAAAATTTACGCAGCTTATGAAGACGATGCAAAGCTAGGGTGTAGCGTAGCAGGTAGCGTGTTGGTCTTATAATGCGAAGGTCGTGAGTTCAAATCGCGGTCGGCGTAATGTATAATTCTAGCACATTGCCTGCTTGGATATACCTTAGTCACTTCAATCTACGAAAGTGAAAAATTCGTAGATAGAGGGTTGTGCGAAGGGGTAACAAACCTTCCACAATGAAATAATGAAAAATGTTAAGGCACCTGAATGTCAGGAGGCTAAGGTCCAATTTGGGTTGGTGCCATTGTAGAAGTAGAAGAAGATGAAGACGATGCTCTATCGATACGTGTAGCACAACAATGATTTAAGCGATTTCTTTCTGGAAATTTTAAAGTCAAAGGTGCACCGCGCGCGCCCTGGCCGTCCAATTTCGGAAAAAGTCGGCGAAACTCTTAAAAATTTTAATGATAATCAACATGCGACAACTTACGAGATCGGTACAGATGTAAACGTTACTCAGAAAACTGTTTTGAATTGTTTGCGTGCAGCTAAATTTGTCAAGAAGCTCGATCTACTATGGAGTATGGCTCGTAATGGTCTTGAGATAATCTGGTTGTAGCCTTGTGTTGTGAGTAGCATGTTAGTCTACTTTGCCATAGTCGGGGGTTCAAATCCCGGTTGAAGTATAATTCCCATATACTGCTTACATTTAGAAATGTCCCCAACTTGCTACTTACGATGTTGCTACAGCCCGGATCAGGCCTTGGCTTCCTGGATACTTTACAGCCTTCCATTTCCGTTCAGTAACTGCGTCCTCCAGCTTGATCAATTTGCTTTTTGCGTCCTCCCAGCACTTACGTGGTTTCCCGACCGATCTTTGTCCATTGACATTTCCTTTTAGTGTGCGTTTGGGAGTTCTTATGTCCTCCGTTCGCTCCACATAAACAGCCCATTGAAGCCCATGAGTATTGCACTTCTGGGTTGTCGAAGATGGCATACAATTTTCTATTGTATCGTATTCTCCAGATCGAATCTTCCTTCACAGGTTCATGGAGGACCTTTCTTTCAAAGGCGTTAAGTAATTTTTCGGATGACTGAGTGAATGTCCATGTTTCGCTGCCATAGTACGGCATTTTCCTGCGCACGCTCTTGTTTTTATTATCGTAAGTAACCAAGGAGGATATATAAAACGGAGTGCCTCATAGGCTGTCTCATGTGGGAATACTTTTTGATTCGGAAATTTTCGAAAATTG
The DNA here is from genome assembly GCA_963669355.1 of Chorisops tibialis. Classification (NCBI taxonomy): domain Eukaryota; kingdom Metazoa; phylum Arthropoda; class Insecta; order Diptera; family Stratiomyidae; genus Chorisops; species Chorisops tibialis. The sequence goes on along the minus strand of OY770263.1, from coordinate 160,442,972 downwards.
TGTCCAAGCTTAACTTGGCTTCAAACTTTTACAAAAAAAATACCATAATTTGTATTCTCTCTTGGTTGCTAATATTCAGTCAGCAATAAAATAGTTTTCAGTAGAATGAAGTTTGCTGTTTTATTTCAGAAATCTTAATTTTTTTAAATTTTTATTGGTTTTTGGTTTGTGTCTAAGCTAAGCACTTTAGCAACGGACAATTTAACGCGGGACAGAGATAGTTGCATTAGGCATAAGAATGCCAGACAAGGCTAGCGATACAATTCTTTCGAAAATTTGACAAAGGTTTCGAATAATTTAACGTGGGAAAAAGTTAGTTGTAATATTTTGAAGTGTGCCAGACAAAGAAAGCGAAACGATTTTTTCGAGCATTTCGCCAGTAAGGGAGGGAAATACTTTCATTCCCATTTTCTTACACGGCAAATCATGATCATAGTCACTCCTTAATATATATCCTCCTTGTAAGTAACGAATAATGCGTTTCCCCACTTGCTACTGCTACCGATATTTTTTTTTAATATTTTGCTTCATATTTTGTATTGCAACTTCGTATCTTGAAAGATTTGAACTTTTTGTGATCATAAAATTCGCAGATACAACTTTTAATTTTCTGGCTCCTCCTGTTTTGGAACGCTTTTGAAAAGAGTGAGAAATAAATTAATTTTAATTAGAGATATGAATTGCTAAAATTTAAAAGCTCATGACAACAGACTAATTTATCTATTGCATTTTAAAACGTAAGTAGGCATGAAAAATTAAAAATTTTTTTTTGTGTCGATTATAACACTATGTTAGAATAATAAAGTGAAATTGCGTAAACAAATATTTGTATTTTAATTAGTTTTTTTTTTTCATTATACACGAAATTCTTCAGATTTCCAAGCTTATTAAACTGCTGAAGGAAATACTTCAAACAATGTAATATTTGAGAAGCTCATAAGAAGATACAGAAACCGTGATCACAAAATTTCCATAGCCACTTTACAACTCTCAGCGATAACTCCATCAACCTAAGATAAAAATAATTACCAAATTAACGAACTAATACATGACACGTACTAATTTCAAATCAATTATCATATAAAGGAAAAACAAAATCTCCGGTCAATATGAAAAGATGAAAACCTCAAGACACAAAACCATAATCTTCAAGTCAATTAAACACCACATAAAACTCCTTTTCATCTAAACTTGAGCATTGGCTACAATCCCAGCGGTACGATTTACAAACATTTCTGTACATATAGCTACATTTAAATGCGTGTGCCCATAATTAGATTCGCTTTTTCACGGAATAAAAATTACCGGACACGATCAAAGTGAGAATTGATTGCCTTTTTCATCGCATCTTTTAGTTACTCGTATCTGTACATAATGAAATTATATATGCGATTTTTTTTTATACATTTTAATTTAAGATTAGGTAGGTGGTAAGATACCTCAACAATGTATATTCTAAATGTTGAATACTAATAGGTAACAAGAAGAAACCTTATGCACTTTTTTTTATTTAATTGCCCTTCAGCTCACGAAACAAACATATCTGAAATATTTTGAATTTATCGTAAGATTGTTGTGATATTTCAAAGACGTAAAATTAAGTGCACGCAATGATTTATATTGGATCTCACGCGCTTATTTTGGGGAATGTTTATGAAAAAAAAGGTTTTTGAAGGGATTCAAGGTTTCAGAGTGTTTATTTTCTTACGATACTTATTTAAAAGATAATTATTGCTATTTTCGACATGCCATTAAAAACCTGTTGAAATTTAAATATTAAAATTATAATAAGTAGTTGTTAAGCTTTTATGGCATCATTCTTATGGATGTAGCTGTTTTTTTTAAGACTGTTTCATTTATAGATTTTAAGGAATTCTTTTGCAATCCTTAGATTGTATAAATGAAAGCATAGAGAATCTATGCTTAGTCTTTATCTTCCTTAAGTCGAACTCTATAGCTAGATAAATTTGAATCGAAACACCCTTCCTCCTGTTCAATCTATCATCATGACCTAATGCTAGAACAAGAACGCAGTTAAGCTTCTTTCGACTGTGACTAGTTATGCGCATGACGAGACAACATCAGCTCATGCTATTTTCTTTCTACTGCCATTCCAAATATTTGATTTTGACTTTTACTGTATTAGAATTGATAATATCTTTCAGAGTTGACAATTGTAATTTGCTTCTTTTTCCACATTCGGAATTCATAACCAAAACGAAACAACAAAAGCGAAAATACGTATCTGGTAAATCTATGTCTTCGGGTGATGTTGAACATCCCCAATTCCCCCTATCATCATTCATTATTTAAAATTTATACAAATTATTTATTAAGTCTCAAAGACTAAATTTAGAAAAATTGAAAATATATGTGAATCAAATACATCAAGAGTAAAAATTGTCTCCTAATAGTAAAATTATTAAGTTATATTAAATAGTAAGAAGTAATTTTCTTCAAATCTATGAAAGCCTCATAGTGTTGTTCAATAAGAAAATAATTTTATTTAAGCATAATTTTAAAATTAACGACTATTTTTTCAAAAGTCAGTTACGGCGAACCAAAATTTCGTTTCGATTGAGTTATGGAGAAAGTTGTAATGCTCTGTAACCTTTTCGACTGTCACTTTAACACCAACCTGTTTATTAATTCTCTCGTGAATGTCGAGCCTAATGTGTTCGTCCAAATTGAAAGCCACCCATGCACACACATTTGTGCTCATTTAATGAATTATAACTTCAACTCTCAACCACAAAACCCGAATAAAACCAATTTAGAAATTACCTACCTCACGTCATTTCGGCGTGTTCTTGAAATCCGTAAGAAGTAAACTCATCTTACAATTAAATACTCAGGCATCGGGGGGCATTGTAATCATACGCCGCTATTCAATTTCGTTTCGCTAATTTATCGTAAAAGTCGCAGCATTATGAAACTTATACACGGCTTAAATGTAAGAAATGTTTAAACGTAAATTTAACATCTTATTTTTTATGATTGTTCGGCGGAAAAAAATTTTCGAAGACTTATTAAAGCCCCCGCAAAAATTAAGGTCTTTCTTCTGGAGTGATCTGTCTGTCCTTTGGATTCGTTCGTCTCTAATGTCGTTCGAACACGGAAAATAAAGCTTAAGGTAAATTACCGAAATTTTTCTTATTTTTTAAGAATCCCGTATAAATACTCGTATATATGATGTCTTTACGGGACAAGGTAATTAGGTTTTAGTTCAAGTTGGTTAACTTTCGAGTTATTGTTGTTTGCTGTTGTTAATTTTCATGAAGAAATGTTGTTCTTGTCGATTGGTATGCTGCATGGTCATATGGTTGATGGCATGATGACCATTACACGTTATTGTAATTTAGTAATTTAAAAGTCATTTGAAAATTTTTGGTATTCGCTATTATAAAATTGCAAAGCACTATGCTATTAAAAATATTGGTGGTAATGTAGGTTATGCATACGAAGACCTGAAGCTAAATGACTGTTACTGGATCAATTAGAAGTTATATGCATTATAGTGTGCGAAATTATTTTTGTTAAATAATTTTAAGATGAGGAATTTAATTTTCAGACAAATAGTAGTTACTTTCTAAGTTTACAAGTATTTATTACTCGATTTCGAGTGATCGTCTGTCCGTCTGTCCATCTCTCTACAGACATACATATTTTCCGGTACATTAAACTCTTTCTCATTTTATCTAAAGTATCATATGAGCGGGCTTCACGACCAAATATAATTCTGTTGTTTTTTTTGTTATAATTGACATATTTTTGAAAATTAAGATATTAAAACTTTTAGTTTCAGAATTCTAATTTCGTAGCCATACCTGAATTTTCATACAAACTTAAATTTAATATTTTGGGTTATTAAAAAAAAAAAAAAAACAAATCAAAAATTTTCTAATAGAGAGGTACTTCTTCAATAATGTTAAATAAATTTTCGAAAACTTATCCGAAACCACCAAAACGAGATATACCATATGTCAAAATCACAAAATCTATTTATTACAACAATCAATGCTCAATTTTAACTGTTGAATAACTTTCTATTAACAAATTGTTTAGTTTTAATTAATTATTTTTTTTTCTTGTTTTTGCTTTTTTTTAATTGCAATAAGTGATTGCGTAAACGACCCCGTTTCACTTGACATAAATAGTAACTTTTTAGTTTCATTATTTCAATCATTGATTTATGTTTTACGTTACCGTTCAAATGAATAGTGTCATGACTACTGCCATTCCCGGATATGTATTGTGCATATATGTAATGAGGATAATACCATTTGTAATTATACTCTAGATGAAATCTGAGAGTATATATTATATATATTTCGTTAAGACTGTGAGGTAATATGGGTGGCGTAGGGGCTGCAGCTCCCCAGACAAAATATTTTTTTTTTGAAACTTACATATTTATGATGAGTACTATTAAATCATGTCAATTGCATTAAATGATTTGGGTTCTTACAAGATTGACTATATACTAGTAAGTTGAGTAAGTTATGTTCAAAAATGTTAAATTGAGAGCCCCATGAATATCTGATTGAGTCAAAATTCATGCGATTTCGAATTTCAATAATAAGCACGCAATAAATTTGGGTAAATTCGAACATCCGTATTTCTGAAATATGGCAAAATATGTGGGAGATTTTAAATTAAACCTAACCAGAGGTAATTAAAATCAATATAGAATTGATGCGATTTAAATTTCAGATTAGTATCTAATATTTATACTTTCCCAAAAAAAATTAACCCATTATGAAATTGTAAAAGTGTGCCGATCAAAATGGTAGTTAATTCAAGGGGTCGAAATTATTTCTTCACATCTTACTACAAACGCTACGAAAATAATTTACATCAAATCTAAACTTCAAAAATTTTATAGGTACTGGAAAAAAGTGGTATATTATATATTGTGGAATGGCGCAGTTTGTGTGGGAGGGAGCAGAAATTTTTTTTTTGAGAAAAATAAATATTATTACCAATAAAATTTCAAAGCATTAACCTTACATTTAATTTATACGTTTTGTTATAAAAAAATTAAGATTAGATTAAAAAAAATACAATTTTTATTCAAAGAAAACGTTGGATCTTAAATGATTTAATTATTTACATTGTGACAAAAAAGTATCGATAATTTCTAAATTAAATTGCTCTAAGGAATGATATTTTCAACAATTTTTAATAATAAGTAGGTAGGACTGTCCTTAATTATTATCACAAAAATTAGCGCGTTCTGTTAATCTGTTTATTTACATCAGCAAGTGAATGAGTACACCTCAGTAATCCACGGCGATTTTTGTTTATTAATTTCTAATTTCAGTTTTAAGAATAGAAAAAGGTCACACGGGGCCAAATCTAGTGAATACGGTGGTTGATTGATGCAATTTGTTTCTTTTTTGGTCTCAAATTTAGCCCTTCGCATAACCCTCTATCTACGAATTTTTCATTTTCGTATATGGAGGTGACCAAGGTATATCCAAGCAGGCAATGTGCTGGAATTATATATTGCGTCGACCGGGATTTGAACTCACGACCTTCGCATTACAACACCAACACACTACCCACTAGGCTACTGAGGAATAAGAATTCGCACGATCAAGCATTTCCAAAGAGACCTGTTCACGGAAATTTTTTTTAAGAAAATTCAGCTTTGTTGGAACTAGTCGAGCAAGGACACGGTTCATTGCCAAAGTATCCACCGAAATCGAACAAACGGACTTGAGAGAGATTTCGAGCTCTTCTGCTATCTCCCTAATACTGTCATGACGATTTTTGAGCACCATTTCCTTCACTTTTTGAATGTTTTCGTCAGTTGAAGAGGTCGGAGGTCGTCCAGAACGAGGTATGTCTTCAAGGATATCTCGATCGTCCTCAAACGCATTGAACTACTCGAACGCTCGTGTTTTTGATATTACTGAATCACCGTTAGCTATTTCCAACGTTCGTGCGATTCTGCATACGAAATTTTGTTGGAAGCACAAAATTTGAGACAAACTCTTTGTTACATTTTTTTATCCATTATAAAAATTGCCGTGGACTACTGAGGTGTACCCATTCAACCAGCTACTGTAAACAAACCAATTTATAAACCACGCTAATTCTTGGGATAATAATTAAGGGCAATCCTACCTGGTTACCAAATAAAAACATATTAAATTACAATTCTCCAGAGTAATTTTATTTACAAATTATCGGTCCTTTTTTGTTACAATGTTTTATATGCATTATATGGATGCACTAGTGGAAACTCTATTTTAGTAGCATTTAATAAAATATAATCTAATTTTACTTTATTATTCTAGTAATAAATTATTATAATTAAAACAGAAAAAAATTTACGACCCTAATTTTTTTTTATCGTTTTATGACTAAATTGGCCTAAAAATACAAAAAGAAATTCGTTTGTCTGCACGCCACCGTATGCCGTAGATACGAACTCATATCTCCGAGATGCTTAAAGATAAACTGTTCATTGGAAGGTGGATTATAGATTGAGTAACTGAGTACCATAACTTAAATTTTAATGAATGTTAGCAGGGAATACGGGAGAGGACTAAAGTTAAATACTACATTTGCTTATATCTCCACTACTAATGCAGATAGAAAGCTGAAACTCGACATTCGAATATATGAAACTATGAAGCAAAAGGTAAAAATAAATTATTTTTCTATCCGTTCGGAAAGTGAGGGAGTCTAAAATATTGTAAATTGTTGACCAATTTTTTTTTTTTTTTTTTCAAATGATGATATACTTTGGAATTATTAAGAAGTTTCATATTTTAGGACCATTGAGGAGGTGTGCAGCTAGGACTTCAAATGATGACAATAGGGAGAAAGTCAGGAGGGAGGAAAAATAACACTTAAAAATTAATGCCTGGACTATCTTTCAAGCTATTTATTTAAAACTATGAGAATAATATAAAATTTTGACATAACAGTAGGAGGGAGAAAATGGAGGCATTTCAATAATGGAACACTTGCCTAAATTTCAAACCGTTATATTTCAAAGCCCAATACAGATGCTAAGTTCAAACTTCAGCAGATTTTAGAGCTATATAATATAGTATAGTTATGGTAATTTTAATTTTTTAAGTGCGAAGGTGTAAGACAATGGTGGTGGTGTTGGTGAGCCCAAAATGTCTAACATTTTGGGTATTGTTTTAGCGCTATGCTAAAAGATACAAATTTCAAATTTTGCAGAGAGTATTATTATTATTTTTTTTTACAAAATGACCTGTGTTATAGACAATTTCGGCCTTTATGTGCAATGCACAAACACAGTCATGGAGGGAAGGAATGGGATTGGGAAGGTAGGAGAAGGGGGTGAGAATGACCGTAACAAGTAACCTGAAATATTTTTCAGTTGTACTGGCTACTACTGCCAAATATTTGCAGATATTATGGGGGACTGAACGATAGAAAGCGAACAGAAACCATCTACTGAGTATCTAGGCGTTCTTGAAATGGAACTGTTTCACTTTTACATCGTTTGCCCATTTTATTCCGAATAATTTTCATCCCCAGAGTAGCAACTGAAAATTCGTGCTTAAGAAATTCCACTGTCTGGAGAGTGAGTCGAACCCACGACCTATTGACTGTGAAGCAAGTACGCTGCCGACTACGCCACGGAAATTATAAGTTTGCTCCAAAGCTTGTAACGCTAAGAAATAAGGGTCGAAAAAAAAATTAATGCCACAGCAGTTAATATTATCACTCAAAAATCTGTAAGCCGGTCCATGCGCTATCTAGCTCGAGAACGCGTTGAGGTAGAAATTTAAAATTTTGTACACAGAGTTTTTCAAAAAAAAATAAGGTCAAGTTCGTGAATGGTCCAAATCGTTTCAATTCTTCTACCCCCTACCAATGACTCAATTTCAAAAATGTACGATAATCAAATTTTTTTAGAAACTACGAGTGGTAATAATTTGGAGTTTAAAAATTATTATTTTCATCTTGAATGTGATCTATGGTACACAAATTACTCGAATTTCCCCACTCCATCTACTACTTCCCATTCAAACTGCACTTTTACATGAAATACTATAAACTTGTACTGAGAAAATCTCAGTACATTTAACATTTTTCGAGTTCAAATTTTGTATTAAATACTTAATTAGCATTATTAGTAAGACCGTAAACAATTAACCGATTAACTTTACTACTTCTACCCCTTCCCATTTCATAACTGAACAAAAAAAAGCAATTTTCTTGGAAATTATAAATGTCATTGGTCTGAAATTTGTGAGATATTAATCGTATAATGTTCAAAGTTATTTCTGAAAAAGAAACACTAAAAACCACCCATTCCTTTTACCGCCTCCCATACAAACTGCACAATGTCAAGCACTATAATACACTAATTTTCTCAGTTTTAAATTTTTAAAGCTTTAGCTTTGCATTTTTTTTCCTAACTGCTCTATTATGATGAGAAACAAATTAATTCAATGCCGTCAACTCTTCCACCACTCCCCATACAAAATTTATTGAGATCACAAATATTTATGTTTTGTCTAGAGTATCGTATGATTGGGCTTTCGTAGTACTATTAAGTTTTTTAAGATGGCGTTGCTGTCTTCGTCAACCGAATCTTCCCATTGCTTGCGTAGTTTGTCTAATGGTCTGTTACCACTCGCTTTTCCTTTAAAAACACGTTTGGGAATTCTTCTATTTTGTATTCGCTCTACAGCCCATTACAGTTTACGTAGCTTGATGAACGTAAAAGCTTCATGTTTAACACAAAAAACAAAACAATTTTTTTGTCAAAATTCGCCAATTTCCGGAATTCAAAGCGCTGTCACACCCACAATTTATGCCCAGATGTAACGAAATTAATCTTATTTGTAGCCTTACTTATCTTCTTTGTTGTTTAAAATTTTGTAGCTAATCAAATCAAAATTAGCGAAATGCTACTACAAACCGTGAGTGTGAAAATTTGCAGTCAGGGCTATTTCCACTCCTGGCGCTTATACGACGGTTTAAATAAATTCTGTGAGCATACTTTTGAATCTAAATATAAGCTTATTATATTTTCAAGACAAAAACAATTGCACTGTTCTGTTTATTTTCGCTATCTATTTATAAATCTAGTAATTCTTTTGGGGCAAATTTTTTCTAACGTAATATTTAAGGTAAAATTCTAACGAACTATTACTTAGAGTATTTAAATAAATATTTTGATTATTTTTTAACTAACTATTTTTGAAATCATAGTTTGTGTTTTTAATTATAGTTATATTCAAGGTTTCAGGTGTTTTATTACAAAACTCTTTATTAAAAAAAAATACGTCTGTTTGTACGCCACACGCCGTACGTGTACGCTCAGCGCAGGTTAACTTCCACAAAATAAATTTGCGGTCGAATTTTTTTTAATGATGATATGTTCGAAATTACTTACCTAAAAAATGCATATTTTGGGACCATTAAGGTGGCACACAGATCCACGAGAATCAACTTAGAGAGTGGCTAATTATTGTAAGGGAGTGAGTCAGGGGGATGCAAAGAAAAATAGTTAACAATAAATATCTCGATTATCTCTTAAGCTATATAAGCTATAAAACTAGCAAAAAACTAGAAAAATATAGCATTTAGTAGTGGGGGAAAGTGTGGAGCAAACCAAAATTTCAAACCGTTATATCTCACAAAACTGAGTACAGATATCAAAATGAAATTTTGTCAGATTGTAGAAATAAGTTCGAAGGTAAGGTAAGGAGAGGGAGGTGGTAAGCAAAAAATGTCGAAAATTTTGAGTGATTGTTTTAGGGCTCTGTTGAACGATACAAAGTTTAAATTTTCCATGTGGATACATTTATTTGTTATACATAGAGAAAAAATAATAATTTGTTCCACAATTGTTATACACTGGCCACCTTGATCGAACGTGCAAAAAGTGTTTCATGTGCAATGAAAAAACATAAAAACTGAAAATTTTTTAATAATTCTTTAAGGTAAAAACTTGAAAATTTGCATTTAAAAATTCTTAAAAGTATGAATTATTAGCTAGTCGAATACCTTCAAGACTTCTACCCCCTCCCATACAAAATTGTCTTTTCGACCATTTTTAAGAAATCGATTCTTACCTAACTATTAAAAGCTATCAATTTGAAATTTTGCACAAAAGCTTTTAAAAATAACTGAAATGGAATTGCGTCAAAAGTTTTCAGATTGCGTCTGCCATTCTACCCCTCCCATACAAAAGTATGACTTCAATACATCATTCAATAAATCAAATTTTAACCAAAAAATTAAAAGCTACGAACTTGAAATTTTTTAACAACACCTTACAAGAGAAACGAAATAAAACTGCATCACAAATTTTACGATTCCCTTACCTTCTCTACCCCCTTCCATATAAATATTTGGTTTCGTTAATGTAAAATACACCGAATTTTATGTAAATTCTATGCAACTTCGTCTATGAAACTGACATTTTATACAGAGAATATTGGACGTGATCCAAGCAATCAATTAAACAATTTTTAACATCCACCTACACTTACTATCAAGCCGCACCCTCCCCACATAAAAACCCAAACTTGCATAAATAAACGAATGAAATATTGATTATAGTTAATTACTTAATTAACAACAGCCCTACCCTAGAACCCCCTTTTACTAAGTCTTCTCTAACCACTAGAACCTTCATATTGAATTTCCACGCACCCTGAACTTGTCCCAAGAATAATAAAGTTGCGCTCGAATTTTTGGCGGTTTATTTAATTAATGGACATTAAGGCTATGTATTATTTCTTAGTACGAATTTATTTTATATTAACTAACTAAAATTACGTAAAAATGGAGTATTTCAAAAATAGGTAAATTATTTTTTCCTTTCTTGTATGTAATCCCAGAAAATTTATAACACTTTTTAACGACGCCACACATATAAATTTGATTGCTTATGTATTCCATTTTTTCTTTCTCTCGACGATTTTCAGTTCCTTATATTATTCTTCATTGCTTAAAACAAGTATGTATTTTATTTGATTCAGCAGTGACTATTTTTCGCGTTCTCCAAATAGAGTGCAAACAGATATCCAGTTTCAAGCTTTCTGAGCGACAACAAATATTTCTATATCCTTGGCGATTCTGTGCGAGAATTATTTCTAAGCGTTACAAACTTCACAACAAACTCATAATACTTTCAGGTTTCATCCAAACTATAATAATACTTCCGAGATGCAATTAATTTCTTTATGCACCCACATATCAGAGTAGTGCACGTTGACCTCTCTCATAAAACACTGAATAGCGTTTTCAATTCCGCCAACTGACCAGTCATCACCTAAAACCATTCTGTCCATAGCTTGGACATTCACGTTTTCTTAACGTTATCCTACTATTCGACAATAAATCAAATAAAAAGCAAAACGATAAATCCGAAGTATACATTTACCTTACAGCAGTAACAAGTCCAATAACTACAACAGCAACAAAGCGAAGAAAACAGGAGATAATCGATTTCTGTTTATGCTTACTTCGGCTCAACGAGCAGATACATATATTTTTTAATGAAGTAGTAAAAACTCATTCATAAAACCTCCTCAACGACAGGATGAGCCTTTCAGGTCAAATAAGACACGAGACTCCTTCACAAGATGTAGCAATGCCTATGCCTCTGTATCTTATATGTAGATATACCTAAGATCAAGTATTTCAAATAAGATTTCTTATCATTCTTTTTTTTTATTTTCCTCCTTTTTTATTTTTAAATTAATCTCCTATATGCATACACGAGTTGAGCACACTTTAAAAAAAAACAGGCAGAATCCTCGTATAAGACGAGCTTATCCAAAAGCCGCGTTTCAAATTAATTTTGCGCGTGAAACATTTGGTTTAAAAGAAAAGATTTCTTCCTTTTCGCGAACAAAAATGTGATTGAAAAATGAAAAAAAAAATCAAAATAAATGAAATAAATTTGTTTTTATATTTTCTGATGAGTTTGCGAAGGTTTTAAATGGTTTTTGATTTTGAATTGGAATTTTTGTAAGAAAAAAAAATATTAGAAGTAATTTCAAATGATATACAAGAGTATCTTTGACCCAATCTTATAAGACTTGTAACGAAAATAAAACCAATCCGTCTTTACTAGGTCGTTAAATGCACCCATAACAATCGGGTTTATTGGCTCTTTACCTGGTTGGTAAAGGTCTTCGTTAATTTTGAATCATTATAGACATCAACGTCCAGTTAAATTCGTCACGGCGATTTCTCCTTTTGTTTCGCTAATGCTGCTGGAAGTATGAAAAGAAATGAAAAAGATATTTCAGGAGGAGTGTGGTTCGACACTGTGATTTACCTCTTCCATTTTAGCTAATGGGGTAATGAGCCTTGTGGTAAAATTTTTCGTATTGTAGATATCGGAGGTCAGACTTTAAACGAAATGAAATCATTCAATAAGTTATCTATAACAATTCCAATTTATTAACACCTTTTGTTCAGGAGCTGAACATAGGTCATAGAACCATACAATGTATGTTCGGACACCGAACTTAGATTTAAGATGCATTATAATTTTTAATTCGATTGGGATCGAACATGCAATATAATCATATTCTGGTAAAACATATCCGATCACTCAACTCAACGTGCAAAATTGACCTGTAAATAGGTGAACGATCGAGCGTAAACACTAATTATGAATGTGTCATCATTTCTTATGCTCGATCGTTCAATTTACATTATTTTTTTTTTTCTTTAATTCTAGCAAGTAATAAAATTATGTACACTTTTTTAAAGTCAATGTTAATATTGCACATTATTTTTAAGTATCATATAGCACCGCTCGCACTTCTTAATCGTTTGCCAAAATGTTTGTAAAGCTAAAAAATAAGACTCGGAGAAAAGAAATAAATGATACAGAAGTTCATATTATCACTCAAAAATTCCAAAACCGGATTTCCGTCCATGTCCTCGCTAGCTCGAGAACGCGTTGAGCTAGGAAGTTCAAATTTTGCACACGTCGATTTTAACAAAAAAGTAATTACAATTTTGTAAACGGGTCGAATCGCTCCACCACTTCTACTCATCCCATACATAATGACACATTTACGGAAATTGACAGTAAACCGATTTTCTCAAAAACTAAAAAGTTATTGATCTAAAATTTGGAATACATTATTTTTATACCAATCTCATTTTATGGTATAAAAATTATTCGAATCCCCCAACCTCTTCTACCACCTCCCATATAAACTGCACTTTTTCATGAAATACTAAAAATAATTTTACTCAGTACATATTGTTGCGAGCTAGGGGTTCGCCGAGATTTCAAGTAAAACACAATTCGTTTAAAAATAAAAGGATAATTTATTTATTCGCACGTTTATTCAATTTGCACTTAATTCTTACTATACGGCACCACTGATATCGCGTTCTTGCACCGGTTCACGCCTTCCATAATGTCGCTAGCTGAATGACTGCCTGCTTGCTGAGAGCTACCGTGGTTATATACCATTTCCCCCTGTTCTCGAAGCTTCCATCAGGTGTCGTTGGTTGTATCTTGACTATTCTAGATCTTTAATTGCCTACATTTTGGAGTATACAGTTCCGTCGGGTGTTTACTTGAATGTTCTAGATGGCGTTTTACATATTCGGGGATACTGTTCTTGTATATTCCAGAAACATCAATTACGTGGTTTGCCAGATCTATAACATTACCCTCTCCTTAGTCCCTGTTCGTCCCGAACAGAGTCGTTCACTTCCTCAATGGCACCATGGTACTTTGTTAGTCGGTCGAGATGTACCACTTTCATTTTAGTACGAGGTTTTCGATGTAGTTGAATCCGATAGACGACATCATTTAATCGGTTGATGATCTGGTAAGGGCCTTCCCAGTTGCGTTGTAGTTTCGGCGATCTGCCCTTCTGTCGTTTGGGATTGTATAACCAAACCAAATCGCCCTCTTGGAATCCTGATGAATTCGCCCGTTGATCATACCTCGTCTTCATGCGGTCGGTCGCCAAATCAATTTTATCTCTGACCAGGTTATAAATTGTCTTTAGTCGACATCGAAGATCCGAGACGTAGTCTTTGGCATTGGTTGGTTGGTCTGGTGGCACTCCAAACATTAGTTCCGCAGGGACTCGAATATTTCTTCCGAAAATGACTCGGGAGGGAGTTTCTCCTGTTGTTGAATGTACCGATGTTCTGTAGGCCATTAAAAATAGAGGGATGTGCTGATCCCAGTCTTGTTGCCTCTCGCTGACGAGTTTGAATAGGTTTGAGTTCAATGTCCTATTGAAACGTTCCACCATTCCATCGGACTGTGGGTGTAGTGGAGTTGTCCTGGTTTTGTTTATTCCCAGCATTTGGCACACGTGTTTGAATATTTGAGATTCAAAATTGCGCCCTTAATCGGAGTGAGTTCACGTGGAGCTCCAAATCTGCTCACGCAGTTGGTAACAATTTGTTCTGCGACGGTTACTGCTTCTTGATTTGGAATTGCGTAAGCTTCAGGCCATTTGCTGAAATAATCAATGACCACTAGAATGTAGCGATTACCATTTTCTGATTCCGGAAATGGTCCAGCAAAATCCACAGCGATTCTCTCAAATGGGACTCCCACGTTGTGTTGTTGCATTTCTCCCTTTGATCTGCGTTGTGGGCCTTGACTCGATGCACACGTAGTACATTTACGGCACCAATTTTCGACATCATCTCGGAGATGGATCCAATATAACCTTTCTCGTATCTTTGCCAAGGTTCTATTTACACCCAAATGCCCATCGAAGGTACCTCCATGACATTCCTTCAAAACCTTCTCCTCGACTTTAGAATGCGGGACGATGGTTTGCATGTGATACGATTTTCCGTCAGCGTTTTCCCATTTCCGTTTTAATAATCCGCCGTCTAGGTGAAGGGAGTTCCATTGTGCCCAATAACACTTTAAGGTTTCGCTGAATTGTGAGATGTTTTTCCACTCAGGCCGTTTCATTTCGTCCTTCCATGCCATGATCGGTGAAATATCTGGATCTTTACGTTGGGCATCTTCCAGTTCTTGCTGATTTCATCCATCCTTTGGTTCGGTCGTTATCCTCTGAATGCTTTCTCCGACTTCTTTTCCTTCTACACGGTGACAATGCTTGCAGTTCGGTGGACAAGGACGAGGTGAAAGCGCATCGGCATTACCATCGATTCTTCCTCTTTGGTGATCTTCTCGATCACTTCGCTTCTCATGTTCGGCCTTGTCACGATCATTCGCATGAAGTCCTTGACCGTCACGACTTCCACCCATTCGTTCGCGATCCTTATTTGAATGCCTATCTTTGCTTCCATGATCTTTCCCGATGTATTGTTCTTGTTGCAATCGATCTTGCCGACTCGGGGTTTTCGATCGACTCGGCGTCTTTTATCAAAACCGTGTGTAAGATTTGAACTCTGACGACTAGTGCTTGACCAAGATCTACCTTCGCGTTGTTTAGCAGCGCAACCGGAACAATGTTGGTCACTTTTCTGGTTCTTCGGCAGTTGCGTCTTAAGTGTCCTGCCTGTCGACAATTCCAGCATCGGGGGGCACCAGATCCTTCGCTCCGCTTGGTGTATTCTGCTTTCTGACACACACAATCTTCTGCTATTTCCCGGACTCAATAGTTACTCTGCGAGTTTTGCTTGGCAGCTTCGAATGTCAGCCCATATTCTAAGGCTTCACCAATCGTTTTCTTACCTGCCAATTTTAACGCCTGTTGTAGCTCTCTGTCCTATACAGCATTGTTAAATGCGAAAACAGCTGTATCGTTACGTTGCTCTGTTTGCGCATAGGGAAGTGATAATAGTGTGAGTCGTTCAATATCGCGTGCCAGCTCTTGAAGTGTTTCACCGTTCTTTTGAGTTCGGTTGTACAGTTGTGTTTTGTAGATCTCTCGCATGTGGTCACTGCCGTAATAAAGATCCAATGTCTGGACTAATGTTGAAAAATCTTGTTGTTGCTCCTGCGGAATCGTTTGAAGAACCTCTGCTGGTGGACCTCTTAGCGCCAATAGTAAAGCCGTTCCTCGTTCCAGGTCATTCCAATGATTGTTTCTTGCGGCAGCCTCAAATTTGGTCTAATAAATAGCCCACGGTGTTTGTCCATCGAAGATTGGAGCTTTAAGACCCTTGTGCGTAACGTGTTCTGCCTTGATGACTCCAGTCGCTTTCACGTTATCGAAGTCC
Organism: Chorisops tibialis; assembly: GCA_963669355.1. Taxonomy (NCBI): domain Eukaryota; kingdom Metazoa; phylum Arthropoda; class Insecta; order Diptera; family Stratiomyidae; genus Chorisops; species Chorisops tibialis. The sequence continues at coordinate 160,426,820 of OY770263.1, read as the reverse complement.
CTTTTTAGGCGTTCGACTTCTTCCACAATCCCTGATGCCCTTTCCGTAATTTGTTCTTCGAAGATTCGAAGTTTCTTCTCTACGTTTTCTTCTATTGCCTTACCCATGATGTCTATTTTGTTATTTTGCAGCTCCAATTTAAGGTCCGCTGACAGCTGACTTTGTTGGTCTAATTTCTGATTAATGTCCGCTGATTGTTGCTCTAATTTCTAATTAATGTCCGCAGATTGTTGATCTAATTTGTTCATTATTTGTTGCATTAACTGTGTTAGAGCATCCGATGTACTAGAACACTCCTCTCCACGAGCTTCTTTGATTTGGAACTCAAAACTATCTGCATCCTCACCCTCAGCCTCAAGTATCTCGATCATACGGCTGACAAGTTCAGACTTGCTCCCTGTCGTAGATAACTCGCGTCTACCGAGCTCTTCCTTCAGCTCCGTTAATTTTAAATCCTTCAGATAACGCGGCATTTTCACTACCGATTATTTCAAGTTTTTCCGCGATTCGAATTCACTTAAATTTACTTCACTAATTAAAGTCACTAAAGCACTCGAGAATATTCGATTTCACAAAATTCTCACTATCCGTTCGAGAATTTTAATTTCACTTTTTGACTCGCGATTTTTAATCCGAATTTATCCTTGAAATCCCACTTCTGACACCAATTGTTGCGAGCTAGGAGTTCGCCTGGATTTCAAGTAAAAACACAATTCGTTTAAAAATAAGTGATAATTTATTTATTTGCACTATATGGCACTACCGCCGCGTACTTTTCCTATCGCTTGGATTGGTTCGCGTCTCGATCATCAAAATGACTGGTTCTCGACTGAAAGCTTTCGTGCCTTTTATAAATTGTTCCCCCTATTCATGACTATTCTCGATGCTTCCGTTGGGATGTATGTCTGAACTATACTGGAAAGCTCTAGATCTTTAATTGTGGCTTTTTACATATTGGGGTATACTGTTCTACATAATTCTTTTCTATTCGAGAGAGATCGAGTTGCGGAGTTGCCAGATCTGCATGTAACAATATGTCAGTTAGCAATTCAAGGAGTGGAAGCACATTTTTGAACCGCATTAGTTCACTTAAACTTTGTCATGTCCACTTTGCAATGCTAAATATAAGATCATCCCACGAAAAGTTTTCGATTATGGTAATGTCAAGGATTGAGAGATTCGGAGGCCTACACTAAAATTGATTGCCAAAAATTACAGGCTCCATATCTTGATCTCGCTTATGAAATAAGAAACAGCATACCACCATACTTCTTTTACCCCATATTCGCTCGGATGAAAGTGGCTGATGGAAATTCTTAGACCAAGAAGCAGCACCTAAAGACTTACGATTTTTTTATTAAATTCTTTGAAACATAAAAGTTCCGAAAAACTTTTCATATCCTTATTCCCTAAACCTCAGAAAAAGGGTTTAAAGGGTTCCCACATACAAAAAAAATTTTCACATTAAGTTGATTTGAACATTTTCGCGGGACAATCAGCGTCGGTGACTTAGTGGTATAATACTCGCCTGACGTGCGGGTAGCACGGCTTCGATTCTAGATATGTTTTTTATAAATACGTTAGGACGGCCCGGGTTTGGTTCCAGTTGGTAATTAGTAAACACAGCCTCTGTTTCCTCCATTCGTCTACATAGATCGGTGTTGGAGTACGGCTAATTACTGAAATTTGTTTCCCTGAAATTTTGTTTATCCGCGTTTCATGACTAAATTAGGCTAAGAATACAAAAAAAAGTTTATCCATACCCCGCACGCATTTGGCCATACATATGGACTCATATCTCAGAAATTTCTAAAGATAGGAAATTAATGTTTAGGTGAACTGTAGATTGGGTAAGTGAGTTCCATTGCCTAAATTTTGTGGAGTTTTAGGTCAAAGCATGTGGAAGGCTAAATTGAGAAGCTACACTTGCTAATATCTCCACTACTAATACAAATAGAAAGATGAAACTTGACATTCCGATATATTGGTTTATGGCAAAAAAAAATTATTATTTTTTTATCTGAAAACAATTTATCGGCCGATTTTTTTTTTCATATGAACTGCAAAACGCAAAGAGTTAAAAGTTTAGGGCCGTTAAGTTGGTGTAGACCTCCACTATTATTGATCTTGAAGCATGCCAATAGTTTTAAGAAGGAGATTCAAGGGGGTGCAAAGAAAGACACTTAAAAACTAGTATCTGAAATATCTTTTAAGAGATGTAATTGAAACTTGGTACATATATTGAGCTTGTATAGCGGAGTATGAGAAAAATAAAACTTTGGTCATAATAGTAGTGGGAAAAAAAATCAAACCGTTATATCTTAAGATTCCTTACAGCCATCAAGCTAAAATTTTCAGATTATAGAGCAATATGATTTATTAGTTCGGTAAAATTTCTAAGTTCGATGGTGTAAGGGGAGTAAGGTTGTTAGCCAAAATGTCGAAAACTTTTGCTCTTAAGGCTCTGGTGAAAGTAAGAAGTTCAAATTTTGCGCACCCATAGACCCATTTCATATACATAAAGAAAAAATATTAATCCGAAGCAGGGTCCTAACCTGCACGATGTATTTCACGTGTATTGAAAAAAATGCTAAAGCTCAAAATTTTTGACTGAATTATAAGCTAAACTCTCGAAAATTTGTGAAATTCATTTAAAAATATTTGAGAAATTATAAGATATTAACTGGTCGAACACCTTGAAATCTTTTACTCCCCACCCCAGCAAAAGTATTTTTCAAACAGTATAAGGTAGATATTAGTAGCCTAAATGCAATTTTACCACAATTTATATTTTAGTTCACAAGATACAAAACTTTGAATGTCCATAACCCTCATCCATTCCACAAATTTTGTAACGAATAGGTCCCTGGGGTCATTAGTAACCCGAGCCAAAATTGAAGTACGCAATTGAAAATAATGCTAGATAAATTTTGTTACTGTACAGGGTGGGCCATCCAGTAGTTTCTTTTTAAATCATAGGTTATTTTGACACTGAAAGCTGTTTCCCGCTTGAAATCTTGACAGAAAGTCAGTATCATACCTCCGCGGAACAAAATGAGTCGCTTTACACTTAAACAACGTTCAAGTTCAAAACGCCTTCGAGCAGCTTGAATTGGACAACGATTTTGGGCGAAAAATCATCTTTTCTGACAAGGCGCATTTTTATCTCGGATGCTACGTTAACAAACAAAATTGCCGCATCTGGGGCTCGGAAAACCCCGCAAGTTATTGTCAAGAAGCCAATTCATCGACAGAAAGTGACAGTTTGGTGCGGATTGTGGAGTGGTGGCATTATTGGACCATTTTTCTTCGAAAATGAGGCTGGGAACAACGTTTCGGTCAACGGTGAACGTTACAGAGCCATGTTATCCGCCTTTTTTTACTGAAATTGAAGACATGGACTTGGACGACCTCTAGTTCATACATTATGACGCGCCATGTCACACAGCCCATGCCACAATCGATCTTTTACGCACCGGATTTCCAAATCGTGTTATCAGCCGTCTTGGCGATGCCAATTGGCCGCCTCGGAGCTGCGATTTGACCCCTTTGGACTTTTTTTTTTGAGGAACCGTGAAGGACCGATGTTATGCCAACAATTCAGAAAAGATTCAAGCACTTAAGACCAATATCACCCAAGCAATCCGTGAGCTACAACCCGAAACCATCGACATGGTCTTGGAAAATTGGAGTGACAGAATGCGCTACTGCGAAGCCAGCCGAGGCAGCCACTTGAACGAAGTTGTGTTCCATCATTAATGAGAATGTTTGTTCTTACTAATGAAGCCATAATACATGGGAAAAAATTTAATTTTGTTCATTTTATTGCATTTTTAAAAAGAAACTTGTATTTGGCTCACCCTATGTATCCTGAATCCACCTTATCAAAGGTAAAGAATTTTAAACATTTTTTTCATTCTGAATAGTTCCTGCTGAATAGTAGCCGCTCTGGCATCGCTTTTTTGCCTATTGCTATTGAAAGTGAATTTTACGTAGGACTATCCACTAGTGATTTCTATTCTGCAAAAAAATGTGACCCGTTTTTGCCCTTAACATTTTTTCTAGCAGTTCCTATATTCTATTGTAAAAAAAAAATTCTGCCCTGCTAGAAAAATGGTTTGCGCACTAGGTAAAACTTGACCTGAAAATGCACATTTCTTGCCCCGAATTTTTCGGCGGTGCAACTCAATTGACCTGTAATGTACAACAACATGAAATAAATAAATCCTTTGACAACATCGGCCGAATAGAAATCACTATAATTATGACATTTTGATATCAGTCGAAAAATATTATCTAGGAGATAACTTGAAATATAAAGAACGAAAATGGCTCAACAGTCAAAGTCGAATTCGAGTGGCTCAACAGTCAAAGTCGAATTCGAGTGAAAAATGGGATGTAGTAATTAGGGTTGGAATGCTTAATTTTTCGAAAAGCATCCATTTTTGCACGCCATTAGAAATCACAAATTTTTTTTCTCGTATTCCGTTAAATAATATCAGAAATAGGTATTATAGTTTTTATGAATCAGATAGTTTTTGATGACCATATTCAGGTTAAATATCATTTATTAATAAGTACACACACTCAAAACAAAATCACGTTTATTTATTTATTGGGGAACATACACTTTTTCGACATATTGTGCTTTTATTTCTCCTTTTCCTGTATGCTTTTGTTCAATCTACTTTCTAAGTATAAGATTGTAATGTACTTTTACTTTTTCGTAGTATGGATCTGGTCCAATAAAATTTGTCTCTGCGTCATGTTTTGCAAGGCAGTCTGCCTCTTCGTTTCACTCTATCCCTATATGTCCTAGAACCCCAATTAAGGCTACTTTGTTCCTTTTCCCAGGGCTATTAGATTTTAAGGTCAGTCCCAAATCAGCCTCGATCCGTGTTCGTTGGATTGGAGGGCTTTGAGAACAGCCTGACTATCCATTAAGATATAAATAGTTTTCATAATATTCTCTTGGATGCATAGCTCCAGTGCGTTAAGTTCGGCTTGGAAGATTGTGGCTTCTTTACCGAGAGGGATTTCGAAATCGAGAAATTGAGACTCTTAACTCCGGCCCCCCGTTCCCTTTGAGTTGCGTGAGATATTTTTATACGAGATGGTTGATCTATCTACCATTTCAGACAGCATAGATTGCCAGACCTTGCGTTCTCTGGTTATAACTTTGAATGGGGTTTCAACGTTAAATTTTTTTCGGCGTAGTGTCTGATAGTTTTGTGGTTAGGACCTCTATTTTCGGGCTTTTTAGGATTATGTGGTGACGTGTAAAATATTCCAGTTTGTATTTGTTTTCCCTCTGAATGCGTAACATAAGAGCCTCTTTTTTTATTTGGAGATGTATTAGCGGAAGGATAAGTTTTATTGGTACCTGTGATACAAAGATAAGCTAGCCTTTGGATTTGTTGTTGTCTTTTGTAGTAATATTTTATTCCATCAGACTGATCCGTTTGTGACCTTTGGTAGGATGATGGTTTGTAATACCAGTATATCATCTTCGGCTGCAAAACCCATCTCCCGCTAAACAAACTTTTGCAGGCCTAAAACGTATTTATTCATTTGGCAAGAGTGCATTCTATAGAAGGTATCAACAAGAGGTGTATGCATCAATATGAGTTGAAGGGTTTGATTTTCGAATAAAATGAACCATTGTGGTCATTTGACAGATATTGTGTTCCATAGATAATTCCCATGTGTGCATTTTATAACGCAATAAAAATTTCAGAGCCATCCAAACAATTGTTCATTTTACACCTGTTGTAGATACCTACACCTCTATATATGTTTATTTCAGTTGAGTTTACTATCAAGTATAACTCCTAGATATTTTACCTCATCTGAAAAGGGCATTGCTGTTCCATTTAGAGAAGGAGGTGTTATGTAGATTTTCTTTCTATTCGTGAATAGTACTATCTCGGTCTTATTTGGATTGGTTTTAAAGTTCTTAGACTGACACTTGTTCATTTTCACTTCTGAGGCAGATTGTATCCTTTCCGACAAAGTTACAGCTTATTACCTTGTTTTTCTTATTATTAGTGCATGCGTATATTAGCGATTAAAATTCGTCTGGTTCATTTCTATTTATCGATGTGTTTGCCTTTGTACTCATAGAATCGCATACGTAAATCAATTCAGCGAGAAAAAACTTGTAAAGGATTTTAAATAAGCTTAATTTATCGCTCAAAAATATATTTTCGAGCAATTTGCTTACTACTTTATATTTTTCAAATTTCAAGCGTTTTATGAGGGATTCCGCACAAAGAGCTTAATTTTTTTCCTGCTGTAAAGTTAAAGTATTCTACTGTACCATATGTTCAGGCATAATTTTCTTTTTGCACTACAACTTTAGTTTTTCTCGTTAATTCGTAGTTTAACTTCTCTTGTGATCAATTCAAAATACAGGAATTTTTTTTTTAATGCTTACGTCATCAGTATATGTTAGACGTTGGGTAGGTATGAAGTATACTTCAACTTAGTATCAACATAAAGCTTTCGCCAGTTAAGTATATTTTTGTCCTGTTACTCCACCTGGGAGCATGCGGCCTGCACTTGGCATTTCTTACTGAATGTGTTTGCTGCTAGCATTTTTGTATTTTCCCAGGAGAGTTTCAATTGTTTTTTTTTTGGAGTATTGGCAATTTTAAGGTGTTCTTCGACCATGAAGGTCTGGTATCTTGAGTATTCACTTGTCTACCTTGTGGTACTATTGGACTGCTTTCTTATAGTTGCCCAATCTAACTTCAATTTCTCCACTTGATCTGTTTCATTATGGTTTCTCGTTCTTTAAGTTCCAAAAGCTGCTGATAAAGTTCAGTCAGAATATTTTATTATTAATTGTAGATACTTGTTGATGACAACCTATAGTTCCTAAGTAATGGTGTTGGATATATGCAAATTTTTGTATGATGTAATGATTTGCGTTGACGTAGTTGATTTTCATAATCAATTCCAAATGATTGTTGTTTTTCAAAATTTCTCGCGCTTACTATTTCTCTTTAGAGTTCCGGCCCATCTAAATCGGAAGCATATTTATCAGTCAGCTCCATACAGTGCTTTCCTAGCATATTATCACCTTGAAACGCTAAATTGAAGCTAGAAATGAAACCAAAATATTGTGCTATAAATATTTATATTTAAATATTGTCTATAAATATTTTGATGCATGCGTCAAATCCGTGTTGTTATATGGTTGTACTACAGACTTTCGTTAACCAATGCCTCCGACGCATTTTAGGAATAATCTGGCCAGAAGTGATCTCCAACGATGAACTTTGGAGTCCAACTGGCCAGACTAAAATAGGTATTGAGATTCAAAGGTGGAAGTGACAGTGGATTGGTCATACTTTAAAGAAACCAGCGCGAAACATCGCTAAACAGGCTCTGAATTATAATTCTCAAGGAAGACGTTGGGTTGGTCGACCATGTAGCATGGAAGCGAGCAGTTGAGTAGGAGGCCAGAGGAATAAACGAGTCCTGCCAACAACTTGAGGCGGATGCCCAGGATCGCGCCTTGTGGAAGAGAGTTGTTTCTGTCCTATGCCCCTTAACAGAAATTTGATTGATTTGATACCTTCCGTCCACTGAATCGTCAGTTTAAATGCTCCATTATTGAATCAACTTACTCGTATTATAGCAACATAATTCAGAATTTGCCGTTTGCATTTAATTCTGCCTTTTAATAGTGAGTAATTAAGTATTTTACACGAGAGAAAAGCCCATTTAATAAAAAAACAGCGAAAACCGAGGAAAATCGTCAATTAAAACGCATTTGAGACTTGGCACCAAAAAAATTACTCGTATTAATCACAATCGATTCAAAATTTGTTTAAAAATATTTGCAAAAATGTTCCGCGCGACCACAAATAACCGATAGAATTGCAATTTACGGTGAAACAAACGATTTTTCTTTTGAGACCACAAAAAAAAGCTGGTAAATAGATGTTTGGCTTAGTTTTAGTGTGTGAGCATTGCGATAAGGTTGGGATTTGTCTCTTCTGTTTCCTGTGCCATATGTTATGTTTGGTTTAGTTTAATATGAATTTTAGTAGGAGCTGTACCACCCTCGTATTCAGAGTTCCTTACAGCCTGAGGAAAATTTTCTAGAAAGCTAAATTAGCATTACAATACAGATATTGGTTTGGATTTGCTGTTGTCCTGTTTGTCATATACATTGTGACCAGCACATACCGGGAATATGTAATAAAAATTGGTCTGGGAAAAAATATTTCAAAACAAATTTTGTATTTTGGGAAGGAGGTAGGACTGTCCTTAATTATTTTCCCAAAAAGCAGCGCGGTCTGTCTATCAGTTTGTTTACAGCAGCTGGTTGAATGGGTACACCTCAGTAGTCTACTGCGATTTTTACAGTGGAAAAAAATGGAGCAAACAGTTCGTCTCAATTTTGTATTTCCAACCAAATTCCATGTGCGGAGTCGTTGGGAATGATGGAAAAGGCTTACAGTGATTTAGTACAATCAAAAACAGGAGCTTTCAAGTAGTTTAATGCCCTTAGGGACGGTCGAGAGATCCTTGAAGGCATGCCTCGTTCTGATCGACCTCCGACCTCTTCAACTGACGAAAAAATTCAAAAAGTGGAAATGGTGCTCAAAAATCATCATGGGAGGAGATAGCAGGAGAGCTCGACATCTCTTGCGAGTCCGTTCCTTTGATTTTGATGAATACTTTGGCCATGAAATGCGTCCTTTCTCGACACTTTCCCAAAATGATGAATTTTCTTTAAAAAAAAAAGTACCGTGAACAGGTCACTTTGTACATGCTTAATCGTGCGAATTCTGATCTCACATTCATAGAGCACATTATAACTGGTCATGAGATATGGGTCTACGATATTGACATGCAAACCAGTCAGCAATCATCAGAATAGAGGAAAAAAATGAGCCGAAACCGAAAAAACCACGCCAAAGCCGCTCTAAAATCAAGATGATGCTGATTGTTTTTTTTTCGATATTCGAGGTTTGTTGTGATACAAGTTATCAGCAGTTAAAATTTGGTAAGAACAAAATCTGTACCCAGAAATCCTTAACTAACTTAACTACCTGATACTAATTAATTAACCTTATTAACTAATTTAACCTTAATTACTCTTCCTTCTATACAATAATTGTGTGTTGTAATTGTCGATCAGTTTGATAAAGATCTCAGCAGAGACCGAAACGTCACGAATAATATAGCATAACAGTGTAGAATCCGGTAATCTTTTCTTTCAATACGACAATAAAGCCTTAACTACACTTTTCATTGGTTGTGTCCTTTTTTTAAACCTATTCACAAAATTCACACTACATCATTTTCACTATCTATTCCCGTACAGGAATTATGTGCCCATTTTTTGATCATGAAACAAGCGACTCAACCTTCAACTGACTTGAAGTAAAATTCGCCGCAATAAAAACATTCACGGTCAGAAAGGAGTACTTTCCCATTTCGCCCCACCTATTCCGCCCCTAGCACATGATTTAGATTAGGAAGGTAAAGTCACTCTAGAACGATACGTAAACAAACGTTTAACTACACGAAACTAAAAATAATTAAACGTACTTCAAGTCTGTACTAACTGTAGTTGGAATGTCAACAAGTATGCGTAACTTACCGTGGATACGAAATCATCAGCAGTTTCAATATAGGAGCAAAAAACACGGAACGAAAACTATACGCACCAACGCTCTAGAAATCTAGACTAACATGGCAGCCGTATTTCAACAGTAACAGGTTGGACTAGTTCTACTGGAAGCACCTCCTTGACACCGAAAAACGTCGAACTTCATTCCGCCCTGGTACCCCGTTGTGCCTTGTTATCTTCTATTTGAAAATATGCAGAGAACATCACAAATATTTCTACCAGAATTTTTAAAAGACTGAGAAAGGCTTGACTTCTAATATTCAAAAAAGCTAAATTAATTTCATTTTTCAAATAATTTGTACGACATTAAGGAAATCACTTAGAATTCGAAAATCACTTATTTTGAAAAGAGCTTTGTTTTCATCAATGAAAAATTTCAATGTTTAACAATCTATTTAACAGTAATAGATGAGAACGAAGACAGAACATTATTTAATAAACATTAAACAGTTTGCAACCACTGCTTGAACTGAAAACGATGGGACACCTGCCTCTGACTCGTTTTCATCTAATAGATTTATTTTTCTACACATTTATTTGTCACTTTAAGCATATTATATTTTTATATTGTAAAGTGCTACTGTAGGTAAATTATTGCGAAAGTAAGTTCCAACAATTTTTGTTGGGAGTGAAGTAAAGTTGCCGTTATAACCATTTCGGCTGACCAAAATTCTGCTACCAGCCTTAAATATGTCTCTAATTGAAATGTGTTGATCCTCCTCAGACTCAATCGAAAGCTTTGGAAATATCAAGAACTGAAATGCACGATTTACTAAATCGATGGATACTTCACACGTTATACGAGGTCACAAGTTGAAGAAGAACAACCACCCACACGCAAATCAACACATTCGATATTACAACTATACAAATTAATTTCCAAAATGTTACCTGTTTAGTTATAGGATTCTTCAACACCATTCAATACTTTAACTCATTTAACTCAATCTTCGGTGCCACTAACGGATACATAGATATTTTCAAATCATCGCCCAACATAACATCAAAACTCATCATGTTATCTGGTTCGACCCCAAAATTAATATTACATACTGTTACGCCTAAAACTTTTAATTTAAATCTATTGATACCGAGAGATACTCGGCCCATGAATAGAATCATTCCAGAGCCATTGATTATAGCTTTCCGATTTGGATGATCCTAAGTGTCTTTTCAGCACTGTAAACCGTTGCATGTCTTCGTCACCTGAATACTTGGGTATCAGGCTCAAGAACTTGAACTGAAAACGATGGGACACTTGCCTCTGACTCGTTTTCATCTAATATAGTAGAATTTTTAGGGATTCTTTTTTCTAATAATATAACAATATTTTAATAAAATAATAAATATTAATAATAAAATATTGTTTTCTCCAAAAACTCAACTCCAAAATCGGAACATGGACGATAGTTAGCGAGATTACTCATGATATTTTCTTTGGAATAAGCTAAAAATTAAACAAGCCGGGAGTAATAGTTTTTAAGAACAAGATGAGATCCCATCTAATTCTTATTTCGAAATCATACAGATGCTAAGTAAACTAAATATTACCGTTCTTTACATTTCACAAAATAGGAATATGAAGAAAAAAAATCACTCATAAATCCACTTTCAATGCTCTCTTATTTTTTCAGTAGCCCAAATTAACTGCCCATAATTACTACTGCCTCTACGAAAAGCCCCCTCGAAAATAACATCAAAAAACAATCAATACATTGCATACAAATTATAATCAAAAAACCGTCCAAGATGAATTCAATCCTTTAAATTACCCTTCGCTTCATAATATTTCATTGTGGCTACCGAAAAATTGCCGACACACTCAATTTCGCATTGCACATCACAGACATCTTTCGGTCCGTTTTTCTTTTCTCTTTCCAAATTCTTCCCGGTGGTGTACGTAAACCCGTTCCGTTCGTCTCGAAATTTCGAAAGAATTCCAAAGTTATTTCACTCCGTTGTGCACTAATTACAATTCAAATTTACAATCGTGCATGGATACAGAGGAGAGAGGTAGAAACCACACGTCCACCTCAAGATGATGTCCAGGATTTAATAAGACCTACAAGCAAAAAAAAACATACCACGTATCATCCAGACTTAGAGAATTAGTTAGTGCCATCTCCGTTCTTCCTTCCGAGATAATTTCAGCCTTTCAGCATTTCAGCTACCGAATCTACCCAGAATTCGTACGAAATTCCTTAAAAATTGCCCTCATCACACCATACAAGCGACCCCTTCCCTTACTATAATTATCGTTATACAATATTTAACGATCATTTTCCAATTTTCAAAGTTACGTCACAAAAAGCTTCGCCATACATCCATTTCGACCGCTTACCGATTGAAGCGCATCGGTAGCACTTAAGTGATGGTTGTGTGAACTAAATTCTTGGGTTCGAGTTTTGGAAAAGAACGAAATATTGTGCGCCCACTAAAGATGGCGCAAAGGAGATATCAATGCTGATTTTAAAGTGCGCGAAATTCGGTTGTTGGTTTAAATGAGAGGATTTTATAATAATTCTATTTTCTTAAAAATAAAATTGTGTTATTATTTTTTAAACGAAATAACAATTTGAAATAAATTTAGAGAAGAATAGATTTTGTATGTAAATTAAAATATGAAAAAAAAAACTGATGCGTAAGCGGTGGCAAACTGCAGAGAGATACAACTAAAATATCGCAGATTAACAAACTTGTTAGCAACATCATTATGATTATCAAACAAAAAAAGCCATTCAATCATCAGATTAGATACAATAAAAAACAATTCAGCTAAAACTAAGAGTTAAGGTAACTGTAATAAATTTAGACCCCGTCGCAATTAATCGCATTAAAAGAACTCCGATTCGATTCTTAACATGTGCGTAATTTTTTAAAACTTATCATAATCTTATGATAAATTAGGAATAACCAATTTATTAAAATATTTCAAAACACGAGTTAAATTTTAGCTGCAACCTAATTTGCATAATTTTCGATCTTTTCGATTCTCTCTATTCGGAAAGTGACCTTCAAAATGCCATTTTATTAGATCTTCGATAGCTTTTTCTATTTATTTTCAAATCTACAACAGAACAGACATTGAACAGACAACAAAATTGAGAAAATATTTTATACGCAAAAAAAGTGATATATCCTGAAAGTAAATTATAATTTCAAATCAACTCAACATAATTAACGATCAAAAAATCTTTGGTTTAATCTTTTCATATTTGAGTAATTAAAATGCACGAAAAAAAATATGAGCAGCAGTTTCATCCCCTCAAGGTAATATGGGATTAAAAACACGTGCCCAATTACGAAAAACTCAAATTAAAATTTTTATTTTGAATCGTGGATTTCATAAAAAAAAAAGAAAAACTGAAAAAAAAAATTAGATTAATCCAGTTTATGTTAATTAACATTTCGAAATAACCACCGCGAGACAATAATTCAAATGGAATATTTTTTCTTTTTTTTAATATTTCAATAAATCGATAAAAATTTCGGTTTTGTTTGATAAAAATACTTTAATGTTAATATTTCGATAGATATGGCGCCTTAGGCAATCGATGATTTCGATTTTTTTAATCGCCGATTGGTACAAAATAACACCAAATTAAATTTAGGAAACGCTTGGTACGAAATTTATATTTTTGTACCCTCTGGTTATGATTTTGCATTAATATTAACACAGTTGTTGAACTATAACTATTTATTTATGCATCTGCCAGGTGTGCAATATCTTATTAATAAATTTATAATAAGTTAATAAGATTAGGACATGTGCCGGATTGGCTCGCGTATAAGTCAGTTCCTTGTTCTAAACGGGGCAGACATTTAGTCGACGAATTAATATAATAATAAGTTTTAGCTGCAGGTGAATATGAATATTTTAATTAAATTAGTTTGAGATGATGATAGAGTGTGTACAGCAGGTGTATTTCATTATGATCTTGCAGTCCAATGTAATTCTTCTTTGCTATTCAAAGACACTTCAGGGCATTGGACAAAAATTAAATAAATTGCGAAAAAAACAAGATGAATTTGTTATGTTATTTGCATTTGAATATTTATGTTTAAAGAAAAAGTTCAAAGAACGATTGATAGATATCAAGAAAAATAAAATAGGAAAAATAAATTTCAAAAATAACATGAGCGCAGAATTCCGTGCAAAATAAATCATCTTCCCCAATGCCACTAAACTCAAAACAAAAAGTTTAAAGCACAGATATTTCCAAAATTATCGTGTTATACTCTAGATGAAATTTAAGAGTATTGTTATTTTTTTCTGAAATTTGTAACGCTAAAAAATAAGGCTCAGAGAAAAAAGGCATTGGATAGAAGTTTGTTTCATCGCTCGAAAACTTCAAAACCGGATGTTCGTATGTTCGCCCTTCTGTTCTCTCCCTAGCTTGAGAACATATTGAGCTAGAAAGTTTAAATTTTCTACACATCGTTCAGAACGAATACGTAAACGGGCTCAATCGCTCAATCGCCATACAAAATGAACTAGTTTCAAAAATTTACAATAATAAAATTTATTACACTCTCCCCTTGCACTAAGGGGCGTCAGCTAACCCGTCATGGGCGCCATTCGTCCGTTTGCTTTTGGCGGACATTCCTTAACGACCTCTGAACCGAACCACTAAATCAGAGGGATTAGATGACAACACGCAAGATGGCTAAATAAATTTACAATACTCTTACAATCGTATTGATAAGGCAAAAATAATACAAAGATTTATATATTTGGTGAATGTTTTCACAGTGCATTTTGAATTGAAAGAAAAGATTTCCGGATTCTACACTGTTACGCTTTATTATTCGTGACGTTTCGGTCTCTGCTGAGACCTTTATCAAACTGATCGACAATTATTGTCATTTGTAATTGTCGATCAGCAGAGACCGAAACGTCACGAATAATAAAGCGTAACAGTGTAGAATCCGGAAATCTTTTCTTTCAAGATTTATATACCTAGTCCTGCCATAAGTTCTGTCACATAATTTCTCACATTGGCAACAACTTTATTTTATGAGTGACATTTCAATATCGGCCAGTTTTATAAACGTCATAATGTTGTTGACAGTTGATGGTCATTTAAAGTGTGTTCGTTAACGTGTGAAGATGGAATGGGGTGTAATAGAAAACCGAACTGCAGTGATTGCACTACATAAGTGTGGAAAATCCGCGAGTGAAATTTTCAAGTTGTTGTGCCCGTTAACAATAACGCAAAGATTTGTGTATCGTGCGATCCAGAGATATAACGCGATCCAGACTATTGAAGATCGACCTCGTTCTGGACGTCCGCGTGATGTACGTTCTTCTGGTGCCATCAAAGCGGTCGAGAGTCGAATTCGTCGAAATCCGCTTCGTAAACAACGAATCATGGCTCGAGAGATGAACATATCCACCCGAAATATGTCTCGCATCATAAAATCTGACCTCGGGATGAGTGCCTTTCGACGATCAACGGGACATTTGCTGACTGAGTAGTTGAAGCAAATTAGGAGCACCAGATCGAAAGAGCTCCTTCGGCGGTACGGCAACAACAAACATCGAGAAATTTTATTTACCGATGAAAAAATTTTTACGGTGGAGGAACATTTCAACCGCCAAAATGATAAGGTGTATGCCCACAGCTCCGCAGAAGCCCGAGAAGTTGCCACTAGGGTACAGCGAGGACATCATCCAGCATCAGTCATGGTATGGTGGGGTGTCAGCTACGAAGGGGTCACCGAGCTTCATTTTTGCGAAAAAGGCGTAAAAACTGCAGCGAAAAATTATCAAACGGACATCCTGGAGGGATGTGTGAAGCCGCTGAACTCTACGCTATTCAACAATCAACATTGGGTTTTCCAGCAAGATTCTGCGCCAGCCCACAAAGCTCGAACCACACAAGCGTGGTTGGAAACCAATATTCCACAGTTTATAAGGGCGACGGAATGGCCTTCTGGGAGCCCAGATTTGAATCCCCTGGACTACAAACTGTGGGCGGAGTTAGAGTCCATGGTGTGCACGAGACGACACCCAAATATCGAGAGCCTTAAGCGATCTTTGACAGAAGCAGTAGCTAATTTTCCGCTAGAAACAGTGCGTACTGCTATCGATGACTGGCCCAACAGATTAAAGAGCTGTGTTAAGGCTAAAGGCGGCCACTTTGAATAATTTGTTGCTTATTTTACTTCCATTAGTATGCCAAAATAAAATATATTTTCCTTTGTCAAAAACTCTTTTTCATTTATACAAAAATTGCCCATATACGTGTGACAGAACTTATGGCACGACTAGGTATATAAAATTATTAACGAATTTCTTTATTACGAAATCCTAACACTCATTTCGCCACTCATTGCTCCTGTTAATCTCGTGGCACTTTTTATAATAATAATTTTTTTTTTTTACAAAATCTCAATATTTTTTTCTTCATGGAAAACCATGCACTTCTGTTCTCCTTTATAATTAAATTTTTTTTTCGAATACTCTACGCCTGCTACCACCTCCCATGCAAACTTCACTTTTCATGAAATACTATTAACCAGTTTTTTCAGTACGTATAACAGTTATCGTTCTCACATTATGTACATAATTATTAAGATTTAAAAAAAAATGATTAGCTTCACACTTCCTACCTCCGTCCTTACAATGTGACACAATTTCGCAACTTTACAGATAGAGATAGATGTCAATTTCATAATACTCATAGTTATTACAAAAAAATCACTAAAAACCTCCTCACTTCTTCT
Source organism: Chorisops tibialis (assembly GCA_963669355.1). Taxonomy (NCBI): domain Eukaryota; kingdom Metazoa; phylum Arthropoda; class Insecta; order Diptera; family Stratiomyidae; genus Chorisops; species Chorisops tibialis. The sequence goes on along the minus strand of OY770263.1, from coordinate 160,410,439 downwards.
ACATAACAATTCCCATACAAATCGCACAATTTCACTAAACCTAATACACTAATTTTCTCAGTTCCTATTCAATTTTTCAAGCTTAAATTTTGTTTAAAACATTTTTATAGCTACTCCAACATGATATGGAAAAAAATTCAAAATCAATGTTGTCACTCCATCCACCACTCCCCATACAAAATTTCATAAGATCATACAAATTTCTAATTCATCTAGAGTATCGTATTGTTGGGCTTTAGGCGCAATCGTTGTCCAATTATATTTTAATTTATGTATCTAGGTGTCCAGATATGTCAGTTTTGCATATGCCCAGTCCCATTTAAGTCATCTTAACATACTCGCAACCAGAATATGTACCACGAAACAATTCAATGCCTTCTAATTAAAAATACGAAAATTGAAGGAGATGCACGAATATTCAGAAATTTAATACAAAAACATAACAGAATTAAGATTGCGCGTAAAGTCCATTCATATGATACTCTAGATGCAATGGGAAAAAGTTTAATGTACCGGAAATTATGTCATCTCTAATTTTTTCGAATAGTGTATTGTGACTTCTGTATGTGAGGTGGTAGAAGCAGAGGGGGGAGGTTTGTAATTTTTGTTATGACACCGAAAGTAGCATGCAATATGTTCCGTGCTGAATTTCACAATTTTAATTTTAATGATTTTCAAAGGAATCAGACATAGTTTTCCTGAAATTGAGGCATTTGTATTGGAGGTAATAGAGAATGTGGAGGGTTTTATAGGATAATGAAACTGCTTATTAACATCCTTATTATCATCTTCTTCAATGGCACGACAGCCCAAATCGGGCCATGGCCTCCTGATTTTCAGGTTCCCTAACATATTCATTACTTATTGTAGAAGGGTTGTTAGCTCTTAGCCCTATCTGCGAATTTTTTATTTTCGTCAATTGAGGTAACTAAGGTGTATCCAACCAGACAGTGTGTTGGAATTATGCGTTGAGCGGGATTTGAACTCACGACCTTCGAATTGTAAACCAAAACGCTACCCATAAGGCTACACCCTAGCTTATCACCATGCTTTGTTTCAATTTCAAAGTCGATAGCTCTCATATGTTCGAAAGAAAAATGCTATTCTTGAATTTATGATATAGATATTTGTATGGGAGGGGGTAAGCGAAGTTGATATCTAATCTAAGCATTTATTACAATTATCAAGGCACTAGTCCTGGCAACATTTAAAGTTTCTGCTTTTTCTAGTTTTACTGGAAATCGATATAACGCATCTAAGAAAGTATGCATTTGTATGGGGAGGGGGGGTGGGTAGAAGCAGTTCACGGACGTTGGTGATATTTGTAACATTATACTTTGCTCAAAATTTCAAGTTAATAGCTTTGACAGTTTTGAAGTAAAATAATTTAACTGAAATTTCGAAATTTCGTGAAATTTGTATGGGAGGGGGTAGAAGGAGTGATGCAAAGTTGATTAGTTTTTTAAAACTAATTGCAATTATAATAAAAAAAATTTTTATAAAAATTCGCTTTATTTAGCTTTGCTACTTCCAATGAAAATCAAAGAAATGCATTTTTCAAAATTGTGCATTTGTATGGGAGGAGGTAGAAGGAGGGAGGAAACCAGATTAAAATTTTAGGACGTATTTATATCAATTTACTCTTGCCTAATTTTCAAGTCGATAGCTTAAAAAACTTCAGAGAAAAATCCATATGTTGAAATGTTGACTTTTCATGAAATTTGTATGTTGTAGACAGACGGACAGATGGTCACTCGGAATCGAGGTTTTTGAGCAACAACAATCATTTCTGTACCCTTGGCGACTCTGTGCGAGCATTATTTCTTAGCGTTACAAACGGTAAGGCAAACACAATATACTCTCAGATTTCGTCTAGAGTTCAAGGAGTTGTTATTTTCTATTGCGATGTAGCTTTTATTTGAAACCTAGTATCATAAGTTTGCCACAAAATTTGCAACACAAATAAATAAGGCTTGGAGTTGTTTTTCTGTTCGTCTATCCGCCCGTGCGCTTTCTAGCTCAAAAATGCGTTAACATAGAAAATTTAAATTTTATAGACGTCGTTTTTAACGAAAAAGTAAAGTCAAGTTCATGAACGGGTTAAATCGCTCCACCTCTTCTACCCCTTACCATACAAAATGACTCATTTTCAACAAATTACTCTAATTAAATTTTCTTGAAAACTATTAGAACTACTAATTTGAAATTTGGAGTATATTATTTTTATTGTAAATGTGATCTATCGTAATAAACTTATTTGGATCCCTCTTCTCCTTCCTCTACCTCCCATATAAACTGCATTTTTTAATATAAAAGAAGTTCTGACAAAAAATCTATACCTTTGATAGTTACAATGGTAATCGATAAAATGCATTTTTCAAAATTGTGTGTTTGTATGGGAGGGACAACCAATAGTTCTGTACTGTGGCTCTATGCGAGTATTATTTCTTAGTTTTTACGTTTGTACGTCACAGAAAACATAATACTCATGCAGATTTCATCAAAAGTATAAAATAAACTGCCAACAAGTCGGGTGAAACTTTATTATTCCTGGGACAAGTTGCGGATGAGTGGAAAGTCAATATGCAGGTTAGAGTGGTTAGGGAAGACTAAGTGAAAGGGAGTTCTTGGCCAGGGCTGTTGTTAATTTAACAATATTTCATTCGTTTCTGCAAGTTTGGGTTTTTATGAGGGGAGGAGGAGGGGTAATAGTAAGGGTGGGTGAATGTTAATAGCATTTTAATTAATTGCTTGAATCACGTCCAATATTCTCTGTATAGATTTTGTTTCCAAGACGAATTTGCTTAGAATTTTCGTAAAATTCGGTGTATTTTGCATTCACGAAACCGAACATTTGTATGGGAGAGGGTAGAGAAGGTAGGAGAATCGTAAAATTTGATATGTAGTTCTTCGCTTCTCTGGTAAGGTGTTTGTATAAAATTTCGAGTTCGTAGCATTTAGTTTTTTGGTATTAGTTGATTTAATGAAATTGGTCGAAATCATAGTTTTGCATGGGAGGGGGTAGAAGGGCAAGCGCGATTTCAAAACTTTTAAAGCAACTTCATTTGAATTAATTTTATAAGATTGAAATTGATAGCTTTTAATAGTTAGGTGATAATTGATTTCTTAGAAATGGTCGAAAAAATAATTTTGTATGGGAGGGGGTAGAAGTTTTAAAGGTTTTCGACCAGTTAATATAATTAAGGATTTTTTTAAATGTATTTCGCAAATTTTCAAGTTTCTTCCTTAAAATTTCACTCAAAAATTTTCAGTTTATGTGTTTTTTTCAATGCACATGAAACACCTTGTACACGTTAGACCGGGGTGGGGGTCGGTTTATAACAATTATGGATCAAGTTATTATTATTTTTCTATGTACATTAAATAGACGTATCCACATGCAAAATTTAAACTTTGTATCTTTGACCAGAGCCCTAAAAAAATCACTCAAAATTTTCGACATTTTCGCTTATCACCTCCCTCTCCTTACACCTTCCAACTTAAAATTTTCACCAAAATTAACCATTATGTAGTTCTACAATCTGACAAAATTTTCGATTTGATATCTGTACTCTTTTTTGAGATATAACGATTTGTAATTTTGAAAAGTGCGCCATTTTTGAAATGCTTCCCATTTCCTCCCACTACTATTATTTCAACATGTTATATTTTTTTTGTATTTTCCCAGTATAGCTTAATATAGATTTTAAGTTTCAATTACATAGCTTAAGAGATAAATGAGATATTCATTTTTAAGTGTTTTTCTTTGCACCCTCTGACCCTCCCCCTTACAATAATTAGCCACTCTCTAAGCTGATTCCAATGGAGCTATATGCCACCTTGATGGTCCCAAAATATGAATTTTTTACAATAAGTAATTTCGAAGATATAATCATTTGAAAAAACAATTCGGCGACAATTTGTTTTTAGCCCCCCGTTTTCGGACGCCAATGGATAAAAAAAATTTAATTATTTTTGTAGTTTGTCCCACAACCTTCTCTATATCTCTACTGATTTTCAACTTTCTTTCTGCATTCGTGGTGGAGATATTAGCAAATGTAGTTTTCGACCTTTTCCCTCCCCCGCCTCCCTATTCCACCTAACATCCCACAAAATTTAGAAAATAGAGCTCACTTACCCAGTCAACAATCCACCCAAAAACGAACATTCTACCTTTAACGGTCTCGGAGTTATGAGTCCATATGTACGGCATACGGCGGGACGGATTTTTTTTTGCATTTTTAGGCTAATTTAGTCATGAAACGCGAAAAAAAAAAAATGTCAGGGTAGCAAATTTTTTTTTTTCTTGTGAAGATGACAATACTTTATTATTAGAATAATAAAGTAAATTAAGAAAATAATAATTATTCTTAGCTGCTCTACAACTTTGCTACACAATTACTTTATGAAATTTAAAAAAAAATATTCAACAACAAATCGTGCGCAACTCTATTATTCTTGGGACAAGTTAAGGTGGTAGTAAATTAAATGAAAGAGCGGATGAAAATTTGTGAAGTGGGTTATTTTCAATTTGTAACACTTAACTGCAAACAGAAATTTGGTGTAATCTACTTTCATAAAACCATAAAATTGTATAAGAGGAGGTAGAAGTGTTGTAGGAATCGAAAAATTTGTGGTGTATATTTTCGAGTTATTTTCAAAAGTGTTCGAACCAAATTTTCCCGAGGGAGGGAGTAAAAGATTTTAAAAATTTTGACAGGACTTTGTTTTAAATATTTTATGAAAGTTAGTTAGTTAGTATATTACTTCAAGGCCATAGCTTTTAATGTGGTGATGATGCATTTAAAAATTAAATTATATTATTTTCAGATTTTCGTCCTATAAACCCCTCGATAGGGACATCGATTTTTAGTTTTCTAGCTGTAGCTGAGATATTTAAATCTATAGTTTTCGATTCTAGTCCTTTACTTTTACCCGTACACTCCCAAAGTTGAAATCCAGTTAAGATCACATCCATATATGTATGATACATCGAAAAAATAACTTTTTATCTTTAAAAAATTAGGAGTTGCTGAGCGTATACGCACGACGTAATGAGAACGACGTACGACTATAATGAAGATTATTCCGTCGACATTTTCAATCTTTAATAACCTCGCATGTCTTTGGCTCATAACGAAAGACTTAAGCGAGTAACTGAAAAAGTCATGTGCTTTTTCAAGTTACTTGCTTAAATCTTAGATTTTTTGTGATAGCCTTGAGAGGAAACAAAATGTTCAGTTATTACTCCAGCCAAATTAGAGTTTTGGGGTGAAATGGTGTTGTTTTTTTGTAGATTTTGATAAAAATATTGCGGACAATGGGAGAGTGGGAAAGAACTCGAAAAATAGTAAAATCTGAAAATGTTTGTCTGTTTTAGACGACTTATGGCATTTTTCTGAACTAAATTGACTGAACTAAAAATGAGGTTCGATTGCAGACATTTAGATTTTTCATTTGCGTGCGACATAGACCGTTTTTAAGACGTTTTTGGAAATTTTCAAAGAATTACTGTTTTAAGAAAGAAATTAGTATCTAACAAACTGTATAAAAGATATTCTACCGTAACTGGCAGCATTTCCTCCTTATAAATGCTCTTTAAATAATTGAATCATCAACTAGCCCGTATTTAACTGATTTCATACAAATTTCATCTGACGAACTTATTGCAAAATATCTTTTCGAGTAAATTTTTTCTTTATGGATTCTCAATAAAAAATTCAATAATTCAAATTTCCAACTGACCTCTATAGTCAGGTTGTTTTGTAAACCTCTTGACAAGGAATTTGCTGAGTTTGAAGTTTATTTTAAATTATCCAGATCCGAGATATCAATCTTTTTCTTCCAAATTTTAAGATTTTGTGTAATTATAATATATTTACTTATAATAATTGCTATTTAGGCTGCCAATCAACTTAGAGGATGAAATTGAATAATTAAACAAAATTTTTGATTAGATAAATGCAAGTTTTGGTCTTTTATAATAGGACTTAAATTCTGAATTCTCTAATAATTATACGGGTTCTTTGGTATTCATGTTTTCGATTATTAAGTTAGTCTTCTGTACCCAATTTTTATCACCGACTGTAGCACCTTTTAATATAAATATGCTGTGATTATTACAACTCTTTCCCGCTTTTTTTAATTATTTAAGGTAACAGATCGAACAAACAACAATCCGTTATGAAAAATTGAATCAGATACCCGATATACGTTAAGTGAAGTGAACTGAGATTTTCGAGATGAAAATCGGGGCATGTCCACTGACGTTCATTGTTGGATAAGATTCAGACGCGAATGTTTGTAATAACTTAAATTCTTACATGTTGCGAATATTTGTACAAAAATACCGAAAAAAGCATTAAATTTGGTCTTCATTGCCTTATCTTTTTTCTACTCCATTTCTTTAATAATGCTGTTCTGCTGCTTATATGTATGATACAGTAACTAATGTTAAATAATCCAGAATATAATTTTTTTTTTCAATTATGTATGAAGCCCAATATTTATATCTTTGAACTGCTATGATATTTTAGCCACATTAACTAATGCCGTGAAACAATCTATAAAGAACAAAATACTTTTCAGTTAATACGCAAACACATATACTTGCAAATTATCTTACTTATTTGTCAGCAATTTCAAAACATATAGAATGATAAATATAGCTCAAAACTCCAATCTCATAAAATTTTAGCCCAGATGTCACAAATATATCGCAACACAAAAAAGCAAACCTTATCGAGTATCATGTTCCTTATCTTAAGTCATATTTTCATTGATAGTTACTCCCTACCTGGACTTCGATTTCTGAATGAGAATTTCCATTTTCTTAGCTATGATTGTTCGTTCAAGAAATTCATTATTTTTTCCTGCAGAACCAATCGATCCATCTCATCCCGTAAGCGAGGTTTATGCATTTCTGCATTTCTGTTTCGCCAGATGCATAGTATGTGCATGACGACAACGATAGCATAAAAAATTTCTCACTCAGACCGAGCCATTCACTCGGCACAATCTTACGACAATCAGAAGATCTGTCGTCCCGGCCGACATGACAGTAAAAACCTTCAACAAGTGCGAAAACCGATTAAGGTGAATAATTTTCACTCAGTGTGTGACATTAAGGCATCAGAAATGTGTTATATAATCATGCATGCATGCATTCGGGTGATATGTGTGCTTCAACTTAACGTAGAACGGAGGCACGCTGCATATATCTGTCTGCTTACGGAACGACACATTACGCTTGATTTAGCTTTGTGCATAGCAAATGAATCAAAGTATCTATAGATCGTCGTCGGCTGCAATAGATTCCAAGTGGTAGCCTCCTGGATGCGGTGGAACGCTTCGCTCAATTAATTCCGATTTTGATAGAGTTTTCTAATCGAACGGCTGGCTCTATACCGGGCTCTATGCAGGTGGCTCTATCTCAATACAGGTATAGCCAAGACGTGTGCAACTTAAAGCGATCTGAAGTTGTTCGGTTGCAATTCGCCGAGTGAATGGATGTCTTCGACATGTCCAAGTGTCCACTATGTCCAGTCCGGTTGCACTATTGCAAAAAGACGCTATCATCGTGGTATAAGAGAGTCGAGCTCGATCTGAAGTAGTTTATATCAATGTCGCTATGGCTATACCACTAATTTATATTTGCCCGCTGATTGTGATAATGCCTGAGTATGTTGGCCTTACCGCAACTAAACCGTAGGTGAGGTAGATACCCTATGGAGTGACATAGAAAATATTTCCGGTTCGTCGCTTAACTTTTTTGTTTTCAATTTGGTATATGTCTTGGTTGGATATCTCCGCCGTTGTCGTTATTATTGCAATTTCGCGCGCTATGTTCGCATACGTTTCATACATTATAGAGTACAATTTTGTTGTTCTTTTGTAGGTCTATTTGGACCCTGTAAGATATGAGTGTAATCCTATAATTCCATATAGCTAGTTGTCGATGGAGCGTGCTGCATATGGACGATATGTGTGACCGATACTTGAATTCTATGCTGGGTGCATTCACACAGTTATGCGACGAGCATAAATTGAATTGAAATTCTTTTCTTTTTCTTTTATTTTTTTGCCAAGTCGTAGCACTACTTTCAGATTACATAAGACCAGTGAATGGAAGTGTTTTTCCACTGTTCTAGTTGGTAGCGTCAAATTTTCATAGGTGCTGGATTGTTTGATCAATAGTAAATTTTTTGCATTATACAACAGTATGTTTGATTGCTTATGTAAGGATGTATTATAAGGAGGTTGGTGGAGTCGCGATCTGACAATTTTCAAGCCCTGGATCATTCTATCACGTAAATTATAACTAATCCAAGCATTAAAATGTAAATTTTTATTTTTACTAATCTTAAAAAGTCAAATTTCTGTCGGATCAAGCCCAACTATATAATTTTGATCACCCTTTAAGATAAACATTCCCATCTCCGTCTAAATTAATTCTATTGTTTGTCCTTCCTTTATGTTTATTTAAATAGCCTAATCGAAAAACATTAAAAAAATTATTTTTATGTCATTAGATCATAAAAGAAACGTTAATGTCAATTAGTCAAATAAATTTGTTTCTCAATAAAATTGTATGTTAATTTTGAATTTTAAATCAAAAATTACAAAATATTTAGATTGAGCAGATCAAATACAATTTCGTTCATCTATTTTAAATTAAATTAGAATTGTTATTTATTTTGTAGCAGGTACAAATTTTAAAATGTTGTTTAATAGTGATTTAACAATATACAAATTATAGTATAAATAATTAGTTAGAGCTAGGGTGTTGGCTTGTATGTAGCGTATTGGTCTGCAATGCGAATGTCGCGAATTCGAATCTCGATCGACGTCTAATTACATCACGCTGCCTACTTGGGAATACCTTGGTTACCTTAATCTACGAAAATGAAAAATTCGTAGATAGAGGATTGTGCAAAAGGGTTGCATAATATGTAATGAAAAATGTTAAGGAATTTGAAGGTCCCGATTTTGGCTGCAATGCCATTATAGAAGGAGGAGAAATAATTTCAAGAGATCAGAGCAATGACCAACTCCCAATATTCGAGATGGAAATGAAATTCAAGCGGGCCCCTAATATAGGACATGTATATGGAAAGAACAGGGACTAATAAAGGATTTGATTTGATTCTACAAATGAAATTGTGGTCCAAAATCAATTTTTTATTCATTTCAATTTCATTATTCATTTTTTAATGCCATGCACAATTGTACCGGTATAGGTTAGGGGTAAAAATTTCGTCGGTGAGAAATGAAAGTGACAGAAAACGTTTGACCAAGAGCTGACAGCTAGATTAAAAAAACTAATACCAATATGTTTCGAAGCAAGAAATTGTTTAACCAGAGCTTCTATTAGATCTACACTAGAGGTGGTGCTCGAGTTGAATTACTGTTGCCAATGAGCAAATCAAATATAGGGCAAGCCCATTACACTTACTGTAACGTCGACTGCGACGATATGCGACGATAATCTAGCGGCTGTTTTACGCCGGAGAAACAATACCGCCAGACAATAATTTTTAAACAACAATACACCCTAATTAAAAGGACCAGAAAAAACCCCTAAGAAAGACCCGTGTTTTGGCGACCAGATGTTTAAAGACGCCGAACTTTTATTAATGAATGGCTTTCTCTCTCCGTCTCACCTTTTTGCTGGAAATTTATTTTTAACTAGTCTTAAACGAAATTTAGAAGAGTAAACATCGTCGTGCCTTCCGATTGCTATTTTTATCAGTTTCAATTTTACATATTCTAAAAATAAAGAAACCAATTTATGTCAATTAACTAGATTCAGTGTAATGTAACAAAATTATAGTGCATTAAAAAATCGAAATCTAAAATAAAAACAAAGTGATTTAACAATCTTAAAACGTTGGCCTTTCATTTATAAAGCTAGTCAACAGAAAGTAACGTGGACTCGTCATTAGTATAAAGGAATATTCGATTCCCATTTTCAAGTAGCAATCGCGAGTTTATTTTAGAAGAATTTTAGCGATGCTTCTATCAATCTAATTGCCCAATATCAAGACTTGCAAAGAAAATCACTTAAAAATGAATATCTCAACTATCTCTTAAGCTATGTAATTGAAACTTAAAACTTATATTAAGCTATTCTAGGAAAATACCAAAAAATATATAACACGTTGACATAATAGTAGTGGGGGGAAATGGGTAGCATTTCAAAAATGGCGCACTTTTCAAAACTACAAATCCTTATATCTCAAAAAAGAGTACAGATATCAAATCGAAAATTTCTCAGATTGTAGAACTATAAAATTGTTAATTTTGGTAAAAATTTTAAGTTGGGAGGTGTAAGGGGAAGGAGGTTATAAGCAAAAATGTCGAAAATTTTGAGTCATTTTTTTAGGGCTCTGGTGAAAGATACAAAGTTTAAATTTTGCATGTGGATATGTCTATTTGATGTACATAGAAAAATAATAATAACTTCATCCATAATTGTTATAAACCGACCCCCCCCCCCTGGTCTAACGTGCACAAGGTGTTTCATGTGCATTGAAAAAAACACATAAAGTGAAAATTTTTGAGTGAAATTTTAAGGTAGAAACTTGAAAATTTGTGAAACCCATTTAAAAAAAGTTCATAAAAGTTTAAAATATTAATTGATCGAAAACCTTCAAAACTTCGAACCCATCCGATACAAAAGCATTTTTTCTAGCAATTCTAAGAAATCATTTCGCACCAAACCACTAAAAGCTATCAACTTGTACCAACTCTTTTTAAAATATTAAAATAATAATCAAGTCAAGTCAAATTCCTGTTAAGACCCCCTATAGGGGCATAGGACAGAAACAACTCTCTTCCACAAGGCGCGATCCTGAGCATCGGCTTTAAGCTGTTGCCAGGACTTGTTTATTCCTCTGGCCTCCTGCTCAACTGCTCGCTTCCATGTGTTACATGGTCGACCAACCCGACGTCTTCCTTGAGGGTTATAATCCAGAGCCTGTTTTGCGATGTTTTGCTCTGGTTTCCTCAAAGTATGACCGATCCACTGCCACTTTCGCCGTTGAATCTCAATACCTATTTTAGTTTGGCGAGTTGTACTCCAAAGTTCGTCGTTGGAGATCACTTCTGGCCAGAATATTCCTAAAATGCGTCGGAGGCATTGGTTTACGAAAGTCTGTAGTTTCTTGGTAAGTCGAACGGTCACTTTCCACGTAGTACAACCATATAACAACACGGATTTGACGCATGCGTCAAAAACTCGCAGCTTCGTGCGAAGGGAGATCTCTCTTAACCTCCAGAAAGGGGAAAGGATACCGAAGGCCTGACGAGCTTTATTTAGCCGAGCCTCAACATCCCTTTCGGCTCCGCCGTCCATGCTGACAATGCTTCCGAGATAGCAAAAATCTTGCACCTCTTCCACATCCTGTCCATTAAGAACAATCGGTGTGCTTGCGTTCGAACCCATGTGCATGTACTTGGTTTTACGCACATTTATTTTCAGTCCCGCCTCTTTGCATTTAGAATGCAACGAGCGAACATTTGACTCTAAGTCCGAACGGGTATGTGCAAGCAAACACACGTCATCAGCATAATCAAGGTGACTTAAGATGTTAAATAGTCTCCATTGAAGACCTTTACCTTCCCCACCTTCCAGTGCAGCTTTCAAGATGTCATTTATTACCACCAGAAACAGGGCTGGTGATAATATGCAGCCTTGTCTGACACCCGTTCGCACAGGAAAGCTCTCGGACAGCTCTCCTTACATCTTCGTAGGATTCTTTAATCATAGCTATGACATTATTTGGAATACCTCTCCTACGCAAAGCATTCCATATGTAATCTCGCTTAACGCTGTCGAAAGCCTTCTCGAAGTCCACAAACATGAGATGTAGTGGCGAACCCATTTCGGCTGACTGCTCTAATATTATCCGTAGGGTATTTGTGTGGTCGGTACAAGACGACCCTTTACGGAATCCAGCCTGATAAACTTCGAGAGTGCTCTCGACGACATCACTAATCCTATTGAGAATTACCTTAGCCATAATTTTTGATACGGCAGTAAGTAGACATATACCACGCCAATTGCCACAATCCCGAAGGTCGCCCTTCTTCGGAATTTTCACAATGACGCCCTCCTTCCATTCAGTCGGATATCTTCCATCATTCCACACCTTAGTGAAGAGTGGGAGGAGTATATCGGCTGTTATTTCCGGGTCCGCTTTGAGGAGTTCGGTTGGTAGTCCGTCTATACCTGGAGCTTTCCTTCCCGCCATTGACCGAATGGCGGAAACTATCTCTTCCTTATCTGGGGGATCGTCCCTAATAGAGGATTGTTGCGGTTGGATGTTTGGAAGTTGTTCTGTTTCCGGAATATCTTCATCTGACAAGATGTTTAAAATATCAGAGAAGTATTCCTTCCATCGTCGCAACTGGTGTTCACTCATATTAAGGAGAGTTCCGTTGACATCTCTCACCAGGTGGTTGGCGGTGAAATTCCTGTTCGTCAACTGTTTCATGATTTTAAATAGTGAACCCATATCCCCAAGGTAAGCCGCAGATTCTGCCTTGTTTGCCAGATCTTCAATGGCCTTTCTCTTGTCGCGTCTAACAGCCTTTTTAAGCTGTATATGAGCATCGCGGTAGTTCTGCCTCAAGTCGGGCGTTCGTTGGTTGACATCGGGTTGAGAGATGATTGCCAATTTGGCTTTTTTCCGATTGTCAACCTTGTCCCATGTGTCTTGCGACATCCAGGGTTTCTCACCGCTCTGCGCATATCCCATAGATTCTTCAGCACTAGTTAGAAAAGTGTTTCTGGTTGCCTCCCAATTGGCGTCCAGTGTGCGCATTTCATGTTCACCCAATGTGGATGACTTTTCGCGTAGAATGGTGGTGTATTCGAGTTTTTTGTTGGGATCTCTGAGTTTATCCACATTAAGCTTGCGCTTCATTTGAAGAATTTGTGGTCGTCGGATAGCTGCTGTACACAATCTCAAGCAGGCAACCATCAAGTGGTGATCGCTCCCCACGTCAGCTCCACGTTTCGCTCGCACATCGAGGAGACATCTTCTCCATCGGCGACTTATAGCCAAATGGTCGATCTGGTTCTGAGTAACACCATCAGGGGAAACCCAAGATGTTTTATGATGACTCTTGTGTGGAAAAAGGGTCCCTCCGATGACCATTTGCCGAGTACTACAGAACTCCACAAATAATTCGCCGTTTTCGGGTCTCTTAATCCAAGGTCGTGAAGGGTCGACCCAAGGGTCACCATGCCTCCCCATGACGTGTTCTAGTCCAGTGTTGTCTGATCCAACCTGGGCGTTCATATCTCCCGAGATGATAATAATATCACCTCTTGGAACACGTTCGAAGGTGGCACTCAGTTGGCTATAAAACTCCTCTTTCTCACCAGATGTTGCGGTATTAGTTGGTGCGTAGCACTGCAGAATTGTGACGTTTCTGACACTGGTCCTGAGCCTGACGACGATAATCCTATCCGAGATTGGTTCCCAGCTAATGAGACTGTTTCTCGCTCTCGGCGTAAGGACGAACGCCACGCCATTTCTGGCTTCACTTTCAGGGCCAATGTACAGAATAGTGTTTCCGCTAGGGGTTCGTTCTTCTCCTGATCCTGTCCACCTGACCTCGCTCAAGCCCAAGATTTGGATGTTATAGTGCTCCATTTCACGGTCGATCACTGATTGGCGGTGCAAGGACCGAGTAACCCCAGCTCTTCCCCCGTCATTCAATGTTCGAACGTTCCAGAAGCCAATCATAGTCCGTTTTCGAATGCCAAAAGTCGTTACCGTAGAATCAGTCCGTATCCGAGGCGATGTATCCGTTTCTCGTATCATTTAGGTCTTAAGATCACGGGTGATAAGCCCATGATCCAGTGAGTGTCCATTTGCCATTTTTAGGGCAAGCAGGACTGGCTGTGGGTGAATTCTACAGCCCCCATCCCAGAGGGGGATAGTTAGCTCAGGTCCGTGGAGTCGCTAACTCCAAAGATAGTTGCAGGAATTGGTAAAACCTCATACTACAACTACCCCCTTGCGGGTAATAATAATAATTCATAATCCCTTTGCCCTTCTATCCCCTCACATACAAAAGTAAGATATCGACCAATTTCAATAAAACTACTAAAAACCAAAAAATTAAAAACAACGATCTTGAAATTTTGGACACCTTTCAAGAGAATAAAACTGCATCACACATTTTGCGATTCCGTCACCTCATCTACCTCTCGCATACGGATGTCTGGTTTCTTGTATGTAAAGTACACCGAATTTCATACAGCTTAAAGCCGATGCTCAGGATCGCGCCTTGTGGAAGAGAGTTGTTTCTGTCCTATGCCCCTATAGGGGGTCTTAACAGGAATTTGATTGATTGAATTTCATAGGAATTTTAAGCAACTCCGTTTAAAGGCAAAACTAACATTCGGTACAGACAATTTTTAACTTATCAACATCCACACACCTTTCTACCCCCTCCCCCTCCCTCCCAAACCCCAAAACTTACATAAATAAACGAATGAAAGATTGATTATGTATTTATACTGCCCTAGAACCTCCATTCACTTAGACTTTCCTTTCCACCCTAACCTATATATCCTTAACTTGCAAATAATAAAGTTGCGCCCGATTTGTTGGCAGTTTATTTTGTATTATAGTTATTATTAAGTCAGTTATATTTTTCGTTTGTTATTTCAATTGTATAATTGGATTTTTGTCCGTAAATAAATAAATAATGTTCCATCGAAAAATTTCTGGAAATTAATTTTAATATTCGAAACTTTATATCCTGATTATGATTCATTTGGCGAAAACTGTATTAGTATACTTTTATGAAGGGTACACAGAAAATAATGAGATAAGAAAATTTTTTAATTATAGAAGCAGTTTTTCGATTAATTTAACAATATTTTGCTTTATATCTACATAACATAACATGAATTAGGTGTGATCAACAAAAGACCTGAACTCAATATGTGTAGATTATTATACAGATGAAATTGAGCTTTGTTGTACCTCCTTGAGGATTAAAACGCTTATGCAGAGTAACAGCAGTACTGGTTTAAGCTTGAGTTAGATGAGCACCGACTGTGCTTCAAATTTTATTTTGAAGTTGTCTCTTAAAGGCAAACCGTCAATAAGGAGTACTTCCTTCAAGTTTTGATGAGGCTGAAAGTTGCAGTGCCGCGAAATATACCCAAAATGTAGAAGAACCAAAGATAGAGTTTCCACCATAATAACGCGCCGACCGAGTTTTTTTCCGGAGCACTGGTGGTCCCTCAACCATCTTACTATCCAAATCGTTGTTGATTACTTGATTTATTGAAATCACTCTTTTGTATGGGAGGAGGTAGGAGACCAAAGGAGATTCGCCAATTTTTGAAGCAACTTTGTTTTAATTAGTTTTGGAAGTTTGTACACAAATATGTGATAGCTTGAATGGTCTAAAAATGGTCGAAATACACTTTTTCATCAGAGGGGGTACAGTTTTTGCAGATATTCAACCAGTTAATGTATTAAACTTTTAAGCAGTTTTCTTCTTTTACAAACTTTTAAAATTTTCGATTGAAATTTTAAGATAATTACAATCGGAAATTATGAGTTTCTGAGTTTTATATGTATTGAAAAATCACAAAACATTTTCAAATTAAATCTCGATAGCTGCTGGATTTTTGGAGAAAATTAACTAGATACATATAAAGTTGGTTACACTACATGAACGATGGCCGTGAAACTTCAAAAAAAAAAGTTATTCTCTAATAAAAGTTCCTCGACTTGTTAACTAAAAATAGGCGTTGAAAATTGAAAACGAAAAAGACAATTAACCGGTATCATTTTGAAAATAAGAAGAACTTAGCCGAGCAGGTTCTCATATCGAGCAAACAATAAAAATTCTTTTTGGGTTGACCACATATGTCGCTAATGAGAACCATCACCAGAGATACGGAAACCAAGAGAATGAAAACATCCTGACACAAACAAAGGCCAACGTCAAAGGCTAAATCGAACAAAATTGAAATATGATGCGCGAAATCTAAATTAGGCTTATGGGGCTGATGACTTCAAGACCGATGTTAAAAACTTTAAATATCACTTCAATTAAAAATGGCACAAATGCTGAATACAAGAAAAAACTAATAATTACCAATTTTTAGGAAATTTTCGCATTTTGTTCTCAGATCACTTATGTATCACCTCATTTTTTCCCAGGTTACTTGCTTAAGTCTTTTATATTTCAATCATTATCCGACTGACTTATTACAAGTTTTTAAGATTGTAATATAGCTTTGTGAAATAAGAACGTTCAATTAATCTGAAGATGTGAGGATGTGGGTTGAGTAACCTATTAGGCGCGTCCTCAGGTGGTGGACAGAGGACGTTGCGGTATGTAACAAGAGCCTCGTCCGCGGTTAGTATGGCACCAACTTGACTGCCCTAGTATTCTCTATTAAGGTGCTATCACGTAGTACTAGGTCTGAAGAAAATTTCATTCTTACTTTTCATCGAACATATTACGGTCTTTGTACTATGAGCGTCTTATGCGTCGTGGTAAAAAGCTTTACAACTTTACTGATATCGGCAATACCTTTCCATTTATTATGAGGAACTTGACTCTAGGAGAAATCTTTATGCCATCACCAAATTCGTTCGAGTAATTTTTTAGAATTTCTAGAATTATATAAAGTAAATTACTTATTTTTGCTACTATTATTTTTATTCACTACATTTCATTTATATTTTTATTTAATTCAACTTTTTTTTTTATTGTTATTATTTTATTATTATATTTTTTTTTATTATAATATAAAAAAATGTTTATCCTTCAGTTCGTTATATTTCTTTTTTAAAAAATGTTTATAATTAAGTTTGTTATTTTTTATTTTAGATGATTTCGACAGTTGTTCTTTCTTCAACATGCTCATCGGACACACGTTGACAACTGCATCGTTGTTCGCCTAAAGTAATGACCATGTTGAAGAGATAATAGCTGTAAATATTCTTTCAAAACCATGCCGCGAACAAGACCAAGCTGTGAGATGGAGTCTTCCTATAATGGCTTTCTCTCCCCTAGAAAAGAAGATAATTGAAATACCGGGTCCGAGTGCAGTTTGAACGCTACTATACCGCTGGCCAACACCCAAATTAATGAGCCTTCCGTGCCAGAGCTCAGTTATCTCGGACTGTTGACACTTATGCATGAAGTCTCAGAACCGAATAAGCCAGTGGAGGTGTGCAGATGTTGATCACGCGTCAACTTCGACAATATCTTGCACTTCTGTCTCTGCAGATCTTGGTAGTAAGACAATCCAAACCCCTGAAGTTAGTCTTAGCTATCGTGCCCTTTGCCGAGCTAAAACCAAGCTAAAAAGAAAAGGTAATAGATCTATATAAAATTTGACAATGCGGTACAGTTCCGAGTCGACTGTACTCTGGGATGAGCGAATCACAGGCTGCAGAAGCTTCACGCCTAGCCAGTATGCCTGCTGCAGTAGTCAGAAATAAGACGAAAGGTCCTAGTACCGCAGGTACTTCTCTGCCTAACAATGCTATCACTTTTGATGCAAATGTAATCGGAGTAGTATAGCCTCCTGCAAAGGAACGAACGACGTCCCGAACACACCACTAAAGGTAGCATCAAGCATTACTCCAGATAGCACTGTGGCTCACAAGCAATCGGCAATGAAAAGGAGGAACATTCTCAGAAATGCAGCCCAACTGAGAAGGACTCATATCTTGCCTCCGGGTCCGCAAACAGCTACTACTCTTAGTTCACAGTCGTCAATGGAGAATGTCAAAGTGGTTGCTTGCGTCAGTTGGCAGCAAAATCTCTGGTAACGCTTTAGAATCCTCATCGTCCGCGTGCACAAGCTCAAACCACTGAAGCAGAAAAACAATCGCATCTGATCTGATAGTACCTGACGTTACCTGCAGTGAAAAAAATCCCAGCCAAGAGAGGCTATCTACAGCAACGTAGGAGTACCCGCCATAACACCAACAACATGCTCGGCAGATATAGTACCTGAGTCGGGAAGGCCTTAGATCTGCGCGTCATTGCGTAATATTCTGAGTGAACACCTCATAGATAATCCTCTATCTAAGACGAGCTTTTTAAAGTGTGATTTCGAGCCGGGTTATCTTTGTGTAACTTGTGCTGACCGAAAGACTCTGGTTTTCCTTGACGAGCTCTTGAAAGATATCAAGTTGCAGAGGTAGGAATGTGCCGATACTCCTTGACTGACGAAAGTATCTGCATGAGTCCCAGATATCATCGAAGAACCTGAGATCCTATTGCAGGACATTAAACTACAAAACGATCTTTCCACGGAGGTATGGAAACTTTCCATAGAGAGTAAAAAGATAAGGGCCCATAGAAATATTATCTGAAATATTATCTGTAGCGAAGGGTTTTGCGGACTGTGGACTTAACAAGATCCACTTCAAACTCCTGCAACCAAATGCGGCTAACCTATGTAGCGGGCATGCTCGAAGTACTTTAAGCCAATCCACATCTCATTTGCTACCCTCACTCTACAATATCACTCCTTAGGAGAATCCTCAGATGATGAACTTGTTCAAGAACTCTGGTTGAGTGACTCTAGCCACATACTAGGCTGGTACAAAAAACTTTTACAGTCTTTTATGAACCCAAAACAGATAAGCTACGGACATGTATCGTTGCAAAGAAAGCACGAAATTTGACCTGAATTCGAAAACTTTGCGTTTCAAACCAAACAACGACGCTCTTTGTGAGAGACCTCTCTTATTGGAAATCCGCATCTTGTTATGCTGGTTAGGTCATACAAGCCATACCAAGCAAGAGATGTTCCAACATCTGACCTGTGCCAGCTTGTTAGTCCAACGCGGAAAAGTTAGCAATAGGTTGTGATACCAATGTCCATCATGGTCTAACACAGACTGCAACGATCGCAGTAAATCAATCCCAGAATTTTTTAGCATGATTTCATTTAATCGATTCCAGAATTTTTTGGCAGGATTTCATCTAATTGTTTGTAGTGTCGGTAATAATCTCACCTTCATTAATTGAAGTTATCGACCTACCTCTTACAACTAGTTCTAAATCACTAGTACTTCGCCACTGGAGGGTTTCGAAAAAACCATCTTTGTCAGGCCACATGTGGATAAAATTTGATTAGCGCGATAAAAAAATAGCTGGTTTTACAGGAATCCAGCAAGAACGAATTTAGTTAAATATCATTAGCTAAAAAACTGTGAACTACCGGTAATAGTTTATCACCCAATAGCAACGCCAGATACCTTAGATTAAAGAGTTGGTGTTCTAACAAATATACACACTAACAATCTCCAACAAGAGCTCAAGCTCTCAGAAGTCCGGTAAAATAACGACCTTAATATTCTGAAAAATCGTGCCAGAAAGCTCTTTAACAAAGTTAATTCCAGCAAACGTGATATAGATTGCGACCAACATCAAGCAGTACTTACACTATAAAAACAGTTAATTGCCGCCAAATGATATTCTTAGAAAAGATTCTGTGAAAAAATCGATGACATCAACGATACCGCTAGGATAAACAGGACCCCTATTTAAAGACCTGAGTTTCTGGATAACGGTGATGGTTCCTTGATAGAGTCTAGCGTCGAGTCCATGGAACTTTTAACGCAACCGCATTTCCTCGGATGCTTTGAAGCTCCGCCACAAAGTTCTGGTGTCGATCGCATTTTAGCTAACTCAGAACTAGGTGATACAGTTGTGACACCAGGAAACATAGAAATTGCGTTCATGAAAACCTACAATTCACCAGGACTGTACGAGGTTTACCCTTGCTATTATACAGGATGCCGATGAAACGATAATTGAGTACCTGGTTCACATGTACAAATCATGCATCAGTCTTTGCCTCATACCAAGGTTATGGCAAGAAGAATTTGAATTTCATACCTAAGCCAGGCAAAGACTTCTAAAACATCCAGAATACACGGCAACCCATCAGTATAACTTTGTTCCTTCTTAAAGGCCTGGAAAACCTGATGGACAGCAACCACAGATAAAGCTTTCTATCATAAGAAAGTTTCATTCGGTGCCTTTCTAGACGGGAAAGACGCATTTTACCACGTCAACGTTAATGCCATACTTGATGCCTTGCACAGCCACTGTATGGAACCTCTCTTAACTGTACGTATAGGTAAGCTTTTTCACTCACGACACATCGTGGTACGGATGGGAAATGAGGAAAAAAGACTCTATTTACAAAGGAACGCATCTCCTGTGGGTCCTAACCATGAATGAACCTCTTTCCATTTTAATGTGGAACGGCTACTTCACAGTAGCATCGTCCGCTTATGCTATTGTTCGAAAGAATTCTAGGTGACATTATGCAGTCCACTTTACTGAGCAAAGGTTAAACAGCTGGGTACTAGATAAAAAACTTACCATCAACCCTCAAAAACAGACCTAGTCCTCTCCTTCAGAAGAAGAAAACCAAGTTTTCAACCCACCAACCATTCGGGGTATCACTATGGTCTTCTAGAACCAAGGTAAATATTTAGTTCTTATTCTTGATAGCAAATTATTCTGAAAAGCAAACATTCAATAACGAACAAAAAAGCTACCGTAGCTTTCTTCGCTAAAAAAACGACATTATGCCTTGGTCACCTTAATCTACGAAAATGAAAAATTCGATGATAGAGGGTTGTACGAAGGTCTAACAACCCTTCCACAATAAATAATGAAAAACGTTAAGGAACCTCAAGGTCAGGAGGCCAAGGCCCGATTTGGGCTGTAGTGTCATTGTATATAGAATAGAATAGAATATTAGATAGTGCACAAATATTGTTTTAGGTATGCAGAACAATTTCGAGAATTATTACATTTTGTTGGTCAGAAGGGCTGCACTTCTGATACTGGAGGGCCACTTCCAAACTAGTGTTCATTTGCAGAAACAAGATGTATCGCCTAGCAGCAATAACCGAAGTATTTTTAATTTGGATACCGAGTCATAGCGACTTGATAGGTAACGACGCAGCAGACACGCTTGCCAGACAAGAATCTGCAAACATTAACTCCATTAGGAAGTGAGTCGATGTCCTGAAGACTGGCTTCAAACAAAATATTTTGGATTCCTTATCGACGGTATGGCAACAGCTGGATAACTGTGGAACGACCAAATTATTTTGGAATGAACCGTATTAAAATATCACAGCACGGCTGTTACAATGAAGTTGATCTAGCGTCCGAATTATATTACACAGGCCTGCTTAAACTTCGAATCGCGAGCGACAGTGGAGAATCTAGCAAACGTTATCTTTGTGACTATCCAACAATCTCAAGCAGTAATCTCCTTTGTTTGTGCTCTAGATTCTTCTCAGAACTAGACATTCTTAGAGGTGTCAAACATTGTTTCGGTTCGCAAACCTTACTGTGTCTAGTGCAGAAGGAGTAAAATCCATCTAATATTTTTATATAGTGTGAGTGCAATGGATACAACTAGATGGTCCCAGTGCACTGTATTTCTCTTCTCGAGACCACCCTCCTATTATCTAATATTATCTAAACCTAATCTCGGGACAATATAAGTTTGAATTATTACCAAAAGTATATTTTCATAAATCAAAAAGTTCCTCTTACTCAAATCTTTAAAAAAACTCCGGCATAACTCTTTGATATCTTATCTTATTTTCGATTATCTTTCTAAATGCTTGTAAACTTACGCATAAAAAATAAACTCAATGGAAATCGATTATAATTAAGATAGAAAACAGATTCAAATACACCAAAATCTAATTTATTACATCAAATACAAAAGGTATCAGTCTAAAAAATCAATTTAAGGTGTTGATTTCTGTACTACAACGGCAATTTCTTCGATCGTCATTAAGATTATTATAGACTAAAAGGCGTCACATTTTACAATTCAAATCAGATTTGAATATTTACAAAGAAAAAAATTATATAAATTATAAGAAATCCACCCATTTTTCGGATCTAGTTATGTAAATTTATCTTGATAGATGAAATGATTTCTGATTGCCTTAGAATGTGGAGAATTATATGTTTTCAGTCGGATTTAATTACCCGTCTTTTGGTTTAAGACTTAATTCATTTCAATACAATCTATGAGAGGTATGATTAAGGATGTGAAAATAGTAATTATGATATAAAATTGTGTCAGTACAAGAATATCTACGCGTATGTTAACATCCTACATTGGTATTTTATTTCAATTTTTCAGTTTTTCCTTCACACCCAGTTTAACCTATAAAACACCTGATTTACCATAAGCTTTAAGTCATCCAAAGCAACACGACATAGAAAACTCTGTGAAAAACTAACTACACCATTCTATATCAATTTTGCATTTGATTTTATGATTTTATGTAAATTTTGTATGCGTATGCTACGATCGTTACTGCAAGATCACCACTATCTCAGACTAAACCGAGTCGTCTTAAAGACTCTCCCGGTTAAGGTAGTTATAATTCCATAACAAGTAACCTAAGAAGAAGTTGGTCAAATGAAAAATACCTTTCTTCAAGTTTTATGGCTATAATTTAATCGTCTGTGTTTTGTTTGTATACGAGAATGTGTGGTTCGTTCGACCAGACGACGACAGCGAAGTGCGTAGACCATCAGGCCGGCACGTCGTACTATCAACACGAAATTGCAGACATTAGAGCGATCCGTTCTTTGCGCGAGCTAGGAAGAAGAAGAAGAAGAAGAAGAAAATCGGCTAAATTGTATCTTTGAATGCCGGCTAACATATACACATGACGATGATGATGGTGATCGAAAAGACAACATTTCTCTTTTATGTGGAGTACTAAGTGTACACACGATCGTATAGCAAAATTGCTGCAAGCTCACTTAAATATCGCGAAAATAGCAAAAGCTACAGTAATAGGCGAGTTGTCTAGCTGGCTAGATGGATCTTCCAGGTCGAATAGCATAACTATCTATTTCGGATTTCGACGAGATGCGTCCAAAATGGCAAAGAGAATGCTGCTATCCAATTTGATCAGGTTACTTGCTTAAGTCTTTCGTTTTTTGTTTAAGGCGAAAAGAATTTCGAACAATGCCAGGTCTGGATTTGAGGAAGTTGAAACAAATTAATTATATTTTTTAACCCTCATAAATATCGTAACATACACATTTTAACAATGTAAAAACATTAACTCAAATATGATTAGAGTTTTGATGAAGTATAGATAGAAGTTCTGTAAGTGTAATAATTAGTAAGGCGCGCGCGAACACCACACGATCGTGCTTATACACAACGAATACACAGGTGGTATAAGTTACTTGTGCATAGAGTGCAGAGGTATGTACATAAAAATGTGTAGTTATAAACGAGATAAACCACAACATGGCTTCAGGCCATTTGTATCTCTCTATAGCTCTCCAGTTAACATGTGATACTCAAGATGTACGCATCTCGTACATTTTTACGAAAATAAAAATTCTTAAGTTCGTTTTCGTGAAGATCGTGATTATATTGTTGTAGTGTGCTGTGCTTTATTTATTTTTGCGCTTAAAATCACGAAGAGAAACCACACTATTATTATTATTATTATAACTACTGCCTTAGTATTGCCATTTCATTTCATTTCATTTTTGTTTCAATTACTAAGAAATATGAAAACAAGATTTTAAAATCAACAAAACTCAACTGTGCTTCGATTAATTATACGCTTTATTCTCTTAGAGTTACTCATTTTTTTTATTCTACACGTTAATTGTTTTTAATTTTTCGTAATTGTTCAGTGAAGTGCCATATATTCAAACATTATACGCTTAATACAAAAAAAATTAGATACAATTACTTTTTCACCATTCGAAAATCCCACCATCCACTTAAACTTTTTGGCTATACACTTGAATTAAGAAGAAGCAAAAAATAGTGATACTATGAAATTTACACACTATGGATGAAATAACATCAACAAAACGACACTTAACCTCAAATGAATTGCATCAATCAAATAATCCGGTAAAATTATTTAAGTCAACGGCCTGTGATAGTGTCAAGAACGATCGTGGTGATTTATTACGAAGTATAACAACACCAACAACAACAACAACCGTCACTACTGACTTAGATGCATATGATTTGAAACAAGTTTTCATTAAAACAAATTTAGATTTCTTACGACAAAATCAATCCGGTTGTGGTAATCTCGATGGTGGGGGTGGTGATAATAATAATTCAATAAGTAATTCATCATCATCATCTCCGCCTGAAATTTCGGATTTACGTCACGAATCGTTAAATAATTTATTGAAAAGTAATATTGAAATTGTTAAGGGATCAAATAATAGTGATCATGATTTAAAACTATCATATAGTGATGGAAATAATCCGAATAATGATGAATTAGATGATATTGATGATTGTGAAAACGATCGGCATGATAGTAATAATAACTCGCAACAATTGCAAAATAATAGTCGTTTGATGGTAGCAAATTTAAATCATCAGCAACATCATCACCATCACCATAATCAACATAACGAGCATCACCAACAACATCACCAGCAACAACAAAATAATCAATTGTGTCGTGGTGATAGTGGTGAAAATGATGATGGGCGATCAGGTGATGGTTTGGAACAGTTTACACAGTTGATTAGTGGAAATAAAAGATCAAATGATATTGATGAAAATGATGTGAGTAAATTTATAATAATTCTTTTCAATAGAATTACTGCCTATGGTAATCAACAACCATTTACATAGTTTGTAATTAATTAATATCTTTCCAAGTTATAAACATCACGATAAAAAAAAATCGCAATCATTTCTGTAGTTCCAAACCAACAATGACTATTTAATGTAATCATGTACATTAAATAAACTAATTATGGTTTCTGTTTAAAGATGGCTAGGGTGTAGCCTAGTGGGTAGCGTGTTGGTCTTGTAATACGAAGGTCGTGAGTTCAAATCCCGGTCGGCGCAAAATATAATTCCACCTCAATCTACGAAAATAAAAAGTTCGTAGAAAGAGGGTTATGCGAAGAGCTAACAAGCCTTCCACAATAAGTAATGAAAAATGTTAAGGAACCTGAATATCAGGAGGCCAAAGTCCGATTTAGGCTTTAGCGCCTTTGTAAGATAAGAAGATACTGTTTAAAGATACTGCAAATACCATTTAAACCTAACATTATTTATGAATTCATCAGGTATCCGACATAGTGATTGCTAAAATCGATGTCTCTTTGTGATAAAAATCCAAAATCTAAAAGGTTGCAATTGATTTATAGTGGTTGTTCCAAAATAAAAAACGTTGCCAAAGGAACATTTTATTGGATTTGAGAATATTTTATTGGATTTGAACTATGATTAGTGGGTGTGCCTATACTCAATCAATAGATCGCTTTTTAAATTTTTTCGATTTTGAAAAAAATATATGCTACAAATTAATGCGTAAGCCAAGAGTAATAATTCGTAGATTAGACTTAAATCTATACAGCCCATAGTAGTTAAAGAAGCATGTAGCAGAGATAGACTTTCATCGCTAAAACTGCCACAACTTCTAGTCTCTGATTTCATGCTGCTTTTTATTCGTGGTTGCAATAGGATTATTTGCAGGATGACCAATGCTAGCAATTACTAGACTGAATGGCATCCATCCATTGTCGTTAAGAAATGCGCTTCCTGTCTCGCTAAACTAAAGTGACGAATGGTAAAATGATTCCCGAGAATTCCCAAGACTGTAAAACAAACTGCGGCCTTATGATATTATGCTAGGTAAAGGAAACCACTATCAATCGCAGAATAGTCAACTACGTTGTGGGAAAAAATCTGATCCACGATAATCAATTTTTTTTCCGTTCAGGACACACTAGGGAGGAGTCAGATATATCTAATTAACACTAGTTTGGCCAAGGTGAAGTACTTACGCTTGACTATCTCATAGCTGAGCTGAAAACTTCAACTTGTCCTTCCG
Source organism: Chorisops tibialis (assembly GCA_963669355.1). Classification (NCBI taxonomy): domain Eukaryota; kingdom Metazoa; phylum Arthropoda; class Insecta; order Diptera; family Stratiomyidae; genus Chorisops; species Chorisops tibialis. Next base: position 160,384,526 of record OY770263.1, on the reverse strand, counting down.
CAAATAGATTGATCGCACCGTCGACTGTGATTTATTTCAAGATACCTTCTCTAGAGTAGCCTCTTTGAAGAAGTGTATAATTTGGCGAAATGGAGCTAGCATCTACGCAGTACTCCCCAAACTACTTATGGCGTTGCTGGGCTATTGCCTCGCAGCTGCCTATATGTGCTCGGAAGGCCTAAGTTGACATTAAGCAAAATCTGTATGGGTCGCCGGCATGTATGCCCATTATCATAACGAGTACTTCCAGTTGTGAGTGTCCTGTCGATATGTTTGATATGATTCGGGCCATGTTTCTGTCCAAGTGGAGCATCTGTTGAGCTCGTTTACCAGAAAGGTTTGATAATATTTGTTTAACCTGTTTAAGTTTAAGAAAACAGCATTGCCTTTATTTCGTTCATTGCCTATTGCTCTTTTTAATGAAGCAGAGTGGAATTGCGTAGGAAGGTTCTAAAATTATAAAGAAAGAGAGTTCTTCCCTTGCAGGTTGGTCTGCTGCTTCGTTGGCTTTAAAGTTTGAATAACCAAAGTCTGTTAATGGAACCGATGCAAAATAATTCTTTTTGGCACTCTTCAGTGAGGTTTCTATATAAGAGCCTGAGTGTACACTCTTCAGTGAGGTTTCTATATAAGAGCATGGGTGTAGCCCAGCAAGTGGCGGATTGGTCTAAAATTCGAAGGTCGTGAATTCAAAACTCGGTCGACGTATAATTCCACCACATTGCCGTATATCTGGACTACCTCAATGGAAAAATTCATAGAAGAGCGAGCAAACCTTTTCCAAAAAAAAAAAAAATTAAGGATCCTAGAAGAGGAGGCCAAGGCCCGATTTGAGCGGTAGTGCCACTGAAGAGAAGAGTATATAAGAGTTAAGAGCCTTTATTGCCACCTAGTTGCACGTAAAAGTTGCTATTTTCTTAATAAAGCTGTTTTTCGGGACAATGCCTGAAAAATAGATATGGCGTTTATTTCCACTCGAAACCACATCGAGTGAGAGCCCAAAGACCTCGATAGCCTGGCGCGTGTTCTGTGTATGCCAGCTTTAATACTTTTGTGCATCTTCAGTCCGGCTTACCATACAATGTGGTCTACTATCAGAAACAATATATTTGAACAGATTTCGGCATGATGCTGCACATTTCAGTGATATGTCAACCTGAATTAATCATTTTATCTATTTTACTATATTATTCTAATAATAAAGTACTGTGATCAACACAGAAAAAAAATTTGCTACCCTGAACACTTTTTTCGCATTTCATGACTAAATTAGCCTAAAAATGCCGTACGCTATCCGCCGTACGTCACACATATGGGATCATATATCCAAGACCGCTAAAGGTAGAATGTTCGTTTTTGGGTGGATTGTTAATTGGGTAAGTGAGCTTCATTTTCCAAATTTTGGGGAGTGCCAGTTAGAAGAGGGAGGTGGGCAGAGAGAAAGAGTCAAGAACTACACTTGCTAATATCTCCACTAGGAATGAGATAGGAAGCTTAAAAATAGCATAGGTATAGAGAAGGTTGTGGGACAAACTTTAAAAATAATTAAGTTTTCTATCCATTGGCGTCCGAAAAAAAAGAGGGGGGCTAAGCTTAAAACTAATATCTTAACTTAAAAAATAATATCTCAACTATCTCTTAAGCTGTGTAATTGAAATTAAAAATATTTATTAATATAAATAATACAGGAAAAATTTAACACGTAGTCATAATAGGTTGAGGCTGTAAGAGGGTGGTTCCATAGATCCACGATGCACTAGGGCCATCTAGTTGGGCCCCTTTTACTCTCCCTATTTATTATAAGATGGAGGTCACTCCTCTTGTTGTAACCACTTGGTTCGGTTTGCGAATAGTAGCAGGCTCGAATGTTGGACGCCTCTGAGGTCGTCTAGCTCTGAGAAGAATCCAGAGCCTAACCAAAAGAGACGACTGTTGGAGATTTCCGGACGGTGACAATGTGGGAAATGGGGAGCATTCCAAAAATGGAGCACTTTTCAAAATTTCTAACCGCTATATATAAAAATTCAAAACAGGTATTACATTGAAATTTTTATCACATTGTAGAGCTATGTAATCTATCATCAATCAATCAAATTCCTGTTAAGACCCCGTATAGGGCATAGGACAGAAACAACTCTCTTCCACAAGGCGCGATCCTAAGCATCGACCTTAAGCTGTTACCAGGACTTGTTTATTCCTCTGGCCTCCTGCTCAACTGCTCGCCTCCATGTGCTAACCCGACGTCTTCCTTGAGGATTATAATCCAGAGCCTGTTTTGCGATGTTTCGCTCTGGTTTCCTCAAAGTGTGACCCACCCACTGCCACTTCTGCCTTTGAATCTCAATGCCTATTTTAGTCTGTCCAGTTGTAGTCATTTATTTTCAGTCCCGCCTCTTTGTATTTAGAATTTGACTCTAAGTCCGAACAGTTTTGTGCAAGCAAACACACGTCATCAGCATAATCAAGGTGACTTAAGGGGTAAATAGTCTCCATTGCAGACCCTTACTTTCCCCACCTTCCAGAGCAGCTTTCAGAATGTCATTTATTACCACCAGAAACAGGGCTGGTGGTTATATGCAGCCTTGCCTGAAAGCTCTCGGACAGCTCTCCTCTATGCAAGACGCGACACCTTGCATGTTCGTAGGGTTTTTTAATCATTGCTATGATTTTATCTGGAATACCTCTCCGCAAAGCATTCCATATGTAATCTCGCTTGACGCTGTCGAAAGCCTTCTCGAAGTCCACAAACATAACATGTAGTGGCGAACCCATTTCGGCTAATTGCTCCAATATTATTCGGAGGGTATTTGTGTGGTCGGTACAGGACCACCTTTTACGGAATCCAGCCTGACAAACTTCGAGAGCACATTCCGCGACATCACTAATCCTATTGAGAATTACCTTAGCCATCATTTTCTACACGGCAGTAAGTAGACATATACCACGCCAATTGCCACAATCCCGAAGGTCGCCATTGTTCGGAATTTTCACAATGACGCCCTCCTTCCATTCAGTCGGATATCTTCCTTCATTCCACACCTTAATGAAGAGTGGGAGGAGTATATCGGCAGTTATTTCCGGGTCTGCTTTGAGGAGTTGGCTTGGTAGTCCGTCTGTACCTGGAGCTTTCCTTTCCACCATTGACCAAATGGCGGAAACTATCTCTTCCTTATCTGGGGAATCGTCCCTAATAGAGGATTGTTGCGGTTGGATGTTTGGTAGTTGTTCTGTTTCCGGAATATCCTCCTCTGAAAAGATGTTTAAAATATCAGAGAAGTATTCCTTCCATCGCCGCAATTGGTGTTCACTCATATTAAGAAGAATTCCGTTGACATCTCTCACCAGGTGGTTGGCGGTGAAATTCCTGTTCGTGAACTGTTTCATGATTTCGAATCATGAGCCCATATCCCCAAAGTAAGCCGCAGATTCGGTCTTGTTGGCCAGATCTTCAATGGCCTTTCTCTTGTCGCGTCTAACAGCCTTTTCAAGTTGTATATAAGCATCGCGGTAGTTCTGCCTCAAGTCGGGTGTTCGTTGGTTGATATCGGGTTGAAAGATGATTGCCAATTTGGCATTCTCTACAGCGAATTTTGAGCGCGTTTCGAGCAAACAATTAAAAAATTATTGACATGTAACCATTCCTTCTATAGCACCCCTCTCCCTCCATGCAAACCCAAACATGCATACATAAGCGAATGAAATATAGACTCTATGTACTGAAGCTATTGATCGTAATAAGAAAGATCGTAATAATAAATAGAATATTAAAATTGCTCCCGATTTGTTGACAGATTTCTTTAATATCGCCATATACAAATTTAGAACTTCTCTCGTGATGAGCAGCCTCATCTCTAATTTGATAAAGATTTGCTATGATGTAAGGTGCAAGAGAACCTTCATTGCTGCTAATGTTAACGCTTACTAATAGATCAAGCTCGTCCAATTTGATTTTGATGTTTTGTGTTAACCATTAATCGATTACGCAATTATTAAACGTATGATCGCTGTTAATGTTCATAAGTATATTTTGGGCTTTATGCCATAGATTTTGTTTACCTACATGTAAGTTGAGCTGTGTTTGCATTCTCTGAAACTTTTTCCAGGTGTCTGTTCGGTGTACATTTTTCGTCTAACATTACTAAGTGTTTCAACTCTGCCGAGAACTCAATTTCGGTCTCATCCATCCTAAGTAATTTCGTTCTATTTCAATTTCTTTTTCTGGTACAACGAATAATCTTGGAGTGACCCTTAGGTGTTTCTCTTGGCACCATGATAATACCTTGAGTATTGCGTATTGCGTAAAATCACGAGAAATTCCTTAAATTTGCTGTGTCTTTCCTTAGTTTGATCAAGTCGTGTGCGAATCCTTAGACTGTGAATGAATTTAATACTGCTAAGAACATTCAGTGTAACATCTGCTACCAGGCACCGTAAAAATGGAGAAAACACTAGTCCCTGCGAGAAACTTCTCTGAGATTCAATCGAGATGTTCCCGATGCTTAAAGTTTCATTGGTTTTAAAGGGAGTATTTTCGCTGATCCACATTGCGGAAATTTTGAAAATCGTGTGTGAAATATCTACTAAGATTTTTCAGTGTGCCTCGCTCATTACTGTTACCGCTCAACTGCTGCTTTCTAGCAGCAGATTTCGATAGAAACTCATGCCTCCCACCTCCAAACAAATCGTCTTCCTCTCTAAATAGTTTTGGTTTCTCACTTCCCACTCTACATTTTCGCACGAGACATATTTTTACAGAATGACCTGTGTTATAGGCAATTTCGGTCTTTATGGGCAATGCACAAACACTGTCATGGACGAAAGGAATGGGATTGGGAAGGTAGGGGAAGGGGAGTGAGAACGACCATAACGAGTGGCTGCATCTGACAAATATTTGCAGATGTTATGGAGGACTGAGTCACCAAAGGCATCGTACTATTTGATATCGCTGAAAAATCTGAATTCTGAGTAATAGACAGTCCTTCTGTTCGTCTATCTACACAAATCCTCTGAAACGCTTTGTGAACTATCAAGGTTAATTTTGTTAAGATATTTTTATAAAAAAATACAATATCTGGAAGAATCTGAAAGAGAAATCCATCGCAGGATTAGGTGACATGCGTACAGTTGTGTTAATATGATGTGCTGCCACAATTACCCCTACTAACACAAATCTAATGAACAAGTCATTTCTATCGACACATCTACCGTAACACCCATTTTCAAGAAAGGCGACAAAATGTTAGCTTAAATTATTGACCAATATCACTAACTTTGGCAGTATGCAAAACTATGGAAAAAAATTATTACCACGAAAATGAGAGAATTCATCTCAAAGCAACAAATTCGTCTGGCAATCTGCAGTTTCTAATCTGCTAGTTTCATTGAACAATTTTATCCCGAATTTCGATGAAAAACAGTCTACTGATGTTGAATATCTTTTGCTCGAGTTCCATTTAAACGGCATTTCGTAAAATTAGAATATTTGGAATTTTGAGGGTCATTACTCACTAGGATCAAGTTATTTATTACCGGTAAATAATTTAGTGTTAGAAGCAGATAATAATTCTCAAATGCTCGTTAAGTGTTAAGTGGAGTGCCACAAGGTTCGATGTTAGGCCGGCTTTTGTAAATTCTTTTACCGCAGATCTATTTTTGTACTATAAATCGCGATTATTAGCATCTGTAGATGATACAACAATTTTTGACAACCCTATGTTGACTAGTGCGAACTTGTGGACTTAAATAAAATAATTGAATTGTCTTCTAAATGGTGTATTAAGTTGAACGGTTCCAAGTGCTCAGTCCTCCATATCGGCTTAAATAATCCAAACTGAAGTATAAACTACACAGCACAAGACACCTGGTAATAGGGTTCGGTCAAGGTGATAACCAGCTTTGCCGTCAAATTTGAAAAAGCGGCTACCTATTTTCCAGCATGCAATAAATAAATAAATTTGATTGCAAACCATTCACTAGTACGTGAAACCTACCAAATCAATTTTTTATCACTTAGAAGTTCTACAAACAAAAGATATGTGCGAAATAAAACCGCTAAAAAATTACATGAACACGGTGTACGTATAAATATGAAAATAAAAAGCACCCAATCTGACCGGTTGTCCTAACTCTTTCAGGTGCCTTGTTCTTTCTTCTTCATAGAGTAACTCTATATGTATAGTGTGGAGCAGATATTGTTAGCTTAACAGAAAACGCCAACTATTTAATAAATTTAATCCGAAAAATTTTCAAATGTATGTATGTATAACCGCGAAACTGTTCGCTAAAATTTATAAAACATACGTACGACTTGAATTCGATTTTCAAATTTGGAACCCATATTTTAAAAATGACATTGTTTTGTTAGATCAAATTCAAAGGCGAGCTACTAAGATTCCTCGAGAGTTACGAGTTTAACTTAGGAAGAAACGCTGCAGTATCTTAGTCTTTCAAGACTAAAACAATGCAGGCTAAGAGGTGATCTCATTGAAACGTTCTAAACTCTTAATGGCCATTACGTTTGTGAAGATACTCATATAACCAGTATATAACCGGTACGAGGAATACCAATCATCAATTAAAAGGTCACAAGGACAAAATCAACAAAACTTTTAAAAATTCGAGTAAAAATCCTCTCTGCAACTTTTTATCAAACCGAGTTACAGACAAGTGGAACTCTTAACCAAGTGAAGTCATCAGCGAAACACCAATCAACTCCTTCAAAAATGGACTAAATAATTACTTTATCTTATTAACTTCTACTTAACGATAGTTTTCGTTAAATTATTTTTTATTTTTTTTTAATTTGTTATGATAAGTATATTTAGCGTTAGTCATTTTGCACTATTCATAATACATTTAATTCCTGAATTTATGAATTACTTATTATAAAACTGATTATAAATGTATTTGATATTAGGCGTATCAGCTTGCTAATAATAAAAAACCTTTGAAAGTATATTCAGGAAGTTTATTGCACCAAAGTTTCTCCGATGAAAATATATTTTCAAAAATTGGTAGTCTTGACATAGATTTATTTGCTCAATGATAATGATATCGCTGTTGAGATTAAAATGAAAGCATACTCTTCTTCTTCTATAATGGCACAACTACCTAAATCGGGCCTTGGCCTCATGACATACAAGTTCCTTAACATTTTCATTACTTATTGTAGAAGGGTTGTTAGCCCTTTGAACCACCCTCTATGAATTGGGAGTTTACGCTACCATTTAATGATGAAACGAAATTGAAGATACTCTCGCAAAGAGCGATAATGAAGATATAAGTTGAAGACAGTCGTCATGTGGTGGTAAATCAATTAATTTATTCCAAGGAAGACTGCTCATTGTATGATGCAGAAATCTCCTTTGGGCAGATTCCGACCGTAAATTTTTTTAAAAAATGTATTACATAGATTTGCTTTAAAACTAGAGAAGTTTGAAATTTCGAATTAAATTATTTTAAATTTTATGCGGTAAATAATCATCTTCGCCCTCCCCCTCCCACCATCTTATCCTCTCCTTCTGCATTCAATATTGAATCAAGAACTAATCACTTTAAAGTTTATTGCCACCTCACCTCTAAAAATCCAGCGATACAAATTTTTTTTCTATTTTATAGACGATAATTGCTAATAGCTTTCAGTTGACGATGTAGAACAATCTACCAATCTCAATGAGATTCACTTATTTCTGATCTCAAAGATTTTTCAGTAAAATCTGGATCGTAAATCGCTTAGGCATGTCTTATTTAATGTCAAGTTATTGACCTACTATTAGGAAACTGATAATTTTTTCGGGGTCAATAATGATGATGATGATACATAACCATATTCTCAATGCAATCGCTCAAAAGAATGTCATCCAACAACATCATTTCCTTCCATATCCCATATAAAATAATTACAATTACAAATTATCCAGCCAGCCAGTACTTGCAACAGTCTTTCATATCCAACGCGATCCATCCACAAAATATTGAGCACAAATTTTAGCATTTTGCGCAAATACTCGTCCGGTTTAGAGTATACACGTGTGTAGGATAAGAGGCGGCATTTTCTCACATCATACATGCCTTCCTTTAAAACCATTCACATAATAACTTCACGTATTTTCTCAACGTCGTCGTCGTCGTCTCATGCGTCTTGTATAAAAATAAAAAACTTAAACCGTCGAATAAAACCAAGAGTCACATTTGTCAATTACCTTGTCCAAAGCATTTTTGCTTGGTACGATTGTAACGCTATAGTGCTTATACAGATCGCTTATACCAAGCGGAGAGACATCCATGTCTTAGACCATTAAATCGTATGAAGTTGTAATATCGCCTAACGGAACTTTAATTCTTAAGATTATATGCCTGGCGGCTATAAAGGAGGTACCTGCTCCAAAAGTCCGCTGGCATTCGATGCCAGATGTGTGGTGAATGAGATGCTCGTTTTTAGTGTGTCTTTGGTGTTGCGCTTTCTTCAGGTCTTCAGGTGAAGCTGTACAACCGAGGACTGTAGGGAATCCGAACTGTCTGCTCACCTTAACCAGCAGTACCTTTCTACCATCTTAAAGTTGGTGAATCTCTCATACGGAGCCAGTTTAGACCACCATCACACAAACCATAGTTGGAATCGCATCATCTACATTCTACCATACCATCTTAACAAGTGGTAAATGTCTTAGACAAATCTAACCATTATGGCTATGATACCATTCATACCTTTCGATAGTTGGTAAATGTCTTCAACGAGTCTGGACTTAATATGTCTAGCCGTATAGCTAACACCATACTAGATACTATCATAAGTTACTTCTCGATAAAAAAGGAGACATCATTGTAGCCAATTTTCGTCTCGACCTTAACTAATTTCTTATTTACTTTTAAGCTTTTTTTTTCTATGTAGTATTTACTAAATAAGAAATTAAAAAGATGTTACGTCTGATTGACTGTTTAGATAAATATTTAATCAAATCCGATACGTCCAGCCCAAAAAAAGTACTGAAAAAAAAACCAAAATGTTTTTATTCACATCGTTAATTGGCTACGGCAGTTTTTAAATTAAGTTTCGTTTTTCTACCCCACATAGAAAATTAGATCGAGATGGTTTTTTCTGTAGGTGCGTGCTGAGATCTAATTTTTTTATGGCTTAGATTTTTAGATAAAATTTATTTATATTAACTTTAAAAATTAGTAGACATAAAATTTTATCAAACTGATCTTAAAAAAGATTCGAACAAGATTAGTTTTGAGTAAAACGATATCTCATTAATGCGTTATTTTCTGATCTTATTAAGAAATTGGAGCAATGTAATGCAAAATATTAGATATATTAATAATTAGTTTCCAATCAGCTTTTTAACATTGACCCCAATGCGTTCAATAATTTTAAATCATCTTTATTCATATTTTATTAGAATCATTCGAGGCTTTTATATATGGTTTAGAGAAAGCTGAAACGTAGTGTTCGAAATTCTTAGGAGAGTCGAAAAATTTTTTCAAATATTTTTAATCGTAGCTGCCAACTAAAATCTGAATCACTTTATTTTTAAATTTGGTGATCACTTATCACTTAAAAAGATTTCGGCATCATAGGTCGAATTCAGCGATCCCCCAAGTTCTTCACGTTGCAAACTAACACGGTGGCTTAAACTTTATGATTCCAAAAACCCCTAGTCACGTATTTTTATAGATTTCCAGCATTTCATACTGTTCTGCGTTATCTTGACTTTTCCGTTCTCCTAAAACAAACCTCTCTCAACCTTATCCAGTTTGAATTTCGCTTTGTGAAATCCAGAAATCTTTCCTTTTCCAAATGCACTGTGTAAAGATTCGCTAATCGATTTGACCAACATATTAGATTTAATAATTCGAATATTTAATCCAAGTCATAGCAATCATTTTCGTCATGAAAAATCTGGCACTATGCATGAAATTGAAAACGTATGCAATTTGCCATTATTTTGTATTGGAATTAGGAATCTGTGGCTCCGTACTTGAAGCGGTTGCAAGAACCATAAATGTTGAGTTTAAAATTACCGTTTGTATTTTTCGACATCAATCACCCCATAAAACTCTAACCACTATATTACGCTATAGACCAATTATAAGTAAAACGTGTTTTTTTTACAGTAACAACTTCAATATTACTTAACCCTTTCAATCGATCTTTCACAATTTTTGAGTAAGAAAAATGTTTTTTAGTTAAACCTATTAAATCCAGTCTCACGATATTAAAAATGTGCTGAAAAAAAATTAGCCCTCTAAATTTTCAAACTAAAAGATAAATATACCACAGCAGAGTATGGTTTCAATTCACGGACCTCTGGGTTATGGGCCAAGCACGCTTCCACTGCTCCACTCTGCTCCTTGCGAGATCCTGAAAAAATTGCACTAAAAATTGTACACTATGTTGAACGGTTTACGTCCTAAATTTCCAAATTCACTATACTACAGTACGCTCAACGTGAATGTGACAAACGAAGAATTAAATTAAAGAATACAAAATCGAACTAAGAGAAAAAAATGACATTTTGTTTCATCTATTTCAATTTGCGAGCGAATAATGTAAATTATTTTTGTTAAATAGCTTTTGATCGTTATGATAAAATGATAATTTATTGCTAAACATTTTCATTAGGCATTCAGTGAACTAATTTTAGAAAATTAGCGTTACAGAAAAAAATATATCTCGTTTGGGCACGAAAGAAAGATTTCCGGATTCTACACTGTTACGTTTTATTCGTGACATTTCAGTTTCTGTTGACTAGTCTGACAAAGGTCTCAGCAGAGGGCGACACATTACGAATAATAAAGCGTAACAGTGTAGAATCCGGAAATCTTTTCTTTCAAACCAGACTTGGTTGTAAAGCTCAACAAACGAACCAATGTCAGTTGTAATATTTATAAATGTTAGTTACAAGAAGAACCAAATTATACTTTGGTCTCTAGCAAAAACGACTTTGGTTGTTCTTGTACCAAGGTACAGATATACAATACAACACTCACTCAAAGTATATGCAGGCAGCTCTTAGTAACATCAATTTTTTTCCCGTGCGTTTCACTCTTTTACTATCCCAATGGGACGAAAAGCGCTTGCAAATTATTTTAAATGCGCTTAATTTGTCGTGAGGAGGTCCTTTGAATTTATTAATATTTCAAATGCATTTTAACATTACATGTCCACTGAAGTAATCTCTCCGCCTCAGCTTTAATGGAAGCCATTTTGAAGCATACTTTCGAAGTCATTTTAAAGCGTATTTTTTTATTGAGCAAAAAGTACGCATTAAGTATAAAGCCATCTTCACGCAACGTTTAAGTCAGTCAAAACGCGTGACTATAATCTGCTCTTAAAGTGCTTTTCCCTAATATCTTTACAAGCGATCACGTGTCCTGCTATCTGTGAAAGATTTTGAGTTATGAGCCCATTTAAGAGTAGTTGGCACTGCTCATTGCCACTGCCAATATGAGAGAATAGTTAGCATGCCCACGAGGCTTTCAAAGTTGCACGGTAAACTATCCAGTACCGTTTGTCTACGAAACCTAAAAAACTTGTGAAGAAACCAGAAATCGTTTTAGCTAAAGAGAAAGAGGATGTTTTAGTAAAATAAATTGAAGAATCCGCGATAAAAGGTTTTCAAAACGTCATTTTCAAGCCTCTCCAAGTGTTGAAGAATTTTTGAAGGATCAACCTGAAAGTAAAACTCCTTTTAAAGATAATACCAGTCCTCATGCAGAACTTTCTTCAAACGTCACCCTGATATTGCTGAACGCATAAGCGAGAATGTGACTCGAGCAAGGGCATGTATATCGGAAGAAAATCTAAGAAATTGGTTCAAGGTAATTGAACAACTGGTTAAAGAAGAAGGCATAGAACATATATTGCAGCATCCGAACCGTGTAATCAAAAACAATTCAAAAACTTTGTCCGGAAAGTGGAATAGTGCTAATAGCCCTCTACTCAAATGCCACCCGCGTGGTTCAGCCAGATAATGTCGCTGCCTTCTTCCCATTAAAATGTAATTGGAAGAAAGCTATATGCAAATGGCAATTTAGCTATCTCAATGTTGATATGGCAATAAAAATGGTTACACTAATTCTTAAGACATCCATTGAAACATTTTTAAAACCTGAAATACTGATAAACGAATTCAGGTCATGTGGCCCTGTGCCATGTAACCAGGATTCGACTGATTTTTCCAAATGCTGGGGAATACCCCATAGTGAGTGAGAGCTGCTTCACAAAATAGAATGACAGCTTTAAAATTAACGCCAACGATCTCAAGGATATTTTAGGAGAAGACATTATACATTTTTTTAAAAATTCATTTAACAGATTCTGATACTACCGAGTATGAGAGTGTTTTACTGAAAATGTGAAGAGTCTTCAATCCATCTAATACCGTTCCGGAAGGAAACTCAAATCCTCAGATTCCCATGAAGGAATATGAAACTTCGCAAAAGATACCAAATAGCTGCGAGCCACATAGCAGATATATTGCAATTGCCATCAACACCTAAAAGAAAAGGGCGGACCATACCAGGGAATATCAATTTTGTAATAACTTCTGCAAGATGGGAAGCGTTATTTAAAGAGAAAATAAACTGCCAACAAGTCGGGCGTAATTTAATTATTCTTGGGACAAAGTGATGATGCGTGGAAAGTCAATATGCAGATTAGGGTGGATAGGGAAGACTAAATGAATTGGGTTTCTAGGGTGGGGCTGTTGTCAATTATTTTACACTTAACTGCGATTACGATCAGTAGCTCAAGTACATAGTATCAATTTTTCATTCGATTATTTATGCAAGTTTGGTTTGTTTTAGAGGGGGGCGAGTTGGACTTAAGGGCTAATGCTTCCCATTTTCCCCATTACTATAATATTCAAATAGTTTATTTTTCTCATACTCAGCTAGTATAGTTTTAAGACACATTTTTTGTTAATTACATAGCATAAGAGATAGTCGAGATATTAGTTTTTAAGTGTTTTTCTTTGCACCCCATACCCCACCTCACAATTGTTGGCCACCCTATAAGTCGATTATGGTGTACGCCACCCAATTTTCATGAAATATATTTTTTTTATGATAAGTAATTCCGAAGATATAATCATTTGGAAAAAAATTCGGGCGAGAAATGGTTCTTAGCCGCCCCCTTTTTTGACCCCAGTGGATAAAAAATTAAATTCTTTTCATAATTTGTCCCACAAACTTTTCTACATGTATATAAAATTTCAGCTTTGTAACTAGAACCATGGTTGAGATATTCGAATTAGTATTTTTCGGTACTAGCGCCCCCCACGCTTCCCCTTAACACCTACGCACCTCTGAGATCAGAAGCCATCTATAATCCACCTGAAAATGAACTTTATATAGGTATATTGAGGGGGTTGGGAGTTAATTCTTCGTCTTCAAACGTTTTAACCGCTCCGGGACGCTCCTTGTCTTCCATGCCGAAATCACACATTTTATAGCGCTGAAACCATTCGCGATGGTTTCTTTCACTAGTAGCACCCTCAGCACAAGTTTCAAAAATCAATCGACGCGCCTCAGCCGCAGATTTTTTTTAAGTGAAAGCAAAAAGCAAAACTTCCTGCAAATTACGCTTATTTGGCTCAAACTTTGACATATTCGCGCACAAAAAAGTATATGACGCCCATACACAAATCTAATGATGAGCAGTTGTTGACATATGCCTAAGTTTACCATGTGACGTTTCTAGTCCGCCATTGTTGATTAGCATTAACTGCTAGCGCCATCTATTGAGAACGGCGGGCTTCAATTTGTACTCCCGACATATTAATTTTAATGAAACTTTGAATATAGACACATAAATATATGGTTTCTTTTAAACACATTTCTTAACCCTATAAATCGTAACTACTGTCGAAATTAGTGATCTTACTTTATTATTCTAATAATAAAAAAATAAAAAAATTTGCTACCCTGAAATTTTGTTTTTTCGCGTTTCATGACTAAATTAGCCTAAAAATGCAAAAAAAAAAAATCCGTCCCGCCGTACGCCGTCCGCCGTACATATGGACTCATATCTCCGAGACCGTTAAAGCTAGAATGTTCGTTTTTGGGTAGTTGATTGAGCAAGTGAGCTCCAATTTCTAAATTTTGGGGAGTGTCAGGTGGAAGGGGGAGACGGGGAGAGGGAAAGAGTCAAAAATTTCACTTGTTAATTTTTCCACCAGGAATGCAGATAGGAAGCTTAAAATCAGCAAAGATATGGAGAGGGATGTGGGACAAACTACAAAAATAATTTTTTTTCTTATCCATTGGCGTCCGAAAAGGGGGGGGGGGCTAAAAACAAATTGTCGGCCGAAATGTTCAAATGATTACATCTTCGAAACTACTTACCACAAAAAATTCATATTTTGGGACCATTAAGGCGGCATATAGCTCCACCAGAATCAGCTTAGAGAGAGGCTAATTATTGTAAGGGGAGGGTCAGGGGGGTGTAAATAAAATCACTTAAAAATGAATATCTCAACTATCTCTTAAGCTATCTAATTGAAACTTAAAAAATATATTAACTTATACTAGAAAAATATGAAAAAAATATAACATGTTGAAATAAAAGTAGTGAGGGGAAATGGGGAGCATTTCAAAAATGGCGCACTTTTCAAAATTACAAATCGTTATATCTCAAAATTGAGTACATATATTAAATTGAAAATATGTTAGATTGTAGAACTAAATAACTATTAATTCTGGTAAAAATTTTAAGTTGGGAGGTGCAAGGGGAGAAAGGTGGCAAGCAGAAATGTCCAAAATTCTTAGTAATTTTTTTAGGGCTCTGGTGAAAGATACAAAGTTTAAATTTTGCATTTGGATACATTTATTTTATATATAGGTACATAGAAAAAAAAATAATAATTTGTTCCACAATTGTTATAAGCCGACCCCACAGTCTAACGTGCACAAGGTGTTTCATGTGCATTGAAAAAAAAACATAAACTGAAAAATTTTGAATGAAATCTTAAGGTAGGAACTTGAAAATTTGCAAAATGTATTTAAAAATAATCCTTAAATATATGACTATATGATATAAATGAATATTAACTGGTCGAATATCTTTAAAACTTCTACCCCCTCCCATACAAAATTATTTTTTCGACCATTTTCAAGAAATCAATTATCACCTAACTATTAAAAGCCATCAATTTAAAATTTTGCATAACAACTTCTAAAAATAGTTGAAACAAAATTGTCTCAAAACTTTTGAAATCGCGCATGCCCTTCTACCACCTCCCATACAAAAGTATGATTTCGACCAATTTCATTAAATCAACTAATAACAAACAAATTAAAAATTACGGGCACCTTACAAGAGAAATGAAATAAAATTGCATCACAAATTTTCCCTTACCATTACCCGCTCTACCCCCTCCCATACATATGTTCGGTTTCGTGAATGTAGAATACACCGAATTTTATGAAAATTCTATGCAATTTCGTTTATGAAACACATTCTATACAGAGAATATTGGTCATGATTCAAGCAATCAATTAAGAAGCTATTAACATCCACCCACCCTTACTATCACCCCTCCGCTCCCCTCATAAAAACCCAAACTTGCATAATCGAATGAAATATTGTTAAATTAATAACAGCCCTACCCAAGAATTCTTTTTCACTTAGTCTCCCAAACCACTCTAACCTGCATATTGACTTTTCATGCATCCGCAACTTGTCCCAAAAATAATAAAGTTTCACCCGACTTGTTGGCAGTTGATTTTCAGATATAGCTATAAACATTGTATAATTAACATCTCTCAAATTTCAGACCAGTGATGTTCAAGCAAATCAAAAAAATTTTGTAAAGTTTGCATTTGTATCACATGTATGGTGGTAGAAGCAGTGAAGCTAATCACTTAAATTTTTCCGATCTTAGTAACAATGCTAATTAAGTATTTAGTACACAATTTGAGCTCAATAAATGTTATACGTACTGAGAATATTTAGTTTTTCATGAAAAAGTGCTGTTTATATGGAAGGTGCTGAAAGGTGCATACCGAAGATCGGATTCATGATAAGAATTTGTACATAATTTAAATATATTCTAAGTTTTAAACTATTTGCGCTAGAGATCACATGGACAGACTTCCGGTTTTGAGATTGTTGAGTGATAATATTAACATCCGTGTTATCAATTTTTTTCTCTGATCCCTTTTTTTTGCTTAACAAACCTTAGAGCAAAATATTAATACTCTCAGGTTTGATCTAATAACCGACTGTTATTACATAAATGATATTTTTGTAAGAGAAATGCATTATTGAGATTCTAAAAAGGCTTTCTTTTGTCATCTGTACTTTGAAAATGTGATATAGAAACGAATAAAGTGAATAGGGTGAAGTTCATATGCATATATATTATTTTTTTTTATGGCATTTTGTTTTCATCTTTATTAACGAAGCTCTAATAAAATAATTTCTATTCCCTTCACGTTGCTGTGCGAGCCTTATTTCTTAGCGTTACTAACGTGGGATCAAACATTATACATACTATCAGATTTCATTTAGAATACCTATAAACATAAAAATGCTAATCAACTAATCAAATAAAATCATTTCAAATTTGCATGTCTGAACATAGTTTTGCTAAATGGCCACTTCTTTCTTTTTTCTACAAAACTCAAAAAGTAACTAACAATTATGTTAAATAATGTAAATTGTGTAATTAATAAACTGTGACAAATTATTTAATTAATTTTAAATTATGGATCCGACTAAAGTAGATCTTTGAATTTCTTCCTCTCCGTCTTTTTAGAAAAAAAAAGCACATACGCACAAAACGGCAACCAAAATTGGGACAATCTTATTAATTATCTTTTTCCAGAATCATTATCAGAAACTAAAAATTAACCGATATAAGTAAACAAAATATGATAGTTCTGTTTTATGTTTTTATCGAAAAAAAAAACTGCCATTGATTTATGCTTTTTCGGAAAGTAGCTATTCAATTTCTTTCAATAGATTCGTAAATTTGATATAACTTTTTTCCGCGTTAAAAAAAATGTAAATATTTAAATATTCTTTTGATGATGGTGTTAACAAAATAAATTGATTTGGTAATAAAGTTGTTATTTAGTGTTAAAATTGTCAATATAATAACAAGTGTATCGCGTTTAGGTTTTTTTTAATTAATTAGTAGGTAACCTGTTCTTTTTTATTAGAGTTTAAATTTGTTTAGGCGTATTGTTTCTTCAAAGGCTTGAAAAAATATATTGCAGTACTATTACTTTATTATTCTAATAATAAAGTATTGTGATCGACACAAAAAAAAAAAAACTTTGCTACCCTGAAATTTTTTTTTTTCGCGTTTCATGACTAAATTAGCCTAAAAATGCAAAAAAAAATCCGTCTGTCTGTACGCCGTCCGCCGTACGCCGTCCGCCGTACGCCGACGTGTACGCTCAGCGCACATTAACACCCAAACCCTTCAAGATAGAAAGTTCATTTTTGGAGGGATTGTAGATAGTTGCGGATCTCAGGCGGATACCCATTTTGGGGGGTGTACGAGTTCAGGGTGAGGCAGGGGGAGCGCTTAAACCGAAAAATACGAGTTCAAATATCTCAACCATGGTTACAGCTAGGAAACTAAAACTGAACATACATATAGAGAGATTTGTGGGACAACTTTAAAAAATAATTTTTTTTTTATCCATTGGGGTGCGAAAAGGGGGGGCTAAAAACCAATTGTTGGCCGAATTTTTTTTCAAATGATTATATTTTCGAAACTACTTCCCATAAAAAATTGATATTTTGAGGCCATTAAGACGGCATACGGATGTGCTAGAATCAGTTTAGATAGAAGCTAATTATTGTAAGGGGAAGGGTCAGGAGGGCTGCAAAGAAAAACACTTAAAAATTAATATCTCGACTATCTCTTAAGCTATGTAATTGAAACTTGAAACGTGTACTAAGCTTTATTAGCATAATATGAAAAAAATACAACATGTGGACATAATAGTAGGGGGGGGAAATGGGGGGCATTTAAAAAATGGCGCACTTTCCAAAACTACAAATCACCAAAACTCAAAATTGAATACAGATATCAAATCAAAAATTTGTCAGATTGTAGAGCTATATAGTCTTTAATTTTGGTAAAAAATTTAAGCTGGGGGGTGTAAGAGGAGGGAGGTGGAAAGCGAAAATGTTGAAAATTTTGAGTGATTTTTTTATGGGTCTCGTAAAAGATACAAAGTTTAAATTTTGCACGTCGACAAACCTATTTAATGTACACAGAAAAAAAATAATAATTTGTTCCAAAATTTTTATGCACCGAAGTGGAGGTCTAACGTGCACAAAGTGTTTCATGTGCAATGAAAAAAACACATAAGCTGAAAATTTTTGAATGAAATTTTTAGGTAGAAACTTGAAAATTTGCGAAATGCATTAAAAAAAAATTTATAAGAGTATTAAATATTAACCGGTTGAATATCTTTAAAACTTCTACCCCGTCCCATACAAAATTATTTTTTTGACCATTTTTAAGAAATCAATTGTCACCTAACTATTAGATGGTATCAATTTGAAATTTTGCACAAGAACTTACAAAAATGGTTGAAATAAAATTACGTTAAAAGTTTTGAGATCACACTTGCCCTTCTACCCCCTCCCACACAAAAGTATGATTTCGACCAATTTCATTAAATCAACTATTAACTAACAAATTAAAAGCTACAAACTTGAAATTTTGTACAAGCACCTTGCAAAAGAAACGAAATAAAACTGCATCACAAATTTTACGATTCCTCTACCTCCTCTACCCCCTCCCATACAAATGTTTGGTTTCGTGAATTTAAAATACACCGAATCCAATGAAAATTCTATGCAACTTCGTCTATGAAACTGACATTCTATACAAAGAATATTGGATTTGGTTCAAGCAATCACTTAAAAAACTATTTACATCCACCCACCCTTACTATCACCCTCCCCCCTCCCTTCATGAAAACTCAAACTTGTATAAATAGAGGAATGAAATATGGAGCGTTTCCGGAAAGTGTTAAATTGAGAACTGCCCTGCTCAAGAAGCTCCTTTCACTTAATTTTCCCTAACCACTCTAACCTGCATATTGACTTTCTACGCATGCGCATTTTGTCCCAAAAATAATAAAGTTTCGCCCGACTTGTTGGCAGTTTATTTTATATCTTAGAAGAGATAAGAATAAAAGAAAATTATTTTTTTTAGATTAAAAGTTGTAAAGTTTTCCAGTTAAGCTATTGACTGATAAAACAGAATAATATCTAATTCGGATAACTTTTAAATATTTGCATTTTAAAATTTTTCCTTCTCTCTTCAGTGACCGCGTCCTCCAGTTTGAGAATCTTAGATCCTTCAACCGCTTCCGTGGTTTTGCAACTGGTTTTTGTCCATTGACTTTCCCCTTTAGTGAGCACTCGAAATTTTTCCGTCATCCTTCCGCCCCACAAGATCATCCCATTGTAGCTTCTTGAATTTTATGGGAGTTGAGACTTCTGAATTGTCGAAGATGGCATACAATTCTATATTGTATCGCATTCTCTAGATCGAGTCTTCCCTAACAGGTCCTAGGATTCTTCTGAAGACCTTTCTTTTAAAGGCGTTAAGTAATTCATTATGAAATGATTAAGAGAAACTTCGTTAATCGTGGAATTTTCTACATCAAATTTTGAATAGATTTCTAGGAGTCCAAAAATAAAATTTCTGAATGATCTTTTGCCAGTTTGGGTTTGTGTAGCGACGATTACTTGAGTAAACGTCAACGCAAAAGGTTGGATGTGATCTCGAAATTTCGAGTACCTCTATAATGAGACCGCTATAGTTTTTGAATGGGATTGCTCTTAGAAAACAAAACTAAATACAATTCAACCAAAAATAAAATTCATCTTTGTTTTAAATTTTAAATTATAATCATTTCCATTGAAAACTTGAAATATCTATTCTTGAATAAAAAATGTATTCTCAATTAAACAATAAGTTACCATATTTAAAGTAAATTTACATCTTAAAATTGATTATGCTATAAAAATGCCAGTAAACTAGACGATATCAATTAATTCAATAATTTTATTATGCCGATAATTTAACCTGTATCTGGTAATCGCTTAATATTTTAAAACAAAAACTGAATGGAAAGTTCATTCAATTTTACGAAAAACTATTCAAGAGGAATATTTGGTCCCCATTTTTTAATATTTTCTTCCGAATTATTAAATATTTTTATGCATGTATAATGGGAAAACCCGTTTTTTTTTATTAAATGCAAAAAATTAAAGCTCTAACAAGATACTATTACAAAAAAAACCACCTTTTAGTAATAAAAGGCATATCGATTTTTTCAGCTCGAATGGCTGCAATCATTAGTGAATGTGATCTGCATCACGATTTTTTTATTATCAGAAAATATATATTTTCAAAATCGATGAAGTTAGAGATTTACTATTAAATATAAAGCACAATTTATATGTCACGGTAGCTTGCTTCTATACAACATCGTATTATGGCGCGATCGTTAAGATTTGCGCTTTTGTTGCCAATTAAGCAAATGTTAAGCCATTCGCGAAATATTTAAGATATTTTCGAACAAATATTTGCATTTCATGAGAAATGCATATTTTTTCAACTCGACATTTATGACCGAACCCATAACTCATTTATGAAATGTCAGTAAGTTAATTAGAGTTTTTTTATTATGCTTGTTCAAACATGTATAAATTAGAATGACTTTATTTTCATTAAAAAAATATATTTGTTTTGATACATGTTGATAACATTTTCGCCATCAAATCGGGCGGAACCTTAACATTCTTGGGACAAGTTTATGATGCGCGGGAATTTAGTATACAAATTAGAGAGGTGATAGGGAAGATTAAGTAAATTACAATCATTTAACACTTATATGCGATTACGATCAACGGCTCCAGTACATACATTGGGATAAAAAAGTAAGGCACTTTGTAATTAAAAATAGCCTGAGGAATGATAATTCAAAAAAAAAATTTTTTTTTTAACTCATAGACCTATTGTCACCAGTTATGATGCGCTCTATGAATGTGGGATCAGTATTCGCACGATCAAGCATGTCCAAAATAACCTGTTCACGGTACTTTTTTTTAAAGAAAATTCAACTTTATTGGAAAGGGTCGAGAAAGGACGCGTTTCACGGCCAGAGCATCCACAAAAATCGAACGAACGAACTTGCGAGAGATATTGAGCTCTCCTGCTATTTCCCTAATACAGGCATGAGGATTTTCGAGCACCATTTCCTTCACTTTTTGAATGTTGTCGTCATTTGAAGAGGTCATCCAGAACTAGGCATGTCTTCAACGATTTCTCGACTGTCCTTAAAGGCATTGAACTACTCGAAGGCTCGTGTTTTTAATATTACAGAATCACCATAAGCCTATTCCAACATTCGCAATGATTCCGCACACGAAATTTGGTTTGAAACACAAAATTTGAGACAAACTCTTTGTTCCATTTTTTATCTATTGTATAAATCGCCGTGGACTACTGAGGTGTACCCATTCAACCAGCTGCTATAAACAAACTGATTAACAGACCGCGCTAATGTTTGAGATAATAATTAAGGACTGTCCTACCTGTTTAGCATTGAAAATTGAAAAATCATTTCCCAGACTCATTTTAATTACAAAGTGCCCTTACTTTTTTGTCACAATGTATAATCAATACTTCATTCGTTTATTTTTACAAGTTTTCGTTTGGTTGGAAGAGGGATAGAAACGACGGGATATCAATAATTTTTTATTGACTGAATCAAGTTGAAAATTCTCTATATAGAATATTGCATGGAATTCCTATGAAATTCGTGTATTTTATATTCACGAAACCAAGAATTTGTAAAGAAAGGAAGTAGAAGAGGTGAGGGAATCGTAAAATTTGTGATGCAGTTTTATTCTGTTTCAAAATTTCAAGTTCTCAGCTTTTAATTTGTTGGCTATTAGTTGACTTATTGAAATTGGTCGAAATCATACTTTTGTATGGGAAGAGGTAAAAGGGTAAAGAAGAATTTGAATTTTATTTTATTTACGGCGTAACATACAGACTGATGAACTTTTTTTGCATTTTTAGGCAGGGCAGCTAGTTTTTTTTTTTTTTTGGGGTGTCGACCACAAAATGAATAAAATATATTATTTTACAGAAATTGACATGAATGGGTTAATGTTAAGCGATTCTAACAAAAATGTGATAATCCATAAAAAAAATTTAAGGTAAATGTGATATTTTATTAAAATGGATCATGATTTGGCAAGTGACAATAAATAAATACAGGAGAATCTCGATGAAAAAACCGATTTAAAAACAGCTTAGTTTATATTCTCAAAATTAGATTAATATTTTCGAAGCATTCCCGAACTATCAATAATAATCCTCACTAATTTTATAATTTTAAAGAAATATTTGTTAATTATTAATTTTTTGAGCAAAAACAAAAGAATCAGAGAGAAATTGAGATCAATCGAGTAAACCTGATCTGTGCAATTTATATAATTTTGATCTATGTATCTGAAAGAGCGGGAAATCCCCAATAGCCAGGCGATTATATTTCTCTAAAAGTTTTTATTTTCAATAAATTAACATCGAACCGCATGACTGTTAGAGAATTCGGTCGCGCCAACTTGTAATATATTCAGATTCTATCTGCAGTTTAAGAATCCCGAATCCCTCCTATAAACGTTTTCTAATATAAATCAATCATATTAGAAAAACTTTTATGGTAACTGGGGAAGTACCCAAGTTACCATAAAAGTTTTTCTAATTTTCTAATTAAAAAAATTATTTTATATGAAATTGAATAAGATCACACATTCATTTAGAATGAAAACTTTGTAATATAGTATCATTTGAAATTGGTACTAAAATAATAATAAGATCACTGTTTTTACTTTATAGATTTCAATATGCAATCAAATCAAAGAACGGCGCGCTAACTTATTAATTTTCTAATTCACAATTAAATGGTTAAATAATTTGCTTGACAGTAGCTCAAAGAAACTTGCCACTTGCTTTTTCAACAGCAGAAAATAACTATTAAAGTAATAGATTAAAATGATGTGGTCGAGAAAACTGTGAGAACCGAGTCGACTCGCCTTTGCACAAAATTCTATGTACAATTTGATATGTAATTTATTCAACGAAAATTCTTTAATATGGATCTATTTAATATGGTTCTGTTGATAAGGATTTTATGGTTGCAGAGAACAGATTACTGAATTTAATAATATAAATACCAACAAGATTTTTTTCTTGTAATACTAATTATGAACTTCCAATTTTTTTCTAAATAATTTTATATGGTTTTCGTGTATTTTTTATACGAAAGGTAATAAAAGGGGATGAGGGAAGAAGCTAATAGGGTACGGGTATTATTATGAGAATTATCTTTGTATAGATTTTCATATTTATGCAGTTAATGGTTTCAAAAATATGACTTTTATATTGAGGATGGTAGGAGGAGGGAGTGAATTTAATCAACTTACTAAAAAGACATTATAAGGCCAAGGCTGCAATGTAGAAAATTTCAAGAGTAGCTATGCATGTCGTAAAACCAATTCGAAGTTCATACAACTTTTGGGTACTTAATGATAAACACATTCAGTAATATGTATTATAATACATCCCAATGGAAATTGTAATATTTACCACACCGATGTACATTACGTGACACATATGCTGGCTACTTTCTAAAAGAAAACATCGATAAGCTTAGCACGTCGATGTCATAAGAGAGATTGTGAACTCACAAATTTCTGAAAACATTGGTATAAGAACTAATGGGATTACCATCGATGACTTCGTCGATTCTTGGTAATCAATGTTTTCAGTAATGCTTTACCACTTATCAAATAACTATTGATCACCTTTTATTTTATACATGATTTTTTTTAAATGATCAAAAATGTTTCCATTAATGGAAAATTTTAAATATTTTGATTTACTTTCCCAATTCACCGGGATTTTCAAAAGTCTACAAATCGATTTAATAAGGGAAATAAATCAATGATTTCTTATTTCTTAAGAGAAATAAATTAATTGTTTCTTATGTTTAATCGAGTTGAACATCCTTGAAATATCTGGTTTCCTAATATATAAGATTGCAACCAAAAACCTGAAATGCTTAAAAGACCCAAGAAATAAACCATAAACTTTTTGTAACCACGAAAATTTCCTGAAACTTGAAAATGAGAAAATGAAGATATTTTCTTAATTTGTTATGAACGCAAGTCGCCTTGCGTTTGCACAACATCAATTTTACTTTATTATTTTAATAATAAAGTATTGTGATCGACTTGGAAAAAAAAACAATTGGCTACCCAGAAATTTTGTTTTTTCGCGATTCATGACTAAAATAGCCTAGAAATGCAAGAAAAAATCCGTCTGTCTGTGTGCAGTACGCCGTATACACTCAGCGCACATTATCTCCCAAACCCTTCAAGATATAAAGTTCATTTTTGGAGGGATTGTAGATAGTTGCGGATCTCAGGTGGTCACCCAATTTGGTGGTTGTACAGGTACAGGGGGAGGCGGGGGAGCACTTAAGCCGAAAACTAAGAATTCAAATATCTCAACCGTGGTTTCAGCTAGGAAACTGAAAATCGCCATACATATAAAGGGGTTTGTCGGACAAATTTTAAAAATATTAGGACCTTGAATAAGTTCTCGCTGTTTCTTCAAAGATGGCAATAGCAGTACTTCGTTCGTGGAATTTCGAATGGTAACACACATGCAAGGCAGTAGTGTATCTAACCATAAATTTCAGTGTATGGTAGTTCACTTTAGAGTAAACAAAGTAATTTTTTCTTAGTTCTGAAAATGTGTACTTTTGTGCCAAATAAAGTATATTTGCGGGGAATTTTATTGCACTACTTTATTAAAAAGAAATATGCAGCTGAAGCACATAGAATTCTTGTTGAGACTTATGCTGAAAATGCTTTGTCGGATACGACATGCAGAGACTGGTTTCGACGCTTCAAAAACTTGAGGATAAAGAACGTTCTGGCGCACCGAAAAAATTTAAAAACGAAAAGTTGGAGGAATTACCGAATGTGACTATCAGGGGGCAGCGCTATCGACTTCAATTGATGCGTTTAAGTCGAGCCTTAAAAGAAAAACCGCCGCTATACGAGCAGAGACATGACAAAGTGATTTTGCTACATGACAACGCTCGGCCTCATGTTGCGAAACCAGTGAAAACCTACCTGGAAACGCTTCAATGGCAAGTTCTACCCCACCCGCCGTATTCACCTGACATAGCCACTTCTGATTATCACTTATTCCGTTCGATGGCACATGGCCTAGCTGACCAGCGCTTTAATTCTTATGAAGAAGCTAAAAAATGGATCGGTTCTTGGATAACCTCAAAAGACATGTCGTTTTTCCGACGCGGAATTCATATACTGCCAGAAAGATGGGAGAAAATGGTCGCTAGTGATGGGCAATACTTTGAACGAAATGTTTTTGTTCCTTATAATTTAAATAAAGCTTTTATTTTGAAAAAAACAGCGAGAACTTATTCGAGGTCCTAATAATTTAATATTTTTATCCATTGGAGTCCGAAAAAGGGGGGGGCTAAAAACAAATTGTCTGCCAAATTTTTTTTTCAAATGATTATATCATCGAAATTACTTACAAAAAGTTCATATTTTGGGATCTTTTAGGTGGTATACAGATTAACCAGAATCAGCTTTAAAAGTTGCTAATTGTTGGACCCTCCCGTCAGAGGGGGTGCAAAGAAAAACACTTAAAAATTAATATCTCAACTATATCTTAAGCTACGTAATTGAGACTTAAATCATATATTTAGCTATACTAGGGAATTATGAAAAAAATATAATTCGACAAGAAAATAGTGGGGGAAAATGGAGATCATTTCATATTCTAATATTTCAAACCGATATATCTCAAAACTGAGTACAGATATCAAATTGAAATTTTATCAGATTGTAGAATTGCACAATCTTTAATTTTAGTAAGACTTTGAATTTGGGAGATGTGAAGGGAGGGAGGTGGTAAGCAAAAATGTCGAAAATTTTGAGTAATTCTCTTAGGGCTCTGGTGAAAGATACAAAGTTTAAATTTTGTATGTCGATACATCTATTTGATATACATAGAAAAAATATAATAATTTGTTCCATAATTATTATGCACCGAAGTGAGGGTCTAACGTACACAAGGTGTTTCATTTGCAACGAAAAAATATATAAATTGAAAATTTTTGAATGAGATTTTCAGGTACAGACTCACAGACTACATTACTTTCTAAAGTATGAAACATTAACCAGTTGAATATCTTCAAAACTTCTATCCCCTCCCATACAAAATTATTTTTTCGACCATTTCTAAAAAAGCAATCATCACCTAACTATTAAAAGCTATCAATTTTAAATTTTGCACAGAAATTTTTGAAAATAGTAGAAACAAAACTGCGCCAAAAGTTTTGAGATCGCGTTTGCCCTTCTACCCCATCCCATACAAAAGTATGATTTCGACCAATTTCAATAAATCAACAACTAACCAACAAATTGAAAGCTAAGAACTTTAAATTTTGTACGAGCACCTTACAAGACATTAAATAAGACTGCACTAACAATTTTGCGATTCCCTTATTCCTCTCCCCCCTCCCATACAATGATTAGTTTCGTGAATGTAAAATACACCAAATTTTATGAAAATTTTATGCAACTTCGTCTATGAAACTGTCATTCTATACAGAGCATATTGAACGTGATTCAAACAATCAATTAAAAATTTATTAACATCCACTTACCCTTACTATCACCTCTCACCCCTTCCCTCATAAAAACTCAAACTTGCATGAATAAAAGAATGAAATTTTGATTATGTGCACTGGAACTATTGATCGTTTCCGCAACTAAGCGTTAAATTAACAACAGCCCTTTCACTTAGTCCTCCCTAACCACTCTAACCAGCATATTGACTTTCCATGCATTCGCAACTTGTCCCAAGAATAATAAAGCTTCGTCCGACTGTTGATAAGGATTTTATGGTTGCAGGAAAAAAATTACTTATTAATAATATATAAACAGATTTTTTTTCTCGTAATATAGCTCTATTGCTGTGCTCTGCACATTTTGTTTATAGATTTTTTTTATTAAGATCCCATTTATACAAATTTCGATGTTACCCTTATTCTTAAGTAATACATCTATCTTTTACCAAAAATATTAATTATGTACAACATCTTAGCCCTTATTAAAATTATGAAATGTAAATATTGGGAGACTTACAAACTCTTTTAGTATTTTTCAAATAAATTCATCTGCATTTTTTCACAAACATAATTATTCCAAATATTGTCCATTCTTTTGTTGACCTTTCACCACCTTTCTGGTAGTACCATGATTCCATTCTCGTAGAACATCGCCGACAAGTGATTTTCGCATTCATTTTTTGAATTTAGTTTTTTTCCCATTGGGAGTTTTTAAGAGACCGGAATCAATGGTAGATAGAACACGTTCTCATAGACAAAAGGGCAGCCCCCAGCATATAAGAACCTTCAAAGGTGCTAACTGACCACAAATTGGCAAGACCACATTCCGATGTCGAATAGCAAACAGCGGACCTGCAAAACACCAACCGAGACTTAAATTCGATATCGAGAAAC
This sequence comes from Chorisops tibialis, assembly GCA_963669355.1. Classification (NCBI taxonomy): domain Eukaryota; kingdom Metazoa; phylum Arthropoda; class Insecta; order Diptera; family Stratiomyidae; genus Chorisops; species Chorisops tibialis. The sequence goes on along the minus strand of OY770263.1, from coordinate 160,356,899 downwards.
TGAAGGATGAGTCCATCGCAGCCGCATACACATCAGCTTTAGAGAGACATTTTTACCAAATATTCAACCACCACGAAATGTCAATAGAGCAGTTATAGCTCTCCATCAAAAATGGTATTAAGTCCGTCGCAGAGGAGGTGATACATTTCCCATTAGATTTATTTTTAAGTAGCTTCAAATCTTCTTATTTATAAATAACTTCAAATCTTCTTGTGTTTGGTCTCATTGTCGTTTTGGGAAAATTCGAATTTGCAATGTGTTAAAAATTATTAAAAAAAATTCTCGCCCGCCGGAGTATCAAGCGAGTTTTTCCACTAAACCACCGATTCCGACGAAATTATCTCGGCATAACTTAGTAATCTACTTAATGTGAGTCACGTGGCTGCAAATATATGCACAGTTTTTCCTTATTATATAGATTTAACTATCTAGCGAGTTAATAATTTTTAAGTGTTTTTTTAACCCTTCTTGACCCTCCCTCTTAAAATAATTAGCCACACTCAACGTTGGTTATGGTTAATCTGTACGTCATCTAGAAGTCCTAAAATATTATTTCTTTAAAGTAAGTAATTTCGAAGATATAATCATTTGAAAAAAAATTCGACCGGCAATTTGTGTCCCCCTTTTTTGGACCCCAATGGATAAAAAACTTAAATATTTTTAGGGTTTTGTCCCACAACCGTATGTTGATTTTCAGATTTCTAGGTAAAACAATGGTTGAGATATTCGAGCTCTTAGTTTTCGGTTCCAACTTCACCCTTAACCCCTAATGGTCCGTATGAGATCCACCCATCTACAATCCACCGAAAAATGAACTTTCTATCTTGAAGGATTTGGAAGTTAATCTGCGTACACGTACGGCAGACGACGTATAGAGAGACGGATTTTTTTTTTGCATTTTACTTTATTATTCTAATAGTAATCAAGTATTATGATCGACAAAGAAGAAAAATCGCTACTCTGAAATTTTATTTTTTTCAGGCTTCAGGACTAAATTAGCCTAAATAGGCAAAAAACATAATAGAATTATGATTGGACATAAAGCCATGTTAATCAACAAACCTATAAATGTTAACAATTCCTAGATGTACCGCTTTGTGATCAAAATTTATAAGAACTCTATCTGTTTCATTGTCTTAAAAAGTATACTTATCTAAATATCTATTCATACTTATTTATGACTACCTCCAACCGCCAAAAAAAAAGTCTAGATAACCCATAAAAATGCGTCTAAAGAATTTGATTATAACACTATTAGACATTTGGTTAAAGTTGCAATTTTACTACTTACCACACGCCATGGCGTTTATTTTAATTAAAAAATAAAAATAAAATCTACAAAAAAATTATGATTATAAAATAAACATCTCTTCAGTCTATACATAGCTTCGATAAAATTTCAGTCAAAGAAATGTTGACTCCATCATTTGAATTAGAGGCATATTGAAAACGTGTAATATTTAATTCTTTTGTAAGTCATTGTAACAAAAAATTATTCATAGGTGCATTTTTTTCGCGAATTGGTTGAAACATTTTCTAGGCTTAAGTGAAGGAAGAGATTTAGGTATTTTAGTTAAAATTAACTTACATGGCTATCCTTTAGTGATTTTTGTTAGAATCGAATTTCTTTTGTTATTCATATTTCGGTGGGTTTTCCACACCCTGGGCTAAACAAAATGAGTTCGATTGCTAATGCAAAGTGGCTGGTCTGAAAATAAATGTGCGCATTTGCTGTTTTGTTCAACTACTTGTACATAGTTTGTCCTCAACAAACAAGATATGGATGAGGTGTATAATTTTTGTCATCCCTGAGATGAAACTGATGAGGACTGCATTACCAGACAATCCCACTGGAGTTCAAACTTCAAGACCACTATCATTTAAAACTGTTCCCGTCTGTATCTCCCTACTAACCTCTCCATTTCAAATTGTTTACACGCTAAGAATTCAGTCGTGAATATACTATATATTATATATATATTATAAGTTTGCTATCAAGTTTGTAACGCTAAGAAATAAGGCTCGTAGAAAAAATGAATGAAACAGAAGTTAATATTATCACTCAAAAATGTCAAAACCGTCCGTCTGTCCATCTGTTCGCTCTCTAGCTTGATAACGCGTTGAGCAAAGTAGTTCAAATTTTGTACACGTCATTTTTGGCGAAAAACTAAGGTCAAGTTCGTGAACATGTAAAATGACACATTTTCAATAATTTTCTTGGAAACTATTAGAGCTAATAATTTCAAATTTTTAACATGACATTTACATCACAAATTCAAATCCTCCTTCCACTACCTCTTATACAAACAGCACTTTTTCATAAAACACGATAAACCAATTTTCTCAATACGTATGTATACCATTCGTCGAGTTCATATTTTGTACTAAATACTTCATTAACATTATTATTAATATAAGCAAAAAAAATTAATAATAATAACTGATTCGCTTTACTCCTTCTACTCCCTCCCATATAATGTGATATATTTTCAAAATTTTACAATAAAATTCTTGAAAAATATGAATGTTACTGGTCTGAAATTTGAGGTCAAAGTCAATTGCATAATGTTAATAGTTATAACTGAAAAAACCACTAAGAATCCGACACCCCTTCCTCCACCTCCCATACAAACTGCACATTAAATGTAATACACTAATTTCCTAAGTGCCTAATTAATTTTTGAAGATTTAATTTTGTAAAAATATTTTTGTAGCTACTCTATCATGATGTGAAAAAATTATGTCAATGCTATCACCCCTTCTACCACTCCCCATACAAAATTTGTTAAGATTGCAAAAATTTCTATTTCATCTAGAGAATCTCATGATTGGAATTTACGCGCAACCGTAGACCTGTTATATTTTTTTAACGTTTACCAAGAAACTGCAAACTTTCGTGAGCAAATGCCTCCGACTCATTTAAGGTTATTTTGACAAAACGTCATCTCCAACGACGAGCTTTAAAGTTTAACTGGAAAGACTAAGAAGGGTATTAAGATTGCAAGAAAAAAGTGGCAGTAGATCGGCCATGCTTTTAGGAGGCCAGAGAAAAGCATACTCCAACAAGATCTAGATTATTATCTTGGAAATGAGTAGTTGAAAGGGAAGTCAAACCGAAAATTCATTGATTGCGGAAACAAATTGTTGGGATCAGTCTACTAAACGCAGCTTCAAACAAAGCATGAAATGAAAAATTGTTACTTGATGTCAATAGTGAGCGCGATGCTGCTTAGTCGTAAGCCGTAATGTGAGAATAAGTAAGAGAAAGTTATTCCAATTAACACGCTTAAAAATTTTATTTTTGTTAAACTGATTTATGAATCTAAATGATCAATTTCATTTAGAAAAGCAATTTCGAAAACTACAATACTTAAATAAGAAACAATATTTAATCCTAATCATAAATGCGTGATGAAATTATCATCGAAAAAACATGTTCGTGTCACTTGAATCGATAAACCGAATATTTTATTAAAAAATCCATTAAAATAGTTACGAAACAATGACCACTTCAAAAACCATTATAATCGAAATTTTAAAATAAAATTTCACGTCTCGATAAAAATCTTGACTATGTTAAAAGTACCTTTAATATTTTTATTATGAAACGATTTATCTTCACTTAGCTTCGTATAGAAAACCACTATGAATGCTAGTGTGTATAAATAGGTGGTGTAGTACCTTATAAATATCCAAGAGCAAGATTTTTACTAACATGTTCATGTAATTTTTAGTCAAGTCCGTTAAAACAGTCCGTCAATCACAAATTTTCTACACGCAGTACCGTCATAACTATAATTTAAAAGGTCTTAGATAGATTGTTACTAGCATTTTTTTTTTCGAAAGCCCTCTGACGAGTTTACCTTTTTTTTCCGCAATATATTTAGTTGCTCATCCGAATAAAAATTTATTGAACACATGTGAAATTTCAGCAAAAAAAAAACTATTGCAAAAAAAATTATATCCCACATCAATTTCAATGTCAAAATGAAGATCAAAAGAGAAAATTTTCACCTGATCTTAAGTAGAATGCTCTGACTAAAATAAAGAAGAATATAAAATTAATTAAGGTGGCGGGCGGTGATTGAAGGAATTTTTATGAATTTTGACGGCTAGATATTCTGTTAAGATGAACCTATTGATTCCGATCGTATAAGCTCATCGGGTTAATTGAATTTTGTTCTATGATCGATTTTTACTTACACAATTTTTTTTTTCTTTAAAAATAAATCAATTGTAATAATGATTTTCTATGATATATTCGTGGGAGTCAATGTTTCATTAAACCGCTTTTGTAGTTATTCGAAAAAAAAATAAAGAAAGAGAAAGGTATGTTGCAAAAGATCAAATTTAGAGTGGATTTTTATTTGAATATAAAATTTTATTCATTTCATTTTTCAAAGATTTATAACTTGTAGAATTTCATTCCTGTATGATTTCAAGATGACACAAAACATGACCATACAGCTAGATATTTCATCATTTCAACCTAATTACGCTACCAGCAGTATTACAGCTTCCAAATTCAACTTTTTGAACTTTGCCAATCGCTAAGAAATGACCTGAACCCTGAGCTTCATTAATATATCTGTCGATTTATCTTCGAATCTGGTTTTTAATTTTGGTAAAAGATAATAATTTCGGAGGCCGGTATTCATTTGTAAATTGTGTAAGATTTTTATTTCAGTCTTTCATATGGATAGCAGTAAATTTTTGTGCAAAATTAATGTGAAAAATTGATATCGTTTTCAGTTGAATGTAATTTAAGGAGCTGTTATTATTGACTTTTGGATGAGGAATCTATATTTATTTAATATTCGAGTCTTTTATTGAATTTTGAACTGTACTTAGAAAAGTTTTAATAAAAATATAGACAAAATCTCCCCCAATTTATGTTTTTTTTTTGATTCAGGTTCTCATTTTTCTGGAAAAAAAATAAATCCAATCTCCCGCATTGAATTTTCCAAAAAAAAAACTAATTTTTGATCAATTTCCTGTGTATATTAATTAATTCAAAATATTCCAAATCGTTTGCGAAAAAAATTAATAATGTGCGGCAGCTTTGAAACATGCATTTCGTAGCTATAAAGATTTCTATATATTAGATTTGCTCTTTTGGTGAGCTCTCTACTATGGCTTGAGAAAAAGTGTAATTAAACTTGTAGAATATAGATTCGTAAAAACCCATTTTTTTCATCTTGACCTTATGAACACGCATTTTGTCAAGAACTGCTCCAGCATTTTATAATACATAAATTAGATTTTAGCCTTGCATAATTAAAAATTAAAATTTCAACTAATTAGTAATAGATTTTTTGTCTGTTTCTACGTTTTTGGATTATGCCTAAAATTTCCAATATGAAATGAATTGGTTTCGGTGTTTCTATGTGATTTGTTTCTTTTCTTTTTTATTAAATCTACACGCCATTAGATGACTTTAATGACATGGCTTTTTAAATCCACCGAATTAGTTAATACTTGTAGATCTAAACATAAATTCAATTTAAAATTCAACAAATTGAAAACTTGTCATCAAAACTACTAAAAATCACGTAAAATTTGCTAAAATTTTAATTTTTTTATCTCAATTCAAATAAAATATAGTTTATCCGGTTTACGGGATTTTCAGAACATCATTTTATTCATAATTGAGTATATAAATCGTATAAATCAAATTTATTTTTTTCATATTGACATGTTGGATGATTTTATTATATTTCGTATGCTAAAAAAATACTATCATCTGTCTTCGGCAACACTAAACCTCCAAGTATAAATTTCTGTATATAAAAGTTTATTGCTGATTCCCTATATAAAGAACGATCTCGTTAACTGTGATACCAGAAAATTAGACACCATTAAATCCGGCTCATTAAATGTGTGGGGCTTAGATAGAACATTTTTTTTGTGAACGAAAGTTTATACTTCTCTATCAAATTTATTGCGATCATTTTATTAGCCGTGTTCTTAAACATCTTAAAAATTTCATTTCTAATTAGTTTGATCTTAAAAACAATGAATTAATTAAAATTTTATAGACACGAGCGCAGTTAAAGAAGTTCATAATCGAACCAACTAAAGTACAATAATTTTAAATTGCTGTGCGTTAAAGTGATCGACAATAAATTTGCGCGATTCATTAAAACTAAGTACTTTTGCACACTTTTTAAACACTCAAGACTTCAGATGATCGCACCATTGTTTAATTGTAACCTGCCATTTTTAAGATTGGTAATTTTTTTTTTATTTCTTAAAACGATCGCAGTTTTTTCATTTTATTTAATTTGTACATGGTATAAATCTGTGAATATCGTGATCATATGTGTGCTACCACTTGATGATCATCATCGTCCGTTTTTCTTACAGGTAAATGGACTTTAAAAAGTCAGAAAATTTTTATATTACAAAATTCATGTTTATACGATCTTATGATCAGTTTTGTATCGTAATTTAATTGGGTTAATTAAAAATATTGTTGAGATAAAAGGAAGATGTTTCTTTTAATTGACGCGACGTTTGAGCTAAAAAGAAGATGCGAAGTGTGATGAGTACTGTATTTTGAAGATCAGATTTTCTTTGTTGAGATATTAAATATGCTTATTTTAAATTTCATTTCGGTAATACTAAAAGGTGGATTTAATTGAACAATTTATTCGTGTACGTTTCTTCCTGAAATGTTAAGCAAGGATTTTAACAGCGTTATACTTATAATCAAATTCAATTGATCTTCGAGTTTTACAAACTGTTTGGTAGGTAACTGAAAAAATTATCACCGATCCCTTGATGTAGTGTTTAATTAAATCGAAGAAATAATTAGTGAGATGAAGATTGTTTAATGTTTTCACCGAGCAATTAATACGACGAAAAGAATGGCAAACAAGAATATGAAAGGAATTCAGTATTGATGACGATTATAGCTGGTTAATAAATTACAGGATAATCGTAAATAAGTATTTAGTATTATATTTTGCAAATTGAAAATATTAATATTACGTTTACAGTACTTTAGCAGACCGGCAATGGAGTCAATCCAACTAAAATTTTTCAAACGAAAATTTCATTTCACTTGAATAGCGTACCAGGCTTTACCACCTAGCGAAATAAATTACTGGTCCAGACGGTGTTCCCCCATGATCCTCCACAATCTTTTCTATCATTTCGACTCTTCTTCTTCCACGTATGTGGAAAGTTGCGAATGTTCAGCCAACTCCCAAAAAGTAAGAAAAGCGAATCGAACTCCACCAAGTACCACTCGATAGCTATTACATCAGTACTCTCGAAAATAATGGAAATTGCTGTCAATCGCAAAATCTTCAATATCTCGATAATAACCAGCTAATCCATGATCGTCAGTATTGAAGGTCAAAGAAAGGTCCTTCGATCCACTTCATAGAAATATTGGAACTCTTGCATAGATAATCACGCGAAAGTCAAGTTCTTGCGCTTTACATTGCAAAAGCTTTTGACAGAGTTTGACATGAATGTCGCATAGTTAAGCCTAGGGCCATAGGTCTATACGCTACGCTTGTTCAATTGATTGAGAGTTTTTTCTCTGAATGCTCTGAAAGCACTTTACGAGTTTTTCAATAGGGACATAACAATTTTATATTTGATTACAAATGCACCCTTGAACATTTTTTATGATCTGTCAATTTCAAAACGTCAATCAAGGTTTAGTTTTTATCATGATGAAGTTCACGAGCAATTTTTGGGAATTATTAAAAATAACTACCGAAATTTTGAGTCGGTGGTCGCAACTTTAAGAGTCCTTACTCCAATTTTCAGTCGTAATAATCGGCCCACCAGACAAGCTGTACGTACTATAGTGGATAAATTCGAGCCAATACGTTAACTATTTTATATTCCTGCGCCAGTGAAACAACGTACTGGTCGAAGAACCGAAAATATCGCAGCTCTAAGTGCTTCAGTTTAAAAAGTGCCAAATCAGTCGATTCCACGCCGTTCACAGGAATTGCGGATCTCTCCGTTTCAAGAAATGATGAAGCTCATTTTTGGCTTAATGGCCTTGTCAATAAGCAAAATATGCAATATTGGACAGCAACTAGCATGTGCTTCAAGTAACTCCAATGCATTCACAAAAAGTGACCGTATGGTATGTGTGGTGGTAAACTGACTCCAAAGAATCAATCGCTGCAAATGTGCTCGCGGTGGTCATATGAATGAAATCGGATTCGATACTTAAATTTTACAAGCTTACTACACCTGGGATAAACTTCAGCACGATGTCTCAACTATTCTGTGCTTTATTTAACTACAAAATTGTTATTTCCTTATTGAAAAATCCTTTACTTGATGGCGTTACTTCTTCCTCCTTCTCAATAGATTGCAGCATCACTCAAGGCTTTGTTTTATTTCCAAATTTTTTGTTAGTTTTCTTCAACGACTTTTTGTCGTCTACTCTCAATCCAATCCATTGTCCTGCGAATGACAGTGCTTTAGATAGCACCCATGAATTTAACTCTGTTGTGGGATTAAACAAGCATTCTATATATTGCATCCAACCGCATGGAGTTATTCTGTTCGCTGGATTCTGATCTCAACTTTATCCTAGAATGGAGCAGAAAAAATGGACTAGAGTTAAACGCTTCCTTAACACAGACCTGTTACCTTATCCCTCAAACGGTATGTTCGAGGGTTATCTCACAATTTGACCTGTGATGGCATACAACTTTGCACCTCGCAAAATTGCACACACTTCTGGGCGTGAAAATTAATGAACACCAGCATATCTCATATGTTGCCCTCGACGCCTCTAAACATCTAGGAATTCTTCGAAAGTGCAAAAACCTTTTCACGCTGAACGACCTAGCAAACACCTGTAAAGGTACGTCCAAAAGATTCCTCATTTTCGTGCGCTAAGCGCATTCCTACTAAAATAAAAGCGCATGCATTAAGCCATGTCATGCATTAAGAATATATCACATGCAACATTTGCGAAAATGCATATAAGACTACGTCCGCACGAAGCGCTTTTTCATTCAATTTCGCGCATGCATCAACAACGTAAGAGAATGATGCCTCAAGCGCATGCGCTTTTTCTTGAAATTTAATGATTCATGCAATAGCACAAGGCTTCCGCGGGCGTAGTAGGCAGCCTGCTTGCTTCGCAGTCAATAGGTCGTGGGTTCGATTTCCACTCCAGACAATTGGATTTTTTAAGCTCGAATTTTCAGTGGCTACTGGCAATGAAAAATTATTCGAAATAAAATGGGCAAACGGTGTAAAAGTGAAACAGTTAAACTTCAAGAAGGTCTGCATACCCATTAGATGGTTTTTGTTCGCTTCCTATCTTTCAGGCCCCCGTAATATCTGCAAATATTTGTCAGTAGCAGCCAGTACAACTGAAAAAATATACAAGTTTCTCCACTCGTTACGGTCGTTCTCACTCCCCTTCCCCTACCTTTCCAATCCCATTCCTTCCCTCCATGACTATGTTTGTGCATTGCACATAAAGGCCGGAATTGCCTATAACATAGATCATTCTATAAAAAAAAATATAGGGATCACGTACGCTATTTAGAGCAATTTGTTTGTACGCGGTAACCAAAAATTTCTGAGATTTTAAGCTAGAAACTTCAAAATTTGATAAATTCATTTAAACAAAATGCATAAGAGTTCAATTTAGCTACGTAAATGCTTTGTGCCATTTTCGTGCGCTAAGCACGTGCGTTCTAGAAGCAAAGAACAAGCAATAAGTTGTGTGTCTTTCAGCTTAATGAATTCGCTTTTCATCTAGAAGACATGCGCACGAAAATGGCGTAGCTTGTGTACGTAACTAAGTCATTCTTTCACAGAACATCAAATGTTCTATAATTCTCAATAAAATTGAGAAAGTTTTCTTTGCTTTACATTTCAGTTTGTTTTTTATTAGATAGCTACTCGATTGCAAAAATAAATACCATGCGCAAGCGAAATTCTCTCAATAGCGCACGTAATCACCATATCAGCCGGATAGCCTTGCTCTATTGCAAAAGTCATCAAATTTCGAGAATAAGAGCATGCGCTTGAGGCACCATTCTCTAGCGTTGCTGCCTGTGCTTGACGCATGTGCAAAATTGAACATTTACTATCGGTACTTTCGTGGTAAATTCAGTACGGGACTAAGCGCACTTATTCCTCAACTCTATACTTTTCTTAAGGATACTCGCCAACGTCAAACACATGCCTTCTCGTACAGTGAAATATAGGCAATCATTCATTTTCCGAACATCAAAACTTTGGAATACATTACCAGACAAAGCGCTTCCCAACGAGTATAACTCCAAGTGCTTCAAAAGCAGTATCCTCCATCACTTTCGTCTCCTTCACCCAAATTAACCCAACTTTCATTTTGTTTTTTGCAACTCATGTAACGAAATAGCTTGTGCGTAGCATTATAAGGTAACCCCCTTAGTTAAACTCAGTGATTTAAAAAAATTTCCAAAAGTTTGCATTGCAATGTCTTGCTCTGGTTTCATCAATGTGTAACAGATCCACTGCCATTTCCGCCTTTGAATCTCAGTCTGTCCAATTGTACTCTATACCTCATCTTTGGAGATTACATCTGGCCAAAACATCCCTAAAATGCGTCGAAGGTATTGGCTCCTGAAAGTTTACAGATTCTTGGTAAACCGAACGGTCATTGTCCATATAAGTAGACGGATTTGCCACTTGCGTCAAATACTCGCAGATTCGTGCGAGGAAATATCTCTCTTAGCAACCAGAAAGGGGAGAGGATATCGAAGGCCTTACAATCTTTATTTGTACGAGCCTCAATGTCCTTTTCGGCTTCGTTGTACATGTTGACAATGCTTCCGAGGTAACAAAAGTCCTGTAACTCTTCCAAAACTTGTTTGTTAAGAACCCCATGTGCACGTACTTGGTTTTATACACATTTATTTCCAGTCCTGCTTCTTTGAATTTAGAATGTAACGAGCGATCATTTGGCTATAATTCTGAAAGATTATGTGCAAGCAAATACACATCATGAAACAGTTGACGAACAGGAATTTCACCGCCAACCTCCTAGTGAGAGATGTCAACTCTCCTTAATATGAGTGAACACCAGTTGTGGCGATGAAAGGAATACTTCTCTGATATTTTAAACATCTTGTCAGAGGAAGATATTCCAGAAAAAAGACAACTACCAAACATCCAACCGCAACAATCTTCTATTAGGGACGATCCCCCAGATAAGGAAGAGATAGTTTCCGCTATTCGGTCAATGGCGGGAAGGAAAGCTCCTGGTATAGATGGACTACCAACCGAACTCCTCAAAGCGGTCCCGGAAATAACAGCCGATGTACTCTTTCCACTCTTTACTGTGGTGTGCAATGAAGGAAGATATCCGACTGAATGGAAGGACGGCGTCATTGTGAAAATTCCGAAGAAGGGCGACCTTCGGGATTGTGGCAATTGGCGTGGTATATGTCTACTTACTGCCGTATCAAAAATTATGGCTAAGGTAATTCTCAATAGGATTAGTGATGTCGTCTAGAGCACTCTCGAAGTTTATCTGGCTGGATTCCATAAAAGGTCGTCTTGTACCGACCACACAAATACCCTACGGATAATATTAGAGCAGTGAACCGAAATGGGTTCGCCACTACATCTCATGTTTGTGGACTTCGAGAAGGCTTTCGACAGCGTTAAGCGAGATTACATATGGAGTACTTTGCGTAGGAGAGGTATACCAGATAAGGTCATAGCAATAATTAAAGAATCCTACGAAGATGCAAGGTGTCGCGTCTTGCATAGAGGAGAGCTGTCCGAGAGCTTCCCTGTGCGAACGGGTGTCAGACAAGGCTGCATATTATCACCAGCCCTGTTTCTGGTCGTAATAAATGACATCTGCCTTGGAAGGTGGGGAAGGTAAAGGTCTTCAATAGAGACTATTTAATATCTTAAGTCACCTTGATTATGCTGATGACGTGTGTTTGCTTGCACATAACCGTTCGGACTTAGAGTCAAATGTTCGCTCGTTGCATTCTAAATGCAAAGAGGCGGGACTGAAAATAAATGTGCGTAAGACCAAGTACATCCACATGGGTTCGAACGCAAGCACACCGATTCATCTTAATGGACAGGATGTGGAAGAGGTGTAAGATTTTTGCTATCTCGGAAGCATTGTCAGCATGAACGGCGGAGCCGAAAAGGATGTTGAGGCTCGTCTAAATAAAGCTCGTCAGGCCTTCGGTATCCTTTCCCCATTCTGGAGGTTAAGATAGATCTCCTTTCGCACGAAGCTGCAAGTTCTTGACGCATGCGTCAAATCCGTGTTGTTATACGGTTGTACTACGTAGAAAGTGACCGTTCGACTTACCAAGAAACTACAGGCATTCGTGAACCAATGCCTCCGACGCATTTTAGGAATATTCTGGCCAGAAGGGATCTCCAACGACGAACTTTGGAGTACAACTGGCCAGACTAAAATAGGTATTGAGATTCAAAGGTGAAAGTGGCAGTGTATTGGTCATACTTTGAGGAAACCAGAGCGAAACATCGCCAAATAGGCTCTGGATTATAATCCTCAAGGAAGACGTCGGGTTGGTCGACCATGTAACACGTGGAAGCGAGCAGTTGAGCAGGAGGCCAGAGGAATAAACAAGTTCTGGCAACAGCTTAAGGCCGATGCTCAGGATCGCGCATTGTGGAATAGAGTTGTGTTTCTGTCCTATGCCTCTGTAGGGGGTCTTAACAGGAATTTGATTGATTGATTGATTGAAATACATATCATCAACATAATCAAGGTGTCTTAATATGTTAAACAGTCCCGATGCAGCTTTCAAGGCGTAATTTATTTCCCTCTAGAAACAGGGCTGGTGATAATAAGCAGACTTTTCTGACACCCGTTCGCACAGAAAAGCTCTTGAACAGCTCTCCTCTATATAAGACGCGACATTTTGCATATTATCCGTTGGTTATTTGTATAGTCTGTACAAGACCACCCTTTCAGGAATCCAGTCTGATAAATTTCGAGAGTGCCCTCTTCGATATTACATTTGAAAATTTCCTTAGGCATGATTTTAAGTAAATATCACGCCAATTGCCGCAATCGCGAATGTCAAGATTATCACAATGAGGCCATCCTTCCATTCAGCCGGATATCTTCCTTAATTCCACACTTTAGCTAAGTGCGGGACGAGTATAGAGACTGTTATTTGCAGGTCCGCTTTAAGGAGTTCGGTTGGTAGTCTGTCTATACCTGGGGCTTTCTTTCCTGCCTCTAACTGAATGGCTCATACTATTTTTTCTTTATTTGAGGGTTGTGCCTAGAAGAGGATTGTTGCGGTTCGATATTTGGCAATTGTTCTGTTTCTGTTTCTTCTACTGATAAGATATTTAAAATATCAGGGAAGTATTCCTTTCATTACCGCAACTGGTGTTCAATCATATTAAGGAGAGTTCCGTAGACATCTCTCACTAGATGGTTGGCGGTGAAACTGCTGCTTGTTGTTTGTTAATTTTAAATACCGAACCCATATCTCCAACGTAAGTCGCAGATTCCGCTTTATTGGCCAGATCTTCTATGGCCTTTATCTTGTCGCATCCAAGAGCATTCTCAAGCTGTACATGAGCTTTGAGGTAGTTCCGTAGCCAGAGAGTTCTTGAGAGATGATTGCCAAAAATTTGGCTTTTTTCTGCTCGCCAACCTTGTCCCATGGGTCTTGCTACATACAGGATTTCTCACCGCTATGCAAATATTCCACAGATTTTTCAACACTCGCTAGGAATGCGTTTCTGTTTGCTTTCCACTTGGCGTCCAGTGTGCGCATTGCATATCCGCCCAAAGTGGATGACTTGTCGCGTAGAATGGTGGTGTACTAGCGTGCGTTTTTTTTTTTTTTCTTTTTTTGTATCCACGTTCATTCACATTGAGCTTGCGCTTCGCTTGAAGAAATTATGATACTCGTCACTATTATGAAGAATTTGTGATGACATAATTCCTTCAGTGCCTCCTTGAATAACGTCCACCATTAACCAAACTAATAATTTAGTATATTTGCTATTGCACTTTGAATATAAAATTCAAGAATCCAAAACTAACTAAAATTTTTCAAATCCTAAATTAAGAAAAAAAAAATTAAAAATTAAAATTTGTTATACATAAATAACTTATCAAGCCAATATTGAGAATAAATTTAAATTGTAATTTTTTCCCCCATCCAATCTCGTGATCTGTGTAATAAATTTTGGTTTACATTGAAATTATGCAAATTATATCTGAAAATAAAAAATAATGAAAAAATCAAGGCCTATCAAAACTCTTTACTTAATATTTTCATTTTATATCCCAAAAAACCCAAAAAAAAAATCATTGAGAGGCGTGACTATAGAATCATCATTGAATTTCAAATTTCTTAATACCGCAAGAAAAAACCTCCAGAAATACCAAAACCCAATCAAATCTATTATGTGCTATAAGTAGGTAGTAGTCAAGTTCAAGTGATATAAAATAAAATTGAAATATAGGTGGTGGTTAATCATCTTCATTAACGTTTTCATAGTTTATCCAATCAAAAGAGTGAAAGTGCGATTAAATTAGTTTTGCTTTAAACAATCGGTTTTCTTTTTACTTTGCACAAAACAAAAAGTGAGTAAGATTCAGTTGAGAAATAAGATTTATTTTAAGTGCTTACACGATTTTTCTTCGAATTATTAAGAAGAAAATATTTAGTACACTTAGGTTTAGTGCATATCTCTTACACGAAATTATAACAATAGATGCGAGAGGATTATATGAATAGAAAGAAAGATAAATAAAATAATAATAAATTGTATTTTGTGTGTATAGATTTAAATAAGCACTAAAATTGTACAATTTTTTTTTTTAATCAAAATGTACGTTCAAGCTTAAGTCTTAATCTCTCTAGACGATTTCGAGAAATCATAATCGTGTACGACGACCAACCTTAATCACCATTATACCAGGTAGATGTAATATTGGTGTGACTGACATGTATGATTTTTCTTCTCAAATCTTGGGATATGTTTGTTAGTTTTATCAAGAGCGTAAGAAATAAAAATTGAAGAAGAAAAAAAAAAACACGTCCAAAATCATCAATCATTTTCTTCTTATTTAATCTACCGATGGTGTCTGTTATTTGAGGTCTTGTAGTATGGTTTTTTTTTGTGTAGATCTTACCACACGACTCTAAGACTTTTTGAAGTAATACATATATTTATTTTTTTTTTACTATTTTTATGGGTTTGCAAAAGCTTTGGCCAAATTTCGTTTTTTTCTTTTTTTTCGAATAGGGAGTATGGTAAAAAAGATCAACAACCTGTCTAGAGAATCGAGTCTCTAAAAAATACAGATAAAAAAAATCAAGGTGTATTAATAATAACACAAACAGCCGGCGCGATATACCGCGAACTCTCCACAACAGATCTTTGCTATGAATGTGAGGAAAGTATTTTAATATGTACTTATCCATAAAATATCTTAGAAAATGGGAGAGAAAAAAAGGTAGATATATATTTGGTTAAGACAGTGAGACCATAGAAATTAATTCGCATATAAAATATGTACGTTTTTTATTATTATTATTTTTTTTTTTTTTTTTTGCTACTTCCATTCGTCATGTCATTTTGTTTTAACGCTTTTTGAATAGTGTATTCAAGTTCAAAATACTCAAAGCTTAACGTATAGATATTTCACACGTTTCGATTTATCTGTGCAATAGTTTATGTCTAGTTGTAGTTTTTTTTTTTATTTCTTTTTGAAGTATCTTAACTTGTTTTCTTTGATTCGGTCGAATCTTTTTGGGTTATTTAATGCTCTCCAGTATTATGCTAAGTACTCTTAGCTTACCTTCTTATAATTCAGAGTGAACAATTTTTACTCACATTTATGTAGATATACAAAAATTATAGAATAGATATACTGAGAGAGATGTTGAACTAGTGTGGTATTGTAGAAGAAGAAGAAAAAATTTAAAGATAAAAGTGGTAGGTGCGGCCGGCGGCAGCGGCTTCAACTTCAGTCATCTATAATGTCAATTAATGGATAATCAAAAATAATAGATGTTAAAGTATAGCGAGAAGCAGGAGGACATAGAGTGGTATTAGTAGTAGTAGTACTTGTATGGATCTAACTAATGGGCAGTGAGAAATGAGTAGGCGATAGTTGGTGAGATTTAGATCCACACATGTCTTAACCAACATATGTTGGTAAGTTAGTTATGATGTATGATGTTTCTGGGATTTTTCTGCACAGATTCTGTCATCGTGTGATCACAATTGATTTTTATAGCATTGCAAAAAAATGTGTTTTTTCTTAACTCGCTAAATTAGCATTTTTTTTATTATTTGAATTTAAAGACATCTAATTGAAGTCGGAGATTTTTCGTTGTTGTTATTTGTTTTAAAATAAATCTGAATTTAAAATTATATACTGTTAGGGTTAATAACATTTTATAATAGTTAGAACTCAAAGATCTAAAATTAAGATCAATTCTGAGAAAAAATTGTGTCAAAAAAATTAGGTTAATTAGAGATTTATAATAACAGAACTCATGAAATGATGTCATTTTGGGAATTCCGTTTGATTACAAGCTATGAAATTGAGATTTCTGAAAATGTTTTTTTGCATGCAGGACTGGATAAAGCTTTTTTGCTGCAAGAAAAACTCAATTCAAGTGACAGATTTGCAATAATTTAAATTCATTTTATTATTATAGATCCCACTGAGCAGCAGAGCCACTAAGTAATGGTTTAACAATGCCATGATTTTCAATCAATCAAATTCCTGTTAAGTATTAACAAATAAATTGAAACTGATCCTATTTTGAAAAATAAGTATACGATCCTAGACATGAATTACGTTGACTTTAGTACAAACAAAACTAAAAATCTAATATTTAAGCCCCGTTGGCTTATTTCGGTCATAGCGAACAATTTAAGAAGGAGTATTCGGCGGAATTCACCCCTTCCATAAACATATTCCATTGAAATCTTTCCCATTCAATTTGACCAAGCGATGTAGCATAGGACTATCACCCGTGATCTTAAAAGCTAACTATACGAGAAGCGGATACAGCGCCTCGGATACGAATGGACTCTATAGTAATGGCTTTTGGCATTCAAAAACAAAATGTGGTTGGCTTCTGGAACGTTTCAACATTGAATAACGGTGACAGAGCTGGGATCACACAGTACATATACCGCCAATCCATAGACCATAGAATGGAGCACTATAGCATCCAAATGTTGGGTTTGAGCAAGGCCAGGTGGACAGAATCAAGAGAAGAATGAACTCCGAGCGAAACTACAAATCTGTACGTTAGTCCTGAGTGTGAAGCCAAAAATAGAGTAGAGGTCGCCCTTACACCGAGAGCGAGAATCATTCTCACAAGCTAGGAACCAATCCCGGATAGGATTATCGTCGTTAGGCTCAGAAGAACTGTCAGAAACGTTACAACTTTGCAGTGCTATGCACCAACTAATGCGGCAACACCTAGCGAAAAAGTGAAGTTTTAGGACCAACTGATAAGGAAGCATTCCCAAGTCGATTTTAACGATTTTCATATCTATTCCAAAACTTGGAAATCTAATTGACACGTATTTTTTTTTATCGTTGGTGACAAGCACACCGCCAAAGCCTCCAAAGTTTGGCGAATAATCGACTGAACTTTAGATTTCCATGAATGCACTCGACAGATTTCAATAGTACTTGACAAGAATAAATTAGGTTGTTGCAGATGAAATGGCGAGTTTCGCGATGAAGTGAAGTTAGTTACGATTTTCATGTCTCAAACTGCTGCCAGGTGGCTCTGGTAGTAATGAATATTGAAGTATAAATACACCTACATTTGGTCATGGAATCATTTCAGTTTTGGACTTGATTGAGATCGGAGAGAAACAAAATAAAAAAAAAACATGGAATCGAGTCAAAAACGGTTACTTTTTCTTTACGAGTTCAAACTTGGCCACAACGCAAGGATGCAAGCAAAAACATCAACAGGGCATTTGAAGCGAACGAACCACACAGCGAAAAATTCCGATATGACCTTTCAAAGTGAGCCATGTAATCACCCAGTGGTGTGGAGTCTGATCCACGCCAAACTGTAAGGGACATTGTAGAGAAACTGGACGTACACTATTCGACACTTGCAACAGCTTGGAAAAGTCGAAAAGCTTGGTAAGTGGGTTTTGCAGGAGCTTACTGAACAAAATATGTTGCGAATAATAAGAATAACGATCAAAAAATTAAACGAGTTGCAGTAAGAGACTTTTCCTCATCCACCATATTCACCGCACCTCTTGCCAACCGATTACCACTTTTTTAAACATTATGTCGTTGGGAGAAGTGTATTGCATCTGCTGGTACCTATTTTGATTAATAAAATTAAGTTTTATAAGAGTTAAAGTTGTTTGAAATTTCACTAGCAGAGTAGCCATTTCAACTGTAACAACCTAATATATCATGTAAGCACGATCCAAAACCAATATAGTCTAATAATAGTGCAGCCCCATAAAGAAAAGTTTTTTTTAAACGAATGATTTAAATAAAACCAAGTTGACGGTAATGCTTATACAAAAATATAATGGACCTGTTTTTTCTTTTTCTTTTTTAAGTAGGGGAAGGTCATGTACCTTGGATCTATTGTGCCTTGGTCCTCTTGCTATTTTCACAAATTTAAAAACGGTTTCCAATAATATTTAGTTTTTAGTAAATTTTCAATGCATGTTACCCTTTCGAAGTAGCCCGTACTTCGCACAGGAAGAAGAACTAGTTTCTCGACGTCCAAAGTAAATTGCTTAGGACCTATTATTTTTGTAACAAGTTGCGAAGACCTGTGACTTTTCCTCGGTAGTTTATTCTCCGTCTTGCTTGTTTGTCCTGTTTTGAATCCTTTTGTTAAATAAAAAAAAATATCGGTGCTGTATATTAAAATAAAATACTTTGCAGTACTAGGTACCATCCTTTTACCTTGATCCTATTTATTAAATGTACCTTGATCTGTAGCGAGTTACGAGAAATTAAGAACCGAGAAATCAAGGGTAGTTCAAAGTATCATTAAATCGTCCATCTACTAAAGGTTTACCAAGGTACAGGTACTACTTGTAATTGACTCTAGCAACACTTTCGTTCATAACATTAATAATAGTAAACTCTATGAAAATGTTAAAATAACATTTTGAAGCTGAGGTTTGTAACTTTAAAAGGAGATACGCCACGCCGAAAGGCCATGCATTAATGTATAGTGCATTAATAGCGGACCAAGATACGAGACCTTCCCCTACTCTTATACAAGGTTTTTTTTAGAGATGAGAACTTTAAATTGGCAATACTGTTCTCTGTGACAGCCGATTTGACAGTCCACGATTGTTTTGGGGCTAGTTTGGTTTAGCAATTCATTGTAAATGGACTCATGCTGCAGCAATGTTTGCAAACTGTTCAAATTTAGCATTGCTCTTAATCCACAATTTCATTTGAAACTTTTGTTCTGTGATGAAGCACACTTTTGTCTAAATGGCTTTGTCAATAAGCAGAATTGCCGCATTTGGAGATAACATAATCCAAAAACCATTGTCGAAACATCATTATATCCAGAAAAGGACACCGTTTGGTGCGCCTGTGAAATCATTGGTCCATATATCTTCAAAAATGATGATGGTCAGAACGTTACAGTCAACGGTTAGCGGTACAGAGACATTATTAATAACTTTTTCGTACCTCAATTAGAAGGCATTAATGTCGCAGACATGAGATTTCATCGAGATGGCGCCACATGCCACACAGTGGGCGATACAATTAATTTACTGAAAGAAACATTTAATGATCGAATAATTTCACGAAATGGACCTGTTAACAGCCACCTCGTTCGTGCGATTTGACCCCAGATGTTTTTAAATAAAACCAGAAGCTATTGAGCACTTGAAAGCCAACATTCGACGCGTTATTGCCGAAATACACTCGGATTTACTGCGAAGAGTGTGTGGAAATTGGACTTCATGTTAACCTGAGTCAAATATCCACAGTCTTTCCCTGTACTTGAAAGTAATGCCAAATGTTACTTATTTCGAATTTAAATCGTTTTCGATTAGTTTATGGCATCTCCCATTTTCGATCTATTATTCAGAATTTCGTTAATTTCGGGCATTAAAAACAACTCTCAACTAATGTTAACGATCATAGTACATTGCCTTAAACAAAAGTCAGCAAAGCTGATGTCAACAGATCCGCAGGTGATAAATTTGGTAATGTGCCTGATAAAAAAATTATTCACTAATAAAGCTAGCAAATGTCGACAAGAATTTCACTTGGAAATTTTTTGCATTATAAACTAGTACAGAACCGCTATGATAGTTTAACATGAATCCCTGCCATGAAGGCTTAATTCCACGGTTGCCTTTAATAACACGGATTGTTTTTATGACGACAGTCATTAACGGCTTTGGTGGTACCATCTTATACCTATTTGCCATTCAGGATTCATGCTGGTGGATGCGAAACCTATCTAACATACATACATACATATATTCCAGTCTGTGGGTCATGGTGCACGATTTTTTAACGCAACTCCATGCCCAGCAACGAGGACAATTTCCAAGAATCTCTGCTCACGGTATCGACATGATCTAGAACACTACGTGTACGTCGAAGAAATCTCATCCATGGCTGTGCCGATTGCCTGCTGCCTGTCATTTCAGCTATCTCTCCTCTGTGTGACCACTATATGTTCAATCCATACCAACAATTTCCGCCTCCTATTTTGGTCCCTACGGATCACTACTTTACCGTCTAAAGGTACCATATACCGTATTTCGGTCTCCTTGATCACTACCTCTTTCCGCATGGCTAAAATGTTCTACCAGTGCTATCTGTAAGCATCCGTTTACGCTTCCTTGGTTCGCTACTTTATCATTAGCCGTGTTTTTTTGCGGACGAGAGTAGAGCAGGTTAAGATAGTCCTCAAAAAAACGATCCAGAGTAGAAGTTTAGTACTAAAGTATGGAACTGGTAAGTTGTTGCACCTGGAAACAATTTGAAAGTTCTACTTCGAATTGTCAGTTGTCAACAACAGGTAATTTCTGTAAAATATTGCGAATTTCCCGCGATAATTCAAGACTTTTCCTTACAGATCCAATAATGAGTGCAAATAGGAAAGTTTTTTTATTGGAACTATTAGAATCAAGTGATTCGGATGACTCCAATCGTAAGCGCATTGTGTTTCAGGCAGCTGCAGCACTTTTCGACAAATTCAAATTTCATTGCTGCCAACGGCTGGGAGATGAAAGTCCCAAGTTCTAACTTCTGAGCCCTCTATCAATGAGCACAGGAACTATTTATCCAGAGCAGGTTAGCTACACCAGTGGTCTAACCGGGGTAGCTAACCTACTCTGGATAGATGATTTGTTGTTGCTTTCAATAGCCGTGTTTTTTTGCGGACGAGAGTAGAGCAGGTTAAGATAGTCCTCAAAAAAACGATCCAGAGTAGAAGTTTAGTAGTAAAGTATGGAACTGGTAAGTTGTTGCACCTGGAAACAATTTGACAGTTCTACTTCGAATTGTCAGTTGTCAACAACAGGTAATTTCTGTAAAATATTGCAAATTTCGCGCGATAATTCAAGACTTTTCCTTACAGATCCAATAATGAGTGCAAATAGGAAAGTTTTTTTATTGGAACTATTAGAATCAAGTGATTCGGATGACTCCAATCGTAAGCGCATTGTGTTTCAGGCAGCTGCAGCACTTTTCGACAAATTCAAATTTCATTGCTGCCAACGGCTGGGAGATGAGTCCCAAGTTCTAAAAACTTCTGAGCCCTCTATCAATGAGCACAGGAACTATTTATCCAGAGCAGGTTAGCTACACCAGTGGTCTAACCGGGGTAGCTAACCTACTCTGGATAGATGATTTGTTGTTGCTTTCAATGTAGTTACGCTAACCTGCTCTGGATAGAGCCGCAAAAAAACACGGCTATTTACAGGGTAAGTACTGTGAATCACAGTCTTTGAAGTATTTCAATTACCATGGTCGCTAATTTCTTCCGCATTAAACTTTACTACCAGTCAACATTTAGACTTCCTTTGAGTTTCACTTTCTTCAGGTAACTTCTTTCACAATCCACTCTCCAAGCTGACTACCCAGGGGCGTGGGGAGGAGAAGGAGGGGAGCTGGTAGTATTTCGGTCACCACATTTCGCTACTAATTTCCGCAATCCAACAACCAAAACTGCCGAATTTGCTCCCCTCAGAAGGCTACTTCGCAATTTGTTTCGCTATACTTCACTACTTTCAGCATAAGTTTACTTCTTCACCGATATCTGACGATATCAGCGATTCAGTAATTCATCGTTTCTTTGACTCATGAGTTTAGCGAGCCTCGTATACCTCTTTGCATTCCAACGGTAATGCATGATTTGCGGTCCTCAGCACCTCCCCCTAGTTATGTCCTAGTGGCTAGCGTGTGTATCTTCAATGCGAAGGTCATGAGTTCAAATCCCCTACCTGCTTGGGTATATCTAGGCTGAATCTGAGGAAATGAAAATTCGTGGGTTGTGCGGAGGGATAATAACCCTTCCACAATAGCAAATAAATAAAGTGAAGAAACCTGAAGTTCAGAAGGCCAAGGCCCGACTAGGGCTATTATGCCACCGAAGAAGTAGTAGCAGATATAGATTTCTGGTGCGGTTTCGTGAGTTGTCACCTACTTTAGTTTAAATTCTTGCAAAACTTCGGTACTGATCGAACAAATCGGGTCCGTGATGGTGCTAAACTCCAAAAAGAAAGTATTGTAACGGGCGAACCATTGAGAACCCATTCGCCTGCTGGATATACTATAAACTTGTACACAAAATCTTACCGCAACGAGGTGTGTTGCTTAAGGGGAGTGGCGCTCTCATAATTTCGAGGAGGTGGGCTGCGCAGCTGCTCTTAGCTACGCTATTAATGTGCCCTCAAATATATATGAAAATGTTTGCTAAAAAATATTAGCAGCGAGAAATACGAAAATTGTTTGAAATAGTTTTGTCGAGTAATAGCTGTGAGATTATGACAAAATAAAAAAAAAATTGCTATAGTGGCTTTCCGTCTCACTGATTTCAAATCTGGTCTCAATGATTTACTTTTAGTCCATTTTCAAGTTACTCCTACGCCTAAAATGTGTGTTGAACTGGCCCATTAAATCCTATGTAGTTCTCGACTTTTTAGATTCGTGAATTGAAGTCAGGGATCTCACATCAATTCTGTGAGATCCCTGACGTCTGGCATGAATAAAGCAGTTTCATTATGCGACATAAAAGAATTTGAAGCCATCTTGTTTATATTATAAAATTCTTTTATAATTAGTATGGGAACTAATATTAGAATTGATCAAATTAATAAATATGAACTGGAAAATTTTGCAATCGAATTGGCTCGAAATCGTGAGCTAGCAACCCTCAAAATAAAATAGCAACATTTTCAAATTCAAAAGCTGCACTAAAATACAAAAAAAAAAGCTTTCTTAATATTTGGAAGACCATTACCCTGACCTTGTCTTTTTTTAGCCGTGCGATAATTACTTTGATAAAAAACTTATGTATTCAAATTTCTTAAGCTTCGGAGAATTCTGACGTTGAAATAAAAGTTATGGT
Source organism: Chorisops tibialis (assembly GCA_963669355.1). Lineage (NCBI taxonomy): Eukaryota > Metazoa > Arthropoda > Insecta > Diptera > Stratiomyidae > Chorisops > Chorisops tibialis. Next base: position 160,333,314 of record OY770263.1, on the reverse strand, counting down.
ATTCTAATTTATTCTCAAAAAAAAAGGATTACGCAAAATGCGGGGAATCATCCTGAACATCATCATCATCAACACAAGAATTCTGCATTTTAATTTTATTGATTTCTTTATGTATTTTTAACTCAAAATTAAATAATATTCTTCTATGCTCGTATTAAAATGCTGTATTTTAATTTCAAATTATGTAGATATCTTCTGAATTCAAATCTGGCGTCTAAATATTACAAGGAAATAAAAAAATGTATGAAAATATTTCGATAACTCTTTGTTGAAACAATTTTTTGTTTGTTGCATTATTGAGCAATATACTGTTTACAATCTGTCTAGATGCTAAGACTAAAATATTACAGAAATGGCTGAAATTACTCATATATAAAACATTAAAAATCTCTATCTGAATATCTGCCAAGTTAAATAATATTTCGATGCATGCGATTCTTATATATTGTGTTATCTAATAAAATTCTAACTAATATGCCATAATTGGCATATATTAGTTAGACAAGGTCGTTTCATACCTTCAGGGTGAGTTTTTATACGTGAAGCTGCCTCTGGCAATGGTTCACGATGTGTTAGTTAAGACTACTCGTTATATTTCGATATTTTTTTCTAGCTTTCTGTTGTTCTTTCATTTCATCTTATGCGACTCGTCTAAAATGCCGCCAATTAATATCTATGTGTACTTAACATAAAATGTATCTTTCAAAACATTGTTGGTAACATGTCATTTACTAATCTGCCGTGTTAAATGGTTCAAGCTTTCGTTTATGGCATATTATTGAGCGAGAACCTTACGGCATTATTGCTTTCTTCGTTGTCTTCCACTCGTGGTATATTGGTCAAAGTGATGCGCGAACCGGATAAAATTCATTCAGAGTTAAGGTATAAAAGCATTCTACAAAGTAGCTACTACGAGTATAAGGCGAAACGAAAAAGCATCCAACAAATATATGGAGTTCGTGCTAACGTTATACCTTTTGCTACCTTCAGCATGTAATTCTTTACATTTTCTACCTTTTATCCATATCTACACGGCGTACATTCAGTCATCTCTAAGGTAAACAAGCGAAACCGTTCAAGATATTGGATAGTGCCATGAAGATGGGTCCAGCTAAGCGGTAGCCGCACGGAGCTAATTTGCTTTTGTAAAGAGCGTTTTTATAGCGCGCGAGCTCACATGTTTATCTCTTCCGTAAATATTTAAACATTAGTCTGATATAATGTTTATTTCACGAGAGTCTTCTTTGAAACTGCGATTGGGAAGAGGGTAGCGAAGGAAGAGAAGTGATGGGAAGAAGGTGGAGATGCTTCCACTTTGACTGTCCTCGGCACACACCTATCAAAGAGATCAGTGTCTTTTTATTTTGCGAAAAACTTGTGGAAGTTTTTCTTTCTTTATTGCTTTTACCTTCACATATGCCAACGTTTCGCATGATCATGTTAAGATTATGTCGTGTGTTACAGAAGTCAAAAACTCAACGATATACCTTATGCACTTTTGAACACGAGAAGTAAGTATAATCTTGCATGCTAAACGGTTTGCTTCATTGTTTTTATAATAGTTAAGTGTACTCAAGCAACACGATCGTGTGATATAGGCCGTTCGATTTTATTAATTTGGTATTAATAAATTTAATTACAGTAGCTAACAAGATAAGCAAATATAGGCAAGTGCTGAGGCAAGTAAGTAAGTAGGCAAGTTAGCAAGTAAGTAAGTAGGCAAGCGAGCAAGCTGGCAAGTATAAGCAAACACCTAACCTTGTTAATCAGGAAGTTGATAAATTAGAAGAAAGAAGTAAGCAAAAAAAAAGGGAAGGTGAAAAATATGAATACATCGAAGTAGCCAAAAGTAAGGGTGTAGTCTAGAGCGCAGCTTATTGGCCTAAAATGCGAAGATCCGGATTTTAAGTCCCAATCGACTTCTAATCTTCGCACACTATTTGCGTGAGTACATCTTGGCAAGCTCAATCTGCGAAAATGACAAATTCGAACATATAGAGTTGTGCAAAGAGCTAACAACCCTTTCATAATAAGAAATAAATGTTAAGTAACCTGAAGGCTAGGAGGCCAAAATACGGTTTGGGCTGTAGTGCCATTGTGAAAGTAGAAGTAGACTTTTGCATGTAAAAGAAGTAACAAAACGTAGACAAGCCAAAACCTATGAAAGTAGACAACTCAAGCTCTTCAATGAACGAATGACTGACACTATAGTTTGAAGTACATTTAAACAGGATTAAGTCATCTGAATATAAGAATACTTCACTACAAAAATCCAGCAAAGTCTTTTTTGCATTCCTACGAGGATAGTCCCAGAAGTACCCGTATATATGGCCGTTATTGTTTGAAAGGAATGACTATAGTAGAAAGTACCATCCTTATAAAGCTTTAGTTTGAAGTTTGATGACGCTATATAGAATAGTATTTGTTTGGCAGCCATCAATAGTGTCTCAGTGAATTTAAAAACATGGAATGAATTGGTTATCTTTACGTAATACAATATTTCATTTGAAAGGCCTCAGTCCAACCCATATCAAAGCGAAGCTAGGTTCTACTCTGGGGAAGTCTGCTTCTTCGTTTACAATAGTAAAATATTGAATGACAGAGTTTAAATTAGGCCATAAGAGCTGCCAAAACGAACATCGCAATGGTCGACCAAATGATATGACTACGCTGGAAATGGTGGATAAAATCCATAAAATAGTATTGGATAATCGTTAGCTGAAAGTACGTGAGCTAGCAGATATGGTAGTCGTTTCAAAAAGTGATGTCCATCGCTTACTGATTGAAAATTTGGTTATGAGAAACATGTGTGTGAGATGGGCGCTACGATTACTCACAATGAAATAAAAAAAGCGTTGTGAAGATGAGGGTTGACACTTCTGGATTTTCGAAGATGGCATACAACTCTCTATTGTATCGTATTCTCCAGATTGAGTCTTCCCTCACAGGTCCGAGGATTCTTCTGAGGACCTTTCTTTCAAAGGTGTTAAGTAGTTCTTTGGTCGCCTGAGTTAAAGTCCACGTTTCGCTGCCATAGCATAGCACAGGTCTTATGATGGTTTTGTATAGCTTAAGTTTTGTTTTCCTGTGCACGTTCTTGTTTTTGATTATTGAAAGTACCCAATAATAAGTCTTGTTTGCCATCATTATCCTTCTTTTGATTTCGATGGGTTCGCTTCCATCCTTCGATAGGTTCGCCCCTAGGTATATGAAGTTGTCTACGTTTTTTAGGTTATAGTCTCCTACCGTAATATTTTGTCTGATTGGCGTCTTTTTCCTAGTATAATAATTTTTGTTTCGTTTTCATTCATACTTAGTCCAACTTCCCTTGCTACCGAGTCAAGGTTTACAAATACCTCCTTGGAACTCTCCAGAGATCTTGCAAGGATATTTATATCGTCGGCACATGCTACGAGTTGTGTGGATTTGAAGCATAGTATTCCCTTGGTGTCAACAGGAAGTTTCCGAACAACATATTCGAGTGTCAAATTGAACAGCATTGGTGCGAGGCCGTCACCTTGCTTAAGGCCGTTGTCTGTTTTAAAACTGGCAGTCAGATCGTTTCCTACTCTGACTCGTGACAAAGACTCGGTCATTGTCATTCTTGTCAGCTGAACCAGTTTCGGTAGGACTCCAAACTCTAACATGATTTTATACATTACACGCTTGTCGATACTGTCGTATGCTTGTTTGAAATCAACAAATACCTGGTTCACATCAATATTATATTCCCAGTACTTTTCCAGCACCTTACTTTCTTACTTACGACAGCGCTACAGCCCAAATCGGACTTTGGCCTCCTGAATACTTTGCATTCATCCATCTCGGTTCAGTGACCGCGTCCTCCAGTTAGAAAATCTTAGCAGTTATTTGCTGTCTGCGTCAATCGAATCCTCCCAGCGCTTCCGTGGTTTTCCGACCGGTCTTTGTCCGTTGACTTTCCCTTTTAGTGTGCGTTTGGGAATTCTTCCGTCATCCATACGCTCCACATGACCAGCCCATTGTAACTTCTTAAATTTTATGAGGGTCGACACTTCTCGATTGTCGAAGATGGCATACAATTCTCTATTGTATCGTATTCTCCAGATCGAGTCTTCCCTCACAGGTCCGAGGATTCTTCTGAGGACCTTTCTTTCAAAGGTGTTAAGTAGTTTTTCGGACGCCTGAGTTAAAGTCCACGTTTCACTGCCATAGCATAGCACAGGTCTTATGATGGTTTTGTATAGCTTAAGTTTTGTTTTCCTGTGCACGATCTTGTTTTTGATTATTAGAAGTACCGAATAATAAGTCTTGTTGGCCATCATTATCCATCTTTTGATTTCGATGGGTTCGCCCCTAGGTATATGAAGTTGTCTAGGTTTTTTAGGTTATAGTCTCCTACCGTAATATTTTGTCTGATTGGCGTCTTTTTCCTAGTTTGCGTCATAATTTTTGTTTTGCTTTCAGTCATACTTAGTCCAACTTCCCTTGCTACCGAGTCAAGGTTTACAAATACCTCCTTGGCACTCTCCAGAGATCTTGCAAGGATATCTATATCATCGGCATATGCTATGAGTTGTGTGGATTTGAAGCATTGTGTTCCCTTGGTGTCAACAGGAAGTTTCCGAACAACATATTCGAGTGTCAAATTGAACAGCATTGGTGCGAGGCCGTCACCTTGCTTAAGGCCGTTGTCTGTTTTAAAACTGGCAGTCAGATCGTTTCCTACTCTGAGTCGTGACAAAGACTCGGTCATTGTCATTATTGTAAGTCGAACCAGTTTCGGTGGGACTCCAAGCCCTAACATGATTTTATACATTACGCGCCTGTCGATACTGTCGTATGCTGGTTTGAAGTCAACAAATATCTGGTGCACATCAATATTATATTCCCAGCCCTTTTCCAGCACCCGTTTAACTGAGAATATCTGGTCCGTGGTCGATCGTCCGGCCCTAAATCCGCCTTGGTATTCACCAATTACTTTGTCAGCATAGGGCTTAATTCTCTTTTCTAGAATTTTCGTTAAGATTTTATAAAACGTACACAACAAAGATATTCCGCGGTAGTTTACGCAGCAGAGTTTGTCACCTTTTTTATAAATTGGACATATAATACTCTTGCGCCAATCGTCAGGAAGTGTTTCCTGCGTCCATATGTCCGTGACTATTCTATGTAGGAGATGCGCTATGCTGGTGGCGCCAGTTTTCAGAAGCTCACCTAGAATTTGATCCGTGCCCGCCGCTTTGTTGTTTCAGTGGTTCCTCAGGGCCGTTTTTACTTCTTCGAGTGTGGGAGTACTCAAAGAGGATCCTTCATCAGCTGTTATATCAGTTATACCTGCAACTGTGTCTGCTGCTGCTGTTCGTGCGAGTGATGGGCTCGGATTAAGAAGGTGTTTAAAGTATTGCGCCCATCTTAATTTTATATCTTCCGCATTACTTAGAGCGTTCCCTTCTGCATCTTTGCAGAGGGTCGTTTTCAGTTGGTATCCCCTTTCATTCTTTTGACGAGGGAATACGCGGTTCTTGCGTTGCGTAATTTAAAGTGTTCGTCCATGTTTTTAATTTCGTTATTATTGTACTTCCGTTTTTTTTTGTCTACATATTTTGTTTGCAAATCGTCTAAGATCATTATATTTATCCCGTTTGTCTCGTGTCGGCCGTTTTGTTAATATTTTGTTAGCCTGGTTTTTTCGGTCTAAGGCATCCTGGTATTCGTTATCGAACCAGTCATTTCTTTTGTGCCGGGTTTGTTGTTCTATAACCTCCTCTGCGACAAATATAATGCCATCTTTGATATTTTGCCACATTTCTCCTATTGGCATGCTGGCGTTGTTGTTCAGTATTGGTGCGATGTGCCTCTCTAAGGCTGATACGTACTTTGCAACTACTTTCTCACAATAATCAAGTAAACCTAAATAAATAATAATTATAATCAAAAATCAGTTATTTTTTATTTGAACAATATAACGGCAATAAACAAAGAAATTTGATTCAGCAGTTAAGTATTTAAGTTTTTTTTCGGAGCCAAATATTTCTTATTCCAGCAGAACTTAATTCATGATTCAAATATTTCATTGTCATTTATCTCCTATACTAAATTAAAACAATATTACATAAAATTCTCTACCTCGCTACACAAACTTTAAATTATTTTATTTACAATTTTTAATTCAAAATTTTCAGTTACTCTTCGACGTCATAGAAAAAGGGGTGAAAAATTCAAGGTGATGGCTAAATGCCCTTCGATTCTAAATCATTTCCTGAATTTATTTTAATTTCAAAAGTCCCTATAGCCTCCAGCTATTTCAGTGGCTCAATAGCATTCGTCATAGGCATAAACGGACATTAAACAAGCATGAAAATGTGTATGTTTTGGACCCTATGTCGAAATTCGTTTAATCGAAAGTTTTATATAGTATGTAGGTACTGACATCTTCCATCTATATACTGCTGTAACCAAGATTTGAAAATCCCTATAATTAACGTATGCAGTTTAATTAGAAATCTATTTGAAAATTAATTTAACGACAGATTTATGCTGTTGTAATGTTGTTGTTTTTTACTATCGAAAGTAGATCATGTATAATTAATATGATCTGACCATTAAAATAATATTGAAAAGTACAGATCAGACCACTCCTTGATTTAATCATAATTCGCTGTGACACTAATCTTTTGGCAATTGTTCCAATTTCTTTCCGAAAATAGTTATAAACGAGGGTATAACGCATAATGAAAGTACGTTTCCAGATATGCCTATGATGTAATTTTCAAAGGCCCTGTATATATATCTAAGCAGAGTTGAATATCTAGTACTGAATCTTTATATGAAAACTTAAAGTAGTTTTTGTTTTTCTTAAATCGATACTTAAATAAAATGTCGTCCTACCGTTATTTCCAACGAAAAAAAAATAATTTCATCAGTTATCTGATTCAATAGATAAATCTGAACATATTACATGATATAAAAAAAGTAAATACTACCTACCACCATCATCCACACTCTAAACCTACTCCGACAATAACAATTGTAGATACTAGCGCTGTCTGTATATCTATATATGTATTTATTTTTTTCGACCGATTTATTCCTTTAAAATTTTCAAAAAGGTAATCTTGGCCCGACATCATTAAGACTCTTATAGATTGGATTTGTACCTCTGAATTTATCTCTATCTATGGGGATTGTTATTCAGTTCTCCATGTTAAATATTGCCCAAGTTCACCATATACGTAGAGTATAGAGTTATAGTCTTACGGTCGAGTACACACTAACCAATCAACGAATGGCAGGTGATTTTGATTTCTCTTATAATTACGGCGCGTTAAAAACTATTTCCATTGTAATTTCATTTGTATTTTTTTCCAATTTTCATATAGGTATTTCTATTTCTTGTTTTCTTGAAAGATACCAATGGAGGACAATCGAATCCAAGAGTAGTTAAAAGTACTTTAGATTGGATATAATTTACATGACCATTGTCTTGTCATATTTGGCTTAAGTGGTTCGTTTTGAAGGCGGAGATCACAATTTCACGCAATATTTTATTCCGTCTTTATAAGTTGATTATGATCAGGTTTATCTAAGTCATATCGTTATAGTTATATATTACTACATTTATATGGTCGTAAAAGTTGTTCTATTTTCTCATATATTGCTTAATTATTGTTTATACGTTGACCGCGATCAAATATCTTTTTTGATCATTTTTCTTTTCTTTTTAAGAAAATTAATTGTTTACGGGTTAATCATGATCGATGAGATTTTAATTGGAGTTAAGAAAATTAATCGTGGGAGAAGTTATGAGTTATCTGATTTTGAGAAAACAGGGATATAAATTTAATTGCAGAGAAATGGTTAAATATTTTATGGTTTATTCGTAACTAATGTTTACTATAATTTTTTCATATTATAAAATAATGGACAAACACATTAGGCTATGTATCATATTTCAGATCATCATTGAAAGTTTAATCTTAAAGTATTTTAATCCCAGCCTAACTTATATAATTTTGATATCAGAAATCTCTAAAAAAAATCAATGGAAAAAAAGGAATTCGGTATCGCTTCTTTATATCGGATGCCGAATACCAAAAAGTCTTCGGAACTTTTCTGTTTCTATTGAAGCGTGAAGTATCGCTAACATTGTATTTAATGACGAAAACTAAAAATTCGGAATGAATAATTTATTTAGAGAACAACGACACATAGAAACCAATGGGTGTCTTTGTAAAGTACTGCCAAAACGTTAGTTGCAAGTCTCCTCTTTTACAAAATGAAAAATGAGTGCAGTGTAGTAGAATAATATTAGTTTTGAAATTTCAGACATTTGGAATTTTTAAGCAGACAAAAAAATAATTTTTATTTTGAATTATAGTTTTGGGCCTTGAAATCATAATTTCGCCGGTTTGGAAGCAAAAACGAGCCTGGTGTAAAAAGTAATTTGCTGAATTGAATTACTTATAATTTTAGGTAGATATTCAAAACATTAAAATCTATGGAAGTATCAGGGTTTTTTCGGATCATTCTAAAACTCTTTTATCAACAATTTGTTTATATACAATTGATCTCGGTTAACGCAAGCTTCGATTCACGCAACTGTTCGATTTTCGCAACAATAATTTTCTAACTATTGTTGATTCGATAAGTGCAACCTTATAAAAAGTTTACCTCGATTAGTGCAACTTTTTCCTTGTGTATTTTGTGTATTTTAGCCAAGACTTGTTTATTCCTCCGTTCTCCTGACCAACTGCTTGCTACATGGTCGACCCATGCGACGTCTTCTTTGAAGATTATAATCCAGACCTGGTTTAGCGATGTTTCGCTCAAGTTTCCTTACCACTTCCGCCTTTGAATCTCAATGCCTAGTCTGTCCAGTTGTACTACAAAGATCGTCGATCGAAATCACTTCTGTCCAAAATATCCCTAAAATGCGTCGGAGGCATTGGTTCACGAAAGTTTGCAGTTTCTTGGTCGAACGGTCACTTTCCATGTAGTACAACAATATAAGAACAGGCATTTGACGCGGCTTCGTCGACCTTCAGAAAGGGAAGAGATTTCCAAATGCCTGAAAAGCTTTATTTATACAAGCCTTATGATAATGCTTCCGTGGTAACAAAAATCTTGCACCTCTTTCACGTCTTGTCCGTTAAGAACAATCTATGTGCTTGTTTTCCAACCCATGTTCATGTATTGTACTTGGTTTTACGTAAATTTTTTTCGTTCCTGCATTTAGAATGCAACGAGCGAACTTATGGCTTTAAGCTCGAACGGTTATGTGCAGGCAAACATACGTCATCAGCATAATCTAGATGACTTAAGATGTTAAACTATCTCCACTGAAGACCTTCATCTTCCCCACCTTCCAGTGCAGCTTTTAAGATGTCACTAGAAACAGGGCTGGTGATAATAAGCAGCTTTGTTTGACACCCATTCGCACAGGAAAGCTCGCGGACAGCTCTCCTCTAAGATGCGACAACTTGCAATGTTTCGAATTAACACATACATAATTAACGATTTTTTCAATATATATATATATATTTTTTTAATAAGTTTCATGTACTAATCAGTTTAATATTATTTTACTTCATGAATTTTTTTTTTCATGCAAACTACAAACGCAGCTTCAAAGAGAAATTATTTTTGTGATCCGTTCAAGCAGCTGTTGAATTAGGGTATAGCCTAGTAGGTAGTGTGTTGGTTTTGTAATGCGAAGATCGTGAATTCACATCCCGGTCGGCACAATATATAATTCCGGCACATTGCCTGCTTGGATATACCTTGGTCACCTCAATCTAAGAAAATGAAAAATTCGTAGAAAGAGGGTTGTGCGAAGGGCTAACAACCCTTCCACAATAAGTAATGAAAAATCTTAAGGAGCCTGAATATCAGGAGACCAAGGTCCGATTTGGGCTGTAGCGTCATTGTAGAAGAAGCTGTTGAATTTAGGTATCCATAATGATACATTTAATTGCATCACTACGTGAGAGAACAATACAAACTAGCTAGCGCTGCTGTAAATAAAATCTTGTGGCGAGTGCAGTAAGTGCGATGAGGCCTAGTCGACATTATTTTTAATGGAAAAATTTTTAAGGGGCTATGTTTAGTCGACGATTGATTATAGAATTAGAGTCATATATCCATTTTATAGAAATTTTTAAATTAGAAACAAAATACGACAAGGAGTCCATTTTCCGAAAAGCCATACTTTTACTGGCCAATGCTTTCGTCTACCCAAACCAAAACTATTAAAAAAATTGCTAAAATTACGAACCCCAAAAACAAACAAAAACTGCCTGCTACATTCCAGCATTTCAATAATATTTAAAACACCGATTAAATTCTTACACGAAAATCGTTTAACTATTCATGAGAAAAACCATATAGATGTAAAATCTTCTCTTTAAGATAGAACTGTCGAATTTAAATAAAATACGAATATGGATAACATCAAATTGAAACAGTTAAATGAACAGATGCAGCAACTTCTCATATTTTATTATATTTTTTTTTTTTTTGATTGTTAGAAATGTTTATCGGCAATTAATGCTACTATCAAAAAAAATCGATTTTTTAATATCTTATTAATTTTTAGCTATAAGCGCTATGAATAATCATAAGAAAATAATAATTCTCGATTCCGCATTTAAAAATATCAGAGCGAATAATATGAATATTTTATCGTAAGCTGTTGTTTGAGTTTTGTTGAGTATTTTTCCGGCCTAACTGAAATATGATGCAGAATAAGAAAGAACAAAAACTAACGTATTAATTTTTACGAGCCATGTTCAACATTATAATTTAACTTTTAATTATGGGATGTATCAAAATGGAATTTTTTTTTGAATTTAGTAAATAGACAAGTTTTATATACATTTTCTAACTATTGTTGGATGACTTATTGAAACCATCTAAAATTTTAAAATTTGGAATTTTTTATCAAAAAAACTGATAACGATATGTGAAATGTACTGTTTTTATTCAAAATAAATTTTTCTGGTGTAAGCCAGACTATGGCTGGTTGATTAAACTTTCTCAGTATAGTTCAACCCTTTAAAACAGCTGGAAACAAGTAAACTTTGTAATTGTAAAAATATAGTGATGCCTAGTTTTCACATATACATTCAAAAAAATTGAATAAAAAAACCTTTTCACAGTATGTCCACACCCTGAGGGCAGGCCGAACTAAATCTATTGAAATTAATTTAGATGGAAATTCTCAACACACTTCAATGAAACAGTTTCAAGATTTTTTCTTTTTTTTTAAAGTGCACCCCATATAAATCAACCCTTAAAATATCTAGAATTTTTTTCACACACATTCACATTTCTATAAAACAAAATACATTCAAATAAAACATTGATCTACTCACCATCATAATAAATTTTCATAAAAATGTGCACCCCTTTTTCTGCAATATTATACCATAACAGAAAAAAATCTATGATGGCTAACTCTTTCATTTTTATGGTTAGAAAATTGGCTAACATTTGTAAAATTCTTATCTAAATTACCTTTTATACATCCTGTCAGGTTATCCTTCTGAATGCCGAGAAATATATAAGGAAGAAGAAACGATGGCATTGTTAACGTTTAAAGTTTCCTTTTTCATACGCTAAAGTGTGAGTTTTTATTCTCTAGGTAGACACGAGATGGGCAACAGCATTAACAACATTTTATGAAACCATTTTTCTATTGTATCGATATGTCTCGATTTTATATGAAGTATTTTTGCTTGGATATGCATGAGGTTAGGACTTCCTTATGAAACACTCGATATTGATGGCTTTCGACTGTAAAAAAGGGTTAAGCATTTCCGCGAAATTTTCGATGACATAAATTTTTGTTGTAGGGAGTGATTTTAGAAAGGGTTTTGTTGTGAATTGAACTATTTTTAAAGATTTAAGATATTTATTACAATTAAATGGTTTTTAAAATTAGGTGATATCTAGAAATTAAAAAATAAAAATGTTTATTGAGTTCTTCTTTCAAAATGAAAATATAATATTGCATTCCTCACGGTCACTTAAAATGGAATCATACTAGATTCAAGTTTTGAGAAATGATGTATTTGTAGAGCTAATATGCAATTTGTGGCCCTTTCAAAATTAGTATTGATCTTCAATCAATCAATCAAATTCCTGTTAAGACCTCCTATAGGGCATAGGACAGAAACAACTCTCTTCCGCGAGGCGCGATCCTGAGCAATCCAAGTGCTGTGGCCAGGACTTGTTTATTCCTCTGGCCTTCTGCTCAACTGCTCGCTTCCATGTGTTACATGGTCGACCAGCCCGACGTCTTCCTTGAGGATTATAATCCATAACCTGTTTTGCGACGTTCCGCTCTGATTTCCTCAAAGTATGACCAATCCACTGCCACTTCCGCCGTTGAATCTCCTTTATTATATATTTTAGTCTGGCCAGTTGTACTCCAAAGTTCGTCGTTGGAGATCATTTCTGGCCAGAATATTCCTGAAATGCGTCGGAGGCATTGGTTTACGAAAGCCTGTAGTTGCTTGGTAAGTCGAACGGTCAATTTCCACGTAGTACATATAACAACACGGATTTGACGCATGCGTCAAAAACTCGCAGCTTCGTGCGAACGGAGATCAATCTTAACCTCCAGAAAGGGGAAAGGATACCGAAGGCCTGACGAGCTTTATTTAGCCGAGCCTCAACATCTTTTTCGGCTCCGCCGTCCATGCTGACAATGGTTCCACGATAGCAAAAATCTTGCATCTCTTCCACATCCTGTCCGTTAAGAACAATCGGTGTGCTTGCGTTGGAACCCATGTGCATGTATTTGGTTTCACGCACATTTATTTTCAGTCCTGCCTCTTTGCAGAATGAGACGAGCGAACATTTGACACTAAATCCGAACGGTTATGTGCAAGCAAACTCATAATCAAGGTGACTTAAGATGTTAAATAGTCTCCATTGAAGACCTTTACTGTCCCCACCTACCAGTGCAGCTTTCAAGATGTCATTTATTTCCACCAGAAACAGGGCTGGTGATAGTATGGAGCCTTATCTGACACCCGTACGCACAGAGAAGCTCTGGGACAGCTCTCCTCTATGCAAGAAGTGACACCTTGCATCTTTGTAGGATTTTTTAATCATAGCTATGACCTTATCTGGAATACCTCTCCTACGCAAAGCATTCCATATGTAATCTTGCTTAACGCTGTCGAAAGCCTTCTCGAAGTCCACAAACATGAGATGTAGTGGCGAACCCATTTCGGCTGACTACTCTAATATTATCCGTAGGGTATTTGTGTGGTCGCTACAAGACGACCCTTTACGGAATCCAGCCTGATAAACTTCGAGAGTGCTCTCGACGACATCACTAATCCTATTGAGAATTACCTTAGCCATAATTTTTAATACGGCAGTAAGTATATACCACGCCAATTGCCACAATCCCGAAGGACGCCCTTCTTCGGAATTTTCACAATGATGCCCTCCTTCCATTCCACACCTTGGTGAAGAGTGGGAGGAGTATATCGGCTGTTACTTCCGGAACCGCTTTGAGGAGTTCGGTTGGAAGTCCGTCTGTACCTGGATCTTTCCTTTCCCGTATTTCCGAATGGCGGAAACTACCTCTTCCTTATCTGGGGAATCGTCCCTAATAGAGGATTGTTGCGGTTGGATGTTTGGTAGTTGTTCTGTTTCCGGAATATCCTCCTGTGACAAAATGTTTAAAATATCAGAGAAGTATTCCTTCTATCGCCGCAACTGATATTCACTCATATTAAGGAGGGTTCCGTTGACACCTCTCACCAGGTGGTTGCCGGTGAAATTCCTGTTCGTCAACTGTTTCTTGATTTTGAATAGTGAACCCATATCCTCAAGGTAAGCCGCAGATTCTGCCTTGTTTGCCAGATCTTCAATGGCCTTTCTCTTATCGCGTCTAACAGCCTTTTTAAGCCGTATATGAGCATCGCGGTAGTTCTGCCTCAGGTCGGACGTTCGTTGGATGACATCGGATTGAGAAATGATTACCAATTTGGCTTTTTTCGATTCCCAACTTTGTCCCATTTGTCTTGCGACATCCAGGGTTTCTCACCGCTTTGCACATATCCCACAGATTCTTCAGCACTTGTTGGAAAAGTGTTTCTCGTTGCCTCCCAATTGGCGTTCAGTGTGCGTATTTCATATTCACCCAATGTGGATGACTTTTCGCGTAGAATAGTCGTGTATTTGCGTTTTTGTTGGGATCTCTGAGTTAATCCACATTAAGCTTGCGCTTCATTTGAAGAAGTCGTGGTCGTCGGATAGCTGCTGTACACAATCTCAAGCAGGCATCCATCAAGTGGTGATCGCTCCCCACGTCAACTCAACGTTTCGCTCGCACATCGAGGAGACATCTTCTCCATCGCCGACTTATAGCCAAAAGGTCGATCTGGTTCTGAGTAACACCATCAAGGGAAACCTAAGATGTTTTATGATATCTCTTGTGTGGAAAAAGGGTCCCTCCGATGACCATTTGCCGAGTACTACAAAACTCCACAAATAATTCGCCGTTTTCGGCTCTCTTAATCCAAGGTCGCGACGCGTCGACCCAAGAGTCACCATACCTCCCCATGACCAGTTCTAGTCCAGTGTTGTCTGATCCAACCTGAGCGTTCATATCTCCTGAGATGATAATAATATCACCTCTTGGAACACGTTCGAAGGTGGCACTCAGTTGGCAATAAAACTCCTCTTTGTCATTAGATGTTGCGGTATTAGTTGGTGCGTAGCACTGGTCCTGAGCCTGACGACGATAATCCTATCCGAGATTAGTTCCCAGCTAATGAGACTGTTTCTCGCTCTCGGTGTAAGGACGAACGCCACACCATTTTTGGCTTCACTGTCAGGGCCAATTTACAGAAAAGTGTTTCAGCTTGGTGTTCGTTCTTCTCCTGATCCTGTCCACCTGACCTCGCTCAAGCCCAAGATTTGGATGTTATAGTACTCCATTTTACGGTCGATCACCGATTGGCGGCGCAAGGACCGAGTAACCCAAGCTCTTCCCCCGTCATTCAATGTTCGAACGTTCCAGAAGCCAATCATAGTCCGTTTTCGAATGCCAAAAATCGTTACCGTAGAATCAGTCCATATCCGGGGCGCTGTATCCGTTTCTCGTATCAGTTAGGTCTTAAGATCACGGATGATAAGCCCATGATCCAGTGAGTGTCCATTTGCCATTTTTAGGGCAAGCAGGGCTGGCTGTGGGTGAATTCTACAGCCCCCATCCCACAGTGGGGTAGTTAGCTCAGGTCCGTGGAGTCGCCAGTCTCCAAAGATAGTTGCAAGAATTGGTAAAACCTTATCCTACATACAACTATCCCCTTGCGGGGCCAGCATTGATCTTTCTAGATCCTAAATATAGAACTTTTCTTGGGCGTAAAGCTAGAACAGTTTTAATAGTAGATGACGAGATTCAACCTTATGGTTTTAGCAAATAAAGCATATGGCACGAGATGATGCTACTTAAATAGATGTGAATATTTTTTTTGCGATCAAAATTTTGGCAAAAAATTACCAAGGCGGTTTTCATTTTTGCTAAACGAATAAAGCTCATGAAAAAAAATGATACAGAAGATGATGCACATTCTGTTCACGGTCTAGAAGCTCAGCACTGTTAGCACGAATACGGACCAAAATTATCAAAACACATTAAAAGTTCTATTTCATTTGATATCTCTAGTTAGTTTTGAGATATAACTGTTTGAAATTTTGGAAAGTTCACCAATTTTGAAATGTTTCTCATTTTTATACTCTAGATGAAATCTGAGAGTATTATAAGTTTGCTCTAAAGTTTGTAACGCTAAGAAATAAGGCTCGGAGAGAAAAATGAATGATACAGAAGTTAATATTATCACTCAAAAATCTCAAAACCGGATATCCGTCCGTCCGTCCATCTGTGCGCTCTCTAGCTTGAGAACGCGTTGAGCTAGATAGTTGAAAATTTGTACACGTCGTTTTTGACAAAAAAGTAAGGTCAAGTTCGTGAACGGGACAAATCGCTCCACTCCTTCTACCCCCATACAAAATGACACAATTACGCAATTTGACAATAAACGAATTTGCACGAAAAGTATAAAAGCTATTGGGCTGAAATTTGGAATATGTTACTTTTATGATAATATCAATCTACCCTATAAGAAATATGTGTGTCATCCCCCTCCTTCTACCACCTCCCATACAAACTGTACTTGTCATGAATTACTCTAAGCCAATTTACTCAGTGCGTATAAAATTTAGCGGGCTAAAATTGTGCACCAAATATTTATTTTATTTTATTTTATTGTCGCAGATTGTATGGGAGGGAGTAGAAGGAGTGACGCTAATCGTCTAATTTTTCTTGGCCTTCCTAATTATTCTAAATAAATATTTAGTGCACAATTTCAGCTCGATCAATTTTATACGTACTGAGCAAATTTATTTATAGTTTTTTATGAAAAAGTGCAGTTTGTATGGGAGGTGGTGGAAGGAAGGTATGCACTCACATAACTTTTATAAGGTATATTCAAATCTTCATAAAAGTAATATATTCCAAATTTCAGATCAATAGCATCTATGCTTCTTGATCAAATCCGTTTATTGTCGAATTGCAAAATTGCGTCATTTTGTATGAGAGGGGATAGAAGGGGTAAAGCTAATCGTCAAATTTTTCTTGGCCTTACTAATTATTCTAAATAAATATTTAGTGCACAATTTCAGCTCAACAAATATTATACGCACTGAGTAAATTGGTTTAGAGCATTTCATGAAAAAGTGCAGATTGTATGGGAGGTGCTGGAAGGAGTGGGAGGATACAAATCATTTTTATACAGTAGATTAAAATCATAATGAAAGTATTATGTTCCAAATTTTAGATCAATAGCCTTTATACTTTTTGAACAAATCCGTTTATTGTCAAATTGCGAAATTGTGTCATTTTTTATGGGAGGAGATAGAAGCGGTAAAGCTAATCGTCTTATTTTTTTTGGTCTTACTAATAATTCTAAACAAATACTTAGTGCACAATTTCAGCTCGATAAATTTTATACGCACTGAATAAATTGGTTTAGAGCATTTCATGAAAAAGTGCAGTTTGTATGGGAGGTGGTGGAAGGAGCAGGAGAATACAAATCATTTCTATACAGTAGATTGAGATCATCATAAAAGTATTATATTCCAAATTTCAGATCAATATTATTTACACTTTTCGTGCAAATCCGTTTATTGTCGAAATTGCGAAATTGTGTCATTTTGTATGGGAGGGGGTAGAAGGGGTGGGCGATTTGACCCGTTCGCGAACTAGACCTTACTTTTTTGTTGAAAACAACGTGTTCAAAATTTGAGCTCTCTTGCTCAACACGTTCTCAAGCTAGAGAGGACACGGACGGACGGACATCCGGTTTTCAGATTTTTGAGTGATTTTATGAACTTGTGTATCATTAATTTTTTTTCTCCGAGCTCTATTTCTTGGCGTTATGGCAAACTTATAATACTCTCAGATTTCATCTAATGTATAAAGATAACCACGTAACCCAAGCCTAATATTTTACTCAAATCCCTAAATAATATATTAGTCTCAAGTACTTTTCAACATCTTTAAGAAACTAATCACAATTCAATCAACTCTGTGCAAATCCCACTTAAGATCAAAATTAATGGACTAAAAACCCAAAATAGAAGTAACAGCACCTACTTCACTAAATTGTCTGTCTAAATTGGCATTTTTTTAAACCCCAAAAATATCTTAAAAGCTTTTCCTTTTGACTTCAATAAATTTGTTTTTATACATGTATGTATCTGCTCGTCAAAATGAAACAGTTTCATAAACAATTGCGAATTGACAACTAAGTAAAAAATGCCAAAATCATCAAATTGAAAATCAATTAAAAAAATGTAAGATACATCAACATGTACCATATTTAAAGAAAATATCACTCAATTACCTTCGATTGGAAGCAAATAAAAACAAACAATCATATATTTAACGAATGAGACACACCTACCGTACTATTAAAAAATTTGAGCCGAATTACCTGCATCATATTTAAATAAATTGTTATGTGGAGTTTCATGTGTATTTTGTGCATGAGGAACTGAAGAATTCACGCAAATTGTCAACATTCCTGTTGAATTACACATCGAGGAGTTAGCTACTTTCAAAGACAAGGGTAGAAATACGAGTACATATATAAATAAAACGAAATCTGTTTTGATGTCAAAAAATAGTCAATTTTTTCGTTTAACAATTTCCTGCATGCATACCTTAATCGACATCCACAACGCACATGAACTTTGGGCCGTTCGGCCTAATTTGATATTAATTTCATGTTTAATGATGGATTTACCCAAAAGTCTAGACAAATTCCTTAAAGTGGTTCAGTAGGCTATCCGAGAAAATTTTAACAAGGTTTTGTTTGGAAGCGATATCAAGGTAAAACCCGAAATAGTACAGCCGCATAATCATCACCAGAAATTAAAGTGCTTCTTAATGACCGGTGTAACACACGTTATCGATATAACTTCAAGAACTACTGCTGCTGCTGCTTCTTACTTCTGATGGTGTGCCACCGATTGATTTAACCTGCGATATTGTCATTCTCCTGTTGTCTTTAAGACAACCTGCCGATGATTTCTCCACCGGCATTGTGTAGTAGTTTGCCAACACCTTGAAACTCAATTTTTCAGGTTTGTTGAAAGCAATCATATAGTCAAATCATCTACCACTACATTGGTCAACTATTTGTCAACTATTCGGTACTATATTTGGGAGAAGATGAAGAAAAAAAGGAAAACCAGTTCAAGCAATTCAAATACTCGACCGCTTTAAAATAAGACAGAACTAAGTTAACACCTCAACTTCTGCACAAGCTCACCTTATAAGAAACCATACCATCATCCATCACTCATTTATGTATAGTACATATGTGAGAGCCGATCTTAAAACCGTCATCATCATCATCATCACCAAATTCTTTTCGGTGGCCGGTCTGTCTTTAAATCTCAACCTCTATCGATGTTATGATTCGCTATTATGCGTGGTTCTGCACATAAAAATCGTATACCAAACCCCGAAATATAAATGAACGAAAAAAAAATCGGGCTCAAATTCGTCCGACACACACATAAGAGGAGAGGCTACCGAGTAATGGCAAGATGGTAACCATTTTTAGTCGATAACAACACTGTCGACGGTTAACATATCGATTTATAAAAAACGCAATTTTTTTCGTAACGCGTTCGATTTTAGATTTTTTAAAAATTATAACGTCACGAAAACTTATCTCAAAAAATACATTTTTGATGAATTTCGAACACGAGTTCGAAAAGTTTTGCGCTTGCGTTTAAATTTATAATAACGTCGGTAATTTTTTTTTTCGCTGAAAGCGATATTTCTTATTCGGTATCACGTGCTCGATTTGTACGGTAATAGAAAAATTTTGGGTTTTTTTTCAAATTCAAAAAAAAAACGTTTCTAAATATTGGCGGATTTAAAAAAAAAAAAAGAATGATAAATTAATATCGTTTACGATTGCAATACTTAGAAAAAAATACCGGTGAATAATTCATAAGAGAAGTGTTTCAGATAATTTTGAAATTTTATCGAAAAAATTGTGTTTTAATGTTGTGGTGATTTCGAAATAGTGATTTTGTATTTAAATAATATATTTTTGTTTCTTTCGCTCGGATTAGAATCTATACAGTTAGCAGTTACTCTTAAGCTTCGACCACTTGAATTTTCGAAATTACATTTTGATCAATAGATAAAATTACATAGTAGATTGTGTGTAGATTGTGTATAGTTGATTTTTTATCCAAAAAACGTTTTGATGAAAATTGAAAAATTTGCTTTTGGAAAGTTTTGACAATGTTATATTAATGGTTTGGCACAGTTAATTTTATTCTCTTTCTTTGAATTTGTTCAATTTACTTGGAGACAAGTATTAACTCAACTCAAAGACAACTGAAGATAATAACTTTGTACAACACACTCAATTCAAAAACATTCTTTAGATAGATAGATTTGCATGAGGATTGAAATGATGAAAACTTTGGTAACGTTAAGTAATAAGGCTCGCACTTTGTCAGCATTACAAAAATATTTGTTGACACTCCGTCTGTCTACACAATAACTCGCGAGTGCTCTTAGCTATCCTGCCCAAATGCTTATCATGTAATTTTTATGAAAAAAGAAACTTTAATTTCGTGAACGATATACATCCCTTACTCCTTCTTTCACCTCACATATAAAATACACGAAATTTATTTTTCTTTGAAACTATTAATGCACTCGATCCATCCGCTCACCCATTCTACCACACCAACACATACAGTTTTGAAATGTACGAATTGCCAAAATATCTTTGATAGTAATTGCAATAAATTTCCAAAAAACTACTACTTGTAATATATTACAAACTAGCGATCGCCCGCGACTTTGTCCGCGTAAGAATCGAAAATAAGCAATTTTTGAGAATATAGTTAGTAATACATTGTCCGGGATATATAAACTGATTAGTTCAATGGACCTTTGAAGACAACGATTTCTATTTTGTTGGAATCAGAACCATAAATTAGTAAGAATGAATTTGTATAGGACAGGCTCGTGATCAAATCAATCCCGTGATCTAAGACCATATTCGTATTGAAGAGCACTAAAGACATGTGAATAGTTCTAGCTTGTGTTAATTAAAAAAAAACCCCCGATTAAAATAACATTAAGCTTAAAACCATAACAAGACTACGACCCTGCGTAAAGCCCAATCATACGATACTACAGATGAAATTTTTGTGATGTTATTAATTTTGTATGGGGAGTGGTAGAAGGGGTGATAGTATTGAACCAATTGGTTTCACATCATGCTAGAGTAGCTATAAAAATGTTTTGTACCAAATTTAAGCTTCAAAAATTCAATAGGTACAATTTCACACTTTTCATGAAAATTGAATTTTTGAAAAGTCGGTAAATTGTGTCATATTCTATGGGAGGGGGTAGCAGGAGTGAAGCTAATCGGTTAATTTTTTCCAAACATTAATAATAATGCTAATTAAGGATTCTATACAAAATTTTAGCTCGATGAAAGCTATACGTATTGAGAAAATTGGCTTAGAGTATTTCATGAAAAAGTGCAGTTTGAGGTGGTGGAAACAGTGAGGGGTTCTTAGTGATTGTTCAAAAAATAACTACGATCATTATGCAATTTATGTATATTAAATATTCATTATGCAATTGATATATTGTGCAAATTGATATATTCCAAGAAAATCGAATTTTTGTAAAGTCGTGGAATCGTGTCACATTGTGCGGGAGGGGTTAGAAATAGTAAAGATAATCGGTTAGTTTTTTCCCGATATTAATAATAATGCTAATTAAGGATTTGGTACAAAATTTTAGCTCGATGGAATTTATACGTACTGAGAAAATTGATGTATAATATTTAATGAAAAAGTGTAGTTTGTATGGTAGGTGGGTGAAGGAGTGCGGGAATCTTAATAATTTGTATACTTAAAGATTGCATTTGTAATAGAAATAATATATTCTAAATTTCAAATTAATAGCTCTTATAGTTTCCAAGACAATTTGATTATTACATATTATTAAATAAACTGCCAACAAGTCGGGCGAAACTTTATTATTCTTGGGACAAGTTACGGATGCGTGGAAAGTCAATATGCAGATTAGAGTGGTTAGGGAAGACTAAGTTAAAGGGGGTTCTTGGGCAAAGCAATTGTCAATTTAACACTTTGCGGAAACGTTCAAAAGCTCCAATACTTATAATCAATATTTCGTTCGATTATTTATGCAAGGGGAGGAGTGAGTCGTGATAGTAAGATTGGGTGGATGTTAATAGTTTTTTAATTGATCGCTTGAATCACTTCCAATATTCTCTGTATAGAATATCAGTTTCATAGACGAAGTTGCATAGAATTTTCATTAGATTCTGTGTATTTTACATTCACGAAACCAAACATTTGTATGGGAGGGGGTAGAGGAGGTAGGGGAATCGTAAAAATTATGACGCAATTTTATTTCCTTTCTCTTGTAGTGTGCTCGTACAAAATATCAAGTTCGTAGCTTTTAATTGGTTAGTTATTAGTTGGTTCAATTAAATTGGACGAAATCATACTTTTGAATGGGAGGGGGAAGAAGGGCAGACGCGATTGCAAAACTTTTAAAGGAATTTCATTTCAATTATTTTTGTAAGTTTTCATGCAAAATTTTAAATTTATAGCTTTTAAGAGTTAGCTGATAACTGATTTATTTAAAATGCTCGAAAAAATAATTTTGTATGGGAGGGGGTAGAAGAGGTAAAGGAATCGCAAAATTTGTGACGCAGTTTTCTTTTTTTTATCTTGTTAGGAGCTCGCACATAATTTCAAGTTCGTAGCTTTTAATTTGTTGATTATTAGTTGATTTAATGAAATTGGAAGAAATCATACTTTTGTATGGGAGGGGTTAGAAGGGCAAATGCGATTTCAAAACTTTTAACGTAGTTTCATTTCAATTATTTTTATAAGTTTTTATACAAAATTTCAAATTGATAGCTTTTAATAGTTAGGTGATAATTAATTTCTTAAAAATAGTCGAAAAAATAATTTTGTATGGGAGGGGGTCGAAGTTTTGAAGGTATTCGACCAGTTAATATTTTATACTCTTAGAGATTTTTTTCAAATGCATCTCCCAAATTTTTAAGTTTCTACCTTAAAATTGCATCCAAAAATTTTCAGTTTTCGTGTTTTTTTCGCTGTACATAAAACACCTTGTGCCCGTTAGACCGGGGTGGTCGGTTCGAAACAATTGTGGATCAAATTATTATTTTTTTTCTATGTATATCAAATAGATGTATCCACATGCAAAATTTAAAGTTTCTATCTTTGGCCAGAGTCCTAAGAAACTCACTCAAAATTTTCGACATTTTTGCTTACCACCTCCACTTAAAATTTTTATCAAAATTATAAATTATATAGTTCTATAATCTGACGAATTTTTGATTTGATATCTGTTCTCAATTTTGAGATATAATGATTTCTAATTTTGAAAAGTGCACCATTTTTGAAATGCTCCCCATTTCCCCCCACTACTATTATAACCAAATTTAATTTTTTTTTCTATTTCGCTAATATAGCTTAGTATATGTCTTAAGTTTCAATTATATAGCTTAAGAGATAGTTGAGATATTAATTCTTAAGTGTTTTTCTTTGCACCACCTCTGACCTTCCCCCTTACAACAATTAACCTATTTCTAAGCTGATTCTGGTGGATCTACATGCCACCCTAATGGTCCCAAAATACGATTTTTTTGTGGTAAGTAGTTTCGAAGATATAATCATTTCAAAAAAAGATTCGGCCGACAATTTGTTTTTAGCCCCCCCTTTTCGGACGCCAATGGGGAAAAAAATTAAATTATTTTTGGAGTGTGTCCAACAACCTTCTCTACACGTATGCTGATTTACATCTTCTTATCTGCATTCGTGGTGAAGATATTAGCAAGTGTATTTTTTGACTTTTTCCATCCCCCCACCTCCCCCTTCCACCTGACACTCCCTAAAATTTGGATAATAAAGCTCACTTACCAAATTAACAATCTACCTAAAAACCAACATTCTACCTTTAACGGTCTCGGAGGTATGAGTCCATATGTACGGCGGACGGCGTACGTGGGACGGATTTTTTTTTTGCTTTTTTAGGCTAATTTAGTCATGAAACGCAAAAAAACAAAATTTCAGGGTAGCAAATTTTTTTTTTCTGTGTCGATCACAATACTTTATTATTAGAATAATAAAGTAAAATGAGTCACTTTGTATGGGAGGAGGTAGAAGGCGTGAAGGGAAGGAAATAAAACCAAAAGCAGATTACATCTCGGAGCATACCTAATAAACTGTGAAAGTTTCATTGTAATCGGTTTAGCCGTTTTTGCGTGAAAGCCGGACAGACAGAGAAAAATTTTAAAAACGTGAGTTTCTGCTTAGTTATTAGTAAAATAAAGCAAAAAAGGAACTTATAGCCATTTCTAAACAAATAACAGACAGACACTACAATGATATTTATATGTATAGATTTTATGAAAGCATTTTGGGCTTATGGACTTCAGAATTTGCATGCTAATACCAATAACAATATTCGATAGTACTTTCAAAATCGTCTAAATCTGTTCATTTCTTCCAATACCTCCGTTACAAGTGGCACGATTTAAGAACAAACATGAAATTCAACCCGCAAAGTTTTCATTTGAAATGTCCCACTTCTTGTGTCATAAAAATGTCGCTATTTACTATTCTAAAAAGTTTGAGATCACACATTTTCTAGTACACTAACTAAACTCAATTCTACTCATCTAGAATATTGCATGTTTGAACTTTAAACCCATCAAGTAGGATCTGTAATTTTAATAAATTTGATAAGCTTTGTTTCGAAGATTTTGAAAGTTTTCAAAAATCATCAATTCTAATATAAAAGTATTGTGATCAAAGTGGGAAAAAAAATTTACTACCCTGATTTTTTTTTGCGTTTCTGGACTAATTTAGCGTAAAAATGCAAAAAAACCGTCTGTACGCCGTACGCACATTATGAGTGATTAAAAACAAATTGTTGGACGAGTTTTTATTTCCAAATGATTCGGAATTATTTAACATAAAAAGTTTGTAAGGTATTCAAATCACAGATAACTCATCTTTAAAGGACCGTATATTTAACATCGCCAAGGAAGCATCTAAATGTTTGGGTTACCTAAAACGCTGTAAAAATTCCTTCACCGCTTCTGGATTATTGGCAATTTATAAGGCATATACATATTAGACCACGTCTTGAATTTAATTGCCGCCCATGCAAATACTTCTCTCTCTTATTTGGGTAGTATCCAATCTGGGATAGCATCCAGTCTGGGGCCATTAAATTATAGAAGATTTGACTCGAGCACAGACGAATTGTATCAATACGGAAAGATTTCGGGATTTCATAATGTTATGCTTTATTAAATGTGACGTTTCGGTCTCTGCTGAGATCTTCATCAAACTGAAAAGACTACGAATTTTATACAGAATGGTGTTAATTTGGTGTGGGAAGGATAATTGGGGTTAATTAATTAATATCATGTAGTTAAATTAGTTAAGAATTTGTGGGTACGGATTTTGTTCTTACCAAATTTTAGGGTAGGTATCTAAACTGGTGATAACATATATTCGGTGTCTCGGTTGAAGTTCTGTGGATGTTTGGAAATTTCTATGGCTTCTCGTACTATGCTTTGAAAATAATGATTTGTCTTTGCCAGAATTTGCACATTGCCCATAATCTTCTGACGCTAAATGGTTCGCGATCGCTGTAAGCTGTATTTGTTTTTTTATGTTCATCATAGATGTTTGTTCTTTTTTGTGCTTTGTAAGTTTCCAATGGTTTTTTGTCCTTCTGGTTTCCCAAAAATTCCAAGGATAATAGTTGATCTGGAGAATATTGTCTTGATGTTGAATTTTCGTAGATTTTCTTTATCTTATCCGTCGTGACCTGAATGGTACATTTTTTCATCGTTTGTCTGTATTTTCTTGATTCTCGTTCTTTTGTCTTTGGGTACTTTGATCTCCAGGCATTGTTTATTTCGCTATCCATTTGCTGGGAATACCCAAATCAATTGCGTATTTTCCTTTTGAAGACAGTGAGGGTATCCTTTACTTATGCATCTGGCTCTGAGTATTAAAGTACGCCTGTATTTTGACTGATGGTGGAGATATCTATTGGTGTGACTTGGTTTCCCATATACCTCGATGCTTAACGACGTATCACTCTTTTCCTTTAGTAAATCCAAAAATGGCAGTTTTCTGTTGTTTTCTATTATTTCCATGATGATCGTAGTTTTCTCGTGGTGAAAGTTCAGGTGGGCTAAAAATTTGTCCATCTCTTTTTTCCCACGTTACCAATTGATGAAGGTGCTATACACATAATGAAGATACAATTTCGGTTTTAATGGAGTTGAGTCCAGTGTGCTCTTCTCAAATTCCTCCATGAAAATGTTCGCTACCACTGCTGAAAATGAAGATCCCATTACCGCTCCTCCCGTTTGCTTGTAGAGTTATTCTAGAGCTGAAAGAAAGTATTATTTAAACAAAATTCCATTCAGACATACCTGTTGTCCAGGATAAGTTTCTTGGTGATACTTAAAATGTCCTTAGTCGGGATGTTCCCCCATCTAGACTGGCTAAAACATCCATTGGTTCCAAGTTTATTTTCTGAAGTTTTGAGGTGTGAGGAACTCAGGATATTAGTCCCAGGAGGGACTACTGGCTTGATGATGTGCGAGATCTTGCGTCTGATTTCAATCGCTAGGATGATACCACTGATTGTCGGCTGTATTTGCTAGATGTTTTCTTCGGTTATATTACTTCTTGGAGTAAGAACAAAATTGAATCCTTCGTTTAATAATCCTCTTGTTCTTTAGTTAACGACGTTGATGAAAAGTTGACTACTACGTTATTGCTTTTCGTCTGCGTTGGCTCTGCTGTTCTAATTTGCATTTTAAACTCTTAAATTTCCGTTCCTGTATCATTTTTTTATTGATGAATCCTTTTTCTCTGTGCTTTGGAATGAAAGAATCCAAATAATGAAAGGTATCCTTCGGTAGAAGGCTACCGAGGAAGAAGTGAAGGGATAGAGCTTCTTCATTGATTCAGTCCAGCTTAGTTCTCTTGAGATTGATTTAATTCTTCAGAAGCTACTGACCCGCATCCTTCACAATAGTCTTGCTACGATGTCTGTTCCATGTACCCACAATTTTGATATCTTTACTAACTAAGTTCTTGTCTCTTCATTGTTTTTCGTAAGCTATTTTGTTAAGAATGGTGTAGATTGTATTTTTGTTTGTCTCCATAGTAATTCGAAATGCACTGTGCAAACATTCACCAAACCTTTCTTGAACTTGTCCGTAGAGTAATAAAGATGCACCCGACTTGTTGTGCAGATATTTTTTTAACGAAACATAAAATTTTCTCTAAAATAAGCGAATTATATATTTGAAATCATTAACTGATTTAAATTAATTAAATTATGTATTTCGAGTAATTTAAAGTTGGTTTTGAAAATTTTACATAAATCGTGTAGTCGTAAATGAATTCAGTCAAATTTTCGGATTTGTATCAAAACAAATAGAAAAAAAAATATACTACTACTTGAAATCTTTAATGAAACCAATTCAGTGAAAACAATTTTATTATAATTTCATACATAAAACAATTATTTCCATTCAAGGAAAAACTTTTATAAATTGAATTCATCAAAGAAAGAAGAAAAATATCAAACGAATTTGATAAGTAATATTGAAACATTGCTTACCATTAAAAGCTACACATTTTAAAACAATTCTTTTGCAATCCTTTAGAGCTAAAACAAT
Source organism: Chorisops tibialis (assembly GCA_963669355.1). NCBI lineage: Eukaryota > Metazoa > Arthropoda > Insecta > Diptera > Stratiomyidae > Chorisops > Chorisops tibialis. The sequence continues at coordinate 160,305,973 of OY770263.1, read as the reverse complement.
GAGAACTTTTCTTGAATTTTGTTTTTGTGGAACCAAGTGTACTCATAATTTTTGTATACCTACGGATATCTAATTTACTCTCCCTTTTTTCCATATAAAAATCACAGTTTAATGTTGAACTATCCACAAATTCAAAGCTTTTTTATTTATTCTTTCTTCAAATTATTGATTAAAAAAAATATTTACATAATTCTAATTTATCTATGCGCCAGTAGGGTTCTTGAACAAAAAAAATCATTTAAATATAGATATATCCGTTAAATTCGATTTTATTTAACCCATAACCTACGGCACCTTTTTTGTTTTCTGATAATCTCTAGAAATAAATTCACTTCGACAAGCTTAGCACTATTTTTTATCTTAATTAGGCATTTTGACTTTGAAATTATGTAGATATCAATTCATTTGTAAGAATTATTAATTTTTTCCTTTTTACGAGTATTTTATGATAATTATTTTTTAGATTTCGGTATTATAGAAATTATAAAATCCATGTCGAATAGACACATGTGTAGCTAGGAACTTAAAGATAGAAAAATTCATATTTATTCCTTTATATTTGATAGGCTTACCGCTGGGTTTTTCTTTCTATCAGATTAAGAAATCAATTGTAATTTTAAAAATAAAAGTGGCATAATTTTAATCCGTATACGTTTATCAATCAGTTAGACAAAAAGCGCTTGAATAATTCAATAATGGTCTCAACGATAACACGAAATAAACACAAGAAGCTGTGAATTAATTCCTAATTGAATTATTATGAAAATTAAGTGAAATAATCGTGTGTAATAAAAAATTATCATACCAAAAATTAATTAATTGATGATTACTTAATAGAATTATTAAACTTCGCTATAATAGACAGAACTAACTCAAAATAAAATTTGAAATGACGATGGCATTAGCTTATGTCGATATGTCCTCAGTGATTGAGGTTCAGGTAATTTAATTTTGTTCTAAATTAAATGACTCAATTTTAATTGGTTAAGATTAGAGTATAAATTTTTAAAATTATATTTATCATAAATTTTATTATTATCTTAGATTACGAACATCAAATAACCATTACTACCCTTTACTATTTTCCAGGAACGCCTGACCAGCCACGGTAGCATAGGACTATCAAGTGGCAGTCCGGCATATACAACACATACCGGCGGTCATGGTGGACGTGGCGGTCCAACTGGCCATGGTGGCGGACATGGCGGGACACATGGTTCGGCGGCATCAATGCATCATCAATCGCTTCAATCTGATTTCCAACCGCCATATTTTCCGCCACCGTTTCATCATGCAACGCAAAGTCCACCGCAACAGCAAGTGAGTAGAGTTTTTATTTGTTAATATAATTTACGCTCTTATCCCAGATTGTCAAGCTAGGTTTGAAATCTATTAAAACTACATAATCCAGAATCTTAGTTGCTCCTGAAATTCGATATATTTTAAATTTAAAAAAATATATAATATATTTGCTTCAAAGCTATCAAAACTGCAGGTCTAAAAATAAACAAATTATATATGGAATTCTTAATAATAAAAAAGTTTTGAATTACAATTAAAAAATGATTTCTTCGTTTAAAAAAAGTCATTTAAAATTAATTTTATCTTCCAACAATTGAACAAGAATACACCGAAATTAAATATTAATTTATTCAATCGCAAATTGCAACTTGTTATTATTCAAATGTTTAATTTTTTTAATAGACACACAATATATATAGGATACGTATTAAGATAAAAAGGTTACAAATTTTTATTTCATTACATTCACTTTTTTAACTACAAAAACTACGAGTCAATTTAATTCGTTAATATGTCAGCGAGTTTACTTTCTATCGAATCTGTAACATTTATACATAAATTAATATTTTTGATTAATTTTAGTTTTATGGAGAGTTTCTTTAATGCTTCATCTCCTAACTGGTCCTAAAAAAGTGTAAAATTTGAGTATTTTAGCACTTTTAGCTCTTAGCACTTGTGATACCAATTATCTAATTTAGTTACTTTTACTTTAATATTCTGTCGTAATAATTAAATATTGCGTTGTGAAAACAATTTGTTTCCCTGAATTTTTTTCACGGTTCATGACTAAATTAGCCTAAAAATGCATAAAAATCCGTCTATCTGTGCGCTGTACGTGCATGCTCAGTACATAAATCCTTGAAGCTAGAAAGTTTATTTCTATTATAAACGGAGTGTTAACTTAGGTAAGCTTCAATTTTAAAAATTCGAATATCTTAACTATGACTCTACACGGTTAAAAATTTTGGTGTAGATTTTATAACAACATGTTATACATCCATTTCGATCGATTTTATAATATCATATAATTTGAATTTACTTTAATTTACTTATGAAGGTATTCTATAAAATAAATGTATAAATTCAATAGCAAAAAAATGGTTTCTATTATTCATAGCTCCTATTTAATCTATCCCCTAATTTATAGAAATTTTTCCTCTAAATTCAAAATGAACTGTGAAAACACTCACCAAATCATAAAGTAGGTGTTTACTTTGACTCATATATTTAGATACAGATTATCTTTATTGAGGCTTTATATTAGATTTATAATAATTTACACTAATTCTTTCTTGAAATTCATTAAGATGCTTACTACATTTATGTCTGTAGAAATTTTTGACATAATTAAATACTTTATATATTAAAAATAGTACTTTGAAGCTATGTATATTCGGCGTTCGCTTGCAAAACTATCTACGGGGCGATTAGATGCTTTTAAAATAAATGCAAGAAACTGTTTAATATTTTTGGAATTTCGGTCCATTTTCCGACTTTTACAAATACCGAAACTGACAAACTCTTCTAAACTAATTAAGAATTCGAATATTGCAACCATGGTTCTAGCTAGGAACCTGAAATTCTGCATATATGTACCATATATAGAGGCGCTTATGGTACAAACTTTAAAAGTAATTGAGGGCTAAAAACAAATTGTCAGCCAAATTTTTTTTTTTAATGATACATATCTTCGAAATTACTTACCATAAAATATTCACATTTTGGGACTATTAAGGTGGTATTCAGATCCATCAGAATGAGGTTAGAGGAAGGGTCAGAGGGGGGCAAAGAAAAACACTTAAAAATAAATATCTCGACTATCTCGAGTCAATATTCGGTGATATTATTGACATCTATATTATAATACTTTGACTTAAATTTCAAGTCGATAGCTTGAATAGTTTCAAAGAAAAACCAATTTCTTTTTATTTCGAAATTTCATGAAATTTGTATGGGAGGGGGTAGAAGGAGTGGGGGGATGTAGCCCATTCACGAACTTAAAGTTACATTTTTGCTAAAAACGACACACAAAAATTTTTAGCACTATAGCTCAAAGCTTTCGAGAGTTAGGCTGTAGACAGACGGATAGACAGCACCTCGGAATCAAGGTTTTTGAGCGACAACAAATATTTCTGTACCCTTGGCGGCTCTGTGCGAGCGTTATTTCTTAGCGTTACAAACGGTAAGGTAAACACAATATACTCTCAGATTTCATCTAGAGTATAAAAATCCCTAAGAGTATGTACTGGTTAAATACCTTTGAAACTTCTACCTCCTCCCATACAAAATTAATTTGTTGACCATTTTAAAGAAATCAATTATCACCTAACTATTAAAAGCTATCAGTTTGAAATTTGAGATCGTGCCTGCCTTTCTACCACCTCTCATACAAAAGTATGATTTATATTTTATGAAATATGTTATTGAAATGAATCCCAAGGTGTTTTATATCTGTTATTAATGGAATGTTTTTTCCCATCTAAAGAGATTTGAAGTCTTTTGTTTTTTTTTTTTCTGTAGCCTTTCCCGCTGGGATCTCGAAAGAAGATAAGCGCCGATTTTTCTGCATTTATACTTACTCCCTATGATAAATAGAATTCATTTATTATATTTGGATGTTAATTGACCTCTGTTAAAGCTATTTGAAGATCAGGCAAATAAGAATAAATTATATACATCGTCGGCATATATTATTGCCTGAGAAACTACTTTTGGGGATTCTGTCGCGAAATTATAGTCAGGAAAGTCGTGCAAAAAGAAATAGTAAGGCTTTGGTCCACTTACTGAGCCTTGAGCTACACCAGAGTTGACGTTAACGATGTTCGATTTTTCTTCAGCTAATTCAACGTAAAGTTTCCTATTAGTCAAAAAACTGTACAACTTCAGAGTATATAGATACTGGGGCGTTTTTCATAATAAGTTTACAGAGAAGATCATAAGCGTTTTTCACATCTAAGGAGTATGCCACAGTTGCTTGTCGATCGTTTAGGTTCTTCGTAATGTCGAGTTGAATCTTAAGTTGTGCATTCCCAATAGATTATTGTCTTTTTCAAACTATTCGACGGGTATTATGTTAGCTTCATCACTTAAATCTTCAAAATCAATAGTGATAGCTCGTTCTAGATGTTTAACCACAATAGACAGCATTGAAATCGGTCGGAAAGTATCAGTAGTATGCATGCTTTTCACTTTTGGAATAGAAATTAATTTAGCTAGTTTCCAGGAATCCGGGAAATAGCCGTTATTGATACAATTATTCATAATAAACTGTAGGGCTCGTAAAGATTGCTCCTGGATTTTTTTGATGGTGAAGTCTTACATTGTGACTATAAAGAACCGAGATTTTGTAAATAAAATTACTCTGGACAATGATATTTAAACATTTTTTTTTTTGGTAAGCCGGTAGGACTGTCTGTAATTATTAACCCAAAAATTAGGGCGGTCTGTTAATCAGTTTGTTCACAGCAGATAGTTGAATGGGTACACCTCAGTAGCCCACGGTGATTTTTAAAATGGATAAAAATATGGAACAGAGAGTTTAGTCTCAAATTTTGTGTTTCCAACCAAATTTCGTGTGCGGAATCGTTGCGAATGTTAGAAAAGGCTTACGAAGATTTAGTAATATCAAAACCACGAGCCTTTAAGGACGTCGATCTGGACGACTTTCGACCGCTTCCACTAACGAAAACATTCAAAATATAAAGGAAATTGTGGTCAAAACTAGTCGTGCCAGTGTTAGGAAGATAGCAAGAGAGGTCAACATCTCTCGCCAGTCCGTTCGTACAATTTTGGTGGATACTTTGGTCATGAAACACGTCCTTGCCCGACTTGTTCCGATAAAGCTGAATTTTCTACAAAAAAAATACGTGAAAAGGTTTCTTTGGACATGACTGATCGTGCGAATTCTGATTCCACATTTATAGAGTGCATCATAACTGTTGGTGAGACATGGGTCTATGAATTTGACATTCAAACCAGTCAAAAATCAACATAAAACAAAAATCGCTGTGGACTACTGAGATGTACCCATTCACCGAGCTGCTGTAAATAAACTGATTAACAGCCCACCCTAATTTTTGGGATAATAATTAAGGACAATCCTACTTGCTTATAAATAAAAAATTTTTAAATATCACTCCCCAGAGTAATTTTATTTACAAAATCCAGGTACTTTATGGTCACAATGTATATTCCGTCGGGTTCTGAGGACTTTTTCGTATTTGTGGCAGATATTAGAACAATTAGCGTAAGAATTGGCTTCTCAATATCATCACTAGTCGATGTCTTATAGCAATCAAAACATCGTTTTGAAATTGAGTCAAAAGTATTATTTCCAAACGAGATTTTTCGTCTGTATTGAATTTTGTTCTTCCCATTAGGTTATTGATTTTCTTAAACACTGTCGGTCCAGGTTTTCGTTGTATAAGATTATTTTGAAATTCTTTGTTCAAATATGCATATTATCTATTATTTTAGAAATTAGGGAAGTTCTGTTTTGCAAGTCGCGGTATTTTTGGTTAATAGTAAAAAGATGTCTTTTCAGAATTTTTTTTAGGATTCTTCTCCATCTTTTCCTGATATCAAACAAGGTTTTTATATTTTGCGAAAGCTTTGTAGATAAGTGATTATTTGTAACCGTTTTTGAGTGCTTTTAAGTAATTGGGTTAAGGCTTCTGGAGAATTCCAGTACGTTTGTATCTTTCTATATGTTACTGCGGTTGTTGTTTTGTACAAGAGTCGTCATAAGCTCTTCATGGTCAGATTTAAAATTGACCCAATTCGTATATTGAAATTATCGAGGATTTGTGGATTCTAGAGTAAAAGTTTGGAGATTGATCTTAAGGTTGACGGCATAATGGTCACAAAAGGATGATAATGTTGAGCATGGAATGTTATGCGGTAGTCTGTTGACTATATTATTAAAAGTAATAAAAAAATCCATGCAAGAACTAATGCGAGGGAATGTTAATTCATTAGGATGAATTATAGTTAGGTTAGTATTATGTGAGTTTCTATCCAACTAGTTCTGTATAGTTCGTCCATTCGGGTTCATAATGCTATTGGTCCACTGAGATCTCTGCATTCAAATCACCTCCTACAATGATTGCATAGTAGCTATCGTTGGATTAAAGTGTATTTAATTTGTTTAGGAAACTGTTTAGACCACAAATTTCTGAAGATAGTATCACTAATGCTAGTAGAATATTTTTACGTTCATTCGTGCCATTTTTTAGTTTAATCGAAGCCGCGCTAATTATTATTTTTTTATTATTATTATAATTTGGGGAACACGTGAGAGCACTGCGACCTTTTTGGCCCATATGCGTTTATTGCTCCTTTATCCTACCAAAACCTTATAGCTTTGGCTAATCTAAGTATCTTTAAGGGAGTTATGTTGGCTAGTTCCTCGGTACAAAGGAAACCTTTTCCGAGAAGATTGTGTCTTTTCATTGCTACTGCTTGACATAGTGACATAGGATGTGCTCTGTCGTTTCTGAGTCTTCGAGACAGAGACGGCAAATGTCGGTTTCAGCTAAACCCATATTTTTGAAGTGGTAGCTTACTCAACTGTGCCCGTCATTAGGCCGATTAGAGTACTAATATTACACTTTCTGAATTTTATAATATCCTCCACTTTGTTTTTTTGTGATATAATTAATTTTTTGAGATTGATAAGCGTGGAAGTCTGTCCCTGCAGATTTTATGCTCTTGTTCAATCCACTTTCTAAGTATAGCGTTGGAGTGCTCTTTTGGTTTTCCGCAGAATCGCTCTGGTCCAATAAAATTTGTTTCTGTACCTTTTTTTGCAAGGCGATCAGCCTCTTCATTTCTCTCAATTCCCATAAGTTCTGGTACCCACATTAAGTTTACATCGGTCCTTTTTCCCAAGATGACTGGTTTTGAAGACAGTCCCAAACTATCCTCGATCCGTGTTTATTGGATGCTAGGGCTTTGAGAACCGCCTGACTATCTGATAGGATATAAATAGATTTGTTGCGATGAGCTCTCCTTATATTTTCTTGGATGCACAGCTCCATTGCAATTAGTTCAGCCTGGAAGACTGTGGCTTCTTTGCCAAGTGTTTTTGAAACCGAGAAGTGAGGACCTTTAACTCTGGCTACAGTGAAGCCGCGTTAAGGACATACATCAATTTTATGATAAAAATAATACTTTCTATTTTCTTTTTTTCAAACGAATAGCTCTTCTAGTTTCCAAGAAAATTGGATTACTGTAAATGACTGAAAACGAGTTATTTTATTTGGGAGGAGTAGAAGGGTTGAAAAGGTTTGGCCGTTCATGACCTTGACCTTACTTTTGTTAAAAGCTACGTGTACAAAATTTGAACTTTTAACCTCAACGCGTTGCCGAGCTAGAAAACGAACGGACGGACATCCGGTTTTGAGATTTTTGAGTGACTACAAATATTTCTGTACCCTTGGTGCTTCTATGCGAGCATTATCTCTTGGCGTTAAGAAATTATAGTACTCTCAGATTCAATCTTGAGTAAAGCACAGATTACTTTTTTAAATTTATATCGGAAAACAATGTCCCAAATTGAACTTTTAGAATAGTGTGTCATATGTCGATAACCGTGTTCCTGCTCCATTCATTTTATAGCAATCAACATTTTTAATAAGATTTTTATCGAAATATTTGCATGAATTCAAGAGTTTTAGATTCTACATAGCTGACAGTTCTACTCTGCAGATTTCAGAAAAAAATTTAAAAAAAAACAAAAAAATAAATAAAAATAAAAAAAATAAAATCTCTCTTAGAAATATCTCGACTCGGTCTAAAGCCAATTTTGACACACTCAGAATGGAACATCGACACGCATCTCGAAATTGGTTCATTTAGGACATAATTAGTGTTATGTGGTTCCTGAAATAGGAAACATCTATATCTTAATGATCTCTTTGGGGTGCGCAACTTCTAAAAAGAAAGAAGTTCAGGGGAATTAACTCGATATGTAAGAATATTCTTTACAAACATTATGCACATTATCATATTTCTCTACGCGTGGAAGGGGTCTGAAGCCCAATTAAAGCACATCTAATCCAGAAACCCGATATAAACCAGAAAAATAGTTAAATTTACGTAGCGCAAACCTTATAAAATTTCTCTGAGTGCATTCTAAGCGAGAAACATGAATATATATTATACGACGGGATCCAAACTACACAACAGTATTCCAGGATCGGTCTTACAAGAAACGTTCGCGATCCATGAAGATCCTTTTAATAAATCCAAGCATTGAGTTGGCAGTAATATATTCCAAATGGGAGTTAAAAGATAATTCAACATCAAAAATAATATACATTAATATCTTATTGGAGCTTTTAGCAGTCTTCAATAATGTTCATTTTAGAAAACATTTTTATATCATCCGCGTACACAAGGCGTTTTAAAGATTTTAAGATCGAAGGTTCTTCATTCACAAGAGGCAGAGACAGCAGTGGTCCCAAATGACTTCCTTGAGGTATGCCCAAAACCACATTGAAAGTCGAAAGGTTGTTCCCAATTTATCAAACTAGGTAATATGAAATCCACAAAAGCATATAGAACCCAAGAACCTGAAATTTTCGTACAAGAAGCTTATGATGAACTGTATCGAAAGTCTTTTCGAAGTCTGTGAAGATTATAACCACCTGAAATCCATTTTAATGGCACCACTGTAGTATTTGGTAAGAGAGCAAAATTTGAAGCAGTTTATTGGCCGCTAACGAAACCATGTTGCTCATGCGCTATAGATTTCTTGAGATAAAAATAAAGTTGATCCTTTACTAAACTTTCGAACAGTTTTGGAATTGCTGCGAGTTTAGATATCGGGGGTAGTTCTTAACGAGATCCTTGCGACCTAATTTAAATGCTGAAGTTACATGGGACACCTTTCGTTAATCTGAAAATTCACCACTTCACACAGTACACAGGTTATTAAAAATTATGGTTAAAGTTTATGATAAACCGGTATGAAAATTTTCGCGATCGTCCAGCGTCTCAGAATTAAAAGCCGATTGAAAGAAACTATAATAGTTCAAATTAGAACTAAGAAAATTGGTTTCTCTTGGAATTTAGAAACAACCAAAATGATTTGCTATCCGATTTGATTTTCGATTCTGCTGATGCAATTCATAACCTGTATTAAAAAACTGTTCATTTCTCTTCTAATGTAAAGATATTTTAACAGATCGTGTGTATTATTCCTTTAATTAGATGGTCATTAATATTAGTGCTGGACTTGATGAAATAGAACTTTTGTAGCTAAGGTTAGTTTCTCGGCTGCCCAGTTTTTATTTGGCTTATGCACTTTTGTCCTAGGACGGAAAGAATATGAAATGTTTTCTTACATTTTGCATCATGGGCTAATCACCCGTGATCTTTATATCTAACTGATACGAGAAACAAATACAGTGCCTCGGATGCGGACGGATTCTACGGTATCGGCTTTTGCATTCGATAGCGAACTATGATTGGCTTCTGGAACGTTCGAATATTGAATAACGTGGAAGGGCTCGGGTCACTTGGTCCATACATCGCCAATCAGTGATAGACCGTGAAATAGTGTACTATAATCAAATCCAAATCTTAGTCTTGAGCAGTCACGTGTAAAGAATAAGGAGAAAAACGAACCTCGAACGGAAACATTATTCAGTATATTGGTCCTGAGCGTGAAGCCAAAAATCGCAAAGTGGTCGTCCTAACATAGAAAGCGCTGAAACCAATCTCGAATAGAATTAACATCGTCAGGCTCAGGACCAGTGTCGGAAACGGCACAATTCTGCATGCGTCAAATCCTTGTTGTTATATGGTTGTACTATATTGAAAATGAACTTTCGACCTACCAAACAACTGGAAACTTTCGTGGACCAATACCTTCGAAGCATTTTAGGGATATTTTAGCCAGAAGTGATATTCAATGACGGACTTTGAAGCACAACTGGACAGAATAAAATAGGCATGGAGACTCAAATGGAAAAGCGGTCATGGATCACAATTTGAGAAAACCAAAGCAAACCATCGCAAGATAAGGATTGTAATGCTCAAGGAAAACGTCGGGCTGGTCGATCGTGCAACACATGGAATCAAGCAGTGGAACAGAGGCCCGAGGAATAAACAAGTCTTGGCGAAAACTAAAGGCCGGTACACAGGATCGCGCGTTGTGAAAAGAGCTATTTCTCTCCTATGCTCCTATCTTCTTAAATGGCACTACAACCCAAATCGGTCTTTGGTCTCCTGACCTTCAGGTTCCTTAACACTTTATTAGATACTAAAGATCGCCCGCGACTTTGTCCGCGTAAGAATAGCAATAATAACATTTTTTGAGAATGTAGTTAGTAGTACATTATATCGGATAAATAATCTGCTTAGTTTCATGGCTCTTTGAACACAATGTTTTGAATTTTGTTGGAATCAGAACCATAAATTATTAAGAATGAGACCATGATACTCGCATTTGTATGGAACAGGCTCATGATCAAATCAAACCCGTGATTCGAGATCATATGTATACGTGTTGAAGAGCGTTAAGGACATGTGAATAGTTGTAGCTTGTGTTAATTAAAAAAGCCCAAATAAAATGACATTAAGCTTAAATACATAACAGGACTTCGATTGTGCGTAAAGCCCAATTATATGATACTACCGATGAAATCGAAATTTTTGTAATTTTAAGAATTTTTGTGTGGTGAGTGATAGAAGGGATATACTACTAATACTACTAAATTTATTTATTTCACATCATGCTAGAGTAGCTATAAAAATATTTTGCACCAAAGCTAAGCTTGAAAAATTGAATAGGTAACTTGAGAAACCTAGTGCATTGGATTTAGTGAAATTGTACATTTTGTATGGGAGGTGGTAGAAGGAGTGGGGGGTTTCTGGTAGTTTTTCTAGAAACAACTATAATCATGATGCAATTGATATCTTACAAATTTCAGATCAGTTAGATTCACACTTTTCAAGAAAATCGAGTTTTCGCAAAGTCGTGAAATTGTGTCACATTGTAAGGGAGGGGTGGAAGGAGTGGAGCTAATCGGTTAGTTTTTCCCGACAATAGTAATAATGCTAATTAGAGATTTAATACAAAATTTTAGCTCGATCAAAATTATACGTGCTGAGAAAATTGATTTAAAGTATTTCATGAAAAAGTGCAGTTTGTATGGGAGGTGGTAGAAGGAGTGGGGGGTTTTTGCTAATTTTTCTAGAAACTATTATAATCATCATGCGATTGATATGTTTTAAATTTCAGATCAGTTAGATTCACACTTTTCAAGCAAATCGAGTTTTCGCAAAGTCGTGGAATTGTGTCACATTGTAAGAGAGGGGGTAGAAGGAGTTGAGCTAATCGGTTAAATTTTGCGCGATCATAATAATAATGCTGATTAAAGATTTAGTACAAAATTTTAGCTCGATCGAAGTTATACGTACTGAGAAAATTGGTTTAGAATATTTCATGAAAAAGTGAAGTTTGTATAGGAGGTGGTGGAAGTTGTGGAGAGTTTTTAGTTATTCTTTGAGGAGCAACTACAATTATCATTCCATTGATATATTTTAATTTTCAGAACAGTAACATTCATTCTTTTCAAGAAAATCGAATTTTCGCAAAGTCGTAGATTTGTGTCAGATTGTATGGGAGGGGGTAGAAATAGTAAAGCTAATTAGTTACTTTTTTCATAATATTAATAACAATGCTAATTAAAGATTTAATACAAAATCTTGGCTTGATAAAATTTATACGTACTGATAAAATTGGAGTAAAGTATTTCATGAAAAAGTTTAGTTTGTATGGGAGGTGGTGGAAGGAGTAAGGGCATTCAAATTATTTATATACTTGAAGATCGCATTTATAATGGAAATAATATATTTTAAATTTCAAATTAATAGCTTTTATAGTTTCCATGAAAATTTGATTATTATAAATTTTTGAAAATGAGTCACTTTGTATGGGAGGGGGTAGAAGGAGTGGCAGATTACTCCCCGAGGTAGACTTAATAATCTGTGAAAGTTTCATTACAATCGGTTTAGCCGTTTTTGCGTGAAAACCGGAAAGACAGACAGGCAGACAGAGAAAATTTTCAAAAACGTTTGTTTCTGCTTAGTTATTGCTAAAATAAAGCAAAAAACTTATTTATAGCCATTGATAAATAAATAACAGACAGACACTATGTACACAGAAATGTGTATATGTATATGTGTGCAAAGAAATGTTTTTTGAAGTTGATCAATCAATCAATTTCCTATTAAGACAATCTATAGGGGCATAAGCTAGGGTGTAGCCTAGTCGGTCGCAAGTTGGTCTACAATGCTTAGGTGATGAGTTTAAATCCCAGTCGATGTATAATTCTTGCACACTGCCTGCATAGGTATATCTGAGCTATTTGAACCTACGAAAATGAAAAATTCGTAGGTTGTAGGCTGAGCGAAGTGCTAATAATCCTTCCACAATAACAAATAGCATTTCAACTAATTTATAACACTGATAAAGTTTTGAGAATTGATTGGCATTTGATGTGCGATAAATTTAATAGTTGATTTATTTGAAGGGTATCTGAGAGTTTGTATAGAAATTCATTGTTGAATTGGTTTGGGACTACTTACCGATGGATTTCTGCATTTATACTTGAAACTGTTTTTTTTTTTAATTTCTATTGAGAACAAATTAAAATTCTTTCAAATAATATTATATCCCAAATTTAAAATTATTATTTGCAACTATTAGCAAGCGAAATTTTAAGCTACAAACTTGAAAATGTGTGAAGTTCATTTAAAAAAATCTTTAAAAGTTTAATATAATAACTGGACGAATACCTTCGAAACTTCTACTCCCTCCCATGCAAAATTATTTTTTCGACTATTTCTAAGAAATCAGTTGTCACAAAATCCTTAACAACTATCAACTTAAAAATTTTGTAAAAAATATTTAAAACCAATTTTCATCAAAGGTTTTAAAATCCCTCCTGCCCTTCTACCCCATCATATTCAAAAGTATAATTTCGACCAATTTCACTAAAGCAGCTAATAAACAACAAATTTTACGATTCCCTCAACTCCAATACAAATGTATCGTTTCAAGAATATAAAATACACCGAATTTCATAAAATTTACATCGTCTATGAAAGTAGCATTCTATGCAGCGAATTTTGAATGTGATCCAAGAAATCAATTGAAAAATTGGAGCTATTCAACATAATCGCAGTTAAGTGCTATATAATTGACAACAGCCCTAGAACCCCCCATTTACCTAGTCTTCACTATCCTCCCTATCCTGCTTATTGACTTCCCACGCATCCTCAACTTGTCTTAATAATAATTAAGTTGCGTCCGACTTTTGAAGATATTTTTACAACAAAACTCTTTTTTCCCAAGATTTACAATATGAAAAATTAACACTGATTAGTTATCATTTGTCTTACAGAATCACGGGCCGTTGGAATATTTAGGAACAGATCCATATGGTCAGCCGCTATCATCATTACATCATGCCCCCTTACATCACTACAATCAATTGGCAGGACTTAGACCAACTCAAGATCAACTCGGCATTCATCGATCTCATCGCGAGGCTGAATTACAAGGGCACGTGGTAAGTCGCATATAATTTCTTAAACATATAATTCTTTCAACGTTGTAATTGTAAAAAAAAAATTTTTAAGAAGCTAAAACCTGGTTTCTTTAAGCATTACTAAGCTCCTGAACAAATCTATAATCCATTATTGTATCGTGTGCTTCTCGCAACAACAACAAGAAATCTTAATTTCTTTTAAGACGCGCGATCTTATAATTGAAATTGATTTCAATTTAGGCGTTATGCAATTTGTATACTTGTTCAACTTTTAGGTATGGTTGTCTGCTGACTGGTTGGGTGTTCCCTCCTATCCTTAAAGCATTACTTCAAAAAAAAAAGATTTATTATAACACTCCGTTCGAGAAGAAAAAACCCCCAAGTTAACCATAAAATAATACAATCTTTACGAAAAGAAATAAAAAGAGAACTGGTTCTAGTTAGGCTTAAAATTATACGCTCTATATCTTTTATACTCAATCGTTGTGATGTGTGTAGGTTACCCTTGTAATGGATTCAAATTACTAAACATAATTGAAATCTATTCTGTCTCTATATGCAAAAGATCCGTTTCGGATATTTTTAGTAGGTCAAAATAATTTACGGCCATTATTCTCGCAATTATTCACAAATTGTTTGTAGGATAAAATCACCACACTTAAAACATTCGATGTAATCGATATACGTACATACTTCACGATCAGTAGCAACTAAGTGGCGAAAATTGTCGTATTTCGTATTTAATTTCGAAAATGTCATCAATCATTTAATTTAAATACTCTTCGCATTCTGTTTCCTTACCTTTCTATCGATTTGTTTGAATGAAAAAAAGATATTTCTTTAAATCTAAATTGATGCTTCAAATTCATAGTAGCTAAGAAAATAAGAAACCGATATATCCACCTGCTGGCTGTCCCCTAAGGCAAAATCTTAAATTGCCCCCGAAGAAGTTCAAATTTTGAATTAAAAGCCCGCAGACTAACTGACGCGCTTGTACGGTTATGTGAATAATATCAAGATTACTTTTATTCGGATTTTTTTATATTTCCATGAAAATTTTAATTAAACGTTTTTTTTTTCTCTTTTGTGGTATTTAAAACGTGAATCTTGTTACCCGGATTTTGATTCAAACATTTTGCTCTTGAAAAAAAATTCAATTAATGTTAATTAAACTCTTATATCAAAAGCCAATGATTGCTATTGTGGATTCCGATCACAAATGTAGTGTTTATTTTTTAAAATAAGCTTAAGTTTTTTCTACAGTAAATATCCAGCCAATTTTGGTATGAACTCAAACTCTACAGTTGTTATCTTTGATCGTAGCTTGCGGATTGATCTATGCCAATTGTTCAATTTACTATGTTCTGTTGTTACGATAAAAGAAATTCAAATGAAAATTTCGACAAAAAAATTTAATCATTTTGAGATATCTTAAGGGCAGCAAAAGTTTTTTGCCTCTTGCTCGTACCATCATAAGTAATTCTGCCATCTTTTAAATACAACAATGAAGTTGTTTTGAATTTCAGCATAAACGCAATATCTTAGCGGCGCAATTTGATATCAACTCTTCTTTACCAACAACGAACTCTAAACTTCCAAGGTATGCTGTGCTAAATTCTTCCTTAGGACAAATTAACATTCATTCGCGTAACGTATACCGAGTTCTTAAGAATCTAGATCTAGATGCCAACTAATCATCCGGTCCAGATGGAATCTCTGCTCTTCTCCTCAAAAAATCTAGCGCTTCTCTTACTAAACCAAACTTTACCGTCTTTCTTTCTTGCAAATGTTCAGCCAGTCCCAAAACATTCAAAATTCTTTAATCCCGCCAATTATCTCCCAACAGAAAAAACTTCACTTATGACGAAGGTCATGGAAACAATAATCAACCATAGAGTTATAGAATATCTCAAAAACAGTGCTATTGTTGATGACAAACAGTATGGATTCCGGAAAAAAACGTTCCGCAGGAGACCTTTTAGTCATCGTCACAGAATGATGGGACACAATTATTCACCAGTTTGGTAAATCCTCTACTGTAACTCTTGATATTTTCAAGACTTTCGACAGAGTATGGTACAACGCCTATTCAGCCAAACTTAAATCTTTTGGTTTAGGCGAGATTCCCTTATAACCTGAATTGAATGCTTTTAATCACGTGTTGTCATGGATGTAGTGGTTTCTTCCTTTTATAAAATTAACGCTGTGTCCTTCATGGCTCGGCTCTTTCTCCCACTCTTTTTCTAATATTTATTAATGACTTGCTATCTTCAACTTCCAAACCTATCCATAGCTTCGCTGATGACGGCACAACACTGCATCCAGAGCCCTGTGTACTAGCGTAGTTAAGCAACGTAAGCCCATGGTTCACTCATTGAATGACGACTTGGCTAAAATTCTTAGTTGGGGCAATAAAATCAAGTTGAACACTATGCTTAGAAAACCCAGTGCTGTAACCTCTCTAGTTGCGGTGTCAAAAAAACTCTGTTAGGCTTATTAATAAACTGCAAACCTTTACCAATACCTCCGACGCGTTTTAGTTATACATGTTCTGACCAGATCTCATCTCCAACAACGAATTTTAGATTGCAACTGGACGAACTAAGATAGGCATTGAGATTAAAAGGCGAAAGTGGCAACGAATTGGTCACACTTTAAAGAAACTCGGGAAAAAAATTCAGATAGCCCGTGGATTATAACCTTCAAGGAAGGCTTTGATTTGGTCGACGATTTAGTACATGAAAGCGATCGGTTGAACAAGAGGCCAGATGTGTAAGCACTTCCTAGCGACAATTTAAGGCCGATTCCCAGGATCGCGTCTTGTGGAAGCGGACTGTCTCTGTCCTATGCCCATATATAGGGATATGCGCTACAGTATTAAAGGGTAATCCTCAAGTTCAGCTTGGTAACTTAAGAAACAAAAAAAAAACAAGTTGAATTTAATGCTTCAAAAGCCTAGTGCTGTCTTGTGTTCAATAAACGTGAATCTAACTTAGATCTAATCACCTTTGGTGGCCAGCGATTGTTAAATTCTACAAGTGCTGAGATGTTAGGTATCCAAATCACAGTTAACTTGTCCTGGGACGATCATGTATTTAACAGAACATCGCCAAGGAAGCATGTAACTGTTTGGGCTATCTAGGACGCTGTGAAAGCTTCTTCACCACTTCTGGATTATTGGCAATTTGTGAAGTCTATGTTAGGCCACGTCTTGACCTCTGGGAGGAAGCTGCTCTCCTATTTGGATAGTATTCAGTCTCGGGCTATTAAAATTATTGTATCATAAGCATAACGTAAAACTCGAGCTGCTTCACAAGCTCATAAATATTCTTTTAAACCTATCTTCGGTTGCACTGACAAATTTCGTCATTCTTAACCTGAACTTTTGGAAAATTGAACCCACTGCCCATCTCAATATTTTCGGAAGACTACAACATTCAGCAATTCAAGAAAAGTATTCGCAAAAACCAAAACCCTTCCCAACTCACCGGAGTAATGCTTCAATACAAAAGGGTAATACATCTAATTCCGGTGTCACATTTTGTAACAAAAAAAAAATATTTAGCCATTATATAGCTTTCAAAATTTTAAACAATTTTTAACAATTGCGAATTTTGCTAAAAAGCCTAGTACGCTGTTCGAATACAATGACACTTTTGTGAAAAATTAAATTCAGTTTATAAAATTCCAGAAAATAGAAAACGAAAGCAAGGAAATGTTTGATTTTGTAATGAGAAAGCTTATTAGCGCATGATTTAAATTAATGCAAAAAATAGGCTGTGCAATACTGGATCTATGTATTTCAGGATTTACTACCTCTTTTCGGTACATGAGTTGCAACCGCAGCGAACTAAGATTTCAAAAGACTTTATTTTTGGAAATGAGGACTGGAAACCAATTATACGGTGTTATGTTACGCAATTTATACCCTGTGCTCCTTTAATACAGTTAGAGTGTAAACCCTTTGGAGAGTATGCCTAGAAAGTACCAGATAGTAGATGATATAGACCACGTTTTTAAAGTGAGAAATAAAGTTAACAACGCATACGCGCAACTACGGCATTGGTTTCAAGTATTTTTTGAGAAATATCTGATATTCGAAAATTAAACTCAGCTAGCGCGCACTTCCAAATCTACCAATATGCGACACCAAAACTTCAAAAAGCCAACAATAAAGCAGTGAAATCGTTAGAATATTTATAAGACTACGATCGACAACAGACCAGTTATTCTCAGTAAAACAGGTGCTAGCGAAATGCTGGGAATATGATATCAATGTGCACCAACTGTTCGTCGATTTTTGTCAAGCATACGATAGTATCGACCATAATAATCTGTACAGAATAACGATTGAACTAGGTGTCCCACCAAAACTAGTTCGGTTAATAAAGGATGGATAACAATGAGTGCCAAATGAAAATACAAAACGAGTTGACTCAAAGCTTTCCAATGGAGTCATGTTTCTAGCAAGGAGATGGTCTAGCCCCCATGCTCTTTAACTTGGTGCTCGAGTATGTCGTCAGGAAGGCAACTTCAGTAACCTCAGTAGACACCAGAGGTACGCTACTCGTAAAATTCGCACAGTTGGTGACGTACACCGACGACATGGATGTTCTGGCCCGATCAATACTGTGCATTAAGGAGGTATTCCAGGAGTTGGAGTCGGCAGCGGGTGAAGTAGGGCTCAGGGTCAATGAAGCAAAAACTAAATACATGACTCAGACACGAAGGACTGTTCCAGAGAGGCAGAACATTACTATAAGGGAATACAACTTCGAGCAGGTGGATGAATTCGTATACCTGGGAGCCCTTCTCATAAAGGACGGCAATGAGCGACATTAAATTCAAAGAAGAATCACAACAGCTAACAAAGCATTTTATGCGGTCCTCCCCATAATGAAATCAAGAAAGGTCCATCAAAACAATAAACTACGCATCCACAAGATATTATTTCGTCCTGTGCTGCTATATGGATGCGAAACATGGATCTTAACGCGGGTGTCGGAGAAGTCAATCAAGCGAAAAATTCTTCGGAAGGTGTACGGAGCAGTTAAGAAATGAGCTGATTGGCGAATTCGATACAACCGTGAGCTGTATCAACTATTTGACGACCCACCAGCATCTATCGTGATTAAACTGCGCAAGCTACAATGGGCTGGCCACGTGGAACTAATGCACGAGGAACGAATCCCAAAACGAGTGCTCAAGGGCAAAGCTCAAGGCAACCGACTGCAAGGAAAGCCACGAAAGCGATGGGAGGACTCAGTCGACGCAGACTGCAGATCGCTTCTCAATTTTTCAAACTGGAGGACGCGGTCGTTGGACCGAGACAACTGGAGGAGGTGTATCCGGGAGGCCAAGGCTCGATAATGGCTGTAGCGTCATTGCATCGTCATCATCATCATCACATAACAAGCAACGATCGATAGTAGTAATACCTGTTAATTTATATGATAGTACTGCCCAAATGTTACCTTGAACCTTATGTACATATTTTTGTGTGTCCTGCTAATTTTTTCAGCTGGAGTGAGCAAATTTTCTCATGGGTTTGGTAAAAAATTGTCACCCCTATTTCAAATAATTGCGTTCGTTCATGCCACAAAATTTGCTTTATCATATTTGTTGATACAGCAAATTTTGTGTTTGTTAAATTTAAATTTAGTCAATGGTTGTTGATTAGTTAAAAAGAGATTACCTCACGTAATAAAATGTGATATCAAGTTTTATTACGTAATAAATTTGCTTACTGTCTGGTTAAATTCCCTGATAACTATCATACATAGTACAAGTTACTTAACTGGTCAAATATTTTGTTAAATACTGTATCGCACGTGTTAATTAAGGTGCAGGCTTCCGTGGCGTGTAGCGAGTACAGAGTCAATAATTTGAAGGTTCGATTCATACTCCAGTGGGATTTATTTAAGTACAAGTTTTTCAGTTGCTACTGGTAACGAAAAATTATTCGAAATAAAATAGAAAAACGATGTGAAAATGAAATAGATTCACTTCTAGACGGGCTGTATACTCTGTAAAAGGTTTTTGTCCACATTCTATCATTAGGTCCATAACATCGTCAAATATTTGTCAGTAGTAGCCATTTCAACTGAAAAATACACCACCCTCAATACTTATTACGGTCGTACTAACTTTCCTTTTCCCACCTTCGCACTCCAAAAAAAAAGTCAACTTCACTGGTATTCTGGTAATCACCAGGGTAGTTATTCTTTTAATTTAATTTAATCTTAATGAATATCAAAATCCCTTGAGTTGCATCGCCACTCTATAAAGAAGCAGTTTCTTTTCCTGTGACATCTTAGAGTTTCGATTTATTAAAGGGTACGCACATTGAACCTATTGTATTTCATAACTTGGTTACTGCATAGACTTTGTGAACCTGTAAGTTAAGCGTAGCATCTAAGAACACCTACATTTTTCAAGCTGAGAGACCAGTTAAAGTTACAGCTGCCCATCTTAAGGTCGATTACGATAAAGCTATAGGCTGCCTATATTGCTTAAAATATTTTTTTTTTGTCCCCCCTCTTGGTTGAAAAATCAATTTATTTTTACTTTTCTTCCCATAAATTAATAGACATATACAAATGTCGAGTTTCAGCTTTCAATCTGCATTGCTAACGAAGATATAAGCAGATGTAGCTTTAGACTCCAGTCCGCCCTCGGCGTCCCCTTTCCACCCAACACACTTCAAAATTTAGGTAATGAAACTTCCCCAACCAATTTACAATCCACCCAAAAATGAACTTGCTATTTCCAAGGGTTTATGAATCTTGAAATCTAAAAAAGCGAACACGTACTGCGTACGGACAGACGGGTTTTTTCCTATTGAATTTTTGAACTAGTTAGTCATGAAAAATTAAAAAAAAAAAAACAATTTTCAGAATGGGTGTCCTGAGTGTAGCGTGTTGGTCTGCAATGCGGATGTCGAAAGTTAAAATTCCGGTCGACGTATATTTCAGCATATTGTCCGCTTGGGTATATCTGCGCTACCTCAATCTGCGAAAACGAAAATTGGTAGATGGAGGATTGTGCGAAGAGCTAAAATCCCTTCCACGATTGCAAATAAGTGTTAAGGATCCTGAAAGTCAGGAGGTCAACGCCCGATATGGACTGTTCTGCCATTGAAGAAGAAATTTTCAAAATTAAATATTTAAACTAAGCCCCGCAAAAATGTATCCTCTAGATGAAATCTGTGAGTATATTGTGTTTGCCTTCCCGTTTATAACGCTAAGAAATAATGCTCGCACAGAGTCACCAAAGGTGCAGAAATATTTGTTCTCGATCAAAAATCTCGAATCCGAGTAACCGTCTGTCCGTCTGTCCGTCTGCTCGTCTTTCTACAACTTAACCCTCGAACGCTTTGAGCTATCGTGCTGAAATTTGTTGTCTGTCATTTTTAGTTAAAAAGTAACTTAAAGTTTGTAAACGGGCTACATCCCTCCAGTCCTTCATGAAATTTCAAAATTTTAAAAAATTTATGTTTCTTTCAAACTATTGAAATTTCGGTCAAAGTGATATATGTATACATATATATATAGGGTGTACAACTTAATAACCGGAATTTTTTAGCGAAATTTGTTGCTTTATTGTGGAAAAATCTTACAATATATTTCATTCAAAGTATTGACCATCGGAAGCTACAACATTTTCCCATCTTTCAGGCAGTTTATGAATTCCTTCCCAAAAAAATTGCGCCGGCTTGGCGGTCAAAAACGAATCTATCCAATTTCGGATGCCTTGCTCTGAAGTGAAGCGTATTCCGGACTTTAAATTTAGCATGAAATACTTTGCATGCCACGTTCGGTGTCATATTCAAAAATTACAAACCTCCCACCTCTGTTTCTACCACCTCGCAAAAAAGTCACAATTCATTTTCCGAAAGAATTTGAGAATTTGACATATTCTCCGGTACATTAAACTCTTTCCCATTTCATCTAGAGTATCATATGATTGAGCTTTACGCCCTATCATAATTCTGTTATGTTTATACCCTAGATGAAATCTGAGAGCATTATAAGTTTGCTCTTAAGTTTGTAACGCTACAAAATAAGGCTCGGGGAAAAAAAATTAATGATACAGAAGTTAATATTATCGCTCAAAAATCTCAAAACCGGATGTCCGTCTGTCCATCTATCCATCTGTTCGTCCGTCAGTCTGTCTGCCTATCGGTGAAAAATCTCAAAGCCGGATGTCCGTCCATCTGTTCGCTCTCTACTTTGAGAACACGTTGAGCTAGAAAGTTCAAATTTTGTACACGTGTTTTTGACAAATAAGTAAGGTGAAGTTCGTGAACGGGCCAAATCGCTCCACCCCGTCTACCCCTCCCATACAAAATGACGCATTTTCGAGATTTGACAGTAAACTGATTTTCCCGAAAAATATAAATGCTATCGATTTGAAATTTGGAATATATTACATTTATGACAATTCTAATCTACCGTATAAAAACTATTTGAATCCCCTTACTCCTTCTACCACCTTTCATATAAACTTTTTCATGAAATACTATAAACCAATTTACCCCTGAAATTTAAGGGATGTCAATTTTATAATATTCGCAGTTATTTCTAAACAAAATTACCAAAACCTACCCAATCCTTCTACCACCTCCCATACAAACTGCACAATTTCACTAAATACAATACATTAAATTTCTCAGTGCCTATTCAATTTTCGGAGCTTACATTTTGTATAAAACATTGTTATAACTACTCTAGCATGATGAAAAAAATTAGTTCAATGCTATCACCCCTTCTACCACTCCGCTTATAAAATTTATTGAACTCACAAAAAAATCTATTTCATCTAAAGTATCGTAAGATTGGGCTTTACGCGCAATCGTAGCCCTGTTATGTTTTAGTATAAAAATAATTTTTAGTAAATTAGTAGTGTCTAATTAAAACAGGCCTTAAAAATTGCTTGGCGCGTATGACTACACTGCGTTTTTTATATAGAAGGTAGTAGAAGGGATGAAGGCATTAAACTATTTTTGTATGTCAGTTTACAGTTGCTATCAAAACGTTTTCACCATATTTGAGAATAAAAATTTGAGGAATTTTTTTTAAAATGGTTCGTGAAATTGATTTTATTATATAGGAGGTGGCAAAAGGTTAGGAGGGTTAAACTGATTCGAAAAGCTAATAGATATGCTGAGAAAATTAATGATTTGCATTCAATGATATGATCTGTCCTATGCCCCTATAGGGGGTCTTAACAGGAATTTGATTGATTCAATGATATCGTGCTGTTCGTATGGGAAGTGGTAGAAGGATTGACGTTAGTGACTTTAACTTAAATATAACTTTTTTTTGTGACATAGACAAAACAAGGTATTCATTATTTGCCGAAAAAGCCGAAAATGGCCTTACATTTTCTCTATCACCCATAGTTTTTTATAAGACATTTTTTTCAGAAAATGTAACGATGGAAGTATTATTATTATTCTCAATTGTACCTCAGAATGTTATTGTCGATGTTTTCCGGCGATATTTTGGAGCATCCTTTAAAAATAATCTGCAATAATCAGCAAGCAAACTGGTAATCCAATTGCCTTTCAATCGTTTCTCCATCGTAGAAAAGTCCTGGTGGAAGCGTTCCCCATGATCGTCACTTACTGCCCCCCCCCCCTTCCCCAATTTTCGGTAAAGAAATCAAGATCAGTCCAGAAAGTGAATTTTGAGGGACATGTTATAACCCATTCTTTTATAAGCATTAACTAGATCACTCACAATTTTCTCGTAATTATCAGCTTTTACATATCCAAGAAAACAACAACTACTTTGAAAGCGGTTCAAGCTCATAATTCCGTTTCATTTAGCACTTTGTCGAATATTTCATTTTTCATTATTTTCCTTATTTGTGAGCCCACAAATATGCCCTCTTTAAGTTTTGTTTTAGGTACAAGAAAACTCTTCCACTCCAATTCATTGCTTTAACAAAATCTTTATTAATCCCAATTTAATATGCAAAGGCGGAAGTAATACCTTTATGGAATAAACTAGTGCTTCATTGGTGACGTTTTTTAGTCCCAGAGTTAGTGCCTGGCGTAATGGCCACTCCTTCCTTACATAATGACGATCTCGCGTACGGCTGTCCTATTCACAAAGGAAACAATACTATTTTATATACCCTAGTTGCATGCCAAGAATAAGGGCTATCACTTTTAAATCTCCACATATGGCTCACTCATATTCATTAAAACGGATATGTTCCAAAATAACTCATACGTTTTCGTATGATTCCGTCATATGAAATAAATTTTGTACAGAGAGTGGTAGAAGGGGTGACGGTATTAAACAAATTTTTTCACATCATGCTAGAGTTGCTATCAAAATGTTTTATACTAAATTTAAGTTTCGAACATTTAATATACACCTACTAAGAAAATTAGTGTACTGGATTTAGTAAAATTCTTCAGTTTGTATGGGAGGTGGTAAAAGGAGTGGGTAGCTCTTAATGATTTTTTCAAGAATAAATGTAAACATCATGCAATTGACATGTTATAAATTGCAGATCAGTACCATTCATACTTTTCAAGAAAATCAACTTTTTTTATAGTTGTGAAATTGTGGGGTAGGAGTGCAATTTAATCGTCCAATTTTTTTCAGTCTTACTACTAATTCTAAATAAATATTTAGTGCGCCATTTCAGGTCGACATTTTTTTTCGCACTGAAAAAATTGGTTTATAGTATTTCAAGAATATGTGCAGCTTGTATGGGAGGTGGTGGAAGGAGTGGTGGGATTCAAATAATTTTTATGCAGTAAATTCAAATCATCATAAAAATAATGCACTCCAATTTTGAGATCAATAGCTTTTATACTTTTCGCGAAAATTCATTTATTGCAAGATTCCGAAATTGTGTCATTTTGTATGGGAGGGGGTAGAAGGGGTGGAGCGATTTGGCATGTTGACGAACTTGACCTTACTTTTGTGTCAAAAATTACGTGTACCAAATTTTAACTTTCTAGCTCTACGCGTTCTCGAACTAGAGAGGACCCCGGACGGACGGGCGGGCGGACATCAATGGGAAATAGAAAAATTCTGTTTTCTGTTTGATTTCAGGATATCAAAATACATTAGAAACACTTAGAAATTGTCATGTAACAAATCCTGTGTCTATCAGTGTTATAATTATTATTATTTATTGGGGAAAACGTGAGAGCACTGCGACCATTTCAACCTATTATGTGTTTATTGCCCCTTTACCCTATCATAACTTGAAAACTTCATCTATCTTAAGTATGTCAAAGGAATCTATTTTGGCTAGATCATCTGTTTTAAGGAACCCTTTTCTTAAAAGATTTTGCCTTTTCCCTGCTACTGCTTCGCAATACCATTGAATATGTTCTGGCGTTTCTGAATCGTTAAGACAGGGGCGTTAGACGTCGGTTTCAATCAATCGATTGATTTTTGAGGTGGTGGTTAACTCCACTGTGGCCCGTCATGAGGCCGATTAGAGAACAGAAATTGCTCGTGCTTAGTTTTAGTATTGGATTTCCTTCACTTTGTTTTTCTGTGGTAATTTAATGCTGTAAAATAGTGTCATTTTGTATAAGAGAGAGTATAAGAGAATAAGCGATATCGCCCATTGACCATACATTTTCAACAAAAATAACGTTGAGAAAATTTAAACTTTTTACCTCAATGCGTTATCATGCTCAAGCGCGAAGAGATGGGTGGATAGATGGAAGATCGGACGGATATCCGCTTCAAAGATTCTTGAGTAATGAAATGAACTTATATAAATATGTTAAACATTTGCTTCCCGAGCGTTTTCTTACCGGTATGAACTTTAAAGCAAACTTCTAAAACTATTTTCTAAGAGAATAATTCTACAATACCATTTGTTTAGAGATAAACTTTTTGCCTAAAATAACTCACAAAAAGTTATTACAAATTTAAACAATTTGATGCAGAAAAAAACAATAACAAAACTCATCTAAAAATCATCGATAAAAATATAAACTTCCGTTCAATAAGTAACGTGCAAAGGTTACCAAAAATATATTTTAAAAAATCAACTAACGATAATTCAATATTCGAAATTATGAACTCGAATAAATCAAATCATACAAACACAACAACTTAAATGAGAAGTCGTTAAAAAAAACGAAATGTGAAAAAAATCTAAAATACTTATTAACACCCTTTAGACGTGTCAGATAATCTTACCGCAGAAGAAATTGGGGTTATCGCGATTATAAGATCTAAAAGTACGTTTCGGACATCAAACATTAGTGTGTAGTTTTTGGTGTTATTCAATTTTATAGATATACTCGGTACCTACAAATTCCAATTTTTTTCTCTCTATTGCTAAAGTTGTTAAGATGATTTTTTTTCTTTTCGATGGTATTATCTTCAGTTTTTTCTTCAACATTTTTTTTAAGTGCCAAAACGCTATATCCAATTGAAATGTCGTTGAACGCCGCCGCACATTACTGCTCTAGACATTGACCGTAACTAACTGCGCTGAATAAAAAAAAATTAAGTTGACGCAATGTTTACTCAATATTTTCAGGTTATGAACGAGCATAGTTCTACATAAATGGTTATGGAAAAGTGCTAAGTATCCTAAGATACGCGATAGATATTTCTCTTCGTATCTGTCATAATTACGAGCTCTTATCTTGTTGAATGATTTCGATTTTTGTTTACAGAGCCCTCGATCAGAAAAAAACATGTTTTTTTCTCTTATATTGCCAAGATATTTTTCTAGAATTTGAAAAGTATTAAGTACTATGTATAGATCTTGGCGATTTGATGAAATTCAAAAACTCAATCTATACTTTCGAACTATGCACTATTGATCAATTCAACTCTTAAAAAGATTAAAACAAACACCTTATAACTAATTAATTTTGAAAAAAGAAATTCAAGAAAAAAAATTGTTGTTCAAAAATTCATCTAATCTATATGATACAATCGTTTCGACTAATTCGAAAATCATATTTCTCAAATTCTAACCAAGTTTAACTGTAATAAGAACTTCATACCTCATAAATCGTTAATTTTAATAAATTATACCGGCTGCTCCAAAGCCCAATGGCGCAGACGGTAAGATTTAAGCGATCAAATTAAATCTTATTTTGGTAAGATCGTAATACGTAAGGTAATCTTGGCTTAAAGTTTACATGTTTGTTGATCGAATTGTTCGACATATCTATAGATAGAGTGGATCAGCAAAAAGGCAGTCAGATTATAGAAATTCTATTGCATAAGTACTCTACCTGGGTATCTCTTAAGCAATAGATTGAATCTCTATAGACACCTTTTTGGTTCAATGTTATACTACTGAATTGTTAAGTTTTCACCTAAGTTGCTAGTTTTCTATTTTAGATAACTCATCTTCTAGTCTAACCAAACATTTTTTTCGTTGACTTAGAATAAAACTATTTTACTTAATCAATTCCATAGATTTTACTGAACCTAACACGTGCCTTTCGGTCAAGCATTATACTGGTGGTTTTTTTCTATTTTGTATCTAACTACGATATATTTTTGAGATCGGACACGATGATTTTCTCTTTATATATTTTATTAAGGTAGTATGCTTTTTTTGGGACTGTAAATTTTAAAAAAAATCGCATTTCATTCAGTTCAAAATATCGTTATATATCAGAATACCAGGTGAATTCCTTAAAGAACAAATTCAAGATTAACGAAGAAGACGAAGAAGAAACTTTTCTATGTTTATCTGTTGAAACTATCAATTAAAGGAGAATTGAAGAGATATTTCCAATCGTAATTGACAAATTTTATCACATCAATCACAAAAATAAGATCGGTTTTTTCGAGGTTTGATTTATTTGAACCGGTCTAAGGATTTATGCTGAGTTATTGAGTTATGACCTTTTGTATTGTCTTATTAGAGTTAGAGAGAGATTGAAAATGTGGTGATGGTGTTGGTGATTTTCGAATTGATTTTTGATTTCAAAGTTATTTTATCGGTTTTTATTTTTGCTTTGATTTAATCTTATTAACTGACATGTAAAAGGTTTTAGTTGATTTTAATGTTGGTTTTTTTTAATGTTTCGTTATGTTTGTTTGTAGTGCGAGCGAAGGCGAAAGAAGGTTAATGGATTTAAGTGATTGTCACATATTGCAAAGATGTTTTAAAAGAAGGATATTGAACTCAAGTTAAATGGTTTAGATGAATTTGACATTAATATATTTAATCTTTTTGTTGATTTTTAAACTCCAGACGAATTTTGGAAGTATTTGTATGTTTGCTCTTATAAAACTAAGAAGTAAATCTCGCACGGATCTCTAAGCGCACAAAAATATTTTTTGCGTAAAAGCTATCGTCTTGAAAATTATAGCAAAATATGCAACTGCACAATTTTTTGAAAATAAATTATATAGACAAGGCAGATATATGAAATTTTGCCAGAGCTAAATGTGAAATAATTGCAATAAAAGTTAATGCAATTATTAACTTTACCGGCTTCCCGACGTCTTGAAAATTTGCATAAAAATGTTAACCAGTAAAATAACGTATTGCAAAAGTTTCAAAATCGTCCAAATACTTCTGCTACCTTTCGTACAAATGGCACATTTTCAGAAAAAGAATTTTATCAATTTTCTTGAAAAATATTTAAAAACATAACAGGGCTACGATTGCGCGTAAAACGCAATCTTAAGATACTCTAGATGAAATAGAATTTTTTATGATCCCAAGAAATTTTGTATGGGGAGTGTTAGAAGGGGTGATAGCATTGAACTAATTTTTTCCCCATCATGCTAAAGTAGCTATACAAATGTTTTATACAAAATGCTTACTTCAAAAATTGAATAGGAGCTGAGAAAATTATTGTGTTAGATTTAGTGAAAATGTGCAGTTTGTATGGGAGGTGGTAGAAACGGTGGGAGGATTTTAGTGATTTTTTCAGAAATAACTAAGAATATCATAAAATTGACATATCTTAAATTTTAGACTAGTGACATTCATACTTTTCAAGAAAATAGGTTTTTTATGAAGTTGTGAAACTGTGTCATATTGTATAGGAGGGGGTAGAAGCAGTGAAGGTAGTCAAATAATTTTTTCTGATCTTAGTGATAATGCTAAATAAGTAGTTATTACAAAATGTGAGCTCGATAAACGTTATACGTTCTGAGAAAATCGGCTTTGAGCATTTCATGAAAAAGTGTACTTTGTATGGGAGGTGTGGAAGGAGAGGGAGGACGCAAATAATTCTTACACTGTAGATTGAAATCATTATGGAAGTAAGGTATCCCGAAATTCAGACTAATAGCTTTTATACTTTTCGAGCAAATCTATTTATTGTCGAATTGCGAAATTGTGTCATTTTGTATGGGAAGGGGTAGAAGGGGTGAAGCTAATCGTCTAATTTTTTTTTGCCTTACTAACAATTTTAAATAAATATTTGACGCTCAATTTCAGCTCGCTTAATTTTATACGCACTGAGTAAATTGGCTTAGAGTAATTCATGACAAGTACAGTTTGTATGGGAGGTGTTAGAAGGAGGGAGATGACACGCATAATTTTTATACGGTAGATTTATATTATTGTAAAAGTAATATGTTTCAAATTTCACGGCAATAGCTTTTATACTTTTCGAGCAAATCCATTTATTGTCGAATTGCGAAATTGTGTCATTTTGTAAGGGAGGGGGTAGAAGGGGTAAAGCTAATCGTTTAATTTTTTTTTTGCCTCACTAACAATTTTAAATAAATATTTGACGCACAATTTCAGCCCGCTAAATTTTATATGCACTGAGTAAATTGGCTTAGAGAAATTCATGACAAGTACAGTTTGTATGGGAGGTGGTAGAAGGAGAGGGAGGACACGCATAATTTTTATACAGTAGATTTTTATTGCCATAAAAGTAATATATTCCAAATTTGAGGCCAATAGCTTTAATAGTTTTCGTGCGTGTATTGTCAAATTGCGCAATTGTGTCATTTTGTATGGGAGGGGGTAGAAGGGGTGGAGCGATTTGGCCCGTTCACGAACTTGACCTTATTTTTTTGTCAAAAACGACGTGTACAAAATTTGAACAACCTAGCTCAACGCGTTCTCAAGCCAGAGAGCGAACAGACGGACGGACAGACGGACGGACAGACGGACAGACGGACGGACAGACGGACAGACGGACGGACAGACGGACGGACAGACGGACAGACGGACGGACAGACGGACATCCGGTTTTGAGATTTTTTAGTGATAATATTAACTTCTGTATCATTCATTTTTTTCTCCGAGCCTTATTTCTTGGCGTTACAAACCTTAGAGCAAACTTATAATACTCTCAGATTCCATCTAGAGTATAAACATAACCGGACTACGATGGGACGTAAAGCGAATCATGATATACTCTAGATGAAAGAGATGTTTTTTTATTTTAAGAAATTGTGATTGGGGGTAGCAGTCATTGAACTAACTTTTTGACATCATGCTAGAGTTGCTATCAAAATTTTTTATTGAAAATTGAACTTACTTTGTCACCAAAAATAACGCGTATAAAATATGAGTTTCCTAGCTCAACGTGTTCTTAAGCTAGAAAGCGAACAGACAGTCAGACAGACAGACGGACATCCGATTTCGAGATTTTTGAGCGATAACAAATATTTATGTACCCGTGGCGAATCTGGGCGAGTAGTATTTCTTAGCGTTACAAACTTTAGAGCAAATCTATAATACTCTCAGATTTCATCTATAGTATTAACATGAAGTTTAGCACTAAAATTTCTTACACTAAGTGCAATTACATGTTGTAATATTATAAACTTCACTCCACTTGTTCCACCACCTTTCACACAAATTTCACTATTTGGTATGTTAGTATGTCCGCTCTTTATACCGCTTATATCGCTACAACGTCCTTCTTCAATTATGGCACTTTTTCGATTTACGGCCCAAAATGTTTCGTTTTACGGCAACGATAAAATTTGACGAAACAAACAAAAACCAATTGAACAAATATTTTATTATTTTATTTCACGACTGTTTTTTTTTATTTTTGCAAGATGTAACATTTCAATGAAACCGAGATTGGCTTGAGAACTTTAAAAATAAACACAATTTGCACAACTTTATAATGTATGATGAAGCAGCTAGTGCTAATAATGACGCAACTAGAGAATATCCCAACATTTTGAAAAGAACTATCGAAATAGGTAGATACCAACCTGAACAAGTTTTCAATGTGAACGACACAGAATTCTATTGGAAGCGAATGCCTAAAACAACTTAACTTTCAAGAAACGAAAAGCCTGCATCAGGTAACAAGGTGTTTAGAACGATTAACTTTGCTCCTTGGTGCTAATGGTGCGAGATATTTTAAGTTAAAAACACTTTTAGTATATCTATCCGAAAATAGAAGGTCTTTTAAAAGTCTGAACAAAAAACAATTTTCCGTGATTTGTAAATCCAATAAGAAAGCTTGGATGACTAAGATTCTCTTCGAACACTGATTCAAAAATTACTTTTGTCCAGAAGTGAAAAAATATTTACAAGATAATAACTTAGGCAACAAGGCTTTCTTATTTGGTCAATGCTCCAGGACAGCCGAATAATTTATCCAAGTTATCTGAAGATTTAGAGATTGAGTATCTTCCGAAAAATACAACTAGAATTCCAATCGAGCCAATGGATCAGGATGCAATATCGAATTTTAAGTCATATTATTTACGGAAAACTTTATAGATGAAAGCAAGGAAGTAGCCTAGTGGGTAGCGTATTGGGCTTCAATGTGAAGGTCGTGAGCTCAAATTTCGATCGACATATAATTTCAGTACACTGCCCACTTGGGTATATCTTGGTCACCTCAATCTATGAAAATGAGAAATTCGTAGATAGAAAGTTGTGCGAAGGGCTAAGAACTCTTCCGCAATAAGTAATAAAAATGTTAAGAAACATGAAGATCAGGAGGCCACGGCCAGATTTTGGCTATGGTACCCTTGTAGAATAGAATAGAATATATATGAAACCAATGATGAATCTTTTGGAAAAACTACAACATGTGCTAGATTTACTAGATGCTCATAGAGAACTTCTTTCAATCGAGGAACTAATCTAATTAGAAACAGCAGGCGAGTGAGTACAAAATTTGTTATGCAGTGCGTGCTTGCTTCACAGTCAATAGGGCATGGGCTCGGTTCGAACTCCAGACAGTGGGATTTTTTTAAGCACAAATTTTCTGTTGCTACTGGCGATGAAAAATTATTCGAAATAAAATGGGCAAATGGTGCAAAAGTGAAACTGTTCGACTTCTAGAAGGTCTGCATACTCAGTGGATGGTTTCTGTTCGCTTTCTATTATTCAGTCCCCAATAACATTTGCAAATATTTGTCAGTAGCAACTTCTCCACACGTTACGGTCGTTCTCACTCCCCTTACCCTACTTACCCAATTTTAATCCTTCCCTCCATGAATATCCTTGTGCATTGCACATAAAGGCCGAAATTGCCTATAACACAGGTCATTCTGTAAAAAGAAATATCATCTATCTTTCACGGTACTACACAAAAAGATGTCCATTAAGTCAAAATCGCAGCTTCGAGCCGGCCAATAGCCATCGCCAAAACGGCTGATAACACGATTACCGAGCTTGGTGCTTAAAAAATCGATTGTTTGATGGGATATCGTGCTATCCTGTTGAAACTAAAGGTTTTCCAAGTCCGTGGCCTTAATTTCAAGCCATAAAAAGTCAGTTATCGTGCTTCTGTAGCGCTCCCCGTTGGCCAAAACAGCATTTCCAGCAACATTTTCAAAAAATGGGTCACTGATGCCACCACTCTACAATCTGCACCAAACTGTCACTCTCTTTCCTAGCCCCAAATGCTGCATTTTTGCTTGTTTGTATAGCCACCGTTTGGTCGCTCTTGATAGACTTCGTAGATGTGTTGACTCACGATGATTGTTAAATTTTACACTAAGTAATCGTGGAATCTGAACGCCACTGAAAGATATTACTACAATGCACGCCGGTGCATTTTGCTTTGTAGATAAAATGCAGGACAAAGTTCTCAAGGCATTAAACTCAACTTTTTTTCCTGTACCATTCCAACATTAAGTTGAGGTTAGAGTTTAATGAATCTATTGACTCACAACGGCATGAAAACACTGATGTCGGACGTGCCTCTGCAAGAAAGTCAAATTGGAAGGTGTTGTCTGGCGTGCTTTTATCAGTGAAACTATGGATAGGATGAAGTTGACGACAGTAGGTCCTTCATGAAGACTTAAAAGATGGCGCGTGGTAAAACTGAGCCTTCAGGGACGCGGAATCAATAGAAATGTGGGCAGAAGTAATTGCATCTAGTATCAATCATATGGAGCGTGCTAAGAGAAAGCATTCATAGAAGGACGAGTTAAAGCGAAAGGCTTTCAGCTTAGCATGCCATACTCTGTCGAACGCCTTCTTAATGTCAAGCGCCTAGTACGTGCGCTTGACATTAAGAAGAATCTTCACCAAATTAGTATATGCAAAAGTTTCGACGTTTAGATACACTAATTCAACCGTAGAGTATCCTGAACGGAATCCATTTTGACGATCATGAATCAGGTTTTTTTCGACTATTCGGCGACACACTGCAGTTTCCACTACCACTAGCATTGAGTTAGTGGCAATTGGACGATAGTTACCAGGATTTGTTTTGCATCAATTTTAGGGAACGCGCTGATCATTCGCGACGATGTTAAAGATTGCGAAGTGGTTTAGCCAGAGAGGAAGCGCATTTCGTAAGGACAATGGGGGAATGGCATCCGGACCAGCAGATTTGTCAATATTGAACTCTTGCAGGATTTTGGAAATAATCCTAGTTAGAAAACAAAGGGGTGGCATTATGCAATCAGAGGGTGGTAGTTGAGGGGGACTCTGATTTGAATGTGAAATTCTAGATTTACTTGCCAAACTCGCTGCCAAAAGCTTTGTTTCTCCACAGGATTGCCAAAGCTGGAGTGTAGCCTTATGGGTAGCATGTTGGTCTACAATGCAAAGCTCGTGAGTTCAATTCCCGATCGACTTATAATTTCTGCACACTGACTGCTTGGGTACACCTTGGTCACTTCAATCTACGAAAATTAAGAATTGGAAGGCTGCGCGAAGGGCAAAAAACCTTTCCGCATTAAAAAAATAATAAAAATGTTAAAGAACCTGAAGGTCAGGAGGCCATCGAAACTGTTGTGCCACTGTAGAAGAACAAGACAGGATCAACAGCTATTCGGTCACCATCGCGACGTGGAGGTATTGGGGATGACTTAAAATTATTGTTGACTGATTTCGCCAATATCTGTGTCGATTTACAGCTTTCTATCTAGAGCCATAGTTGAGATATTCGAATTCATAGTTTCCGGTTCTGACGCTCCCCGCTTCCGACTTAACATCAACAATGTCCAAAATCGGTGTCCGCCTGAGATTAGTACCCATCTACAATCCACCTAAAAATGATCTTTCTATCTTCAAGGGCTTGGGAGCTTATGTGCGCTGAGCGTATACGTGCAGCGTACAGACTGAAAAAGAACAAAATGAGAATAGTAAAGTAATGGACTAATAAAGTAAAATTAATAAATATAGTGGGAAGAATACGGTTGAAGAAGCGATCCAATTTTTCGACCTGTAAACTTTCAATCGATCTCCAATATGATCACATCCATAAACTTGGAATACTATTCTATATAACTATTCTCGTACTTAAACCAGATGAAACTACAACTTTCTGTAATAAATCTTAGACAAAAGCTACTCCTTTAGTGCATGTTTCAAGAATGACTACATCTATAAAAAACAATCATTCAAAAATTAATTATAAATATAATATAACCTAATAATTTACTTCCACCTCCAAACGTCCACTTTCAAAATCTCCCATATTATTTATACAATATATTGCACGGTCCCGAGACAAAAAATAACTTCCCCTTTGCAATCAAATCACCGGCCTAAAATTCCACAAATATCAATTTTCTCAATATCATATTTTAATAAACCGATAACCAACCTTTTGTTCCTTCCTTAAGATATTTTTCTCTTCTTCTTATTCTCCGTCTCTTTCACAAGCTTCCGAAATATTTGAATAGATATCATAAAAAAAATTACACCAACAAATAAAAGATATCTCTACCCGAAAAAGAAAAGCCAACACAACGTTATCATCATCATGGTCGTCATCCGCGAAGACCATGATCTTGCATACTCCGGGGTACTAAAAGAATTCGCGGATAGCTAAACAACAATTTCTTATATACTTCCAACAGCAAGAATAACACAACCATCCCCTCCTTGCGAAACCGCCTTTTTTCGTATGCAAGAATGCCGGAATATGTAGCGAATCCTTGAAGCCTTGAATTTTTGAAGTATTCGATGAATGCAGCACAACATCCTTTACAGGCATCCTTCTCGGGCGAGCATCTTTCTTAAAGAACGTCGCTCAGTTTTTCTTATGACGTTCCCATGAAAAGACTATGTTGTATCTTACAGGATTCGTAACGTTAACATTGAACGTTGTAGTATTCAAAAGATTTTCGCCAGTAGAGAGAAACACAAACTTGAAAAAATTCCACTATGAATCTTTTACTCACCCCATGTATATATCCTTCCATTCTACTGCCAACACCAACAAAAACAAATCTCCTTCAAGATAATCTTCACATTTTAAGGAATTTTGGAATCCGGTATTCCTGTATACTCCTTGTTCAAGTAAATCGGTACAGGCCTCTCAAATTTTAGTTGAAGCAATAGTTCAGAAACGGAAGGATTTTAATAAGGGGTTGGCGCTTTAACATCTTCTTCATCATCTCTGGGTATATCTTGAAGAAATACAACCCGTTCTTAGATTATGCAAAAGTGAAGTGAAACTCCTGCGAAATTATATATGTACAAATAGATGCGCAGATAGGGTCAAGAAAATTTTTTGAAATACCTAGAAATACTTTTGAGTTTTTTTTTCAATTTTTCTCCCCATTTTGAGAAATAAGGAAAAATTTTTTTTTGCTATTGTTTGGAAAAAAAAAAGAGAATTTTAAGATATTTTTTTTACTTTACTTTCATTTTATTTTTACAGACACAACTTTCACATGGATTTCCATATACAGATCGACGAGGCGACTATGGTGGTGCAATAACTGGAGCTGGTGGACCAGGTACACGATTAGGACATGAACATGATCCTTTAGCGTTGCATCAAGCTCTACAGAGTGCTGTCGATGATGGACAAAATCCTGGAATGGATGAAAATGCTGCATTCATGTCGGACCTGCCACTATTAAAAAGTAAGTTGTTAAGAACTAAACAAGTTTATGTTGAATGATTATGCATTACCGGAAATATCTTAGATAGCGGCGGAACAGTGCGAAATGGTATGTTATTCAAGATACGCACCGAAATAGGATCAATAATTGAGAGGAAAATTTTTAAGAGTGAAAAATGCACGCAAATTTAAAAAAGTTTAATAAATTGCACAATCCGTTTATAGAGAAACAGTTTTGCTAAATATAAAATTTCAATATTACAATATTACTTTATTATTATAATAATAAAGTATTGTGATCGACACGAGCAAAAAAAAAGTTTGCTACCCTGAAATTTTTTTTTTCGCGTTTAATGACTAAATTAGCCTAAAAATGCAAAAAAAAAAAAACAGAACAGAATTATGATTGGGTTTAAAGCCCAATCATATGATACTCCAGATGAGATGGAAATGACTTTAATATAGCGGAAAATATGTCATCTCAAATTCTTTCGAATAGTGAATAGAGACTTTTGCATGGGAGGTGGTAGAAGTAGAAGGGGAGGTTTGTATTTTTCGTATATGACACCGGACATGGCATGCAAAAATGTTTTTTGCTGAATTTAAAGTTTTTAGTTTTCATTATTTTTAAAGAAATTGGTCATAGTTTTCCTTAAATTGAGGCATTTGTATGGGAGGTGGCAGAGGAAGTGGAGCGTTTAAGATGACTTTGAAACTGCTTATCATCATCCTTATCACCATGCTTTGATTCAATTTCAAAGTCGATAGCTTTCATATACTTGAAGGAGAAATGCTTTTCTTGAATTTATAATAGAGATATTTGTGTGGGAGGTGATAGAAGGAGTGAAGCGGAGCTGATAATTTTTCTTACACTTATTTCAATTATTAAAAAACGAATTCTGGCAAAATTTGAAGTTTGTACTTTTTCTAGTTTGAATGGAAATCGATAAAATGCATTTAACAAAAATTATGCATTTGTATGGGAGGAGGTAGAAGGAGTGTACGGATGAAAACAAATTTTTTTCGCATTATTAATATTTCTATTTGTATACTTTACACAAAATATCAAGTTGACAGCTTTAACAGTTTCGAAGAAAAATAATTTAATTTAAATTTCAAAATTTCGTGAAATTTGTATAGGAGGGGGTAGAAGGAGTAAGGTGAAGTTGATAATTATTTTTAAAATAAATTGCAATTACAGTAAAATTAATTCTGACAAAATTTCGTTTTTTCAGCTTTACTAGTTTCAATGAAAATCGAAAATATGTTTTTTTTCAAAATTGACCATTTGTATGGGAGGGGGTAGAAGAAGTGAGGGCATCAGGTCAATATTCCGTGGTATTAATGACATCTATATCATAATACTTTGACCTAAATTTCAAGTTGATACCTTAAATAGTTTCAAAGAAAATCAATTTCTTAATTTTTCTAAATTTCATGAAATTTGCATGGGAGGGGGTAGAAGGAGTGGGGGGATCTGGCCCATTCACGAACTTAAAGTTACTTTTTTGCTAAAAATGACACACAAAAATGTTTAGCACTATAGCTCAAAGCTTTCGAGAGTTATGCTGTAGACAGACGCACAGACGGACAGACGGACAGACGGACAGGCGAACAGACAGACAGACAGACGGTCACTCGGAATCGAGGTTTTTGAGCGACAACAAATATTTCTGTATCCTTGGCGGCTCTGTGCGAGCGTTATTTCTTAGCGTTACAAACGGTAAGGCAAACACAATATACTCTCAGATTTCATCTAGAGTATAAAAATCCGTCCCGCCGTACATATGGACTCATATCTCCGAGACCGTTAAAGGCAGAATGTTTGTTTTTGGGTGGATTGTTGGTTGGGTAAGTGAGCTCTATTTTCTAAATTTTGGGGGGTGTTAGGTGAAAGGGGAGGCGGGAGAGGGAAAAAGTCGAAAAATACACTTGCTAATATCTCCCTCACGAATGCAGATAGATAGTTGAAAATCAGTAGGCATATAGAGAGGGTTGTAGGACAAACTCCAGAAATAATTTAATTTTTTTATCCATTGGCGTCCGAAAAGGGGGGGCTAAGAACAAATTGTCGGCCGAATTGTTTTTTCAAATGATTATATCTTCGAAATTACTTATCGTAAAAAATATATTTTAGGACCATCAAGGTGGCATATAGTTCCATCGGAATCAACTTAGTGAGTGGCTAATTATTGTAAGGGGGAGGGTCACGGGGGTGCAAAGAAAAACACTTAAAAATGAATATCTCAACTATCTTTTAAGCTATGTAATTGAAACTTAAAACTTATATTAAGTTATACTAGGAAAATATAAAAAAAATATAACATATTGAGATAATAGTAGTGGGGGGAAATGGAAAGCATTTCAAAAATGGCGCACTTTTCAAAATTACAAATCCTTATATCTCACAAAATAGTACAGATATCAAATCGAAAATTTGTCAGATTGTAGAACTACACAATAGTTAATTTTGATAATTTTAAGTTAGGGAGGTGGTAAGCAAAAATGTCGAAAATTTTGAGTAATTTTTTTAGGACTCTGGTCAAAGATAGAAACTTTAAATTTGGCATGTGTATACATCTATTTGATATAAATAGAAAAAAAATAATAATTTGATCCACAATTGTTACGAACCGACCACCACGGTCTAATGGGCACAAGGTGTTTCATGTGCAACGAAAAAAACACGGAAACTGAAAATTTTTGGATGTAATTTTAAGGTAGAAACTTGAAAATTTGGGAAATACATTTAAAAAAAATCCCTAAAAGTATGAAATATTAACTGGTCGAATCCTTATAAAACTTCTACCCCCTCCCATACAAAATTATTTTTTCGACCATTTTTAAGAAATTAATTATCACCTAACTATTAAAAGCTATCAATTTGAAATTTTGCATAAGAACTTATAAAAATATTTGAAATGAAATTACTTTAAAAGTTTTGAAATCGCACCTGCCCTTCTACCCCCTCCCATACAAAAGTATGATTTCGACCAATTTCATTAAATCAACTAATAACCAACAAATTAAAAGCTACGAACTTGAAATTTTTTACGAGTACCTTACAAGAGAAGAAAAAGAAAATCGCTTCATAAATTTTGCAATTCCCTCACCTCTTCTACCCCCTCCCATACAAAATTATTTTTTCGAGCATTTCTAAGAAATCAGTTATCAGCTAACTCTTAAAAGCTATCAATTTCAAATTTTGCACAAAAACTTATAAAAATAATTCAAATGAAGTTGCCTTAAAAGTTTCGAAATCGCGCTTGCCCTTCTACCCCTTCCCGTACAAAACTACCAATTTCATTAAATTAACTAATAACCAACAAACTAAAAGCTACGAACTTGAAATTTTATACAAGCACCTTACAAGGGAAGCGAAATAAAACTACATATCAAATTTTACGATTCCCCTACCTTCTCTACTCCCTCCCATACAAATGTTCGGTTTCGTGAATGTAAAATACACCGAATTTTACGAAAATTCTATGCAACTTCGTCTATGAAACACATCCTATACAGAGAATATTGGACGTGATTCAAGCAATTAATTAAAAAGCTATTAACATCCACCCACCCTTACTATTACCCCTCCCCTCCCCTCATAAAAACCCAAACTTGCAGAAATGGATGAAATATTGTTAAATTGTCAACAGCCTTGCACAAGAACTCCCTTTCACTTAGCCTTCCCTAATCACTCTAACCTGCATATTGACTTTCCACTCATCCGCAACTTGTCCCAAGAATAATAAAGTTTCGCCCGATTTGTTGGCAGTTTATTTTCTTCTGTAACGAAAGATTTTCGGATTTTGTACTGTTTGATTTATTATGTGTGACGTTTCGATCTCTGCTGAGACCTTTATCAAACTATTTGATGCGCTGTGAAAACATTCACCAAACCGATAATATTCTTAATAATTTAGAGTAATTTATCAATATTTTTACGATAGAGCTGAAAATAGTACAGCATTGGCATAAGCGTTAGTATCGAACAGCATTCTGAAAATGAAGTTGATATTATAATTTGAAAATCTCAACACCGGAAGTCCGTCCGTCTGTCCTTCCATGGACTCTCTAGCTCTTCAATTAATTTATCATTGAGTAAGGACAGGTTCATGAATAGTTAGAGAACCTCTCCGTTTCATATGAAATGGCCACATCGCAGCTTCACAAAAAAGTAATCTGCTTAAAAATGGAAAAAGAGGAAATGACCTCCATTTTGGCTTATAACATTTTTTTTTAATTTTATTACTCTGTATACAAATTATTAGAATTGCACGATCCTTCTATCACATCGCACACAAACTACACTATTTCGTGAAATAGTAAGAATCATTTTTTTCTCCACATACATATTAAGTTTATCGAGTTCAAATTGACCACCTACCAAATATTAAAGTAACGATAGTGGTAAGAACAAGAACACTTCACCACTTCTTCTCTCCCCCATACAACATTACACAATTTTTTCGTGCCAAGTATAAATGCTACTGATTTCAAATTTAAAGTATGGTACGAGTATTTTTATGAGAATTATTGCTGTTTCTGTAAAAAACGATTAAATTACATCCACTTCTTGCATAATTTTACGAAATACACCAATACATCTATTTTCGCATTGCCATTCAATTATTACAATTGTTATTTAAAATATTTTGATGGCGTACATATAACGAGAAAAAAAATTGTTCAATCCCTTCGTTCCTTCTACCACCTCCCATACAAAATTTAATAATTTCTTAAAGACACTAAGTTCTATATTTGATCTAGAGTATTGCATGGTTAGACGTTACACGTAACCGTATGTCTATTATGATTTGATTCTATATTCTAAATTTTAGCGATCGAAAATTATGTCAAAACATTTTGCATTTTATCTGTCCTTAAATTTTGCACGATGATATCTATATTTTAAAGTGAAACCACCGAATATAGCTCCCAATTCCAAAAATTTCAACATTAGTCGTATATTATTGACGTATATACACATTTTACTAAAATAAAATGTTTATATTTTAAATGAAATCTGGGAGTATTATATGTTTGTAACAATAAGAAATACGGCGAAAAAAATGAATTACACAGAAGTTAATATTAGAGCCCGGATTTATATGCAATTGCATATAGTTGCATATTTTAGCATATTCAGCCTTTAATGCATATTTCTGCATATTTCTGTTATTTCGGCATATTTCGACAAATTACTTCACACGTTTGCTTATTTTCTATTCAAACTAAGGCCAAAAAGTTAAACCAGAAGTTCGGTTTACTTAGAGTTACTCTATAAAGAAGAAGACACCTCTCAATACCCGGGTGTCTTGTTTTTCATAGAGTAACTCTTGGTTTACTTAACTAGCGAGTCGTCCAAGAAATACGGTGCGACACGGTTGTAATTTCTTTGAAATTCAATTTGGAGCACTACCATGTTCTAATACAGTCGACTCCTGATTATCCGAATCATGATTAACCGAACTCTGCATTATCCGAGCTGCCATTGACCAGACATTTTTGGGGAATTCCCCATTTTTGACACATACATACATATCTAGTAGCTTTGTATTGCATAGACTGCTCAGTGCTCTGTTCGACCGCTCTGTTCGCCCGCTTTTGCTCGTGAAAAGAAGTGCAGTTTCTTTTTTAATTCATTTAAAATGCCTAAAACAAGTACATCCCTAAGTGTGAAATTACGCGGATGGATTGCATCTGAAAATAAAAGTGGAAATATTTTTACTACCAATGATAAAATCATATTTTGCAATGCCTGTTCCAAACAAATTCCCTGTAATAAAAAATTTCAACTGGATCAGCATATAAAAACGGGTAGGTTGTTCAAAATGAATTATATTTTAGAAACTTTGAGATAGATTGCGTCAAATTAAACTTTTAGATGCGCATTTATCAGCCGTGAAAAAAAATGTATCTAAGCAGCAGCTTTTAACCAGCAGTTCATTTGCATCTACATCATCGGCCAGGACCAATTTTCTTGAGGATCTATGTTTCGCTATGGTTGCGTCAGATATCCCTTTGTTTAAATTAAAGCAACCCTCTTTAAAAGGTTTTTTAGAAAAATATACCAACCAAAGCATTCCAGACGAAAACACTTTAAGAAAAAATATATCAAAATTTGCTACACAAAAGTAATTGAAAAAATAAAACAAAAAATTGGCAAAAATGTTGTCTATATTATAGTTGATGAAACTACAGATGCTAGAGGCTTATATGTTGGGTATTTGCTTGTGGGTGTTTTGAGTAAAGACGGTCCAGGACGCCCTTATTTACTGTCATCTAAAGAACTGGAAAAAACAAACAGCGAAACGATTTGTCGTTTCATTAATGATGGACTAAAGCATCTGTGGACTGACATTGGAATGGAAGAACGCGTTCTTCTCTTAGTCACAGATGCCGCACCATACATGATAAAAGCAGGTAAATCACTAAAAACATTTTACAGCAAACTAGTTCATGTTACATGTGTT
This sequence comes from Chorisops tibialis, assembly GCA_963669355.1. Lineage (NCBI taxonomy): Eukaryota > Metazoa > Arthropoda > Insecta > Diptera > Stratiomyidae > Chorisops > Chorisops tibialis. Next base: position 160,263,410 of record OY770263.1, on the reverse strand, counting down.
GCTCATGCGTGCAACCGTCTGGCCGAAAAAGTCAGAGAGGTGTTTCCAGAAGTAAATACATTAATAAACAATGGGAAAAAAATGTTTTCGAAAGCTCCAGCTCGCGTCTCCATTTATAAAAAAGTAATGGATAAACCTCTACCACCAGTAGCAGTTATTACGCGGTGGGGTACGTGGTTAAATGCGGCTCTGTTCTATGCAGATAATTTTAGCAATTTTAAAATTGTAATACGCAGATTGGTCCAGAATGGCGACGCACAGAATGTTCAAAAAGTGCGAATTGTACTTGATGGTACAGTGTCAAATGACTTTGCATATATAGCCTCAAACTTATCGTTCATTACGCAAATAATAAAAAAACTTGAAACAAGGAACTTATCACTTGATGAAAGTTTAAATATAATTAAGGAATTCAAAGAAAAAACGAACCTAATACCAGGCGAAAAGGGAATGACTCTAAAAAATAAGCTTGAGAACATTTTGTCAAAAAATGAGGGATTGAAATTATTGGAAAAAATAAATCGAATTTTAAAAGGTGGATCGGAACATCTCGATATAGATCCTTTATTGATATGCGCCTATAAATTTGCACCAATTACATCAGTGGAGGTCGAGCGATCATTTTCTATCTTTAAGAATGTTTTGACTGACAGACGTTATAGCTTCACACAAGAAAATTTGGAAATGATTCTAATTATTAATTTTAATGATCTAGAGTAGAACAATATTTGTTTGACTTGCAATAACATATTTGGATTTGTATATTTATATATATTTTTTTACAAGAAATAAAGTTTTGTTCGTGATAAATTAAGTTGTAACTGTATGGCGTTTAACTGATAAATTTTATTTTATTAAATCTCTATACAATACTTTGAGAAATGGCTAAAACAGTTAAGTTTTTGAAAGAATGATCTTGCAAATACCGTTAAAATTGCACATATTGTCATTTCGATCATTTTTTGAAGGGAATAATACTGTCAACACATATTTTTTAGTGCATATTTCATTGCATATTTGAGCAATTTTGTCTGCATATTTTATGGCATATTTTAGTACTTTTTACTGCATATAAATCCGGGCCCTAAAACTCAAAAATCTCAAAACCGGATGTCTGTCCGTCCGTCCATCCGTGTGTTCGCTCTCTAGCTTGAGAACACGTTGAGCTAGAACGTTCAAATTTTTACATGTTCTTTTTGACAAAAAACTAAGGTCCAATTCGTAAACTGGCCAAATCGCTGCACCCCTTCTACCCACTCTCATACAAAATAACGAGATGTGACAGTAAACCGATTATCTCGAATAGTATAAAAGCTATTGATCTGAAATTTATATTATTTTTATACCAATTCCAGTCTACAGTTTAAGAATTAACTGCATATAAACTGCACTTTTTCATGAAATACTATAATCCAATTTACTCAGTACGCATAAAATTTATCGAGCTGAAATTTTGAACAGAATATTGTTATAGATCTGGCAACCACGCAATTTGATCTTGCCCGAATATGCCAGAATTATGTAGAACAGGTCCCCAATATGTAAAAAGCCATAATCAAAGATCTAGAACCTTCCAGTATAGTTGAGACACACACCCGACGAATACACCACGGAAGGTTCGAGAATTGGGGAAAATGGTATAAAAGTACGAAGCTTTCAGACGAGAGGCAGTCATTCAGCGACATCTATGGAAGACGCAAACCGGTGCAAGAACGCGATAGAACTATATCGGCGGTGATGCCATATAGTGCGAATTAAGTTAAAGTGCGAATTAAGTTAAAATGCGAATAAATAAACTACCACTTATTTTTAAACGAATTGTTTTTTACTTGAAATCCCGGCGAACCCCTAGCTCGCAACAATATTTATTTAGAATTATTAGTAAGACAAAAAAAATTATGATTAGCTTCACTCCTTCTACCCCCTCCCATACATTATAACACAATTTCACAACTTTTCAAAAATGAGATTTTCCCAAAAAGTTTGAAAGCTACTGACTCGCGATTGAAAACATGTCAAATGCATTATGTTCATAGTAATTTCCGAAAAACTCTCTAAGCACTCCCCACTTCTTTTACCACCTCCCATACAAACTGCACAATTTCACTAAATCCATTACACTAATTTCCTCAGTACCTATTAAATTTTTAAAGCTTAAATTATTAATAAAATATTGTGATAGCAACTCTAGCATGATGTGAAAAAATTGGTTCAATGCCGTTACCCCGTCTACCACTTCCCATACAAAATTTCTGAAAATGAAAAAACGTCTTTTCATCTTGAGTATGGCATGATTGGACCTTACGCGTAATCGTAGTCTTGTTATGTTTATACTCAAGATGAAATCTGAGAGTATATTGTGTTTGCCTTACCGTTTGCAACGCTAAGAGCCGCCAAGGGTTCAGAAATATTTGTTGTCGTTCAAAAACCTCGATTCCGAGTTGCTGTCTGTCAGTCTGTCCGTCTGTCTACAACATAACTCTCGAAAGCTTTGAGCTATAGTGCTAAAAAAATTTGTATGTCATTTTTAGCAAAAAAGTAACTTTAAATTCGTGAATGGGTTACATCCCCCCACTCCTTCTACCCCCTCCCATACAAATTTCACGAAATTTTGAAATTTAAATTAAACTATTTATTTTCGAAACTGTTAAAGCTATCAACTTGATATTTAGTATAAAGTATACAAATAGAAATATTAGTAATACGAAAAAAATTTGTTTTGATCCGTACACTCCTTCTACCCCCTCTCATACAAATGCATAATTTTTGTTAAATGCATCTTATCGATTTCCATTCAAACTAGAAAAAGTATAAGCTTCAAATTTTGCCAGAATTTGTTTCTTAATAATTGAAATAAGTTGTAGAAAAAATTATCAGCTCCGCTTCACTCCTTCTACCACCTCCCATACAAATATCTGTATTATAAATTCAAGAAAAGCATTTCTCCTTCAAGTATATGAGAGCTATCGAATTTGAAATTGAATAAAAGCATGGGGATAAGGATGATGATAAGCAGTTTTAAAATCATCTTAAATGCTCCACTTTCCCTGCCACCTCCCAGCAAATGCCCCAATTTCAGGAAAACTATGACCAATTTCTTTAAAAATAATGAAAACTAAAAATTTAAATTCAGCAAAAAACATTTTGCATGCCATGTTCGGTGTCATATACGAAAAATACAAACCTCCCCTGTACTTCTACCACCTCCCATGCAAAAGTCTCTATTCACTATTCGAAAGAATTTGAAATGACATATTTTCCGGTATATTCAAGTCATTTCCATTTCATCTAGAGTATCATATGATTGGGCTTTAAGCCCAATCATAATCTGTTATGTTTTTATCTATGTTTAACTGTGTCATTCAAAGAAAAAAATTACTCAAGCTAGTTAGTTCATAATCACTAAATTAAATAAAAATCTTAATAGCTACCTGCTGGAAGGATAATTACACCACTTATCTTATTTTTTTTCACAAGCTAGTATCTCATATTACTCCTATTCTTATCGAAATCGCAAACTTAATTAGTTTGATCCCTCGATCGCATACAAGATTGATGCAAGATGATCTCTATATTAGCCTAAACATGTCGTTAATATAATCTACAGCCACCACAAAAAAAAACTGCCAATCGCACCTCTAATCATAACTAAACATATCGGCTCGCAAAAACACGACACATAATGAGCTGTTATAAAAAAAGGTAAGGTAATCAGTAGGGAGCTCATATTGTGATGTGTAGAAATATGAGGTGTCAAATGGACGGCTCGAATTCTATAATAGAGTAGAGCTAAGAGGGGTCTTGATAGGAGGCAAGAACACTATAATAGAACCTTCCTTAAATAACTTTTTTTCTAGCATTAAACAGGAACCCCTCTGAAGTAGTGAATATGTATAAAGAGGCGTTTTTGAAAAGCATCTGTTATTTGTACACCATTGTAATTTGGCCCAATACACTCCAAGATTGCACCATAATGACTCATTTTATATTGAAAAAAATGCCCTTATTAATAAGAATTTTTCCAAACTTTTTTTTTTCAGATATGAAAAGTGGTAAAGATGTAAGCAATATTGGTATTGGATCGCCGGGCGATGTATTTTGTTCGGTACCCGGACGTCTTAGCTTACTATCGAGTACATCGAAATACAAAGTGACCGTAGCCGAAGTACAAAGACGACTTTCACCACCTGAATGTCTGAACGCATCGCTTCTTGGAGGTGTCTTAAGAAGGTAAGCTGTAATAAAATCGTCTTATACTTGTATATGTACGTTCGATTCGATTTTTCCCGTGTTATCATTAGTTTTGAATCTTTTCGCGCCACTTGGGACAAACGAGAGTTCGTAGCAAAGTGATTATGAAATTTGATTTTCAAGCCGGTTGTTTAAATTGCCCGGAACTGATAGAAATCACGGTCGAAAAATCTTTTGAAAATAATTTTCGTGTACCTGTAAATTAGAGTTAGAGTAGTTCATCCTTATGCGGATTTTATTTCAATGTAGATTTTGAACGATTTTAAATATCGGGATAAGAAATGATGAATTAAAAAATTTTTGAAATGTACTTTAATTTGATTTCATAATTTTTCATGTCTCTAGGGCTAAAAGTAAAAACGGTGGTCGATTATTACGTGAAAAGTTGGAGAAAATCGGTTTAAATTTACCGGCCGGACGAAGAAAGGCTGCCAATGTTACGCTTCTGACGTCACTTGTTGAAGGCGAAGCGATACATTTGGCTAGAGATTTCGGTTATGTTTGTGAGACAGAATTTCCTGCCCGTCAAGTTGCCGAATATTTGCTAAGACAACACACTGAACCTCAGGATTCGTATAGACGTAAGGAGTTATTACTTAATACACAACAGGTAAGGATACATTTTTCTTTTACTTTTTTTTCATAACCGGTTTATGAATAGCGAAATATTTTATCTTTCTCCTTTCCTTATTTTGCAGGTCACAAAAGAATTGGTGAATTTATTAAATCAGGATCGGTCACCACTTTGTAATACCCGACCTCAGCATCTGCTCGAACCATCGATACAACGACATCTAACTCATTTTTCGTTAATCTCGCACGGTTTTGGCTCGCCAGCTATTGTTGCAGCACTAACTGCATTCCAGGTTAGTTTTATATTTGTTCTCTCTTCTCTTTGGTAACGGGTTAGACTACTTGTATATGGAAACTCAAAATACAAAATAACTATCTTAAGATTTTGAATATCTTCTATTAAAAAAAAAATTTAAAACATATATTTTTTTCAGAATTTCCTCAACGAATCCGTCAAATGTTTAGATAAAATGTATCCACCAAATGGCGGTGGTATGGTTTCCTCATCTTTGGACAAATCAAAAATGGATAATGATAAAAAATGATAATTTCTTTATCAACCCTACAACTAACAATCAAGATCGCGTACATTCCAATAAACAAAAATGTACTAAATTCAATTTTTATTTTTTTTATTTTTTTATTTCTATTTATTTTTTGTTTTTTAGCAGTATTCATTGTTAATATAAGAAATTTAAAAATAGATATATATATATATAAATGAAATGTGTATAATTCAATAAGTTTGTACAAATCTTAAGAAAAAACTGAAACCAGATCCGAAAAAACTCAAATAACATTAAATCTAACTTTTCAAAACGTAAGCATGCATTTGCCTATAATATTAATTTAAATATTAAAGGCAAAATAAAAAGTAAAAAAAATATATATTATAAAAAAAAATGTTTTGTGATATAAATAGTATTCTTATGTAATTAAAATGGGGAAAAATTATAGTGAAAAAGTGTGAACAATTGTGTCAAGATTTCTCAGAAATGGAAAATAATTGAGATTATTTTTTAATTATTTAAGAAAAAAAAAAAACAAAAAATATGCTAAAAACTTTTTTTATTTAGTCAAATAATTTATTTTTTATGAAAATATGAATAGAATATGCTAATCATAAATGTTTGGTTCAGCCCTAAGCTCATTTAGAAGGATCAAAACAGGTAAAAACAACCTCCAGATTAATGTTTTTTTTTTTTAGTTATAAAATTTGTTAAATTTTTTGACCTTAATTTCGCCATGGTTAACTTGTAAAGTAAATAAATAAAGCAAAATAGTAATAATAATAATATCGAAAATTGTGCCAAATTTTTCGAAATAGGTATATACTATACTATGATCTTCAGCATTCAGCCATAACGAGTAATTTATTTATTTATATTTAAAAAATAATAATAAATAAAAACAAATATTTTACATTGCCAATTGCGTTCTTTCTATTATTTCATTTGTCTATATTTGAACCAAAATTCTGAAAAACCATCAAGAAATAATCAATTTTCGTTCTTTATTAAATTACTTATTAAAAACAAAATTTATAAAAATAATAAAAAAAAAAAAATTATAATAAAATATTGTAATTAAAATGTTGTCACAAATAACAAAGTTCGCCATATTTTCTAGAAAATCTTTTCAATTAACAAATAATCACAACATTGTCAAATGTGTTGGCCAAACAAAAAAAAGAAACAATAATGTAATAAAATGAAATTCTCAAATTAAACTAGTTATTTAAAAAAAACAACACTATCCATCTTGCCATCTTTGTAAATTAAACTTTATAAAATAAAAAAAAACTCAAATAAATCTGTAATTTATTTAAATAATTATATCTAATAAATTAGGAATATTCTAAATAAACAAAAATGGTAAATCATCATTTACATTTTTTAGCTAATAAGTCTATCTTTTTTCCAAACAAAATAAAGTATCAACAAATTATTGTAAAACAGAAACAAAAAAAAGCGAATACAAAATCACACATATTTCTACATCTAATTATATACAAAAAATCGACTTAATTTAATAAACGACATTTTATTCTGTAAAAATTGTAAAATAGTTAAATAAAACAAATTACGAAATATTAAATTTAATAAAAGAAAAATCTGTTGAAAAATAATAATTTAAATAAAATATTCAAATTGAAAAACGAAATCAATGTATTTTTACTCTTTTCTATTCTTTTCTATTTACTTTGTTTTTTTTAGGATACAATCAAAAATTCAACCATAAAACAAATTTTACATTTAAATAAATTAAATAAAAACAAAACAAATTATGAATCTATTTAAAAAAAAAAAAACTTGAAATATGTCTCAAAAAAAAAATTATTATTAATAAAACTGTGGAAAAAACAACAAGTTGATAGCGCGTTTTGATTTTAAATAAAATAATGGAAGAGAATTTTAAATATTTAGTAAAAGCTTACAATTTCCTTAGGTACATTAAAAACATAACAGATTTATGATTGGGCGTAAAGCAGTGGCGTGGCATCCCTTGATACAAAGAAATTTTGCCTTTTATTGAAATACTAAATTCAAACCAAAACGAATATGTCCAACGCAATCCCGTGGACAGGACAGCTTTTTCCTGACGCATTTACTGAACGACGAAGTTCAAAGCCTTCGACAGTAAAAAACCGGTGAGAGCAATTTAAAACATAACAGGGCTACGATTGCGCATAAAGCGCAATCTTACGATACTCTAGATGAAATAGAATTTTTGTCATCCCAAGAAATATTGGATGGGGAGTGTTAGAAGGGGTGATAGCATTGAACTAATTTTTTCCCCATCATGCTAAAGTAGCTACAAATATGTTTTATACAAAATGCTTACTCCAAAAACTGAATGGGGACTGAGAAAATTAGTGAGTTAGATTTAGTGAAAATGTGCAGTTTGTATAGGAGGTGGTAGAAAGAGTGGGGAGATTTTAGTGATTTTTTCAAAAATAACTAGGAATATTATAAAATTGACAACCCTTAAATTTCAGATTAGTACCATTCATACTTTTCAAGAAAATCGATTTTTTGTGAAGTTGTGAAACTGTGTCATATTGTATGGGAGGGGGTAGAAGCAGTGAAGCTAATCAAATATTTTTTTTTTGATCTAAGTGATAATACTAATTAAGTATTTATTACAAAATGTGAGCTCTATAAATGTTATATGTTCTGAGAAAATCGTCTTTGAGCATTTCATGAAAAAGTGTAGTTTGTATGGGAGGGGGTGGAAGGAGAGGGAGGACGCAAATAATTTTTCTACTGTAGATTTAAACCATTTTGAAAGATATATATCCCAAAACTCAGACTAATAGCTTTTATACTTTTCGATTAAATTAATTTATTGTTAAATTGCGAATTTGCGTCATTTTGTATGGGAAGGGGTAGAAGGGGTGAAGCTAATCGTCTAATTTTTTTCGCCTTACTAAAAATTTTAAATAAATATTTGGTGCATAATTTCAGCCCACTAAATTTTATACGCACTGAGTTAATTGGCTTAGAGTAATTCATGACAAGTACAGTTTGTGTGGGAGGTGGTAGAAGGAGGGGGAGGACACACATAATTTTTATACGGTATTGATATTATCATAAAAGTAATATATTCCAAATTTCAGGTCAATAGCTTTTATACTTATCGAGCAAATCCTTTAATTGTCAAATTGCGCAATTGTGTCATTTTGTATGGGAGAGGGTAGAAGGGGTGAAGCGATTTGGCCCGTTCACGAACTTGACCTTAATTTTTTGTCAAAAACGACGTGTACAAAATTTGAACAATCTAGCTCAACGCGTTCTCAAGCTAGAGAGCGAACAGACGGACGGACGGACGGACGGACAGACGGACATTCGGTTTTGAGATTTTTGAGGGATTATACGAACTTCTGTATCATTCATTTTTTTCTCCAAGCCTTATTTCTTAGCATTACAAACCTTAGAGCAAACTTATAATACTCTCAGATTCCATCTAGAGTATAAAAATGCATACATGAGACTGGCGACTAACAAGATTGCCCAAAATCGCCTAAATTCGCCAAAATTCGATGAATGCCTCCCAAAAAGTATACTAATGCTTGCAGCGACCTAACTGCCCATTGCATTAAAGTGTGGCTCCCTGAGTTAATACTTGATTATTTTTTTGCATTTAATACAATAACTTCTACTTCCGGTTGACGATAATTTGGAAAAAAAAAACTGAAGGACAGGCGGCTGTGGAGCCCAAATTTTTGAGACTGATTCATTTTTTCCATTGTGGCTGCATTAGCTTATACGTATATACTTATTTCATTCGATAACAAGATTCATAAAATTATTCATTCAAAACATCTGCTACGTCACAAATTGTTCTTCAATCTTCATCATTTATAACGTCACTCTTATCGTAAATACAAGCATTCATTTTATTTTCATGGTATGGTGAATTCGGAATTATTTACAACTTAGGTTTAATAACAAGACCCTGCCTGGTTCACAAGTACAAAAATTGGCACGTATCGAAAGAAGCTTCCTTATCAGATCATAGGCATATCTGTTTTCGTGTTAAGACTTCATTTGGCTATATAGGAGAATACAGAAACCCTAAACGTACCAACTGGAATCTTTACCAGTCAGTTCTAGATTAGGAACTAGGTATCGAAGAGGAATCAATAAGCACCCCAGACTGCGTTGATAAAATCACGAACAAGCTTGTAAACAATATTATTAATGCTTACGAACAAAGTTATCCTGCACTACACAAAAAAGGGCCGAACAAACAAACTAGGAAATTGTTCAATAGAGCAAAAACCTTTGGGAACTGGGACGAATACAGAGAGTCCCTTACTGAATATAACAACCTTGTAAAAAAGTTAAAAAAAAGAGTCCTGGATAAGATTTTGTGAAGAGGCAGATGATCTCCCAACGGCCTCAAGACTCCAAAAGGTGCTATCAAAAGACACAACTATAAGAGAAACCAGAGGGGTCCTCAACTAAAAGCAGCATGGAAACTCTTGAACTGTTATTGGCAACACATTTCCCAGGCTGAAAGATAATTAACGACAATGAAGATTTAGAGCCAGAGGAAAGGACGTATCGTCAAACTCCGTTCAGCAAAAACATTGTTGGGAAAATCTTCACTACAGAAAATATCAGATGGGCGATCAACACCTTTAAGCCCTACAAATCAGCCGGAGCAGATAATATATGCCAAAAATGATAAGGATTAAAGACAGCTTTATATGGGATACATCCCAAAAATCTGGAGGAAAGCGAGGATGGTATTCGTACCGAAGGCAAGGAACGTCCCATTGATCAGCCCAAGTCATATCGCCCTATAAGCCTTACATCCTTCTTCGTCAAAACAATGAAGAGTTAGTGGACATTCACATAAGAACAGCGCCTAACAAAGTCTGTCTTAATACAAATCAACATGCCTACCAAAAAGGCAAATCAACAGAGTCAGCCCTTCATGGTTTGGTAAGATAAATCAAAAAAGCAAAAGATTAGAAGGAAATTGCTCTTTATGCATTCCCTCTTGGACGAAGTACCATTGAATAATAACGCAGTAAAAATTCGTAACTATTCTAAAACGCGATGGAAAACCTACCACCGACTCCTGAGCAACTCCTTACCTATCGATAAGATCGACCTGTCAAAAACCACCCCCGCAATAATTGACGAAATGGTGAACAGCTTCTCGTCCAAAGTCATTGAAGCCGCCGAAAAATCAACTCCAAAAGCAACAATCAAGGAAAACATTATTACACTCCCTATAGAAATCAAAAATCTCATCTCTGCTCGTAACCAAAAAAGACGGCAATGGCAAAGATGTAGGGATCCCGCCTTAAAAAAAGAAGTTCTTTCCCTGCAAAATGAGATAAAATATGAAATATCTCAACTGAGAAACAAAAACTGGAATGCAGTCCTAGAAGGGTTTAACAAAGGATCCACAAAATTCTGGAAAATTAATAAAGTTCTAAAAAATAGGGGAAGAAGTATAACATCCCAGTGGTTCCTTTTTTGCAAACCTGCTGATATCAGAAACATACTGCGCAAATCCGAAACCAGGAAAAGCCCCGGAAAAGACGACATACCTAACATTCTTTTGAAAAATCTCCCCAAAAAAGCAGTGGTTTTCTTGTGTCATATATTTAATAGTTGCCTAAAACTAGGATATTTTCCAAAATGCTGGAAAGAAGCCACTATTATAGCTATCCATAAGCCCGGAAAAGACTCTTTCACACCCAGTAGTTATAGACCTATTAGTCTACTCTCCTCAATCTCCAAAATTGTTGAGAAAATTATCCTTCACCGTCTTCAACTCCACACCGACGAAAATAATATTCTCCCGGACTACCAATTTGGCATTCGACAAAAGCACTCCACGTGTCACCAACTTCTCAGAGTCACTAATTTCGTTAAAAAGGCATTTCAGGACAAAAAATCTGTTAGCATGATCACGCTAGACATCCAAAAAGCGTTCAATACAGTATGGCATAATGGCCTCCTATCCAAGTTAGTGAAATACTCGTTTCCCAAACATTTAATCCACCTGATCGGTTCCTTTCTCTCACAGCGATCCTTTCAAGTAAAAATCAAATCATCCAAATCGGAAAGCCGTGGGATTCCTGCAGGTGTTCCTCAAGGATCGTGTCTAAGTCCCCTACTCTTCAACCTATACACCTCCGATCTTCCTAAACACTCCACTTGTGAGTTAGCAGATGACACTGCTGTTTTCACAACATCAGTGGACCCTGCAATCAATTCACGAAAAGAAGGGCATCCCAGTATCTACCACCCCTTACACTCCACCTTGGCGGAGAAACTATACCATGGTCCAATAACATCAAATACCTTGGGATGTACTTAGACAAGAAACTGACATACCATCACCAGATCTCATACGCTGTCTCCAAAACACTAAAGCTTATCAGGATATTATACCCTTTGATAAACCGGAAGTCAAAACCATCGATAGCAAATCAACTGCTTCTGTACAATGTGGTAATGCGACCATGTCTCTTGTACGCGTGCCCTATTTGGAATGGATGCGCCCAAGCACACAAAAACAAATTACAAATAACGCAAAACAAATGCCTTAAGCTTGTACTGAACAAACCCTGGTATTTCTCAACTAGACGCCTTCACCAACTGGCTGTTACAGACCTAGTCCAAACTCAGTGCAACAAACTGGAAAAAAATTTTTTAAGTAGTTGCAAGAACTCGATCAACCCACTGATTCATTCTATCATGGAATAGTATTTAGCATTTAGTTTAAGTTAAGATAGCATAAGCTAGTTAGTAGTTTCCTTTTAATTTTAAGTTAAAATTTACAAAAGGTTTTTTAGTTTTCCCCTCTTTCCTTAAAGTATTAACTAGATCAAGCAAATGAATTACAAACCACTAATCCTAAACTCAACCATAAGTTGCGAAGGTTAATTCAATACCTGATCTCTAACATTAACAATTTAGCATATTATAAAAATCTTGGAAAATAAATTATATTATGAATTAAAAAGGGTTTGAAAAGGGCTACGATAAAATCGATACACGTCAAGCTAAAGAGCCGAATGACAACCACGGATCTAGGTGATAGCACATTGGCTGCACAGACCTATAGGGGCTATCCCCAAGATGGGGTACTATCTCCACTTCTTTGGTCAATTGTAGTAGATGAGCTCCTGGACCGTCTAACAGAACAAAGATACGAGTCAATAGAATATGCCGATGGCCTCGTTATTATCATTAGAGGCAAATATGATTTAATAATATCGGAAAGGATACAGTCAGCCTTAGAGGCGATAATGAACTGGTGTCAGTCTAAGAACTTGAATATCAACCCAAGTAAGACTGAGATAGTACCATTTACAAATAGAAGGAAAATCCATATCATACCTCCTTCAATAAATAGGACACTAATACCCTTTCCGGATGAGGTAAAATATCTAGGTGTCATACTGGATAGCAAACTCAACTGGAACAAACATATAGAATGGACTCATGCCGAAGCTCTAAAGGCATGTTGGGCCTGCTAAAGCTTATTTGGCAGAAAATGTGGACTAAAGCCCAAAATGATTTATTGGTGTTACAGAACAATCATTCTTCCAATAGTCACATACGGATCTACGATATGGTGGATTAAAATTTTACAACGAAAAGCACAGCTTACGCTACAAAAAATCCAAAGGCTAGCATGGCTTGGTATCACAGGAGCAATGAAAACCTGTCCTACGGAGGCAATGGAATTCTTCCTTAACATCCCTCCGATACATCTCCAAATAAAAAAGGAGGCTATAAAAAAGGAGGCTAAAAGGAGGCTAAGGGGTGCTACGCATACAGAGGGAAAACAATTACAAACCAGGGGATTTTAGAGGTCACCTCAAAGCTCTGCGGACGAAATTCAACTTTAAGACCCCCTTCAAAGTAATAATCAGAGAACGCACGGACTGGTAATCTATGCTACTTGAAATGGAAGAGGAATCAACCATCTGGTATACAGATGGATCGTGCACCTTTGAGGGGACAGGAGCCGGAGTTAAAGGTCCTAACTTCTCGGTTTCAAAACCACTCGGCCAAGAAGCCCCAATCTTCCAGGCTAAACTAATTGCAATGGAGATATGCATCCAAGAGAATATAAGGAGAGCTCATCGCAACAAATATATTTATATCCTATCGGATAGTCAGGCGGTTCTCAAAGCCCTAGCATCTCATAAACACGGATCGAGGATAGTTTGGGACTGCCTTCAAAATGTAATCATCCTGGGAAAAAAGAAACGATGTAAACTTAATGTGGGTACCAGGACATATGGGGATTGAGAGAAATGAAGAGGCTGATCGCCTTGCAAAAAACGGCGAAGAATCAAATGTTATTGTTCCAGAGCCATTCTGCGGAAAACCAAAAGGGCACTACAACCCTATACTTAGAAAGTGGGTTGAACAAGAACATAAAATCTACTGGAATAGACTTCCAGGCTTGTCAATCTCAAAAAAACTAATCCTAACACAAAAAAAACAAAAATTGAAGAATATTCTAAAATTCCGCAAGAGAGATGTTAGTATACTAATCGGTCGAATGACGGGGCACAGTGGAGTAAGCCACCACCTCAAAAATATGGGTTTGACTGAAACCGATACCTGCCGCCTCTGTCTCGAAAACTCAAAAACGACAGAAAACATCCTATGTCACTGGAAGCAGTAGCTAGGAAAAGACACAATCTTCTTGGAAAAGGTTTCCTTTCTACCGAGGAACTAGCCCACATGGCTCCCTTAAAGATACTCAAATTAGCCAAAGCTATTGCGTTATGGTAGGGTAAAGGGGAAATAAACGCACAATAGGCCGAGAAGATCGCAGCGCTCTCACGTGTTCCGCAAATTATAAAAAAAAAAATAATGAATTTAAATGAATATGTATTCTTAATAACGATGAAAGGGTTTCATGGCCCAATTTATCCCTTACTTTTGTTTTGATTATGTTCATGGTGCTGCAACATCTTTATACAATATAACAGCGTTTGAAGCTGGTAATATCAATAGTGTCAGCGTAAGTTCAGATAATTCTTGAAACATATTATCACCGCTAGATATCTTAATAGTAGATAGATAATTTGATACAGAATTCGGTTGAGTCCATTGGAATATTATTTCCAAATATGGTATCCAATATGTAGAAATTAATTAGTTGTATTGAATTTAAGTTTTTATACTCTAGATGACATCTGAAAGTATATTGTGTTTGCCTGACCGTACCGAGTGTAACGCTAAGAAATAACGCTCGCACAGAGCCGCGAAGAGTACAGAAATATTTGTTGTCACTTAAAAATCTCGATTCCGAGTTGCTGTCTGTCCGTCTGTCCGTCTGTCTGTCCGTCTGTCTGTCCGTCTGTCTGTCCGTCTGTCCGTCTGACCGTCTGTCTAAAACATAACTCTCGATAGCTTTGACCTATCGTGCTGAAATTTGTTGTATGTCATTTTTAGCAAAAAAGTAACTTTAAGTTCGTGAATGGGCTACATCCCCCACTACTTCTACCCCCTCCCATACAAATTTCATGAAATTTCGAAATATTAAGAAATTGATTTTTCCTTGAAACTATTTAAGCTGTCTACTTGAAATTTAGGTCAAAGTATTATGATATAGATGTCATTAATATCACGGAATATTGACCCGATCCCCTTACTACTTCTACCCCATTCCATACAAATGGACAATTTTGAAAAATACATATTTTCGATTTTCATTGAAACTAGTAAAGCTAAAAAGACGAAATTTTGTCAGAATTAATTCTACTATAATTGCAATTTATTTTAAAAATAATTATCAACTTCACCTTACTCCTTCTACCCCTCCCATACAAATTTCACGAAATTTTGAAATTTAAATTAAATTATTTTTCTTCGAAACAGTTAAAGCCATCAACTTGATATTTTGCATAAAGTATACAAATAGAAATGTTAATAATGCGAAAAAATTTAGTTTTGATCCGTATACTCCTTCTACCCCCTCCCATACAAATGCATAATTTTTGTTAAATGCATTTTATCGATTTCCATTCAAACTAGAAAAGGTACAAACTTCAAATTTTGCCAGAATTTGTTTCTTAATAATTAAAATAAGTGAAAAAATTATCAGCTCCACTTCACTCCTTCTACCACCTCCCATACAAATATCTGTATTATAATTTAACATTTCTCCTTCAAGTATATGAGAGCTATCGATTTTGAAATTGAATCAAAGCATGGTGATAAGCATGATGATAAGCAGTTTCAAAATTATCTTAAACGCTCCACTTCCTCTGCCACCTCCCATATAAATGCCCCAAATTTCAGGAAAACTCTGACCAATTTCTTTAAAAATAATGAACACTAAAAACTTTAAATTCAGCAAAAAACATTTTGCATGTGTCATATACGAAAAATACAAACCTCCCCCTCTACTTCTACCACCTCCCATGCAAAAGTCTCTATTCACTATTCGAAAGAATTTGAGATGAAATATTTTCCGGTATATTAAAGTCATTTCCATCTCATCTAAAGTATCATATGATTGGGCTTTAAGCCCAATCATAATTCTGTTATGTTTTGGATTGTATTTGGTTCGGAAAAGGAACAGCGATCGGCCAAGAAGAAAAAGATTCGTACGACAAGCAAATGATTCGGCCGACAAGAGCGACATAAAAAGGCGAGCGTTTTTGGTGAACAGCCAGTCTGGTTTGAGCGGTCGATGGTTCAGTCGGTATTTAGAAAGCAAATGGGTCAAGATAGGCAATCAATAACTTGTGAGCGAAAAAGATTGTGAAAAGTGTGAAGCGATTCAATTGAATTAAATAAAGTTTTGTGGTTAAATTAAAGTGAACTTGTTAAACTAGTAGTTTTATTTTTACTTGAAACTCCGCGATCCTTTGCGCACATCAATATGTTATGTACGGCTTTAGATCTTTAGTAAGAAGATTTTTTTGTGAAAATATCAACGTAGTTATTTGTAAAGAAAAGATTTTAAAGAATTTCATTCATGTTTTAAAAGATCTAGAAGTAAAGGGTTCTCCAATAAGGACTTGACAACTTTTTTTCAAAATAAAATGCAAACCATTTGAGATATTTCAAAAACTTTATTATTTACCATGATAAAAATGTTAAGTTTACTGAATAAATTGACAGTGACAGTTCGATGATTAGTGAAAGGGTGCGTTCACAAATTGAATTCAAAGTTGTCAAGTCCCTATTGGAAAACCCGGGTTTTCCAATAAGGACTTGACAACTTTTTTTCAAAATAAAATGCAAACCATTTGAGATATATCAAAAACTTTATTATTTACCATGATAAAAATGTTAAGTTTACTGAATAAATTGACAGTGACAGTTCGATGATTAGTGAAAGGGTGCGTTCACAAATTGAATTCAAAGTTGTCAAGTCCCTATTGGAAAACCCGATATTTAATGCAGGCATTTAGGGTCCTCCAATACATGTTACTATCCATACACTCATAACTTCCATCTATTATAATAACCACTTTCATAATTGGATGCTAAAATGAATTGTATTAATATTTCATAGTAATATTCACTTATTTATATTAGATTTACGTTCCTTTTATATTATCTCTCACTTTAATCAACGCTACTTTTATTGAATTTGAAATCAAATTGTAAAATGTATTTTGGTTACACTCTGAAATAAACCGCGGAATGAGACGAAACCGAGAATAAACAAGTCCTAGCAACAGCTAAAAGCTGATGCTCAGGATCGCGCTTTGTGGAAGAGAGTTCTTTCTGTCCTATGCCCCTATAGAGGGTAACGGGTAACGGGAATTTGATTAACTGATTGATCTGAAATAAAACGCGGAACAAGACGAACCCCTATTTTATTTCGCTGGCGTCACACGTCATTAATATATTTAGTTTAAGGATATTGTTATTATGTATATCAAAAATGATTTTAGCCGAAATGACACTTTTTATTCACTGCAGCGATTTTTGAATATGTTTGCAATTCTGAAATTGTACAATAAGTTTTTGTATCTTTTGGAAAATAATAGATAGGTAGGTAGAGCTGGCTGCCCAGACCAATGCGTACATAGATCATAGGTTGGTCCGTTGTGATGCCACAGGATCTCTGAAGAGACTCCTACTCGGTGAACCAACCGGAGCTCCTAACTTCCACATTTGCAAGATTACCGAGACTATCGAAAAAATGTGCGCCTAGGTGGTGTCTCCTTCTTCTAAAGAAAGCAAGGCAAGTGTATAGCAGATGAAGAATCTTCTCTTACTCATCCTTGCAGCTGCAAAAATCATTAAGCGGGAGGCCAAGCCTCTGAGCATGTCTCCCTATCAAGCAGTGCCCTGTAACATCTTCTACTACGGCACTAATTATCTGCCTGCGTAGCGAGATCAGCCTACCAAAGCGTTTTAGATCCAGCACAGGCCAAACCTGTTTGGTGGTATTACATGTGACATCATTTGCCCATCTGTCGTTGGCTTTGCTAATCGGATCTAATTTAAGACTGAATCTTCAAGGTGGTTCCGTGCCGGGCGAGTTCGTCGGCTCTGCAATTCCCCGAAACGACCCTATGCCCTGGTACCCAGCATAGGCGAATGTTCAATTGTTCAGCCATGCTCCTGAAAGGCGCACAACTATGAAGAACAGTCTTGGATGTAGACATGACTGATTCCAAGGGCTTAACAGCGGCCTGGCTGCCAGTGAAAATGCCAATATCCTTAGTTGATACTACATTACATTTCAACCAGGCTAGGGTGTAGTCTAGTGGGTAGCGTGTTTGGTTTACAATGCGAAGGTCGTGAGTTCAAATCCCGGTTGACGCATAATTCCAGCACGCTACCTGCTTGAATATATGTACCTTGGTTACCTCAATCTACGAAAATGTAAAATTCATAGATAGAGGGTTGTGCGAAGAGCTAACAACTCTTCCGCAATAAATAATGAAAATGTTAAGGAACCTGAAGGTCAGGAGGCCAAGGCTCGATTTAGGTTGTAGCGCCATTGAAGAAGAAGGCTTCTTTTATCGCTATAACGTCTGCTTGGAACACATTGCAATGATCCGGAAGACGGAAAGATATGCTTAAGTTCAGCACTGCAGAGAAAACACCTCCTCCCACTCCACTTCTAGTTTTGGAGCCATCAGTATAGAAAGATATGGATTCTTCCTCCCATATTTCAACTGCCTCCCAGTCTTGTTTCCAGTAGACGACGGCGAGGAAATTATTACCAAAATCAAAACTTGGTAGAGTGTTTAGGTTTAGGTTGTAGAAAAGTGGTTTCGTAGAACCACAATGCACTGAGGCCGTTTAGTTGCGACCATTGTACTCCAATCAATCAATATAAGATGGTTTTTCTTCCTCATATACTAGCCACTTGGTTCCATTTGCGAACCGAAGTCGGCTCGAATAATAAGATAATTTTTGATAGATTCTTCGTCTTCCTCGCAACAAAGGCTGTCGATCGCGATCCGGAACCTGAATGCGTGCAGCAAGCAATAACGTGTGGTCAGGCCGACAAAAATACCCCCCCCCCCCACCAACAAGACAGAATCCAAAATTGTTTGAAGCCAGTCTTCAGAACTGTTGGTGCTACATCCACTGACTTTCTAGTGGAGTTAATGCTTGCAGATCCTTGCTGCGCAAGTGTGTCTGCTATGTCGTTTCATAACATGTCGCTATGTCTCCAAATTAAAAATATTTCAGTTATAGCCGCTAGGTGATTCAAATTGTGTCTACACATGGACACTAGTTTGGACATGGTCCTGTAGGATTGGAGTGCCAGAAGTGCGAGAAAATGTAGAAATTTCCAAGACTGTTCTGCATATCTAATATAATTTTTATGCACTCGTTAATGGCTAATACTTCCGCTTGGAACACAGTCGCGTGTTCTGGAAGATGGATCGAAGTGTAGATGTCGAGTTCGTGGGAATAAATCCCTACATCTGTCCCCTGATTAGTTTTAGATCCGTCCGATGAGGACCTGCACAGGTGCTGAGTATCATGTTTGTTGCCCATTCGTTTCGTTCAGAAAACTTAATGTGAATCTTTCGTTTCTCAATCTACAGTTGGTTCATGCAATCATAATCGCATTCTAAGAGGGAATCTGTAATGACGTTTAAAATTGGTAGAGTGAAGTCTGTGTTTTCGGTTAAATTCTTGAAATTTTTCAAAATTAAGTAGTGACCAGTTGGAATGCAGGTTCACTGGCGAGTTTCTTTGAGGCGGGCGGCTGCACTTGCAGTCATCAGTTCGCCGCTTACCGCGGAGAGTGCGATTTGTCTCTGTCTTTAGTGCAGTCTACCACATACTCACACCGTAAAGCAAGATGGGTCTGATGTCGGCAACGTAGAGCCAATGCACTACTTTGGACTGCATTAATCATTTCTTTCCTATGCTTTCTTACAGGAATAAAGCAGAACAGTAACATTTTGATACGTTCCTGAATATTAGGCTTCCAGCTCAGATTCCTTTCCAAAACAAGACCCAGATATTTTGCTCTATCTGCGAACACAAGGCTGGTACCATAGGAGGGTTAAAATGGGGAATTTTGTGTTTCCTTGCGAAAAGGACTAGCTCAGTTTTATATGAGTTCACTTCCAGTCCACATTCACGAGTCCATTTAGAGTATTTAGAGGGCGTTTTGCAAAACCTCGCTCAGAGTACTCGAGTGCTTACCAAAGATGGCCATAGTAACGTCGTCCGCATTAGCAATCACTTTACAGCCTGCTTCTTCCAGTTTTAGTAGTAGCCCAGTGACCGTCACGTTCCAAAGAAGTGGAGAGAGGACCCCGCTATCTTGACAAAAACTTTTCAGGATTCGCGCTGCGCTTTTTTCAAGTTCCTTTTATAATATCGAAGGGATTCCTTATAAGATTCACAGTGTGGAAACTTGTCCACATTTAATGATATTATAAAAAATAAAAGTTAAGTAAGTTTAATATAATTTATTTTCAGTTTCAAATTTACGTGTTAACTGGAGAAAGTACAGAATAAGAGTGAGTATTTTACTAAGGGCAGAAGTGGTGTATTATAAAGACTATGAAGATGGTTGCGATTTAATTGAATTCATTCATCGCAATAAAAATATTGCAATGTGAAGTAATAAGCGGTAGTAATATCAAATTTTTGAAAAAATATTTAACATTCAGAACGAAGTGGTGTACTCCCCCTTAATGAAAAAAAATTGAAAGTAAATATTTTCAGGCATTAGTAAAACAAATGCAGAACTTACTCTCTTGTAGATGACAGAGGTATCACCCGCTATCGACTCCAACTCCTGGAATACCTCCTTAGCACAAAGTATTGATCGGGCCAGAATATCCACGTCGTCTGTGTACGCCATCAACTGTGCGGATTTTACGAGTTGCATACCTCCGGTGTCCACTGAGGTTACTGAAGTAGCCTTCCGAACGACATACTCGAGCACCAAGTTGAAGAGCATGGGGGTGAAACCATCTCCTTGCTTGAGACCTGGCTCCTTTGGGAAACTTTGAGTCAACTCGTATTGAATTTTTACTTGGCACTCACTGTTTTCCATCGTAGTTTTTATTAACTGAACCAGTTTCGGTGGGATACCTAGTTCAATCGTTATGAGAATAACTGGTCCGTTGTCGATCATCCGGATCTGAAGCCACCTTGATGTTCTCCGATGATTTTGTTAACGTATTCACTAAATCTTCGTTCGAAAAATTTCGTTAAAATTTTGTACACGTACACAACAATCATATTCCTCTGTAATCTTCGCAACGCAGGCGGTCACCCTTTTTGCATACAGGACATATAATACTTTTCAGCCAGTCGTTGGGCAATTTTTCCAAATTTTAACAATTAATTTAAAGATTCGACTGGTGACTGTTCCACCTTCTTTCAAGAGCTCTGCAGGGATTCCATAAATTCTAGCCACCTTGTTCGATCTTAAATTATGTAGGGCTGTCTCTACTTCATCATAGGTCGGAGCAATGGGCAGTTGATCTCCATCTGGGTCTTTCGGAATTATAAAAGGTTCAGTCTGTGCTGTAGTTTTTATTTAACAATGTTCGGAAGTACTGAACCCATCGTGCAATGATTGTGGTAGCGCAGCTTAAGATGTTGACTTTTCGTCCTTCCAGAGGGTAGTTTGCGGTTTGTAACCTTGTCTCATTTCTTTCACTGGATTAAATACTGCTTCAAGTTTTCTCCAAGTTTTCGTCCAATGATAAAATTTTATCATTGATCATTTTCTGTTATTTTGGCGTCTCACCTGAACCGCTGATAGTTGTCCTCTCTAGCTTGTGTTCATCATTCGAGAAACGGTCAATTGGCTTCGTTTTTCTTGGTGATCACTTCGTAACATTCCTCATGGAATTAGTCATTTCCTTTTCTCTACTCTAAATGTCCTTAAGTGTCTTAAGCTGCGCGCTGAATACTATCCTTAATGTTTCGCCACATTTGGTCAATACTGCCCTCAGGCACATCCTGTGGTAATGCCTCAATATATGCTTTGATTGTAGTCATATTTTCGACTTTCGTTCTGTCGTCCTTCAGTTTTTGAACATTGAGTTTAGGAGCACAGCTCCTTTTAGTGTGGCCCTTATTACCTATGCGACAGCGGTGTTTAGCTCGAACAAGATAATGGTCTGAGTCACAGTTCGCGCCACGTAGAGTCCTGACATCTAGATTGCAGGAGGCAGCCCTTTTTCAATGAGAAGGCAGTCGATTTGGTTGAAGGTGTGCCCATCTGCTGATGCCCACGTCATTTTGCGAATGTTTCTATGCGAGAAGCAGGTGGAGCTTATGACCAGGTTCTTACTGCTGGCGAAGTCAATAAGTCTTTGGCGATTGTCGTTCGTTTTATTATGGAGGCTATACCCTCCTGTTACTGTTTATGGAACAGTTCGTTTTTGACCGTTGAAGTCTCCTATTAGAATTTCGATGTCATTGGAGGGCAACACGCCAAAAGTGTTGTCAAGTCGGGCATAGAATTCGTCTTTAATGACATCATCTTTCTCCTCTGTAGGCGCATGGAAGTTGATAAACCAAACGTTGAAGAACTTAAACTTGAAGTGGATTGAGCAAATTCGTTCGTTGATCGGTGTAAACTTCTTTACGAGTTGTTTGAACGCATTATCTACCACAAAGGCGACACCAAATTCGCTGCTTTTTGCCGCTGGTAAAAACCGTGTGAGGTCTGCAAGATCTACAATTGTTAACTTCGCTTAAGAGCCATTTCGTTTCTTGGTGAGTGAGGATGCTGATGTTGTTACGATATATCTCCTGAAGAAGTTCCCGCAATGCACCGTCCGATGGAGTGAACGAACATTCCACGACCCTAAAGAATAGTATATTTTCCATTGCCGTAGTCGTTGCCGTCCAGTCTGAGGCTGTAATCCTGGTTCCTGGATACGCGATTTTTTTCCGGGGAAACATTGTGTCAGCGTTTCGCCCAACCCCCCCCCCCCCCTGGAGACGGTCACCGCGAAGAGGTGGAGACAAGATTCAGTAGTAGAGCTTTTTTTTTTTACAGAATGACCTGTGCTATAGGCAATTTCGGCCTTTATGTGCAATGCACAAACACAGTCATGGAGGGAAGGAATGGGATTGGGAAGGT
Source organism: Chorisops tibialis (assembly GCA_963669355.1). NCBI lineage: Eukaryota > Metazoa > Arthropoda > Insecta > Diptera > Stratiomyidae > Chorisops > Chorisops tibialis. The sequence continues at coordinate 160,240,535 of OY770263.1, read as the reverse complement.
TGGGGAAGGGGAGTGAGAACGACCGTAGCGAGTGGAGAAGCTGGTATATTGCTCAGTTGTACTGGCTGCTTACTGACAAACATTTGCAGATGTTATGGGGGACTGAATGATAGAAAGCGAACAGAAACCATCTACTGAGTATCTAGGCCTTCTTGAAGTGGAACTGTTTCACTTTTACACCGTTTCCCCATTTTATTGCGAATAATTTTTTATCACCAATAGCAACTGAAAAATTTGCGCTTAAAAAAATCACGTCTGGAGTGGGAATCGAACCCACGACCTATTGACTGAAAAGCAAGCACGCTGCCCACTGCGCCACGGAAGCCTCAATATTGATGTTGTTGTTGATGTTATTTACGCAGAATGTGTGCTACGTCGTTTACCAGATCACGATTACGCTCTGTGACCCTTACTAAAATTCGTCCACCAGATTTCTTCTAGAGAGTATTAAAATACTAAAAGCGAGGCCCTGCGAACGTCAGCGCTAAAAAGCCCAATGACTCAAGCCCCGCGTTCCAGGCGACCAGATCCAAGAACTTTATAGGCATTGATAGGTCAAATAATTATAAGCTTTTAATTTAAAATGTTTAATAAATTCACGAGAACGAAACGTACGTATTAGCGCCGGTTTCGTGTCTTATTAGGCTGGTTTGTTTAGCAATAATATTTATAAATTCAAAACTGTGCCCAGCTTTCTCCCCCTTCCCTGTGTTTTATCCCTGGATATGTTACATTATATGAAACGCAATTTTACTGATACAATGTCTGGTACGACACTTATTATAACTTTCTACTAAAGCAGCAAATTCTACAGTCATTCAATGGGGTTCCAGCTGCCTACAATAATGTTCCACTCTTTCTCAAAAAAGCTTGAATTCTTTTTTTTAAACCGCTAAACAACATAAATCTGGAAGTTGCATATCTGTGATAGAAAAAAAAAGTTGAAATATTTGCCCTTTGACGAAGAGAGAATATTTTTTGAGGAATTCTTCCTGTTCTCTGTGTAAAGTATGAGCGAACATAGCGAAAAACTTGTCCTGCATTCGACATTTTTGTGGCTTTTATCAATGTTAAAAATGTGCAGGAAGAGTGTCGTTTTTCAGATAGTACTGCGAAAAAAAGGATTGTGAACTTTGTTGTGAACTTAGGGTTTAGAATGTTTATTTCGATACCGAAATATCGAAATAAACTGAAGCGAAATCGGGCTCGGGAATTTAATGAGCCGGGACCTACCTATGACTAGAGATTCTCGATATACACTAACACTTCTGTCCTAAACAGAAGGACAGAAGTGCTAGTGTGTATCGAGTATATCTACCTATGACCAGCTCGGTGTCAATTCTTTCGCTGGAGTAACGTGCTAGCATGACTGCAGTTGTGGGTAAGTAGGGTCATTGCTCGAGAATTGATATAATAACCCTGGCCTAGACAACAAAATTTCACGTCGTCCATGCAGACATCGTCTCCTAACAAAAAAAAATTGCCAAGCATATTGGTCGCGACCAAGTATCTCGAAAAGATATCTGAAGAATGACATAACCCTAGCTATGCTTTCCTTCTTTATCTTCCACATAGCACCATGAAGAAAGGAGCAGGAGGACGTGAAGCTACGGAGGACCCTTTACATTAATACTCAGGATTTCATTTTAACTCTCATAGGCCAATTTATTGTAAGTTATTTATTATTTTCATTTCTATTCTTCATACAAGTCTCCATAACAATCATTTCTATTTTAACCTATACCACAAATTCATTAAAAGTTTAGTCATATGTTACATGATTAGTCTTTTTATTTCAGAATATTTTCATATATTTCAACAATCTTAACAAGAAAAAGAAATATTCTTTCGATAAATTCCAAAACTACAAAAAATAAACTGCCAACAAGTCCGGTGCAACTTTATTATTCTTGGAATAAGTTAAGGATGCATGGGAAGTCAATATGCAGGTTACAGTGATTAGGGAAGGCTAAGTGAAAGGGGGTTTTAGGGCAGGGCTGTTGTTAATTTGACACTTAACTGCAAATACGATCAATTGCTCCAGTACATATTATCAATATTTCATTCGTTTAAATAAGGAAGTTTGGGTTTTTATGAGGGGAGAGAGAAGGGGTGATAGTAAGGGTGGGATGTTAATATTTTTTTAATTGATTGCTTGAATCACGTCCAATTATCTCTGTATATAATGTCAGTTTAATAGACGAAGTTGCATAGAATTTTCATAAGATTCGGTGTATTTTACATTCACAAAACCAAACACTTACTTGGGAGGAGTTAGAGGAAGTAAGTGAATCGTAAAATTTGTGATGCAGTTTTATTTCGTTTCTCTTATAAGGTGCTCGTACAGAATTTCAAGTTCGTAGCTTTTAATTTGTTGGTTACTAGTTGATTTATTGAATTTGGTCGAATTAGTACTTCTGTATGGGAGGGGGTAGAAGAACAGGCGCGATCTCAAAACTATTATATATATACAACTATTTTTAAAATCTGTTGGGAAAAATTTCACATTGATAGCTTTTAATAGTTAGATAATAATTGATCGCTTAAAAGTGGTCGAAAAAATAATTTTGAATGGGAAGGTAGAAGTTTTGAAAGTATTCGACCAGTTAATATTTCGTACTTTTAGGAATTTTTTTTAAATGCATTTCAAGTTTCTACCTCGAAATTTCATTCAAAAATTTTCAGTTTTTGTGATTTTTCTTTGTACATGAAACGCCTTCTGCACGTTAGACCCCCCTTCAGTGCATAACGATTGTAGACAAATTATTAAAATTTAAGCGTTGTATCTTTCACCAGAGCCCTAAAATAATCACTTAAAATTTTCAATATTTTTGCTTACCACCTCCCCTTAACACCTTAAAGTTAAATTTAAATATTTACCAAAATTTAGGACCAGGTACAATCTGAATAAATTTAAATTTGAAATCTGTACTTGGTTTTGAGATATAAAGGTTTGAAATTTTGGAAAGTGCACCATTTTTGAATTGCGCTCTCCATTTTTTGGTCACTACTATTATGTCCAAATGTTATATTTTTCTCTTCGCTAGTATAGCTTAATATATGTTTTAAGTTTCAATTACATTGCTTAAAAAATAGTCGAGATAATCATTTTTAAGTGTTTTTCTTTGCACTCACCCTGGCCATATCCCTTGCAATAATTACCCTCCGTTTAAGCTGACTCTGATGAATCTGTATGCCACTTTAATGGTCCAAAAATATAGATTTTTTATGGTAAGTAATTTCGAAGATATAATCACTTAAAAAATCCACCCAGAAGTGAAATTTCTATCTTGAAGGGTTTGAGGTGAGTCACGAAACGCGAAAAAACAAAATTTCAGGGTAACAATTTTTATACTCTAGATGAGATCTGAGAGTATTATAAGTTTGCTCTAATGTTTGTAACGCTAAGAAATAAGGATCGGAGAAAAAAACTAATGATACAGAAGTTTATATAATCACTCAAAAAACTCGTCTGTCCGTCCTTCCGTCCGTTCGCTCTCTAGCTTGAGAACGTGTCGGGCTAGAAAGTTCAAATTTTGTACATGTCGTTTTTGGCAAAAAAGTAAGGTCAAGTTCGTGAACCAGCCAAATCGCTCTACCCCTTCTACCCCCTCCCATACAAAATGACTCATTTTCAATAACTTATAAATCAAATTTTCTTGGAGACTGTGAAAGCTAATGATTTGAAATTTAGAATTTATTATTTTTATCATAAATTTGATGTATGCTAACAAAATTATGTAAATCTCCTCACTCCTTCCACCACCTCCCGTACAAACTACACTTTTTTTATGAAACACTCTAAGCCGATTTCTCAGAACTTATAACATTTATCGAGCTCACATTTTGTACTAAATACTTAATTAGCATTATAACTGACATCAGAAAAAAATAATTGATTAGCTTCACTGCTTCGACCCCCTCCCATACAATATGATACAGTTTCACAACACCACAAAAAATCGATTTTATTGAAAAGTATGAATGTTACTACTCTGAAATTTAAGAGATGTCAATTTTATGATATTTTTAGTTATTTCTGAAAAATCACTAAAATCCCCCCACTCCTTCTATCACCTCTGGTACAAACTGCACAATTTCACTTAATCTAAGACACTAATTTTCTCAGTTCCTATTCAATTTTCGGAAGTAGCATTTTGTATAAAACATTTTTATAGCTACTTTAGCATGATGGGGAAAAAATAGATCAATGCTATCACCCCTTTTACCCCTCACCATACAAAATTTCTTGAGATGACAACAAATTCTATTTCATCTAGAGTATCGTAAGATTGCGCTTTACGCGCCGTAGCCCTGTTATGTTTTTTTCCAAGCCGATCACAATATTTTATTATTAAAATAATAAAGTAATATAGCGAAATTTTGTAAGCCTCCGCTAGGAAACAAAAATATAGGAAATAGTAGATGTGATTCTACTTTATTAATCTAATAATAAAATATTGTGACCGACACAAGAAAATCGGCTACCCTGGAATATTGTTTTTTCACGTTTCATGACTAAATTAGCCTAAAAATGCAAAATCCGTCTGTCTGTACGACGTACGTGTACGCTCCAACGACATTCAAAAACTCATATTTCCGAAACTCTTATACTATAGATAGAGAAGTATTTTTTTGGTGATGACAGTTCCCCACCCAATCTACAATCATTGGGTAGGGAGCTTTCATTGTATAAGTTTAGTGGAATGTGCGGTGAAAGGGGGAGGCGGGTTAGGGATGAGATCGAAAACTGCGATTGCTAATATATCCACTACAAATAGACATAGACAGCTGAAACTCGATATTCAGGTACACTGATGTATGGGGGGAAAAAAGTGAAAATAAATTTTTTTAACCAGTGGAGTACAAAAAAAGAAGGAGGGAATTAAAAACAAATTTTAGACCGAATTTTTTTGTGAATGACTATATCTTCGAAATTACTTACCAAATTAGTTATTACTTTAAGACCAAATATGTGACTCACCATAGGTCAACCATATTCAACTTATGGTGAGGCGAATACTTTTCAGGAGGAGGGTCAGGGGGTGCAAAGGAAAACAGTTAAATATTAACATTTCGATTACCTCTATTTAATTAAAACTTGAAACATGTATTAAGCTATACTAGCGAAATATTAGAAAAATATAATATTTGGAAATAATAGTACTGTGAGGGCAAATGGGGAGTATTTTAAATAAACTGCTAACAAGTCGGGCGAAACTTTATTATTTTTGGGACAAGTTGCGTATGCATGGAAAGTCAATATGCAGGTTAGAGTGGTTTGGGAGACTAAGTGAAAGAGAATTTTTGGGCAGGGCTGTTTTTAAATTAACAATATTTCATTCGTTTATGGAAGTTTGGGTTTTTATGAGGGGAGCGGGAGGGGTGATAGTAAGGGTGGGTGGATATTAATAGCTTCTGAATTGATTGCTTGAATCATGACCAATATTCTCTGTATAGAATGTGTTTCATAAACGCAGCCGCATAGAATTTTCATAAAATTCGGTGTTTTCTACATTAACGAAACCGAACATTTGTATGGGAGGGGGTAGAGCCGGTAAGGGAATCGTAAAATTTGTGATGCAATTTTATTTCATTTCTCTTGTAAGGTGCTCATACAAAATTTCAATTTCGTAGCTTTTAATTTGTTTGTTATTAGTTGATTTAATGAAATTGGTCGAAATCATACTTTTGTATGGGAGGTGGTAGAAGGACATGCGCGATTTCAAAACTTTTGAGACAATTTCGTTTCAACTATTTTTAGAAGTTCTTATGTAAAATTTTAAATTGATAGCTGTTAATAGTTAGGCGATAATTGATTTCTTAAAAATGGTCGAAAAAATAGTTTTGTATGGGAGGGGGTAGAAGTTTTAAAGGTCGACCAGTTAATATTTCATATATTTAAGGATTTTTTTATATACATTTTGCAAATTTTCAAGTTCCTACCTTAAAATTTAACTCAAAAACTTTCAGTTTATGTGTTTTTTTCAATGCACATGAAACACCTTGTGCACGTTAGACTGTGGGGTCGGTTTATAACAATTGTGGAACAAATTATTATTTTTTTTCTATGTATATCAAATAGATGTATTCAAATGCAAAATTTAAACTTTGTATCTTTCACCACAGCCCCAAAAAAATTACTCAAAATTTTGAACATTTCTGCTTACCACCTCCCTCCCCTTACACTTCCAAAACTTAAAATTTTTACCAAAATTAATAATTATTTAGTTCTACAATCTGACAAATTTTCAATTTAATAATAAAATAATGATTTGTAATTTTAATAAGTGCGCCAGTCTTAAAATGCTCCCCATTTCCCCCACTACTATTATTTCCACAGATTATATTTTTTCGTATTTCGCTAGTATAGATTAATATATTGTTGCGAGCTAGTGGTTCGCCGGGATTTCAAGTAAAACACAATTCGTTTAAAAATAAGGGGTAATTTATTTATTCGCACCTTTTACTTAATTCGCAATTTAACTTAATTCACACTTTCACTTCATTCGCCTATTTGGCACTACCGCCGCGTTTCGCTTGCACTGGTTCGCATCTCGATCATTAAAATGACTGACTCCCGACTGAAAGCTTCGTGCTTTTATATACTTTTTTCCCAATTCTCGAACCTTCTATGGTGTGTCTCAACTATACTGAGTGTGTCTAGACTATACTGGAAGGTTCTAGATCTTTGATTGTCTACCCCCTGGAGTATACCGTTCCGGTGTATGTCTAGACTATACTGGAGGTTTCCAGATCCCTGACTTTGGCATTTTACGTATTGGGGACTGCTCCGGCACATTCGGGAAAGATCAACACCGCGCGGCTGCCAGATCTATAACCATATGTTTCAAGTTTCAATTACATAGCTTAAGAGATAGTTAAGATATTCATTTCTAAATGTTTTTCTTTGAACCCTCCACGACCCTCTCCCTTGCAGTAATTAGTCTCTCTAAGCTGATTCTGGTGGAGCTATATGCTGCCTTAGGGGTCCCAGAATATAATTTTTTTATGATAATAATATCGAAGATATAATCATTTGAAAAAACAATTCGGCCGACAATTTGTTTTGGCCCCCCCCCCCTTTTCGGGCGCCAATGGATAAAAAAATTTAATTATTTTTGTAGTTTGTCCCACAACCCTCTCTATATCTCTGCTGATTTTCAGCTTCCTATCTGCATTACTGGTGGAAATATTAGCAAGTGTAGTTTTCGACTCTTTCCTTGCCCCGCCTTCCCCCGCCTTCCCCCGCCTCCCCCGCCTCCCCCTTCTACCTAACACTCCCCAACATTCAGAAATTCAAGCTCACTTACCCAATCAACAATCTGCTCAAAAACGAACATTCTACCTTTAATGGTCTCGAAGATATGAGTCCATATGTACGACGGACGGCGTACGGCGGGACAGATTTTTTTTTTTGCATTTTTAGGCTAATTTAGTCATGAAATGTGAAAAAACAAAATTTCAGGGTAGCAAATTTTTTTTTCTTCTGTGTCGATCACAATACTTTATTATTAGAATAATAAAGTAAAATTGTGCACTTTTCAAAATTTCAAACCGGTATATCTCAAAATACAATGCAAATATTAAGTTAAAATTTTATCAAATTGTAGAACCATATGACCCATAATTTTCAAATTAGTTGGAGGGTGTAAGGGTGGTGTACCAAAAAGTCGAAAACTTTGAGTATTTTTTTAGGGCTGTGATAAAAGATACAAAGTTCAAATTTGGAAAGTGCATAAATGCATTTAATATACATAAGGAAAACAAAATAATTTGAACCATAACTATTCACCACCGACGGGCTGCTCCAGCCTGCATGAGGGGTATCTTGTGAAATAAAAAAAAACTCAAAAACTCAATATCTTTGATTGAAATTTTAAGCTACAAACTTAATAATTTGGAAAACTCATTTAAAAACATAACAGGGCTACGATACTCTAGATGAAATAGAATTTTTTGTCATCTCAAGAAATTTTGTATGGGGAGTGTTAGAAGGGGTGATAGCATTGAACTAATCTTTTCCCCTTCATGCGAAAGTAGCTATAAAAATGTTTTATACAAAAGGCTTACTCCAAACATTGAATAGGAGCTGAAAAAATTAGTGTGTTAGATTAAGTGAAATTGTGCAGTTTGTACCAGAGGTGGTAGAAGGAGTGGGGGGATTTTAGTGATTTTTTTCAGAAATAACTAAGAATATCATAAAATTGACATCTCTTTAATTTTAGACTAGTAACATTCATACTTTTCTAGAAAATAGTTTTTTTGTGAAGTTGTGAAACTGTGTCATATTGTATGAGAAGGGGTAGGAGCAGTAAAGCTAATCAAATATTTTTTTCTGATCTTAGTTATAATGCTAAATAAGTATTTATTACAAAATGTGAGCTCGATAAATGTTTTATGTTCTGAGGAAATCAGCTTAGAGCATTTCATGAAAAAGTGTAGTTTGTATGGGAGGGGGTGGAAGGAGATGGAGGACGCAATAATTTTTATACTGTAGATTGAAATCATTACGGAAGTAATATACCCTGAAATTCAGACTAATAGCTTTTATACTTTTCGAGCAAATCCATTTATTTTCGAATTGCGAAATTGTGTCATTTTGTATGGGAGGGAGTAGAAGGGGTGAAGCTAATCGTCTAGTATTTTTTTGGCCTTACTAAAAATTTTAAATAAATATTTAGTGCACAATTTCAGCCCGCTTAATTTTATACACACTGAGTAAATTGGCTTAGAGTAATTCATGACAAGTACAGTTTGTATGGGAAGTGGTAGAAGGAGAAGGAGGACACGCATAATTTGTACGGTAGATTGATATTATCATAAAAGTAATATATTCCAAATTTTAGACTAATAGCTTTTATAGTTTTTGAATAAATCCATTTATTGTCGAATTGCGAAATTGCATCGTTTTGTATGGGAGGGGGTAGAAGTGGAGAAGCTAATTATCTAATTTTTGGTCTGACTAATAATTCTATATAAATATTTAGTGCACAATTTCAGCTCGCTAAACTTTATACGCACTGAGTAAATTGGTTTAGAGTATTTCTTTAAAAAGTGCAGTTTGTGTTGGAAGTGGTGGAAGGAGGGGGAGGACACGCATAAGTTTTATACGGTAGATTGATATTATTATAAAAGTGATATATTCCAAATTTCAGGCCAATAGCTTTTATACTTTTCGAGCAAACCCGTTTATTGTGAAATTGCGCAATTGTGTCATTTTGTATGGGAGGGGGTAGAAGGGGTGAAGTGATTTGGCCCGTTCACGAACTTGACCTTACTTTTTTGTCAAAAACGACGTGTACAAAATTTGAGCTTTCTAGCTCAACGCGTTCTCAAGCTAGAGAGCGAACGGACGGACAGACGGACGGACGGACGGACGGACGTACGTACATCCGGTTTTGAGATTTTTGAGTGATAATATTATCTTCTGTATCGTTCATTTTTTTCTCCGAGCCTTATTTCTTGGCGTTACAGACTTTAGAGCAAACTTATAATACTGTCAGATTTCATCTAGAATATAAAAAGGGCACAAAATATTAACTGGTCGAATAACTTTAAGACTTCTACCTCCTCCCATGCAAAGGTATTTTCTCGTTTCACCAAAAAGTTGATCTACTTCACCTTTTTAGTACTGACCTAAAAAAACAAATCACTTTAAGAAAATTTCGCTCGCTTGTTTTTCAAAACTTCATTCTACATGGATCATACCTACAAAATGAAAAGGCGGGACCTAAACGGCTAAAAATAGACCGGTTTTGTAGGAGCTTATGAAGGCAAAATGCAAAAGGAATGATTTACGATAGAGAAAAAAAAATATAACACACTGCTGGTGTTATGGTATCTGAGAACGGTCGGCGACAGGTAGGAATCGTTACATTTAAGTGGTGGAATTACTTCAGATAACTTTATGGGGCTCTATAGGGCTAGAATTAAAATAAGTTGAAGCTCAAGATCTCCATCGCTCGACAAAAGGAGAAAAAATACCATGTACAAGAGAGGATGAAGCCAACACGGTTTCTATAACTCCCTAGAGCATCGCAGAAATGTCGGAGTACTAAGCATTTACTATCGATACTTTCATGGTAAGTGCAGTGAGGAACTTGCTAAACTTATTCCACCTCTGTACTCATTTCCTAGAAACACTCGCCTAACTTCAAGCGCACACGAGTTAACTGTTAAGCTTCCAACTTCCCGCACAGCGAAATATAGGCAACCATTCATACCCCGAACTTCTAAGCTCTAGAATGCATTGCCAGAAGCTGTATTTCTATTGTCATACGACCTTCGACGTTTCAAACTCAACGTCCACTGGCATTTTAGGTTTTTCCCCATTGTTAATCCCGTCTAACCTTAACTCCTTAACTCCTTTTTTTTCTTTTACCGACATGACTGTGTAATTTACATTAAAGGGTGACCCTCTAAGTTGTGTTCGGCTACTTAAAAAAAAAGGATATGAGCACTTAACCTAAAACTTGCAGCACGAAAAGAAATGAGGTTTTGAACAGTAACCATCTAGCAACATAACCTCAAATTGCAAGTCTTGTGCAAAAAAAACATAAAAGAATTATGATTAGGCGCAAAGCCCAATCTTATGATAATCTAGATGAAATAGAAAATAGTTAATTGCAAATATGTTATCCTCAAATTCTTTCGAATAGTGAATAGTGACTTTTGTATGGGAGGTGGTAAAAGCAGAGGGAGAGGGATATGTAATTTTTGTAACACCAAACGTAGTACAGAAAATGTTTCATGCTGAATTTAAAGTTTGTAGCTTCATAATTTTCGAGGAAATTGAAAAATTGTTGTCTGAATTTATGGCATTGGTATGGGAGGTGGCAGAGAAAGTGGGACGTTTTGGATGATTTTGAATCTGCTTATCAACATCCTAATCACATTCCCCTGCTACAATTTTAAAGTCAATAGGTCTCATTTGTTCGAAGGAGAAATACTTTTCTTGAATTTCCAATACAAAAATTTGTATGGGAGGTGGTAGAAGGAGTGAAGCGTAGTTGATATTTTTTTAGCAATTATTGCAATTATTAAGGGACAAAATCTGGCAAAATTATAAGTTTGTACTATTACTAGTTTTAATAAAAATCGATTACAGTCATTTACGAAAATTGTTCATTTGCATGGGAGGGGGTAGAAGGAGTATTTGAATCAAAACCACATTTGTAATAGCATACTTTCATCAAAATTTTAAATTGATAGCTTTGACGGTTTCGAAGTTGATAATTTTTTCAAAATTAGTTGCAATTGTAATAAAATTAATTATGACGAAAATTTGTTCTTTTAGCTTTGATAGTTGCATTAGAAACCGAATAAATACATTTTTGAAAATTGTGCATTTGTATGGGAGGGTGTAGAAGGAGTAAAGGGATCAGATCAATATTTTTTGACATTAATGATATTTAAATCAGTATACTGTCACCTAATTTTCAAATCAATAACTGAAATGGTTTCGGAGAAAAATCAATTTATTTAAATTTCGAAATTTCATGAAATTTGTATGGGAGGGGTTAGAAGGAGTGGGGGGATATGGCCCGTTCAGGAACTTAAAGTTACTTTTTTGCTAAAAATGACAAACAACAAATTTCAGCACGACAGCTCAAAGCGTTCGAGAGTTATGTTGTAGACAAACGGACAGACGGATAGAAAGACAGACGGACAGACAGACAGATGGTCACTCGGAATCGGCGTTTTCGAGTGACAACAAATATTTCTTAGCGACTCTGTGCGAGCATTATTTCTTAGCGTTACAAACGGTAAGGCAAACATAATATACTCTCAGATTTCATCTAGAGTATGAAAATCCAATAATAAATTTCGTCGTTATGCTCATCGCTTGTACAGTACAGAATAAAAAATCGAAAATTGCGTACTTTCGCCGCTAAACTGTATACTGTGCTATAGTAGAAACTTATCCACATTTCAAAGTAAACAAAAGGGTTATAAGTTTTGTAATTTATTTTATTCACGTTATTCGTTTCTGTGCTGTCGTTAGCAAGTACAAAATGAGAGTGAGAAAGCATTTCGCTAAGGACGAAAGTGGTGCATCAGTAAAGACCATGAAGATGATTGCGATTCGTTTGAATTTATTCACTGTACTATAGTTATGACAATGCGATGTAATATGCGGAAGTGATATTAAATTATTTATAGAATCTTTAATATTCAGAACGCAACAACTACTATCTAGCACTTTCAATATCTCATAAAACACTATTAATGCGATTCATTGAATCTCATGAGATACTGTACTAGAATAACGCATTCCATTGATTTCACAACGAATCTAGGCACCGTTTTACGCTATTGTCAGGTGAGTCACGCTCGAAATTCTACAAAATGTTTAACTGAATAGCTGCGTTTTTGAATATTTTTGATCTAATTTAATTTTTTCAGTCCCTTTTCTTATTTTGTTAAATGCTATTTCGATTCAATTTCGTCATAAAATCCTGATCTAAGCGAACCACACAATTTTCAGCCAATTATGTCCTATCATTATAATTACAAATTTTGGATCGCAACAGCCGATGAAATCAATGATCTGATACTACGAAATAATGTTCTTAAAAAATTGAAACCCACCCAAGATAAGTATTCGGCTCATGGAGTATTCGCACTGCTCTACAGTCGCTACATCAACCTAGTGAATCACTTAGCCTATCTCTTCGATCAGACATGTCAGGTTCAAAAGCGAGCACTGATTCAACGTTTATTGGAAGCAGCATCGAATCGATTGCTGGATCTTCGCAACGAACTCAAACAGATCGAGCTGAGCGAGTTCATCTACCTGGATAATGCCCTGATTAAGCAGAAGATTCACGTCGATGATATCGCTATCTTGCGTCCTTATTACTTCCCGATGCCGCGGGCAGTATCTATTCAAGATCTGGTCGACAAGGTAACCCGACCCCAAGAACTGATAGATGATGCTAGTGACACAGTCAAGTCGACAAGACGAATTACCTCTCGATTGAAGCTTTCAACAAAGGCCACCATTTTAGAGGAGCTGCAAAAAGATAATCCCCAACGATACGAAATGGTGTTATCAGCCAATCTGATTCGAGATCACGAGAAGGCAAGAAAGGCACGTGTCTTCCAGACCAATATTCATTACCAACCGGATATCTATCGACCTAAGGTTTCTAATATTGGAAAAGATTTTGAGTATGAATTCACCCATAAACCGGATCAACCTATGCTGATACTGGTCAAGAGAACTCTCTACGACTCGCATTATTTCGTTACACATCAGGCTTCCGATAACGTCGACTACTATGTTCGTCCTGTTCATCGGGAGTTAAAACATCATGACACGAGCATTTTGAATAGAGGTTCAATCGAGGAGATAATAAACGAGGAAGGAGTTGTTGCTAATGCCCAAAGTCAAGGCACTGACAATGCCGAAGGTAAAGAATGTACAGAGGAGGGGCTCGAAGAGCAGCCAGTAGAAAATAAAAACATGGGAAAACGTGAGCCAGCCGATGCGCCCAGCGTTGGTGTCGACAAATGGCGTCTGTCCGAGGTCGATCAGACTTTATTGCTACATCCAAATCCCGCATCCATTACAGCCCAGGACCTCAAAGAATCACTAACAAAAACAAATAGTTTTGCTGGAATTTCAAAGATTGTACGAGCTATTTCGCGGCAAGTAAGCATCGCTCCAATTGCACACAAAATGAATTCAACCGAAGTATTTCGCCATTCAGAAGTTCAAGCTAAACGCGAGAGTGCTTTCGATTCGAAAAACTCTTCGCGAAGTGGTAGCGTTGCAGTAGCATCGAAAAAAGGAGGCAAATCGCAACATCATACTAAATCTAAGGAAGCCACGGCCAAAACAAACCACTCCAATCCAACGGAAAAACAACTAAACGATGATCTTCCAGGTAGAAAAAAGATTAGCGATCCGACTCGAACAAGTGTATTGATCGATACGAAGAAAAAAACGCCTTTAATACGAACGAGTGAAAGTATTTTGAAAGAAAAAAATGGTAATGACCAATGGGTGAAACCAGAAGATAAAACGAGCAGAGAAAACAATTCGATTGCGAACTCGATCGAAAAAGAAGAATCATCGCAAATGTCCTTGTTGACTGTTCCCGCTAACGAAGAAATTGATCAGGAAACGCTGACAGGTATTTGTAAGATCCTTACACGATTTTAGATGGAATCCAAAAGTATATTGTAGTTGCCATAACGTTTGTAACACTAGGCGAATAGTTTCGCACAGCGTCGCTAAGGATTCAGAAATGTTTGTTGTCGCTTAAAAGCCTCGAATACGCGTGGTCGTCTGCAGCCTCGCAAAGAATTTTTCTCAACGTCCATACAAAAATAAATATAATTAAAGAAATTAAGAAATGGGGATTACAGCCCAAGATGATCTACTGGTGTTAGAGAACAATCATGCTCTCAATAGTGGATCAACAGTCTGGTGGACTAAAATATTACAACAAAAAGCACAGCCTACGCTGCAAAAAATGCAAACTCTTGCTTGTCTTACAAGGAAACATGTCCCACGCCCATTTTGATATATGTTGTAGACATTGAAAATCTAAGGGACACGTTTTTTTTATTGGCAGTGATGAGCATTTAAAGGTTGAACCACTACCTTCTGCCTTCCTGCTTCTACGGAAATCGAAAATTCAGTCGATTATTCGCCAAACTTATGGAGGGGGGTGTGTTTCACCCTTTAAATGCTCGTCAATGCCGATAAAAAAATATGTGTCCTTATATTTTCGAGCTTACATTGTAACCATAAAGTACCGGGATTTTGTAAATAAAATTACTCTGGGGAATGATACTTCCATTTTTTTTTTGATAAGCAAGTAAGACTGTTCTTAATTATTATCCCAAAAATTAGGGCGGTCTGTTAATCAGTTTGTTTACAGCAGCTGGTTTAATGGGTACATCTCAGTAGTCCGCGGCGATTTTTGTTTAATGTCAACTCATAGATCCATGTCTCATAAATATGTAGTTGTTATGCGCTCCATGAATGTGGGATCAGAATTCGCGCCATCAAGCAAGTCCAAAGAGACCTTTTCACGGAAATTTGTTTGAAGAAAATTCAGCTTTATCGGAACAAGTTGAGCAAGAAAGCGTTTCATGGCAAAAGCATCAACCAAAATGGAACGAACGGACTCGCATGACTATTTTTGAGCACCATTTCCTTTTCGTTTTGATTGTTTTCGTCAGTTGAAGCGGTTGAAGGTCGTCCAGAACGAGTCATGTCTTCAACGATCTCTCGGCCGTCCTTAAAGGCTCGTAGGCTCGTGATTTTAATATTACTGAATCAGCGTAAGCCTTTTCCAACATTTGTAACGACTCTGCACACGAAATTTGGTTGGAAACACAAAATTTGTGACTAAACTCTCTGTCCCATATTTTTATCCATTTAAAAAATCGCCGTGGGCTATTAAGGTGTACTCATTCAACTAGCTGCTGTAAGCAAACTGATTAACAGATCACCCTAATTTTTGGGATAATAATTAAGGACAGTCCTACCTGCTTACCGAAAAAAAAAATTTGAAAAATCATTCCCCAGAGTAATTTTATTTACAAAATCCCGGTACTTTATGGTCACAATGTATATGAAATTTTTCAAAATCGGTGTGAGACGCTTGGGAATGTTTCCTTGTTAGTATCACAGGCGCAATGTCATATTCCTACAATTAAAATGTTCCTTGGGATCCCTCCAATATATCTCCAAACAAAGTTGGAGACTATTAATGGGGTGTTACGCATATACAGGGAAAACAAATTCGAATTGGGGCATTTTAGAGGTCACCTCAAAATCCTAACCTCAACATTATCGGACAGTATGCCGATAAAATATAGCTTTAAAAGCTCGGTCAAAGTTATAATCAAAGAACGCAAGGACTAGCAATCCACGCTACCTGAGACGGAATATGGAGCAACCATCTGGTATTCAGATGCTCGCGCACCTTAGAGGGTTCTGGAGTTGAAGTTAAAGATCCCCACTTCTTGGTTTAAAAACTCTCGGTAAAGAAGCCACACTTTTTACTCCGAACTAATTGCAATGAAGCTATGCATCCAAGAGAATATTAAGAGAGCTCATCGCAATAAACATATTTATATTTTATCGGATATTCAGGCATTTCTCAAAGCACTAGCATCCAACAAACGGGGATCAATGCTTGTTTACGACTGCCATCAAAACCTAATCGTCCTGAGGAAAAAGAAAATGGGGGGTTCTAGGACATATAGGTATTTAGGGAAACGAAGAGGCAGACTGCCTTGCAAAAATGGCGCAGAAACCAATTTTATTGGACCAGAGCCATACTGCGGAAAACTAAAAGGACATTACAATCTTTTACTAAGAAAGTGGATTGAACAAGAGCATAGCATCTACTGGAATAAACTTATAGGTCCATCAATATCCAAAAAAATAATCCTACCACAGAAAAACAAAGTATAGGAAATCCTAAAACTAAGCATGAGGGAAGTGACGTCAGTTCTCTGATCGGTCACATGACGGGCCACAGTGTAATAAACCAACACCTCAAAAATATGTGTGTAGTTGAAACTGACTTCTGCCGCCTTTGTTTTAATGACTAAGGAAAGGCAGAAAACATTCTATATCACTGCGAAGCAGAAGCAAGGAAATGAAAAAATCTTCAAGGAAAAGGGTTCCTTACAACAGATGAACTAGCCAACATTGCTCCCTTAGACAATTAGACGAAGCTATCAAGTACAAACGCATAATAGGTCAAAAGGGTTGCTGTGCTCTCACGTGTTTCCTAATAAATAAATTCAATAATAATTGAAAGTCAAGATTTTCGAATGTCACACAATCCTGATTTCTTAACCGCGACTAGAGATGGGAAACTCCCGAGTGAGTCAATCAAAATGAGTCAGTCACTGCACTGAGGCGACTGATGCGACACAAAAGAATTGGATCGTATCAATTGTGTCGGCAAAAATTTAACCACCACTCACCACACAACATTGCATCGCATGACACGGTAAATGAGCGAAGTGCTATAGCGCTGCGATACGGTGTGCCATTGTGTGCCAATGGTGTAGTCTATAGTCAATCAAATTCCTGTTAAGACCCCCTATAGGGGCATAGGACAGAAACAACTCTCTTCCACAAGGCGCGATCCTGAGCATCGGCTTTAAGCTGTTGCCAGGACTTGTTTATTCCTCTGGCCTCCTGCTCAACTGCTCGGTTCCATGTGTTACATGGTCGACCAGCGCGACGTCTTCCTTGAGGATTATAATCCAGAGCCTGTTTGGCGATGTTTCGCTCTGGTTTCCTCAAAGTATGATCGATCCACTGCCACTTCCGCCGTTGAATCTCAATACCTATTTTAGTCTGGCCAGTTGTACTCCCAAGTTCGTCGTTGGAGATCACTTCTGGCCAGAATATTCCTAAAATGCGTCGGACGCATTGGTTCACGAAAGTCTGTAGTTTCTTGGTAAGTCGAACGGTCACTTTCCACGTAGTACAACCATATAACAATACGGATTTGACGCATGCGTCAAAAAGTAGCAGCTTCGTGCGAAGGGAGATCTCTATTAACCTGCAGAAAGGGGAAAGGATACCGAAGGCCTGACGAGCTTTATTTAGCCGAGCCTCAACATCCTTTTCGGCTCCGCCGTCCATGCTGACAATGCTTCCGAGATAGCAAAAATCTTGCACCTCTTCCACATCCTGTCCGTTAAGAACAATCGGTGTGCTTGCGTTCGAACCCATGTACATGTACTTGGTTTTAAGCACATTTATTTTCAGTCCCGCCTCTTTGCATTTAGAATGCAACGAGCGAACATTTGACTCGTAAGTCCGAACGGTTATGTGCAAGCAAACACACGTCATCAGCATAATCAAGGTGACTTAAGATGTTAAATAGTCTCCATTAAAGACCTCAAAACTACTGGAGAAGATTTTGGGTTTGAGACTGCAGCAAGTCATCGAAGAAAATCTAAGCCCGGAGCAACATGGTTTCAGAAACGGTAGAAGCACAATATCTCTTCTTCACCAATTGGAAGCTGACATGGCTAAAGCTTTTTCTGCAAGACAATATTCTGGCATATTAAGCCTTGACCTAGAAAAAGCTTTTGATCGAGTAGGTAAACACATAATAGGAAAGCAACTTTCAAATTGGTGCTTAGATCGAAACTTTATACAGCTAATTCAAAATTTCATGTCAAATCGAACTATAGTTGCAAGTGTCAATGGCTTCAATTCAATCCCTTTTCCACTTGACAATGGAATTCCACAGGGCTCGCCCCTATCTACTCTACTTTTTAATACATACATCCATTCACTCTCCGAAACCCTTATATCCATCCCAAACTGTTCCCTTCTTATATATGCCGCCAATATTTTACTCTACTCATCAGGTAATAGGAATACAGTCACATCCGCACTATCCAATGGCTTAAACATCGCAACATCATGGTGTAACAGCACGGGGGCTTTACTTCCTACAGCAAAAGCGGAACTACTACACGTATGCAGAAAAAAGCTATGCACCACGGACCAAATGGAAGTAAACGGTATTGTAGCAGTCGAATGCATCAAAATTCTTGGACTAGTATTTTCAAAATCGTTAAACTGGAATAACCACCTCAAACACCTTCGCAAAAAACTAATAAAAATAAACCAATTGCTAAAGTGCATCGCTGGCCACTCTTATGGCTCATCAATGGAAGCCTGCTCCAAAATCGCGAAAACCATCACAGAAGGTACACTGAATTATGGCATTACACTATATGGAACTGCATGTCAAACAGATTTATCAAAGCTTCAAACATCATGGAACGCCATTTGCCGAACCACATTAGGCGCCCTTCGCTCAACACCGGTTCCAGCTTTAAGAGTTGAAAGCGGTACACTTCCCCTCACATTGTACATTGAAAGAAAGCAGCTGGAATTTGTAGCTAAAATTATTTGTAATCCTTACAACACATACCACGACTCCCTTTGAATGCTCCTTCCATTACGCTCCACCCCAAGAAGACCCTCATGCCTCCAGAAAGCGTTAACCAAATACAAAACTCATAATATACTAGTTCCGCCCCAACAAGAACGTCCCAAAATCGTAACTAGATGGGCTCCACCAATATATGATTTCAGCATTCAAGCCTTAGACAAACTTCTCAAAAACGCAACAAGCCACAAACAGTACCGAATGTCATTTCGTGAACTTCTAGCCTCCTTTCCGACCTACAGATACATCAACACAGATGCGTCCAAAACAACTTCTGCTGTAGCATATGCTATCGTTGAATTAACCAATAGCCCCACCACTCTAGAATCAGGATATTTGGACTCAGCAACTGATATTCAATCAGCAGAAATATTTGCGATTATGAGGGCAGTAAATATCATATCACAATCTCTCGAACCCTCCATTATCTTTACTGATTCTAAATCTTCAGTCGCAGCAATTTTAAATCACTGCAATAAAAAATACATGCCAATGGCTATAATACAAACTCTAGCCGCTGCACGACATATCAAGATTTGCTGGATACCCGGACATGTCGGCATAAAAGGAAATGAGGAAGCTGACAAAATAGCGAAATCTCTTGCTCAGCAAAACTCAAACCCTCTGTTGCCAGTCTATACCCCACCTTCAGAAAACTTTATCCTTACACAAATTGACCTCCGAATAAACAGAAAGACGAAAGAATTATGGGAAAGTAGCACAACATTTTTAAAGACGCATTGGCCCTCCCACCATGCACCCATCTTCAATACCGCATTACCACGAAGGTTAGCTACCAAAATTACGCGTATCAGATTAGGACATACCTGGCTTACAAAAGGGCACTATATAACCAAAAAAGACCCACCCACGTGCACACATTGTGGCTGCGCGCTAACTATATTGCATATCCTCACAGCTTGTCCGGAAACCTTTCCTTCTTCAACAACAACCTCCCCTCTCCATCTGAACTTCTGAGTCCTTCACAAGACCAAAACTCTATCCTCTTTCAACTTCTGGCACATTTGAATATTACAAAACTCATTTGAACTTTCTATTCTTTCCCTCTTCTCCCACTCTCTTGCTCCAACCCTTTTGAAATTTATCAATTTGGCATTTTGTAATATAAATTAATTAAAATTAAGCATCTATAATGTAAAAATGCACCGAATGGACCATCAGATCGCTAGTGCGCTCCTTAGGCCATGTCAAATTTATTTGATAGCGGACCGATAAAATAAATAAATAAATAAAAATGAAGAATCTTCACATGTGGTCGTCACATTTGATTTCTTGCTCTGAATCCTTCCAACTTCAACTATGCAATGTTTTACGATCGGTTCCATTAACATCGCTCGAAGTTCTTGAGACATAAAACAATTATGTTTGTTCAATTATGCTGAGCACGTAAGGCTAGAGAGGTAGACTTGAATGTTTTTGTACATATGAGTTTATCCCTCAAAGCATAGTAGTATTTGATTGCTATTATCCCGCTGAATCTAGTGAATACAAATCGATCATATACTAAGAAATTGATCCCACTTCTCATTGCACAGATTCCATACTCTCACTTCTCAATACGAAGCTGAAAAATTCAGCAGCCAGAACAATTCAAGCAGCATGGCAGAGATATATCTACCAAAAACGTGTCGCAGCGAATCGTTTACGAAAATTGATCCTTTATGGGATGGTAAGCGACTGGTCATGGAATAAGAATATAAATAAAGAAATCGAAGAAGATCGCGCAAAACAACGTAACAAGAAAGCAATGTTCGATCAGCAGTTCATTCAAGTGTGCGAGGACGAAAAGGCGCGAATCCTTAAAGTTCGTGGACCATGGATTATGGAAGATATTTCGGAACATATTCGTGCATGGTTTCGAGAGTTGTAAGTGATTGGAAAAAAAAATTATTTCCACATATTTCAGTGTCGTTTCAGTTATGATGGTGCTGGCGAATTCCTTCGTTATCCCGAGGAGTTCGAAGGTGGTACTATACTGGTTCTACGTGGTGAAACTATAACTGTACCAGAGTATCTCCAAGCGAAAGAAGATAAAAAGAACAAGAAGAAAAAGTCGCCAGAGGAAAAGAAAAAGGAGGCTGAGAAACGTAAAAATGAAAGAGAGAAGATCAAGGAACAGAAACGTAAGGCAAAGGCGCTGGAGAAATTGCGGAAAAAGCAGGAAGCATTGGCTGGAAAAACCTATGATTTTAGTCAGGAATCGTCATTTTTAAGTAAGGCCATAATTTTGTCCTCGAAAAGGTATTTCAAATTACATTTTGCCAGCCGAGATCAAGGATACTATGAAAGAATACACAACAGAATGGGCAAATATAGATGAGAAAAACAACATAACCGAAAGTCCTTACATGGATTGGATCAGTCTCGATAAATTTGCCGAAGTTCATCAAGAATTACGCCTCACTGTCGATGAATTAATGAGGTATGAGAATAATTCGATAAGAATCGAATTTATTTGGAGCACCCATCTCTGTTAAAGGGTCGAATTCGAGCTGCTGCGTAAAGCTTTGGCTGAAGATCGTCGGAAGAAATACAAACCACAGAAGAAAAAGAAGCAGAAAACGAAGAAGGGTAAGCGTGGAAAAAAGGGTAAGAAACAAGAGAAGGATATTACAGCAGATCGTAGTACAGAATCGCTGTACTTTGAAATGGAAGATGCCGATCTTTTCATAGATTATCCTAAAACAAAACTTAACGATTATATTGGAGAGTACAATTATTCTGCCTATGAAAAGCGATTGATTTATCAGCTGTAAGAGCTTTTTTGTATTTCGAGAAGTCTTTTATGAAGTGATTTATGTTTGTAGTGATCCCCAACCCGGTCAGGGTGAAGTCAAAGATGTAATTCGTGAAGCAATCTATGGTATGGGCCCGCTGAACCTGCCTAAAGTGAAATCGATATGCATTACAGGACCACCAAAATGTGGAAAACATTTCTTAATCAATGCTATTGCTACTGAGCTTGGTAAGTTGCATGTTCGTTATCTTAGAACTAAACTACTAACCTCCTACCTGATCTCTCAGGTGCTATAATAATCGACATAAGTCCGGAGAAGACCATTAAATTCGAAGAACAAATAAAGTATTTTATTCATTTAGTCACGAAAATGGCTCGAATCCTTCAGCCCACCATCCTTTTCATTAACGGCTGTGAACGAATCTTCTGGAAAAAAGTACCAAAAGATCAAGCCCATCTGAAACCGAAGCTTCTTGGCAAGTATCTGATCAAACAGATCGTGAAGCCGATTAAAAAAGAAGAAAAAGTAATCGTGATTGGTCTGACGAATGAACCGTTCAAAGCGCAGCTTGGGAAAATGAAGAAAGCCTTTGAAAAAACAATTCTAGTACCTCGTGCTGACTACGGTACGACATTTCAATTTTCACGGCGAGTTGCCCTATCCAAATATAATGTTCCTCGCGATTTCGAATTCTCGTCCGTTTCAATGGTCACTCAAGGCTTTGCTTCATCCATTATTTACGATAATATCACGAAAACGTTGGGCATTGAAAGGCGTATGAAGTTGCCTGTAAAACCGCTTCAGGCTCAGGAATTGATTTCCGGCTATCTCGATCGGGACGAGCCACTATTCCCGATGACTGATGATGTAAGATCTATTTTTTGGTGGCGATTTTAAAATTTTCATGATTTGTTTTATAGGAGTATTCGAAATACATCAAATTCAATGCAAAAGTCAATAAATTAGCTAAACAACGAGCTAAGTTCATGAAAGACCAGGAAAAATTTAAAGCCAAAGAAAAGTCTAAGGGTAAAAACTAAACTCGAAAATTATTTATCTTGAAACAAAATAAAAAAAAAATAATAAAAGAAATTTTACTCACCCGAATCAATTGTTGTTCTGTTAAAAATTTCTTTGCGGATATTTTTGGGGATAAATTTAAAACAGGATTTTCGAGTTTAAAAAAAAGGGAATACCACATGAAAGTAACTTGTTGCAAAAAATTAATATATTTCAAAATACATATTACGTTTTACACAATTGTTTATTTATTCCTTTTATCATAAACCACTAAGAATTTAA
The DNA here is from genome assembly GCA_963669355.1 of Chorisops tibialis. Lineage (NCBI taxonomy): Eukaryota > Metazoa > Arthropoda > Insecta > Diptera > Stratiomyidae > Chorisops > Chorisops tibialis. Next base: position 160,217,512 of record OY770263.1, on the reverse strand, counting down.
AAATTTACACAAAAAAAATAAAAATTGGATTGTAAGAATTAAATAATTAAAGAAGCAGAATTTTAATTTCAAACAGAAATTTCGGCCAATTACTCTATTATTCTAATAATAAAGTATCGTTATCGATACTGAAAAAAAAATTTGTTACCCTGAATTTTTGTTTTTCGAGCTTCATGACTAAATTAGCCTAAAATAGCAAAAAAAAAAACCGTCCCGCCTTACGCCATTTAAAAATAAATGTCTCATCTATCTCTTAAGCTACGTAATTGTAATTTAAAACATATAACATATTAAGCTATACTAGTGGAATACAAAAAAAAAAATAAAAATTGCTCATAGCAGTATTGGGGGAAACGGGGAGCATTTTAAAAATGGTGCACTTTTCAAAATTTCAAACCGTTTTATTTCAAAACTGAGTACAGATATCAAATCCAATATTCGTCAAATTGTAGAACTACATAGTCTTTAATTTTGATAATGATTTTAATTTGTGTAGTGTAAGGGGAGGGGGAGCCCCGCAAGGGGGTAGTTGTAGGATGAGGTTTTACCAATTCCTGTAACTATCTTTGGAGCCTAGCGACTCCACGGACCTGAGCCAACTATCCCCCTCTGGGATGGGGGCTGTAGAATTCACCCACAGCTAGTCCTGCTTGCCCTAAAAATGGCAAATGGACACTCACTGGATCATGGGCTTATCACCCGTGATCTTAGGACCTAAATGATACGAGAAACAGATACATCGCCTCGGATACAGACTGATTCTACGGTAACGACTTTTGGCATTCGAAAACGGACTATGATTGGCTTCTGGAACGTTCGAACATTGAATGACGGGGGAAGAGCTGGGGTTACTCGGTCCTTGCACCGCCAATCGGTGATCGACCGTGAAATGGAGCACTTGCTTGAGCGAGGTCAGGTGGACAGGATCAGGAGAAGAACGAACCCCTAGCGGAAACACTATTCTGTACATTGGCCCTGAAAGTGAAGCCAGAAATGGCGTGGCGTTCGTCCTTACACCGAGAGCGAGAAACAGTCTCATTAGCTGGGAACCAATCTCGGATAGGATTATCGTCGTCAGGCTCAGGACCAGTGTCAGAAACGTCACAATTCTGCAGTGCTACGCACCAACTAATACCGCAACATCTGGCGACAAAGAGGAGTTTCATAGCCAACTGAGTGCCACCTTCGAACGTGTTCCAAGAGGTGATATTTTTCTCATCTCAGGAGATATGAATGCCCAGGTTGGATCGGACAACACTGGACTAGAACACGTCATGGGAAGGCATGGTGACCCTTGGGTCGACGCGTCACGACCTTGGATTAAGAGACCCGAAAACGGCGAATTATTTAGAGTTTTGTAGTACTCGGCAAATGGTTATCGGAGGGACCCTTTTTCCACACAAGAGTCATCATAAAACATCTTGGGTTTCCCCTGATGGTGTTACTCAGAACCAAATCGACCATTTGGCTATAAGTCGCCGATGGAGAAGATGTCTACTCGATGTGCGAGCGAAACGTGGAGCTGACGTGGGGAGCGATCACCACTTGATGGTTGCCTGCTTGAGATTGTGTACAGCAGCTATCCGACGACCACAAATTCTTCAAATGAAGCGCAAGCTTAATGTGGATAAACTTAAAGATCCCAACAAAAAAAGCGAATACACCACTATTCTACGCGAAAAGTCATCCACATTGGGTGAATATGAAATGCGCACACTGGACGCCAATTGGGAGGCAACCAGAAACACTTTTCTAACCAGTGCTGAAGAATCTGTGGGATATGTGCAAAGCAGTGAGAAACCCTGGATGTCGCAAGACTCATGGGTCAAGGTTGGCAATCGGAAAAAAGCCAAATTGGCAATAATCTCTCAACCCGATGTCAACCAACGAACGCCCGACTTGAGGCAGAACTACCGCGATGCTTATATACAGCTTAAGAGGGCTGTTAGACGCGACAAGAGAAAGGCCATTGAAGATCTGGCAAACAAGGCAGAATCTGCGGCTTACCTTGGGGATATGGGTTCACTTTTCAAAATCATGAAACAGTTGACGAACAGGAATTTCACCGCCAACCACCTGGTGAGAGATATCAACGGAACTCTCCTTAATATGAGTGAATACCAGTTGCGGCGATGGAAGGAATACTTCTCTGATATTTTAAACATCTTGTCAGAGGAAGATATTCCAGAAACAGAACAACTACCAAACATCCAACCGCAACAATCCTCTATTAAGGACTATCCCCCAGATAAGGAAGAGATAGTTTCCGCCATTCGGTCAATGGCGGGAAGGAAAGCTCCAGGTATAGACGGACTACCAACCGAACTCCTCAAAGCGGACCCGGAAATCACAGCCGATATACTCCTCCCACTCTTCACTAAGGTGTGGAATGATGGAAGATATCCGACTGAATGGAAGGAGGGCGTCATTGTGAAAATTCCGAAGAAGGGCGACCTTCGGGATTGTGGCAATTGGCGTGGTATATGTCTACTTACTGCCGTATCAAAAATTATGGCTAAGGTAATTCTCAATAGGATTAGTGATGTCGTCGAGAGCACTCTCGAAGTTCATCAGGCTGGATTCCGTAAAGGGTCGTCTTGTACCGACCGCACAAATACCCTACGGATAATATTAGAGCAGTCAGCCGAAATGGGTTCACCACTACATCTCATGTTTGTAGACTTCGAGAAGGCTTTCGACAGCGTTAAGCGAGATTACATATGGAATGCTTTGCGTGGGAGAGGTATTCCAGATAAGGCCATAGCTATGATTAAAGAATCCTACGAAGATGCAAGGTGTCGCGTCTTGCATAGAGGAGAGCTGTCCGAGAGCTTCCCTGTGCGAACGGGTGTCAGACAAGGCTGCATATTATCTTCAGCCCTGTTTCTGGTGGTAATTAACGACATCTTGAAAGCTGCACTGGAAGGTGGGGAAGGTAAGGGTCTTCAATGGAGACTATTTAACATCTTAAGTCACCTTGATTATGCTGATGACGTGTGTTTGCTTGCACATAACCGTTCGGACTTAGAGTCAAATGTTCGCTCGTTGCATTCTAAATGCAAAGAGGCGGGACTGAAAATAAATGTGCGTAAAACCAAGTACATGCCCATGGGTTCGAACGCAAGCACACCGATTGTTCTTAACGGATGTGGAAGAGGTGCAAGACTTTTGCTATCTTGGAAGCATTGTCAGCATGGACGGCGGAGCCGAAAAGGATGTTGAGGCTCGGCTAAATAAAGCTCGTCAGGCCTTTGGTATCCTTTCCCCTTTCTGGAGGTTAAGAGAGATCTCCCTTCGCACGAAGCTGCGAGTTTTTGATGCATGCGTCAAATCTGTGTTGTTGTATGGTTGTTGGAAAGTGACCGTTCGACTTACCAAGAAACTACAGACTTTCGTAAACCAATGCCTCCGGCGCATTTTAGGAATATTCTGGCCAGAAGTGATCTCCAACGACGAACTTTGAAGTACAACTGGCCAGACTAAAATAGGTATTGAGATTCAACGGCGGAAGTGGCAGTGGATCGGTCATACTTTGAGGAAACCAGAGCAAAATATCGCAAAACAGGCTCTGGATTATAATCCTCAAGGAAGACGTCGCGCTGGTCGACCATGTAACACATGGAACCGAGCAGTTGAGCAGGAGGCCAGAGGAATAAACAAGTCCTGGCAACAGCTTAAGGCCGATGCTCAGGATCGCGCCTTGTGGAAGAGAGTTGTTTCTGTCCTATGCCCCTATAGGGGGTCTTAACAGGAATTTGATTGATTGAAGGGGAGGGGACACAGCTGTGCATTGCATTATAGGGTAGCCCCCTAAGCTGTGTTCGGTCCCTTAAAAAAAAAAAAAAAAAAAGGGGGGGGGGGGCGGTAAGCAAAATGTTGAAAATTTTGAGTGATTTTTTTAGGGCTCTGGTGAAAGATACAAAGTTTAAATTTTCCATGTGGATACATCTATTTGATATACATTGTGAGAAAAAAAATAACGGCACTTTGTAACTACAATAAAATTAGTCTGGAAAATAATATTTCAATTTTTTTTTTTTGATAAGCAACTGTTCTGTTCTTAATTATTATCCCAAAAATTAGCGCGATCTGTTAATCAGTTTGCTTACAACAGCTGGTTAAATTGGTACAACTCAATGATCCACGGAAATTTTCACAATGGATAAAAATATGGAACAAAGAATTTGTCTCAAATTTCCGAGTTTGACATGCAAACCAGTCAACAATCATCGGAATCGAGTAAAAAACTGAGCCTTAACCGAAAAAACAACGCCAAATCTTGTCAAAAAACAAGACGATGCTCATTGTTTTTTCGATATTCGAGGTTTGATCCATCATGATTTCGTTCCGGAGAGGCAAATCGGCAACAAAGAGTACTATTTAACCATATTGATGCGTAGATGCGAGCAAATCCTTAAAAAACGGCCGGAATTATGGAAGGAGAATTCATGGATTTTCCATGATGAAAATGCGCCATCGCATTGAGCCTCAATTGTGACCGAATTTGATGCCAAAAAAGCAATAAATTGCTTCATTCAACCACAGTATTCACCAAATTTGACCCCGTGAGACTTTTTCCTATCCTCGAAGTTTTCAGTCGATCGAGGACAGTTGTGGACTTCACCACATTAACATCGCGATCGGAAATAAAAAAAAATTAACGCGCTTTTTGTTCTTTTTTGTGCTCGGAAAGTGCTCCGAAAGGGACGCACAAACTGATTGCCAGTGATCCGGTGACATCCTTCCAAAATATTTTTATTCCAACACCTTACTTCCCACATCAAATTTTAAAGTCAAAACATAACAGGACTACGACTGGGCGTAAAGCCCAATCGTGCGATACTCTAGATGAGAGAGAATTTTTTTTATTTTAAGAAATTTTGTAGGGGAAGTGGTAAGGGGGGTGACGACATTGAACTAATTTTTTCACATCACCCTAAGATTGCTATCAAAATGTTTTACATAAAATTTAGGACTCAATAATTTAATAGGTACTGAGAAAATTAGGGTATTGGATTAAGTGAAATTGTGCAGTTTGTATGGGAGGTGGTAGAAGGAGTGTGAATTTATTGATGACGTTTTTAGAAATAACTGTAAGCATCATTTAATTGACATTTTAAATTGCAGATCAGTAGCGTTCATACTTTTCAGGAAAATCGTCTTTTTGTGTTGTTGAATTGTGTCAAATTGTATAGAAGGTGGTAGAAAGATTGAAGCTAATCGCCTAATTTTTTTTGGTCTTACTAATAATTCTAAATAATTATTTAGTGCATAATTTCAGCTCGATAAATTTCATACGTACAGAGTAAATTTATTTAGAGTATTTCATAAAAAAGTGCAGTTTGTATGGGAGGTGGTGGAAGGAGGGGGAGGACTCAACTAATTTTTATACAGCAGATTGAAATTTTTATTAAAGTAATATATTGCAAATTTCAGATGAATAGCTTTCACGCTTTTTGAAAAAATCCGTTTATTGTCGAATTGCGAAATTGTGTCATTTTGTGTGGGAGAGGGTAGAAGAGGTGAAACTGAATGTCTAATTTTTTTTTGGTCTTACTAATAATTCCAAGTAAATATTTTGTGCACAATTTCAGCTCACTAAATTTTATACGCTCTGAGTAAATTGGTTTAGAGTATTTCATGAAAAAGTACAGTTTGTATGGGAGGTGGTAGAAGGAGGGAGAGAACACGCATAATTTTTACATGGTAGATTCCGGCGTCCCTCAAGGCTCTGTTTTATCTCCAACTCTTTTTTTAATTTTCATCAATGACCTTCTGTCGTCTACTCTCAATCCAATCCATAGTTTTGCGGATGACAGTACTTTAGACAACACCTATGAATTGAACTCTGCTGCGGAATCACATAAGTATTCTATTGATTCAAACCGCAAGGAGTTATTCCGTTCGCTGAACTCGCACCTCTGCTTAATCCTGGAATGGGGCAGGAAAAATAGAGTAGAGTTCAACGCTTCTAAAACACAGACCTGTCATCTATCCCTCAAACGTGATGTCCCAGTGTTATCTCAAAGTTTGACCTTTCTTCTTCTTCTTCCATGGCGCTACAGCCCAAATCGGGCCTTGGCCTCCTGAACTTCAGGTTCCTTAACATTTTCATTATTTATTGCGGAAGAGTTGTTAGCTCTTCGCACAACCCTCTATCTACGAATTTTTCATTTTCGGAGATTGAGGTAACCAAGGTATATTCAAGCAGGTAGTGTGCTTGGAATTATGCGTCGACCGGGATTTGAACTCACGACCTTCGCATTGTAATCCAAACACGCTACCCACTAGACTACACCCTAGCCCATTTGAAGACATGCTACAGAAATATTCTTGTTAAGTTTAGTCTTTGACCTTTGGTGGCGCACAACTTCGCACCTCGAATAACTTCACACTACTTGGCATTAAAATTAACGATCACCTTAATTGGGCCCAGCACATCTTTGATGTTGCCCTCGACGCCTCCAAGCGTTTGGGTGTTCTCCGAAAGTTCAAAAAATATTTCACGCCCAACGACCTCGCAACCATATATAAGGCATACATTAGACCACGTTTAGAGTACAATTCGCATGTTTGGGCTGGAGCACCCAAATCATAACTTGCGTTGCTCGACCGTATTCAAAAACATGCATTCCGACTGATTGGAGATGAGACTATCACGTCTTCTATCGACTCTCTCGAGCATCGCAGAAATGTCGGAGTACTCAGCATTTACTATCGCTACTTCCCTGGTAAATGCAGTGCGGAACTAAGCGCACTAATACCCCCACTTTATAATTTTCCCCGAGATACTCGTCAAGCTGAACGCGCACACGAGTACACTGTTAAACCCTTGCCTTCTCGTACAGTTAAATATAGGCAGTCATTCATTTCCCGAACGTCAAGACTTTGGAACTCATTACCAGCCAAAGTGTTTCCCAATGAATACAACATCCAGAGTTTCATGAGCAATGTACACCGTCTCTTCCGTCTTTCTCCACCTAAATTAAATTGATCCAACTTTTTTTTTTCTCCAATTGCTTCACCGACACAGCTGTGCATTGCATTAAAGGGTAACCCCCTAAGTTGTGTTCGGCTCCTTAAAAAAAAAAGATTGATATCATCATAAAAGTAATATATTCCAAATTTGAGACCAATAGATTTTATACTTTTCGAGCAAATCTGTTTATTGTCCAATTGCGCAATTGTGTCATTTTGTATGGGAGGGGGTAGAAGGGGTGGAGCGATTTAGCCCGTTCACGAACTTGTACGTACTTTTTTGTCAAAAACGACATGTACAAAATTTGATCTTTCTAGATCAACTCGTTCTCAAGCTAGAGAGGACACGGACGGACAGACGGACGGACAGACGGACGAACAGACGGACGGACGGACTCCGAGCCTTATTTCTTAGCGTTACAAACTTTGTGGCAAACTTATAATGCTCTTAGATTTCATCTAGAGTATAAAAAGACAAAGAGTTCATTGTTTTTTTCTCGAAACCTTTTTTCAATGTAGTACTAGAGTTGGAGCTTTCATAAAAGCTTCGTCATGCAAGAGAGAAGAAAAGTCATTTTCTGACAGCTCTGAATTATACAAAATCTTGGAATCGTGATTTAAACGCCTAGCTATGAAAGATGACTCGCAAACGATTCTAAAACAGGACAAAGGATCGTTTTTCTTCTTTTGTCGCCTTCCTTGTAAAATTTTATTGCCTATTGGCTATGCAATTCAACTTTTTAAAAATATGACAGATTAGTGAGAGGCTCTTCTTAATTAGCCAAGTGCTGTGTGTCACCAATCTACTAACGATGAAAACGAGCTAAATTACGAATTAGCTAAATTATAATTAGGACCTCTATGTGTCAACGGTATAACACATCTCCAGCAGGCCGATTTGTTGAACTATTCGCATCATCGAATAACCTATGCCAAACTGCAGACAGGGCTACTTGTATCCCTGACGTTGCAGGCCAAGGATCTTATCTTCTTGATCTTTTCTTAACATCAGACCCAGCTAAATACTCGACTTCTGTTAATTCTCCACTCGGAAGCTCAGACCATTGCTTAATTTCCGCTCCATCAGAGGTAGTTCTGCATCATCGATTCCATCTTTAATATACAACAATGAGGTTATTACGGATCCCAACATGAAGGCAACATCTTAGCGGCTCAATTCGCTGCCAACTCTTCTTTACCACCAGCGTAGTATACGTTGGAAGACTTTCCAACGCATACTACGCTAAATTCCTCCTTAGGACAGATTAGCATTCGTTCCCGTAACGTATACCGAGCTCTGGAATCCCTGCCCTTGTCCTTAAAAATTGCTGCCCTTCTCTTGCTAAACCTCTATGTAAACTTTTCCGTCTCTCCTTATCGTCATCCACTGTCCCATCTTCATGGAAGCTTGCAAATGTTCAGCCAGTTCCAAAAGAAGGAGAACGCACCAATCCCGCTAATTATCGCCCAATAGCAATAACCTCAATTCTGTCGAAGGTCAAGGAAGCAATCATCAACAATAGAGTAATAGAATATCTCAACATCAATGATATTATTGACAACAAACAGTATGGCTTCCGAAAAAACGGTCCACAGGAGACCTTTTAACCACCCTCACTGAACGTTGAAACAAGAGCATTCACCAGTTTGGTGAATCTTGTATTATCGCTCTCGATATTTCCAAGGCTTTTGACAGAGTATGGCACAATGCACTTTTAATCAAACTTAAAGCTATTGGTTTGAGTGACTCTCTTATTCCTTGGATTGAAAGTTTTTTAGCCAATCGTTCAATGGGTATGGTATTGGATGGTGTGGTTTCCCCTTCTTATGAAATTAACGCTGGTGTCCCTCAGGACTCGGTTCTTTCTCCCACCCTTTTTCTGATATTTATTAATGACTTGCTATCTTCAACTTTCAATCCTATTCATAGCTTCGTTGATGACAGCACTTTAGACTTCTCCTATCACTTCAACACTGCGTCCTTATCCCGATGCACTAGCTTAGTAGAACAACGTAGGTACATAGTTCAATCATTGAATGACAACTTGGCTAAAATTCTTTGTTGGGGCAATAAGAATCAAGTTGAATTTAATGCTTCGAAAACTCAGTGCTGTCTTGTGTCCCACAAACGTAACTCTAACCTTGACCCAATCACCTTCGGAAGCCAGCCATTAACCAACTCTTCAAGTGTTAAGATGTTAGGTATCCAAATCAAAGATAACTTATCTTGGAACGATCATATATTTAACATCGCCAAGGAAGTATCTAAATGTTTGGGTTACCTAAAACGGTGTAAAAACTCCTTCACCACTTCTGGGTTACTAACAATTTATAAGGCCTATATAGACCACGTCTTGAATTTAATTCCCACCTATGGGCGGGAGCTGCAAAAACTTCTCTCTCCTACCTGGACAGTATCCAGTCTCGAACTATTAAAATTATAGGAGATTCTGACATTACTTCTTCGCTCGATCCACTCGAGCATAGACGAACTGTAAGCTCCCTAACCCTTTTGTATCGCTATTACAATGGAGATTGTTCGGACGAAATCTCTAATATCTTTCCCCCATGTATGCCCTTACCCCGTAATACTAAAGCTGCTTCACGCGCTCATAAGTATTCTCTCAACCCCACCTTCGGTCGCACTGTTAAATTTCGTAATTCGTTTTTAAACCAGAATGGGAGGGTCTAACGTGCACAAGGTGTTTTAAGGCAAAGAAAAAACACAAAAACCGGAAATTTTTGAACCAGATTTTTTAAGAGTATGAAATATTAACTGGTTGAATACCTTCAAAACTTCTACCCCCTCCCATACAAAATTTTTTTTCGTTCATTTTTAAGAAATCAATTATCACCTAACTATTAAAAGATATCAATTTGAAATTTTCTACGAAAACTTTTAAAAATCGCGTCAAAAGTTTTGAAATTGCGCTTGCCCTTCTACCATCTACCATACAAAAGTATGATTTCGACTAATTTCAATAAATCAACTACATACTAACCTACAAATTAAAAACTAAGGAACTTGAAATTTTGTACGAGCACTTTACAAGAAAAATGAAATAAAACTGATCACAAATTTTACGATTGCCTTACCTTCTCTACCTCATCCCATACAAATGTTTCCTTTCGTGAATGTAAAATACACCGATTTTTATGAAAATTCAATACAACTTCGTCTATGAAACTGACATTCTATACAGAGAATATTGGACATGATTCAAGCAATCAATTAAACAATTATTAACATTCACCTACCCTTACTACCACCCCTCCTCTCTCCCCTCATAAAAACCCAAACTTTCATAAATAAACGAATAAAATATTGATTAAATATATGTACTGGAGCTATTGATTGTACCCGCAATTAAGTGTTAAGGGGGTTACTGAGTTGAATATAAAAAATCGATGTATTGTTTTGGCTGATTACCATTCTTCATTCAATTTAACACAAAATGAAACAAATCGCAGATTTTTTCGATGAGTAAAAGCGATCTAAAAATTAATTCAAAGTTAGGTCGGTGTAAATCGTACTACCGGTATGTTAGTTTTTTTGCTCTCCTGAGAAAGTTTTTATTTTTATATGTTTATCCACATCGGTATATTTTTCTTGAAAATGATAACAGATATCAGTATGATTTTTGGTCGATAGGTAGACAGTACAAGCTAACAGTTTGTTATAAATAACTTTTTTTTAAACAAAATGAAAAACATAACAGGGCTACGATTGCGCATAAAGCGCAATCTTACGATACTCTAGATGAAATAGAATTTTTTTTCATCAAAAGAAATTTTGGATGGGGAGTGTTAGAAGGAGTGATAGCATTAAACTAATTTTTTCCCCATCATGCTAAAGTAGCTATAAAAATGTTTTATACAAAATGATTACTCCAAAAATTGAATGGGGACTGAGAAAATTAGTGAGTTAGATTTAGTGAAAATGTACAGTTTGTATGGGAGGTGGTAGAAAGAGTGGGGTGATTTTAGTGATTTTTTCAGAAATAACTAGGAATATTATAAAATTGACAACCCTTAAGTTTTAGATTAGTACCAATCAAACTTTTCAAGAAAATCGATTTTTTGTGAAGTTGTGAAACTGTGTCATATTGTATGGGAGGGGGTAGAAGCAGTGAAGCTAATCAAATATTTTTTTCTGATAGTGATATTACTAATTAAGTATTTATTACAAAATGTGAGCTCTATAAATGTTATATGTTCTGAGAAAATCGTCTTAGAGCATTTCATGAAAAAGTGCAGTTTGTATGGGAGCGGGTGGAAGGAGAGGGAGGACGTACTGTAGATTTATACCATTATGAAAGTAATATATCCCAAAACTCAGACTAATAGTTTTTATACTTTTCGAGTAAATTAATTTATTGTTAAATTGCGAATTTGCGTCATTTTGTATGGGAGGGGATAGAAGGGGTGAAGCTAATCGTCTAATTTTTTTTCGCCTTACTAACAATTTTAAATAAATATTTGGTGCACAATTTCAGCCCGCAAAATTTTATACGCACTGAGTAAATTGGCTTAGAGTAATTCATGACAAGTACAGTTTGTATGGGAGGTGGTAGAAGGAGGAGGAGGACATGCATAATTTTTATACGGTAGATTGATATTATTATAAAAGTAATATATTCCAAATTTCAGACCAATAGCTTTTATACTTTTCGAGCAAATCCTTTAATTGTCAAATTGCGCAATTGTGTTATTTTGTATGGGAGGGGGTAGAAGGGGTGGAGCGATTTGGCCCGTTCACGAACTTGACCTTACTTTTTTGTCAAAAACGACGTGTACAAAATTTGAACAATCTAGCTCAACGTGTTCTCAAGCTAGAGAGCGAACAGACGGACGGACGGACGGACGGACGGACAGACGGACAGACGGACAGACGGACAGACGGACATCCGGTTTTGAGATTTTTGAGTGATAACATTAACTTCTGTATCATTCATTTTTTTCTCCAAGCCTTATTTCTTAGCGTTACAAACCTTAGAGCAAACTTATAATACTCTCAGATTTCATCTAGAGTATAAAAATGGAACTTTCACAACTTATCAATGACTTAGTTTTGAATATTTTTAAAATTCCTCTGCTACATAGCATAAGTTTCACTAAAGTAATAAGTGTATAAAAAATTATTAAAATCGGTCAAGCCGTTCTCGAGAAAATGGTACCGCATTTTGTATGGAAAACAGTCAAACCAGAACCCCCTTAAATTTGCAACAGCCCTGCCCAAGAAGCCCCTTTCACTTAGTCTTCCCTAACCACTCTAACCTGCACTTTCCAGGTATCCGCAACTTGTCCCAAGAATAATAAAGTTGCGCCCAACTTCTTGGCAATTTGTTTAGTTAAGTTTTATCAAAAAACAACTGCAAATTGTATAACCCTACAGACACCGAAAACACAAAAAAAAAACTCCTCAGTTTTAGAAAATGAAATTATTTTTAACATTTACTGCCGAAAATTTCTACAACATGCACATATTAGTAATAATCACGGTAGTTTGTTGTTTGTTTTTTTAAATAAATTTATAGTTTGTATACATATCATATTTTGATTTTACATTTTAAACTTTTTACATAATGCCACAGAATGAGTTTTTAAAAAAAAATCCAATATTTGTGTTTGCTTTACAGATTGCCATAATATTATGATTAAATGTTATTTTTTTACATTTACATTTTAACAAATTCTCGTTGTTAATGTTTGCATTTAGCAAGACTTAAAAACTTTATTCTTACGACTTTGTATTTTTTATAGAGAGTTAAACAAAAATAATTGAATAATAAAAAGTTAGTTACTTATGTTTTCAAATTATACAGGTTTTATTTTGCTGTTGACGAGGACGGTTCTTGTATACGAAAAGGCACGACAAGATCTTCCTTATGTTCGACTTTTATATCATCGAGAGATAGATGAGCTTTATTTATGGCACTTTTTATCTGGAGGAAAGAAGGGAGTGATTAAAATATGGATGAAAGTTAGAAGAAATAATGTGTAAATAATTACCAATGATAGATCCGGTGCTGAAATCGGTGTTGCAGTTAGAAAATATTCGGGATTTGGGATGTCCTTTAGAAGGCCTGACAAATATACAAAAATACTAATAAGTCAGAATATATTTTCAATAAAAATGATTCGAGTTTATCAGATCGTTACATTAAATCATCATCCAAAATTTTACCAAACAAAATTAAAGAGAGAAAAGAAAAGAATGAAGATCATTGTTGAAAGAAGACACAGAGGGCAGATTGAGACTTTTTTCCGGTCTGCAGCAAATTATTTTCAAGGGCCGATTACTCAGGACAGTAGTCCTGGGTATACGGTGGAATATCTTGTTTTCTTTATTTATTTAAACTACAACTTAACACAGATAACTCCAATAATGTAGAGCCGACATTAATAAAAAGTAATGCGACAATTTAGTAAATAATAAAAAGGGAGTAATTACAAAAGATAAAATACTCATAAGTTAACAAAAAACAGTAAATTACAAGAGGAAGTTGATCTAAGTTAGGTTAAATATGAATTTGATTTTATGTAAAAATGTATCACGTATATCAAACAGCTAAAGGACCAAGTTGCAAGAGTCAAGCATCCTTTTGAAATCTAAGAATGGGCGAATGAAAATAAATATTATGTAGTGCGATACTTTAAAAGCAAAAAAGTCTCAAGTAAAAAGTAGAAACATAATTAAATAAAGTTTTGCGTTTAAATTAAAGTGAACTTAAAGTTTTATGGAGGGTCGCTGGATTTTAAGTAAGTCCAGCGACCCCTTGCGCACTTCAATTGATGTCAGAAGTTAGATTTCAAGTAAAAATCGTGAGTGACAATTGCGAAATTGTGAAAATCATCAGTGACAATAGCGAAATTGTCGAAATCGTGAGTGACAATTGTGAAATTCTGAAAATCATCAGCGACAATTGCGGAAATCATGAGTAACGATTGCGAAATTATGAAACTCTCAAACGGACAAAAGGAGAATTTTCAAGAAAGTTTCATCGCGAAACAAGTTACCACGAGGAAAGTTCTCGAGCGAGATTCTGTGATAAAAATCAGTCGCTCGAACTTGTAAGCCGGATGATAGAAGCGTGAAAACTGAGGGGCACAGTGCCGAAAATGTTAAGTTCCTCATCCAAGAGGCTGATCAGGATGTCGAGCAACAAATCGCACAAAAAATTGTACAGAGAAATGTTGCCGGAAGTTTTGAATCTTCGGATTAAACGATGATGCAACAGATGGTGGCGCAATAAGTCAACAGACAAGGGAACTAAGCAGTAAAATGGGCCAAAAACGCCCCATTACCCTTAAAAAGTGTTCCTCTTCTTTAGCTAAACCGCTTCGCAATCTTTTCTACCTTTCCTATTCTTCTGGGTACTTTCCCCGTATGTAGAAAGTTGCGAATGTTCAGCCAATTCCCAAGAAAGGAAGCAAAGCGAACCCCGCCAACTACCGCCCTATAGCCATTACTTCAGTGCTTTCGAAAGTAATGGAAACTGCTGTCAATCGCAAAATCGTACAATATCTTGAGGGTAACCATATAATCCATGATCGTCAGTATGGGTTCCGTTCTGGAAGGTCGACGGGAGATCTTTTGGTCTACTTGACAGAACGTTGGAACTCGTGCATACATAATCACGGCGAAGGTCAAGTTCTTGCACTTGACATTGCAAAAGCTTTTGACAGAGTTTGGCACGAATGTCTCGTAGTTAAGCTTAGGGCCATAGGTCTTAATGCTACCCTTGTTCAATGGATTGAGAGTTTTCTTTCTGAACGCACTATACGAGTAGTACTAGATGGCGTTACTTCTTCCTCCTTCCCAATAGATTTGGGCATCCCTCAAGGCTCTGTTTTATCTCCAACTCTTTTCTTAGTTTTCATCAATGACCTTCTGTCATCTACTTTTAATCCAATCCATAGTTTTGCAGATGACAGTACTTTAGATAACACTTATGAATTTAACTCTGCTGCGGAATCAAACAAGCATTCTATTGCTTCCAATCGCAGGGAGTTAATTGGTTCGCTTAACTCAGATCTCAACTTAATCCTGGAATGGGGCAGGAGAAATAGAGTAGAGTTCAACGCTTCCAAAATACAGGCCTGTTATCTATCCCTTAAGCATGATGTTCCAGTACTATCTAACAATGTGGCTTTTGGTGGCACACAACTCTGCACTTCAGATAATTTCACTCTTCTAGGCGTTAAAATTAATGACCACCTGAATTGGGCACAGCATATTTTTGATGTTGCTCTCGACGCCTCTAAGCGTTTAGGTGTTCTTCGAAAGTGCAAAAAATATTTCACGCCGACCGACCTTGCAAACCATCTATAAGGCATACATTAGACCACGTTTAGAGTACAACTCGCATGATTGGGCTGGGGCACCCAAAACACACCTCGCGTTGCTCGATCGTATTCAAAAACATGCGTTCCGACTGATTGGAGACGAGACCATCACGTCTTCTATCGATTCTCTCGAGCATCGCAGAAATGTCGGAGTACTCAGCATGTACTATCGCTACTTCCATGGTAAATGCAATGCGGAACTAAGCACACTCATCCCTCCACTCCATACTTTTCCCCGGGATACTCGTCAAGCTGAACGCGCGCACGAGTACACCGTTAAACTATCTCGTACAGTGAAATTTAGGCAGTCATTCATTTCTCGAACGTCAAGACTTTGGAACACATTACCAGCCAAAGTGTTTCCTAGCAGGTACAGCCTCCAGTGCTTCAAGGGCAATGTCCACCGTCACTTTCGTCTCTCTCCATTTTTTTGTTAGCCTGTTTTTATTAACTTTTCAATTGTTTTTCTTCTTTTGTCCAATACCTACACTGACATAACTGTGCATAGCATTATGGGGTGGCCCCCTAAGTTATGTTCGGTACTATAAAAAAAAAACAAACAAAGTCAAAATCTTAACCAAAAACTCGATCAGCAAAACCAACAGCTGAAGGACAATCTAAGCCAACAAAATCAATAGATAAGGGAAGTAATAGGGCTAGAAAGAAAAGCATCGATAAGCAAATTGAAGAATAGTTAGACGCGAGACTTCTAGAACAGCGAATGGTTCTAGAGCATAAGATCACCGAGAATACTGGATAAATGGAGAGTATCTCCAGTGAAGTATATCGACTGAAAAGGGACTTCGAGATAGTAAAAGCAACTGGAATCATCAAATCCAAGTGTGGTTTATAAAAATCTAAGGTCTCCATTCTTCGATGGTCAAACACAATGGATCATCTACAAAACCAAATTTGAGGCGGCCGCCACTAACGACCATTGGTCGGATCAAGAACGTGCAACGGTCTTAATACTGGGATTACGATGATCTACGGCGGAAACCGTGCAATCCGCAACAGTCGAACAACAAAGCAACTTTCAGTTCCTGGTGCAGACCTTCGATACGGTGAGTATCATATGCGGGAAATTCATAAAACGCAAATTCGCAACCGTGTGCAAAATACTGGCGATGCCCTATAACAGCTTGCACAGGATATTGGAAGGTTGGCGTTATTATCCTTTCCTAGCATGGATCCAACAAACCGAAATGAATCGGCAGTGAACGCATTTATCAACGCTGTGCTGGATAGAGAGCAATACGATTGGCGGACATAAGAAAACACCGCAAGATGCTTTGGTGTACGCTCTTACTTTTGAAGCTGATAAGCAAATTTCGTGCAGAAGCGATCAAGTCCGAGAAATTAACGTGGAGACCGACGAAGCGTCTGTCATAGGGCGGAGTTTGCAAGGCAGAACGAAGGTCGAGGAATTCAACGATGCTGGAATTGCGGACATGCAGGACCTCTAAACGTGAATGTCTCAGAGCTGTGAATGTCTCAGAGCTGTGAATTCACAGCGCCTTATCTGCTAACATTCCGAAAAACGAAAAGAAGTCAACCACAAGGGGCAGAGGTTGACTGGTGGAATCAACGCCCTCAGAACCATCCAGCCGTCTCTCGAATTCATCGCGACATGACTGGCCGAATTGGAAACGTCGAACATTTAAGAAGTGAATTTTTGTTTTTACAGAATGAACTGTGTTGTAGGCAATTCCGGCCTTTATGTGCAATGCACAAACACAGTCATGGAGGGAAGGAATGAGATTGGGAAGGTAGGGGAAGAGGAGTGAGAACGACCATAACGAGTGGAGAAGCTGGTATATTTTTCAGTTGTACTGGCGCCATTGACAAATAAGTGCAGATGTTATGGGGGACTGAATAATAGAAAGCGAACAGAAACCATCTACTGAGTATCTAGGCCTTCTTGAAGTGAAACTGTTTCACTTTTACACCGTTTTGCTCATTTTATGTCGAATAATTTTTTCATCGCCAGTAGCAACTGAAAAATTCGTGCTTAAAAAAATCCCTTCTGGAGTGTGAATCGAACCCACGACCTATTCACTGAGAAGCAAGCACGCTGCCCACTACACCACGGAACTCTCATGCAGTAAAACCAAGCGAAGAGGGTATATTGCTCAGGATGTGTCGCCAAACAAGTGCCGCTGGATGATTGGTGAACCCGGAGGGTCAATGTCGGAACCGTGCAAAAATTGTATCAGAGAAAAGAACTCAATAAGCAGAGCGTAAACAATAAAGATTCACGATGTTGGACAGATAGGGAAATTACTACGCGATTGCTGTAAACGAAGGAGAACATCAATTTCTTATGCAGAATGTGCCTCCAGATCAATTTTGCGAAATGATTGGCGATATCAGGAAAACATGGCTAGGGCAGATGGCAGCCCTAGAGTGGAGCTAGCAAGGCAGAGTTTAATAGCTGGAGCTCCATGATGTTGGGATTACGGACACGCAGGGCGTTTGAGATGTCACTACTGCAATCCGAGAACGTCACCGAAGGATTCTTCGAAATATACTGCTTATCTCGGTACGCAGAACTGAAGACACGGTCATCAACAAGAAAATGATTTGCGGCGGATAGCGGCGGGAACAACGGTTGGGGCAAATGAGCGAAAGTTAAGGGATACTTCACGCAACGTCAACAGAAAGAGTGGCTTGGAAGGGCCATGGTGGAAAAGTAATTTGACTAGAAATGGAAGCTACCTGGCCGCGGAGCGCATCACGCATTGACAACATGTACGAAGCAAATCTTCAAGGTTCCAATAGGGCGATTTGGAACGGCTGTTTAATCATCGATACGACGGGGAAAGATCGCCGAGCCTACAGCGAAATTGCGAAAGACCATGGCAATTTATCAACTCCGCCATAGACGGTCCCAAGCCCGGTTGAGAAAGGAGGAGAGAGTATGGAGTTAACCTGAATGGCCAGTAACACCAGTGCGTCTCAGGAAATAGGCAAAAAGTATGACATAGTTGGACTCTCAGCTGTGAGAACTCCAGCATTTCATATTTAGCTGGAAACTCCCACCCTTTTTCTACTAGAGTGTAATAAATAAGTAGGACCGGTTGTGGGTTGGGCGAGTGCCGACAAGGCATCACCGAAAAAAAACACTGCCCAGCAACCTGAAGAACAGCCTCGGAACGGATGGACTCAACGGCAACGACTCCGCAAACGAAAAATGGACTACTCTATTGGATCTTGGAATGTTCGATCCTTATTTAGGACAGGCGCTCTGAAAGAGTTTCTCGAAGAAGTGGCGAAACACAACATCAACATAACTGCCATCCAAGAAACGAAATGGCTCGGTAACGAAATCATGGACATGAGATCACACACAATCTAACCAAGTGGAAAATTGTCGGGAAGCAGAGAGCTTGGAGTCGCTTTTGTCGTTGACAAAAAATTTAAACAGCAGGTCACGAGCTTCAAACCATTAAGTGAAAGATTGTGTGCAATCCGAATAAAGACTAAATTTTTCAACATTTGGGTGATTAACGTTCACGCACCAACAGAAGACAAGTACGATATAACTAAAGACGAATTTGATGCCACCCTAGAGACAACCTATGATTCACTGCCCTCTACTACTATGGCGCTACAGCCCAAATCGGTCCTTGGCCTCCTGATATTCAGGTTCCTTAACATTTTTTCATTACTTATTATGGAAGGGTTGTTAGCCCTTCGCACAACCCTCTTTCAACGAATTTTTTCATTTTCGTAGAATGAGGTGACCAAGGTATATCCAAGCAGGCAAAGTGCTGGAATTATATATTGCACCGACCGGGATTTGAACTCCCGACCTTCGCATTACAAGACCAACACGCTACCTAATAGGCTACTGTACAGATTCGCATAAGCAAATTTCGATAACATCGGTCGCGTCTGCAATCAGACACCCGGTGAAGAATTTTCTATGATAAAGTTCTTCACATAAAATTCTTCCCACGAAATTTGCTTATGCGAATCTTTTCACCTTGCACTTGTTGCTTTTGTTTTTGCACTTGAATTAATTTTGTAACCATTACGTAAGCGAATTAACTGTATAAATTAGCGACATTTCTAGAAATAAAGTGCAGTCTTATATCCATAACAAGGTATTAAGGTTGTTTAATTTCCAATCCCTTTTTGGCTAACTGGTTAAAGTGCTAGTTTAGCTACTCCTCCTTTACGCGTTCAACTTAGACCAATTGGTTACAAGTGCCACATTGGGCCTAAGTTTTCTCATTATCTATTTCGGTTCATGAGCCGAAATATCAGCTTTAAGCAACATTTTTGGTGACCCCAAACAAACCGCAGCCTATTCTACGAAGCTCAGATAGCATTAGGTTGCAATAAGTCTTGCTACGAACAGCCTTACTACGCATTACACAGGCCGGCAGACTTATAAAATATCCATAGATAACCTATACCACGAAGGTAGCACTCAATACCAGTAGGTTATCCTTCACAAACAAGCATTGCAGTTCAACATACAAGCTGCTTCAAGGAGCGAAAATAAAGCCTATTCTACGAAACTTGTCGCAGGCGCTCTAGATTCAGAGTCTATCCCACGTAGCCCAGCAAGTGATAGGTAGCTCATTCGTTAAAGCATCAACATGGAACCGTTAGCAGCCAAACAGATATCCACAGGTGGTGAAATTAAACAGCTCATCACCAACTTTAAAAAGGATCCGGCCAGTAGGAAGACGCGTTCTTATTACGAAGTAAGGAGGAATCGACTTCAAACGTTCTGGAACCAGTTTCAAACCACCGATGAGGAAATTCAGCTATTGCCAGACATCTCATTCGAACACGAATATTTTGTAAAAGATTTCTTCAAAGGAATCTCACAGCTCGTCGCAGAACACCTCAAAATTTTTGAAGACAACATTGCTGCCTTCGACGGTCAGAATGCTTCCGATCCATCAAACACGGAGCATAAGCCAGAGAGACCAGCTATTGTTCGGCGCCAGCAAGCCATTATGGACGCGCTTGAACGGCTTTTCCTGTCCCTCGAGCACCAAACGGTAGAACAGCCTATCCAGTTCTATCAAGTAAACATCAAAACCTTGGAACAGCTGTGGGACAACGCAACGAAGCTCCACTACGAAATTTTTGAACTCTACAACGATCCGGACGCAGCCGGATACAACGAATCAAAATATATAGAAGTAGAGTCCAGAGTCCAGCATTATCGCGTTGCCTTGATGATGAAGCAACAGCCAACGAACGCATCAAGCACATCGGCTCAACAATCGACAGCAACATCAGACAAATCCAGCGTTAAACTGCCCAGGGTCACCATACCAACTTTCGATGGTGACTACTTGAAATGGCAGCAATTCCACGATATGTTTGAGCAAATTATCAACACGCAGAATATCCCTAGTATCCAGAAAATGTGGTTTCTGAAGGGCAGTGTAGCAGGTGAAGCCGAAAAACTAATTCGACATCTTTCGCCCTCCCAGGAAAACTACCACACTGCCTGGGAGGCCTTAAAGGAAAGATATAACAACACCAGAGTCCTAACCTCAGTTCTCATCCAAAAAATAATTTCACAACCGAGCATCTCAACAACTGGTATCACCGCAACCACGTTCAAGAATTTTTTTGACACAACCAAGGAGAGTCTTTTGGCCATCAAGAATCTTGGCGTTGACACTTCTACATGGGACCCGTTGCTGCTACACCTTTTAATCAAAAAGCTAGATCCAGATAGCCACCTGCTATACGAACAGTCTCTCGAGAACCCTAGAGAACTCCAATCAATAAGCGATTTCCTAAAGTTCTTGGAGAGGCGCTTCCAATCCCTCGAGGCCCTGGGAACCAAGGACAAACAATCTTCCAAGGCCTTTACCGTCACAAAAGGGCATGATACAAAGCCAAAGCACGAAGTCCAGTGCCAGCTATGCAAAGGGGAAATCCATCAACCATACGGATGCAAACAGTTTTTGAAACTATCTCCAGGTAAGCGACTGGAATTCGCGCGAAAGTACAAACTCTGCATAAATTGCTTGAAATCCGGGCATCAAACGAAGGATTGCAAATCACGAAATTGCCTGAAATGCAATAAAAGGCACAATACGCTTCTTCATTTCGAACATCAAAACAATAACACGACAGCTGCAGACAATAATGACAAGGCGAACAGTTCCAATAAAACCCAGGCATCAAACCAAACAGAAGACGCTCTAAGTTTATCATCATCTGCGCCAACGCTTATTCAATGTCATGCTGGGTACCGCAAGGCTAAAGGTGGTAACCAGCGATCATCTAGAGGTTGAGTGCACAGCCATCTTGGATTCAGGGTCCCAGGTGAACTTGGTCACCGAAAGACTTGTACGAAGGCTTGGTATCGTGCCGAAACATGCCAATCTACGCATCGAAGGTATTGGTCAAAAGGCAGCCAATGCTCAGCAGCGGATAAACGTCGAGATTCGATCCAAAATCTCTTCCTTCTCAAGTCGTTTGGAGGCATTTGTGCTTCCTACAATCGTGTCGCCACAGCCAAGCCAATACATTGAGGTCTCATCATGGAACATACCAGCGAGAATAAAATTAGCAGACAAAATGTTCCATTCACCCAAAAAAATCGACTTACTACTTGGTGCAGAATTTTACCACCAATTACTTGTCAGCGGTCAAATCCGTTTGGGTGCAAATCTACCCATACTGCAGAATACAGCTCTCGGCTGGGTAGTCTCCGGCTCGGTCGATCTTCAACACAACACTTCAACCACTTGCGGCGTTTTTACCAGTCAAAGTGAAAAAACTGACGAATTGATCGAACGCTTCTGGAAAATTGACAACATCGATGAAAATGCTCAAGTGCTGAGCACAGCAGATCAACTATGTTTGACTCACTACATCCAAAACACTACGAGAACCCCGGAAGGACGCTTCATCGTCAAACTACCCTTTGCGGACTCTCCGTCAAATCTAGGCGAATCGAGAAATATGGCACTCAACCGGCTAATTGCTCTCGAGCGACGCTTGGCAAAAGACGACAATTTAAGGAAACAATACGTCAACTTCATGCACGAATACGAAGCTCTGGGACATATGTCAAAAATTAAACCCAACCTCTTGCAAGTCAACCATTACGTCATTCCTCACCATTACGTACTAAAACCGGACAGCACCACCACAAAGCTACGTGTCGTTTTCGACGCATCGGCCAAGACATCATCGGGGCTCTCGTTAAATGATATTCTACACGTCGGGCCCATGGTACAAGCCGACCTTTTTACGATCCTTCTACGCTTTCGAATGCCACGTTTCGTTTTCACAACGGATATCGAGAAAATGTACCGGCAAATATTGCTGCACAGCGATGATAGACCCTTTCAAACAATCATTTGGAGGGACGATCCAAAGGAGCAGCCAACATACTACCAGCTAAACACAGTCACTTATGGCACGCGACCCGCGCAGTTTTTAGCGACTAACGCCTTAAAACGAATCGCCACGGACTGCAAGATAAATTATACATTGGCAGCTGCAGCTCTAGAGGACAACTTCTACGTCGACGACGGATTGGGCGGATCTGATTCCCTTCCTGTAGCGATCGAAACACGGCACCAGTTGACCGAGGTGCTCAAACTTTACGGATTCACTCTTCGCAAATGGTGTGCCAACCACCCTAGCTTACTTAACGGTATTCCCGTTGAGCATCAAGAAGTAAACCTTGACTTCGATAATACGGACACAGAGTCAATCAAAACGCTTGGGTTAACGTGGAACCCCAAGAAAGACGAATTCTGTGTAAAGCCAAACCAAAACACACACCAAATAATCACCAAAAGGACAATCAACTCCGATCTCGCTCGAATTTTTGATCCATTGGGAATACTGGGACCAGTAGTCGTTACTGCCAAAATATTTGTTCAACAATTATGGCAACAGAAAATTTCATGGGACGAGCCTCTTTCGGAGGAATTGCAGCGAAGCTGGAACAATTTTCGAAACGACTTGAACGTTCTAAAGGACGTCTCTTTCCCCCGGCATGTTTTCGCCCTGCAGAAATCAAAATCAACGGAAATTCATGCCTTTGCTGATGCCTCAGAAAAGGCATACGGGGCAGCGGTTTACATTCGCTCCATCACCGAAGACGGGAAAATCATCGTGAGGCTACTCTGCGCTAAGTCTCGCGTGGCACCGCTCCAGAAGCAAACATTGCCCCGATTAGAATTGTGTGCTGCTATGTTATCATCCCAGCTCACTTTCAGAGTAAAAAGGGATCTTCGGTTGGAAGACAAGGTCACGAATTACTGGTCTGACTCCGAAATCGTACTTCACTGGATAAATTCTACGTCATCAAACTTTCAAACTTTCGTTGCTAATCGAGTCGCGAAAATTCAAGAATTATCCTTGCCTAGTCAATGGCGACATGTATCTTCCCGAGACAACCCTGCAGACTGTTTATCCCGAGGACTGCAACCGAAGAAATTAGCAACATGGAACATTTGGTTCTACGGTCCGATGTTTTTGCATGGAAAGGAGTCACTCTGGCCTAAACCCTTCTTCACAAATACCACCATTGAGCCTTTTCATGATGTCGAAAGAAAAAGGTCCAAGCAGCCCGTCGTTTCTGCTTCAGGTAGTTGTGTGGAAGATATGATATATAAAATACAGCATGGAAATTCCTTCCTATCACTCCAACGTATCGCTGCATACATCATACGATTCGCAACAAACACGAGGAAATCAAATGACCAGCGTCCAAGCAGCATAGCATTGGCTCCACAAGAGTTAGACGATGCACTCCTACTCATCATCAAAACTATTCAAGCAGCTGATTTCAAGGAAGACATACAACAGTTGAAAAAAACATAATTCAGTTAAAAAGACGAGCACTCTCAGCGGATTATCACCTTTCATCGACGAACGAGGAATAATACGCGTTGGAGGCCGACTAACAGAATCAACTATACCCTACGACGCAAAACATCCCATGCTACTACCTTACAACGACCCCTTAGCAAAACTGCTCATGATAAGGATCCACCAAGATAATTTACATTGTGGACCGCAAGCTCTACTATCAACCACCCGCCAGAGGTTCTGGCCAATAAAAGGGAAGTCCATGGCGAGATCCATTGTTCAGCATTGCATTCGCTGCAGCAAGCTTCGGCCCAAATTCATGGAGAGCGTAATGGGAAATCTACCCGCAACCAGGATCACGCCATCCAGACCATTCATCAACACTGGAGTTGACTACTGTGGACCCTTCTGGGTACATTTTAAGGTTCGAGGAAAGAAACCGCAAAAGACTTATCTGGCAATTTTTTGTTGCTTCGCCACCAAGGCAGTACACCTCGAACTCGTCACAGATCTTACAACGGAAGCCTTCATCGGTTGTCTTAAGCGATTTATTGGTCGAAGAGGACATTGCCGCAACCTTTACTGCGACAACGCTACAAACTTTGTGGGAGCAAGAAACCAGCTTCCAGAGGTCAACACCACCGTTTTCTCTGCGAACGCCCAAGATGACATCTCTCGCGCATGCAGCAGTCGAGGAATTCAATTCAACTTCATTCCTCCCAGAGCTCCTCATTTCGGAGGACTTTGGGAGGCAGCAGTCAAGTCGGCCAAACACTTACTATTAAGGAGCGTAGCAACCGCATCGCTTACATATGAAGAACTCGAAACAGTAATCATCGAAATCGAAGCTATCCTCAACTCACGGCCGATCTCTGCATTGTCAAACGATCCATCAGACTTAACCGCATTAACGCCGGGGCATTTCCTCATCGGCGAGCCACTTACGGCACAAATCGACGTGCAAGCCGGCTCATCCAAAGCAAGTCTGCTAACAAGATGGAAGCTTGTAGCCCATCTTAAACACGAATTTTGGGCAAGATGGTCAAAAGAATATCTCCATGAGCTGCAATATAAACAAAAATGGACGCATCAAAAATCAAATCCGGAACCCGGAATGCTAGTAGTAATAAAGGATGATAATCTTCCCATCATGCAATGGCCATTAGGGAGAATCGTCACCACGTATCCAGGACGAGACGGTGCAGTTCGAGTGGTAGATGTCAAAACAGCGAACGGAATCTGGAAACGACCAATTCATCGATTGGCTCCCTTACCTATCGAAGACGCAATTCCATGTCGAACTGAAACCGGCGACAGCCTCAACGAGTCATCATCGAAAACCCAACTGCCACGAAGCCGTGCAAGACCCAATGACGACAATGAGGAAGAAAGCGATAATCCCGAAACTCCTCGAAAGCGATGCTGTCTGCCAAGCATGCCACTCCTGCTCATCGCCTTGCTACTGTTACCACTTTGTATTGCAAGCCCGATCAACATGTCGAAATCGGAGAATAGCGTAGGATTAAACCCCGAAACTACCGACAGTCCAGTTCATGTCACAAAATTTGGACCAGCACCAGGAATCCACTTCGAGGGGATCGGGGTGGTGAAACTAGCCACCACTGATTGGAAACTGGTCGTTTTCTACGATTTGAACCCTTTGCGCGACCAAATTAACATTTTTAATAATGGAACGTCGTCCTTGCAGCGAATATGCGACTCCATACAAGACGGGCTCATGTGCAGATCACTAACAAAACAAATCCAGCACATTCAAGCCGAGTTGTTTATAGACGATATGCTCCTCTCCTCTCGTCGTGTGAAAAGAGGCGCCCTCAACCTGGTTGGCAACGTCGCGCACTCCTTATTCGGTGTTCTCGACTCCGACTACGAGGAGCAAATGTCAAAAACAATAGATAGTGTAAAGAAAAACGAAGACCATCTCTTAAACCTGCTCAAGAATCAAACATCGTTCCTGGATTCTACACTGAACATAATAAAGCACGACCAACTAAACATCAGGGACAAATTCGATCAATTCGACGATCAAATTAAGCAAATCGAAAATACCGTCAAGGTCAATGGCGACGCCACTCACCAATTGCACATAGTTCAAACATTCTTGGCCTTATCACTACAAATGAGCCTGCTCGCGTCCGATATACTACGAATACAATCATCGTTTTTGGATGTTCTCATCAACACTCACCACGGAAAAATCAGTCCCTTCCTGCTATCACCTGAACAATTCCAGAAGGAGGCTCTAAAAATCAGAGCACATCTACCACCGCTTCTTCAATTACCCGTCGACCAAGATAATCTTCTATCATTATACAAGCTAGCAACGGTGAAGGGAGCGTTAACAGCCTCATATCTGATGTTCAACATCGAATTACCTCTCATTCAACGAGAAAGATTTGAGCTATACAACCTGGTCCCGGTTCCCGCTGAAGTGAACAAAACGCTAGTTAAGATCGAGGCATCAACACCATTACTAGCACTCAACCTGCATCGAGACGAATTCTTTCCTATAGATCAAGACCAACTGCATACCTGTTCGAAAATCAAGGAAGACGAATTTCTTTGCCCTGACATTAGATCCGTCTACAGCCAAGGATCAGGAATGCTTGAATGCGAATTAGGTCTATTTAACAACGAAGACAGCACGCATTGCAGAATCTCCGAAATATCTAAGAATTCCGTATGGTTGCAGCTTAAACGTCAAAACGAATGGGTCTTTGCACTAAAATCACCAGTTCGTCTAAATGCTGTTTGCGACACAAGGACCCGCTCAATAGTATTACAGGGATCCGGCCTACTGAGAATAAATAGCGATTGCACATTAAAATCAAAAACGATCAGTATACAAGGCCAACCCGACGTCGTCAGCAATACGTGGGCATCATACACAAGCTTCATCGACCTGCCCGGTACCAACGAAACGCTCTGGTCAAGGTCAACTTCACTACCCGTCATCAATAAAAACGACAGACATAACGTATCCAAATACAGCACGCAGATTGAGGAACTCTCCGAACTTCATCATCAGTTAACCAATCAGCAGATCCTCTCACTTCCCGATAGGCTAGAAAATCGTACACTGCATCATCACCTAACTGGGTATACGGCTCTAACCTTATCGGGATTGATCGCAACCTGTTGGATAATCTGGCAAATTAAGAAGCGATTTTCCAGCCCCTCAACGGCAACTTCACGGCAACCAGAACCACAATCCAGACGCTGCAGCTCTACATCTTTCGAAGCGCGCAGGCAACAGCCTCATCATTCACGCCAAGAAGATTTCAGCATAACAGTGTAATTTCGAATCATACTTAAATTCTCCAATTTTGCAATTTCCAATTCACTTCACTAATTTGTTGATATTCACATATCAACGCGGGGAGAATGTACAGATTCGCATAAGCAAATTTCGATAACATCGGTCGCGTCTGCAATCAGACACCCGGTGAAGAATTTTCTATGATAAAGTTCTTCACATAAAATTCTTCCCACGAAATTTGCTTATGCGAATCTTTTCACCTTGCACTTGTTGCTTTTGTTTTTGCACTTGAATTAATTTTGTAAACATTACGTAAGCGAATTAACTGTATAAATTAGCGACATTTCTAGAAATAAAGTGCAGTCTTATATCCATAACAAGGTATTAAGGTTGTTTAATTTCCAATCCCTTTTTGGCTAACTGGTTAAAGTGCTAGTTTAGCTACTCCTCCTTTACGCGTTCAACTTAGACCAATTGGTTACAAGTGCCACATTGGGCCTAAGTTTTCTCATTATCTATTTCGGTTCATGAGCCGAAATATCAGCTTTAAGCAACAGCTACACTCTAGCTTCCTATTCACTGCCCTCGAATGGCCTAAAAATTGTCTTAGGGGATTTTAATGCAAAAGTCGGAAAGGAGGAGGCTTATAGAGGAACAACAGGAGGGCACAGTCTACATGACATAACTAACGACAATGGCAAACGTCTTATTGATTTCGCAAGCAGCAAAAATATCATTGTAAGCTCTACGTGCTTCCCACATCGCGATATTCACAAACGAACGTTGGCATCACCAGATGGTCACACCTTCAACCAAATAGACCACGTTCTAATTGATAAAAGGGGAGCTTCCAGCATACTTGATGTACGAACCCTCCGCGGTGCAAATTGACGAAACGGTAACGGAGGCTTACATGTCAGCATGTGATAAACACCTGACACCAATATATGAAAACATTCAAAATATGCCAGTGGAGAATGTGTGGATGAACGGCATCAAATCCTCCGCAGAAGAGGTGTTAGGATATCAAGCAAGGCGAAAAAATAATGATTGGTTCGACCAAAAATGCCGCGATGCAAAAGATAGAAAGAACGAGGCTTACAAAATTTTTACTGAATGACCAACACGAGCCAAAAAAGATATGACGAGCCTAGGTGATATGCGAAAAAGATCTGCAGGCAAAAACAAATGAAATACATACCATAATGACAAGATACAAAAAATGAACGACGATATGAGACAAAATAGAACGCGGGACGCATACGCAATAGTAAAAGACTTAAAAAGGGATATAAACCAAAAACCAGTCTCTGCAAAGACGCAGAGGGCAACATAATCAGCGACACACTAGAAATCAAAAGGAAATGGGCTTCCTAATTTCTTCTCAATCCCACCACATTAGCACCTATCACGACAGACAACATTTCAATTGAGGCCTCAACTGATGAAGAAGAGGTATATTACTGTTGTGTACGTCCTTTAAAATACTGAGCAAAATAATTGAACGTTGTCTTAAGCCCTATACTAATCAAATAATTGGCGAATACCAAGGTGGATTCAGGACCGGACGGACGGTCTACAACAGACCAGTCGGTGAAACAAGTGCTTGAGAAATGCTGGGAATATAACACAGACGTGCACCAAATCTTCATAAATTTTAAACAAGCATACGACAATATCGAACGTACTTTACCAAATCATGCTTGACTGTGAAATTCCCCCAAAACTAGTCCGACTAACAAGACTCACAATGACGAACACTAAATCCCAAGTGAGAATACAAACCAATTCCACAACCAGTTTTCGAACGGGATATGGTTTAAAGCAGGGATTTGGTCTAGCCCCATGCTTTTCAACTTGGACTAGAGTTATGTCGTCCGAAAAATCCCAGTCGACACCAACGGGACACTACTATTCAAGTCCACCCAACTAGTAGCATACACTGACGACATTAGTATCCTAGCAAGATCCTTCCCTAGTGCTAAGGAGGTATTTGTCAATCTTGACTCCGTCGCAAAAGAAGTCGGGTTGCGCATTAACGAAAGTAAACAAAAGTAATGACGCAAACAAGATGGAAAATGCCAATCAGACAAAACATAACAATTGCGGAATATAATTTGGAGAGTGTGGGCAACTTCATATATCTGGGGGCTAATCTAGCAAAGGACGGTAATGAAACAGACGAAATCAAACAACGGATAATACTAGCAAATAAGACGTATTATTCGGTACTTCCAATAATGAAATTCAAGAAAGTGCACAGGAACAATAAGCTTCCGATATATAAAACTATTGTACGACCTGTGCTCTGTTATGGCAGCGAGACGTGGACATTAACGCGAACTTCCGGAAAAGCAGTTAACGCATTTGAAAGAAAGGTTCTCCGAAGAAGGAAGGAACGGAATGGCGAATAAGATACAACCATGAGTTGTATCAACTCTACAACGAGCCAGAAGCTTCGACGTTCATCAAGCTACGTAAACTGCAGTGGGCTGGCCATGTAAAGCAAATGGAAGACAGAAGAATCTCCAAACGTGCTCTTAAAGGAAAAGCGAGTGGTAACCGGCCAGTAGGCAAACCACGCAAGCGATGGGAAGACTCGATTGATGAAGACAGCAAAGCCATTTTAAAAATTGGCAGCTGGCGGACGCGGTCTTTGGATCGAGACGATCGAGGCGACGACTTCAGGAGGCCAGGGCCCGATTTGGGCTGTCACGCCATTGATTATGGCAATTTATCACCGGAGCGGATAGGACGAACTACGGTTTTGAAAAGTTAGACAGCAACAGTTATAATCGAGAAGGACTTAGTGGGGCTCAATATAAAAGCAGAGATGTGATAGGATCTAGCTCAAATTTCAGCATAGTGTTGCGTAAACTTTAGTTTATTGTCAAATATAACTCCAAGGTCAAGGCTGTTGTCCTAGGATATACGGGATATACGCCGTATACCCTCTGTTCATTGTCTAGAAAAAGCGTATACCCTCTGGTAGTTGAGCTGTATACGCTGGTATACGTTGTTATATACGTGATATATCCTGTGTTTTTCTGTTTAAGTATCATTGTATTATTCGCATCAAAAAATTCGACTCCAAAGTTCTAAAAATAGCGCTTTTTCTGGTACTTCACACGCTGGATAGTGATGAAATATGAATTCATGTGTTGGGATAATAGGCTGTCAGTTCACTTACTGTTTATACGATATTTTTAGTTCGCGATTGATCTTTAACTCAGGATCTAGATAGCGAATGAACTTTAAATTTCAATCACTGTTTATATCATGTTTTACTTTGCGATTGGAATTTCACTCGTGAAGTTTGGTATCCGTATAAACATACAATCCGTTTCATATTTATAACCCACCTAGTAATTTGAAATTATTTTCGCCTTAAAATAATTTTGCCCCAAATTAAATAGGGTATAGCCTAGTACTAGTACACATTGCCTGCTTGGATATACCTTGGTTACCATAATCTAAGAAAATAAAAAATTCGTAGAAAGAGGGTTGTGCGAAGGGCTAACAACCCTTCCACAATAAGTAATGAAAAATGTTAAGGAACCTGAATATCAGGAGGCCAAGGTCCGATTTGGGCTGTAGCGCCATTGTAAAAGAAGAAATTAAATACAACGAAAGATTGAGAAACTCTGTGCAATGATTTTTCTGTAAATCATTTCTCATTACCGTTCTTTTTGCTGCAGTTCTTGGAAATTCGTCATTTTTGTGCGTTTCATATTCATAACCCACATGGTGATTAGTGCAGTTACAAATCGACACACTGAATCAGTTTAGTTGTTGTTTACAAGAGGGTTTCGTAATAATCTTATTATTTAAAATGTCTCGTGGTGTGCCTTTAAATGATGTCGAAAAAGTGAAATTTTAGCGTACAAAGATGATGGTTTGAACATAAGTGAAATTTCGAGAAAAATTGCTCGCAGTCACCGTGTAATTTGAAACTTTTTAAAAGATCCGGAGTTATATGGGAAAACGAAGCGAAAGGGAAGAAAAAGAAAATTGTCTCCGCGGGGAGAGAGGAAAATTGTACGTACAGCAAACGATTCGACACTAAGTTGCAATAAATTGGCAGCTCTTGCCCCAACAAAGGTTTCAAGAACAACGGTTTGGAGAACGATTCAACGTAATCCTAACATTCCTAGAGGTAAAATGAAGAGTGCTCCACAGATCGCCTTAAGAAAGCTCGAATGGAATTCTCAGAAAACCACATGGCTACAGATTGGTCTTCTGTAAGACATACTGGCTTTCGTACTTCATTGTTTAAGCACAAGATTTCATTTTCAGGTGATATTTTCTGATGAAAACAAATTAAACTTAGATGGACCCGACGAATTTAATTCTTACTGGCGCGATCTGAGGAAGGAACCTCTCTATTTCTCGAAGAGCAATTTTGGTGGCGGTTCTGTGATGTTATGATATACAATTTATTTCATCGCGGATGAACAGTAGAGATCACATCCAAGTAGTCGAAAACAGTTTGCTGCCATTTCTGGCAGAACATGGCGAAAAAAACTGGATCTTCCAACAAGATAATGCCAGAATTCATACCAGTCGTGAAACAATGGGTTTGATGGAGACAAATTCCATTAGGGTGATGGACTGGCCGGTATGTTTTCCCGATCTGAATCCCATTGAAAACATTTGGGGAGCTCTTGTCAGACGGGTATATGCTGAAAATCGCCAGTATGAATCATTGGCGGAATTAAAAGCTGCAATCCTTGATGAATGGCAGAAACTTGACCCTGAAATGTTAAATAAATTAATCCAATCGATGAAAACAAGGATTTTTGAAGTCATAAAATCCAAAGGAGGCCCTATTAATTATTAAGTTTTTGTATAAAATTTTTTATTTAAAATTTATATGAAATAAACACTTTATTTTGTTGGAAACTTCAACTGGGTTATACATATATATGAAATGAGCAAAAAACGTATAATAGCTGGAACTGTTGCAAAAATAACGAATCCTTGCAATAATTTCCCTACAAATGATTTCAGCTCCAGGCTTTCTACTTTTAGCAATCAAATACAAAAGCATAATAATTGAGTGGAAATAACCTAAAATTTCTACGTGGGTTATAAATATGAAACGGAGTGTACCGGATGCACCCCCTCCAGTTTTCAGATCTGCAACCTGCGTCGACTAAGTCCTCCCATCGCTTTCATGGCTTCTCCTGCGGTCGGTTGCCTTGAGCTTTGCCCTTGAGCACTCGTCTTGGGATTCGTTCCTCGTGCATATTCGCTCCACGTGATCACGATAGATGCTGGGGGATCGTCAAATAGTTGATACAGCTCATGGTTGTATTGAATTCGCCAATCATCTCCTTTCTTTAATTGCTCCGTACACTTTCCGAAGAATTTTTCACTGAAACGTATCTATTAACTTCTCCGAAACCCGCGTCAAGGTCCACGTTTCGCACCCATATAGAAGCAGGACTAATTAATATCTTGTAGATGCGTAGTTTACTGTTTCGATAGACGTTCCTTGATTTCAATGTGGGAAGAACCGCATAAAATGCTTTGTTAGCTGTCGCGATTCTTCTTTGAATTCCATGTCGCTCAATGCCGTCCTTTTTGAGAAGGGCTTCTACCTTCATCCACCTGCTCGAAGTTGTATTCGCCCATGTTCTGCATCTCTGGGACAGTCCTTCGGGTCTGGGTCATATATTTAGTCTTTGCTTCATTTACAATGAGCCCTACTTCACCCGCTGCCGACTCCAACTCCTGGAATACCTCCTTAACGCAGAGTATTGAGCGTAGCATAATATCCACGTGGTCTGCGTACTCCACCAACTGTGCGGATTTTACGAATAGCGTACCTCTGGTGTCCACTAAGGTTCCATCATGGCTTTTATTAACCGAACTAGTTTCGGTGGGACACCTAGTTCAATCGTTAGTCTGTACAGAGCAGGTCCACACTACCGTATGCTTGACAAAAATCGATGAACAGTTGGTGCACATTAATGTCATATTCCCAGCATTTTGCTAGCACCTGTTTTACTGAGAATAACTGGTACGTTGTATCGTCCGGATCTGAAGCCACCTTGATATTCTCCGATGATGTTGTTAGCGTATTCATTGAGTCTTCGTTCGATAATTTTCGTTAAAATTTTGTATCACGTACACAATAGTAAAATTCCTCTGTAATTTTCGCAACGCAGACGATCACCCTTTTTGTAAACCGGACATATAATGCTTTTCCGCCAGCCGTCGAGTAATCTCGACTCCGCCGCAAAAGAAGTCGGGTTGCGCATTAACGAAAGCAAAACAAAATTAATGACGCAAACTAGAAGAACGCCTATCAGACAAAACATTACAATTGCGGAATACAATTTGGAGTGTGGACAACTTCATATATCTGGGGGCTAATCTAGCAAAGGACGGTAATGAAACAGACGAAATCAAACGACGGATAATACTAGCAAATAAGACGTATTATTCGGTACTTCCAATAATGAAATCCAAGAAAGTGCACAGGAACAATAAGCTGCGGATTTATAAAACTATTATACGACCTGTGCTCTGTTATGGCAGCGAGACTAGGACATTAACGCGAACTTCCGAAAAAGCAGTTAACGAATTCGAAAGAAATGTCCTCCGAAGAATTTTGGGACCTGTGAAGTACCAACTCTACGACGAGGCAGAAGCTTCAACGTTCATCAAGCTATGTAAACTGCAATGGGCTGACCATGTAGAGCGAATGGAAAAAAGAATTCCCAAACGTGCTTTTAAAGGCAAAGCGAATGGTAACCGGCGAATAAGCAAACCACTCGGTTGATGAAGACAGCAAAGCCATTTTAAAAATTAGCAGCTGGAAGACGCGGTTATTGGATCGAGACGATTGGAGGCGACGACTTCAGGCCAGGGCATGATTTGGGTTGTCGCGCATTTGACGATGATTATGACGTTCCTATACAGTAACTCTAGTATACAGTAACTCTAATCTAATCACCATTTGGTAAATACCAAGTTCCGATGTCGAATAGCAAACCGAGGACACTCAAAAACACAACAGATGATGTTGACTTATTCTGTTCTTCTCGTACTTTGCTGGGCATTTACAAATTATCGAACAGTTGAACTTTGGTTCTTTGCACATAGTTTATAGTGCTTTCAATAAATCAATATTCTAACTAGTGATTATAGTTGACCTAATTAATTGTTATTTTGCATTCAGTTTTGTAAATTCTCTACAAAAGCTCACACAAGCATAGCTTGTTAGCAAATAAATAATTTTAGTTTTATTTTTGCTTTATTAATAGTATGCGTTTTTAGTACATAGCAACAAATTATCTACGCAACAACCCATGCCCCCGAAAATTACCTGTTGGCGAATTGCTCGGATGTTGAATATTGCTCCATTGTTGCTGCAACTTCTGGAAGTACAATTTCACTCGATCGTTGTATTCCTGTGGCTCTAAATTATGCGAATCCATCGCTGCAACATCGATTATATTTCTGAAAATTTCTCAGTACTATTCATTCAAATCCGCAAAACTTTCAGGTATAACTTACGTGGCTGTATTCTGAACAATCCGATTCAGGGCCGTTTGTTCGTCCTTTTTCGGCAGCGATTGTGAGTATTCATTGCTAAAACTGTCGGAATTGGTGCGCCGCAATGCCGGACTATTGCTGACCGGATCAGCCAATAAATGCGTTCGTTCGTGCGGTTCATTTCCCTAGAAAGGTTCACCCGCGCGAATATCGGGGTTAATTTAGCTATAAATTCAAGGTGAGTGATATTACCTGCCCGCTCAAATCCTCCGAGCAATTCAAACAACTGCAAAAACTCGCCAGGCAATTCAAAGTGGAACGCACGTACTCCATGATTGTGGGTGTTTATTAGTTTTCTTGGTGGATTTTTTCTTTTTTCTTTTCTACTTTGTATTTCGTCGCAATTTCTGATTAGCACAACATTTCCATTCAACGGAGATAGCAAAAAAATTATTTTAATCTGGCGGCTTATCTGTCACGAAAAACAATGACAAAAACAACAGCTGATTCGATGACAGTAGAATAGTTGGTTAACGGGAAAAGTTCGTGTTTATTTGACCGTTTGGCAGTTGCATTTCAAAAATTTGTGAGAATTTTAGAAGAAATTCTAAACTAAAATCAGCAGCGAGTAGATGCCTTATTTGATATCTAATAGAGCGTTCAAAACACGCCATGCGATCCAACCAAACCATGGAAAATTATCCAATCACTACATCTGTGTTGTTTTCAGTGACTTGCAGCCATTGTCACTTGCAGCCATTTCACTTGGACTTTTTGGGAGCATTGTAAATATTCCTTCGTGTTTCGTCAAAGCCCTCTAAAGTTGAAAGCCATGTAAGTCAATTCAACAACAAGTTGGAGTCATAACAAAAATGACAGTTCCATACAAATTCGCGCGCTTTTGTATAAAGCAGATACGGCGGGCTTCGTAAGATTCGCGTTTATTCTTAAATGCAGTATTAAAGATAGTTCAGCTTTCCAAGGCACTTTATTAGTAGAGCTGGGCGTGTAATTATTACACGTTGATATCAGTTCAATAGATTTTAATTGAAAAAAGTGTGATCAAAGTCTAATCTCGGTTTCTCCAATCGAAAACAATCTGACACTCATATTGTGCAGAGTTCCCGTTGCTGGTCTGAAATTAAAGAGAAGTAATTTTTATTGTGTTCGCAGCTATTTCTGAAAAGTCCCCACTTTGTCTACCACCTCCCATACAAACTGCACTATTCAACTTTTGGAGGTTACATTTTGTATAAAACATTTTTAAAGCTACTCTAGCATGATATAAAAAAAATAGTTCAGTGCTGTCACCCCTTCCACCACTCCCCATACAAAATTTTTTACCATCACAAAAATTTTTTTTTTCTACTTCATCTAGGGTAAAGATACTCGATACACACTAACACTTCTGTCCTAATCGAGTTTGGACATGGGGTGTACCCCGATTGCGCGGGAAATTTCGTCCGAAATTTGAATTTTCTCAATTCTTTTTCTTTTATCAAGTAAACACAATCAAATTGAATTGTTATTTATGAAAGTCATATTCATTTTCGGTTTTAATGAGAATTCCATTCAAAAACTTGTAGTTTAACGCAAGTTTTCGCTCGTATCCGTAAATTTGAAATCGGCCAAACTCAAGTTTGGCCGAATTTCGTATTTCTTATGTTGCCTTCTTGTGCTTCTAAACGCAGTCTTAACTGTTGGTATAAGGGCATTGTCCAAACTCTATTAGGACAGACGTGTTAGTGTGTATCGAGTATCTCTAATCTAGGGTAGAGCTACTGTATAGTAGAGTCACTCCATGGAAGAAGGAGACACTGTATCAGAGTGTGTCAGAATTGTCACAATCGACACCTGCGAATTCACCATCTCCAATTCACCATTCGTCAAGTTGTGAGTTTAGTGGTTCTTTTGCCAATTTCATCCACCCTTAAATAAATTGTTCCTTCAAAATTTTTGTTTATGACTTTTTTACTTAACTAGTATTATTTTTTTATATTTCGTTCCAAATATCGGACTTCACCTTTGCCAAACTGTGGTGAAGCTTCTTTTGTGTCCCATGGAGTAACTATACTGTGTAGGAACGCGTCCTTTTCTGTTGATGTCGAGTTTGGACACGTAACTGTGCTGCCACTCGTCTATTTTCAAAAAGATAACGAGTGACATCTCGTACTAAAAAGATAAAAGATTGCTTTTTTCACTAAAATGTAGTTAAAACGTAATTCTTAGGATTTTCAATTAATACTTCGCTTAAATTTTCAACGAAAAGGAGAATCGATCGCAGAAAATATTGTAAGATACTTGGCATAAGATCTTCGAGTTGAAAATTTCCCGCTCTGTACTGCAATCTTGTGTTCAAACTCTATTAAGTGAGGATCTGTTTATTTTTACAGAATGACCTGTGTTATAGGCAATTTCGGCCTTTATGTGCAAAGCACAAACACAGTCATGGAGGGAAGGAATGGGATTGGGAAGGTTGGGGAAGGGGAGTGAGAATGACCGTAGCGAGTGGAGAAGCTGGTATATTGCTCAGTTGTACTGGCTGCTTACTGACAAATATTTGCAGATGTTATGGGGGACTGAATGATAGAAAGTGAACAGAAACCATCTACTGAGTATCTAGGCCTTCTTGAAGTGGAACTGTTTCACTTTTACACCATTTCCCCATTTTATTGCGAATAATTTTTTTCTGTTATTATACATTAACTTAGAGTTACTATATGAAGAATCAAGAGGAAGGCACTTGAAAGAGTTAGGTCAACCTGTTAGATTTGGCGGTTTTTATTGTCATATGTATGCGTGCAACGTGTCCGCGTATCTTTTTAGTGGTTTTATTCCGCAAATATCTTTTATTTGCAAAACTTTTAAGTGATGAAAATTCAATTTGGTGGATTTCACGTACTAATGAACGGCTTGCAATCAAATTTGTTTATTTATCACATGCTGGAAAATAGGTGGGCGCTTTTTCAAATTTAACGGAAAACCTGGTTATTTGAGACAAAAGGCGAATTGAAAAAATTTCTTTGGGTCAAAATTGAGACAAAGGGCGAATTGAAAAAATTTCGAAGACATAGGTAAACTATTTTCAAAAAATCCCGAAAAAACAACCTTTCCACCATGGTGTTCACACGAAATTAATCCACTTTATTTTATCTCCCGATCTGCTACCCGTTTCAGAATGTCGCACATTACGTCGCGATCTTCTTTTGCCCATCTTTCTACTTGTTTCTTCTCGAAAACGAATATGATAGGACATATCCTGGTTTGTGGTTTTCTTGTAGCCTTTATAGATTTTCCAGAGTGAGTGGGGGCGTTCAGCAGCTGACGAAAATACGCCATCCACAAATTACCATGCAGCATCCGCTGGAGTCGAGAAAGTCGTTTCGAGCCTTTCGAATATCCTGAGCATTTGCAACGCTAACAACAATAGCTCGGCGCGACCGAAGAAATTGCGCAATTTCAAATTGTATGATGTCGAAATCAAAAAGGCTTTGCTACAGCTGGCGGAGGGATTGCGGTTTCTGCATGCCGACATGAAGCTGGTCCATCGGAATCTCTGCCCGGAATCGATCATTATCAACAAGCAGCTGGAAGCTGTTCGGATTCGATTTCTCGATCGTTGGCAAGCCGAATGAGTACGGTGTGGAGTGGTATGTGTGTAGGGATGGCAAAATATGCTTTTTTCCAATCGCAGTGATCCACTACGATTGCTCTTTTTCAATATCTGTGAAAAAGAGCAGCTCTTCCAATAGCAGTGATTTTTCCACCTCCCATACTAGTGCGCAATTAAAAAAAAAAGACAAAATAGTAATTTTCTGCGAAATCCTGCATCTAATAATCAGGCAGACCCTCTCAGTACCACCAGCTCAGTGCGCATAGTGAACACTTCCCCCATTTCCCCCTGGGAATGAAAAGGTTTTCTTTTACTATTATCCAATGTACGAAAAAACGATCGAGCGTAATCGAGTCAGGATGGCAAAAATGTCAATCGCATTTCATATACACAAGTCAAATAAAAAAAACACCCGGTCATCGATCGCATCGCATATATACAAGCCAAATAAAAGAAAACACCCTGTCATAGAAAACCAAACCAAAAGGGTCTACTATTACTACTTTTTTCACACATTACCTCACACAAGCAACTTCATCATGAAAAACGTAAAGCTCTTATCGACACGGTGGACTGCAACATAAATTGGCGAAACTTGCAATAACCGCAACATGTCCTACCAACCGACCAGATCGAAACTCAGAACAAAATCCGCCAAAAAAAACTCTAGCAAAGCGCATCTTTGACCACTTCGGACGTTCCACACCTCACCTATCAGATCAGATCCCACCAATCAAAATATCGCTAAACAAATCCCTTATCATCGGACGTTCCACATCTCACCTATCAGATCAGATCCCACAGATCAAAATATCGCTAAACAAATTCCTTATCAAATCGCAATCGTTTCATCTACATAGCTCCAATTTATTCATTCATTAGTCTAAAGCAACATCACTGAGAGCAGACACTGCTCGTGCTCTCAGTGTCAATATCAATCACCGTGGCGTAGTGGTCAGCGTGCTTGCTTCTCAGTCAATAGGTCGTGGGTTCGATTCCCACTCCAGACGGAATTTTTTTAAGCGCAAATTTTTCAGTTGCTACGGGTGATAAAAAATTATTCGCAATAAAATGGGGAAACGGTGTAAAAGTGAAACAGTTCCACTTCAAGAAGGCCTAGATACTCAGTAGATGGTTTCTGTTCATTTTCTATCATTCAGTCCCCCATAACATCTGCAAATATTTCTCAGTAAGCAGCCAGCACAACTGAGCAATATACCAGCTTCTCCACTCGCTACGGTCGTTCTCACTCCCCTTCCCCAACCTTCCCAATCCCATTCCTTCCCTCCATGACTGTGTTTGTGCATTGCACATAAAGGCCGAAATTGCCTATAACACAGGTCATTCTGTAAAAAAAAAAAAAAAGGTTTGGGATAGCTTATATGATTGGTAGTCTTTAATATCACAGAGCTGATATATCGCTGATCGCAAGCGATATAACAGCAACGAAAGAGCAATCGAGAGCAATCGGAATAACAACGTTCAAGCGATATAACAGCAACGAAAGAGCAATCGAGAGCAATCGGAATAATAACGTTCAAGCGATATAACAGCAACGAAAGAGCAATCGAGAGCAATCGGAATAACAACGTTCAAGCGATATAACAGCAACGAAAGAGCAATCGAGAGCAATTGGAATAACGACGTTCAAGCTCTTTCTTCGCGCGATTGATATTTAGCGGTGGGACTTGGGTAAAATTCGACTTCCATGGGTTTCGGGATCTGATAAGAGCTTTACGTTGTTCATTGTGTAGGTAGTGTCGTGTAAAAAAAGAAAACAAAAGACCCTTTCGTTTTGGTTTTCTATGACCGGTGGTTTTTTTTTTTGTTATTTGGCTTGTACTTGTATTTATGCGATGCGGTTGTATATATGCCATGCGATCGATGACTGGGTGGTGTTTTTTTTATTTGGCTTGTGTATATGAACTGCGATTGACTTTTTTGCCATCCTGACTCGATTGCGCTCGATCGTTTTTTCGTACATTGTATAGTAAAAGAAAACCTTTTCATTCCCAGGGGGAAATGGGGGAAGTGTTCACTATGCTGAGCTATAAGATTGAGTCTTGCCTGATTGATAGATGTAGGAAAATTACGATGTGCTTAGCGATCGATGTGGAATGCGTGAGTTGCGGGACTAATATGCGAGTGCGAACAAAGACTCGAATTTGTAGCGATGATCATTGCAGCAATTTTATTGGTGATAGAACGTAAGCAGTATGCATTTGCTCTGCTCTTCTAATCGCAGCTCTTTTAAATTTTCAATCGCAATATGCGATTGCTCTTTTCAAATAGCAGTGAAAAAATCGCAGGTATGTGAAATAGCATACCATCTCTATGTGTGTGTGTGGTTTTGCTTGTTTCTTTTTTAGTTTGTACTGAATTGAGGAATTAATTTAGCGGGTTATCACTTCAAACTGGCCGTAAATTACGTTCCAAACAAACTGGAAGTGTAATGTGCAATCGCTTTGATTTATCGGATGATTCATGGCGAGCAGTCATAATTCGATTGGAGAGCAAAAATGTCAAAAATGGCCGGGTACTTTTAGCTATAGATATATTTACTTAGCAGTGATCTGGCCGTAAGCAACTTTGCCTTAAGATGCCCGAAAGCACAAGCGACGCGGCTTTTTTTTTAAAAAATATTTGGTGGCTATCGAAATACACTTTTACTATGATCGAAGTGTCTTGTTCTTTCTTCTCCGTAGAGTAACTCTACATTAAATTTAATCTAGAGCATCGAATCATTGTGCTTTACGTGCAGTCGTA
Organism: Chorisops tibialis; assembly: GCA_963669355.1. NCBI lineage: Eukaryota > Metazoa > Arthropoda > Insecta > Diptera > Stratiomyidae > Chorisops > Chorisops tibialis. Next base: position 160,176,203 of record OY770263.1, on the reverse strand, counting down.
GTCCTGTTATGTCTCATTGCGAATTCAGTGGCAGCAATATTTGAATACAACCACCCATCCATTTAACACATGGACTTACTGAAACTGAGTGCGGCCAATTCCTTATTGGAACGACGACGTCATTTCACTTTTTAGCGCAGCAAAAGTAGATAAAACGTCAAAAAAAAAACTGGGACTTGACTTTTCTCGCCCGGGTTCGTCAGGTTAAGATGTAAACAAAGTTTTCACAAGTTCCAGAAAACAGTCAAGAACTCTTTAAATAGCGCGAAATTGCGACCGGAAACGGCTGAATTTGGAAAATGATAAGCCTAGTGAACTTGTGAGTATGCCAGAGCCGGTCGAGGTTGTTGTGTCAGGGAAAAATTCGATTGAAAATTTCACTGTTTTCTCGCAGAATTTACGTACTTATTGTGCTGCTGCTTGCCGGTGTTGGATCTTTGTTTGCAGCATTCTTCGCCATCCGCAAGTACATCTTGTTTCGCAAGCAGAAATTGCATAAGGGCAATAACGATGTTAATGTGGGCATTTTTCATCCCTACTGTAATGCGGGAGGAGGAGGTGAGAGAGTCCTGTGGTGTGCTGTCCGGGCGTTACAGGTAAGCCGCGAAAATGTTAATACGAATCCATTCGGGAGAAGTAAATTATGGTTCGATTGTGCAATATGCGATGAATGAGCGTGAATGAGAAGTACACGTGTCCCAAATGTTTGCGAAAGATCGGGGAGTTATCATCGACATACATCTATGCTGTCTAATTTTTAGATGGAATCTCAGTTTTGGTTAGACAACGCGGTGGCAGAAAAAGTAATCACGAGTTATGGAACGAAGAACATAACGTGGCAAATTTGAGAACCTCACTTCAAATTTGTGCTACGGTATTTGTATAATGAACAGTTTTGATCTCTAAAAAGGAGAATATGTAGTGCAATGATGGAAATAATTGCGAAACACGAAATACAGTTATAACTCCAAACTTTGAATTCATCATCATCATCAATGGCGCGACAGCCCAAATCGGGCCTTGGCCTCCTGAAGTCGTCGCCTCCAATCGTCTCTGTCCAAAGATCGCGTCCTCAGCTGCTAATTTTTAATATGGCTTTGTTGTCTTCATCAACCGAGTCTTCCCATCGCTTGCGTGGTTTGCCTACTGGTCAGTTACCACTCGCTTTGCCTTTAAGAGCACGTTTGGGGATTCTTCTGTCTTCCATTCGCTCTACATGGCCAGCCCACTGCAGTTTACGTAGCTTGATGAACGTTGAAGCTTCTGGCTCGTCGTAGAGTTGATACAACTCATGGTTGTATCTTATTCGCCATTCCGTTCCTTCCTTTACAGGTCCCAAAATTCTTCGGAGGACCTTTCTTTCAAATGCGTTAACTGCTTTTTCGGAAGTTCGTGTTAATGTGCTATTGTTCCTGTGCACTTTCTTGGATTTCATTATTGAAAGTATCGAATAATACGTGTTATTTGCTAATATTATCCGTCGTTTGATTTCGTCTGTTTCATTACCGTCCGTTGTTAGATTAGCCCCAAGATATATGAAATTGTCCTCATTCTCCAAATTATATTCCGCAATTGTTATGTTTTGTCTGATAGGCGCTCTCCTTCTTGTTTGCGTCATTACTTTTGTTTTGTTTTCGTTAATCCGTAACCCGACTTCTTTTGCGGCGGAGTCAAGACTGACAAATACCTCCTTAACACTAGGGAAGGATCTTGCTAGGATGTTAATGTCGTCAGCGTATGCTACTAGTTGGGTGGACTTGAATAGTAGTGTCCCGTTGGTGTCGACTGGGATTTTTCGGACGACATACTCTAGTGCCAAGTTGAAAAGCATGGGGGTTAGACCATCTCCCTGCTTTAAACCACATTTCTTTCGAAAGCTGGTTGTGGAATCGGTTTGTATTCTCACTTGGGATTCAGTGTTCGTCATTGTGAGTCATTGTAGTCGGACTAGTTTTGGAGAAATTCCAAAGTCAAGCATGGTACAGTACGCTCCTGTCGATACTATCGTATGCTTGTTTAAATTCTACGAAGATTTGGTGCACGTCTGTGTTATATTCCCAGCATTTCTCAAGCACCTGTTTCACCGAGAATATCTGGTCTGTTGTAGATCGTCCGGTTCTGAATCCGCCTTGGTATTCGCCAATTATTTGTTTAGTATAGGGCTTAAGACGACATTCAATTATTTTTGTCAGTATTTTATAGGACGTACACAACAATGATATTCCTCTGTAATTCTCACAGCAGAGTTTGTCTCGTTTCTTGTAAATTGGAGATATAATGCTGTTTCGCCAATCGTCGGGTATGATTTCCTCTGTCCAAATTTTGCATATCATGTTGTGCAGTAATTCAGCGACACAATTTCCACAGTTTTTCAGAAGTTCAACTGGTATTTCATCAATTCCCGGCGCTTTGTTAAGTTTTTGGGCACATAGGGCTGCTTTGATTTCAGCAAGCGTGGGTAGTGTCGATGATGGTTCATCTTCGTCAGTTAAGGCTTCAATTGAAATGTTGTCTGTCGTGGTCGGTGCTAGTGGGATGGGATTCAAAAGATGTTCAAAGTAGGAAGCCCATCTCCTTTTGATTTCTTGTGCGTCGCTGATGATGTTGCCCTCCACGTCTTTGCAGAGACTGGTTTTTGGTTTATATCCCTTTTTTAAGTCTTTTACTATTGCGTATGCGTCCCGCGTTTTATTTTTTCTCATGTCGTCGTCCATTTTTTGTATGTTGTCATTATGGTACTTCCTTTGTTTTCGTCTGCAGGTCTTTTTCGCATATCGCCTAAGCTCGTCATATCTTTCTTTTTTCGCTCGTGTTGGTCGTTCAGTAAAAATGTTATAAGCCTCGCTCTTTCTATCTATTGCGTCGCGACATTCTTGGTCGAACCAATCATTATTTTTTCGCCGTGGTTGATATCCTAATACCTCTTCTGCGGAGGATTTGATGCCGTCTCGTATTTTCAGCCACGCATTCTCGACTGGCATATTTTGGATATTTTCGTATATTGGTGTCAGGGGTTTATTACATGCTAACATGTAAGCCTGCGCCACCGTTTCGTCGTTAAGCTTGTCGACATTGAATCTGCGAGCTCTACTCGTTTTCGAATATCCACGACAAGCTATTTTGCATCGATACTTAGATCTGACTAGATAGTGATCAGAGTCACAATTCGCACCGCGGAGAGTTCGTACATCAAGCATGCTGGAAGCAGCCCTTTTCTCAATTAGAACGTGGTCTATTTGGTTGAAGGTGTGACCATCTGGTGATGCCCACGTTCGTTTGTGAATATCGCGATGTGGGAAGCACGTAGAACTTACTATGATATTTTTGCTGCTTGCGAAATCAATAAGACGTTGGCCATTGTCGTTGGTTATGTCATGGAGACTGTGCCCTCCTGTTGTTCCTCTATGAGCCTCCTCCTTTCCGACTTTTGCATTAAAATCTCCTAAGACAATTTTTAGGTCATTCGAGGGCAGTGAATCATAGGTTGTCTCTAGGGTGGCATAAGATTCGTCTTTAGTTATATCGTCCTTGTCTTCTGTTGGTGCATGAACGTTGATCAACCAAGTGTTGAAAAATTTAGTCTTTATTCGGATTGCACACAATCTTTCACTTATTGGTTTGAAGCTCGTGACCTGCTGTTTAAATTTTTTGTCAACGACAAAAGCGACTCCAAACTCTCTGCTTTCCGACAATTTTCCACTTGGATAGATTGTGTGTGATCTCATGTCCATTATTTCGCTACCGAGCCATTTCGTTTCTTGGATGGCAGTTATGTTGATGTTGTGTTTTGCCACTTCTTCGAGAAACTCTTTCAGAGCTCCTGTCCTAAATAAGGATCGAACATTCCAAGATCCAATAGAGTAGTCCATTTTTCGTTTGCGGGGTCGTTGCCGTTGAGTCCATCCTTTCCGAGGCTGTTCTTCAGGTTTCGGGACAGTGTTTTTTCTTCCGGTGATGCGTTGTCGGCGCCTCGCCCAACCCCCGACCTGGAGGACCGGTCCTACTTATTTGTTACACCCTAGGGAGTTTTGAGCTAAATATGACATGCTGGAGCTCTCACAGCTATGCTGCAAGTCCAACTATGTCATACTTTTTGCCCACTTCCTGAGACGCACTGGTGCTACTGGCCATTCAGGTTAACTCCATGTTTCCTTTTTTGTTTCCCACTTTGAATTAATCAATCAAATTCTTGTACATATGAATAATATGTAGGTTCACATGGTAAAAACACGTAGGCGTACAATGGGCCCACTGATGACTTACGTACATTGGTGTTCAACCCCTCCACCCCAGCCCGCTCCATCGGTGAAACTAATGAGCTTCATCGGTTCAAGGGACCGGAGATCATTCAGCTCGGTTAAGAAGTACTCTCCGAGAATTTATCTTTGAATTGCTTAGAGGCATGGGCAATGGCAAAGTAAATGCTCTCTAGTCTCATCTTCCTCACCGCAGCCTCTGCAAATGCCCTCGGTTGTAAGACGAAGTCTTCGAGCGTGTTTTCTAAGAAGACAGTAGCCCATGACTATACCTACTAGTATCCGTAAGGAGTTTTTGTTGAATCTCAATATTTTTATTGATCTCCCTCTAACAAACCCACCCCATAGCATCTTCGTAGTGTTACACGATACGCTTTGTAACCATTTGAGATTTCCCCTTCCCCACACTTTGTTAGCGTATATTGTCTTAATGACTCTTCAGGCAATGCCAACGTTTCCTCAGCGGTGGTAGGGCAGAATCGTTTCTGGCGAGCTTGTCCGCCATTTCCTTTTCAGATAAATCTCGCTCCTTTCGCAATAGCCATTACCTCCGATTGGAAGGCCGTGCCATATTCTGGTAGATGCCTGGAGATTTGCAGAGCAAGGCTTTCAGAAAAGATACGATAACCTACTCCCTCTTCCATTTTCGAACCATCAGTAAATATCGCAATCTCGTCATTCTGCATGACGTGATTGTCAGTCCATTGCTGTCTGTCAGGTATAGTGACTTCATAGTGTTTCAAAAAATGCATCTTTGATAGCTTTGTTTCACCACTATAGCTTGGAAAAGAGCACTCCTTTTTCATACGCTCAAGGATGGTAACATAAGATTATTTTAAATCGATTTCAAGTCATGTGACAGAAATTTCAAGTCTGACGTAATATCTCCAGAATTATAGCATACAGCAGAAGAAGACCCAAAATGGCTTCCAATCCTGCTGTGAGCGTTGTACGCAATGCCCCCGTTATGCCTATGCAGGCAATTCTCTGAATGTGAGTTAATTGTGATTCCCACCATACCCAAGCATCGTATGTAACGATTGGTAGTATGATACTGATATACATCCACCTTGCCATATTTGGTTTCAGTCCGTATTTTTTTCTTAAAATTTTTTTTACATATGAAGAAGGCATTATTTGCTTTATTAATTCTTTCTTCACCATTCAGATGCTATATGATGACCGTAATCTTGTCAGGATTGATTCTCAATCCACACGAATTAGACCAACTGACAACAAGGTTGAATGCACTTTCCATTAGTTCGCTTAAAGCTGTAGGGTATTTTCCACTAATTTGGATGACTAAGTCATTCGCATAGGCGATAGTGCAATAACTTGCAGCGTTTAGCTGCATGATACCATTCACGGCTAGCAGCCAAAGTAAAGGTGAAAAATCCCCTCCTTGTGGTATTCCTGTATTCATTTCTTTTGTCCTAGTGTCGTTTCCCATTGTGGCAGTAATATTCCTGCCCACCATGTTATGAATCCATTCAGTGAGCATTGAATTTACACCATGTACGATTAAGGGGGTTACTGACTTAACCGTTTTCCATACCGGTACCATTTTCTCGGGAACGGCTGGACCGATTTTAATAATTTTTTGTACACTTATTACTTTGAGGAAACTAATGCTATGCAGCAGAGAAATTTCAAAAATATTCAAAACTATGTCATTTATAAGCTGTGAAAGTATCAAATTTTTTCATGTTGTTTAAAAAAAATAATAATATTTATAACCAACTATTTGAAATTTCCTGTATTATCGTTAGCTAGTCCCTTTACCTATCGACAAAAAAAATCATGCTGATTACTTTTATCATTCTCGAGAAAAATGTACCGATGTGGATAAAAATGAGAGAATAAAAACTTTTCACGAGAACGATTTACACCGACCTTTCTAACTTTGAATTAATTTTTTAACCACTTTTACTCTAAAATCTAAACCTGCGGTTTGTTTTATTTTCTGTTAAATTGAATGAAGAATGATAATCAGCCAAAAAAATTGATTTGTTTTCCGTGTTCAAGTCAGTAACTCCCTTAACGCGTCTATTATCGCATTGGTGCAAATTATTATTGAACGCGCCCTCTACATCCACAAAAGCACTCAAAGTGTACTCCTTGAGTTCAATAGATTTTTCAATTTTCGGTACTACCGGTTGCAGTACCGTTTCCACAGACCGTCTTTTCATGTTAGCGTGTAAGGTCGACGATGTTTGCAGTGGCTCTTAAGTATTCCTTCCATCGTCGCAACTGGTGTTCACTCATATTAAGGAGAGTTCCGTTGACATCTCTCACCAGGTGGTTGGCGGTGAAATTCCTGTTCGTCAACTGTTTCATGATTTTGAATAGTGAACCCATATCCCCAAGGTAAGCCGCAGATTCTGCCTTGTTTGCCAGATCTTCAATGGCCTTTCTCTTGTCGCGTCTAACAGCCTTTTTAAGCTGTATATGAGCATCGCGGTAGTTCTGCCTCAAGTCGGGCGTTCGTTGGTTGACATCGGGTTGGCTTTTTTCCGATTGCCAACCTTGTCCCATGTGTCTTGCGGCATCCAGGGTTTCTCACCGCTTTGTACATATCCCACAGATTCTTCAGCACTAGTTAGAAAAGTGTTTCTGGTTGCCTCCCAATTGGCGTCCAGTGTGCGCATTTCATATTCACCCAATGTGGATGACTTTTCGCGTAGAATAGTGGTGTATTCGCGTTTTTTGTTGGGATCTATGAGTTTATCCACATTAAGCTTGCGCTTCATTTGAAGAATTTGTGGTCGTCGGATAGCTGCTGTACACAATCTCAAGCAGGCAACCATCAAGTGGTGATCGCTCCCCATGTCAGCTCCACATTTCGCTCGCACATCGAGGAGACATCTTCTCCATCGGCGACTTATAGCCAAATGGTCGATCTGGTTCTGAGTAACACCATCAGGGGAAAGCCAAGATGTTTTATGATGACTCTTGTGTGGAAAAGGGTCTCTCCGATGACCATTTGCCGAGTACTACAAAACTCCACAAATAATTCGCCGTTTTCGGGTCTCTTAATCCAAAGTCGTGACGCGTCGACCCAAGGGTCACCATGCTCATCCATGACGTGTTCTAGTTCAGTGTTGTCTAATCCAACCTAGGCGTTCATATCTCCTGAGATGATAATAATATCACCTCTTGGAACACGTTCGAAGGTGGCACTCAGTTGGCTATAAAACTCCTCTTTGTCATTAGATGTTGCGGTATTAGTTGGTGCGTAGCACTGCAGAATTGTGCCGTTTCTGACACTGGTCCTGAGCCTGACGACGATAATCCTATCCGAGATTGGTTTCCAGCTAATGAGACTGTTTCTTGCTCTCTGCGTAAGGACGAACGCCACGCCATTTCTGGCTTCAGTTTCACGGAATAATGTTTCCGCTAGGGGTTCGTTCTTCTCCTGATCCTGTCCACCTGACCTCGCTCAAGCCCAAGATTTGGATGTTATAGCGCCATTTCACGGTCGATCACTGATTGGCGGTGCAAGGACCGAGTAACCCCAGCTCTTCCCCCGTCATTCAATGTTCAAATGTTCCAGAAGCCAATCATAGTCTGTTTTTGAATGCCAAAAGTCGTTACCGTAGAATCAGTCCGTATCCGAGGCGCTGTATCCGTTTTTCGTATCATTTAGGTCTTAAGATCACGGGCGATAAGCCCATGATCCAGTGAGTGTCCATTTGCCATTTTAAGGGCAAGCAGGACTGGCTGTGGGTGAATTCTACAGCCCCATCCCACAGGGGGATAGTTAGCTCAGGTCCGTGGAGTCGCTAGTCTCCAAAGATAGTTGCAGGAATTGGTAAAACCTCATCCTTCAACTACCCCCTTGCGGGGGTCAACGATATGGTGGACTAAAATTATACAACAAAAAGCACAGCTTACGCTACAAAAAATCCAAAGGCTAGGATGTCTTGGTATCACAGGAGCAATGAAAACCTGTCCCACGGTGGCAATGGAAATGTTCCTAATTATCTGGTACACAGATGGCTGGAGCACCTCTGAGGAGGCTGGAGCCGGAGTTAAAAATCCTAACTTATCGGGATCAAAACCACTCGGCAAAGAAGCCACAATCTTTCAGGCTGAACTAATTGCAATGGAGCTATGCACCCAAGAGAATATAAGGAGAGCTCATCGCAACAAATCTATGTCCTATCGGATAGTCAGGCGGATCCCAAAGCACCCAATAACCACGGATCGAAGATAGTTTGGGACTGCCTTCAAAACCTAATCAGCTGATCGCCTTGCAAAAAATGGCGCGAAAACAAACTTTATTTTACCAGAGCGATTCTGCGGAAAACCGAAAGGGTACTCCAACCCTATACTTAGATAGTAGGTTAAGCAAGAGCACAAAATCTACTGGAATAGACTTCCAGGTTGATCAATCCCAAACAAATTAATGCTACCAAAAAACAACAAAGTGGAGGATATTCTAAAATTCAGCAAGAGTGATATTAGTACTTTAATCGGCCTAATGACAGGGCACTGTGGTGTAAACCACCACCACACAAATATGGGTTTAGATGAAACCGACATCTGCCACCTCTGTCTCGAAGACTCAGAAACGACAGAACACATCCTATATCACTGTGAAGCAGTAGCAAGGAAAAGACACAATCTTCTCGGAAAAGGTTTCCTTTCTACCGAGATACTTTGATTAGCCAAAGCTATCGAGTTTTGGTAGGGTAAAGGGACAACAAACGCACATTAGGTCGGGAAGGTCGTAGTGCTCTCACGTGTTCCCCAAATTATATAATAAGGGGGATAAGAAAGAGATTACGCATTTACCTGAGTTTATCCTAATGTAAAATGTGTTAGTCTACCATGTTTAGGTCACGAACGTAAACCTATGGTTCCGCTCATAAGTTTAAGCTCCAAATTGGACCCATCGTACAAATATGGATTGATTTCTGTACTGCTTTTGGAGATATCGGTAAAGTTGAAGCCTTATTTCATGAAAGCTTGAAGAAGAGGCGAGAGGCCAGAGATGAAGAATAATTTAGAAAAACATCCTAAAACCTATAATTATTTTAAAATACAGATCTGGTCAGCTACTATCGGCATCACATGCTACGCCCGTTCATACACCTTTCTCCAATCTTTCGAGCTCTAGTTGTTCTAATGGAAATCTCAGTATTTTATTTGTAGTTGTCAACTTTGTTTTTTTTTTTTTAAATGCAGCTTTACTTGAATAACAAATGATTTCACATGGTGTCTCGGTAAATCCTCCCCCTTTTAACCTAGAATTCCGTTCTGTGTTTCCAGGCCAAATACGAAAACGTAAAAATTGTGATCTACACGGGCGACACAGATGCATCACCAAACACAATTTTCAATCGAGCAAAAAATGTTTTTAACGTTTCGGTGGACGAGGATAATACAAGTTTCGTTTACTTGAAAAAACGCCATTGGGTCGAAGCGAAGATGTACCCATACTTTACATTGCTGGGCCAAAGTATTGGCTCTATGATTCTCGGCGTCGAAGCCTTGCTAAAATATCAACCGGACATATACATCGATACAATGGGATATGCTTTCACTTTGCCCATTTTTCGATTTCTAGGATTATGCAAAATCGGTTGTTACGTTCATTATCCGACTATCAGTACAGACATGCTGCGACGTGTACAATGTCGTGTTTATGCGCACAACAATAAAAGCTATGTGGTGAAGAATCCTTTCCTTACGTGGCTTAAATTGATGTACTATCGGATTTTTTCCAAGGTATGAAACCATTCGTTTTTTCAGGAAGTTTAATTAATAATTGATTTTAGTTGTACAGCCTGGTCGGGCGTTGCTCGCAAACAATCATGGTGAACTCATCGTGGACTGAAAATCATATTGTCGATATGTGGGACGTACCATTTAAAACACATCGCGTTTATCCACCATGCGAAGTAAACCACTTGAAAAATCTCCAATACACTGGAAATGATAATGAAAAAATTGTGATCCTATCGATTGGACAATTCCGACCGGAGAAAGATCATCCACTACAATTGCAAGCCCTGTACGAGTTGCGTACGTTACTTGTGAAAGACGAAGATCTGTGGAGTAAAGTACGTCTGGTCATTGTCGGATCGTGTCGTAACGACGAAGATCGCGACCGATTAAAGAACATGCAGGACCTAAGCAAACATCTATCGCTTGAGAACGCAGTGGATTTCAAAGTAAACGTTTCATATCAAGAACTAATACAGTTATTCCAATCGGCCAAAATCGGTATTCATACGATGTGGAACGAACATTTCGGTATCGGAATTGTCGAATGTATGGCAGCCGGATTGATTATGATTGCGAATCGATCGGGTGGACCATTAATGGATATCATTGAAACATCGGAGGGCAGCCAGACAGGTTATTTAGCGGTCGATGCTATCGAATATGCCAATTGCATTATGAATATTCTGTACAATTCGAAAGAACAAAACGAACAAATTCGAATAGCAGCAAGGTTAGAATTTTAAATTTGACTGAAATTAATTGCTATTGTGCTAATTTTCTTATGGTTTAATTTCTTTCACAGGGCTTCCGTTGATCGATTCTCCGAAAAGGAATTCGAAGTTAATTTCCTACGTGCAGTTAGTCCGCTTTTTAAAACTGTTTAAATGCGTGATATCTTTATTTTTATTTTATTTTTTATTATTACCTTTATACTACATAAAATTATTTAGTCGAGTTTTCTGAGATAAAACTTATTTAAATAAGGAAAAAACTGCTAAAAAAATAGAAACAGGAAAAAAGTGTATTTATAGATTTGCGCTTTTGAGTTTTTTGCTTCTTTTAGCGGAATTCGAAAAAAAAAAAAATTTTACAATACTTTTGTTTATTTCCAAGCCTTTTTTATTGTATACAAAATTTGTTGTAATTTAATTGATAAAGTGTGTGTGAAATAATTATTATATTTATTCGGTCGTATTTCGTACAACCGTTTAATAAAAATTATTTAAAAAAGATATTTTTGTAATGTTATTCATTTAATTAAGTGTTCTGGACAGTAAATAGGCTGAGGAAATGATTCGGCCAACACGGAAATGATTCGGTCGACAAGGAAATGATTTATAGAAGCAACTGACAACGAACAAACGATAAGAACGATATAAAACATAACAGGGCTACGATACTCTAGATGAAATAGATATTTTTGTGATCCCAAGAAATTTTGTATGGGGAGTGGTAGAAGGTGTGATAGCATTGAACTAATTTTTTTCCCATCATGCGTAAAGTAGCTATAAAATATTTTTATACAAAATGCAACCTCCAAAAATTGAATAGGAACTAAGAAAATCACTGTATTGTGCAGTTTGTATGGGAGGTGGTAGAAGGAGTGAGAGGGTTGATTTTTTCAGAAATAACTGCGAATATTATAAAATTGACATCTCTTTCAGACTAGTAACATTCATACTTTCCAAGAAAATCGATTTTTCGTTTTGTGTTGTGGAACTGTGTCATATTGTATGGGAGGGGGTAGAAGCAGCAAAGGTAATCACTTAATTTTTTCTGATCTTAATAATAATACTATTTAAGTATTAAGTACAAAATTTGAGCCCGATAAATGTTATTTATTCTGAGAAAATCGACTTAAAGTGTAGTTTGTATGGGAGGTGGTGGAAGGATTGGGGGGATTCAAATTTTTAATTTTTATATCATACATTTATGATAATAATAATATATTCCAAATTTCAAATCATTAGCTTTTCATGGTTTCCAAGAAAATTTGATTAATGTAAATGATTCAAAAAGAGTAATTTTGTATGGGAGGGAGTAGAAGGGATGGAGCGATTTGGCCGGTTCACGAACTTGGCCTTATTTTTTCACCAAAAACAACGTGTACAAAATTTGAACTTTCTACCTTGACGCGTTCTCAAGCTAGAGACCGAACGGACGGAAGGACGGACGGACATTCGGTTTTGAGATTTTTGAACGACAACAATATTTCTGTACCCTTGGCAGCTCTGTACGAGCATTATTCCTTGGCGTTACAAACTTTAGAGCAAACTTATAATACTCTCAGATTTCATCTAGAGTATAAAAAGGCGAGCGTTGGTGAAGGAGCAGTTAGTTGTGAATCGATATTTGGACAGGAGGCTCGAACCAGAAGGGGAGTAGGCAGGCGATCGACAGCCGGGAAGAGTGAACGAATAGGTCATGTGATCGACAAGCGGGATTAAGTCCTGTGACCAATAGGCGGAGTTCAGCGGTAAGCGACAATAAGCGAGTAAACCCTGTGATCAACTTCCGACAATAAGTCGGCAAGTAGAGTTCAGCGAGTACGTCGTGTGATCGACGATGGATATTGGTAAAGGAATACGACGTGGGATCGATGGTGAAGATATAGTAAGCGAGTAAGTATACTGTGACCGATAGGCGGAGTAAGTCCTTTGATCTGCAGGCAGAATTCAGTAAGCAAATACGTCGTGTGATTGACGGTGGAGATTGATAAGCAAATACGTCGATTGATTGGCAGTGGAGATTCAGGAAGCAAACTTGCTTGTCCTGTGATCGACAGGCGAAATTCAGTAGGGGAATACGTCTTGTGATCGATGGTGGAGATTGATAAGCGAAAAAGTCGTGTGAACGACAGAGCGATGAGTGCGAGGGCGCTGAGTCGAAATACTGTGAGCGAAAAATGTGAAGCGATTTAGTTGAAAGATGAATAAATGAAGTTTTGCGGATAAACTAAAGTGAACTAGTTTTATTCTTTTTTACTTGAAGTCCAGCGATCCACTTGAAACTACCACGAGGCGCTCGAGACCTTAGGTTCACACAATTTTATTTTTGATTCTAGTGCTTTACATAATGCATGAAAATGGGAAAATCGAAAAGAAAATAAAAGATAAGCTTAGGGAAGTTTAAGTGAGAGAGCAGTTGGGAAAGTTAAGCGTTGAGGTTTGTGAGGGAGTAAAGAGCTCGGCTAGAGAAATAGAATTTTAGAAGGAAGATAATTACCCGTGCTGTGGTTGTCGTTTCGATTCGTTTCGCATCCGACTATAGAGAGTCGTGTCGTTTCGAAATGCGCATTATGTAAGCATATCGAAACTGCTCATAAGCATTGCCGTATCAATTCCGACATCCTGCTGTAAAATTGTGAATATAATCCTTTAGTGGGTAATTGTGACTTGTATTATTGTGTCAGAACTGTTAAATCGTCGGATTATTTTAGGAGAAAAATTAAAGCATTTCAGTTATACTAAATTATACGCCACATAATTATTGGGTCATATATTTCATTTTTATTTAATTATGTACAAAATATTTTTTTTTTATTTGGTTGGATAACCTTTTTTTCCAATACAACTTGTGTAACGGAAAGAACTCTGGAGGACGTGGGAACGACGTATGAAGCTGTTAGTTATCCTCAGGTTGAATTCTTTTCGCCAATAGATTTTAGCGGTGTATTCCTCAGCAAGAAACGCGATTTTTGCCGGCTAGCTTGGAACGTAGGGGTGGGAATGACAAGGAATTATTTAACCGCTCTCGTAAAGCGCTACACATATCTTCACGCAACTGATTACCTACCTGTTGAACAATTTCACCAAACAACCTAAACGAATATAGACGTAAGGGAAATCATGCTTGGATCACCAAGAGTAGGATTCCTCTACTCTATACGCATCACTTTTTCTTTTCTTCCAGAATTTCTGAGAGGAATTAGCCCACGAAACAACGCGAAACGAAGAATAATAATTTTTTCAAGATTTTCGCGATTTCACACCTGCAAAACAATAACAAGAATTTTCACAACAAGTATAAGTAAGGAACAGCAAATATATCTAATGAAATGCAAAATTTATAGAACAAAATTCAAATTAAGTTTTTTATTTCCTCCCTGGTTTCGTTGAGGCCCCCTATCTTCCTTATTTTGGATCAGTGAAGAGACGTCCCACGAATCAGAATCCGGTGCACGGTGACGAAAATTTTAGCGAGCGCTGTTCTGCACTACAGGTCTTTTTTTTCAACTTCCTTGTCGAAAACCTCACTCAACTTTTTAAATTCGCAATCAAATTCATCTGCGCACCGTTTTTTTTATTTTTTTTATTATTTATTATTAACTTTGCACTTTCTTTGTTAAACTCGGTTCGATTTTCTCATTTAAATTTTACGTCTTGATCACGTGAACTTTCGCAGTTTAGTCCCATTTTTAGTTTTTTTCTATCTCCTCGAAACTTCCTAGCGGATTCTGTTTCTAAATTTATCGTTCACACGCGGTTCCTGCTCCCGTTCACAGATGTCATTCATATCGTCTGGGATTTTTTTTATACAATTCAAATTATTATTTTTCAAGTTCAAAAAGAGAATTTAAAGTTTTGTTCGCGGTTTGAACTCTGATAAATAGAAAAGTTATAATAAGAAAATAGACGGTGATGGACACATTACTCAAAGAAATCAGAAGAAAATGAAAAAGAGAAAAAAATTGGTTCAGTGCTACTTTTGCTTACTGACTGAGCTAGTTCATTCATCTTGTAAAACTCTCTTCAATTCAGCTTTGCCTGTAATTGTGTGCTTTCTAACTTATCTGTCTAATTGTTCCCAGAGATGTTCTATTGGGTTAAGGTCCAATGATTGTGGGGGAGTTTTAATTACTTCGCAAAAATTATGGGCTGTATGTTTCGGGTTATTATCTTGATAATAGTAGGAGAGATTTTCTTTTTCAGTTCGGTATTGGGCTTACACCAATCGTTGGTGCAATCCAACGATGATCATGGTATGTTAATTTACTGGGTCACACAGGACGTAATGTAGACTCAATCCGATCCTCGTTCTTAAGATAATATTCCCGACAGAACTCTTCGGTAAATTAAGTATATCACCAATTTGTTGTTGAGATTTCCCCTCGGTATAATGATAAATGACCAATTGACGCTGATCGAATGAAGTATTTTTGCTTTTTCGACCGATATCCTCTAAAAAATGTATGTATTGAAATAAAAAACTAATATTTGCATTTTAAAAATTACCAATAACAAATTTTATTTTATTATATAAAACACCACCAAGCGATCGCCAAGCGAATGCAATAATCAGAATTCAAAAATCATAAATATTGGGGAAATTTTCATTCAGAATTATATTTCAGGTTTCTATTTTTGAGTAAAGCTCTAATGGAAATTCGATATTGTAACTACACTGATCACCGTTAAACAATAAAATTAGACTACCACATACCACCAAACGACTGTCAAGTGAATTCAAAAAGAAAAATTAAAAAATTTTACATTTGGGGGTAAGTTTCATTCATGAACCCATTTCGAGTTACTTTTTTTGAAATAAAGCTCTTGCAGGAACTCGATGCTGTGTCTATACTAATCACCACCAAAAGATAAAACTAGACTACCAGACACCGCCAAGCGATTCTCAAGCGAATGCAACAAGAAAAATTAAAAAATCAAAAATATTGGGGAAATTTTCATTCATAATTCTATTTCGGGTTGCCTTTTTTGGAATAAAGCTCTAACGGAAATTCGATATTGTAACTATACCGATCACCACCAAACGATGAAATTGGGCTAGCAAGCACCATCAAACGACCCCCAAGCGAATGCAATAAAAAAAAATTCGAAATTTTACATTGAGGGGGCCAACTTCACACAAAATCGGAAAGCTTAAAGCTCATATCGAAATTTGCCTACTATTGCTATGTGAATGGGTACCAAAGTTTAAAAGGTGACTACCAATCACCACCAAATAACCACCAAACGACTAGTGAATCCGTTTTGCTGTAAGAATATCCTAACTCCAGTTATTTACAAAAACACATAATGGGGGGCTAACTTCACGCTTTTTAAGAAAATCATTTATTACAGCTAACTGAATTACTACCAAATGTTCAATGGTTACTAACAAACACCACCAAACGAATGGCATTATTTGTTTTACGCTAAGATAACTGTAACTCCAGATATTTAAGAAAATGTGTTTTTTGGGGGCTAAGTTCACGCTAAATAAAGTAAACGTGATTTCTTAGAATACAGATTACCACCAAACGAAAAAAAGTAGTGACTTCCAATCACCACCAAACGATTGCAACAAGAAAAAGTAAAAAAATCGAAATTGGGGGGCCAAGTTCACACACCTAGGGTACAGTCTAGTGGGTAGCGTGTTTGGTTTACAATGCGAAGGTCGTGAGTTCAAATCACGGTCAACGCATAATTCCACCACACTACCTGTTTGAATATACCTTGGTTACCTCAATCTACGAAAATGAAAAATTCGTAGATAGAGGGTTGTGCGCAGGGTTGTTCCGCAATAAATAATGAAAATGTTGAGGAACCTGATGGTCAGGAGGCCAAGGCCCGATTTGGGCTGTAGCGCCATTGAAGAAGAAGAAGTTCACACACGTCATTAAGCCCCCAATATACAAAAAAAATGTTCTTTTTATTTCAAACAGCACTTATATAACTTAACAGTCAAACCTGAAACAATTAAGTCGATGGTCTAATGCAACTAGTACTTAATTTGCTTACTTTAATTTGTATATTTATATATTAATTAAAAAAAAATAAATAAATAAATAAATTTAAGAATGCATTTTGTATCGGTCGTCGTGAAACGTTCTCATTCTTAGCAAATAAAATGAATCATTTGTAGCGCGAGGACACCAATTTTCGAAGTCCAATTCCGTTGACTAAACGATTGGCTGTTGCCTTATACTCGTTAGGCTCTTCGGCAGAGTACAGAACAATAGGCAATTTATTCGGGATCGGACGCACAACGGTCGGACAAATCGTTCTTGCGATATGTTTAGAAATCTATGAAATACTGGCCAAAGACTTCTTAGAAGTTTATCCACTCTTAGATGAGAAAATTGTGGAGTTGACAAGAGGGTTTGGAACCTTTGGGTTTCCTCAGTGCTTAGGAGCTGTAGACGGTTGCCATATTGAAGTCAACGTTCCAAAAGATGAGGCTGTTGACTACTTCAATTTCAAGGGTAATTCTATTCGCAGCATAAACACTAGAAGCCCGGGGCGGTGCAATGATTTTTCAATTTTTGAAACGTCAATTTTGAAGAGAATGTATACGAATGATGCAAATGTTTTGAAGTTCGCAAAAAACATTGAAGGCGTTGAAGTAACCCCGTTTCTGCGTTCCGATTGCCATCGCAGGTAATGAAGCCATTTCTCCACAATTTCTATCGCAGCGAGGATGAAAAACATTACAACTATTTGCTGTCGAAATGTCGTCGTGTAGTTGAGAACGCATTCGGTCATTTAAAAGCACGTTTCAGAAAGTTGGGTAGAGGACTAGAGCTTAATGGCGCTGACGCCAGTAAAGTTTCATGGTATACCAGGAAAAATTTACGAATTTCGTATACCACGAAAGGTCTCAATACCACGTTTATGTCAGGTTGTAAACCACGTATATACGAAGTATTGGGTGATACACTGATGGTATTGTCAATACCAGATATTGTATACTAGCAGTGTATCATAGGTATAAAATTGAGAATGTTTTCTTTGCTTTACTTTTACTTAATTTCTTATTAGATACTATGCATCACAAAATTATTTGTACCATGGAAAACAATCCTAAACTTCAAGTTAAGCCATGTTTAAAGTGCGCTTAACAACTTTAGGGAAAAATATGTTTGGAGGGAAACGAAGCGACTAATGTCCTTAAAATACCCAATAATAAAGTTAATGCAATTTATTTAAAGCAAAGGAATTAAAAGCAAAAAAACATTTTAACAAAATTATTTGTACCATTGAAATTTATTCACAAAATTATTTGTACCCCATGGTAACACTATTATTTTTGAGAAAATATGACACAACCGTTAGCTATTTCAACTGAAATTAGTAAAGTATTAACTTCTCAATTGTTTTTCGTGCTTAATACAAGTATGACGATTAAATATTGTCTGAAAATGCCGAAAGTGCGAGAGCTGTCATTCGAGGATAAGGTATATAGCATTAGTCAGTACATAGCAATTTAAGTGTCACAGAAATACCGTTTTGTATCAAGTTCGGAAATTAAATAATACAAAAACTTTGAAAACGGCACCCGGTAGAAGCAGAAAGCCTGTTACATCCAATAGAGAAGATCGGGAAATCGTTGGAGCGGTGACTAAAGATGACTCAATTCCAATTAAAATATAGCTTCAAAATGTTAACTTGCACCGTGAACACAAAATAAGTCATATGACAATTCAACGGAGGTTGGAGGAAGCGAATAAAAAATGTTATGTAAAAGTGTACCTTCTTTATATCGGAACAAAATAAAGTTCGCAGATTGGAATTTGCAAAAGAATATATTGATAAACCCTTAGACTTCTGGAAAACTATTCTGTGGACAGATGAGTCAGCATTTTCGTTAGATGGATCATATGGCAAAGAATATTATCGTACCACTCTTGCTTTAAGAAAAAACAACTGCGAACCATTCCGTTTCGCCTGCACAATGGCGGAAAAATAATGGTTTGGGGCTGTATGGTATAGGAAAACTGGTTGAAGTAAAAGGAAAAGTTACCCAATTCGTTTATTTGGCAACTGTCAATGATAACGCCTTCCAGTTAGCAAAGGACTTCATACTGCAGCAAGATGATGCTCCTATCCACAAAGGTCGTCAAATTACTTTATTTTTTAACAAAATTCAACAAGAGCTTCTACCTTGGCCCCCTCTGAGCCCGGATTTGAATGTGATTAAGAACCTTTGGCATTACGTATAGCAACAAATGAAACATTATATCGGAAAATCGCAACGAGCTGCCTGCAATGAAATAATTGAGGTCTGCTAGGTAGATCGCCTCCACGCGGTGCAGACTGGGTAACGCTAAAAGATCTACTGATAGGGGGGATTAAGCCAAAATAGCTTGCTATCGGCTCCGTAACCTATCAAGATAGGGGGGATTAAGTCGAACAGTCTTATGTCGGCTCCGTAACCTATCTATGGTCTAGGGCGGATGTGATGGGGGGGATTAAAACCGATCAGCCTAGCTGTCGGTTCCGTATCCTATCACAGCATGGATCCTCTTGAAATCTGGACTGGTCATGTTTTAGGCAGTTTTCAGGGGGCTATATGGTTACAAGGGGATTTATCCCTGAAGTGATTCGCAGGTGTACGTACTACCTATATGGTGACCTTAATAAAGTACGACGCTAGAGGAGTAAACCTCGTATATAAAAATCCCCTAATCCACGGTGGAACAGCATATGCCAATGGATGAATGGTTAGTGGGTAAATAACCATAAATATGCGAACTCTGGATACCGGGCGACCTCCAGTTTTAATAAGCCTTCCCCTGGTAATGCGGAGCTCTGCCAGGGGTGACTTTACTTTCTCGCGCTTCTCGTGGGAATCACATGAATACAACAACAAATAAAAACACACAAGAGGATGATGCTTCCTCTAATGCATCAAAAACAGCGGTTAATTTCGCAACGGAAGAGGGCAGCAATATAAGCACTCCTCCAGAAAATGGACTGTCGACAGCAGAGGTTAATACCTCCGTCGACAAAAGGATAATGAGACCACCATTAAAAGCGGATAGCAAAACCGCAAAAAAATCCCAAACGGACGAACAACTGCTATTAGCGGAATTAAAGCATTTAAGTCTGAGGGAAAACAAGAAGAGGTTAGGAGGTGCAGCTAGAAGAAGGTATATGTACCATCGTAACCAGGGAAAAAATGCTAACGAGGCATACGATCTTGCCTGCTTGCCTATGAAGGACACGTTAGCACCGGCACAAAAATCTGCGGTAAAAAGAGGTAGAACCTCATCAAACACACCGCCTTCTGCCGGAAACGAAAGCAAGAGGCAAAAGACCGCCAGCAAGAACGTCGTGTACAGACCCACAGTAGAGGTACAACCATCAACGTCGGGTATAAGCTACAGAGACGCGGTAAAAGGTATTAGGATTGGACTAATACATACCGAGCATCCGCTCAAAGTCCTTACCCCAGAGCAGTTAGCTGCAATTCAAAAAACCATTTTAGGAAGGATTCCGGCAGCGTCTAAAGAGGGAACTAAGCCTAGGTTCTGCGGACTTAGTCTCAAACCAGGGTGGATGCTAGCAGTGTGCGGGGACGAGAAAACCGCATCGTGGCTTGAGCTAACAGCCAAAACAATCAAGCCGGACGACTCGACCAACATCATGGCTGTCCGGGAAGAAAATATTCCGCGATTGGAAGTGGTCACGGGATACTTCCCACAAGAAGAAGACTCGACAGAGGTTATCACAACCCTCATCGACTCGCAAAACGACGGTTTGTGCGCCTCAAACTGGAAGATCCTCGGTAGAAGGAAAGAGGGCACAAACACCATAATTACCTTCTCCATCGACGGCCAATCCATGGAGGAGCTAAAAAAGGTAGGGTACCGAATATGGTTTAAATTTACGAGTGTGACTCTACGCCCTAAGGCCAAGGAGGTAAGGAGCGGTAATCCGCAATCTACCAACGATGGCGAAGCAAATTAATAAAATAAAAGTCATCCAGGCAAATCTCCATCGTGCAGCAGCGGCGATGGACGTTCTGACGTGGAGATTTGCAAAGGAGGAATTCCATGTGGCGCTCCTACAAGAACCAAGGGCCGCGCATGGTAAAATAATTGGAATTCCAAATAAAATAGGTAAGCTGATATATGATAGAAGAAGCGACAGGCCAAGGGCAGCACTTCTTATATCATCTGAGATCAATTATCTAAATATCCCAATTTTCATTAGGACAGATCTAGTTGCTGCACTGGTGAAAATACCAAGGGCAGGTGGATATCAAGAGGTCATAATCGCCTCGGCATACTTTCCTGGTGAGGAGCCGGATAATCCACCTCAAGGCGTTATGGAACTAGTGGAATATAGCAGAATCCACAAGCTACCGGTCATCCTGGGCTGTGACGCAAACGCACACCACACTATCTGGGGAAGCAGTGACATCAACAAAAGAGGTGAGTCGCTTTTGGAGTTTCTCACTACTAACAACCTAGATATATTAAATAAAGGTAATACACCGACCTTCATAAATTCAGTTAGGCAGGAGGTACTGGACCTTACCATTACTAGCCCCTGCCTGGCTGATAAGTGTGAAAATTGGCACGTATCAAAACATGCGTCGCTATCAGACCATAGGCATATCTGCTTTGATATCAAGACGACATTTTGCTACATAGAACAATACAGAAACCCTAAACGTACCAATTGGAATCTTTACCAGTCAATATTAGAGTACGAAATAGGTATCGAACACAAAATAATAAGCAGTCCGGACTGTATTGATGAAACTGCACACCAACTCGTAAACAATATCATTAGTGCTTACGAACAGAGTTGTCCAGTTCTACACAAAAAAAGGGATAAACAAACTCCTTGGTGGAACGAGGAATTAGCGGTAAAACGCAAACAAACTAGAAAATTGTTTAATAGAGCTAAAACCTCAGGTAACTGGGACGAATATAGGAATTCCCTTACTGAATATAATAAGCTTTTAAAAAAGTTAAAAAAAGAGTCTTGGAGTAAATTCTGTGAAGAAATAGATGATCTTCCAATGGCATCAAGACTACAAAAAGTGTTGTCAAAAGACACCCCGGTAGACATCGGCCTATTAGAGAGACCGGATGGGTCCTTAACTAAAAGCAGCATGGAAACTCTTGAAATGTTACTGGCAACACATTTCCCAGGCTGTAAGATAATCAATAACAATGAAGATTTAGAGGTAGAGGAAAGGATGAATCGTCAAACTCCGTCCAGCAAAAGTATTGCTGGTAAAATCTTCACTCCCGAAAAGATCAGATGGGCTATCAACACCTTTAAGCCTTACAAATCAGCCGGAGTAGACAAAATATTCCCCGCACTACTGCAGAAGGGGATAGAGATCCTAATGCCAACAATGATGAGGATCTTTAAAGCAAGTTTTGCATGGGGATACATCCCTAAAATTTGGAGGAAAGCGAGAGTGGTATTTATACCTAAGGCAGGGAACCGTCCCAGTGAACAGCCTAAGTCATATCGCCCTATAAGTCTAACCTCTTTCTTTATCAAAACGATGGAGAAGTTAGTGGACATTTACATAAGAACGGGGCCCAAGAGGGTCTGTCTAAATAAGAACCAACATGCCTATCAAAAAGGTAAATCAACCGAGTCAGCCCTTCATAGATTGGTTAAACAAATCGAAAAGGCTAAAGACTACAAAGAAATTGCCCTTTGCGCATTCCTAGATATAGAAGGAGCGTTTGATAACACTCCCCATGAAGCAATTATAGCGGCAGCTAGGAAAAAGGGTTTGGAAGCGGCAACAACAAATTGGATACATGCCATGCTAAGGAGCCGAACGACAACCACGGATCTAGGTGATAGCACATTGACTGCACAGACCTATAGGGGTTGTCCCCAAGGTGGGGTACTATCTCCACTTCTTTGGTCAATGGTAGTAGATGAGCTTCTGGACCGTCTAGAAAGCCAAGGATACGAGGCAATAGGATATGCTGATGACATCGTCATTATCATTAGAGGCAAACACGATTCAATAATTTCGGAAAGAATTCAATCAGCGTTAGAGGTGATAATGAACTGGTGTCGGTCTAAGAACTTAAACATAAACCCAAGCAAGACTGAGATAATACCATTCACAAACAGAAGAGAGGTCAACATTATACCTCCCTCAATAAATGGAACACCTATACCCCTTTCAGATGAGGTAAAATATCTAGGTATTATATTAGATAGCAAACTCAACTGGAATAAACATATAGAAAGGACTCATGCCAAAGCACTAAAGGCGTTTTGGGCCTGTAAAAGCTTGTTTGGCAGAAAATGGGGACTAAAGCCCAAAATGATTTACTGGTGCTACAGAACAATCATTCTCCCTATAGTCACATACGGATCAACGGTATGGTGGACTAAAATCTTACAACGTAAAGCACAGCTTACGCTACAAAAAATCCAAAGGCTAGCATGTCTTGGTATCACAGGTGCTATGAAAACCTGTCCTACAGCGGCAATGGAAATGTTCCTGGACATCCCTCCTATACATCTCCAAATAAAGAAGGAGGCTATTAAAGGAGTGATACGCTTACAGGAGAAAAATAATTACAAACCAGGGGATTTTAGAGGTCACCTCAAAATCCTAAGGGACCCAAAAATGGAGATTTTAACTTCCACTATTTCGGACGCCATGCCGACAAAATTCAACTTTGAAACCCCTTTCAAAGTTATTATCAGGGAACGCAAGGACTGGCAATCCATGCTATCTGACATAGAAGAAGGGTCAACCATCTGGTATACAGATGGATCGCGCACATCTGAGGGGACAGGAGCCGGAGTCAAAGGGCCTAACTTCGCGGTTTCAAGACCTCTCGGTAAAGAAGCCACAATCTTCCAAGCCGAACTAATTGCAATGGAGCTATGCATCCAAGAAAATATAAGGAGAGCTCATCGCAACAAATCTATTTATATCCTATCGGATAGTCAGGCGGTTCTCAAAGCTCTTGCGTCCAATAAACATGGATCAAAGATAGTATGGGAATGCCTTCAAAACCTTATAATCCTGGGGAAAAGGAATAATGTAACCTTAATGTGGGTACCAGGACATATGGGAATTGAGGGAAATGAGGAGGCTGATCACCTAGCAAAAATCGGTGCTCAATCTAATTTTATTGGTCCAGAACCTTTCTGCGGAAAACCAAAGGGGTACTTCAACACTATAATTAGACAATGGGTAGAACAAGAACATAAAATCTACTGGAATATACATCCAGGCTTGTCAATCTCAAAAAAGCTGATCCTACCACAAAAGAACAAAGTGGAGGATATCCCAAAATTCAGTAAGAAGGATATTAGTATTCTGGTCGGCCTAATGACGGGGCACAGTGGAGTAAACCACCACCTCAAAAACATGGGCTTAGCTGAAACCGACATCTGTCGCCTTTGTCTCGAAGAATCGGAAACGACAGAACACATTCTATGCCACTGTGAAGCAGTAGCTAGGAAAAGACACAATCTTACTGGGAAAGGGTTCCTTTCTACCGAAGAACTAGCCAATATGGCTCCCTTAAAGATCATCAGATTAGCTAAAGCTACTGAGATATGGTAGGGTGAAGGGGCAATAAACGCACAATAGGCCGAGAAGGTCGCAGTGCTCTCGCATGATCCCCTATTTAAATAAAAAAAAAAATAATTGAACTTTGGAATAATATTCCCAAATAATGTGCTCGATGGTACGTATTTTCGATCGTTGTACGTTGATCAATCTCTCGATGTTATTTTGTTCTGCTTGTTGCACTTTAGATTGCAGCGACAAGTCGTCGGTTTTATGATCGTGATTGGGTTGACCGTCTGTAGTCGTTGGCACATTCGGTACGTCCTTCAAAAGCTTCAACATTACACTTTTTATTTGAGTATACTCGCGTTCGACTTGTTGGAAATAGTCCTTTATGAAGTAAGGATGCTAGGAAAATTCTGCCGTATGTAGTTGCAGCTCATCGTTTCTCGCAGTGAATTCCGCCCGTTGACTTGTTGCAACCTGGTGTTGAGATAGTTTGCGGTCTTCCGGTTGATGGAGTCCTTCTTGTAGTTCGTGATAATTTTCTCCAGGTCCTTTCCGGCTGTATCTTGTTGGGCCGTCAAGTCGTCGAACCATTGTTGAAGTTCCTCCATTGCAACGCTGCTAATCGTACCTAACAGTCTGTGTTAAGGCCCAGACTACGCCAACTAAAGCGGTATTAAAGTTATGCGCGAAAGGCTATGTGTGTCTAACAGTCTGTGTTTAAGGGCTAGACTACGCCAACTAAAACGGTATCAAGGTTATGCGCGAAGAGGCTATGCTCAGTTCATTTAAATTCACTTAAAATCACTTAAAATCACGTCGGGGTCACCAAATGTTTTTTTATAGCGCGACTGATCTTTTTTGATCAGCCGCGAAAATCTCAGGACGCAGTCAGATACAAGATCTGCCTGTGGAAAATTTAGCCGTACGGTTCTAGTACCGTATTGCCTTGTGGTTGGATCACGAATGAATAATATAAACGCAAGATCTTTCAAAAACGCCAATCTCAACTCCTTTATTATCTTATTCGGAATGACACTCGATCTTTCTCTTATAATTTATTTTATAACTCATTATTGCTGCTACAAACAAATTCCCGACAAAACAAAACAAAACGATAAGTACGATTCGCAGCAAGAAGCGACGTCTTAAGTTACCGACTATTGTTTACATCTTCTATGCGACGACTCGAAATATGCTGATGGCAATAAAATAATTCTGATTTTATGCTGAAGGCAAGTTAATAAAAAAAGTGCTGAGGGCAATTAAATGATTCTGGTTTTATGCTGAAGGCAAGTTAATAAAGAAGTGCTGAGGGCAACTTGAATTAAATTACATTACTAGATAGTAACTTGATGCGAAGAACAAACTGCTGATCGCTTGAACAGGGAGGCAGCACCTCATATTAAATGTCGAAAAAGAATGACTTTTTCTTTTCATTTTTAGTATTTTCCAATATTATTATATGAAGAACAAATAATTTTGTGAATAAATTTCAATGGTACAAAGAATTTTGTTAAAATGTTCTTTGCTTTAAATAAATTGCGCTAACTTTATTATTGGGTATTTTAGGACATTAGTTGCTTCCTTTCCCTCCAAACATATTTTTCTCTAAAGCTGTTAAGCGCACTTTAAACATGGCTTAACTTGAAGATTGGAATTTTTTTCCATGGTACAACTAATTTTGTGATGCATAATATCTAATAAGAATCCCCACTTGCCACATCAACCGATTTCCACACCTACCTATTTCCACATCAACCGATTTCCACATCTACGACCAGGCCAGTATATCAAGAAAGCAGAGCTTGAATTCGTATGTATTCGGATTTCTTGAAAAAGGATTTATCTAATAAATATTTCCGAGACATATTGTAGTGTAATCTATTGATTGCCTTGCACTATTGCATGAGTCAGAACATTTCAAGAAAAAGCGCTTGAGGCAAGATACTCTTGCGTTGCGCAAAATTAGACAAAAATCGTATCGTACCTTAACATAACGAATTATTTAACTGAAGCCGTTACAGAGGTTCGGGTCTTGAGTGTTTTTCATATGTCAATTCGACAGCGAAGGCCACCGAAGGGAGTTCTCCGTAAACAAAAAAAGAAGAAGAAGAGTTGTTTTGTTTTACGTCAGTTATTTGAAAAGTGTGCAAAATTGGAAGTTCGCCCATGGAGGACGACGTTTTGAACCGTAAATTTCACTCAATTCCTGACGACTACGACGAAGATTCCTTCTCGCTGCCATCACATCAGCCCACTCCCGTCGCTAAGAAAGTCCGCTTGGACGATGAAGTCTCAGCTTCTTCGTGTAGTTGGCCCGATGAAAGCGGTGAAGGTGACAGTATTTTCCTATCGGATGCTCTTACCGCCGTCGCTGGTAACGCGGAGGAACCAGAAATTATCGAGGACGAAAATCGAAAGTATCGCCAGGATGAAGATGACGAGCCTGCAGGTGATCCGATCCAGTGTACGCAGCGATTCATTAGCGATGTGAATTACAAAAAATTGGATTACTCCAAGTACTTTTGTGGCTCGCAGTATACCACGCGGGAAGACTTGCGGCAGAAGCAGGAGAAGACACGAACATTCTTTCAAAATGTGATTCAGGAGGTCTGCGATATTTCGTGGGGCTCGCAGGCTTTCCCATTCGAAATTCAGTCGTTCTCCAGCAAGGGGCCGTTTTATGGACTGCCGGTGCAGATCGAAAAGATGATTTATGAGCAGAAGAGGATAACGACTTTGTACGGTGAGTGCAGATCCCTTTTTACTGTTCAATTAAATAGAAATAGTGTTTCTTTAAGAAAACGCATGAGACTTTGTAGCGGTTTGAATGAACGGTTGATTTTCAAAGGAAGATTACTTACGTTATTCTAAATTGAGCTAAAATGTTGGCAGTTGCGAAAACGGTCCTCCATCCGGTTCCGTTTGGTGCCTGATTTACAACGAAACGTAGACTTTACGCAGGCTTTGTAGCTTTTCCACTCATTTTTTCCCATGCAAGGGTTTTCATAAAGTCCACTAAAGTGAAAGATAAGTAGCTCAGTCCGAAGTTCGTTGGCTGGAGCAGCACCGCAAAGCCCTCTAAAGTTAGTAGCCATGTAAGTTAATCCAACAATAGCACGTTCGAGTCATAACAAAAATTACAGTTTCATATAAATTCGCTCGCTTTTGTATGGAGCAGACACGGCGGGCTTCGTACGAATCGCGTTTATTTTTAAATGCAGTGTTAAAGATAGTTCAGCTTTCCAATGTACTTTGTGAATAGTGCTCGGCATGTAATTATTACACGTTGATATCAGTGCAATAGATTTTTAATTGAAGAAAGTGCGTTCAAAGTTAAATATCGGTTTCTCATACCGAGCAGAATGTGTCACTCATATTGTGCAGAGTTCCTCGGTTATCAGAAAACTGTAGTATTTTAGTTATTACGAAATAATATGCACTCGCGTAATATTTCCGTGCTTAATTTGATTTAGTTATGCTTTAGTGTTGTTTTCGGTAAAACGTGTTTGTAGGATGAGATTGTACAAAAATAATACAGGTGGTCTTTTGAAATGGAAAAATCCATGACGTCGCACATACTAGAGTCACTCAAGATGGCGGCTACGTTGGGTTTAAACAATTTTTATACTCTAGATGAAATCTGAGAGTATTATAAGTTTGCCACAAAGTTTGTAACGCCAAGAAATAAGGCTCGGAGAAAAAAATGAATGATACAGAAGTTCATATAATCACTCAAAAATCTCAAAACCGGATGTCCGTCCGTCCGTCCGTCCGTCTGTCTGTCTGTCTGTCTGTCCGTCCGTCCGTGTCCTCTCTAGCTTGAGAACGCGTTGAGCTAGAAAGTTCAAATTTTGTATACGTCGTTTTTAACAAAAAAGTAAGGTCAAGTTCGTGAACGGGCCAAATCGCTCCACCCCTTCTACCTCCTCCCATACAAAATGACACAATTGCGCAATTTCACAATAAATGGGTTTGCTCGAAAAGTATAAAAGCTATTGGAATGAAATTTGGAATATATTACTGTTATGATAATACCAATATACCGTATAAAAATTATGCGTGTCCTCCCCCTCCTTCTACCACCTCCCATACAAACTGTACTTGTCTTGAATTACTCTAAGCCAATTTACTCAGTGCGTATAAAATTTAGCAGGCTGAAATTGTGCACCAAATATTTGTTTCAAATTGTTAGTAAGACCAAAAAAAATTAGACGATTAGCTTCACCCCTTCTACCCCCTCCCATACAAAATGACACAATTTCGCAAATTGATAATAAATGGATTTACTCGAAAACTATAAGAGCTATTAGCCTGAATTTTGGAATATATTACACTCATAATGATTTCAATCTACCGTAGAAAAATTATTTGCGTCGTCCCTCCCCTTCTACCCCCTCCCATACAAACTACACTTTTTCATGAAATGCTCTAAGTCGATTTTCTCAGAACATATAACATTTATCAAGCTCATATTTTGTAAGAAATACATAATTAGCATTTTCACTAAGATCAGAAAAAAATATTTGATTAGCTTCACTGCTTCTACCCCCTCCCATACAATATGACACAGTTTCACAACTTTACAAAAAAACGATTTTCTTAAAAAGTATGAATGGCACTAGTCTGAAATTTAATTTAATATTTTATAATATTCCTAGTTATTTTTGAAAAAATCACTAGAATCCCCCCACTCTTTCTACCACCTCCCATACAAACTGTACATTTTCACAAAATCTAACTCACTAATTTTCTCAGTTGCCATTCAGTTTTTGGAGTAAGCATTTTGTATAAAAATTTTTATAGCTACTTTAGCATGATGAGAAAAAAATTAGTTCAATGCTATCATCCCTTCTAACACTCCCCATACAAAATTTCTTGGGATCACTAAAAATTCTATCTCATCTAGAGTATCGTAAGATTGCGCTTTACGCGCAATCGTAGCCCTGTTATGTTTTTTATAGAAACTGAACTTAATAGCTAATCGTACATTTATTTATAGTAAAACTTATTGCTAGTAGCATAAAAATATGCTTATGAAAATGTTAGGTTGGTCGATGCACTTTAGTAATACCTGTGTAGAGTCACTGAGCAACTTTCTCGGTACAGGAGTCCGGCACATTGCTATTTTAGTACAAAAACAGTGCGATCTAAAAAATGTAGTACAAAAACGGTGCGTCCGAACGATCATAGTGTTAGTGAAAATAGGTCGTCCAGAACGAGGCATGTCTTCAACGATCTCTCGACCGTCCTTACGGGGGTTCAGTACTTGAAAATCATGAAAAAAATGAAAAATTTTTTTATTGGCTTAAAAAATTCTACAACTCTTTCTGCACATTTTGCAACTTGTCCCATTTCAAAATTCCAGTTAGAAGTATTTTATTTTTAATCTAAAGGGTTTGAAGCGATTAGAGGAATAATTCCTCTTCCCGATTCTTTCAAACGCTTCTCCTGAAAAATCACGTTTTTTACCTTTTAGGAACACAGATCTCAGGTAAATATCACCCGATTGAACTGAAATTTGGTACATATGTCCTACGATAAATTATCTATGCCCTGACGGAGCCGATTAAAAAAAAAATAAGAAGTAAAAATGATATATTGTGTTAAAGTTGCGAAAAAGGACTAAAAATTGTAAACTATACTATTAATGATTCCCAAAGCACTATTTTGCCAAAAGCTCCCGTCAAGGCATAGACAATATCGTCAAGAATCATTTGTCCAAATTTGAAAAAAATCGGTTGAGCCATTCCCGAGTTCTGTGTTCCTAAAAACGCCTGTTTATAGGCGGGAGGGGGGTGGAGGAAGGCAAATATTGAACCCCCTTAAAGGCATTGTACCACTCGTAGGCTCATGTTTTTGATAATAATGAATTATCGTAATCCTTTTCCAACATTTGCAACGATTTCACACACGAAATTTGGTTGGCAACACAAAATTTGAGACAAACTCTTTGTTCCATATTTTTATCCATTGTAAAAATCGCGGTGGACTGCTGAGGTGTACCGATTGAACGAGCTGCTGTAAGCAAACTGATTAACAGACCGCTCTAATTTTTTGGATAATAATTAATAATAATAATAGTTTATTTAATAAATTCAATAACATTTTTAGATATAAAAGTATAATTTAAATTCAATCCATATTAAATAAACTAAACCTTACTTAAAACCAAATAAATTAAAAATAAAGTAAAATAGTAATATAATACAATAAAAAAAAAATGTTTAGATAAGTTATCAATCAATCAAATTCCTGTTAAGACCCCCTATAGGGGCATAGGACAGAAACAACTCCCTTCCACAAGTCGCGATCCTGAGCATCGGCCTTAAGCTGTTGCCAGGACTTCTTTATTCCTTTGGCCTCCTGCTCAACTGTTCGCTTCCGTATGTTACGAGGGTCGTTTGATAAGTCCCTGGCCCAAGTAAGAAAAAAGCATTTTTTCCGGAAAATTTTTTTTTATTTTTCAACATAATCTCCCTGGAGGTTAATACATTTGGTCCAACGTTTCTCAAGTCCTTTCATACCGTTCAAAAAGAAATTTTTGTCACAGTCTGCAAAAAATTGGGAAACGGCGTCTTTCACCTCTTGGTTCGATGAAAATTTTTGTCCACCGAGGTGAGTTTTCAATTTGGGGAACAAAAAAAAGTCACATGGGGCCAAGTCGGGCGAATAAGGTGGGTGGTCAACGATCTCATACCGCAAATCGTGTAATTTGGACATGGAAACCGCGCAGGTGTGGACAGGGGTGTTGTCGTGGTGGAACAAGATCTTCTTTTTCTTCAAACCAAAAATCAACTGCCAAAAACAAACTGTTACCTACAGAAACCTGAAAAAATTCATGAGACCGTTCGAAAGTGCCATCTACCTAGCGATAGCAAAAACTTTTTCGTGAAACCACGTTTTGTCATTTGGGCCAGGGACTTATCAAACGACCCTCGTACATGGTCGACCAACCCGACGTCTGCCACTTCCGCTTTTGAATCTCAATACCTATTTTAGTCTGGCCAGTTGTACTCCAAAGTTCATCGTTAGAGATCACTTCTGGCCAGAATATTCCTAAAATGTGTCGGAGGCATCGGTTCACGAAAGTCTGTAGTTTCTTGGTAAGTCGGAACGGTCACTTTCCACGTAGTACAACCATATAACAACACGGATTTGACGCATGCGTCAAAAACTCGCAGCTTCGTGCGAAGGGAGATCTCTCTTAACCTCCAGAAAGGGGAAAGGATACCGATGGCCTGACGAGCTTTATTTAGTCGAGCCTCAACATCGTTTTCGGCTCCGCCGTCCATGCTGACAATGCTTTCGAGATAGCAAAAATCTTGCACCTCTTCCACATCCTGTCCGTTAAGAACAATCGGTGTGCTTGCGTTCGAACCCATGTGCATGTACTTGGTTTTACGCACATTTATTTTCAGTCCCGCCTCTTTGCATTTAGAATGCAACGAGCGAACATTTGACACTAAGTCCGAACGGGTATGTGCATGCAAACACACGTCATCAGCACAATCAAGGTGACTTAAGATGTTAAATAGTCTCCATTGAAGACCTTTACCTTCCCCACCTTCCAGTGCAGCTTTCAAGATGTCATTTATTACCACCAGAAACAGGGCTGGTGATAATATGCAGCCTTGTCTGACATCCGTTCGCACAGAGAAGCTCTCGGACAGCTCTCCTCTATGCAAGACGCGACACCTTGCATCTTCGTAGGATTCTTTAATCATAGCTATGACCTTATCTGGAATACCTCTCCTACGCAAAGCATTCCATATGTAATCTCGCTTAACGCTGTCGAAAGCCTTCTCGAAGTCCACAAACATGAGATGTAGTGGCGAACCCATTTCGGCTGACTGCTCCAATATTATCCGTAGGGTATTTGTATTTGTGAGGTCGGTACAAGACGACCCTTTACGGAATCCAGCCTGATAAACTTCGAGAGTGCTTTCCACGACATCACTAAACCTATTGAGAATTACCTTAGCCATAATTTTTGATACGGCAACGGTGTCAGTCAGTACTATATTTTTTGAGAAAAAGTCATTTCAATGACACAAAAATAATAAAAAATTGAAAAAAATACAAAAAAGTCCTTTTTTCTTCAAGAAGGACTTGAAGTACCATCAAATTTTATTACATTTTCGGAAAGCCCAAAAAAATTTCACTATAAGTTTGCAAACAGAATTTCTTCGTAGGTTGAATTGTAAGGGAGCGGGGCTAACAGTTATCAAGCAAGTTCCCTTCAAGTAAATCTGGTTTGACACCCGTCATTCGCCGAAGGAATATGATTAATAATAGTGAGGACGAACTAAAAGAGTTGAAGTATAGTTCAGTACGTTTATTTAGTTTATTTAGCTTATAAATAATTTTCAACATGTCCGCCGTTGTGGAGCAAGCACAATTGGTATCGCCGACGAATGGCATTGGTGGGGTTCACACGCAGTAGTTGGGCTCGTAACTGATCGCATGCTTCGGTGATATGGGAAATAAGCCGTTCTCGTGTATGAATCTCCCCTGCGTTGACGATGCTTTTCAAATACACCCAGACATAAAAGTCCATGGGAGTTAAGTCGGGAGATCGTGGAGGCTATGCAATGGGGCCGCCACGACCAATCCATCGATCCTAAAAATTCGCGTCGAGCCACCGACGGACATTAGCACCGTAATGCGCTGGAGCTCCATCGTGCTGGTACCAAAATCCGACCAGTACACGGAGTGGTATATCCTCTATGAGGTCTGGTAAAGTTTCCTCCAAAAATTCGGCATAATTGGTGGAATTGAGAAATGGGGAAAGAAATACCGGACCGATGAAAGTTCTGCCGATGATGCCAGCCCAAACATTCACACTGAAGCGATGTTGATAGGACGTATTTCGGCTGGTATGGGAATTTTCACGTGCCCACACATGCATATTGTGGAAATTTTGTATGCCATCGCGGGTGAATTGGGATTCGTCGGTCCAGAGAATTCTTCCGAGAAACGCTGGATATTCTTCTGCTCTCGCAGTAACATGGTACGAAAAAAGTCTCACCGATGTTCATGATCACCGGGCAACAGTTGTTGCACCGGTGTATTGTGATAGAGATACAGTCCTTCTCCTTGCAGAATTCGGAATACTTGCATGTGGCTGATGCCTAATCGACGGCCGATGCGCCGGGGGGTTATTGTGGGGTCCCTAGCCGCGATGCGCAGTATGCGCTCCTCCGTGGCCACAGGTACCGAGTGTCGCCGTCTTCGATGTTGTGTTTCCTGCCGCGGCTGCAGTGTACCTCGTTCACGAAGGTTCCGATGAATGCTGATGAACATCTGATAATAGGGGTGCCGAGATCTGTCCGGATACCATTCCCGGTAAACTCTTTCGGCTCGCCTAGCATTCCCGTCGCACAACCTATACACGAAGTGCATGTCTGCCCTTTCTTCCGTTGTAAAAGGCCTCCTATTGCTTGCCATGTTGCTCGTAATGATGTCTATGACATTCTGTTTGCTGCTGCTTCCTCCCGATGCTTTTATGGCAGAAAAATCTACGTAGGACGAAGTCATTCCTGTTCCTAAAAGGAGCAGGTAAATTCCACGCCCTACTTAAACGAAGATTACCTAATTAACTTAAATGGATGTTAGTTAATTTACTTAAATGGAAGCTATCTAATTGGTTGTCATATTTTTACTTACCTGTAACATAATTTCCACACATAAGATCAATACTTGTGTTGTTAACAAGGTTGCTCTCATTACTGCATCTGTTTTGCGGTAAATTCTACGTTTAGCAGTATTTCAAAAATGTGCAGGGAACTCACTTGTTGTTGCAAATATGAAGAAATTCAGTTTGCAAACTTACAGTGAAATCTTATGGGCTTTCCGAAAATGTAATAAAATTTGGTGGTTAATCAGGTCCTTCTTGAAGAAAAAAGGACTTTTTTGTATTTTTTATTATTTTTGTGTCATTGAAATGACTTTTTCTCAAAAAGTATAGCATAAACTGACACATAGCAATATGGAAAGAAGAATTTGTGTCCTCCAACGAGCCCAAAATTATTGCGTTACGCTAAGTACGGCAGAAGTTATAGATCAAACAGTGGTCACAGGTACGATGAAAATCCTTCGTCCTTACAATCGCGCTATCTCCTTAACGGTGCAAAAACGGGAGTATGTGTGGAACGATTTTCCACTCAGGAGAAGTTCCTCTATCTCCCATTTTCGTTTGACGCACCACACAAGTTATACCCTGTGCATAAAAATACCATAGATAATAAAAGAAAATTAATTGTTTTTAAAAAAAAAATATTTTGAAAGAAAAGATTTCCGGATTCTACACTGTTACTCTTTGGATTGATAAAGGTCTCAGCAGAGACCGAAACGTCATGAATAATAAAACGTAACAATGTAGAATCCGGAAATAATTTCTTTCAATTCGAAATGCACTGTGAAAGCATTCACCAAACCAAAATTTTTTTGCTTATAAACTAAACCTAAGATATGAAAACTGTAAAAGATCAAGATGCCATAATTGCATTCTTCGGTATGAAAATTGGTAGAAGTAATTAGTAGAAGGAGAAGAGTCATTGCATGGTGCAATGCAATTTGATGATGGATTTCGTGCCATCGAACTTTCTCAGCAGAATTGTTGAATGAGAAACAAAAATAAAAATTATTTGTAAGAACAAATATGATGATTTCAAATTGTCGAAAGCTTAGCAGCTGAACCTTGAAATCGATAGGCAAATCAATGCTCTAGATTTTAGAGTTCAACTTGAAAGTAGCGAATTTTGCATTTTGTCTGTATTAAGAAATTTCGTAGTAGCTCAGCAAATAAAAAATATATAAGCACACTAAAACCAAGGGACGTGCGAAAATAACAGTCAAGTTATTATCGCCCATCAGAAGCGCGGAAAATATAGTCAAATTACTGAAGCCAACGTAAGAGGTCATCACAAGTTACCCGAAGCTGTTACTTAGATATCATCCAATACTCTATATGATTCCGTCTCCAGAATTTCATCCATTACTCTACAGGATTCCGTCTCCAGAACATCAACCATTATTCTACCAGGATTTCGTTTCCAGATTATCATCAGTTACTCTACAAGGATTTCGGAAATAAAGTAAACTAAAATGAAGGTAAACCACACTTTTAACTTTTGTTCCTATAGCGACAATTGACTAAACGACTGACGAGGGTACGCCTCTGGCTTCGAGGAGCTAATTGTGCGTTCGGCTCCTGTAAGAGCCGTATATCCAGAGACCCTGCCTGACCGATGGGAGCTCTCTCTGGCTCCGTGGAGCCGTACCGGGTTTGGTTCTCCAGATCCCGTCGTCCCCAAACCCATCTCCATTCTCTGAATACTTGGGACCAATCCAGGATCTGTATAAACGCCCGGCCGGAGCTGGCTACATCATGGCTCTCAGGAGCCGAATAAGCCACCTATGAATTAAATCCGGATCGTTTTCGGCTCTCTGTGCTGTTTATACATTCGGCTTCCGTAGAAGCCGGTATCCAGTAATTTCGTACTCAACCCGGCATAAAGAGCCTTTGTGATAAGTTCAGCTAGTTCTGACTTTCTTTTCCTCGTATGGGCCTTACATAGGGTAAGCCCATATTAATGTACGTAGTTCTATTAGAACATTTTTAAACAAGTTATGAAATTACATTGGGCAAACCCATAATCATTTTGTAAATGTTACAAGCATGTTATGGGTTAACATGGGGTAAACCCATAAGCATTTGCTAAATGTAACAATTGGCGCAGCTGGTAAATGGAACAACCGTCGATCACACGATGTACTCGCTTACTGAATTCTGCCTATCGATCACAGTACTCACTCCCACCTGTCGATTATAGGACTTATTGGCTTACTGTCACTGACTGAAACTCCGCTGTCGGCCACAGGACTTACTCGCTTAATGAAATCCGCCTGTCGGTCACAGGATTTATTCGCTTACTGTCGCCTACTGAACTCCGCCTGTCGATCTCAGGACCTACTCGCTTACTCACCCCGACCGCACGATACACTCGCCCACTCATCCCGACCGTCGAACGCACTCGCTTGCTGACTATTCTACTCAAATATCAATCGACAACTGACTCTTCATCACAAGCGCTCGACCTCTTTGTATCTATATATATACATGTATATCGCTTTTCGTCCGCTCTTCGGCCTATATGCTGTTTCTAGGAATCATTTCCTATTCAGCCACAATCCATTCGATATTCGTACGCTATTCGTCCGCTATTAGTTCGCTATTCGGCCACTGTTCGCCGCTTCAGCGAATCTCAGTCGATGAGCAATATATGCGCGCGCATGTGTGCAGAATAGCTGAAGATAGCGAACACTCGATGAAAGACTAGGGCTGACATGCAACAATTATATAAAGAAATAACGAAACAGAGATTGGTTTCATTATTATTGAAGAGATAAATACATAGTTAACTTCCCAAGGTTTGACACTTCAAACCTGAATCCCACACAACCTTAGTGTGTGAAA
The DNA here is from genome assembly GCA_963669355.1 of Chorisops tibialis. Taxonomy (NCBI): domain Eukaryota; kingdom Metazoa; phylum Arthropoda; class Insecta; order Diptera; family Stratiomyidae; genus Chorisops; species Chorisops tibialis. The sequence goes on along the minus strand of OY770263.1, from coordinate 160,139,480 downwards.
TGTATTTCAAATTTGCAAAGAATAGTATACTAAAAGTACTGTAATATCCTTGGATGCAAAACAATCAGATAAATTAGCAAGACTCTGTTGCTTTGGTGAATGTTTTCACAGTGCATTTCGAATTGGAATTAAAGATTTCCGGATTCAACGTTGTTACGCTTTATTATTCGAAACGTTTTCGTCTCTGCTGAGACATTTATCAAACAGTTTGATAAAGGTCTCAGCAGTGATCGAAATGTCACAAATAATAAAGCGTAACATTGTAGAATCTGGAAATCTTTCCTTACCAGACTCCAAAAATTTAATCACACTCTTATTTAATTCTTCTAAAAATTTCCTTTCTTTTCATCTTTCAGATTGGCAAAAGGAATGCCTACAACTACCCGCAATAGAAAAACGTAAAAATTTAATTTATGCTCTGCCCACAAGTGGCGGTAAGACATTAGTAGCTGAAATTTTAATGCTTCGCGAAATTATTTGCCGCGAGAAAAATGTGATATTTATCTTACCTTATGTTTCGATAGTTCAGGAGAAGGTAAACCGCATCCAAATCATTTCGGCCTTTGTTAAATTACCAATTCTTTCCACTAGGTCAGTGCAATGGCACCATTCGCCTATAAATTAGATTTTCTGGTTGAAGAATATACTTCAGGTAAAGGACGATGTCCGCCAATGAAGCGACGAAAACGACGATCAATTTTCATCTGTTCAATCGAAAAGGGTGCCATTCTCTTCGATAGCTTGATTGAAGCAAATCGAGCCAATGAAGTCGGTTTGGTGGTCGTAGACGAAATGCATTTGATCGGCGAGAAAGGACGAGGACCAACGCTAGAAGCGGTTTTAACGAAAATCAAATATTTAAAAGGTGAGAAATATTATTTCAATTGAAAACACAAATGAATGATTGGAGATTTTCTTAGCTGGAATTCAAGTGGTCGGAATGAGTGCAACAATCGGAAATTTACCAGAACTATCGGCATTTCTCGATGCCGATATATACACACGGGGGTTTCGTCCGGTTGAATTGAAGGAGTATGTAAAATGTGGCTGTGATATTTTAAAAATTGATGCTAATGGTAGAGAAATTGAAGAGATTTTTGCTCATGAGCGAACTGTCAGCTTTAAGGTAAGACACGAGATATTTGGTACGAAAAAATTAATTTTTAATTTTCCAGTATAGCTCCAGTATTACCAAGGCTGATCCTGATCATTTGGCCGGTCTTGTTTCTGAGGTGATTCCACAAGGTTCGTGCCTAATTTTCTGTTCGACTCGGAAAAATTGCGAAAATGTTGCCGTACTGCTCAGTAAGATCCTACCGGAAAATCCCTACGGTGAACACAAGAAAGCTGAGCGTGCCGCCTTGATGGATGCCATCGAAAAACTTTGCGGATCACTTAGTCCGGTTTTGAAACAAACAATTCCGTATGGTATAGCATATCATCATTCGGGATTGACTACAGAAGAACGCCGACTCCTCGAGACTGGCTATCGATTTGGTACGCTTTGTGTAATCTGTTGTACTTCGACGCTGGCGGCTGGTGTAAATTTGCCTGCAAAGCGAGTGATAATTCGCGCACCGTTCGTCGGATCGCAATTTATGACGTTGTGCCAGTACAAGCAAATGGTTGGTCGGGCTGGCCGTGCCGGAATGGGTGAAGCTGGCGAAAGTATTTTGATATGTTCGTCGAAATATAATCTACAAGTCGGTCAAATGTTGTTTTCGCCAATGGACGAAGTGATTAGCTCGATGAATAATCGGGATTCGATAGGATTGCAAAATTTGATCTTAAGTGCAATTGGACTTAAGTTGGCCGATTGTTTGAAGGATCTATTACAGCTCGCCGCAATGACTTTATTGGCTGTTCAATCAACGAAAGTCAATGTTTTAATTGAAGCGGAAGTTACTGGAATATTACGCTGTATGTTCCGACACAAAATTTTAAAAGTCTGCAGTAAAAAGGTTACACCACTGTCTCTTGTTAATGAAATCGTAACAACACAAGAAATTAAGAACAATGAAATTCTGGATAATACTATCGAACGCTCAAAACATGTCATCTTGAGTAAGAGCACGAAATTCGAGTTGACAACAATCGGACGGGCCGCATATAAAGCTGGTGTTGACTATAAAAAAGCTGAAGCAATCTATAATGAACTGAAGACTGCTCAATCATGTCTGGTCTTGCGAAATTTCACCCATTTACTCTATCTAGTAGTAAGTTACAGCTCAAATGATGACATCATCTATCCGGATGCAGCGATACTCTTTCGCGAGTACAATAATCTCGACAAAGACACACAATGTGTAGCTAAAACACTCGGAATCACTGAACCACATATGGTACGAATGGCTAAGACCAATTTGATGAAAGGTCCGGTTGAAAAGCAACTGACGCGATTCTTTAAAGTCTTGATTTTAAATGATGTATTGAATCTGATGGCGACTCATATTACGGCGGCAAAGTATGGAATCGATCGCGGGGCCGTTCAATCGCTGATAAATCAAGCGATTTCGGCGGCCGCAAGCATTATGCGTTTGTGTGAGGAAATTGACGAATTTTGGTGTTACGGACCGCTTTTTGAGAAACTCTTTCACAAGTTGGACTATTGCTGTACAGCGGAATTAGCACCGCTTTTAGATTTGCCTTGTGTAAAACTGGTAAGAGTGATTGTATTGAGAAATTGATGGCTGTGAAAATTAAATACGTTTCTTTTTAGGCTCGCGCTAAACAGCTTTATGCTGCTGGTTATAGAACACTAGAAGATATTGCTAAGGCTAAGGCTAGGGAATTATCGTTAAATATCGAATATTTACCGTACCGAGTTGCACAGGAAATCGTTTCAGCCGCTAAGGTGAGTACCGTGCATGCTTTCTTTTCTTTGATCTTAACCCATTTCTACGTTCAGTTTTGGGCATGTGGTTCTTGTTCTTATCCACTGCTTTCTGTGTAATTCCAATACCTTCTAAATTGTTCTGCCTTTTGTTCTTTTGTAAAATGATAAAATTTAGATCAGAGTTTTCAGGAAACTAGGAAAGGAGGTGTGCTTATTTATTTTATTCTAGGTTGAGCTAAATTTCAGTACCCTTTTTCTTCCATTACCCAATCCGAATAAAAGCTCTGGAAGTTCTAACATAAATATTTAATTCAGCAATCCATTATTGATGTTCTTTATCAATGCAGTTAGAAAATAATGGAATTTACTTGCAGGTTCATTTAATCAACAAACTCGAAGTACTGCAGGAAGAGACGGATGCAATTATCAGCTGTTTACAATAAATTTTTTACGTAGGAAACTTATAAGGAGAATCATTTTAAAGTCGCTTTTCCCAAAATAAATTGTATATTTAAATTTTTAAAATGAACATTTAGAAAGCTTATTTTTATTTTTGGATTTTGTGATGCTGCTTACTAACGAAATCTACATTCATGCAGGTATCTTTAGCTTTTCGGAATTTTATTCAATTATCTCAAATGTTGACGACTTCTTTAAAACTCAAACAGGATGACCAGGCCGCCCAAAGAGCAAAACCAGGAGACACACGAGAAAATGTAGAATCAGTAACAGTAAATCGATTAAAATAGAGAAGCGTATCAAACAACAAAATTGACTTGCGATCAAAATTTTCTTATAAAAACAAATATAATTTATTCGAGTCTATGAAAGTCGCGTCTTAAAAATTTCTAGTTTTACAACTAATGCATTTATGTTAGGATCGTGTCGACCTCATCATTACTCTACACCATCATAATACAATTATATCAAATTCTAATGCTTCATAAGTATTTATATTATCGTCTTCAATTAATTATTGAAATTATCTTTCCTCTTTATCTGCGATGATATCGATCGAAGGGGATGAAGAATGAACCCGCAGCGGAAACACTATTCTGTACGTTGGTCCTGAGTGTGAAGCCAAAAATGCTTGGAACCAATCTTATAAACATGCTCATCACCATGCCTTGTTGCAATTTTAAAGTCGATTGCTCTTATATGAATTTCAGAATATATATTTGTATGGGAGGGGGTAGAAGGAGTGGCACGAAGTTGCTATTAGGAATACAAATTAGTTTCCGCCATTTTCTATCAAAAATTAGGAATGTATTGTGAAAGAACTGTACATTACCTTTTATTCAAAGTGTTGTCCATCACTAGCCACTACTTTTTTTCCCATTTTTCTGGCAGCATTCGGATACAACGTCGGAAGTACTCTTCATCTTTTGTGGCTATCCACGAATCGTTCCAATTTTCAGTATCTTCATATGATGTAAAGCGCTGCTTAGACAAGCCATGTGCCATCGACCGGAACAAGTGATAATCGGAAGGGCAATGTCTGGTGGGATAGGACTTCCCAATTAAGTGCTTCCAAATAGGTTTTGACCGGGTCGCCGCAACATGCGGATGAGCATTATCATGTAGGAGAACAATTTTGTCATGTCTGAAGTTGTACTAGACGCGTTTTTCCTTGAGTGATCGGCTCAGTCTTATTGTTTTCGGTAGAGAGCTCCACTAATGCTTTTGCCCGGTTTGAGCAACTCATAATAAATGACCATGATTCCACCAAATATGTACATGCATGAGTTTTTTTTCCATGAATATTCGGTTTGGCTGTTGATGTTGAAGCATGGCCAGATGGTCTCCATGATTTTCTCATTTTTGGGTTATCGTAGTGGATACATTTTTCATCACCAGTGACTATACGATGCAAAAACCACTTTCTTTTATGCCTGGCAAGCAGCATTTTACACATGCAAAATCGGCGTTCAACGTCTCTCGGCCTCAGTTCATTTGGAATTCAATTTCCTTGTTTTTGAATCATTTGCAACGATTCTAAACGATATGAAATTGTTTGTTGAATCACTTCTAATGTAAGTGCAAGTTCTTCTTGCGTTTGGCACGAATTTTCCTCTAATAATGCTTCCAATTGCGTGTCTTCGTACACTTTTGGCCTTCAACGACGTTCTTTGCCTTCCACGTCAAACTCATCGTTTTTAAACTTTTGAAACCACTCACGATAGCTTCTCTCACTTAAAGCAGTCTCACCATATGCTTATACAAGCAATCGATGCGCCTCAACTGCAGATTTCTTCAAATTAAAGAAATAAATCAAAACTTGCCGCAAATACCGCTTATTCGGCAGAAAACTTGACATTTTCGCACGAACAGAAATACGTAATGCTGATACGAGGTCACTAATACTTCAAGGTTATGTTGTTACCACATGTCCAAACTTACGATATTGCGTTTTACATCTGATAACCTTCTGCTGGGGGTATCTTTTGTCAAACGGCGGAAACTTATTTGTACTCCTAATATTTTTTCAACCATTTATTACAATTGTTACGGAACAATTTCCAGTGAAATTTTAAGTTTCTACTTTTTTACTTTTTCTAGTTTTAAATATATATACTTATATAAATGGTAAATTGTACAAATATGCTGACGATATGGCACTAATATATGCAACAGATACGGAATCAGAAATGGAAAATTACATGAATGAAGATATGGAAAAATTAGAACATTGGATGAACCAAAATAAATTAACAGTGAACATACGCAAAACAAAAATTATGATCTTCAACCAAAAATCAATAGCGACACAAATTAAACTGAAGTACAAAGGAGAAATAATAGAACAAGTAAATACATTTAAATATCTTGGATTAACATTGGACGGAAAATTAAACTGGAAAGAACATATAAAAAATATTGAGAACAAGTCGTCTACTATAGCAGGAATATTCAGAAGAATAAGCAAACTTATACCTGAACAATTAAAAATATCAATATTTTACTCACTATTCCATAGCAGAATATCTTATGGAATAGAAATATGGTCATCTTCATTTGCTAAAGAAAACCTAAAAAAGATACAAAAAATCCAGAACAAAGCGATCAAAAATTTATTTAATTACCATAGACTAGAACGTACTAACATCATACACGCAAAAAAACAAATATTAAAAATTGAAGATTATAAAAAACTAATGGAAGTCACGCACATATACAATATAACCAACAAAAATATTAAAACAAATACAACATTACAATTAAACCACGATATCCATCAATATCTAACACGACATGCAAACCAGATAAGGACACAGAAGGCTACAACCGCGAAATACGGTAAATACTCGGCTATATACAACGCAGCAATTACATATAATAATTTACCAAATAGCATAAAAGCATTAAATAAAATTAACTTCAAAAAAAAAAAAAAACAGCATTATCTCAATTTGTATACGAATCTTTAAAATAACATTTTTTTGTTAAATCTCATTAAACATTTATCCTTTAATTTGAATTATTTTTGCCTTTATAATAATTGATTAAAATAGCTACACATTGTACACAAATGTAAAGTCTAATATGAGCCTAGCTCAAGAGACAAAAAATAAAAAAAAAAAAAAAATATACTCCTCCCACTCTTTACTAAGGTGTGGAATGAAGGAAGATATCTGAATGAATGGGAGTAGGGCGTCATTGTGAAAATTCCGAAGAAGGGTGACCTTCGGGATTGTGGCAATTGGCGTGGTATATGTCTGCCGTATCCAAAATCATGGCTAAGGTAATTCTCAATAGGGTTAGTGATGTCGTGGAGAGCACTCTCGAAGTTTATCAGGCTGGATTCCGTAAAGGTTCGTCTTGTACCGACTACACAAATACCATACGGAGCAGTCAGCCGAAATGGGTTCGCCACTACATTTCATGTTTGTGGACTTCGAGAAAGCTTTCGCAAGCGTTAAGCGGGATTACATATGGAATGCTTTGCTTAGGAGAGATTTTCCAGATAAAATCATAGCTATGATTAAAGAATCATACGAAGATGCAAGTTGTCGCGTTTTGCATAGAGGAGAGCTGTCCGAGAGCTTTTCTGTGCGAACGGGTGTCAGACAAGGTTGCATATTATCACCAGCTCTGTTTCTGGTGGTAATAAATGACATCTTGAAAGCTACACTGGAAGGTGGGAAGATAAAGGTCTTCAATGGAGACTATTTAACATCTTAAGTCACTTTGATTATGCTGATGTGTGTCTGCTTGCACATAACCGTTCGGACTTAGGGTTAAATGTTCGCTCGTTGCATTCTAAATGCAAAGAGGCGGGACTGAAAATATCTCGGAAGTATTGTTAGCTTAAACGGCGGAGCCAAAAAGGAGATTAAGGCTCGTCTAAATAAAGCTCATCAGCCCTTCGGTATCCTTTCCCCTTTCTTGAGGCTAAAAGAGATCTCTCTTCGCACGAAGCTGCGAGTTTTTGACGCATGCATCAAATCCGTGTTGTTATATGGCTGTACTACGTGGAAAGTGTTCCTTCATTTTACCAAGAAAATACGAACTTTCGTGAACCAATGCCTCTGATGCATTTTAGGAATATTCTGGCCAGAACTGATCTCCAACGACGAACTTTGGAGTACAACTGGACAGACTAAAATAGGTACTAAGGTTCAAAGGCGGAAGTGGCAGTGGATCGGTCACACTTTGAGGAAACCAGAGCGAAACATCGCGAAGCAGGCTCTGGATTATAATCCTCAAGGAAGACGTCGAGTTGGTCGACGATGTAGCACAAGGAAGCGAGCAGTTGAGCAGGAGGCTAGAGGAATAAACAAGTCGTAGCAACAGCTTCAGGCCGATGAAAAGGATCGCGCCTTGTGGAAGAGAGTTATTTCTGTTCTATGCCCCTATAGGGGGTCTTAACAGGAATTTGACTAATTGATTATGATATTTGCATTCTTATATGTACTTAGCTCAAAATTTCCAGTCGACAGCTTTCGTGAAATTTGTGTGGGAGGGAATAGAAGGAGTAGGTTGAAGTTCATATATTTTTTTAAAATTAATTGCAATTATATTATACTAAAAAAGACTCTGGCAAAAACTCGTCGTTTTAACTTTGCTTGTTTCAATGAAAATCGAAAAACATTACATATGATACTCTAGATGAAATGGGAAAGAGTTTAATGTACCGGAAAATAGGTATATCATCCCAAATTCTTTCGGATAGTGAATAGTGAATTTGGTATGGGAGGTGGTAAAAGCAGAGGGGAAGGGTTTGTAATTTTTGTATTTAACACCGAAATTAGTATACAAAATATTTCATGCTGAGTTTAAAGTTTGTAGTTTTCATTTTTACTAAGAAATTAGACATAGTTTTCCTGAAATTGAGGCATTTGTATGGGAGGTAGTAGAGTAAGTGGAGGGTTTTAGATGATTTTGAAACCACTTATCAACATCCTTATCACCATGCTTTGTTTCAATTTCAAATTATGCATTTGTATGGGAGGGGGTAGAAGGAGAGCATACGGATCAAATAAAAATTTTTCGTCGTCAATGATATTCTTATTATTAGACTTGCCACAAGACGTCAAGTCGATAGCTTTGGCAGTTTCGAAAAAAACATAACAGGAGTACGATTGGGCATAAAGTCCAATCGTGCGATACTCTAGATGAAAGAGAAATATTTAGATCTTAAGAAATTTTGTAAGGGAAGTGGTAGAGGGGGTGACGACATTGAACTATTTTTTTCACATGACGCTAAGGTTGCTATCAAAATGTTTTATTCAAAATTTAGGATTTAAAAATTTAATAGGTACTAAGAAAATTAGTGTATTGGATGTAGTGAAATAGTGCAGTTTGTATGAGAGGTGTTAGAAGGAGGGGCGAGTTTTTAATGACTTTTCAGAAATAACTATAAGCATCATGCTTTTGACATGTTTTAAATTGCAGATCAGTAGAATTCATACTTTTCAGGAAAATCGACTTCTTATAAAGTTATGAAATTGTGTCAGGTTGTATGGGAGGGGATAGAGGGAGTGAATGTAATCATCTAATTTTTTTCGGTCTTACTACTAATTTTAAATAAATATTTCGTGCACAATATCAGCTCGATCAATTTTATACGCACTGAGTAAATTGGTTTAGAGCATTTCATGAAAAAGTGCAGTTTGTATGGGAGGTGGTGGAAGGAAGGGGAAGACTCAAATAAAAGTTTATATTTCAAATTTCAGATCAATAGCATTTATATTTTTCGAGCAAATCCGTTTATTGTGAAATCGTGTCATTTTGTATGAGAGGGGGTAGAAGGGGTACAGTAAATAGTCTAATTTTTTTTAGTCTTACTAATAATTCTAATTAAACATTTAGTGCACAATTTCAGCTCGATAAGTATTATGTGCACTGAATAAATTGGCTTAGAGCATTTCATGAAAAAGTGCAGTTTGTATGGGAGGTGGTGGAAGGAGGGGGCAGACACAAGTAATTTTTATAAAGTTGATTGAAATCATCATAAAAGTATTATATTCCAAATTTCAGATCAATAGCTTTTAAACTTTTTAAGTCAATCTGTTTATTCTCAAATTGCGAAATTGTGTAATTTTGTATGGGAGGAGGTAGAAGGAGTAGAGCAATTTGGCCCGTTCACGAACTTCACCTCACTTTTTTGTCAAAAATGTCGTGTACAAAATTTGAACCGTCTAGCTCAACGCGTTCTCAAGCTAGAGAGGACACGGACAGACATCCGGTTTTGAGATTTTTGAGTGATTATATGAACTTCTGTATCATTCCTTTTTTTCTCCGAGCCTTATTTCTTGGCGATACAAACTTTGTGGCAAACTTATAATACTCTCAGATTTCAGCTAGAGTATAAAAATTAATTTTATTGAAATTTCAAAATTTCGTGAAATTTGTATGGAAAGGGTTGGATAGAAGTAGAGATACTCGATAGACGCTAACACTTCTGTCCTAATAGAGTTTGGATGTACAGCAATTGCGCGGAAAATTTCGTCCGAAATTTGAATTTTCTCAATTCTTTTTCTTTTATGAAGTAAACACAATCAAAATTAATTGTTATTTATGAAAGTCATATTTATTTTCAGTTTTAATGGGTATTCTATTCAAAAACTTGTAGTTTAACGCAAGTTTGCGCTCGTGTCCGTATATTTGAAATCGGTCAAACTCAAGTTTGGCTGTTTTTCACATTCTTATGCTGCATTCTTGTGTTTCTAAACGATCACGCTGAACTGTATAGCATTGTCCAAACTCTATTAGGACAGAAGTGTTAATGTGTATCGATTATCTCTAAGAAGAAGGAGTGAGATGAAGTTGATAATTTTCAAAACAGATTGAAATTATAATAAAAATAATTGTGCCGACAATTCATCTTTTCTTTTCAGCTTTGCTAGTTTCAATGAAAATCGCAAAATGAATTTTTCAAAATTGTGCATTTGTATGGGAGGGATAGCAAGAGAGGGCATCACATCAATATTTTGTGATGTTAATTGTATTTACATCATTATACTTTGACCCAAATTCCAAGTCAATAGCTTAAATAATTCTTAAATTTCTTGAAATTTGTATGGGAGGGGTAGAAGAGGTGGGGCGATGTAGCCCGTTTACGAACTTAAAGTTTCTTTTTTGTTACAATTGATACTCAACAAATTTCAGCTCAAAGCGATCGAGAGTTGTGTTGTAGACAGACGGGCAGACAGAGAGATGGTCATTTGGAATTGAGGCTTTTTAGCGATAACAAATATTTCTGTACTTTTGGCGACTCTGTGCGAGCATTATTTCTTAGCGTTACAAACGGTAAGGCAAACACATTATACTATCAGATTTTTTCTAGAGTATAAAAAGCGATAAATAAAGTTTTGCGGTTATTTTAAATGAAAATCGAGTAGCTTATTTTTACTTGAAATCCAGCGATCCCAGGGCAATTCAATTGGTGTCAGAAGTAGCATTTCAAGTAAATATCGTGAGTGACAAATTCGAAAGTGCAAATAGGGTAGATAATTCTATAACGGACAATATGAGAATATATTATAAATATATGATATATATATATTAGTTACTAAACGTGTCTGAACACAAATTTTTTTGAGTAGTGACTAAACTACTCTACTAAATAGTCGATCCATTTCATTCTATATTTTCAGTCCATCACCAGCACTACCATCACTGCATCTTGATTTATCCACTAAACAAGTAAGAACCGGACGATTTAGTCAGTTAGTAGTCGTTTAGTACCTAAATTATTCACCACTCGACTAAATCATTAGCCTAGTGCAAACTAGTTTTAAATTGAAGTCTCCTTTGCAGTAGTGACTAATAAAGTGTGTTTTTATATTTATTGACAATACGGTTATACCAGGTGTGTCGGCAATTCCTTTCCGGCAGGTGTCACTAGCCATAAGTATAAAATGTTATGATTTGATACATATGTCATTTTATTCTAGTGACATTAACCTTAAAACTAAACAAGTTACGTTCCGCCAAAATAACAGCGTTATAGATTTATAATTTTTTGAAAATGTCGAGTTTTGTGCCTGATAACGTGCATTTGCGGCACGCAATACTTTTCTTGTTTCATCAAAAGAAAAAAGCCGCTGAAAGTCATCGTTTGTTAGTAGAGACTTACGGTGAGCATGCTCCAACCATAAGAACATGTGAAACGTGGTTTCGACAATTCAAACGTGGTGATTTCAACGTTCAAGACAAAGAACGTCCTGGTAGGCCGAAAACGTTTGAAGACGCGGAATCGCAGGAGTTATTGGATGAAGACCCAACACAAACTCAAAAACAATTAGCAGAAAAGTTGAATGTGAGCCGAGTAGCAATTTGTGAACGATTACAAGCGATGGGAAAGATCTAAAAGTGATTTTGCAACATGACAACGCGCCGCCTCATACAGCAAAACCAGTCAAAGAAATGTTGAAATCACTTGAATGGGAAGTTTTATCGCACCCGCCGTACTCTCCAGACCTGGCTCCATCCGACTACCACCTTTTCGCATCGATGGGGCACGCGCTTGCAGAGCAGCACTTCGCCGATTTCGAAGAAGTTAAAAAATGGCTCGATGAATGGTTTAGCTCAAAGGAGGAATTGTTCTTTTGGAATGGCATTCATAAATTGCCTGAGAGATGGACAAAATGTATAGAATCAAATGGCCAATACTTTGAATAAATAAATTTTAACTATCCATTCTAAGTAACGTGTTTTCTTTAGCGAAAAAACCGGAAAAGAATTACCGACACACCTGGTACTTCCTCAAACGTAAAATTTTTGTTTGTGGCCCCTTATTACAAAAAGTACGTATACCGAATATAAATGCGGAATTACCTAAAACACAAAAGGAAGATAAACTCATATTACGTTAATTACTACGGATAACTTTATTTAACAAAATTTCTAACTGCATTACTCCTCAGCCTTCTTCTCGTCTTTCTCCTTAACCGACTCGGTCAGCTTGGACATCATCTTGTCCTCCTTGGCCTTCCGTTTGGCTTCCTTCGTCTTCTTCCGGTCCTCTCGTTCTTTCTGCTCCAACATCTCTTTGAATCGATCATCGCGCGGATCAATTTTGAAACCAAAGTGCCGTCTGACTTCCTCGATAAGTCGCTCCTTTTTGTCCTTTGCGGCTTGCGCATCAGCTTCCTTCTTTGCCATTTTCGCAGTCAATTCCTTTTTCCACTGCTCCAACTTTTGCAGCTTCTGGGTAATCTCCTCTTCACGTTTCACAATCTTGAGCCGTGCATCCGCTTTTGCTTTCTTATCGATAGCAATCATTTCGAGAACGGTACGAGGGAACGCTACTCGCTCGTATTCTGCACGATTTGCCTGGTCAGCTTGCGTGGGAAAGCAAATTCGAGGGTCGACGTTGCTCGCAAGGCCGTAGCGGCCGAACATCTTGCGTTGGTACTTCTCAGTGGTGTGAATCCAGGAGTGAGGTGCCGAATAGGGCAACTCTTCCCGCAGCATGTTCCGATGTTGCGGCAGCAAGCGGGACGTGTTTAGCTTTTGATTGGGCGTTTCGGGCTCATCTTCGGCAAAGGATGGCGGCAATTCCTCCAGTTTGATATGAGCTTGGCAGGCAGGAACTGTGACGATTCCATTTGAAAGATTCGATGTCCTTCTCGTCAGAATTTGTGTAAATCCTTGGCAGCTTCTCATTTTTTAGAGTTCGATTCTAACCAAAATATTTCTGACTGATGAACTGACAGCGTTCAGGTGCCTTGTTCTTCTTTGCATTTAGTTGTCAGTATGACGATATGAGAATTCGTCTACAATTGGTTGTTGGATATGGTGAACCGAAAATGGTAAATGTTTGTGCCGAAAAAACATTTGCAACCGAAGTCAGAAACAAACTTTTTTGCTCAAAACTTTCTTTATTCTTTATTGAACTCAACAGTTTTTTAACAGAATAATTTCTCGTATTGTACTAAACACAAAAGCTATAACAAATAATAATTTTCAACTCTCAGAATAATAAAAAAATTAAAATGCCAATTGAGTTACACTTTTAGTTGGACAAATCATTTGCAACTTCTGAAAATAACGGCATAATATGCATAATAGTTTTACTGCTAAGCTGTCTTTTCGTATTTTTTCATTTTGTTGTGGGTTTAGCTATCAGTACGTACAGTTACTCACATAATTGAGCGTACACCCGTATAAAATTATTAATTGCTAAATAATTCGACTTGTTGTTTCGTTTCAATCGCCTCCCGCTGGAAATCCTTCTGCCTATACTGCATTTTCACACGAGACTTATTTATCGGATTCTTCAAGAGTTCAATATCCAAAAATTTCCTAGTCCGGACGATATTCCCCCCATTACCTTTCAAAATTGCGCCTCTTATTTAGCCAAACCTCTTCGCAATCTTTTCTGTATTTCTTACTCATCTGGGTGCTTTCCACGTGTGTGGAAATTTTGGAATATTCAGCCAATTCCCATGAAAGGAAGCAAAGCCAACCCGTCAATTCCGGCCCAATAGTCATTGTGCTCTCGAAAGCATCAATTATAAGATCGTCAAATATCTAGAGGATAAATAGCTAATCCATGATCGTCATGATGGGTTCCGTTCTGGACGGTCGGTATTCGACAGAGCGTTGGAACTTTCTTTCGAATGTGTTAACTGCTTTTTCGGAAGTTCGCGTTAATGTCCACGTCTCGCTGCTATAACAGAGCACAGGTCGTATAATACTTTTATAAATCCGCAGCTTATTGTTCCTGTGCACTTTCTTGGATTTCATTATTGGAAGTACCGAATAATACGTCTTATTTGCTAGTATTATCCGTCGTTTGATTTCGTCTGTTTCATTACCGTCCTTTGCTAGATTAGCCCCAAGATATATGAAGTTGTCCACACTCTCCAAATTATATTCCGCAATTGTTATGTTTTGTCTGATTGGCGTTCTCCTTCTTGTTTGCGTCATTACTTTTGTTTTGCTTTCGTTAATGCGCAACCCGACTTCTTTTGCGGCGGAGTCAAGATTGACAAATACCTCCTTAGCACTAGGGAAGGATCTTGCTAGAATGTTAATGTCGTCAGCGTATGCTACTAGTTGGGTGGACTTGAATAGTAGTGTCCCGTTGGTGTCGACTGGGATTTTTCGGACGACATACTCTAGTGCCAAGTTGAAAAGCATAGGAGCTAGACCATCTCCCTGCTTTAAACCACATTCCGTTCGAAAGCTGGTTGTGGAATCGGTTTGTATTCTCACTTGGGATTCAGTGTTCGTCATTGTGAGTCTTGTTAGTCGGACTAGTTTTGGAGGAATTCCAAAGTCAAGCATGATTTGGTACAGTACGCTCCTATCGATACTGTCGTATGCTTGTTTAAAATCTACGAATATTTGGTGCACGTCTGTGTTATATTCCCAGCATTTCTCAAGCACCTGTTTCACCGAGAATATCTGGTCTGTTGTAGATCGTCCGGTTCTGAATCCGCCTTGGTATTCGCCAATTATTTGATTAGTATAGGGCTTAAGACGACGTTCAATTATTTTTGTCAGTATTTTATAGGACGTACACAACAATGATATACCTCTGTAGTTCTCACAGCAGAGTTTGTCTCCTTTCTTGTAAATTGGACATATAATGCTTTTTCGCCAGTCGTCGGGTATGATTTCCTCTGTCCAAATTTTGCATATCATGCTGTGCAGTATTTCAGCGACACAGTTTCCACCGTTTTTCAGAAGTTCAACTGGTATTTCGTCAATTCCCGGCGCTTTGTTTCGTTTTTGGTCACATAGGGCTGCTTTGATTTCAGGAAGCGTGGGTGGTGTCGATGATGGTTCATCTTCGTCAGTTGAGGCTTGAATTGAAATGTTGTCTGTCGTGGTCGGTGCTACTGGGATGGGATTCAAAAGATGTTCGAAGTATGAAGCCCATCTCCTTTTGATTTCTTCTGTGTCGCTGATGATATTGCCCTCTGCGTCTTTGCAGAGACTGGTTTTTGGTTTATATCCCTTTTTCAAGTCTTTTACTATGGCGTATGCGTCCCGCGTATTATTTTTTCTCATGTCGTCGTCCATTTTTTGTATCTTGTCATTATGGTACTTCCTTTGTTTTCGTCTGCAGGTCTTTTTCGCATATCGCCTAAGCTCGTCATATCTTTCTTTTTTGGCTCGTGTTGGTCGTTCAGTAAAAATTTTGTAAGCTTCGTTCTTTCTATCTATTGCGTCGCGACATTCTTGGTCGAACCAATCATTACTTTTTCGCTGTGATTAATATCTTAGATAATGTTTTTCTTTTGGATATAGAAATTATTTCTTTTCTTTCTGAAATTTACGAGCAATTTGAGTTATTCAAGTTGTAGTTATTCATACATCGAAACATCGCAAAACAGGCTCTGGATTATAATCCTCAAGGAAGGCGTCGGGTTGGACGACCATGTAACACATGGAAGTGAGCAGTTGAGCAGGAGGCCAGAGGAATAAACAAGTCCTGGCAACAGCTTAAGGCCGATGCTCAGGATCGCGCCTTGTGGAAGAGAGTTGTTTCTGTCCTATGCCCCTTAACAGGAATTTGATTGATTGATTATTCATACATGGGTGTACGCTCAATTATGTGAGCAACTGTATGTCATACGCATTGATCGAGCTAATTCGTTTTATCTACAGATCATTTATTAGTTAGTAGATATTGCCACTTGTCATTGTTGCAATAAAGTCAATAGTTGATTAGTGTGTTATTCTTTGGTAAATTTAAAACTAATAAAAAGATTTTATGAATTATGGCTGGGAAAAAATATAGAAAAGAGCTAAAATCTAGAGTTCTAAGTGATTATAAAAGTGTATTATCACAAAAAGGCATTTGCAAAAATTACAATATGTTAAAGTCCACAGTTTATAGAATATTTAAAAGTGAAAAAGTAGAGACAATCCACAAAGGAGTGCGACCTAGAAAAACTACCCAAAGTGATTTAAAAATTAAAATAAAAACAAAAAACGATCCTGGAATATAATCCAAACAGTTGAAGAACGAACTGAATTTAAATGTAACCACTACAACCATTCGAAGAAGAGCAGTTGAATTTGGACTTAAAAGCTACCGACCAGGAAAAAAGCCATTGATTTCTAGAAAAAATCTGAAGGCCAGACTAAAATTTGGCAGAAATCATATCGAATTTAAAATTTACAAAAGTGGAAGACCGTGCTTTTTTCGGACGAAAGTAAATTTAATTTAAGAGATACTGATGGGTTACGTAGGAAGGCCTAAAGATGAAAGACTGAATCAAAAACAGTGAAATTTGGTGCAGGTAATTTAATGTTCTGAGGATGTTTTTCTGGCCACAGCCTTGGGCCTCTTTTTAAAATTGATGGTATAATGGATTCCGCTAAATATAAAGAAATTTTAGAGAAAACGATGGTGCCGTATGCTGATGAGCATATGCCTTTATTGTGGATGTTTAAAATTTTTTTCAAACTTGGTGAAGAGTTGGAATAGGAATAATGGAGTCAGGTTTTTGGATTGGCCAGCACAATCCCCATATGCCAATCCAATTGAGAATCTTTGGGAGATTATAAAATATAATATTCGTAAGCAAAATTTTTCTAAGAAATCGGATTTATACACATCCGTTAAAGAAGAAAAAATTTCAAAATGCATTATCGATAACTTAATTTCGTCTATGCCTAGAAGATGTGCACAAGTCATCAAAAGTTATGGCTAGAGTACCTCCATGTAAGAGGTAGTGTATGGCAGAAATGTCACAGCCGACACTTGCGAAGTCATCGTCCCCATTTCACGATTCGTGGAGCGGTGAGTTTAGTGGTTTTCTTTTGCCAATTTAATGCACCCTTAGATAAATTGTTGCTTTAAAATTTTTGTTTGTAACTTTTTAGTTAAGTATTACAAACTGCGCACAGTTTTTCATGTTCAGAACGTACCAAAAAAAATCAAAAAAAAAATCGACACTTTTTTTAAATTTCGCTCCAAAAACAGGGCTTCAGATTTGCCCAACTATGGAAAAGCGCCTCTCGTGTTCCATGGAGTAACTATAGTTATGGACATTTAAGTAAATATTAAAAAATGAAACATTTAATATAAAAATTGCAAATGTTTTGTCCAACTAAAAGTGTAACTCAATTGACATTTTTATTTTTTTATTATTCTGACGGTTGAAAATTATTATTTTTTATAGCTTTTGTGTTTTACATTACGGGAAATTATTCTGTTAAAAAATTGTTGAGTTCAATTCAAAATAAAGAAGGTTTTAAACAAAAAGTTTGTTTTTGACTTCGGTTGCAAATGTTTTTTCCAGCATTGTATATTTTGGTTTCGGCATCAATTCACAATCGACAGACGTGTAAAGACAAAGAACGTGACAAATTTGAATGCAAAAAAATCAAAAATTTGATGACAATTCAAAATGGCAGAAAGTTTAAATGAACTGAAAATCGCAAAGTATACAGGGTGTTTGGTACTCCGTACATAACCTTGTAAGGGGTTATTCCTGGATATATTTTGAGCAAAAAATTGTTCTACGGAGATGGCCAATTTTCAATATCCACGGAGATACAGGGTGATCGAGAAAAGTCCTTCGGACCTGTACCCTCACTCACTCAAAACGCTATATCTTAAAAACCAATAATCGCATTACAAAGTGTTATAGCTTGTTTTTTAGGGAATCAAATTATCTTTCATTTAGTGTAATAGTCCGTATTGTACCTGTACCCAATCCTGAGGTATTTCCTTTAGACCACAAATTTTTGATACTTTGACCCTCAAAGTTCTGTGATCAATGAAGTTTTTCTCAAGAAAACGCATTATAAAAATGTCATTTTAATGTTGTTTTTTTATGTGCCATATTATTGCCTACAAAAGATGCACACATACTTATGACTTAGGTTTTCCCGTTTTCCAGGTAATAAGCGAAAATACATATGGCTTAAAAATAAAATATGCCATAAACCAACCCTCGTTCTAAAAAAACTACCTGAAATGTTGTTAAACTGAAATATTCTTTGTGTCCTTTAATTACTATTTAAATTATCAGTGAATGTCCTTTAGGTAGTATTAAAATTATCGAGAAAATGAATTAAATTAAAATGAGTTTCAACACAACTAGGTGCAGCACTTTGCCTTTTTAATGGGTTACCTAACAAAATGAAAAGCCTATAAAAGCAAACCATACTTCATATTTTTATCAGTTTTAGTTAAATTTGTAAAAGAACAAGGTGTCACTAAAATTTAGAAAAGAATTTCGAAATGCCTGAGTTCACGAACGAAGAATATGCAGACATAATTTTCCTCTATGGAGAGTGTCAGGGAAATGAGCAAGCGGCGCGATCTTTGTATCATCACAGATTTCCCAATCGTCGAATACCTTACCCGAGAGTATTCCAAGACGTTTACAGAAGGATTAGGGAAACAGGCAGTGTTAGGACAAGCAGAGTGAATGCAAATCCTGCGCCGGTAATCGCTGTTTCAATTGATCAACGAATCCTAGCTGCAGTTTAAAATGATCCATCAACTAGTATACGACGCTTGGCATTGCGGTTTAACGTCTCTACGTGGAAAGTTTGTAGTGTCCTGAAAGCAGAACGTTTGCATCCCTACCACCACACACCAGTGCAGGAGCTGTTACCCATTGATTTACCAAAAGGATGGAGTTTTGCAATTGGCTCCTTGAACGACAAATAAGTGACGAGAATTTTATCAGCAACATTCTTTGGACGGATGAGTCCCAATTCACCAGGGACGGTATCACAAACTTCCACAACTTACACACATGGGCTGAAAGCAATCCACATACAAGAAGAGAGGCATCATTTCAGCACAGATTCAGTGTCAATTTATGGGCAGGTGTGATTGGCAACGATTTTATTGGTCCTATTAGGCTTCCGCCTACCTTAAATAGTTCCAATTACTTGCATTTTTTGACAAATGATCTACAGGAGTTATTGGATGATATGCCACTGCAACGATTGGCTTCCATGTTTTACCAACACGATGGTGCTCCAGCTCATTACGGCCGACAGATCAGAGATTGGTTAAATTCCAATTATAGCAATCGCTGGATCGGTAGAAATGGACCGATACACTGGCCTGCAAGATCCCCTGATTTAACTATTATGGATTTCTTTGTATGGGGACGGATGAAGGACCTTGTCTACGCAACGGAAGTAGTAACGTTGCAGGATCTAAACACCAGAATCGATGCGGCAGCAACAGAAGTAAGGCAGCAGTTGAGGAGTATGAACACAAAGAGAACACTGGCAAAACGAGCTTTAGCGTGCATTCAAAATGAAGGTAGCCATTTTGAACATTTATTGTAATTAAGGAAATTTGAAATAAACCATAAAAACCATTCTTAAGTTCTTTTAGTTCAAGCGGAGAGTGTTGATCAACCTATTCTTGCTTTTTTGACAAAAGTGCTAAATTATTGGAATGATAATTTCTTCTAAACTATAAAACTTGTGCAATGCAAGTGTATGCGTCTTTTGTAGGCAATAATATGACACAAAAGAAAACAACAATAAAATGACATTTTTATAATGGGTTTCTTAGAGAAAAACTACATTGATCTTAGAATTTTGACGGTCAAACTGTCAAAAATTTGTGTTCTGAAGCATATATCTCAGAATTGGATACAGTTACAATGCAGACTATTACACCAAATGAACGGTAATTTGATTCCCTAAAAAACAAGCTATAACACTTTGAATTGTGATTATTAGTTTTCAAGATATAGCGTTTTGAGTGAGTGAGGGTACAGGTCCGAAGGACTTTTCTTGATCACCCTGTATCTCCGTGGATATTGAAAATTGACCATCTCCGTAGAACAATTTTTTGCTCAAAATATATCCAGGAATAACCCCTTACAAGGTTATGTACGGAGTACCAAACACCCTGTATTAAATGCAAAAAAAAGTTGGCGATAAGGACCTTGCAGTGGAGTGCGAAGGTTTTAGTGGTCGCTGATTTCAAATACAGTGTGTGGGTATTACAAACATCGGATATAAACATCTACAGGAGCTAGGGGACTCTGCGCCATGGATGTATGTGCCCTGCAGACAAAGGACTTCATACAAAACTGGTAAGAGGAGACTTCTTTACAAAATAAGAAAAAAATTAGCTTATTTTAGAGGACACAAGGTGAATAAATCATCGATTGGATGCCATTGAGAGAGGGAAAGCCCTAAAGTTGACTTATGCAACATTCGCGAAACAAGGGACACATTCGGTTACAATATTAAGGAACCTGAAGGTCAGGAGGCCAAAGCCCGATTTGGGCTAAGGTGCCATTGTAGAAGAAGTAGAAATGTGTTAGTAGACCAAAATTACCCAAGTGTTCTTCTATGAAGTTGGCCCAGAATGGCTGCGAACAAGTTGGTTCGGTTTTATTCGTCGAGTTATCTTCGTACTTTTTCGTTTACAAGCTAGGGTGTAGCCTAGTGGGTAGCGTGTTCGTCTTGTAATGTGAAGGTCGTGAGTTCGAATTCCGGTCGGCGCAATATATAATTCCAATACATTGCCTGCTTGGATATACCTTGGTCACCTCATTCTACGAAAATGAAAAATTCGTAGAAACAGGGTTGTGCGAAGGGCTAACAACCTTTCCACAATAAGTAATGAAAAATGTTAAGGAACCTACATGTCAGGAGGCCAAGGTCTGATTTGGGCTGTAGCGCCATTGTAGAAGTAGATTTCGTTTACATCTATTTTAGCGTTGGCGTTGAAGCACAATTTGCTTTATATTTCTTCAAAACTCTTAAAAGCCATTTCTATTTCCTAGCAGAAGAGACTATTGCCGCTGTTGTCAGATGATTTTTTTTCATATTGTCGTAGATTATAGGTCAATTAGTTGCACCACTGAAAAATTCTGGGCAAGAAATGCTCATTTTCAGGTCAAGTTTTACCTAGTGGCCAAACCATTTTTGCAGCAGGGCAGGTATTTTTTAACAATAGAAAATAGGAACTGCTGGAAATTTTTAAGAATAGAAATTACTATGAGAGTATTATAAGTTTGTGCTAAAGTTTTAAATACCAAGAAATAATGCTCGCACAGAGTCGCCAAGAGTACAGAAATATTTATTGTCGGTCAAAAATCTCAATGCTGAATGTCCGTCCGTCTGTTCGCTCTCTAAAACAAGAACGCGTCGAGCTAGAAAGTTCAAATTTTCTACACGTCGTTTTTGACAAACAAGTAAGGTTAATTTCGTGAACGGGCCAAATCGTTCCACCCCTTTTACCACCTCCCATACAAAATGATACAATATGATACAATTTCGCCAAAAACAATAAACGGATTTGTTCGAAAACTATAAAAGCAATTGCTCTGAAATTTGGAATATATTACATTTATGACGATTTTAATCTACCGTAGAAAATTTATTCAAGTCCTCCACTCATTCCGCCACCTCCTATGCAAACTGCTCTTTTTCATGAAATACTCTTAATCACTTTACTCAGTACGTATAAAATTTATGGAGCTGAAATTGTGCACTAAATATTTATTTAGAATTATTAGTAAGACCAAAAAAAATTATACGATTAGCTTCACCCGTTCTACCCCTAACCATACAAAATGACGCAATTTTACAATTTGACAATAAACGGATTTGCTCAAAAAGTATAAAAGCTAAAGATCTGAAATGTGGAATGTATTACCTTTATAATGATTTCAATCTACGGTATAAAATTATTCGAATGCTCCCCCTCCTTTCACCACCTCCCATTCAAACTGCACTTTTTCATGAAAAACTCTAAACCACTTTGCTCAGTACGTATGACATTTATCGAGCTAAAATTGTGCACTAAATATTTATTTATTAATTTTCGAATTGCAGTATTAGGTGGATTATTATTCCGATTATTAGCAGTAGTACGCATATTGCTTATAAAACGTTGATAATATGCAACTCTACTGATTAGTTTAGTCCAGGAAGAAACTCGATCTGTTAAAAGCACGGGAAATTGAAAATTAAGTATACATGGATCCGATTTGATAACTATTTTACTAAGATGAGAGCTACTCTTTCGACATCTTTCATTCCCAACATGTTGTTCATTATTTGTTAGAAATATGCTAGGAATAGCCTGCTGACCCTAAGAAATCAGGTCTGGTCCACAAAAGAGAGAGAAAGTTGATAGTAATAAACTATATAAAGAACAATCCGCAGGATTAGGACTTGAGGATACGTGGTTCCAACACGATCTTGGAAGAACGTTGAATATTTCTGTCGTTCGGTTAGATATGAAAGTCTTTAAAGTCCGTGATTGTATGGATAAGCAGTCTAGTACAAATTGAGCATTCGAGCACGCGAACATATCGCATGGCTACTCGTGTTTGGACCACACGACGAGAAAGACCTTAGAATAAAAACATAACAGGAGTACGATTGGGCATAAAGCCCAATCGTGCGATACTCTAGATGAAAGAGAAATTTTTGTATCTTAAGAAATTTTGTAGGGGAAGTGGTAGAGGGGGTGACGACGTTGAACTAATTTTTTCACATGACGGTAAGGTTGCTATCAAAATGTTTTATACAAAATTTAGGATTTAAAAATTTAATAGGTACTGAGAAAATTAGTGTATTGGATGTAGTGAAGTAGTGCAGTTTGTATGGGAGGTGATAGAAGGAAGAGCGAGTTTTTAATGACTTCTCAGAAATAACTATAAGTATCATGCTTTTGACATGTCTTAAATTGCAGATCAGTAGTATTCATACTTTTCATGAAAATCGACTTTTTATAAAGTTGTGAAATTGTGTCATTTTGTATGGGAGGGGGTAGAAGGGGTAAAGTTAATCGCCTAATTTTTTTTGGTTTTACTAATAATTCTAAATAAATATTTAGTGCACAATTTCAGCTCGGTCAATTTTATACGCACTGAGTAAATTGGCTTAGAGCATTTCATGAAAAAGTGCAGTTTGTATGGGAGGTGGTGGAAGGAAGGGGAAGACACAAATTATTTTTATAGAGTAGATTGGAATCGTCATAAAAGTATTACATTCCAAATTTCAGATCAATGTCATTTGTACTTTTCAAGGAAATCCGTTTATTGTCAGATTGCGAAATTGTGTCATTTTGTATGGGAGGGGGTAGAAGGGGTGGAGCGATTTGGCTCGTTCACGAACTTGACCTTACTTTTTTGTTAAAAACGACGTATACAAAATTTGAACTTTCTAGCTCAACGCGTTTTCAAGCTAGAGAGGACACGGACGGACAGACAGACAGACAGTCGGACAGACAGACGGACAGACGGACGGACGGACCGACATCCGGTTTTGAGATTTTTGAGTGATTATATGAACTTCTGTATCATTAATTTTTTTCTCCGAGCCTTATTTCTTAGCGTTACAAACTTTGTGGCAAACTTATAATACTCTCAGATTTCATCTAGAGTATAAACATATTAGAATTATGATTGGGCGTAAAGCCCAATCATATGATACTCTAGATGAAATGGGAATGACTTTAATATACCGGAAAATATGTCATCTCAAATTCTTTCGAATAGCGAATAGAGATTTTTGCATGGGAGGTGGTAGAGGGGGAGGTTTGTATTTTTCGTATATGACACCTAACATGGCATGCAGAATGTTTTTTGCTGAATTTAAAGTTTTTAGTTTTCATTATTTTTAAAGAAATTGGTCATAGTTTTCCTGAAATGGGGGCATTTTTATGGGAGGTGGAAGAGGAAGTGGATCACCATGCTTTGATTCAATTTCAAAGTCGATAGCTCTCAATACTTGAAGAAGAAATGCTTTTCTTGAATTTATAATACAGATATTTGTATGGGAGGTGGTAGAAGGAGTGAAGCGGAGCTGATAATTTTGTCTAACACTTATTTCAATTATTAAGAAACAAATTCTGGCAAAATTTTAAGTTTGTACTTTTTCTAGTTTTAGAGGAAATCGATAAAATGCATTTAACAAAAATTATGCACTTGTATGGGAGGGGGTAGAAGGAGTGTACGGATCAAAACAAACTTTTTTCGAATTATTAATATTTCTGTTTTTATACTTTATACAAAATATCAAGTTGATAGCTTTAACAGTTTCGAAAAAAAAAAGAATTTAATTTAAATTTAAAAATTTCGTGAAATTTGTATGGGAGAGGGTAGAAGGAATGAGGTGAAGTTGATAATTATTTTTAAAATAAATTGCAATTATAGTAGAATTAATTCTGACAAAATTTCGTCTTTTCAGCTTTACTAGTTTCAATGAAAATCGAAAATATGTATTTTTCAAAATTGTCCATTTGTATGGGAGGGGGTAGAAGAAGTAAAGGGATTAGGTCAATATTCCGTGATATTAATGACATTTATATCATAATACTTTGACTTAAATTTCAAGTCAATAGCTTAAATAGTTTCAAAGAAAAATCAATTTCTTAATATTTCGAAATCTCATGAAATTTGTATGGGAGGGGGTAGAAGGAGTGGGGGGATATAGCCCATTAACGAACTTAAAGTTACCTTTTTGCTAAAAGTGACACACAAAAACTTTTAGCACTATAGCTCAAAGCTTTCGAGAGTTATGCTGTAGACAGACGCACAAACAGACAGACGGACAGACGGTAACTCGGAATCGAGGTTTTTGAGCGACAACAAATATTTCTGTACCCTTGGCGGCTCTGTGCGAGCGTTATTTTTTAGCCTTACAAACGGTAAGGCAAACACAATATACTCTCAGATTTCATCTAGAGTATAAACATAACAGGACTACGATTGAGCGTAAAGCCCAATCGCACGATACTCTAGATGAAAGAGAAATTTTTTGATTTCAAGAAATTTTGTAGTGGTAGTTGTACAGGGGTTGACGACATTGAACTAATTTTTTCTCATCACGCTAAAGTTGCTATCAAAATGATTTATACAAAATTTAGGATTCAAAAATTTAATAAGTACTGAGAAAATTAGTGTATTGGATTTAGTGAAATTATGCAGTTTGTATGGGAGGTGGTAGAAGCAGGAGCGAGTTTTTAAAGGATTTTTCAGAAGTAACTATAAACATCATGCTTTTGATATGTTTTAAGTTGTAGATCAGTAGCATTCATACTTTTCAGAAAAATACACTTTTTGTTAAGTTGTGAAATTCTGTCAGATTGTATGGGAGGGATAGAAGGGGTAAAGCTTTTTGGCCTTACTAATAATTCTAAATAAATATTAAGTGTACAATTTCACCTCGATGAATTTTGTACGTACTGAGGAAATTGGGCTTAAAGCCTTTCTTGAAAGACTGCAGTTTGTATGGGAGATGGTCATCATAAAAGTAATATATTCTCAATTTCAGACTAATAGCCTTTATACTTTTTGAGGAAATCCGTTTATTGTCAAATTGCGAAATTGTGTCATTTTTTGTGGGAAGGGGTAGAAGGGGTGGAGCGATTTGGCCCGTTCACGAACTTGACTTTGCTTTTTTTGTCAAAAAAGACGTGTACAAAATATGAACTATCTAGCTAAACGCGTTCTCATGCTAGAGAGCGCTGAGACGTACGGAAGGACGGACATCCGATTTTGAGATTTTTGACCGACAACAAATATTTTTGTACCCTTGGCACCTCTGTGCGAGCATTATTTCTTGGCGTTACAAACCTTAGAGCAAATTTATAATACTCTCAGATTCCATATAGAATATAAATAAACTGCCAACAAGTTGGGCACAACTTTATTATTTTTGGGACAGTTTCAAGGACGAAGTTGCATAGAATTTTCATAAAATTCGGAGTATTTTATATTCACGAAATCAAACATTTGTATGGGAGGAGGTAGAGGCAATTATAAAATTTGTGATGCAGTCTTATTTAGTTTTTCTTGTAAGGTGCTTGTACAAAATTTCAAGTTCTTTGCTTTTAATTTGTTGGTTAGTTGCTGATTTATTTGAATTGATCGAAATCATACTTTTGTATAACTCAACACTTTTGACGCAGTTTCGTTTCAATTATTTTTAAAAGTTTTTGCGTAAAATTTTGAATTGACAGCTTTTAATAATTAGGTGATAATTGATTTCTTAAAAATGGTCGAAAAAATAAGTTTGTATGGGATGGGGTAGTAGTTTTGACCAGTTAATATTTCATAGTTTTAGAGATTTTTATACTCTAGATGAAATCTGAGAGTATTATAAGTTTGCCACAAAGTTTGTAACGCTAAGAAATAAGGCTCGGAGAAAAAAATTAATGATGCAGAAGTTCATGTAATCACTCAAAAATTTCAAAACCGGATGTCCGTCCGTCCGTCCGTCCCTCCGTCCGTCTGTCCGTCCGTCTGTCCGTCCGTCTGTCCGTCCGTGTCCTCTCTAGCTTGAGAACGCGTTGATCTCGAAAGTTCACATCGTTTTTGACAAAAAAGTAAGGACAAGCTCGTGAACCGGCCAAATCGCTCCACCCCTTCTACCCCCTCCCATACAAAATAACACAATTACGCAATTTATCAATAAACTGTTTTTCTCGAAAAGTATACATGCTATTGATATGAAATTTAGAATATAATACTTTTATAATGATATCATTCTACTGTATAAAAATTATATGTGTCCTCCTCCTCCTTCCACCACCTCCCATACAAACTGCACTTTTTCATGAAATGCTTTAAACCAATTTACTCAGTGCGTACACAATTGATTGAGCTGAAATTGTGTAGTAACTATTTATTTATAATTATTAATAAGACGAAAAAAAATTAGACGAATAGCCTTACCCCTTCTACCCCCTCCCATACAAAATGACACAATTACGCAATTTATCAATAAACGGCTTTTCTCGAAAAGTACAAATGGTATTGATATGAAATTTGGAATATAATACTTTTATAATGATTTCATTCTACTGTATAAACATAACAGGACTACGATTGCGCGTAAAGCGCAATCTTACGATACTCTAGATGAAATAGAATTTTTTTTCATTCCAAGAAATTTTGGATGGGGAGTGTTAGAAGGGGTGATAGCATTGAACTAATTTTTTCCCCATCATGCTAAAGTAGCTATAAAAATGTTTTATACAAAATGATTCCTCCAAAAATTTAATGGGGACTGAGAAAATTAGTGAGTTAGTGTTTAGTGAAAATGTGCAGTTTGTATGGGAGGTGGTAGAAAGAGTGGGGGGAGTTTAGTGATTTTTTCAGAAATAACTAGGAATATTATAAAATTGACAGCCCTTAAGTTTCAGATTAGTACCAATCATACTTTTCAAGAAAATCGATTTTTTATGAAGTTGTCAAACTGTGTCATATTGTATGGGAGGGGGTAGGTCATTAAGTATTTATTACAAAATGTGAGCTCTATAAATGTTATATGTTCTGAGAAAATCGTCTTAGAGCATTTCATGAAAAAGTGCAGTTTGTATGGGAGGGGGTGGAAGGAGAGGTAGGACGCAAATAGTTTTCCTACTGTAGATTTATACCATTATGAAAGTAATATATCCCAAAACTCAGACTAATAGCTTTTATACTTTTCGAGTAAATTATTTTATTGTTAAATTGCGAAGTTGCGTCATTTTGTATGGGAGGGGGTAGAAGGGATGAAGCTAATCGTCTAATTTTTTTTCGCCTTACTAACAATTTTAAATAAATATTTGGTGCACAATTTCAGCACGCTAAATTTTAAAGGGAACTGAGTAAATTGGCTTAGAGTAATTCATGACAAGTACCGTTTGTATGGGAGGCGGTAGAAGGAGGGGGAGGACATGCATAATTTTTATACGGTAGATTGATATTATTATAAAAGTAATATATTCCAAATTTCAGGCTAATAGCTTTTATACTTTTCGAGCAAACTCTTTAATTGTCAAATTGCGCAATTGTGTTATTTTGTATGGGAGGGGGTAGAAGGGGTGGAGCGATTTGGCCCGTTCACGAACTTAACCTTACTTTTTTGTCAAAAACGACGTGTAAAAAATTTGAACAATCTAGCTCAACGCGTTCTCAAGCTAGAGAGCGAACAGGCGGACGGACGGACGGACGGACAGACGGACGGACGGACAGACGGACAGACGGACAGACGGACATCCGGTTTTGAGATTTTTGAGTGATAACATTAACTTCTGTATCATTCATTTTTTTCTCGAACTCTTATTTCTTAGCGTTACAAACTTTAGAGCAAACTTATAATACTCTCAGATTTCATCTAGAGTATAAAAATTACACGTGTCCTCGCCCTCCTTCCACCACCTCTCATACAAACTGCACTTTTCATGAAATGCTTTAAACCAATTTACTCAGTGCGTAAAAAATTGATTGAGCTGAAATTGGGCAGTAACTATTTATTTATAATTATTAATAAGACCAAAAAAATTTAGACGATTAGCTTTACCCCTTCTACCCCCTCCCATACAAAATGATACAATTTCACTACTTTATAAAAAGTAGATTTTCCTGAAAAGTATGAATGCTACTCATCTGCAATTTAAAACATGTCAAAAGCAAGATGTTTATAGTTGTTTCTGAAAATTCATTAAAAACTTGCCCCTCCTTCTATCACCTCCCATACAAACTGCCCTACTTCGCTACATCCAATACACTAATTAAGTTTTTAAATCCTAAATTTTGCTTAAAACATTTTGATAGCAACCTTAGCGTCATGTGAAAAAATTAGTTCAATGTCGTCACCCCCTCTACCACTTCCCCTACAAAATTTCTTAAGATACAAAAAATTCTCTTCCATCTAGAGTATTGCACGATTGGGCTTTATGCCCAATCGTACTCCTGTTATGTTTTTAAATGCATTTCTCAAATATCAAGTTTCAACCTAAAAATTTCATTCAAAAATTTTCCGTTTATGTGTTTTTTTCATTGCACATGAATCGTCTTGTACACGCTAGACATCCACTTCGGTGCATAACAATTATGGAACAAATTATTATTTTTTTTTCTATGTATATCAAATAGTTAGATCCACATGGAAAATTTAAATTTTGGATCTTTCACCAGAGGCTAAAAAAATCACTCAAAATTTTCGACATTTTTGCTTACCACCTCCCTCCCCTTACAACCCCCAAAATTGAGAGCTATGTGGTTCTATAATTTGACAAAATTTTAATTTGATATCTGCACTTTGTTGTGAGATATAACGGTTTGAAATTTTGCAAAGTGCATCATTATTGAAATGCTTTCCATTTCCCCCACTACTATTATGTCCAAATGTTATATTTTTCTCGTATTTTGCTAGTATAGCTTAATATACGTTCCAAGTTTCAATTACAGAGCTTAATAACTAGCCAAGAAATTGATTATTAAGTGTATTTCTTTGCACTCCCTGACCCTCCCCCTTACAATAATTAGCTTCTCTCTAAACTGATTCTAGTCGATCTATATGCCACCTTACTAGTCCCGAAATATAAATTTTTTATAGTAAGTAATTTTGAAGATATTATCATTTGAAAAAAAAAAAAATCGGCTGACAATTGGTTTTTAGCCCCTTTTTGCACCCCAGTGGATAAAAAAATTAAATTATTTTTAAAGTTTGTCCCACAAACCCTTTTATATGTATGTTGATTTTTAGCTTCCTAGCTGGAATCATGGTTAAGATATTTGATTTCTTAGTTTTCAGTTTTAGCGCTTCCCCTGAACCCTTAGATTCCCCAAAATGGGTGTCTGCATGAGATCCGCAACTATCTACAATCCACCCAAAATTGAACTTTCTATCTTGAAGGGTGTGTGAGTTAATGTGCTCTGAGTGTACAAAACGGCGTACAGACAGACGGATTTTTTTGTATTTTTAGTCATGAAACGCGAAAAAACAAAATTTCAAATTAGCAAATTTTTTTCCAAGTCGATCACAATACTCTATTATTAAAATAATAAAGTAAAATGTATCCTCAATTGATTTTCAAACGAACCAATTTTTTTTTCAAAATTTCGTAATCCATTTTTTCACCTCCCACATATGCTTTTCGCATAGTAGTATTCGATAAAATGGTAAGAATATTGAATAATAATTGAAATTATTTGCTCAATTTTCATTACCCTTGCAGTCACCTCGTAAACAAAAGTAAGTAAGTATCCTTAATTTGTTTTATTAGCCAGTTTTCTATTTACATTCATTCTCAAGAACATAATAATTGAATTGATTTCAATTCGGATCAATTAGTTAGCAGGACGGTTTACAAATTTGAAGCAAATCAAGAAAACCTTCTAAACTAAAACAGCAAGTTCTGCCTAAAATTGAATCGAATCCAGTTGAAATCCTTTTACAGTCAATGGGAACTTAACAAAACACTTTATTGCTACAAATTAGTTCGTTTACACCTCTCCGAATCCTTTAATACGTAATACGATGGCAGCGGAGGCGGATTGATATCTTGCACTTCCACCAAAGTTAGCTTGAAACTTTTCTTTTACACAGCGAACGATTTTCTTTAGCCTTGTTTCAAACGCTCTAAGGAAAAGAATAATTTTTTCTCAGGATATATAATCAAGTTCTTCGCGAAGTAAACTCTTTGGGGTATGTGTGCTTAGTGAAGTTTGCCGGGCTGACTACGTATAGTGAAAAAGTTACTTCCATATTATAGCTGTGCTGCTGAATCCTTTAGTACAGAGTATTGACTCAAACTCTTTAGTGAATTAGTGATGCTTTTAGTTGAGACAGAGTCCGCTACCTAGAGTATCTCAAAGTCATATTAGGGATAAGTTGTTGGGCTAGACCAGACAAAAAGAGGTTAGAGTTTCGGGTCTGGTGGGGCTTAGATTGGGATAATGATGTATGAAACAAAAACTGTTCGGGTGGTGTATGGGAAGTCTATGTGAAGATTCTGCCAAGAAATTAACATTTGAAACAAGGAATGAAAAAGGAAATTAGTTTAATTGAATAGAGTTAAACTTTTATATAGCTCTGAGAAGTAGTTTTTTTTGGGTTGTTTGGTAGAATTGGGGAGCGATAATGGCTATAGGTACGGGATGAGAAACACTTAAGTTTTTAATGTAAAAAATTTCTAATGGTTATGAGGATGATACACACGTCTTCTTCACTATTCTCAGAAAGCAACACTGAAGCATAAGCTAAGGTATAGCCTAGTAGGTAGTGTGTTGTAATGTCTTGTAATGCGGAGGTCGTGAGTTCAAATCCCGGTCGGCGAAATATATAATTCCGGCACATTGCCTGCTTGGATATACCTTGGTCACCTCAATCTAAGAAAATGAAAAATTCGTGGAAAGAGGGTTGTGCGAAGGGCTTACAATCCTTCCACAATAAGTAATGAAAAATGTTAAGGAACCTGAATATCAGGAGGCCAAGGTCCGATTTGGGCTGTAGCGCCATTGAAGATGTAGAACACTGAAGCGTCACGTTCGAGGGATAGAATACTCGCCTGTGTTTTTGACCCATTCAATTCTATTAAGATGCCATTGCACCCAGGTGCCTTGTTATTGCCTATATTCCTGCACGCTTCAAATAGTTCCACCGACGTAATTGTAAGGATGGAATCTATGCTGATCTTTCTGGTTTGGAAGAACAGGGACTCTACTATTGATCTTAGCATTGTCGGACAAGTTATTTGTCAGGACCTATCACCCTTTAGCCTTGTCATCACCGTCCTGTATGCTATACCCCAGAGATTTATATCCGCTTCGTTATACAGATTTTTTAAACAAATTACCTTATTCTGTTTAATCGCCATGTTAAGGTTTCATCTTGCGGCTTTGAAAGTGTCTAATCGGCTGAAAATTTGGTTTTCCTCTTGATTGTTGGACTAAGCATCGGGCTTGTAAGCCCTGAGTGTCTTTATTTTATTGTTCCACTAGTAGCATGATGCACCTCTTCCACTAGTTGTTCTTCTGGGCATGGCTGCATCGCCATGATAATGTAGGTGAGTTGCTCCTCGAGGATCTTTGCTGTTTCGCTATGAGTTGTGATGTGGGTGTTCATAATTTCTGCAGACGTGTCCCTATCGAAGAGTTTACCTTTTCATTTTGGGCCTGTTAATTTCGGTCGTTGTACGGCTTATCTTTGTTTTATCTATACATATAAATATAATTGTAGTGTCTGTCTGTTATTTGCTTATAAATGGCTATAGCTTAGTTTTTTGCTTTATTTGGACAATAACTAAGCAGAAACAGACGTTTTTAAAAATTTTCTCTTTTTGTCTTTCTGTCTGTTTTTCCGGCTTTCACGTAAAAACGCCTCAACCGATTGTAATGAAACTTTCACAGATTATTAGGTACGTATAACTTTCATCGAGCTAAGATTTTGTATTAAATCCTTAATTAGTATTCTTATTAATACCAGGAAAAAACTAACCAATTAGCTTTACTCATTCTACCCCCTCCCATACAATTTGATACAAATCCACGACTTTGCGAAAATTCGATTTTCTTGAAAAGTGTGAATGTTACTGTTCTGAAATTTAAAATATATCAACTGAATGATAATTGTAGTTGCTTCCCAAAAAATAACTAAAAACTTTCCACTCCTTCTACCACCTCCTACAAACTGCATTTTTTCATGAAATATTCTAAACCAATTTTCTCAGTACGTATAACTTTGATCGAGCTAAGTTGTTTCTAGAAAAATTTCCAAAAACCCCCCAATCCTTCTACCACCTCCCATACAAATTGCATTTCACTAAATCCAATGCACTAAGTTTCTCAAGTTACCTATTTAGTTTTTCAAGCTTAAATTTGGTGCAAAATATTTTTATAGCTACTCTAGCATGATGTGAAATAAATAAATTTAGTACTGTCATCCCTTCTATCACTCCCCACACAAAAATTCTTAAGATTACAAAAATTTCGATTTCATCGGTTGTATCATATATTTGGGCTTTACGCACAATCGAAGTCCTGTTATGCTTTTAAGCTCGATGTCATTTTATTTGGGTTTTTTTTTAATTAACACAAGCTACAACTATTAACATGTCCTTAACGCTCTTCAACACGTATATGATCTCGAATCACGGGTTTGATTTGATCACGAGCCTGTCACATACAAATGCGAGTATCATGCTTTCATTCTTAATAATTTATGATTCTGCTTCCAACAAAATACAAAACATTGTGTTCAAAGAGCCATCAAATTAAGCAGATTATTTATCCGACATAATGTACTACTAACAACATTCTCAAAAAATGTTATTATTGCGATTCTTACGAGGACAAAGTCGCGGGCGATCGCTAGTATCATATATAATCGCCTGATGATCGCTGTGTGTGTATTCCTCGTTAATATGCCATTTCGTATTCCGTAAAAGGGAGCTTACGAAGGTTATATCTATGATTGAGCCCATTCCTGCTTTGCGATACATGATTGCCCGGCCGATCTTTGCAAGTCCTGTTTCTAGTGGTGCAAATGTCTCCAAAAGAACATGTTTCCTAGCATTGGATACTGCTACACCACTCTGTCGCCCATGCATTGAAGTCATTGCCCGTGACCACTGGAGTTTTGCCTCGTGCGTAGGCCTTTAGATTATCTAACTTTTTCTGGTATTTACTCGTCCAGCTGGGTCGTGCCTAACAGCTGTAAAGGTGAATTCCATTTATTTTTACTTGTACGAAGCCTTCTGTTTCTTCACTGGTTTCTTGGATGGTGTGTTTTCCACATATCCATGTTATTGCTAGCTTTGTTCTGTCACTGATCCAGATTTTGCCGTCGAGAGTTTTGTACGGTGCGTTAATGAAGACGATATGCGCTCGTCATCTTTAGCAGTTTGTGTCAGGATATCCTGGACTGCCCTACAGTGGTTCAGATTAATCTGTATTATCTTCATGATTTTCACTTGTGATGGCTCTCCTGGAGACTGGGCATTTACAGCTGCCGGCTACTTGCTTCGTATTTTCTGGATCATCCTTCCTACATAACATGCATGATAGCTCCTTGCCGTAGTTCTTCGCAATGTTACCATCTGTTTGACATTTTCTACAAAGCCTAGATCGGCCTTCTCCGTTTTTGCACTGCCTAGCTAGGTAAACAAACTTTAGACATTTCAAACATTTTGTAAGTAACGTTCGTTTGCGAATGCGATAGTTGACCCAGTCGATCTTGATTCTTCCAGCTTCTAAAAACTTTTCTGCATGAAGATGGACTATCACTAATTGGGCTATGAAAATAGCGTCAGGTCTAGTTTTTTTGGTCTTGACGATCTTCTTCCTGGAGGACTTTGGACCTCCATTCTCTTCTTCCATCTGCTACTTTCGCTGCTTTTTGTGTGTTGCTTGTAAATGGCTATTGATCATCCATTTTGTCCTGTTATTTGCTCACTAGTCGGTGGGGTATCAGTAATGGTCATGGCATCCTTCTTCGGGTTTTTATACTCTAGATGGAATCTGAGAGTATTATAAGTTTACTCTAAGGTTTGTAACGCCAAGAAATAAGGCTCGGAGAAAAAAATGAATGATACAGAAGTTAATATTATCACTCAAAAATCTCAAAACCGGATGTCCGTCCGTCCGTCCGTCCGTGCGCTCTCTAGCTTGAGAACGCGTTGAGCTAGAAAGCTCAAATTTTGTACACGTCGTTTTTGACAAAAAAGTAAGGTCAAGTTCGTGAACGGGCCAAATCGTTCCACCCCTTCTACCCCCTCCCATACAAAATGACACAATTACGCAATTTGACAATAAACGGATTTGCTCAAAAAGTATAAAAGCTATTGGCCTGAAATTCGGAATATATTACTTTTATGATAATATCAATCTACCATATAAAAATTATGCGTGTTCTCCTCCTCCTTCTACCACCTCCCATACAAACTGTACTTATCATGAATTACTCTAAGCCAATTTCCTCAGTGCTTATAAAATTCAGCGGGCTGAAATTGAGCACCAAATATTTATTTAAAATTTTTAATAAGGTAAAAAAAAATTAGATGATTAACTTCACCCCTTCTACCCCCTCCCATACAAAATGACACAATTTCGCAATTTGACAATAAATGGATTTACTCAAAAAGTATAAAAGCTATTGGTCTGAATTTTGGTATATATTACTTTTTTAATGATCTAAATCTACAGTAGACAAATTATTTGTTTCCTCCCTTTCCTTCCACCCCCTCCAATACAAACTACACTTTTCCCTGAAATGCTCTAAGCCGATTTTCTCAGAACATATAACATTTGTTGAGCTCATATTTTGTAATAAATATTTAATTAATATTATTACTAAGATGGAAAAAAGAAATATTTGATTTGCTTCACTGCTTCTACCACCTCCCATACAATATGACACAGTTTTACAACTTCACAAAAAATCGATTTTCTTGAAAAGTATGAATCGCACTAGTCTGAAATTTAAGGGATGCCAATTTTATAATATTCCTAGCCATTTCTGAAGAAATCATTAAAATCCCCCCACTCTTTCTACACCCTCCCATACAAACTGCGCATTTTCACTAAATCTAACTCAGTAATTTTCTCAGTTCCCATTCAATTTTTGGAGTAAGCATTTTGTATAAAACATTTTCATAGCTACTTTAGCATGATGGCGAAAAAATTAGTTCAATGCTATCATCCCTCTAACACTCCCCATACAAAATTTCTTGGGATCACAAAAAATTCTATTCCATCTAGAGTATCGTAAGATTGCGCTTTACGCGCAATCGTAGTCCTGTTATGTTTTTTGCTACAGTTCGATGTTTCTGTTCTCGCTTTGGCTCCGGGATGTCGCCGTCCGCAACGTGCTTTTTTTTCCAGGCTTGGTTTTAGCCAGGAAAAATTTTAAGAGGAGTTGTTTTTTCAGATCATCTCCTTTGATTTTTCGTCAGGTAGCTGAATCGCCGAGAGCTCGTAGAGACCTCTGATGCTGTCAATGGCATCTCTCATCGCTTGGTAAAATGAATGGCTTTTTCCGTCTTCAAGCATTTCTTTCAAACACCCGATTTACTCGCCCAGCTAGTGGAAATCGGATTTCTGGGCTGACGGTTCGACAGTTGCGCGTCTTATTCAATACGCTTTTGTGATTGTGCTACATTGTCGGCTGGTCTGCGCAGTAGATCCACCTCCTCGTGGTGCAGGCTGGATAACGCTAAGAGATCTACAGGTAGGGGGGAATCAAGTCGAATGATATGTATATTGAATTGAATATAATTCAATTTTTATACTATATTATCATCGACTCAGAAACCTTCACAGATAGTGGGGAATCAAGTTGAACGGTCCGTCAGCTTCGAAACCCATTTAAGTGGAGGGATAAAGTTGAACGGTCCGTCAGCTCCGAATCCTATCGATCGTAGGGAAGTAAATGCTGGTCTGGAAAGCTAAGGCAATTCCAGTAACTTCTTTTGGAGCATGGCAACTCCAAGAACCCGAGTTGTTTAATCGGTAACAAAGTTATACGTGAACTTAGACCGAAGTGAAGCTTGCTTCACGAAGGTCTTCACCAAGGACTTTAAGCTTGGTACTACGGGAGGCTGTATTGGCGACCCTGTACCAGTTGTATCGATTATGTCTCAAGAAGAAAATCTAGAAGCAAATACGCAGAAATAGTAGCAAACGACGTCGTGAATGAATTATCGGTGTGAATTGATGGTGAATGGTCAATAAGCGCATGAAAGTAGCAACCAGAAGGTCCCTGGTGACACTTTGGTTCCAAGCCACTATAGATGTCACTGAGGACACGAAAGAATGATTGTACGAAGTGTGAATGAGCTTGAGACATTTCGATACTTCAATATAGCCATGGTGAGGTCGTTCGGGGAACACGTAGTGGTTGTGGCTTACCACCTACGTCGCAAGTAGAGCGTTATTCGTACTGCTGTGGATTATATCGAAAGATATGCCCTATGCAGTATGCGATTCCATGCAATGTCTAGGCAAACCTTTGCTCGACGTGGAGTTGCGGATCAACCGGGTCCCATGACCCAAAGATTGGGAAAGGTTTACGATAGGCCTTGCTCTTACCAGTGTTAATGCCGAGCACGTAAAGAAGTATAGACTGGTATCATCTGCAAAGATACGTCGGACGTAAGTTTGACGTCATCCTAGCGGATGCAAACGTTAGTGATTGTCGTTAAAATATCAATCCGAGTTGCTAAACACAACAGTGAGGTTAAGCCCTAAGAGGAAGGAAATTACTTTAAACAACAAGACACACATCTGGTGATCTCGGTGTCCTTGATGCCTATTGATGTGGATTTTTGTGTGCGTGAGCGCAAAGGTTTTTTTATTTTTTTGTAACGCGGAGAAAAGCATCGAAAACTATGAAGTACGGGGCTTGAGTTCGCAAGAAATTCCTAGCTCAACCCACCACACCCCGAAACTACAGTTAACTATTACGTCAGGACAGGAGGAGGAAGGAGCATAAAGCTAAAATGTAAAAAAATTGGAGCATCCATTCCGCTAGCAGATATTGGGCTTCCTCCGGACTCCACAGCATGGTTGCCGGCAAGGCAGGGCTGAAGGCGTTGGGACGGATTTCGTCTGGGAAACTATCCTTGCTGAGCTGTGTGAAAAAATAAACGAAAAGGGTAGGACGGAAGGGTCACGCTACCTACCGGTACGTCTTTACGCCGAATCAAAGAAGATCATTCCAAAAAAGTCCTGAGAAGCCCTGAGCTGCTTGCGTCTTGCAAAAAAAAATTGTGCCGTTCTATGACGATGTTCGCTTTAGGCATAAAATAATTACGAAACATCGAAACTTAATCTGCATGGTTAATTTTTTCTTCGTCTACGTTGAAAGAATCAAAAATTTAAAAACAGTCTGGTCCCATGAAATGGAGCAAAAGAGAATTTTTTCTGGAATTCGATACATTATTCAAGCCGGCCACCACTAAAAACACTTTAAATTGTTTGTACCAACACTTCCAAGTAGCTGATAAATTTGAGTTTCTTACATCAAATTAAAGCGAATTGCTGCTGTCGACTCCATTTTGAGAATTAATCACATGTCCACCTCTTTGAAACTTCTGAACAGGCTCATTTTCTGAATCTTAATTTTTTTCACTGTTAGGCATTATTTGCTAAGAATAGACCCTTTTTATTTTTATATTTATTAAATTACTGACTATAATTTTATGTTTTTTGTATTTTAATAATTTTACGGTTTCACACCTGACACCAGGAATAAACAAGTCCTGGCAACAGCTTAAAGCCGATGCTCAGGATCGCGCCTTGTGGAAGAGAGTTGTTTCTGTCCTATGCCCCTATAGGGGGTCTTAACAGGAATTTGATTGACCTGACACCATGTTATATGGACTCCATTTCAAGACTGTGTATTTCGTATTCGTGTAACGTTGTTATATGGATACTAATACTACTACAATATTATAACAGCTTCCTTGCAACGAACGGCGAAGGAATATCGTGAATGACACTTACTAGCCCACTCCTGCCAAAAAATTGCCTCCCTCGAACAAACCCCAAACTGGTTCTCCGCTTTTTCACCTCTCGAGTCCGAAACGGTTGAGCCACTTTCCCTGAAGTTGCTCACAATTCGGGTCCCACTCACTGCATGTGTGCTTATGTGTGACTTCGCATGCACGTGAACAGATCAAGATCGTAAACAATTAAAGTTAATAGTTGAACATCAGTTCAGGATTGTCATGTAGCAATGCCAAGAAAATAATAATAAAATCGAACATAGAAGTTCGGCGGAATCGATGAGTACGGACGAAGAACTAATGCTATTTAATACAACATTCTGATCCAAGTGGCAGAAGTAGATATGGCTTGCGAAATTAGCATCGCCTCTAATTTTTTTCTATAACTCACCTACAAAGGGCATTCAAACCAATCTACTTCTTCTTTTGTGCTTTTACACGAAATTATACACTTGTGAAGTTAGAAAGGGTACTTTCAGCTACTCAATTTATTTCTAATGGTAATTCTCATCGATATAAGGGATGAACCCGCTGAAATTGCACCTCTTTGAAATACATTTCCTACTGTTATTTGAAATCAGATTATAATAAATTTATGTTCATTTGTTAGCTTTGCCATATTTGATTACCTAATAATAGAAAAAATCGCATTTAAAATAATAGTTTATTAATAAATTGAAACAGGGAGAAAATTTTGCAGATTTCTGCAGAAAATTCATTACAAAAGGAAACAACACTATGAAATCAATAGTGACCCGGGTGGTGAATCGGTTGAAGGAGATCCAAAGTGTTGATCGAGCCTCAAGAACTGGAGGAAAATCACGGATACGTGGTAAGGAAAAGTGAAGACGGTAGAGAAGACGACGACAAATCCAGGTCTTATTTTTTTTTTTTTACGGCCGTCGAAAATAACTTAGGGGGTCACCCTTTAATGCGCGATGCACAGTTAAGTCGACACGGGTACGGGGAAACAAGTGGATAGAGGAAAATTAGTAGGGAAACACAGAAGGGGAGATTTTGAAGTGGCGGTGAACGTTGTTCCTAAATTGCTGGAGATTGTATCCTGTCGGAAAGAGATTGCCTGGTAATGAGTTCCACAACACTGTCGTCCGAGGGATGAAGGACTGCCTAAACTTCACTGTTCTCCACGGCAAGGGCTTCACGGTGTAGCGTGCAGCTTGGCGAGTATTTCGGGGGGCATTGAATGTAGGTGGTATAAGGGCTTTTAGTTCCTTGCTACATTTACCATGGAAGTATCTATAGTAAATGCAGAGTGCACCGATATTTCGACGATGCTCGAGGGAGTCAATTGAGGTCGCTATAGCTTCATCTCCAATTAATCGGAATGCATATTTCTGGATACGGTCAAGAAGGGCCAGATGTGATTTTGGGGCCCCAGCCCAAACATGCGAGTTGTACTCCAGACGTGGTCGGATATAAGCCTTATACATGGTAGCTAGTTCGGTGGCAGAGAAGTATTTGTTACACTTCCGCAGAATCCCTAGGTGTTTCGAAGCATCAAGAGCGACTTCGTAAATGTGTTGGTTCCAATCTAGGCGATTGTTAAGTTTTACACCTAGTAATGTAAAATCTGCAGAAGGTGGAATCTGTACGCCATTCAAGGAAATATTAGTGACCGAAGTCGGAACGTTATGTTTAAGAGATAGATGACAGGACTGCGTTTTTAAGGCATTAAACTCTACTCTGTTGTTCCTGCCCCATTCCAGGATTAAACTGAGGTCAGAGTTCAATGACTGTATCGACTCATTACGACAAGAGGCCACCGATATCGGACGAGCGTCCGCGGGAGAGTCGAATTGGTAGGTGTTATCTAAAGTGCTGTCATCTGCGAAACAGTGAATAGGATTGATAGTATACGACAGAAGGTCATTTATGAAGACAAAAAGAGAGTGGGAGGTAAAACTGAGCCCTGAGGGACGCCGGAGTCAATAGGAAAGGGTGCAGAAGTTACTCCGTCTAGTACGACTCGAATAGAGCGCTCAGAGAGGAAACTCTCAACCCATTGAAGAAATAAAGTGTTTAAACCAAAGGCCTTTAGCTTGGCTAGGAGGCATTTGTGCCAAACTCCATCAATTTTATGATTTCGAGTTACAGTATTAAAATTCTTTCAAGTTCATCAGTATAAGAATGTTTCTGACCCTGATTGAAAT
This sequence comes from Chorisops tibialis, assembly GCA_963669355.1. Classification (NCBI taxonomy): domain Eukaryota; kingdom Metazoa; phylum Arthropoda; class Insecta; order Diptera; family Stratiomyidae; genus Chorisops; species Chorisops tibialis. Next base: position 160,098,838 of record OY770263.1, on the reverse strand, counting down.
TACAAAATATTAAGAAGATTGGTGTTGATATTATATATCATAATATGATTCTTATACATATGTATATAAAAAGAAACATAACAGAGCTACGATTGCGCGTAAAGCGCAATCTTACGATACTCTAGATGAAATAGAATTTTTTGTGATCCCAAGAAATTTTGTATGAGGAGTGTTAGAAGGGGTGATAGCATTGAACTATTTTTTTCCCCATCATGCTAAAGTAGCTATAAAAATGTTTTATACAAAATGCTTACACCAAAAATTGAATAGGAGCTGAGAAAATTAGTGTGTTAGATTTAGTGAAAATGTGCAGTTTGTATGGGAGGTGGTAGAAAGAGTGGGGGGATTTTAGTGATTTTTTCAGAAATAACTAAGAATATCATAAAATTGACATTTCTTAAATTTGAGACTGGTAGCATTCATACTTTTCAAGAAAATAGATTTTTTGTGAAGTTGTGAAACTGCGTCATATTGTATGGGAGGGGGTAGAAGCAGTAAAGCTAATCAAAAATTTTTTTTCTGATCTTAGTGATAATGCTAAATAAGTATTTTTTTTTTTTTTTTTTTTTTTTTTAAGGAACCGAACACAACTTAGGGGGTCACCCTATAATGCTATGCACAGCTGTGTCGGTATAGGATTTGGGGAAAAAAAATCAAGTTAAATCAGTTTAATTTAGGTGGAGAGAGACGAAAGTGATGGTGTACATTGCCTTTGAAGCACTGGATGTTGAACTCGTTGGGGAACACTTTGGATGGTAATGCGTTCCAAAGTCTTGATGTTCGGGAAATGAATGACTGCCTATATTTCACTGTACGAGAAGGCAAGGGTTTAACGGTGAACTCGTGAGAGCGTTCAGCTTGACGAGTATCTCGGGGAAATTATAGAGTGGAGGGATGAGTGTGCTTAGTTCCGCACTGCATTTTCCATGGAAGTAGCGATAGTAAATGCTGAGTACTCCGACATTTCTGCGATGCTCGAGAGAATCGATAGAAGACGTGATGGTTTCCTATCAGTCGGAACGCATGTTTTTGAATACGGTCGAGCAACGCGAGGTGTGATTTGGGTGCCCCGGCCCATACATGCGAATTGTACTCTAAACGTGGTCTAATGTATGCCTTGTAGATGGTTGCGAGGTCGTTCGGCGTGAAATACTTTTTGCACTTTCGGAGAACACTTAGACGTTTAGAAGCGTCGAGGGCAACATCAAAGATGTGTTGAGCCCAATTTAGGTGATCGTTAATTTTAACGCCAAGAAGTGTGAAGTTATCCGAGGTACAAAGTTGTGTGCCACCAAAGGTCATATTTTGAGATAATACAGGAACATCACGTTTGAGGGATAGATGACAGGCCTGTGTTTTAGAGGCGTTGAACTCTACTCTATTTTTCCTGCCCAATTCCAGGATTAAGTTGAGGTCCGAGTTCAGCGAACGGAATAACTCCATGCGATTGGAAGCAATAGAATGCTTGTGTGATTCCGCAGCAGAGTTAAACTCATAGGTGTTATCTAAAGTACTGTCATCCGCAAAACTATGGATTGGATTGAGAGTGGACGACAGAAGGTCGTTGATAAAAACTAAGAAAAGAGTTGGAGATAAAACAGAGCCTTGAGGGACGCCGGAATCTATTGGGAAAGAGGAAGAAGTAACGCCATCTAGTACTACTCGTATAGTGCGTTCAGAAAGAAAACTCTCAATCCATTGAACAAGGGTAGCATTAAGACCTATGGCCCTAAGCTTTGCTATGAGACATTCATGCCAAACTCTGTCAAAAGCTTTTGCAATGTCAAGTGCAAGAACTTGACCTTCGCCGTGTTTATGTATGCATGAGTTCCAACGTTCTGTCAAGTAAACCAGAATATCTCCCGTCGACCTTCCAGAACGGAACCCATACTGCCGATCATGGATTAGCTGGTTATTCTCCAGATATTCAACGATTTTGCGATTGACAGCAGTTTCCATTACTTTCGAGAGCACTGAAGTAATGGCTATAGGGCGATAGTTAGCAGGGTTCGCTTTGCTTCCTTTCTTGGGAATTGGCTGAACATTCGCAACTTTCCACATACGTGGAAAGCACCCAGAAGAGTAGGAAAGATAGAAAAGATTGCGAAGAGGTTTAGCTAAAGAAGAGGAGCACTTTTTAAGGGTAATGGGGGGAATACCATCCGGACCAGCAGATTTGTGGATATTGAGCTCTTGAAGGATCCTAGAAATAAGTCTCGTGCGAAAATGTAGTTTAGGTAATGAGAAACCAGAATCACTTAGAGCGGGAGGCGATTGGTTTGAAGGTGGAAGGCGTGAGTTTCTAGCGAAACTTGCTGCTAGTAAATTAGCTTTTTCGACAGGATCAATAACGGTACGGTCGCCATCAACAAGAGGTGGTATTGAAGAAGAAATGAAATTGTTGTTGACCGTTTTGACGAATGACCAATAAGATCTCGAGCCCTTCGGGCACTGAAGGATCTTCCGTCGAAGTTTTTGGTCATGCTCAAATTTAACACGGTTGAGTATGGATTTGCAGGCATTTCTTGACGCATTGTAGAGTTCTCTAGTGACAGGTGTTTTATTGCCTTTAAATGTTTGAAATGCTTGTTTCTTAGTCTTAATTGCATCGAGACATTCGTTGTTGAACCAAGAGTCCTTCGACGGCCTAACTCTTTTATGACTGGAAGGTATGTAGAGCTTCATACCTTTCAGGATAATCTCGGTGACAAGTCTACAAGCTTCATCGCAGTCATTGGAATCAAAGCACAATTTCCAATAAAAGGCATTGAAGAAGTCATTTAGCGCCCCCCAATTGGCTCTTTTGAAATGCCAAATACTTCTTCGAGGTACCTTGATTGTCTGCGGTGTTAGTGTTGCTACTGGGAATTGTGCACGAATTAAAAAATTATCCGTATTTCCAATTGGCGATGGTGATATGACAGAGACAGAATATTTCTCTGGGTGGCTGGTGAGAAAAAGGTCAAGAAGGTTGGAAAAATGTCCTGCAACATCCGGTAAACGAGTAGGCTCATCTACCAGCTGTGTTAAACCATTTATGGAAGCAAAAAGCTCAGTATCACGCCCCTCCTGGTCCGTAGTAGAGGAGTGTTTAAGCCAGGCAATGTTATGAACATTGAAATCGCCCGCGATAACGATTTCAGCGTTAGGGTTTGCAGTGTTTATTGACTGGATAGATTCAGTTAACCCATCCAGTTCTAATAAAGTGTTTACTGCAGTCATTGCTGGGCTTCTATACACGTAACAGAAGTACATGACATGTCTTTGGATCAGCAATTTTATCCAGATATAATTAAATTCTGGATTGGAGCAGTTCCCCAAATAGGGAACTAATTGGAAAGACACATCATCGCGAATGTAGAGTGCGACACCCCGTTGGCGAAAAAATGCGGGAATAAGGTGATATCCGGGAACAGAATAAAACTGTTCACTTCCCGGTAGCACCTTGCATTCGCCTAGTGCTAGTAAATCCGGTCTTTTAGTTTGGGTATGGATATACAGCGAGAGATAGGCAGAGTTCAGTCCCCGAACATTAACTTGGTCAATAATGAAGTTACTCATGATCAGTAAGACTTTCACTTTAGGGTATAGAGAAAACAAAAAAAAGAGAAAAAGGAATAAAATACCTACAAAAATACGACAAAATTAAAAAAAAAAATTAACTATTAAATTTAGCTAGGACACAAAAAAAAAATTAACTATTAAATTTAGCTAGGATACAAAAAAAAATCAAAAATTGGATAATAACAAAAAAACGAGAGTAAAAAAGACTAAAGACTGTATAATAAATAAATTACCTAGGACAATGCACGAAAGAAAAAAAAATTATGCTATAAAATTTGCCTAGGACAACAACTAAAAAAATTGGAATAACAAGAAAAAAATAAATAATTGGTACAACAAATTCAAGCAATTGTTAAACTAAAAAAAAAAATAAATAAACAAATAAAAAAAGTCAAATAAAATAAAATAAAAATAAAAACAACGCTCTGGTAACACCAAAATGAAAACGATACACAAACAGAAATACAACAAAAGTAATTTAGCTATATCGGAGTCAAACAGCGTTAAACTGTTGTAAGCCCGTGCAGTACTATGCCTTAGCACGGACAACAACAAAAACACTGCAGACTCGGGAACCGTTAGCTGGTACTTAGCTTCGAAATGCCGACGCGCACATAATGAGAAATAATTAATTAACACAAAATCACACTGCGTTTAAACTTAGAATTTATAATTGAAAGCAACATTTCTATAGAATAAAAAAACAACAACAAAACAAATTAAAACAGAACTAAAAAAAAAATAAATAAATAAACTAAATAACACAAAGCGCGTCAGCACACGATCACTGTGCGATTTCGACTTACGAAATATGAGCTCGATAAATGTTATATGTTCTGAGAAAATCGGCTTAGAGCATTTCATGAAAAAGTGCAGTTTGTATGGGAGGGGTTGGAAGGAGAGGGAGGACGCAAATAATTTTTACACAGTATATTGAAATTATTATAAAAGTAATATATCCCGAAATTCAGACTAAAAACTTTTATACTTTTCGAGCAAATCTATTTATAGTCAAATTGCGAAATTGTGCCATTTTGTATGGGTGGGGGTAGAAGGGGTGAAGCTAATCGTCTAATTTTTTTCAGCCTTACTAACAATTTTAAATAAATATTTAGTGCACAATTTCAGCTCGCTAAATTTTATACGCACTGAGTAAATTGGCTTAGAGTAATTCATGATAAGTACAGTTTGTATGGGAGGTGGTAGAAGGAGAGGGCGGACACGCATAATTTTTATACGGTAGATTGATATTACCATAAAAGTAATATATTCCAAATTTCAGGCCAATAGCTTTTATACTTTTCGAGCAGATCCGTTTATTGTCAAATTGCGCATTTGTGTCATTTTGTATGGGAGGGGGTAGAAGGGGTGGAGCGATTTGGCCCATTGACGAACTTGACCTTACTTTTTTGTCAAAAACGACGTGTACGAAATTTGAGCTTTCTAGCTCAACGCGTTCTCAAGCTAGAGCGCGCACAGACGGACGGACGGACGGACGGACGGACGGACGGACGGACATCCGGTTTTAAGATTTTTGAGTGATAATATTAATTTCTGTATTCATCATTTTTTTCTCCGAGCCTTATTTCTTGGCGTTACAAACTTTAGAACAAACTTATAATACTCTCAGATTTCATCTAGAGTATAAAAAGAAAATAACTCAATCCTTGTCACCACCGCCCAAAAACAGATATCTAAAAGTTTAAAAAGTTGTCGTCGAGAGACTTGTTGAAAAATAACGATTATTATCATTTATCAAGAGCCAAGATGTACCATGGTTCTTTCTTGATAAAGAAAACTTAATTTTCTCGACAATCTGCAGGTAAATTTTGAATAAAATTCCATTTGATAGTAGCATCAGCTTAACAGATAGCCCATAAGATATCCTTCTTCTTCTTCTTATACCGTCGTATCACCGCTAAACATAAGATAATCTTTTGCCCTTCCTTCAAGTATTCGCCATTTTGAGTAAACTTAATCTTTTCGTAAGAGGTTTCCATCCATTTACGACATCCTTTTAACGCTATAGTTGACGGTTCGGGTTGCGTTTTTCTTCACTCGTTGCTTTGTTTCTCGACCATTTTATTCTGTTTCTTTTTTTACTTATTTTTTACGTTAGTTGTTGTTGTGTTCTTGTCCTTCCTAAAGGAATGATAAGTAGCTGCAATTTTTCTTCAACAGTAAAATCAATTGTTAAAATGGGATAAAATTGCAGTTGACGTTGCTGGTCTTGTCGTTGCTTAGCGATATTTTTAAGGATAGAAAGACAAAAACAAAAAAAATAAATGTTGAATGAAAAGTTGAAGATGGTATTTTTTTGGTTGTTGTCATGTATCTTTTTTTAATTTATTGTAAAATTAAAGTGTTTTTTAAAGAATCTCGGATTTAATTTGTATAGCAATCATAAATTCTAATAGGTAATGTTAGAATTGACTAATAGATAGCACTATGAAGAATAAAAATGCGGCAACACTAGCTCTGATGTGAATATTGTCTGGTGAGATAATACGCAAGACGAAGAAGTATTTGAAAACTTTCATCGTGCGTAGATTAATGAATAACTTAAAAAAAATGATTAAATGGCAAAGACAATCGACATTTTCCAGTTGTTTAGAAGAGAAAGATCTCGAAGAACTCGCTAAATTGTCGGATAATATGCTAGAAGCAAAGTGTTGAGCAATTTTAGTCTCCTTTCAGTGTCCTTGTTCAATACGATTTTCTATACATATACATATATATATATATATATATATATCTTTCGAACTCCACTGTTCGAAATCAAAACCAAAACACTTCACTCTTATATTTCCACCAAATGTTTAATTCTATTCTATTTGTAAAATTACAATACTGCAAGCTAATACAAAGTCTCAAAAATTTCAAGTTCAAAAATACCAAAAAAAAGGTTAACGACTTAGTTCTCTCGGTCAAGTGCAATCAACGAATGAAAAACTCCGTTAAGATTGACTACAAAAAAACCAAAATGAAAATTCCGGTAAAATTCAGGGGAAATAACCTAAAGTGAAAATTCTGGTACATTAATAAATAAATTGCCAAAAAGTCGGGGAAACTTTATTATTCTTGGGACAAGTTGCGGATGCGTGGAAAGTCAATATGCATGTTAGAGTGGTTAGGGAAGACTAAGTGAAAGGGTGTTCTTGGGCAGGGCAATTGTCAATTTAACACTTTGAGGAAACGTTCAAAAGCTCCAGTACTTATAATCAATATTTCGTTCGTTTATTTATGCAAGTTTGAGTTTTTTGAGGGGAGGGGTGAGGCGTGATAGTAAGAGTGGGTCGATGTTAATAGTTTTGTAATTGATTGCTTGTAAGTTTTTGTAAGTTTTTATGCAAAATTTCAAATTGATAGCTTTTAATAGTTAGGTGATAATTGATTTCTTAAAAATGGTGGAAAAAATTATTTTGTAGAAGTTTTGAAGATATTCGACCAGATAATATTTCAAACTTTTAGGGATTTTTTTTAAGTGCATTTAACAAATTTTCAAGTTTCTACCTTAAAATTTCATTCAAAAATTTTCAGTTTATGTGTTTTTCTCATTACACATGAAACACCTTGTGCACGTTAGACCCCCACTTCTGTGCATAGCAATTTTGAAACAAATTATTATTTTTTTTCTATTTATATTAAATAGATGTATCGACGTGCAAATTTAAACTTTCTGTCTTTTACCAGAGTCCTAAAAAAATTAATCAAAATGTTCAACATTTTTGCCTTCCACCTCCTTTCCCTTACACCCCCCAGCTTAAATTTTTTATCAAAATTAAAAACTATATAGCTCTATAATCTGACAAATGTTTGATTTGATATCTGTACTCAATTTTGAGATATAATGATTTGTAGTTTTGGAAAGTGCGTCATTTTTGAAATGCTCCCCATTTCCCCCCACTACTATTATGTCCCCATTTTATAATTTTTCATATTTCACTAATAAAGCTTAGTATACGTTTCAAGTCAGTCGAGATATTCATTTTTAAGTTTTTTTCTTTGCACCCTACTGACCCTCCCCATTACAAAAATTAGCCTCTTTCTTAGCTGATTCTAGTCGGTGTACTTACCACCTTAGTGGTCCCAAAATATGAATTTTTTGTGGTTAGTAATTTCAAAGATTTAATCATTTGAAAAAAGAAATAATTGTCCGACAATTTGTTTTTGGCCCCCCTTTTCGGACGACAATAGATAAAAAAATTAAATTATTTTTAGAGTTTGCCCCATAATCTTCTTCATACCTCTGCTAATTTTCAGCTTCCTATCTGCATTCATGGTGGAGATATTAGCAAGTGAAGTTTTTGACTCTTTCCCTCGCCCCGCCTCCCCCTTCCAACTGACACTCCCCAAAATTTAGGTAATGTAGCTCACTTACCCAATCAACAATCCACCCAAAAACGAACATTCTACCTTTGACGATCTCGGAGATATGAGTCCAAATGTACGGCGTACGGCGGGGCGGATTTTTTTTTTTTAATTTTTAGGCTAATTTAGTCATGAAACGCGAAAAAAAAAAAATTTAAGGGTAGCAAATTTTTTTTTTCTTTGTCGATCACAATACTTTATTATGAGAATAATAAAGTAAATAAACTGCCAACAAGTCGGGCGAAACTTTGTTATTCTTAGGACGAGTTGCGGATGAGGGGAAAGTCAATATGCAGGTTAGAGTGGTTAGGGAAGACTAAGTGAAAGTGATTTCTGGGGCCGGCCTGTTGTCAATATAACAATATTTCATTCGTTTCTGCAAGTTTGGGTTTTTATGAGGGGAGGAGTAGGGGTAATAGTAAGGGTGCGTGGATGTTAATAGCTTTTTAATTGATTGCATGAATCACGTCCAATATTTTCTGTATAGAATGTGTTTCATAGACGAAGTTGCATAGAATTTTCATAAAATTCGCTATATTCTACATTCACGAAACCGAACATTTGTATGGGAGGGGGTAGAGCGGGTAAGGGAATCATAAAACTTGTGATGCAGTTTAATTTCATTTCTTTTGTAAGGTACTTGTACAAAATTCCAAGATCGTAGCTTTTAATTTGTTTGTTATTAGTTGATTTAATGAAATTGGTTGAAATCATACTTTTGTATGGGAGGGGGTAGAAGAACAGGCGTGATTTTTTTTTTTACGCAATTTTATTTCAACTATTTTTAAAAGTTTTTGTGCAAAATTTCACATTGATAGCTTTTAAAAGTTAGGTGATAATTGATTTCTTCAAAATGGTCGAAAAAATAATTTTGTATGGGAGGGGGTAGAAGCTTTAAAGATTTTCGACCAGTTAATATTTCGTATTTTTAGGAATTTTTTTTAAATGCATTTCCCAAATTTTCAAGTTTCTACCTTACAATTTCTCTCAAAAATTTTCAGTTTATGTGTTTTTTTCAATGCTCATGAAACACCTTGTGCACGTTAGACCGGGGGCGTCGGTTTATAAAAATTATGCTCGAAGTTATTATTATTTTTCTATGTATATCAAATATATGTATTCACTTTGAAAATTTTAAATTTGTAACTTTCACCTAAACAAATCACTCAAAATTTTCGACATTTTTGCTTACCACCTCCCTCCCCGTACACCTCCCAACTTAAAATTTTTAATAAAATTAGCGATTATACAGCTCTACAATCTGACAAATTTTCGATTTGATATCTGTACTCTTTTTTGAGATTTGTAATTTTGAAAAGTGCGCCATTTTACTTTATTATTTTAATAATAAAATATTGTGATCGACTTGCAAAAAAAAAAAATTTGCTACCCTGAAATTTATTTTTTCCGCGTTTCATGACTAAATTAGCCTAAAAATGCAAAAAAAAATATCCGTCTGTCTGTACGCCGTCCGCCGTACGCCGGTGTGTACGCTCAGCGCACATTAACTCCCAAACCCTTCAAGATATAAAGTTCATTTTTGGGGGAATTGTAGATAGTTGCAGATCTCAGGCAGATACCCGTTTTGGGGGGTGTACGGCTTCAGGGGGAGGCGGGGGGAGCGCTAAAGCCGAAAAATACGAATTCAAATATCTCAACCATAGTAACAGCGAGGAAGCTAAAACTCAACACACATATACAGGGGTTTGTGGGACAACTTCTAAAAATAATTTAATTGTTTTATCCATTGGCGTCCGAAAAGGGGGGGCTAAAAACAAATTGTCGGCCGAATTGTTTTTTCAAATGATTATATCTTCGAAATTACTTATCGTAAAAAATTCATATTTTAGTATCGTCAAGGTGGCATATAGTACCATCGGAATCAGCTTAGTGAGTGGTTAATTATCGTAAGGGGAAGGGTCAGGGGGTGCAAAGAAAAACATTTAAAAATGAATATCTCAACCATCTCTTAAGCTATGTAATTGAAACTTGAAACTTATATTAAGCTATACTAGGAAAATACAAAAAAAATATAACATCTTGAAATAATATTAGTGGGGGGAAATGAGGAGCATTTCAAAAATGGCGTACTTTTCAAAATTACGAATCCTTATATCTCAAAAAAGAGTACTGTTCAACCAGCAGAGGTCTAACCGTCGCTGCCACTGGCGTCAGGCGGAGTTTTTCCGTTATCACTGGAGATCGAGAAGGAGGACGATATCGGACCTGGACACGAACAGGACTCATACTCGACAGCGAACCGTCGAAGAAGAAGGTTGTTATAGGAAATAAAATAAAATAGACAAAATAAATAAACTCTTAAATAGACAAAACAAATAAACTCGTTCGTTTCCCTTGCAAAAGTCTGAAATTAAGAATAAGTATACAGTCCAGGGCAGAGCCTTTCCGCTGGCTATCGAACATGGTCCGTCGAGCCTGATATTGAATCGGCAAAAAAGTGGTGTTATAAAATAGTGAGTGTAATAAGCAACATAAGTTGTTAGCGCTTCGGCGATTTTAAAGAAATAATTGTGGGTAATTTAGTTTTTATTTTCTCGCGTTTCATGTGCGCTGTGCAATGAAAATTTTTTGAGGATCGCCGGGTTTATTACGGTCTCACGAATAGTTTTGGTTGTTTTGTGTACGCCGAGAAATGTAAATCTTTTTCGGTCCTTTTTTTATTGGTTACACGCCGATGTTATCGTTCGTTTTTTTGTTCTGGCGAATCATGAGGATCACCGGTTTTATTGTGGGTGTTCATGAATAGTTTTTGTTGTTTTGTGAGTGCCGAGAAATGTAGATCCGAAAAGGGTCAGTTTTGTAAATTGGTTGGTGCTATCGTTTGTTTTGTGCTAGAAAATTTGTTAGGATCACCGATTTATTGAGAATATAAGAGAATAATCTTTGTTTGTGTTGTGTGCGCAGGGAAACGAAAATCCTCTTTGGTAAATGATATTTTATTACACTCAGAAAAAACCAACTTAAAATCGAAGAAAATAACTTTGTTTCATAACGGTTTCAATATGATAACGAATTAAACACGGAAATTTTTAAATCAATAGTCTTCGACTTTGAAAACAATGTTTATTATGTAACAATTTGTTTCTAATATGAATCAACTTTGAATTGAAGTAGAATTTTGCTTTCATATCAAACAGTTTTGGCTTTAGAATAAACGTGTTGCGCTTTGATTTAAAAGTATTTCATTTTTGGATTAAACATGAAACAATTTCAACGCGAACTTTTATAGCTTTAAATCAATAATGATACACGATTTATTTAGATTGATGATTGATTTGATTTGAACTGGAATTTCAAATATTTCAAATTGAGATGGTAATCAATTTAATGTTATGATATGCTTGATTCAAAAATATTTAACTTTGATTTGCACAATTTGCGAGATTTGTCACTTGCAAAAACATTACTAAATGTACTTTTATTTAAAAAAATGTGTGATTCTGCATATTCCCCTTAACATATCGTCTTATAGTAAAGTTCCTGAAAATTTAATATTTTGTGAAAGCTCATGGAAGAATATGTAATATACCTTACTGTTGTCAGCTGCGGATCAATGAATGAACAATTCTTATAAACATATGTATATATATATGTATGTAATAAATTTGCATATTTATAGTAAAACAATTAAGCTGGAAATCAAATTTCTATATTCGATTATATTTATTTGTTACAAATTATTACAAATATTTATTTTTAGCGTAAGTTCTACCTTCTTTATTTGGTATAAATTTAAAGGAGGGCCAGTTTTATATGAATCTCATCGATTTTTGCACGACAACAAATCCACTTGCAGAGTTTTGCATATTTGAAGTAAATAATTTCACAGATGGATTCCTCATTTCCCTTCGTGGAATAAAATAATAATCCTTGTTTTATAGCACAGTTAGAAACCAGTGCGTCAATGTAGCTAAGTTAAAATTAAATTACTTTAACATTATCTTCGGCAGGGAAAATTCCCTTAGTAATAAATCATTTCAGTTTACTTCCTCGACAATAATTAACACCAGCTGATCCCTAACGAATGCCCATTCGTTAAACTTCAAATTTGACTGTGAACAACCTCCAGAAGTTCCATTTAATGAATAGTATGTAATATCCAGTTTAAAAAAAAAAATAAAAATAAAAAAATTAAAAATATAAAGTTTTTTCTAAGCTCAACTCGCAATCCAATATATGTTATCGCTTCAGCAATATCTTCCTTAACTAAGTATTTATGGCTTCTGAATAATTTCTGCAGCTTAAATTGAAGCGAGGTTATTTTATGTATATGGAAACTAATTTATAAAAAATGACAATAAAGAATCGCGTGGTATTCATTGAAATAAATGTTATCACATATTAAAGAAACGAAATCGATTTTGCCAGAGTCACAAAGCCAACAAGTTACGCCGTATCACTATTATTACTGAAAACACATTCTTAAATTTTTTTTTCTCGAGAACTTATTTCTTTTTATTCAAATACTTGTGAACATTGAACATACGCACTGTAAGAAAGATCTTTTCGAAAAAAAAAATGAATCATAGAAATCATAGTGTTTTATTACTAAAGAAAAAAAAACTACTTATAATTTTCGGCTTGTAGTCCTATTTCAGATTCATTACTTATTGTTTCTTTTTGCAAAGCATGCAGGAAAAGAGTAAATCGCGAGATATTAGACATGTTAAGTTAAGGTGGCAATACGTCACGTTATAGTGCATCGGAAAGGACAAATTCAAGTTCGTGGGCCTTTTAGATTCTGATGAGCGAATACATATGGCACACTTATAGTCAGCTGAGGCAGGGTCGGCGCGGTTATAGAGAAAATGGCTTGATCTTTTTCTTTCTGGACTGCGTTATTTCTGCTTTCAACAAGTGTCGTGTGGAAATTACACATGAATAACGATATAATAATAATAACAAACGCATACAATAATAATAATAATAATAATAGTAATAATAATAAGAATTAATTCTATTTGCAGCGAAAATAGCACACAGTCGAATTGTGTCGACAACTTTGCAAAGTCGCAGCCCAGCGACAATTACGTTACGCATATAAAACAAAAAAAGTTCTTTTCGCATACGGTCGCATTGCAGCGACAAAAAACGCATGTAAAATCAGTTCTTTACGCATATGGTCGCATTGCAGTGACAAAGAAAAAAAACGCATATAAAAAAAATTCTTTACGCATATGGTCGCATTGCAGTGACAAAAAAACGCAAATAAAATCAGTTCTTTACCCATATAGTCGCATTGCAGCGACACCAAAAAAAAAAAAACGCATATAAAAACAATTCTTTACGCATATGGTCGCATTGCAGCGACACTAAAAACAAAAAAAAAGCGCATATTAAAACAATTCTTTACGCATATGGTCGCATTGCAGCGACAAAAAACCCATATAAAATCAGTTCTTTACGCATATGGTCGCATTGCAGTGACAATAAAAAAAAAGCATATAAAAACAATTCTTTACGCATATGGTCGCATTTTAGCGACAAAAACGCATATAAATTCAGTTCTTTACGCATATAAAATCAGTTCTTTACGCATATAGTCGCATTGCAGCGAAACCAAAAAAAAAAAAAACGCATTTAAAAACAATTCTTTACGCATATGGTCGCATTGCAGCGACAAAAAACCCATATAAAATCAGTTCTCTACGCATATGGTCACATTGCAGTGACAATAAAAAAAAACGCATAAAAAAACAATTCTTTACGCATATGGTCGCATTTTAGCGACAAAAACGCATATAAATTCAGTTCTTTACGCATATAAAATCTGTCCTTTACGCATATAGTCGCATTGCAGCGACACAAAAAAAAAAACGCATATAAAAATAATTCTTTACGCATATGGTCGCATTGCAGCGACACTAAAAAAAAAAAAAAAGCGCACATTAAAACAATTCTTTACGCATATGGTCGCATTGCAGCGGCAAAAAACCCATATAAAATCAGTTCTTTACGCATATGGTCGCATTGCAGTGACAATAAAAAAAAACGCATATAAAAACAATTCTTTACGCATATGGACGCATTTCAGCGACAAAAAACCCATAAAAAATCATTTCTTTACCCATTGCAGCGACACTAGAAAAAAAAAAAAAACCCATATGAAACAGTTCCTTACGCACGGGTTGCATTGCAGCGACAACAAACGCAGTTTAATTCTGCCAGTTACTTCGCAAAGTTGCAGTGCAGCAACAATTGCGCATAATCGCATCGCATCGCAACGACTTTTAAGTGTAGTCGCATCGCAGCGATATTTATGCACTTTCACACTGACTATTGCAGCTAATTGCTTTTAACGTCAATCATGCATAGTCGTATCGCAGCAAAAGCCATTTTGCATCGCAGCGAAAGCTACGCACTGCCGCATCGCAGTGGCAATCGAAAATAACGCTAAATCTTCTCCCTCTTTTTTGCAGGATCGTCGAGTATGCGACGCAGATCGGAACCTTACTCTAAACGCACATGCTTTAAGCACCAGTGCAATGAAACGACAAACGAAGACGAATTTGACAGCAAGAAGTTCACACCAAAGTGGGCGCCATCAGGATCGGATAGTGAAGGATTCGGGAGCAGGAGAACTTCGTCACGTGAAAAAAAAATTGAAAAAAAAAGTCACACCAAGGCTACTACGGTCGGAAGAGGGTACAGGGCAACTCTCATCTACCTGTAATCTCAGTACTAAGCGTGATTTGAATTGGGCGGCCCTTCAGCGCATTTACGAATTCACTCAAGACGCAGAATTGATGGAGGTAGACGTTTACCAGCTGAGCGTTCGGCTCGACATGCTTAAAACTCATTGGGATGAGTTCAAAACAGAATGTCATCGCTTGCTGGAGCTTCCATTATCAACATGCGAGACAGAGCAAAACCAAAAGACACTTGTGCAAGGAGAAAGCACCTTTTTGAACGCCATGGCTTCTCTGTTTTTCGCAAATTGATAAAAGAAATTTATCAACTACATCGCGACTAAAATCGCAGGCAGCAGAAAATAACGTAGTGCATATTCAATGGAGCGATCTGCCTGGGCGGCGGTGAAGTCAATGAAGTATCACTTACGACGTCTTATCGGAAAACAGATCCTAACGAGCAGTGACTTGCAGACTGTATTGGCGCAAATTAGCACAGTATTGAACTCACGTCCACTCACAGCTCTCACAGAGGATTCAAATTTTCTAACACCCGGACATTTTTTGAGCGGAAGATCGATGATCCAACCACTCGGAGAATGCGTAGCTGAGACACCAAAAAATCGACTGCGGCATTGGCAAGTAACACAGCATATATCCCAGCAGTTTTGGAAAGCGTGGCATCAATGATATTTGAACTACAACAGCGGCCAAAATGGACGAAGTTACAAAATAATTTAGCAGTCGGAGATTTAGTGCTAATCAAAGAGGAGAACATGCCACCATCACTTTGGAAAACTGGTAGGATAACGAAGGTATTTCCTGGTGCCGGATGTGTACGAAACGTCGAGTTACGAACGGCAAATAAGAGGAGACGATTGAAGCGACCCATCCAAAGGCTTTGCCTGCTTCCAATCGAACCGATTGAAGACTCCTCCGATTCTTCAAGGGCGGCAGGGTGTTCAACCAGCAGAGGTCTAACCGTCGCTGCCACTGGCGTCAGGCGGAGTTTTTCCGTTATCACTGGAGATCGAGAAGGAGGACGATATCGGGCCTGGACACGAACAGGACTCACACTCGACAGCGAACCGTCGAAGAGGAAGGTTGTTATAGGAAATAAAATAAAATAGACAAAATAAATAAACTCGTAAATAGACAAAACAAATAAACTCGTTAGTTTCCCTTGCAAAAGTCTGAAATTAAGAATAAGTATACAGTCCAGAGCAGAGCCTTTCTGCTGGCTATCGAACAGTCAATCAATCAATCAAATTCCTGTTAAGACCCCCTATAGGGGCATAGGACAGAAACAACTCTCTTCCACAAGGCGCGGTCCTGAGCATCGGCTTTAAGCTGTTGCCAGGACTTGTTTATTCCTCTGGCCTCCTGCTCAACTGCTCGCTTCCATGTGTTACATGGTCGACCAACCCGACGTCTTCCTTGAGGGTTATAATCCAGAGCCTGTTTTGCGATGTTTTGCTCTGGTTTCCTCAAAGTATGACCGATCCACTGCCACTTTCGCCGTTGAATCTCAATACCTATTTTAGTCTGGCGAGTTGTACTCCAAAGTTCGTCGTTGGAGATTACTTCTGGCCAGAGTATTCCTAAAATGCGCCGGAGGCATTGGTTTACGAAAGTCTGTAGTTTCTTGGTAAGTCGAACGGTCACTTTCCACGTAGTACAACCATATAACAACACGGATTTGACGCATGCGTCAAAAATTCGCAGCTTCGTGCGAAGGGAGATCTCTCTTAACCTCCAGAAAGGGGAAAGGATACCGAAGACCTGACGGGCTTTATTTAGCCGAGCCTCAACATCCTTTTCGGCTCCGCCATGCTGACAATGCTTCCGAGATAGCAAAAATCTTGCACCTCTTCGACATCCTGTCCATTAAGAACAATCGGTGTGGTTGCGTTCGAACCCATGTGCATGTACTTGGTTTTACGCACATTTATTTTCAGTCCCGCCTCTTTGCATTTAGAATGCAACGAGCAAACATTTGACTCTAAGTCCGAACGGGTATGTGCAAGCAAACACACGTCATCAGCATAATCAAGGTGACTTAAGATGTTAAATAGTCTCCATTGAAGACCTTTACCTTCCCCACCTTCCAGTGCAGCTTTCATGATGTCATTTATTACCACCAGAAACAGGGCTGGTGATAATATGCAGCCTTGTCTGACACCCGTTCGCACAGGAAAGCTCTCGGACAGCTCTCCTCTATGCAAGACACGACACCTTGCATCTTCGTAGGATTCTTTAATCATAGCTATGACCTTATCTGGAATACCTCTCCTACGCAAAGCATTCCATATGTAATCTCGCTTAACGCTGTCGAAAGCCTTCTCGAAGTCCACAAACATGAGATGTAGTGGCGAACCCATTTCGGCTGACTGCTCTAATATTATCCGTAGGGTATTTGTGTGGTCGGTACAAGACGACCCTTTACGGAATCCAGCCTGATAAACTTCGCGAGTGCTCTCGACGACATCACTAATCCTATTGAGAATTGCCTTAGCCATAATTTTTGATACGGCAGTAAGTAGACATATACCACGCCAATTGCCACAATCCCGAAGGTCGCCCTTCTTCGGAATTTTCACAATGACGCCCTCCTTCCATTCAGTCGGATATCTTCCCTCATTCCACACCTTAGTGAAGAGTGGGAGGAGTATATCGGCTGTTATTTCTGGGTCCGCTTTGAGGAGTTCGGTTGGTAGTCCGTCTATACCTGGAGCTTTCCTTCCCGCCATTGACCGAATGGCGGAAACTATCTCTTTCTTATCTGGGGGATCGTCCCTAATAGAGGATTGTTGCGGTTGGATGTTTGGAAGTTGTTCTGTTTCCGGAATATCTTCATCTGACAAGATGTTTAAAATATCAGAGAAGTATTCCTTCCATCGTCGCAACTGGTGTTCACTCATATTAAGGAGAGTTCCGTTGACATCTCTCACCAGGTGGTTGGCGGTGAAATTCCTGTTCGTCAACTGTTTCATGATTTTGAAAAGTGAACCCATATCCCCAAGGTAAGCCGCAGATTCTGCCTTGTTTGCCAGATCTTCAATGGCCTTTCTCTTGTCGCGTCTAACAGCCTTTTTAAGCTGTATATGAGCATCGCGGTAGTTCTGCCTCAAGTCGGGCGTTCGTTGGTTGACATCGGGTTGAGAGATGATTGCCAATTTGGCTTTTTTCCGATTGCCAACCTTGTCCCATGTGTCTTGTGACATCCAGGGTTTCTCACCGCTTTGCACATATCCCACAGATTCTTCAGCACTAGTTAGAAAAGTGTTTCTGGTTGCCTCCCAATTGGCGTCCAGTGTGCGCATTTCATGTTCACCCAATGTGGATGACTTTTCGCGTAGAATGGTGGTGTATTCGCGTTTTTTGTTGGGATCTCTGAGTTTATCCACATTAAGCTTGCGCTTCATTTGAAGAATTTGTGGTCGTCGGATAGCTGCTGTACACAATCTCAAGCAGGCAACCATCAAGTGGTGATCGCTCCCCACGTCAGCTCCACGTTTCGCTCGCACATCGAGGAGACATCTTCTCCATCGGCGACTTATAGCCAAATGGTCGATCTGGTTCTGAGTAACACCATCAGGGGAAACCCAAGATGTTTTATGATGACTCTTGTGTGCAAAAAGGGTCCCTCCGATGACCATTTGCCGAGTACTACAGAACTCCACAAATAATTCGCCGTTTTCGGGTCTCTTAGTCCAAGGTCGTGAAGCGTCGACCCAAGGGTCACCATGCCTCCCCATGACGTGTTCTAGTCCAGTGTTTTCTGATCCAACCTGGGCGTTCATATCTCCCGAGATGATAATAATATCACCTCTTGGAACACGTTCGAAGGTGGCACTCAGTTGGCTATAAAACTCCTCTTTGTCACCAGATGTTGCGGTATTAGTTGGTGCGTAGCACTGCAGAATTGTGACGTTTCTGACACTGGTCCTGAGCCTGACGACGATAATCCTATCCGAGATTGGTTCCCAGCTAATGAGACTGTTTCTCGCTCTCGGCGTAAGGACGAACGCCACGCCATTTCTGGCTTCACTTTCAGGGCCAATGTACAGAATAGTGTTTCCGCTAGGGGTTCGTTCTTCTCCTGATCCTGTCCACCTGACCTCGCTCAAGCCCAAGATTTGGATGTTATAGTGCTCCATTTCACGGTCGATCACTGATTGGCGGTGCAAGGACCGAGTAACCCCAGCTCTTCCCCCGTCATTCAATGTTCGAACATTCCAGAAGCCAATCATAGTCCGTTTTCGAATGCCAAAAGTCGTTACCGTAGGATCAGTCCGTATCCGAGGCGATGTATCCGTTTCTCGTATCATTTAGGTCTTAAGATCACGGGTGATAAGCCCATGATCCAGTGAGTGTCCATTTGCCATTTTTAGGGCAAGCAGGACTGGCTGTGGGTGAATTCTACAGCCCCCATCCCAGAGGAGGATAGTTAGCTCAGGTCCGTGGAGTCGCTAACTCCAAAGATAGTTGCAGGAATTGGTAAAACCTCATACTACAACTACCCCCTTTCGAACAGTACAGATATCAACTCAAAAATTTGTCAGGTTGTAAAACTACATAATGGTTAATTTTGGTAGAATTTTTAAGTTGGGAGGTGTAAGGGGAGGGAGGTGATAAGCAAAATTGTCGAAAATTTTGAGTGATTTTTTTAGGGCTCTGGTGAAAGATACAAAGTTTAAATTTGCATGTGGATACGTCTATTTAATGTACATAGAAAAATAATAATAACTTGATCCATCATTGTTATAAACCGACCCCCCCGGTCTAACGTGCACAAGGTGTTTCATGTGCATTGAAGAAAACACATAAACTGAAAATTTGTGAGTGAAATTTTAAGGTAGAAACTTGAAAACTTGCGAAATGCATTTAAAAAAACCCCCAAATATACGGAGTATTAACTGGTCGAAAACCTTTAAAACTTCTACCCCCTCCAATACAAAATTATTTTTTCGACCATTTTTAAGAAATCAATTTTCACCTAACTATTAAAAGCTATCAATTTGCAATTCTGCACAAAAACTTACAAAAATAATTGAAATGAAATTACGTTAAAAGTTTCGAAATCGCGCTAGCTCTTCTACCCCCTCCCATACAAAAGTATGATTTCGACCAATTCGATTAAATCAACTAATAATCAACAAATTAAAAGGTAAGAACTTGAAATTTTGTACGAGCATCTTACAATAGAAAAGAAAGAAAATTGCATCACAAGTCTTACGATTCCTCTCCCTCCTCTACCCCCTCCCATACAAAATTATTTTTTCGAACATTTTTAAGAAATAAGTTGTCAGCTAACTCTTAAAAGCTATCAATTTCAAATTTTGCAAAAAAACTTATAAAAATAATTCAAATGAAGTTGCTGTAAAAGTTTTGAAATCGCGCTTGCCCTTCTACCCCCTTCCATACAAAACTATGATTTCGACCAATTTCATTAAATCAACTAATAACCAACAAAATAAATGTTACGAACTTGAAATTTTATGCAAGCACCTTACAAGAGAAGCAAAATAAAACTACATATCAAATTTTACGGTTCCTTTACCTTCTCTACCCCCTCCCATACAAATGTTCGGTTTCGTGAATGTAAAATACACCGAATTTTATGAAAATTCTATGCAACTTCGTCTATGAAACACATTCTATACAGAGAATATTGGACGTGATTCAAACAATTAATTAGCTATTAACATCCACCCACCCTTACTATTACCCCTGCTCCTCCCCTCATAAAAACCCAAACTTGCAGAAACGAATGAAATATTGTAAATTGACAACAGCCCTGCCCAAGAACTCCGTTTCACTTAGCCTTCCCTAACCACTCTAACCTGCATATTGACTTTCCACTCATTCGCAACTTGTCCCAAGAATAATAAAGTTTCGCCCGACTTGTTGGCAGTTTATTTTAAATGCTCACCATTTCCCTCCACTACTATTATTTCAACATATTATATTTTTTCCGTATTTTTCTAGTACAGCCTAATACATGTTCCAAGTTTCAATTACATAGCTTAAGAGATAGTTGAGATAATAATTTTTAAGTATTTTTCTTTGCACCCCTCCTGACCCTCCCCCTTACAATAATTAGCCACTCTATAAGCTGATTCCAATGGAACTATATGTCACCTTAATGGTCTTAAAATATGAATTTTTTACAATAAGTAATTTCGAAGATATAATCAGTTGAAAAACAAATTAATTCGGCCGACAATTTGTTTTTAGCCCCCCCTTTTTGGACGTCAATGGATGAAAAAATTAAATTATTTTTTAAGTTTGTCTCACAACCCTCTCTATATCTCTACTGATTCTGAACTTCCTATCTGCATTCGTAGTGGAGATATTAGCAAGTGTAGTTTTTTAGTCTTTCCTTTCTTTGACCCCCGCCTCCCCTATCCACCTAACACCCCCAAAATTTAGAAAATAGAGCTCATTTACCCAATCAACAATCCATCCAAAAACGAACATTCTACCTTTAATGGTCTCGGAGGTATGAGTCCATATGTACGGCTGACGGCGTACGGCGGGACGGATTTTTTTTTTGCATTTTTAGGCTAATTTAGTCATGAAATGCGAAAAAAAAAAATTTAAGGGTAGCAAATTTTTTTTTTCTGTGTCGATCACTATACTCTATTATTAGAATAATAAAGTAAAAATCACTTTAGTTTGAGAGTGACATCTATGATTTGATTTACTTTGACAAGTCAACATTGAGATTTGAATTTTCATAGTTTGTTTACGTTGAGTAAGTTTGGTTGATGGATTCCAACATTCTCCCCCCGCTGAGACGTCGGTTTCAGTAAGATCGATGCAAGGCTGCTATTTTAGTTTAAAAGATCTTGAGCTGAATGCTGATTGACCACATGATTTACGAATTGTTGTGAGCGTACCAAGAATTTGAGAAGGGTGAATTTCTTTCAACGATGTTGGAAGTTCACCTCCTTCTCCTTCTAAATTCACGCTATGTTGATTGATGTTGACAATGTATAAGGAATGATGGGATAGGAATTTTCTTAATGCTGGTGCGATTCAATGTCTTGAGTCGTTAGTAAGGCTATGTTGGTTACTGGTCTCTTAAATGTATTCCCTCTTACTGCTGCTGATACTGCTCTAATAAGTGCGTCCCTTCCTTGGTGTATCTCGGCGATTCTGGCAAGTGGCCATTTGTGCGGAGGAAGTCTCTCGTCCTTGAGTAAACAAAGATCTACTACCTTGGGTGGCTTTTCTTGCTGGAGCCATTTGGGCCTTTGTTGTAGTCGTGCGAGGTATTCCTTCGTCCACTTGTTTCAAAATGTTTGAGCAAGTCGTTGGGTAAGCTACCATCGATCTAGTCTATTAATGTTGACTTCTGATAAATCTACTTCAAGTGGTGCCAATAACTTATCTCCGATCAAGAAATGGCCTGGAATCAAAGCGGTGTCGTCTGTTAAATCGTCAGGAAGCCGACATAATGGTCTGAAATTCAAACATGCTTCTATTTGGATAAGGGTAGTTGCAAGTTCTTTGTATGTTAAAGCGGCGTTTCCCAAAATGCGTCGTAAATGCAGTTTAATCGATTTTAGTCCTGCCTCCCATAGTCCTCCGAAATGAGGAGCTGCCGATGTATTAAAGTGCCATGTGATATCTTCATTGGACAAGTTTTCAGCTACGACGATGTTCGCCTGTTGTAATCGTCCAATTAATCGGAACGCATGTTTTTGTACTTGATCGAGCAGCGCAAGGTATGTTTTGGGTGCCCCAGCCCATAAATGCGAATTGTACTTTAGGCGAGGGCGAATGTTAGCCTTGTAGATGGCAGCTAAGTCGTGAGGCGTAAGATATTTTTTGCATTTACGAAGGATACCTAGGCGTTTGGAGGTATCCAGGGCAACATCAAAGATATGTTTGCTCCAATCAAGATGGTTATTAACTTTTATGTCTAATACGATAAATTCATCTGAAGAGCTAATTGGTACGCCATTAAAGGCTAAATTAGTCGACGACGCTGGAACATCACGTTTGAGGGAAAGATGACAGTGTGTATCGCTTTACTGGTTACGCAAATAAATACGGCAACATAACCTTTCCGAATTTTACTTCCTCTTCCATTTCGATCCCTCAATTCAAATGGTCCACAGTAGTCAACGCCAACATGTGAAAACGGACGGAAAATTGTGACCCGGGAAGTAGGTAGATTTGCCATTAATTGAGTGGAAGTCTTCGCTTTAGTTCGAAAGCAAGTTACACACTTATGCACGAAATTCTTTATGGTATTTCTTCCATCAATAAGCCAAAATCTTCTTCCCAAAAATGCTAACATTATCTGTATTTGTCCGCATAACGTAGCCTATTCGATGCAATAACAATTCCGTGAATTTTCCACTTCTGGGTAAAATGATCGGATGAACTTCGTCGAATGTCAAATTGGAGTTTGCGAGGCGTCCGCCAACACGTAAGATTCCATTTCTGTCTAGAAATGGTCTTGCTAAGTGGACTTCCTTTTATCAAATGTCGAAGATCTTGTTCAAATTCTTGGTTTTGGGTATATTTAAGCCAAAATTCAAAAGATTCCTTTAGTTTGCTAGATGTCAAGTGTCCTCTGTTATTTTCTAATTTTGATGAAAGCTTCCTAAACCGGTAACAGTATGCCGTCACTCTGATCAGTCGGGTCATTAACGAAAACCTGTTGATCAAGTCGTTATTTTCGACAGTGTTCAAACATGTTATTGCATTTTTCCGTTTTTGTCAGATTGTAGAACTATATAGTCTTTAATTGTGGTAAAAAATTTAAGTTGCGGGTGTAAGGGGAGGAAGCTGGAAAGCAAAAATGTTGAAAATTTTGATTGGTTTTTTTAGGGCTCTGGTAAAAGATACAAAGTTTAAATTTTGCACGTCGATACATCTATTTGATATAAATATACAAAAATAATAATTTGTTCCAAAATTGTTATGCGCCGAAGGGGGGGGGGGGTCTAACGTGCACAAGGTGTTTCATGTGTAATAAGAAAAACACATAAACTAATAATTTTTGAATGAAATTTTAAGGTACAAACTTAAAAATTTGCGAAATGCATTTAAAAAAATAAATCTTATAAAAAAACTTGAAATGAAATTCTTTTAAAAGTTTTGCAATCGTGCTTTCCCTTCTACCCCTCCCATACAAAAGTATTATTTCGACCTATTTCATCGAATCAACTAATAACCAACAAATTAAAAGCTACGAACTTCAAATTTTGTGCGAGCACACTACAAGAGAAAGGAAATAAAATTGCGTCACAAATTTTACGATTCCCCTACCTCCTCTACCCCCTCCCATACAAATGTTTGGTTTCGTGAATGTAAAAGACACCGAATCCCATAATAATTCTATGCAACTTCATCTATGAAACTGACATTCTATACAGAGAATATTGGTCGTGATTCAAGCAATCAATTAAAAACTATCAACATCCACCCACCCTACAAATACAACGAACACAGTTCTTGATGCAGCTATCAATTTTCGACTTGAGTTGCGTTACGAGGAACTCATTTTCTCTTCGCTTTCGACCCTCTTTATCTCTGCGCTTGCTTTCTTCTTTCTCACGACGCTCTTGTTCTTCGTGATCTCGTCGTTCACGTTCTTCATGGTCCCGTCGTTCAAGTTCTTCGCGTTCGTGTCGTAGCGTTTCTTCATGTTCTTTAAGTTCTCGTTCTTCACTCTCGCGACGTAAGGCTTCTTCTCTATCTTTACTTTCCTGTTCTTCACGCTCGCGCCGTAGGCACTTTTCGCGTTCCCGTTCTTGTCGATCTTGCCCTTCACGATTATGCCGAGCAGCTTCTTCTTTTTCGCGCCTTTCACAATCTCCACGTTCTATGGGTGATTCGATAATTTTATTGGGTGTATAGTCTTTTATTCGCGATTTCATTTTATTTGCGATTAATTTGTTTGAAATATGCACGATATCAGGAAGATTTTCAGACGCAGCCATTAAAGTCGTCATACCTACAACACTACTCTCAGTATCAAAATTTAAAACACCGTTGCTCGTTTTACTAATTCTCAAATGTCCACTACTAATTACAACATGGGCTTTGTGTAAAACGTTCATTCCTAATGTCATGTCCGGCTTCATCACGTGATCCGATACTACATTCACAACAACATCGGAAAAGTTAATACCATCCACTAATATATCTGCCGTAAATGATCCTTTCGTGTTAACCGTGCTACCTAAACCCGAAACTGTTACTCCATTTGTATCAATTTCAGCTCCGTAACCGTTATTTAATTTATCGAAACTTTTTTCTTTTAACAGCGTTATATCACTTCCCGTATCAACAAGCGCTTTTGTTATTATTTTACCGATCGAGACATAGCAATATGTCTTATTACAATTGTTTACAACTTTACAACTTTTATATTTTCTTTACAATCTTTGCCACGGTGATCAAATTGTTCACAACGAAAACACTTTGGTCCTCTTCCTTTATCGGGACAATTGTAAAATTCATGGGTCATGCTACCACAGTTACAGCACTGTCTAGCCCGATCACTTTTATTTTGTTGCGATTTATTATTATTTATGTTGTTAATGCTTTTATTGCGAGTTAAATTAGCTTTAAATTTTTCATAAATTTTTAATTTAGTTTTAAATTCACTTAAGTCTGACGCTTCGTATAACATAACTTTGTTGATATCTCTATCAGGAATACCAGCTATTACGTATTCTATCAGAGAAGCGTCCTCAACATGAGCTTGACTAGCGATGTCAATCATGTAGTACAGATATTCCTGAAGTGTTTCGTCTTTTTGCTGTGCTCTCTCCCGATGTTGCCTGTGTACCGTTGTACTCGTTACCTTTGATTTAAACTCTCGAATTAACCCGTTCTTCAAGCTTTCATTGTCGAAAGGTTTTACTTCGTACTCCACGAAAACATTTGCCGGTCCCGTTAGTAATTGTTTGCAGTAAACCAGTTTTTGAATTACGTTCCATCCACACATGTCACTGTATCTTTCAAAATCTCGGAGCCAAATTACTACATTTTTATTGTCCGAGGTACAGAATTTGGTCATTCTCGCGTTTACGTCGCTAAATGACGTATTTCTGCAGATTGATGATGTTTCGAATTCATCCACCGGTACTTTTGATGACTGATTTCGCGATCGTTGTAAAGTACTTCGACGATTTCGGTCGGACATTATGAACAGCTACATATATTCTCGTGTTTCTTCTTTATGATGCGGATTGATTTTGTTTCGATCCCGGTTGAGCCCCCAATTGTGGTATTATATTATAGGACCGGAAAAAAAGCAACGAAATATGTAAAACAAGAAGATATATATTATTTCAAAGATATTAAGAGCTTTACAAATAAGTAATTTCAAAGTAGCAAAATTTATACGAATCCAAAACTGCGAATCGGCGGTCCACTCTGCTCGAGGTGTTCGGAAGAAGAGAGCGAAGGCAGCATGACTCGGAAATAATGAAAATGCATGTTGTCGTGGTGTCAATCTCTTGAAATGAATATTAGGGCGCGCTCAGTTCCTACATATATCCCCAAGTAAAACTTGCTTTACAGATCTTTATCATTGTTGGCATTAAGATCTCTAACCCTTTCTGCAGTAAGACAGGGAAGATTTTATCTACTCCGGCTGATTTGTAAGGCTTAAAGGTATTGATCGCCCATCTTATCTTTTCCGGAGTGAAGACTTTACCAGCAATGCTATTGATGAATTGAGTTTGACGTCCTGTTTTTCTGACTATTCATCATTGTTAAATAGTTTGCAGCCCGGGAAGTGTGTTGCCAGTAACACTTCAAGTATTTCCATGCTGCTTTTTGTTAAGGATCCATCCGATTTCTTTAAATGTCCGACATCAGCCGGGGTGTCTTTTGCTAACACCTTTTGGAGTTTCGAGAGCGTTGGAAGATCACCTACCTCTTCAAAAAATCTTCTTCATGACTCTATTTTTGACTTCTTTAGAATTTTATTGTATTCAGTAAGAGATTTTGTGTTCGTCCCAGTTACCAAAGGTTTTTGCTCTATTGAGAAATTTTCTAGTTTATCTGCGTTTTGTCGCTAGTTCCGCGTTTCACCAAGGCGTTTCTTTAACCCTTTTCTTGTGTTGAACGGGACAGCTTTGCTCATATGCAACGAGTTTGTTGGCTACATGATCAATGCAGTCTGAGCTGCTTATTGATTCTTCTGTCCTTCCTATTTCGTACTCAAGGATTGCCTGGTAAAGATTCCAGTCGGTACGTTTTGGGTCTCTATATTGGCTTATGTATCTACGTGAAGTCTTTATCTCAAAACAGATATGGCGGTGATCTGAAAGTGATGCTTCTTTGGATACGTGCCAATTGTCACACTTGTCAGCTAGGCAAGGGCTTGTTATGGTAAGATCAAGTACTTCCTGTCTGACACTATTCATGAATGTCGGTTTGCTGCCTTAATTTATTATGTCAAGATTGTTAGTAGTAAGATAATCTAAAAGTGACTCACCTCTTTTGTGTGGTGTGCATCAGCGTCGCAGCCCAGGATGACTGGTATGTTGTTGATCTTACTATATGCGACTAACTCCTTGACGCCTTGAGGTGGAGCATCTATCTCCTCACCAGCAAAGCATGCTGAGGCGAATATCGCCTCTTGGACAAGTCCTGCTGTTGGAAATTTCATTGGGACCGCTACTAAATCTGTTCTTATGAAAATAGGAATATTTAGATATTTAATTTCAAATGACACGAGAAGTGCAGTTCTTGGCCTGTCGCTTCTTTTATCATAAATCAACTTACCCATTTCTTGAGGAATTCCAATAATTTTACCCTACGCGGCCCTTGGTTCTTGTAGGAGGGCAACATGAAATTTCTCCTATGCAAATCTCCACGTCAGTACGTCCATGGCCACTGCTGCAGGATGGAGATTCGCCTGAATATCTTTTAGGTTATTCAGGCTTTTGGCCATCTTCGGTTGATTGCGGCTTGCGGTTTCTAACCTCCTTGGGTGTAGAGCGATGCCCCTTCTGTTTATTCCCCTCCATCGATTGACCGTCGATGGAGAAGGTTATTATGGTTTTTGTACTCTCTTTCCTCCTACTGAGGACTTTCCAGTTTGAGGCGCACAAACCATCGTTTTGAGCATCGATGACTGTGGTAATTTCCTCTGTCGAGCCTTCTTCGTGGGGAAAACATCCCGTGATTATTTCTAATCGTGGAATATTTTCCTCGCGGACATCCCTGATGTTGGTGGAGTCGTCCGGCTTAATGTTCTCTGCTGTACGTTTCAGCCAAGATGCTGTCTGCTCATCCCGGCAAACAATTAGTATCCACCCTGGCTTGAGCCTGAGTCCACCAAATTGTGGCTTTGTTCCCTCCTTTGCTGCTTTTGCAAATTCGGCCAGTATGAATTTTAGGAGTGCTGCTAGGTGCTCCGGAGCTATGTATAATTCCTATCTTAACTCCTTTGACTGCGTCTCTCTAGCTAGTGCCCGTCGTGGAGGGCGGAGCCTCTTCTGCAAGTCTATGCGTGACGCTTTTGTTTGCGGGCTTGTGCCTCTTATTTACATTTCCTGCAAAAGACAGTGTTGTTGATGAGGTTCTACCTCTTTTTCTCGCCTTTTCTTGTGGCGGTGCTTATGTTTCTTGAATTGGCTTACAGGCAAGGTCGTATGCCTCGTTCGTGGTCTTGCCGTGGTTACGGTGGTACATGAACCGTCTCCTAGCGGCACCGCTCAACCTCTCTTTGTTCTTTTTTAGACTCAATTGCTTCCGCTCTGTTGATAGCAGTTGTTCGTTCATCTGAGGCTTACTGGCAGTTTTACTATCCGCTCTAAGTGGCGGTCTATTGAGCCTTTGAGTGACCAGAGGATTAGCCTCTACAGCCACTTCAAGCGTGGTTTCTGGAGGTGTGCTTGATTTGCTTACCACCTCTTTTGCGGTAATACCCGCTGTTTGTGATGCCTTGGGGAAGCATCAGCCCCTTGTTTATTTTCATTGCTATTCATGTGAATCCCACGAGTAGCGCGAGAAAGTCGAGTCACCCTTAGCAGAGTTCCGCATTACTAGGGGAAGGCTGATTAAAACAGTAGGGCACCTGGTATCCAGAGTTTGCATATTAATGGTTAGTTACCCACTAATCATTCATCTATTGGCATATGCTGTTCCACCGTATTTTATGGGATTACTCCTCTAGCGTCGTACTTTATAATGGTCTCTATATAGGTAGTACGTACACTTGCGAATCACTATAGGGATGAGTCTTGACAACTGCCTGAAACATGATCAGTCCAGATTTCAAAAGGATCCATGCTCCCATGATCCCGCCAAAGACCATTGATACGATACGGAGCCGACAGAAAGCTGTTCGACCTACTTCTCCTATCTTGATAGGATACGGAGGTGGCAGCAAGACTTATTCCCCCCTATCTGTAGATCTTTTAGCATTACGCAGTCTGCACCACGTGGAGGCGATCTACCGAACAGACTTATTGGCTAGAAGGAAAAACTCTTTCTCGTAAATAACAATGCGCCCAGCAAGCCCATAGACACATTTACCCACACAGCTAATATAATTTGTTAAAGTGTGAGTGCAAGCGTATAAAGAGATCTCACATGTATTCTTATGTACTACAAATATTTAGCTAGAGCTTTTCCTTCTAAGCAATATTTCAGTTTAGTCGTCGTGCTATGCAGAGCTTATCGCAAGCCGTGTCTAAAGTAAATTGTTTCGCAGTGCAAAACCAGTTTTAAACAACGCATTACTGCAATTCTTAAAAACCGCAATAAAATAAGCGAAAACGTGCTGGTAGCTTACGAACAAGTTTATAATAATATACTGTAATAATAAACTATGGCAAATTGTGGAATTTGTGGTGAAATTACGCAGCGCGGTAACAAAGACTCAATCCTGTGTAGTGTGTGTAATATCGTTAGTCATATAAAATGCGCAGGACTAAGCATTGATGATGTTAGTAATTTAAAAGAAAAAAACAAATTAAATTCTTATAAATGCAAAAAATGCCAAATTAAATTACGTACCGAACTACGATCGATTAGCACCCCATTTAAATTAGATAGCTCAAATTCGGATTACCAAGTATTATATGAGAAATTGGAGCAGTTAATAGAAAGTAATAATTTTATGGCGCAACAGTATGAGATGCTAGAAAGGACTTTAAAGCAGCTACCTCGGAACTAAAATTATTAAATTCTAAAATAATCTCACTACAGAACGATAACATGAAAAAGGATAAACAAATTGCCGAACTTGAGATCAAGTTAAATGGATTGCAATAAAAACAACTTGATTGCACGGTGGAAATTTCGGGATTACCTGATGCGAGAGATGAAGAAAACAACACCTTGGTCCAGAATATTTTCCGCAAATTACATATATCCAACAACATTGAAAACATCATTAGAATCTACAGACAGCGTGGAAAGGATAAGAAGGGTAGAAGTATGGTCATTGAGTTCAATTCAAAAAAATTGGCAAATGAGTGTCTATCAAAGCGTGGGATGCACAATATTAATGACCAGGTAGTCTACATAAATGAAAGTCTCCCACCTTACACTCGTAAACTATTTTGGCTTACGAAGGTAAGAGCTCATAAAACAAATTATAAATATGTTTGGTGCAAGAATTGCAAAGTGCTTTTTAAAAAAGACGAAGACGGAAAAGTGATTCTCATAACATCAGAAGAAAGTCTAACTTTTTTATCGTAAATTTATCAGTTATTAATTTTTTTTTTTTGCATTACGACTCATCATACTCGTATTTCCATTTTTATATTACAATTTTCATGTTTCTTTTTATACAAAAATAAATTTTTTCATGTGTCAATGCATATTCAATACATTTCATACACATTACTTAGCACTTGCGTGATTTCACATTACAATTTCATATTTATACTCTAGATGAAATCTGAGAGTATTATAAGTTTGCCACAAAGTTTGTAACGCCAAGAAATAAGGCTCGGAGAAAAAAATGAATGATACAGAAGTTCATATAATCACTCAAAAATCTCAAAACCGGATGTCCGTCCGTCCGTCCGTCCGTCTGTCCGTCTGTCTGTCCGTCTGTCCGTCTGTCCGTCCGTGTCCTCTCTAGCTTGAGAACGCGTCGAGCTAGAAAGTTCAAATTTTGTATACGTCGTTTTTAACAAAAAAGTAAGGTCAAGTTCGTGAACGAGCCAAATCGCTCCACCCCTTCTACCCCCTCCCATACAAAATGACACAATTTCGCAATCTGACAATAAACGGATTTCCTTGAAAAGTACAAATGACACTGATCTGAAATTTGGAATGTAATACTTTTATCATGATTCCAATCTACTCTATAAAAATAATTTGTGTCTTCCCTCTCCTTCCACCACCTCCCATACAAACTGCACTTTTTCATGAAATGCCCTAAACCAATTTACTTAGTGCGTATAATTGTTATCAAGCTCAAATTGTGTACAAAATATTTATTTAAAATTATTATTAAGACCAAAAAAAATGAGATGATTAGCTGCACCCCTTCTACCCCCTCCCATACAAAATGACACAATTTCGTAATTTCACAATAATCAGATTTGCTCGAAAAATGTAAATGCTATTGATCTGAAATTTGGAATATATTACTTTTGTGATGGTCTAAATCTACTGTAAAAAAGTTATTTGAGTCCTCCCCTTCCTTCCACCACCTCCCATACAAACTGCACTTTTTCATGAAATGCTCTAAGCCAATTTACTCAGTGCGTATAAAATTGACCGAGCTGAAATTGTTCATTAAATATTTATTTAGAATTATTAGTAAAACCAAAATAAATTAGGCGGTTAGCTTTACCCCTTCTACCCCCTCCCATACAAAATGATACAATTTCACAACTTTATAAAAAGTCGATTTTCATGAAAAGTATGAATACTACTGATCTGCAAATTAAGACATGTCAAAAGCATGATATTTATAGTTATTTCTGAAAAGTCATTAGAAACTCGCCCCTCCTTCTATCACCTCCCATACAAACTGCACTACTTCACTACATCCAATACACTAATTTTCTCAGTACCTATTAAATTTTTAAATCCTAAATTTTGTATAAAACATTTTGATAGCAACCTTACTGCCATGAGAAAAAATTAGTTCAATGTCGTCACCCCCTCTACCACTTCCCCTACAAAATTTCTTAAGATATAAAAATTTCTCTTTCATCTAGAGTATCGCACGATTGGGCTTTATGACCAATCGTACTCCTGTTATGTTTTTATGTTACTATAGGTATAACTTTTCATTTTTAAAATATTATAATTGTTTAAGCTTATACATACAATTTTATGTTAAAATATCGATTTCAATGACTAGAATTTCTGTTATAGATTCAAATGAACAATGTAAAAGCAACTAAAATTTGCTAAAATGTTACTTTTTTTTAATAATTGTTTACTTTTCAAAGATGGCCATTGATCTGATGAACAGTATTGACTGTTACTCGTTATACAACGAAAAAATCTGTCATAGTGCAGATGATTTCAATTTGCTAATTAAAAATGATAATAATAATTCTTCCTTTACGATTTTCCATACAAACATACGAAGCTTAAATAAAAATTTTAATGATCTCGTGTTGTGTCTAGAACAATACAACTACTTTGACGTCATAGCACTGTCCGAATCATGGAATGCATGTACTCAACGTCATTTCCAACTTCCTGACTATACATGTTTCAATACCATGAATGAAATAAACCAAAACAGTGGAGTAGTTATGTATATAAGAAATAGTTGCAATATTAAAATAGTCGAAGAAAAAGTATTAAGTGGAGCAACCTGTCTTGTGGCAGAAATAAGCACTCAACATAAATATGAATTAAAAGTTATTGTCATTTATAGGTCCGCAAACCATTGCATAAATACATTCAATAATGAAGTTGAAAATATTCTAGATGAAATGAATGGGGATAACATAGTTTATTTAGGTGATATAATAGACATAAACTCAAATACGAACGATTTGTCTTCTAATTATATTAATATGATGAATGGAAAAGGACTAATCTCAATAATTAATCAAAATACTAGAGAAAACAGATGTATTGATCATATTTTCACGAATGTAAAATTTAAGAAATTCATTCGTGTAACCTCTGCAATTATTAATACAAATCTAACTGATCACAAAAGTGTTGGCCTTATTTTACATTCTTTAAAAAATTCACGTACTACTGATAAACCAAATGTTAATTACGGAAGATTGAGTTACGATTTATTAATTGACAAGCTTAGAACCACCTCTTGGGATAATATACTATTGAATAAGGATGTAGAAGATAGTACCATTTTATTTTATAATAAGTTAAATGAACTAATTAAAAGTAGTACTTTAAATTATAAGACACCATCAAGTAAAAACAAAAGATTGAAGCCCTGGATCACCATGGGTTTACTAATTTCAATTAGAAAGAGGGATAAATTAAGTAGGGCTCTTCAGAAGAGTCCCCAAAATGAACGATTGAGGTCATATTACCAAAAATATCGAAATAAATTAACTACACTTAAAACTGTTACTAAAAATAATTTTTTTGCTACGCTACTACACAACGCCGGTAGCGATGGGAAAAAAATATGGAATGCTATCAATCCTCAGTATAGGGAAAAGAAGTAGACATACACCAATAACATGCTTAACCGTTGAGGAAAAGGAACTAAATACTGACGAACATGCGAAAGAAATTGCAAACATTTTTAACGATTATTTCACAAAAGTCGGAAAAAATATTGCAGACAAAATAGTTACTACTTCTACAAATTCACCCAGTATAATCCCTAAGACATCATTGACTGAAGATATTGATCTAGTTAGTGAACTTGAAATTAGGTCTATTATTGACAAGGTGAATGGTGGTTCATGTCCAGGTTTCGATGGTATTACTATTGAATGTTTAAAAATATCTTCTTTTATTGTAAAACCATTGACTCATTTAGTTAACCTTAGCTTCGAGAAAGGTATACTCCCGCAAATCTACAAGACTGCAATAGTTTCGCCAGTGCACAAAGGATCCAGCAAACAGCTTGTTAATAATTATAGACCTATATCTTTAATATCTAATATTGCTAAAATTATAGAAAAAGTTGCCAAAAACAGAATAATGCAGTTCATAAGTCTTAATAGAATAATCTCTGATTGTCAATATGGCTTCAGGATTGGAAGTAGTACACATGATGCCGTTGCTCTACTTAGCAAAAAAATTGTAACAACGCTTGATGCAGGAAAAAAACCTTGCGCAGTATTTCTAGATATTGCTAAGGCGTTTGATTCTATTCCGCATAAAAATATTGAACAAAAACTGCATAAGCTAAATTTTAATAGTAAATGGATTGATTGGATATCTAGCTATTTAAGAAATCGAAAACACATGGTTAAGATAAATGATATTTGTAGCGACAAGCTTACTTTTATTCACGGTGTTCCTCAAGGAACTGTTCGTGGACCATTGCTCTTTCTGTTATATGTAAATGATTTGTATTCCCAACCAATTCAAGGTGAATTAATATCATTTGCAGATGACACGTTTTAATAGTTGAAGACAATGATTGGGAAAGTGTTACACTGAAAGCGAATTATAGCTTATCATCATTAAAAGAGTGGTTGAATTATAATTCGTTAACTCTAAATATTAGCAAAAGTAACTACATGACTTTCTCTCTATCAGAACGTAGTCAACCGACAGACTTGAAATTGAAAATATATTCGGCATCGTGTCTACTAAACTGCAATTGTTCATCTTTGAATAAAGTGTCTCAAATAAAATATTTAGGAGTAATATTCGATCAACACCTAAAATGGAAAGATCATATAAATAGTGTTATAAATAGATTAAGAAAACTAATACCAGTATGTCTTGAAGTTAGAGCTTTTTTATCCAAAACAAATATAAGAATGTTTTATTTTGCAACTATTCACTCCATTCTACAATATGGTATTATTGCAAGGGGTGTAGCCACACAAACTCTGATAAATACACTTTTAGTTGCCCAAAAAATGTTACTAAAAATTTTATTAAAAAAAAAACGTAGATACCCTTCCTGTCTTCTATTTCCACTGCTTAATGTTCTAAGCATTGATAAGGTTTTTAGCATCATTGCTAGCATCCAAATATATAAAGAGCTCAAAAATGGAATATTGAAAATCAACACAAATCTTACTCGCGGTGGAATCCAGCAGGAAATCAGTCTGTCTTCCAGATTCACGAATATTGGGCAAGCTCATTATTTCTATAAAGGCATTAAATTATTTAATTCTCTGCCATATCATGTAAAATGAAGCGAAAATCTTGTCATTTTTAAGAAAAGAATTAAACAATTTTTTTACAATTAATCATATAAAGTAATCGATATTTCATATTATGTCAAAAAAATTAATTAAAAATGAAAATTGTCAGAATAATTTTTTTTATTTTTTAAAATTAATATTGAATTATTGATTGTTATTTTCTGAAATTCAACACGACTACTCACCCCTAACACAAGGCTTGCCTTAAAAGGGGGAGTAGTGCTTCTATGAAAATGTAAAAAAAAATGAAAAAAAAAGTTAAAAATTAAAAAAAAAAAAAATATATATGCTTTTAGTAAACAACTCATGATGAGTGCTCTGTACTTCGGGAGTACTAGACTCGTGGGGTTTGTATTTGCTGTGCGTGTAAAATAAGAGAGCTTGACAAAATACATTTTTTTTACAGAATGATGTGTATTATAAGCGATTTCAGCCTTTATGTGCAATGCACAAACACAGTTATGGATGGAAGGAATGGGATTAGGAAAGTAGGGAAAGGGAAGTGAAAACGACAGTAATGAGTGGTGAAGCTGGTATATTTTTCAGTTGTACCGGCAGCTACTGACAAATATTTGCAGCTGTTATGGGGGACTGAATGCTAGAAAGCGAACAGAAATCACCTACTGAGTATATAGACCTTTTAGAAGTGGAACATTAACAAGCGAATTATAGCTTTGAAGGTAGAAGTATTTTTTGAATTTAAGAAAAATGTATGCAAATTTATATCCGTAAAGTCGAAGCCTAGGCTGTTGCCTCGATTGTTGATCTAGAATTGCCATTCCTAGTTATAACCACATAATAGTGTGATCACAAGCTTCTTTTTGATATGAATACAATGCTGCCACGATGTTGTTTTAATAAAAAAACATAACAGGAGTACGATTGGTCATAAAGCCCAATCGTGCGATACTCTAGATGAAAGAGAAATTTTTATATCTTAAGAAATTTTGTAGGGGAAGTGGTAGAGGGGGTGACGACATTGAACTAATTTTTTCTCATGGCAGTAAGGTTGCTATCAAAATGTTTTATACAAAATTTAGGATTTAAAAATTTAATAGGTACTGAGAAAATTAGTGTATTGGATGTAGTGAAGTAGTGCAGTTTGTATGGGAGGTGATAGAAGGAGGGGCGAGTTTCTAATGACTTTTCAGAAATAACTATAAATATCATGCTTTTGACATGTCTTAATTTGCAGATCAGTAGTATTCATACTTTTCATGAAAATCGACTTTTTATAAAGTTGTGAAATTGTATCATTTTGTATGGGAGGGGGTAGAAGGGGTAAAGCTAACCGCCTAATTTATTTTGGTTTTACTAATAATTCTAAATAAATATTTAATGAACAATTTCAGCTCGGTCAATTTTATACGCACTGAGTAAATTGGCTTAGAGCATTTCATGAAAAAGTGCAGTTTGTATGGGAGGTGGTGGAAGGAAGGGGAGGACTCAAATAACTTTTTTACAGTAGATTTAGACCATCACAAAAGTAATATATTCCAAATTTCAGATCAATAGCATTTACATTTTTCGAGCAAATCTGTTTATTGTGAAATTACGAAATTGTGTCATTTTGTATGGGAGGGGGTAGAAGGGGTGCAGCTAATCATCTCATTTTTTTTGGTCTTAATAATAATTTTAAATAAATATTTTGTACACAATTTGAGCTTGATAACAATTATACGCACTAAGTAAATTGGTTTAGGGCATTTCATGAAAAAGTGCAGTTTGTATGGGAGGTGGTGGAAGGAGAGGGAAGACACAAATTATTTTTATAGAGTAGATTGGAATCATGATAAAAGTATTACATTCCAAATTTCAGATCAGTGTCATTTGTACTTTTCAAGGAAATCCGTTTATTGTCAGATTGCGAAATTGTGTCATTTTGTATGGGAGGGGGTAGAAGGGGTGGAGCGATTTGGCTCGTTCACGAACTTGACCTTACTTTTTTGTTAAAAACGACGTATACAAAATTTGAACTTTCTAGCTCAACGCGTTCTCAAGCTAGAGAGGACACGGACGGACAGACGGACAGACGGACAGACAGACGGACAGACGGACGGACGGACGGACGGACATCCGGTTTTGAGATTTTTGAGTGATTATATGAACTTCTGTATCATTCATTTTTTTCTCCGAGCCTTATTTCTTGGCGTTACAAACTTTGTGGCAAACTTATAATACTCTCAGATTTCATCTAGAGTATAATTATTCTAATATTGCACACCTTAAAAAGTTAAATATCTCTGCGATATCCATTGATGCTTTTTTCACTTTCAATTTTGTTACATGGCAATTCTAGTTAAATGACCACGAACCATCGAATGTATCGCGAAAAAAATCCAGGAAACATGAAAGAAAAATCAATTTGCACACTTGATTTATTCTTTAATATCATAATCGCGTATCTATAATGCACGCTCAATTTTTTCGAGGAGCGCAATACGTAGGAAAAAAATCTTATAAATTTTCATCTAATTTTTAAATATAGCATAAAAAGGTTCAAGAAGCTTTTTTAATGTGATGGGATTTGAAAAAAAAATCCATTTCGTTTTTACAATGTCCATCACTTTAGGCACAGTTTATTTTCTACAAGATGATTTCGATTTTTTCTTATCTTTGCTTTCGAATCGAGAATCTTATCTTGAGTGGTGTTAAACGATATAAATCTTTAGCTGAAGCATAAAAAAATACAAATATAAATATCGCCTTTTATGGAGACATTAAATTTTTACTTCGATATGAGAAAAAAAATGTGATATTTGAAAGTCTACTCGTAAATATTTCTAGCCGAAATTCTTCATCTTTTCTTGTAAATTGTCAGGATAAAATCCATAAAATATTTATATGAGTTGTCTAAAACTCTTTGAATTGGGTTTAATTAATTTTGCTTTCCGGGAATGGAATCGTAGGATATCATTAAAAACTTTTCGTATGAATTATTTAGTATCCTGTCCATTTTTGATACATTTATATTTTCGACTGTAGCAGTGTGAAGTAGGCTCTTGTCTCAAAATGAAATTGCCTGTTCGTTATCTTGCGCAACATTTCCCATATTTGAGGATTAAAAATTGATGATTTTTAATCCTTTCGGATGATCTTTCTTATATTTGATTAAATAGCAGTTTTTTTTATCTTTTTCTCACAATTTTAAATATGAGTAGAATTAAGCGAATCATATGCTCTCCGATTTAATATCCTTTTGCTTCGCCTTAATCCTTTATTTTTAACTAGCGATCCCCCGCGACTTTGTCTGCGCAAGAATCTCAAAATAAACAATTTTTGATAATGTAGTTAGTAATATATTATCCGGGATATATAAACTGATTATCTTAATGGCTCTTTGAAGACAATAGTTTTGTTGGAATCAGAACCATAAATTATTAAGACTGAAACCACGATACTCGCATTTGTATGGGACACGCTCGTGATCAAATTAATCCCGTGATTTGAGATCATATTCGTATTGAAGAGGATTAAGGACATGCGAATAGTTGTAGCTTGTGTAAATTAAAAAAAAACCCAAACAAAATAACATTGAGCTTAAAACCATAACAGGACTACGACTCCGCGTAAAGCCCAATCATACAGTTGAAATTTTTGTGATGCTAAGAATTTTGTATGAGGAGTGGTAGAAGGTGTGATAGTACTGAACTAATTTGTTTCACACCATGCTAAAGTAGCTATAAAAATGTTTTGTACCAAATTTAAGTTTAAATTAAATAGGTACTGAGAAAAAAAGAAAGTGCATTGGATTTAGTAAAATGGTGCAATTTGTATGGGAGGTGGTAGAAGGAGGGGAGTGTTCTGTGAAATTGTGTCACATTGTATGGGAGGGGTTAGCAGGAGTGAAGCTAATCGGTTAATTTTTTCCCGATATTAATAATAATGTTAATTAAGGATTATTTACAAAATTTTAGCTCGATGAAAGCTATACGTATTGAGAAAATTGGCTTAGAGTATTTCATGAAAAAGTGCAGTTTGTATGGGAGGTGGTGGAAGGAGTGAGGGGTTTTTAGTGATTTTTTGGAAAACAACTAAAATCATTATGCAATTGATATATTTTAAATTTTAAATCTGTGACTTTCACACTTTCCAAAAAAATCGAATTTTTGTTAAGTCGTGGAATCGTGTTACATTGTACGGGAGAGGGTAGAAATAGTGAAGATATCGGTTAATTTTTTCCCGATAGGAATAACAAAGCTAATTAAGGATTTGGTACAAAATTTTAGCTCGATGGAATTTATACGTACTGAGAAAATTGGTGTATAATATTTAATGAAAAAGTGTAGTTTGTATGGGAGGTGGGCGAAGAAGTGGGGGGATTTAAATAATTTGTATATTTAAAGATTGTATTTGTAATAGAAATAATATATTCTAAATATCAAATTAATAGTTCTTATAGTTTCCAAGAAAATTTGATTATTACATATTATTAAAAATGATTCACTTTGTATGGGAGGGGGTAGAAGGCGTGACGGGAGGTAAATAAAACCAAAAGCAGATTACATCTCTGAGCATACCCAATAGACTGTGAAAGTTTCATTACAATCGGCTCTGCCGTTTTTGCGTGAAAGCCGGACAGACAGACGGGCAGACAGAGAAGAATTTTAAAAACGTGATTTTCTGCTTAGTTATTGCTAAAATAAAGCAAAAAAGTAACTTATAGCCATTTCTAAACAAATAACAGACAGACACTACAATTATATTTATATGTATAGATTTAAGTGCTATTTTCGTAAAAGAATTAAACAATGTATGATGATATTCTTGATATGAAATGAAAATATATACATAACTAGCAACCCCCCGCGACTTCGTCGGAGTACAAATAGCAATAATAAGCAATTTTTGAGAGTGTAGTTAGTAATGCATTATATGGGCTATAAAATCTGCTTACTTTAATGGCTCTTTGAAGAGAGTGGTTTGTATATTGTTGGAATCAGAACCATAAATTATTAAGAATGAAAGCATGATACTCCCATTTTTATGGGACAGGCTCGTGATCAAATCAAACCCGTGATTCGAGATCATATACGTGTTGAAGAGCGTTAAGAATATGTGAATAATTGTAGCTGGTGTTAATTCAAAAAAAAACATAACAGAATTATGATTGGGCTTAAAGCCCAATCATATGATACTCTAGATGAGATGGAAAAGACTTTAATATACCGGAAAAGATGTCATCTCAAATTCTTTCGAGTAGTGAATAGAGACTTTTGCATGGGAGGTGGTAGAAGTAGAGTGGGAAGTTTGCATTTTTCTAATATGACACCGGACATGGCATGCAAAATGTTTATTGCTGAATTTAAAGTTTTTAGTTTTCATTATTTTTAATGAAATTGGTAATAGTTTTCCTGAAATTGGGACATTTGTATGGGAGGTGGGAGAGGAAGGGGAACGTTTTAGATAATTTTGAAACTGCTTATTATCACCCTTATCACCGTGCTTTTATTCAATTTCAAAGTCGATAGCTCTCATATATTCGAAGGAGAAATGCTTTTCTTGAATTTATAATACAGATATTTGTATGGGAGGGGGTAGAAGGAGTGAAGCGGAGCTGATATTTTTTTCCAGCACTTATTTCAATTATTAAGAAATAAATTCTGGCAAAATTTTAAGTTTGTACTTTTTCTAGTTTGAATGGAAATCGATAAAATGCACTGAACAAAAATTATGCATTTGTATGGGAGGGGGTAGAAAGAGTGTACGGAACAAAACAATTTTTTTTCGCGTTATTGATATTTTTATTTGTATGCTTTATACAAAATATCAAGTTGATAGCTTTAACAGTTTCGAAGTAAAATAATTTAATTTAAATTTCAAAATTTCGTGAAATTTGTATGGGAGGGGGTAGAAGGAGTGAGGTGAAGTTGATAATTATTTTTAAAATAAATTTTAATTATAGTAAAATTAATTCTAACAAAATTTCGTTTTTTCACCTTTACTAGTTTCAATGAAAATCGAAAATTTGTATTTTTCAAAATTGTCCATTTGTATGGGAGGGGGTAGAAGGAGTAAAGGGATCAGGTCAATATTCCGTGATATTAATGACATTTATATCGTTATACTTTGAACTAAATTTCAAGTCTATAGCTTAAACAGTTTCAAAGAAAAATCAATTTCTTAATATTTCGAAATTTCATGAAATTTGTATGGGAGGGGGTAGAAGGAGTGGGGGGATGTAGCCCATTCACGAACTTAAAGTTACTTTTTGGCTAAAAAGGACACACAAAAATTTTTAGGACTATAGCTCAAAGCTTTCGAGAGTTATGCTGTAGACAGACGCGCAGACGGACAGACGGACAGACGGACAGACAGACAGACGGACAGACGGACAGACGGACAGACGGTCACTCGGAATCGAGATTTTTGAGCGACAACAAATATTTCTGTACCCTTGGCGGCTCTGTGCGAGCGTTATTTCTTAGCGTTACAAACGGTAAGGCAAACACAATATACTGTCAGATTTCATCTAGAGTATAAAAAGCAAATAAAATAACATTAAGCATAAAAACATAACAGGACTACGATTGTGCGTAAAGCCAAATCATACGATATTATTAATAGATGAAATCGAAATTTTTGCGATGTTAAGAAATTTTGTAAGGGGAGTGGTAGAAGGGGGGACAGCACTGAACTAATTTGTTTCACATCATGCTAGAGTAGCTATAAAAATGTTTTGTACCAAATTTAAGCTTCAAAAATTGAGTAGGTACTGAGAAACTTAGTGCACTGAATTTAATGAAATTGTGCAATTTGTATGGGAGGTGGTAGAAGGAGTGGGGGGTTTTTGGTGATTTTTCGAAAAACAACTATAACTATCATGCAATTGATACACTTTAAATTTCAGATCTGCATCATTCACACTTTTCAAGAAAATCGAATTGTTACATAGTCGTGTAATGTGCCTCATTGTATGGGAGGGAGTAGAAGGACTGAAGCTACTCGGTCAATTTTCTTCCCGATGTTAATAATAATGCTAGTTAAGGATTAAGTTTAAATTTTTACCTCCATGAAATTTAAATGTACTGAGAAAATTTTATGAAAATTGCGGTTTATATGGGAGGTGGTGGAAGGAGAAGGAGGTTTTTGGTGATTTTTTGAGAAACAACTATAATCATCATGCAATTGATATATTTTAAATTTCAGATCAGTAACATTCAGACTTTTCAAGAAAATCGAATTCTTGTGAAGGCGTGGAACTGTTTCACATTGTATGGGAGGGGGTAGAAGGAGTTAAGCTAATCGGTTAATTTTATCTCGATATTAATAATAATATTAATTAAGGATTTAATAGAACATTTTAGCTCGTTGAAAGTTACACGTACTGAGAAAGTTGGTGTAAAGTGGTTCATGAAAAAGTGTAGTTTGTATGGGAGGTGGTAGAAGGAGTGACAGACCTTAAATAATTTGTATACCAAAAGACTGCATTTATAATAGAAATAATATAGTCCAAATTTCAAATTAATAGCTTTTATAGTTTTCAAGAAAATTTGATTAATATATATTTTTGAAAATGAGTCACTTTGTATGGGAGGGGGTAGAAGGCGTGAGGAGAGTGAAATAAAACCAAAAGCAGATTTCATTCCGATGGGAACCTAACAAACTGTGCAAGTTTCATTACAATCGGTTCAGCCGTTTGTGCGTGAAAAGCGGTCGTACAGACAGACAGACAGACAAAAATTTCAAAAATGTGTTTTTATGCTTAGTTAATGCTAAAATAACTCAAAAAACTAACTTATAGCCATTTATAAGCAAATAACAGACAGACACTACAATTATATTTATATGTTTAGATATAGATGTATAGATGTATAGATTAGGTACATGAATAGAAATGTGCTCGTCTAGTCGAAAAGGATTTAAATTTAGAAGATACTTGAATTCATATTTGTTCTGTAGAGCACTAGTTGGTTGAGTTGTCTGTGTATTATATAGATAGAAAATCTTTCCAGGTATGATGTGAAAAATCCTTTTTTGTACGCACTCATTGGTGATGAATAAATAATGAAATGAGGAATGCTTTCATCCATGACTTAGAAATAATATTATATCAGATATAGAAATATTATTAAAAGGATTTGAAAACAGAGTTGATTAAATGATGATAATAATTATTGAAAATAAAATTAGCCTATTCTGTATAATATCGTACATTTGCCAAACAAAAATATTTTAAAATTGCCTTGCTGAGTTGAACAGGCGCGATGCAGACTATTAATTTGTATTTCGTGCATGTACTATAAGTTTTTTCATCAGATTTAAATAAATTATTATGGGAGTGAGTCTTCGTCCGGCAGATAGATTTATTATTGAAAATAAAGAATTGAAAACTAGGAATTAGAATACCTCAACTATGGCTCTAGCCAGAGAGCTAAAAATTGACACACATTCCACAGTTACGACGGCCGGCATATTTGCGGGCCTGTATCATCAAAAGGCCGAAAAGTAAAACCCATTATAAACTTTAATATCGTTTCTGTTGCCAAATTTATTCACACAGAAAAATGTGGTATTACATCAGAAAAGTGTTGCAGAGTTTTTTGCCAAAAACTTTATGACAAATTTATGCCAATATTTAAATTTATCGATGCAAAATTTTTATGCCCTAGATGAATTTTTTTTTGTGTATTGTGCTTACCGTACAGTTTGTAATGCTTAGAAATAATACTCGCATAGAGTCGCCAAGGCCACTCATCCATCCCTTAAAAACAATGTTCCGGCGAGTAGCCATCGGTAACGTGGAATTGCAGTTTTCAGAAGAATTTACATTACTCGGCATAAAACTTAACAAACATCTCAATAGGAGCAAATATATTTATACTCTAGATGAAATCTAAGAGTATTATAAGTGTGCCACAAAGTTTGCATCGCCAAGAAATAAGGCTCGGAGAAAAAAATGAGTGATGCGGAAGTTCATATAATCACTCAGCAATTTCAAAACCGGATGTCCGTTCGTTCGTATCCTCTCTAACTTGAGAACGCGTTGAGGTAGAAAATACAAATTTTGTACATATCTTTTTTTTAAAAAGTAAGATCAAGTTCGTGAACGGGCCAAATCGCTTCGCTTCTTCTTTCCCCTCTCGTACAAAGTGACGCGATTTCACAATTTGATAACAAACGGATTCGCTCGCAAAGTATAAAAGCTATTAACCTGAAATTTGGAATACATTAGTTTTATGATAATTTAAATTTTCCGAATAAAAAAATATTTCAGTCGTCCTCCTCCTTCCACTACCTCCCATACGAACTGAACTTTTTCATGAAACGTATAATA
Source organism: Chorisops tibialis (assembly GCA_963669355.1). Lineage (NCBI taxonomy): Eukaryota > Metazoa > Arthropoda > Insecta > Diptera > Stratiomyidae > Chorisops > Chorisops tibialis. The sequence goes on along the minus strand of OY770263.1, from coordinate 160,054,688 downwards.
TTTATCGAGCTGAAATTGTGCACCAAATATTTATTTAGAATTGTTAGTAACACATCAAAAAATTAGATATTGGCTTTACCCCTTCTAACCCGTCCCATACAAAATGACTCATTTCCAATCACTTACAGTAATCAAATTTTCTTGAAAACTATAAAAGCTAACAACTTGAAATTTAGAAAATATTTTTTTATCATAAATTTGATGTATGATATAAAAATTATTCGAATCTATCCACTCTTTCCACCTCCTCCCACACAAACTGCAGTTTTTTATGAATACTGCAAACCAATTTTCGCAGTACGTATATCATTTAGTGAGGTTAAATTTTATATTAAATACTAAATTAACACTAATATTAAAATCGGAAGAAATTAAGGGGTTATATACAGTTGTGATAGGGTATAGCCTAGTAGGTTGTGTGTTGGTCTTATAATGCGAAGGTCGTGAGTTCAAATCCCGGTCGGCGCAATTTATAATTCCGGCACATTGCCTGCTTGGATATGACTTGGTCACCTCAATCTAAGAAAATGAAAAATTCGTAGAAAGAGGGTCGTGCGAAGGGCTAACAACCCTTCCACAATAAGTATTAAAAAAAAATGTTAAGGAACCTGAATATCAGGAGGCCAAGGTCCGATTTGGGCTGTAGCGCCATTGTAGAAGAAGTACAGGGTGTTCGGGATAAATTTGACAGTTTCGTAAGGAAAAAGAAAATCTTCTTTGTATTTATTAAATTTAATGAATTGACAAAAAAAATTACAGGCAGAGTAAATTACAATTCTATGAACAAGATTCACTCAAAATAACCACCATTAGCATCAATCACAGCTTCAATCCTGCTTCGGAACCACGAACAAGCTGATGCTATAGTCTCCCTGGGAAGGGCCTCAAAAACTGTTTTAATTTTATCCATTAACTGGGCTTTTGTATTACTGGAAGTGCGATTGGTGTCTTTTTCAACTGCGCCCCATACATAATAATCCATGGGGTTAAGGTCTGGGGAGTTTGGAGGCCAAACATTTGGACTGGTGAAGTCGTAGAAATTTTCAGACAACCATTTTTGACTTTTCCTAGAAGTGTGGCAAGGGGCCGAATCCTGCTGCCATACATACGACCTACCATTGGCTACCCTAGTTATCCAGGGCTTGACTACAGTGTTTAACACCTCCACGTAGCCATCTGAAGTCAACCTGAGGCCCTCTTGGAAAAAATGCGGAGGCATCACATCGCCTTCAGAGGATACACATCCGAAAACCATCACAGTTTGGGGAAATTTAGTCTGCTAGGGATCTTTCTTCTTGCTACATCCTCGTAGTCACCATTGCAAGCCTCTAGTTTATGCCTGATTGTTTTTACTGTGTTCAGGGAGCATTGGGCAGCAGTCATAATATCCCTATTTTGATGGCCGGCACGAATCATCATGATGCAAGTTATTCTCTTCCATGATTCAGGTGGGTTCCAGTCATCCATCCTTTCTGACATCTTGTACATGAATGAAGAAGGGTCCAAACTTTTAAATGACGAGTAGTGGGTGTTAATACCTCAAACCTACGGAAAAATAAAATCAATTATAAATACGTGAAATTTATCCCGAACACCCTGTAGATACAGTTGTGATGGATGAAAAAATCGATTTTTTTATTGCATATTTTTTAAGTATATACTCTCGAGAATACTATCACAAAATTTCATAACGATCAGAGCATTAAAATCGGAGTTATACCTATTTTGTTAAGTGTAGACTTTCGAATGGTCAACGTCTTGCCCGATTCACATGAAAAAACAATGCGCAAAAAAAGACAATCTTCAGGATATCGCAAAGACATACCGAAACGAAGAAAACAATCGTTCAACCCGAAAAACGTGGAGATTGTCGAGAGTAGTTTCAGTGCGTCTCGAAAAAAATAAGCGTTGACCAAGTCACCGTGCCGGAAGCTAATTTGGTCGAGTATCGCATTCTAAATTTTATAAAAGTTTTTACGATAATTTCGGATTTCGTAAAATGTAAAACGTGTAACGTCGACATTAAATTTGCACCAATTGATACAAGTGGACTTGGTTTCAAAATTGCAGTTATGTACAACAAATGTGAACAGCGTGATACTACTTTATGCGAGTATATCCGGAGGCTCGGAGAAAAAAATTAATGATGCAGAAGTTCATTTAATCACTCAAAAATTTCAAAACCGGATGTCCGTCCGTCTGTCCGTCCGTGTCCTCTCTAGCTTGAGAACGCATTGATCTAGAAAAATCAAATTTTGTATACGTCGTTTTTGACAAGAAAGTAAGGACAAGTTCGTGAACGGGCCAAATCGCTCAACCCCTTCTACCCCCTTCCATACAAAATGACACAATTACACAATTTATCAATAAGCGGCTTTTCTCGAAAAGTGTAAATGCTATTGATATGAAATTTGGAAAATAATACTTTTGTAATGATTTCATTCTACTGTATAAAAATTATTTGTGTCCTCCTCCTTCTTCCCCCACCTCCCATACAAACTGCACTTTTTCGTGAAATGCTTTAAACCAATTTACTCAGTGCGTATAAAATTGATTGAGCTGAAACTCTGCAATAACTATTTATTTATAATTATTAGTAAGACCAACAAAAATTAGATGATTAGCTTTACTACTTCTACCCCCTCCCATACAAAATGACACAATTACGCAATTTGTCAATAAACGGATTTTTTCGAAAAGTATAAAATCTATTGATCTGAAATTTGGAATATATCACTTTTATAATAATTCCTATCTGCTGCATAAAAATTATTTGTGTCCTTCCCCTGCTTCCACCCCTTCGCATACAAATTGCACTTTTTCACGAAATGCTCTAAACCTATTTACTCAGTGCGTACAAAATTTATCGAGCTGAAATTATGCACTAAATATTTATTTAGAATTATTAGTAAGACCAAAAAAAAAAATAGACAATTAGCTTCCTTCTACCCCCTCCCAAACAATTTGGCACAATTCAACAACTTTCTCGATTTTCCTGGAAAGTATGAATGTCACTGATCTGCAATTTAAAATATGGCAATTAAATGATATTTACAGTTGTTTCTGAAAAAGTCATTAATCGCTGCACACTCCTTGTGCAAACTGCACAATTTCACTAAATCCAATACACTAATTTTCTCAGTACCTATTAAATTTTTGAATTCTAAATTTTGTATAAAACATTTTGATAGCAACCTTCGCATGATGTGAAAAAATTAGTACAATGTCGTCACCTCCTCTACCACTTATCCTACAAAATTTCTTAAAATAAAAAAAATTATCTTCATCTAGAGTATCGCACGATTGGGCATTACGCCCAATCGTAGTCCTGTTATGTTTTTTACAATGCGAATGCTCGGATTAGGATTAGCAAGCTGCACTAAGGTTTGTGGGCTTATGGATATGCCGGCATTTCTAGCTCAGTCTACGTACGATATCATCTTAGGACATATATGTGACACTGTTAAAGCTGTTTTCGACATTTTCATGAAGTTGGCTGTAAATGAAGAAAAAGAACTATCTGGATCAGAAAATAAAAATGAGTTTATAATATCCGGTGATGGAACTTGGAAAAAACGTGGATATACGTCGCTATTCGGTGTTGCATCGTTGATTGGTTATTACAGTGGAAAAATCATTGATGTGGTTGTAAAGAGTGCTTACTGCAAAATGTGCGAATCGTGGGCGAAGAAGTTGGACACAAATGAATACGAAGCGTGGAAGGAAACCCATGAACCGACGTGCCTCGCTAATCACTCTGGATCATCCGGTAAAATGGAAGTCGATGCCTTGCAAGAAATGTTCGAACGTTCCGAAAAGTTGCACGGAATAAAGTACGTAAATTATATCGGTGACGGCGATTCAAAAACCTATAGTGCACTTGTCAAATTGTTCAATTATGTTATAAAAAAGGAGTGCATTGGGCATTATAGGAGAGAAGTCTCGGGCTGATAATTGTGTTCCGGAATTAGAGGATACTAACAGTCCTGCTTTTCATCAGACTACAGTGAGTAGTTCTGCCTCTACTAAAAATAGCCAAGCTTCATCGAAAGCTTCCGTTAGTAAAAAGTCTAAAGAGTCTACACTCTCGAAGCCTACTATATTTTTTTCGAGTAGCTCTCAAACGCCTTGTACTGCTACTATTACTACTAATACCACTGAATCTTCTTCTACTTTGCCTTCACATCTACTTTTATTAACTGTTGTTTCTCGACCGAAAGCCCTTTTTATTTCTCGGCTTGATCCTCGAACATCCCCCGATGATGGCATTAACTATTTGATTTCAAAAAAATTTGTTTTAGCTGGATCAGCAGTTAAATGTGAAAAAGACAGTAAAGATGCTAGTTCCATTGCCTCTTTTAAAATTGTTATGGCCAATAATGAACTTTTTAATCGATTATTAGATAATAATTCTTGGCCGCCTGGAGCATTTGTTAAAGAATTTATTTCTCGTCGTGTTAGCTCACCGGGTGCAGGTTCAAAAAACTCAGACAAGTGTCCATTTACTAGCAAAACGTAAATGGACTGCGTACTAAGACCCAGGCGATATTTGCTTCAAGCCAGAACTCTTCTTATGATGTTATTGCTTTTTCTGAAACGGGACTAAACTGTAGGTTTTCTGACAGTGAACTCTTTAGTTCAGACTTTCAAGTCTTTCGTAGGGATCGTTATGTTTCCGATTTAAGATTGAAGGATGGTGGATTGTTATTAGCAGTCCGAAGCTACATTAATTGTGTAGTTGTTGACGTGCCGAGCCCTCACTGTCTGGAGATCCTGTGTGTTAAACTTGTGTTTAGTAATAAGTATATTTATGTCTTTTTGGCATATATTCTCCCTTCGAGTCCTTGTTCCTTATACGAAAAAATAGTTGACAGCATAACATTTGTTCATAGAAGTATGAATATGTCTGACGAACTCATTTTATTGGGTGATTTTAATATTCCAGGTCTTTCTTGGTCATTTTCTGACGATGATTCTACTCTCTTAGTTTCTGAGGCTTTGTCCTCGCTTGAATGTTTTTTTGTAGATAATATATTTGCACTTGGTCTCCACCAACTTAGTCTTGTTCGGAATTCCTATGGAAGACAGCTTGACATGGTTTTTTATTCTGACTACTGTGCCTGTTCCGTGGAAGAGAGCTTATAATCAATTTCGGTTATTGATGTCTTACACCCTCCGGTTAACATATTTCTTATTATTGACGAGGAGCATATTTTTAGCCCTAGTGAGAAAGTGCTATCTTTTGATTTTAATAAAGCCGATTTTTCACGGTTGGACTATCTTATATCTAAATTCAACTTTGATGAAATTTTTGACAATCCTGATTTTGAGGGTGCCGTAGTTGATTTTTATTATATTCTAACAATTTTTTGTTGCTTCAGTTCCTTTTACTTATCGGAAGAATATCTCATTATTATATCCTTGGTACAGAGTTGCGTGCGATTCGCAACTCTCGTAATGCAGCGTGGAATAGGTATACTAGGACGAAGAATGAAACTGATTTTCGTTTATTTGAAGAATATTATGACTTATTCAAAGATTTATCTAATCGCTTGTATTCTGAATACTTACTTAAAGTGCAGTCGGATATTATTAAAGATCTCCTGAAGTTTTGGAAATTTGTTAATTATAAGCGTAAATCTGATGGTTATCCAGCTTCTTTTCAATTCCTTGGCAACAATACTAATGATCAATTTACTATTTGTAATTTTTTTGCCACATTCTTCAGTGGATCTTTTTCTGGTAACTTTATCCCTGACATGTCGTACTTTGATAACTTTAAAGGTACTGCTTCAACTACTTTGTTTGATATAACGATTTCCTATAATGATATAGTTAACAATATTTCTCGCCTTAAGGATGTTTCTTCTCCTGACCCAGATGGAGTTCCTGCAGTTGTCTTGAAACGCTGCTGTCTCTCTATTGCTGAACCACTCTCCCTCCTCTTTCAAAGGTCCTTAAAAACTGGGATTTTTCCGAACGTATGGAAGGCATCCTTTATCATACCAACTCACAAAGGTGGTGCAAAATCTGATGTTGTCAACTATCGACCAATAGCTAAACTATCAGCTATTCCAAAGCTTTTTGAGTCTGTAGTGTATGAGTGTTTGTCGTTTCACTGTAAATCCGTGATTTCAAGTAAACAACATGGTTTTGTCAAAAATAGGTCAACAGTCACTAATCTCATGGAGCTTACGAATAAATCTATTGTGGATATTGAGGAGGGCAAGCAGGTTGATTGTATTTATACTGATTTTAGTAAGGCTTTTGATAAACTACCCCATTCCATTATTTTGTTGAAATTAGACATGTTAGGTTTTTCTACATGGTTTATTAATTGGATTAAGTCATATCTATTTAATAGAACATACCAAGTTCTCTTCCGTGATTGTACTTCTATGCCATTTACTGCGCATTCTGGTGTACCTCAGGGAAGTCATTTAGGGCCTCTATTATTTGTCATGGCCATTAATGATGTTACTTCTGTTCTTGAATACTCAGAAGTACTTATTTATGCAGACGACATTAAGATCTTTAGGTCCCTTAGTTGCAACTTAGACAATTTTCTTCAAGAAGCTTTGATTAATTTTAGCAATTGGTGTCGCCACAATGATCTTCGTTTAAATGTGGATAAATGTCATGTTATGTCATTTTCTAGAAAAGTCTCACCGTTTATAATAATATTGTTATAAATCTGACAACCTCGACGTCCCCAGCAACACCGAGAAACGTCCATCAACATTTGAAACGCTATACACATGTTTCCAGACACTTCTACCGAGCTCCACAATGTAGCCAATCATTCTAGACACACACACACAACGACACCTGTCTGGGAGACTTAGTATAAATACCCGCCAACTTTCAGACAACGAGTTAGTGAGATTTTGGCGACACCTATCGGTGAATCAGAGACATCTGAACGCGACGGTAGTAAAAGCGATAGAAAGCGAAATATCGGTAGTGCGTTTTAAGGCGAATTAAGTTAAAGTGAGAATTGTGTATAAAGTGCAATAAATAAATTATCTATATTGTTTTTAAAACGAATTGAGTTTTCTTTGGAATCTGGCGAACCCCTAGCTCGCAACAATTGGTGTCAGAGAAGTGGGATTCCAAGGATAAATTCGGGTTAAAAATCGCGAGTGAAATTAAAATTCTCGAACGGATAATTTTGTGAGAGCGAAAAAGTAAAACTAAAATTCTCGAACGGACAGTGAGAATTTGGTGAAACCGAATATTCTCGAGTGCTCTAGTGAAAAGTGACTTTAATTAGCGAAGTAAAATCGCGGAACTAAAATTCTCGAACGGACAGTGAGAATTTTGTGAAATCGAATATTCTCGAGTGCTCTAGTGAACAGTGACTTTAATTAGCGAAGTAAAATCGCGGAACTAAAATTCTCGAACGGACAGTGAGAATTTTGTGAAATCGAATAATCTCGAGTGATTTAGTGAGCAGTGACGTAAATTTAAGTGAATTCGAATCGCGGAAATAATTGGTAGTGAAAATGCCGCGTTATTTAAAAGACTTAAAATTAGCGGAGCTGAAGGAAGAGCTCAGTAGACGCGAGTTACCTACGACAGGGAGCAAGTCTGAACTTGTCAGCCGTATGATCGAGACACTCCAGGCTGAGGGTGAGGATGCAGATAGTTTCGAGTTCCAAATCAAAGAAGCTCGTGGAGATGAGTGTTCTGGTGCAACGGATGCTCTAACACAGTTAATGCAGCAAATGATGAACAAATTAGATCAACAATCAGCTGTGACAACGGACATGAATCGGAAATTAGAACAACAATCAGCTGTGACAACGGACATGAATCGGAAATTAGAACAACAATCAGCGGACATACATCAGAAATTTGAACAACAATCGGTGGACATTAAACAACAATCAACGGACATTAATCAGAAACTAGAGAAATTAGACCAGACTTCAAAGGACCTTAACCAAAAATTGGAGCTGCAAAATGATAAAATAGACACCATGGGTAAGGCCATAGAAGAAAACGTTGAGAAGAAACTTCGAATCTTCGAAGAGCAAATTACGGAAAAGACATCCGGGATTGCAGAAGAAGTCGAACGCCTAAAAAGAGACTTCGATAACGTCAAAGCGACTGGAGTCATCAAGGCAGAACACGTTGCGCACAAGGGTCTCAAGGCTCCAATCTTCGATGGACAAACACCGTGGGCTATTTATAAGACCCAATTTGAGGCCGCCGCAAGAAACAACCATTGGAATGATCTAGAACGGGGAACAGCTCTTATATTGGCGCTAAGAGGTCCACCAGCAGAGGTTCTTCAAACGATTCCGCAGGAGCAACAACAAGACTTTTCAACCTTAGTCCAGACATTGGATCTTCATTATGGCAGTGACCACATGCGAGAGATCTACAAAACGCAACTGTACAACCGAACTCAAAAGAATGGTGAAACACTTCAAGAGCTGGCACGCGATATTGAACGACTCACACTATTATCGCTGCCTAATGCGCAAACAGAGCAACGAAACGATACAGCTGTTTTCGCATTTAACAATGCTGTACAGGACAGAGAGCTGCAACAGGCGTTAAAACTGGCAGGTAAGAAAACGATTGGCGAAGCCTTAGTATATGGGCTGACGTTCGAAGCTGCCAAGCAAAGCTCGCGGAGTAACTATCGAGTTCGAGAAATAGTAGAAGAATGTGTGTGCCAGAAAGCCGAGTACACCAAGCGGAGCAAAGGATCTGGTGCTCCTCGATGCTGGAATTGTGGACAGGCAGGACACTTACGACGCGACTGCCGCAAACCCAGAAAAGCGATCAACTACTGTTCCGGCTGCGCTGCTAAACAAAGAGGAGGAAGGGGCGAACCGTCACGAGAGCACGCTTCGCCTAATGACAGTCCGGGAAACGAGTAAAGGCCAACTTCATGGGGCAGAAGTTGGCTGGTAGAATCGACGCCCCCGGAACCATCATCGCAGTTTCTCGACTACATCGTTGTGAAAACGACTTATGTATGAGTGGTCGAGTCGGCAAATTAAACTGCATCATAACAGTCGACACAGGCGCAACACGGTCAGTGTTAAGATCTGACCTTGTAGATCGTACTTGGCTTCACAACACCAAGAAGTACGCACTTCGCACTGCTACAGGAGAAACTACAACGGTCCATGGAGAAATAGCTCGTGACATACAGCTTGGAGATTTGACCTTCTCGCATGTATTCGTGGTAGCTGATATTACCGATGAGTGTATCCTTGGAATGGATTTTCTGAAACCACACGGTATACAGCTGGACTTAGGACAACGAATAATGAAGTGGCAGAATATTGAAATCCCGATGGAAATAACATCCTCCAACACAACAAAGCTGCGAGTTGTATTATGCGAAGATGCGGACATACCAAAGTCATCTGAGAATGTTATTTGGGCAGAGCTCGATGGTGATCCCGGGAACCACCGATTCTACCTCATAGAACCGGAAACGACACCTGCATTACGAAGTCTAATACTAGGAAAAACGCTCGTAAAAAGGAATGAGAAGATGATGGTACCAATAAGAGTCCTGAACGTTGCGGACAGCACTACCAGCGTAAAGAAAGGAGATGTAATTGGCAGCTGTGAACCAATATCGGCGGTGACGAGTATCGACAAGGCAGAACCACATGACGTACCCTCTAAAAATAAGCCAAGAAGGAAGGACAATGTAACATCAACACTTCTTCAGTCAAGCAACCTTAGAGGAGAACAACACAAGCAAGCAGTAGATCTAATCGAAGGATTCAGCGACGTCTTTTCCACCGGTGATGACGACTATGGCAGAACAAACTTAGTGAAACATCGTATAGATACCGGAAGTGCTACACCGATACGTCAACCTCCAAGAAGAGTACCATTAGCGAAACAAGGAGAAGTCAATTCAATGGTCAAAACTATGGAGCATCAGGGAATCATCGAAGAATCAAAGAGCCCGTGGATATCGCCAGTAGTGCTGGTAAAGAAGAAAGACGGCAGTACCCGTTTTTGTGTGGACTACAGGCGACTAAATGATGTTACGAAAAAGGATAGCTATCCACTACCTAGAATCGACGATATCATGGACACCCTGACCGATGCTAAATGGTTCTCAACGTTGGACCTGAAGAGTGGTTACTGGCAAGTGGAGATAGATGAAAAAGATAGAGAGAAGACAGCATTCTCTGTCGGCAGTGGACTGTGGCAGTTCATCGTAATGCCATTTGGCCTGTGCAATGCTCCAGCTACGTTCGAAAGACTGATGGAATTCGTTTTGCGTGGTCTGAGTTGGAAAACTTGTCTCGTTTACCTAGATGATGTGATCGTTATCGGAAAAACATTCAATGAACACCTAAAAAATCTGCAGGAAGTCTTCCAGCGACTGCGAGCGGCAAAATTAAAGCTGAGTCCGAAAAAGTGCACTTTGTTTAGTGCAGAAGTCAAGTACTTGGGTCACATCGTTTCAGCTGATGGCGTAAAGACAGATCCGGAGAAGATACTGGCGGTGAAAAATTGGCCTACTCCGAGTGATAAACACCAGTTGCGCAGCTTCCTAGGCTTAGCGACATATTACCGACGATTTGTAAAAGACTTTGCTAACACGGCGAAATGTCTGCATCAGTTAACAGAAAAAGGGAAGCCATTTACATGGAGTCAACAGTGCCAGGAAGCATTCGAGAGGATAAAAGACCAACTCTGCGACTCCCCAGTTCTGGCGTATCCAAAACCAGGTCATGGTTTCATCATAGACACTGACGCCAGCAATGTCGGTATCGGAGCAGTACTATCACAAGAGATCGATGGGCAGGAGAGAGTGCTATCTTACTACAGCCGAGTCCTCTCAAAATCAGAAAGGAACTATTGCGTAACTCGCCGAGAGCTACTAGCCATAGTAGAAGCAACAAAACATTTTCACAAATACCTCTATGGTCAAAAGTTCCTTCTTCGAACGGATCACGCATCGCTTAAATGGCTACTTCAGTTTAAGAGCCCCGAAGGCCAAGTAGCCAGATGGATCGAAAGGCTCGAATCCTACGATTTCGAGATTGTTCATCGAAGAGGAAGAATCCACGGTAATGCCGATGCGCTTTCACGTCGTCCTTGTCCACCGAACTGCAAGCATTGTCACCGTGTAGAAGGAAAAGAAGCCGGAGAAACCATTCAGAGGATAACGACCGAACCAAAGACTGGATGGAATCAGCAAGAACTGGAAGATGCCCAACGTAAAGATCCAGATATTTCACCGATCATGGCATGGAAGGACGAAATGAAACGGCCTGAGTGGAAAGACATCTCACAATTCAGTGAAACCTTAAAGTGTTATTGGGCACAATGGAACTCCCTTCACCTAGACGGCGGATTATTAAAACGGAAATGGGAGAACGCTGATGGAAAGTCGTATCACATGCAAACCATCGTCCCGCATTGTAAAGTCGAGGAGGTTTTGAAGGAATATCATGGAGGTACCTCCGGTGGGCATTTGGGAGTAAACAGAACCTTGGCAAAGATACGAGAAAGGTTCTATTGGATCCATCTCCGAGATGATGTCGAAAACTGGTGCCGTAAATGTACTACGTGTGCATCGAGTCAGGGCCCACACCGCAGATCAAAGGGAGAAATGCAACAATACAACGTGGGAGTCCCATTCGAGAGAATTGCTGTGGATATTGCTGGACCATTCCCGGAATCAGAAAATGGTAATCGCTACATTTTAGTGGTCATTGATTATTTCAGCAAGTGGCCTGAAGCTTACGCAATTCCAAACCAAGAAGCAGTAACCGTCGCAGAACAAATTGTTACCAACTGGGTGAGCAGATTTGGAGCGCCACGCGAACTACACTCCGATCAAGGGCGCAATTTTGAATCTCAAATATTCAAACACGTGTGCCAAATGCTGGGAATAAACAAAACGAGGACAACTCCATTACACCCACAGTCTGATGGAATGGTGGAACGTTTCAATAGGACATTGAACTCAAACCTATCCAAACTCGTCAGCGAGAGGCAACAGGACTGGGACCAGCACATCCCTCTATTTTTAATGGCCTATAGAACATCGGTGCATTCAACAACAGGAGAAACTCCGTCCCGAGTCATTTTCGGAAGAAATATTCGAGTCCCTGCGGAGCTAATGTTTGGAGTGCCACCAGACCAACCAACCAATGCTAAAGATTATGTCTCGAATCTTCGATGTCGACTAAAGACAATTTATAACCTGGTCAGAGATAAAATTGATTTGGCGTCCGACCGCATGAAGACGAGGTATGATCAACGGGCAAACTCATCAGGATTCCAAGAGGGCGATTTGGTTTGGTTATACAATCCCAAACGACAGAAGGGCAGATCGCCGAAACTACAGCGAAACTGGGAAGGCCCTTACCAGATCATCAACCGGTTAAATGATGTCGTCTATCGGATTCAACTACATCAAAAACCTCGCACTAAAATGAAAGTGGTACATCTAGACCGACTAACAAAGTACCAGGGTGCCAGGGAGGAAGTGAACAACTCTGTTCGGGACGAACAGGGACTAAGGAGAGGGTAATGTTATAAATCTGACAACCTCGACGTCCCCAGCAACACCGAGAAACGTCCATCAACATTTGAAACGCTATACACATGTTTCCAGACACTTCTACCGAGCTCCACAATGTAGCCAATCATTCTAGACACACACACACAACGACACCTGTCTGGGAGACTTAGTATAAATACCCGCCAACTTTCAGACAACGAGTTAGTGAGATTTTGGCGACACCTATCGGTGAATCAGAGACATCTGAACGCGACGGTAGTAAAAGCGATAGAAAGCGAAATATCGGTAGTGCGTTTTAAGGCGAATTAAGTTAAAGTGAGAATTGTGTATAAAGTGCAATAAATAAATTATCTATATTGTTTTTAAAACGAATTGAGTTTTCTTTGGAATCTGGCGAACCCCTAGCTCGCAACAATATATAGTCTTAATGACTGTATTTTGGATCGTGTCAACTCTATAATTGACTTAGGTGTTACATTTGACAATAAACTTGATTTTATCTTGCATATAAATAAAATTGTGCAAAAGAGTAATTCTATGTTAGGTTTCACCACACGCTTATCTAAAGAATTTAACAATCCCTTTGTTAAATTGATTCTTTATAATATAATACCTTCGTTAGAACTCACCTTGAATATGCTTCTCAAGTTTGGTCTCCTCATTATGATGAGCACATTGGAAGAATTGAATCAATTGAGCGGAAATTTGTGAGAATTGCCTTATGCCACCTTAATTGGAATGACAGAGTTCGTCTTCCTCCTTATATCGATCAACTTAAGCTATTAAATATGTCATCACTCTCAAAACGACGTGAGGTAGCTGATGTAGTTTTTGCTCATCAACTTCTTACAGGGTTAGTTGATTCTTCCACACTATTGGGCTTGATGCAGTTTGCTGTTGGTCAATTTTTACCCAGGCAGCCTAGACTTCTTCAGATTTGCTTTCACTGGACAAACTATGGTATGAATGAGCCGATTTCGCGTCTCGCGAGAGAAGTTAATAAGAATGCTGATGTATTCGACTTCTCTATTGATAAGATGTGCTTAAAGCGTAGACTTAACGCTAGTTGATCCCAATTTTTTGTTAATTTTTTGTGTTAATTTATTTATGTACTTGGTGTAGGGATGTTGTTGTTTGTTTCGTCCCTTCACTAAATGATGAGCCAAAGGATAATTCGATTTCCATCTTTTAAATTTGGAACCGATTTATGGCATTTTCCTTGCATTAAGGAATTCTGATAGTGATGTCCAAAAGCGAATGGGCAGTAGCTTACGTCAACTGAAAAAACAAATTAAAGGTCTCGGCGGAAAGGAAAAATTAACAAAGTTGTTGACAAATTGACAGTGTATTACGGTTTGGCGATTCGTCGAAGCAATGGTAAATGCGGTTTAGGGTACATACTTCCATTACAGTTCGGCGAATGAAAAACCACAACATGAAAAACGCCCACTCGGAATCGACTCATGGTGTGAGTGGCAGGGAGTCTAGGCATCGCTACCCGAAGATAAAAAGGCTGATATAGCATCATTCCAACACACATACACTGCTCTTCCTGTAGATGATTTAAAAGCTATTAAGCCAATTTACAAAGATCTGACGAAGAAAGAACTCCTTGAAAGATGCATCGGTGGATTTACCCAAAATAATAACGAAAGTAATAATCAAATGATTTGGAAAATTTCGCCAAAACATCTTCCAGGTGGCTCAGCGCCCGTTCAAATTGCAGCATATACATCTGCTTGCATATTTAACGAAGGCAACATATCTTTTCTGAAGATCTTGGATGTACTCGTAGTTCCATGCGGTCGAAATTCTCACGCTGATGTCACCAAGCAGGACGAATCCCTTATTACAATTGCTGAGCAGCGCGCGCATGCAGCCACTAAAGAAGGAAGGACTACTATATGGCCCTGGAATAGACGACTCGATGTAAGTTGAAATATATTTATTAGAAATATGAAAGAAATAAACTTGAAACTTTAAATGCGATTGTTTTTTTTTCGAAATTACCTTTGCGGTGGACACGATTACTAAAATACTATTAATTCGATCAACACCAAATTTATACCACTTATTTATTATGATAATAGCTAGTCGCTGACCAAAGGATTTTCATTTTTTTTGAAAACTTTGTTTTTAGAGCAAAAAATCGAAAATGTTATACATTGAAAAAGTACATTTTTTGTTACAACCGTCGCCATTTTTTTTTTAAATCAAAATTTTTACAAATCCTTCGTTCAGCGACTAGACAATACAATATACTAACGGAATTTTTTTGAATTTTTGATTTCAGATGAACCGTTCTCCAGATATAATGTCCACCGCAAGCCACGTCGAAAAACAGGCGTTCCTGGAATTCGCTTATAACTTTTATATTATTTAATATTTTTTGATCAAAAAATTTCAACACGTTCTTAGAAACATATAACTATTCGACGTTGACAAAAGATTTTGAATAAATATTTTTTATGGTGCCAAAAAAAATCGAGAAAATTTCATCTTTTTGCGCGGTACAACTGTATATAACCCCTTAACTGATTAGCATCACTTGACATCAACTTCAAAACCAAATTCTGAATGTTATTAGTCTCAAATTTGAGAGATGTCAATTTCATAATATTCATAGTTTTTTCTGAAAAAAACAAAAAACACTAAGAACCATCTGCTCCTTCTACTACTTCTCACTGCACAATTTCACTAAATCTAATGCACTAACTTTCTCAGTACCTATTAAATTTTTGAAGTTGGAATTTTATATAGAACATTTTTATAGCTACTCAATCATGATATGAAAAAAATTAGTCCAATACTGTCACCTCTTCTATCACTCCCCGTACACAATTTCTTATGATCAAAAAAATTTTTATTTCATTTAGAATATCATATATCAGTATAGTCCAGTCGGATTAGATCAAAAAAGGTCTGTTTGGCGAAATGCTGCGATCTCGAAGTATTTTTTTTAACCTCATAGTTTTTTTTTAACTCCGCCATAGACGGTCCCAAGCCCGAGTTGAGAAAGGAGGAGGGAACATGGAGTTAACCTGAATGGCCAGTAACACCAGTGCGTCTCAGGAAGTAGGCAAAAAGTATGACATAGTTGGACTTGCAGCATCGCTGTGAGAACTCCAGCATGTCATATTTAGCTCGAAACTCCCACCCTTTTTCTACTAGGGTGTAATAAATAAGTAGGACCGGTCCTCCAGGTCGGGGGTTGGGCGAGGCGCCGACAACGCATCACCGGAAAAAGAACACTGTCCAGAAACCTGAAGAACAGCCTCGGAAAGGATGGACTCAACGGCAACGACCCCGCAAACGAAAAATGGACTACTCTATTGGATCTTGGAATGTTCGATCCTTATTTAGGACAGGAGCTCTGAAAGAGTTTCTCGAAGAAGTGGCAAAACACAACATCAACATAACTGCCATCCAAGAAACGAAATGGCTCGGTAACGAAATCATGGACATGAGATCACACACAATCTATCCAAGTGGAAAATTGTCGGGAAGCAGAGAGTTTGGAGTCGCTTTTGTCGTTGACAAAAAATTTAAACAACAGGTCACGAGCTTCAGACCAGTAAGTGAAAGATTGTGTGCAATCCGAATAAAGACTAAATTCTTCAACACTTGGTTGATCAACGTTCACGCACCAACAGAAGACAAGTACGATATAACTAAAGACGAATTTTATGCCACCCTAGAGACAACCTATGACTCACTGCCCTCGAATGACCTAAAAATTGTCTTAGGGGATTTTAATGCAAAAGTCGGAAAGGAGGAGGCTCATAGAGGAACAACAGGAGGGCATAGTCTCCATGACATAACCAACGACAATGGCCAACGTCTTATTGATTTCGCAAGCAGCAAAAATATCATAGTAAGCTCTACGTGCTTTCCACATCGCGATATTCATAAACGAACGTGGGCATCACCAGATGGTCACACCTTCAACCAAATAGACCACGTTCTAATTGAGAAAAGGGCTGCTTCCAGCATACTTGATGTACAAACTCTCCGCGGTACGAATTGTGACTCTGACCACTATCTAGTCAGAGCTAAGTATCGATGCAAAATAGCTTGTCGTGGATATTCGAAAACGAGTAGAGCTCGCAAATTCAATGTCGACAAGCTTAACGACGAAACGGTGGCGCAGGCTTACATGATAGCATGTAATAAACACCTGACACCAATATATGAAGATTTCAAAAATATGCCAGTGGAGAATGCGTGGATAAAAATACGAGACGGCATCAAATCCTCCGCGGAAGAGGTATTAGGGTATCAAGCACGGCGAAAAAATAATGATTGGTTTGACCAAGAATGTCGCGACGCAGTAGACAGAAAGAACGAAGCTTACAAAATTTTTACTGAACGACCAACACGAGCCAAAAAAGAAAGATATGACGAGCTTAGGCGATATGCGAAAAAGACCTGCAGACGAAAACAAAGGAAGTACCATAATGACAAGATACAAAAAATGGACGACCACATGAGAAAAAATAAAACGCGGGACGCATACGCCATAGTAAAAGACTTAAAAAAGGGATATAAACCAAAAACCAGTCTCTGTAAAGACGCAGAGGGCAATTTCATCAGCGACACAGAAGAAATCAAAAGGAGATGGGCTTTAGACTTTGAACATCTTTTGAATCCCATCCCAGTAGCACCGATAACGACAGACAACATTTCAATTGAAGCCTCAGCTGACGAACATGAACCATCATCGACACCACCCACGCTTGCTGAAATCAAAGCAGCCCTATGTGACCAAAAACGAAACAAAGCGCCGGGAATTGACGAAATACCAGTTGAACTTCTGAAAAACGGTGGAAACTGTGTCGCTGAAATACTGTACAACATGATATGCAAAATTTGGACAGAGGAAATCATACCCGACGACTGGCGAAAAAGCATTATATGTCCAATTTACAAGAAAGGAGACAAACTCTGCTGTGAGAACTACAGAGGTATATCATTGTTGTGTACGTCCTATAAAATACTGACAAAAATAATTGAACGTCGTCTTAAGCCCTATACAAATCAAATAATTGGCGAATACCAAGGCGGATTCAGAACCGGACGATCTACAACAGACCAGATATTCTCGGTGAAACAGGTGCTTGAGAAATGCTGGGAATATAACACAGACGTGCACCAAATATTCGTAGATTTTAAACAAGCATACGACAGTATCGACAGGAGCGTATTGTACCAAATCATGCTTGACTTTGGAATTCCTCCAAAACTAATCCGACTAACAAGACTCACAATGACGAACGCTGAATCCCAAGTGAGAATACAAACCGATTCCACAACCAGCTTTCGAACCGAATGTGGTTTAAAGCAGGGAGATGGTCTAGCTCCTATTCTTTTCAACTTGGCACTGGAGTATGTCGTCCGGAAAATCCCAGTCGACACCAACGGGACACTACTATTCAAGTCCACCCAACTAGTAGCATACGCTGACGACATTAACATTCTAGCAAGATCCTTCCCTAACGCTAAGGAGGTATTTGTCAATCTTGACTCCGCCGCAAAAGAAGTCGGGTTGCGCATTAATGAAAGCAAAACAAAAGTAATGACGCAAACAAGAAGAAGAACGCCAATCAGACAAAACATAACAATTGCGGAATATAATTTGGAGAGTGTGGACAACTTCATATATCTTGGGGCTAATCTAGCAAAGGACGGTAATGAAACAGACGAAATCAAACGACGGATAATACTTGCAAATAAGACGTATTATTCGGTACTTCCAATAATGAAATCCAAGAAAGTGCACAGGAACAATAAGCTGCGGATTTATAAAACTATTATACGACCTGTGCTCTGTTATGGCAGCGAGACGTGGACATTAACGCGAACTTCCGAAAAAGCAGTTAACGCATTGGAAAGAAAGGTCCCCCGAAGAATTTTGGGACCTGTGAAGGAAGGAACGGAATGGCGAATAAGATACAACCATGAGTTGTATCAACTCTACGACGAGCCAGAAGCTTCAACGTTCATCAAGCTACGTAAACTGCAGTGTAGAGCGAATGGAAGACAGAAGAATCCCCAAACGTGCTCTTAAAGGCAAAGCGAGTGGTAACCGGCCAGTAGGCAAACCACGCAAGCGATGGGAAGACTCGGTTGATGAAGACAGCAAAGCCATTTTAAAAATTAGCACCTGGAGGACGCGGTCTTTGGATCGAGACGATTGGAGGCGACGACTTCAGGAGGCCAGGGCCCGATTGGGGCTGTCGCGCCATTGATGATGATGAGTTTTTTTTTCGTAGATTATAATAAAAATATTGCGACCGCTGGAGGAGTAGGAGAAGGACTCGAAAAATAGTAAAATTTGAAATTTTGTTGCCTGTTTTAGGGGTTTTTTGAGATGTACTAAACTATACTGAAAAACTAAAAATTACGTTCGTTTGTAGACATTTAGACCTCTTATTTGATTGGTACATTGATTGGTATCTTAATTGTGTAAAACCATATGAATAAATAAATGTAAATGTAATGTAATGTACATAATTAAATTTGGTTTATCTAATCTAATCATATACTTTGAGAACCGCTATGTAGTTACGTGCATACATACTTTTGATTTACACACAGAAAAAATAACAATTTCAACCAGAATTGTTATGGACTGAAAAAGAGCCATAATCTGCACGAGGTGTCTTATGTGTATTGAAAAAAACACAATAACTCAGAATTTATGATTGAAATTTTAAGCTAGAAATGTAAAATTCATTTCCAAAAAATGCTTAAAAGTTTAAAATATTGACTGGTCGAATATCTTCTAAACTTTTACCCACATACAAAATTATTTTTTCGACTATTTTTAAGAAATCAATTATCACCGAAGTATTAAAAGCAACAAACTTGAAATTTTGCACAAGTACTTTTAAAAACATTTAAAATAAAGTTGCATGATTTCGACCGATTTCAGTAAATTAACTAATAGCCAACAAATTAAATGCTACGAACTTGTAATTTTGTGAGAACAGGTTTCAAGACAAGTGAAATAATACTCCATCACAAATTTTACGATTTCATAAACTCTTCTACCCCCTCCCATACAATTGTTTGGTACTTTGTATGGGAGGGGAGAGAGCAAGGGGGGTTTCAAAACTCTTGATGCAACTTTGTTTTAAATGTTTTTGAAATAAGAGGCAATGCCAATAAGAGGCAATGCCTCAAGTTTTGGTAGAATATCTTTTTTACAGTTTGTGAGATACTCATTTCCTTCCAAAAACACAAATTCTTTGAAAAATGCCAAAAACGTCTTCTAAAACAGTCTATATCTCACGTTTAGATAAACCGACAAATATGTACCACTCAAATAAGAGGTCTAAATGTCTGCAAATGAACGTCATTTTTAATTTTCAATATAGTTTAGTACAACGTCATACATCTATAAAAACCTCTAAAACAGGCGAAAATTTGCAAATTTTGCTATTTTTCGCGTCCTCGCCCTACTCCTCCAGCGGCCGCAATATTTTTATCGTAATCTACGTAAAAAAACATTTCGCCCCAAAATTCTAATCAGACTGGACTAGTAGTCCT
Source organism: Chorisops tibialis (assembly GCA_963669355.1). Classification (NCBI taxonomy): domain Eukaryota; kingdom Metazoa; phylum Arthropoda; class Insecta; order Diptera; family Stratiomyidae; genus Chorisops; species Chorisops tibialis. The sequence continues at coordinate 160,034,611 of OY770263.1, read as the reverse complement.
GTTATGTTTTTTATGTTGCACTTGATGCCTCTAAACGCCATGGTGTTCTTCGAAGATGCAAAAATTATTTTGCGTCTTACGACCTAGCTTAGCATACATTCGTCCCCGTCTTGAGTACATCAATGGCGCGACAGCCCGAATCTGGCCCTCGCTTCCCGAAGTCGTCACCTCTAATTGTCTCGATCCAAAGACCGCATTCTCCAGCTGCTCATTTGTAAGATGGCTTTACTGTTTTCTTTTCAATCAAGTCTTTCCATCGCTTGCGTGGTGTGCCTACTGGCCCGCTACCACTCGCTTTGTCTTTAAGAGCACGTTTGGGGATTCTTCTGTCTTCCATTCGCTCTACATGGCCAGCCCACAGTAGTTTACGTAGCTTGATAAACGTTGAAGCTTCTGATTCGTCGTAGAGTTGATACAACTCATGGTTGTATCTTATTCGCCATTCCGTTCCTTCCTTCACAGGTCCCAAAATTCCTCGGAGGCCCTTTTTGTCAAATGCATTAACTGCTTTTTCGGAAGTTCGCATTAATGTCCACGTCTTGCTGCCATAATTGAGCACAGGTCGTATAATAGTTTTATATATCCGTAGCTTATTGTTCCTGTGCACTTTCTTGGATTTCATTACTGGAAGAACCGAATAATACATCCTATTTGCAAGTATTATCCGTCGTTTGATGTCGTCTGTTTCATTGTCGTCCGTTGCTAGATTAGCCCCAAGATATGTAAAATTGTCCACACCCTCCAAATTATATTCCGCAATTGTTATGTTTTGTCTGATAGGCGTTCTCCTTCTTGTTTGCGTTACTACTTTTTTTTTTACTTTCGTTAATGCACAACCCGACTTCTTTTGCGGCGGAGTCAAGATTGACAAATTCCTCCTTAGCTAGGATCATGCTAGGATGTTAATGTCGTCAACGTATGCCACTAGTTGGACTTGAATAGTAGTGTCCCGTTGGTGTCGACTGGAATTTGTCAGACGACATATTTTAGTGCCAAGTTGAAAAGCATGGGGCTAGACCATCTCCCTGCCTTAAACCACATTCCGTTCAAAAGCTGGCTGAGGAATCGGTTTGTATTCTCTTCAGTCTTCGTCATTGTGAGTCTTGTTAGTCGGACTAGTTTTGGAGGGATTCCAAAGTCAAGCATGATTTAGTACAGTACGCTCCTGTTGATAATGTGGTAAGCTTGTTTAAAATCTCCAAAGATTTGCTGCACGTATGTGTTATATTCCCAGCATTTCTCAAGCACCTGTTTCACCGAGAATATCTGGTCTGTTGTAGATCGTCCGGTTCTGAATCCACCTTGGTATTCACCAATTATTTCATTAGTATTGGGCTTAAGACAACGTTCAATTATTTTTGTCATTTTTTTATAGGACGTACACAACAATGATATTCCTCTGTAATTCTCATAGCAGAGTGTGTCTCCTTTCTTGTGAATTCGACATATGATACTTTCCGCCAATCGTCGGGTATGATTTCCTCTGTCCAAATTTTGCACAACATGATGTGCAGTATTTCAGCGTCACAATTCCCACCGTTTTTCAGAAGTTCAACTGGTATTTCGTCAATTCCCGGCGCTTTGTTTAGTTTTTGGTCATATAGGGTTGCTTTGATTTCAGCAAGAGTGGGTAGTATCAATGATGGTTCTTCTTGACCAGTTGAAGCCTCAATTGAAATGTTGTCTGTCGTGATCGATGCTAATGGGATGGAATTGAGAAAATGTTCAACACAATTTTTATGATCACAAAAATTTCTATTTCATCTAGAGTATCATATATCAATAGTCCTGTTATATTTTTATGTTCCACTTGATGCTTCTAAACGTCATGGTGTTCTTCGAAGATGCTAAAATTATTTTACGTCCAACGACCTAGCTTATATCTACAAGGCATACATTCGTCTCCGTCTTGAGTACAATCCCAAGTTTTACTTTCTCTCTCTAAGGGTGACCTCCTCAGTTCTGTTCGGTGGTATAAAAAAAATGTACTAGAGCTATTGATCGAAATCCCAGTTAGTATTAAATAAGCCATGCCCAAGAACTTCTATTTCCTTAGTCTCCTCTATCTGCCACCACCCCAATCTGCATAGCCGTCGGACTTGTTGGCCGATATTTTAATAAGTATAAAGGGTGAACGTAGTATATTTCTTATTAAAACGGATAGTTTTAAAGTAATAAAATTTTAAAACTCCGGTTTCTGTCAAATATGTTCTTTTTGGAGCGTTTTTTGAAACAATTTTTCAAATCTTTGTCATCTTTGAGCCTTAATTCAAAGTTTTTTTTTTCCGATAAACTATATTTCTCCTTGGAGAACATAATCACAGGAATTATTATTTCTTAAAGAGCGAACTATTTCGTTCCGAATTTTTATTGATAAATTATTTTTGTGCAACATTTTATTTAAATTAAAAATAACTTGTATCTTTCTTCGACTAAATTCTTTTCCAACCTCAATAAGTTTTTTCTTATTACAATCGATTTTTTTTCTATTTTCTTATTGATCATGGTAAACGGATAAAAAACTTGTCAAAGGCTATTCTGAAATTTTCAATTTTCAATATGTAAAATTGCCTTGAGCTCCCATATTACCTAGATTACCCGGGTTCGATTTCGTCCCTAAATAAAAATCAATATAAACGTAGCTGATCAGTGCCATCAGGCTTTGTATCTATTTATTATACTAGGCACCTACACTATTCCTTTTCTGTATGGAAATAGGACAGAGCTTCGGCACATGCTTTCGACATATATCGCCGTTGCTTATATTCATGTGAAAATCGGCTTAGAATTTTCGTATGTATGATCCCCGAGCCATAGCGAACTTTTATTTTTCGCTTATTTTAGTTTAGCACGATGGAGATATATGTCAGATAACAATTTCATAGAAAAGTCATCAACTTTAAACTATGTATGTTCGATATCCTGTGATTGAAAAGCTTGTTTTTGTTTTGAGGATGTTATTTATTTGTGCCAAGACTTGATTACTCGTCGTTTAAATAGTTGAACAGTTTTTTAAATTTTCTTTAATGTTTACAGGAAAGCTGATTTTCAGAGCGGTAACGGATGATGCAAATAGAATTTAAAAAGGAAAATAGATTTCAAGTCTACCCTAATGATGCGATACTGGAACTGAAACACAGATTTTTGTGACTTTAAGAAATTCTTTGGTTTTAAAAGGAGGGCCGACATTGAACGATTTTTATACTCGAGATGAGATCTCAGAGTATTATAAGTATACTCTAAGGTTTGTAACGCTATGAAATTAGGCTTGGAGGGAAAAAACTAATTAGACAGAAGTTTGTCTCACCACTTAAAAACATCAAAACACGATGTCCGTTTGTCCATCCGTCCGTCTGTTCGCCCTGTAGGTTGAAAACTCGTTGAGATAGAAAGTTTAAATTTGGTATACGTCGTTTTTGACGAAAAAATAAATTCAAGCTCGTGAACAGGTAAGATCGCTCCGCCTTTCCACCCCCTTCTGTACAAAATGACTACTTCAAAAAATTTCAACATTTGACAACTGTCGAGCGGCCAGCTGAGTTAGGGTGTAGCCCAGTGGGTAGCGTTTTGGTCTGCAATGCGAAGGTCGTGAGTTCAAATCCTGGTCGACGCATAATTCCAGCACACTACTTGCTTGGGTATACCTTGGTTACCTCAACCAGGATGTAGCCAAATCACCAGCGGGTGTTTCAAATCTCCCGGGTGTTGATTTTGTTTGTCTGTTTACTTTACTTTTTTGGCATAGGATGCATGATTGATTCCACGTTTTAATGTCTTTTGTCATATTCGTCCAAAAATATCGAGCTGAGATTAGCTTCCTTGTGGCTTTTGTGCCTGGGTGCGACAGAGAATGAAGCTTACGAAAAACATGGTGCCTAAGTGTCTGCGGGACAAATTGTCGAGGCTTTCCGGTACTCGTGTCGCACCAGATTTTGTTGTCAGATAGTGGAGTAGGAACTTGTTCCATTTTTACTTGAAAATTTTGCCGTTTCGGATTTTAAGCAATCGCTGCAAATCGATGTCAGGTGATTGGTGCTTGACGAAAGTGGCGTGATCTAAATGAAGATTTATCGAAGAAATATCCGTACCTATTCTCGAAAGGCAATCGGCTACGATATTGTCCTTTCCTTTAACATGGCGGATATCCATTGTAAATTGTGCAATATTTTCCAGATAGCGTGTCTGTTTAGGACTTCTATAATATTTTGATTTGATAGCATATACCAATGGCTTATGATCTGAGTACACGACGAATGACCTTCCTTTCAGAAAGTATTTGAAATGTTTTATGGCTAAAAATATAGCTAGAAGTTCATGATCGAAGGTGGAATAATTCTTTTCTGAGAGTGAAAGCTTCCAAGAGGAAAATGCTAAAGGCTTGCATTGTTTGTTGTGATACTGTGTACAGTACCGACAGCGCGGACAGAGGCGCTGTCGTTATGCTAAACTGCGCACCCACGACAGGGTGAACGACTAAAACAGCTTTGCACAGCGCGTCTTTGATATTTTGAAAAGATGTCTCACGTTCATCAGGCCAGGAAAATGTTGGTTTTATTTTGGATTTGATTTGGCTTTGTAATGTAGTAATGGGCGAATATATTGGTGCAAGAAATTCGGCAAAGTGTGGAACAAAACGATGGTAATTCTTAGCCATTCCAATGAACCTTTGTGTTTGATTATACTCTAGATGAAATCTGAGAGTATATTGTGTTTGCCTTACCATTTGTAACGCTAACAAATAACTCTCGCACAGAGCCACCAAGGGTACAGAAATATTTGTTGTCACTCAAAAACCTCGATTCCGAGTTGCTGTCTGCCCGTCTGTGCGTCTGTCTACAGCATAACTCTCGAAAGCTTTGAGCTATAATGCTAAAAATTTTGTTGTGTCATTTTTAGCAAAAAATTAACTTTAAGTTCATGATTTTTTTTTGAAACTATTCAAGCTATCGACTTGAAATTTACGTCAAAGTATTACGATGTAAATGTCATTATTATCACGAAATATTGACCCGATCCCTTTACTCCTTCTACCCCCTCCCATACAAATGGACAATTTTGAAAAAAACATATTTTCGATTTCCATTGAAACTAGTAAAGCGTAGTAAAGACGAAATTTTGTCAGAGTTAATTTTACTATAATTGCAATTTATTTTAAAAATAATTGTCAACTTCACCTCACTCCTTCTACCCCTCCCATACAAATTTCATGAAATTTTGAAATTTAAATTAAATTATATTTCCTCGAAACTGTTAAAGCTATCAACTTGATATTTTATATAAAGTATACAAATAGAAATATTAATAATACGAAAAAATTTGTTTTGTTTCGTACACTCCTTCTACCCGCTCCCATACAAATGCATAATTTTTGTTAAATGCATTTTATCGATTTCCATTCACACTAGAAAAAGTACAAACTTCAAATTTAGCCAGAATTTGTTTCTTAACGATTGAAATAATTGTTTAAAAAAATTATCAGCTCCGTTTCACTCCTTCTACCACCTCCCATACAAATATCTGTTTTAAAAATTCAAGAAAAGCATTTCTCCTTCAAGTATATGAGAGCTATCGAATTTGAAATTGAATAAAAGCATGGGGTAAGGATGATGATAAGCAGTTTCAAAATGCCACCTCCCATACAAATGCCCAAATTTCAGGAAAACTATGACCAATTTCTTTAAAAACAATGAAAACTAAAAACTTTAAATTCAGCAAAAAACATTTTGCATGCAATGTTCGGTGTCATATACGAAAAGTACAAACCTCCCCCTCCACTTTTTCCACCTCCCATGCAAAAGTCTCTATTGACTATTCGTAAGAATTTGAGATGACATATTTTCCGGTATATTAAAGTCATTTTCATCTCATCCAGAGTATCATATGATTGGGCTTTAAGTCCAATCATAATTCTGTTATGTTTTTTAATTGTGATTAAAAGACAATACCTGGGTTGATAGCTGTAGGCAGACCTTTCCTTGCCGACGGTCAGGAGAAGAAAAGACTCGAACTACAATTTAATTTAAACTCAATGCAAAATACACAGTTTGGTTACAGTAGAGGCAATCTTTAAGTCACAGTATTTAGTTATTAGACAATATTTAAATGACATCCTTTAGGTTTTATTTTTTATTCAAGCGAATTTTGAACATCCTTCGGCCCTCTGATAGACTCCGATCTATCAGAATAGGAAGAATAGCCTGCTAGTTGATTGGCCTTTTAAAAATTCCCTTCTTCGTTTTAACGTTAACTACTCGAGTTTTGCTCTCCGCCATAGACGGTCCCAAGCCCGGTTTGAGAAAGGAGGAGGGAACATGGAGTTAACCTGAATGGCCAGTAACACCAGTGCGTCTCAGGAAGTAGGCAAAAAGTATGACATAGTTAGACTTGCAGCATAGCTGTGAGAACTCCAGCATGTCATATTTAGCTCAAAACTCCCACCCTTTTTCTACTAGGGTGTAATAAATAAGTAGGACCGGTCCTCCAGGTCGGAGGTTGGGCGAGGCGCCCACAACGCATCACCGGAAAAAAAAACACTGTCCCGAAACCTGAAGAACAGCCTCGGAAAGGATGGATTACAGGAGGCCAGGGCCCGATTTGGCCTGTCGCGCCATTGATGATGATGACTCGAGTTTTGCTATCTGTTCCTGGACAGCATTCTAGGATTATACCGACTGCCTATTTGGCCGGCGGAGCATGATCATCCTTGATAACAACAATTGTTCCGGGTAGAAGATTGGTACTGGAGTGACACCACTTTTGCCGAGATTGCAGTGATGTGATGTATGATTGATGCCACTTCTTCCAAAAACTTTGCAATAGTTGTTGTAACGGTTTCCAGTTTGAGCGAAGATTAACGGTCTCTGGAATATACGGCTCTGGAAGAGAAGTATAAGTTTGTCCAATTATAAAATGAGCAGGTGTGAGTATTTCAAATTCACTGTCTGAAACAGCAAATAGTGGCCTTAAGTTAAGTAGAGCTTCTATCTGGACAAGTAGCATGTTCATTTTCTCATAAGTTAGTATATGATTTCCAATGACTCATTTTAGGTGCAGTTTAATTGCCTTCACATAGTACCCCATAGTCCACCAAAGTGCGGTGCTGAAGGAGGTATGAAATGCCAAGCAATTCCGTCAATTGCATGGGCATCAGTAACAGTTTCATCGTATTGAGATGATGAGCCGAGTTTCTTCATTTCAGTTAAAACACGGTGTGCTCCCTTGAAGTTCGTACCATTATCGCTGAAGAATTTGGTGCACTTGCCACGTCGAGCAACCAAACGTCGTAATGCGGCAAGAAAAGCTTCAGTTGATAAGTTGGAGACAAGTTCAATATGAATCGCTTTTGTGACGAAGCAAACAAACAAGACGATAAAACCCTCAATGAATTTAGGATTTCTGCCACGTGATAATCGAAGTGTTAATGGTCCAGCATAGTCACATCCAACGCGAGAAAATGGTTTGGAATATGTCACTCTTTCCCGTGGTAGTTGACCCATGGGTTGTTTTGAGGTTAACTTGCATTGGCAAAAGCAGGGAATGCAGTTAAAAACAACTCTCTGGACTAAATTGCGATAGCCGATGGTCCAAAACTCCTGCTTCAAAATAGTGAACAGTTGCTCACTGCCGACATGCAGATACTTCTGGTGAGCATGTTCCACAAGTAATTATATGGCGTGATGATTCCTTGGTAGTATTACAGGATGTTTTACCCCATATGGAAGGTTGAAGTGTTCTAAGCGCCCACCGACGCGAAGAAGTTGACACGAGTCTATTATCGGTGTAAATTTTAGTAAACTGCTTTTTGATGAAACTTCTTGACCGGAACTAAGTGCACGAATTTCCGAAGGAAATGACGTTGCTTGAACAAATCCGAGGCAAATGTTTTTTGCTTCAGTCAATTTACTTGTATTTAGTGTATTTTTGGTATGTGCACTCGTTTGGAGATATTGTATGAATCGTTTACAATAGGCAATTATGCAAATCACCTTTGTCCAGGATGAGATTCGTTCCAATAAGGTTGGAAGAAAATGTCCATCAAGAGATAAATGTCCTGAAACAATCGCATGTGTCTCAGGAGTGATTAATTCTTTTTTACCTTGATTTAATGAACAGTTTTCAGTGTTTCATAGTTCTATATCTTTCTTCAAGTATGTAGCAAGATCAAATTTTAGCCATGGTGGACCGTGCCACCAAAGTGATTGATCCAATAAGGCTGTTGGTAGAAGCCCTCTGGATGCACAATCAGCAGGATTCATTTGCGATGAGATGTGTCGCCAACACGATCGCGGCAGTGTGTCTAAGATCTCTGATGTGCGGTTAGCCATGAATGGCTTCAGTGAGCGTGGTTGAACCGATAGCCACGCCGGAACAATTTTAGAATCAGTCCACGCAAAAAACTCTGCATCATTTATCTGTAATGAAAGCTTTAATAATTCAAATAATCGACTGAGAAGTACCACTGCACATAGCTCAGGTTTTGCTATAGTAACTTGTTTCAAAGGTGCAACCCTTGTCCTTGTTGCCATTAACACGACATGATTTTCTTCTGTACCGACACTACGACAATATATTACCGCGGCGTAAGCCTTTTCCGAGGCATCACAAAATCCATGATATTCGCAATCATTAGAGTACAGTATTTTACGCACGATTCTTAAGCTATTTAAACGCGATAGTTGATTTCAAACATCAACAAACCGAGTGGAGATATCGCTTGGGACTTCGTCATCCCAGTCAACACTGCGTAGCCATAGTTCTTGAAATAGTAATTTCAAAACGATTGTTGTCGGTGCTAAGAATCCCAGTGGATCGAATATTCTCGACGTGTCTGACAGTATCTGACGTTTTAAACATTTTGTGTATTTGGACAATGGAACACTGAACATGAATTGATCGGGTCTATGATTCCAACGAAGTACCAATACCTTCGTTGAGTTTGTTTCAAAGTCTATAGGTGAAGATTCTAATATTTCACTTGGAAGTGTTGTAAGAAGGCTACAGCAATTCGAGCTCCACTTTCGTAGATTAAAGCCTCCTTTAGACAATAAAAGAATTAATTGTCTGCAAAGTTCGATGGTTTCTTCGACGGTATCAGCTCCTGACAGCACATCATCCACGTAAAAATCTTCTTCGATTACAGCAACAGCTTCAGGTAATTCGTTTTTGTAGTCAGTAGCAAGTTGCTTTAATGTTCGTATGGCAAGATATGGAGCAGCCGAATTTCCATACGTTACCGTTCGTATGCGATAATGTTGCAAAGGTTTACGAGGATCATCTCTCCACACGATTCTCTGGTAGTCCTGATGATGATCAGCAATCCAAATTTGCCTATACATCTTTTCGATGTCCGCTGAAAAGACATATTGATGCTTACAAAATCGTAGACAGATTGAAAATAGGCCTCTTCGAATTGATGGACCAATAAATAAGCAGTCGTTTAGTGAAACGCCAGACGAGGTGTTCGATGAACCATCAAAAACGACTCTAGTTTTGGTAGTGGTACTTTCTTGTTTAAAAACTGCATGATGAGGTAAGTAAAAACACTCTTCAGTAGGCTTCGTGACTCTTGAGAGTTTTGAGATCCCGCATGTCCTTCTACCCTCTCCCAGTCAAAAGTATGATTTCGACCAATTTCAATAAATCAACTACTAACCAACAAATTAAATGCTAAAAATTTGAAATTTTGTACGAGCACACTACAAGAAAAATAATATAAGACTGCATCAGAAATTTTACGAATCTCTTACCTCCTCTACCCCGTCCGATACAAATGTTTGGTTTCGTGAATGTAAAATACACCGAATTTTATTCCATTCAACTTCGTCTATAAAACTGACTTTCTATACAGAGAATATTGAACGTAATTGAAGCAATCAATTAAGAAAGTATTAACATCAACCCATCCTTACTATCACTCCTCCCCCCTCCCCTCTAAAAAACTCAAGCTTGCATAAACGAACAAAATATTTATGTACTGGAGCTGTTGATCGTTTTCGTAATTGAGTGTTAAATTGACAACAGGCCTGCCCTAGAACCCCATTTTACTTAGTTTTCCCCAACCATTATAACCTACATATTGATTTTCTAAGCATCCTTAACTTGTTCCAAAATAATAAATTTGCAACCGACTTGTTGGCAGTTTATTTCTATATAAGTATGTACATGTTACGCCGAATTCTTGAAAGTTTAATTTATAATTAACAACGTAAAAAAGTGACCACCGAGTTTTTTGATTGTATGAAAAATTCCGAGCAGCTGTGGATAATGGACTATGAAAAAGAAGTTATTGGATTTTAAAAGATGAGAAAAGTGAAAGTAAAAACATAATAGGACTACGATTGCGCGTAAATCGCAATCTTACGTTACTCTAGATGAAATAGATTTTTTTCTGATCCCAAGAAATTTTGTATGGGGAGTGTTAGAAGGGGTGATAGCATTGAACTAATTTTTTCCCCATCATGCTAAAGTAGCTATAAAAAATGTTTTATACAAAATGCTTACTCCAAAAATTGAATAGGAGCTGAGAAAATTAGTGTGCTAGATTTAGTTGAAATGTGCAGTTTGTATGGGAGGTGGTAGAAAGAGTGGGGGGATTTTATTGATTTTTTCAGAAATAACTAAGAATATTATAAAATTGACATCTCTTAAATTTAAGACTAGTAAAATTCATACTTTTGAAGAAAATAGATTTTTTGTGAAGTTGTGAAACTGTGTCATATTGTATGGGAGGGGGTAGAAGCAGTAAAGCTAATCAAATAATTTTCTCTGATCTTAGTGATAATGCTAAATAAGTATTTATTACAAAATGTGAGCTCGATAAATGTTATATGTTCTGAGAAAATCGGATTAGAGCATTTCATGAAAAAGTGTAGTTTGTATGGGATGGTTTGGAAGGAGAGGGAGGACGCAAATAATTTGTATACTGTATATTGAAATCATTATGAAAGTAATATATCCCGAAATTCAGACTAATAGCTTTTATACTTTTCGAGCAAATCCATTTATAGCCGAATTGGGAAATTGTGTCATTTTGTATGGGAGGGGGTAGAAGGGGTGGAGCTAATCGTCTAATTTTTTTTTACTCTTTCTAACAATTTTAAATAAATATTAAGTGCAGAATTTCAGCTTGCTAAATTTTATACGTACTGAGTAAATTGGCTTAGAGTAATTCATGACAAGTACAGTTTGTATGGGAGGTGGTAGAAGGAGGGGGAGGACACGCATAATTTTTATACGGTAGATTTATATTATCATAAAAGTAATATATTCCAAATTTCAGGCCAATAGCTTTTATACTTTTCTAGCAAATCCGTTTATTGTCAAATTGCGCATTTGTGTCATTTTGTATGGGAGGGGGTAGAAGGGGTGGAGCGATTTGGCCCGTTAACGAACTTGACCTTACTTTTTTGTCAAAAACGATGTGTACGAAATTTGAGCTTTCTAGCTCAACGCCTTCTCAAGCTAGAGAGCTAACAGACGGACGGACGGACATCCGGTTTTGAGATTTTTGAGTGATAATATTAATTTCTGTATTCATCATTTTTTTCTCCGAGCCTTATTTCTTGGCGTTACAAACCTTAGAGCAAACTTATAATACTCTCAGATTCCATCTAGAGTATAAACATAACAGAGTTATGATTGGGTATAAAGCCCAATTATAAGATACTCTAGATGAAATGAGAAAGAGTTTAATGTACCGGAAAATATGAAATCTCAAATTCTTTCAAATAGGGTATTGCAACCTCTGAATGGGAGGTGGTAGAAACAGAGAGAGGAGTTTTGTAATTTTTGTATATACAACGTGGCATGCAAAATGTTTCGTGCTGAATTTAAAATTTAAAGTTTTATTATTTTCAGAGAAATTGGACATAGTTTTCCTAAATTTGGGGTTTTGTATGGGAGGTGGTAGGGAAAGTAGAGGGTTTTATATAATTTTGAAACTGTTTATCAACATCCTTGTTTCCATGCATTGTTTCAACTTCAAAGTCGATAGCTCTCATATGTTCGAAAGAGAAAAAATTTTGTTGAAATTATAATATAAACATTTGTATGGGAGTGCAGCGAAGCTGATCATTTTGCTAGTATTTATTGCAATTATTAAGGGACGAATTCTGCCAAAATTTTGAGTTTGTATATTTTCTAGTTTTAAAAGAAATCAATATAATGTTTTTACCAAAATTATGCGCAGGTATGGGAGGGAGTAGAAGAGTATACGGATCAAAACAAAATCCTATGTCATTAATGATATTTCTATTATTATTCTTTCAACAAAATTTCAAGTCGATAGCTTTGACAGTTTCGAAGAAATATAATTTAATTGAAATTTCAAAATATCGTAAAATTTGTATGGGAGAGGTAGAAGGACTGAGGTAAAATTGATGATTTTTTTAAAACCGATTGCAATTATAATTAAATAAACACTGATAGAAATTTGTTCATTTATCTTTGCTAGTTTCAATGAAAATCGAATAAGTACATTTTTGAAAATTGTACATTTGTATGGGAGGGGGTAGAAGGAGTGAGGAGATCGGATCAATATTTTGTGCTGTTAATGACATTTGCATTAACTTCAACATTAACTAGTTTCGAAGAAAAATCAATTTCCTTAAATTTCGAAATTTCATGAAATTTGTATGGGTGGTAGAAGGAGTGGGGTGATGTAGCCTGTTCACGAACTTAAAGTTAGTTTTTCGCTAAAAATTACACACAAAAAATTTTAGCTCGATAGCTCAAAGCGTTCGAGAGTTATGTTGTAGACACACGGACAGACGGTCACTCGGAATCGAGGCCTTTGAACGACAACAAATATTTCTGTACCCTTAGCGGCTCTATGCGAGCATTATTTCTTAGTGTTACAAACGGTGAGGTAAACGCAATATACTTTCAGATTTCATCTAGAGTATAAGAAGTGCAAAAAACCGACAGTATTACCAGATCAAAAGTACATATAAATTTATGAGTCTAGATGAAATAACAAAAGTGGCACGAATAAAAGACAATAAAATTATGGCTACTACAATAAAACAAACTTTTTCGTGATTATAAACGATCTTCATGTTTCTTGTGGATACAAAGGTGAAAAGAAAACATATAAACAAGTGAGGGAGCATTATGGTAACATTCCAATGTCCATAATAAAACCTCACATTGAACAGTGTGGAAGATGTGCCGAAAAAATTAAAAAGAAGCCTCAAGAACGATTAGTTGTACGTCCTATTACAGTGACTCATTTAAGTGAGAGAAGTCAAGATGACCTAGCGGGCTTTTAAAGTTTTAGTAGATGAAAATTATAAATTCATTTTACATTATAAAGAAGATCTTACTAAATGCACCGACCCCCCGGTCTAAAGTGCACAAGGTGTTTAATGTGCAATGGATAAACACAAAAACTAAAAGTTTAGTAATGAAATTTTAAGGTAGAAACTGGAAAATTTGCGAAATATATTAAAAATTTTTTTTTAAAAGTATGAACTGGTTGAATACCTCCTAAACTTCTACCCCCTCCCATATAAAATAATTTTTTCGACCGTTTTTAAAAAATCAATTATCACCTAACTCTTAAAAGCTATCAATTTAAAATTTTCACAAAAACTTTGAAAAATAGTCGAAACGAAATCGCTTCAAAAGTTTTGAGATCGCATATGCACTTCTACCCCCTCCCATACAAAAGTATGATTTCGACCAATTTCAATAAATCAACTAATACAAGAGAAACAAAATAAAACTACATCACAAATTTTACGATTCCTTTACCTCCTCTACCCCTTCTCATACAAAGGTTTGGTTTCAATGTGAAATATTCCGAATTTTGTGAAAATTCTAGGCAACTTCGTCTACAAAATTCATATTCTATACACAGAATATTGGACGTAATTCAACCAATCAATTAAAAATTATTAGAATCCTCCCACCCTTACATAACATCCTTCCCCCTACCCTCATAAAAACCCAAACTTGCATAAACGCATGAAATATTGATTATGTATATGTACTGGAGATATAGATCGTATTCACAATTAAGTGTTAAATTGATAACAATCCTGCCATAAAGGGGGATCCACTTGTAAAACGGGGCCCCCACTTAGTCTTCCTTAACCACTCTAACATGAATTTTGACTTTCCATACATCCTCAATTTGTTCCACAAAAAATAATGTTACGCCCGACTTGTTGGCAGTTTATTTATACTCTTGTCGCTCAGAGTACAATAACAGCAAAGCATAGCACATAGGCCAATTTTGAAAATTCGATTTTATTACTGCAACAAATGTATGTTTTCGGGCGGAGCGTCCAATCCTCCATGCAACGCAACCATTGGCCATTGTGCTAAAATATAAATGGTATAAAGAAATAATGAAACAATGATGAGTTTCATTGTTATTGAAGAGATCAATACATAGTTAACTTTCCATATGGTGGCACTGCAAACCTGAATCCAGCCAACACTGGGTGATATATTTGTCCGTTAAATGAAGAAAACTCACATTATAAGCGGCATTCGATCCTCTGACACATTTTGGAGTGTGAAATGTATTTCAAATTTACAAAAGAAAAGAATATCAAAGGTACTGCAATATTCTTCGATTCAAAACAAACAAATAAATTACCAAGACTCTGTTCTACAAAAATTGAATCAGATCTTAAGAAAAGGCAAACACATATCACAAGTTACTACCCCGATAATTCCAGATAATCCTTTGATGTTAAACAAAATGCTTGACTTGTTCTTTTTTCGGTTTTCCTTCAGAATTTATCGGGAGTAAACTGCTTCTCCCTGGAGAGTTTTCCGGTAAAAAGAAAATATGTGGTTCTTCCTTTCCACTATACAAAGTCAAGTTTGACTTGATACTGAAAAATTTTCTACCTCAAAAACAATGCCGTAACCGCCGTAAACATTAAGACAGACAGGCTTAAAATATCAAGTATTTTCTATATATAGCTATAATGCGATCCCGTGCTGGATAACGGATGCGCATCCTGGGAATTTGAAACTGAAAAAAAAAGTTTACAGTATATCAAGGTGTGTAGAGATACACTCGTATCTACACCGCAATATCAG
Source organism: Chorisops tibialis (assembly GCA_963669355.1). NCBI lineage: Eukaryota > Metazoa > Arthropoda > Insecta > Diptera > Stratiomyidae > Chorisops > Chorisops tibialis. The sequence goes on along the minus strand of OY770263.1, from coordinate 160,019,554 downwards.
CCTGCCAATGTCAAGATTTGCAAAATTGTTTTGTTTTTCTTCGTAAAATTTCTTAGCAATTCCCTCTAGGAATCGGATCGGCTGAAATGTTAAAAACTGTATGGATGGGGAATTGTTAAAATGTGCAGGAATTAAAAATTTATGAGTGGCTTTAGTTTAGTCGAATCTATACATACATATAAATATAATTGTAGTGTATGTCTGTTATTTTTTTATAAATGACTATAAGTTAGTTTTTCGCTTTATTTTAGCAATAACTAAGCAGAACACACGTTTTTAAAATTCTTCTCTGTCTGTCTGTCTGTCCGGCTTTCACGCATAAACAGCTGAACCGATTATAATGAAACTTTCACAGTTTATTTGGTATGCGCCGAGATGTATTCTGCTTTTAGTTTTATTTCCCTACCCTCACGCCTTCTATCCCCTCCCATACAAAATGACTCATTTCAAAAATATATGTTAATCAAATTTTCTTCAAAACTATAAAAGCTATTAATTTAGAATTCAGAATATATTATTTCTATTACAAATTCAATCTTTAAGTATACAAATTATTTGAATATCCCCACTCCTTCCACCACCTCCCATACAAACTACACTTTTTCATGAAATACTCTTAACCAATTTTTTCAGTACGTATAACTTTCGTCAAGCTGAAATTCTGTTCCAAATCCTTAATTAGCATTATTTTTATAATCGGAGAAAAATTAACTGATTAGCTTCGCTCCTTCTACCCCCTCCCATGCAATGTGACACAATTCCACGACTTTACAAAAACTCGATTTTCTTGAAAAGTGGAAATGTTACTGATCTGAAATTTAAAGTATATCAATTGCATGATGATTTTAGTTGTTTCTCAAAAAATCACTAAGAACGCCCCACTTCTTCCACCACCTCCCATACAAACTGCACTTTTTCATGAAATACTCTAAACCAATTTTACTTTATTATTTTAATAATAAAGTGTTGTGATTGACTTGGAAAAAAAAAAAAATTTGCTACCCTGAAATTTTGTTTTTTCGCGTTTCATGACTAAGTTAGCCTAAAAATGCAAAAAAAAAATCCGTGTGTCTGTACGCCGTCCGCCGTACGCCGACGTGTACGCTCAGCGCGCATTAACTCCCAAACCGTTCAAGATAGAAAGTTCATTTTTGGGGGGATGTAGATAGTTGCGGATCTCAGGTGGACACCCAATTTGGAGGGTGTACGGGTTCAGGGGGAGGCGGGGGGAGCACTAAGACCGAAAAATACGAATTCAAATATCTCAACCATGGTTACAGCTAGGAAGCTAAAAATCAACATACATATAGAAAAGTTTGTGGGACAACTTTTAAAAATAATTTAATTTTTTTATCCATTGGGGTGCAAAAAGGGGGGGCTAAGAACCAATTGTCAGCTGAATTTTTTTTTCAAATGATTATATCTTCGAAATTACTTACCATAAAAAATTCATATTTTGAGACCATTAAGCTGGCATATAGATCTACTAGAATCAGTTTATATAAAAGCTAATTATTGTAAGGGGGAGGGTCAGGGGGGTGCAAGGAAAAACAGTTAAAACCCAATATCTCGGCTATTTATTAAGGTATGTAATTGAATTTCAGAACCTATATTACGCTATACTAAAGAAATACGGAAAAAATATAATATTTAGTTTGGGGAAATGGGGTGCATTTCAAATATAGTGCAATTTCCAAAATTTCAAACCATTATAATTCAAAATTGAGTGCAGATATCAAACTCAAATTATGTCAAATTATAGAACTAAATAGTTTTTAAATTTGGTAAAAATTTTGGGTCGGTAGGTGTAAGGGGAGGGAGGTGGTAACCAAAAATGTCGAAAATTTTAAGTGATTTTGTAAAGGCTCTGGTGAAAGATACAAAATTTAAGTTTTCCAGGTGGATACATCTATTTGTTGTACATACAGAAAAAATAATAAAAATTCCACAATTGTTATGCACCGACCCCCCTGGTCTACCGTGCACAAGGTATTTCATGTGCAATGAAAAAACAAAATAAACTGAATATTTTTGAATGAAATTTTACGGTAGAAACTTGAAAATTTGCGGAATGCATTTAAAAAAAATCCTTAAATTTACGAAATATTAACTGCTCGAGAACCCTTACAACTTCTACCCCCTCCCATACAAAATTATTTCGACCATTTTTAAGAAATCAATTATCACCTAACTATTAAAAGCTATCAATTTTAAATTTTGCACAAAAACTTACAAAAATAAGAGAAATGAAATTGCGTTAAAAGTTTTTAAATCGCGCTTGCCCTTCTACCCCCACCCATACAAAAGTATGATTTCGACCAATTTCAATAAATCATCTAATAACCAACAAATTAAAAGCTACGAACTGGAAATTTTGTACGAGCACCTTTCATGAGAAAAGAAAGAAAATTGCGTCACAAATTTTACTATTCCTCTACCTCCTCTACCCCCTCCCATACAAAATTATTTTTTCGAGTATTTTTAAGAAATCAGTTAAAAATTGATAGCTTTTAAAGAGTTAGCTGACTCTTAAAAAGCTATCAATTTCAAATTTTGCATAAAAACTTATAAAATTAATTGAAATGAAGTGGCTTTAAAAGTTTTGCAATTGCGCTTGCCCTACTATCCCGTCCCATGCAAAAGTATCATTTCGACCAATTTTATTGAATCAACTAATAATTAACAAATTAAAAGCTACAAAATTGAAATTGAAATTTTGTACGAGCACACTACAAGAGAAAGGAAATAAAATTGCGTAACAAATTTTACGATTCACCTGCCTCCGTTACCGCCTCCCATACAAATGTTTGGTTTCGTTAATGTAAAATACACAGAATCTTATGAAAATTCTATGCAACTTCGTCTATGAAACTGACATTCTACACAGAGAATATTGGACGTGATTCAAGCAATCAATTAAAAAATGATTAACTTCCACCCACTCTTACCATCACGCCTCACCACTCCCCTCGTAAAAACTCAAACTTGCATAAATAAACGAACGAATATTGATTATAAGTACTGGAGCCTTTGAACGTTTCCGCAAAGTGTTAAATTGACAATTGCTCTACCCAAGAACCCCTTTCACTTAGTCTTCCCTAACTACTCTAACATGCATATTGACTTTTCACGCATCTGCAACTTGTCCCAAGAATAATAAAGTTTCGCCCGACTTGTTGGCAATTTATTTTCAGTACGTATAACTTTAATCGGGCTAAAATTTTGTACAAAATCCCTAATTAGCATTATTATTAATACGGGGAAAAAATTAACCGATTAGCTTCACTTCTTCTACCCCCTCTCATACAATATGTCACAATATCAAATCCTTTCAAAACCTCGATTTTCTTGAAAGTATGAAAGTCACGGATATCAATTTCATTATGATTATTGTTCCCGCAAGGGGGTAGTTGTAGGATGAGGTTTTACCAATTCCTGCAACTATCTTTGGAGACTAGCGACTCCACGGACCTGAGCTAACTATCCCCCTGTGGGATGGGGGCTGTAGAATTCACCCAGAGCCAGTCCTGCTTGCCCTAAAAATGGTAAATGGACACTCACTGGATCATAGGCTTATCACCCGTGATCTTAAGACCTAAATTATACGAGAAACGGATACAGCGCCTCGGATATGGACTCATTCTACGGTAACGACTTTTGGCATTCAAAAACGGACTATGATTGGCTTCTGGAACGTTTGAACATTGAATGACGGCGGAAGAGCTGGGGTTACTCGGTCCTTGCACCGCCAATCAGTGATCGACCGTGAAATGGAGCACTATAACATCCAAATCATGGGCTTGAGCGAGGTCAGGTGGACAGGATCAGGAGAAGAACGAACACCTAGCGGAAACACTATTGTGTACATTGGCCCTGAAAGTGAAGCCAGAAATGGCGTGGCGTTCGTCCTGACGCCGAGAGCGAGAAACAGTCTCATTAGCTGGGAACCAATCTCGGATAGGATTATCGTCGTCAGGCTCAGGACCAGTGTCAGAAACGTCACAATTCTGCAGTGCTACGCACCAACTAATACCGCAACATCTGGTGACAAAGAGGAGTTTTATAGCCAACTGAGTGTCACCTTCGAACGTGTTCCAAGAGGTGATATTATTATCATTTCGGGAGATATGAACGCCCAGGTTGGATCAGACAACACTGGACGAGAACACGTCATGGGGAGGCATGGTGACCCTTGGGTTGACGCGTCACGACCTTGGATTAAGAGACTCGAAAACGGCGAATTATTTGTGGAGTTTTGTAGTACTCGGCAAATGGTCATCGGAGGGACCCTTTTTCCACACAAGAGTCATCATAAAACATCTTGGGTTTCCCCTGATGGTGTTACTCAGAACCAGATCGACCATTTGGCTATAAGTCGCCGATGGAGAAGATGTCTCCTCGATGTGCGAGCGAAACGTGGAGCTGACGTGGGGAGCGATCACCACTTGATGGTTACCTGCTTGAGATTACAGCAGCTATCCGACGACCACAAATTCTTCAAATGAAGCGCAATCTTAATCTGGACAAACTCAGAGATCCCAACAAAAAACGCGAATATACCACTATTCTACGCGAAAAGTCATCCACATTGATTGAATATGAAATGCGCACACTGGACGCCAATTGGGAGGCAGCCAGAAACACTTTTCTAACTAGTGCTGAAGAATCTGTGGGATATGTGCAAAGCGGTGAGAAACCCTGGATGTCGCAAGACATGAGACAAGGTTGGCAATAGGGAAAAAGTGAATTTGGCAAATCATCTCTCAACCCGATGTCAACCAACGAACGCCCGACCTGAGGCAGAACTGCCGCGATGGTCACATAGACGCGACAAGAGAAAGGCCATTGAAAATCTGGCAAACAAGGCAGAATCTGCGGCTTACCTTGGGGATATGGGTTCACTATTTAAAATCATGAAACAGTTGACGAACATGAATTTCACCGCCAACCACCTGGTGAGAGATGTCAACGGAACTCTCCTTAATATGAGTGAACACCAGTTGCGACGATGGAAGGAATACTTCTCTGATATTTTAAACATCTTGTCAGATTAAGATATTCCGGAAACAGAACAACTTCCAAACATCCAACCGCAACAATCCTCTATTAGGGACGATCCCCCAGATAAGGAAGAGATAGTTTCCGCCATTCGGTCAATGGCGGGAAGGAAAGCTCCAGGTATAGACGGACTACCAACCGAACTCCTCAAAGCGGACCCGGAAATAACAGCCGATATACTCCTCCCACTCTTCACTAAGGTGTGGAATGAAGGAAGATATCCGACTGAATGGAAGGAGGGCGTCATTATGAAAATTCTGAAGAAGGGCGACCTTCGGGATTGTCGCAATTGGCGTGGTATATGTCTACTTACTGCCATATCAAAAATTATGGCTAATGTAATTCTCAATAGGATTAGTGATGTCGTCGAGAGCACTCTCGAAGTTTATCAGGCTGGATTCCGTAAAGGGTTGTCTTGTACCGACCACACAAATACCTTACGGATAATATTAGAGCAGTCAGCCGAAATGGGTTCGCCATTACATCTCATGTTTGTGGACTTCGAGAAGGCTTTCGACAGCGTTAAGCGAGATTACACATGGAATGCTTTGCGTAGGAGGGGTATTCCAGATAAGGTGATAGCTATGATTAAAGAATCCAACAAAGATGCAAGGTGTCGCGTCTTGCATAGAGGAGAGCTGTCCGAGAGCTTCCCTGTGCGAACGGGTGTCAGACAAGGCTGCATATTATCACCAGTCCTGTTTCTGGTGGTAATAAATGACATCTTGAAAGCTGCACTGGAAGGTGGGGAAGGTAAAGGTCTTCAATGGAGACTATTTAACATCTTAAGTCACCTTGATTATGCTAATGACGTGTGTTTGCTTGCACATACCCGTTCGGACTTAGAGTCAAATGTTCGCTCGTTGCATTCTAAATGCAAAGAGGCGGGACTGAAAATAAATGTGCGTAAAACCAAGTACATGCACATGGGTTCGAACGCAAGCACACCGATTGTTCTTAATGGACAGGATGTGGAAGAGGTGCAAGATTTTTGCTATCTTAGAAGCATTGTCAGCATGGACGGCGGAGCCGAAAAGGATGTTGAGGCTCGACTAAATAAAGCTCGTCAGGCCTTCGGTATCCTTTCCCCTTTCTGGAGGTTAAGAGAGATCTCCCTTCGCACGAAGCTGCGAGTTTTTGACGCATGCGTCAAATCCGTGTTGTTATATGGTTGTACTACGTGGAAAGTGACCGTTCGACTTACCAAGAAACTACAGACTTTCGTAAACCAATGCCTCTGGCGCATTTTAGGAATATTCTGGCCAGAAGTAATCTCCAACGACGAACTTTGGAGTACAACTCGCCAGACTAAAATAGGTATTGGGATTCAACGGAGGAAGTGGCAGTGGATCGGTCATACTTTGAGGAAACCAGAGCGAAACATCGCAAAACAGGCTTTGGATTATAACCCTCAAGGAAGACATCGGGTTGGTCGACCATGTAACACATGCAAGCGAGCAGTTGAGCAGGAGGTCAGAGGAATAAACAAGTCCTGGCAACAGCTTAAAGCCGATGCTCAGGATCTCGCCTTGTGGAAGAGAGTTGTTTCTGTCCTATGCCCCTATAGGGAGTCTTAACAGGAATTTGATTGATTGATTGATTATGATTATTGTTGTTACTCGGAAAATCACCAAGAATCCCCCACTCCTTCTACCACCTCCCATAAAAATTTCACTAAATCCAATGCACTAAATTTCTCGGTATATATTCAATTCATGGATCTTAAATCTGGTACAAAACTTTTTTATAGCTACTCTAGCATGATGTGAAACAAATTAGTTCAGTGCTGTCACCCCTTCTACCATTCCCCATACAGAATTTCTTAACATCACAAAAATTTCAAACAGATTATGTATCTCACATAATAAATTACTAACTATATTCTCAAAAATTCCTTATTATTGCGATTCTTACGCGGACAAGGTAGCGGGCGATCACTAGTGAGGAATATAAGTGGAAGACTATTTACATTTGGATTTGGGTAAAAACAAGTAGTTTTATTTTTAGAAATGTTAAACATTTGGAAAAATCATCGAACCCCTTTAAGCCTTTTAGCACTTCTTCTTCTTCTTGACTCTATATCCCAAATTGGGTGCTGGTCTGATGACCATTCATCTTTTCTTCAATGGCTCTACAGCCTGAATCGGGATTTGGCCTACTTTTCTTCAGATTCTATAACATTTTATTTTGTTATTATGGATGGGTTCTTATCCCTTCGCACAACCCTCTATCTGCGAATTTCCATTTTCACAGATTGAGGTTGCCAAGATATAGCCGCACAAGCAGTGTGCCAGAATTATACGTCGACTGGGATTTGAACTCACGACCTTCGCATTGTAGATCAACACGCTACCCACTAGACCAAACCAAGGCAAAGAATTTTAGGTTTCTTAAATTTTCTATTTCTTATTGTGAAAGAGTTGTTAGACCTACGCATAATCATCCATCTCAGAATTATCTTTTTCACAGATTGAGCTGTCCCAGATATACCCTAGCACTCAGTGTGGAATTGTAGCTCAATTTGCTGCCCACTAGGCTACCCCCTAGCTTTTATCACCGCCTGCACGAAAGAAATATCAATCGGTTTTTACGAAAATGTAACAACTTTTTTTTATAACTTATGTGAAATCAAACGTTTGTATGGTAAGAAACCGTATTATTGGTTTTTCAAATAATACGATATAAAGCTTATGCACTGTGGAAACTCATTTACGGTTTTATTGAACCCTTAAAAGCCATCAACCAAAAAACTTGTATTAATGAAACTAATAAGAAGTGCAGCCCCTTCCATATAGAAGTTTATACACAAGGATATTTAGCCTTTTCTTTTACGAAATAAACTGCCAACAAGTCGGGCGAAACTTTATTATTCTTGGGACAAGTTGCGGATGTGTGGAAAGTCAATATGCAGGTTAGAGTGGTTAGGGAAGGCTAAGTGAAAGGGAGTTCTTGGGCAGGACTGTTGTCAATTTAACAATATTTCATTCATTTCTGCAAGTTTGGGTTCTTATGAGGGGAGGAGGAGGGGTAAGGGTGGGTGGATGTTAATAGCTTTTTAATTAATTGCTTGAATCGCGTCCAATATCCTCTGTATAGAATGTGTTTCATAGACGAAGTTGCATAGAATTTTCATAGGATTCGGTGCATTTTACATTCACGAAACCAAACATTTGTATGGGAAGGAGTAGAGGAGATAGAGGAATCGTAAAATTTGTGACGCAATTTTATTTCCTTTCTCTTGTAGTGTGCTTGTACAAAATTTCAAGTTCGTAGCTTTTAATTTGATGGTTATTAGTTGATTCAATGAAATAGGTAGAAATGATACTTTTGTATGGAAGGGGGTAGAAGGGCAGGCGCGATTTCAAAACTTTTAAAGGAATTTCATTTCAATTATTTTTATAAGTTTTTAGGCAAAATTTGAAATGGATAGCTCTTAAGAGTTTGATTTCTTAAAAATGCTCGAAAAAATAATTTTGTACGGGAGGGGATAGAAGAGGTAAGGGAATTGCAAAATTTGTGACGCAATTTTATTTCCTTTCTCTTGTAAGCTGCTCGTACAAAATTTCAAGTTCGTAGCTTTTAATTTGTTGGTTATTAGTTGATTTAATGAAATTGGTCGAAATCATACTTTTGTATGGGAGGGGGTAGAAGGGCAAGTGTGATTTTGAAACTTTTAAAATAATTTCTTTGCAAATATTTTTATAAGTTCTTATGCAAAATTTCAAATGGATAGCTTTTAATAGTTAGGTGATAATTAATTTCTTAAAAATGGTCGAAAAAATAATTTTGTATGGGAGGGGGTAGAAGTTTTGAAGGTATTCGACAAGTTAATATTTTATACTTTTAGAAATTTTTTTTAAATGTATTTCCCAAATTTTCAAGTTTCTACCCTAAAATTACATCCAAAAATTTTCAGTTTTCGTGTTTTTTTCGTTGCACATGAAACAGCTTGTGCCCATTAGACCGGGGTGGTCGGTTCATAACAATTGCGGATCAAATTATTATTTTTTTTCTATGTATATCAAATAGATGTATTCACATGCAAAATTTAAAGTTTCTATCTTTGAGCAAAGTCCTAAAAAATTCACTCAAAATTTTCGACATTTTTGCTTACCACCTCCCTCCCTTTACACCCTCTAACTTAAAATTTTTATCAAAATTATAAATTATGTAGTTCTATAATCTGACGAATTTTCAATTCGATATCTGCACTCAATTTTGAGATATAATGATTTCTAATTTTGAAAAGTGCACCATTTTTCAAATGCTCCCCATTTCACCCCACTAATATTATGACCAAATTTAATATTTTTTTTGTATTTCGCTAGTATAGCTTAGTATATGTTTTAAATTTCAATTACATAGCTTAAGAGATAGTTGAGATATTAATTCTTAAGTGTTTTTCCTTGCACCCCCCCTCCCGACCCTTCCCCTTACAATAATAAGCCTATTTTTAAGCTGATTCTGGTGGATCTATACGCCATCTTAATTGTTCCAAAATATGAATTTTTTATGGTAAGTAGTTTCGAAGATATAACCATTTCAAAAAAAAATTCGGCCGACAATTTGTTTTTAGTCTCCCCTTTTCGGACGCCAATGGATAAAAAAATTAAATTATTTTTGAAATATGTCCCACAGCTCTCTCTATACGTGTGCTGATTTTCATCTTTCTATCTGCATTCGTGGTGAAGATATTAGCAAGTGTATATTTCGACTTTTTCCATCCCCCCGCCTCCCCCTTCCACCCCACACTCCCCAAAATTTGGATAATGGAGCTCACTTACTAAGTTAATAACCCACCCAAAAATCAACATTCTACCTTTAACGGTCTTGGAGGTACGAGTCCATATGTACGGCGTACGGCGGGACGGATTTTTTTTTTTTGCTTTTTTAGGCTAATTTAGTCATGAAACGCGAAAAAATAAAATTTCAGGGTAGCAAATTTTTTTTTTTTTCTGTGTCGATCACAATACTTTATTATTAAAATAATAAAGTAAAATTAGTGTCGGTAACATTATAGAATGTTAAAATTCGAATTTTTCAATACTCTTCACAAGAATTCACATTTTTTTCTACTTTTAACATTTTAATTTACCTACTGTAAATGCGGTAAATGGGTTCTTTTATTTATTAGACTTTTTTCTCTTATATATTATTTACGCACGCAGCGAATCCTTAATTAATTTTGCAATTAACATAAAACAATGCAGCATGCACGAGTACAACAAATCCTGTATACCACACTCTTGGGAGAAATAGCTTATTTTTTATTCGCCCTCTTCGCAAGAGGAAAAAAAGCTCCTCGACAAAATAATCATTGAATTGAAGCAATGAACTTTACATTCCAGAGAATCTAACAAGGAGTTAAGTAAGCGCACGGAAACCGATCGCTTGAACAAAATTATACGAACCGTGAAATTCTTTGCTGGAAGCAATACATATCCTTACTGCTATACTCATACCACCATGACAGAAGGTCCTTTAGCATTATCCTCCACAACGTACCAAAACTTAACAATACCAAGAACAAATCCACAATACTCAATATAAGGTTCCAGAATTTTTTTTTTAAATAGAAAGTGTACCTTGGCGTAGGAACACTAGGAAAATGGTAGTTGTGAAAAACTTTTGTATTCTATACATGAGAAAAGGATCAGAGAGAGAACAAAAAAGATTTTTCTGCTTCTTTTATTTTGCTGAATAAACGGAAATTCAACGTTTTACTGGCGAATTCAATTGAAAATTTAAACCGCACACTCATATAATGCATGTGTTCGCGAAAAAGGATATTAAATTTCCTTCGAGAGAGAATGAGCATTTCAAAGGTTGAAAGAGGAGAAGGAGGAGGAATTCTGTTAGGTATTTACTTATATCCGTTTTTTTGTAGAAATATGGAAATGGCTCGAGCGGAGACAAAGCAACTGACTGTAAAGGGTTAAATGTATGGTAAATTATTGTTGATCTTATTAAAAAGTTGTTTGAAGTTGAACATTTGTGAACGTATGCGTCTGGCCATTGATTAATTTCGTGGGGAGATTGTTTGACTTTATCAGAGATTTAATTTGGTTGTGCGGGAATCTATACGAATGAGAATTTTAGATGGAATTAAAACGGAATATGCAAACCATTTGTAATTGCATTTTACAGATAGCTGCTATTTAATTTCGAGTATTTAAATGTTTTTTCCTTGTTTGATTTGAGATAATCACTATGGAAATGACGTTTCTACGTCTCTAATTTTAGGCTCAATTCAATTTTCGTATAAAACACCGATATGCTGTTTAAAGTATAATCACCGAAAGAGCCTATTGTTAACTACTGTTTCAAATTGATGCGAAAATTTCAAGCAATGAGATGCTATTTATATGTGCATATAAATAGCATCTCATTACTTGAAGGCTTGATCAAACCTTATAGTATTCTAATCGTGTATTGAGTTTAATTGTACGCTAAGAAATTTAAATCATTTTATAAAGGTCGCAGTCCATTGGGCTTAAGATTTTGTTTATACAAATTAAGAATTAATATATTATATATAAATATGTAAAAATTTTATATTAATAAATTATGTATATATATATAATATAAATATGGGTTCGATTCCCACTCTATACAATTTTTCTTAAGCACGAATTTTCATCCATAACATCTGAGAATATTTGTCAGTAGCAACGTTTCTGTTGTTCTTACTCTCCTTCCCATACCTTCCCAATCCCATTCCTTCCCTCCATGACATTGCACATAATCGCCTATAACACAGGTCATTCCGCAAAAAAAAAAAAAATAATCATTCCACGGTATATTTTTAGTTATTTGGATTCACCTACTCCTTGTACTACCTCCCAAACAAACAGCACTATTTTACATTATTATTTTAATAATAAAGTATTGCGATTGACACAAGAAAAAACAAAAAATTTGCTGCCCTGAAATTTTTTTTTTTCGCGTTTCATGACTAAATTAGCCTAAAAATGTAAAAAAAAACAGAACAGAATTATAATTGGGCGTAAAGCCCAATCATTTGATACTCTAGATGAGATGAAAATGACTTTAATTTACCGGTAAATATGTCATCTCAAATTCTTTCGAATAGTGAATAGAGACTTTTGCATGGGAGGTGGTAAAAGTAGAGGGGAAGGCTTGTATTTTTCGTATATGACACCGAACATGGCATGCAAAATGTAAAGTTTTTAGTTTTCATTATTTTTACAGAAATTGGACAGTTTTCCTGAAATTGGGGCTTTTGTATCGGAGGTGGCAGAGGGAGTGAAGCATTTAAGATAAATTTGAAACTGCTTATCATCATCCTTATCACCATGCTTTGATTCAATTTCAAAGTCGATAGCTCTCATTTATTCGAAGAAGAAATGCTTTTCTTGAATTTATAATACAGATATTTATATGGGAGGGGATAGAAGGAGTCAACTGGAGTTGATAATTTTTTCTAGCGTTTATTGAAATTATTAAAAAACAAATTCTGGCACAATTGTAAGTTTCTACTTTTTATAGTTTTAATGGAAATCGATATAATGCATTTAACAAAAATTATGCATTTGTATGGGAGGGGGTAGAAGGAGTATACGGATCAAAACAAATTTTTTTACGTTATTGATCTTTCTATTTGTATACTTTCTACAAAATATCAATTGATAGCTTTAAAAGTTTTGAAGAAAAATAATTTAATTTAAATTTACAAATTTCGTGAAATTTGTATGGGAGGGGGTAGAAGGAGTGAGGTGAAGTTGATAATTTTTTCAATACTGATTGCAATTATAATAAAACTAATTCTGGCAAAAATTCGTTTTTATAACTTTGCTAGTTTCGATGAAAATCGAAAAAATACATTTTTCAAAATTATGCAATTGTATGGGAGGGGGTAGAAGGAGGCACGGGATCGAATCAATATTCAGTCAATATTCATCTATATCGTAATACTTTGACCCAAATTTCAAGTCGATAGCTTAAAAAGTTTCAAAGAAAAATCTATTTCTGAAAATTTCGGAATTTCGCGAAATTTGTATGGGAGGGGGTAGAAGGCGGAGGGGGATATGGCCCGTTCACGAACTTAAAGTTACTTTTTAGCTAAAAATGACACACATAAATTTTTAGCATTATAGCTCAAAGCTTTCGAGAGTTATGCTGTAGACAGACGCACAGACGGACAGACAGCAACTCGGAGTCGAAGTATTTTAGCGACAACAAATATTTCTGTACCCTTAGCGGCTCTGTGCGAGCATTATTTCTTAGCGTTACAAACGGTAAGGCAAACACAATATACTCTCAGATTTCATCTAGAGTATAAAAATCCGTCCCGCCGTACGCCGTACATATGGACCCATATCTCCGAGACCGTTAAAGGTAGAATGTTCGTTTGTGAGTGGATTGTTGATTGGGTAAGTGAGTTCTATTTTCTAAATTTTCGGGGGTGTTAGGTGGAAGGGGGAGGCGGGCGAAGGGAAAAAGTCGAAAACTACACTTGCTAATATCTCCACCACAAATGCAGATAGAAAGTTGAAAATCAGTAAAGATATAGACAGGGTTGTGGGACAAACTTTAAAAATAATTTAATTTTTTTATCCATTGGCGTCGGAAAAGGGGAGGGGGGGCTAAAAACAAATTGTCGGCCGAATAGTTTTTTCAAATGATTATATCTTCGAAACTAATTATCGTAAAAAATCATATTTTGGGTCCATCAATATAGCAAATAGTTCCACCGGAATCAGCTTGGAAAGTGACTAATTATTTTAACGGGGAGGGTAAGAGGGGTGCAAAGAAAAGCATTCAAAAATTAATATCTCAACTATCTCTTAAGCTATGTAATTGAAACTTGAAGCGTATATTAAGCTGTACAAGAAAAATACAAAACAAATATAACATAATGAAATAATAGTAGTGGGGGGAAATGGGGAGCATTTCAAAACTGGCGCACTTTTCAAAATTACAATTCCTTGTACATATCACAAAAAAGAGTACAGATATCAAATCGAAAATTTGTCAGATTATAGAACTACATAATGGTTAATTTTGGTAAAAATTTTAAGTTGGGAAGTGTAAGGGGAGGGAGGTGATAAGCAAAAATGTCGAAAATTTTGAGTGATTCTTTTAGGGCTCTGGTGGAAGATACAAAGTTTAAATTTTGCATTTGGATACATCTATTTGATATACATAGAAAAATATTAATAACTTGATCCATAATTGTTATAAGCCGACCCCCCGGTCTAACATGCACAAGGTGTTTCATGTGCATTGAAAAAAACAGATAAACTGAAAATTTTTAAGTGAAATTTTAAGCTGGAAACTTGAAAATTTGCGAAATGAATTTAAAAAAAATACGAAATATTAACTGGTCGAAAACCTTTAAAAATTCTACCCCCTCCCATACAAAATTTTTTTTTCGAACATTTTTAAGAAATCAATTATCGCCTAACTATTAAAATCTATCAATTTCAAATTTTGCATAAAAACTTATAAAAATAATTTAAATGAAGTTGCTTTAAAAGTTTTGAAATCCCGCTTGCCATTCTACCCCCTCCCATACAAAACTATGATTTCGACTAATTTCATTAAATCAACTAATAACCAACAAACTAAAAGCTACGAACTTAAAATTTTGTACTAGCACCTTACAAGAGAAAAGAAATAAAACTGCATATCAAATTTTACGATTCCCCTACCTTTTCTACCCCCTCCCATACAAATGTTCGGTTTCGTGAATATAAAATACACCGAATTTTATGAAAATTCTATGCAACTTCGTCTATGAAACACATTCTCTACAGAGAATATTGGACGTGATTCAAGCAATGAATTAAAAAGCTATTAACATCCACCCACCCTTACTATTACCCCTCCTCCTCCGCTAATAAAAACCCAACCTTGCAGAAACGAATGAAATATTGTTAAATTGGCAACAGTCCTGCCCAAGAACTCCCTTTCACTTAGCCTTCCCTAACCACTCTAAGCTGCATATTGACTTTCCACTCATCCGCAACTTATCCCAAGAATAATAAAGTTTCGCCCGACTTGTTGGCAGTTTATTTTGAGATATAATGATTTGTAGTTTTGGAGTGCGCCATTTTTGAAATGCTCGCCATTTCCCCCACTACTATGTATTATGTCCACATGTTATATTTTTTTCATATTTTGCTAGTTAAGCTTAGTATACGTTTCAAGTTTCAATTACATAGTTTAAGAGACAGTCGTGATATTAATTTTTAAGTGTTTTTGTTTGCACCCGCCCTGACCCTCCCGCTTACAATAATTAGCCTCTTTCTAAGCTGATTCTAGTAGATCTATATACGAGCTTATTGGTCCCAAAATAAGAAATTTGTGTGATTAGTAATTTCGAAGATATAATCATTTGAAAAAAAAAAAAAAAAAAATTCGGCCGAGAGTTTGGTTTCAGCCCCCCCCCGCCCCCCCTTTTCGGATGCCAATGGATAAAAAAATTAAATTATTTTTAATTGTCCCATAATTCTTTTCATATCTCTGCTAATTTTCAGCTTACTATCTGCATTCGTATTGGAGATATTAACAAGTGAAGTTTTTGACTCTTTCCCTCTCCTTGCCGGCCCCTTCCACCTGACCCTCCCCAAAATTTAGATAATGAAGATCACTTATCCAGTCAACAATCCACCCAAAAAACATTATTCTTAGTCTTGGAGATATGAGTCCATATGTACGGCGTACGGCGGGACGGATTTTTTTTTTGCATTTTTAGGCTAATTTAGTCATGAAACGCGAAAAAAAAAAATTTCTGGGCAGCAAATTTATTATTTTGTGTCGATCACAATACTTTATTATTAGAATAATAAAGTAAAATGGTTGCTACGTCTAGGTAGCAGATTTTTATTAGCATATAATATAGTCGCTACGAGTGTTATTGATATCTCGAATTTCATAGAAGCAACGGAAAGGCATTAGCCCAAACGAACGATGATCAATTTGGAAGTGTATAATACGATTTACGGAGGAGAGTTTTAAAGCACTTAAAATTGGAGATATGACAGTAAAAGTCTTAGTAAGCGCACTTTAAAACTGATCAAACTTGAGATGCTTTACAATACACCCAACTCCTTTCCCATTTCTTATTTTTATCTTTTTCGTTATCATGGACAAATCATAATGACCTTAACATAATCTATATCTGGACAATTTCGCCAACTCATCAATTCTTTTAATGTACCCAGCGAAAAAAAAACAGCTAATTTTCAAACATACAAACGAGATAAATTCCGCTCAAAAACACGACCTACAGTCCATATCATTCGATTTATGTCCATTCACCTCCCACGACAACCAAAAACAATCCATAAACTATACCCCGATTTATGTACCACAAATATCTCCAATCGTCTATATATGTATGTACATACCCTGCAAAAATAGGAAAAACTTCTCAAAATGATTTATGGGTTGTAAACACAAGTCTAACAAAAATCGACATGAATCGATAGATTGCGAATATTTTCAGGGAAGAGAGAAGAATAGGATGGCCCGCATTAATTCCCCACCATCATCAACCATTGAATGAGTTATGAGTATTCGAAAAATTGTAGCGTTCACAGGATCAAGACAAAAAATAACAAAAATTGACCCACCCCAAAGTATACTGACACTATAACAGATCCAGTTTTGTGGAATCCAACAGAAAAAACTACCTTCCCAAAACTTAATCTGTCCCTTGAGGACGCTTAGTGGAAGCATTTTTGCTTGCTATATTCTTGCTTCTCATATATTATGGCGTGGGTAGTTTTTGCGTCTATTGCGGCGAATAACCCAAGGAACTATGCGAAAATTGGATGCATGTTTTCATAGCGGGGTGGCCGACAAAACAGAAGGAAACTTGAACAATTCCCGGCAATTATAGATAGCGAAAATTTTCATTTCATTGTTAGATTTCCAATGGTCCGAGAAATATGGCTGGTTCATATGGGCTAGTGGGGTTTTTTGGTTTCTACGGAATGGTTCGTATCTCGACTCTAATTTATACGTATCTTTGATTTAATTAAAACGTAATTTAAATTGTATGCGATGAGTTTTTCGCTGCCATTTGAAGATAATTAACATTTTCTAATTTAGAAATTAATTCTCAGATTTATAGAAATTTTTAATTATTATAATTCGAAAGCAGTTAGGGGTAAAGCATTCGATTTATTTCTATATTATGCATTTTCGAATATAGTTTGAACGTGTGTTCTATGAAAAATGGAGATTTGCAATGATTCAGATTTTAGGACTCTTTTGAATAAATCGTATTTTTGAGGTAAATTTAATTCGGGTCAAATTGTGCTAGCCATTTTACTGACTTTATTTGTGTGACCATTTCTTAATTTCTAGTCATATTTAGTTATTATTAAACCATTTTGTTACTAATTAATTCATTTTTACCGAAAACAATCGGCCATAGCAATGCCGCCATTACTCATTATCAGGTAACTAATTCTTCTGAATAGACACTGAAATAAAAAATATCCGGAAGAAACCTCCCTCCGTATTAGAATGCTCGCTTAGCTATTTCGAATTTGTAGAATGTTGACTGTACCGTTAAATTTCATAATTTATTCTTTAAGCACAGCGTATGAATATTGGATGCACTGTTCTGTATCTCCAAACAATTGGAAGATTAAGTATGGTGAAGATTCCTAACCTCCTATATTAATTTACGCGACTTTTTTCTTTTATTAACATGCTATTAAAATGTTGTTACATGTCAGCCCTAGTCGCTCATTGCATGATCGCAATCTTCCACTATTCTCAATAACAACAATTCTGAACACACACACGTACACATGTTACTCAACAACTCGGAGTAAGCTGACAGTCAGGAGCAACAGTCAGAAACACATAGTCGTATGGGTATCGACTAAGCCAGGAACACATTGACGAATGAAGGACTATAGACGACGGTCACTGAGGAGTCGCTATGGGCAGCGACAGTGTGGAAGACGGTCGCTATGAACGGCGACAATGTGGACGACGTTATAGAAAACGGTCGCTATGGGCGGCGACGGTGTGGACAACGTTATAGACGACGGTTGCTGAGGAGTCACTATGAATGGTGACTGTGTAGACGACAATATGGGCGAAGGTTGGTTATGCTGAGAATAAAATGAGTGAGTGTTCGCAAAAAAAAGCAGTTGAGATCGAACAGTCGAAGTTTTGGAAAGCGAAAGAGGTGACGTTCGAAAGCGAAAGAGCCGGAAAAAGAAAAGCGGTATATTGAACGAAAAGTAAAGTTTATGGTGATTTTAAATCAATAGCGACTTGTTTTATTTTTACTTGAAGTCCAGCGATCCCTTGCACACTTCAATATTTATACATTAGTTTTTCAATGTCCTTTCGAATTATTTTTAATAAAAAACCACAAGATGGCACCAACATCCAGACCCACTGTTTCAACTTTGTGTTTCATAACTTTTACAACCTCCTATGCTCCTATTTGTGAACCAGTAATGGATACTGTTAATGTAAACATCAACAAAGATCTGAATACTAAATGTTTGCAAGGAACGCATATTAAAATGATGAGTGATAATGTTTCAAGCTTTGAATCAACTGGTAAATTGTGACTCAGATCAACTTTCAGGTAAATATTATTTTTCTTTACTTTCGATAGGCAGGAAGTGAATTGGATTACTGTATAAATTTTTTTTTTAGATGAAGACGAGTCCCTTCGAGGCACTGAAGACCCTAGTGGAAATGTCGATACACCAGAAAATAAAGACTCTGCAAGGAAGAGAAAAAGAAACGACTTAGGCTTAGAGGCAAAGTTTATGAGCACAAGCACTGAAATATGGGATCGGCGAGTGGAGCAAATGTTAAGGTTGTAGAAAGAAAAACATGAAAAATAAAAAATTTTTGTCAAGATTTTCCGGAAGAATGAAGAACTTTTTAATTATTTTATAATTTATAATTTTTAATAATTTTTGGGATGTTCTTTCATGGGATGAAAGAAAAAGTTTAGTTGCTTCCTTGGTTGACTGCAGATCATACGTCGATCCGGAATTGAACTCACGACCCCCGCATTGTAGACCAACATGTTACCCGCTAATCTAGAGCCTAGCTCAGTCAAATAATTGAAAGCTTTAAATTTTTATTTTTGAATAATCCGCTCGTACTAGGTCACGCCTCTTAGGACTTTAAGCTTCATTTGTCTACTCATATGCGGAGATTATGCCCGTAGCATCCTCTGCTTCTTCTTCTGCGTCGCTGCCTGCCTTCCACACAAACTTAACTCAAGAAAAGCATTGCTACTTTGAACATATGAGAGCTAACGTTTTTAACATTGGCACAAAGGATGTTAAGTAGTTTCAAAATTATCTCCAACCTTCCATTTTTTCTGCCACCTATACAACTGCCCCAATTTCAGAAAAACAATGTCCTAATTAGACACGAAACATTTCATATTCAAACATAACAGAACTACGATTGCGGGAAGACTCCAATCATGTGATACTTTAGTTGAAGTTTAATTGAAGGTTCAGTGATGATTTTCCTAAAATATCTATATATTATATCTATCGTGCTTATATATACTTTATTTCTAATTTGAGCAGTATTGTATTGCATTTTTTTAAACATGTATTGCCAAATTATGATTTTTGTATGGGTGGTGACGGAAGGGGTGGAGGGATTTCGACAATTTCTTCGGTGATAGCTAAGATCGGTATAGAAATAATACGATATAATTTAGATCATTCACCTCTATGCTTTTCAAGAAAATCGGCATAGCATAGAGTTGTGCAATAGTACACATTTCTAAGAGGGGGATTGAGGAAGTGTATGGGAGGTGATTGAGGGAGTGGCGATATCGAACTTATTTTTCCTTATCTCAGTACAGTCTCACTTTCATAAGTACAGAACAAATTGGTTGATTGAATTTCGTGAAATGGTGCAGCTTGCATTAGAGGGTAGAAGTAGTAGCAGGATTTCAAATATTTTAATAAAATTAAATAAAGTCACTCAAAATTTCAAAGCACTAGCTTTGATATATCTGAAGAAAATCGACATATTTTAATATTGAACTTCACACAATCTAGAAGGTTGCCCCAGATCTTTCCAATGATGCCCTCCATTCAGCCGGATATCATCCTACATTCCTCACCCCAATAAATAATGGAAGAAAAATATCTGTTGCTAGTTAGTTCCATGTCTGCTTTAAAAAGTTTATTTGGTATTTTCGGGCTTTCTTTCTAAATTTAGTACACACCGGTTTTTAAATATCATGAAACAGTGGAAGGAGTGGGAAGATTCGGATAATTTGTATTCGTGACATTAGTATTATTAGGAAAACATTACATTCCAAATTTTCGGTTAATAGCACCAGTACTTTGGCGAAAAGATATGTTAACTGGCGAAAATATAATATTTTGTGGAGGAGATGGTAGAATTGGTGGAGAGATTTGGTCCATGCGTGTACTTGGCCTTACTTCGACCTTTATTTTTTGTTATTTTTATTTGTATGTATTGTACTCTCAGATTTCATCGAAGTTATTCATTATTTCGATTGTATCCTATATTTCCAAGCAGGGTTGTCTCTGAAAAATTTTAGAACCTGCATAGAAAAGGACCTCTTAATGCCAATTAATAAATAATATTCTTATTGGTATCATTATTTCAAAAAATATCGTGCTACTGTGCTTTATTGCTTGAAGGAAAAAATTCATAGGTAGAGGGTTGTGCAATGGTCTAACAACCCTTCCACAATAAGTAATGAAAAAATATGAACTTGAACGTCAGGAGGCCAAGGCCCGATTCGGGCTGTAGTGCCATTGTAGAAGGAGAAGAAGTGCTTTGTTGCTTTTCGTCCCAGGTCTAATCATGAGGGCTAATGAAATACCGTGCATGTCGTTGGATTTAAACCTTTCTCCAAGACATATTTCGTGGCATTACAAACGTTGCAATAAACCCTAAATACTCCAAGAATCTATGTTTAGAAGAATATATAATTTATCAAAATTACCCACCACCAGATTCTTTGAAACCTGTCTTTTCAACAATTATAGAAATTAGCAATCCCAACAATATCTTATCTTGCTACAAGCAAAATATTTAAATGAAACAATTAATTTAATTCCAGACTGAAATACATAATACCCTACCTTATATGTTCGTCAGGTGTGGACCAACTAATACCACTCATACTATGAAATAGTAAACGATGAGTGAATGACGAGGCTAATGAATTATTCAATGGATTATCGTCTTTTGCATGAATTAATTGAAAGTACTTGTCACGGTATTCGTCGACATCGAGAACTAGTCGCTTAATCGGGTTGAAAATTGCATTGTAGAATTAAACAAGGTAGCAAGCAGCTGTGTCTACCTAAAATTGATGTTGAGATTAAAAGCTTTACAAAATTTCAATTTCCTGTATTATTTGCACATTCTAGATGAATTCTGAGAATATTACATATATGTACATATGTAAGTTTGCTCTGAGAAAAAATGAATGACACAGAAGTTAATAATATCATTCAAAAATCACAAAACCGGAAATTTGTCCGTTCGTGCATTCTCTAGATTGAGAACGTGTTGAGCTAGAAAGTTAAAATTTTGAATGAGCCATTTTCGGTGAAAAATTAAGGTCAAGTTCATGAACTGGCCAAATCGCTTCAAACCTTCTACCTCTTTCTATGCAAATTGACTTATTTTCAGAAATTTACAATAATCAAATTCTTGGAAACTATTAGAAGTATGAATGGAAAGCGGACGTTTTTTTCAAAATGTAAGCCATTATTGTGTGAAAATGGTTACGTAATTGTTGTTCAATGTATTGTCCATCACTAGCCATATTTTTTCTCATCTTTCTGTTAACATTCCGGATTCCGTGTCGAAAAAACTGCTTTTCTTTTGAGTCGATAGATAGATAACGTTTATTAGCTTTCTCAGCTATTAATAATTATAAATAAACTGCCAACAAGTCGGGCGAAACTTTATTATTCTTGGGACAAGTTGCGGATGAGTGGAAAGTCAATATGCAGGTTAGAGTGGTTAGAGAAGGCTAAGTGAAAGGGAGCTCTTGGGCAGGGCTGTTGTCAATTTAACAATATTTAATTCGTATTTGCAAGTTTGGGTTCTTATGAGGGGGGGGAGGAGGGGTAATAGTAAGGGTGGGTGGATGTTATTAGCTTTTTAATTAATTGCTTAAATCACGTCCAATATTCTCTGTATAGAATGTGTTTCATAGACGAAGTTACATAAAATTTTCATAAAATTGGATGTATTTTTCATTTACGAAACCGAACTTTTGGATGGGAGGGGGTAGAGAAGGTAGGGGAATCGTAAAATTTGATATGTAGTTTTATTTCGTTTCTCTTGTAAGGTGCTTGTATAAAATTTCAAGTTCGTAGCTTTTAGATTGTTGGTTATTAGTTGATTTAATGAAATTGATCGAAATCATACTTTTGTATGGGAAGGGGTAGAAAAGCAAACGTGATTTCAAAACTTTTAACGTATTTCAATTATTTTTGTAAGTTCTTACGCAAAATTTCAAATTGATAGCTTTTAATAGTTAGGAGATAATTGATTTCTTAAAAATGGTCGAAAAAATAATTTTGTATGAGAGGGGGTAGAAGTCTTAAAGGTTTTCGACCAGTTAATATTTCGTATACTTAGGCATTTTTTTTAAATGCATTTCGCAAATTTTCAAGTTTCTACCTTAAAATTTCACTCAAAAATTTTCAGTTTATGTGTTTTTTTCAATGCACATGAAACACCTTGTGCACGTTAGACCGGGGGGTCGGTTTGTAACAATCATGGATCAAGTTATTATTATTTTTTATAAACATCAAATAGACGTATCCACATGCAAAATTTAAACTTTGTTTCTTTCACCAGAGCCCTAAAAAAATTACTCAAAATTTTCGACATTTTTGCTTATCACCTCCCTCCCCTTACACCTTCCAACTTAAAATTTTTACGAAAATTAAACATTATATAGTTCTATAATCTGACAAATTTTCCATTTGATATCTGTACTCTTTTTTGAGATATAAGGATTTGTAATTTTGAAAAGCGCGCCATTTTTGAAATGCTCTCCATTTCCCCCCACTACCATTATTTCAAGATGTTATTTTTTTTGTATTTTCCTAGTATAGCTTAATATACGTCTTAAATTTCAATTACAAAGCTTAAGAGATAGTTGAGATATTCATTTTTAAGTGTTTTTTTTGCACCCCCTTTGACCCTCCCCCTTACAATAATTAGCCATTTTCTAAGCTGATTCCGATGTGACCTTGATGGTTCCAAAATATGAATTTTTTATAATAGTAATTTCGAAGATATAATCATTTGAAAAAACAATTCGGCCGACAATTTGTTTTCAGCCCCCCCTTTTCGGACGCCAATGGATAAAAAAATTTAATTATTTTTAAAAGTTGTCCCACAAAGCCCTCTATATGTATGTTCGTTTTTAGCTTCGTAGCTATAACCATGGTTGAGATATTTGAATTCGTATTTTTTGGTTTGAGCGCTCCCCCCGCCTCCCCCTGAACTCGTACACCCCCCCGAAATGGGTATCCGCATGAGATCCGCAACTATCTACAATCCCTCTAAAAATGAACTTTCTATCTTGAAGGGTTTGGGAGTTAATGTGCGCTGAGCGTACACACCGGCGTACGGCTGAATAATAAAGTAAAATTTGCTTAAAATTATTCTTACTTTCTAGTTTCCATCGTTTATCTCCTACTTATCATAATGATCAATTTTACTTTATTTATTTTCAAATTTTCATAACAAACATTCACATTTATACAATACTTAGCTTATACAATCTAACTAATAATAACTTAATTCTACAACTTATATTTTTAACATATGTTCTCAATTTCTGTTTAAAACTATTTATATTTTCAGCATTTCTAACATCTAGGGGAAGCTCATTATACATTTGAAAGCCCTCATAACATATATCTTTTTGGGATGTATTACTCGATCTAAATTCACATATCGACCAAATTTTTGGCTTCTCCGGAAGGACGAAGGTGCTGTTCAGCCAGCCATGCGTCATTGATCGAAATAGGTGATAGTCGGCAGGAACAATGTCCGGAGAATACAACGGGTGGGGTAGGACGCCACATTTTAGTACTTACAGGTAGGTTTTCACAACCTGAAGTACATGTGACCGAGCGTGGTCATGCAGCAAAATCAATTTTTAGTGTATCTCCACGTACTGCAGCCGTTTCTCCTTCGATTGATTCTTGACATATGTTGTTTTTGGGTACAAGCCCCTTTGATGGTTTGTTTTACCGTTTCGAGACACTCCTTGCCTTCGACGCCGAAATACCCCAATTTGTTCCGGTGAAGCAGCAGCCTCACCATAAGTTTCTACAATTATTCGACGCGCCTCAGTCGCAGATCTTTTTGCACGCAAATAGTAAAAGTTCTCACAAAATTTCCCGTGCTCAAATCTCGATATGTTCGCGCACAAAAAAAGTATATCACGCCGTTCACAAATCTAATGATGTTTAGATTTATTCCTAAAAAAAGTCCTCCTCCCTTGCAAAGTGCACAATTTCACTAAATCTAATACACTAATTTTTTCAGTACCTATTTAATTTTTGAAGCTTAAGTGTTGTATAAAATATTT
This sequence comes from Chorisops tibialis, assembly GCA_963669355.1. Classification (NCBI taxonomy): domain Eukaryota; kingdom Metazoa; phylum Arthropoda; class Insecta; order Diptera; family Stratiomyidae; genus Chorisops; species Chorisops tibialis. Next base: position 159,994,905 of record OY770263.1, on the reverse strand, counting down.
TTATAGCTAGCTACTTTGATGCTGTCACCCCTTCTACAACTTCCTACACAAAATTTTTTAAGATCACAAAATTTTATATTTTTTTTAATAATAATAATAATAATTTATTCATCAAAAAATTGATTACTACATTTAACAACAGTTATAATAATATAAATTAATAATATAATTAATTAATAACAATTAAACAGAATTAGGTACACAGAAATTTAAACTTTATACAAAATCAAACATTATGAACATCAAGAAAGCTGACTTTTTACTTGTGGGACACTTATGTGAAAATCCAATTGCGAGAAGAAGTTATTGAAATCTCTTAACATGAATGAAACTGGTTCATAAAACCCGTAGTTTGTGCGATGCTGCGGAATTCTACAAAGCTCATAATTTCGTAAAGGGCGATATGGAACATTGAAATTAATCATAGACAACAATTTGTCAGAGTCAATTATACCTGTAATTACTTTAAAACCAAAAACAACTCTGGCATGTATACGCCATTTCTCAAGGGAATCCATAGACAGCAGATTTAAACGATCAACATATGGCGGTAACCTGAGTGGATCGGACCAGGGAAGGCCCTGAAGGACAAACCTTAAGAACCGACGCTGAACTGCTTCGATCCTATCTATGTGAATGGAATAAAATGGTGATCAGATAGGACTAGCATATTCTAGGATAGATCGGACAAATGCACAATACAACATTTTCGTTGTAAAGAAATCATTGAATTCTTTCGATTGTCTCCCAACAAAACCGAGGATAGCGTTCGCTTTACCAGCAATGTGATTCACGTGATCATCAAAGGTAAAATTACAGTTGAATAGTACGCCCAAATCACGTACTTTGTCAGAACGAAGTAAAGAGCATCCATCTACAACATAGTCAAAATTCATTGATATTCTCTTCTTAGAATACGAAACAGCAGTGCACTTATTAATGTTGAGATGTAAATTGTTAAGTAAGCACCAGTCATGAAAACGCAAGATATCACTTTGCAATAATAGACAATCATTGCTGCTGGAGATAATCTTAAAGATTTTCGCATCATCGGCATAGAGAAGAATGTTCGAGTTAGAGATAAACGAACTCACGTCATTAATAAAGAGAAGGAATAGAAGTGGACCCAGATGGCTACCTTGCGGAACGCCAGAAGTATTATATATTTCAGAAGATAAGGCTCCACGAAAGTATACTTTCTGAATGCGATCACTAAGATAAGACTTAATCCAAAGGACGAAAATATCAGGAAAACCAAGCAGGCGGAGTTTATGCACAAGAATGTTATGGTCAATTTTGTCAAAGGCTTTACTGAAGTCAGTGTATATGCAATCGACCTGCTGCCCGTTTTCGATAGCAGAAAGACAGAAGTTCGAAAATTCCATAAGATTAGTTACAGTAGATCTGCCTTTGACAAAGCCATGCTGGAATGATCCAATAATCGACTTGGAATGGAAATACATTACATCACACACAATGGATTCAAATAGCTTAGCAACACATGGAAGATTCGCTATAGGCCTATAATTAGTTACATTGTCTCTTTTACCAGACTTAAGTAAGGGCATTATAGTTGAGTATTTCCATGACATAGGAAAAACTCCACTACGAAGCGATGTATTAAAAAGATACCCAAGGATAGGTAAAAGGGATAAATTGCACTTTTTAATCACAGAAGAAGGAACACCATCTGGTCCTCTGGAGAAATTAATAGCAAGTTTATCAATGTATTTCAAAATAGTGGAGTCGTCAATGAAAAGATCTTTAGGAACCAAGGACGAAGAAGGAAACTTTGACATGTATTCAAAGTTACCAACGGATGTTAGCGGCGTACTGCAATTGAAGGCGGTGCGGAAATGGTTGGAAAATAAGTTGCTAATTGTAGTAGGATCAGCACTGACTACATCATTAAAAAACATACTGGAAGGATAACCATCAGAGTTTTTCTTAGAGTTGACAAAATTCCAGAATTGTTTCGGTTTATCTTTAAAAGAGTTTTTAACAGTAAAAAGGTATTGGTTATATGCAGCTCGAGACTGACTTATAAAACAATTACATAGGTTTATGTAAATTATGTAGTCCGTATCACTCCTTGAGAGCGAGTAAGTTTTCCAAGCTTTCGTTTTCCGATTTTTCAAATTGATTAAATCATCGTCAAACCAGGGAAACCTCCTAGTAGGTTTCGAACAAACTACAGGGACACAACGCAGAAAGCAGCCATTTAAAATCGTGTAAAAGTTAGAAGTGGCTTTGTCAGCATCAGATTCATTCAACACATTTCATCTAGAATATTCTATGATTGGACTTTACGCGCAATCGTTCTCCTGTTGTGTTTTATTTTTACACTCTAGATGAAATCTGATAGTATTATAAGTTTGCCACAAAGTTTGTAATGTTAAGAAATAGGGCTCGGAGAAAAAATTAAATGAAACAGGAGATTATCACTCAAAAATCTCAAATCTGGATGTCCGTCCGTCCGTCTGTCAGACCGTGTCCTCTCTAGTTTGTTAACGCGTTGAGCTGGAAAGTTCATATTTTTTAAAAGTAGTTTTTGACCAAAAAGTAAGGCCTATTTCGAAAACGCACCAAAATGCTCTACCCCTTCTACCCTCTTCCATAAAAAATGACTCAGTTTCGGAATTTCAAAATTAAAGAATTTTTTAAAAAAGTATGAAAGCTATATATCTTGAAATCTAGAGCATATTATTTTTATCATTAATCCACAGTATAAAAATTATTAGAATCGCCTTCTACCACCTCCCATATGAACTGCACTTTTTGTTGAAATACTTTAAACTAATTTACTCAGTACGTATACAATTTATCAAGCAAATATGCACTAAACATTTATTTAGAATTATTAGTAAGATCAAAAAAATTAACTGATAACTTCACTCCTTCTACCCCCTCCCATTCAAAGTGGCACATTTTCAGAACTTTACTTAATATCGATTTTCTTGAGAAGTATGAAAATCATTGGTCTGAAATTTGAGAAATGTCAATTGCATAATCTTCATAGTTATTACTGAAAACCCCCTGCTAAGCCTATCAAATTGTTGAATAGTAAATTTTGTATAAAACATTTTGATAACAACTCTGTCATGATTATTAGTTAGAAATTAGTTCAATGTCGTGACCCCTTCTACCCTCCCCCCATGCGAAATTTCTTAACATGAAAAAATTTCTCTTTCATCTAGAGTACGCATGATAAGGCTTCACGCCCAATCGCAGTCCTGTTATATTTATTTTTATTACTGATTTGATAGGATAGGTAAGCATTTTCTTATTCCATCAGAAGTTATATATGTATATATATTTTTTTTTTATTTATTTTTTTTTCATTATTTATTGTGGATGGGTTGTTAGCCCTTCCCACAACCTTTAACCTTCGAATTTTTCATTTTCGTAGATTGAGGTAACCAAGGAATATCCAAGCAAGTAGTATGCAGGAATTATATTACGTCGACCGGGATTTGAACTCACGACCTTCGCATTGTAAGCCCAATACGCTACCTACTAGGTTACACCCATATATATTTATATATACGGTTAAAAGATCTGACTCCCATGAAACCAAAATCAATTTCCTTCCACTTAAACTAAAATCCAGATTAACTTAACCATATATTACGAAACTAAACTCTGTTGTTTTCTTTTTTTCCCCAGGCGAAATAGAGTAATGTATTTCAATCTAAGAAACTATTAACACCCTTGCCATAAAGACTTAAACGAAATTGTGAAACTGAACTCATGTTATGAATTTTCACGCGAAATAGCAATTAATTTGTTGCTGCGTCAGCTATTACGACGCAGACATACGCTATCAGTAATCTCTTCTCTTTTCCCTAAAATTAATGTGTTATGCTTGGCAAGTAGATTATCATTTGAACTTAAAAGCACTATAATATCCTGCCGGTTTGGTTTTAACATGCAGACACATGCATATACATAAATTGGTGTATGTATATTTTAATGAAAACGCAGGAAAATGTGAATTTTAGATTTTTAGGAAAGTCAATTAAATCATGATGAAAAGGTTTGACGGTGATAATGAAAGTCAGTAAATTGATAGCTGGTTACTATGTTTCGAGAGCGCACTGGAAAATTCCTTACCTCTTAAGGAGATGGCGAGGAAATGCTTAATATTTTTTAATGTTGCTTAATTCAATCCTTCATTTGCTTACCTGTGACCAATACATTGGTTTGTATTGGTCCACCAAAGTGAACGTTGGGACTCTTTTCTGTCGAATACAACAGTTTCTTGATCTGAATGAAGAGAACAAACAATTAAGCAATAACAATTAATATTTTCAATTGTGTAGAGCATCTGCTCTGGATGAAGTCTTGAATATAACTGCTAAGTCAGAGCAGAACTCTTCAGGAATAAGCTCGGCTTGCAACCGCTTGAGTCAGCAATAATTCTTATCGGGGTGTATACACAAGAGTTGTGGGATTTGTTTCCAAGACCCAATCACAGAATGTACGGCGATGCTGGTGGTCCGTCGGCTGCAGTTCTTGTGTCAATTGAATCTAGTATGCATGCAGAGCCAAATCCTTTGTCAATATTTGCTGCAGTATGGCCATGAAGTGGTCGAGTTCTTGAATTGTTTTCAACACTATCCTCCACTTCGGTCGAACGACCAGGTGAAATCGTTTCGGCGTCTTCCCATCTTGTATCAAGCCAAGCTCTTTGCATTTTTTAGTAGGTTGCGCACACACGTCTCAGAAAGCACATGATTGCGATCAAAATTTCCCCGAATTTCGCGCAACGTAATCGCGATTGAGCACGAACTTTCGCAATAAAATTCGACGACTGTGTAGCGTTCCATGGTAAATTTCCCGCGCTTATAGATGACAAATGTCAACATTTGGCAACTGTCAAGCGATCAGCTGTTAATTAGTAGGCTTTTATAACTCTAAATCTCCTGATTACCCTCCTGACCCAAAGTATACAAAAGAGAGTTTACGCACGTTTGCTAATTGAAAATCGCTTACATTATCAAAACCAACGAATAATATTGATATTATTAAAAACACAAAAGCTAGGGTGTAGCCTAGTGGGTAGCATGTTGGCTTACAAAGCGAAGGTTGTGAGTTTGAATCCCGGTCGACGTAATATAATTCCTGCACATTACCTGCATGAATATACCGTGGTTACCTCAATCTACGAAAATGAAAAATTTTTAGATAGAGGGTTGTGCGAAGTGCTAACAACGTATCCACAGTAGTCCACGGCGGTTTTTAAAATGCAAAAAAATATGTAACAAAAAGTTTGCCTCAAATTTTGTGTTTCCAACCAAATTTCGTGTGCGGAATTGTTGCAAATGTGAGAAAAGGTTTACGGTGATTCAGTAATATCAAAACAGAATATATTCGATATTTCCAATATTTTACTTTATTCAAAATTGCAAGCCGATTGCTTTGACACTTTAAAAAAATTATAATTTAATCGAATTTCTGTGAAATTTGAATGAAAGGGGGTGGAGGGAGTGGTGTGAAGTTATTAATTTTCTTTTAAAATAGATTGCATTTATGATGAAAATAATTTTGGCAAAAATTGGGCTTTTATCTTTGCAAGTGTCAATTAAAATGCTACTTTCGAATTTTTAAGAGAGTGGGAGTTAGGTTGCACTAGACTTCAAGCGCGTTGGTCTGGAATCCGAAGATCAGGAGTTCAAATCCCATTCAATGTATAATTTCAGCACACTACTTACGTGGATGGTGGGTTCGCCAACACAATGTGCGGAAATTGAAATTCTTGGAAAGAGAGTTGTGCGAAGGGCTAACAACCCTTTCATTATAATAAATAAACTAGGCAATTGTTCAACAGAGCAAAGACCTTTGGGAATTGGGACGAATACAGAGAGTCTCTAACCGAATATAACAATCTTCTAAGAAAGTTGAAAAAAGAGTCCTGGAGAAGATTCTGTGAAGAGATAGATGATCTCCCAACAGCTTCAAGACTTCAAAAGGTGTTATCAAAAGACACCCCGATAAATATCGGACTTTTGGAAAGACCGGATGGGTCCTCTACTAAAAGCAGCTAGGAAACCCTTGAGGTGTTATTGGCAACACATTTCCCAGGCTGCAAAATAATAAACAACAATGAGGATTTACAGACGGAGGAAAGGACGTATCGTCAAACTCCGCACAGCAAAAGCATCGCTGGTAAAATCTTCACTCCGGAAAAGATTAGATGGGCGATCAACACCTTTAAGCCTTATAAATCAGACGGAGTAGATAAAATATTCCCCGCATTACTGCAGAAGGGATTAGAGATCTTAATGCCAATAATGATAAAGATCTTTAAAGCCAGATTTATTTGGGGATACATCCCAAAAATTTGGAGGAAAGCGAGGGTGGTATTTGTACCGAAGGCAGGGAATCGTCCCATAGATCAGCCTAAGTCATATCGCCCTATAAGCCTTACCTCTTTCCTCGTCAAAACGATGGAGAAATTAGTGGATATACACGTAAGAACAGGACCCAACAAGGTTCGTCTTAATACTAATCAACATGCCTACCAAAAGGGCAAATCAACAGAGTCAGCCCTTCACGGTCTGGTAAGACAAATCGAAAAGGCAATAGACTATAAAGAAATTGCACTTTGTGCATTCCTAGATATAGAAGGAGCATTTGACAATACTCTCCATGAAGCCATGATTGCGGCGGCTAGGAAAAAGGGTTTGGAAACGGCCACGACTAGATGGATACATGCCATGCTAAGGAGCCGAATGACAACCATGGATCTAGGGGATAGCACATTGACTGCACAGACCTATAGAGGCTGTCCCCAAGGTGGGGTACTATCTCCACTTCTTTGGTCAGTTGTAGTAGATGAACTCCTAGATCGTCTAACAAAACAGGGATACGAGGCTATAGGATATGCCGATGACCTCGTCATTATCATTAGGGGCAAACATGATTTAATTATATCAGAAAGGATACAATCAGCCTTAGAAGTGATAATGAACTGGTGTCAGTCTAAAAATTTGAACATCAACCCAAGTAAGACTGAGCTAGTACCATTTACAAATAGAAGAAAAATGTACATCATACCCCCTTCAATAAATGGTACAATAATACCCTTTTCAGATGAGGTAAAATATCTGGGTGTTATACTAGATAGTAAACTCAACTGGAATAAACATATAGAATGGACTCATGCCAAAGCAATAAAGGCCGTTTGGGCCTGTAAAAGCTTATTTGGCAGGAAATGGGGACTTAAGCCCAAAATGATTTACTGGTGTTACAGAACAATCATTCTTCCAATAGTCACATACGGATCAACGATATGGTGGACTAAAAAAGAAAAGCACAGCTTATGCTACAAAAAATCCAGAGGCTAGCTTGTCTTGGTATCACAGGGTCTATGAAAACCTGTCCCACAGCGGCAATGGAAATGTTCCTTAACATCCCTCCGATACATCTACGAAGAAAAAAGGAAGCTACCAAAGGGGTGTTACGCATACAGAGGGAAAATAAGTACAAACCAGGGGATTTTAGAGGCCACCTCAAAATCCTAAGAAATCCAAAATTGGAGGTTCTAACCTCCATACTATCGGATGCTATGCCGACAAAATATATCTTTGAAACCCTCTTCAAAGTTGTAATTAGAGAACGCAAGGACTGGCAATCCTCGCTACCTGAAATGGAAAAGGGATCAACATCTGGTATACAGATGGTTCGCGCATCTCTGAGGGGACAGGAGCCGGAGTCAAAGGCCCTAACTTCTCGGTTTCAAAACCGCTCGGCAAAGAAGCCACAGTCTTCCAAGCTGAACTAATTGCAATGGAGCTATCCAAGAAAATATAAGGAGAGCTCATCGCAACAAATCAATTTATATCCTGTCGGATAGTCAGGCGGTTCTCAAAGCCCTAACATCCAATAAACACGGATCGAGGTTAGTTTGGGACTGTCTTCAAGACCTAATCATCCTGGGGAAAAGGAACGACGTAACCTTAATGAGGGTACCAGGACATATGGGAATTGAGGGAAATGAAGAGGCTGATCGCCTTGCAAAAAATGGCGCGGAAAAAAACTTTATTGGTCCAGAGCCATTCTGCGGAAAAACAAAAGGGGATCAAAGATCGACACTTAAGAAGTGGGTTGAACAAGAACACAAAATCTACTGGAATAGACTTCCAGGCTTATCAACCTCAAAAAAACTAATCATTCCACAAAAAAACAAAGTGGAAGATATCCTAAAATTCAGGAAGAGTGATATTAGAACTCTAATTGGCCTATTGACGGGGCACAGTGGAGTGAACCACCACCTCAATATTATCGGCTTAGCTGAAACCGACATCTGCCGTCTCTGTCTCGAAGACTCAGAAACGACAATACATATCCTATGCCACTGTGAAGCAGTGGCAAGGAAAAGGCATACTCTTCTGGGGAAAGATTTCATTTCCACCGAGGAACTAGCCAACATGGCTCCCTTACAAATACTCAAATTAGCTAAAGCTATCGAGTTATGGTGGGGTATAGGGGCAATTGATTGATTGAAATAATTTGTTAAGGAACTTGAGGGCTAGGAGGACAAAGTCCGATTTGGGAAGGCGTAAGGGGATCGGGTTAATGTTTTCCGATGATAATGCAAATACACATTGTTACACTTCGACTTAATTTTCAAGTCGGTAGGTAAAATAGTTCCGGAGAAAAAACAATTTCTTGAAATTTCCTTTTCCATTTAAAATTTCAAGTCGATTGCCTTGACGCTTTCGAAAAATATAGTTTAATTGAAATTTATATGGGAGGGCGTAGAAGGAATAGGAGTACTTTGCACCTTTCACGAGCTTAAGGTTTCTTTTTTTACCAGAAACGACATAAAAAAATTTCGGCTGGACAGCTCAAAGCTTTCGAGAGTAATGATGTTGACAGACGGACACACGGACATACCGACATATAGAGAAACAGCAGACGGTCACTCGGAATCGAGTTTTTTGAACGACAGCAAATATTTATGTACCCTTGGCGATTCTTTGCACCCATCCATAATTCACCCAGGAATTAATTTTCTATCTTCAAGGGCTTAGGAAAATTGATATAGGTAATTTGAACCAGAACGGTTATGTACCGAAGCGGGGTTTTAACGTGCACAAGGTGATTCATGAGTACAGAAAAAAACACAAAAACGCTAAATTTTTAATTGAAGTATTCAGCTTAGAACTTTGTAAATTTACGAAATTTATTTGAAAACATAATATGACTACGATTGGGTATAAAGCTCAATCGTGCGATACTCTAGATGAAAGAGAATTTTTTTCATTTTAAGAAATTTTGTAGGGGAAGTGGTAGGGGGGGTGACGACATGGAATTAATTTTTTCTCATCACGCTAGAGTTGCCATCAGAATGTTTTATACAAAATTTAGAATTCAAAAATTTAAAAGGTACTGAGAAAATTAGAGTTTTGGATTTAGAGAAATTGTGCAGTTTGTATGGGAGGTAGTAGAAGGAGTGTGAAGTTATTAATGAATTTTTTAGAAATAACTGTAAACATCATTTAATTGACATATTACTTACATATTACATATTATTTTTCAGCAAAATTGACTTTTTGTAAAGTTTTTGAATTGTGTCAAATTCTATGGGAGGGGGTAGAAGAAGTGAAGCTAATCGCCTAATTTTTTTAGCCTTACTAATAATTCTAAATAAATATTTAGTGTATAATTTCAGCTCGATGAATTTTATACGTACTGAGTAAGTTGGATTAGAGTATTTCATGAAAAGTGAAGTTTGTATGGAAGGTGATGAAAGGGGAAGAGAACTTGAAAAATGTTTATACTGTAGATTGAAGTCATTATAGGAGTAATGTTTTCCAAATTTCAGATCAATAGTTTTTATACTTTTCCAGAAAATCCGTTTATTGTTAAAATGCGAAATTGTTTCATTATACTCTAGATGAAATCTGAGAGTATATTGTGTTTGCCTTACCGTTTGTAACGCTAAGAAATAATGCTCGCACAGAGCCGCTAAGGGTACAGAAATATTTGTTGTCGCTCAAAAACTTCGATTACGAGTTGCTGTCTGTCCGTCCGTCTGTGCGCCTGTCTACAGCATAACTCTCGAAAGCTTTGAGCTATAGTGCTAAAAATTTGTGTGTGTCATTTTTAGCAAAAAAGTAACTTAAAGTTCGTGAACGGGCCACATCCCCCCACTCCTTCTACCCCCTCCCATACAAATTTCACAAAATTTCGAAATTTTCAGAAATTGATTTTTCTTTGAAAATATTTAAGCTTTCGATTTGAAATTTGGGTCAAAGTATTATGGTATAGATATCATTAATATGACTGAATATTGATTCGATCCCGTCATTACTTCTACCCCCTCCCATACAAATGCATAATTTTGAAAAATGCAGTTTTTCGATTTTCATTGAAACTAGCAAAGTTATAAAAACAAATTTTTGCCAGAATTAATTTTATTATGATTGCGATCAGTATTGAAATTATCAACTTCACCTCACTCTTTCTACCCCCTCCCATACAAATTTCACGAAATTTGGAAATTTAAATTAAATTATTTTTCTTCAAAACTGTTAAAGCTATCAACTTGATATTTTGTATAAAGTATACAATTAGAAAGATCAATAATGTTAAAAAAAATCTGTTTTGATCCGTACACTCCTTCTACTCCCTCCCATACAAATGCATAATTTTTGTTAAATGCTTTATATCGATTTCCATTAAAACTGGAAAAAGTACAAACTTACAATTTCACCAGAATCTGTTTCTTAATAATTCCAATAAACGCTAGAAAAAATTATCAACTCCGCTTGACTCCTTCTACCCCCTCCCATATAAATATCTGTATTATAAATTCAAGAAAAGCATTTCTTCTTCGAATAAATGAGACTTTGAAATTGAATCAAAGCATGGTGATAAGGATGATGATAAGCAGTTTCAAAATTATCTTCAATGCTCCACTTCCTCTGCCACCTCCCATACAAATGCCCCAATTTCAGGAAAACTATGTCCAATTTCTTTAAAAATAATGAAAATTGAAAAACATTTTGCATGCAATGTTCGGTGTCATATACGAAAAATACAAGCCTCCCCTTTTACTTCTACCACCTCCCATGCCAAAGTCTCCATTCACTATTCGAAAGAATTTGAGATGACATAATTTCCGGCAAATTAAAGTCATTTTTATCTCATCTAGAGTATCATATGATTGGGCTTTACGCCCAATCATAATTCTGTTATGTTTTTGTATGAGATGAGGTAAAAGGAGTGAAGCTAATCGTCTAATTATCAAACTGATCCTTGATAAAGTTCTCAGCAGAAACCGAAATGTCTAAACGTGTAAAATCTGGAAATCCTTCGTTTTAATAAATTATTTAGCTTGATGCATTTAGATAAGTGTATCAAGTATGATATTTTATTATTATAATAATAGTAATATCATGGAGAGCATTCTCGAAGTTTATTAGGCTGGATTCCGTAGAAGGTCATCTTGTATCGACACACCATACCCTGCGGATAATATTGGAGCAGTCTGCCGAAATGGGATTGCCACTACATCTCATGTTTGTGGAGTTCGAGAAGGCTTTCGCCAGCCATATGCCAGATTACATATGGGGCTGTACAGAGCAGGAGCAGTGAGAGCGCTTCTGGAACAGGCAGCCAAATACAGTATAAACATAATTGCACTCTGACAACAATTTTAAACACCAGGTCACGAACTTCAAACCCGTCAATGAACGATTGTGTGCAATTCGCATCGAGACAAAACTCTTTAATGTTAACGGAAGACAAAGACGATGAAGTTAAAGACGATTTCTACTGCACCCTAGAATCAAAATTCGACTCCCTTCCGTCGAACGATATTAAAATAGTATTAGGTGACTTTAACGCGAAAGTGGACAAAGAAGAAACTTACATAGGGACAATTGGAAGGCACAGTCTCCATGATGTTATTAACGACAACGGCCAGAGACCGACTGATTTCGCCAGCAGCAAAAATCTTATTGTAAGCTCGAAATGCTTCCCGCATCGTGAAATTCACAAGAGAACGTGGGCATCACCCGACAGACGAACATTCAATCAAATAGACCACGTTCTGACAGAAAAAAGGACGGCCTCCTGGATTCTCGACGTGCGTATATTTCGCTGTGCTAATTGTGACACAGATCACTATTTGGTAAAGGCCAAGTTCCGATGTCGAATCGCAAACCGACAACACTCAAAAACACAACCGGTTCTTAAATTCGACATAGAGAAACTCAAGGATGAGAAAGTAGTCGCGAAGTACGTATCAGCCTTAGAGAGGCACTTCGCGCCAATACTGAACAACAACGCCAGCATGCCATTAGAAGAAATGTGGCAAAATATCAAAGATGGTATTACATCTGTCGCAGATAGGTGATAGGACAACAACCCCGGCGCAAAAGAAATGATTAGTTCGACAATGAATGCCAAGATGCCTTAGACCGAAAAAACCAGGCTTACAAAATATTAACAGAACGGCCAACACGAGCCAAACGGGACAAATATAATGATCTTATACGATTTGCAAACAAAATATGCAGACCAAAAAAACGGAAGTACAATAATGACGAAATTAAAAACATTGACGAACACTTTAAATTACACAACACAAGAGCCGCGTATTCACTTGTCAAAAGAATGAAAGGGGGATACCAACCGAAGACGACCCTCTGCAAAGATGCAGAACGGAACATTCTAAGTAATGCGGAAGATATAAAATTAAGATGGGCGCAATACTTTGAACACCTTCTTAATCCGAACCCATCACCCGCACGAACAGCAGCAGAAGACATAATTGCAGGTATAACTAATGTAACAGCTGATGAAGGATCCTTTTTGAGTCCTCATACGAACATATGGACGCAGGAAACACTTCCTGAAGATTGGCGGTAAGAGCATCATATGTCTAATTTATAAAAAGGTGACAAACTCTGCTGCGGAAACTACCGAGGAATATCTCTGTTGTGTACGTCCTATAAAATCTTGACGAAAATTCTGGAAAAGAGAACTAAGCCCTTTGCAGACAAAGTAATTGGTGAATACTAAGGCGGATTTAGAGCTGGACGATCGACCACGGACCAGATATTCTCAGTTAAATAGGTGCTGGAAAAGTGCTGAGAATAATGCACCAGATATTTGTTGACTTCAAACAAGCATACGACAGTATTGACAGGTGCGTACTATATAATATCATGTTAGAGTTTGGAGTCTCACCGAAACTGGTTTGGCTTACAAGAATGACAATGACCGAGTCTTTGTCACGAGTCAGAGTAGGAAACGATCTGACTTCCAGTTTTAAAACAGAGAACGGCCTTAAGCAAGGTGACGGCCTCGCACCAATGTTGTTCAATTTGACACTCGAATATGTTATTCGGAAACTTCCCGTTGACACCAAGGGAACACTATGCTTCAAATCCACACAACTCGTAGCATATGCCGACGATATATATATCCTTGCAAGATCTCTGGAAAGTGCCAAGGAGGTATTTGTAAACCTTGACTTGGTAGCAAGGGAAGTTGGACTACGTATTAATGAAAATAAAACCAAAATTATGACGCAATCTAGGAAAAAGACGCCAATCAGACAGAATATTACAGCAGGAGATTATAACTTAGAAATCGTAGACAACTTCATATACCTGGGGGCGAACCTATCAAAGGATGGAAGCGAACCCATCGAAATCAAAAGAAGGATAATGATGGCAACCAAGATTTATTATTCGGTACTTCCAATAATCAAAAACAAGAACGTGCACAGGAAAGCAAAACTTAAGCTATATAAAACCATCATAAGACCTTAGCTATGCTATGGCAGCGAAACGTGGACTTTAACTCAGGCGACGAAAAACTACTTAACACCTTTGAAAGAAAGGTCCTCAGAAGAATCCTCGGACCTGGGATGGAAGATTCGATCTGGAGAATATGATACAATAGGGAATTGTAAGCCATCTTCGACAATCCAGCAGTGTCAACCCTCATAAAATTTAAGAAGTTACAATGGGCTGGTCATGTGGAGCGTATGGATGACGGAAGAATTCCCAAACGCACACTAAAAGGGAAAGTCAACGGACAAAGACCGGTCGGAAAACCACGGAAGCGCTGGGAGTATTCGATTGACGCAGACAGCAAATCACTGCTAAGATTTTCAAACTGGAGGACGCGGTCACTGAGCCGAGATGGATGGAGGCAAAGTATTCAGGAGGCCAAAGTCCGATTTGGACTGTAGCGCCATCGTAAGTAAGTAAGTTGATAAAGCAGATACCGAAACGTCACGAATAATAAAGCGTAACAGTCTGGAAATCTTTTCTTTCAATTCGAAATGCACTGTGAAAACATTCACCAAACCATAATTAAATAATATTATACAGCTCTTGCTGTTAGTTTTTCCTTTTGGTTACACGATAGTAACAAAAATAATAATGTCAATCAATATAACTTTTAGTGTCGTATTAAATATAACAACGAAATAAGAAAATATTGCATACAAAATCAAGGCGTAAAAGACATAAATATAATACTCTCAGATTTCATTTACAGTATAATGGCACTAAGCAAACTCCCATATATCTCCACTATGAGCAAAATTCAATTCAATTTCAAAATCACTTAATTTGTGCGACCATTTAATCAAAAGGCTCTAAATGACGGATAATTTTCTCGGGTTTTTAATTACATCAAAAAGATTTGCCGTAAATTCTTCATTATTGATGACTTTACTTAATTATTCCTTGTACTTTCTGCCCGCAGAATATCAACCTTACCTTCACAGTCTGGTCTGAAGAATATCTGCAAGAGTCAGATGTAATAGTATCTTGTTCATGGCCTATCAGGTGGGGGAGGGGTGTAATGTTTTTTTTTTCAGCCGGCGCATAAACGACAATTTTGCATTTTCCAGATTTCCCTGAAACAGCCATGAGCAGTGTGGATGAAGAAGGTGGTGGTGGTTCATTTGCATTTGCCTTGTTTTCGGTATTTGTTTGAATGTTTGCTTGCAGCAACCTACCCATTTCCATACTGTTACTTTGTTCTGTTTTTCCTACCATTTTGCACCTACCTTCAAGTCTCCTACCACAACTACTTCGCGGGATCCTCGCTTGTGTTGTTTTTGTACAGAAAACATTTAATTACCTCCTGTCTTAGTGAATCCTCTTAATGCTATGACTGAGGTTCTTCAGGAGTCGAAGGATTTTCGAAAGAGGTTGAATTTAAACGAAACGGAACTGGGGTACTTGGTTTTTGGCGAAATGAATTTTCCGTGGGAAAATGTTGTTATTTTGTGAGAAAGGTGGAAGTCTTCTAAATTTATTATTAGTTTGCTTTGTAGAAAATCTTTATCGTGTTTTTTTTCTTCATTGCAGTTGTTAAACATTAACAAGAACTTTAAGAATTGTTTCCTAAGGAAAATAGCTGCCAACAAGTCCGACAAAAATTTATTATTCATGGAGCAAGTTGGGAATGCGTGGAAAGTCAATGTGCTGGTGAGGTCGATGCAGTAGAAAGGACGACGTATATTGTAGCAAGGGAAGTATTGTTTCCTTCACATTTTACTTATCCATTGTACTTGAAAATTTATCAAATTCTACCACCCTAAGACCGTGTACAATTTCTTGTCTTATTTCAACCATCAGAATCTTTTTTACTATGAATCTTTAAAACAGCTTCCGATTGAAACTCATATTTCATAATGAAAAACCTCACTTAAAATTCAATGCTTTTTCTTAAAAGTCTAAGAATAGTATCAATATTCAATAAGAGAAAAAAACGAAAAAATTGAATATTGCCAAAAGGTACATGAAAAGATATTTATGATGAATAAGGTTCCTACTCAGTAGTAGTCTCAAGCAGAAGCAAAGTGTTAGGTACCTTTCACTCTCTAAAAAGTACTGCGAGAACTGAGAAGCAGAGTGATAACAAGATCAAAGAACCTGATAATATTCGTCGCATATACAGGTAAGCTTTTTCATCGGAGGCAAAAGATATTCAAATGAAAAGATGAACGATAAATTGGCACAGAAAAATGTATACGCGAAATTGAATTGTAAATCCTATCAGTCCATAAGAACTCAATCAATATCCTCTATAGTAGATGTCTATTTCCTTAGGACATACGAAAACATTTTCCAATTCCAGTCATGCATACGTCTTCAGTAGATTTTCGATTTTTAGTTCAGTTCCGAGAGAATCGCAAGGAACAACATATACACGAGAAGAAGGACACAAGGACGAAGATGAGCTCTTGGCAAGCCCGTGTCTCTATATCTTTAACAATATTGAAGAAAATTCCATTCCATTTTCTGTTGCCATTGGGGTCCAAATTGAACAACTGTTCGAAATATCCAAGAGTAAAACGAAAGATTTACAACCCCTGACAGAAGCAGTGTGTTAGATTTACACTTAGTAGTAGTTGTGGGTGGTCGAAGCGAGATTTTCCCATGTTCGAAAATTCCATGTCGAAGCGATATATCCTTGCATTGGGTTTTTCCTTCGAGTAAAGCAACAGTAAAGAAACTTAAGAAGATTTTTCCTGAAGATATAGTATACAAAATGTAATAATGCAATTATCATGTAGTGAGGGTGTCAATGTTCGATGGACTTCAGTTGGTTTTTGCATTCAAGGAGATAAAGAAGACACACGTAAAATAAAAGATTTTAAGGACAGTAAGAGGGTTATATCAGAGAAAGCTTGAAAAAGTTTATTGCATTTTATAAAGAACTGATAGCAGGGTTTTATGAGAGGGAAGTTTCACAGACTTAGGATAGACGATTCCTATTCGGAAATGACCAATGGAAACTATAGATTGAGAATTGATTTAGAAAAATTGTATTGTCTGTATGAATCATAAATTTTCCGTTGTGAATTGAAATCAGCGACAAATTGAAAATATTTTAAAAACGTAAAAATAAAAACATATCAGCAATAGAATCGGGCGTTAAGCCTAGATGAAAGATACATTTTCGTGATTTTAATAAATTTTACATGGGAGTGACGGCATTGAACTATTTTTTCACATCATTGCTTCCAAAATATTTTATCCAAAATTTAAACTAAGATAATTTAATGGATACTAAGAAAATTCATCTTCTTTTTCATTGGCACTACAGCGCGAATCGGGCCTTGGACTCCTGACCTTTACGTTCCATGAAATGTTTATTTATCATTGAAAGGGTTGTTAGCCCTTTGCATAACCCGCTATCTACGATTTTTCATGGTCGCAGATTAGGGTCACCTGGATATACCCAAGTGGGCTGTATGATAAATGTCGACCAGACTATACGCCCAAGACTATAAATAATAACATAACAGGGCTACGATTGCGCGTAAAGCGTGATCTTACGATACTCTAGATGAAATAGAATTTTTTGTGATCGCAAGAAATTTTGTATGAGGAGTGCTAGAAGGTGTGATAGCATTGAACTATTATTTCCCCATCATGCTAAAGTAGCAATAAAAATGCTTATACAAAATGCTTACTCCAAAAATTGAATGAGAACTGAGAAAATTAGTGAGTTAGATTTAGTGAAAATGTGCAGTTTGTATGGGAGGTGGTAGAAAGAGTGGGCAGGTTTTAGTGATTTTTTTCAGAATTAACTAGGAATATTATAAAATTGGTGGCCAAATGGTAGTAAAAGGTCTCGGGTCTGCATTGGTTTACTGGTTTCCAATAAAGTATTAAAAGCCGAGAAAAGCCTACTGTAAGAACATCGTCAGCTCTGCTACAGAATCCTACCTACACCTCCTCGTGGTGGCCGCTGGGAACTCTCACTTGAGAGTTGCTAACGTAGGAGGGTGAAGGCGAGTTTTCCGCGCCTGATAACGGAAACAACAATAAACATAACAGAATTATGATTGGGCTTAAAGCCCAATCATATGATACTCTAGATGAGATGGAAATGACAATGACAAACTCTTTCGAATAGTGAATAGAGATTTTTGCAAGGGAGGTGGAAGAAGTAGAGGGGGAGGTTTGTATTTTTCATATATGATACCGAACATGGCATGCAAAATGTTTTTTGCTGAATTTAAAGTTTTTAGTTTTCATTATTTTTAAAGAAATTGGTCATAATTTTCCTGAAATTGGGGCATTTGTATGGGAGGTGGCAGAGGAAGTGGAGCATTTAAGATGGTTTTGAAAATGCTTATCATCATCATTATCACCATGCTTTGATTCAATTTCAAAGTTGATAGCTCTCATATACTTGAAGGAGAAATGCTTTTCTTGAATTTATAATACAGATATTTGTATGGAAGGTGGTAGAAGGAGTGAAGCGGAGCTGATAATTTTTTCTAGCACTTATTTCAATTATTAAGAAACAAATTTTGGCAAAATTTGAAGTTTGTACTTTTTCTAGTTTGAGTGGAAATTAATAAAATGCATTTAACAAAAATTAAGCATTTGTATGGGAGGGGGTAGAAGGAGTGTATGGATCAAAACAAATTTTTTTTGCATTATTAATACTTCTATTTGTATAGACTATACAAAATATCAAGTTGATAGCTTTAACAGTTTCGAAGAAAAATAATTTAATTTAAATTTCAAAATTTCGTAAAATTCGTATGGGAGGGGGTAGAAGGAGTAAGGTGAAGTTGATAATTATTTTTAAAATAAATTGCAATTATAGTAGAACTAATTCTGACAAAATTTCCTTTTTTCAGCTTTACTAGTTTCAATGAAAATCGAAAATATGTATTTTTCAAAATTGACCATTTGTATGGGAGGGGGTAGAAGGAGTAATATCGTAGGAGTCAATATTCCGTGGCATTAATGACATCTATATCGTAATACTTTGACCTAAATTTCAAGTTGATAGCTTAAATACTTTCAAAGAAAATCAATTTCTTAATTTTTCGAAATTTCACGAAATTTGTATGGGAGGGGGTAGAAGGAGTGGGGGGATGTGGCCCGTTCACGAACTTAAAGTTACTTTTTTGCTAAAAATGATATACAAAAATGTTTAGCAGTATAGCTCAAAGCTTTCGAGAGTTATGCTGTAGACAGACGCACAGACAGACAGACAGACAGACAGACAGACGGTCACTCGGAATCGAGGTTTTTGAGCGACAACAAATATTTCTGTACCCTTGGCGACTCTGTGCGAGCGTTGTTTCTTAGCGTTACAAACGGTAAGGCAAACAAAATATACTCTCAGATTTCATCTAGAGTATAATAATCACTCCTCCAGAGCGGAGGTTGGGCGAAGGGTTAACTCCCCTGTCACCGTAAAAAATCTTCATTGTTTCGGAACCCAAGACGAAGCCTCGGATAGGATTGCACCAACGGAAACGACCGCGCAAACGTACAACGGACTATGGTTTTGGATCCTGCAATGTCAGATCATTAAGCAAACCTGGTGCTGTTAAAGAATTACTACAACAGGCCAGTCAGTACAAATTAAATGTGTTGGCAGTCCAGGAAACGAAATGGACTGGTAGAGAGATTCAAGACATGAGATCGCACACAATTTTTAAAAGTGGGAAGCCCTCAGGAAGCCGTGAATTTGCAGTCGCCTTTATTGTGGATAGGGAATTCAAATCACACGTCATCGACTTCAAGCCAATTAACGAACGGATGTGTGCGATCCGCATCATAGCGAAATTCTTCAAAATATGGCTAATAAATGTACATGCCCCGACGGAAGAAAAAGATGAGGAAACGAAAGATGCCTTTTATACGAGCCTTGAAAGGCTATTCGACTCATTGCCCTCAAACGACGTTAAAGTAATACTTGGCGACCTCAACGCTAAGGTCGGGAACGAAGAGACTCATCATGGAACAACTGGAGGGCATAGCCTCCACGACGAAAGTAATGACAACGGCCAGCGCCTGATAGACTTTGCATGCAACAGAGACATAGTTATAAGTTCGACATGCTTCCCAAATCGACGCATCCACAAAAGAACATGGGCATCACCAGATAGCAATACCTTTAACCAAATAGACCATGTCCTTATCCAGCGGAGATGGACCTCCAGCATCATTGACGTTCGAACATTCAGAGCAGCAAATTGTGACTCGGACCACTACTTGGTCAAATCCAAATATCGGTGTCGTATGTCAAAGGCGTATCAGACAAAGACCCACCCTCTTCGTAAGTTCGACATCGAAAAGCTCCAAATGGCGTCAGTTGCGGAAAATTACGCAGCAGCACTTGAAAGAGAGCTCACTCCGATTCTGCAGGATGACATACTGAAGCCTGTGAACCAAGTTTGGATGGATGTAAAGGCAACCATAAAGACCGTTGCGGAACAAGTGGTTGGGTACGAAGCTCGGCACAAAAGAAATGACTGGTTCGACGACGAATGCCAGGATGCGTTAGATAAGAAAAATCAGGCGTACAGACAGTTTCTCGAAAGGAATACCAGAACGAAGAGAGAAAAATACGAAAATCTCCGACGAGTAGCAAATAAGGTCATTAGATGTAAGAAAAGAAAATATTATGACGACCAATTGAGAAATATCGATGACAATCTTGCGAGCAATAAAACAAGACAAGCCTACAAAGTAGTGAAAAGCCTAAAACGTGGATATCAGCCTAAGACAACCCTCTGTAAAGACAGAAATGGCACTATTATCGCCGAGGATAGTCAGATTAAGGAAAGATGGGCGTCATACTTTAAAGAACTCCTTAATCCCGCACACGGCTTCCAAACATCGGAGCTGATAGGTCTCCAAACCTCCGACGAATGCCCACTGGATCCTCCAACGTTGGAAGTAGTCGAATTTGCTATCAGAAGCCAGAAAAGCAATAAAGCGCCGGGCATCGACGAAATCCCAGCGGAATTAATTAAATATGGCGGAAGCTGCACCCGAAATGCCATCCATAAAGTGATTCAGTACATCTGGAATCAGGAGCAAATACCGGAGGAGTGGTGCCAATGCATTATTTGCCCTTTCCAAAAAAAGGGAGACAAACGGCAGTGCGAAAACTACAGAGGTATCTCACTACTTTGCACGTCATATAAGATACTGACAAAAATATTAGAAAATAAGATTAAAATTTACGCTGACAATGTGATTGGGGAGTACCAAGGCGGGTTTAGAGCTGGTCGATCAACGACTGATCAACTTTTTACGGTCAATTCAACATCGACGTTCACCAGGTTTTTGTGGACTTTGAAGCATACGACAGTATTGATCGAAACGTACTGTACAAAATAATGCTGCATTTTGGCATCCCAGCAAAACTAGTCCGACTGACCAAAATGACGATGACATCAACAACATCACAAGTCAGAGTCAACAACCAACTAACTGATGCCTTTGACACAAATGTCGGACTAAAACAGGGTGATGGGCTAGCCGGCCCCTCTGCTTTTTAACCTAGCTTTAGAATACGTCATCAGAAAGTTACCCGTTGACACAAGAGGTACGCTGCTTTATAAATCCAGCCAGATAGTGGGTTATGCGGACGATATCAACATATTATCACGCTCTTTCGCATCCGCAAAAGAAATTCTACTAAGCCTCGATCAAGCAGCAAAAGAAGTTGGCCTGAAAATCAATGAAACAAAAACGAAAATAATGACACAAACAAGGAAAAGGACCCCCAATAGACAAAACATTACAAATGACGAATATAATTTGGAAAATGTGGACGAATTCATATATTTAGGCACAAAATTGACAAAGAGTGGAAATGAAACGAACGAAATAAAAAGATGAATCCAGTTCGCAAATAAAACGTATATTCAGTCTTAGCTATTCTTAAGGCCAGCTGCGTACACAGGAAGACCAAACTCCAAGTCTACAAATCAATAGTAAGACCTGTGCTTTGCTACGGATGCGAAACATGGACCCTTACACAAACATCCGCAAATATGTTGAACGCTTTCGAAAGACTGGTCCTGAGATGAATAATTGGAGCGAAACGTGATGGTGACCGATGGCGAACTAGATACAACAGTGAGCTGTATGATATATTTGACGAACCGGAGGTTTCCACTATCATCAGACTGCGGAAGCTGCAATGGGCTGGCCATGTACAAAGGATGGATACCTAAAAAGGTATTCGAGGGAAAAACGGAGGGCCGGTGGCCAGTGGGAAAACCCAGGAAACGCTGGTCCGACTCTGTTGACGAAGACTGTTCATCACTGCTCGGATTTCAAAATTGGAGGACGCGGTCACTGGATCGAGATCGCTGGAGACTTCGGCTACGGGAAGCCAAGGCCCGAAAGGGGCTGTAGCGCTGCGACGACACGATTATAAAATTTACATCCCTTAAATTTCAGACTAGTGCCATTTATACTTTTCAAGAAAATCGATTTTTTGTGAAGTTGTGAAACTGTGTCATATTGTATGGGAAGGGTGCAGAAGCAGTGAAGCTAATCCAATATTTTTTTCTGATCTTAGTGATAATACTAATTAAGTATTTATTACAAAATGTGAGCTTGACAAATTTTATATGTTCTGAGAAAATCGTCTTAGAGCATTTCTTGAAAAAGTGTAGTTTGTATGGGAGAGGGTGAAGGAGAGGAGGACGCAAATAATTTCTATACTGTAAATTGAAATTATTATGAAAGTAAGAAATTCAGACTAATAGCTTTTATAATTTTCGTGTAAATCTATTTATTGACGAATTGAAATTGTGTAATTTTGTATGGTAGGGGGGGGGGGGGGGGTAGAAGGGGTTAAGCTAACCGCCCAATTTTATTTGGCCCTACTAACGATTTTATATAAATATTTGGTGCACAATTTCAGCCCGCTAAATTTTATACGCACTGAGTAAATTGTCTTAAAGTAATTCATGACAAGTACAGTTTGTATGGAAGGTGGTAGAAGGAGGGGGAGGACACACATAATTTTCATATGGTAGATTGATATAATCATAAAAGTAACATCATCCAAATTTCATGTCAATAGCTTTTGTACTTTTCGAGCAAATTCGTTTATTGTCAAATTGCGCAATTGTGTCATTTTCTATGGGAAGGGATAGAACGGGTGGAGCGATTTGGCCCGTTCACGAACTTGACCTTATTTTTTTTTCAAAAACAACGTGTACAAAATTTGAACTAGCTAGCTCAAGGCGTTCTCAAGCTAGAGAGCGCACGGACGAACGGGCGGACATTCTAAGCCAAATTAATAACCTCTTTATAAATAATACCTACTCTGCAGTCATAGTAGGAGGAGACTGGAATGCTAAAAGCCCACTATGGGGAAACAGTGTTACAAACTGTAACGGACGAGCACTCGTCAAATGGTTTGACGAAAATAGTCACGTTAGTAACCTGACAATGTCTTACCCCAACGGAATCATTTATCCTCAAAGCTCCAGTTGTATAGATTTCTTTATGCCATCAAATAACCTAGCTAATGTTTTCATTTCTATTCCAACTTGTAAAACGCTGACCTCCTTTTCCGATCACTACGCATTCGAATCAAAAATTGTATTAGGAGAGTTCAGCCCAGAGCTACAGACCCCAAAAACATTTATCTCTTTCTCTGAAACTAATTGGGAGACCTTTAAAAATGAAATGGATGAAAGATTCGAACTAGAACATATAAACAGCAAGAAAAACCTCAGTAATGAGGAAATAAGTTCAGAAATTGAAATATTCAATGGAATCATTAACCAAATAACGAAAAGCAACTCAAAATTAGTTACAAAAAATCGCTTTTATGAAAAGCTCCCTAGAGATGTCCAAAAGCTTTTTGACATTAGAAAGAGGTGGAATAAAGATGTTAAAAAGATTCTGAAACGTAATAACTTTATTGCTAACCAAGAATACAGAGAGCTAGGCAGCAGAATCAGTCTGCTCTCCACTATCATTGTTGAGCAAATAAACAATCACTTTAACAAGGAATTTCAAAAGAAATTAGAGAAACTCAAACCAGGCCCAGAGATATATAGAGAAATTAACAAGATTGTTGGTAAATCGAAAGTGAACAGCGTCGACAAGATTTCTGTTGGAACAACTGTATATGAAGAAACATCCGATAAAATAAAAAAAAAAAGAATATCTAATAAAGCTTTAAACTTTCTCTTGGTTATTCTAAACAATTACATTAATAACGGCTATTTCCCAGAGATATGGAAAATTGCAAAAATAATCCCAATACAAAAAAACCAAAGCTCTCACGACATTGAAAATTTCCGACCAATATCGCTGCTATCCAAAGTTGGGAAAATTCTGGAAAGAATAATGGCTCGGGAATTTGATAACTTTTGTGATGAGCACACCCTTATTCCAAACGAACAATTCGGTTTCAAAAAGCACCACTCGACAGAACATGCACTTTTATAACTACATAGCGATATAACTCAGAGCTTAAATAAAAAATGGGCTACAGTAGTGTGTTCATTAGATGTTAAAAAGGCTTTTGATTTAGTCTGGATGCGCGGCCTTCTATACAAACTTATAACAGTAAATACACCAATGAATTTACTTCGACTTTTTTACAGCTTCTTAGACCAACGAACACTTTATATAGAAATCGACGATCAAAAATCAAGCCTAATTGAAGTGAAATTAGGAGTTGCCCAAGGATCAATAATTGGTCCTAAACTATATAATTTATTCCTACACGACTTTCCTCATGTTGCTGAAAATGAGTCACTAGCTTTACTTTACCCCGATGACACAATTATATATTCTCCATCTCCCGACCCACGAATAGGGTTAATTAATATTAGACGTCATCTGGAAAAAATTGATAAGTACTATCATACCTGGGGCATAACAATAAATCCTACTAAATCGTCAATGATTTGCTTCAGAAACGCTAGCAGGAAAGGTCGTAGAAATACCGTTAAAAACAGCATAAGTCTTAACTTAGATATAAAAAAAAACCTAAAATACCTGGGGATCCACTTTAACAGTTTGTTTAAATTTAACAATCATGCGAAAATATCCATGAGTAAGGCTAACAAAATATACAACATGCTAGGGCACCTATTCCACAACAAATCTAAGCTTAATAAGAAAAGTAAGCTGCTACTTTATAAACAAATGATAAGACCGATCTTAACCTATGGCTTCCCAGTTTGGTTTGGTATATCTACAAGCATCGCAAAAAAAATGGAAGCATTCGAGATGAAAACCTTACGTCATTGTCTCTTTTAAAACTTCACAAGTAGAACAAGACGGTATTCTAGCTAAAGCCTACATAGTGAATCGAAAACAGTACCACTAATAACATACGTAACCAAACTATGGAACAAAAGAATAAATAAAATCAAGGAACATTCTAATGATATTGTAAAAAAACTATTTGATCAGACGAATACTTCAAGTGTGGATAACTTCTATTTATCACTAATTAACGTAGAGCTCGCAAGTCCAATCGCCAATATGAAAAACATTATAAAGTTCTACGCTACCAGAGATTCAAGCCATCATCGAGGATAAGAAAAAAAAATATATATACATATATGTTACGGGAGCCTAACTGATCTCCGTAAACTTGTTGAAAAAAAATGAATTGAAAGATAACTTTTAATAGTTAGGAAAAATGTTTATTTCTCGATCGGGCAGAGCTTCCGCTCGCAGGTGAATTACTAGACGACTATCATATAAATTTCTTAGCATAAATACAAAAATGTTGATGACACTGCATCTATCTTCCGTGCGAAAGTTTGCAAATTATGAGTTGGATCGGGTGTCATCAAATGGAATGCACTTGATTGAACGTTTAACCGTGAGAATTGCTTGCATGCATATTTTAAATGTTGATCGTTTAGAAATTAAAGAAGATCTAGAATGACATTTTGGTTAAGCAAAATGTCTTATCGTAACAAATATATATATATTTAAATAACACATTTTCTAAATTACTATTATTATGTCTTGGCCTTCAGCCATTATGTAATACATCTGTAAATGGATATGTACGGATAAATTTATTTCTTCCCTTTTATTTTTATTGTATTTTTTTTTCTCCTTTATTTCTAAGCTGGGATTGTGCAATAGGTTTAAGCTGAACTACATTGAATTATCGCATACGTTGCACATGCGAATAATTTAGGATTCTTAATTACATAGCATCACATTATACTAAGTAAGATCTCATTACAAAAAAAAAACTTTACGTTAAATTATTTCACAGTTCTAACGGGTTTACTTTTAAGTACGGAATTATTAAAAAAAAAAAAAAAACATGAAATCATAACTAGTTATAAGAACAATTATATGTTATGGCAATTAAATAAACTTAAACTTAAACTTGTCAGAAAGGCTGCAATTTGCCTTGCGATAATAAACTGGTGTTAGTCTAAGAACTTGAACATCAACCTCAGTAAGACTGAGATAGTACCGTTTACAAATAAAAGAAAAAATTGCATAACACCTCCTTCTATAAATGGAACGTCAATACCCTTTTCAGATGAGGTCAAATGTTTAGGTGTGATACTTGATAACAAACTCAACTAGAATAAACATATAGAATGGACAAGCATTAAAGGCATTTTTGGCCTGCAAAAGCCTATTTGGCAGAAAATGGGGTTTACAGCCCAAGATGATCTACTGGTGCTACAGAACAATCATCCTTCCAATAGTCACATACGGATCAACAGTCTGGTGGACTAAAATGTTACAACAAAAAGCACAACTTATATTAAAAAAAATTCAACTAGCGTGTCTTAGTATCACAGGTGCAATTTAAACCTGCCCTACTGGGGCAATGGAAATATCCCCAAACATCCCTCCGATATATCTCCAAATAAAAAAGGAGGCAATTAAAGGGGTTATACACATACAGAGGGATATCAATTATAAATCGGGAGATTTTAGAGGTCACCTTAAAATTCAAAAAAATCCGAGAATTGAGGTTCTAACCTCAACATTGTCAGACACTATGCCGACAAAATTCAACTTTGAAACCCCATTCAAAGTAATAATCACAGAAAGCAAGGATTGGTAATCCATGCTAGCTGATATGGAAGACGTATCAACTTTCTGGTACACAGATGGCTCGTGCACCTCGGAGGGGACTAGAGCCGGAGTCACAGGTCCTAATTTCTCGGTTTTAAAACCTCTTGGTAAGGATGCCACAATCTTCAATTCGAATTTATTGCAATGGAGCTATGTACCCAAGAGAATATTAGGAGAGCTCATCGCAACAAATCTATTTATATCTTATCTTATCTAACTTTTGGATTGCCTTTTGTGGTGGTGCGGCTCTAGCTGGTTGCAATCGCAAGAGGCGCATTGGTCAGTCATCCCCCAGCAATTCAGATCCAAAACTACTGGACTTTAAAAAAAACATTGCGATGTGTTTATTGTCAACCTCCGATTTTTTAAACTCATTGCTCGACAGTCTGATCGGTGGATACTCCTTACTGCACCGACTACTTCGCGTTTTTGCATATGTTTGTCGATTCATTCAGTAATGTCGGCCAAAATTTGTCAGAACGCAATGTCACAAGTTAGGTGTCGATGAACTGTCGGCAGCCCGATGTGAACTTCTCGTACACTATTAAACGAGCCATTTCGCTCAAGAAATGGAAAACATGACGAAAAAAATCGCTCTACAAAACAGCGAGATTAAATCATTGGAGGGAAATGGGCTTTTGTGAGTGGGAGGACGTCTTCGCTTGGCAAACATACCATACGATGAAAAACATGCCATCGTATTACCACATTCCAGCCGTCTGATTAAACTAATAGTCCATCAATTGCATCAGGATATCATGCACGGAATCCTAACGTTGATGCTCCATCCGCCAGCAATTTTGGATCATGAGACTCCGCAGCCTCAAAAAAGCGTGCATTCATGGGTGTGTGAAATACTTCCGCCTTCAGAGTCAGGTGCAAACTCAAATAATGAGAAGTTTGCCCACATCGCGAACTGGAATCACTCGATCATTCACCAATGTCGGTGTCGATTAAGCGGGTCCGATTTCTCTACGGGTATCAAAGGGACGAGGTGGCAAAACCTATAAATTATATAGCTAGATAGCCATCTTGCAATTTTCGTCTGCTTTTCCACAAAAGCAATACACATCGCGGTGGTTAGTGATCTCACCAGCGAGGCATTTCTTGCAGCTTTTCGACGATTCAAATCTCGGCGCGGACTTTGTTGCCGCATTTATTCTGACTGTGGTACCAATTTTGTTGGAGGAAATACGAAACTCCAACAAGATCAAGACTCATTCCGGAAAATAATAGAGAGCGAATGTATACTGCTTCTAGCCACCAGAGGAATCGAATGGCATTTCATTCCTCCCGCTTCGCCACACTTCGGAGGTCTATGGGAAGCTGGTGGAAATCGATCAATCATCACTTACGACGTGTGGTCGGAGAAATCACTTAAATATAACATACGACTACCGTCATATTTAGATCGAAGCCTGCCTCAATTCGAGACCTCTCAGTTCGTTGATAGAAAGTCCAGAAGATTTCTCGGCTCTTACTCCTGGTCATTTTCTTATCGGAAACTCACTGTTATCACCGCCGGAAGGAGATTTACAGGAAGCTAGTCCTCATTGCCTTCGGAAGTGGCAATTTCTACAAAAGCTAAATCGAGACTTTTGGCATAAATGGTCAGGCGAATACCTTTCGCGTTTACAACAATGCTCTAAATGGACAACTAGCCAAACCAACCTACAACTAAATGACTTAGTAATAGTGCGCGACGAACGGTTCCCTGCACTCAAATGGGTAAGAACGAACGGATGCGCGTGGCCACCGTCAAGACGGCATTTGCTCTGTTAAAGAGGCCAGTAGTGAAACTGTGCCAGCTACCTGTGAGTTTTTCTTGCTAACAACAAACCCGCCACGCATTTTACGATCACAATTTCAAAACCAATACGATTGTGATTCCGTTTTGTTATTTATTCGACTTCTTGGCTTTAATTTTCCTTATTTTTTTCCCTTCCGACATTCTTCCCCTAGTCAGGCGAGACCAGGCACCTCCAAACCTCCAACTGGTCTCAACGAAATGTGAGACCCCCATCATCATCATCAAACACAATCACCATCACAGCAAAGAAACCCCATCATCGATTTGGACGTCGTTTCAACGCCGTGGAGAATGTTGCACTTGCCTGCAACCACGGCCAAATGGCTTGATGATCAGCTTTCGCCTGACAGATGCGAATCGTTAGCTGACGAATGACGGTCGCCATCAGTATATGTGTCATTGCCAATCATTCTATGGGTACATAGACAACAAACTCTTGCGGCGATTCTAGCGGTAAGTTTTTAGCTGCTACGAACGTACATGGAATACTTTAGTTTCAAAATGAAATTGTCAAGTGCTTTTGATCTTTCACTTTCCAATTAGCACTTCAAATTACCGAAACCAAACGCGGCCAACTTCAGAAGCCGGCAAACTGAGAGTGGTCCAAGCCAATCTACATCACAGTAGAGCGGTGACCACCACTCTCCAGCAACACCTCTTAAGAGGTTACTCGGATGTTGCACTTGTCCAGGAACCGTGGTTGAGTGGCTCTAACCACATTCTAGGATGGTGCAATAAAACTTTTACGGTCCTTCACGGACCCCAAGCAGGTAAGCTACGGACATGTGTCGTTGCGAAAAAAGCACTAAAATTAACTTAAATTCCGCAATTCAGCAGCCCAGACCAAACAACGACGCTTTGGGAGAGGTCTCTTAACGGAACACCGAAGCCAGTTAAGCTGGTTTCATCATACCAGCCATCCCCCTGTGGAATGGGGGCTGTAGAATTCACCCACAGCCAGTCCTGCTTGCCCTAAAAAATGGCAAATGGACACTCACTGGATCATGGGCTTATCACCCGTGATCTTAAGACCTAAATGATACGAGAAACGGATACATCGCCTCGGATACGGACTGATTCTACGGTAACGACTTTTGGCATTCGAAAACGGACTATGATTGGCTTCTGGAACGTTCGAACATTGAATGAGGAATGAGGAAGAGCTGGGGTTACTCGGTCCTTGCACCGCCAATAAGTGATCGACCGTGAAATGGAGCACTATAAACAAGTCCTGGCAACAGCTTAAGGCCGATGCTTAGGATTGCGCCTTGTGGAAGAGAGTTGTTTCTGTCCTATGCCCCTATAGGGGGTCTTAACAGGAATTTGATTGATTTGATTGAGCCATACGACGCAAGGGTTGTTCCAATGACTGACCTGTGCCAGCTTCCAGTCCAACACAGGGAACTTGGTAATAGGTTGTGATGCCAATGCCCCTCACACCTACTGGTCTAGCACAGACTGCAACAATCGCGGTAAGTCAATTCTAGAATTTCTTAGCATGAACAATCTAAATGTTAGTAATGTTGGTAACAGTCCCACCTTCATAAATAGAACAAGAAGCGAGGTTATCGACCTGACTCTTGCAACTAATTCTAAATTACTAACGGTCCACAACTGGGAAGTTTCGAAAGAACCATCCTTGTCAGACCACATGTGGATAAGATTTGAAATAGTGGGATCAACAAAAAATAGCCGGTTGTACAGGAATCCAGCAAAAACTGATTAGGTTAAATATCAGGAGCTAATAAACCAAAGACTACCGGCAAT
The DNA here is from genome assembly GCA_963669355.1 of Chorisops tibialis. NCBI lineage: Eukaryota > Metazoa > Arthropoda > Insecta > Diptera > Stratiomyidae > Chorisops > Chorisops tibialis. Next base: position 159,964,470 of record OY770263.1, on the reverse strand, counting down.
AGTTCCTTACTTAAAAACAACAGATTTCTTAGATAAAAGAATGGGTATGTTAACAAATATACTAACAAACTCACGCAAGAGTTCCTGCCTTCAGAAGTCTGCCAAAGATTGTAAGAACACTGTCTGGTGGAATAACGATCTCGATATCCTGAAAAAACGAGCAAGGAAACTCTTTAATAAAGCTAACTCCAGCAAACTTGACACAGACTGGTACAAATACAAAGCAGCACTTACACTGTTTAAAAAACAGCTAAGAGCCGTCAAACGAAATTCATGGAAGAGATTTTGTGAAGAAATCGATAACGTCAACGAAACTGCTAGGATAAAGAGAACCCTATTTAAAGACCCAGACATGCCTGAATTACTGGATAAAGGCAATGGTTCATGGACGGGGTCTAGCGGCAAGTCGCTTGAACTTTTAATGCAAACGCATTTCCCTGGTTGCTTTGAGCCCCCACCACAAAGTTCATGTGCCGATCGCATTCCAGCTAACTCAGAACTAGTAGATATAGTCGTGACACCAGGAAACATAGGAATGGCGTTCAGTTCCTTCAAACCTTACAAGTCACCAGGGCTGGACGAAGTCTATCCCGCAATGATCCAGAACGCGGATAAAACAATAATTCAGTACCTGGCAGACATATATAAAGCATGCATCAGTCTTTGTTACATACCGAAGTTATGGCAAGAGGTTAAGGTAGTTTTCATACCTAAACCAGGTAGAGCCTCCCACAACATCCCGAAGGCTTTTCGACCCATCAGCCTGACTTCGTTCCTTCTTAAAGGCCTAGAAAGACTGGTGGACAGCTACCTGCGGGCAAATCTGAACCTCTCGGTTAGATGCCCCCATCAACACGCCTATCTGAAAGGCAGATCCACTGACACCGCCTTGCATGTGACGGTAGCCGCCGTAGAGAAAGCTCTTCACGAATGGGTGAAGAGACAAGGAAAGGTTCTGTTCACAAAGGAACGCCACAGGGCGGTATAATATCACCTCTCCTGTGGGTCATAACAGTGAATGAACCCGTTTCCATCTTAAATCAGAACGGATACCCCACAATAACATATGCAGACAATCTTGTCATCATGCTAACTGGTAAGTTTGAGCAAGTTCTAGGAGACCTCATGCAATCCGCTTTACAACTGTTAGATAGCTGGACACTAGATAAAGGACTTATTAATCAATATGGTCCTCTCGAATCAAGTTAAATATTTAGTTCTGATTCTTGATAGCAAATTATCCTGAAAGGCCAATATTCAGGAACGAGCAAAAAAGGCTACAGTAGCCTTCTTCGCTTGCAAGAAGACATTCGGTTTGAGATGGGGCCTTAAGCCGCACCTCATCCACTGGATGTATACCAGTATTGTTAGACCAATTATTTGCTATGGTGCGCTGGTGTGGTAACCGGCGGTGGTACTAAAAACCAACCTGGCACCCTTACAGCTGATCCAATGGATGGCATGTCTGTGCATAACAGGTGCCCTTAGAACCACACCAACTGCAGCTCTGGAGGTGATTCTCTCACCACCCCCACTTGATCTTTTTATAAAACAAGTAACGGGCCTGGCAGCCATTAGATTAAAAACCACTAAATCGTGGTCAGCGTCACGAATTGGTCATGGACAAATTCTAAACGTCATTAGAAACGCAAACTCCCTTTTAGACCGCGAGTATGATTGCATGAACCAACCGCAGGTTGAAAACGGAAGTTTCACATTAAGTTTCCTGAACGAAACGAATGGGCAACAAATACGATACTCAGCACCTGTATAGGTTCTCATCTCTATACGGACGGATCTAAAACTAGCCAGGGGACAGGTGCAGGGATTTATTCCCACGACCTCGACATCCAAACTTCATTTCATCTATCAGAACACGCGACAGTGTTCCAAGCAGAAGTATTAGCCATTAACCAGTGTGCAAAAATTATTCTTGATAAGCAGAACAGTCTCGGAAATTGTTACATTTTCTCGGACAGCAGGGCTGCGCTTCAGGTACTCCAATCCTACAGGACTACATCCAAACTAGTGTCCATCTGTAGACACAATTTAAATCGCCTAGCGACCATAACGGAAGTTTTTCTAATTTGGATACCGGGTCATAGTGACCTGCTAGGTAACGAGGCGGCAGATACGTTTGCACGGCAAGGATCTGCTAACATCAATTCCACTAGGAAGTCAGTCGATGTAGCACCAACAGTGCTGAAGACTAGCTTCAAACAGACTATTTTGGATTCTTTCTTGGCGGGGTGGCGGCAGCTGGAAAGATGTAAAACAGCCAAATCCTTTTGGGAAGAACCGAACAAAAATATTACAGCTCAGGTGTTACAACGAAGTCGCTATAGTATCCGAACTATTGTTGGCCTGATCACAGGCCATTGCTTGCTAAGGCTGCATGAATTTAGGATGCGAATCGCGAGCGACAGCTTGTGCAGAGGTTGCGAGGAAGACGAAGAATCTATCGAACATTATCTTTGTCACTGTCCGCAAATCTCCAACAGTCGTCTCCTTTGTTTATGCTCTAGATTCTTCTCAGAACTAGACGACCTCAGAGGCGTCCAACATTCGAGCCTGTTAAGGTTCGCAAACTGAACCAAATGGTTAGAGCAAGAGGAGTGACTTCCAACTTATAACAATAGGGGGAGTACAATGGGCCCAACGAGATGGCCTCAGTGCTTGTGGTTCCGTGCAACCACACTCCTACAACCTAAACCTAAACCTTCCAATTAGCATTCGGTGAATAAAGTCAAACTTTCTATTGAACCTTTTCTTTCATTTTTTTCGCATTCTTTAATTATTTTCAGATCCTGAGCTGAACACTTTAATAGCAATGCATCACTCTGAATGAGGAGAACTTGTTAAGGGAGAATGATACTTTGAATAAACAGGGTAGATCTTCCTTAGCTCTCCTTGTTGATTAATAACCGACGTTAAAGGAAGCGGAGGCAAACAAAAATGAATCCGCAAAGAATAAAACGAGTTCATAGACGATGGCACGAAGATGGCAACGTAATAACTAGACTATTTCTTGCTGTTTATATTTCGAGTATTGTAATAAAATCACGAACAATAAACTAGTCATACTACATGGTAGATGTAATACCCAGTTCACTAGATTCTATTTTAGATTATTAACATTTATATATGTACGAAGGTCCTTAACTAAAACTAAGATTGATGATAATTCTCTTAAAGTCCCATTCATATTCTCCACCATATTGTGTTTGTGTATGCCTCGAGGTCAACTCTCGAGAAACAATGTGGTCCGAATATCTTGGCATCATAGAACATAAACTATGCCTTATTCTGTCCGTAGCACCCCCGGCCACATTAAACTAATCCTTAAACATCACATCTAATAGCTAAAATTAGTACAAATGTACTTACTAGATAGCCATCTTTTGAGGGTAAAACAACATATGCATGCATGGTTACAACCAATTATCATAAATACAATTTCATAATTAAAGACACTTTAGTGATCCTTAATTTTGTTTTCGTATGTGCGATTTTCGACCATTTTCGACCGCACATTTTCTATGCGTTGACTTTCTCGTTCTGTTCGGTATACTAGACGGAAGAATATTTTAATTACCTAAGTATATTTGTGTAGATATGTAGTCTGGCCGAATGAGATTTTCAACATTCAAGCCATAAACGACATGTCACAAATCATTTTCTACATGGAAGCATTCTCGGGCTCTTTACTGTATCGATTTGGGGTCCATGCACAACCATCCTGCACCTGCTTTTCTCTACTCTCCCACAACCCCATCTTTGCCATCATGTGTGGCTGAGCCTGCAAAAAGGATTCGCCTTGTTTCGTAATTTACGTATAATGAAGTTAACAATACGTACCCTTGTAGTGCAGCGTTGGCTGTCTCTAGCCGAGCTTTACGTTCTAGAAAATTACTCGCTACTAGTACGGGGTACTTTACGTTTATAGTGTACTAGATCTTTTTTTCTGGTCAGGGGAGAATGTTTTTTTTTTCGTTTGCTCTCATTCTAGTTTACGTTTCCGGTTTGCGTTTAGCTAGCTCAATACCGGTGCTACAAATTGCTTTCCTATACCCATAACTTGCGATTTGATAGTGCACATAAGCTTCTCTCTTTTCGATAGTACTATCATTCGAGCTTATCGTCCTTGCAAGCAAGACAAAAATAAAAATCGAACCAACACTCGATTCTATGCAGGTCGAAAAAATAACACGATGAATCAGTGATAACAAGGTACGACCTTATACCGGGCAGAGTGCTTTTTGTACTTAGTGTATTTCGTCCTATCCCCGGATTATGGCATTAAATCAGGCACGTTATTGGATGTCAGCGTATATCAAAGCTTATTGGATATCACAATAATAATATGATTAGTTGATCAGTATGGATTAAAAATATCTGCCAACAGGTCGAACACAAGTTTATTATTATTGGTACAAGTTGAGGATGTGTGGGAAGTCAATATGCAGGTTAGGGTGGATAGAAAAGACTAAGTGAATGTTGGTTCTGCGGCCAATTATTTAACACTGCGATTACGATCTGTAGCTCCAGCACATATAATCAATATTTTATTCGTTTATCTATGCAACTTTGGATTTCTTTGGAAGGACAGGGACGAGGTGGTAGAAAGGGTCAATGGTTCTTAATAATTGATTAATTCAATCAAATTCCTGTTAAGACCCCCTATAGGGGCATAGGACAGAAACAACTCTCTTCCACAAGGCGCGATCCTGAGCATCGGCCTTAAGCTGTTGCCAGGACTTGTTTATTCCTCCGGCCTCCTGCTCAACTGCTCGCTTCCATGTGTTACATGGTCGACCAGCCCGACGTCTTCCTTAAGGATTATAATCCAGAGCCTGTTTTGCGATATTTTGCTCTGGTTTCCTCAAAATATGACCGATCCACTGCCACTTCCGCCGGTGAATCTCAATACCTATTTAGTCTGGCCAGTTGTACTCCAAAGTTCGTCGTTGGAGATCACTTCTGGCCAGAATATTCCTAAAATGCGCCGGAGGCACTGTTTTACGAAAGTCTGTAGTTTCTTGGTAAGTCGAACGGTCACTTTCCACGTAGTACATACAACAATACAACAACACAGATTTGACGCATGCGTCAAAAACTCGTTCCTTCGTGCGAAAGGAGATCTCTCTTAACCTCCAGAAAGGGGAAAGGATACCGAAGGCCTGACGAGCTTTATTTAGCCGAGCCTCAACATCCTTTTCGGCTTCGCCGTCCATGCTGACAATGCTTCCAAGATAGCAAAAATCTTGCACCTCTTCCACATCCTGTCCGTTAAGAACAATCGGTGTGCTTGCGTTCGAACCCATGTGCATGTACTTGGTTTTACGCACATTTATTTTCAGTCCCGCCTCTTTGCATTTAGAATGCAACGAGCGAACATTTGACTTTAAGTCCGAACATTTATGTGCAAGCAAACACACGTCATCAGCATAATCAAGGTGACTTAAGATGTTAAATAGTCTCCATTGAAGACCCTTACCTTCCAGTGCAGCTTTCAAGATGTCATTTATTACCACCAGAAACAGGGCTGGTGATAATATGCAGCCTTGTTTGACACCCGTTTGCACAGGGAAGCTCTCGGACAGCTCTCCTCTATGCAAGACGCGACACCTTGCATCTTCGTAGGATTCTTTAATCATAGCTATGACCTTATCTGGAATACCCCTCCTACGCAAAGCATTCCATATGTAATCTCGCTTAACGCTGTCGAAAGCCTTCTCGAAGTCTACAAACATGAGATGTAGTGGCGAACCCATTTCGGCTGACTGCTCTAATATTATCCGTAGGGTATTTGTGTGGTCGGTACAAGATGACCCTTTACGGAATCCAGCCTGATAAACTTCGAGAGTGCTCTCGACGACATCAGTAATCCTATTGAGAATTACCTTAGCCATAATTTTTGATACGGCAGTAAGTAGACATATACCACGCCAATTGCCACAATCCCGAAGGTCGCTCTTCTTCGGAATTTTCACAATGACGCCCTCCTTCCATTCAGTCGGATTTCTTCCCTCACTCCACACCTTAGTGAAGAGTGGGAGGAGTATATCGGCTGTGATTTCCGGGTCCGCTTTGAGGAGTTCGGTTGGTAGTCCGTCTATACCTGGAACTTTCCTTCCCACCGTTGACCGAATGGCAGGAAACTATCTCTTCCTTATCTGGGGGATCGTCCCTAATAGAGGATTGTTGCGGTTGGATGTTTGGTAGTTGTTCTGTTTCCGGAATATCTTCCTGTGACAAGATGTTTAAAATATCAGAGAAGTATTCCTTCCATCGCCGCAACTGGTGTTCACTCATATTAAGGAGAGTTCCGTTGACATCTCTCACCAGGTGGTTGGCGGTGAAATTCCTGTTCGTCAACTGTTTTATGATTTTGAAAAGTGAACCCATATCCCCAAGGTAAGCCGCAGATTCTGCCTTGTTTGCCAGATCTTCAATGGCCTTTCTCTTGTCGCGTCTAACAGCTCTCTTAAGCTGTATATGAGCATCGCGGTAGTTCTGCCTCAAGTCGGGCGTTCGTTGGTTGACATCGGGTTGAGAGATGATTGCCAATTTGGCTTTTTTCCGATTGCCAACCTTGACCCATGTGTCTTGCGACATCCAGGGTTTCTCACCGCTTTGCACATATCCCACAAATTCTTCAGCACTAGTTAGAAAAGTGTTTCTGGTTGCCTCCCAGTTGGCGTCCAGTGTGCGCATTTCATATTCACCCAATGTGGATGACTTTTCGCGTAGAATAGTGGTGTATTCGCGTTTTTTGTTGGGATCTCTAAGTTTATTCACATTAAGCTTGCGCTTCATTTGAAGAATTTGTGGTCGTCGGATAGCTGCTGTACACAATCTCAAGCAGGCAACCATCAAGTGGTGATCGCTCCCCACGTCAGCTCCACGTTTCGCTCGCACATCGAGGAGACATCTTCTCCATCGGCGACTTGTAGCCAAATGGTCGATGGTTCTGAGTAACACCATCAGGGGAAACCCAAGATGTTTTATGATGACTCTTGTGTGGAAAAAGGGTCCCTCCGATGACCATTTGCCGAGTACTACAGAACTCCACAAATAATTCGCCGTTTTCGGGTCTCTTAATCCAAGGTCGTGAAGGGTCGACCCAAGGGTCACCATGCCTCCCCATGACGTGTTCTAGTCCAGTGTTGTCTGATCCAACCTGGGCGTTCATATCTCCCGAGATGATAATAATATCACCTCTTGGAACACGTTCGAAGGTGGCACTCAGTTGGCTATAAAACTTCTCTTTGTCACCAGATGTTGCGATATTAGTTGGTGCGTAGCACTGCAGAATTGTGACGTTTCTGACACTGGTCCTGAGCCTGACGACGATAATCCTATCCGAGATTGGTTCCCAGCTAATGAGACTGTTTCTCGCTCTCGGTGTAACGACGAACGCCACGCCATATCTGGCTTCACTTTCAGGGCCAATGTACAGAATGGAGTTTCCGCTAGGGGTTCGTTCTTCTCCTGATCCTGTCCACCTGACCTCGCTCAATCCCAAGATTTGGATGTTATAGTGCTCTATTTCACGGTCGATCACCGATTGGCGGTGCAAGGACCGAGTAACCCCAGCTCTTCCCCCGCCATTCAATGTTCGAACGTTCCAGAAGCCAATCATAGTCCGTTTTCGAATGCCAAAAGTCGTTACCGTAGAATCAGTTCGTATCCGAGGCCATGTATCTCTTTCTCGTATCATTTAGGTCTTAAGATCACGGGTGACAAGCGCATGATCCAGTGAGTGTCCATTTGCCATTTTTAGGGCAAGCAGGACTGGCTGTGGGTGAATTCTACAGCCCCCATGCCAGAGGGGGATAGTTAGCTCAGGTCCGTGGAGTCGCTAGGCTCCAAAGATAGTTACAGGAATTGGTAAAACCTCATCCTACAACTACCCCCTTTCTTGAATTATGATCAAAATTCTCTGTATGGAATATTAGTTTCATAGACGAAGTTTGATAGAATTTCTATAAAATTCGGTGTATTTTATATTCATGAAACCCTACATTTGTATGGGAGAGGGTAGAGGAAGTGTGGCAACTGTATAATTTGTGATGCAGTTCTGTTCCGTTTCTCTTGAAAGATGTTCCTGCAAAATTTCAAGTTCGTAACTTTTAATTTGTTTGATTTATTGACATTGGTCGAAATCAAACTTTTATATGGGAGGGGGTAGAAGTACAAGGGGATTTCAAAGCTTTAAATGCAACTTTGTTTTTATTGTTTTAATGGAGTTCGTGTAATATGTCAAGGTGATAGCTTTTAAAGGTTCGGTGATAATTGATATCTGGGTGAAAAAATACTTTTGAATGGGGTAAGAGTTTTGAAGATCAATTAATGTCTTGAAATTTCATGGATTTTTTGTAAAGAAATTTTACAAATTTTTCTACTTTAAAATTTCAAAAATTTGCAGTTTTTGTGTTTTTTCAATATTTGTAAAACACCTCGTGCAGATTAAGGCCCCGCTTCTGTGCATGACAGTTCTGGTTCAAATTATTATTTTTTCTGTATATATCAAATGTATAAATGCATCTTTGCATCTTTGTTACGTTTATAGAAGTCTAGCAATGAATAGAGCCAAGATAACTAGTGAGCTAGATAGTTTGTCCGAGTCTATCCAGACCATATACACTGCACACCCTGACGCTGAAATCGTTGTCGTGGGCGATTTCAATGTTCTCAACATTGCGTGGGTTAAATATTCCTTCTGCACAGACCAAGAGCGACGTGATACTGAGCTCTTTGCTTCGATAAACGGATTAACACAACTTTTAAATGAGCCAACTCGCTTACCAGAAATTGCAGGACAGTTTCCAATCTTCTCGATTTATTTCTCGCTAGCAAACGAGAGAAATACTCCCTCTCTGTAATATCTCCTTCGCCAATTGGAAATACGGACCACGTTCTGATTCGTGCACAATCTGTAGTTGCAGCACTAAAACCGCAGCCAGTTAAGGTACCTCGAAGAATTATTTGGCCTTTTAAAAGAGCTAATTGGAGGGTGCTAAATGAGTTCTTCAATGCGTTTAATTAAAAATTGTGCTTTGATTCCAATAACTGCGATTAAACCTGTCAACTTGTCACCAAAACTATCCTGAAAGGCACGAAGCTCTACATACCTTCCAGTTAAGAGAGAGTTTGGCCGTCGAAGGAGTCTTGGTTTACAAACGAGTGTCTTGTTGCAATACTGGCGAAGAAACAGTCGTTTCAAAATTTTAAAAATCATTAAACTTTTGCTAATAGAGAGCTTTACATGAAATCAAGAAATACCTGTAAATCGGTCCTCAATTGTGTTAAATTTGATCATGACCAAAAACTTCGAAGGAAGATCCTTCACAGTCCAAAAGGTTCAAGATATTTCTGGTCATTTGTCAACACGGCCAACAATAATTTCATTTCTTCATCAACACCACCACTCGTAAATGGTGACCGTACCGTAATTGATCCTGTTGAGAAAGCTAACCAATTGGCAGCAAGTTTTGCGAAAAACTCCACACTACCATCTTCAAACCAAACCCCTCCTAACGCGATACCATATAGTTTTTTGCTGCCTCCACTACATTTTTGCACGCTTCTCACATGCAGGATCCTGTACAAGCTCAATGTTAACAAGTTCGCTAGCCCTGATGGCATTCTCCCCATTACCCTTAAAATGTACTCCTTTTCCCTGGCTAAACCTCTTCGTAATCTTTTTCATCTATCCTATTATTCTGGGTGCTTTCCACAATTGTGGAAAGTAGCGAATATTCAGCCGATTCCGAAAAAAGCAAGCAAATCGAACCCCGCCAACTACCGCCCAATAGCCATTACTTCAGTGCTTTCGAATGTGATGGAAACTGCAGTCAATCGCAAAATCGCTAAATGTCTCGAGGATAAATAGCTTATTCACGATCGCCAATACGGTTTCCGTTCTGGAAGATCGACGGAAGATCTCTTTGTTTATCTAATGGAACGCTGGAACTCTTGCTTGCATAAATACGGCGAAGGTCAAGTTCTTGCGCTTGACATTGCAAAAGCTTTTGACAGAGTTTGGTATGCATGTCTTCTTGTTAAGCTCACGGCCATTAGCCGGGATGCTACGCTCATTCAATAGATTGAGAATTTCTGGTCCAAACGCACTATACGAGTAGTATTAGATGGCGTTACTTCCCAATTAATTCCGGTGTCCCTCAGAGTTCAGTCTCATCGCTGACCCTTTTCTTAGTATTTATTAACGATCTATTGTCTTCTACTCTCAACTCAATTCATAGTTTTGCGGATGACTGTACCTTAGACAACACCTATGAATTTGACTCTGCTGCGGAATTAAACAAGCATTCTATTGCTTCCAATCGTTGAACTCAAATCTCGATTTAATCTTGGGATTGGGCCGGAAAAATAGAATAGAGTTCAATGCTGCTAAGACATAGGCCTGTCATCTATCCCTCAAACGTGATGTTCCAGCGTAGTCTTTTAATGTAGCCTTTAATGACGTACAACTTTGCTTTTATCCTTTTAGGCGTAAAGTTCAATAACCATCTTGATTGGAGTCAACATATCTTTGAAGTTGCCCTTGACGCTTCGAAACGCCTAGGTATTCTTCGTAAGTGCAAGAAATACTTTGAGCTTCACGACTTAGCTATCATCTACAAGGCCTATACTCGACCTCGTTTAGAGTACAACTCGCATCTTTGGGCTGGGGCTCACAAAACTCACTTTGCGCTGCTCCATCGAATCCAAAAACGTACATTAAGGCTAATTGGAGATGAACCATTACGGTTCCTATTGACTCCCTCTAGCATCGCAGAAACGTCGGAGTACTCAGCATTTACTATCGCTATTTCTATAGTAAATGCAGTTCGGAACTATGCGCACTTATTTCTCCACTTTATACTTTTCCACGACATACTCGTTAGGCGGAACATGCGCACTAGTATACAGTCAAACTTTTATCATTCTGTACAGTGAAATTTAGGCGGTAATTCATTTCCCGAACATCCAGACTCTGTAACGCATTGCCGGCTTTTTCCAAGGGAGTATAACCTCCAGTCCTTCAAGAATAATTTTTACCGTCATTTCCTTATCTCTCCATCCGAATTTCCATAATACTCCAAATTTTAATCCACTTCCTTTACCGACTTACCTGTACATTAAAGGGTGACCCCCTAAGTTATACTAGGTGCCTAAAAAAAATGCACGTGCAAAATTTGAACTTTATATTTTGTACTAGAGCCCTGAAATAACTACTACTATTCAGTGACATCGCTCAAGAAATAGTGAAGATATTAATTTTACCCCTTACGTTTAGTAATTTCGATGATATAATCATTTGAAAATCAATCGGCCGAGAATTTGTTTTTGGCCCCTCTTTTCGGGCCCCCTGGATAAAAAATAAATTGCCAATAAGTCGGCCGCAACTTTATTATTTTTGTGACAATTTGAGGATGCATGGAAAGTCAATATGCAGGTTAGAGTGGTTAAGGACGATTAAGTGGTACCCTTTTTCACAAGTTGAATCCCCTTTAGGGCAGGGCTGCTGTCAATTTTTACGCTTAATTGCGGATACGATCAAAGCTCTAAGACATGTAATTATTATTTCATTCGTTTATGCAAGTTTGGGTTTTTATGAGGGGCGAGAGGGAGGGTGATAGCAATGGTGGGTGGATATTAATAATTTTTTAATTGATTGCCAGAATCACGTCCACTATATATAGAATGTAAGTTTCATAGACGAAGTTGCAAAATTTTTAATAAAATTCGGTGTATTTTACATTCACGAAAGCAATCATCAAGGGAATCGTAAAATTTGTGATGCAGTCAAGTTCCTAGCTTTAATTTGTGGGTTAGTAGTTGATATATTGAAATTGGTTGAAATCATATTTTTGTATGGGAGGGCGTAGAAAGGCAAATGCGATCTCAAAACTTTTGACGCAGTTTCGTTTGTACTATTTGCAAAATTTCAAATTGATAGCTTTAATAGTTAGGTGATAATTGATTTTTTGAAAATGATCGAAAAAATAATTTTGTATGGGAGGGGGTAGAAGTGTTAAAGGTATTCGACCAGCTAATATCTTATACTTTAAGGGGCTTTTTTTAAATGGACTTCGCAAATTTTCAAGTTTGCACCTTAAACTTTCATTCAAAAATTTTTAGTTTATGTGTTTTTTTTTCATTGCACATGAAACACCTTGTGCACGTTAAACCTCCACATCGGTGCACAAAAATTGTGGAACAAATTATAATTTTTTTTTCTTCTATGTACATCAAATAGATATATCTAATTGCAAAATTTAAACTTTGTATCTGTCAGTAGAGCCCTAAGAAAATTATTCAAAATTTTCGACATTTTTGCTACCTCCCTTCCCTTACACCTCTTAACTTAAAATTTACCACAATAAAAATTATGTATTTCTACAATGTGACAAAATTTCAATTTGATATATGTACTCAGTTTTGAGATATAACGGTTTTAAATTTTGGAATTTGCATCAGTTTTGAAATGCTCCCAATTTCCCCCACTACTACTATGTCAACATTTTATATTTTTGTCATGATTTACTAGTATAGCTTAACATATGATCCAAGCTTCAATTACGTAGCTTAAGAGATAATCGAGATATTAATTCTTAAGTGTTTTTCTTTGCACTTTCGAGTTTTTTTCTTTTTTTGCATTTTTAGGCTATTTTAGTCATGAAACGCGAAAAACCAAAATTTCAGGGTAACAATTTTTTTTCCAAGTTGATCACAATACGTTATTATTAAAATAATAAAGTAAAATTAATTAATTTTGCTTTCTATCACCGATATATCTGAACGTAGAGTTTCAGCTTTCTACTTAAATTTATAGTGGAGATATTAGCAAGTGTAATTTTGGAAATTCTACTTCTACAATGGCACTACAGCCCAAATCGGAATTTGGCCTCCTGATATTCAGGTTCCTTAACATTTTTTATTACTTATTGTGGAAGGGTTGTTAGCCCTTCGCACAACCCTCTTTCTACGAATTTTTTTCATTTTCTTAAATTGAGGTGACCAAGGTATATCCAAGCAGGCAATGTGCCGGAATTATATATTGCGCCGACTGGGATTTGAACTCACGATTTTCGCATTACAAGACCAACACACTACCTACTAGGCTATACCCTAATTTTGGAAATTAGCCCTCCCCTTCTCACTTTCTCGAACTATGATCCACACAAAAAATAACTTTTCATTTTTAACAATTTCGACGATTTGAGTCCATATGCACGGCATACGGCAGACGGAGTACAGGCAGACGGATTATTTTTTTTTGCATTTTTAAACTAATTTATCCATATAACGCGAAAAAAAAATTCAGCGTAGGATTTGTTTTTTCTGTTTCGATCACAATACCTTATTATTTGAATAATAAACTGAAATTAAGCTCGGAAAGTATAGTTTCCACTTATGTTCAGTGACAGTTTTTGTTAGAAAAGTCACCGAAATTGATTTTTTTTTCATTGAACAATTACGGTTTCTTTCAAATTCCTACCATATTGTTGCAGTCGAATTTACATGGCTCTTATCTATCCTTCAAATCCCCGTTCAGACCCCTATAGGGGTATAGGACAGAAATAGCTCTCTTCCACAAGGCGTGATCCTGAGCATCAGCCTTTAGCTGTTGCCAAGACTTGTTTATTCCTCTGGCCTCCTGTTCAACTTCTCACTTCCATGCTACATGGTCGATCAACCTGAAGTCTTCCTTGAGGATTATAATCTAGAGGCTGTTTGGCGATGTTTCGCTCTGGTTTCCTCAAAGTGTCAGTTCCGCCTTTGAATCTCAATGCCTATTTTAGTCTGTCCAGTTGTACTCTAAAGTTTCGTCGCTGAAGATTATTTCTGGCCAAAATATCCCTAACATGCGTCGGAGGCATTGGTTCGCGAAAGTTTGCAGTTTCTTAGTAAGTTAAACGGCCACTTTCCACGTAGTACAACCATATAATAACACCGGATTTGACGCATGTGTCAAATACTTGCTGCTTCGTGCGAAGGGAGATCTCTCTTAACCTCGGCTCCGCCGTCCATGCTGGCAATGCTTCCGAGATAAGACAAATTTTGCACCTCTTCCGCATCTTGTCCGTTGAGAACAATTGCAGTGCTTGTGCTCGAAATCATGTTTTCTAATTCATTGCTTGAATTACGACCAATATTCTCTGTATAGAATGTGTTTCATAGACGAAGTTGCATAAAATTTTCATAAAATTCGGTGTATTCTACATTCACGAAAGCATACATTTGTATGGGAGGGGGTAGAGCGGGTAAGGGAATCGTAAAATTTGTGACGCAATTTTATTTCGTTTCTCTTGTAAGGTGCTCGTACAAAATTTCAAGTTCGTAGCTTTTAGTTTGGTCGAAATCATATGTATGGGAGGAGGTAGAAGGGCAGGAGCGATCTCATAACTTTTGACGCAATTTTGTTTCAACTATTTTTAGAAGTTTTTACGCAAAATTTGAAACTGATAGTTTTTAATAGTTAGGTGATTATTTAATTTGGCGTTGCGAAAATTACATTCATTGCTATGTACGTGTTACAAAATCTTGACTAAAATTATTGACCGAAGACTCAGTGAATACGCTAACAACATCATCGGAGAATATCAAGGTGGCTTCAGATCTGGACGATCGACAACGGACCAGCTATTCTCAGTAAAACAGGAGCTAGCAAAATGCTGGAAATATGATATTAATGTGCACCAACTGTTCGTCAATTTTTGTCAAGCATAAGTGACCGTTCGACTTACCAAGAAACTACAGACTTTCGTAAACCAATGCCTCCGGCGCATTTTAGGAATATTCTGGCCAGAAGTAATCTCAAACGACGAACTTTGGAGTACAACTCGTGAGACTAAAATAAGTAGTGAGATACAACGGCGGAAGTGGCAGTGGATCGGTCATACTTTGAAGAAACCAGAGCGAAACATCGCAAAACAGGCTCTGGATTATAATCCTCAAGGAAGACGTCGGGTTGGTCGACCATGTAACACATGGAAGCGAGCAGTTGAGCAGGAGGCCAGAGGATTGAAAAAGTCCTGGCAATAGTTTAAGGCCGATGCTCAGGATCGCGCCTTGTGGAAGGGAGTTGTTTCTGTCGTATGCTCTTATAGGGGGTCTTAACAGGAATTTGATTGATTGATACGATAGTGTCGACCGTAATGCTCTGTACAGAATAACGATTGAACTAGGTGTCCCACCGAAACTAGTTCGGTTAATAAAAGCCGCGATGGAAAACAATGAGTGCCAAGTAAAAATCCAAAACGAGTTGACTCACAGCTTTCCAGTGGAGTCAGGTCTTAAAAAAGGAGATGGTTTCGCCCCCTCGCTCTTTAACTTGGTGCTGGAGTATGTCGTCAGGAAAGCAACTTCAGTAACCTCAGTGGACACCAGAGGTACGCTACTCGTAAGATCCGCACAGTTGGTGGCGTAAGCAGACGACGTGGATATTCTGGCCCGATCAATACTTGGCATTAAGGAGGTATTCCAGGAGTTGGAGTCGGCAGCGGGTGAAGTAGGGCTCAGGGTCAATGAATCGAAAACTAAATACATGACCCAGATACGAAGGACTGTCCCAGAGAGGCAGAACATTACAATAGGCGAATACAACTTCGAGCAGGTGGATGAATTCGTATACCTGGGAGCCCTTCTCACAAAGGATGGCAATGAGCGACATGAAATTCAAAGAAGAATCACGGCAGCTAACAAAGCATTTTATCCCCTACCCATAACAAAATCAAGGAAGGTCTATCAAAACAATAAACTACGCATCTACAAGATATTAATTCGTCCTGTGCTGCTATACGGATGCGAAACGTGGACCTTGACGCGGTTTTCGGAGAAGTTAATCGACACTTTTGAGCGAAAAATTCTTCAGAAGGTATACGAAGCAGTTAAAGAAGGAGATAATTGGCGAATTCGATACAAACATGAGGTGTATCAACTATTTGATGACCCACCAGCATCTATAGTGATCAAACTGCGCAAGCTGCAATGGGCTGGCCACATGGAACGAATGCACGAGGAACGAATCCCAAAACGAGTGGTCAAGGGCAAAGCTCAAGGTAACCGACCGCAGGGGAAGCTACGAAAGCGATGGGAGGACTCAGTCGACGCAGACTGCAGATCGTTTCTCAATTTTTCAAACTGGAGGACGCAGCCGTTGGACCGAGACAACTGGAGGAAGTGCATCCGGGAGGCCAAGGCTCGATATGGGCTGTACCGCCATTGCATCATGATAATTGATTTATTGAAAATGGTCGAAAAAATAATTTTTTTACGCGAGGGGATAGAAGTTTTAAAGGTATACAACCAGTTAATATTTCTTATATTTAAGAATTTTTTTAAATGCATTTTGCAAAATTTTCAAGTTTCTAGCTTAAAATTTCATTCAAAAATTTTCAGTTTGTGTTTTTTTCAGTACACATGAAACACCTTGGGCACTTTAGACTGGTGGAGTCAGTTTTTAACAATGGTGGAACAAATTATTATTATTTTTCTAAGTACATCAAATAGATGTATCCACATGTAAATTATAAACTTTGAAGACAAAACAGCCCTAATAAAATCACTCAAAATTTTGGACATTTCTGCTTACCACCTCCTTCGCCTTACACCCCCCAACTCAAAAATTATAAAATTAAAGATTATTTAGTTTCATAATCTGACAAATTTTCGATTTGATATCTGTATTCAATTTTGAAATATAACGATTTGTAATATTGAAAATTGCTCAAATTTCAAAATACTCCCCACTTCTATTATTTCCACTTGTTATATTTAACGTGGTGGTGGTGGTTGGATGGATATAGGGTAGGCATCTGATCGGCGTCATTAGACGACGCCCAGTGTTGTAACTGTCATATATACATCAAATGTGCTCATCATACCTCCACGTGGTAGCCACCGGATACTGGTCTTGTCCATCCGGACTTGACTTGCTGAACTGATGGGCGCGAGTGCTAATGAAACAGAAAAATTTTAGCACTAAGTTGGGGGTTGGGCGATGTGCTCATCCTCGGGAAAACCACACCCGTTTCGAAACCTGAAGCAACGCCTCGGACTGGATTGATTCAACGGCAACGACCACGCAAACGAAAAATGGACTATTCCTTCGGATCTTGGAACGTGCGATCCCTGTACAGAGCAGGAGCAGTGACAGCGCTTCTGGAACAGGCAGCGAAATACAATATAAACACAATTGCACTCCAAGAAACTAAATTGTTAGGTAGCGAGATTACTGACATTAGATCGCACACAATTTTCAAATGTGGGAAATCATCGGGAAGCCGGGAATTTGGAGTTGCGTTTATCGTCGACAACAAGTTTGATCACCAAGTTACCAACTTCAAATCCGTCAATGAACGATTGTGTGCAATCCGCATCAAAACAATTTTCTTTAATGTTTGGCTTATTAATGTCCACGCCCCAACGGAAGACAAAGACGACGAAGTTAAAGACGATTTCTACAGCACCTTAGAATCAACATTCGACTCCTTTCCGTCGAATGATATTAAAATAGTATTAGGTGACCTTAACGCGAAAGTGGGCAAAGAAGAAACATACATAGGGACAATTGGAAGGCACAGTCTCCATGATATTAGTAACGACACCGGCCAGAGGCTGACTGATTTCGCCAGCAGCAAAAACCTTATTGTAAGCTCGACATGCTTCCCGCTTCTTGACATTCATAAGAGAACGTGGGCATCACCCGACGGAAGAACATTCAACCAAATAGATCATGTTCTAATAGAGAAAAAGACGGCCCCCTGAATTCTCGACGTGCGTACATGTCTAGGGGCTAATTGCGACACAGATCACTATTTGGTAAAGACCGTTCCGATGTCGAATCGCAAACCGAGGACACCCAAAAACACAACCGGTTCCTAAATTCGACATAGGAAAACTCAAAGACGAGAAAATAGTTGCGAAATATGTATCAGCCTTGGAGAGGTACTTCGCGACAATGCTGAGTGCCACCGCCAGCAAGTCAATAGAAGAAAAGTGGCAAAATATCAAAGATGGCATTACATCTGTTGCAGAGGAGGTGATAGGACAACAACCCCGGCGCAAAAGAAATGATTGGTTCGACAACAAATGCCAAGATGCCTTAGAACGAAAAAATCAAGCCTACAAAATATTAACGGAACGGTCGACACGAGCCAAACAGGACAAATACAAAGATCTTAGACGATTTGCAAACAAAATATGCAGACAAAAAAAACCGAAGTACAATAATGACGAAATTAAAAACATGGACGAAAAATTTGAATTACACAACGCAAGAGCAGCGCATTCCCTTGTTAAAAGGATGAAAGAAGGATACAAACCGAACACGACCCTCTGCATGGATGCAGAAGGGAACATTATAAGTAACGCGGAAGATATAAAACCAAGATGGGCACAATACTTTGAACATCTTCTTAACCCGAGCCCATCACCTACACGAACAGCAGCAGCAAATACAATAGCAGGTATAACTGATGTAACAGCTGACGAAGGATCCGCTTTGAGTCCTCCCACACTCAAAGAAGTAAAAATAGCCCTAAGGAACCACCCAAACAACAAAGCGCCGGGCACTGATCAAATCCCAGCTGAAATTCTGAAAGCCGGCGACACCTGCATAGCGCATCTCCATAGATTAGTCACGGACATATGGACGCAGGAAATACTTCCTCAAAATTGGCGCAAGAGCATCATATGTCCAATTTATAAAAAAGGTGACAAACTCTGCTGCGAAAACTACTGAGGAATATCTCTGTTGTGTACGTCTTATAAGATCTTGACGAAAATTCTAGAAAAGAGAATTAAGCTCTATGCTGACAAAGTAATTTGTGAATACCAAGGAGGATTTAGAGCTGGACGCCCGACCACGGACCAGATATTCTCAGTTAAACAGGTGCAGGTGACGGCCTCGCACCAATGCTTTTCAACATAACACTCGAATATGTTGGTTCGGAAACTTCCCGTTGACACCAAGGGAACACTATGCTTCAAACCCACACAACTCGTAGCATATGCCGACGACATAGATATCCTTGCAAGATCTCTGGAGAGTGCTAAGGAAGTATTTGTAAACCTTGACTCGGTAGCAAGGGAAGTTGGACAACGTATTAATGAAAATAAAACAAAAATTATGACGCAATCTAGGAAAAAGACGCCAATCAGACAAAATATTACAGTAGGAGACTATAACCTAGAAAACGTAGACAACTTTATATACCTAGGGGCGAACCTATCGACGGATGGAAGCGAACCCATCGAAATTAAAAGAAGAATAATTATGGCAAACAAGACGTATTATTCGGTACTTCCAATAATTAAAAACAAGAACGTTCACATGAAGACAAAACTTAAGTTATATAAAACGATTATACGACCTGTGCTATGCTATGGCAGCGAAACGTGGACATTAACTCAGGCGTCCGAAAAACGACTTAACGCCTTTGAAAGGAAGGTCCTCAGAAGAATCCTCGGACCTGTGAGGGAAGACTCGATCTGGAGAATACAATACAATAGAGAATTGTATGCCATCTTCGACAATCCAGAAGTGTCAACCCTCATAAAATTTAAAAAGTTACAATGGGCTGGTCATGTGGACCGGATGGATGACGGAAGGATTGCCAAACGCACACTAAAAGGGAAAGTCAACGAACAAAGACCGGTCGGAAAACCACGAAAGCGCTGGGAGGATTCGATTGACGCAGACAGCAAATCACTGCTAAGATTTTCAAACTGGAGGACGCGGTCACTGAACCGAGATGGATGCAGGCAAAGCATTCAGAAGGCCAAAGCCCAATTTGGACTGTAGCGCCATCGTAAGATAAGAAGATATTTTTTCGTATTTGGCTAGTATAGATTAATATACATTTTAAGTTTCAATTACCTAGCTTTAGAGATAGTTGAAATATTAATTCATAAGTGTTTTTCTTTGCACCGCCCTGCCCCTCCCCCTCACAATAATTAACCTCTCTCTAAGCTGATTCTAGTGGCCGCCTTAATGGTCTTAAAATATGATTTTCTTGAGATAAGTGATTTCGAAGATATAATCATCGCCAATGGATAAGAAAATTAAATTATTTTTAAAGTTTGTCCCACAACCCTCTTTATAACTCTGCTGATTTTTAGCTACTTATTTGCATTCCTGGTGGAGTTTTTGACTGCTTGGGTACACCTTGGTCACCTCAATCTACGAAAATGAAAAATTCGTAGATAGAGGGTTGTGCGAAGGTCTAACAACCCCTCCACAATAAATAATGAAAAATATTAAGGAACTCGACGGTTAGGAGGCCAAAGCCTGATTTGGGCTGTAATGCCATTGTAGTAGTAGTAGTAGTATTCACAATATTTCACCGGTTACGATATCAAGCTGTTGTCTTATAAAAATTTCATGACAAACAAAAACTTAATATCAACACTTTGCAATATCAGTGAGACAATGTTTTATTAAAATCCTCTATAGTGTCATAGGACAGAAACAGTTACCTTCTGCAAGGTGCGATCCTGAGCATCGGGCATAAGTTGTCGCCAGGACTTATTTATTTCTCTGGCCTCCCGTTCGATTGCTAAACAGTCGACTAGCCAAATACGACGCACTGTTATAATCCTAAGCTGTTTGACGATGTTTTACTCTGGTTTTCTCAAAATATGAACAACCCACTGCCAATTTTGTCTTTGAACATCAATTCCCACCTTACTTTCTCTAGTTATAGCTTTTGGAATGCAAGTTGCGGAAATTTGGCTTTAAGTCATGAAAATCTAACGCAAATTGTCAACCGTGACCAAACAGGATTCCAGTGTTTGGCTACAAAATACATCTGTTCAGGGCGATTTCAACCAAGGGCACAAACCGAACTGGTCGAAATATCAAATGTAAGAGTGGGTCAAAATTTATTTGCAGAATAGAAATCGTTATAAAAAAGTCTGATTAATTATTTCTTGTTATATAATTTTAGTTTTCAACCATAAAAGTTGACTATCAAATTGTACTGTGCACAATCACAAATATTGTCCAATTTTAAGTAATCAGAAGTTTCTCCCCAAATTTAATCAAATTTTATAACTACAACAAATTTTTATGAATATTTCCAACGATTTCATAGTCTCTAGTATGAAAATATTGTTATTTTCAATTCCCTAGTTTTTACGATTGCAAAACATTCCGGTCGACATTATCAAGTAAGGGACAGGATATTGTTCATTAGCCGGACATGGTTGAAAATTTTCAATTAATAAATTTCATGTTTTACGTATTGAATTGACGGAAATTGATACAGAGAATTGTATGACATATTTTACATTTATATTGTATATGCCTCAATATAAATAACTATAAATTCTATAAGTACTATGCTCCAATTTTTCTCTACAGTCTGTTTATATGTATATATATAAATATTTTGTTTGTTGATTGTAGTCGTATAGACACGTATTAAACAAATATGAAAAGAAAGGATGAAAAATAAAAAGTTGGAAAAAGTGGAAAAGAAAAAAAAAACCATTTGAATTGTTTTATTAAAATTTATTTATGTTACTGGCAAAGAAATGGTCGATGTAATGAAAATACTAATTAATTTCAAATTACAATATTTATGGAATAATAATAATTAACAAGATATTGGTTGGCATTGGTATGATGATCAAATTGAGTTGATTATTGATTTCAATTTGGACGAATTATGACAGAAGAATTGGACTTTGCGATACTCCCAGTAAAACACGAAAATTTTTGATAATTCAGAAAATTATTCAATACATGTATTTTTTAGAATACTTCATAGTGCAGTGTGATAGTAGTAGTGGGATGAGGTCGATATTTTAATTTGTGCATCAATTAAATAAAAAAAAAAAATAAAAATAAAAATGTGTGCTGGGCAGTGGTAGAAGTATTGACAACATTTCGATAAATTTTCAGTTATTGAATCTATACATATAAATATAATTGTAGTGACTGTCTGTTATCTTTTTATAAGTATCTATAAGTTAGTGTTTTGCCTTATTTAGAATATAACTAAGCATAAAATCACATTTTTGAAATTTTACTTTATTATTCTAATAATATGATGTTAATAGTTTTTTAATTGATTGCTTGAATCACGTCCAATATTCTCTGTATAGAATGTCAGTTTCATAGACGAAGTTGCATAGAATTTTCATAAGATTCTGTGTATTTTACATTCACGAAATCAAACATTTGTATGGGAGGGGGTAGAGGAGGTAGGGGAATCGTAAGAATTATGACGCAATTTTATTTCCTTTCTCTTGTAGTGTGCTCGTACAAAATATCAAGTTCGTAGCTTTTAATTGGTTGGTTCAATCAAATTGGTCGAAATCATACTTTTGTATGGGAGGGAGTAGAAGGGCAAACGCGATTGCAAAACTTTTAAACGAATTTCATATCAATTATTTTTGTAAGTTTTCATGCAAAATTTTAAATTGATAGCTTTTAAGAGTTAGCTGATAACTCATTTCTTAAAAATGCTCGAAAAAATAATTATGTATGGGATTTGTTTGTTATTAGTTGATTTAATGAAATTGGTCGAAATCCTACTTTTGTATGGGAGGGAAAGTGCGATTTCAAAAATTTTAAAGTAATTTCATTTCAACTATTTTTATAAGTTTTTATACAAAATTTTAAATTGATAGCTTTTAATAGTTAGGTGATAATTCATTTCTTAAAAATAGGCGAAAAAATAATTTTGTATGGGGGGGGGGTAGAAGTTTTAAAAGTATTTGACCAGTTAATATTTCATACTTTTAGGGATTTTCATTAAATGTGGGACAAACTTAAAAAGTAATTTAATTTTTTTTATCCATTGGCGTCCGAAAAGGGGGGCTAAAAACAAATTGTCGACCGAATTGTTTTTTCAAATGATTTTATCTTCGAAATTACTTATCGTAAAAAATTCATATTTTGGGACCATTAAGGTGGCATATAGTTCCACCGGAATCACCTTAGAGAGTGGCTAATAATTGTAAGGGAGAGTATCAGGAGGGTTCAAAGAAAAACACTTAAAAATTAATATCTCAACTACCTCCTAAGCTATGTAATTCAAACTTGAAACATATATTAAGCTATACTAGTAGAATATGAAAAAAATATAACATGTTGAAATAGAAGTAGTGAGGGGAAATGGGGAGCATTTCAATAATGACGCACTTTTCAAAATTACAAATCCTTATATCTCAAAACAGAGTACATATATCAATTCGAAAATTCTTCAGATTGTAGAACTACATAATCGTTAATTTTGGTAAGTTAGGAGGTGTAAGGGAAGGGAGGTGATAAGCGAAAATGTCGAAAATTTTGAGTGATGTTTTTAGGGCTCTGGTGAAAGATACAAAGTTGAAATTTTGCATGTGGATACATCTATTTAATGTAAATAGAAAAATAACAATAATTTGTTCCATAATTGTTATAATCTGACCCCACGATCTAACGTGCACAAAGTGTTTCATGTGCATTGAAAAAAACACATAAACGGAAAATTTTTGAGTGAAATTTTAAGGTAGAAACTTGAAAATTTGCAAAATACATTTAAAGAAATCCCTTAATATACAAAATATTAACTGGTCGAAAACCTTTAGAGCTCCTAGCCCCTCTCATACAAAACTATTTTTTCGACCATTTTCAAGAAAACAATTATCACCTAACTATTAAAAGCTATCAATTTGAAATTTTGCACAAAACTCTTAAAAAAATTTGAAATAAAATTGCGTCAAAAGTTTTGAAATCGCGCCTGTCCTTCTACCCGCTCCCATACATAAGTATGATTTCAACCATTATTAAGAAGTAAATTATCACCTAACTATTAAAAGCTATCAATTTGAAATTCTGCACAAAAACTTTTAAAAATAGTCAAAATAAAATTGCGTCAAAAGTTTTGAAATCACTTTTGCCCTTCTGCCCCCTCCCACACAAAAGTATGATTTTGACCAATTGCATTAAATCATCTAATAACCATCCAATTACAAGCTACGATCTTGGAATTTTGTACAAACACCTTACAAGAGAAATGAAATAAAACTGCATCACAAGTTTTATGATTCCTTTACCCGCTCTACCCTCTCCCATACAAATTTTCGGTTTCGTGAATTTAAAATACACCGAATTTTATGAAAATTCTATGCAACTTCATCTATGAAACACATTCTATACAGAGAATATTGGATGTGATTCATGCAATTAATTAAAAAGCGTTTGACATCCACCCACCCTTACTATTACCCCTCCTCCTCCCCTCATAAAAACCCAAACTTGCAGAAACGAATGAAATATTGTTAAATTGACAACAGCCCCGCCCAAGAACTCCCTTTCAATTAGTCTTCCCTAACCACTCTAACCTGCATATTGACTATCCAGTTATCCGCAACTCGTCCCAAGAATAATAGAGTTTCGCCCGACTAAACTACCAAGTTTATTATATATCTATCTCTCCGGCTTTCACGGAAATACCGCTGCTCCGATTGTAATGAAACTTTCACAGTTTGTTAGGTATATTTGAAGACATAATCTGTTTTTAGCTTTATTTCTTCTCTCTCCGTCTACTCGCTTCCTTACAAAATGACTCATTTTCAAAAATATATAGTACTAAAATCTTCTTATAAACTATATATTATTTTTAGCATAAATGTGATCAATCGTATACAAATTATTTGAATCTTTTCACCCCTTTCATCGCCTTACGTACAAACTGCATGAAATTCATTAAACCAATTCTCTCAGTAAGTATAATAAAATTTATCGCGGTGAAATTTGGTACTTAGCCTTTATTTAGCATTATTATTAATATCGGGGAAAAATAAACCGTGAGAAGGTACACTTTCTACTCTTTCCCATACAATATGACACAGTTTCACAACTTTTCAAAAATTTGATTTTCTTAAAAAACATAACAGGGCTACGATTGCGCGTAAAGCGCAATCTTACGATGCTCTAGATGAAATAGAATTTTTTGTGATCCCAAGAAATTTTGTATGAGGAGTGTTAGAAGGGTTGATATTGAACTAATTTTTTCCCCATCATGCTAAAGTAGCTATAAAAATGTTGTATACAAAATGCTTACTCCAAAAATTGAATAGGAGCTGAGAATATTAGTGAGTTCGATTTAGTGAAAATGTGCAGTTTGCATGGGAGGTGGTAGAAAGAGTGAGGGGATTTTAGTGATTTTTTTTCAGAAATAACTAGGAATATTATAGAATTATCATTCCTTAAATTTCTGACTAGTGCCATTCATACTTTTCAAGAAAATCGATTTTTTGTAAAGTTGTGAAACTGTGTCATATTGTATGGGAGGGGTTAGAAGCAGTGAAGCTAATCAAATATTTTTTTCTGATCTTAGTGATAATACTAATTAAGTATTTATTACAAAATATGATCTCAATAAATGTTATATGTTCTGAGAAAATCGTCTTAGAGCATTTCATGAAAAAGTGTAGTTTGTATGGGAGGGGGTGGAAGGAGAGGGAGGACGCAAATAATTTTTCTACTGTAGATTTAGATTATCATGAGAACAATATATCCCAAAATTCAGATTAATACCTTTTATACTTTTCGAGTAAATCCATTTAATATCAAATTGCGAAATTGTGTCATTTTGTATGGGAGGGGGTAGAAGGGGTGAAGCTAATCGTATAATTTTTTTTGGCCTTACTAGCAATTTTAAATAAATATTTGGTCACAATTTCAGTCCGCTAAATTTTGTATACACTGAGTAAATTGGCTTACAGTAATTCATGACAAGCACAGTTTGTATGGGAGGTGATAGAAGGAAAAGGAAAACACGCATAATTTTTTTACGGTAGATTGATATTATCATAAAAAAAACATGTTCAAAATTTCAAGCCAATAGCTTTTATACTTTTTGAGCAAATTCGTTTATTGTCAAAAACGACGTGTACAAAATTTAAGCTTTCTAGCTCAACGCGTTCTCAAGCTAGAGGGCGAACGGACGGACGGACATCCGATTTTGAGAATTTTGAGTGATAATATTATCTTCTGTATCATTCATTTTTTTCTCCGAGCCTTATTTTTTGGCGTTATAAACTTTAAAGCAAACTTATAATACTCTCAGATTTCATCTAGAGTATAAATATGTACACTCGGCAGAAAAAGTCTGCGTACACACTCAACACATCCAACATATCTATAAAAAACATCGTTTTAATAATTTTTTTTTCTTTTTTTTCATGGCTTTATTACAAACATAAAACAAAACAAAAATGATGATTATTGTACTCCATAAAAATATTAGAGCACTCTCGAAGTTTATCAGGCTGGATTCCGTAAAGGGTCGTCTTGTACCGACCACACAAATACCCTACGGATAATATTAGAGCAGTCAACCGAAATGGGTTCGCCACTACATCTCATGTTTGTGGACTTCGAGAAAGCTTTCGACAGCGTTAAGCGAGATTACATATGGAATGCTTTGCGTAGGAGAGGTATTCCAGATAAGGTCATAGCTATGATTAAAGAATCCTACGAAGATGCAAGGTGTCGCGTCTTGCATAGAGGAGAGCTGTCCGAGAGCTTTCCTGTGCGAACGGGTGTCAGACAACGCTGCATATTATCACCAGCCCTGTTTCTGGTGGTAATAAATGACATCTTGAAAGCTGCACTGGAAGGTGGGGAAGGTAAAGGTCTTCAATGGAGACTATTTAACATCTTAAGTCATCTTGATTATGCTGATGACGTGTGTTTGCTTGCACATACCCGTTCGGACTTAGAGTCAAATGTTCGCTCGTTGCATTCTAAATGCAAAGAGGCGGGACTGAAAATAAATGTGCGTAAAACCAAGTACATGCACATGGGTTCGAACGCAAGCACACCGATTGTTCTTAACGGACAGGATGTGGAAGAGGTGCAAGATTTTTGCTATCTTGGAAGCATCGTCAGCATGGACGGCGGAGCCGAAAAGGATGTTGAGGTTCGGCTAAATAAAGCTCGTCAGGGCTTCGGTATCCTTTCCCCTTTCTGGAGGTTAAGAGATATCTCCCTTCGCACGAAGCTGCGAGTTTTTGACGCATGCGTCAAATCCGTGTTGTTATATGGTTGTACTACGTGGAAAGTGACCGTTCGACTCACCGAGAAACTACAGACTTTCGTAAACCAATGCCTCCGGCGCATTTTAGGAATATTCTGGCCAGAAGTAATCTCCAACGACGAACTTTGGAGTACAACTCGCCAGACTAAAATAGGTATTGAGATTCAACGGCGAAAGTGGCAGTGGATCGGTCATAATTTGAGGAAACCAGAGCGAAACATCGCAAAACAGGCTCTGGATTATAACCCTCAAGGAAGACGTCGGGTTGGTCGACCATGTAACACATGGAAGCGAGCAGTTGAGCAGGAGGCCAGAGGAATAAACAAGTCCTGGCAACAGCTTAAAGCCGATGCTCAGGATCGCGCTTTGTGGAAGAGAGTTGTTTCTGTCCTATGCCCCTATACGGGGTCTTAACAGGAATTTGATTGATTGATAAAAATATTAAAATTAAAAAACGGAAACAAATCCTGAATTGCAACAATAAAAAGTCTGCGTACAAATATTTCTTTTCAAAAGAAAACAATTGTTTTCCTCGTTAATAGCTTGTGGGATATCCTCGTCTCTTTATTAATTCCCACAACCGTTTTTGCATGGAATCTACCAGCTTCTTAGTGAACTCTGGGGTTATTGAATTCCACTCCGGACTTCCTTGAGCATTACTTTCGACGTTATTGTGTGCGCTCGAGTCCTTTGTTCCAAGTGATGCTACAAATGCTCTATTGGATTAAGGTCAGGAGATTGGGGCGGTGTTCGAAGCTGATTTTGGGCATTATACAGCAACCAGAGTTTTTCTACCTCCGCAGTGTGCTTAGGGTCGTTGTCTTATTGCAAGTAAAAGTTAAGCCCAAATGTTCTGCACTTTTCTTCAAATTGCGATTGAGAATATTATTGAAGGTAGTCTATATTATTCATAATTCTTTCAATAAACTCCATTTTTCCAACTCCTCCACTAGCCATACACCCCCATATCATAACACCTACAATGGCACTACATCTACAATGGCACTACATCTACAATAGCACTACTGCCCAAATCAGGCTTTGGCCTCCTGGGCTTCAGGTTCCTTAACATTATCATTATTTATTGTGGAAGGGTTGTTAGCTCTTCGCACAATCCTCTATTTACGAATTTTTCATTTTCGAAGATCGAGGTAACCAAGGTGTATCCAAACAAGCAGTGTGCTGGAATTATGCGTAGACTGGGATTTGAACTCACGACCTTCACATTGCAGACCAACACGCTACCCACTAAGCTATACCTTAGCTAAATAACTTCAATTACTTTATGAATCGATGCTAAAATGAGTTGGATGTGTTTCCTTTCAATGCCAGTCCCATTCAAGAGAATTTTGAAATTCGCGATCCATATTATGAAGTATTCGAATTACTATGCAAAAACATAAAACACCCTGAAAATGTAAACTTTTGAAGCAAATACAAAATTAATTTGTCGCAATATGGATGCTAGCTAGGGTATAGCCTGTGGATAGAGTGTCGGTCCACAATGCGAATATCGTGAATTCAAATTCCTATCGACGCATAATTCCAGCACTCTGCTTGCTTGGGGATGCCTTGGTCACCTCAATCTACGAAAATAAAAAATACGTAGATAGAGGGTTGTGCGAAGGGCTAACAATCCTTTCACAAAAATAATGAAAAAATGTTAAGAAACTTGAACCAAATTTTACCACATTTTTTATAAATTGAACTTATCCTACTCCCACGCCAATCTTCGTGTTTATTCTATCCATTTGTTTGTAAATCACTCCCTTCTGCCACATATCTTACAAAACTCGTAGTTTGGCGATATGTGCTAAAGCAATTTTCAAGAAAATGCTGCTTTAATTAAATGTACCGTACGAGTAGGTTCCTGATTTGGCAGGAAAATCACCCTCTAAAGTAACTGAAACTATCATTTCATCTAGAGTATTGCCATCGTAGTCCTGTCATGTTTTAATCCATCATAGATAAAAATATTCTCCATAGCCATAAAGAAAGAAATTTAATACAATTTTTCTATATCATTCTGAAACTGCTGAAGAAAACTGCATATTTTTTTCCCCATCTTTAAGCTTTTTAGCATAGTCTTTTGCCCCGGTTCACAATGTGTATGTATATATAACGATGCTGACATAGTCACAATTTATATTAGAGGTAGTAAATTTTTATCTGATTTATTACATCAAACCGTTCCTTAACCAATGCTATCGTCATCATCATCATCGGGATCAGCAACAGGATTTTATTACTCCTAACGATGAAATCTGTCGTCCTGCGAAGGTACGACTATCTTTACGGTTAAATATATTTTGATGATGAGAGCGTAGTTTCTCTATCTATGGACATATACAATTTTTATTTCATCCCAAAAAATGGATGTTTTGTCATACCGAATGAACCCACTCCAATTTTTTAGACGGACGTAAAGTTTATTCGAAAAGGGGTAATCCCTTAAAATTGTTTGATGCTTTGGTGCTCCCTTGAATGACGAGTGAAACCGGATTAAGGGTTAATTGTTATCTGGTATGATTCTGATAATGAATGAAAACTCATTTCGGAGTAGAGTTTATGACGGGCGAACGATGAGAAAATCGGGATTGGTATTGTACTGGGCTTTAAGAAGATTATCGGATTAAGGTTTTGAATTTGAATTCAAGTCCAGATGTAAAAAGGAATATTTTTATTAATTGGTGAAGGGCAAAGATAATTCTAGATAAAAATTTGGGAAAAGTGTTTTAAATGGAATTATGAGTTGGTTATTGTAGATAATGGGGATGAGGGTTGTGGGTAAAATTTTTAACTAGATCTGTCGTTAAAGTTATCAGGAAGTGAATAATTATAACTTTTGATTGATATTTCTTATTCAGGATTATAAGCATTAAAGTTTTTTAGTTCGAAGAGATAGCCCACGCTATTCAATAAAATCAGTGTACATTTCAAGGCGTTTCGATGAAAGATTTTTTTTGAATAGGACGGTATATTATTGGGTTTTCCCCGAAGATCCCTACGTATGATAGATTTTCTGACTGTAGTTCAGAGAAGAGTAATTAAATGAAACGAGAAAGATTTAAAACACGTAGAATGTCCTTGAACATATCGGTATATTTGTGGTTTTCCCGTAGATTCAAACTTTAAGGAAAACCCTATTAAAGTTGGAAATAATATACTTTTATAAATAAAGCCTGTAACAAAAAGTTCTGTCGTGCGCAAGGTGGGTATAAATTGAAAATTACTCAATGGATTTTTATAAAATTTTATTTGCATGACTTTATTATTTTAATAATAAAGTATTGTGATCGACTTGGAAGAAAAAAAAATTTGCTACCCTGAAATTTGGTTTTTTCGCGTTTCATGACGAAAATAGCATAAAAATGCAAAAAAAAAACCGTCTGTCTGTACGCCGTCCGCCGGTGTGTACGTTCAGCACACATTTACTCCCAAGCCCTTCAAGATAGAAAAGTCATTTTTAGAGCGATTGTAGATAGTTGCGGATCTCAGGCGGACACCCATTTTGGGGGGTGTACGGATTCAGGGGGAGAAGGGGAGAGCACTTAAGCCGAAAACTAAGAATTCAAATATCTCAAACATGGTTACAGCTAGGAAGCTAAAAATCTATATACATATAAAAGGATTTGTGGGACAACTTTTAAAATTAATTTAATTTTTTTATCCAGTGGGGTGCAAAAAGGGGGGGTTAAAAACCAATGGTCGGCCGAATTTTTTTTTCAAATGATTATATCTTCGAAACTACTTAGCATAAAAAACTTATATTTTTAGACCATCAAGGTGGCATACAGATCCACTGGGATTAGCTTACGTAGAGGGTAATTATTGTAAGGAGGAGGGTCAGAGGAGTGCAAAGAAAAACACTTAAAAACCAATATCTCGGCTATTTGTTGAGCTATGTAATGGGAACTTATAACTTATATTAAGCTATACTAGAAAAATACGACAAAAATATAACATTTGACAAAATAGTAGTGGGGGAAAATGGGGAGCATTGCACTTTCCAAAATTCCAAAACAATATGTCTCAAAACTGAGTGCAGATATCAAATTCAAATTTTGTCAAATTGTAGAACTACATAGTTTTGAATTTTGGTAGAAGTGTTACTTGGGGAGATGTAAGGGGAGGGAGGTGGTAAGCAAAAATGTCGAAAATTTTGAGTAATTTGTTTAGGGCTCTGGTAAGAGATACAAAGTTTAAATTTTCCACGTGGATACATCTATTTAATATACGTACAGAAAAAATAATAAAAATTCTGCAGTTGTTATGCACCGACCCCCCTGGCCTAACGTGCACAAGGTGTTTCATGTGGAATGAAAAAACACATAAACTGAAAATTTTTGAATAAAATTTTAAGGTAGAAACTTGAAAATTGGTTAAATGCATTTAAAAAAAATTTCTAAAAGAATGAAATATTAACTGGTGGAATATCTTCCAAATTTCTACCCCCTCCCATACAAAATTATTTTTTCGACCATTTTAAAAAAATCAATTATCATCTAAAAATGAAAAGCTATCAATTTTAAATTTTGCGCAAAAACTTTCAAAAATAGTCGAAACGGAACTGCGTCAAAAGTTTTGAGATCGCATTTCCCCTTCTACCCCCTCCCACACAAAAGTATGATTTCGACCAATTTCGATAAATCAACTGCTAACCCACAAATTAAAAGCTACGAACTAGAAATTTTGTACGAGCACCTTACAAAAGAAATGAGATAAAACTGCATCACAAATTTTAAATTTCCTTTACCTCCTCTATCCCATACAAATGATTGGTTTCGTGAATGTAAAATACACCGAATTTTATGAAAATTCTATGCAACTTCGTCTATGAAACTGACATTCAATGCAGAAAATATTGGACATAATTGAAGCAATCAATCGAAAAATTATTGACACCCACCCTTAATATGACCCCTTCCTCATAAAAATCCAAACTTGCATAAACGAATGAAATATTGATTACATGTACTGGAGCTTGATCGTATTCGCAACAAAGTGTTGAATTGGCATCATCCCTGCCCTAAAGGGGGTTCCACTTGTGAAAGTGGGGTTTTACTTGTGAAAGGGGGTTCCACTTGTGAAAGGGAGTTTCACTTCTGAAAGGGGGTTCCACTTGTGAAAGGGGCCTCCACTTGTGAAAGGGGGTTCCACTTATGAAAGGGGGGTTCCACTTAGTCTTCCCTAACCGCTTTAACTTGCATATTGACTTTGCATCAATAACTTGTCCAAAAAATAATAAAGTTGCGCCCGACTTGTTGGCAGTTTATTTACTTTATATCCTAATAGTTATGAATTCCTAATTTCGAACTTGTTTAATACTTTTTCTGGTGAATTCTCTGATCCTTCTTCTCATGGTTTTCATCAAGAGCTGCACAAACATTTTTGTGGATGCTTTCGATGCTAATGCCCAACGTCTTTTGAATTCATCCATGGTTTTTACACTTCCTCCTTCTTTTTTTAATTTTCCCTTCATATTTGTCCAACATTTTTCGATTGAACGAAGTGTCGGCGTATTCGGAGGATTGTCTGCTTTTTGTACATATGAAATGCCTTTGGAATTCAACCAGTTTACCGTTGCTGAAGCATAGTGACTGATTGCCGAGTCTGGCCAAAACAGAACTGGAGTCTTGTGCCTTTTCATCATAGGGAATAATTTTTTCTGCAAGCATTATTTACGGTAGATTTCGGCGTTTATGGTTCCTATTGTAAAAAACGCTTGCCAAACCATAATTTGTTTTTCCAAATTTCTCAACGCAAACTTTTCTATCCGATTCACTAACATTTCTTCCGTCATTTGCAGTAAACAATGGGGACTCGGTTGCGAAAAAAAAATTTATTTTGCAGTATGTTTCGTCGTCCATTATAAAATGCACATTTTTCTCGTCAACAATTTTTGGTAGAAATTTCTTGAGCGCCTAATTGCTCGTTTTTCCTGATCAGAACTTCTTTTCGGTGCTTCTTGGTTTTTGAAAGTCTTCAAACCATTCCGTTGTTTTTCTCTTTGCACCATTTGATGGCTGGTTCTAAGATCTTTAGCCAAATCCCTTGTAGACATCGACGGATTTCTCTTTAAAGCGTTAAGGATCCTTTTTTCGAGAACAGGACTTACAGGACCTTTTGGACGACCTGACCTTGCTTTCTCAGATATACTCAGCTCTTCCTTGAAACGTTTGATATACCTTTGTACAGAACTTGTTGGAATTTTATACTTTTTTCCCAAAGTTGAAAGCGATACTTGTTGATTTTTTGCAGATGAAATCTTATGTAAATGAGTAAGGAAGTTCTGAGAATCACGTAAACAAATTTTTGTCTTTCTTGGTAAAGGAAAAACCGTTATTTACACACGAATAGATGCGACAGAACTTTTAGTTACAGGGTTTATTATCCTGATAATATCCTAATTTGACAAATTCCAAAGAAAACTGTTGTCGTGTCTCTCATAGGAATCTTTCTCGCTCTGATTGATTATACCATTTCGTAAGATACTCCTCTCCCACCGTAGCGCAACATCTTTAATTTCAACTGAAATATTGCACCACTGCTTGGAATTAGGCGGAATCCTCGATATCTACAGAATTTTTTAGAGACATTCGAGCCACGCATTGCAAAATAGTTCAGATTCTTGAGCCACACAAACCTTTGTGCTGAATTTTCTTCTCGGTCGAATGATGTGCTCGAAATTCCGAACCAAAAAGCAGAAAGTGGAAACACGAACGAATTCCACTAATTGAGGCGACACGGTGTCCACTTTGTAACTAAACACCTCGTGCACAAGCCAGAAATTTCCCTTCCTCCCTGAGTTTTTTTCTTCTTCGTATCCATCGTGAATCGTTCCGAAGAATACCCTGTTCTCTAAAACCCTGTTTTGGGCAGTCTTACTAGAGCAATACTTTAAACCAAGGGTCGTATATTAGATACCTAGCGACAACATGCTTCGCTTCCCTTAGAGGGAGTCTTCTCCTGAGAAACCATAGCCTCGAAGTCTCTCTGTCCTCCGAATGTTTCATACTTATCTTTTTCTCGAAACCATTCGTTACATTAATATTTTATTCTTTACAACATCCTTAAAAAATGTTTTCTTTCCTTTCCAAACAACCTCATAAAAATCGAGTTGATATGCCCATAAATCCAATCATGATGATGTTTATGCTCCAGCAAAACCGATCAAATTTTATCAAATCCGTCATATATCATAACATACTACTACAACAACACTAACAAAAGTAATAGCTTTAAAAACACCACTTTAAAATAACATTTTGATGGGCTTGATATGCTGTGCCTATGATTTATTATCTCACATGATACCTCAAACATAAACTTCGTCCTTGTTGTCCTTATTCTCGCAGTGCACAAAAAGTTCGTCCATGGATCCTTAAACATGTGAAAACATTGTGTTCTTCCTTGTGTATCTTGCGTATTATGTCTGAGGGTAGTTTTTCTTTCTCATCGCATTATTATCTCATGGAAAATATATAGGGAAAATAATAATCCTTAACGGATTCTTAGCATGAAATTTCAACACTGATAGAGGTTATAAAAGATTTTAGTACTCATAGAGGTGTTTTTATTAGTCGTAAGTATTAAGTTAATAGACAATTTGCTTGGGGGTAAATACGGAAAATGCATCTTAATGTAATTTTAATTGGTTCATGAATCGAAATTGATATCTTGTGTAGTTAAGAAATTCAAATAGTGTATTCTTTCGTAATTTTTTTAATTTTAATTTCAAGTACTGAAAACTTAACCGTGAAATTGGGCTTATCGCGCATATTCAGCATCGGAAAAGTGTTTTATGACAAGCTACATGGTATCCCACAATGCTCTAGTTTGTGCCTATATTATTTATTTTGAAAGAAAATTAATGCATTAA
This sequence comes from Chorisops tibialis, assembly GCA_963669355.1. Taxonomy (NCBI): domain Eukaryota; kingdom Metazoa; phylum Arthropoda; class Insecta; order Diptera; family Stratiomyidae; genus Chorisops; species Chorisops tibialis. The sequence continues at coordinate 159,929,535 of OY770263.1, read as the reverse complement.
ATGGATAAGGTTCCGTTCCGTTCTACTTACCGTTACTTTTTTTCACTCTCACAAAACTACAGAGAAAAGAGCACGGACAGTTAAGAGTGCGGATTGCAGATTAAGGATACAGGGTAGAGCTTAGTGAATATGATTGGATAGCAAAAATAAAAACAATCGCCTCGAAATTTCTACATAACAAAAACTGAAAACTTGCTGCTAAACAATTTTATAGCCTTAAACACGATACACTTGCAATGGAATTTAAAGAAGCTACTCAGTAGTCTCTTACAAAAACTCAATAATTTCACTCAACGAAATTCGCCGACATAAACAGATTATCCCGCTGTTTGTTTGAAAATTGAGCTTCAGAGAAATATGCACACTTTTCATATCAAATATACACTTCCGCGGTACATATGAGGACAAGCAGAACAATCACTGCGATAAAAACTCCTACTAACCCGGGAAAATGCCATGTTTTCGTTTCCTTAAAGCTGTTTTCATTTTTTTCTTTTTCCTTTTTGGTTTGAATTTTACCTGAATTTTTTCCTTGTATTTATATAAAGAAGAATTCACCGAGTAATGTTTACAGTTTGCCTGATTTGAACGAGATTTCATAACTAACAGGCCGTAAAGACGAGATAGGATATAAGACAAGAAGAAAAGAAGAGCAATGAGTAGAAAAAAGGATAAACTGGCGCATCGATTCGCCAGACTGGAAAATTCGATTTTGAGGAAGAAAAAAATGAGAGAAAAAAGTGAATACAGTATCGGTTTAAATCCGATTTAAATTTTGTATGAAGGTCGTGTGTCACCTTTTTGAGTATTCAGTTGGGGTTTCTTTTACGGACAAATTTGAAAAGGGATCTCCTGATATACTGATGTGTAACTGACATATTTTAAGCTGTTAGGAATTTTCGGGTGGAAAACTGTAAAGGAAAATTTGGTTTAGGATGTCGGACAAGATGTCACAAAGTATTTAAGACGAAATGTCGGCTTTCGAAATGGAGTTGTTGTAATTACATTTTAGAATTGTAAAACTTTACTTTAGTGTGGATATGCCTAATTGGTGTAACTAAATATATGAGAGTAAAGTTATTATTTAAGGGTACGAGCAGATGTACCCTATTTAAGGAGAGTGGCTTTGATATACTCGGATCGTTGTATTAGCACGATACTTTTAAGCAAAACTGTCCTGTAATGTGTGAATTTTATAACTGAAAACTGTCCTACTAAATGGTACCAATTGCGTATTGTCTACTACTGCAATGGCGCTACAGCCCAAATCGGACCTTGGCCTCCTGATATTCAGGTTCCTTAACATTTTTTTTTATTACTTATTGTGGAAGGGTTGTTAGCCCTTCGCACAACCCTCTTTCTACGAATTTTCCATTTTCGTAGATTGAGGTGACCAAGGTAAATCCAAGCAGGCAATGTGCCAGAATTATATATTGCGCCGACCGGGATTGGAACTCCCAACCTTCGCATTACAAGACCAACACAATACCTACTAGGCTATACCCTAGGTTTGCGTATTGTAGTTGTGCATAATTCCGTTTAAAAGACCAAAAAAATTTCTGTTTTTGATTGAAGTGGGATGAGGTTAGTAGAATACACCCACAGCCAGTCCTGTCTGTCCTAAAAATGGCAAATGGACACTCACTGAATCATGGGCTTATCACTGGTGATCTTAAAATCTAACTGATACGAGAAACGGATGCAGCGCCTCGGATACGGACGGATTGTACTGAAATGACTTTTGGCTTTCGAAAACGGACTTTGATTACCTTTTGCAACGTTGGAACATTGAATGACGTTAGAAGACATCACCAGTCAGTGAAATGGAGAGTATGACATTTAAATCCTGGGATTGCGCGAGGTCAGGTGAACAGAATCAGGAGAAAACAAACCGCGACCAAAAACGCTGTTCTATGTATTGGTCCTGAGTGTGAAACCAATGGCGTGACGATCGTTATTACACTGAGAGCGAGAAAATGACTCATCAGCTGGGAACCAATCTTGGAAAGTATTATCGTCGTCAGATTCTGGACCAACGTCACAAACGTCGTATTGTGTAGTTCGCGAACTAATGGCGTAACACCTGGCGACAAAAAGAAGTTTTATGGTCAACTGAGTGCCATCTTTGAGACTATTCCAAGAGGTGATATTATTATTATTATCATCTTAGGAGATATGAGCGCCCAGTTTAGCACTACCAATACTTGACCTGAATACGTCATGGAGAAGCTTGGTGATTCTTGGGTCGCCGCGTCATGGCGAAAAGAGCCACTTGATGGTTGCCAAATGCAAATTCTTCAAATAAAGCTCAAGCTTAATGTGGATTAATTTGTAGACCCCAACAAAAGACGCGAATATACCACCATTCTGCGCGAAAGGTCATCCGCAGTGGACGGATATGAAATGCGGGAGTGGTAGGCAACCAGAAACAAATTTCTAACGATTTCTAAAGAAATTGTGAGATGTGTGAGAAGCCTGGGTGACATATTGTTGACACACGGGATAAAGTTCGCGATCGGAAAAAAGAGGAATTGGCAATCACCTCTCCACCCAATGTCAACCAAAGAAAGGAATGCTAGACTCTGATATTTTAAATATCTTGTTTTTGGAATATATTCCAGAAAAAGAACAATTTCCAAACATCCAACCGCAACAATCCTCCCTTAGGGACGATCAGGAAGAAAGAGTTTCTGCCATTTGGTCAATGATCAGATCTTTGCAATGATCAAAGATTGTTAGATAGATTTATTGCCTTGAATATTTCATTTATTTGGTAAATACTACAAGATTATAAAACTTTTATAAGTACATAATATGTGGTGGAAATTCGGAACTAATAGAATTTAAATTAAATAAATTATAACTAAATACAGTAAGTTATATATAAAAAGAGAAATAATAAAAAAATGAGAAAGCAATAATTATAACATAAAGTTAAGTTTAGAAAACTATAAAGCAAAGAAAAAAAAGAATAAAGAGGAAAATAACTAAGATAGAAATATATAACAAAATACTGTTACATGCAGATCTGGCAACCCCGCAAACTCGATCTCTCTCGAAAGACAAGAATTATGTAGAACAGTATACTCCACTATGAAGAAAGCTACAATTAAGGATCTAGATCTTTCCAATATAACACATACACACCGAAGGAAGCTTCGAGAACTGTTCACACATAGGTCACACATACACACTGAAGGAAGCTTCGAGAACTGTCATAATATGTATAAAAGCGAGAAAGCTTTCAGCGAGCAGTTCAGTTATTCAGCGACTTTTATTTATGGAAGAGCGAACCAGTGAAAGTGATAGAATAGTACGCGGCGGTAGTGTCATATAGTGCGAATTAAGTTAAAGTGCGAATAAATAAATTATAACTTATTTTTAAACGAATTGTGTTTTTACTTGAAATCCCGGCGAACCCCTAGCTCGCAACAATTCATTAAAAGTACGCAATTATTAATAAACTAATTAAGACAATGTTATGAGGATATTAAGAAAATATCAGCAGAAGAAGGAAGCGCGAAAAGTATGTTTATATGAATATTAAAATCAAATTAAAGACAAACAGATTAAAACTCAAGAGAATATTCAAATCGCCTGAATGCACTCGGATCATCGATACGCTGAACATGAAGCGGAAGACTATTCCAGATTCTTATGGACGAAATATGATGAATAATATTTGTTATTTTTTTACATAGTGAGTTTTGCTGAAGAATTCAGTTTTTACTAAATAAAGTTTTGAAAATAATGAGTTTTTTATGCATATAAGCCATAGTCGGGTGTCCGGTGTCTTCCATTGTACTCTCTACTAGCTTGTTATCAGGTTGATGCGCGCGTGCGAGCTCCCCATGGAGCGCTATGCGACTGGATCTGAATGGCAAGGTCTTTACCCAAAAACAAATATACGCGCGGTCACCAGCCATAAAGAAGATCTGAATCGCATTCTTCTCATTGTACTCGAAAATAAACACGCGCCCGACCTTGAGCATTCCATCAACTAGCAAACTACACGAGACTCGACCGAACAGCAACCGAATATAGATTGAAATGTTCAATAACAATAACCACAACAACGGGGAAAAGACTCGGAGACTACGGTTACAAACTGCAACGATCGGGTGGACTCGGGTAATGACGAAGTGCTTGATGGAAGGCAACAAAAATAACACAGGCAACGAAGAGAAGTGGCCGAATGCAATCGGGTAAACTCGGGCGATGATTACATGCTTTTTGGAAAACAACAACAGCAGATCTGACCTAAGTGCCACCGTGCCTCCTCATGACGTGTTCTAGTCCAATGTTGTTTGATCCAACCTGGGCGTTCACATCTCCTGAGATGATAATAATATCACCTCTTGGAACAAGTTCGAAAGTGGCACTCAGTTGGCTGTAAAACTCCTCTTTGTCACCAGATGTTGCGGTATTAGTTCGTGCGAAGCACTGCCAAATTGTGTCGTTTCTGACACTGGTCCTAGTCCTGACAACGATAATCCTATCCGAGATTGGTTCCCGACTGTTTTTCGCTCTCGGTGTAAGGACGAACGCCACGCCATTTTTGGCTTCACTTTCAGGGCGAATATACTTAATAGTGTTTCCGCTAGGGGTTCGTTCTTCTCCTGATCCTGTCCACCTGACCTCACTCAAGCCCAAGATTTGGATGTTGTAGTGCTCCATTTTACGGCCGATCACTGATTGGCGGTGCAAGGACCGAGTAATCCCAGCTCTTCCTCCGTCATTCAATGTTCGAACGTTTCAAAAGCCAATCATAGTCCATTTTCGAATGCCAAAAGTCGTTACCATAGAATCAGTCCGTATCCGAGGCGCTGTATCCGTTTCTCGTAGTTAGGTCTTAAGATCACGGGTGATAAGCCCATGATCCAAGTTACGCGGTTCAAATAATTTATTTTTATTTGCTACGTGTAATACGGGGTCATCACTTTATTGTATGTAGCCAACATTTTGAAATTATAGCAACAATCTTATATGCCAATTTTATCATATTCTATGTTTTTCAAAATCAATAATATTAGAAAAAAATTTATGTTAGCTGACCCTGTTCGTAATAAAATGTTTAATGTATTATAAAATGTAAGCATCCACATAGCATCCATACAGCGCCACTAAAGGTTCTAGGGCATGAAACTTAACAGCAATTACGATCAATAGCTGATGAATCACTATTTTATTCGTTTATTTACGCAAGTTCGACAAAATTCCATTTATATATTGTTAGTTTGATAGTCGAAGTTTCTCAGAATTTCTTTGAAATTCGCTGTATTTTATGTTCATGAAACCATATTTGTATGGGAGAACTAAAATAGTTGGGAGAATCGTAAAATTTGCGATAAATTTCATTTCTCCTCAATGTTGTCCGTATTCATTTCAAGTTTGTAGCTTTAAATTTGATGGCTATTAGACGATTATTGAAAATGGACGAAATCATACGGTAGCGAGCTAGGGGTTCGCCGGGATTTCAAGTCCGGTTCGCGTCTTCCATAGATGCTGCTGAATGACTGACTCCCGTCTGACAGCTTCGTGCTTTTATACCATTTTTCCCCAATTCTCGAACCTTCAGTGGTGTATGTCATCGATTGTGTGTCTTAACTATACTGGAAAGGTCTAGATCTTTGATTATGGCTTTTTACATATTGGGGGACTGTTCTACAAAATTCTGGCATATTCGGACAAGATCAAATTTCGTGGTTGCCAGATCTATAACAATACTATTGTATGGGAGGGGTAGAAGAACCAAAGCGATTTCAAAACGTTTCAATCAACATTGTGTTATAAGTGTTTGTACGAAATTTCAAGTTAATAGCTTTTAATAAGTTGGTGGTAATTGATTTTTTTTAAAAATGATCGAAATAATACATTTGAATGGAGAAGCTTCGAAGGTTAAGTTTTATGCATTCTTTTTTAAAGCAACCAACCAAATCTTCAAGAGCTTAATATTACAATCAAAAACTTTGAGTTTTTGAGTTCAGTACACATGAAATATCTTGTGCACGTTAGTGCCCCGCTTCGGAGCATAACAATTGTTGTTCAAATTATCTTTTTCATTTTATGTATTCGAAATGGATGAGTTCACTTGCAAAATTTGAACATTTATTTTTTACCTGAACGCTAAAACGCTCCACTCAGAGTTTTCGATATTATGACTCACTATCCTAGCCAACCCCAACAACTTAAAAGTTTGACCGACATTATAGATTGTAAAGCTCTACAATCTGACATAATTTCAACTATGGTATTTTGAGATTTAACGGTTTAAATTTTTGGAAATTTCTTAAAAATAAACAAATTTGGATGACAATACGTTTCTAGCCGCAGTTTTTCGGACACCAATGGATTTAGAAATAAATTATTTTTAAAGTTTGCCACACAAACCCTTCTGCATTTGCCTTGATTTGGAGCTTTCTGGATAGAACCATGGTTGAGATATTCGAAATCGTAGTTTCTTGATCTGGCGCTTCCCCATCTCACCATTAACTCATAAGACGCCCAAATTTAGTATCCGCCTGAGATTTGCACCCATCTACAATCCACCCGAAAATTAAACTTTTTATCTTTAGTTGTTGTGTAGAGCGTAAACGTACGGCGTACGGTATACGGTTTATCGCGTATAAACAGACGGATTTTTATAGTCTAGAGGAAATCTGAGAGTATATTGGGTTTCCCTTATCGTTTGTAACGCTTAAAAACAATGATCGCACAGAGCAGTCATGGGTACAAAAATATTTGTTGTCGCTCAAAAACAAAATTTAAGACAAAGTATAATGATGTATACTACATCACTAACATCAGAAAATATTGAGAGGAGGGCTGCTATCAGTATACTTGACGCACAAACACTCATTGTCATCATCAATGGTGCGACAGCCCAAATCGAGCCCTGGCCTCCTGAATACGTCGCCTCCATTCGTCTCGATCCAAAGACCGCGTCCACCAGCTGCTATTTATACTTTAGAAAAAATCTGTTTACCTTACCGTTTGTAACGCTATGAAATAATGCTCGCACAGAGTAGCCAAGGGTACAGAAATATTTGTTGTCTCTCAAACACCTCGATTCCGAGTGACCGTCTGTACGTCTGTTTACAGCATAACTCTCGAAAGCTATCGTGCTGAAATTGGTCATATGTCAACTTTAGTAAAAAAGTAAATTTAAGTTCGTGAACGGACCACATACCCCCACTATTTCTACACCTTCCCATACAAATTTCATGAAATTTCGAAATTTAAAGAAATTGGTTTTCCTCCGAAACCATATCAGCTATCGACTTGAAAATTAGGTAGTAGTATAATAATGTGATTATCATTAACAAAAATGTTGATCTGATCCCCTTACTCTTTCTACCCCTTCCAAACAAATGCACAATTTTCGAAAATGCATTTATTCGGTTTGTATTGCACCAAGCAAAGGTAAGAACCAAATTTTTTCCATTTTTATTACAATTGCAACCAATTTTGGAAAAATTATCAACTTCACTTCACTCTTTCTACCCCCTCTCATACAAACTTAACTGAATTTTGGAATTTCAATTAAATTATTTTTCTCCAAAGCCGTCAAAGCTCTACTTTAAATTTTGAGAAAAGTATGCTATTAAGAATATCATTGATGTCAAAAAATTTGGTTTTGATTCGAATACTCCTTCTAACCCTTCCCACACACATGCACAATTTGTATACTCTAGATTAAGTCTGAGAGTATTATAAGTTTGCTCAAAAGTTTGTAACGTTAAGAAATAAGACTCGGAAAAAAAAATGAATGATACAGAAGTTAATATGATCACTCAAAAATCTCAAAACTGGATGTCCGTCCGTCCGTCCGTTCGCTCTCTAGCTTGAGAACGCGTTGAGCTAGAAAGCTACAATTTCGTACACGTCGTTTTCGACAAAAAGTAAGGTCAAGTTCTTTAACGGGCCAAATCGCTCCACCTCTTCTACCCCCTCCCATAGAAAATGACACAATTGCGCAATTTGACAATAAACGGATTTGCTCGAAAAGTCTAAAAGCTATTGGCCTGAAATTTGGAATATATTACTTTTATGATAATATCAATTTACGGTAAAAAAAATTATGTGTGTCCTCCCGTCCTTCTACCACCTCCCATACAAACTGTACTTGTCATTAATTACTCTAAGCCAATTTACTGCGTATAAAATTTAGCGGGCTGAAATTATGCACTAAATATTTATTTAAATTATTAGTTAGGTCAAAAAAAATTAGATGATCAGCTTTACCTCTTCTACCCCCTCTCCACCCATACAAAATTACACAATTTCGCAATTCGACTATAAATGGATTTGCTCGAAAAGCATACAAGCTATTAGTCTGAATTTTAGCATATATTACTTTCGCAATGATTTCAATATACAGTATAAAAATGATTTGCGTCCTCCCTCTCCTTCCAACCCCTCCCATACAAACTACACTTTTTTATGAAATGCTCTAAGCCGATTTTCTCAGAACATATAACATTTATCGAGCTCACATTTTGATATAAATACTTATTTAGCATTATCACTAAGATCAGAAAAAAATATTTGATTAGCATTACTGCTTCTACCCCATCCCATACAATATGACACAGTTTCACAACTTCAAAAAAAAACTATTTTCTTGAAAAGTATGAATGTTACTAGTCTTAAATTTAAGAGATGTCAATTTTATGATATTCTTAGTTGTTTCTGAAAAAAATCAGTAAAATCCCCCCACTTTTTCTACCACCTCCCATACAAACTGCACATTTCAACTAAATCTAGCACACTAATTTTCTCAGCTCCTATTCAATTTTTGGTGTAAGCATTTTGTATAAAACATTTTTATAGCTACTTTAGCATGAAGGGGAACAAATTAGTTCAATGCTATCACCCCTTCTAACACTCCCCATACAAAATTTGTTGGGATCACAAAAAACTCTATTTCATCTAGAGTATCGTAAGAATGCGCTTTACGCGCAATCATAGCCCTGTTATGTTAGTAAATGCATTTAATCGATTTTCACTGAAACTAAAAAAGATACAAACTTAAAATTTTGCCAGAATTTGTCACTTAATAATTGCAATGAATGCTAAAAACAATATGAACTTTGTTTCACTCGTCCTATCACCTCCCATACAAATTTTTGTATTGGAAATTCAAGAAAAGTATTTCTCCTTCGAACATATGAGAGCTATTGACTTTAAAATTATAACAAAGCAATGGTTTTAGGATGTTGATATGCAGATTGAAAATTATCCAAAACCTTCCACTTTTTCTGCCACCTCCCATACAAATGCCAAAAATTTGGACAAAAATTGTTCATTTTCCTCTAAAATTATGACAATTAAAAGCTTTAAATTCTACAACGGCGTTACAGCTCAAATTGGGCCTTGACCTCCTGACCTTCAGGTTCCTTAGCATTTTCCATTATTTATTGTGGATGGGTTGTTAGCCCTTCGCTCAACCCTCTATCTACGAATTTTTTATTTTCGCAGATTGAGGTGACCAAGGTATAACCAAGCTACGGTGTATCCTAGTGGGTAGCGTGTTGGTGTATAATGCGAAGGTCGTGAGTTCAAATCCCGGTCGACTCATAATTCCTGCACACCACTAACAACCCTTCCGCAATGAATAATGAACATGTTAAGGAACCTGAAAGTCAGGAGGCCAAGGCCCTATTTGGCCTGTAGTGTCATTGAAGAAGAAGGTATACCCAAGCAGGCAGCGTGCTGGACCGGGATTTTAACTCATGATCTTCGCATTTTAGACCAACACGGAAACCACTAGGATATACCCTAACTTTAAATTCTGCATGAAACATTTTGCATACTACGTTCCGTACTATATACAAAAACTACAAACCTCCCCCCTCTGTTTTTACCACCTACCATACTAACATCATTACCCGCAAGGGGGTAGTTGTAGTATGAGGTTTTACCAATTCCTGCAACTATCTTTGGAGTTAGCGACTCCACGGACCTGAGCTAACTATCCCCCTCTGGGATGGGGGCTGTAGAATTCACCCACAGCCAGTCCTGCTTGCCCTAAAAATGGCAAATGGACACTCACTGGATCATGGGCTTATCACCCGTGATCTTAAGACCTAAATGATACGAGAAACGGATACATCGCCTCGGATACGGACTGATTCTACGGTAACGACTTTTGGCATTCGAAAACGGACTATGATTGGCTTCTGGAACGTTCGAACATTGAATGACGGGGGAAGAGCTGGGGTTACTCGGTCCTTGCACCGCCAATCAGTGATCGACCGTGAAATGGAGCACTATAACATCCAAATCTTGGGCTTGAGCGAGGTCAGGTGGACAGGATCAGGAGAAGAACGAACCCCTAGCAGAAACACTATTCTGTACATTGGCCCTGAAAATGAAGCCAGAAATGGCGTGGCGTTCGTCCTTACGCCGAGAGCGAGAAACAGTCTCATTAGCTGGGAACCAATCTCGGATAGGATTATCGTCGTCAGGCTCAGGACCAGTGTCAGAAACGTCACAATTCTGCAGTGCTACGCACCAACTAATACCGCAACATATGGTGACAAAGAGGAGTTTTATAGCCAACTGAGTGCCACCTTCGAACGTGTTCCAAGAGGTGATATTATTATCATCTCGGGAGATATGAACGCCCAGGTTGGATCAGACAACACTGGACTAGAACACGTCATGGGGAGGCATGGTGACCCTTGGGTCGACCCTTCACGACCTTGGATTAAGAGACCCGAAAACGGCGAATTATTTGTGGAGTTCTGTAGTACTCGGCAAATGGTCATCGGAGGGACCCTTTTTCCACACAAGAGTCATCATAAAACATCTTGGGTTTCCCCTGACGGTGTTACTCAGAACCAGATCGACCATTTGGCTATAAGTCGCCGATGGAGAAGATGTCTCCTCGATGTGCGAGCGAAACGTGGAGCTGACGTGGGGAGCGATCACCACTTGATGGTTGCCTGCTTGAGATTGTGTACAGCAGCTATCCGACGACCACAAATTCTTCAAATGAAGCGCAAGCTTAATGTGGATAAACTCAGAGATCCCAACAAAAAACTCGAATACACCACCATTCTACGCGAAAAGTCATCCACATTGGGTGAACATGAAATGCGCACACTGGACGCCAATTGGGAGGCAACCAGAAACACTTTTCTAACTAGTGCTGAAGAATCTGTGGGATATGCGCAAAGCGGTGAGAAACCCTGGATGTCACAAGACACATGGGACAAGGTTGACAATCGGAAAAAAGCCAAATTGGCAATCATCTCTCAACCCGATGTCAACCAACGAACGCCCGACTTGAGGCAGAACTACCGCGATGCTCATATACAGCTTAAAAAGGCTGTTAGACGCGACAAGAGAAAGGCCATTGAAGATCTGGCAAACAAGGCAGAATCTGCGGCTTACCTTGGGGATATGGGTTCACTATTTAAAATCATGAAACAGTTGACGAACAGGAATTTCACCGCCAACCACCTGGTGAGAGATGTCAACGGAACTCTCCTTAATATGAGTGAACACAGTTGCGACGATGGAAGGAATATTTCTCTGATATTTTAAACATCTTGTCAGATGAAAATATTCCGGAAACAGAACAACTTCCAAACATCCAACCGCAACAATCCTCTATTAGGGACGATCCCCCAGATAAGGAAGAGATAGTTTCCGCCATTCGGTCAATGGCGGGAAGGAAAGCTCCAGGTATAGACGGACTACCAACCGAACTCCTCAAAGCGGACCCGGAAATAACAGCCGATATACTCCTCCCACTCTTCACTAAGGTGTGGAATGATGGAAGATATCCGACTGAATGGAAGGAGGGCGTCATTGTGAAAATTCCGAAGAAGGGCGACCTTCGGGATTGTGGCAATTGGCGTGGTATATGTCTACTTACTGCCGTATCAAAAATTATGGCTAAGGTAATTCTCAATAGGATTAGTGATGTCGTCGAGAGCACTCTCGAAGTTTATCAGGCTGGATTCCGTAAAGGGTCGTCTTGTACCGACCACACAAATACCCTACGGATAATATTAGAGCAGTCAGCCGAAATGGGTTCGCCACTACATCTCATGTTTGTGGACTTCGAGAAGGCTTTCGACAGCGTTAAGCGAGATTACATATGGAATGCTTTGCGTAGGAGAGGTATTCCAAATAAGGTCATAGCTATGATTAAAGAATCCTACGAAGATGCAAGGTGTCGCGTCTTGCATAGAGGAGAGCTGTCCGAGAGCTTTCCTGTGCGAACGGGTGTCAGACAAGGCTGCATATTATCACCAGCCCTGTTTCTGGTGGTAATAAATGACATCTTGAAAGCTGCACTGGAAGGTGGGGAAGGTAAAGGTCTTCAATGGAGACTATTTAACATCTTAAGTCACCTTGATTATGCTGATGACGTGTGTTTGCTTGCACATACCCGTTCGGACTTAGAGTCAAATGTTCGCTCGTTGCATTCTAAATGCAAAGAGGCGGGACTGAAAATAAATGTGCGTAAAACCAAGTACATGCACATGGGTTCGAACGCAAGCACACCGATTGTTCTTAATGGACAGGATGTGGAAGAGGTGCAAGATTTTTGCTATCTCGGAAGCATTGTCAGCATGGACGGCGGAGCCGAAAAGGATGTTGAGGCTCGGCTAAATAAAGCTCGTCAGGCCTTCGGTATCCTTTCCCCTTTCTGGAGGTTAAGAGAGATCTCCCTTCGCACGAAGCTGAGAGTTTTTGACGCATGCGTCAAATCCGTGTTGTTATATGGTTGTACTACGTGGAAAGTGACCGTTCGACTTACCAAGAAACTACAGACTTTCGTAAACCAATGCCTCCGACGCATTTTAGGAATATTCTGGCCAGAAGTGATCTCCAACGACGAACTTTGGAGTACAACTCGCCAGACTAAAATAGGTATTGAGATTCAACGGCGAAAGTGGCAGTGGATCGGTCATACTTTGAGGAAACCAGAGCAAAACATCGCAAAACAGGCTCTGGATTATAACCCTCAAGGAAGACGTCGGGTTGGTCGACCATGTAACACATGGAAGCGAGCAGTTGAGCAGGAGGCCAGAGGAATAAACAAGTCCTGGCAACAGCTTAAAGCCGATGCGCAGGATCGCGCCTTGTGGAAGAGAGTTGTTTCTGTCCTATGCCCCTATAGGGGGTCTTAACAGGAATTTGATTTTGATACTAACATCACTATACGAAAAAATTTGAGATGACAGAATTTCCGGTACAAGAAACTTTTTCCTAGATTATCTAGATTATCATATAGTTGGACTTTATGATTAAATTGCATTTGCTTAAAATGTCGAATTTTTATGAAATTGTTATGGGAGGGGGATCGAAGATGTTGTGGAGTCCTTTTTTTTGCTAACAATTACATACAACAAATTTCAGCAAACGTTCGAGAGGTATGTTGCAGAAAGTCGCACAGATGGACAGACTGTCACTCGGAATCGATGTTTTTGAACGACATCAAATATTTTTGCAACCTTGGCGGCGCCGTGCGAGCATTATTTCTTGGCGTTATAAGCTTTAGATCAAGTTTATAATAATAAATTATAAATAGCTTCACCACTCGTTACCTTCGTTCTAACTCCCCTTCCCAATCCCATTACTTTCCTCCTTGACTGTGTTTGTGCATTGCACATAAGGCCGAAATTTCCTATAACGCAAGTCCCTCCACAAAAAATAAGATACGAACGCTAGAATATTAAACTAGAACCCGTCATTGTGAATCTTTTTTTGACGCGTCACGGTCTTGGATTAATTACTGACACTGAAAAACAAAAAGGGTTTTTTCCAACTGATTATCTCAAAAGAAATCGATAGCTTGCACTGTTTGAACGAATCAAACACTATTTCTAAGTTTTCTATCGTTACGGTTATTTTATGAATTAGATTAGAACGCGGTCGAAGGAAGCAACCAGGAAAATGCGTTTACCTCAAATGTCCGACGGTATACTTATTTCGGAATTCATTCCTTTTTTCCGCTTATTTAGGCTAGGATAAAATCCTCGTTGAGATTTTTTTCTCGATCTTTATCTGAATTTATCTCAGCTCAACTTGTTAACTGTGTTTTGCAGTGGCTGACATCTGATAATTACGTGTACATCCTTATTTGGTTAACCAGATTTAACGGGTTGATATGTGAATTTCATTGAAATGCTGATTTAAGTGCGCCTAATTTATAATGGCCATTGCTGCAGTTTGAGTTGGAAATATGGATTTCGTTAAGTTAAGACAAAATAACGAAACTACTAAGATTCGTAATAAAACTAGGTTCACATAAGTACCGACTTAAAGTGGAGTCTATCTGGAGCCAATTGTTCTAGAGACAATTGGGAATATAAGACCAGGCAGGGAAAAATAACGAGGAATATTTACTGGGCCCGTTTTTCCTTTGCACCGAAACTCTTATCCGTTTTAAGGACAGTTTTTGATTCTCTCCACGGACTTTCCCAAGTACTTAGTGGGTAGTGCGCATTAATTTCTTTCTACTAATATCTTATTTTCGAAAATAAATTACATGTATTGTGATCCTCATTGACATCCTTCAGCCACGACAGTTTCTACTTCTATACATATATTGAATAGGTTAATCGCGAAATAACTCCTGCTAAGTAAATATTTACATTAGGAAATTAACCAAAGTTATAAATACGTTATTCTGTCAACAGTATGGAGTACCCCTAGTTAACTATGACAATACAAGGACTGTTACTCCGAATTACACTCTATCTACCTGTTGGTTGTTATCGTCGTTGTGTCGTTTCTATCAGGTCTTGTGATATCAACCTAGTCAGATTATCCTGTCGGTTGCGTTTTGTGTGATACATATACTAACGTATCGATATTCGTGGTAAAAACAGGGTTGACGGTTGGGTTATTAGGAAGAAAACAAGGGCGCTCTACATGAAACAAATGCACATAAACGACACATACATATACAACATATGTGTTCTCGTTCGTCATTTATCAAATCGGGAATGATGTGAACCGGGTTCAGAAGAGGTGAATTGCGTGTGTTGACACCTGAGGTAATGGTAAATGACGGAGTTACGGTGAGGTAAAAGGTATTTGGGATATTTGCATATTAGTAATAAGTGGTGCGTTATGGGGAGGAAGGAGCAAGAGTAGAGGAGTTAGTGGTCCGATTGTATGGTAGATCTAGACCGGACTAAGGTGTTCCTTCATTGTTTTGTTCATCCTGATTATGAAAACATGACACAAGTACTGATATACTGATATAGCCGGGAGGTTATAACTCGTAACAATTATGAGATATTTATGCGCTGTGAGGTAGTCGAGTGACATTTTGATGCTTTAGTTGTTGGAAAAACTAGAATAGTGATTAAATTTAGGTATTTAGCCTACGAGTGGTAAAAGGGCGATATTTGTGATAGGAAAATAATTTGACAGTTGTGCACGTTTTCGATTAAAACTAGTAGGGCATTTGGTGGACTTCTCTGTACGGAATCTTACCCACTATCTTCAGCGTCATTAGCCCTCTTGATAATTTATCTTGACATGATTTTGGATATGATGAAGGAGAGCCAAATCTGTAATTTGACTTCTTCTAGTGCTGCTGCTGCGAATTATCTTAAAATGGTCAGAATGATGAGACCGTAGATCATTATACTCTAAATGAAATCTGAGAGTATTATAAGTTTGCCACAAAGTTTGTAAAGCTAAGAAATAAGGCTCGGAGAAAAAAATGAATGATACAGAAGTTCATATAATCACTCAAAAATCTCAAAACCGGATGTCCGTCCGTCCGTCCGTCCGTCTGTCTGTCCGTCTGCCCGTCTGTCCGTCTGTGTTTGAGAACGAGTTGATCTAGAAAGTTCAAATTTTGTACACGTCGTTTTTGACAAAAAAGTAAGGACAAGTTCGTGAACGGGCCAAATGGCTCCACCCCTTCTACCCCCTCCCACACAAAATTACGCAATTGCGCAATTTGACAATAAACGAATTTGCTCGAAAAGTATAAAAGTTACTGGTCTCAAATTTACAACATATTACTTTTATGATGATATCAATCTATCGTATAAAAATTATGCGTGTCCTCTCCCTCCTTCCACCACCTCCCATAAAACTGTACTTTTTCATGAAATACTCTCAACGAATTTATTCAGAGCGTATCAAATTTAGCGGACTGAAATTTTGCACTAAATATTTATTTGGAATTATTAGTAAGACAAAAAAAAAATTAGACATTTAATTTCACCTCTTCTACCCCCTCCCATACAAAATGACACAATTTCGAAATTCGACAATAAACGGATTTTTTCAAAAAGCATGAAAGCTATTGATCTGAAATTTGGGATATATTACTTTTATAATAATTTCAATCCGCTGTATAAAAATCAGTTGAGTCCTTTCCTCCTTCCACCAACTCCCATTCAAACTGCACTTGTTTATGAAATACTCTAAGTAAATTTTCTCTGTACGTATGAAATTTATCGAGCTGAAATTATGCACTAAATAATTATTTAGAATTATTAGTAAGACCAAAAAAAATTAGGCGGGCAGCTTCAATCTTTTTACCACCTTCCATACAATTTGACACTATTCAACAACTTTACAAAAAGACGATTTTCGGGAAAAGTATGAATGCTACTGATCTGCAATTTAAAACATGTCAATTAAATGATATTTGCAGTTATTTCTAAAAACGTCATTAATAAATTCACACTCCTTCTACCACCTCCTATACAAACTGCACAATTTCACTTAGTCCAATACACTAATTTTCTCAGTACCTATTAAATTATTGAATCCTAAATTTTGAATAAACATTTTGATAGCAAGCTGAGTGATCGTCACCCCCTCTACCACTTCCCCCACAAAATTTCTTAAAATAAAAAAAAAATCCTCTATCATCTAGAGTATCGCACGATTGGGCTTTATGCCCAATCGTACTCCTGTTATGTTTATACTCTAGATGGAATCTGAGAGTATTATAAGTTTGCTCTAAGGTTTGTAACGCCAAGAAATAAGGCTTGGAGAAAAAAATGAATGATACAGAAGTTCATAAAATCACTCAAAAATCTCAAAACCGGATGTCCGTCTGTCCGTCTGTCCGTCTGTCCGTCTGTCCGTCCGTCCGTCTGTCCGTCTGTCCGTCTGTCCGTCTGTTCGCTCTCTAGCTTGAGAACGCGTTGAGCTAGAAAGTTCAAATTTTCTATACGTCGTTTTTGACAAAAAAGTAAGGTCAAGTTCGTGAACGGGCCAAATCGCTAAACCCCTTCTACCCCCTCCCATACAAAATGACACAATTGCGCAATTTGACAATTAACGGATTTGCTCGAAAACTATAAAAGCTATTGGCCTGAAATTTGGAATATATTACTTTTCTGATAATATCAATCTACCGTATAAAAATTATGCGTGTCCTCCCCCTCCTTCTACCACCTCCCATACAAACTGTACTTATCATGAATTACTATTAGCCAATTTACTCAGTGTGTATAAAATTTAGCGGGCTGAAATTGTGCACCATATATTTATTTAAAATTATTAGTAAGACCAAAAAAAATTAAACGATTAGCTTCACCACTTCTACCCCCTCCCATACAAAATAACCCAATTTCGAAATTTGACAATAAATGGAATTAATCGAAAAGTATAAAAGCTATTAGTATGCATTTTGGGATATATTACTTTAATAATTATATAAATCTACAGCAGAAAAAATTATCTGCGTACTCCCTCTCCTTCTACCCCCTCCCATACAAACTACACTTTTTCATGAAATGCTCTAAGACAATTTTCTCAGAACATATAACATTTATCGAGCTCATATTTTGTAATAAATACTTAATTAGTATTATCACTAAGATCAGAAAAAAATATTTGATTAGCTTCACCCCTTCTACCTCCTCCCATACAATATGACACAGTTACCCAACTTCACAAAAAATCTATTTTCTTGAAAAGTATGAATGTTACTCATCTAAAATTTAAGAGATGTCAATTTTATGATATTCTTAGTTATTTCTGAAAAAATCACTAAAATCCCCCCACTCTTTCTACCACCTCCCATATAAACTGCACATTTTCACTAAATTTAACACATTAATTTTCTCAGCTCCTATTCAATTTTTGGAGTAAGCATTTTGTATAAAACATTTTTATATGTAGCTACTTTAGCATGATGGGGAAAAAATTAGTTCAACGCTATCACCCCTTCTAATACTCCCCATACAAAATTTCTTGGGATCACAAAAAATTCTATTTCATCTAGAGTATCGTAAGATTGCGCTTTACGCGCAATCGTAGCCCTGTTATGTTTTTCTTTGCCATTGTACATGCCTTCAAATAATTCGAAGGAAAACTCGTCAAGTAGCTGAATAATCGCCGGTCTTTCTATGAAACTCGTTCGTTCAAATCTTATCCTTCTGTGGTGTTTGTTTCAAAATAGTTGGTGTTAAGAAAAATGTGAAGCCGAGCTTGCGTGAATTCCATCAACTGTTACTTTGATTAATCCTGAAAGTGCACATTTAACATTAAAGATTATATAATCTTGTTCCGGGAAATATTATTACTTATCGCAAATTAAATTCAGTTTAATGAGGTATGGTTGGACCTTATGTGAAATAACCAGATTTTTGCCAAATATGTTCATGCGAAATGGCAAGAAGGTTGTTTTTTCACAAATCATGAAGATTTTGCACTAAACGGAGACCTTCACATTTAGCATTGGCGAAACATTTCAACAATACAAAATTCAATCGTTTTTTTTCCCCCAATGGAAACTTTTCCGTGCCATAAGTTCCATCTTATAGTCGGAAGTACTATTGGTGACTTTAACATACGAAGATTCCTAAATCAACTAGAGTGGGTGCTTTTTTGATTCGAGAGTTTGCTTTTCAATAGAACGGTTACACACAGCTAACCGATAAAATTATTAAAAATGTTCTTGGAGAGCAACTTTTCGTAAAACTGAACACTCCGACCCAATTACCGACTTTAAATTTTGTCGAATTTTTATTTTTACAATTTTAAAAATAAGACTGGATCAGTAGGATAGTCATACAAGAAATTTGATGGAGCTTTGGAGTATTATTGTTTAAGCCTAATGAGAAAAAAATACCACATGACACCATCCAACAGTATGCCAACATGTATGTGAAGCTTAGATGAAATGAGAACGAGTTTGATGTACCGAAAAAAATAGTGTCATCTCACATTCATTCGATGGACAAGATGTGGAAGAGGTGCAAGATTTTCTCTATCTCGGAATCACTGATAGCATGGACGACGGAGCCGAAGAGTACATTGATGCTCGCATAAATAAAGCACGTCAGGCTTTCGGTATCCTTTCCCTTTCTGGAGGTTAAGAGAGATCTCCCTTCGCACGAAGCTGTGAGCTTTTGGCGCATGCTTTACGTCCGTGTTTTATATGGTTGTACTACGTGGAAAATGACAGTTCAACTTACCAGGAAACTGCAAACTTTCGTGGACCAATGCCTTTGACGCATTTTAGAAAAATTCTGGCCAGAAGTGATCTCCAACGACGAACTTTGGAGTACAACTGGCAAACAAAAATAGGCATTGAGATTCAAAGGCGGAAGTGGCAGTGAATCGGTCACACTTTGAGGAAACCAGAGCAAAATATCGCCAATCAGGCAACAATCCTCAAGGAAGTCGTCGGCTTGGTCGACCGTATAGCACATGGAAGCGAGCAGTTGAGCAGGAGGCCAGAGGAAGACATAAGTCATAGCAACAGCTAAAGGCTGATACTCATAATCGCGCCTTGTGGAACAGAGTTGTTTCTGTCCTATGCCCCTATAGGGGGTCTTAACAGGAATTTGATTGGTTTGATTGATTGACATTCGTTTGAATAGTAGATAGTAACTGTTGTATGGGAGGTGGTAATTCTTCTATATGACACCAAATATTGTATGGAAAATGTTATGTCGTGCTGAATTTAAAATTTGTAGCTTTCATAATTTTCAAGGAAACTGAACCCTGTTTTTCTGAAATCGTGGGAATTGTATGGGAGGTGGTGAGAGAAGTGGAAGGTTCTGGATGATTTCAAAACTACATATAAGCACCTTATCAACATGCATCGTTCCAATTTTAAGGTTGATAGATTTAATATATTCGAAGGACAAATGATTTTTTTTCCATGAATTTCTAATATTAAAATTGTTTAAGAACTCCGCCATAGACGGTCCCAAGCCCGGTTGAGAAAGGAGGAGGGAGTATGGAGTTAACCTGAATGGCCAGTAACACCAGTGCGTCTCAGGAAATAGGCAAAAGTATGACATAGTTGGACTCACAGCATAGCTGTGAGAATTCCAGCATGTCATATTTAGCTGAAAACTCTCACCCTTTTTCTACTCGGGTGTAACAAATAAGTAGGACCGGTCCTCCAGGTCGGAGTTTGGGCGAGGCGCCGACAATCCATCACCGAAAAAAAATCAATGTCCAACCTGAAGAACAGTCTCGGAACGGATGGACTCAACGGCAACAACCCAGCAAACGAAAAATTGACTACTCTATTGGATCTTGGAATGTTCAATCCTTGTTTAGGACAGGCGCTCTGAAAGAGTTTCTCGAAGAAGTGGCAAAACACAATATCAACATAACTGCCATCCAAGAAACGAAATGGCTCGGTAACGAAATCATGGACATGAGATCACACACAATCTATCCAAGTGGAGAATTGTCGGGAAGCACAGAGTTTGGAGTCTTTTTTGTCGTTGACAAAAAATTTAGTATGCATGTCACGAGTTTCAAACCAGTAAGTGAAAGATTGTGTGCAATCCGAATAACGACTAAAATTTTCAATACTTGGTTGATCAACGTCTACACAAAAACTGAAGACAAGGACGATATAACTAAAGACGAATTTTATGCCACCCTACAGACAACTTATGATTCATTGCCCTCGAACATTGTCTTAGGGGATTTTAATGCGAAAGTTGGAACGGAGGATAGCTCATAGAGGAACAACAGGAGGGCACAGTCTCCATGACATAACCAACGACAACGGCTAACGTTATTGATTTTGCAAGCAGCAAAAATATGATTGTTCTACGTACTTCCCACATCGCGATATTCACAAACGAACGTGGGCATCACTAGATGGTCACACATTCAACCAAATAGACCACGTTCCAATTGAGAAAAGGGCTGCTTCAAGCATACTTGATGTACGAACCCTCCGCGGTGCGAATTGTCACTCTGACTACTATCTAATCAGAGCTAAGTACCGATGCCGAATAGCTTGTCGTGGATATTCGAAAACGAGTAGAGCTCGCAAATTCAATGTCGACAAGCTTAACGACGAAAGAGTGGCGCAGGCTTACATGTCAGCATGTAATAAACACCTGACACCAATATATGAAAACATCAAAAATATGCCAGTGGAGAATGCGTGGATGAAAATACGAGACGGCAGTAAATCCTCCGCAGAAGAGGTGTTAGGATATCGAGAACGGCGAAAAAATAATGATTAGTTCGACCAAGAATGCCGCGATGCAATAGACAGAAAGAACGATGCATACAAAATTTTTACTGAACGACCAACACGAGCCAAAAAAGAAAGAGATGACGAGCTGAGGCGATATGCGAAAAAGACCTGCAGGTGAAACCAAAGGAAGTATCAATTAGAAAAAGGATATAAACCAAAAACCAGTCTCTGCAAAAACGCAGAGGGCAACATTATCAGCGACGCACAAGAAATCAAAAGGAGAAGGGCTTCCTACTTTGAACATGTTCACAACCCCACCCCATTAATATCTATTACGAAAGATAACATTTCAATTGACGTCTCAAGTGATGAAGAAGAACTATCATCGATACCACCCACGCTTGCTGAAATCAAAGCAGCCCTTTGTGACCAAAAACGAAACAAAGCGCCGAAAATTGACGAAATACCAGTTGAACTTCTGAAAAACGGTGGAAGCTGTGTCGCTGAAATACTGCACAACATGATATGCAAAATTTGGACAGAGGAAATCATACCCAACGACTGCCGAAAAAGCATTATATGTCCAATTTACAAGAAAGGAGGCAAACTCTGCTGTGAGAACTACAGAGGTATATTATTGTTGTGTACGTCCTATAAAATACTGACAAAAATAGTTGAACGTCGTCTTAAGCCCTATACTACTGAAGTAATTGGCGAATACCAAGGTGGATTCAGAACCCTTCCCCCGCCTCCCCTTTCCACCTAACACTACCCAAAATTTAGAAAATAGAACCACTTACCCAATCAATAATCCCCCAAATACGAACATTCTAGAATTTTTTATTATTAGATTAATAAAGTAAAAGAACAAAACACGATTTTGACTGAGTGTAACAGTTGACAGAAATATCGAATAGTATTTAAATTGGCGATAAATGAGTTATATATATTTTTTTTTACATAATGACCTGTGTTATAGGCAATTTCGGCCTTTATGTGCAATGCACCCCCTCTCAAAGGTCTGCAAGAGAAAAGTTGAAAGGGATGAAATTGGGATTTTTTGTAATTTTTTTGAGTAGTTAAATAATCCTCCACAATGGCGATGAAGTTTTCTTTTTCCACTAATGATTTTTCCATAAGGCCCATTTTATTTCCTACTGAGATTTATTGAAACTTGATTCAGTCACCTCCACATATTGCCCTTCCAAAGCTTCTTTTGTTATAGTTTTGTAGATACTAAAATACGTTGTACGACTTTTTACTTTATTATTCTAATAATAAAGTATTGTGATCGACTTGAAAAAAAAAAAAATTGCTACCTTGAAAATGTGTTTTTTTGGGTTTCATGACTAAACTAGCCAAAATATGCAAAAAAAAATCCATGTGTCGGTACGCCGACCGCGCACTTTTGCGCTAAGCGTATATTAACTCCCAGAACTCTTGAAGATAGATAGTTAATTTTTGGGTGGATTATAGATGGATGCTAGGATGTAGCCTAGTGGGTAGCGTGTTGGTCTTGCAATGCGAAGTTCGTGAGTTCAAATCCCGGTCGACGTAATATAATTCCTGCACACTACCTGAGATTAAGGGGGAGGCGGGTGAATCGCTAGAACAGAAAAATACTAATTCGAATATCTTAACAATGGTTCTAGATAAAAAGCTGAAAATCGGTACACATGTAAAGGGGTTTATGGGCGAAACTATTAAAATAATCTAATTTTTTTATCCATTGGGGTCCGAAAAGGGAATTTTAAAAACAAATTGTGAGCAGAATAGTTTTTTCAAATGATTACATCTTCGGAATTACCAAAAAAAGTGCATATTTTAGGACCAATAAATACAAATACACTATTAACAACTTAGATGGAAGCCAATTAGCTCTCTACCTTTAATTTTGGGTTTTAAGTTGAGAGATGTAAGGAGAAGGAGGTAGTGGGCAAAAATGTTGAAAAATCTTCACAAATTTGCTTAGAACCGTGGTTAGAGACACAAAGTTCAAATTTTACACGTTTTTTTTTTTTTTTTTTTTAATGCGGGGAAAAGCATCGAAAGCCTTACAATGCGGGACTTGAACCCGCTAAAATCTCCTCGCCTAACCCACTACTCCCCGGGACAACCGTCAAGTATTTCGTCAGGAGGAGGGAGGAGCATAAAGCTCAAACGTCAAAGTGTCTTATGTCACTGTCTATCTTATTCAACTACCAGCTGTTCTAGCTGCTGTAGGCACTTCTATCTCAGATGGTTCCCTACGCAGTCTTTCGTGTCTCCTCAGCTCGGTGAGAACTTTCACGCACGTCGGAGTCACCGCACTCCAGGTTTCGCTGCTGCTCAGCGTATGTGGAACTATGTTGTCGGGGTTAATATTTACTCCAACGATGTCCTTGATTCTCCTCCTGTCCATTTCGTAGACTGGGCAGTGAAAGAATACATGCTCTGCATTTTCTATTGCATCTGTACAACTTGGACATGACGCAGAGGAATCATGGCCATATTTGTGCAAATAGCTTCTATAACAGCCATGCCCTGACAGAAATTGGGTCATGTAGTAATCTACTTCACCATGCTTCCGTCCGACCCACTTATCTACGTCTCTTATGAGTCTATACGTCTAGCGGTCTTTGTTTACCGTGTTCCATTGCAGTTGCCAGGCATTGGTATTTATCCGTTGTTCTTCTTTTTTCTCCTCCACTGTTAATCATCGATTTATCGTATTTTTTTTGTGATACAATCGTTGTGCTTCAGCAGCTAGTATGTCTGGCGGCAGTAAACCAGCTATGACATTCGCGGCGTCATATGAAATTGTGCGAAATCCACTGCATACCCTTAACGCACTTACTCTATGGGGTTTTTTTTTTTTAATATTCGCGTAAGATTTGTATAGTAGTGCTTCGCTCGATATCGGTGCAGCATACAGTATGATACTTCACGTCACTCTTGAAAGAAGTATCTTCCTGTTTTGGCTTGGTCCTCGAATGTTCGCCATTGTTCTGCATAGGGCGGAGTCCACTCGTCCTGCTTTTGCGCAGACTGTCTCGATGTTCGTCTTGAAGGATAATCTTGCGTCAATCATAAAACCCAAGTATTTAATGGAGGGTTGGGATACGATTTCAAGTCCATCTATATTTAATGTTATATGCTCTCTTTGTTTTCTGCTTGTAATAAGAACTACTTCTGTTTTTTGTGCAGCTAGCTCTAGATTAGATGCTCTAAGCCAGTTCTTAATGTCAGAAATCACTTTGGTGCTTACGTTCTTGATGCTCTGTAAGTCTTTTGCTACCACCGTGATTGCTATATCATCCGCGTAGCCAATTATTTGTACACCCCTTGGTACTGGAAGTCGTAAGATGCCATCATATTGTATATTCCATAACACGGGTCCTAGTACTGAGCCCTGTGGGACTCCACATTTTATGCTATACTTCTTCACTCCTTCTTCGGTGTCATATAGTAATACTTTATCTGCGAGATAGCTCCTGACCATTCGTAGGAGGCATGGTGGAGTTTCCAATTTTAATAGAGCAATAATTATGTAAGGCCACGTCACCGAATTGAGTGCATTTTTGACATCTAGTGTTATTATAGCGCAGTATTCTTTAGAACCATTCTTCCATTTACTGTCTTCAATGGCCTTTTCAGCAATGTCTATCACTTTTTTTATTGCGTCGACTGTAGAGCGCCCTTTGCGGAATCCATATTGATTTTCTGAAATGTTTCCATTCTCTTGTAGATGTTGTTCTAATCTGTTAAGAATTAACCGTTCCAGGATTTTCCCCAGTGAGTCAAGCATGCACAGCGGCCTGTACGAACTCGGCTCTCCGGGTGGTTTGTTTGGTTTCGGGAGTAGAACCAAACGTTGGCGTTTCCATATTTTGGGAAAAATACCATCCTTTAGGCATTTCGTGTACATTTCTGCGTAGACGTCTGCATTGAGCTTCATAGCTAGTTTAAGCGCTCTATTTGGAATGCCATCTAATCCGGGTGATTTATTGTTCTCAAGCAGCTTAGCTGCTTGGAGTTCCTCCTCCGCAGTCACCACCGCTGGTTCGTTATTCACTTCAGTGGGGCTTTCTATTATTGCCGGAGCATTACTATCGGAGCGTTTCGGGAATAGCGATTCGACCACTTTCTCCATAAGTATAGGACACGTTGGTGCTTGTCCCCTTGGTCCCTTCAGTTTCGACATCACTACTCTATATGCTCCATCCCATAAGTTACCGTCCATATTGTTACAAAGCTCTCTGAAACATTCTTGTTTACTTTGCCTAATTGCCTTTTTAAGGTCTGACCTGGCTTCTTTGAATATATCGTTTAGAGTACTACTATTCACAGTTGTTCTATTCCGCTGCAGCTGTCGTCCAGCTTTGTGGCATCTAGTGCGTAGCCGAGCAATGTTATCGTTCCACCAGTAGTTTGGTTTCCGTACGTTGTGAGCTTTTCTTCTCACCATTGCTGCGTCACAGGCTTTACTCAGTTCGTGCACTACACTTTGAGCATGATTTTCTATACCTTCTTGCGAGTCATGCTCGGCATTCAGTACCAACTTGAAGATTTCTTCATCTAGTGTATTATCTTTCCATCCTTTTGTCTGCGCTTTCGCATGCTGGCGCTTTTGACGATTTCTTCTGCCAGAATCAATTGTCACTATTATTGCCTGATGGTCGCTATGCGTGTATGCATCACTTAACCGCCATTCTGTGTGCTAGATTAGTGTTATGCTTGCAAATGTAATATCTATTACGGAGCCCCTTCCGTTTTTTTTCGAATGTGTTTTTGCGCCCACTATTTAAAACGATGACATCAAGCGACGCAAAGGCTTTGAGTAGCATATTTCCTCTCACATTCGTGCGTTTGCTTCCCCATTCCGTGGCCCATGCGTTGAAGTCACCAGCAATGATATTTGGGCTTGTTGATTTAGCATCGATCGTTAGTCCCTCGAGAATCCTTTCATATTCATCGTTGCCAACACTCGGTGGTATATAGCAGCTATATATATTTATTCCAACAATCTTTGCTCTTACGTAGTACTGGTTATCAGTGTGTGGCTTATCTTGGAAAGTCTTGTCACCACAGGCCCAGATTGCTGCCTTTTGTGTTCTGTCTGAGATTCATCCTAAATCTCCTAAGTTTCGATATTGTTCACTAATGATCGCTACGTCAAATTTCTCTTCGTATATTCTCTGCTTTAATAGATCCTGAGCTGCTTCACAGTGATTAATCTGCGCTACTTTCATGTTTTTTTAATTTTGCGTGCTTCTAGATATGCGGGACATGTTCGACTGCTTGTAGGATGATTAGAGTCGGCACTTCCGTTGCTCTTGCATAGCATACAGCATGGTAGGCTATTGCAATCTCTCGCAAAATAGCCTGCTTCACCGCATTTCATGCATCTTGCACTGCGATCTTCGGTGCTTTTGCATGCTTTTGCTAAATGGCCGAAAGAGAGGCACCTGTAGCACCTTGTTACATTCACCGTTTCTCTAAGTCGGCAGACGACCCATCCTACTTTAATTTTCCCCTTGTCGATAAGTTTATTCGCAGTTTCTGTCGGCGCCCTAATCACAGCTGTCTGTGTTCCAGCATAAGCCTTCCTAACTGACTTAATCCAAGAAGGGTTGAAGGAACTTAGCCCCTCTATCTGCTTGCGTGTAGCCTCTACGATATCTTCCTTTGTCGTAATTTCATCTAAATCTTTGAGTTCTAGTTGAGTCTCTTGCGTAAGAACTTTAATTTCAGCTTTGGTTGCCAGGACCTTTTCTATTTCCTTCTTGAACTCCTCTGAGCCTTCAATTCGTTGCTTACTAAGTTCCAACGGCATTTGTTCTTTTGCCGTCTTCCTTATTTTTGACACATTTTCACTATATTTATTCAAAGCTTCATGTCCTTTCACCAATCGTAGGAAGTCACTGTATGAAAACTCTCCTGTTTTGGTGATGACTATTGCATCAGGTCTAACTGCTTTAGGTTTAGATTTCATACTTTGAAGTCTATCTCGCCTATTCATCTTTTTTTCATGACTCTCGTCCATCCTATTTCTTTAGGGTCCTTCTCCTTAAGTTTCTCTGTTGATACTTCATGTTGTTGTATGTTACGAGTATCTGCGAGCGCGTTTTCCTTTCTCGGTTTTTTTGGTGGGGTGGCTCGTTTCAGGTGCCCTTTATCTCCCTTTTTTTGTTGTGGATCATTAAAGATGCACTCTAATGATGGTGAGGTTTGAGCACTTTTATCGGTCTTCCCTGCCTCTGATTGTCAACGTATGTCCTTTTGGGCGCGTTTATCAAACTTCCCTGTCTCCGTTTGACGACGTATGTCCTTTGTACCGCGTGTGTGCATAGCCACGATTGCACTCACCGCGTCTCTCATAGGTTGATGGATCGTTCGCCTTTCACCACCCATCATTTCGACTAGCTCCTTGATTTTTTCACCCAGCCTATCAAGAGCATCAAATGTACGGTATTCCTCTTTACCAGTTGCTATCGCCGGAGAAATTCTTCCATCAGGACATGAAGGCAATGACTGCGTTGGTGGGACGTCGTCCTTGCTCATCAATTTCTCCGGGGATCGAATTATTCGCGCACTTCTTGCAAATGGTGTCCTATCTCCTGGGTTGTTACTTCCGTTTGTTTCCTCGTTGTTATTATTATTGTTATTGTTAGTATTATTGTAATTGGTTAAACTAATGTCTTAAGGGTCCCCACTGAAAGTCGTTATCTCTATTCATTTGTGTAGTCACTTTAAGGTCCCATGGTTGTCTATGCAAGCAGTGAGGCCATGCAAGGGTTGACACAAACCTTTATGAGGAATTGCGTTCAGAGCCGGATCAGCGTTAGTCAGGAATGTAACATCTGAGCCTACATTACCAACTTAATGATGATGAGCTTCGAGCGTACTTTCAGGCCTGCCAGGGTTTTAATGGGACGGAGACAGCTGTGGTATTAGCCTGAAAGCCATTTCTGCAGGATGTCACTCCTGCTTACTGAGGTAACAGAATAACACAGTCACCAGCCCAATGCTATCTTGTATATATTCATTGTCCAGTATGCCATAATTAAGATTTTACTGGTCTCCATCTTAATATCCTTTTTCTGTGTATACGCCAATCTCCGATTCGGATCTTTTTCGATCTTGGCCTGGATTATTGCTTCAGAGTATTCATGCGTGTCTGAGTTTTCACAACTAAACTGCAAGTCTGAGCACACAGGGTTTTTCATCATGTTTACCCCTCTTACTTCCGGAGACGCTAGTGTGTTATAGCCATTCCGATTACAATAATCCTCCCCTCCTCCTTTCTCAACCGGGCTTGGGACCGTCTATGGCGGAGATCTGTTATCCACCGAAATATGTTTTGCGGTTCTACCTCCACTATGATTTGAGCCATTTGCAATAAATTAACTAATAACCAACAAATGAAAAGCTACGAACTTGAACTTTTTTACAAATATATTTCGAGAGAAACGTAATAATACTGCATCACAAATTTTATGATCCCTTAACTCATCTACCACCTTCCACAACAATGTATGGTTTGAAGAATATGGAATACACCGAATTTTATAGAATTTACTTCGTCAATGAAAATAATATTCCATGCAAAGAATTTTAAACGTGATTCAAGTAACCAATTAAAAAATTATTAACATGCACCAACCCCTTAAGTCGAACTCCCCCACCCCCATACAAACCCAACTTGCATAAATATTCGAATGAAAAATTGATACTACGTACTGGAGCTAATGATTGTTATCACATTTATGTGTGAAATAATTGACAACAGCTCAGCCCTAGAACTCCCATTTCACTTAGTCTTCCTTTAGTTTGCATATTGACTTCTCAAGCATCCTCAACTTGCCCCAAGAATAATAAGGTTACGCCCGACTTGTAGGCAGTTTTTTTTCTTCAGTGGAGCATTCACTATAATTTCTCAAATTATAAAAACGTTATATTGATTTCATATCGCTATTATTAAATAATTGCAATATGAAATAGATAATAATATTTTATTGCATCGCAATCAACAAAAACAGTCCTCCTAAAAAATTGACAATCAAAACTGGTACAAAACATTAATGTTCCTTATTCATCTTTACCGACAACTTAAATTATGATCTCCATTTTAAAAGCAAATTGAAAGAGACCGAGCTTAGAATTTTAAGTTAAATGCCAAGCAATAAGATTTGTAAATCTTGTAAATTCGCATGTAATAAATCACTGTAATTTTCCTTATCACAATAATTCATCAATTTCGAAAGGCAAACATTTACAAGAAATTTTTTTTCATGATTGAATTTCATCCCAAACACAACACTACACTTTTATCTTAATTCATGACAAATGATCCTTAGTTAGAGTTTATAATTCGTTGTTAATTTGTGAATAATTCATTTTGTATCGTGGTGTGAAGGGTTGGATGGATGGAGGGAACGGCATTTAATTATATATATATATATATATATATTATACAGCTCGAATATGGCATTTATATTGCAAGTTTGTAGGAAATTTACTAGCACGTTGATAAGAAATCCCACATGAATATGCTTTCAAAGTTCACTTTACATAATTTTATTTTTAATTCAAATCTAAATTGCATCAGAGAGAGAGAGAGAGAGAGAGATAGAGAAAGAGAGAGGGGGTGGTTATGCTACAGCCATAACCACCTTCTAGGTTTTAATTCTACCCCTGTTAAATTATCAACTGTATAATTCATCAGTTAAAATGTCGAGTGTTATTAATTGTAGGTTACCATGAAACCTTCTCTGTTTGTGGGGTAGATTGTTTTTGCAGTCTCGACCAAGAGAACTGTGCATATCGGTCAGCTACTCCCTACCCTTAAGATGGTGTGTAGCGTGCAATGTTGTCACCTCTATGCTACACTATAGATTACGTGAAATAGAAAAAGGAATATTAGTCACGAGATGTCACTTAGAATAAACTTCGTAATTTCTTTAAGTGTTATCGCATTGAAGTGTTTTTGTGGCATTCATTGGTAGAAAACTCACCATAACTGAGACTAAGTTATGGGGAATCTCCTTTTTTATGCACAAAGTTTAACTATTAGAGCTTAAGATTCTGCACTCCGATCTCGACAAAAGTACGATGATAAAATCTCCCAAATATTCAGCAGCCGCGATGAATTATTTAAAATCTCGTTCATAAAAATAAAACGATTTAATAAATAAAAAAAAAATTCTGTTTCGTTTCCGTAGCTATTCTATATTTTTTTATTAGCTGTATATTTTACAATCCTATCTCCCATATAAACACCAGCATCGGGGATAAAAAGTATTGCTCACGTTCGAGTGCATGACTTTCATACCAAAGCCGAATGATGATGATGACGTATAAAAACAGCAGTGCCATCTCTGATTCGTATATGTTGATTTTCCATCATGCCCGGCCAGTCATTTTGAAAACGAAGTTCTTTTGCTCGCACTTTTCATACCCCGACAGTCTTTATTGCGAGGAGAGGCGTCGTATGTGCTGTTGGCGGTAGTAAAAGGAGGAAGGAAGTTATACTTCTCTTCTTCTTTTTTTATTAGTATAATCAAATACTACGGCTATTTCAACAGATAAATTTTATAACCGAAAAACGCTTGTAATGCTTTCCCCGTTCGTTTATTCTGTGGATGGTGGGGTTTTTTTTTGTATATTGTATCACCAGGAATTGCTTACTGGGATGTAAAAGACTGGTAAAAAATTGGAAGAGAGAAAAAAATACGGGAGCAAATGGCATAGTATAGTATGAACAATGTCGAAATTGATTCGGATATATAAGAGAAATCTACCCTCCTCGCGTACTGTGAAACGTTTTTGCTTGTGATGACTACAACAGTACGAAGCAACCCCCTGAAGCGAATCCCCTAAATATGAAAACCGTACCAAGGTAATAATAAAATATGGAAAAAATTTAACAGGAAGCTTTTGGAAGTCAAAGTGGAAAATTTTCGCAGTAGATTGCAATATGATGCGTGGGATGGGGATGGCTCAAAAATTATTCCACCTTTGTAGGGTTATATGTAGGCTGATTAAATGCGCCGCCCAAAAAAAAGTTTGATTAAATAGTCCCATGGGAAAATCTCCGGTTGCAAAGTTCTTTGTTATGATGCTTTGCTATGGTAAGATAGCATTGAAATCATTCACCATCATCCTCTGTATTTGAGCCCGTTTAGTAGTCACTATCTCTAGTATAATTTAAACATAACACGTACTAGTCCTGGATTTTATTGCAGACAAGTTGGAAGTTAATTTGAAGGTGTAAAATATATTGCTCGGAAATTCCAACTGGAACTAAGGGTTATGTGAAATCAATCGGAATGGAAATCGGATGATATAAAATAGGGAGATAGCTTGGGTTATTTTGTTTTTACTACTTGTATGTCGGCGACTAGAAAACGATTTTAGTATGCGGATGATAGAACATCTAGACTAGACCGTTTATGTCTTTGTGACTTTGCGATCAATTCCAATTGAATTTCACGTGATATATATGGTTCGTGCGAAAAGGTGGGGATGATAGCAAAAATTTGAACACTCGAACTGATCAATTTTAATAATTAAGAACGGAAGCCATCTCCTCATACTCTTATACCATTGACACATAGTGCAGCTAAATTTTAATTAAAGCCTAAATTACCATTAAACGGCTGTGTGTCGTACGTCAATTTAGCTAAATCACCAAAATAGTGATAATTTATCAGCTCAATCATCTCATCATGCTCTCAGCTAAAACATCTTTTTGGCTAAATCCTCTCATTTTTCTCATAATTTAGGCTATAACGATGAAGATTGTATTAGATCTGGAGCTTTCATAAAAGCTTTTTCGTGCAAGAGAAAAGAAGAAAAGTCATTTTCTGACATCTCTGAATGATATAAAATCTTTGAAGCTATGGAAGATGATTTTCAAACGATTCCAAAACAGGACTAAGGATTATTTTTCTTCCTTTAGGCTCTTCCGTAAGAAATTTTATTGCAATTCAACTTTTTAAAAATATGACAGATGAATGTCTGGCTCTTCTTAATTAGCAGAGTGGTATGTGTCACCATTCTACTAACCAGGAAGACAAGCTAAATTACGAACTAGCTAAATTATAATTAGGACCGCTACGTGTCAATGGTATTAGTACTGTTTCTGTATGAACAAGTTTCTTAATAGATGCTCTGGATTGGAACTGATGATAATAAATAAGTGAATTTAAGGCTGAGGTAATAAGACCTGTCAAGCTCTGTCGCCCTACAAAATATAAATCGCTTTCTTAAAGCAGCTCAGTAATTTGGCCTGAAACGGATGTATAAGCTCTTCTTTTTCTTCAAAAGTGGTTTTCAAGTGAGACCTGTCAAGCTTATAAAAAGCCCAGCAATACACAAGATGTAATAATTCTACCCCAATGTATACTCTAGGTGAACATTTTTCCTACTGGATGAATTAAAAAGTTTTGTCCTTATTGCTCCAAAATTATGAATATCGGAGCTTTTCGATTCTTGGATTTCAAGAATGCTCAATCTATAATTATTCTTAGAAACAGAATAGAATTATGATTGGGCGTAATGCCCAATCATACGATAAAATATGAAAATATGACATTTTAAATTTGTTAGAAGAATGTATAGCAGCTTTTATTTGCCATATAAAAGCTACTGTTGGCAGAAGGAGCGGAAAGTTTTTTAATTAAAATTCTACGAAGCGTTTCCTATAGATATATGAAATATGATTAGATCTCATCTATGCCTTTTTTCATATTCTCTCAGAAGTTAAATGCTGGGGTGTAGCCTAGTGGGTAGCGTATTGGTCTATAATATATGTAGATGGGGACTGGAATTTTCTGTCACAGCTCCGATCTGTGATGATGGCACTGTGACAAAAAAGCTGTAATTTTGTCGCTGTTGTGATTTTAGAATTAGGAGGTTAATCTTAGTGCAGTATATTAGATAGATATACTGGTTGATTATTGAGTTATACTTTGGCGCAAGCAAAGAGTAGAGTTCAAAATATTGTACCAACAAATTTATTAATTCATAGAATTGAATTGGATATTGATAATTCGAGGTGCCCGCAAGGGGGTAGTTATAGTATGAGGTTTTACCAATTCCTGCAACTATCTTTGGAGTTAGCGACTCCACGGACCTGAGCTAACTATCCCCCTCTGGGATGGGGGCTGTAGAATTCACCCACAGCCAGTCCTGCTTGCCCTAAAAATGGCAAATGGACACTCACTGGATCATGGGCTTATCACCCGTGATCTTAAGACCTAAATAATACGAGAAACGGATACATCGCCTCGGATACGAACTGATCCTACGGTAACGACTTTTGGCATTCGAAAACGGACTATGATTGGCTTCTGGAACGTTCGAACATTGAATGACGGGGGAAGAGCTGGGGTTACTCGGTCCTTGCACCGCCAATCAGTGATCGACCGTGAAATGGAGCACTATAACATCCAAATCTTGGGCTTGAGCGAGGTCAGGTGGACAGGATCAGGAGAAGAACGAACCCCTAGCGGAAATACTATTCTGTACATTGGCCCTGAAAGTGAAGCCAGAAATGGCGTGGCGTTCGTCCTTACGCCGAGAGCGAGAAACAGTCTCATTAGCTGGGAACCAATCTCGGATAGGATTATCGTCGTCAGGCTCAGGACCAGTGTCAGAAACGTCACAATTCTGCAGTGCTACGCACCAACTAATACCGCAACATCTGGGGACAAAGAGGAGTTTTATAGCCAACTGAGTGCCACCTTCGAACGTGTTCCAAGAGGTGATATTATTATCATTTCGGGAGATATGAACGCCCAGGTTGGATTAGACAACACTGGACTAGAACACGTCATGGGGAGGCATGGTGACCCTTGGGTCGACGCGTCACGACCTTGGATTAAGAGACCCGAAAACGGCGAATTATTTGTGGAGTTCTGTAGTACTCGGCAAATGGTCATCGGAGGGACCCTTTTTCCACACAAGAGTCATCATAAAACATCTTGGGTTTCCCCTGATGGTGTTACTCAGAACCAGATCGACCATTTGGCTATAAGTCGCCGATGGAGAAGATGTCTCCTCGATGTGCGAGCGAAACGTGGAGCTGACGTGGGGAGCGATCACCACTTGATGGTTGCCTGCTTGAGATTGTGTACAGCAGCTATCCGACGACCACAAATTCTTCAAATGAAGCGCAGGCTTAGTGTGGATAAACTCAGAGATCCCAACAAAAAACGCGAATACACCACCATTCTACGCGAAAAGTCATCCACATTGGGTGAACATGAAATGCGCACACTGGACGCCAATTGGGAGGCAACCAGAAACACTTTTCTAACTAGTGCTGAAGAATCTGTGGGATATGCGCAAAGCGGTGAGAAACCCTGGATGTCGCAAGACACATGGGACAAGGTTGGCAATCGGAAAAAAGCCAAACTGGCAATCATCTCTCAACCCAATGTCAACCAACGAACGCCCGACTTGAAGCAGAACTACCGCAATGCTCATATACAGCTTAAAAAGGCTGTTAGACGCGACAAGAGAAAGGCCATTGAAGATCTGGCAAACAAGGCAGAATCTGCGGCTTACCTTGGGGATATGGGTTCACTTTTCAAAATCATGAAACAGTTGACGAACAGGAATTTCACCGCCAACCACCTGGTGAGAGATGTCAACGGAACTCTCCTTAATATGAGTGGACACCAGTTGTGATGATGGGAGGAATACTTCTATGATATTTTAAACATCTTGCCAGATGAAGATATTCCGGAAACAGAACAACTTCCAAACATCCAACCGCAACAATCCTCTATTAGGGACGATCCCCCAGATAAGGAAGAGATAGTTTCCGCCATTCGGTCAATGGCGGGAAGGAAAGCTCCAGGTATAGACGGACTACCAACCGAACTCCTCAAAGCGGACCCGGAAATAACAGCCGATATACTCCTCCCACTCTTCACTAAGGTGTGGAATGATGGAAGATATCCGACTGAATGGAAGGAGGGCGTCATTGTGAAAATTCCGAAGAAGGGCGACCTTCGGGATTGTGGCAATTGGCGTGGTATATGTCTACTTACTGCCGTATCAAAAATTATGGCTAAGGTAATTCTCAATAGGATTAGTGATGTCGTCGAGAGCACTCTCGAAGTTTATCAGGCTGGATTCCGTAAAGGGTCGTCTTGTACCGACCACACAAATACCCTACGGATAATATTAGAGCAGTCAACCGAAATGGGTTCGCCACTACATCTCATGTTTGTGGACTTCGAGAAGGCTTTCGACAGCGTTAAGCGAGATTACATATGGAATGCTTTGCGTAGGAGAGGTATTCCAGATAAGGTCATAGCTATGATTAAAGAATCCCACGAAGATGCAAGGTGTTGCGTCTTGCATAGAGGAGAGCTGTCCGAGAGCTTTCCTGTGCGAACGGGTGTCAGACAAGGCCGCATATTATCACCAGCCCTGTTTCTGGTGGTAATAAATAACATCTTGAAAGCTGCACTGGAAGGTGGGGAAGGTAAAGGTCTTCAATGGAGACTATTTAACATCTTAAGTCACCTTGATTATGCTGATGACGTGTGTTTGCTTGCACATACCCGTTCGGACTTAGAGTCAAATGTTCGCTCGTTGCATTCTAAATGCAAAGAGGCGGGACTGAAAATAAATGTGCGTAAAACCAAGTACATGCACATGGGTTCGAACGCAAGCACACCGATTGTTCTTAATGGACAGGATGTGGAAGTGGTGCAAGATTTTTGCTATCTCGGAAGCATTGTCAGCATGGACGGCGGAGCCGAAAAGGATGTTGAAGCTCGGCTAAATAAAGCTCGTCAGGCCTTCGGTATCCTTTCCCCTTTCTGGAGGTTAAGAGAGATCTCCCTTCGTACGAAGCTGCGAGTTTTTGACGCATGCGTCAAATCCGTGTTGTTATATGGTTGTACTACGTGGAAAGTGACCGTTCGACTTACCAAGAAACTACAGACTTTCGTAAACCAATGCCTCCGGCGCATTTAGGAATATTCTGGCCAGAAGTAATCTCCAACGACGAACTTTGGAGTACAACTGGCCAGACTAAAATAGGTATTGAGATTCAACGGCGAAAGTGGCAGTGGATCGGTCATACTTTGAAACATCGCAAAACAGGCTCTGGATTATAACCCTCAAGGAAGACGTCGGGTTGGTCGACCATGTAACACATGGAAGCGAGCAGTTGAGCAGGAGGCCAGAGGAATAAACAAGTCCTGGCAACAGCTTAAAGCCGATGCTCAGCATCGCGCCTTGTTGAAGAGAGTTGGTTCTGTCCTATGCCCCTATAGGGGGTCTTAACAGGAATTTTATTGATTTTGAGGTGTTCTGATTCCCACCATCACAATTCATGATGAACATGAATGGTTTCGAAACGTCGTGCAGGACTATCATATGCAATTAATCGCACGCTAAATTCAGGTAACTCAATTACCCAATGTACAATCAACCCAAAAATTAACTTTCTATCTTTGACGATTTCGGAGATATGAGTCCACATGTACGGCGTGCGACGTACGGCATAATATGATGCAATGCTTTGTTTTATAAGTCGATGGCAAATAAAATTAATTTGTTCCGATATCGGCTGCGCTTAAAACACTTCGACGTGGGCAATGATAGAAAGCCACGAGTATCTTAGGTATGTGCAGTGCAGCGCCCTTGAAACTTCGATTGCTTTGTAATTGATGTATCGACCGCGACCAGAACCACGAAGCCTCTGCGGCATGTTCTTAAGCAAAGTGCAACTTAATTGCGATGCCAGATTAGAGATTAGATAATCATTTCGTTCGAAAAATACCATTTCTTTGAAAACTGTCAAAAACATCTTCAAAACCAGTCTAAATCTCAGATTTGGATAAGCCAAATTGAAATAAATTATGTACCACTCAAATGAAAGGTTTCAATGTATGCAATCGAACCTCACTTTTAGGTTTTCAATTTAGTTTAGTAGAAAGTCAGAAATGTAAAAAAAATCTAAAACATGTGATTTCGCTATTTTTAGAGTTCTTGCTCTACTCTCCCTGTGTCCGGAATACTTTTATCGTAATTTACGCAAACAAATAACGAATTTAAAAAAATATATAATATCATATAATCAGATTAAACTACTTCGGCACAGACAGATCAAGCTCCAGAGCCATTACTGCGTGTGATTAACATACGAGCACTATTCTAGAGCAGTCACTGCACTGCAAGTCACCAGTTGGCAATGAGCTGTGATAGTCATTCCTCCGAAGCCTCCACTTACTGTGATAGAGCTGTGTTATTATAGTTCCGTGGTAATCACTGAATAGCAAATCACCAGTTGGCAATCCACTCACTGTAATGGAGCTGGGTTATTACACTTCCGGATAGTCATAGGGATTTAAGTTACTGTGTCATTAGCAGTTCCAGCTCCGCAGTTGAACATCGAAAAAATTACAAGTCGTCACATCACACCCCATCTCTAGTCTACAATATGAAGATCGTGATCCCTGTCGACGTATAACCCTAGCACAGTACTTACTTAGATATACCTCAATCTACGAAAATTAACAAATTCATTGATAAAGGGTTTTACGAACCCTTCCACAATAAGTAATGAAAATGTTAAGGAACCTGATGGTCAGGATGTCAGGGTCAATATGGGCTATAGTGCCATTGAAGAATAAAAAGGAGTTAAATGCTGCAGAGTATTGTCGCTACTGCGAATATCACTTATTATGCTCTATAAGGCTTTCGTGGTGTAGTGGGCAGCGTGCTTACTTCACAGCCAATAGAACGTAGGTTCGACTTTCACTCCAGGCAGTAGTATTTTTTTACAAACGAATTTTTCAGTTGCTACAGGCAATGAAAAAATATTAGAAATAATATGACAAACGATATTAAAATGAGACATGTCCACTTCTAGAAGGTCTGCATACTCAGTAAATAGTTTTTCTTCGCTTTCTATCATTCAGTACTCCATAACATAAATGTTTATCAATAGTAGCCAGTAGAACTAGAAAATATACCAGATTCTTACTCCCCTACCTTACCAATTCCATTCCTTCTCTCCCTGTTTGTGCATTGCACATAAAGGTCGAAATTTACACAACCCATTTCTTAAGAAAAATATGATTCGATGAGAGAGCTGGAAGCTCCCTGTAAAGTCATATTAGAAATATTCAAAGAAGTGGTCATGAAAAGCTCAACTGGATTTCTCCATCGGATTGAAGTAGCAAAAATCACCAAAAGCCTGTCCTGCTCGTCCTAAAAATGGACAGTCACTGAATCTTATTGTCCGTGATCTCAAAACACTAACTGATACGAGAAACGGAAATCAGTGCCTCCGATATGAACGGATTCTAAGTGAACGACGTTTTGCATTAGGAAACGGACTATGATTAGCTCTGGAATGTTCCAAAATTAGATAGTATTGGAGGGGATGGGGGTCACCACAGTAAAACTACTATGAGGATTTTCGAAGATATCGGTATACGTTTCGAATCAGAGATGTGTTTTCTATCTCCTATGCTAACAGTTAGCATTTAATCCACACATAGTTTTTTTTATAGACAAGAGCAAGCGAAATTTTATGCCTAAGCCACAGTTCTCCACATATCAATTATTTAATTGCGAATTAATTTATCTTATTTTATCCACTTATTATAATTTTTCACACATGTTATATACTTGGTATTTTTTTTCTTTACGAACCGATCGATCGAATTGAATGAAATGGCGCCAAAATAAAAGTCATAGCAATCGCTACATTTTAGCGATGATATTACCAAATTATAATATCCAGATATTTTATTTAGCGGCAAAAACGTGTTCTGGGTTCAGTAGTTCAGCTCAAAAACTTATTCTGTTTATATTCTATGTAAGTGTCTTACAAAATTTGAATACTTTAAAATTAAACAATAGATTGCGTAGATAATTAGTGAATGGTGAATAATTAAAATTTAACTAACGTGGGTCTACAGCCGCGGCCAATCTGATTTATTGTATAGTCCTCGGTCCACGGTACAAAAAACAAACCAAATGTTGCTTACATACAATCTTCAGGTGCTTCGTCCTGCTGTTCAACTTGACTTATTTACTTCATCACTCGAGCCACTTCTTTCACTCCATCGTAAAGTAGCTGGGTAATTTGACTATTCTTGATGTCTCTAATAACGTACCAATCGATTTCATTTCATGGACAATATAAGGCTTTCGATATCTGGACAGCGGTTTTTCTTTGGTACCCACCATATTATCTACATTAGGTATCATGACAAAGTCACCCTCCGCGAACTTTTTGGATGGCAAATTGTGCTCCCGCAAATATGCTTCTTGGGATTTCACAATTTTGAAAGCCACATTTATGTGGTCAATATTGTTTTTAAGAAGGTGGGTAGGTAGGTAGAGGTGGCTGCCTTACTCGGTGAGCCATCCGGAGCTTTCTATGTAGCATTAAAGGCTCCACATTGGCTAAATTGCCGAGTCTATCGAATGAGTGCGCCTAAGTGGCGTATTCTTTCCCTAGGGAGAGCAGGGCATGTGCATAACAGATGACAAATCCTTTCTTCCTTTTATTCATTTTTGCAGATCCTACAAAGATAATTAAAATGAAAGCTAAAGCTCTAAGCATGTGTTCCTATCAGGCAATGACCTGTAATGACACTTACCAGACTATCGAGACAATCGAAAATGTGTGCGCCTAAGTGGTGTCTCCTTTCCCTAGAGAGATCAGGGCAAGTGAAAAATAGATTCTTCTTCTCTCTCTTCGGTACAGCTCCTGCAAAGATCACTAAAATTAAGTAAAGCCAAGCTTCTAAACATGTCTCCCTATCAGGCAATGCCCTGTAACTACGAAACTGATCATCTACCTGCTTAGCGAGATTAGTCGTGTATTGCAAAAGCTTTAATCCCTACAAATTAGTAGCCCTGAGATACGAAATACGAAATTTTAATGGTAGCATCAGAATAATGATGTTTTTATTGTGTGCTTTAGTTGCAATTTCATCACTACCATTTAC
Source organism: Chorisops tibialis (assembly GCA_963669355.1). Classification (NCBI taxonomy): domain Eukaryota; kingdom Metazoa; phylum Arthropoda; class Insecta; order Diptera; family Stratiomyidae; genus Chorisops; species Chorisops tibialis. Next base: position 159,889,149 of record OY770263.1, on the reverse strand, counting down.
ATCATTGGCATCGAAGAGCATTTCGCAGAAATTCATATCGCGATTATTTTGCTCGTTCTCATCATCATTTTTGCATAAATTGAAACAGAACATAAACGATTTACTGAATTCAGTTCTGTTGAATGCTTCCTTTCATCATTGCAACTAGTTTGAGATTTACTCAAGCAACTTCAAAAGTTGGCTAATTTTTTTTTATTATTCTAATAATAAAGTATTGTGATCGGCACAAAAAAAAAAATTTGCTAACATGAAATTTTATTTTTTCGCGTTTCACGACTAAATTAGCATAAAAATGCAAAAAAAACCGTCCCGCCGTACCTATGGACTCATATCTCCGAGACCGTTAAAGGTAGAATGTTCGTTTTTGGACAGATTGTTGATTGGGTAAGTGAGCTTGAGTATCTAAATTTTGTGGAGTGCCAGGTGGAAGGGGGCGGCGGGGTGAGGGAAAGAGTCAAAAACTACACTTGCTAATATTTCCACCAGGAATGCAGATAAGAAGTTGAAAATCAGCAGAGATATAGAGAGAATTATGGGACAAACTACAAAAATAATTAAATTTTTTTATCCATTGGCGTCCGAAAAGGGGGGGCTAAAAACAAATTTTCGGCCGAATTGTTTCTTCAAATGATTATATCTTCGAAATTACTATAATAAAAAATATAGCTTCACCAGAATCAGCTTAGAGAGAGGCTAATTACTGCAAGATTACTGCAAGGGGAGGGTCAGGGGGGCTGAAAGAAAACACTTAAAAATGAATATCTCAACTATCTCTTAAGCTATGTAATTAAAACTTAAAATATATATTAATATGTACTAGCGAAATACGAAAAAAATATAACCTGTGGAAATAGTAGTGTTTGGGGGGAAATGGGAGCATTTTAAAAATGGCGCACTTTTCAAAATTACAAATCGTTATATCTCAAAATTGACTACAGATATTAAATTGAAAATTTGTCAGATTGTAGAACTAAATAATTATTAATTTTGGTAAATTTTGAGTTGAGAGGTGTAAGGGGAGGGAGGTGGTAAGCAGAAATGTCCAAAATTGAGTAATTTTTTAGGGCTCTGGTGAACGATACAAAGTTTAAATTTTGCATTTAGATACATCTATGCAATATACATAGAAAAAAAAATAATAATTTATTCCACAATTGTTACAAACCGACCCCATCGGTCTAACGTGCACAAGGTGTTTCATGCGCATTGAAAAAAACACATGAACTGAAAATTTTTGAAAGAATTTTTAAGGTAGGAACTTGAAAATTTGTTACATGCACTTAAAAAAAATTCCTTAAAGTTTGAAATATTAACTGGTTGAATATCTCTAAAACTTCTACCCCCTCCCATAAAAAATTATTTTTTCGGCCATTTTTAAGAAATCAATTAGTACCACCTGACTATTAAAAGCTATCAATTAAAAATTTTGCATAAGAACTTCTAAAAATAGTTAAAACAAAGTTGCCTGAAAAGTTTTGAAATCGCGCATGCCCTTCTACCACCTCCCATACAAAAGTATGATTTCAACCAATTTCATTAAATCAACTAATAAAAAACAAATTAAAAGCTACGAAATTGAAAGTTTGTGTGAGCACGGTACAAGAGAAATGAAATAAAATTGGATCACAAATTTTACGATTCCCTTACCCGCACTACCCCCTCCCATACAAATGTTCGGTTTCGTGAATGTAGAATAGACCGAATTTTATGAAAATTCTATACAGCTTCGCTTATGAAATAAATTCTATACAGAGAATATTGGTCATGATTCAAGCAATCAATTAAGAAGCTACTAACATCCACCCACCCTTACTATTACCCGTCCCGCTTCCCTCATAAAAACCCAAACTTGCATAAACGAATTAAATATTGTTAAATTAATTACAGCCCTGTCCAAGAATTCTCTTTCACTTAGTCTCACAACCCACTCTTACCTGCATATTGACTTTTCATGCTTCCGCAACTTGTCCCAAAAGTAATAAAGTTTCGCCCGATTTCTTGGCAGTTTATTTCAAGATTTATTCAAGCTACTTCAAGAGTCAAAGAAAATCATCAATTCAAGATTTTTTCAACCTACTTCAAGACTCGAAGAAAATCACTCGTTAAGGATTTATTCAAGTTACTTCAAGAGGTTATACAGAAGTCGAGAATTCGTACATTTTAATAATTCATTACTATTTGTTATTAATTATATTACATTACGCATTATTATTTTAAAACTCATTTCATATAAATAATCATATTTAAATTTGTAAAGTATTTGTAAAGTGAAGGGTCGCATCGCCAATAACGACACAGATTCTGAATCGAAACACTTTCTCGATTCAATTTAAATTTATCGATTTTTATTTGATTCTGGCACATTTTTTTTTTCATCAACGTTAAGGCAATCTCTAGTTTTGTAATTAAAAACTTCAAAGAATTATTTATCTCCTTATAATTATTTAACGAGTCTTGTTTTTCTCTTTCCAATATGCCTAACGAAAACGAAAATAACGTAACTGAAACATGCGACACCCGAGATACACACGGAGCAAATGCTCCAGAAATGCACTCCGTTTATGTAATCAAATTGTCACCGTTTTGGGGAAATAGGGCTGACTTGTGGTTCCTTAAAGTGCAAACTCAATTTCGTTAAAAGAGAATAACACAATCCAGCACAAAATATGATTACATTGTCTCTTTTCTGGAATCAGAGACAATGGAACTCGTAGCCGATGTTTTATTGAATCCTCCTGGTTCCAATAAATATGAGCACTTGAAAGAAGCTCTTTTGAAAAGAAACAGGGACACAGAAGAAAAACGTTTAGATTTTCTACTGTATAGAATTGAGCTGGGTGATTCAAAACCTTCAGAACTATTTCGGCAAATGGAGGCATTAGCTGGTGGTAACAGTCTTGTCAATAAGTAGTTGTTAAACAAGCTTTCCCCGCAAGGGGGTAGTTGTAGTATGAGGTTTTACCAATTCCTGCAGCTATCTTTGGAGTTAGCGACTCCACTGACATGAGCTAACTATCCCCCTCTGGGATGGGGGCTGTAGAATTCACCCACAGCCAGTCCTGCTTGCCCTAAAAATGGCAAATGGACACTCGCTGGATCATGGGCTTATCACCCGTGATTTTGAGACCTAAATGATACGAGAAACGGATACATCGTCTCGGATACGGACTGATTCTACGGTAACGACTTTTGGCATTCGAAAACGGACTATGATTGGCTTCTGGAACGTTCGAACATTGAATGACGGGGGAAGACCTGGGGTTACTCGATCCTTGCACCGCCAATCAGTGATCGACCGTGAAATGAAGCACTATAACATCCAAATCTTGGGCTTGAGCGAGGTCAGGTAGACAGGATCAGGAGAAGAACGAACCCCTAGCGGAAACACTATTCTGTACATTGGCCCTGAAAGTGAAGCCAGAAATGGCGTGGCGTTCGTCCTTACGCCGAGAGCGAGAAACAGTTTCATTAGCTGGGAACCAATCTCGGATAGGATTATCGTCGTCAGGCTTAGGACCAGTGTCAGAAACGTCACAATTCTGCAGTGCTACGCACCAACTAATACCGCAACATCTGGTGACAAAGAGGAGTTTTATAGCCAACTGAGTGCCACCTTCGAACGTGTTCCAAGAGGTGATATTATTATCATCTCGGGAGATATGAACGCCCAGGTTGGATCAGACAACACTGGACTAGAACACGTCATGGGGAGGCATGGTGACCCTTGGGTCGACCCTTCACGACCTTGGATTAAGAGACCCGAAAACGGCGAATTATTTGTGGAGTTCTGTAGTACTCTGCAAATGGTCATCGGAGGGACCCTTTTTCCACACAAGAGTCATCATAAAACATCTTGGGTTTCCCCTGATGGTGTTACTCAGAACCAGATCGACCATTTGGCTATAAGTCGCCAATGGAGAAGATGTCTCCTCGATGTGCGAGCGAAACGTGGAGCTGACGTGGGGAGCGATCACCACTTGATGGTTGCCTGCTTGAGATTGTGTACAGCAGCTATCCGACGACCACAAATTCTTCAAATGAAGCGCAGGCTTAATGTGGATAAACTCAGAGATCCCAATAAAAAACTCGAATACACCACCATTCTACGCGAAAAGTCATCCACATTGGGTGAACATGAAATGCGCACACTGGACGCCAATTGGGAGGCAACCAGAAACACTTTTCTAACTAGTGCTGAATAATCTGTGGGATATGCGCAAAGCGGTGAGAAACCCTGGATATCGCAAGACACATGGGACAAGGTTGACAATCGGAAAAAAGCCAAATTGGCAATCATCTCTCAACCCGATGTCAACCAACGAACGTCCGACTTGAGGCAGAACTACCGCGATGCTCATATACAGCTTAAAAAGGCTGTTAGACGCGACAAGAGAAAGGCCATTGAAGATCTGGCAAACAAGGCAGAATCTGCGGCTTACCTTGGGGATATGGGTTCACTATTTAAAATCATGAAACAGTTGACGAACAGGAATTTCACCGCCAAACACCTGGTGAGAGATGTCAACGGAACTCTCCTTAATATGAGTGAACACAGTTGCGACGATGGAAGGAATATTTCTCTGATATTTTAAACATCTTGTCAGATGAAAATATTCCGGAAACAGAACAACTTCCAAACATCCAATCGCAACAGTCCTCTATTAGGGACGATCCCCCAGATAAGGAAGAGATTCCGCCATTCGGTCAATGGCGGGAAGGAAAGCTCCAGGTATAGACGGACTACCAACCGAACTCCTCAAAGCGGACCCGGAAATAACAGCCGATATACTCCTCCCACTCTTCACTAAGGTGTGGAATGATGAAAGATATCCGACTGAATGGAAGGAGGGCGTCATTGTGAAAATTCCGAAGAAGGGCGACCTTCGGGATTGTGGCAATTGGCGTGGTATATGTCTACTTACTGCCGTATCAAAAATTATGGCTAAGGTAATTCTCAATAGGATTAGTGATGTCGTCGAGAGCACTCTCGAAGTTTATCAGGCTGGATTCCGTAAAGGATCGTCTTGTACCGACCACACAAATACCCTACGGATAATATTAGAGCAGTCAGCCGAAATGGGTTCGCCACTACATCTCATGTTTGTGGACTTCGAGAAGGCTTTCGACAGCGTTAAGCGAGATTACATATGGAATGCTTTGCGTAGGAGAGGTATTCCAGATAAGGTCATAGCTATGATTAAAGAATCCCACGAAGATGCAAGGTGTCGCGTCTTGCATAGAGGAGAGCTGTCCGAGAGCTTTCCTGTGCGAACGGGTGTCAGACAAGGCTGCATATTATCACCAGCCCTGTTTCTGGTGGTAATAAATGACATCTTGAAAGCTGCACTGGAAGTTGGGGAAGGTAAAGGTCTTCAATGAAGACTATTTAACATCTTAAGTCACCTTGATTATGCTGATGACGTGTGTTTGCTTGCACATACCCGTTCGGACTTAGAGTCAAATATTCGCTCGTAGCATTCTAAATGCAAAGAGGCGGGACTGAAAATAAATGTGCGTAAAACCAAGTACATGCACATGGGTTCGAACGCAAGCACACCGATTGTTCTTAATGGACAGTATGTGGAAGAGGTGCAAGATTTTTGCTATCTCGGAAGCATTGTCAGCATGGACGGCGGAGCCGAAAAGGATGTTGAGGCTCGGCTAAATAAAGCTCGTCAGGCCTTCGGTATCCTTTCCCCTTTCTGGAGGTTAAGAGAGATCTCCCTTCGCACGAAGCTGCGAGTTTTTGACGCATGCGTCAAATCCGTGTTGTTATATGGTTATACTACGTGGAAAGTGACCGTTCGACTTACCAAGAAACTACAGACTTTCGTAAACCAATGCTTTCGGCGCATTTTAGGAATATTCTGGCCAGAAGTAATCTCCAACGACGAACTTTGGAGTACAACTCGCCAGACTAAAATAGGTATTGAGATTCAACGGCGAAAGTGGCAGTGGATTGGTCATACTTTGAGGAAACCAGAGCGAAACATCGCAAAACAGGCTCTGGATTACAACCCTCAAGGAAGACGTCGGGTTGGTCGACCATGTAATACATGGAAGCGAGCAGTTGAGCAGGAGGCCAGAGGAATAAACAAGTCCTGGCAACAGCTTAAAGCCGATGCTCAGGATCGCGCCTTGTGGAAGAGAGTTGTTTCTGTCCTATGCCCTATAGGGGGTCTTAACAGGAATTTGATTGAAACAAGCTTTGGTTGAACAAACTACCAAAAGCCACATAAGCTTGTCTTATTGCTATTGAAAAATCCCATATTTCTGATTTTAGCTATCGCCGATCGAATTAATGATACGAAAAAAAATATCAGCCGTACATACCGCACCAAAATTTGAAAATAATTCTGGTGAAAATATAACTATACATTCTTTATTATTAATTACAGATTAATTATACAAAAGCATTTCACATCTTGAACCTAATAATTTTCAGAATAGAGATCGTGATTCTTCGCGGAATAGAAGTAAAGAGGAACATCTTCAGAAGCACGTTCAAGTCAACAATCACATACATTTTGTGGGTACCACTATAAATTCAAAGCAAATGCTTAAAAATAAATGCCTCCTTGTTATAAGGGTTCAAAAAACTAAATAGTCCAATTAACATTGCGTCAGCTAGTTCGGACTCATTTTCACGCCGCCTTTTTGTCAATGGCGAGAACAACAAAATTCAATTTCTAATTGACACCGGAGTAGAAATTTCTGTTCTACTTAAAAAATGTTTTGCTAAATGCCTGCATGATTTCATTTTAACTGCAGCAAATGTATCAAAAATTTCAACCTTTGTTATAGCTTCTATTGATTATGCAATAATTGGTGCAGATTTTTTGAAGAAGTGCAACCTTTTAGTTGATTTACGTGAACGCAAATTGACTGATAAATAAACACTTCGTTCTGTTAATTGCATTTCCAAAATAGTAGAAATGTTTTCTCCGAAATTGTTTTTAATACAAGGTGAATTCGATGCTGTTTTCAACGAGTTCCTTTCAATTAAAGCACTATCTAATTTTAACACCAGTGTTTCGCATAACGTTTTACATAGAATAGAAACAACTGGATCACTTCCTTCGTCACGTCCTAGGAGATTAAGTGCGAAAAAGTACCAGATTGCCAAAAACGAATTCAAGAATATGGTTAAATTAGGAGTCTGTCGACCTTCTTCTTCATTTGTTGCATGGTCCCTAAGAAGGACTCAAAAGATTGGAGACTTTTTGGTGATTATCGCCTTCTCAATTCGGTATCCACTTTTGACAAATATCCATTGCCTAGTATCCAAGATTGCACATTAAATCTTTACGACTGCACAATATTTTCAAAAATTGATCTCGTAAGAGCATACAATCTGATACCGGTTGCCACTGAGGATATTCACAAAACAGATGTGATAACACCTTTCAGGCTCTACGAGTTTCTTCGCATGCTTTTGGGAATTAAAAATGGCGCTCGAACGTTTCAACGTTTTATAAATGAAACTCTTAAAGGTTTGGAATTCATTTTCGTTTATGTAGATGATATTTTGGTTGCTAGTAAGACGCCACTAGAACATAAAAGTCATCTACGACAACTGTTCAAAAGATTAGCCGAAAACGGAATAAATACTAATCCAGCCAAGTGTATACTTGGTGTAAGCGAATTGGACTTTCTAGGATATAAAATCAGTCAAGGTGGAATATCACCTGCAATTTCTTGAGTTGAAGCTATTTCCAAATTTTCAAAACCATCTTCGCTAAAACAGCTTCAGCGATTTTTGGGAATGGTTAATTTCTACCATCGTTTCCTTCCAAATTTAGCGGACATAGCAATTCCACTACATTCTTTAGTAAAAGCGTATTCAAAAGTAACGCTAAGAAATTATAATTTGAATGGAACGAAGAAGCGAACTTGGCTTTTCATAGAATAAAACAATCATTATAAAAATCCACACTGCTAGTGCATCCTAAAACAAATGCAAACATAGTCTTATGGTGGATGCTTCTAGTACTGCAGTAGGTGCAGTATTAAAACAATACGAAAAAGATGGTTGGAGACCACTTGGATTTTCCTCAAAGAAATTAAGTTCAACCGAGTATTTTACTTTCGATAGAGAGTTATTAGCTATGTATATACCTTGCTATTAAAAAATTTCGTCATTTCATTGAAGGCATAGAATTTACAATTCCAACAGATCACATTAGAGGTTTGAGCTATTACTTCTATAAACAGAAAAATCACCTCGACAAATAAATCAGTTAGAATTCATAGCTCAATTCACCAATGACATTCGATACATTAAAGGTACGCACAACATAGTTGCACGGCCACACATCGATTTAGTAGACTTTACTAAAGTTAACTTACAAAACTTGAAACAAGAGCAGGATCAAGACGATGAGCTAACCACAATATGATTCCCGTTCGAAATCTTGACAGAAAGTCAGTATCATACCTCCGCGGAACGAAATGAGTCGCTTTACACTTGAACAACGTTGGGAAATATTGAAAACTTATTTTCAAAGTGATTTTGGGATAAAAATCATCTTTTTTGACGAGGCGCATTTGCATCTCGGAGGCTACGTTAACAAACAAAATTGCCGCATCTGGGGCTCGTAAAACCCGTTTGGACTTTTTTTTCTGGGGAATCGTGAAGGACCGATGTTATGCCAATAATCCAGAAACGATTCAAGCACTTAAGGCTAATATCATCCAAGCAATCCGTTAGCTACAGCTCGAAACCATCGACATGGTCGTGGAAAATTGGAGTGGCAGAATGCGCTAATGCGAAGCGAGCCGAGGCAGTCACTTGAAAGAAATTGTATTTCATCATTAATGGGAATATTTGTTCTTATTAATGACGTCATAATACATCGAAAAAAATTTAATTTTGTTTATTTTATTGCATTTTAAAAAAAAACTTGTACTTGGCTCACCCTCTATACCCTATCAAAAATCAGAAATTAATCGTCACACAAAATCTCCTCATGGAAAATTTGATGTTCCTTCTGGAAGGTTTGAACATGTCCATATACATATGTTAGACCTTGTAGGACCACTGCCACCATCAAAAGGAATCATATCTTTTCAAAGAACTAACAAATCTTTTTGGCTCAAAACGGATACATACTACAACGTATCACTTTCAATCAAACGGATTGATCGAAAGGATTGAAGGTTGCGATTCGGGCCACTAATGAGCCCAATAAATGGTTTTTTCATCTTCCATGGATTTTACTTGGAATACGAACATCCATTAAAAAAGACTTAGACGCTTCACCAGCTCAACTTTTGTTTGGTCAAGCAATTCGACTACCTGGTGAACTTATAGCCTCTAATACTGCAGCTGAAACAAGGACATTAACAAATTCTTTAGGAAAAGAGATTCAATACAACATAAGAACAATAAGTTCTAAAATGCAAAATCACAGAAAACAAAAAGACGTTTTTGTTCCTCAAGCTCATGCACACACGTATTTCTTAAGGAGGAAGGTTACAAAAGTTCATTAACTGCACCTTATACCGAACCTTATCAGGTGATATCAAAGACAGAAAAATATTTTAAAATTTCAAAAGATGCAAAAGAATTAATTATTTCAATTGATAGACTTAAATTCGCTTTTATTCTAAATGAAGAAATTTTACTTTATTATTCTAATAATTAAGTATTGTGATCGACACAAGAAAAAAAAAAGTTGCTACCCTGAAACGTTTTATAACTAAATTAGTCTAAAAATGCAAAAAAAAAAAATCCGCGCAGCCGTACGCTGTACATATGGACTCATATCTCCGAGACTGTTAAAGGTAGAATGTTTGTTTTTGGGTGGATTGTTGATTGAGTAAGTGAGCTCTATTTTCTAAATATCGGAAGGGGTTAGGTGGAAGGGTAGGCGGCGAGAGGGAAAAAGTCAAAAACTACACTTGCTAATATCTCTACCACGAATGCAGATAGGAAGTTGAACATCAGTAGCGATATAGAGAGGATTGTGGGATAAACTCTAAAAATAATTTAGATTTTTTATCCATTGGCGTCCGAAAAGGGGGGGCTAAAAACAAATCGTCGGCCGAATTGCTTTTTCAAATGATTATATCTTCGAAATTACTTATCGTAAAAAATTTATATTTCATGACCATTAAGGTGGCACATAGTTCCATCGGAATCAGCTTAGAGGGAGGCTAATTATTGTAAGGGGGAGGGTTTAGGGGTGGTGCAAAGAAGAAAACTTAAAAATATATTAAGCTATACTAGGAAAATACAAAAAAAATATAACATCTTGAAATAATAGTAGTAGAGGGAACTGGGGAGCATTTCAAAAATGGCGCACTTTTCAAAATTACAAATTCTTATATCTCAAAAAAGAGAACAGATATCAAATCAAATAAACTGCCAACAAGTCGGGCGAAACTTTATTATTCTTGGGACAAGTTGCGGATGAGTGGAAAGTCAATATGCAGGTTAGAGTGGTTAGGGAAGTGAAAGGGAGTTCTGGGGCAGGGCTGTTGTCAATTTAGCAATATTTCATTCGTTTTTGCAATAGGGGTAATAGTAAAGGTGGGTGGATGCTATTAGCTTTTTAATTAATTGCTTGAATCACATCCAATATTCTCTGTATAGAATGTGTTTCATAGAATTTTATGAAATTTCATAAAATTCGGTGTATTTTACATTCACGAAACCGAACATTTGAATGGGAGGGGGTAGAGAAGGTAGAGGAATCGTAAAATTTGATATGTAGTTTTTTTTCGCTTCTCTTGTAAGGTGCTTGTATAAAATTTCAAGTTCGTAGCTTTTAGTTTGTTGGTTATTAGTTGATTTAATGAAATTGGTTGAAATCATAGTTTTGTATGAGAGGGGGTAGAAGGGCAAGCGCGATTTCAAAACTTTTAACGCGATTTCATTTCAATTATTTTTGTAAGTTTTTATGCAGAATCGCAAATTGATAGCTTTTAATAGTTAGGTGATAATTGATTTCTTAAAAATGGTCGAAAAAATAATTTTGTATTGGAGGGGGTAGAAGTCTTAAAGGTTTTCAACCAGTTAATATTTCGTATATTTAGAAATTTTTTTTAAATGCATTTCGCAAATTTTCAAGTTTCTACCTTAAAATTTCACTCAAAAGTTTTCAGTTTATGTGTTTTTTTCAATGCACATGAAACACTTTGTGCACGTTAGACCGGGGGGGTCGGTTTATAACAATTATGGTCAAGTTATTATTATTTTTCTATGTACATCAAATAGACGTACCGACATGCAAAATTTAAACTTTGTATCTTTCACCAGAGCCCTAAAAAAATCACTCAAAATTTTCGACATTTTTGCTTATCACCTCCCTCCCCTTACACTTCCCAACTTAAAATTTTTATCAAAATTAACCATTATGTAGTTCTACAATCTGACAAATTTTTGATTTGATATCTGTACTCTTTTTTGAGATATAAGGATTCGTAATTTTGAAAAATGCGCCATTTTTGAAATGCTCCCCATTTCCCCCACTACTATTATTTCAAGATGTTTAATTTTTTTTTGTATTTTTCTAGTAAAGCTTAATATAAAGTTCAAGTTTCAATTACATGGCTTAAGAGATAGTTGAGATATTCATTTTTAAGTGTTTTTCTTTGCACCCCCTCTGACCCTTCCCCTTACAATAATTAATCACTCTCTAAGTTGATTCCAATGGACCTTTATGCAACCTTTACGGTCCCAAAATATAATATATATTTTTTACGATAAGTAATTTCGAAGATATAATCATTTGAAAAAATAATTCGGTCGACAATTTGTTTTTAGCCCTCCCTTTTCGGACGCCAATGGATAAAAAAAATTAAATTATTTTTAAAAGTTGTCCCACAAACCCTTCTATACGTGTGTTTAGTTTTAGCTTCCTAGCTGTTACCATGGTTGAGATATTTGAATTCGTATTTTTCGGTTTTAGCGCTCCCCCCGCCTCCCCTGAACCCGTACACCCTGGTATCTGCCTGAGATCCGCAACTATCTACAATCCCCCAAAAATGAACTTTCTGTCTTGAAGGGTTTGGGAGTTAATGTTCGCTGAGCGTATACACCGGCGTACGGCGTACAGACAGACGGATTTTTTTTTTTTGCATTTTTAGGCTAATTTAGTCATGAAACGCGAAAAAACAAAATTTCAGGGTAGCAAATTTTTTTTTTTCCAAGTCGATCACAATACTTTATTATTAAAATAATAAAGTAAAATTTGTCAGATCATAGAACTATGTAGTTTTTAATTTTGGTAAACATTTTAAGTTGTGACGTGTAAGCGGAGGGAGGTGATAAGCAAAAATGTCGAAAGTTTTGAGTAATTTTGAGTGATTTTTTAGGGCTGTGGTGAAAGATACAAAGTTTACATTTTGCATGTGGATACATCTATTTGATATACATAGAAAAATAATAATAGCTTGATCCATAATTGTCACAAACCGACCCCCCCGGTCTAACGTGCACAAGGTGTTTCATATGCATTGAAAAAAACACATAAACTGAAAATTTTTGAGTGAAATTTTAAGGTAGAAACTTGAAAATTTGCGACATGCATTTAAAAAAAATCCCTAAATATACGAAATATTTACTGCTCGAAAACCCTTAAAGCTTCTACCCCCTCCCATATAAAATTATTTTTTCGACGATTTTCAAGAAATCAATTATCACCTAACTTTTAAAAGCTATCAAATTGAAATTTTGCACAAAAACTTTTAAAAATAGTTAAAATAAAATTGCGTCAAAAGTTTTGAGATCGCGCTTGTCCTTCTACCCCCTTCCATACAAAAGTATGATTTCTACCATTATTAACCTATCTATTTAAAGGTATCAATTTGAAATTTTGCAGATAAACTTGCAAAAATAATTGAAATGAAATTACGTTAAAACTTTTGAAATCGCGCTTGACCTTCTACCCTCTCCCATACAAAACTATGATTTCGACCAATTTCATTAAATCAACTAATAACCAACAAACTAAAAGCTACGAACTTGAAATGCTGTACAAGCACCTTACAAGAAAAGCGAAATAAAAACTACATATCAAATTTTACGATTCCCCTACCTTCTCTACCCCTCCCATACAAATGTTCGGTTTCGTGAATGTAGAATACACCGAATTTTATGAAAATTCTATGCAAGTTCGTCTATGAAACACATGCTATACACAGAATATTTGATGTGATTCAAGCAATTAATTAAAATGCTATTAACATCCACCCACCCTTACTATTACCCCTCCTCCTCCCCTCATAAAAACCCAAACTTTCAGAAACGAATGAAAAATTGTTAAATTGACAACAGCCCTGCCCAAGAACTCCCTTTCACTTAGCCTTTCCTAACCACTCTAGCCTGCATATTGACTTTCCGCTCATCCGCAACTTGTCCCAAGAATAGTAAAGTTTGCCCGACTTGTCAGCAATTTATTTAATAATCGTAAGGCAATGCGATCTGAAACTGAAAAAGTTTCATTTAAATTACAACTTGAAAATTTAAAACTTATTTCAATAATTTAATTATAGAATTATGTTAATTTAACTTAATTTTAAGTATACATTAACTTTTCAATGAGGGAGTGTACTGTGGCGACGCGTTTTACTTTGAATTATATTTAGTACACAAATACTTTGCAATAATTTTGGTACTAAATGTAATTCAATTACAGCAAGCCAGCTTTAATATTTTTCATAAAACTTTTGTTTCGCTTGTTTAGTTTCAGTTTGAATTTAAAAAAAACCAAGTCAGATGTTAAAATGGAATACTTTATAGATATTTAAATAAAAATTTTTTTTTAAATATTTAGTAGTGTATTGTAAAAACTGCAATCCCTACAGTTGCAGATTATAAGTTGCGAGAGGCATATTCATCTTACTTTTCTCAGATTGAATCTGCAAGGTGATTCCATGCCGAGCGAGTTCGTGGGCCTTAAAGTTCCCGGAATGATCCTATGCCCTGGTATCCATTGTCTAATTTTGAATTATTCAGCCATTTCCCTCAGAGAAGCGCGGCAATCAGGAATATTCATGGAAGAAGACATGACTGATTCCAGGGAGTTCATAGCAGCCTGGCACTCAGTGAAGATGCCAATATCCTTAGTAGATATTACATTACACTTCAGCGAGGCCAAGGCTTCTTTCATCGCCATCGCTTGTAAAAAGATATGCTTAAGTTAAGCATTGCAGAGAAAACACCTCCTCTCACTCCGCTTTCAGTTTTGCAGCCATCAGTACAAAGGGATAGTAGCTCTTCTTCCCGCATTTCATCTGCTTCTCACACTATTCTCGAGGAGATAGCAGTAAGGGATTTTTTTTTATCAAAATCAAAACTTGGGAGAGTGTAGTCTTTGTTTTATGTTAAATTCTCGAAATCTTCCAGAATTAAGGAGTAACAAGTTTAAATGTAGGTCCATTAGCGAGTTTTCTGAGGCGAACGGCTGCTTTAGGAGCCATCTGTTTCAAAACAATGTGAAGACGAAACAGATGATACTGTGCTTCCAAAGCTTCGAAGGTTGTTTCTCTCAGAGTCTTACTTATGCATAAGCATGCTGTTCTCTGCACCTTGCCGAAGAGAGTGCAGTTTGCCTGTGCCTATAGGACAGTCACCAAACAATCACAGTAAGACGGGTCTATTGACGGCAACGGAAAATCAAAGCACTACTTTGGCCTGCATTTCCTATTTCTTACCTATGGCCTTCTTACAGTAGTAAAGCGCAATAGTATAAGACATTTGTTGACACATTCTTGAATATTAGATTTCCAGCCCAGTTGCATTACTAAAAAAAAATCCAATATATTTTGCTCCGTCTGCTGAAAGAATCATCCAAGGTAGGAGGGCCAACAAGGGGAATTTTGTGTTTCCTAATGAATAGGACCAGATCGGTTTCATGTGGACTTACTTCCAGTCTATAATAAATTTTATTTGTCGTAACGCATAGAATATATAATATCAATTAATAACGCTTGTGGAATTTTTTATTTAAATTCGAATTTTATGTTTTAATAAGAGTATTACGATTGTAGAATTATACTCTAGATGAAATCTGAGAGTATGTTGTGTTTGCCTTTCCGTTTGTAAAGCTAAGAAATAACGTTCGGACAGAGCCACCAAGGGTACAGAAATAATTGTTGTCGCTCTAAAACCTCGATTCCCAGTGACCGTCTGTCTGTCCGTCTGTTCGTCTGTGCGTCTGTCTACAGCATAACTCTCGAAAGCTTTGAGCTATATTGCTAAACATTTTTGTGTGCCATTTTTAGCAAAAAAGTAACTTTAAGTTCGTGAATGGGCACTCCTTCTACCCCCTCACACACAATTTCATGAAATTTCGAAATACTAAGAAATTGATTTTTCTTTGAAACTTTTTAAGTTATTGACTTCAAATTTAGGTCCAAGTATTATAATATAGATTCCATTAATATCACAGAATATTGATCCGATCCACTCACTCCTTCTACCCCATCCCATACAAATGGACAATTTTGGAAAATACATATTTTCAATTTTCATTGAAACTAGTAAAGCTGAAAAGACGAAATTTTGTCAGAATTAACTTTGCTATAATTGCAATTAGTTTTAAAAAGAATTATCAACTTCACCTCACTCCTTCTACCCCCTCCCATACAAATTTCACAAAATTTTGAAATTTAAATTAAATCATTTTTCTTCGAAACTGTTACAGCTATCAACTTGATATATTGTATAAAGTATAAAAATAGAAATATATAATATATAATATAATATATATAGAAAAATTTGCTTTGATGCGTACACTCCTACTACCCCCTCCCATACAAATGCATAATTTTTGTTAAATGCATTATATCGATTTCCATTAAAACTAGAAAAAGAAAAAACTTCAAATTTCGCCAGAATTTGTTTTTTAATAATTGCAATAAATCCTAGAAAAATTATCAGCTCCACTCTACTCATACTTCCCTCTCCCATATAAATATACGTGTTATAAATTCAAGAAAAGCATTTCTCCTTCGAATATATGAGAGCTATCGACTTTGAAATTGAATCAAAGCATGGTGATAAGGATGATGATAAGCAGTTTCAAAACCATCTTAAACGCTCTACTTCCTCTGCCACCTCCCATACAAATTCCCTAATTTCAGAAAACTCTGTCCAATTTTTTTTAAAATAATTAAAACTAAAAACTTTAAATTCAGCAAAAAACATTTTGCATGCTATCTTCGGTGTCATATACGAAAAATACAAACCTCCCCCTCTACTTCTATCACCTCCCATGCAAAAGTCTTATTTCACTATTCGAAAGAATTTGAGATGACTTATTTTCTGGTATATAAAAGTCATTCCCATATCATCTAGAGTATCATATGATTGGGCTTTACGCCCAATCATAATTCTGTTATGTTTGTAAATTTATTTAGTCATCTCGCGCGATTCAACTAAATCCCTCTAGTCTCCTGGTTCAGCTCGGAGTCAATAAGGAACGTCGGCCAGATTAAAACGGCCCACAGGCCCCCACGAGGCGATTTTACGAGTTAGCGAGCCTGGCCACGTTCTGCCCCTTGTTATAAAAGTTACGTTTATTAAGGATTGCGTGCTTCCCTCTGCATTGCTAGGAAAACGTAATGAATTGAATAAATAGAAGTGAGTACTAATAGAATTGTTCATTAAAATCTTTTTCTTGTCTCTAGAAACCCTTTTCCACTACACGAAGTCACTAACACGTAATTACAAATATAATCTCCCTTAAATCTTTTTACTTACGCAATTCTATAAATACATTTTATGATTGTCAATTGTCAAGAAGGCATTATTTTGTTGGGATGGAACTTAGTAATAACCCAACCTAAATTCAAACCCGAATCTTCAACCTTACTTGAAATATGTCAAAAATACACTTTCGAAGATAAAACTGTCGGGTAAATTTTCCTCGGATAAGAAACAAAAAACAGTTCCCCTTTCATGTACTCTACATTTCATTAAGCTACTCAAAAGGTGAATTCTTCAAATAATTTCTCTCTGAATACGGAATTTTCCTTAAATTTTAATCGACTAACTCTTTTCGGCTTCATTAGGGAATATGAGAAGGAAGGAGCTATGGATTACTTACATACAGCTCTTATTCATTTCAGAAACTACAGAAAAGATTTCATTTTTTTATGACACCATCTGAAAGAAGTAAAAACCCCGTTTTCTCCTCACTAGAAAAGCAACCGAATTTTCCAATTGGCTCTTTTAATTTCATTTTTTTTTTCTCTCGGCCCGTCTATATCAGGCCTACTCCACCTTTTTTTAGTCTTTATTTTACAGTCTTTTCTTGCTATGATAAATAGGAAAAAACTTTTTTTTTTCAAAAAAAAAAAGGATTTCATTGAGGCTACGTTTTTTACCGTATATTTCTTATTCAGGAATATACCATCGAAGAAAATTCGGAAAAATTATGTTAAATAAGAACATAGAACAAGTTTGAAAAAGAAGCAGTAGAAGAAGAAGTAGAAAGTTGAACCAAACCCTTTTCAAGTTTATTAAAATTACACAAAGTTCCTTCCAAAGTGTAGAGTACTGTCGTTAAGTTTTCTTTTTTTGAAGTGGTAGTAGAGAGGCAGAGATATTTGGTCTGTGTAAAAGTTTAAAAACTTTTTCGTTAAGAGGAGGTGGGTTTATTTCTATCATTTTCTTTTAAGTAATTCTCGAAAGACGACAGGATCAAAAATTCATATGGTCCAAGTATTTTTGTTGAACGTTTTGCTGCAAAACTATTATCTATGGACTTGAGTAAGAAGCAAGTGAAAGGACTAATAAAGTATGGAGGGTCCGTGCTAAATTTTGTATGCATGTTTTAGGCAAGAAGCTATCTATACCTCTTTTATCTAGATCTTAATATCGAACAATTATGTTGAAAATTGTTTCAAAAGTCTTTGGTATTATTCGATGGAAGCGGAATATAGAGAACGAAGCCAGTTCGTTAGCTAAGTTTGGCGAGGTATCTCGGAGTTTTTGATGAACATTGATGCTAATTATAATTTTTAATTTATGGTAATTGATCAAAGTTTGCATTGGACTATTTAAATTAGCAACAAAGATTGAGATTAAGAAATCTTGATTTTATCGTAATTTGTATATTGTCATTTCTTTAATTGTAATCCTCGCGGAAAAGTTTTAAATTGTGGAATAGATAGCGTAGATTTCTTATTATTTAACGAACATAGAGCTACATTTCTTGATATCGATAAAGGTGAATGAAGGACCAATGAAGGAAGATGGACTGATATCCCCCTGTGGGATGGTGGCAGTAGAATTCACCCACAGCCAGTCTTGCTTGCCCTAAAAAATATAAATGGACACTCACTGGATCATGGGCTTATCACCAGTGATCTTAAATTCTAACTGATACGAGAAATGGATACAGCGCCTCGGATACGGACTGATTCTACGGTAACGACTTTTGGCATTCGAAAACGGACTACGATTGGCTTCTGGAACGTTCGAACATTGAATGACGAGGGAAGGGCTAGGGTCACTCGGTCTTTGCACCGCCAATCAGTGATCGACCGTAAAATGGAGCACTATAATATCAAAATCTTGGGCTTGAGCGAGGTCAGGTGATCACAAATCAGGAGAAGAACGAACCCTTGACGAAAACACCATTCTGTGCGTTGGCCCTGAGAGTGAAACCAAAAATGGCGTGGCGTTCGTCCTTACACCGAGAGCGAGAAACAGTCTCATCAGCTGGGAACCAATCTCGGATAGAATTATAGTCATCAGGCTTAGGACCAGTGTCAGTGTAGTACTCGGCAAATGTTCATCGGAAAGACACTTTTACCACACAAGAGTCATCATAAAACATCTTGGGTTTCCTCTGATGGTGTTAATCAGAACCAGGTCGATCATTTGGCTATAAGTTGCCGATGGAGAAGATGTGTTTTCGATGTGCGAGCGAAACGTGGAGCTGACGTGGGGAGCGATCACTACTTGATGGTTGCCTGCTTGAAATTGTGCACAGCAGCTATCCGACGACCACAAATTCTTTAAATGAAGCGCAAGCTTAATGTGGATAAACTTAGAGATCCCACGAAAAAACGCGAGTAAGCCACCATTCTACGCGAACAGTCATCCACATTGGGCGAATATGAAATACGCACACTGGACGCCAATTGGAAGGCAACCAGAAACACTTTTCTTAATAGTGCTGATGAATCTGTGGGATATGTGCAAAGCGGTGAGAAACCCTGGATGTCACAAGACACGGGACAAGATTGGCGGTCAGAAAAAGCCAAATTGGCAATCGTCTCTTAACCCGATGTCAACCAACGAACGCCCGACCTGAGGCAGACCTACCACGATGTTCATATACAGCTTAAAAAGACTGTTAGACGCGACAGGAGAAAGGTCATTGAAGATCTGGCCAATAAGGCAGAATCTGCGGCTTACCTTTGGGGATATGGGTTCACTAATTAAAATGATGAAATAGTTCACGAACAGGAATTTTACTGCCACCTGGATGTCAATGGAACTCTCCTTAATATGAGTGAACTCCAGTTGCGGCGATGGAAGGAATACTTCTCTAGTATTTTAACCATCTTGACAGAGGAAGATATTCCAGAAACAGAACAACTACCAAACATCCAAACGCAATAAGCCTCTATTAGGGACGATCTCCCAGATAAGGAAGAGATAGTTTCCGCCATTCGGTCAATGGCGGGAGGGAAAGCCCAATTTATAGACCAACCGAACTCCTCAAAGTGGACCCGGAAATAACAGCTGATATACTCCTCCCACTCTTAACTGAGGTGTGGAATGATAGAAGATATCTGATAATGGAAGGAGGGCGTCATTGTGAAAATTCGGAAGAAGGACGACCTTCGGGATTGTGCCAATTGACGTGGTATATGTCTACTTACTGCCGTATCAAAAATCATGGCTAAGATAATTCTCAATAGGATTAGTGATGTTGTGGAGAGCACTCTCGAAGTTTATCAGGCTGGATTCCGTAAAGATTTTGCTGCAATGTGTGGAACCATCAGAAGTTCTTTCACAGTCTTTCCGATTTCGCTGGCTCAGCTGGTCCTAACTCCACAATTCTTATTTTGGTGACTTCAATCTTTCTGACTTAAAGTGTAATGCTGACTGGATACGTCCTGCACTGCCTTTGTCTACCGCAGATTTATGTGTCGATCACTTTATGAGACTATGTTCATTAATTTAACATAATAAAAATAAACTGCCAACAAGTCGGGCGAAACTTTATTATTCTTGGGACATGTTGCGGATGTGTGGAAAGTCAATATGCAGGTAAGAGTGGTTAGGGAAGACTAAGTGAAAGGGAGTTCTTGAGCAGGGCTGTTGTCTATTTAACAATATTTCATTCGTTTCTTCAAGTTTGGGTGTTTATGGAGGGGAGGAGGAGGGGTAATAGTAAGGGTGGGTGGATGTTAATAGCTTTTTAATTAATTGCTTGAATCACGTCCAATATTCTCTGTATAGAATGTGTTTCATAGACGAAGTTGCATAGAATTTTCATAAAATTCGGTGAATGTAAAATTCACGAAACCGAACATTTGTATGGGAGGGGGTAGAGAAGGTAGGGGAATCGTAAATTTTGATATGTAGTTTTATTTCGCTTCTCTTTTAAGGTGCTTTTATAAAATTTCAAGTTCATAGCTTTTAGTTTGTTGGTTATTAGTTGATTTAATGAAATTGGTCGAAATCATAGTTTTGTATGGGAGGGGGTAGAAGGGCAAGCGCGATTTGAAATTTTTTAAACCAGTTTCATTTGAATTATTTTTATAAGTTTCAATGCAAAATTTGAAATTGATAGCTTTTAAGAGTTAGCTGATAACTTATTTCATAAAAATGCTCGGAAAAATAATTTTGTATGGGAGGGGGTAGAGGAGGTAAGGGAATCGTAAGACTTTTGATGCAATTTTCTTTCTTTTTAGTTGTAAGATGCTCGTACAAAATTTCAAGTTCGTAGCTTTCAATTTGTTTGTTATTAGTTGATTTAATGAAATTGGTCGAAATCATACATTTGTATGGGAGAGGGTAGAAGGGCAAGCGCGATTTCGAAACTTTTAACGTCATTTCATTTCAATTATTTTTGTAAGCTCTAATTTCAAATTGATAGCATTTAATAGTTAGGTGATAATTGATTTCTTGAAAATGGTTGAAAAAATTATTTTGTATGGGAGGGGGTAGAAGTTTTAAAGATTTGCGACCAGTTAATAATTCATTCTTTTAGGGATTTTTTTTAAATGCATTTCGCAAATTTTCAAGTTTCTACCTTAAAATTTCATTCAAAAATTTTCAGCTTATGTGTTTTTTCATTTCACATGAAACACCTTGTGCACGTTAGACCAGGGGGGTCGGTGCATAACAATTGTAGAATTTTTATTATTTTTTGTGTATGCACAATAAATTGATATATTGACCTGCAAAATTTAAACTTTGTATCTTTTACCAGAGCCCTAAAAGAATTACTCAAAGTTTTCAACATTTTTGCTTTCCACCTCCCTCCTCTTACACTCCCTCACTTAATTTTCTTTTCAAAATTCAAAATTATATAGTTCTACGATCTGACAAATTTTTGATGTGATATCTGCTCTCAATTTTGAGATATAATGGTATAAAATTTTGGAAAGTTCAATGCTCCCCATTTTCCCCCACTACTATTTTGTCCAAATATTATATTTTTTTCGTATTGTTTTAGTTTAGCTTAATATAAGTATCAAGTTTCAATTGCATAGCTTAACAAATAGCTGAGATATTGATTTTTAAGTGTTTTTCTTTGCACCCCCCCTAATTAGCCTCTTTGTAAGCTGATTCCAGTAAATCTGTACGCCACCTTGATGGTCTAAAATTATAAATTTTTTATGCTAAGTAATTTCGAAGATATAATCATTTGAAAAAAATATTCGGCCGACAATTGGTTCTTAGCCCCCCCTTTTTGCACCCCAATGGATAAAAAAATTAGATTAATTTTAAAAGTTGTCCCACAAACCGTTTTATATGTGTATTGATTTTTAGCTTCCTAGCTGTAACCATGTTTGAGATATTTGAATTCTTAGTTTTCGGTTTAAGTGCTCCCCCCGCCTCCCCCTGAACCCTTACACCCCCAAAAATGAGTGTCCTCATGAGATCCGCAACTACCTACAATCCCTCTAAAAATGAGCTTTCTCTCTCGAAGGGTTTGGGAGTTAATGTGCTCTGATCGTACACACTGGCGTACGGCGGACGGCGTACAGACAGACGGATTTTTTTTTTCTTGCATTTTTAGGCTAATTTAGTCACGAAACGCGAAAAAACAAAATTTCAGGGTAGCAAATTTTTTTTTTTTCCCAAGTCGATCACAATACTTTATTATTAAAATAATAAAGTAAAATTAATAATCGCGGAAAGATTCTTGACCTAATTTTTTTCAATGTTAGTGTTTCTCAAATCAGTGTTGACACCTCCATTGGATTAGTGCCACTCGCTCCATATCATTCTCCTCTCCAGATTAATATGCAGATTGAATTATCGACTCCCTCTCTTAATAGTGCGATCAAAAAATTCAACTACTACAAGGGTAATTATGAACAAATTTGTCGTGAAATTGGTAATGTCGATTGGGTCGAACTCTTTAATAACAAAAGCTCTGAGGAATCTTCTATTCAACTATATTCAATTCTCGATGACATAATTCATCGGAATGTTCCCTATCAAGGGACTACTAAACAAGAATACCCAGATTGGTTCAACCACTCGGTTGTTAAAGCTCTTCATAAGAAAAAACGTCTGCATAAAAAGTATAAACGTAGTTCTTTCTTATCTGACTATATTCACTTTTCCTCTCAGCGTAAACAGGTGAAATCGGATATCAAGAAGGCTTTAATACATTACATTACAATACATTTCTGAGCTTGAGGCGTCTCTGTCATGTAATAAAACCAAACTATTCTAGTCACACGTTAGAAAGCGTAGCAAAAATCATTATTTTCCTTCTCAACTTAAGTTTGGGGATATTACGACATCCACTCCGCAAGAAATGTGTGAACTTTTTGTCGAATACTTTTCCTCTGTATTTAGTTTCTCCAACAAAGAGTTATCATTTCACTTTTTCATTCCACCACATAAGCACATCAACGAATTGTCCAGTAGCGAGAGTAATATTTTCTCCATTATAAATTCCCTAGATCCAGAGACCAGTGGCGGTCCTGATGGAATTCCTAATCTCTCTGTGAAATTTGCCTCATCGGAGCTCTCGGTGCCACTTTCTCGGTTTTTCAATAAATCACTTAAGGAACGCTCTTTTTCTGCTTGCTGGAAGTTAGCTGACATCGTTCCCATTTTAAAGAAAGGAGATACCGAAAATGTCTCCAACTATCGCCCAATTTCTACCTTAAACTGCTTCGGTAAACTTTTTAAAAGAATAGTTCACAATACGGTCTGGGAGAAATTTAATCATTTAATATCATCCGTCCAGCATGGATTCGTTAAAGGAAGATCAACTTCCACGAATTTATGTGAATTCACTGACTTTGTAGCACAATCCTTAAATCATCATAAACTGTTCATGCCATATACACTGATTTTTCAAAAGCCTTTGATACTGTTAATACTAAAATTCTTATTGCGAAACTTGAAAGGTACGGGATCATTGGCTCTCTCCTCAATTGGTTTGATTCTTACCTCACGGATCATCGTCTGCGAATTACGTTCAATAGACATGCATCTGATGAGTTTCTCTCTAACTCTGGTATTCTGCAGGGATCTATTCTTGGTCCGCTGCTATTTATGCTCTTCATTAATGATCTGCTCCAATTTCTATCATCAAATTGTCTCTTATACGCTGACGACCTTAAAATGCTCCGTGAAATTTCTTCTTACTTTGACTGCTTGGACCTCCTGACTGACTTGTCTACTTTGTCCAGTTGGTGTTCTAAAAATGATATTTGTCTGAACATTGAGAAGTGTTTTGCTGTGAAGTTTTCGTATAAGACTACCTCTCCTGTCTTCTCTTACTCTATTAACGGATCATCCTTGTAGCAGTATCTACAATAAAAGACCTAGGAGTCACCTTCGATCGCAAGCTTAAATTCGTTAATCATTATTCTGAGACTACAAAAAAGGCATACAGACTTGCTGGGTTCGTCCTCCGTACGACAGTCCAGTTTAACCGTCTAAGAACAGCAGCCCTGCTATTTTCCACTCTCGTCCGTAGTATCTTACAATACTGCTCCACCGTGTGGAACCCTCACCATGCTTGCCATGTTGGGGCTGTCGAATCCGTTCAGCGTAAATTTACTAGCCTCCTTTTCTACAGACTAAAAAAGCGTCGTATCAGCTACAATGACAGACTTATAGCACTTCAACTCCAGCCTTTGCATCTACGACGGACTTTTCTTGGTGCTTGCTTCCTCTACAAACTTTACAGCTACTTGTTTAATAACTACATCTGCAATGACCTGAATTTCCGGTAGGGAACAGTCTCAACCATCTTCCACGAGCTTCACTCGATAATTACTACCACTCCCCGATGTTGAGAATGCAAAGGAACCACGATCAACTCCAACTTGGATCTTTAACTACTTCTTTTGTTTTATTGCAAAATTGAGTAAAAACTAAAATCTTTAATGTTTGAATTCTTATTGTCACTGTTCTAATATTTCTGCTTTTGTTTAAATGAAAATGTTATGTTTCTGTTCAAAAGCGTTTAGATAAATAAATAAATAAAGAGTCGTCTTGTACCGACCACACAAATACCCTACGGATAACATAGGAGCAGTCACCCGAAATGTGTTCGCCACTACATCTCATGTTTGAATTTAGAATTTTTCTCAGTACCTATTCAATTTCTGAAGCTTAAATTTGGTACAAAATATTTTCCTTTATTATTGCAATAATGAAGTATTGTGATCGACATAGAAAAAAAATTTGCTACATTGGAATTGGTGCAAGAGCATCGTATTTCCAATTTATAAAAAAGATGACAAACGTTGCTGCGAAAACTACCGAAGAATATCTCTGTTGTGTACGTCTTATAAGATCTTGACGAAATCATAGAAAAGAGAATTAAACCCTATGCTGACAAAGTAATTGGTGAATACCAAGGTGGATTTAGAGCTGAACGATCAACCATGGACCATATATTTTCAGGTAAACAGGTGCTGGAAAAGTGCTGGGAATATAATATTGATGTGCACCAGATATTTGTTGACTTCAAGCATGCATACGATAGTATCGACAGGCGCGTACTATATAAAGTCATGTTAGAGTTTGGAGTCCCACCGAAACTGGTTCGGCTTACAAGAATGACAATGACCGAGCCTTTGTCACGAGTCCGAATAGAAAACGATCTGACTTCCTGTTTTAAAACAGACAACGGCCTTAAGCAAGGTGACGGCCTCGCCTCAATTTGACACTCAAATATGTTGTTCGAAAACTTCTCGTTGACACCTAGGGAACACTATGCTTCAAATTCACACAACTCGTAGCATATGCCGACGATGTAGATATCCTTACAAGATCTCTGGAGAGTGTTATGAAGTTATTTGTAAACCTTGACTCTATAGCAAGAGAAGTTGGACTACGTATTAATGAAAACAAAATAATAATTATGACACAAACTAAGAAAAAGACGCCAATCATACAAAATAATATAACCTAGAAAATGTAGACAACTTTATATACCTATGGGCGAATCTATCGAAGAATGGAAGCAAACGCATCGAAATCAAAAGAAGGATAATGATGGCAAACAAGACGTATTATTCGGTATTTCCAATAATTAAAAACAAGAACGTACACTGGAAAACAAAACTTAAGCTATACAAAACAATCATAAGACCTGTGCTATGCTATGGCAGCGAAACGTGGATATTAACTCAGGCATTCGAAAATTTACTTAACGCCTTTGATAGGAAGGTCCTTTGAAAAATCCACGGACCTGTGAGGGAGGACTCGATCTGGAGAATATGGTACAAAAAAGAATTGTTTGCCATCTTCAAGAAGTTATGGGCTGGTCATGTGGAGCGGATGGATGACAGACGAATTCCCAAACGCACACTAAAAGGAAAAGTCAATGAACAAAGACCGGTCGGAAAACCACGGAAGCACTGGGAGAATCCGATTGACGCATACATCAAATTACTGCTAAGATTTTCTAATTGAAGGTCGTGGTCACTGAGCCGAGATGGATGGAGGCAAAGCGCCATTGTAAGTAAGTAAGTAAGTTGAAGTTTATGGATTGTAGATTCAAAATATTATAGAACACATTTGGATTTGCTTAAAAGATTATAATTAATTTGTTTATTCAGAGCTTCATTGCATGCAACAATTTAATCGATACTTATTGCACAATGATAAAAGTAGACGAGCTGTCAGTACTCAACTTCCACAATATGTGTACCCGCCAACCAAGCGTATATTTGATTGTATTGAATATTACCAATGAAATCTAAATAATTTAAATATACGCCAAGAAAAACACTTTCATAGATTCGAAAATTTAAATCTCAGCAAACAAAAACGCTAAGTAATCTCCGTACTCATTATTGTCAAAAGCCGCTAAATTGCCTTTCCTTTTTCCTCGAAAAACTTACTTTATACGAAAATTAATTATTAAAAATTAAATATGAAAGAAAATCGAGGTAAAGAAAATTCCAATTTTCAGAAAAGAAAAATAATAAAAATTACGGGAGCACAGAAAGCCATTTAAAGTTCATTTGTAAGATTCTTTGAGTATATTGAAAATTTTCCATCATGCCTGTCAACTCCGAAATAGATGGAAATGGTGGATAAATGTTCGTTTTACCTTTGTCATCTTTCTCTCTCTTCCTCAATTTTCTTTCTCTGTTTCTCACGCTCTACCTGAAGATATACGCAAAGATGCAATCTCTATAATATAAAACTTGAATGGAAAGTAGATATGACATTGCGAAAAAACGAGTCTTTTCCCAACAGTGACAAATTGGCTCATTATTGTCACGAAAGTTTATTACAATATTTTACGAGAGCTGACATTATACCAATGTCTTGGGTATGGTGTAGTGGTGCTGAAGGTGGTGTCGGAAGTAGGTAGAGCACATACTTTTCAAAATTTCCAGCAGAAATTTTCTCATTCCTCGGAAGAAAACGTGTGTTATTGATTGTCAATTAGTTCAGTTCATGTAAATTGTGAAGTATCAGGTGAAAATTAAGAAAAGTTAAAAGGCATGTCGAAGGGAAATAAATTGCTAACAAATGAGCTAAATGTGAGAAATTTTGCGTGAAATTATATTCTTAATTTCACGCAAAATTACTTATAGATAAGATATTTGATCATGGACGGGGATCTTCAAAGAAGATTATTATTTGAAGAAATTATGTGAAGTTAGGGCCACGGGGGATTAAAATATCTTACAACAAGTCGGGTATTATCTGTGGGAAACGTTTAGGATATGTGACACGGCAATGTGCATCGGCAACGGATAGGGGTGACACAAGGGATGAAAGCTGGGGCAGACTATCGACAATTATTTAACACTTAACTGCGATTACGATCAATAGCTTCAGTACAAAGAATCGAAATTTCATTTGTTTAAATATGCAAGTTTTAATTTTTTTGGGGTGGAAGCGAATTGGGAACGTGATTCCACCAGGAATCACGTTCCCAATTCTCTGATTAGATTATTAGTTTAATAGACCAAGGAATTAGTTTATTTTAAAGAAAACATGCATTTGTATGAGAGGGGTTAGAAGAGTTGAGGGAATCATACAATTTATGATCCAGTTAGTTAGGTTATAATTGATTTATTGAAAATGGTCGACAAAATACTTTTGTACAAAGGGGGTTGCAAGTTTTGAAATTTTTCGAAAACACAATACTTTAAGCTTTGATAAATTTTATTTAAATAACATTTTGCAAGTTTTAAAGTTCCTAGCTTAATATTTCAATCAAAAGTTATGCCTTCTTGATTTTTTTTTCAATGCACATGAAATATCTTATGCAAGTTACCAATTTAAATCTACTCTAGATGAAATCTGAGAGTATTATAAGTTTGCCACAAAGTTTGTAACGCTAAAAATTAAGGCTCGGAGAAAAAAATTAATGATACAGAAGTTCATATAATCACTTAGAAATCTCAAAACCTTCTGTCTGTCCGTCCGTCCGTCTGTCCGTCTGTCTGTCCGTCTGTCCGTCCGTGTCCTCTCTAGCTTGAGAACGAGTTGATCTAGAAAGGTCAAATTTTGTACACGTTGTTTTTGACAAAAAAGTAAGGACGGGCCAAATCGCTCCACCCCTTCTACCCCCTCCCATACAAAATGCCACAATTCCGCAATTTTACAATAAACGGATTTGCTCGAAAAGTATAAAAGCTATTGGTCTCAAATTTTGAACATATTACTTATGATGATATCAATCTACCATACAAAAATTATGCGTGTCCTCTCCCTCCTTCTACCACCTCCCATACAAACTGTACCTTTTCATGAAATACTGAAACCCAATTTACTCAGTGCGTATAAAATTTAGCGAGCTGAAATTTCGCACTAAATATTTATTTGGAATTACTAGTAAGACCAAAAAAATTAGACATTCACTTTCACTCCTTCTACCTCCTCCCATACAAAATGACACAATTTCGCAATTCGACAATAAACGGATTTTTTCAAAAGCATGAAAGCTATTGATCTAAAATTTAGAATAACTTACTTTTATAATAATTTCAATCAGCTATATAAAAATTAGTTGAGTCCTTTCCCTCGTTCCACCACCTCCCATACAAACTGCACTTTTTTATGAAATACACTCCATTTTTACCGGATACTGTTATATTCAAGTTTTATATTTTTCTCATATTTTGCTACCATAGCTCGTTATATGTTATGTGTAACTTTGAGCAAACATTGTTTAAAGGTAGTCGAGAAATTTTTTTTTTACACACCTTCTGACTGTTAACCTTATGGTGGGCCTATGAGTCACCTAGTTAGCTCTAACATATAACATATAAACTTTGTGAGTTCAGTACTTCCAAAGATACAGACGATGAGTAAAAGGATTTGGCCAAAATTTTAATTTTAGAGTTAAATTTGATACAAATAAACTGCCAACAAGTCGGGCGAAACTTTATTATTTTTGGACAAAATGCGCATGCGTAGAAAGTCAATATGCAGGTTAGAGTAGTTAGGGAAGACTAAGTGAAAAGAGCTTCTTGGGCAGGGCAGTTCTCAATTAAACACTTTACGGAAACAATCAAAAGCTCCATATTTCATTCGTTTATTTATGAAAGTTTGAGTTTTCATGAAGGGAGGGGGAGGGTGATAGTAAGGGTGGGTGGATGTTTCATAGACGAAGTTGCATAGAATTTTCATTGGATTTGGTGTATTTTACATTCACGAAACCAAACATTGTATGGGAGGGGGTAGAGGAGGTAGGGGAATCGTAAAATTTGTGATGCAGTTTTATTTATTTTCTTTTGTAAGGCGCTTGTACAAAATTTCAAATTTGTAGCTTTTAATTTGTTAGTTATTAGTTTATTTAATGAAATTGATCGAAATCATACTTTTGTGTGGGAGGGGGCAGAAGAGCAAGTGTGATCTCAAAACTTTTAACGTAATTTTATTTCAACTATTTTTGTAAGTTCTTGTGAAAAATTTCAAATTGATAGCGTTTAATAGTTGGGTGATAATTGATTTCTTAAAAATGGTCGAAAAAATAATTTTGTATGGGAGGAGGTAGAAGTCTTAAAGATATTCGACCAGTTAATATTTCAAACTTTTAGAAATTTTTTTTAAATGCATTTCGCAAATTTTCAAGTTTCTACCTAAAAATTTCATTCAAAAATTTTCAGTTTATGTGTTTTTTTCATTGCACATGAAACACCTTGTGCACGTTAGACCCCCACTTCGGTGCATAACAATTTTGGAACAAACTATTTTTCTGTGTACATTTAACAGATGTGTCGACGTGCAAAATTTAAACTTTTTATCTTTTACCAGAGCCATAAAAAAATCACTCAAAATTTTCAACATTTTCGCTTTCCACCACCCTCCCCTTACACCCCCCAACTTAAATTTTTTACCAAAATTAAAAACTATATATCTCTACAATCTGACAAATTTTTGATTTGATATCTGTACTCAATTTTGAGATTTTGTGATTTGTAGTTTTGGAAAGTGCGCCATTTTTTAAATGCTCCCTATTTCCCCCACTACTATTATGTCCACATGTTATATTTTTTTCATATTTCGCTAGCAAAGCTTAGTATAAGTCTTAAGTTTCAATAACATAGCTTAAGAGACAGTCGAGATATTAATATTTATTTTTTTTCTTTGCACCCCCCTGACCCTGCCCGTTACAATAATTAGTTTCTATCTAAACTAATTCTAGTAGAATCATATGCCATCTTAATGGTCTCAAAATATCAATTTTTATGAGAAGTAATTTCGAAGATATAATCATTTGAAAAAAAAATTCGGCTGACAATTGGTTCTTAGCCCCCCCTTTTCGCACCCCAATGGATAAAAAAATTAAATTATTTTTAAAAGTTGTCCCACAAACTCCTCTATATGTATGTTGATTTTTAGCTTCTTAGCTGTAACCATGGTTGAGATATTTGAGTTCGTATTTTTCGGTTTAAGCGCTACCCCTGTCTCCCCCTGAACCCGTACACCCTCCAAAATGGGTATCCGCCTGAGATCCGCAACTACCTACAATCACCCCAAAAATGAACTTTCTATCTTGAAGGGTTTGGGAGTTAATGTGCGCTGAGCGTACACGGCGGCATACGGCGGACGGCGTACAGACAGACGGATTTTTTTTTGCACTTTTAGGTTATTTTAGTCATGAAACGCGAAAAAAAAAAATTTTAGTGTAGCAAATTTGTTTTTCTCAAGTCGGTTACAATACTTTATTGTTAAAATAATAAAGTAAAACAACACTTTTTATAATTTAAGTAAATCAAACAAATTTAATAAATTCAAAAGAAAATAAAAGGTTGGAAATTCATCTCACAAAATTATTTGGTCATTTTTACTGTCTACTGTCTTTAGTCGTCCGTTATAATTTTGTGGGTTAATTTCGGCTGATGTAATACTTAAATGAGTTCCCTGAAGAAGTTATTTCAATCTCCAATCAGTTCTGACGTTCAATTTCATCAAAATGGGTCGTGGTAAAGAATTGGAAAATGATTTACGGAAAACAATAAAAGTTTAGCTTTAAAACGAGAATCTTATCGCGGAATTGTAGAAATTGTTAATAAACCGTATTCCACAATTCAATACAATGTAAAAAAGTTTCAAAACGAAGCAACTTGGCTTAACAAGGATGGTCGTGGACGAAAAAAAATACTAAACGGTCATGATGAACGAAATACAGTGAACGAAATTCGAAAAAATCCAAAGTTAAGTGTACCAAAACTTAACCAGAAAATACGGGAAACTACAGGACGAAAAGTGGCTGATGAAACGGTGCGCGGAATTCTTCGCCGACAAGGGTATAAAAAAAGAGTCGCTAGAAAAAAACCATACATATCAGCTACAAATGGAATCAAACGAGTGGAATTTGCTAAAAAATATTTAGAGAAGGATAATTCATTCCGGGAGATTGTTTTTTGGAGTGACGAGGCCAAATTCAATATTTTCGGCGCAGATGGAAATCAGAAAGTGTACAGAAAAACAAATACTTCGTTGAATAAAGAAAACTTAGTCCCAATGGTCAAACATGGTGGCGGTTCACTTATGGTTAGGGGCTGTATGGCGGCAAACGGCGTAGGACACCTGCACTTTAGTGATGAAATAATGAATAAATGGGTGTATTTAGTCATATTAAAAAAAATATTAAGGATAGTGCTAAGAAATTGGGAATGCAAAGTTTCTCAAAATTCCAGCAAGACAATAAACCAAAGCACATGGCTTTTGTAGCCAAAAGTTGGCTGCTGTACGACGTTCCTCAACAACTCAAAACGCATCCACAGTCTCCAGACCTAAATCCTATTGAGCATCTCAATAATAATAGTGCATAATAGTGTTAAAATAATGAATTTAGCTAGCATTCCAGAGTGACCAAATAATTTTGTGAGCAACTGTATGTTAGTTCCTGATTATTTTTCTACACCTAGAGAAAAAGTGCATAGTAAATTTTAGTATGGTCACCTATGAATTTAAGATGGCCCGAATCCTTTGATTTAAAATTGAAATTCGTTTCATTTAAAGACGAAACTGTAACGGCGGGAGGTGGGATTTATCGCGGCAATAATAATTATATTGTTGCCTCGATGAATTTCGCCGTCCAACCCTACTTATATCTTCGCATGAGAATCTCCCAACAGCAGAACTTTTGCTGTAAATTGCGCAATCGGAAATTGCCTGGGAATGCCAAAAATGGAGCTTTTAGTGATCAAATATGCCAAATCATATATTTTTGTAAAGAGTACATTTAGTAATGTTTTTGTAAGTAACAAATCTCGAAAATTGTGCAATTCGGCATATTTGCAATAGCCCACCGATATACACAAAGAAAAAATAAGATATTTTTGAATCAAGCATATCTTAACCTTGAATTAAATACCGTCTGAATTTGAAGTATTTGAGATTCCAGTTCAAATCAAAGCATTAATCGATTTAAATAAATTGTGTATCATTATTGATTTAAAGCTATGTAGGTTTGTGTTGAAATTGTTTCATGTTTAATCTAAATAAACTGCCAACAAGTAGGGCGAAACTTTATTATTCTTGGGACAAGTTGCGGATGAGTGGAAAGTCAATATGCAGGTTAGAGTGGTTAGGGAAGACTAAGTGAAAGGGAGTTCTTGGGCAGGACTGTTAACAATATTTCATTCGGGTCTGTAAGTTTGGGTTTTTATGAGGGAAGGAGTAGGGGTAATAGTAAGGGTGGATGGATGTTAATAGCTTTTTAATTAATTACTTGAATCACGTCCAATATTCTCTGTATAGAATGTTTTTCATAGACGAAGTTGCATAGAATTTTCATAAAATTCGGTGCATTTTACATTCATGAAACCGAACATTTGTATGGGAGGGGGAAGAGAATATAGGGAAATCGTAAAATTTGATACGCAGTTTTATTTCGCGTCTCTTGTAAGGTGCTTGTATAGAATTTCAAGTTCGTAGCTTTTAGTTTGTTGGTTATTAGTTGATTTAATAAAATTGGTCGAAATCGTAGTTTTGTATGGGAGGGGGTAGAAGCGCAAGCGCGATTTCAAAACTTTTAAAGCAACTTCATTTGAATTATTTTTATAGTTTTTATGCCAAATTTGAAATTGATAGCTTTTAAGAGTTAGCTGATAACTGATTTCTTAAAAATGCTCGAAAAAATAATTTTGTATGGGAGGGGGTAGAGGAGGTAAGGGAATCGTCAAACTTGTGATGCAATTTTCTTTCATTTTTGTTGTTAGATGCTCGTACGAAATTTCAAGTTCATAGCTTTTAATTTGTTGGTTATTAGTTGATTTAAAGAAATTAGTCGAAATCATACTTTTGTATGGGAGGGGGTAGAAGGGAAAGCGCTATTTTAAAACTTTTAACGCAATTTCATTTTAATTATTTTTGTAAGTTGTTTTGCAAAATTTGAGTTTGATAGCTTTTAATGGTTAGGTGATAATTGATTTCTTGAAAATGGTCGAAAAAATAATTTTGTATGGGAGGGGGTAGAAGTTTTAAAGTTGTTCGACCAGTTAATGTTTCGTATATTTAGGGATTTTTTTTAAATGCATTTCGCAAATTTTCAAGTTTCTACCTTAAAATATCACTCAAAAATTTTCAGTTTATGTGTTTTTTTCAATGCACATGAAACACCTTGTGCACGTTAGACCGGGGGAGTCGGTTTGTAATAAATATGGATCAAGTTAATATTATTTTTCTATCTACATTAAATATAGGTATTCACATGCAAAATTTTAACTTTTTATCTTTCACTAGAGCCCTAAAAAAATCACTCAAAATTTTCGACATTTTTGCTTATCACCTCCCTCCCCTTACACCTCCCAGCTTAAAATTTTTACCAAAATTAACTATTATGTAGTTCTACAATTTGACAATTTTTGATTTAATATCTGTACTATTTTTTGAGATATAAGGATTTGTAGTTTTGAAAAGTGCGCCATTTTTGAAATGTTCCCCATATCCTCCCACTACTATTATTTCGACATGTTATATTTTTTTTTGTATTTGTCTAGTATAGCTTAATTTACGTTTTAAGTTTCAATTACATAGCTTAAAAGATAGTTGAGATATTAATTTTTAAGTGTTTTTCTTTGCACCCCCCCTGACCCTCTCCCTTACAATAATTAGCCGCTTTCTGAGCTGGTTCCGATGAAACTATATGCTACCTTGACGGTCTCTAAATATGATTTTTTTACGATAAGTAATTTCGAAGATATAATCATTTGAAAAAAAAATTCGGCCGATAATTGGTTCTTAGCCTCCCCTTTTCGCACCCCAATGGATAAAAAAATTAAATTATTTTTAAAAGTTGTCCCATAAACCCCTCTATATGTATGTTGAGTTTTAGCTTCCTAGCTGTTACCATGGTTGAGATATTTGAATTCGTATTTTTCGGTTTAAGCGCTCCCCCCGCCTCCCCCTGAACCCGTACACCACCCAAAATAGGTACCCGCCTGAGATCCGCAACTATCTACAATCCCTCCAAAAATGAACTTTCTATCTTGAAGGGCTTGGGAGTTAATGTGCGCTGAGCGTACACGTCGGCGTACGGCGTACGGCGGACGGCGTACAGATAGACGGATTTTTTTTTTGCATTTTTAGGCTAATTTAGTCATGAAACGCGAAAAAAAAAAATTTCAGGGTAGCAAACTTTTTTTTTTTTTTTGTGTCGATCACAATACTTTATTATTATAATAATAAAGTAAAATGAAATATTTTGAAATAAAAGTGCAACACTTTTATTCTTAAGCCAAAAGTTTTTGGTATGAAGGTAAAATTCTACGTCAATTCAATGCTGATTCATATTAAAAACCAATGGTTAAATAACAAACTTTGTTTTCGAAGTCGAAGACTATTGATTTAAAAATTTCTGTGTTTAATTCATTATCATATCGAAAACGTTATGAAACAAAGTGGATTTCTTCGATACTAAGTCGATTTTTCTCTGAGTATTACTTTATTGTTATAATAATAAAGTATTGTGATCGACACAAGAAAAAAAAAAGTTTGCTACCCTGAAATTTTTTTTTTTTCGCGTTTCCGTCTGTCTGTACGCCGTACGCCGTATGCCGTACGCCGTGCGCCGTACGCCGACGTGTACGCTCAGCGCACATTAACTCCCAAACCCTTCAAGATAGAAAGTTCATTTTTGGAGGGATTTTAGATAGTTGCGGATCTCAGGCGGATACCCATTTTGAGGGGTGTACGGGTTCAGGGGGAGGCGGGGGGAGCGCTTAAACCGAAAAATACGAACTCAAATATCTCAACCATGGTAACAGCTAGGAAGCTAAAACTCAACATACATATAGAGGAATTTGT
Source organism: Chorisops tibialis (assembly GCA_963669355.1). Classification (NCBI taxonomy): domain Eukaryota; kingdom Metazoa; phylum Arthropoda; class Insecta; order Diptera; family Stratiomyidae; genus Chorisops; species Chorisops tibialis. The sequence goes on along the minus strand of OY770263.1, from coordinate 159,853,742 downwards.
GGGACAACTTTTAAAAATAATTCAATTTTTTTATCCATTGGGGTGCGAAAAGGGGGGGCTAAGAACCAATTGTCGGCCGAATTTTTTTTTCAAATGACTATATCTTCGAAATTACTTATCGTAAAAAAATCATATTTAGAGACCGTCAAGGTGGCATATAGTTTCATCGGAACCAGCTCAGAAAGCGGCTAATTATTGTAAGGGGGATGGTCAGGGGGGTGCAAAGAAAAACACTTAAAAATTAATATCTCAACTATCTCTTGAGCTATGTAATTCAAACTTAAAACGTATATTAAGCTATACTAGACAAATACAAAAAAAATATAACATGTCGAAATAATGGTAGTGGGGGGAAATGGGGAACACTTCAAAAATGGCGCACTTTTCAAAATTAGAATTCCTTATATCTCAAAAAATATTACAGATATCAAATCAAAAATTTGTCAGATTGTAGAACTACATAATGGTTAATTTTGATAAAAATGTTAAGTTGGGAGGTGTAAGGGGAGGGAGGTGATAAGCCAAAATGTTGAAAACTTTGAGGGATTTTTTTAGGGCTCTGGTGAAAGATACAAAGTTAAAATTTTGCATGTGAATACCTATATTTAATGTAGATAGAAAAATAATATTAACTTGATCCATATTTATTTTAAACCGACTCCCCCGGTCTAACGTGCACAAGGTGTTTCATGTGCATTGAAAAAAACACATAAACTGAAAATTTTTGAGTGAAATTTTAAAGTAGAAACTTGAAAATTTGCGAAAAGCATTTAAAAAAAATCTCTAACTATATGAAATATTAACTGGTTGAAAACCTTTAAGACTTCTACCCCCTCCCATACAAAATTATTTTTTCGACCATTTTCAAGAAATCAATTATCACCTAACCATTAAAAGTTATCAAATTCAAATTTTGCAAAACAACTTACAAAAATAATTAAAATGAAATTGCGTTAAAAGTTTTAAAATAGCGCTTTCCCTTCTACCCCCTCCCATACAAAAGTATGATTTCGACTAATTTCATTAAATCAACTAATAACCAACAAATTAAAAGCTATGAACTTGAAATTTCGTACGAGCATCTAGCAACAAAAATGAAAGAAAACTGCATCACAAGTTTTACGATTCCTTTACCTCCTCTACCCCCTCCCATACAAAATTATTTTTTCGAGCATTTTTAAGAAATCAGTTATCAGCTAACTCTTAAAAGCTATCAATTTCAAATTCTGCATGAAAACTTATAAAAATAACTCAAATGAAGTTGCTTTAAAAGTTTTGAAATCGCGCTTGCGTTTCTACCCCCTCCCATACAAAACTATGATTTCGACCAATTTCATTAAATCAACTAATAACCAACAAACTAAAAGCTACGTCCTTGAAATTCTAAACAAGCACCTTAAAAGAGACGCGAAATAAAACTGCGTATCAAATTTTACGATTCCCCTGTATTCTCTACCCCCTTCCATACAAATGTTCGGTTTCATGAATGTAAAATACACCGAATTTTATGGAAATTCTATGGAACTTCGTCTATGAAACACATTCTATACAGAGAATATTGGACGTGATTCAAGTAATTAATTAAAAAGCTATTAACATCCACCCACCCTTACTATTACCCCTACTCCTCCCCTTATAAAATCCCAAACTTACAAACACGAATGAAATATTGTTAACAGCCCTGCCCAAGAACTCCCTTTCACTTAGCCTTCCCTAACCACTCTGACCTGCACATTGACGTTCCACTCATCCGCAACTTTTCCCAAGAATAATAAAGTTTCGTCTGACTTGTTGGCAGTTTATAAGTATATTGAACTAGCAAAATTAAATAAAAGTATTTCAGTTATTACAAATTTGAAATTCAAAATTAACATTTCTGATAATAGACCACAGTATAATAGAATTCTCGGAATTCGCAAGCTTACTGGATATAGAATTAATTAAGTCTTATGTCAAGAAATTTGCAAGCAAAACTTCCAATGAACTTGAAAACTAAAACAACTAATGCAAAGAAAAACCAAAAATATATGTAGAAAAAATATCTAAAAATTGTAATAAAGTAAGTAGGACATTAACTTTCATAAAAATTAGTGATCCAGTATACTTTAAAAGAAAGCCATAAGACCATTAGACTCCAGGGAAAATTATTGACAAATACCGAAAACCGAGATCAATTATCGTAGAAAGTGAAGAAGGCGTTAGCTATAGTAGACGCATTAAGGAACATATTTCTTGATTACAGGAAAAATGAAAATGAAATTGAACATACTCATACAAATGAAATAGTTACTATAAGCGATTCCAATCATAACAATGAATTAATTAATTTTGATAATTAATCAACGACTTCTTAAATGTCAACTAACAATAACAATCAAACTAGATTGGTTAGAATAATAAAGAAACCAAAGCGATTTTCACACTCACAATATGATTAAAGAAATATTTCTACGTCTTAATTAAAACTAAGAATTTATTGGAACGAGAACAATTTAACATTAAGAATTTATAAAATAAAATAAGTTACTTATAATTTTAAATTTGTTAAAATCAAGAAACTAAAAATTTATAAGACGAAATATAAATAGAATTTTAATAATATGTAACATAATAATATGTAATCTATTAAAATCATGAACTTGTAAAATACGGTAAATAAAATTTAAAATTAGATTATATATATTTCGTACAACTTGAACATATAATGTAATAAATTCGAATTTGTCCCCGCCTATAGGGAATTTGATTGATTAACATATGTATAATATTTTAAAACTTAACTTGTAAAAATATATGTATATTTCTTTTATATTATTTATCTAGAATAAAAGAGATTTTGTATTATGATTGTAGTGTGTGTGTGTGTGTGTGTGTGTGTGTGTGTGTGTGTGTGTGAGATAAACCTGGAATAAACTAGTCTTAAAACATAACAGGGCTACGATTGCGCGTAAAGCGCAACCTTAAGATACTCTAGATGAAATAGATTTTTTTTTAATCCCGAGAAATTTCGTATGGGAAGTGTTAGAAGGGATGATAGCATTGAACTAATTTCTTCCCCATCATACTAAAGCAGCTATAAAAATGTTTTATACAAAATGCTTACTTAAAAATTGAATGGGAACTGAGAAAATTAGTGAGTTCGATTTAGTGAAAATGTGCAGTTTGTATGGGAGGTGGTAGAAAAAGTAAGGGGATTTTAGTGATTTTTTCAGAAATAACTAGAAATATTATAAAATTGACATCCCTTAAATTTCAGACTAGTGCCATTCATACTTTTCAAGAAAATCGATTTCTTGTGAAGTTGTGAAACTGTGTCATATTATATGGGAGGTGGTAGAAGCAGTGAAGCAAATCAAATATTGTTTTCTGATCTTAGTGATAATACTAATTATGTATTTATTACAAAATGTGAGCTCAATAAATGTTATATGTTCTGAGAAAATCGTCTTAGAGCATTTCATGAAAAAGTTTAGTTTGTATGGGAGGGGTGGAAGGAGTGAGAAGACGTAAATAATTTTTCTACTGTAGATTTAAATCATTATGAAAGTAGTATATCCCAAAATTCAGACTAGTAGCTTTTTAACTTTTCGAGTAAATCGATTTATTGTCAAATTGCGAAATTGTGTCATTTTGTATGGGAGAGAGTAGAAGGAGTGAAGCTAATCGTCTAATTTTTTTTGGCACTACTAACAATTTTAAATAAATATTTGGTGCACAATTTCAGCTCGCTAAATTTTATACGCACTGAGTAAATTGGCTTAGAGTATTTCATGACAAGTACAGTTTGTATGGGAGGTGGTAGAAGGAGAGAGAGGACATGCATAATTTTTATACGGTAGATTGATATTATCACAAAAGTAAGATATTTATTTATATATTTTAGACCAATAGCTTTTATACTTTTCGAGCAAATCCGTTTATTGTCAAATTGCGCAATTGTGTCATTTTGTATGGGAGGGGGTAGAAGGGGGTAAGCTAATCGTCTATTTTTCTTTGACCTTACTAACAATTTGAAATAAATATTTGGTGCACAATTTCAGCCCGCTAAATTATATACACACTGAGTAAATTGGCTTAGAGTAATTCATGACAGGTACAGTTTGTATTAGTTAATTAGAAGAATTAGAAGAATTAGGGGGAGGACACGCATAATTTTTATACGGTAGATTGATATTATCATAAAAGTAATATATTCCAAATTTCAGGTCAATAGCGTTTATACTTTTCGAGCAATTCATTTTGTATAACAATTTAGTTTTTTTTTTTTTTAGTTTACACTATCAGAATTCCTTAATGCAAGGAATTGCCATAAATCGATTCCAAATTAAAATATGGAAATCAATTATCCTCTGGCTCATCATTTAGTGAAGGGACGAAACAAACAATAAAATCCCTACACCAAGTACATAAATAAAAATAAAATAAACAAAAATTGACAAAAAATTGACAAAAAATTGGTATCAACTAGCATTAAGTCTACGCTTTAAACATAATTTGTCGATAGAGAAGTCGAATGCATCAGCATTCTTATTAACTTCTCTCGCGATACGCGAAATCGGCTCATTCATACCAGTGAAAGCAAATCTGAAGCAATCCAGGCTGTCTTGGTAAATATCGACCAACAGAAAACCGCATCAATCCCAAAAGTGTGGAAGAATCAACTAAACCAGTAAGAAGTTGATGAGCAAAAACTACATCAGCTACCTCACGTCGTTTGGAGAGTGATGACATATTTAATAGCTTAAGTCGATCAATATAAGGAGGAAGACGAACTCTGTCATTCCAATTAAGGTGGCATAAGGCACGTCTCACAAATTTACGCTGAATTGATTCAATTCTGCAAATGTGCTCATCATAATAAGGAGACCAAACTTGAGAAGCATATTCTAGGTGCGATCTAACAAAGGTGTTATAAAGAATCAATTTAACAGAGGGATTTTTAAATTCCTTGGATAAGCGAGTGGTAAATCCCAACATAGAATTACCCTTTTGCACAATCTTATTTATATGCAAGCTAAAATCAAGTTTATGGTCAAATGTAACACCTAAGTCAATAGTAGAATTGACACGATTCAAAATACAGTCATTAAGTTTATATATTATTACAACCGGTGAGACTTTCCTAGTAAAAGACATAGCATGACATTTATCCAAATTCAGACGAAGATCATTGTGGCGACACCAATTACTAAAATTAATCAAATCTTCCTGAAGAAAATTGTCCGAGTTGGAACTAAGAGATCTAAAGATCTTAATGTCGTCGGCATAAATAAGCACTTCCGAGTATTTAAGCACAGACGCAACATCATTAATGGCCAAGACAAACAAAAGTGGCCCTAAATGACTTCCCTGAGGAACACCAGAATGCGCAACAAATGGCTTAGAAGTACAATCACGAAAAAGAACTTGATAAGTTCTATTAAGTAGATATGACTTAATCCAACTGATAAACCATGTAGGAAAACCCAGCATGTCTAATTTCAATAAAATAATTGAATGGGGCAATTTATCGAAAGCCTTACTAAAATCAGTATAAATACAATCCACCTGCTTACCCTCCTCAATTTCTACAATGGATTTATTCGTAAACTCCATCAGATTGGTGACTGTTGACCTGTTTTTGACAAATCCATGTTGTTTACTTGAAATCAGGGATTTACAGTGAAACGACAGGCACTCATACACCACAGATTCAAAGAGCTTTGGAATAGCTGACAACTTAGCTATTGGTCGATAGTTGACAACAGCAGATTTTGCTCCACTTTTGTGAGTCGGTATGATAAAGGAGGCCTTCCATACATTCGGGAAAATCCCAGATTCTAGCGACCTTTTAAAGAGGAGAGAGAGTGGCTTAGCAATAGAGAGACAGCAGTGTTTAAGGACAACTGCAGGAACACCATCTGGGCCAGGAGAAGAAACATCCTTAAGGCGAGAGATATGGTCAACTATATCGTTATAAGAAATCGGTATACCAGACAACGTAGTTGAACAAGTACTTTTAAAATTATCAAAGTACGACATATCAGGGATAAAGTCATTACCAGAAAAGGAACCACTGAAGAATGTGGCAAAAAAATTACAAACAGTTATTTGGTCATTACTATTACTACCAAGGAATTGAAAAGAAGCTGGATAACCATCAGACTTGCGCTTACAATTAACAAACTTCCAAAAATTAAAGGGATCTCTAATAATATCCGACTCCACTTTAAGTAAGTATTCAGAATATAAGCGATTTGATAATTCTTTGAATAAGTCATAATATTCTTCATACAAACGAAAATCAATATCATTCTTCGTCTTAGTATACCTATTCCACGCTGCATTACGCGAGTTGCGAATAGCACGCAACTCACTCGTGTACCAAGGATACAACAATGAAATATTCTTACGATAAGTAAAAGGAACTGTAGCAACAAAAAATTGGTACAGAATATAATAAAAATCAAATATGGCACCCTCAAAATCGGGATTGTCAAAAATTTTATCAAAGTTAAAATTAGAGATAAGATAGTCCAACCGTGAAAAATCAGCTTTGTTAAAATCAAAAGTAAGCACTTTCTCACTAGGGCTAAAAATATGCTCCTCGTCAATCATAAGAAATATTTTAATAGGAGGGTGTAAGACATCAATGACCGAGATTGATGATAAGCTTTCTTCCACGGAACAGGCACAGTAGTCAGAATAAAAAACCAGGTCAAGCTGTCTTTCATAGGAATTCCGAACAGGACTAAGTTGGTGGAGACCAAGTGCAAATACACTATCAACAAAAAAACATTCAAGCGAGGACGAAGCATCAGAGACTAAGAGCGTAGAATCATCGTCAGAAAAAGACCAAGAAAGTCCTGGCATATTAAAATCACCCAGTAAAATGAGTTCGTCAGACATATTCATAGATCTATGAACAAATGTTAAACTGTCAATTGTTTTTTCGTATAAAGTAAGGGGACTCGAAGGAGGAATATATGTCAAAAAGACATAAATATCCTTATTGCTAAATACAAGCTACTTTAGCATAATTGGGAAAAAATAAGTTCAATGCTATCACCCCTTCTGACACTCCCCATACAAAATTTCTTGGGATCACAAAAAATCCTATTTAATCTAGAGTATCGTAGCCCTGTTACGTTTATACTCTAGATGAAATCTGAGAGTGTTATAAGTTTGCTCTGAAGTTTGTAACGCCAAGAAATAAGGCTCAGAGAAAAAAATGAATGATACAGAAGTTTATATTATCACTCAAAAATCTCAAAACCGGATGTCCGTCCGTCCGTCTGTCCGTTCGCTCTCTAGCTTGAGACCGCGTTAAGTTTGAAAGCTCAAATTTCGTACACGTCGTTTTTGACAAAAAAGTAAGGTCAAGTTCGTGAACGGGCCAAATCGCTCCACCCCTTCTACCCCCTCCCATACAAAATGACACAAATGCGCAATTTGACAATAAACGGATTCGCTCGAAAAGTATAAAAGCTATTAGTCTGAATTTCGGGATATAATACTTTCATAATGATTTCAATACACAGTATAAAAATTGGTTGCGTCCTCCTTCTCCTTCCAACCCTTGCCATACAAACTACACTTTTTCATGAAATGCTCTAAGCCGATTTTCTCAGAACATATAACATTTATCGAGCTCACATTTTGTAATAAATACTTATTTAGCATTATCACTAAGATCAGAAAATAATATTTGATTAGCTTTACTGCTTCTACCCTCTCCCATACAATATGACACAGTTTCACAACTTCACAAAATATTTATTTTCTTGAAAAGTATGAATGTTACTGGTCTAAACTTTAAGAGATGTCAATTTTATGATATTCTTAGTTATTTCTGAAAAAATCACTAAGATCCCCGCACTCTTTCTACCACCTCCCATACAAACTGCACATTTTCACTAAATCTAACACACTACTTTTCTCAGCTCCTATTCAATTTTTGGAGTAAGCATTTTGTATAAAACATTTTTATAGCTACTTTAGTATGATGGGCAAAAAATTAGTTCAATGATATCATCCCTTCTAACACTCCCCATACAAAATTTCTTGGGATCACAAAAAATTCTATTTCATCTAGAGTATCGTAATATTGCTCTGGTATGTTCTTAATTACTTTATTATTATAATAAAACATAACAGGGCTACGATTACGCGTGAAGCGCAATCTTACGATACTCTAGATGAAATAGAATTTTTTGTGATCCCAAGAAATTTTGTATGGGGAGTGTTAGAAGGGATGATAGCATTGAACTAATTTTTTCGACATCATGCTAAAGTAGCTATGAAAATGTTTTATACAAAATGCTTACTCCAAAAACTGAATGGGAACTGAGAAAATTAGTGAGTTTGATTTAGTGAAAATGTGCAGTTTGTATGGGAGGTGGTAGAAAGAGTGGAGGAATTTTAATGATTTTTTCAGAAATAACTAGGAATATTATAAAATTGGCATCCCTTAAATTTCAGACTAGTGCCATTCATACTTTTCAAGAAAATCGATTTTTTGTGAAGTTGTGAAACTGTGTCATATTGTATGGGAGGGGGTAGAAGTAGTGAAGCAAATCAAATATTTTTTTTCTCATCTTAGTAATAATATGAATTAAATGTTTATTACAAAATATGAGCTCAAGAAATGTTATATGTTCTGAGAAAATCGGCTTAGAGCATTTCAGGAAAAAGTGTAGTTTGTATGGGAGGGGGTGGAAGGAAAGGGAGGAAGCAAATAATTTTTGTACTGTAGATTTAAATCATTAAAAAATTAACATATACCAAAATTGAGACCAAAAGCTTTTATACTTTTTGAGTAAATCCATTTATTGTCAAATTGCGAAATTGTGTCATTTTGTATGGGAGGGGGTAGAAGGGGTGAAGCTAATCATCTCATTTTTTTTGACCTTACTAACAATTTTAAATAAATATTTGGTGCACAATTTCAGCCCGCTGAATTTTATAAGCACTGAGGAAATTGGCTTAGAGTAATTCATGATAAGTACAGTTTGTATGGGAGGTGGTAGAAGGAGGGGGAGGACACACACAATTTTTATACGATAGATTGATATTATCATAAAAGTAATATATTCTGAATTTCAGGCCAATAACTTTTATACTTTCTGAGCAAATCCGTTTATTGTGAAATTGCGTAATTGTGTCATTTTGTATGGGAGGGGGTAAAAGGAGTGGAGCGATTTGGCCCGTTCACGAACTTGACCTTACTTTTTTGTCAAAAACGACTTGTACAAAATTTGAACTTTCTAGCTCAATGCGTTCTCAAGCTAGAGAGCGCACGGACGGACGGACGGACGGACGGACGGACGGACGGACGGACGGACGGACGGACAGACGGTTTTGAGATTTTTGAGTGATAATATTAACTTCTGTATCATTCATTTTTTTCTCCGAGCCTTATTTCTTGGCGTTACAAACCTTAGAGCGAACTTATAATACTCTCAGATTCCATCTAGAGTATAAAAAGTATTGTGATCGACACAAGAAAAAAAAAATTTGCTACCCTGAAATTTTTTTTTTCGCATTTCATGACTAAATTAGCCTAAAAATGCCAAAAAAAAAATCTGTCTGTCTGTACTCCGTCCGCCGTAGGCCGACGTGTACGCTCAGCGCACATTAACTCCCAAACCCTTCAAGATAGAAAGTTTATTTTTGGGTGGATTGTAGATAGTTGCGGATCTCAGGCGGATACCCATTTTGGGGGCTGTACGGGTTCAGGGGGATGCGGTGGGAGCGCTTAAACCAAAAAATACAAATTCAAATATCTCAACCATGGTAACAGCTAGGAAGCTAAAACTCAACATACATATAAAGGGGCTTGTGGGACAACTTTTAAAAATAATTTAATTTTTTTATCCATTGGGGTGCGAAAAGGGGGGGCTAAGAACCAATTGTCGGCCGAATTTATATTTCAAATGATTATATCTTCGAAATTACTTATTGTAAAAAAATCATATTTAGAGACCGTCAAGGTGGCATATAGTTTCATCGGAACCAGCTCAGAAAGCGGCTAATTATTGTAAGGGGGTTGGTCAGGGGGTGCAAAGAAAAACACTTAAAAATTAATATCTCAACTATGTCTTAAGCTATGTAATTGAAACTTAAAACGTACATTAAGCTATACTAGACAAATACAACAAAAATATAACATGTCGAAATAATGGTAGTGGGGGGAAATGGGGAACATTTCAATAATGGCGCATTTTTCAAAATTACAAATCCTTATATATCAAAAAACGGTAAAGACATCAAATCAAAAATTTGTCAGATTGTAGAACTACATAATGGTTAATTTTGGTAAAAATTTTAAGATGGGTGGTGTAAGGGGAGGGAGGTGATAAGCAAAAATGTTGAAAACTTTGAGTGATTTTTTGCACGAATACCTATATTTAATGTTTATAGAAAAATAATAATAACTTGATCCATATTTATTATAAACCGACCCCCCCGGTCTAACGTGCACAAGGTGTTTCATGTGCATTGAAAAAAACACATAAACTGAAAATTTTTGAGTGAAATTTTAAGGTAGGAATTTGAAAATTAGCGAAATGCTTTTAAAAAAAATCTCTAAATATACGAAATATTAACTGGTCGAAAACCTTTAAGACTTCTACCCCCTCCCATACAAAATTATTTTTTCGACCATTTTCAAGAAATCAATTATCACCTAATTATTAAAAGCTATCAATTTGAAATTTTGCATAACAACTTACAAAAATAATTAAAATGAAATTGCGTTAAAAGTTTTTAAATCGCGTTTGCCCTTCTACCCCCTCCCATACAAAAGTATGATTTCGACCAATTTCATTAAATCAACTAATAACCAACAAATTAAAAGCTATGAACTTGAAATTTCGTACGAGCATCTAAAAATAAAAATGAAAGAAAATTGCATCACAAGTTTTACGATTCCTCTACCTCCTCTACCCCCTCCCATTCAAAATTGTTTTTTCGAGCATTTTTAAGAAATCAGTTATCAGCTATCTCTTAAAAGCTATCAATTTCAAATTCTGCATGAAAACTTATAAAAATAACTCAAATGAAGTTGCTTTAAAAGTTTTGAAATCGCGCTTGCGCTTCTACCCCCTCCCATACAAAACTATGATTTCGATCAATTTCATTAAATCAACTAATAACCAACAAACCAAAAGCTACGAACTTGAAATTCTATACAAGCACTTTACAAGAGACGCAAAATAAAACTGCGTATCAAATTTTACGAATCCTCTCTACCCCCTCCCATACAAATGTTCGGTTTCATGAATGTAAAATACACCGAATTTTATGAAAATTCTTTGCAACTTCGTCTATGAAACACATTCTATACAGAGAATATTGGACGTGATTCAAGCAATTAATTAAAAAGCTATTAACAACCACCCACCCTTACTATTACCCCTACTCCTCCCCTCATAAAAACCCAAACTTACAGAAACGAATGAAATATTGTTAACAGTCCTGCCCAAGAACTCCCTTCCCTAACCACTCTAACCTGCATATTGACTTTCCACTCATCCGCAACTTGTCCCAAGAATAATAAAGTTTTGCCCGACTTGTTGGCAGTTTATTTTAATTTAGGCGCAATATGTTAGTAAGTAATTCAAATAAGCTATTCGAATCTCTACTATCGTATCGAGTGGGAATAAAGCGCCATGGATTAGTGAGTATCTATTTCCAATTTACGTGTGCATATCTCATGCAGTATAGTATACTTATTTTTATCCGATCTTGATACCACTTTTTTTTTGAATTCTGGCGTTGAAAAAATCCATTTGTGTATAACAGAAATCCGCCCAGACCTGATTAAAGATTCGGACAAATATTGAAGCATTTCTTCTAGGTAAGTACTCCTCCACAAAAAATACACTTCAACTCAGCCATCCTCTAAATACCCAACAATTCGCTATAAAATATCTAAAATACTTGCAATCCATGTACTTAGCTTCCAAGGTACGTTCCTCTATACAGTTATATTCTGAACGTAGTTGCTGTACTATTTTCTCGTATAGTTTTACATTATTTTGTATTAACACAACAAACATCTCCTACACTTCCTCACCCAGCTTTGGGCTTTTGAGTTGATTTAAGAATGGGCTATCCGTTAGCCTTATCTTATGTTTTTCTCGTCCTGTCGACATATTCCCAACCATCGAGTCCTTATGCTAGTGCTGTATTTAAGTAGTGTAATACATAAACCTACATATAAATCGTTCGAGCTGCTCGACCAACAGTCTGAACATTGAACCATTTAAGAACTAGAGACGGACGGAAGAGACGATGTAGGGATCCACAATGAAACGAACAGAACGTGTTAGCTAAAAGCCCCCTAATCGGAAGTTCCTTGTTGTCGTATTTAGTTCTGGGCAACTGTGTTTTCCGGAAAACTTTGACTTTTGACTGATTTATGCCTAAACGCCCATCTCGGTTTTATTCGGACTAAGACTTTCGAAAATAAAAACATAGTTGAAGGTATTGTAGAAAAACGATAGAAGAGAGGTAGAAAGAGAGCGCGCTAGGGAGAAACTTCATGAATAATTCAATCTTGAGTTCAAAAAGAGAGAAAAACGGAAAGAGAATTTTCGTCCTGTTTTGGAATGCTATAAATAATTCAATGGGATGTCGGTGTTTTCTTTTTCTCCCATTTTTTTAGTGATTAGAAGTTTTGATTTATTTCGAGTTGCTTTGTATTGCAAAACTTAATTAGAACTGAGATATACGTAATGAAACTTTATTTCATTAGCTCAGAATCAGAAGAGGAACAGTTCTCTTCCACAAGGCGCAATCCTGAGCATCGGCCTTTATTTGTCGCCAGCACTTATTTATTTCTCCGTCTCCTTCTCGCTCCCATGTGCTACATTGTTACATTGTCGACCAACCAAACGTTAATCTTGAGGATTATAATACAGAGCTTGTTATGCGATGTTTTGCTGTCAACAATGTGCCAATTCCACCTTTGGATCTCAGCGTCTACTTTCTTCTGTCCAATTGAACTCTAAAGATCGTCATTGGAGATCTCCTTAGTCGAGGATATTCCTAAAATGTGTAGAAGTCATTGGTTTACGAAAGTTTGTAGTTTATTGGTTAGCCGAACGGTCACAACGTGCCAAATCCCTTCACCTGTTGAACCTCATTCAAAATTACACAATTTCGCAATTTGACATTAAACGGATTTGCTTATAAAGTATAAATGCTATTGATCTAAAATTTGGAATACTATAATACTTTTATGATGATTTCAATCTACTGTATACAAATTATTTGTGCCCTCCTTCTCCTTTCACCATCTCCCATACAAACTGCACTTTTTCATGAAATGCTCTAAACTAATTCACACGTATAAAAATGCGTATAACATTTATCGAGCTGAAATTGTGCACCAAATATTTATTTATAATTATTAGTAAGGCAAAGAAAAATTAAATGATTAGCTTTACCCTTTCTACCCCCTCCCATACAAAATTACACAATTTCGCAATTTGGCATAAGCGGATTTGCTCGAAAAGTATAAATACTATTGATCTAAAATTTGAAATATAATACTTTTATGATAATCTACTGTTTAAAAATTATTTAAATCCCCACCCTCCTTCCACCACCTCCCATATAAACTGCAGTCTTTCATGAAATGCATAAAATTTATCGAGCACTAAATATTTTATTAGAATTATTAGAAAGATCAAAAAAATTAGACAATTACCTTCATTCCTTCTAACTCCTCCCATACAATCTGACACAATTTCACAACTTGACAAAACGTAGATTTTCCTGAAAAGTATGATTGTTACTGACCTTCAATTTCTAACATGTCAAAAGCATGATGCTTATAGCTATTTTTGAAAAAGTGTTTAAGAACTCGCTCTTCCTTCTACCACCTCCCATATAAACTGCACAATTTCACTTAATCCAATACACTAATTTTCTCAGTACCTATTAAATTTTGATGTCTACATTTTGTATAAAACAATTTGATAGCAACTTCAGCGTGATGTGGAAAAATTAGTTCAATGTCGTCACCTCTCCTACTATTTCCCCTACAAAATTTCCTACAAATCAAAAAATTTCTCTAGAGTTTCGCACGATTTGGCTTGACGCCCAATCGTAGTCCTGTTATGTTTGTATATGACAGTGAACACGGTACGCAAAATATTTCGTTCTGAATTTAAAGCTTGTAGCTTTCATAATTTTCAAGGAAATTGGTCATTGCTTTTCTGAAATTGGGGCATTTGCAAGGGAAGAGACTAAAGAAGTGAACGCTTTTGGATAATTATGCTTATCAACATCCTTAACACCATGCTTTGTTTCAATTTTAAAGTCAACAGCTTTCATATGTTCGAAGAAGAAGTACTTTTCACAGTTTTCTAATATTGAAATTGTTATAGGTAGAAGCATTGAAACGAAATTTATATTTCTTAGCATTTATTGCAATTATTATTATTATAAGGTCCGTTTCATATTTATAAGGTCACTTAATATTTTTAAAAATATTAAACGCTTACATGAATTTGTACACTACGGTTTCTCTAAAATATTCCATGCAATGGTGCAGATGGCACATTGTACAAATACGCAGTTATATGCTAAAAATATTCCCGTTATCTGAATGAACAAAATTTGCTCTTGTTTCATATTTATAAATCAAAAAAACATAAAAAATTTAACAATACTTTATTTACTCTCCCTTTCATACTGCCAACGAGGTTTGTGATAATCCCAGGCCCTATTCTACACCATTCCACTTGTATTGCGCGAATAAGCTCTGCAATTGAGTTGAAGTGGTGGTTATTGTCGTAAATCCATTGCGATAATATGCCCCATAGATTTTCTATTGGATTAAAGTCAGGTGAGCAGGCAGGCCACTGCACAAGTTGAACCCGTTTAGCGGCGACACGGTTTACATGAATTCTCGCGATATCCTGCTGAAAGGTTAATTCTTCTGAACCATGTTCATTTAAAAATGGTACTAAAGCCTTCTCCAAAACTTTCATGTAGTTTGCATTCTTCATTCGAGAGGAAACGATCTGGATTTCTAAACATCCTTCAGCACAAAACGCGGCCCATGTCATGACATTACCGCCACCAAAACCCCTCTTCGCAAAATTTAATGGCTTTTGACGGATATCACGATAATATCCCCGAGAGCTGTCTGGACCATCGAGATTTCACTTCTTCTCGTCTGAGAATACAATCTTAAAATGATAGATGTTGTTTAGGACGAGACAGGAAGCGGAAAGTGGACCGGGAGAATCTTCTTGAATAAAACACATTTTATTACAGAACCAGCACTTTATTTCACCGCATACGCCTCGCTCATCCGATCACGCACAGCGCCCCCTTTTTACTTGCCCGGCTGTTCACGCTCGACGCGCTCAACCCGCCCCTACGATGCTCTGTTGGATACTGCCTCTCGGTCTTTTTCTGCACGCCATCTTGCCCTTCGCAAGCTCGGTTGGTTTCGCTGCTCATCGGACGGATATCGTTCGGTACAGATGTCTATCGAATTGTAGTTTTTTGCATCGATTTTTTTTACTCACCTGATTCCAATTTGTGTCGACGTTACTTCTTGCGAATTGTAGCCTGGCCTCATTGTGCTTGGCTGTCAATTTTGGCATTACCTTCTTTTTTTCGTATCGAATGAAATCCGTACATTTCAAAGTTCTCCGAACGGTAGAACACGATATTTCATTGCCTACCATGGCTCTGAGCTGATTATGAGAGGTAGACGCATTCGAAGATGCGCGTATAATTCTCCTTTGTGTGGTTTGGTCCAGCTTTCTTTTTCTTCCAGATCATTTTTGAGTGCCGTAGGAATCTGGAGAATGGAAATAATTTTGCACAACACATAAAATTCTCTTAATTTTACGCGAAATCCGCAGTTTTATCACAACTGACCTTATAAATATGAAATCAAAGCAAATTTTGTTCGTTCAGATCACGGGAATATCGTTAGCGAATAACTGCGTATTTGTACACTATGCCATTTGCACCATTGTATGGAATATTTTAGAGAAACCGTAGTGTTTTTTTAACGTGGGGAAAAGCATTGAAAGTTTTGAGGTGCAGGACTTGAACCCGCTAAAAGCCCCTCGCCTAACCCACTACCCCCGGGATAACCGTAAAGTATTTCGTCAGGTGAAGGGAGGAGCATAAACCTCTAACGTCAATTTGCTGTCACATGTAATGTCTTATGTCACCCTATATATGTCACAGCCTATTTTATTCAACCGTAGTGTGCAAATTTATGTAAGCGTTTCATATTTTTAAATATATAAAGTAACCTTATAAATATGAAACGGACCTTATTATAAAATGACACAACGGCACAAATCTGGCAGTGGCCTCCTGACCTTCAGGTTCCTTAACATTTTTATTACTTATTGTGGAAGGTTCGTTAGCCCTTCGTACCGTTTAAACACGAATATTTCATTTTCGCAGATTAAGGAAGCCCAGATATATAGGTACACAAGCAGGCAGTGTGCTGGAGTTATACGTTGACCGCGATTTGAACTCACGACCCTGGTGCTATAGAGCAACACGCATCCCACTAGGCTACACCCTAGCTTATTGCAATTATTAAGGTACAAATTCTGACCAAGTTTTAAGTTTCTACCTTTTCTAATTTTAATGGAAATCGATATGATGCGTTTACCAGAATTATGGATTTGAATGGGAGGGGATAGAATGATTAAAATTATTAGATATTTGTAATATTTGCATTATTAGACTTTGCTTAAAATTTGGATAGTTTTTTGACAGTTTGGTAGTTTTGAAGAAAAATAATTGAATTTAGATATCGATATTTTATAAAATTTGTATGACAGGACAAAATTAATTGCAATTAATAATTACATATGTTAAACAATAAGAGTTTTTTTTATGAGTGTGACACTACAGCGCAAACCAATGTTCTAAAGTAAATAAACTAAACACCATTGGAAAGGTATTTTCATCAAGGTGTGCCTTTTCAGGGTTTCAAGTCCCTACCTGTTCCGGTTCGGTATTTCCGCTCAAACACAACAACAATAAGAAAGAAACAGTGAAAGGAAATTAAAAACTAATCCCGTACTGCAATCAGATGACAACATCCGAGAACCATACAAGAACTTAAAGACAGAGCGAGACTGAAACATAAAGCTCAAACGTCATGCTGTGGTACCGCCTACCGGCCTTTCATTTCAGTGCGTGATATCTATACATTCGACAATTACTCAAGAACTTAAAGAAGAGCAAGACAAAATGCAATATTTTTCATGCGTGTCTATCTATATACAATGTTGCTAGGGCTCCCGCCCCTTCAGTTTCCTTGACATTTTTTCCATTATTTACTGTGGAAGGGTTGTTAGAGCTTCGCACTATCCCTCTATTTACGAATTTTTCATTTTTGGTAGATTGAGGTGCCCAAGGTGTACCCAAGCAGACAGTGTGCTGACATTATGCGTCGACCGGGAGTTAAACTCACGACCTTCGTATTGTAGACCAACACGCTACCCACTAGGCTACACCCTAGCCCATGCGTGTACTGTACTCCAGTATTTTATTATTGTATATACAGAGATAACATAGTGAGCGGCATCAGAAGTTGGACTTTTAGCGGTCTTATCTTGTTGTTAACAAATAACGTTTCCTTTTCAGTTGTGCGATCATTATACGTACATATGTCTTGAATCTTTCTTGATTTAGCAAAAAATATCAGTATGGCACCTTTTGTCTAAGACGGCATGGTTCGTAGTTGTTCGGTACAATTTTATGTTAAAAGTTTATTTCGGATTTACCGATTAGTATCTGTCCAATATTTTGTAATCTGTAATGTCCATTTATTCTCCATACTTTTTTTTTATTTTATAAGACTACGAAAAAAAGTATTTAATTTAAAATTAAGCCTCTCGGTTTCTTTGACTACTAATCTAAGCGAGAATAAAATTTTAAATTCAATTTCGCAAAATTGAAGCTTCTAACTTTGGATAGTATGTATGTATATAAAAATACAACAATCATTCACAGTCTTAGAATATATAAGTAAAGGAAGACCAAATCTGAAAGTACACCGAATCTTTTCTGACGGTTGAACAAAAAAAAAAAAAAGAGGATGAAGAGCTCTTCGTTCCCATACATTAATATTTAATATTAAGATTGTTGTTAATGAGAGCGGATATTACTAACAAAAACTTTTGTTCCGCGAGTGTTACAGTCTCAGCTGAAAAAAAGACTTGTGTAATATTTTAGTTGCACTTAATTTGTCGCGAGGAACTTCCTAACCTTTCATATACATTTTAACACTGCGTGCGCTGAAGTAAGCTCTCCGGTTCAGAATTAATGGAATCCATTCTAAAGTGTACTTTTGAAGCCAATTTAAAGCGATTTGGAGCTCATAAGTGCGTAACGAATAAGCAACAGATTTTTTCTTAAGTCGAGTAGTAGATTCGAACCTGGGATCCTAGATCGCCCAGCAGGCGCGTTAATTACTGAAACATCTTCAAATAACGCTTATGTTCGTCAAAAGTGCGCAACTATAAGCCGCTATTAAAGTGCTTTTTCCTAACATCTCTAGAAGCGATCTTAAATTATTTCTTAGCGGTACAGTAAGGTTGTAGGCGCGAGTGTCCTACTCGAAATAAAAATATGATTTTACTTTATTATTTTAATAATAAAGTATTGCGATCGACTTGGAAAAAAAAAAAATTTGCTACCCTGAAATTTTGTTTTTTCGCGTTTCATGACTAAATTAGCCTAAAAATGCGAAAAAAAAAATCCGTCTGTCTGTACGCCGTCCGCCGTACGCCGGTGTGTACGCTCAGCGCACATTAACTCCCAAAACCTTCAAGATAGAAAGTTCATTTTTGGGGGGATTTTAGATAGTTGCGGATCTCAGGCAGATACCCATTTTGGGGGGTGTACGGGTTCAGAGGGAGGCGGGGGGAGCGCTAAAACCGAAAAATACGAGTTCAAATATCTCAACCATGGTAACAGCTAGGAAGCTAAAACTCAACATACATATAGAAGGGTTTGTGGGACAACTTTTAAAAATAATTTAATTTTTTTATCCTTTGGCGTCCGAAAAGGGGGGGCTAAAAACAAATTGTCGGCCGAATTATTTCTTCAAATGATTATATCTTCGAAATTACTTATTTTAAAAAATTCATATTTTGGGATCGTTAAGGTGGCATATCAGCTTAGAGAGTGGTTAATTATTGTAAGGGGAAGGGTCAGGGGTGCAAAGAAAAACACTTAAAAATGAATATCTCAACTATCTCTTAAGCTATGTAATTGAAACTTAAAACTTATATTAAGCTATACTAGGCAAATCCAAAAAAAATATAACATTTTGAAATAATAGTAGTGGGGGAAATGGGGAGCATTTCAAAAATGGCGCACTTTTCAAAATTACGAATCCTTATATCTCAAAAAAGAGTACAGATATCAAATCAAAAATTTGTCAGATTGTAGAACTACATAATGGTTAATTTTGGTAAAAATTTGAAGTTGGGAGGTGGAAGGGGAGGGAGGTGATAAGCAGAAATGTCGAAAATTTTGAGTGATTTTTTTAGTTGTTGAAAGATACAAAGTTTAAATTTTGCATGTGAATACGTCTATTTGATGTACATAGAAAAATAATAACAACTTGATCCATAATTGTTATAAACCGACCCCCCCGGTCTAACGTGCAGAAAGTGTTTCATGAGCATTGAAAAAACACATAAACTGAAAATTATTGAGTGAAATTTTAAGGTAGAAACTTGAAAATTTGCAAAATGCATTTCAAAAAATCCCTAAATATAAGAAATATTAATTGGTCGAAAAACTTTAAAACTTCTACCCCCTCCCATACAAAATTATTTTTTCGACCATTTTTAAGAAATCAATTATCACCTAACTATTAAAAGCTATCAATTTGCAATTTTGCACAGAAACTTACGAAAATAATTGAAATGAAATTACGTTAAAAGTTTTGAAATCCCGCTTGTCCTTCTACCTTCTCCCATACAAAAGTATGATTTCGACCAATTTCATTAAATCAACTAATAACTAACAAACTAGAAGTTACGAACTTGAAATTTTATACAAGCACCTCACAAGAGAAGCAAAATAAAACTACATATCAAATTTTACGATTCCCCTACCTTCTCTACCCCTCCCATACAAATGTTCGGTTTCGTGAATGTAAAATACACCGAATTTTATGAAAATTCTATGCAACTTCGTCTATTATACTCATTCTATACAGAGAATATTGGACGTGATTCAAGCAATTAATTATAAAGCTATTTACATCCACCCACCCTTACTATTACCCCTCCTCCTCCCCTCATAAAAACCTAAACTTGCAGAAACGAATGAAATATTGTTAAATTGACAACAGCCCTGCCCAAGAACTCTCTTTCACTTAGCCTTCCCTAACCACTCTAACCTGCATATTGACTTTCCATTCATCCGCAGCTTGTCCCAAGAATAATAAAGTTTCGCCCGACTTGTTGGCAGTTTATTTGTTGTTATTTTAATATTTTTATTTCGAAAACTAAAAATGACAATTTTTAGAAAATGAAAACTTTTTAGTTATTCCGTTGTTCAAAGACCACTACTTTTTTAAAGTTTTTTATAAATATCTATAGTATGGCGCTGTGCGCTTGCTGAATGAAAAAATTTTAATTTTAAATTAAGTAGCGAAAACAATTTTATTATTTTGACTGTGTGTGCCCACAGTACTTCCCCACCAGTGGCTGAGCTATGCGAAGTCACGATGAGAGACCTGTGAACCGTTTTGGAAAATGTACTTTTCGCCCGGAACGTGTCGTTCGTGGCACATCTTCTTCCTCTTTTGACTTGCTTTGGTTTGAATTAACAGGTTGACGTGTTAGCGCGATTGCAGTCGATTTCGTGGAAGTCTTCGATGTTGCGTTGTAATCATCAACTGGCAAAAATGCTGCTTTTACTCGATATATGCAGACTTTGATGATTTTGCTTTTAACGAGGATGTCGATGGTTTTTTCATCTCGTTTCATGACTTCATATGGGCCATCGTGCGGCGTTTTCAATGGTGGTCGCACTTTGTCGTCGCGTAGAAACACGTGTGTGCAATCCTTCAGTTGCTTTTGGACGAAAACGCTTCCTTTTGCATGATTCGATGTAGCAACAGGTCGAATATTTTCCATGCAGTTGCGAAGATTTTTCACGAAATCGGGCTCCAAAACGTCATTTTTCGTTGCGTCGAAAAATTCACCAGGCAATCTAATTGTCGTGCCATACAGCATTTCCGACGGCGATGCGTTCAGATCATCTTTGAATATTGCACGAAGCTCAAGTAGCACTAAAGGCAATTTTTCAGACCAATTGTTTGATTGTTGACACTTGATTGCGGTTTTTAGTGTTCGATGCCACCACTTGATGATTCCGTTGGCCTGTGGGTGATAAGCTGTAGTTCTCAAATGCTTGATAGCCAATGCCTTTGACAGTTCGTTGAATAATTTCGAATCAAATTATTTCCCTTGATCCGTAGTGATTTCTGCTGGAACACCGTAGTGCGAAATCCACCCACTTATCAACGCTTTTGCCACTGTCTCGGCTGTCATGTCTTCTATTGGAATTGCGACAGGCCAACGAGTATATCGATCGATGCATGTCAGACAGTATTGAAAACCATTCGAGGACGGCATAGGCCCGATCAGATCAATGTTTATATGTTGAAAACGGTTGTCTGGAACTTTAAAACTTTCGATTGTCGAACTGTTGTGACGAATGATTTTTGACTTTTGACATGCAATGCATACTTTTGACATTTAAGCGATGTCCTTTTTCATGTTTGGCCATACGAAACGTTCACTGACCAATTTAATTGATGATTTTTTGCTCGGGTGTGCCAAATTGTGTATTGAATTGAATGCGTGTTGTCTGAGCTGCTTCGGTATGTACGGGCGTACTCGATTTGTTAAAACATCACAGTAAATTGCATTGCTTGAGTTCTGTAGGTTGACTAGTTTCAGCTGCAACGATGTGTTTAAGTTTTTTGAAAGCAATCCTTTGAGTTCATCGTCGTCTTTTTGTTGCTGCGCCAATTTCTCAATATCAACGGCACCGTCGGTTTGAATTGCTTCGATGCGTGAAAGGAAATCAGCAATGATATTTTTATTACCGGGTACGTGAATTCACTAATGAAAATGAGCTGTCGAGCTTGACGAGGTGAAGCTTTTTCTGGTTTTTGCTGGAACGCGAATGTGATCGGCTTATGATCAGTTAAAATCGTACAATTTCTTCCTTCGATCAAATGCCGAGAAAATTTGACTGATTGGTATATAGCTAACAGTTCTCTGTCATAGGTGCTGTACCGTTTCTGTGTATCAGTCATGCGTTTCGAATAAAATCCAAGCGGCTGCATTTCATTGTTGTTCATTTGATGAAGCGCTGCACCGACAGTCAATGATTTCCCACTTGCTTTCCTCAAACGCTTTTTCGGTTTCTTCGGACCAAATTAATTTCGTTTTATCGTTTTTCTTATTGCCTTTTATCATCGCTTGCAGTTTGCCCTGTTTGGTCGCAGCATGTGGTAAAAAACGGCGGTAAAAATTGAGTGATGCGATAAAACTACGAAGTCCGTGTGTTTCTTTCGGTTTTGGACATTTGACGATTGCTTCAACTTTTTCAGTATCCGGTGGAATGCCAGCACTCGAGATTTTGTGTCCCAGAAATGTCACTTCGCTTTGACCGAATACGCATTTGGCGATATTTATTTTCAAGCCGTAGTCACATAAACGTTGAAAGACAATTCTGAGTTGCTGTCGATGTTGCTCAATGTTCTCGGACGCAATGCAGATGTCATCAATGTGGACGATGACAAATTTCAAGTCGCGGAACACTTCATTCATAAATCACTGAAATGTCTGCGCTGCATTGCATAGGCCGAAAGTCATGACGTTGAATTCAAAAAGACCAAATGGTGTAATAATTGCGGTTTTGAGTCGATCTTCAGGTGCAATTGGTATTTGATTGTATGCCTTTTCCAAGTCGATAGTTGAAAAAATCTTTTTTCCATGCAGCAATTGCGTGCAGTCTTAAATATGCGGTATACGGTACCGGTCAGGCACCGTGATTGCGTTCAATATACGATAATCGCCACCTGGCCTTCACTGGTTGTTTTTCTTGCGAACCATATGAAGTGGAGTCGCCGAATTGCTTTTGCTGTGTTGACATATACCGAGTTTTAGCATGTACTCGAATTCCTTTTTGGCAATTTCGACCATTTCAAGATTCAAACGTCTTGCTTTGGCGAAAACTGGCTGTCCTTTTGTTATAATTTGATGTTCAACGGCTGTTTTTTTTGAAATTAGTTGATTTATTGTATTTGGTAATGTCAAATCCTTGAGCTCGTCAAGCAGATCGATCTTTGAATCGTAAATCAGATGTGATTGTACTTATGCGTTCGTATTCGATGAATTTTGCTTCGCCAATGACTTTACAATTCGTTGTGTTGTCAAGCAATTTTTTGCTTCGAATGTCGTCGAGAAGTCCATATTCATTAAGAAAATCGGCTCCAATTATTGGTCGTGTCACGTCGGCGATGAGGAATTCCCAAATAAAGTTTCGGCGAAGACCGAGGTCGACCGTTGCGATTTTCTTGCCATATGTTCGTATTGGCGAGCCATTTGCTGCGTAGAGACAATAAGTATCCGGTGATTGAAGTTTATTTTTGAAAGATGCCGGTAAAATTGAAAAATCTGCTCCGGTGTCGATGAGATATTTTATTTTTGTTTTATGATCTATTACGAATAGGCGGCGTTGCGATTGATGTGCCACTTCATGCGCCGCTAACAATGAAGCGGTATCTAGTTTTCCGTATTGAGTTTTTTGAACTGGCAAGGATCGTTGCACTTTTTTGCCTGTTTGCCAAAACGGTAATGGTAGAAACAGAACGGAAACTTGTTGCGCGACTTAGAACGGCTGCGATTGCGCTGCTTCCTGTCGCCACTGTCGTTAGATTTACTTTTGTCGCGACCACGAGGACCGGCTTTGAGCTAGGCAATTCCCTTTCGAAGCGCAGCGATTTGATCGTTCATCGCGTTTGAAAAACTTTGAATTTCGAGCATTTTATCGTCCTGCCTAGCCCACTGTGCAGAATCGCCATCAGCGACTGAAATCACCACACGCACCGTTTCAGGCAAACGCTCGAGCCACAATTGCTTCATTGCGTCGTCGCTCATTTTATCACCAGCGAGATCTTTCATTTTTTTCAGCAGTTGGGATGGTTTGTCGTCGCCAAGCTCAATTTCTTTTATTAATTTTCGCAGCTTCTTTTGATCGGAATCGGTGCATTCTTCGATGAGTTTTTTCTTAATCATCTCATATTTTTCACTTTGCGGGGGGTTGCGAACGATATCCGAAACCAATTGGAGAAATTTCGGATCGAGCGATGAAACGACTTCATCGTATTTTGTTTGATCCATTTTAATTCCTTACTTACGAAATTGCGCTTCCATTTGCAAGAAATACAAATCCGGTTGCTCCTTGAAAAACTGCGGTGGTTTTACGCCGACACGATAAATTTCTCAATCCGTATTTTCAGTCGTCGAATTGATTTGAATTTGTTGTTGCCGCTTTTGTTGCTGCTGTAGATTTGCAACATTTGATCCATTGTCGTCTTCGTTGAGCATGTTGCTTGATTAAAAATGTTTCTGAAAACTCAATGATACGATCGATAACACCAAACAACGACGAAGACACAAAATATTTACATGCGCGACCGAAAAAAAAATGACAATGCGAAAAAGTGCACAATTGAAATTATTTTTGCGTTAATTGTCGGGGTCACGGGGGCGCGAGTGTCCTACTCGAAATAAAAATATGATTTTTGTTGTTATTTTAATATTTTTATTTCGAAAACTAAAAATGACAATTTTTAGAAAATGAAAACTTTTTAGTTATTCCGTTGTTCAAAGAACACTACTTTTTTAAAGTTTTTTATAAATATCTATAGTATGGCGCTGTGCGCTTGCTGAATGAAAAAATGTAAATATTAAATTAAGTAGCGAAAATAATTTTTATTACTTTAACTTTGTGTGCCCACAAGGTAAACTCAATACACTCTCAGATTTCACCAGAGTACGAGTATGAAAATCTGTCCGTCTGAACGCCGTACTCTGTACGTGTTTCAGCGACATTCAAAGACCTATATCTCTTGAAACCCTTTTAGAACGAACATTTATTTTTATGTGGATTGAAGATGTTAGTAGGGGAATTTTTTTCCCTAAATTTTGGGGTGTGTGTGTGAAAGGGGAATGCGGGGAGGGAGTTAAGCTCGAAAACTGCGATTGTTATTATCTGCACTATGAACACAGATAGAAAGCTAAAACTTGATATTCTGTTATTGTAAACTTGACATTCAGTTTATGGGCAAAAGAAGAAAATTTAATAATTTTATTTCTTGAGGGGCACAAAAATGGGGTGCTAAAAATCAATTGATGGCTGATTGTTCTTTAAATATTTATATCTTCAAAACTACTGAAGATAATAAGTTCATATTTTATAGCCAATTAGGTGGCACATAGGCCAACTATAATAAATTTATAGGAAAGCCAATACTGAAAAGGGTAGGGTCATAGGGGTGCAATGAGATGCACTTAATAATTAATATTTCCATTATTCCTTAAAATATATAATTGAAACTTGGAACAAATATTAAGCTATACTAGCAATGTATTAGAAAAATATAAAATTAGGACAAATAGTAGTGGAAGGAAATGGGAGGTATTTCAAAAATGGCGCAGTTTCCAAAATTTCAAATTGTTGTTTCTCAAAACTCAATTAATATTGGTTCTTAGAAAATTATTGTATAGGATTTAGTAAAATCGTGCAGTTTGTAAGGGAGGTGGTAGAAGGAGGGGCGAGTTCTAAATAACTTTTCCAGAAATAACTATAAATATCATGCTTTGACAAGTTTTAAATTGCAGATCAATAGCATTAGAACTTTTCAGGAAAATCAATTTTGTGAGAGGGGGAAGAAGGAGAGAAGCTAATCGTTAGATTTTATTATGTCTTACTAATTATTCTAAATAAATATTTAGTGAACAATTTCAGCTCAATAAATTTTATACGTGCTGAGTAAATTTGCTTAGAGTATTTCATGAAAAGTGCAGTTTGTATGGGAGGTGGTGGAAGGAAAGGGAGGACTCGAATAATTTTTAAACTGTAAATTGAAATCATCATAAAAGTTATATATTTCAAATTTCAGATCAATATTTCTCTTCTTCTGCAATGACACTGCAGCCCAAATTGGGCCTTGGCCTCCTGACCTTCAGGTTCTTTAAAATTTTTTATTATTTATTGTGGAAGGGTTGTTAGACCTTCGCACTATCCCTCTATCTTCGAATTTTTACCTTTCGTAGATTGAGGTGACCAAGGCATACCCAAGCAAGCAGTTTGCAGGAATTATGCGTCGACCGGGAATTAAACTCACGAGCTTCGTATTGTAGATTAACACATTACCCGCTAGGTTACATCTCAGCTTCTAGATCGACAGTTTTTATGCTTTTCGAACAAGTTCGTTTATTGTCAAATCGCGAAATTGTGTCATTTTGTATGGAAGGGGTAGAAGCGGTAAGCCTAATCGTTTAATTTTTTTGGTCATACTAATAATTCTAAATATATGTTTAGTCAAATTTCAGCTCGAAAAATTTTATACGCACTGAGTAAATTAGTTAAGAGCGGACAGTGGTGGACAGAGGGAGGAATATAAATAATTTTTTTATAATAAATTTAGAACATCATGGAAGTATTATATTCTAAATTTCAGATTAATAGCATTTATACTTTACGGGCCAATCCGTTTATTGTCAAATTTCTGTCATTTAGTATGGGAGGCGGTAGAAGGGCTGGAGCGATTTGGCCCGTTCACAAAATTGACCTTGCTTTTATGTCAAAAACGATGTGAACAAATATCAAACTTTGTAGCTCAACGCGTTTTCAAGCTGGACAGGGCACGGACGGACGGACGGATATCAGGTTTTTGGAGGTTTTCTGTTTTATTAATTTTTTTCTCTCAGCCTTATTTCTTAGCTTAAGAAACTTTAGAGCAAACTTTTATTACTTTCAGATTTCATTTAGAGTATAAAATGCATCGAATTTCATCGAATTTACTTTGTCTATAAACTAATATTTCATACAGAGAATTTTGAACGTAATTGAAGCTATCAATTAATTAACTTATTAACATACACTCCACCATGCAAATCAAAAGCATAAATAAATAAATAATTGAAATATTGATTATATGCTCTGGTGCTTGTGATCGTAATCGCATTTAAATAATAAATAATTGACTAGCTCTGCCCTGGAACTATTATACAATAAGTGTTCTCTATCTACCCTAACCTGCACATTGGAATTCCACGCATCGTCATTTAGTCTCAAGGATAGTAAAGTTGCGCCCGACCTGTTCGAAATTTTCTTTTACCGGTTTTGTATGAAGTCCTTGTCTGCAGGCATATCGATGTCGCAGAGTCTCTTAGTTCTGTTGTTTGTATCCGTCCTTTGTTATTGCCACTCATTGAATGTTTAATCACCGATCCCAAAAACCTTTCCAGCAAGATCTTTTTCATGGACTTGTTTTTGTATTTAATACACTTTGTAGATTTTAGTTCATTTACACATTCCACCATTGTGGCCTGTCATGAGATTTTCAATTCTTTTGAAATTCAAATATTTCGCGCCCCTTGTCTTTCCACTTGTGTCCGTTGTGAATCAAAGGCGCAGAAAACAATATGCAAATCGGCACGGTTCGTACACAACCGCAACGATGATGCGCAAAAAAAAACAAAAAAAAAAAAATGGTCTTATCTAAAACAACTGGATCCAACGATGAAGCAATTAAATGACATCAAGTGCAACAGTGTCGCACTGAGCCCTTTCGGAGGACGAGCAAATTATCGTAGCACTACAGAAATAAATTAATTCCAAGTACTTCGATGGTAATTTCCTCAACTTTGGCACGACCACCATTCACCATGTCATTATACAAGAGCAGTGTGTAGGGTATTTTTTAGAGACGCAGAACTTTAAGTTAAAACAAAACACAGAAAAATGTTTTTAATATCCATGAAATTAACTTTATGTGAAAGATAATTTTATTCAAACATTAATGAATATGATTTGAGGCATATGGCCACCACGACTGGCGCCTACATGGCGTAATCTGGAAGCACGATTTTCAGACAACACTTTGTTCAGTGATGAAGAACACTTTTGGCTAAATAGCTATGTCAATAATCAGATTTGCCGCATTTGGAGCAACAAGCCATCATCGAAACACCATTACATCCAGAAAAAGTCTCCGTTTGGTGCGCTTTATGGGCCAGTGGATTTCATTGATTCCATTGGTCCATTTGTCTTCAAAGATGATGATGGTTAGTACGTTACAGTCGACTGTGGGTGGTACAGAGACATGATTACTAACTTTTTCGTGCCTCAATTGGAAGACATTAATATCGCAGACATATGGTTTTAATAGGACGGCGCCACATGTCATACAGTGTGCGATACAATTAATTTACTGAAAGAATCATTTTGTTATCGATTAATTTCACGCAATAGATTTGTTATCTGGCTACTTCGTTCATGCAATTTGACGCCATTCGATTTTTTCCTCTGAAGATATGTAAAGTCCCATGTCTACGCCGATAGGCGAGAAACAATTGAACACTTGGAAGCCAACATTCGACGCGTCATTGCTGAAATACAGCCTGATTTACTGCGGAGAGTGTGTGAAAATTGGACTTCCAGATTACGTCACGTACGCGTCAGCTGCAGCGGCCATATGATCGAAATCGTATTCAAACATTAATGCTATAATATTTTCTTTCAAATAATATCTCTGCCTCTAAAAGAGACCTTAAAAAATGATGCAGAGCTATATTAATATTCTCGATGGAATCTGAGAGTATTATAAGTTTGCTCTAAAAAATCATACTCGCAGAGAGGCGCTAGGGGTATAGAAATATTTTTTGTTGCTCCAAAATTTCAAAACCGGACGACCGTCCGTTCGTTGAGCTAGAAACTTGAAATTTTCTACATGTCGTTTTTGACCAAAAAGTAAGGTCAAGTTCGTGAAAGGGCCAAATCGCTTCGCCCGTTCTACTCCCTCCCATACAAAATGACTCATTTTCAATCATTTAAATTCAAATTGTCTTGGAAACTATAAAAGCTAACAATTTGAAATTCAGGAAATATTATTGTTATGATAAATGTGATGTATGGCTCAAAAATACATTGAATCCTCCCGCTCCTTCCACCACCTCCCATACAAACTGCACTTTTTAATTAATATGTACTACAAACTAATTTCCTCAGTACGTTGAACATTTGGCGAGCTCAAATTTTGTACTAAATACTTAATTAGCATTAATATTAAGACCTGAAAAAAATAATAATAATAATAACTGATTAGCATCACTCCTTCCACCCCCTCTCGTAAAATATGACTCAATTTTTCAATTTCACAAAAAATCGATTATCTTGAAAACCATGAACGTTACTTTCAAGTTATTTTTTTATGATTACAAAAAATTCTATTTCATCGAGAGTATCGTACAGTTGCGCTTTAAGTGCAATCGTAGTCCTGTTATGTTTCAATTTGCATTTACATTGCGATGTTCTCGGAGAAAAAATCACTGAAAGAAACCAAAATGTTCAAAATAGAATTTCATTCATAAATCATTCAAAACCTTCGCTTTACTAGAGACTCATTTATTCGAGAATAACAAAGCTACGTTACTAACTGAAGCTAAAAGAAGCAAAATTGTTCAAAATCCTATAAATTCATTATCGCAAGTATTCGATCAGCCAACTATGTAGATTGTAGTTCTACGTCACTGTTCGCTTTGAACTTAGCCTCCCCTTTGAACTGAAATCGACTTCGCTTGGATGCGAGTTTTTATCTAGGGTGAATTTTTTTCCTATATGGAGTGAAATATCTTTATACTTTAACTTATCTCGGCTTGCCCATACATATGTACATTATACATTACGATGCATTATACCTCCCTCACACTGAATTCTCCCCATCTTGTTTCCCACACTTACATGTTGTCACTTTTTCTTTCTCCTTGATTACTATTGCCATTACAATTATATTTTACGTATTGTTTTCTAGTCTGGAAACCTCTAGATTCAATGGCACTGCCAGAATTCCTTCAGTCTCCGCAAAATCCTTTTAAATTTATAGCCATTTTTATTACTATTATATTTCAATCATTTTTCAATCCAAAATCATTTTTTCACCAACTAACGATTACCCCTTTAAACGGTTGAAATCAAACCCAAACTTTCGAAAATTCTTCATTTTAACATTATAGCTTCCTACCTCTTTATTACTAACCTACATACTTGAAATTCTTTCAATCGATAGGCTAATGTAATATTCATAAAATTACATATTTATGACCAGTGTAGGTCCTATGCCAAATGTTTGATTCCGTACATAAAATGCCCGATATTATTATTATGCTGTGCTATGCATTGTACGATTTATGCTCGTTACGATACAGAGGGTTTATCGCAACCTTGAAATCAATCAAACCAAATTTTGATTAAGGTCAGACAACTGATGAGATATTTCATTTCGGAAAATAAGGCTTTGATGAAAAGCCGATACTTACGAGTATAAATAAGTATGGTCAAAGTTAATGCCAATCAATTTGAAATAGGATTTTCAACGTAAATAGCGGTTGATTTTCTTCGAAAATTTAAATTTAAGGGAATATTGAGAGGTAGCGAAATTTAAAAGTGGTGGAGATGGGAAGGTCATTAGATGGCAATGAAACCTAAAAAGAGTTACTGCCGAGACCCGCTTAAATAGCTCACAGTATTGAGATATTTTATCAAAATTGCTCTTTGTTAGTTCTTAGATTAGCTAAAGGCTTCTTACATTTAATAAAAATTTACTGGGTCGAATATTAAATTCACTTTGTTCTTAAATATTAAAATTTTCAAATCTATTAGGTACTAGTGATCACCCGCGACTTTTTCCGCGTCAAAAAATAAATAAACAGAGAAAATGTAGTTATTAATACATTATATACACAATGCAACTGTTGGAATCAGAACCTTAAATTATTAAAAATGAAACCATGATACTCGTATCTGTATGGGGCAGCCCCGTACTCACGGGGGCGATTTGTGATTGAAGAGTTAAGGAAATGTAGATAATTGTAACTTGTGTAATTTCTTGTTGCAGATGAAATGACGACTTTGCTAGTGAAATTCCAAGCAACTTTAACACTTATAAAACTTAATTTTATTAATCAAAATAGGTACCAGCAGATTTGCATTTATGCCAGTTTCGTAGAAGTCCGACTTTCTAGACTCAAGAAATTCCTCGAAGGCATTTTTTATGGCTGCTGATGAATGATCCAGATGTTTAAAAAAGTGGTAATCGGTTGGCGAGAGGTCTGGTGAATATGGTGGATGAGGAAGAGACTCATACTGCAACTCGTTTAATTTTTTGACCAATATTCTTGACACATGAAGCCATTTTTTGCTCAGTAAGCTCATGCGGAACACACTTATCAAGTTTTTTGACTTTTCCAAGCTGTTTCAAGTGCCGGGAAACTGTCGAATAGCGTACGCCCAGTTTCTCTGCAATGTGCCTTACAGTTTGGCGTGAGTCAGACTCTACTAGTAAGCGCAACTCGTCGTTGTCTATTGATGGTCCTGTCTGACCACGTGACTCACTTTGAAGGGTCATATCTCCTGATCGGAATTTTTCAAACCATCGCTGTGTGGTTCGTTCGCTTACTGCGTCAGCTTCAAATGCCCTGTTGATGCTTTTGATTGTCTCCCTTACGTTGTGGCCAAGTTTGAACTCGTAAAGAAAATTACATGTTTTTTTTTTTTAGTTTTTCAGTTTTTCTTTCCGATCTCAATGAAGTTCAAGACTGAAATGATTCCATGACCATATGTAGGAGTATTTATACTTTAATATTTATTACTACCGGAGCCACCTGGCAGCAGTTTGAGACATGAAAATCGCAACTGACTTCACTTCATCGCGAAAGTCTCCATTTAATCTGCAACAATCTAATGAAAATATGAAATAAATATTAAAAATAATGAAATATTATACGATGTAGATGAAATAGAAATTCTGGATGATGGGCTTATCACCTGTGATCTTAAGACCTAACTGATACAAGAAACGGATACAGCGCCTCGGATACGGACTGATTCTACGGTAACGACTTTTGGCATTCGAAAACGGACTATGATTGGCTTCTGGAGCGTTCGAACATTGAATGACGGGGGAACAGCTGGAGTTACTCGGTCTTTGCACCGCCAACCAATGATCGACCGTGAAATGGAGCACTATAACATCCAAATCTTGGGCTTGAGCGAGGTCAGGTGGACAGGATCAGGAGAAGAACGAACCCTTAGTGGAAACACTACTCTGTACATTGGCCCTGAAAGTGAAGCCAAAAATGGCGTGCGTTCGTCCTTATACCGAGAGCGAGAAACAGTCTCATTAGCTGGAAACCAATTTCGGATAGGATTATCGTCGTCAGGCTCAGGACCAGTGTCAGAAACGTCACAATTCTGCAGTGCTCCGCACCAACTAATACCGCAACATCTGGTGACAAAGAGGATTTTATAGCCAACTGAGTGCCACCTTCGAACGTGTTCGAAGAGGTGATATTATTATCATCTTAGGAGATATGAACACCCAGGTTGGATCAGACAAGACTGGACTAGAACACTTCATGAGGCATGGTGACCTTTGGGTCGACGCGTTACGGCGTTGGATTAAGAGACCCGAAAACGGCAAATTATTTGTGGAGTTTTGTAGTACTCGGAAATGGTCATCGGAGGAACCCTTTTTCCACACAAAAGTCATCATAAAACATCTTGGGTTTCCCCTGATGGTGTTACTCAGAACCAGATCGACCATTTGGCTATAAGTCGCCGATGGACAAGATGTCTCCTCGATGTGCGAGCGAAACGTGGAGCTGACGTGGGAGCGATCACCACTTGATGGTTGCGTGCCTGAGACTTTGTACAGCAGCTATTCGACGACCATAAATTCTTCAAATGAAGCGCAAGCTTAATGTGGATAAAATCAGAGATCCCAACAAAAACGCGAATACACCACTTTTCTACGCGAAAAGTCATCCACATTGGGAGAATATGAAATGCGCACACTGGACGCCAATTGGGAGACAACCAGAAACACTTTTCTTACTAGTGCTGAAGAATCAGTGGGATATGTGCAAAGTGGTGGGAAACCCTGGATGTCGCAAGACACATGGGACAAGGTTGGCAATCGGAAAAAAGCAAAATTGGCAATCATCTCTCAACCCGATGTCAACCAACGAACGCCCGACCTGAGGCAGAACTACCGCGATGCTCATATACACCATAAAAAGGCTGTTAGACGCGACAAGAGAAAGGCCATTGAAGATCTGGCAAACAAGGCAGAATCTGCGGGATATGGGTTCACTATTCAAAATCACGAAACAGTTGACAAACAGGAAATGCACCGCCAACCACCTGGTGAGAGATGTCAACGGAACTCTCCTTAATATGAGTGAACACCAGTTGCGACGATGGAAGGAATACTTCTCTGATATTTTAAACATCTTGTCAGATGAAGATATTCCGGAAACAGAACAACTTCCAAACACCCAACCGCAACAATCCTCTGTTAGGGACGATCCCCCAGATAAGGAAGAGATAGTTTCCGCCATTCGGTCAATGGCGGGAAGGAAAGCTCCAGGTATAGACGGACTACCAATCGAACTCTTCAAAGCGGACCCGGAAATAACAGCCGATATACTCCTCCCACTCTTCACTAAGGTGTGGAATGATGGAAGATATCCGACTGAATGGAAGGAGGGCGTCATTGTGAAAATTCCGAAGAAGGGCGACCTTCGGGATTGTGGCAATTGGCGTGGTATATGTCTACTTACTGCCGTATCAAAAATTATGGCTAAGGTAATTCTCAATAGGATTAGTGATGTCGTCGAGAGCACTCTCGAAGTTTATCAGGCTGGATTCTGTAAAGGGTCGTCTTGTACCGACCACACAAATACCCTACGGATAATATTAGAGCAGTCAGCCGAAATGGGTTCGCCACTACGTCTCATGTTTGTGGACTTTGAGAAGCTTTCGACAGCGTTAAGCGAGATTACATATGGAATGCTTTGCGTAGGAAAGGTATTCCAAATATGGTCATAACTATGATTAAAGAATCCTACGAAGATGCAAGGTGTCACGTCTTGCATAGAGGAGAGCTGTCCGAGAGCTTTCCTGTGCGAACGGGTGTCAGACAAGGCTGCATATTATCACCAGCCCTGTTTCTGGTGGTAATAAATGACATCTTGAAAGCTGCACTGGAAGGTGGGGAATGTAAAGGTCTTCAATGGAGACTATTTAACATCTTAAGTCACCTTGATTATGCTGATGACGTGTGTTTGCTTGCACATACCCGTTCGGACTTAGAGTCAAATGTTCGCTCGTTGCATTCTAAATGCAAAGAGGCGGGACTGAAAATAAATGTGCGTAAAACCAAGTACATGCACATGGGTTCGAACGCAAGCACACCGATTTTTCTTAATGGACAGGATGTGGAAGAGGTGCAAGATTTTTGCTATCTCGGAAGCATTGTCAGCATGGACGGCGGAGCCGAAAAGGATGTTGAGGCTCGGCTAAATAAAGCTCGACAGGCCTTCGGTATCCTTTTCCCTTTCTGGAGGTTAAGAGAGATCTCCCTTCGCACGAAGCTGCGAGTTTTTGACGCATGCGTCAAATCCGTGTTGTTATATGGTTGTACTACGTGGAAAGTAACCGTTCGACTTACCAAGAAACTACAGACTTTCGTAAACCAATGCCTCCGACGCATTTTAGGAATATTCTGGCCAGAAGTGATCTCCAACGACGAACTTTGGAGTACAACTCGCCAGACTAAAATAGGTATTGAGATTCAACGGCGAAAGTGGCAGTGGATCGGTCATACTTTGAGGAAACCAGAGCAAAACATCGCAAAACAGGCTCTGGATTATAACCCTCAAGGAAGACGTCGGGTTGGTCGACCATGTAACACATGGAAGCGAGCAGTTGAGCAGGAGGCCAGAGGAATAAACAAGTCCTGGCAACAGCTTAAAGCCGATGCGCAGGATCGCGCCTTGTGGAAGAGAGTTGTTTCTGTCCTATGCCCCTATAGGGGGTCTTAACAGGAATTTGATTGATACTCCTCCCACTCTTTACTGAGGTGTGGAATGAAGGAAGATATCCGAGTGAATAGTCATTGTGAAAATTCCGAAGAAGGGCGACCTTCGGGATTGTGGCAATAGGCGTGGTATATGTCTACTTACTGCCGTATTAAAAATTATGGCTAAGGTAATTCTCAATATGATTAGTGATGTCGTCGAGAGCACTCTCGAAGATTATCAGGCTAGATTCCGTAAAGGTTCGTCTCGTACCGACCACACAAATACCCTGCGGATAATATTAGAGCAGTCAGCCGAAATGGGTTCGCCACTACATCTCTTGTTTGTGGACTTCGAGTAGGCTTTCGACAGCGTTAAGCGAGATTACATATGGAATGCTTTGCGTAGGAGAGGTTTTCCAGATAAGGTCATAGCTATGATTAAAGAATCCTACAAAGATGCAAGGTGTCGCGTCTTGCATAGAGGAGAGCTGTCCGAGAGCTTCCCTGTGCGAATAGGTTTCAGACAAAGCTGGATATTATCACCTGCCCTGCTTTTGGTGGTAATAAGTGACATCTTAAAAGCTGCACTGGAAGGTGGGGAAGGGAAAGGTCTTCAATGGAGACTATTTAACATCTTAAGTCACCTTGATTATGCTGATGACGTGTGTTTGCTTGCACATAACTGTTCGGACTTAGAGTCAAATGTTCGCTCGTTGCATTCTAAATGCAAAGAGGCGGGATTGAAAATAAATGTGCGTAAAACCAAGTACATGCACGTGGGTTTGAACGCAAGCACACCGATTGTTCTTAACGGACAGGATGTGGAAGAGGTGCAAGATTTTTGCTATCTCGGAAGCATTGTCAGTATGGACGGATGAGCCGAAAAGGATGTTGAGGCGCGGCTAAATAAAGCTCGTCAGTCCTTCTGTATGCTTTTCCCTTTCTGGAGGTTAGGAGAGATTTCCCTTCGTACCAAGCTGCGAGTTTTTGACGCATGCGTCAAATCCGTGATGCTATATGGTTGTACTACGTAGAAAGTGACCGTTCGACTTAACAAGAAGCTAAAAACTTTCGTGAACCAATGCTTTCGACGCATTTTAGGGCTATTCTTGCCAAAAGTGATCTCCAACGACGAACTTAGGAGTACAACTAGACAAACTGAAATAGGTATTGAGATTCATAGGCGGCAGTGGCAGTGGATCGGTCACACTTTGAGGAAACCAGAGCGAAACATCGCCAAACAGGTTCTGGAACGCGTCGGGTTAGTCGAACATGTAGCACATGGAAGCGAGTAGTTGAGCAGGAGACCAAAGAAATAAACAAGTTCTGGCAACAGCTTAAGGCCGATGCTCAGGATCGCGCCTTGTAGAAGAGAGTTGTTTCTGTCCTATGCCCCTATAGGGGGTCTTAACAGGAATTTGATTGATTGGATTGATTGAAGAAATTTTAGATTGGGAGTGGTAGAAGAGGTGACAACATTGCACTAATTTGCTTCGCATCGTGCTAGAATAGCTGTAGAAATATTTTGTATCAAACTTAAGCTTCAAAAATTGAATAGGTTCTGAGAAAATTACTGTATTGGATTTAGTGATATTGTACAGTGTTAATGGAAGTTTGTGTGGTAGACGGAGTGGAGGGTTTTTAGTAATTTGTTGAGAAATAACTATAATTAATTGGTATATTTTAAATTGCAGATCAGTAACATTTGTACATTTCAAGATCATTTTTGAAAAGCTGGGAAATAGAGTCACATGGTATGAGAAGAAGGTGAGAAACTAATCAGTTTATTTTTCCTAGAGATATTAATAATGCTCCTAATGAAGGATTTAATACGAAGTTTAAGTTCAAGTTTATTTAATTTCCATAAAATTATTCTTATAACTAGTTATGATTACATGTTTTTTTTTAATAATTCCGTACTTAAAAGTAAGCCCGTTGGAACTGTGAAATAATTTAACGTAAAGTTTTTTTTTTTTTTCTATTGAGATCTTACTTAGTATAATATATATAATGCTATGTAATTAAGAATCCTAAATTATTCGCATTGGCAACGTATGCGATAATTCAATGTAGTTCAGCTTAAACCTATTGCACAATCCCAGCTTAGAAAAAAAAATACAATAAAAATAAAAGGGAAGAAATAAATTTATCCTTACATATCCATTTACATAATGGCTGAAGGCCAAGATATAATAATAGTAATTTAGACAATGTGTTATTTAAATATATATATACTTTTTTTTTATCCTCGATGATGGCTTAAATCTCTGGTAGCGTAGAACTTTATAATGTTTTTCATATTGGCGATTGCACTTGCGAGCTCTACGTTATCTATACATCTATACATAGTAATATAATTGTAGTGTCTGTCTGTTATTTGCTTATAAAGGGCTATAAGTGAGTTTTTTGAGTTATTTTAGCACTAACTAAGCATAAAAACACATTTTTGAAATTTTTGTCTGCCTGTATGTCTGTCTGTCCGACCGCTTTTCACGCACAAACGGCTGAACCGATTGTAATGAAACTTGCACAGTTTGTTAGGTGTCCATCGGAATGAAATCTGCTTTTGGTTTCATTTCACTCCCCTCACGCCTTCTACCCCCTCCCATACAAAGTGAATCATTTTAAAAATATATATTAATCAAATTTTCTTGGAAACCAGAAAAGCTATTAATTTGAAATTTGGAATATACTATTTCTATTATAAATGCAGTCTTTTGGTCTACAAATTGTTTGAGTTTCTTCACTCCTTTCACCACCTCCCATACAAACTACACTTTTTTCACTTTTTCCCATACAATGTGACACAGTTCCACGACTTCACAAGAATTTGATTTTCTTGAAAAGTCTGAATGTTACTGATCTGAAATTTCAAATATATCAATTGCATGATGATTATAGTTGTTTCTCGAAAAATCACCAAAAACCCCCCACTCCTTCTTCCACCTACCATACAAATTGCACAATTTCATTAAATTCAATGCACTAAGTTTCTACTCAATTTTTGAAGCTTCAATTTGGTACAAAACATTTTTATAGCTACTCTAGCATGATGTGAAACAAATTAGTTCAGTGCTGTCACCCCTTCTACCACTCCCCATACAAAATTTCTTAACACCGCAAAAATTTCTATTTCTTCTATACATATTATCGTATGATTGGGCTTTACGCACAATCGTAGTCCTGTTATGTTTTTAAGCTTAATGTTATTTTATTTGTTTTTTTTTTTTTTTTTAAATAACACCAGCTACAATTATTCACATATCCTTAACGCTTTTCAACACGTATATGATCTCGAATCACGGCTTTGATTTGATCACGAGCCTGTCCCATAAGAATGGGAGTATCATGCTTTCATTCTTAATAATTTATGGTTCTGATTCCATCAATATACAAACCATTTTCTTCAAAGAGCCATTAAAGTAAGCAGATTATATATCCCATATAATGTATTACTAACTACACTCTCAAAAATTGCTTATTTTAGCTATTTTTACGCGGACGAAGTCGCGGGCGTTTGCTAGTTTAACAATATAATTGGTGATAAATAGAAGTTATCCACACTTGAAGTATTCGGCTGATCAAATAGTTTTTTTACAATATCATTAGAATGTTCCTTGATTTTATTTATTCTTTTGTTCCATAGTTTGGTTACGTATGTCAACACGAAATATGAGCTCGATGTTGTACGTACTGCGGAAATTGGTTTATAGTGTTTCATGAAAATGTCCAGTGGTAATTTGTATACCAAAGATTACATTTATGATAAAAATAGTATCGCTCCTATAGTTTTCAAGAAAATGTGATTATTATATATTTTTAAAAATGAGCAATTTTTTATGGGATGGAGAAATAAAATCAAACGCAGATTATACCGTAACTAATAAACTGTAAAAGTTTCATTACAATCGGCTTAGCCGTTTTAATATTAAATCCGGCGGGCAGACAGACAGATAAGAAAATTTTAAAAACATTTGTCTCTGCTTAGGTATTGCCAAATAAAGAAAACACTAACTTATTGTCACTTTTAAATAAATAACAAACATATACTACTATTATATTTATATGTATAAATGTGGTATTTTATTATATGATCGGAAACAAAGCAACGAAATATGTAAAACAAGAAGATATATTGTTTGAAAAGTTATTAAGAGGTAAGTAGGTTTACAAAAAGTAATTTCAAAGTATCAACATTTTTTTTCCACGTCCACTCTGGTCGAGGTGTTTGGAAGAAGAGAGATAACTCGGAAATAATGAAAATGCATGTTATCATGGCGCCAACCTTTTGAAATGAATCTTAGGGCGCGTTTAATTCCTACATTGATACCTACTTGAATATTGGTTCCCGAAATTTGATATAATTTTTCAAAATCTTTAACATATTTTCATTAATTCGACTTAAAATTCAATATCACTTTCCCGAATTAATTTTCGACAAGTTCAATTTTCTCAATTTCAGTGCCTTACAGAATTTTGAGCTGTAATTAAATCCTAAAGTTAATATATAGCCTAGCCAGCCTGATTAAGTTAACCTAAAACATTAAAATCCAATTAATAAATTAGATATTCATAACATAAACTAATTTATTACAAAAGGACGATACCTTTTTTATGTATATCTATATCTTTTCAGAAATGCTTGCTATTTTTTTTATTACCGAAAATCATCGAAGAAAACTAACAAACTTGAAAATTTTCGAATATAAAATTCATCCAACCATCGTGAAATGCTCTTCTCAGTAATGAATTAAAATTCAGAGTTTGTTAAATTGCTTAATCGAACTTTTAATTAAATTCTCTTAGTTTCTCACTCGAACGTAAAATGAAACTTCTTCTAAATATTCTTCCCTTAAGATAATATTTGCTACTGGAATATATAAGGTTTAAATTGAAAGAAAATCTATCTATTAACTACCTATAGATATTCCATATAACATAAACGAGAACGATTCTATACAATTTTATATATGCGAAAATTTTAAGGTAAAAGATGAAGATATAAAGCACACTTACATTTTGTCGAATATTTTATAGGAAATGTTAGAGAGCAATTACTATGTTATTCCTGTATACTGATACGTATCTTCCAAGTTCCAACAATCTTCCCGGAAATATTCGAAAATTTATCGTTTTATGTAAATTAATCGCACAACGTAGCAAATTGAAGAGGATCAAGGTATCGGTTGAAAAGTTTATACAGTTAAAGATGAGCTTGATGTAAAAACAAATGTATGAATATCTTTTACGAAACAAATATTTCGAAATAATTTTAGTAAATTCATGTAATACATAATATTTTGGTTGTTAGCTTTATCAGTCAAAACTTCAATTGATGTTCAAGTTTGAAAATGCATAGATTGTTTTTTGTTTAGTTTAGAATTTAAGGGTGTTACTGACTTAACCGTTTTCCATTGAAAATGAGGTACTATTTTCTCGGGAATTGCTTGTCCGATTTTAATAATTTTTTAAACACTGATAATTTTAGTAAAACTAATGCTACCAATCAGAGAAATCAAACAATATTCAAAACGAATTCATAGATAAGCTGTTTAATTTTCAAATGTTTTTAAGTTTTTTTGATAAAAAAAATGTAAAACCAAATATTTGAAATTTCCTCTGATTTGTGGTTAGCTAGTACCACTACCTATTGATAATAAAAAATCTTATTAATATCTGTTATCATTTTCAAGCAAAATATACCAATGTTTGAAACAAATGTGAAAAAAAAACTTTTAACAGAGTGGCAGTACAATTTACACCGACCTTCTGAACTTTCAATTAATTTTCTGAGTACTTTTACTCAACGAAAGAGGGACAAAAAAAATTGTCCTGGTTAAGTGATTATATTTTCGGAATCACTCATCATAAGAAGTTCACGTTTAAGGAACAATTAGGTGGCACAGTAAGAAATCAACATCATTTGCCTGTTCAGTCCCATTA
Organism: Chorisops tibialis; assembly: GCA_963669355.1. NCBI lineage: Eukaryota > Metazoa > Arthropoda > Insecta > Diptera > Stratiomyidae > Chorisops > Chorisops tibialis. The sequence goes on along the minus strand of OY770263.1, from coordinate 159,812,626 downwards.
TAGGGGCACGGGAGAGAAACAGTTCTCATCTTGCATTTTGAAAATGGTGCACTTTCCGAAATTTCAAACAGTTTTATCTCAAAATTGAATACAGATATTAAATTGCAATCTTGTCACTGTCTAAATATATTATCTATAGTTTCGGTAAAATTTTACTTTATTATTCTAATAATAAAGTATTGTGATCGACAAAAAAAAAAAAATTTGCCACCCTGAAATTTTGTTTTTTCGCGTTTCATGACTAATATATCCATCTGCCATCCGTACCTCGAAATACAAGTCCAATAGTTAAACAAGGCAATCTCGATCTACAACGAGCTACCGGATTATCTTCAAAAATCTTTTATACAAACAAGTTTAAATCTAAATTAAAACAATTCTTGTTATTACAATAATAGGTTCATGCTTATAATCGTTCACTTCGCTGAATACTGCATCTTAAATTTCTTATTTTGTAACGTTATTGAGTTTTATGTTTTCTTTTTCCGCACATAGCTATCATTGAATTTTATTTTATTTGCTTTACTTTCATACCCTTTTTTCTCCACTATTGTCTCATTGTATTAAAACTATTACTTTTTATTTGATAAACTATTTTTTTTTTGATAAAAATGTATATAATTACTATTTTTACGAGCTTAGCTCATGGATTAATCGAAATAAATTTACTTACTTTACTTTATATTAGCCTCAAAATGCCAAAATAAAAAATCAGTCCCGTCGTACGCCGTCCACCGTACGCCATCCGCCGTACGCCGTACATATGGACTCATATCTCCGAGACCGTTAAAGGTAGAATGTTCGTTTTTTGGTGGATTGTTAATTGGGTAAGTGAGCTCTATTTTCTAAATTTTGAGGGGGTTGGGAGGAGGGAGGGAAAGAGTCAAAAACTACACTTGCTAATATCTCAACCACGAATGCGGATAGGAAGTTGAAAATCAGTAGAGATATGCAGAGGGTTTTGTGACAAACTTTAAAAATAATTAAATTTTTTTATCCACTGGCGTCCGAAAAGGGGGGCTAAAAACCAATTGTCGGCCGAATTTGTTCTTCAAATGATTATATATTCGAAATTACTTATTGTAAGAAATTCATATTTTGGGACCATTAGGTGGCACATAGCTCCACCGGAATCAGCTTAGAGAGTCGCTAATTATTGTAAGAAGGAGTGTCAGGGGGTACAAAGAAAAACACTTAAAAATTAATATCAAAACTATCTCTTATGTAATTGAAACTTGAAACATATATTAAGCTGTAATAGAAAAATACGAAAAAAATATAACTTGTTAAGATAATAGTAGTGGGGGAAATAGGGAGCATTTCAAAAATGGCGCACTTTTCAAAATTACAAATCGCTATATCTCAAAATAAAGCACAAATATCAAATCGAAAATATGTCACATTGCAGAGCTATATAGTCGCTAATTTTGGTAAACATTTTAAGTTGGAAGGTGCAAGGGGAGGGAGGTGGTAAGCAAAAATGTCGAACATTTTGATTGAATTTTTAGGGCTCTGGTAAAAGATGTAAGGTTTAAATTTTTCATGTGAATACATATATTTAATATACATAGGAAAATAATATTAACTTGTTCAATAATTGTTATAAACTGACCTCCCCGGTCTAACGTGCACAAGGTGTTTCATGTGCATTGAAAAAAAACACATAAACTGAAAATTTTTGAGTGAAATTTAAAGGTAGAAACTTGAAAATTTGCTAAATGAATTGAAAAAAAATCCCTAAATATATGAAGTATTAACTGGTCGAAAACCTTTACAATTTCTTCCCCCTCCCATACAAAATTGTTTTTTACGACCATTTTCAGGAAATCAATTATCACCTAACTATTAAAAGCTATAAATTTAAAATTTTGCACCAAAACTTTTAAAAAAAGTTGAAACAAAATTGCGTAAAAAGTCTCAAGACTTACTCATCTAACCCCTCCCATACAAAAGTATGATTTTGACCAATTTGTTTAAATCAACTAATAGCCAACAAATTAAAAGCTACCCACTTGGAATTTTGTATAAGCATCTCACAGGAGAAATGAAATAAAACTGCATCACAAGTTTTATGATTCCATTACCTGCTCTACCCTTTCCCATACAAATGTTTGGTTTCGTGAATGTAAAATACAGCAAATTTTATGAAAATTCTCTGCAACTTCGTCTATGAAACACATTCTATACAGAGAATATTGGACGTGATTCATGCAATCAATTAAAAAGCTATTAACATAAACCCACCCTTACTATTACCCCTCCTCCTCCTCCTCCTCCTCTCATTAAAACCCAAACTTGCAGAAACGAATGAAATATTGTTATATTGACAACAGTCCTGCCCAAGAAGTCACTTTCACTTAGTCTTCCCTAACCACTCTAACCTGCATATTGACTTTCCACTCATCCGCAACTCGTCCTAAGAATAATAAAGTTTCGGCCGACTTATTAGCAGTTTATTTATACTCTAGATGAAATCTGAGAGTACTATAAATTTGCTCTAAAGTTTAAAGAAATAAGGCTCGGAGAAAAAATTAATAACACAGAAGTTAATTATATCAGTCCAAAATCTCAAAATCAGATGTCCGTCCGTCTGCACGCTCTAGATCTTGAGAACGTATTGAACTAGAATGTTCGAATTTGATATACGAGTACGTCGTTTTCACGAAAAAGTAAGGTCAAGATCGTGAACGGGTCAAATTGCTCTACCAATTCTACTCCCTTCCATACAAAATGACTCATTTTCACTAATTTACATACCTTCATCAAATTTTCTTGGAAATATGAGCTCACAATTCAAAACTTGAAATATATAACCCTGACCGACAAAAAAAATTTCTGTTTGCTGCAGGATAGACAGTAACCTTTTTATGGTACTTTGGGGACTGATTTCAGAAACAACCATCATTTTGCTCAATCGACTCTAGTTTTTGATAAGTAAGTATTCAATTTATTATATTTTTTTATGCACTAGGACCAATAATCATTTCTAATATAACTGGTGGTAATAATAATAATAATATTCGTTTATTCATCAACTGCCTGATTACTACAAATAATACAAAAAAATTAATAAAACTTAACTATAAAACAATAGGAATTAAAAAAATATCAAATAAGAAGTCAATAAATAAAATAAAAATAAAAATAAAATAACAAAATACAATAGATAACAATCAATAACAAGGAAAAAATAAATAAAATATGATATAAAAACTAAAATAAGAAACAAAAATAATAAAGGAACAACAAGATAAGATAACAAACAATAAATGGAAAACTATAAAATAAATAGTGACAATAAAATTTAATTTAACTTCAAGAGAGCTGATTTTTTACCTGGTTAGGGGTTATGTAAAAATCCAACTGTGAGAAGTGTTGATTGAAAAGTCTGAGCATAGATGAAATAGGTTCATGAAATCCATAATTGGTGCGATGCTGTGGTACTCTACAAAATTCATTATATCTCAGGGCACGATTCGGGACATTGAAATTAATTGAAGACAACAATTGGTCAGAGTCGATAACTCCAGTTATAACTTTGAAAGCAAAAACCACTCTTGCGTGCACACGTCTGTTCTCCAAGGAGTCCAACGAAAGAAGATTCAAACGATCAACATAAGATGGAAGTCTAAGCGGATCTGACCACGGAAGACCACGAAGGGCAAATCTTAAGAAATTACGCTGCACAGATTCGATTCTAGCTATGTGAACAGAATAAAATGGAGACCAGACAGGGCTCGCATACTCCAGAATAGAACGGATAAAGGCACTGTATAAAATTTTAGTAACAAATGTATCATTGAACTCCTTGGATCTTCTTTTGACAAAACCAAGCACAGCGCTAGCTTTACTGGCAATATGATCAACGTGGTCGTTGAATGTGTAAATAATACCCCCAAATCCCGTACTTTATAGAACGAAGTAGAGCGGTCCCATCTACAACATAGTCAAAAAGAATTGGTGTTTTTATTCTAAAAAACGAGACAGTAGTGCACTTACTAATATTAAGAGGTAAGTTGTTAAGCACACACCAGTTATAAAAACTCGTAAGGTCACTCTGCAAAGATAAGCAATTATTGTAGTTAGATATAGTTTTATATATCTTTGCGTCGTCAGCATAGAGAAAAATGTTCGAGTCAACAATAAATGCACTCACGTCATTAATAAACAACAAAAATAGCAGTGGTCCAAGATGACTACCTTGAGGAACACCGGAAATGTTGTAAATCTCAGAAGATAAGGCACCACGAAATTGCACTTTTTGAACACGATTAGTAAGATATGACTTAATCCACGAAACAAAGCCCATAGGAAAACCAAGCCAGTTAAGCTTGTGCACAAGAATAAGGTGATCAATTTTATCGAATGCCTTACTAAAGTCTGTATAAATGCAGTCAACCTGCTGCCTATTCTCGAGTGCAGAAAGACAGAAGTTAGAAAATTGCATTAAATTGGTAACGGTAGATCTGCCTTTCACAAAGCCATGCTGAAACGATCCCAATATCGACTTAGAATGGAAATACAAAACATCACAAACAATTGACTCAAACAGTTTAGCAACACAAGGAAGAATGGCAATTGGCCTGTAATTGCTTACAACATCGCGCTTGCCAGATTTATGTAAAGGTGTTATAGTAGAGAATTTCCATAATAAGGGAAAAACACCGGATCGAAGGGATAAATTAAATAGGTAGCCGAGAATAGGTAAAAGAGTTAAATTACACCTCTTAATTACAGACGCAGAAATACCATCTGGCCCGCAAGAGAAATCGGCAATGTCCCCAATGTATTTTAAAATGGTTGCATCATCAATAAAGAGATCTTTTAGCACTAAGGAAGTAGAAGGGAACTTTGCCAAGTACTGAAAATCATTAAAGCCAGTTCTGAAGCACTATTGGCAAAAGCAGTGCGAAAGTGGTTACCAAATAAATTACTGATCACAATAGGACTAGTGCTTACCGTATCATTCAGAGACATACTAGTTGGATAGCCGTCAGAGTTTCTTTTTGAATTGACATACTTCTAAAACTGTTTAGGTTTGTCTATTAATGATAATTTAACATTCTGCAGATATTGAGAATAAGCAGCACGTAATTGGGAATTGAAGGAGTCCCTTAGGTTGCAGTACAGCAAAAGGTCTGAGTCGTTTCTTGAGTGACAATACGCTTTCCAAGCTTTCGATTTCAGATTTTTTTGATGAAGTAAGCAATCGCCAGGGAAACCTCTTGGAAGGGTTCGAACGGGAGATAGGTATGCAACGCATGAAACACCCATATAAAATGGAATAAAAATTTCAAGTCGCCATGTTAACATCAGGCTCATCAAGTACAGACGACCAGTCACAGCTAGATATGTCAGAGTTTAAGGCATCAAAATCAGCTTTAGTGAAGTTAAAATAAGTGTTAACAATACATTTAGAATCTGTAAAATTTGAATAAAATTTAAAATCAATTTGAAGAGCTAAATGAATAGGTAATTCAGGCAGCAAAGGGCTGTAGCAGCGAGCAACAGTCGTAAAGTTAGCATCGGTCGAAAAAACAAGATCCAAATATCTGCCGTAAGCATTTGGAATGGGACACACTTGTAGAAGTCTAGTTGACAGCATGTCGTCCAAAAATTGAATTTCATGACGAGGGCATGATGAATATGAAGGCAATAAATGATCGTCGTCATCGGAACGTATCCAGTCTAAGTAAGGCAAGTTGAAGTCACCAAGAATCAGAAGTTCATCGGACGGTTGAAGGATACTAAGGAGGGTATCCGTTGCGTTGTAAACCGATTCGTAAGTAGAACTGAAAAACTTAAAACCATACACATTGATAAGGTTATTTGAAAATCATGTTAAACACAAAAAAAAACACGATTTTTTAGCCAAAATTCCGCACTTTTTGAAATTCAAAACGCTGTCATACATACAATTTATGCCCAAATTAACTATATTTTTGGCTTTACCTATCATCATTGTTGTTTCAAAATGTGAAGGTAATCGAATCAAAATTCGCGAAATGGTACTAAGTTCAACCGCGAGTGTCAAAATCGGTAGTTACTCTTTCTACATACAACATCTCATACAAACTGTAAAATTTCACTAAATCTAATACACTAATTACTTTATTATTTTAATAATAAAGTATTGTGATCGACTTGGGAAAAAAAAAAAATTTGCTACCCTGAAATTTTTTTTTTTCGCGTTTCATGACTAAAATAGCCTAAAAATGCAAAAAAAAAAAATCCGTCTGTCTGTACGCCGTCCGCCGTACGCCGTACGCCGTACGCCGTACGCCGACGTGTACGCTCAGCGCACATTAACTCCCAAACCCTTCAAGATAGAAAGTTCATTTTTGGAGGGATTGTAGGTAGTTGCGGATCTCAGCCGGATACCAATTTTGGGGGGTGTACGAGTTCAGGGGGAGGCGGGGGGAGCGCTTAAACCGAAAAATACGAATTCAAATATCTCAACCATGGTTACAGCTAGGAAGCTAAAAATCAACATACATATACAAGAGTTTGTGAGACAACTTTTAAAAATAACTTAATTTTTTTATCCATTGGCGTGCGAAAAGGGGGGGCTAAGAACCAATTGTCGGCCGAATTTTTTTTTCAAATGATTATATCTTCGAAATTACTTCCCATAAAAAATTGATATTTTGAGACCATCAAGACAGTATATAGATCTACTAGAAGCAGTTTAGATAGAAGCTAATTAGTGAAAGGGGGAGGGTCAGGGGGGATGCAAAGAAAAACACTTAAAAATTAATATCTCAACTGTCTCTTATGCTATGTAATTGAAACTTAAAATGTATACTAAGCTTTACTAGCGACATATGAAAAAAATATAATATGTGGACATTATAGTAGTGGGGGGAAATGGGGAGCATTTCAAAAATGGCGCACTTTCCAAAATTACAAATCATCAAATCTCAAAATTGAGTACAGATATCAAATCAAAAATTTGTCAGATTGTAGAGCTATATAATTTTTAATTTTGGTAAAAAATTTAGGTTGGGGGGTGTAAGGGGAGGGAGGTGGAAAGCGAAAATGTTGAAAATTTTGAGTAATTTTTTTATGGCTCTGGTAAAAGATACAAAGTTTAAATTTTGCATGTCGACACATCTATTTGATATAGATAGAAAAAAAATAGTAATTTGTTCCAAAATTGTTATGCTCCGAAGTGGGGGTCTAACGTGCACAAGGTGTTTCATGTGGAATGAAAAAAACACATAAACTGAAAATTTTTGAATGAAATTTTTAGGTAGAAACTTGAAAATTTGGGAAATGCATTTAAAAAAAATCTCTAAAAGTTTGAAATATTAACTGGTCGAATATTTTTAAAACTTCTGCTCCCTCCCATACAAAATTATTTTTTCGACCAATTTTAAGAAATCAATTATCACCTAACTATCAAAAGCTATCAATTTGAAATTTTGCACAAAACCTTAGAAAAATAGTTAAAATAAAATTACGGTAAAAGTTTTGAAATCATGCTTGTCCTCCTACCCCCTCCCATACAAAAGCATGATTTCGACCAATTTCATTAAATCAACTAATAACCAACAAATTAAAAGCTACGAACTTGAAATTTTGTACAAGCACCTTACATCAGAAAAGAAAGAAAATTCCATCACAAATTTTACGATTCCCCTACCTCCTCTACCCCCTCCCATACAAAATTATTTTTTCGAGCATTTTTAAGAAATCAGTTATCAGCTATCTCTTAAAAGCTATCAATTTCAAATTTTGCATGAAAACTTATAAAAGTAATTCAAATGAAGTTGCTTTAAAAGTTTTGAAATTGCGCTTACCGTTCTACCCCCTCCCATACAAAACTATGATTTCGACCAATTTCATTAAATCAACTAATAACTAACAAAGTAAAAGCTACGAACTTGAAATTTTATACAAGCACCTTACAAGAGAAGCGAAATAAAACTGCATATCAAATTTTACGATTCCCCTACCTTCTCTACCCCCTCCCATATAAATTTTCGGTTTCGTGAAAATAAAATATACCAAATTTTATGAAAATTTTATGCAATTTCGTCTATGAAACACATTCTATACAGAGAATATTGGACGTGATTCAAGCAATTATTAAAAAGCTGTTAACATCCACCCACCCTTGCTATTACCCCTCCTCCTCCCCTCATAAAAACCCAAACTTGCAGAAACGAATGAAATATTGTTAAATTGACAACAGCCCTGCCCAAGAAACCCCTTTGCAGTTAGCTTTCCCTAACCACTTTAACCTGCATATTGACTTTCCACTCATCCGCAACTTGTCCCAAGAATAATAAAGTTTCGCCCGACTTGTTGGCAGTTTATTTTTTCAGCACTTTCATATTTAATTTCGGAAGCGTATATTTTATGTGAAACATTATTATAGCTTATCTAGCATGATGTGAAAATAATTAGTTCAATGCTACCATTCCCCAAAGAAAATTTCCCAAGATCATCAAAAATTATATTTCATCTTACAAATGGGCTTTACGCGCAATTGTAGTCCTGTTATGTTTAAGTTAGTATTTGAAAGGCAAGGGTGGTGTAAAAGCCATAATGTCGAAAACTCACCCAATCAAATTCCTGTTAAAATCCCCTATAGGGGCACATAACAGAATCAACTCTCTTCTACAAGGCGCGATCCTGAGCATCGGCCTTAAGCTGTTGCCAGGACTTGTTTATTGTGCTACATGGTCGACCAACCCGACGTCTTCCTTGAGGATTGTAATCCAGAGCCTGTTTGGCGATGTTTCGCTCTGGTTTCCTCAAAGTGTGACCGATCCACTGCCACTGCCGCCTATGAATCTCAATACCTATTTTAGTTTGTCCAGTTGTACTTCAAAGTTCGTCGTTGGAGATCACTTCTGGCCAGAATATTCTTAAAATGCGTCGAAGGCATTGATTCACGAAAGTCTGTAGTTTGTTGGTAAGTCGAACGGGCACTTTTCACGTAGTACAACCATAGAACAACACGAATTTGACGCATGCGTCAAAAACTCGCAGCTTCGTGCGAAGGGAGAGAACCTCCGGAAAGGAGAATGGATACCGAAGGATACTAAGTTAAAATTTGATAGGTGCATACAGCTATTTTATATATTGTGCATAAAAGAAAAACAATAATGTGCACCAATACTATTAAGCACCGAAGCGGGACCCCAACATATACAAGGGATTTCATGTGGAACAACACAAAAACTCAAAAATTTTTATTCAAATTGTAAGGTAGAATCTTGAAAATTTAGTGATTTCATTTAAAGAAAATCCCCCACAAGGGGCAGTTGTAGGATGAGGTTTTACTTCTATTTAGCGACTCCACGGACATGAGCTAACTATCCCGCTATGGGATGGGGCAGTAGAATTCACCTACACAAAGTACTGCTTGCCCTAAAAATTACAAATGAGCACTCACTGGATCTTGGCTTATCACCAGTGATCTTAAATACTATCTGATACGAGAAACGGATATAGCGCCTCGGATATGGACTGATTCTACGATAACGACTTTTGACATTCGAAAACGGACTATGATTAGCTTTTGGCACGTTCGAACATTGAATGACGGGGGAAGGGCTGGGGTTCCTCGGTCTTTGGACCGCCAATCAGTGATCGACCGTAAAATTTAGTACTATATCATCGAAATCTTGGGCTTGAGCAAGGTCAGGTAAACAGGATGATGAGAAGAACGATCCGCTAGCGGAAACACCATTCTGTATGTTGGCCCTGAGAGTGAAGCCAAAAATGGCGTAGCGTTCGTCCTTACACGGAGACCGAGAAACAGTCTCATCAACAGTGAACCAATGTTGGGATTATCGTCATCAGGCTCAGGATCAGTGTCAGAAATATCACAATTCTACAGTACTACGCACCAACTAATACAGCAACACATGGACGCAAAGAGCAGTTTTATAGCCAACTGAGTGCCACCTTCGAACGTGTTCCAAGAGGAGATATGAACGCCCAGGTTGCCTCTGACACCACGTGGTCGTTGTACTAGGTACTAGAACACGTCATGGGGAGGCATAGTAACCCTATGGTCGACGCATCACGACCTTGGACTAAAAGACCCCCAAATGGCGAATTATTTGTGGAGTTTTGTAGTACATCGGAGGGATACTTTTTCCACACAAAATTCATCACCCTGATAGTGTTACTCAGAACCAGATCGACCATTAGGCTATAAGTCGCCGATGAAGAAAATGTCTCCTCGATTTGCGAGCGAAACGTGAAGCTGACGTGGGGAGCGATCACCACTTGATGGTTGCCTGCTTGAGATTGTGTACAGCAGCTATCCAACGACCACAAATTCTTCAAATGAAGCGCAAATTTAATGTGGATAAACTTAGATATCCCAACAAAAAATGCGAGTACACCACCTTTCTACACGAAAAGTCATCCACATTAGGCGAATATGAAATACGCACACTGGACGCCAATTGGAACGCAACCAGAAACACTTTTCTAACTAGTGCTGAAGAATCTGTGGGATATGTGCAAAGCGGTGAGAAACCCTGGATGTCGCAAGACACATGGGACAAGGTTGGCAATCGCAGAAAAGCCAAATTGGCAATAATCTCTCAACCCGATGTCAACCAACGAACGCACGCGATGTTCAGATACACCTTAAAAAGGCTGTTAGACGCGACAAGGGAAAGGCCACTGAAGATCTGGCCAACGAGGCAGAATCTGCGGGTAACCTTGAGGATGTGAGTTCACTATTTAAAATTATGAAACAGTTGCCGAACAAACCGCCTGGTGAGAGATGTCAACGGGACTCTCCACCAGTCGCAGCGATGGAAGGAATACTTCTCTGATATTTTAAACATCTTGTCAGAGGAAGATATTTCAGAAATAGAACAAATACCAAACATTCAACCGCAACAGTCCTCTATTGGGGACGATCCCCCAGATAAGGAGAAGATAGTTTCCGCCGTTCGGTCAATGGCGGGAAGGAAAGCTCCAGGTATAGACGGACTACCAACCGAAATCCTCAAAGCGGACCCGGAAATGACAGTCGATATACTCCTCCCACTCTTCACTGCGATGTGGAATGAAGGAAGATATCCGACTAAATAGAAGGAGGGCGTTATTGTAAAAATTCTGAAGAATGCCGAACTTCGAGACTGTGGCAATTGGCGTGGTATATGTCAACTTAATGCCGTATATAAAATCATTGCTAAGGTAATTCTCAATAGGATTATTTATGCTGTGGAGAGCACTCTTTATGAGGCTAGATTCCGTAAAGGGTCGTTTTGTACCGACCACACAAATACCCAACGGATAATATTGGAGCAGTCAGCCGAAATGGGTTCGCCACTACATCTCATGTTTGTGGACTTCGAGAAGGTTTTCAACACCGTTAAGCGAGATTACATATGGAATGCTTTGCGTAGGAGAGGTATTCCAGATAAGGTCATAGCTATGATTAAAGAATCCTACGAAGATGCAAGGTTTTGCGTCTTGCATAGAGGAGAGCTGTCCGAGAGCTTTTCTGTGCGAACGGGTGTCAGACAAGGCTGCATGTTATCACCAGCCCTGTTTCTGGTGGTAATAAATGACATCTTGAAAGCTGCACTGGAAGGTGGGGAAGGTAAAGGTCTTCAATGGAGACTATTTAACATTTTAAGTCACCTTTATTATGCTGATGACGTGTGTTTGCTTGCACATAAGCGTTCGGACTTAGAGTCAAATGTTCGCTCGTTACATTCTAAATGCAAAGAGGCGGGATTGAAAATAAATGTGCGTAAAACCAAGTACATGCACATGGGTTCGAACGCAAGCACACCGATTGTTCTTAACGGACAGGATGTGGAAGAGGTGCAAAATTTTTGCTATCTTGGAAGCATTGTCAGCATGGACGGCGGAGCTGAAAAGGATGTTGAGACTCGGCTAAATAAAGCTCTTCAGGTCTTCGGTATCCTTTCCCTTTTCTGGATGTTAAGAGAGATCTCCCTTCGCACGAACCTGCGAGTTTTTGACGCATGCGTCAAATCCGTGTTCCTATATGGTTTACTACGTGGAAAGTGATCGTTCGACTTACCAAGAAACTACAGACTTTCGTGAACCAATGCCTCCGATGCATTTTAGGAATATTCTGGCCAGAAGTGATCTCCAACGACGAACTTTGGAGTACAACTGGACAAACTAAAATAGGCATTGAGATTCAAAGGCGGAAGTGGCAGTGAATCGGTCACACTTTGAGGAAACCAGAGCAAAATATCGCCAATCAGGCAACAGTCCTCAAGGACGGTGTCGGGTTGGACCACGTAGCACATGGAAGCGAGCAGTTGAGCAGGCGGCTAGAGAAATAAACAAGTCCTGGCAGCAGCTTAAGGCCAATGCGCAGGATCGCGCCTTGTGGAAGAGAGTTGTTTCTGTGCTATGCCCTTATAGGGGGTCTTGACAGGAATTTGATTGAATAATTAATAATTAATAATTTCGTCATTATTGTACTTCCAATTTTTTCTGTCTGCTGATTGTGTTTGCAAATCGTGTAAGAGGATTAAACTACTCTGGGTAAAAAATAATGGGACTTTTCAAATACACAAGAATTATTCTTACAAGGGAGAGTAGTTCAATATTTAAAATGTTCAAAAAAATTGTGTTAAAATAAAACTTGAATTATTATAATAAAAAAAAAAAAAAAAAAATATTGTTGGAACGAATTTTTTAGACTGAGCGAATTTTAGGTTGAGCGAATTTAGGTTGATCGAATTTTTAGGTTGTGCGAATTTTTAGGTTGAGTCCCCATGTGGAGATAAGCTGCTATGCAGTTTATTAATAAAACAATTTTAATTAATGAAAGAAATTTATTATTATGGAAAGAACGTCTATGCGTAAGCACGGCTGGTTCGACAGTCCTCTTCTCTTCTAACTGACTCATTGTTCCCGAGTCTGCATAGGTGTTGGTTGCGTAGTAGTAGTAGTAGTTGGCAGGAGACCAGAGGAATAAACAAGTTCTGGCAACAGCTTAAGACCGATACTCAGGATCGCGCCTTGTGGAAGAGAATTGTTTCTGTCATATGCCATATGTCTTAACAGGAATTTGATTGATTGATTGAGTAGTAGTTGTAATGATGCCTCTATCCCACACTTATGTAGATTATTTTTAAAGGGTGTCAAATGTTGATTCTAAGGTGTAGTAGAAATCATCTTTAACTTTGTCCTCTTTGTCTTCCTTTGGGACGTGGGCAGTAATAAGCCAAACATTAAAACGTTTTGTCTTAATACGTATTGCACACAATCGTTTTTTGACCGGTTTGAAGTTGGTAACTTGGTGTTTAAACTTATTGTTGACGATAAATGCAACTCCAAACTCCCAGCATTCCGAAGATTTCTCACTTTTGAAAATTGTGCGCGATCTAATGTCATTAATTTTGCTACCTAATAATTTAGTTTCTCGGAGTGCAGAGATGTTTGTGATATATTTTCTTACCTGTTCCAGAAGCGCTCTCACTGCTCCTGTCCTGTAAAGGGATTGCAAGTTCCAAGCTGCGAAGGAATAGTCCATTTATCGTTTGCGTGGTTGTTGCCGCGGAATCAATCTAGTCCGAGGCAGCGTTTCAGGTTTCGAAACAAGTTTAGTTTTTCCGAGGATGAGTTCATCAGAACACATCCAAGCTCTAAGCTGGAGGGCCATATTTAAGTACTAGACTTTTTCTGTTTCATTAGCACTAGCACTTATCAGTTTCGCAAACCAGATCCGGAGGGATAAGAGCAGTATCTGGTGGCTACCACGTGTAGTTATGATCAGCACATTTGATGTGATAGTTACAACACTGAACGCCGATCAGGTGTTTTTCCTATCTGTACCCATCCAACCACCACAACCGCCGCCACCCCACATAAAAGGGTAATTTTCAGTAAATCTATAACCAGCAAATTAAAAGCTACCACCATGCAATTTTGTACGAATAACCTTTAAGACAAACGAAAGAAAACTACGTCACTTATTTTACGATGTGCCCAAATCCTCTTCCCACATGTATGGTTTCATGAAAATAAAATGCACCGAATTTCATAGAATTTACTTCTTGTGTAAAACTAACATTCTGTATAAAACTTGCATTATATCTATCAAACAATTATTAAAATCCACACAATCCAATCAATTTTCCTCCCACCCATCCACTCTCTCTCCCTCCTCCCCCCCCCGCTCCCATACAAATCCTTCCAGAAATAAACGAATGAAATATTTATTTTTTTGTAGAGAAGCTATTGATCGCATTCCCACTTATGTGTTAAATAATTGACAATAGCTCTACGCTGCAACCCCATTCTATTGGTCATCCGTTTTTGCTACCACTCTAACCTGCATATTTATGTCCCATATATCCTCAACTTGTCTCGAGAAAAATAAAATTCCGTACAACTTTTTGGCAGTTGTATTACAGATTTTATTGAATTATATATTTTAGTATTCCGTACTATCGCAAGCAAGACAGTTCCTAATAGTTGAAAATATAAGACATGATTAGAAATTTCCGAAGTCTTGTTACGGTTTCAAAGTATTATTTCTGACAACTTAGCTTCAACCTTTTGTGAATTTTATAAATTATAAATCCAATCTGAATTATGATTTAGCTTAATTCTTTCACAATATTGAATAATTTGTATCGACTTTTTTAAGTTATTGCAAGATAATCATCCATTCACTAGTTCGTATTTATGCAATTGTTGATCAAAATTTAATACGTTTAAAAAATCTTCATTTCAATGCTGTTAGGGAAATTAGAAAAATAAATAAAATTCTTCAATTCAATAGATTTTTAAAATCTAACAATAGGATAAGACATTTAACGAAAGGGCACCCTTTTGAAAAATATTTCTCAAAAGGCAGCAGATAACAAAAATATCCACGTCCTATTTGAATTCCTTATAAAAATTATAAGAAAAGATTAAATTTCCCCGAGCAAAATATTCTTGAAAATGAGACATCTACTCATAAAAGAATATTCTAGAAAGATTTAATTTAATCTTATTCTTTTTTCTTCGTCTCATTTTTCAATACTTAATTGAAATTGCTGATTAAAACGTCGCGGGTATGCGAATTAAAAATGGGAATTAGAAAATGGGACCGAGAATTTTTTTTTTCTTAATCGGAAATTGAAACAATTTTGCGCATCTACAGAAAAACTGAATTGGTGGAATATGGTGGTTGGATAAATATTTTTTTCAGATATATTCCGCATTAAGTACCTCAATATTTCATGGGTTTATCTACGGTGACTTCCTATATTTTCATCAACCTTAAATTTTTATCTCAAGGGAATTTTCCGAAAATTTTCCAATTTCCTTATGTACCATAGACTTGTGCTAATAATAATCATCATCACCATCACCGATGATGAGTAAAGGAGAAAAGTTTTGTACTTAGCAGCTAATAGATAATCGTGGAGTGATGATAAAAGGAACAGAGGAAAAAAAGTAAGAAAGCCTGGCGAAATTGCTTACTGAAAATTGGGAAAGAATTTGTTTTAAACAAAAGGTACAAAAGGTACGTGTTATGAATTGAAATAGAGAAGTTACGTCGTGATGCGTATTTAGAAGAGGGAGCAGGTCTTATTTGGGGAAAGACAGTCTGCACATTACTTCAGTAAAAATTACGTTCTGTATATTTTTAATGCAGAGATAATTTTGAAAGATATTTGAAAGCTGTTTGCCATTATTAGGATGTTTTAGCTTTCAATCGTTTAAGTTAATGCGAAAACACAACATTGTAACAATGAATTTATTTTTGCATGGATATACAGCCAGCTGATACGTCGTGTCAGCCAGTAGAAGAGGCCGACGGTATTATTAATTGCTTGAGGGCGATAGTGCTTCCACACTGACCATTAAGGAGAGCACAGCTATTTTTAGAGTAAGGATTCTCTAGATCACGACGTCCGTCGAAAATTTCCGGGTCTGCTGAAGTCAACCAAGCTTAGGCCCATCGTAGGAAGACCAGTCCAATGACGAGTACACTGTGGAAATAACTACAGTACAAGTTCAACCGTGGGAATATAGTCCCATTAATGTCCTTCCAGTTACGGTGTAGCCTAGTGGGTAACATGTTGGTGTACAATGCGAAGATCGGGAGCTCAAACCCTAGTCGATGCATACTTTAAGCACATGCTTTGCGAGGGTGTGTCTTGGTCATCTTAATCTGCGAAAATGAAAATTCGGAGATAGGAGTCTTATGGCCATCTGAGTGTAACCTTTGGGCGTGTTACACGAGGTGATATTATTCTCATCTCAAGAGATAAGAACGTGGCCCTGGCAATACTTGACTATATCACATCATTGCGGGCATGATAATCTTTGATCGACGTATCACGATCTCGAATTAAGAGACTCAATAATGTTGAATTACTTGTGGAGTTTTGTAGTACTCGACAAATGGTCATTATAGGAACTTTTTCTTTAATGTAATAAAACGTATTGGGTTTCCCTAGTATTTTACTCAGAAACAAATAAATCATGTGGCCATAAGTTGTCATGTGAGAGGGTTTCCTCGATGTTTGAGCGATGCGTAGAGTTAATTCGAAAAGCGGCAACTAGTTGATCGTTGTATGCGACGACCAAAAATTCTTCAGATAAAGTGCAATATTAATGTGCATTAACTTTGATATCCCTTCAAAAAACCCAAGTGAACCACTATTATACGCACCAAGTTATCCCCATTGGGAGGAAATAAAGTGCGCATATTGGACTCCAAGTGAATGGCAACTAGGAACACATTCCTAAGAAGTCCTGAAAAATCTGTGGGATACGTGCAAAAAGGTGAGAAATTCCGCAAGGCGGAAGACACACGCGCGTCGTCGAGCATGCCACTTGATACCTTTCGTTGCATATCTGGCGATATGCAGAAAGGGACGGTCCGCTTGTGCGTGATCAGCATATCTGGTGATATGGAAAAGAGGACGGTTTGCTTGTGCATGTTAAGCAAATCTGGGTCCGAGGTCATTAACGCTGGAATGTGTCGACGACGTCGTACGCCACAAACTGTTTCCAAACAATGTCGTTATATGGAGTCTTAACAGAAAAATGAGAAAATGATGAATCACTTCCTTGGATCCAAACTTGCAAACTAAAATGAATGAAATATTGATTCTATGTACTGAAGCCATTGATGATAATTACAGTAACATGTGAAATATTTGACAAAAACCCTGCTTCCAGGACCCGCATCTAGCTTCCTTATTTACTTTCCTCACACATTTAACTTGTCAACAAATAATTAGATTCCACCAGACTTGTTGGCAGACATTTTTGACCCCAGTTCTATCACCAAAGAAAATTTTCATCCATCTACTACAGTTTAAAAATCATGGTCAATATAATTCTCTATTTGGTGATGCTTAGTGAATTTTAAACTTATAATCAATGTCACTACAGTCCAAGTTGGATCTTGGCCTCTATGCACTTTCTCCATTTACCTATGCTCTATTAACACGACTTCATGTCAAAATAAACTGCCAACAAGTCCGGCGAAACTTTATTATTCTTGGGACAAGTTGCGGATGAGTGGAAAGTCAATATGCAGGTTAAAGTGGTTAGGGAAGGCTAAGTGAAAGGGAGTTCTTGGGCAGGACTGTTAACAATATTTCAATCAGTTTCTGTAAGTTTGGTTTTTATGAGGGGAGGAGTAGGGGTAATAGTAAGGGTGGGTGGATGTTAATAGCTTTTTAATTAATTGCTTGAATCACGTCCAATATTCTCTGTATAGAATGTGTTTCATAGACGAAGTTGCATAGAATTTTCATAAAATTCGGTGTATTTTACATTCATGAAACCAAACATTTGTAGGGAATATAGGGGAATCGTAAAATTTGATACGCAGTTTTATTTCGCGTCTCTTGTAAGGTGCTTGTATAGAATTTCAAGTTCGTAGCTTTTAGTTTGTTGGTTATTAGTTGATTTAATGAAATTGGTCGAAATCATAGTTTTGTATGGGAGGGGGTAGAAGCGCAAGCGCGATTTCAAAACTTTTAAAGCAACTTCATTTGAATTATTTTTATAAGTTTTTATGCCAAATTTGAAATTGATAGCTTTTAAGAGTTAGCTGATAACTGATTTCTTAAAAATGCTCGAAAAAATAATTTTGTATGGGAGAGGGTAGAGGAGGTAGAGGAATCGTAAAACTTGTGATGCAGTTTTCTTTCATTTTTATTGTAAGGTGCTCGTACGAAATTTCAAGTTCGTAGCTTTTAATTTGTTGGTTATTAGTTGATTTAATGAAATTAGTCGAAATCATACTTTTGTATGGGAGGGGGTAGAAGATCAAGCGCGATCTTAAAACTTTTAACGCGATTTCATTTTAATTAATTTTTTTAGTTGTTATGCAAAATTTCAAATTGATAGCTTTTAATAGTTAGGTGATAATTGATTTCTTGAAAATGGTCGAAAAAATAATTTTGTATGGGAGGGGGTAGAAGTGTTAAAGGTTTTCGACCAGTTAATATTTCGTATATTTGGGGTTTTTTTTTAAATGCATTTCGCAAATTTTCAAATTTCTACCTTAAAATTTTATCCAAAAATTTTCAGTTTATGTGTTTTTTTCAATCCACATGAAACACCTTGTGCACGTTAGACCGGGGGGGTCGGTTTATAACAAATATGGATCAAGTTATTATTATTTTTCTATGTGGATTAAATATAGGTATTCACATGCAAAATTTTAACTTTGTATCTTTTACCAGAGCCCTAAAAAAATCACTCAAAGTTTTCGATATTTTGCTTATTACCTCCCTCCCCTTACACCTCCCAACTTAAAATTTTTCTCAAAATTAACTATTATGTAGTTCTACAATCTGACAAATTTTTGATTTGATATCTGTACTATTTTTGGAGATATAAAGATTTGTAATTTTGAAAAGTGTGCCATTTTTGAAATGCTCCCCATTTCCCCCCCACTACTATTATTTCAACATGTTATATTTTTTTTTTGTTTTTATTTAGTATAGCTTAATATAAGTTTTAAGTTTCAATTACATAGCTTAAGAGATAGTTGAGATATTAATTTTTAAGTGTTTTTCTTTGCACCCTTCCTGACCCTCCCCCTTACAACAATTAACCATTCTCTAAGCTGATTCCGATGAAACTATATGCCACCTTGATGGTCTTTAAATATGATTTTTTTACGATAAGTAATTTCGAAGATATAATCATTTGAAAAAAAAAATTCGGTCGACAATTGGTTCTAAGCCCCCCCTTTTCGCACCCCAATGGATAAAAAAATTAAATTATTTTTAAAAGTTGTCCCACAAACCCCTCTATATTAATGTTGAGTTTTAGCTTGCTAGCTGTTACCATGGTTGAGATATTTGAATTCGTATTTTTCGGTTTCTTCCACCACCTCCCATACAAACTAGACTTTTTCATGAAATACTCTAAACAAATTTACTCAGTGCGTATAAAATTTATCGAGCTGAAACTGCGGACTAAAAGTTTATTCAGAATTACTAGTAAGGCAAAAAAAAATTGACTGTTAACTTCACTCCTTCTACCTCTTAAAATCAAAAAAAAATTCTTTCATCTACGGTATCGTCCTATTATATTTTAAAACAATTATTGCAAAAAAATTCGGATAAGGAAAAGTCACTTTCATTTTGTTTCACCGAGAATGTCTGTCTGTTGATCGTCCAGTTCTGAATCCGCCTTGGTATTAGCCAATTATTTCATTAGTATAGGACTTAAAACGACGTTCAATTATTTTTGTAGGTATTTTATTGGATGTAAACAACTGATATTCCTTTGTAATTCTCACAGCAGAGTTTGTCTCCTTTCTTGTAAATTGGACATATAATGCTTTTTCGCCAATCGTCGGGTATGATTTCGTCTGTCCAAATTTTACATATCATCTTATGCAGTATTTCAGCGACACAGTTTCCACCGTTCTTCAGAAGTTCAACTGGCATTTCGTCAATTTCTGGAGCTTTGTTTCGTTTTTGGTCACATAGGGCTGCTTTGATTTCAGCAAGCGTGGGTGGTGTGGATGATGATTCTTCTCCATCAGTTGATTCCTGAATTGAAATGTTGTCTGTCGTGATAGGTGCTAATTAGGTGGGATTTAGAAGATGTTCAAAGTAGGAAGCCCGTCTCCTTTTGATTTCTTCGGTGTCGCTGATAATGTTGCCCTCGGCGTCTTTGCAGAGCCTGTTTTTGGTTTATATCCCTTTTTTATATCTTTTACTATAGCGTCCCGTGTTTTATTTTGTGGCATATCTTCGTTCATTTTTTGCATCTTGTCATTATGGTACTTCCTTTGTTTTCGCCTACAGATCTTTTTCGCACATCGTCTAAACTCGTCTATCTTTCTTTTTTGGCTCGTGTTGGTCGTTGAGTAAAAATTTTGTAAGCTTCGTTCTTTCTATCTATTGCATCGCGGCATTCGTGGTCGAACCAATCATCACTTCTTCGCCGTGCTTGATATCCTAACACCTCTTCTGCAGAGGATTTGATGCCGTCTCGTATATTCATCCACACATCATCAACTGGCATATTTTGAATGTTTTCATATACTGTTGTCAGGTGTTTATTACATGTTGACATCTAAGCCTACGCCACCGTTTCGTAATTAAGCTTGTCGACATGGAATTTGCGAGCTCTACTCGTTTTCGAATATCCACGACAAGCTATTCGGCATACTTAGCTCTGACTAGAAAGTGATGAGAGTCACAATTCGCACCGCGGAGGGTTCGTATGTTGGAAGCAGCCCTTTTCTCAATTAGAACGTGGTCTATTTGGTTGAAGGTGTGACCATCTGGTGATGCCCACGTTCGTTTGTGGATATCGCGATGTGGGAAGCACGTAGAGCTTACTATGATATTTTTGCTGCTTGCAAAATCAATAAGACGTTGATCATTGTCATTAGTTATGTCATGAAGACTGTGTCGTCCTGTTGTTCCTCCATGAGCCTCCCCTTTTCAACTTTTGCATTAAAATCCCCTAAAAGAAGTTGTAGGTCATTCGAGGGCAGTGAACCATAGGTTGTCTCTGGGGTGACATAAAATTCGTCTTTAGTCATATCGTCCTTGTCTTCTGTTAGTTCATGGACGTTGATCAACCAAGTGTTGATATATTTAGTCTTTATTCGGATTGCACACAATCTTTCACTTACTGGTTTGAAACTCGTGACCTGCTGTTTAAATTTTTTGTCAACGACAAAGGCCACTCCTAACTCTCTGCTTCCCAACAAATTTCCACTTGGATAGAGTGTGTGTTATCTCTCTTCTCCTTCTACCACTTCACTAAATCCAATTCACTAATATTCTCAGTACCTAATAAGTTTTTGAATCATAAATTTTATGTACAACATTTTGGAAGCAACTTTAGCGTGGGCTTTACGGCCAATCGTAGTCCTATTATTTTTTTTATATTACTTGTGTTTATCTCTTATCATACCAATGTTGAATGATTTTGTAGATCTGTAGCTATTTTCAACGATGGATTAATCTTTTTCTTAGAAATATTCTTGTAGCTTTCAGAATGACAATTTGCGTTACTACACTTAGAAGAAAGTTAAGGGCTTAACACCAACACAAATTACAATAGGTTAAGTTAAACGAGAGATAAATGAAGACATAAAGATGCCTCGCTCAGTACAAGTCTCTCGCATCCAGGCGAATTCAATACCGGTGCCAGCACGAAGGGGAAACAAAGTTCAAGGCGAATGATGGTGCAGTTTGGCAGAAATTGATAATGAACTGGTTATGGTCAGGTCGAAAATGCACGATCCTTAGAAAAGGGATACTTGAGCTGTGCGTTTTTTTCGTATGTAGAATTGAATTGATCTCCTGAACGTTTTTATTTCTTTTAGCAAAGTCAGTACCGTGGTTTTGTTTTTGATTTCATGAATCAATGTGAATCCCTAGTAAAGCGTAGGACTTTTTAATCCATACCCATATGATGGTTGGCATGCATATTTGTTTGGGATTTGTCGGACTCCCATTTACAATATTTCTCTAAAAGGATTAATATAGAATAATCTAGAGCCTCTAAATGATGTTCATAACACGGATTTTTAACAGAAAACCAAAATGATAAGTTAAGGAATTCTGTATATTTAAGATATAGTATTCTATTATAATTTTCTTTAAGCAATTGAGTGATGGATTTTCTTCTAAATCTTTTTCGAACTGCTTAAGGCATATTTTTGAAATCTTAAAAAAAAATCCGTTGAAGCCTTCAAACTGCCAAAATCAGAATGTGCGGAATAATTCTTACGGAATATAAAAGATCACTATTTGAACAGCATCTGAAACTTTCATTTTTTGCCAAGTATTTGGATACATGTATATGTTTGAAAGTTACTTTGGGACAAATTTTTGTGGACTTATTTTGTTCAAGCCGGTACAACTATCTTACTGGTTTCCAGCTAACTGTTCCTCCAGGCGTATTAATTTCATTTTTTATGAGCATATTTCGAATGGATTTGAATGTATGAGGTATATCGAACGTGCAGTAAATTTTTCTGGAATTATACTCAAAACCAGTTTTCTCTTCTGATATACCTAGTCTTCGTCAGTTACGATTATTCAAAACCTGATCACTTGTTATACAACGTATGTTTAAACCCATTTCCGTATAATTCTTGATTTTTATACTCTAGATGAAATCTGAGAGTATTATAAGTTTGCCACAAAGTTTGTAACACCAAGATATAAGGCTTGGAGAAATAGAGAAATTCATGTAATCACTCAAAATTCTCAAAACCGGATGTCCGTCCGTCCTTCCGTCTGTCGGCTCATCTATCTGTGTCCTCTCTTGCTTGAGAATGCGTTGAGGTAGAGAGCTCCAATTTTGTACACGTCGTTTTTAATAAAAAAAGTAAGGTCAAGTTCGTGAACGGGCCAAATCGCTCCACCCCTTCTACCCCTTCCCATACAAAATGACACAATTTCGCAATTTGACAATAACCGAATTTACTCGAAAAGTATAAATGCTATTGATCTGAAATTTAGAATGTAATACTTTTATGGTGATTTTAATCTACTGTATAAAAATTATTTGTATTCTTCCGCTCCTTCCACCACCTCTCATACAAACTGCACTTTTCCATGAAATGCTCTAAGCCAATTTACTCAGTGGATATAAAATTTATCGAACATATATTGTGCACCAAATATTTATTTAGAATTATTGGTAAGACCAAAACTATCTTCACTCCTTCTACCCCCTCCCATACAATCCGACAAAACTTCACAAATAAAAAACTGACAACAAGTCGGGCACAACTTTATTATTTTTGGAAAGTCAATATGCAGGTTAGAGTGGTTATGGAAGACTAAATGAAACCATCTTTAAAGCAGGGATGCTGCCAATTTAACACTTAATTGCGAATACGAAAAGCTCCAGGACATGTAATCAATATTTCATTCGTTCCACAATCCTCTCTATATCTCTGCTAATTTTCAGCTTCCTATCTGCATACCTGGTGGAGGTATTAGCAAGTGTAGTTTTTGACTCTTTCCCGCCCCTACCTCCCCTTCCACCTAACTCTCTCTAAAATTTATAAAATGGAGCTCACTTACCCATTCAACAATCCATCCAAAAACGAACACATTTAACGGACTCGGAGATATGAGTCCATATATAAGGCGTACGGAGGGATGGATTTTTTTTTCTTGCATTTATAGGCTAATTCAGTTATGAAACGCGAAAAAAAAAATTTCAGGGCAGTACATTTTTTTTTCTGTGTCGATCATAATACTTTATTGTTAAAATAATAAAGTAAGTCAAGTTTTCTGAAAAGTATGAAAGCTTCTGGTCTGCAATTTAAAATATGTCGAAAGCAATATGTTTATAATTAATTCTGAAAAATTCGTTAGGAACAAAAAATTTAAAAATATGATTCTTTCGTTTGCTGGAATCGCACGGAAAAACTTCACATTTCACACCCCACACATCATATCAATTCAAAATAAACAAAAATTAAGTTTCTAATAAATAAAATCTGACCAAAATAATAATTGTGAAAGTGACTATGAAAGTTATTTGGTTCAATATACAAATTTTGCGGAAACTAGTGTCAATGAAACAAATTGTGACACTCAAGACAATCCGAACACATCAGTTTATAGATTAGAAGAAGAAAATACAGACATATAGCAAAATTACTTACACTATGTTACTGAAGAAATTTCAATTCACGACGCATCGTTAAGGTATTTTGTAGGCTATATTGCCTTCAAAATGATTGTTTTCAATGTTCACAAGACATGTGCCAATCTGAAGTTGTAAGTAGTTTGGAATGTGCATATGAATCTTTTATATTCCGTAAGAATTATTACGCTCATTCAGATTTTGGCAGTTTGAAGGCTCCAACGGATTTTTTTTAAGATTTCAAAATTATTCCTTAAGCAGTTCGAAAAAGTTTTAGAAGAAAATCCATCACTAAATTGCTTAAAGAAAATTATAACAGAATACTGTATTTTAAATGTACTAAATACCCTTAAATTATCATTTTGGTTTTCTGTTAAATAAACTGCCAACAAGTCGGGCGAAACTTTATTATTCTTGGAACAAGTTGCGGATGCGTGGAAAGTCAATATGCAGGTTAGAGTGGTTAAGGAAGGCTAAGTGAAAGGGAATTCTTGGGCAGGGCTGTTGTCAATTTAACAATATTTCATTCATTTCAGCAAGTTTGGGTTTTTATGAGGGGAGGAGGAGTGGTAAGGGTGGGTGGATGTTAACAGGTTTTTAATTAATTGCTTGAATCACGTCCCTCTTTATAGAATGTGTTTCATAGACGAAGTTGCATAGAATTTTCAGAAAATTCGATGTATTTTACATTCAAGAAACCGAACATTTGCATGGGAGAGGGTAGAGAAGGTAGGGGAATCGTAAAATTTGATATGTAGTTTTATTTCGCTTCTCTTGTAAGGTACTTGTATAAAATTTCAAGTTCGTAGCTTTTAGTTTGTTGGTTATTAGTTGATTTAATGAGATTGGTCGATATCATAGTTTTGTACGGGAGGGGGTAGAAAGCAAGCGCGGTTTCAAAACTTTTAAAGCAACTTCATTTAAATTATTTTTATAAGTTTTTATGCAAAATTTGAAATTGATAGCTTTTAAGAGTTAGCTGATAACTGATTTCTTAAAAATTCTCGAACAAATAATTTTGTATGGGAGGGGGTAGAGGAGGTAGGGGAATCGTAAAACTTGTGATTTAATTTTCTTTTCTTTTCAATTGTAAGGTGCCCGTACAAAATTTCAAGTTCGTAGCTTTTAATTTGTTGGTTATTAGTTGATTTATTATTATTATTAATAATTGATTTCTTAAAAATGGTCGAAATCATACTTTTGTATGGAAGGGGGTAGAAGGTCAAGCGCGATTTCAAAACTTTTAACGTAATTTAATTTCAACTAATAAGTTTTTTATAAGTTTTTCTGCAAAATTTCAAATTGATATCTTTTAATAGTTAGGTGATAATTGATTTCTTAAAAATGGTCGAAAACATAATTTTGTATGGGAGGGGGTAGAAGTTTTAAAGGTTTTCGACCAGTTAATATTTCATATATTTAGGGATTTTTTTAAAATGCATTTCGGAAATTTTCAAGTTTCTATCTTAAAATTTCACTCAAAAATCCGTATAATGAACATCATTTAGAGGCTCTAGATTCTTAAAATCCAAAATGTCCAAAAGACAATTTCATTCATTCATAAATCATACAAAACCTACGCTTTACTAGAGATTCACATTGATTCATGAAATCAAAAACAAAACCACGGTACTGACTTTGCTAAAAGAAACAAAAACGTTCAGGAGATCAATTCAATTTTGCATACAAACATAAAAGAATTATGATTGGGCGTAAAGCCCAATCATATAATACTCTAGATGAAATGAGAAAGATTTCAATGTACCGGAAAATATGTCACCTCCAATTCTTTTAAATAATTAATAGTGACTTTTGTATGGGAGGTGGTAGAAGCAGAGGAGGAAGGTTTGTAATTTTTGGATATGACACCTAATGTGGTATGCAAAATATTTCGTGCTGAATTTAAGGTTTGTAGCTTTCATTATTTTCAATTGGGCATAGTTTTCCTGAAATTGAGGCACTTGTATGGGAGGTGGCAGAGTAAGTGGAGCGTTTAAGATGATTTTGAAACTGCTTATCATTATCCTTATGACCACGCTTTGATTCAATTTCAAATTCGATAGTTCTAATATATTCGAAGAAAAAGCTTTATAATACAGATATTTGTATGGGAGGGGGTAGAAGGAGTGAAGAGGAGCTGATACTTTTCTAGTTTTAATGGAAATCGATATAATGCACTTAACAAAAATTATACATTTGTATAATTAGAAGGAGTGTACGGATAAGAACATATTTTTTTCTTGTTTTTGATATCTCTATTCTTATACTTTATGCAAAATATGAAGTTGATAGCTTTAACAGTTTCGAAGAAAAATAATTTAGTTTAAATTTCAAAATTTCGTGAAATTTGTATGGGAGGGGGTAGAAGGAGTGAGGTGAAGTTGATAATTTTTCGAAGCTGATTGGAATTTTAATAAAATTAATTCTGGCAAAAATTCGTTTTTGTAACTTTACTAGTTTCAATGAAAATCGAAAAACTGCATTTTTCAAAATTATGCATTTGTATAGGAGGGGGTAGAAGGAATAATGGGATCGGATCAATATTCAGTCATATTAACGACATCTATATTATAATACTTCAATCCAAATTTCAAATCGATAGCTTAAATAGTTTCAAAGAAAAATCAATTTCTGAAAATTTCGGAATTTTGTGAAATTTGTATGGGAGGGTGGCCCGTTTACGAACTTAAAGTTACTTTTTTGCTAAAAATGACACACAACAAATGTCAACACGACAGCTCAAAGCGTTCGAGAGTTATGCTGTAGACAGACGGAAACACAGCAACTCGGATTCGAAGTTTTTGAGCGACAACAAATATTTCTGTACCCTTAGCGGCTCTGTGCTAGCATTATTTCTTAGCGTTACAGACGGTAAGGCAAACACAATATACTCTCAGATTTCATCTAGAGTATAAAAAAACGCACAGCTCAAGTATTCCTTTTCTAAGGATCGTGTATTTTTGAGCTGACCATAACCAGTTCATTATCAATTTCTGCCACACTGCGTCATCATTCGCCTCGAACTTTGTTTCCCCTTCGTGCTGGCACCGCTATTTAATTCGCCTGGATGCAAGAGATTGCGGCGAGCTTTATATACTCTAGATGAAATCTGAGTGTATTATAAGTTTGCTCTAAGGTTTGTAACGCTAAGAAATAAGGCTTGGAGAAAAAAATGAATGATACAGAAGTTAATGTTATCACTCAAAAATCTCAAAACCGGATGTCCGTCTGTCCGTCTGTCCGTCTGTCCGTCCGTCCGTCTGTCCGTCCGTCCGTCCGTCTGTTCGCTCTCTAGCTTGAGAACGCGTTGAGCTAGATTTTTCAAATTTTGTACACGTCGTTTTTGACAAAAAAGTAAGGTCAAGTTCGTGAACGGGCCAAATCGCTCCACCCCTTCTACCCCCTCCCATACAAAATAACACAATTGCGCAATTTGACAATTAAAGGATTTGCTCGAAAAGTATAAAAGCTATTGGCCTGAAATTTGGAATATATTACTTTTATAATAATATCAATCTACCGTATAAAAATTATGCATGTCCTCCTCCTCCTTCTAGCACCTCCCATACAAACTGTACTTGTCATGAATTATTCTAAGCCAATTTACTCAGTGCGTATAAAATTTAGCGGGCTGAAATTGTTCAACAAATATTTATTTAAAATTGTTAGTAAGGCGAAAAAAAATTAGACGATTAGCTTCACCCCTTCTATCCCCTCCCATACAGAATGACGCAAATTCGCAATTTAACAATAAATTAATTTACTCGAAAAGTATAAAAGCTATTAGTCTGAGTTTTGGAATATATTACTTTCATAATAGTATAAATCTACAGTAGAAAAATTATTTGCGTCCTCCCTCTCCTTCCACCCGCTCCCATACAAACTGCACTTTTTCATGAAATGCTCTAAGACGATTTTCTCAGAACATATAACATTTAAAGAGCTCACATTTTGTAATAAATACTTAATTAGTAATATCACTAAGATCAGAAAAAAATATTTGATTAGCTTCACTGCTTCTACCCCCTCCCATACAATATGACACAGTTTCACAACTTCACAAAAAATCGATTTTCTTGAAAAGTATGATTGGTACTAATCTGAAACTTAAGGGTTGTCAATTTTATAATATTCCTAGTTATTTCTGAAAAAATCACTAAAATCCCCCCACTCTTTCTACCACCTCCCATACAAACTGTACATTTTCACTAAATCTAACACACTGATTTTCTCAGCTCCTATTCAATTTTTGGAGTAAGCATTTTGTATAAAACATTTTTATAGCTACTTTAGCATGATGGGGAAAAAATTAGTTCAATGCTATCACTCCTTCTAACACTCCCCATCCAACATTTCTTTTGATGAAAAACAATTCTATTTCATCTAGAGTATCGTAGCCCTGTTATGTTTCTTCATATGACTATTTTCTTGTACTGAGTGAGACATCTTTATGTCTTCACTTATCTCTGGTTAAACGCAGTTTAAGATATTGTGGGCTTAGTTATTATTCTTGAAAGTAGAAGCACCGGGAGCAAGTACACGCCCTCATATTAACGTAGATTTTGTAAATTAATTGAATTATCTAAATAATTAATTTCCGTTAAGGTAATTTACTGATTGTACACAATTTTAACCAGAGAACTTCCATTATATTGATTTAGTTTTAATTACTTATTTATTTTGGTATCAGATACTTCGCAATTTAAGTCGCAATAAAACTGAATTGAATTTTGATCACTTCATTAATTTATTTAATAAACGTTGGCAAAGCAAGCGTCAAATTGGTTGCAATAAACGACGGACATTAGTTTAATTGTTCAAAGTACTAAATTGTGCTAATTTAATTTATGCTAATCGATATCTTTTTCAAAGAAGATCAAATTGAAAACCATTTCTCTGGCATCTCCTCAAATTCACTAAACTATCATCCAAAATTTTTCTTAATGTTTTTTTAAATTATTTTAAATTATTATTGAAAAAAGATTCAGTCAATCACAGGAATTTTCTTTACCAGCTTTGTGACAAGAATATCACAACATGATAAATCTAAAATTTCGGAAGACATGACTATGGCTATCACCTAGCATTTATGAAACAGGTGAATAGGAAAGCTGTCAGTTAAGTAGAAATCTGCATTTGTATGCATAGTGGAATCGAGTAGACTCTTCTCTGGCACAGCACAAATTCCAGTATATATGCAAACACCTTGTCAGAGGTTGTCTAGAATGTTCACTATATACCACTTCTCTCCGTATTCATCATGGAAAACTTTCCTATTTTGCTTGCCTCGTGATAAGTCCAGGCATACAAGTTATTACGCTTGCAGTAGAACTGTGTTTGGAGGTGAGTAAACGCTAGCGGAAAAATTGGAATTACGGCACTAGAAAATTGCTATGATTTTCAACATTTTCACGACTAGAGTTTTTTTTTGTAGAGGTAGGTGATAAGTTGAATTAAAGAAAGGGATCGTTCCTGATTGTTCGGAACAAATGGTTTTCGAATACAGGATGGAAAGTTTAATTAAATTTTAAAAAATCATTCTGTGCAGAGAGTTGTGAATAGGTATTACTTTAAAAATTTATTTAAAAGTAGCGATCCCTGCGACTTTGTCCGCATAAGAATCGCAATAATAAGCAATTTTTCAGAATGTAGTTTTCAACACATTGTGTCGGATATATATATAATCTGCTTAGTTTAATCGCTCTTTGAACACAAGGCTTTGTATTTTGTTGGAAACAGAACCATAAATTATTAAAAATAAAGCTGTGATAATCGCATTTGTATGGGACAGGCTTATGATCAAATCAATTCCGTGATTTCAGATCATTTACGTATTGAAGAGCGGTAAGGGCATGTTTACACTGGACTAGAACACGTCATGGGGAAGTATGGTGACCCTTGGGTCGACACGTTACGACCTTGGATTAAGAGACCCGAAAACGGCGAATTATTTGTGGAGTCTTGTAGTACTCGGCAAATGGTCATTGGAGGGACCCTTTTTCCACACAAGAGTCACCATGTAACATATTGCGTTTTCCCTGATGGTGTTACTCAGAACCAGATCAACCATTTGGCTATATGTCGCCGATGGAGAAGATGTCTCATCGATGTAACGAAGAATTGTTTTGCATTTTTAGGCTAATTTAGTCATGAAACGCGAAAAAAAAATTCAGGGTAGCACACTTTTTTTTCTGTATCGATCACAATAATTTATTATTAGAATAATAAAGTAAACTCAATTCTTTTTTGGTGAGAGAGCGTAGGAGTATTTTTTTCCTTGCTAATATTACGAAAATTCTGTGTAGCTAATTTCAGCTTGATAAATTTGATGCTTACTGAGAAAATTGTTTTCTGTATTACGTGAAATTGTTTGTAATTTGTATTCGAGATGGAAGATGTTGTGGTGCGATTAAGATTCGGTAATTTTCTTTTAGAAAACTAAAATTAGTAGTAGATGTAGTGGTGCGATTAAGATTCGGTAATTTTCTTTTAGAAAACTAAAATTAGTAGCACAACGTTGAATTAAAAATTTCAAATCAATAGCCTTTATGTATTTCGAGAAAATCAGCTTATTGGAAAATTCAGATATTGGAGCCTTTGTATGGAAGGGGTAGAAAAAGTGGAACAAATTGTATCACTTTTTTTTGTCCTCATTACTTTTACTACCAAAATGCTCAAAAAACTGTATGGATACTGAGGAGATCGCTTAACTAAATTTCGTGAAATTGTGCAGTTTGTATGGGAGGGGTAGGAGGAAATAGAGGGTTTTTGATATTTTTTTTTATTAAATGACTAAAATTCTCATTAAGACATTATATTCAAAATTTCGGACCAATAGCTCTATACTTTTTGGGAAAATCAAATTGCGAAATTGTGTCATTTTATATGGAAGAGGTAGAAGGGGTAGCAGGATTTGGCTCATTAAAATACCGTATATAAAATTTGGACTTTCTAACTCAACGTGTTCTTAAGCGCGAGAGTACACGAACGGACAGACGACGAACATCCAATTTTGAGATTTTTGAGTGATAATATAAATTTCTGTGTCATTTATTTTTTCCTTCAAGCATTATGCCTCAGCGTTACAAACTTTGTCGCATACTTATAATACTCTCAGATTTCACCTAGAGCATAAAAATGGAGTGTGGAAAAAATTTTTTACGGTGACCGAAATTAATTAGGGGGTAAGCCTTCAATGCGTAATGCAGATTTATATTGACATAATGCACAGTTAGATCACTATCAGGATTCTTTAATACAAGGAATTGCCATAAATCGATTTAAAATTTAAAAATTGAAAGTCGATTTATCGTCTGGCTCATCATTTAGTGAAGGGACGAAACAAACATCAACATCCCAACACCAAGTACAGATAACAGAAACGCGAAATTGACAAAAATGTTTATCAAAAGAGAAATCGAATTTATCAGCAATCTTATTTACTTCTCTCACGAGACCCGAAATCGGTTCATTCATACCATAGTTTGTCCGGTGAAAGCAAATCCGCAGCAATCTAGGATACCTTGGTAAAAATTGACCAACATCAAAGCACATCCAACCCAAAAGAGTGGAGGAAACAACTATTCCTGTAAGAAGGTTATTAGCAAAAATTAATTCATCTACTTCACATCGTTTCGAAAGCGATGACATATTTAATAGATGAAGTCGATCAGTAATGGAAGAAGACAAACTCTGTCATTCCAATTAAGGTGACATAAGGCTAGTCTTAGAAATTTATGCCGAATCCATTCGATTCTGCTAATGTACTCATCATAATAAGGAGGCTAAAGTTGAGAAGCATATTCAAGGTGAGATCTAACGAAGGTGTTATAGAGACTTAGTCTAACAAGCGAATTGTTAAATTCCTTAGATGAGCGTGTGGTAAATCATAGCTAGAATTACCTTTCTACACGATGTCATTAATATGAAAACCAAAATCAATTTTTTGGTTAAATGTAGCACATAGGTCAATAATGAAACTGACTTGATCCAAAATACAGTCATTAAGACTATAAATTATCACAAACGGAGAGATTTTCCAATAAATTACATAACATGACAGTTATCCAAATTCAGTCTAAGACCATTATGGCGACACCAGTTACTAAAATTAATCAAATCCTCCTGAAGAAAATTTTCAGAGTTGGAATTAAGATTTTAATGTCATCAGCATAAATGAGTACTTCCAAATATTCAAAAACAGAGGCAACATCATTAATGGTCAGGATAAAAAGAAGTGACCCAAATGACTTCCTTGAGGAGCACCAGAATGCGAAGTAAATGGGTTAGAAGTACAACCCTGAAAAAGTACTTGGTAAGTTCTATCAATTTAATTAATGAAAACAAGACAAAAATTATGACGCAAACTAGGAAAAAGACGCCAATCAGACAAAATATTACAGTAGGAGACTATAACCTAGAAAACGTAGACAACTTCATATACCTAAGGGCGAACCTATCGAAGGATGGAAGCGAACCCATCGAAATTAAAAGAAGGATAATGATGGCTAACAAGACTTATTATTCGGTACTTTCAATAATCAAAAACAAGAACGTGCACAGGAAAAGAAAACTTAAGCTATACAAAACCATCATAAGACCTGTGCTATGCTATGGCACCGAAACGCGAATTTTAACTCAGGCGTCCGAAAAACTACTTAACGCTTTTGAAAGAAAGGTCCTCAGAAGAATCCTCGGACCTGTGACGGAAGACTCGATCTGGAGAATACGATACAATAGAGAATTGTATGATATCTTCGACAATCCAGAAGTGTCAACCCTCATAAAATTTAAGAAGTAACAATAAGCTGGTCATGTGAAGCGTATGGATGACGGAAAACACACACTAAAAGGGAAAGTCAACGGACAAAGACCGGTCGGAAGACCACGGAAACGCTGGAAGGATTCGATTGACGTAGACAGCAAATCACTGCTAAGATTTTCTAACTGGAGGACGCGGTCACTGAACCGAGATGGATGGTGGCAAAATATTCAGGAGGCCAAAGTGCGATTTGGGCTGTAGCGCCACCGTAAGTAAGTTCTATCAATTAAATATGACTTAATCCAATTGATAAACCATGTAGGAAAACCCAACAAGTCCAATTTAAACAATATAATATAGTGGGGTAATTTTTCAAAAGCCTTACTAAAAACATAACAGGGCTACGATTGCGCGTAAAGCGCAATCTTACGATACTCTAGATGAAATAGAATTTTTTGTGATCCCAAGAAATTTCGCATGGGAAGTATTAGAAGGGATGACAGCATTGAACTAATTTTTCCCCATCATGCTAAAGTAGCTATAAAAATGTTTTGTACAAAATGCTTACTCCAAAAATTGAATGGGAACTGAAAAAATTAGTGAGTTAGATTTAGTGAAAATGTGCAGTTTGTATGGGAGGTGGTAGAAAGAGTGGGGCGATTAGAGTGATTTTTTTCAGAAATAACTAGGAATATTGTAAAATTGACATTCCTGAAATTTCAGACTAGTGCCATTTATACTTTTCAAGAAAATCGATTTTTTGTGAAGTTGTGAAACTGTGTCATATTGTATGGGAGGGGGTAGAAACAGTGAAGGTAATCAAATATTTTTTTCTGATCTTAGTGCTAATACTAATTAAGTATTTATTACAAAATATGAGCTCAATAAATGTTATATGTTCTGAGAAAATCGTCTTAGAGCATTTCATGAAAAAGTGTAGTTTGTATGGGAGGGGGTGGAAGGAGAGGGAGGAAGCAAATAATTTTTCTACTGTAGATTAAAATTACTATGAAAATAATATATCCGAAAATTCAGACTAATAGCTTTTATACTTTTCGAGTAAATCCGTTTATTGTCAAATTACGAAATTGTGTCATTTTGTATGGGAGGGGGTAGAAGGGGTGAAGCTAATAGTCTTAATTTTTTTGGGCTTACTAACAATTTCAAATAAATATTTGGTGCACAATTTCAGCTCTCTAAATTGTATACACAATGAGTAAATTGGCTTAGAGTAATTCATGACAAGTACAGTTTGTATGGGAGGTGGTAGAAGGAGGGAGAGGATACGCATAATTTTCGTACGGTAGATTGATATTATCATAAAAGTAACTTATTCCAAATTTCAGGCCAATAGCTTTTATACTTTTCGTGCAAATCCGTTTATTGTCAAATTGCGCAATTGTGTCATTTTGTATGGGAGGGGGTAGAAGGGGTGGAGCGATTTGGCCCGTTCACGAACTTGACCTTACTTTTTTGTCAAAAACGACGTGTACAAAATTTGAACTAACTAGCTCAACGCGTTCTCAAGCTAGAGCGCGCACAGACGGACGGACGGACGGACGGACATCCGGTTTTGAGATTTTTGAGTGATAATATTAATTTCTGTATTCATCATTTTTTTCTCCGAGCCTTATTTCTTGGCGTTACAAACCTTAGAGCAAACTTATAATAATCTCAGATTTCATCTAGAGTTTAAACATAACAGAATTATGATTGGGCTTAGGCTACCGACACACGATGCGAGTTAATATATACTAACTTCCTATTTTGATATAAGTAGGCCGAATTATGTATAGGATAATGACACTAGTAATATCGAAAAGTGAGATAATATATATTAACTCGCATCGTGTGTCGGTAGCCTTAAAGCCACATCATGTGATATTCTAGATGAGATGGAAATGACTTTAATATACCGGAAAATACGTCATCTCAAATTCTTTCGAATAGTGAATAGAGACTTTTGCATGCGAGGTGGTAGAAGTAGAGGGGGAGGTTTGTATTTATCGTATATGATATCGAACATGGCATGAATTTAAAGTTTTTAGTTTTCATTATTTTTAAAGAAATTAGTCATAGTTTTCCTGAAATTGGGGCTTTTGTATGGGAGGTGCCAGAGGAAGTCGAGCGTTTAAGATGATTTTGAAACTGCTTATCATCATATTTATCACCATGCTTTGATTCAATTTCAAAGTCGATAGCTCTCATATACCTGAAGGAGAAATGCTTTTCTTGAACGTATAATAGAGATATTTGTATGGGAGGTGGTAGAAGGAGTGAAGCAGAATTATAATTTTTTCTAACACTTATTTCAATTATTAAGAAACAAATTCTGGCAAGTCTGAAGTTTGTACTTTTTCTAATTTGAATGGAAATCGATAAAATGCATTTAACAAAAATTATACATTTGTATGGGAGGGGGTAGAAGGAGTGTACAGATTAAAACAAATTTTTTTCGTATTATTAATATTTTTATTTGTATACTTTATACAAAATATCAAGTTGATAGCTTTAACAGTTTCGAAGAAAATTAATTTAATTTAAATTTCAAAATTTCGTGAAATTAGTATGGGAGGGGGTAGAAGGAGTGAGGTGAAGTTGATAGTTATTTTTAAAATAAATTGCAATTATAATAAAATTAATTCTGGACAAATTTCGTCTTTTCAGCTTTACTAGTTTCAATGAAAATCGAAAATATGTATTTTTCAAAATTGTCCATTTGTATGGGAGGGGGTAGAAGGATTAAGGGGATCGGGTCAATATTCCGTGTTCATAATGACATCTATATTATAATAATTTGACTTAAATTTCAAGTCGATAACTTAAAAAGTTTCAAAGAAAAATCAATTTCTTAATATTTCGAAATTTCATGAAATTTGTATGGGAGGGGGTAGAAGGAGTTGGGGGATGTAGCCCATTCATGAATTTAAAGTTACTTTTTTGCTAAAAATGACACACAAAAATTTTTAGCACTATAGCTCAAAGCTTTCGAGAGTTATGCTGTAGACAGACGCACAGACGGACAGACAGACTTTCATTCGGTCATTCGGAATCGAGGTTTTTGAGCGATAACAAATATTTCTGTACCCTTGGCGGCTCTGTGCGAGCGTTATTTCTTAGCGTTACAAATGGTAAGGCAAACACAATATACTCTCAGATTTCATCTAGAGTAAAATCAGTATATATACAATCAATCTGCTTACCCTCCTCAATAGCCAAAATGGACTTATTTGCAAACTCCATCAGATTAGTGATAGTCTATTTCTGACGAAACCATGTTGTTTACTCGAAATTAAGGATTTACAGTGAAACGACATGCACTCATATATTACAGACTCAAAAAGTTTTGGAATAGCTGACAGTTTAGCTATTGGTCGATAGTTTACTATAGCAAATTTTGCTCCACTTTTGTGAGTTGGGATAATAAAGGAAGCCTTCCACACAGAAGGGAAAATCCCAGTCATATCTACGAAATAGTGGGGAGACTGGCTCAGCAACAGAGAGGCAGCGGCGTTTAAGGATAACTGCTGGAACTCCATCAGGGCCAGGTGAAGAAACATCCTTAAGGTAAGAGATGTGATTAAATACATCTTCATAAGAAATCGGTATACTAGACAAAATGGTTGAAGCAGTATCTCTGCAGTCATCAAAGTATGATA
The DNA here is from genome assembly GCA_963669355.1 of Chorisops tibialis. Classification (NCBI taxonomy): domain Eukaryota; kingdom Metazoa; phylum Arthropoda; class Insecta; order Diptera; family Stratiomyidae; genus Chorisops; species Chorisops tibialis. The sequence goes on along the minus strand of OY770263.1, from coordinate 159,776,125 downwards.
TGTCAAAGATAAAGGCACTACCAGTAAAAGATCCATCTAATCAGAATAAAAAATCAAGTCATGCTGTTTTCCATAGGAATTCCTAACAAGGCTAAGTTGCTGGAGACCAAGGGCAAATATACTTTCAACAAAAAAATATTCGAGCTGGAACGAAGCATCAGAAACTAAGAGAGTAGAATCATCGTCAGAGAACGACCAAGAAAAACCTGGAATATTAAAATCACCCAGTAAAATGAGTTTCTCAGAGATATTCACACTATTACTAACAAAAGTTATCCAGTCAACTGTTCGTATTAAGTACAAGGACTCGATAGGGGAATATATGTTAAAAAAACCATAAATATTCTAATTGATTGCTAAACACGAGTTTAACAAACAAGATCTCCAAACAATGATGGTTCGGTACAGGAACTAATACACAATTAATACAGCTTCTGACTGCTAATAATACACCACCACCTTTTAATCTAAGATTGGAAGCATTACGATCTCTACGAAAGATTTGGAAGTCAAAACTAATGAGTTCACTGTTAGAAAAACTTCAGTTTAGTCCAGTTTCAGTTAGAGCAATAACATCATAGGAACAATTTTGTGTTGAAGCAAATAACATCTGGGTTTTAGTTCGCAGTCCATTTACGTTTTGGTAGTAAAGGGACAGTTGTCTGAGTTTTTTGGACCAGTAGCGGGTGATCTATTACGACGAGAGATAGATTCTTTAACAAATGCTCCAGACGGCCATGAATTTTTATCCAACAACAGATTAAAAAGATCAGTATTGGCCATAACAATTTTAAAGGATGCAATAAAACTAGTATCTTTTTTTTTATCATGAACATCCTAAAATATTTTTTTTAACAGCAAATAATTAATGACATTTTCTGGGGTTGTTTGGGGATCAAGTCGAGAAACAAGTAGGGCTTTCGGACGAGATACAATAGTTAGTAGATGTGTAGGTAAGGTAGAAGAAGATTAGTGAGATTGGTATTAATTACAGGCGTTTGAGAAGTCGTAGAAACTTGGACAGACTTCGAGAGTGTAGCATTTTTATTAAAGGGTGCTTTTGAAGGCTACTTTTAGGAAAGGTAGAGTTGTTCACTCTATTCTTTCTGCGGGTAAGACGTGGACAGTGCAGGACTATATCTGTCACTATTAATATCCACTACAACTGAATTGCAATTATCAATTCGAGAAGCATGTCCATCAACACAATTCAAACTATTAGTAGTGTTATTTGAGTCATTACAAAAAGGAACATGCTTATTGCTGGGCATATTCTCACAGCAAGCCGAAGCATCAACCATTGTTGGTCGAAGTGAAGTGAATTAAAAAATTTGTCAATTGACAAACGCACCAGATAAATTATCCAATTGCTCCATAATTGTAATCATCTCTGCATCAACGCTAGATATCTTGAATGGTACCGAGGATAGTGAGAGGCTCCTACAATCTTGACAATACCAATGTAGCCCGGGCGTAGAGTTCAACCTTTCGGTAAAAATATTGGTAAGCCCCACACACTTAACATGGTAATTTCTATTACAAACATTACAAAACGCAAATATGGGTGTCGAAGATTTTGTCTCAAACTGTTGATGGCAAAAATTTATAAAATACTAGCAAGCAAGAATAACAAAAATAAATAAAAACACAACTGGTTAACTGTATAAAAACAACAACGAAAAAGCTGTTAGAAACAAACCAAAAAGTGCACGGTAAAAAAAGCAACAACAATTCCATCGAATAAAAATACATAAATATCCACACGAAATTAGTCGAAACAAAATTCACGCATCTATATAAATATAATTGTAGTGTATGTCTGTTATTTGTTTATAAATGGCTATTAATAAGTTTTTTGCTTTATTTTAGCAATAACTAAATAGAAACAATCGTTTTTAAAAATTTTCTCTGTCTGTCTGTCTTTCCGGTTTTCACGCAAAAACGGCTAAGCCGATTGTGATGAAACTTTCACAGATTATTACGTCTACTTCGGGGAGTAATCTGCTTTAGGTTTTATTTTACTTCCCTCACTCCTTCTACCCCCTTCCATACAAAGTGACTCATTTTCAAAAATTTATGATAATCAAATTTTCATGGAAACGATAAAAGCTATTAATTTGAAATTTAAAATATATTTTTTCCATTATAAATGAGATCTTCAAGTATATAAATAATTTGAATGCTCTTACTCCTTCCACCACCTCCCATACAAACTAAACTTTTTCATGAAATACTATATTTCAATTTTCTCAGTAAGTATAACTTTTATCAAGCTAAGATTTTGTATTAAATCTTAAATTAGCATTGTTATTAATACTAGGAAAAAGTAATTAATTAGCTTTACTATTTCTACCCCCTCCCATACAATCTGACACAAATCCACGACTTTGCGAAAATTCGATTTTCTTGAAAAGAATGAATGTTACTGTTCTGAAATTTAAAATACATCAATTGGATGATAATTGTAGTTACTCCTCAAAGAATAACTAAACACTCTCTACTCCCTCCACCACCTCCTATACAAACTTCACTTTTTCATGAAATATTCTAAACCAATTTTCTCAGTACATATAACTTCGATCGCGCTAAAATTTTGTACTAAATCTTTAATTAGCATTATTATTATTATCGCGGAAAAATTAACCGATTAGCTCCACTCCTTCTACCCCCTCCCATACAATGTGGCACACTTTCACGACTTTGCAAAAACTTTATTTTCTTGAAAAGTGTGAATCGAACTGATCTAAAATTTAAAACATATCAATTGCATGATGATTATAGTAGTTTCTAGAAAAACTAGCAAAAACCCCTCGCTTTTTCTACCACCTCCCATACAAACTGCACTTTTTCATGAAATACTCTAAATCAATTTTCTCAGTACGTATAACTTTGATCGAGCTAAAATTTTGTGTTAAATCTCTAATTAGCATTATTACTATTGTCGGGAAAAATTAACCGATTAACTCTAATCCTTCTACCCCCTCCCTTACAATGTGACACAATTCCACGACTTTGCGAAAACTTGATTTTCTTGAAAAGTGTGAATCTAACTTATCTGAAATTTGTAAGATATCTATTGCATGGTGATTGCAGTTGTTTCTAGAAAAACTACCGGAAACCCCCACTCCTTCTACCACCTCCCATACAAATTGCACAATTTCACTAAATCCAATGCACTTGGTTTCTCAAGTTACATATTCAATTTTTCAAGCTTAACTTTGGTGCAAAATATTTTTATAGCTACTCTAGCATGATGTGAAATAAATTAATTTAGTGCTGTCATCCCTTCTATCACTCCCCACACAAAAATTATTAAGATTACAAAAATTTTGATTTCATCGGTGGTATCATATAATTGGGCTTTACGCACAATCGAAGTCCTGTTATCTATTTAAGCTTAATGTCATTTTATTTGGGCTTTTTTTAATTAACACAAGCTACAACTATTCACATGTCCTTAACGCTCTTCAACACGTATACATATGATCTCGAATCATGGGTTTGATTTGATCAGGAGCCTGTCCCACACAAATGCGAGTATCATGGTCTCATTCTTAATAATTTATGGTTCTGATTCCAACAAAATACGAAACATTGTGTTCAAAGAGCCATCAAACTAAGCAGATTATTTATCCGATATAAAGTACTACTAACTACATTCTCAAAAAAAGTTATTATTGCGATTCTTACGCGGACAAAGTCGCGGACGATCTCTAGTTGAATAATAAGATTATGATCAAGATTCACCGGAAAAACTATTAATATTTGATATAACACAATAAAATTCATATTACTTTATTCTTCTAATAATAAAGTACTGTGATCGACACAAGAAAAAAAAATTTGCTTCCCTGAAATTTTTTTCTTCGCGTTTCATGACTAAATTAGCCTAAAAATGCAAAAAAAAAAATCCGTCCCGCCGTACGCCGTACATATGGACTCATATCTCCGAGACCGTTAACGGTACAATGTTCGTTTTCGGATGGATTGTTGATTGGGTAAGTGAGCTCTATTTCGTAAATTTTCGGGGGTGTTAGGTGGAAGTGGGGGGCGGGGGAGGAAACAAGTCGAAAACTACACTTGCTAATATCTCCACCACGAATGCAGACAGAAAGTCGAAAATCAGTAGAGATATGGAGAAGGTTGCGGGATAAACTTTAAGAAAAATTTAATTTTTTTATCCATTGGCGTCCCAAAAGGGGGGGCTAAAAACAAATTGTTGGCCGAATTGTTTTTTCAAATGATTATATTTTCAAAATTACTTATTGTAAAAAATTCATATTTTGGCACCATCAAGGTGGCATATAGTTCCATTGGAATCAGCTTAGAGAGTGGTTAATTATTGTATGTAATGGGGAGGGTCAGGGAGAATGCAAAGAAAACACTTAAAAATGAATATCTCAACTATCTTCTAAGCTATGTAATTGAAACTTAAAATGTATATTAAACTATACGAAGAAAATGCAAAAAAAATATAACAGGTTGAAATAATAGTAGTGGGGAGAAATGGGGAGCATTTCAAAAATGGCGCACTTTTCAAAACTACAAATCCTTATATATCAGAAAAGAGTAGAGATATCAAATCGAAAATTGCGTCAGATTGTAGAAATACATAATGGTTAATCTTAAGTTGGGAGGTGTAAGGGGGGGGAGGTGATAAGCAAAAATGTGGAAAATTTTGAGTGATTTTTTTAGGACTCTGCTGAAAGATACAAAGTTTAAATTTTGCATGTGAATACGTCTATTTGATGTACATAGAAAAAAAATAATAACTTGATCCATAATTGTTATAAACCGACCACCCGGTCTAACGTGCACAAGGTGTTTCATGTGCATTGAAAAAAACACATAAACTGAAAATTTTTGAGTGAAATTTTAAGGTAGAAACTGGAAAATTTGCAAAATGCATTTAAAAAAAATCCCTAAATATACGAAATATTAACTGGTCGAAAACCTTTAAAACTTCTACCCCCTCCCATACAAAATTATTTTTTCGACCATTTTTAAAAAATCAATTATCACCTAACTTTTAAAAGCTATCAATTTGCAATTTTGCATCAAAACTTACAAAAATAATTGAAATGAAATTACGTTAAAAGTTTTGAAATCGCGCTTGCCCTTCTACCCCCTCCCATACAAAAGTATGATTTCGACCAATTTCATTAAATCAACTAATAATCAACAAATTAAAAGCTACGAACTTGAAATTTTGTACGAGCATCTAACAATAGAAAAGAAAGAAAATTGCATCAGAAGTCTTACGATTCCCCTCCCTCCTCTACCCCCTCCCATACAAAATTATTTTTTCGAGCATTTTTAAGAAATAAGTTGTCAGCTAACTCTTAAAAGCTATCAATTTCAAATTTTGCAGAAAAACTTACAAAAATAATTCAAATGAAGTTGCTTTAAAAGTTTTGAAATCGCGCTTGCCCTTCTACCCCCTCCCATACAAAACCATGATTTCGACCAATTTCATTAAATCAACTAATAACCAACAAACTAGAAGTTACGAACTTGAAATTTTATACAAGCACCTCACAAGAGAAGCAAAATAAAACTACATATCAAATTTTACGATTCCCCTACCTTCTCTACCCCGTCCCATACAAATGTTCGGTGTCGTGAATGTAAAATACACAGAACTTTATGAAAATTCTATGCAACTTCGTCTATGATACACATTCTATACAGAGAATATTGGACGTGATTCAAGCAATTAATTGAAAAGCTATTAACATCCACCCACCCTTACTATTACCCCTCCTCCTCCCCTCATAAAAACCCAAACTTGCAGAAACGAATGAAATATTGTTAAGCTGACAACAGCCCTGCCCAAGAACTCCCTTTCACTTAGCCTTCCCTAACCACTCTAACCTGACTTTCCACTCATCCGCAACTTGTCCCAAGAATAATAAAGTTTCGCCCGACTTGTTGGCAGTTTATTTTATCTTACATGCTTACCATAAACATTAATTAAAATTCTGAAAGTGTAGTTACTTACCTTTAAAAGTGAAGAAAAGCGAGAACTCTCATGATAGATGCTTTTTGATAGATAAATCAAAAATTACAGGATGCAATTTTCACAAAAGAAATGTTCTTCAAATCTAAAAGGAATTCAAGTTCATTAAAAGCACTCAAGATGCATTACACGGATGAGCGGTCAGTTAGGTCAAGCGATTCCTTCACACAAAGAATTGATAAAGTCTCTCTCGTAATTTTTATGAGTTGCATTTCACTATAAGATAGTCTTGACAGTTTGTGATAAAGCGTTGTTATACAAAATAAAGCGGCGATCCTTTTCATATCTTTCCACTACTTTATTTCATTTTACTTAGCATAAATATATGTTTTTTCTGCCTGTTCATTTATTTTTTTTCCTGAAGGCAAAACTCAGTTTTAACGACACGCCATTGCTTACACTCCCTATAATACTTCAGAATATCTCTACTGGCTGTCCGTAAGTAAATCTTTTTATATATTTTCTTTATTTTACAAAACAAAAAGAAAATTTTTTTTTTAAATATAATAAATTTTTTTTTCTTTTTGCTTGCATTACTGTTTTTCTACAATTTTATTGTTGACGTGCGCAAGCAATTGTGAAAAGGATATGCTTGTGGGCGGCTAGTCAGACGTGGTACCGTCGACATTAACAGTTCGTCATTCTGTGTAGAACCAAGTGTCCCATATCAGTCCTTTACAGCACTTTTCCTCCCTTTATTTTTATCAAGAGATATTTCCATAGCGAGTGCATCACATCACACCCATACAATTGAGTGAGTTTCACATTAAATGACTGTGCTGTTAGCGCACTAAGTGCAGCTTTTAATCTCGCTTAAGTATATTTGCGATAAAATACTGCTACGTAGATACAAGAACTCTGGGTGGCAGAATAAAAAAAAACGGCACGAAGGAGTTATACACACGGAATACAAAACCTGAGTATTTCAGGACGAGTGTATGGACGCTGCTCTTGGGCGCTTCTACTTAATAAGCATGTCCTTTTGAGTCGAGTGACATAGCATGCTGATGATACTCAACTTAAATATATATCTATGTTTGCAGCGTATATAAGATCTAAACTTACTCGATGGCTTTGCTCTTTGACGCTTCCAAGCTGATGCTATTTATTTCGAGTATACATTTCATTCATATCGTGCTAAGTTCACATCTAGGATTCATTCAGAAATCCTTGAATTCGTCTCTATATAAATTCAAGTCTTCTGAATTATTACTGAATGCGAATTTAATACGATATATGAGCATGCATAGCTGGAATTAGTATTTACATAAAATTGAAATAATATTAATAAGGATTTGGTGGTATAAAGGATCAGTTCAGGATGATTTTATTTAAGAGCTTCAATTATAGTGAGCTTAAATCATAAAAAAAAAATATAACAGAATTATGATTGGGCGTAAAGCCCAGTCAAATGATACTCTAGATGAAATTGGAAAGAGTTTATTGTACCGAAAAATAGGTATGTCACCTCAAATTCTTTCGAATAGTGAATAGTGGCTTTTGAATGGGAGGTGGTAGAAACAGAGAGAGGAGGTTTGTAATTTTTGTATATGACACCAAACGTGGCATGCAAAATGTTTCGTGCTGAATAAAAAGTGTGTAGCTTTTATTATTTTCAAATAAATTGGACATCGTTTTTCTGCAATTGGGGCATTTGTATGGCAGTGGGGGTTTTAGATGATGTTGAAACTGCGTATCAACATCATTATCATTATGCTTTGTTCCAGTTTCAAACTCGATTGCTCTCGTATGTTCGAAGGAGAAATGGTTTTTTTTGAATTTATAATATATATTTGTATGTGAGGAAGTGAAATTCTTACTTTTTTCAACATTTATTACAATTATAAAGGGACAAATTCTGGAAAAATTTTAAAGTTTGTACTTTTTCTAGTTTTAATGGAAATCGATATGCATTTGCCAAAATTATGCGATTGTATGGCAGGGGGTAAAAGAAGTAAAGTTTCGAGGAAATTTGTTTTTTTTAAATAGATTGGGAGGAGGGGAAGTAGAAGGAGCGGGGAGATGTAGCCTGTTCACGAACTTAAAGTTTCTTTTTTGCTTAAAATGACACACAACAAATTTCAGCACGATAGCTCAAAGCGTTCAAGAGTTATGTTGTAGACAGACGGACAGACTATCACTCGGAATCGAGGTTTTCAAGCGACAACAAATATTTCTGTACCTATATTATTTCATTATTTCTTATCGTTACAATTAGTGAGCCAAACACAATATACTTTCAGATTTCATCTAGAGTATAAACACACCAATTGATAAGTGATATGATTTTGCAATATGCATTATTTAAATAGTCTGCCGATACCCCAAAATGTAATATTGTGTCCGCACTTCTATATAACACACAAATTGCCAATAAAGATCTATCATACGCTGAGTGCGTCGGCACACCTCTACTATCGATGGTTTCCGATCAGATGTTATGTGTCAGTTTAAAAGTAATTTCGCCAAAAAAAAATATTTACACGTTTTTCTCTACAAGTTGTGTAAGAGCTAACATTCATTAAGCAAGCCCTTTAGTCTCTAAGGGCCGGATTCACAGTGACGGTTTAATCTTATAATTAGATAAACTTGGTCTTTGGATTAAACTGAAGCTTACACTATGACCGTTTTCACAGTTCAAAAATCTGTGAAGATTAACTAAACTGAAGATTATTTTCCTTAGATTCGTAGCAATGCAATCATTCTGCATTCTTATGCCGTCATTGTGAATGATTATCTGTCATTGCCTTAGAATTTCGTTTATTTGCAAGCAAAACGTTTGAAATTTTAAGAAATTTGTGTATTTACTGGTATTTCTAAACAAAACGTAATGCAAAGCCGTAGGAGCATAAATTTTACTTTGGAGGAAATAAAACTCTACTAGAAATGATTAAAATTATAATAAAAAAAAACAAATTGATTTAAAAGTTAGTGTGTAGCCTAGCAGGTAGCATGTTGGTCTACAATGCGAAGGTCGTGAGTTTAAGTCCCAGTCGACGCATAATTTCAGCACACTGCCTGCTTGGCCACCATAATCTACAAAAATGAAAAATTCGTGTATAGAGGGTTGTGCGAAGGTCTAACAACCCTTCCACAATTAATAATGAAAAAAAAAAGTTAAGTAACCTGAAGGTCAGGAGGCCAAGGCCCGATTTGGGCTGTAGCGCCATTGCAGCGATTGATTTAAAATAAACAAAGTGCATTGGAACGAAAAAAAAACGAAGCGTGGGCCAACGTTGAAAAGAATTTTTAAATGAAAAAAATTTTTCGGTCTCAAGCCATTCAGGTGAAAATATTAAAAAAGCAGTGAAAAAGAATTTCGTAGCTGAAAAACGGTTAACGTATGGTACAGGAGGAAGACCGTCAACAAACTCAAAAATAACATTGATCGAAGAAACGGTGAAAAGTTTGCTTGAAGATGAAGTTTTTGGGCTGGAGTCCGCTTATGACAGCAACGTGATATTGTTTCAAAAACATAATAGAAGTACGATTGGGCATAAAGCCCAATCGTGCGATACTCTAGATGAAAGAGAAATTTCTGTAGAGGAAGTGGTAGAGGGGGTGACTCCATTGAACTAATTTTTTTACATGACGTTAAGGTTGCTATCATAATGTTTTATGCAAAATTTAGAGTTTAAAAATTTAATAGGCACTGAGAAAATTAGTGTATTGGATATAGTGAAGTAGGGCAGTTTGTATGGGAGGTGATAGAAGTAGGGGCGAGTTTTTAATAAATTTTCAGAAATAACTATAAACATCATGCTTTTGACATGTTTTAAATTACAGATCAGTAGCATTTATACTTTTCAAGAAAATCGACTTTTTATAAAGTTGTGAAATTGTGTCATTTTGTATGGGAGGGGGTAGAAGGGGTAAAGCTTATCGTCTAAATTTTTTCGGTTTTACTAATAATTCTAAATAAATATTTAGTGCACAATTTCAGCTCGATCAATTTTATACGCACTGAGTAAATTGGCTTAGAGCATTTCATGAAAAAGTGCAGTTTGTGTGGGAGGTGGTGGAAGGAAGGGAAGGACTCAAAAACCTTTTGTACAGCAGATTTATATCATCATAAAAGTAATATATTACAAATTTCAGATCAATAGCAGTTATATTTTTCGAGCAAATCCGTTTATTGTGAAATTACGAAATTGTGCCATTTTGTATGGGAGGGGGTAGAAGGGGTACAGCTAATCGTCTAATTTTTTTTATTCTTACTTATAATTTTAAATAAATATTTTGTGCACAATTTCAGCTCGATAACTATTATACGTACTGAGTAAATTGGTTTAGAGCATTTCATGAAAAAGTGCAGTTTGTATGGGAGGTGGTGGAAGGAGGGGGAATGCACAAATTATTTTTTATAGAGTAGATTGCAATCATCATAAAAGTATAACATTTCAAATTTCAGATCAATGTCGTTTGTACTTTTCGAGCAAATCCGTTTATTGTCAGATTGCGAAATTGTGTCATTTTGTATGGGAGGGGGTAGAAGGGGTAGAGCGATTTGGCTCGTTCACGAACTTGACCTTACTTTTTTGTTAAAAACGACGTATACAAAATTTGAACTTTCTAGTTCAACGCGTTCTCAAGCTAGAGAGGACACGGACGGACAGACAGACAGACAGACAGACAGACAGACAGACAGACAGACAGACGGACGGACGGACGGACGGACATCCGGTTTTGAGATTTTTGAGTGATTATATGAACTTCTGTATCATTAATTTTTTTCTCCGACCCTTATTACATGGCGTTACAAACTTTGTGGCAAACTTATAATACTCTCAGATTTCATCTAGAGTATAATTAGCTAGTTAAAATTTATAAATTTATTAATTATGGAAACTGCAAACCACAAGCTGGGACAAAAATATCCCTGCAGTCTGGCAACGACGCGGGACAAGGTTGCGAACTATAAAATTAAAAAAAATAACTAGTTGAATCCAAAACAAAATAAGCCGCCAACAAGTCGGGCGAATCTCTATTATTCTTGTGACAAGTTGCGGATGAGTGGAAAGTCAATATGCAGGTTAGAGTGGTTAGGGAAGGCTAAATGAAAGGGAATTCTTGGGCAGGGCTGTTGTCAATTTAACAATATTTCATTCATTTCTGCAAGTTTGGGTTTTTATGAGGTTTGGAGGAGGAGTAAGGGTGGGTGGATGTTAATAGTTTTTTAATTAATTGCTTGAATCACGTCCAATATTCTCTGTATGGAATGTTTTTCATAGACGAAGTTGCATAGAATTTTCATAAAATTCGGTGTATTTTACATTCACGAAACCGAAAATTTGTATGGGAGGGGGTAGAGAAGGTAAGGGAATCGTAAAATTTGATATTTAGTTTTATTTCGCTTCTCTTGTAAGGTGCTTGTATAAAATTTCAAGTTCGTAGATTTTAGTTTGTTGGTTATTAGTTGATTTAATGAAATTGGTCGATATCATAGTTTTGTACGGGAGGGGGTAGAAGGCAAGCGCGGTTTCAAAACTTTTAAAGCAACTTCATTTAAATTATTTTTATAAGTTTTTATGCAAAATTTGAAATTGATAGCCTTTAAGAGTTAGCTGATAACTGATTTCTTAAAAATGCTCGAAAAAATAATTTTGTATGGGAGGGAGTAGAAGTTTTGAAAATATTCGACCAGTTAATATTTCAGACTTTTAAAGATTTTTTTTAAATGCATTTCCCAAATTTTCAAGTTTCTAAAATTTCACTCACTTTTCAGTTTATGTGTTTTTTTCAATGCACATAAAACACCTTGTGCACGTTAGACCGGGGGGGGTCAGTTTATAAAAATTATGAATCAAGTTATTATAATTTTTCTATGAACATCAAATAGACGTATCCACATGCAAAATTTCAACTTTGTATCTTTCACCAGAGCCCTAAAAAAATCACTCAAAGTTTTCGACATTTTTGCTTATCACCTCCAAACTTAAAATTTTTACCAAAATTAACCATTACGTAGTTCTATAATCTGACAAATTTTCGATTTGATATCTGTACTCTTTTTTGAGATATAAGGATTTGTAATTTTTAAAAGTGCGCCATTTTTAAAATGCTCCCCATTTCCCCCCCCCCTATACTATTATTTCAACAAATTATATTTTTTCTGTATTTTTCTAGTATAGCTTAATACACGATTCAAGGTTCTATTACATAGCTTAAGAGATAATTGGGATATTCATTTTTAAGTGTTTTCCTTTGCACTCCCCTGACCCTTCCCCTTACAATAATTAGCCACTGTCTAAGCTGATTCCAATGGAACTATATGTCACCTTAATGGTCCCAAAATCTGAATTTCTTACAATAAGTAATTTCGAAGATATAGTTATATGAAAAAACAGTTCGGCCGACAATTTGTTTTTAGCCCCCCCTTTTCTGACGTCAATGGATAAAAAAATTAAATTATTTTTAAAGTTTGTCCCACAGCCTTGTCTATATCTGTACTGATTTTCAACCTTCTATCTGCATTCGTGGTGGAGATATTAGCAAGTGTAGTTTTCGACTTTTTCCCTCTCCCCGCCTCCCCCTTCCACATAACACCCCCAAAAATTTAGAAATAGAGCTCAGGGAATAGGTTAGGCAATCATAAAATTTGTGATGCAGTTTTATTTCATTTCTCTTGTAAGGTGCTTATAGAAAATTTCAAGTTCGTAGCTTTTAATTTGTTGGTTATTAGTGGATTTAATGAAATTGGTCGAAATCATACTTTTGTATGGGAGAAGGGCAAGCGCGATCTTAAAACTTTTGACGCAATTTTGTTTCAACTATATTTAAAGGTTTTTGTGTAAAATTTCAAATTGATAGCTTTTAATAGTAAGGTGATAATTGATTTCTTGAAAATGGTCGAAAAAATAAATTTGCATTTCGTATATTTAGGGATTTTTTTTAAATGCTTTTCGCAAATTTTCAAGTTTCTACCTTAAAATTTCACTGAAAAATGTTCAGTTTATGTGTTTTTTTCAAAGCACATGAAATATCCTGTGTACGTTATACCGGGAGGGGAGGGGGGCGGCTTATAACGATTGTGGAGCACATTATTATTTTTTGTCTATGTATATCAAATATATGTCTCCACACTCAATTTAAACTTTGTACACCAGAGTCCTAAAAAAATCACTCAAAATTTGCGACATTTTTGTTTACTACCTCCATCATTTTACACCTTCCAACTTAAAATTATTACCAAAATTAACAACTATGTAGTTTTACAATCTAACAAATTTTCGATATCTGTACTTTGTTTTGAGATATAAGTATTTGTAATTTTTAAAAGTGCGCCATTTTTTAAATGCTCCCATTTCCCTCCACTACTATTATTTCCACATGCTATATTTTTTCGTATTTTCCTAGTATAGTTTAATATATGTTTCAAGTTTTAATTACATAGCTTAAAAGATAGTTGAGATAATCATTTTAAGTGTTTTTCTTTGCACCCCCCTGACCCGCCCCTGACCCTTAATTAGCCATCCTCTAAGCTGATTCTGGTGGAGCTATATGTCACTTTAATGGTCCCAAAATATGAATTTTTAACGAGAAGTAATTTCGAAGACATAATCATTTGAAAAACAAATTCGGCCTACAATTTGTTTTTAGTCTCCCCCCCCCCCCTTTTTTTCGGACGCCAATGGATAAAAAATTAAATTATTTTTAAAGTTTGTCCCACAACCATCTCTATATCTCTACTGATTATATCTGATATCTGCATTCGTGGTGAAGATATTAGCAAGTATAGTTTTTGAATCCTTCCCTCCTCCCGCCTTCCCCTTCCACCCAACACTCGCCAAAATTTAGAAAATGGAGCTCACTTACCCGATTAACAATTTACCCTAAAACGAATATTCCACCTTTAACGGTCTCGGAGATATGAGTCCATATGTACGGCGTACGGCGGGACGGATTTTTTTTGCATTTTTAAGCTAATTTAGTCATGAAACGCGAAAAAATTATTTGTCGCATAAAGCTGGCTTTAACTGTATGCTAGATAAATTATAGTCAATTCAACAGCAATTATTATTGAAAATACGCGAAAGAGAAGCCATTGGTTCGGTTTGTCCATTGTTGGTGCAATGATGAGGAAAGTGAAGCGACACTTATAGTGATTTCTATTTGGCAAAAAAATGTGACCCGTTTTTGCCCTTAACATTTTTTCTAGCAGTTCCTATGTTCTATTGTAAAAAAAAATTCTGCCCTGCTAGAAAAATGGTTTGCGCACTAGGTAAAACTTGACGTGAAAATGCACATTTCTTGCCCCGAATTTTTCTGCGGTGCAACTCAATTGACCTGTAATGTACAACAACATGAAAAAAAAATCCTTTGACAACATCGGCAATAAATTCTTACGGATAGATCTTACTTAAAAGGGCTTAATACTTTTCATGAAGCTTGCGATATGAGTGCATACGTAACTTTTCTTAATTTTTACAAAATCTTCACAGGATCATTTAGAGCTAACAAGACAAATTAAAACGGTTTGTTTTGACAGTTTCGAAAGGCAATCAGATGTTCAGTATGCTTCAGCCAACATGATAACAGAAATGCAAAAAACTTGCACTTAAAGTGTTCTATTGTAAATTGACCTGACTGACGGAACTGAGAAAAATGAGTGCAAAACTGCAGTAATTTTGCATTTTAAAGGGCAAAAACGGGTCACAGTTTTTTGCCGAATAGAAATCACTATTACTTTCTTATGGATCGACGAATACTAAATGTTATGGCTTCGAGCAAATCTGGCAATCGATTTCTCCTAACATTAATTTAAACCCAAAAGCAGCCCTATTCTCAAGCGGCTCTGAAGAAAAAGTTTAAAGCGCTGTTCGTAAGAAGGAAGACGCAACGTATCATACCTGGGAAGACTTACGCTACTTCCCAGCGATTCTGTTAATGTTGGTGGATTATGATTATTTTCAATGATGCATATGTTATGTAAGACTGCAGTTGCAACAATAATACTCTGATTTCTTACAGTCTTTAATCTTAATCCTGTTGATACAATCGGGAATCGCCTTTTCCATACACAGTTTCTTGGTCAAATGAGCGATTCATTGTAAAGATTTTTCTCTGGGTGATTCACTGTCGCAAGACATGTAATATGACTGGCAAACTCACTATCCGCTACAAATTGGGTGTTAGGAAATTCATTCGACACCAATCGAGCACAAACTCTTGAGCTACCTAAATAGTTGAATCGTGGGCTTAGCCAGACCAACGCACGAGGATATTTAATATTTTTAATTTTGGATCACACAAGGCTTGCACGTTGTACGAAAATAAATCTTTTTCTGTGATGTATGATGATATTTGATTTTATTGTAAAAAGTCGCACTTTTTATCTGAGGATAGTATTCTAACAAGCGTTCAATCTATAGTAGCAATGACATTGAGATTTCCCAATTTCAAAAAACTTAGATTTTTCTGTAATTATTTCTTCATTATCCGCGAATAATGATATAAAATAAGGTCTCAAAAGTGCAAGATAATGAGATACTTTCTCTACGATTATGCATGCCTAGGAATTCGAAACCCCGTTAAAATCACCAACTGTGATTAACATATTACCAGTCGCATATAGCCTTAGTGTTAATTGCAACATGCTCTCAAGGCGCATGATATTATTCCTGAAATCACATTAGCTTATATTTTTATAAATTGAACTCAACACCACATTCCAGTAATTACTATTCGTGGGAAGCTGAATGCGTGCTCCAATTAGCAACTAATTTTCTCAATACCTAATAAATTTTTGATCCTGAATTTTGTATAAAACACTGCGATAGTAACTATAGCGTGATTAGAAAAAACTAGTTCAATGTCGTCAACTCCTGCAGCACTTCCCCTACAAAATTTCTTGAAATCAAAAAATTTCTCTTTCATTTAGATTATCGCACGATTTAGGTTTTCACCCAATCGTAGTCCTGTTATGTTTTTGAATGAATTACACAAATTATCAAATTTGTAGCTTAAAATTTCAATAAAAAATTTTTAATTTTTGTATTTTTTTTTCAACACACATGCAATACCTCGTGCAGGATAAGGCCACCCATGGTACATAGCAGTTTTGGTTCAAATTATAATTTTTTCAATATTTATAGTAAGTAGATATATGAACGGCTTGAAGTTTTTAAAAGAGCACAATTTTTGAAATGCTCCCCATTTCCTCTCGTTACTATTATGTCCAAATGTTATAATTTTACTTTATTATTTTAATAATAAAGTATTGTGATCGACTTGGGAAAAAAAAAAAATTTGCTACCCTGAAATTTTTTTTTTTCGCGTTTCATGACTAAAATAGCCTAAAAATACAAAAAAAAAAAATCCGTCTGTATGTACGCCGTCCGCTGTCCGCCGTACGCCGACGTGTACGCTCAGCACACATTAACTCCCAAACCCTTCAAGATAGAAAGTTCATTTTTGGAGGGATTGTAGGTAGTTGCGGATCTCAGACGGATACCAATTTTGGGGGGTGTACGAGTTCAGGGGGAGGCAGGGGAAACGCTTAAACCGAAAAATACGAATTCAACTATCTCAACCATGGTTACAGCTAGGAAGCTAAAAATCAACTTACATATACAGGAGTTTGTGGGACAACTTTTAAAAATAAATTAATTTTTTTTATCCATTTGGTGCGAAAAGGGGGGGCTAAGAACCAATTGTCGGCCGAATTTTTTTTTCAAATGATTATATCTTCGAAACTACTTCCCATAAAAAATTGATATTTTGAAACTATTAAGATAGCATATAGATCTACTATAAGCAGTTTAAGTAGAAGGTAATTAGTGAAAGGCGAGGGTCAGGTCAGTCACAAAAAAAACACATAAACTGAAAATTTTTGAATGAAATTTTTAGGTGGAAACTTGAAAATTTGGGAAATGCATTTAAAAAAAATCTTTAAAAGTCTGAAATATTAACTGGTCGAATATTTTCAAAACTTCTACTCCCTCCCATACAAAATTATTTTTTCGAGCATTTTTAAGAAATCAGTTATCAGCTATCTCTTAAAAGCTATCAATTTCAAATTTTACATGAAAACTTATAAAAATAATTCAAATGAAGTTGTTTTAAAAGTTTTGAAATCGCGCTTGCCGTTCTACCCCCTCGCATACAAAAGTATGATTTCGACCAATTTCATTAAATCAACTAATAACTAACAAACTAAAAGCTACGAACTTGAAATTTTATACAAGCACCTTACAAGAGAAGCGAAATAAAACTACATATCAAATTTTACGATTCCCTTATCTTCTCTACCCCCTCCCATACAAATGTTCGGTTTCGTGAATGTAAAATACACCGAATTTTATGAAAATTCTATGCAATTTCGTATATGAAACACATTCTATACAGAGAATATTGGACGTGATTCAAGCAATTATTAAAAAGCTGTTAACATCCACCCAGCCTTACTATTACCCCTCCTCCTCCCCTTATAAAAACCCAAACTTGCAGAAACGTATGAAATATTGTTAAATTGACAACAGCCCTGCCCAAGAAATCCCTTACACTTAGCCTTCCTTAGCCACTCTAACCTGCATATTGACTTTCCACTCATCCGCAACTTGTCTCAAGAATAATAAAGTTTCGCCCGACTTGTTGGCAGTTTATTTTTCTTATTCCGGTAGTAAAGCTTAATATATATTCCAAGTTTAAGCTATGCAAACTTAAGTCGTGTTAATAATATTTAAATGTTTATCTTTGCACCCTCTGACCCTCCTCCTTACATTTATTAGCCTTTTTCTAACTTGGTTACAATTTATTTTAAGCCCCCCATTTTCAGATCTGAATTGATAAATTGAACGAAAGTATTTACACATTAGTATTGTAATGGTCGCACGGATAGAAACTATTTAAAAAAAAAAAAAAAAAAAAAAAAAAAAAAAAAAAAAAAAAAAAAAAAAAAATTAAGAACCAATTTGCTGCTGGGCGTTTGGTCGCCCTATCAGTTCATAGATGGCGCTAAAAACAGCTGAGCGTCACCAGAAAACCTATCCAATTAACGGTTAGGCCGAGGTTTCTTGGGAACAGAGGCAGTTTTTGTAGGAGAGTTTGGTTTTTGTACGTCGAGGCGAACGGACTCCCTCCCGGAGCCAAGATTTCTGATAGTAATACTCGGTCATTCTAATAGTGAAATTTATAAAAAAAACCGCATGTTTTTTCTTGCCCTTAGTGATAATCAAAATTTTCTTAGTGAATTTTCTCCCGTTTTAAAATCTGAAAAGCGCATGGATTTTCGTAGTGGAATTTATACGAAACCGCATGTTTTTTCTTGCCTTAGTGATAATCAAAATTTTTTTAGTGAATTTTCTACCGTTTTAAAATCTGAAAAACACATGGGTTTTCGTAGTGGAATGTATACGAAACCGCATGTTTTTTCTTGCCTCTTAGTGATAATCAAAATTTTCGTAGTGGAATGTATACGAAACCGCATGTTTTTTTTTTTTGCCCCTTAGTGATAATCAAAATTTTCTTAGTCAATTTTCTCCCGTTTTCAAATCTGAAAAACGCATGGGTTTTCGTAGTGGAATTTATACGAAACCGCATGCTTTTCTTGCCGCTTAGTGATAATCAAAGTTTGTATAGTGAGATTTCTCCCGTTTTTTTTTAAATCTGAAAAGCGCATGGGTTTTCGTAGTGGAATGTATACGAAACCGCATGTTTTTTTTTGTCCCTTAGTGATAATCAAAATTTTCTTAGTGAAATTTTCCCGTTAAAATCTGAAAAACGCATGGGTTGTCGTAGTGAAATTTATACGAAACCGCATGTTTTTCCTATCTATTAGTGATAATAAAAATTTACTTAGTGGAATTTTCCCGTTAAAATCTGAAAAACGCATGGGTTGTCTTAGTGGAATTTATACGAAACCGCATGTTTTTTCTGCCTCTTAGTGATAATCAAATTTTCGTAGTGGAATTTATACGAAACCGCATGTTTTTCCTATCTCTTAGTGATAATCAAAATTTTCGTAGTGAAATTTATACGAAACCGCATGTTTTCCTATCTCTTAGTGATAATCAAAATTTTCTTAGTGAAATTTTCCCGTTAAAGTCTGAAAAACGCATGGGTTGTCTTATTGAAATTTATACGAAACCGCATGTTTTCCCGCCTCTTAGTGATAATCAAAATTTTCTTAGTGAAATTTTTTTTTCCGTTTAATTATATCCCCGCTATTCCGGTTCACAGTGAAATTCGCGAAGGTAAGTGAAATCGCAACTTTTTTCGAAAATCACCATTTTTTTTGTATTATATTTTTTGAAACATAAGAAAAAGCCCACCAACTTTAATGAGAATTATATTCAATAATAAAAAACTATATTAACAAGAGGGAAAAATTTATCAACAAAACAAGTATATATATATATACAAATAATAAGAGAGATATATGAATTAAGTACAAGAAAACCTACTTGAAAATAAGAAATAGATAATTACTATTTTTACGGAATAAGTTCAAATTGGCTGACGTAATAATTTAAGACTAAAATAAAATCGAGTTACAATAAAACAAAGTAAAATTATTAAAGGAAATGACCGTGAATTATAAGACAATTTAGTATATATAATCAGATAAGGTAAATTTAAATTAATTCTTATCCTTTTTAGATTTTATTTATCTTCCACCACACGTAACGTTTCTGAGATCGGTTGTTCTATCATTTTACTTTAATTATATTTCTTTTCATTTCTCTCCAAAAACGATTTGTTAACGCTACATATTTCTAATGCGGTCGTGCGCAATTGTGTCGGTTAGTAAATTACCAATAGGTAAGATGTTTACGTACGTGTAAAACGATCTTTCGTCTACAATTCGAGCTATTAATTCTTGCAAATTGGCGAGAATCAAGTTTTTTTGAGTACAGGTACATATTCAAATGTAAATGTATTCTATAGTTCAATCGAACTATCTCTGATTGTATTGCCCAAATTGAAAAAATCTAAATAGCAGTAAAGTGCACGGTCGTCTACTCTAATTTAACAATTTTGTTTATTTAAAAACAAATAACATGGAAGGCTAGAACCGTGGAGTAAAGGGGACGAGAGAGGGGCGAGAGAGAGAGACGATGATGCATTCGCCCCCCCCCGGGTCGAGAGGTCCACTCCGACTGCCGACTCGTTTTCCCCCTTTTTTTCTTTTTATAGATATTCCGATCGTAGCCCGCTGACTACCTCACCAGGACTTCTCAAACCTGGTGGTCAGCCCCCTTTTTGTACATTAGTTTTAACATGTCCATGAAAAGAAGTGACAAACCCACCCCCACCGACGAGCTAGTACGTGCGTGTGCTAGATGTACCACCAGTCACTTCGTAGACCTTCATGGGACACTGCCAAGGTGGCGTGTCAGCAGGGTGTCGATGAGAGGGTTTCTGGTGAAACCACTCATCGCGGCTGTTACAGTATATATACATATATATATTATCTTCTTAATTATGGGCGCCGGGTATTTCACTTCATATTTTATATGGAAAACAGCAAAATTTCTGGCTTTTTCGTTCTAATCTTGCTCCGGGGTGCTTCGGTTTCCGATTTTTCCCTGGCGAGTGGACTAATTAACCGAGATATTTATTTGCTGCTGATTTATGGGTGCCTGATAGTTAAGACCGAAGTTCGTAAAAGAACGGCAACATTTTCGGCTGAATTTTCCCTGATTGTCAGAACTATTCAGACTTTTGCATGCTACTGGATTACGGATGCCTGGTATTTCAGACCGACTTTCCTATGGCGGTATAATTTCGGATCCCGATTTTCTCTTGCCAGACGGTCGAGTTGATCGAGACATTCGCATGCTGTTGAGCTATGGGTGCCTGGTGTTTCAAGTCGGATTTGTATGAGAAATGACAAAACTTCAGGCCTTATTTTTTTCTATTTAACTCCTGCCGAGAAGCTGAGCTGTCTGAAATTTTTGCTTGATATTGAGTTATGTGTGACTGGTATTTTAGGTTTGATTCTGTATAATAATAGTAGAATTTTCTGCCGTATTTTTCTAATCGAGCAGCCGAGTTGTCCGAAAACTCACGAAAAACGCACATATTTTTTAAATGAAGCGACTTTGTTGTACTTGGTACTTATCAGGACAGTCCTGACAATTTTTTATTATTATTGTATGATATCGGGACTTGTCTTTACAAACACCTTTTTGTATACAAATTACATTTTTCGAACAGTCAATGTTTATCAGGACAGTCCTAACAGACATGATTTATAGATGTTCTCAGGTAGTATCTGTTGCATTTATGATTAGGTGCTTCTCAGGTCTTTTTGATTTATGCACTGTATAGTTAGTTAGTTGTGGTAGTTAGTTATTTTATTGGTTCGTCCGCCGTAAGCCGTACATATGGACTCATATCTCAGAGACCGTTAAAGTTAGAATGTTCGTTTTCGGGTGGATTGTTTAATGGATGAGCTCTATTATCTAAATTTTGGGGAGTGTCAGGGAGAAGGGGAAGGCGGGGGGAGGGAAAGGATCGAAAAATATACTTGCTAATATCTCCCCTACAAATGCAGATAGAAAGCTAAAAATCAGCAAACCGCCCCCCGGTCTAACGTGCACAGGGTGTTTCATGTGCATTGAAAACAACATATAAGCTGAAAATTTTTATGCGAAATTTTAGGGTACAAACTTGAAAATGTGCGAAATGCATTTAAAAAAATCTCTAAATATATGAAATATTAATTGGTCAAATGCGTTTAAAACTTCTATCCCCTCCCATACAAAATTATTTTTTCGACCATTTATAAGAAATCAATTATTACCTAACTGTTAAAAGCTATCAATTTAAAATTTTGAATACAAAATTTTAAAAATGGCTGAAACAAAATTGCATCAAAAGTTTTAAGATCGCGCTTGCCCTTCCACCCACTCCCATACAAAAGTATGATTTCGACCAATTTCAATAAATCAATTAATAACCAACAAGCTACGAACTTGAAATGTCCTTATAAAAGAAACGAAATAAAGCTACATAACAAATTTTACGATTCCCTTATCTCCTCCACCCCTTCCCGTACAAATGTTTGGTTTTATGAATGTGAAATACACCGAATCTTATGAAAATTCTATGCAACTTCGTTTATGAAACTAACATTCTATACAAAGAATATTGGACGTGATTCTAGCAATCAATTAAAAAACTATTTACATACACCCACCCATTCTATCACCCCTCACCCTCACATCATAAAAACTCAGACTTGCATAAATAAACGAATGAAATATTGATTATATGGTATGTACTGCAGCTATTGATCGTATCCGCAATTAAATTGACAACAGCTCTGCCTCACTTAGTCTTCATTAGCCACTCTAACCTGCATATTGACTTTCCACGCATCCGCAAGTTGTCCCAAGAATAATAAAGTTTCGCTCGACTTGTTGACGGTTTATTTATATTGATGGCGGCGACGGCTGATATTCAGCTGCACTTGTCTAGTAAATCGTAATGCAAAAAGCTGCAGAGCTGATTTAGATACAATTTTTTCGCTTAGACGTTTGTTTGCAAATTTGACAAGAATCTTATCAGGACAGCCCGAATATAAACCATATGTCCTGTTCAAATTATACATGTGAAAAGTCCTGACAAGGGTCACAATATAGAATAAATCTAGTTTTGTAGCATATCGAACTCTAGTGCCAGAAATGAGCATTAACGCTATCAAACACGTGTGTGAACTTGGCCACCACAATTTTGATTTTCTCAATTTTAATTTATTATTCTAATAAGAATACTTCGTGATCGACACGAAAAAATTTGCTACCCTGAAATGTTGTTTTTTCGCGTTTCATGACTAAAATAGCCTAAAAATGCAACAAAAAAAACTCCGTCTGTCTGTACGCCGTACGCCGTCCGCCGTACGCCGGTGTGTACGCTCGGCGCACATTAACTCCCAAGCCCTACAAGATAGAAAGTTCATTTTTGGCGGGATTGTAGATAGTTGCGGATCTCATGCGGACACCCATTTTACCCCCAGGTTAAGGGGGAGGCAGGGGGAGCGTTAAAACCGAAAAATAATAAATCAAATATCTCAACCACGATTTCAGCTAGGAAGCTAAAAATCAACATGCATATAAAAAGGTCTGTGGGACGACTTTTGAAAATAATCCATTGGAGTGCGAAAAGGGGTGGAGGGGTGGTGGGCTAAAAACCAGTTTTTGGCCGAATTTCTTTTTTTTTTAAATGATTATATCTTCGAAATTACGTTGGAACCATTAAGGAGGCAAATAGGTCCACTAGAATTAGCCTAGAGTGAGGCTAATTATTGTAAGGGGAAGGGCCAGGGGGTGCAAAGAAATACACTTAAAAATGAACATCTGGGCTATTTATTAAGCTATGTAATTAAGACTTGGAGCGCATATTAAACTATATTAACGAAATACGAGAAAAATATAACATTTGGGCATAATTGTAGTGGGGGGAAATGGGGACCATTTCCAGAATGGTGCACTTTTCAAAATTTCAAACCGTTATATCTCAAAATTATGTGCATATTTTATTAAAATTTTGTCAAATTGTAGATCCACTTACTTTTTAATTTTGATAAAATTTTTAGGATGGGGTGTGTAAGGGGAGGGAGGTGGTAAGCAAAAATATCGAAAATTTTGAGTGATTTTTTTAGGCCTCTGGTAAAAGATATTAAGTTTAAATTTTCCATGTCGATACATACCTATATTTGATTTACATAAAAATAATTAATAATTTGTTTCACAATTGTTATGCACCGACCCCCCCGGTCTAGCGTGCACAAAATGTTTCATGTGCGTTGAAAAAAACACAAAAATTGAAAATTTTTGAATGAAATTTTGAGGTAGAAACTTGAAAATTTGAAAAGTGCATTTAAAAAACATAACAGGAGTACGATTGGGCATAAAGCCCAATCGTGCGATACTCTAGATGAAAGAGAAATTTTTGTATCTTAAGAAATTTTGTAGGGGAAGTGGTAGAGGGGGTGACGACATTGAAATAATTTTTTCACATGACGGTAAGGTTGCTATCAAAATGTTTTATACAAAATTTAGGATTTAAAAATTTAATAGGTACTGAGAAAATTAGTGTATTGGATGTAGTGAAGTAGTGCAGTTTGTATGGGAGGTGATAGAAGGAGGTGCGAGTTTTTAATGACTTTTCAGGATTAACTATAAATATCATGCTTTTGACATGTTTTAAATTGCAGATCAGTAGTATTCATACATTCCATGAAAATCGACTTTTTATAAAGTTGAAAAAAATTTTGTCATTTTGTATGGGAGGGGGTAGAAGGGGTAAAGCTAATCGCCTAATTTTTTTTTTTTTGGTTTTACTAATAATTCTAAATAAATATTTAGCGCACAATTTCAGCTCGGTCAATTTTATACGCACTGAGTAAATTGGCTTAGAGCATTTCATGAAAAACTGCAGTTTGTATGGGAGGTGGTGGAAGGAGGGGGAAGACACAAATTATTTTTATAGAGTAGATTGGAATCATCATAAAAGTATTATGTTCCAAATTTCAAATCAATGTCATTTGTACTTTTCGAGCAAATCCGTTTATTGTCAGATCGCGAAATTGTGTCATTTTGTATGGGAGGGGGTAGAAGGGGTGGAGCGATTTGGCTCGTTCACGAACTTGACCTTACTTTTTTGTTAAAAACGACGTATACAAAATTTGAACTTTCTAGCTCAACGCGTTCTCAAGCTAGAGAGGACACGGACGGACAGACAGACGGACAGACGGACAGACAGACGGACGGACGGACGGACATCCGGTTTTGAGATTTTTGAGTGATTATATGAACTTCTGTATCATTCATTTTTTTCTCCGAGCCTTATTTCTTGGCGTTACAAACTTTGTGGCAAACTTATAATACTCTCAGATTTCATCTAGAGTATAAAAATCCCTAAATGTATGAAATATTAACTGGTTCAATACCTTCAAAACTTCTAAACTTCTACCCCCTCCCAACCAAAAGTATGACTTCGATCAATTTCAGTAAATCAACAAATTAAAAGCTAAGAACATGAAATTTTGTACGAGCACATTACAAAAAATGAAATAAAACTGCATCCCAAATTTTACGAATCTTTTACCTCCTCTACCACCTCCCATACAAATGTTTGATTTCGCTAATGTTAAATACACCGAATTTTATGAAAATCCTATGCAACTTCGTCTATGATACTGATTTTCTATACAGAAAATATTGGACATGATTCAAGCAATCATTTAAAAAATTATTAACATCCACCCACACCCACCGCTATTAACCCTCCCCGCATCCCACATAAAATTCCAAACATGCATAAAGGAATGAAATATTGAATACATGTACTGAAGCTATTGATCGTATTCGCAATTAATTGTTAAATCAACAGCAGCCCTGCCCTAAACGGGGTTCCACTTGTAAAAGGGGGTTCCATTTGTGAAAGGGGGCTCCACTTAGTCTTCTTTAACTACTCTAACCTGCATCTTCAACTTGTCCCAAAAATAACAAAGTTGCGCCCGACTTGTTGGCAGCTTATTTCTTGTTGCAATCGTTTGGTGGTGATTGGTAGTCACTTTTTTTCGTTTGACTGTAATCCGTATTCTTAGAAATCAAGTTTACTTTATTTAGCGTGAACTTGAACCCCTGCAAAACAAATTTTCTTAAATATTTGGAGTTACAGTTAACTTTAGCGTAAAACAAATTATGCCATTCGTTTGGTGGTGTTTCTTAGTAAACTTCCAATATTTGGTAGTAATTCAATTAGCTGTAGTAAATGATTTTGTTGAAAAGCGTGAAATCAGCCCCCCATAATGCATTTTTGTAAATAACTGGAGTTACGATATTCTTACAGCAAAACTGATTTCACTACTCGTTTGGTGTTGATTGGTCTTATACTTTGGTACCCATTTACATAGCAATAGTAGACAAATTTCGAAATAAGCTTTAAGCTTTCCGATTTTGTGTAAAGTTGCCCCCCCATGGTCCAATTTCTAAATTTGCATACTCTTAATGAAATCTGAGAGTATTATAAGTTTGCTCTAAAGTTGGTAAAGCTAAGAAATCAGGCTCGGAGCATAAGAATGAATGATATAGAAGTTCATATAATCTACAATATCCAAACCAGAAGTTAGATTTTGAAAAAAGCGGTAGCCGTTATGAAAACGCTTTCATAGATGACAGAAATTGAAAAATTTTCCATTTTAATTGATTTATTAAAAAAAACGGTGACACGTCAGACAATTCTGACAAAACTAAAAGCCTCTTGAATTAAATCTTAAGCGACTGCAAAAGTCAGATTTCGATAAAAGTTATTTTTGGCGGTAGACGTCCAGAAAACGCTTTGATAGGTGACAGAAATTGAAAAATTTTCCATTTTAATTCATTTATTAAAAAAAAAAACCCTGGACCGTCAAACAATTCTCATAAAATTCCAAGCCTCTTGAATTGGTCCTTAACCGACTACAAAAGTCAGATTTCGAAAAAAAGTTATTTTTGGCGGTAGACGTCCAGAAAACGCTTTGATAGGTGACAGAAATTGAAAAATTTTCCACTTTAATTGGTTTATTACAACAAAACCCTGGACCGTCAAGCGATTCTGATGAAACTCCTTCAAACGATCTCCAAACAATTGGAATAGAAAACCGGTTAACATCATACTAGCAAATGTGCGGTATGCCTATAGGCATAGTTACATATGTCGGCATCATTTTCGGACTCGCTTATCGCAAGTTACATGTGTTTATTTTACTGTGCTACTCGGTTTTCGAACGTTTAGATTACTCATCATGTTATTTGTTTTTCAAGCATATTGCAGGCAACTCGGGTATGCAAAACGATCGGTTTTCGATCATAAATTTAATAGGGGTTGTTAAAATGTTTGCTGAGACAATAGACGAAAATTCTGTTCAGTCTTTCTCGTATTTTGTTGGAATCAGAACCATAAATGATTAAGAATGAATGATACTTGTATTTGTAAGCAACAGGTCCGCGCATATCAATTACGTATATTTTCCGGGGATCAATTAAATGATCGCCAGAGTCAATACTTTTTGATTAAAACTATGTTAATTTCACCCGTTTCATATATTTTACTTTATTATTTCAATAATAAAGTATTGTGTTCGACACAAAAAAAAAAAAAATTTGCTACCCTGAAATTTTGTTTATTCGCGTTTCAGGACTAAATTATACAAAAATGCAAAAAAAAATCCGTCCCGCCGTACGCCGTCTGCCGTACATATGGACTCATATCTCCAAGACCGTTAAAGGTAGAATGTTGGTTCTTAGGTGGATTGTTAATTTGGTAAGTGAGCTCCATTATCAATTTTGGGAGTGTCACGTGGAAGGGAAAGGCGGGAGAAGGGAAAGAGTCAAAAACTTCACTTGCTTTTAATTTTTGATGAAATGTGAGAGTTTTATAAGTTTGCTCTAAGGTTTGTAACGCTAAGAAATAAGGCTCGGAGAAAAAAATGAATGAAACAGAAGTTAATATTATCACTAAAAAATCTCAAATCCGGATGTCCATTTGTCCGTCCATCTGTCTGTCAGTCCGTCCGTCTGTCCGTTCGTCCGTCTGCCATCCGTCTGTTCGCTCTCTAGCTTAAGAGCACGTTGAGCTAGAACGTTCAAATTTTGTACACGATGTTTTTGAACGAACTAAATCGCTCCATGACGCATTTTCGAGATTTGACTGTAAACCGATTTTCTCAAAAAGTATAAACGCTATTGAACTGAAATTTGGAATATATTATTTTACTTTATTATTCTAATAATAAAGTATTGTGATCGACACAAGAAAAAAAATAATTTGCTACCCTGAAATTATTTTTTTTTCCGTTTCATGACTAAATTAGCCTAAGAATTCCAAAAAAAAAAATTCCGTCCCACCGTACGCCGTACGTATGGACTCATATCTCCGAAACCGTTAACGGTAGAATGTTCGTATTTGGGTGGATTGTTGATTGGGTAAGTGAGCTCTATTTTGGGTGGTGTTAGGTGGAAGGGGGAGGCGGGGGATGGAAAAAGTCAAAAACTACACTTGCTAATATCTTCATCACGAGTGCAGATAGGAAGGTGAAAATTAGTAGAGATATAGAGAGGGTTGTGGGACAAACTTTAAAAATAATTTAATTTTGTTATCCATTGGCGTTCGAAAAGGGGGGGGGGGCTAAAAACAAATTGTCGGCCGAATTGTTTTTTCAAATGATTATATCTTCGAAGTTACTTATCGTAAAAAATGCATATTTTGAGACCATTAAGGTGACCTACGGCTCCATCGGAATCAGCTTAGTGAGTGGCTAATTATTGTAAGGGGAAGGGTCAGGGGGGTGCGAAGAAAAATACTTCTTAACTATTCTTAACTATCACTTAAGCTATGTAATTGAAACTTGAAACGTATATTAAGCTATACTAGGAAAATAAAAAAAAAATATAACATGTCGAAATAGTGAGGGGAAATGGAGAGCATTTCAAAAGTGGCGCATTTTTCAAAATTACAAATCCTTATATCTCAAAAAAGAGCACAGATATCCAATCGAAAATTTGTCAGATTGTAGAACTACATAGTGGTTAATTTTGATAAAAATTTTAAGTTGGGAGGTGATAAGCAAAAATGTCGAAAATTTTGAGTGATTTTTTTAGGGCGCTGGTGATAAGATACAAAAGTTTAAATTTTGCACGTGGATACATCTATTTAATATACATAGAAAAATAATAATAACTTGATCCATAATTGTTATAAACCGAGCCCCCCGGTCTAACGTGCACAAGGTGTTTCATGTACATTGAAAAAACATAACTGGACAACGATTGGGCATAAAGCCCAATCGTGCGGTACTCTAGATGAAAGAGAAATTTTTTGATTTCAAGAAATTTTGTATGGGAAGTGGTACAGGTGTTGACGACATTGAATTAATTTTTTCCCATTACGCTAAAGTTGCTATCAAAATGTTTTATACAAAATTTAGGATTAAAAAATTTAATAGTTGCTGAGAAAATTAGGTTATTGGATTTATCCAAATTGTGTAGTTTGTAAGGGAGGTGGTACAAGGAGGGGCGAGTCCTTAATGAATTTTTCACAAACAACTATAAACATCATGCTTTTGATATGTTTGAAATTGTAGATCAATAGCATTCATACTTTACAGGAAAATCCGCTTTTTGTAAAGTTGTGAAATTGTGTCAGATTGTATGGGAGGGGGTAGAAGGGGTATAAATAATAGCTTCATTTTTTTGGGCTTACTAATAATTCTAAGTAAATATTAAGCTCGATAGATTTTATACACACTGAGTTATTGTTTTAGAGTATTTCATGAAAAAGTAGAGTTGGTATGGGAGGTGGTGGAAGACAGGGAAGTATTTAAAAAAAATTTAAATGATAGATTGAAATCGCCACGAAAGTGATATATTCAAAATTTCAGACTAACGGATTTTATACTATTTGAACAAATCCGTTTATTGTCGAATTGCGTATTTGTGTCATTTTGTATGGGAGGCGGTAGAAGGGGTTTAAAAATTAGATGATTAGCTATCTAATTTTTAATGGTCTTACTAATAATTCTAAATAAATATTTTTTGCACAATTTCAGCTCGCTAAATTTTATACGCGCTGAATAAATCGGTTAAGAGCATTTCATGAAAAAGTGCAGTTTGTACGGGAGGTGGTGGAAGGAGAGGGAGGACACATTTAATTTAAATACAGTAGATATAAGTCATTATAAAAGTAATATGCTCCAAATTTGAGTCCAAAAAATTTCATACTTTCCGGGCAAATCCGTTTATTATCAAATTGCCTAATTGTGTCATTTTGCATTGGAGGGGGTAGAAGGGGTAAAGCGATTTGGCCCGTTCACGAACTTGACCTTACTTTTTTGCTAAAAATAACACGCAAAAATTCTTAGCTCTATAGCTCAAAGCTTTCAAGAGTTATGCTGTAGACAGACGCACAGACAGACAGATGGACAGACGGCCACTCGGAATCGAGGTTTTTGAGCGATAACAAATATTTTTGTACACTTGGCGACTCTGTGCGATAATTATTTCTTAGCGTTACAAACGGTAAGGAAACACAATATGCTCTCTGATCTAATCTAGAGTAGAAACACATAAACTGAAAATTTATGAGTGAAATTGTAAGGTAGAAACTTGCATCTAAAAAAATCCCTAAATATACAAAATATTATTTCGTTGAAAATCTTTAAAACTTCTACCCCCTCCTATACAAATTTTTTTTTTTCGACCATTATTAAGAAATCAATTATCACCTAACTATTAAAAGCTATCAATTTGAAATTTTGCATAAGAACTTACAAAAATAGTTGAAATGAAATTACGTTAAAAGTTTTGAAATCGCGCTTGCCTTTCTACCCCCTCCCATAGAAAACTATGATTTCGACCAATTTCATTAAATCAACTAATAACCAACAAATTAAAAGCTACGAACTTGAAATTTTACACAAGCACCTTACAAGAGAAGCGAAACAAAACTACATATCAAATTTTACGATTCCCCTACCTTATCTACCCCCTCCCATACAAATGTTCGATTTCGTGAATGTAAAATACACCGAATTTCATGAAAATTCTATGCAACTTCGTCTCTGAATCACATTCTATACAGAGAATATTGGACGTGATTCAAGCAATCGATTAAAAAGCTTTTAGCATCCACCCAACCTTACTATTACCCCTCATAAAAACCCAAACTTGCAGAAACGAATGAAATATTGTTAAATTTACAACAGCCCTGCCCAAGAACTCCCTTTCACTTAGTCTTCCCTAACCACTCTAACCTGCACATTGACTTTCCACTCATCCGCAACTTGTCCCAAGAATAATAAAGTTTCGCCCGACTTTTTGGTAGTTTATTTATACTAATTTCAATCTACTGTATAAACATAACAGGGCTACGATTGCGCGTAAAGTGCAATCTTACGATACTCTAGATGAAATAGAATTTTTTTTTGATCCCAAGAAATTTTGTATGGCGAGTGTTAGAAGGGGTGATAGCATTGAACTAATTTTTTCTCCATCATGCTAAAGTAGCTATAAAAATGTTTTATACAAAATGCTTACTCCAAAAATTGAATAGGAGCTGAGAAAATTAGTGTTTTAGATTTAATGAAAATGTGCAGTTTGTATGGGAGGTGGTAGAAAGAGTGGGAAGATTTTAGTAATTTTTTCAGAAATAACTAGGAATATAATAAAATTGACAACTCTTAAATTTTGGACTAGTAACATTCATACTTTTCAAGAAAATAGTTTTTTTGTGAAGTTGAGAAACAGCGTCATATTGTATGGAAGGGGGTAGAAGCAGTGAAGCTAGTCAAATATTTTTTTGTAATCTTAGTGATAATGCTAAATAAGTATTTATTACAAAATGTGAGCTCGATAAATGTTATATGTTCTGAGAAAATCGGCTTAGAGCATTTCATGAAAAAGTGTAGTTTGTATAGAAGGGGGTGGAAGGAGAGGGAGGACAAAAATAATTTTTATACCGTAGATTTAAATTATTATGAAAGTAATATATCCCGAAATTCAGACGAATAGCTTTTATACTTTTCGAGCGAATCCATTTATTGTCGAATTGCGAAATTGTGTCATTTTGTATGGAAGGGGGTAGAAGGGGTGAAGCTAATCGTCTAATATTTTTTGGCCTTACTAACAATTTTAAATAAATATTTTGTGCACAATTTCAACTCGCTAAGTTTTATACGCACTGAGTAAATTGGCTTAGAGTAATTCATGACAAGTACAGTTTGTATGGGAGGTGGTAGAAGGAGGGGAGGAGATGCATAATTTTTATACGGTAGATTGATATTATCAAAAAAGTAATATATTCCAAATTTCAGGCTAATAGCCCTTATACTTTTTAAGCAAATCCGTTTATTGTCAAATTGCGCAATTGTATCATTTTGTATGGGAGGGGGTAGAAGGGGTGGAGCGATTTGGTCCGTTCACGAATTTGACCTTACTTTTTTGTCAAAAACGACGTGTACGAAATTTGAGCTTTTTAGCTCAAGCTAGATAGCGAACGGGCGGACGGACATCCGGTTTTGAGATTTTTGAGTGATAATATTAATTTCTGTAGCATTTATTTTTTTCTCCGAGCCTTATTTCTTGGCGTTACAAACCTTAGAGCAAACTTAAAATGCTCTCAGATTTCATCTAGAGTATAAAAATTAAATGAATTCTTCAACTCCTTCTACTACCTCTCATAATACTATAAACCAATTTACGCAGTAAGTATAAAATTTATCGAGTTAAAATTTTGAACAAAGTATTTATTTAGAATTGTTAGTAAGACCAAAAAAATAAATGATTAGCTTCACCCCTTCTACTCCCTCCGATGCAATATGACATAATTTCACAACTTTACAATAAGTCGATTTTCCTGCTACAGAACTGCGATTGAAAACATGTTAAATGCATGAGTTTATAGTAATTTCTGAAAAACTCACTAAGAACTCCCTACTCTTTAGACCACCTTCTAAAAAACTGCACAAAAAATATCTTTCGTCTAGAGTATCGCATGATTGGACTTTTAGCCCAATCGTAGTTCTGTTATGTTTGAGAATGTAGTTATAATAGTAATATATTATGTGGGATATATAATCTGCTTATACCTTCGACACACGATGCGAGTTATTATACTATATTATCTCGCTTTTCGATATTACTAGTGTCATTATCCTATACATAATTCAGCCTACTTATATCAATATAGGAAGGTAGTACATATTAGATTGCATCGCCTGTCGAAGGCATTAGCTTAATGGCACTTTGAACACAATGTTTTGTATTTTGATCGAATCAGAACCATAAATTATGAAAAATGAATGACGAGCACGGACCTGTCGCATACAAGGTCCGTGCTCACGGGAGTGACTTGAGATCATATAGATATTGAAGAGTGTTAAGGAAATGCAAATATTATTGGCTTGTATTAATTTTAAAAAAAGTATAAATAAAATGACATTAAGCTTAAAAACATAACAGAACTACGATTGTGTGTAAGGTCCAGTGATACAATACCATAGATGAAATTTAAAGTTTTGTGATGTATGGGGAGTGGTAAAAGGGGTGACAGCACTGAACTATTTTGTTTCACATTATGATAGAGTAGCTATAAAAATGTTTTGTATCAAATTTAAGCTTCAAAAATTGAATAGGTACTGAGAAACTTAGTGCATTGGATTTAGTGAAATTGAACAATTTAAACGAGAGGTGGAAGAAGGAGTAGTGGGGTTTTGGTAATTTTTCGAGAAACAACTATAATTATTATGAAAAAGAAATGCTTTAAATTTCAGATCAGTAACATTCACACTTTACAAGAAAATCGAGTTTTTGTAAAGTCATGGAATTATGCCAGATTGTATGGGAGGAGGTAGAAGGAGTGAAGCTAATCGAATAATTTTTCCCGATATTCATAATAATGCAAATTAATGATTTATTACAAAATTTTAGCTGGATGAAAGTTATACGTTCTGAGAAAATTGGTGTATATTATTTCATGAAAAAGTGCAGTTTGTATGGGAGGTGGTGGAAGGAGTTGTGGGATTCAATTAATTTGTATACTATAGACAACATTTATGATAAAATTAATAAATTCTAAATTCGAAATTAATAGCTTTTATAGTTTCGAAGAAAATTGGATTATTATATATATTTGAAAATGTGTCATGTGTGTGTAGAAGGCGTGATGGGAGTGAAATAAAACCAAAAGTAAATTATATCTCGGAATATACCTAACAACCTAGGCCAGTTTCATTGCAATCGGTTCAATCGTTTATGCGTCAAAGACAGCCGGGCAGACAAGGCAACAAAAAAAAAAACATGTCTATACTCTAGATGAAATCTGAGAATATATTGTGTTTGCCTTACCGTTTGTAACGCTAAGAAATAATTATCGCACAGAGTCGCCAAGTGTAAAAAATATTTGTTATCGCTCAAAAACCTCGATTCCGAGTGACCGTCTGATTGTCTGTCTGTCCACAACATAACTCTCGAAGTCTTTAACCTATTGTGCTGAAAATTGAATGATGCAAATATCATTGACGTCAAAAAATATTGATCTGATCCTCTACTCCTTTTACCCCCGCCCATACAAATGCACAATTTTCAAAAATGCATTTATTCGGTTTGCATTGCAACTGGCAAAGCTAAAAGAATCAATTTTTGCCATAATTAATTTTATTACAATTGCAATCAATTTTGTTAAAACTACTTTACGCCCAATCATAGTTCTGTTATGTTTTTATGTTTAGTTATTGTTAAAATAAAGTAAAAAACAAACTTATAGTCATTTGTAAGCAAATAACAGACATACACTACAATTATATTTATATGCATAGATAAATCTATTGATTGCCTAGGCGTTTTCAAATTTTGCAAGATTCTTGTTGGGACAGTTCTAGTTAACTCCTTATGTCCCGACAATATACAATACATGGATGAAAAAGTCCTGACAAATTCCGAATGGTAGATATCTACAAATCCAATTTTTGGTGGTTGGAAGAACTCTACATGAGCAATGGAAGTTGTCAGGACTGTTTTACTTGTAGAGTTGTTGCTTAATTTACATTATTTCTGATAGCTGAGTGTACTCACTATTGTCCACTTCATATCAATTGATTATAAATGTGTTAGGAAAGCATTAAATTGAACGATCGTACTTGAGGAACGGTATCATGAAGCAATATGATGGTTTGGTTTTGGAAGTCCCGTTATCTACCAATTTAGGTACTGTCCTGATAACTACCGTTACTAGTAAAGTCCCAACAACTACCATTATGGATTATTATCTTAATATTAATCGTATTACACCAATAAAAATATGAAAACCGAGGAGTATTGTGTTAATCGTGATCTCTGCGATTAATTTCAACAATAAAAAATACCCCTTAAAAAATGTCCCAATAAACACCATCTGCCAAACATATATACATATACATATACATATACATATACATATACATATACATATACATATACATATACATATACATATACATATACATATACATATACATATACATATACATATACATATACATATACATATACATATACATATACATATACCTATACATATACATATACAAACAAGATTATGAGCGCTTAGACTTACAGTAACGAATATCCTGACGAACAAAATTTTTGGTTGAGTCCACCCATTAGATATACCCATGTCAAAAAAATTGAATTATTTTTAAAGTTTAACCGAAAAATTTGTCTAAATGTGTGTCGATTTTTAGCTTTTAATTTTTTTAAAATTCAATAAAAAATTTTTTTAAATTATTAAAAAACAATATTTTCGGGTAGCAAATACTCTATTATTAGAATAATAAAGTAATACTGTACCACGCTTTAAACAATAATTCTAACAGTACCCTATACAGTCGACATTAAAATGGCTCAAAATAAAGTCGAATTAGAGTTGTCACGTTATCTTAAGTCCAGTCTGTTTCAATTTGAATCTAATTTTCCAACTTTATATTACATTTTCAATTCCAATTTCAATCCCAGGTGGGAAAAAGAAAACTCAAATAAACTAATTCTCATTCGGTTAGCATTGTTTTTTTTTTCTTTAAAAATTTTCATAATTGAGTTATGTCAAATATACCGGAAAAACATTTAGAAATGCGAAACAGGAACGTAGAGAAAGGTTATCTTTTCAACTACATACTTGTTAAGCGTCACTTACGGAATAATACCCAGAAATCCAATAATACTTTTTCGAATACTCGTTAAAACTTTTATTTTTGTTTTCGCAAGTTTTGGAAACTCACTGATGCCACTTCCGCTCTACGTTTAAGCCCAATGTATGGGTAGATTTCAATGTGAATCGGATTATCCTTGTCTTAAGTGAAGTTTTTTTACTTTTTCTCTTCTATAGGTATTGTCAATATTTGTGTGCCGTTAAATCTGCTACCTTTTGCTAGAATGGAAACTTTTCGTCGTCCTTCACGTGCACATTTTACTTAGAGACGACTCTCTTCAGATCGCACGTCCTATTCGGGATGACATCTGTTCTCGAAATAAAATACAGAAGGAGAAAACTTTCAATTTTCAATAAATAAACAAAAAGTTAAAAGATGAACCTCACTGGATAATACCTCGTTTCTGCTTTTTTGTTTATCTTTCGTAATGACGAAAATCGAATCGACACTTTGTCGAGGAACTTTCATTTGGAAAATCTGCCGCCTTAAGTTGCATAGGTATAAAGCTGGATGAAAATTATGTAAGAAAGCTTAAAGAATTCAAGGAATTACGTACGAAAGGATTGAAGTGTTCGTTGATATGAAGGACGTGTCTTGAATAATTAATAAAGGAGCAGAGTATTTAATTCAATGGGGTAAGTAGCAAAGTTTGTATTATTGGTTGTTTTAAGCACGCATTAATGTTTGATAGTTACTAGTTTCGGTTAAAAACGGAGTATAGAAGAGAAGTATCGGGCTTTATTTGCTGCCATCAATTATTTATTCCATATTATACATTTAAATATCTCGAAGCCATGTGCTGCTCAGTTAGACAACCAGAAGTCTTTCTTTAAGGGGTTATACTAGTCTAGTAGTAGTAGTTTTTTCTAAAATTTTTTTTTGGCTTAAATGATGTATAAACTATCAAAGAATAACATCTTAAGACAATTTTGGGTAAAAAGTGACTGAAAATAATTTTTTTAGCCTGTTTTTGTTAGTGCTTTAGAGCGCGCATGCATGCGTCATAAAACTTTAAACGTGTTTTTCTCGAAACTGGGTTTTTCGAACTGGCGTTGCCTGGAACTCAGCCAATTTTCATCAGATTTACTTGAAATTTTAAATGTTGCTTCTCAGATAGATAATCTGTAGAAGTACATCGGGTTTTTTTGATTGATAAAAAATTACGTTTGTTATAAACTATTTACGGTAGATTTTTGTCCCAAAAATCGAAATAAAATTGAAATTGATGCCAATTTGCGAATTTTAAAAAAAAAAATTATCCCGTGTACTTCCAAAGAAGTAGTAATATATTTTAAGAAAAAAAAATTATTTTGGTCTACGTGCCATATGAGTGCTGAAACCGACTACGTCGTTTGCCGCCTCGGAAAAAACATGGTTTTAATTAATATAGTTTCACGGCACCATTTTGTATAAAAAATTGAAAAAAAACTGTGAGTATGCCTAAATATATGTCTAATTATACTTCAAAATTTCATTTCAATCCATTCATTAGTAACCGAGAAAAAAATTTCCAAAAAAAGATCCATTCTTCAGCACGCCAGACTAGTATAACCCCTTAAGGCTATAATGCAGAATTTGCTAGGAGATATTTCATTCGGGCTGCTTCGATATACAGCGATCGAACTAGAAGCTATGTATTTTTGATATTAGATGATGGACGCCCAGATCAGATCTGCCTAATTTCATTCTAAGAGCTGCTGTATCTCTAGTAGATTACCATTTAGATAAATGTTCTGTGTGAAAATAAGTGAAGATATTTTTGAATGGAAAGATTACCGGACTCTACACTTTTACGCTTTATTATTTGTGACGATTCGGTCTCTGGTGAGATCTTCATCAAACTGAAGATATTTTTATTTCTTACCAACTTACTGACGATGGTGCTTCGGCCCAAATCCTGTCTATTACTCTCTCTTATTGGATGATGACGTTAGAAAACTTCAACAGCCAGTCCCGCATGTCCTAATGAAAAATAAACACTCTCTAAATTATGAGCTCATTATCGTGGATTGAAAACATTAATTTACATACATACATGGTGTTACAAATATTTATTTTCAGACCTGGTTATTTGCATTAAGAATGCAACGAGCGAATCTTTGATCTTATTAGGAATACTTATTCAACGCAAAAGCAATCCATTTGTAATCTCGCTTAACGCAGTCGGAAGCCTTCTAGAAATTCACAAACATAGTGGCGAACCCGTTTCGGTAGACTGCCCCAATATTATCCGTACGATATTTGTGTGGCCTGTACAAGATGACCCTTTACGGAATCAAGAGAACTCTCTACAACACCACAACCATGAATTACCTTAGCCTTGATTTCGATACGGCAGACATATACCATGCTAAATCCCTCAATCCCAAGGTTGACTTTCTTTTGTATTTTCAAAGTGGCGCCCTCTTTCCTTCCAGCCATGTATGATCCTTCATTCCACACTTCAGTAAACAGTCGGAGAAGTATATCGGCTGTTATTTTCGGGTTCGTTTCAAGGAGCTATATGTTAGTCCGTCTGTACCTGGCGCATTTTTTCCCGCTATTGACCGAATGGCAGAAACTATTTGTTCTTTATCTGGAGAATCTTTACCAATAAATGCATGATGCGGTTGGACAATTGTTCTGTTTCAGAAGTATCTTCTTCTGATGTTTAAAATATCAGAGAAGTATTCCTTCCATTGTCGCAACTGGTGTTCACACATATTAAGTATAGTTCCGTTGACATCTCTCACCAGGTGGTAGGCGGTGAAACCCCTATTTGTCAACTGTTTTATGTTATTAAATTGCGAACCCATATCCCCAAGCTAATCAGATTCCGCTTTATGTGCCAGTTCTTCCATGGCCCTTCTCTTGTCACGTCTATGAGCCATCTTAAGCTGTATATGAGTATCGCGGTAGTTCCGTCTCAAATCGAGAGATCTTTGGTTGACATCAGGTTGATACCTACATTTTTTTTGTTGGTTTTTACAAGTATATCATTAAGCAAATTAAGCTTGCGATTCATTTGAAGAAACTGTGTCTATCGGGCAGCTGCTATGCACAATCTCAAGCAAGCAACCATCACGTGATGATCGCTCCCAACGTCAGCTCCACGATTCGCTCACACATCAAGGACACATTTTCTCCATGGGCGACTAATAACCAAATGGTAGATTTGGTTCTGATTACCACCATCAAAGGAAACTTAGCATGCTTTACAGTGGCTCTTCTGTGGAAAAAAGGGTCCATCCAATGACCAGTTGCTACGTACTACAAAATTCCAGAAATAATTCGCCGTTTTCTGGTCGGGACGCATCAACACAAGGGCTACCATGCTTATCCGGGACGTATTCTAGTCGAGTATTTACCTGGGCGTTAATATTTCCTGAGATGATTAGAATATCACATCTTGGAAAACGCTGGAAGGTGACATTCAGTTGGACATAAAACTCTTCATTGTATCGCGGTAACGTTTCTGATAATTGTCTTGTGTCTAACGACGATAGTCCGATTCGAGATTGGTTCCCAGCTGATGAGAATTTTTCTCGCTCCAGGTATAAAAATTACCCCCACCCCATTTTTCGTTTCACACACAGGACCAACGTAAAGAATAGTCATGATTGCGAACCCAGCTGAACGTTCTAGAAGCCAATCGTAGTCCATTTTCGAATGACAAATGTCATTGCCGCAGAATCCGTTCGTATCCGAGGTGCTGTATCCAATTCTCGTATCAGTTAGATTTTAAGATCTTGGGTGATAAGACCATGATGCAGTGAGTAACCATTTGCGGTTTTTAATGCTAGCAAGACTGGCTGTGCGTGTATTCTTCTTCTACCATCCAACAGAGTGAAGCACATCTTAACCAAATATTCAACTCACCATAAAATCTTTAAATGTATCCACTTCACCTATCCCATTTATAACGTTAAGTGCTGAGCCTTTAATATAAACTGTATGGCAAAACTCACTATGCCATATTCTGGCACAATTCCTTTCTAAGTCTTTCCATCTAAATTCGAGTTGGGATTTGAAATTGATTAAAGGCCTGCCTTACACGTGTTGAAAGATGACATATGCTTATTCTTCTTCCAGAATATCATAGTATTGACATAGTCCAAACTCCTTCCTCTCTGTACCTAATTCTGTTACAATCAACAGGGTAGTCTGTACCATTCCCTTACTTTCGTGATGAGCACTAGTGCTACGGACTTCCGATTTATTTGATCCTATCTAGTTAGAAAGCGCTAACCTACGTAGATACATTCGAGTTTATGTCATGCTGGCTAATTAGAAAAAACCATTGTAATGATTCTTCATATTTTTCTATTCTTTTGAGCCAGAAGTTGCCGACTATCCTTAAATGACTGCCACTTTACCTTTCATTCACTTAATAGACCCCAATCGCCATCACCCCATAATTAATTAGTTGGTTTCGCTTATTTAATTGCTAATGTGCAAACAATCGCTGGTTAATATTCAAGCTAAAGTAAGCATCAGTAACATTTTCTAATACTTTTCACGCAAACAAATAATTAGGATGTCGTCCCTGTTGTTGTTAGTCGGCTATCGTGAAGATTCATGTGCTTTCCATCTAGGTGTTTACCCTATACCCCATGTATGCGTGTGAAGGTATTTTTCGACATCCAATTTCGTAAGCAAAACGAGTTCTTAGATATACATAGGTATATCCTACCTTTTACCCAGGTGACACTTTTAGTATTTACGTAGGAAATTAAAGCTAGGTCTCTGTCCTGGAATTAACATCAAATTTTCATTGTTGTTTTTTGAATGGGTCTTTAGGATGAAAGACGAGAGTAAGGGAGGAATGATGTAACAACTATACAGGATGTTAAGGATATCCCTCAGTGTTTTCAGGAACTAAGGTATATGAACAAGAGACACTGGGGGCAACTTTCAGGTTGGATACTAAATTTTACACTAAAGGTAATGTTGAGCGATTTTAAAAGGTAAAATTCTCGATGTGTTTGGTATTATTCTACTTCTCAAAGTGTGTGTGTGCATTTTTTTTTATATATGGCATCCTGAACAGGTTATGATCTATTAGAACTTATAAAGATTGTTAATGAGATGAATTAAGCTTGAAATTCTTTAAAGGGTTTTGAAATATTTCGTTTCGTTGTTCGGAAGCAATT
Organism: Chorisops tibialis; assembly: GCA_963669355.1. NCBI lineage: Eukaryota > Metazoa > Arthropoda > Insecta > Diptera > Stratiomyidae > Chorisops > Chorisops tibialis. The sequence goes on along the minus strand of OY770263.1, from coordinate 159,735,303 downwards.
ATTAAATTTTTTGAAGATAAATAGTAAATTTTAAACTTTCCTAAATTCCGGAATTATCTGAAATAAGTTAATCTTCTTGAAAACTGTGTACGGCCTTTATTAGTCGCCAGAAATTATTTATTCCTGCGGCCTTCTGTTCAATTGCTCGTTACCATGCAACATGTTCGATCAACCCGACGAATCCTTTGGGGGTTTACAGACCGGTTTCCTCAAAAAGTGATCAATCTGCCAGTTTCTCTGCTGAATTTCAATGCCTACCGTAGTCTGTCCAGTTGTACTCTAAAATTGGTCCCTTGAAGATAAGATCTGGCCAGAACATGTCTTATGTGCGGCGAAGGAAGTGTTTGAAGTATGTTTGCGTTTTCTTAGTACGCTCAACGGTCACTTTCAATGTAGTACAACCACTTACTAACACGGATGTGATGGATGCGTTAAACACTTGCAGCGGAGAGGGAAAAAGATTCCGAATGTCTGATGAATTTTATTTCTACGAGCCACAATATCTTTTTCATCACCACTGTCCATGCAGACAATGTTTCCGCGGCAACAAAAACCTTGCACCCCTTCCACATTTTATTCATTACGAACTATCGGTGTACTAGAGCTCGAACCCATTTAGAAGTGTTTGATTTTTTGCCAATTTATTTTCAGTCTGGCCTCTTTCCAAATAATGTCCTAGAACTCCCATTCCATTAGTCTTCTCTTTCTGATACCACCAAATCTATATATTGACTTCCCACGCATCCTCAACTTGTCCCAAGGATAATAAAATTGCACCTGATTTGATGGCAGATATTTTTGATCAGTGTACGATGCTTAATATCAGTTTAAATTTTACTCTTATTCTCACCAATTCTTCGTTCTATAAAATTTTATTTACATAAATTAACATATTAAAACATGGCTGTATCCTAAAACATCACCACAACAACTCTCCACAGTTTCATTTCAAAAATTTACAAAAGTCTATCTCTGTAGTGGATGACAAAAAAAAATAGAATTATCATAAACATAACATTCAAACATGACCCACACAGAGCGGAAAAACATCCTTTAAAAAACACAACTCTCACGGAACTTTTCTTCCGTAACGTTTAACATTGAAAAATAAACTACGCAAAGTAGTCAAAAAAAAGTATATTCATTTTTTTTTACCAACTAGGGAGTAGGCTCCACGCCCCCTACATAGATTCCATTAAACCGAAAATTTACCTTTTTAATTAAAACATTTTTAAGTACATTTTGACGGTAATAAAGGAAAAAAAATTTGTCCCTTTTTTCGATGGTTTCACAGACAGACTTTGGAATGAGATGAACTGCCTGCCACGTTGTTGACTGTATTAGGAGCGTTCTGTTGTCGACGTTTTTATTGTAAATGACGTGGAAGGGAAAGAGGTAGCTTGAGGCAATGGAACTGTCCCAGAGCGTGTACTTTCCCTAAAGCATTATTTTGCGGTAGCAATCATACTCACTTCTAAGTATTCGTCCTCGCGAAAAAAAAACTGAAAAAAAATTTGAACCAGCCCCAAGTTGATTTTCACAACTTGCTGATGGTAATGAAATTTTTATCTGATTTAGCAGTCAAAATGATTTCAGCTTTTTTTGCTAAGGGTATTTCAGTATATATGTACTTCATTTAGTTCCGCATCCATTTTAACAATATTCGTTTTTTCAGATTTTTTCAATTGAACATTATGAGTAAATTACAATTTTTCGGTTTATTTTCTGAAGGTTGAGAGAATTACTGCATTTCGAACTTGTTAAATCAATTATCAGTTTGGGTTTCGTGAAAAAAAAGTACAACGTAATTACTTGAAAACGTTTTTTATTATGGAAAGCTGTATCTACGGAGGCCACATGTCAAGGCGTATCCGTTGGCCTGCCTTCCTAATAGTCGCGTTATTTTGGACACCTGACCGAAAAGATCAGATTTGCTACTAGGTAGGTGTCCACTTGGCTTTTAAGAAGGATCCAAATTAGGCTAATGGGTCGGATTGCCTTCGGGATGTTATGGGAGGTTCTGCCTAATTTAGGTATGGAAACCACCTTAATTTCTTGCAATAACTTCAGTGTGTGGCAAAGACTGGTGAATGCTTCGTATATGACAACCAGGTACTGAATTATCGTTTCATCCGCGTTTTGGATCATTGCGGCATAGACTTCGTCCAGTTCAGGTGACTTGTAGGGTTTGAAAGAACTGAAATCAATTTCAAAATTTTTTGGAGTTACGGCTGTATACACTAGTTCCGAGGTATCGAAAATGCGATCGACGCCTGAGCTATGTGGCGTGCATAAAAAGTTCAAGTTACTCGCAACTAGACCCCGTCCATGAACCATCGCCTTTATCCAGAAATTCAGGCGTGTAGCGATAGCGTCCTCTTCCTCCTAGTGGTATTGATGACGATATCGATTTCTTCAAATAATCTCCTCCAGGAATTCAGTTTGATTGCTCTTAACTGTTTTTTATACAGTACAACTGGGACATTTGTTTTAGACTGTCAAGTTTGTTATTCCTCCGTAAAGTGTTCTTAATATTTTTGGAGGATTTCTGAGGGCAGGTTGTTAGCATATTTTTTAGCATACCGACTCTTCCATCTAAGGAATCTGAGCGTGGAACTATTGCCAGTAGTTTACGGTTTATTAGGTCCTGATATTTATTGCTGTATATTTTTTGTTGATCCAGCTATTTTAAATCATATCCACATGTGGTATGACAAGGATGCTTTTTTCAAAACCCTCCAGCTGAGGAATAATAGTGATTCATAGTTAGTTGAAAGAGTCTGGTCAATAACCTCGCTTCTTATTATATTGATGAAGGTGGGACTACGACCGAAATTAATCACATTTAGATTGTTCATTCTAAGAAATCCTAGGATTGACTTACTGCGATCGTTACAGTCTGTGTTAGACCAGTAGGTGTGATGGGCATTGGCATCAAAACTTATTAACAGGTCACCTGTGCTGGACTGCTGGCTCAGGTCTGCTGTTGGCTTATCCCTTGTTTCGTTTGGGTGGTATGATGAAACCAACTTAACAAGCTGCGGAGTTATATAAATAGACCTCTCCCAGAGCGTCGTTGTTTGGTTAGGACTGCGAAATTTTGGAACTCAGGTTAAATTTAGTGCTTTCTTTTACCTTTTAACTTATTTGTTTTGGGTCTATAAAGGACTGTAGAAGTTTTGCTATACCAGCCTGGAATGTGGTTAGAGCCACTCAGTCATGGTTTCTGGACCAGTGCAGCATCTGAGTGTCATCTTGAGAGCGGCTGCCGCTACTCTACACGTAAATTAGTTTGAACCACTATAAGCATGCCGGCTATGACGGTTGGCTTCATTTGTTTTCGGGTGTTTGAAGTAGATATTGTTGAGTCTACAGTCTGCAGAACCTTTCGCAACAGCTAGCTTTTCCATGGAGTGAAACGAAAATCCGGCTCCTCAATTAAAAAAAAAATTAATTCTTTTTTTTTTCAAAAAAAAAAATTTTTTTTTTATTCGGTCTGTGCTTGCTGGCAGTCGAGACCCCGACTTCTCTGTGTAACATCTCCTGCAGAACAAAAACCTTTTTTTTCATTTGGGTTGGTGATTTTGGCGCCAAACAGATTTATTGTAGTGCTTTCCTGGTTAAACTTGTCCATGTTTTCATTATTTTTTTTATACTCTAGATGAAATCTGAGAGTATAATAAGTTTGCCACAAAGTTTGTAACGATACAACGATACGGAAGTTCATATAATCACTCAAAAATTTCAAAACCGGATGTCCGTCCGTCCGTCCGTCCGTCCGTCCGTCCGTCCGTCTGTCTGTCTGTCCGTCCGCCCGTGTCCTCTCTAGCTTGAGAACGCGTGGACCTAGAAAGTTGAAATTTTGTACACGTCGATTTTGACGAAAAAACAAGGACAAGTTCGTGAACAGGCCAAATCGCTCCACCCCTTCTACGCCCTCCCATACAAAATGACACTATTACGCAATTTGACAATAATTTGCTCGAAAACTATAAAAGCCATTAGTACGCAATTTTAAATATATTACTTTTATGATGATTTCAGACTCTGGTATAAAAATTATACGTGTCCTCCTCCTCCGTCCACCACCTCCCATACAAACTGCACTTTTTCATGAAATACCCTAAGCCAATTTACTCAGTTCGTATAAAATTTATCGAGCACAAATTTAGCACCAAATATTCATTTAGAATTATTAGTAAGGCTAAAAAAAATTGGACTATTAGCTTCACTCCTTCCACCCCCTCCCAAACAAAATAACACAATTTCGCATTTCGACAATAAACAGTTTTTCTCAAAAAGTATATATGTTACTGATCTGAAACTTGGAATATAATACTTTTATGATAATTATATTCTATTGTATAAGAATTATTTGTGTCCTCTCCCTCCTTCCACCACCTCCCATACAATCTGCACTTTTTCATGAAATGCTCTAAATGAATTTACCCAGTGCGTATACAATTTATCGATTTGGAATTGTGCACTAAATATTTATATAGAATTATTAGTAGGACCAAAAAAAATTAGACGATTAACTGTACCCCTCCTACTCCCTCCCATACAAAACGACACAATTTCGCAATTCCACAATAAACAGATTTTTTCCAAAAACATAGAGGCTATTGATCTGAAATTCGGAATATATTACTTTTATAATAATTCTACATTTATTTAGAATTGTTCGTAAGACCAAAAAAATTAAGCAATTAGCTTCACTCCTTCTACCTCCTTCCATACAATTTGACACAATTCAAAAACTTTACAAAAAGTCGATTTGCCTGAAAAGTATGAATGTTGCTGATCTGCTATGCCAAATAAATGATGTTTACAGTTATTTCTAAGAAAGTTATTAGACTCAATTCCATTGAAGTCTACTGGTCCAAAATTTGTAATAATCACTCTGATATTATTGCCGGCTCCATTTCCGTTTTCTCCAGTTCCGTTTTCTCAGAGTACTTGAGACTTGAGCTAAGAGAATTATGAGAAAATGGAGGATCATTATGAAGAAGTAATGGTAAAATTATTGGAGAAATTGGAAGCTCCAAAATACATACAGAGTGAGGTTAAATTACCTTGATTAACACTCCCAACCTTTGACGGGGAATATTCGGCGTGGACTTCCTTCCACGATTTATTTTCGAGGTTAATCCACACCAATGCAAGTTGGGAAAGGCTGAGAAGAAGCAGTACCTTAAGACTCATCTTAGAAAAGACGCTGCCAGCTTACTACAACATTTGTGCATTTCCGAAGCTAATTACGACGCAGCCTGGAAATTACTCGGTGACAGGTATGACAACAAGCGCAAACTTATCTCGATTCAAGTTCAGGCTCTGATGAACCAACCAAGACTGGAACACGAATCGGAGATAAATATACGTAAGCTTAATGACACGACCAAAGAGTGTCTACACGCGCTCGAAAACTTAGGAGTTGATACGACAACCTGGGCGCCCATTATTGGCCACATTGTGTTTCAAAAACTCGACATTGAAAGTCACAAGTTATATGAACAACAACTCGAGAAGTCACAAGAGCCACCAACATATGAACAAATCTACCGATTTCTGGAGATTATGTTCCAATCGTTGGAATCTTTGAGAGACTCTAAGCGGAATACACCTTCCATTTACAAAAAACAAGAGAAGAACGGCGGAAACAAGTTTAAGATGTACCACGCAACATCTTCGCTTACAAGCAGATGTAAGCATTGCCTGCCATCAGAAGCATAAGTTATTCAATTGTCCGAAATTGCAATCGCTTGATGTGCCGCAACGCAGAGACTTCATTCGGCAGAGTAAGATTTGTTTCAACTGTTTAAGTCACCCGTCAAACGAAAATGTTACAGCAAACATAAATGTAACATGTGCCAAGAACAATACCATACTGTGTTACATATAAAGAAGTCTAACGAGGACTCTACATCCAAGCAACTTAACTCACATGTAGGTGAACGGAGTTGTAACGTATTACTAGCTACAGCATTAGTAGTGACAAGAGCATTCGATGGAACACAAAAATACTTAAGAATTTTAGTGGACCAAGGCTCTCAAGCCTAGTTAATTACCGAAAAGCGGCACAGATGCTCCGACTGCCAAAAATAAAGGAACAGGTCGAAATCTCAGGATTAGGTATAACGAACGCAGGAACGACACGATACAAGATTAAACTAGAACTCACACCTAGATTTTCGTCTGAATTTAAACTTATGTTAGCCGCCTACGTAATGCCGAAACTTACAAAGTTATTGCCTGATGACAAAACAAGCATCGACAAAGGAACCAACTTCTGGAAAAATAATATAATCTCAGATCCAAATTACGACACACCGGGCCCTATTGATATGATAATTGGTGCGCATGTGTATCCAATGATCATTCTAGAAGGACCCCATAAACTACGGAACACAAATTTCGGGTGGATACTTTCTGGAAATACTGCAGCTTCTAAACCAGCGCGAATCAATTTAACCAACATGGTATCAAATATCGCGCTTGGTGATACTATGAAGAAGTTCTGGGCAATCGAAGAGGTATCATCTGACAACGCTGCTTCCAACGATGATGAACGATGCGAAGAGCATTACAACCATACACTATTCACTATTCGAAAGAATTTGAGATGAAGTATTTTTCGGTATATTAAAGTCATTCCCATTTCATCTATGCAATTGATAGATCTGTATCATTCACACTTTGCAAGACAATCGAATTCTTTTAAACTCGTGGAACTGTGTCGCATTGTATGGGAGGGGGTAGAAGGAGTGAAGCTAATTAATTAATTTTAAATTAATTTTTTCCCAATATTAATAATAATGGTAATTAAGGATTTAATACAACATTTTAGCTCGATGGAAGTTACACGTACTGAGAAAATTGGTGTAAAGTGGCTCAGGAAAAAGTGTAGTTTGTATGGGAGGTGGTGGAAGGAGTGGGGGAACTCAAATGATTTGTATACCGAAAGACTGCATTTATAATATAAATAATATATTCCAAATTTCAAAGTAATAGTTTTCATAGTTTCCAAGAAAATTTGATTAATACATATTTCTGAAAATGAGTCACTTTGTATGGGAGGGGGTAGAAGGCGTCAGAGGAGTGAAATAAAACCAAAAGCAGATTACATCCCGATGGACACCTAACAAACTGTGCAAGTTTCATTACAATCGGTTTAGCCGTTTGTGAGTGAAAAGCGGCCGCACAGACAGACAGATAGACATTCGTGGTAGAGATATTAGTAAGTGAAATTTTTGACTTTTTCCCTCCCCCACCGCCCCCTTCCACACTCCACAAATTTTAGATAATTGAGCTCACTTACCCAATCAACAATCCAGCCAAGAACGAACATCATGAAACGCAAAAAAAAATTTCAGGGTATCAAATTTTTTTTTCTGTGTCGATTACAATACTTTATTATTAGAATAATAAAGTAATACTGACAAAAATAATTGAACGTCGTCTTAAACCCTCTACTAATGAAATAATTGGCGAACACCAAGGTGGATTCCGAACTAGACGATCTAGAACAGACCAGATATTCTCGGTGAAACAGGAGCTTAAGAAATGCTGGGAATATAACGCAGACGTGCATCAATTCTTCGTAGATTTTAAACAAGAATACAACAGTATCGACAGGAGCGTACTGTACCAAATCATGCTTGACTTTGGAATTCCTCCAAAACTAGTCCGACTAACCAGACTCACAATAACGAACACTGAATCCCCAGTGAGAATACAAACCGATTACACAACCAGCTTTCGAACGGAATGTGGTTTAAAGCAGGTTGATGGTCTAGCCAACTTGGCACTGGAGTATGTCGTCCGAAAAATCCCAGTCGAAACCAACGGGACACTACTATTCAAGTCCACCCAACTAGTAGCATACACTGACGACATTAACATCCTAGCAAGATCCTGATCGAAACGTACTGTACAAAATAATGCTGCATTTTGGCATCCCAGCAAAACTAGTCCGACTGACCAAAATGACGATGACATCAACAACATCACAAGTCAGAGTCAACAACCAACTAACTGATGCCTTTGACACAAATGTCGGACTAAAACAGGGTGATGGGCTGGCCCCTCTGCTTTTTAACCTAGCTTTAGAATACGTCATCAGAAAGTTACCCGTTGACACAAGAGGTACGCTGCTTTATAAATCCAGCCAGATAGTGGGTTATGCGGACGATATCAACATATTATCACGCTCTTTCACATCCGCAAAAGAAATTCTACTAAGCCTCGATCAAGCAGCAAAAGAAGTTGGCTTGAAAATTAATGAAACAAAAACGAAAATAATGACACAAACAAGGAAAAGGACCCCCAATAGACAAAACATTACAATTGACGAATATAATTTGGAAAATGTGGACGAATTCATATATTTAGGCACAAAATTGACAAAGAGTGGAAATGAAACGAATGAAATAAAAAGACGAATCCAGCTCGCAAATAAAACGTATTATTCAGTCTTAGCTATTCTTAAGGCCAGCTGTGTACACAGGAAGACCAAACTCCAAGTTTACAAATCAATAGTAAGACCTGTGCTTTGCTACGGATGCGAAACATGGACCCTTACACAAGCATCCGCAAATATGTTGAACGCTTTCGAAAGACGGGTCCTGAGACGAATAATTGGAGCGAAACGTGATGGTGACCGATGGCGAATTAGATACAACAGTGAGCTGTATGATATATTCGACGAACCGGAGGTTTCCACTATCATTAGACTGCGGAAGCTGCAATGGGCTGGCCATGTACAAAGGATGGACGAAACTCGAATACCTAAAAAGGTATTCGAGGGAAAAACGGAGGGCCGGAGGCCAGTGGGAAAACCCAGGAAACGCTGGTCCGACTCTGTTGACGAAGACTGTTCATCGCTGCTCGGATTTCAAAATTGGAGGACGCGGTCACTGGACCGAGATCGATGGAGACTTCGGTTACGGGAAGCCAAGGCCCGAAAGGGGCTGTAGCGCTGCGACGACGACGAAGATCCTTCCCTAGTGATAAGGAGGTATTTGTCAATCTTGACTCCACCGCAAAAGAAGTCGGGTTGCGCATTAATGAAAGTACAATAAAAGTAGTGACGCAAATAAGAAGGAGAACGCCAATCAGACAAACATAACAATTGCGGAATGTTATTTGGAGAGTGTGGACAACTTCATATATTTGGGAGCTAATCTAGCAAAGGACGGTTATGGAACAGACAAAATCAAACCACGGATAATACTAGCGAATAAGACGTATTATTCGGTACTTCCAATAATGAAATCCAAGAAAGTACACAGGAACAATAAGCTGCGTATTTATAAAACTATTATACGACCTGTGCTCTGTTATGGCAGGGAGACGTGGACACTAACCCGAATTTCAGAAGAAGCAGTTAAAGCATTCAAAAGGAAGGACATCCGAAGAATTTTGGGACCTGTGAAGGAAGGAACGGAATGGCGAATAAGATACAACCATGAGTTGTATCAACTCTACGACGAGCCAGAAGCTTCAACGTTCATCAAGCTACGTAAACTGCAGTGTGCTGGACATGTAGAGCGATTAGAAGACGGAAGAATACCCAAACGTGCTATAAAGGCAAAGCGTGTGGTAACCGGCCAGTAGGCAAACCATGCAAGCGATTGGAAGACTCGGTTGATGAAGACAGCAAAGTCATTTTAAAAATTAATATCTGGCGGACGCGGTCTTTGGACCGAGACGATTGGGGGCGACGACTTCAGAAGGCGACGAGTTCAGGAGGCGACGACTTCACGAGGTCAGGGCCCGATTTGGACTGTCACACCATTGATGATGAGATTTTAAGACTTAAAGTAGAGAGCCGAATGGATGGATTGAATCAGCAGGACTTGTAAAAAGCAGAACGAAATGATTGGAATATTGCACCGATCCAAGGTTGAAACACCGAACCCACCTCAGTGGCTGGACATTTCAAAGCGCAGGGAGTTTCTAAGAAATAATTTCTCTCCAGATGAAAATGAATCTTAAATGGGAATCTGCAGATGCGAAATTGCATCTTATGCTCCAAGGTTTAGGATATTTTAAAAGAGTGTTACGAAAATACCTCTGGAAGACATTGGCCAAGATCAGGGAAAAAGTCGACTGGATTCATCTGCGTAATTATGTGGAAGACTGCAGCTGTAAATGTTTATCAATGTGTGTGAGTGAAGATCTTAGAGCGAAATGCAAGAGTACAACGTTGGAATTCAATTAGAAAGAATTGCAATTGATATCGCTGGACCTTTTCGGAGTCAGTGAAAGATCACCATTACATCCTGGTTGTCATTGATTATTGCAGCAAATGGTTAGAAGCAACACCCGAAATCAGAAAGCCACTACTGTATTCGAAGAAATTGCCTTAAATAGGGTGAGCACATTCGGGTTCAATGAGAGCCACACTTTAAACAAGGCCGTAACTTTGAATGGGAAACATCTCTGTAGTTGTGCAAGCTTCTTGGAATAAATAAAATAAGGACGACTCCGACTTGGTGGCCTACGTCAAAATGAAAGTTTAGCGAAACAGCAGTGTAATTGGGAAGGACCTTATTGAGTCATTACTAGGATGAGTAGTAAAGTATACCGTATCCAACTTCGCCAAAACCAACCAAAAGACTGAAGGTAGTGTATTGAAACAGGTTGGCGAAGTACCATAGTAACACTAACAATACTAATGACTCTTTTCGGGACGAACAGGAGCTAAGGGGATAATGTAACAAATGAACTCTCCCTCCAATTTTTCTAGATTACAATTATTGCCTTGCTAAAACAAAAAAAAATATTTTAGCAAAAATCCTTGTCCTATTCGATATGAACAAACAGCGAGATAGTGTGAATAAAAATGCGGTTAATAATAAAGCCGGAGTTTAATCTAAACTAATTTGAACTAGCTAGTTCTGCTTTTATTTGATACTAGCGATCGCCCGCGACATTGTCCGCGTAAGAATCGCAAAATAATCAATTTTTGAGAATGTAGTTAGTAATACATTATGTCCGATACATAATTTGCTTAGTTTAATGGCTCTTTGAACACAATGCTTTGTTTGTATTTTGTTGGAATCAGAACCATAAATTATTAAGAATGAAACTATTGTACTCATATTTGTATGAGGCAGGCTCGTGATGAAATCAATCCCGTGATCTGAGATCATATACGTGTTGAAGAGCGTTAAGGAGATGTGAATAGTTGAAGCTTGTGTTAATTAAAACAATCCCAAATAAAATAACACTAAGCTAACAGGACTACGTTGTGTATAAAGCGCAACCATATGATACTGTAGATGAAATTTTTATGATCTTAAAAAATTTTGTATGGGGAGTGGTAGAAGGGAGATGGGGTGATAGCACTAAACTAGTCAGGGTACCCATAAAAATGTTTTGTACCAAATTTATGATTCAAAAATTGAATAGGTACTGAGGAACTTAGTGCATTGGATTTCGTGAATTTGTACAATTTGTATGGGAGAAGAAGGGAAGGGGGGGAGGGGGTGAGTGATTTTACGAGAACCAACTATAACCATCATGAAATTGGTATATTTTAAATTTCAGGTCAATAACATTCACACTTCTCAACAAAATCGAATTTTCGATAAGTCGTGGAATTGTGTCACATTGTATGAGAGGGGGTAAAAGAAGTGGAGGTAATGGGTTAATTTTTCCCGGTACTAATAATAATGCTTGTTAAGGATTTTGTACAAAATTTTACCTTTATGAAAGTTGTACGTTGTACTGAGAAAATTCGTGTATAGTATTTCATGAAAAAGTGTAGATTGTATGGGAGGATGTGGAAGGAGTGGAAGATTCATAGAATTTGTATACGTAAAGACCGCATTTATAATCAATCAATCAATCGAATTCCTGTTAAGACCCCCTATAGGGGCAGAGCAGAAACAACTCTCTTCCACAGGGCGCATTGGCCTTAAGCTGTTGCCAGGAATTTTTTGTTCCACTGGCCTCCTGCTCAACTGCTCGCTTCCATGTGCTACATGGTCGACCAACCCGACGTCTAATCCAGAGCCTGTTTGGCAATGTTTTGCTCTGGCTTAAGAGTGTGACCGATCCACTGCCACTTTCGCCTTTGAATCTCATTGCCTATTTTAGTCTGTCCAGTTGTACTCCAAAGTTCATCATTGGAGATCACTTCTGGCCAGAATATCACTAAAATGCATCGAAGTTTGCAGTTTCTTGGCAAGTCGAACGGTCACTTTCCACGTAGTACAATCATATAACAACACGGATTTCGTGCGTGCGTCAAAAACTCGCAGGTTCGTGCGATCTCTTTTTATCTCTAGAAAGAGGAAGGTATATCGAAGGTCTCACGAGCTTTATCTAGACGAGCCTCACTATGCTTTTCGGCTTCGCAGCCTATGTTGACAATGCGTTCGAGATTACAAAAATCTTGCATCTCTTCCACATCGTGTCCATTAAGAACAATCGGTGTGCTTGTGTTCATTTATTTTCAATCCCGCCTCTTGTTGCAAAGTGGAATATTTTTTTTTTTATTTAAATTTTTTCTTTGAGTTCTTGAGGCAAGATTTTTATTCTTTCATCTTTATTTTCTTTTACTTTTGTTGTTTCAAAGAGTTTGCACCTGAAACAAAGTGAATTACCTCAATTTGCAAAACGAAAAACAAATTGATCAGAAAAAAAAACTGTTGCGAAGTTTCGTGTAGCGAACGAGAAAAAAAAATCGGGATTAGCTTTTGAAAGATCGCTTTTCGGTTTGTCAAGCTAAAGAAGGAAGGAATGTGAGTTCGACAGCTAATCAGTTGCATGTTCATATGCATAGCGCGTTACGAGAGCGACAAAATGATTCCTCGGTATTCCCACCCCCATGTTCTAGCTAGCCAGCAAAAATAGCGCTTCTTGCCGAGGAATACGTCGTTATACTCTGTTGGCGGAAGGAATTTTGTAAGGATAAACAACGGCTTAGAACGCGGTTCCCACGTTCTTCCAGAGTTCTTTCCGTTACACTATTTGCATTTAGAATGCAACGAGCGAACATTTGACTCTAAGTCCGAACGGTTATGTGCGAGGAAACACACGTCATCCGCATTATCAAGGTGACTTAAGGTGTTAAATAGTCTCCATTGAAGACCTTCCAGTGCAGATTTCAAGATACCATTTATTACCACCAGATACAGGGCTGGTGATAATATGCAGCCTTGTCTGACACCCGTTTGCACAGGAAAGCTCTTGGACAGCTCTTCTCTCTGTAAAACGCGAAACCTTGCATATTAATAGGATTGTTTAATTATAGCTATGACCTTATCTGAAATACCTCTCGTACGCAAAGCATTTCATATGAAATTTCGCTTATCGCAACCGAAAGCCTTCTCGAAACCGACAAACATGAGATGTAGTGGCGAACCCATTTCGGTGGACAACTTCAGTATTATCCGCAGGGTATTTGTGTGGTCGGTGTAAGACGACCCTTCACGGAATCCAGCCTGATAAACTTCAAGAGTGCTATCCACGACATCACTAATCCTATTGAGAATTACCTAAGCCATGATTTTTGATACGGCAGTAAGTAGACATATACTACGCCAGTTGCCACAGTTCCGTGCATGTATAATAAAAATTATATATTCAAACTTCCAAATTAATAGCTCTTATAGTTTCTAAGAAAATTTGATTATTACACATTTATGAAAATAAGTCGCTTTGTATGGAAGTGGGCGTAAAGGGAATTAATGAAATATGGCGGAAGCTGCACCCGAAATGCCATCCATAAAGTGATTCAGTACATCTGGAATCAGGAGCAAATACCGCAGGAGTGGTGCCAATGCATTATTTGCCCTATCCACAAAAAGGTAGACAAACTGCAGTGCGAAAACTACAGAGGTATCTCACTACTTTGCACGTCATATAAGATACTGACAAAAATATTAGAAAATAAGATTAAAATTTACGCTGACAATGTGATTGGGGAGTACCAAGGCGGTTTTAGAGCTGGTCGATCAACGACTGATCAACTTTTTACGGTTAAGCAAATGCTTGAAAAATGCTGGGAATTCAACATCGACGTTCACCAGGTTTTTGTGGACTTTAAACAAGCATACGACAGTATTGATCGAAACGTACTGCACAAAATAATGCTGCATTTTGGCATCCCAGCAAAACTAGTCCGACTAACCAAAATGACGATGACATCAACAACATCACAAGTCAGAGTCAACAACCAACTAACTGATGCCTTTGACACAAATGTCGGACTAAAACAGGGTGAAGGGCTGGCCCCTCTGCTTTTTAACCTAGCTTTAGAATACGTCATCAGAAAGTTACCCGTTGACACAAGAGGTACGCTGCTTTATAAATCCAGCCAGATAGTGGGTTATGCGGACGATATCAACATATTATCACGCTCTTTCACATCCGCAAAAGAAATTCTTCTAAGCCTCGATCAAGCAGCAAAAGAAGTTGGCCTGAAAATCAATGAAACAAAAACGAAAATAGTGACACAAACAAGGAAAAGGACCCCCAATAGACAAAACATTACAATTGACGAATATAATTTGGAAAATGTGGACGAATTCATATATTTACGCACAAAATTGACAAAGAGTGGAAATGAAACGAACGAAATAAAAAGACGAATCCAGCTCGCAAATAAAACGTATTATTCAGTCTTAGCTATTCTTAAGGCCAGTTGCGTACACAGGAAGACCAAACTCCAAGGCTACAAATCAATAGTAAGACCTGTGCTTTGCTACGAATGCGAAACATGGACCCTTACACAAGCATCCGCAAATATGTTGAACGCTTTCGAAATACGGGTCCTGAGACGAATAATTGGAGCGAAACGTGATTGTGACCGATGGCGAACTAGATACAACAGAGAGCTGTATGATATATTTGACGAACCGGAGGTTTCCACTATCATCAGACTGCGGAAGCTGCAATGGGCTGGCCATGTACAAAGAATGGACGAAACTCGAATACCTAAAAAGGTATTCGAGGGAAAAACGGAGGGCCGGTGGCCAGTGGGAAAACCCAGGAAACGCTGGTCCGACTCTGTTGACGAAGACTGTTCATCACTGCTCGGATTTCAAAATTGGAGGACGCGGTCACTGGACCGAGATTGCTGGAGACTTCGGCTACGGGAAGCCAAGGCCCGAAAGGGGCTGTAGCGCTGCGACGAGGACGAGGTGAAGGGAGTGAAATAAAACCAAAAGCAGATTACATCTCGGAGCATACCTAACAAATTGTGCAAGTTTCATTACAATCGGTTTAGCCGTTTGTGCATGAAAGACGGCCGCACAGACAGACAGACAGACAAAAATTTCAAAAACGTGTTTTTGCGCTTACTTATTGGTAAAATAAAGCAAAAAACTCAACTCAACTCCGAGCTAACATATTACCAACACAGCTTAAATTACGAGAGGAGTTCAAAAGTTTTGGAGGTATTCTTACACTCAATACATAGGTATAAATATCAAGTTTATGTCAAATCGAATCACTAACATTCTAGTTATAGTCAAATCAACAAGTCAATCGGAAAGAAACCGCTAACTATGGGCAAAATTGAGTTTCATGCTGTTATAAAGTTCCTTACCAAGCAAGGAAAAACAAATCATTTTAGAAGAAATGTCAAATGTTTACAGGAACTCTTGCCCTGGAAAAACGATGATTTATAAATGGCATAGTTTATTCACGCAAGCCAGAGAGTTAATTGAAGATAATGAACACTCGTGCCGGCTGATTAGGGTTATTTCCTCAAAAATCGTCGAAAAAGTGGAGAAACTTGTTCTCGAAGATGCTCATTTAAAGAAGAAACAAATCGCGAAAATCGTTGGAGTATCAGATACAACTATTTTGAATATCCTCCACGATCATCTCCACATGTCTAATGTCAGTGCAAGATGGGTACCGAGAATGCTCTCAGCGGTTCAGAAAAAGCAGCGCGTCGAGTGTTGATGTCATTTTGAACCGGATTGTTGCTGGAGACGAGAATTGAGTTCATCGCTATGAGCCTGAATGAAAGCAGGAGTCAATGCAGTGGGTCCGAAAAGACGCACCACCCCTAAAAAGTTCAAGGTCTCATAATCCGCCGACTATAAAAATCATAACAGGACTACGATTAGGCGATACTCTAGATGAACGAGAAATCTTTTAATTATAAGAAATTTTTTAGGGGAAGTGGTAGAGGGGGTGACGACATTGAACTAAATTTTTCACATCACGCTAGAGTTGCTATCAAAATGTCTTATGCAAAATTTGGGATTTAAAAATTAGGAAATTAGTGTACTGGATTTAATGAAATTGTGCAGTTTGTATAGGAGGTGGTAGAAGGAGGGGCGAGTTCATAATGAGTTTTTCAGAAATAACTAAAAATATCATGTTTATGATATGTTTTGAATTGCAGATCAGTAGCATTCATACTTTTCAGATAAATTAACTTTGCGTAAAGTTGTGAAATTGCGTCAGATTGTATGGGAGGGGGTCGAAGGAGTAAAACTAATCGTCTAATTTTTTATTTTTTGGTTTTCTAATAATTCCAAATAAATATTTGGTGCATAATTTCAGCTCGATCAGTTTTATACGTGCTGAGTAAATTGGTTTACAGCATTTCATGAAAAAGTGCAGTTTGTATGGGAGATAGTGGAAGGAGGGGAGGACACGAATAATTTCTGTACGCTAGATAGGTAATATATCTCAAATTTCATGTCAATAGATTTTATACTTTTCGAACAAATCCGTTTATTGTCACATTGTGAAATTGTGTAGAACGGGTGGAGCGATTTGGCCCGTTCACGAACTTGACCTTAATTATACTCTAGATGAAATCTGAGAGTATTATAAGTTTGCTCTAAAGTTTGTAACGCCAAGAAATAAGGCTCGGAGAAAAAAATGATGAATACAGAAATTAATATTATCACTCAAAAATCTCAAAACCGGATGTCCGTCCGTCCGTCCGTCCGTCCGTCCGTCCGTCCGTCTGTGCGCGCTCTAGCTTGAGAACACGTTGAGTTAGATAGTTCAAATTTTGTACACGTCGTTTTTGACAAAAAAGTAAGGTCAAGTTCGTGAACGGGCCAAATCGCTCCACCCCTTCTACCCCCTCCCATACAAAATGACACAATTGCGCAATTTGACAGTAAACGGATTTGCACGAAAAGTATAAAAGCTATTGGCCTGAAATTTGGTATATGTTACTTTTATGATAATATCAATCTACTGTACGAAAATTATGCGTATCCTCCCCCTCCTTCTACCACCTCCCATACAAACTGTACTTGTCATGAATTACTCTAAGCCAATTTACTCATTGCGTATACAATTTAGAGAGCTAAAATTCTGCACCAAATATTTATTTGAAATTGTTAGTAATCCCAAAAAAATTTAGACTATTAGCTTCACCCCTTCTACCCCCTCCCATACAAAATGACACAATTTCGTAATTTGACAATAAACAGATTTACTCGAAAAGTATAAAAGCTATTAGTCTGAATTTTCGGATATGTTATTTTCATAGTAATTTTAATCTACAGTAGAAAAATTATTTGCTTCCTCCCTCTCCTTCCACCCCCTCCCATACAAACTACACTTTTTCATGAAATGCTCTAAGACGATTTTCTCAGAACATATAACATTTATTGACCTCATATTTTGTAATAAATACTTAATTAGTATTAGCACTAAGATCAGAAAAAAATATTTGATTTGCTTCACTGCTTCTACCCCCTCCCATACAATATGACACAGTTTCACAACTTCACAAAAAATCGATTTTCTTGAAAAGTATAAATGGCACTAGTCTGAAATTTCAGGGATGTCAATTTTACAATATTCCTAGTTATTTCTGAAAAAAATCACTCTAATCGCCCCACTCTTTCTACCACCTCCCATACAAACTGCACATTTTCACTAAATCTAACTCACTAATTTTTTCAGTTCCCATTCAATTTTTGGAGTAAGCATTTTGTACAAAACATTTTTATAGCTACTTTAGCATGATGGGGAAAAATTAGTTCAATGCTGTCATCCCTTCTAATACTTCCCATGCGAAATTTCTTGGGATCACAAAAAATTCTATTTCATCTAGAGTATCGTAAGATTGCGCTTTACGCGCAATCGTAGCCCTGTTATGTTTTTTTCTTAAGAACTATTTGTAAGAAATTTGACTTTCTAGCTCAACGTATTTTCAATCTATAGAGCGCGCAGACGGACTGACGGACAGACGGACAGACGGACGGACGGATGGATTAACGGATGAACGGACGGACATCCAGCTTTGAAATTTTCGAGCGACAACAAAAATTTCTGTACCCTTGACGCCTCAGAGCGAGCATTATTTCTTGGCGTTACAAACTTTAGAGCAAATTTATTATACTCTTAGATTTCATCTAGAGTATAAAAAGGACAAAATATCACAGGGGATACTATGCCAACCTGCTACAGAAATTAAAGAATGCCATCAAAGAAAAAAGAAGAGGAAAGTGGACTCGAAGTGTTCTGCTTTTGCACGACAACGCACCTATTCATAACAGCCACATTACATGGCTTACATTCAGAAATGCGGCTACGGAACATTGAACCACCCCCTTATAGCACAGATCTTGCCCCATTTGATTACAATTTGTTCCCAAAACTGAAGAAAGAACTTCAGGGAAAAAAATTTAAAAACTTCCTGAAATCACTCTTCAAAAAGCCCTAAGTGGATTTAAGAGGTTAGCCTTCAATGATCTCCGAATCCATTTTTTTCAAAGAGGTTCAAGGCTACATATCAGAAATATTTGAATTATCTATAAATCTAAAGGAAAGTTGCTTTTAAGGATTAGTTTTTTTTTTGTGCAATGAATGTGTTGAAGAATTTGAAAATAACTGCAAATAGTTCCAATTTGTACAAAATATAAAAAAGTTTTAAAAAATAATGAAACTGCTCGTTTACCCTTCCTTATACAATTCGGCATGGATGTTATTGTAGTGTTAGCGTTTTCCTGTTGATCGTTATGAATTAAATTTTCTAATTGATATTATCCATTTCCTTTTTCTTGAAACTTTGTTCGACATAACTATGCATCAATCTAATTCCCTACCTTTCAAATTTCCTGAAAAAAAGTCTTCAAGTCATTTGATAACTTTTCAATTTTTCCCAACTCATTCACACAAAACTCATCGTCAGTTCAGCTTTTTAACCCCTTTATTTCTAACTTCTTCAAAAGAAATTATTTTAATGAAATTTCTCTTCAATCCATTCGGCTTTGAAACTGCTCCTATACACTTCATTTTATCTACAGTTTTACTCCTATTCACATTTCCTACTTCACTACACCTTCTAATAACTTTTTCGTATGTCAAAACTTCCTACTTCCTCCGCCACCACGCTTAACCCTTTCTATAGCACCATAACCACAGAAAGAACTATACATTTATATTTAGTGGAAAAAAAATTTAATTATATCGCATAACTTCCAGCCATATGGCATTTTAGATCTATGAAAATGTGTATAAAACCTAGAAATGTTGTCCTTGGACTAGGGGGTAGTAGAAATAGGAAAAAAATCCGCTGGAGTTGCATATCCTTTCGCCAAAACCCATAGAGAAATTTCTCTACATAATTTCCATGAATTTTCATTTTCATTTTTCCTTTATACAAGTTTTGTTATGTGCAAAATTCTGGGATGGGTAGGGTGTTTTTTTTTTTTTTTTTTGTACGTCATTTCTTTATCCTTTTGCCCCTAATTTTCCTTTCCGGATTTAGTGGTAAGCCATGAAAAGCGAAAAAAAAAAAAAAAGAACATAACGCAGAACATTTTGTATTATTTTATCTACCAGAACTTCAGACAATACGTATGAGGACCAAATTTTTTTTCATGATCGTTTTGTTTTTATTGCTTATGTCGAAATGAAGAGCAATATCCGACGTGGCCGTAATGAATCGACTTCCTTGAGACTAGCTGTATTAGTTGTACGCAACAGGATGCAACACAAGAGGTAAGGAGAATCTATACATCTACACATATAAATATAGTTGTAGTATCTGTCTGTTATTTGTTTATTAATGGCTATAAATAAGCTTATTGCTTTATTTTAGCAATAACTAAACAGAAACACACGTTTTTAAAAAAATTCTGTCTGTCTGTCTTTCCGGTTTTCACGCAAAAACGGCTGAAGCGATTGAAATGAAACTTTCACAGTTTATTAGATATGCACCGGGATGTAATCTGCGTGTGGTCTTATTTCAATACCCCCACGCCTTCCACCCCCTCCCGTACAAAATGACTCATTTTCAAAAATACTCGTATATAATAATTAAATTTTCTTCAAAACCTTTGGAGTAAATCATTTGAAATTTAGAAAATATTATTTTTATCACAAATGTGATCTATGGTATACAAATTATTTCAATCCCTTTACTCCTTCCACCACCTCTCATACAAACTACACTTTTTCATGAAATGCTATACACCAATTTTCTCAGTACCTGTAACTGTCATCGAGCTTAAATGTTGTACTAAATCCTTAATTTACATTGTTTTTAATATTGGGAAAAAATTAACCGATTTGCTTAACTCAGTCTACCCCCTCCCATACAATGTGGCACATTTCCATGACTTTACTTAAATTCGATTTTCTTGAAAAGTGCAAATGTTACTGATCTGAAATTTAAAATATATCAATTTCATAATAATTTTAGTTGTTTCTCGAAAATTCTTTTAAAAACCCCCACTAACTTTCATCGAGCTTAAATTTTGTACTCAATCCTTAATTAGCATCATTATTTATATCAGGGAAAAATTAACCGAGTAGCTTTACTTCTTCTACCCCCTCCCATACAATGTAACACAATACCAGGATTTCACAAAAATTCGATTTTCTTGAAAAGAGTGAATGATACGGATCTGAAATTTAAAATATATCAATTGCATGATAATTTTAGTTTTTTTTCAATCAAATCACCAAAAACCGCCCACTCCTTCTATCACCTCTCATACAAATTGCACAATTACATTAAATTCAATGCACTAAGTTTCTTAGTACCTACTAAATTTTTGAAGCTTGAATTTGGTACAAAACATGATGTGAAACAAATTAGTTAAGTGTTGTCACCCTTTCTACCACACCCCATACAAAATTTCATAACATCACAAAAATTTCGATTTTATCTATAGTATCGCATGATTGGGTTCTACGCACAATCGTAGTCCTGTTACGTTTTTAAGCTTAATGCTATTTTATTTGGGTTTTTTTTTTCAAGGACATTTTCCTTTCGCCAGATTTTTAAAGCTCTTTCGTAAAGATTCCGGGAAAAAAATTGGCCTCTCTTCTTCTTGTTTGGTGCTTTTTGCAAAATTTTGTACTTTTAAAGTTTAAGTATGTACTTTCGTCTAGTTTTACGCGTTCTTACATTAGTTACCGAAATCTTGTACGAGTAGTTTAACTCATCGCGAAAGTAAAAGTATCCACAATTTAATTTGAAATTAGATTTGAGCACATTCACTTTCTGAATTTGAAATTAAATTAATTGAAATTAGTGTGTGAAATTAGTTTGATAAAGGTCTGAGCAGAGACCGAAACGTCACGAATAATAAAACGTAACAGTGAAGAATCCGGAAATCTTTTCTTTCAATTTAATTGAAATTACTTCAGCTCTCGCTGTGAATTATATTACAAAAATTTGCTAACTAATGTAAGAACGCATAAGGTGAGCCAAAAGTGCACATTTATACTTAAAGTGTATAACTTCACCAAAATTACTAAACAACAAGAAGAAGAAAGGCATAAGAGAGCCTTAAACCTAATCATTTATGATAAAATCTCAAGTTGTTAGCTGGCGATAGGAAGGAAGGAAGCTTTATGTGTCACATGGTTATGACAACGTGTGATCCGGCGGTTTTCCGACCCAGACTACTGCTCCGTATTACAGAAATCACCTCGAAAGCTGCACGCAACTCAAAGAGAGAGATTAAGAAAAAAAAGAGACATATTACAGAGTTTCGTTCAGTTTTGAGATAAAATCTATTATAACGCAGATCCCTTCATTTTAGGACATGCGCTCGTTTCTTATCCCCTTAAAAGCTTTGGTATGGAGAAAACCCCAATCGTAACAATTTATTTTTTTTATCAGGTCAAAACAAAATCCGTAAGATTGACTTCTCTATCCAGTTGTATAGTTTTAGTATATTGTAGACACATTTTGAGCAATTTTTTAATGCAATTTAAAAACATAATCCCTGAGGGTCTGACGAATAGTATGGAGTTACAAGATTATTCTAGAAAATATTTTCTAGTTTAACTTATTTGGCTTTGATGGGCGGTTTAATGGTGCTGAGTGGTCATAATAAAATCTAAGAAAGGATACTATTTATATCCGTCTAGCTATGTGAACATTGATGTAGTTCCCTAAGTCAGAGAGACTCTTAGCATATTAGATATGCAATTTCAGTAAGATACAGAGATACACGACATAATCAAGAACTGAAGTCGCCAGATTAGCACCAAGAAAGTTTTTCACTAACCAATAGCTTAAGTCAATAGCATTGTGATATTTGAAATTAGGAAACATCTTCGGAGGCTCCAAATATAGCAATGATGGTAGAACAACATACTTGAATGATGATTCATTTAGATATGGACAGAGTAGGGATGGCCCTAGTAGCCAATTACAGTAAGAATTTTTGAATGTTACGAATCTGTAGACAGTAATAGTTTGAGCCCCGTGCTTGTCACGGGTCTTCAAAGGAATTAAAATTTGTGACTATATTTTAAAAATATTTCATCTTAAGTAGCAATTTTCGGAAATTATTTTTCATCATTTCGGTTAGTTAGACTTTCTGCAATGAGTCTATGTGACACAAGCTGACAAAAGGGACCTTATCTTGCCAAGGTAAAAATTTCAGTTTATGCAAAAACATGAGTTTAGGTTAAAATTTCATGTTTTTTTACCTGGCTACTTATCTTAACATCAACTACTAAGTGGTTTTATTAGATACCAGCGATCGCCTGCGACTTTCACCGCATAAGAATCGTAAAATAAAATAATTTTGAGAAAGTAGTCAGTAATAAATTTTGTCGGATATATAATTTGCTTAGTTTAATGACTCTTTGAACACAATGCTTCGTATTTTGTTGGAATCAGAGCCATAAATTATTAAGAATGAAATCATGATACTCGCATTTGTATGGGATATGCTTATGATCAAATTAATCCCGTGATCTGAGATCATATACGTATTGAAGAGCGTTAAGGACATACATATGGTTTGTATGGGAGGTGGTGAAAGGAGTGGAGGGTTTTTCGTTATTTTTTGAGAATCAACTACAATTATCATGCAATTGATATATTTTAAATTTCAGTAACATTCACACTTTGCAAGAAAATCGAAGCGGTAGATAATTAGTTAATTACTTTATTATTTTAATAATAAAGTATTGTGATCGACTTGGGAACAAAAAAAAATTTGCTATCCGTCTGTCTGTACGCAGTCCGCCGTACGCCGACGTGTACGCTCAGCGCACATTAACTCCCAAACCCTTCAAGATAGAAAGTTCATTTTTGGGGGTATTGTAGATAGTTGCGGATTTCAGGTGGATACTCATTTTGTGGGGTGTACGGGTTCAGGGGGAGGCGGGGGGAGCGCTAAAACCGAAAAATACGAATTCAAATATCTCAACCATGGTAACAGCTAGGAAGCTAAAATTCAACATACATATAGAAGGGTTTGTGAGACAACTTTTAAAAATAATTTAATTTTTTTATCCATTGGGGTGCGAAACGGGGGGGCTAGGAACCAATTCTCGACCGAATTCTTTTTTCAAATGATTATATCTTCGAAAATACTTACCATAAAAAATTGATATTTTGAGACCATTAAGCTGGCATAAAGGTCCACTAGAATCAGTTTAGATAAAAGCTAATTATTGTAAGGGGAGGGTCAGGGGGGTGCAAAGAAAAACACTTAAAAATTAAAATCTCGGCTATTTATTAAGCTATGTAATTGAATCTTAGAATCTATATTAAGCTATACTAGAAAAATACGAAAAAAATATAACATTTGGAAAAAATAGTAGTGGGGGGAAATGGGGAGCATTTCAAAAATGATGCACTTTCCAAAATTTCAAACCGTTATAATTCAAAATTGAGTACAGATATCAAATTAAATTTTTGTCAAATTGTAGAACTAGGTAACTTTTAAATTTGGTAAAAATTTTACGTCGGGAAGTGTAAGGGGAGGGAGGTGGTAACCAAAAATGTCGAAAATTTTGAGTGAATTTTTAAGGGCTCTGGTGAAAGATAAAAAATTTAAATTTTCCATGTGGATACATCTATTTGTTATACATACAGAAAAAATAATAAAAATTCCACAATTGTTATGCACTGACCCCCCTGGTCTACCGTGCACAAGGTGTTTCATGTGCAATGAAAAAACCACATAAACTGAAAATTTTTGAATGAAATTTGAAGGTAGAATCTTGAAAACTTGCGAAATGCATTTAAAAAAAATCTTTAAAAGAACGAAATATTAACTGGTTGAAAACCTTGAAAGCTTCTACTCCCTCCCATACAAAATGATTTTTTCGACCATTTTTAAGAAATTAATTATCACCTAATTGGTAAAAGCTATCAATTTGAAATTTTGCGCAAAACTCATTTAAAAATAGTTGAAATAGAACTACGTCAAAATTTTTGAGATCACACTTGCTGTTCTACCCCCTCCCATACAAAAGTACGATTTCGATCAATTTCAATAAAACAACTGCTAACCAACAAATTAAAAGCTACGAACTTGTACGATCACCTTAAAAGAGAAAAAAAAGAAAACTGCGTCACAAATTTTGCGATTCCCCTACCTCTTCTACACCCTCCCATACAAAATTATTTTTTCGACCATTTTTAGGAAATCAGTTATCAGCTAATTCTTAAAAGCTACGAATTTCAAATTTTGCACAAAAATTATAAAAATAATTGAAATGGTACTACTTTAAAAGGTTTGCAATCGCGCTTGCCCTTCTAGCCCCTCCCACACAAAAGTATCATTTCGACCTATTTTATTGAATCAACTAATAACCAACAAATTAAAAGCTACGAACTTGAAATTTTGTACGAGCACACTACAAGAGAAAGGAAATAAAATTGCGTCACAAATTTTACGATTCCTCTACCTCCTCTACTCCTTCCTATACAAATGTTTGGTTTCGTGAATGTAAAATACACCTAATCCTATGAAAATTCTATGCAACTTCGTCTCTGAAACTGACATTCTATATAGAGAATATTGGACGTACGAGGGTCGTTTGATAAGTCCCTGGCCCAAATGACAAAACGTGGTTTCACGAAAAAGTTTTTGCTGTCGCTAGGTAGATGGCACTTTCGAACGGTCTCATGAATTTTTTCAGGTTTCTGTAGGTAACAGTTTGTTTTTGGCAGCCATTCTAAGTTGACGTGTCACGCGAAGAAAAAGAAGATCTTGTTCCACCACGTCAACGCCCCTGTCCACACCTGCGCGGTTTCCATGTCCAAATTACACGATTTGCGGTATGAGATCGTTGACCACCCACCTTATTCGCCCGACTTGGCCCCATGTGACTTTTTTTTGTTCCCCAAATTGAAAACTCACCTCGGTGGACAAAAATTTTCATCGAACCAAGAGGTGAAAGACGCCGTTTCCCAATTTTTTGCAGACTGTGACAAAAATTTCTTTTTGAACGGTATGAAAGGACTTGAGAAACGTTGGACCAAATGTATTAACCTCCAGGGAGATTATGTTGAAAAATAAAAAAAAATTTTCCGGAAAAAATGCTTTTTTCTTACTTGGGCCAGGGACTTATCAAACGACCCTCGTAATTCAAGCAATCAATTAAAAAACTATTAACATCCACCCACTCATAAAAACTCAAACTTGCATAAATAAACGAACGAAATATTGATTATATGTACTGGAGCTTTTGAACGTTTCCGCAAAGTGTTAAATTGACAATTGCCCTGCCCAAGAACCCCATTTCACTTAGTCTTCCCTAACCACTCTAACCTGCATATTGACTTTCCACACATACGCAACTTGTCCCAAGAATAATAAAGTTTCGCCCGACTTGTTGGCAGTTTATTTTTTCCCAATATTGATAATAATGCCAATTTAGGACTTGATATGAAATTTTAGACCGACAAAAGTTATACGTACTGACAAAATTGGTGTATAGTATTTTATGAAAAAGTGTAGGTGGTGGAAGGAGTGGGAGGATTCAAATAATTTGTATACTTAAAGATTGTATTTGTAATGAAAATAATATATTTTAAATATTAAATTTATAGTTTCCAAGAAAATTTGAATATTATATATAAGCACATGCACGCGTATTTTGTACGAAAAGGAATGATATGGCCTACCTTATTGTTATTGCTGAATAAGTCAAAAAATAAATAAGTTACAATAATTTTTCTTTTGAGAAATATTTGTTTGTTTAATTAAATAACTTATTTTTAAATATTTCCGGTCTTTTCAAACACTCCTGATTTGCCAAACTCAGTCCAAATCTTAAAATCTGAATAATATAATATAATATAAGAAGTCGCTGTTTAATATTAGAACTGCCTTATATACGACATTTTTTGTGATGAATTTTGTTTTTTCGCGTTTAGCCTAAAAATGCAAAAACAAAAAAAAAAAACAATCTGCCTGTCTGTACGCCGTCCACCGGTGTGTACGCTCAGCACACGTTAACTCACAAACCCTTCAAGATAGTAAGTTAATTTTTGGGGGGATTTTAGATAGTTGCGGATCTCAGGCGAACACCCATTTTGGGTGGTGTAGGGTTTCAGGTGGCGGCGGGGGGAGCGCTAACACCGAAAAGTAAGAATTCAAATATGTCAACAATGATTCCAGCTAAAAAGCTACAAATCAACATATGTGTAGAGGGATTTGTGGGATAAACTTAAGAATAGTTTCATTTTTTTATACATTGGGGTGCAAAAAAAAGGGGGGAGGCTAAAACCAATTATCGGCCAAATTTTTTTTCAAATGATTATATCTTCGAAATCACTTACTGTAAAAAATTCATATTTTGAGACCATTAAGGTAGCATCTAGGTCCAATAGAAAATGCTTAGAAAAAGGCTAATTATTGTAGGGGAGAGGGTCAGGGGAGGTGCAAGGAAAAACGGCCGCTGGGGAGTGGTGGAAGGACTCGAAAAATAGAACAATATGCAAATTTTCGCCTGCTTTAGAAGTTTTTTAAGATTTATGATATAGTTCTAAAATATATTGAAAAACTAAAAATGAAGTTCGTTTGCAGACATTTAGACCTCTTATTTGAGTAATACGTAGTTAAATTCTGTTTATCTAAACCTGAGATATAGACTGTTTTTGAAGACGTTTTTGGCAATTTTCAAAGAATTTGTGTTTTTGGAAGAAAATTATTATCTCACAAACTGTAAACAGATATTCTATCAGAACTTGCCGCATTCTCTCTTATTAGCTGCATTTTAAATAATTGAAACAAAATGTATTCTAAGTTTAGCCGGTTTCAAAGGAGTTTCATCTGGTGAAGTTATTGCAAAATATCTTTTCGAGTAAATTTTTTCTTAATGTCTTTTTCAAAAAAAGATGGTCTAATTCAAATCTCCGACGTCTCCAGCCCGATTGTATTGCAAACATCCCTCATTTTTAGTTTTTCATTATAGTTTAGTACAACGTCATAAATCTCAAAAAACCTCTAAAACAAGCGAAAATTTGCAAATTTTGCTATTCTTTGAGTCCTTCACCCACTCCCCCAGCGGCCGCAATAGTAAATGGCAATATTTGGTGCATAACACGGTATAATTGAAATTTCAGAGTTTGGTCCTGACTTAGACGGCGAAAATTCGATATTGGTTTCCAGCTAATTCTTTTATTCTTCGCTCTCGGTGTAATAACACCTGAGTTCTTATCTCTAGTCTCACAGAGGCAATTCTTCGTTTATGTCATTCAGCAGTGGAATCAGTTACCATTCGAAATTCGTAGATCAGGAGGGGATGGTGGTTTTTGCAGGAGGCTCGGCGTATACTTGAGAGGTTGAATCGAGGCTTTTTTTCTTTTTTTTTCTATTCTAATTAAATTTTTGTTTTTGTTTTCTTTTTCTTTTTTTCTATTCCTCTTTTGATTAACAGTTATTAATATAGAACTAATTTTAAATGAACCACTTAATTTGAATAGTTAATTTACCGTTATTACGCAAACAAAAGATTATTGTATCTTAATTGTGCTAAACCAAATGAATAAATAAATAAACTAAATAAACTAAACTAAGGACGAGCACCGCACGATTTTTGGCTTCGTACTCAGAACCAAAGTACAGAATGTTGTTTCCTTCCGGCGTTCGTACTTATCCAGTCCACCTAACCTCGCTCAAGTCCAAGACTTAGATGTTATAGAGCTTAATTCAACGGTCTAACACTAATTGGTGGTGTATGAACCGAGTGACCAAAAAAAAAAA
This sequence comes from Chorisops tibialis, assembly GCA_963669355.1. Classification (NCBI taxonomy): domain Eukaryota; kingdom Metazoa; phylum Arthropoda; class Insecta; order Diptera; family Stratiomyidae; genus Chorisops; species Chorisops tibialis. The sequence goes on along the minus strand of OY770263.1, from coordinate 159,706,885 downwards.
CGGAAGTTTTCAATTTGTACTCCTAATATTTTTGTTTTAGAAGTTTAAATCACTTTTAAAAAGTTCATTCGCGCATGAAAAACATTCCTCTGGTGGATGTGCATTGCAGAATTTTTGCATATGAAAAATATATAATAATATAATATATGTATGTAGGTGGTATTAGGAATTTTAGTTCCTTGCTTCATTTACCATGGAAGTATCTATAGTACAGGCAGAGTACTTCCATATTTCGACGATGCTCGAAGGAGCCAATTGAGGCCGATATAGCTTCATCTCCAATTAGTCGGAATGCATATTTTTGGATATGGTCAAGAAGAACCAGAAGCAATTTTGGGGCCCCAGCCCAAACATGCGAGTTGTACTCAAGACATGGTTGGATATAAGCCTTATAGATGTAGCTAGTTCGGAGGCAGAAAAGTAATTTTTACACTTCCGCAGAATACCTAGACGTTTCGAAGCGTCAAGAGCAACTTCATAGATATATTGGCTCTAATCAAGGCGATTGTTAAATTTTATACCTAGTAACGTGAAGTCTGCAGAAGGCGAAATCTGTACGCCATTTAAGGACATATTAGCGGCCGACTTCGGAAAGTTATGTTTTAGAGATAGATGACAGGACGACGTTCTTAAGGCATTAAACTCTACTCTATTTTTCCTGATCCATTCCAAGATTAAACTGAGGTCAGAGTTCAATGACTGTATTGAGCCATTACGGCATGAGGCCACCGATGATGGACGTGCCTCCACAGGGGAGTCAAATTGAAAGGTGTGCTTTCATCTGCGAAACAATGAATAGAATAAAGACTAGATGACATAAGGTTAGGAGATAAAACTTAGTCCTGAGGGACGCCGGAATCAATGGAAAAGGGTGCAGAAGTTACTTCGTCTAGCTGTAATAGAGCGCTCGGAGAGGAAACTCTCAATCCATTTAAGAAAAGCTGTGGTAAAACCATATTCCTTCAGCTTGGCTATGAGACATTTGTGCCAAACTCTGTCGAACGCTTTTGCAATGTCCAGAGCAAGTATATGACCTTCTCCGAAATTGTGGATGCAGGAATTTGACTAAAGTGGGTCCGCTTGCGGCGATCTACAAGAACCGGACCAAAGACCTCAAACCAGTTGCTACGGGGAAAGTAGCCAACTGAAGTGTGTGAAATATTAGGTAGTAGTGAGATGAACGGAGAAATTGGATGTTATTGGGTTTTATGCAGGATCGTATATAAGACTTAGATTGGACAGATGGTCAAAAATATGTTCAGAAGGAAATAGTGGAAAGCAAGGGAAATGCTTGCAAAGTACCTAATACTAGTGAAACATAACGGACCTAATTATAATCGGGTTCCTTGACCCAATATAAAAAAGAAATTAGATAGGTGTTCCAGTTAGAAGTGTGAATGCTGATTCTACAAGTTTTAATATAATGCAAATATTTTTTACCATCGAAGGATTATTAGCATGAACGGCGAAGCCGAAAATGATATATAGGTTCGTATAATTAATGCTCGTTGACCTTCGACATCATTTCCCCTCACTGCAGGTTAAGAGAGAATGATTGACATTTGCGTCAAAGCCGTGTTATTATATGAATGTAATACATGGGGGGGGATTATCTGACTAGTTATTGTCTTTCGCGATGAATATTGAAGTACAACTGAACACACTAAAATAGTCACTGAGATTCAAAGGCGCAGTATGCAGTGTATCAGTCATACCTTCAGAAAACAAAAGCGAAACATCGCCAAACCAGCTCTGGATAATAATCCTCAGGGAAGTTGGGTTGGTCGATCAAATAGCACATGGAAGCGAACAGTTGAGCTGGAGGCTAGAAGAATGAACATGTCATAGTCACAACTAAAGGTCGGTGGACAGGATCGGGACTCGTTGAAGAAAAGTGTTACTTGCTTTAGCCTTTGAAATATTCACAAGCTAGAGGACCGTCTCTGATTCTAACCGGTGTGTAAACTTTATTAACTGACTCACCACAGAGGAGGAGCTGGTATTGCATATTACATAGTAGGATGACAATGAATAGTTTCATGGTTAACTAATTGTAACCATGAAACTACATTCCTACAACAAAAACATAATTACTTTTTACTGAATATATTTTGTACATAACGAAGTTATTTACAAATTCATTGAAAATTTGCCTTCCAAAAGTTCTGTGAAAAAGGTCATTGAAAATATTGACAAAGGGAGAATCTCTATACAAAATTAGGCGAGAAAAATTGTAGTATCAGTTACATCAAAGTACTTAAGAGGAAGAGACGATTCTTCATCTGCTATATACTTGGCCTTCTCTCTCTAGAAGCAGCACCTAGGCGCTTACTGCTTTGATAGTCTCGGTAGTCTGACAAATGCGGAAGCTAGTAGCCTTCAACGCTTCATTGAAAGCTCCGGTTAGTTCACCGAATATTAGTTTCTTCTGGGATACTGTGGCATCACAATGGACCAGCCTATGTGCACCGGGACTTATATCTGGACAGCCACCGCTACCTATTATTAAAAAAAATAAATAAAATAGATTTTTTTTTCAAATGCATAGCTCATATCACTTCATGTATGTTAACTTCACCTGTCTCAAATCACACTCATCTTGTCTGTAATTCACCTACTATTACACATCTTCAAAGTGAAAATAATTCAAAGTTGAACTATCGCCATAATCCTCTGGCTTACATCACTTTAATGGAAATTATACCAGATCGACGTTATGCTTTGTGCTATGAAACTGAAGCTTTTCCCCCCATAAAATGGTATTTTACTGGTGCAACTATGGTAAATTACCGCATCAAGAATAACACACGTACCCATACTAGTGTAGTCGTAGTAATCCTGGCTACGGCAGTAATTCAAGATGAAAGGAGGACTATAAAAGCATGTATCCTAGCACGTTTGAGCTGAAGGATATGCTCGTAGATACATAGGTATATACACAATATCAACTTTCAACCATCTTGTTCCAATTTCGATGATTTGTGATCTATGCATCACCGCACACGTTCGGGTGTGTTCTATGTATGCACTTCATTCATGCTTCAATCTTCAGAATAAAAACAAACAGAAAAAAATTATTCTCTCGATAAATTTACTCTTATGTCCTGTTCGGGTAATTGGCATAAATTTCATGCTGAAACATATCACCACCTTCTCACATCGAATTCCAGGGCCTTGCTGACTTTACATCGACATTCGGCAACCTTATGCCGCCACCTCCTAAAAAGTTTACCTTAAGTTCGTATCACACATTCTCACATATCCTTGCTGTGATGATATGGCATCATGAATGTCGAGCTGAGAATTTAATTAAAAGGTCGATTGAGCAATATCAAACCTGAAGTACTAATTTACGATGGGGCTGTTGAAAATTTAATAAGACCCGATTCTAACACGAAAGGGGAGTTGAAAAATTGAACAAATTCGGGGCATTGAATATCGGTGTAAAATGTTATAATTAATAGTGATTGAGCGTACGGAGGAGGTTCAATTACACAGCTCAAAGTTATTTAAAAATTACTACGTAACTCTCTTTCAAATGATGAATGAATACAAAAATTTCTTTTTGAACCTTCATACAACACTTTTCATGATTTTACTATTTTTAAGCAACAAATTACTAGCAGTACCCCAGCAAATTACAGATATTAACGAGGTAATGTTAACTCCTTTTTATGTACGTTTATGGCATAGTAAATTTATATGTGTTGGAGACTAAAGCGCAGAATTATTGAATAGGTGGAAATGGGGATTTTTTTTATTATTTTTGTTCATGTGTTATTTTTGTGTAAAAATGTCGTGTCAGTAAACAGCGCTGATTGAATTAAATTGCATGTTGGCGAACCATTAAAAAAACAGGGCTACACACTCCTGGCTCCGTACGTGTATGCATGGATATTTGCATAGAATTAGTGTACTATAAACCTATTAAATGTATTTCCATAAAATTGAATTCACTTTGATAATACTGGCGTTATGGGGCAGCTATACTAAATTTATATTTACCACTTCTGGTAATTATTTTTATAGAGCAGGATAAATTAATAGAAAAGTGACATGAAGAATGCTGCAAAGTTGCATAAATGAAATAAAAAAAAGTTTTATGACACTGAAAACTATACCAGATTATTTATCTTCTTTTTAATTTGACAATTCGAGTTCTTTCAATTCAATTCAGAATTCAATGGATTGTTTGCGATTTTTGAAAGCGATATAACAATGTTTCTATTCCGTAAACTACAAAGTAAACTAGTTTCATTTTATTTGACGTCCAGCGGCCCTTTAATATTATTTGCTTCAGAATAGAATAGTAGCATTCGTACGAGTGGTGGTGAAATTGATGGCAGGTAGTATTTTTATTAAACAAATAACTGAAGTTCATAGTTTTAAGGGACTTCTACATTGACGAGCTTAATATTATTAAAAGAAGAGGGAGGCACTTATACTTTTATGTGGAATTGAGTAATTTCATTCTAGTTATAAATTATTTTGTTGCCATTTCAGTCATTCCCCTAAATATGCTTTTGGAAATTCCCAAAAGAACTTGGATTTTTCTAGTTTTTAAAGTACTGTTTGTCTTGTGCCAAGGCAGTTCTACTCTAATGTAATGATTGTGAAACTATTGGGCTACTAAAAAGCCCTTTGAAATAGTTCTCTTCCACAAGGCGTGCTATTGAGCATCGGTCTTTAATTGTTGCCAGGACTGGTTTATACCACAGGTCTGCTGCTCAACTTTTCGCTTCCATGTGCTGCATCGTCGACCAACCCTACGGATTATAATGCAGAGCATGTTTCGCGATTTTTCACTTTAGTTTCCTCAAAGTGTGACCGATCCACTGCCTCTTCCACATTTGAATCTCAATACCTGTTTTAGTCTATCCAGTTGAACTCCAAGGTTCGTCGTTAAAGATTAAATCTTTTTTTTAAGGTACCGAACATAACTTAGGGGGTCACAGTTTTGTCAGTAGGTATTGGGAAAAAAAATTAAAAAATTATTAGAAACAGGCTAACATGAATGGAGAGAGACGAAAGTGATGGTGGACATTGCCCTTGAAGTACTGTTGGGAAACATTGTGGCTGGTAATGTGAAGTTCGAGAAATGAATGACTGCCTAGATTTTACTGTACGAGAAAGCAATAGTTTAACGGTGTACTAGTGCTCTCGTTCATCTTGGTGAGTATCCCCGGGAAAAGTATGGAGTGGAAGGATGAGTACGCTTAGTTCCGCACTGCATTTACCATGGAAGTATCGATAGTAAATGCAAAGTACTCCGACATTTCTGCGATGCGATGAGAATAGATAGAAGACGTGATGGTCTCGTCTCCAATCAGTTGAAACGCATATTTTTGAAAGCGATCGAGCAACGCGAGGTGTGTTCTACGTGCCGCAGCCCAAACATTCGATTTGTACTCTAAACGTGGTTTAATGTATGCCTTATAAATGGTTGCTTGGTTAGTCGGCGTGAAATATTTTTTGCACTTTCGAAGAACAACTAGACGTTTAGAGGCGTCGAGGGCAATATTAAAAATGTGCTGGTCCAATTCAGGTGGTCATTAATTTTAACGCCTAGAAGAGTGAAACTATCCGAAGTGCAAAGTTGTGCGTTACCTAATGCCACATTGTTGGATAATACTGCAACAACACGTTTAAGGCCTGACAGACAGGCCTGTGTTTTAGATACGTTGAAGTCTATGGATTGGATTGAAAGTAGATGACAGAAGGACATTGATGAAGCTAGGAAAAGAGTTGCAGATAAAGTAGAGCCTTGAGGGACGCCGTCTAGTACTTCTCATATATTGCGTTCAGACAGAAAACTCTCAATCCATTTAACAACGGTAGCACTAATACCTATGGCTTAATTACGAGACGTGCCAAACTCTTTCAAAAGCTTTTGCAATGTCAAGCGCAAGAACTTGACCTTCGCGGTGTTTATATATGCCTGAGTTTCAACGTTCAGGTAGACCAAAAGATCTCCCGTCGACCTTCAAAAACGGAACTTATACTGACGATCATGGATTAGACGGTTATCCTCAAGATATTGAACGATTTTGCGATTGACAGAAGTTTCCCTTAGGGTAATGAGGAGAATATTGTCAGGACCAGCAGATTTGTGAATATTGAGCTCTTGAATCCTGATCCTAAAAATAAATCTCGTCCGAAAATGTAGTGTGATTTGAAGGTGTAAGTCTGGAGTTTCTCGCTGCTAGCAAGTTAGCTTATTCGATATGATCAATCACGGCACGATCGACATCAACAAGAGGTGGTATTGAAGAATAAATGAAATTATTATGGACTGTTTTGACGAATGACCAGTAAGATCTCGTGCCTTTAGGGCACTGACAAATTTCCGTCGAAGTCTTTGGTCATGCTCAAATTTAATATGCTGGAGTATGGATTTGCAGTCGTTACTTGATGTATTCAACAGTTCTCTGTTAGCAGGTGTTTTATTATCTTTAATGATTTGAAATGCGTATTTCTTGGTCTGAATTGCATTGAGACATTCTTTGTTGAACCAAGAGTTGTTGCATTATGATAGGTTGTATTCTTCACGCCCGTTTCCTTTTTTCTATCCGCGTTTTATTTAGTGGCAATTTAAAAAAAAAAAAACGGTTTTTTTTCGCTTTGGTCTTCCCGCCAAAAAGCAAGCAGTGGGAAAAAAAGAGAATTTTTTCGTGAGCCTGTCCTGGAGGCGAGGAGGTCGGATCAGAAAAAGTGGATCAGTAAAAACACGTGAAAAGAAAAATTTTGTCTTAGACAAAAAAAATTTTTGAAAAAAAAATGATAACATACAATATTTCTCTAATACGAAAATGATTAAAAAAAATTAACTAACTAAATGTGAATTGCAAATTGGGAAACAAGTGAAAAATATGACAGGGGCTTCCGTGGCGTAGTGGGCAGCGTTATTGCTTTTCAGTCAATTGGTCGTGGGTTCGATTCCCACTCCAGACGTGATATTTTTAAGCACGAATTTTTCAGTTGCTACTGGCGATGAAAAATTATTCGAAATAAAATGGGCAAACGGTGTAAACGTAAAACAGTTCCACTTCAAGAAGGCCTAGATACTCAGTAGATGGTTTCTGTTCGCTTTCTATCATTTAGTCTCCCATAACATCTGCAAATATTTGTCAGTAGCAGACAGTACACCTGGAAAATATACCAGCTTCTCCACTCATTACGGTCGTTCTCACTCCTCTTTCCCTACCTTTTTAATCCCATTCCTTCCCTCCATGACTGTGTTTGTGCATCGCACATAAACCAAAATTGCCTATAACACAGGTCATTCTGTAAAAAAAAAAAAAAAAAAATGGACGGTGCAAATAAAGAATAAAGACAAAAAAAACTAAAAAAGAAATAATAAAACGTAAAAAAGAAGGTATATTAGTAGCGGATTACAGCAAGGGACCCACCGGATTACAAGTACTTTATATATATATTTTTTTTTTCTATCATACATTTATAACAATGTCTTTTTATATTAAATTCATTCGTCCAAAAATATTTCTTTTCTTTTGTCAAGATCTCTGTGTCGTTTTTTTAGGATTCTGCCACCAAAACATAAATTTTCACGATGTGTGTTTTTTTTTTTGGAAAATCTTTCCATTTTCTTCGGGATCTACTGTGATGCGTGAAGAGTAGAAGGCTGCGCTAAGGTAGCCCTGGGACTATTCATCTTGGCACACTCCTCTAGCACAGTCTTTTTCTTCATGTTGCAGTACGGATGAAGAATGGGTGCTTCCTCGGGTAAATTTTAACCTACCCCAACGCTCCTGAGCAGTCGGCAGAAGGTGCTGCACGACCCGGAGGACCCCCATCAATTAAAATCTGTACGGGAATGAAGCAATCAGCCAAATTTTCGTTACAGAGTCCATCGACGGACTGATTTTTTTATGACTGGAGGAGCTTCATACCTTTCAGGATAATCTCGGTGACAAATCTACAAGCTACATCGTAGTAATTGGAATCAAAGCACAATTTCCAATTAAAGGCATTGAAGAAGTCATTTAGTGCCCCAATTGGCTCTTTTGAAATGCCAAATATTTCTTCGAGGTGCCTTAATTGTCAGCGGTATAAATGCTCCAACTAGCTAGCGTGTAGCCTATTGGGTGGCGTGTTGGTGTACAATGCGAAGGTCGTGACTTCAAATCCCGGTCGACGCATAATTCCAACTCGCTACTTTCTTGGGTATACCTTGGTTACCTCAATCTACGAAAATGAAAAATTTGTAGATAGAGGGTTGTGCGAAAGGCTAACAACCCTTCCGCAATAAATAAATAAAATATTAAGGAACCTGAAGGTCAGGAGGCCAAGGCTTGATTTGGGTTGTAGGTCCATTAAAGAAAAAGAGAAGAGAATAAGTGCTGCAGCTAAAATTGTGCTAGAATCCGTATTTCCAATTGGCGATGGGGATATGACAGAGGCAGAATATTTCTTATGCTGGCTTGTGAATAAAAGGTCAAGAAGAATAGAAAATGTCCTGCAATATCTGGTAAACGAGTAGGTTCATCTACCAGTTGTGTTAAACCGTTTATTGGGGCAAAAAGCTCAGTATCACGCCCCTCCTGGTACGTAGTAGAGGAATGTTTAAGCCTGGCAATGTTATAAACATTGAAATCGCCCGTGATAACGATTTCAGCATCAGAGTTCGCAGTGTATGTATGTAGACTGGATAGATTCAGATAATCTATCCAGTTCCAATAAAAAATTCGCTGCAGTCATTGCTGGGCTTCCATACACATAACAGAAGTATATGATATGTCTTTGGATTAGTAATTTTACCCAGTTATAGTTAAATTCTGGGTTGGAGCAGATCCCCAAATAGGGAACTAATTGAAAAGACGCATCATCACGAATGTAGAGTGCAACACCCTGTTAGCGAGAAAAAGCTGGAATAAGGTGAACGTTAATCTGATCGATCGTGAGGGTCATGATCAATGATTTTTTTTTTCGTTTTTTGCAGAACTATAATGGATTAGATGCAGAAAAATTAAATAAATAAACTGCCAAAAAGTTGGGCGGAACTTTATTATTCTTTGAACAAGTTGGGAATGAGTGTAAAGTCAATATGCAGGTTAGAGTGGTTAGGGAAGACTAAGTGAAAGGAGGTTTTTGTGCAGGGCTGTTATCAATTTAACACTTAATTGCAGATACGATCAATGAATAAATATTTGATTTGCTTATTCAAAGAGGTTTGGGTTTTATGACGGGAGGTGTGAGGAGTGATAGTAAGGGTGGGTGGATGTTTATAATTTTTTAATTGTTTGCTTGAATCACGTCCACTATTCTCTGTATAGAATGTCAGTTTCATAGACGAAGTTGCAGAGCATTTTTTTTTAATTAGGTGAATTTCACGTTCACGAAACCAAATATTTGTATGGGAGGGAATAGAGCTGGTAGAGTAATCGTAAAATTTGTGATGCGGTTTTATTTCGTTTCTCTTGTAAGGTGCTCGTACAATATTTCAAGTTCGTAGCGTTTAGTTTTTTGTTTTATAATAATTGCGGAACAAATTATTATTTTTATACTCTAGATGAAACCTGAAAGTATTATAAGTTTGCTCTAAAGTTTGTAAAGCTAAAAAATAAGGTTCGGAGAAAAAATGAATGATGCACAAGTTCATTTAATCACTCAAAAATCTCAAAACCGGATGTCCGTCCGTCCGTGCGCTCTCTACCTTGAGAACGCGTTAAACTATATAGTTCAAATTTTGTACCCGTTGTTTTTGACAAAAAGTAAGGCCAAGTTTGTGAACGGGCCATATCGCTCCACCCCTTCTACCCTCCCATATAAAATGACACAATTGCGCAATTTGACATTAAGACGGATTTGCTCAAAAAGTATAAAAGCTATTGGCCTCAAATTTGGAATATATTACTTTTATGATAATATCAATCTACCGTATGAAAATTATGCGTCTTCTTCTCCTCCTTCTACCAACTCCCACACAAACTGTACTTGGCATGAATTACTCTAAGCCAATTTACTCAGTGCGTATAAAATTTAGCGGGCTGAAATTGTGCACCAAATATTTATTTAAAATTGTTAGTAAGTCAAAAAAAATTAGAAGAAATTTCGTGAAATTTGTATGGGAGGGGGTAGAAGGAGTGAGGTAAAATTGATAATTTTTTCAATACTGATTGCAATTATAATAAAATAAATTCTGGCAGAAATTCGTTTTATAACTTTGCTAGTTTCAATGAAAATCGAAAAAATGCATTTTTCAAAATTACGCATTTGTATGGGAGGAGGTAGAAGGAGTGAAGAGATTGGCTCAATATTTTGTAACGGAAATGGTATTTACATAATTTTTCTTTAACCCAAATTTAAGGTCTAAAATTTAAGAGATGTCAATTTTATGATATTCTTAGTTATTTCTGCAAAAATCACTAAAATCCCCCACTCTTTCTACCACCTCCCATACAAACTGCACATTTTCACTAAATCTAACTCACTAATTTTCTCAGTTCCTATTCAATTTTTAGAGTAAGCATTTTGTATAAAGTATTTTTATAGCTACTTTAGTATGATGGGCAGAAAATTTGTTCAACGCTATCACCCCTTCTAACACTCCCCATATAAAATTTCTTGGGATCACAAAAAATTATATTTCGTCTAGAGTATCATAAGGTTGCGCTTTACGTGCAATCGTAGCCCTGTTATGTATGTCAAACAGATGTATCGATATGCAAAATTTAAACTTTGTACCTTTCACCAGAGCCCTAAAAAATCAATCAAAATTTTTGACATCTTTGCTTACCACCTCCCTCCCCTTACACACCCCAACTTAAATTTTTTACCAAAATTAAAAATTTGACAAACTTTTGATTTGATATTTGTATTTGATTTTGAGATATATCGATTTGTAATTTTGGAAAGTTCGCCATTATTGATATGCTCCCCATTCCCCCACTACTATTATTTCCACATGTTATATTTTTTGTCGTATTTTCCTGGTATAGTTTAATATATGTTTCAAGTTTCAATTACATAGCTTAAAAGATAGTCGAGATATTCATTTTTAAATGGTACATTAATTAGCCTTTCTCTAAGCTGATTCTGCTGGATCTGAATGCCAACTTAATGATCCCGAATTATGCATTTTTTATTACAAGTAATTTTGAAGATAATCATTAAAGAAATATTTGGCCGATAATTTGTTTTTAGTCTCCCCCGCCCTTTTCGAACGCCAATGGATAAAAAAAATTAAATTATTTTTAAAGTTTGTCCCACACCCCGCTCTATAGCTGTTATGATTTTCAACTTTTTATCTGAATTTGAAGTGGAGATATTAGCAAGTGTAGTTTTTGACTCCCCTCCCCCCGCCTCCTTCTTCCCCTAACAGTTAACAAAATTTAGATAATGGAGCTCACTTACCCAATCAACAATCCATTGAAATTATTTTACATTTTATATCTGATACACATGGTAAAAGCTGGCTGGATAATAAGGGTATTTTATCCTAAAATTTTATGCCTGAACCATAGGTTGCACCGAGTAGCTGGAAAAATTCGATTGCTATACTCTCAAGTAGATCGCTTTATTGCTGCATTAGAAATTTCATAAAACCACCACTACAACCGCTGGCTACTTAAGTAGATGCAGTTAATTATTATGCGGAAAAATTTGGAAAAAAAATATACAGTATTGGACAAAACTTGCATACATAAATTTGGCGAAGGCCAAGTACTTGCATTATACATTGCGAAAGCGTTTGATAGAGTTTGGCACAAATCCCTACTCTCTAAGCTCAAAGCATTTGGCTTTGATGCTTCTTTTTTGTTATGGATTGAGAGTTTCCTGTCGAACCGAGTCATTCAAGTAGTTTTAGATGGCGTCTCCTCGTCTCCCTTTCCTATCGATTCCGGCGTTCCCCAAGGCTTCGTTTTATCACCTACTTTATTTCTAATCTTTATTAACGACCTTCTGTCGTCGACTTTCATCCCAATTCACAGCTTTGCAGATGACAGTACACTAGAAAACTCTTACAGCTTCAACTCAATTGCTGAGGCGCACCAGTCTTCTGTGCCGAGAGTTATTTAATTCACTAAATATTGACCTCAACACAATCCTGCAATGGGGCAGAGCGAATCGAGTAGAGTTTAATACCACTAAAACACAAGCCTGCCATCTCTCTCTCAAATACGACATGTCGATACCTGACTTAATCTTTGATGGTGTAGCACTTGACCATTCGGAGAATTTCCACCTCCTGGGTATGCACATTAATAAGAAACTTGACTGGAGCCAGCACATCCGCAATGTAGCTCTAGACGCCTCCAAGTGCTTAGGCTTTCTCCGAAGGTGCAAGAAATATTTTACACCATCCGATCTTGCAACCATCTACAAATCATACATCAGGCCTCGACTCGAGTACAATTCGCATATCTGGGCTGGAGCACCCAAAACTCCTCTAAAGATATTGGATCGCATTCAGCGTTTTGCGCTTCGACTTATTGGAGATGATGCCATAACGGCATCCTTTGACTCCCTCGAACATCGCAGAAATATCGGTGTACTCACCCTTTTCTACAGATATTTCCATGGCCGCTGTAGCCATGAAATTTGTCGTCTTATCCCTCCCTTATATAAGTTCACGCGCAATACTCGTGCTGCTGAACGAGCTCATGAGTACACGGTTGAGCCACCCAAATCACGTACGGTGAAATTTAGGCGTCATTCATACCTCGAACATCCAAAATGTGGAATGCATTACCCGCGGCCACTTTTCCTAGAGATTATAACATCGCGCAATTTAAAGGCAACATTCACCGATTCCTTTTATCCTGTCCGTCCTTATTCAAATAATTGTTTATTTTGTTAATTTTCATTTTGTTTCATCCATTCCTAAACCGACTGGACTGTACGCTACAGTATTAAAGGGTGACCCCTAAGTTCAACTTGGTGCGATAAAAAAAAAAAACTAAAGCACCCCTTTGCGAAATATCAGTTATCCTCTGATATTATCAGGAAAGCTTGATGAAAAAAATTTGTTCTTAGTTTTTATTATTTATTTACATGTGTTTTGTAAAAAAACATAACAATGACAATTCAGTCTTTTCAACAACAAAAAATAAAACAAAAATATATCTCAGTACTCAAAAGTTGCCTGGACAAAACTAAAGCACCGTCTAGCTGACGATCAGAATTTATACCAAATGTTGGGTAGTTTCAGTATTTCGTCGCCAGTCCTTTATTTGTAATAATAGCAGCACATCTTTTTGGCATAGAAGATATTATATTATCAATGAACTCTTCAGGAATATTTTCCCACGCTGTCTTAATAAATTCGAAAAGTAACGGTTTTGTCCTGCAGTTTTCCCTGTTGATCCTCCTTTTAGCAATTTCCCAAATGTTCTCAATCGGGTTGAAAACAGGGGATTGCGCAGGCTAATCCAAAACCTCTATCTTAATAGTTTGTAGCCAAATCTTGCACAGCTTAGAGGTATGCTTAGGATCATTGTCCTGCTGAAATCTCCATTTTAGTGGCATCTCCTCTTCAGCGTACGGCAGCATTATGTTTTGTAAAATGTCAACGTATACGAAACGATCCATAATACTATCAATTCGATGAATTGGTCCAATACCTTGTCCAGAAAAGCAACCCCAGACTAGGACATTACCTCCTCCATGTTTGGTTGTTTAGGTGCAGTACTTAGGGTTAAATCTTTGACCTTTTGGTCGTCGTATATGTTTTATTCCATCAGAATATTTTAAATTAAATTTCGATTCGTCGGAAAATAATACAGTTCTCCACTTTTGAATAGTCCAGTCTAAATGGTCCTTGGCAAACTTTAACCTGGCCCTCCTGTTCTTTTCTGAGATGAAAGGCCGATAAGCCGGCAAACCAGCTTCTTCAACTCTTCTCCTAATTGTCCTTGCACATACTGGTAACTTCAAATCAACTTTAATTTGATAAGAAGTGACCGTAGGTTCAACTGCAATCCTTTTTTTGATCGAAGAATCATCTTTTCGTGTTGTTTTTCGAGGCCTTCCTCCTGAATGTACAGGAGATATGCCACCCGTCAGCTCATATCATTTGATTAGTCGCGATATAATTGACCGATTTATCGAATATCTTTTACTAATATTATGTCGAGATAATTCACTTTTATAATCAAATATAATTTTATGTTTAATTTCACTACAGTACGTATTTCTTGCCATTTTTAGTTTCTTAATGTCTTAACACAAAGAACAGAATGCGCACCACTATTCACGACAGAAATTTTGCACAAATGCTGAAGTAATGATGAAATTTTAACGATTCATATCAGACAAATGCACTTCTGATGCTATAACTATTTCCTGCTAACCGTTTGGCAGTAGCGGTACGAAAAAAGTGAGTATAGAAGTGGGGTGCTTTAGTTTTGTCCAGGCAACTTTTGAGTACTGAGAAATATTTTTGTTTTATTTTTTGTTGTTGAAAAGACTGAATTGTCATTGTTATGTTTTTTTATAATACACATGTCAATAAATTATAAAACTAAGAACAAATTTTTTTCATCAAGTTTTCCTGATAATATCAGAGGATAACTGATATTTCGCAAAGGGGTGCTTTAGTTTTGTCCAATACTGTATATATATTTTGTTTAATTGAAACGATGACGAGTCTGTGGCGGTACAAACGGGATAACGGGTTTTCTACTGGAGAAGAAATAAACACGAACATAAAACAAGATTTGGTTTTCATTTCAGCGAGTTATATATGCATCCCTTCAACGATAAAAACCTCGATACTACTTTAATGAAGTTGAGTGAACTAATAAAAATTCTGGAAAGGGATTAACAAAAAACAAATAAAACTTAAGTAGCTGCTTAATTTAATATATAAATTAGCAGTTATCGTAACTTTTTAATCCGCCTCAGGGCACTCTATGCCTAACCTAAAATTTGAGGTTATCGAAAGTCGCAAATTTATCGATTTGGAGTCAAGGTTGAACTCATTGAAGCAGCTGAGTGGGGTTCTGGTCCGCAATTTTCATGGATCAAAGTCTGATTTCTGTTTAGAAACTCATAGGAAGCCAGACGACAATGACAGGATAGATGATCAATAAAAGTCAGGAAGTATTAGAGGAGCCGTGGCCAAAATCCTCCAAACTTACCATCAAAAAGACCAAAAGCAAATGTGACGGAGCATATATGAATGTTTTTACAACACGGGATGGATTCTATTCAATCCATTACATCCGAATATACCACAATGTCAGTAAGTGTTAGAGGAGCCGTGACGAAAATCCCCAAACCTACCATCAAGAAGACCCAAAAGCAATTCAATTACCGAAATGTACTAGTCTTCTGTGCTCTATGACCCCAGTGAGTTATTTGAATCTGTGGTTAGTCAAGAGATCTTCGAAATAAAGTGAGATCATTTACGCCCTCATTGCAATCATTCAAAAAAATTAAAATTTCCTTCAAATAGAACTTTTCAATTGCGATTTTGTTTCTGTTAGACAGTTCGATCCCCTTTACATGTTCCTAATGTTAGTTCGTATCGAGTTTCACAGCAAAGCAAAAAATTCTTCAGAACTGGACATGAAGGGAAGAGAAGTGAACATCACTATAGATCTTAAAGCCTACCTTAAAGCCTATCGAAATGGATACAGAACCCAAAACCGTCATACTCTACAAGGTCCTGTAGAAGAGTCAGATTCAAGTCACAGAAGCTGTTTAAAGTTATAGAAGTCCTTAACACTGGAGGTGGAGTAGAGTGTCTCACATAAGTACCGAAGTATTTGTCAGATAGTCAAAATGGCAATACCCGTACCAGTAGTGCTGAATTGATTTTGTATTTTGGACCGCTGGACATGCCGGATGACTCGGATAAACAGTTCCATTAGTTTTCCGCCAATTAACAATCTTTGTGTTCTTTTGGTAAATATATGAGAGAAACACAGATCTAATAATCTGACTTTGTTAATTCACAGCCAAAAGCTCTACAATCCATTAAATTCTGACCTCAACACAATCCACAATGTAGTTTTAGATGCCTCCAAGTATCTAGGCTTTTTCCGAAGCTGAAAGAAATACTTTACTCCATCTGATTTGGTAACAATCTACAAGCCCCACGTCAAGTTCCAACTCGACTACAATTCGCATATCTGGGCTGGAGTGCCCACAACTCATCCAGCGTTACTGGACCGTATTCGAAGATTTGCGTTTCGACTTCCTGGAGATGGCATCACGGCATCTGTTGACTCTCTTGAGCATCGTAGAAATATCGGAGTACTCAACATCTACAACAGATAAATATGGATATGGAGATATGACCGCGGAGTACACGCGCTGCTGATCACGCTCACGAGTGTAAAGTTTCTACTTGTACAAAGGCACTACATCCCGAATCGGGCCTAGCTCTCATAACCTTCAGGTTCCTTGAAATTTTCATTATTTATTGCAAGGGGTTGTCCTTCGCACAACCAACTATCTACGATTTTCGTAGATTGAAGTATCCAAGCAGGCAGTGTAGTAGAATTAAATGTCGACTACAATTTGAACTCAATTTGCAAGACAAACCAAATAATCCTGCATCACAAATTTTACAGTTCCCTCAACTCCTCTACCATCTAAAATATATTGAATTTCAAAAAATTTACTTGTTCTATGAAACTAACATTCTATACAGAGAATCTTGAACGTGATTCAAGCAACCAACTAAAAACTTATTAATATTCACACATCTCTTCTATCGCACCATCAATGTACTGGAGCTATTAATAATAATCGCAGTTAAGTGTAAATAATTAACAATAGCTCTGCCTTAGAAGCCGTTAATCACTTAGTCTTCCCTATCCAACCTAACTGACTTCCTGACTGACTTCCCACGCATACTCAACTTATCCCAAGAATAATAAAGTTGCGCCCGACTTGTTACAGATTTTTGGACTTTTGCTATTTCCAAGGTTGACACGTTCTTAGCCTGACAAACTGTTTTGCAAGTAAATTATCGCAATCAATAAGATCTTAGGATGCTGCAAAGGCAAATAAAATTATCAAAGTATCTTCAACATGTGGTAAACGACTACTACGCTATTACTTAAATTATAAATGACTCTCGCTAAAAATAATTATCTCTGTCTGCACCAAAGAAAAAAATCTTCAATTATCACTTACGATCTTCTTCCTTCCACTCATCGTTCACCCAGATGAATGCAATAACCTTAAATTGCTTTTTTGATTTTCACTTCACATTGACAAAAATACCTTTATAACGAAAACATTGACGTCGTCGTCGCTACCATTTTGAGATTCTCATGTGTAAAAATCATAAAGCGTTTAATTATTACAAGGAGCCGTACCGACAAAGATGGGATCCTACGTCACACGACTCCAACCGTTTTTATACAAATACTCTCAACATTTTGATCCTGAAACGCTTTGCAGTAATTATTATTATTATTATTTTGCTAGCTTACAAAGCATACTCTAATTGGGATACGAGTATTATCATAAGGATGTCAGAAATGAGGGTTGAGTATTCGAAAGGGTTGAAAACTCTTAAGTAAAAGTATGTTTACCTTAAGTTCGAACAGATGTGAATCTGTGTGCGTATGTACTCTTGGAATAATTGTCGCTGATCATGAATGAATTCTAAGCGGGTTTACTTATCGGCTGTATCATGTACGCTGTGAGAATTTTCAAATGGTTTTAAGTTGTTTACATACTTATTGCAAAGGCTCACACTCTCACACAATTATTATGCACATATTTAGTTAGGGACCGAGATTTTGAAAAGGACATGGAAAAACTCATATGTGTGTGAACTCAACTCAAGTATAATGTCGTTGAAATTGCCTGATTTTACTTAGAAGGAAGCAATTAATTAATTTTTCCGTCGTGAACGATGCGGATCGGGCTTCTGAACATTATGTATATGAAACGAAATAGCTTCGTTTTAGTTCTTCTTCTTGTTGTAAAAGCATTGGCTTTGCATAAAGTAATAGGTTTTAAAACAGATACGGCAAAAGTGATGAAGGATTTTGTTGGGTTTAAAATAATCTTTAAAATTTTTTAAAATGTTCAAAGTTATCAAAAATATATGAGGGTATTGTCTATTTCTGTATTTTTTGTGCATTATAAGTTGATTAATAGTAGTAGTTAAGTTTGAATTAGATTAAGATCTATGTAGGCTCATTCTAATCATTATAAATCCTTAAAGAAACCCTAAGGAAAAGTGGACTTTTCAAATCCGTTACTAAGAACGACTTCTTAAACCCCGATCACGCGTCCAGCAATATCCTCCAAAACTAACACACTCCACCATATCATTCGTTATATTCAACAAGATCTCTTTTACAAGATCAGCGGCACCAAAAAACTCGCAAAGGCGTCTAGATACCAACGTAACTAATAAATAATCAAACTCTTAAGATAAAATTGAAAAAAAAAAAACAAACAGAATTATGATTTGGTAATTATCACAAAACGTTAAAAGGCAGACGAAATGGGAAAGTGTTTAATGTACCGGAAAATAGATATGTCATCTTAAATTCTTTCTTGGCTTTTGTATGGGAGTTGGTAAAAGCAGTGAGGGGAGACTTGTAATTTTTCTATACGACACCGACCGTGGCATGCAAAATGTTTCGCCTTGAATTAGTAGTAGTTTTCATTATTTTCAAAGAAATTGGACATATTTTTCCTGAAATTGGTGCATTTGTATGGGAGGTGGCTGAGGAAGTGGAGTATTTTAGATGATTTTCAAACTGCTCATCAAAATCCTTATCACGATGCTTTGTTTCAATTTCAATATTGATAGCTCTCATATGTTCGAAGGAGAAAGGTTTTTTTTTTGAATTTAAAATACAGTTTGGGAGGAGTAGAAGGATTCGTCAATGATATTTTTATTATTAGACTTTCCACAAAACGTCAAGTCCATGGCTTTGACTGTTTCGAAGAAAATTATTATAGTTTAATTAAGATTTCAAAATTTCGTGAAATTTGTATGGCAGGAGGTAGAAGGAGGGATGTGAAAATGATAATTTTTTCAAAACAGATTGAATTTATAATAAAAACACAACAGGGCTACGATTGCGCTTAAAGCGCAATCTTAAGATACTCTCGATGAAATAGAGTTCTTGCGATCCCAAAAAATTTTGTGTGGGGAGTGTTAGAAGGGGTGATAGCGTTGTACTAATTTTTGCCCATCATGTTAAAGTAGCTATAAAAATGTTTTATACGAAGTGCTTACTCCAAGAATTGAATAGGAGCTGAGAAAATTAGTGTGTTAGATTTAATTAAAATGTGCAGTTTGTATGGGAGGTGGTAGAAAGGGGGGGGCGGGGAATTTAGTGATTATATTCAGAAATAACTAAGAATATCATAAAATTGACATCTCTTAAATTTTAGACTAGTTACATTCATACTTTTCAGGAAAATAGATTTTTTGTGAAACTGTGTCATATTGTATGGGATGGGGTAGAAGCAGTGAAGCTAATCAAATATTTTTTTCTGATCTGAGTGATAATGCTAAAAAAGTATTTATTACAAAATGTGAGCTCAATAAATGTTTTATGTTCTGAGAAAATTGGCTTTGAACATTTCATGAAAAAGTGTAGTTTGATGGGAGGGGGTGGAAGAAGAGGGAGGACGTAAATAATTTTTATACAGTAGATTGAAATCATTATGGAAGTAATATATCCCGAAATTCAGACTAATAGCTTTTATACTTTTCGAGCAAATCCATTTATCGTCGAATTGCGAAATTGAGTCATTTTGTATGGGAGGGGGTAGAAGGGGTGAAACTAATCGTTTATTTTTTTTTGACTTACTAACAATTTTAAATAAATATTTGGTGCACAATTTCAGCTCGCTAAATTTTATACGCACTGAGTAAATTGGTTTATAGTAATTCATGACAAATACAGTTTGTGTGGGAGGTGGTAGAAGGAGGGGGAGGACACGCATAATTTTTGTACGGTTGATATTATCATAAAAGTAATATATTCAAAATTTCAGGCCAATAGCTTTTATACTTTTCGAGCATCCGTTTATTGTCAAATTGCGCAATTGTGTCATTTTGTATGGGAGGGGGTAGAAGGGGTGGATCGATTTGGCCCGTTCACGAACTTGACCTTACTTTTTTGTCAAAAACGACGTGTACGATATTTGAGCTTTCTAGCTCAACGCCTTCTCAAGCCAGAGAGCGAATGGTCGGACGGACATCCGGATTTGAGATTTTTGAGTGATAATATTAACTTCTGTATTATTCATTTTTTTTTTCTCCGAGCTTTATTTCTTGGCGTTACAAACTTTAGAGCAAACTTATAATACCCTCAGATTTCATCTAGAGTATCTCAAGTCGATAGCTTAAATATTTTGAAGGAAAAATTTCGAAATTTCATGAAATTTTTATGGGGGTAGAAGGAATAGGTGGATGTAGCCCGTTCACGAACTTGAAGTTTCTCTTTTGCTAAAAATAACACACAACTAATTTCAACGCGATAGATCAAAGCGACCGAGAGTTATGTTGTAGGCAGTCGGAAAGACGGACAGACTTTCACTCGGAGTCAAAGTTTTTGAGCGACAACAATTATTTCTGTACCCTTAGCTGCTCTGTGCGAGCATTATTTCTTAGATTTACAAACGGTAATGCAAACACAATATACTCTCAAATTTCATCTAGAGTATACAAATTTCGAACTCTAAAACTCACATTTGTAACTTAGTCGAAAGTTTTTGATCTCATACATTCAAAGGAATATTTTGTTTCCTTGAAATGGAAAAGCACCACCCAATCATATAACCTGCATCAAACTTCCACTAATCACTTTTATTACGACAAATTGATATATGTAGGTACTATCAACTATAAATTTTTTTCATCATCTCCTACTCCATTCATCCCTAAATCGACTTCAAGGCTCTTCTCGTTTTAGTGAAAATAATGTTCCAATATCCTCGAAATTTACAACTTTTCATATCTCTCCAATGTCTTCTTTTGTGAAATAAACGTATAGAAAATTAATTGCCTCATCTTTTATACGATTTGAATGGAGCGGTGGATTCGAGATTATACCTACCTGCGTCGCGAAAGCAAGTAAGTTCAGGTGGGGTTCTGAAAAGGATAAGCGAGTGCCTAGGATAAGGATTTCCAATGAGTTTGGAAGAAAAATTAAAGAAAGAAACCCTAGAAGAAGAATGTGTTCGACAAGACCATAAAGTTAAGGAGACCCATACGTGGTGGAGTAGCTTAAAATGATTTTTTATATGTGGTGGGATGGATAAAGAAGATGATGATGATGATGATGATGCTAACAAATTTCAATGTTGCATGAATTTTTCCTCTTCTTTGTTCGAAGGCAATGAGGATGAAGTTAGGATAGAAGATGGGTTCAACTTCCGCCATTATTATAAATAACATGGGTAGTTTTTCCTCCTCCTCACTGAGTTCCCTTTTTATGTGATAGCTTAATACGCTCTGTGTTACGGTTTTCGTTGAACGAAGGAAAAAAATGTCATTTTTCCTTTTAATGTTCGAGGTTAACAAAAACATCAGAAAGAAAGGTCGCTACTCATGTATTATATTGTTTTGTAAAACACAGGTATATGTGCAGACATTTAGGTTTCAGTCGACGCTTTCTGTGCAAAGATTAGTCTTGGGTTTTCATGGATTTTTTTTATATGTCACTTTAATGCTTTCCATTAATTAAATATATATCGTTAAATTCAAACATTCAATCTGTTCATTGACTCGTATTGTTTCCATTGTACTCGTACTTAATGATATGAAGAAATGAAATACATAAGAAATTCTTTCATTTCCAGGACAGAAATTGAAAACCAACTGGTTAAATATAAAGATTCATAAGTTTTTTTTTTCAATATTAGCAAAGATTAGTTGGAGAGGTGCTGAAAGGGTTGTGGTAGATTCTTTATACTCATAACACAAATTTTGTATGGAGAGTAGTAGAAGATTTGACAGCATTGAACTAATTTTTCTCACATCATGGTAAAGAAGCTATAAAAATGTTCTATACAAAACTCAAGCTTCAACAATTGAAAAGGTACTGAGAAAATTAGTGTATTAAATGCGGTAAAATTGTACAGTTTATATGGGAGGTGGTAGAAAGGATTCAAAAATTTTTTATACCATTCATCGCATTTATGATAAAAATAATGTTTCCTAAATTTCAAATTGTTAGCTTCTTTCCAAGAAAATTTGATTATTGTCCCATTTTGTATGAGATGGGGCAGAAAGGGTGACGGCATTGATCTAATTTTTTCACATCATAATAGAGTTGCTATGTAAATGCTTTAAACAAAATTTCAGCTTTAAAAATATGATATTGGTGCGAGCTAGAGGTTCACCGGGATTTCAAGAAAAACACAATTCGTTTAAAAATAAAGGATAATTTATTCATTCTCACGTTTCACTTTAATTCGCACTTTTTAATTTAATTCTTACTATACGGCACCACTGTTATCGCGTTCTTGTATCGGTTCAAGTTCTCTCGCAAATGTTGCTTAACTGACTGACTCTGCTGTCTGAAAGTTGGCGGATATTTATACCAAATCTCCCAGACAGGTGCCGTTGTGTGTGTGTGTGTGTGTAGACTATTCTAGATTGCCTACATTATGGAGAATACTAGAAGTTGCTGCAACTTTGTGTTTGGTTTTTTACATGTTGAGGGACTTTTCTGGCTTTTTCTGGAAACACTGAAATTGCGTGTTTGCCAGATCTAAAACATTACCCTCTCCTTAGTCCCTGTTCGTCCCTAACAGAGTCGTTCACTTCCTCGATGGCACCATGGTACTTTGTTAATCGGTCATTTTAGTGCGAGGTTTTTGATGTAGTTGAATCCGATAGACGACATCATTTAACCGGTTGATGATCTGGTAAGGGCCTTCCCAGTTGCGCTGTAGTTTCGGCGATCTGCCCTTCTGTCGTTTGGGATTGTATAACCAAACCAAATCGCCCTCTTGGAATCTGATGGATTCGCCCGTTGATCATACCTCGTCTTCATGCGGTCGGTCACCAAATCAATTTTATCTCTGAGGTTATAAATTGTCTTTAGTCGACATCGAAGATCCGAGACGTAATCTTTGGCATTGGTTGATTGGTCTGGTGGCACTCCAAACATTAGTTCCGCAGGGACTCGAATATTTCTTCCGAAAATGACTCGGGACGGAGTTTCTCCTGTTGTTGAATGTACTGATGTTCTGTAGGCCATTGAAAATAGAGGGATGTGCTGATCCCAGTCCTGTTGCCTCTCGCTGACGAGTTTGGATAGGTTTGAGTTTAATGTCCTATTGAAACGTTCCACCATTCCATCGGACTGGGGGTGTAATGGAGTTGTCCTGGTTTTGTTTATTCCCAGCATTTGGCACACGTGTTGGAATATTTGAGATTCAAAATTGCGCCCTTGATCGGAGTGTAGTTCACGTGGAGCTCCAAATCTGCTCACCCAGTTGGTAACGATTTGTTACACGACGGTTACTGCTTCTTGGTTTGGAATTGCGTAGGCTTCAGGCCACTTGCTGAAAAAATCAATGACCACTAGAATGTAGCGATTACCATTTTCTGATTCCGGAAATGGTACAGCAATATCCACAGCAATTCTCTCGAATGGAGCTCCCAGGTTGTATTGTTGCATTTCTCCCTTTGATCTGCGTTGTGGGCCCTTACTCGATGCACACGTAGTACATTTACGGCACCAATTTTCGACATCATCTCGGAGATGGATCCAATAGAACCTTTCTCGTATCTTTGCCAAGGTTCTATTTACACTCAAATGCCCACCGGAGGTACCTCCATGATATTCCTGCAAAACCTCCTCGACTTTAGAATGCGGGACGATGGTTTGCATGTGATATGATTTTCCCTCCGCGTTTTCCCATTTCCGTTTTAATAGTCCGCCGTCTAGGTGAAGGGAGTTCCATTGTGCCCAATAACACTTTAGGGTTGCGCTGAATTGTGAAATGTCTTTCCATTCAGGCCGTTTCATTTCGTCCTTCCATGTCATGATCTGTGAAATATCTGGATTTTTACGTTGGGCGTCTTCCAGTTCTTGCTGATTCCATCCATCCTTTGGTTCGATCGTCATCCTCTCCGGGCTCTTTTCCTTCTACACGGTGACAATGCTTGCAGTTCGGTGGACAAGGACGACGTGAAAGCGCATCGGCATTACCGTGGATTCTTCCTCTTCGGTGAACAATTTCAAAATCGTAGGATTCGAGCCTTTCGATCCATCTGGCTACTTGGCCTTCGGGGTTCTTAAACTGAAGTAGCCATTTAAGTGATGCGTGATCCATTCGAAGATGGAACTTTTGACCATAGCGATATTTGTGAAAATGTTTTGTTGCTTCTACAATGGCTAATAGCTCTCGGCGAGTTACGCAATAGTTCCTTTCTGATTTTGAGAGTACTCGGCTGTATTATGATAGCAATTTCTCCTGCCCGTCGATCTCTTGTGATAGTACTGCTCCGATACCGACATTGCTGACGTCAGTGTCTGTGATGAAACCGTGACCTGGTTTTGGATACGCCAGAACCGGGGAGTCGCAGAGTTGGTCTTTTATTCTCTCAAATGCTTCCTGCACTGTTGACTCCATGTAAATGGCTTTCCTTTTTCTGTTAACTGATGCAGACATTTCGCCGTGTTGGCAAAGTCTTTTACGAATTGGCGGTAATATGTTGCTAAGCCTAGGAAGCTGCGTAACTGGTGTTTATCACTCGGAGTAGGCCAATTTTTCACCGCCAGTATCTTTTCCGGATCCATCTTTACGCCATCAGCTGAAACCATGTGCACTAAACAAAGTGCACTTTTTCGGACTCAGCTTTAATTTTGCCGCTCGCAGTCAGTGGAAGACTTCCCGTAGATTTTTTAGATGTTCCTTGAATGTTTTGCCGATAACGATCACATCATCCAGGTAAACGAGACAAGTTTTCCAACTCAGGCCACGCAAAACGAATTCCATTAGTCTTTCAAACGTAGCTGGAGCATTGCACAGGCCAAATGGCATTACGATGAATTGCCACAGTCCACTGCCGACAGAGAATGCTGTTTTCTCTCTATCTTTTTCATCTTTCTCCACTTGCCAGTAACCACTTTTCAGATTCAACGTTGAGAACCATTTAGCATCAGTCAGGGTGTCCATGATATCGTCGATTCTTGGTAGTGGATAGCTATCCTTTTTCGTAACATCATTCAGTCGCCTGTAGTCCACACAAAAACGGGTACTGCCGTCCTTCTTCTTTACCAGCACTACTGGCGATATCCACGGGCTCTTTGATTCTTCGATGATTCCCTGATGCTCCATAGTTTTGACCATTGAATTGACTTCTCCTTGTTTCGCTAATGGTACTCTTCTTGGAGATTGACGTATCGGTGTAGCACTTCCGGTATCTATACGATGTTTCACCAAGTTTGTTCTGCCATAGTCGTCATCACCGGTGCAAAAGACGTCGCTGAATCCTTCGATTAGATCTACTGCTTGCCTGTGTTGTTCTCCTCTAAGGTTGCTTGACTGAAGAAGTGTTGATGTTACATTGTCCCTCCTTCTTAGCTTATTTTTAGAGGGTACGTCATGTGGTTCTGCCTTGTCGATACTCGTCACCGCCGATATTGGTTCACAGCTGCCAATTACATCTCTTTTCTTTACGCTGGTAATGCTGTCCGCAACGTTCAGGACTCTTATTGGTACCATCATCTTCTCATTCCTTTTTATGAGTGTTTTTCCTAGTATCAGACTTCGTAATGCAGGTGTCGTTTCCGGTTCTATGAGGTAGAATCGGTGGTTTCCGGGATCACCATCGAGCTCTGCCCAATATACATTTTCTGATGACTTTGGTATATCCGCATCTTCGCACAGTATAACTCGCAGCTTTGTTGTGTTGAAGGATTTTATTTCCATCGGGATTTCGATATTCCGCCACTTCATTATTCGTTGTCCTAAGTCCAGCTGGATACCGTGTGGTTTCAGAAAATCCATTCCAAGGATACACTCGTCGATAATGTCAGCTACCACGAATACATGCGAGAAGGTCAAATCCCTAAGCTGTATGTCACGAGCTATTTCTCCATGGACCGTTGTAGTTTCTCCTGTAGCAGTGCGAAGCGCGTAATTCCTGGTGTTGTGAAGCCAAGTACGGTCTACGGGGTCAGATCTTAGCACTGACCGTGTTGCGCCTGTGTCGACTGTTATGATGCAGTTTAATTTGCTGACTCGACCATTCATGCATAAGTCGTTTTCACAACGATGTAGTCGAGAAACTGCGATGATGGTTCCGGGGGCGTCGATTTTACCAGCCAACTTCTGCCCCAATTCCAGCATCGGGGGGCACCAGATCCTTCCCTCCACTTGGTGTACTTGGCTTTCTGACACACACACTCTTCTGCTATTTCCCGGACTCGGTAGTTACTCCACAAGCTTTGCTTGGCAGCTTCGAACGTCAGTCCATATACTAAGGCTTCGCCAATCGTTTTCTTACCTGCCAGTTTCAACGCCTGTTGCAGCTCTCTGTCCTGTACAGCATTGTGATATGCAAAAACAGCTGTATCGTTGCGTTGCTCTGGTTGCGCATTAGGAAGCGATAATAGTGTGAGTCGTTCAATATCGCGTGCCAGCTCTTGAAGTGTTTCACCATTCTTCTGGACTCGGTTGTACAGCTGTGTTTTTTCCAATGTCTGGACTAACGTTGAAAAATCTTGTTGTTGCTCCTGCGGAATCGTTTGAAGAACTTCTGCTGGTGGACCTCTTAACGCCAATATAAGAGCCGTTCCTAGTTTCAGATCATTCCAATGGTTGTTTCTTGCGGCAGCCTCAAATTGGGTCTTATAAGTAGCCCACGGTGTTTGTTTATCGAAGATTGGAGCCTTGAGACCCTTGTGCGCAACGTGCTCTGTCTTGATGACTCTGGTCGCTTTCACATTATCGAAGTCCCTTTTCAGGCGTTCAACTTCTTCTGCAATCCCGGATGTCTTTTCCGTAATTTGTTCTTCGAAGATTCGAAGTCTCTTCTCTACATTTTCTTCTATTGCCTTACCCATGGTGTCTATTTTATTATTTTGCAGCTCCAATTTTTGATTGAGGTCCTCTGAGGTCTGATCTAATTTTTCATTAAGGTCCGCTTGTAGTGTGGTTATTTTATGAATGCGTTTTGAATTCTTTTTTAAAAAACTCATAATTCACTACATAACAAATATTATCATTTATTTTAGTCATAACAATATTTATAAATTAATATCACAATTATTATTTATATTTCTTTATCACGTTTGAGTATTAAAACATTTAATTATTTTTATTAATTATTTAGTGTCTATTATTATTCTCGTTTTTCTTGAGACTACTTTTTAATCCCTTTGTTAATCATTATTATGTTTTTTTTATTAAAAAAAAACCTACTTACTATAGTTTATTAAAAATACATACAAAGTATTTTAATTTTAATTCCACTACGATTCATTGATTTAAAAAATAGAGTAGTTAAAAAAGTAAGCACCACATACCCCCTTCCTAGAGAAGATCTTTTGATCTTTTCGATACTCTGTTAATTTGAATAGGGTTTGTCTATGGTACAAATTTCCGTAATTATTTGGCAAAAGAAACCTTTTTTTTAATTTCTTGCGGAATTGATGTTTCGGACGAACTCAAAAAACAAGGTTTAAGACGATCAATAGACAATTTAGTTGGTTTGTCATTAATCTTAACGACGAAAAACTTGTTATTTCTTTGAATAACTTCGAATGGGCCTTCATACGGGGTTTGAAGAGAAGCGCGAACTGAATCAGTTCTCACGAAAACATGAGTACATGTTTTGAGATCTTCAAAAATGAAAGGTGTTTCATTACCATGTCTTAACGGGGGGCGTGGACTCGCATTATTGATCCGATCACGAAGAATTTCTACGTAATCACTTCCGGACAATGTGCTCGGTTTGTTCTCGTTTTGAACAAAATCATACGGAAGTCTTATATTCTGACCGTAAAGTAGTTCGGCCGGTGTCGCATTGGCATCATCTCGAATTACTGTTCGTAAGCCGAGAAGAGTAAAAGGGAGTGCATCCGACCAACTTTCGTTTGGCTTGCATTTTAAAGTTTCTTTAAGCACTCTGTGCCATCTTTCCAGCATTCCATTAGCCTTCGGATTGTATGCAGTAGTTCTGCAGCGTTTAAAACCTATCATTTTTCCTAATTCTAGAAATAGTCGCGATTCGAATTGGGGACCTTGATCCGTAATGATAGAAACTGGCGTTCCATATCGTGGAATATACTCTTTGAATAGGGTATTGGCAACAGTTTCTGCGCGAACATCTGTAATGGGATAAGCTTCAGGCCATCTCGTGAAACGATCTATAACTGTAAGGCAATATCTGAAACCGTTCGAAGATGGTAACGGACCAACCAGATCAATATGAATTGTTTCGAATTTGTTTGATACTGGTTTGAAACCTCCTAAAGGGCTTGTGACGTGTCGAGAAACTTTTGCTTTTTGACAGGCAATACATTCCTTAGTCCATTTGTGACAATCTTTATTGATTGAAGGCCAAATGAATTTTTGTCGCATAAGCTTAACTGTAGCTTTAATTCCTGGATGCGATAAATCGTGCACAGTACGAAAAACACGAGTGCGTAAATGTAAAGGAATGTAAGGTCTAACTTTATGCAAGGAAGTGTCACACCAAAGAGGATTAGATGTGCCATCAATAACAACCGGAATGAATTTTAAGCTAGGTATATTTTTAAATTTAATTAATTCAGAATCCATAAGTTGAGCGTCAGCAATTTCGGAATAGTCGATGGTTGTCGGAAGATTTAATGCTTCAATTCTCGACAATGCATCAGCGACCACGTTGTTTTGACCGGAAACATGACGAATATCTGAAGTAAATTGGCTAATGAAATCCAGGTGCCTAAGTTGTCGTGGTGAAGCTTTTTCAGGTTTTTGATTTAGAGCGAAAATTAACGGCTTATGATCCGTAAATAAAATAAAATTTCTACCTTCAAGCATAAATTTAAAATGCTTAATTGCAACATAAGCCGCTAGAAGCTCTCTGTCGTATGCACTGTAGTTCTTTTGAGCCGAAGAAAGTTTCTTCGAGAAAAAGCCTAGCGGTTGCCAGTCATTTCTAACTCGTTGTTGTAGAACAGCTCCCAAAGCTGTGTCTGAAGCGTCTACAGCTAATGATAGAGATGAAGATGTGGAGGGAAAAGCTAAAGTGGTAGCTTGAGCGAGTTGATTTTTGCAATGTTCGAATGCCTCAATTGAAGTAACCGTCCATATCAACTCTGTTTTATCATTTTTCTTTTTACTACCTGTAGTGAAGCTATCAAGTATTGATTGTGCTTCGGCAGCATGTGGGATAAATCGACGATAAAAATTTATCATTCCCAAAAATCGTCGCATATCTTTCACAGTAGATGGTCGTGGGTATGCTGCTATGGCTTCGATTCGTGAAGCAATTGGCTTGATTCCGTTTTTGTCAATCGTATGACCTAGGAAATCGACTGAAGATTTAAAAAACGAGCATTTAGCTTGGTTAATTACCAAATTATGCGAGTTAAGCCGTTCGAATAATCTTTCTAAATGATTTAAATGTTCAATTTCTGATTTAGAAGCAATTAAAATGTCGTCGATATAGACAAAACAAAAATCAAAATCATTTAAAACCGAGAAAATAAATCGCTGAAAAGTTTGTGCTGCATTGCGAAGACCAAAGGTCATCCGCACAAACTCGTATAATCCGAAAGGTGTAGTGATTGCTGTTTTCGGAATATCCTCTTCATTAATGGGTATTTGATGGTATGCTCTTTCTAAGTCAACGGTTGAAAAAATTGCACATCCTTCCAACTGTTGACCGAAGTCTTGAATGTGCGGGATAGGGTAAGTATCAGGAGTAGTTATAGCGTTTAAAGCTCTATAATCTCCGCAAGGCCTCCAACTACCATCTTTCTTTTTGACCATGTGTAGCGGTGATGCCCATGGGCTATCAGAGGGTCTGCAGATACCACGTTCGACCATAAGATTGAATTCAGCCTTAGCTGCTCTGAGCTTGATCGGATCTAAACGACGAGGTCTAGCAAAGATTGGACGACCTTCAGTAACGATAAAGTGTCGCACAGTGCTCGACTCTATGAAACTGTAATCTAAAGTGCGTCGTAATCCTTCGAATTTAGATAATAAAAGTTCCACTTTTGGATTTGTAGTTGCAGTTGACAAAACAGCGAGATTCGAAGATGGTCCCTTAACCAAAGAACCAGTTGCTGAACTAATTCGTGACAGTGGATCAATAATACATTTTCGTCGAATATCTACGATTAGACCGAAATGTTTAAGGAAATCAGCGCCAAGAATGGGTTTTTCGACATCAGCTATGATGAATTTCCAATTGAATATTCTTCGTAACTGGAGAGAAATATCTAAAGATTTGAATCCAAAGGTTTTGATGTTGGTGGAATTGGCGGCTGTGAGTACAACAGATTTATCACAAACATTGTTTTCCTTAGGATTAACTGGAAGAACAGAAATGTCGGCTCCAGTATCGATTAAAAAACTAAATTTAGATAAATTATCCAAAATGAATAGGCGACTTGATGATGATTTGTTGTCGAACGTCGCCACTTCAGACAACTTTTTTAGTTTTTTAGATTGTTGAAAGAACACGGTTTACGGCATTTAGTTGCATTAATGCCGAATTTTCTGTGATAGTAACAGAAATTTGAATTTTGTGATGAATTATCACGATTGTTACTCGATGAACGTGAATTATTTCTGGAACGTGATCGATTCCTTCTAAAGGATTGATTTTGATTCAAAGTCAATAATTCAAGTTGTTTAGTTAACAACGACATTTGATGTATAATTGAACTTTCGAAACTAAATCGATCAGTTCTATAATCGTAAACTTTTGGTTGAGAGACACTTGAAACATTCCCAATGAAATTAGGATTAGTTTCCATGACTCGATCTGCTAAAATACTTAATTCATCAAGTGAAACGTTAGCTACAGCTAAAATTGACTGAGTATTTTGTGGCAATTTTTGAAGCCAAAGTTTTTTCAAAAGAGGTTCTCCAACCGAAGACCCAGCCAAAGCTTTCATCTTACTTAAAAGATGGGATGGTTTATCGTCGCCGAGATCAATACCATTAATCAATTTTTGTAATTTATTATCCTCCGATTCACCAAATCTAGCAATAATAGCTAATTTTAAATCAGAATAAGGTGTTGTAGAGGATAAATTTTCAATAATATCCAACACCTTATCGCATTCTTCTTGGGTCAACATACTTAAAGTATAACTAAATTTCGTTGTTTCCAACGAAATATTAGCTGACCGGAATTGAATTTCGAGAGCTTGAAACCAAGCAGACGGATTTCGTCTCCAAAGACAAACTTTCTGTATTGCAATAGTTGCAATATTATTAGCGTCGCCTAACCCTAAGAAAGGATTAGGTAGAAGTAATTCATCTCGGGATGAAGGAGGTAAAGCTCGTGCTTCATTGACCTCGTTGTCGTTTGACATGACGAAATTTTTTATGAAATTAATGATTCGTAATTAATTTAAAATTTACAAAATTGGTACACAAAAATTAAAATTTAAATAATAAAAATTTATACTCAAATATTCGGTTTTATATTTTCTTCATTTTTCTATTTTCTTTCTTCTTTTTTATTTAAATAAATCTTGAAATTGATTAAACCTCCAGCAGTCTTAAGATTTTCTTAAAAATTTTCTCTCTTGATTTTCTTAATTTGATTTTCTTTCTTTCTTCGATTTTCTTTTTTCAATTTTCTTAAATAATCCTTGAGTCCGATTTCGAAGATGTTTCGGATGGTGAAATATGCACAGCCAATCGGCTGAAAGGGACAGGAAAATTGTACGAATTAATATTCTATTGAATAATTTTTATTTTATAAAATGCGATGCTAAGGCGTGTTCGCCTGTCGAGGGTCACCAGTTGTAGTGTGGTTATTTTATGAATGCGTTTTGAATTCTTTTTTAAAAAACTCATAATTCACTACATAACAAATATTATCATTTATTTTAGTCATAACAATATTTATAAATTAATATCACAATTATTATTTATATTTCTTTATCACGTTTGAGTATTAAAACATTTAATTATTTTTATTAATTATTTAGTGTCTATTATTATTCTTGTTTTTCTTGAGACTACTTTTTAATCCCTTTGTTAATCATTATTATGTTTTTTTTATTAAAAAAAAACCTACTTACTATAGTTTATTAAAAATACATACAAAGTATTTTAATTTTAATTCCACTACGATTCATTGATTTAAAAAATAGAGTAGTTAAAAAAGTAAGCACCACACGCTGACAGCTGACTTTGTTGGTCTAATTTCTGATTAATGTCCGCTGATTGTTGTTTAATATCCACTGATTGTTGTTTACTGTCTAATGATTGTTCCTCTAATTTCTGATTCATGTCCGCAGATTGTTGTTTAATGTCCAATGATTGTTGCTCTAATTTGTTCATCATTTGTTGCATTAACTGTGTTAGAGCATCCGAACACTCCTCTCCACGAACTTCTTTGATTTGGAACTCAAAACTATATGCATCTTCACCCTCCGCCTCAAGTGTCTCGATCATACGGTTGATAAGTTCAGACTTGCTCACTGTTGTAGATAACTCGCGTCTACTGGGCTCTTCCTTCAGCTCTGTTAACTTTAAGTCCTTTAAATAACGCGGCATTTTCACTACCGATTATTTCCAGTTTTCCCGCGATTCGATTTCACAAAATTCTCAATTGTCCGTTCGAGAATTTCAGTTCCGCGTTTTTACTTCGCTAATTAAATTCACTGTTCACTAGAGCACTCGAGAATATTCGATTTCACAAAATTCTTACTGTCCGTTCGAGAATTTTAGTTTCACTTTTCCGCTCTCACAAAATTATCCGTTCGAGAATTTTAATTTCACTTCTTTTTAACCCGAATTTATCCTTGAAATCCCACTTCTGACACCAATTGTTGCGATCTAGAGGTTCGCCGGGATTTCAAGAAAAACACAATTCGTTTAAAAATAAAGGATAATTTATTCATTCTCACGTTTCACTTTAATTCGCACTTTTTCATTTAATTCTTACTATACGGCACCACTGTTATCGCGTTCTTGTATCGGTTCAAGTTCTCTCGCAGATGTTGCTGAACTGACTGACTCCGCTGTCTGAAGGTTGGCGGATATTTATACCAAATCTCCCAGACAGGTGTCGTTGTGTGTGTGTGTGTGTGTCTAGACTATTCTAGATTGCCTACATTATGGAGTATACTAGAAGTTGCTGCAGCTTTGTGTATGGCTTTTTACATGTTGAGGGACTTTTCTGGCTTTTTCTGGAAACATTGATATTGCGTGTTTGCCAGATCTATAACAATATGTTATGAGAAAATGAGTGTATTAAATTTAGTGAAATTGTGCAGTTTGAATGGGAGGTGCTAGAAGGAACGGGGGTTTTTTTAGTGAAATAGCTATGAATATTATGAAATTGATATCTCTCAAATTTCAGACTAGTAACATTTATGCTTTTCAAGAAAATCAAATTTTTGTGAAGTTGAGAAATTGAGTCATATTCTACGAAAGTGGGTTCGAATCGTTCGAATCCCCCACTCCTTCCACCACCTCTCATACAATCTGCACTTTATCATTAATACTATAAACCAATTTTCTCAGTGCGTATAATATTTGGCGAGCTCAAATTTTGTACTAAATACTTAATTAACATTAATATGAAGATCGGAGAAAATTAAGTGATTAGCATCACTGCTTCTATATATGTTAATCCATTAATTTTTTTTTTTTTGTATGACAAAAATAATATTTTTTAAATTTCAAATTTCCGATTCCAAGAAAATTTGGTTAATTTGAATGAGTCATTTTGTATGGGTGGAGGTAGAAGGGGTGAACCGATTTGGTCCTTTATTGAACTTAATCTTACATTTTCGTCGACGTGTACAAAATTTTAACTTTCTAGCTCAATGCGTTCTCAAGCTAGATTGCAATAATGCGGACGAACGGACGAACAACAACAAATATTTTTATACCCTTGGTGTCTCTGTGCGAGCATTATTTCTTAGCGTTACAAACTTTAGAGCAAATTTATAATACTCAAAGATTCCATCTAGAGTATAGTAAAGCTAATAGAAAATTCATCACAAAGAATGTCTTATATGTATAATAACACCTTCGTATGGTATATGTAAACACATCGACTTTTTCATTACATATACATATTTTAAGTTCGGGACTGAGTTACGCAACTCTTATTAAATAAACGAGTATTTCTAAAAGGAGAAATTATTTTTACTTATTTATTTTACTTTATTATTCTAATAATAAAGTATCGACACAAGAAAAAAAAAACTTTGCTACCCTGAAATTTTTTTTTTCGCGTTTCTTAGTCATGAAACGCGAAAAAAAAAATTTCAGCCTAAAAATTCAAAAAAAAAAATCCGTCTGTCTGTACGCCGTACGCCGACGTGTACGCTCAGCGCACATTAACTCCCAAACCCTTCAAGATAGAAAGTTCATTTTTTTGGGGATTGTAGATAGTTGCGGATCTCAGGCGGATACCCATTTTGGGGGGTGTAGGGCTTCAGGGGGAGGCGGGGGGAGCGCTTAAACCGAAAAATACGAATTCAAATATCTCAACCATGGTAATAGCTAGGAAGCTAAAACTAAACATACATATAGAGGGTTTTGTGGGACAACTTCTAAAAATAATTTAATTTTGTTATCCATTGGGGTGCGAAAAGGGGGGGCTAAGAACCAATTGTCGGCCGAATTTTTTTTTCAAATGATTATATCTTCGAAATTACTTATCATAAAAAAATCATATTTAGAGACCGTCACGGTGGCATATAGTTTCATTGGAACCAGCTCAGAAAGTGGCTTATTATTGTAAAGGGGGGGTCAGGGGGGTGCAAAGAAAAACACTTAAAAATTAATATCTAAACTATCTCTTGAGCTATGTAATTGAAACTTGAAACGTATATTCAGCTGTACTAGGCAAATACAAAAAAAATATAACATGTCGAAATAATAATAGTGAAGGGAAACGGGGAGCATTTTAAAAATGACGCACTTTTTAAAATTACAAATCCTTATATCTCAAAAAAGAGTACAGATATCAAATCACAAATTTGTCAGATTGTAGAACTAAATAATGTTTAATTTTAGTAGAAATTTTAAGTTTGGAGGTGTAAGGGGAGGGAGGTGATAAGCAAAAAAGTCGAAAACTTTGAGTGATTATTTTAGGGCTCTGGTGAAAGATACAAAGTTAAAATTTTGCATGTGAATACCTATATTTAATGTTCATAGGAAAATAATAATAACTTGATCCATATTTATTATAAACCGACCCCCCCGGTCTAACGTGCACAAGGTGTTTCATGTGCATTGAAAAAAACACATAAACTGAAAATTTTTGAGTGAAATTTTAAGGTAGAAACTTGAAAATTAGCGAAATGCATTTAAAAAAATTCCTAAACATATGAAATACTAACTGGTCGAAAATCTTTAAAACTTCTACCCCCTCCCATACAAAATTATTTTTTCTACCATTTTTAAGAAATCAATTATCACCTAACTATTAATAGATATCAATTTGAAATTTTGCAGAAAAACTTATGAAATAGTTAAAACTAAACTACGTTAAAAGTTTTGGAATCGCGCCTGCCCTTCTACCCCCTCCCATACAAAAGTATGATTTCGACCAATTTCATTATATCAACTAATAACCAACAAATTAAAAGCTACGAACTTGAAATTTTGTACGAACACCTTACAGTAGAAAAAAAAGAAAATTACATCACAAGTTTTACGATTCCCCTACCTCCTCTACCCCCTCCCATACAAAATTATTTTTTCGGGCATTTTTAAGAAATCAGTTATCAGCTAACTCTTAAAAGCTATCAATTTCAAATTTTGCAGAAAAACTTATAAAAATAATTCAAATGAAGTTGTTTTAAAAGTTTTGAAATCGCGCTCGCCCTTCTACCCCCTCCCGTACAAAACTATGATTTCGACCAATTTCGTTAAATCAACTAATAACCAACAAACTAAAAGCTACGAATTTGAAATTTTATACAAGCACCTTACAAGAGAAGCGAAATAAAAATGCATATCAAATTTTACGATTCCCCTACCTTCTCTACCCCCTCCCATACAAATGTTCGGTTTCGTGAATGTAAAATACACCGAATTTTATGAAAATTCTATGCAACTTCGTCTATGAAACACATTCTATACAGAGAATATTGGACGTAATTCAAGCAATTAATTAAAAAGCTATTAACATCCACCCACACCCTCCTCCTCCCCTCATAAAAACCCAAACTTGCAGAAACGAATGAAATATTGTTAAATTGACAACAGCCCTGCCCAAGAACTCCCTTTCACTTAGCCTTCCCTAACCACTCTAACCTGCATATTGACTTTCCACTCATCCACAACTTGTCCTAAGAATAATAAAGTTTCGCCCGACTTGTTGGCAGTTTTTTTTTAATGTTAGTAATAATTTCAAATAAATATTAAGTGCGCAATTCGAGATCGGTGAATTTTTTACGTATTGAGTAAATTGGTTTTTAGTATTTAAAAACACTTAAAGCACATAGAGCCCAATCATATGATACTCTAGATAAAATAGAAACTTTTGTGATATTAAAAAATTGTGTATGGGGAGTGGTAAAACGGGTGACACCACTGAACTACTTTTTCTAACATCATGCTAGGGTAGCTATATAAATGTTTTATACAAAACTTTGGCTTTGAAATTTAAATGGGTACTGAGAAAATTAGTGTACTCGATTTAGTGAAATTCTGCAGTTTGTATGGGAGGTGGTAGAAGGAGTGAAGGGTTCTTAAGAATTTTTTCAGAAATGAATACGAATATTATGCAATTCATATTTCTCAAATTTTAGATCAGTATATACTTTGTAAAAAAAAATCGATTTTTTGTAAATTTGCAAAATTTTGTCACTTTGCATGGCGGTGGATAGTAGCAGTGAGGCTAATCAGTTAATTCTTTTCGACCTTAATAATAGTGTTAATTTAGCGTATAATATATAATTTGAGCTCGATAAATGTTACACGTACTGAGAAAATCGTTTTAAAGTGTTGCATGCAAAAGTGTAGTTTGTAGTGGAGGTGATTCAAGATTTGAAGGGATTCGAATAAATATTTTTCTATAGATCACATTTATAAAAAAATTTACAGATATTTAATTTTAAATTATGAGCTCTTATAGTTTTCAAGAAAATTTGATTATTTTAAATTATTGAAAAAGAGTCATTTTGTGTGGAAGGGGTGGAGCGATTTGGCCTGCTCCCAATCTTGACCTTACTTTTTTGTGTGTACAAAACGTGTGCAAAATTTGAACGTTCTAGCTCAACGTGTTACCAATCTAGAGGGCGTACAGATGGACATCCGGTTTTGAAATTTTCGAGCGATAATGTTAACTTCTCTATAGTTCATTTTTTTCTCCGAGCCTTATTTATTAGCATTTCAAACTTAGAGCAAACTTATAATATTTTCGGATTTCATCTAGAGTATAAAAACTTCTAAGCTCTATCATAAAGTTCAGTTTTCAAATCCGCTTTCTTGAATGAGGCTGAAAGGATATCCAGCGGAAGTCTTATACAATCTGATGATTACGTTGTTATTATTATTTTAGATTGCATCATTGCTCAAACTCGTGAGGATGAAAGTAACAGCAGGTCCTCCTTCCGTAAATTAAGAAGGGAGAAATCAGTTAGAAGATTCGGCTTATTTAAATGTTAGTGCAGAGGCTTCCGTGGCTTAGTGGGCAGCGTGCTTGCTTCTCAGGCAATAGGTCGTCCCACTCCAGACGGGATGTTTTTAAGCGAAAATTTTTCAGTTGCTACTGGTGATAAAAAAATTTTCGCAATAAAATGGGGAAACGGTGTAAAAGTGAAACAGTTCCACTTCAAGAAGGCCTAGATACTCAGCAGTTGGCTTCTGTTCGCTTTCTATCATTCAGTCCCCCATAACATCTACAAATATTTGTCACAATACCTTATTATTAAAATAATAAAGTCATATATATAATTTATTATTTCGATCTTACTTAGAAATATGACAATACCAAAACTATGAGTAAATGAAAGTTTCAAAGACTTAAGAAGGTGATTTCTTGCCATATCAGGAACCTACTAATAAAAGTATATTACATTTAATTGGAGCATAAATATTTCGAAAATTTTAACGCGAATAGCTAAACTGCGACCAACAATGGATTTTCAGTCACCTCTTTTTGGACCCCACCGAATACAACAATTTATTTATTTTTCCGTTTTTTGAAAAAAAAAAAAAATTGCTAGCTTGAAATTTTGTTTTTTCGCGTTTCATGACTAAAATAGCCCAAAAATGCAAAAAAAAATCCGTCTGTCTGTACCGTACGCCGTCCGCTGTACGCCGGTGTGAACGCTCAGCGCACATTAACTCCCAACCCCTTCAAGATAGAAAGATAGTTTTTTGGGGGATTGTAGATAGTAGCGGATCTCAGGCGGATTCCCATTTTGGGGTTTGTACAAGTTCAGGGGAGGAGGAGAGAGCGCTTAAACCGAAAAATTCGAATTCAAATATCTCAACCATGGTTACAGCTAGGAAGCTAAAAATCAATACACTTATAGAGGGGTTTATGGGACAACTTTTAAAAATAATTGAATTTTTTTATCCATTAGGGTGCGAAAAGAGGGGGGGGGGGCTGAAAACCAATTGTCGGCCGAATTTTTTTTTCAAATGATTATATCTTCGAAATTACTTTTCATTAAAAATTGATATTTTGAGAGTTTAGATAGAAGCTAGTTATTTTAAGGAAGGGTGCAAAGAAAAACACTTAAAAATTAATAT
Organism: Chorisops tibialis; assembly: GCA_963669355.1. NCBI lineage: Eukaryota > Metazoa > Arthropoda > Insecta > Diptera > Stratiomyidae > Chorisops > Chorisops tibialis. The sequence continues at coordinate 159,668,059 of OY770263.1, read as the reverse complement.
CCCGGCAATTTATTAAGCTATGTAATTGAATCTTAAAATCTTTATTAATCTATACTAGAGAAAAACGAGAAAGATATAACATTTGGACAAAATAGTAGTGGGGGAAATGGGGAGGATTTCAAAAATGGTGCACTTTCCAAAATTTCAAACCGTTATATTTCAAAACTGAGTGCAGATATCACCTTCAAATTGTGTCAAATTGTAGAACTACGTAGTTTTAAATTTGGTAAAAATTTTACGTCGGGAGGTGTAAGGGGAGCGAGGTGGTAACCAAAAATGTCGAAAATGTTGAGTAATTTTTTAAGGGCTCTGGTGAAAGATACAAATTTTAAATTTTACATGTGGATACATCTATATGTTGTCCATACAGAAAAATAATAAAAATTTCACAATTGTTATGCACCGACCCCCCTGGTGTAACGTGCACAAGGTGATTCATGTGCAATGAAAAATCAAATAAACTGAAAATTTTTGAATGAAATTTTAAGGTAGAAACTTGAAAATTTGCGAAATGCATTTGAAAAACATAACAGGGCTACCATTGCTCGTAAAGCGCAATCTTACGATACTCTAGATGAAATAGAATTTTTGTGATCCCAAGAAATTTCGGATGGGGAGTGTTACAACGGATGACAGCATTGAACTAATTATTTACCCATCATGCTAAAGTAGCTATAAAAATGTTTTATACAAAATGCTTACTCCAAAAATTGATTGGGAACTGAGAAAATTAATGAGTTAGATTTAGTGAAAATGTGCAGTTTGTATGGGAGATAGTAAAAGAAGTGGGGGGATTTTAGTGATTTTTTTAGAAATAACTAGAAATATTATAAAATTGACATCCTTTAAATTTCAGACTAGTGCCATTAATACTTTGCAAGAAAATCGATTTTTCGTAAAGTTGTGAAACTGTGTCATATTGTATGGGATGGGGTAGAAGCAGTGAAGCTAATCAAATATTTTTTTCTGATTTTAGTGATACCACTAATTAAGTATTTATTACAAAATATGAGCTCAATAAATGTTATATTTTCTGAGAAAACCGTCTTAGAGCATTTCATGAAAAGTGTAGTTTGTATGGGAGGTGGTGGAACCAGAGGGAGGACGCAAATAATTTTTCTACTACATATTAAGATCATTATGAAAATAATAAATCCCAAAATTCAGACTAATAGCTTTTATACTTTTCGAGTAAATCCATTTATTGTCAAATTGCGAAATTGTGTCATTCTGCATGGGAGGGGGTAGAAGAGGTGAAGCTAATCGTCTAATTTTTTTCGGTCTGACTAACAATTTTAAATAAGTATTTGGTGCGCAATTTCAGTCCTCTAAATCTTATACGCACTGAGTAAATTGGCTTAGAGTAATTCATGACAAGTACAGTTTCTATGGGAGGTGGTAGAAGGAGGAGGAGGACGTGCATAATTTCTATACGGTAGATTGATATTATCATAAAAGTAACATGTTTCATTTCAGGCCAATAGCTTTTATAATTTTCGAGCAAATCCGTTTATTGTCAAATTGCGCAATTGTGTCATTTTGTATAGGAGGGGTAGAAGGGGTGGAGGGCTTTCGCCCGTTCTCGAACTTGACCTTACTTTTTTGTCAAGAAACGACGTGTACAAATTTGAACTATCTAGCTCAACGCCTTGTCAAGCTAGATAGCGCACAGTCGGACGGACGGACATCCGGTTTTGAGATTTTTGAGTGATAATATTAACTCCTGTATCATTCATTTTTTTCTCCGAGCCTTATTTCTTAGCGTTGCCTTGAAACCTTGTACCCCTTCCTATACAAAATTATTATTTCGACCATTTTTAAGAAATTAATTATCACCTAACTAGTAAAAGCTATCAATTTGAAATTTTGCGCAAAATCTTTTGAAAATATGTAGTTGAAACGGAACTGCGTCAGAATTTTTGAGATCGCACTTGTCGTTCAACCCCCCCCCCCCCCCTCCCTCCCCCCTCCCTCCCCCCCCGCTCGCCATACAAAAGTAATGATTTCGACCAAATTCAATAAAACAACTGGTAACCAACCAATTAAAAGCTACGAGCACCTTACAAGAGAACTGAAATAATACTGCATCACAAATTTGACATTTGCCTTACCTCATCTACCCCCTCCCGTACAAATGATTGGTTTCGTGAGTGAAATTTTATGAAAATGCTATATAACTTCGTCTATGAAACTAACATTCTATGCCGAGTATATTGGACGTAATTGAAGCAATCAATTGAAAAATTATTGATATCCACCCACCCTTAATATCACCCCTCCCTCATAAAAACCCAAACTTACATAAACGAATAAAATATTGATTATATATGCTGGAGCTATTAATCGTATTCGCAATTAAGTGTCAAAATTACAGCACCCCTGCCCTAAAGGGGGTCCACTTGTGAGTGGGATTTCCACTTGTGAAAGGGGGTTCCACTTACTCTTCCTTAACCACTCTAACTTGCATATTGACTTTCCATGCATCTTCAACTTGTCCCAAAAATAATAAAGTTGCGCCCAACTTGTTGGCAGTTTATTTAAAATTGTGAAATTTCTTTATATTGTAAGGGAGGGGCTTGGACGAGTGCAGCTTATCGTTTATTTTTACTTTATTATTCTAATAATAAAGTATTGAGATCGACACAAAAAAAAAAAATTGCTACCCTGAAATTTTATTTTTTCGCGTTTCATAACTAGATTAGCCTAAAAATGCAAAAAAAAAAAAAATCCGTCCCGCCGTACGCCGTCCGCCGTACATATGGACTCATATCTCCTAGACCCTTAAGGGTATAATTTTCGTTTTCGAGTGGTTTGTTGAATGGGTAAGTGAGCTCTATTTTCTAAATTTTGGGGGTGTTAGGTGTGTGGGGGGGAGTGGAGGGGGGGGAAAGAGTCAAAAACTACATTTGCTAATATATCCATCACGAATGCAGATAGGAAGTTGAAAATCAGTAGAGACATAGAGAGGGTTGTGGGACAAACTACAAAAATAATTTAATTTAATTTTTTATTCATTGGTGTCCGAAAAGGGGGGACTGAAAACAAATTGTCGGCCGAAGTATTTTTTCAAATGATTATATCTTCCAAATTACTTATCGTAAAAAATTCATATTTTGAAACCATTAATTTGGCATGTAGCTCCATCGGAATCAGCTTAAAGACTGGCTAATTATTGTAAGGGGGAGTATCAGTGGGTGCAAAGAAAACCATTTAAAAATTAATATCTCAACTATCCCTTAAGCTATGTAATTGAAACTTAAAACATATATTAGGAAAAAAATATAATATGTTGAAATAATAGTAGGGGGGGGGGGGGGGGGAAATGAGTAGTATTTCAAAAATGGCGCATTTTCCAAAATTACAAATCCTTATATCTCAAAAAGGAGTACAGATACCAAATCGAAAATTTGTCAGATTGTAGAACTACATAGTCGTTAATTTAAAAAATTAAAAATTTTAAGTTTGGAGTTGTAAGGAAAGCCAAGTGATAAGCAAAAATGTCGAAAATTTTGAGTAATTTTTTTGGGCTCTGGTGAAAGATACAAAGTTTAAATTTTGCATGTGGATACATCTATTTGATATACATAAAAAAATAATGATAAATTGTTCCATAATTGTTATAAATCAAGGACTCCCTTTCACTTAGCCTTCCCTAACACCTCTAATCTGCATATTGACTTTCCACTCATCCGCAACTTATGCCAAGAATAATAAAGTTTCGCCCGACTTGTTGACAGTTTATTTTCTAATAATTCTAAATAAATATTTAGGGCATAATTTCAGTTCTATATTTTTTTTTACATTTTATACTATTTCAACAAAAAGTGCTGTTTATATGGGAGGTGGTGTAAGTAGTGAGGCGATTCAAATAATTTTTGATTAATGTGGATTGATAAAAATCATGTATATAAAATTTTAGATCTATTGCTTTTATACTGGTTTGGTGAATGTTTTCACAGTGCATTTTGAAATAAAAGAAAAGATTTCCGGATTCTACACTGTAACGCTTTATCAGCAGAGACCGAAACGTCACGAATAATAAAGCGTAACCGTGCAGAATTTGGAAATCTTTTCTTTCATGCTATTAAATTTTTCAAGAAAATTAGTTTATTGCTAAAATCAGAAAATACCATATTTTCTATCCCAACCCGAGGGTAGAAGAGGTGGAACGATTTGACTCGTTCAATAAGTTGACCTTACTATTTTGCCAGAAACGAGGTGTACAAATCTGAACAACGCGTTCTCGAGCTTAACGGATTGACTGTCATCCGGTTTTACAATTTTTGAGTGATAATATAATTTCCTGTATTGTTCATTTCTTTTTCGAGTCTTATTTCTTAGCGTTTTAAATTGTGTTTGCAATTTTATAATACTTTCAGATTTCATCTGGAGTATAAAAATAAAATTGTGTCATTTTGTATGGAGGAGACTAAAATGTGGTGGAACGATTTAGTCCGTTAACGAACTTGATCTTACTTTTTCTCCAAACGTTACAAAGCTCGACACATTTTCAAACTAGATAGTAAAAGGAAAAACAGACGGATGCACGGATGGACGCGCGGACATCCGGTTTCGAGATTTTTTGAGCGACAACAATTATTTCTGTACGCTTGGCGACTCTGTGCGAGCTATATTTCTTGACGATACAAACGTTAGAGCAAATTTATGTTAACTCTTTCTGTTTACAATATATTGCTTAAATATTTGTCGATTATGCTAGTTACGGAATCCGACTGGGTGTCCACTTGCATATAAAAGAAGTTAAACACAAGCCAACATAGAAGTCAACCCGTATCACCGCTCCAATGTAGCTGAAAGAAAATGATCACAGAAAAATGGTAATAAAATCTACTGGCGGAACCTTACCGAAATTGTTCAGTCCCCGGGTAAAATGTGCGATACCGTATACTCTCCAGTGACCCGACTCAGTTTTTGACAAGGAGAAAGATAAGTAAGTTAGTTAGTAGGGAATCTCAATGGCTCTTAGGTGCGTCCTAGTTAAACTGAAATATTCAAAGATAAAAATAAAATAAAAAACTGCGGTACCATGCCGTACGTTTCAAAACTAGTACTGGGACATATTTCTCTTGCAATAACCAAAAATCCACCACGTATTTACCATAAAATGCTCTCGATACCAAGTAACTGAATAGCCAACCTGGGAAACAGCCATGGGGTTGCAATCTTTTCCACAAACGACTTGGTTGTGACTATTATCGACATTTGCTCAAGCTATCACGCATGGGATTCAACCGAACTTATTGCGCTGGATGTACCTATGTGAGACCTGGTCGCCTAGAATATCATGTATTTACTGATAGATTGAACTGCAAATTACCATCATTAAGTCCTACAGCAGCCATTATAATAAAAAATATAAATAACTTTAAGAACTTGTACCTTCAAATTGCATTTCTCACAGCATATTAAACAACGATAGCACTCCCACTTATATCAGTTACACAAGAAGTATTTGACGTAATAGTTAACCAGATATATGGATAAATGGGCACACGGATCACTAACTGATTCGTATCTTATTAGACCTCAATGTCAGATAAAAAGTTAAGAAGATTTGATAATAATTTGAATAGGGGATTAGAGCAGCTTTTGATGTTTCGTAGAAGCAGTTAAACTATAAAGGACGGGTCTGAAAGTGTCATTTACAACATTAAGATGTGCGCAATACAGCTGCATGACGCAGTCATTAATACCTGACACTGAAATTGTCTAACTAAGGCCAGGGTCTAATAAATAAGTAGAACCGGTCCTCCAGGTCGGGGGTTGGGCAAGGCGCCGACAACGCATCACCGGAAAAAAACACTGTCCCGAAACCTGAAGAACAGCCTCGGAAAGGATGGACTCAACGGCAACGACCCCGCAAACGAAAAATGGACTACTCTATTGGTTCTTGGAATGTTCGATCCTTATTTAGGACAGGAGCTCTGAAAGAGTTCCTCGAAGAAGTGGCAAAACACAACATCAACATAACTGCCATCCAAGAAACGAAATGGCTCGGTAGCGAAATTATGGACATGAGATCGCACACAATCTATTCAAGTGGAAAATTGTCGGGAAGCAGAGAGTTTGGAGTCGCTTTTGTCGTTGACAAAAAATTTAAACAGCAGGTCACGAGCTTCAGACCAGTAAGTGAAAGATTGTGTGCAATCCGAATAAAGACTAAATTTTTCAACACTTGGTTGATCAACACCCTAGAGACAACCGATGATTCACTGCCCTCGAATGACCTAAAAATTGTCTTAGAGGATTTTAAAGCAAAAGTCGGAAAAGAGGAGGCTCATAGAGGATCAACAGGAGGGCACAGTCTCCATGACATAACCAACGACAATGGCCAACGTCTTATTGATTTCGCAAGCAGCAAAAATATCATAGTAAGCTCTACGTGCTTCCCACATCGCGATATTCACAAACGAACGTGGGCATCACCAGATGGTCACACATTCAACCAAATAGACCACGTTCTAATTGAGAAAAGGGCTGCTTCCAGCATACTTGATGTACGAACTCTCCGCAGTGCGAATTGTGTCTCTGATCACTATCTAGTCAGAGCTAAGTATCGATGCAGAATAGCTTGTCGTGGATATTCGAAAACGACTAGAGCTCGCAAATTCAATGTCGACAAGCTTAACGACGAAACGGTGGAGCAGGCTTACATGTTATCATGTAATAAACACCTGACACCAATATACGAAAATATCCAAAATATGCCAGTGGAAAATGCGTGGCTGAAAATACGAGACGGCATCAAATCCTCCGCAGAAGAGGTATTAGGATATCAAGCACGGCGAAAACATAATGATTGGTTCGACCAAGAATGTCGCGATGCAACAGATAGAAAGAACGAGACTTACAAAATTTTTACTGAACGACCAACACGAGCCAAAAAAGAAAGATATGACGAGCTTAGGCGATATGCGAAAAAGACCTGAAGGCGAAAACAAAGGAAGTACCATAATGACAAGATACAAAAAATGGACGACGATATGAGACAAAATAAAACGCGGGACGTATACGCAATAGTAAAAGATCTAAAAAAGGGATATAAGCCAAAAACCAGTCTCTGCAAAGACGTGGAGGGCAACATTATCAACGACACACAAGAAATCAAAAGGAGATGGGCTTCCTACTTTGAACATCTTTTGAATCCTATCCCAGTAGCACCGATAACGACAGACAACATTTCAATTGAAGCCTCAACTGACGAAGATGAACTATCATCGACACCACCCACGCTTGCTGAAATCAAAGCAGCCCTATGTGACCAAAAACGAATCAAAGCGCCGGGAATTGACGAAATACCAGTTGAACTTCTGAAAAACGGTGGAAACTGTGTCGCAGAAATACTGCACAACATGATATGCAAAATTTGGACAGAGGAAATCATACCCGACGACTGGCGAAAAAGCATTATATGTCCAATTTACAAGAAAGGAGACAAACTCTGCTGCGAGAACTACAGAGGTATATCATTGTTGTGTACGTCCTATAAAATACTGACAAAAATAATTGAACGTCGTCTTAAGCCCTATACTAATCAAATAATTGGCGAATACCAAGGCGGATTCAGAACCGGACGATCTATAACAGACCAGATATTCTCGGTGAAACAGGTGCTTGAGAAATGCTGGGAATATAACACAGACGTGCACCAAATATTCGTAAATTTTAAACAAGCATACGACAGTATCGACAGGAGCGTACTGTACCAAATCATGCTTGACTTTGGAATTCCTCCAAAACTAGTCCGACTAATAAGACTCACAGTGACGAACACTGAATCCCAAGTGAGAATACAAACCGATTCCACAACCAGCTTTCAAACGGAATGTGGTTTAAAGCAGGGAGATGGTCTAGCCCCTATGCTTTTCAACTTGGCACTAGAATATGTCGTCCGAAAAATCCCAGTCGACACCAACGGGACACTACTATTCAAGTCCATACAACTAGTAGCATACGCTGACGACATTAACATTCTAGCAAGATCCTTCGCTAGTGCTAAGGAGGTATTTGTCAATCTTGACTCCGCCGCAAAAGAAGTTGGGTTGCGCATTAATGAAAGCAAAACAAAAGTAATGACGCAAACAAGAAGGAGAACGCCAATCAGACAAAACATAACAATTGCGGAATATAATTTGGAGAGTGTGGACAACTTCATATATCTTGGGGTTAATCTAGCAAAGGACGGTAATGAAATAGACGAAATCAAACGACGGATAATACTTGCAAATAAGACGTATTATTCGGTACTTCCAATAATGAAATCCAAGAAAGTGCACAGGAACAATAAGCTGCGGATTTATAAAACTATTATACGACCTGTGCTCTGTTATGGCAGCGAGACGTGGACATTAACGCGAACTTTCGAAAAAGCAGTTAACGCATTCGAAAGAAAGGTCCTCCGAAGAATTTTGGGACCTGTGAAGGAAGGAACGGAATGGCGAATAAGATAAAACCATGAGTTGTATCAACTCTACGACGAGCCAGAAGCTTTAACGTTCGTCAAGCTACGTAAATTGCAGTGGACTGGCCATGTAGAGCGAATGGAAGACAGAAGAATCCCCAAACGTGCTCTTAAAGGCAAAGCGAGTGGTAACCGGCCAGTAGGCAAACCACGCAAGCAATGGGAGGACTCGGTTGATGAAAACAACAAAGCCATTTTAAAAAACATAACAGAATTATGATTGAGCTGAGTGGTAGCCGGCCATTAGGCAAACCACGCAAGCGATGGGAGGACTCGGTTGATGAAGACAGCAAAGCCATTTTTAAAAACATAACAGAATTATGATCGTCCCAATCAAATAATACTCTAGATGAGATGGAAATGACTTCAATATACCGGAAAATATGTCTATAATATAAAATATCTCAAATTCTTTTGAATAGTGAATAGAGACTTTTGCATGGGAGGTGGTAGAAGTAAAGTGGGAGGTTTGTATTTTTCGTATATGACACCGGACATGGCATGCAAAATGTTTTTTGCTGAATTTAAAGTTTTTAGTTTTCATTATTTTTAAAGAAATTGGTCATAGTTTTCCTTAAATTGAGAGGCATTTGTATGGGAGGTGGCAGAGGAAGTGGAGCGTTTAAGATAATTTTGAAACTGCTTATCATCGTCCTTATCACCATGCTTTGATTCAATTTCAATGTCGATAGCTCTCATATACTTGAAGGAGAAATGCTTTTCTTGAATTTATAATAGAGATATTTGTGTGGGAGGTGGTAGAAGGAGTGAAGCGGAGCTGATAATTTTTTATAACACTTATTTCAATTATTAAAAAACAAATTCTGGCAAAATTTGAAGTTTGTACTTTTTCTAGTTTGAATGGAAATCGATGAAATGCATTTAACAAAAATTCTGCATTTGTATGGGAGGGGGTAGAAGGAGTGTACAGATCAAAACAAATTTTTTTCGTATTATTAATATTTTTATTTGTATACTTTATACAAAATATCAAGTTGATAGCTTTAACAGTTTCGAAGAAAAATAATTTAATTTAAATTTCAAAATTTCGTGAAATTTGTATGGGAGGGGGTAGAAGAAGTAAGGTGAAGTTGATAAATATTTTTGAAATAAATTAGAATTATAGTAGAATTAATTCTGACAAAATTTCGTTCTTTCAGCTTTACTAGTTTCAATGAAAATCGATAATATGTATTTTTCAAAATTGACCATTTGTATGGGAGGGGGCAGAAGGAGTAAAGGGATCGGGTCAATATTCCGTGATATTAATGACATCTATATTGTAATACTTTGACCTAAATTTTAAGTCAATAACTTAAATAGTTTCAAAGAAAATCAATTTCTTAATTTTTCGAAATTTCATGAAATTTGTATGGGAGGGGTTAGAAGGAGTGGGGGGATGTGGCCCATTCACGAACTTAAAGTTACTTTTCTGCTAAAAATGATATACAAAAATTTTTAGCACTATAGCTCAAAGCTTTCGAGAGTTATGCAGTAGACAGACGCACAGACGGACAGACAGACAGACAGACAGACAGACGGTCACTCGGAATCGAGGTTTTTGAGCGACAACAAATATTTCTGTACCCTTGGCGGTTCTGTGCGAGCGTTATTTCTTAGCGTTACAAACGGTAAGGCAAACACAATACCTATATACTCTCAGATTTCATCTAGAGTATAATTAGCAGCTAGAGGACGCGGTCTTTGGATCGAGACGATTGGAGGCGACGACTTCAGGAGGCCAGGGCCCGATTTGGGCTGTCGCGCCATTGTTGATGGTTGAAAGCCAAAGCGCCTAATCAAACGACCTTACCGATATAAATTCTTTTAAGCTTTTATTCCTGAAGAAACTCTCTGTCAGGCTGCATGCATTTCTGTGGCACTTAAAATCTACTCCATTTTGCCCTGTTCGGTAAAATAAATTTATAAAATTAAACCTAAATAATATTAACTTACTGAAATAATTCCACTGAAAACCTAAAGAAAAACAATTCATGCAAAACTAGAATCTTACAAATCCGGTCCGGAAGTCAATCACCTGTTCATAATCACTTAATTATGTGACCGACTTTCCGGCCTGTTGGCATAGGCTAATCTTCATAATAGCACCGGCAGTGTCAGGATACTCAATAAATCTAGATAATGATAAATTTGGTGTTCTGGCTATGAAAAGGCCCTTCAAACAGATGATGGCAGCTCCTGGTCTGAACAGGAAATACACCTTGAATGATCACTCGTCTCTGGCCAAAGACATTCTAAGAAATTTTTGGAGCGTCCACTTATCCCAAGTAACACGACTCTGTGCCACATACGATACTGCTCTTACTCGATGAAGCCGATAGCTTAGAGAAGCTGTGAGTAGATCGGATGCACAACAAACCCATTCCAAGAAAGTGCAAACTTTCATGAACCAATCCTGACGCATTTTTTCTGGCCAGAAATTATTTTCAACGACAATATTTGGAGTACAACTGGACAGACAAAATTAGGCATTGAAATTCAAAGGCGACAAGTTATATATTATACTTCTCAAGGAAAACGTCGGTTGGTCTATCATGTAGCATATGGGAGCGAGCAGATGAACAGCGTGTGGCCGATGCTCTGTATCGCACCTTGTCGAAGACAACTGTTCCCGTGCAATGCCTCCTCCTAACAATTGATTGATTCTCAATAGATCCTGTGCTAAATGAAGTATTCCTATGACTAGAAAGCCCTTGGCTATTCCATACAAATTTACAATGTACATAGTCGTAGGTTTTGTTATAGTGAAAGGCAACGGACATAAATAACAAATTTAGAAAAAGGGAGACAAATTAAAGAAATTCAAAAATAAAACATATTTATCTTATGAACAAATATCCTTGGAAGACTTCTAAATCTTCAGTAGCAAAACAAATAAGACCAAAAATCGTTATCCTGTATTTTCGTTTCAAATTTGAGATTATGACTTTAAAGCATTATTTCGACAGTTGAACAATTTCAAATTAAAAACAGATTAATGGCATTTTGACTAGTTTGCCATTCAAGATCTAAATATTCTTCGTAAAACTAGGAAAATGGTTCATAGCTTATTCAAATCCACCTCCTCGTCGTCACCATTCAGGAATTATTTAACAACTCCGAAATAAAGGCAAATGACACTAAACACACTTTGTCCTCGGCACGGGGTGGAATGGAAACAAAACGAAATAAAAAAAATACACTACCCTAAGAAGAAAACCGTTCTGTCCATAATATCAGCAACATCAGGAGCAGTAGTAGCAACAGAAGTAGCACTATGACAAATGTATCTGCAGAAGTAGGGAACACTCCAACTCTCATTTTGCCGTCGTGTAAGTCACAAAGTCTGTTGCATGAATAAATCATTTTGTATTTCGATAAATTATTAACAGAATCCGTCAGTAGCATTGAAGATGGGTATGAAAATTACAATAAACAGAAGACAAGCCGAACTGTTCCCATACAATGTGCCGCCTCAGCTCCTTAACTATATCCTTGCTAGACTTTAGGCCCCTTCGTCCACCCATCCCAGGTCCAAGTCAAACTGATGTAACCATTCGGATGCTGTGTGTTCAAAAATTTTACCATGCATACTCACACCTAATGATCCTGGAGACAGACGTGTCAGCTTTCATACCGAAAAATGCCAGTACTTCGATCCTGTATGGGTCCTATACATTCGTAGTAAATTATATAAAACACGAAATTCGAACTGGATGTTTACTTTAAAGGAGGAATATTTTCACAAAAAAAAGAACGGAAGGCTTTTAAAATAATAACATTTTTTCGGGAGCGACCATTTCCACACTGTCAGGATTATGTCCTGTCATTTCGAAGCGGGTTATTGTATGGTTTTCTTTTCGGTTCTAGAATTTGTTGGATGGCGTATCCTCACCTTACTAACCTTACTTCACCTCACCTCATTTCTCCTTCTATAATATTTCCTTTTGATGAAATCCGACGATGAAATATCGTCAAATAAACACTTTATGATGGTTTTGAAAGGTATAGCGCCTTGTTGTACGACAAGCGAAAAAGAGGCCATTGGTTGACAATTTCGAGAATTGAGCACCTCCATCAAGCATGAATTATGCATAAAGGTAACATAAAATATTGATTTTTACGAAAAGAAAACGAAGCATATAAATATTGGCAGGATTTTTTTCAATTGCTTTTTTGAGAAGAATCAAGTCGTTGATTCGATTTTACATAAGTGGAAATATAACTGTGTGGTAGTGTCTCGGAAACGAATTAGGATGTATAGAGGGTTGAGTTTCATTTTAGATGAAAACGAAATTCATGTTAAAATTGTTGGTATAAGTACCATCTATTCGGGATAAATTGAATGTGATTCAATTATCGCTTAAAATGGATACTCGTGCTGGAAACTAATGTGTGCCATTAATATTAGGATGTAATTATAGCGCATATTTATGATTATCAAATCTAGAAAGCTAGAAGTATCTACGAGATAGTTTTTCCGAACCAGAAAACAGAATAAAATAGAATAAAATCTCGATTAAAAAAAAGGTAAATGATTCCTCGCTGTAAATCAAAATCAATTTACGATTAGCACAATCTGATTAGCAATAATTTTAAGCGAAATTTTATATTATAGAAGCCGAACAGATGCTACACATTTCCGTAGACCGTCAGACAAATAAATCCATTCATTTTGACACTATTTAGCATTTCGGGGTAGCTTTGCTCTTGGTTTCTGGCGCGCGTTAATCGAGCCAGTAAGGGAGACTCTGCATCGAATTAATCCATTAAAAAGCAATTACTACCAAATTACCATACAAATCGGTTTGTAGAATTCGCTTATGCTGGTTAGTATGTAATTTACATATCTATCTAGATAAATCGTATGCATACTATATATGGCTTTGATTGTTTTATAAAAGTGAGAAATGTGAATTCTTCACTTCAAAATAAATAAGAGTTATTTTAACTACCCATATATAAGCGATGGAATAGTTCGAAAGCGGGAATTCCTATAAATAAATAAATTTTTCATGAAGATAAACAACAATAACTATATTATCTGTTTTTTTTTAAGAATTTCTGTAAATTTTTGTGATTTTTAACATAAGAAGAAATTTATTTAGGAGTAATAATTTGCAATCGGAAATAGCAAATTTGAGTGTCAACTTATCAGCATAACTGAATAATTAAAGAAAAATAAGGTCGCAGACTATAAAATTTGGCCAAGCATTATAACTAAAAATATATCAGTTTCTTAAAACTGAGAACTAAATTAAAATGTGATTACATACATAATCTCTGATAGATCCACTATTCCTTCCGGAGTTGATGACTTCAAACTAAACTAAACCAGAACTAATAACTACAGACTACTTATACTAATGTTATAACTACTCGTAAAATTAAAATTAAATGAACTAGGGAGAGGACGGTTAACTATCAGCGCAAAATGATGCGTTACCTTATGAAGTACATGTCTCGCATGCGGATTGAACTTTATTCCGTGGTATAGGTAAACTCCATTTTAAGTGGAATATTCTGACCTTCCAACACCAGCCTGAGAAATTTGTTATGAACTGCAAGACGGTGTCCATTCCCACTTGCCTTTCTGAAACAGATAAGTTCTGATTTCTCAGCATTTATCTGAATACCATAAGTTTAGAAAAATCATTGGCTTGCAGTAAGTGTTCTTTTATTGCAGCGAGAGCGTCATGTGGTCGGATAGTGTGAGCAAAAATCAAAGTATCGTTGGCACAAAGAATTGCTTAGGAGCTTACTGAAAACATTTCAGAAGAGATAACAGCCATGAGCAAATTAAGAATAAAAAATTAAATACCCTCGGCCCGAGAATAGATCCTTGCGATACTCCAGCATTTACAAGGTTGATTGTCGAAGTGGAGTTCGTTATCTCCATGAAAAGCTTTTTATCTTTTAGAAAGTCAGCGGATATCCTGTCATTAAATTTTATATATATATATCCACTCAGAATCGAATGCCTTTTATAAATCTATTGAGCACGCAACTCTACATTTTTTCTGCCGAAGACTTTTACTTTATTATTCTAATAATAAAGTATTGTGATCGACACAAGAAAAAAAAAACTTTGCTACCCTGAAATTTTTTTTTTTCGCGTTTCATGACTAAATTAGCCTAAAAATGCAAAAAAAAAAAATCCGTCCCGCCGTACATATGGACTCATATCTCCGAGACCGCTAAAGCTAGAATGTTCGTTTTTGGGTGGATTGTTGATTGAGTAAGTGAGCTCTATTTTCTAAATTTTGGGGGGTGTAAGGTGGAAGGGAGAGGCAGGGGGAGGGAAAAAGTCGAAAAATTAACTTGCTAATATCTCCACCACAAATACAGATAGAAAATTGAAAATCATTACAGATATAGAGAAAGTTGTGGGACAAACTCTAAAAATAATTTAATTTTTTTATCCATTGGCGTCCGAAAAGGGGGTCTAAAAACAAATTGTCGGCCGAACTGTTTTTTCAAATGACTATATCTTCGAAATTACTTATTGTAAAAAATTCATATTTTGGGACCATTAAGGTGACATATACTTTCATTAGAATCAGCTTAGACAATGGTTAATTATTGTAAGGGGGAGGGTCAGGGGGGGTTCAAAGAAAAACACTTAAAAATTAATATCTCAACTATCTCTTAAGCTATGTAATTCAAACTTAAAAAATATATTAAACTATACTAGGAAAATATAACATGTTGAAATAATAGTAGTGGGGGGAAATGGGGAGCATTTTAAAGTTGGCGCACTTTTCAAAATTATAAATCCTTATATATCAAAAACAAGTACAGATATCAAATTGAAAATTTGTCAGATTGTAGAACTATGTAATAGTTAATTTTGGTAAAAATTTTAAGTTAGGCGGTGTAAGGGGAGGGAGGTGGTAAGCAAAAATGTCGAAAATTTTGAGTGAGTTTTTTAGGTCTCTGCCAAAAGATACAAAGTTTAAATTTTGGATGTGGATACATCTATTTGATGTACACAGGAAAATAATAATAACTTGATCCATAATTGCTATAAACCGACCACCCTGGTCTAACGTGCACAAGGTGTTTCATGTGCATTGAAAAAAACACATAAACTGAAAATTTTTGAGTGAAATTTTAAGGTAGAAGCTTGAAAATTTTCGAAATGCATTTAAAAAAAAATCATTAAATATATGAAATATTAACTGGTTGAAAATCTTTAAAACTTCTATCCCCTCCCATACAAAATTATTTTTTCGACCATTTTTAAGAAATCAATTATCACCTAACTATAAAAAGATATCATTTTGAAATTTTGCAGAAAAACATATAAAAATAGTTGAAATTAAATCACGTTAAAAGTTTTGAAATCGCGTTTGCCCTTCTACCCCCTCCCATACAAAAGTATGATTTCGACCAATTTCATTAAATCAACTAATAACCAACAAATTAAAAGCTACGAACTTGAAATTTTGTACAACCACCTTACAATAGAAAGAAAAGAAAATTACATCACAAGTTTTACGATTCCCCTACCTCCTCTACCCCCTCTCATACAAAATTATTTTTTCGACCATTTTTAAGAAATCAGTTATCAGCTAACTCTTAAAAGCTATCAATTTCAAATTTTGCATAAAAACTTATAAAAATAATTCAAATGAAGTTGCTTTAAAAGTTTTGAAATCGCGCTTGCCCTTCTACCCCCTCCAGTACAAAACTATGATTTCGAACAATTTCATTAAATCAACTAATAACCAACAAACTAAAAGCTACGAACTTGAAATTTTATACAAGCACCTTACAAGAAAATGGAAATAAAACTACATATCAAATTTTACGATTCCCCTACCTTCTCTACCCCCTCCCATACAAATGTTCGGTTTCGTGAATGTAAAATACACCGAATTTTATGAAAATTCTATGCAACTTCGTCTATGAAACACATTCTATACAGAGAATATTGGACGTGATTCAAGCAATTAATCAAAAAGCTCTTAACATCCAGCCACCCTTACCCCTCCTCCTCCCCTCATAAAAACCCAAAGTTAGCCATCCCTAACCAGTCTAACCTGCAAATTGACTTTCCACTCATCCGCAACTTGTCCCAAGAATAATTAAGTTTCGCCCGACTTGTTGGCAGTTTGTTTCTAATATTATCTTACAAATATAACAATGCGTGCTCGCTAGAATGAGATTTCTCGAAACCAAGTTTTCTGTTCGGAATAAATTCACTGCAGAAATTATTTCATTTCGTTTGAATGCATTTTTCATTTTTGCTAATATTTGATAGCAGTGAAGTGAGCCTCAGATTGGGTATATCACTAGACGCACTGCTCTTCGGAATACGGTAATACTTTGCAATTTTCCAACGTGATGGGAAATATCTATTGTTGATGATGATAATTAGCTTTCCGAATAATTGATCAGAGCATCTGCGAAGAATATAATTGGGCACGCCATCCGGACTTTTCGGTTTTTATTCGCTATATGAAATCTGAGAGTATATTCTGTTTTCTTTACCGTTTGGAACGCTAAGAAATAATGCTCGCACAGAGTCGCCAAGAGTACAGAAATATTTGTTGTCGCTCGAAAACCTCGATTCCGAGTGACCATCTGTCTACAACATAACTCTCGAAAGCTTTGGTCTATCGTGCTGACATTTGTTATATGTCATTTTTAGCAAAAAAAAAACAACGATAAGTTCGTGAACGAGCCACATCCTCCTACTCCTTCTACCCCTCCCATACAAATTTCATGAAATAGATTTTTCTCCGAAACCGTTTCAGATATTGACTATAAAATTAAGTAATAATACAATTATGTAAACATGGTTTGGTGAATTTTTTCACAGTACATTTCGAATTGAAAGAAAAGATTTTCAGATTCTACACTGTTACGCTTTATTATTCGTGACGTTTCGGTCTCTACTGAGACCTTTTCAAACTGATTGACAATTACAATTATTATATGGAAAAGGGGTATTAATTGAGTGTGGGAAGGGTAATTAAGGTTAATTAATTAGTAGGTAGTTAAATTAGTCAAGGATTTCTGTGTACGGATTTTGTTCTTACCAAACTTTAAGGCAGGTAGCCAAACTGCTGATAACTTGTATCCGGTGTTCTGTGGATGTTTCGAAATTTGTATTGCTTCTCGTACCATTCGTTGATAATATTGACTTGTCCTGGCCAGAATTTGCACATTGTCGAAATTGATTGTATGGTCCTCTGTCGTTGCATGTTCCGCGATCGTTGATAACTGTATCTGGTTTTTCCGTGTGCATCGTTAATGCTCGTTCATCCTTGTTTGGACTATGTAAACATCATTAACGTAAAAAAATATTTATCAGATCCCATTACTCTTTCCACCCCCTCCCATACAAAAGCATTTATTCGGTTTTGTATTGCAACTTGCAAAGCTTAAAGAAACAATTTTCGTCATAATTAATTTTATTACAATTGCAACCAATTTTGGAAAAACTATCAACTGCACCTCACTCTTTCTACCCCTCCCATACAAATTTCACGAATTCTCGGAATT
Source organism: Chorisops tibialis (assembly GCA_963669355.1). Lineage (NCBI taxonomy): Eukaryota > Metazoa > Arthropoda > Insecta > Diptera > Stratiomyidae > Chorisops > Chorisops tibialis. The sequence continues at coordinate 159,650,064 of OY770263.1, read as the reverse complement.
TTAATTAAATTAGTTTTCTCCAAAACCGTCAAAGCTATCAACTTTAAATTTTGAGAAAAATATACTATTATAAATATCATTGATGTCAAAAAATTTGGTTTTGATTCAAATACTGTTTCGACACCCTCCCATACAAATGCGCAATTTTTTTGTAAATACGAATTTTTGTATTGGAAATTCAAGAAAGGTATTTCTCCTTCGAACATATGAGAGCCATCAACATTAAAATTGTAACAAAGCGATGTGATTAGGATGTTGATAAGCAGATTCAAAATCATCCAAAATTGCCCACTTTCTCTGCCACCTCACATATAAATGCCATAAATTCAGACAACAATTTTTCAGTTTCCTCAAAAATTATGAAAGCTACGAAATTTAAATTCAGCATGAAATACTTTGTAGACTACGTTCGGTGTTATTTACAAATAAACTGCCAACAAGTCGGGCGAAACTTTATTATTCTCGGAACAAGTTGTGGATGAGTGGAAAGTCAATATGCAGGTTAGAGTGGTTAGGGAAGGCTAAGTGACAGGGAGTTCTTGGGCAGGACTGTTGTCAATGTAACAATATTTCATTCATTTCTGCAAGTTTGGGTTTTTATGAGGGGAGGAGGAGGGTAAGGGTGGGTGGATGTTAATAGCTTTTTAATTAATTGCTTGAATTACGTCCAATATTCTCTGTATAGAATGTGTTTCATAGACGAAGTTGCATAGAATTTTCATAAAATTCGGAGTATTTTACATTCACGAAACCGAACATTTGTATGGGAGGGGGTAGAGAAGGTAGGGGAATCGTCAAATTTGATATGCATTTTTATTTCGCTTCTCTTGTAAGGTGCTTGTATAAGATTTCAAATTCGTAGCTTTTAGTTTGTTGGTTATTAGTTGATTTAACGAAATTGGTCGAAATCATAGTTTTGTTCGGGAGGGGGTAGAAGGGCGAGCGCGATTGCAAAACTTTTAAAGCAACTTCATTTGAATTATTTTTATAAGTTTTTCTGCAAAATTTGAAATTGATAGCTTTTAAGAGTTAGCTGATAACTGATTTCTTAAAAATGCCCGAAAAAATAATTTTGTATGGGAGGGGGTAGAGGAGGTAGGGGAATCGTAAAACTTGTAACGCAATTTTCTTTTTTTTCTACTGTAAGGTGCTAGTACAAAATTTCAAGTTCGTCGCTTTTAATTTGTTGGTTATAAGTTGATTTAATGAAATTGGTCGAAATCATACTTTTGTATGGGAGGGGGTAGAAAGGCAAACGCGATTTCAAAACTTTTAACGTAATTTAGTTTCAACTATTTTCATAAGTTTTTCTGCAAAACTTCAAATCGATATCTTTTAATACTTAGGTGATAATTGATTTCTTAAAAATGCTAGAAAAAATAATTTTGTATGGGAGGGGGTAGAAGTTTTAAAGATTTTCGACCAGTTAGTATTTCGTATGCTTAGGAATTTTTTTTAAATGCATCTCGCAAATTTTCAAGTTTCTACCTTAAAATTTCACTCAAAAATTTTGAGTTTATGTTTTTTTTCAATACACATGAAACACCTTGTGCACGTTAGACCGGGGAGGTCGGTTTATAATAAATATGGATCAAGTTATTATTATTTTTTTATGAACATTAAATATAGGTTTTCACATGCAAAATTTTAACTTTACATCTTTCACCAGAGCCCTAAAAAAATCACTCAAAATTTTCGACATTTTTGCTTATCACCTCCCTCCCCTTACACCTCCTAACTTAAAATTTTTACCAAAATTAACTATTATGTAGTTCTACAATCTGACAAATTTTTGATTTGATATCTTTACTATTTTTTGAGATATAAGGATTTGTAATTTTGAAAAGTGCACCATTTTTGAAATGCTCCCCACTACTATTATTTCAATATGTTATTATACTCTAGATGAAATCTGAGAGTATTATAAGTTTGCCACAAAGTTTGTAACGCCAAGAAATAAGGCTCGGAGAAAAAAATGAATGATACAGAAGTTCATATAATCACTCAAAAATCTCAAAACTGGATGTCCGTCCGTCCGTCCGTCCGTCTGTCTGTCTGTCTGTCTGTCTGTCTGTCTGTCCGTCCGTCCGTGTCCTCTCTAGCTTGAGAACGCGTTGAGCTAGAAAGTTCAAATTTTGTATACGTCGTTTTTAACAAAAAAGTAAGGTCAAGTTCGTGAACGGGCCAAATCACTCCACCCCTTCTACCCCCTCCCATACAAAATGACACAATTGCGCAATTTCACAATAAACGGGTTTGCTCGAAAAGTATAAAAGCTATTGGAATGAAATTTGGAATATATTACTTTTATGATAATACCAATCCACCGTATAAAAATTATGCGTGTCCTCCCCCTCCTTCTACCACCTCCCATACAAACTGTACTTGTCTTGAATTACTCTAAGCCAATTTACTCAGTGCGTATATAATTTAGCGGGCTGAAATTGTGCACCAAATATTTGTTTCAAATTGTTAGTAAGACCAAAAAAAATTAGACGATTAGCTTCACCCCTTCTACCCCCTCCCATACAAAATGACACAATCTCGCAAATTGATAATAAATGGATTTACTCGAAAACTATAGAAGCTATTAGCCTGAATTTTGGGATATATTACACTCATAATGATTTCAATCTATCGTAGAAAAATTATTTGCGTCGTCCCTCCCCTTCTACCCCCTCCCATACAAACTACACTTTTTCATGAAATGCTCTAAGTCGATTTTCTCAGAACATATAACATTTATCAAGCTCATATTTTGTAAGAAATACATAATTAGCATTTTCACTAAGATCAGAAAAAAATATTTGATTAGCTTCACTGCTTCTACCCCCTCCCATACAATATGACACAGTTTCACAACTTTACAAAAAAACGATTTTCTTAAAAAGTATGAATGGCACTAGTCTGAAATTTAAGGGACATATATTTTATAATATTCCTAGTTATTTTTGAAAAAATCACTAGAATCCCCCCACTCTTTCTACCACCTCCCATACAAACTGCACATTTTCACAAAATCTAACTCACTAATTTTCTCAGTTCCCATTCAGTTTTTGGAGTAAGCATTTTGTATAAATCATTTTTATAGCTACTTTAGCATGATGAGAAAAAAATTAGTTCAATGCTATCATCCCTTCTAATACTCTCAATACAAAATTTCTTGGGATCACTAAAAATTCTATTTCATCTAGAGTATCGTAAGATTGCGCTTTACGCGCAATCGTAGCCCTGTTATGTTATTTTTTTTGTATTTGCCTAGTATAGCTTAATATACATTTTAAGTTTCAATTACATAGCTTAAGAGATAGTTGAGATATTAATTTTTAAGTGTTTTTCTGTGCACCCCCCTGACCCTTCCCCTTACAATAATTAGCCACTTTCTGAGCTGGTTCCGATGAAACTATATGCCACCTTGACGGTCTCTAAATATGATTTTGTTACGATAAGTAATTTCGAAGATATAATCATTTGAAAAAAAAATTCGGCCGACAATTAGTTCTTAGCCCTCCCTTTTCGCACCCCAATGGATAAAAAAATTAAATTATTTTTAAAAGTTGTCCCACAAAACCCCCTATATGTGTGTTGAGTTTTAGCTTCCTAGCTGTTACCATGGTTGAGATATTTGAATTCGTATTTTTCGGCATAAGCGCTCCCCCCGCCTCCCCCTGAACCCGTACACCCTCCAAAATGGGTATCCGCCTGAGATCCGCAACTATCTACAATCCTCCTAAAAGTGAACTTTCTATCTTGAAGGGTTTGGGAGTTAATGTGCGCTGAGCGTACACGTCGGCGTACGGCGGACGGCGTACAGACAGACGGATTTTTTTTTTTGCATTTTTAGGCTAATTTAGTCATGAAACGCGAAAAAAAAAATTTCAGGGTAGCAAAGTTTTTTTTTTTCTTGTGTCGATCACAATACTTTATTATTAGAATAATAAAGTAAAATTACAAACCTTCCCCCTCTGCTTTTACCACCTCCCATACAAAAGTCACTATTCACTATTCTAAGGAATTTGAGACGACATATTTTCCAATACAATAAACTCTTTCCTATTATACCTAGAATATTATTTGATCATATTTTTGTTATGTTTCCCATTCGTGCAGTTCATTAGGTCTTCTACGAGTTTTCTATTGAAGAAGCTATCGTTCTTGGTGGCGACATTATTTGAACGGTTAGGAGAATGTAGTTAAAATTGAATTTTCATTTGATTCGTAAAACTGTTTTATTCTTTCCTGAACGACTGAATTTAATTCCGTATTAAACTGAGGATCCTTTTCCCTATACAACTACCGGTAAAATCTGCACAGGCTTCTAGTTTGTTATTTATTGAAGCATACTCTATATTTTTATAAAAAAATATTATCCCTTGCAGCATTCGGTTTTTGGTATTTTCTGCCTAAAATTTCACGTATTTCTTCAACAGCAAAAGATGAAGACGTTATATTTTTATTTGTAAAGTTCATTCATTTCCTAACGATTTGTATTTCATATTATTGAATTAAGGCATTAAATTCTTGAATTAAGCTCCTGATATTCAGCATTTACGCGATTGTTATTTCGATGAAAAATTGTTTCCGGTTTTTTAAAATCATATCCTGGAAGGAAAAGATGCCCATTTAATAAATAAAAAAAAATTATTTATTACACAATGCTAAATATTCAATAAAGGCCGAAGTATAGATTTTTCTACTTCCTAAATATCCCTGGTTTTAAGAAAAAAATGCGCAAACCAAACCAACCGATAAAGTTTTAATCCTAAGAACTTTGCAATTCATCATCAACTGCGCAGCCCAAGTCGGACCTTGGCCTCTCGTATGATTCGTCTCCAATTTTCCTATGACCACTTCCTCCATGTTGAAAATTGCAGAAGCGATTTGCTGTCTTCCTCGAAAACTTTGCAATTGTAGTATTCATATTCTTTTAAATTGAAAACTATTTGTGTTATGGGACTTACCCATTGAAGAATTTAAATAATTTAAAAATAGTAGCCCAAAATAAGTATAATTGAAGAAAAAAAATGTTACCCTTTGAAATCAATAAACAAAAGAGAATACGAGCAATATTCTAGTGTGAGTTTGAATGTGCATTATACTCAGACGATATGCGTTCAGTTACGCGGAGATAAAAATAAATTGACTTGATTTTTAAACATTTCAGCGTTTATTTGGATGAAATTATGATACACAATTACTATATTTTTCTAATAATAAAGTATTGTGACCGACACAGAAGAAAACAAATTACTACCCAAAAATTTTTTCTTCGCGTTTCATTACTAAATTAGCCTAAAAATGCGTTCCACCGTCTGCCGTAAGCCGTCCAAAAAATTCAGTTGATAATATCTCCACTACGAATGCATATAGGAACCAGAAAATTGGCATAGGTATAGAGAGAACTTTAAAAATAATTTGATTTTTTTGATCTATTGGCGTCCGAAAAGTGGAGGCTTAAAACAAGTTTTCGGCCGAACTTTATTTTCATATATTATATCTTCGGAGCTAATTTATACAACAAATTTTTAATTTGAGACCAATTAGGTAGCATACAGTTGAAACTTAAAACATATATTGAGCTATACTAGCGAATTACAAGAAAAATATAAAACTTAGCCATAATAGTTGTGGGGGGAAATAGGGTTCATTTCAAAAATGGTGCATTTTTCAAAATTTCAAACCGTTATATCTCAAAATTCAAAATAGGTATTAAGTTGGAATTTTGTCGAATTATGTATATGATTTATAATTTTCGTCAAAATTTAGTAGTAAAATAAACGAAATTAAAATTTCGCACGTGCATTCTACCATTTGATATATGTACATAAAGAAAGTTTTTAAATCCCCTCTGTCCTTCCACTCCCTCCCAAGCAAAAGTATGTTTTCGACAAATTTCAATAAAACAACTAATAACCAAAAAATTAAAAGCTGAGAATTTGAAATTTTATACGAAAACTTTCCAAAAGAAAATTAAAAAAACTACATCACAGGTTTTGCTATTCCCTCACATCCTCTAACCTCTCCCATACGAAAGTATGGTTTTAAGAATGTAAAATACACCGAGAATTTCACGGAATTTACTTCGTCTGTGAAACTAATATTCTATACAAAGAATTTTCAGCGCGATTCGAGCAATTAAACAATTGTTGCCATGGAACCATCCCTTCTATAGCATCCTCCCCCATACAAACCCAAACTTGAATATATAAACGAATTAAAAATGTATTTTATGTATTGAAGCTATTGATATACAAAAGTGTTAAATAATTGACAGCAGCCATGCCCTAAAACCCCCATTCATAGTCTTCCTTATCTACCATAACCTGCATATTGTCTTACCTCGAATCCTCAACTTGTCCCAAGAATAACTAAGTTGCGCCCAACTTGTTGGCTGATTTTTTACATTTTGTTCACCCTGATTCACTAATATGACCTCTGTGCACCTTAAGTCATAAATATCGACTCATACTCTCATCTCCAACATCCAAAAAAGATAGGAAGTTAATTTGTGGGTGGATTGTAGGTTGTGTAAGTGAGTGCCACTACATAAATTTTTGGGAGCATCAGGTACCTCTACGAATTCAGAAAGAAAGCTAAAACTTGACTTTCCGATGTACTGTAAAAAAGCGAACATAACAGAATTATGATTGGGCGTAAAGCCCTATTATATGATACTCTGGATGAAATGGGAATGACTCTAATATACCGGAAAATATGTCATCTCAAATTCTTTCGAATAGTGAATAGAGACTTTTGTATGGGGGGTGGTAGAAGTAGAAAAGGAGGTTTATATTTTTCGCATATGACATCGAACATGGCATGCAAAATGTTTTTGGCTGAATTTAAAGTTTTTAGTTTTCATTATTTTTAAAGAAATTGGACATAGTTTTCCTGAAATTGGGGCATTTGTATGGGAGGTGGCAGAGGAAATGGAACGTTTTAGATGATTTTGAAACTCCTTATCATCACCCTTATCACCGTGCTTTGATTCTATTTCAAAGTCGATAGCTCTTATATATTGGAAGTAGAAATGATTTTCTTGAATTTATAATACAGATATTTATATGGGAGGGGGTAGAAGGAGAGAAGCTGAGCTGATACTTTTTTCTAGCGTTTATTGCAACTATTAAAAAACAAATTCTAGCAAAATTTTAAGTTTGTAATCTTTCTAGTTTTAATGGAAATCGATATAATGCATATAACAAAAATTATGCATTTGTATGGGAGGGGGTAGAAGGAGTGTAAGGATCAAAACAATTTTTTTTCCCGTTATTGATATTTTTATTTGTACACATTACACAAAATATCAAGTTGATAGCTTTAACAATTTCGAAGAAAAATAATTTAATTTAAATTTCGAAATTCCGTGAAATTTGTATGGGAGGGGGTAGAAGAAGTGAGGTGAAGTTGATAATTCTTTTTAAAACTAATTGCAATTATAGAAGAGTTAATTTTGGCATAATTTTTGTCTTTTCAGCTTTACTAGTTTCAATGAAAATCGAAAATATGTATTTTTCAAAATTGTCCATTTGTATGGGAGGGGGTAGAAAGAGTGAGGAGATCAGATCAATATTTCGTAGTATTCATGACATCTATATTATAGTACTTTGACCCTTTTCATGTCGATAGCTTAAAGAGTTTCAAAGAAAAGTCAATTTCTTTATATTTCGAAATTTCATGAAATTTGTATGGGAGGGTGTAGAAGGAGTGCTGGTATGTAGCCCATTCACGAACTTAAAGTTACTTTTTTGCTAAAAATGATACACAAAAATTTTTGGCACTATAGCTCAAAGCTTGCGAGAGTTATGCTGTAGACAGAGGCACAGACGTACAGACGGACAGATAGACAGACGGACAGACGGTCACTCGGAATCGAGGATTTTGAGCGACAACAAATATTTCTGTACTCTTGGCGGGTCTGTGCGACCATTATTTCTTAGCGTTACAAACAGTAAGGCAAACACAATATACAATCAGATTTCATCTAGAGTATAAAAAGAAATTAGTTTTTGTAAATGTGGGGTCTAAAAAAGGGAGTCTAAGCTCAAATTGTCGGCCGATTATATCTTCGGAATTACTAAATGCATTTCATACTTTAGGTCCAATTAGGCGGCTTACAATTCCACTATTGTTGATTTTAAAGGAGGATTATACTTGTAAGAGTGTCGCGGGGATGAAAAAAATCATCAATCAAATCAAATTCCTGTTAAGACCCCCTATATGGGCATAGGACAGAAACAACTCTCTTCCACAAAGCGCGATCCTGAGCATCGGCCTTAAACTGTTGCCAGGACTTGTTTATTCCTCTGGCCTCCTGCTGAACTGCTCGCTTCCATGTGTTACATGGTCGACCAACCCGACGTCTGCCTTGAGGATTATAATCCAGAGCCTGTTTTGCGATATTTTGCTCTAGTTTCCTCAAAGTATGACCGATCTACTGCCACTTCCACCGTTGAATCTCAATACCTATTTTAGTCTGGCCAGTTGTACTCCAAAGTTCGTCGTTGTAGATCACTTCTGGCCAGAATATTCCTAAAATGCGTCGGAGGCATTGGTTTACGAAAGTCTGTAGTTTCTTGGTAAGTCGAACGGTCACTTTCCACGTAGTACAACCATACAACAACACAGATTTGACGCATGCGTCAAAAACTCGCAGCTTCGTGCGAAGGGAGATCTCTCTTAACCTCCAGAAAGGGAAAGGATACCGAAGGCCTGACGAGCTTTATTTAGCCGAGCCTCAACATCCTTTTCGGCTCCGCCGTCCATGCTGACAATGCTTCCAAGATAGCAAAAATCTTGCACCTCTTCCACATCCTGTCCGTTAAGAACAATCGGTGTGCTTGCGTTCGAACCCATGTGCATGTACTTGGTTTTACGCACATTTATTTTCAGTCTCGCCTCTTTGCATTTAGAATGCAACGAGCGAACATTTGACTCTAAGTCCGAACGGTTATGTGCAAGCAAACACACGTCATCAGCATAATCAAGGTGACTTAAGATGTTAAATAGTCTCCATTGAAGACCTTTACCTTCTCCACCTTCCAGTGCAGCTTTCAAGATGTCATTTATTACCACCAGAAACAGGGCTTGTGATAATATGCAGCCTTGTCTGACACCCGTTCGCACAGGGAAGCTCTCGGACAGCTCTCCTCTATGCAAGACGCGACACCTTGCATCTTCGTAGGATTCTTTAATCATAGCTATGATCTTATCTGGAATAACTCTCCTACGCAAAGGATTCCATATGTAATCTCGCTTAACGCTGTCGAAAGCCTTCTCGAAGTCTACAAACATGAGATGTAGTGGCGAACCCATTTCGGCTGACTGCTCTAATATTATCCGTAGGGTATTTGTGTGGTCGGTACAAAACGACCCTTTACGGAATCCAGCCTGATAAACTTCGAGAGTGCTCTCGACGACATCACTAATCCAATTGCCACAATCCCGAAGGTCGCCCTTCTTCGGAATTTTCACAATGACGCCCTCCTTCCATTCAGTCGGATATCTTCCTTCACTCCACACCTTAGTGAAGAGTGGTAGGAGTATATCGGCTGTGATTTCCGGGTCCGCTTTGAGGAGTTCGGTTGGTAGTCCGTCTATACCTGGAGCTTTCCTTCCCACCATTGACCGAATGGCGGAAACTATCTCTTCCTTATCTGGGGTGATCGTTCCTAATAGAGGATTGTTGCGGTTGGATGTTTGGAAGTTGTTCTGTTTCCGGAATATCTTCCTCTGACAAGATGTTTAAAATATCAGAGAAGTATTCCTTCCATCACCGCAACTGGTGTTCACTCATATTAAGAAGAGTTCCATTGACATCTTTCACCAGGTGGTTGGCGGTGAAATTCCTTTTCGTCAACTGTTTCATGATTTTGAAAAGTGAACCCATATCCCCAAGGTAAGCCGCAGATTCTGCCTTGTTTGCCAGATCTTCAATGGCCTTTTTCTTGCCGCGTCTAACAGCCCTCTTAAGCAGTATATGAGCATCGCGGTAGTTCCGCCTCAAGTCGGGCGTTCGTTGGTTGACATCGGGTTGAGAGATGATTGCCAATTTGGCTTTTTTCCGATTGCCAACCTTGACCCATGTGTCTTGCGACATCCAGGGTCTATCACCGATTTGCACATATCCCACAAATTCTTCAGAACTAGTTAGAAAAGTTTTTCTGGTTGCCTCCCAATTGGCGTCCAGTGTGCGCATTTCATATTCAATCAATGTGGATGACTTTTCGCGTAGAATAGTGGTGTATTCGCGTTTTTTGTTGGGATCTCTAAGCTTATCCACATTAAGCTTACGCTTCATTTGAAAAATTTGTGGTCGTCGGATAGCTGCTGTACACAATCTCAAGCAGGCAACCATCAAGTGGTGATCGCTCCCCACGTCAGCTCCACGTTTCGCTCGCACATCGAGAAGACATCTTCTTCATCGGCGACTTATAACCAAATGGTCGATCTGGTTCTGAGTAACACCATCAGGGGAAACCCAAGATGTTTTATGATGACTCTTGTGTGGAAAAAGGGTCCCTCCGATGACCATTTGCCGAGTACTACAAAACTCCACAAATAATTCGCCGTTTTCGGGTCTCTTAGTCCAAGGTCGTGACGCGTCGACCCAAGGGTCACCATGCCTCCCCATGACGTGATCTAGTCCAGTGTTGTCTGATCCAACCTGGGCGTTCATATCTCCCGAGATGATAATAATATCACCTCTTGGAACACGTTCGAAGGTGGCACTCAGTTGGCTATAAAACTTTTCTTTGTCACCAGATGTTGCGGTATTAGTTGGTGCGTAGCACCGCAGAATTGTGACGTTTCTGACACTGGTCCTGAGCCTGACGACGATAATCCTATCCGAGATTGGTTCCCAGCTAATAAGACTGTTTTTCGCTCTCGGTGTAAGGACGAACGCCACGCCATTTCTGGCTTCACTTTCAGAGCCAATGTACAGAATAGTGTTTCCGCTAGGGGTTCGTTCTTCTCCTGATCCTGTCCACCTGACCTCGCTCAAGCCCAAGATTTGGATGTTATAGTGCTCCATTTCATGGTCGATCACCGACTGGCGATGCAAGGACCGAGTTACCCCAGCTCTTCCCCCGTCATTCAATGTTCGAACGTTCCAGAAGCCAATCATAGTCCGTTTTCGAATGCCAAAAGTCGTTACCGTAGAATCAGTCCGTATCCGAGGCGATGTATCCGTTTCTCGTATCACTTAGGTCTTAAGATCACGGGTGATAAGCCCATGATCCAGTGAGTGTCCATTTGCCATTTTTAGGGCAAGCACGACTGGCTGTGGGTGAATTCTACAGCCCCCATCCCAGATGGGGATAGTTAGCTGAGGTCCGTGGAGTCGCTAGTCTCCAAAGATAGTTACAGGAATTGGTAAGACCTCATCCTACCCCCTTGCGGTCGTGAAAAAAATAACACATCAAAATTAATTGTTCTACTATTCCTTAGTTATATCAACATATATTAAGCTATACTAGCGAAATATGGGGAAAAAATATATCGATATATTGTTGTTTGGTTAAAATAATTGTGGAGAAAACTGGGGAGCAATTAAAAAAATGGTGCACTTATCAAATGTTTAAATCGTTTATCTTAAAATCAAACACAGGCATTAAGTTTAAATTTTGTCTGATGGAAGAGCTATATGACTTTTAATTTTGATAAAACTTATAAGTTGAGAGAGACGGGGGACGGGTAGGGAGGTGGTAAGCCAAAATGTCGAAAAAAGAATAAAACATAGCAGCGTAAAGTTTTATCATGCGATAATCGAGATGAAATTGATATTTTCATATGTCCGGGCGGAGGTAGAAGTAGTGACGGCATCGAACTGAACAAAATATTTTTCACAAAATTTGAGGTTCAAAGTTTTGACATGTGTATCGAACAAATTGAAATACTCACTACATTTTTGGCGGAGAAACAATTAAACAATGAAGTAGCCGACAAAAATGCCTTAGAGGAATATCTCCAGTCTAGAAAGTCAGTCTTCTACGAAACTGGCATAAATGCACTTGTATCTCGTTGGGAGGAGGTCATTGCATCAGCTGGTACCTATTTTGATTAAAAAAATTAAGTTCTATAACAGTTAAAGTTGTTTGAAATTTCACTACCAAATTTGTCATTTCATCTTTAACAACCTAATATGTTCCAAGTTCCAATTACATAGCTTAAGAGATAGTTGAGATATTCATTTTTAAGTGTTTTCCTTATAATAATTAGCCTCTCATGAATTCTCTTCCCATAATTGTGGCCGTTTTTTACGAATTTGGTCACGCAAACTCTTCAATGCAGTAAAATAGTACTCATTATTGATTGTCTGTCGCTCCGGAATGAATTCATGATGGATCAAACCTCGTATATCGAAAAAAAAAAACGATAAGCATCGTCTTGATTTTTGAACATCTTTGAGGTGGTTTTTTCGGTTTCGGCACATCCTCTTTTCCGACGATTGTTGATTGGTTTGCATGTCAAACTCGTAGACTCATGTCTCATCACCAGTTATAATGCGTTCCATGAATGTGGGATCAGAATTCGCATGATCAAGCATGTCCAAAGAGACCTGTTCACGGTGAAGAAAATTCAGCTTCATTGGAAAAAGTCGAGCAAGGTCGCATTTCATGTCCAAAGTATTCACCAAAATCGAACAAATGGACTAGCGAGATATGTTATGTTATGTATATCGGCTGTTATTTCCGGGTCCGCTTTGAGGAGTTCGGTTGGTAGTCCATCTACATCTAGGGTTTCCTTCTCGCCATTAATCGAATGGCGGAAACTATCTCTTCCTTATCTGAGGGATCGTCCCTAATAGAGGATTGTTGCGGTTGAATGGTTGCTAGTTGTTCTGTTTCTAAAATATCTGAGAAGTATTCTTTCTATCGCCGCAACTGGTCTTCACTCACATTAAGGAGAGTTCCGTTGACATCTTTCATCAGGTGGTTGGTGGTGAAATTCCTGTTGGTCAACTGTTTCATGATTTTGAATATTGAACCCATATCCCCAAGATAAGCCGCAGATTCCGCCTTGTTGGCCTGATCTTCAATAGCCTTTCTCTTGTCGCGTCTAAGCCTTTTTAAGCTGTATATGAGCATCGTCGTAGTTCTGCCTCAAGTCGGGTGTTCGTTGGTTGACATTGGGTTGAGAGATGATTGCCAATTTGACATTTTTCCGATTGCCAACCTTGTCCCATGTGTCTTGCGACATCCAGGGTTTCTCACCGCCTTGCACATATCCTACAGATTCTTTAGCACTAGTTTGAAACGTTTTTCTTGTTGGTTCCCAATTGGCGTCCAGTGTGCGCATTTCATATTCGCTCAATGTGGATGACTTTTCGCGTATAATGGTTGTGTACTCGCGCTATAAAATGGTTTAATTGAACCATTCTGAACGTGCGATTGTACAAGGAGAAGTAGGAGAAGGCATTGCGTTATTTTGTTTTAACTCTTATTAATAATTAATATCACTAAATTATTGTGTATCTAATTTGAGCTCGATAAATAATGCCTATTCAGAAAATTGGATTATTGACTTTCATAAAATAGTTTGCTTGTAAGAGGCTACTCTTATAATTTTCCTACAGAGTCTCATCAAAACACTAAATTTCAAATTTGAGGTCAATAGAACGACTTTTGACAATAATCGTATCATTGAAAAGTTACTTAAATATGTTAGTTTATATGAAAGCGGGTAGAAAGGGTGCATGGATTTCAACCACTCAGAAACATGGCCTTAGGTTTTTGACAAATAGCGTAACAAAATATGAATATGATCAGTCTGTTGTCTCTTTCTTATTATCAAACAGAGCCATAAACCCTTTTGATATGGAAAAGTTTGATCTTTTCTTGTAGGAAGGGTTCGTGTAAGTGAAAGATATTTTAGAAACGTATTATTTCAACTTAGTTCGATGGTAAAAACTAAGGAAAACTCGCCTGCAATGTGCAAAATTTAATTGAATGGGAATGATATCTGTCGCTTCAAAAATTTACAATCGCCGTACTGGAGAACTTAATATATTATTAATGCTTAAGTTTTGTAAATATATTAGTGGTACACTGATGAAACAGCTCTGTTGAGACTGAATCAAATTTCGGAGGTAGACATGGATTTAATTACATAACTAGTTAAAACAACTAGACAAAATTCGCTCTGCCGAGAATATAGAACTACAAGTATCATATTTTGTATTATTTAAAGAAGAAAATTATCAAAAAATTGAAAATTTAGAAAAAAAGCTTTTCTCTTTCAATATATGAAAGCAATGAACTTGTATATTAGTAACAGTGAAAGTAGATTGATTTTGGCCCGCACTGTTTTCTATGCTGTAGAAAATAAAAAACTTCAGGTTTCAATATTGGGACTAAACCTCGCCAATATTCAGCTGTGAATAGAAGACATTATCACTGGAATGAGATTTCAGAAACTCTTTAGGTAAATATCTACATTCACAATGAAAAGAATCGAACTATAGTTCGATCATCGCTAACTACTGATATAACTGACAATACATATGAATTAAATGGCCTATTTAAAAATCAAAAACATAACAGAATTATGATTGGGCGTAAAGCCTAATCATATGAATACTCTAGATGAAATAGAAAAGAGTTTACTGTACCGGAAAATATGTCATCTCAAATTCTTTCGAATTGTGAATAGTGACTTTTGTATGGGAGGCGGTAAAAGTAGAGAGGAGAGGTTTGTATTTTTTGTACATAACACCGAACAGTAGTGGGTATATGGCGTTTCTGGAGCGGAAGTGAACTGTCAGATTGAGCTTTTGGGGGGAAGTGAACTGTCAGATTGAGCTTTTGAGGGGAAGTGAACTGTCAAATTGAGCTTTCGTGGTGAATTGAACTGTCAGATTGAGCTTTCGTGATGAATTGAACTGTCAGATTGAGCTTTCGCTGTTTCTTCAGAGATGGCAGTAGCAGTATCCCTAACTGACTTTTTTTTTGAAATGCCAAGATTGATAAGAGTTGTACGAATTATGATTCATATATGATGAAATTGATATTTACATTGATAGGACTGTGGACTTTAAGAATGCTTTCGTTGTTTATATTGTGAAATAGGTTGTGCTCAGCATTTTAGTTTTACGAATTAGGTTTCATATATGATGAAAATTGATAGATTGTGTGTATGGAGATTGTTATTGTTATTAATAGCGTGATATTTTTTTTTTATGAAGTCATCATCGAGTAGGAATAATTCTTTCGAATTGTTTATGGTTTAGAGTATTCATATGATAGGTTGTTTACATTTTTTTTGTGTATGGAATTTTTTGGTTTACGAGTGAGATTGATATGAAAATTTCACCTCAATTCGCTAACATATATGATCATTTTTTTGATAAACGAGTTCAAGCTCTTGCACATTACCTGCTTAGATACACCTTGGTACCCCTTTACCTGTCGATATTAATTTTAGAGTAGATTATTGGTTATTGGTTGTAAGAGATTATTGGTTATTGGTGAGTATATATATTGGTTAATGGAAGAGAGAGAGAGAGAGAGAGAGAGAGAGAGAGAGAGAGATGATGTATTGGTATTGATCCAGATAGGATGCTGGATAGGGGGATGTTGTATTAGTCCAGATGGGGTATAGATTGTGGTGTATGTGTATATGTGTGTGTGTGTGTGTATGTGTGGAGATTGTTATTGTTATTAATAGCGTGGTATTATTTCATGACGTCATCATCAATTGGGGTTGCCATAATGTCAAAAAAAAAAAAAAAAAAATAAAAAAAAATAAAAAAAAAATAAAAAAAAAATAAATAAATAAAATAAAAAAAAATATTAAAAAAAATTAAAAAAAAAATAAAAAAAAAATTATTATAAAAATATATATTTATGATAAAAAATTATAAATTACATTATTTTGCTTTTCTTTTTATTATTCCACTTTTACTTAATATTATTCCACTGCTTCTTCACTTACGAACAGGAATAAACACGATCGTTTGTTATTGCAATTAGTTTTTTCTTGTATGGAAAAAGATCCATTCTGCTTGTTTGTGTGTGGTTAGCATATTTTCGATGATGAAATTGATATTTACATTATCAGGAATAAACACGTTCGTTTTCAATTGAAATTTAAGTTTGGTGGTTTTAGGTTTCATATAGGCTAAAGTTAGTGATTGAATTCTGTGTGAGTAAAAGTAGATAAGGGTTTTTTTTTATTTTTTGTTATTATTATAGGTTGTTTATAAATAATTGTTTATAGTTTTGCGGTTCTTTGTTCTTATGGAAAAAAAGATCCATTCTGCTAGGATATACGTTGGTCAGCATATTTTCGATGATGAAATTCATATTTACATTAACAGGAATAAACACGTTCGTTCGTTCGGTTGTTTATGAATAATTGTTTATAGTTTTGTGGTTTTAGGTTTCATATATGCTAAAATTAACGATTGAATTCTGTGTGAGTAAAAGTAGATAAGAAATTTTTTGTTATGATAGGTTGTTTATAAATAATTGTTTATAGTTTTGCGGTTCTTTGTTCTTATGGAAAAAGATCCATTCTGCTTGTTTGTGTGTGGTCAGCATATTTCTGTATAAATAAGATTTTATTATAGATAAGAGTTTTAGTATAATTTCTTTTTATTATGACACTTTTACTTAATATTACTACTTCTGAAACATTATATTTTAAAAAACAATAAAAACCTAACTGAATAAAACTAAAAAAAATAAAAAAACAGATTTTTATTATTGTAGTAGATGATGATGATGATCCGAGGAATGTTCTTGAAAGCAGTAATAAAAGCTGTATAAAAAAAAATAAAAAAAAAATCAATAAAAAAATAAAAAAAAAAAAAAATCATAAATTTACAGATTCGCATGTCAATGTTCCTATGTCTAATACTGATAAATCCGATTAATGGGCTATTTAACGTACACGAACTGACAGGATTTATAGAAATACAACTTAACAAAGTAGAAATAGTGACCAAAGCAAATATTATCATCCACATAATTGACATAAAAGAAATTTTAGACGTAATAAACGAATTTTCAACCAATACAGCTAATTTTAACGGAGAACAGAAGAACCTTCTTATTACAGAACTAAAACAATTGACAAACAAATTGTAAACTGATAAGAAATAATAATAATACGGAAATCATTTGATTTCTTTCAACGGCTTTCTAATAGGTTTAAGCTCTCGTTCACTTTTTTCCAGTACTGTTTTTCAGGATTTTTTTTTGTTTTTTAGTTCATTGTAAGTCAACACCCGTCTTTTGCCCAGTATGAAAAATAAATATATCCAACCATATCAAATACAACAACAACACTAGAAAATACAAACAACCATACAACCACCTGCTACCAACTCGTAACCATATGATACCAACTTAACTTATTAAATTTTACTATAAGTTAAGAAATAAAAGAGTCTTGTGTGTTGTTATACTTGTATACCAAATTCTGGTTAATATGCATATTTCAAGAAAAAAACAAACTGAATAATGGTTTTAAGCATATTTATTATCAAGATATTTTTTTAAATAAATAAACATAAGAAAATTACGATATGTATCGGTTATATTATATAGAATAGCTATTTTCTTTAACATTGAAACAGTTTTCAGAGAGTTTCAGCATTAACTCTACCGATTTTTAATTGCTTATATTTTTTACGTATCGAGTTAGTAGACTTTATAACTTGTCTAAGAATATCTTTATCGGTCTACTTCTGCATTTTCCTTCTTACACAACAATAGATTAACAGATATCGTACACTTTGAAGAATTCTCTGAACTGGTTTTATATAGGTTTGAAACTGCTTCTGTACTGCTCTGTACAGCTTTAATACTGCTTCTGTACTTCTTTGTACAGCTTTAATACTGCTCTGTTCAGCTTTAATACTGCTTTATACAGCTTTAATACTGCTTCTGTACTGCTTTAATACTGCTTTGTACAGCTTTAATACTGCTTTATACAGCTTTAATACTGCTTCTGTACTGCTTTAATACTGCTTTAATACTGCTTTGTACTGCTTTGTACAGCTTTAATACTGCTTTGTACAGCTTTAATACTGCTTCTGTACTGAGGTGTACTGCTTTATACAGCTTTATTACTGCTTTCAGTTTTTTAAAATATAGTTTTTCAAACTTTTTTCTCATATTACTGAATCAAAGTCTTCATATTGATTATATATAGTTGTATTTACTTGATATTGGAATCAAGATAGGAAATAACTTCTCTTGGCTGCTGAAAATGGTTGGTTGTATAGTTGGTTGGTTCGTTGGTTGTAATCTCATTGAGGCTCTAATAATCAAAAAAAAAATCTATACTTTTCCCTCCAACACTCAGCAGTCATGTTTCTAAATTTATATGAATACTGTATATATGCTTTGAATTCTGTTCACTTTCAGCAGCCAAGAGAAGTTATTTCCTATCTTGATTCCAATATCAAGTAAATACAACTATACAGGGTGTTTGGTACTCCGTGCATAACCTTGTAAGGGGTTATTCCTGGATATATTTTGAGCAAAAAATTGTTCTACGGAGATGGTCCATTTTCAATATCCGCGGAGATACAGGGTGACCAAGAAAAGTGTTTCGGACCTGTACCCTCACTCACTCAAAACGATATATCTTGAAAACTAATAATCGCATTTCAAAGTGTTATAGCTTGTTTTTTAGGGAATCAAATTACCTTTCATTTGGTGTAATAGTCCGTATAGTACCTGTACCCAATCCTGAGGTATTTGCTTCAGACCACAAATTTTTGAAACTTTGACCCTCAAAATTCTGTGATCAATGTAGTTTTTCTCAAAAAAACGCATTATAAAAATGTCATTTTAATGTTGTTGTTTTATGTGCCATATTATTGCCTACAAAAGATGCGTACATACTTATGACTTAGGTTTTCCCGTTTTCCAGGTAATAAGCGAAAATACATATGGCTTAAAAATAAAATATGCCATAAACCAACCCTCGTTCTAAAAAAATTACCTGAAATGTTGTTAAACTGAAATATTCTTTGTGTCCTTTAATTACTATTTAAATTATCGATGAATGTCCTTTAAGTAGTATTTAAATTATCGAGGAAATGAATTAAATTAAAATGAGTTTCAACACAACGACGCTGTTCGACGCTTGGCATTGCAGTTAAACGTCTCTACGTGGAAAGTTTGGAGTGTCCTCAAAGCAGAGCGGTTGCATTCCTACCACCACACACCAGTGCAGGAGCTGGTACCCATTGATTTGCCCAAAAGGATGGAGTTTTGCAATTGGCTCCTTGAACGACAACTAGGTGACGAGAATTTTATGAACAACATTCTTTGGACTGATGAGTCCCAATTCACCAGGGACGGTATCACAAACTTCCACAACTTACACACATGGGCTGAGAGCAATCCACATACAAGAAGAGAGGCATCATTTCAGCACAGATTCAGTGTCAATTTATGGGCAGGTGTGATTGGCAACGATTTTATTGGTCCTATTAGGCTTCCGCCTACCCTAAATAGTTCCAATTACTTGCAGTTTTTGACAAATGATCTACAAGAGTTATTGGATGATGTGCCACTGCAACGATTGGCTTCCATGTTTTACCAACACGATGGTGCTCCAGCTCATTACGGCCGACAAATCAGAGATTGGTTAAATTCCAATTATAGCAATCGCTGGATCGGTAGAAATGGACCGATACACTGGCCTGCAAGATCTCCTGATTTAACTATTATGGATTTCTTTGTATGGGGACGGATGAAGGACCTTGTCTACACAACGGAAGTAGTAACGTTGCAGGATCTAAACACCAGAATCGATGCGGCAGCAACAGAAGTAAGGCAGCAGTTGAGGAGTATGAACACAAAGAGAACACTGGCAAAACGAGCTTTAGCGTGCATTCAAAATAAAGGTGGCCATTTTGAACAGTTGTTGTAATTAAGGAAATTTGAAATAAACTATAAAAACCATTCTTAAGTTCTTTTAGTTCAAGCGGAGAGTGTTGATCAACCTATTCTTGCTTTTTTGACAAAAGTGCTACATTATTGGAATGATAATTTCTTCTAAACTATAAAACTTATGCAATGCAAGTGTATGCATCTTTTGTAGGCAATAATATGGCACATAAGAAAACAACATTAAAATGACATTTTCATAATGGGTTTTTTAGAGAAAAACTACATTGATCCTAGAATTTTGAGGGTCAAAGTGTCAAAAATTTGTGTTCTGAAGCAAATATCTCAGAATTGGATACAGTTACAATGCGGACTATTACAGCAAATGAAAGGTAATTTGATTCCCTAAAAAACAAGCTATAACACTTTGAATTGTGATTATTAGTTTTCAAGATATAGCGTTTTGAGTGAGTGAGGGTACAGGTCCGAAGGACTTTTCTTGATCACCCTGTATCTCCGTGGATATTGAAAATTTACCATCTCCGTAGAACAATTTTTTGCTCAAAATATATCCAGGAATAACCCCTTACAAGGTTATGCACGGAGTACCAAACACCCTGTATATAATCAATATGAAGACTTTGATTCAGTAATATGAGAAAAAAGTTTGAAAAACTATATTTTAAAAAACTGAAAGCAGTAATAAAGCTGTATAAAGCAGTACACCTCAGTACAGAAGCAGTATTAAAGCTGTACAAAGCAGTATTAAAGCTGTACAAAGCAGTACAAAGCAGTATTAAAGCAGTATTAAAGCAGTACAGAAGCAGTATTAAAGCTGTATAAAGCAGTATTAAAGCTGTACAAAGCAGTATTAAAGCAGTACAGAAGCAGTATTAAAGCTGTATAAAGCAGTATTAAAGCTGAACAGAGCAGTATTAAAGCTGTACAAAGAAGTACAGAAGCAGTATTAAAGCTGTACAGAGCAGTACAGAAGCAGTTTCAAACCTATATAAAACCAGTTCAGAGAATTCTTCAAAGTGTACGATATCTGTTAATCTATTGTTGTGTAAGAAGGAAAATGCAGAAGTAGACCGATAAAGATATTCTTAGACAAGTTATAAAGTCTACTAACTCGATACGTAAAAAATATAAGCAATTAAAAATCGGTAGAGTTAATGCTGAAACTCTCTGAAAACTGTTTCAATGTTAAAGAAAATAGCTATTCTATATAATATAACCGATACATATCGTAATTTTCTTATGTTTATTTATTTAAAAAAATATCTTGATAATAAATATGCTTAAAACCATTATTCAGTTTGTTTTTTTCTTGAAATATGCATATTAACCAGAATTTGGTATACAAGTATAACAACACACAAGACTCTTTTATTTCTTAACTTATAGTAAAATTTAATAAGTTAAGTTGGTATCATATGGTTACGAGTTGGTAGCAGGTGGTTGTATGGTTGTTTGTATTTTCTAGTGTTGTTGTTGTATTTGATATGGTTGGATATATTTATTTTTCATACTGGGCAAAAGACGGGTGTTGACTTACAATGAACTAAAAAACAAAAAAAAATCCTGAAAAACAGTACTGGAAAAAAGTGAACGAGAGCTTAAACCTATTAGAAAGCCGTTGAAAGAAATCAAATGATTTCCGTATTATTATTATTTCTTATCAGTTTACAATTTGTTTGTCAATTGTTTTAGTTCTGTAATAAGAAGGTTCTTCTGTTCTCCGTTAAAATTAGCTGTATTGGTTGAAAATTCGTTTATTACGTCTAAAATTTCTTTTATGTCAATTATGTGGATGATAATATTTGCTTTGGTCACTATTTCTACTTTGTTAAGTTGTATTTCTATAAATCCTGTCAGTTCGTGTACGTTAAATAGCCCATTAATCGGATTTATCAGTATTAGACATAGGAACATTGACATGCGAATCTGTAAATTTATGATTTTTTTTTTTTTTTATTTTTTTATTGATTTTTTTTTTATTTTTTTTTTTATTTTTATTTTTTTTTTTTTAATTTTTTTTAATTTTTTTTTTTTATTTTTTATTTTTTTTTTTGACATTATGGCAACACCAATTGATGATGACGTCATGAAACTATAATCGATGACCTTATGGCAACCCTAATTGATGACGTCATGGAACGTCAGTACATCATCACTAACCAACATCCCATACAAAGCTTACCCCTATTGCATAACAGCGTTATATCCATGTAACCATACAAGTGCTTCATCTACCACAAATACAAGTTATTTTCATACAAATCTTAGACCTTGAACTCGTTCATCAAAAAAAATGATCATATATGTTGGCGAATTGAGGTGAAATTTTCAGACCAATCTCACTCGTAAACCAAAAATTCCATACACAAAAAATGTAAACAACCTATCATATGAATACTCTAAACCATACACAATTCAAACAATTATTCCTAATCGATGATGACGTCATAAAATAATATCACGTTATTAATAACAATAACAATCTCCATACACACAATCTATCAATTTTCATCATATGTATATGACACCTAATTCATAAAACTAAACAAGCTGATCACAACCTATTTCACAATATAAACAACGAAAGCATTCTTAAAGTCCACAGTCCTATCAATGTAAATATCAATTTCATCATATATGAATCATAATTCGTACAACTCTTATCAATCTTGGCATTTCAAAAAAAAAGTCAGTTAGGGATACTGCTACTGCCATCTCTGAAGAAACAGCGAAAGCTCAATCTGACAGTTCAATTCACCACGAAAGCTCAATCTGACAGTTCAATTCACCACGAAAGCTCAATTTGACAGTTCACTTCCCCTCAAAAGCTCAATCTGACAGTTCACTTCCGCTCCAGAAACGCCATATACCCACTACTCCGAACGTAGTATGCGAAATGTTTCATGATGTTTGTAGCTTTCATAATTTTCGAGGAAATTGAGCAATTTTTGTCTGAATTTATGGCATTTGTATGGGAAGTGGCAGAGAAAGTGCAAGGTCTTGGATGATTTTGAATCTGCTTATCAACATCCTAATCGCATTGCTTTATTAACATTTTAAAGTTGATAGCTCTCATATGTTCGAACGAGAAATACTTTTGTTGAATTTCCAATACAAAAATTTGTATGGGAGGTGGTAGAAGGAGTGAAACGAAGTTCATATTTGTTTAGCATTCATTGCAATTAAGGGACAAATTCAAAATTTTAAGTTTGTACTTTTTCTAGTTTCAATTATAATCGATTAAATGCATTTACTAAAATTGTGCATTTATATGGGAGGGGGTAGAAGGAGTATTCGAATCAAAACCAAATCTTTCGACATAAATGATATTTATAATAATATACTTTTCTCAAAATTTAAAGTTGAAAGCTTTGACGGTTTTGAAGAAAAATAATTTAATTGTATTTTCGAAATTTCGAGAAATTTGTATGGGAGGGGATAGGAAGAGTGAGTTGGTAGTTTTTTCAATGTTGATTGCAATTACAACAAAATTAGTTATGGCAAAAATTGGTTATTTTAGCTTTGTTAGTTGCAATGAACACCGAATAAATGCATTTGTGAAAATTGTCCATTTGTATGGGAGAGAGTAGAAGGAGTGAAGGGATCTGATTAATATTTTTTGACGTTAATGATATTTACATCATTATACCATGACCTACCATGAAACGGTTTCGGACAAAATTCAATTTATTTGAATTTCGAAATTTTTATGGGAGGGGGTAGAAGGAGTGGGGGATGTAGTCCATTCCCGATCTTAAAGTTACTTTTTTGCTAAAAATTACATATGACGAATTTCTGCACGATAGGTCAAAGCTTTCGAGAGTTATGTTGTAAACAGACGGACAGACGGACAGACGGTCACTCGGAGTCGAGGGTTTTGAGTGGCATCAAATATTTCTGTACCCTTGGAACTCTGTGCGAGCATTATTTCTTAGCGTTAAAAACATTAAGGCAAACACAATATACTCTATTTTTTCATCAAGAATATAAACACTTTAACTTCTCTTTCTTCTACATAAATACAAAATGTCGAAGATATTACGTTAATGAAGTCATCGAAAAATTTTCATTGAAAATTTCAAAGTTTAATTAAACACTTTAAGATTTATTACAGTTACTATAACGACGACGCTACTTTATCCGTATTGTCCCTTTCATTTTCTGTTGAATCCTTTCGATTATTGTATGGATTTTTGTGTTTTGAGCAAGAAATACAAAAAACCCGAAAAAATCGTGAAACCTTTTCGAACCTTTTATTCACTACAGTTCACCCTTATTGTTAAATAGCCCCAAGTAAATATAACAAGAAGGAATTGAACCGATGGATGAGTATTAACTTTATCATGGCATGAAAGATACCGTTTCGGTCTAAGATCAATATTTGAGAATCCTACACACGAAAAAAAAAATCCTATTGAAGGGTATCGTGTTGACAAATTTTTGTCTAATATCAATATTTACTAAAACCAAGATATCTAGCAACCATCCTTAAGAACTGTGAAAAATTTGTCTATATTGGAGTGGGAAGAAGGGAGCCGGGGTTTATATATAACCGAATGTTTCTTGTTATACTCAAGGACGATTCTGACTATGCAAGACCCTTGAAGATATGAAATGATTTTGAAATATAGACCGGATAAGGACGAATGAGCGATGATGACGATGATAATGGTCTGGGCAATGAATGGTGGGTGAGTTCTTTGAAAAGGTCAGATTTTATTATCCATGTACATATTTGAAAATAATATTCAAAAGATTTTGTTTATATTTGAAATTTAGTTGTAATAGAGGACGAACATTTTCAAGGAATTTTTTTTATTGAATAATGGAAAATGAAATCTATTTGGAATGTAAATAATAATAATAATTATTTGCCAAGTGCACATTCACACATTAAGCATTGCAATTTTTTTATAAAATTTTTATACTCTAGATAAAATCTAAGATAGTTTTCAGTTTGCTTTAATAATTGTAACGCTGATATATTAAACTCGCGCCCATTTCCCATTTCACTTTTATCAAAACTCAAATATTAGGTTCGTGACGGAGCCATATTATCGCACTGCTTCTGGCAGCTCCCAAAAAATATAATGAAATTTCGAAATTTAATAAAATTCATTATTCTTCGAAACCTACCAACCTAACTTCCAGCACCTATTTAACTGAGAATATCTTGTCCGTGGTCGATCGTCGAGCTCTAAATCCGCCTTGGTATTCACCAATTACTTTGTCAGCATAGGGCTAAGTTCTTTTTTCCAGAATTTTCGTCAAGATCTTATAAGACGTAGACAACAGAGATATTCATCGGTAGCTTTCGCAGTAGAGTTTGTCACCTTTTTTATAAATTGGGCATATAATGCTCTTGCGCCAATCTTCAGGAAGTGTTTACTGCGACCATATGTCCGTGACTAATCTACATATATAGGAGTTGCGCTATGCAGGTGTCGCCGGCTATCAGAAGCTCAACTGGAATTTGATCAGTGCCCGGCGCTTTGTTGTTTGGGTGGTTCACACTAAGTACTGTTTTTACTTCTTCGAGTGTGGGGGACTCAAAGCGGATCCTTCATCAGCTGTTGCATCAGTTATATAAGGTGTTCCAAGTATTGCATTCATCTTAATTTTATATATTCCTCTTTACTTAGAATGTTCCCTTCTGAATGATGGTCGTTTTCGATTGGTATCCCCCTTTCATTCTTATAACAAGAGAATACGTTTGTGTATTATAATTTCAAATGTTCGTCAATGTTTTTAATTTCGTCATTATTGTACTCCAGTTTTTTTTTGTTGTGTGAAGGGGTAACAACCCATCCAGAATAAATAATGAAAAAAATGTTAAGGAACCTGAAGGTCAGCAGGCCAAGACCCGATTTGGGCTGTAGTGCCATTGTAGAAATAAAACCTAATTATGCGGCTCTCTAGATGAGAGAAATATTTTTCTAATTCTATGAAATTTTCAATGAGGAATGGTGTAATAGAAGTGGTGACGGATTGAGTTTTTTCACATCATGCTAGATCTGCTGTCAAAATGTTTTAAACAAAATTTTAAGCTTTAGAAATTTAATAGATACTGAGAAAATTAGTGTATTGAGTTTGGTGAGATAGTGCAGTTTGTATGGGAGGTGGGAGAAGTAGTGGGGAGCTCTTAATTTTTTTTTAAATGGAGATATGTCAAATTGCATACCAACGCCATCCAAACTTTTTTAGAAAATCGACTTTTCACAAAGTTGTGTAATTGCGTTATATTGTATGGGAGAGGATAGAAGTACAGATAATCGTCAAATTTGCTTCAGTCTTACAAATATTTTTAAGTAAATGTTTTTTAAACAATTTAAGCTCGATAAATTTTGTACGTACTGAGTAAATTTCTTAGCTTTCCGTTTTTAACATAAAAGTACAGTTTATATGGGAGGTTGTGGAAGGAGTAGGTAGCTCGAATAATTTTTATATTGTACATTAAAATCGTTATAAAAATCATATTTTCCAAATTTCAGATCTATAGCTTTCACACTTTTCGAATTTAAATTGCGAAATTTCGTGATTTTTAATGGGAGAGGGTGGAAGGGAGCGATTTGACTCTTTCATGAACTTGACTCCACTTTTTTTCTCAAAAACCATGTTTAAAAAATTTGAACTTTCTAGGTCAACGCGTTCTCAAGCTAGAGAGCGAACAGGCAGGTATATGGATATCCTATTTTTGAGCGATGGATCAAACTTCTATCCATTCCGTTGTTTCTCTGAGCCTTATTTGTTGGCGTTAAAAACTTTCTTTTTCTACTGATACAATGGCACTACAACCCAAATCGGTCCTTGGCCTCCTGACCTTCAGGTTCTTTGACATTTTTCAATATTTATTGTGGAATGGTTGTTGCACAACCCTCTATCTTCGAATTTTTCATTTTCGTAGATTGAGATGACTAAGGTATACCCAAGTAGGCAGTGTGCTGAAATTATATGTCGACCAGGACTTGAACTGACGACCTTCGCATTGTAGACTACACGCTAGCTGTTACAAACTTTATAGCAAATTTACAATTTTCTCGGATTTCATCTAGAGCATAAGAATAAAGCTCATACAGCGTGGTTAATGCTGGAAACCGAGCGAGTACACCATTTCTATTTCGAACCACAACCTGATATACTTCTTCCACCGCCTTCAATCTACAAATTCTACCCATCAAACACTTGCAACATGTGTCTTTGCTTTGGAACAAATAATAAATTTTCAGGTTAACTAGGTCTTAAATTGAGATTCGAGCAAACATTTATGTGTGTTAATTTCTTAAAAAACTACTGAATTTGTATAGGATGCGGTAAAAGAAGACACTCAGTAATTTTCTAGCGCAATTACAAAATTTTTTTTAGAGATTTTTATTTCTACTTAAAAGCTGCTAAGAAAATTCGTATACCATAATAGAACTAACTAGCTTATATAACCAAAAGAAACTAAGTCGGTTATTTCTCTTCGATTTATTTTCACTCATTTCATATTCCTCTCATGTTTTCTTCTACCAAAAACTAGTTAGCAAACTATCTTCAACACTTTATATTTAAACTTGGGTTTTTCCTCTTAATATTTAAGCACTTGTGTACCATCTAACTTCGGAAGTTGTCTACAGTTAATACTCTCAGATACTTAATTTAGTTAAATATTCACGTGTTCCATTAAGTATGGAGAAAACTTTGCCCCTTTTCTATCAGCTAAGCTGTTAATTCAAAGACTCTTTGGTTGTTTATTATGGAAAAACTCCTTAATTTCACACCACACCTATTTTATGTCGTTTTGGGGTATGGGGACATGGTAGGCACTGACGACAGAGATACTTTACTTGCGGACTTAGGATTTGCATTAAAATGCATCCGGCATATTAAGTTATGTGGTTCTTAGTCCTTTCCTGAAACGATGATCCCAGCATGAAATTCAGTCATCCATGACGTAGGCAATCGATTATAACTAACATGAATAAGTAGCTAAAGCATTGTTTTAATATTTGGTAATGGTTGTATGAATGATTGTAGTTCACTTTGCGTTGTATCTGTTTGTTTTTTTTCGATTCAAAAGGCAGTTCTAGATTGTGAATGGACCGAAACTCCTTCAACCTTTCTCTTGCCGTTCAAAAAGATACGATTTAACAAGTTTTTAATATGTCGATTTTGCTTGAAAGTACAAAAGTTACTGATCTGAAATTTAATTTGTATTATTTCTAAATTGATTTCCTTTCCTTAAAAAAAAATCGTTGAAATCTTCCTTCTATCATCTTTCATACAAAAGTCACGCCTTACGTAATACGTGTTAAGCCAATTTTCAAGGTAATTTTGCTAGATAATTATATAAACCGGGCTACTGATATCGCAGGAAAATCATCAGTTGCAACTGGAGAGTCCCATGATTGGAGTTTACTAGAAATCGTAGTTCTGTTATGCTCTTATCTACTTCTTCTACATACAATGGCGCTACAGCCCAAATCGGACCTTGGCCTCCTGATATTCAGGTTCCTTAACATTTTTTATTACTTATTGTGGAAGGGTTGTTAGCCCTTCGCACAACCCTCTTTCTATGAATTTTTCATTTTCTTAGATTGAACTGACCAAGGTATATCCAAGCAGGCAATGTGCCGGAATTGTATATTGCGCCGACCGGGATTTGAACTCACGACCTTCGCATTACAAGACCAACACACTACCTACTAGGCTATACCCTAGCTATGCTTATGCTCTTATAGTTATTTTCAATACTTTATACTCTAGATGAAATCTGAGAGTATATTGTCTTTGCCTTACCATTTGCAACGCAAAGAAATAATGTTCGCACAGCGCCAAGGGTACAGAGATATTTGTTGTCGCTCAAAAACCTCGATTCCGAGTGACCGTCTGTCTACTACATAGCTTTCGAGCGCTTTGAGCTATCGTGCTGGAATTTGTTGAGTGTCATTTTTAATGAAAAAGTAACTGTAAGCTTGTGAATGGGCTATATCCCTCCACTCCTTCTACCCCTCCCACACAAATTTCATGAAATTTCGAAATTCTAAGAAATACATTTTTCCTCGAAAATGTTATTGACTTGAAATTTGGGCTAAAGTATCATCATATAAATATCATTAACATTACAAAATATTGATGTGATCCCCTCACTCCTCTTACCCCCTCCGATACAAATGTACAATTTTGGAAAATTAATTTTTTTGATTTTCATTGAAACCAGTAAAGCTTAGATGAAATCTGAGAGTATTATAAGTTTGCCACAAAGTGTGTAACGTCAAGAAATAAGGTTCGGACAAAAAAAATGAATGATACAAAAGTTCATATAATCACTCAAAAATCTCAAAACCGGATGTCCGTCCGTCTGTCCGTCCGTCCGTCTGTCCGTCCGTCCATTCGTCCGTATGTCCGTCCGTGTCCTCTCTAACTTGAGAACGCGTTGATCTAGAAAATTTAAATTTTGTACACGTCGTTTTTGATAAAAAGGACAAGTTCGTGAACGGACCAAACCGCTCTACCCCTTCTACCCCCTCCCATACAAAATGCCACAATTGTGCAATTTGACAACAAACGGATTAGCACGAAAAGTATAGTATATAGTATCTTGGTCTCAAATTTGGAATATATTACTTATATGATAATATCAATCTATCGTATAAAAATTATGCGTGTCCTCTCCCTCATTTCACCACCTCCCATACGAACTGAACTTTTCCATGAAATACTCTAAACCAATTTACTCAGTGCGTATAAAATTTAGCGAGCTGAAATTGTGGACTAAATATTAATTTGGAATTATTAAAAAGACCAAAAAAAAAATCAGAAACTTAGTTTCACCCCTTCTACCCCCTCCC
Source organism: Chorisops tibialis (assembly GCA_963669355.1). Lineage (NCBI taxonomy): Eukaryota > Metazoa > Arthropoda > Insecta > Diptera > Stratiomyidae > Chorisops > Chorisops tibialis. The sequence goes on along the minus strand of OY770263.1, from coordinate 159,620,360 downwards.
ATACAAATGACACAATTTCGCAATTCGACATTAAACGGATTTTTTCAAAAAGCATGAAAGCTATTGATCTGAAATTTGTAGTATATTACTTTTATAATAATTTCAACCTTCTCTATAAAAATTAGTTGAGTTCTCCCCTTCCATCCACCACCTCCCACACAAACTGCACTTTTTTTTTAAATACTCTAAATAAATTTACTCAGTACGTATGAAATTTATCGAGCTGAAATTATGCATTAAATAATTATTTAGAATTATTAGTAAGACAAAAAAAATTCAGCCGGTTAGCTTCACTCCTTCTACCCCCTTCCATACAATTTGACACAATACAACAACTTTACAAAAAGTCGATTTTCCTGGAAAATATGAATGCTACTGATCTGCAATTTGTAATATGTCAATTAAATGATGTTTACAGTCATTTCTAAAAACGTCATTAATAAATTCACACTCCTTCTACCACCTCCCATACAAACTTCACAATTTCACTAAATCCAATACACTAATTTTCTCAGTACCTATTAAATTTTTGAATCCTAAATTTTGTGTAAAACATTTTGATAGCAACCTTAGCGTGATGTGAAAAAATGTTAGTTCAATGTCGTCACCCCCTCTACCACTTCCCCTACAAAAATTCTTAAAATAAAAAAAAATCTCTTTCATCTAGAGTATCGCACGATTGGGCTTTACGCCCAGTCGTAGTTCTGTTATGTTTTTGTTTTACCCCATCCCATACAAATATCACGAAATTTTGAAATGTCAATTAAAATAATTTTCGTTGAAACTGCCAAAACAATCAACTTGACGATTTGTGGAAAGTATAATAATAGGATTTTCATTGACGACGAAAAGTTCTAAATTGATCCATATGCTTCCTCTACTCCCTCTCATACGAACGCATAAATTTGGTCAATGCATTATATGGATATCCATTAAAGCTACAATAAGTTCAAACTCAAAATTTTGCCAGAATTTGTTCCTTAATAATTGTAATAAACGAAAGAAAAAACATAAAAAAATTATGATTGGGCGTAAAGCCCAATCATATGATACTCTAGATGAAATGATAAAGAGTTCAATGTACCGGAAAATATGCCACCTCCAGTTCTTTTAAATAATTAATAGTGACTTTTGTATGGGAGGTGGTAGAAGCAGAGGAGGAAGGTTTGTAATTTTTGGATATGAAACCTAATGTGGTATGCAAAATATTTCGTGCTGAATTTAACGTTTGTAGCTTTCATTATTTTCAATTGGACACAGTTTTCCAGAAATTGAGGCATTTGTATGGGAGGTGGCAGAGGAAGTGGAGCTTTTAATATGATTTTGAAACCGCTTATCATCATCCTTATCACCACGCTTTGATTCAATTTCAAATTCGATAGCTCTCATATACTTGAAGGAGAAATGCTTTCTTGAATTTATAATACAGATATTTGTATGGGAGGGGGTAGAAGGAGTGAAGAGGAGCTGATAATTTTTTTTAGCATTTATTGAAATTATTAAAAAACAAATTCTGGCAAAATTTTAAGTTTATAATTTTTCTAGTTTTAATGGTAATCGATATAATGCACTTAACAAAAATTATACATTTGTATGGGAGGGGGTAGAAGGAGTGTATGGATCAAAACACATTTTTTTCTCGTTATTGATATTTATATTTTTATACTTTACGCAAAATATCAAGTTGATAGCTTTAACAATTTCGAAGAAAAATAATTTAATTTAAATTTCAAAATTTCGTGATATTTGTATGTGAGGGGGTAGAAGGAGTAATGTGAAGTAGATAATTTTTTCAATTCTGATTGAAATTATAATAAAATTAATTTTGGCGAAAATTCGTTTTTATAACTTTGCTAGTTTCAATGAAAATCGAAAAACTGCATTTTTCAAAATTATGCATTTGTATGGGAGGGGGTAGAAGGAGTAAAGAGGAGCTGATAATTTTTTTTAGCATTTATTGCAATTATTAAAAAACAAATTCTGGCAAAATTTTAAGTTTATAATTTTTCAAGTTTCAATGGAAATCGATATAATGCACTTAACAAAAATTATACATTTGTATGGGAGGGGATAGAAAGAGTGTACGGATCAAAACACATTTTTTTCTCGTTATTGATATTTCTATTGTTATACTTTATGCAAAATATCAAGTTGATAGCTTCAACAGTTTCGAAGAAAAATAATTTAATTTAAATTTTAAAATTTCGTGAAATTTGTATGGGAGGGGTTAGAAGGAGTAAGGTGAAGTTGATAATTTTTTCAATTCTGATTGAAATTAAAATAAAATTAATTTTGGCAAAAATTCGTTTTTGTAACTTTGCTATTTTCAATGAAAATCGAAAAACTGCATTTTTCAAAATTATGCATTTGTATGGGAGGGGGTAGAAGGAGCGACGGGATCAGAGCAATATTCAGTCATATTAATGACACTTACATAATAATACTTTGACCCAAATTTCAAATCGATAGCTTAAAAAGTTTCAAAGAAAAATCAATTTCTGAAAATTTCGGAATTTCGTGAAATTTGTATGGGAGGGGGTAGAAGGAGTGGGGGGATGTGGCCCGTTCACGAACTTAAAGTTTCTTTTTTGCTAAAAATGACACACAACAAATTTCAGCACGATAGCTCAAAGCGTTCGAGAGTTATTCTGTAGACAGACGGACAGACGGACAGACAGACAGACGGACAGACAGCAACTCGGAATCGAAGTTTTTGAGCGACAACAAATATTTCTGTACCCTTGGCGGCTCTGTGTGAGCATTATTTCTTAGCGTTACAAACGGTAAGGCAAACACAATATACTCTCAGATTTCATCTAGAGTATAAAAATTATCAGCTTTACTTCACTCCTTCTACTCCGTCCCATACAAATATCTATATTACAAATTCAAGAAAAGCATTTCTCGTTCGAACATATGAAAGTTATCGACTTTAAAATTGAAACAAAGCATGCCACGTTCGGTGTAATTTACAAAAATTACAAAGCTCTCCTCTTTGCTTCTACCACATAGAGAATTTGAGATGACACATATCCCGGTACATTAAACTCTTCTCATTTCATCTAGATTATCATATGATTGGACTTTGTTCCAATACTTTACTTATTTCTAAGCCCGCTCAATGAACTAATTTTTAATCTCAGCAGCGAGATTTAACAAAAGTCGAACGCCATCTCACTGTCATATAAAAAACTGATTTGGACTGTGATGTAGAAAAATACAACGTACTGAGACTATGCATAGAGTAATTAGTAATTAGTATCACTTTCCAAATGCAATTGTTAAATGTGCGAATTAATCAACTATATAATTGATCATTACAACTGCAAAGATGTTATGCGTCAGTTTCCTGCTGGGATGTTATAAAAAGTGATATAAAAAATGAGAGAGATTTTCGTGCCTACTAGTATGTCAGCTCAATTTTTTTTAATTTAAAAGCATGCTGCTTACGCAAGTATATTCCTTAAACACTTTGGTGAATGCTAATTACGTGATTATAGTACGAAAAATATATACATAAATTAGAATGCAATTTTGAAAGCTTTGAATTTTTTTCTTTTCCATAAAAAGTTATGATTCACATTTGGAAGGAAAAATCTGGCTTTTGCAGTTTCCACAAAATACTACCTAGAATATTGTGATTCAGAAGCGTAAATGGTAGTGGATCGGCGACAATTTGAAGAAGTCAAAGCGAATCGTCGATAAGCAACAAACCCACAAAGGGAGGCAACGGAGACGAGCAGATTATAAGTATGCGAAAAGGACAGACTGATCGTTAAAACTAAAATATAAACTGCAGGATTTCGTTTTTATAAGAGGATATTTGCTGCGCCTTAACCTGATGAAGGTTGTTTTCTCGCTTCTACCTCAAATAAGCCATTTAGTAACCTCCAAATCTTTTAAAAGTAGAACTGGATATTTTTTACAAATTATAAGCCATTTATAACTAAGCACTTACCTATCAATTTCACGTCATTTCGAGATAGAAATTTTGCTATTAGATTGACATTATCGAAACATTTATACATGTATAGCACTTGTCAGCAACAGATAAATCGAAACAAATGATTACAAGCTTTACTACACAAAACTTACATACAAACGATGTCGTCAAATCGAGCGAATCAATGCATTTATTGCGAAAAGTTTGTAATAAAAAATTTACATGTGAATAATACACATGTGGAGTGACGGAACGTGGAATTTTGTCAGGTCACCCCACAACACTGACATCATGTCAATCGCGATTTACGAGTATCAATAAAATATTATTGATAGGGATAAATTCCATTTTGTAGACTTCGCAAAGTAAAATGGCACAACTTATCGGTCCGTTATGCTATTATGTATTTATTATTTAAGTTTTGGTCTATTAAAGAGATATTCTACAATCATGTCTAACCTGGTGGTTAGTGCTGACAAGAAAAGTGATTGTTTGAAAGTTAACTATGCGCCACTGTAATTTATGGTATTCGTTTAGTGCTATGTAGGAAATTTAATCAAATCTACTACTTTTGGTCTGCAATTTCAGTGACATGCCATATAATAGGGTGCCATGAATAGGGTTCATGTCGACACTTACTTACAAGTTGAATACGGTATTTCTGATAATAATACTAGATAGATTGATGGCTACTTTATACAAAATCTTGTGAAGATTATTTTTAATGCGATGGGTGCGTTACAGTTTTGTCGAAGTTCACCTCAACAATAAATTTAAAACAAATTAAGGAAACTAATTAGTTAGCTGGTAGGCTGTATGTATGTAGTGTGTAGAAGAATTGGGGGATTTTGATAAATGTTTGATTGATTGTTTGAATTACGTTCAAAATTCTCTAAATAGAATATTACTTTTATAGATTAAGTAAATTCTACAAAATTCGGTGCACTATATATTCGTGAAACCATGCAATTGTATAACAGTAACAAGATTTGGGGCATCATACAATTTGTGATGCGTTTTCATTCGTTTCTCTTGAAGGAAGTTCGTAGCTTCTAAATTGCTGGTTATTAGCTGGTTTATTAAAATTTGTGCAAATTACACTTTAGTATAGGATGGGGTAGAAAGAGTCAAGAGATCGCCAAACTTTTGATGGAATTTCAGGCACCACAATCCAGGGCTTTTGGAGTAATATCGTGTGATAGAAATACTACATTAGAAACACTTTATAATAATCAAAACCACATTTTGAGGAGATTCCCTTCTTTTAGTAAGCTTGATGCGGTAGTAACCAGCCTATGAGGTATTTATACACCAATGTGACCAGCAAGAAATGTATGATTAGCGTTTTCTCATTCCAAGTGGTTCTAAAATTCGGCTATTTAGAATACTGTCTCCATACTAAAACCCAAGAATAGAAAATATCATAACCATAAATTCATTTCCAAGTAGAAGTAAGCACAATGATATCACTAATCTGTCACTAGAGCCACATGCATTCACGATTTCTTTCAGTGTTTTCATCCGTTTCGTTTATGGATGAGTAATATTAACCATAAACGGATTAAGTCACCACAATATTTTGTATCTCATCTTGCAGCTGGGAGACCTACATATATCAATATTGATCTTTAAGAGAAATATCCGAAGTCAACTACTAGGATCTTCGTTGAAAAATATTTTCTTGTCACTAGTCCATTTTTTTTATTTTTTAAAACCGAGAGTATACTTTGATAGGAAAACCCATTTCCTGTCATGAATGGTTCCTGAAATTGCATTTCACATAAAAACACATACATACATACATACAATGGGAAATTCTTTTTCACCTTCTTCTTCGAATTGATAGACGGGAATTCGATACAAAAACAGGAGAAACTGCATTTTTTAAACTAATGAAATCAGGGTGAAAGTTTGTGAAGCAGAGAAAATAAAGAACTAGGTTTGAAATTTTCGAAGAATAGTGTGGACATGAACGATTTTAGCAAATATCTAACAAAAATTGCTATGAGGATAATGTTCACACTTGAATTAAAGCATTGTATTTTTAACAAAACAGAAGAATTTCTTAGTAACTTTATCGAGAGGCTAGATTCGATGGCGATACAAATGGAAATCTAAAAATCGACGTACATACATATAGAGAGGGATTTAGAATAATAATAATTTCATTTTGTATCCACTGCAGTGCTCGAAATAAAACATTGTAAGAACTAACTAAAAAAATTAGATGATAAGTTTTTAAATGGTTGCTTGAATCACGACTGCCTGTATAGAATCTTAGTTTTATAAACAGAGTTGCTTAGAACTCCAATGGAGCATTCTGTATGCGCGGAACCAGACATTTGTCGTTGAATTTTTGTCAGATTGTTGAACTATATGACCTATAGCTTTAGTAAAGTTTTAAATTTTGGGGGAATGTAGTGAGAAAAAAAGTAGAAAATTTTGAGTAATTTTTTTAGGGCTGTGATAAAATATACAAAGTTCAATTTTTTCAAGTGCATTCGTCCATTTGGCATACCCAAACACAGAATAATAATTTGAACCATAACTGTTATCCACCGAAAGGTGTTTCATATGAACAAAAAATACAAAAACTCAAAATTTTTGATTAAAGTTTTAAGCTAAAATCTTCAGAATTCAGGAAATTCATTTAACAAAAGTGCTTAAAAGTTTAAAATATTAACTGGTCGAATATCTTCAAGATTTATACCCTCTCCCATACAAAAGGATTTTTTCGAACAATTTTAAGAAATCACTTATTACCTAACCATTAAAAGCTATCAACTAGAAATTTTCCACAAACACCTTTTAAGTGATTTCAAATAAAGTAGCATTAAAAGTTTTAAAATTCCCCTTGCACTTCTACCCCTCCCATACAAAATGATGATCAATGACCAATTTCAGTAAATATGGTAAATAACCAACAAATTAAAAGCTACGAACTTGAAATTTTGTATACTCAGAAAAAAAAAATTTCGAAACAAAGTATTTCATATGTAAAATTGAGAAAAAACGTCTATAGAATTTAGCCAAAATAACTACCATATCATTAATAAATTGCTAAATATTTCATTTTGAAATTTTTCGGAGTCTTAAAATTAAATAATAATCAAGTTATTGTGAATGGACAAAGATTTAAAACTACAGTCCTGCAACTTCATTGGGAAATGATAACCATTTACATGTAAATATTTAAACTTTTAATAATAAAATGATATGCAATTTATATTAAAAATGTACGCTTTTCAAATAAAATATTCCAATAATTATTTTGAAATCAGCCCATATTTGAATCAAAATTGAAACGCTTCTTTTAAATAAGAAATATTTATACTCTAGATGAAATCTGAGAGTATTATAAGTTTGCTCTAAGGTTTGTAACGCTAAGAAATAAGGCTTGGAGAAAAAAATGAATGATACAGAAGTTAATATTATCACTCAAAAATCTCAAAACCTCATGTCCGTCTGTCCGTACGTCCGTCTGTCCGTCTGTCCGTCCGTCTGTTCGCTCTCTAGCTTGAGAACGCGTTTAGTTAGATAGTTCAAATTTAAATTTTAAAATATATCTTATATCAGTAAAAACATTACAATATGCCATACCATTATTCGAAAAAAATATCAATACTTTCACAGTCACTAGAAAAAAAGTTGAGTTTGAGAACTGGAAACATTTGCTAAGTGTATAGAAAAATGAAAGAACTTTATGGTTGAATTATGTTTTTATTATGAAAATTGACGAATTTGTGTTCAAATTTTACATGTTATGGATACGTATTTATTAGCGTTTTAAAACAAAATTCTATTATTTTTTATTTTTTTATTATTTTGTTGTATTCATTTTCACTGTACTATAAAATATAATATAGGAAATAAAAATAACTTTATAATGTGTATATGTGGTATACATGTTATGAAAATATTTATGTAAGTATATATTTTAAGTAAGATAAATAATGATCATAAAATTTTTGAACACTCCATTAAATACAAATCAGAAAGCAAACATTGAATTCGTTTATGGAATCAACTTAATAATTATGAAAAAGTTTTCTTGCTCTAAACCTTTGTTATGATTATCAGAGAAAAAGAGTATTTACTTCACTTAGCAATAGCAATTACTGAAGCAATAGGCATTGTTATAAATTGTCTTATATTAGACTGTGTCTGAAATATCCTTTCTAGTGAATTTTTTTTGACTATGCAGTTTAAGAGTATAGGAAAGCATGGACATTTCTAAACTACTCAAATTGTTATTTGCGGTAAAAATTTTTAAATTATCAGTTTTTTTAGAAGACATACCGGGGCAATTGAAATGATTTGTGCGAAACTCATTAACGCCAGATATAATTTCATTTGATAAGTTTGAATGTTACCTTAATTACCTTTGGTTGAACTGTAATTTTTTTCAATGCATATTCCAATCTAATTTTTTCGATGGAAGGATAGATATCATTGATGGTTTTTACATAAATAACGAAATCATCCTGTGCATGACAGATTGTTGGTTTATGATGTTGGCTGATTCGGCTAAATTGAAGATCAGAATGGAGTAATATCGCAATAAGATAGTCCTTGGAATCTAAAAAATAGTATTGGAAGTTATATCTCAATCAATTTTGAATTTAGTTCACATCCTACTTTTATTTATATTTTGTTCTTTACATTGAGTCAAATATTGAGCGAATATCTGCAATGCGGAAACTGGCAGTTAATTTCCAATACTATAATATTTTCTATATTAATCTCGGTTCATTACTATTTTGCAATCACACTATGTAATTATTAATTTCTTCTGAAAATAGAAATTGTTTTAAAAATGTTTTCGTTTTCATTTTATTTCATAAGAACCTGGAGTAGTTGACAATTCTTTATTGTTCGATATTGGTTGTGGCTGATTTTCCTTACAGAAGCCTTTTGTCCTAAATTTCAGATCAATGAAAATAAAAATCATTTGAATGTTCCGGCTCTGAGAAGCCTTTACTATATCCAGGGGGCAGTAAGGATGGGAGGAGAATTTTATATGCAACTGAAAAAAAGGCGGAAGTGGTAGAATTCCAATTGGGATTTGAAACTGCACTTACCTCAGGCAATTCGTCTCCTTTTTCACTCCTATCCAAAAAAAAATTCTCGGTTCCAACAGGGTGCTGTTGCGAGAACGGACTGGCGAAGGCCATTTTTTTGCTATTTGCCACAAACTCCATGTTCACACAGCGGAGCACCTCCCTAAACTTTTCTCGCACCGAACTGAACTGAATTTTCTTACTTTGTTACCGCGCGCGCCGCGTTAATCAACAAAAAACCGAAACGTTCGGGACTTTTTTCCAGTAGTTTTTCGTCTTCAATTCGAACCGTTTTCTTCTGCTTCGAATTTTTCCTTTTTCCTAGCGCTCAACACTTCGAAAAGAAAAAAAAATTTGACGCACGTCCGAGGTCGTGTCACAACTTGCAATGGCGGCCGACCGAGTGAGTAACCGATCGCATTTGCAGCGAATGAAACGAATAAGAAATACTTACTAACGCTATGATTACACACATATGTACAACATCAGATGTAACGACGGAATACCGGCAATGCATGTAGAAATGAAATAGCACTCAATTTAACATTACAATACCAATATTTAAAAATCTAATAATGTTTACGATTTAGAAATGAAATTCGCTTTTTTATTTGCGTAGTGGAATTAAAATTGAAACTATATCAAAACAAAGTTTATTTATTTAAATTTAAATAATTTCAATTTAAATAAACTGCCAACAAGTTGGGCGAAACTTTATTATTCTTGGGACAAGTTGCGGATGAGTGGAAAGTCAATATGCAGGTTAGAGTGGTTAGGGAAGGCTAAGTGAAAGGGAGTTCTTGGGCAGGACTGTTAACAATATTTCATTCGTTTCTGTAAGTTTGGTTTTTATGAGGGGAGGAGTAGGGGTAATAGTAAGGGTGGGTGGATGTTAATAGCTTTTTAATTAATTGCTTGAATCACGTCAAATATTCTCTGTATAGAATGTATTTCATAGACGAAGTTGCATAGAATTTTCATAAATTTCGGTGTATTTTACATTCATGAAACCGAACATTTGTATGGGAGGGGGTAGAGAATATAGGGGAATCGTAAAATTTGATACGCAGCTTTATTTCGCGTCTCTTGTAAGGTGCTTGTATAGAATTTCAAGTTCGTAGCTTTTAGTTTGTTGGTTATTAGTTGATTTATTGAAATTCGACGAAATCATACTTTTGTATGGGAGGGGGTAGAAGCGCAAGCGCGATTTCAAAACTTTTAAAACAACTTCATTTGAATTATTTTTATAAGTTTTTATGCCAAATTTGAAATTGATAGCTTTTAAGAGTTAGCTGATAACTGATTTCTTAAAAATGCTCGAAAAAATAATTTTGTATGGGAGGGGGTAGAGGAGGTAAAGGAATCGTAAAACTTGTGATGGAATTTTCTTTTATTTTTGTTGTAAGGTGCTCGTACGAAATTTCAAGCTCGTAGCTTTTAATTTGTTGGTTATTAGTTGATTTAATGAAATTAGTCGAAATCTTACTTTTGTATGGGAGGGGGTAGAAGGTCAAGCGCGATTTTAAAACTTTTAACGCGATTTAATTTTAATTATTTTTGTTAGTTGTTGTGCAAAATTTCAAATTGATAGCTTTTAATAGTTAGGTGATAATTGATTTCTTGAAAATGGTCGAAAAAATAATTTTGTATGGGAGGGGGTAGAAGTGTTAAAGGTTTTCGACCAGTTAATATTTCGTATATTTAGGGATTTTTTTTAAATGCATTTCGCAAATTTTCAAATTTCTACCTTAAAATTTCACTAAAAAATTTTCAGTTTATGTGTTTTTTTCAATGCACATGAAACACCTTATGCACGTTAGACCGGGGGGGTCGGTTTATAACAAATATGGATCAAGTCATTATTATTTTTCTATGTGGATTAAATATAGGTATTTACATGCAAAATTTTAACTTTGTATCTTTTACCAGAGCCCTAAAAAAATCACTCAAAGTTTTCGATATTTTTGATTATTACCTCCCTCCCCTTACACCTCCCAACTTAAATTTTTTACCAAAATTAACTATTGTGTAGTTCTACAATCTGACAAATTTTTGATTTGATATCTGTACTATTTTTGGAGATATAAGGATTTGTAATTTTGAAAAGTGCGCCATTTTTGAAATGCTCTCCATTTCCCCCCACTACTATTATTTCGACATGTTATATTTTTTTTGTATTTGCCTAGTATAGCTTAAAATAAATTTTAAGTTTCAATTACATAGCTTAAGAGATAGTTGAGATATTAATTTTTAAGTGTTTTTCTTTGCACCCCCCCTGACCCTCCCCCTTACAATAATTAGCCACTTTCTAAGCTGGTTCCGATGAAACTATATGCCACCTTGCCGGTCTCTAAATATGATTTTGTTACAATAAGTAATTTCGAAGATATAATCATTTGAAAAAAAAATTCGGCCGAAAATTGGTTCTAAGCCCCCCCTTTTCGCACCCCAATGGATAAAAAAATTAAATTATTTTTAAAAGTTGTCCCACAAACCCCTCTATATTAATGTTGAGTTTTAGCTTCCTAGCTATTACCATGGTTGAGATATTTGAATTCGTATTTTTCGGTTTTAGCGCTCCCCCCGGCTCCCCCTGAACCCGTGTACCCCCGAAAATGGGTATCCGCCTGAGATCCGCAACTATCTACAATCTCCCCAAAAATGAACTTTCTATCTTGAAGGGTTTGGGAGTTAATGTGCGCTGAGCGTACACGTCGGCGTACGGCGGACGGCGGACGGCGTACAGACAGACGGATTTTTTTTTTTTGCATTTTTAGGCTAATTTAGTCATGAAACGCGAAAAAAAAAAATTTCAGGGTAGCAAACTTTTTTTTTTTTTTTGTGTCGATCACAATACTTTATTATTATAATAATAAAGTAAAACGACATTTTTGACAAATTTCAGAATGAAATCGTAAATTTTTTGAAATAAGATGGGTTTTTTTTCTGAGTGTATGAGCACCATTCAAGAAAATTTTAATAATCACACATTTTGCGATTCCCTCAACTCCTCAACCCTCACCTATAGCGTCCATATAAAATACACCCTATTTCGTAGGAATCCTAAGCAACTCCGTTTATATGAAGGTAAAACTAACATTCTATACAGACAATTTTAAATGTGATTCAAGCACTAATTTAAACATAACAGAATTATGATTGGGCTTAAAGCCCAATCATATGATACTCTAGATGAGATGGAAATGACTTTAATATATCAGAAAATATGTCATCTCAAATTCTCTCGAATACTGAGTAGAGACTTTTGCATGGGAGGTGGTGAAAGTAGAGGGGGAGTTTTGTATTTTTCGTATATGATACCGAACATGGCAAGCAAAATGTTTTTTGCTGAATTTAAAGTTTTTAGTTTTCATTATTTTTAAAGAAATTATTCATAGTTTTCCTGAAATTGGGGCATTTGTATGGGAGGTGGCAGAGGAAGTGGAGCGTTTAAGATGATTTTGAAACTGCTTATCATCATCCTTATCACCATGGTTTGATTCAATTTCAAAGTCGATAGCTCTCATATGTATACTTGAAGGAGAAATGCTTTTCTTGAATTTATAATACAGATATTTGTATTGGAGGTGGTAGAAGGAGTGAAGCGGAGCTGATAATTTTTTCTACACTTATTTCAATTATCAAGAAACAAATTCTGGCAAAATTTGAAGCTTGTACTTTTTCTAGCTTAAATGAAAATCGATAAAATGCATTTAACAAAAATTATGCATTTGTATGGGAGGGGGTAGAAGGAGTGTACCGATCAAAATAATTTTTTTTTGCATTATTATTATTTCTATTTGTATACTTTATACAAAATATCAAGTTGCTACCTTTAACAGTTTCGAAGAAAAATAATTTAATTTAAATTTCAAAATTTCGTGAAATTTGTATGGGAGGTAGAAGGAGTGAAGTGAAGTTGGTAATTATTTTTAAAATAAATTGCAATTATAGTGGAATTAATTCTGCCAAAATTTCGTCTTTCCAGCTTTACTAGTTTCAACGAAAATCGAAAGTATGTATTTTTCAAAATTGTCCATTTGTATGGGAGGTGGTAGAAGGAGTAAGGGGATCGGGTCAATATTCCGTGATATTAATGACATCTACATCGTTATTCTTTGACCTAAATTTCAAGTCGATAGCTTAAATAGTTTCAAAGAAAAATCAATTTCTTAATATTTTTAAATTTCATGAAATTTGTATGGGAGGGGGTAGAAGGAGTGGGGGGATGTAGCCAAATCACGAACTTAAAGTTACTTTTTTGCTAGAAATGACACACAAAAATTTTTAGCTCTATATCTCAAAGCTTTCGAGAGTTATGCTGTAGACAGACGCACAGACGGACAGACGGTCACTCGGAATCGAGGTTTTTGAGCGACAACAAATATATCTTTACCCTTGGCGGCTCTGTGCGAGCGTTATTTCTTAGCGTTACAAACGGTAAGGCAAACACAATATACTCTCAGATTTCATCTAGAGTATAAAAATTTAGCAACATCTACCCAAACTTTCTACTCCCCCCTCCCCTTACAATTATTGGCTTCCCTCTTAGTTGATTGTGATGGATCACCTTATTGGTCCTAAAATAAAAGTTCCAACATTCTGTGAGAAGTAGGAACACATATTCGTGACCACCATTCATAACTGCCCTTCTTTAAGCGAGTTTCAAAAGTTACCATACCACAGGGGCGAAGCAGCTGGGTTATTGAATCACATCACAATAACCGTAGCTAATTACCTACCAGCATTGGAGAAACTTGAGGAAAGCTATGAAAAACGAAATCAAATTGTTGTTGCCCACATAAAGCGTTTTACTGAACAACTAGATATAAGTTAGGCAACAGTCACACATCTTCGCAAAATCTACAATACATCAGACGAAGTGATACGAGCTATGACTTCATTAAAAACTGAGGCGAGAGATCCGTGGCTGTTATACACCATTACCAACAAATTGGACTCGGATAATTTTCAACTTTAGCCTCGAGAGATCGCGAAACTCGAAAAAATCACATTCAACGACTTGCTCGCGTTCTGAAATAAAAGATGCGATGCTTTGGAAACATCTGAGGGACCCAGTAAACGTACCACATATTGTAAAGCCAATATGAAGGAAAGATCAAGAAATTACGAAGAGCGTACATCATCGTTCGCTATATCAGTAAGTGATTGTAAATTAAATTGGCAAGATAAGCACGCACTTTGTAAATGTCCAAGATTTCTTAAGCTGCATTAAAATGATCGTCTTCAACGAGTAAAGGAGCTGAAGTTTTATTCAAACTATGTGCAATCCACACAGGTCTTAAAGGGATGCAGGTACAAAAATTGCAAAATTTGCTCCAAGAGACACAATACTCTTTTGTGTATCAAATTCAAACAACTTACAGAAGCAAGAACGGATATGGCCACAGCGTCGACAGAATCGATTAAACCAAATATCTACATCACGTGCAGCAGATAGTAGTCTTACGAGCAACATGGGAAATTTAAATTATGTCTTTTTCTCCACAGCTCTTGTTGAGATCGAGGATTCCAGTGGAAATATGTTAACGTGTGGAGCATTATTGGGTTCTTCGTCACAGGCTAATATTGTGACAGCTTCATTGTTGAACCGACTTGGCTTGCGAACTACTAAAATATTTCGGTCAATTAGCGGCATTAGTCAAGTGACTGCAAAGGCTACCCAAAGCGTCTCCTTAACCATTAGATCCCGACATTCGGACTATCAATGTAACACAGAGGCTCTGGCTATTCAAACTATTGCTGGTGAGGTTCCAAACATGACATGTGATGTAATTAAGTGCCAAATTCCAACAACTATAAGGCTCGCAGATCAATTATTCTACGTGCCGGACAAAATTAACATTCTGCTGGTAGCCAAGCATTACTACAACCTACTCCAGTCGCAACAAATATCTTTAGGTTACGATCTACCCTTTGTAGAACCACCTCATGCTATATGCAAACATTCTAGTACAACAACTAAATTGCGAATTGTTTTTGATGCCGTGTATCTCTACAGACACCTCAATTAACGACATTCTTATGGTAGGAAACCATGCCAACAATCTTTGTTCAATATACTACTTCGCTTTTGAACCAAGGTCATTGCAATAACAACAGAAGTAGCGAAAATATTCAGACAGATCAGGGTTGCTTCTAAAGACAGGATGTACTTTTGCGTTAATTAGAGGCAGATGTCATACGGGACCATGAATTAAATACATACGGTTTTATATCTTCTCTACATCAAGCAACTTTTTTATACAGCTAGCTATTGCAGATGGACATTTAATTCCCATGGCTAAAGAAGCAATTACACTGTGAAACAATTTGAAGATTTCTGCAACTATAATAGAATCCCATGTTTTTTTTTATTCTTTGGGGTCTAGAAAAACTTTTTCACGAAGAAACATACCCTCTACCACATGTGGTTTTTTTGTTATGAGCTGTCAAAGCCTCATAGGTGAGTTACGAAGGTTTCAATATTTTTTTCTCAATAACAGTGAAAATTTCGATCTTTATGTCTAAAGATAGATTATAGATGATGCTGTAAGAATTAATTTTGTCCTTAGGGTCAAGTTTCCATGTTGTCGTTCTAATATGAATTTCGGCAATTTTAGATGGATGCCAGACATTGAGAATCTCAAATATGGTGAAAGGGTTGAGAAAAGTATTATACAGTAGTGGGGAAAAAGTCTTCATCCACAGAAAAGATAATTAGGAAACAATTTGACTTTTTCTTTACGAAAAAATCTGCATACAAATTCAGAATTTTCACTTATTCATAAGAACTTCATTGCTAAAACGGTGCAAGTTATCATTTTCCTGTGTGAAGACCAATTAAAGGGAATATTTTAGTGTGATTTCGTTTTTAGCGTCAAGTTTCTATCTCGTCGTTTCGCTATGAATTTTGGCAATTTTATATAGTTTCCTTAGGTTCCACAGATCAAAAGTTGAGAATGTGTTAAGCCAGTAAGTTCAAATTTTGCATACTTCGTTTTTGACGAAAAACAAAGTCAAGTTCGTGAACGGGCCAAACCGTTCTACCGTTCTACCTCTCTACCTCCCACATAAAACTACTTATTTTCAAAAATTTATAATAATGAAATTTTACTTCAGAGCCAACCCTCAAACTCTTAGTCAACTAATGGCACCACTATCAAAAGTGATAAATAAAAGACGTCTGTAACGAACAAGAGTTGTGTCAAGAAGACAGTTTATTGTAGAGGCCATATATGGGTGGGTTTACACAGCAGAGTTTATACGCTAGAGTTACGTTTATATGCTAGAGTTACGTTTATATGCTAACACTCCTACTTAAACTGAACTCTCTATCAAAATCGAATATAAATGTAAATTCAGAGAAACATTTACGTTAATTCAAAAAAATATTAGTTACATAATAATTCCACAATCTCTAATAAAATTCAAATGCTTTTGTGGAGTTAATGATTTAGTAAATATATCTGCAGTCTGATTATTGGTGCTTATGTATTTTAATTCAATTTCTCCATTGTAGACCAGATCTCGAATATAATGATTTCGAACATCAATATGCTTAGTGCGCGCACAATACATTTCCGTTGATGCCAGGTCAAGCGCACTCTTATTATCGCAATTGATTGTAATTTGCTGCGCCAATGATGTGTTCATGACTTCTTTCCTCAATCCAGAAAGCCACTGAGCTTCCTGTGCTGCTGCCGAGAGTGTTATATACTTCGCTTCTGTTGTAGAAAGTGCCACAGTAGGTTGCTTGCGCGTGTTCCACGAAATTGCAGCTCCGTTCAGCGTGAATACATAACTGGTGGTAGAGCGTCGACCATCGACGTCGGTCCCATTTCACAAGAAAGTTTTAAGCCTGCTTCCATCGGCGAAGAGACTGCTTTACAATCAGACATGCCGAAACGATAAGGGATATCGCGTATATACGCTGTCTGATCAATTGCTATCGTTCCATTTTCACGATTTCGTTCAATGTTGATTCCAAGTACCGAAGTTACCTCCCCAAGATCCTTTAACTTGAACCTAGTAGACAATTTATTCTTCAACTCAATAGTCGTTTCCTCAGAGTTTGAATAGTGAACAGCAATATATCATCTACATATACAGCAACGATTAAAAGCTTTCCATTTTGATTATAAAAATAAATGCATGGATCCATCCTTGATCGCGTCGAGCCAAACTTCAAAAGTTCTTCGTTCAGTTTTGAATTCCAAACACGACTTGCTTGCTTTAATCCATATAAAGATTTCTTCAGTTGACAAACTCGTCCTGATTCGTCTGTAAAGCCTTTCGGTTGTAGCATGTATACATCTTCATGCAACTCTCCCTGAAGAAAAGCGCTAACTGCATCCAACTGATCTATCTGCAAGTTTAACTCCGCTGATATCGCCAACAAGAATCGTATGGAAGTATAACGTACTACAGGTGCGTACGTTGCCTCATAATCTAAGCCTTTTCGTTGAGCACATCCCTTAATTACTAGCCGCGCTTTGTGCCAAACGATGTTGCCTTCGCTGTTTCTTTTGATCTTGCATACCCATTTGCAATTAATTGGTCGACGATCTTTCGGTAAATCCGTGAGTATCCATGTATGGTTTTCCATAAGAGCATCGTACTCTTCGCGCATCGCTTTCTTCCATAAACCTGCATCTGCCCGTGATATCGCTTCATCGTAATCATTTGGATCTCCTACTACACACGCGCATTTGCCAAACTTACTTGTGCTGTATTCGATTTAGCTGCCAATCTAGCCGATCTTCTTGAAATCTGGTCATTAGCAACAATGTCAACGACGTTCTTGTTGACTGCATCAACAAAACTATCTTCACCTTCCTGTGAAGTATTTGCAGATTCTATAGACTCATTGCGCTTCTGCGCTGATCCATCACTGGTTTCTACATTTTGTTGTTGTTCGATTTTGTCATTCTCTTCATCAAATGGATCTACAAAATAATGATTAATAACGTTTGAATCATTAAGATCGAATACCTGTCTCGGATTAGCTTGTTGATCTTCGAAGAATGCTACATCTCTACTGATGACAATTTTTTTTGTCTCGATGTCGTGTAGCCTGTACGCCTTTGACTTATTCGCATACCCAAGAAAGATACACTCCTTCGATTTTGGATCCAGCTTACGTCGCGTTGGTTTCGGAATATGTACAAAAGCCTTGCTTCCAAATATTCTTAACGTAGATAAATCTGGTTTTGAACCCGTCCACGATTCTTCTGGTGTTTTATCTGTACCTCTACTCGGCTGTCTGTTGATTAAATGAACTTCAGTCGCTACAGCTTCTGCTCAGAAAACCTTGCTCAAATCCGCATCAATAAGCATACATCTCGTCTTCTCAATTATTGTTCGATTCATACGTTCTGACTTTCCATTTTGTTCAGGTGTATACGTTGTTGAAGTTTGATGTAATATACCTTTTCTAATCATAATATCGTTCATACGTCTGTTGACAAATTCGGTGCCGTTATCAGAGCGAAAAATTTTAATTTTACGATTTGTCTGGTTCTGAACTAAATTCATGAACTCGACAAACTTATCAATAACTTCTGATTTTTCTCTGATCATATACACAAAAACTTTACACGTTAGTCGTCCAGAAACGTAACAAAGTACTTTGCACCTCCAAGTGATGACTCGTTCATCGGTCCCCATACGTCGCTGTGAATGATTTCTAAAAAATCTGATGCTCGGTGGGTTGAATTTTCAAAAGAATTCCTATTTTGCTTGCCTTTCAGACAAACTTCGCACTGTTTTGTAGTCGACAATCTATCGGGAAAATACTTCACGCCAGTCGCTAGTCCATCACGAATTTTTCTTAAGTATTCATCATTAACGTGACCCATACGTCGATGCCACAACCAGTAACTGTTCTGCTTAGTATCTGACACTAGATAACTGTTGAATTCTTTCACATAGTTCAATTTGTAAACACCATCTGTCACAATTGCTGTTGCCACTAGTTTTCGATTTTTGTCCATTATTTGACATTTGGTATTTGTAAATTCAACTGTGTTGCCAGCACGTGTCATTTGGCTTACGGATAACAGATTTACACAGACTTCTTGGGTCTCCTTTATCAAGTTTCTTATTTAAGCAATTTCTGGAAATGTGGCCAACACGATTACAGTTAAAACAACGAATGAATTTATTTTTCTTGTTTTTTCTCGGCAAGTTTCGTGCATTCTTGCCGTAAAATGCCACTTCTTCGTCCATTGCCATTCCCGGTTTAACTTCTTGAAGAATTTTTGATTTAATTGAATCTGCCGTTATGCTGATGCCGCTGCTCTCCAATCCCATTATCATTGGTTTATAGGTTTCCGGCAAGCCTGCCAGAAGCCGCGTCCCAACCCATTCCTCTGATACTAGCATTCCGATCCCGTTTAGCCTGTGCGCTGTATTTACGATTTTGTGCACATAGTCCTCGACGCTTGAGCATTCAGAAAGCTTCGTTGATAATAGAGACTTTAATAGGCCGACTCGCCTAGTCAGACCGCTGTCGTCGAATGCGTTTTTCAGTTTTGCCCAAATTTCTGCTGCCGTCGACGATGATTTCAAATGAGAAAAATTAACTGGATCGATTAGCAACATGAGGACATATATGGGTGGGTTTACACAGAAGAGTTTATACGCTAGAGTTACGTTTATATGCTAACAAAAAGAACTAATTCGCCATCTAGAGCGTTTTTACACTGCATATTTACTACGATGGTCCTATAATTACGTTGTCTCACAAAGGTTACGATAGAAGAACAATGAACATTAACATCGCGTTTATATGCTTGACTATAAAGGCTGTGCATCAAGAACTCATTAGCGATTTATCAACTTTAGCATTTATGGCAGCCTTAAGAAAATTTTATGCTGGTAGAGGAGTGTGCCACACAATTTTCTCAGACAACGGAACTAACTTCGTAGGAGCAAGAGGCAAGCTTGCTGAAGTATACCACTTACTACGATCTAAAGATGTGAAGGAAGAGGTCCATACTTATCTGCGAACTGAAGGAATTTAGTGGCGCTTCATCCCTCCTGCCTCAACATATCATGGTGGACTGTGTGAAGCTAGCAGCATCTTTGGATAGTTATGGCAACTTCTCCTTTAATATTTGTAGAGCTATACACTCTTCTAAGTCAAATTGTAGCCTGCCTCAATTTGGGGCGTCTAAGCGCATTATCCAAACGATACTGATGCGTTCACTCCGGGACACTTCCTTATAGATGAACCCTTGCGAAGTATTCCTGGTCAAATGAACCGACTATCCCAATTTCAACTCATTCAATAAATAAAACAGCAAATATGGAAGAAGTGGTCCACAGAGTACATCCCTACAATGTAAAGCAGACCAGAATGAAGAAGTATACAACGAAATTTAGCTGTTGGAAAACTAGTCATAATTTAAGATGAGAATCGACCACCATTGCAATGGAATTTGGGTCGTGTGGCATAAATTCCCTCTGTGGGATGGAGGCAATTGTATCAACCCACAACCAGTCCTGCTTGCTCTAAAAATGGCAAATAGACACTCACTGGATCATGGGCTTATCACCCGTGATCTTAAATAATAACTGGTATGAGAAACGGATACAGCGCCTCGGATACGGATAGATTCTACGGTAACGACTTTTGGAATTCGAAAACGCACTATGATTGGCTTCTGGAACGTTCGAACATTGAATGACGGGAGAAGGGCTGCGGTCACTCGGTCAGTGCACCACTAATCAGCGATCGACCGCGAAATGGAGCACTATAACATCCAAATCTTGGGCTTGAGCGGGGTCAGATGGACAGGATCAGAAGAAGAACGAACTCCTAGCTTAAGCTGGTCCTGCGAAGGAAGCCGGAAATGGCGTGGCGGTCGCCCGTACACCGAGAGCGAGAAACAGTCTCATCAGCTTGGAACCAATCTCGGATAGGGTTATCGTTGTCAGGCTGAGAATCAGTGTCGGAAATATCACAATTCTACAGTGCTACGCACCAACTAGTACCGCAGCACCTGGTGACAAAGAGGATTTTTATAGCCAATTGAGTGCCACCTTCGAAGGTGTTCCAAAAGGGGATATAATTATCATCTCAGAAGATATAAAAGAACGAACACGTCATGGGGATGCATGGTAACCCTTGGGTTGACGCGTCACGACCTTGGATTAATAAATCCGAAAACGGCGAATTATTTGTGGAGCTTTATAGTACTCGGCAAATGGTAATCCGAGGGACCCTTTTCCACACAAGATCACAGCATCTTAGGTTTCTCCTGATGGCGTTACTGAGAACCAGATCGACCATTTGGCTATAAGTCGCCGATGGAGAAGATGTCTCCTTGATGTGCGAGCGAAGCGTGGAGCTGACATGGGGAGCGATCACCACTTGATGGTTACCTCCTTGCGATTGTGCACAGCAGCTATACGATGACCACAAATTCTTCAAATGAAGCGCAAGCTTAATGTGGATAAATACAGAGACCTCAACAAAAAACGCGAATAAGCCACCATTTTACTCGAAAAGTCATCCACATCCACAATATGAAATGCGTACACTGGACGCCAATTAGGAGGCAATCAGAGACACTTTTCTAGCTAGAGCTGAAGAATTTGTGAGATATGTATGTGCAAAGCGGTGAGAAACCCTGGATGTCGCAGGATACATGGGACAAGGTTGGCGATCGGAAAAAATCCAAATTGGCAATCATCTCTCAACCCGATGTCAACGAACGAAAACCCGAATTGAGGCAGAACTACCGCGATGCTCATATACAGCTTAAAATGGCTGTTAGACGCGAGAATCTGCGGCTTACCTTGGTAATATGAAACAGTTGACGACCAGAAATTTCTCCGCCAACCACCTGGTGAGCGATGTCAACAGAACTCTCCTTAATATGAGTGAACACTAGTTGCAGTGATGGAAGGAATACTTATCTGACATTTTAAATATCTTGTCAGAGGAAGATAACTACCAAACATCCAACCGCAACAATCTTCTATTAGGAGAAATAAGAAAGAGATAGTTTCCGCCATTCGGTCAATAACGGGAAGTGACACCCTAGGTATAGACAGACTACCAACCAAAGCAGACCCGGAAATAATAGCTGAAATACTCGTGTGGAATGAAGGAAGACATCCGACTGAAGGGAAGGAGGGCGTCATTGTGGAAATTCTGAAGAAGGGCGACCTTTGGGATTGTGGCAATTGGCGCGGTATATGTCTACTTACTGCCGTATCGAAAATCGTGGCTAAGGTAATTCTCAATAGGATTAGTGATGTCGTGGAGAGCACTCTCGAAGTTTATTAGGCTGGATTCCGGCCAATCAAATACCCTACGGATAATAGTGGAGCAGTCAGCTGAAATGGGTTCGCCACTACATCTCATGTTTGTGGACTCCGAGAAGGCTTTCGACAGCGTTAGGCGATATTACAAATAGAATGCTTTGCGTGGGATAGGTATTCCAAATAAGGTCATTGCTATGATTAAAGAATCCTACGAAGATGCAAGGTGTCGCGTCCTGCATAGAGGAGAGCTGTCCGAGAGCTTTCCTGTGCAGACGCGTGTCAGTAAAGGTTGCATATTATCACCAGTACTGTTTCTGGTGGTAATAAATGGTATCTTGAAAGCTGCACTGGAAGGTGGGGAAGATAAGACCAATGAAGACTATTAAACATCTTAAGTCACCTTGATTATGCTGATGATGTGTGTTTGCTTGCACATAACCGTTCGGACTTAGAGTCAAATGTTCGCTCGTTGAACTCCAAATGCAAAGAGGCGGGTATGAAAATGAATGTGCGTAGAGCCAAGTACATGCACATGGGTTCGAACGCAAGCACACTGATTGTTCTTAACGGATATAGAGGCTCGAATAAATAAAGCTCGTCAGGACTTCGGTATACTTTCCCCTTTCTGGAAGACAAGAGAGATCTTCCTTCGCACGAAGCTGCGAGTTTTTGACGCGTGGGTTTAATCCGTGTTATTATATAGTTGTACTACGTGGAAAGTGACCGTTGAACTTACCAAGAAACTAGAAATTTTCGTAAACCAATGCCTCCGACGCACCTTAAGAATATTTTGGCTAGAAATGATCTCAAACGACGAACTTCGAAATTCAACTACAATGCAATGCAATGACGTTACAGCCCATATCGAGCCTTGGCCTCCCAGATGCACCTTCTCCAGCTGTCTCGGTCCAACGACCGCATTCTCCAATTTGAAAAATCGAGAAGCGATCTACAATATGCATCGATTGAGTCCTCTCATCGCTTTCGTGGCTTTCCTGGTGGTCGGTTGCCTTGAGCTTTGCCCTTGAGCACTCGTTTTGGGATTCGTCCCTCGTGCATTCGTTCCACGTAGCCAGCTCATTGTAACTTGAACAGTTTTGTCACGATTGATGCTGGTGGGTCGTCAAATAGTTGATACAACTCATGGTTGTATCGAATTCACCAATCATCTCCTTCCTTAATTGCTCTGTACACCTTCCGAAGAATTTTTCGCTCAAACGTGTCGATTGACTTCTCCGACACCCGCGTCAAGGTCCATGTTCCATCCATATAGCAGCAAAAAAAAAAACCGGATGAATTAATATCTTGTAGATGCTTAGGGGGTAGTTGTAGGATGAGGTTTTACCAATTCCTGGAACTATCTTTGGAGCCTAGCGACTCCACGGACCTGAGCTAACTATCCCCCTCTGCGATGGGGCTATAGAATTCACCCACAGCCAGTCCTGCTTGCCCTAAAAATGGCAAATGGACACTCACTGGATCATGGACTTATCACCCGTGATCTTAAGACCTAAATGATACGAGAAACAGATACATCGCCTCGGATACGGGCTGATTCTACGGTAACGACTTTTGGCATTCGAAAACGGACTATGATTGGCTTCTGGAACGTTCGAACATTGAATGAAGGGGGAAGAGCTGGGGTTACTCGGTCCTTGCACCGCCAATCGGTGATCGACCAAGAAATGGAGCACTATGACATCCAAATCTTGGGATTGAGCGAGGTCAGGTGGACAGGATCAGGAGAAGAACGAACCCCTAGCGGAAACACTATTCTGTACATTGGCCCTGAAAGTGAAGCCAGAAATGGCGCGTGTTCGTCCTTACACCGAGAGCGAGAAACAGTTTCATTAGCTGGGAACCAATCTCGGATAGGATAATCGTCGTCAGGCTCAGGACCAGTGTCAGAAACGTCACAATTCTGCAGTGCTACGCACCAACTAATACCGCAACATCTGGTGACAAAGAGGAGTTTTATAGCCAACTGAGTGCCACCTTCGAACGTGTTCCAAGAGGTGATATTATTATCATCTCAGGAGATATGCACGCCCAGGTTGGATCAGACAACACTGGACTATAACACGTCATGGGAAGGCATGGTGACCCTTGGGTCGACGCGTCACGACCTTGGATTAAGAGACCCGAAAACGGCGAATTATTTGTGGAGCTTTGTAGTACTCGGTAAATTGTCATCGGAGGGACCCTTTTTCCACACAAGAGTCATCATAAAACATCTTGGGTTTCCGCTGATGGTGTTACTCAGAACCAGATCGACCATTTGGCTATAAGTCGCCGATGGAGAAGATGTCTCCTCGATGTGCGAGCGAAACGTGGAGCTGACGTGGGAAGCGATCACCACTTGATGGTTGCCTGCTTGAGATTGTGTACAGCAGCTATCCGACGACCACAAATTCTTCAAATGAAGCGCAAGCTTAATGTGGATATACTTAGAGATCCCAACAAAAAACGCGAATACACCACTATTTCACGCGAAAAGTCATCCACATTAGGTGAATATGAAATGCGCACACTGGACGCCAATTGGGAGGCAACCAGAAACACTTTTCTAACTAGTGCTGAAGAATCTGTGGGATATGTGCAAAGCGGTGAGAAACCCTGGATGTCGCAAGACACATGGGTCAAGGTTGGCAATCGGAAAAAAGCCAAATTGGCAATCATCTCTCAACTCGATGTCAACCAACGAACGCCCGACTTGAGGCAGAACTACCGCGATGCATATACAGCTTAAGAGGGCTGGTAGACGCGACAAGAGAAAGGCCATTGAAGATCTGGCAAACAAGGCAGAATCTGCGGCTTACCAAGGGGATATGGGTTCACTTTTCAAAATTACGAAACAGTTGACGAACAGGAATTTCACAGCCAACCACCTGGTGAGAGATGTCAACGGAACTCTCCTTAATATGAGTGAACACCAGTTGCGGCGATGGAAGGAATACTTCTCTGATATTTTAAACATTTTGTCAGACGAAGATATTCCGGAAACAGAACAACTACCAAACATCCAACCGCAACAATCCTCTATTAGGGACGATCCCCAAGATAAGGAAGAGATAGTTTCCGCCATTCGGTCAATGGCGGGAAGTAAAGCTCCAGGTATAGACGGACTACCAACCGAACTCCTCAAAGCGGACCCGGAAATCACAGCCGATATACTCCTCCCACTCATCACTAAGGTGTGGAGTGAGGGAAGATATCCGACTGAATGGAAGGAGGGCGTCATTGTGAAAATTCCAAAGAAGGGCGACCTTCGGGATTGTGGCAATTGGCGTGGTATATGTCTACTTACTGCCGTATCAAAAATTATGGCTAAGGTAATTCTCAATAGGATAAGTGATGTCGTCGAGAGCATTCTCGAAGTTTATCAGGCTGCATTCCGTAAAAGGTCGTTTTGTACCGACCACACAAATACCCTGCGGATAATATTAGAGCAGTCAGCCGAAATGGGTTCGCCACTACATCTCATGTTTGTAGACTTCGAGAAGGCTTTCGACAGCGTTAAGCGAGATTACATATGGAATCCTTTGCGTAGGAGAGGTATTCCAGATAAGGTCATAGCTATGATTAAAGAACCCTTCGAAGATGCAAGGTGTCGCGTCTTGCATAGAGGAGAGCTGTCGGAGAGCTTCCCTGTGCAAACGGGTGTCAGACAAGGCTGCATATTATCACCAGCCCTGTTTCTGGTGGTAATAAATGACATCTTGAAAGCTGCACTGGAAGGTGGGGAAGGTAAGGGTCTTCAATGGAGACTATTTAACATCTTAAGTCACCTTGATTATGCTGATGACGTGTGTTTGCTTGCACATAACCGTTCGGACTTAGAGTCAAATGTTCGCTCGTTGCATTCTAAATGCAAAGAGGCGGGACTGAAAATAAATGAGCGTAAAACCAACTACATGCACATGGGTTCGAACGCAAGCACACCGAT
Source organism: Chorisops tibialis (assembly GCA_963669355.1). Taxonomy (NCBI): domain Eukaryota; kingdom Metazoa; phylum Arthropoda; class Insecta; order Diptera; family Stratiomyidae; genus Chorisops; species Chorisops tibialis. The sequence goes on along the minus strand of OY770263.1, from coordinate 159,594,133 downwards.
TGTTCTTAACGGACAGGATGTGGAGGAGGTGCAAGATTTTTGCTATCTTGGAAGCATTGTCAGCATGGACGGCGGAGCGGGAAAGGATGTTGAGGCTCGGCTAAATAAAGCTCGTCAGGCATTCGGTATCCTTTCCCCTTTCTGGAGGTTAAGAGAGATCTACCTTCGCACGAAGCTGCGAGTTTTTGACACATGCGTCAAATCTGTGTTGTTGTATGGTTGTACTACGTGGAAAGTGACCGTTCGACTTACCAAGAAACTACAGACTTTCGTAAACCAGTGCCTCTGGCGCATTTTAGGAAAATTCTGGCCAGAAGTAATCTCCAAAGACGAACTTTGGAGTACAACTGGCCAGACTAAAATAGGTATTGAGATTCAACGCCAGAAGTGGCAGTGGATCGGTCATACTTTGAGGGAACCAGAGCAAAATATCGCAGAACAGGCTCTAGATTATAATCCTCAAGGAAGACGTCAGGTTGGTCGACCATGTAACACGAGCAGTTGAGCAGGAGGCCAGAGGAATAAACAAGTCCTGGCAACAGCTTAAGGCCGATGCTCTGGATCGCGCCGTGTGGAAGAGAGTTGTTTCTGTCCTATGCCCCTATAGGGGGTCTTAACAGGAATTGATTGATTGAGATGCTTAGTTTATTGTTTCGGTGGACCTTCCTTGATTTCATTATGGGGGGATCGCATAAAATGCTCTGTTGGTGTCGTAATTCTTCTTTGAATTTCATGTCACTCATTGCCGTCCGTTGTGAGAAAGGCTCCCAGGTATACGAATTCATCCACCTGTTCGAAGTTTTATTCGCCTATAGTAATGTTCTGCCTCTCTGGGACAGTCCTACGTGTCTGGGTCGTGTATTTAGTTTTCGCTTCATTGACCCTGAGCCCTACTTCACCCGTTGCCGACTCCAACTCCTGGAATACCTCCCTATCGCACACAGTATTGATCGGGCCAGAATATCCACGTCGTCTGCACACGCCACCAACTGTGCTGATTTTACGAGTAGCGTACCTCTGGTATCCACTGAGGCTACTGAAGTTGCCTTCCTGACAACATACTCGAGTACCAAGTTAGAGAGTATTGGGACCATCTCTTTGTTTCGAATCCGACTCCATTGGAAAGCTTTGAGTCAACTCGTTTTGGATTTTTATTTGGCAGGGATTTTGTCAATTCCGGGTGCCTTATTCGTCTTTAAATTATGTAGAGCTGTCCTCTACATCATCATAAGTTGGAGCAATGGGCAGTTGATCTCTATCTGGATCTTCCGGAATTATAAACGGTTCGGTCTGTGATGTCGTTCTATTTAACTGTGTTCGGAAGTACTGAACCCATCGTGCATTGATTTCGATAGCGTCGCTTATGATGTTGCCTTCTTCGTCCTTACAGAGGGTAGTTTGCTGTTTGTAACCTTGTCTCATTTATTTCACTGTAATAAATGCTGCTCGCACGTCAGTTTTCTTCAGGTTTTCGTCCAGTGATACAATTTTGTCATTATTCATTTTCCGTTGTTTTCGTCTGCAGATCTTCTTGGCGTCTCGCCTGAGCCGTTGATAGTTGTCCTCTCTAGCTCGTGTTAGTCTTTCGAGAAACAGTCAATAGGCTTCGTTTTTCTTGATGATGGCTTCTTAGCATTCCATATCGAACCAGTCATTTCGTTTTCTCCGCCCCAAATTTCCTAACGTGTATTCAGCTGCGCGCTGAATACTATCCTTAATGTTCTGCCACATTTGGGCAATAATTTCCTCAGGCTCAGCCTGAGGTAATGTCTCAATATGTGCTTTAGTTGTGGTCAAATATTCCACTTTTGTTGTGTCGTCCTTCCGTTTTTGCACATTGAGCTGTTGTTTTGTTCGGACATATGGAAGTAGTAAGTCGATTAATTTACATCAATTTTCATAGCATGGCATGTCATTTGACCAATCAAGTTCCCACAATGTAAAACGAGTGATTGTTCCGAACACCCTCAGCTCGTCTACTATGCATGGTAAAATATTTCAGAATTTGCCCGCGCACTCGTAAATAATATAAATAATAAATTTTTTGAACGAGAGCCTACAGCATATAACTTAGACAAAAGGAGATTGGCCTTCACTCTGCCAAATGCCTTACAGAAGTCCGTGTACTGAACATCGATTTGACACCCTGCTTCAAGTTTATTGGTGGAAAAATTAACAAATTAAGAAAATTAGTTAAAGTCGACCTTCCAGCGATCAAAACCATATTGACAGGTTGAAATGTGTTCTCGGACCCCCTACTATATTATTTTTACCATTTTCAATAAATCAATTAGCACGAAACCCTTAAAAGTTATAAGCTTCATAATATTTACAAGCACTTTTAAAAATATTTAAAACAAATTTGAACTAAAATTTTGGGAATTTTGTTAACTATACCTCCTGCTATATGGAAGTATAATTTTCCATTCGCAAGCAGTACACTGGAATTATGCGTTGACCGGGATTTGAGCTTACGAGTAGTCATTGTAGTCCCACTTGACACCTACTATGGGTATACCCTGCTTTTGCCTATAATGTGTAGAATTCCACGAAAAATATATAGTCCGCTGCTACTGGAAAACAAGAGGAGGCTTCAAATTGTTAATCATTCAATTCAATATTTTTCCATAACTTTTAACTAAATAGAAACGAAAATTGTTTTTTTTGTACACCAATCAGTTCGTATATTGTTTGTTTAACTATCGTTGCTAGCTGATCAGGTTATGAGCAAACAAATATTTTATATTGATGTATACAGGCATCAAAGTGTTTACTTTCTGCTAGAATAATCATCTCTTTAACTGCCTCCTATACACATTGTTGACAAAATAATGTACACATGCAATGCTTTTAGGATGAGAGTGTTTTCAACAAATCCGAAGTAAAAATAAAATTATTGTAGTATGTGTAAGCAATTACTTTGGCATATATGATCGTATAATATACATACTGAGAGGGCAACCTATTCTATGTTTACATACATTGTATATTCATGTACTTGTATAACTTTACTTAATAGAATACCATATGAAGTATGCATCAAAATGAAACCAGAATGATGTTGGAAATGTGCGATCCTTAAATCAAAGTGGATTCTTTTAATATTCATTACAATGACGAAAAGGATGAATACAGAAAGTATGGCAATAAGTACGTGCTGTCAGTCATATGGAAGAACATTTAGAACGTTTTAATTAAGAGATGCACTGTTAAGTTTAGCGCAATGCTTTTCACCCTGTTAAGCGGTATTTTGTGAAAATTGATATAATCTAATACTAAGTTGATTTAAAATGAGTTCCAAACTGTATCGGTTAAATGGAATCGAGAAAATAAAGAAGCCATTCGTATTGAAATAAACCATAAGGCGGAATAGCGAACTTGTATTGCGAAAATTTGTTACGATTTTCACCAGCTGGGAAAGCGTAGAATAAAGAAAATAAAGAGAACACTGCAATTGGAAGCGGAACACGCTTGTGCGGCCAACCTATAGAGACGGGCCGTGGGCACCAGTGATCCTTTTTCGAGGTCACGTTCCTTACTCGACCTCCGTGCCAGATCATTAGCCGGGAGGGGTTCCATTAAAACAAAAACGCGAATGGCTGAAAGGACGCCACAAAAAATCTTGACAAATAAATGAAATTCAAATGTAAAGAAAACTGCCGACTGGCTTTAATTTTGAGTCCCCTAGTTTAATGTTCCACGTTAGTTAGTGAAATCCGGATGTATCTTTGGGCCCTTGTTACTCTCGTTCCGTAGATATCCACTAGATACTCCACGAGAAGTCCACCATAGTGTGGTTTGAGCTCCAAACGTTGAAACATATACATACATACATATATCCAAATACTTAGCAAAAAATTAAAGTTTCATACGCCATACAGTATATCTCACATAATGTACATATTACTAACTACATTCTCAAAAATTGCTTATTTTGCGATTCTTCCGCGGACAAAGTCGCTGGCGATCGCTAGTTTGTAAATAAAACGCAAAATATTCAACTAATTATCAATATTTATTTTGTCGCTTTCAAAGTAATCCCTATTAGATACTACACACATATGCCAGCGTTTTATCCAGTCTTCGAAACACTTACTCATAAGCACTTTTTGGTATGACCTTTTGCTCCATCGGCGATTTTTGTTTTATTTCCTCGATCGACTGAAAAAGGGACCACGGAGCGGTAATTTCAGTTTCAGGAATAGGGATAAGTCACACGGTGCCAAATCTGGTGAATACGGTGGTTGATTGATGGAATTCGTTGCTTTTTTAGCCTTAAATTCGGTCACAATTGAGACTCAATGCGATGGCACATTTTCATTGTGGAAAATCCATGAATTCTCCTTTCATAATTCCGGCTGTTTTTTACGGATTTGCTCACGCAAACGCTTCAATACGATCAAATGGTAATTCTTATTGACTGTCCGTCCCTCCGAAACAATTTCATGATGGATCAAACCTTGAATATCGAAAAAACCAATGAACATTGTCTTGATTTTTAAGCGGCTTTGGCATGGTTTTTTTCGGTTTCGACTAATTTTACTTTATTATTTTAATAATAAAGTATTGTGATCGACTTGGGAAAAAAAAAAAAATTTGCTACCCTCAAATTTTTTTTTTCGCGTTTCATGACTAAAATAGCCTAAAAATGCAAGAAAAAAAAATCCGTCTGTCTGTACGCCGTCCACCGTCCGCCGTCCGCCGTCCGCCGTACGCCGACGTGTACGCTCAGCGCACATAAACTCCCAAACCCTTCAATATAGAAAGTTCATTTTTGGCGAGATTGTAGATAGTTGCGGATCTCAGGCGGATACCAATTTTGGGGGGTGTACGAGTTCAGGGGGAGGCAGGGGGAGCGCTTAAACCGAAAAATACGAATTCAAATATCTCAACCATGGTTACAGCTAGGAAGCTAAAAATCAACATACATATACAGAAATTTGTGGGACAACTTTTAAAAATAATTTAATTTTTTTATCCATTGGAGTGCGAAAAGGGGGGGCTAAGAACCAATTGTCGGCCGAATTTTTTTTTCAAATGATTATATCTTCGAAACTACTTCCCAAAAAAAATTGATATTTTGAGACCATTAAAATAGCATATAGATCTACTACAATCAGTTTAGATAGAAGCTAATTAAAGAAAGGGGGAGGGTCAGAGGGGGTGCAAAGAAAAACACTTAAAAATTAATATCTCGACTGTCTCTTACGCTATGTAATTGAAACTTGAAATGTATACTAAACTTTACTAGCGACATATGAAAAAAATATAATATGTGGACATTATAGTATTGGGGGGAAATGGGGAGCATTTCAAAAATGGCGCACTTTCCAAAACTACAAACCATCAAATCTCAAAATTGAGTACAGATATCAAATCAAAAATGTGTCAGATTGTAGAACTATATAATTTTTAATTTTGGTAAAAAATTAGGTTGGGGGGTGTAAGGGGAGGGAGGTGGAAAGCGAAAATGTTGAAAATTTTGAGGGATTTTTTTATGGGTCTGGTAAAAGATACAAAGTTTAAATTTTGCATGTCGATACATCTATTTGATATAAATAGAAAAAAAATAGTAATTTGTTCCAAAATTGTTATGTTCCGGAGTGGGGGTCTAACGTGCACAAGGTGTTTCATGTGGAATGAAAAAAACACATAAACTGAAAATTTTTGAATGAAATTTTTAGGTAGAAACTTGAAAATTTGGGAAATGCATTTAAAAAAAATTTTTAAAAGTTTGAAATATTAACTGGTCGAATATTTTTAAAACTTCTACTCCCTTCCATACAAAATTATTTTTTCGACGATTTTTAAGAAATCAATTATCACCTAACTATCAAAAGCTATCGTTTCGAAAGTTTGCACAAAAAATTAAAAAAATAGTTAAAATAAAATTACGTTAAAAGTTTTGAAATCACACTTGCCCTTCTACCCCCTCCCATACAAAAGTATAATTTCGACTAATTTCATTAAATCAACTAATAACCAACAAATCAAAAGCTACGAACTTGAAATTTTGTACGAGCACATTACAACAGAAAAGAAACAAAATTCCATTACAAGTTTTACGATTCCCCTACCTCCTCTACCCCCTCCCATACAAAATTATGTTTTCGAGCATTTTTAAGAAATCAATTATCAGCTATCTCTTAAAAGCTATCAATTTCAAATTTTACATGAAAACTTATAAAAATAATTCAAATGAAGTTGCTTTAAAAGTTTTGAAATCGCGGTTGCCGTTCTACCCCCTCCCATACAAAAGAATGATTTCGACCAATTTCATTAAATCAACTAACAACTAACAAACTAAAAGCTACGAACTTGAAATTGTATACAAGCACCTTACAAGAGAAGCGAAATAAAACTGCTTATCAAATTTTACGAACTCCGCCATAGACGGTCCCAAGCCCGAGTTGAGAAAGGAGGAGGGTAAATGGAGTTAACCTCAATGGCCAGTAACACCAGTGCGTCTCTGGAAGTAGGCAAAAAGTATGACATAGTTGGACTTGCAGCATAGCTGTGAGAACTCCAGCATGTCATATTTAGCTCAAAACTCCCACCCTTTTTCTACTAGGGTGTAATAAATAAGTAGGACCGGTCCTCCAGGTCGGGGGTTGGGCGAGGCGCCGACAACGCATCACCGGAAAAAGAACACTGTCCAGAAACCTGAAGAACAGCCTCGGAAAGGATGGACTCAACGGCAACGACCCCGCAAACGAAAAATGGACTACTCTATTGGATCTTGGAATGTTCGATCCTAATTTAGGACAGGAGCTCTGAAAGAGTTTCTCGAAGAAGTGGCAAAACACAACATCAACATAACTGCCATCCAAGAAACGAAATGGCTCGGTAGCGAAATCATCGACATGAGATCACACACAATCTATCCAAGTGGAAAATTGTCGGGAAGCAGAGAGTTTGGAGTCGCTTTTGTCGTTGACAAAACATTTAAACAGCAGGTCACGAGCTTCAGACCAGTAAGTGAAAGATTGTGTGCAATCCGAATAAAGACTAAATTTTTCAACACTTGGTTGATCAACGTTCACGCACCAACAGAAGACAAGGACGATGTAACTAAAGACGAATTTTATGCCACCCTAGAGACAACCTATGACTCACTGCCCTCGAATGACCTAAAAATTGTCTTAGGGGATTTTAATGCAAAAGTCGGAAAGGACGAGGCTCATAGAGGAACAACAGGAGGACACAGTCTCCATGACATAACCAACGATAATGGCCAACGTCTTATTGATTTCGCAAGCAGCAAAAATATCATAGTAAGCTCTACGTGCTTCCCACATCGCGATATTCACAAACGAACGTGGGCATCACCAGATGGTCACACCTTCAACCAAATAGACCACGTTCTTATTGAAAAAAGGGCTGCTTCCAGCATACTTGATGTACGAACTCTCCGCGTTGCGAATTGTGACTCTGATCACTATCTAGTCAGAGCTAAGTATCGATGCAAAATAGAGTGTCGTGGGTATTTGAAAACGAGTAGAGCTCGCAAATTCAATGTCGACAAGCTTAACGACGAAACGGTGGCGCAGGCGATATGCGAAAAAGACCTGCAGACGAAAACAAAGGAAGTACCATAATGACAAGATACAAAAAATGGACGACGACATGAGAAAAAATAATACGCGGGACGCATACGCCATAGTAAAAGACTTGAAAAAGGGATATCAACCAAAAACCAGTCTCTGCAAAGACGCAGAGGGCAATATCATCAGCGACACAGAAGAAATCAAAAAGAGATGGGCTTCATACTTCGAACATCTTTTGAATCCCATCCCAGTAGCACCGATAACGACAGACAACATTTCAATTCAAGCCTCAACTGACGAAGATGAACCATCATCGACACCACCCACGCTTGCTGAAATCAAAGCAGCCCTATGTGACCAAAAACGAAACAAAGCGCCGGGAATTGACGAAATACCAGTTGAACTTCTGAAAAACGGTGGAAACTGTGTCGCTGAAATACTGCACAGCATGATATGCAAAATTTGGACAGAGGAAATCATACCCGACGACTGGCGAAAAAGCATTATATGTCCAATTTACAAGAAAGGAGACAAACTCTGCTGTGAGAACTACAGAGGTATATCATTGTTGTGTACGTCCTATAAAATACTGACAAAAATAATTGAACGTCGTCTTAAGCCCTATACTAATCAAATAATTGGCGAATACCAAGGCGGATTCAGAACCGGACGATCTACAACAGACCAGATATTCTCGGTGAAACAGGTGCTTGAGAAATGCTGGGAATATAACACAGACGTGCACCAAATATTCGTAGATTTTAAACAAGCATACGACAGTATCGACAGGAGCGTACTGTACCAAATCATGCTTGACTTTGGAATTCCTCCAAAACTAGTCCGACTAACAAGACTCACAATGACGAACACTGAATCCCAAGTGAGAATACAAACCGATTCCACAACCAGCTTTCGAACGGAATGTGGTTTAAAGCAGGGAGATGGTCTAGCTCCTATGCTTTTCAACTTGGCACTAGAGTATGTCGTCCGAAAAATCCCAGTCGACACCAACGGGACACTACTATTCAAGTCCACCCAACTAGTAGCATACGCTGACGACATTAACATTATAGCAAGATCCTTCCCTAGTGCTAAGGAGGTATTTGTCAATCTTGACTCCGCCGCAAAAGAAGTCGGGTTGCGCATTAATGAAAGCAAAACAAAAGTAATGACGCAAACAAGAAGGAGAACGCCAATCAGACAAAACATAACAATTGCGGAATATAATTTGGAGAGTGTGGACAACTTCATATATCTTGGGGCTAATCTAGCAAAGGACGGTAATGAAACAGACGAAATCAAACGACGGATAATACTAGCAAATAAGACGTATTATTCGGTACTTCCAATAATGAAATTCAAGAAAGTGCACAGGAACAATAAGCTGCGGATTTATAAAACTATTATACGACCTGTGCTCTGTTATGGCAGCGAGACGTGGACATTAACGCGAACTTCCGAAAAAGCAGTTAACGCATTCGAAAGAAAGGTCCTCCGAAGAATTTTGGGACCTGTGAAGGAAGGAACGGAATGGCGAATAAGATACAACCATGAGTTGTATCAACTCTACGACGAGCCAGAAGCTTCAACGTTCATCAAGTTATTTCATTCTAAAAATTAGCAGCTGGAGGACGCGGTCTTTGGATCGAGACGATTGGAGGCGACGACTTCAGGAGGCCAGGGCCCGATTTAGGCTGTCGCGCCATTGATGATGATCAAATTTTACGATTCCCTTACCTTCTCTACCCCCTCCCATACAAATTTTCGGTCTCGTGAATGTAAAATACACCGAATTTTCTAAAAATTCTATGCAATTTCGTATATGAAACACATTCTATACAGAGAATATTGAACGTGATTCAAGCAATTATTAAAAAGCTGTTAACATTCACCCACCCTTACTATTACCCCTCCTCCTCCCCTCATAAAAACCCAAACTTGCAGAAACGAATGAAATATTGTTAAATTGACAACAGCCCTGCCCAAGAAATCCCTTTAACTTGGCTTTCCCTAACCACTTTAACCTGCATATTGACTTTCCACTCATGCGCAACTTGTCTCAAGAATAATAAAGTTTCGCCCGACTTGTTGGCACTTTATTTTTCCTCCATTCCGATGATTGTTGACTGGTTTGCATGTCAAACTCATAGACCTATGCCTCGTCACCAGTTATGATGTGCTCCATGAATGTGGGATCAGAATTCGCACGATCAATCATGTCCTGTTCGCGGTACTTTTTTTTAAGAAAATTTAACTTTATTGGAACGAGTCGAGCAAGGACGCGTTTCATGGCTAAAGTATCCACCAAAATCGAAGGAACGGATTCGCGAGAGATGTCGAGCTCTCCTGCTATCTCCCTAACACTGGCAGGATTATTTTCGAGCACTATTTCCTTCACGTTTTGAATGTTTTCGTCAGTTGAAGCGGTCGGAGTTCGTCCGACGAGACAGGTCTTGAACGATCTCTCGACCATCCTTAAAGGCATTGTACTACTCGTAGGCTCATATTTTTGATATTATTGAATGACTGTAAGCCTTTTCCAATATTCGCAACAATTGTGCACACGAAATTTGGTTGTTCCAATATTTTTGTCCATTGTAAAAATCGCCGGGGACTACTGCGGTGTACCGATTCAACCATGTGCTGTAAACAAACTGTTTAATAGAAAAAATCAAATATCATTTCCCAGGGTTATTTTTACTTACAAATTCCCGGTACTTTATTGTCTTAATATATATTGGGAGTATAAATTGAAAACCGCCGTTTTTGTTTTTAATTCCTGCCTTTATTTTATAAATAAACTGCCAACAAGTTGGGCGAAACTTTATTATTCTTGGGACAAGTTGCGGATGAGTGGAAAGTCAATATGCAGGTTAGAGTGGTTAGGGAAGGCTAAGTGAAAGGGAGTTCTTGGGCAGGACTGTTAACAATATTTCATTCGTTTCTGTAAGTTTGGTTTTTATGAGGGGAGGAGTAGGGGTAATAGTAAGGGTGGGTGGATGTTAATAGCTTTTTAATTAATTGCTTGAATCACGTCAAATATTCTCTGTATAGAATGTATTTCATAGACGAAGTTGCATAGAATTTTCATAAATTTCGGTGTATTTTACATTCATGAAACCGAACATTTGTATGGGAGGGGGTAGAGAATATAGGGGAATCGTAAAATTTGATACGCAGCTTTATTTCGCGTCTCTTGTAAGGTGCTTGTATAGAATTTCAAGTTCGTAGCTTTTAGTTTGTTGGTTATTAGTTGATTTATTGAAATTCGACGAAATCATACTTTTGTATGGGAGGGGGTAGAAGCGCAAGCGCGATTTCAAAACTTTTAAAACAACTTCATTTGAATTATTTTTATAAGTTTTTATGCCAAATTTGAAATTGATAGCTTTTAAGAGTTAGCTGATAACTGATTTCTTAAAAATGCTCGAAAAAATAATTTTGTATGGGAGGGGGTAGAGGAGGTAAAGGAATCGTAAAACTTGTGATGGAATTTTCTTTTATTTTTGTTGTAAGGTGCTCGTACGAAATTTCAAGTTCGTAGCTTTTAATTTGTTGGTTATTAGTTGATTTAATGAAATTAGTCGAAATCATACTTTTGTATGGGAGGGGGTAGAAGGTCAAGCGCGATTTTAAAACTTTTAACGCAATTTCATTTTAATTATTTTTGTTAGTTGTTATGCAAAATTTCAAATTGATAGCTTTTAATAGTTAGGTGATAATTGATTTCTTGAAAATGGTCGAAAAAATAATTTTGTATGGGAGGGGGTAGAAGTGTTAAAGGTTTTCGACCAGTTAATATTTCGTATATTTAGGGATTTTTTTTAAATGCATTTCGCAAATTTTCAAATTTCTACCTTAAAATTTCACTAAAAAATTTTCAGTTTATGTGTTTTTTTCAATGCACATGAAACACCTTATGCACGTTAGACCGGGGGGGTCGGTTTATAACAAATATGGATCAAGTCATTATTATTTTTCTATGCGGATTAAATATAGGTATTTACATGCAAAATTTTAACTTTGTATCTTTTACCAGAGCCCTAAAAAAATCACTCAAAGTTTTCGATATTTTTGATTATTACCTCCCTCCCCTTACACCTCCCAACTTAAATTTTTTACCAAAATTAACTATTGTGTAGTTCTACAATCTGACAAATTTTTGATTTGATATCTGTACTATTTTTGGAGATATAAGGATTTGTAATTTTGAAAAGTGCGCCATTTTTGAAATGCTCCCCATTTCCCCCCACTACTATTATTTCGACATGTTATATTTTTTTTGTATTTGCCTAGTATAGCTTAAAATAAATTTTAAGTTTCAATTACATAGCTTAAGAGATAGTTGAGATATTAATTTTTAAGTGTTTTTCTTTGCACCCCCCCTGACCCTCCCCCTTACAATAATTAGCCATTTTCTAAGCTGGTTCCGATGAAACTATATGCCACCTTGCCGGTCTCTAAATATGATTTTGTTACAATAAGTAATTTCGAAGATATAATCATTTGAAAAAAAAATTCGGCCGAAAATTGGTTCTAAGCCCCCCCTTTTCGCACCCCAATGGATAAAAAAATTAAATTATTTTTAAAAGTTGTCCCACAAACCCCTCTATATTAATGTTGAGTTTTAGCTTCCTAGCTATTACCATGGTTGCGATATTTGAATTCGTATTTTTCGGTTTAAGCGCTCCCCCCGCCTCCCCCTGAACCCGTGTACCCCCGAAAATGGGTATCCGCCTGAGATCCGCAACTATCTACAATCTCCCCAAAAATGAACTTTCAGTCACATTCGATCATAAAAAGAACGAATGTCGAACACCTACAAATGAGGCAATTACCTTGCGAGACTATGCAAGTCATAGCTAATTGCCTATTTATGTATTTAAGTCAAAAATGTCACATAACACTTCTCAATTAAGAAATTACTGAATTGATTCCAAAAATCAATTATAAAATTCACTGTATCAATTTAAGATGGATCCATTAAGAAATTAATGCCTCAATCTTAAATATCATATAACACCTCTCAATTGAGAAGTTATTGTATACACATATTAAAATGTGAGATCGCACTTCGCGACCTAAGTAATCCGTAATTAAGAAGTTATTGTATACACATATTAAAATGTGAGATCGCACTTCGCGATCTAAGTAATTCATTTCAAATCACACCTAGACATAATGGAATTATTGTTTAGATAAAAATCACTATATAAAGACAAAATTGTAGATTAAGTTCAGATATTGTTTTAACTTCGACCAGAATTATAATAAATGGATAAGAAACCTTTACGTGTTTTTTCATTTATATCAATATAACCTTTCCGCGTTATTTTGTCCGGTTATTTATTGTTATAGCAAGTCTCCGGAACCGAAATAGGAATAGAGAAAACCTCTCCGCGTTTTTTTTTAACCTTTTTGCTTTACTAAACGGTTTCGTTAGCGTACTTACCTGTAATCGAACAGGTACGAGCAAAATTCATCAAACTAACCCTTACGGGTTATGTGATTGGCGCAGTCGGTAGGATATCTACAAACGGTAGATATCCCTTAACGAATATACGCGATTATCCGCTTAAATTCAGATAAAAAGTTTGGAGCAGAGGATCTTAAAAAAAAATAAGATCTAGTGAACTTAAAATAATAACAATAACTGTTCGGTATATTAAAATAAAAATTAGTGCAGTTAGTGACTAATAGTTCACATAAAAAAACAAAAGTGAATACACAAAATTAAATACAAAAAAATAAACGATAGTTTAGACGCAATGATCGTCTGAGGGACGCCAAGCCCTCCTGTAATCATTTCTAATAAAAACAATAAAAACAATTGAAAAATTGACGCAGTAAGTAGCAGTGGATTCAAACAAAAAATAACACTAAACGTGAAACCTGAGAAGCAGTTCAAAATAATAAATCAATTATACTACGTATGAGCTTACCACCTGTGACGGAGGAGATTCTAGAGACACTTTTGGCTCAATTTAATTCATTGACGGTACACGAAACCAGCAAGATGGCAACAGAACCCGTCACTTTGTCATTACAAATAAACCCACTTAAATATATTCAATCGCTGGATTGTTGCGATGGTAGCGACAGAAATTTACATATATTCATTCAAAGATTGGATGATATTTCTGGTGTTTTATCAGCTTATGATGAACCCTCAAAAGTAGTGATTGCCAATGCAATACGAGCTAAACTTACTGGTAAAGCTAGAGAGATTGTTGGTATTCATGTCCAAACAAATAATTGGATCGACATTAAAAATCTTCTTCTGAGACATTTCTCAAATCCAAAAACTTGTTCTCAATTGTATGATGAGTTGAGAAGTATAGTATATAAAAATAATGTTAGTGAGTTTTTCAATAATTTGCAAGAGGCATTATATGAATTAAATAACAAAACTAGACGCGAAGGTAGACTTCATGACATTAGTGCTAATATTGACGTTGCACTTAGAATTTTTAAGGATAAAATGCCTGAACCCATGAAAAGTGTGTTGATAGCCAGAGATCCTGGAACATTGGATGAGGCTTATAATATCCTTAGTGAAGGAGGATATTGCGATGTAAATTCATATTTCAATAAAAATTTTACTCCGCAAAATAAATTTTATTTCAATAAAAATCTCAATAATGAGAAAACTAACTCGAAGCCTGGCACATTTAATAAACAGGACTCTCGATTACCCTCAAATCAACCGAGATTTGAGCGACCATATAATAATCAAAACAATTTTAGACAGAACACACAAAACCCTAATTACAGAAGTAATTTCTCTAATAACTACAGGCAATATAATAATCAAAATAACTATAGGCAGAACACGCACCAACAAAATTACAGAAGTAATTTTTCTAGTAATTTTAGACGAAATAATAATTTCAGAAATAATAATAATTATAATAATAATTTCCAAAATAAACCTACTACAAGTAAATTTAATACTACAGAACCAATGGACGTAGACATTACAGCACAAGTAAGAAATAATCATGCAGAGGCAGTTAAACCAAATGAAAATTTTCATATATGTGCCTCGACAGAAAATTACCATATATAATAGTAAAAACACAATTGAGTTTTGTTCGACTTTTGATCGACACAGGTGCGACTAATAGTATCTTAAATCCAAAGTTGTGCAGACCCCAATTCTTAAAAAAAATCAGCAAAGTCCAAATAAATACAATAAATGGTATTATATATAGTAGAGAAAAAGCAGTGATTCCGCAATTCGAAAATTTGGAATTGAAACAGGAACCTGAATTTCTAATAGTAAATTTCAGTAATAACTTTGATGGATTAGTCGGGAATGACATTTTAATACCAAATAAAGCTAACATTGATTATGACGGAGGAACGATCATAATAAATAAACAGAGATTAAAAATATACTTTGATAGGACGGAGGAAAGCAACTGTGAAAATAAAGACAGTTATGAAAAGCAAATACCAGCAGAAATAAACAGCATGAACACTGAAATATGTTATTCTGAAAACTTGAAACGAGAACTTAGATTGGATCATTTGAATAATGAAGAAAAACCTAAGCTAATGGCTTTAATAAATTGTTACAAAGATATCTTTTTTCCGAGAAGGGGACGATTTAACATTCGCCCACAACATCAAACACAGGCTTAAATTAACTACTGATAAGCCTATATATGCAAAAACTTATCGATATCCACAGATTCATGAGAGGGAAGTAGAATCTCAAATTGATGAGATGTTAAAACAAAAAATAATTCGAAAAAGTTCGTCACCCTATTCGGCACCCTTATGGGTTGTGCCAAAAAAATTGGACGCTTCGGGAAAACCGAAATGGAGACTTGTTGTCGATTATCGTAAGCTTAATGAAGTAACGATTGACGATAGATTTCCTATGCCGAACCAGGACGAATTTTTCGATAAATTTGGTAGAGCAATGTATTTTACTACAATTGATCTTGCCAAGGGATTTCATCAAATCGAAATCCATGAGCAGGACATTCACAAAACGGCTTTTTCGACGGGCCAGGGTCATTACGAGTTTCTGCGTATGCCCTTTGGTTTGAAAAATGCCCCAGCAACCTTCCAAAGGTTGATGAATGATATTTTACGCGACTACATTGGAAAAATCTGTTGTGTTTACATGGATGATGTAATAATATTTAGTACATCGTTAGATGAACACATACTTGCAATTAAACAAATATTCGAGAAATTGAGACAATTCAATTTGAAAATTCAGCTGGACAAAACGGAGTTTATGAAACGTGAAACAGAATTTTTAGGCCATGTTGTTACGGTCGATGGAGTAAAACCGAATCCAAATAAAATAGCAGCTATATTAAAGTATCCAATTCCGAATACAAAAAAAAAGATTAAATCATTCCTTGGATTGACGGGATATTACCGGAAATTTATTAAGGATTATGCAAAAATAGCTAAACCTATGACGTTAAATTTAAAAAAAGATAAAACTATTAATGTAGACGATTTGGACTATAAGGCTTCATTTGAGAAGCTACGAAATTATTTAATTAATGAACCGATACTGAAATATCCAGATTTTTCAAAGGAATTTGTGTTAACTACTGACGCCTCGAATTACGCTCTAGGCGCTGTTTTATCACAATTAGGTCATCCTATTTGTTTCGCAAGCAGAACCTTGAACAATAGTGAAACTCGATATAGTACTATCGAAAAGGAATTACTCGCCATTGTATGGGCCACCAAATACTTTAGGCCATACCTTTATGGGAGAAAATTTACAGTCTACTCAGATCATAAACCTTTGAAATGGTTGAGTTCTTTAAAGGAACCAAACCAAAAATTACAACGATGGAAAATAAGGCTAGGAGAGTATAATTTTAATGTGGATTATATTAAAGGAAAAGAGAATTTTGTGGCAGATGCATTATCAAGGATTGATGTAAACCATAATACCACGGGTCAGAGTAATACATCATTAAATACAGTACATAGTGCTCAGGAGGATAATACTAGGTATATAGAGATTGCAGAAGGTCCTTTAAATTATTATAAAATACAGATAGAAGTAAAGAAAGGTAACCAGAATGAAACTAAAGTAGAAAAGAAATTTAATAAAAAACGAATAATATTCATAAGTAAAAATCCGGATAGAACTTTTTTTAAGTATATCCTGAGAAATCACACCCCGAAAGGTGGAACTATTGGTATAATGATTAACGATGATGAACTTTTTAAGATATTCCAGGAAGTATATTTAACATGGAAACAAGACAACATGAGAGTAACGTTTGTAAGAGCAAAGTACAAATTAATAGATGTATCACTTACAGATTTGATTAAGGAAATATTAGAGACCCATACAAGAAGGAATCATTTGGGTATAAATAAAATTTATGGTATTCTAAAGAATAGAATATATTATCCTAAACTGCAGGAAGAAATTGCCAAGATTATTAATAATTGTAAAATATGCGAACAAGGTAAATATGAGCGAAGACCAGTTAAAATCCCTTTTGAATTAACGGAAACACCAACAGAACCTTTACAAGTGTTTCACATGGATATTTGGTTTTATAATCGAGATAATTTTTACTTGAGTTGCATTGATAAATTTAGTAAGTACAGCTCTCTGGTAAAATTGAAATCAAAAAATTGGGACGATATTATGAATGCAATGAAATCAACTTTTACGATTATGGGTTTACCAAAAAATTTGGTAGTTGATAACGAGGGTGCAATAAAAACCCCAAAAGCTCAGAGATGGATTGAGGACCAAAATATTAAAATTCACTTTACAATACCTAACTACCATACAGGTAATTCAGATATTGAAAGGTTTCATGGAAGTTTAAATGAGCATCTTCGAATATATTTAATCAGACAAAAAAAGGAAACTGAACTAACACTTATGGATCCTATAGTTGAGATATTATTAATTTATAATACGACCGTTCACTCATCAACTGGAGAAGAACCAAGTAAGGTACACCAAAGATTGGTAGACTTAGAGAATGTTAGATTGAAATTAAAAGAAACTAAAGAGAGGATTATAAATAGATTAAATCGAACTCGAAGAGATGAAGAAGTGGATCCTGATATTATTAAAGTAAGAGATCATAAATTAAAACCTAAAGCAAAATTAAGAAAACATAGAGATACCCAAATATACCATAAACAACAACATACAAGGAAAAAGAAATACCAAAAACTAAAAAACCAATATGTCTCTTCTAGGGAACAAAATGTATCAAACAATATGGAAATTGACACTGATGACAATGATGATCAAAACACTCAATTGTCAGGAAATGGAAATAACGAACATTGATACGGGCGATGGCTTCGTTATAATTAGGACAGAAGCAGTAAAACTCATAGAGGAATATAATTACATTTATCATATATTTAATATATCTTTATACGAGGAAGCATTCGATAAACTAAGTAAATCAGTACAATTAATGCAAAATAACTTTGTGGAAACTAGATTTGACAACATTATATATGACATGCACCATTTAGAATACGAAATACAAACCCTTAGGCTTAACCCTATACGACCTAAACCTAGAAGTATACAGCATAAATTAGAAGTATCAAAACTATTACAAGTGCAGCATGAGTTAAAGATATCAAACCAGGAACAATTAGTTACACAACGTACAGAACCAAAGTTAACTGGATGGATTTATGAGGTAAAAACACAATTAGATGCTTGGTTAAACGATAAAAATAAAAATGAATGGAATAAAGTATATGCTAAAGAAAAACAAATAATAGACATATTATCAGATTATGAGGAATGTATAAAAACATGTAACAATGAAGTACTTTTAAAAAAACGCAATACTATTTATCCTCAGATATTGGAACTTAGAAGTAAAATCAGAAATGAATTAAGTTTAGGAAATAGATTTTTTACATTGGAATATTGTAAAAAAGAATATGGAATATTTCGTGAATGTACTACAAAAGACATACATGACTTATCAAAAATTAAGAAAAAACGTAGCTTAGCTCCTATATTAGGTTCAATTATAAAATTTATAACCGGTAATATGGACCAGATGGACGAATTACGTATAACAGACCATTTGCAAGTTATTGACAAGAATCAAAATAAATTATTTGAAAATGAAAAAAAATCTTATTAGAGTAAACAAAGAATTTGAACAACAAATTAAAGATATAGAGAATAAAATTAATACAGATAATCAAATCTTATCAGATCATATAAATAAACTAAACTCAGAACTTGAATTAATAAAAAGAATGCAATTTCAAGAAAAAATGCAAACAGATATTTTACATAATATTCATGTACTAAATGAAGAAATAGAAAAAATCAAGGAAATTTTACTAAACTCTCACTCAAATCATTTAAATAGATACATTTTACAAGAAGAAGAAATCAATCAATTTAATATTACCATAGATAAGTATCAAGACATTAAGTCAGCAGTAGTATTGAGAAATAGTGACATAATAATAGTTTTAGGAATACCTAGTTATAGTACGGAGATTTATAACAAACTTATGTTAGAACCTGTACCCAACAAAAATAAATTACAATTAATCACTGATATTAAGACAATGCTTGAAAACAACAACACATTGTATTATAATTCTAAAACAAAGCAAGAATTGAAATGGATAGACGACGAATGTATAAAAAATGTAAGAAATAAATTCATGCAAAATTGTAAATTGGAAGAAAATGATAAACAAGAGATTAAACAGCTTACTGAAGCAATTCTTATAACTAAAAATTTAAATAAAATAAAAATAATTAATAATTGTAATTTGAAAAAAATAAATAATGAATTAATATTGAATGGCAATAATGTAGTTAAATTCGAACAGTGCAAAATTAATATAAATAACATAACGTACAGCAATTTCAAAACGCCATACCATTCACATTTGATTTTACACAATATTATCGAAACTTTTAATTATACTAAAATTAATAAACTTACCTTGAAAAAAATTCAAGAGAAACAGATTGAACAATTTCAATTACAAAATCTCCAAGAATTTAGAAATAAAAATCTTTTTGTACAACAAAATTGGATCAATGGATCCATCATAATAATAATAATTATTTGCATCATTATTGTAATGTTTTTCTATTGTAAAACAAAATTTAAAAAACGGCTTCAAAATAACTTACCTATTAGCCTGGAGTCTAATCCTAGTGAGGGAGGAGTCACATTCGATCATAAAAAGAACGAATGTCGAACACCTACAAATGAGGCAATTACCTTGCGAGACTATGCAAGTCATAGCTAATTGCCTATTTATGTATTTAAGTCAAAAATGTCACATAACACTTCTCAATTAAGAAATTACTGAATTGATTCCAAAAATCAATTATAAAATTCACTGTATCAATTTAAGATGGATCCATTAAGAAATTAATGCCTCAATCTTAAATATCATATAACACCTCTCAATTGAGAAGTTATTGTATACACATATTAAAATGTGAGATCGCACTTCGCGACCTAAGTAATCCGTAATTAAGAAGTTATTGTATACACATATTAAAATGTGAGATCGCACTTCGCGATCTAAGTAATTCATTTCAAATCACACCTAGACATAATGGAATTATTGTTTAGATAAAAATCACTATATAAAGACAAAATTGTAGATTAAGTTCAGATATTGTTTTAACTTCGACCAGAATTATAATAAATGGATAAGAAACCTTTACGTGTTTTTTCATTTATATCAATATAACCTTTCCGCGTTATTTTGTCCGGTTATTTATTGTTATAGCAAGTCTCCGGAACCGAAATAGGAATAGAGAAAACCTCTCCGCGTTTTTTTTTAACCTTTTTGCTTTACTAAACGGTTTCGTTAGCGTACTTACCTGTAATCGAACAGGTACGAGCAAAATTCATCAAACTAACCCTTACGGGTTATGTGATTTTTCTATCTTGAAGGGTTTGGGAGTTAATGTGCGCTGAGCGTACACGTCGGCGTACGGCGGACGGCGTACGGCGTACTGCGGACGGCGGACGGCGGACGGCGTACAGACAGACGGATTTTTTTTTTTTGCATTTTTAGGCTAATTTAGTCATGAAACGCGAAAAAAAAAAATTTCAGGGTAGCAAACTTTTTTTTTTTTTTGTGTCGATCACAATACTTTATTATTATAATAATAAAGTAAAATGGTTAAATTTTTATTATTCCTGGAAGTACTCATCGCTAGCTACAACTTTTCCTCAGCTTTCATACAGATTCTGCGTCGGAAAAATTGGTCTTCTTTTGTGCCGATCTACGAATCGACCCAATTTTTGAGTTCTTAGTAAGAATGGAAGTGTTCCCCACCCGGGCCATGTGAGGAAGGGGCAATGTCTGGAGAATACAGAGGGTGGGGTAGTACCTTCCAATTCAGTGCTTCCATGGAGGTTTTCACCACCTAAGCAACATGTGGCCAAGAGTTGTCGTGCAGCGAAATCATTTTGTTGTGTCTCTCTTGGTATTGTGGCCGTTTTTCCTGCAATGCTCGGTTCCAAGGCATGAATTGTAGTCGATAGTTATCTCCAATGATAGTTTCACTCGGTTTCAACAGCTCATGATATATATAAGTTTTAATACTCATTCGACGCACCTCAGCCGCAGATTTTTTTTTTAATTCAAGGTATAAAACAAAACTTCCCGCAAATGATGCTTATTTGGCTCAAACTTCAACATATTGGCGTAAAAAAACTATATAATGCCGATAAAATGTCACAAAAGTTGTAGACACATGCCAAAGTTTACCATCGTCCGCCATTGTTGATCAGCATTCACTGATGGCAAAATCTATTAGGAAACGGCGGGTTTCACTCCTGATACATAAGGTGCCATATACGAAAAACTTAACAGAATTATGATTGGGCGTAAAGCCCAATCCTATGATACTCTAGACGAAATGGAAAAGAGGTTAATGTACCGGAAAATATTTCATCTCAAATTCATTCGAATATTAAATAGTGGCTTTTGTTGGGGAGGTGGTGGAAGCAGAGGGGGAGGTTTATAAATTACTTTATTATTTTTTAATAATAAAGTATTGTGATCGACACAGAAAAAAAAAAAATTTGCTACCCTGAAATTTTGTTTTTTCGCGTTTCATGACTAAATTAGCCTAAAAAAGCAAAAAAAAAAAATCCGTCCCGCCGTACGCCGTACACCGTACATATGGACTCGTACCTCCAAGACCGTTAAAGGTAGAATGTTAATTTTTAGGTGAATTGTTAATTTGGTAAGTGAGCTCTATTATCCAAATTTTGGGGAGTGTGGGATGGAAGGGGGAGGCGGGGGGATGGAAAAAGGCGAAAAATACACTTGCTAATATCTTCACCACGAATGCAGATAGAAAAATGAAAATCAGCATACATATAGAGAAGGTTGTGGGACATACTCCAAAAATAATTTAATTTTTTTATCCATTGGCGTCCGAAAAGGGGGGGCTAAGAACAAATTGTCGGCCGAATCTTTTTTTGAAATGGTTATATCTTCGAAACTACTTACCATAAAAAATTCATATTTTGGGACAATTAAGATGGCGTATAGATCCATCAGAATAAGCTTAGAAATAGGTTAATTGTAGTAAGGGGGAGGGTCAGAGAGGGTGCAAAGAAAAACACTTAAGAATTAATATCTCAACTATCTCTTAAGATATGTAATTGAAATTTAAAACATATACTAAGCTATACTAGCAAAATATAAAAAAAATATAAAATTTGGTCATAATAGTAGTGGGGGGAAATGGGGAGCATTTCAAAAATGGTGCACTTTTCAAAATTAGAAATCGTTATATCTCAAAATTGAGTGCAGATATCAAATCAAAAATTCGTCAGATTATAGAACTATATAATTTATAATTTTGATAAAAATTTTAAGTTGTGGTGTGTAAAGGGAGGGAGGTGGTAAGCAAAAATGTCGAAAATTTTGAGTGATTTTTTTAGGACTCTGGTCAAAGATAGAAACTTTAAATTTTGCATGTGAATACATCTATTTTATATACACAGAAAAAAAATAATAATTTGATCCAGAATTGTTACGAACCGACCACCATGGTCTAAGAGGCACAAGGTGTTTCATGTGCAGCGAAAAAAACACGAAAACTGAAAATTTTTGGATGTAATTTTAAGGTAGAAACTTGAAAATTTGGGAAATACATTTAAAAAAAATCCCCAAACGTATAAAATATTAATTGGTCGAATACCTTTGAAACTTCTACCCCCTCCCATACAAAATTATTTTTTCGACCATTTTTAAGAAATTAATTATCACCTAACTATTAAAAGCTATCAATTTGAAATTTTGCATAAGAACTTATAAAAATATTTAAAATAAAATTATTTTAAAAGTTTCAAAATAGCACTTGCCCTTCTACCCCCTCCCATACAAAAGTATCATTTCTACCTATTTCATTGAACCAACTAATAACCAACAAGTTAAAAGCTGCGAACTTGAAATTTTGTACGAGAAGACTACAACAGAAAGGAAATAAAATTGCGTCACAATCTTTACGATTCCCCTACCTCCTCTACCCCCTCCCATACAAATGTTGGTTTCGTGAATGTAAAATACACAGAATCTTATTCTATGCAACTTCGTCTATGAAACTGACATTCTATACAGAGAATATTGGACGTCAATTAAAAAACTATTAACATCCACCGACCCTTACTATCAACCCTCATCCCTCCCCTCAAAAAACTCAAACTTGTATAAATAAACGAACGAAATATTGGTTATATATACTGAAGCTTTTGAACGTTTCCGCAAAGTGTTGACAACTGTCCTGCCCAAGAACCCCCTTTCACTTAGTCTTCCCTAACCACTCTAACCTGCATATTGACTTTCCACGCATCCGCAACTTGTCCCAAGAATAATAAAGTTTCGCCCGACTTGTTGGCAGTTTATTTTGTATATGGCACCGACCGTGGCATGCAAAATGTTTCGTCTTGAATTAGTAGTAGTTTTTATTATTTTCAAAGTAATTCGACATAGTTTTCGCGAAATTGGGGCATTTGTATAGAAGGTGGTATAGAAAGTGAAAGATTTTAAATGATTGTGAAACTGTTCATCAACATCCTTATCCCCATGCTTTGTTTCAATTTCAAAGTCGGTAACTCTCATATGTTTGAAGGAGAAATGTTTCCTTGAATTTATAATGTAGATATTTGTATGGGAGTGGGTAGAAGGATTACAGCGCAGCTGATTATTTTTTTGGTATTATTGTAATTGTTAAGAGGCAAATTCTGACAAAATTTTAAGTTTACATTTTTTCTAGTTTTAATAGAATTCGATATAATGCATTTACAAAAATTATGCATTTGTATGAGAGGAGGCAGAAGGAGTATATGGATCAAAACAAATTTTTTTGTCGTCAATGAAGTTTCTATTAGTATACTTTGAGCAAAACCTTAAATCGATAGTTTTGACAGTTTCGAAGAAAAATAATTTAATTTATATTTCAAAATTTCGTGAAATTTGTATGGGAGGGGTAGAAGGAGTGAGGTGAAGTTGATGATTTTTTTTAAAACTGGTTGTAATTATAATAAAATTGGCACTGGCAAAAATTTGTTCAATTAGCTTCGCTAGCTTCAATGAAAATGGAATAAATTCATTTTTGAAAATTGTGCATTTGTATGGGGGTGATAGGAGGAGTGAGACTATCGGACCAATATTTTATGATGTTAATCATATGTACATTTTTATACTTTAACCCAAATTTCAAGTCGATACCAAAAATAGGAAAAAAAAACAAATTCTTAAAATTTCACGAAATTTGTATGGAATGGGGCAGAAGAAGTGTAGCCCGTTCATGAATTTAAAGTTACTTTTTTACTTAAAATGACACACGAAAAATTTCAGAACGATAGCTCAAAGAGTTTAAAAGTTATGCTGTTGACAGACGGATAGACGGTCACTCGGAATCGAGATTTTTGAACGACAACAAATATTTCTGTACCCTTGGCGGCTCTGTGCGAGCACAATTTCTTAGCGTTACAAACGGTAAGGCAAACACAATATACTGTCAGATTTTATCTAGAGTATAATTACAAACCTCCCCGCTCTGCTTCAACCACTTCAGTCACTATTCCAAAGAACTGAAGATAACATAGAGTGACCGACAAAAGTCTACATACGACCCCTATTTTCGCTACTTGACGAGCCCCATAGCACTAATTAAAAAAGTAATGATGCAGTTATGTTATAAGACTATTTTAATTGATATTCAACAAAAAAATCTTTTTTCCAATACAAACTTTACAAGTTAGTCATACATAACTAAAAAAATGCATTGACAAAAGTTTACATACGGCTAGGTATGCTACTGTGCGGTTCTGTTTTATAACGGGAAGTACCGTTTATCGCTAGGCTACAGTTTCGATAAGGCCGCAGCTGTGACGATGGCTTCTCGGAAGGAAATCTCATCAGAAGTACGGAACTTGGTGTTAAAACATCGAAACGAAAGAAAATCTTTTGGAGAAATAGCCAAATTGTTGAATTCAAGTAAATCGACAGTTCAAACCATATTCAATAACTACAAAAGCCGCGTAGTGGTCGACCGAAGAAGCTGGTTCGCAGAGATGTCTCCTTTATTTTGAAAGGAGTGAACCAACACCCAAAGGCGCATGCCACAAAATTGGCGGAGGACATAGCAAATCGAACAAGGTGCATCCAAGAACAGTTCAAAGAACATTAAATAATAATGGTTATCACAGCAGGACACACCGCAAAAAAACCCCTTATAAGCGAAAAAAAATTGAAAACTTCGCTTAGAATTTGACAAAAAGCATCTAAGCAAGGGACTTGATTTTAGGAAGACGGTATTATTCACCGATGAATCGAAGTATAACATATTTGGAAGTGGCTGTAGAGCTAAAGTTTGGAGAAAGCAAAACACGGGAATGGACCCGAAACACCTAATTCCTACAGTCAAATATGGCGGTGGCAATGTGATGGTTTGGGCACTATCGCAGTGTCGGATGTAGGAAATTTGGTGTTCATTGATGGTGTCATGGATCGCCATCTCTACAAAACCATCTTGCAACACAATTTAAAAGAATCGGTCGATAAGTTGGACCTTGGTGAAAGCTGGATATTCCAGCAAGACAATGATCCCAAGACACCGCTCAAATTGTGAATGACTGGCTACTATATTACGCTCCAAGACAGCTCAATATAACCCCACAAAGTCTGGAGCTGAATGTCATCGAGCATGTTTGGGAGCTTCTGCATCAAAAAATAAGAAAACACGACTTTAGAAGTGCTACAATGCTAAAAGAGAAGCTCATTGAGGAATGGGGCCAAATAACGCCTAACGAGTTAAAAAATTTGGTCGCATTTATAAATGCCAATGGTGAGCCAACAAAATATTAATATTAAGTTTTGAAATTAAATGTAAATTCCTTAATGAAGTTTTTGGTGGATGTCATGATCGCTAATGACTTTTGTCAATGCTACTTTTTAGTTTTTTTTTTTATGAACATTATATTTAATAGGACAGACACAACAATGATATATGTACCTCTGTAATTCTTCTTCTTTCTTGTAAATTGGACGTATAATGCTTTTTCGCCAGTCGTCGGGTATGGTTTCACCTGTCCAAATTTTGCATATCATGCTGTGCAGTATTTCAGCGACACAGTTTTCACCGTTTTTCAGAAGTTCAACTGGTATTTCGTCAATTCCCGGCGCTTTGCTTCGCTTTTGGTTACATTGGGCTGCTTTGATTTCAGCAAGTGTGGGTGGTGTCGATAATGGTTCTTCTTCATCAGTTGAGGCGTTAATTGAAATGTTGTCTGTCGTGATAGATGTTAATGGGGTGGGGTTGAGAGGATGTTCAAACTGGGAAGCCCATCTCCTTTTGATTTCTTGTGCGTCGCTGATAATGTTGCCCTCTGCGTCTTTGCAGAGACTGATTTCTGGTTTATATTCTTTTTTTAATTCTTTAGCTATTAAGTATGTGTCCCGCGTTTTATTTTGTCTCATATCGTCATCCATTTTTTGTATCTTGTCATTATGGTACTTCCTTTATTTTCGCCTGCAGGTCTTTTTCGCATATCGCCCAAGCTCGTCATATCTTTCTTTTTTGGCTCGTGTTGGTGGTTCAGAAGAATTTCTGTAAGCCTCGGTCTTTCTGTCCATTGCATCGCGGCAATCTTGGTCGAACCAATTTATTATTTTTTCGCCTTGCTTGATATCCTAATACCTCTTCTGTGGAGGATTTGATGCCGTCTCGTATTTTTATCCACACATTCTTCACTGGCATATTTTGTTGGTTTCCATATATTAGTGTCAGGTGTTTATTACGAAGCATCTGCTACCTTAACATGAGCTATATTGCGATCTGATAAAAAAGATGCAACTTCAATAGAGGTGAAACCTGTACTGCCCTTACAGGGCGACTGTAGTACTCGAAATACTTGGATAGTGCGACACATACCTTGCGAGTACTTATAAATATCACAGGATACAACTTCACGTATTTTTTGAAAGCATCAATAATGACCAGCACGTGCTTCCGTGTGAAATTTACCGAGGGCAATGGACCGAGATGGTCCAAGTGACTAGTATGAAATGGCACTGTTTTTTCGGAATGTTAAATAGGTTTTGCTTGTTTGTTCTGGCTGAGTAAAATATACATTTGAGACAGTTTTGGATGTGTTCTTCAATTTTATATTTCATTTTAGGAAACCAATACGATGACTGTAATTGCAACTGGTCATAATATTTATTAGCACCCATATGTCCCAATTTTTCATGCACGGACCGAATGAGATTTTCTTCTAATGCTTTTGGAACATACCACTGTAGACTTCGAGATTTGTTACGTCGACAAACAATGCCATCACTCAAAACATACGGTTCTATCGCTCTATCTTGAAGCCTGTGGTTTAAAGTGGTCTGCAGAACTCTCAACTGGAAATCCAAGTCCTCGCTGTTTACAGCGGCAATCACTTGGCATAGAAACGAGTTTGTTAAAAGGGTCTTAAAAGTGGTATCATTAGAAGCAACGACGATAGTCGCAGAATCTTTAATGATAGAAGAGTCAGATGAAGTGGACGAAAAAGCAACACCAGAACCATCAACACAGACGGAATGGTCAAAAGCTGGGGAAAGGATGTCTTAACAGGAGGCTTTACGTTGTCAGGAGGATCACCTGAAGTGGTGAAATTCGCAGTAACAGAAAGAATGGAAGCTAAATCAGAATCACTTGGCGCACAACTTAGGGTGTCAACGTGACCCATTCGTGCTCCACTTCACCCATCTGGCAATACGAGGATTAATACTTTTCTTGATGAGTGTCAAGGTGAGCGAATTGCAGTCTGTTAATACGCGGAATGGTATTCCCTCGAGGTACACACGAAATCATCGTAGAGCATAAATAATAGCAAGCGTCTGCAGCTCGAAGCTGCGATAACGAGACTCGGAACCTGTAGCACTTCTTGAATAGTATGCCACTGGATGAAACTTTGTATCACCAAATCCATCACAATGTAACTCCGTTTCTCGGTGCGGACTATAAATAGCAAGGACCGGGGCTTCAATAAGTTGCGCTTGAAGTAACTCCAATGCATGTCTACACTCTGGAGTAAAATCAAATGAGGTTTTCTTTTTTACGAGGTTGTGCAACGGTCGGGCAATACTTGAAAACCCGGGCACAAACCTCCTGAAGCATACGCATACAGTTTGACGTCTCCCAGCACCTTATAGTGTGAGTAATGCAGTGTGTCAGTCAGGAAACTATTTTCTAAAAGAGATTTTTCATAAAGCTAGTTGGACTGCCGGTGTCAAATAAGGCAAAATTATTAATAAAATTTAATGCATGATGATTGATTCTACCATCCACTTCCAGGGCAACGCTCACCATTTGTAATACATCCAACGCCGTAGTCAATTGATCATCTTCTTCATTTGAGATGCTATCAGCTGTGTTGCTTGCTTGAATGACAGCGGCCACAACCTGATGTTTCTTTGGACAAGTTTTAAGTAAGTGGCCTGTATCAAAACAATTAAAACAACCTCCAGGTGCACGCTTTTCTCGCGGACACGACGTGGAGATATGCCCCAACTGCGAGCAATTGTAGCATCTTGGCTCAGGTTTATTTGCAAGTTTCGGTTTATTCGCTGGTGACTACGGGAGTGGGTCTTTCACGATGTCCACTGACAAAAGTGGAACCAGAAGCAGAACGGACGGAAGTGATCCCCTCCTGTTCAGAAGTAAGTTTTGACAACGGAGTCTGCATGCGCTTGTGTTTCTCATAATCGACGAGACGATTTTTGAGTTCAATTATGTTCTTTGAACCTCTCAACAAAATAATATCGCTCGTCGCATCTCGTATCCCCATAATTATAAAATCTATTATATCAGCTTCGGATACGTCCGCCTGACTTGCAATTTCTTGCATTGCTATGACGTATTGGTATCTATGGTATATCTAGGGTATAGCCTAGTAGGTAGTGTGTTGGTCTTGTAATGCGAAGGTCGTGAGTTCAAATCCCGGTCGGCGCAATATATAATTCCGGCACATTGTCTGCTTGGATATACCTTGGTCACCTCAATCTAAGAAAATGAAAAATTCGTAGAAAGAGGGTTGTGCGAAGGGCTAACAACCCTTCCACAATAGTAATAAAAATGTTAAGGAACCTGAATATCAGGAGGCCAAGGTCCGATTTGGGCTGTACCGCCATTGTAGAAGTAGAAGAATGACGTATTGGTTCAGTTTTTCGTCTTTCTTTAAGGTGCGATTTTGCAGTAATTTATACACATCATTTCGTGACAGCCTTCTTGCAAATTTCCCAAGGATGGCAGCTCTGAACTCCAACCAGGTTTTAACATTTTCACAATTCGTAGCCATGATCGTGTAAATAGAGGTACGTCCAACTCTCGGAAATTCATCAGCCAGAGCAGTAATCCTCGATCACTTCACAGTTTTCGGTTCACTTTTTCAACGATTTCGCCGGTCTGAATATTGTCCCTGCCACTCCGCTGTTCATCGTGCACAGTTATGTGGCCATTTTTAAAGTTTCGACACCACTGTCTAACCTTTCCTTCACTCATTACTGAAGGTTCATTTCCAAGGCCACAATTGAAAATTGATTTCGGCAGGTGAAGATACTTTTGTATACAAAAATCATAGCGTTCACTTCAAAATTCACGGGAGAAACGATTGTCGTAGCCACTACAACGACAGACAAAAGACTACTGAAACAAAACAACGACTGTAGTGGTTTCCTAAATAGCTGATGTATGGCTATGTAGGCGTGAAATTGTGTTCAGACCAGCTAATATTTAAATTTATCTTACTTCTTGAATATTCCTCTTATAATCAAATAACAAACAGACACTTCAGTTATATTTATGTGTATGGATTTTATTCATGAAATCACTTTTTTTCTCTTACCTCCACATTCAATCCAAGATTTTCTCGCTACGGAGAGATAATTCCGACGCGTTATATAGTATAAACGTATCCAGCATCCTTTTTCATTATTATCTTAAACTTCGGATATGGTAATCATTTCCCCATTAAAATATAAGAAAAAGACGCAAAAAAAACTTAAAGTATCAGATAAATCTAAGTACCTAATAACCGAAGATGTAAAAAGCTAGGAACATAATACTTCGAGCCACTGCCACCTATACCGCCATCTCCCGAAGGTAAATTTATGGTTTCTCTAACGTATGTCAAATTTCCACATAAGTTCACTTATAGACTATGATCTCAGCTTATCGGTAAAATCTTATTCCATGACAATACAGCCATCTCGATAACCGCCTCTATAGAGCGATGTATACTCTCTTACGTAAAGAAATACGAGGATATCTACAACCCACCTAAATATTCTTCTACAGGAAAATGCTGCCTCCTACACTATGAAGATACTTCTCTATGCTACTCTTATTATGTGAATACCGTGCATGCATGTTTGTTTGTACGCGTTATATAAAGGGAACAATATCGATCAACGTCGGCTGAGATTAAGGGCTCAAATGTATCAAGTCCTTCTGGAATCAATAGGTTGGCAAATTTACCTTTTTTTCCTTTCTTTTCGAATTCTCTCTCGTAACCGCATTTTTATTTTTCCACCAACGCGTATTAAGGAAAAGAACGAAAAATAACAATTTCGTTTTTCGTGTTTCAATTTTCGGGAAATTTCAAGTGTATCATCTTAGAGGTGGTGTTAATAAATTTGAATCGCGACGAATTACCTCCAATCCCAATTACTCGCAGCCGTAATAAAAAGGAACAATATCGTTTCGACGAACGAACAAAAGCATGTGGTATGTGTCTTACTTGCGTACGAATGACTGGATTTAATAAAATTTAATCCGGTTCAATATTTTTCACCATTTTTTTTTCCTGTTCGAAGTATGTGCATACTGCCTACTCTGATTCAAATGTGATAACATAGACGAACTCAACGACTCCATTGATTTCAATTCGATAAAATCTTTTATTCCGTCTTCATATTAAGATAATTGGCTATTTGTTATAGATACCATCAAAGGACGAAAGCAAAAAAGAAAAAAAAAATTGTTTGTATTGTTCGATATCATCACGAAGGATATTTCGTTTCTTTTTCGGCTAGAATTTTATTACGGAGGCTTGTTTTTCCGCTGTAATCTTTCCACGTGAAATATATTTTTATCATATAACGTTCCAGTAGATAATAAATGTGAACCATGTACAAATGTCTCGTGTATGAAATAAAAAAAATAAGGATAATTGGGAAAGCAGTGAAGCACGAAACATTTGGATTTGGTAATAAAGCACCAGTAAAAAGGACAATTCAATGATACGTTTTTATGTTGGTGGTGGTAATGAATGGTGTCCCAGATATTCTTAAATTATATCAGAATAAAGAGTCCTTACATGATTGCATTATAAGATAAAACTTATACACTAGAATTCTCTAAATAAAAGAAAATTTACCGTATTAAGAATAGCGAATCAAAGATAGTTTTTAGCTTATTTTCTACAATTAGTTCTCCTTGTTCTTCATTGATATCGCCGAGGTTTTCTTATCCAGTGGTCATGTTGGCTTTCCCAAAGATATAATATGCATGGATATTTCGAGTAACTACTTTACTTGCCAAGAAGGAAGTTCACCACATTAAAATTTACACAAACTACCTATTTATATTCTTTGAACATAATCTTTTCCAAGATTAGAGAGATATTCGCGAACTCTTCTTACATGCTCTGGAGAGATCGATTGGAATTGAAACGTACCTGTAGCCATTATGAGAATGGATCTTAGATTCCACTTCAAGCTGTCTAAGAAAAAGCACCATTGATTTGCTTGATACAGACCTATTTTCTTAATAATAACTTGTATGTTTTTGCAGGTTCGAGTCCAGAGAAAAAAAAAATTACCACGATAAAACGACATATTCCCTTCAGGAATTAAATAAATTTTTCTCGCCAATAGTTCAGGACCCTAAAACCAGTCAGCGACACAAAATAAATTAAAAGAAGGTGGGCTTCCTACTTTGAACATCTTCTTAATCCCATTTCATCACCACGACAGATAACATATCAGTTGAGGTGCCAACTGACGAAGAACTATCATCGATGTTACTCCCACTTGACGAAATCAAATCAGTAGAATCATATGACCAAAACCGAAACAAATCGCTGGGAATCGATGAAATACTAATTGAACTTCTGACAAACGATAGAAACTGTGACACTGAAATACTCAACACGATGGTGTGCAAGATTTGGATAGAGAAAAACAATAAGGAAGGAGTCGAACTTTGCTGTGAAAATTACGGAGGAATGTCATTGTTTTGTATGTCCTCATAAATACCAACAAAAATAATTTAACGTCATCTTAAGCTCTATAATCGTACTGACGAAATAATTTGCGAAAACCAAGGTGGATTCAGAACCGGTCGATCTAGAAGAGATCACATATTCCCTGTGAAACAGGTGCTTGATAACTGCTGGGAATACTAATATAACACAGACGAGCACCAAATCTTCGTAGATCTTATAGAAGCATACGACAGTGTTAACAGGAGGGCACAGTACCAAATCAGTTAGGGTGTAGCCTAGTGGGTAGCGTGTTGATCTTGTAATACGAAGGTCACGATTTCAAGTTCCGGCCGACGCAATATATAACTCCAGCACATTATCTGCTTGGATATACCTTGTTCACCTTAATCTACGAAAATGAAAAATTCGTAGAAAGAGGGTTGTGCGAAGGGCTAACAAGCCTTCCACAATAAGTAATGAAAAATGTTAAGCAACCTGAATGTCAGGAGGCCTAGGTCCGATTTGGGCTGTTGTGCCATTGTAGAAGTACCAAATCATGCTTGATTTTGGAATTTCTAGAACTAATCGATCCACCAATCTCACAATGACGACACTGAATCCCAAGTGAGAATACTAACCGATTCCACAACTATCTTTCGAGCGGAAAGTGGCTAAAAGCAGGGAGATGGTCTAGCATCCATGCTTTACAATTGCAATAGAGTAAGTCGTCAACAAAATCCCAGTCGTCACCAATAGGACAAGTTCACCCAACTAGTCAAATACGCTGACGACGTAAACATCCTTGCTAGATCGTTCCCTAGTACTAAGAAGGTATTTGTAAATCTTAACATAACCGCAAAAGAAGTTGGACTACGTATTAACAAAAGCGAAACTAAAGTAATGATGCAAAACAGAAAGAGAACGCCAATCAGACAAAAAACGAAAACTGAATTTGGAGAGTATGAAGAACTTCACATATCTTGGCGCTAATCTGGCAAATGACGGCCATAAATATGATGAAATCAATCGTCGGATCATGCTATCAAATAAAACGTACTAGTTAGCTGTTACCAATAACGAAATCTAAGACAGGGCACAGGAATAACAAGCAGTGAGTATTCAAACTTTAGCAATCGCTGTAGAATTATTAGCAGAAGAATTAAAGGAAGATAAAGAGCTGACTATTTTGTTACAAGGTTTAAGAGTAGGTAAGAAAGTACCGAGGGAATAACGTTGCATTCTTAGGGGTCAATGGGTATTAATTCCTAATTCGCTAAGGAAACATATACTAAACGAGTTACTTACAGCACTTTTTGGCACAGTGAAAATAAAAGGTTTAGCTCGTAGTTATTGTGGGTGGAAAAATATAGATGAGGACATTGAAAATTTTGCTATAACCTCTTACGAATGTTCCAATGTAGCTAGAAATGTTAGCAAGGTAGAATGTCATAATTGGGAATTTCCCTATAAACCATTCGAGAGAGTTCATGGGGATTTTTCCGGATCTTTTAATGGGGGATAATATTTCGTATTAGTAGACGTTTATTCTCTTTGGCCGAAAGCACATTTTGTGGAAAATATTACTAGTGAGAGTACTATAAAAATTTGTTGGAAAATATTTAGGACATTGGATTACCAAAGCTTTTTGTCTCAGATAACGCAAGACAATTTACTTCATTTCAATTTCATATATTTTTGAAGGCAAATGGGATAATGCATAGGATTTTAGCACCATACTATCCAGCGGTAAATGAATTAGCAGAAAGATACGTTCAAACCATGAAAAATTCACTAAAAACAGTGAAGTCAGAAGGAAACTCAAGAGATTTGGATTTATTGAAATTATTTCTTCAAAGTAGAAAAATGCCTACAGTCGGTTCAGCCGTTTTCGCGTGAAAGCCGGAAAGACAGACAGACAGAGAAAAATGTTAAAAACGTGTGTTTCTGCTGAGTTATTGTCCAAATATAGCAAAAAACTAATTTATAGCCATTTAAAACAAATAACAGAGTTTTAGTGTCAATTATATTTATATGTATAGTTTTCACTTAATAATTTGGTATTGAAAATTTGAGTTATATTGGGTGTCTTAGTGTGTTCTGTTGATTAATTTTGCAGATAAATAACATGTGAGTACTTTCAGTTAGCAAAGGAGAGATGTTATATCTGCTATATACTATTAAGTGTATCCACTTCGTGAGTGCACTGTATTAGATTTATTAATATACTGAAAGGCAAGAAGTGCGCTTTTTGGATTTTTGTTAATTTTCATTTGTTTTATAAGCTCTCACGTGGCTAGTCGATGGCGACAATACTTATAGAGCAAGAGCCCAGGAACAAAATATAATAAACTGCCAACAAGTCGGGCGAAACTTTATTATTCTTGGGACAAGTTGCGGATGTGTGGAAAGTCAATATGCAGGTTAGAGTGGTTAGGGAAGGCTAAGTGAAAGGGAGTTCTTGGGCAGGGCTGTTGTCAATTTAACAATATTTCATTCATTTCTGCAAGTTTGGGTTTTTATGAGGGGAGGAGGAGGGGTAAGGGTGGGTGGATGTTAATAGCTTTTTAATTAATTGCTTGAATCGCGTCCAATATCCTCTGAATAGAATGTGTTTCATAGACGAAATTGCATAGAATTTTCATAGGATTCGGTGCATTTTACATTCACGAAACCAAACATTTGTATGGGAAGGAGTAGAGGAGGTAGGGGAATCGTAAAATTTGTGACGCAATTTTATTCCCTTTGTCTTGTAGTGTGCTTGTACAAAATTTCAAGTTCTTAGCTTCTAATTTGATGGTTATTAGTTGATTCAATGAAATAGATAGAAATGATACTTTTGTATGGGAGGGGGTAGAAGGGCAAGCGCGATTTCAAAACTTTTAAAGGAATTTCATTTCAATTATTTTTATAAGTTTTTAGGCAAAATCGAAAAAATAATTTTGTACGGGAGGGGGTAGAAGAGGTAAAGGAATTGCAAAATTTGTGACGCAATTTTATTTCCTTTCTCTTGTAAGCTGCTCGTACAAAATTTCAAGTTCGTAGCTTTTAATTTGTTGGTTATTAGTTGATTTAATGAAATTGGTCGAAATCATACTTTTGTATGGGAGGGGATAGAAGGGCAAGTGTGATTTTAAAACTTTTAAAATAATTTCTTTTCAAATATTTTTATAAGTTCTTATGCAAAATTTCAAATGGATAGCTTTTAATAGTTAGGTGATAATTAATTTCTTAAAAATGGTCGAAAAAATAATTTTGTATGGGAGGGGGTAGAAGTTTTGAAGGTATTCGACCAGTTAATATTTTATACTTTTAGAGATTTTTTTTAAATGTATTTCCCAAATTTTCAAGTTTCTACCCTAAAATTACATCCAAAAATTTTCAGTTTTCGTGTTTTTTTCGTTGCACATGAAACAGCTTGTGCCCATTAGACCGGGGTGGTCGGTTCATAACAATTATGGATCAAATTATTATTTTTTTCTATGTATATCAAATAGATGTATTCACATGCAAAATTTAAAGTTTCTATCTTTGAGCAGAGTCCTAAAAAATTCACTCAAAATTTTCGACATTTTTGCTTACCACCTCCCTCCCTTTACACCCCCTAACTTAAAATTTTTACCAAAATTATAAATTATGTAGTTCTATAATCCGACGAATTTTCAATTCGATATCTGTACTCAATTTTGAGATATAATGATTTCTAGTTTTGAAAAGAGCACCATTTTTCAAATGCTCCCCATTTCACCCCACTACTATTATGACCAAATTTTATATTTTTTTTGTATTTCACTAGTACAGCTTAGTATATTTTTTAAATTTCAATTACATAGCTTAAGAGATAGTTGAGATATTAATTCTTAAGTGTTTTTCCTTGCACCCTGCCCCGACCCTTCCCCTTACAATAATAAGCCTATTTCTAAGTTGATTCTGGTGGATCTGTACGCCATCTTAATTGTCTTAAAATATGAATTTTTTGTGGAAAGTAGTTTCGAAGATATAACCATTTCAAAAAAAGATTCGGCCGACAATTTGTTTTTAGCCCCCCCTTTACGGACGCCAATGGATAAAAAATTAAATTATTTTTGGAATATGTCTCACAGATCTATCTATACGTGTGCTGATTTTCATCTTTCTATCTGCATTCGCGGTGAAGATATTAGCAAGTGTATATTTCGACTTTTTCCATCCCCCCGCCTCCCCCTTCCATCCCACACTCCCCAAAATTTGGATTATGGAGCTCACTTACCAAGTTAATAACTCACCCAAAAATCAACATTCTAGCTTTAACGGTCTTGGAGGTATGAGTCCATATGAACGGTGTACGGCGTACGGCGGACGGCGTACGGCGGACGGCGTACGGCGGACGGCGTACGGCGTACGGCGAGACGGATTTTTTTTTTTTGCTTTTTTAAGCTAATTTAGTCATGAAACGCGAAAAAACAAAATTTCAGGGTAGAAAATTTTTTTTTTTCTGTGTCGATCACAATACTTTATTATTAAAATAATAAAGTAACAATGGAAAGCGACAAGGATATGAAGTGCATATAATGATAGACCGCAGTG
The DNA here is from genome assembly GCA_963669355.1 of Chorisops tibialis. NCBI lineage: Eukaryota > Metazoa > Arthropoda > Insecta > Diptera > Stratiomyidae > Chorisops > Chorisops tibialis. The sequence goes on along the minus strand of OY770263.1, from coordinate 159,557,262 downwards.
TAACTAAAACAAAAGACGAAAACTGAACTTTCAAAACCGGTGCCAAACAAGTCCTGCTTAGTGGGACGAAAAAATAATTTAAAGGTGCAGATACAAACTCGATGTCATTGGAAAGGCCTTGCTTAGAACTTTACAAAAATATAATTTGTTTCCTAATAACTTGATGCCTATGACACAAAAGCGTTAAATTAGTACTTTAAATTGTATATAATATTGTGTCAATTATCTACAAAACAGTTTGTAACTTGAGAAAAATAAACTGCCAACAAGTTGGGCGAAACTTTATTATTCTTGGGACAAGTTGCGGATGAGTGGAAAGTCAATATGCAGGTTAGAGTGGTTAGGGAAGGCTAAGTGAAAGGGAGTTCTTGGGCAGGACTGTTAACAATATTTCATTCGTTTCTGTAAGTTTGGTTTTTATGAGGGGAGGAGTAGGGGTAATAGTAAGGGTGGGTGGATGTTAATAGCTTTTTAATTAATTGCTTGAATCACGTCAAATATTCTCTGTATAGAATGTATTTCATAGACGAAGTTGCATAGAATTTTCATAAATTTCGGTGTATTTTACATTCATGAAACCGAACATTTGTATGGGAGGGGGTAGAGAATATAGGGGAATCGTAAAATTTGATACGCAGCTTTATTTCGCGTCTCTTGTAAGGTGCTTGTATAGAATTTCAAGTTCGTAGCTTTTAGTTTGTTGGTTATTAGTTGATTTATTGAAATTCGACGAAATCATACTTTTGTATGGGAGGGGGTAGAAGCGCAAGCGCGATTTCAAAACTTTTAAAACAACTTCATTTGAATTATTTTTATAAGTTTTTATGCCAAATTTGAAATTGATAGCTTTTAAGAGTTAGCTGATAACTGATTTCTTAAAAATGCTCGAAAAAATAATTTTGTATGGGAGGGGGTAGAGGAGGTAAAGGAATCGTAAAACTTGTGATGGAATTTTCTTTTATTTTTGTTGTAAGGTGCTCGTACGAAATTTCAAGTTCGTAGCTTTTAATTTGTTGGTTATTAGTTGATTTAATGAAATTAGTCGAAATCATACTTTTGTATGGGAGGGGGTAGAAGGTCAAGCGCGATTTTAAAACTTTTAACGCAATTTCATTTTAATTATTTTTGTTAGTTGTTATGCAAAATTTCAAATTGATAGCTTTTAATAGTTAGGTGATAATTGATTTCTTGAAAATGGTCGAAAAAATAATTTTGTATGGGAGGGGGTAGAAGTGTTAAAGGTTTTCGACCAGTTAATATTTCGTATATTTAGGGATTTTTTTTAAATGCATTTCGCAAATTTTCAAATTTCTACCTTAAAATTTCACTAAAAAATTTTCAGTTTATGTGTTTTTTTCAATGCACATGAAACACCTTATGCACGTTAGACCGGGGGGGTCGGTTTATAACAAATATGGATCAAGTCATTATTATTTTTCTATGTGGATTAAATATAGGTATTTACATGCAAAATTTTAACTTTGTATCTTTTACCAGAGCCCTAAAAAAATCACTCAAAGTTTTCGATATTTTTGATTATTACCTCTCTCCCCTTGCACCTCCCAACTTAAATTTTTTACCAAAATTAACTATTGTGTAGTTCTACAATCTGACAAATTTTTGATTTGATATCTGTACTATTTTTGGAGATATAAGGATTTGTAATTTTGAAAAGTGCGCCATTTTTGAAATGCTCCCCATTTCCCCCCACTACTATTATTTCGACATGTTATTATACTCTAGATGAAATCTGAGAGTATATTGTGTTTGCCTTACCGTTTGTAACGCTAAGAAATAATGCTCGCACAGAGCCGCCAAGGGTACAGAAATATTTGTTGTCGCTCAAAAACTTCGATTCCGAGTTGCTGTCTGTCCGTCTGTCCGTCTGTCCGTCTGTCCGTCTGTCCGTCTGTCCGTCTGTCCGTCTGTCTACAGCATAACTCTCGAACGCTTTGAGCTATCGCGCTGAAATTTGTTGTGTGTCATTTTTAGCAAAAAAGAAACTTTAAGTTCGTGAACGGGCCACATCCCCCCACTCCTTCTACCCCCTCCCATACAAATTTCACGAAATTTCGAAATTTTCAGAAATTGATTTTTCTTAGAAACTATTTAAGCTATCAATTTGAAATTTAGGTTCAAGTATTATGATATAAATACCATTAATATGACTCAATATTGATCCGATCCCATCACTCCTTCTACCCCCTCCCATACAAATGCATAATTTTGAAAAATGCAGTTTTTCGATTTTCATCGAAACTAGTAAAGTTATAAAAGCGAATTTTTGCCAGAATTAATTTTATCAAAATTCCAATCAGCACTGAAAAAATTATCAACTTCCCCTTACTCCTTCTATCCCCTCCCATACAAATTTCACGAAATTTTGAAATTTAAATTAAATTATTTTTCTTCGAAACTATTAAGGTTATCAATTTGATATTTCGCATAAAGTATAAAAATAGAAATATCAATAACAGGAAAAAAAATTCGTTTCATCCTTACACTCCTTCTACCCCCTCCCATACAAATGCATCATTTTTGTTAAATGCATTATATCGATTTCCATTAAAACTAGAAAAATTACAAACTTAAAATTTTGCCAGAATTTGTTTTTTAATAGTTGCAATAAATGCTGGAAAAAATTATCAGCTCAGCTTCCCTCCTTCTACCCCCTCCCATATAAATATCTGTAGTATAAATTCAAGAAAATCATTTCTACTTCCAATATATGAGAGCTGTCGACTTTGAAATTGAATCAAAGCATAGTGATAAGGGTGATGATAAGCAGTTTCAAAATCATCTAAAACGTTCCACTTCCTCTGCCACCTCCCATACAAATGCCTCAATTTAAGGAAAACTCTGACCAATTTCTTTAAAAATAAAGAAAACTAAAAATTTTAAATTCAGCACGAAACATTTTACACGCCATTTTCGGTGTCACATAGGAGAAATACAAACCTCCGCCTCTACTTCTACCACCTCCCATGCAAAGTCTCTTCTCACTATTCAAAAGAATTTGAGATGACATATTTGCCGGTATATTAAAGTCATTTCCATCTCATCTAGAGTATCATATGATTGGGCTTTAAGCCCAATCATAATTCTGTTATGTTATTTTTTTTGTATTTGCCTAGTATAGCTTAAAATAAATTTTAAGTTTCAATTACATAGCTTAAGAGATAGTTAAGATATTAATTTTTAAGTGTTTTTCTTTGCACCCCCCCTGACCCTCCCCCTTACAATAATTAGCCACTTTCTAAGCTGGTTCCGATGAAACTATATGCCACCTTGCCGGTCTCTAAATATGATTTTGTTACAATAAGTAATTTCGAAGATATAATCATTTGAAAAAAAAATTCGGCCGAAAATTGGTTCTAAGCCCCCCCTTTTCGCACCCCAATGGATAAAAAAATTAAATTATTTTTAAAAGTTGTCCCACAAACCCCTCTATATTAATGTTGAGTTTTAGCTTCCTAGCTATTACCATGGTTGAGATATTTGAATTCGTATTTTTCGGTTTAAGCGCTCCCCCCGCCTCCCCCTGAACCCGTGTACCCCCGAAAATGGGTATCCGCCTGAGATCCGCAACTATCTACAATCTCCCCAAAAATGAACTTTCTATCTTGAAGGGTTTGGGAGTTAATGTGCGCTGAGCGTACACGTCGGCGTACGGCGGACGGCGGACGGCGGACGGCGTACAGACAGACGGATTTTTTTTTTTTGCATTTTTAGGCTAATTTAGTCATGAAACGCGAAAAAAAAAAATTTCAGGGTAGCAAACTTTTTTTTTTTTTTGTGTCGATCACAATACTTTATTATTATAATAATAAAGTAAAATAGGTATTCGTGGATAACTCTTTGAAGGCTTTTCAATGACACCAAGTTTGTGTAGATATCCTCGAATAATTTTTTCGTTCCGCTATACAGCACACGTTTGGCACTGGATTTGGATATTTACTTCTCGTCTTTCGTCTTAGTTACACTGCTTTCCGTCATTATATACACTCTGTGTCCTTGTTGCTTTCCGTTGTTATTTTTTGTTCTAGTGCTCTTAGACTATTACATGAATAATATAGAACTACGTATTTTTATACTCTAGATGAAATCTGAGAGAATATTGTGTTTGCCTTACCGTTTGTACCGCTAAGAAATAATGCTCGCGCAGAGCTGCCAAGAGAACAGAAATATTTGTTGTCGCTCAAAAACCTCGATTTCGAGTGACCGTCTGTCTGTCTGTGCGTATTTTTACAGCAAAACTCTCGAAAGCTTTGAGCTATAGTGCTAAAATGTTTTTGTGTTATTTCTAGCAAAAAAGTAACTTTAAGTTCGTGAATGGGCTACATCCCCCCACTCCTTCTACCCCCTCTCATACAAATTTCATGAAATTTCGAAATTTTAAGAAATTTTTTTTTTTTTTGAAACTATAAAAGGTATCAACTTGAAATTTATGTCAAAGTATTATGATATAGATGTCATTATTATCACGGAATATTGATCTGATCTCGTCACTCCTTCCACCTCCTCCCACGCAAATGAAAATTATGAAAAATACATATTTTCGATTTTCATTGAAACTAGTAAAGCTGAAAAGACGAAATTTTGCCAGAATTAATTCTACTATAATTGCAATTAGTTTTAAAAAGAATTATCAAATTCACCTCACTCCTTCTACCTCCAAATTTCACGAAATTTTGAAATTTAAATTATATTACTTTTTTTCGAAACTGTTAAAGCTATGAACTTTATATTTCGTATAAAGTATAAAAATAGAAATATTTATAACGCGAAAAAAATTTGTTTTCATCCGTACTACACTCCTTCTACCCCATTCATACAAATGTATAACTTTTGTAAAATGCATTATATCGATTTCCATTAAAACTAGAAAAGGACAAACAAACAAAATTTTGCCAGAATTAGTTTTTGAATAATTGCAATAAATGCTAGAAAAAAAATTATCAGCTCAGGTTCACACCTTCTATCCCCTCCCATATAAAAATCTATATTATAAATTCAAGAAAAGCATTTGCCCTTCGAATATATAAAAGCTATCGACTTTGAAATTGAATCAAAGCATGGTGATAAGGATGACGATAAGCAGTTTCAAAGTTATCTTAAACGCTCCACTTCCTCTGCCACCACCCATACAAATGCCCCAATTTCAGGAAAACTATGTCCAATTTCTTTAAAAATAATGAAAACTAAAAACTTTAAATTCATCAGCAAACATTTTGCATGCCATGATCGGTGTCATATACGAAAAATACAAACCTCTCGCTCTACTTCTACCACCTCCCATACAAAAGTTTCTATTCACTATTCGAAAGAATTTGAGATGAAATATTTTCCGATATATTAAAGTCATTCCCATTTCATCTATAGTATCATATAATTGGGGTTTACGCCCAATCATAATTCTGTTATGTTTAATTTACGAATAAATACATTACAAGTATAACAAACCACCTCTGCTCAGCCAGACGTGAACATTATCGTAAACTGCTGAAAATGAATTAAACACATTTTTTTTTTCGGACGAAAGGTCTTTCGAAGAATTTTGAGACCTGTGAAGAAAGGAATCGCGAATAAAATACAACCATAGGTTAAACTCTAAGATGACTTCAGTGGACTGGTCATTTAGAATTTTTGAACATGCTGTTAAAGGTAAAGCGAATGGTAACCTGTCAGTAGCAAGCCCCGCAGGCTATAGGAAGACTCAATTAAATAAGATAGCAAAGCCATCTTAAAAATTAGCAGCGCGGAGACGCGGAGGCGATTAAAGCTACGACTTCAGGAGGCTAGGACCGGATTTGGGCTGTTGCGCCATTGACAATAATGACAATGGTCTAATATTTGAATTTTTTGTCAAGTAGTTCCAAAAAATATTAGTTTGAAAAAAAAAAAATTCGTACGACAATTTTCAGCACCCAATGGATATAAAAACTAAATAATTTTACTTTATTATTCTAATAAGAAAGTATTGTGATCGACAATGAAAAAAAAATATTTGCTATTATTTGCTTCATGACTATCCGTCCCGCCGTACGCCATATATATGGACTCATATCTTCGAGACCGGTTAAGATAGAATGGTGGATTGTTAATTGGGTAAGTGAGCTCCATTACCTAAATTTTGAGAAGTATCAGGTGAAAGAGAGAGGCGGGCGAGGCAAAGTGTCTAAAATTACACTTGCTAATATCTCCACTACGCATGCAGATAGGAAGCTGAGCTTTTTGAAATGAAATGAATTTATATTTTAGGGCCATTAAGGTAGCATACAGATCCACCAGAAACAGCTTAGAGGAAGGCTAATTATTGTAACGGAGAGGGCAAGAGGGGTAGGGTGCAAGGAAAAACACTTAAAAATAAATATCTCGGACTATCTCTTAAGCTATGTAATTGGAACTTAGCGAAATAAAAGAAAAATATAAAATTTGGTCAAAATAGTAATGGGGGGAAATGGGAAGCATTTCAAAACTGGTGTACTTTCAAAATTTCAAACCGTTATATCTCAAAATTCAAAACAGGTATTAAGTTGAAATTTTGTCAAATTGTACAGCTGTATAATCTATAATTTTTGTAACAATTTTAAGATGGAAGGTGCGAGGAGAACGAGGTGGCGGGCCAAAATTTTGAAAATTTTCACTAATATTCTTATGGCTTTAGTAAAAGAAGCAAAGCTAAAATGTTGCACGTTCAGTTGATATACATAAAAGAAAAAAATTAATTTGCACCAAAACTGTTATCCACCAAAGGGAGCCCTAATCTTTCACGTATATTGAAAAAAGCACATAAGCTCAATATTTTTGATTGAAATTTTACGCTACAAACTTGAAAATTTGTAAAATTCATTTAAAAATATGACAGGACAGGCGTAAAGCCCAATCGTGCGATACTCTAGATGAAAGATAAATTTTTTGAGTTCAAGAAATTTCGTACTTGGGTTCACGACATTGAACCATTTCTTTCTCAACACGCTAAAGTTTCTATCAAAATGTTTTATACAAAATTTAGGATTCAAAAATGTATACTGAAAAAATTAGTGTATTAGATTTAGTGAAATTGTGCAGTTTGTATGGGAGGTGGTAGAAGGAGGGGCGAGTTCTTAAATACTTTTTCAGAAATAACTATAAACATTATGTTTTTGGCATGTTTGAAATTGTAAATCAGTGGCACTCATATTCAGGGAAATCGACTTTTTATAAAGTTGTGAAATTGAGTCAGATTGTATGGAAGGGGTAGAAGGGGTAAGGCTGATCGTTTAATTCTGTTTTAGTCTTACTAATGTTAATGAATATTATAATAATCTACAATTTCAGCTCGATAAATTTTATACGTATTGAGTACATTGGCTTAGAGTATTTCATGAAAAAGTGCAGTTTGAATGGAAGATGGTGGAAGGAGGGGGGAGGATTCACATAATTTTTATACGGTAGATTGAAATCATTATATTTCAAAGATATATATTCCGAATTTTGGATTAATAGCTTTTATGCTTTTTGAGCAAATTCGTTTATTGTCGAATTGCGAAATTGTGTCATTTTGTATGGGAAGCGGTGAAGCTAATTATTTAGTTTTTCTTGTCTTACTAATAATTCTAAATAAATATTTTTTGCACAATTTCAGCACGCTAAATTTTATACGCGCTGAGTAAATTGGCTAAGAGCATTTCATGAAAAAGTGCAGTTTGTGGCGGAAGGAGAGGAAGGACACGCATAATTTGTATACGGTAAATTGAAGTCATCATAAAAGTTATACGCTCCAAATTTGAGTTCAATAATTTTTATACTTTTCGAGCAAATCCATTAGTAGTAGGGATATAGCGGTTCTGGGCCCGGATTTTGGCTCAAAGGCTTCTGGCTCAAGGCTTCTGGCTCAATACTTATTGATTATTGATTATCGATTATCGATTGGCTTCTGTCTCAAGGCTTCTGGCTCAATACTTATTGATTATTGATTATCGATTATTGATTGGCTTCAGGCTCAATGCTTCTGGCTCCAGATTATATATTGGTTTTTTACCCCTTTAACTCTGATATTGGTGTTTATCCCTTTACTTATATTGTTTTTACCCCTTTATCTGCTGATTATTGATTATCTATTATCGATTAGGTTCTGAATAAGGCATCTGGCTCAAAGGCTTCTGGCTCAATACTTATTGATTATTGATTATCGATTAGGTTCTGAATAAGGCTTCTGGCTCAAAGGCTTCTGGCTCAATACTTATTGATTTTTGATTATCGATTATTGATTGGCTTTCTGGCTCAGGGGGCTTCTGGCTCAATACTTATTGATTATTGATTGGTTTTCTGGCTCAGGGGCTTCTGGCTCAAAGGGGTTTCTGGCTCAATACTTGCTGATATTGGTTTTCGCCCCTTTACTTATATTGGTTTTACCCCTTTACCTGATCCAGATGGGGATATGTATTGTTATTGATCCAGAAATGGGGTATAGATTATGATGAATATAGCGTGGTATTATTTCATGACGTCATCATCGATCAAATTATATGTGTGTTTTAAGAATAATTATTATATCAAACTGTTGTTGCTTACCTGCTGATATTGGTTTTTTTCCCCTATGGCGGTTCTGGGCCAGGAAGTGAAATGATATTGGTTTTTTACCCCTTTACCTATATTGGTTTTTACCCCTTTACCTGCGGATATTGGTTTTTTTCCCCTATGGCGGTTCTGGGCCAGGAAGTGAAATGATATTGGTTTTTTACCCCTTTACCTATATTGGTTTTTACCCCTTTACCTGCGGATATTGGTTTTTTTCCCCTATGGCGGTTCTGGGCCAGGTCGATAATAAATGGAGGTATAGATTATGATGAATATAGCGTGGTATTATTTCATGACGTCATCATCAATCAAATTATATGTGTTTTAGAAATAATTATTTTGTCAAACTGTTGTGGTTTATATGAACTATGACTCTAAGTTTTTTTGTTATGCTAAAATTGGTGATTGAATTCTTTGTAGTTAAAAGTGTTTTTTTGTTTACGATATAGATAAGAGAACGTATTTTGAATTATGTTTCATATATGATTATTGATTTTTAGGATTTTGTTTTTTTTTTTTTTTTTTGTGTTAAAGAAGTGTTCTTATGAAATAGATAAGGATCTAAAATTGGTATTTTGAATTCTGTATGGTTAAAATAACATTATTAGTTGGACTTTGAGCCTTTGTGATTTTATGATTTTAGTGTGGAATAATTGTTTGAAGTTTTTTGTTAGATAATTAGGTTTCATATGTGCTAAAAATAGAATAATTGAACAATTTAATTTGTATGGAAATCAGTTCTGTTTGATAATTGAATGTGGCTTGTACCGAAAAGGATTATAAACACTTATATGACACAATGTGATGAAATGCTGGTTCTAGATCTATGTAGAAAACGAAATAGGAACAAACGGTTTTATTAAAAAATTATAAAGCAGATAGACATAATCATCAATCCAAATACAAAAACTCTTCAAAAACATAATAAAATCAACAAATAATATCAAAAAAAAAAAAAAATCCTAAATTTACAGATTCCCATGACAATGTTCCTATGTCTAATACTATTAATACCGATTAATGAACTATTTAACGTACAAAAACTGACAGGATTTACAGAAATACAACTTACCAAAGTAGAAATAGTGACCAAAGCAAATATTATCATACACATAATTGACATAAAAGAAATTTTAGACTTAATAAACGAATTTTCAACCAATACAGCTAATTTGAACGGAGAACAGAAGAATTTACTTATTACAGTATAATTGTAAACTAATACGAAATAATAATAATACGGAAATCATTTGATTTCTTTCAACGGCTTTCTAATAGGTTTAAGCTCTCGTTCACTTTTTTCCAGTTTTCAACGTTTTATATGTTTATTTTGTTCTTTAAATAAGTTCTTTTGCACTAGAAAATACAACTAACCAACCATACAATCAACCAACATTCAACTACCTTGCCTAACTTGCCTTATAAAATTTTGCTATAAGTTAAGAAATAAAAGAGTCTTGTGTGTTGTATACCAAATTCTGGTTAATATGCATATTTCAAGAAAAAAACAAACTGAATGATGGTTTTAAGCATATTTATTATCAAGATATTTTTTAAAAATAAATAAACACAAGAAAATTACGATATGTATCGGTTATATTATGTAGAATAGCTATTTCTTTAACAATGAAACAGTTTTCAGATCCTCTAAATTTAATATTTATATTATTACTTCAGCTTTTCTCAATGCTTCAATGATGGCAACAATCTCGTTATTATGACTACTATCTCCTGCCTGTAGCGCTGATACAAGTAATCGTAATCGGTCCACCAATTCATTGGGATCATCCCAAGAAATATACTGTTTTGGTTTGATTGATGTTTGTATTAAATCTCCTCCTCTATGAATTAAAAGTTTGTTAATAATTTTTGTATATTTATAGCTTCGGTTTCCATTTATTTGTCCTTTGCTGGTATAGTGACGTCTATAAGCATTAGTATCAAGCAGAATATTTCTATAGTTTTGTAAATCATCTTCATTATACAGAGTCTTATCTGGAACTTTCATAAATAGTAGCTCATATATGCCCGGAGTACCTTCATAGGTTTTATCTTTTATTAATATTTGGTTACCATCGATTGTGAAAATCGAGTTTCCAATTTCCCATTGCTCATTATCATGATAAACACCATAAGTACTATCAATGAAATCCGGATTATTTACAAATATATTTAAATATTTTGTAGGTATTTCATCAAATTCTCGCTCGTTCATATATTCAATGAGTTTTTGCCGACCTGAAGGAGTTGTCACATATTTACGTATGCTTCTTACATCCGGAAACTTTAATGGTGTTTCAAAAGTATCAGTTAGATTAAGCTTTCGTCTGAATTTAGGTGTTGGAGTTTCAAAGTCAACGTCACTTTCAATATCATCTGTAGATTGAATTTCCACGTTTTCTTCTTTTTTAGATTCATATTCACTGTGACCATGAGTTTCTACATCTTTTTCTCGTTTAGGTTCGTATTTACTGTGTTCATACAGTTTAACTAATTCTTTAAGAGGTCTTGTGATTGGTTTAAAAGTTTGTTCTTGACGAGTTTCAGCATTAACTTTACCTATTTTTAATTGATTATATTTTTTACGTATAGAGTTACTAGACTTTATAATTTGTCTAAGAATATCTTTATCGGTCGACTTCTGCATTTTCCTTCTTACACAACAACAACAGATTAACAGATATCGTACTGCTTTAATACTGCTTCTGTACTGAGGTGTACTGCTTTAATACTGCTTCTGTACTGAGGTGTACTGCTTTAATACTGCTTCTGTACTGAGGTGTACTGCTTTAATACTGCTTGTGTACTGAGGTGTACTGCTTTAATACTGCTTCTGTACTGAGGTGTACTGCTTTATACAGCTTTACTACTGCTTTCAGTTTTTTAAATATAGTTTTTTCAAACTTTTTTCTCATATTACTGAATCAAAGTCTTCATATTGATTATGAAACCTAATTATCTAACAAAAAACTTCAAACAATTATTCCACACTAAAATCATAAAATCACAAAAGCTCAAAGTCCAACTAATAATCTAATTTTAACCATACAGAATTCAAAATACCAATTTTAGATCCTTATCTATTTCATATGAACACTTCTTTAACACAAAAAAAAAAAAAACAAAATCCTAAAAATCAATAATCATATATGAAACATAATTCAAAATACGTTCTCTTATCTATATCGTAAACAAAAAAACACTTTTAACTACAAAGAATTCAATCACCAATTTTAGCATAACAAAAAAACTTAGAGTCATAGTTCATATAAACCACAACAGTTTAACAAAATAATTATTTCTAAAACACATATAATTTGATCGATGATGACGTCATGAAATAATACCACGCTATATTTATCATAATCTATACCCCCATCTTAAAACACACATATAATTTGATTGATGATGACGTCATGAAATAATACCACGCTATATTCATCATAATCTATACCTCCATTTATTATCGACCTGGCCCAGTACCGCCATAGGGGAAAAAAACCAATATCCGCAGGTAAAGGGGTAAAAACCAATATAGGTAAAGGAGTAAAAAACCAATATCATTTCACTTCCTGGCCCAGAACCGCCTTAGGGGAAAAAAACGATAATCGATAATCGATATGTATTGATTTCACTTCCTGGCCCAGAACCGCCATAGGGGAAAAAAACCAATATCAGCAGGTAAGCAACAACAGTTTGATATAATAATTATTCTTAAAACACACATATAATTTGATCGATGATGACGTCATGAAATAATACCACGCTATATTCATCATAATCTATACCCCATTTCTGGATCAATAACAATACATATCCCCATCTGGATCAGGTAAAGGGGTAAAACCAATATAAGTAAAGGGGCGAAAACCAATATCAGCAAGTATTGAGCCAGAAACCCCTTTGAGCCAGAAGCCCCTGAGCCAGAAAACCAATCAATAATCAATAAGTATTGAGCCAGAAGCCCCCTGAGCCAGAAAGCCAATCAATAATCGATAATCAAAAATCAATAAGTATTGAGCCAGAAGCCTTTGAGCCAGAAGGCTTATTCAGAACCTAATCGATAATCAATAATCAATAAGTATTGAGCCAGAAGCCTTTGAGCCAGATGCCTTATTCAGAACCTAATCGATAATAGATAATCAATAATCAGCAGATAAAGGGGTAAAAACAATATAAGTAAAGGGATAAACACCAATATCAGAGTTAAAGGGGTAAAAAACCAATATATAATCTGGAGCCAGAAGCATTGAGCCAGAAGCCAATCAATAATCGATAACCAATAATCAATAAGTATTGAGCCAGAAGCCTTGAGCCAGAAGCCAATCGATAGTCAATAATCAATAAGTATTGAGCCAGAAGCCTTGAGCCAGAAGCCTTTGAGCCAAAATCCGGGCCCAGAACCGCTATATCCCTACTACTTCCGTTTATTATGAAATTGCGCAATTGCGTCATTTTGTATGGGAGGGGGTAGAAAGGGTAGAGTTATTTGGCCCGTTCACGAACTTAATTTTTTGTCAGAAACCACGCGTACAAAATTTAAACTGTCTAGCTCAACGCGTTCTCAAGCTAGAGAGCGCACGGATGGACATCTGGTTTTGAGATTTTTGAGTGATTATATGAACTTCTGTATCATTCATTTTTTTTCTCCGAGCATTATTTCTTGGCATTACAAACTTTAGAGCAAACTTATAATACTCTCATATTTCATATAGAGTGTAACAATGCTTAAAAGTTTTAGATATTATTTAGTAGAATACCTCCGAAACTTTTACCCCCTTCCATACAAAAGCAATTTTCTTAACCATTTATACGAAATCAATTAACACCAAACCATTAAAAGCTATCAACTTGAAATTTTGTACAAATACTTCTGAAAATGTATCAATCAAAAATGCATCAAAATTTTTTTAATTCCCTTTGCCCTTGCACCCCCTCCCATACAAAATTATGATTTCGACCAATTTCAATAATTCAATTAATAAACAACAAATTAAACGCAACGATCTTGAAATTTTGTACGAACATGTTTCAAGAAAAACAAAGCCGCATCACAAATTTGGCTGTTCCTTCACCTCTTCTTTCACATACAAATGTATGGTTTTAAGAATATAAGATACACCGAGAATTTCATAAACTTTACTTCGTCTATGGAACTAACATTCTCTACAGCGAATTTTGAGCACGTTTCGAGCAATCAATTGAAAAATTATTGACATGTAACATTCCCTGCCCCCCTCCCCGCTTCCTCCATACAAACCCAAACTTTCATATATAAAAGAATGAAATATTATTCTATCTACTGGAGCTATTGATCGTAATCGCACTTAAGTTTTAAATAATGAATAACAGCCCTTTCCTAGAACCCCCATTCACGTGTTCTTCCCTTTCCACCCTGACCAGCATATTGGCTTCCCACGTATCCTAAACTTGTCCGAAGAATAACAAAGTTGCGCCCGACTTGTTGTCAGATTTTTTAGAGTTTGTGCCACAATGCCATTTACCTATATGTGTGTCGTATTTTAGCATTCAAGTTAGAATCATGGTTGAGATATTCGAATTCCTAGGTTCTAATTTAGTTATAAAACGCGAAAAAACCAAATTTCAGATTAGCAAAATTTGTTTTGTCACAAGTCGATTACAATATTTTATTTTTAGAATAATAAAGTAAAACAGTGATTCCCTTAGATGAGTTCTCAATTTTTGCATCTATTCTGTACTTATACCTGAATTCAGTGTATTTTGCTTAAAATTTTAAGTTCAAAAATCTCTTCAGATCAATATTTTTACTAAGTTTTCGAATTGAAGCTACGATAGTTGGTAGAAGAGATGTAGGGATTTGGCCCGTTCTACCTGATAAATAGTTAGTTAATAGTTTCTTTTTTATTAAAAGGATTTATAAGAAATGTGAGCTCGATAGTTTATAGCGTTCACCAAATATGTTGCAGATAGGCGGACAATCGTTCACTCAAAATCGCGGTTTTTGGGCGACACCAAATATTTTTATACGCAATGACTCTGTCCGAGCATTATTTCTAGTGTAACAAACGTTAAGGCAAACACAACATTTATATTACAAACAATAATAATTGATTTTATCACAATTGTAAAATCTGAATGAAACACCACAGAACAATGAACAAAAAACTGGGTCAATTTTGATAATGCATCTCTGAATCGAACCCCTTAACGTTACCAAAAGAAAAACTTCTTTTAATATAGTTCAGAATACAACGAGAGAAAGATATATAAAATTTAAAGTGATTTCCTGGCAGCTTTTAAGGACTGCAAAAAAGAATACAATTCCTCATTTTAATACCGAAAGCTCTTCAAACAAAACGCTTACATCCAGTGAATTACAGCACCACTCATTTCTTGTTTTATTGCACACTTTTATGAATTTCTTTGGACTTTATTGCTTTTTCGTACGATGTTGGGATAGTTAGGAGGTGGTTAAGACACTGGCAGGATAAGAGAAGGGCTAAGCAACAACAAGGTAATGGACAGGTTCGACTAAGGGCAAGGTGAATCATTTGAGAGGGTAGATTGTTGTATTAAGGAATAGAGAATAGTTGAAGAGTGCAGGAGCGCCGAAATATAACAAACCATTCAAGCAACAGCAGCTGAATAAAAATCATCAAATTATTATTTCATAACAGTTAAGTGCAAATGAGAAAGTTTATAGCCATAGAATCGCTCGTCCTTCCTGCAAAAAAGTCTGCATCCTTATTTAATATTTCGGACATATCCTTGCCCGAGAAAGGATAACACCATCATCATTCTCTTTACTTGACTATCAATTTACAGTGGATATCATCTTTCTCGTTATAATGGATGTTTTATTGACACGATGAGTGCCTCGTAGCGGTTTCATCCTTAAAGAATGAAACGAGCTAGGATTTTGTACATATGTACATAATATGTTGTCGGACATTTTATGAAACATTCAACGATTATGATTAATAAGATCCTTTACGGCATAGTAACACGCAAAAAATCAATTGAGTCCCCTGGGATATATAATACATACATGTGCATAATTCAACTCTCAACATGTTGCTGTCATATAAAAAGTACCCCTCTCGGTCCTGTCCAGTACGTTTCGTAAATATGCAGGGTTAAAGAGGAACAGGATTTCCGTGCGACACAACTTTTACCATAGAAGGTAATTGCATTAGGCGGTTAGGTGTAAGCTGTTAAGGGTAATATCTTAGAAATAAATGGCATCCAATTAGGTGGACATGGTGGCAATATCAACATATCTTCAATGGTATTTAGCGTGTTATGGTTTCTATTCCTGAGCCTGTCGAAATAGCGTGCAGATAAGAAAATAGAAACGCTAATATTATATTTTGCATGATTCTGTCAGTTTATTATTAATATTATTTTTTTCTTTTGTGTGTTAAAACCAAGTTCCTTTAGCTAATTGAGTTTTTCCGTCTGTTACATGAATCAGTTAACTTTTCAAAAAATCTTTAAAAAGCCCCTTGTGCCAAGAATGCAACTTTATTACTGTTCGGGCGTTCCCATGCTCTATGCGGTGTCATGTCGCATCATCTTCAAGCTCGGTGTCACAATAAAATAATAAGCAAATTCCATACCCATGCACCTAATCAATTTTATGCACATCTATAATTTTTCTAAAATTGCACTTTATGGCTAGCCTGTAGTGTATGCAGCCAATATATAACATTTTAATTTCTCATTAGCGTGACGATTTTTTATATATATAAATTGTTAGTTTTAAGAAATAAATGCATTTAGTCAGAACATCTCGAATCATCGAGACGAGTTATCATTTTATAAGGCAAGGAAAACACCTTGCCTTCGACATTGGTGACCAAGACGTGATCAGCAATTAGTATACTAACTTTCTTTTCTCAGGTGAACATCATGATGGAGAAAAGTAGCAACCAGGCCACCTTGGGGAAGGATATTGACACTTTGATCATCAATTATGGGAAGGATTCTTCAGAGCGAAAAACAAAAGATTACCTTAATCGCAAGCTGGAGATCTTGCGATCGCAGTGGGATTCATTCGAAAGGGGTCATTGTTGCGTGCTACTCCAATCGCCTCCTGATGATTGCGAATACCTTAACACAGGCTACTCCGACAAAGTGAACACAGGTGTTCGGTAGATGAAAGTGGACATCAAGAAACCCTTGCAGCAATACTCTTCAAACTACAATTGGCGGTGCGCTGCGCGTTGGAACGGATCATCGAAGACACGTTGAATCGTGTTAAGGTTAATCAAACGTCGGCCTTCTGCAAGCTGAAGATTGATGCGATCCAACGTTACTGGGAGGAAATCTCCTCCATAGACAAACGCATTTGGTCTATGTGTAAGGATCCAAGAAGCTTTGACTGCGACGTTGACGAGTTCTATAGGTTTGAAACCTGGAGTCGGGATGTAATCATTAAGATTCAAAAAATATCATGTCCGCAACAATCTAGTGTCGTTTCGGAACCCTCGATGGAGGCTACCCAAAATTATCATTCCAAATTTTGATGGCAATTATCTGGAGTGGAAATCCTTCTCCGAGCTCTACCAACATCTAATCTATGATAGACCTATGTGGCTCTGAAAAGGTGTTCTACCTGGTGTCCAACCTATCTGGCGAGGCTGAGTGGTTGATTCAACATCTACCTATCACTGAAGGCAACTACTTCTCAGCATGGAAAATGTTGTATGAGCGGTGCAACAACACATTTTTTTTTGTTACAGCAGTGCTTGATCGATTACTGGGGCAGCCGGCTGCTCAGTAAGAGTACGCAGCCAGAATCAAGGCATTACATAATGTCCCTCAGGAGTGCATTTTTGCGTTAACCAATTTGGGAATCTCAACTGTCAGTTGGGATTCAATACTCACTAATATCATCATCTGAAAGATGTGCAAAACAACTCACAATCTGTACGAGCTAGCCTTGGAAGATATAAAATAAGTTCAGCGCATTGAAGATCTTCTACAGTTCCTTGAGGTTCCAATCATTGCGGGCTCTTGGAAGTCATGGGTCTCAGCAAACACAAAATGACCGACGATCAAAGGGGTCGGCACATGTGACGTCCACCAAGCCAGACGCGGACCAACATTCAAAAGGTGCAGTACCCAACAATAGCCAGAAGAGAAACTGCTCAATGTGTGGTCAACAACACTCAATATACTCGTGCGCCGAGTTTCTAAAGATGATGCTAGAGATCGCGGCAAGATTGCTAAGAGGCTTTATATCAACTGTCTCCAGGGGGGGTACTTTGCCAACAAGTGTTCTTTGGGAAATTGCAGGCAATGTGGCAGAAGAAACAACGCGTTGCTGCATGAAGAGCAGACCGAAAGACCTAAGATAAAGGAGTCATCTGCATCATTAACAAGAGTTACTGCCAATTGTCACTCCAGACATATGTCCTTAGCCACAGCTGTCGTCCAAGTTCTTTACAATTGGAACCCGCTGAGTGCAAGACCATTATAAAAGGCATAGGATCTCGCTCCGGAAAAGCTCAATAACGTCTATTTGCTGTAACCAAATCAAAAACGACTGATTTCACCGTAGAATTAGAAGCTATCATCCTCCCGAAAATTATATCTGATCAGGCAAAACACTTTATAGATGTTAAGACCTGGCGCATACCAACATTAAACTCGCAGATCTTAGTTTCAACAAACCTAAAAGGATTGACATGATCATTGGTGCTGAACATTTTTGTGCATTAATGCTGGTTGGACAGATCAAGCTCAGCAATCATTTGCTGACCTTGCAAAATACATTACTTGGAAGGATCATTTTGGGTAAGACTACACATTCCCAAAATACTCATCCGTTTTCCGGCTTTACTACCAATGATGACATAGAGACGAATATTCAACGACTTTGGAAATGGAAGAGGTTGATCCCATAGAGCAATCTAGAACTCAAGCCGAACGATACTGTGACAAGTTTCTTGAGAAGACAACACGGCGTGATGAATCTGGCCGATTTATTGTACGACTTCCTTTTCGAAAGTCGCCAAAAACATTAGGAGGATCCAAGGAAACTTCTGTTCGCCGGTTTCTCAGTCTAGAAAAAAAGTTGATGAAAGACGAGAACTTACTGACAAATTACTTGAAATTCATGGAAGAATATCGTAAACATGGAAAAAATTCCGGCGAAAGAGATAAGCGAAGCTCATTGTATGATACCTCATCATTGCGTACTTAAAACGTCAAGTACAACAACAAAACTAAGAGTTGTAAATGATGCTTCATGTCGAACATCCAGCAGTATATCCCTAAATGAGATATTACCTAAAGGACCAACCGTGCAGGGACCTTTTTACCGTTTAAGCACGGTTCAGATTGCATAAATACGTATTTACCGCGGACATCGAAAAAATGTACCGTCAGGAACCAGCAAGATCAAAAATACCAGTTGATCGTTCAACGAAATAGAAATAATAACGCGATAGAATTCTATAAACTCAAAACCGTGACTTACGAGTCAACTCCGGTATCTTATCTAGCTAAAAACTGCTTGAGACCATTAGCCGACACAGGCAAGGTCTCTCACCCTTTAGGATGAAAGGTGATTGCCAGAGATTTTTATGTGGATGATGTAATGACCGGCAGCAAGAACCTGCAAGGGGCCTTAAGAATGCAAGTTGATTGGAGGCTCTCCTTAAAACGGCAGGCTTCACATTACGTAATTGGTGCTCTAATAATTCTAGTCTTCTCGCGACGATTCCAGACTCAGACATAGAATTCAAATTGAATCTAGATAACAAAGACGACGAAGAAACTAAATTAGCATGACTTGGATACCTAAAACTTATCAATTTGCCATTAAAACCAATTGGAGTGATGTAAAAAGAGTTACCAAGCGAAGCATCTTGGCGGATATAGCACATATATTCACTCACTTCGATTACTCTACCCAGTGATTTTGCGAGCAAAACTATTTCTTCGAGACTTATGGAAACTTAAACGCGATTGAGATTCCTCAATCCCTCTCGCATTACAAACCCACTGGTTAGCTTTCCGTGAAGAGCTTAAGAATCTCAAAGATTTAAAAATATCGAGACTAGTATGCTTGACAACATCGAAATCGCGGCTTTTCGGAAGCCTCAGAGCAAGCTTATGGTGTAGCCTTTTACATAAGATCAATTGACACTCACGGTCTACTATAATCAGATTATTATGTGCGAAATCTAAGGTGGCCCCAACTAAAATCACGATTATACTTCGATTGGAACTATATGCAGCCCGTATGGTAGCCCAAAAAATCAATCGACTAAAACAAATTTTAGAGTTGACTTCTAATCAACTATTTTTTTGGTGCGACTCCCAAATAGTGCCACACTGGATTAAAGCCAAATCGTCTTCTCACAAAATATTCGTGGCAAACAAGATAGCCACCTTACAGAATCTAACTATCATAGAAAATTGGAAGCATGTAAACTCTAATCAAAATCCGGCCGACCTAGTATCTAGAGGAACTTCTCCAAATGCTTTCCTTAAATGTACACTACGGTTCAACGAGCCCGAATTTCTGAAGAAATCCTTGCAAGAATAGCCGAGAACCGTACAATTTCAACATATTGAGGACCATGAAGAACAGAAGAATAATGTGGCTTTAATAGCATCTCATGATCTGCCCAGTTGGATAGTAGAAATAAATCATCATAACTGATTTAAATATGTTCTACATGTCGTGGGATATATCCGCAAGTTTACAAATAACTCGCAGCACAAAAACGCTCGCTGGTCCTCTGACTGTAAAAGAATTGAATGATTCTTTGATCCATATTGTTCAACAAATATAAGCTTTGCAGACGAGCTCTACCGATTGCTCAAATCAAGAGACTAAGACTAATGATTTAATTAGCTTGGCACCATTCCACGACAAAGACAATATCATACGCGTGGGAGGAAGAATTCAAGCTGCAACCATTCCATATGATGCAAAACATCCTATGTTGCTGCCAAGGAAGCACCTTCTTAAGCGTATGTTAGTCCTGGATTCGCACGAAGAAAATCTACATGCTGGATCTCAAACTCTTCTGGCTATTATTAGACAACACTTTTTGCCATTACAAGGAAAAATATTGACGCGTTCAGTGGAAAAAGGGTGTTTTTGATGTTCTAGAGCCTAATTGATGGATAATCTTCCGGCCGCTAGAGTACAACAGAGTCGACCTTTCTACGATATAGGCGTAGACTTTTCTGGACCAATCTGGACGCATTTAAAAATTCGTGGGCAAGACTGCAAACATCATAAATAACAGTATTTTGTTGCTTTTCCACGAAGGCTGTTCACCTTGAAGTTGTTTCAGACTTAATAAACGACAACTTTCCCGGTACTCTGAAACGCTTCTTTCGACGAAGAGGTTGTTCGAGAAATATCTACTGTGATAATGCTATTAACTTCCTTGGAGCCTACAACAAACTCGAAGAGCTCAAGGAAATATTGAATAAGCCGCATTGCCAATAAAAAGTAATAGCTTACCAAAAGGAATCGATTTCCACTTTATTCCACCTCGAGCCCACACTTTGGTGAGCTTTTGGAGGCTGCAGTTAAATCAGCGAAACAACTCCTATTCAAAACTATAAATCCGATTTCTATAACATACGAGGAATTGGAAATAGTTGTAATCAAGATCGAAGCCATATTCAACTCCAGGCCTATCACCCCATTATCGTTTGATCCAAATGAGTTATGGGCACTCACTCCGGGATATTTCCTAATCGGTGAACCCATGAGCAGTACTCCTGAACCAGTGGTGACTACATCCGCTACAACACTCCCAACACTGGATGCTTGTACAGCACCTCAAAACTGAATTTTGAAAACGATGGTCAAGAGAATGTTTATGCGAGCAACAACAAGGGCATAAATTAACGAACACTTCAAAAAATATCGATCCCGGTACATTGATATTATTGAAAGATGACAACCTTTCTCCACTTAAATGGCATATGGGTTAGGTTGTAGAGACGATAAAGGAGGATGACAACCTAGTGCGAGTTGGTGATAGAGCTTCAACTGGGATTTTGCAAAGGCCTATCCATCGACTATGTGTATTTCCTACACAAGATCTCCAGGAAGACGATAACGAGAGAAAGAGGACTGCGGATACCACAGAAACTTAAGCCGCACAAAAAAAAACGAGACTTCGTAAAAGAGGTGGCACTTTTAAGACGCTTGCTATGCTATTACTTACGCTGATCGTGCCTTCGTTCGGAACAAGTAGCTCATCAAACATAGAAATTGTTCCATTCAATTCATCTCCCGGGCTGTACTTCGAAAACATAGGCTCAACAAATCTTATTACAGATGAATAGAAAATAATAATGTATTTCAATTTAACAACCTACTGGCCGGAGGAAACTGAACTTGGCAAAGAGATAACCAAACTACAATCAGTGTGTGACATGGCCGAAAGTGGAAGATACTACACAGCGGATTTCAACGAATTAAAATACCAATTTGGTCGAAATAATAAGAGGAACAAACTAGTTGGAGAATGTTCGGAAGTTCCCATGCTCTATGCGTTGTCATATCGCTTCATCATGGAATGCGATGGCATGTCGCATCATCATCAAGCTCTGTGTCACCTATTCAATTTTATGAACATCTATAATTTTTCCAAATTGCACTTTGTGGCTAGCCTGTGGTGTATGCAGCCAATATCATGTAACGTTTTAATTTCCCATTAGCGTAAGCATTTTTTATGTATATAAATTGTTAGCTTTAAGAAATAAATGCATTCAGCCAGAACATCTCGAATTATTCAGACGCCTTATCATTTTATAATGCAAGGAAAAGACCTTACCTTCAACAATTACCTTTGAATCTAAGTTCAGGTTATGGATTATTGAATTAATAAACAAATGCATTTACCTTAAGATGAACGAAAGAAAAATTTTGAAACTACATTTGTGTGGGAGGTGGTAGCATTCGTGCGAAAGAGTAATGCATATGCATGTTTACCATATAATTAGACAAATTAAAGCTGGATATAGTCTAGTCTAGTTCCGAAGAAGGGCGACCTTCGGGATTGTGGCAATTGGCGTGGTATATGTCTACTTGCTGCCGTATCAAAAATTATGGCTAAGGTAATTCTCAATAGGATTAGTGATGTCGTCGAGAGCACTCTCGAAGTTTATCAGGCTGGATTCCGTAAAGGGTCGTCTTGTACCGACCACACAAATACCCTACGGATAATTTTAGAGCAGTCAGCCGAAATGGGTTCGCCATTACATCTCATGTTTGTGGACTTCGAGAAGGCTTTCGACAGCGTTAAGCGAGATTACATATGGAATGCTTTGCGTAGGAGGTATTCCAGATAAGGTCATATCTATGATTAAAGAATCCTACGAAGATGCAAGGTGTCGCGTCTTGCATAGAGGAGAGCTGTCCGAGAGCTTTCCTGTGCGAACGGGTGTCAGACAAGGCTGCATATTATCACCAGCCCTGTTTCTGGTGGTAATAAATGACATCTTGAAAGCTGCACTGGAAGGTGGGGAAGGTAAAGGTCTTCAATGGAGACTATTTAACATCTTAAGTCACCTTGATTATGCTGATGACGTGTGTTTGCTTGCACATACCCGTTCGGACTTAGAGTCAAATGTTCGCTCGTTGCATTCTAAATGCAAAGAGGCGGGACTGAAAATAAATGTGCGTAAAACTAAGTACATGCACATGGGTTCGAACGCAAGCACACCGATTGTTCTTAATGGACAGGATGTGGAAGAGGTGCAAGATTTTTGCTATCTCGGAAGCATTGTCAGCATGGACGGCGGAGCCGAAAAGGATGTTGAGGCTCGGCTAAATAAAGCTCGTCAGGCCTTCGGTATCCTTTCCCCTTTCTGGAGGTTAAAAGAGATCTCCCTTCGCACGAAGCTGCGAGTTTTTGACGCATGCGTCAAATCCGTGTTGTTATATGGTTGTACTACGTGGAAAGTGACCGTTCGACTTACCAAGAAACTACAGACTTTCGTAAACCAATGCCTCCGGCGCATTTTAGGAATATTCTGGTCAGAAGTAATCTCCAACGACGAACTTTGGAGTACAACTGGCCAGACTAAAATAGGTATTGAGATTAAACGGCGAAAGTGGCAGTGGATCGGTCATACTTTGAGGAAACCAGAGCGAAACATCGCAAAACAGGCTCTGGATTATAACCCTCAAGGAAGACGTCGGGTTGGTCGACCATGTAACACATGGAAGCGAGCAGTTGAGCAGGAGGCCAGAGGAATAAACAAGTCCTGGCAACAGCTTAAAGCCGATGCTCAGGATCGCGCCTTGTGGAAGAGAGTTGTTTCTGTCCTATGCCCCTATACCCCCCTATATTAACAGGAATTTGATTTTTTGATTGATTGATAGTCTAGTCCTAGTGAGTAACGAGTAGTATAATACGAAGCTCCTGAGTTGCCGTTGCATAATTCCTTCTTACTACCTGGCGGGGAATGAAATGGACTACGAATAAAATCCTTTGCATAAGTAAGCTCATAGCAATGATTGATGTATCCTACTAGAAAAACATGTGCTAATACACATGCGCATCGATTGTCCTTAACAGACAAGGTGCCAAAGTGGTTCAAGATTCTTTTTAGCTCGAATGTAATGTCAGCATAGACGGTGGATCCAAAAAAGATATTGAAAGTCGAATGGTACTCGTTTTATCCTTAATAATTTAAGCTATCGAATAATACGTCTTGCTCGCTATAATTATTTGCCTCTTATTTTCGATAGGTTCGCTTCCGTTCTTGGGTGAGCTTACCATTAGGTATAGAAAGTCCTCAACGTTTTATAGGATATAACTAATCTTCTAATGTAATATTTTGTCTGATTGAGATCTTTTTTTAGTTTGCGTCACAACATTTTGTTTGATTTCGTTAATACAAAATTTAAATTTACAAAATTTTCTATGGCAATCTTAAAAGATCTTGCAAGGATACTTATGTCGTCGGCATATGCTAAGTTGTAAGAATTGGAAACAAAGCATTGCTTTGGTTTCAACAGGAAGCTTTCGAACAATATATTCAAGTATCACATTGAAAGGTATCGGTGCCAGGACCACTCCTTCTTTATGGTCGTGGGGAGTCCTGAAGCTAAAATCAATTAATTTCCTGTTAAGACTGTAACGGGAAATTGGCTGACGGCCTAATTCCCGTACTGATTTATGTTGATGGGGCTCCTACGGGTCGGGCAGCACCTATTGCCGGCTGCTCAGGAGCGCGTGAAAAAGTTCAGTCTTCCTTGATCGGTGCCCAAAATCTCACGGAGGGAGGTGGCGGGAAGACCAATCGTTAACGGGAAGCCCCAAGGCCTCAAACTGGGAGTCTATCTCACTATCACGCTGACTCAAGTATAATACGTGAAACCAGAATAAACGATACACCTTTTGGATTATACATCTTCTTCTACAATGGCACTATAGCACAAACGAGACCTTGGCCTCCTGAACTTCAGGTTCCTTAACATTTTTCATTATTTATTGTGGAAGGGTTGTTATACCTTCGCACCACCCTCTACCTATGAATTTCACATTTTTGTAGATTGAGATGACCAAGGTATACCCAAGCAAGATATGTGCTGAAATTATGCGTTGACCGGGATTTGAGCTCACGACCTTCGAATTGTAGACCAACCCAATAGGCTTCAACTTATTTTTGGATTATTCATCAAAGTGATCTAATTTATCAAAAAACTTTTTTAAAGGAATTCAAAACAAACTTTACAATATTTAAAAATAAACTGCGAACAAGTCGGGCGAAACTATATTATTCTTGGGACAATTTGCGGATGAGTGGAAAGTCAATATTCAGGTTAGAATAGTTAGGGAAGACTAAGTGAGAGGGAGTTCTTGGGCAGGGCTGTTGTCAGTTTAACAATATTTCATTCGTTTCTGCAAGTTTGGGTTTTTATGGGGGAGGAGGAGGGGAAATAGTAAGGGTGGGTGGATGTTAATAGGTTTTTAATTCATTGCTTGAATCACGTCCAACATTCTCTGTATAGAATGTGTTGCATAGAATTTTCATAAAAATCGGTGTATTTTACATTCACGAAACCGAACATTTGTATGGGAGGGGGTAGAGCGGGTAAGGAAATCATAAAATTTGTGATACAGTTTTATTGCATTTCTCTTGTTAGGTGCTTGTACAAATTCCAAGTTCATAGCTTTTAATTTGTTGGTTATTAGTTGATTTAATGAAATTGGTCGAAATCATACTTTTGTATGGGAGGGGGTAGAAGGGCAAGAGCGATTTGAAGACTTTTGATGCAATTTTGTTTCAACTATTTTTCAAAGTACTTAGGCAAAATGTTAAATTGATAGCTGTTAATAGTTAGGTGATAATTGCTTTCAAGAATATGGTCGAAAAAATATTTTTTTATGGGAGGGGGTAGAAGTTTGAAGGTTTTCGATCAGTTAGTATTTTTTTTTAAATTTCGCAAACTTTCAAGTCTCCACCTTAAAATTTCATTCAAAAATTTCCAATTTATGTGTTTTTTTCAATGCACATGAAACACCTTGTGCACGGTAGACTGGGGGGGGGTCGGTTTATAACAATTATGGAACAAGCTATTATTATTTTTCTAAGTATATCAAATAAATGTATCCATATGCAAAATTTAAACTTTGTATCTTTCACCAGAGCCCTAAAAAAATCACTCAAAATTTTCGACATTTTTTCTTGCCATCTCCTTCCTCTTACACCTCCCAACTTAAAGTTTTTACCACAATTAAAGACTGTGTCGTTCTACAATCTGATAAATTTTCGATTTGATACCTGTACTCTGTTTTGAGATATAGGGATTTGTAATTTTGAAAAGTGCGCCATTTTTGAAATGCTCCCCAATTCCCCCACCACTATTATTTCAACATGTTATATTTTTTTCGTATTTTCCTGGTATAGTTTAATATACGTTTTAAGTTTCAATTACATAGCTTAAGAGATAGTTGGGCTAGGGTGTAGCCTTGTGGGTAGCGTCTTGGTCTACAATGTGAAGGTCGTGAGTTCAAATCCCGGTCGACGCATAATTCCAGCACACTACTTGCTTGGATATACCTTGGTTACCTCAATCTACGAAAATGAAAAATTCATAGCTAGAGGGAAGGGCTAACAACCCTTCTGCAATAAATAATGAAAATGTTAAGGAACCTGAAGGTCAGGAGGCCAAGGCCCGATTTGGGCTGTAGCACCGTCGAAGAAGAAGAAGAGATAGTTGAGATATTAATTTTTAACTGTTTTCCTTTGCACCCCCCCCCCCTGACCCTCCCCTTTACAATAATTAGCCACTTTCTAAACTGATTGCGGTGGAGCTATATGCCACCTTAATGGTGCCAAAATATGATAAATTAGTTACTTCGAAGATATAATCATTTGAAAAAAAAATCCGCCCGAAAATTTGTTTTTAGCCCCTCTTTTCGGACGCCAATAGATAAAAAAATTAAATTATTTTTTTAGTTTGTCCCACAACCCTCTCCATATCTCTACTGATTTTCAACGACCTATCTGCATTCGTTGTCCAAGTGTAATTTTTAACTCTTTCCCTCCCCCGCTTCCCCCTTCCACTTAACACCCCCACCCCATAATTTAGAAAATATAGCTCACGTACCCAATCAACAATCCACCCAAAAACAAACAATCTTCCTTTAACGGTCTCGGAGATATGAGTCCATATGTACGGCGGACGGCGTACGGCGGGACGGATTTTTTTTTTTGCAGTTTTTGGCTACTTTAGTCATGAAACGCGAAAAAACAAAATTTCAGGGTAGCACCTTTTTTTTTTGTGGCGATCATAATACTTTATTATTAGAATAATAAAGTAAAATGGTGCCTTTTACAATTTAATACTTTTTTTTGTTGTACTTTGTTGGGGTTGTAACGAGGAAAGGACATTAAAATTAATTTTCAACGATATGAGAAATGGCAACGTCGAACAACGCATCAATACCTCCGGCGACCTTCGATGGATCGCAGGTCCGTGTCGTGGAAGGAATTGACTGGCTAAATCATATTGATCCACATGACTTGGCTCACAATACGAAATCGGCACCGGACACAAACTGCGGACGGTCCGCACAGACCGCGGAGAAATTATACCATACTTACATCGAGCAAGCCAATGACCGAATCTTACCTTCCCGCAACCGCTCCGTACCCGGAAAACACTCACAACACAACACAAACAGCCGCGACGACTAATAACGAAAAGCACCACCAACAAACCGATTCCACAACCAGCTTTCGAACGGAATGTGGTTTAAAGCAGGGAGATGGTCTAGCCCCCATGCTTTTCAACTTGGCACTAGAGTATGTCGTCCAAAAAATCCAAGTCGACACCAACGGGACACTACTATTCAAGTCCACCCAACTAGTAGCATACGCTGATGACATTAACATCCCAGCAAGATCCTTCCCTAGTGCTAAATATCTAAATTTTAAATTGATAGCTTTAAATAGTTAGTGATAATTGATTTATTTTTTTTTTAATTTTATTATTATTTAATTAATTGATTTAATTTCAGCCCCCCTAAAATTAGTGTCCGTCTGAGATCAGCATCCATCTACAATCCACTCTAAAATGAATATTATTAGAATAATGAAGTAAAACTTCAGGTATCCACTTGACCTTGTTTTTCGCTGGTTTGATTCGAGCCGGACTCTAGCGTGCTCCATCGACCACTAACCTTCAAGAAACTTCCTTGTTATTCTTTGAAATCTGAGAGTATATTGTGTTTGCCTAACCGTTTGCAACGCTAAGAAATAATGCTCGCACAGAGTCGCTTAGGGTACAGATATTTGTCGTCGCTCAAAAATCTTGATTCGGAGGGACCGTCTGTCAGTCTGTCTGTCTGGTTGTTTGTCAGTCTCTCCATCAGTCCGCCTGTTTACAACATAACTTTCGAACGCTTTAAGCTATCGGGATGACATTTTTTTATGTAATTTTTAGCAAAACAGTAACTTTAAGTTCGTGAGCATTTCCCACCCCCATACAAATTTCATGAAATTTTGAAATTTAAAGAAATTGATTTTATCCGAATTTATTTAAGCTATCGATTTGAATATTAGGTTAAAGTGTAATGCTGTGAATATCATTAACGTGAAAAGCTCACTCCTCGTACCCCCTCCCATACAAATGCACAATTTTGAAAAATGCATTTCTTCGATTTTCGTTGAACCTAGCAAAGCTAGAAAGACAAATTTTTGCCAAAATTATATCTATTGTGATTGCAATCAATTCTGAAAAAAATATCAACTTCACCACACTCTTTTTGAACCCTCCCATCCAAATTTCTCGAAATTTCAAAATTTCAGTTAATTTGTTTCGTAACTGTCAAAGCTATCGACTTGAAATTTTGAGCAGAGTAGAATAATGCAGATATCATTTACATTTGATTCGTATACTCCTTCTATTCCCTTCCATACCAATGCATAAATTTGTTTATCGGTATATCGATTCGCATTAAAACTAGAAAAAGTAGGAACTTCAAATTTTGCCTGAACTCGTGCCATATTAATTGTAATAAATGCTAAATGAGTGAAAGCTTCGCTTCACTCCTTCTACCCTCTACCATACAAGTATATATTATAAATCCAAGAAAAGCATTTCTCCTTCGAACATATGAGAGCAATAGACTTTAAAATTAGAGGTACAGATAAAAATGTTTTTAAGCAGTTTCATAATCATTAAAACCCTTCCCTTTCTCTGCTACCTCACATACAAATGCCCAAATTTGAAGAAAAAAATGTCCAATTTCATTGAAAATAATGAAAGCTACAAACTTTAAATTCAGCACGAAACTTTTAGCATACCAGGTTTGGATTCATTTACAAAAATTACCGACCACCCCGTTCTGCTTCAACCACCTCCTGTTCAGAAACCACTATTCACTATTCGTTCCTATTTCATCTAGATTATCGTATGATTGGGCATCACGCCCAAACATAATTCTGTTATGTTTATACTCTAGATGAAACCTGAGAGTATTTATGTTAGTTTGCCACAAAGTTTGTAACGCTAAGAAATAATGCTCGGAGAAAAAAATGAATGATACAAAAATCATATTATCACTTAAAAGTCTCAAAAAGCCGGAAAATCGTCCGCACGTCCGTCCATCTGTTCATCTGCCCGCGACTCTAGCTCGAGAACGCGTTGAGCTAGAAAGTTCAAATTTCGAACAGGTCGTTTTTAGCAAAAAAGTAATGCGAAATTTGTGAACGGACCAAATCGGTCCTCCCGTTCAACCCTCTTCCTTACAAAATGACTCAATTTCGCAATAAACGGATTAATTAGGATTCCCCAAACAACCTACGATTCGCAAAAAGTCATTCACATTGGGCGGACATGACATGGACACACTGAACGCCAAGTAACTTTTCCGTTCAGTGTGTATTTGGGAATCCTTCCGTCATCGTCCGGTCTACATGACCATTACTGCTTTTTGAATTTTTTTGACTTTTGACACTTCTGCATTGTCCAAGATGGTATAAAATACTCTTTTGTTTCGTATTCCTCAGATCGAGTTTTTTCTCTTTCATAGGCATTAGCTAATTTTTCGTACTCCTAAGTTAATGTCTACGTTTCGCGGCCATAGCACTAGTCTAATAACTGTTTTATATAGTTAAAATTTAGTTTCCCTGTGTAGGTTTTTGTTTCTAATTACAAGTAGTATGGAATAATACGCCTTATTCGTCATTATTCTTCTTGTTATATCGATGGGTTTGCATCCACCCTTCGATAAGTTCGCCCCTAGGTATAAAATGTTGTCTACGTTTTCTGGATTACAGTCACCTACTGTAATATTTTGTCTATTTTGGCATCATTTTCCTAATTTGTGTCAAAGCTTTTGTTTTGTTTTCATTAATACGTAGTCCAACTGCCCTTGCTCCGTATCAAGGCTCACAAATATTTTTTAGAACTCTCCAGAGATCTTGCAAGTATGTTCATTTCGTCGGCATATGCAACGAGTTCTGAGGATTTAAAGTATAGCTTTCGAATTTTGTCAGCGGGTTGTTTCGGAATAAATTTTTTTTATGTAATACCGTAACTGCCTTTTGTACTGAAGGACAGCTCCAGTGAGGAGGGAAGATATTGGTATTGACCAATTACTTTTTCAGCACAGTGCTTAATTCTCTTTTCCAGAATTTTCGGTAAGATCTTATAAGACGTACACAAAAAAAATATATTCCTCGGTAGTTTTTGCAGCAGAGTTTGTCAATTTTGTTATAAATGGGACATAGGACACTCCTGAGCCAATCTTCGGGATGTGTTTCCTGCGTGCATATGTCCTTGACTAATTTGCACGTGAGATATGCTATGGTGCCGCCGGATTTCAGAAGCTCCGCTGAAATTTGATCTGTGTCTGGCGCTTCGTTGTTTGTGTATCTCTTCGGGGTTGTTTTTACTTCTTCATATAAGAAAGGTCTCAAATAGGAACTTTCATCAGATAATACGTCAGTTGCTGCTGTTTGTCCTATAAAAAAACTAAAAACTTTTAATCGCAACTTTAATCCGTCTATTGTTTCTTCAAACGGAACGTACGCGTAACAAGATTGAAGATAATTTCTCGCTAAAATAATTTTTATCAGCTTTCACTCATGCCATACAATTGAATGGAATTTTCTATAATCAGTTCATTGTAACTCAAGAAAATTCCTTTTCACTTCCCTTTTCTCGCCACTCTTTTCACCCTCACTCCACTCTAATAGCACTTTCCTGTCTATTTCAATTGAAACTTTCAGCACACTTTAGCGCCTTCCTGAAATCCATTTCGAGTTGCAATAATCAATGCACTATTATAGTACTACGGCACTATCAGAACTCACAATATTCTTGGAAGTGTGTCCTTCATAGGGTAGTACGTACACTAGAAGGAGGATCAGGTGCTGATACCATAGAGTTGACGACATCTTTCACTAAGTTTCTGCACACACCTTTACGGTTTTAATTAATTTCAGACAAGCTAGTAAACAACGATAATACAGCAGCAATACCGAAACTGCATAGCAACAATGGTATCAGAGATGAATAAATAATACTGTTGTCTATCTTTCGATACCCCGTAAGGATTCAAGTGTAAAATCCTTGTCTGAGTGACATATATGCTGACTCCATTACCCTTGAGGAAAGATACTTACATGGGTAGAACTTAGATGAGTAAAGTTGGTTGCATAATTAGAGTACGGTGGAGCGAAGTGCAAAGAGAGGTGGTTTTTAAGTGAGAATGAGATTCCATGTAATTGCATTTCCGACAACAAGTGTAATGATGGAGACAAAATAGTAAGAGGTATTAAGAAATATTTTTCGAAAATATGCAATACTTTAAAATCATGATAATTCTATCACAGATGGTAGAAGCAACTCTGTAATTTGCATGGAAAATATCCACTCTCGCACATACAAAATTTTTGCACTTTTCATAGTTTTGTATTTAAATTCATTTTTACTTTATTATCTACTAGGGATCGCCCGCGACTTTGTCTGCGTAAGAGTCACAAATTAAGCAATTTTTGAGAATGTAGCTAGCAATTCATCATCCCGGATATATAAACTGATTAGTTTAATGGCTCTTTGAAGACACTGGTTTCTATTTTGTTGGAATTAGAACTATAAATTATTAAGAATAAAACCACGATACTCGCATTTGTATGGAACAGGCTCGTGATCAAATCAATCCCGTGATCTAAGACCATATCCGTATCGAAGAGCATTAAGGACATGTGAATAGTTGTAGCTTGTGTTAATTAAAAAACAGCCCAATTAAATTTAAATTAAGCTTAAATCCATAACAGGACTACGACTCTGCGTAAAGCCCAATCATACGATACCACAAATGAAATTTTGGTGATGTTAAGTATTTTGCATGGGGAGTGATAGAAGGGGTAACAGTTCTGAACTAATTTGTTTCACATCATGCTGGAGTAGGTATAAAAATGTTTTTTTACCAAATTTTAGCTTCAAAAATTGAATAGGTACTAAGAAACTTAGTGCATTGGATTTAATGAAATTGTGCAATTTGTATAGGATGTGGTAGAAGGAGAGGAGTGTTTTTTTGCTGATTTTTCGAGAAACAAAACGGATATATTTTAAATTTTAGCTCAGTAACATTCACACTTTTCAAGAAAAAAGAATTTTTGAAAAGTTGTGAAATTGTATCACATTATGTCACATTGTATGGGAGGGGGAGTGAAGCTAATCGGTTAATTTTTTCCCTATATTATTAATAATGTTAGTTAAAGATTCGATACAAAAGTTTAGCTCGATGACAGCTATACGTATTGAGAAAATTGGTTTAGAGTAATTAATGAAAAATTGCAGTTTGTATGGGAGGTGGTGGAAGGAGTGAGGGGTTTTTAGTGATTTTTCTTAAAACAACTACAATCATTATGCAATTGATATATTTTAAATTTTGGATATGTCGCTTTCACACTTTCCAAGAAAATCGATTTTTTGCGAAGTCGTGGAATTGTGTCATATTGTATGGGATGGGGTAGAAGGAGTGGAGCTAATCGATTAATTTTTTACCGATATTAATAATAATGCTAATTAAGGATTCGGTACAAAATTTTAGCTCGAATTTATACGTACTGAGAAAATCGGTTTATAGTACTTAATAAAAAAGTGTAGTTTGTATGGGAGGTGCGCGAAGGAGTGCAAGAATTTAAATAATTTGTATACTTGAATATTGCATTTGTAATAGAAATAATATTTTCCGCATTTTCAACTAATAGCTCTTATAGTTTCCAAGGAAATTTGATTGCTACATATTATTAAAAATGAGTCACTTTGTATGGGAGGGGGTAGAAGGCGTGACGGGAGGGAAATAAAACTAAAACCAGATTACATCCCGGAGCATACCTAATAAGCTGTGAAAGTTTCATTACAATCAGTTTAGCCGTTTGTGCGTGAAAGCCGGACAGACAGACATACAGACAGACAGACAGACGGACAGATACGAATTTTAAAAACGTAAGTTTCTGCTTAGTTATTGCTAAAATAAAGTAAACTAACTTATAGCCATTTCTAAACAAATAACAGACAGATACTACAATTATATTTATATAGATTAGTTGATTTAATGAAATTGGTCGAAATCATACTTTTGTATGGGAGGGGGTGGAAGGGCAGGCGCGATTTCAAAACTTTTAACGCGATTTTGTTTCAACTATTTTTAAAAGTTTTTGTGCAAAATTTCAAATTGACAGCTTTTAATAATTAGTTGATAATTGATTTCTTAAAAATGGTGGAAAAATAGTTTTGTATGGGAGGGGGTAGAAGTTTTGAAGGTATCCGACCAGTTTATATTTCATTCTTTCAGAGATTTTTTTAAATGCATTCTGCCAATTTATCTTTCAAAAATTTTCAGTTTATGTGTTTTTTTTCAATGCACATGAAACACCTTGTGCACGCTAGACCGGGAGAGGGGGGGGGGGTGTCGGTGCAAAACAGTAGTGAAATTTTTATTACTTTTTTGTATGTACAACAAATAGATATATCCGCATGGAAAATTTAAACTTTCTATCTTTTACCAGAAACCTAAAAAATTACTCAAAATTTTCGATATTTATGCTTGCCACCTCCCTCCCCTTACACATCCCGGCGTAAAATTTTTGCGAAAATTAAAGACTTTTCACTTCTACAATTTGACGAAATTCTAATTTGATATCTGCACTCAGTTTTGAGATATAACGGTTTGAAATTTTGGAAACTGCACCATCATTGAAATGCTCCCCATTTTCCCCCACTTCTATTATGTCCAAATGTTATATTTTTCTCGTATTTCGCTGGTATAGCTTAATATACTTTCCAAGTTTCGATTACATAGCTTAATAAATAGCTGAGGTATTCATTTTAAGTGTTTTTCTTTGACCCTCCCCCTTAAAAAAAATTGCCTCCCTTTTAGTTGATTATGGTTGACCCAAGGAGGATATATAAAATGGAGTACCTGATAGGCTGTCTCATGTGGGAATACTTTTAGATTCGGAAATTTTCGGAAATTGTGTCCAAGCTTAACATGGCTTCAAACTTTTACAAAAAAATACCATAATTTGTATTCTCTCTTGGTTGCTAGTGTTAAGTCAGCAATAAAATAATTTTCAATACAATGGAGTTTGCTGTTTTATTTCAGAAATCTTTATTTACTCGATTTTTTTTAGTTTTTGGTTCGTGTATAAGCTAAGCACACAACGGACAATGTAACGCGGGACAGAGATAGTTGCTTTGGGTTTAAGTATGCCAAACAAGGATAGCGAAACAATTCTTTCGAAAATTTGATAATTATTTCGAACAATTTAACGTGGGAAAGAGTCAGTTGCAATATTTTTAAGTGTGCCAGACAAAGAGAGCGAAACGATTTTTTCGAAAAATTTCGAGCATTTCGCTAGTAAGGGAGGGAAATACTTTCATTCCTATTTTCTTACACGGCAAAGCATGCTCAAAGTCACTCCTTATTATATATCCTCCTTGGGTTGACCTATAAGCCACCTATGCAGTTGTTAAATATGAACTCATTCTATTAATTAGTTTCAAAGATATAGTTATTTGAAAAACATTTGGCTACAATTAAGTTTTAGCAAAAACCCTAGCCCCCATTTTTTTGTATCCCACTGGATAAAAAATATTAATTTATTTTCACTTTTACTTTATTATTATAATAATAAAGTATTGTGATCGACACAAAAAAAAAAAAAAGTTTGCTACCCTGAAATTTTTTTTTTTCGCGTTTCATGACTAAATTAGCCTAAAAATGCAAAAAAAAAAATCCGTCTGTCTGTACGCCGTCCGCCGTCCGCCGTCCGCCGTACGCCGTACGCCGTACGCCGTACGCCGTCCGCCGTACGCCGACGTGTACGCTCAGCGCACATTAACTCCCAAACCCTTCAAGATAGAAAGTTCATTTTTGGGGGGATTGTAGATAGTTGCGCATCTCAGGCGGATACCTATTTTCCGGGGTATACGGGTTCGGGGGGAGGCGGGGGGAGTGCTTAAACCGAAAAATACGAATTCAAATATCTCAACCATGGTAAAAGCTAGGAAGCTAAAACTCAACATTAATATAGAGAGGCTTGTGGGACAACTTTTAAAAATAATTTAATTTTTTTATCCATTGGGGTGCGAAAAGGGGGGGCTTAGAACCAATTGTCGGCCGAATTTTTTTTTCAAATGATTATATCTTCGGAATTACTTATCGTAAAAAAACCATTTTTAGAGACCGTCAAGGTGGCATATAGTTTCATCGGAACCAGCTTAGAAAGCGGCTAATTATTGTAAGGGGGAGGGTCAGGGGGGGTGCAAAGAAAAACACTTAAAAATTAATATCTCAACTATCTCTTAAGCTATGTAATTGAAACTTAAAACTTATATTAAGCTATACTAGGCAAATATAAAAAAAATATAACATGTTGAAATAATAGTAGTGGGGGGAAATGGGGAGCATTTCAAAAATGGCGCACTTTTCAAAATTACAAATCCTTGTATCTCCAAAAATAGTACAGATATCAAATCAAAAATTTGTCAGATTGTAGAACTACATAATAGTTAATTTTGGTAAAAATTTTAAGTTGGGAGGTGTAAGGGGAGGGAGGTAATAAGTAAAAATATCGAAAACTTTGAGTGATTTGTTTAGGGCTCTGGTAAAAGATACAAAGTTAAAATTTTGCATGTGAATACCTATATTTAATCCACATAGAAAAATAATAATAACTTGATCCATATTTGTTATAAACCGACCCCCCCGGTCTAACGTGCACAAGGTGTTTCATGTGCATTGAAAAAAACACATAAACTGAAAATTTTTGAGTGAAATTTTAAGGTAGAAATTTGAAAATTTGCGAAATGCATTTAAAAAAAATCCCTAAATATACGAAATATTAACTGGTCGAAAACCTTTAACACTTCTACCCCCTCCCATACAAAATTATTTTTTCGACCATTTTCAAGAAATCAATTATCACCTAACTATTGAAAGCTATCAATTTGAAATTTTGCACAACAACTAACAAAAATAATTAAAATTAAATCGCGTTAAAAGTTTTAAAATCGCGCTTGACCTTCTACCCCCTCCCATACAAAAGTATGATTTCGACTAATTTCATTAAATCAACTAATAACCAACAAATTAAAAGCTACGAACTTGAAATTTCGTACGAGCACCTTACAATAAAAATGAAAGAAAATTGCATCACAAGTTTTACGATTCCTTTACCTCCTCTACCCCCTCCCATACAAAATTATTTTTTCGAGCACTTTTAAGAAATCAGTTATCAGCTAACTCTTAAAAGCTATCAATTTCAAATTTGGCATAAAAACTTATAAAAATAATTCAAATGAAGTTGCTTTAAAAGTTTTGAAATCGCGCTTGCGCTTCTACCCCCTCCCATACAAAAGTATGATTTCGACCAATTTCATTAAATCAACTAATAACCAAAAAACTAAAAGCTACGAACTTGAAATTCTATACAAGCACCTTACAAGAGACGCGAAATAAAACTGCGTATCAAATTTTACGATTGCCCTATATTCTCTACCCCCTCCCATACAAATGTTCGGTTTCATGAATGTAAAATACACCGAATTTTATGAAAATTCTATGCAACTTCGTCTATGAAACACATTCTATACAGAGAATATTGGACGTGATTCAAGCAATTAATTAAAAAGCTATTAACATCCACCCACCCTTACTATTACCCCTACTCCTCCCCTCATAAAAACCAAACTTACAGAAACGAATGAAATATTGTTAACAGTCCTGCCCAAGAACTCCCTTTCACTTAGCCTTCCCTAACCACTCTAACCTGCATATTGACTTTCCACTCATCCGCAACTTGTCCCAAGAATAATAAAGTTTCGCCCGACTTGTTGGCAGTTTATTTTCCCTTAAATCAGTATATCCGAGTGTCGAGTTTCAGCTTTCTATCTGTAACCCTCAACCTCTCCCCTTGCACCAGCCCCCTCCCCCGCTCCGGAAAAATTAGTAAATGGAAGCTCCCTATCCATTCCACAATTCACCCAAAAATTACTGCTCTATCTATATGGGCTTGAAGATATGGGTCTTTGAATGTCGTTGGACACGTACACGGCGGACGACGTCCGGAGTACGGACGGACTAATTTATTTATTTTTTTTTCATTTTTAGGCTAATTTGTCATGAAACGTAACAAAAAATAATTTTAAGGGATGTAATTTGTTTTTTGTGACGATCACAATATTTTTCTATTAGAATAATAAAGTAAAATCATAACACACAAGCCATTCAATTATCCATACGACATATTTTCCCAAAAACTCTATTCAATAATCTTCACACTTAGCTGAAGGGATATCTACGAACTGCGACAATACGTACAAAGAATGCAAGCGATCATCGAAAATGCGAAGGGGAAAAGACAAATCTTTTGAGAGCGTACGAACATCTTGTAAAAGAGACCAACCGATTAAAAAATCGGCGCGGACCTCTGCTCTGGTCGCCGTCTCAAGGCATAATGAGCTTCAATTTTCCGTGCGAAATTGACTGGTAGTTTTTGAAAGGATTATGAAGTATTGTCACTGAAACCTAATACAGAATTCATTGAATAAGCTTTACAACATTTTATTCTTTGATATCATTGATAAAAAAAATTCATAGTCATTAGTTTTAATACATAAATTCGAACAATAAAATCAATGAAAAATGTACTTTTTTAACTCTATCTATTACTAACAAAACTTAAAAAAATCAAAAATGTGGTCTCACCATTACTTAGCCACAATCTCTTTCTATTGTTATTGCAAAAAAGGATATATAGTTATCGCCTGAATTATAGGTGTAGTTCTCGCGTTTTTCAAAAACCATACCCGGAGTTGTGCTGATAACTTTTTTCCTAAATATAATTTTAAAAATTTGTTCAATGTCGATCCTAGTACACTTATCAAAGATTGACGTGATAAAAATAAATTTTCATTATGTTGCGTGGTTTGTCCGGAATGGCTTTAAGAAAATACCCATTTTTGAAGGAAATCGTCGTTTCGGTATACACTGCCTTACTTGTTCGCGCATATTATCTCTCTCGTTGACGAAAAGCTTAATAATTTCGGTTTCTAGTTCTTCTCTAATGTGGTCCGTTATCTTATTTCTCATTCTCTTGCCAACAAGGACTTGAAAAGGTGTATACTGAATAGATCGCTGTACTGTCGTGTTTATGAATATCTGAACATCGCATACGTGTTTGTACCATTTATTAGCGTCGTCTAGTGATAATTTTGTCAAGGCCGGTATAATAATGGCATGTATTCGTTTAACCTGGCCATTCCCTCTTGGTACTCCAGTCGTGATTAATACTTGCTCGATTCCTTCGCGTTCGCAATAGTTTTCAAATTCCGTTGATGTGAATGCTGGACCCTTATCTGTGACGATTCGTTTCGGATTTCCGAAAATAGTCGGCTGCTTTTGCAATTTATCGGTGACTTCGGAGACGTTCGTTGTTTTAGTCGGATATATCCAAACGAATTTTGAAAAATCTTCCGCGATAACTAAAAGATGTTTATACTGCTTTATAGTCGTTGACATCGGACCGAGATGATCCATATAGTATGTACAGAGCGGTGAATCTCCTTTCTGAATTGGTGTCAGGTTAATCTCCTTTTTTCCTCTCTTTCGTTCGGAAATAATACAGGGTATACAGTTGGAGATATGTTGTTGCACCTTCTCGTTCAAATTTGTCACATAGTAGTCTTGATTGATCAAATCGGTGGTTTTCTTGACGCCGAAACGACCTCGTTCGTGTGTTCGTTCTACAATATCCCTTTGCATATTCGATGGTAAAACTACTAGTTCTCGGTTATTAATTGTTTTCATTAGAACATCGTTTCGTATTATAAAGTCATCATATGGTCCTGTTTCTAGTATTCGTTTAATCGTTACGAGATGTTCGTCTTTATTCTGGAGACCCTTTATCGTAGCTGTCATCGTATCCTCAAGTAACAATATAGTATATCTGCTCAATGCGTCGACGTGCTTCGTCTTTACTCCAGGACGATGTTCCAGAATGTAGTCGTATTCTTCTAATTGTAAAGCCCATTGTACCTCTCGTCTCGGTAACTTCGCTTTTTTCATCGTCTGTTGAAATGCTGCACAATCCGTTACAATTCCTAAAAGAAAAACACGAAATTTCTCTAAGAAACGTACCACTGCAAGTATCTCTAATTCGTATGATGTATACTTTCGTTCAGCATCGGTAGTTTTCTTGCTAGTATAGTAGACCTGGTGTAATAAGTTGTCCTTTTCGTTTCTTTGCAGTAGTACTGCTCCATATCCGTTAATGCTCGCATCCGTATGCATTTCTGTGTCAGCTTGGGGGTCATAAACTCGTAAGGTAGGATACTCTATCAAGTGTTCTTTTAATGTTTCTATGGCCTTTAATTCCAGCTCATTAAGTATAACCTTTTTTTCGTGTGTATTTCGTGTGAGTTCGGTCAAGGGTCGTGCTATTATTGCATATCCAGGAATAAACTTTCTGAAATACCCCGTAAGTCCCAAGAAACTCATGACGTCTTTGACTGTTTTCGGTTTCGGAAAGTTTCGCACTGCCTTAGTTTTCTCGCTTGATGCTGATATTTCTCCATTCTTAAAACGGTGCCCCAAGTATTCGACTTCGTATTGTAAAAATACACATTTCGACCAGTTTATACCCAAGCCATTTTCAGCCGATACTTTCAACACTTTTTTAAGCTTTTCGAGGGATTCGTCTTCGCTGGATGCTGGTATTATTAAGTCGTCCACGTATACTAAGACAACTTTATTCCGTATTAGCTCTCTAAATATGTGATTGACGTACCGAATAAAATTTGCTGGACAGTTACAAAATCCAAATGGAGTTCGCAGGAACTCGTACTGTCCGTTCAGTGTCACGAAACTGGTGAACTTTCGACTCTCTTTAGCAGCTGGCACATGGAAACATTCGTTCCGAAGGTTTAATGTAGAGAATATCTTAGCATTACCTATTTCGTTTATGATGTCTTCGATAAGCGGCACTGGATATCTATTCTTCATCACTTTACGATTCAAAGATCGATAATCAACGCATTCTCTGAATATACCGTTTTTCTTCATTTGAACTGGGCTAGCGTAGTCTGACGTTGATTCCTAAATTATACCCTGTCGTAACCATGCTTCTATTTGATGTTCCAGTTCCTTCTTTTCGAGCGGCGCTAGTCGTCTCGGGCGATGATATACGGGAACGTCATCTGTAAGACATATGCGTGTTTCGATGTTCATCTCATGTATTTTAGACGGATGATAATCGTTGATAATTTTCATTACTTCCTGTCGTTTTCCGCCGATTTTAGGAAGATTTTCCTCAAAGTTGTCAATTTGCATTACCGCAAAAGGGTTACTGTCCTCTTCGCGCGTTGTCACCTTTTCGAGTTGTGCCGTGTCGTGTTTTGTTATAAAAACGTTATATTATTGTCCTCGATAACGATCTTAACATTGCTTCGCTATTTTTACCGTTAAC
Source organism: Chorisops tibialis (assembly GCA_963669355.1). Lineage (NCBI taxonomy): Eukaryota > Metazoa > Arthropoda > Insecta > Diptera > Stratiomyidae > Chorisops > Chorisops tibialis. Next base: position 159,516,228 of record OY770263.1, on the reverse strand, counting down.
TCGAATATCTTTCATTGGTTGCCGTTTGTACACAAGGTGCTCTATTTTTCCCATGAACATTATCACACACTGTACACCTCGGCCGCTTTGGTGGTTGCGTATAATTTCGCTATAAATGTCCGGTTTTTTCATAATTGTAATAGGTATAATTGATCTCTTTGTTGACGTTTCTCCGGTAAATTTTCGATTTGATGATTCACTTAAAGATTTTCTACCCCATTTATCATTAAAACTGCGATTTGAAACTTTCATATTTGAATCGAATTGCCTGACGCACTCAAGAAGGTTTGTTAATTATACTCTAGATGAAATCCGAGAGTATATTGTGTTTGTCTTACCGTTTGTAACGCTAAGAAATAATGCTCTCACAGAGCCGCTAAGGGTACAGAAATATTTGTTGTCGCTCAAAAACTTCGATTCCGAGTTGCTGTCCGTCCGTCTGTCCGTCTGTCTGTCCGTCTGTCCGTCTGTCTACAACATAACTCTCGAACGCTTAGAGCTATCGTGCTGAAATTTATTGTGTGTCATTTTTAGCAAAAAAGTAACTTTAAGTTCGTGAACGGGCCACATCCCCCCACTCCTTCTACCCCCTCCCATACAAATTTCATGAAATTTCGAAATTTAAGGAAATCGATTTTCCTCCGAAACCATTTCAGCTATTGACTTAAAAATTAGGTCATAGTATAATGATATAAATATCATTGACCTCAAGAAATATTGATATGATCCCCTTACTCCCTTACTCCTTCTGCCACCTCCCATACAAATGCACAATTTTCAAAAATCCATTTATTCGGTTTGCATTGCAACTAGCAAAGCTAAATGAACCAATTTTTGTCATAATTAATTTTATTATAATTGCAACTAATTTTCGAAAAACTATCAACTTTACCTCACTCCTTCTACCCCCTCCCATACAAATTTTACGAAATTTCGGAATTTCAATTAAATTAGTTTTCTCCAAAACCGTCTAAGATATCAACTTTTAAATTTGAGAAAAGTATCCTATTATAAATATAATTGATGTCAAAAAATTTGGTTTTGATTCGGATATTCCTTCTACCCCCTCCCATACAAATGCAGAATTTTGGTAAATGCATTTAACCGATTTTCATGGAAACTAGAATAAGTAGAAACTTAAAATTTTGCCACAATCTGTCTCTTACTAATTGTAATAAATGCTAAAAAAAATATCGCCTTCACCTCACTCTTTCTACCACCTCCCATACAAATTTTTGTATTTAAAGGTCAAGAAATATAAGAGCTATCGACTTTAAAATTGTAACAAAGCAATGTGATTAGGAAGCTGATAAGCAGATTCAAAATCATCCAAAATTTTCCACTTTCTCTGCCACCTCTACAAATATCATAAATTCAGACAAAAATTGTTCAATTTCCTCGAAAATTATGAAAGCAAAAAACTTTAAATTCAGCATGAAATATTTTATATACTACATTCAGTGTTACATACAAAAATGACAAACCTCCCCCTCTGCTTTTACCACCTCCCAAGCAAAAGGTAAGTAAGTATGTCATCTAGAGTATCATATGATTGGGCCTTACGCCCAATCATAATTCTGTTAAGGTTTTTTTAATAGGCATTGCACTAACCGAAGTTTGAAATCTATAGTCGTTCATGCCTCATATGACATATTTTATGAAAGTGTCATTATAATCGGTTCAGCGGTTTTTACGTGAAAGCCGGAAGGTAGACAGACAAACAGAGGAAATTTTGAAGAACCTGTGTTTCTGCTTATTTATTGCCCAAATAAAGCAAAAAACTAACTTATAGCTATTTATAAGCAAATAACAGACAGACACTACAATTATATCTATATGTATAGATTATTAGTAAGATAAAACATAACAGGGTTATGATTTCGCGTAAAGCGCAACCTTACGATACTCTAGATGAAATAGAATTTTTTGTGATCCCAAGAATTTTGTGTGGGGAGTGTTAGAAGAGATGATAGAATTGAACTAATTTTTTCCCAATCATGCTAAAGTAGCTATAAAAATGTTTTGTACAAAATGTAAGCTCCAAAAATTGAATGGGAACTGAGAAAATTAGTGTGTTAGATTTAGTGAAAATATGTAGTTTGTATGGGAGGTGGTAGAAAGAGTGAGGAGATTTCAGTGATTTTGTTAGAAATAACTAAAAATATTATAAAATTGTCATCTCTTAAATTTCAGAGTAGTGCCATTCATACTTTTCAAGAAAATCGATTTTTGTGAAGTTGTGAAAATGTGTTATATTGTATGGGAGGGGGTAGAAGCAGTGAAGCTAATCAAATATTTTTTTCTCATCTTAGTGACAATACTAATTAAGTATTTATTACAAAATATGAGCTTAATAAATGTTATATGTTCTGAGAAAATCGTCTTAGAGCATTTCATGAAAAAGTGTAGTTTGTTTGGGAGGGGGTGGAAGGAGAGGGAGGACGCAAATATTTTTTTTACTATAGATTCAAATCATTATGAAAGTATTATATCCCAAAATTTAGACTAATAACTTTTATACTTTTTGAGTAAATCCATTTATTGTCAAATTGCGAAATTGTGTCATTTTGTTTGGGAGTGGGGGTGAAGCTAATCGTCTAATTTTTTTTGGCCTTACTAACAATTTTAAATAAATATTTGGTGCACAAATTTAGCTCACTAAATTTTATACGCACTGAGTAAATTGGCTTAGAGTAATTCATGACAAGTAGCTAGGGTATAGCCTAGTAGGTAGTGTGTTGGTCTTGTAATGCGAAGGTCGTGAGTTCAAATCCCGGCCGGCGCAATATATAATTCCAGCACATTGCCTGCTTGGATATACCTTGGTCACCTCAATCTTAGAAAATTAAAAATTTGTAGAAAGAGGGTTGTGCGAAGGGCTAACAACCCTTCCACAATAAGTAATGAAAAATGTTAAGGAACCTGAATATCAGGAGGCCAAGGTCCGATTTGGGCTGTAGCGCCATTGTAGAAGTAGAAGAAGAATTCATGACAAGTACAGTTTGTATGGGAGGTGGTAGAAGGAGGGGAAGGATACGCATAATTTTTATACGGTAGGTTGATATTATCATAAAAGTAACATATTCCACATTTCAGGTCAATAGCTTTTATACTTTTCGAGCAAGTCCGTTTATTGTCAAATTGCGCAATTGTGTCATTTTGTATGGGAGGGGGTAGAAGGGATTGAGCGATTTGGCCCGTTCACGAACTTGACCTTACTTTTTTGTCAAAAATGACGTGTACGAAATTTGAACTATCTAGCTCAACGCGTTCTCAAGCTAGAGAGCGCACAGACGGACGGACGGACAGACATCCGGTTTTGAGATTTTTGAGTAATAATATTAACTTCTGTATCGATCATTTTTTTCTCCGAGCCTTATTTCTTAGCGTTATAAGCTTTAGAGCAAACTTATAATACTCTCAGATTTCATCTAGAGTATAAAAAAAAATTAGACAATTAGTTTCACTCCTTCTACTCCCTCCCATACAATCTGACACAATTAGACACCTTTACAAAAAGTAGATTTTCTTGAAAAATATGTATGCAACTAATCTGCAAACATGTCAAAAATATGATATTTTTAGTTATTTCTGAAAAAGGCATTAAGAACTCGCCCCTCCTTCTACCAGCTCTCATACAAACTGCACAATTTCACTAAACACAATACACTAATTTTTTAGGACCTATTAAATTTCTGAACCCTAAATTTTGTACAAAACATTTTGATGGCAACTTTAGCGTGATGTCAAAAAATTAGTTCAATGTCGTCACCTTCTCCACAACTCCCCCTACAAAATTTCTTAAAATGAAAAAATTCTCTTCCATCTAGAGTAGTCGTTTTTGCGTTGTTGTTATGTTGATATGTTTACATTTATACATGGGATTTGGTAGAAATGCAGCGTAACGTAAATTGATTTCAAGTTACAGATTCGCACGTCGCTGAACTAACTCAACAATAGTGTGACTTGAACAATTACAACAGAAACCCTAAAAAGTGGTTTCTAGCTAGGAATAGTTTACTTGTATAACGATCAAAATTTATAGCGAATACCTGTGTAAATTATTGATTAGGAATTTTTCAAATCGAAGATTTGCAAATGCCAAATACTACTGATAAAGCACATCTAACGTTTCGTGGAGTAACTTTAGCTTACCACCATCTAAATACCATTTGGGTTACAGTTAGCAGCTTACAACCATAGCTAAATTATTTGATACTTTAAAAATTCATTACAAAAGATGCCGAGCAATATTGGTTATACGCGAAATGGGTTTAAAAGAAGTTCTTAATAATTGCGATTGGCACTATATTAAACAGAAAGATTTTAGGATGGTTAATTCTTGCTGTATTATCTATTAACTGTTTATATTCTAAACTGTCTGCCACATATGAATGAGCTTCTAGCAGTAGTAGTGGTACTACTCATCTCTTTGCCATGAGATAATGAGCGAATTAGAAGATTTCTGATAAATTGTTTGTCCTTCTACGGTTTTTCTAATAACCTCGGCTTTAAGAGTGCTGATTATGATTAGGATAAAACCACGAAAGATATGAAGTAAATGACCTCACTAAAAGAGGAGCTAGATATTATGGATAAGAAATAACTAGGAGAAAAGAATAATACTCCAATTAAACAACCAAGTTTTTTTTTAGATAAGTGTTACATGATGCTGAAAAAGAGATTAGCATCATTAGATCTCCGTCATAATTTAGAATGTGTACGGACTAAATACTGATAAATTTACTAAAGTCTGTATATTGGTTGCTGTTTAAGTATCCTTGCATGAACTTAATTAAGCTATTTACCAAGCTTTAGCTCAGTTGCTGAACTCTCACAACTCACAAAACTAATCAATGGCTATGACCCTAACACTTATCTATGTTTCTGTAGAGTTTGCATTCCTTCAGGAGTTGAGACTACTCAAAAGTAAACATTCAAAGTGTCCTACGAGATTTTGACCATTTTCAGATAGTCTCTATCGAAATGATTTATTGAAAATTTAAGCTTCGAAAATTAAATAAATGAGTGTATTGGGCTTAGTGAAATTTTTCACCTCCCAAACGTGGCAGAAGGAGTGTGGAGTTCTAAGTGAATTTTTGAGAAACAACTTCAAACTTCATTGAAATGATAAGTTTTAAATTACAAATCTGTAGCATACATACTTTTCAAGAAAATCGACTTTTCGTAGTCTTGCATTTGTGAAATATTGCATGGGAGTTTCCAGTCTTACAGATAATTCATTTCTATTTTATGCACAATTTCAGCTCGATTAAATTTACACGTACTGATTAAATGGGTTTATATTATAGTATTTCATGTAAAAGTGCAATTTGCATGGGAAGTGGTGGAAGGTGTCAGGAGATTTAAATAATTTTTATAGTCTATAGATTATTTGTGGCTCTCGATAAATCTACCCGAGTTCCCTTTTCATTTTTGTGCTATTATATTTTAAAAAAATATTATCGCTCCGTATGTGTTTTAAAATTTCTTTTAAATTACTGACAACAAATATGAAAGACTAAGTGCAACGTTATAACAAATTCCATTTCCGTCCAAGTGAAGAATGATGTGACTCATCGAAAACTGCGCGAACGAACATAAACAGTGGCACACACACTACAGACCGATTTTGAATTTGTAAACTTTCATTGCAACGAACAGTTGAGATTGTGCTCTGGAGGAAACAATTTGTATCACTCTTGCTACGGATATAATTTGTAATCTGGAATTTTTGGTATGTTAACTAAATTTATTTCGTAGTATGTAACACGGGTTGTTATTGTTTTAATAACACAAAACTTGTACTTTTTAAATTTCTTTATTTATTTCCAATTCTTTTAAAAATATGACGATAGAGAACGAAATAAAAAAAGAAAATATGAGCAAGAAAATATAAGTTTTAATAATGAGTTGGAGGAGAATTTCTTTTTTATTGACAATAACGGAAAAGCATTATGTGTTATTTGTAATTCTACGGTCAAAAATTATAAAGCTAGCAATTTACGTCGACATTATGAAACCAATCATCCTCAGTTTTCTACTCAGTATCCACCAAATTCCAAATTAAGATCAGATAAACTTGCTTCTTCAAAATTAAATTTAAATAAACAACAGTCAATTTTGATGACCTTTAGCAATCAAGCTAATAATGTGGCTGAAGCGAGTTTTGTTATTGCCTGGAATATTGCTCGTGCAAAACGTCCGTATGGAGAGGGAGAGTTTATTAAGAAAAACTTGGAAGATGTACCTAAAATTTTAGATCCAAATAATGCAGCATTGCACAAAGTTGTTTCGCAAATGCCCATCTCGAGACACACAACCGAACGACGCATAACTGCAATTAATACATCTCTTGAATATAATTTAAAAAATGATTTGAAGAACTTTATTGCATTTTAGCCCTTGACGAATCGACAGATATCACAGATCTTCCGCAATTGGCAGTTTTCATACGTTTTGTGTTTTGTTTCACCTGATTTCGTTGTTAAAGAAGAATTATTCAAGAGTCTACCCGCGGTGTCGATATTAAAAATGCATTAGATTCCATAATGAAAACTTTTGATGCTCCTCTTAATAAACTTGTAAGCATTGCAACTGATGGAGCTCCGGCAATGCTGGGTAAAAAAATCGGTCTCATTGATTCTCAAATTCCACAATTCATACCGATTCACTGCATAATTCACCGAGAACATCTCGTTACAAAATATTTAAAATATCCTGATGTTATGTAAACAGTGTTACACATTGTAAATTACATTCGCGCCAATGCAAAAATCATCGACAATTCAAAAATTTCCTCGCAGAATTAAAGGACGAAGAACTTCCAAATGACATTAATTTCTTTTGGATTGTTAGATGGTTATCTAGCTACATCGTTTTGTAGATTTGTTTGATCCGATAACTGCATTTCTAAAAGAAAAGGTAATAACCTATTCAGAATTAGACGATGACGAGTGGTTACAAGACTAAATGTTTTTGACTGATGTCACGGAACATTTGCAAACACTGACTTTACAATTGCATGGTAAAGATAAAATAATATCTGACCACTCACAGTGTATATTTAGTTTTCAAACTAAATCACAACTTTTTCAAAAGGACATTAAAAATAAAAAATTTTGTCATTTTCCTCGAATTAAGAAAATTTGTTCCAATATTAAACGAGAAAACTCAACGAGTATATAAAAAAGCTAGGAATATTGACGGAATTCCAAAATAGATTTCAAGACTTGAAATATTTTAAATCGAATTACTGAGAAGTGCTGTCACCAATTATTCACCAAATTTTAAACAATTATCAAGAGAAGTAAAATAAATGTTTTTAATTTTTAATATTTAAATTCAATACACATATTTTGCACTTTTATTTATATGTTTTCAATAAATATAATTTCTGTAAAAACTTTTGAAAAATGACTCGGACTATCAAGGAGCTTGGCCAGCCCTGCTCTAGATAAAAGAGAAATTTTTTTATTTTAAGAAATTTTGTAGGGCAAGTGGTAGAGGGGGTGACGACATTGAACCAATTTTTTCAGATCACACTAAAGTTGCTATCAAAATGCTTTATACAAAATTTAGTAGATACTAAGAAAATTAGTGTATTGGATTTAGTGAAATTGTGCAGTTTGTATGGGAGGTGGTAGAAGAAGTGTGAAGTTATTAATGATTTTTTTTAGAAATAACTACTAACATCATTTAATTGACATATTTTAAATTGGAGATCAGTAGCTTTGATACTTTTCAGGAAAATCGACTTTTTGTAAGGTCATTAAATTGTGTCAAATTGTATGGGAGAGAGTAGAAGAAGTGAAGCTAATCGCCTAATTTTTTGGTTTTACTAATAATTCGAAATAAATATTTAGTGCATAATTTCAGCTCGATAAATTTTATACGTACTGATTAAATTGCTTTATAATATTTCATAAAAAAAGCAGTTTGTATGGGAGGTGGTGGAAGGAAGGAGAGCACTCAAATAATTTTTATACAACAGATTGGAATTATTATAACAGTAATATATTCCAAAGCTCAGATCAATAGCCTTTAAACTTTTTGAGCAAATCCGTTTAATGTCAAATTACGAAATTGAGTCATTTTGGATGGGAGGGGATAGAAGGGGTAAAGTTAATCATCTAATTTGTTTTTCTTACTAATCATTCCAAATAAATGTTTAGTGCACTATTTCAAATCGATAAATTGTATACGCACTGAGTAAATTGGTTCAGAGCATTTCATGAAAAAGTGCAGTTTATATGGGTGGTGGAAGGAGGGTGAGGACACAAATAATTCTCATACAGTAGTCTGGAATCATTATAAAACTATTATATTCCAAATTTCAGATCAATAGCATTTACACTTTTCGAGAAAAGCCGTTTATTGACAAATTGCGTAATTGTGTCATTTTGTATGGGAGGGGGTAGAAGGGGTGGAGGGATTTGGCCCGTTCACGAATTTGACCTTACTTTTTTGTCAAAAACAACGTGTACGAAATTTGAGCTTTCTAGCTCAACGCATTCTCAAGCTAGAGAGCGAACGGACGGACGGACGGACATCCAGTTTTGAGATTTTTGAGTGATAATATTGACTTCTGTGTCATTCATTTTTTTCCCCGAGCCTTATTTCTTAGCGTTATAAACTTTAGAGCAAACTTATAATACTCTCAGATTTCATCTAGAGTATAAATATAGTTTGTATGTGTTTGCTTGGGTGCCACTGATTATGAACTAAGAAAAAACATGTAAATTCTAATTTTACATAAGCATTAACGTCAACTTGTTTTTTCGTATTCGTTTACAAAAAAAATATAATAAGATTGCTTTACTCCTTCATGTTGATGGACTATTTTTCTACAATGGCGCTATAGCCTATATCGGACCTTGGCCTCATGACCTTCAGGTTCCTTAACATTTTTTCATTATTTATTGTGGAAGGGTTGTTAGACATTCGCACAACCCTCTATCTACGAATTTTTCATTTTCGTAAATTGAGGTGACCAAGGTATACCCAAGCAGGCAGTGCAGTGCGCTGGAATTATGTGTATGTGTATGTAGACCACCACGCTACCCATTAGGCAACACCCTACCTAGGATGGACTCTTATCAGACTATATTGGGGTTTCACCCTTAAATTTAATGCTCGTCTCTGCCGATAAAAAAATACGTGTTCCTTAGATTTCCGAGTTTAACAACATGACATACATATGGGTCATTCTTTTACAAACCGTACGGATTTGCCGAAAAAAATCACGTCTGTTTCTAGAATCGCTTTATTTTTTTTTTATGTGTTATATATATAAAATAAACCGACACGTATGCGGGGATTTTTTTTTAAATTGTTTATTTTAAAAAATATGGATGTTTAAACATTTTGAGAATCGTTGGTTTTGCTCTTCTTAAAAAGCTATTATCTTCGGTTCTATTTGTCCCACAGATTTCGTTCTTATCTTATTTTAAAGGTAATTTTGTAACCTTCTTACTACATTGTTCCAAAAAAATTGTATTGTTAAATAATTGTAGTTATTAGCAATTAAAGCACTTAAAGTCGATTTTCATACTTGCGCCCAGCCGATAAAAAATCGAAAAAAATACCATCGTATTCCTTGATTGATTCTCTAAAAAATACATTTTAAAAAAAAATGGAGAAATAACGGAATCAACAGAAAAAAATAATTTGTACCACCGGTCGCGCAGCACGACGAAACAATTTAGTGTGTTAGTGACGCGTCGACTTTTTTATTCCTCTGCGTTGGCCAAAAATCCTGATTTTATTTATTTTAAGGATAAATAATTGAAAGGAATATGAATTTATTCATCAAAAAATAGGCTGTAACTGCACTTATTACGAGTAAAAATAACGTTATTATTAAAAAAATCTTAAAATCTGCAATAAAAAGTTCGATATCTCGGCTCCGGGTAAATCAAATTGAACTTCAAGCCCCGCAAATTCTTTATCAGAATGTCCACAATACAACAAGACTATAAAGGTTAGTTGGAAATTTCATTTAGTCCTTCTGCCTTAAAAAAAAAATTAAGAAAAAATTTACTCGAAAAGTCATTTTCTAATAAATTCATGAGGTGAAATTTCTATGAAACCGGCTAAATTTGGGCTGAATTTTGAATAAGTTATTTAAAGTGTATTTATTAAGAGACAATGCCGCAAGTTTTGGTAGAATATCTTTTTTACAGTCTACTTCCTTCCAAAAACACAGATTCTTTGAAAATTGTCAAAAACGTCTTGAATAACAGTCTATATCTCAGGTTTAAATAAACCGAATTTAAGAATGTACCACTCAAATGAAAGGTCTAAGTGTCTGCAATCGAACCTCATTTTTAGTTTTTCGAAACTGTTTAGTATAACGTAATAAAGCTCAAAAAACCTCTAAAACAGACGAAAATTTGCGAATTTTGCTATTTTTCGAGTCTTTCCCCCACTCCCCCAGCGGCCACGATACCCTTATCGTAATCTACGCAAAAAACCAATGAGGTCAAAAACAACATCGAAATCGCAGCATTTCGCCAAACAGACCTTTTTTGATCTAATCCGACTGGACTAATTGTGCACTCGCTCTGTCAGAAAAATTTATGATTTTATTGATATTATGTAAGTTAGTTTTGATAAAATTGAGGAAATGCCATTGGAATACGTGAACGGCTACGGTGTCATGATGCAAACATTCGGAAATCATTACTAAGCTTTTCATTTATAGTACGTGTTTATTGCTTTTGTTGTAAATCGCAAACGGATGCACTGTTGCCTGATCATTGTTCCAATGTACGCCTTGAATAGCATTTCGTATCACAAAAGCGTAGTTCTCAGAAAAATCGCAAATAACAATGCATTCATTTTGCCCTAAATTTTTTCTTTTATTATTCATACGCGCCCGGTGGTGCAAATTATTTTTTTTCTGTTGATCCCGTTATTTCTCCATTTTTTTTTTAAATATATTTTTTAGAAAATCAATCAAGAAATACGATAGTATTTTTTTCGATTTTTTATCGGCTGGGCGCAAGTATGAAAATCGACTTTAAGTGCTTTAATTGCTAATAACTACAATTATTTAACAATACAATTTTTTTGGAACAATGTAGTAAGAAGGTTACAAAATTACCTTTAAAATAAGATAAGAACGAAATCTGTGGGACAAATAGAACCGAAGATAATAGCTTTTTAAGAAGAGCAAAACCAACGATTCTCAAAATGTTTAAACATCCATATTTTTTAAAATAAACAATTTAAAAAAAAATCCCCGCATACGTGTCGGCTTATTCGATGTATACTACCTATAGAAAAATTTTGGAAGCAATAGAAAATATGTCGTCCAATTAGGTGTACGGTTTGTAAAAGAATGACCCATATATGAAAATTTTGAAAATCGGCATGGGACACTTGGGAATGTTTCCTTGTCAGCAATAGACGGACCTATCAAAATTTCTTATTACAAATAGTATAATATCTCTATTATAGTAATAGTATAATTGCTGACGCTTGAAACGGTCAGTACGCTTCAGCTCTTGAGTCAATTGAACCTTGTAAGCGTGTAAATTCAAATCTTTATTCAAAATTCGCATCAGTGATGTTCGTGAGATGTTCAATAGTTGAGCACGGCGATGAGTCGAGGTTGACGGCTCTTTCGCCACACTATCGCGAACAACATCAATGTTTTCCGGAGAACGAACGAGGTGAGTTCACATTTCCTACAGACTCGGTTTACTGAAATTTGCGCACAATTCTCCCAATTGTGGACACATTTGGTCGATTATGCTGACCAAAAAAATCGCTAAGTGCACGAAATGCATTTTGATTTGAACGCCCATTTTCGTAAAAAGCTTCAACAACCTTAACGCGCTGCTCAATTGTGTACCTCTCCATAATTGAATTTGTCAAACACTGAAACAAAGAAACGTCAAATTAAGTTGGGCGAAAAACTTGACGTTAAGGTATGACTCACAATTAATATCGTGCATTATGGTTGGACCAACTCCGCCATAGACGGTCCCAAGCCCGAGTTGAGAAAGGAGGAGGGAACATGGAGTTAACCTAAATGGCCAGTAACACCAGTGCGTCTCAGGAAGTAGGCAAAAAGTATTACATAGTTGGACTTGCAGCATAGCTGTGAGAACTCCAGCATGTCATATTTAGCTCAAAACTCCCACCCTTTTTCTACTAGGGTGTAATAAATAAGTACGACCGGTCCTCCAGGTCGGGGGTTGGGCGAGGCGCCGACAACGCATCACCGGAAAAAAAAAACACTGTTCAGAAACCTGAAGAACAGCCTCGGAAAGGATGGACTCAACGGCAACGACCTCGCAAACGGAAAATGGACTACTCTATTGGATCTTGGAATGTTCGATCCTTATTTAGGACAGGAGCTCTGAAAGAGTTTCTCGAAGAAGTGGCAAAACACAACATCAACATAACTGCCATCCAAGAAACGAAATGGCTCGGTAACGAAATCACGGACATGAGATCACACACAATCTATTCAAGTGGAAAATTGTCGGGAAGCAGAGAGTTTGGAGTCGCTTTTGTCGTTGACAAAAAATTTAAACAACAGGTCACGAGCTTCAGACCAGTAAGATTGTGTGCAATCCGAATAAAGACTAAATTCTTCAACACTTGGTTGATCAACGTTCACGCACCAACAGAAGACAAGGACGATATAACTAAAGACGAATTTTATGCCACCCTAGAGACAACCTATGACTCACTGCCCTCGAATGACCTAAAAATTGTCTTAGGGGATTTTAATGCAAAAGTCGGAAAGGAGGAGGCTCATACAGGAACAACAGGAGGACACAGTCTCCCTGACATAACCAACGACAATGGCCAACGTCTTATTGATTTCGCAAGCAGCAAAAATATCATAGTAAGCTCTACGTGCTTCCCTCATCGCGATATTCACAAACGAACGTGGGCATCACCAGATGGTCACACCTTCAACCAAATAGACCACGTTCTAATTGAGAAAAGGGCTGCTTCCAGCATACTTGATGTACGAACTCTCCGCGGTGCGAATTGTGACTCTGATCACTATTTAGTCAGAGCCAAGTATCGATGCAAAATAGCTTGTCGTGGCTATTCGAAAACGAGTAGAGCTCGCAAATTCAATGTCGACAAGCTTAACGACGAAACGGTGGCGCAGGCTTACATGTTAGCATGTAATAAACACCTGACACCAATATACGAAAATATCCAAAATATGCCAGTGGAGAATGCGTGGCTGAAAATACGAGACGGCATCAAATCCTCCGCAGAAGAGGTATTAGGATATCAAGCACGGAGAAAAAATAATGATTGGTTCGACCGAGAATGTCGCGACGCAATAAATAGAAAGAACGAAGCTTACAAAATTTTTACTGAACGACCAACACGAGCCAAAAAAGAAAGATATGACGAGCTTAGGCGATATGCGAAAAAGACCTGCAGACGAAAACAAAGGAAGTACCATAATGACAAGATACAAAAAATGGACGACGACAAGAGAAAAAATAAAACGCGGGATGCATACGCCATAGTAAAAGACTTAAAAAAGGGATATACACCAAAAACCAGTCTCTGCAAAGACGCAGAGGGCAATATCATCAGCGTCACAGAAGAAATCAAAAGGAGATGGGCTTCATACTTTGAACATCTTTTGAATCCCATCCCAGTAGCACCGATAACGACAGACAACATTTCGATTGAAGCCTCAACTGACGAAGATGAACCATCATCGACACTGCCCACGCTTGCTGAAATCAAAGCAGCCCTATGTGACCAAAAACGAAACAAAGCGCCGGGAATTGACGAAATACCAGTTGAACTTCTGAAAAACGGTGGAAAATGTGTCGCTGAAATACTGTACAACATGATATGCAAAATTTGGACAGAGGAAATCATACCCGACGACTGGCGAAAAAGCATTATATGTCCAATTTATAAGAAAGGAGACAAACTCTGCTGTGAGAACTACAGAGGTATATCATTGTTGTGCACGTCCTATAAAATACTGACAAAAATAATTGAACGTCGTCTTAAGCCCTATACTAATCAAAGAATTGGCGAATACCAAGGCGGACTCAGAACCGGACGATCTACAACAGACCAGATATTCTCGGTGAAACAGGTGCTTGAGAAATGCTGGGAATATAACACAGACGTGCACCAAATATTTGTAGATTTTAAACAAGCATACAACAGTATCGACAGGAGCGTACTGTACCAAATCATGCTTGACTTTGGAATTCCTCAAAAACTAGTCCGACTAACAAGACTCACAATGACGAACACTGAATCCCAAGTGAGAATACAAACCGATTCCACAACCAGCTTTCGAACGGAATATGGTTTAAAGCAGGGAGGTGGTCAAGCTCCTATGCTTTTCAACTTGGCACTAGAGTATGTCGTCCGAAAAATCCCAGTCGACACCAACGGGACACTACTATTCAAGTCCACCCAACTAGTAGCATACGCTGACGACATTAACATTCTAGCAATATCCTTCCCTAGTGCTAAGGAGATATTTGTCAATCTTGACTCCGCCGCAAAAGAAGTCGGGTTGCGCATTAACGAAAGCAAAACAAAAGTAATGACGCAAACAAGAAGGAGAACGCCAATCAGACAAAACATAACAATTGCGGAATATAATTTGGAGAGTGTGGACAACTTTATATATCTTGGGGCTAATCTAGCAAAGGACGGTAATGAAACAGACGAAATCAAACGACGGATAATACTTGCAAATAAGACGTATTATTCGGTACTTCCAATAATGAAATCCAAGAAAGTGCACAGGAACAATAAGCTGCGGATTTATAAAACTATTATACGACCTGTGCTCTGTTATGGCAGCGAGACGTGGACATTAACGCGAACTTCCGAAAAAGCAGTTAACGCATTCAAAAGAAAGGACCTCCGAAGAATTTTGGGACTTGTGAAGGAAGGAATGGAATAGCGAATAAGATACAACCATGAGTTGTATCAACTCTACGACGAGCCAGAGGCTTCAACGTTCATCAAGCTACGTAAACTGCAGTGGGCTGGCCATGTAGAGCGAATGGAAGACAGAAGAATCCCCAAACGTGCTCTTAAAGGCAAAGCGAGTGGTAACCGGCCAGTAGGCAAACCACGCAAGCGATGCGAAGACTCGGTTGATGAAGACAGCAAAGCCATTTTAAAGATTAGCAGCTGGAGGACGCGGTCTTTGGATCAAGACGATTGGAGGCGACGACTTCAGGAGGCCAGGGCCCGATTTGGCTGTCGCGCCATTGATGATGATGATGATGATTATGGTTGGACCACCCTTTATCTCTATTGGGCTGCTGAATTTTCCCGCAGTTATCTAGCAAGTGCATCAAAACCTTGCTGTTTTGAAATGCGGGGTACTCAGAATTTTTCACTCCTACGAAATCGTTACCTTTTCTGATGCATATTTCAGATTTTTGGATAGCAACGACAACTTTTGATTGCGCTGGCCTAGTTAGAGCAGACAACTTTCGGATAACGAACAGCAATAAGAATTATCAGTACGGGTAATTTTCCCACATTTCTATTGCTCAAAGACTCACAGAACATCATGAAATACAAATGTCTAATGTCGTAGAACCAAACCACTTTTAACTCTATCAAAACCAATTCAAATCTTATCAACTATTTCTCAGATTGTAGCATGTTTCCTTTACCTCAATTTACAAATCCTTCTCAAAATAATCTCTTTATCACTACAACTTGTCTATGTAACTATAAAATGAAATTCATGTATGCTCGCATGTTCCAATAAAAAAAAAGATCGTACCAATGAGATAAAAAACTTCTAACTTGTGAAATCCTGAATTTTTCATCTTATATCTCGGAAACCGAGTGTTTTAAGAAAACTTTGACTGGCCACTGATTTATACATTTCTAAATATTCTCCACACTCTACATATTCCTGGAAACTAACTTTCATATAAACCTCTTGACCATCGACAAGACACATACGGGAGAAGAGAAGAAAAATCACATACTAACTGAAAAAACTCGATGAATAATTCAAAACTGGAACATGTCCTGTACTTGAAGCATAAATAATTCAAAGGAAAATTCTCTTCTCCTTACCGACACGAGTCTGGATGCAAAAGTAGTTCTGGACTATATCCACCGATGACGAGGCGTAGTGAAACAGACTTTTAAGTGAAATGTCTTTTTTTCCAAATTGATTTCACTAAATTAAAAGTCCTTAATAGTGGTTTTTAAGCAATGGCAGCACGATAGAAAAAAGGATTTGCAACACGAAGTATAATACTTAAGTTTTACTCATTTCACTTAGTGAGGTAAACCTTTCGAAATACTTTCGTACCATCATCGAAACCAGCATATACAACCTTAAATTCCGGCACACCTTCTCTTTGGAAGGACTTAAAGGATTTGAAAGGCACAATCTTACTATTCAAATCGATGAAAGCCTTCGAGTACCTGAAATAAAATTTAACTGTTTCAGGAGAGCAGTTTTCCTTGTGAGTTAATGCCAACATTAAGAAGTCGAAGTGCTGTGGGGTGGTGATAATCATTCAGTGGAAATCCATTTCCTGAATGGACCAAAGCTTACACACTGGCTCGCATTATTCAGGGTGGCTATGAGTGGGGAATAAAAAAGGACAATAAGCAGAGGTCGAATACCACATTTTCACTTAAGAGGAATATTTTAAGATTTTCATGGGGTTATCAGACCAAGTGGGTTTATTAGACATTTTTTATTATTATATTTTCCAGTATTTCTCCATAAGAAAGAGAAAACTTTTCAATGCATTGAAAGAAAAAAATTTCTTTACGATAACTCTCAGGCCAAGGAAAAAATCGTCTCCAATAGTAATTTAGAGTGAAAAGGAACATTGAAAATTATTCATGTATAATATAATTAATGTGGTTGTAATTTTGTACGAACTGAGTGTGGTTATTGCAAGGAACAAGCGATGAAGAGATGATTTTTAAATTTATCTCCAATTTTAAGGGCTGTAGTTGGGTGAAAAGTAGCGAAATTTCAATTCATAGTCAATTGGACAGGAAAAATTGAAAATCTCTGATTTATTTTAATGATCAAATCAAAGAATTTTGTCTGATAAAGAGATAGATTCTTTTTAAAATTTGCTTAGATAGTTCGGAAGATTTTATTTTAAGGGCCGTACATACTGAATGGAAAAAGGGCGTCATTGTGAAAATTCCGAAGATGGGTGACCATCGGGATTGTGGCAATTGGCGTGGTATATGTCTACTTACTGCCGTATCAAAAATTATGGCTAAGGTGATTCTCAATAGGATTAGTGATGTCGTCGAGAGCACTCTCGAAGATTATCAGGCTGGATTCCGTAAAGGGTCGTCTTGAACTGACCACACAAATACCCTACGGATAATATTAGAGCAGTCAGCCGAAATGGGTTCGCCAGTACATCTCATGTAAATGTTAAATTTTCTTCATACTTCAGGTGAATTATAAAATATATAAGTGAGACCATTACCGCGTGGCGGTCGGGAAAATTAAAGGCGGAGGAAATTAAAGGAAAAACGTTTTTCGTTTAGGTTGATGCGTAGTGCTATGAAAATTTCAAGGTAAGCGCGAAGTTTTTTTTCAGCATTTTTAACTCGTTGTTCGCGATGGCATATCGTAAAGATTTATGAAGATTGTGATTGAGTTTCAACCGGCAAAGTGTGGTTAGACGACAAATCTCCCAGTGTAGGATCATGCCGAATCACGTGCGAAAATTATTAACCATAAGTAATGCTCTTGTGACGTAAGCCGCGGCCCACAAAAAATAATATATAACCTACAAAAGAAAAATTTGATAACTCTGATATAACCGTCGTGATTGTGAGCCAACTCTGCCGAATTAATCCAAAATGGGAATTCGATGAAAAATATGAATTCATGAAAACAACGGTCATTGCCCAGAAAAATGGTGATTTGTTTCGATTAAGACTTTTTTATCACAATTGTTCTTTCATCATTATCATCAATGGCGCGACAGCCCAAATCGAGCCTTGACCTCCTGAAGTCGTCTCCTCTAATTGTCTCGATCCAAAGACCGCGTCCTCCAGCTGCTAATTTTGAAGATGGCTTTGCTATCTTCATCAACCGGGTCTCCCATCGCTTGCGTGGCTTGCCTACTGGCCGGTTACCACTCGCTTTGCCTTTCAGAGCACGTTTGGGTTCCATTCGCTCTACATGGCCAGCAGTTTACTTAGTTTGATGAACATTGAAGCTTCTGCCTCGTCGTAGAGTTGATACAACTCATGGTTTTATCTTAATCGCCATTCCGTTCCTTCATTCACAGGTCCCAAAATTCTTCGCAGGACCTTTCTTTCAAATGCGTTAACTGCTTTTTCGGAAGTTCGCGTTAATGTCCACGTCTCGCTGCCATAACAGAGCACAGGTCGTATAATAGTTTATATATCTGCAGCTTATTGTTCCTGTGCACTTTCTTGGATTTCATTATTGGAAGTACCGAATAATATGTCTTATTTGCAAGTATTATCCGTCGTTTGATTTCGTCTGTTTCATTGCCGTCCTTTGTTAGATTAGCCCCAAGATATATGAAATTGTCCACACCCTCCAAATTATATTCCGCAATTGTTATGTTTTGTCTGATAAGCGCTCTTCTTCTTGTTTGCGTCATTACTTTTGTTTTGTTTTCGTTAATGCGCAACCCAACTTCTTTTGCGGCGGAGTCAAGATTGACAAATACCTCCTTAGCACTAGGAAGGATCTTACTAGGATGTTAATGTCGTCAGCGTATGCTACTAGTTGGGTGGACTTGAATAGTAGTGTCCCGTTGGTGTCGACTGGGAATTTTCGGACGACATACTCTAGTGCCAAGTGGAAAAGCACCACATTCCGTTCGAAAGCTGGTTGTGGAATCGGTTTGTATTCTCACTTGGGATTCAGTGTTCATCATTGTGAGTCTTGTTAGTCGGACTAGTTTTGGAGGAATTCCAAAGTCAAGCATGATTTGGTACAGTACGCTCCTGTCGATACTGTCGTATGCTTGTTTAAAATCTACGAAGATTTGGTGCACGTCTGTGTTATATTTCCAGCATTTCTCAAGCACCTGTTTCACCGAGAATATCTGGTCTGTTGTAGATCGTCCGGTTCTGAATCCGCCTTGGTATTCGCCAATTATTTCATTAGTATAGGGCTTAAGACGACGTTCAATTGTTTTTGTCAGTATTTTATAGGACGTACACAACAATGGATCATGGGCTTATCACCCGTGATCTTAAGACCTAAATGATACGAGAAACGGATACATCGCCTCGGATACGGACTGATTCTACGGTAACGACTTTTGGCATTCGAAAACGGACTATGATTGGCTTCTGGAACGTTCGAACATTGAATGACGGGGGAAGAGCTGGGGTTACTCGGTCCTTGCACCGCCAATCAGTGATCGACCGTGAAATGAAGCACTATAACATCCAAATCTTGGGCTTGAGCGAGGTCAGGTGGACAGGATCAGGAGTAGAACGAACCCCTAGCGGAAACACTATTCTGTACATTGGCTCTGAAAGTGAAGCCAGAAATGGGGTGGCGTTCGTCCTTACGCCGAGAGCGAGAAACAGTCTCATTAGCTGGAAACCAGTATCGGATAGGATTATCGTCGTCAGGCTCAGGACCAGTGTCAGAAACGTCACAATTCTGCAGTGCTACGCACCAACTAATACCGCAACATCTGGTGATAAAGAGGAGTTTTATAGCCAACTGAGTGCCACCTTCGAACGTGTTCCTAGAGGTGATATTATTATCATCTCTGGAGATATGAACGCCTAGGTTGGATCAGACAACACTGGACTAGAACACGTCATGGGGAGGCATGGTGACCCTTGGGTCGACCCTTCACGACCTTGGATTAAGAGACCCGAAACCGGCGAATTATTTGTGGAGTTCTGTAGTACTCGGCAAATGGTCATCGGAGGGACCCTTTTTCCACACAAGAGTCATCATAAAACATCTTGGGTTTCCCCTGATGGTGTTACTCAGAACCAGATCGACCATTTGGCTATAAGTCGCCGATGGAGAAGATGTCTCCTCGATGTGCGAGCGAAACGTGGAGCTGACGTGGGGAGCGATCACCACTTGATGGTTGCCTGCTTGAGATTGTGTACAGCAGCTATCCGACGACCACAAATTCTTCAAATGAAGCGCAAGCTTAATGTGGATAAACTCAGAGATCCCAACAAAAAACTCGAATACACCACCATTCTACGCGAAAAGTCATCCACATTGGGTGAACATGAAATGCGCACACTGGACGCCAATTGGGAGGCAACCAGAAACACTTTTCTAACTAGTGCTGAAGAATCTGTGGGATATGCGCAAAGCGGTGAGAAACCCTGGATGTCGCAAGACACATGGGACAAGGTTGGCAATCGGAAAAAAGCCAAATTGGGAATCATCTCTCAACCCGATGTCAACCAAAGAACGCCCGACTTGAGGCAGAACTACCGCGATGCTCATATACAGCTTAAAAAGGCTGTTAGACGCGACAAGAGAAAGGCCATTGAAGATCTGGCAAACAAGGCAGAATCTGCGGCTTACCTTGGGGATATGGGTTCACTATTTAAAATCATGAAACAGTTGACGAACAGGAATTTCACCGCCAACCACCTGGTGAGAGATGTCAACGGAACTCTCCTTAATATGAGTGAACACCAGTTGCGACGATGGAAGGAATACTTCTCTGATATTTTAAACATCTTGTCAGATGAAGATATTCCGGAAACAGAACAACTTCCAAACATCCAACCGCAACAATCCTCTATTAGGGACGATCCCCCAGATAAGGAAGAGATAGTTTCCGCCATTCGGTCAATGGCGGGAAGGAAAGCTCCAGGTATAGACGGACTACCAACGGAACTCCTCAAAGCGGACCCGGAAATAACAGCCGATATACTCCTCCCACTCTTCACCAAGGTGTGGAATGATGGAAGATATCCGACTGAATGGAAGGAGGGCGTCATTGTGAAAATTCCGAAGAAGGGCGACCTTCGGGATTGTGGCAATTGGCGTGGTATATGTCTACTTACTGCCGTATCAAACATTATGGCTAAGGTAATTCTCAATAGGATTAGTGATGTCGTCGAGAGCACTCTCGAAGTTTATCATGCTGGATTCCGTAAAGGGTCGTCTTGTACCGACCACACAAATACCCTACGGATAATATTAGAGCAGTCAGCCGAAATGGGTTCGCCACTACATCTCATGTTTGTGGACTTCGAGAAGGCTTTCGACAGCGTTAAGCGAGATTACATATGGAATGCTTTGCGTAGGAGAGGTATTCCAGATAAGGTCATAGCTATGATTAAAGAATCCTACGAAGATGCAAGGTGTCGCGTCTTGCATAGAGGAGAGCTGTCCGAGAGCTTTCCTGTGCGAACGGGTGTCAGACAAGGCTGTATATTATCACCAGCCCTGTTTCTGGTGGTAATAAATGACATCTTGAAAGCTGCACTGGAAGGTGGGGAAGGTAAAGGTCTTCAATGGAGACTATTTAACATCTTAAGTCACCTTGATTATGCTGATGACGTGTGTTTGCTTGCACATACCCGTTCGGACCTAGAGGCAAATGTTCGCTCGTTGCATTCTAAATGCAAAGAGGCGGGACTGAAAATAAATGTGCGTAAAACCAAGTACATGCACATGGGTTCGAACGCAAGCACACCGATTGTTCTTAATGGACAGGATGTGGAAGAGGTGCAAGATTTTTGCTATCTCGGAAGCATTGTCAGCATGGACGGCGGAGCCGAAAAGGATGTTGAGGCTCGGCTAAATAAGGCTCGTCAGGCCTTCGGTATCCTTTCCCCTTTCTGGAGGTTAAGAGAGATCTCCCTTCGCACGAAGCTGTGAGTTTTTGACGCATGCGTCAAATCCGTGTTGTTATATGGTTGTACTACGTGGAAAGTGACCGTTCGATTTACCATGAAACTACAGACTTTCGTAAACCAATGCCTCCGGCGCATTTTAGGAATACTCTGGCCAGAAGTAATCTCCAACGACGAACTTTGGAGTACAACTCGCCAGACTAAAATAGGTATTGAGATTCAACGGCGAAAGTGGCAGTGGATCGGTCATACTTTGAGGAAACCAGAGCGAAACATCGCAAAACAGGCTCTGGATTATAACCCTCAAGGAAGACGTCGGGTTGGTCGACCATGTAACACATGGAAGCGAGCAGTTGAGCAGGAGGCCAGAGGAATAAACAAGTCCTGGCAACAGCTTGAAGCCGATGCTCAGGATCGCGCCTTGTGGAAGAGAGTTGTTTCTGTCATATGCCCCTATAGGGGGTCTTAACAGGAATTTGATTGATTGACACAACAATGATATTCCTCTGTAATTCTCACAGCAGAGTTTGTCTCCTTTCTTGTAAATTGGACATATAATGCTTTTTCGCCAATCGTCGGGTATGATTTCCTCTGTCCAAATTTTGCATATCATATTGTGCGACAATATTTCCACCGTTTTTCAGAAGTTCAACTCGTATTTCGTTATTCCCGGTTCTATGTTTAGTTTTTGGTCACATTGGGCTGCTTTGATTCCCGCAAGCGTGGGTAGTGTCGATGATGGTTCTTCTCATCAGTTGAGGCTTCAATTGAAATGTTGTCTGTCATGATCGGTGCTAATGGGGTGAGATTCAAAAGATGTTCAAAGTAGGAAGCCCATCTCCTTTTGATTTCTTTTGTGTCGCTGATGATGTTGTCCTCTGCGTCTTTGCAGAGACTGGTTTTTGACTTATATCCCTTTTTTAAGTCTTTTACTATTGGGTATGCGTCCCGCATTTTATTTTTTCTCATGTCGTCGTCCATTTTTTGTATTTTGTCATTATGGTACTCCTTTTGTTTTCGTCTGCAAGTCTTTTTCCCATATCGCCTAAGCTCGTCATATCTTTCTATTTTGGCTCGTGTTGGTCGTTCAGTAAAAAATTGTTCGTTCCATTTCTCTATTGAACTCCGTCTAAAACGATCCCAAGCTCGGATTCAAAAAGGACGAGGGGGGAAGACACCCTGAATGGCCAGAAGCACCAGTGCGTCTCAGGAAGTCGGCTAAGAATGGATATAGTTGGGCTTGCGGCATAGCTGAGAGAACTCCAACATATCCTATTTACCTCAAGTTATCCAGCCGTATTTGTGCGGTTAAGTACACAGACCTGGTCTTTTAGGCTGGGGGTTGGGCGATAGGCTTCACAAAAAAAAATTTGTTGCGGAGCCTGAAGCTTCGCCTCAGATTGGATGAATTCAACGGAAATTACCCGGCAAACGAAAAACTGAACACTTTTTCGAAACTTGGAATGTACGATCCTTGTTCAAACCTGTAGCACTAAAATCACTCCTGGAACAAGTTGATAAATTCAACATTAATGTTGTCGCAGGAAACTAAATAGTTTGGTCAGAGAAGTAACGGCAAACTATCACGCCCTAAACGAAGACAAGGACGAAGGAACTAAGGGTGAGTCTTATAGTTCCCTTGAAACAACTTATAACTCTGTTATGGTTCAGCCGTAACGTAGACGGTAGCACATATGTAAAAGGAAGTAAGTAATTAGTGAACCAACATGATAAAATTATTTTCCGAAGTACTTACCCAGACTAAAGTCAAACCAGACCCCAAGTTACTAGCTTTCGCTCCGTTGAGCATGGTGTCGCATTTAAAAGTCAATCGCTGGGCAATTTAAATTAGAGTCTTAAGATCCACGCTGAAAAGAACGAGAAAGTTAATAGAACTGTAAACCTGCCTATCTTAAACCTACGAGAAGCAAAGAATAATCGTCGAATCGCAGCGACGTCGTCCGGTAGCAGAACAAAGAACTGACCTTCTTCCTACGCTAATTCTCCACCATACCATTAGACGCTAAGCCAACAAAGTACCCGGGAGAAACCTGAAAACGCAATTAACAAACGAACGTCAACTTCATCGTCACGCTCTTCAAAACATTTCAACACTTCACCAAAAATGCTGACAACAGACTCAAGAACAAAAGTAGCGCGACAAGAACTTCAACTTGGTATGAATTTTTATCGACATAAGCGGCGATCGGCCGAATTAACGAGTAGTACGAATTCAACAGATTTGGGAACTAATGTAAAATAGAAGAAACGAAACTGACGGTTCCAGAACGTTAGAAGATACAAGAATTGTGTGTTCGGGACCTTGGCAATCGCTGATAGACACAGTGATTTTGTACTGATATTTCACCTTCCGGATGTTGACCTCCTTTACGATGATGGCACCAGTGATGCAACCGGGGATCAATAGACGTACAGCATCATCATTTGACTGATTTCCATTGTTATCTTGGCTACCGCCCATCATTACTGCTTTGGTTCTCTTCATGTTGTACCTTGTTTCCGGTTTCTTCTGCTGCGGATTCACTAAACTACTCATGCTTTTAGCAAGTTGATTGGCTTCGAAAAACAAAAACTGAGAACAAATTACCGAAGGGGTAAACAATATCGAACCGGCCGGAATGTAAATAAGCGAGAACTATCAAATTCCCGACAGTGGTAGCAGCCATATTTTTTTCTAACCATGGGGAAAAAAATGGGAAATATTCCATGCCTTGGATTGGGAAATTTTCAAAACTACCACGCATCGCCACTCCGAAAAGGCAGAAAATAGTTGTTGTAAACAAATACCATCAAAAACAAAAATTGTATGTGCCTAACAAATGATATAGGACGGAAAAGTATATGAGCCAGAACAAAGAAAGTTCAAAGCCCGAGAATTTAATTTAAGAAATTTCAAGGCCAACAGAAGCCGTTCAAGATTCCGCCACAAAGCTTGATGGAAGGAAGTTAAGCTGGGCTCGATCTCTTTTACTAGTGACGAAGAATAGGACAAGACGTGCGAGAAGCCTCTTGGAAAACGTATATTATTGTGTGAAAAAGAACAGAGTAAATTCAGTGCCACAAGTCGTTAGCTTTTTCTTTGAAAAAGAAAAACTGAGGAGTGAGTTCAGAATCGACGCCAAGCAGAGACGACGGATTGATTCTGTGCAGCGAGTGGAAGCGTGGTTCGACGTCGATACAGATTGGTGAGAATTTTGCGCAGCGCGCGAAAGCGTGTTTCGGCGACGATCAAAGGAGCAAGGAGTGATGCAGAAAGGGCCTCAACGAACAGCGATTTGCCCGCAAAGGCCAAATCAGAATACAAGTAAATCGAATTAGAATGTTTTTTTCTTTCAATTCAATAAAAGAGATTATTCACAATGAAATTCTCATCACGTTGTTTTATTGTGTAAGAATATTGTGTGTGTGTTCTTCTATTTCTTAGCCATACCGCGTTTTTCTTTGAAAATCTCTCCAGATTCGTGATTTGGTCTGGAAGCGAGTGAGTCAAGGAACGAAAATCTAAAATAAGAGCGGCTGGCGCCCACGACCCTTCTCCGAGAGTTGGCTGGACAGGTTTCGTTCCGCCCCTAAGTGCGAGGGGTTCTATTGCAATGTATGCTTTTCCCAGTCGGGAAAAGAACTAATAACTCATTGCCCTCAAATGACATCAAGATCATTTTAGCTGATTTCAACGCGAAGAAAAAAGGAGGACACACATAAAACAAACGGAGGGCATAGTCTCCACGACATTAGTAATGACAACGGCCAAAGTCGGATTACGCCTGCAGTAGAAACATCGTAGTAAGCTCAACATGACTGTTGTTTTTTCGCGTTTCATGACTAGAAGGTCTAAGATTGCACAAAAAAAAAATTCGTCTATCTGTACGACGCACGCTGTACACCGTACGTGTATGCTCAGCGCACATCAACTCCCAAACCCTTCACGATAGAAAATTCATTTTTTGGTGGATTGTAGATAGTTGTGGGTCTCAGGCAGACACCCATTTTCGGGAGTGTAAGGGTTAAAGGGGAGGCGTGGGAGCGCTAAAACCGAAAATCTAGAATTCGAATATCGCAACCATGGTTACAGCTAGGAACTTGAAAATCACGATATATATTGTTGCGAGCTAGGGGGTTCACCGGATTTCAAAGAAAACACAATTCGTTTAAAAATAAAAGGATAATTTATTTATTCGCACTTTTATACAATTTCCTGATCACTTCACACTCTTCTGACAACACCGCTGCTTGTTTATCTATCGCTTTTCCTATGACAACACCGACGCGGGTTTACTAACGCTTTTCTTGCACCGGTTCGCGTCTCGATCATTAAAATGACTGCCGCTCGCTGAGAGTTATCGTGCTTTTATACCTTCCCTAGTTCTCGTCAGATGTCATTGGGACTATTCGGGGTGTAGCTATCGCCGAGCTACCATACTAAAACCAAATTAAATTCACGCTTTTAGTGTTAAATAAAACTTTATTATCGGAAGCATGTAAACACAAGTCTGTTTTCTATAAGTGACGGACGCGAAGAGAAATGTCAAGCGAGCTTCTTCTCTCTATCGCCGGTCATGCCTCTCGCGTCGGTCGCTACAGGGGGAATTCTGGAGTATGCTGTTGGCTGTGCGTCTAGAATGTTCGGGAACTTTTGCTTATATCTTTTTACATGTTGAGGGACTTTTCTGGATGTTTCTGGGTGTGCGTCTAGAATGTTCGGGAACTTTGCTTATGGCTTTTTTTACATGTTGGGGGATTTGTTCTGGTACATTCGGGAAGTTGCCAGATTCATAACAATATAGATGGGTTTGTGGGCCAAATTTTAAAAATAATTTAATTTTGTTATCTATTGGTGTGCGAAAAAAGGAGGCTAAGAACAAATTTTCGCCGATTTTTTTTGTTTTTGAAATGATGATATCTTCAAAATTACTTACCATAAAAAATTCATATTTTGGGAGCAATAACATAAAGTACCAGCAGAATTAGCTTAAAGAAAGGCTAATTATTGTAAGGTGGAGGGTCAGGGTGGTGCAAGGAAAAACACTTAAAAATGAATATCTCGGCTATCTCTTAAGCTATGTAATCGAAACTTGGAGCACATGTTAAACTATATTAGAAAAATACGAGAAAAATATAATATTTGGACATAAAGTTAGTGGGAAGGAAATGCAGAGCATGAACTGAATATAGACATCAAACTGAAATTTTGTCAGATTGTAGAACTCTTGCCTTGGTAAAAATTTTAAGATGGAAGGTGTAAGGAGAGGGGTTGGTGGTATGCAAAAATGTCGAAAATTTTGAGTGACTTTTTTAGGGATCTGGTGAAGATATAAAGTTTAATCATCTGATTGAAATACATAAAGAAAAAAAAATATTTTGTTCCACAATTGTTATGCACCGAAGGAAGGGTCTAACGTGCACAAGGTGTTTCAAATGCAATGAAAAAATTACAAAAACTACAAATTTTTGAATGAAATTTTAAGCTACAAACTTGAAAAAATCTGAAATGCATTTAAAAACAATCTTTGAAGTATTAAATATTAACTGGTCGAATACTTTTAAAACTTTTACCTCCTTCCATACAAAAATATTTATTCGACCATTATTAAGAAATCAATTATCACCTAACTATGTATTAAAAGCTATTAATTTGAAATTTTCCCAAAAACCTTTAAAAGTTGTTGAAATGAAATCGCGTCAAGTTAGTTTTGATATCTCATATGCCTTTCTACTCTATCCCATACAAAAGTATGATTTCGACCAATTTCAATAAATCAACTAAAAACCAATAAATTTAAAGCTACGAATTTACAAATTTTTCTTCGTACAACGTTTCTCGAAATAAAACTGCATCACAAATTTTACAATTTCCTTATCTTCTTTAATCACACCCATACAAATGTTTGGTTTCGTAAATTTAAAATCACCGAATTTTATGAAAACTCTATGCAACTTCGTCTATGAAACCGAAATTCTATACAGAGAATATTGGACGTGATACAAGCAATCAATTAAAAAATTATTAAACTCCACCCACCCTTACTATCGCCCCTCCGCCACTCTTTAACACCCCTTAACTTAGTATGCCCTAACCATTCTAACCTGCATATTGACTTGCCATGCATCCTCAACTTGTCATAAAGATAATAAGGTTACGCCCGACTTGTTGGCAGTTTATTTGAAAAGTTGTGAAATAGTGTCGTATTGTATGGGAGAAGGAAGTAGAAGGACTCAAGCTAATCATCTAATTTTTTTCGGTCTTACTAACAACTCTAATTAAATATTTAGTGCAAAATTTCAGCTCGATCAATTTTGTACGTACTAAGTAAATTGGTTCAAAGTATTTCATGAAAATGTGCAGTTATATGGGAGGTGGTAGAAGTAGGGGGATACAAGTAATTTTTATACCGTAGATTAAAATTGGTACAAAAATAATATATTTCAAATTTCAGATAAATAGATTTTATACTTTTTGAAAAAATCGGCTTATTGTCAAAATCCGAAATTGTGTCATTTTGAATTTCAGGGGCTTAGAAGGGGTGGAGCGATTGTGCCCGTTTGCGAACTTATCATTATTTTTTTGTCAAAATTTACGTGTTCAAAATTTGAACTTCCTAGCTCAACGCGTTCTCGAGCTAGAGAAAACACGGACGGGCATATATCCGGTTTTGTGAGTTTTGAGTGACAATATGACCTTCTGTATCTTTTTTTTTGTCTGCAACACTCATTTGTTAGCGTTACGAACTTTGCGACAAACTTATACATAATACTCTCAGATTTCATCTATAATAATATTCTAAATTTGAAATTATTCGCTCTTCTAATTTTCAAGAAAATTAAATTATTAACAGACACTATATTTATATTTGTATGTAATAGATTAGTTGCCGACTTCGCAGTCTCTCTAATGTGATTAACATTGATTCCGTCCGACTGGTTTCCTTTCTTGGTACAGTTTTTAAATTAAAATTCACACTTCTAAACGTATTATTTCATTCCCAAAATCAATATATGTTTTTTGAAACGACTTCTTTCCATAAAATATGTGGTAACCTTTAAATTGGGTTATGAAATTAAGTTTTTATTACTTATTTCATGTGCAAGTGTAGCGTAAGCAAATGTATTTCTTCTAAACCTATCTCTAAGTTGAGTGCATAGTTGGGTGTGAAAGCACAAAAATTCGTTTCAAAAAGAAGCGTTGTTCTTTGTCTACTTCTGCAAAGTTCTGAAAACCCCAAATTTGAACTCCTCATGATTATATTGCCCTTGTTATTGCACCAAATGCACAGCATTTTGCGGAAATTTTCAAACCCTTTTTTGCCATAAAGCAGCTCCACGTAACATTCAGACTATTTTTAGCAGGTACTTTCTTTTTTTTAGATGACTGGACACGGCTAAGCTGTATGTGAATACCACACCTAGGTACTTAAAGCTGTTCACTATCTCTATTTGTTTATTTTTTATTTTCCATTTTTCAGTTTATCTTAGTTTTTCACCATTCCTATATTACTGCCGACCTTCTTCACTTCCTTCCCACCTAATTCTCATTACTTTTCTTCTTCAATAAACCAACAGTTCTTTTCTTTTTCTTCTAATTTTTCCTTCTTTAAAAAATAATAACAATTAATTAAATATTCACGAAATTCAAGCTATAAAAGCCACACAAAAAGATCAAGGGAGAACGTTGGAACTTAATGACCGTAAGAAATCAAACCATTACTCAGTCAACAATCGTAGCCATTACCATATCCTTAAAAATGAAAATTGCATCCTGTCGAACACCCCGAAATTCCTGAAACGAATAAAAACCAGCGAATCGAGTGTTTTTCATGGTTACATACTGCGATATTATGCCGTACTATGCAAATCTACTCCTGATTCCATTAAGGAAGCTTTACAGCGACATTAAACCCATTCCGATAGAAGATGTCCTTCCAAATCACATAGTCACACCACCTCCTAGCCCCGAAGCATATTTGACTTCAGTTTAAAGCAGACCAGTCCTTCGTTAAGTTATTTCAATAGGGCTCCATCCGCGCAGCATTATCGTCTTTTATCCAGAAATCAAGGAAAGCAATTCTTCTCGGTCATGCAATTGTACTCTACAAGCTTTTTCGTTCAGATCCTTCAAGTTCAGAAAAGCTTTTCAGGTGAAATAGGTTCACGTTATGTTGGTGAGGTTCTCTTTTTCCTGTGAACTAATTAACTTTTTCTTTTTCTTGTCTTACGCGCAAGCAACCGTCCGAAATGAAGAAGGCACAAAAAAATTACTGACTTTCGTACACTTTTCTAATGATGTCCCAGTTTACTACCCCGCAGCGCACCCCCTCACAGAATACTTAGGTAACAATTGAATGAAATCTACACCTTTGCCTCTGCCGTGTATTCTAATCACTGCTAATGAGTTCTTAAATTAGAAAGCACAGGGTAGGTTTTTTTCTTGTCATAAATATGCAAATATGATTAAGGGTGGAAGGACCTAGCTGTACGTCGTCATCTTCGCCTTAGTGAGGTCGATATCTATGAAGTGGGTGTGCGGTAAATGCTGGAATAGGTTAAAGTTCGCAAAAGGAAGTTCTGTCTGAAGTTCGCTCTTTGAGGGGTTTTTTGTGTTAATTTTTTATTTCTTAAATTGCTTTAGTACCATTTTAGGGACGATTTTTAAACTTGGCTTAGGCATGCTAAGTTATGGAAATAATTCCTTAATGTAAGGGTCATTGCAACAAGTTGAACTTAATTAATAGAATGGAAAGTGTATGTGAATGTATATTCCTCAGAATGAGGAAGCCAACGATAAGAAATTTTATTTAGTATTGAAGGGTAGTTCAAATCAAAAGCTTTTATTTTATTCCACATATCAGTCTTATGTTATAAAGAAAAACAAGTAGTATAGACAGTTATATAGTATTCAGTATCGATGTGGTGGGATGCAAACTAATAATAAGATCGTTCGTTTCAAAAAATATGTGACGATATTACATAAAAACTTTTGAACGGATTTTGATTACCATTTTTGATTACCATTAAGCAGCTTAAACTGCAGTGTATGTGATTTCAATATTAAATGGGGCTATATCTCAAACGAGTTTTTGAAATTTCAAAGAAATCGGATCGAAAAATTCTGTAAAGGCAAGTTGTAGAACAAGACAGTATGATCAAATTTATACCATATGTAAGTCTTTTCGCTATGACTTATAATGTTTTGTTGCCGCCTGTTCGTTCGCTTTCCTCTAATTTGAGAACGTATTGAGCTAGAGACTTTAAAATTTGTACACGTCATTTTTCCCTAATAAGTATGATTATAAAAGGGCCAAATCTCCTCACTCCTTATATGTCCTTCCATACAGAATGTTAGATTTCCACGATTTCACAGTAAGCCGATTTAGCTATTCACTTGAAATTTCGAATAAAATGTTTCAGTGTTAATTGAAATCTACCGAATAAAATTATTAAAGTATGCCACATAAAAAGAACAAAGAATTTTAACGAAATTCTTTTATTTCTTGAACTATTTCCCATACAGGAGGCCAGAAACAATGGCTCTTAAATTTTATGTATTGTAAAAGTTTTTCATGATTCCTTTTAATGACTACAATTGCAACCCAACTTCTTTTACTGAGCATATGCTAGTCTAATAATATTCCTAACATTTAATTCAGCTTTCAAAGATTAGTCTGTTATCTAGATATTATAATATACCTAATATTATACTTATGAAAACTAAGAAAATAGTTGGAGGCAGAACTGAGCCCTGCGGTAATCCAGAGTTTAATATTGCCATATCAAGATGTATGGAAAGTTCTTCGGACTAGAGTTATGGATTTGATCACTAACGCCTGAAGATACAAATCCAGATACCAAAACATCAGCTATTTTCTTCCAAGAGGTGGGAGAAGGTCATATACCTTGGCCCACATTTCACTTAATGGGGAAGAGACAGTAGAAAAATCCCATAGAAAACTGTACATATTCATGTACGTTTTAATTCTTGGTAATATATTTTATCCATTCGATTTTCTATGCGCTTATGTTATATTTAACTACATTTCTATAATTTACTTTGCTGGCATTTTTTTTATGGAAAAATTAGAGGGTGAATTTTGTAATTTTTGTATGGTACAACAAACGTGGTGACGAATTTACAGTTTGTAGCTTTCATAATTTTCAAGAAAATGGACATTGTTTTTCTGAAACTGGGGCATTTGTATGGGAGTTGGCAGAGGAAGTGGAGGATTTTGGATGATTCTGAATCTGCTTATCAATATCCTAATCCCCATTCTTTGTTTAAATTTTAAAATCGATGCCTCTTACATGTTCGAGGTAGAAATACCTTACTTGTATTTATAAAAATGTAAGCTCGATATTTCAAAGTGAGGCTTTTAAGCGACAAGAAAAATGTCTGTTCATTGGCGGCTCTGTGCGAGAATCATTTCTATGATGATTGCCGTGATGTCGGGATTACTACGGATTAAAGATGAAACTGACGAGGTAAAATTACTTTTCATGGAACGAGTAAGAGACCAGAAATTTTAGCTACTCTTGGGATCATCTCAACATTTTTTGCCTCAATTTCTGGCCTTGCAAATATTTTTCTCGATGTATGTTAAGTTTAATTCACATGAACTATTTTCGTTTTTAAATTAATCCAATTTCCGTCAGGTAGCAGCTACTTATAAGCACGGTAAGATTTCTCTGTAGCCCGTATCGCAGTACTACATTTTTATTATACCAAGCCATAAAACTCGCCTTAATTGGTTGGTCACTTTAGTAGATGAAAAGTATACCAATAAAATGTCTCCTTTATTGCGGAAGAAGCATACTCAATACCTCTGTTGCAGCATATTGATAAATCAAATAAATGATAGAATTGTATAAGACTTAATCGGCGTAATTGTATGGGCACGTTGGAAGAATTGAGAGATACCTGTCCTTTGCAAATTTGTTCAGTTTCGGGTATTCGAGATGTAGCAGGAACCCAATTGACGGAAAGGCTGTCCAGAAACGGATCTGCCGCTGCCACCGTTGAGGAAATGCATAATGTTGGTATTACTTCGAGAGTTATTAAAACAATTTACACTAACAAAGTGTCAATCAAATTCCTATTAAGACCCCATATAGGGGCATAGGACAGAAACAACTCTCTTTCACAAGGCGCGATCCTGAGCATCGACCTTAAGCTGTTGCCAGGAGTTGTTTATTCCTCTGGTCTCCTGCTCAACTGCTCGTTTCCATGG
The DNA here is from genome assembly GCA_963669355.1 of Chorisops tibialis. Lineage (NCBI taxonomy): Eukaryota > Metazoa > Arthropoda > Insecta > Diptera > Stratiomyidae > Chorisops > Chorisops tibialis. The sequence continues at coordinate 159,483,163 of OY770263.1, read as the reverse complement.
TCGATTAACCCGACGTCTTCCTTGAGGATTATAATCCAGAGCCTGTTTGGCCATGTTTCGCTCTGGTTTCCTCAAAATATGACCGATCCACTGCCGCTTCCACAATTGAATATCAATACCTATTTCAGTCTAGCCAGTTGTACTCCAAAGTTTGTCGTTGGAGATCACTTCTGGTCAGAATATTCCTAAAATGCGTCGGAGGCATTGGTTCACGAAAGTCTGTAGTTTCTTGGTAAGTCGAACGGTTACTTTCCACGTAGTACAACCGCGTAACAACACGGATTTGACGCATGCGTCAAAAACTCGCAGCTTCGTGCGAAGGGAGATCTCTCTTAACCTCCAGAAAGGGGGAAGGATACCGAAGGCCTGACGAGCTTTATTTAGCAGAGCCTCACCATCCTTTTCGGCTCCGCCGTCCATGCTGACAATGCTTCCGAGATAGCAAAAATCTTGCACCTCTTCAACATCCTGTCCATTAAGAACAATCGGTGTGCTTGCGTTCGAACCCATGTGCATGTACTTGGTTTTACACACATTTATTTTCAGTCCCACCTGTTTGCATTTAGAAAGCAACGAGCGAACATTTAACTCTAAGTTTGAATGGTTATGTGCAAGCAAATACACGTCATCAGCATAATCCAGGTGACTTAAGATGTTAAATAGTCTCCATTGAAGATCTTTACTTTCCCCACCTTCTAGTACAGCTTTCAAGATGTCATTTATTACCACCAGAAACAGGGCTGGTGATAATATGCAGCCTTGTCTGACACCCGTTCGCACAGGAAAGCTCTCGGACAGCTCTGCTTTATGCAAGACACGACACCTTGCATCTTTATAGGATTCTTTAATCATAGTTATGACCTTATCTGGAATACTTCTACTACGCAAAGCATTCCATATAGAATCTTGCTTAACGCTGTCGAAAGCCTTCTCGAAGTCCACAACCATGAGATGTAGTGGCGAACCCATTTCGGCTGACTGCTCTAATATTATCCGAAGGGTATTTGTGTGGTTGGTACAAGACGACCCTTTACGGAATCCAGCATGATAAACTTCGAGAGTGCTCTCGACGATATCACTAATCCTATTGAGAGTTACCTTAGTCATAATTTTTGATACGGCAGTAAGTAGACATACGAGTATACCACGCCAATTACCACAATCCCGAAAGTCGCCCTTCTTCGAAATTTTCACAGTGACGCCCTCCTTCCATTCAGTAGGATATCTTCCTTCATTCCACACCTTAGTAATGAGTGGGAGGAGTATATCGGCTGTTATTTCGGGGTTCGCTTTGAGGAGTTCCGTTGGTAGTCCGCCTATACCTGGAGCTTTCCTTCCCGCCATTGACCGAATGGCGGAAACTATCTCTTCCTTATCTGGGGGAGGATTGTTGCGGTTGGATGTTTGGAAAATGTTCTGTTTCCGGCATATCTTCCTCTGACAAGATGTTTAAAATATCATGGAAGTATTCCTTCCATCGCCGCAACTGATGTTCACTCATATGAAGGAGAGTTCCGTTGACATCGCTCACCAGGTGGTTGGCGGTGAAATTCCTGTTCGTCAACTGTTTCATGATATTGAATAGTGAACCCATATCCCCAAGGTAAGCCGATTCTGCCTTGTTTGCCAGATCTTCAGGTCGGGCGTTCGTTGGTTGATATCGGGCTGAGAAATGATTGCCAATGTGGCTTTTTTCCGATTGCCAACCTTGTCTCATGTGTCCTGCGACATCCAGGGTTTCACACCACGTTGCACATATCCCACAGATTCTTCAGCACTAGTTAGAAAAGTGTTTCTGGTTGCCTCCCAATTGGCGTCCAGTGTGCGCATTTCATATTCACTCAATGTGGATGACTTTTCGCGTAGAATAGTGGTGTATTCGCGTTTTTTGTTGGGATCTCTGAGTTTATCCACATTAAGCTTGCGCTTCATTTGAAGAATTGGTGGTCGTCGGATAGCTGCTGTAAACAATTTCAAGCAGGCAACCATCAAGTGGTGATCGCTCCCCACGTCAGTTCCACGTTTCGCTCGCACATTGAGGAGACATCTTCTCCATCGGCAGTCATATAGCCAAATGATCGATCTAGTTCTGAGTAACACCATCAGGGGAAACCCAAGATGTCTTATGATGACTCTTGTGTGGAAAAAGGGTCCCTCTGATGACCATTTGCCGAGTACTACAATACTCCACCATAATGCACCTTTTCGCTATACAGTGGTCCGATTAATCCAGAAATTTGTGGCGACTGGGTCAGTTCAAACCCAGAAGAGACCTTGTTGACCTGTTCTTGAAGCTAAGTCTAATGAAAACATTGCAGCTGGTCATGAGAGAGTTAACCAACATCCTTCTACCTCTCGAATCGCCATCGTTCTCTGCAGTTTAGACTTTCACGAAGCAGTTTACAGCGAATTTTAACTAAAGATCTGCATTTGCAGGCTTACAAAATTTAGTTGACAGTTGAGGACAGCATATCATGTGCAGCGCCGAACTTTCACACATTTGATCTTAGAGCAACAACAAGGGAATGGTGATTTTTCGAAAACAATTATCTTATCTTATAAGGCGCATTTCGAACATGATGGCTAGGTCAACAAGCAAAACTATCGCATTTGGGGAGCTAAGAATCTAAGAGTGATCCTTGAATGTCTCATGTACCGCGAGTCACAGTCTGGTTCATTTTTGGCTAAGGGATTGATTGGATCGGTCTTCTTCGAGAATGCAGACGGCAATGCAGTCAATGGCGTTCGTTACCGTGAGATAATAAACAACTTCTTTTGACCTAAAATTCCTGAAATGGATCTTGTTTTCAATAAGACCGCGCAGTCTGCCACACAGCGAATGGACCGATGGGATTGTTGAAGAAAAAATTTGAACGGAGACTTATCGAGCGAGCGGCGGTGCGAATTGGCCACCTAGATATGCGATTTGACGCCATTGGATTTTAAGCCGAAAAACTATTTCTGAATTGAAAGCCCAGATTTGTCGCGCTATTAATGAAATTGAGCCGGCATTATGCCAAAATGTTATCGAAAATTTCGCCAAAAAGAACAACTAATGCCACTAATCACGAGGCGGCCATTTGTCGGATATTCTTTTCCATATACATATATTCTCCATGTCTACACTATTTATTAAAATAAAAACATCAGAGCTTTTCAAATAAAAACTGGGTTTTCTTTTCAAATTTTAAAACTAAATTTCACTTTGGAGTATATTGCCACATCACCTCTAAAAATCCGGCAATACTGACACATAGGTGAGGTTTGTGGAGTGGTTGGACATCAATGTACGAATGAAACCAGTGGGCCTATTGTACGCCTCCGTATTTGTACCATGTGAACCTACATATCATTTATCTAGCCTGCTCTACCACTGAAACTAATGAACTTCATCAGTTCAATATACCGAAGATCATTCAGCTTGGCGAAAAAGTATTCTCCAAGAACTTGTCTAAAAGTATGACATAGTTGGACTTGCAGCATAGCTGTGAGAACTCCAGCATGTCATATTTAGCTCAAAACTCCCACCCTTTTTCTACTAGGGTGTAATAAATAAGTAGGACCGGTCCTCCAGGTCGGGGGTTGGGCGAGGCGCCGAGAGCGCATCACCGGAAAAAGAACACTGTCCAGAAACCTGAAGAACAGCCTCGGAAAGGATGGACTCAACGGCAACGACCCCGCAAACGAAAAATGGACTACTCTATTGGATCTTGGAATGTTCGATCCTTATTTAGGACAGGAGCTCTGAAAGAGTTTCTCGAAGAAGTGGCAAAACACAACATCAACATAACTGCCATCCAAGAAACGAAATGGCTCGGTAGCGAAATCATGGACATGAGATCACACACAATCTATCCAAGTGGAAAATTGTCGGGAAGCAGAGAGTTTGGAGTCGCTTTTGTCGTTGACAAAAAATTTAAACAGCAGGTCACGAGCTTCAAACCAATAAGTGAAAGATTGTGTGCAATCCGAATAAAGACTAAATTTTTCAACACTTGGTTGATCAACGTTCACGCACCAACAGAAGACAAGGACGATGTAACTAAAGACGAATTTTATGCCACCCTAGAGACAACCTATGACTCACTGCCCTCGAATGACCTAAAAATTGTCTTAGGGGATTTTAATGCAAAAGTCGGAAAGGAGGAGGCTCATAGAGGAACAACAGGAGGGCACAGTCTCCATGACATAACCAACGACAATGGCCAACGTCTTATTGATTTCGCAAGCAGCAAAAATATCATAGTAAGCTCTACGTGCTTCCCACATCGCGATATTCACAAACGAACGTGGGCATCACCAGATGGTCACACCTTCAACCAAATAGACCACGTTCTTATTGAGAAAAGGGCTGCTTCCAGCATACTTGATGTACGAACTCTCCGCGGTGCGAATTGTGACTCTGATCACTATCTAGTCAGAGCTAAGTATCGATGCAAAATAGCTTGTCGTGGGTATTCGAAAACGAGTAGAGTTCGCAAATTCAATGTCAACAAGCTTAACGACGAAACGGTGGCGCAGGCTTACATGCTAGCATGTAATAAACACCTGACACCAATATATGAAAATATCCAAAATATGCCAGTGGATAATGCGTGGATGAAAATACGAGACGGCATCAAATCCTCCGCGGAAGAGGTATTAGGATATCAAGCACGGCGAAAAAGTAATGATTGGTTCGACCAAGAATGTTGCGACGCAATAGATAGAAAGAACGAAGCTTACAAAATTTTTACTGAACGACCAACACGAGCCAAAAAAGAAAGATATGACGAGCTTAGGCGATATGCGAAAAAGACCTGCAGACGAAAACAAAGGAAGTACCATAATGACAAGATACAAAAAATGGACGACGACATGAGAAAAAATAATACGCGGGACGCATACGCCATAGTAAAAGACTTGAAAAAGGGATATAAACCAAAAACCAGTCTCTGCAAAGACGCAGAGGGCAATATCATCAGCGACACAGAAAAAATCAAAAGGGGATGGGCTTCATACTTCGAACATCTTTTGAATCCCATCCCAGTAGCACCGATAACGACAGACAACATTTCAATTCAAGCCTCAACTGACGAAGATGAACCATCATCGACACCACCCACGCTTCCTGAAATCAAAGCAGCCCTATGTGACCAAAAACGAAACAAAGCGCCGGGAATTGACGAAATACCAGTTGAACTGCTGAAAAACGGTGGAAACTGTGTCGCTGAAATACTGCACAGCATGATATGCAAAATTTGGACAGAGGAAATCATACCCGACGACTGGCGAAAAAGCATTATATGTCCAATTTACAAGAAAGGAGACAAACTCTGCTGTGAGAACTACAGAGGTATATCATTGTTGTGTACGTCCTATAAAATACTGACAAAAATAATTGAACGTCGTCTTAAGCCCTATACTAATCAAATAATTGGCGAATACCAAGGCGGATTCAGAACCGGACGATCTACAACAGACCAGATATTCTCGGTGAAACAGGTGCTTGAGAAATGCTGGGAATATAACACAGACGTGCATCAAATATTCGTAGATTTTAAACAAGCATACGACAGTATCGACAGGAGCGTACTGTACCAAACCATGCTTGACTTTGGAATTTCTCCAAAACTAGTCCGACTAACAAGACTCACAATGACGAACACTGAATCCCAAGTGAGAATACAAACCGATTCCACAACCAGCTTTCGAACGGAATGTGGTTTAAAGCAGGGAGATGGTCTAGCTCCTATGCTTTTCAACTTGGCACTAGAGTATGTCGTCCGAAAAATCCCAGTCGACACCAACGGGACACTACTATTCAAGTCCACCCAACTAGTAGCATACGCTGACGACATTAACATTCTAACAAGATCCTTCCCTAGTGCTAAGGAGGTATTTGTCAATCTTGACTCCGCCGCAAAAGAAGTCGGGTTGCGCATTAATGAAAGCAAAACAAAAGTAATGACGCAAACAAGAAGGAGAACGCCAATCAGACAAAACATAACAATTGCGGAATATAATTTGGAGAGTGTGGACAACTTCATATATCTTGGGGCTAATCTAGCAAAGGACAGTAATGAAACAGACGAAATCAAACGACGGATAATACTAGCAAATAAGACGTATTATTCGGTACTTCCAATAATGAAATCCAAGAAAGTGCACAAGAACAATAAGCTGCGGATTTATAAAACTATTATACGACCTGTGCTCTGTTATGGCAGCGAGACGTGGACATTAACGCGAACTTTCGAAAAAGCAGTTAACGCATTCGAAAGAAAGGTCCTCCGAAGAATTTTGGGACCTGTGAAGGAAGGAACGGAATGGCGAATAAGATACAACCATGAGTTGTATCAACTCTACGACGAGCCAGAAGCTTCAACGTTCATCAAGTTACGTAAACTGCAGTGGGCTGGCCATGTAGAGCGAATGGAAGACAGAAGAATCCCCAAACGTGCTCTTAAAGGCAAAGCGAGTGGTAACCGGCCAGTAGGCAAACCACGCAAGCGATGGGAAGACTCGGTTGATGAAGACAGCAAAGCCATTCTAAAAATTAGCAGCTGGAGGACGCGGTCTTTGGATCGAGATGATTGGAGGCGACGACTTCAGGAGGCCAGGGCCCGATTTGGGCTGTCGCGCCATTGATGATGAAGAACTTGTCTATTAATTGTTCCGAGGCATGTGCAATGGCAGAGGAAATGCTCTATGGTCTCATCCTCACCGCAACCTCTGCAAATATCATAGGTTGTAAGGTGGAGTCTTCGAGCGTGTTTTTTTAAGAATACAGTGGCGCGTGACTATACCTATTAGCATCCGTAGGGAGTTTCTGTCTAGTCTTAATATCACTTTAATATTTGGATAATAAAATATTGTGATCGAATTGGGGGAAACAAATTGTTTGCCATGAAATTATTTGTTTCGCGTTTCATGACTAAAATAGCCTAAAAATGCAAAAAAAAACCCATCTGTCTGTATGCCGTACGCGCACGTGTACGCTCAGTGCAACTCCCAAGCCCTTCAAGAGAAAAAGCTCATTTTTGAGTGGATTGTAGATGGTTGCGGATCTCAGGCGGACACTTATTTTGGAAAGTGTAAGGGATAAGAAGAGAAGAGAGGGGTTCTAAAATCAAAAAAGAATTTTAAAATCTCTGCTGAAAATCAACATATATATAGAGGAATTTTTGGGACAAACTTTAAAAATAATTTAATTTTTTTTTATCCAGTGGGGTACGAAAGGAGGGTAAAACCAAATTTACTTACCGTAAAAAATTCATATTTTGGAACCATTAAGGTCGTATACAGATCCATCAGAATCAGCTTAGAAAGAAGCTAATTATTTTCAGGCAGAGGGTCAGGGGGTGCAAAGAAAAACATTTAAAAATGAATATCTCGTTTTTCTCTTAAGCTTTGTAATTGAAACTGGGAACATATATTAAACTGTACTAGAAAAATACGAAAAAAATATAACATTTGAATATAGTAGTAGAAGGGAAATGGGGAGCATTTCAAAAATGGTGCACTTTCAAAAATTGCAAACCGTTATATCTCAAAACTGAGTACATAAATCAAATTAAAATTTTGTCAGATTATGGAACTACATAGTTTTTAATTTTGGTAAGAAATTTTCATTGGGGGTGTAAGGGGAGTGAGGTGGTAAGCAAATTTTCCTTGAATCTGCAAATCACATCAATCCAATAAAATAACAATACCATCCTCAATAACCATAGAGACAACCATGATTATAACACACGAACAGTAACCCACATCTGTTCGTACGAGATAGGCATTAACTCAAATTTGGCAAAGTCCATCATAACTTTAAAGTAAAATTAAAAGAGAAACTCCTACGAAACTAAATTTTTAAATTTAATTTTCGGTTTTTGTCATTTAAATAATTTCATTTGTTTTAATCGGCTTCGTTCAACTTTCACACTTCAATTTTATTTATTACATATATTACTTTTAGTGGTGTTTTATATTTGTATACCTTTCTTTTTTGTTGGTATATTCGCGTAACTATTTTTGTTGCTGCTTTTCGCTTTTGTTTTCGCTTTTTTCACTCATTAATTGTACTAGAATTATATTACTTGCTATCCTTACGAACCTCGCTCATGGGTATGCTTATAATAAATTCTAAATTCTAAAAAATGTCGAAAATTTGGAGTAATTTTTTTAGAGCTTTGGTGGAAAATACAAAGTTTAAATTTTCCATGTGGATACATCTATTTCATTTACATAGAGAAAAAACAATAATTTGTTCCAAAATTGTTAAGGTCTAACGTACACTAGGTGCTTCATGTGCAATGAAAAAAACTCAAAAACTGGAAATAAAATTCTAAGGTAAAAACTTTGCCAAACGCATTGAAAAACATAAAAGAATTATGATTAGGCGTAAAGCCCAATCATATGATACTCTAGATGAAATGAGAAAGAGTTCAATGTACCGGAAATATATCACCCCCAATTCTTTTAAATAATTAATAGTGACTTTTGTATGTGAGGTGGTAGAAGGAGAGGAGGAAGGTTTGTAATTTTTGGATATGACACCTAATGTGGTATGCAAAATATTTCGTGCTGAATTTAAGGTTTGTAACTTTCATTATTTTCAATTGGACATAGTTTTCCTGAAATTGAGGCATTTGTATGGGAGGTGGCAGAGGAAGTGGAGCGTTTAAAATGATTTTGAAACTGCTTATCATCATCCTTATCACCACGCTTTGATTCAATTTCAAATTCGATAGTTCTAATATATTCGAAGGAGAAATGCTTTTCTTGAATTTATAATACAGATATTTGTATGGGAGGGGGTAGAAGGAGTGAAGAAGAGCTGATAATTTTTTTAGCATTTATTGCAATTATTAAAAAACAAATTCTGGCAAAATTTTAAGTTTATACTTTTTCTAGTTTTAATGGAAATCGATAAAATGCATTTAACAAAAATTATACATTTGTATGGGAGGGGGTAGAAGGAGTGTACGGATCAAAACACATTTTTTTCTCGATATTGATATTTCTATTTTTAAATTTTGTGCAAAATATCAAGTTGATAGCTTTAACAATTTCGAAGAAAAATAATTTAATTAAAATTTCAAAATTTCGTGAAATTTGTATGGGAGGGGGTAGAAGGAGTGAAGTGAAGTTTATAATTTTTTCAATTCTGATTGGAATTATAATAAAATTAATTCTGGCGAAAAGTTGTTTTTATAACTTTGCTAGTTTCAATGAAAATCGAAAAACTGCATTTTTCAAAATTATGCATTTGTTTGGGATTGGGTAGAAGGAGTGACGGGATCGGATCAATGTTTCGTCATATTAATGACATCTATATCGTTATACTTCGACTCAAATTTCAAATCGATAGCCTTAATAGTTTCAAAGAAAAATCGATTTCTGTAAATTTCGGAATTTCGAGAAATTTGTATGGGAGGGGGTAGAAGGAGTGAGGGGATGTGGCCCGTTCACGAACTTAAAGTTTCTTTTTTGCCAAAAATGACACACAAAAAATTTCAGCACGATAGCTCAAAGCGTTCGAGAGTTATGCTGTAGACAGACGGACAGACAGCAACCCGGAATTGAAGTTTTTGAGCGACAACAAATATTTCTGTACCCTTGGCGGCTCTGTGCGAGCATTATTTCTTAGCGTTACAAACGGTAAGGCAAACACAATATACTCTCAGATTTCATCTAGAGTATAAACATAACAGAATTATGATTGGGCGTAAAGCCCAATCACATGATACTCTAGATTTTTTTATACTCTAGATGAAATCTGAGAGTATATTGTGTTTGCCTTACCGTTTGTAACGCTAAGAAATAATGCTCGCACAGAGCCGCCAAGGGTACAGAAATATTTGTTGTCGCTCAAAAACTTCGATTCCGAGTTGCTGTCTGTCCGTCTGTCCGTCTGTCCGTCTGTCCGTCTGTCCGTCTGTCCGTCTGTCCGTCTGTCCGTCTGTCCGTCTGTCCGTCTGTCCGTCTGTCCGTCTGTCCGTCTGTCCGTCTGTCCGTCTGTCTACAGCATAACTCTCGAACGCTTTGAGCTATCGTGCTGAAATTTGGTGTGTGTCATTTTTAGCAAAAAAGAAACTTTAAGTTCGTGAATGGGCCACATCCCCCCACTCCTTCTACCCCCTCCCATACAAATTTCACGAAATTTCGAAATTTTCAGAAATTGATTTTTCTTAGAAAATATCTTAGCTATCGATTTGAAATTTGGGGTCAAGTATTATGATATAGATACCATTAATATGACTGAATATTGATCCGATCCCATCACTCCTTCTACCCCCTCCCATACAAATGCATAATTTTGAAAAATGCAGTTTTTCGATTTTCATCGAAACTAGTAAAGTTAAAAAACGGATTTTTGCCGGAATTAATTTTATTAAAATTTCAATCAGCATTGAAAAAATTATCAACTTCACCTCACTCCTTCTACCCCCTCCCATACAAATTTCACGAAATTTTGAAATTTAAATTAAATTATTTTTCTTCGAAACTGTTAAAGTTATCAATTTGATATTTCGCTTAAAGTATAAAAATACAAATATCAATAACAGGAAAAAAAATTGTTTTCATCCTTACACTCCTTCTACCCCCTCCCATACAAATGCATAATTTTTGTTAAATGCATTATATCGATTTCCATTAAAACTAGAAAAATTACAACGTTAAAATTTCGCCAGAATCTGTTTTTTAATAGTTGCAATAAATGCTGAAAAAAATCATCAGCTCAGCTTCCCTCCTTTTACCCGCTCCCATATAAATATCTGTATTATAAATTCAAGAAAAGCATTTCTCCTTCGAATACATATATGAGAGCTGTCGACTTTGAAATTGAATCAAAGCATAGTGATAAGGGTGATGATAAGCAGTTTCAAAGTCATCTAAAATGTTCCACTTCCTTTGCCACCTCCCATACAAATGCCACAATTTCTGGAAAACTATGTCCAATTTCTTTAAAAATAATGAAAACTAAAAATTTTAAATTCAGCACGAAACATTTTACACGCCATTTTCGGTGTCACATAGGAGAAATACAAACCTCCCCTCTACTTCTACCACCTCCCATGCAAAGTCTCTTCTCACTATTCGAAAGAATTTGATATGACATATTTGCCGGTATATTAAAGTCATTTCCATCTCATCTAGAGTATCATATGATTGGGCTTTAAGCACAATCATAATTCTGCTATGTTTTTTTTTACAGAATGACCTATGTTATAGGCAATTTCGGCCTTTATGTGCAATGCACAAAAACAGTCATGGAGGGAAGGAATGGGATTAGGAAGGTAGAGGAAGAGGAGTGAGAACGACCGTAACGAGTAGAGAAGCTGGTATATTTTTCAGTTATACTGGCGGTTATGACAAATATTTGCAGATGTTATGGGGGACTGAGACCATATACTAAGTATCTAGTACTAGACCATATACTGAGTATCTAGGCCTTATTGAAGTGGAACTGTTTCACTTTTACACCGTTTGCCCATTTTATTTCGAATAAATTTTCATCGACAGTAGCAACTGAAAAATTCGTGCTTAAAAAAATCCCGTCTGGAGTGGGAGTCGAACTCACAACCTATTGGCTGAGAAGCAAGCACGCTACCCACTACGCTAGGGGAAGTTTATATTTTTCGCATATGACATCGAGCACGGCATGCAAAATGTTTTCTGCTGAATTTAAAGTTTTTAGTTTTCATTATTTTTAAAGAAATTGGACATAGTTTCAGGAAAACTTGGGGCATTTGTATGGAAGGTGGCACTAAAGCTATTGAGCTATGGTAGGGTACAGGGGCAATAATCGCATAATAGACCAAAAAAGGCCGCAGTGCTCTCATGTGTTCCCCTAATATAAATAAATAATAAATAATGGGAGGTGGCAGAAGAAGGGCAGCGTTTAAGATGATTTTGAAATTGCTTATCATCCTCCTTATCACCATGCTTTGATTCAATTTCAAAGTCGATAACTCTCAAATACTTGAAGAAGAAATGCTTTTCTTGAATTTAAAATAAAGATATTTGTATGGGAGGTGGTAGAAGGAGTGAAGCGGAGCTGATAATTTTTTCAATTATTAAGAAACAAATTCTGGAAAAATTTGAAGTTTGTACTTTTTCTAGTTTTAATTGAAATCGATAAAATGCATTTAACAAAAATTATGCATTTGTATGGGAGATGGTAGAAGGAGTGTACGGATCAAAACAAATTTTCGCATTATTAATATTTCTATTTGTATACTGTGTACAAAATATCAAGTTGATAGCTTTAACAGTTTCGAAGAAAATTAATTTAATACAAATTTCGAAATTTCGTAAAAGTTGTATTGGAGGGGGTAAAAGGAGTGAGGTGAAGTTGATAATTATTTTTAAAATAAATTGCAATTATAGTAGAAGCAATCCTGACGAAATTTTGTCTTTTCATCTTTATAGTTTCAATGAAAATCGAAAATATGTATTTTTCAAAATTGTCCATTTGTATGGGAGTGGGTAGAAGGAGTAAGGGGATCTCGTCAATATTCCGTGATAGTAATGACATCTATACCATAATACTTTAACCTAAATTTCAAGTCGATAGCTTAAATAGTTTCAAAGAAAAATCAATTTCTTATTATTTCGAAATTTTCCTGAAATTTGTATGGGATGGGTTAGAAGGAGTGGGGGGATGTAGCCCATTCACGAACTTAAAGTTCCTTTTTTGCTAAAAATGACACACAAAAATTGTTGGCACTATAGCTCTAAGCTTCCGAGATTTATGCTGTAGACAGACGAACAGACGGATAGACAGACGGATAGACGGTCACTCGGAATCGAGGTTTTTGAGCGACAACAAATATTTCTGTACCCTTGGCGGCTCTGTGCGAGCGTTATTTCGTAGCGTTACAAACGGTAAGGCAAACACAATATACTCTCAGATTTCATTTAGAGTATAAAAACGAGGGGCAAACTTCACGGCAATCGTGTCGTGACAGCGGCAGCAGTTCTCCAGCTTTCGCTATGTACATATGTATGAGGAGAGCCATTTTCTTGCTTCTGTCCGCATGTATTAGAACTTGTCGTCAAGGAATTCTTGGCGCATCAAGTTCGTTATTTCAAGCACTGTCAGTCAAACGAATTTCTTTGGTACTCATATTCCAAGCATTATTTTATATGCAAACCTGGCAATACTATCGTGTTGTAACCTAAGAATATCTAGTGTGTGGATATATTCTCAGTACTATTCAAGCATCCATTTTATCTAGAATATTTGATCTGTAGTTGCAGGTTATGATGCCATCTGAAACGAGTGCATACCCCTATCTAAGAAGAAAACAAAGATTAATAGTAGTTATAAGTACATTAAATCAAACTCAAACAAATATGAAAAGACTAGCTCTTACGTAATCCAGAATACAACTATTTCCATAATTATGCGAAAATTGCATAATTATCTTTAGGTAATACACCCCAGCGGGACGTTTTAATGCTGATTGCATTTTCTCTTCGCATAACTATTTTTCACATAGTTGAATTTACCACACTTACAAGATGGAGATGTTATTTGCTTCAGTCCTTTAACTCAATCCAAGTAATACATTTCTTCGAATTTCGCAACATGGGTGGTTTGACTAGATTAAAAATGCTTCCTTTGAACCCAGATAAGATGTTTCCCATAGGATAAAGGTGGATACTGTCACAGTACAAACCGCAGTTTATGGCGATACAGATGACAGGTACCGTATCTCCTTTAAAGAGTTTGTCATGCATCTTATTCTCTTAATTACAAAGTTCATCTCTACTACTCTCAACTTATCGCATTCGAAAATTGTCTATCCTAAACGAAGCAACTTTCCTATACATACTCACATTTTAATTAAAGTTTCTCATTTCACGTTTAACTAATACCAACTCACATCCATGTATACCATAATTAACTTCAACTTTCCTATCATGGAGTATATCTAATTGAGGAAGAGAAGAAGCTACGAGTCGAGGAAATTAAAGATGTTTTGAGTCTACTAGGCTAGACCGGTCTATAGAATATATCTGTTCTTGGCTAGATATTAGCGCTATATTTGACGCTGGCAAAGGAAAGATCCCGAGAATCAGGTCGACTAGAAGTCGTGAATACTGTGATTAGTAGCAATTAATTTTCATTAAAATTATGAAGCTTCGATCCAATCCTTGATATATATTTTTTTTAGTATTCTCTATTAAGTAAAAGTAGATAAAGTTTAAGGGTTGACTTGGAAAAAAATATTAATTTATTGGTGGTAGCTCATTTAGATTTTTTGAGATTTATTTCAAGAAAAGGAGTATTGTATCTTTAAATTAATAAGATTAGAACTACACTGCTACTAGCTCATTACAATACTATTTAAAATTCCGCTCATATAAGTTAAAAATAAGATTTAATTAGGACAATTAACATCAGAATAAAGAGAATAAGCGAGAGAGTTAGAAAGATTGGGGAGAGAAAAGTTACAGTGGGAGACGGTGTTTTACTAGTTCCATTATGTAGTAATTAACTCTCAGTTAGTGTACGCAATTACGTTAAATGCAGGAAAAATAAAGGATTAATACAAAAAACTTTTAGGAAGATCATGAAACAGAAATTTACTAGATCCGATTCGTCATTAAAACATACTCCAAATATCCCTTAGAGAAAATTCTCGAGATATTATACAGTCGAATCGATATAGTCAGTCAGCCTATCAGCCCCTATATGACTTAACAACGCCAGGTTTTATGTCCGATCATTTCGATGACAAAATAGAAAAGAAGCTATCGGCCTTGTCTTTGTCACATATATCGTCGCATACCCTTTCAACTTGATGCTTCTAATAGTTTTTCATTCTTCCCTTTTATGTGCCTTTATTTTGTCATCCCCTAAACATAATCCGAAACCAATCGGCAGAACACTTTAGATAAGCGTCTTATGCGCCCTCTTTCGCCCTCTCAAGGAGAAAATATCGAGAAAGCGATGAAGAGTATCCTTTCAGATTGGTGTGCATGTGTATGTTATGGCTTCCCAAAAGAACGGAGCATAGTTGGATCGAAAAATTTAACAATACGACTCGTACATATTCCATCGACTCGATTTATTTCCTGTCTTGTATGACCCATTTTTATTCATGGGGAAATCTTCGAATAACTCCCACCTCCATCCCCTTCATGCTACTTTAACTCACACGCTTTATACTGTTCCCATACAAGGACGAAGCGATTATCCCTAGTAGCCGAGCTCGACGAATCCTAGACTCGAGTCCCGAAATTCGAAAAATGGAATTTGGTGTGAATGGTGAAGCTACTTAATCAGATAAGCATTGAAAGATTTTCTTCTGAGAGAGTTTCGTCCTTAATAAGACGAAAGCCACAAAATGAATTTGAAATACCGATGTATACCGATAGATTGATTGCTTCGATCTAGAAAGGATGAATTGATCGAGAGGGAGATAGAAGTTCAGTAAGAATAGCGACTTTGTCGTTTATGTCATTTTCGACGATAAGTTAATTTTTATCGAATTAGTTCGGATTGAATGAGATATGATGGATTGCGTAGAGATCTGGGTGATTTCGCTATTTCTAGGTGGCTGTAAGAAAATAGAGAAGAAATTCAATTCCTCGGGTGGCATTCTGTATTTCGGATCAAGTTTCTAGTCTTGAATGTTTCTAAATTGGTTACGAGATTGTTTTGGTATTGGCAATGATAACTGAGTAAATTACATGAAATGCATGCTAATTTCGACCTAACATTACCACAAGAATAAATGCAAAGACTGAAAGTAAATGTGCGTAAAATCAACTACATGCACATGGGCTCGAACGCAAGCACACCGATTGTTCTTAATGCACAAGATGTGGAAGAGGTGCAAGATTTTTGCTTTCTCGGAAGCATTGTCAGCATGGACGGCGGAGCCGAAAAGGATGTTGAGGCTCGTCTAAATAAAGCTAGTCAGGCCTTCGATATCCTTTCCCCTTTCTGGAGGTTAAGAGAGATCACCCTTCGCACCATGCTGCGAGTTTTTGACGCATGCAGCAGATCGGTCACACGTTGACGAAGCCAGAGCAAAACAAAGGCAAACAGCCTCTGGACTATAGTACTCAAGGAAGATGTCGGGTTGGTCGACCATGTAGTACATGGCAGCGAGGGGTTGAGCAGGATGCCAGAGGAAAAAACAACTCATGGCAATAGCTAAAGGCCGATACTCTTGATCGCGCCTTTTGGAAGAAAATTGTTTCTGTCCTATACCCATATACGGGTTCTTAACAGGAATTTAATTGATTGATTGATTACTACAAGATCTTGGCATAGCCTGGGGATAAGTATGCACTAATGAGATCGTGAATTCACATTGCGAGCAGCGCATAATTCCTTATACAGGTACGATTGAATGTAGTAAATATGGGATAATGTTAATCCATAAAGAGAGAAACCAGGAAGCTATAGATTTGGGCTGCACCGTCATTGAAGAAAGTAAGCCGTAAAATATTGCAAATGGACGGAAACTCAATTAATGTTTCATCTTTTGGGTTTGATTAGTTTTTTTTTTGTACAGAATGACTTGTGCCAGTTTTACTTTATTATTCTAATAATAAAGTATTGTGATCGACACAGAAAAAAAAAAAAAATTTGCTACCCTGAAATTTTGTTTTTTCGCGTTTCATGACTAAATTAGCCTAAAAAAACAAAAAAAAATCCGTCCCGCCGTACGCCGTACATATGGACTCGTACCTCCAAGACCGTTAAAGGTAGAAGGTTGGTTTTTGGGTGGATTGTTAGTTTGGTAAGTGAGCTCCATTATCCAAATTTTGGGAGTGTCAGGTGAAAAGGGGAGGCGGGGGATGGAATAAGTCAAAAAATACACTTGCTAATATCTTCACCACGAATGTAGATAAGAAGATGAAAATCAGCATACGTATAGAGAGGGTTGTGGGACAAACTCAAAAAATAATTTAATTTTTTTACCCATTGGCGTCCGAAAAGGGGGGGCTAAAAACAAATTGTCGTCCGAATCTTTTCTTGAAATGGTTATATCTTAGAAACTACTCACCATAAAAAATTCATATTTTGAAACCATTAAGGTGGTATACAGATCCACCACAATCAGCTTAGAAATAGACTAATTATTATAAGGGGTCAGGAGGGTGCAAAGAAAAACACTAAGAATTAATATCTCAACTATCTGTTAAGCTGTGCAATTGAAACTTAAAAAATATACTAAATGCAAAAAAAATATAAAATTTGGTCATAACAGTAGTGGGGGGAAATGAGGAGCATTTCAACAGTGGTGCACTTTTCAAAATTAGAAATCGTTATAGCTCAAAATTGAGTTCAGATGTCGAATTAAAAATTCGTCAGATTATAGAACTATATAATTTATAATTTTCATAAAAATTTTAAGTTACCGGGTGTAAAGGGAGGGAGGTGGTAAGCTAAAATGTTGAAAATTTTGAGTGATTTTTTTAGGACTCTGGTCAAAGATAGAAACTTTAAATTTTGCAGGTGGATACATCTATTTGATATACATAGAAAAAAATAATAATTTGATCCACAACTGTTACGAACTGACCACTTCGGTCTAACGGGCACAAGGTGTTTCATGTGTAGCGAAAAAAACACGTTAACTAAAAATTTTTGGATGTAATTTTAAGGTAGAAACTTGAAAATTTGGGAAATGCATTTAAAAAAAATTCCTAAAAGTATGAAATATTAACTGGTCGAAAACTTTCAAAACTTCTACCCCCTCCCATACAAAATTATTTTTTTGACCATTTTTAAGAAATTAATTATCACCTAACTATTAAAAGCTATCAATTTGAAATTTTGCATAAAAACTTATAAAAATAGTTGAATTGAAATTATTTTAAAAGTTTTGAAATCGCGGTTGCTGTTCTACCCCCTCCCATACAAAAGTATGATTTCGACCAATTTCATTGAACCAACTAATAACCAACAAATTAAAAGCTACGAACTTGATATTTTGTACGAGCACATTACAAGAGAAAGGAAATAAAATTGCGTCACAATTTTTACGATTCCCCTACCTCCTCTACCCCCTCCCATACAAATGTTTGGTTTCGTGCCTGTAAAATACACAGACTCTAATGAAAATTCTATGTTACTTCGTCTATGAAACTGACATTTTATACAGAGAATATTGGACGTGATTCAAGCAATCAATTACAAAACTATTAACATCCACACACTCTTGCTATCAGCCCTCACCCCTGCCCTCAAAGAACACAAACTTGCATAAATACACGAACGAAATATTGATTATATATACTGAAGCTTTTGAATGTTTCTGCCCTGCCCAAGAACCCCCTTTCACTTAGTCTTCCCTAACCACTCTAACCTGCATATTGACTTTCCACCCATCCGCAACTTGTCCCAAGAATAATAATGTTTCGCCCGACTTGTTGGCAGTTTATTTTTCTATTGCTGCGTAAAAGTAATGTTCGTTGGCATCTTGTGAAATGTGGAAGATAGATTCGTTTGAAAATTACCATTTTTTGCAGTTTTTAAATACAATATATGTATGTATATATTTTTTTCGAAATACAATTTTTAATTATTTTTTTTCAAGTCAAAGCTACTAAATTTAATTAAGACTAGCGATTGCCCGCGACTTTGTCCGCGTAAGAATTGCAAAATAAGCAATTTTTGAGAATGTAGTTAGTAATACATTATCCGGGATATATGTATAAACTGATTATTTTAATGGCCCTTAGAAGACAATGGTTTCTATTTTGTTGGAATCAAGTCCATAAATTATTAAGAATGAAACCACGATACTCGCATTTGTATGGGACAGGTTCGTGATCAAATCAATCCCGTGATCTAAGACCTAAAGACCACTACCACTAAGGACATGTGAATAGTTATGGCTTGTGTTAATTAAAACAAAAGCAAAATAAAATAACATTAAGCTTAAAACCAAAACAGAACTAGAACTCTGCGTAAAGCCTAATCATACGATATTACAGGTGACATTTTTGTGATATTAATAAAAATGCTAATTAGGGATTCTATACAAAATGTTAGCTTCTTTAAAGCTATACGTATTGAGAAAATTGGTTTAGAGTATTTCATGAAAAAGTGCAGTTTGTATGGGAGGTGGTGGAAGAAGTGAGGGGTTTTTAGTAATTTTTCGAAAAACAACTATAATCATTATGCAATTGATATATTTTAAATTTTAGATCTGTGACTTTCACACTTTCCAAGAAAATCGATTTTATGTGAAGTCGTATCACATTGTACGGGAGGGGGTAGAAATAGTGAATATAATCGGTTAGTTTTTCCCGATGTTAATAATAATGATAATTAAGGATTTGGTACAAAATTTTAGCTCGATGGAATTTATACGTACTGAGAAAATTGGTGTAAGGTATTTAATGAAAAAGTGTAGTTTGTATGGAAGGTGGGCGAAGGAGTTTTGCGTGAAAGCCGGACAGACAGAGAAGAATTTTAAAAACGTAAGTTTCTGCTTCGTTATTGTTAAACTAAGGCAAAAAAGTAACTTATAGCCATTTCTAAACAAATAACAGACAGACACTACAATTATATTTATATAGATTGTAATTAACAACAAAAGGTTACATCATTTTGCGCCATTAATCAGGAATTCCGTCAATTTTAAATATCCCAGTTATAGGTATCCATCCTGATAAACTTCGCGTGTGCCCCCGCATTCAGCATTATTTGAGCTGGTTTTTCGATCCGGATGTATACAGACAAATAACTCGCCAATTGTCATAATACCGAACGTCTTGGAAATTTTTGACAATAACGCCACCTCGTAGAGCTGAGTATCTTCCTTGCAATATTGTATTTTTTATTCTCCAATCAATGAATCAAAAAACAAAAACCTAAAATAATTTTTTTTTCAATTGTGCAAATGCAAAATTTCATAAAATTCTTGCCAAAATCCAAATTATCCTCGATCGAAAATAAGCTGTGCCAGCACATATTAGAAGCGACTATTAGAGTGCTTTCAATGAGCATGCGGACGAGGTAAGGTTTATAAGTGTAATTAATTGCCGTCGCAATTAGAATTTATTCAATCGACCATTTCTAGTTTCAATTAAATTGTGCTATGAACTCGCAACTCAGGAGAGCTAAAGATAAGCGCTCTCCTATACTCTTGACCGGGGAAAAAGGATGAGTTCGAAAATTTAACAAGAAGTTTTCGGATTTTGCCACACGCCACAAGCATCATCGTCGTTGTTGGCGAGCGAGCAAGCAAGGCGCAAATGAAATGCTTGCGATTTGCTATTCCATCTGAATGATCGTTGGTGCTCCTACTACACACCTACACATACAAACTACCCGTTCATTTTCATCAGGACCGAATTTATCGTTTTATGCAAATTAACTACCCACCCTCACAAAAGCAGCATTGCAGAAAATGCTGCTGCTAGTACTGCACGTACGCCAACAAAATGCAAATTTTTATCTCTATACAACACACTCCAACATTTTATAATTTTTTTTTATTTTGAATATGAAATGAAACGTATTTGTACATCAGAGTCGGTA
The DNA here is from genome assembly GCA_963669355.1 of Chorisops tibialis. NCBI lineage: Eukaryota > Metazoa > Arthropoda > Insecta > Diptera > Stratiomyidae > Chorisops > Chorisops tibialis. The sequence continues at coordinate 159,462,663 of OY770263.1, read as the reverse complement.
ACCTATGGCTGTCGAACTCCTAGAGTCCAGGACCAACCACTTCTGTACTGTCAGTCTGACATTGTATGGATCAATAAGAAATTTAAGTAACTATGAGCAAAGACATTGGTTTTACTACGAGTGATTGACTTCCCACACTCTGTTTCACGTGCACGCAGAATGAGTTGTTACATAGAAGTGATTTGACGGTGTTCTTTTTTCGGGTAAAATTGGGTTGACTAAGACCAGTTATAACTAAAAGCCATAAGCCATCCCAGCAGTGAAATGGTGGAATGAATGCACCGTCCATTACGCTTCATTTCTTTCAGCCTTACTTGTTTTCTTGCATATTAATCTATTCAGAGCGATGAAGAATCAATTATTGAACTGTTATATATCATCACAGATTCTGGAGCACCTTGCACCAAATTATAGGATATCTTAAAAAGGGTCAATCAAGTTTTCACTTTACTGATAAGTGATTATGTCAAAATTGATTAAACCAGAGTCAAAATTACATGAAAACTACTTTTTGACTTTTTGAAACACTGTTTCTTAAATGGTATAAAACTGATTGCACTAATCAATTTATTAATTTTCGTTCATTCAAATCTCTCCCTACAATGGCACTACAACGCAAATCGGGCCTTGGCCTCCTGACCTTCAGGTTCCTTAACATTTGTTAATTAGTTATTTGGAAGGCTAGATAGAGGGTTTTGCGAAGGGCTAACACTTCGCAAAACCCTCTATCTTCGACTTTTCATTTGCGTAAATTGAAGTAACCAAGGTATAACCCAGCGGGCAGTGTATTGGACTTAAACGTCGGCCGGAATTTTAGCTGACGACATTCACATTGTAGTCTAACACGCTACCCACTGGATTACACCGTGCCTGTTCCTTCAAATCAGCCAAATAAATTTCTTTTCATCCACATCATCCTCTTGTCAATTACTGAACATTTAACTGCGATGTTGATAAACAGCTCCAATCCACAAAATTTATACTGCTATATATTTATTTAAGTAAACAAGTTTCTATTTATTTGGTTGTGTGATGGGAGGGGGGGAGGTAGGGGGGGGAGAGAAAGGAGTGGTTGTAAGCTAATAATATTTTAATTGATTGCTTGATTGACTTTCAAAATTCTGTTATAGTTTCATAAACGAAGTTTTATAGAAATTCTTTGAAATTCACTGCATTTTACATTCATAAAACCATATGTTTGAATGGGAGGGGGATACAGGAGGTAAGGAAATCGTAAAATATGTAATGCTACTACAAAATTTCTAGTTCGACACTCTTAATTTGTTGGTTATTATCTCATTTATCGAAAATAGTCGAAAACATTCTAGTATTTTGGTATGGATGAGGGTAGAATGAGCAAAGCGATTTCAAACGAAATTAAATCAATGCTGTCACCATTCCCTTTAAAAAGTTTATTATGATCGCAAATATTTTTATTTAATCTAGAGTATCATATGATTCGACCTTACGCGCAACTTAATGTTATTTTATTTAGACTTCTTTTGGAATTAACACAAGCTACAACTACGTATTTGCATTTCTTTAATCCACTTAAATACGTATGTATGTATATGATCTCAAAACGCCCCCGTGATCACGGGCCTGTGCTGTAGGAAGGAGTGAGGGAATTCAAATAATTTGTATACCATAGATCATATTTATAGTAAAAGTAGTAAAAGCTCTTATAGGTTCCAAGAAAATTTTATTATATGTTTTTGAAAATGATTAATTTTGTATGGGATCGAGTAGAAGGCGTGAGTGGATTAAAATAAAACCAAAAGCAGATTATTGCTCCAAGCGTACCATAACATACTGTGAAAGTTTCATCAGAATCGATTCAACAATGTTTGAGTTGCAGACATTACGGGCATGCTGACATATAGACAGAAGGACAGAATTACAGACATACGAAAATTTCAAAAACGTGCTTTTATGCTTAACTTATAGTCATTTATAAACAAATATAAGACATATACTGTAATTATATTTCCCCGCAAGGGGATAGTTGTAGGATGAGGTTTTACTATGCAACTATCTTTGGAGACTATCGACTCCACAGACCTAAGCTAACTATCCCCCTGTGGGATGGGGGCTGTAGAATTCACCCACAGCCAGTCCTGCTTGCACTAAAAATGGCAAATGGACACTCACTGGATCATGGGCTTATCACCCGTGATCTTAAGACCTAACTGATACGAGAAACGGATACAGCGCCTCGGATAGGGACTGATTCTACGGTAACGACTTTTGGCATTCGAAAACGGACTATGATTGGCTTCTGGAACGTTCGTACATTGAATGACGGGGGAAGAGCTGGGGTTACTCGTTCCTTGCACCGCCAATCAATGATCGACCGTGTAATGGAGCACTATAACATCCAATTCTTGGGCTTGAGCGAGGTCAGGTGGACATGATCAGGAGAAGAATGAACTCCTAGCGGAAACACTGTTCTGTACATTGGCCCCAAAAGTGAAGCCAAAAATGGCGTGGGGTTCGTCCTTACACCGAGAGCGAGAAACAGTCTCATTAGCTGGGAACCAATCTCGGATAGGATTATCGTCATCAGGCTCAGGACCAGTGTCAGAAACGACACAATTCTGTAGTGCTACGCACCAACTAATACCGTAACATCTGGTGACAAAGAGGAGTTTTATAGCCAACTGAGTGCCGCCTTCGAACGTGTTCCAAGAGGTGATATTATTATCATCTCAGGAGATATGAACACCCAGGTTGGATCAGACAACACTGGAGTAGAACACGTCATGGGGAGGCATGGTGGCCCTTGGGTCGACGCGTCATGACCTTGGATTAAGAGACCCGAAAACGGCGAATTGTTTGGGGAGTTTTCTAGAACTCGGCAAAAGGTCATCGGAGGGACCCTTTTTCCACACAAGAGTCATCATAAAACATCTTGGGTTTCCCCTGATAGTGTTACTCAGATCCAGATCGACCATTTGGCCATAAGTTGCTGATGGAGAAGATGTCTCCTCGATGTGCGAGCGAAACGTGGAGCTGACGTAGGGAGCGATCAAAACTTGATGGTTGCCTGCTTGAGATTGTGTACAGCAGCTATCCGACGACCACAAATTCTTCAAATGAAGCGCAAGCTTAATGTATTATAGATAATTTAGAAATCCCAACAAAAAACGTGAATACACTACTATTCTATGCGAAAAGTCATTCACATTGGCTGATTATGAAATGCGCATACTGGACGCCAACCAGAAACACTTTTCTAACTAGTGCTGAAGAATCTGTGGGATATGTGCAAAGCGGTGAGAAACTCTGTGTCGCAAGACACATGGGACAAGGTTGGCAACCGGAAAAAAGCCAAATTGGTAATCATCTCTCCACCCGATGTCAACCAGTGAAAACCCGACTTGAAGCAGAACTACCGCGATGCTCATATACACCTTAAAAGGCTGTTAGACGCGACAAGAGAAAGGCCATTGAAGATCTGGCCAACAACGCAGAATCTGCAGCTTCCTTGGGGATATGAGTTCACTATTTTAAATTATGAAACAGTTGACGAACAGGATTTTCACCGCCAACCACCTGGTGAGTGTCAACGGAACTCTCCTTAATATGAGTGAACACCAGTTGCAGCGATGGAAGGAATACTTCTTTCCAGAAACAGAACAACTACCAAACATCCAAACGCAATAATCCTCTATTAGGGATGGTCCGCCTAGATAAGGACGAGATAGTTTCCGCCATTCGGTCAATGGCAGGAAGGAAAGCCTATACCTGAGACTTTACTTCCCGACGGATAAGCAACCGAACTCCTCAAAGTGGACCCGGAAATAACACCTGATATACTCCTCCCACTTTTTACTGAGGTGTGGAATGAATGAAGATATCCGACTGAATGGAAGAAGGGCGTCATTGTGAAAATTCCGAAGATGGGCGACCATCGGGATTGTGGCGATTGGCGTGGTATATGTCTACTTACTATCGCATCGAAAATCATGGCTAAGGTAATTCACAATAGGATTAGTGATGTCGTCGAAAGCACTCTCCAAGTTTATCAGGCTGGATTCCGTAAAGAGTCGTTTTGTACCGACCACAAAAATACCCTACGGATAATATTGGAGCAGACAGCCGAAATGGGTTCGCCACTACATCTCATGTTTGTGGACTTCGAGAAGGCTTTCGGTAGCGTCAAGCGAGAGGTATTCTAGTTGAGGTCATAGTAATGATTAAAGATTCCTACGAAGATGCAAGGGGTCGCGTATTACATAAAGGAGAACTGTCCGAGAGTTTTTCTGTGCGAACGGGTATCAGACATGGCTGAATATAATCACCAGCCCCTTTTTTGGTGGTAATAAATGACATCTTGAAAGCTGCACTGGAGGGTGGGGAAGGTAAGGGTGTTCATTCAGACTCTTTAACATCTTCAGTCACCTTGATTATTCTGATGACGTATGTTTGCTTGCACATAATCGTTCGAACTTAGAGTCAAATGTTCGCTCGTTGCATTTTTTGTGCAAAGAGGCGGGACTGAAAATAAATCTGCGTAAACCAAGTACATCAACATGCGTTTTAACGGAAGCACACCGATTATTTTTAACGGACAAGATGTGGAAGAGGTGCAAGATTTTTGTTATCTCGGAAGCATTGTCAGTATGATATTGAGGCTCATATAAATAAAGGTCGTCAGGCCTTCGGTATTCTTTCCTTTTTCTGGAAGTTAAGTGAGATCTCCCTTCGTACGAAGCTGCGAGTTTTTGACGCATGTCAAATCTGTGTTGTTATGTGGTTGTACTACATAAATGGAAAGTGACCGTTCGACTTACCAAGAAACTACAGACTTTCGTGAACCAATGCCTCCGGCGCATTTTAGGAATATTCTGGCCAGAATTTATCTCCAACGACGAACTTTGGAGTATAACTGTTCACACTAAAATAGGCATTACGATTCAAAGGCAAAAGTGGCAGTGAATGGGTCGCACTTTGAGGAAACCAGAGCGAAACATCGCCAAACAGGTTCTGTATTATCATCCTAAAGGAAGACGTTGGGCTGGTCGAGCATGTAGCACTTGGAAGCGAGTAGCGGAACAGGAGGCCAGAGGAATAAACAAGTCGTGGAAACAGTTTAAGGACAATGCTCAGGGTCGTACCTTGTGGAAGAGAGTTGCTTCTATCCTATGCTCCTATAGGTGGTCTCAACAGGAATTTGATTGATTGTAATGTGCATGTACTTGGTTTTATTCATATTTATTTTCAGTCTTCCTCTTTCCTTTTAGAATACACCAAGCGATCATTAGACTCTTAGTTCGAATGGATGGGTGTACCCAAATACACATCAATAGCATAATGATGGAGACGTAAGATGTTCATCTGTCCCTACTGAAGACCTTTATGTTCCTCAGCTTCCAGTGTAGGAAAAAGGCCGCTGATATCAGCAAGCTATCAGGCGCGTGCTCAGAAGGTAAATAGCGAACGCTGTGGTGTGTCGCAAGTTCCTCGCCTGCGAGTAGCAAAGCAATAGCAAAAAAATAAGTGTGACTGTTGTTCATTCTGCAACATGCTCATTAGACACTCGTCCGAAATCGGCTCGTTGTTAGAAGTGATAGCCCAAATCTTCTTTTTATAAAAACGATGCCGCGAAACAGCATGAAAAAACAAAAACAATGAGATGAAGTCCATCCGTAATGGCCCTTAGTCCTCGCTAAAATTACCAAATCCGAACAAAGTCCGGAGGCTACTAGAAAGGTGCAAACACTTTTAAGTAGTGTCATGCTTTTGCAAACACCCAAATCACTAATTGTGATTTATATTCTAAAATAAATGTGGCCCGTTTTTGCCCTTTAAGGTGCAATATTATTACAGTTTTACACAAGTTTTTTTTCAGTTCAGTCCGTCTGGTCAATTAGCAATAGAACGCTTGAGTGAATTTACATTTTTGCACTTTTTGTACTTTATATGAAATCTGAGCGTATTATACGTTTGCCACAAAGTTTGTAACTTCAACAAATAAGGCACGGGTAAAAAAAATTAATGATAAACTGCCAACAAGTCGGGCGAAACTTTATTATTCTTGAGACAAGTTTCGGATGAGTGGAAAGTCAATATGTAGGTTAGAGTGGTTAGAGAAGGCTAAGTGAAAGGGAGTTCTTGGGCAGGGCTGTTATAAATTTAACAATATTTAATTCGTTTCTGCAAGTTTGGGTTTTTATGAGGGGAGGAGGAGGGTTAATAATAAGGGTGGGTGCATGTTAATAGCTTTGTAATTAATTGCTTGAATCACGTCCAATATTCTCTGTATAGAATGTGTTTCATAGACGAAGTTGCATAGAATTTTCATAAAATTCGGTGTATTTTACATTCACGAAACCGAACATTTGTATGGGAGGGGGTAGAGAAGGTAGGGGAATCGTAAAATATGATATGTAATTTTATTTCGCTTCTCTTGTAAGGTGCTTGTATAAAATTTCAAGTTCGTAGCTTTTAATTTGTTGGTTATTAGTTGATTTAATGAAATTGGTCGAAATCATAGTTTTTTATGGGAGGGGTAGAAGGGCAAACGCGATTTCAACATTTTTAGAGCAACTCATTTCAATTATTTTTATAAGTTTTTACGCAAAATTTGAAATTGATAGCTTTTAAGAGTTAGCTTATAACTGATTTCTTAAAAATGCTCGAAAAAATAATTTTGTATGGGAGGGGGTAGAGGAGGTAGGGGATTCGTAAAACTTGTGATGCAGTTTTCTTTCTTTTCTGTTGCTAGGTGCTCGTACAAAATTTGAAGTTCGTAGCTTTTAATTTGTTGGTTATTAGTTGATTTAATGAAATTGGTCGAAATCATACTTTTGTATGAGAGGGGGTAGAAGGGCAAGTGCGATTTCAAAACTTTTAAAGTAATTTCATTTTGAATATTTTTATAAGTTCTTATGCAAAATTTCAAATTGATAGCTTGTAATAGTTAGGTTATAATTGATTTTTTAAAAATGGTCGAAAAAAGAATTTTGTATAGGAGGGGGTAGAAGTTATAAAGGTTTTCAACCAGTTAATATTTCGAATGTTTAGGGATTTTTATCAAATGGATTTCGCAAATTTTCAAGTTTCTACCTTAAAATTTCACTCAAAAATTTTCAGTTTATGTGTTTTTTTCAATGCACGTGAAACACCTTGTGCACTTTAGACCGGGGTGTCGGCTTATAACAATTATGGATAAAGTTATTATTATTTTTCCATGAACATCAAATAGACGTATTCACATGCAAAATTAAAACTTTGTATCTTTTACCAGAGCCCTAAAAAAATCATTCAAAATTTTCGACATTTTTGCTTATCACCTCCCTCCCCTTACACCTTCCAACTTAAAATTTTTACCAAAATTAACTATTATATAGTTCTACAATCTGACAAATTTTCGATTTGATATCTGTACTATTTTTGAGATATAAGAATTTGTAATTTGCTTAATGGAGCCAAAATTTCAATTTTTTATGGTAAGTCATTTCGAAGATATAATCATTTGAAAAAAAAATTCGGCCGACAATTGGTTCTTAGCCCCCCCTTTTTGCACCCCAATGGATAAAAAAATTAACTTATTTTCAAAAGTTGTCTCACGAGTTCTTCTACATGTATGTTGATTTTGAGCTTCCTAACTGTAACCATGGTTGAGATATTTGAATTCGTATTTTTCGGCTTAAGCGCTCCCCCCACCTCCCCCTGATCCCGTACGCTCCCCAAAATGGGTGTTCGCCTGAGATCCGCAACTATCTACAATCCCTCCAAAAATGAACTTTCTATCTTGAAGGGTTTGGGAGTTAATGTGAGCTGAGCGTACACGTCGGCGTACGGCGGACGGCGTACGGCGGACGGCGTACAGACAGACGGATTTTTGCTTTTTTAGGCTAATTGAGTCATGAAACGCGAAAAAACAAAATTTCAGGGTAGCAAATTTTTTTTTTTTCCAAGTCGATCACAATACTTTATTATTAAAATAATAAAGTAATACAGAAGATCATATGTTCACTCAAAAATCTCAAAACCGTCCATCCGTCCCCGTCCTCTCTAGCTTGATAACACGTTGAGCTCGAGCGCTCAAATTTTGAATACATCGTTTTTGACAAAAAAAGTAAGGTCAAGGTCGTGAACGGGCTAAAACGCTCCTGCCCTGCTACTCCCTCCCATACAAAATGACACAATTTCGCAATTTGACAATAAACGGATTTGCTATAAAAGCATAAATGCTATTGATCTGAAATTTGGAATGTAATGCTCTTATGATGATTTCAATCTACAGTATAACAATTATTTGTGTCCGCCCGCTCTTTCCACCACCTCCCATATGAACTGCACTTTTTCATGAAATGCTTTAAGATAATTAAATAATTACTGACTTGCATATAAAATTTATCGAGCTGAAATCTATACATCTATACATAGTAATATAATTGTAGTGTCTGTCTGTAATTTGCTTATAAATGGCTATAATTTAGTTTTTTGAGTTATTTTAGCACTAACTAGGCATAAAAACACATTTTTGAAATTTTTGTCTGTCTGTCTGTCTGTCTGTCCGACCGCTTTTCACGCACAAACGGCTGAGCCGATTGTAATGAAACTTGCACAGCTTGTTAGGTGTCCATCGGAATGAAATCTGCTTTTGGTTTTATTTCACTCCCCTCACCCCTTCTCCCCCTCCCATACAAAGTGACTCATTTTCAAAATATATATTAATCAAATTTTCTTGGAAACCATAAAAGCTATTAATTTGAAATTTGGAATATATTATTTCTATTATAAATGCAGTCTTTTGGTCTACAAAATGTTTAAGTTTCCTTACTCCTTTCACCACCTCCCATACAAACTACACTTTTTCATGAATTACTTTGCACCAAATTTCTCAGTACGTGTAACTTGCATCGAGCTAAAATGCTGTATTAAATCCTTAATTAATATTATTATTAATATCGGGAAAAAATTAACCGATTAGCTTCACTCCTTCTACCCCTTCCCATACAATGTGACACAGTTCCACGACTTCGCAAGAATTTGATTTTCTTGAAAAGTCTGAATGTTACTGATCTCAAATTTCAAATATATCAATTGCATGATGATTATAGTTGTTTTTCAAAACATCACTAGAAACCCATTTCTCCTTCCACCACCTCCCATATAAACCGCACTTTTTCATGAAATACTCTAAACGAGTTTTCTCAGTACATTTAAATTTCATCGAGGTAAAAATTTGGATTTAATCCTTAATTAGCATTATTAGTAATATTGGGAAAAAACTTAACCGAGTAGCTTCACTCCCCCTCCCATACAATGAGACACATTCCACGACTATACAATAATTCGATTTTCTTGAAAAGTATGAATGATACAGATCTGAAATTTAAAGTATATCAATTGCATGATAGTTATAGTTGTTTCTCGAAAAATCACCAAAAACCCCCCTCTACTTCTACCACCTCCCATACAAATTGCTCAATTTCATTAAATTCAATGCACTAAGTTTCTCAGTACCTACTCACTTTTTGAAGCTTAAATTTGATGTGAAACAAATTAGTTCAATGCTGTCACCTCTTCTACCACCCCCTATACAAAATTTCTTAACACCGCAAAAATTTTGATTTCATCTATACATAGTATCGTATGATTGGGCTTTACACACAATCGTAGTCCTGTTATGTTTTTAAGCTTAATATTATTTTATTTGTTTTTTTTTTTTAAATAAAACCAGTTACAATTATTCACATGTCCTCAACGCTTTTCAACACGTATATGATCTCGAATCACAGGTTTGATTTGATCACGGGCCTGTCCCATAAAAATGGGAGTATCATGTTTTCATTCTTAATAATTTATGGTTCTGATTCCAACAACATACAAACCATTTTCTTCAAAGAGCCATTAAAGTAAGCAGATTATGTATCCCACATAATGTATTACTAACTACACTCTCAAAAATTGCTTATTATTGCTATTTTTACGCGGACGAAGTCGCGGGCGTTTGCTAGTTGTAGACTAAATATTTATTTAAATTATTAGTAAGACCAAAAAAAAAAAATAGACGATTAGCTTTACCCCTTCTACCCCCTCCCATACCAAATGACAAAATTTCGCAATTTGATATTAAACGGATTTGCTTGAAAAGTATAAATGCTATTGATCTGAAATTCGGAATATATTACTTTTATTATAATTTCAATCTACTAAAAAAAAAGTTACTTGAGTCCTCTCCTTCCTTCCACTAACTCCCATACAAACTGCACTTTTTCATGAAAAACTGTAAACAAATTTACTCAGTACGTTTAAAATTGATGCGCTAAATATTTATTTATAAATATCATTAAGACCAAAAAAATTAGACGATTAGTTTCACTCCTTCCTCCCCTCCCATACAATCTGACATAATTTCTCAACTTTACAAAAAGCTCATTTTCCTGAAAAGTATGAATGCTACTGATCGGCAACTTAAAAAATGTCAAAAGCGTGATATTTATAGCTATTTTTGAAAAAGTCATTAAGAACTCGCCCCTCCTTCTACCACCTTCCATACAAACTGCTCAATTTCACTAAATCCAATACACTAATTTTCTCAGTACCTATTACATTTTTGAATCCTAAATTTTGTATAATACATTTTGGTGGCAACTCTAGCGTGATGTGAAAAAATTAATTCAATGTCGTCACCACCTCCACCACTTCCCCCACAAAACTTCTTACAATCAAAAAATTTCTCGCAGTCCTGTTACATTTTTTTTATCATGGTGGCAGGATCGATCCGAACATCTGATTGCCTTCCGAAACTGTCAAAACAAAGCTGCGAATAAGTTGAATCGATTTTATTTGTGTAGTATTTACATATACAACTATTTTAGCAGTGGCGGTGATGCACAAGTTGGTTTAAAGTTCCTCAAAACTCGTGAAAGTCGTTTCTATTTTCTAGAATAAAAATTTGTTGCCGCTGTTGCCGGAAGATTTTTTTTTATGTTGTCGTACATTACAGTTCAATTGAGTTGTACCGACGAAAAATTCGAGACTAGAAATGTGACTTTTTCGAGTCAAGTTTTTTTTTCCAGCAGGGCAGAATTGTTTTTTTTTTTCAGTGATCTCGCATTATTGACACTGATAGGACAGATGCCTCTTTTGTTTTGTTCTAGATTCTTCTCAGAACTAGGCAGCCTGAGAGGCATCAACTATTCGAGCATGCTTTGATTCACAATCCTTAACAAGTGGTTAGCACAAGAGTAGTAACATGTATCTCATAAACTTGAATGCGTGGAGTTCAATGGACCAAATTAGATGATCCCTGTGCAATGCGGTTCTCCTCCAGAGACCATCCTCCTACTATCTAAGCCTTTACCTACGTACATATGTGAAGTTTTCTCTGACACCCATTCGCACAATGTATTTGAATGTCGTAGTAGAGATATCAATTAGCAAGTATAGTTCCCCCCCCCCTGCCTCCCCTTCCACATGGCTCAATTTATGTAATGGAACTTACTTACCCAATCTACAATTCGCCCTGAAATGAACTTCCTATCTCCAAGGATCTCGGAGATATTAGGCCTATATCAGCGCATAGACAGTAGATTTAATTTTTTTTGTTCATTTTCAGGCTAATCTAGCCATGAAACGCGAAATATCTAAATTTGAAGGTAGCAAATTTTTTTCTTCATCGATCACAATACCCTATTATTAGAAGAATGAAATAAAATTCAAATTTTCCAAAAATAAACAAATAAAAATATGGAAATAAATAATAATTGATGCGAAAAATTGAAGAAATTCAGTTTCGTCTTCGGAGAATTCAAATTGGAAATTCGTTTGAAAATGTCGAAATAGATTAATATTCCATTTAACCGAAAATATATACATACGCACACTCATTCACACAGATTCGATTCAATTGAAATCTAAAATCTGAATTTTCCAACGTCTATTACCTCCCGCCAGCCCTCCTTTCTTGTTTTTGCTGCCACGCAATATACCAATATCAAGGATTCGAATTCTGAAGAGTCTTTGAAAGATATTCAATTTCAAAAACGACATAATAGCTTTCGGTTAGTGTCCCTATTATCAGTCCCAGACAATTAGACTGCACACATCATGCCTTCTTTATCTCTCCATTCTTCCCTCCGCCGCCGTAATGAAAATGATGTTTCTGAAGTATTTCCACTCGTCGATATCAAAAAGGACATCGTACAATTAATCGATGCGAGCGTATGCTATAATTTTCGTCCCTGTATACATAATTGTTCGTACTCGGCAAGTGTATTTGATGGCCTACAAACGCTTATCGATAGAATAGATAGAAGTGTATGTGGAGACGGAGGTGGGACGCATCCTTAAAGTTTCCAGTTCCACTTGATCATTAGTGTGCTTCTTCCTGCTCGGCATAATGCAAGGGCGGCTACGTCTCTAATGAAGAGACCGTTTTTCTTTGACTATGAAATTAATCCCCCACTCAAAATATAAAGTACACAGCTACAATTACATTAGAGATTATTATTATTTCACGGAAGCAACAAACGATGAGGAACCTACCACACCACCTACCGTTTATAGATCCTCAAGGAATCAAGTATGGGACGATTCAACTAAGAGACGGGGGATGGCTACTAGCCCAGGAACAGGGTTGTTTATTGCTCGGATTAGATTGTGGTTTTTCGTTTCTGACTCGTGTAATATCGTGTGGATGTTATAAAATTATGGCGGTAAGCACTATGGCAATGAATATTTTGTTTTTGGGTGTTTTGTACTAGAATAGATCCGTCCGTTTTTGGCAAAATGTCCCGCACGCTCCGCCCGCCCGTAACCGAATGGTTTTGGGCCCGGCTAAAAGGTAAAGCGTATAAAAGGTAAGCTTTTGTTAATGGAGGATTTAGTCCGAGTTAATGGCACTTAATTTGAATTTGTTCGTAATTTGTTGGATCCCTTATTGGGCGTGAACATGGAAAGGTCCTGGAAAAAACCACCATAATAACAATTGTGAGGTTCTTATGCCAATTGCATGGAGTAGGGATATGGGGCCGACCGCGGTATAGGAGCCGAGGTTGGTGCGATTTTGTGCGTAGCGAAAAATATTTTAGGCTGGGTGTGTGTATATGTGGTATATAGGTGTGCGGTTACAATTCTAGAATTGACCTATTTGCATTAATTTGCGGTTTAGGGAAGTGATTAGTTTTATTGGTATGTTCGAATGGTATGATATTTTTGAATCGCATTATTCAGGAGTGGCGAAATTCAAATATAGTCGAGTTTGACTGGATAGAGTGGGCTTAGGCCTATGGTTGCCTTAAAGTAATTATTTTCGGTATTCATCAGCAATCCGCAAAACAATTATCTAGGTCTTTGACTATTTAAAATTAATTCGTCGTATATCCATATGCTATAAAATTACCAATATGTAATGCAGATGATATCAAAATAACTGCCGACAAGTCGGGCTCAATTTTATTAGCAAGGCGCTTGTCCATTATTTAAAACTGAACTGCGATTATGATCAATAGTTCCCGCACATACAATCAATATTTCATTCGATTTGAATGGAAAGGAATAGAAGAAGTGGGTCCATTATAATGAATTTTTAATTAAAGTATAATTATAACGTTCAAAATTCTCTTTTTGATTGTTACAAAGACAGGTAGGATTTCAAAACCTTCGATGCAACCTTGTTTTAAATACAAATTTTGAAAAGTATTTCTACAAAATTTCATGTTGATAGTTTTTAATGTGTTGGTGATTTCTTACAAATGGTCGAACAAATACGGAAAGAGGTAGAAATTTTGATCAGTTAATATATTTTTTTTATGCATCATTTTAAATGAATATCGTAAATTTTCGAGTCTTTTAAGCTTAAAATTTCAATAAAACATAACAGGGCGTAAGGCCCAATCTTATAATTGAAATATAATTTATTAAAACAGTTTATTGTACTGGAAAATTTATCATCAATTCTTTCGAATAATGAGTAATAACTTTTGTGTGGGAGGTGGTAAAAGCAGAGGGAGAGGTTTGTAATTTTTGTATTTAATACCGAACGTAGCATATAAAATGTGTAATGCCGACTTTAAAGTTTATGGCTCTCATAATTTTCGAGGAAATTGAACGTTTTTTGTCCGAAATTATGGCATTTGTATGGGAGGTGGCAGAGAAAGTGGGAGGTTTTTTATGATTTTGAATCTGATTATCAACATCCTAATCACATTGCTTTGTTACAATTTTTAAGTCGATAGTTCTCATATTTTCGAAAGAGCAATACTTTTCTTGACTTCCTAATACAAATTTTGTATGGAAGTTGGTAGGAGAAGTGAAGCCAAGTTCATATTTTTATTAGAATTTATTGAAATTAAGGGACGAATTCTGGCTGAATTTTAAGTTTGTACTTTTTTTAGTTTCAATGAAAATAGATTAAATGCATTTACCGAAATTATGCATTTTTATGGCATGCAAATCAAAACCAAATTTTTTGGGATGATATTTATAATACTATATACTTTTCTCAAAATTTAAAGTTGATAGCTGTCTAACGTCATCAAATAACGTAATAATTTAGTAGATAAAAAGTTTCATATGATACGTGAAATCATGCTGCAAAATTCTTCACGTATCATATGAAATTATTTTACGTCTATGACGCCACAAATATTCTTCTAGCAGATATATGAGTGCTACAATTATTAAATATCCAAAGAATTGTCTGCTGGAGGAATGTTTGTGGCTAGACCAGGTGTCAGCATTTCTCACGGCATGTGTCTATTACCGTGAGATAATGCTGACACATCATATACAAGACACTTCATATACAAAAATTATAATAATCTGTTAGCTTTAAGTAAAGGTATTTTACCAGTCTTCAATAAACCAGCAGTCGATGTGGATCAACGAGTTTTATTTTGCCCTCTTTTTTTTATTGTGAATAATAATTCTTCGGCGTTGTGAAGATCATTGGTTAAGTGAAAATTCTGTGTATCCGACGGTGGATCGATATTGAATCGAAACACCATTTTTTTAGAGACAGGCTAGATTTGGATCTAGACGACATCTAAGCGCGGGGAAATAAAATAATTTCCTCGCATCTAAACATTTGGTGACCCCGACGTGATAGTGCACGCAACAATCAATAAAAAAAATTAAGTTTGTGCGCGAAGTTTTCAAGTTCACACACAATGGAGTACCTCGCAGCAGAGCAAGTGCTGAACGGCGAACGCATCCAGAAGGCGTTCACCAATTTTAAGAAGGATGGCCCACAGAGGCGCACGCCGGAGTATGCTAACGTGCGATTGGAACTATTGGAAACAGAGTGGCAGCAGTTCGACGAACGTCACTCGAAGATCGCAGAATTCGAAGACATGGACCACGCATACTTCAAGGAAGATCTTTATCATCGGGTAAAGGACATCTACGAAAAATTCAAGACAGCTTTGCTAGCTGTAGCTCAAGTACAAGGAGCAGGAGCTAGTCAAGTTGTGACCATTATGCCTGCCGCAGCATCCGACGCACAGCAGCGATGAATCCGGCAGCAAAAGACGGCCATAGCCGACCTAACGAAACTGCTTATCGAGACGGAAGCAGAGAGTACTGCTAATCAATCCCCCGCCTATTTCAAACAAGGAATGCAGATGATCCAAGAGCATTGGAGCAGGATTGTCAACTTACACTATGACATAATGGGTGAAATCCTGCAGCCGGACTACGAACCAGAGCAGTTTACGAATCTAGAAAGGCAGATGCGGCGCGTCCTGATTATGCTACAAGAAAGGTTAGATGGGCCACTTCAGGTCTCAGCTACAACAGCCACAGCAGTTCAGCAGCCCCCCAGTGCATCTACAAGCCTACCAAGAATAACCTTGCCTACATTCTCAGGAGATTACTTGCAATGGACTCAATTCCACGAGCTGTACCTGGAATTGATTCATAATCAACCGATTACTAAAGCCCAAAAGATGTTTTACCTAATGAGTAATCTATCAGGAGAGGCACGAGGTTTTGTGCAGCATTTAGCGATCACGGACCAAGGATATGATACAGCTTGGGACGTTTTGAACTCCAGATATGCCAACACACGGTTATTAGTCAATTCCGTGATTCAGCAGCTGCTTTCGCAACCAGCAGCTACCAGTGAAAGGGCTGGAGCTATTCGATCGCTCCACTACACAACAAACGAATGCGTACGGGCGTTATCTAATCTCAAGATGCCCGTAGATAAATGGGACGCGATTCTGGTCTACATTACACTGCAAAAGCTAGACCACACTACTCGCGCACAATACGAGCAACAACTAACTTCGCCTCGAGAAGTGCCATCATTGCATCAGTTGTTGGAGTATCTGGAGCTACGTTTTCAAGCTCTCGAAGTGCTAGGCGTGAACAGGGGTAACACTGCGACAAGCGCACGTGGAACCAAACCAATGGCGTCTTCTGCACGATCTGCTTTGCTAGCAACAGGCAACAATCCAGGCTGTGTCTTGTGCAAGTAGGATTACGCCTTGTTCAAGTGCCAGAATTTCTTATCGCAAGTACCGGCATCAAGGTACCAGACAGCAAAGAAGCACAAATTAGGTCTCAACTGTTTGAAGGAAGGTCACATTGCGTCCTCATGTCCAGCGCGAAACTGCAAGAAATGTCTCAAAAGACACAACACTTTGCTTCATAATGAGGAGCCTTCTACCGCCAATCAACCGCCCACAAGTCAGCGTAACAATAAATCGGTAGTGGTGGCACCAGATCATACTTCAAGTACATCAAACAGCTCAATAGTATCCCTAGCAGCTGAGATCTCATCGTCGCAAGTTCTACTGAGCACTGTTCTTCTCAACATAATGAACAGCAAGGGAGAACCAACGCAGGTTAGGGCCGTTCTGGACTGTGGCTCACAAATCAGTCTGATTACGGATGCTGCAGCCAAAAAACTCGGTCATAAGACAACACAATCCGAAATTTGCATCCGAAGCATTGGTGGCATCTCACAACAAGTGCATCGGCGAGTTAACGTATCGCTACATTCAAGAATCAACCGTTTTGCTGCACAACTGGATGTGCACATCTTACCACAAATTACGTCACCTCAACCACTGCAAGGGTTCAACAGAGAGAGGTTGAACATCCCCAAGAACATCGAACTAGCAGATCCAAGTTTCGCGCAATCAAAACCAGTAGATCTCCTTATTGGAGCAGAACTATACTACCAGCTCCTCTCTGTTGGCCAAATTAATCTTGGAAGAGGATTACCAAAATACTGTTTTCGGATGGATCGTAGCCGGGAAGATGAATACCGCAACGCTTAAGGCAGCAAATCAACAACCGATTTGTGGGATGAATAGTGCCGCCGATCTACAGCTAAACGAAAAATTAGAGCGATTTTGGAAGCTGGAAGATAACCAAATCGCGGTCAAACATATGACACCGCGCGAAATCAAGTGTGAAGCGCACTTCCATCAACACACTAGAAGGACAGGTGAAGGACGTTTTGAAGTAAAATTACCATTTTTACACGACAGCAAGCGTATAGGAGAATCGAAGGAAAAGGCCTTGCAGCGATTCCTTCAACTCGAACGGCGGCTTGCAAAACAACCCGAATTGAAGGCCATGTACATTGATTTCATGGAAGAATACCATAGCTTAGGGCACATGAGCGAAGTTAATGTTGACCGAATTAAATCACCGCATTATTTCCTCCCGCATCATTGTGTGATGAAACCAGACAGCACCACGACAAAATTGCGAGTAGTTTTCGATGCCTCGGCAAAAACGACTTCCGACGTCAGTCTCAACGAAATGCTTCACACCGGTCCAACGATCCAAGACGACCTGTTTACAATACTGCTCCGTTTCCGACTGCATCAGTTTGTGTTTACGGCTGACATCGAAAAAATGTACCGGCAGATCATCGTTGCCCCGGATGACAGGAGGTATCAATTAATCTGGTGGAGAGATAATCCAACCGGACCATTAAAATGTTATCAACTTAACACTATAACATATGGCACAAGGTCGGCTCTGTATTTGGCAACAAAGTGCCTACAGCAACTAGCCATTAAAGCTGCGGACAGATATCCGCTAGGTGCTCAAGCGGTTAAGGAGGATTTCTACATGGATGATTTGATGTCCGGTGCAGACAATCTGCGTGAAGCTATCTGGAAGAAGGATGAAATAGTAAAAATACTGAATGCAGCCGGTTTCAAATTGCGCAAATGGTGCGCTAATCATAGTCGTATCATTCAAGACGTTCCAACGGAAGAAACAGCGCTCCAATTGGATCTTGGAGATGATGATCAAATCAAAACATTAGGTTTGACTTGGCTACCTAAAAGTGATGATTTCGCCATTCGTGCCTTTCGAAATGAGTCAACTAGAATAACGAAAAGATCAGCTCTATCCGACATCGCACATGTATTCGATCCGCTAGGCTTGATGAGCCCAGTCACAATAACGGCAAAAATCTTTATACAATGGCTTTGGGATATGAAATTAGACTGGGACGCAGCACTTCCAGTGGAAATGCACACGACATGGGTTAAATTTCGGCAGGATCTAGAAAAACTCAGCAAGATACGGATCCCACGGCATGTTTTTGGCGGGAAAGTGCCGAAGGAACAATAGTTACACGCCTTTGCGGATGCATCCGAGAAGGCATATGGAGCCGTAGTATACGTCCGAGCAACGCATGAAGATGGAACCGTCACAGTACGCCTCTTATGTTCGAAATCGAGGGTCGCACCATTAAAATTAACAACGATCCCACGCTTGGAGCTATGTGCAGCTAAATTAGCAGTAGAACTGGTCGACCGACTACGCAGAGATCTCAAAATGATTAACAATCGCTCCTTTTTCTGGACGATTCGCAAATTGTGCTAAACTGGTTACACGCAGAAGCAGCGTCCTACCAGGCTTTCGTCGCCAACAGAATAGCAGCTATTCAAGAAAGCTCATCGCCCAATCAGTGGAGACATGTTGACACAAAGGAAAACCCGGCAGATGTAGTTTCTCGAGGAATCGCACCAGACAGATTGCAAGAGTGTGCGTTATGGTTCTACGGGCCCTTTTTCTTACATGGTCGCGAAGATACTTGGAACCGTAATTATAAAGGAGAGGACATTGATCTGGAGAAAAAACGATCCAAGTTGGTGTTGGCAGCAGTCCAAGACTCACCACATTTCGTCTATAAAGCTGACCATCAAAATTCCTTCAGAAGACTTCAGCGTATAGTCGCATACGTTGTACGTTTTACACAAATAGCTCGGAAAAAGATGGCTAGTAACTTGCGAGGTCAGCCCTTGTCTGTCCAGGAACTCGAAAAGGCCTCTGAGGTAATTGTAAAGGAGATTCAGCGTGAAGAATTTAAAGAAGAAATACATACCCTGCAAGCAACAGGACAGCTGAGTAACAGTAACCGTTTAAGAAACCTTACGCCGTTTCTCGACAATCACGGAGTACTAAGGGTTGGCGGGCGGTTGGAGCACTCAAATCTATCATACGACAGCAAACATCAGGTACTACTCCCCTACAGAAACATCATTACAAAGCTGATACTAACACAAATCCACAACGACAACTTGCATGCAGGACCACAAACTCTGCGGGCTTTAATACGACAAAAGTACTGGCCCCTCAAGGGAATGACACTTGCGAGATCTGTTGTGCAAAACTGCATTAGATGTACAAGGAGTAAGCCGAAAACAATGAATCAGCTAATGGGAAGTTTACCAGCTGACAGAGTTCAGCCAGCACGACCATTCTTGCATGCCGGAGTCGATTTCGCTGGACCCTTTTGGACACATTTTAGAATTCGAGGAAAACGTCCGCAAAAGGCATATCTTGCGGTATTCTGCTGCTTTGCCACCAAGGCTTGTCATCTGGAGCTAGTGACAGACCTAACTACAGAAGCCTTTATCGGCGCTTTGAAACGATTCTCTGGAAGACGCGGGCGTTGCCAAAGATTATATTGTGACAACGCTACGAATTTTGTAGGCGCCAAAAATCAACTAGAAGAGCTAAAAGAAGCAGTATACGCCGAGCCAGCGAAACACAGCATTACTAATTTTTGCGCTTCTAAAGGAATGGAATTTCATTTCATTCCACCAAGATCACCGCATTTCGGAGGTCTGTGGGAGGCGGCTGTCAAGTCCGCGAAGCAATACTTACTACGAAATATTGCATCCGCTAACCTAACCTATGAAGAATTAGAGACCGTCATCATCCAAGTGGAGGCCATACTCAATTCACGACCTTTGACACCGCTGTCAACAGATCCGAATGACTTATGTGCGCTGACACCCGGTCACTTCTTAATAGGTGAACCATTAACCAGCACGACGGACAGTTACACGCAACCCGCAAGATCGAACTTATCGCATCGATGGAAAATGGTATCAGAAATCAAAAACCAGTTCTGGCAACGGTGGTCCAGCGAATATCTAAGCGAACTTCAGAACAGATACAAATGAAAGCAACGCTGCGACAACGTTAAGCCCGGAATGATGGTCATATTAAAAGACGACAATCTACCAGTGCTGAAATGGCAATTAGGCAGGGTCCTTCGAGCTATCAAGGGTAGCGATGATTTAGTTCGAGTCGTAGAAGTCAACACAACGTCTGGTGTGTTAAAACGACCAATTCATAAGGTTGCACCGCTACCCGTCGAACAAGGGCCAGAATCGACCGAATCTACGGCAAGCACCAAACCAGAAGATTCACCGCATCAAAAACCAATCAAACACAAGGCCAGCTCCATCACAGATGAGGAGGCAGACGAAGATGAAGCCCAATCGACATCTATCACCGGAAAGAAACCACGTAAGGCTCAGTCAGCGCTCAGCTTGTTGTTGTTAGCAAATCTTGTGATGCCAATACTATCAGCGACAGTGACGGTTACGCCCTTCAAAACACCGCCTGGCCTTTACTTAGAAGTGATGGGATCGGCTGACCTGATCCTAGATGAATGGAAGCTGGTCGTCTATTACAATATGAGACCGTACTGGAAGGATCTCGATGACATAAATACTGGCCTCGACTTGCTCACCCGAATATGCCGGCAGAATAAAGAACACTCGTCATGTACAGCTACAATAACACAGTTCAACATTCTGTTCAGCGAGATTCAACGGAACAATGAGCTCCTACTCGCAGCAAATGGTCAAAATAATCACAGATTTAAACGCGGCGCGCTCAATGTAGTTGGAAATCTGGCAAATTCTCTTTTTGGAATATTAGACTCCCAATACGCAGAAGAAATGTCTAATATCATCGACCAAGTAAACGGAAACGAGAAGCACTTGTTACAGTTGATAAAAAACCAGACGACAATAATTGACTCGACAGCCAATATTATGGTGCAGTCAAATCAAGCCATGAGTCATCATATTCTGGACCTAGAATTGGCTATCAATCAAAGTGTAGCACGGATCAATAACATAACTCGCGACAGCTACATTGCGCAATCAGAGAAAATATTCGCGACACTTGCAGTGAGAGTAATGTTGACAATGACCAATTACCAGCGAGTTCAATCAGCACTATTGGATGTATTGACGGACACGCATCACGGAAAAATCAACACACTACTATTAAACCCAAACCAGTTACAATCAACACTGCTCAAGATCAAGGAGCAATTATCGTCTACTGTGCGACTACCGTTTCAGCAAGCTGACCTAAATATGGTATACCGAAGCTTGAAGGTCGAAGGACGTGTTAGAAATAACCAAATAATATTCAAGATAACGCTACCACTGGCATCGTACGAACGTTTCGAGCTACTGCATCTTGTTCCCGTACCAACGAGCATCAACGGAACCGTAGTAGCGACAACCATCGAAGCCAATTATTTCTTGATCAGCTTCCACCGGGACGAATACTATCCACTATCTGATCAGGAACTATCCACCTGTGCTAAAACTGGAGAGCTCAATCACTATTCATGCAAGCAGCTGCATCCATTGTATCGGAGAGGTTCCACAATAGCAGCCTGCGAACTCAGTTTCATCAATCATTTAGCTACACCTACGTCATGTGCAGTGCAGGTCATAACACAGATCCCGCGGTACATACAACTACTTCAGCCCAATCACTGGATTTATTTTACGCAACACAAAGCAGTTATCAATATCGTTTGCGTTAACGCCGGGTCGCAAATAAATCTAGAAGGTTCCGGTATCCTCGAATTGGGCGAAGAATGTGCTATAAAAGAAGAAACAGTCACCATTCAAGCACACAAGCTGTACCAATCCTCCTTCAATATTTCTCCGATAGCAACGAGAAATTTTACGGAATGGAAGATGCCCAACCAAGTAGCAGACCTGCCAATGGCGTCCAGTTCCCAAGAGTCTTTCCAGAAGATCCTTGAGGAGCTACAACAAAAAAATCCGGGCGCAAGTGAACATGGAAGAAATTCCTCTCATCATCAACCAGCATGATACACATCAATTCGTAATCGGCTACGTGGGCCTAGCACTGGTGATCCTGATCGTTAGTTACCTAGTATGGAAGCATCAAAAACAATCACACTACGCAAGACATACGAAGAGCCCGATTCCACTTCCTAGACAGTTACCAGCGGAACCATTTCGTTTGAAAATAGAATCCGAGACAGAGTTGAACTAACGTTCAACGCGGGGAGCATGTCTAACGTCATCAAATAACGTAATAATTTAGTAGATAAATAGTTTCATATGATACGTGAAATCATGCTGCAAAATTCTTCACGTATCATATGAAATTATTTTACGTCTATGACGCCACAAATATTCTTCTAGCAGATATATGAGTGCTACAATTATTAAATATCCAAAGAATTGTCTGCTGGAGGAATGTTTGTGGCTAGACCAGGTGTCAGCATTTCTCACGGCATGTGTCTATTACCGTGAGATAATGCTGACACATCATATACAAGACACTTCATATACAAAAATTATAATAATCTGTTAGCTTTAAGTAAAGGTATTTTACCAGTCTTCAATAAACCAGCAGTCGATGTGGATCAACGAGTTTTATTTTGCCCTCTTTTTTTTTATTGTGAATAATAATTCTTCGGCGTTGTGAAGATCATTGGTTAAGTGAAAATTCTGTGTATCCGACGGTGGATCGATATTGAATCGAAACACCATTTTTTTAGAGACAGGCTAGATTTGGATCTAGACGACATCTAAGCGCGGGGAAATAAAATAATTTCCTCGCATCTAAACAATAGCTTTGACGGCTCAGAAGAAAAATAATTTAAATGAAATTCCGAAAATTCATGAAATTTGTATGGGAAGGGTAGAAAGAATAAGGTGAAGTTGATAGTTTTTCTAAAACTGGTTGCAATTGTAAAAAAATTAATTATGACATAACTGGTTCTTTTAGCTTTGCTAGTTGCAATGAAAACCGAATAAATGCATTTTTGAAAATTGTGCATTTGTATGGGAGGGGTTATAAGGAGTAAGGGGATCAGATCAATATTTTGATGTTAATGATATTTATATTAATATATAATGACCTAATTTTCAAGTCAACAGCTGAAATGGTTTCGGAGAAAGTTCAATTTCTGTAAATTTCGAAATTTGTGTGAGACGGAGTGGAAGAGGGGTGGGGAGATGTAACCAATTCACGAGCTTAAAATTACTTTTTCGCTAAAAATGACATTTGAAAAATTTCAGCACGATATGTCAAAGCTTTCGAGAGTTATGCTGCAGACAGATGGACAGGCGGATAGACGCAAACACGGACAGACCCATAGATGGACAGAAGGTCACTCGGAATCAAGGTTTTTGAGTGAACAAATATTTCTGCACCCTTGGCGACTTGTGCGAGCATTATTTCATAGCGTTCCACACGGTAAGGCAAACACAATATACCCTCAGATTTCGTCTTGAGTATACAAATTTTGAGTTTTTTTTTCAATACACATGAAACACCTCGTGCAAGATAAGGTCAGGCTTCGATGCATAGCAGTTCTGGTTCAAATTATATTTTTGCCCTTATGTGCTAGTTTTTGGGTGGATTATAGATCGGTGCCGATCGCAGGTGGATTCCAATTTTGAAGAGTGTAGGAGTTAAGCCGAAAGCGGGGGAGTGCTAGAACCGAAAACTACAAACGTTAAATTTATAACGATATCTAATATAAGTTATTTATGTATTAATCATTCATTGAATAATTAATATTATTTCTTTATGGCGTAAATAAATATTAAAATATATCATTTTAATATTCACTTTAATATCTCAACCATGGTTCAAGCTAGGAAGCTGAAAATCAATACACTTATAGAGGGGTCTTGGACTTTAAAAATATTTTAATTTTTTTATCCATTGGGTCCGAAAAGCGGGGGCTTAAAACAAATTGTCCGCCGAATTTTTTTCAAATGGTTATATCACGTACGACATGTTATACCATGTACAATTTATTTTCCGATTCCAATAGTTTATTATTAGCACAATAAAGTAAAAACTGTCTGTCTGCACGCTGTACAAAGTTTCTGAGGCACTTCATAAACCCTGGGGCAACACATCTTCGGAGGCTTTTGATTCCCGAATATTAATTAAACAATTTTTCCTAGTTGGTAGCGTGTTGGTCGACAATGCGAAGGTCGTGAGCAAATCCTGGTTGATGCATGATTCCAGCACACTACTTGCTTGGCTATACCTTGGTTACCTTAATCCACGAAAATGAAAAATTCGTAGATAGAGGGTTGTGCGAAGGGCTAACAACCCTTCCGCAATAAATAATGAAAATGTTAAGGAACCTAAAGGTCAGGAGACCAAAGCCCGATTTGGGCTGTAGCGGCATTGAAGAAGATGAAGAAACAAATTTTGTAAAGAATAAACTCTTCAACGCACTTTTCTTTTTAGCATTTAGACATATAAAAATAATTATGTTGTCTGTCCGTTATTTATTTATAATTTATTTATTATAAATGTTTTGCATTATTTAGACAATAGCTAAGCATAAAAGCACATTTCATCAGTCTGCTTGTCTGTCTGTATGGCCGGATTTAACTCAAAAATGGATGCACCGATTCTAATGAAAATTTCACAGTTTATTATGGTATGCTTGGAATTAGTTTTATTTAAATCCCCTCACGCCTTCTACCCCCTCCCATGCAAAATGTTTTCAAAAATATATAATTGGCATTAATATTAATTTATTAATCTATACATATAAATATAATTGTAGTGTCTGTCTGTTGTTTGTTTAGAAATCGCTATAAGTTACTTTTTTGCTTTATTTTAGCTATAACTAAGTATAAACAGGAATTTTTAAAATTCTTCTCTGTCTGTCTGTCCGGCTTTCATGCAAAAACGGTTGAACCGATTGTAACGAAACCTTGACAGTTTATTAGATATGCTCCGGGATGTAATCTGCTTTTGGTTTTATGTCACACCTCTCACGCGTTCTACCCATATCTCATACAAAGTGACACATTTTCAAAAATATGTAATAATCGATTTTTTCTCGAAATTATAAGAGCTATTAATTTGAAACTTAGAATATATTATTTCCATTATAAATGCAATCTTTTGGAACACAAGGTATTTAAATTTCCGCACTGCTTCCACCACCTCCCATACAAACTGCACTTTTTCATGAAATACTCCACACCAATTTTCTCAATACGTATAACATTCATCGAGCTAAAATTTTGTAATAAATCTTTAATTAGCATTATTATTAATATTGGGAAAAAATTAATCATTTAGCTTCACTTCTTCTACCCCCTCCCATACAATGTGACACAATTCCACAACTTTTCAAAATTCGATTTTCTTCAAAAGTGAGAATGTTACTGATCTTATATTTAAAATATATCAATTTCATTATGATTATAGTTGTTTGTCGAAAAATCTCCAAAAATCCCCATCTCCTTCTACCACCTCCCATACAAATTGCACAATTTCATTAAATCCAATGCACTAAGTTTCTCGGTACCTATTAAATTTTTCAAGCTTACATTTGGTACAAAACATTTTTATAGCTACTCTTCCATGATGTGAAATAGATTAGTTCAGTAACCCTTTCTACCACTCCCCATTCAAAATTTCTTAAGATCACAAAAATTTTGATTTCATCTATAGTATCGTATGATTGGGTTTTACGCACAATTATAGTCCTCTTATGGTTTTAAGGTTAACGATATTTTATTTAGTCCTTTTTTTTAATTAACACAAGCTACAACTATTCACATGTCCTTAACGCTCTTCCACACTTATATGATCTCAAATCACGGGATTGATTTGATCACGAGCCTGTCCCATACAAATGCGAGTATCGTTGTTTCATTTTTAATAATTTATGGTTCTGATTCCAACATTGTGTTTAAAGAGTCATTAAACTAAACAGATTATATATCTCACATAATGTACATATTACTAACTACATTCTCAAAAATTGCTTATTTTGCGATTCTTCCGTGGACAAAGTTGCGGAAGATCGCTAGTTATTAATATTATTTAATTAATTAGTATTATTATTAATTTCGGAAAAAATAAAATGATAAGCATCCCTCCTTCCACCCCCTCTCATATAATGTGACACAATTACTCAACTTTTCAAAAATTCCATTATCTGAAAAGTATGGATGATGCAGATGTGCAATTTAAAATATATCATTTGCATATGATTATAGTTGTTTTTCAAAAAATCAATTCAAACCACCACTCCTTCTAACATCTCCCAAACCAACTGCACAATTTCACTAAATCCAATACACTAATATTCTCAATACCTATTTTATTTGTGAAGCCTGAATTTTGTGTAAAATATTTTTATAGCTACTCTAGCATGATGCAAAACAAATTAGTTCAATGTTGTTACCCCTTCTACCAGTCTCCAAATAAAATTTCTTAGCATCACAAAATTTTCTATTTCATCTAGAGCATCGTATCTTTTTTTCATAATTTGGAAAACACGTGAGAGCACTGCGACCTTCTCGGCCTATTGCGCGTTTATTGCCCCTTTAGCCTACCATAACTCAACAGCTTTGGCTAATCAATTTATCTTTAAAGGAGTCATGTTGGCTAGTTTCTCGGTAGAAAGGAAACTTTTTCCAATAAGATTGTGTCTTTTCCTAGCTACTGCTTCACAGTGACATAGGATGTGTACTGTCGTTTCTGAGTCTTCTAGACAGAGGCGGCAGATGTCGGTTTCAGCTAAGCCCATATTTTTGAGGTGGGGACTTACTCCACTGTGCCCCGTCATTAGGCCGATTAGAGTACTAATATCATTCTTGCTAAATTTTAGAATACCCTCCACTTTGTTTTTTTTTTGTGGTAGGATTAGTTTTTTTGAGATTGATAAGCCTGGAAGTCTACTCTAGTAGATTTTATGTTCTTCTTCAACCTACTTTCTATGTATAGGGTTGTAGTGCCCTTTTGGTTTTCTGCAGAATGACTCTCGACCAATAAAATCTGTTTCTGCGCCGTTTTTTGCAAGGCGATCAGCCTCTTCATTTGTTTCAATTCCCATATGTCCTGCTAATCACATTAAGGTTACATCATTCCTTTCTCCCAGGATGATTACGTTGTGAAGGCAGTCTCAAACTATCCTCGATCCGTGTTTATTGGATGCTAGGGCTTTGAGAATCGCCTGACTATCCGATAGATATAAATATATTTGTTGCGAAGAGCTCTCCTTATATTCTCTTTGATGCATAGCTCCATTGCAATTAGTTCAGCTTGGAAGATTGTGGCTTCTTTGCCGAGAGGTTTTGATGTCGAGAAGTTAGGACCTTTGACTCCGACTCCTGCTCCGTCGGAGGAGCGCGAGCCATCTGTATACCAGATGGTTGATTCCTCTTCCATTTCAGGTAGCATGGATTGCCAGTCCTTGCGTTCTCTGATTATAATTTTAAATGGGGTTTCAAAGTTGACTTTGGTCGGCATAGCGTCCGATCATGTAGAGGTTAGAACCTCTATTTATGGGCCTTTTAGGATTTTGAGATGACCTCTAAAATCTTCTGATTTGTAATTTTTTTCTTTAATAGCCTCCTTTTTTATTTGGAGGTGTATCGGAGCTTAGGAACATCTCCATTGCTGTCGTAGGACAGGTTTTCATTTCTCCTGTGATACCAAAACAAGCTAGCCTTTGGATTTTGTAGCGTAAGCTGAGCTTTTAGTTGTAAAATTTTAGTCCACCATATCGTTGATCCGTATGTGACTATTGGAAGAATAATTGTTGTAATTGTTCTGTAACACCAGTAAATCATTTTGGGCTTCAAACCCCATTTTCTGCCAAATAAGCTTTTCCAGGCCCAAAATGCCTTTAGTGCTTTGACATGAGTCCATTCAAAATGTTTGTTCCAGTTGAGTTTGATATCCAGTATGACACCTAAATATTTTATCTGGAAAGGGTACTAGTATTCCATTTATTGAAGGAAGTGTGATGTGAATTTTCCTTCTATTTGTAAATCGTACTATCTCAGTCTTACTTGGGTTGATGTTCAAGTTCTTAGACTGAGACCAGTTCACTATCATCTCTAACGATATCTGATTGTATCCTTTCTGATATTATTAAATCATATTTTCCTCTAATGATAATGACGAGGTCATAGGCATATTCTATTACCTCGTATCTTTATTCTGTTAGACGGTTCAGGAGCTCATCTAATACAATTGAACAAAGAAGTGGAGATAGTACCCCACCTTGGGGACAGCTTCTATAGGTCTATGCAGTCAATGTGCTATCACCTAGATCCGTGGTTGTCATTCGGCTCTTTAGCATGTCGTATATCCATTATATCGTGGCCATTAAGGTTTATGGTATTGTTAAATGCTAGGAATGCGCAAGAGCATATAGTCATTTGCCGTTTTGATTCGACAGTCCTTCATGGATTGAATGACTGACTCCGTTGATTTGCCTTTTTGGTAGGCATGTTGATTATTATTAAGACAGACCTTGTCAGGCTCTGCTTTTATGTCAATGCTCACTAACTTCTGCATCGATTTGACGAAGAAAGAGGTAAGGCTTATAGAGCGATATGACTTAGGCTGATCAATGGGACGATTCCCTGCCTTCAGTACAAATACCACCCTCGCTTTCCTCCAGATTTTTGGGATGTATCCCCATACAAAGCTGGTCTTAAAGATCCTTACCATTATTGGCATTAGGATCTCTAACCCCTTCTGTAGTAATGCGTGGAATATTTTACCTACTCCGGCTGATTTGTAGGGCTTGATGGTGTTGATCGCCCATCTGATCTTTTCCGGAGTTAAGGCTTTTCCAGCAGTGCTTTTGCTGAACGGAGTTTGACGATACGTATACAATGAAAATTTAGGAGCAGAGGAAACTTCTAAATTTTCATTGTTGTTAATTATCTTGCAGCCTGGGAAATGTGTTGCCAATAACACTTCAAGAGTTTCTATGCTGCTTTTAGTTGAGGACTCAACCGGTCTCTAGTCCAATATCTGTCGGAGTGTCTTTTGATAACACCTTTTGTCGTGAGACCCTTGGGAGATCATCTATTTCTTCACAAAATCTTCCCCAAGACTCCTTTTCTTAACTTTTTTAGAAGTTTGTTATATTCACTAAGTGACTTTCTGCATTTGTCCCAATTTCCAAAGGATTTTGCTCTATGAAAAATTTTCTAGTTTGTTTCCACCAAGGTGTTTGCTTGGCCCTTTTTTGTCTAGAACATGACAACTTTGTTCGTAAGCATTAATAATATTGTTTACGAGTTTGTTCGTGTTTTGTCAATGCGGTCTGGACTCCTTATTGTTTCCTCTTCAATACCTAGTTCGTAGTCTAGGACTAACTGGTATAGATTCCAGTTAGATTTAGCGTTTTTGTATTGTCTTATGTCAAATGAAGTCTTAATTTCAAAAAAAATATGCCTATGATCGAGAGTATCGTATAATTGGGCTGTCAAGTTTCTGAACTTAATGTTATTTTATTTAGACTTTTGTTTTAGAATTAACATAAACATCAACTATTTACATTTCCTTAACATTCTTCAATACATATATTATCTCAAATAACTTCCCTTATCACAGGTCTGCCCCATTCAATTACGAGTATCATGATCCCATTCATTATAATTTATGGTTTTGATTTCAACAAAATAAAAACATTGTGTTCAAAGAGTCATTAAACTAAGCAGATTATGCATCATACTGTTACATGCAGATCTGGCAACCCCGGAACTCGATCTCTCTCGAAAGACAAGAATTATGTAGAACAGTATACTCCACTATGAAGAAAGCTACAATTAAGGATCTAGATCTTTCCAATATAACACATACACACCGAAGGAAGCTTCGAGAACTGTTCACACATAGTTCACACATACACACTGAAGGAAGCTTCGAGAACTGTCATAATATGTATAAAAGCGAGAAAGCTTTCAGCGAGCAGTTCAGTTATTCAGCGACTTTTATTTATGGAAGAGCGAACCAGTGAAAGTGATAGAAAAGTACGCGGCGGTAGTGCCATATAGTGTGAAATAAGTTAAAGTGCGAATAAATAAATTATCACTTATTCTTAAACGAATTGTGTTCTTACTTGAAATCCCAGCGAACCCCTAGCTCGCAACAATACATAATGTATTACTAACTAAATTCTCAAAAAAAATTTATTATTGCGATTCTTGCAGAGAACCGCTAGTGCAATAAAATTTCTTAAAGATTCTATGATTCGAGAAAAATATTTATGTACAAATTTTTACGTGTCAAAACAACACGAAAAGAAGTATGCATTACAGTTGTTAAAATATTATAATTATAGGATATAATCTTTTATAATTGTAGTGTCTGTCTGTTATGTGCTTATAAATGGCTATAACTTAGTTTTTTGCTTTATTTGGACAACTAAGCAGAAACAGACGTTTTTAAAAATTTTCTCTGTCTGTCTGTCTGTCTTTCCGGCTTTCACGTAAAAACGGATGAACCGATTGTAATGAAACTTTCACAGATTATTAGATCTACCTTGGGGAGTAATCTGCTTTAGGTTTTATTTTACTTCCCTCACTCCTTCTATCCCCTCCCATACAAAGTGACTCATTTTCAAAAATTTATAATAATCCGATTTTCATGGAAACTATAAAAGCTATTAATTTGAAATTTGAAATATATTATTTTCATTATAAATGCAATCTTCAAGTATATAAATAATTTGAATGCCCTTACTCCCTCCACCACCTCCCCTACAAACTAAACTTTTTCATGAAATACTATACTCCAATTTTCTCGGTACGTATAACTTTTAACAAGATGAGATTTTGTATTGAATCTTTAATTAACATTGTTATTAATATCAAGAAAAAAGTAAGTAATGAGCTTTACTATTTCTAAACTCTCCCATACAATCTGACACAAGTCCACGACTTTGCGAAAATTCGATTTTCTTTAAAAGAATGAATGTTACTGTTCTGAAATTTAAAATACATCAATTGAATGATAATTGTAGTTGCTGATCTAAGAATAACTTAATACTCTCCACTCCTTCCACCACCTCCTATACAAACAGCACTTTTTAATGAAATATTCTAAACCTATTTTCTCAGTATGTATAGCTTCGATCGAGCTAAAATTTTGTACTACATCTTTAATTAGAATTGTTATTATTATCGCGTAATTTAAAAATTTTAATTTTTACAATTAACCGATTAGCTTAACTCTTTCTACCCCCTCCCATACAATGTGGCACACTTCCACGACTTTGTAAAAACTTTATTTTCTTGAAAAGTGTGAATCTAACTGATCTAAAATTTGAAACATATAAATTGCATGATGATTATAGTAGTTTCTACAAAAATTAGCAAAAACCCTCCACTCCTTCTACCACCTCCCATACAAACTGCACTTTTTCATGAAATACTCTAAGCCAATTTTCTCAGTACGTATAACTTTGATCGAGCTAAAATTTTGTACTAAATCCCTAATTAGCATTATTACTATTATCGGGAAAAATTAACCGATTAACTCCACTTCTTCTACCCACTCCTTTACAATGTGACACAATTCCACGACTTTGCGAAAACTCGATTTTCTTGAAAAGTGTGAATCTAACTGATCTGAAATTTGTAAGATATCAATTGCATGGTGATTAAAGTTGTTTCTAGAAAAACTACCAGAAACCCCCCCCACTCCATCTATCACCTCCCATACAAATTGCACAATTTCACTGAATCCAATGCACTAGGTTTCGAAAGTTACCTATTAAATTTTTCAAGCTTAACTTTGGTGCAAAATATTTTTATAGCTACTCTAGCATGATGTGAAATAAATTAATTTAGTACTGTCATTCCTTCTATCACTCCCCACACAAAAATTCTTAAGATTACAAAAATTTCGATTTCATCGGTAGTATCATATAATTGGGCTTTACGCACAATCGAAGTCCTGTTATATATTTAAGTTTAATGTCATTTTATTTGGGCTTTTTTTAATTAATACAAGCTACAACTATTCACATGTCCTTAACGCTCTTCAACACGTATACATATGATCTCGAATCACGGATTTGATTTGATCACGTGCCTGTCCCATACAAATGCGAGTATCATGGTCTCATTCTTAATAATTTATGGTTCTGATTCCAACAAAATACAAAACATTGTGTTCAAAAAGCCATCAAACTAAGCAGATTATTTATCCGATATAATGTACTACTAACTACATTCTCAAAAAATGTTATTATTGCGATTCTTACGCGGACAAAGTCGCGGGCGATCGCTAGTATATCATAAAAACATAACAGGAGTGCGATACTCTAGATGAAAGCGTAATTTTTGTATCTTAAGAAATTTTGTAGGGGAAGTGGTAGAGAGGGGTGACGACATTGAACTAATTTTTTCACATTACGCTAAGGTTGCTATCAAAATGTTTTATGCAAAATTTATGATTTAAAAATTTAATAGGTACTGAGAAAATTAGTGTATTGGATGTAGTGAAGTAGAGCAGTTTGTATGGGAGGTGATAGAAGGAGGGGCGAGTTTTTAATGACTTTTCAGAAACAACTATAAACATCATGCTTTTAAAATGTTTTAAATTGCAGATGAGTAGCATTCATACTTTTCAGGAAAATCGACTTTTTATAAAGTTGTGAAATTGTGTCATTTTGTATGGGAGGGGGTAGAAGGGGTAAAGCTAATCGTCTAAAATTTTTTGGTCTTATTAATAATTATAAATAAATAGTTAATGCACAATTTCAGCTCAATCAATTTTATACGCACTGAGTAAATTGGTTTAAAGCATTTCATGAAAAAGTGCAGTTTGTATGAGAGGTGGTGGAAGGAGAAGGAGGACACATGTAATTTTCATACAGTAGAATGAAATCATTATACAAGTGTTATATTCCAAATTTCATATCAATAGCATTTATACTTTTCGAGAAAAGCCGTTTATTGATAAATTGGGTAATTGTGTCATTTTGTATGGG
The DNA here is from genome assembly GCA_963669355.1 of Chorisops tibialis. NCBI lineage: Eukaryota > Metazoa > Arthropoda > Insecta > Diptera > Stratiomyidae > Chorisops > Chorisops tibialis. Next base: position 159,429,353 of record OY770263.1, on the reverse strand, counting down.
AGAGGGTAGAAGGGGTAAGGCTATTCATCTAATTTTTTTTGTTCTTATTAGTAATTATAAATAAATAGTTACAACACAATTTCAGCTCAATCAATTGTATACGCACTGAGTAAATTGGTTTAAAGCATTTCATGAAAAAGTGCAATTTGTATGGGAGGTGGTGGAAGGAGAAGGAAGACACATGTAATTTTTATACAGTAGAATGAAATCATTATACAAGTGTTATATTCCAAATTTCATATCAATAGCATTTATACTTTTTGAGAAAAACCGTTTATTGATAAATTGCGTAATTGTGTCATTTTGTATGGGAGGGGCTAGAAGGGGTGGAGCGATTTGGCTCGTTCACGAACTTGACCTTACTTTTTTGTTAAAAACGACGTATACAAAATTTGAACTTTCTAGCTCAACGCGTTCTCAAGCTAGAGAGGACACGGACGGACAGACAGACAGACGGACAGACGGACAGACGGACAGACGGACAGACGGACGGACGGACGGACGGACATCCGGTTTTGAGATTTTTGAGTGATTATATGAACTTCTGTATCATTTATTTTTTTCTCCGAGCCTTATTTCTTGGCGTTACAAACTTTGTGGCAAACTTATAATACTCTTAGATTTCATCTAGAGTATAAAAATAACGATTTTTTTTAATGCTAACTTTAGTGTAATATAATGTTGCAAGTAATTGTGAAATATGAGAAGCGTCTTAGCAGCAGTGTAGTGGCATTGAAAACCAAATTCGGATGTATACTGCGAGAACCAAGAACAGCAACAACGAACATCAATGAAACCAGCTCGTTCATGACAGTTTCCGGGCTGCGCAATATGACTATTAAATGTCTCTAACAACAACAACACTGTGTTAATAAAAGAACACGTGCACTCTAGATCGCGCGATCATAGAATGTTCAAGACCTTGAAACATTCAACTAAGCGAGTCGCTATGAACGGCGACGATGCAAACTCGCTAGGTGACGGTTGTGGTGAGTTTGCGGTTATTTTAATTTAAAAAGTGACATAGTTTTATTTTACTTGAAATCCAGCGTCCCCTTGCGCACTTTAATATCTTAGATACTAATCGTAGCTAGGGTATAGCCTAGTAGGTAGTGAGTTGGTCGAAGGTCGTGAGTTCAAATCCCGGCCGGCGCAACATATAACTCCGGCGCATTGCCTGCTTGGGTATACCTTGGTCACCTCAATCTAAGAAAATGAAAAATTCGCAGAAAGAGTGTTGCGGGAAGGGCTAACAACCCTTCCACAATAAGTAATGAAAAATGTTAAGGAACCTGAATATCAGGAGGCCAAGGGCCGATTTGGGCTGTAGCGCCATTATAGAAGAAGTAGATACTAATCGCATTCATTAGTTCATTGAATCCTTGCAGCTCGTTCGAGATCTGCAGAATCTTCTAGAATACGATGCAGACATGAACTATTTTATTACTGGATTTGTTGAACACGTCGACGGTGAAAGAGTTGCATTGGGATGAGTTTATTATGTGACACATCGACCAGTTTATAGATATAACAAGCAAATAATTACAGTCAGAATTGTGTTTAATGATTCTACGACTATCGAAAATCATATATCGTTAAAAGACTGTTTACTACCGGGTCCCAAACACATTGCCAGATATAGTAAACAATTTATTTCGAAACAAAGGAATTCGATCAACGGCAGTTATCCAAAAAGCTTTCTTGCAAATCTTACAGGCAGAAAAGAAACGTGACTGTCACCGTTTTATTTGGTACAGAGGTTCATTAAACTGCCTTGATGAACTTCCACCGCAACAGATTTATAAGATGACAGGAATTATTTTCAAAGTTTCCTGCAGCCCATATCTATGGGGAATGCTTAGAAATTTGTGCTGAACATCCTGCTACATGCGACGTCTTTGTAAATTATTTAGCATTGAAAAATTAGAACATGAATTGAAAGAAAAGATTTCCGGATTCTACACTGTTACGTTTCGGTCTCTGCTAAGACCTTTATCTTTCAATTCAAAATGCATTGTGAAAACATTCACCAAACAATTAGAACATGCTTTACAAATATAACAAGAAGTTGTGCATATGATGATCAATGTATATTAGAAAGTGAATCAGTAACAACAGTCATTTAAGAGAAATATTTTCCAAACATAAATCTCTACCACATATTCAGAAGGTGTTTAGAGTTATTTGGTTCAGCGGGATGCAGTCCAGTCGGATTAAATCAAAACAAGACTGTTAGGCGAAATGTTGCGATATCGATATTTTTTAACCTCATTGTTTTTTTTTTGCGTAGATTGTGTTAAAAATATTCCGGGCAATACAGGAGTGAGGAAAAAATGGCAAAACTCAAACAAAATTTTCGTCGGCGGTCTTAGAGGCAAAATATTTTTTCGAATAAATTATTTCTTAATGGCTTTTTCAAAAAGAGAAGGTCTAAATCAAATCACCAACTAACCGCGATTTGTATTGTATTGTATTGTGGCAAAACATCTGCGGGCTTTGATGTACAATTTGACCCACCCTGAGCCGAGATATCAATCTTTTACTTCTAGATTTTAAGATCTCATGTAGCTGCAACTTAGAGGATGTAATTGCAAGATGGAAAAGAGGGTTGATTACATAAATGCAAGAGCTAGAGTGTAGCCTAGTGGGTAGCGTGTTGGTTTACAAAGCGAAGGTCGTGAGTTCAAATCGCGGTCGACCCATAATTCCAGCACACTGCCTGCTTGGGTATACCTTGGTCACCTCAATCTACGAAAATGAAAAATTTGAAGATAGAGGGTCGTGCGATGTAGACATAAAAACAAATCGCGCTCTTTTGTTAAAGGACTAAAATTCCGAATTCTTCACTAATTCAACTCGTTCTTTGCTACTGACGTCTGCAATTGTTAAGTTAGTCTTGTGTACTATCTCATTATACTCTTCTAGTTTATTCTGTATTAACTCACTATTTTGCATGCATGAATTGTAGAACAAATTGTATTTTGGACCAATTTTTCTACAGTAGAATCTTTTCAGACACCCAGTTTTGCAGCCAAAATGCATTTTTGTACTCTAGATAAGATCTGATAGTTTTGTAAGTTTGCCACAAAGTTCGTAGCGCTAAGAAATAAGGATCGTAGAAAAAAATACACGATACAGAAGTTCATATTATCACTCAAAAATTTCAAAACCGGATGTCCGATCATCCGTCTGTCTGTCCGTATACTCTCTATCTCGAGAACAAGTTGAGCCAGAAAGTTCAAATTTCGTACTCGTCACTTTTCACAAAAAAGTAAGGTCAAGTTCGTGATAATGATATAATTTCGAAATTGGAAAATAAACCAATTTTCGCGAAAAATATAAAAGCTATTAATTTGAAATTTGTAATTTTTATTGTATATTTAAGAGGGTTTCAATCGATCGTATAAAAATTATTAGAATTCCTCAACTTCTTCCTCTACCTTTAAAAGCAATCGTAGTCCCGTTATGATTTTATGTTGCAATTCTATTCCCTATGTTCTAAGTTGTAACTACATGGCAAATTTGACAGCCTAAAAAGTAATTTTTATGATTGAAAATAACATAATCATAAAAAAATATCTGGAAGAAAAAGATCAATAATTAGGCTCAGAATGTCTTACATTGAACTTCAAACCCCGCAAATTCTTCGCCAGTATGTCTACAATACAACTGTGGAGGTCATTCTCAGATTTGAGTTATACCTTATGTTTTTGAATTGATAATTAAGATATTTTGCAATCATCAGATGAAATTTCTAGAAAACTGACTAAATATGGGCTGAATTTTAAATCATTTGCTTGAAGTGCGTTTATTAGAATGCAATGCAATAGGTTTTGGTAGAATATCTTTCTTACTCTTTGTGAAATTTTCATTTCTTTCTAAAAACACAAATTCTTTCAAAATTGTCAAAAATGTCTTAAAAAACCGGCAAGATCTCAGGGTTAGACAAACCAAATTTAACTATGTACCACCCAAATGAAAGGTCTGAATATCGGAAATCGAACATCATTAGTTCTTCAATTTAGTTTAGTGGAACTCCAAAAATAAAAAAAAAAACATAACAGGAGTACGATTGGGCATAAAGCCCAATCGTGCGATACTCTAGATGAAAGAGAAATTTTTGTATCTTAAGAAATTTTGTAGGGGAAGTGGTAGAGGGGGTGACGACATTGAACTAATTTTTTCACATGGCGGTAAGGTTGCTATCAAAATGTTTTATACAAAATTTAGGATTTAAAAATTTAATAGGTACTGAGAAAATTAGTGTATTGGATGTAGTGAAGTAGTGCAGTTTGTATGGGAGGTGATAGAAGGAGGGGCGAGATTTTAATGACTTTTCAGAAATAACTATAAATATCATGCTTTTGACATATCTTAAATTGCAGATCAGTAGTATTCATACTTTTCATGAAAATCGACTTTTTATAAAGTTTTGAAATTGTGTCATTTTGTATGGGAGGGGGTAGAAGGGGTAAAGCTAATCGCCTAATTTTTTTTTGGTTTTACTAATAATTCTAAATAAATATTTAGTGCATAATTTCAGCTCGGTCAATTTTATACGCACTGAGTAAATTGGCTTAGAGCATTTCATGAAAAAGTGCTGTTTGTATGGGAGGTGGTGGAAGGAAGAGGAGGACTCAAATAATTTTTGTACAGTAGATTTAGATCATCAGGGGTAAAGCTAATCGCCTAATTTTTTTTTGGTTTTACTAATAATTCTAAATAAATATTTAGTGCATAATTTCAGCTCGGTCAATTTTATACGCACTGAGTAAATTGGCTTAGAGCATTTCATGAAAAAGTGCTGTTTGTATGGGAGGTGGTGGAAGGAAGAGGAGGACTCAAATAATTTTTGTACAGTAGATTTAGATCATCATAAAAGTAATATATTCCAAATTTCAGATCAATAGCATTTATATTTTTCGAGCAAATCTGTTTATTGTGAAATTACGAAATTGTGTCATTTTGTATGGGAGGGGGTAGAAGGGGTACAGCTAATCGTCTCATTTTTTTTGGTCTTAACAATAATTTTAAATAAATATTTTGTACACAATTTCAGCTTAATAACTATTATACGCACTGAGTAAATTGGTTTAGAGCATTTCATGAAAAAGTGCAGTTTGTATGGGAGGTGGTGGAAGGAGGGGGAAGACACAAATTATTTTTATAGAGTAGATTGGAATCATAATAAAAGTATTACATTCCAAATTTCAGATCAATGTCATTTGTACTTTTCAAGGAAATTCGTTTATTGTCAGATTGCGAAATTGTGTCATTTTGTATAGGAGGGGGTAGAAGGGATGGAGCGATTTGGCTCGTTCACGAACTTGACCTTACTTTTTTGTTAAAAACGACGTATACAAAATTTGAACTTTCTAGCTCAACGCGTTCTCAAGCTAGAGAGGACACGGACGGACAGACAGACGGACAGACGGACGGACGGACGGACATCCGGTTTTGAGATTTTTGAGTGATTATATGAACTTCTGTATCATTCATTTTTTTCTCCGTGCCTTATTTCTTGGCGTTACAAACTTTGTGGCAAACTTATAATACTCTCAGATTCCATCTAGAGTATAAACATAACAGAATTATGATTGGGAGTAAAGCCCAATCATATGATACTCTAGATGAAATACTTACTTACCTTTTGTTTGGGAGGTGGTAAAAGCAGAGTGAGGAGTTTTGTAATTTTCGTATATAGCACCGAACGTACTATACAAAATGTTTCGTGCTGAATTTAAAGTTTATTGCTTTCATAATTTTCGAGGAAATTGAACAATTTTTGTCTGAATTTATGGTATTTGTATGGGAGGTGGCAGAGAAAGTGAGAGATTTTGGATGATTTTGAAACTGCTTATCAACATTCTAATCACATTGCTTTGTTACAATTTTAATGTCCATAGCTCTCATATGTTCGAAGGAGAAAAACTTTTATTGAACTTATAATATAAAAATTTGTATGTATGATAGAAGGAGTGGGGTGAAGGCGATATTTTTATTAGCTTTTATTACAATTATTAAGGGACAAATTCTGGCAAGATTTCAAGTTTCTACTTCTTCTAGTTTCTATGAAAATCGGTTAAATGCATTTATCAAAATTCTGCATTTGTATAGGAGGGGGTAGAAGGAATGTACGAATCAAAACCAAATTTTTTGATATCAATCATATTTAAAATAGTATACTTTTCTCAAATTTTAAAGTTGATAGCTTTAATGGTTTTGAAGAACACTAATTTAATTGAAATTCCTAAATTTCGTAAAATTTGTATGGGAGGGGGTAGAAGGAGTGAGGTAAAGTTGATAGTTTTTCCAAAATTAGTTGCAATTAAAATAAAATTAATTATAACAAAAATTGTTTCATTTGGCTTTGCTAGTTGCAATGCAAACCGAATAAATGCATTTTTGAAAATTGTGCATTTGTATGGGAGGTGGTAGAAGGAGTAAGGAGATCGGATCAATATTTCTTGAGATTGATGATATATATATCATTATACTATGACCTAATTTTTAAGTCAATAGCTGAAATAGTTTCGGAGAAAAATCATTTTCTTTAAATTTCGAAATTTCATGAAATTTGTATGGGAGGGGTTAGAAGGAGTGGGGGGATGTGGCCCGTTCCCGAGCTTAAAGTTAATTTTTTGCTAAAAATGACATAAAACAAATTTCAGCACAATAGGTCAAAGCTATCGAGAGTTATGTTGTAGACAGACGGACAGACGGACAGACAGGTGGACAGACAGGCGGACAGACAACAACTCATTGTCCGGAATATTTTTATAGTATTCTATGCAAAATAAAAATATGAAAACAGTGAGGTTAAAAAACCATCGAGATCGGAAAATTTCGCTCCAAAATTCTAATTCAACTGGACTATCAATTCATATCCAGATTCTACGGCTCACTGGTTAAATTTAATAAAATTTGAAATATTGTTTCAGATATAATAGAAATTCAATGTTGACTGGGACGAACATTTACCACTCGAGTACCGAAAAATTTATAATGACTTCCGTAAAGCTCTAGCACATTTAAAGGATATTAACATACCACGGTGTATTGTCGTGAACGGTGAAATCCAGCACATATTATGACAAGAGGCGTTTCCAGCAAAATCTTAGTTAACTTCAAGAAATAGATTAATGGCTCAAAATGGCTTTATAATGATAACTATAAGTGGCCAACGGAATCGTAAAATCATTTCGAAACCCGTGGCCCAGAAGATATGCCTATTCAACAAGCTGCACACCTTTGTTCGCTCGACAGTTATAGCTGCTGGAGAAAACTTTTCGCGTTGCAACTTATGCATTGCGATTTATTCAGTCGGCATGCGGCTCAAAATTAGATTTTTATATTCTACCGGAGCTGAAGAATTATTAAATGCGTGGTACTGGATTAATGTTATACAACGCGAATATTATGAGGTTGAAATAAACGCACTATTACCAGGAAAACTTGTACTATTATCATGAAAATACTATCGCTAAGCCCCGCTCTTGACGAAAAAGGCGTTAGTTGGAAACTTGAAGTTCTCGGTGAAACTTTTGAGGTAATCTGGAGGAAGCTTTAATAGGCGCTGAGTAAATTGGCTTAGAGCATTTCATGAAAAAGTGCAGTTTGTATGGAATGAGTGGGAGAACAGAAATAGTTTCTATACAATAGATTGAAATCACCATATAAGTATTACTGTTCAAATTTCAGATCAATAGCATTTATACTTTTCGAGCAAATCCGTTAATTGTCAAATTGCGTAATTGTATCAAATCGTATGGGGGGAGGAGTAGAGGGGATGGAGCGATTTGGCCCGTTCACGAGCTTGACGTTATTTTTTTTTTATCAAAAACGACGTTCACTAGATCAACGCGTTCTCAAGCTAGAGAGTATACGGACGGACAAAAATCCGGTTTTGAGATTTTTTAGTGATTATATGAACTTATGTATCATTCATTGTTTTTCTCCGAACCTTATTTCTTAGCGTTACAAACTTTGTGGCAAACTTATAGTACTCTCGGATTTCATCTTGAGCATAAACATTAGTCAACTCTAGACCTCTAGCTTACACGTCTGACTTAGAGGTATTGATTTCGTCACATATGTATATGTATTTTAACTATGTAGATAGAATTGAATTTTGCCAGCACAATGTAAATTGAACCCACTTAACGCTCATCAGTTATCTGGCACACTCGTTTTAATTTTTCAAATTTCTTTTTGAAATAATGGAATAAAGAATATATTCAACAATGGCGCTCTGCAGATAGGAGCTCGTACAAAGTTTCCTATATGACGTTGAAATAGTTGATGGGGTTCTGGCTTATAGCAAAAATTTTCCTCGAGTATTATGGCAATTGCTATTGATAGAATCTACTTTCTCTAGACGTGATGGCGATGTTCAATTATATGAAATTAGATTTCTTAATGGCGTGAAGACTAGAAGAGCAGTACACCTTTTCTATCCTTTAGAACTGAACCAACGATCTTCACGTCGATGCGCGGTGGATGTTGAAAATTAGTTTGAAATTCAGCAATCCAAACCAGACTGCCTTTCCGTACGCATCGTTCAAGAAACCATATGATAAATAAAGTGTAATTCTTTTTAATTTAAGAACCGGGTCTTTTATTTTCGATATTTATTATTTTAGCAGAACTCGTTATACATTTCTTGAATGTACAAAAGATGCTATTTATTCTTAAGGCCCATAATGTCACTGTGGAGTTTCCAGAATGTATTTCCAAAGGCCTACAAAAACAAAGTAGTGGATTATTCATTATCTCGATACAGGAGGAGTCTTGAATAGACACCAATATTTTTTTTTTGTATAATAATTGAACTTTAGAGCTCTCGGTTCAACGAAATTACGCTCCTTTTAAAATTGAATTTCTATCAAAAAATATTAATTCAATGAAGAGATTTGAATCGATCACCAAAAACTACTTCCATAGATTTCAATGTTGTAAGTATCCGTCCAATCTGAGTAATTCAGTATTCTGTGCTGATATCCCCTATTCGCCAGATATTAAAATATCATTTCGAGATAAACGCCTTAAAATTTTTGGTTTTTGTCTGAATGCGGCATTCTGGATGCCCTTCGATAGATTGTTTCTCTTCGAACAATAATTCAGCTGTCTGCCAAATAAACTGCCAACAAGTCGGGCGAAACTTTATTATTCTTGGGACAAGTTGCGGATGAGTGGAAAGTCAATATGCAGGTTAGAGTGGTTAGGGAAGGCTGTGTGAAAGGGAGTTCTTGGGCAGGACTGTTAACAATATTTCATTCGTTTTTGTAAGTTTGGGTTTTTATGAGGGGAGGAGTAGGGGTAATAGTAAGGGTGGGTGGATGTTAATAGCTTTTTAATTAATTGCTTGAATCACGTCCAATATTCTCTGTATAGAATGTGTTTCATAGACGAAGTTGCATAGAATTTTCATAAAATTCGGTGTATTTTACATTCATGAAACAGAACATTTGTATGGGAGGGGGTAGAGAATATAGGAGAATCGTAAAATTTGATACGCAGTCTTATTTCGCGTCTCTTGTAAGGTGCTTGTATAGAATTTGAAGTTCGTAGCTTTTAGTTTGTTAGGTTAGGTTAGGTTAGAGTGGCGGCCTTAGCCCACATAGACCCTTTGGGAAAATAGGGAAAACCTAATGGTTCGCTGGTATTGCGAGTTCCTTGTTGAGCTCAAAGGATTTCGCTGCTGCCGCAAAGTTCAGATCGTTTCGCATACTACAGCTCGACACCTGTTTGAGATCGGCGAAGAACGGAGAGCCGAGGGTTGTAAGCCTTCTTCTAGCAAGGGCCGGACACTTACATAACACGTGCTCCATTGTCTCTCTTACTCCCGGCTGGTTGCAATTCCTGCAGCGATCATGGGTTACCAAACCCATCCTATAGGCCTGTGCTCCTATAAGACAATGGCCAGTGATGATGCCAACCATTGTCGCACATTGCTTCCTGGGTAGTGATAACAAGAGTTTTGTTTTCTTTGCATCATACCTGTTCCACATTGATTTTGTGGTTCTACAAGTTGTGGTCGTATGCCATCTAGCTTCGGCTAGATTCGTGAACTGTGTGTCCAAATATCATTTGATGATCATTATAAGCGGTGGTACGTTTTCTGCGAGTTCGTGATCAAGATTTGCCCCTCTTTTCGCCAGGTCGTCCGCGGCCTCATTACCTGTTATGCCGCTGTGGCCTGGAACCCAGCAGAGTTCTAGCCTTCTGTTGACACATAGATTCTGTAACGCGCAATGACAGTTAAAGACTACCCTAGACTTTATAGTACAGGCTTCTAGTGCCTTTAGGGCAGCCTGACTATCTGTGTATATAATTATTCTTTCGTTACCATTTCGCGACGATCTGCTGGCGATCTCGGCTGCTCTCTGGATTGCCAGGATTTCCGCCAGAAAGATACTGCAGTCGTTTGGTAGCCTGAGAACTAAATCCGTTGTGAGGTCAGGTGTGTGCACTGCTGCGCCCACCCCTCCCTCCATTTTGGATCCATCCGTATAGATATTTATCGCTCCCCTAGGGTCTCCAGTTCTTGTTGACCAGTATTCCCTATCCGGTATACGTATCGAGAACTTCCTGTCGAAAACTGACTTCGCAATCATAGAGTCCGTGTTTCCCGCGGGTAGACTTATGTTACTGTGACCGTACGGTCGTGTACTAAGTTGCTTGTGCTCCTTGAGTCGTAGAGCACTCTTGGATGCCACGTTTAATGCGACCAAGTCTATTGGTGATAAAGACAGTAACACGTTCAGTGAATCGTAGGGCGTGGTCCTAAGAGCGCCAGTGATTCCCAGACATGCCTGCCTTTGTACTTTTTCCAATCTTTGCCTGTACGTCGTCTTATTTAGAGCGGGCCACCATATCATTATGCCATACAGGAGAATTGGCCTTACGATAGCCGTATATATCCAGTGCGTTATATTCGGGTCTAGTCCCCAGCTTCTTCCGAACATCCTTTTGCACGAGGAAAAAGCGATGCTAGCCTTTTTTGAACGCTCGTCAATGTTTAGTTTCCAGGTTAGCTTACTATCTAGGATCAGTCCCAGATACTTTGCGTGGCTGGTCAGAGTTAGTTCGGTGCTTCCTATTTTAGGTAGCCTAAACTCCGGAGTTTAAATTTTCCTCGTGAACAGAACTAGTTCCGTTTTTAGCGGGTTTACGTTTAGTCCGGCGCATTTCGCCCAGTCGTATAGTTTTCTGAGTGCTCCTTCCGTGAGCTCGGATAACGTGTTTGTGTACTTGCCTGATACCAGTATCACTACGTCGTCAGCGTAGGCCACCACGTTTACGCCTGAACTGCTTAGGACCTTAAGTATGTTATTGAGAGTCAGCACCCACAGGAGTGGAGATAGTACCCCTCTCTGTGGCGTTCCCCTACAGCTATGTTTGCGAGAACTAGCATTACCCCATTCCGACGCTATGGTTCGATTTTTAAGCATAGTCTTGATCCATGCGCTGATCGTTTTGTTTACTTGAGCAGAGCGGAGAGCTTCCCCAATGGCATCCGTTGTGACATTATTGAAGGCTCCCTCTATGTCTAGGAAAGTGCCTAGAATGTACTCTTTATGCTGCAGTGATTTTTCGATGTTTATCACCACCTCGTGGGTGGCAGTCTCCACGGATTTCCCTCTCATGTATACGTGTTGAGCTTGGGATAGATGTTCTGGGTTCATCCTATCTCTGATGTATACATCAAGGACCCTTTCTAGTGTTTTTAACAAGAAGGACGTAAGACTAATGGGTCGATAGTCCTTAGGGTTAACGTGATTGCCCTTACCTGCTTTCGGTATGAAAACAACCCGTGCTTCCCTCCATAGTTGGGGTACGTAGTTTAGTCTAAGGCATCCCTTAAAAATCGCCGCGAGCCATGGTGCAATCAGTCCTTCTACATTTTGTATCATGGCTGGTATTATCCCATCCGGTCCCGGCGACTTATACGGATCGAACGAGCCAATTGCCCACCTAAGTCTATGTGCTGAGAATAGCCCTGGAACATTCTCCAGGCGTTCATTGTTTACCTCTTGGCGGGTGGCGCCGGGGTCCTGGCAGCCTGGAAAGTGAGTGCTTAAGAGAGCCTCAAGCGTACCCTTGCTGTCATTTGTCCAGCTACCATCCGTGTCTTTTAGTAAGGCTGGCGAAGCTGGATTTTTGGATAGCAGCTTCCGAAGTCTAGAGGCTTCTGAGGCTTGCTCTATTCCGCTACAGAATTCTCTCCAGCCTATTCTTTTGGCTTTTCTCAGTTCCCTTTTGAAGACTTTTAGGGAGCTCTTATATTCAGTCCATGCTTCGGTCTGCCCTGTGCGCTTTGCGATGTTAAAAAGCGAATGAACTTTTTTACGAACTTCGCCCAGCTCCCTATTCCACCATGGTGGTTGGGATCTTTTTGGCGGATACTTTAAGGGGCACGCCTTTGCAAAGGCATGTTTCATAGTGTTTGTTAGAAAAGTGGTGGCGTCATCCAACTTTTGTGTATTCCAAATATAGTCCGGCTTCCTATTTCATAGTTTGCCTAAGACTATATTTGAGTATAGATTCCAGTCCGCTTTTGCCGGATTTCTATACGCTTTAACATCCTTATTTGGAATGCTGCCCACCTCAAATTCTATGTAGTTATGGTCGGAAAGTGATGGTTTGTCGAGGACTTTCCAATTTTCCAGCATACATTCATCCGAGTCCGTATGTAGTGTTATGTCGATAACGTTTTCGCTATTAGGGCCTTTATAGGTTGGCACCCTTCCGCGATTCCCGATTAGTAAGTTAGTTTTTAACAAGAAAGGTAGTAGAGACTCACCCCTTTCGTTGGTGTCCTTACTCCCCCATATTGTATGATGAGAGTTCGTGTCGGCGCCGATTACTAAGTTCAGCTTTGCCCGTGCTGCTTCCTTCGCCAGCATACGCAGTTCCTCTGTTGGAGATGGCATATCATGGGCCATGTAAGCTGATGCTAATAGCAGTGGCGGTTGTCGGCTTTTTCCCTCGATCAGTGCGACCGCTAGGTCAGCTGTGCTGTAATTAGCCTTTAGGAAAACATTAAAACATTTTCTGACCATAATGGCCGAACGCTTCTTACCTTCCTTTTGAGATACGAATAAGTTAAAGTTGTGTGACTTAAGGCCCTTGATCTCTCCGCTTCCGGATACCCACGGCTCTTGTATCAATGCCACATCATACTTCCCTTCTTCCAAGGTGAGCAGTAGCTCAGCCGAAGCCGAGATACTGTGATGCAAGTTTATTTGTATTACTCTTAGCATCTTGATTTTATTATCGTTTATTCTTGTGACACGGTGGGAGTAGCGTGTGGGTCTTCTGTCCCACTACTGCTCTCCTCATCCGTGTCTATCGATATATTTTCAGCCGCTGTAGTCAGATCTTTCATCACCAATTCTTTTTCCACTTCGTTGGCCTCGAGGGTGTTGATATTATTGTCCTTGGGGTTACGCTTTTTTAGGCGTATGAAGACGCTTCCAATGCCACAAGCGATTTTACCGAAGCGTGGGTATAAAATATCCTCGGCTTTTTTATTTATTTGGAGGATCAGTACTTGGCCGCCGCCAGCTGTATGCGGTTCGCAGACCTTTATGATCCTCCAGTTGGCCATAGGAATGTCGGGGTTCTGTTGTTGGAGCAGTTTCAGGGCGGTCGCTGCGGGCATCATTCTGGGCAGATGTACCTTAGCTTTTGGTATCGACGGTACACATGCTCTGTCAACTATCTCCAGCTTCGCTCCCTCCCACGTATTTACGAGGGTTCTTACGGTCTTCTTAGACCAGTCTAGTGTGAGTTGATCGTTGCACTTTACAATTTTGATCTCGTTGAACCACCCTGCTCCATCAAACGAGGGCATAGGTTTGTCCAGCTTGGTTTCCATGTCTTTCGTCTAGTAGTCTCGTCTCCACAATTTTCCACTTTTCCATGCTCATCCTTCCGAGTGGGTCACTGTGGTCGACAAGCGCTACCGTTAGATGCTTTTTCATGGCATCCGCCATTGAACTTTTCTTCGTCCCTGACGTTGATGCACTGGTCTCTGTATAGGGTGGCTGGGCTTAGTCTTCTTTGACAATGATCGAGGTTGGTTATCCTCTTCCGATCTTTGCCTTTTGTGCCTCTTTGTCTCCACCCGGTTGTGTACGCTTTCTTCGACCTTGTTGCAGAAGTTTGGGTTCCCGCTTTTAAGGCCTTTTTTACCCTCCAGTTCCGCTCTGCTCTTGGCTATGGTTACTTTGGCCCATGCGAGATCCTTCTGCTCTTTTTGAGTGAGTTCCACCTTGTTGCCGAGTTCCATTTCGTACCTGAGTGCGGCCTTGTACTGAGCGAGTAGCTTGCGATTCTCCCGCGACGGTTTGGACCTTGGTGTCTTACGCACCCTAGTATCCTCCCCCTCTTTGGGAGATCGCAGTAGCTGCTCCTCTTCTTCAATGGAGAGGGTCTTGTCACTATCCTGAACCGAACGAGGCTCGGAAGTGTCCAAAGTGAACTTAGTTGGTTTTGTGGGGTCAGTAGTAGAACCTCCAGTACAGCCTGCCCTCTTCGCTGTACCGGATGTGCTAGCAGTAGTCACACCGCCCGCACGACCTGCATCAATCATCGCGCGGATTGTTTGTTTGTGGCCGCTGGCGACACAGGAGGATTTGTCACCCCCCGTGCCCTCACCGGTAGTCGCAGCTAAGACTCCTACCGACACTTGGGTGGATATCCCCACCCGCGATTTTTTCCTTTCCTTGGACTCCATTTTGGGTTTCCCCACTCGGCTTTCTTTAAAGTCTGCCAGCACGCAAAAGACTTGGCTATCTAACACCTTTATCCTCCGTCTCCAAACATTTAAAGTTTGTGACGCATTGGGTATAGTGTAAAGTGCCCGAGAGAGTTCGCCTATCAACCTTGACCAGCAAATCTTGCAGGTTGGCGTTTCCAGGTGTCACCGCGGGTAGGAGCTCTGCTTGGCCACTTGGGGCAGTCCACAACATGATCAGGGTTGCTGCCCCGAACACTGTCGACTCCCCCTTCGACTACCTTTTAGTTTGTTGGTTATTAGTTGATTTAATGAAATTGGTCGAAATCATACTTTTGTATGGGAGGGGGTAGAAGCGCAAGCGCGATTTCAAAACTTTTAAAGCAACTTCATTTGAATTATTTTTATAAGTTTTTATGCCAAATTTGAAATTGATAGCTTTTAAGAGTTAGCTGATAATTGATTTCTTGAAAATGGTCGAAAAAATAATTTTGTATGGGAGGGGGTAAAGGAGGTAGGGGAATCGTAAAACTTATGATGCAATTTTCTTTTATTTTTGTTGTTAGATGCTCGTACGAAATTTCAAGTTCATAGCTTTTAATTTGTTGGTTATTAGTTGATTTAATGAAATTAGTCGAAATCATTCTTTTGTATGGGAGGGGGTAGAAGGGCAAGCGCAATTTTAAAACTTTTAACGCAATTTCATTTTAATTATTTTTTTAAGTTGTTATGCAAATTTCCAAATTGATAGCTTTTAATAGTTAGGTGATAATTGATTTCTTGAAAATGGTCGAAAAAATAATTTTGTATGGAAGGGGGTAGAAGTGTTAAAGGTTTTCGACCAGTTAATATTTCGTATATTTAGGAATTTTTTTTTTAAATGTATTTCGCAAATTTTCAAGTTTCTACCTTAAAATTTCACTCAAAAATTTTCAGTTTATGGGTTTTTTTCAATGCGCATGAAACACCTTGTGCACGTTAGACCGGGGGGGTCGGTTTATAATAAATATGCATCAAGTTATTATTATTTTTCTATGTATATTAAATATAGGTATTCACATGCAAAATTTTAACTTTGTATCTTTCACCAGAGCCCTAAAAAAATTACTCAAAATTTTCGACATTTTTGCTTATCACCTCCCTCCCTTTACACCTCCCAACTTAAATTTTTTACCAAAATTAACCATTAAGTAGTTCTACAATCTGACAAATTTTTGATTTGATATCTGTACTATACTTTGAGATATAAGGATTTGTAATTTTAAAAAAAGCGCCATTTTTGGAATTTTCCCCATTTCCCCCCACTACTATTATTTCGACATGTTATATTTTTTTTGTATTTGCCTAGTATAGCTTAATATACATTTTAAGTTTCAATTACATAGCTTAAGAGATAGTTAAGATATTAATTTTTAAGTGTTTTTCTTTGCACCCTCCCTTACAATAATTAACCATTCTCTAAGCTGATTCCGATGAAACTATATGCCACCTTGATGGTCTCTAAATATGATTTTTTTACGATAAGTAATTTCGAAGATATAATCATTTGAAAAAAAAATTCGGCCGACAATTGGTTCTTAGCCCCCCCTTTTCGCACCCCAATGGATAAAAAAATTAAATTATTTTTGAAAGTTGTCTCACAAACCCCTCTATATGTATGTTGAGTCTTAGCTTTGTAGCTGTTACCATCGTTGAGATATTTGAATTCGTATTTTTCGGCTTAAGCGCTCCCCCCGCCTCCCCCTGAACCCGTACACCCCCCAATGGGTATCCGCCTGAGATCTGCAACTATCTACAATCCCCCCAAAAATGAACTTTCTATCTTGAAGGGTTTGGGAGTTAATGTGCGCTGAGCGTATACGTCGGCGTACGGCGGACGGCGTACAGACAGACGGATTTTTTTTTGCATTTTTAGGCTAATTTAGTCATGAAACGCGAAAAAAAAAATTTCAGGGTAGCAAACTTTTTTTTTTCTTGTGTCGCACACAATACTTTATTATTATAATAATAAAGTAAAGTACAGGAAGCTATGGTTAAAAGTTTCAAATCTCTAATTTGATGCTAACAAACAATTTCTTCGAACATATCCAGTGTCAAATAATAAAATAATTTACAGAGTTAATCAAGTAGAACTTGGAGTTTGAAACCTATCGCTTTAATAAATTTTGGGTTTGCTTGTACAATATATATGTATGTATATATAAACAATTAAAATATTTGTGTAAAATATTCTCACTGAAGCTGATTTCAATACCTAATTAGCACCAGAACTTTGAAAAGTAAAAACAGTTTTGAAATAAATTGGTTGAAAATCTCAAAATCCAAAACTCGAAATGTTCTACTTCACTGCAAAATTTTTTTACTCATGTGGAAAACGAAATGTAAACATAATGTTGTGGCAACACTTTACAGATTCATTGGTAGTTATGCTGCGTTTTTCAGTTAACATGATCTATGGGGACATAAGAAGAAAACTATTCTCGTCCATGTGTTGCAATTCCTAGCAACGGCTTTGGGTTATGACCGAGACATTTTTACTGCTCCGGCTTCCCTTTCAATTAGGCACGGTTTTTTTTTTTTTTTACCATATTTCACATATATTGTAACAAAAAAGTACTGATAATTTGTAAATAAACCACAAAATATTTAATTAATTGTCAATATTTATTTTGTGGCCTTCAAATTAATCCCCATTAGATACAACACACTTATGCCAGCGTTTTTTCCAGTCTTCGAAACACTTTTCATAATCACTTTTTGGTATGGCCTTCAGTTCTTTCAGTGATTTTTGTTTTATGTCCTTTTTTTTCCTCCATTCCGATGATTGTTGACTGGTTTGCATGTCAAACTCATAGACCTCTGTGTTATCACCAGTTATGATGCGCTCGATGAATGTGGGCTTAGAATTTTCATGATCAGGCATGTCCAAGGAGACCTGTTCACGATAATTTTTTTGAAGAAAATTCAGCTTTATCGTAAGTATCCACCAAAATAGAACGAACGGACTCGTGAGGGATGTCGATCTCTGCTGGTATCTCCCTAATACTAGCATGACTATTTTTGAGCACCATTTTCTTCACTTTTTGAATGTTTTCGTCAATTGAAGGGGTCGAAGGTCATCTAAAACGAGGCATGTCTTCAACGATCTCTCAACCGTCCTTAAAGGCTCGTTGGCTTGTGGTTTTGCTATCACTGAATCACCGTAAGTGGAAAGCTATCTTTGAGATGGGCCACACCAGCCGGCGTCAAAGATTACTTTTTACTAGCTTTTTAGGGAAGCTACAATTGCCAACGGATTTGAGGGCAATGGTAGCAGGGTAATGGGGAGACTGCGAATTTAAGTATATCGAGTAATTTTAATGTTACTTTGTTGAGTAAAAAAATGCTACTAAGCTAAATAAATTGATTGGCACTTATATATAAAATAAAAAGTGCAATGCTTAAAATTAATGTGCATAGCTAAACATAATAATGCAATTTCTTTTTTAGAATGTAAGTTGAACGATCGAGCATAAGAAGTGATGACACATTCATAATTAGCGTTTATGCTCGGTCGTTCACCTACTTACAGGTAAACATTATGATTATTATATTTTTGCACGTTGGGTTGAATAATCGGAAATGGCTTACTTGAATATGATTATAATGTATGTTTGATCATTCACCCAACTTAATGTAAGTTATTTTACTTATTAATGCTGAGTTCGGGGTCCAAGCATACATACATTGTATGGCTTGATGCCCTCTGTTCAGCTTCTGAACAGTAAGCCTTTTCAAACATTCGCATTGTCTCTGCATACTAAATTTGGTTGGAAGCACAAAATTTGAGACAAATCATATTTTTATCAATTTTAAAAATCGCCGTGAACTACTGAGGTGTATCGATTCAAACCGCTGCTGTAAACAAACTGATTAACACACCGCCCTAATTTTTGGGATTATAATTAAGGACAGTCCTACCTGTTTACTAAAAGAATTGTTTGAAATATCATTTCGCAGATTAATTTTAATTACAAAACATAAAAGAATTATGATTGGGCGTAAAGCCCAATCATATGATACTCTAGATGAAATGAGAAAGAGTTTGTAGCGACCAAATTATCATAAAAAATATAATTTTAATTTAAAACCCAAAAACCGTAACCTTGAAATCAAAATTTAAACTAAAACCCAAAAATCGTAAATCAATATTTCAAAAACTATTTTTAGTACTGACCCTTTGCGGTAAACGATAACAAAAGCATTTGTAGGTAGGAACCAAAATACTATGTACAAAAATAATTAACATTGAAGTATATAATAACCTAGCTGTAAGTTTAATTTTATAAATACGGACAGAAGTGAAATAAACGATCATTCTATTAGTAACTATCAGTGAGTGAGTTTCTACTCCAGAACATTAACCAGCTATCCCCAACAACCAAGTTCCCATAGTGGTGACCCCTGTGAATTTTTAGTGGTTATTATTAGTGATTTTTTTTATTTTTAATTCGTTTTTTTTAATAATCAACAAACTTACGCATTGCCAAAATTACGGGTTACATATATACATATATATATTTTGTGGATTTGTGTAATCGGATTGCAGAACAACGAGCATCGTCATCATTCCATCACCGAATAATCGATCGATTGCAGAACAACGAGCATCGTCATCATTCCATCACCGAATAATCGATCGATTGCAGAACAACGAGCATCGTCATCATTCCATCACCGAATAATCGATCGATTGCAGAACAACGAGCATCTTCATCATTCCATCAAAGAATAATCGATCGATACGCACAGTAACGAGAATCATCATCATTTCTTCAAGGAATAATCGATCGACTCAACACACACAAAAAAGTTATCCGACACCGAATGAGCTATACCAGAAACACAAAAAACAAATATCAACATCATCCGCAATCAGCCGAAATCATCAAAAAAAAAAAAAAATAATAAAGGTATTTTTTTTTTAAAAAAAAAATTTTTTCATAAATTTTTCAACATTCCATTTCAAAATAAAATATAATATAATATTATACTTAGACAACTTATATTTATTTTGCTAAAATAAAAAATAATTATATACCTGAACTTTATGTATAAAATCTCTCGAAAAATTTTGAAAACAGTTACAATTCAAATCATTGTACAAAATTACTGTGAACAAATGCTTTTGATCAAAGTGCCGAAAAATTCATTTTCTCTGATCATAAACAACTTTACATAAGTTAGTGTATATAATCCAACACTTTGACAACATAAAAACCGAGTTTTCTTTTTATTTTTTTTTTTTTTCTCATAATTGTTGACGATTAAGGGTAAAACGCGATTATTTCCGACTCTTAAACCAGTGCCGTAAATAATTTAAATATCGTGTTCAGTTTTTCAATAACCTTGTTTAACAAATTATATAAATCTCATCGGATTAACGATCAAAATAATTGATTTCAAAAGTTTCAATAGCAATCCCATAGTGGGGCGATAATATAAATCATAGTGCAAAAATGGCTTCAAATAAAATATAATGAATTTAGTTAACATACATACTTAGATTTGTGCGAGTTCGTGTGAAACAGTTTTAACTACTTCGTAACGTACAGTGCAAAACAATTCTTACATGATTGTATGCACGTAATTTTTTCCATTTGAATTTTTTTTTGTGAAACAGATTTACCTACTTCGCAACTTACCGTGCGAAACAATTCTTACATGATTGTATGCAAAAAAAAAAATTTTTTCCATTTGAATTTTTGAATTTTTTCCATTTGGATCAGTATACCAGTAGATATATAAAAAAAAAAAAAATTTTCCTTCATCTCCTCTAGTTCAGTATCAACCTTCTAACTAGTTTCTATTGTGTTACCTACATCTCTGGATAAAAATTAAGAAGTATTATTACATCGTTATTCAATTTTATTCGTATCGTTTAAAAATGCCAGAAAACGATGATAGTGACGAAACTCTGAATGAGAAAAGTCCAGTCCAAATTCCGATAACAAACTTGGAAACTTGGACAACGCTTTATTTTCGGTAAAGCTTCCACCCTTTTGGTCAAATTCACCTGCAGTTTGGTTCATACAAACCGAGGCTCAATTTGCGATAGCTCAAATTCGGAAAGACAGTAGTAAATATAATTATGTCTTATCCGCGCTACCACAAGAGGTAATCGAAACAGTGCTAGACACTATACAACACCCACCTGACGAAGGATGCAAGTACGAAAATCTTAAAGCCGTACTCATTAATCGCCACTCACTAAGTGAAGAGAAAAGAATCGAGCAATTATTGGGAAATGTGGAGCTAGGGGATAGAAAACCTTCAGATTTTTATAGATTCTTAGCCAATATTGCTGGTTCAAGTGACGCGATTAATGACAAATTAATTCGTAAGCTCTGGATGCGAAGATTACCTCAATCAATCAATATCGCCTTGATTGCTCAAAAAGACAAGGATATTACAGATACTTTATCATTGGCCGATCAAATCTGGGACGCATTACCGAACTTTAACTCAGTTTCTGCTATCGAGCCTGGATCAGACATTTCAGCTCTTCGTAATGAAATTCGCGAGCTACGAGATCAAATCGCAAACCTAACTTTACAGAACAAGCAGAAAAATTTTAGCAAACCAAGATTCCGTAGCCGTTCTCGAAGCAGAGGGCGGATAACCTCACAACAACAACAAGGAATGTGCTGGTATCATACCAAATATGGTACAAATGCAACCAAATGTCAAAAACCTTGCGATTTTAAAGAGACAAATTCCCATTTATCATCTTCTTCAAAAAACTAAATATCGCTTCTGGCTCAGCGGCTGACAGAAGTTTACCTACAAAATCACGCCGCTTATACGTAACAGATCGCATCAACAACATAAATTTTCTTATTGATACTGGAGCAGACGTTTCGATTATCCCACATCAATCATTTAATTCGACAGCTAAAGCAAGTGATTTTTATCTTACTGCTGCTAACGGATCGCGAATTAAAGTTTATGGTCAGAAACTATTGAAACTTAATATCGGTTTACGTCGAGATTTTATTCATACCTTCTTAATTGCATCAATAAGCAAAGCTATAATCGGTTCAGATTTCCTTGAAAAATATAATATACTGGTAGATCTAAAAAATAAAAAACTCATTGATCCCACGACGAATTTAACTTCAAATATCAATGCAATCATAGTTGATACACCAACACCCCTAAATTTTAGTATCGATAATCAATACGGTGCGCTGTTAAAAATGTTTCCATCATTATTCCAACCTCCTAACTTCAATTCTCCTATAAAACATACAGTGCAACATCACATATTGACGGAAGGTCCTCTTCCATGTTCTCGCCCAAGAAGGCTTGATCTATTAAAGTACAAGACTGCAAGATTCGAATTCGAACACATGGTACAAATAGGGATTTGTCAACCGTCAGCATCTCCAGCTTCATCACCCTTACATATGGTCCCTAAAAAGGACAGTAAGGATTGGAGACCGTGTGGAGACTACCGACGACTTAATTCAATCACTGTTCCGGACAGATATCCGGTACCTCACATTCAAAATTTTTTCTATGTTTCTTAGCGGTTGCAGAATATTTTCTAAAATCGATTTAGTCAGAGCATACCACCACATACCCATAGCGCCAGAGGACATTCATAAAACTGCCATAACCACTCCATTTGGTCTTTTTGAATTCACTCGAATGCCTTTCGGTTTAAAAAATGCCGCACAGACTTTTCAAAGGTTCATGAACCAAGTAGTCAACGGCCTAGATTTCGTGTTCGTCTATATTGACGACATCCTTGTCGCAAGCAAAGATGAGACAGATCATAAAAAGCATTTGAAAATACTTTTTCAGAAGCTTACTGAATTTGGTTTGAACATCAACCCTTCTAAGTGCATATTTGGCACACCAGAATTAAATTTTCTTAGTCACACGATATCTGCCAAAGGTATTTTGCCAGTGAGCGAAAAAGTAGATGCCATAACTAATTTTCCAGCACCCTTAACAATTAAACATATTCAGCAATTTGTTGGGATGGTCAACTACTACAATCGTTTTATACCACATTTGGCAAAGCTTCTTACACCAATTCATAATCATGTTGCTCTCCTCCTAAAGCAGAAAGGTTCTAAAAAACATTTCACCTGGACACAAGAGTGCCAGGAGAGTTTTTGCCAAGTTAAATCTGCTCTAGCCAAGGCAACACTCCTACTACATCCGCAAGAAAATGCAAGTTACAGCATCACTACAGACGCTTCAAATACAGCTGTTGGAGCAGTTCTTCAACAGTTCCATTCGAAACAATGGCAACCTCTTGCATTCTTTTCAAAAAAATTATCTCCTGCCGAAGTGAAATACTCAGCATTTGATCGAGAACTTTTAGCGATATATCTTGCGATCAAACATTTCAGATATTTTGTGGAAGGTCGAAACTTTACAATTTTTACTGATCACAAACCATTGGTCAAGGCCATTCCATCAAAAACTGAACGATCTCCTCGTCAAACGCGACACTTAGATTATATATCGCAATTCACAACGGATATTAAACACATAAGTGGAAAATCAAATCATGTAGCTGACGCTTTATCACGAATCAGTAGTATAGATGATATAAATACGATTACATTCAACAACAATCTTGAAAACCTGTCAAAGATGCAACTAACGGATAATGAACTTAAGTCAATCTTGAATAATTCACAGAAACCCGAGTCCAAATGTACTCTGGAACTCTTGAATATTCCTTTCTACCAAGATAAGATTTGGTGTGAAACGAGCACAAAAAGATGCCGCCCATACGTCCCACCAGATTTACGAAAAAAAGTATTTGAATCAATCCACAATTTATCCCATCCAGGGATACGGGCTACTAGAAAGCAACTAACCTTAAAATATTTTTGGCCTTCCATGAACTCAGATTCAAATAGTTGGTCGAAGTCCTGTATCGGCTGTCAAAAAGCTAAAGTACATCGCCATACGCGAACAGAACTAGAACGCTTTGAGTTACCTTCTCAAAGATTTGAACACATCCATATGGACGTCATCGGACCACTACCACCATCTAACGGGCATTCATATATTCTGACCATCATAGATAGGTTCACGAGATGGCCAGAGGCATATCCCATGAAAGACATGTCCACTATTTCAATAGCAGAAGCTTTTATACAGCAGTATATTCCTCGATTTGGAGTACCATTAGAAATTACAATGGACCAGGGTAGCCAATTTCGATCAAAGCTATTTGCGGAATTAACAAAATTTTTAGGATCT
This sequence comes from Chorisops tibialis, assembly GCA_963669355.1. Taxonomy (NCBI): domain Eukaryota; kingdom Metazoa; phylum Arthropoda; class Insecta; order Diptera; family Stratiomyidae; genus Chorisops; species Chorisops tibialis. The sequence goes on along the minus strand of OY770263.1, from coordinate 159,405,340 downwards.
CACCGTATACATACCAGTGCATATCACCCGCAGGCAAACGGTTTAGTAGAACGGTTCCACAGACACATGAAGTCATCTATCATGGCCAGAGAGAACGAAAAAAATTGGTATTCGGAATTACCATTACTTCTACTAGGTATTCGAACCGCAATAAGAAGTGATCTACAATGTTCACCTGCAGACCTCGTCTACGGGCAAAGTCTCAAGGTTCCAGGCGAATTTTTTGTTGCCAATAAAAATTCCATGGACTTAGATCCTAAAGATTTCGTAGCACACTTAAAACAATCTATAAGCAATATCAAACCAACTAACACACGTGTAACTTTTCAAAAAAATATAAACGTCGCACAAGATCTCAATACATGTAAATTTGTCTTTGTTAGAATCGACAAATTAAGATCAAGATTAAACCCACCTTACGAAGGACCTTATAAAGTTGTTAGACGATTTCGCAAGCAATTCGTCCTCGAAATAAATGAAAAAAATTCATCAATCGCAATTGACAGGATTAAGCCTGCATACGTTTTTTCAGAAAAATAAAAAAAATACAAAACTCTGTATCATATAAATTCATTTTCTCCAATTAATATTAATAATAATTAAAATAACGCTCCGCTGAAAGGGGAGTGTGTAGCGACCAAATTATCATAAAAAATATAATTTTAATTTAAAACCCAAAAACCGTAACCTTGAAATCAAAATTTAAACTAAAACCCAAAAATCGTAAATCAATATTTCAAAAACTATTTTTAGTACTGACCCTTTGCGGTAAACGATAACAAAAGCATTTGTAGGTAGGAACCAAAATACTATGTACAAAAATAATTAACATTGAAGTATACCTAGTCGTGCCATAAGTTCTGTCACACGTATATGGGCAATTTTTGTATAAATGAAAAAGAGTTTTTGACAAAGGAAAATATATTTTATTTTGGCATACTAATGGAAGTAAAATAAGCAACAAATTATTCAAAGTGGCCGCCTTTAGCCTTAACACAGCTCTTTAATCTGTTGGGCCAGTCATCGATAGCAGTACGCACTGTTTCTAGCGGAAAATTAGCTACTGCTTCTGTCAAAGATCGCTTAAGGCTCTCGATATTTGGGTGTCGTCTCGTGCACACCATGGACTCTAACTCCGCCCACAGTTTGTAGTCCAGGGGATTCAAATCTGGGCTCCCAGAAGGCCATTCCGTCGCCCTTATAAACTGTGGAATATTGGTTTCCAACCACGCTTGTGTGGTTCGAGCTTTGTGGGCTGGCGCAGAATCTTGCTGGAAAACCCAATGTCGATTGTTGAATAGCGTAGAGTTCAGCGGCTTCACACATCCCTCCAGGATGTCCGTTTGATAATTTTTCGCTGCAGTTTTTACGCCTTTTTCGCAAAAATGAAGCTCGGTGACCCCTTCGTAGCTGAGACCCCACCATACCATGACTGATGCTGGATGATGTCCTCGCTGTACCCTAGTGGCAACTTCTCGGGCTTCTGCGGAGCTGTGGGCATACACCTTATCATTTTGGCGGTTGAAATGTTCCTCCACCGTAAAAATTTTTTCATCGGTAAATAAAATTTCTCGATGTTTGTTGTTGCCGTACCGCCGAAGGAGCTCTTTCGATCTGGTGCTCCTAATTTGCTTCAACTGCTCAGTCAGCAAATGTCTCGTTGATCGTCGAAAGGCACTCATCCCGAGGTCAGATTTTATGATGCGAGACATACTTCGGGTGGAGATGTTCATCTCTCGAGCCATGATTCGTTGTTTACGAAGCGGATTTCGACGAATTCGACTCTCGACCGCTTTGATGGCAGCAGAAGAACGTACATCACGCGGACGTCTAGAACGAGGTCGATCTTCAATAGTCTGGATCGCGTTATATCTCTGGATCGCACGATACACAAATCTTTGCGTTATTTTTAACGGGCACAACAACTTGAAAATTTCACTCGGGGATTTTCCACACTTATGTAGTGCAATCACTGCAGTTCGGTTTTCTATTACACCCCATTCCATCTTCACACGTTAACGAACACACTTTAAATGACCATCAACTGTCAACAACATTATGACGTTTATAAAACTGGCCGATATTGAAATGTCACTCATAAAATAAAGTTGTTGCCAATGTGAGAAATTATGTGACAGAACTTATGGCAGGACTAGGTATAATAACCTAGCTGTAAGTTTAATTTTATAAATACGGACAGAAGTGAAATAAACGATCATTCTATTAGTAACTATCAGTGAGTGAGTTTCTACTCCAGAACATTAACCAGCTATCCCCAACAACCAAGTTCCCATAAGTTAAATGTACCGGAAAATATGTCACCTCCAATTCTTTTAATAGTGACTTTTGTATGGGAGGTGGTAGAAGGAGAGGAGGAAGGTTTGTAATTTTTGGATATGACACCTAATGTAGTATGCAAAATTTTTCGTGCTGAATTTAAGGTTTGTAGCTTTCATTATTTTCAATTGGACATAGTTTTCCTGAAATTGAGGCATTTGTATGGGAGGTGGCAGAGGAAGTGGAGCGCTTAAGAGGATTTTGAAACTGCTTATCATCATCCTTATCACCACGTTTTGATTCAATTTCAAATTCGATAGTTCTAATATATTCGAAGGAGAAATGATTTTCTTGAATTTATAATACAGATATTTGTGTGGGAGGCAGTAGAAGAAGTGAAGAGGAGCTGATAAATTTTTTTAGCATTTATTGCAATTATTAAAAAATAAATTTTGGCAAATTTTAAGTTTATACTTTTTCTATTTTTAATGGAAATCGATATAATGCACTTAACAAAAATTATACATTTGTATGGGAGGGGGTAGAAGGAGTGTACGGATCAAAACACATTTTTTTCTCGTTATTGATATTTCTATTTTTATACTTTATGCAAAATATCAAGTTGATAGCTTTAACAGTTTCAAAGAAAAATAATTTAATTTAAATTTCAAAATTTCGTGAAATTTGTATGGGAGGGGATAGAAGGAGTGAGGTGAAGTTGATAATTTTTTCAATTCTAATTGGAATTGTAATAAAATTAATTTTGGCAAAAATTCGTTTTTATAACTTTGCTAGTTTCAATGAAAATCGAAAAACTGCGTTTTTCAAAATTATGCATTTGTATGGGAGGGGTAAAAGGATTAACGGGATCGGATCAATATTCCGTCATATTATTGACATCTATATTATAATACCTTGACTTAAATTTCAAATCGATTGCTTAAATAGTTTCAAAGAAAACTCAATTTCTGAAAATTTCGGAATTTCGTGAAATTTGTATGGGAGGGGGTAGAAGGAGTGGGGGATGTGGCCCATTCACGAACTTAAAGTTTCTTTTTTGCTAAAAATGACGCGCAACAAATTTCAGCACGATACCTCAAAGCGTTCGAGAGTTATGCTGTAGACAGACGGACAGATAGCAACTCGGAATCGAAGTTTTTGAGCGACAGCAAATATTTCTGTACCCTTGGCGGTTCTGTGCGAGCATTATTTCTTAGCGTTACAAACGGTAAGGCAAACACAATATACTCTCAGATTTCATCTAGAGTATAATTATCGATACTTTTTTGTTACAATGTTTATTGTTTGAACTGAAAAAATAAAATAACACAGATGATGCGAATGATGAAAATTCATAACTGAATCTAAATAGGTGAGTATAATTTATTGAGAGAAAAACATCCCTAACTTAAATACTTCGAAATGCTTCACTTGGTGGTACCATTTCCTTAATATTTTTGAGATTTGTGGCTCCAAAATACACCCAAGCTAGTGTGTTTATTACATATTTTTAAGCAATAAAAAAAAAATAATCCAATTCACGAACTCATTATTAATGAAAGACACTAAACAAGCAACAATTAATGAAAGATTTAAACAAGCACACAGTCACTCTTTTCGTGGTACCATAAAACCTCTCCTTTTCGAGCACATCCAACAACCACAATATACAGGAATGCAATAATTCTCTTTCTTTAGAATTGACCATATTATTAACAATTACCAAAGCATTTCATTTGCTGATGGCCAGGATCAACATAAAGCGCCAATGAATTTGAACAAACAAATAAACAAAATGCTCTTTGCTTGCAACTAATGCCTTAAATCCTTTCGACAAACAACTTGTAGCAAAAGCAGCATGAGATGCCATAACATGAACTTTCATTCGTCTTTTATACATTTATCTGCTAGTTCTATAGCTATTTGGCTTCCTGATATGTACACAAGAATGTATGTAGTAGTAGCTAGCTATACGGACACCTATATATTGGCTGAGAGATGACTCTATTTCAGAGGGGGTGTTTTGGTTGGGACGCCTTTGTGCACTTTCGAACAACTTAAATGAAATAGAGGGACGGTTGAAAACTGAGAAGTGGCGAACAGTTTTCTGTTTGAGGAAGTTCAAGCTAAACGAGGAAAAGTATTCAATTGGTTTATTTGTGTTTTTTTTTTTTAGAAATAGACAATCTTTGATAGTAAACAACTAATGATTTAATTGGGTATACCAGAAAGTTGAAACGGTCGACTTATAATTCTAGTACATTTCCTCCGTAGGTATAGAGAGCTACCTCATTGTTTGAAAATTTAAAATATTTTAGATAAATGGTAGTACGAAGAACTAAACACTCTGCCAAAATAACATGTAAGAATGTTAAGGATCTTAAAAGTCAGGAGATTCCCCGTTATGTAATTGATTTTTGATGATTTTAAGATTACGTATAAACAATACTCCCCTTCTTCCTTTGTAAAAAAATGTGATTCTTTATTTCGATACAAGTGCCAAGAGTTTGGTACCCTCTCGATATAAAGCAGCTAATTGCTAGGCTTAATCAACTATAATTTTTCTTTCTTATTGATTAGTATTTATTCTACCCTAACTCGATTAATTCTAGTCCATTATGGAATTATTCTACTAATTTTAGGAGTCCTTTGGAACGCGTCAACGACGAGCTAGACCGTTAGCTACCGAATTAAGCTTAATTATTCATTCGGTATACAATTCATTCAATTTTCATACATATCTACACTTGCAAATTAAACTCGAATAGTTGAAATTTTGTCCCAGATATACGAATGTAGTAAGTTTCTATTTTGCCATCACCTCGACCCAAACATACATCTCTACAAAAGGCATTACATTAACTATCGTTAATTCCATTTATCACTGGAAAATGTTTTCGCCATCCATAAATTAAACATGAAAATAACATCCGCTAGCACATATGTGTATTTTGGGAAAATAAAATCCGGCAAAAGCAAACAGCGCCAAACACTTTGCCAATTTCGCAATACACAATTTCCGTCTATCAAAAATTATATACACTACGCTGTAGTAGCTACCATACACGCAAATATTTCGTCCTTTTATTCGCCTAGCTCTCGCTCCCGGAAAATTTTAATGAACGGAAGGACACAAAATCAAACCTAAATCAGATTTAATCCCCTTTGAGAGTCGGGGGAGGAAATCGCACCGTATGTTTGTTTAAATAACTTTTTCTGTATGTTTTTTAAATACACACGGTAGATGTAAGTGAAGGAAAAACATATCCTTTTTTACAAATTTTTTCAACAACAATATATCCGAAAAAAAATATTTTGTAGATGAGATGTACTTCAACATTTCGCCATGTTATTTTATCAACTTTTCGCTCGATAGTTTTTTCAGTAAAGTTTTTTGAGCTAGCCTGGTTCTAACAAAACTTATCTAAGCGGATAAGAAAAAAAAAAAAAAAAACTTGTTCTACTCTTGTCCGTGTATTTTCTATTGTTAAATAATGGAAAAGGATTTCCGAGAAAAATGTTGATGAAAAGTTTTCTGAACATTTTCCGCAAAGGAAAGGAAAAATGTGGCAGAAACATTTTTTATTTTTTCGTTTTTTTTTACTCTTTGGGCAATTGGCCAAACAAGAAACTTAATTGCCTCGGTAATAAAATCATTTGCTTTATGAAAGTAATTTCCGATAATCGTTATTTTTTTCGCGAAATTTTCTACCAATTTGTTTGTTATTGTAGTGGAAAAGTCCAATTTCCGATTGTTATGAATTGGTATTTAGTTTATTAATATTGCATTTATTTTATTATCAACAAATTGAAAGAAAATACTTAAGTGTAGTTTTGAACAGTTATTCGAATAGAACGAAGTTTTTTCTGGAAACAGGGTTTATGAAAATTTATTTATTTATTTTACTTTACTTAACGAAAATTTAAATTAACACATTTTGAAAACTAGGATTTTCGAAAATGTGTAATTCGTAATATTCAAATTTTATGAAATCTGAGAGTATATTTTGCTCGCTCTAAGATTTGTACCGCAAAGAAAAAAGTTAGTACGACATCACTAACAGTTCACAAATGTTTATTTTCGTTAGAATACCTCGAGTTCGAGAGACCGTCTGCCCATCTGTCCACCTATTATATATGTTAATTAAATCGACTTCCACGACGTTAGCAGATTTAGTGGAGCTTCCAAGTCCGAGGAGCATAATTTGGTGGTAGTCGAGATTACACTATCCTTGAGGGTGCTGCAAAAAAATAAAATTAAAATGAAGAACAAAGTAAAGGGAACTGTGGAAAGACAGTGGCTTAACCGTTTCCAATCGGAACCTGGAAAATTCCTACTTCTATTTTTCTTCTTGGAATGTGACTCATTCAGGAGTCTTTTCGAGATGCTTGTTGTATCTTACCTACTCCATTACACAAGGCAACAAAAAACCCCTGAAAATCAGCCTGAACGATAAGGCAAAAAAAGAACCTAACATATTGAAAGAATTTATTATTTTATTAAAGATACAAATATAATTCGTTATTAGTTACTGACAAAAAGAACTGAGAAATAATAATAATATTGATTTTTTTATTATTTTATAATAAAAAAACCGGCTTAACCTACGAGACTCAGGCACCTAGTGAATCATCGTCGGTTGTTTTTTTTATATTTTATAATTTTTATTAGTTCGATTGTTCACGATATGCGAAAATCCACATGAAAAGGAACCTTAGCTAGCCAGACTAATTTTTTCAATAGAGCAACCAATAAGTGCTTGGATAGATTTAGTCGATTCTGAGATTTGGGTTGACACTACTTCCTCCTGCAGTAGTGTGGCAGCAGTAGAGTATAAACACATCCAGTCCTGTTTGCCCTAAAACTGGTAAACGATCACTCACTTGATCATGGGGTCATCAACCGTTATCTTAAAATCTAACTGATACGAAAAACTATATAGCGCCTTGCATAAGAACGGATTCTATGGTAACGACTTTTGATATTCGAAAACGTACTATGACTGGCTTCACGAACGTTCGAACATTGAATGACTGGGGCACTCAGTTCATACACCACCAATCAGACTACGAAATAGAACACTACAATAATTAAATCTTGGGCTTGAGCGACGTATGGTGCACAGTTTTAGGAGAAGAACGAACCCCGAAAGAAAACATTATATTGTACGTCGGCTTTGAGTGTGAAGCAAAAAGTGGCGCAGTAGTTTTCCTTACACCAAGAGCGAGAATCAACAGTATTATCATATGTGAAACTATCTCGGATTGGATTATCGTCATCGAGCTCAGGATAAGTGTCAGAAACGTAACGATTCTGCAGCGCTACGCACCAACTAATGCCCCAAAACCTGGTGACAAAGAGGACTCGTATGACCAAATAAGTGCCTACTTTGTACGTGTTCCAAGACTACTACTACTACAATTGCACTACAGCCCAAATCGGGCCTTGGCCTCCGATCCTTCAGGTCCTTAACATTTTAATTTGTCATTATGAAAGGGTTGTTAGCTATTCGCACAACCCTCTATCTACGAATTTTCATTTTCATAGGTATACCCAAGCAGGTAGTGTATTGGAATTATGCGTCAACCGGGATTTGAGCTCACGGCCTTCGCACTGTAGACCAAAACGCTACCCAGTAGGCTACACTCTAGATTGCGTGTTACAAGTGATGAATTCGTTATCATCTCAGGAGACATGAACGCCCAGATTGGATCTGACAAGACTGGACTAGAACACGTCAAGCTGAAACTTGGAGACACTGGGTCGACCTGTCACGACTTTGGATTAAGAGAGAATGGTGACTCTTGGGTCGACGCGTCACGACCTTGGATTAAGAGACCCAAAAACTGCAAATTGTTTGTAGTACTCGGCAAAAGGTCATCGGAGGACACTTTTTTCACACAAAAGTTACCATAAAATAACTTGTTACACAGAAATAAATCGATGGCCAAAAGTCGTAAATAGGGAAAATGTCTCCTCGATGTGTGAGCGAAGCGTGGCGTTGGCATGGGGAGCGATCCCCACATGACTGTTGCCGGCTTGAGACTATGCACAGCAGCTATCCGACGGCTAAAAATTCTTGAAATGAAGCGCAGGCTTAATGTGGATAAGTCACCACACCATTCTAACCTAAAAGTCATGCATATTTTGCGAATATGAAATACGCTCACTGAACGCCAAATGGGAGGAAACTAAAAACACATTACTAACAAGTTGTAAGAAATCTGTGGAATATGCGCAAATCGATGAGAAACCTGGAATGTCGAAAAACACACGATACAAGGCAGGCGATCGAAAAAAAGCTAAATTGGAATTTAACTCTCAATCCGAAGTTACCCAAGGAACACCCTACTTGAGATGAAACTACCGCGATTATCATATACAGCTTACGGAGGCTGTAAGACCTGATAATACAAAAGCCATTGAAAATCTGACCAATAAGGCGGAATTTGCAGTTTACCTTAGGGATATGAGTTGACTATTTGAAATTATGATTCAATTAATGGATAGAAAATTCACCGCCAAGTGAGAGATATCAACGGAACTCTCTTTCATATGAGTGAATACTAGTTGGGGCGGTGGAAGGAAATTCGCTGATATTTTAAACATCTAGACAGTTGCCGAACATTCAACAGCGAGAAGCCACTATTAGGGTCGATCCTTCAGCAAAATAGAAATAGTTTTCACCATTGCGGCAAACAAAACCCCAAGTGCTGAATGGGAGGAAGACGTCATTGTAAAAATCACGAAAAAAGGCGACTTTTACTTTATTATTATAATAATAAAGTATTGTGATCGACACAAGAAAAAAAAAAGTTTGCTACCCTGAAATTTTTTTTTTCGCGTTTCATGACTAAATTAGCCTAAAAATGCAAAAAACAAAAATCCGTCTGTCTGTACGCCGTCCGCCGTACGCCGACGTGTACGCTCAGCGCACATTAACTCCCAAACCCTTCAAGATAGAAAGTTCATTTTTGGGGGGATTGTAGATAGTTGCGGATCTCAGGCGGATACCCATTTAGGGGGTATACGGGTTCGGGAGGAGGCGGGGGGAGCGCTTAAACCGAAAAATACGAATTCAAATATCTCAACCATGGTAACAGCTAGGAAGCTAAAACTCAACATTAATATAGAGGGGTTTGTGGAACAACTTTTAAAAATAATTTAATTTTTTTATCCATTGGGGTGCGAAAAGGGGGGGCTTAGAACCAATTGTCGGCCGAATTTTTTTTCAAATGATTATATCTTCGAAATTACTTATCGTACCAAAATCATATTTAGAGACCGTCAAGGCGGCATATAGTTTCATTGGAACCAGCTTAGAAAGCGGCTAATTATTGTAAAGGGAGGGTCAGGGGGGGGTGCAAGGAAAAACACTTAAAAATTAATATCTCAACTATCTCTTAAGCTATGTAATTGAAACTTAAAACTTATATTAAGCTATACTAGGAAAATACAAAAAAAATATAACATGTTGAAATAATAGTGGTGGGGGGAAATGGGAAGCATTTCAAAAATGGCGCACTTTTCAAAATTACAAATCCTTATATTTAAAAAATTGTACAGATATCAAATCAAAATTTTGTCAGATTGTAGAACTACATAATAGTTAATTTAAGTAAAAATTTTAAGTTGGGAGGTGTAAGGGGAGGGAGGTAATAAGCAAAAATATCGAAAACTTTGAGTAATTTTTTTAGGGCTCTGGTAAAAGATACAAAGTTAAAATTTTGCATGTGAATACCTATATTTAATTCACATAGAAAAATAATAATAACTTGATCCATATTTGTTATAAACCGACCCCCCCGGTCTAACGTGCACAAGGTGTTTCATGTGCATTGAAAAAAACACATAAACTGAAAATTTTTGAGTGAAATTTTAACGTAGAAATTTGAAAATTTTCAAAATGCATTTAAAAAAAATCCTTAAATATACGAAATATTAACTGGTTGAAAACCTTTAACACTTCTACCCCCTCCCATACAAAATTATTTTTTCGACCATTTTCAAGAAATCAATTATTACCTAACTATTAAAAGCTATCAATTTGAAATTTTGCATAGCAACTAACAAAAATAATTAAAATGAAATTGCGTTAAAAGTTTAAAAATCGCGCTTGACCTTCTACCCCCTCCCATACAAAAGTATGATTTCGACTAATTTCATTAAATCAACTAATAATCAACAAATTAAAAGCTACGAACTTGAAATTTCGTACGAGCACCTTGCAATAAAAATGAAAGGAAATTGCATCACAAGTTTTACGATTCCCTTACCTCCTCTACCCCCTCCCAAACAAAATTATTTTTTCGAGCATTTTTAAGAAATCAGTTATCAGCTAACTCTTAAAAGCTATCAATTTCAAATTTGGCATAAAAACTTTAAAATGTTCCGTTTCATGAATGTAAAATACACCGAATTTTATGAAAATTCTATGCAACTTCGTCTATGAAACACATTCTATACAGAGAATATTGGACGTGATTCAAGCAATTAATTAAAAAGCTATTAACATCCACCCACCCTTACTATTACCCCTACTCCTCCCCTCATAAAAACCAAAATTACAGAAACGAATGAAATATTGTTAACAGTCCTGCCCAAGAACTCCCTTTCACTTAGCCTTCCCTAACCACTCTAACCTGCATATTGACTTTCCACTCATCCGCAACTTGTCCCAAGAATAATAAAGTTTCGCCCGACTTGTTGGCAGTTTATTTTCATTTCAGATGTGTCAGTTTCGAATTGGTCCAGAGACGCTTTGTCAGAACTTTGCAAAAATTAAGAGCTTTCGAACTAAATTTCAATGGAATTTTACCAAAAAATTACCTTAAAGCTCATGTAAAAGAAAATCACTCTTCTACTCCGCCCCAAAATTCCAACAATCAAAGTATAATAATGACCAAATAATTTTGTTCCAATCTGAAAACCACTTCAACTCCTTACAATCCATGGCATAGTACGTAGCGTGCTTGCTACACAGTGAATAGGTCGTGGGTTCGATTTCCACTGCAGACAGTGGGATTTTGTTAAGCACGAATTTTCAGCTGCTACTGGCGATGAAAAATTATTCGAAATAAAACGGGCAAACGGTGTAAAGGTGAAGCAGTTTCACATCAAGAAGATATGTATACTCAGTAGATGGTTTCTATTTGCTTTCTATCTATCATTCAGTCCCTATACCATCTGCAATTATTTGCCAGTAGAACTGAAAAATATACCAGCTTCTCAACTCGTTTCTGTCGTTCTCACTTCCTTTCCACTAACTTCCCAATCCTATTCCTTCCCTCCATGGCTGTGTTTGTGCATTGCACATAAAAGACGAAATCGCCTTTAACACATGTCATTCTATAAAAAAAATGTACAATTTTGAAAAACTCATGATAATATTTTAAAAACTACAGACAGTTTTCAGAAAATTGCTAACTTCCCTGCAGCCTTCTATTACCTACAAATTTATGGTATTTACAAAATAAAAGAAAGTTTTTTCTTTCCGCAAATACTCGTATTAAAACTATGGACTTGAAAATTTACACAGACGATGCTGTTTCATTTCAGTTCGTTCTTATTAAAGCGTATCGATCAACGTTACACTTTCGCAAATTGTTCAATATCGATAAATGTTTACTATTTACTAAACTATATTTCTCCTAGCAAGTTGCGATCATCTGCAGCTCCGCAAAATTGGACAGATGACGTTCGGCTAGGAGCAAAATTTAAAGTTATGTACATTTTTTTTTCTACTGACCCCTTAAATCACCTTTCATACAAAATTGCGGAACTTCACATCTTCTTAATGAGCAAATTTTTGTAGAAAAGATCACTAGGATCTAAAATTTTAAAGTTATCAAAATTTGAAGTAGGTATGTAATAAAGTCCACGATATTTTAACTTCTTCTATCCGGGACCATATAAACTGCAACATTTAACGAAATTTAATAAACCTCTTTTGCCAACTACCAGAGTAATAAATCTTAAATTTAAGTACAATACCGCTACCCCTTTAATCACCAACCATACAAACCTGCATATTTTGGCAACTTTATAATAGGTCTATTGTCTTTTAAAATACCAAAGTTACTAATCTGAAACTTAAATCGGATGAACTCTATATTCATATTTAGCTACCTAAATAGAACTCGTAGAAATTCCATCACCTCTTCTGCCACCTCTTATATAAAAACGCGGTAGGATAATTTTCATGAAAATTATACGCAATTAGTCATAATCTACTTTTATAAGTGGTGGTTGTATGATAAAGTAGGCATCTGATGTTGGAACTTGCAATCCCTGTGCTCGACGGGAGCAGTGAGAGCGCTTTAGGAATAGGTGAGCAAATGCAATAGAAACATCACTACACTCCAAGAAACTACATTTATAGGTAGAAAAATTACTCAATTTTTGCACACGATTCTAGCAGGTATAACTGATGTAACATCTGATCCAGGATCCTTCTTGATTCCTCCCAAACTCGATGAAGTAAAAACAGCCCTGGGGAGCCACCCAAACAACAATACGCCGAGCACTCATAATATTCCAGCTGAGCTTCTGGAAGCCAACTGAATAGCATATCTCTTGCATAGATTAATGACGGACATATGGACGCAACAAGATACCTAGGAATATCTTTGTCGTGTACGTTTTATAAGATCTTGACCTAAATTTTGGACAGGAAAACTAAACTCTATGCTGACAAAGTAATTGTTGAATACCTAGGCGAATTTAGATAAGAACGATCGACTACAGATCAGATATTATCAGTGAAATTGGTGTTGGAGAAGTGCTGGTAATATAACATTAGATATTTGTTGACTTTGAACACATTACGACATTATCGAAAGGCGTTTGCAGTACAAAATCATGTTGCAGGTTGGAGTCCCACCGAAATTGGTTCGACTGACAAGAATGACAATGACCGAGTCTTTGTCACACGTGTAAGTAAATAATTATCTGACTATTAGAGCTGTAGATCTTACAACGGCGATAATCAAAGTCACACCCTGGCACCAATACTTTCAATTTGGCAATATGTTACCGAAACTTCCCATTGACACCAATAAAACACTATGCCTCAAATCCATACAACTTGCAGTATATGACGACGACTAAAATATAATTGCATGACCTCTGGTCATGTTTAATTCGGTACTACCGAAAATTAAAAAGAAAAACATTCACAGGAAAACTGAACTCTATAAAATGATCATAAGACCTGTGCTATGCTATGGGAGCGGAACGACGACATTATCTTAGGCGTCCGAAAGATTACTCAACGGTCTTGAAAGAAAGATTCGCAGAAGAATCTTCGAAAATATGAGAGAAGACTCGAACTGGATAATACGATACAATAGAGAATTGTATGCGGTATTTGATAATCCAGAAGTGTCAACCCTCATAAAATTCAAGAAGCTATAATAGGCTGGTCATGTGGATGGATTATGTAAGAATCCTTCATATTTAAGGGTAATTTATATGGGCAAAGACAAGTTGGAAAACCATGGGAAGATTCTATTGACACAGACAGCTAAGATATTTAAATGGTGAACCGAGAAGAATGGAGACGGATTGTACAGGAGGCCAAGACTCAATTCGTACTGTAGCACCATCGTAAGTAAAGTAAGTAAATAATTTTGTAACTAAGTTACTGATAAGGAGGGAAAATTACCTTCTGAAGTCTCTGAAACTTCTAATAGATTTAAATTATCGCATGATTGGGGTTTACTCACAATCATAGTCCTGTTTTATTTTAAAAATTAGCTAAAATATTTAGTTTTCTTTTTAGATACATATAGTTTGTTTCGTATTTGACTGAAAGTGTTGTGTTGAAATGATGATTACAGTGTTATGTGTAGCGCCGGGTCCGGAATCCGAATAAAAAAAATCTCTTACATAGCTTGTCGAGTGATCTAGTATTTCTTAAACTGCACAACATTATCCCACACTTCACTTGGTTTTGTTAAAGATTTTGTCCTAATCGTTATTTACATAGATCTATTCTTAATCCTATCAATTATCTTCCACAACAAACTGATACGAAATGAACCACCGAGGTCCATTCCGCATACAGAATTATTGATGGGAGCCTTAAGATCTGAACAGCACTTCCTGCCGGCTGCTCAGGAGCGTGGGGTGGGGAATTCGACCTGGAAGACGCCCCATCCTAGAAGGTGCTGTCGAAAATACGGGTGCGTGCTCTAATGCGTCGAGTAGCTATTGGGTAAGCTAAAGAAGCCCCCAAGTCGGTACGACGCAAAGGATGAAGTAGATGGAGTTATTGGTCATGGCGAGGACCGAGGCATCACGGTGGACCTTAGCACCTTATGTTCTCCTTAGAAAAATATTTGTACAAAAAAAAAATAAAAAATATTAAATAAAAAAAATCTTTCTTTTTGTATTCAATTAAAGAAAATTTGCAACTAAAAAAAAATACACGCGCATTTCGTATCACGTGCTCGACTACGTAAGTTACAATTGTGGGCACTTTTCTAGTAGACCTCATCTAGATGCATTTTTACATCTGCGTGAACAGTTCTTAAACGATCAATGTGCGAAGTTAAATGAATGTCCCCGTCATGGATAGCATTGAGCGAACTTAACATCTCATACTCTTTACCATGTAAAATAATATGATACCCAAACATTAAAAAATGTGGGGAGAATTTAATGGCTCCATGAGTGACATTCCGTAAAGCTGCTAAGGTCTCACTCAAATGTTCGTCTCAAGTCCGATGATCATTGATTATATAAGACCTGATGCCAGATAAAATCGCCCTTTCCAAAACGTTCGCTTGGGGACTGTACCAAGGAGAAAATGTGTTTGATGCCATATTTTTGCAGACATTTATCGAATAGGTTTGAAGTGAATTGTACCCCATTATCTGAATGTATAACTTCTGGGACACCATAGACAAGAAAGATTTCGTGCTCTAAGTACCGGATGATACGTTCGGTTGCTTCAGGCAATGAACTCAGCCATATAAATTTCGTGAAGCTATCAAGTACGACAAAAATGTACTTATTTCCAGATCTCGAACGTGGGTAAGGACCCAGAAAATCAATATATAGTTGTTGAACAGGTCTTTGAACTTCCACTTGCTTACCCATCGGAGGTCGCATACAATAATTTGCGCCTTTGGTACGCTTGCATACTTCGCAGTCTGATATGTAACGTGCGACATCTTTATGTAATTTCGGCCAGGTAATAATATCGCCTGAGAAGTTCAGTAGCTTTCGCAATTCCACAGTGCGAAGCCAACGGGCTATCATGCATTTCTAAAATTAGAAATGAAACCATCGAATCGGGTATCCATAACTTCCACTCAGGTATGTCCGTGGAGATAGCATTGCGCGAGTGAGCCTGGTATACACAAATTTTCCCATTTTGAGCGCATAAATTTTGAAATTCACTTGGTTTTTCCAGGATTTTTTCTTCTTTATCTACATTCGCGCTATCTTTAAAGCAATGCAAGACGCTGTTTAATTGCGCGATTTCAGTACAAAAAACGCGGGATAATGCATCAGGTACTACATTTTGAGAACCCTTTCGGTGCTCAATGTGAAAATTAAAACCTTGGAGTCTTAAGTTCCACCGTGCCAACCGACCTGACAAATCCTTTTGCCCCATTAACCACTTTTAGCTCGCACAATCCGTGATGATAGTGAATTCGTGTCCTTCGACATAAGCTCGGAAACGTTTCACGTTTTGAACCGCTGCTAAACATTTCAGTTCTGTTACTCTATAATTGCGCTTTGCAGCATTAAGTCTTGTTGACATGAAAGCTATGAGATTTTCCTCGCCTATTGCTGATTTTTGAAAAATCTTGCTTCCTATGACCGTCGCGCTAGCGTCACATTGAATATAAAATGGTTTGGTGAAATCAGGATTCACCAATACTGAAGCTAAAGTTATGAGACGTTTGGTTTCTTCAAAAGCAACATTGACCGCACACAAAAGTTCGTTTTCCTTTAAGTAGGTCGGTCAAAGGTGAAGTAACTAATGCAAAGTTCGGCATGAACCTTCTATACCAGCCTGCTATTCCCATAAATCTGCGCACCTCCCGTACGGTTTTGGGGATTGGGTGTGAGGTGATGCCGGAGATTTTCTCGGGATTCGTCTTTAGTATCCCATCACTTACGACATAGCCAAGGTATTTGATCTCTTGCATAAGAAAATGGTTTTTCTCTACGTTAATCGTTAAATTTGCAGCTATTAACAGACACGCAATCTCGCGAAGCAAACCAAGTTGTTCTTCAAAGGAACTGGATGTGATCAAAAAATCATCTAAGTATACAAATACTTTGTCATGTAATTGGTGTGGGATAACTTTGTGAATCAATCGTACTTTGCCATTTGATTTGCGTACTAACGTGACCGGAGCTTTACGAACTCGTGCTTTCTTCAATCACCCCGAGGTGAAGCATACGGTCCAATTCTTCATAAAGTTGTTTTTAAATGGCTGGAGACACTGAGTAATGGCGCTGTTTTATTGGGATTGCAGAACCGACATCGATGCAATGAACAAGCAATACAGTCTTTCCTAGACCTAAGCGATTAAATGAATGATTAAATGAAATTCGTCTATCACTTGTTCAAGATGGTGTGTCTCCTTGTCGCTTAGATTGTGATGTATACTTTTTTGAGATAGAGGGTGGCAATCGAGTTCTTCAATCATTACAGGGGCAATTTCGAAGATGTCCCAAAATTTTATTCCGAGGTATAAGGTATTTTTCAGCGATGGAGCAACCAAAAATCGCATCATACGTGTCTTTCCACTAAATGTGACTTGAGTTTGCACAAATCGTACGACGTTACATTTTTTACCACAAGCGGTGGCGACTTATGTTCGTAGCGTATGCAAAGGAAGAGAAAGTGCTTCGATCGTTTCTAACGCACCCGCTCCCCAGTACGCTCGAGCTTGCTTTACTATCCAGTAACCCTTGATACGAGTGTTCTTTAATAAGAACCTGAACATAAGGACGATTATTCCCGGTAAGTTGAAAAATCGATGCCAAATCAACATGTTTTAACTGCTAATTTTCCAATACCGAGTAGCACAAGGTAGGCTTGACCGGTTGCGTTTAGGTTTGCAAAGTTTGGGATGAAAATCTTGTGAGCAATTTTTGAAGGAAGAATCAATCTCTATGGACGGCGACGTTGCATACGGTCTCTATTCCTTTCTAAATTGGCACGATTTTGATTGGGACTTCTCATATTGGGAGTACGACTTGTCCCCGGCCTGATCGCACTCCTCATCTCGTTTCCCACCGAATATTTTTGGCAATTCATGCAATTACGTTTGAGCATGTTCTTAGCGCCACAACTGAAGGAAAAGGTACCAAACAAAGGTTTGGAACACTATGTCCTATGTCGGAACAGTTCCAACATATCGCTGGACTATTGTTGAATGATGCAGGTTTGCAGGAGTTCTATCAGGTTGCAATTTGGCTACCTCTTGGTGAAATTTTCGTATCTTCGACTCAATCTCATTCACCTGACGTCGTATAGAGCAATTTATCTCGGAATCGAAACCAATCCTCTTCTATGTGTTTTCTACTGACACACATATATTTTTAAGATCTTGAACCGAGCTAAACTCTGATCCTGCTAAATGAGCTTCCAATCCAGGTCTCATATTTCTCAATATCTGCTGATGGTTTTGATCGGTTAGAGGTATTTTTCACTGAAGAGCTAATTGGTCGATTGCATCTGAGAAATCACTACAAATCTCTTTCTGCTTCTACAGGCGTGAGTCGATCTGCCGAGGAACATCTAAGTCTGTAGACCTACTTTCAAAACGCTCCCTGAGTAGATTGCAGAACTGGGGCCACATAACATTAGGAGAGGTTATTAGGCACTGTCCAATACCACTCTGCTGCCATACCTCGTAAAGTCAGATAGATTTCCGATACTAAGTCCAGTTTGGATATCCCATTTGATTTCGCTAAGGTTTCTACTCTAAAAATATAAACCTATTTACGTTGAGATTGGTGCTCGAACCGTCGAACGATATTCCGCACTTGGAAACAAGGACAAAACTCCTACGATTTAAAATCTCTGAGGGCACTGGAAAGGTTGGATCAAGGTGTTCATGACGAGTATTACTTGGCATTCACGATGTAGTATCATGAACCCGATCAATTGGTTCCAGTAGTAAATTTTTGATGTCATTGTTTATCTCCACTACTGGGGCCTCGTATTGGAATTGGATGTTAGCAGAAGTCGTACTAAAGTTGACGGCAGACAATTTTTGGTAAAACGACTCCTTAACATCATCATCTCTCCTGGCCGTAACTTCGGTCAAAACTAATTTTAACTCTGCGATTTTTGACAGATAATCTTGCCCTAATTTCTTAATAATTCCTGTAGTATTCCTGAATAATCAATTCAAACGACTGGAATAATGTTGCAAACAAGTATTGCTTCGACTTAGCAGATTATCATCACCAAATTCAGACTCCTTCAAGGCAGATGAAATATCTTCAAAATTTAAATTTAAAGATAGCCTTGACGATTTTAGAGAAAAATATTTTTGTTGGAATTCTGAAATTTCGTGAAATTTGTATGGGAGGGGGTAGAAAGAGTGAGGTGAAGTTGGCAGCTTTTGCAGAATTGGTTGCAATTATAAAAAAATTAATTTTGACAAATATTGGTTCTTTTAGCTTTGCTAGTTGCGAGGCAAACCGAATAAATGCATTTTTGAAAATTGTTTATTTGTATGGGAGGGGGTAGAAGAAGTGTGGGGATCAGATAATATTTTTTGATAGTAATGACATTTACATTAAAATACTAATTTTCAAGTCAATAGCTGAAACGGTTTCGAAGAAAAATCAATTTCCTTAAATTTCGAAATTTCGTGAAATTTGTATGGGAGGGGTAGAAGAAGTAGGGAGATGTGGCCCGTTCACGAAATTAAAATTACTTTTTTGCTAAAAATGATGATATGAAAAATTTCAGCACGATACGTCAAAGCTTTCGAGAGTTATGTTGTAAACAGACGGACAGGCAGTCGGACAGGCGGACAGACAGACAGACGGACAGACCGTCACTCGGAATCGAGATTTGTGAGCGACAACAAATATTTTTGTACCCTTGGCGACTCTGTGCAAGCATTATATCTTAGCGTTACAAACGGCAAGGCAGACACAATATACTCTCAGATTTCATCTAGAGTATTTAAAATATTGTAAAGAAAAAACAAACATCCAAGTACGGATCAATTCGTAGTAAGAACTTAAGACGAAGATGAAGTGGATGGGAGAAAAATATTTGTACAAAAAAAAAATCAAAAATATTAAATGAAAAAAAATTAAATTAAAGAAAATTTACAACTAAAAAAAATACACGCGTATTTCGTATCAAAACATAGAAATAAAAAGGGAACATCAGGACTTCCCAGTCACGAAGCGAATAAATATCGAAATCAAAATAAGTAGCATATCAGTTTTCGTTTTTCGCTTTCGGTAACTTTATACATATGAGTTATTCAATGACATTCTTGTACTGCTTGTTACAGCTCTCATACAAATTTTAAGAATTGCAAAATTGAATTAAATTTTTCTTCGTCTCACGGTTGAAACCGTTAAGTTTAGGTTTTTGCGTTATGTAAATATTCGGTTAGATAACTATCAAAATGCACTTGGGATTCGCTTATGTGCCCTGAAAAATTAATATCATAGTGCCATTTCATTAAAACCAGCCAAAAATTCAATTTTATTTTGAAATTTCCTGCACCCATACATCTTAAACAAACAGCTGTTTGGTCCAGTTTTCGATTCTGTTTGTTGACACTTGGTGGAGAAACAGCCCAATAGGGATTTCTGCAATCCATTCCCCTTTCAATGCAAGAAATCATTCATTTCGACCTAAGAAATTTGCAATGCATTCTAAAGTATTTTGAAGGCATTGCATATTTAGGGAATTTGTTGTGCATTGCAAGGAAATGTGAGGAGGTTGAATAAAGTAAGTGATCATTGTCGAAAAGTATCGCACACAAAACGAAAGATTATTAATAGAAAACATCAATGTCATATCCCGTTTGCTTTCCAGCATTCCTGTATAATTTTACAAGTTGTTCGTTACGAGAAAAATATGTATCTTAAGTTATTATATCGTACCTTTCCAGCAATAAAATTGGTTAAATTATAGCAACCACATTTAAAATACTGAACTCATATCAAAGGTAGGATCCAATTTCATCACATTTTTCATTACTAATTCAAAATGAATCGCTCCTTCAATATTAGAATACTTTCTCAAAGATTAATATATTTTCTATTCTTTTGCAACCAATCCATCATCGATTCTATTGCGACCATTATATTGTCGACTATTTTCCAACCACTATATTATTCATTCTTTTCTCTAGAGTCCAATGTCGATCCTATGTAATGCAGAAAGTAGAAAAAATCATTGCTTGCCTATGACATCGCAATCTTAAGGTCTATGTTTTACGGCAGGAAGTAGCTATAATAGCTTCAAGGTACGCACCATCAGTGCGGTAATGATTCCACTCCCTACTGGGATATATCAGACTGACTACACAGTCTACACCTGTTTTCACTAACATTTTAAATTTTGAATTTTTGGACTCATTTTTTTAGAACGCACAATATTTGTACTAAAATAAGAATGTGCCGGACTCCTATACCGAGAAAGCTGCACAGCTATAGAGTGACTCTAATCGTATATACATACATATGTGGAACTGCAAGAGAGTACAACCAGTATGCATCCCTTCAATTCGCACTGAAACATAAAAATATATTAAACCATATAAATCCGTCGTAATTTGTAACTCGATATTTTTCACGACCTTCACCTAAAATAAATCCGTCAACTTATCATAAAAATTACTCTCCTAAATAATTTGAACATCAAAGCTTTTATACAATTAATCCAAGTCTTTTTATAATAGTTTCAATACTTCCTTCGTTGCCGAATAAAAAGTCTTACTCACATCCTTTGCCCTATTCACGAATAATCCAACTATTAAAAAACTAAATCCCGGAAATTAACTCAACCATCGACCGCCCATTCTTTTTTCCAATTTTTCCTCATTTTCTAAACAAAATAAATGTTTTTCGTATTTTCTTACAAACAATTTACTTAATGATCACCACAGGATACCTTCAGCGAGATTAATTATGTCGACCTTTTGTTTCCGTTTTTCCTATTTTTTCTATTCTTTGTATTCTGCACAATGTGTGCAGAGTGTACCCTCCAATCCATTATACCCCATGGGGTTTCACACTTCTATTCAAGTTCTCGATATGAGTAGAAAATATGCTTCTAAACTGAGGTCCACCAGAAATTAGAAACCTTCTATTACTGATTAAAGGCTGCATGGCCATTGCTTTAGTCCTACAGAGGATAGTCTAACCTTTATCCTATTGGGGGTATTTATGTGAGCTTTTTTCGCTACTTGGTTCCAACAAATAGCCGCTGTCCGTCTATGGGAGTAAATTGATTTTTTGCGTGCTCATTGCCATTATTCAGGCGACCTGTTAATCATTTACCTAGTGGGCAAAATGTCGGCATAAGCATGCATCCTACGGCATATACCCACATCCGCGAGCCTAAGAGCGATTTTTGTTATTTTTTCGTGTTAAGTGTTAAAAACAATAAACAAAATCCGAAAGGAGGACACCAAAAGGATACGATAATGGAAATTTGAAGAGGCACATTTGTGAACTATAATAATGGATAAACAGGTATGGTATATTGGACTAGGTATCAGTGAATTATAATGAGTAATGTGAAAAATGTTCATTAAAGAATGCATGATTAATTACAGCATTGTATAAGAATTAAATTAGTTACAGTATTATTATGGCGATTCTTATGATTGCCTTTCAAATTCGATTGCAGTTCATTCCTGAAAATATGTTGCAATAATATGATTCGCAAAGTAAATTTCTCTAATGCACTGATTCATTCCATATACGCATGAATGAGCCATCATTCTGTGTTGTTTCAAATCATTTATTTTGATCATATTTGAATATGTTTATTACTATCGCCCGCGACTTCTACCGCGTATGAATTGCAATTATTTGCAATTTTTGAAAATGTATTTTATAATATTCGGTATGTATAATCACAATATTTTGTATTTTGTTGGAATCAGAAGCATACAATATTAAATTGGAGGAAATCTTGAGCATGATTGAGATTGCCAAGCTTAGCCAATAATGTGCCAATGTTCTAGCATGACGATGAGCGCCAGGGCTCGCTGGATTTCAAATAATAATCAAACTACAAGTTCACTTTAATTTAAAATATCCGCATCTTTTTGTTAACTCTCACAAACACTAGAGAGTTTTTTCGATCATCAACTTTCGCTTTTCTATCTCTGATTGCGACTTTCCACGCGATGACCCGATCTGGATTCTTTCGTTACGAAATTTGGATTGTGACTATTCCATGTCTAATGCTTGCCTTTTTATAGAGTTCTTGTCGGCCGTTTTCACCAAACTTTCGCCACTCGTTCGCATCTCTTCCGCCAGTCTTTTGCCACTCGATCGCCACTTTTCAGTTAATTAAAAATCCCGTCATAATGCAAAGAAGAATAGAATAATGTTTTTAAGCGATTAGTGTAAAATTATAGTAGATACGGTACAATATGTCATGAAAATTAATTATTGTCAATTATGAAGTCGTGATATTTGAATAGAACAGACTCATGTGTGGGGTCCCAAACTCCCCGTTTTATGATCCTGAAGATTTCTACTTAAAAGTATTGGGATTTTTGAAATCATAAATATTTTGCCCTCATGTCTGGTATGGTAGCTGCTGAATGGATAAAAGAAGTTGTGAATTCAGTTTTTAATGTAAATAACCCCAATTAATACTTATTATGTTTGCTCCGACTTCAGAAAAAATAATAACACTTGTCTATTTCGCTGTTAGAATCTGCGAGATTATCGTTTATTAAAATGTCAATGTCATTGTTTGTCATATAATATTAGTATTACCAGATATATTTAACTCGAACATTCTTCTCTATGCCGATGATGCGAAAATCTTTAAGATTATCTCCAGCAGCAATGATTGCCTATTATTGCAAAGTGATATCTCACGTTTTCATGACTGGTTGTACTTAACAATTTACATCTCGACATTAATAAGTGCACAGCTGTTTCGAATTCTAAGAAGAGAATATCAATGAATTTTGACTATGTTGTAGATGGATGCTCTTTACTTCGTTCTGACAAAGTACGTGATTTGGGCGTACTATTCAACTGTAATTTTACCTTTGATGATCACGTGAATCACATTGCTGGTAAAGCGAATGCTATCCTCAGTTTTCTTAGGAGACAATCGAAAGAATTCAATGATTTCTTTACAGCGAAAATTTTATATTGTGCATTCTTCCGATCTATCCTAGAATATGCTAGTCCTATTTGGTCGCCATTTTCTTTCATTCACACAGATAGGATCGAAGCAATTCAGCATCGGTCCTTAAGGTTTGCCCTTCAGGGCCTTCCTTGGTCCGATCCACTCAGGTTGCCGCTATATGTTGATCGTTTAAATCTGCTGTCTATGGATTCCCTTGAGAAAAGGCGGATCCATGCTAGAGTTGTTTTTGGTTTTAAAGTTATTTCAGGTCAAATTGACTCTGACAAATTGCTGTTTATGATTACATTCAACGATGTCGTCCTTTGCGAAATTATGACCTTTGTGAAATTCCGCAGCATCGCACGAACCAGTCTCATTCATGTTAAGAGATTTCTATAACTTCTTCTCGCAATTGTATTTTCACTTGAGTATTCCACAAGTAAAATAAACTGCCAACAAGTCGGGCGAAACTTCATTATTCTTGGGACAAGTTGCGGATGAGTGGAAAGTCAATATGCAGGTTAGAGTGGTTAGGGAAGGCTAAGTGAACAATATTTCATTCGTTTCTGCAAGTTTGGGTTTTTATGAGGGAAGGAGCAGGGGTAATGTGTTTCATAGACGAAGCTGCATAGAATTTTCATAAAATTCGGTGTATTTTACATTCACGAAACCGAACATTTGTATGGGAGGGGGTAGAGAAAGTAGGGGAATCGTAAAATTTGATATGTAGTTTTATTTTGCTTCTCTTTTAAGGTCCTTGTATAAAATTTCAAGTTCGTAACTTTTAGTTTATTGGTTATTAGTTGATTTAATGAAATCGGTCGAAATCATAGTCTTGTATGAGAGAGGGTAGAAGGGCAAGCGCGATTTCAAAACTTTTAAAGCAACTTCATTTGAATTATTTTTATAAGTTTTTCTGCAAAATTTGAAATTGATAGCTCTTAAGAGTTAGCTGACAACTTATTTCTTAAAAATGCTCGAAAAAATAATTTTGTATGGCAGGGGGTAGAGGAGGGAGAGGAATCGTAAAACTTATGATGCAATTTTCTTTCCTTTCTGTTGTAAGATGCTCGTACGAAATTTCAAGTTCGTAGCTTTTAATGTGTTGATTATTAGTTGATTTAATGAAATTGGTCGAAATCATACTTTTGTATGGGAGGGGGTAGAAGGGCAAGCGCGATTTCAAAACTTTTAACGCAATTTCATTTCAATTATTTTTGTTAGTTTTTATGCAGAATTGCAATTTGATAGCTTTTAATAGTTAGGTGATAATTGATTTCTTAAAAATGGTCGGGCAAAAATAATTTTGTATTGGAGGGGGTAGAAGTTTTAAAGGTTTTCGACCAGTTAATATTTCGTATATTTAGAGATTTTTTTCAAATGCCTTTCGCAAATTTTCAGGCTTGTACCTTAAAATTTCAATCAAAAGTTTTCAGTTTATGTGTTTTTTTCAATGCATATGAAACACCTTGTGCATGTTAGACCGGGGGGGTTGGTTTATAACAATTATGGATCAAGTTATTATTATTTTTCTATGAACATCAAATAGACGTATTCACATGCAAAATTTAAACCTTGTATCTTTCTCCAGAGCCCTAAAAAAATCACTCAAAGTTTTCGACATTTTTGCTTATCACCTCCCTCCCCTTACACCTTCTAACTTAAAATTTTTACCAAAATGAACCATTATGTAGTTCTACAATCTGACAAATTTTTGATTTGGTATTTGTACTCTTTTTTGAGATATAATTATAAATTCGTAATTTTGAAAAGTGCGCCATTTTTGAAATGCTTCCCATTTCCCCCCACTACTGTTATTTCAAGATGTAATATTTTTCTTGTATTTTCCTAGTATAGCTTAATATAAGTTTTAAGTTTCAGTTACATAGCTTAAGAGATAGTTGAGATATTCATTTTTAAGTGTTTTTTTTGCACCCCCCCTGACCCTCCCCCTTACGATAATTAACCACTCTCTAAGCTGATTCCAATGGAACTATATGCCACCTTGACGATCCTAAAATATGAATTTTTTACGATAAGTAATTTCGAAGATATAATCATTTGAAAAAACAATTCGGCCGACAATTTTTTTTTAGCCCCCCCCCCCCTTTTCGGACGCCAATGGATAAAAAAATTAAATTACTTTTTAAAGTTGTCCCACAAACCCCTCTATATGTGTTTTGAGTTTTAGCTTCCTAGCTGTTACCATGGTTGAGATATTTGAGTTCGTATTTTTCGGCTTTATCGCTCCCCCCGCCTCCCTCTGAACCCGTACACCTCCCAAACTGAATATCTGCCTGAGATCCGCAACTATCTACAATCCCCCCAAAAATGAACTTTCTATATTGAAGGGTTTGTGAGTTAATGTGCGCTGAGCGTATACACCGCGTACGGCGTACGGCGGACGGCGTACAGACAGACGGATTTTTATTTTTTGCATTTTTAGGCTAATTTAGTCATGAAACGCGAAAAAACAAAATTTCAGGGTAGCAAATTTTTTTTTTTTTCCAAGTCGATCACAATACTTTATTATTAAAATAATAAAGTAAAATCAGCTTTCTTGAGGTTAATTATGTTTGATTTTGTAAAAAAGTTAAAATTTGTGTATACTTTATTCTGTTTTATTCTTTTTTTATTGTTTCAAACTGTGCATAAAATGTAGTAATCAATTTTTTGATGAAATAAATTACTATTATTATTATTATTTCAAAATTGGATCGAATTTTCTAATTGATCTGATCACTCGTACTTGACTCCTTTTTTTAGTAATTGATAAAACTTATTCAAATGCATAGACAAATTATAAATATTGTAATGCAGTTACATTCTTAGGTGTGCATTCATAACAGGTTTTACCTTTTTCGGATTTGGTTGTTTGCTATTATTAGATAAGATATGACCAAGAAATTCAACTTTAGGTTCAAGCAGCCTACATTTGTCCAGATTAATTTTGACATTATGAGCATTACATTCTTCTTTTGATGAATCAGCAATTATGATGTCATCTAAATAGCAATATACATTTTTTGCATAGAGTAAAAAAATAGAAATATCAATAACGAGAAAAAAATGTGTTTTGATCCGTACACTCCTTCTACCCCCTCCCATACAAATGTATAATTTTTGTTAAGTGCATTATATCGATTTCAATTAAAACTAGAAAAAGTATAAACTTAAAATTTTGCCAGAATTTGTTTTTTAATAATTGCAATAAATGCTAAAAAAATTATCAGCTCCTCTTCACTCCTTCTACCCTCTCCCATACAAATATCTGTATTATAAATTCAAGAAAAGCATTTCTCCTTCGAATATGTTAGAACTATCGAATTTGAAATTGAATCAAAGCGTGGTGATAAGGATGATGATAAGCAGTTTCAAAATCATTTTAAACGCTCCACTTCCTCTGCCACCTCCCATACAAATGCCTCAATTTCAGGAAAACTATGTCCAATTGAAAATAATGAAAGCTACAAACCTTAAATTCAGCACGAAATATTTTGCATACCACATTAGGTGTCATATCCAAAAATTACAAACCTTCCTCCTCTCCTTCTAGTACCTCCCATACAAAAGTCACTATTAATTATTTAAAAGAATTGGACCTGACATATTTTCTGGTACATTGAACTCTTTCTCATTTCATCTAGAGTATCATATGATTGGGCTTTACGCCCAATCATAATTCTTTTATGTTTTTATTTCCGGTGAAGCACACCCATTCCTTAGTAGGGCATGTGATGACATTATGACTGCGACCGCAACGATAACATCTGTTGTATGTTGAATTCCTTGACCTGGATCCTGAACGCTGTCGTATGAAATGTGAACGATTTCTAGCGGCTGATAATGCAGGAGACTGACGACTGTGATTGACAGGTTTAATTTTTTGATGCTCATTTTTTCAAGACTCCGTGTTAATTGCTACTTCGACACATTTATCGAAATCGTGACCCTCATTACTTAAGAGACTTTGTTGAATTTTATCCTTGCGTATTCCCACAATAAATCTGTCGGTGAGATATCTTGCAGAGCTTTTTGTTTTTCGTCGAATTGCTAAGAAAGTCACCAAACCAGCAATTTTTTGCTTATTGCTTTAACCTCAAGATAAAAACTTTCAAAGGTTCTCCACATTCTTGAACTAATTTGTGAAATTAAAATTTTCCGCACGTTTGTTTATTTTCGGCGAATAATAATTTGTTAGCAACTGCATTAGAACAGACAAATTTTTTGTGCTGGGGAGGTTAGGCGCACATAAGGACTTAAGCACCTTGTAAGTGTCATGCCCCATGAGCGTAATAAACAACGGCACTTTTAACTGCTCTTAACTTTATTGACTATGTATGAAGAACTGATCGATTCGATCTTTATTAGAAGCGAAATCGTCTCCCGGCAGAAACACCGTGATAGACTCTGTATATGTATGACGACTGAACCGTTGTTTGCGAACTTCCTGTACTTTGCGCTAGCTTATTATTTTCGTCGCGCATTTTATTTTTAACTTAAACTTTACTTGATTTTTGAACACTTTTATGTTACATAACTTCTTTTCGTTCGGCTCTCTTAAACTTTAGCTTTACCACTAAAACAGGTTTTATCAAGTTGCCAATTTATTATATTTGCTCCGACTTCAGGAAGAAATAATAAGACTTATCTCGTTGGCTGTTAGAATCCAAGTTCTGAATTCTCGTTTATGAAAATGTCAATGTCATATGTATCTTCTAACTATTGGTATTACCAAATGTGGAGTAAAATACAGAACAGTACTAAGACGAAATTTTAGGTGAATAACTTTGACTCGTTCAAAGAAAATGATCAAAACAAAAATCACATTTTGTATGGGAGGTGAGAGGAGACGGAGGAAAATATAGGCTTAGGTGGTCTCGGAAAGAGTACCACATTGCACTGGGACCATCTAGTTGAGTCCATTGGACTCCATATATTTAAGAATATGAGATGGATGTTACTCCTCTTGTGCTAGCCACTTGGTAAGATTTGCCTAAAAAAGGAGGCAACAGTTTAAGATTTGTGGTTAGTAACATAGACAGTGTTCGGTAGATTCTTCATCTTCATCGCCGATATTGGTTTAATTCAGGACGCTATAACTGAAAATTGATGCTCTTGCATACAGAAATAAGGTCTACTTATTGTTTGGCATAAATGTCTCATAGCTAGACCTTTCCCTTTTAGACCTATTTTAATTAGATTTAGAGCTTTCTCTCTGAACACTCTATACTAGTCGTACTAAATCGAATTAGCTCTGCCTCCCTTTCTATTTATTCTTGCGTCGACCAATCTTCTTCAGTCAATTATAGTCAACGCTGATTACAGATGCGTTGTCAATTAAATTCACCTGATGGGGTAGGTCCGGCTTCCGTGGCCTCATGATATAATGAGTCAATATAATCCTGCAGAGTTGCAGGAAAAACAGAGTTGAGCTTAATTTTTCGTAAACTCAGTCCTGTCATCTACCTTTAAAACACAGAGTTCCGATTTCGGCTGTTAAAATGTTCTTCAACGGAATATAGGTTGTATGCTCTGCTGATTTTACATTACTTGGTGTAAAATTTAACAATTGTCTTGATTGAAGTCAACAAATCTACGAATTCTGCGGAAGTGTCAGGAATACTTATCTGCGCCTGAACTAGTTACCATATATAAAGCTTGTATGTTGTATGTTTGGGCAGTGGCCCCAAAATCACCCCTAGCGTTTCTCGTTCGTATCCGAGAACATGCGTTACATCTGATTGAAGAACAAACCTTCTCAGCTTCAAACGAATCTCTCGAGCATCGCACAAATTTTAGGAGTACTTTTCATTTATTATAGATATTTACATGGTAAATGCAGTAAGAAACTAAAAGATTTAATCCCTTCTCGTACGCATCCATGAGTCATTTGTGGAGCATCTGAAAAGAAGAAAATTGTAATTTAGGCAGCACTTCATCTCTCGGACGTCATTGACGTGGAATGCATTATTATTTCTCTATTGCCGGGAGAGCGCCATTCCTTTGTCTCTCTTACTCGAATAGATCTGACAGTGCATTACGCATTAAAGGGTTATCCCCATAGTTATATCGCAGACCGTAACGAACCTAACCTAAGAAATTATTTTTTTGGAATGAGTGATGCTTATGTAGTATTTCCTCACTGTTTGCACGATAGCGATGAATTCTTACAATAATAAGAAAATAAATAAAAGAGAAATCAAATCCAAAAATTTATTTTTCGATAGTTAGCAAGCGAGTCGTTTACCAAAATCTAAAACGCCAAAATTGCAAACTGATGCATGGTAAACTATCGAATGATAAGCTAGCGGTTACTCTAGATTGCAATAAGGCACCAGGGCCATATTGAAGTTTTTAATTTATTTAATTTAAAGAAAAGTTAAATTTGAATGTTTACAAAATCTATAGTTTTAAATGAAATTTACTTTTAAGAATTCATAAATAACAATCAAAATAATCAAACTGCCAACAAGTCGGGCGCAACTTTATTATTTTCGGGACAAGTTGAGGATGCATTAGAGTGGTTAAGAAAGACTATGTGGAACCCCCTTTAGGGCAGGGCTACTGTCAATTTAACGCATAATTGCGAATATGATCAATAGCTCCAGTACGTGCAATCAACATTTCATTCGTTTTTGCAAATTTGGGTTTTTATGAGGGGAGGGGTGATATTAAGGGTGGGTGGATGTCAAAAAATTTTTAATTGATTGCTTCAGTTACGTCCATATTATATTCTCTGTATAGAATGTTAGTTCCACAGATGAAGTTGCAAAGCATTTTCATAAAATTTGATGTACTTTACAATCACTAAACCAATTAATTGAATGAGAGGGGGTAGAGGAGGTAAGAGAAATCTTTTGACGTACAAGTCTTACCAAAATTGAAATCTATGTAGTTCTATAATTTGACAAAATTTCAATTTGATATCTGTACAGTTTTGAGATATAACGGTTCTCATAATTCTCTAGTTTAGCTTAATATATGATCCAAGTCTCAATTGCATAAATGATAGCCGAGATATTTATTTTTAAGTGTTTTTCTTTGCACCCTCTCCTCCTTGACCCACCCACTTACAGTAGTTAGCCACTTTTAAAGCTGATTATAATTAGGCCGTATACTGCCTTAATGGTCCCGAAATATGAGATTTTCATGGTACGTAATTTCGAAGATGTAAAGAAAAAAAAATTCGGCAGAAAATTTATTTTTAGTCCCAAATTTTTTTTGATGGTAAACCCTGTAAGCACATTGGGTCCAAGAAAACGAAGATGTCCTAAATGGTATCCAGCCAAGTGATCGACCTTCTTTTAGGCGAAGAATAAGATTCGAAAAAGGAGGTGATGCTGTTAAATATCACTGAGAATTTTCCAGTTTTTTAATGATATCACGTAACTTGTGATATCTTCTAGGACCCTTTACTAGCATTTACCACGCCTCCCGTCGATCGGGACTCGAATTCACGATCTTCGCATTATAGATTAATTTGTTACTCACTAGACTACACATAGGTGCTAGATGTAAGTTGCGTGTAAACTTGCATGTAAATGGTTTTGGATTTGTTGTTGAAAATTCAAAATTGTCAAACTTCCTAATATATGCGCGAGTATTTTTTAGTCCAGCATATGGATCTCGCGCTTGCTATGTTTTCACTTTCTCACGGTATTAGGTCTAACTATCTTCAATTTTAAATTTAATCTAGAAGTTGAGAATTTTCGGACATTGAAAATAAATGTGCGCAAAACCAAGTACATGCACATGGGTTCGAACACAAGCACACCGATTGTTCTTAACGGACAGGATGTGGAAGAGGTGCAAGATTTTTGCTATTTCGGAAGCATTGTCAGCATGGACGGCGGAGCCGAAAATGATGTTGAGGCTCGGCTAAATAAATCTTGTCAGGCCTTCGGTATTCTTTCCCCGTTCTGGAGATTAAGAGAGATCTCCCTTCGCATGAAACTGCGAGTTTTTGACGCATGCTTCAAATCCGCGTTGTTATATGGTTGTACTACGTGGAAAGTGACCGTTCGGCTTACCAAGAAACTACAGACTTTCGTGAACCAATGCCTCCGACGCATTTTAGGAATATTCTGGCCAGAAGTGATCTCCAACAACGAACTTTGGAGTACAACTGGCCAGACTAAAATAGGTATTAAAATTCGATGGCGGAAGTGGCAGTGGATCCCCCATACTTTGAGGAAACCAGAGCGAAACATCGCCAAGCAGGCGGGTTGTTCGACCATGTAACACATGGAAGCGAGCAGTTGAGCAGGAGGCCAGAGGAATAAACAAGTCCTGGCAACAGCTTAAGGCCAATGCTCAGGATCGCGTCTTGTGGAAGAGAGTTGTTTTTGTCCTATGCCCCCTATAGCTCTAACACCCGAAAAAAAAAATGTTTCTTTTCCGCTTGTTGTAGAGTAGCTTCTCGTGCATTTCATCTGCACATGATATTAGTTAATCAGAGGTGCCGAATGGCCAAAAAGCGGAAAAAATATCTCGAGAACGAATTAACATAGAAACTTGGCGCCATTCACATTCGACTCAGAACAAAAAAATACATTAAGTTCAACTATTTCTATTGAAATTTTGAAGAAAATTAAAGAACTAATGTGGAAATGAAAGCCTATTGGCTAGATAGAAATTTCTGAAATTTTTGGAATAGGTTGTACTCATCAAAACAAGTAGCAACAAGTATTTTGAGTGTATATTTAAATTAAATAATGCTTAGAATTAAAAATTCAAGAGAGTTTGAAAGATTGGAGAATTTGGTAAATAATAAAACTAGGTATTCAAAGTCAAAGGTAGTTCAAATTGAAAAGATACTTACGATTTCAAATTCAAGGAAATTAGATTAACAGTTCCATAACTGCATCACTGATTTCCAGGTGCTTTTTCTTTGGTTCAGGTCTCATGTTCGTGATAAAAGGATCCAAAGTCTCCAGTAGCTTTGGAACACGTCTTCGTTGGTAGATAAACGAGACATTTTCCGCGAGTTTCTGATCCTGAAAGTCTTGTAATCCTTATTTCTACTTCCTTGTGCCTCTTCCGACAATATTCCGACTGGGAGGATCAACTTCTACACTATTCCAGCACCATGCAACAAAATCTTATGAACCGTGGATGGCATGTAGTACCATGAATACTTCTCAATGGCCGTCTCTGCTGTTTCTTTTGAGAAGAGCCAGTACGGTAGCGATCCGGTGGATTAGAGTTTCGTCGAATCCCGTTATTGCACTTGTGACCTTGCAATCATTGAAAAAACGTTTGGCAGTGTTGCCATTATTTGAAGATCCGTAATCCTGCTTAACGAAGTCTACTTTGATGCCGACTTTCTCAAAAAACTCTTGTTGAATACGTTTCTTTTCGTTTTCATGCATGACTCGCGTGTCTTTTGTAGTCCTCCATTTTTCAAAATTTTTGTTGTAGGTAATGTGAAGAATGTATTCCATTCACTTGATTCTGGCGTGTAATGGAGAGATACCAAATTCGAGAGTATTCACATTAAGAGGTTTGTGCTGGATTTTTGCCTGATCGGCTGACAAAGCTTCGGGTTTATCGTGGTCTTCATGTGTCGCAGCTGCGTTAATCAAGCTTTGTGGGTACGATGCTTGAAGGCTGCGTATTTTATTCCTCTTGCTTCTTTCACCACAATCATCAAAGTCTTAACTTGGTCTCCCAACACATCCTGTGGATTCGAGGTCAATTTGCCATCTCTATTTTTTTATTAAAAAGAGGCAAAAAAACTCTTGCTTAGAGTTGTCGATTGAAGAAATGTTTTCCTCGTCAAGTTCAGGGTGATTTTGTCGAAGGAATACGTCGAAGTTTGTACCACCCCACAAGCACTCACACAAATCGCGGTATTTAATTTTGATAGAGCGCATGACTAGACAACGTTAGCAACTAGACTGAACTCGAATTAAAAGTATTTTGAGCCAATTGGGTAAACAAGAAAGTGAAACAAACAAAGGCGCACTCTAATCCTTTCCTTTCTTTGCGGTGTTATGATCGGATATGCAGATAAAGGCAGATGATCGAAATGACAATATGTGCAATTTTAAACGTATTTGCAAGATCATTCTTTCAAAAAATTAACTGTTTTAGCCATTTCTCAAAGTATTGTATAGAGATTTAATAAAATAAAATTTATCAGTTAAACGCCATACAGTTACAACTTAATTTATCACGAACAAAACTTTATTTCTTGAAAAAAATATATATAAATATACAAATCAAAATATGTTATTGCAAGTCAAACAAATATTGTTCTACTCTAGATCATTAAAATTAATAATTAGAATCATTTCCGAATTTTCTTGTGTGAAGCTATAACGTCTGTCAGTCAAAACATTTTTAAAGATAGAAAATGATCGCTCGACCTCCACTTATGTAATTGGTGCAAATTTATAGGCGCATATCAATAAAGGATCCATATCGAGATGTTCCGATCCACCTTTTAAAATTCGATTTATTTTTTCCAATAATTTCAATCCCTCATTTTTTGACAAAATGTTCTCAAGCTTATTTTTTAGAGCCATTGCCTTTTCGCCTGGTATTAGGTTCGTTTTTTCTTTGAATTCCTTAATTATATTTAAACTTTCATCAAGTGATAAGTTCCTTGTTTGAAGTTTTTTTATTATTTGCGGAATGAACGATAAGTTTGAGGCTATATATGCTAAATCATTTGACACTGTACCATCAAGTACATTTTGCACTTTTGAACACTCTGTGCGTCGTCATTCTGGACCAATCTGCTTATTACAATTTTAAAATTGCTAAAATTATCTGCATAGAACAGAGCCGCATTTAACCACGTACCCCACCGCGTAATAACTGCTACTGGTGGTAGAGGTTTATCCATTACTTCTTTATAAATGGAGACGCGAGCTGGAGCTTTTTCAACATTTTTTTCCCATTGTTTATTAATGTATTTACTCCTGGGAACACCTCTCTGACTTTTTCGGCCAGACGGTTGCACGCATGAGCAACACATGTAACATGAACTAGTTTGCTGTAAAATGTTTTTAGTGATTTACCTGCTTTTTTCATGTATGGTGCGGTATCTGTGACTTAGAGAAGAACGCGTTCTTCCATTCCAATGTCAGTCCACAGATTCTTTAATCCATCATTAATGAAACGACAAATCGTTTCGCTGTTTGTTTTTTCCAGTTCTTTAGATGACAGTAAATAAGGGCGTGCTGGACCGTCTTTACTCAAAACACCCACAAGCAAATGCCCAACATATAAGCCTCTAGCATCTGTAGTTTCATCAACTATAATATAGACAAAATTTTTGCCAATTTTTTGTTTTATTTTTTCAATTACTTTGTGTAGCAAATTTTGATATATTTTTCCTTAAAGTGTTTTCGTCTGGAATGCTTTGGTTGGTATATTTTTCTAAAAAACCTTTTAAAGAGGGTTGCTTTAATTTAAACAAAGGGATATCTGACGCAACCATAGCGAAACATAGATCCTCAAGAAAATTGGTCCTGGCCGATGATGTAGATGCAAATGAGCTGCTGGTTAAAAGCTGCTGCTTAGATACATTTTTTTTCACGGCTGATAAATGCGCATCTAAAAGTTTAATTTGACGCAATCTATCTCAAAATTTCTAAAATATAATTCATTTTGAACAACCTACCCGTTTTTATATGCTGATCCAGTTGAAATTTTTTATTACAGGGAATTTGTTTTGAACAGGCATTGCAAAATATGATTTTATCATTGGTAGTAAAAATATTTCCACTTTTATTTTCAGATGCAATCCATCCGCGTAATTTCACACTTAGGGATGTACTTGTTTTAGGCATTTTAAATGAATTAAAAAAGAAACTGCACTTTTTTTCACGAGCAAAAGTGGCCGAACAGAGCGGTCGAACAGAGCACTGAGCAGTCTTTGCAATACAAAGCTACTAGCTATGTATGTATGTGTCAAAAATAGGGAATTCCCCTAAAATGTCTGGTCAATGGCAGCTCGGATAATGCAGAGTTCGGTTAATCATGATTCGGATAATCAGGAGTCAACTGTATTAGAACAGGGTAGTGCTCCAAATTGAATTTCAAAGAAATTACAACAGTGTCGCACCGTATTTCTTGGACGACTCGCTAGTTAAGTAAACCAAGAGTTACTCTATGAAAAACAAGACACCCGGGTATTGAGAGGTGTCTTATTCTTTATAGAGTAACTCTAAGTAAACCGAGCTTCTGGTTTAACTTTTTGGCCTTAGTTTGAATAGAAAATAAGCAAACGTGTGAAGTAATTTTCGAAATATGCCGAAATATGCCGAAATAACAGAAATATGCAGAAATATGCATTAAAGGCTGAATATGCTAAAATATGCAACTATATGCAATTGTATATAAATCCGGGCTCTACTTATAACGTTGTAAAGCGCTCTAATTTTTTTTTGGGAATACCCTTGAAACAGGAAAAAAAACTTGCTGTTCCTAGATCCTGTAGCTTATATAGTGTGAGAATCACAAAGGAAATCGGCGCTTTCGAAAATAGAATTTTTTCCACTCTGGCACCACTGTGCGGCATACGATGCACATACAGACATTTTATTTTTTTCATTTATGGGCCAATTTAGTCATGAAATGTCATGGTAGCAGTTTTCTTTTCCCAAGTCTATCACAATACCCTATTATTGGAATAGTTAAGTAAAACTGAAATTCACATAACGATTAAAAAATATAATGTTAAGGAATACCAACTTCAATGTCTGCTAAGCTACCTTCCGCTTTGCAGAAAGAAGCAACATCGAAACTGGGGCCTGAAATCATCAGATCAGTAACTAATTGGCCTGGCCACAACAGAGCATGTGATAGGCCTTTATCTATCACGGTTTACTTTTAAAGTAGCAGTGTTTTAGTCTCTTGAACTAGGAGTGACGCAACAGTCACTAGAGGATATGTGCGTTTGAACATCTGATCCATCTCCACATCCGTGGTATGTTTATACTATACTACATACATTAAGATTCACATACACATGCTTTCAATCCTCTAATCACATTAGTCGAGTCCCAAACTTATACTTTTTTTGTATAAAATATATTAAATTAAAGATTTTCCACCTATTTAATCACTACGATTTTAATATACCCAATAAAATTACTTAACCACATCTCTTTCAAATGGCATTACCTCATCTCCATCAAAGCGCTGATAAAAGGTATGTTACTTAAGAGCCCACTCGAAAGCCTCTTAATACAACCCGAAAAAGAAAAGTATCCTATACTCGTATACTTTAACGGACAATCTTTTCTTCATTGATATATAAGGTTTGCTTCCACTCGACATCTATATACCTTAATTTTCATATTTATTTCTTCTCTAAAGTCAATTTCTATTAAATTTCTCTCATGTACTTTTTTGAAAAGTAAAAGCCACTTTGCTCCTCCTAGTACTCCTTAAGTAAAAAATACCGCACTTTCAGTAGGTACGTAGTCGGCAGTAAAGAAGTTGGTTATCTACTCTTATACGAATGAATAGATAGATGATGAATGTGCGTAGAACAAACTACATGGGAAGGTATTTTCTATGTGCAGATTTAAACCAAATTTGTTCGTGGCTGAAAACAAGCCCCTGTATAGAGGATGCTTGTAACGAGTGGTG
The DNA here is from genome assembly GCA_963669355.1 of Chorisops tibialis. Lineage (NCBI taxonomy): Eukaryota > Metazoa > Arthropoda > Insecta > Diptera > Stratiomyidae > Chorisops > Chorisops tibialis. The sequence continues at coordinate 159,368,114 of OY770263.1, read as the reverse complement.
AAATATTCTGATCCTGACGATGATGATGATGATGGAAAAAAGATGAAATCTCATTGGGAAAAATTCAAACTGATATAAGTAATCCTTTAGTATTTTGTGTGTAACGAACGGGGTCTTTTGAAGTTTCGACTTTTGCATCGGGGGTTTCTAATGAGATCTGTAGCACTTTGTAGTCGCATATAGAGAAGACATAAATGTAACATTTTTTTTTCTCCTACTTGTATAGGTATACTCGTACTTACATAAATGTACAGACTTTGATAATGTCAATACGAAATTAGAAGGAAAAAGTATCTCTACATGTACAGGATTTCATATGGAGATTTACAGAATTATCTGGATTATGTTTAAATTAAAAATTCATACATTAATTACTATTCTGTATACAATTTTAATGACTTTGAATTTGTGAAGGGCTGCTGAATTACAACAGCGCAGCACCCCTATTACATCACAGAGAAATTATTTTATCCAAATGTGTACTTAGTTATGAGCGTATCGCTGCGGATTAAATTAATTTACTGATTAGATCGGGATATTTCATTTACAGAGAAAAGGGCCAAGATATGGTTATTATGATTTGTTGGTGATGGGAAAGGTTTTGTGCATCGACCCATGTTGACATGAAACGTAATTTCCAGTTTATGGTTTTGATGATTTCTTGTTTTTTTTATCTCTCTTTTAATAAGAGGAAAAGCCATTCAATTCGATATGGAAATGTTGGTGTCTTTTAATTAGCTAATTTTTTCTAAAATTATTTATGCATAGAGAGAAAAGAATCGGATGGAAGTTATTCATTTGAGATGGTTTGGGGTGAGCTAAAAGCCATTGACCTATTTCTTTTATTCATAATTTGATATCTTAATAATAATGAGCTGGTGTTTTTACACCCATCATTTACACGAATAGCATGCAGTAATTTAGTTTGAAAAATTAAGTTATAAGTATTATAAGTAAAGAGCTAAGGTATGGCCTAGTGGGTAGCGTATTGGTCTACAATACGAAGGTCGTGAGTTCAAATCCCGGTCGACGCATAATTCCAGCACACTGCCTGCTTGGGTATACCTTGGTCACTTCAATTTACGAAAATGAAAAATTCGCAGATAGATGGTTGTGCGAAGGTCTAACAATCCTTCCACAATAAATAATAAAAAAAAACATAACAGGAGTACGATTGAGCATAAAGCCCAATCGTGCGATACTCTAGATGAAAGAGAAATTTCTGTATCTTAAGAAATTTTGTAGGGAAAGTGGTAGAGGGGGTGACGACATTTAACTAATTTTTTCACATGAGGTTGATATCAAAATTTTTTATGCAAAATTTAGGATTTAAAAATTTAATAGGTACTGAGAAAATTAGTGTATTGAATGTAGTGCAGTAGTGCAGTTTATATGGGAGGTGATAGAAAGAGGAGCGAGTTTTTAAAGAATTCTCAGAAATAACTATAAACATCATGCTTTTGACATGTCTTAAATTGCAGAACTGTAGCATTCATAGTTTTCAGGAAAATCGACTTTCTATAAAGTTGTGAAATTATGTCATTTTGTATGGGAGGGGGTAGAAGGAGTAAAGCTAATCGTCTCATTTTTAATAATTCTAAATAAATATTTAGTGCACAATTTCAGCTCGATCAATTTTATAAGCACTGAGAAAATTGGCTTAGAGCATTTCATGAAAAAGAGCAGTTTGTATGGGAGGTGGTGGAAGGAAGGGGAGGCCTCAAATAACTTTTGTACAGTAGATTTATATCATTATAAAAGTAGTATATTTGTTACGGTTATCCTCCGGCTGGGAAAACGTAAGCCCCTCGCACTTAGGGGCGGAACGCAGCCTGTCCGGCCAACCCTCGAAGAAAGGGTCGTGCGCGCCAGTGGCTCCTTCGTTAGGCTACGCTCTTTTTCTTTTCCTTCGGACCGAACCACGAGTCCCAAGAAAATTGCCACAACAAAAAAAAAAACGCGATCGGTTAATTGAAAAGACGTTCACACGAATCTTCACACACTCAACTTAGAAGACAAAAAACAGAAGAAATTTTCTCGGTAATTATGTTAAATCTTCGCTCGATGGCCAATTTTATTTGAAATTAAAAAACCTAGCTTTGAATTTACATTTGTGTCTCGGTTCTGAGTTCAAAGAAAAGGAAAAAAATGATCCCTAGCTACAATTTTACTTGTTTTTTCTTCGCCTTGTCGGATTCGCTGCTCGTTGAGGCCCTTGTTGCGCTGCTTTGTCGTGGAAAGCCGATTCACCGCTTCGTATCTTTCTGCTTCCTCGTGTTTCAGATGTCCTGTTGCCGTCGTTCGGTTCACTGCCTTCGATTTCGTTGTTTTTTTTTCCAATCGTATCTCGTCGCTACACTATTTCACTCCGATGAACAAGAAAAAGAAAAACCACCAACTTGTGGTACTACCCTACTTTAGATTTTTTTTTTCGACATTTGAAAATTTTTCTACTTGTCGGCACATGTCCAGATCCTTTGCAGGTCACTTCGAACAGCGAGTGAGCCCAGCTTCATTCCCTGCCATCAAGCTTCGTGGCGGGATCTTTTGGCTTTTACCGGTTTTTAATTTAAGCTTGAGCCCGTCGAACCTTCTTTGTTTAAAAATCAATTGCTTTCCCGCCTATAGCCACTGTTCAGTAACACAGTTGTTGTTGTGATGGTATTTGTTTATAACAATATCCTCTGCTTCAACCTTTTCGAAGTTGGTTTTCACGGCAGCTTTTTAAAATTTCCCACCAGAGGCTTAAACCATTTTCCAGTTTCGGGTCTTAAATATTACCCCATGGCTCGTCATAAACATGGCCGCTACGATCTGACGCTTCTCCAGTGTTTACCTTTCGGCCGGGAGTGTTTGTTTACCTTTGTGGATTCGCGAGTTCTTTTTTCTTCTTTTGCGTTTTCTGGCGTTTTGTGTTTTTCCTGGTGCGGAAGTGAACTTGTTGCTTCTGAGGAAGTGTTCGGACTTTCTCTGGCTCGAGGGTGTTGCGCACGCGTCCAATGTGTTGTATCGTGAGTGATTTTGTATGGTGCGTGTAATGTCGAATGCTCCGCCGGCGTTGTGTGTGCGGTGCCCAGACGGGGAATTGGATCTAATATGCAAGTCCATTCCCCGGCTTGGTGCCGGACGGCGACGCCACCCTTCATCAAGGATGTAGCTACTTCGGTTTTGAATTCGGTTTGTTTCGCGCGCCGCGCTTGTGTGATTTCTCGGTTAGTGATTTTGTCTTTCAGGTTTCCTCTAGGTACTCCGTTGGCTTCGCGTTTGGTAGTGAGGCGTAGAATTGGCGTAAAATTTCGGTCAGTTCTTCGCTGTGCTGCCGGACAACGTTGTTGTGATTCAACGATTGTTTACTGCTTCCAATAGAATTAAATGCAATAGTTGAGCTACTTTACGTTATTAACTTTCTCGTACTTTTCAGCCTTTCCTTGACGACGCGATGTTCAATTTCCCGGCGACTCGTAAATGCGGCACCATGCTCAACGGAGCGGAAGGTAGCCACTTGGGTGTTGGCCTGACCGTAGTCTGGGTAAGTATGGCAAAAGAAGTTGCGCACGACTTGTTGGCAGATATTATATTACCAGTAATGTTAGTTTTCAACGTCAATAAAATGTCAACTCCATTCTATTCTTGCAAATACGACATATGCATTTACCAATGTAAAGTACACAGTCCCCAACAATCTGAGTGAAGGTCATCTTTCTGACTCCACCCAAACTATTATCAATAATACAATAAGCTCCAAACTCATTTCAGGCCAAATATTGAAAGCAAATATTAAGTAGAAAATGTTGATCCTTGCCGTCACAATTCGTTCTGTCTCAATGGTATAATTTACCCGTACAATACCACAGAACTTTTCAACCAATTTTCGTCCAGTCGAAAAAGAGACAGCCAAGTCGTACTATTTCATTATTGTGATGATAGTGGCATAGTTAGGGGTAGGGTAAATCCAGTGCATTGAATGTGAGTTAGAGTTCACATTCAATCTCTTTACTGATCCGATCCAATGTTAGGAGTATTTGTTTATCCAGCAATAAGCTATCCTGTAGAGAAGAGCAATCAGTAAATATGAATCTGGACATGAAAATGTATGTCTCTGGTCAGGGTAAGGACGAACAAAAATGTATTTTTATGTAGATAAAAAAATAACATTTGGGAGAAAAAAAATTACATTGTTCGAACAATGTCAAGTGGAAATCTGGAAAATTGTCGAATATATCATTTGTATACTATTCCTTAAAATGAGATCCGGATGACAGTGTTGAGTTTTTTTTCCTTCACTAAGGTAAATAAATGAGCCTTCCATGTAAGAACTAGAAATACGAACAATTTGGTACATTAAATTCATCCAAATTCTCCGTTTCCATAATCAGATAAAAACACATTTCATATATTAGTTCTCATCCAGCTCAAAAAAGAAAATTTAATTAAGTTTACTTTGGGCGAAGGTAGAAAATGATTTATGCACTATAAAAGGGAGTGGGAGTATCAAGTATCTTATTAACAGAGAAAAATGATATCATGCTGAAGATTTTCACTCTAATGTATCTACTTAAATACGATCTACCCTCTATCACAATACCTATTATACTTAAATAGCAAGAACACCATTCGCCTTCAATCTCTGATATTCTTCTTAATTCCATTTAATTACAGCCCTGTCTTCGCGTGGAAAGTTCTCTGTTCAAGTTTTTGTTTTTTTTTTTCTACTGCCCCAGTGTTTTTTTACAAATAAGTGAAATTAATTACAGATGAATAAGAAAAAAAAGCATCTAGCTAATGCCGTTGTAACGGATTAAGAAAATCCTTCGTGAAAAGTAATTAAGCTGAGCGTAAATTTGAGAATTTTTCGCCCGCAAAATGTTTATTTAATGGATAATGAAATCGATACGATAAAAATAAAAATATATTTATAAAATCGAAATAAATTTTGTAAATTAAGAATAATCTTTAATTTTAATCATTGAGCTCATTAAAAAGTTTGATCCATTTCGTTAATGAGTCTTTATAAATATTCTCAACTACAATAGTTTTCAGCGAATTGTGTGGCTGTAAAATAACATCCAAACGTTAATTCGAAAATTTTTATAAAGTTCATTTTATTTTATCTTCAAAGTGAATACAAATTTATCTCATTTCTTAATTAACTTTAACTAACCAATTCTATTTATATCATTTAGAAAATCATAATTAATTTAACATTTCTAAACAAAAAACCCCAAATTCATCCCTTATTAAACAACCGGCATTTATTTCAAATTCCTTAATTACATTCGAGCTTATCTAAAAGTGAGTAAAATATTATTCACAATCCAAACGCCTAATTAATAATGTATATCCCTATTAAATATTAATCAATTCCAATCAGTTTTTGGTTTAACAACAGTTTAGTAATTCTTTCAAATGTAATAATAAAGGAAAATGATGGTTATAGATACTAAACCACCTCTGAAATCAACGTAAAAAACAACAAAACCATTCCACTTCATCATAATCTATAATTATAAAATTGGATGGGTAATTAAAATCATGGTTTGTGGTTGATGTGAAAATTCACAGGTGTAGGTAGAGTAGCAATATTAGATTGGTTCCATTTTACTGTGAAATTCGATTTATAGATTGTATCGAAATAATTCTCGAAATGCTGTAATGATTTATTACGAAATTCAATATCGCGCGCATATATGGTAATTTCGTAATTTTATTTTGATTCAATTTCAATTTAAATTGGCGTGCTGAGAATATGGCACGTATTTTATCGAAATTACTTATTCTATTTATTTCGTATTTTATCCGATCAAATCGACATTTTTGGTAACGTAAAAAGTTAATAAAGCTCATTATCGCGATAATAGCAACTACCGAGTATATTATTCGATATGTTTGTATAGCACGCAAATTTTCATTTTCAGAGAGCTATTTAGATTCTTTTGAGTTTTTAGAAGGGGTAGATATTTGACCCATATTTTCGTATCAAACCCTTCATACAACGCAATCGACTATCTTTTCGATATCTCTATATAAATATGAAAAATCATTTCGTGAGAATTCTATAAAAAAAAGCAATAAATTTAAGTATCGCTGACATGCAATCAATAATAATCGAGTCCTTGGAGTATAGCTCGGTTCGAGTTGTCTATATCCCTTTTTTCTTTCTTCATGAAAGTTGGGGCTTAGATTTATGAGGAGTTTATGTCCTTAAGAATTTATCGAAAGAAAATGTGACAATCTAAAAGTATATTATCGAATAATTGAATTATATTCTGATGTATTTTTGTTAGAAGGATAATGATTTTGAGTTCTTTCATGGAAAATGTAGAATTCAATCGAAGGCTTGGTAGACAAAATTTAAAGCGTTATTCTTTAGCTCCAAATTTCTTTATTGCATTTAGATTGATGGTGAGGGGACAGGGAACATATGCGGAGTGTAGGGCATCAAATTTAACCTTTCTCAAGACGATGGCCAGGATCATCGGCCCTAATTTGAGTCCTGGAGTTCTCGTTTATATTTTTCAGAACCTGTTCAAAGATTGTTTTACTCTGGTGCCCTCGAATATGAACGATCAACTGCAACCTTTGTTTATTTACAATACGTAATATCTAATAAACTTTAAAATACTCTTACTTAAGCGAAAAAATTAAAAAAAAAAAAAATTGAAAACTATTTATTTTGAAATATTAAGATTCGAAAAAGAAAAATTTTCATTCTTTTTTTTTCATAGTAGCTAACTGGTTAGTTTTCGAGTTTTTTGTTATTATTATTATTTTTCTTCTTCTTGCGTACAGCTCGTTCAAGATTTTATTGCAAACTGCAAAAATGACTAAAAAATATGTGATTGATTTGCTTTGAAATTTGACGAGTAAGCTGACATATCAGATACCGCACAGTTGACAGTCACGATTAGAATGGTTTGTAGTGACTTCCTTGTATAAGACGAGCTGCTAAAAATATTGCTAATCGAAAGGCGAATATCATTTCAGGATATCTTCAACATATGTTACCTGCAGAGAATATCGGGCTCAACATATACTCGCTCGTTTGATTCCGGATTAATATAAATAAACTGCCAACAAGTTATGCAGGTTAGAGTGGTTAGGGAAGGCTAAGTGAAAGGGAGTTCTTGTGCAGGGCTGTTGTTAATTTAACAATATTTCATTCGTTTCTGCAAGTTTCGGATTTTATGAGGGAAGGAGGAGGGGTAATAGTAAGGGTGGGTGGATGTTAATTTCTTTTTAATTGATTGCTTGAATCACGTCCAATATTCTCTCTATAGAATGTGTTTCATAAACGAGGTTGCATAGAATTTTCATAAGATTCGATGTATTTTACATTCACGAAACCGAACATTTGTATGGGAGGGGATAGAGAAGGTAGGGGAATCGTAAAATTTGATATGTAATTTTATTTCGGTTCTCTTGTAAGGTGCTTGTATAAAATTTCAAGTTCGTAGCTTTTAGTTTGTTGGTTATTAGTTGACTTAATGAAATTGGTCGAAATCATTGTTTTGTATGGGAGGGGGTAGAAGGGCAAGCGCGATTTCAAAACTTTTAAAGCAATTTCATTTGAATTATTTTTATAAGTTTGTATGCAAAATTTGAAGTTGATAGCTTTTAAGACTTAGCTGACAACTTATTTCTTAAAAATGCTCGAAAAAATAATTTTGTATGGGAGGGGGTAGAGGAGGTAAAGGAGTCGTAAAACTTGCGATGCAATTTTCTTTCTTTTCTGTTTTGAGGTGCTCGTGCAAAATTTCAAGTTCGTAGCTTTTAATTTGTTGGTTATTAGTTGATTTAATGAAATTGGTCGAAATCATACTTTTGTATGGGAGGGGTAGAAGGGCAAGCGTGATTTCAAAACTTTTTACGTAATTTCATTTCAATTATTTTTGTTAGTCCTTATGCAAAATTTAAATTGATAGCTTTTAATAGTTAGGTGATAATTGATTTCTTAAAAATGGTCGGGAAAAAATAATTTTGTATGGGAGGGGGTAGAAGTTTTAAAGGTTTTTGATCAGTTAATATTTTGTATATTTAGGGATTTTTATACTCTAGATGGAATCTGAGAGTATTATAAGTTTGCTCTAAGGTTTGCAGCGCCAAGAAATAAGGCTCGGAGAAAAAAATGAATGATCACAAAACCAGATGTCCGTCTGTCCGTCCGTCTGTCCGTCTGTCCGTCCGTCCGTCTGTTCGCTCTCTAGCTTGAGAACGCGTTGAGCTAGATAGTTCAAATTTTGTACACGTCGTTTTTGACAAAAAAGTAAGGTCAAGTTTGTGAACGGGTCAAATCGCTCCACCCCTTCTAACCCCTCCCATACAAAATTACACAATTGCACAATTTGACAATAAATGGATTTGCTCGAAAAGTATAAAAGCTATTGGTCTGAAATTCAGAATATGTTACTTTTATGACAATATCAATCTACGGTATAAAAATTATGCGTGTGCTCCCACTCCTTCTACCACCTCCCATACAAACTGTACTTGTCAAGAATTATTCTAAGCCAAATTTTTCAGTTCGTATAAAATTTAGCTGGCTGAAATTGTGCAGCAAATATTTATTTAAAATTGTTAGTGCGGCAAAAAAAAATTAAACGATTAGCTTCACCTCTTCTACCCCCTCCCATACAAAATGACACAATTTCGCAATTCGACAATAAATGGATTTGATCAAAAAGTATAAAAGCTATTAGGCTGAATTGTGGGGTATATCACTTTCATAATGATCTTAATTTACAGTAGAAAAATTACTGGCGTCCTCTCTCTCCTTCCACCCCCTCCCATACAAACATCACTTTTTCATGAAATGCTCTAAGACGATTTTCTCAGAACATATAACATTTATCGAGCTCATATTTTGTAATAAATTCTTAATTAGCATTATCACTAAGATCAGAAAAATTTTTTGATTAGCTTCACTGCTTCTATCCCCTCCCATACAATATGACACTGTTTCACAACTTCACAAAAAATCGATTTTCTTGAAAAGTATGAATGGCACTAGTCTGAAATTTAAGGGATGTCAATTTTATAATATTCCTAGTTATTTCTGAAAAAATTACTAAAATCCCTCCACTCTTTCTACCACCTCCCATACAAACTGCACATTTTCATTAAATCTAACTTACTAATTCTCAGTTCCCATTCATTTTGAATAAAACATTTTTATAGCTGCTTTAGCATGATGGGGAGAAAATTAGTTCAATGCTATCATCCCTTCTAACATTCCACATACAAAATTTCTTGGGGTCAGAAAAAAATTCTATTTCATCTAGAGTATCGTAAGATTGCGCATTACGCGCAATCGTAGCCCTGTTATGTTTTTTAAATGCATTTCGCAAATTTTCAAGTTTGTACCTTAAAATTTCACTCAAAAATTTTCAGTTTATGTGATTTTTTCAATGCACATGAAACACCTTGTGCACGTTAGACCGGGGGGTCGGTTTATAACAATTATGGATCAATTTATTATTATTTTTCTATGTACATCAAATAGACGTATTAACATGCAAAATTTAAATTTTATATCTTTTACCAGAGCCCTAAAAAAATCACTCAAATTTTTCAACATTTTTGCCTATCACCTCCCTCTCCTCACACATCACAACTTAAAATTCTTACCAAAATTAACGACTATGTAGTTCTACAATCTGACAAATTTTCGATTTGATATCTGCACTCTTTTTTGAGATATAAGGATTTGTAATTTTTAAAAGTGCGCCATTTTTGAAATGCTTTCCATTTCCCCCTGCTACTATTATTTCAACATGTTATATTTTTTTTTGTATTTTCCTAGTACAGCTTAATAAGAGTTTAAAGTTTCAATTATATAGCTTAAGAGATAGTTGAGATATTCATTTTTAAGTGTTTTTCTTTGCACCCCCCAGACCCTTCGCCTTACAATAATTAGCCACTCTCTAAGCTGATTCCAATGGAACTATATGCCGCCCTCATGGTCCGATAATATGAATTTTTTACGATAAGTAATTTCGAAGATATAGTCATTTGAAAAAGCAATTCGGCCTCCCCCTTCCATCTAACACCCCCGAAAATTTAGAAAATAGAGCTTACTTACCCAATAAAAAATCCACCCAAAAACGAACATTCTATCTTTAACGATCTCGGAGATATGAGTCCATATGTACGGCGGACGGCGTACGGCGGGACGGATTTATTTTTTGCATTTTCAATTTTTAACACCTCTGCCTTTACACTGGAAGGTTTCCAGCTAGATACAAGTTCTCTTTTGAGGTACCCGTTTACAAGTCTGGTGTCAACAGCAATATAGCAAACTACAAACCGATCTCCATCCACTCTACTGCCGCTAAAATCTTCGATAAAATTGTTACTAACAAATTGACTCCACTAATTAACAGCGTTATATCACCTCAACAACACAGTTTTCAAAAAGGTAAGCCAACACTGACCAATCTTGTACCGTACATTGAAACGATTACGTTTGAAATGGAGCATAATCATCAACTACACGGAGTTTACACCGACTTCTCTAAGGCATTTGACAATAATCAGCTTCTAATTTCCAAATTGAATGGCTGTGGCATTTCCGGTACGTTGCTTCTGTGTTTAAGTGATAACCTGCAGAATCGTATTGCCTCTGTCAATATGAAAAATTCTAAGTTTTATTCATTTCCAAAGCGTCTCGTGTACCTCAGTGTTCGCTTCTGGGACTCCTAGTATTTTTAGTACTTATCAATGATATATCTTCCATATTCCACAATGTCGACCATCATTTATTCGCAGAAAATTTAATAATCTTCAAAACTATTATAACAGTCCAGGACTGCGTTAATCTTCAATTAACATCGACGCATTATTCAACTGCTGCTTGTCTAAACATCTTTCTTTCAATATTCCAAAATTTGCATAGATAATTATCTGCAGATATCGTACATGTCTCAATTACAACTACTGCATTAATAACCAATCATTGCCAGAAGTACCAGCACCATCAAAGACCTGGGCATTATGTTGGACTTGTCCTTAACTTTTGTACCCCACTTTACAAAAATATGCAATTCCGTTCGAAGAATTCTCTGATTCATAATTCAGAATAATCAGGATTTCACCATAAGATTGCTCGTCACCTAAAGTACCTATCTGAGCTATGGAATTTATGCTTCCTAATTCACTCCAACAATATTGAAACGGTACAGCATAAATTTCTTCGTTATATCAGCTTTAAGCTTCATATTCGAATGGAAGACATCGACTATGATACCCTGCCAAGACTGCTTAACCTTACTAATTTTTCTAATCGTGAGCAATCGAATCTTATCGTCTTATACAGAATTTGGAATTGCTTTTTGGTTTGTACACTGTTACTGGAGTGCTTAAACTTTAGAGTTCCATGTCACTCATCCAAATCAATGGATTTATTCTGTATCGCTCGTCATATTACCCGCTATGGACAAAACAGTCCCACAGCGACACTAATGGGAATTGCTAATAAATTTTTCGATTCCATAGATTTGTTCAATACTTGTATTAAATTAAAAGTGTTGCAAATACGTAATACTCACATCTTATATTTAAATTACATAATGATGGTTATGAAAACTGTTAACTCTATTCGAGCAGTGTCCTTACAACACCGAGTGTTCAGGGTCTTATTAGAAGGTACTGAAGATAAAAATTTTCTGCAGATAGGAATATCAGCTTACAGCCCTAATTATATTATGATTCCTATACAACGGCTATGTGGAATTCCTCTATTACGAACCTCCATGTTATTATATCCACGGCCGCTGCTGCGCGATGGAGATACGCCTGAATAACTCTAAGTTTAGTTAGAGCCATCTTCAATGATCTGCGGCTTGCTGCTTCTGACCTCTTTGGCTTTTGGGTGGAGAGTCACGCTTTAAAATTTGTAACAGACTCTGTGCCCCTTTAGCTTAAGCTTCTCCATCCATTGGCCGTCGCTAATTGCGTTTGTATAGAGGGCACAAACGCAATTATAACCTCCTCCTGCTAAGTACTTTCCAATTTGAGGCGCACAAACCAGCATTTTGGGCATGAATGAGGGTAGCTATATCCTCTGACGAGTCTGCCCGGTGATTATTTATAGCTGCGGAATATTCTGCTCCCGTACTGCTCTAAGGTTCGTGGAATCATTCGGCTTGATGCTCCCTGCGGTCCGCTCATCAAAGCAAGCTATCAGCATTCATCCCGGCTTAAGGCTGAGTCCACCAAATTGTGGATTTATCCCCTCTTTTGCTCCATTAGGTATCTCAACCAAGATCAATTTTTGTATTGCAGCTAGCTACTTCGATGTATTGGATAATACCGATCCTGATACTCTAACCGCGTATCTGTAGCTAGTAACCGACGTGATGGGCTGAGCCTCTTGTGTGCATAACGCTTTTACTCGAGGTCTCAAGCCTTTTGTTATCATTACCTACAGATGGCGGTGTTGTAGATGAGATTCTGCCTCTTTTCGTTGCCTTATGCTGTGCTGACAATAACGTCTTTTTCATTAGCTAGCAATCAAGATCGTACGCTTCGTTTGCTGTTTTTCCTTGGTTATGGTGGTACGAATACCGTCTCCTAGCAGCCTCGTTTAACCTCTCTTTATTTTCTTTGAGAGTCAACTGTTTCAGCTCTGCTGATAAAAGTTGTGACCGAAGGATTGGCCTCTGCAGTCACTTCACGTACTTTTTGTGGAAGGTTTGTAATTTTGTTTCCGTTTACGGCATTAGCCGCTCTTTGTGATTCTTTAAGGGTCGCATTTGTCCTTTTGGTTGCACTTGGGTTTTCCATTCCCACGAGTGGCGCGAGAAAGTAGAGTCACCCCTGGCAGAGCTCCGTATTACCAGGAGAATTGAAACAGGAGGGTGCCTGGTATCCAGAGTTCGCATATTAGCAATCTTGGCATATGCTGTTTCACCGTATATTTACCCGTCCCTCCCCCCCTTCCTATCTAGATAGGATTCGGAGCTGACAGCAAGCTGTTCGACTTGACATCTTTTCAAGAGGCAATCTACACAATAGACCGCATTCGTTTCAGCTTCCATGAAAAATCAGCGTAACATTATCGGCATTCCGGACGTTCGAATTTTTCGTATTTACGTTTGCTGCGTTGTTTCCAAACATCGGCGATTACAATTATTTTGTTGCGTTTGGGTATCGGCTAAATTTAGTCTTTTTGGTGTTGTAATTTCGTTTGAAATCCAGTGAACATTTCGTTTGATGGACCGATCATGAGGAGTGGAGGAATCGCAAACGAAAAAGGAAAAATCGCTCTTATTTTATTGATTATGAAACTTTATTAGTATGTTTTTAAACTTCCACTTTATTTTAATTTTATAGTCGGCTCGATCGACAGTTTGTATAAAAGTGATTCCTCATCTTTTCTCAATGACAGATTTCAATTCATTTTTTATTTAATGTAAATTTTTAATTCGTATTTCGTTTAATGTAAATGTAATTCGTATTTTATTTAATGTAAATTTTAATTCATTATTTGGGTCACTACAGGTTGCAGAGGTAGAAAAGTAAAACAATAATTTGCTTTCAGCATTTCAACAGGAAATTGATTGATTTAATCGTGAACTCAAAAAGTACAATTAAAAAAGTGCGGCTCATCTCCTAAATGTTCAGCCAAGGCACACTTTCTTCAACTGATTGCGAATATTTCATAAATTCATTTATCATTTCTTTAGCATAAAAATTTGATTTTCGTGCTTTATCTGGCAAATCCTACAAACCAGTAACACCTTAGACCACTGCTCTCCATGATTCAGGAATATTATTTCGTGCACTTCCTTAAAGACAGTGTACTAATCGCGATGCTTTACTCCTTCGCAAAAATTTATGAAGATGTTTTTGAAATAAATTTAGTGTTTTTCAATTTAAAATATTAGTGGTTTAAAATACACGAAACACACATGCTACCAACCTAAAAATATTTTGCACTACTCTATGAGTGCGCGAAAGGCTAAAATTGCATAGCCCTTGGCAAGTGCCTTGGACTTGGTGGCGGCTAAAGGGTTCCATGATGTGTTCATGTAGAGGGATCCAATCATAATTGATGGATAGCTATCACCTTAGAATATATAGAAGAATAAGCGCATATCTGAAAGAGAATCGAAGCAATTCTGATGGTGGAAAAAAAGAAGGTTATGTAAAAATGCCTTCGTTAAACTTTGTATAATTCCAATGGTTGTCTTTGTATATGAAGTAGGATAGCTGTTAAAAGCATAAATTTTTTGTTCCCAGCATAACCACTTTTTGTACTACGACGCCACTACACTAATAACCAGCCACGCATTTTACTTTGACAAAGCGACCGGGAGAGAGTCTTGTCACAAATTGATTTCGTGTTTCTACAATTAAAACTGTAGAAAAAGCACAGAAACCAACTACGACCACTTTTACTTTTTTAATACTTACATAAAAAATAAATCAGTTTAAGAAATTTTATTTCATTCGCGAGCTTTTTCTGTCGTTCCTATCACTTGAATCATAAAATCGAACGGCTGAAATAAACCGGTTTTATATGAGCTTGCAGAGGTAAAATGCAAGGGGAATGATTTACGATAGAGAAAAGAAAAATGATAACTGCACTCGTGCTAGTTTTTTCGTCAGGCTGAGAGCGAATTCGTTGGTTTTAGGATACCTGAGAGCGGTCATCGACAGGTAGGGATCGGTTCATTTATGTATGGGAATTGCTTCAATTGGCTTTATAGGGCTCTTCGTTTCTTTGTCTATAAATTCCCGTAGCCAAATATGTCAATGTCACTAGCAACCTCCGACGAGGTGGTATAGTTTCACGAAAGATGGTTAGATATATTTTTTATAGTAGGTAAAACTTTCTTCAGCAAGTACTCAAAAACTTTTTTACTCATTCGTGCAAAATGTGTTGTTTCGGTGGAATTACGCCTTATTAATAAGACTTGTGGCGTGAAATATTTATCCTCGAATAATTACGGGAATTATTTAGAAACGACGGAACTAACTAAAAGGGAGCTCGCTAAATGAAACCGAATGATGCTAGCATTGAAAGCAGATGGACACATTACCGCCAATTATGAGTTTCCCATGGAGAATTAGATCGATCAACATATTGTTCAGTGATATGTTGCAAAACTTCACGAACTTCAGATATTCAACTTACGCAATTGTTACAACAGATGATGGATCAGCAAAGTTGCCAGACCAGAGAGATAAAAGAAGATCTCAGCAAAAAATAGACCTCCAAAAAAAAACAATAAGTCAGGTAGCTTAAGGAAGAAATAGGTGTACAAGCAAGCGTAATCGGGAAGCGAATCGAACAGCAGTTATAAACAAAACTTTTCCATAATCTATGCGAGGAGAAAAATTAATTGAAACATCAAGCTCTCTTAATCTGCGTTCATATGATGTCTCATTTTCGTGCACTATGCGAATGCCGTTAATAAAAGCGGATGCAATAAGTTGAAAGACGCACATGCAACATTTTCTCAGTACATATAAGATTTATTGAGCTAAAATCGTGCACTAAATAATTACTTTGAACTATTAGTCAGACCGAAAAAATTAGACGATTACTTTCACACCAACACATAATTTCTTAGCTTTATAAAAAGTCGATTTTCTTGAAAAGTATAAAAGCTACCAATTTTCAATTTGAAACATGTCAATTGCATGATAAATAATTAAGAACTCCTCACTCCTTCCACCACTTCCCGCACAAAATGCTCAATATCATTAAATCCAATGCCGTAATATTTTTTGTACCTCAATTTCTGAAACTTAAATTGTAGTATAAGACATTTTGAAAGCGAATTCAGCATGATATGAAAAAGTTAGTGCAATGTCACCCCTTCTACCACTCCCCCTACAAAATTTCCCAAAATCACAAAAATTTCTTAACCATCAAGAGTTGCGCATGGTTAGGCTTTACACCCAATGGAAGTCCTGTTACGTTTTTATGTTATTATACTCTAGATGAAATCTGAGAGTATTATAAGTTTGCTCTAAAGTTTGTAACGCTAAGAAATAAGGCTCGGAGAAAAAAATGAATGATATAAAAATTCCAATAATCACTCAAAAATCTCAAAACCGGATGTCCGTCCGTCCGTTCGCTTTCTAGCTTGAGAACGCTTTGAACTAGAAAGCTCAAATTTCGTACAATTCTTTTCTGACAAAAAAGTAAGGTCAAGTTCGTGAACGGGCCAAATTGCTCCACCTCTCTACCCCCTCCCATACAAAATGACACAATTTCGTAATTTCACAATAAACGGATTTGCTCGAAAAATATCAATGCTATTGATCTGAAATTTGGAATATATTACTTTTATGATGATATAAATCTACTACAAAAGTTGTTTAAGTCCTCCTCTTCCTTCCACCACCTCCCACACAAACTGCACTTTTCATGAAATGCTCTAAGCCAATTTACTCAGTGCGTATAAAATTGATTGATTTATAATTATTAGTATTTATTTATTTATAATTATTAGTAAGACCGAAAAAAATTAGACGATTAGCTTTATCCCTTCTACCCCCTCCCATACAAAATGACACAAATTGACAACTTTATAAAAAGTCGATTTTCCTGAAAAGTATGAATGCTACTGATCTGCAATTTAAAATATGTCAAAAGCATGATGTTTATAGTTTTTTCTGAAAAGTCATTAAAAACTCGCCCCTCCTCCTATCACTTCCCATACAAACTGCGCCACTGCACTAAAACCAATACATTAATTTTCTCAGTACCTATTAAATTTTTAAATTCTAAATTTTGTATAAAACATTTTGATAGCAACCTTAGCGTCATGTGAAAAAATTAGTTCAATGTCGTCACCCCCTCTACCACTTCCCTTACAAAATTTCTTAAGATACAAAAATTCCTCTTTCATCTAGAGTATCGCACACGTACTCCTGTTATGTTTATTATTAGATTTCCCACAAAACTTCAAGTCGATAGCTCTGACAGTTTCGCAGAAAATTAATTTAATTGAAATTTCAACATATCGTGAAATTTTTATGGGAGGGGGTAGAAGGAGTAAGGTGAAGTTGATAATTTTTCAAAACAGATTGTAATTATAATAAAATATAATATATGTATGTCAAAAACCTGTGTTGAGTGTCGCCCGAATTTTTTATTTTTTTCTGAATTTTTTTGGTTGCGATCTATGCAAATATTCGGCATCGAGAAGGTTCGCAAGCCCTGGATCGACCGAGATAGCAACCGAAAAATTGCAGACAGTACCGTTAGTTTTGTTGCCGGCCGAAGGGATCGAAGAAAAAAAGAGAGGCAGTCGGTTTTGGGTCATCGTGAGGAATCGAGCTCGTCGCGCGTGCAGGTTAAGTTTTATTTTTTTGAAACCTAGAAAAAATAAAGTTAAAAGATAAATTGTCATACTTCGCACCAATCGAATGCGCAATCAAGTCCGTCAGATTGTTTTTATTACGAATAAAGTCGCGAAATTCAACTAGCTTCCATGGAAACTACCGAAGCAAAACCAAGAAAAACGTGCACGTTACCGCCGACAATTTCCAGTTATTTTTCTTTTCGTCTGTCCGAAACACGTGGCGGTTCCTTTTAAAAAAAAAGAAAAAATAAAAAAACGAGTGAAAGTTAGTGCAGAGTTTTTTTTTGCGCATCTTACGTGTAGAGCATAAATGAAATAAAATCGCCGTGATTTTTTTTGAGTGTTAGAAAAGTAATTCGTGTCTAACATGGTGCATGGTGAATGCTGTACTTAATTCTTCATGAAATTCGAGCTGTAACTCGGTTGCCTTATAAAAATAACCCCCAAAATGTCTTCGAAACCGTCCGATTAATCCGCGAAAAATCCTAAACTGCCTGTAATGAGTGCTAGAATAAGAGGCTGAAAGCTCCATAAAATAGTGAATTTCCATTTACGTTACTGTTTTTTTTTGAATAAAACCCGATTTTAATGAGATGAAATTCTTCGTCTTCATGGGATTAGTGTGAAATGCAAGTAGTTAATATTTTGACCTTAATACTGAACGCCAAAATATAAGTTAAGTGAAATTCAATCCCATCGATGTTGCATATTGAAAAGGATATCTGAAAACACAATATAGGAGTAAAATTTGTAGCGGAAGGCGTTATTCGTATTGAAAAGGAATAATTTTTATTGTAAATGAATATTTTAACGAATGTATACGAGAATGATTGAATACCTTGCATTTAAAATTTTAATGAAAATAAGGAAAGTCCTGTCCGCATAATTTTAAAAATTTGAATTAATTTGTCTTTCGACCTTGGTCGTAAATTACGATGGAGTTTTAGACAATGTGGCCATTTTGACCGCAATTGAGTAGTGTATAGTAGTTCGACTGCTTCGTAAAGAAAAATTATAAACTAAAATAAATTTGTGAATATGAAAAAGGAAGACAGCTCGTTTAAAGTCGTCCTATTTTACTGCATGATAAACATAAAATTTTCGTGATATTTTTTTAATTTGTCAAAACTCTCGCGCGCATTAAATTTTTTTGTGAGTCGGGGCCCACGCGAGACAATACCCACAAGATGTCGGCGTAGTAGCTCGGCATGTTACACTCAAGATCTACATTATCGCGATTATTTCGCGCTGAAGCACCAAGTCCTGTAGCGTTACGATACAAGATTAATCTAAACTAAGTGAAACAACAAGAAAAAAAAAATAAACGAAGGAAGGAATAAATAAACGTACGAAAATGAAGGAAACGCGTATGCAAATCGAATAAACTAAGTTGTAAATATGAAAATATAATAAATAACGCGAAATTAAACTATAACAAAAAAAAAAATATAATAAAAATAAGACATGACCGACTAACAGGACAGACGGACGGACGGATTAATTAATTTTTTTTATATATTACCTTAAAACATAAAACATAAATTATCGCTGGCACGAGACATCACATGCTGGTAAGTCAAAAATCTTGATCTTGATTTTCTTAATATATATGTTGTTCAGTTTTATTTGTCGGGTAAAATTTTGCTCGAATAAGATGTTTAGAGGCTAAATTGGCCGTTAATTTTAAATGAACCCGAGCGCTTAGCTCACTACCCCCCCGAACCTCAATATGGGGCCACGACAAACTTATTTCTTTGGAAAGTCGTGGCTGAGGTAGGGAGGGCAGAGAGGGCGCTAAAACCACCATAGCGCCCTAACACAACTCGCGAAGTCGGCAACTCCATCGCTTCATGGTCTTTCACGACCACTGGGGAAAATTATCCCAATTTTCACCCTAACCCGGAGTAAGCCGACACGAAATTTTTGTTATACAGGCCATGGGTTTTATGGTCTGATTAAGGAACAAGTACCCCCCCACACTGCCGTAGCTAGTCCCGGCCGCCAGCAAGCGTGTCGCTTCCGTTCCTTAGTCAGCCACCAATTCGGAAGTAGGAGGAATTGGCCCTTTCTTGTCCCGAACATTGACGTTTTCGTTTCCTTTCAGAATTATTTTGGCTTTAAGTCAAAATAATTCGTTCCGCGGGCCTAAATCATAACACCTGTTTTATCAGCTTTTTTAGTTTCAATGAATATCGAAGAAATGCGCCTTTCAAAATTACGCATGTGTATGGGAGAGGGAGGGGGAGAGGGAGGGCGCAGAATGAGTGAGGGGATCACATCAAAATTTTGTGACATTAATGACATTTACATTGTGACCATAACGTAAGGGCACTTAGTAAATAAAATTACTCTGGGAAATGATATTTCAACATTTTTTATTTTGGTAAGCAAGTAGGACTTTCTTTAATTGTTATCTCAAAAATTAAAACAGTCTATTAATCAGTTTGTTTACTGCAGCTGGTTGAATCGGTATACCTCAGTAGTCTTCGGCGATTTTTAAAATGGATAAAAATATGGACCAAAGAGTTTGTCTCAAATTTTGTGTTTCCAACCAAATTTCGTGTGCGGGATCATTGCGAATGTTGAAGAAGGCTGACGATGATTGTGAAAGCAAAAACACGAGCCTTCCAGTAGTTTAATGCCGTTTAGAACGGTCGAGAGATCGTTGAAGATATGCCTCGTTCTGGATGATCTTCTACCTCTTCAACTAACGAAAACATTAAAAAAGCGAAAGAAATGGTGCTCAAAAATCGTCATGCCAGCGTGAGAGAAATAGCAGGAGAGCTCGACATCTTTCGCGAGTCCGTTCGTTCGATTTTGGTGGATACTTTGGCCATGAAACGCGTCCTTGCTCGACCCGTTTCATAAAACTGAATTTTCTTCAAAAAAAAGGACCGTGAACAGGTTACTTTGGACATGGTTGATCGTGCGAATTCTGACCTGTGATCTGTTATGAAGTGAATCTATGAGTTCATGCAAACCAGTCAACAATCATCGGAATGGAGGAAAAAAAATGAGGCGAAATCACGCCAAGGCCGCTCAAAAATTAAGACGACGGTCATTGTTTTTTTTTCGATATTCGAGGTTTGACCCATCATGAATTCATTCCGGAGGGGCAGAGGGGTAATAAGGAGTACTATTTGACCATATTGAAGCGTTTACGTGCGCAAATCCGTAAAGAACAGCTGGAATTCATCACCATCAATGGCGCGTTTTGTATATCTGCAGCTTATTGTTCCTGTGCACTTTCTTGGATTTCATTATTGGAAGTACCGAATAATACATCTTATTTGCTTGTATTATCCGTCGTTTGATTGCGTCTGTTTCATTACCGTCCTTTGCTAGATTAGCCCCAAGATATATGAAGTTGTCCACGCTCTCCAAATTACATTCCGCAATTGTAATGTTTTGTCTGATTGGCGTTCTCTTTCTTGTTTGCGTAATTATTTTTGTTTTGCTTCCATTAATGCGCAACCCGACTTCTTTTGCGGCGTAGTCAAGATTGACATATACCTCCTTAGCACTGGGATGTTAGTGTCGTCAGCGTATGCTACTAGTTGGGTGGACTTGAATAGTGTCCCGTTGGTGTCGACTGGGATGTTTCGAACGAAATACTCTATTGCCAAGTTGAAGAGCATGGAGGCTAGACCATCTCCCTACTTTAAACCACATTCCGTTCGAAAGCTGGTTGTGGAATCGGTTTGTATTCTTGCTTGGGATTCAGTGTTCGTCATTGTGAGTCTCGTTGGTCGGACTAGTTTTGGGGGAATTCCAAAGTCAGCATGATTTGGTACAGTACGATTCTGTCTCCGCCATAGACGGTCCCAAGCCCGAGTTGAGAAAGGAGGAGGGTAAATGGAGTTAACCTGAATGGCCAGTAACACCAGTGCGTCTCAGGAAGTAGGCAAAAAGTATGACATAGTTGGACTTGCAGCATAGCTGTGAGAACTCCAGCATGTCATATTTAGCTCAAAACTCCCACCCTTTTTCTACTAGTGTGTAATAAATAAGTAGGACCGGTCCTCCAGGTCGGGGGTTGGGCGAGGTGCCGACAACGCATCACCGGAAAAAGAACACTGTCCAAAAACCTGAAGAACAGCCTCGGAAAGGATGGACTCAACGGCAACGACCCCGCAAACGAAAAATGGACTACTCTATTGGATCTTGGAATGTTCGATCCTTATTTAGGACAGGAGCTCTGAAAGAGTTTCTCGAAGAAGTGGCAAAACACAACATCAACATAACTGCCATCCAAGAAACGAAATGGCTCGGTAGCGAAATCATGGACATGAGATCACACACAATCTATCCAAGTGGAAAATTGTCGGGAAGCAGAGAGTTTGGAGTCGCTTTTGTCGTTGACAAAAAATTTAAACAGCAGGTCACGAGCTTCAAACCAATAAGTGAAAGATTGTGTGCAATCCGAATAAAGACTAAATTTTTCAACACTTGGTTGATCAACGTTCACGCACCAACAGAAGACAAGGACGATGTAACTAAAGACGAATTTTATACCACCCTAGAGACAACCTATGACTCACTGCCCTCGAATGACCTAAAAATTGTCTTAGGGGATTTTAATGCAAAAGTCGGATAAGAAGGAGGCTCATAGAGGAACAACAGGAGGGCACAGTCTCCATGACATAACCAACGACAATGGCCAACGTCTTATTGATTTCGCAAGCAGCAAAAATATCATAGTAAGCTCTACGTGCTTCCCACATCGCGATATTCACAAACGAACGTGGGCATCACCAGATGGTCACACCTTCAACCAAATAGACCACGTTCTTATTGAGAAAAGGGCTGCTTCCAGCATACTTGATGTACGAACTCTCCGCGGTGCGAATTGTGACTCTGATCACTATCTAGTCAGAGCTAAGTATCGATGCAAAATAGCTTGTCGTGGGTATTCGAAAACGAGTAGAGCTCGCAAATTCAATGTCGACAAGCTTAACGACGAAACAGTGGTGCAGGCTTACATGCTAGCATATAATAAACACCTGACACCAATATATGAAAATATCCAAAATATGCCAGTGGATAATGCGTGGATGAAAATACGAGACGGCATCAAATCCTCCGCGGAAGAGGTATTAGGATATCAAGCACGGCGAAAAAGTAATGATTGGTTCGACCAAGAATGTCGCGACGCAATAGATAGAAAGAACGAAGCTTACAAAATTTTTACTGAACGACCAACACGAGCCAAAAAAGAAAAATATGACGAGCTTAGGCGATATGCGAAAAAGACCTGCAGACGAAAACAAAGGAAGTACCATAATGACAAGATACAAAAAATGGACGACGACATGAGAAAAAATAATACGCGGGACGCATACGCCATAGTAAAAGACTTGAAAAAGGGATATAAACCAAAAACCAGTCTCTGCAAAGACGCAGAGGGCAATATCATCAGCGACACAGAAGAAATCAAAAGGAGATGGGCTTCATACTTCGAACATCTTTTGAATCCCATTCCAGTAGCACCGATAACGACAGACAACATTTCAATTCAAGCCTCAACTGACGAAGATGAACCATCATCGACACCACCCACGCTTCCTGAAATCAAAGCAGCCCTATGTGACCAAAAACGAAACAAAGCACCGGGAATTGACGAAATACCAGTTGAACTTCTGAAAAACGGTGGAAACTGTGTCGCTGAAATACTGCACAGCATGATATGCAAAACTTGGACAGAGGAAATCATACCCGACGACTGGCGAAAAAGCATTATATGTCCAATTTACAAGAAAGGAGACAAACTCTGCTGTGAGAACTACAGAGGTATATCATTGTTGTGTACGTCCTATAAAATACTGACAAAAATAATTGAACGTCGTCTTAAGCCCTATACTAATCAAATAATTGGCGAATACCAAGGCGGATTCAGAACCGGACGATCTACAACAGACCAGATATTCTCGGTGAAACAGGTGCTTGAGAAATGCTGGGAATATAACACAGACGTGCACCAAATATTCGTAGATTTTAAACAAGCATACGACAGTATCGACAGGAGCGTACTGTACCAAATCATGCTTGACTTTGGAATTCCTCCAAAACTAGTCCGACTAACAAGACTCACAATGACGAACACTGAATCCCAAGTGAGAATACAAACCGATTCCACAACCAGCTTTCGAACGGAATGTGGTTTAAAGCAGGGAGATGGTCTAGCTCCTATGCTTTTCAACTTGGCACTAGAGTATGTCGTCCGAAAAAACCCAGTCGACACCAACGGGACACTACTATTCAAGTCCACCCAACTAGTAGCATACTCTGACGACATTAACATTCTAGCAAGATCCTTCCCTAGTGCTAAGGAGGTATTTGTCAATCTTGACTCCGCCGCAAAAGAAGTCGGGTTGCGCATTAATGAAAGCAAAACAAAATGACGCAAACAAGAAGGAGAACGCCAATCAGACAAAACATAACAATTGCGGAATATAATTTGGAGAGTGTGGACAACTTCATATATCTTGGGGCTAATCTAGCAAAGGACGGTAATGAAACAGACGAAATCAAACGACGGATAATACTAGCAAATAAGACGTATTATTTGGTACTTCCAATAATGAAATCCAAGAAAGTGCACAGGAACAATAAGCTGCGGATTTATAAAACTATTATACGACCTGTGCTCTGTTATGGCAGCGAGACGTGGACATTAACGCGAACTTCCGAAAAAGCAGTTAACGCATTCGAAAGAAAGGTCCTCCGAAGAATTTTGGGACCTGTGAAGGAAGGAACGGAATGGCGAATAAGATACAACCATGAGTTGTATCAACTCTACGACGAGCCAGAAGCTTCAACGTTCATCAAGTTACGTAAACTGCAGTGGGCTGGCCATGTAGAGCGAATGGAAGACAGAAGGATCCCCAAACGTGCTCTTAAAGGCAAAGCGAGTGGTAACCGGCCAGTAGGCAAACCACGCAAGCGATGGGAAGACTCGGTTGATGAAGACAGCAAAGCCATTCTAAAAATTAGCAGCTGGAGGACGCGGTCTTTGGATCGAGACGATTGGAGGCGACGACTTCAGGAGGCCAGGGCCCGATTTGGGCTGTCGCGCCATTGATGATGATGATGACGATTCTGTCGATACTGTCGTATGCTTGTTCAAGATCTACGAAGATTTAGTGCACGTCTGTGTTATATTCCCAGTATTTCTCAAGCACCTGTTTCATCGAGAATATCTGGTCTGTTGTAGATCGTCTGGTTCTGAATCTACCTTGGTATTCGCCAATTATTTCATTAGTTTAGGGCTTAAGACGACGTTCAATTATTTTTGTCAGTATTTTATAGGACGTACACAACAATGATATACCTCTGTAGTTCTCACAGCAGAGTTTGTCTCCTTTCTTGTAAATTGGACATATAATGCTTTTTCGCCAGTCGTCGGGTATGATTTCCTGTGTCCAAACTTTACATATCATGTTGTGCAGTATTTCAGCGACACAGTTTCCACCGTTTTTCAGAAATTCAACTCGTATTTCGTTATTCCCGGTGCTATGTTTAGTTTTTGGTCACATAGGGCTGCTTTGATTCCCGCAAGAGTGGGTTGTGTCGATGATGGTTCTTCTTCATCAGTTGAAGCCTCAATTGAAAATTTGTCTATCCTGATAGGTGCTAATGGGGTGAAATTGAGAAGATGTTCAAAGTAGGAAGCTCATCTCCTTTTGATTTCTTCGCTGTG
Organism: Chorisops tibialis; assembly: GCA_963669355.1. Lineage (NCBI taxonomy): Eukaryota > Metazoa > Arthropoda > Insecta > Diptera > Stratiomyidae > Chorisops > Chorisops tibialis. The sequence continues at coordinate 159,343,097 of OY770263.1, read as the reverse complement.
TCGCTAATGATGTTGCCATCTGCGTTTTTGAAGATACTGGTTTTTGGCTTATATCCCTTTTTTATGTTTTGTACTATAGCGTATGCATCGCGCGTTTTATTTTGTCTCATATCATTGTTGATTTTTGTTCCTTGTCATTATGGTACTTCTTTTGTTTTCGCCTGCAGGTATTTCTCGCATATCGCCTAAGCTTGTCATATCTTTTTTGGCTCGTGTTGGTCGTTTAGTAAAAATTTTGTAAGCCTTATTCTTTCTATCTATTCCATCGCGACATTCTTGGTCGAACCAATAATTTTTTTTTTCGTGCGTGATATCCTGATAGCTCTTTTGCGGATGATTTTATGCCGTCTCGTATTTTCATCTACACATTCTCTGGGATATTTTGGGTGTTCCATATATTGGTGTCAGGTGTTTTTTACATGCTGACATGTAAGCCTGCGCCCTAGCTCTACTCGTTTTCGAATAACCACGACAAGCTATTCGGCATCTATACTAAGCTCTCACTAGATAGTGATCAGAGTCACAATTCGCACCGCGGAGGGTTTTGTCTTTTGTGATAATCGCGATGTGGGAAGCACGTAGAGCTTACTATCATATTCTTGCTGCTTGCGAAATCAATAAGACGTTGGCCATTGTCGTTGGTTATATCATGGAGACTGTTCCCTCCTGTTATTCCTCTATGAGCTTCCTCCTTTCTGACTTTTGCATTAAAATCTTTTAAGACAAATTTTTGGTCATTCGAGGGCAGTGAATCATAGGTTGTCTCTAGGGTGGCATAGATTCGTCTTTAGTTATATCGTCGTTGTCTTCTATTGGTGCGTGAACGTTGATCAACCAAATGTTGAAAAATTTAGTCTTTATTCGGATTGCACACAATCTTTCACTTATTGGTTTGAAGCTCGTAACTTGCAGTTTAAATGTTTTGTCAACGACAAAAGCGACTTCAAACTCTCTGCTTCCCGACGGTTTTCCACTTGGATAGATTGTGTGTGATCTCATGTCCATCATTTCGTTACCGAGCCATTTCGTTTCTTGGATGGCAGTTATATTGAAGTTGTGTTTTCTCACTTCTTCGAGGAACTCTTTTAGAGCTCCTGTTCCTTATCGAATATTCCAAGATTCGAAATGGTAGTCCATTTTTCGTTTGCGGAGTCGTTGCCGCTTAGTCCCATCCTTTCTGAAGCTGTTCTTCAGGTTTCTGGACAGTATTTTTTTCTGGTGATGAGTTGTGGACGCGTCGCCCAGCTCACGACCTTGAGGATCGGTCCTACTTATTTATTACACCCTTGTGGAAAAGGGTGGGAGTCTTCAGCTATGACATGCTGGAGTTCTCACAGCTATGCTGCAAGTCCAACGATGTCATACTTTTTGTCTACTTCCAGAGACGCACTGGTGTTTCTGGTCATTCAGATTAACTCTACGCTCTCTCCTCCTTAATCAGTTGGGCTTGGGACAGGCTATGGCGGAGTTAACAGCCGGATTTATGAAAAAATAATTCATGGATTTTCTATAGGTACAATGATAATGCGACAATTATGACCGAATTTAAGGCCAAGAAAGCAACCAGTTCCATCAATCAACTACCGAATTCACCAGATTCAGCCCTGTGTGACTATTTTTTCCTATTCCCGAAACTGAAATTACCGCTCTGTTGAACCGGTGTTTAGTCGATCGAGGAATAAAACAAAATTCGCCGAAGCAGCTGAAGGTAATACCAAAAAGTTTTTTCAAATTCGGAGAACTTTAAATTGGCAGCACTGTTTTCTGTGACAGTCGACTTAACAGTTTCCGGCTGTTTTGGAGTTAGTTTGCTTTGGCAATTTATCATAAATGGGCACACGCCGGAGTAACGTTTGCAAATTGTTCAAAATTATTTTGAAAACCGTGGTTCAATTTCATTTGAAAATTTTGTTCAGAGATGAAGCACACTTTTGGCTAAATGACAATGTCAATAAGCAGGATTGCCGCATTTGGAGCATTTATAATTCACAAGCCATTGTCGAAACACCATTACATCAGGAAAAAAGTCACCGTGTGGTGCGCATTCTGGGCCGGTGGAATCATTGGTCCGTAGAGTCATGATTACTAACTTTTTCGTGAATCAATTAGAAGGCATTAATATCACCGACATATTGTTTTAAAAGGACGGCGCTACATGCTACACAGCGCGTGATACAATTAATTTACTAAAAGAAAAATTTGATGTTCAATTAATTTCACGAAATTGACCTGTTAACTGGCCACCTCGTTCGTGCGAGTTGACGCCATTCGATTTTTTCTCTGGAGATATGTAAAGTCCCATTTCTACGCCGATAAACCAGAAACTATTGAGCACTTGGGAGCCAACATTCGACGAGTTGTTGCTCGAAAATAGCTTGATTTACTGCGAAGAGTGTGTGAAAATTGGACTTCCAGATTACAACATGTACGCGTCAGTCGCGGTAGATACTTGAAAAAAATCATATTTAAACAATAATAATTTTCGTTTCTGTATTTTATTTTAAATTAAAGTTCTCTGCCTCTAAAAAAAACACCATGTGTTTATTCGTTTCTTATATTTAGAGGTCATTGAATGGACTGCAGAAGACTAGGTGGATTGTTTCATTACTTTCCACTGATATTTGAATTCAATTGTTCATTTGAAAGAATTTTTCATGAATTATTGTAAAATTTTGCTAAAAATAAATATTTCAAAAGTTTTTGTATATTCCATATTTAAACTTCTCTTCAATTATCTTAAAATAGTAATTCCTTTCAATTTTCTGTCAGTTCGATTTATCTTGATATTCCCAACAACCAATAGAATATAGCTGAACACCTGATGTCACACAGAGCATATTAATAGGGTTCAAATAGAAAAAAACACCTCAAAGTGAAACATATTGCCATGAGATATTGAAGCAATTTAGTAGTGGCTTAGATCCTCACTGGCACCTACAAAGAACAAAGGACGGGGTTAGCAGAAAAAAGGTATGAAAATCATCCCCTGTTATGTCGGATCGTAGAGGAAATTGCTTTTGTGTAGTCAAACTACTTTATACACTGCATGATCTTGCTCTATTCATACAAACATACATACATCCGATGTAGAACTAGATATTGTACATTCTAAAATCTGGTCTATTTTGCTAGAGGTAGGATTATTTTTCTGCCGCCTATCCGTATTTTATTTCAGGGTGATGGAAATCTCAACTCTACATCCCGCATTTTCCTCTTATACGGTATATTCTCTATCATTCAATTTGCACTATAGTTTCTTTATCCTGGTCGTGTCTAATTCGTACGAAGGACGCCAGAACTATCGTCAAATAATGCTGCTCTTCTATATATGTATGTTCGTCCTTCGCAACCAAAAGTTCATTTTAATTTTCTCGAATTGTTTGTTCAGGAAAACTTTTACCATTTCAGCATAAAAGTGGTACGCTAACGAGTGTCACACAACTTTTCTCAATGTGCGAAAAAACGACTAGGACGAAAATTCCTACAGTCCTAGACGACGAAAACTTTTCGCATATTCCTAAAGAGCAAGTGTCCTGAAAAAGATTCAAGGTGCCTGCCAGCCAGCCAGCCTCTTCACACAAGCCGGGAGGAGGTAGTTTTTCGGAGATTTAGTGGGTTTTGAAAGAGCATATGAGAAATTTTAGGGATGATGTGGTTGAGGAGTGCCACTAGTGAAGGCGGAAGTTTCGCTGTATGTGGAATGTGCGAGACAGTCGATGTGATGGGGAAAGTGTCAATTAAGGTTTTTTGGAAAAAAGCAAAACCAAAGTTGGCACTACGAGAAGCGCAAAACTTTTTACGTAGCAAAAGAAAATTTTCATTCATTATGGCCGATCGTTCCTGCAGAATTTTGCCTGCCGCTCTAGCCAAATCATTCTCGAGCATTAGGAGACTCTGCAATCACATTGTACAAACACTATTTCTTGCTCCGGCATATTATGTGCTAAGCAATTATAAATGCCATAGTAGAGTCAATTAAATTCTAGGAGAGATTTACATTGTAGCGATGATGATGTGGTGATGAATTGATTGCTTGAGTAAGAATGGTTTTTGTTTTTAACTTTCAATTTAGAGTTTGATTAGCTTAAAAAGGAGGAATATTGTTTTTGTTTTTTTGTTTTATCCATAGTGGGTTGATAAGGATTTGTCTAGATAAAGATCTCGACGTGGACTTGCGATTCTTTGTAATTGCAAAGCTGACACAAAATAAAAATTTTTATTGTGGGAAGTCTCAATTAATTTATCGATCGTATAGTTGTCACTCAATATTTTTTATGCTCTAGATGAAATTTGAAAGTATTATAAATTTGCACTAAAGTTGTAATGCTAAGAAATAAGGCTCGGAATGATCAGAAGTTCATATAATCTATCAAAAATCTCAAAACTGGATATCCGTCCGTCTGTGCGCTCTCTAGCTTGAGAACACGTTGAGCTAGAAGGTCAAGCTCCAAATCGCTCCACCTCTTCAACCCCCTCCCATACAAAATAACACAATTACGCAATTTGACAATGAACGGATTTGCTCGAAAACTATAAAAGACGTTAGTCTAAAATTTTGAATATATTACTTTTACGATGATTTCAATCTACTGTATAAAAATTATTCATGTCCTTCTCCTCTTTCCACCACCACCCACACAAACTGTACTTTTTCATGAAATACTCTAAATCAATTTAGTCAGTGGGTATAAAATTGGTCGAGCTCAAATTTAGCACTAAATATTTATTTACAATTATTAGTAAGACCAAAAAAAAGTTGGACGATTTGCTTCACTCCTTCTACCCTCTCCCATACAAAATGACACAATTCGACAATAAACAGATTTGCTCGAAAAGTGTATAAGCTATTGATGTGAAATTTGAAGTATATTACTTTTATGATAATTTCAATCTACTGTATAAAATTTTTTTGAGTCCTCTCCTTCTTTTCACGACCTCCCGTACAAACTGCACTTTTTCGTGAAATACTTTAAACAATTTTATCCAATACGTATAAAATGTATCGAGCTTAAATTGTGCATTAATAATTTATTTGAAATTACTATTAAGCCCAAAAAAATGAGGTGATTAGTCTTACTCATTTTACCCCTCCCATACAAAATGACATAATTTTTGTATTCGACAATAAACGGATTTGCTCGAAAAGCATGGATGATCTGAAATTTGGAATACATAGTCTTATGATGATGTCAATCTACTTTATAAAAATTATTTAAGTCCTCCCATTCCTTCCACCAGTACTTTTTCATGAAATACTCTGAGCCAATTTACTCAGTGCGTATACAATTTATCGAGCTGAAATTGTGCAATTAATATTTATTTGGAATTATTAGTAAGGCCAAAAAATATTAGACTATTAGCTTTACTCCGTCTACTCCCTCCCATACAATCTGACACAATTTCACAACTTTACAAAACGTAGATTTTCTTGGAAAGTATGTATGCTACTGATCTACAATTTAAAACATGTCAAAATCATGATGTTTGTTCTTATTTGTGAAAAATTATTAAGGATTCGCCCCTCCTTCTACCACCTCCCATACAAATTGCACAATTGGGCTTAATCCAATAAACTAAATTTTCTCAGTATTAAATTTGTTAATCCTAAATTTTGTGTAAAACATTTTGATAGCAACTTTAGCGTGATGAGAAAAAATTAATTCAATGTCGTCAACCCCTTTACCACTTCCTCTACAAAATTTCTTGAAATCAAAAAATTACTCTTTCATGTAGAGTATCGCACGATTGGGCTTTATGCCAAAATATTACATTCAAATTCTGTTCGCGGCAATGTACAAATAACAAAAATATGGATAAAAACTACCAGGTCAGCAGTGCTGTAAAATATTTTGGCGCCAAAATTGTCGACGAGATTGGAACGAAAGCCGTTGATTCCTCTCGACTGCCAGCCCAATTTAAAACAGCGAAAAAGTTTTCAAGGAGAAGGAATAGAACTGTGCTATGTTGTTTTTGTTTTTTTTTGTGTAAAATGTGGCTAAAATAAAATCTGGAAAGGAAAAAAGTGAATTAATTCTGCAGAAAGCTTTTTTTTGGACTGTTTTATTCTTGCTAAATTCACTTAGCACTTAAGTAATGCAAGATTAAAAAAGGCAAACTAAAAAGGCTATTGCTATTTTTATTAACAAGGAAATAATAAATATTCAACCACATTTAAATTTTTGTGTTTGCGAATGAGTGAATAACCCATAACAATAAATGAATAAGTGCATCGCATCGGAACAACGATCTACATTTAAAATAAAGGATACCACTGGAAGGAGAAAGGGTTCCAATGATCACAAGTAAATAGATCTAAGATTTTCAAATTAAATAAAAACATATCAGGATTACGATTGGGCATAAAGCCCAATCGTGCGATATTCTAGATGAAAGAGAAAATTTTTGATTTCAAGGAATTTTGTAGGGGAAGTGGTAAAGGGGTTGACGACATTGAATTAATTTTTTCCCATTACGCTAAAGTTGCTATCAAAATATTTTACACAAAATTTAGGATTAAAAAATTTAATAGTTGCTGAGAAAATTACGTTATTAGATTTATCCTAATTGTGTAGTTTGTATGGGAGGTGGTACAGGGAGAGGCGAGCCCTTAATAACTTTTTCACAAATAACTATAAAAATCAGTGTAGATCAATAGCATTCATACTTTACAGGAAAATCCGCTTTTTGTAAAGTTCTGAAATTGTGTCAGATTGTATGGGAAGGGGTAGAAGGGGTATAGATAATAGCTTCATTTTTTTGAGCTTATTAATAATTCTAAATAAATATTAAGTGCACAATTTCAGCTCGATAGATTTTATAAACACTGAGTTATTGTTTTAGAGTATTTCATGAAAAAGTAGAGTTTGTATGAAGGGTGATGGAAGACAGGGGAGGATTTAAATAATTGTTATATGATAGATTGAAATCATCATAAAAGTAATATATTCCAAATTTCAGATCAGTAGCATCCATGCTTTTCGAGCAAATTCGTTTATTGTCGAATTCAAAAATTGCGCCATTTTGTATGGGAGGTGGTAGAAGGGGTAAGACTAATCATCTAATTTTTTTTGGGCTGAATATTAATTCTAAATAAGTTATTAATGAATAATTTCAGCTTGATACGTTTTATACGTACTGCATAAATTGGTTTGGAGCATTGCATGAAAAAGTGCAGTTTGTATGGGAGGGGGTGGAAAGAAGAGGAGGACTCAAATAAATTTTATACAGTAGATTGAAATTATCATGAAAGTATTATATTCCAAATTTGAGATCAATAGCTTTTATACTTTTCGAGCAAATCTGTTTATTGTCGAGTTGCGAAATTGTGTAATTTTGTATGGGAGGGGGTCGAAGCGGTGAAGCTAATCATCTAATTTTTTTTGGTCTTGCTAATAATTCTAAATAAATATTTAGTGATAAATTTGAGCTCAATAAATTTTCTACGCACAGAGTAAATTGGTTTAGAGTATTTCATGAAAAAGTACAGTTTATATGGGAGGTGGTGGAAGCAGGAGGAAGACACGCATAATTTTTATATGATAGATTGAAATCGCCACGAAAGCAATATATTCAAAATTTCAGACTATTGGCTTTTATACTTTTTGAGCAAATCCGTTCATTGTCGAATTGCGTATTTGTGTCATTTGGTATGGGAGGGGGTAGAAGGGGTGAAGCTAATCGTCTAATTTTTATTCGTCTTACTAATAATTATAATAAATAAATATGTTTTGCCCAATTTCAGCTTGGTAAATCTTATACGCACTGAGTAAATTGGTTTAGAGCATTTCATGAAAAAGTGCAGTTTGTACGGGAGGTGGTGGAAGGAGAGAGAGGACACATATAATTTTTATATGGTAAATTGAAATCATTATAAAAGTAATAAGCTCAAAGTTTGAGTTCAATAACTTTTATACTTTTCGAGCAAATCCGTTTATTATCAAATTACGTAATTGTGTCATTTTGTATGGGAGGGGGTAGAAGGGGTGGAGCGATTTGGCCCGTTCACGAACTTGACCTTAATTTTTTGCTAAAAATCACACACACATTTTCAGCACTATAGCTCAAAGCTTTCGAGAGTTATGCTGTAGACAGACGCACAGACAGACAGACAGACGGTCACACGGAATCGAGGTTTTTGACAACAAATATTTTTGAACCCTTGGCGGCTCTGTGCGAGCGTTATTTCTTAGCGTTACAAACGGTAAGGCAAACACAATATACTCTCAGATTTCATCTAGAGTATACAAATTTTAATACATGGTTATTTTGTTTTTTAACATAAAGAAAAAAAAAGGAAGGAAACATTTTATTAGCACATATTATAATTTTCACTGTTAAGATATCTGTAAGTACTGCGGAAGAGAATAATTCAATTTTTCTTCGTGAAATATTGCAATATGAGTGAGTGAGAAACTAATAAGAGCGTGTGGTGCTTACTTTTTTTACTACTTTATTTTTTGCAAATTAATGAATCGTAGTAGAGTTAAAATTAAAACACTTAGTTTTTTTTTTGATAAAATAAAAATACTATGTATTGTATGTATGTATGTATTTTTATAAACTATAGATAAGTAGGTTTTTTAAAAAAATAAAATAAAAGTGATTAAAAAAATAGTCTGAAGAAATACGTTAAAAAATATAGTCGTATAACAATTAATAAAAATAAATAAATATTGAATACTAAATGTGTTAAAGAAATATATATCGTAATTGTGTTATTAAATTATTAACATTGTGATAATTATAATAATTAATAATAATGTAGTGAATTATGAGTTTGTATTAAAATTTATAAAACGCATTCTTTAAATAATTACTACAACTGGTGACCCCGACAGGCGAACACGCCTTAGCATCGCATTTTATAAAATAAAAATTATTCAATTGAATATTAATTCGTACGATTTTCCTGTCCCTTTTAGTTGATTGGCTGTGCATTTTTCTCCATCCGAAACATTTTCGAAATCGATTGTATAAGAAAATCGAAAAAAAGAAAGAAGATCGAAAAAAGAAACCAAATTGAAAAAATAAAATCGAAGAAATAAAGAAGATTTTATAAAGAAAATCAAGAGAGAAAATTTTTACGAAAATTTTAAGACTGCTGGCGGTATAAGAAATTTCAAGAATTTTTAAATAAAAAAGAAGAAAGAAAATAGAAAAATGAAGAAAATTTAAAACCGAATATTTGAGTATAAATTTTTATTATTTAGATTTTAGTTTTTGTGCATCAATTTTGTGAATTTTAAATTAATTACGAATCATTAATTTCATAAAAAATTTCGTCATGTTAAACGACAACGAAGTCAATGAAGCACGTGCTTTACCTTCTTCATCCCGAGATGAATTACTTCCACCTAATCCTTTTTTAGGGTTAGGTGACGCTGACAATACTGCAACTATTGCAATACAGAAAGTTTGTCTTTGGAGACGAAATCCGTCTACTTGGTTTCAAGCTCTCGAAATTCAATTCCGGTCAGCTAATATTTCGTCGGAATCAACGAAATTTAGTTATACTTTAAGTATGTTGACTCAAGAAGAATGCGATAAGGTGTTGGATATTATTGAAAATTTATCCTCTACAACACCTTATTCTGATTTAAAATTAGCTATTATTGCTAGATTTGGTGAATCGGAGGATCACAAATTACAAAAATTGATTAATGGTCTTGATCTCGGCGACGATAAACCATGCCATCTTTTAAGTAAGATGAAAGCTTTGGCTGGGTCTTCGGCTGGAAAACCTCTTTTAAAAAAACTTTGGCTTCAAAAATTGCCACAAAATGTTCAGTCAATTTTAGCTGTAGCTATAGTTTCACTTGACGAATTAAGTATTTTAGCAGATCGAGTCATGGAAACTAATCCTAATTTCATAGGGAATGTTTCAAGTGTCTCTCAACCAAAAGCTAATGATTATAGAACTGATCGATTTAGTTTTGAAAGTTTAATAATACATCAAATGTCGTTGTTAACTAAACAAATTGAATTATTGGCTTTGAATCAAAATCAATCCTTTAAAAGGAATCGATCACGTTCCAGAAATAATTCACGTTCTTGGAGTAACAATCGTGATAATTCATCACAAAATTCAAATTTCTGTTACTATCACAGAAAATTCGGAATTAATGCAACTAAATGCCGTAAACCTTGTTCTTTCAACAATCTAAAAAACTAAAAAAGTTGTCTGAAGTGGCGATGTTCGAAAACAAATCATCATCAAGTCGCCTTTTCATTTTAGATAATTTATCTAAATTGAGTTTTTTAATCGATACTGGAGCCGACATTTCTGTTCTTCCAGTTAATCCCAAGGAAAACAAGGTTTGTGATAAATCTGTCGTACTCACAGCCGCCAATTCCACTAACATTTTGTATTCAAATCTTTAGATATTTCTCTCCAGTTACGAAGAGTATTCAATTGGAAATTCATTGTAGCTGATGTCGAAAAACCCATTCTTGGCGCCGATTTCCTTAAACATTTCGGTCTAATCGTAGATATTCGACAAAAATGCATTATTGATCCACTGTCACGAATTAGTTCAGCAACTGGTTCTTTGGTTAAAGGACCATCTTCGAATCTCGCTGTTTTGTTAACTGCAACTACAAATCCAAAAGTTGAACTTTTATTATCTAAATTCGAAGGATTACGACGCACTTTAGATTACAGTTTCATAGAGTCGAGCACAGTGTGACACTTTATCGTTACTGAAGGTCGTCCAATCTTTGCTAGACCTCGTCGTTTAGATCCTATCAAGCTCAGAGCAGCTAAGGCTGAGTTCAATCTTATGATCGAACGTGGTATCTGCAGACCCTCTGATAGCCCATGGGCATCACCGCTACATATGGTTAAAAAGAAAGATGGTATTTGGAGGCCTTGCAGAGATTATAGAGCTTTAAACGCTATAACTACTCCTGATACTTACCCTATCCCTCACATTCAAGACTTCGGTCAACAGTTGGAACGATGTACAATTTTTTCAACCGTTGACTTAGAAAGAGCATACCAACAAATACCCATTAATGAAGAGAATATTCCGAAAACAGCAATCACTACACCTTTCGGATTATACGAGTTTGTGCGGATGACCTTTGGTCTTCGCAATGCAGCACAAACTTTTCAGCGATTTATTTTCTCGGTTTTAAATGATTTTGATTTTTGCTTTGTCTATATCGACGACATTTTAATTGCTTCTAAATCAGAAATTGAACATTTAAATCATTTAGAAAGATTATTCGAACGGCTTAACTCGCATAATTTGGTAATTAACCAAGCTAAATGCTCGTTCTTTAAATCTTCGGTCGATTTTCTAGGTCATACGATTGGCAAAAACGGAATCAAACCAATTGCTTCATGAATCGAAGCCATAGCAGCATATCCACGACCATCTACTGTGAAAGATATGCGACGATTTTTGGGAATGATAAATTTTTATCGTCGACTTATCCCACATGCTGCCGAAGCACAATCAATTCTTGACAGCTTCACTACTGGTAGTAAAAATAAAAATGATAAAACAGAGTTGATATGGACGGTTACTTCAATTGAGGCGTTCGAGCGTTGCAAAAATCAACTCGCTCAAGCTACCACTTTAGCTTTCCCCTCCACATCTTCATCTCTATCATTAGCAGTAGACGCTTCAGACACAGCTTTGAGAGCTGTTCTACAACAACGATTTAGAAATGACTGGCAACCGCTAGCCTTTTTCTCGAAGAAACTTTCTTCGGCACAAAAGAACTACAGTGCATACGACTGAGAGCTTCTAGCGGCTTATGTTGCCATTAAACATTTTAAATTTATGCTTGAAGGTAGAAATTTTATTTTGTGTACGGATCATAAGCCGTTAATTTTCGCTCTAAAACAAAATCCTGAAAAAGCTTCACCACGACAACTTAGACACCTGGATTTCATTAGCCAATTTACTTCAGATATTCGTCATGTTTCCGGTCAAAACAATGTGGTCGCTGATGCATTGTCGAGAATTGAAGCATTAAATCTTCCGACTACCATCGACTATTCCGAAATTGCTGACGCTCAACTGATGGATTCTGAATTAATTAAAGTTAAAAATATACCTAGCTTAAAATTCATTCTGGTTGTTATTGAAGGCACCACTAATCCTCTTTGGTGTGACACTTCCTTGCATAAAGTTAGACCTTATATTCCTTTACATTTACGCACTCGTGTTTTTCGTACTGTGCACAATTTATCGCATCCAGGAATTAAGGCTACAGTTAAGCTTATGCGACAAAAATTCATTTGGCCTTCAATCAATAAAGATTGTCACAAATGGACTAAGGAATGTATTGCCTGTCAAAAAGCAAAAGTTTCTCGACACGTCACAAGCCCTTTAGGAGATTTCAAACCAGTATCAAACAAATTCGAAACAATTCATATTGATCTGGTTGGTCCTTTACCATCTTCGAACGGTTTCAGATACTGCCTTACAGTTATAGATCGTTTCACGAGATGGCCAGAAGCTTATCCCATTGCAGATATTCGCGCAGAAACTGTTGCCAATACCCTATTCAAAGAGTACATTCCACGATATGGAACGCCAGTTTCTATCATTACGGATCAAGGTCCCCAATTCGAATCGCGACTATTTCTAGAATTAGGAAAAATGATAGGATTTAAACGCTGCAGAACTACTGCATACAATCCAAAGGCTAATAGTATGCTGGAAATACTAAAGAGTAGGTTTTAAAGAAAATTTAAAATGCAAGCCAAACGAAAGTTGGTCGGATGCACTCCCTTTTACTCTTCTCGGCTTACGAACAGTAATTCGAGATGATGCCAATGCGACACCGGCCGAACTACTTTACGGTCAGAATATCAGACTTCCATATGATTTTGTTCAAAACGAGAACAAACCGAGCACATTGTCCGGAAGTGATTACGTAGAAATTCTTCGTGATCGGATCAGTAATGCGAGTCCACGCCCCCCGTCAAGACATGGTAATGAAACACCTTTCATTTTTGAAGATCTCAAAACATGTACCCATGTTTTCGTGAGAACAGATTCAGTTCGCGCTTCTCTTCAAACTCCGTATGAAGGCCCATTCGAAGTTATTCAAAAAAATAACAAGTTTTTCGTAGTAAAGATTTATGACAAACCGACTAAATTGTCTATTGATCGTCTTAAACCTTGTTTTATGAGTTCGTCCGAAGCATCAATTCCGCCAAAAATTAAAAAAAAGCTTTCTTTTGCCAAATAAATACGGAAACTCGTACCATAGACAAGCCCTATTCAAAATTAATAGAGTATCGAAAAGATCAAAAGATCTTCTCTAGGAAGGGGGTATGTGGTGCTTACTTTTTTTACTACTTTATTTTTTGCAAATTAATGAATCGTAGTAGAGTTAAAATTAAAACACTTAGTTTTTTTTTGATAAAATAAAAATACTATGTATGTATTTTTATAAACTATAGATAAGTAGGTTTTTTAAAAAAAGTAAATAATGATTAACTAAAAAGTGATTAAAAAAATAGTCTGAAGAAATACGTTAAAAAATATAGTCGTATAACAATTAATAAAAATAAATAAATATTTAATACTAAATGTGTTAAGGAAATATATATCGTAATTGTGTTATTAAATTATTAACATTGTGATAATTATAATAATTAATAATAATGTAGTGAATTATGAGTTTGTATTAAAATTTATAAAACGCATTCTTTAAATAATTACTACAAGGGTTTCCGAGCTTTCTCCGGAGGTCAGGTACATAAATATTTCTCCGAGTTATGAGTGATGTTCAGCGCGAAAGCCAAATCGGAAACGTCAAATTGTGTTGATCAATCCGATTATCAGTTAGGCGTCTTAGATTTGGTTTTTTGAAAATTTCGCTTAGCTCTGAGAGGTATCTTTCTCTAGCCTCAGTACAAGAATAACTATTACTATTAAAAATGATAGAAGGGGTGGGGTCGCTCGGTCCATACCCCACCAACCAGTGATGAAGCATGAAATAGAGCCCTAATACATGCAAATCTCTTGATTGAGTGAGGTCAGGTGGACTAGATCAGGAGAAGGAGGAGCCCCAAGCAGAAATACCATTCTGTACATCGATGCAGTCGTCCTTACACCCAGCGTGAGAAAAAGCCTTATCAGCAGGAAAGAATTCTCGAATGGGAATATGGTTGTTAGGCTAATGACCAATATCAGAAACGTTACAATTCTGTGGTACTACGCACCAACTACTGCTGCAAAACTAGGTGGTACAGATGAGTTTTATGACCTTCGAGCGTTTTAAAAGAGGTGATATTATAATATATGAGGTTATATATTAATAAAAAATTTTAAATTTGGAAAACTTTCCTTCGTGGAAGGTTTATTTTTTCGATTATGGGGAAACAAATCAACTCTCCCTCACAAAATATAAAAAAAAGTTTGTTAAGAAAATTTGTATTTTTATATTTTTTTAGAAACATCCTGCAAGGAAGTGCAAAACTTATCAACCAATCATATTGTCATTAAGCCAGTGCCCTAAACAAGGTTTTGATTTAAAGATATTTAAAAAAAAAGTTAAGGTCGCCAACGGCTTCGGCAAAATTATTTGCTTATAACACACAACATTTTCACATAAATGTGCGATTTCACATATACGCAAGACTACTTATATATTAATACGCTCGTCACACGCAGCAAGTTAAAATAATTTAAAATGCTTATCAATATTGTTTAAGTCACTATCTAGTCCAGTCCACTTCAATGAAAACAATGAGTTACAATACTTTACCTCGTGTCGTGTGTCGAGAGCATTATGTAAATATTTTTATAAAATTCACTAAATTCAACTAAAATCCACCACAAGTTTTACCACCACCCATCTAATCTGCATTATTAATCGAAATTTACAATATAATTTAAATTTTCTTAGTTCGATAGATTTTTTGGAAAATGAAATAGAAAAATTAGTTTAGTGTCGTCGCTCCTTCTAGCACTTCCTAAAAAACCATCATCATCATCAATGGCGCGACAGCCCAAATCGGGCTCTGGCCTCCTGAAGTCGTCGCCTCCAATCGTCTCAATCCAAAGACCGCGTCCGACAGCTGCTAATTATACTCTAGATGAAATCTGGGAGTATTATAAGTTTGCCACAAAGTTTGTAACGCTAAGAAATAACGCTCGCACAGAGCCGCCAAGGGTACAGAAATATTTGTTGTCGCTCAAAAACTTCGATTTCGAGTGACCATCTGTCCATCTGTCTGTCTGTCCGTCTGTCTGTCTGTCCGTCTGTGCGTCTGTCTACAGCATAACTCTCGGAAGCTTTGAGCTATAGTGCTAAACATTTTTATGTGTCATTTTTGCAAAAAAGTAACTTTAAGTTCGTGAATGGGCTGCATCCCCCCACTCCTTCTACCCCCTCTCATACAAGTTTCATGAAATTTCGAAATATAAAGAAATTGATTTTTCTTTGAAACTATTTAAGCTATCGACTTGAAATTCTGGTCAAAGTGCTTTGATATAGATGTCATTAATATAATGGAATATTGATCCGATCCCCTCACTCCTTCTACCCTCTCCCATACAAATGGACAATTTTGAAAAATACATATTTTCGATTTTCATTGAAACTAGTAAAGCTGAAAAGACGAAATTTTGCCAAAATTGATTCTACTATGACTGCAATTAGTTTTAAAAAGAATTATCAACTTCACCTCACTCCTTCTACCCCCTCCCATACAAATTTCACGAAATTTTGAAATTTAAATTAAATTATTTTTCTTCGAAACTGTTAAAGCTATCAACTTGATATTTTCTACAAAGTATACAAATTAAAATATTAATAATGCAAAAAAAAAATTGTTTTGATACGTACACTCCTTCTACCCCCTCCCATACAAATGCATAATTTTTGTTAAATGCATTTTATCGATTTCCATTAAAACTAGAAAAAGTACAAACTTCAAATTTTGCCAGAATATGTTTCTTAATAATTCAAATAAGTGTCAGAAAAAATTATCAGCTCCGCTTCACTCCTTCTACCACCTCCCATACAAATATCTGAATTATAAATTCAAGAAAAGCATTTCTCCTTCAAGTATATAAGAGCTATCGACTTTGAACTTGAATCAAAGCATGGTGATAAGGAGGATGATAAGCAGTTTCAAAATCATGTTAAACTCTCCCCTTCCTCTGCCACCTCCAATACAAATGCCCCAATTTCAGGAAAACCATGACCAATTTGAGGTGTATTTAAGTCATTTCCATCTCATAGAGAGTATCATATGATCGGCCCAATCATAATTCTGTTAGGTTTTTAATATGGCATTGCTGTCGTCATCAACTGAGTCTTCCCATCGCTTGCATGGTTTGCCTACTGGCCGGTTACCACTCGCTTTGCTTTAAGAGCACGTTTGGGGATAATAAATCCGCTGCTTATTGTTCCTGTGCACTTTCTTGGATTTCATTATTAGAAGTACCGAATAATACGTCTTATTTGCTAGTACTATCCGTAGATTAGCCCCCAGATATAAGAAGTTTTCCACACTCTCCCAATTATATACCGCAATTGTTATATTTTGTCTGATAGGCGCTCTCCTTCTTATTTGCACCATTAATTTTGTTTTGCTTTCATTAATGCACAACCCGACTTCTTTTGCGGCGGAGTCCAGATTGACAAATACCTCCTTAGCACTAGGGAAGGATCTTGCTAGGATGTTAATGTCGTCAGCGTATGATACTAGTTGAGTGGACTTGAATAGTAGTGTCTTGTTGGTGTCGACTGGGATTTTTCGGACGACATACTCTAGTGCCAAGTTGAAAAGCATGGGAGCTAGACCATCTCCCTGCTTTAAACCACATTCCTTTCGAAAGCTGGCTGTGGAATCGGTTTGTATTCTCACTTGGGACACAGTGTTCGTCATTGTGAGTCTTGTTAGTCGGACTAGTTTTGGAGGAATTCCAAAGTCAAGCATGATTTGGTACAGTGCGCTTTTGTCGATACTGTCGTATGCTTCTTTAAAATCTACGCAGATTTGGTGCTCGTCTGTGCTATATGCCACGCATTTCACAAGCAACTGTTTCACCGAGAATACTTGGTCTGTTGTAGATCGTCCGGTTCTGAATCCACCTTGGTATTCGCCAATTATTTCATTAGTATAGGGCGTAAGACGACGGTCAATTATTTTTGTCAGTATTTCATTGGACGTACCCAACAATGTTGTACCTCTGTAGTTCTCACAGCAGAGTTTGACTCCTTTCTTGTAAATTGGACATATGTATAATGGTTTTTCGCCAGTCGTCGGGCATGATTTCTTCTGTACAAATTTTGCATATCATGTTGTGCAGTATTTCAGCGACACAGTTTCCACCATTTTTCGGAAGTTTAACTGGTATTTCGTAAATTCCCGGCGCTTTGTTTAGTTTATGGTCATATAGGGCTGCTTTGATTTCAACAAGCGTGGTTGGTGTCGATGATGGTTCTTCTTCGTCAGTTGAGGCCTCAATTGAAATGTTGTCTGTCGTGATAGACGCTAATGGGGTGGGATTGAGAAGATGTTCAAAGTAGGAAGCCCATCTCCTTTTGATTTCTTGTGCGTCGCTGATAATATTGCCCTCTGCGTCTTTGCAGAGACTGATTTTACTTTATTATTTTAATAATAAAGTATTGTGATCGACACAGAAAAAAAAAATATTTGCTACCCTGAAATTTTGTTTTTTCGCGTTTCATGACTAAATTAGCCTAAAAAAGCAAAAAAAAAAAATCCGTCCCGCCGTACGCCGTACATATGGACTCGTACCTCCAAGACCGTTAAAGGTAGAATGTTCATTTTTGGGTGGGTTATTAACTTGGTAAGTGAGCTCCATTATCCAAATTTTGGGGAGTGTGGGGTGGAAGGGGGAGGCGGGGGATGGAAATATACACTTGCTAATATCTTCACCACGAATGCAGATAGAAAGATGAAAATCAGCACACGTATAGAGAGAACTGTGGGACATATTCAAAAAATAATTTAATTTTTTTATCCATTGGCGTCCGTAAAGGGGGGGCTAAAAACAAATTGTCGGCCGAATCTTTTTTGAAATGGTTATATCTTCGAAACTACTTACCATAAAAAATTCATATTTTGGGACAATTAAGACGGCGTATAGATCCACCAGAATCAGCTTAGAAATAGGCTTATTATTGTAAGGGGAAGGGTCGGGGGGGGGGGGTGCAAAGAAAAACACTTAAGAATTAATATCTCAAATATCTCTTAAGCTATGTAATTGAAATTTAGAACATGTACTAAGCTATACTAGCGAAATAGAAAAAAAATAGAAAATTTGGTCATAATAGTAGTGGGGTGAAATGGGGAGCATTTGAAAAATGGTGCACTTTTCAAAATTAGAAATCATTATATCTCAAAATTGAGTACAGATATCGAATTGAAAATTCGTCAGATTATAGAACTACATAATTTATAATTTTGATAAAAATTTTAAGTTAGGGGGTGTAAAGGGAGGGAGGTGGTAAGCAAAAATGTCGAAAATTTTGAGTGATTTTTTTAGGACTCTGCTCAAAGAGAGAAACTTTAAATTTTGCATGTGAATACATCTATTTGATATACATAGAAAAAAAATAATAATTTGATCCACAATTGTTATGAACCGACCACCCCGGTCTAATGGGCACAAGCTGTTTCATGTGCAACGAAAAAAACACGAAAACTGAAAATTTTTGGATGTAATTTTAGGGTAGAAACTTGAAAATTTGGGAAATACATTTAAAAAAAATCCCTAAGAGTATAAAATATTAACTGGTCGAATACCTTCAAAACTTCCACCCCCTCCCTTACAAATTTATTTTTTCGACCATTTTTAAGAAATTAATTATCACCTAACTATTAAAAGCTATCCATTTGAAATTTTTGCATAAGAACTTACAAAAATATTTGCAAAGAAATTATTTTAAAAGTTTCAAAATCACACTTGCCCTTCTACCCCCTCCCATACAAATGTATGATTTCGACCAATTACATTAAATCAACTAATAACCAACAAATTAAAAGCTACGAACTTGAAATTTTGTACGAGCAGCTTACAAGAGAAAGGAAATAAAATTGTGTCACAAATTTTGCAATTCCCTTACCTCTTCTACCCCCTCCCGTACAAAATTATTTTTTCGAGCATTTTTAAGAAATCAGTTATCAGCTAACTCTTAAAAGCTATCCATTTCAAATATTGCCTAAAAACTTATAAAAATAATTGAAATGAAATTCCTTTAAAAGTTTTGAAATCGCGCTTGCCCTTCTACCCCCTCCCATACAAAAGTATCATTTCTACCTATTTCATTGAATCAACTAATAACCATCAAATTGAAAGCTACGAACTTGAAATTTTGTACAAGCACACTACAAGAGAAAGGGAATAAAATTGCGTCACAAATTTTACGATTCCCCTACCTCCTCTACTCCTTCCCATACAAATGTTTGGTTTCGTGAATGTAAAATGCACCGAATCCTATGAAAATTCTATGCAACTTCGTCTATGAAACACATTCTATACAGAGGATATTGGACGCGATTCAAGCAATTAATTAAAAAGCTATTAACATCCACCCACCCTTACCCCTCCTCCTCCCCTCATAAAAACCCAAACTTGCAGAAATGAATGAAATATTGTTAAATTGACAACAGCCCTGCCCAAGAACTCCCTTTCACTTAGCCTTCCCTAACCACTCTAACCTGCATATTGACTTTCCACACATCCGCAACTTGTCCCAAGAATAATAAAGTTTCGCCCGACTTGTTGGCAGTTTATTTGTTTTATATCCGTTTTTTTAGTCCTTCACAATTGCGTATGCGTCCCGCGTTTTATTTTATCTCATTTCGTCGTTCATTTTTTGTATCTTGTCATTATGGTACTTCCTTTGTTTTCGCCTGCAGATCTTTTTCGCATATCGCCTAAATTTGTCATATCTTTCGTTTTAAGCTCCTTTTGCTCCTTTAGTAAAATTTTTGTAAGCCGCGTTTTTTCTGTCTATTGCATCGCGGCATTCTTGGCTGAACCAATTATTATTTTTTGCCATACTTGATATCCTAACACTTCTTCTGCCGAGAATTTGGTGCAGTCTCGTATTTTCACATTCCCCACTGGCATATTTTGGATGTTTTCATACATTGGTGTTATGTGTTTATTACATGCTGACATGTAAGCCTGCGCCACCGTTTCGTCTTTAAGCTTGTCGACATTGAATTTGCGAGCTCTACTTGTTTTCGAATATTCACGACAAGCTAGTCGGTATCGATACTTAGTTCTGACTAGATAGTGATGAGAGTCACAATTCACACCGCGGAGGGTTCGTACATCAAGTATGCTGGAAGCAGCCCTTTTCTCAATTAGAACGTGGTCTATTTGGTTGAAAGTGTGACCATCTGGTGATGCTCACGTTTGTTCGTGAATATGGCGATGTGGAAAGCACGTAGAACTTACAATCATATTTTTGCTGCATGCGAAATCAATAAGACGTTGGCTATTGTCGTTGGTTATGTCATGGAGACTGTGTTCTCCTGTTGTTTATCTATGAGCCTCTTTCTTTCCGACTTTTGTATTCAAATCCCTAAGACAATATTTTTAGGTCATTCGAGGGCAGTGAATCATAGATTGTCTCTAGGGTGGCATAAAATTCGTCCTTAGTTATATCGTCCTTGTCTCTAGTTGATGCGTGTACGTTGATCAACCAAGTGTTGAAAAATTTAGTTTTTTTTCGGATTGCACACAATTTTTCACTTACTAGTTTGAAAGTCGTGACCTGCTGACTAAATTTTTTGTCAACGACAAAAACGACTCCAAACTCTCTACTTCCCGACAATTTTCAACTTGGATAGATTGTGTGTGATCTCATGTCCATGATTTCGTTACCGAGCCATTTCGTATCTTAGATGGCAGTTATATTGATATTGTGTTTTGCCACTTCTTCGAGAAACTTTTTCAGAGCGCCTGTCCTAAATAAGAATCGAACACTCCAAGATCCAATAGAGTTTTTTCGTTTTGCGGGGTCGTTGCCGTTGAATCCATCCGTTCCGAGGCTGTTCTTGAGGTTTCTGGACAGTGATTTTTTTCCAGTGATGCGTTGTTGGTACCTCGCCCAACTCCCGACCTGGAGGACCGATCCTACTTATTTATTACACCCTAGTAGAAAAATGGTGGGAGTTTTTAGCTAAATATGGCATGCTGGAGTTTTCACAACTATGCTACGAGTCCAACTATGTCATATTTTTGCCTATTTCCCTTGACAGACTGGTGTTACTGGGCATTCAGGTTAACTCCATACTCCCTCCTCCTTTCTCAACCGGGCTTGGGACCGTCATTGGCGATCGTATACAAAGTATGATAATTTTTGAAAGTCATTAAAATCTCAATTTCATTTAGGATTACTATCAATCTTAGTTCTGTTATGGTTTTAATAGAATTTTCTTATAAATTATTTAAGGCTTAGTTATGAAGAACGCGCAGCTCCGCGTGTTTACGCCACGTAAGACAAAACGTTGGGAGAAAATTATGATGGATATATGTACGTTCAGTAGATTTAACTCCGAACATTCGTTGAACTTTGAATTTCGTCAGCAAAACTATTGAAAGCAATTTGAAAAAGAAAAGACGAAATTCTTTCACGTTAGAAGTGCTACTCAAGCCTCTTCGCAAGCACATATCATTCAGAAATGAAAACTTTATATAGGGCTTCTACTTTATTTTTCTTAAGTCAATTTTTCGCAAAAGTTCTAATTCTTGATGGTTTTTCTTACTTAAGTTTGTGATATTTCTATACCATTTTTTAAGGAACCAACATATAAAAACGTTAGTCTTTTCTTCTTCGTATCTACATACCCAGAATAGTTTTGATAGCAAGAATTGAGCGACATAAATTCAAATCTTAGAAAATAAAAGTAGAATAGCGGAAACTATAGATGAATTGAAAAGGAACGAAATCTTCGAGAGAGTTGTTGAACGAATATACGTCTTTTTTCTTCGTAAGTAAAGTAAGAAAGTATCATGAAAGTTTAGCAGAAGATTGAAAGACTTAGAATTGTCGAGAAAATTAAAGGTTTCTACTTTGATTTCAGGTGCAAGGAAAACTATTTGACCAATGAACTTTTATTTTAACTTTATTAAGAAATATTTTTATCAATATAAAAAACCATTTACATTTCTGCTACATTTCTACAATTCAGAAAATAATGGCATTAAACTTAATTGTTTTATTCATCTTTAAATATCGCCTCATTTTGTTTATTCTATTTTTTCTTTCATTATCTTATTTCGCTTCATGAATTATTTTTCTCCATCCGTACTTAAATTGTAATTCTTTTTTCATTTAGTTAATTTTTATTTTTTTTTTATTTTTACTTCTTTTTTCTCTTCTTCTACAATGGCACTATAGCCCAAATCGGACCTTGGCCTCCTGACATTCAGGTTCCTTAAGATTTTCATTACTTATTGTGGAAGGGTTGTTAGCCCTTCGCTCAACGCTCTTTCTACGAATTTTTCATTTTCGTAGATTGAGGTGACCAAGGTATATCCAAGCAGGCAATGTGCTGGAATTATTTATTGCGTCAGCCGGAATTTGAACTCATGACCTTCGCATCACAAAACCAACACGCCACCCACTAGGCTACGTTCTAGCTTTTTTTTTGTGCAAAAATAACTACTTTATTATTCTAATATCGATGTGCTCGTGTATACTGCAGTATACATTGTAACCATAAAGTAAGGACACTTTGTAAATAAAATTACTCTGCGGAATGATATTTCAAAAAAAAATATTATTTTGGTAACCAGGTAGGACTGTCCTTAATTATTATACCAAAAATTAGCGCGACCTTTTAATCAGTTTGTTTTTAGCAGCTGGTTGAATGGATACTCCTCAGTAGGCCACGCCAATTTTTACGATGGACAAAAATTTGGAACAAAGAATTTGTCTCAAATTTTATGTTTGCAACCAAATTTTGTGGGCAAAATCATTACGAATATTGAAAAAGGCTTACGGTAATTTACTAATATCAAAAACACGAGCCTACGAGTGGTATAATGCCTTTGAGGACGGTCGAAAGATCCTTGAAGACATGCCTCGTTCTGGACGACCTTCGACCTTTTCAACTGACGAAAATATTCAAAAAGTGAAGAAAATTGTACTCGAAAATTATCATATCAGTATTAGGGAGAGCTCAACATCTCTTACGAGTCCGTTTGTTCGATTTTGGTGGATACTTTGGCCAGGAAGCGCGTTCTTGCTCGACTCTTTCCAATAAAGTTGAATTTTCTTAAAAAAAAGTACAGTTAACAGGTCACTTTGGACATACTTAATCGTGCGAATTCTCAACCCACTTCATGGAGCGCGTCGTAGCTGGTGCTAAGACATGGGTCTATGAGTTTGACATGCAAACAAGTCAACAATCGTTGGAATGGAGGAAAAAAATGATCCGAAACCGAAGGAAAACGACAAAGCCGACAAGACGATATTCCAGGTTTGATTCATAATAATAATAATAATAATAATTATTATTATTTATTTCATCAAAAAAAGTTGACTACTACATTTATCCACAGTTGAAAACAATAAAAAAAAGAATAAAAATAATAAAACAATAATAAAACATAATAAAACAGAATTAAGTACATGAAAATTTAAACTTTTTGCAAAATCAAACATTATTAACCTCAAGAAAGCTGACTTTTTACTTGTGGGACACTCATGTGAAATCCAATTGCGAGAAGAAGTTATTGAAATCTCTTAACATGAATGAAATTGGTTCATAAAACCCATAGTTCGTGCGATGCTGCGGAATTTTACAAAGCTCATAATTTCGCAAAGGACGACATGGAACGTTGAATTTAATCATAGACAGCAATTTGTCAGAGTCAATTATACCTGAAATTACTTTAAAGCCAAAAACAACTCTGGCATGTATCCGTCATTTCTCAAGGGAATCCATGGACAGCAGATTTAAGCGATCAACATATGGCGGTAACCTAAGTGGATCGGACCAGGGAAGGCTCTGAAGGACAACGAAGTAAAGAACATCCATCTACAACATAGTCAAAATTCATTGATATTCTCTTCTTAGAATACGAAACAGCAGTGCACTTATTAATGTTGAGATGTAAATTGTTAAGTAAGCACCAGTCATGAAAACGCGAGATGTCATTTTGCAATAATAGACAATCATTGCTGCTGGAGACAATCTTAAAGATTTTCGCATCATCGGCATAGAGAAGAATGTTCGAGTTAGAGATAAACGAACTCAAGTCATTAATAAAGAGAATTGAATGAATTCATTCTAGAGGAACAGACGGTCAATAAGGCGAACTATTTGACCATATTGAAGTGTTTGCCTGAGCGGATCCGTGAAAAACGGCCGGCATTATGGGAGAAGAATTCATGGATTTTCCGCGACGAAAATGCGCCATCGCATTGAGTCTCAATTACGACCGAATTTGAGGCCAAAAAAGCAACAAATTGCTTCAATGAACCACCGTATTTACCAGATTTGGCCCCGTGTGGCTTTTTCCTATCATCGAAACTGAAAGCACCGCTCCGTGGAACCCGTTTCCAGTCAATCGAGGGCACAAAACAAAAATCGCCATGGACTATTGAGGTCTATCCATTCGACCAGCTGCTGTAAACAAACTAATTAACAGACCGCGTTAATTTTTAGGATCATTATTAAGAACAGTTCTACCTGCTTGCAAGAAAAAAATGTTTGAAATATGTATCATTCCCCAGAGTAATTTTATTTACAAAGTGCCCTTACTTTATGGTCACAATATACATATACAGCCGACACAAACAATGAAAGGATTTTTTTCAAATTTTTTGGCTAACTTTTTTTCTGCGTTTGGCTGCAAGCGCAAATTTTTCATTGCAGAAATATACGTTGTCTTTTAAAATTTGATTTAATCTTTAGAGGTAGAAATTGTGTGAAAAAAAACACATCGAATTAACTACGATAGAAAACGTAACAGGACTACGATTGCACGTAAAGCGCAATCATACGATACTCTAGATGAAATGGAAATTTCGTGATCTCAAGAATTTTTGTATGGGTAGTGGTAGAAGGGGCAATAGCATTGAACTATTTTTTTGTTCATATCATGCTAAAGTAGTAGTATACAAAATTAAAGCTTAAAAAATTTAATAGGAACTGAGAAAATGTGTGCATTAGATTCAGTTAAATTGTGCAGTTTGTATGAGAGGTGGTAGAAAGAGTGAAGGTTCTTATTGATTTTTTCAGAAATAACTATAAATATAATGTAATTGACATCTCTTAAATTTCAGACTAGCAATATTCATACTTTTCAAGGAAATATATTTTTTGTGAAAATGTGAAATTGTGTTATATACTGGGAGTGCAAATTGAAAACCGACGCTTTTTTTTCGAAATTCGAGCCTGTATTTTATAAAAATGGTTAAATATTTATTACTCAAAGAAGTTCCTATCACTAGCCACAACTTTTTACCGTCTTCTTGCAGCATACGGATTTCGCGTCGAAAAAACTGCTCCTCTTTTGAGCCGACTCACGAATCGATCCAAATTTTGGCTTTTTCGTAAAAATCGAAGTGCTGCTCAGCCAGGCCATGCGATCGGAATAGGTGGCAGTCAAAATGGGCGATAACTGGAGAATACAGCAGGGAGGGCAGGATGTCTCATTTCAATGCTTCCAGGTAAGTTTTCCAACCTAAGCAACATGTGACCAAGCGTTTGCCAAGCAGCAAATGGTCGGATGGACGGGCGGACGGTTTTGAAATTTTTGAGCGACAACTTATACGTGTGTACCCTTGGCGACTCTGCAAGAGCATTATATCTTGGCGTTACAAACTTTAGAGTACACCTATAATACCCTCAGATTCCATCTAGAGTATAATGAGGAAAAAATAATCAAAGATTTAATAACAAAAAATATAATAAAAGAAAAAGTGAAGTGCGTCATCATCGACTCCAGTCATCAAACGGGCGATAACACACACACACAGCCACAGCACCGCATCGATCATCAGTGAAGTCAGCAGCATCGAAGCATCGCAGCATTTCAACAGCAAGACCGTCAACAGAAAAAATGTTCCCATCGTATTAGGGAAGTTGTATTTTTTTTTATTATTCAACCAATAATAATATAATAATGATAATAATTCATATATTAATTTAATTTAGTATAATGAAATATTGATGATTAATGAAGCAGGTACTGATGACAATCATCATCATCATCAATGGCGCAACAGCCCAAATCCTCCTGAAGTCGTCGCCTCCAGTCATCTCGATCCAAAGACCGCGTCCTCCAGCTGCTAATTTTTAAGATGGCTTTGCTATCTTCATCAACCGAGTCTTCCCATCGCTTGCGTGGCTTGCCTACTGGCCGGTTACCACTCGCTTTGCCCTTAAGAGCACGTTTGGGGATTGTCTTCCATTCGCTCAACATGGCCAGCCCATTGCAGTTTACGTAGCTTGATGAACGTTGAAGCTTCTGGCTCGTCGTAGAGTTGATACAACTCATGGTTGTATCTTATTCGCCATTCCGTTCCTTCCTTCACAGGTCTCAAAATTTTTCGGAGGACCTTTCTTTCAAATGCGTTAACTGCTATTTCGGAAGTTTGCGTTAATGTGCACGTCTCGCTGCTATAACAAAGGTCGTATAATAGTTTTATATATCCGCAGCTTATTGTTCCTGTGCACTTTCTTGGATTTCATTATTGGAAGTACCGAATAATACGTCTTATTTGCTAGTATTATCCGTCATTTGATTTCGTCTGTTTCATTACCGTCCTTTGCTAGATTAGCCCCCAGATATATGAAGTTGTCCACACTCTACAAATTATATTCCGCAATTGTTATGTTTTGTCTGATAGGCGCTCTCCTTCTTGTCTGTGTCATTACTTTTGTTTTGTTTTCGTTAATGCGCGACCCGACTGCTTTTGCGGCGGAGTCAAGATTGACAAATACCTCCTTAGCACTAGGAAAGGGTCTTGCTAGGATGTTAATGTTGTCAGCGTATCTTACTAGTTGGGTGGACTTGAATAGTAGTGTCCCGTTGGTGTCGACTGGCAGTTTTCGGACGACATACTCTAGTGCCAAGGTGAAAAGCATAGGGGCTAGACCATCTCCCTGCTTTAAACCACATTCCGTTCGAAAGCTGGTTGTGGAATCGGTTTGTATTCTCACTTGGGATTCAGTGTTCGTCATTGTGAGTCTTGTTATCCGGACTAGTTTTGAAGGAATCCCAAAGTCAAGCATGATTTGGTACAGTACGCTCCTATCAATACTCTTGTATGCTTGTGTAAAATCTACGAAGATTTGGTGCACGTCTGTGCGGAGGGGAACGCTGTTGCAAGCAAGCTCACCAGTATCCATGATGACGTCAGATCAGTTAAGCTACTGGTTACGAAGGCGGACAAATCTCTCTGAAGGTATCAAGTCAATTGAGTCACACAACGTCCAGGTCCGAAATCAGACAGGCAGACGATATAACAATGAAACTCGTTGATTTCGAACGCGAACTAGCAGTCTCCCGACTTATTTGCGATCCACCTCAAAGTTCAAAGGAAAATCTACATATACGTACACTTTCGCTGTCACCCGTTCAAACTTTCTCGCTACCAAAGATACAGTTACCTGGAAGAGTTCCTGACGCGCCGAAAAATTCGTTAATAAAATTCAACGCAACATGGACGCAAGCCGATTGGGATGCCAGAATTAATAAGCTGATTAGGATTAACAAGATCAAAATTACAAATTCAACTGATTCGTTTGCGTATTTTGTTACTGGAGCTCCTCCAAACTCGGATGCATCGTGGCTATACAAAACACTTGCGGACCAATTTGCGATAGTAGGCTGTAAGTGTGAAAAGTTACCGTCCCGCAGAGTTAGTGGGATTACACCGAAACACACGAATTTTAAACTTTATATGCCTATGCAATATGACTGGCTTTTCTTCACCACGAAATCTGATGTCTTCAAATAGAACAACATACAAATCCGACACTGGAATTCAAATTTAAAATATAATAAGTATGCTACTAACAATTCCAATATTGGTTATAAGAGTAGAACCAATAACAAAACTAAAAATACTAATACAAATAGTAATAAAAATAACAATAATAATTATAGGAACAATATGAGTACGAATAAGAAGAAAAAAACTTTTCCCAATTCTATGCACCATAAAACTAACACTAACACCATTACTACAGCCACAACTAATCGTGTTAACGCCAGTTTATCTCATTCCATCAACCCTTCTTACTTCAAATCCACTACCTAATTCGAATCTAGTCTCAGTTCCTACTTCGAATTCTGTCATAGTTCCGGGTCCTTACAAAAATTTCGTGCGAGGCGACACAATCAATCCCTACCCTTCGTCAGCAGTAACATGTGTTGAAGATAAAAATGAAAAGTTATCTTGCACAAATCTTGATACTGCAGTCGTTGGTCACAATAATCCCCCTTTCCTTGACCCACTTGTTCCCCCGGTCGTAAAGCTATCAAAGAATTCGGCAAGTTCCGAGGAGAACAGATATTTACTATCACGGTTGAGAGAACATAGAATATTTGACAATGTGCGGCTGTATCTTGCTGATATGCACAATAAATCTGACTCGACCTGTATAAATGGCAAAACGAAAACTAGTCTAATACTGTCCATTCAACAGGAAGGACTTCCAACGGATCTAGAAGCTTTACGACGGCTCTATACACGCTTCCACGAGCAGTTCAATCTTTCTCCTCACCAAGTCCATAAAGATCTTGCCACATACGGTTCCCATGTTTCCTCGAAGCATATGTCTGATATGCAAAAAAGTCGTGAAGATCATAATTGGTTTTTTCGTCCCTAATTCTAAAAATAATATACGAATTTTCTACCACAACGGAGGTGGCATTAGAGGGAAGGTAAATAATCTCTTCATTGATGCGAAATCATGTCACTTTAATGTCATTATTATTACGGAAACTGGCCTAAATGACTCCTTCAAAAATGAAGAAAAACTGGACAATAGCTGGACCGTATACAGAAATGATAGGAATTACAGCGCAACGGGTCTATCAAAAGAAGGGGGTGTACTAATTGCAGTTCACAAATCTTTATCTAGTGAGATTGTAAACACAACACCAACAACATTTTTTGAACATAAATTTATCAGAATCAAACTGATAAATAAATATATTTACATAGGTGTTGTACATATCCAGCCTAACTCTGAAGACTACAAATACCACGACATTTTTGAAATTTTTTATAGTGTCAATTGCTCCTTAGCAGAGAATGGCAATATCTTCCTTCTCGGCGATTTTAATCGCCCAAATATCTCTTTTCAGACTAATCATTCCGATAACACTATTATACCGGGGAATCTTCTGTCTGATATTGACACCACTATTATCGACACACTATATAATAACGACTTACATCAGGTAGTGAATTTTCCCAATAAAAATGGGAGATGGCTTGATATGATCTTTACAGATGCATATGATGAAGTGGTTGTTAGCCCTGCCTCTGACGCGGAGAATCTTTTCTCTAACACACAACATCACTCTGCTATCATAGTAGAACTACCATGCAACAACATTAATTTTGATCACTCTTACAATAATAATATTGTATTTGACCTCCGTAATGCTGATTTCAATTGCATTAATAACGAACTGTCTTCGATAGACTGGACATCCCTTTTCTCATCTAATGATCTTAACAATGCCATAACAACGTTTTACTATGTGATCTTTAAAATTGTCGATAATTATGTACCTGTAATAAAACAAAAAGACAAAGTTTCAGAGCCCTGGTTAGATAAAAACCTGAGATCACTGCGGAATAGAAGAAATAAGCTATTTAAAAAACTTAAGAAAACAGCCGCGATTACTCCTAATCTTCAGAAAAGTTATGACACGCTGGCCTCAGAGTTCTCTTCTAAGTCCCGGGTTGCGTATGAGTGTTATGTAAAAAAATTGGCGAAGATATCATAATAGAACCAAAAAGATTTTTCGAATTTGTTAATACAAAACGAAAAAGTTCGGGTTATCCCATGACCATGTCTAATGGGATCACGCAATCTTCCTGCCGGCGTAATATCTGCGATATGTTTGCTGACCGTTTTCAAGTGGTTTTTAGTGCCCAGTCAGATTCAACCGACAGTGAACCCAACATTTCAGTTCCTACACTTATTGATAATATCTCATTTTCTATTGAGGAAGTGCTCGATGCTCTCAAAACTATTGATACCGAAAAAGGTCCAGGTCCTGATATTATTCCTCCCCTATTTTTATCAAAGTGTGCCCATCAACTTTTAAGACCGTTACATTTTCTCTTCAGCAAGTCACTGTCATTGGGAACTTTCCCCTCTGCTTGGAAATCATCGCACCTCACACCTATCTACAAAAATGGAGACAAACGAAAAGTTGAGAACTACAGAAGTATAGCAATTCTATCAGTAATACCGAAATTATTCGAAAAAATTGTCTGCGATAAATTACCCAATATGATCAACCCTGTTCTTAATGACCAACAGCACGGCTTTAGAAAAGGTCGCTCGACTACAACGAATCTCATGATTCTTGTATCTGATACGCTCTGCGAACTTGAAAATGGGCATCAAGTCGATACAATATACACCGACCTTAGCAAAGCGTTCGACCGAGTTGATCACAATGTCCTGATTTTAAAGTTAAAAAAAATTGGTGTGACAGGATCCTTACTTGACTGGCTTAAATCCTATCTTAATAATAGAACTCAATTGGTTAAGTTTCAAGGTCTTATTTCCAAGGAAATATTAGTGTCCTCTGGGGTACCCCAAGGAAGTCACTTGGGACCTCTCTTATTTAATGTGTTCATCTCAGATCTATCAGAAGTATTGAAAAATGTTTCACATCTGATGTACGCTGATGACCTAAAAATATATCATGCCATAACCTCGCCCGCAGATGCCGCATTCCTGCAATCCAAGCTTATTGCGCTAGATCATTGGTGCATTCAGAACAAATTAGAGCTTAATGTCAGTAAATGCCACGTTATAAGTTTCTCACGTAAATCATCCTCATATCACCATGACTATGTCTTAAGTGGAACTCAACTACACCGTGTTGATCAAATTGAGGACCTCGGCTTACTACTGGACAACAAACTGTGCTTCAAATCTCACTATAATCGAATAATTTCGAAAGCCAATAGACTTCTTGGGTTCATTAAGAGAAGAGCCAAAGAGTTTAAGAATGTATGGGTTACAAAATCTTTATTCTGTTCTCTTGTCCGCCGTATTCTGGAATATGTATGTCCCATTTGGGACCCTTTTTTCGAGTTATACAGCAACAGAATAGAGTCAATCCAGAAGGAATTCCTTCTTTTTGCTCTTAGAGACTTGTATGATCCTAGAGACTTTGAAAACCTTCCACCCTACACAGTTAGGCTCCAATTATTAAATCTTTTACCTCTTGATTCTAGAAGAACTATGCTCACATCCTGTTTTACCTTAAATGTTTTGAATGGCGATATTAAGGTTAACCACATCTCAAATAAATTCAGACTCAATG
This sequence comes from Chorisops tibialis, assembly GCA_963669355.1. Classification (NCBI taxonomy): domain Eukaryota; kingdom Metazoa; phylum Arthropoda; class Insecta; order Diptera; family Stratiomyidae; genus Chorisops; species Chorisops tibialis. Next base: position 159,311,592 of record OY770263.1, on the reverse strand, counting down.
ACAATGTCAGGCTGACGAGACATTCAAAACCACTTAAGGAATATCCACATCGTACTGATTACGGACAAAATGAACCTATTAACAGATGCTGTAGAGTATTTAACAAATTCAGCACCCACTATACACCTCCAATAAATAAGCTGACATATAAACTGAGACTACGCTCCGTTTTATAAGGTCTCCATATCCCGCTTAACCCTTCCACCAGTGTCTATCATATATCATATATGTATATCAAATTATGTTTAATTAATTAAGGTAAATTTAAATATATTAGGATATATTAAAATAAATTAAATTAAGCAATCTATTTGTAAACTATCTTGTTATGATTAATAAATAAATTAAATTAAATTAAATTAAATTAAATATTCCCAGCATTTCTCAAGCACCTATTTCACCGAGAATATCTGGTCTGTTGTAGATCATCCGGTTCTGAATCCGCCTTGGTATTCGCCAATTATTTGATTAGTATAGGGCTTAAGACTACGTTCAATTATTTTTGTCATTATTTTATAGGACGTACACAACAATGTTGTACCTCTGTAATTCTCACAGCAGAGTTTGTCTCTTTTCTTGTAAATTGGACATATGTATAATCCTTTTTTGCCAATCGTCAGGTATTATTTCCTCTGTCCAAATTTTGCATATCATGTTGTGCAGTAATTCAGCGACACAATTTCCACCGTTTTTCAGAAGCTCAACTGGTACTTCGTCAATTAACCGCGCTTTGTTTATTTTTTTGTCACATAGGGCTGCTTTGATTTCAGCAAGCGTGGGTAATGTCGATGATGGTTCATCTTCGTCAGTTGAAGCTTCAATTGAAATGTTGTCTGTCGTAATCGGTGCTAATGGGGTGAGATTGAGAGGATGTTCAAAGTAGGAAGCCCATCTTATTTTGATTTCTTGTGTGTCACTGATGATGTTGCCCTCTGCGTCTTTGCAGAGACTGGTTTTTGGCTTATATCCCTTTTTCAAGTCTTTTACTGTTGCGTCCCGCATTTTATTTTTTCTCACATCGTCGTCCGTTTGTTGTATTTTGTCATTATGGTACTGCCTTTGTTTTCATCTGCAGATCTTTTTCGCATATCGCCTAAGATCGTCATATCTTTCTTTTTTGGCTCGTGTTGGTCGTTCAGTAAAAATTTTGTAAGCCTCGTTCTTTCTATCTATTGCATACTGATGACAATACGATGTGTATAATGCTTCCCATATAATCGTCGATTGGTATAAGGAAAGCTACAGGATTGCCTATCAGAATGGATGCCGAAGTTCACTCAACTATGTTGAATGTTCGGCACTCCACACCTTTAGGAAATTCAGAATTCTTATTATGTAATAATGATTTACTTCAAAAGTAGTCATTAGTCATGGCGAATTTTGTCAAGGATGGGACATATTACTGCTTTTTTAAATATTGCAATATTATTGCTTTTGCGGATGTGGTTAGGCGTCTGGTTGAAAACTTTAATAGCCTGGTTAATTGGGTCGTTTTGAACACAATTCGTTCGATCAGCTGGTGTTCTTATTTATAAATATTCACTTCGTTTGTGTTAAATTTTACTGAGCTATCAGTAAGTCGATGTACCATTTTATACATATATTTAGCTCTCTCTAGCATTATATATTGGTAAGTACTTAGCTTTCCTGTAAGTTTATAGATTTCAATTGATGGTGTCAGTGCAGGGAGGTTATGAAAAGCTTTGCCTCCTTTATTCATAAGTCTTCCGATTCGATTAGTATTGTATGCAGGTGTTTGGCTTCATATTAGCAATCCATAATTTATATTAGATATTATGTATGCGTTATAAATGTATAATTTCTTTCATTTTCACGTAAAGGTATTGATATCGTCGTGAGATGCCAATAATTGGAGCAATTTTTTTTTTCTTATAGCAGCTATATGACTGGTCCATGTTAGCTTTAATTATACCGAGAAATTTGGTTTGTGGCACTCTATTTAGTAACTGGCTATTGATTTTCAGCGATAGGTTGATGTTCTTTTGCCTAAATATCATCTAATTCGTCTTTGAAGCATTTATTGTTAATTTGTTTCCTAAGAGCCATCTTTGATATTTTATCAGATCTTCATTAATCCGAAAATTTAACTCCTCCTTTGATATCATTGAATATAGTAGTAAAGTGTCATCAGCAAAGATTACATACTTTCCGTGTAGTCCAGCTTTCTGCAAATTAGATTAGATTTAGCAAAATAAGGTGTGGAGCAGATTTAAATTCCTTCTTTTTTTCATTGGTTGTACTCTAGATGAAAAGTGATACATTGCTACAAAGTTGGTTATGCTAAGAAATAAGGAGAAAAAAATGAACTATACAGAAGCTCACAATCTCACTGAAAACCGGATGTCCGTCCGCCCGTGTCCTCTCTAGCATGAAAACACAAAATATGAAATTTTTTAAACATTGTTTGTCAGGAAAAGTTCATGAACAGGCCAAATCGCTCCACCCCTTCTTTCGGATTCTGACAATAAACGAATTTTCTCGAAAAGTATAAATGGTAAAAATCTGAATGTTACATAAAATTATCATAAAATTCGGTGTATTTAAATTCATAGAGTAGTTAAGAGAATTGTAAAATTTTTGATGCAGTTTTATTTCGTTTCTCTTGTAACCTGCTCGCAGGCCTATCTGTTTTGATATTAAGACTGCAGTTGGCTATATAGGACAATGTAGAAACCCTAAATATACCAACTGTAATCTTTACCAGTCAGTCCAGTCAGAACTAGGTATCGAAGAGGAATCAATAAGCAGTCCAGACTGCATTGATAAAATCACGAACAAACTCGTAAACAATATTATCAATACTTACGAACAAAGTTATCATGTTCTACACAAAAAAGGGGCAAACAAGCACCTTGGTGGAATGAGAAACTAGCGGCAAAACGCAAACAAACTATAATATAAAATTGTTCAATAGAGCACAAATCTTTGGCGACTGAGATGAATACAGAGGGTCCCTTACTAAACATAACAAACTTCTAGAAAAGTTAAAAAAAAAATCTTGGAGAAGATTTTGTGAAGATATAGATGATCTTCCAGCGGCCTCAAGACTCCAAAAGGTGCTACTAAAAGACACCCCGATATCGGACTATTAGAGAGACCAGATGGGTCGTCAACTAAAAGCAGCATGGAAACTCTTAAAGTGTTATTGGCGACACATTTTCCAGGCTGCAAGATAATTAACAACAATGAAGATTTAGAGGCAGAGGAAAGAACGTATCATGAAACTCCGTTCAGCAAAAGCATTGCTGGTAAAATCTTCACTCCGGAAAAGATCAGATGGCGATCAACACCTTTAAGCCGTACAAATCAGCCGGAGTAGATGAAATATTCCCTGCATTACTGCAGAAGGGGTAAGAGATCCTTATGCCAAAAATGATAAGGATCTTTAAAGCTAGTTTTGTATGGGGATACATTTCAAAAATCTGGAGTAAAGCGACGGTGATATTTGTACCGAAGGCAGGAAATCGTCCCATTGATCAGCATTACCTCCTTCTTCGTCAAAACGATGGAAAAGTTAAAGGACATTCACATAATAACAGGGCCTAAAAAGGTCTGTCTTAATACAAATCAACATGTCTACCGAAAAGGAAATCAACAGAGTCAGCCCTTCATGGTGTGGTAAAGGGCAAAATACTATAGAAATTGTCCTTTGCGCATTCCTAGATATAGAAGGAACATTTGACAATACTCCCCATGAAGCCTTAATAGCGGCAGCTAGGAAAATGGGTTTGAAAACTGCCACGATAAAATTTATACACGCTATGCTAAAGGTCCGAATGACAACCACGGATCTAGGTGATAGCACGTTGACTGCACAGACCTATACGAGCTGTCCTCAAGATGGGCTACTATCTCCACTTCTTTGATAAATCATAGTAGATGTGCTTCTGGACCGTCTAACAGAATAAGGATACGAAGCAATAAGATATGCCAATGACCTCGTCATTATCATTAGATGCTAATATGATTTAATAACATCGGAAAGGCTACAATCAGCCTTAGACGTGATTGTGAACTGGTGTTAGTCTAAGAAATTGAATATCACCCCAAGTAAGACTGAGATGGTAGCATTTACATAAAGAAGAAAAATTCACATCATACCTCCTTGAATAAATGGAACACTAATACCCTTTTCAGATGAGGTAAAATATCTAGGTTTCATACTGGATAGCAAACTCAACTGAAACAAACATATAGAATGGATTCATGCCAAAGCACTAAAGGCATTTTGAACCTGCAAAATCTTATTTGCCAGAAAATGGGGACCAAATCCCAAAATGATTTACTCGTATTACAGAACAATCATTCTTTTAATAGTCACATACGGATCAGCGATATGGTGGACTAAAATTTTACAACAAAAAGCACAGCAAAAAATCCAAAGGCTAGCTTATCTTAGTATCCCAGGAGAAATGAAAACCTGTCCTACGGCGGCAATGAAAATATTCCTAAACATACCTCAGATACATCTCCAAATAAAAAAGGAGGCTATCAAAGGGGTGTTACGCATACAGAGGGAAAACAATTACAAACCAGGAAATCTTAGAGGTCACCTCAAAATCCTAAAAGACCAAAAATAGAGGTTATAAACTCCACACTATCGGAGACTATGCCGACAAAATTCAACTTTGAAACCCCCTTCAAAGTTATAATCAGACAACGCAAGGACTGGCAATCCATGCTACCGGAAATAGAAGAGGAATCAATCATCTGGTATACAGTATATAGTACAGATGGCTCGCGAATTACTTGGTCGAGGAAGGTGGATAATAAAATAAAAACATAACAGGGCTACGATTGCGCGTAAAGCGCAATCTTACGATACTCTAGATGAAATAGAATTTTTTGTGATCCCAAGAAATTTTGTATGGGGAGTGTTAGAAGGGATGATAGCATTGTACTAATTTTTTCGACATCATGCTAAAGTAGCTATGAAAATGTTTTATACAAAATGCTTACTCCAAAAACTGAATGGGAACTGAGAAAATTAGTGAGTTTGATTTAGTGAAAATGTGCAGTTTGTATGGGAGGTGGTAGAAAGAGTGGGGGGATTTTGATGATTTTTTCAGAAATAACTAGGAATATTATAAAATTGGCATCCCTTAAATTTCAGACTAGTGCCATTCATAATTTTCAAGAAAATCGATTTTTTGTGAAGTTGTGAAACTGTGTCATATTGTATGGGAGAGGATAGAAGTAGTGAAGCAAATCAAATATTTTTTTTTTCACCTTAGTAATAATATTAATTAAATATTTATTACAAAATATGAGCTCAACAAATGTTATATGTTCTGAGAAAATCGGCTTAGAGCATTTCAGGAAAAAGTGTAGTTTGTATGGGAGGGGGTGGAAGGAAAGGGAGGAAGCAAATAATTTTTGTACTGTAGATTTAAATCATTAAAAAAGTAATATATACCAAAATTGAGACCAATAGCTTTTATACTTTTTGAGTAAATCCATTTATTGTCAAATTGCAAAATTGTGTCATTTTGTATGGGAGGGGGTAGAAGGGGTGAAGTTAATCATCTCATTTTTTTTGACCTTACTAACAATTTTAAATAAGTATTTGGTGCACAATTTCAGCCCGCTGAATTTTATAAGCACTGAGGAAATTGGCTTAGAGTAATTCATGATAAGTACAGTTTGTATGGGAGGTGGTAGAAGGAGGGGGAGGACACGCACAATTTTTATATGATAGATTGACATTATCATAAAAGTAATATATTCTGAATTTCAGGCCAATAACTTTTATACTTTTTGAGCAAATCCGTTTATTGTCAAATTGCGTAATTGTGTCATTTTGTATGGGAGGGGGTAGAAGGGGTGGAGCGATTTGGCCCGTTCACGAACTTGACCTTACTTTTTTGTCAAAAACGACGTGTACAAAATTTGAACTTTCTAGCTCAACGCGTTCTCAAGCTAGAGAGCGCACGGACGGACGGACGGACGGACGGACGGACGGACATCCGGTTTTGAAATTTTTGAGTGATAATATTAACTTCTGTATTCATCATTTTTTTCTCCGAGCCTTATTTCTTGGCGTTACAAACCTTAGAGCGAACTTATAATACTCTCAGATTCCATCTAGAGTATAAAAAAACGGACAAGTAATTTTTATTTATTGAACTGGATTCTAGGAGTGTTTATTGATGACTGATTTAAAATCTAAATTCCAGCTTTTGTGGAAATTTATAAAACTACTGAATACTAGATTCAAACTTTGTGGGAATCTAGAAATCGCTGATCTAGTGTCTGGCTTGACGCTTGTGCATTATGGAATACTGATGATGGCTGCAGGTGTTTTGTTACATCCTGCAGCAAACATGAATATTTGTTACGTGTTGATGATGACGCATACGTAACTTCTCCCCCTTTTAAATTAGGATTCTCCTGAATCTTGTTATCAATCTCTATTTTTATCTGTTTTTTCTTTCTTAGGTAGGTAATTATTACAAGAATGGACAATGTTATTACAAAAATCAAAGTTACGTTAATTCTATATAATACATTTTTATGATATGATAATTCTTCTATTTTATTAACATTGTTTACATTTTCTAATATAAGATCATCTAAGGTAAGTTTATTTGTAAAATTTTCCAAATTTTGATAATTGGGGTATTATTTCTTTTGAATTTGAAAAATAATGATCCAGTATTTTAATTTCACAATTATTGAATTGAAGCAACACATTTTTATTTATTACTAATCTTTTTTCATTGCAATCTTGACTTAATTTTAAATGATCAGCATTCTTTACTAGAATTGTTTCTTCATCTATTTCTATAATTTCCGCACTATTATTTTTTATCAGTTTACAATTTGTTTGATGAATACAATATTTGCTAATAGTTAATTCGTTCTTCGTATCGATACATTTTATCATTATATTTGAATACAATGCCTTTGGGGTAATCAATTTCTTTTTGTTTTTCATTAGGAATAGATCAAATGATTCTAAGTTGCACTTTTTCAAATTCTTTTGGTATTTTCATGGCAAATATTAATTTATTATCTTCAAATTTTGTAAGTCCTAATTTTACATATTGCAATTTATTTATATTTATTTGTTTTTTTTTTCTATTTCTTCGTATGTAAGGATGTTCGGGTGTAAAATTCCATACCTAGTCGACGATATATTGTCTTAAATGTGCTCGATTTTATTTTTTAAAATTTGAATTTTGAAAAGTCGATCATAATAATTGTTTTGGTTTAACGATAAATCGTTAACTTTTCCGACAATTAGTTTCCTATCCGATTCGATTATATTTTTAAGTTGTCTGATAGATTTATTAAAATTGTTGTTTATAATTTTTTGTTGGTTTATTGCGGTAATGAGATTATGATTATTTTCGTCTGTCGTCTTCATGTGGTTTTCTATGTCTAGTCTGTCTTGTTCGTCCATCATTCCAAATAACCATTTTTCTGTACTTCCTACTATATTCAATAAAGCTCTTTTCTTTCTATTCTCTTTAGGAATTATAGTTTTAATTTTGTTGTTTAATGTTTGTCAATTGTTTTAGTTCTGTAATAAGTAAGTTCTTCAGTTCTCCGTTCAAATTAGCTACATTGGTTGAAAATTCGTTTATTAAGTCCAACTTTTTTTTTGTGTCAATTATATAGATGGTAATTTTCGTTTTGGTCACTATTTCTTCTTTGTTAAGTTGTATTTCCTTAAATCCTGTCTGTCCTGTCAGTTCGTGTACGTTAAATAGTCCATTAATCGGAGTTATCATTAGGCATAGCAACATTGCCATGTAAATCAGAAAATTTAGGATTTTTTTAATGTTAGTTGTGTGAATATTCAGTAACTTAGGCTACCGACACACGATGCGAGTTAATATATATTAACTTCCTATTTTGATATAAGTAGGCCGAATTATGTATAGGATAATGACACTAGTAATATCGAAAAGCGAGATAATATATATTAACTCGCATCGTGTGTCGGTAGCCTTAGTCTTTTTGTATTTGGGTTGATGTTTAAGTCTAACTGCTTTATAATTTTTAATAAAACCTGTTGTTCTTATTTCGTTGTCGGCTTCATGGTTTTCATTAAATTATTGATATTTTTCTATTTCTTCTAAATTTGTTCTTCATTTTTCGAAATTTACTTTACGATTATGGACATCATTCAGTGCAAATTTAATGGTCGAATGAAATCTTTCAATATAATTTCTGATTGCTTGTTGAATTGTTCTTCATGGTGAGATTCTAGTTTTTTTGAATTTTATATTATAGTTCTGAATTTTTCGGCTATGGTACTATGGAATCTCTCTACATCTGAATTTCCTGTGTGGCTATTTGCTTTCGTCAAATGTAGTGTTATGCCTTCTGTTTGTAAAAATTCTTTTACAAGAATTGAATTGAACTCGTTGTCTACCACTATTTTCTTTGGTTTTCTTATTTTTGTAAAATGTTCTTCAAGTTTTTCTATTAGTGCTATGTGATTTCTATCAGTTATGTAGTAAGCTACTCCAAAATTTACCTATTATGGTGAGGAAGTTGTGTTTCATTATTACGTAGGTGTCTACGTGAATTATTTCATTAATATTAGAAGGTGTTTCGGTTTTTTGAAATTTTGGTCTAATAGGTCTTCTATCATATTTAACTCATATTCATAATTAATTCAAATAATTTTGGATAATAGATTTTATTCTTGATTGTATTATACGTTTCCTGTATTCCTGAGTGTACGCTTTTTCGAATATGATAACTATAAGGATATTTGCTTGATTGCTTCTACTTCTGATTTTATGTCTTGAGCTCTGTATGAACATCTCATGAATTTTATTTGCTTGTGGTTAGAAAACATTTCCCTAAGTTTTTCTTGCACAACGTTATATTTGTATATTATCCGAGATTTCTGAGTAAATTCCCGTGACTTCTTTTTACTTTATTATTCTAATAATAAAGTATTGTGGTCGACACAGAAAAAAAAATTTGCTACGCTGAAATTTAGTTTTTCGCGTTTCATGACTACATTAGCCCAAAAATGTAAAAAAAAATCCATGGGCTCAAAACATATGGACTCATATCTCCGAAACCGTTAAAGGTAGAATGTTCGTTTTTGGGTGGATTGTTGATTGGGTAAGTGAGCTCTATTTTCTTAATTTTGGGTGGTGTTAGGTGGATGGGGGAGGCGGGGGTCAAAGAAAGGAAGTAAAAAACTACACTTGCTAATATCTCCACCACGAATGCAGATAGGAAGTTGTGAAACAAACTCTAAAAATAATTTAATTTTTTTTATCCACTGGCGTCCGAAAAGGGGGACTAAAAACAAATTGTCGGCCGAATTTTTTTTTTTTTTTCAAATGATTATATCTTCGAAATTACTTATTATAAAAAATTCATATTTTGGGACCATTAAGGTGGCATATAGCTCCACTAGAATCAGCTTATAGAGTGGCTAATTATTGTAAGAGGGAGGGTCCAGGGGGTGCAAAGAAAAACAACTTAAAAATTATTATCTGAACTATCTCTTAAGCTATGTAATTGAAACTTGAAACATATATTAAGCTTTACTAGGAAAATACGGAAATGGGGAGCATTTCAAAATGGCGCACTTTTCAAAATTACAAATCGTTATATCTCAAAATTTAGTACAAATATTAAATCTAAAATTTGTCAAATTTGACATAGTCGTTATTTTGGTAAAAATTTTAAGTTGGGAGGTGTAAGGGGAGAGAGGTAGTAAGCAAAAATGTCGAACATTTTGAATGATTTTGAGTGATTCTTAGGGCTCTGGTCAAAGATACAAAGTTTAAATTTTGTGTTTGATATACATAGAAAAATAATACTAACTTGTTTCATAATTGTTATAAGACGTCGTCCCCGGTCTAACGTGCCCAAGGCGTTTCATGTGAATTGAAAAAAACAATTAAACTGAAAATTTTTGAGTAAAATTTTAAGGTAGAGACTTGAAAATTTGGGAAACTCATTTGAAAAAATTCCTAAATATACGAAATATTAACTGGTCGAAAACTTTTAAAACTTCTACCCCCTGCCACACAAAATTATTTTCTCGACCATTTTCAATAAATCAATTATCACCTAACTATTAAAAGCTATCAATTTTAAATTTTGCACAAAAACTTTTAAAAATAGTTGAAACAAAATTGCGTCAAAAGTCTTGAAATCGCTCTTGCCCTTCTACCCCCTCCCATACAAAAGTATGATTTTCATTAAATCAACTAATAACCAACAAATTAAAAGCTACGAAATTTTGTACAAACACCTTACAAGAGAAATGAAATAAAACTGCATCATAAATTTTATGATTCCCTTACCCACTCTACCCCCTCCCATACAAATGTTCGTGAAAGTAAAATACACCAAATTTTATGAAACTTCTATGCAACTTCTTCTATGAAACACTTTCTATAAAGAGAATATTGGACATAATTCATGCAATCAATTAAAAAGCTATTAACATCCACCGACCCTTACTATTACCCCTCCTCCTCCCCTCATAAGAACCCAAACTTGCAGAAACGAATGAAATATTGTCGACAACAGCTCTGCCCAAGAAATCACTTTCACTTAGTCTTCCCTAACCACTCTAACCTGCATATTGACTTTCCGCTCATCAGCAACTCGTCCCAAGAATAATAAACTGCCAACAAGTCGGGCGAAACTTTATTATTCTTGGGACATGTTGCGGATGAGTGGAAAGTCAATATTTCTTGTGTTTTGTTATTGCTTAAAATTATTTGAGTTTTGTATAAGTTAACTATTCCTTCTTTTATTGGGATATGGTCTAAGAGTTTCTCTTCCGCTGAGTGGTTTGTTGCCAGTCCAGCGTCGTCTTCTATGTTGAATAAGATTCCTAAATCTGAATATGAATTTTGTCTTATCTTCCGTCCTAAATTAATCAGTTTTATTTTCTTCTGGGGGTTTAGTTCTGCTTAAAAAATCAGCTACTTGGTTTTCTTTTCCTTTTAGGTACACGATTTCTAATTGGTACTCGCCCAATTTTAGAAGCCACTGTGGTGTCGAGGAGCTAAATCTTTATCTTTATAGTTAGCATGCAGATATTTTATTGGCTGATAATCTGTAAGTATTTTAAATTTCTTGGCATAAAGGTATGGTGTAAAATAGTTTACAGACCACATAAAGCCTAAGAATTCTTTATCTGTTGCCCCATAAATCTGTTCGTGACGGTTTAGTGTACGAAATGCGAAGCAGATAGGGTGGACAACTTGCGACAAGACTATTGCATAGTTCGATGCATCCGTAGTTAGTTGAAATTGTTTATTAAAGTCGGGAAATCTTAAAAGTGGGTTGGAACTTATAAGTGTGAGTCACAGGAAACTCTTTATTTGATTCTCTGTTCTAGGTAACTGCAATTTTTTCAATATACTTATTTTTTCAGGGTTTGTTTTTAATCCGTCTTTAGTTATTATATGACCTAAAAACGGTGTTTCTCTTTGCATGAAGTTGCATTTATCTATTTGAATTTTTAACTTATTCGCTTCTAAAACTTGGAAAATGTCTGATGTGCTCCTGCATGGATGTGCTAAATATTAGAATATCGTCTAGATAGAACATGTGTAGTGTACACATGTTTTATTGATGAAATCTCTAAGAACTTCGTTCATAAGTCTTTGGAGTATCGCTGGGGCATTCTTCAGACCAAATGGCATTCTTACAAATTCGTAGAGGCCATGTGGTGTCACAAATGATGTTTTCTCTCTGTCTTCTTCGTTCATAAGCACTTGGTGATACCCTTTAGCGAGATCAATTATTAAGAAATAAGGACTCCTCCCCAGTTTGTCCAATATTGACTCAATATTAGGTAATGGGTATTTATCGTCGATAGTAACCTCATTAAGTTTTCGATAGTCTATTACTATTCGACGTTTTTTCTTTCCCGACTTGTCGCTTTTCTTGGGTACAACTATTAATGTGCTTGAATATCTTGAACAACTTTTCCTTATTATTCCCTGCCATTCCATTTCTGCTATTTGGGTTCTAACTTCTTCTTCATGCTTTGGAGGGTACCTGTACAATTTCGATTTTATTTGTCTGTTCATTGTTGTGACTATTTCGTATTTAATATTTGGGGTACTGGTCAACCTATCACCCTCTTTGAATAATATATTTTTGAACCGTCTAATTACTTTTACTAGTTCCCTATGTTCTTCTTCATTCAAATGGTTTAGTTTTAAGTATTTTAGGTAGTCATTTTTAACTGTTTCTAATGCATATATTTGATTATTTTGATGCGGATTGTTAACGAACTTTATTACTTGACCATTAAGGGTTATGTTTTTACCTTCTAAATCTATTAAAGTGTCTAAGTTATTCAACAAATCGATTCCTATTATAAACTGGTCAATTCCAAAACCGAAATCTAGGAGACTTTCCATTGCTTAGCGATTAACTTTCCATCTTACTAAAGCTTCTGGTGGTGGCTTTAACTCTTCTGGTGCTAGGGTATGTATTTCGCAATTTATAACACCTTTAATAGTGGTAAAATATATCGGTTTGATTTTCACACTTTTAAAATTATTTATGCGGTCGTCTATTATATGAACGATGAGCCTGTATCTATTAATGCTAAATATTTTATTTTGTTAATCGTTATTTCAATTAATGGTAGTTCATCCGAGGCTAGTTGTTAAAAAAAATTTCATCGTATTTCATTATTGTTAACTTCGTTATTTGACGAAAACTGTCTTTGCTCACCCATATCCTGCTCATAGCAAATTTGGCTCGGGCATTGGTTAAGGTTTCCTGAATTGTTTCGCCCATTATAATCTTGAATATTCTCTACTTCCACTGGTTCCACCATTTGTTGTCTAATTTGCCCAGAATTTTGCCAAAATTTACCAAACGTACCGAAATTTTTTTATTTTGTCCTGAATAAGTATTGCGATTTCGAAAACCCTGATTCCATTGATTATTTCTCCTAGTCTGTCCCGAATTGTTAGTGCCGTAGCGGTTGTCATGGTAGTTATCGTTAGTCTGTTGCGTCTGTCTGTGATTTTGTCCTGAACTATGATTATCGTAGTGGTTATAACGGTTATAATTATTATTTCCCCAATTAACTTCTGCATTTTGGCTATAATTTTGATTTCCACTATCAAATTTATTTTGTGTTCTATTATATTTCTCTGATTACTATAACTATTTTTTCTGGCCATATTATTAAAATTTTTGTGTTTTTTTCTGAACTCAGCTCTTATACATGAGTCTTCAAACCTTCTGTTCTGCATTATTCTGGAAATATTTTCAATCTTTCTTTCCTCATAAATTTTGTCTCCATTACCTAAATTTTGGGAGTGTCAGGTGGAAGAAGGCGGCGGGGGAGGGAAGAGTCAAAAACTTCACTTGCTAATATCTCCACCACGAAAACAGATAGGAAGCTGAAAATCAGCAGAGATATGAAGAGGATTGTGGCACAAAATTTAAAAATAATGTAATTTTTTTATCCATTGGCGTCCGAAAGGGGGGAGGCTAAAAACAAATTGTCGGCCGAATTCGTTTTTCAAAAAATTCCATCTCCGAAAATACTAATCACAAAAATGCATGTTTGGAGGCCATTAAGCTGGCATATAGATCCACTAGAATCAGCTTAGAAAGAGGCTAATTATTGTATGGGGGAGGGTCAGGGCGATTGCAAAGAAAAACACTTAAGAAGGAATACCTCGGCTATCTCTTAAGCTTTGTAATTGAAACTTGGAACGTATACTAAGCTTAACTAGCAAAATATGAAAAAAATATAACATGTGGACATAAAAGTAGTGGGGGGAAATGGGAAGCATTTCAAAAATGGCGCACTTTCCAAAACTACAAAACATAATATCTCAAAATTGAGTACAGATGTCAAATCAAAAATTTGTCAAATTGTAGAGCTTTATAATCTTTAATTTTGGTAAGAAATTTAAGGTGAGGCTGTAAGGGGAAGGAGGTGGAAAGCAAAAATATTGAAAATTTTAACCATTTTCAAGAAATCATTTATCATTTAACTATTAAGAGCTATCAATTTGAAATTTTGCATAGAAACGTACAAAAATATTTGAAATTACATTAAAAGTTTTGAAATCGCACTTGCCCTTCTACCCCCTCCCATACAAAAGTATGAATTCGACCAATTTCATTAAATCAACTAATCAACCATTTCCCCCCATTATTGATGTGACCAAATTTGATATTTTTTTTGTACTCCGCTAGTACAGTTTAATACACGTTTTAAGTTGCAATTACATAGCTTAATAGATAGCTGAGAAATTCATTTTTAAGTGTATTTTTTTACATCCTCTCTGACCCACCCCCTTACAATAATTAGCTTCTATCTAAACTGAGTCTAGTAGATCCATCAATCAATCAATCAAATTCCTGTTAAGACCCCCTATAGGGGCATAGGACAGAAACAACTCTCTTCCACAAGGCGCGATCCTGAGCATCGGCTTTTAGCTGTTGCCAGGCCTTGTTTATTCTTCTGGCCTCCTGCTCAACTGCTCGCTTCCATGTGTTACATGGTCGTCCAACCCGACGCCTTCCTTGAGGGTTATAATCCAGAGCCTGTTTTGCGATGTTTCGCTCTGGTTTCCTCAAAGTATGACCGATCCACTGCCACTTTCGCCGTTGAATCTCAATACCTATTTTAGATCTATATGCCATCTTAATAGTCTCAAAATATCCATTTTTTATGGGAAGTAATTTGAAAGATATAATAATTTGAAAAAAAAAAAAAAATTAGGCCGACAATTTATTCTTAGCCCCCCCCCCCTCTTTTTGGACGCCAATGGATAAAAAAATAAATTATTTTTTCCGCAACCTTCTCTATGCCAGTGATGATTTCCAGCTTCCTATCTGCATTCGTAGTGGAGATATTAGCAAGTGTAGTCTCAGACTCTTTCTCTCCCCCTGCCTCCCCCTTCCACCTGACACTTCCCAAAATTTAGATAGTGAAGCTCACTTACCCAGTTAACAATCCACCTAACATTCTACCTTTAATGGTCTCGGAGATATGAGTTCATATGTGCGACGGACGGCGTACGGCGGCACGTTTTTTTTTTTTGTTTTTGCGTTTTTAGTCTAATTTAGTCATGAAACGCAAAAACCAAAATTTCGGGGCTGTAATTTTTTTTTATCTTCGAGATTCTTAGAGATAGGAGGTCCATTCCCTAAATTTTGGGAAGTGCTATTTAAAACGGGAATCAGGCGGATGGATATAGTCAAAAATTACACTTGCTAATATCTCCACTACGAATGGAGATAAAAAGCTGCATCTCAACATTCGGATATATTGGTATATGGGGAGAAAATAATAATAAATAATCATCCTTTTAAGATTAATTGGTGAACCTATATGCCACCTAAGCGGCTCTAAGATATTAATTTTTATTTCGACTACTTCCCAAGATAATCATTTGAAAAAGAAATTTCTCCGACAATTTATTTTCTGCCCCTCATTTTTTGATCCGAATGGATACTTAAAAATTTTTTTTTTTGTTTGCCCGTTGAATCTTTTTTACATGTGTGTCGATTTTAAGCTTTCTTTAAGCCATAGTTGAATTATTTTAATTCTTAGTTTTCCGTTCTAGCGCTCTCGCAGCCTATCCGCTAATACCAACATTTAGCTAGTGTCCGGTTGAAATCAGCACCCATCAACAATTTGCCTAAAAATGGACTGTCTATTTTCAAGGGTTTGGGAGTTGATGTGCTTTGAGCGAACGGGTATATCGTACAGCGAACTGACAGACGATTTTGGCTAATTTTGTCATAAAAAGCGAAAAAAAATTGCGACAGAAAATTTAGTTTATCCAAGTAAATCACAATACTTTACTATTAGAATAATAAAGTCAAATAGAATAAATTCATGTAAAGCATTATCTCCCTAAAATAATGTAAGACTTTCTATCATTAGGCAAGGTTTCATCAAGTGCTGATTAGAAGAATACGCATATTTATACCAAAATAAATTCGAATACCGTTCTATTGAAATATTTTTATGTGTACTAGCACGTGCGGCTTATTTGCCACTGTGCTTCGTAGGGCTGTCTCATGAGCGATGGAAGCACACTTCGCTAAAAAACAGCTTGAAAGCTAACTCACTGGCGTCATTTTTTAAATCAATACTCACCAAACCATTAAAATTTATCAACTTAAAATTTTTACGAGCACTTTTAGAAATATTCAATACAAAGTTGCATCAAAAGCTTGGAAATAGCTTCACTGCTTCTACTGCCTCTCAAGCAAAAGTGTCGACCAAACTCAATAAATCAACTAATAACCAACAAATTAAATGTAAGAAACTAGATGTTTTGTGCGAACACCTTTTAGGAGAAACAAAATATGTGCGTCACAAATTTTACTCCTCTAGCCCCTCCCATTCAAATTTCTGCTTTCATGAGTATAAAACACACTGAATTTCATCATATTTACTTCGTCCAACTAAAATTTTATTTGGAGAATTTTGAACTTGATTCAAGCAATCAGTTGAAAAGTTAATAACATCCACTAACTCCTTCTTTCCTCACCACCCCCATACAAACACAAACTTGCATGAATAAACTCATGAAATATTGACTGTAGTATATGTTATGAAGCCATGGATTAAAATCGCAGTTAAGTGTTACGTAAATTGGTCTTAAGTAAATTGGTCTATTGTAGTTCGTGAAAATTCGCATTTTATATGGCAAATGGTGAAAGGAGTGAAGGCACTCTAATAATTATACTCTAGATGAAATCTGATAGTATTATAAGTTTGCCACAAGGTTTGTAACGCCATGAAATAAG
Organism: Chorisops tibialis; assembly: GCA_963669355.1. Lineage (NCBI taxonomy): Eukaryota > Metazoa > Arthropoda > Insecta > Diptera > Stratiomyidae > Chorisops > Chorisops tibialis. The sequence goes on along the minus strand of OY770263.1, from coordinate 159,294,822 downwards.
GCTCGGAGAAAAAAATTAATGATACAGAAGTTCATATAATCACTCAAAAATCTCAAAACCGGATGTCCATCCGTCCGTCCGTCCGTGTCCTCTCTAGCTTTAGAACGCGTTGAGCTAGAAAGTTCAAATTTTGTATACGTCGTTTCCAATAAAAAAGTAAGATCAAGTTCGTGAACGAGCCAAATCGCTCCACCCTTTCTACCCCCTCCCATACAAAATGACGCAATTTCACAATCTGACAATAAACGGATTTGCTTGAAAAGTACAAATGACATTAATCTGAAATTTGGAATGTAATACTTTTATATTTCCCCGCAAGGGGGTAGTTGTAGTATGAGGTTTTACCAATTCCTGCAACTATCTTTGGAGTTAGCGACTCCACGGACCTGAGCTAACTATCCCCCTCTGGGATGGGGGCTGTAGAATTCACCCACAGCCAGTCCTGCTTGCCCTAAAAATGGCAAATGGACACTCACTGGATCATGGGCTTATCACCCGTGATCTTAAGACCTAAATGATACGAGAAACGGATACATCGCCTCGGATACGGACTGATTCTACGGTAACGACTTTTGGCATTCGAAAACGGACTATGATTGGCTTCTGGAACGTTCGAACATTGAATGACGGGGGAAGAGCTGGGGTTACTCGGTCCTTGCACCGCCAATCAGTGATCGACCGTGAAATGGAGCACTATAACATCCAAATCTTGGGCTTGAGCGAGGTCAGGTGGACAGGATCAGGAGAAGAACGAACCCCTAGCGGAAACACTATTCTGTACATTGGCCCTGAAAGTGAAGCCAGAAATGGCGTGGCGTTCGTCCTTACGCCGAGAGCGAGAAACAGTCTCATTAGCTGGGAACCAATCTCGGATAGGATTATCGTCGTCAGGCTCAGGACCAGTGTCAGAAACGTCACAATTCTGCAGTGCTACGCACCAACTAATACCGCAACATCTGGTGACAAAGAGGAGTTTTATAGTCAACTGAGTGCCACCTTCGAACGTGTTCCAAGAGGTGATATTATTATCATCTCGGGAGATATGAACGCCCAGGTTGGATCAGACAACACTGGACTAGAACACGTCATGGGGAGGCATGGTGACCCTTGGGTCGACCCTTTACGACCTTGGATTAAGAGACCCGAAAACGGCGAATTATTTGTGGAGTTCTGTAGTACTCGACAAATGGTCATCGGAGGGACCCTTTTTCCACACAAGAGTCATCATAAAACATCTTGGGTTTCCCCTGATGGTGTTACTCAGAACCAGATCGACCATTTGGCTATAAGTCGCCGATGGAGAAGATGTCTCCTCCATGTGCGAGCGAAACGTGGAGCTGACGTGGGGAGCGATCACCACTTGATGGTTGCCTGCTTGAGATTGTGTACAGCAGCTATCCGACGACCACAAATTCTTCAAATGAAGCGCAAGCTTAATGTGGATAAACTCAGAGATCCCAACAAAAAACTCGAATACACCACCATTCTACGCGAAAAGTCATCCACATTGGGTGAACATGAAATGCGCACACTGGACGCCAATTGGGAGGCAACCAGAAACACTTTTCTAACTAGTGCTGAAGAATCTGTGGGATATGCGCAAAGCGGTGAGAAACCCTGGATGTCGCAAGACACATGGGACAAGGTTGACAATCGGAAAAAAGCCAAATTGGCAATCATCTCTCAACCCGATGTCAACCAACGAACGCCCGACTTGAGGCAGAACTACCGCGATGCTCATATACAGCTTAAAAAGGCTGTTAGACGCGACAAGAGAGAGGCCATTGAAGATCTGGCAAACAAGGCAGAATCTGCGGCTTACCTTGGGGATATGGGTTCACTATTTAAAATCATGAAACAGTTGACGAACAGGAATTTCACCGCCAACCACCTGGTGAGAGATGTCAACGGAACTCTCCTTAATATGAGTGAACACCAGTTGCGACGATGGAAGGAATACTTCTCTGATATTTTAAACATCTTGTCAGATGAAGATATTCCGGAAACAGAACAACTTCCAAACATCCAACCGCAACAATCCTCTATTAGGGACGATCCCCCAGATAAGGAAGAGATAGTTTCCGCCATTCGGTCAATGGCGGGAAGGAAAGCTCCAGGTATAGACGGACTACCAACCGAACTCCTCAAAGCGGACCCGGAAATAACAGCCGATATACTCCTCCCACTCTTCACTAAGGTGTGAAATGATGGAAGATATCCGACTGAATGGAAGGAGGGCGTCATTGTGAAAATTCCGAAGAAGGGCGACCTTCGGGATTGTGGCAATTGGCGTGGTATATGTCTACTTACTACCGTATCAAAAATTATGGCTAAGGTAATTCTCAATAGGATTAGTGATGTCGTCGAGAGCACTCTCGAAGTTTATCAGGCTGGATTCCGTAAAGGGTCGTCTTGTACCGACCACACAAATACCCTACGGATAATATTAGAGCAGTCAGCCGAAATGGGTTCGCCACTACATCTCATGTTTGTGGACTTCGAGAAGGCTTTCGACAGCGTTAAGCGAGATTACATATGGAATGCTTTGCGTAGGAGAGGTATTCCAAATAAGGTCATAGCTATGATTAAAGAATCCTACGAAGATGCAAGGTGTCGCGTCTTGCATAGAGGAGAGCTGTCCGAGAGCTTTCCTGTGCGAACGGGTGTCAGACAAGGCTGCATATTATCACCAGCCCTGTTTCTGGTGGTAATAAATGACATCTTGAAAGCTGCACTGGAAGGTGGGGAAGGTAAAGGTCTTCAATGGAGACTATTTAACATCTTAAGTCACCTTGATTATGCTGATGACGTGTGTTTGCTTGCACATACCCGTTCGGACTTAGAGTCAAATGTTCGCTCGTTGCATTCTAAATGCAAAGAGGCGGGACTGAAAAGAAATGTGCGTAAAACCAAGTACATGCACATGGGTTCGAACGCAAGCACACCGATTGTTCTTAATGGACAGGATGTAGAAGAGGTGCAAGATTTTTGCTATCTCGGAAGCATTGTCAGCATGGACGGCGGAGCCGAAAAGGATGTTGAGGCTCGGCTAAATAAAGCTCGTCAGGCCTTCGGTATCCTTTCCCCTTTCTGGAGGTTAAGAGAGATCTCCCTTCGCACGAAGCTGCGAGTTTTTGACGCATGCGTCAAATCCGTGTTGTTATATGGTTGTACTACGTGGAAAGTGACCGTTCGACTTACCAAGAAACTACAGACTTTCGTAAACCAATGCCTCCGACGCATTTTAGGAATATTCTGGCCAGAAGTGATCTCCAACGACGAACTTTGGAGTACAACTCGCCAGACTAAAATAGGTATTGAGATTCAACGGCGAAAGTGGCAGTGGATCGGTCATACTTTGAGGAAACCAGAGCAAAACATCGCAAAACAGGCTCTGGATTATAACCCTCAAGGAAGACGTCGGGTTGGTCGACCATGTAACACATGGAAGCGAGCAGTTGAGCAGGAGGCCAGAGGAATAAACAAGTCCTGGCAACAGCTTAAAGCCGATGCTCAGGATCGCGCCTTGTGGAAGAGAGTTGTTTCTGTCCGATGCCCCTATAGGGGGTCTTAACAGGAATTTGAATACTTTTATGATGATTTCGATATACTCTATAAAAATAATTTGTGTTTTCCCCTCCTTCCACCACCTCCCGTACAAACTGCACTTTTTCATGAAATGTTCTAAACCAATTTACTCAGTGCATATAATACTTATCAAGCTGAAATTGTGCGCTAAATATAAAAGAAATAAGACGATTTGCTACACTCCTTTTACCCCCTCCCATACAAAATGACACAATTTTGTAATTTCAAAATAAACGGATTTGCTCGAAAAATATAAATGCTATTGATCTAAAATTTGGACTATATTACTTTTATGATGATATAAATTACTGTACAAAAGTTATTTGAGTCCTCGCCTTCCTTTCGCCACCTCCCACACAAACTGCTCTTTTTCATGAAATGCTCTAAGCTAATTTACTCAGCGCGTATAAAATTTATCGAGCTGAAATTGCGCACTAAATATTTATTTAGATTTATTAGTTAAACTGAAAAAAAAATTAGACGATTAGCTTTACCCCTTCTACCCCCCTCCCAAGCAAAGTGACACAATTTCACAACTTTATGAAAAGTCGATTTTCCTGAAAAGTATGAATGCTACTGATCTGCAATTTAAAACATATCAGAAGCACGATGTTTATAGTAATTTCTGAAAAGTCATTAAAAACCCACCCCTAATTCTATCACAAACTGCACTAGTTCACTACATCCAGTACACTAATTTTCTCTGTGCCTGTTAAATTTTTAAATCCTAAATTTTGCATAAAACATTTTGATAGCAACCTTAGCGTCATGTGACAAAATTAGTTAATTGTCGTCACCCTCTCTACCACTTCCCCTACAAAATTTCTTCGCATACAAAAATTTCGCTTTCATCTAAAATATCGCACGATTGAGCTTCATGCCCAATCGTACTCTTGTTATGTTTATACTCTAGATGAAATCTGAGAGTAAATTGTGTTACAGTTTGTAATGCTAAGAAATAACGCTCGCACAAAGCCGCCAAGAGTACAGAAATATTTGTTGTCGCTCAAAAACCTCGATTCCGAGTGACCGTCTGTCTTTCTGTGCGTCTGTCTACAGTATAACTCTCGAAAGCTTTGAGCCTTAGTGCTAAAAAATTTTGTGTGTCATATTTAGCAAAAAACAAGGTCAAGTTCGTGAACGGGCCAAATCGCTTCACCTTTTCAACCCCCTCCCATACAAAATGACACAATTACGCAAACGGATTTGCTCGAAAAGTATAAAAGTTATTGAACTCAAATTTGGAGCATATTACTTTTATAACGACTTCAATCTACCGTATAAAAATTATGTATGTCCTCCCTCTCTTTCCACCACCTCCCGTACAAACTGCACTTTTTCATGAAATGCTCTAAGCCAATTTACTCAGTGCGTATAAAATTTAGCGAGCTGAAATTGTGCAAAAAATATTGATTTAAAATTATTAGTAAGACCAAAAAAAATTAGATGATTGGCTTCACCCCTTCTACCCCCTCCCATATAAAATGACACAAATACGCAATTCGATAATAAACGGATTTGCTCAAAAAGTTTAAAAGCCTGAAATTTTGAATATATTACTTAAGTGGCAATTTCAATCTACCATATAAAAATTATGCATGTCCTCCTCCTCCTTCCACCACCTCCCATACAAACTGTACCTTTTCATGAAATACTCTAAACCAATTTACTCAGTACATATAAAACATATCGAGCTGATATTGTGCATTAATAACTTATTTGGAATTATTATTCATGCCAAAAAAAAATTAAAAGATAAGTCTTACCCCTTCTACCACCTCCCATACAAAATGGCGCAATTTTGGAATTCGACAATAAACGGATTTGCTCGAAAAGCATGAATGCTATAGATCTGAAATTTGAAGTATATTACTTTTATGATGATTTCAATCTATCATCTAAAAATTATTTAAGTCCTGTCTTCCACCACTTCTCATACAAACTCTACTTTTTCATGAAATACTCTAAAACAATAACACAGCGTGTATTAAATCTATCGAGCTGACATTGTGCACTTAATATTTATTTAGAATTATTAGTAAGCCCAAAAAAATGAAGCTATTATCTATACTCCTTCGACCCCCTCCCATACAATCTGACACAATTTCACAACTTTACAAAAAGCGGATTTTCCTGTAAAATATGAATGCTATTGAACTACAATTTAAAACATGTCAAAAACATGATTACGGACTCGCCCCTCCTTGTACCACCTCCCATACAAACTAAACAATTTGGATAAATCCAATAACCTAATTTTCTCAGCAACTATTAAATTTTTAATCCTAAATTTTGTGTAAAACATTTTGATAGCAACTTTGGCGTAATGGGAAAAAATTAATTCAATGTCTTCAACACCTGTACCACTTCCCCTACAAAATTTCTTGAAATCAAAAAATGTCTCTTTCATCTAGAGTATCGCACGATTGGGCTTTATGCCCAATCGTAGTCCTGTTATGTTTTTTATTGTTTTCGTTATATATATATTTTTTTTTGTAAATAAAATGAGGTATGTTGGCATCGCATGGCTAGGCAGTCATCCTAGATTAAGCTACCAAATTAAAATGAATTATACCGAGTAATTGGTAAAGTTTTTGGATTCGACAGAACCTTTCCCTTTTCAGGAGGAACGACTAGTGAACACCGGCCAAATAATTAGACCTCGCGGAAGATGGCTAAGGGCACACACATCCATGATTAGCTCAGCAGAATTATCCGTAGTTCGCCCTGGAGAGTATAAGCACGACCTCCGAACTTCTTCTCTATTGCCGTGGTGAGCACTCCCCCCCTCCCTAACAGAGGTTCTCCTTCTGAGAAATTTCTGAATCTTGCGTAAACTTTTTCTGGGCTTTCAGCCAATAATATACTTGGTCCATCTGACTCCCTCCACCTTTTGTATTTATAAATGCTGCATGATTTTTTTTATGTCTTGGATGAGATGGCAAAAATCCACCCCGGTTGCCGACGAGCTAAGCCGTGCTAGCTAGCAAGCATGCAGCAGCCAGTCTCAACCCTTCATGACAATGTGGAAGAAAAATTATTATCCCTACACTGGATAATGCGAATACAAAAATTCACTGAGTGCTTTTCCTATGTTGCTCCAAATATAAAATAATAACTGAAATTTCTTGGCAAACAAAAAATAGCTCACGGCGCGTAGGTTTTTTAAATTGATTACTTAACTGGAAAATTTTAATCAAACGAATTTCAAATGTAACAAAAACAAAATGTCTTAATGTTGGAATTTTAAGAAATTTTTAAAGAATGGATTTGGTCGGAGTTACTATTGATATTTTTTATTCAAGAAATTCATGAAAAAAATGTATTTCTCGAAAGAATTATGCAAAAATTCTTAAATTTTTTAAAGCTACAAAAAAAATTGTCGGAATAAAAATACCAGCATTTTTCTACACTACAAATTTATTCATTTCACCATCATAGCAAGAATGTGAAGTCACGTGCCGATCTGTTGAGCTTAATACAGGTGACAAGGACTATCGTTCGCCCGAAGGAAAAGTTTAAAATGATTCAATTACATCAATCATACACTAGTTAAATTGTTAAGTAGATATCCTCACATTAGAGCACCCATGCAGAAGAACGTGTGTCGAAAACATTTTCTCGTCGTTCTCGTGCACGATCTATGTCTATGCAAAAAATGTTTCAATGCGTAACATTTTCACATACTCCTCCCCTCACCTTTTTTTACCACCCTCGTTGGATAAAAATACCGAGCCCATATAGAACGAGAGGGAATTTTCGAGACAAAATTCGCTTCCTTATCCATTCCCTGATATATTCAACGTGTCTATGTATGAAAAGGATATTGTCGTGATGTGATGTCACGTTTTTACGGTGATGCGTGACTGACTTCTAAAAAAAATGAAGCTGAAAGAAAATCAAATGGATGGGATGCGAAATGGCAGTAACAGCAAGTTATTTAGTGGAATGAAAAAGGGATTATTTGACGTTGGCTGTGGGCTTATCCATATAGATACCTATTTCATTGTCTATTCAGGACATTCTTTCGAAATATCTATTTACTGGTAATGAGATCAGGATGACAATTTTATTTCCCTCGGTTTTTGTTCGAAATAGAAGTGGTATTGGAATATAGGTTTGGGGTGGTGTCAATAAGTGGATGACTAAGTAATTTCATTTGATGTTGAAAACTCAATCACTGTGTGAAAATTTTTAATAGAGGTTAATTATGGGATTCGCAGTAAGATGAGTTTTTCAATGTCAATTAAAAAACGGATTAAAATCTAGTCCGTCACTACGACAACAATTAGAAGTTCAAAATGATTATCGATATCGAATTCGATTTTGTTTTTATAAGGTTGCACACAACGATTTTGTTAGACACTTTAAATAAAATGTGCATTTGAAATAATTCTGAAATGAACTATAAAAACATAAAAAAATTATAAAAATATATGATACTCTAGATGAAATGAGAAAGAGTTGTGTGTACCGGAAAATATGTCACCTCCAATTCTTTTAAATAATTAATAGTGACTTTTGTATGGGAGATGGTAGAAGCAGAGGAGGAAGGTTTGTAATTTTTGGATATGACACCTAATGTGATTTGCAAAATATTTCGTGCTGAATTTAAGGTTTGTAGCTTTCATTATATTCAAAGAAATTGGACATAGTTTCCTTGAAATGGGGCATTTGTATGAGAGGTGGCAGAGAAAGAGGAGAGTTTTGGATGATTTTGGAACGGCTTGTCAACATGCCCTTCACCATGCTTTGTTTCAATTTTAAAGTCAACATCTTTCATATGTTCCAAGGGGAAATGCTTTTCTTGAATTTATAATGTAGACATTTGTATGATAGGGGTAGAAAGAGTGAAACGAACCGAATAATGTTTTTAGCATTTATTGAAATTATTAAAGGATTAGTTCTAGCAAAATTTTAAGTTTTTACTTTTCTAGTTTTAATGCAAATGGATATAATTCATTTACCAAAATTATTCATTTGCATGGGAGGCGGTAGAAGGAGTACACGGATTAAAACAAATTTTTTCGTCGTCAATGATATTACTTTATTATTCTAATAATAAAGTATTGTGATCGACACAAGAAAAAAAAAAACTTTGCTACCCTGAAATTTTTTTTTTTTCGCGTTTCATGACTAAATTAGCCTAAAAATGCAAAAAAAAAATCCGTCCCGCCGTATGCCGTACATATGGACTCATATCTCCAAGACCGCTAAAGGTAGAATGTTCGTTTTCGGGTGGATTGTTGATTGGGTAAGTAAGCTCTATTTTCTAAATTTTGGGGGGTGTTAGATGGAAGAGGGAGGCGGGGGGAGGGAAAAAGTCGAAAACTACACTTGCTAATATCTCCACCACGAATGTAGATAGAAAGTTGAAAATCAGTACAGATATAGAGAAGGTTGTGGGACAAACTTTAAAAATAATTTAATTTTTTTATCCATTGACGTCCGAAAAGGGGAAGCTAAAAACAAATTGTCGGCCGAATTGTTTTTTCAAATGACTATATCTTCGAAATTATTTATTGTAAATAATTCTTATTTTGGGACCATTAAAATGGCATATAGTTCCATTGGAATCAGCTTAGAGAGTGGCTTATTATTGTAAGAGGGAGGGTCAGGGGGAGTGAAAGAAGAAAAAGGAAAAGAAAAACACTTAAAAATGAATATCTCAATAATCTCTTAAGCTATGTAATTCAAACTTAAAACGTTTATTAAGATATACTAGGAAAATACAAAAAAATAACATGTTGGAATAATAGTAGTGGGGGGAAATAGGGAGCATTTCAAAAATGGCGCACTTTTCAAAATTACAAATCCTTATTTCTCAAAAAAAAGTACAGATATCAAATCGAAAATTTGTCAGATTGTAGAACTATATAATAGTTAACTTTGGTAAAAATTTTAAGTTGGGGCGTGCAAGGGGAGGGAGGTGATAAGCACAAATGTCGAAAATTTTGAGTGATTTTTTTAGGGGTCTGGTGAAAGATACAGAGTTTAAATTTTGCATGTGGATACGTCTATTTGATATTTCTAGAAAAATAATAATAATTTGATTCATAATTGTTATAAACTGACCACCCCGGTCTAACGTGCACAAGGTGTTTCATGTGCATTGAAAAAAACACATAAACTGAAAATTTTTGAGTGAAATTTTAAGGATACTTGAAAATTTGCAAAATGCATTTAAAAAAAATTCCCAAATATATGAAATATTAACTGGTTGAAAGCCTTTAAAACTTCTACCCCCTCCCATACAAAATTATTTTTTCGACCATTTTTAAGAAATCAATTATCACCTAACTATTGAAAGATATCAATTTCAAATTTTGCAGAAAAACTTATAAAATTAGTTGAAATAAAATTACGTTAAAAGTTTTGAAATCGCGCTTCCCCTTCTACCCCCTCCCATACAAAAGTATGATTTCGACCAATTTCATTAAATCAACTAATAACCAACAAATTAAAAGCTATAAACTTGAAATTTTGTGCGAGCACCTTACAATAGAAAGAAAAGAAAATTACATCACAAGTTTTACGATTCCCCTACCTCCTCTACCCCCTCCCATACAAAATTATTTTTTCGAGCATTTTTAAGATATCAGTTATCAGCTAACTCTTAAGAGCTATCGATATCAAATTTTGCACAAAAACTTATAAAAATAATTCAAATGAAGTTGCTTTAAAAGTTTTGAAATCGCGCTTCCCCTTCTACCCCCTCCCGTACAAAACTATGATTTCGACCAATTTCATTAAATCAACTAATAACCAACAACCTATAAGCTACGAACTTGAAATTTTATACAAGCACCTTACAATAAAAATGAAAGAAAATTGCATCACAAGTTTTACGATTCCCCTACCTTCTCTACCCGCTCCCACACAAATGTTCGGTTTCGTGAATGCAGAATACACCGAATTTTATGAAAATTCTATGCAACTTCGTCTATGAAACACATTCTATACAAAGAATATTGGACGTGATTCAAGCAATTAATTAAAAAGCTATTAACATTCACCCACCCTTACCCCTCCTCCTCCCCTCGTAAAAACCCAAACTTGCAGAAATGAATGAAATATTGTTAAATTGTCAACAGACCTGCCCAAGAACTCCCTTTCACTTAGCCTTCCCTAACCACTCTAACCTGCATATTGACTTTCCACTCATCCGCAACTTGTCTCAAGAATAATAAAGTTTCGCCCGACTTGTTGGCAGTTTATTTCTATTACTGTACATTCCACAACACTTCAAGTCGATAGCTTTGACAGTTTCGAAGAAAAATAATTTAATTCAAATTTCAAAATTTATGAAGTTTGTTTGGGAAGTAAGTTGAAGTTAAAAATTTTTTCAAAACTAACTACAATTATATAAGAAAATTAATTCTGCCAAAAATTAGTTTTTTCAGCTTTGGTAGATTTAGCGAAAATCGAAAAAATAATTTTTGAAAATTATGCATTTGAATGGAAGGAGGTTGAAGGACAGAGGATCTCGATTCAATTTTTTGTGATATGATATATGTATATATAAAATTGCCAACAAGTTGGGCGCAAATTTATTATTCTTGGGACAAGTTGAGAATGCGAGGAAAGTCAATATGTAGGTTAGAGTGGTTAGAGAAAGGTAAGTGAAAAGGGGTTCTTGGACAGTGCTGTTGCCAATTTTACACTTAATTGAGGATAGGTCTTGGGCGAGAGTTTCAAACGTTGAACAATGAGAGACGTGTTTTTTTGTTACTGTCATTTAATTTAATTTTATTAGTATTTTATTTGTTAACAGATCGAAAAGAGGAAAAAAAAAGTGGTTTCCTCTTTTCGATCTGTTAACAATCAATAAATTTTAAGTCTGTAGTTTTGTTTTTACTGCCTGAGTCGCGAGTGTTTTTTTTTTTATCATGTGCGCGCTACATCAGGGGGTCACGTCACCGTCATTCATTCCTAAACCAAGCTAAGTGTCGCCTAGCGGGATCTTCAGTGTAGTGTTATTATCCGTGCCAGGCCTAGTACAGTACGGGTTTTTAGCACTTTATTGCTTTTGATCCCGAGCTAGCAAAGTTGTTGCTGCTATTATTGCTGCTTGTATTTGTTTTTTTCTTCTTCTTCTTTCAATATTTTGATCCAAATTGTTGCCAACGCACAGATTTTTTTTTCTTCCTATTTTTTACGAGATTTGTGTCAATTTTTTTTTTCATAGTTGTTTCTTTGTTTTTTCCTTCGCTGATTTTAATTTGCTTATCTTTGCTGCTATTGTTTTTTTTACTTCTGTTTCTTATTTTAAGTTTTATTTTAATTTTAAATAGTTAAATTTTCCGCGAACTGTCCTAGGTATTTTTTTTTTCGTGGTATAATTTATTTTATTTTTTTTATCGTCTTTCCTTTGGTGCTTGTTTTTTGTTAGTCATTATTTAATTTTTAATTATCGTTCTTATTATTTATTTTTTTTTATCATTCTCTTTCTTTTCAATTATTGTCTAAAAAAAATAGACATCAGTCTTTATATCGATTTGATCATGGCTAACTTTACGATCGATCAGATTATCGTTCGGGGTCTGCACTCTGCCTATCTATCGCTGTACATCCATACCCAAACTGCAAGACCGGATATTGTAGCACTTGGCGAATGTAAGGTGTTACCGGGAAGTGAACAGTCTTATTCTGTTCCCGGATATCACCTTGTCCCAGCTTTTTTTCGCCAGCGGGGTGTCGCACTCTACATCCGCGATGATGTGTCTTTCCAGTTAGTTTCCCATTTAGGAAATTGCTCCAATCCAGTTTAAAAAATTGGATAAAATTACTGATTCAAAAACATATCATGTACTTTTGTTATGTGTATAGAAGCCCAGCAATGTCAGCAGCGAACACTTCATCAGAACTGGATTGACTATCTAAATCTATTCAGTCTATATATACCGCAAACCCTGACGTTGATTAACACAACTGGTGGATGAGCCTACTCGTTTACCAGACATTGCAGGTCATTTTCCTAACCTTCTTGACTTATTTCTTACCAATCAACCTGAGAAATATTCTGTCTCTGTCATATCCCCATCGCCAATTGGAAATACTGATCACTTCTTGGTTCGTGCTCAATTCCCAGTTGCAGCAACTACAACGCTGACAGTCAAGGCACCTCGAAGAAATATTTGGCATTTCAAAAGATCCAATTGGGGGGCGCTAAATAGCTTCTTCAATGCCTTTAATTGGAAGTTGTGGTTCGATTCCAATGACTGCGATGAAGCTTGTAGAATTGTCACTGAGATTATCCTGAAGGGTATGAAGCTCTACATACCTTCTAGTCATAAAAGAGTCAGGCCGTCGAAGGACTCTTGGCTCAACAAAGAATGTCTCATAGCAATTCAGACCTAGAAACAAGCATTTCAAACATTTAGAGGCAATAGAACACCTGCCAACAGAGAGCTTTTCAATGCATCAAGAAATGCCTGCAAATCCATACTCAATCGTGTTAAATTTGAGCATGACCAGAAACTTCAACGGAAGATCCTCCAGTGCCCTAAAGGCTCGAGGTCTTACTGGTCATTTGTCAAAACGGTCAACAACAATTTCATTTCTTCTTCTATACCACTTCTAGTTGTTGGCGACCGTACCGTGGTTGATACTAGCGAAAAAGCGAATTTACTAACAGCAAGTTTTGCAAGAAACTCTCACCTTCCACCATTAAACCAATCGCCTACCACTGCAATTCCTTCTGGTTTCTCACTGCCTGCACTGCATTTTCGCACGAGACTTATTTCTCGGATCCTTACAGAGATCAATATTCACAAATCCGCTGGTCCTGACGGTATTCCCCCCATTACCCTTAAAAAGTGCGCCTCTTCTTTAGCTAAACCTCTTCGCAATCTTTCTTACTCTTCTGGGTGTTTTCCGCGTATGTGGAAAGTTGCGAATCTTCAGCCCATTCCCAGAAAGGAAGCAAAGCGAACCTCGCCAACTACCGCCCAATAGCCATTACTTCAGTGCTCTCGAAAGTAATGGAAACTGCTGTCAATCGTAAAATCGTCAAATATCTAGAGGACAAACAGCTCCTCCATGATCGTCAGTATGGGTTCCGTTCTGGACGGTCGACGGGTGATCTTTTAGTCTACTTGACAGAGCGTTGGAACTCATGCAAGTATAAATGCTATTGATCTGAAATTTGGAATACATTACTTTTATGATGATTTCAATCTACTGTATAAAAGTTATTTGAGTCCTCCCCTTTTTTCCACCACCTCCCAAACAAACTGCACTTTTTCATGAAACACTCTAAACAAATTTACGCAGTCCGTATAAAATTGATCGAACTGAAATTGCGCACCAAATATTTATTCAGAATTATTAGTAAGACCAAAAATATTATATGATTCGTTTCATTCCTTCTACCCCAAAAAATTTCTCGTTAGAGTATCGCACGATTAGGCTTTATGCCCAATCTTAGTCCTGTTATATTTTTAAATAACTTTTGCAAATTTTCAAGCTTTTAGCACGATATTTCAATCAAACTTTCAATTCCGGCTGTTTGCACTTTAAGAACATTTAAACAAACAACTTATGAAAGTGCGAAATTAGTACAAACCAATCGACTAAAACACCCTCTACGAAATTAAAAGCACAAATTTCAATTATATCAATTACCGAGTTATTTAATTAACTACATTATCCCCAAACTCAACGAAAACTACCTATAGACTCTCTTAAACCGTTCACGCCCCCATCGAATAAAGCTGAATTTTTTTTTCCCGCTTCGAAATTATACCTATACTGTCTGTTACACAATCACAGTGATTTTTATAACTATTTAATTACACGATTACTCCTTGGAACAGTGCCGTCCATTAATCATAACAAGCCAGTTATCCAGTTCGTGACCAGGCAGTCGTTTACCAAGCAATAGTATCTTAGATGTACATACATCCCCTTATCCATGCCGTCATCATGAGAGATGACTACAGAAAAGTTATTATTTTACGAAAGCTAAGAGAAAAGAAAGCTGGAATCCGAGATAATAACTGAATCAGATACAATTTCCAGGAAAAAAGCAACAATATAAGATAACATAGTCCCGGAAAATAAAATAAATATTTAGTAGGCGTTAGAAGTTCGATTCACGGACACATTAATTCGCAATCAATGCCGACCTCCCTCTAACTACCATCTGCTAAGAAGTATCTTTCTAAATTAAACGAAAAAGATTCACGTACGAGCGGTATGAGGATTATTGTGTTCTCTAATAGTTAATTGATATGGAAGTTACATCTGCAAGTCATGAGTACCTCTACCAAGCTCTATATATAATTATTCTAAGATGTTAATTAATTGTCGGAGACGTTTTGGGGATTAACCGCGACACGTTATGAAGACTCCGTCTACGTAAATTTGGATATCTGGCATGATTGTAATTATAAGGCGTGACAAATTGCTATTTCATTTTTGTTAAGATTTAGATGTTTTGAGACCAGTTGACAGCCTTAATAAACAGGTAATTTTCTCAAATTTAAACATTGTTGAATGCGTTTCAAAGTGATTTATTCATTTTCTTGGCGTTGATTTTAACAACACCCAAACTTTTTCCAATCTCTACTGGGAAAATTCTGTTCTAGAAAGAAAATTGTGTTCTTATCTCTTGTGTCTTAGTAGGATCTAAGTACTCGTATATTTATAATTTGGTTTGAACACGCTACACACATTCAAGAGTTTAGGCGGGTTTTTAAATGTTATGTGTTTTTTCTTATTTCTATGCGATTTAATGAAACAAAGTGTGTATAATAATCGTTTCTGAAGTGTTTTAAAATATTAAGTTGTTGATTTCAAATTCAATATACATTCAACTTTAATGGAGGTAGCATAATCCTGATATCTTCATTGAACTTCAATATACCCGTAAAGCCAATCTAGTTTCAATTAATTGTTGATCTGGCATTCTATTAGTACATATATCTTAGAGTGTGTTCCGTATCAGTGTTCAACTTTATTTGTGTTCTTTATGTCAACAATCTATGGTTCGAAAAGCTCGGTTTTTGATGCTACGCAAAAAGTCTTTATACTCCCAGCAAACAATGTAACGAGCGCTTTCAAATAATGAACTTAAAACGAGCATAAAATGATACAAAACAAATAAACTGCGTCATGATCTGTAGCAAACCAAGCAAAAAGGGTCGCGCAACGTCGATCTTGTTATGTACGCTAATGACTCGTTAACGTCGCTCGCTAATATAATTCATTCACGAGTCTTTAATGAAATATTTTGTTTGCTGGGTCTAGATGAAATCTGAGTGCATTATAAGTTTGTCACAATGGTAAGAAATCGGACTCGGAGAAAAAGAAATGAATGATACAGAAGTTCATATTATGACTTAACAATCTCAAAACCGATTGTTTGTTCGTCCGTCCGTCTGCCCTTTCAAATTTGGTGCACGTTGTTTCTGACGAAAAAGTACAAGTTTGTTATCCACTCCCACACAAAATGACAGAATTTCGGAATTTGACAATAAACGGCTTTTCTGAAAAGTATAAAAGCTATTGATCTGAAATTTGAAACATGTTATTTTTAAAACGTTTTCTATGTACAGTATAAATAAACTGCCAACAAGTCGGGCGAAAGTTTATTATTCTTGTATGGAAGAGGGTAGAAGTTTTGAAGATATTCCACCAGCTAAAACTTCACACTTTTAGAAATTTTTATACTCTAGATGGAATCTGAGAGTATTATAAGTTTGCTCTAAGGTTTGTAACGCCAAGAAATAAGGCTCGGAGAAAAAAATGAATGATACAGAAGTTAATGTTATCACTCAAAAATCTCAAAACCGGATGTCCGTCTGTCCGTCCGTCCGTCCGTCCGTCTGTTCGCTCTCTAGCTTGAGAACGCGTTGACCTAGATTGTTCAAATTTTGTACACGTCGTTTTTGACAAAAAAGTAAGGTCAAGTTTGTGAACGGGCCAAATCGCTCCACCCCTTCTACCCCCTCCCATACAAAATGACACAATTGCGCAATTTGACAATGAATAGATTTGCACGAAAAGTATATAAGCTATTAGCCTGAAATTGGGAATATATTATTTTTATGATAATATAAATCTACCGTATAAAAATTATGCGTGTCCTCCCCCTCCTTCTACCACCTCCCATACAAACTGTACTTGTCATGAATTATTCTAAGCCAATTTACTCAGTGCGTATAAAATTTAGCTGGCTGAAATTGTGCACCAAATATTTATTTAAAATTGTTAGTAAGGCCGAAAAAAAATTAGACGATTAGCTTCACCCCTTCTACCCCCTCCCATACAAAATGACAAAATTTCGCGATTTGGCAATAAATGGATTCACTCGAAAAGTATGAAAGCTATTAGGCTGAATTGTGGGATATATCACTTTCATAATGATCTAAATTTACAGTAGAAAAATTATTGGCATCCTCCCTCTCCTTCCACCCCCTCCCATACAAACTGCACTTTTTCATGAAATGCTCTTAGACGATTTTCTCAGAACATATAACATTTATCGAGCTCATATTTTGTAATAAATTCTTAATTAGCATTATCACTAAGATCAAAAAAAAAATTTGATTAGCTTCACTGCTTCTACCCCCTCCCATACAATATGACACAGTTTCACAAGCTCACAAAAAATCGATTTTCTTGAAAAGTATGAATGTTACTTATCTAAAATTTAAGAGATGTCAATTTTATGGTATTTTTAGTTATTTCTGAAAAATTCACTAAAATCCCCCCACCCTTTCTACCACCTCCCATACAAACTGCACATTTTCACAAAATCTAACACACTAATTTTCTCAGTTCCCATTCAATTTTTGGAGCAAGCATTTTGAATAAAACATTTTTATAGCGAGTTTGGCATGATGGGGGAAAAATTAGTTCAATGCTATCATCCCTTCTAACACTCCACATACAAAATTTCTTGGGGTCACAAAAAATTCTATTTCATCTAGAGTATCGTAAGATTGCGCATTACGCAATCGTAGCCCTGTTATGTTTTTTAAATGCATTTCGCAAGTTCTCAAGTTTCTACCTTAAAATTTCATTCAAAAATGTATGTTTTTTTTTCATTATACATAAAACACCTGGTTCACGTTAGACCCCCACTTCGGTGCATAACAATTTTGGAACTTACTATTTTTGTTTCTATGTATGTCAAATAGATGTATCGATGTGCAAAATTTAAGCTTTGTATCTTTTACGAGAGCCCTAAAAAAATTACTCAAAATTTTCAACATTTTTGCTTTCCACCTCCCTCGTCTTTCTAAAATTTTTTACCAAAATTAAAAACTATATAGCTCTACAATCTGACAAATTTTTGATTTGATATCTATACTCAATTTTGAGATACAATGATTTGTAATTTTGACAAGTACACCATTTTTGAAATGCTCCCCATTTCCCCCCACTACTATTATGTCCACGTTATATTTTTTCACATTTTGGTTGAAAAGCTTAGTATACGTTTCAAGTTTCAATTACATAGCTTAAGAGACAATCGAGATATTCATTCTTACATGTTTTTTTTTGCACACCCCCCCCCCCTCCCCCTCCCTTATCATCCCGCTTATAATAATTAGCCTCTTTCTAAGCTGACTCTTGTGGATCTATATGACACTTTAATGGTCCCAAAATATTAATTTTTTGTGATTACTAATTTCGAAGATATAATCATTTGAAAAAAATTCGGCCGACAATTTGTTTTTAGGCCCCTCTTTTCGGACGCCAATGGATAAAAATTTTAAATTATTTTTAAAGTTTGTCTTATAATCTTCTTCATACCTCTGCTGATTTTCACCTTCCTATTTGCATTCGTGGTGGAGATATTAGCACGTGAAGTTTTTGACTCTTTCCCTTCCCTGCCTCCCCTTTTCACCTGACACTCCTAAAATTTAGATAATGGAGCTCACTTACCTGTTAATTGGGTAATCCACCAAAAACGAACATTCTACCTTTAACGGTCTCGGAGATATGGGTCCATATGTACGGCATACGGTGGGACGGTTTTTTTTGCATTTCTAGGCTAATTTAAACATAAAACGCGAAAAAAAAAATTTCGGGGTATCAAATTTGTTTTTTTTCTTTGTCGATCAAAATACTTTATTATGTGAATAATAAAGTAAAATAATTTGAATTGCCCCACTCCTTCTACCACGCCCCATACAAACTGAACTGTCCATAAAATCATCATCAATGGCGCGACAGCCCAAATCGGGCCTTGGCCTTCTGAAGTCGTCGCCTCCAATCGTCTCGAAAAAAATACCGCGTCCTCCAACTGCTAATTTTTAAGATGGCTTTGCTATCTTCATCAACCGAGTCTTCCCATTGCTTGCGTGGCTTACCTGCTGGCCGGTTACCACTCGCTTTGCGTGTCAGAGCACGTTTGGGGATTCTTCTGTCTTCGATTCGCTCTACATGGCCTGCCCACTGCAGCTTATGTAGCTTGATGAACGTTGAAGCTTCTGGCTCGTCGTAGAGTTGATACAATTCATGGTTGAATCTTATTCGCCATTCCGTTCCTTCCTTCACAGGTCCCAAAATTCTTCGGAGGACCCTTCTTTCAAATGCGTTAACTGCTTTTTCGGAAGTTCGTGTTAATGTCCACGTCTCGCTGCCATAACAGAGCACAGGTCGTACAATTATTTATTTAATTAATTTAATTAGTTTTATATATCCGCAGCTTATTGTTCCTGTGCACTTTCTTGGATTTCATTATTGGAAGTACCGAATAATACGTCTTATTTACTAGTATTATCCGTCGTTTGATTTCGTCTATTTCATTACCGTCCTTTGCTAGATTAGCCCCAAGATATATGAAATTGTCCACATTCTCCAAATTATATTCCGCAATTGTTGTGTTTTGTCTGATAGGCGCTCTCATTCTTGTTTGCGTCATTACTTTTGTTTTGCCTTCCGTGGCGTAGTGGGCAGCGTGCTTGCTTCTCAGTCAATAGGTCGTGGGTTCGATTCCCACTCCAGACGGGATTTTTTTAAGCGCAAATTTTTCAATTGCTACTGGTGATAAAAAATTATTCGCAATAAAATGGGGAAACGGTGCAAAAGTGAAACAGTTCCACTTCAAGAAGGCCTAGATACTCAGTAGATGGTTTCTGTTCACTTTCTATCATTCAGTCCCCCATAACATCTGCAAATATTTGTCAGTAAGCAGCCAGTACAACTGAACAATTTACCAGCTTCTCCACTCGCTACAGTCGTTCTCACTCCCCTTCCCCAAACTTCCCAATCCCATTCGTTCCCTCCATGACTGTGTTTGTGCATTGTACATAAAGGCCGAAATCGCCTATAACACAGGTCATTCTGTAAAAAAAAAATTAATGCGCAACCCGACTTCTTTTGCGGCGGAGTCAAGATTGACAAATACCTCCTTAGTACTAGGAAAGGATCTTGCTAGAATGTTAATGTCGTCAGCGAATGCTACTAGTTGAGTGGACTTGAATAGAAGTGTCCCGTTGGTGTCGACTGGGATTTTTCGGAAGACATACTCTAGAGCCAATTTGAAAAACATGGGGGCTAGACCATCTCCCTGCTTTAAACCACATTCCGTTCGAAAGCTGGTTGTGGAATCGGTTTGTATTCTCACTTGGGACTCAGTGTTCGTCATTGTGAGTCTTATTAGTCGGACTAATTTTGGAGGAATTCCAAAGTCAAGCATGATTTGGTACAGTACGCTCCTGTCGATACTGTCGTATTTTTTTTTTTTTTACGGCCGTCGAAAATAATTAAGGGGGTTACCCTTTAATGCGCGATGCACTGTTAAGTTGACACGGGTATGGGGAAACAAGTGGATAGAGGAAAATTGGTAGGGAAACACAGTAGGGAAGATTTTGAAGTGGCGGTGAACGTTGTTCTTAAATTGCTGGAGGTTATATCCTGTCGGAAAGAGATTGACTGGTAATGAGTTCCACAACACTGTCGTCCGAGGGATGAAGGACTGCCTAAACTTCACTGTTCTCCACGGCAACGGCTTCACGGTGTACTCGTGCGAGCGTGCAGCTTGGCGAGTATTTCGGGGGGCATTGAATGTAGGTGGTATAAGGGCTTTTAGTTCTTTGCTGCATTTACCATGGAAGTATCTATAGTAAATGCAGAGTGCACCGATATTTCGACGATGCTCGAGGGAGTCAATTGAGGCCGATATAGCTTCATCTCCAATTAATCGGAATGCATATTTCTGGATACGGTCAAGAAGGGCCAGATGTGATTTTGGGGCCCCAGCCCAAACATGCGAGTTGTACTCCAGACGTGGTCGGTATAAGTCTTATAGATGGTAGCTAGTTCGGTGGCAGAGAAGTATTTCTTACACTTCCGCAGAATACCTAGGCGTTTCGAAGCATCAAGAGCGACTTTGTAAATGTGTTGGCTCCAATCTAGGCGATTGCTAAGTTTTACACCTAGTAATGTAAAATCTGCAGAAGGTGGAATCTGCACGCCATTCAAGGACATATTAGTGACCTACGTCGGAACGTTATGTTTAAGAGATAGATGACAGGACTGCATTTTTAAGGCATTAAACTCTACTCTGTTGTCCCTGCCCCTTTCCAGGATTAAACTAAGGTCAGAGTTCAATGACTGTATCGACTCATTACGACAAGAGGCCACCGATATCGGACGAGCGTCCGCGGGAGAGTCGAATTGGTAGGTGTTATTTAAAGTACTGTCATCTGCGAAATAGTGAATAGGATTGAGAGTAGACGACATAAGGTCGTTTATGAAGACTAAAAAGAGAGTGGGAGATAAAACTGAGCCCTGAGGAACGCCGGAGTCAATAGGAAAGGGTACAGAAGTTACTCCGTCTAGTATGACTCGAATAGAGCGCTCGGAGAGGAAACTCTCAATCCATTGAAGAAATAAAGTGTTTAAACCAAAGGCCTTTTGTTTGGCTAGGAGGCATTTGTGCCAAACTCTGTCAAACGCTTTGGCGATGTCAAGAGCAAGAACTTGACCTTCACCAAATTTGTGGATGCAGGAATTCCAACGCTCGGTAAGATAGATCAGGAGATCGCCTGTAGAGCGACCCGAGCGAAATCCATATTGGCGATCATGAATGAGATTTTTATCCACAAGAAAGTTGACTATCCTGCGAGTGGTTTCTCACTGCCTGCACTGCATTTTCGCACGAGACTTATTTCTCGGATCCTTACAGAGATCAATATTCACAAATCCGCTGGTCCTGACGGTATTCCCCCCATTACCCTTAAAAAGTGCGCCTCTTCTTTAGCTAAACCTCTTCGCAATCTTTCTTACTCTTCTGGGTGTTTTCCGCGTATGTGGAAAGTTGCGAATCTTCAGCCCATTCCCAGAAAGGAAGCAAAGCGAACCTCGCCAACTACCGCCCAATAGCCATTACTTCAGTGCTCTCGAAAGTAATGGAAACTGCTGTCAATCGTAAAATCGTCAAATATCTAGAGGACAAACAGCTCCTCCATGATCGTCAGTATGGGTTCCGTTCTGGACGGTCGACGGGTGATCTTTTAGTCTACTTGACAGAGCGTTGGAACTCATGCAAGTATAAATGCTATTGATCTGAAATTTGGAATACATTACTTTTATGATGATTTCAATCTACTGTATAAAAGTTATTTGAGTCCTCCCCTTTTTTCCACCACCTCCCAAACAAACTGCACTTTTTCATGAAACACTCTAAACAAATTTACGCAGTCCGTATAAAATTGATCGAACTGAAATTGCGCACCAAATATTTATTCAGAATTATTAGTAAGACCAAAAATATTATATGATTCGTTTCATTCCTTCTACCCCAAAAAATTTCTCGTTAGAGTATCGCACGATTAGGCTTTATGCCCAATCTTAGTCCTGTTATATTTTTAAATAACTTTTGCAAATTTTCAAGCTTTTAGCACGATATTTCAATCAAACTTTCAATTCCGGCTGTTTGCACTTTAAGAACATTTAAACAAACAACTTATGAAAGTGCGAAATTAGTACAAACCAATCGACTAAAACACCCTCTACGAAATTAAAAGCACAAATTTCAATTATATCAATTACCGAGTTATTTAATTAACTACATTATCCCCAAACTCAACGAAAACTACCTATAGACTCTCTTAAACCGTTCACGCCCCCATCGAATAAAGCTGAATTTTTTTTTCCCGCTTCGAAATTATACCTATACTGTCTGTTACACAATCACAGTGATTTTTATAACTATTTAATTACACGATTACTCCTTGGAACAGTGCCGTCCATTAATCATAACAAGCCAGTTATCCAGTTCGTGACCAGGCAGTCGTTTACCAAGCAATAGTATCTTAGATGTACATACATCCCCTTATCCATGCCGTCATCATGAGAGATGACTACAGAAAAGTTATTATTTTACGAAAGCTAAGAGAAAAGAAAGCTGGAATCCGAGATAATAACTGAATCAGATACAATTTCCAGGAAAAAAGCAACAATATAAGATAACATAGTCCCGGAAAATAAAATAAATATTTAGTAGGCGTTAGAAGTTCGATTCACGGACACATTAATTCGCAATCAATGCCGACCTCCCTCTAACTACCATCTGCTAAGAAGTATCTTTCTAAATTAAACGAAAAAGATTCACGTACGAGCGGTATGAGGATTATTGTGTTCTCTAATAGTTAATTGATATGGAAGTTACATCTGCAAGTCATGAGTACCTCTACCAAGCTCTATATATAATTATTCTAAGATGTTAATTAATTGTCGGAGACGTTTTGGGGATTAACCGCGACACGTTATGAAGACTCCGTCTACGTAAATTTGGATATCTGGCATGATTGTAATTATAAGGCGTGACAAATTGCTATTTCATTTTTGTTAAGATTTAGATGTTTTGAGACCAGTTGACAGCCTTAATAAACAGGTAATTTTCTCAAATTTAAACATTGTTGAATGCGTTTCAAAGTGATTTATTCATTTTCTTGGCGTTGATTTTAACAACACCCAAACTTTTTCCAATCTCTACTGGGAAAATTCTGTTCTAGAAAGAAAATTGTGTTCTTATCTCTTGTGTCTTAGTAGGATCTAAGTACTCGTATATTTATAATTTGGTTTGAACACGCTACACACATTCAAGAGTTTAGGCGGGTTTTTAAATGTTATGTGTTTTTTCTTATTTCTATGCGATTTAATGAAACAAAGTGTGTATAATAATCGTTTCTGAAGTGTTTTAAAATATTAAGTTGTTGATTTCAAATTCAATATACATTCAACTTTAATGGAGGTAGCATAATCCTGATATCTTCATTGAACTTCAATATACCCGTAAAGCCAATCTAGTTTCAATTAATTGTTGATCTGGCATTCTATTAGTACATATATCTTAGAGTGTGTTCCGTATCAGTGTTCAACTTTATTTGTGTTCTTTATGTCAACAATCTATGGTTCGAAAAGCTCGGTTTTTGATGCTACGCAAAAAGTCTTTATACTCCCAGCAAACAATGTAACGAGCGCTTTCAAATAATGAACTTAAAACGAGCATAAAATGATACAAAACAAATAAACTGCGTCATGATCTGTAGCAAACCAAGCAAAAAGGGTCGCGCAACGTCGATCTTGTTATGTACGCTAATGACTCGTTAACGTCGCTCGCTAATATAATTCATTCACGAGTCTTTAATGAAATATTTTGTTTGCTGGGTCTAGATGAAATCTGAGTGCATTATAAGTTTGTCACAATGGTAAGAAATCGGACTCGGAGAAAAAGAAATGAATGATACAGAAGTTCATATTATGACTTAACAATCTCAAAACCGATTGTTTGTTCGTCCGTCCGTCTGCCCTTTCAAATTTGGTGCACGTTGTTTCTGACGAAAAAGTACAAGTTTGTTATCCACTCCCACACAAAATGACAGAATTTCGGAATTTGACAATAAACGGCTTTTCTGAAAAGTATAAAAGCTATTGATCTGAAATTTGAAACATGTTATTTTTAAAACGTTTTCTATGTACAGTATAAATAAACTGCCAACAAGTCGGGCGAAAGTTTATTATTCTTGTATGGAAGAGGGTAGAAGTTTTGAAGATATTCCACCAGCTAAAACTTCACACTTTTAGAAATTTTTATACTCTAGATGGAATCTGAGAGTATTATAAGTTTGCTCTAAGGTTTGTAACGCCAAGAAATAAGGCTCGGAGAAAAAAATGAATGATACAGAAGTTAATGTTATCACTCAAAAATCTCAAAACCGGATGTCCGTCTGTCCGTCCGTCCGTCCGTCCGTCTGTTCGCTCTCTAGCTTGAGAACGCGTTGACCTAGATTGTTCAAATTTTGTACACGTCGTTTTTGACAAAAAAGTAAGGTCAAGTTTGTGAACGGGCCAAATCGCTCCACCCCTTCTACCCCCTCCCATACAAAATGACACAATTGCGCAATTTGACAATGAATAGATTTGCACGAAAAGTATATAAGCTATTAGCCTGAAATTGGGAATATATTATTTTTATGATAATATAAATCTACCGTATAAAAATTATGCGTGTCCTCCCCCTCCTTCTACCACCTCCCATACAAACTGTACTTGTCATGAATTATTCTAAGCCAATTTACTCAGTGCGTATAAAATTTAGCTGGCTGAAATTGTGCACCAAATATTTATTTAAAATTGTTAGTAAGGCCGAAAAAAAATTAGACGATTAGCTTCACCCCTTCTACCCCCTCCCATACAAAATGACAAAATTTCGCGATTTGGCAATAAATGGATTCACTCGAAAAGTATGAAAGCTATTAGGCTGAATTGTGGGATATATCACTTTCATAATGATCTAAATTTACAGTAGAAAAATTATTGGCATCCTCCCTCTCCTTCCACCCCCTCCCATACAAACTGCACTTTTTCATGAAATGCTCTTAGACGATTTTCTCAGAACATATAACATTTATCGAGCTCATATTTTGTAATAAATTCTTAATTAGCATTATCACTAAGATCAAAAAAAAAATTTGATTAGCTTCACTGCTTCTACCCCCTCCCATACAATATGACACAGTTTCACAAGCTCACAAAAAATCGATTTTCTTGAAAAGTATGAATGTTACTTATCTAAAATTTAAGAGATGTCAATTTTATGGTATTTTTAGTTATTTCTGAAAAATTCACTAAAATCCCCCCACCCTTTCTACCACCTCCCATACAAACTGCACATTTTCACAAAATCTAACACACTAATTTTCTCAGTTCCCATTCAATTTTTGGAGCAAGCATTTTGAATAAAACATTTTTATAGCGAGTTTGGCATGATGGGGGAAAAATTAGTTCAATGCTATCATCCCTTCTAACACTCCACATACAAAATTTCTTGGGGTCACAAAAAATTCTATTTCATCTAGAGTATCGTAAGATTGCGCATTACGCAATCGTAGCCCTGTTATGTTTTTTAAATGCATTTCGCAAGTTCTCAAGTTTCTACCTTAAAATTTCATTCAAAAATGTATGTTTTTTTTTCATTATACATAAAACACCTGGTTCACGTTAGACCCCCACTTCGGTGCATAACAATTTTGGAACTTACTATTTTTGTTTCTATGTATGTCAAATAGATGTATCGATGTGCAAAATTTAAGCTTTGTATCTTTTACGAGAGCCCTAAAAAAATTACTCAAAATTTTCAACATTTTTGCTTTCCACCTCCCTCGTCTTTCTAAAATTTTTTACCAAAATTAAAAACTATATAGCTCTACAATCTGACAAATTTTTGATTTGATATCTATACTCAATTTTGAGATACAATGATTTGTAATTTTGACAAGTACACCATTTTTGAAATGCTCCCCATTTCCCCCCACTACTATTATGTCCACGTTATATTTTTTCACATTTTGGTTGAAAAGCTTAGTATACGTTTCAAGTTTCAATTACATAGCTTAAGAGACAATCGAGATATTCATTCTTACATGTTTTTTTTTGCACACCCCCCCCCCCTCCCCCTCCCTTATCATCCCGCTTATAATAATTAGCCTCTTTCTAAGCTGACTCTTGTGGATCTATATGACACTTTAATGGTCCCAAAATATTAATTTTTTGTGATTACTAATTTCGAAGATATAATCATTTGAAAAAAATTCGGCCGACAATTTGTTTTTAGGCCCCTCTTTTCGGACGCCAATGGATAAAAATTTTAAATTATTTTTAAAGTTTGTCTTATAATCTTCTTCATACCTCTGCTGATTTTCACCTTCCTATTTGCATTCGTGGTGGAGATATTAGCACGTGAAGTTTTTGACTCTTTCCCTTCCCTGCCTCCCCTTTTCACCTGACACTCCTAAAATTTAGATAATGGAGCTCACTTACCTGTTAATTGGGTAATCCACCAAAAACGAACATTCTACCTTTAACGGTCTCGGAGATATGGGTCCATATGTACGGCATACGGTGGGACGGTTTTTTTTGCATTTCTAGGCTAATTTAAACATAAAACGCGAAAAAAAAAATTTCGGGGTATCAAATTTGTTTTTTTTCTTTGTCGATCAAAATACTTTATTATGTGAATAATAAAGTAAAATAATTTGAATTGCCCCACTCCTTCTACCACGCCCCATACAAACTGAACTGTCCATAAAATCATCATCAATGGCGCGACAGCCCAAATCGGGCCTTGGCCTTCTGAAGTCGTCGCCTCCAATCGTCTCGAAAAAAATACCGCGTCCTCCAACTGCTAATTTTTAAGATGGCTTTGCTATCTTCATCAACCGAGTCTTCCCATTGCTTGCGTGGCTTACCTGCTGGCCGGTTACCACTCGCTTTGCGTGTCAGAGCACGTTTGGGGATTCTTCTGTCTTCGATTCGCTCTACATGGCCTGCCCACTGCAGCTTATGTAGCTTGATGAACGTTGAAGCTTCTGGCTCGTCGTAGAGTTGATACAATTCATGGTTGAATCTTATTCGCCATTCCGTTCCTTCCTTCACAGGTCCCAAAATTCTTCGGAGGACCCTTCTTTCAAATGCGTTAACTGCTTTTTCGGAAGTTCGTGTTAATGTCCACGTCTCGCTGCCATAACAGAGCACAGGTCGTACAATTATTTATTTAATTAATTTAATTAGTTTTATATATCCGCAGCTTATTGTTCCTGTGCACTTTCTTGGATTTCATTATTGGAAGTACCGAATAATACGTCTTATTTACTAGTATTATCCGTCGTTTGATTTCGTCTATTTCATTACCGTCCTTTGCTAGATTAGCCCCAAGATATATGAAATTGTCCACATTCTCCAAATTATATTCCGCAATTGTTGTGTTTTGTCTGATAGGCGCTCTCATTCTTGTTTGCGTCATTACTTTTGTTTTGCCTTCCGTGGCGTAGTGGGCAGCGTGCTTGCTTCTCAGTCAATAGGTCGTGGGTTCGATTCCCACTCCAGACGGGATTTTTTTAAGCGCAAATTTTTCAATTGCTACTGGTGATAAAAAATTATTCGCAATAAAATGGGGAAACGGTGCAAAAGTGAAACAGTTCCACTTCAAGAAGGCCTAGATACTCAGTAGATGGTTTCTGTTCACTTTCTATCATTCAGTCCCCCATAACATCTGCAAATATTTGTCAGTAAGCAGCCAGTACAACTGAACAATTTACCAGCTTCTCCACTCGCTACAGTCGTTCTCACTCCCCTTCCCCAAACTTCCCAATCCCATTCGTTCCCTCCATGACTGTGTTTGTGCATTGTACATAAAGGCCGAAATCGCCTATAACACAGGTCATTCTGTAAAAAAAAAATTAATGCGCAACCCGACTTCTTTTGCGGCGGAGTCAAGATTGACAAATACCTCCTTAGTACTAGGAAAGGATCTTGCTAGAATGTTAATGTCGTCAGCGAATGCTACTAGTTGAGTGGACTTGAATAGAAGTGTCCCGTTGGTGTCGACTGGGATTTTTCGGAAGACATACTCTAGAGCCAATTTGAAAAACATGGGGGCTAGACCATCTCCCTGCTTTAAACCACATTCCGTTCGAAAGCTGGTTGTGGAATCGGTTTGTATTCTCACTTGGGACTCAGTGTTCGTCATTGTGAGTCTTATTAGTCGGACTAATTTTGGAGGAATTCCAAAGTCAAGCATGATTTGGTACAGTACGCTCCTGTCGATACTGTCGTATTTTTTTTTTTTTTACGGCCGTCGAAAATAATTAAGGGGGTTACCCTTTAATGCGCGATGCACTGTTAAGTTGACACGGGTATGGGGAAACAAGTGGATAGAGGAAAATTGGTAGGGAAACACAGTAGGGAAGATTTTGAAGTGGCGGTGAACGTTGTTCTTAAATTGCTGGAGGTTATATCCTGTCGGAAAGAGATTGACTGGTAATGAGTTCCACAACACTGTCGTCCGAGGGATGAAGGACTGCCTAAACTTCACTGTTCTCCACGGCAACGGCTTCACGGTGTACTCGTGCGAGCGTGCAGCTTGGCGAGTATTTCGGGGGGCATTGAATGTAGGTGGTATAAGGGCTTTTAGTTCTTTGCTGCATTTACCATGGAAGTATCTATAGTAAATGCAGAGTGCACCGATATTTCGACGATGCTCGAGGGAGTCAATTGAGGCCGATATAGCTTCATCTCCAATTAATCGGAATGCATATTTCTGGATACGGTCAAGAAGGGCCAGATGTGATTTTGGGGCCCCAGCCCAAACATGCGAGTTGTACTCCAGACGTGGTCGGTATAAGTCTTATAGATGGTAGCTAGTTCGGTGGCAGAGAAGTATTTCTTACACTTCCGCAGAATACCTAGGCGTTTCGAAGCATCAAGAGCGACTTTGTAAATGTGTTGGCTCCAATCTAGGCGATTGCTAAGTTTTACACCTAGTAATGTAAAATCTGCAGAAGGTGGAATCTGCACGCCATTCAAGGACATATTAGTGACCTACGTCGGAACGTTATGTTTAAGAGATAGATGACAGGACTGCATTTTTAAGGCATTAAACTCTACTCTGTTGTCCCTGCCCCTTTCCAGGATTAAACTAAGGTCAGAGTTCAATGACTGTATCGACTCATTACGACAAGAGGCCACCGATATCGGACGAGCGTCCGCGGGAGAGTCGAATTGGTAGGTGTTATTTAAAGTACTGTCATCTGCGAAATAGTGAATAGGATTGAGAGTAGACGACATAAGGTCGTTTATGAAGACTAAAAAGAGAGTGGGAGATAAAACTGAGCCCTGAGGAACGCCGGAGTCAATAGGAAAGGGTACAGAAGTTACTCCGTCTAGTATGACTCGAATAGAGCGCTCGGAGAGGAAACTCTCAATCCATTGAAGAAATAAAGTGTTTAAACCAAAGGCCTTTTGTTTGGCTAGGAGGCATTTGTGCCAAACTCTGTCAAACGCTTTGGCGATGTCAAGAGCAAGAACTTGACCTTCACCAAATTTGTGGATGCAGGAATTCCAACGCTCGGTAAGATAGATCAGGAGATCGCCTGTAGAGCGACCCGAGCGAAATCCATATTGGCGATCATGAATGAGATTTTTATCCACAAGAAAGTTGACTATCCTGCGATTGACAGCAGTTTCCATTACCTTTGAAAGCACTGAGGTAATGGCTATGGGACGGTAATTGGCGGGGTTCGCTTTGCTTCCTTTCTTTGGAATTGGCTGAACATTCGCGACCTTCCAGATCTTAGGAAAGCACCCTGAAGAGTATGAAAGATGGTAGAGATTACGAAGAGACTTAGCTAGAGAGGAAGCGCAGTTTTTAATGACAATGGGGGGGATGCCATCAGGCCCAGCAGACTTGTGAATATTGAGCTCTTGCAGGATCCTGGAAATAACTCTCGTTCGAAACCGAAGAGGTGGCAGCGAGAAATCAGAGTCCGGTAAGTACGGAGGACTCTGGCTTGCCTGTGGAAGCTTCGAGTTTCTAGCGAAGTTTGCTGCCAAGAGGTTTGCTTTTTCAACAGGATCAACAACGGTTCGGTCACCATCAAGAAGAGGAGGTGTTGAAGATGTGCTAAAATTCTGGTTGACCGATTTCACAAATGACCAGAAAGATCTTGAGTTTTTGGGATTCTCAGTGATCTTAAGTCAGCGTTTCCGATCATGTTCGAATTTAGCTTGCTTTAATATTTTATTGCAGGCATTTCTTGCCACCTTTAATGAGTTCTTGGTTTCTAACGTCGGATTATTGCGAAAGATAGCAAAAGACTGCTTTTTGGCTCTAATTTCTTCGAGGCATTCATTGTTAAACCATGAATCATTTGCAGGTCTGATCCTTTTGAGGTTGCATGGAATATAAAGCCTCATGCCTTTTAAGATTGTCTCGGTCACAAGTTGCGAGATGGTATCACAATTACCGGACTCAAAGCACATCCTCCAATCAAAGGCACGGTAGAATGAATTAAGATTTTCCCAATTAGCTTTCGTATAGTGCCATACCGTTCTATGTGGTGTCTTTGTAGTCGGTGGATTTGCTGCTGTGATACGAAACTGTGCTCGAATCATAAAATGGTCAGATGTTCCTACTGGAGCCAATAACGAACCTCAAACTTTAGTGGGTGGGTGGTTAAAAAGAGGTCAAGCAAATTAGGAGACTGGCCTGCAATGTCAGGTAGACGAGTGGGGTTGTCTACAAGCTGCACTAAACCGTTGATAAATGCGAAGAGCTCAGCGTCACGACCCGGCTGGTCCGTATGCGTGGAATGTTTAAGCCAGGCAACGTTATGAACATTGAAATCGCCCGCGACAACGATCTCAGCCTCAGGTTGTGCAGCATATATAGCTTGAATAGCGCTTGATAACTTATCAAGTTCTATGGTGGTATTTGCTGCACTCATTGCCGGACTTCTATAAACATAGCAGAAATAAATGATGTGCTTTTGGACATTTATTTTTATCCAGTTGAAGTTGAATTCTGGATTGGAGCATGTTCCTAAATGCCGAACTAACTGAAAAGCGACATCATCGCGGATGTAAATAGCGATACCCCGCTGGCGAAAAAAGTAGGCAGAAGATGGTAATTAGGTATGGCATAAAACTGCTCACTACCTGGCAATACTTTACTTTCGCTCAGTGCAAGTATGTTCGGTCTTTGTGTTTGTGTGTGGATGTATAGCGAGAGGTAAGCAGATTCTAACCCTCGAATATTTGCTTGATCAATTACAAAATTGACCATTGCAAAAAACAGTATTGTGGAAAAGAGTCAATATAAAAATTAAAAGTTGAAAGGAAATAAAAAGAACAATTAAAAAGTCAATATCAAGGTCAAAAGTATAAAAGTAAAAAATAATATGTAAATATAAATAAACAGACAATCTCTAACCCGAACAAATAAAACAACAACAATAAATAAACAAACAACACCACGGGTCGTAATCCACACGAGCACCTCGTCCGAGCCAGGAACTAGGCCTTTAACACAAACAACGGTACTCGCTAGACTACGACCCGCTAGCCGGCCAACATAAACTTATCTGAGACGGGCGCAATGAAGTTGCCACTGTGCGATGACACCGATGAAAAAAAGCGCGCACATTGGTTAAAACGGTTGTTCTGTTTTAAAGCGATTTTCGATTTCCACTTTTTTTGCAAACTCCGGGGCTTTTAATTATTGAATAAGTTAATTAACCGGCACTTTGGGATACTGCATGACCGAAAAAAACTCAGCGCGCTTTGCTGTTTGATCCAGCACGAAATCTTAACAAATCTCTGTTAGATTACAAGCGCGCAAGCCGCGGCGACCCTTTCACCAGGGCAGTTCGAACTCCAATCCTCCAAACTGTGTTATATTCCCAGCATTTCTCAAGCACCTGTTTCACCGAGAATAACTGGTCTCTTGTAGATCGTCCGGTTCTGAATCCGCGTTGGTATTCGCCAATTATTTGATTAGTATAGGGCTTAAGACTACGTTCAATTATTTTTGTCATTATTTTATAGGACGTACACAAAATGTATAATGTAAGCCTTAGGCTACCGACACACGATGCGAGTTAATATATATTACCTTCCTATTTTGATATAAGTAGGCCGAATTATGTATAGGATAATGACACTAGTAATATCGAAAAGCGAGATAATATATATTAACTTGCATCGTGTGTCGGTAGCCTTACTTGCTCAAATAAGGCGGAGAGATATCGAAATAGTAGCGTCAAGATCAAAGGCATACTGCATACTCAAAATAAGGGCTCTGGCAGAATATGGGTCTAGGATCCTCAGTACACATGAAGACATCTTAGCAAATGCTAGCGACACTAATTATAAAACGACTACCTACAGTCAGATTTATTATCAGAGATTGAAGAGGAATATCATCAACTTGCAATAAAATTGCAATAACTTCATAATGATAAATTAGTCGAATAGGAGTGTTAAAGTACCGACATCCAAGTTTGCATCACTTCAAATTAAATTACCATCAGTGAACATTCCAACTTTCAATGGAAATTACGGACAATGGCAGCCCTTCCACGATTTGTATCTGCAAATAGTACATAATAATAAACGTCTGGATGATGCTGAGAAATTATTTTATTTGAAGGCCAACTTATCAGGCGAAGCACAAAGGTTAATACAACATCTGCACCCGACAAAATCAAACTATAACTCTGCATGGACATTGTTATGCGGTACGTATAATAACAAGAGGTTATTAGTAACTACTCAACTGCGAATTCTTATGTCGATTGAAGAACTGAAGAGCATGCATTCAAAACCTTCACGACAAAAGGAAGGCATGCCTGTTAGCACTTAATAACTTGGGAGCTAACACTGAAAACTGGGATCCACTCATTGCATTTCTCATAACGGTCAAATTAGATAAAGAGAGTCATATACTATATGAACAAACACTGAGCTCATCCAAAGATATTCAAACATTGGATAGTGTATATACATTTCTGGAAAACGATGGCAAGCATTAGAAGCAGTAAAGGATGGAAGTAGCAGAAGAACTGATTCCAATCAAACTATTGTAAAGGCAAAATTTAATACTGGAAGACTGAACTCACACTACATCAATACAGACAAATGCTTGATATGTGACAATCACCACATCATATATGGATGCGAGGTTTTCAAGTCATACAACACCAAGCAGAGATGGGAGTTAGTACGAGAAAAGAAAATGGGCATAAACTGTCTTCGACAAGGACACTTAGTGCAACAGTGCTCTAGCTTCCGGAACTGTAGATTATGAAGGAAAACTCCAGAGACCTACAGAATCCTATGCGTCGTATGAAGTAACATAAAAAGAGGTACCAATGAAACGAATAAAGCCAGGACCTATTCCGCCTATTAACCCGGAATGGCTCAAACTGCCAAATTCCATGTCACCTCGAACAATGGCTAAGAAATACTAGCGGAAAAAAAGATCAACGCACTCAGTCACGGCAAATTCAGTCTCATTTTTTGAAGGAAACGGTGCTGGTTCCGGAACTCTTCGAGCTCTTATCGATTCTGGATCTCAAGCCACATTTATAACTGAGGACGCTGTTCAAAGATTGCGATTTCCCAAACCAAAGGCATATGGAAACATTTCAGAATTGGGTCAATCTGAAGCAGGAGTAGCTCGAAGTTGTGCAAAACAAACAATCCAGCCTATACATTCATCAGCGTTTCGTCTAACTACATCTGCCTTAGTACTCAAACACTTGACCCACATACTACCAAACGAGCAAACGAAGCGCGGAAATTGGAAACACATTGAGCAGTTAAAGCTCGCAGATCCATAATATTACAAACCCAGTCATATTGATATGATACTAGGAGCAGACATCTATTCAGTAATCATACAGAATGGAATTACGAGTATTAAAGGTCCAGAAGGAAGTCCAGTTGCCCAATGCACAGAATTGGGATGGATTTTATCTGGCGCTATTAAAGATGGATCTGATACCATAACTACCTGTCTGGTAGCTGAAACAACAGTCGACAACCAGTTAGCTAAATTTTGGGAATGTGAAGAAATCCTTCCGAAACGAATATTCACAATTAAAGAAAAATAATGTGAAGAGCACTATGAGATCACGCACTATCGAAATATGGACGGCATATACGAATTACACCTTCCGTTCGAAAAAGACGCCGACTCCCGAAAGGCATTAGGAAAGTCGAGATAAAAAGCAATAGCACGTTGGGTTCAGATGGAAAAACGACTTGAAGCAAATCCTGAGCTAAAAGAAGAATATACAAAATTTATATTACAATATTTAAATTAAAACCAAATGGAATTGGTCGAAGTAGCGTCATTTGAATCGATCAATGAGTCGTACTATATGCCAAACCATGCACTAATCAAAGATGAAAGTACAACAACGAAACTTCGCGTAGTGTTTGACGCATCTGCCAAAACAAGTACTGGAGGTAGCCTTAATGATTTATTAATGACTGGTTCTACATTACAAGAAGAATTGGTTTCTATACTACTACGTTGGAGAACGCACAAAATCGTGTATTCCGCAGATGTTGAAAAAATGTACCGACAAATAAGGATTGCCGAAGACGACAGAAAATATCAGAGAAACGTGTGGCGACCATCTCCTTCAGAGCCACTAAGAACATACCAACTCAATACGGTAACCTATGGTACATCATCAGCACCATACTTAGCTATTGCAACTCTTCAACAAATAGCGAAAGACGATGGTAGTATATATCCTAGAGCGGACATAGTACTTAGAGATTTTTACGTCGACGATGGGCTCTCAGGTGAAGACACTGTAGAAGCTGAAATGGAAACCCAAAACCAACTCATTGCATTACTTCAAAGAGGAGGACTTAGTATTCGCAAATGGACCAGCAATAGCTGGGAGCTCTTAAGCAACATTCCAGAAGAGCTACGAGAGACAAGATCATCTTTCGCGATAGACCCAACAAGTACCATAAAAACATTAGGCATTCACTGGCATCCATCCAGTGACACATTTCGAATCAAGGTAAAAATACAGCAAAAACTTGAAAAAACTACCAAACGAAAATTGCTATCGAACGCATCAACCATATTTGACCCATTAGGATGGCTAACACCGGCAACCATCACAATAAAATTAATCTTTCAAGAGTTATGGCTAATCACGGGAAAACTATTTGCCTTCTGAAATCGCCGCGAAACGTAATAAATTGAAGGAAGATCTCCATTACTTAGAGGAAATCACAATACCTCGATGGATAAACTACAGCGACAATACTAAAGTATGAGAATTACACGGATTTGGTGACGCATCCGAAAAAGCATACGCAGCAGTTCTATATAGCCGGATAATATCAGCAAATGGAAACATTAAAATTACTTTCCAAGCAGGAAAAAGCAAAGTCGCTCCTCTCCAGTCAAGACTTACACTTGCACGTTTAGAGCTTTATGGTACAGCCTTGCTAGCAAAGCTCATAAAGAAAACAATTGACGCATTACACATCGAAGCTCACAGTATTCATGTTTGGACAGATTCCACAATAGCTCTTGCGTGGCTACATGGAAAATGGAATAAATGGAAAACATTCGTATGTAGCTAACAAGGTTGTTGAGATCACAGCAGTAACTAACCCTAATCAATGGCACCACATCAAATCAAAGGAAAACCCGGCAGATTTAGCATCTAGAGGTTTATTTCCATCACAGTTAAACAGAAACACTTTGTGGTGGACGGGTCCGGAATGGTTCAACTGACCAAGTATTCAGTGGGAAAGCTAGTCATCCAGCAACGATACTGAAGTAGAAAGGCGAAAACAACCGTAACAATGATTGCAGAAATTGGTCAGAAGGTAGAAGTTGATGAGTTACTTTCACGATACTCCAGTTTTACAAAGTTAGTGAGAGTATTAAGCTATTGCCGTAGATTTTACACAAATGCAAAGTTGCCAAAAAAACAACGAACATACGCAGAAATATCAGCTGAAAAGATTGAAGAAACCATTCACGGCATTATTAAAAATGTGCAAGCTATCTAATTTAACAAAATGGATCAACTAAGAAACAATCAAGCCACCAAGCAAAGTCCAACGTCACCAGATTAAATGTCAACAAAAAAGTAACAGCTATTGAAGAAGCGACCAAAATTCAATTGAGAGCGCATCTCCTAAACCAGATGACTACGCATGACAAACATTAGTATGCAGTAAGCTACACATTGGCGTCAATTCTTCTGGTAGCAATTCTGTGGTATGGAATACTCAAACTAAAAACCAGACATCAAAACACAAGAGAGACCGTCACCATTGTTCAAGCTGCTCAATCAAATCCAGTACCCGCATCCAGAGTACGCATCAGCGAGAACTTCGTCCTCGAACGCAACAAACCGAAACAATCAGCCAAGGAGTCTAGCGGCAGCTCGATCGTACCTCAATAAAAACCGGGCAATATGTACAATTCGTATAATTGCACAAAGTTAAGCAACCAGCACGTGCCATTCCTCAGATTGCACATGCCATCGTATTATCGAAAGCAAATGTCAGCGACCTACGTAAAAGGCAATAAATGCAAAAGTGCATTTATTAACGTGCGTGGGTCAATGACTAAAATAATTCGATGATATTTTATCTTTACGCTGATGAGACACATTTCCAAAGTTCAAGCATACTTGGACTTTGGCGTATGCTCATAAGCAACAAATATGCAATCTATGCAATTATAGTTAAGCAATTTTGGATATAATTATAAGTCTTGTAAATATTGTACCTAGTCCTGCCATAAGTTCTGTCACATAATTTCTCACATTGGCAACAACTTTATTTTATGAGTGACATTTCAATATCGGCCAGTTTTATAAACGTCATAATGTTGTTGACAGTTGATGGTCATTTAAAGTGTGTTCGTTAACGTGTGAAGATGGAATGGGGTGTAATAGAAAACCGAACTACAGTGATTGCACTACATAAGTGTGGAAAATCCGCGAGTGAAATTTTCAAGTTGTTGTGCCCGTTAAAAATAACGCAAAGATTTGTGTATCGTGCGATCCAGAGATATAACGCGATCCAGACTATTGAAGATCGACCTCGTTCTGGACGTCCGCGTGATGTACGTTCTTCTGCTGCCATCAAAGCGGTCGAGAGTCGAATTCGTCGAAATCCGCTTCGTAAACAACGAATCATGGCTCGAGAGATGAACATCTCCACCCGAAGTATGTCTCGCATCATAAAATCTGACCTCGGGATGAGTGCCTTTCGACGATCAACGGGACATTTGCTGACTGAGCAGTTGAAGCAAATTAGGAGCACCAGATCGAAAGAGCTCCTTCGGCGGTACGGCAACAACAAACATCGAGAAATTTTATTTACCGATGAAAAAATTTTTCGGTGGAGGAACATTTCAACCGCCAAAATGATAATGTGTATGCCCACAGCTCCATAGAAGCCCGAAAAGTTGCCACTAGGGTACAGCGAGGACATCATCCAGCATCAGTCATGGTATGGTGGGGTGTCAGCTACGAAGGGGTCACCGAGCTTCATTTTTGCGAAAAAGGCGTAAAAACTGCAGCGAAAAATTATCAAACGGACATCCTGGAGGGATGTGTGAAGCCGCTGAACTCTACGCTATTCAACAATCGACATTGGGTTTTCCAGCAAGATTCTGCGCCAGCCCACAAAGCTCGAACCACACAAGCGTGGTTGGAAACCAATATTCCACAGTTTATAAGGGCGACGGAATGGCCTTCTGGGAGCCCAGATTTGAATCCCCTGGACTACAAACTGTGGGCGGAGTTAGAGTCCATGGTGTGCACGAGACGACACCCAAATATCGAGAGCCTTAAGCGATCTTTGACAGAAGCAGTAGCTAATTTTCCGCTAGAAACAGTGCGTACTGCTATCGATGACTGGCCCAACAGATTAAAGAGCTGTGTTAAGGCTAAAGGCGGCCACTTTGAATAATTTGTTGCTTATTTTACTTCCATTAGTATGCCAAAATAAAATATTGTTATAAATCTGACAACCTCGACGTCCCCAGCAACACCGAGAAACGTCCATCAACATTTGAAACGCTATACACATGTTTCCAGACACTTCTACCGAGCTCCACAATGTAGCCAATCATTCTAGACACACACACACAACGACACCTGTCTGGGAGACTTAGTATAAATACCCGCCAACTTTCAGACAACGAGTTAGTCATTTTTGGTGACACCTATCGGTGAATCAGAGACATCTGAACGCGACGGTAGTAAAAGCGATAGAAAGCGAAATATCGGTAGTGCGTTTTAAGGCGAATTAAGTTAAAGTGAGAATTGTGTATAAAGTGCAATAAATAAATTATCTATTCATTGTTTTTAAAACAAATTGCGTTTTCTTTGGAATCTGGCGAACCCCTAGCTCGCAACAATTGGTGTCAGAAGAGTGGGATTCCAAGGATAAATTCGGGTTAAAAATCGCGAGTGAAATTAAAAATTCTCGGAACGGATAATTTTGTGAGAGCGGAAAAGTGAAACTAAAATTCTCGAACGGACAGTGAGAATTTGGTGAAACCGAATATTCTCGAGTGCTCTAGTGAACAGTGACTTTAATTAGCGGAGTAAAATCGCGGAACTAAAAT
The DNA here is from genome assembly GCA_963669355.1 of Chorisops tibialis. Taxonomy (NCBI): domain Eukaryota; kingdom Metazoa; phylum Arthropoda; class Insecta; order Diptera; family Stratiomyidae; genus Chorisops; species Chorisops tibialis. Next base: position 159,255,800 of record OY770263.1, on the reverse strand, counting down.
TCTCGAACGGACAGTGAGAATTTTGTGAAATCGAATATTCTCGGGTAATTTAGTGAGCAGTGACGTAAATTAGCGAAGTAAAATCGCGGAACTAAAATTCTCGAACGGACAGTGAGAATTTTGTGAAAACGAATATTCTCGAGTGAGCAGTGACTTTAATTAGTGACGTAAATTTAAGTGAATTCGATCGCGGAAAATAATTGGTAGTGAAAATGCCGCGTTATATAAAAGACTTAAAAGTAACGGAGCTGAAGGAAGAGCTCAGTAGACGCGAGTTATCTACAACAGGGAGCAAGTCTGAACTTGTCAGCCGTATGATCGAGACACTTGAGGCTGAGGGTGAGAATGCAGATAGTTTTGAGTTCCAAACCGAAGAAACTCGTGCAGAGGAGTGTTCTAGTACATCGGATGCCTTAACACAGTTAATGCAACAAATGATGAACAAATTAGAGCAACAATCAGTGGACATTAAACAACAATCTGCGGACATTAATCAGAAATTGGAGCAACAATCTGCGGACATGAATCAGAAATTAGAGCAACAATCAGCGGACATGCATCAGAAATTTGAACAACAATCGGTGGACATTAAACAACAATCAGCGGACATTAATCAGAAATTAGACCAGACCTCAAAGGACCTTAACCAAAAATTGGAGCTGCAAAATAATAAAATAGACATCATGGGCAAGGCCATAGAAGAAAACGTTGAGAAGAAACTTCGAATATTCGAAGAGCAAATTACGGAAAAGATATCCGGGATTGTACAAGAAGTCGAGCGCCTAAAAAGGGACTTGGATAACGTGAAAGCAGTCGGAGTCATGAAAGCAGAGCACGTTACGCATAAGGGTTTCAAAGCTCCAATCTTCGATGGACAGACACCGTGGGCTATTTATAAGATCCAATTTGAGGCTGCCGCCAGAAATAACCATTGGAATGATCTCGAACGAGGAACGGCTCTTATATTGGCGTTAAGAGGTCCACCAGCGGAGGTTCTTCAAACGATTCCACAGGAGCAACAACAAGATTTTTCAACGTTAGTCCAAACATTGGATCTTCATTACGGCAGTGACCGCATGAAAGAGATCTACAAAATAGAGCTGTACAACCGAACTCAAAAGAATGGCGAAACACTTCAAGAGCTGGCACGCGATATTGAACGACTCACATTATTATCGCTGCCCAATGCGCAAACAGAGCAACGCAACGATACAGCTGTTTTCGCATTTAACAATGCTGTACAGGACAGAGAGCTGCAACAGGCGTTGAAATTGGCAGGTAAGAAAACGATTGGCGAAGCCTTAGTATATGGGCTGACGTTCGAAGCTGCCAAGCAAAGCTCGCGGAGTAACTATCGAGTTCGAGAAATAGTAGAAGAGTGTGTGTGTCGGAAAGCAGAGCACACCAAGCGGAGCGAAAGGTTTGGTGCCCCCCGATGCTGGAATTGTGGACAGGCAGGACACTTGAGACTCGACTGCCGTAAACTCAGAAAAGCGACCAACCATTGTTCCGGCTGCGCGGCTAAACAACGCGAAGGTAGAGATCGTGAATGTAGATCTTGGTTAAGAGTTCAAATCTTACACACGGTTGTGACAAAAGACGCCAGAGTAGATCGAAAACCCCGAGTCGGCAACAAGAACAATACATCGGGAAAGATCATGGAAGCAGAGTTAGGCATTCGAATAGGGATCACGAGCGAACGGGTAGAAGTCGTGACGGCCAAGTACTTCATGCGAATAATCGTGACAAGACCAAACATGGGAAGCGATATGATCGAGAAGATTGCGAAAGGAAGAATGCGGAACGAGAAAAGGAAAGTAAACGTGCCGCTAAGGAGGAGAATGAGCGCGAAAAGGAAACGGAGAAATAACGCGAACGTGAGAAGGAAAAAGAAGCCGGAAAAACCATTCGGAGGTTAACGATCGAACCAGAGGATGAATGGAATCAGCGAAAACCTCGTACAAAAATGAAAGTGGTACATCTCGACCGACTAACAAAGTACCACGGTGCCATTGCGGAAATGAACGACTCTGTTCGGGACGAACAGGGACTAAGGAGAGGGTAATGTTATAAATCTGACAACCTCGACGTCCCCAGCAACACCGAGAAACGTCCATCAACATTTGAAACGCTATACACATGTTTCCAGACACTTCTACCGAGCTCCACAATGTAGCCAATCATTCTAGACACACACACACAACGACACCTGTCTGGGAGACTTAGTATAAATACCCGCCAACTTTCAGACAACGAGTTAGTCATTTTTGGTGACACCTATCGGTGAATCAGAGACATCTGAACGCGACGGTAGTAAAAGCGATAGAAAGCGAAATATCGGTAGTGCGTTTTAAGGCGAATTAAGTTAAAGTGAGAATTGTGTATAAAGTGCAATAAATAAATTATCTATTCATTGTTTTTAAAACGAATTGCGTTTTCTTTGGAATCTGGCGAACCCCTAGCTCGCAACAATATATTTTCCTTTGTCAAAAACTCTTTTTCATTTATACAAAAATTGCCCATATACGTGTGACAGAACTTATGGCACGACTAGGTAGTTCAATAAAACTTTCATAGAGAGAACTGCCTTTTGCCATAATACATACAAACTGCAGTTTTTCATGAAATGCTCTAGACCAATTTACCCAGTGTGTATAAAATTTATCGAGCTGAAATTGTGCACCAAATATTTATTTAGAATTATTAGTAAAATCAAAAAAAAAAAAAATTAGATGACTAGCTTTACCCTTCTACCCATTCTTCTTCTGCCCATACAAAATGAAATAATTTCGTAATTTGACAATAAACGAATTTGTTCGGAAAGTATAAATGCTATTGATCTGAAATTTTGAATATACTACTTTCATGATTATTTAAATCTACTGTTTAAAAGTTATTTGAGTTCTCCCCTTCCTTCCACCACCTCCCATACAAACTGCACTTTTCATGAAATACTATAAACAAATTTACTCAGTACGTATAAAATTGATCGAGTTCAAATTGTGCACTAAACATTTATTTAGAATTATAAGTAAGACCAAAAAAATTAGACGATTAGTTTCACTCCTTCTAACCCCTCCCATACAATCTGACACAATTTAACAACTTCACAAGAAGTCGATTTTCCAGAAAAGTATGAATGCTACTGATCTGCAATTTAAATTATGTCAAAAACATGATGTTTTCAGTTATTTCTAAAAAGCCATTAAAACTCCCTCCTTCCATCACCTCCCATACAAACTGAACAATTTTACTAAATTTTCTCATTACCTATTAATTTTTTTAATTCTGAATTTTCTATAAAACATTTTGGTGTGAACTCTACCGTGATGTGAAAAAAGTAGTTCAATGTCGTCACCCCCTCCACCACTTCCCCTATAAAATTTCTTCTCAAGAAATTTCTCTTTCACCTAGAGTATCGGGCGTTTGGGCTTTACGCCCAATCGTAGTCCTGTTATGTTTTTTATATAGCACCGAACATAAGTTTGGGGGTCACCTTTCAATGCATTAAATCAGTCAGTATAGGGTATGTAAATTACAAGTGAATTTCAAGTGTGAAAGTCTAAACTATCTTTAAACGTTGTTCTTGAATACTGCAAGTTGCTGTGAACACGGGGTGTAGCAATACACTCCGTAGTCTTGATATTCGGGTGATGGAGGACTGTTCTTCGCTGAATTTAACGTGTAAGTATCAATAGTTTACGCTAAGCTCTCCAACTTTCTATGATGCTCGAGAGAGTCTGCAGATATATATATACATATATTATTGTATATTATAGTCTCATCTCCAATTAGATGAAATGCATGCTTTTGGATTAGATCGAGTATCGCAAGTTATGGGTTGAGTTGTACTCAAGACGGGAACGAATGTAGGACTTGTAGATATTTGGTAGATCATGAAGTGTAAAAACTTTTCACATCTTCGAAGAACAACAAAGCTTTTGGAGGCATCAAGTGTAACATCAAAATATGTTTTCTCCAATTAGGGTATTTGTTGAATTATATGCCGCGTAACGTAAATTCTTCCGAAGAGTGCAATGGTATGCTACCAAAGGCTACATTCTAAGCTCCCGCAAGAACATCCTTTTTGAGGAATAGATGGCAGACCTGAGCTTTGAACTCTATTTTTTTCAGCCCCATTCCAGGATTAAGTTCAGGTCTGAGCTCAATGTACTGTACAATTTGTCGCGTTTAAAATTCACCGAGGTACGATGAGCCTCAATAACGGAGTCTAGCTGAAATGTCATCTGCAAGGGAATGAATTGGATTAAGTGTTGTTGACAGAAAGTAACTAGTGTAGTGATTAATTCTTAGTTATTTAACTTCTCTTGTTGCTTTTTATTATTTTTTCTCCTTTTAAAAAAAACAAACGTCTCTTCTTGCTTTTATTTTTTATTCTTCTTTTTTTTTCAAAAAAAAACCAACGCCTACCTTTCTCTCCAATTTTTATACATTCACAATTGCAATGGCTACTACAACAACGGCTACTACACTAGTGAAGATCAAAAAGAGAGTGGGGATAGAACAGAGCCTTAAGTGATGCCGGAATCGATCTCGAACGGTTTGGATGATGTGCCATCCATTACGACTCGTATCGAGCGCTCAAAAAGGAAACTCTTAATCTATTTGACAAGGTTATTATTATGAGTTTTACCAGTAGACCTTTGTGCCAAACTCTGTTAAAGGCTTTCACAATGTCTAGAGCCAGTACTTGATCTTCGCCGAATTCGTTAATGCACGACTTCAAATGTTCGGTCAGATAGACTGCAAGATCTGCTGAAGAATGTCCGGAAGGGAACTCGTTTTGACGATCATGGATAAGATGACTATCCTAATGGTAACTGACAAGTTTGCGATTGACAGTCTTTTCCATCACTTTCGACAGCACTGAAGTTATATTTCACCTATATAACTAACATTGCATCGTTTAGTCACTCAGTCGAATAACGGAATAGCTCCACCTCATTATGCTACGCCAACGTAAGTATGCGAACTAAGACCAGTCAACTTTACATCGCTAGTGCTGGTTCCTGCTTTGACATAATTTGACTCACCGATATGCGGCTCTGTGGTAGTTTTCATTATGCTGAACTAATCGACTGCGAATATCAAACTTTTCCCCGTGATTATCAACTTAACCTTTTAGATGCGAATGTTGGTGGTAGATAGCATTGTGCGGTTCGAAATCAATTTCCGACTGAAGTTGTCGTTTTCGTTGAAGTTCTCTCATTGAGTTCAAAAACTATATACATCTCCCTTACAAATATCACGAGATTTCAAAATATTAATGAAATTTTTCTTGAAAGAAAAGCTAGCCGGATTTTGCTAATTATTCTTGGAAAATGGTCAAACTTGAAAATTTCAGCAAAATACAACATGTAAGCATCATCCTCGAAAGGTTCTGTTTCAATCTACTTCAAATATACGAATGCACAATATTGAAAAATACACTATTTCGCTTTGAATTAAAATTAAAAAAAGTAGAAACTTGCAATTTTCCAGAATTTATCTTTTTGTAATTGCAATAGATATTAAAAAAAAATCACATTATGAAATATAAAATCAACGCGATTTACCATTACGAGAACATGATATCATTTCCCTAGTGAACAAAATACTCATATTATATATTCAATAATGCATGATTCTCCCTTTTTTTGTTATTTATTTATTTATATTAGAAAAACGATCAGGCATTTTTTCACAAAATTTGATAGTATAGTTACATACATATAAATATTTTATACAAAAAACTGACTTTCAAAGCGTTAAAATTTTACAGAGCCAAAATATTCCTCATTCCGAAACCATGTTAATCCCTAAGGACTATTAGACAGATCCCAGTACTTTAGTTTGTTTCTTGTCTTTTATATTTTTACAATTTTCGATATACACTTTTAGTCCTTACATTTCATATTCATGGCTTTAGATGACATGGCATATATTTTGAGTTATTCCTTCTGAGCATTTTTCGGGGATAATTTTTTTTAGCCTTATGGGTATTTTCTTTATTATACATTTATGAATTTAAAGATATGTTGCGAATTTTCTATTACAGTATTTTGTCTTCGTATTTGGATAGCAATGTCCTTGTATTGAGAATAATGCCTTAGAAAATAATGGAAATTCATAGAAAGCATTAATCATCACAATAATTTTATGGTAATTATGAAATTCGATTTGGAAAATAGTAAAAGATTGAACACAATGTACCAAATATTAGTCATGCGAGAATTAAAACTGGCTGTAGTTATTTGTCGGTGAAAGGGAGACTCGAAAATCCAACCGAAAGTTGTTTTCCCTAGTATGTTCAATGAATTCGTTTTAACGTATTAAGAAAATAATATTAGATTTGCAGCAGTGCATTCTGAGAAAAGATTTTCCCACTGTTTGCGGAAAACGATTAAAAGAACAAGAATAATTCCAAACTTGCTAATAACTCGAAAATTAGACGGATTGGAGGAAGGGTTCATCGACGGAATATGACTTTCTGGTACGCAAAATCAGTAGCAACAGAGCGACAATCACTCTATATACTTTGGGATCTTACTCTGAATACAGGACACTTACCAATATGTTTCGAATGTCCGTTTAACTATTCGCAAAGTTTCTAAAATTTGCAGTGCTCGTTATAGTGGAACAAAGCAAAAAAAAAAATATTTGATTAAATTTCCCAACAATGAAACAAAATCTATACATATAAATATAATTGTATCTGTCTGTAATTTCTTTAGAAATATCAATAAGTTAGTTTTTTGCTTTACTTTAGCAATAACCACACGTTTCTAAAATTCTTCTCTATCTGTCTGTATGTCCGGCTTTCACGCAAAAATGGGTGAACCAATTGTACTGCATCTTTCACAGTTTATTAGGTATGATTCGAAATATAATCTGCGTTAGGTCTTATTTCAATACCCCACGCCTTCTACTTCCTCCCATATAAAGTGTCTCATTTTCAAAAATATGTAATAATCAAATTTTCTTGGAAACCATAAGAGCTCCTAATTTAAAATTTAAAATATATTATTTCCATTATAACTGCCATCTTTTAGTGTACAATCTCTGTGAATCCCCCTACTCCTTCCACCATCTCCCATACAAACTTGCACTTTTTCATGAACACTATACTCCAATTTTCTCACTACGTATAACTTTCATCGAACTTAAATATTGCACTAAATTTTTAGTTAGCATTATTACTAATATCGGGAAAAAATTAACCAATTAGTTTCACTCCTTCTAACCCGTCCCATACAATGTGACACAATTCCACGACTTTTCAAAAGTTCGATTTTCTTGAAAAGCGTGAATGAAATTTAAATTACATCAATTGCATGATGATTATAGTTGTTTCTAAAGAAATCACTAATAACCCCCAGCTCCTTCCACCAACTCCCATACAAACTGCACTTTTTCATGAAATAGTATAAACCAATTTTCTCAGTATGTATTACTTTCTACAAGCTAAAATCTAGTACTAAATCCTTGGTTAGCATTATTATTAATATCAGGAAAAATAAAATAATTAGCTTCACTCTTTCTACCCCAAAGAGCGAAATTGGCAATCATCTCTCAACCCGATGTCAACCAACGAACGCCCGAATTGAGGCAGAACTACCGCGATGCTCATATACAGCTTAAAAAGGCTGTTAGACGCGAGAAGAGAAAGGCCATTGAAGATCTGGCAAACAAGGCAGAATCTGCGGCTTACCTTGGGGATATGGGTTCACTATTTAAAATCATGAAACAGTTGACGAACAGGAATTTCACCGCCAACCACCTGGTGAGAGATGTCAACGGAACTCTCCTTAATATGAGTGTACACCAGTTGCGACGATGGAAGGAATACTTCTCTGATATTTTAAACATCTTGTCAGATGAAGATATTCCGGAAACAGAACAACTTCCAAACATCCAACCGCAACAATCCTCTATTAAGGACGATCCCCCAGATAAGGAAGGGATAGTTTCCGCCATTCAGTCAATGGCGGGAAGGAAAGCTCCAGGTATAGACGGACTACCAACCGAACTCCTCAAAGCGGACCCGGAAATAACAGCCGATATACTCCTCCCACTCTTCACTAAGGTGTGGAATGATGGAATATATCCGACTGAATGGAAGGAGGTCGTCATTGTGAAAATTCCGAAGAAGGGCGACCGTCGGGATTGTGGCAATTGGCGTGGTATATGTCTACTTACTGCCGTATCAAAAATTATGGCTAAGGTAATTCTCAATAGGATTAGTGATTTCGTCGAGAGCATTCTCGAAGTTTATCAGGCTGGATTCCGTAAAGGGTCGTCTTGTACCGACCACACAAATACCCTACGGATAATATTAGAGCAGTCAACCGAAATGGGTTCGCCACTACATCTCATGTTTGTGGACTTCGAGAAGGCTTTCGATAGCGTTATGCGAGATTACATATGGAATGCTTTGCGTAGGAGAGGTATCCCAGATAAGGTCATAGCTATGATTAAAGAATCCTACGAAGATGCAAGGTGTCGCGTCTTGCATAAAGGAGAGCTGTCCGAGAGCTTTCCTGTGCGAACGGGTGTCAGACAAGGCTGCATATTATCACCAGCTCTATTTCTGGTGGTAATAAATGACATCTTGAAAGCTGCACTGGAAGGTGGGGAAGGTAAAGGTCTTCAATGGAGACTATTTAACATCTTAAGTCACCTTGATTATGCTGATGACGTGTGTTTGCTTGCACATACCCGTTCGAACTTAGAGTTAAATGTTCGCTCTTGCATTCTAAATGCAAACAGGTGGGACTGAAAGTAAATGTGTGTAAAACCAAGTACATGCACATGGGTTCGAACGCAAGCACACCGATTGTTCTTAATGGACAGGATGTTGAAGAGGTGCAAGATTTTTGCTATCTCGGAAGCATTGTCAGCATGGACGGCGGAGCCGAAAAGGATGGTGAGGCTCTGCTAAATAAAGCTCGTCAGGCCTTCGGTATCCTTCCCCCTTTCTGGAGGTTAAGAGAGATCTCCCTTCGCACGAAGCTGCGAGTTTTTGACGCATGCGTCAAATCCGTGTTGTTACACAGTTGTACTACGTGGAAAGTGACCGTTCGACTCACCAAGAAACTACAGACTTTCGTAAACCAATGCCTCCGGTGCATTTTAGGAATATTCTGGCCAGAAGTAATCTCCAACGACGAACTTTGGAGTACAACTCGCCAGACTAAAATAGGTATTGAGATTCAACGGCGAAAGTGGCAGTGGATTGGTCATACTTTGAGGAAACCAGAGCGAAACATCGCAAAACAGGCTCTGGATTATAACTCTCAAGGAAGACGTCGGGTTGGTCGACCATGTAACACATGGAAGCGAGCAGTTGAGCAGGAGGCCAGAGGAATAAACAAGTCCTGGCAACAGCTTAAAGCCGATGCTCAGGATCGCGCCTTGTGGAAGAGAGTTGTTTCTGTCCTATGCCCCTATAGGGGGTCTTAACAGGAATTTGATGATTTGATGATTTCTACCCCCTCCCATACAATGTGACACAATTCCAAGACTTTTCGATTTTCTCGAAAAGCGTGAATGTTACTGCTCTGAAATTTAAAATACATCAATTACATGACGATTATAGTTGTTTCTCGAAAAATCACGAAAAATCCCATACTCCTGCTTCCACCTCCCTTGCAAACTGCACAATTTCTCTAAACTCAATACAGTAATTTTCTAAGTACCTATTCAATTTTTGTAACTTTAATTTGGTATAAAACATTTTTATAGCTACTCTAGCATCATTTGAAACAAATTAGTTCAGCGCTGTCGCTCCTTCTACCACTTCCCTTACAACATTTCTTAAAATCACAAAAATTTCAATTTCATCTATAGTATCGTTTGATTGGGCTTTACGCACAATCGTAGTCCTATTATGTTTATACTCTAGATGAAGTCTGAGAATATATTGTGTTTGTCATACCGTTTGTAACGCTGAGAAATAAAGCTTGCACAGAGCCACCAAGGGTTCAGAAATATTCGTTGTCGCTCAAAAATCACGATCCCGAGTGACCGTCTGTCCATATGTCTGTCTGTCGTCTGTGCGTCTGTCTACAGCATAACTCTCGAAAGTTTTGAGCTACAGTGCTAAAAAATTTTGTGTGTCATTTTCAGCAAAAAAGTAACTTAAAGTTCGTGAATGGTCTGCATCCCCACGTCCTTCTACCCTTCCCATACAAATTTCATGAAATTTCGAAATATAAAGAAATTGATTTTTCTTTGAAACTATTTAAGCTATCGACTTGAAATTTAGATCAAAATATTATGATATAGATGTCATTAATATCAATGAATATTGATCTGATCCCCTACAAATGGACAATTTTGAAAAATACATATTTTCGATTTTCATATAAACTAGTAAAGCTGAAAAGACGAAGAATAAATTCTTCTATATTTGCAATTAGTTTTAAAAAGAATTATCAACTTCACCTCACTCCTTCTACCCCCTCCCATACAAATTTCACGAAATTTTGAAATTTAAATTAAATAATTTTTTTTTCGAAACTGTTAAAGCTATCAACATTATATTTTGTATAAAGTATAAATAAACTGCCAAAAAGTCGGGCGAAACTTTATTACTCTTGGGACTAGTTGCGGATGAGTGGAAAGTCAATATGTAGGTTAGATTGGTTAGGGAAGGCTAAGTAAAAGGGAGTTCTTGGGCAGGGCTGTTGTCAATTTAACAATATTTCATTCGTTTCTGCAAGATTGGGTTTTTATGAGGTGAGGAGGAGGGGTAATAGTAAGGGTGGGTGGATGTTAATAGCTTTTTAATTAATTGCTTGAATCACGTCCAATATTCTCTGTATAGAATATGTTTCATAGACGAAGTTGCATAGAATTTTCATAAAATTCGGTGTATTTTACATTCACGAAACCGAAAATTTGTATGGGAGGGGGTAGAGAATGTAGGGGAATCGTAAAATTTGATATACAGTTTTATTTCGCTTCTCTTGTAAGGTGCTTGTATAAAATTTCAAGTTCGTAGCTTTTAGTTTGTTGGTTATTAGTTGATTTAATGAAATTGGTCGAAATCATAGTTTTGTATGGGACGGGGTAGAAGGCCAAGCGCGATTTCAAAACTTTTAAAACAACTTCATTTTAATTATTTTTATAAGTTTTTTGCAAAATTTGAAATTGATAGCTTTTAAGAGTAAGCTGATAACTGATTTCTTAAAAATGCTGGAAAAAATAATTTTGTATGGGAGGGGTTAGAGAAGGTAAGGGAATCGTTAAACTTGTGATGCAATTTTCTTTCTTTTCTATTGTAAGGTGCTCGTACAAAATTTCAAGTTCGTAGCTTTTAATTTGTTGGTTATTAGTTGATTTAATGAAATTAGTCGAAATCTTACTTTTGTATGGGAGGGGGTAGAAGGTCAAGCGCGATTTCAAAACTTTTAACGTATTTTCATTTCAATTATTTTTGTAAGTTTTTACGCAAAATTTGAAATTGATAGCTTTTAATAGTTAATTGATTTCTTAAAAATGGTCGAAAAAATAATTTTGTGTGGGTGGGGGTAGAATTTTAAAGGGTTTTCGACCAGTTAATATTTAGTAGGTTTAGGGATTTTTTTAAAGTGAATTTAGCAAATTTTCAAGTTTCTACCTTAAAATTTCACTCAAAAATTTTCTGTCTATGTGTTTTTTTCAATGCGCATGAAACACCTTGTGCACTTTAGACCGAGGGGGTCGGTTTATAACAATTATGGATGAAGTTATTATTATTTTTATATGTATATCAAATAGATGTATCCACATGCAAAACTTAATTTTTGTATATTTCACCAGAGCCCTAAAGAAATCACTCAAAATTTTCGACATTTTTGCCTATCACCTCCCTCCCCTTACACCTCCCAACTTAAAATTAAAAACACATTTTTGAAATTTTTGTCTGTCTGTCTGTCCGACCGCTTGTCACGCACAAACGGCTGAACCGATTGTAATGAAACTTGCACAGTTTATAATGTGTCCATCGGAATGAAATCTGCTTTTGGTTTCTTTTCACTCCTCTCACGCCTTCTTCTACCCCTCCCATACAAACTGACTAATTTTCAAAATATGTATTAATCAAATTTTCTTGGAAACTATAAAAGCTATTAATTTGAAATTTGGAATATATTATTTCTATTGTAAATGCAGTCTTTTGGTATACAAATTATTTGGGTGTCCTCACTCCTTTTACCACCTCCTATACAAATTTCACTTTTTCATGAATCACTTTACACCAAATTTCTCAGTACGTGTAACTTCCATCGAGCTAAAATGTTGTATTGAATCCTTAATTGACATTATTATTAATGTCGGGAAAAAATTAACCGATTAGCTTCACTCCTTCTACCCCCTCCCATACAATGTGACAAAGTTCCACGACTTCACAAGAATTTGATTTTCTTCAAAAATCTGAATGCTACTGATCTGAAATTTAAAATATACCAATTGCATGACGATTACAGTTGTTTTTCAAAAAATCACCGAAAACCTCCTTTTCCTACCACCACCTCCCATATAAACCGCACTTTTTCATGAAATACTCTAAACGAATTTTCTCAGTACATTTATATTTCATCGAGGTAAAAATTTGAGCTTAATCCTTAATTAGCATTATCTTTAATATCGGGAAAAAATTAACCGAGTAGCTTCACTCCTTCTACCCCCTTCCATACAATGAGACACATTACACGACTATATAACAATTCGATTTTCTTGAATAGTGTGAATGATACAGATCTGAAATTTAAAGCATATAAATTGCATGATAGTTATAATTGTTTCGCGAAAAATCACCAAAACCCCCCCACTCCTTCTACCACCTCCCATACAAATTGCACAATTTCCTTAAATTCAATGCACTAAGTTTCTCAGTACCTACTCAATTTTTGAAGCTTAAATTTGGTACAAAATATTTTTATAGCTACTTTAGCATAATGTAAAACAAATTAGTTCAGTGCTGTCACCCGTTCTACCACTCCCCATACAAAATTTCTTAACACCGCAAAAATTTCGATTTCATCTATACATAGTATTGTATGATTAGGCTTTACGCACAGTCGTAGTCCTGCTATGTTCTTAAGCTTAATGTTATTTTATTTGTTTTTTTTTTTTAATAACACCAGCTACAATTATTCACATGTCCTTAACGCTCTTCAACACGTATATGATCTCGAATCACGGGTTTGATTCGATCACGAGCCTGTCCCATCAAAATGGGAGTATCTTGCTTTCATTCTTAATAATTCATGGTTCTGATTCCAACAATATACAAACCATTTTCTTCAAAGAGCCATTAAAGTAAGCAGATTATATATTCCACATAATGTATTACTAACGACTCTTTCAAAAATTGCTTATTATTGCTATTTTTACGCAGACGAAGTCGCGGGTGTTTGCTAGTTTCGAATAAATTACTAGCAACCAGGGGACCCCACGTGGCTGAAGGAGTATATAAAATATATTATTATGCATTATTTGATACTTTACATGATGCTCATTATATCATTATAATTGAAACAATAACACTGAGCTAAAAATATATCAGTTTCATCAATTACCGACATTACGATAGAAAAGTTAAGAATGGTTAAGAATAGAATAGTTGACAGAATAGTGCGTGCGCCTATGCATGTGTTTGCTTTCTGGTTACGCCAGTGAGGTGTGAAAACTTCATTAGATACCAACAGCCCGGGACATTGTTATGCACGATTCACACACCTGATCCTGACAGAGGACTGTCAACGTATTTAATCACACCACGCAAACAGACTTCTACCACTCTCACTGCAGGACGGCCAGTATTTTATGCTGTGCTCCTTACGTTGCTTCTGCTCTCTTTTCTCTCTAAATTCTCCGAAGATCCTTTAACATATTCACTATGGGTGTGTAAATTTTCATCCAATTTCATTCCAATTTTGGAGCTATCCAGAAGGGTGAGTTCCAAGGCGAATAGCTAGGTCTTATAATGCCTTGTTCCAACAGCTGATTGATTTGAGATTTCACTTCTTGTTTGTGGATATCTATAAGATTTACTGTAGATCGCTATTTCAACAGTAGTTGGACGGAATGTTTTATTTTATTAATAAATGTTAATTTCTGGTTCTCTCTAAAACGTATATCATCATAATCTCTGCAAACTTTATAAATGGTGTACTTTTCTTTTTTGTCAAAGTGAGACACTCAGATCAAATTCGTGATGTCATCTGTGGTAATAGATTCAGAATCATTATCGCACTGAATATTGAAGTTATTTATTTCACTATATTTTTTGTGGGAAAACCGTTCGAGGTTGTTCGAGGAAAAAGTTTTGACTTTGGTCGGATTCATTAATTAATTTTATTAGGCTATACCAATCTTTTGCTATATAGATTCCTTCAGGTATATGTAAACTTGGTTTAATTTAAATTCTGCCGTAGTTTGTCCTGTCTATATCGGCTATCAAAGCTAGGGTTTCTTCAACGTTATTAATGAATTCGTAAAACAGACGCGGATTTCCATCAAATTAAGGCAAATCTTTAATTGCGTCAAGTATTCAAAGGTTATAAAAAATGTTCGAGCAGGTTTGATTTATTACATTCTGCATCGAAGGTAAATTTAAGTGATCTCTGGTAAAAAGATTCGGACTTGCTACGCTTGGACCGGCGTTCAATTACTAGACCAGGATTTTCACTATCACTTATAGCTTTATCACTTTCACTTAAATTATTACTAAATTTCCGCGGCAGCGAGTTTTTTGTAAACTCTTATGTATGGCAGACCTCTTAGGTGCTTAGGCAATGTATAATTGGGCATTTAAGCCGATAAATTTTGATAATTGAATAGAATTTAGGAAAAAACATTACAGGACTACGATTGGGGGTAAAGCCCAATCGTGTGATACTCTAGATGAAAGAGAAATTTTTTATTTCAAGAAATTTTGTTGTGGAAGTGGTAGAGGGGGTGACGACATTGAACTGTTTTTTACATCACGCTAAGGTTGCTATCATATTGTTTTATACAAAATTTAGGATTTAAAAATTTAATAGCTACTGAGAAAATTAGTATATTGGATTTAGTGAAGCTGTGCAGTTTGTATGGGAGGTGGTAGAAGGAGTGTGAAGTTATTCAAGACTTTTTTAGAAATAACTGTGAACATCATTTAATTGACATATTTTAAATTGCAGAACAGTAGCGTTCATACTTTTCAGGAAAATCGACTTTTTGTAAAATTGTTGAATGTGTCAAATTGTATGGGAGGGGTTAGAAGTAGTGAAGCTAATCACCTAATTTGTTTTGGTCTGACTAACAATTCTAAATAAATATTCAGTGCATAATTTTAGCACGATAAATTTCATACGTACTGAGTAAATCGGTTTTTAGTATCTCATAAAAAAGTGAAGTTTTTATGGGAGGTGGTGGAAATAAAGGGGGACTCAAATAATTCTTATACAGCATATTGGATTTATTATAGAAGTAATTTATTCAAAATTTCAGATCAATAGCTTTTATACTTTTTGAGCAAGTTCGTTTAATGTCGAATTGCGAAATTGTGTCGGGGGTAGTAGGGGTAAAGCTAATCGTCCAATTATTTTTGATCCTACTAATAATTCTAAATAATGTTCAGTGCACAATTTCAAATCGATAAATTGTATACGCACTGAGTAAATTGGTTTAGAGAATTTCGTGATAAAGTGCAGTTTGTATGGGAGGGGTGGAAGGATGGGGAGGACACAAATAATTCTCATACAGTAGAATGGAATCATCATAAAACTATTATGTTCCAAATTTCAGATCAATAGCATTTATATTTTTCAAGAAAAGCCGTTTATTGACAAATTGCGTAATTGTGACATTTTGTATGGGAGGGGGTAGAAGGGGTGTAGTGATTTGGCCCGTTCACCGTTGACAAAAAAGTAAGGTCAAGTTCGTGAACAGGCCAAATTGCTCCGCATCTTCTACCCCTTTCCATACAAAGTGGAGCATTTTCGAGCGTTGACAGTAAGCCGATTTTCTCGAAAAATATAAACGCTATTGAACTGAAATTTGTAATATATTATTTTTATATTGTTTTTTGTAATATTTTATTTTTATATCAATTTCAATCTACAGTAGAAAAATTATTTAAATCCGCCTACTCCTTCTACCACCTCTCATATAAACTTAACTTTTTCATGAAATACTATAAGAGGTGATATTATTATCATTTCAGGAGATATGAACGCTCAGGTTGGATCAGACAACACTGGACTAGAGCACGTCATGGGGAGGCATGGTGACCCTTGGGTCGACGCGTCACGACCTTGGATTAAGAGACCCGAAAACGGCGAATTATTTGTGGAGTTTTGTAGTACTTGGCAAATGGTCATCGGAGGAACCCTTTTCCACACAAGAGTCATCATAAAACATCTTGGGTTTCCCATGATGATGTTACTCAAAACCAGATCGACCATTTGGCTATAAGTCGCCGATGGAGAAGATGTCCCCTCGATGTGTGAGTGAAACGTGGAGCTGACGTGGGGAGCGACCACCACTTGATGGCTGCTTGCTTGAGATTGTGTACAGCAGATATCCGACGACCACAAATTCTTCAAATGAAGCCCAAGCTTAATATGGATAAACGTAGAGATCCGCGAATACACCACTATGCTACGCGAAAAGTCGTCCACTTTAGGTGAATATGAAATGCGCACACTGGACGCTAATTGGAAGGCAACCAAAAACACTTTTCTAACTAGTGCTGAAGAATCTGTGGGATATGTGCAAAGCGGTGAGAAACTCTGGATGTCGCAAGACACATGGGACACGGTTGGCAATCGGAAAAAAGCCAAATTGGCAATCATCTCTCAACCCGATGTAGACCAACGAACGCCCGACCAGAGGAAGAACTACCGCGATGCTCATATACAGCTTAAAAAGGCTCTTAGACGCGGCAAGAGAAAAGCCATTGAAGATCTGGCAAACAAGGCAGAATCTGCGGCTTACCTTGGGGATATGGGTTCACTATTCAAAATCATGAAACAGTTGACGAACAGGAATTTCACCGCCAACCACCTGGTGAAAGATGCCAACGGAACTCTCCATAATATGAGTGAACACCAGTTGCGGCGATGGAAGGAATACTTCTCTGATATTTTAAACATCTTGTCAGAGGAAGATATTCCAGAAACAGAACAACTACCATTTATCCAACCGCAGACCCCCAGATAAGGAAGAGATAGTTTCCGCCATTCGGTCAATGACGGGAAGGAAAGCTGCAGACGGACTACCAACCGAACTCTTCAAAGCGGACCCGGAAATAACAGCCGATATACTCCTCCCACTCTTTACTGAGGTGTGGAATGAAGGAAGATATCCGACTAAATGGAAGGAGGGTGTCATTGTGAAAATTCCGAAGAAGGGCGACTTTCGGGATTATGGCAATTGGTGTGCTATATGTCTACTAACTGCCGTATCAAAAATTATGGCTAAGGTAATTCTCAATAGGATTAGTGATGTCGTCGAGAGCACTCTCGAAGCTTATGAGGCTGGATTCCGTAAAGGGTCGTCTTGTACTGACCACACAATTACCCTACGGATAATATTACAGCAGTCAGCCGAAATTGGTTCGCCACTACATCTCGTTTTTGTGAACTTCGAGAGGGCTTTCAACAGAGTTAAGCGAGATTACATATGGAATGCTGTGCGTAGCAGAGGTATTCCAGATAAGGTCATAGCTATGATTAAAGAATCCTACGAAGATGCAAGGTGTCGCGTCTTGCACAGAGGAGAGCTGTCCGAGAGCTTTCTTGTGCGAACGGGTGGCAGACAAGGCTGCATATTATCACCAGCCCTGTTTCTGGTGGTAATAAATGACATCTTGAAAGCTGCACTGGAAGGTGGGGAAGGTAAAGGTCTTCAATGGAGACTTTTTAACATCTTAAGTCATCTTGCTTATGCTGATGACGTGTGTTTGCTTGCACATACCCGTTCGGACTTAGAGTCAAATGTTCGCTCGTTGCATTCTAAATGTAAAGAGGCGGGACTGAAAATAAATGTGCGTAAAACCAAGTACATGTACATGGGCTGGATTTCAAGCACAACGATTGTTCTAAACGGACAGGATGTGGAAGAGGTGCAAGATTTTTGCTATCTCGGAAGCATTGTCAGCATGGACGGCGGAGCCGAAAAGGATGTTGAGGCTCGGCTAAATAAAGCTCGTCAGGCCTTCGGTAACCTTCCCCCTTTCTGGATGTTAAGAAAGATCTCCCTTCGCACGAAGCTGCGAGTTTTTGACGCATGCGTCAAATCCGTGTTGTTATATGGTTATACTACGTGGAAAGTAACCGTTCGACTTACCAAGAAACTACAGACCTTCGTAACCCAATGCCTCCGGCGCATTTTAGTAATATTCTGGCCAGAAGTGATCTGCAACGACGAACTTTGCAGTACAACTGGTCAGACTAAAATAGGTATTGAGATTCTACGGCGGAAGTGGCAGTGGATCGGTCATACTTTGAAGAAACCAGAGTGAAGCATCGCCAAACAGGCTCTGGATTATAATCCTCAAGGAAGACGTCGGGTTGGTGGACCATGTGACACTTGGAAACGAGCAGTTGAGCAGGAGGCCAGAAGAATAAACAAGTCCTGGCAACAGCTTAAGGCCGATGCTCAGGATCGTGCCTTGTGGAAGAGAGTTGTTTCTGTCCTATGCCCCTATAGGGGGTCTTAACAGGAATTTCATTTGACTCTTTCTCTCTAATCCCTCATAATCAATTACCAAATAACGGCATTTCACTAAATAATTTGCAAAAATAAGCATACTTTGATTGCGTTTATAGTTATGCTCCGCATTGTATTATCTGGGAGACGGTAGCCTAAATACGTTAGAAGTACTTGGATCCACTTCGCAATATCATATCAAGGTAATGAAATTGGACGAATCTACTTTAGAGAAGATATACTAAGCTCTGGCACAATACCTCCTAGGTCGCGATGCTTGAAGAACTGGACGATGCGACTCATAATTAAGTCTAATTTAATTATTTCTTTTCAATATTTTAAACTAAAAACGGGTTTTCTTATCTTTTCAATCCAACTGCCAATAAAATCGTTTTACTCTAATTTCATTCAAGTTCAATTAATATTGAATATCATTTTACTTTCAAATTGTTCAGCATGCAGTAAAATAGAGAAAACGAACCACCCCACACACAAACAAACACTATCCCGATTTGAAACGACCTGGAATCATCATTTTATTGCTGAAGGCTCTAAGAGTGCTTTTTCTCCGAAATTGAACATTACGATTAAATAAAACGACTCCTATCTGGAGATCTCTAATGATAATTTCGAAACGAATCAAATGAAAAAGCTAATGTTCGTCGTTGTCATTGTCTACAGAAGTATCTTCAAGTAAGGACAACGACGTAGAACTCAAAATCTCCGATCATAAAAGCGTGATCCGATGTAGAGCCTTACATCCAATTTCTCGCAATTTAGAAAACCATTTCTACTAAGGTTCTGACTTCATCCTCATATGCGCTCAACGTTCAACATCGTACATGCAGACTGAATTTGATGGTCAATCCCTCAGTCAATCTGCTCTATTGGCCCATTGACTTAATGTGAACTCTCTCGCTGTGAAGTTGCCATTTTCAAAGGCTGGTCTTTCCATTTCCTGATATCGAGAGATAAAAACCGTCTAGAGTAAAAAAAATGCCCACCACCTTTTCTATCTCCTTTTTGAGTCCTTGAACGAATTTCTTGCCTTGAGACAGTTTCTGAGAATAAAAAATAAGAAAATGTACACACACACAACAAGCCAAAGGAAGAAAGTTAACACTTCACTGAATAGAAATTGGGAAATTACCTTCTTATCCACGTTTTCTCTCTAGCTATACCTAATGTGTCCACTTGAACTCACTTCGGGATTATATGCCAGTGAAAAAAGGATCTACTGATTTCTATTCAATGTCCAGTCAAGGCACCTTCTCCTGTTTTTTCCCTTTTTTTCAAACTCATTCTGCTTTTTAAGGTGGATAAAATCGTTTCAAGACTTTTGATATGATTTTATATCACAACCTTGTTTTCTATTGTCTCAATGTCCTTGCGTCGTCACACATGTATGATGTTAGGTTCTTTCGTGAACGCCTAAGCAACTTAAGGACATGATGTATTTATAGATATATATGTATGGTCGTCTCGGCGACTCTAATGATTAACTGGGGGACTGTAACGCCAATAGACACGCAAGAAATCAATTTAGGAAACCTAAGAAATGATAGAAGGACACTGTCTGGTCTGGGGAATATTGAAGGCATTGCGTGTCGCATTCGAAGGATACTATTTTTTCCTTTTTTTCGTTTAGATTAAGTGAATAAAACGACATTAGCAATCAGTCTGTAAAGGAAGAAATCGAGACAGTCAATCGGTCAAAGGGAAGGATACTTCGAAGGTGTAAACTTTTTTTCGTAGTTGTCTTATGAGGTGTAAAGTTGTTAAATTGAAGGGCTATTTTCGGACATTATTGACTTAGAAATCTTTATTTTTTTCTTGTGGCGGATCTTAATCCGTCACAGGAAAAAAGAAAAGAAGGAATTGTTCTTGATGAAATGAGTTATAGAATATTAGAAAACAATGTTTTAGTCCTTTAAGGTAGGGAAATTTTTATTACTTTTCTGGTTTTACTAGGAAAACGAGGCAACTTCTTCAAAGACAGTTTAAAAGATAACGAAAATGTGAATAAAAAATCAGTTATAAATGTTGTAGATTTGTAATAGTAGTAATTGGTTACGATAGAAAGTCTCGCAAACTTCTAGCACACTGTTTCACCTCAAAATTGTTTCTAAACCTGATTCGGTATTAATTGAACTGCTGATTTGCTGTTGAGTCAACTCAGATACAACACCAATAATTATTCTCGAACGTTTACACACTTCTAGATGAGTATATTGCGGATGGCTTACCGTTTGTAACGCTAAGAAATAATGTTCGCAAAGAGTCGCCAATGGTACAGAACTATTTGTTATCGCACAAAAACCTCGATTCCGAGTAACCGTCTGTCTGTTCGTCTATCCGTCCGTCTACAACATAAGTCTCGAATGCTTCGATCTAAAGTGCTGAAATCTATCGTATGTCATTTTTAGCAAAAAAGTAACTTTAAGCTCGTGAACAGGCTACATTTTCTCACTCCTTCTACCCCGTAACACTCAAATGCACAATTTTCATAAATGCAGTTATTCGGTTTTTATCGCAATTAGCAAAGCTAAAAGAATGAATTTTTACCAGAAATCATTTTATTAAAATTGATTGGGATGTTTATAAGCAGTTCCAAATCCTTCCACCTTTTCTGCTACCTCCCATACAAATTCCATAAATTCAA
Source organism: Chorisops tibialis (assembly GCA_963669355.1). Lineage (NCBI taxonomy): Eukaryota > Metazoa > Arthropoda > Insecta > Diptera > Stratiomyidae > Chorisops > Chorisops tibialis. The sequence continues at coordinate 159,234,454 of OY770263.1, read as the reverse complement.
ACAAAAATTGTTCAATTTCCTCAAAAATAATGAAAGCTAAACTAAATTCGGAATGAAATATTTTGCAAGCACCCCCGGTGTCATATATAAAAATAACAAGCCTCCTCCCTCTGTATCTATCATCTCACATACAAAAGTCTATATTCCCTCTCCGAAGAATTTGAGATGATATATACATTTTTCAAAATTGTATGTTTGTATGGGTGAGTAGAGTTAGAGAATCAGATCAATATTTCTTGACGGTACTGGTATTCATATCATTATAATTTGACGTAATTTTCAAGTCGATAGCGTTAATAGTGTCGGATTAAAAGCAATTTGAGGAAATTTTTTTGAAATTTGTTGGGGGGGGGGGGGGTAAATGGAGTTGGGGATGTAGCCCGTTCACTAGCTCCAATTTTTTTTTTTGCAAAATTTTACTTAAAACAAACAGATTTCAGCTCGATGACTCAAAGCGCTCGTAGATGGATGGACAAAGCGACATCAAATACGAATGTACCTTTGTGCGAGCATTATTTCTTAGCATTACAAACGTTAAGGCAAACACAATATACTGCCAGATTTTATCTAGAGTAGAGGAATTCGTGTACGTTGGACCTATTGTACCTTGATTCTATTGCTGTTTTGACGTATTTAACAACTTGTAATTTTAGTAAATTTTCAATATATGTCAACCTTTTGAAGTAGCCCATACTTCGCACACGGAGAAGAAATAGTTATTTGTCATCTTTTAAATCCTCGTATTATGAAATAGATTGATCGCTACTGTGTGTTAAAATAGAATACTTTACGGTGTTAAATAACATTCTTGTAACTTTGTCCTGTTAATTACTTGTATTAAGTCAAGAATTGAAAAATCAAGAGTAGTGAAAAGTACCAGGAATCCATGCATTTGCTAAAGGCTTATAGCCGAAGATCCAGTTTGGGCTATAGCGCCATTGGAAAAGAATTCTTTACCATTATTTCAGCTCAATTCCAGAAAATCCATTTTAATTTTTACATAATTCGTCGAATCTAATTTTGTAATGAATAATTGGCATTGTTAAGTTATTTGTATTTAAAATATTTCGATATTAATAAGGATTAAGAAGTCTGAAATTGCCCTGCATCATTACCCAAAAATTAATTTCCAAAATCCGCTTTAGCTATTTTTTTAAAAATTAAATTTTCAGCATGTTTAGCTTTCTTCCATTCGAAAAGCTTAACGTCCGCTCCGTTCCACGTTCGCTAATGCGGGTAAATAGCTCCTACGGCAATAAAATAAACTTTTCCGCTGACAAATCTCTTAGCTGTAGCTTACCGTTCGAAGTTATCACTGATGGTGGCAGAAGGAGCGAGTAAAAATATGCGTACTATGCTCGAAAAGAATCCCACTAATAAAAATAAAATAAAATCATTTAACGACTCGTAAGAGTCGCCGTCATCGTCCTGCCCCCAAAAAGTAACACACCGTCCTTGTCGTCATCGGAGTTGGCCATCGTCATAAGAAACTGCTCGAAATTTTTCAGGTTTACGACAATCTAGTGAACGTTAAAACCGAATAAATGACTTTTTAGACTCTCCCGACGGCTATGACGGTGTGCCCAAGTCCTTGGAATACGATAGAAAAAAACATCATCATTGCTGACTATAAAGCCACATTCTCTCCTAACGTCCCGGAGTGAAAAGATACTGCACTGAATGTAGTGAACAGAAAAAAGTGCTGCCTCAAAAATGTAGATGGCACTGCTGGAAAACGTTCACTATAAGGATTTTATGGCCGATGAACAGCAGCCATGGACTTACTCTTTTTGATTTAGGCTTATTCTCAGTTTCAGATGACGCCTGGGACAATATACTTTAATTTAAGAAACGTGTGAAAGGACGTTCTTTATAAAATCAGATTATTATGGTTACTGTCAGAGTTATTTAATGGGAAAATGTTTAGAATCTATAATATAATATAAATATAATTGTAGTGTCTGTCTGTTATTTGTTTATAAATGGCTATAAATAAGTTTTTTGCTTTATTTTAGCAATAACTAAGCAGAAACAAACGTTTTTAAAAATTTCTCTGTATGTCTGTCTGTCTTTCCGGTTTTCACGCAAAAACGGCTAAGCTGATTGTAATGAAACTTTCACAATTTATTGGATGTGCACCGAGATGTAATCTGCGTGTGGTCTTATTTCAATACCCTCACGCCTTCCACCACCTCCCATACAAAATGACTCATTTTCAAAAATATATACTAATCAAATTTTCTTCAAAACCATTGGAGCAAATCATTTGAAATTTAGAACATACTATTTTTATCAGGAACATGATTTATGGTATACAAATTATTTGAATCCCCCTACTCCTTCCACTCCCTCCCATACAAACTGCACTTTTTCATGAAATACTATACACCATTTTTCTCAGTACGTGTAACTTTCATCGAGCTTAAATGTTGTACTTAATCCTTAATTTGCATTATTATGAATATTGGGAAAAAATTAATTAAACTTCACTCCTTCTACCCCCTCCCATACAATGTGACACAATTCCACGACTTTACTTAAATTCGATTTTCTTGAAAACTGTAAATGTTACTGATCTGAAATTTAAAATATGTCAATTGTAAATTAATTATAGTTGCTTCTCAAAAAGTCACTTAAAACCCCATACTCCTTCCACCACCTCCCATACAAACTTCACTTTTTCATGAAATATTCTCAACTACTTTTCTCAGTACATATAACTTTCATTGAGCTCAAATTTCGTAGTCTATCCTAAATTAGCATTATCAATATCGGGAAAAAATTAACCGAGTAGCTTTTTTTTTTCAGCTTCACTCCTTCTACCCCTTCCCATACAATGTGACACAATTCCACGTCTTTACAAAAATTCGATTTTCTTAAAAAGCGTGAATGATACAGACCTGAAATTTAAAATATATCAATTGTTCGATGATTATAGTTGTTTCTCGAAATATCACCAAAAAAAACCCCTTTCCTTCTACCACCTCCCATACAAATTGCACAATTTCATTAAATTCAATGCACTAAGTTTCTCAATACCTACTCAATTTTCGAAGCTTAAATTTGGTACAAAACATTTTTACAGCTACTCTAGCATGATGTGAAACAAATTAGTTCAGTGCAGCCACTTCCCATACAAAATTTTATAATATCACAAAAATTTCGATTTCATCTATGGTATCGTATGATTGGACTCTATTAAATTTATTTATTTATCGAAACACAATTTGTACAAGTCGATTGGATGATCAGAATCTTATTTCGCCAGAACTTCAGTTGCCATATGGAAATTAAGGTCAAGTTCGTGAACGGGCCAAATCGCTCCACCCCTTCTACCCTCTACCACTTCCCCTACAAGATTTCTTAAAATCGAAAAAATTTTCTGTCATCTAGATTATCGTAATATTGAGCTTTACGATTAATCGTAGTTCTGTTATGTTGTCATATTTTGTTAGTCATTTGTGCCTGTTACAAAAATTGCACATTGGTACGAATGTTTACGACAATCTAAAAAAATTATGAGCTATTATTTCTGAATTTTGTCAAAGGCACAATTTGGAGTTTATGTAAGGCTATAAACTATGAATAACAGCTAAAAATTTTATATATCTATGACACTATTTTTTAAACAAGAGCAGTTTTTAAAACCTGCTGGCCTCAAGTCAGCCCAATACTTATATTTTAAGGGTGTCGCATCTTTTACATAGACGAAAAATATATTTTACTTAAAATCGGGGCAGCGTAATTTACAAGTAGCTCAGGAGCTGGGTGTGAGTCATGGGCTAAGAAAAATCCATTCTACAATAGATCGTCGTAAAAAAAGGAACGGGAAAATGGAACTATTTTCAGCAGTAAATCTGCCTAACAGGAATGTCTGCTACATAAAAATTAGCGGGAAAACTTTGGAAATCATGAAAAATGCGAAAAATCAGAAAAATGTGGAAGGATTACCTTTTTATCCGGAAAAAAGAGATCTTCAGATGAGTCCAGACGATGCCTTATTTTCGTGCGCACGCCTTTTACAATAATAGCGCACAAGCAAACCGTCCTCAAAAGCGCAGAAACAATAGCGTAGAGGCAAATCGTTCGAAATAGCGCACAAGCTAAGATGCCCGACTGATATGTGGATCTTTGCTTCTGTGCTTGTACTCTCTACACAATGGCACTACAAATCGGGCATTGTCCGCCTGGCCTCTAGGTTCCCTAAATTTTTTTTTTTTTTTCATTATTTATTGTAATTTGCTAGCCTTTCGCACAACCCCTTATCTAGCAGTTACTCATTTTCGTAGATTGATGTAACCAAGGCATATCCAAGCAGGTGATGTGCAGGAATTATATTACGTTGAACGGGATTTGAACTCACGACCTTCGCATTGTAAGACAAACACGCTACCCACTAGACTACACCCTAGCGATTGTACTATTACAGAATTTTAATGCTATTTTTGCAATCATTTAATCCTTGCTGAGCTGTATATCGAGAGTTGACAAGCAGAAGTGTTTAAGTAAAATTGTTGATACATTTTTTCCGTGAAATCAGTCTACTGCTTTCTTTAGAATGTTGGAAAGTACTAAAAGCTCATATATTCGGGCTTCAATGTGAAAGATATGGACATATAATTTCTTCTCCTATGTTTCAGAAATCTTTTTTCCATTTATATTTCTTGAATAATCTATATTGCTTACCTGTGTAAGATTATGGTCAGTAAAGAACTGAATGCTTTTAGTTTTCGACCATTTAGTGGTATATAAATGCGAATAAAAACTTCCTTGGCCTTGTCCGTCTTCTCTATATTCTTGAGCTTCTTCTTCAAAGCTTAAGAATTGATTTGTACATTTGCATTAAATATGATTTTCAAATCGTCCTCGAAAAATTGAATCATAACATTTTTTACATGCTTCACTTTCACAGATCCCTCGAAATGTTGAAAAATATATTCTAATTTTTTCAATTATTATTATAACTTTTAAGTATGTCTTTTTTTTTGTCCATGTTTTCGTTTAGAGTACTTCTTCTTATAGTATAATGGAGTAGGAACGGCACGAGGAGCATCATGGAAAGACTCTTGAATGTCGTAATGAGTCTTGTTCAGAGAAGGAAAATGGAACTAGAAATTTTCCAGGTTTTTCCAGGAAATATTAAAGAGCTTGAAGTACTGATAGTTGCAAGATTCCACAGTTCCATTTTATTTACCCTTCATTTTAATTGATTTTTTTCTTTTTTCGCTGCACCCTCAAGGATAGTGTGCTCTTCTGGGTCGTATTTTCCCTACCCCCAAGCTTCTGCCCGCTGAAAAATTGTACTGCTCGGACCTGGATGAGCCCCATTAATTCTTCTAACGTCTTGGAAGTCGCAGCAATGTGGTCCTATCTCGCTACAGTCTTAAAGGCAGTCTTAAACTAACGCATTGAACGTGTAAAATGTGAAAAAGGTGCAATGCACATATACATCACCTTTGAAAGCATTATCAGCAAAAATGGCTTTGGTGATTTGATGATGATTTGGAATATAAATTAAGCGCCTTAGGACTTCGGTATCCGTTGCAATTTCTGAATGCGAACAGTGATCTCTAGACATATAAAGCTGCGAAGATCTCATATTTTGTTCGTCCCATCACGATTCCTAGGCACTTCTTCCTGACTTTGGATAAAAACCATCTTCGCTCGTGATGCAACATATTATACCACCAGGATACCGCTAACCAAATACTTTACACCACCCTTTAAATTAGCGTAGAACAGGGACAATACGAACGAGTTTGGTATAGCATCTACCCAATGATTTTTGTTAATATTGTTCGATAAGTTACTTAAGGTTAATTGTTATGATAGCCATATTGAATCTATGTCGTTGCGGTGTGAAACAGCTCATGTCGGTAAAGCATAAGACCCTTCTTTGAACACCAAGGCTTAATTAGTTAATATTACATATAATATGAAACAAATGCGCATCTTCAACGCTTAAGGAAAAACGATTTCTTAGAACTTCGATCTTTGCAGAATTGAGTAAAATATGACGTTGTGGGTACTAGAATAACTACATTTCTTCGAAGCTCAGTGTAATAGCCTCCTTGTGAAGGCGAAAGCAGTAAATATTCAGTACAGAGATGATTTTCTCTCTACACCTTCGTTTCTAAGAATCGTTCCAATTAAATTTATTTATTAACTAGCAAACGCCAACGACGTGTAAAAATAGCAATAATAAGCAATTTTTGAGAGTGTAGTTAGTAATACATTGTGGGATATATAATCTGCTTACTTTAAAGGCTCTTTGAACACAATGTTTTGTATTTTGTTGGAATCAGAACCATAAATTATTAAGAATGAAACTATGATACGCGCATTTGAATGGGACAGGCTCGTGATCAAATCAATCCAGTGATTTGAGCTCATATACGTATTGAAGAGCATTAAGGACATTAAAACAAAACATTAAAAAAAAAACCAAATAAAATAACATTAAGCTTAAAAACATGACAGGACTACGATTATGCGTAAAGCTCAATCATACGATACTATAGATGAAATCGAAATTTTTGTGGTGATAAGAAATTTTGTATGGGGAGTGGTAGAAGGGGTGACAGCACTGAAGTAATCTGTTTCAGATCATGCTAGAGTAGCTATAAAAATGTTTTGTACCAAATTTAATATTCAAACATAACAGGGCTACGATTGCGCGTAAAGCGCAATCTTACGATACTCTAGATGAAATACATAGAATTTTTTGTGATCCCTAGAAATTTTGTATGAGGAGTGTTAGAAGGGATTATAGCATTGAACTAATTTTTTCTCCATCATGCAAAAGTAGCTATAAAAATGTTTTATACAAAAATGCTTACTCCAAAAATTGAATGGGAACTGAGAAAATTAGAGAGTTAATTTTAATGAAAATTTGCTGTTTGTATGGGAGGTGGTAGAAACAGTAGAGGGATCTTAGTAATTTTTTCAGACATAACTAGCAATATTACAAAATTGACATCCCTTAAATTTCAGACTAGTGCCATTCATAATTTTCAAGAAAATAGATTTTTTGTGAAGTTGTAAAACTGTGTCATATTGTATGGGAGGGGGTAGAAGCAGTGAAGGTAATCAAATAGTTTTTTCTGATCTTAGTGATAATACTAATTAAGTATTTATTACAAAATATGAGCTCGATAAATGTTATATGTTCTGAGAAAATCGGCTTAGAGCATTTCATGAAAAAGTGTAGTTTGTATGGGAGGGAGTGGAAGGAAAGGGAGGACGCAAATAATTTTTTTGCTGTAGATTGGAATTATTATGAAAGTAATATATCCCAAAATTCAGACTAATAGCTCTTATATTTTTCGAGTAAATCCATTTATTGTCAAATTGCGAAATTGTGTCATTTTGTATGGGAGGGGGTAGAAGGGGTGAAGCTAATCGTCTAATTTTCTTTGGCCTTACTAAAAATTTTAAATAAATATTTACTGCAAAATTTCAGCCCGTTAAATTTTATAAGCACTGAGTAATTTGGCTTAGAGTAATTCATGAAAAAGTGCATTTTGTATGGGAGGTGGTAGAAAGAGGGAGAGGACATGCGTAATTTTAATACTATAGATTGAAATTATCATGGAAGTAATATATCCCAGACTAATAGCTTTTATACGTTTCGAGTACATGCATTTATTGTGAAATTGCGAAATCGTGTCATTTTGTATGGGAGGGGGTAGAAGGGGTGAAGCTAATCGTCCAATTGTTTTTTGACTTACTAACAATTTTGAATAAACATTTGGTGCACAATTTCAGCCCGCTAAATTTTATAAGCACTGAGTAATTTGGCTTAGAGTAATTCATGAAAAAGTGTATTTTGTATGGGAGGTGGTAGAAGGAGGGGGAGGACACGCATCATTTTTAAACAGTAGATAGATATTATAAAAGAAGTAACATATTCCAAATTTCAGGCCAATAGCTTTTATTTTTTTCGAGCAAATCCGTTTATTGTGAAATTGCGCAATTGTGTCATTTTGTATGGGAGGGGGTAGAAGGGGTGGAGCGATTTGGCCCGTTCACGAACTTGACCTTACTTTTTTGTTAAAAACGACGTGTACAAAATTTGAACTTTCTAGCTCAACGCGTTCTCAAGCTAGAGAGGACACGGACGGACGGACGGACGGACGGACGGACGGACAGACGGACATCCGGTTTTGAGATTTTTTAGTGATTATATGAACTTCTGTATCATTCATTTTTTTCTCCGAGCCTTATTTCTTGGCGTTACAAACTTTGTGGCAAACTTATAATACTCTCAGATTTCATCTAGAGTATAAAAATTGAGTAGGTACTGAGAAACTTAGTGAATTTAATGAAATTGTAGAATTTGTATGGGAGGTGGAAGAAGGAATGGAGCTATAATTATCATGCAATTGATATACTTTAAATTTCAGATCTATATCATTCACATTTTTCAAGAAAATCGAATTGTTTTATAGTCGTGGAGTTGTGTCTCATTGTATGGGAGGGGGTAGAAGGCGTGAAGCTATTCGGTTATTTTTTTTCCCAATATTAGTAATAATGCTAATTAAGGAATAAGTACAAACTTTTAGCTCGATGAAATTGATATGTACTGAGAAAATTGGTTTAGAGTATTTCATGAAAAGTGCGGTTTGTATGGGGGATGGTGGAAGGAGACGGAGGTTTTTAGTGATTTTTTGAGAAACAACTATAATCATCATGCAATTGATATATTTTAAATTTCAGATCAGTGACATTCACACTTTTCAAGAAAATCGAATTCTTGTAAAGTCGTGGAGCTGTTTCACATTGTATGGGAGGGGGTAGAAGGGGTGAAGCTAATCGGTTAATTTTGTTCCGATATTAATAATAATGCCAATTAAGGATTTAATACAACATTTTAGCTCGATGAAAGTTCATGTACTGAGAAAATTGGTGTAAGGTGTTTCATGATAAAGTGTAGTTTGTATGGGAGGTGGTGGAAGGAGTTGTGGAGCTCAAATAATTTGTATGCCAAAAGACTGCATTTGTAATAGAAATAATATATATTTTTTAAAAATGAGTCACTTTGTATGGGAGGGGGTAGAAGACGTGAGGGGAGTGAAATAAAACCAAAACAGATTGCATCTCGGAGGATACCTAACAAACTGTGCAAGTTTCATTACAATCGGTTCAGCCGTTTGTGAGTGAAAAGCGGCCGGACAGACAGACAGACACACAGACAAAAATTTCAAAAACGTGTTTTCATGCTTAGTTATTGTTAAAATAAAGCAAAAAACTAACTTATAGCTATTTATAAGCAAGTAACAGACAGACACTGCAATTATATTAATATGTATAGATTTCCAATTCATTTCTGCAACTGGCTTTTTATTATTCGATTCCTGTTGATTACTCTGGCGAATCCTTGAAAGTTGAATCCTTAAAGTGCATTTCGATTATGTATATATAATACAATATGGTATTCAAAGTGTGTTTGGTTATAATTTGAAAAAAAAAAAAAATTATCGATCATTTCCATTTTATTGACGCTCGCCATTTTTCTAGTTTATTGAAGCAAAAGTCGAAAGTAGGGCAATCATTTTTAACAACGAAGAATCAATGATGCATTTTTTTCATCCTTATCCTCATCCTATGTAATATATTTTAGATGAAACTTTTTTTCGCACATAGTTAAACAATAACATTTTACGGACATCCTTACAAAAGAACAATATCAGAGAGCTATGAAGTTTCATGAAACGACATTCTCTGTCTCCATTTTTTTAATAGCTCACCGACATGCAATTTAATTCAATCAGCGCCACTTAATGGCACGATATCGTCCTGAAAAAATAATAAAAAAGGGAAAGAGTGCAAACAGGGCGTGGATCCTTTTCTCATTAATACCTACCATTTGACGGTTATCGTTTTCGTTAGGGCAATGTGTTTTATGTTTTTAATGATGCTACTTTTATTTTGAAATACACGCACACTCACGTAAAAGATTTTATGAAAAGCTGGTATGGAGCTGTTTGAGTGCGAAGGATATTTAAATCAGTACATGATTAAAAAGTTGTTTTTAAAATTTGTCATTTTCATGGGAATTGATGTAGGGAAAGGAATTAGTTTTTAGACAGGAAATTTTAATTAGAAACACGAATGAAGAGTTGATTTAAGACTGAATGTTTTCACCCATATTGTAAGAACCACCAAAATCTTTTTAAAAATCATCGTTTTGGTGGAAAGAGTTGCAGAGATTTAGGAATGCATTAAATAAAAGCTCTGACTACAAATTAAATTTAGGGAATTTTGGCACCGTTTGATTTTAAATTAAATAAAGCAATGCTAGCCGAAAACAATATTGGAAAATGTCAAAGGATCTTTCAATTGACACACTAATCACTGATCAGAGTCACCGGTGAACTGCTGTTTTTTTCTTAGTAGGAATCTGTACCTCGCGCTCACTTCAATTCATTTAAATTATCAATCCATGTTAAAATAATCGAGCGTAGCGAGCAGAATATGACTGTTAAACGCAGTATTAGCAACAATCTAGCCAAGAGCATTCATATTTCAAGAGGCAGCGCAAGCTATCAAACCGCTTAAGGCGTCATAGTCCGAGACATACTTGATATATGTATGTAGATACATGAAATTATTTAATTGAATTTGCCGACTGTTAACACATTTGCTATAAGAAAGCTTCATATTGACGAGGGCTGCAATTTCAGTATGGGAAAGTAGGCAACGATTGAATAGTAAACTTTGCGATAGATTAGGAAACATGTTATTAACAACTGACAATCGGTTTATTCTATGAATGTACGGATTCGCTCTCGCACTGCAATCGACGATCAATCCCAACTGCTTGCTTATAATATTTCCAGCGTACAGGGTTACGTATTAGTCTACAATGCGATGGTCAGGAGTTCAAATCCCGATCGACGTTCGATATAATTTATTGGAATTAGTGTATCGACACTGCATACTTTGATATACCTTGATGACCTCAATCTACAAAAATGATAAATTCTTAAACTCTTCCACAATAAAAAATAAAAAAAAATAAGGAACCTAAAGTTCAGGAGGTTAAGGCCTGATTTGGGCTGCAGTGCCATTGTAGAAGAAGATTGATCCTCAGGGAACGCCGCAATGAACTGAGAGGCAATTGGAAACGATTACTAAGCATGCACAGAATAGAACCCACTGCTGCATCGGAAAACGAAAATCTGCTTTGTAACCATTTCAGTAGTATTTCGTGATTAACTGTGTCAAAAAGTGAAGTCGAATGAGAGCCACCACTTCAACTGCGTCCAACGCGCATCCAATGTCAATTTTAACTTTTAAGATTGCAACTCACAACTATGATTGGCACGAAATCCGAATTGTCACTTAGACATTGGATTGTTGAATCTCAAATGCTTAATAACTTGAAAGTAAATCACCTTTCCAGAGCCTCAGAGAGACAAAGGATGGTGATAGTTAGAAGATCAAAAGGCTAACTAAGGATATCTCCCCTAAGAAAGTTTTAAGGCTAAGACTGTTGCTTTTAGACATTCGTCTGTTAAATATGACGTTGTTAGGCCATTATTGACAATTTATTGTAATATAAGGATTCCTGCTCGCAGATATGTGATTCAACCTCAGGGCTTTCAATTGATTATTGAAATAATAACCTGACCATTTACGTCAGCACAAGAATATTTACTGTCCCATTGCAAATAGGCACAAGCAGTGGCTAACTTTTGAGATGTAAGAAACTATAGTCCATAAAAGTGTAAGTGTTGAAGAACTCTCGATGAATTTTAATGGTCATGAAACATAACACGAGTTTTGGTAAATGAAAATCGAGATCTAAAGACTCATGACTAGGGTTCTCAAATTTCCATTGGGCTTCAGTAGTACCTCAATTTGTTACCGATCGACTTCTTTTGTGCTAAAACCTTAAAATTTAAAACTTATATACATAAATAAATTAAATTTATTCTTTAGTAGCGATCGCTCACGACTTCGTCTGCTTAAAATCGTAATAATAAGCAATTTCCCAAAATGTAATATAATACATTATTTGACATGCTTAGTTTAATGCCTCTTTGAATATAATGTTTTGTAATTTGTTGGAATCAGATGTAAAAATAATTAAGATTGAAACCATGATATTTGAATGGGACAGGCCCGTGCTCACAGGGTTTTCAAGTTTCAACTCTCAACCGCGATTCCTACCATCAATGGTGCAATGCATGAACTTTTGCTTTTCCTAAGACTTAAGAGGATTGGTATTTTTAGATCATAACCATAAGTATTGCAGAGCGTTGAGGAAATGGAATACAAATTTTTTAGCTTGTGTTAATTCCAAAAAAAGCATAAAAAAATAACATCAAGTTAAAAACATAAGACGATTACGATAACACGTTAAGTAATCATACGATACTCTAATTGAAATAGAAAGTTATCAATCTCAACAAATTTTGTATGAGGAGTGGTAGAAGGAGTGAGAGAATTGAACTACAATTTGTTTCACTTCATGGTAAAATAGCCTATTTGTGTCAAATCTTAGCATCAAAAATTGAATATATACTGAGAAAATTAGTGTATTGGATGAAATGATATTGTACACGGGGGGTGGTAGAAGAAGTGGGGTCCTTAGTGATTTTCTTCCCAAATAATTATAATCATCATGCAAATGTTGTATTTTACATTGCAGTTTAGTAACATTAATACTTTTCTAGATAATGGAATTTTTGAAAAGTTGGGAAATTTATTTATTTAAAATTTTAGCTCCATAAATGTAATACGTACTGAGAAAATTGCTTTATAATATTTCATGAAAAAGTTGAGTTTTTATAGGAGGTAGTGGAAGGAGTGGAGGATTCGAATAATATATATATTATAAATTATATTCTCTCCCTGTGGGATGGGGGCAGTAGAATCAATTTAAATCTTGGGCTTGAGTGAGGTCAGGTGGCCAGGATCAGGAAAAGAACGAACCCCTAGCGGAAACACTATTCTGTACGTTGGCCCTGAGAGTGAAGCCAAAAATGGCGTGGCGTTCGTTACACCGAGAGCGAGAAACAGTCTCTTCAGCTGGGAACCAATCCCGGATAGGATTATCGTCATCAGGTTCAGGACCAGTGTCAGAAACGTCACAATTCTACTGTGCTACGCACCAACTAATACCGCAACAGCCGGTGACAAAGAGAAGTTTTATATCCAACTAAGTGCCACCTTCGAACGTGTATCAAGAGGTGATATTATTATCATCTCAGGAGATATGAACGCCCAAGTTGGATCTAACAAAACTGGACTAGAACACGTCATGGAAAGGTATTCTGACCCTTGGGTCGACGCGTCACGACCTTGGATTAAGAGGCCCGAAAACGGCGAATTATTTGTGTAGTATTATAGTACTCGGCAAATGGTCATCGGAGGAACCTTTTTTCCACACAACATCATAAAACATCTTGGGTTTCCCTTGATGGTGTTACTCAGAACCAAATCGACCATTTCACTATAAGTCGCCAATGGAGAAGATGTCTACTCGATGTGCGAGTGAAACGTGGAGCTGCCGTGGGAAGCGATCACCACTTGATGGTTGCCTGCTTGAGATTGAACTGCAGCCATCCGACGACCACAAAATTCTTCAAATGAAGCACAAGCTTAATGTGGATAAACTCAGAGACATCAACAAAAAACGCGAGTACACCACCATTCTGCGCGAAAAGTCATCCATATTGGGCGACTATGAAATACACACACTGGACGCCAATTGGGAGGCAAACAGAAAAACTTTTCTAACTAGTGCTGAAGAATCTGTGGGATATGTGCAAAGCGGTGAAAAACTCTGGTTGTCATAGGACATATGGGACAAGGTTAGCAATCGGAAAAAAAGCCAAATTGGCAATCATCTCTCAACCCGATGTCAACCAACGAACGCCCGACCTGAGGCAAAACTACCGCGATGCTCATATTTACCTTAAAAAGGCTGTTAGACGCGACAAGAGAAAGGCCATTGAAGATCTGGCCAACACGGTAGAATCTACGGCTTGGGTTTACTATTCAAAATCATGAAACAGTTAATGAACAGGAATTTCACCATCAACCACTGGTGGGAGATGTCAACGGAACTCTCCTGCGTGAACATTTAAGGAATACTTCTCTGATATTTTAAACATCTTGTCAGAGGAAGATATTCCAGAAACAGAAGAACTACCAAACATACAACCACAACAATCTTCTATTAGGGACGATCCTCCAGATAAGGAAGAGATAGTTTCCGTCATTTGGTCAATGACGGGAAGGAAAGCTCCAGATATAGGCGGATTACCAACCGAACTCCGCAAATCGAAACCGGAAATAACAGCCGATATACTCCTACCACTCTTTACTGGGATATGGAATGAAGGAAGATTTCCGACTGAATAGATGGAGGGCGTCATTGTGAAAATTCCGAAGAAGGGCAACCTTCGGGATTGTGCCACTTGGCGTGGTATATGTCTAGTTACTGACGTATCAAAAATCATGGCTAAGGTAATTCTCAATAGGAGTAGTGATGTTGTGGAGAGCACTCTCGAAGTTTATCGGGCTGGATTCCGTAATAGGTTGTCTTGTACTGACCACACAAATACCCTGCGGATTATATTGGAGCAATCAGCCGAAATGAGTTCGCCACTACATCTCATGTTTGTGGACTTTGAGAAGGCTTTCGACAGCGTCAAGCGAGATTATATAGGGAATGCTTTGCGTAGGAAAGGTATTCCAGATAAGATCATAGCTATGATTAAAGAATCTTATGAAGATGCAACGTGTCGCATCTTACATAGAGGAGACAAGGCTGCATATTATCACCAGTCCTTTCTGGTGGTAAGAAATAACATCTTGAAAGCTGCACTGGGAGGTAGGGAAGATAAAGGTCTTCAATGGAGATTATCTAACATCTTAAGTCACCTTGATTATGCTGATGACGTTTGTTTGCTTGTATATAACCATTCGGACTTAGAGTCAAATGTTCGCTCGTTGCATTGCAAATGCAAAGAGGTGGGACTGAAAATAAATGTGCGTAAAACCAAGTACATCCACATGTGTTCGAACGCAAGTACACCGATTGTTCTTAACGGACAAGATGTTGAAGAGGTGCGAGATTTTTGTTATCCCGGAAGCATTATTAGCATTTACGGCGGAGCCGAAAGAGTTATTGAGGCTCGTCTAAATAATGCACGTCTGGCCTTTGGAATCCTTTCCCCTTTCTGGAGGTTAAGAGAGATCTCCCTTCGCACGAAGCTGCGAGTTTTTGATGCATGCGTCAAATCTGTGTTGTTATATTGTTGCACCACGTGGAATGTAACCATTCGACTTACCAAGAAACTATACAGACTTTCGTGAACCAAAGCCTCCAACGCATTTTAGGAATATTCTAGCCAGAAGTAATCTCCAACGATGAACTTTGGACTAAAATAGGTATTGAGATTCAAAGGCAGAACTAGAAGTGGATCGGCCATACTTTGAGGAATCCAGAGCGAAACATTGCCAAACAGGCTCTGGATTATAATTTTTTTTTTTTTACAGAATGACCTGTGTTATAGGCAATTTCGGCCTTTATGTGAATGCACAAACACAGTCATGGAGGGTAGGAAGGGGATTGGGAAGGTTGGGGAAGGGGAGTAAGAACGACCGTAGCGAGTGGAGAAGCTGGTATATTGCTCAGTTGCACTGGCTGCTTACAGACAAATCTGACAAATATTTGCAAATATTATGGGGGACTGAATGATAGAAAGCGAACAGAAACCATCTACTGAGTATCTAGGCCTTCTAGAAGTGGAACTGTTTCACTTTTACACCGTTTCCCCATTTTATTGCGAATAATTTTTTTTATCACCAGTAGCAACTGGAAAATTTGCGCTTAAAAAAATCCCGTCTGGAGTCGGAATCGAACCCACGACCTATTGACTGAGAAGCAAGCACGCTGCCCACTACGCCACGGAAGCCTCCTTTTCAAGGAAGACGTCGGGTTAGTCGACCACGTAGCACATGAAAGCGATTAGTTAAGCAGGAGGCCAGAGGAATAAACAAGTCCTGGCAACAGCTCAAGGCCGATGCTCAGGATCGTGCCTTGTGGAAGATAGTTGTTTCTGTCCTATGTCCCTATAGGGGTCTTAACAGGAATTGGATTGAAATCATATTTATGATAAAAAAAATTCTTAATTTAAAATCATTAGCTCCTATACTGCATATAAATACATATAATCCATGAAAAAATATTTAGTTCAACCAAAAATTCAAAAACGAATAAATAGACGATACTCTAGATGAAAGAGAAATTTTTTGATTTTAAGAAATTTTGTATTTTTGACGTTGCCATCAAAATGTTTGATACAAAATTAGGATTCAAAAATTTACTAGGTACTGAGAAAATTAATGTATTGGATTTAGTGAAATTGTGCAGTTCGTATGGGATGTGGTAGAAGGAGAGGCGAATTCTTAATAACTTTTTCAGAAATAACTAAAAATATCATGTTTTAACATGTTTTAATTTGCAGATCATCATACTTTTCAGGAAAATTTTTGTAAAGTTGTGACATTGTGTCAAATTGTATGGCTGGGGATAGAAGGAGTGAAACTAATCGTATAATTTTTGTTGGTCTTACTAATAATTCTGAATAAATATTTGGTGCACAATTTCAGCTCGATAAATTTTATTGGCACTGAATGAATTTGTTTAGAGCATTTCATGAAAGAGTGCAGTTTGTATGGGAGCTGGTGGAAGAAGAAAGAGGACAAATATAATACTTATAGATTATATAGTAGATTGAAATCATCATAAAAGTACTATATTCCAAATTTCAGATCAATAGCATTTATACTTTTCGAGCAAATTCGTTTATTGTCAAATTGTGAAAATTTGTATTTACTTTATTGTTCTAACAATAAAGTATTGTGATCGACACAAGAAAAAAAAAAAACTTTGCTACCCTGAAATTTTTTTTTTCGCGTTTTATGACTAAATTAGCCTAAATATGCAAAAATAAAAATCCGTCTGTCTGTACGCAGTACGCCGACGTGTACGCTCAGCGCACATTAACTCCCAAACCCTTCAAGATAGAAAGTTCATTTTTGGAGGGATTATAGGTAGTTGCGGATCTCAGGCGGATACCCATTTTAGGGAGTGTACGGGTTCAGGGGGAGGCAGGGGGAGCGCTTAAGCCGAAAAATACGAATTCAAATATCTCAACCATGGTTACAGCTAGGAAACTAAAAATCAACATACATATAGAGGAGTTTGTAAGACAACTTTTAAAAATAATTTATTTTTTTTATCCATTGGGGTGCGAGAAGGGGGGGCTAAGAACCAATTGTCGGCCGAATTTTTTTTCAAATGATTATATCTTCGAAACTACTCCCCATAAAAAATTGACATTTTGAGACCATTAAGATGGCATACGGATGTGCTAGAATCAGTTTAGATACAAGCTAAATATTGTAAGGGGAAGGGTCAGGGAGGGTGCAAAGAAAAAAACTTAAAAATTAAAATCTCGACAATCTCTTAAGCTATGTACTAAAATGTGTACTAAACTTTACTAGCAAAATATGAAAAAAATACAACATGTGGACATAATAGTAGTGGGGGGAAATGGGGAGCATTTCAAAAATGGCTCACTTTCCAAAACTACAAATCACCAAATCTCAAAATTGAGTACAGATATCAAATGAAAAATTTGTCAGATTGTAGAGCTATATAGTCTTTAATTTTGGTAAAAAATCTAAGCAGGCGGGTGTAAGGGGAGGGAGATGGAAAGCGAAAATGTTGAAAATTTTGAGTGATTTTTTTATGGCTCTCGTAAGAGATACAAAGTTTAAATTTTGCACATCGACATATCTATTTAGTTTACAGAGAAAAAAAATAATAATTTGTTCCAAAATTGTTATGCACCGAAGTGGAGGTCTAACGTGCACAAAGTGTTTCATGTGCAATGAAAAAAACACGTAAACTGAAAATTTTTGAATAAAATTTTTAGGTAGAAACTTGAAAATTTGCTAAATGCATTTAAAAAAATCTGTAAGAGTTTAAAATATTAACTGGTTGAATATCTTTAAAACTGCTACCCCTCCCATACAAAATTATTTTTTCGACCATTTTTAAGAAATCAATTATCACCTAACTATTAAATGCTATCAATTTGAAATTTTGCAAAAGAACTTACAAAAATAGTTGAAATAAAATTACGTTAAAAGTTTTGATATCGCACTTGCCCTTCTACCCCCTTCCACACAAAAGTATGATTTCGACCAATTTCATTAAATCAACTATTGACTAACAAATTAAAAGCTACAAACTTGAAATTTTTGATAAGCATCTTGCAAGAGAAACGAATTAAAACTACATCACAAATTTTACGATTCCTCTACCCCCTCCCATACAAATTTTTGGTTTCGTGAATTTAAAATACACCGAATCCAATGAAAATTCTATGCAACTTCGTCTATAAAACTGACATTCTTTTTTTTTTTTTAAGGAACCGAACACAACTTAGGGGGTCACCCTATAATGCTATGCACAGCTGTGTCGGTATAGGATTTGGGGAAAAAAAAATCAAGTTAAATCAGTTTAATTTAGGTGGAGAGAGACGAAAGTGATGGTGTACATTGCCTTTGAAGCACTGGATGTTGAACTCGTTGGGGAACACTTTGGATGGTAATGTGTTCCAAAGTCTTGATGTTCGGGAAATGAATGACTGCCTATATTTCACTGTACGAGAAGGCAAGGGTTTAACGGTGAACTCGTGAGAGCGTTCAGCTTGACGAGTATCTCGGGGAAAATTATAGAGTGGAGGGATGAGTGTGCTTAGTTCCGCACTGCATTTTCCATGGAAGTAGCGATAGTAAATGCTGAGTACTCCGACATTTCTGCGATGCTCGAGAGAATCGATAGAAGACGTGATGGTTTCGTCTCCTATCAGTCGGAACGCATGTTTTTGAATACGGTCGAGCAAGGCGAGGTGTGATTTGGGTGCCCCGGCCCATACATGCGAATTGTACTCTAAACGTGGTCTAATGTATGCCTTGTAGATGGTTGCGAGGTCGTTCGGCGTGAAATACTTTTTGCACTTTCGAAGAACACACTTTAGAAGCGTCGAGGGCAACATCAAAGATGTGTTGAGCCCAATTTAGGGGATCGTTAATTTTAACGCCAAGAAGTGTGAAGTTATCCGAGGTACAAAGTTGTGTGCCACCAAAGGTCATATTTTGAGATAATACAGGAACATCACGTTTGAGGGATAGATGACAGGCCTGTGTTTTAGATGCGTTGAACTCTACTCTATTTTTCCTGCCCCATTCCAGGATTAAGTTGAGGTCCGAGTTCAGCGAACGGAATAACTCCATGCGATTGGAAGCAATAGAATACTTGTGTGATTCCGCAGCGGAGTTAAATTCATAGGTGTTATCTAAAGTACTGTCATCCGCAAAACTATGGATTGGATTGAGAGTGGACGACAGAAGGTCGTTGATAAATACTAAGAAAAGAGTTGGAGATAAAACAGAGCCTTGAGGGACGCCGGAATCTATTGGGAAAGAGGAAGAAGTAACGCCATCTAGTACTACTCGTATAGTGCGTTCAGAAAGAAAACTCTCAATCCATTGAACAAGGGTAGCATTAAGACCTATGGCCCTACGCTTTGCTATGAGACATTCATGCCAAACTCTGTCAAAAGCTTTTGCAATGTCAAGTGCAAGAACTTGACCTTCGCCGTGTTTATGTATGCATGAGTTCCAACGTTCTGTCAAGTAAACCAGAATATCTCCCGTCGACCTTCCAGAACGGAACCCATACTGCCGATCATGGATTGGCTGGTTATTCTCCAGATATTCAACGATTTTGCGATTGACGGCAGTATCACGCCCCTCCTGGTCCGTAGTAGAGGAGTGTTTAAGCCAGGCAATGTTATGAACATTGAAATCGCCCGCGATAACGATTTCAGCGTCAGGGTTTGCAGTGTTTATTGACTGGATAGATTCAGTTAACCCATCCAGTTCTAATAAAGTGTTCACTGCAGTCATTGCTGGGCTTCTATACACGTAACAGAAGTACATGACATGTCTTTGGATCAGCAATTTTATCCAGATATAATTAAATTCTGGATTGGAGCAGTTCCCCAGTTCTATACAAAGAATATTGGATTTGGTTCAAGCAATCAATTAAAAAACTACTAACATCCACCCACCCTTACTATCACCCCCCCCCCCCTCCTTTCATGAAAACTCAAACTTGTATAAATAAAGGAATGAAATATGGAACGTTTCCGGAAAGTGTTAAATTGAGAACTGCCCTGCTCAAAAAGCTCCTTTCACTTAGACTTCCCTAACCACTCTAACCTGCATATTGACTTTCTACACATGCGCATTTTGTCTCAAAAATAATAAAGTTTCACCCGACTTGTTGGCAGTTTATTTTTTATTGGTTGAGGTAGAAGGGGTGGAGCGAAGTGGCCTGTTCGCGAACTTGACCTTACATTTTTGTCAAAAAACGTGTACAAAGTTTGAGCTCTCTAGCTCAACGCGTTCTCAAGTTAGAGAGGACACGGACGGACAAACGGACGGACTGACGTGCATCAGGTTTTGAGATTTTTGAATGATTATATGAACTTCTGTATCATTCATTTTAATCTCCGAGCCTTATTTCTTGGCGTTGCAAACTTTGTAAAGCAATTGCGATCTTCATTTATATACTTGCTTATATTTTCGTTTCTTGTAAGCGTTTTACAATTCATTAATGAACAGTTAAAAGTAATTCATTAATGAAACGTCCATTTGGTCCGCTTGATGACTCGTTAACGATGCTCGTTAATGATCGAAACACTCGTTAATATAATTCATTAACGAGCCTTTAATGAATCATTTTCTTTGCTGGGCTTGGAACCATCGGCAACGAAACATGAACCATACGAGCAGCCGAAATTCTTCATTTGACAGTTCGTATGTATCATACTATGTTCTTATTTGTTAAATAATAAATTAATGAAAAAACATTTTCCATGGCATGCTTTCGTACTATGAAAATATTTAATAAAACTTAACAGCACTACGATTGCCCGTAAAACCCAGTCATGCGAAACTCAAGGTAAAATAGGAAATTTTAGAACATTTTTTATGCTGAGTGGTGGAACGGGTGATTTTTCAGATCATGCTAGAGATGCTATCAAAACGTTTTTTACTTAACGTAAGCTTCAAAAATTTAATTGGTACTATACTTAGAAAGTTAGTGCAGTAAATTTAGTGCATTTATGCAGTTTGTATGAGTTAAAATGAGTGAAGGGTTCTTAGTGATTTTTCAAAATCAACTAAGATCATCATTCAATTGATGTGTTTCAAATTGCAGTAGCATCCATACTTTTAAAAATTTTTTGTAGACTTTTGTTAACGTTGTGAAATTACGACACATTGCGGAGGGGGTAAGAGGATTAAAGGTAATCATAAATTTCGGTTTTACTTGTAACACTAATTAAATAAGTAATTTGGTTTAAATCATTTCACGAAAAAGTGCATGAGGGTTTCAAATAATTTGTATATCGTTTATTTGAATTTTCATAAAATAATATTTTCCAAAATTGAAATAGGTTCCAAAAAATTTGATTATTTAAACTTTTATAAAATTTTTCATTTTGTATGGGAGGGGGTAGAAGGGATTTGGCCAGTCCACAAGGTTAACCTTACTTTTTTGTCAGAAGATTACAAAATTTCAACTTTCTGACTCAAAGCGTTCTCGAGCAAGGAATCGCAAGGCCATCCGGTATTGAGAATTTTGAGTGAAAACATCAGTGTCAATCATTTTTTTCTCCTAGTCTTAATTCATAACGTTACAAAATTTGTGGCAAAATAAAGTATAAAAAATTTGTGTATGAAAAGACAATCATGATTAATTAACTTATCCCTTAATCTTGTAATATTAGCACCTTAATTTTATGAATAGTTTGGCAGGCGAGATTAATTTATGTCTAATGATATGGCGTGTGTGAGTCCTTTAAGTTTAAATACTCTTAGTTTCACAGTATGAGTGCGAACAATCGCGATTACATAGTTCTTGAACTTGAATACCTTTCCTAATGCCATGTTGTTATCTTCTCTCTACTAAACCAGTTGCCCAAATTTTCTTGCAATATACGCTTCAATTTTCTTTTGTTCTTCAATGATATCATTTTCTTATTCGCTTACTAAACTTACTAATTGCTTCTAAAACAGGCTTCGATCAATATACGAATTATCCAAAATCCCATTGGTTGACTGAGCTTCAGTTTTTCAAGTAGTGCAATGAGATCTGATCTGTGAACCTAAATTTTGACCAATACTGCGAATATCATTCGACCCGTATTACAATCTCGCTAACGATTCTTTTAGTGCATTCTGAGATCTGATATGTGAACCTAAATTTCGACCAATATTATGAATATCATTCGACCGTAGTACAATTTCGCTAACGATTCTTTTTCCAGCCCCTGAGAAGACTATAAACAATAAACGACCAATTTGTAGTACCCTTCAAAACAAAAAATTTACAAGTTGCGAAAATTAACATCCCCCTTGTCGCTAATCTTGAGCTGAATAATGATAATATTTAAAGACTTTAGCTACTCCAACATCCTAACGAAAAAAAAAAGTGCCAACCCTTTCGTTGACAATAACTTTCTGGACACATAAATTTTAAGCAATTTTCTGCGCGAAAATTTTCCAACTTTCGAGCATGAACGAAGTTCTTTTTAACGTTCTTATTTATGGCCGATTGAAAGTTTTTAAGCAGCTGACAATTCGAATTCTGGTCCACCATGATAGGGTAGATGGAAATCTTTAGGAAAGTCAAGGAATGTAACCTCAATTCGACATCATTGAAGAGAATTGAATGCTAGGTGGATAGTGTTTAACTTAAACACCATACCAAACATCTTTGAAGTAAATAAAATTTTCGTATGCCTAAAACTTCTTAAAAGTTACTCCAAAGCCCTTAAGTAATACTAATCCAAACAAATGGATCTGTGCTTCGGGATGGTAGTAGAAGAAGAGGGAAGAAAAGCGTTGTTAAGCCGTCTTCCAATTTTTTTTTTTTTTTGTGATTTGAAAAAAAAAAGCTGAAAATTGCTGAAAGATCCCACATCCGGCGTATGTTAAGCAAGGAATGCTATTAAAATATCCCCTAAAGTCGAAAATTCAACTGCTGAATAAGCCGAATGAGTTTCGCAAACGATTCGCATAACTCGGTTATGTATTTTTGGCGAAATGAGAATTTAAACACCGTTTGGGAGGGGTTCGAGCAGCCATTTTATCGGAGGCGGCCGAAAAATAAATACGATCAAGGCGGCAATGATAAAGCCATAGGAAAAATTTTCGGGGATGACTAAATTAGGGCTTTTATCTTTCAATCGAGTGTGTTTTTTTTTCTTCTCTGTGTTGGTCACAATAAATTTAATTAAGATAGGCCAAGAATAAATTGGCTAATCGGATGTTTTTGATGGGATAGAATAGAGTGTGAGAGAGAGTGATGGAGAGGGGGTAGCAGCGTAGGTGTTGGTGTGGCGAAACAACAAAAACAAACCTATCAATTATTCCAGAAGTTGAGATATAGAACAAATCTTCTTGGAGTAAAAAAAAGGAAGGAGAATGAGACTAAAGTTTTCGGGGAGATTTTTTAATGGAAATTCGTAAACTTTAGGAATAAATGTGGATTTAAGTAACTTTTTATGAACTTATTGGCTTTAAATGGTTGTGGAAAAA
Organism: Chorisops tibialis; assembly: GCA_963669355.1. Classification (NCBI taxonomy): domain Eukaryota; kingdom Metazoa; phylum Arthropoda; class Insecta; order Diptera; family Stratiomyidae; genus Chorisops; species Chorisops tibialis. The sequence goes on along the minus strand of OY770263.1, from coordinate 159,210,748 downwards.
ATTTTAAATTGACATTTCTCGAACTAAAAAAGTTATAACTCAAAATGAAAAACTGTACTATTTTTTCCGAAAAACCTAATATTTCCGAAAAACAATTTATAATACCTTAACTTTCTATTTGATAATGAATAGAACTATTATTTGACAAAATTTTAAAAAACATATCAGCACTACGATTGAGCATAAAGCCCAATCGTGCGATACTCTAGATGAAAGAGACATTTTTTGATTTTAAGAAATTTTGTAGAGGAAGTGGTAGAGGAGGTGAATACATTGAACTATTTTTTTTATACCACGCTAGAGTTGCTACCAAAATGTTTTATTCAAAATTTAAGATTCAAAAATTCAATAGGTACTGAGATAATTAGTGTATTGGATTAAGTGAAATTGTGCAGTTTGTATGGGATGTGGTGGGGTGCGTTCTTCATGACTTATTCAGAAATAACTATAAACATCATCTTTTTGATATTTTTAAATTGCAGAACAGTAGCGTACATACTTTTTAGGAAAATTGACATTTTCTAAAATTGTGTCATTTTGCATGGGAGGAAGGATCATTTAGTTTTTTCGTTTTCTCTAATAATTCTACATAAATATTTAGTGTACGATTTCAGCTCGATAAATTCTATACGCACTAAGTAAATTGAATTAGAGCATTTTATGAAAAAGTGAAGTTTGTATGAAAGGGTTCGAAGGAAGGGCAGAACTCAAATAATTTTTAGACAGTAGATTGAAATCGTCATAAAAGTCATGTTTTCAAAATTTAAGTTCAATAGCTTTCATGCTTTTTGAGCAAATCCGTTTGTTTTCGAATTGGAATTTTCTTTCATTTTGTATGGGTATAAGGAGTAAAGTTAATAGTCTAATTTTTTTTGTATATATTTAGTACACAATTTCAGATCCTTCAGTTTTATACGCACTGAGTAAATTGGTTTAGAGCATTTCATAAAAAAATGCAATTTGTATAGGAGGTGGTGGAAGTAGAGGGAGGACAGGAATAATTTTTAAACTGGTGCTAAAAATCAGTATAAAATTGATACATTGCAAATTTCAGATCAATTGCTTTTATACTTTTCGGGTTTATATGGGAGGTGATGGAAGGAGGGGGAAGACACGAATAATTTGTATCCGGTAGATGAAGATGATTATAAAAGTAATATATTCTAAATCTTAGAGCAATAGATTTCATACTTTTCAAGCGTTTATTGTAAAATTGTGAAATTATCTAATTTTGTATGGGAGGGGGGAGAAGAAGTGGAGCGATTTCGCGCGTTCACGAACTTGTCCTTACCTTTTTGCCAAAAACGACGTTTACAAAATTTAAGCTCTCTAGCTCAACGCGTTCTCAAACTAGGAAGGACACGGACGGACGGACATCCCGTTTTGGGATTATTGAGTGATTATTTGAATTTCTGTATAATTCACTTTTTCCCCGACCCTTATTTCTTGGCGTTACAAGCTTTATGGGAAACTTATAATACTCTTCGATTTCATCTAGAGTGTAGAAATTTTTAAGGCAGAAGTAAATGAGTGAGGGGAACTTAACAGGCGTTACACAATACTTCAGGCAATTTTTCAATAGCTTCCGGAAGCGCCCGAAATGTTAAGAAAAAAAAAAAATTTCCTGTTTTAAAACCATTATTCCATTAGTTAAAGGTAATCTGATACTCCTTTTTTGAAAGCCATCACAGAGGCAATTAGTTGTGTCGTATCGTACGCAATCACATACCGATGGAAAACTTATTATATTAGCTAAGTAATTCAAGTAGCTTGATATTTCTTCCGTTACCTATAATTTATGACCCAAAAAGCATAGATTCTCAAGATTTCAAGAAATGTGGGGTAATATGATACACTTTGTTTTTTTTTTCCAATTATAATCATTTACATTTTTTTCAGTTTATTAACGAAACATAACAGGACTACGATTGGGTGTAAAGCCCAACTCTAGATGAAGAGATTTTTTTTAAGAAATTTTGTAGAGGAAGTGGTAGAGGAAGTGGTAGAGGGGGTGACGACATTGAACTAATTTTTTCACATCACGCTAAGATTGCTATCAAAATGTTTTATGCAGAATTTAATTAATAATTTTTAAACTCCCAACAAGTCGGTCAATACTTTATTATTCTTGGGACAAGTTGCAGATGTGTGGAAAGTCAATATGCAGGTTAGAGTGGTTAGGGAAGACTAAGTGAAAGGGGGTTCTTGGGCAGGACAATTGTCAATTTAACACTTTGCGGAAACGTTCAAAAGCTCCAGTACATATAATCAATATTTCGTTCGTTTATTTATGCAAGTTTGAGTTTTTATGAGGTGAGGGGTGATAGTAAGGGTGAGTGTATGTTAATAGTTTTTAATTGATTGCTTGAATCACGTCCAATATTCTCTGTATAGAATGCCGGTTTCATAGACAAAGTTGCATAGAATTTTCATAAGATTTTTACTTTATTATTTTAATAATAAAGTATTGTGATCGACTTGGAAAAAAAAAAAAATTTGCTACCCTGAAATTTTGTTTTTTCGCGTTTCATGACTAAATTAGCATAAAAATGCAAAAAAAAAAAATCCGTCTGTCTGTTCGCCGTCCGCCGTACGCCGGTGTGTACGCTCAGCGCACATTAACTCCCAAACCCTTCAAGATAGAAAGTTCATTTTTGGGGGGATTGTAGATAGTTGCGGGTCTCAAGCAGATACCCATTTTGGGGGTGTACGGGTTCAGTGGGAGGCGGGGGGAGCGCTAAAACCGAAAAATACGAATTCAAATATCTCAACCATGGTAACAGCTACAAAGCTAAAACTCAACATACATATAGAGGGGTTTGTGGGACAACTTTTAAAAATAATTTAATTTTTTTATCCATTGGGGTGCGAAAAGGGGGGGCTAAGAACCAATTGTCGGCCCAATTATTTTTTCAAATGATTATATCTTCGAAACTACTTATTGTAAAAAATTCATATTTTGGAATCGTTAAGGTGGCATATAGTTGCATCGGAATCAGCTTAGAGAGTGGTTAATTATTGTAAGGGGAAGGGTCAGGGGGGGTGCAAAGAAAAACACTTAAAAATTAATATCTCAACTATCTGTTAAGCTATGTAATTGAAACTTGAAACGTATATTAAACTGTACTGGAAAAATACAAAAAAAAATATAATATCTTGAAATAATAGTAGTGGGGGGAAATATTAAAATTACGAATCCTTATATCTCAAAAAAGAGTACAGATATCAAATCGAAAATTTGTCAGATTGTAGAACTACATAATAGTTAATTTTGATAAAAATTTTAAGTTGTGAGGTGTAAGGGGAGGAAGGTGATAAGCAAATATGTCAAAAATTTTGAGTGATTTTTTTGGGGCTCTGGTGAAAGATACAAAGTTTAAATTTTGCATGTGGATACGTCTATTTAATATACATAGAAAAATAATAACAACTTGATCCATAATTGTTATAAACCGACCCCCCGGTCTAACGTGCACAAGGTGTTTCATGTGCATTGAAAAAAACACATAAACTGAAAATTTTTGAGTGAAATTTTAAGGTAGAAACTTGAAAATTTGCGAAATGTATTTAAAAAAAATCCCTAAATATACAAAATATTAACTGGTCGAAAACCTTTAAAACTTCTACCCCCTCCCATACAAAATTATTTTTTCGACCATTTTTAAGGAATCAATTATCACCTAACTATTAAAAGCTATCAATTTGCAATTCTACATACAAACTTACAAAAATAATTGAAATGAAATTACGTTAAAAGTTTTGAAATCGCGCTTGCCCTTCTACCCCCTCCCATACAAAAGCATGATTTCGATCAATTTTATTAAATCAACTAATAATCAACAAATTAAAAGCTACGAACTTGAAATTTTGTACGAGTATCTTACAACAAAAAAAAAGAAAATTTCATCACAAGTCTTACGATTCCCCTCCCTCCTCTACCCCCTCCTCTACCCCCTCCCATACATAATTATTTTTTCGAGCATTTTTAAGAAATAAGTTGTCAGCTAACTCTTAAAAGCTATCAACTTCAAATTTTGCAGAAAAACTTATAAAAATAATTCAAATGAAGTTGTTTTAAAAGTTTTGAAATTGCGCTTGCCCTTCTACCCCCTCCCATACAAAACTATGATTTCGACCAAATTCATTAAATCAACTAATAACCAACAAACTAAAAGTTACGAACTTGAAATTTTATACAAGCACCTTACAAGAGAAGCAAAATAAAACTACATATCAAATTTTACGATTCCCCTACCTTCTCAACCCCCTCCCATACAAATGTTCGGTTTCGTAAATGTAAAATACACCGAATTTTATGAAAATTCTATGCAACTTCGTCTATGAAACACATTCTATACAGAGAATATTGGACGTGATTCAAGAAATTAATTAAAAAGCTATTAACATCCACCCACTCTTACTATTACCCCTGCTCCTCCCCTCATAAAAACCCAAACTTGCAGAAACGAATGAAATATTGTTAAATTGACAACAGCAGTGCCCAAGAACTCCCTTTCACTTAGCCTTCCCTAACCACTCTAACCTACATATTGACTTTCCACTCATCCGCAACTTGTCCCAAGAATAATAAAGTTTCGCCCGACTTGTTGGCAGTTTATCATAACTTGTGATGCAATTTTCTTTTTTTTCTCTTGTAACGTGCTCGCACAAAATTTTAAGTTCGTAGCTTTTAATTTGTTGGTTATTAGTTGATTTAATGAAATTGGTCAAATCATTGTATGGGAGGGGGTAGAAGGGCAAGCGTAATTTTAAAAGTTTTAACGCAATTTCATTTCAATTACTTTTGTAAGGTCTTATGCAAAATTTCAAATTAATAGCTTTTATATTTAGGTGATAATTGATTCCTTAAAAATGGTTGAAAAAAATTATATGGGAGGGGATAGAAGTTATGAAGATATTCGACCAGTTAATATTTCAAACTTTTAGAAATTTTTTTAAGTGCCTTTAACAAATTTTCAAGTTTCTACCTTAAAATTTCATTCAAAAAGTTTCAGTTTATGTGTTTTTCTCATTATACATGAAACACCTTGTGCACGTTGGACCCCCACTTCAGTGCATACCATTTTTTTGCGCCGCAACCACTCCTTCACTATTTTTGAAGTATGCTTCTGATCATTATCGTGTTGAAATGTCCATCGAAGTGGCATTTCTTCCTCTGTAAATGGCAGCATTATGTCCTTTAGTATGTCCAAATAACTTTCTTCGGTCATAATCCCGTCAATCAACTGAATTGGGCCTACACCATACCAAGAAAATGCTGCCCACACCATTATGCTACCCTCCCCATGCTTAACGGTCTTGTACATTGTGGATCAAATGGTTTGTTAGGAGGACGCCTAACATATTCATTTCCGTCCGATCCGAAGATGTTGAACTTGCACTCGTCACTCCAGAGAATATTTCGCCATTTTCTCGTGCCTTCTTCTCCGCTCCAATCTAAATGGACCCTTGCAAAATTTGGTCGGTTCCGTATGTTTTTTTTTTACTTAGGAGAGGCACTTTTTTTGGTGATCGGGCTGATAAATCTGCGGCCAATAATCTTCTACGAATTGTTCTAGCACTGACTTTAGCATTTGTTTCGCGCAAAATCATGACCGAAGACGCGATAGGGTTAGAGACGCGAACAATTTTTCGATCCAATGATGGAGTGGTTTTCCGTGGTCGGCCGCGATTTTTTTTATCATTCTTCTTCTGGACCATTCCCAAAGAGCAGTGAGAAATGTTTGCAATCTGTCGAAAAGAGTAGCCGTCGTCCCTTAGGCGGTGCATTTCGATCCTCTTTTCTGCGGAACAGTGCTTATTTCGGCCCATGTTTGAACTAAAGAAATATTACAAAGTGAGATAATTTGAACTTGTTAGAAAAGTTTTCACTTGACTTTCTCGAAAGAAAATAAATTTGGAAAAAATAAAATAAAAAGTAGCCCGAAAGTACTTATTTAAAAACACTGTATTTATTATTTTGTCCAATGTGAAAGTGGTTCTTTGACTATCAAATTCAAATTGACATGTCCGCATAAAACATATGAACAGGCTTGCTACTTAAAACAATGGCTTCCCAATCTAATGGTTCATTGCAGTTGATTACGTCACTTGAAAAGCATTACCAGCTGAAAAAATAGATGTTTTACAAGAAACTTAGGGGTGTATTTATTATTTTGACCACCAGTAATAGCCTAAAAATGCAAAAAAAAATCCGTCTGTCTGTACGACGTATGTGTACGCTCAGCACACAATAACTCCCAGACCCTTCAAAATAGAAATTTCGTTTTGGGTGGATTGTAGATGGTTGCGGATATCAGGCGGGCACCCATTTAGCGGGATGTAAGCGTTAAGAGGGAGGCGATGGGAACGCTAAGACCGAAAACTAAGAACTCGAATATCTTAAGTATGGTTTTAGCTAGGATGCTGAAAATCAACATATACGCCCTCCTCCATATAGAGGGCTTGTGCTACAAACTTTTAAAATAATTTAATATGTTTGTCCATTGTGGACCGAAAGAGGGAGCTAAAAACAATTTGTTGGCCAAATTTTTTTCGTTAAATGATTATATCTTCCAAATTACTTTCCATAAAAAATTTATATTTTAGAACCATTAAGGTGGCATATAAATCTATCAGATTCAGCTTAGAGGGAGGCTAATTACCATAGTACGGGTACCGTCAGGAAAAAACAAACATAACAGAATTATGATTGGGCTTAAAGCCCAATCATATGATACTCTAGATGAGATGGAAATGAATTTAATATACCGGAAAATATGTCATCTCAAATTCTTTCGGATAGTGAATAGAGACTTTTGCATGGGAGGTGGTAGAAGTAGAGGGGGAGGTTTGTATTTTTCGTATATGATACCGAACATGGCATGCAAAATGTTTTTTGCTGGATTTAAAGTTTTTAGTTTTCATTATTTTTAAAGAAATTATTCATAGTTTTCCTGACATTGGGGCATTTGTATGGGAGGTGGCAGAGGAAGTGGAGCGTTTAAGATGATTTTGAAACTGCTTATCATCATCCTTATCACCATGGTTTGATTCAATTTCAAAGTCGATAGCTCTCATATGTATACTTGAAGGAGAAATGCTTTTCTTGAATTTATAATACAGATATTTGTATGGGAGGTGGTAGAAGGAGTGAAGCGGAGCTGACAATTTTTTCTAAACTTATTTGAATTATTAAGAAATAAATTCTGGCAAAATTTGAAGTTTGTACTTTTTCTAGTTTGAAAGAAAATCGATAAAATACATTTAACAAAAATAATGCATTTGTATGGGAGAGGGTACAAGGAGTGTTCCGATCAAAATAATTTTTTTTTTGCATTATTATTATTTCTATTTGTATACTTTTTACAAAATATCAAGTTGCTACCCTTAACAGTTTCGAAGAAAAATAATTTAATTTAAATTTCAAAATTTCGTGAAATTTGTATGGGAGGGGGTAGAAGGAGTGAGGTGAAGTTAATAATTATTTCTAAAATAAATTGCAATTATAGTGGAATTATTTTTGACAAAATTTTGTCTTTCCAGCTTTACTAGTTTCAATGAAAATCGAAAATATGTATTTTTCAAAATTGTCCATTTGTATGGGAGGTGGTAGAAGGAGTAAGGGGATCGGGTCAATATTCTGTGATATTAATGACATTTATATTGTAATACTTTGACTTAAATTTCAAGTCGGTAGCTTAAATAGTTTCAAAGAAAATTCAATTTCTTAATATTTCGAAATTCCATGAAATTTGTATGGGAGGGGGTAGAAGGAGTGGGGGGATGTAGCCCATTCACGAACTTAAAGTTACTTTTTTGCTAAAAATGACATACAAAAATTTTTAGCATTATAGCTCAAAGCTTTCGAGAGTTATGCTGTAGACAGACGCACAGACAGACAGACGGACAGACGGACAGACGGTCACTCGGAATCGAGGTTTTTGAGCGACATCAAATATTTCTGTACCCTTGGTGGCTCTGTGCGAGCGTTATTTCTTAGCGTTACAAACGGTATGGCAAACACAATATACTCTCAGATTTCATCTAGAGTATAAAAACACTTAAAAATGAATATCTTGACTATCTCTTAAGCTATGTAATTGAAACTTGAATCATACATTAAGCTATACTAGCGAAATACGAAGAAATATAACATTTGGACATAATAGTAGTGGGGGAAAATGGAGAATATTTCAAAAAATGGTAAACTTTCCAAAATTTCAAACCGTTGTATTCCAAAACTGAGGGCAGATATCAAATTAAAATTTTGTCAGATTATAGAACTGCATAGTTTTTAAATTTGGTAAAAGTTTTTAACTGTAATTAACAACAAAAAACATAACAGGACTACGACTGCGCGTAAACCTCAATCATATAATAATGTTTCTTCGCGAAAAAGTTTCTCTAGACCCCAAAGAATCCAAAAAGTAACATGGGATTCTTTTTGTAGCAAATGACCCTCATATTCTTGCACAGTGTAATAAAAGTAGCGAAATGATATCATTGATACTATGGCGGCTTAGGATGGATAAGTGGCTTGGTATCGTGCCTATCGTAATATCAATAAAATCTGTTTTTGTTTTAGTGTTGGAGTAACAATAAATTAACTTAGCTTTTAATACGCCAATTATTACATAATTTTTGTTCAAAATATTTCAGTCATAAAAAAGTAACAAAAATATATAATAATAAAAATATTTCAATAGTCTCCTCCAATCTTCTTCTATTGTAGCCTGTTCTTTTGTTCTCTGCATTTCTTTAACTTCCTCAAATAATGATGTACAAACATCTAAAATTGAAATGGGAAAATGATAGTAATAACATTAATATTACATCATCATTTTGGTAAATAAAAAATTTTTAAATTTTTGATTTTTTTCTAATAGTGCAATTCTTTAAGAGGTGCAAACTTTCATTGTTCTTCTAGAGTAGCAAATAACTTAACACAGTAACTCTGATAGCATTTCAAATTTAAGTCCCATTTCATCTTTTATCACAGCGGACCTAACTTAAATGTAATATAATATAATCGATATGTTAGCTGAATTCATCCCATTTCAATTGCTTACTGCTAAGTTTTGTAGAGAGTATCAAGACAAGAACGTGCGAAAGTGGTTCTAAATATTTAGATGTAAGTATGAGTTGCACACTCTGCTGGCTATTCAGTATGAAAACTTTTGAAACTTTTACTAGACTTCTAACTCTAATATTGCAAAGAAATAATAATTACCTACAATTTTATGGATTACAATTTTAGAAGCAATTCAAATAGTAGTAGAAACAATGCTTACAAAATTTCTTTGTATTCCGCTGTTGCTAATTTGGGTCCAGATATTCAGAACTTAAAAAATGATTTAATTATCTCAAAAAAATTTAATTTTTGGCGAATACAATACTTTCCACAAATTAAAAATCTGGCAGAACTAACATGACAGATTCGTTACTGACAATCTTTGATGGTAATTCAATATGTTGGACCAGATTTACAAAACTCAATCTATATGCTTAGTTGAACCAAATATAATTTTATACAATTATTGATCATTGAATTTGATTCGAAAAATTGAACGAACTGGCACATGATACAGTCTTTGCTATAAATTTTGGAATAAAAAGAAGGAAGTATATCTCTAGACAGAGGAATAAATAACTTCTGGCAACAGCTTAAGGCCGATGCTCAGTATCGCGCCTTGTCGTATGCCCTTACAGGGGCTCTTGACAGGAATTTGATTGATGTCGCCAGTGAATCTTCTGTTAAGACCTAATAAAGAAAATGAAGTTAGAAACAGTTCTCGACAAAGCGTTTGTCTGTTTACCTGGCATTCACTCGCTTCAACGTGCTACATGGTCCACCGATTCGATTTTTTTCGTGAGGCTTATAATGCAGAATTTGTTTCGAAATGTTTTGTTCTGGTTTCCTCAAAGTGTCTACTTCTACTTGAAATTTAAACGTTGGAGATGATATTTAGCCAGCATCGCAGGCAATATTTCACGAGATTTTTCTGTTTTTTGGTAAGGATGTACTGTATTTACTTACCCTTTTTCTTTTTTTTAGCTCATTGGTCGTGAGCTCCATTATCTGTCAATATATAATCCCAGCACATTGCCTGCTTGGGTACATCTGGGCTACCATAATCTGCGAGCCTCAAAAGTCTTAGAGAGAGGGTTATGGGAAGAGGTAACAACCCTTCAACAATAACAAATAAAAATGTTAAGGAGGTTGAAGGCCATGGAGACAAGGTCCGATTTATGCTTTAGGGCTATTGGAGAGAAGAAGAACTACCATTTTAAATTTTACGACATTTTTGAGATGTCAAACAATTAAAAAAAAATAATTATAAAAAATCCGAACGAAGTTTTTGGAGTTACTACTATAATATTTTAGACTTAAAGTCATTGTGTAGCCTAGTCCCGGTCAACGTACAATTTCAGCACACTGCTTGTATGGTTATATCTTGGCCAACTCAATCTGCTAAAATGAAAATTCGAATATAGAGATTTGTGCGAATGGCTGACAACCATTTCATAATAAGAAATAAATGAAATGTTAAGGATTTTGAAGGTCAGGAGGCCAAGGCATAACTTGGGATGTAGTTCCATTGAAGAAGGAGTTTCTAGTTGTTGTCAACATTTAAAAGTAGCTTATTGAAATATGGGTGAAAGAGTTAAACTGGAAACCAGTACTGTGGAAGGGTTTACAGTTGCGCACAATCATTTGAATTTAATGAAGTTGCTAAAAAAATGGGACATTGCACGGATAATACCGAATTAAGTGCAGCACTTGTCTGCAACAAATTCAAAGTCAGCTAGTCCAAGAACCAGTAACAAAGCAATTTTGAATTTTCTTCAAAAAAACACACTCATACTTTCGAATCAAATTCTTTTTGAATTATATTCATGACAAACCAACCTAGCTTCAACATTTCGAGCATTGTTGTTTACCAATCAGTATCCTTATGTTGCCCATTTTAAAACTATGTTAAAACTCTATTGGAATTTTTTTTCTTCCCATCAAACGTTCAAAGGATCTGAAAAAGGTGATATTGGTATGTAAGGAAATTTTCTCCTCGAATAACTTTCCATTCTCTTTGTCGGCTCGCATTAGGTATGCCTTCAAATCTACCTGATGAAATCAATTTGGCATTTTGTCCAGTTCAGTTTGTAATTCCAGACCAGAGCTGAGTGACGAGACGTAGGAGAAGGATCTACCCATCACACCCAGCAGGAACCGTCCTTTACAACAATTGCTTATAAGGCATATGAGGTGTGTATATTTCCTAATGCTACTACTACTGCTGTTGTACATACTTCTTTCATACATAGTTGGATCTACCCAAATCAAGTTTTCTGTGCTTAACAACCCGTAAAGAGGAAAAGCCTGTTTTCCACAAGAGGAAAATCCGATCGGGGTGAAATACCGAGAAGTTAAATTTGAAGGGGTGAGTTGAGATTACAGTCAGTCGATTTCTGAATTTTCATCCTGTATTCACCCTCTAGGAAGAATATTCTGCATAGCATTTATCCAGGTAGTTAGAAATATATAGAGAGAAAAGTTATTGATTCCCATTTGAAAAGTTCTACTTTCGACTCATTCCACCTCTATTCTTTATACTTGACCTAACATCTGACCGAACACTGAAATGTTTGCTCCGGATTTATATTTTTTCTTCGCTCCGGTCAGACATTTAGAGCTCGCATAGGATCTGGTCTGGTGTGAGAGGGAATTTAAATAAAAATAGTGGTGGCTAAAAAGATATATGACGAGATATCAGAAGAACTTGTAATTTTTTTTCGAAGTCATGAAAAAAAAAATTGTGTTGTTCTTATCCTCCACTGATTGGCGAATATTGAGAATCTATGGTTTTATTGAGCTGTCTGAAATATGAAAAAAATTATCATTGGCTTGAAGACTGGTAGTAAAATTGCACAATGTACACAAGTGAGAAATAAGTATGCTGGATTCGCAGAGTTGTTGAAACAGCATTAACATGTACATTTGCATGAATATGCCACTCAGTGCTTAAAATTTTAAAGTTTTGAAACTATACAGCAATAAATGTGAAGTATTATAGATATTTTATTTATTATTCAATTGACATGTTGAGTAGAATTCTTGAGACTTGCAAACATGGAATCTCATCACAAACCGAAAGCAATCCTAAAATCCGGCTACTTGAACGCAATATGTCATACCGTGACGCTCAGCCCACAACAACTCCTCTAGAAGCTCAGTTTTGAGTGGATAGTATTGTAGATGGGTGCTGATTTTAGACAGACACCAACTTTGAGGTATATAGGGGTTAAGGGAGTGCGAAGGGCTAACAACCCATCCACAATAAGAAATGAAAAATGTTAAGGAACCTGAATAACAGGAAGCCAAGGTCCAATTTGGGCTGTAGCGCCGTTGTACAAGTACAAGGGAGAGCCGGAGGAACCGAGAATTACGAATTCGAATATCTCAACCATGATTGAAAACGGCAAATCTATAGAATGGTTTGTGGAACAAACTTTGGAAATAGGGGAGGTTAAAAACACTTTGTCGGCCGAATTAATTTTTCAAATGATTATATCTTCGCAATTACCTAACACATCACTTTTAGGACTGATTAGGTGGTAGATAGGCCCACAGTAATCGACTAAAACGGAGGGTAATACTTATAAGGGAGAGGGTTAGTGGGCACAGAAAAAAAAACTTAATAATCCATATCTATCGCTTAAGTTCTGTATTTGAGCCTTGGATAAATAATATCTATAAGAGTTGGACAAAAAACTTGTGGGGAGAAAATGGGGAGCATTTTAAAAATGATGAACTTTCCAAAATTTCGAACCGTCATATTTTATAATTGAATAAAGATATCAAATTCAAATTTGTTTATATTGTAGAGCCACATGATCTATAACTTTTTTACAAGTGAGGAGCATGAGGCAAGGGAGCTCTAGTAAAATATACAAAGATTAAGTTTTGCATGCATCCATACATATGATATACGTAAAGAAATAAACTGCCAACAAATCGGGCGTAACTTTATTATTCTTGGGACAAGTTGTGGATGAGTGGAAAGTCAATACGCAGGTTAGAGTGGTTAGGGAAGGCAAATTGAAAGGGAGTTCTTGGGCAGGGTTGTTGTCAATTTAACAATATCTCATTCGTTTCTGCAAATTTTGGTTTTTATGAGGGGAGGAGGACTGGTATTAGTAAGGGTGGGTGGATGTTAATAACTTTTTAATTAATTGCTTGAATCACGTCCAATATTCTCTGTATAGAATGTGTTTCATAGACAAAGTTGCATAGAATTTTCATACAATTCGGTGTATTTTACATTCACGAAACCGAACATTTGTAGTTGAGAAGGTAGAGGAATCGTAAAATTTGATATGTGGTTTTATTTGGCTTCTCTTTAAAGAAGCTTGTACAAAATTTCAAGTTCGTAGCTTTTAGTTTGTTGGTTATTAGTTGATTTAATGAAGTTGGTCGAAATCATAGTTTTGTATGGGAGGAGGTAGAAGGGCAAAAGCGATTTCAAAACTTTTAACGTAATTTCATTTCAATTATTTTTTTAAGTTTTTATGCAAAATTTCAAATTGATAGCTTTAAACAGTTAGGTGATAACTGATTTCTTAATAATGGTCGAAATCATACTTTTGTATGGGAGGGGGTAGAAGGACAGGCGAGATCTCAAAACTTTTGATGAAATTTTTTTTCAACTATTTTTTAAAGTTTTTGTACAAAACTTCAAATTGATAGCTTTTCATAGTTAGGTGATAATTGTTTTCTTGAAAATGGTCGAAAAAATTATTTTGTATGGAAGGGGGTAGAAGTTTCAAAAGTTTTCGACCAGTTAATATTTCGTATATTTAGGGATTTTTTTTAAATGCATTTCCCAAATTTTCAAGTTTCTACCTTAAAATTTTACTCAAAAATTTTCAGTTTATGTTTTTTTTTCAATGCACATGAAACACCTTGTGCACGTTAGACCGGGGGCTCGGCTTATGACAATTATGGATCAATTTATTATTATTTTTTATGTATATTAAATAGATGTATCCACATGTAAAATTTAAACTTTCAAATTTAAATTTTCATAATTTTCGACATTTTTGCTTATCACCTCCCTCCCCTTACACCTCTCAACTTAAAATTTTTACCAAAATAAAAAATAAGTAGTTCTACAATCTGACAAATTTTAGATTTGATATCTGTACTCTTTTTTGAGATATAAGGATTTGTAATTTTGAAAAGTGCGCCATTTGTGAAATGTTCCCCCATTTCCCCCCACTACTATTTCTTAACATGTTATATTTTTTTGTATTTGCCTAGTATAGTTCAATATACTTTCCAAGTTTCAATTACATAGCTTAATAAATAGCCGAGATATTGATTTTTAAGTGTTTTTCTTTACACCACCCCTGACCCTCCCCCTTACAATAATTAGCCTCTTTCTAAGCTGATTCCGGTATAAATTTTTTACGGTAAGTAATTTCGAAGATATAATCATTCGAAAAAACAATTCGGCCGACAATTTGTTTTTAGGCCCCCCTTTTCAGACGCCAATGGACAAAAAATTAAATTATTTTTAGTGCGTGTCCCACAACCCTCTCTATATCTCTACTGATTCTCAATTTCCTATCTGCATTCGTGGTGGAGATATTCGCAAGTGTAGTTTTTGACTGTTTCCCTTACCCCGCCTCCCCCTTCCCCCAAACCCCTTCCAAAATTTAGAAAAGAGAGCTCACTTACCCAATCAACAATCCTCCCAAAAACGAATATTCTACCTTTAACGATCTCGGAGATATGAGTCCATATGTACGGCGTACAGCGGGACGTATTTTTTTTTGCATTTTTAGGCTAATTTAGTAATGAAAGGCGAAAAAAAATAATTTCAGGGTAGCAAATTTTTTTTTCTTGTGTCGATCACAATTCGTTGTTATTAGAATAATAAAGTAAAATTAAACACTTCCCTCTCGGCTTTTACCACCTCCCATACATTATACACTATTCGAAAGAATTTGAGATGATTTATATTCCGATACTTTAAACTCTTTCTTACTTTATCTAGAGTATCATATGATTCCGCTGTACGCCCAATCATAGTTCGGTTTTGTTCAAGCTGGACTGACTGTTGGAGAACCCTACTCTACCCATATCCACAGAGGGCAATAAAAGTGGTGAGACTCTGATATTCGGATGTTGTCTTAAGATCCCTGAAAAATAGAGAGCCAATCCCAGCACCAGCTCATTCGTTCATTGAAGTTTATTTCATAAGGGAGAAGATGCTACAATACGATACAATAACAAAAATAATATCTATACATATAAATATAATTGTAGTGTCTGTCTGTTATAAACAAATTATAAATTACTATAAGTTAGTGTTTTGCTTTATTTGGTCAAAAGCTAAGTAGAAATACACGTTTTTTAAAATTCTTCTCTGCCTTTGTGTCTATCATTCCGGCTTTCACGCAAAAGCGGCTAAATCGATTATAATTTGAACATTTAAACATTTGAACATTTCACAGTTTATTAGGTATGCTTCGAGATATAATCTGCATTTGGTCTGATTTCAAGAACCTCACGCCTTTTACCCCTGCCATACAAAATGACTCTTTTTCAAAAATATATGAAAATCAGATTTTCTTGAAAAACATAGGATCGAATAATTTGAATTTTAGAATATATTTTATATTACATACAAATTATTTGAATCCCCCCACTCCTTCCAATACCTTCTATTCATACTGCACTTTTCCATGAAATACTCTAAGCTCATTTGCACCGTACATATAACATTTATCGAGCTCAAATTTTGTTCTAAATTCTTAATAAGTATTGTTATTAATATCGAGGAATATAAACCCGATTAACTTCTCTCCTTCTACCCCTATCAATCAATGTTGCACAATATCACATCTTGCCCAAAATTTGATTTTTTTAAGCATGAAAGTTACTGATCTGAAATTTAAAGTATATCAATTGCCTGATGGTTATAGTTTCCTCTCAAAAACTCACTAAAAAGCCCCCGCTCCTTCTTCCACCTCCCAGAAAAACTGCACAATTTCACTAAACTTTTTCAATATTTCTTCAATTCTTTAAGCTTAAATTTGGTACAAAATATTTATATAGCTACTCTAGCATAATATTGTTGTTGTTGTTTCTGCCCTATGCCCCTATAAGGGTCTTAACAGGAATTTGATATGTGCGATATATAATCTGCTTAGTTTAATGACTCTTTTGTATTTTGTTTTAATCAGAACCATAAATTATTAAGAATGAAACCACAATACTCGCATTTGTATGGGACAGGCTCGTTATCAAATCAATCTCGTGATTCGAAATTATATACCTACTGAAAAGCGTTACGGACATGGGAATAGTTGTAGCTTGTGTTAATTACAAGAGAGTCCAAATAAAATAGCAAAACTACGATTGTGCGTAAAGCCCAGTAATACAACACCATAGATGAAATATAAATTTTTGTGATCCTAAGAAATTTTGTATGGGAAGTGGTTGCAGGGGTAGCGGCAATGTACCATTTTTTTTCACATCAAGCTTGAGTTGCTATCAAAATGTTTTATTGAAAATTTAAGCTTCAAAAATTTAATACTGAGAAAATTAGTGTATTAGATTCAGTGAAATTGTGCAGTTTGTATTGGAGGTGGTAGAAGGCGCGGGGAGTTTTTCGTGAGTTCTTATAAACATCATGCATTTGACATGTTTTCAATCGCGGATCAGTAGCATTCAAACTTTCCAGGAAAACCGAGTTTTTGAAAAGTTTTGAAATTGTTCCATATTGTATGGCAGGGGGTAGAAGGAGTGAAGCTAATAATCTAATTTTTTTTTGGTCTTACCAATAATTCTAAATAAATATTTTGTTCAAAATTTCAGCTCGGTAAATTTTATTCCTATTGAGTAAATTGGTTTATAGTATTTCATGAAAAAGTGCAGTTTATATGAGAGGTGGAAGAAGGAGTATAAGGATTCAAATAATTTTCAAATAGTAAATTAAAATCATTATAAAAATAATATATTCCAAATTTCAGATGAATAGCTTGTATACTTTTCGAGAAAATCGGTTCAATGTGAAATCTCGAAAATACGTTATTTTGTGTGGGACGGGGTAGAAGCGATCGAGCGATTTGGTCCGTTCACGAGCTTGACCTTACTTTTTTATCAAAAACAACATGTACAAAATTTAAACGTTCTAGCTCAACGTATTCTCAAGCTAGAGAGCGAACGGACGAACAAACGGACAGACGGACATCTGGTTTTGAGATTTTTGAGTGATAATATCAACTTCTGTATTATTCATTTTTTTCTCCGAGCGTTATTTCTTAGCGTTACAAACTTTAAAGCAAACTTATAGTGCTCTCAGCTTTCATCTAGAGAATAATGAAAGATGAAAACGAAAGTAATCAAAAACTATAATTAAATTAATTAAATATTATTATGAAAAAAAAATACAATTTCTTAAGTTTAATTTTGAAAGCACTAAAAGAACTGGACAAAGATCAAAGTTTTAATTTGTCATAATTGCGCTGAAGTCTTACAGCAGGAGAGTGAAAATAAACCTCCAGTAAAGCGAGTGCAGGATAAATAAAATGCCAACAAGTCGGGCGAAACTTTATTATTCTTGGGACAAGTTGCGGATGTGTGGAAAGTCAATATGCAGGTTAGAGTGGTTAGGGAAGACTAAGTGAAATGGGGTTCCTGGGCAGGGTTCAATACGATCAATAGCTCCAGTACACATAATCAATATTTTGATTGTTTATTTATGCAAGTTTGAGTTTTCATGAAGGGAAGGGTGAGAGGAGATAGTAAGGATGGGTGGATGTTAATAGCTTTTTAATTGATTGCTTGAGCCACGAATTTTCATAGGATTCGGTGTATTTTGCATTTACGAAACCGAACATTTGTATGGGGAGAAGGGGGGGGGGGGGCGGGGGTAAAGGAAGTAGGGAATCGTAAAATTTGTGACGCAATTTTCTTTTCTTTCTCTTGTAAGATGCTCATCGAAAATTTCAAGTTCGTAGCTTTTAATTTGTTGGTTATTAGTTGATTTAATGAAATTGGTCAAAATAGAAGAGCAAGTGCGATTTCAAAACTTTTAACGTAATTTCATTTCAACTATTTTTCTAAGTTTTTATGCAAAATTTCAAATTGATAGATTTTATTAGTTAGTTCGACCAATTAATATTTCAAACTTTTACAGATTTTTTTTAAGTGCTTTAGTCTCTATCTTAAAATTTTATTCAAAAATTTTCAGTTTATGTGTTGTTTTCATTGCACTTGAATCACTTTGTGCACATTAGACCCCCACTTAGGTGCATAACAAGTTTGAAACAAATTATTTTTTTTTTCCTATGTTTATTAAATAGATGTATCGACGTGCAAAATTTCAACTTTCTATCTTTTAACACAGCCCTAAAAAATCATTCAAAATGTTCAACATTTTTGCTTTCAACCTCCCACCAAAATTAAAGACTATATAGCTCCAGAATCTGACAAATTTTGGTAAGTGCGCCATTTTTGAAATGCTCCCCATTTCCCCCAACTACTATTATTCCCACAGGTTACATTTTTTTCATGTTTCGCTAGTAAAGCTTAGTATGTGTTTCAAGTTTCAATTACATATCTTAGGAGATAGTCGCGATATTCATTTTTAAGTGATTTTCTTTGCATCCCTCTGACCCCCGCCCTTACAATAATTAGCCTCTTTCTAAGCTGATTCTGGTGAATCTTTATGCCACCTTAGTGGTTCCAAAATATGAATTTTTTGCGATTAGTAATTTCGAAGACATAATCATTTGAAAAAAAAAAATCGGATGACAATTTGTTATTAGCCCCACCTTTTCGGACGCCAATGGATAAAAAAATTTAATTATTTTTAAAGTTTGTCCCACAATCCTCTTCATACCTCTGCTAATTTTCAACTTCCTATCTGTATTCGTGGTGGAGATATTAGCAAATGAAATTTTTGATTCTTTTCCTCCCCCGCCTCCCCCTTCCACCTGACACTCCCAAAAATTCAGATAATGGAGCTCACTTACCCAGTCAACAATTCTCCCAAGAACGAACATTCTTTTCTTCCTTTAACGGTCTCTGAGATATGAGTCCATATGTACGGCGGGACGGATTTCTTTATTTTTTTTGATTTTTAGGCTAATTTAGTCATGAAACGCGAAAAAAAATTTTCAGAGTAGCAAATTTCTTTTTTTTCTGTGTCGATCGCAATACTTTATTATTCTATATATATATATATTAGAAATTCTTGTGCTAACAACTACCATTCTCAAATTAAGTTTATCAAAGAAATTAAACCTTACGATATCATTACAACCTTGTAAAGAAAGCACATTAATGTAACCTCTAAAGAATTCGATAGATACCACTGATATAGCCGATCAAGATTCAAAAAGATCGGGTTGATCAAATCGATTTTACTGATGCTTTCGAGTGTTCTTTTATTATTTTTCCCTTATTATTTTAAATATTTTCCTTACATTTATTATTTTTCATTGATTTATACATATTTCTTCAGTTTTTAATCTTTTAGGTATACTTACTTTGTCACATTTTCCATGTATCCATAATTTGCTTTACATAATCATTGTATCGTTATATGTATAGCGTCAAATTTTGTAATCCGCAAGCCATTACTCCTCACCCCAATCGCAAGAATTTTTTGGCGGGAGGAAGAGGAGGGGAGTTCGATGTTCATTTATCGTTAAAAAAAAATGTTGAAAACTTGAATTATAGAAAAAAAAATAATTGTAAAATATCACGATCGCAGGGGGGAGTTAATCGCTCGGAAAATTTTGAGGTCATCCTCATATAGGAGACAAGAAGAAGACAAAAACTGAGGCAGGTTATATATAAAAAATAGGAACAGTAGTGGGCCAAGGATAGACCCCTGTGGTACACCAGACTACGCAAGAAATAAAAAAGACTCATGACTTTCAAAAGTTACACCCATGTTAGACACCATGTATTTTAAGTTTCTCGATTAGAATCTTGGGGTTCGAAAGATATGACAATGTAGTTTGTGAACTCACATAGGTCGGTAGTCTTAGATTTACCTCTAACAAAACCATGTTGATAGGGTGAAATCAGATGGCCAAGTTTTTCATTCGTTAGCCATCAACAATTTTACTAAAGCAAGTAAGAATGGAGAACGATAGTATATGTCGCTTCATTAAGCGTTGTGAGTGGAATGCATTGAAATCACGACTTGTTGTTGTGAATCAATTTTCTACTGATGATTCTACAAAATATACACCTAAAACTGCCAAATGAATCAATTTTTTTACACTCTATATGAAATCTGAGACTATCATAAGTTTGTAACAAAGTTTGTAATGCTGAAAAACAAGGCTCCGAGAAAAATATTCATGATAGAGTAGTTTATTTTATCACTCAAAAATCGCAAAACCGGATGTCCATCCGACCTTCTGTCTATCCATCCTTCCGTTCGTCCGTCCTTCAGTCTGTCCGTCCGTCTATTTGTCTGTCTATCCGTCCGTTCATCCGTCCATCCATCCGTGTCCTCTCTAGCTAGAGAACACGTTGAGCTAGAAAGTTCAATTTTTATACAAGTAATTTTGGAAGTAAGGGCAAGTGCATTGACGGGCTGAATCCTCCACCCTTTCTACCCCCTCCCATACAAAATGACACAATTTTGGAATTCGACAATAAATCGAATTTCTCGAAAAGTATAAAAGCTATTGATAGTTATAACTATCAGGATTCCTTAATGCAAGGAATTGCCATAAATCGATTCCAAATTTAAAAATTGAAAGTCGATTTATCCTCTGGCTCATCATTTAGTGAAGGGACGAAACTAACATTAACATCCCAACACCAAGTATTGATCGCAATAATTACCGTTAGTTTAATTGCCGGAGCAGAAATATAACCGCAGTAAGTTCATTGTCATTAGTTTGTGCTATCAACTGTTGATAACAAGTCAAATTTATTCAAAAATTATTAAGGTCGACGCTGTTGTTGTGTATTATTATAATGCCGCACGGAACAGTGCTTATATATTTGGAAATAGGCCAAATCCTTGCATTTTACTTTATTATTTTTTAATAATAAAGTATTGTGATCGACACAGAAAAAAAAAAAATTTGCTACCCTGAAATTTTGTTTTTTCGCGTTTCATGACTAAATTAGCCTAAAAAAGCAAAAAAAAAAAATCCGTCCCGCCGTACGCCGTACATATGGACTCGTACCTCCAAGACCGTTAAAGGTAGAATGTTGGTTTTTGGGTGGATTGTTAATTTGGTAAGTGAGCTCCATTATCCAAATTTTGGGGAGTGTGGGGTGGAAGGGGGAGGCGGGGGGATGGAAAAAGTCGAAAAATACACTTGCTAATATCTTCACCACGAATGCAGATAGAAAGATGAAAATTAGCATACATATAGAGAAGGTTGTGAACCATACTCCAAAAATATTTTAATTTTTTTATCCATTGGCGTCCGAAAAGGGGGGGCTAAAAACAAATTGTCGGCCGAATCTTTTTTTGAAATGGTTATATCTTCGAAACTACTTACCATAAAAAATTCATATTTTAAGACAATTAAGATGGCGTATAGATCCATCAGAATAAGCTTAGAAATAGGCTAATTATTGTAAGGGGGAGGGTCAGGCGGGATGCAAAGAAAAACACTTAAGAATTAATATCTCAACTATCTCTTAAGCTATGTAATTGAAATTTAAAACGTATACTAAGCTATACTAGCGAAATATAAAAAAAATATAAAATTTGGTCATTATAGTAGTGGGGGGAAATGGGGAGCATTTCAAAAATGGTGCACTTTTCAAAATTAGAAATCGTTATATCTCAAAATTGAGTGCAGATATCAAATCAAAAATTCGTCAGATTATAGAACTATATAATTTATAGTTTTGATAAAAATTTTAAGTTAGGGGGTGTAAAGAGAGGGAGGTGGTAAGCAAAAATGTCGAAAATTTTGAGTGATTTTTTTAGGACTCTGGTCAAAGATAGAAACTTTAAATTTTGCATGTGGATACATCTATTTTATATACACAGAAAAAAAATAATAATTTGATCCACAATTATTACGAACCGACCACCACGGTCTAAGGGGCACAAGGTGTTTCATGTGCAGCGAAAAAAACACGAAAACTGAAAATTTTTGGATGTAATTTTAAGGTAGAAACTTGAAAATTTGGGAAATAAATTAAAAAAAATCCCCAAATGTATAAGATATTAACTGGTCAAATACCTTTGAAACTTCTACCCCCTCCCATACAAAATTATTTTTTCGACCATTTTTAAGAAATTAATTATCACCTAACTATTAAAAGCTATCAATTTGAAATTTTGCATAAGAACTTATAAAAATATTTAAAATAAAATTATTTTAAAAGTTTCAAAATAGCACTTGCCCTTCTACCCCCTCCCATACAAAAGTATGATTTCGACCAATTTCATTAAATCAACTAATAAACAACAAATTAAAAGCTACGAACTTGAAATTTTGTACGAGCACCTTACTAGAGAAAGAAAAGAAAATTGCATCACAAATTTTGCAATTCCCCTACCTCTTCTACCCCCTCCCATACAAAATTATTTTTTCGAGCATTTTTAAGAAATCGGTTATCAGCTAACTCTTAAAAGCTATCCATTTCAATTTTTGCTGGAAAACTTATAAAAATAATTGAAATGGAATTTTGTTAAAAGTTTTGCAATCATGCTTGCCCTTCTACCCCCTCCCATACAAAAGTATCATTTGTACCTATTTCATTGAACCAACTAATAACCAACAAGTTAAAAGCTGCGAACTTGAAATTTTGTACGAGAAGACTACAACAGAAAGGAAATAAAATTGCGTCACAATCTTTACGATTCCCCTACCTCCTCTACCCCCTCCCATAAAAATGTTGGTTTCGTGAATGTAAAATACACAGAATCTTATTCTATGCAACTTCGTCTATGAAACTGACATTCTATACAGAGAATATTGGACGTCAATTAAAAAACTATTAACATCCACCGACCGTTACTATCAACCCTCATCCCTCCCCTCACAAAACTCAAACTTGCATAAATAAACGAACGAAATATTGGTTATATATACTGAAGCTTTTGAACGTTTCCGCAAAGTGTTGACAACTGTCCTGCCCAAGAACCCCCTTTCACTTAGTCTTCCCTAACCACTCTAACCTGCATATTGACTTTCCACGCATCCGCAACTTGTCCCAAGAATAATAAAGTTTCGCCCGACTTGTTGGCAGTTTATTTTGTAGAAGGCTTGAGCAAGCGTGGTGCAATTGCTAAAAAGCTGACTTGGGCTGACGCTGCCATTCGAAATGTGCTACAAAACCCTGAAAATTATGGAAACGCAGAACAGGAGGACCAAAAGGCAAGCACATTGCACATGCACATTTTAACTAATATTTCTTCCTCATGACCATTTTTATTGACGAGAAAAAGTGGAACTTGGATGGCCTAGATGGTTTCGATGAGTACTGGCGTGATTTGCGAAAGGATCCCCAATTTTTTCCAAGACCCATTTTTGGTGGAAGCAGTTTAATGGTTTGGGGAACTTTTTGTGCAGATGGATTGTTGGAACTGGCGTTTCCCAGTACTCATTCGAAGTCATCGGAATACATAGAGGTGTTTCTCATAAATTTTTTGCCATTTATGAGAACTAGAGGCGCTGAGTATTGGGTTTTTCAACAGAACAACGCCAGAATACATGTGATCCGTGCCACCTATTCCTGGTTACAGGACTATAGCGTGCGAGTGATGTAAGTTTCGCTTGCTCCTTGACCTTAATCTACTAGAAAACATTTGCGGAATCCTAGCAAGGGAATTTTATATGAAAAATCGGCAGTATGAAAATATTCAACAGTTGAAAATGGCTGTTATTAACACTTCGAAGAATATTAATGAAAAAACATAACAGGGCTACGATACTCTAGATGAAATAGAATTTTTTGTGATCCCAAGAAATTTTGGATGGGGAGTGGTAGAAGGGGTGATAGCATCGAACTAATTTTACTTTATTGTTTTAATAATAAAGTATTGTGATCGACACAGAAAAAAAAAAAATTTGCTACCCTGAAATTTTGTTTTTTCGCGTTTCATGACTAAATTAGCCTAAAAAAGCAAAAAAAAAAAATCTGTCCCGCCGTACGCCGTACATATGGACTCGTACCTCCAAGACCGTTAAAGGTAGAATATTGATTTTTGGGTGGGTTATTAACTTGGTAAGTGAGCTCCATTATCCAAATTTTGGGGAGCATGGGGTGGAAGGGGGAGGCGGGGGGATGGAAAAAGTCGAAATATACACTTGCTAATATCTTCACCACGAATGCAGATAGAAAGATGAAAATCAGCACACGTATAGAGAGAGCTGTGGGACATATTCCAAAAATAATTTAATTTTTTTATCCATTGTCGGCCGAATCTTTTTTTCAAATGGTTATATCTTCGAAACTACTTACCATAAAAATTCATATTTTGGGACAATTAAGATGGCGTATAGATCCACCAGAATCAGCTTAGAAATAGGCTTATTATTGTAAGGGGAAGGGTCGGGGGGGGGGGGTGCAAAGAAAAACACTTAAGAATTAATATCTCAACTATCTCTTAAGCTATGTAATTGAAATTTAAAACAAATACTAAGCTATACTAGCGAAATAAAAAAAAATATAAAATTTGGTCATAATAGTAGTGGGGTGAAAAATGGTGCACTTTTCAAAATTAGAAATCATTATATCTCAAAATTGAGTACAGATATCGAATTGAAAATTCGTCAGATTTGAGAACTACATAATTTATAATTAAAAAAAAATAAAGGGAGGGAGGTGGTAAGCAAAAATGTCGAAAATTTTGAGTGAATTTTTTAGGACTCTGCTCAAAGATAGAAACTTTAAATTTTGCATGTGAATACATCTATTTGATATACATAGAAAAAAAATAATAATTTGATCCACAATTGTTATGAACCGACCACCCCGGTCTAATGGGCACAAGCTGTTTCATGTGCAACGAAAAAAACACGAAAACTGAAAATTTTTGGATGTAATTTTAGGGTAGAAACTTGAAAATTTGGGAAATACATTTAAAAAAAATCCCTAAAAGTATAAAATATTAACTGGTCGAATACCTTCAAAACTTCTACCCCCTCCCATACAAAATTATTTTTTCGACCATTTTTAAGAAATTAATTATCACCTAACTATTAAAAGCTATCCATTTGAAATTTTGCATAAGAACTTATAAAAATATTTGCAAAGAAATTATTTTAAAAGTTTCAAAATCACACTTGCCCTTCTACCCCCTCCCATACAAAAGTATGATTTCGACCAATTTCATTAAATCAACTAATAACCAACAAATTAAAAGCTACGAACTTGAAATTTTGTACGAGCAGCTTACAAGAGAAAGGAAATAAAATTGCATCACAAATTTTGCAATTCGCCTACCTCCCGTACAAAATTATTTTTTCGAGCATTTTAAAGAAATCGGTTATCAGCTAACTCTTAAAAGCTATCCATTTCAAATTTTGCCTAAAAACTTATAAAAATAATTGAAATGAAATTCCTTTAAAAGTTTTGAAATCGCGCTTGCCCTTCTACCCCCTCCCATACAAAAGTATCATTTCTACATATTTCATTGAATCAACTAATAACCATCAAATTAAAAGCTACGAACTTGAAATTTTGTACAAGCACACTACAAGAGAAAGGGAATAAAATTGCGTCACAAATTTTATGATTCCCCTACCTCCTCTACTCCTTCCCTTACAAATGTTTGGTTTCGTGAATGTAAAATGCACCGAATCCTATGAAAATTCAGTGCAACTTCGTCTATGAAACACATTCTATACAGAGGATATTGGACGCGATTCAAGCAATTAATTAAAAAGCTATTAACATCCACCCACCCTTACCCCTCCTCCTCCCCTCAAAAAAACCCACACTTGCAGAAATGAATGAAATATTGTTAAATTGACAACAGCCCTGCCCAAGAACTCCCTTTCACTTAGCCTTCCCTAACCACTCTAACCTGCATATTGACTTTCCACACATCCGCAACTTGTCCCAAGAATAATAAAGTTTCGCCCGACTTGTTGGCAGTTTATTTTCCCCATCATGCTACAGTAGCTATAAAAATGTTTTATACAAAATGCTTACTCCAAAAATTGAATGGGGACTGAGAAAATTAGTGAGTTAGATTAAGTGAAAATTAGCAGTTTGTATGGGAGGTGGTAGAAAGAGCATGGGGATTTTAGTAATTTTTTCAGAAATAACTAGGAATATTATAAAATTTACATCCCTTAAATTTCAGACTAGTACCATTCAAACTTTTCAAGAAAATCGATTTTTTGTGAAGTTGTGAGACTGTGTCATATTGTATGGGAGCGGGTAGAAGCAGTGGTGCTAACCAAAAATTTTTTACTGATCTTAGTGATAATGAGCTCAATAAATTCTGAAAAAATCGTCTTAGAGCATTTCATGAAAAAGTGTAGTTTGTATGGGTGGGGGTGGAAGGAGAGGGGGACGCAAATAATTTTTCTACTGTAGATTTAAATTATTATGAAAGTAATATATCCCAAAATTCAGACTAATAGCTTTTATACTTTTCGAGTAAATCAATTTATTGTCAAATTGCGAAATTGCGTAATTTTGTATGGGAGAGGGTAGAAGGAGTGAATCTAATCGTCTAATTTTTTTTCGCCTTACTAAAAATTTTAAATAAATATTTAGTGCACAATTTCAGCTCGCTAAATTTTATACGCACTGAGTAAATTGGCTTAGAGTAATTCATGACAAGTACAGTTTGTATGGGAGGTGGTAGAAGGAGGGGGAGGACACGCATAATTTTTATACAATAGATTAATATTATGAGAAAAGTAACATATTCCAAATTTCAGGCCAATAGCTTTTATAATTTTTGAGCAAATCCGTTTAATGTCAAATTGCGCAATTGTGTCATTTTGTATGGGAGGGGGTAGAAGCGGTGGAGCGATTTGGCCCGTTCACGAACTTGACCTTACCTTTTTGTCAAAAACGACGTGTACAAAATTTGAACCATCTAGCTCAACGCGTTCTCAAGGTAGAGAGCGCACAGACGGACAGACATCCGGTTTTGAGATTTTTGAGTGATAATATTAACTTCTGTATCATTCATTTTTTCTCCGAGCCTTATTTCTTGGCGTAACAAACTTTAGAGCAAACTTATTATACTCTCAGATTTCATCTAGAGTATAAACATAACAGGGCTACGATTGTGCTTTACGCGCGTAAAGCACAATCTTACAATACTGTAGATGAAATAGAATTTTTTGTGAAGAAATTTTGTATGGGGAGTGTTAGAAGGGGTGATAGCAATGAACTAATTTTTTCCCCATCATGCTAATGTAGCTATAAAAATGTCTTATACAAAATGCTTGCTCGAAAAATTGAATAGGAACTGAAAAAATTAGTGAGTTAGATTTAGTGAAAATGTGCAGTTTGTATGGGAGGTAGTAGAAAGAGTGGGGAGATTTTAGTGATTTTTTCAGAGATTACTAAGAATATTATAAAATTGACATTTCTTAAATTTTAGACTGGTAACATTCATACTTTTCAAGAAAATAGATTTTTTGTGAAGTTGTGAAACTGTGTCATATTGTATGAGAGGTGACAGAAGCAGTGAAGCTAATCAAATATTTTTTTCTGATTTTAGTGATAATGCTAAATAAGTATTTATTACAAAATGTGAGCTCGATAAATGTCATATGTTCTGAGAAAATCGGCTTAGAGCATTTCATGAAAGAGTGTAGTTTGTAGTGGAGGGGGTGAAAGGAGAGGGAGGACGCAAATAATTTTTATAGTGTAGATTGAAATCATTATGAAGGTAATATATCCCGAAATTCAGACTAATAGCTTTTATACTTTTCGAGCAAATCCATTTATTGTCAAATTGCGCAATTGTGTCATTTTGTATGGGAGGGGGTAGAAGGAGTGGAGCGATTTGGCCCGTTCACGAACTTGACCTTACTTTTTTGTCAAAATCGATGTGTACGAAATTTGAGCTTTCTAGCTCAATGCGTTCTCAAGTTATAAACTGCACTTTCCATGAAATACTTTAAACCATTTTACTCAGTACATATTAAATTTATCGAACTGAAAGTGTGCACTAAATATTTATTTAGAGTAATTAGTAAGCCAAAAAACAAAATTAAATGATGACCTTCATACCTTCTTCTTCTACAATGGCGCTGCAGCCAAAATCGGGCCTTGGCCTCCCGACCTTCAGGTTGCTTAACATTTATTCATTATTATTGTGGAAGGTTTGTTAGACCTTCGCACGACTTTTTTACTTTCGTCGATTTTCCTGAAAAGTTTGAATGCTACTGATCTGCGATTGAAAACAAATACATGATGTTTCTACTTATTTCAGAAAAACTAACTGAGAACTCGCCACTCCTTCTACAGGCTCCCATACAAACTGCACAATTTCTCTAAATCCAATACACTAATTTTCTCAGTACCTATTAAATTTTTGAAGCCTACATTTTAAATAAAACATTCTGATAGCAAATCTAACATAATGTCAAAAAATTGGTTCAATGTCGTCACCCCTTCTACCACTCCCATTACGAAATTTCTTAAAATTAAAAAATGTCTCTTCATCTAGAGTATCGCATGATTGGGCGAGTATGGCATGATTACGCCCAATCGTAGTCTTGTTACGTTTTATACTTGAAAAGAAAAAGTGGAAGAAACCCGCAGATTCCTTCAAGCGAAATGGACTAAGATTCCAAACATTCCTAATCTTTTGCATTGCTCGACGAGTGTTACGACCGCAAAATTTGAAGAAATTCATGTTTCGGCTATTGGTTAATATTAATTTTAAAATAAGTTAGGTTAATTTATAAGAAAATACATTTGTGATATTATTTTAATATTTCATTCATTAAAAAAAAATATTATTAAAACTGTATTGCAATGCACTTTCCATTGATTTTGACAAAAAAAAATTTTTTTTTGCTTTAAGCCAACGTGAAGTGTCGCTGTGCGTTACCGATGTGACGAGTGCGTGATTTTTATAAAATTAAGTCCAAAACTGCACCAAATGAGAAAACTGCATCATAAAATTTCACATTTTTTATGTTTTATTAGAAATTATTATAATATAGGGTGTACAACTTAATAACCGGAATTTGACGCTAGATGTCCGTACTAACAAATATCGTGAAAGCTCGAACTTTATACATATATATGTCATTTTGAAGGTACATTTGACAGCTATAAAAATCAGTCAACAAAACAATTTTATCTGTGTGCATCATTATTATTTTTCACGATGAATAACTTCGAAAATTGGAGAAAAAGGCAGCATTTCCGGGAGGTTCTGTTGGGTCATTTTTTTGTAAAGAAAACTGCTGCGGAAAGTCATCGTTTGCTTGTAGAAGTTTATGGCTACGATGCTTTAGCGAAAACACAGTGTTTTGAATGGTTTCAACGCTTCAAAAGTGCCGATTTTGACATCAAAGACAAAGAACGCCCAGGACAGCCAAAAAAGTTTGAAGACGAAGAATTGGAGACGCTACTCGATGAGGATTCGTGTCAAACGCAAGGCGAACTTGCCAAATCGTTGGGAGTGACTCAGCAAGCCATTTCGAAAGGTTTGAAAGCCGCCGAATACATTCAGAAGCAAGGTGATTGGATCCCCTATGAGTTGAAGCCGAGAGACGTTGAACGGCGCTTCTGTATGTCTGAAATGCTGCTTGCGCGCCATAAAAACAAATCATTTTTGCATCGGATCGTGACTGGGGATGAAAAATGGATCCGTTATGACAATCCCAAGCGCAAAAAGTCATACGTGAAGCCCGGCCAACCAGCCGAATCAACGGCGAAGCCAAATATCCATGGCGCCAAGGTTATGCTGTGTATTTGGTGGGATCAGAAGGGGCCGTTATATTATGAATTGTTGAAAGTGGGCCAGACAATCACAGGTGACATGTAACGAACACAATTAATACGTTTGAAGCGTGCAATCATCGAAAAACTCCCGGAATATGCGTCTGGTCGCATATTCCGGGAGTTTTTCGAGGCTATAATTTTTCATCATGACAACGCTCGGCCGCATGTTGCAAGACCCGTGAAAAACTATTTGGAAAATAGTGGATGGGAAGTTTTGGCCCACCCGCCTTATAGTCCGGACCTTGCTCCGTCTGACTTTCATTTATTTCGCTCGATGCAAAACGCCCTAACCGGAATACGCTTCACTTCAGAGCAAGGCATCCGAAATTGGATAGATTCGTTTTTGGCCGCCAAGCCGGCGCAATTTTTTTGGGAAGGAATTCATAAACTGCCTGAAAGATGGGGAAATGTTGTAGCTTCCGATGGACAATACTTTGAATGAAATATATTGTAAGATTTTTCCACAATAAAGCAACAAATTTCGCTAAAAAATTCCGGTTATTAAGTTGTAGACCCTATATCATATTTAAATTTCATAGTAATTCGCAAAATTATTAATTTACTTACACTTACTGAAATTTAGGGTATTTTATTTGTCCCGCGTGTGTGACTCATAAATGGGAAATTTTTATTGTCATTTTATCCGTAAAACGTTACGTTAAGCCGAAGAATGTTACAGTGCGTTACAGAGAATCAGTGACATATAAATGTATATAAAGTATGATTTTCGCAAGGATGTTTTTGTCAGATTTAATAATTATTTAGCGCAAATCAATTGGAACTCAGAATTTGAAAGCAACTCTTCCGATCTTGATTATTATTATGCAAAGCTGTTAGATTTGGTTAAAGTGGGAATTAATAGTTTTATTCCTCGCACCCATTTTTCACCATCTAATCATCCTCCATGGTTTAATAGAGATCTACTGAGACTGAAGAATATCTAAAATAAGGCATATAAAGCTTATAAGTTATTTCCTAGTGAATATAATCGGTGTAACTATAAACTACTTCATAAAGAGTATCACTATATTCATCAGTTATTGTTTCGAAATTATATTTCGTCGGTTG
This sequence comes from Chorisops tibialis, assembly GCA_963669355.1. Lineage (NCBI taxonomy): Eukaryota > Metazoa > Arthropoda > Insecta > Diptera > Stratiomyidae > Chorisops > Chorisops tibialis. Next base: position 159,179,733 of record OY770263.1, on the reverse strand, counting down.
AGAATAATATCAATAATGATTTTTGGAATTTTATTAAATTGAAGCGTTCTAGTTCTGCGATACCTAGCTGTATGGAATATAATGGTGTGACCTCTCACAATTTGCAAGAAAGTTGTGATCTATTTGCTGATTATTTTGAGTCGGTATATGGACTAGCTCGCAACTCTCGCTCGCTTAATTTAATGCCGATCTGGGGCTTGTTCAGCTTGATTGTGAAGAAATTGAACTTAATTTAGGTAAGTTGAATGATGACACATTCCATAGGCCTGATTTATTTTGTAATTTAATGTTGAAGATGTGTAGATCTACTTTATCTTCTGCGCTTACTATAATTTTGAATCTTTCATTAAAACTTGGAATATTTCATTTATTGTGATCAAGTCACGAACGCCAGGGGTATTGCAAAATTACTTCCCTTACCTAAATTTTTTGAAAGTTTGGTGCAACACAGTTTACTATCAGCCATTAATAATGGTATATGCGATAAGCAACATGGCTTCATGTCGGGCAAATCTACTACTACAAATCTAGTAATTTTTAAGAACTTTTCACTTAATGCGATTGAACAGGGTTCTCAGGTCGATGTCATTTATACTGACTTTACGAAAGCATTTGATCGTGTTGATATTGATCTTTTAGTGAAAAAACTTAGTGCTTACGGAATTCATTCACCACTTCTTAAATGGTTGTTTTCGTATTTGAGCGGACGTAAGCAGCAAGTATTAATTGACTCATTCAAGTCTAAAATTATAGAGGCCAAGTCGGCAGTGCCCCAAGGAAGTCATTTAGGACCTCTTGTATTCCTTATATTTATAAATGATATCGGGCAAGAATTCTCTCATGCGTCATTCTTGATGTTTGCTGACGATTTGAAAATGTATGCCTCAATTTCAAGTCTCTTTGACTGCTTACTTCTTCAAGCGGAAATTAATACATTGGTTTTAGAGTATAGAAATAATAATCTTGATTTAAATCCTTCTAAATGTAAAAATTGTTCTTCTCACCGCCTGCTCACATCATTCTCTTTCACATATAATATTGGTGGAATAATAATTGACACTCCGGATGTAATTTGTGATCTTGGAGTTATATTTGATCACAAGTTTGATCCTTCTCCTCACATTAACCATATATGTCCTAAATTATTCCAAATGTTAGGCTTTATTAAAAGGAATTCCACTGATTTTCATGATCCTTTCACATTGAAGACATTTATATGTCTCTAGTTCGCTCTCATCTCGAGTATGCAGTTGTTGTATGGAATCCTCATACCTCACTTCACCGGGCGCGCATTGAGGCCGTGCAGAAATCATTTACTTGCTTTGCGGTTCGTAGGTTTCACTGGCAAAATTAAATGCCTTCTTATAATTCAAGGTATCTCCATCTTGGTCTCCAAACTCTAGAATCTAAACGGTTTATTATTAGTGTTATGTTCATGTAGGATGTTTTGAGTTACAAAATTAAATCTACCTCGTTGCTTACATTGTTCAATATCTATATTCCTGGATGCTCCTTGAGAACTAGACCCATTCTTCATATTCCTTCTCACAGAAAGTCCTAAGGCCAATATGTACCAATCACATATTTTTGTACTTGTTACAATAAAGTGTGTGATCTTGTGGAATTGACTTCTGATAGAATTGCTTTCAGATCTGAGCTATTACGATTATCTACACCATCAATTTGTAGTATCACATAGTTTTTATCTTTTTTTTAACATTGTTTGTAAGGTTGTATTATTTTTAGTCGTCTGTTGGAACTTATCTGTAGACTGAATAAATAAATAAATAAATAAATCAATATCACAGTAAATATTTAATTGACTTATCTATTAATGAGTATAACAAAGGAATAATCAAATAAATATATGTTTTTGGTTTGGTGAATGTTTTCACAGTGACTTTTCAATTATAAGGAATGATTTCCGGATTTTACACTGTTTGATTTATTATGTGTGACGTTTTGGTCTCATCAAATAGTACAGAATTCAGAAATTCTTTTCTTTATTCTGAAAATCAGAAAAAAGTACTTTCTTGGAAAAGGCTTGTTGTTAAAAAAATAACAAACGAAAAATAATTGTGTTTTTGGTTTTTTTTTTTAATTTACAAAACCTTTGCTACTGCGTAACCTAACTTCAACTTATAAGTGTGAAGGTATTAAAAACACATAGTATGCATTCCACTTAAATTAAAACAAGACAAATAAGCCATGATGTACATGTACTGCACGCCAAATCCAAAGTGGTTTAAAATTCAAACTTGCATGAGTAAAAGAATGAAATATTGATACACCGCAGCTACTGGGGATAAATGTTAAAAATTTGACAGTCTTATATATTTGCTACCACCTAAACCTCCAAATTGACTTCCCAATCCTCAACTTGTTTCAAGATTAATGAAGTTGCACCAATTGTTGGCAGATATTTTTTATTGTAACACTTTTTTTGACAATAAGTTTTAGTCCGACCTACCTCTGTTTGAGCTACTAGAGAGGAGTTCCCGCAGACAATGGATTAATTACTTTTCTTCAAAATGGTAACAATTTCTATTAAAAAATGTCTTGATGAGATTATTTCCTAAATGATGAATGAAATAATTTAATTTTTTCGAAAACCTCCAAGTTTTTCAACAATATGATTTACACTTCATTAAATAGATACAATTAAAACGAACATAATTACTTATTGATAATATGGCTGTAATATTTCATAATTAAAAACACTTTTTTTAATTATAATTAATATCATCCGCAAATAATTCAACTACGAGACCGAGGAAAAAACATTGTAATAATCCCTATACTCTTATGTGTGGGAATGAAATAGTTATATAGGACCTGATTTGTGATGCGAAAAAAGGCACATTTTTCGCGATTTTTTTTTTAATAAATTCTGTCACGAATGTGAATTTTAAACTTAATTGTATTTATGTCTTTATCCATGCAGCATAGCATAAGTTATAAATCAGCTTGCTGGAAATTAAAAAAAAATCAAGCCTAAAAGCTGAAAACAGATTTCAATACAACATTTAATGAAGTTTCAATGTAAAACTGAAAAAAAATCGGTAACTTACGTATGTATGTATGAACGCATCATCGCGTACTTAATTTCACCAACAGCCAGGTGTACAGTAGTAAAAAAAATATACGAAGTGTACCTCATAATTCCCATTAATGGCCATAAAATTCCCTAAATAGAGATAAAAAAAATTATTTTTCACGGGGTCAAATCAGATAAAAATTCCATTACGAGTGGTTTTGGCGGTTTTTTGCGTTAAATCTCCACTTTTCATCCTGTGGGTGCTTAACGACGGTCTACGTGAGAGATAGAAGCGTAGTCTCTACTCCTTGGAACGGAAATTCTACTTCGAATTAAGGAAACAATAATTTTTAATGCGTTTTAGGGTGACTATGACGATTTTCAAAGAGAAGCAGGCAGCAGGTACCTTTGAAATGTATTCACAATTTTATTATTAATCTAAATAAATCTCGTTTGCAAAGAGAATAAAATTATGATGAATGAAATAATAAGAATCCGGGGAAGATTTCTTTTAGGCGAATCTACAGCTTGAAATTGTGGATTTATTAGGATTTTGAAATTACCGCTACGATAGCTGTAAGATATATTTTGACCATCATCCACCCTCTAAATAGCGAGCTATTAAAATGCTTTACCTATTTACAGACCCTAAATCAACTTCATTATTAATGCAGAGTTATACGGCCGGTAGTACTAGAGCACTGAATTAAATACCTAATAGTCCGCACTAATTAACAAACTACCCCAGTAGTGGTAAAAACAAAACTACTCCGGCTGGTTCCAACAGCCCTCTAAAAAATTCAAGCGTTGGTTCACGCGAACAAACAATTAGACCATCGTAAAAGATAAACAATATTTCGCCTTCATCATCTGTTGACACTTTTATGTTTACATTAAAAATTACTCAAAGCCATGTAGAGTTGAGTTCAGTGGTAGTAGGAGCAAGCATGGCGACACTATCCAAAAATTACAATCTAAATTGTAACATTTGTTGATGAACAGTGGTGAGTGACATTTTTTTGTTTTTGTTGCCTTATGTCCAGTAACGTTTGATTAATGGGCCTTTTCTACCAGTTATACCGTTTAATTTAAACATAATTTCGTGCAAAATTTTAGTTGATGGTTAACGATTTGTAGTACTAACTGTTTTTATGCAACATTAAAAAGGGAAAAGTTTTGGTAACGATGTGACTGAACGAATGCCATCACTGTCATTACCTGTTATTCAAATTATACTGATGTCTTGTTCTTTTCAGCGACTAAAGGAAAACCCGAAAAAAGGGTAGGACTAGTCACGACTTAGTATTTTTTTCGCAAGAGACAATAGACATTTGCTTACCACATTTTGTAGAAGAATAGCTGACCAATTTGCAACAAAATTCTTCACTAATATTGCGAAACCTGCGTATACCCTGCACACAGCTTCATAAAAATGTTGGTTTGTCATATTTCTTGTTATTTGACTACAATTATATTTAATGATTGAAAACTTATGGGAATTTCGCACCTTTTTTGATGCTAACAACTAAGTTAGCTTAGATCCTGGCACAAAAAGTGCTCTGACAACCGTTCGAACTTGTTCTTGGACATGCTACATGCCCACTTCAATTTTAATGATACCTAAAAATTTTAAGAAATCGATTTTTCACCGAAACTACTTAAACTATCGTCTTGAAAGTCAAGTCAAAAATAAATGTTTTAGTTATCATTAAAGTTAAAAAGTATTGATCCGGCTCCCTTACTCCATCTACTCCTCACATACAAATGCACAATTTTAAAAAAATACATTTCTTCGATTTTCATTTTTACTAGCAAAGCTAAAAGAACAAATCTGTACCAGAACTTTCTAATATAATTCCAATCAATTTTTAAAAATTATCAACTTTGTCACACTCCTTCTATCCCCTACCATACAAATTCCACGAAATTTCGTCATTTCAGTTGAATCATTTTCCTTTGAAACTGTCAAAGCTGTTGACTTGAAATTATAAGCAAAATGTAATAATATAAATATCATTAACGCCGAAAAATTTCGTTGAGATCCCGATAATCCTTCCACCCCCTCCCATAGAAATGCATAATTTTACTAAATGCATTATATCGATTTTCATTAAAATCAGAAACTATAAATTTTCCAAGAATTCGTCGTAATTATAATATCGGGTTTTCCAATAGAGACTTGACAACTTTGAATTCAATTTGTGAACGCACCCTTTCACTAATCATCAAACTGTCACTGTCAATCTATTCAGTAAACTTAACATTTTTATCATGGTAAAGTACACGAAGGAACAACGTCTGCAAATTATTAAAAATTTACTTTGAAAAAAAGTTGTCAAGTCCTTATTTGAAAACCTTTTACAATAAATGCTAAAAAAATATGAACTTCGCTTCACTTCTTCTACCCCCTCCCATACAAATTTCTGTATTATTCAAGAAAACCCAAAACCATTCTTCCATCGAACATATGAGAGAATCGACTTTAAATTCGGATCAAAGTATGATGATAAGGATGTTGATAAGCGGTTTCAAAATCATCCATTATTGCCCAAGACAGCTGAGCGGGCAGCCGGAGTGTCATTGAACTAGACTACTATGAGATCCGTTGGATTTGAATTTGATTTGAATTTTCATAATTAACATAATTAACTTACATTCTAGTCTTTGTTCAATAAACATCTATGCAATAAATTGATTTACAATTGTTCGATTTTTTTATTCCCGAATTTAAGTTGTGTGCTTTGATTTTCGCAATAAGGTTTCTCGAATTGAATGCAGTGATTCATCGCATTTCAACCCATGCTGGGATTTTCGCACTGAAAATAATGAATGCTGTAATTCGACGCATTTTTAAGCTACATTTTTGTGCTGTGATACATTATACTTCATCGTTGCATATAGTACTGGGATTTATCGCACTAAAAGCACACCTTATTTAGAATATAGAGGGTGTCCCATTAAGAACGCCTATTTACCGCCTTTTTTGAATTTAGCCCCATTTTTTTATGTTGGTCGTTTAGCGTTTGTCAAATATTTCATTCTATACATAACCTCTATGTCAACAATCTTTCTCGTCTCGTCGCAGCGCTACAGCCCCTTTCGGGCCTTGGCTTCCCGTAGCCGAAGTCTCCAGCGATCTCGGTCCAGTGACCGCGTCCTCCAATTTTGAAATCCGAGCAGCGATGAACAGTCTTCGTCAACAGAGTCGGACCAGCGTTTCCTGGGTTTTCCCACTGGCCTCCGGCCCTCCGTTTTTTTCTCGAATACCTTTTTAGGTATTCGAGTTTCGTCCATCTTTTGTACATGGCCAGCCCATTGCAGCTTCCGCAGTCTGATGATAGTGGAAACCTCTCGTTCGTCAAATATATCATACAGCTCACTGTTGTATCTAGTTCGCCATCGGTCACCATCATGTTTCGCTCCAATTATTCGTCTCAGGACCCGTCTTTCGAAAGCGTTCAACATATTTACGGATGCTTGTGTAAGGGTCCATGTTTCGCATCCGTAGCAAAGCACAGGTCTTACTATTGATTTGTAGACTTGGAGTTTTGTCAACTGGCCTTAAGAATAGCTAAGACTGAATAATACGTTTTATTTGCGAGCTGGATTCGTCTTTTTATTTCGTTCGTTTCATTTCCACTCTCTGTCAATTTTGTGCCTAAATATATGAATTTGTCCACATTTTCCAAATTATATTCGTCAATTGTAATGTTTTGTCTATTGGGGGTCCTTTTCCTTGTTTGTGTCATTAGTAGAATTTCTTTTGCGGATGTGAAAGAGCGTGATAATATGTTGATATCGTCCGCATAACCCACTATCTGGCTGGATTTATAAAGCAGCGTACCTCTTGTGTCAACGGGTAACTTTCTGATGACGTATTCTAAAGCTAGGTTAAAAACCAGAAGGGTCAGCCCATCACCCTGTTTTAGTCCGACATTTGTGTCAAAGGCAAGTTGGTTGTTGACTCTGACTTGTGATGTTGTTGATGTCATCGTCATTTTGGTCAGTCGGACTAGTTTTGCTGGGATGCCAAAATGCAGCATTATTTTGTACAGTACGTTTCGATCAATACTATCGTATGCTTGTTTAAAGTCCACAAAAACCTGGTGAACGTCGATGTTGAATTCCCAGCATTTTTCAAGCACTTGCTTGACCGTAAAAAGTTGATCAGTCGTTGATCGACCAGCTCTAAAACCGCCTTGGTACTCCCCAACACTCTTAATTAAATCAAAAATATACGATTTTTTGAAATAAGGACTGCATTTTTTTTAATTTTAAAATAGCCGTTTTTAATGGGACAACCTTTATAATGAGAAATCATATTGTGAAGGCAAACAAATTAATTTAACTTAGGACCACGTTGAAACGTCATTTCTCAAATAGTGCTGCTGTCATTTAAACTCCCTTCCTTTTACACAGGCTCAAAAGAGAAGTCGCTGTTTTTTCACAGGATTACACAACTGTCTTGTTCTTAAGGGATTTTCAAAATAGACAACTTTCATTATTGTTCTTTCATACAAACAATTGTGTCAATTCATCCAAAAAAATTTTGATTTCCATCAAGTTTTAAGACTTCCCCTTTTTAGAAGGCATTTTGAGTTTTCTTCTGAACAATCGGTTCGACCACTCACTTAATATAGTTGATTATTATGATAATAAAGCTAGCTAGCTAGGGCGTAGCCTAGTTGGTAGATTGCTGATATACAATGCGAAGGTCGTGAGTTCAAATCCCGGTCGACGCATAATTCCAGCACACTACCTGCTTTGGTATACGTTGATCACCTCAATCTACGAAAAAGAAAATTTCGACAATAAATAATGAAAAAAATGTTATGGAATCTGAAGGTCAGGAGGCCAAGGCCTAATTTGGGCTGTAGCGCCATTGGAAAAAAAATGATAATAAAATAAAATTACGCATTTATTGAACCAAACAAGGGAAAAATTGAACTAATTATGAATGAATGTGAGGCTGTAAAAATGCCAATCTTAATTGATCAAGCAAATGTACGAGGGTTAAAATGTGCTTATCTCTCGCCATACATTCACACTCAAACACCCCTGACCCTGATAGCCAAAACTCGGAAAAAACTCATGCCTTCTTATGTACGAACCAATACAATAGTACCAAAAGTTCTCAAGTGTGCATGCCGATGTAGACAAAACCAGGAAATCACCAATTAGCATAGATATCTAATTTGCTTATACTCGATGAAAAAAGGGACAGAACTAAGTTCAGTCCATTTCATATTTTTTCCTTACAAAATAAACAGAACCAATGGCAAATATGAAAAAGATTTTTTATAGTGATTTCTACTCGGCAAAAAAATGTGACCCGTTTTTGCCCTTAACATTTTTTCTAGCAGTTCCTATGTTCTATTGGAAAAAAAAATTCTGCTCTGCTAGACAAATGGTTTGCGCACTAGGTAAAACTTGACCTGAAAATGCACATTTCTTGCCCCGAATTTTTCGGTGGTGCAACTCAATTGACCTGTAATGTACAACAACATGAAAAAAATAAATCATCTGACAACATCGGTAACAGATTCTAACGGATAGATCTTACTTAAAAGGACTTAAAACTTTACATGAAGTATGCAATATGAGTGCATACGTAACTTTTCTTAATTTTCCCAAAATCTTCACAGGACCATTTAGACATAACAAGACAAATTAAAACGCTTTGTTTTGACAGTTTCGAAAGGCAATCAGCTGTTCGGTATAGAGACAACATGATAAAAAAAAAAATGCAAGAAACTTGCACTTAAAGTGTTCTATTGGAAATTGACCTGACCGACGGAACTGAGAAAAATGAGTGCAAAACTGCAATAATTTTGCATTTTAAAGGGCAAAAACGGGTCACATTTTTTTGGCGAATAGAAATCACTATTAGTTTTCGGTTTATGTTTACTTTAGATCATAAAAATTTTCCGCAGTTTGAAGATCGATCTTCGTCTGATCAGGTGTGTTCGTTGTCAATCAATCGATCAAATTCCTGTTAAGACGCCAGAAATAGCACTCTTCCAAAAGCTCGATTCTGAGCATCGGCCCTTAGCTGTCACCAGGACTCGTTTAATCCTCTGGGTTCCTACTCAAGTGCTCGCTTCCATGCTACATGATCGACCAACGCGACGTCAAAACTAAGACTAAGAAATAAAATCAGATAATTACACATTACTGAAACACTTGTGAATTCTCAATGACCGCTCACCCCTAATCGGTATATGAACTTCATGCGTTTTTAGGCAATATCCTTCGTCGATGAATGGTAATGAAACATGCATACATACTTATTAATTATCGCTCAGTGCTACAAATATGTATTATTGTTAGTGTAACATGTATTTAATCATAAGATAGAACCTATGCAATGCACCAATGAGTGCGATAAACAGATCGTGATATGGTTTACTACTGGTTAGAAAAAAAATGCAACACTCTCATGTATCCACAGATGGGAGATATAGATGTAGGTGAATTTTCTCCAGGCTGATAATTTGTTTTCAACAAAAGGTTTCGAAACTGTTCATCGATTCTTCAGAGGTGTTTCATCGATGTTTGGCTATAAGGGTTATTAGCTCCAGTTGGTATGGTACATCTGGCCATTTTATGATGAGGGCATGATTTCCCATCGAAGCAGCAAATCGACAGACTACAAAGATACCACGTACAATTGTATGGCCCTATAGGTAATAAAACCAATTGGGAGGGTTTTAATTCATTCTACCGCGCTTTGGAGACCTTGCTTTGAGTCCGGAAAATGTGACATCATCTCGCGACTTCTGACTGAGACAATCATAAAAGGCATGAGGCCTTTTATTCCATGCAATCTTCACAGGATCAAACCTATCCAAAATTCATGTTTCAACAATGAATGCCTCGAAGCATTTAGAGCCAAAAGGCAGTATTTTCTTACCTACACTTACAACTTACAATAATCTGACGGTAAACAACAGAGACTCATTAAAAGTAGCAAGGAACACCTGCAATACAATTTTAAAGCGTGTTAAATTCGAACATAAATGGAAACGTCGAATTCAGATCTTTGGGAATCGTAAAACTCGACATCTTTCTGATCGTTTGTGAAATCACTCAATAATAATTTCATTACCTCTTTAACACCTCCTCTTCGCAATGGTAACCGAACCGTTGTCGATCCTGTTGAAAAGCAAACCTTTTGGCAACAAACTGCACTGGAAACTCAAAACTTCCACCGTCGAATCGGAGTCTTTCGTATTAAGCGGACTCTGGCTTCTCGCTGCCACCACTTTGTTTTCGAGCTAGGGTTATTTCCAAGATCCTATAAGAGCTTTATACTCACAAGTCTGCTGGGTGGGATGACACCTCCTATTGTCCTTAAAAATTGCGCTTTCTTCAAAGAAATTCAACTTTCTTCTGGATATGATTGGCGATTTGGATTTCGCGCGTGTCGGTCTACTAGCGATCTCCTGGTCTATCTTACCGAGCGTTAGAATTCCTGCATCCCTAAATTTGGTGCAGCTCAAGTTCTTACTCTTGACATCGCTAAGACGTTTGACAAAGTTTGGAATGAATGTCTCATAGTCGAGCTTTGTCCTTTGATTTTAACACTTTGTTTCTTACATGAATTGATAATTTCCTCTGCAAGCGCTCTATTCAAGTAGTACTTCCCCAGCCTGCATCCGGATAGTAGATTATCGGTTATCGATACTCTGCTGAATAGAGAGCAACAACAGGCGTTGAGATTGACGGGCAAGAAAACACGACAAGAAACTTTGGTATATGCTCTAATCTTCGAAGCGGCGAAACAAGTGTCCCAAGATAATTCACGAGTCTAAAAAATAGTTTTCGGAATCAAGGAATGCTTGTACCAGAGGTCAGCACAAAGCAGAAGTTGTTGGGAGAGCGCTGGTTGAATGCTACTTCACGAATGAGCGAGAGCATGAACAGCAAGAGCAGCCTGGAGAAACTGCAGTGGAGAAGTAGACTATCTAGAAAATAAAGCTATTTGGACGAGAAGTGAGTCACGTACCGACAACGTATTCGAAGCAACTTTTCCAGTTTAAAAGAGAGCGATGTGGAGCGGCTGTTTAGTTATCGACAGTACGAAGAAAGATCGCCAAACTCCCAGCGAAAGCAAGAAGGACCACGCCGCATTGTCACCGGAGTGGATGACGCGGAGTACCGGAAGCCTAGCGCAAGATGAAAGCAGTAGACAAAGTGGCGAAATGCCTTCGCCACTTTAACGTGAGTGAAAACTCTGTTCGTGACGAACAGGAGTTAAGGAGGGGGAAATGTTGCATGTTAGCCATGGTCATTCAACAAATATCGGGTTTTCCAATAGGGACTTGACAACTTTGAATTCAATTTGTGAACGCACCCTTTCACTAATCATCGAACTGTCACTGTCAATTTATTCAGTAAACTTAACATTTTTATCATGGTAAAGTACACGAAGGAACAACGTCTCAAATGGTTTGCATTTTATTTTGAAAAAAAGTTGTCAAGTCCTTATTGGAAAACCCTATATGTGTAAGAGTAATGCAAAAAGTCAGGTCTACGTGCTTAACATCAAATTAATGCACGCATATGAACACTGCCCGCAAGGGGGTAGTTGTAGTTCGAGGTTTTACCAATTCCTGCAACTATCTTTGGAGACTAGCGACTCCACGGACCTGAACTAACTATACCCCTGTGGGATGAGGCTGTAGAATTTACCCACAGCCAGTACTGCTTGTACTAAAAATGGCAAATGGACACTGACTGGATCATGGGCTTATCACCCGTGATCTTAAGAACTAACTGACACGAGAAACGGATACAGCGCCTCGGATACGGACTGATTCTACGGTAACGACTTTTGGCATTCAAAAACGGACTATGATTGGCTTCTGGAACGTTCGAACATTGAATGACGAGAGAAGAGCTGGGGATACTCGGTCCTTGCACCGCCAATCAGTGATCGACCGTGAAATGAAGCACTATAACATCAAATCTTGGGCTTGAGCGAGGTCAGGTGGACAGGATCAAGAGAAGAACGAATCCCTAGCGGAAACACTATTCTGTACATTGACCCTGAAAGTGAAGCCAAGAATGGTGTGGCGTTCGTCCTTACACCGAGAGCGTGAAACAGTCTCATTAGCTGGGAACCAATCTCGGATAGGATATTCGTCGTCAGGCTCAGGACCAGTGCCAGAAACGTCACAATTCTGCTGTGCACCAACTAATACCGTAACATCTGGTGACAAAGAGGAGTTTTATAGCCAACTGAGTGCCACCTTCGAACGTGTTCCAAGAAGTGATAGTATTATCATCTCAGGAGATATGAACGCCCAGGTTGGATCAGACAACACTGGACTAGAACACGTCACGGGAAAGCGTGGTGACCCTTGGGTCGACGCGTCATGACCTTGGATTAAGAGACCCGAAAACGGCGAATTATTTGTGGAGTTTTGTAGTACTCGGCAAATGGTCATCGGAGGGATCCTTTTTCCACACAAGAGTTATCATAAAATATATTGGGTTTCCCCTGATGGTGTTACTCAGGTACCAGATTGATCATTTGGCTATAAGTCGCCGATGGAGAAGACGTCTCCACGATGTGCGAGTGAAACGTGGAGCTGACGTGGGGAGCGATCACCATTTAATGGTTAGCTGCTTGTGGTTGAGTACAGCAGCTATCCGACGACCACAAATTCTTCAAATGAAGCGCAGGCTCAATGTGGATAAACTTAGAGATCACAACAGAAAACGCGAATACACCACTATGCTACGCGAAAAGCTATCCACATTGAGTGAATATGAAAAAAATTCATCGAGTGAACTAAATGGACATTCCGCAATGAATTACTTTTAACGATTCATTGATGAATTGTACGACCCTTTTTGCTTGGTTTGATAAAGATCATGACGCAGTTTATTTGTTTTGTATCATTTCATGCTCGTTTTAAGATCATTATTTGCGAGCGCTCCTTAAATTTTTTGCTGGGTAATAACATCTCTCCCGCAATGATTTTTATTTAGGTTCAGAGATCAATCGGCCTCTTCTCTAGAAACATACAAATCATATTCCGAATTGTATCGAGTCACAGTCACACTAAGCCACATCACCATCACAGCATTTCCTTTCTCGCGTAATTGTAATATTTGAGGATAGTTAAACGGAATCAAAAACTGTCTTCCTTTTTATTATTTGAAAACTGAATAGAAATGTGGAGCATAAAATGGTAGTAAACAGCACACAATGGCTTGAATCGTGCATACACGAGTATAAAAAATAAATTCAACTCAGCTTGTTTAGCAAGGAGGAAGCCTGAAAGTGGTGAGAGCGATAACGGGAGAAAGAGAAGCCAAAAGGAGGACGAGTTCTTCATCTTAGACAAAGAAAAATTGCGACTAAGATTTTTCTAATTGCAAATCCCCGGGACAGTAATTATCCAAATTGAGTGAGTTTCTAAGCCGAATGCCATCAACCAACGACTGCCCCCTCCGGCTGCCCGCACCCTGTGTTTTATTAATGTCTCCTCTGAGGATATGTCTTAATGCCAGGAGACTTTCAAGAGTTGAGTGGAAGGAGTTTTTTTTTCGTTTTTTTTTCTCTGCTTCTTCGTGGAGCAAAGCCTGAATGTATGATGAGATCTTGTGCTCGGGGTTGTTGTATCTTTCAAAATATATTTATGTTATATGTATGTATAAATTTACGTCATGAGTATATTTTTTGGGAGTGTAGAAAAAAAAGTATTTATGTCCATGTATTTGAAACCATATAGTCGTACTTATGTTTCTAGCAAAATGACCTTGAAAGAAAGGAGAGGGAGAAAAAGCTTAAATTTTGTAAACTACTGAATTAAGATTGAGTCGAAGACATTATTCGTCAGGGAGTTGTACGCTAAGATACTTGTAAGGGAATTTTAGCAGGATTATTGATCTAAATTTAATAAAAAACATAACAGGACTACGATTGGGCATAAAGCCCAATCGTGCGATACTCTAGATGAAAGAGAAATTTTTTGATTTCAATAAATTTTGTAGGGAAAGTGGTACAGGGGTTGACGACATTGAATTATTTTTTTTCCCATTACGCTAAAGTTGCTACCAAAATGTTTTACACAAAATTTAGGATTAAAAAATTTAATAGTTGCTGAGAAAATTAGGTTATTGGATTTATCCAAATTGTGTAGTTTGTATGGGAGGTGGTACAAGGAGGGGCGAGTCCGTAATCATGCTTTTGATATGTTTTAAATTGTAGATCAATAGCATTCATACTTTACAGGAAAATCCGCTTTTCGTAAGGTTGTGAAATTGTGTCAGATTGTATGGGAGGGGGTCGAAGGAGTATAGATAACAGCTTCATTTTTTTGGACTTACTAATAATTCTAAATAAATATTAAGTACACAATGTCAGCTCGATAGATTTTATACACACTGAGTTATTGTTTTAGAGTATTTCATGAAAAAGTAGAGTTTGTATGAGAGGTGGTGGAAGACAGGGGAGGACTTAAATAATTTTTAAATGGTAGATTGAAATCATCATAAAAGTAATATACTTCAAATTTCAGATCGATACATTTTATACGCACAGAGTAAATTGGTTTAGAGCATTTCATGAAAAAGTGCAGTTTGTACGGGAGGTGGTGGAAGGAGAAGGGGGACACACATAATTTTTATACGGTAGATTGAAGTCATTATAAAAGTAATATGCTCCAAATTTGAGTTTAATCACTTTTATACTTTTCGAGCAAATCCGTTTATTATCAAATTGCGTAATTGTGTCATTTTGTATGGGAAGGGGTAGAAGGGGTGGAGTGATTTGTCCCCTTCACGAACTTGACCTTAATTTTCTGCTTAAAATAACACACCCAAATTTTTAGCACTATAGCTCAAATCTTTCGAGAGTTATGCTGTAGACAGACGCACAGACAGACAGACGGTCACTCGGAATCGAGGATTTTGAGTGACAACAAATATTTCTGTACCCTTGGCGGCTCTGTGCGAGAGTTATTTCTTAGCGTTACAAACGGTAAAGCAAACACAATATACTCTCAGATTTCATCTAGAGTATAAAACATAACAGAATTATGATTGGGCCAAAAGCCCAATCATATGATACTCTAGAAGAAATGGGAATGACTTTAATATACCGGAAAATATGTCATCTCAAATTCTTTCGAATAGTCAATAGAGACTTTTGCATGGGAGGTGGTAGAAGTAGAAGGGGAGGTTTATATTTTTCGCATATGACATCGAACATGGCACGCAAAAATGCTGAATTTAAAGTTTTCAGTTTTCATTATTTTTAAAGAAAAGGAAAGCTATGTCTTCCTGAAATTGGGGTATTTGTATGGGAGATGGCAGAGAAAGTAGATCGTTTTAGATGATTTTGAAACTGTTTATCATCACCCTTATTACCATGCTTTGCTTCAATTTCAGAGTCGATAGCTCTAATATATTCGAAGGAGAAATGATTTTCTTAAATTTATAATACAGATATTTATATGGGAGGGGGTAGAAGGAGTGAAGTTGAGCTGATAATTTTTTCTAGCATTTATTGCAACTATTAAAAAACAAATTCTGGAAAAGTTCTAAGTTTGTGATTTTTCTAGTTTTATTGGAAATCGATATAATGCATTTAACAAAAATTATGCATTTGTATGGGAGGGGGTAGAAGGAGTGTAAGGATCAAAACAATTTTTTTTTTCCGCTATTGATATTTCAATTTTTTTATCTTATACAAAATATCAAGTTCATACCTTTAACAGTTTCGAAGAAAAAAAATTTAATTTAAATTTGAAAATTTCGTGAAGTTTGTATGGGAGGGGGTAGAAAGAGTGAGGTGAAGTTGATAAATCTTCTTGAAACTAATTGCAATTAAAGAAAAATTAATTTTGACAAAATTTCATCTTTTCAGCTTTACTAAGGACTGGACACGAAAGTTTTGCACATGTTTTACCTGCTAGTTATAAAATGAAGCAAAGTCTGGCAACCCTAACTGTGCCCTGGGTTGTTTCAGTGATTCATGTGGTTTATTGAGGCAATTATGAAATATGGTTCTTTTGACGTATTACTAGTCATGAGTTCGAATAGAGAAGACGTGCGTAAAGAAATTTTGCGAATTTTTTCGGAAAATAAGTGTTTTTCGTATTCCGCGATTGCAAAAAAAGTGAAATGTTTGCGATGGACGGTCAAGCGTGCTATAGACAAGTTCAACGAAGGGTTCTCAGTGAAAGACAATCCCAAAAGTGGAAGGCCAAAAGGTGCGAGTGATCCAAATTTGGAAAAAAAAGGTAGTTGGCTTCATTGAAAGGAACAGATCGATGTCAATTCGTGACTTGGCAAAAAAGTTCGGTGTGAGTCATTCTTTAATAAATAAAATAAAAAAAAGGAATAATATAAAGACATTCAAAAAACAAAAATGTGCAAAACGAACCGTCAAGCAAAAACAAGAGGTTATTAGAAGGTCAAGAAAGTTGTATAAAAAAATTTGCGATGAAGACGCTTGCATTGTAATGGATGACGAATCATATTTTAAATATGATTTCAGTACACTACCTGGACCTCAATACTACAGTGCAAAAGACAAAAGGGATGTTTGTGATGTCGATAAACACATCCAGGTTGAAAAATTTGGTAAAAAGGTGCTGGTGTGGCAAGCTATCTGCCAATGTGGGATGAGAAGCAATCCTTATTTCCTTATTGTGGAAGGGTTGTTAGCCCTTTGCACAACCCTCTTTCTACGAATTTTTCATTTTCTTAGATTGAGGTGACCAAGGTATATCCAAGCAGGCAATGTGCCGGAATTATATATTGCGCCGACCGGGATTTGAACTCACGACCTTAGCATTACAAGACCAACACACTACCTACTAGGCTATACCCTAGCCCTAATTGCTATACTTGGTTTTACGCACATTTATTTTCCATCCCACCTCTTTACGCTTAGAAAAGAACGAGCGAACATTTGACTCTAAGTCCGAACGGTTATGTGCAAGCAAACGCACGTCATCAGCAGAATTAGGGTGACTTAAGATGTTAAATAGTCTCCATTGAAGACCCTTACCTTCCCCACCTTCCAGTACAGCTTTCAAGATGTCATTTATTACCACCAGAAACAGGGCAGGTGATAATATGCAGCCTTGTCTGACACCCGTTCGCACCGGAAAGCTCTCGAATAGCTCTCATCTATGTAAGACGCGACACCTTGCATCTTCGTAGGATTCTTCAATCATAGGTATGACCTTATCTGTAATACCTCTCCTACGCAAAGCATTCTGAATGTAATCTCGCTTAACGCTGTCGAAAGCCTTCTCGAAGTCTACAAACATGAGATGTAGTGGCGAGCCCATTTCGGCTGACTGCTCTAATATTATCCGTAGGGTATTTGTGTGGTCCGTACAAGACGACCCTTTACGGAATCCAGCCTGATAAACTTCGCGAGTGCTCTCCACGAGATCACTATTGTTATTGAGAATTAGCATAGCCATGATTTTCGATACGGCAGTAACTAGACATATACCACGCCAATTTAATTGTATATGTTACAAATCTTGATTCTTACAGTCAGTTATCAGTTTAATTCCCTTCCTTTAAATACTAAAAAAATTGACCACAATTTTTGATGTTTACGTTGTAAGTCATGAATCATTGGGCGGGTGTAGTACTTAGATGAGGGACCACTTGAATTACTATATTTTACCTGTCTGTTAACCAGTGTATGGCAATATATACACATCATTGTTTTTATGCACATCTATTACTATATTTATACGGGGAAGTTTCAATTGCGATAGTGAGTTGCGATTGAAACTTGCGATATATTTATGCGCAAGATAAACTTGTAATGTAAAAGTTCCAAATTAAGATCGCAAGTATAATGACAGTTCCTCAACCCACCAAAGTGGAAATGGTAGTAATTTTTATCAGCTCAGCAATTTGCTGTGTAATTTCAATATAATTGTAAATTTCATTAATTTGTGTTTGGAACTGCACATAAATGGTACTTCACACGCCGAATAGTGGCGAAAATTTAATTCGTGTTGGGATAGTACGCTGCCAGTTCACTTACTTTTTATACGATATTTTAGTTTATGATCGAAGTTTCATTCAGGATCTAGATTGCGAGTGAACTTTGAGTTTCAATCGCTGTTTATACGATGTTTTACTTCACGATTGATGTTTCACTCATGAAGTTTGGCCTCCGTATAAACATAGTATGTATATGACACAGTACCTTTCGAATGATATCATTTTCATTCCTTTCCTTTATACCTCAGGCATATTATCTTTCCGCAACACAACTCGACTTAGCATAGCGTTTCACAACGTAATAGTAGCGCAGATAAGTGAAGAAATAAAGATGCCTCTCTCAGTACGAGAAAAAATTCACCAGAAGAAAAAGCTCACTGCCTTCTCTCGCATCCAAGCGAATTCAATATCGGTGCATGTATGAAGGGGAAACAAAGTCCAAAGCGAATGATGACGTAGTGTGTCAGAAATTGCTAATGAACTGGTTATAACCAGGTCGGTTATATGCGATCGTAAGTAGACAGATTCTTGAGTTGGTTGTTTTTTTCGTATGCACAATTGAATTGATCTCCTGAACACTTTTGTTTCTTTTAGCAAAGTCGGTACCGTTTTTGTTTTTGATTTCTTGAATTAATATGAATCCTTAGTAAAGCGTAGGTTTCTTATGATTTATGAATGAATGAAATTGTCTTTTGGACATTTTGGATTTTAAGATAAGGTTGAGACATGTGATAATTATAAAATATATTATAAAATTATTTAATACTCTTCGAACTGCAATCTTTTTAATCCATGCTCATATAACGGTTGGCATGCATATTGGTTTGGGCTTTCTCGGACTCCCATTTACAATATTTCTTTAAAAAAATTAATATAAAATAATCTAGAGCCTATTTCTTCACTTATCTATGGTAGTAGTTACATTAAACATAACAGAATTATGATTGGGCGTAAAGCCCAATCATATGATACTCTAGATGAAATGAAAAAGAGTTAATAGTGACTATTGTATGGGAAGTGGTAGAAGTAGAGGAGGAAGGTTTGTAATTTTTGGATATGACACCTAATGTGGTATGCAAAATATTTCGTGCTGAGTTTAAGGTTTGAACCTTTCATTATTTTCAAGTGGACATAGCTTTTCTGAAATTGGGGCATTTGTATGGGAGGTGGCAGATGAAGTGGAGGGGCTTAGACGATTTTGAAACTGTTTATCGACATTATTATCGTCAGGCTTTGTTTCAATTTCAAAGTCTATAGCTCTCATATGTTCGAAGAAGAAATGCTTTCCTTGAATTTATAGTACAGATTTTTATATGGGAGGGGGTAGAAGGAGTGAAGAAGAGCTGATAATTTTTTTTAGCATTTATTGCAATTATTAAAAAACAAATTCTGGCAAATGTTAAGTTTATACTTTTTTTAATTTTAATGGATATCGATACAATGCACTTTACAAAAATTAGGCATTTGTATGGGAGGGGGTAGAAGGAGTGTACGGATCAAAACACATTTTTATTTCTTTATTGATATTTCTATTTTTATACTTTGTGCAAAATATCAAGCTGATAGCTTTCACAGTTTCGAAGACTTGCTGGTGATGATGTTGCTGCTATTCTTGTTGTTGAGCTTGTTGTTAGACTTGTTGTTGAGCCTGTTGTTAGACTTAATGTTGAGCTTGTTGCTAGTTTTTTTGTTGAGCTTGCTGCTAGTTTTTTTGTTGAGCTTGCTGCTAGGTTTGCTTCTAGGCTTGTTTTTGATAAGCCTGATTTTCAGTTTGTTGCTAATGTTGTGATGACTGTGAATGAGGCCGCTGAGATTGCAAGTAACGATCAGAAAATGCAAAAGACGTTAGGTTGTTGCTGAACGTTCACAAAATAGTTGTTAATTAATTTCATATTTATCTGGCTTTAAGCCAGGCTGGGGTCACCAATGTTGAATGTCATAGTATTAAATAAAATAAAACTATGATAACTGTTAATATTTTAAATTAAATTTATTATAGAAATAGAAACAATTATTTTATAACAAAATATTATATTTGTTTTTCTTTAATTTAGTTACCTTAATAAAGTCTACTATGTTGCAGAGTAGATATGTTGCAAGGTAGATTTTATTAAGGTGGCCACAATAGGCTTTGACATTCAAATGGGGAAATGGTAATGAATCTCAAGAAAGATGTCTGTCGTCCATGTAGCGCATGAAGTGGATAGTTGAACATGAGGTTAGAGGAATAAAATAGTCCCGGCCGCAACTAAAGACCGATTCTTAGGATCACGCCTTGTGGAAGAGAACTGTTTCTGTTCTTTGCCCGTATAGAAGTCTTATTAGGAAAAATATAAGCATTAATAGGGTTCATAAAAATAAGAATTGAAGCTGATCTAAAAATAAAACTTAAATTTCTTTCGTAATAACGCGAGGATTTTTCATAAATTACAACATGTTAATACAATACTACCAAACAATACACCCATCATCAGACTAACATATCCCATATCTGAGCACCCTATTGCAATGGTGCGAAGTCCATTAACTCAATCATAGCCTAATATAATCTTATCTTATCAATACTTACAATTAATCTGTGATAAAATTCAAATATAAAAGAATCCACCTAAAATATATATCACACCCATTACTGTAAATCATTGTTAAAATAACACAAATCCACTATGAAACTCCCATTTTCATCATAGCAATTCGAATCACTTCGAAAGCAGAACGTACACATTTATTACACAACAACAAATTGAACCTTTTTTCTAATATCTGACAATAATTCACCCCAAAAGTAACATCATACTATCTGCCAGGAAATGAACATAACGTGCCTGAAATTCACGTTCGAAAACATTTCGTCGGTTATTACTCACAAGTTCGGAGTTCATCACATAAACGATGGTATGTAGTTGGTAGGTATTTCTAAAGAAAATACAACTATCAAAAAAATAAAATAAATATAAACTAAATAAGCACATTAGATGGGAAATTAGACATTTGCACGAAAATGGTCAGTTCTCCTGAACTTCGAAGCATTTGTGGAAGGGTCCTTAGTTTTGGTCCGTGTATTTAAACGATATCATTTCTAAAATCGCTTATATTTTTACGTGCATTAAACCCTATGATAGTATCGTATAAAGCGAGCGGGAGACACAAAAAACGAAAGCTTAAAATGTTATTTTGACGATTGGATTAAATCGAACTACGGAGGGATTTGGGGAATTATAACGGCCCATAACGATAATTTGTGTATCGTAATCAATCGATAAAAATGACTATCTAAGTAGGTTATATCGAAAATTACTGACACGTAACGGACGTATTTTCTAAAGGTAGGATATTATATAGAAAGAACTATGAGAAAAATTAATCTCTTAAGCTTTGTGTAAGTTTAGCGCGCTAAATAACCGTTTTAATTGCACTTGTATCACCTTCTTAGGCTTACTCTGTTTAAACCGATTCGACTAAACTTTGAATATTCATGCTGAACATCAACAGTTCTAATGATTAAATCAAATATGATAACCTATCTCTTCGAAATAAGGCCGAATTGTTTATTTTTTGAAGTTAATCTAAGTTAATAATTTCCATTTTAATAATAAATTATTGTGACACTACCATGAGCAAGTTTTGCGAATCTTTAATAGCGAACTTTGCTTACATCCTTTTACCAATAATTTCTTGCAACACTGCCCCAGTTCGGATGAAGATTGCATGTAAGAAATACAAAATCGTTGTAAATCGGCCATATTATAAGAAAATTTAAGGATTTCTTATAATGTATGTATTGTAAATCGGCGCATACTTTCTTGCATAGAATTGCAAAACTTTATATCATCTAAAATCGATAGGCAGGCGGGATTTTATAATTTCTCAGCAATAATTTCAATTAATTTTTCTGATTGTTCAGGAAGTCTTGCTAATAAATTCAATGAACGTGGATACATTACCACGAAATCCATAATCGGAGAAAAATAGAAAAAAATATTATAAATATGTAGTATTTGGGACAGCCTGTTAAATTTTTTGAGAATATTGCTTCGAAATGATGATTAATATTGCAACTAATTAAAAAGATTGCTAAGATGATATTTGCAATCAATTCATTTTACTTTATTATTCTACCCTGGAATTTTGTTTTTTCGCGTTTCATAACTAAATTAGTCTAAAAATGAAAATAATAAAATAAATCTGTCCCGCCGTACGCCGTACATATGGCCTATTATCTTTGAGATCATTAAAGGTAGAATGTTTGTTTTTGGGTGGATTATTAAATCGGTAAGTGAGCTCCATTACCTAAATTTTGGAAGTGTCAGGGGGAAGGAAAAGAGTCAAAAACTACACTTGCTAATATCTCCGCTACGAATGCATATGGAAGCTGAAAATCAGCATAGATATATACAAAGTTGGGAGACAAACTTTAAAAATAATTTAATTTTTTTTAGTCATTGGCGTCCGAAAAGGCGGGGCTGAAAATTGATGGTCAGCCGATTTTTTTTTAATGATATATATATATATGTGTATATCTTCGAAATCGTTTATCGTAAAAATTCATTTTTTGAGACCATTAAGGCGGCATACAGATTCATCAAAATCAGCTTAGAAGGAGGCTAAACACTGTAAGAAGTAGGGTCACGGGTGCAAAGAAAAACACTTAAAAATGAATATCTCAACTATCTCTTAAGCTATGTAATTGAAACTTAAAATATATTTTTAACGACACTAGCAAAATACAAGAAAAATAAAAAAAATTTGTCATAGCAGTAGTGGGGGGAAATGGGGAGCATTTCAAAATAGGTGCACCAAAATTTCAAAGCGTTATATCTCAAAATTTAGTACAGATATCAAATGGAAAATTTGTCAGATTATAGGGCTACATAGTTTTAAATTTTGGTAAATTTTAAGTTCGGGAAGGGAGCCGATAAGCAAAAATGTCGAAAATTTTGAGTGATTTTTTTAGGGCTCTGGTGAAAGATACAAACTTTAAATTTTGCACGTCGATACATCTATTTTATATATAAAGAAAATAAATAATAATTTGTTCCACAACTGTTATAAACAGACCCCCCCCCCTCCCGATCTAACGTGCACAAGGTGTTTCATGTGCATTGAAAAAAACACAAAAACTGAAAATTTTTGAATGAAAATTTAATGTAGAAACTTGAAAATTTTGCAAAATGAATTTAAAAACATAACAGAATTATGATTGGGCTTAAAGCCCAATCATATGATACTCTAGATGAGATGGAAATGACTTAAATACACCGGGAAATATTTCATCTCAAATTCTTTCGAATAGCGACTAGAGACTTTTGCATGGGAGGTGGTAGAAGTAGAGGGGGAGGTTTGTATCTTCCGTATATGACACCGAACAAGGCATGCGAAATGGTTTTTGCTGAATTTAAAGTTTTTAGTTTTCATTATTTTTAAAGAAATTGGTCATAGTTTTCCTGAAATTGGGGCATTTGTATGGGAGGTGGCAGAGGAAAGGGATCGTTTAAGATGATTTTGAAACTGCTTATCATCATCCTTATCACCATTCTTTGATTCAATTTCAAAGTCGATAGCTCTCATATACTTGAAGGAGAAATGCTTGTCTTGAATTTATAATACAGATATTTGTATGGGAGGTGGTAAAAGGAGTGAAGCGGAGCTAATAATTTTTTCTAACACTTATTTCAATTATTAAGAAACAAATTCTGGCAAAATTTTAAGTTTGTACTTTTTCTAGTTTTAATGGAAATCGATAAAATGCATTTAACAAAAATTCTGCATTTGTATGGGAGGGGGTAGAAGGAGTGTACGGATCAAAACAAATTTTTTTCGCATTATTATTTTGGTATTTGTATACCTTACACAAAATATCAAATTGATAGCTTTAACAGTTTCGAAGAAAATTAATTTAATTCAAATTTCAAAATTTCGAGAAATTTGTATGATAATTATTTTTAAAATAAAAGAATTAATTCTGACAAAATTTCATCTTTTCAGCTTTACTAGTTTCAATGAAAATCGAAAATATGTATTTTTCAAAATTGTCCATTTGTATGGGAGGGGGTAGAAGGAGTAAGGGGATGGGTTCAATATTCCGTGATATCAATGACATCTATATCATAATACTTTGACTTAAATTTCAAGTCGATAGCTTATATAGTTTCAAAGAAAAATCAATTTCTTATTATTTCGAAATTTTATGAAATTTGTATGGGAGGGGGTCGAAGGAGTGGGGGATGTAGCCCATTCACGAACTTAAAGTTACTTTTTTGCTAAAAATGACACACAAATTTTCTTAGCACTATAGCTCAAAGCTTTCGAGAGTTATGCTGTAGACAGACGGACAGACGGTCACTCGGAATCGAGGTTTTTGAGCGACAACAAATATTTCTTTACCCTTGGCGGCTCTGTGCAAGCGTTATTTCTTAGCGTTACAAACGGTAAGGCAAACACAATATACTCTTAGATTTCATCTAGAGTATAAACATAACAGAGCTACGATTGCGCGTAAAGCGCAATCTGACAATACTATAGATGAAATTCAATTTTTTGTGATACCAAGACATTTTGTATGGGGAGTTTTAGAAGGGATGATAGCATTGAACTAATTTTTTCCCCATCATGCTAAAGTAGCTAGAAAAATGTTTTGTACAAAATGCTTAATCCAAAAAATTAATGGGAACTGAGAAAACTAGTGAGTTAGATTTAGTGAAAATGTGCAGTTTGTATGGGAGGTGGTAGAAAGAGTGGAGGGATTTTAGTGATTTTCTTAGAAATAACTACAAATATTATAAAATTGATATTCCTTAAATTTCAGACTAGTGCCTTTCATACTTTTCAAGAAAATCGATTTTTTGTGAAGTTGTGAAACTTTGTCATATTGTATGGCAGGCGGTAGAAGTGGTGAAGCTAATTAAATATTTTTTTCTGATCTTAGTGATAATACTAATTAAGTATTTATTATAAAATATGAGCTCGATAAATGTTATATGCTCTGAGAAAATCGTCGTGTAGTTTGTATGGGACATGGTGGAAGGAGACGGAAGGCGCAAATAATTTTTCTACTGTAGATTGAAATCATTATGAAAGTAATATATCCCAAAATTTAGACTAATAGCTTTTATACTTTTCGAGCAAATCCATTTATTGTCAAATTGCGAAATTGTGTCATTTTGTATGGGAGGGGGTAGAAGGGGTGAAGCTAATCGTTTAACTTTTTTTGGTCTTACTAACAATTTTAAATAAATATTTGGTGCATAATTACAGCCCGCTAAATTCTATACGCACTGAGTAAATTGGCTTAGAGTAATTCATGACAAGTTCAGTTTGTATGGGAGGTGCTAGAAGGAGGGGTAGAACACACATAATTTTTATACGGTAGATTGATATTATCATAATAGTAATATCGGGTTTTCCAATAGGGACTTGACAACTTTGAATTCAATTTGTGAACGCACCCTTTCACTAATCATCGAACTGTCACTGTCAATTTATTCAGTAAACTTAACATTTTTATCATGGTAAATAATAAAGTTTTTGAAATATCTCAAATGGTTTGCATTTTATTTTGAAAAAAAGTTGTCAAGTCCTTATTGGAAAACCCTTTATATTCCAAATTTCAGGTTAATAGCTTATATACTTTTCGAGCAAATCTCTTCATTGTAAAATTGCGCAATTGTGTCACTTTGTATGGGAGGGGGTAGAAGGGGTGGAGCGATTTGGCCTGTTCACGAACTTGACCTTACTTTTTGTCAAAAACGAGAGCAAACAGACGGACGGACAGACGGACATCCGGTTTTGAGATTTCTGAGTGATAATTTTAACTTCTGCATCATTAATTTTTTTTAATTCTACACAGGGAATATTAGTCGTAATTCAAGTAATCAATTAAAAAACTATTAACATCCACACACCCTTACTATCACCCTCACTTCTTCCCTCATTAAAACCAAACTTGCACACATAATCGAAAGATTATATGTACTAGAGCTATTGATCGTATCCGCAATTAAGTGTTTAATTGAAAACAGCCCTACCCAAGAACCTCCTTTCACTTAGTCTTCCCTAACTTCTCTAACCTGCATATTGACTTTCCACGCATCCTCAACCTTTCCCAAGAACAATAAAATTGTGCCCGACTTGTTGGCAGTTTATTTAAAGTTTACCCTTTGCAACTGCCGGACTTGTTTCTTTTAAAATGAGAAATTCCATTACATTTCCTTTTTGCATAATCCGCTCCTTCTTAGAGTTCTTAGTGTGTTAAAGTACTTGGTATATAGATAGATGCTTTCCGTTTTTATTTTATGAAATGCAGTTCCTAGAAATACCATAATTTAGTATTTTGATTCAAGGAAATTATTAATAATAACCTAATATCTTTGTAGCTCATAAAGCTCTACAACCTCAGAAAATTTCGTCTTATTATCAGTATTGGATTTTGAGATAAAATTGAAATTTTTAAAAGTGAACCATTTTTGGAAGACCACGTCATTATTTATAGTAGTGAGGGAAAATGGCGACCATTTCAAAAATGGTGCACTATTTAAATTTCAAACTGTTATATCTCCGAATTCAATACAGGTATTAAGTTGAAAATTTTTTGAGTTCTACGATTTATAATTTTGGTAAAACTTTCCGATTTACGGGCGTTAGGGCCAAAATGTCGAAAATTTTCACTAATTTTTTTCGGGCTCTGGTAAAATATACAAAGTTCATATTTTAAAAGTGCATACATATATTTATTTTCACAAAGAAAAATTAATAATTTGAACCAACCAGAACTATTATGTCCCAAAGGTGGGCCCTCACCTGAACGATGTGTTCCATGAGTTTTAAAAAAACACGCATAAACTCAAAATTTTTGAAATTTTAAGCTATAAACTTGAAAATTTGTGACGTTAATTTTAAAAAATTCACAGAAGTGAAAGATATTAACTGGTCGAATAGCTTTTAACCTTCTACCACCCACTTCTCAAAATAGTAATAGCAAATTTGCACCAAAAGTCTTGAGAGCTTTTTTGTCTTTTGACAAGATCACAAACAAAAATACAATATGATTCCGCTCAATTGTATTAAATCAAGTAATAAACAACAAGTTAAAAGCTACGAACTTGAAATTTTGTACGAACTCCTTTCAAACGAAATAATACGTCAGTACAATAGTTTGAAAAAATAAAAAATGCACCGAATTTCATAGAATTTACTACGTCTATGAAACTAACATTCTATACAGCGAGTTTTGAACGTAATCGAAGCAATCAATTAACGCCTAACTATTCCTTCTATGACACCTCGCCCCCCCTCCACACAATCTTTCATAAGAAATAACCGCACAATTTCACAAAATATAATACAGTAAACTGCACAATTTCACAAAATATAGCTCAGTAATTTTCTCAGTACCTATTAAATTTTTGAATCTTGGATTTTGTATAGAACATTTTTCTAGCATGATATGAGATCACGAAAATTTCTGTTTCATTTAGAGTATCGTATAATTGCGCTTTGCGCGCAATCGTAGTCATGTTATGTTTAAATTTTGCTCCAATAATATTTCACTCATATTATTTAGAACTTAACTTTTCACAAATTTTAGAAATTTTAAGTCGATTTTAACTAAATAACTTTGGAGATATGACACAATTCTGGTCAATTCACAGTTAACAGTAATACAATAAGACAAAAATTTCAACAAAATTACGACCAATTTGATAATTTCACACAAATATTGTTAAATTGATAAAATCATTGTTCAATATGAAATCAAAGGCTTTACAAATTTTATTACTTTTGACGGAGATAGTTTTGTCAATTAGACGGAGAGAAACTCAGAAAAATTTTATCAATTCGGCAATACACTTTCAATTTGATAATTTTTTTCTAATCACCATTTTTTTTACTATGCTGACAAGTTTTTGTTAAAACAAAAAAAATTATTGTGTTAAATTTAAATTTTTTTTTTTTTTTGTACTGCTACCTAGGTTTTTTCTTTCAGTGCAGTAAATAGTATTCCAGCCTCATCTAACCATTCTTCTTAAAGGTATTACAAATTACTAAGTATCCATTTCGTTTTACTTAAATGTTTAACTAATTTCTTTTTCGAACAAAAACGGTAAAAATAAGATGTCCTTAAATTTTTCCAATTTTACATAATGGTTTTTATTGCCTTGAAGTAGATTTTCATTTGCGATGAGCTCAAGAATGAAATGGTAAGACATGTAACATAAAGAAACCCTTTTTCTGATAAAAGTAATCTTCTTAAAAGTCACATTGAAAAAAATCTAGATTTCATTTCAGTTCGTCCTGGACAGATACATAAGTGTAAGTTTTCGTCGTTCAGAAATCGGTCTGAAAAACGAGGCCTTCGACTTAAAATTGATTTAAAAGTTGACGAAAGTATAGAAAGAGTAAAAAAAGTATTTTCCTGGATGATAACGGTGACGACAACGATCAATCACTTGAAAGTTCTTACCGATTTTCGATGCTTATTCACTTTTAAGGATTATATGGTAAATAGAAGTTGAGTATATAAGAAATTTTCACGTAAAGAACGTGTCTCGTTTACGGTATTGCTTTTAAATTAATTTTTTATCGATCTAAGACTGATGATATTTCAATAGGGAGACTGTTGAATTGGTCACATAAGTATTAGGCTTCTTTCAAACTCAAATTATCTGTAATTGGGGGAGATTAGGAAACTGGTCCTTACAAAATTAAAATAAATTAATTAGTTTTGCTTGAATTTTCCAGGTTTTCGGAGAGATTTTTCGTGGATTGAGTTGGGTAATTGTAAATTAGCAATAAAGGAATAAAGATGAGCACTCCGTGTTTCTCATAACCAGTTTCTCAAAACTGGAACTAAAGCTTGGGGGTTAACCAACACGCTACCCACTAGGCTACAGCCTAGTGGGTAGCGTGTTGGTTAACCTAAACTTGCATAAATAAACGAATGATATATTGATTGTATGTACTGGAACAATTGATCGTAATTGCAGTTAAATGTTAAACAATTGACAACAGCCCTGCTCTGGAACCCCTTAAAGTTAGTCTTTATTATCCACCATAACTTGCATATTGACTTCCCACGCATCCTCAACTTGTCCCAAACTTTTCGAAATTGTCCATTAATGTGGAAGGTAGTGGCGGCTCGTAAAATTTTAAAATGGGTCGGTCTCGGTCTAACCCCCTAATTCATATTTATCATGCCTGCCTCTACTATCTATATACTTCTTCAATGGTACTACAGCCCAATTTTAATCTTGGCCAAATAGCTTTCATCAAAAGTTTTAATTTCAAAAATAGTCAGAAAATATTAATTAATTCTATTACAAATTCCATTTTTGCCGCTGTTGCATTTACTGCAATTATTAAAAGACAATTTCAGATAAAAATTCAAATTTCTAACTGTTATAGTTTCAATGAAAACCGATGTAAAGAATTTAGAATAATTGCGCATTTGTATAAGAGGAGGTAGACGAAATGAGTAGATTAAGCCAAAATGTGTTAACTTAGATTAAATTTATGTAGATTTTTATACTTTTCCCGCAATTTCGAGTCGATAGCTTTGATAGTTTGAAAGAAAATTGATTTATCTTAACTTCCAAAATTTCGTGAATTTTGTATGGTAGGGATATTAATTTTACTTTATTATTCTAATAATAAGGTATTGTAATCGACACAGAAAAAAAATTTGCAACCCTGAAATGTTGATTTTTCGCGTTTCATGACAAAATTAGCCCAAAAATGCAAGAAAAAAAAATCCGTCACGCTGTACGCCGTACATATGGATTCATATCTCGGAGACCATTAAAGGTATGGTTCGTTTTTTGATGGAATATTAATTAGGTAAGTGAGCTCCACTATTTAAATTTTGGGTATATCAGGCGGAAAGAGGAGGAGGGCGGAAGGAAAGAGTAAGAACTACACTTACTTATACCTCCACTACGAATGCAGATAGGAAGCTTAAAATCAGCATAGGTATAGGGTGGGTTGTGGGAAAAACTCTAAGAATAATTAAATATTTGTATTAATTGGCGTAGGAAAAGGCGAGGGGGGAAGGGGGGCTAGGACCAAAACCACAACGGACGAATTTTTTTTTTTTTTTTCAAATGATTATATCTTTGGAACTACTTGATCCAAAAAATTCTTCTTTCAAGACCAATGAAGTGGCATATTGTTCCATATAATCATTTAGTAGATAAAAGTAGAACTATATGCCACCTCAGGCCAATGGAGACCAATGATAGTGAGGGGAAGGTCCAAGGGGTGCAAGGAAAAATACTTAAGAACTAATATCTCAACTATCTCTTAAGCTGTGTAATTAAAACTTTAGACATATATTAAGCTATACCAGTGGAATATAAAAAATATAAAATTTGGTCATATTGGTAGTGGCGGGAAATGGAGAGCATTTCAAAAATGGCGCATCTTTGAAATTTCAAGCCATTTTTTTTTTACAGAATGACCTGTGTTATAGGCAATTTCGGCCTTTATGTGCAATGCACAAACACAGTCATGGAGGGAAGAAATGGGATTGTAAAGGTTGGGGAAGGGGAGTGAGAACGACCGTAGCGAGTGGAGAAGCTGGTATATTGTTCAATTGTACTGGCTGCTTACTTACAAATATTTGCAGATGTTATGGGGGACTGAATGATATAAAGCGAACAGAAACCATCTACTGAGTATCTAGGCCTTCTTGAAGTGGAACTGTTTCACTTTTACACCGTTTCCCCATTTTATATCTCAAAATTTAAAACAGGTATTAAATTGAAATTTTGTCAAATTATAGAGCTGTATGATTTATAATGTTCATAAACATTTTAAGGTGTGAGGGGAACGAGGTGATGAGCCAAAATGCCGAAAATTTTCACTAATTTTTCAGGGCTCTGTTAAAGTATACAAAGTTAAAATTTTGCACGTGTATACATCCATTTGATATACATAAAGAAAAAATATTAATTTCCACCAAAACTGTTGTCCACCGAAGGGGGCCCTAACCTGCACGACGTGTTTCAGGTGTATTGAAAAAAAAATACAAAAACTCAAAAGTTTTAGTGAAATTTTAAGCGACATACTTGAAAATTTGTAAAATTCATTGAGAAAAATGCTTAAAAGCTTATGATATTGACTAGTTGAATACCTATAGAACTTCTACACACTCCCATATAAAAGTATTTTTTCGATCATTTTGAAGAATTCAATTATCACCAAAATATTTAAAGCTATCAACTTGAAATTTCGTAAAAACACTTCTAATAATATTTGAAATAGGAATGCATCAAAAGTTTTGGAATCCCCCAGCCCTTTCACCTTCTCCCAAGCAAAAGAATGATTGCGACCAATTTCAATAAATCAACTAATAACCAACAAATTAAAAGCTACGAATTTCAAATTTTGTACAAACATCTTTCAAAAGAAACTCAACAAAACTGCATCACAAATTTTGCTTTTGCCATACAAATGTATTGATTTAAGAATATAAAATCAACCCAGAATTTAATAGAATTTACTTCGTCTATGAAACTAACATTCTATGTAGTGAATTTTGAGCGCGATTCGAGCAATCAATTAAAAAATTATTGACGTGTAACTATCCCTTCTGTTGCATCCACCATGCAATTTTGGAAAGTGCACCATTATTTAATTGCTCCCCATTTTCCCCCACTACTATTTTGTCCAAATGCTATATTCTTCTCGTATTTCGCCAGTATAGCTTAATATACTTATCAAGTTTCAATTGCGTAGCTTAATATATAGCCGAAATTTTGATTTTAAAGTGATTTTCTTTGCACCCCATCCCTGACCTTCCCCCTTACAACAATTAGCCTTTCTCTAAGCTGATTTTGAATCTATATGCCACCTTAATGGTCCCAAAATATGAATTTTTTATGGTAAGTAATTTCGAAGATATAATCATTTGAAAAAAAATTCGGTGGATAATTCACCCCCCCTCCACCCTTTTTTGCACCACAATGGATAAAAAATTATATTATTTTTAAAGTTCGTCCCACAAACCCTTCTATGTGTGTATAATTTCTAGCATCCTAGCTGGAATCATGATTGAGATATTTGAATTCGTAGCTTTCGGTTTTAACCCTCCTCCCTCCTCGCCACGAAATGGGTGTCCGCCTGAGATCCGCAACTATCTACAATTCCCCCAAAAATGAACTTTCTATCTCGAAAGGTTTGTGAGTTAAAGTGCGCTGAGCGTACACACTGGCATAAGGCGGATGGCCTACGGCGGACGGCAGACGGCGGACGGCAGACGGCGGAGGGCGTACAGACAGACGGATTTTATTTTGCAATTTCAGGCTATTGTAGTCATGAAACGCGAAAAAACAAAACTTCACGGTAGCGGATTTTTTTTTCCAAGTCGATCACAATACTTTACTATTAAAATAATAAAGTAAGATTACACACTTCCCCCTCTGCTTTTACCGAAGTCACAATACACCATTCGAAAGAATTTGAAAGGACTTATTTTCCCAAATATATTAAGAACTTTCCCATTTCATCTAGAGTATCATATGATTTAACTTTACTCCCAATCATAATTCAATTATGTTTTTAGATCAAGCTAGACTGACTGTTGGAGAACTCTACTGCCCATATCCCACAGAGGGCAGTAAAAGTGGTGAGAGTCTGTTTTTGGTCAACAACTAAGTAGAAACACACGTTTTTAAAATTCTTCTCTACCTGTCTGTCTATCACTCCGGCCTTCACGCAAAAACTGGTGAACCGATTATAATGAAACTTTCAAAATTTATTAGGTATGCTTTGAAATGTAATCTGCGTTTGGTATTACTTCAATAATCCTGCGCCTTCTACCTCCTCCCAAACAAAATGACTCGTGTTCAAAGATATATGTATATATAACTCAAATTTTCTTGAAAACCATAGGAGCGAATAATTTGAAGTTTAGAATATATAATTTTTATCATAAATCTTATATACGGTATCCAAATTATTTGAATCCACCACTTCTTCCACCATCTCCCATACAAACTGCACTTTTTCATGAAATATTATGGTCAGTACGCATAACATTTATCAAGTTCGAACTGTGGACTAAATTTTTAATTTGTATTGTAATTAATATAGGGTGTAAGTAAACCTACAAGTGATTGATGATTGGTTCTACCCCCTCATACAATGAGACACAATATCACATCTTTTCCAAAATTCAATTTTCTGAGTATCTTTTCAATTTTTGAAGCTTAAATATGGTACAAAACATTTTTGTAGCTACTCTAGCTTGATATAAAACAAATCAGTTCAGTGCTGTCACCCCTTCTATCACTACCCATATAAAATTACTTAACATCACAAAAATTTTCATTTCATCTATAGTATCTTGTAGTTGGGCTTTGCGCACAATCGTAGTCCTGTTAAGTTTTGAGGCTTAATGTTATTTTATTTGAGTTTTTTAATAATTAACACACGCTACAACTATTAACGTGTCCTTAGCGCTCTTCGGTACGTATATGGTCTCAAATCACGTGATTGATTTGATCACGAGCCTGTCCCATACAAATGTGAGTATCGTGGTTTCATTCTTAATAATTTATGGTTCTAATTCTATCAAAATACAAAGCATTGTGTTCAAAGAGCCATAATGTAATAACATAATATATTGCTCACTACATTCTCAAAAATTGTTAATTTTTTCAATTGTTACTCGGATAAGTCCACGGGAGATCGCTAGTAATTAAATAAAATTGGTGTTCTGTGAAATATCGCAGAGAATTTATTTCCAGAGACCAATAACTTAACTAATCCAAATACTGCTAATACTCATGACGACATTCGCTTGAAATTCTTTCGCTTAATTCTTACGAGTATAATGATACTCTATCTAATAATTCTTATATTCAAATTGCAAAATTAACGACAAGAGAATTAACCATTAGAATCAGATTCGATTTAGCACTCTCAAATGTATCTACTTAATCCAAAATCTGTAATTCTTCAAGGATATTATCATCCCATCGAACACTTAATTTTATGGTCTGTGATTAAATTAAGAAAAGTTCTGTCAAAACTGAATGTATACGATATGATCGTCTCAAATTGTTCTAGTTGTAACAAAATTAAATATTTGAAAGAGTCTAAAAACTAACGCTCGCCTTCTGTAGCAATCATTCGATCAATATATCATCCTTTCTTGTGTTATTTAAAAAAAAAACTAATAGCTTCCCCGCAATTTGTATTCATCTTATCTTTGGCATATATTATCGAAATTCATTTTTAAAACTTAAAGTTTGTGCAGCACTTTTTTCATTCTTCATTCTTCCTAGACTCTTTCGTGGACTTGCACATCTATCTAAGAAAAAATAACGCGCTTTTCCATAACGAAACACCATAAAAAGGATCCGCAGTCTAAAGTTCACATTAACCTTTAATATCCATAGCAAGTCGTTTTTTTCTGGGCCAAGTGCACTTTTCAAAGTTATCCCAAGCAGATAACAGCGACTCCAGAAGAGATACCGTACAAAGTATGAAGTAAGTACTATTCAGAAACAAGTTACGTACATTCTTCACGTTTCTTTCAGGTTCTATGTATGTGAATATATATTTTTTAATAATAAGAAAAAACTCGGTCAAAAGAAATCTTAAAATCATATGATGAGAATGAGCGTAGCTAAACAGGTCAGAAACCTCCGTATGAGTTAATGAGAATTCCAATGAGATGAAGTTAATACAAAAAAAATATATCTATGTTATCTAATGCATATGCATAACAATGCTGCACGTACGAATCCAAGATGTTGAAAACCTTCAGCTATCTTTCAGAAGTTTTGTAAGTGTATTTTGGAGTTTTGTGTCTTAAGAAATGCTTAGGTGGTATTTATGAGTATTTCAAAGTAGTCATCTTAAATTGAAGTCATTTCATAATGTAGAATAATATTGGTAGTAGTTGTGTTGAATTCAATTTTAACTTAGACTAGGTTAGGTTTGTGGAGCGTTTGGTTACAAATGTTTGTACATAGACCACCAGTGCGCCTATTGTACGCCTCCGTATTTGTACCAGGCGGACCTACATATCATTTATCTAGCCTGCCCTACCGGCGAAACTAATGAGCTAATGACCAAAGGTCAATCAGCTCGCCGAAGGAGTCAATCAATCAATCAATTTCCTGTCAAGACCCTGTATAGGGTATTTTCCACAAGGAGCGATCCTGAGCATCTGCCTTTATTTCTCGCCAGGATTTAGTTATTGCTCCGGCTTCCTGCTAAACTGCTCGCTTTGGTGTACTACAGGATCGACCAACACTACGTTTTCTATGAGGATTTACATCCAGAGTTTGTTTGACGATGTTTCGCTCTGGTTTTAATACTCAATGCGGGTCTGTTCCTCTTACTTATTTTAAATTATTCTTAAATCAGAAAATGAAAAAAAAATATTTTTAGAGCTTCCTATGCACTTCATTTCATTTTTTATTTTGTTATCCACGAATTGGTCCGTATGTGGATGTTGGTTTTTGCACTCAAGATAGAATCTGAGAGTATTAGAAGTTTGAAAGGCCGAGAAATAATGCTCACAGAGAGTTGTCAAGTGTACAGAAAAACCTGTTGTTGCTCAAAAATCTCAAAACAGAATGTCCGTCCGTTCGCTCAATAGCTCAAGAGCGCGTTGAGCTAGAAAGTTCAAATTTTGTACACGTTCCAAATCGCTCCACCGTTTCTACCCACTCCCAAACAAAATTACTCATTTTCAATTAATTATAATAATCAAATCTTCTTGGGAATTATAAAAGTTAATAATTTGAAATTTAGAATTTATTATTTTTATCATAAATCTGATGTATGGTATACAAATTATTTTAATCCCCTACCTTCTACCACCTCCCATACAAACTGTACTTTTCATGAAACACTCTAAACCGATTTTCTCAGTACGTATAACATTTATCGAGCTCAAATTTTCTACTAAATACTTAATTAGCATTATAATTTAGATACAAAAAATTAACTGGTTAGCTTTACTACTTCTACACCCTCCCATACAATATGACACAGTTTCACAACTTCTCAAAAAATCGATTTTCGTGAAAAGTATGAATATTATTAGTCTGAAATTTAAGAGATGTAAATTTTACAATATTCGTAGTTGTTTTTGAAAAAATCACTAAAATCCCCCACTCCTTCTACCACTTCCCATACAAAATTTCTCAGGATCATACAATTTTTTATTTCATCTTGAGTATCAAAATCGTAGTCTTGTTATTAGTATTGTGATCGACTTGGAAAAAAAATGGCTATCCTGAAATTTTGTTTTTTTCGCGTTTCATGACTAAAATAGACTAAAAATGCAAAAAAATCTGTCTATCTGTCCGCCGTATGCCGTAAGCTATCCGCCGTACATGTACGCTCAGCGCACATTAACACACAAGCCCTTCATGATAGAAAGTTCATTTTTGGTTGGATTGTAGATGGTTGCGAATCGCAGGCGGACACCCATTTTGGGGAAATTACTTAAGCGGGAGGCAGAAGAAGCGCAAAGACCGAAAAAAAATAACTCGAACATCTCAACCACCATTCTAGCTAGGAAGCTGAAAATCAAAATATATAAAGAAGTGTTTGTGGGACCAACTTAAAAAATTATTATTTTTTTATCCATTGGGGTCCGGAAAGGACGGCTAAAAATGAACTGTCGGTCGACTTTTTTTAATGATTATATTTTCGAAATTACTGACCATAAAAAAATCATATTTTGGGGCATACAGATCTACCAAAATCAGCTTAGAAAGAGTATTATTATTGTAAGGGGGAGGGTCAGGAGGGGTGCAAAGAAAAAGACTTAAAAATGAATATCTCAACTCTCTCCTAAGCTATGTAATTGAAACTTACAACATATATTAAGTTATACTAGCAAAATACGAGAACAATATAACATTTGGACATGATAGTAGTGGGGGAAATGCTTCCAAAATTCCAAATCTTCAAATCTCTCAAAACTGAGTACAGATATCAAAATAGTATTTTGTTGGATTGTAGAACTACACAGTCTTCGATTTTGGTGAACAATTTAAGTTGGGATGTGTAAGGGGAAGGTGGTGGTAATCAAAAATGTTGAAAATTTTGAGTGATGTTCTTAGGGCTCTGGTAAAAGATATAAACTTTAAATTTCCATGTGCGTACATCTATTTCATACATACACTAGGCAGAAAAAGTCTGCGTACACACTCAACAGATCCAACATATCTATAAAAGTAATTTATTTCATAATAATTTTTTTTCTTTTTTTTTTCATGGCTTTATTACAAACATAAAACAAAACAAAAATGATGATTATTGTACTCCATAAAAATATTAAAATTAAAAAACGAAAACAAATGCTGAACTGTAACAATAAAAAGTCTGCGTACAAATATTTCTTTTCAAAATAAAACAATATTTTTTCCTCGTTAATAGCTTGTGGGATATTCTCGTCTCTTTATTACTTCCCACAGCCGTTTTTGCATGGAATCTACCAGCTTCTTAGTGAACTCTGGGGTTATTGAATTCCACTCCTGGATCAGGACTTCCTTGACCATTACCTTCGACGTTATTGTGTGCGCTCGATTCCTTTGTTCCAAGTGATGCCACAAATGCTCTATTGGATTGAGGTCAGGAGATTGGGGCGGTGTACGAAGCTGATTTTGAGCATTATACAGCAACCAGAGTCTTACTACCTCCGCAGTGTGCTTAGGGTCGTTGTCTTGTTGGAAGTAAAAGTTGTTGCTTAAGCCCAAATGTTTTGCACTTTTCTTAAAATTGGGCTTGAAAATATTAAGGTAGTCTATTTTATTCATATACTTTCAATAAACTCCATTTTTCCAACTCCATACACCCCCATATCATAACACCGCCACAACTGTGCCTTACTGTTGGACAGAGATTTTTTACGTCGAAGGCCGCGCCAGTTTTTCTCCATACAATCTTCCGACCTTTGATTCCAAAAATACAAAATTTACTTTCATCCGAGAAAATAACTTGTTTCCAAAATTCTTTTGGCTTATTTATGTGTTCCTTAGCAACACCAGCCGTTTGAGTCTGCTTATTGTTGTTATAAATGGCTTTCTACGGGCAACACATCCGTGAGACCCATATTTCCTAAGAATTTTATGAACACCATCATCAGAAATGGACTTGCGGTACTTTGCTTTGATGTTCTTTGCCATATCAGCTGCAGTTAATCTAGGATTAGCCTTCATCGTTCGGAGCAAACTCCGAGTTTGCTGAGGGCTCAACTTTGGTGGACGGCCAGATCTGGGTTTTGAAACCAAAACTCCTGTGTTTTTGAAGTTGTTTACGACTCGTTGGACAGATGAATGACTTCTGCTGACTATTGCACCTATTTCACGATCTGACGTACTTTTTTTTCCACAAATCCACGATAATTTTCCTTTCCCCAAATTCAATTTCCTTTCCTTTATTAGACATCTCTTACTTAACGTTTTTTAGCAATTATTTTTAACGCAAACCTTAGATTAAAACACGTTTATCAACTTTCCTACACAAACTTTATTGTTATTAATGATTTAACTGCAACTCAGAGACTTTGACTTCCCTTTATACGCTTTGTACGCAGACTTTTTATTCCTGGAATTTCAGACTATTTTGCGTTTCCGAATTGTACCGTTGTTTTAGAGTACAGTAATTCTAATTTTTGCTTTGTTTTATGTTCATAATGAAGTAATGAAAAATAGGAAAAAAAAAATATTTCGGAATAAAATGTTAGGAACGATGTTTTTGATAGATATGTCGGATGTATTCAGTGTGTCCGCAGATTTTTTCTGCCTAGTGTATACAGTACTTTTCCAAATTATTAGAACCATTGTCAACAAATCATTCGTTTTACTTTGGATAAGATATCTTACAACAAATTTTATGGAATATGTGGTTTTCTTATTTTTTGTTGTGTTGGCAACGCTTTAATGTGAACATTGTTGCCTAGCAACTCAAATAATGGCAAAAAATTTGCTGTTAAGTGAAATAACATACCCGGTCAGTTTTTTAAAATAATCACTTGTTATAACTAAGGGCGCAATATTTGTGAATTAAAGTAGTTATAATAAATTTTTTTTTGGGAAATTGTATAACAGGTAAGTTGATTAGTTTCTATTTTTTATTACTGAAATTTTGGGCATATTGTGTTTTATAGTGATGGGAAAGCGAGGTGACTTGTCGCAATTGAAGGTTGGGGAAATTTCCGGATTATTAAGGGCGGGAAACTTGCCCAAATACAGGATTGCAGAAATATTGGACATATCAAGACGTTAAGCTTACGCTTAATATAAAGAATTTGTGGTTTTCGTATGGCTTCTGAGCACAATCACAAGCAAGCAACCATAAAGTGGGGATCGCTCTCTACGTCAGTTCCACCCTTCGCTCGTACATCGAGGAGACATCTTCCCCTTCGACGACTAATGGTTAAATGGTCGATTTGATTCTGAGTTACACCATCAAGGGAAACCGAAGATGTTGACTATTTAACGAGTAGTAAGACAGACACTTCATAAAAAATTCGCCATTTTAAGGGCGGTTAATCCAATGTCGTGACGCGTCAATCCAAAAGTTATCATACTTTAGTCCAGTCCAATGTTGTCATAGCCAACCTGGGCGTTCATATCACCTGAGATGAAAATAGTATCACCTCCCGGAACGCGCTCGAATGTGGCTAATAAAAAAATGAGACAGTTGACAATAAAACTCCTGTTTGCAACATTAGTTGGTGCTTAGTACTGCTGAATTGTGACAATTCTGACACTGGTTCTGAACCATCCAACATCGGACTATAATCTCATACGAGATATGTTTCCTGTTGATGAGACTGTTTCTCGCTCTTGGTATAAGGACGACCACTACGCAATTCACTCTCAGAACCAGTGGACAGAATGGTGTTTCCGCTCTGGGTTCATTTACTCCTAGCTTTTTACGATATAGTGCTTCATTTCACGGTCGATCACTGATAGGCTTATGGACCAAGTGACCCCAGCACTGTCATTCAATTTTCAAACGTTCCAGAGAACAATCATTGTCCGTTTTTAATGGTAAAAGTCATTACCTTAGAATCCGTCCATATCCGGGGCGCTGTGTCAATTAAACTTGAATGTCACGGGTGATAAACTTATGATCCAGTGAGTGTAGCCAATTCCTGTGTTTCCGCACCTCGAGAAGTGACTCTCCAGAAGCAACATGACCGCTTCTGTCGATGAGGCGGTCTGTGTACCATGGTTCTTTTGCAGGAGCCCATGGAAGGGTTTTTTGACAGAACTTTCTTAAGTCTGATTTAGTATAAGTCAATAGCTGCACAGAACTGCCGCCAAAATTGCCTCTTTTCTGTCTTCCGTTTTGAGTATCAGGCACTTTCGGAAAGGAAGCACAGGCATGATGTGGTGCTCTCGAGAATGGACTATCGGGGACTGATAATCTGGCCATAGAATAAGTCGGACGTTTAATGAGGTACTGACAAAGACTGTTTTACACATTACTAGACGCGTTTGTTTGAGTGGTTGTTCGAGTTCGTCGTTTAATTTTATCACATCATTTCTTTCAAAATCAGGATTTGGAAGAATTCTAAATTCGAGGATGTCGGTATAATTGCCTACATATATTCCTGCATAATCAGGATTCGGAAAGATTCTAAATACCTTACACTCTGAGTAGCACATGTGGATGAGTGGCTCAACAACTTTTCTAAGTGCATTTCAATTGCCTGCCCATTTGTGGCTCTAGGAGCACGATTGTCTATTGAGGAAGTTAGCCATATATGATCGGATAGTGACTCTTCTCAAGAAACCTTCCAATCTTCCATTCCGAAGGTCGACGAGAGGTCGACGAGAAGTCTACCACAATAATGTCAATGACCTCTGTTTTCGCTTTGGTAACAAAGGAGTACTCGTTACCCCTATTTGTCACAATCACATTTATCCCTGCTAGAAATTCAACAAGTGATTGATCTCGTTTATTTTCATCTGAGCTACTCAATAATGGATGATGCGCATTCGCATCACAAGCCCGAATCAGATTGAAACGTTTTTGCTCCGCAAAATTTATGTTATTACTAGCGATCGCCCGCGACTTTTTCCGCGTAAGAATCGCAAAATAAGCAATTTTTGAGAATATAACTAGCAATACATCATCCGGGATATATAA
This sequence comes from Chorisops tibialis, assembly GCA_963669355.1. NCBI lineage: Eukaryota > Metazoa > Arthropoda > Insecta > Diptera > Stratiomyidae > Chorisops > Chorisops tibialis. The sequence continues at coordinate 159,138,572 of OY770263.1, read as the reverse complement.
ACTAAGTAGTTTAATGGCTCTTTGAAGACAATGGTTTCTACTGTTGGAATCAGAACTATAAATTATTAAGAATGAAACCGCGATACTCGCATTTGTATGGCACAGGCTCGTAATCAAATCAATCCCGTGATCTAATAACATATTCGTATTAAAGAGCACTAAGGACATGTAAACAGTTATAGCTTGTGTTAATTAAAAAATAAAGCCCGAATAAAAAAGGCCCAATCATACGATACTACAGATGAAATTTTTGTGATGTTAAGAATTTTGCATAGGGAGTGATGGAAGGGGTGACAGTTCTGAACTAATTTATTTCACATCATGCTAGAGTAGCCATAAAAATGATTTTTACCAAATTTTAGCTTCAAAAATTGAATAGGTATTGAGAAACTTAGTGCATTAGATTTAGTGAAATTGTGCAATTTGTATATGAGGTGGTAGAAGGAGAGGAGTGTTTTTTGTTGATTTTTCGAGAAACAAAACTGATATATTTTAAATTTTAGTTCAGTAACATTCACAGTTTTCAAGAAAATAGAATTTTTGAAAAGCTGTGAAGTTGTGTCACATTGTATGGGAGGGGGTAGCAGGAGTAAAGTTAATCGGTTAATTTTTTCCCGATATTAATAACAATGCTAAATAAGGATTCGATACAAAATTTTAGCTCGATGAAAGCTATACGTATTGAGAAAATTGGTTTAGAGTAATTAATGAAAAAGTGCAGTTTGCATGGGAGGTGGTGGAAGGAGAGAGAGGTTCTTACTGTTTTTTCTAAGCCCAACTACAATCATTATGCAATTGATATATTTTAAATTTTAGATCTGTGACTTTCACACTTTCCAAGAAAATCGAATTTTTGCGAAGTCCTGGAATTGTGTCATATTGAATGAGAGGGGGTAGAAGGAGTGGAGCTAATCGATAAATTTTTCCTGATTTTAATAATAATGCTAATTAAGGATTTGCTAAAAAATTTTCGCTCGATGGAATTTATACGTACTGAGAAAATCTATTTATAGGGCGAAGGAGTAGAGAAATTTAAATAATTTGTGTACTTTAAGATTGCATTTGTAATAGAAATAATATTTTCCAAATTTCAAACTAATAGCTTTTATAGTTTCCAAGAAAATTTGATCATTATATATTATTAAAAATGAGTCACTTTGTATGGAAGGGGGTAGAAGGCGTGAGGAGAGGAAAATAAAACTAAAAGCAGATTACATCTCGGAGCATACCTAATAAGCTGTGAAAGTTTCATTACAATCGGTTTAGCCGTTTTTGCGTGAAAGCCGGACAGACCGACAGACAGACAGACAGACAGACGGACAGACAGAGAAGAATTTAAAAAACGTGAGTTTCTGCTTAGTTATTGCTAAAATAAAGAAAAAAACTAACCTATAGCTATTTCTAAGCAAATAACAGACAGACACTACAATTATATTTATATACATAGATCGTCTTAAAGATATTATTTATATATTTATGATTTAAAATAGGTCTGGAAATGTTAACGTACCTTAAGAAAATTAAAATGTTTCACAAATTTATGAAATTTAAATTTAAGTTTTAATCACATTTTAACGCTTGTCGTGAAATAATTAAATATAGAAAAAAGGAGAAAATAACGGTACAATTTTCGGTACTAATTTTACGACGTGGTTTTAGAAGAAACCAGTTACGATGCTTCTTAAAACTGCTTTAGAAGGTGTTACCTGTAAGAACAGGCTAGTGAATTTGACCTAAGCTATATGTATTTTCCAGATTTAAATGAGCCTTACCATATTTTATCCTTAATTCAGGGGCTAGGGTGTTAGTTCATAATACTAGGCTATTGAGCTCAAATCCCAATCGATGCTCAATCAAATCTCAATGCTATTCTACGAAAATTGATTCGACGATGTGGTCTAATAGCCATCTACCGAAACAAACAATAAAGAACCAATTTTCGCCATAGTATGGAATATAAGGGAGTCTCCAAATAATTGATATGATAAGCTACCACTATTTAATAAACAAGAGCGTGCAAGACAATTTTCCAGAATTAAGTTGAACTTCATTGTAGGAAAATTGAAAAATTAAAATCGTCGACCATAATAAGTCATATTTCAAATCCAATTACAAAACTGAAAAGCCTAGTGGCGTCCCGACTACCACTACCACGTGTACGGCTACTCCAGGCATCATAGCTAAATAGCTCTTTCTATCTCCTATAATCTCTGAAATTTCCGTAACAGTCAGTCTGCAATCGAAGTGTTCTATTCATTTTATTCAAGGGGGGCGAAATTTTGTAATTTTCATTCATTTTCCGCACTATATCACAACTACAGGTTTTACAACATTACCCCCTGTAAAGTACCTGTAAGGGCATTAAGAGGATTTTCTCTGTTGATAGAGTCAGAGTACTGCCGCCACCGCTCGGGAGTTATACGAACATTTTTGGTATGCAAATTCAATTGGATAATGAGACTCATCAATTATGGAAACCGTTTCATAGGTGCATGATTCAATTAAATGCATAGCGTGAAGGTATAATACTTCGTAAAGTAGATTGTACGTTCGCTTTGATGTTATGCAGAGCAGAGGGCTTGGTATTAACAAAGTCCCGGATTTAAATCAAATGCAATTTACATTTTCAATAGAGAGAGACAGATTGAGCGTAGATATTGACGCTATATATGCTTTTTTTCTTCCCCCAATCGTGTATTTTAAAACCCAATTCAAGACATAAATCTTTGGATTAAAATTTGAAATTTCAACCACTTATTTCCTGAGGTGAAGTATCTACGTGCACCTGGATAGTAAGGGCGGGCTCTTCCAGAGAGCACATTGAAACGTATGTAATTTCCGGACATTTATTTTGTGTCGAGGAAATCACTGCCATACCCGACGAGCCTGGAAGTTTCTATTGTGTTGGTAACGCCTTCCAATCGGAAGTCCTAACAAGTTTCCATCGTAAAATCCTGTCATTTAAATCGGGTATCCTGTCGAGGTGTAAATTATTGCCAAAAATCTCAATCTCATTTCCACAGAGGAATATAAAACGGAAAGCTTCGTAAAAAATCGCAACATTATTCAGCTGTCAGGTCAATAAAGGACTTGAAATCCACTTTACATGAATGCCTATGGCCAATGGATACGATAGACTAGAGCTTAGAAGGATTATGTGTAGACAGAATAAATAATAAAGTTACAGAGAGTTTTTAGTGGAGTATTAGCCTTTTTGTAGTTTGTAGAATTCTGAAAAGCAAATTATTTGAATTGGAAATGGGAGAATTTGAAAAAGCCTACACTACGAATGCAGGTAGGAAGTTGAAAATCAGTGTGGCAGCCCCAAACATGTGGCAACACAAACTGTTATACAATTATAATGACATAATAATAATAAACGTCAAGACCTTCTTCTTGATCTGACAGTCGAATACTACAGACGTGTTTTAGCTTCGCGATAACTGGTGACCCCGACAAGGACATAACCGCACAATCGCCGCTACGACGACGAAGTCATCGTTCATATTAACATTTTTCGCAATTATCGTTCGCCCAGTTTTCAACTTCGCCACATAAAACTAATCAAAAAAAAAGTGAAATCATCGCTAAACGGTGAACGCAAAAACGCACTCAACAAAAGCAACGTAGTGAATTTAAAATTCTTCTGTGCAAAGTTCTTCTTCGCTGCTCCTCCGGTAGAAGACAAAAATTGTTCTTTTCCCTTCGCATACAATTTTTCACACTTTCAAAATCGTGATTGCCGTCACCGTCTTGAGACGGATCCGCGAATAACGCATGTGCTGTGTTTCCTTTCGTTTGCCCACAGTTTTATTTGATCGAGTCGCAAACAAGGTACCCGGAAAGGACACGCATCAGCCGACGAGATATCGTTTTCGCATCAACCGCCGCCCCTTCGACGGCCACATCGAAAGCACATCGCTTAACCTAAAAAAAAAAAAAAAATCACAACGAAGCGCCAAAGCGGGCGAAAGAGCAGCAGTTTTTACACGTGGAAACTAGAGCCAAGCGCACGTTTCTACCATTTTTTTTCAAGCCACACACACATGTGGAAAACGGACATATCGAAAAGCAGCAATTAGCAGCAGCCAGCAAGTTTCAGCAAACTATACAAAGACCAGCTATATTTCTTCTCTCAGCATTTTCGCAACGAAGAAAATGATTCACCATCACCAAGAAAAAAAACATAGGTTAGGTTACATTTATTTCTTTTTGTTTAATTTTTTTAGAGATTTAATTTTTCGTCATTTTGAAATAAGCCTTAAAAGCAATTTTTGGATCATTTACAAATCATATTATCAAATCATTTTCACATTCAAGCCATATACTTGCAACATTTTCAAATTCAAAACTATAATCATATCATTTACATATTCGAACCATATTATTGGATCTTTCCATTTTCAAAGTAGTACTGGATCATTTCCACTTTCCTTTTTCCTCCTTATTTCCTCAAAGACAACAAAAAATCAAAATATGACAGAAGAAACAAACCCCTCCGACAAAACTAACTCAAAAACAAAAACGACCGTCGATAACTCGTTTCAAGTAGATACACTAAAGTTACCTCTCTTTTGGAGTAGTGACCCGGACCTTTGGTTCATCGAGATAGAAAACCAATTTCACATAAAGGGCATTACCTCCTCAAACACTAAGTATCAACATTTGGTAGCTTGCCTGCCACAAGAAACCATGAGAATGGTCAGCAACATCTTACGAAATCCACCACAAGATGAAAAATATCAGATACTAAAAACAGCTATTCTTTCAAGAACCACAGACTCCGAAGAGTCTAGACTCAACACTCTTCTTCACAAAGTCGAACTCGGAGATGGAAAACCATCCGATCTGTTTCGATCAATGGAATCCCTTGCAAGCAGCAATAGACTAGTAAACCCATTGTTACTTAAAAAATTATGGATGGACAAATTGCCATCACCAATTCAAGCCTGCATAACCATTTTAGAAGAAAACACATCCAATGATAAATTATTAGCTATAGCAGATAAAATTTTTGAAACTTCCAGTCAATCTCATATACATGAAATGCAATATTTTCCTGTTAATAAAACTTTTAAAGAAAACAACACACTTGACAACCTCAACAGTAAAATACACCAATTGACACAAAAAATCTGTCACCTGGAAAACATATCTAGATCCAGATCGCGACACCGTAATCCTAGCATTCGGTCACTCCGCAATTCATCCCATCACAGATCCACATCTTCAAATAATAATTCGACATGTTGGTATCACCAAAAGTTTGGTATCAATGCACGAAAATGCATTCAACCCTGCCAATACAAAACAAACCAAAAAAGTAGCTCTCCAAAAAACTTGAAGTAGACACTCCGCTTGCGGCAGCGGAGTCGATCCACACTTCTCGCCGCCTATTCATTCAAGACAATAGCACCAAAATAACATTTCTCATCGACACAGGCGCGGATATTTCAATAGTCCCAAAGAAAATGTTCTCAAAATGCGCAGTTCTATGTGACAGACGCCTGATCTCTGCAAATGGCTCACCAATCACAACCTTCGGATACAAACAGCTATCTTTAAATCTAGGCTTACGCAGATCTTTTGAGCATAATTTTATAATCGCTGCAGTCGATCATGCTATCATAGGAGCAGACTTCCTTTACAAATTCAACCTAGCAATCAATCTTCGGCAGAGAAAACTGATTGACCAACATACACAAATCTCAGTGCTTTGTAGCATGAGTAATTTTAGCTCCACCAGCCCTAAACTCTACCCAGTTGAAGGCGAATACGGAGCCATTCTAAACAAATACCCCAACCTTCAAACACCACCCGATTTTACATCAGAAGTTAATCACAACGTAGTTCACCACATCCACACTCAAGGCGAATTACCATCCGCACGAATGAGAAGACTAAACCCTACAAAATATAAAATAGCAAAAGAAGAATTCGATGTAATGCTTAGACTAGGCATTTGTCGCCCTTCCTCGTCACCTGTAGCATCACCACTGCATATGGTTCCCAAGAAAAATACCAATGGTTGGAGACCATGTGGTGATTACAGACACCTTAATACCGCAACCGTTTTTGATAAATATCCTCTACCAAATATGCAAGACTTCACTATGCACTTACATAATTGTACGATATTTTCAAGAATAGATCTCGTACGAGCGTACAATCAAATACCAGTAGCAACCGAAGATATATATAAAACCGCAGTCATAACTCCATTCGGACTCTTTGAATTTTTGCGAATGCCATTTGGTGTAAAAAATGGAGCACAAACATTCCAAAGATTCATCAACGAAGTACTACATGGTTTAACTTTCACTTTTGCTTACGTCGATGACATCCTCATCGGAAGCAAATCCCCAGATGAACATAAAACTCACCTTACACTCTTATTCGAAAGACTTCAGAAATATGGCATTAAAATTAACCCCACCAAATGCATTCTCGGTGTTACGCAATTAGAATTTCTAGGTCACAATATAAGTAAAAATGGTATTTCTCCACCTAAAAGCAAAGTCCAAGCTCTCGTTGAATTTCCAGCGCCTGAAACAATTAAGCAACTACAACGTTTCTTAGGCATGACCAACTTTTACCACAGATTCATTCCCAATTTCGCTATCTTAGCCGCACCTTTATACGATCTCTTAAAGAAGGAAAATCAAAAAAAGGTAAAATTGCCATTTAAATTGAACTCACAACACGAGGAATCTTTTAACAAACTTAAATCAAACCTTCAAACTTGCGTAATGCTAGCACACCCCAATCCATCCGCAAATATAAGCTTATGGGTTGACGCATCCAGCGACGCCGTTGGAGGCATTTTACAACAATATAATAGAGACAAATGGGAACCTCTTGGTTTCTTTTCCAAAAGATTACAACCACCCCAAAAGAAATATTCTTCGTTTGATAGAGAACTTCTAGCATTATACTTGTCTATAAAACACTTCCGCTATTTCGTGGAAGGAAAATATTTTACTGTTTATACAGATCACAAACCACTCACCACAGCAATATCCTCCAAAGGAGATAAATCTCCACGACAAACAAACCATCTATCCTTCATATCACAATTCACGAATGACATAAGATACATTAGAGGTTGCCACAACATAGTTTCAGACGCCCTCTCAAGAGTTTACATAGAAACCGTCGCCTCCTCCGATAAAATAAATTTCGAAATATTAAAAAAAGAACAGGCCACAGACGAACAATTAAAACAAATTACATCAGACACTTGGAAAAAACCCTCAAGCGCCTTGTATAAGCTCGAGAAAATACTAATTCCACTAGAAGACTTTGAAATTTGGTGTGAAACCTCCACAGATGTAAAAAGACCATACGTTCCACAAACATTGCGTCGTGTTCTATTCAACACAATACACAACCTGTCCCACCCAAGCATAAAAACTACCAGAAAATTAATAACCGCAAAATATTTTTGGCCAAATATGAACAAAGAATTAAACATTTGGTCAAGAACCTGTATTAATTGTCAGAAAGCTAAAGTATCACGTCACACAGTATCCCCACACGGACATTTTGATGCACCAAAAGGTAGATTTGAGCACATCCACATGGATTTGGTAGGTCCATTACCTCCATCTAACGGACATAGCTATTTACTAACCATAAAAGACCGTTTTTCACACTGGCCCGAAGCAATCCCACTACGAAACATACTTTCAAATACCATCTGCAACGCTTTCATCAATAACTGGATAACGCGATATGGAGTGCCACGAACAGTGACCACAGACCAAGGCACGCAATTCGAAGCCACAATTTTCAAACAAATTTCAAACATATTAGGCTGCAATCGAATTAGAACAACACCCTACCACCCACAAGCCAACGGTTCAATTGAACGATTTCATCGACAATTGAAAGTGGCAATTCGAGCTTCAGCAAATCCTAAAAATTGGTACCATGAATTACCTTGGATACTACTAGGACTACGCTCAACACTGATAGAAGACCTCAACTGTAGTCCAGCACAACTCCTTTTTGGACAGGCTTTGCGTCTTCCGGGCGAATTAGTAACGCATGAAACTTCTGCACATACTAAACCTTCAGCCCAGCTAGCAAAAGAGATTCGTGATTCGATCATTAACATTCGTCCACCTACAAACAAAACACGCAAACAAAATTACACTTTTGTACCACAACATTTAAAAACATGCACCCACATTTTCGTCAAAGACCCTATATATAAAAGCTCTTTGAATTCACCATACACAGGACCTCATGAAGTTCTAGAGAAACGTGATAAAGTTTTCAAAGTACTTTTGGATGGTAAACCACAAGTAATTAACATTGATAGACTTAAACCTGCTTTTATCCTAAATCCTGACAACCCCCAAACCAACCATAACTCAAATCCAATAAAAAAAGTTACATTTTCATTATAAACACCAAATTTAATACATCAAAAAAAAAAAAAAAAAAAAAAAAAAAACCATTAAATACATTTTTTTTTTATATACTGCAATGTAATGCAATTTAGATTGATCCTAAAACTTTAAAATTTAATTTAACAAGTAAAAAGAAAAATACTCAATTTTATGTAATTAGCAATAACAAATAACTAACATTAAATTTTATACAATTTCCATATATAGAAAAAATAAATTATAATAAATACATACCAACTAGAAATTTAAGTTAGTAAGTAAGAACTTTTCCCAAAGGGGAAGTACTGTGGCAGCCCCAAACATGTGGCAACACAAACTGTTATACAATTATAATGACATAATAATAATAAACGTCAAGACCTTCTTCTTGATCTGACAGTCGAATACTACAGACGTGTTTTAGCTTCGCGATAATCAGCATAAGTATAGAGAGGTATGTAGGACAAACTTAAAAATAATTTCATTTTCTTATCCTTTGGCGTCCAAAAAGGGGGCGCTAAAAACAAATTGTTGGCCGGATTTTGTTTTCAAATGATTATGTCTTTGAAATTACTTACCATAAAAAATTAATTTTTTGGAACCATTAAGGCGGCATAAAGATCCACTAAAATCAGCTTATAAAGGAGCTAATTATTGTAAGGAGGAGGGTCAGGGGGTTGAAAAGAAAAACATTAAAAAAAATATCTCAACTATTTCTTAAGCTATTTAATTGAAATTGAAAACATATATTAAGCTATACTAGCGAAATATAAAAAAAAATTTAAAATTTGGTGCACTTTCGAAAATCTTAAACCGTTGTATCTCAAAACTGAGTACAGATATTAAATTCGTCAGATTATAGAAATGCATAGCTTTTAATTTAGTTAAATTGTAAATTAGAGACGTAAGGAGAGGGAGGTGGCAAGCAAAAATGTTGAAAATTTTGAGTGATTTTTTAGAGCTGTGTTGGTTCAAATTTAGCATGTCGATACATCTATTTAATATATATGAAAAAAAAAAAATAATAATTTATTCCACAATTGTTATAAGCCGACCCCGTGGTCTAACATGCACAGCGTGTTCCATGTGCATTAGAAAAAACACATAAACTGAAAATTTTTGAGAAAAATTTTAAGGTAGAAATTTGAAAATTTGCAAAATACATTTAAAAATAACCTCAAAATATATGAACTATTAACTGGTCGAGTACCTTTAAAACTTCTACCCCTTCCCACACAAAACTATTTTTTCGACCATTTTTACGAAATTAATACAAGAGAAACGAAATAAAATTCCATACAAATTTTACGATTCTCTTACCTCATCTGCCACATGTTTGGTTTCGTTAATGTAAAATATACCGAATATTATGAAAATTCTATGCAGCTTCGTCTTTGAAACTGACATTCTATACAGAGAATATTGGACATGATCCAAGCAATCAATTAAAAAATTATTAACATCTACCCACCCTTACTGTCATCATTCACTCCTCTCCTCATAAAAAGTCAAACTTGCATAAATAACCGGATTAAATATTGATTATTTGTACTGGAGCTATTGATCGTTTCCGCAATTAAGTGTGAAATTGTCGACAGCCCTGCCCAAGAACCCCCTTTGGCTTAGTCTTCTCTAGCCACTCAAACCTGCATATTGACTTTCCGCGCATCTACAACTTGTCCCAAGGATAATAAAGTTTCGCCCGACTTGTTGTTAAGTTATGTCTTAAAGATTTGTAATTATACTCTAGATGAAATCTGAGAGTATTATAAGTTTGCTCTAAAGTTTGTAACGCCAAGAAATAAGGCTCGGAGAAAAAAATGAATGATACAGAAGTTCATATAATCACTCAAAAATCTCAAAACCGGATGTCCGTCCGTCTGTCCGTCCGTCCGTCCGTCCGTCCGTCCGTCTGTCCGTCCGTCCGTCCGTCCGTCCGTCCGTCCGTCCGTCCGTCCGTCCATCCGTCCGTCCGTCCGTCCGTCCGTCCGTCCGTCCGTCCGTCCGTCCGTATGTGCGCGCTCTAGCTTGAGAACGCGTTGAGCTAGATAGTTCAAATTTTGTACACGTCGTTTTTGACAAAAAAGTAAGGTCAAGTTCGTGAACGGGCCAAATCGCTCCACCCCTACTACCCCCTCCCATACAAAATGACATAATTGCGCAATTTGACAATAAACGGATTTGCACGAAAAGTATAAAAGCTATTGGCCTGAAATTTGGAATATATTACTTTTATAATAATTCCAATCTACCGTATAAAAATTGTTTGAGTCCTCCCTCTCCTTCTACCACCTCCCATACAAACTGTACTTGTCATGAATTACTCTAAGCCAATTTACTCAGTGCGTATAAAATTTAGCGGGCTGAAACTGTGCACCAAATATTTATTTTAAGTTTTTAGTAAGCCCAAAAAAATTTAGACGATTAGCTTCACCCGTTCTACCCCCTCCCATACAAAATGACACAATTTCGCAATTTAACAATAAACGAATTTGCTCAAAAAGTATAAAAGCTATGGATCTGAAACTTGGAATATATTACTTTTGTAATAGCTTCAATCGACCGTATAAAAATTATTTGTGCCCTCCCCTTCCTACTACCCCCTCCCATACAAACTGAACTTTTTCATGAAATACTCTAAACCAATTTACTCAGTATGTATGGAATTAATTGAGCTGAAATTATGCACTAATCATTTGTTTAGAATTATTAGTAAGTTAAAAAAAAATTAAACTATTATCTTTACCCCTTCTACCCCCTCCCATACAAATTGACACAATTTCGGAATTTGACAATAAATGGATTTACTCGAAATGTATAAAAGTTATTAATCTGAATTTTGAGATATATTACTTTCATAATGATTCTAATCTACAGTAGAAAAATTATTTGCGTCCTCCCTCTACTTCCACCCCCTCCCATACAAACTACACTTTTTCATGAAATGCTCTAAGACAATTTTCTCAGAACATATAAAATTTATTGAGCTCATATTTTGTAATAAGTACTTAATTAGTATTATCAGTATTATCACTAAGATCAGAAAAAAATATTTGATAAGTTTCACTGGTTCTACCCCCTCCCATACAATATGACACAGTTTCATAACTGCACAAAAAATCGATTTTCTTGAAAAGTATGAATGACACTAGTCTGAAATTTCGGGGATGTCAATTTTATAATATTCTTAGCTATTTCTGAAAAAATCATTGAAATCCCCGCACTCTTTCTACCCCCTCCCATACAAACTGCACATTTTCACTAAATCTAACTCACTAATTTTTCAGTTCCCATTCAATTTTTGGAGTAAGCATTTCGTATAAAACATTTTTATAGATACTTTAGTATGATTGGAAAAAAAATAGTCCAATGCTATCATCCCTTCTAACACTTTCCATGCTAAATTTCTTGGGATCACAAAAAATTCTATTTCATCTAGAGTATCGTAAGATTGCGCTTTACGCGCAATCGTAGCCCTGTTATGTTTTTTTATATAACCTTGTTTTGTTGTCACTTCATAACTTTCCCTACCTTTGTTGAGCTTTTTATACTCTAGATGAAATCTGAGAGTATATTGTGTTTACGTTACCGTTTGTAACGCTAAGAAATAACGCTCGCACAGAGTCGCCAAGGGTACAGAAATATTTGTTGTCGCTCAAAAACGTCGATTCCGAGTGACCGTCTGTCCCTCTGTCTGTCCTCTGTCTGTCTGTGCGTCTGTCTACAGCACAACTCTCGAAAACTTTGAGCTACAGTGCTAAAAATTGTTGTGTGTGATTTTTAGCAGAAAAATAACTTTAAGTTCGTGAATGGGCTACATCCCCCCACTCCTTCTACCCCCTCCCATACAAATTTCATGAAATTTCGAAATATTAAGAAATTGATTTTTCTTTGAAACTATTTAAGCTATCAACTTTAAATTTAAGTGAAAGCATTATGATATAAATATCATTATTATGACAGAATATTGACCCGATCCCCTTACTCCTTCTACCAACTCCCATACAAATGGACAATTTTGAAAAATACATGTTTTCGATTTTCATTGAATCTAGTAAAGCTGAAAAACGAACTTTTGTCAGAATTAATTGTGCTATAATTGCAGCTTATTTTGAAATAATTATCAAGTTCACCTCACTCCTTCCACCCCCTCCCCTAAAAAATTTCACGAAATTTTTAAATTTAAATTAAATTATTTTTCTTCGAAACTATTAAAGCTAGCAACTTGATATTTTGTATAAAGTATACAAATAGAAATATTAATAATGAAAAAAAAAATTTATTTTAATCCGTACACTCCTTCTACCCCCTCCCATACGAATGCATAATTTTGTTAAATGTTTTTTATCGATTTCCATTCAAACTAGAAAAAGTCCAAACTTCAAATTTCGCCAGAATTTGTTTCTAAATAATTGAAATAAGTGTTAGAAAAAATCATTAGCTCCGCTTCACTCCTTGTACCACCTCCCATACAATTATCTGTATTATAAATTCAAGAAAATAATTTCTCCTTCAAGTATATGAGAGCTATCGACTTAGACATTGATGGTGATAAGGATGATGATAAGCAGTTTCAAAATCATCTTAAACGCTCCACTTCCTCTGCCACCTCCCACACAAAAGCCTCAATTTAAGGAAAACTATGACCAATTCCTTTAAAAATAATGAAAACTAAAAACTTTAAATTCAGCAAAAAACATTTTGCATGCCATGTTCGGTATCATATACGAAAAATACAAACCTCCCCCTCTACTTCTACCACCTCCCATGCAAAAGTCTATTCACTATTCGAAAGAATTTGAGATGACATATTTTCCGGTATATTAAAGTCATTTCCATCTCATTTAGAGTATCATATGATTGGGCTTTAAGCCCTTCTCAGATTGTATTTGAGGGGGTAGAAAGAGTAAAGCTAATTAGTTGATTTTTCCCTGATATTAATAATAATGCTAATTAAGGATTCAATACAAAAGTTTAGCTTGATGGAAGTTATACGTACTGAGAAAATTGGTGTATAGCATTTCATGAAAAAGTGTAGTTTGTATGGGAGGTCTTGGAAGGAGTAAGGGGATTCAAACAATTTTTATACATAAAGATTGCATTTATAATAGAAATAATACATTTTAAATTTCGATTTAATAGCTTATATAGTTTCCAAGAAAATTTCAATAATGTAAATTTTTGAAAATTAGACACTTTGTATGGGAGGTGATAGAAGGCGTGAGGGGAGTAAAATAAAACCTAAGGCAGATCACTTCTCGATGCACAGCTAATATCCTGTGCAAGTTTCATTACAATCGGTTTAGCCGTTTTTACGTGAAAGCGGGAAAGACAGACAGACAGACAGATAGGCAGACAGAGAATTTTTTTAAAAACGTATGTGTTGTCCAAATAAAGCAAAAAACTAACTTAGAGCATTTATAAGAAAATAACAGACAGACACTACAATTATATTTATATGTATAGATTCGTCTAAGGGCAAAATCCATCTTTGTAACCTTGAATTTAAATCTTTTCCTAAATACTTGGTGAGTAGTCATTTTAAAGGTTGGTGATCCGTTAGTAGTTCAAACTGTTTACCAAGGTTGAAAATATTTAATTGCCCACATTATGGCTAATAATTCTTTTTTAGTAGTACTATATCTAATTTCATGGGTAGGTTCTGCTGACATAAGCAACTGGATGATCATCTTCAAGTAATACATAATGACGAGCATTTGCATTCTGCTTAAATGGGTTATTAAAATCGGGATACACAAATAAGGGATGTGAGGTTATTAGGTTTTTCATCTGTTCACAAGCATTAATATAAGATGGATCCATTTTATTTATACTTTCTTTAAGTATTTTGTAATCGGTTGCGGTATCTTAGCATAATTTTTTATGAATTTCCTATAGTAGCCGATAATTCCTAAAAGCGATATGATGTGTTTCGGCGATATAGGAAGTTTTAGTTCAACTATATCTTTAACTTGGTTGGGTTAGGTTTTATTCCATTTGGAGTCAGAACATGTCCGAGATATTCCGTTTCTTTGCGGAAAAATTGGCATTTCTCGAATTAAATTTTCTCTTCACATGTGTTATGTGTTCTTGTGGTGATGTTCCGAGAATTAAAATATCATCGAGATATACTACACAACTTTTTAATAAATTCTCGATCTTTGGAATGTTGACGGTGCGTTTTTTAAACCAAAGGGCATGTATTCATAATGTTCAAATGGCATAGAAAACGCAGTTTTCTTTTGATCATTGAGTTTTACTTTATTATTTTAATAATAAAGTATTGTGATCGACTTGGAAAAAAAAAAATTTGCTACCCTGAAATTTTGTTTTTTCGCGTTTCATGACTAAATTAGCCGAAAAATGCTAAAAAAAAAATCCGTCTGTCTGTACGCCGTCCGCCGTACGCCGACGTGTACGCTCAGCGCACATTAACTACCAAGCCCTTCAAGATAGAAAGTTCATTTTTAGAAGGATTGTAGATAGTTGCGGATCTCAGGCGGATACCTATTTTGGGGGGTGTTCGGGTTCAGGGGGAGGTGGGGGGAGCGCTTAAGCCAAAAAATACGAATTCAAATATCTCAACCATGGTAACAGCTAGGAAACTAAAACTCA
The DNA here is from genome assembly GCA_963669355.1 of Chorisops tibialis. NCBI lineage: Eukaryota > Metazoa > Arthropoda > Insecta > Diptera > Stratiomyidae > Chorisops > Chorisops tibialis. The sequence continues at coordinate 159,123,561 of OY770263.1, read as the reverse complement.
ACACACATATAGAGGGGTTTGTGGGACAACTTTTAAAAATAATTTATTTTTTTTATCCATTGGTGTCCGAAAAGGGGGGGCTAAAAACAAATTGTCGCCGAATTGTTTTTTCAAATGATTATATCTTCGAAATTACTCATCGTAAAAAATTCATATTTTGGAACCATCAGTGTGGCATATAGATCCTTAGGAATCAGCTTAGAGAGTGGTTTTTTAATGTAGGGGGGAGGGTCAGAGGGGGTGCAAGGAAAAACACTTAAAAATGAATATCTCAACTATCTCATAAGCTATGTACTTGAAACTTAAAACTTATATTAAGCTATACTAGAAAAATACAAAAAAATATAACATTTTGAAATAATAGTAGTGGGGGGAAATGGGGAGCATTTCAAAAATGGCGCACTTTTCAACTTTACGAATCCTTATATCTCAAAAAAGAGTACAGATATCAAATCACAAATTTGTCAGATTGTAGAACTACATAATGTTTAATTTTGGTAAAAAATTTAAGTTGGGAAGTGAAAGGGGAGGGAGGTGATAAGCAAAAATGTCGAAAATTTTGAGAAATTTTTTTAGGACTCTGTTGAAAGATACAAAGTTTCAATTTTGCATGTGAATACGTCTATTTGATGTACATAGAAAAATGATAATAACTTGATCCATAATTGTTATAAACCGACCCCCCCGGTCTAACGTGCACAAGGTGTTTCATGTGCATTGAAAAAAACACATAAACTGAAAATTTTTGAGTGAAATTTTAAGGTAGAAACTTGAAAATTTGCGAAATGCATTTAAAAAAAATCCCTAAATATACAAAATATTAACTGGTCGAAAACCTTTAAGACTTCTACCCCCTCCCATACAAAATTATTTTCTCGACCATTTTTAAAAAATCAATTATCATCTAACTATTAAAAGCTATCAATTTGCAATTTTGCACAAAAACTTAAAAAATAAGTGAAATGAAATTACGTTAAGAGTTTTGAAATCGCGCTTGCCCTTCTACCCCCTCCCATACAAAAGCATGATTTCGACCAATTTCATTAAATCAACTAATAATCAACAAATTAAAAGCTACGAACTTGAAATTTTGTACGAGCATCCTTCAGCAGAAAAAAAAGAAAATTGCATCACAAGTCTTACGATTCCTCTCCCTCCTCTACCCACTCCCATACCAAATTATTTTTTCGAGCATTTTTAAGAAATAAGTTGTCAGCGAACTCTTAAAAGCTATCAATTTCAAATTTTGCAGAAAAACTTTTAAAAATAATTCCAATGAAGTTGCTTTAAAAGTTTTGAAATCGCCCTTGCCCTTCTACCCCCTCCCATACAAAACCATGATTTCGACCAATTTCATTAAATCAACTAATAACAAACAAACTAGAAGTTACGAACTTGAAATTTTATACAAGCACCTCACAAGAGAAGCAAAATAAAACTACATATCAAATTTTATGATTCCCCTACCTTTTCTACCCCCTCCCATACAAATGTTCGGTTTCGTGAATGTAAAATACACCGAATTTTATTAAAATTCTATGCAACTTCGTCTATGAAACACATTCTATACAGAGAATATTGGACATGATTCAAGCAATTAATTAAAAAGCTATTAACACCCACCCACCCTTACTATTACCCCTCCTCCCCCCCTCATAAAAACTCAAACTTGCAGAAACGAATGAAATATTGTTAAATTAACAACAGCCCTGGCCAAGAACTCCCTTTCACTTAGCCTTCCCTAACCACTCTAACCTGCATATTGACATTCCACTCATCCGCAACTTGTCCCAAGAATAATAAAGTTTCGCCCGACTTGTTGGTAGTTTATTCTATAGTCGGCAACAATTCTCCATTTTGTATTGTGATCGACATATTTTAAAACTTCAGGTTTAAAACTCCTTCCCCCTATATTATTTTATAATATTTTTTCGACCATTTATAAGGAAACAGCTATAACCTAACTATTAAAAGCTATCAATTTGATATTTTGCACAAAAACTTTTAAAAATAGTTGAAACGAAAGTTTGTCAAAAATTTTGAGATCTCGTTTGCTCTCCTACTCCTACCCCCATGCAAAAGTATGATTTCATTCAATTTCAATAAATCAACTAATAACTAACAAATTAAAAGCTGCGAACTTGAAATTTTGTATGAACACCTTACACAAGAAACGAAATTAAACTGCATCACAAATTTTGCGATTCTCATACCTCCTCTACCCCCTACCGTACATAGATATTGTTGCGAGCTAGGAGTTCGCCGGGATTTCAAGTAAAAAAAACACAATTCGTTTAAAAATAAGTGATAATTTATCTTATTCGCACTTTAATTCAAATTTACGCTTAATTCGCACTATATTGCAACACCGCCGCGTGCCTTTCTATCGTTTTCACTGGTTCGAGTCTCCGTAATAAAAATGACTGACTTCTCGCTGAAAGCTTTTGTACGTTTATATATCTCTTCATACTCATGACTGTTTTCGAAGCTTCCTTCAGTGTGTATGTGTGAACTATACTGGAAAGCTCTAGATCTTTAATTGTGGCTTTCTACATAGTAAAGTATACTGTTCTACATAATTCTTGTCTATTCGAGAGAGATCGAGTTGCGGGGCTGCCAGGTCAGCATGTAACAATATGTTTCGTTTTGTGTATGTAAAATACTCTGAATTTTATGAAAATTCTATGCAACTTCGTCTATGAAACTGACATTGTACACAGAGAATATTGGACGTGATTCGAGCAATCAGTGTTGTTGACCTTGTGCTTTTTCTTCTGAGGTATGAAATAAAATAAAAAGACAACTCACCTCTGAGATTGGTGATCAACAACTGATCTTTTTTATTCTCTTATCTTATTTTCTACAACAACACATTTTTAATTTTTATTTTTCTAGGTTGGTAATTCAGAAACATTATTAATACTTGAGTGGCTATATACAATCAATCAGAAATATTGTTAATATCCAAGTAGCTACATATATATACATATAAACATAATTGTAGTGTCTGTCTGTTATTTGCTTATAAATGGTTATAAGTTAGTTTTTTGCTTTATTTGGACAATAACTAAGAAGAAACATACATTTTTAAAAAAAATCTCTATCTGTCTGTCTGTCTTTCCGGCTTTCAAGTAAAAACGGCCAAACCGATTGTAATGAAACTTGCACAGAATATTTGGTGTGCATCGAGAAGTGATCTGTCTTAGGTTTTATTTAACTCCTCTCACGCCTTCTACCAGCTCCCATATAAAGTGACTAATTTTGTAAAATTTATAATATTAAAATTTTCTTGGAAACTATAAAAGCTATCAAATTGAAATTTAATATTTATTATTTCAATTATTAATTCAATCTTTGTGTATAAAAATTGTTTGAGTTCCGCTACTCCTTCCAACACCTCCCATACAAACTACACTTTTTCATGAAATACTATACACCAATTTTCTCAGTACGTATAACTTCCATCGAGCTAAAATTTTGTATTGAATCCTTAATAAGCATTATTATTAATATCAGGGAAAAACCAACTAATCAGCTTTACTCCTTCTACCCCTCCCATTCAATCTAACACAAAACCACGACTTTTCAAAAATTTGATTTTCTTGAAAAGTGTGGAAGTTACTGATCTGAATTTTAAAACATATCAATTGCATGATAATTACAGTAGTTTTTAAAAAAATAACTAAGAGCTTCCTACTCCTTCGACCACCTCCCATACAAAATGCACTTTATCATGAAATACTCTAAACCAATTTTCTCAGTATAAATTTCATCGAGATAAAATTTTGTATTAAATCCCTAATTACCATTATTATTAATATCGGGAAAAATTAACCCATTAGCTCCACTCCTTCTGCCCCCTCCGATACAATGTGACACAATTCCACGACCTTGCAACAACTCGATTTTCTTGAAAAGCGTGAATGTAACTGATCTGAAATTTAAAACATACCAATTTCATGATGTATAGTTGTTTCTGGAAAAATCACCAATAACCCGCCACTCTTCATACCACCGCCCATACAAATTCCACAATGTCACTGAATCCAATGCATTAAATTTCTCAGTACCTATTGAATTTGTCAAGCTTAAATTTGGTGCAAAAAATTTTTATAGCAACTCTAGCATGATGTGAAATAAATTAGTTCAATGCTGTCACCCCTTCCATCACTCCAAAAATTCTTAAGATCACAAATATTTAGATTTCATCAGTAGTAACATATGAAAGGGCTTTACGCACAATCGAAGTCCTGTTATGTTTTTTAAACTTAATGTCATTTGATTTGGGCTTTTTTTAATTGACACAAGCTACAACTATTCACATGTCTTTAACGCTCTTCAACACGTATATGATCTCGAATCACGGGAATGATTTGATCACGAGCCTGTCCCATACAAATATGAGTATCATGGTTTCATTCCTAATAATTTATGGTTCAGACACAAAACATTGTGTTCAAAGAGCCCATAAACTAAGCAGATTATTTATCCGACATAATTTACTACTAACTATATTCTCAAAAAATGTTTATTTTGTGATTCTTACGCGGACAAAGTCGCGGGCGATCGCTAGTATACAATATATGAATTCATTATTACGTACCGCTACAGTACCCCCTCCTTAGCATAGCGATTACCCGAAAACGAAGGAGGTAAGTAATAAGATAAATTGTATGATAATTTACGATTTAATGAAGAAGGAAAAAAAACTACAAAATAATAATAATAAAGTAATAAAAATAGTTATAATAATAATTATAAATAAATCTATTTTCGCAAAAACCTAACTCTTTTCTTTGCAATTGAATCTCGATTTTCGTTGTCGTTATGTATTCTGAATTCAAGTTTTAATCGGTCGGTCGATATAGACTTGTTATTACCGTTAACAATTACCACAAAATGCTTTCTGAATCTCTTAAAGGCTTCGTGTGGTCCCTCATAAGGAGGGTGAAGACTGGGTTTTACCTTGTCTACTCTAACAAATACATGAGTGCTAGAATTTAATGCTTCTGGAACAAAATGGTCAGATTTATGGAATGTGGTTCAGTTATGCGAAGCTCTCGCATTTGCTTTCGTAATCTGTAAATGAAAGTATCTATATTGGAGTCGTCAATTATTTGATTGTTGCCGAAAAATTCACCTGGAATTCTTAGTGCTTGGCCATATACCATTTCTGCAGGCGAGCACTTGAGATCTTCTTTGACGTTAACTCTGATTCCAAGCATAACGAATGGCAGTTCTTCGCTCCAGTGTATAGTGTTGCATCAAGACATGATTGATGCCCTTAATTGTCTGTGAAAACGCTCTACCATACCACTGGATTGTGGATGGTAAGCGGTAGTTCTAATTCTATTGATTCCTAGGAGTTTTGCAATTCGGTGAATATTTTGGATTCAAACTGCGAACCTTGGTCGGTAGTAAGTGTTGCAGGTACACCAATTCGAGGAATATAGTTGTTAGCGAAGGTTTTTGCAACTCTCTCGGCAGATACATACAGTGGATAAAAAAAGTTAAGGCACGATGAACCCAACGAGAAAAGTCATAAGTTTTTATTGAGATTTTTATTGAGAATGGAGTTATTTTTACATTATATCGGGAGCTGGGAAGATTTATCTTAGTAACATATCAAGATAAAACAATAACATAACAGTTTTTAAACATAAACAAAAAAATGCTTCTTTGCAAATGAAAAACGACTGAAAAAAGTTAAGGCACGATATAGTTTTATCTGAAATTATTTGAAATATTTTAGATTTATTACCTTCAAAGTTAAAAAACTTACTTAATATTAATATTTTGTGGACTTTCCTCGCATTCTTATAACATCCTAAAAGTTTGTGAATAATGAATTCCAGGAGAAAACCGTTAAGTACAGAAGTTCGGGCAATTATAGTTCAGCATTGGCAGACAGTCATATGCTAATATTGGTGAATTAGTTCAAAAATTCAAATATACTGTCAGAAATGCACTATTAAAGTATAAAAAAACGAAATCATTTGAAACAACACGTCGATCAGGAAGGCCAAAAATGCTATCTGAGCGAGAAGAAAAATGGATTGTTAGAGAAATTAAAAAGGATCCGAAATTAAGTGCCCCATTTTTACGAAACGAAGTAAAAAACCACCTCAGGAAAGATGTATCTGCTCAGACGATACGAAATACAATAAAAAATTCGGGCTTTAAAGGCAGAGTTTGCAGGCGGAAACCGTACATTAGCGCAAAAAATGTGATGGCAAGATTACGTTTCGCGAGAGAGTACCTAAAAAAACCAAAGTTCTTCTGGAAACGGGTTATTTTTATTGATGAAACAAAAATTAACCTATTTAGATCTGATGGGAAGCGGTATGTTTGGAGAAAACCAAATACTGAATTAAATTTCAAACATACCAATCCCATAGTTCAACACGGCGGTGGAAGCATTATTCTATGGGGTTATATGGGGACTTATGGACGTGGAACCTTAGAAGTTATAAATGGCATAATGAATCAACATTATTATTTAAATATCCTCAAAAGGAATATAAAACAAAGTGCTGAAAAGATGGGAATTTTAAACTGTTTTGGCCTTACCAGGAAAACGATCCAAAATATAACTCGGAGAAATGCCGACTTTGGGCCATTTATAACTGCCCAAAAGTTATTAAAACCCCTGCTCAGTCCTCAAATTTAAACCCGATAGAGCATCTATGGCACCACTTAAAAAATAGAGTGGCAATTCGCAAAGTAAAATATAAAAACGAAGCAAAAACGGCTGTTATTGAGGAATGGGAAAATATTTCACCAGCCTTCTGTAAAAAGTTGGTCAAATCGATGCCGAACCGCCTCCAGGAAGTTATAAGAATGCGAGGAAAGTCCACAAAATATTAATATTAAGTAAGTTTTTTAACTTTGAAGGCAATAAATCTAAAATATTTCAAATAATTTCAGATAAAACTATATCGTGCCTTAACTTTTTTCAGTCGTTTTTCATTTGCAAAGAAGCATTTTTTTGAATATGTTTAAAAACTGTTATGTTATTGTTTTTTCTTGTTATATTACTGAGATATATCTTCCCAGCTCCAGATATAATGTAAAATAACTCCATTCTCAATAAAAACTTATGACTTTTCTCGTTGGGTGCATCGTGCCTTAACTTTTTTTATCCACTGTATATTGCGGATAGGTTAGGCTTAAGACCATCTCGTAAAACGATCGACAATTGTAAGGATGTATAAATTTTCATTGGATGGAGAAAGAGGACCAAAAATATATAGGTGGATGTGGTTGAATCGTCCATCTGGAGTTTCAAATTTTCCAGGTTTAGATTTAGTATGTCTGTGTACTTTGGATTTTTGGCATGCCAGACATGACTTGGCGAACTGATTAATGTCTTTATTCATGTTTCTCCAAAAGTAACGAGTAGAAATTAACTTTCTTGTGGCTTTGATGCCAGGATGTGAGAGTTAGTGCAATTTTTCGAAAACTTCGTATCTCAAAGGTATTGGTACAAATGGCCGAGTTTTACCTGTACCTGGTTCGCAGCATAGTTTTTCATCCGATAAAGGGATTTCAACAAGTTCCTTTTTTAATCTGGAAAATTCGCTATTGGTTTGAGAAAGAAAATCTTTTAAATAAGAATCGGATTTTTGATGTTTGATAAAATTTATCAACATTCAGATTAATTGAAGATATTCCTGAATTTATTCGCGACAGGCAATCTGCTAAGAAATTGTCCTTACCACTTATATGGAAAATATCTGTGGTAAATTGAGAGATATACTGCAAATGGCGCGTTTGCCTTGGACTACATTCAGTCTTAGATTTTATACATTGGTCTTGATATTGCTGCAGTTCTGCACCCACAGCTTTGTCTGAAGCATCACTGGTAATACTAAACGTTGTATCATTTTAGGGTACACGAGAAGTGTTGCATTTGCTAGATCAATTTTTATCTCCTCGAACTTGTCTTGGCATTGTTTTGGCCAAAGAAAAACTGTTTATACTCTAGATGGAATCTGAGAGTATTATAAGTTTGCTCTAAGGTTTGTAACGCCAAGAAATAAGGCTCGGAGAAAAAAATGATGAATACAGAAGTTAATATTATCACTCAAAAATCTCAAAACCGGATGTCCGTCCGTCCGTCCGTCCGTCCGTCCGTCCGTCCGTCCGTCCGTCCGTCCGTCCGTCCGTCCGTCCGTCCGTCCGTCCGTCCGTGCGCTCTCTAGCTTGAGAACGCGTTGAGCTAGATAGTTCAAATTTTGTACACGTCGTTTTTGCCAAAAAAGTAAGGTCAAGTTCGTGAACGGGCCAAATCGCTCCACCCCTTCTACCCCCTCCCATACAAAATGACACAATTGCGCAATTTGACAATGAAGAGATTTGCTCGAAAAGTATATAAGCTATTAGCCTGAAATTTGGAATATATTACAACTATGATAATATCAATCTACCGTATAAAAATTATGTGTGTCCTACCCCTCCTTCTACCACCTCCCATACAAACTGTACTTTTCATGAATTATTCTAAGCCAATTTACTCAGTGCGTATAAAATTTAGCTAGCTGAAATTTTGCACCAAGTATTTATTTAAAATTGTTAGTAAGGCCAAAAAAAAATTAGACGATTAGCTTCACCCCTTCTACCCCCTCCCATACAAAATGACACAATTTCGCAATTTGACAATAAATGGATTTACTCGAAAAGTGTGAAAGCTATTAATCTGAATTTTTGGATATATTACATTCATAATAATATAAATCTACAGTAGAACAATTATTGGAGTCCTCCCTCTCCTTCCACCCCCTCCCATACAAACATCACTTTTTCGTGAAATGCTTTAAGACGATTTTCTCAGAACATATAATATTTATCGAGCTCATATTTTGTAATAAATTCTTAATTAGTATTATCACTAAGATCAGAAAAAAATATTTGATTAGCTTCACTGCTTCTACCCCTCCCATACAATATGGCATAGTTTCACAACTTCACAAAAAATCGATTTTCTTGAAAAGTATGAATGGCACTAGTCTGAAATTTAAGGTATGTCAATTTTATAATATTCCTAGTTATTTCTGAAAAAATCACTAAAATTCCCCCACTCTTTCTACCCCCTCCCATACAAACTGCACATTTTCATTAAATCTAACTCACTAATTTTTTCACTTCCCATTCAATTTTTGGAGTAAGCATTTTGAATAAAACATTTTTATAGCTACTTTAGCATGATGGGGAGAAAATTAGTTCAATGCTATCCCTTCTAACATTCCACATACAAAATTTCTTGGGGTCACAAAAAAATTCTATTTCATCTAGAGTATCGTAAGATTGCGCATTACGCGCAATCGTAGCCCTGTTATGTTTTTGGATTATTTTTCTTGTGTTTTTGTAAGGAAGACAGATGCGAGTGGATAGGTGCTAATAATTCGGCTAAGTTGGGCACGAATCGGTGGTAGTAGTTTACCATACTGGCAAACCTTAGTAGTGGGTATATGGGGGTTCTGGCTCACTTTCTGGCTCACGGTAATGCAGTTCGCTTTCTCCTTGGCGACACTAGCGCCACGAGCGGAGGTGGCTAATAGCAATACTAATTAGTGGGGTGGCTGATAGCAATACTAATTAGTGGGGATCCAAACCGGTAGTTGGACTTCGAGAAGGCTTTCGCTGTTTCTTCAGAGATGGCAGTAGCAGTATCCCTAACTGACTTTTTTTTGAAATGCCAAGATTGATAAGAGTTGTACGAATTATGATTCATATATGATGAAATTGATATTTACATTGATAGGACTGTGGACTTTAAGAATGCTTTCTTTGTTTATATTGTGAAATAGGTTGTGCTCAGCATTTTAGTTTTACGAATTAGGTTTCATATATGATGAAAATTGATAGATTGTGTGTATGGAGATTGTTATTGTTATTAATAGCGTGATATTATTTTATGACGTCATCATCGATTAGGAATAATTGTTTGAATTGTGTATGGTTTAGAGTATTCATATGATAGGTTGTTTACATTTTTTTGTGTATGGAATTTTTTGGTTTACGAGTGAGATTGATATGAAAATTTCACCTCAATCCGATAACATATATGATCATTTTTTGATAAACGAGTTCAAGTACACATAGATTGTGGTGTATGTGTATATATATGTGTGTGTGTGTGTGTGTGTGTGTGTGTGTGTATGTGTGGAGATTGTTATTGTTATTAATAGCGTGGTATTATTTCATGACGTCATCATCAATTGGGGTTGCCATAATGTAAAAAAAAAAATAAATAAATAAAAAAAAAAATAAATAAAAAAAAAAAATAAAAAAAAATAAAAAAAAAATAAAAAAAAATAAAAAAAAATTAAAAAAAATTAAAAAAAAAATAAAAAAAAATTATTATAAAAATATATATTTATAATAAAAAATTATAAATTACATTATTTTGCTTTTCTTTTTATTATTCCACTTTTACTTAATATTATTCCACTGCTTCCTCACTTACGAACAGGAATAAACACGATCGATTGTTATTTCAATTAGTTTTTTCTTGTGTGGTCAGCATATTTCCGATTGTATGGAAAAAGATCCATTCTGCTTGTTTGTGTGTGGTCAGCATATTTTCGATGATGAAATTGATATTTACATTATCAGGAATAAACACGTTCGTTATCAATTGAAATTTAAGTTTGGTGGTTTTAGGTTTCATATAGGCTAAAGTTAGCGATTGAATTCTGTGTCAGTAAAAGTAGATAAGAATTTTTTGTTATTATTATAGGTTGTTTATAAATAATTGTTTATAGTTTTGCGGTTCTTTGTTCTTATGGAAAAAGATCCATTCTGCTTGTTTGTGTGTGATCAGCATATTTCTGTATAAATAAGATTTTATTATAGATAAGAGTTTTAGTATAAAAAGAACAGCAACAACCTCATCGGCTATAGTTTGTCTTCGAAATTCGTCAAGTGAAGTTAATCAAGTGATTTTTTATACATATAGTTTGTCTTAGAAATTTGTCAACGAAAGTTAATCAAGTGTAAAGTTAATCAAGTGATTTTTATATAAAAAAGTAATGGAGTCTGTACTTTGTAAAGTGTGTGGAGTGATTTTCCCGACGGCTGATGGTCTGAAAAGACATGTAGAAAATACTCACAGTAAGTGTTGGCTTAAGCTTATAATTTTTTCTAGCTTTTACAAAAATGTATATTTTAAATAGAAAATACTACGATGAACCGCAACGCAATAGGAGGGAGGAAGGAACTATCTTCAATGAAACGATTGGAGACACCAGTTAAGAACATCATACCACATAAAACGATTAAACTTAGCCCACTTTCATCTTTAAGCGTAAATGAATACAAACCGCTTATGGGAACGAAACACGTGCCTTTGCCGCCTTTCATAGCAAAGAAACATGCTTGTGTTAATATAAAAAATAATGATGAATTCTGCTTTAAATGGAGTATCATTTCCGCATTGTCAACGGTGAAGAAAAATTCAGACAGACCATCGTCATATGATATAGCCGATATTACGCAAAGTGTTATACATCTTTCCAATGGAATAACATTAAAGTTCAACGATCTCGAGTTTCCACTGGACGTGCAGAAAGTGGCAAAGTTTGAGGAATTAAACCCATCAATTAGCGTCAATGTGTATGGATATAAAGCAGAAATTAAGAAAATTGTGGGTCCAGACTATCATACAAAGAATGAGAAAAAGTGTCATATAAATTTATTACTAATACAAGGCACTGATGAACTGAATCACTACGTCTGGATAAAGAACCTTTCAAGGTAATAACATTGAGTTTTTTTCATATTCCTTTTTTTAATTTTTTGTTTTTTTTTCTGTTTAAGGTTGATCCATCATCAACAGACTCTACACGTCCGTTTACCACCTTTTATAACAAACAAATATGCGTGTGTTAATGTAAAAAATGACGATGAATTCTGCTTTAAATGGAGTATCATTTCCGCATTATCACCGGTAAAGAAAAATTCAGACAGACCATCATCATACCATATAGCCGATATAACACAAAGTGTTATACATCTTAGCAATGGTATAACATTAAAGTTCAACGATCTCGAGTTTCCACTGAACGTGCAGAAAGTGGCAAAGTTTGAGGAATTAAACCCATCAATTAGCGTCAATGTGTATGGATATAAGGCAGAAATAAAAAAAATTGTGGGTCCATGCTATCACACAAAGAATGAGAAAAAGTGTCATATCAACTTATTATTGATACAAGGCACTGATGAACTTAATCACTACGTATGGATAAAGAACCTTTCAAGGTAATAACGTTGTTTTTTTTTCAAATTCCTTTTTTTTTTAATTTTTTTGTTTTTTCTGTTTTTAGGTTGATCCGTGATCAACAGACGTTACACAAGGGTAAACTGTTTATTTGTAATATATGTCTGCAACATTTCCATAGTGAAGAAGCCCAATTACAACACAAAAATGAGTGTAGTAAGGTTGTAACAACGATGCCAAGTCCCGAAAAATCAACATTGCAATTTCAACACTATGAGCGCCAATTGGATGTACCATTCGTTATATATGCAGACTTTGAGTGTTTACTTGAAGATGTTAGTACCTGTTTTGTCGACCCAGGAACATCTTCATCAGCTGTTGTTCAGGAGCATACACCATGTGCCTTTTCGTATTATATTAAGTGTTCTTATAATTCGTCATTAGATAGGTTAAGAGTGTATAAGGGAAAAGAATCCTCTAAAAATTTTCTAGATTCGCTTGTTAGGGATGTGAAGGGGCTCTATTCCGATTATATTATGAAACCAAAACCTATACCTAGACTGACAACACAACAGATGAAAATTCAGACTGAAACGGAACTTTGTTACATGTGTAAGAAACCTCTTCTCGACGATCGAGTAATAGACCACTGTCATTTAACGGGGGAATATAGGGGTCCAGCTCATAATCAATGTAATTTATTATTTAGAGTGCCTAAATTCTTTCCAATCTTTTTTCACAACTTTTCTGGGTATGATTGTCATTTATTCGTAAAAGAACTAGGGAATATAGATGGTGATATAAAAGTAATACCTGAAAATAAAGAACGATACATTTCCGTATCGAAGAGAATTACAGTAAGTGATACCAATACGGTGGAATTAAGATTTTTAGATTCAATTAGATTTATGAATAGTAGTTTAGATGAGCTTGTTAAATATTTACCCGAGGCAAAACTGGAGACAATACGTTCAATATACGCTGAAGAAAGTAAATTTAAACTGCTCACAAGAAAGGGTGTATTTCCCTATGAGTATATAAATTCGTGGACTCGTTTGGATGATGTTTGTTTGCCACCAAGAGAAAATTTCGCGAGTAAATTAACAAATAGTGAGTGCAGTGAAATCGATTATGAACACGCACAAAAAGTTTGGAAAGAATTTAATTGTAAGACACTTTGGGATTATTTAGAGTTGTATTTGAAAACAGATGTTTTGCTTTTAACGGACGTATTTGAAAATTTCAGAAAAATTTGTAAACAAATCTATGAGCTGGATCCCTGTCAATACTATACTGCTCCGGGGTTAGCGTGGGACGCTATGTTAAAAACCACAAACATTAAACTAGAACTTTTGACTGACATTAACATTTATAATTTTATTAAACGCGGTATTAGAGGGGGTATTACGCAATGTTCGCATCGACACTCTGTGGCCAACAACAAATACATGGACAATTTCGATGAAATGAAACCCTCAAAATACATTACATATTTGGATGCCAATAACTTGTACGGATGGGCAATGTCTCAACCTCTTCCACATTCTTCATTCGCATGGGTTCAAAATGTCAATGACATTGACATTCGTAATATTCCACTAGATTCCGATATTGGATACATATTAGAGGTTGATTTAGAGTATCCCGATTCAAAACATAATGAACATAACGATCTACCTTTTTGTGCAGAAAACAAAGCAGCACCCGGTTCTAAAACAAACAAGCTTATAACGGATTTAACAAACAAACATAAATATATTATCCACTATCGGAATCTACAACAGTGCCTAGAGAATGGGTTAAAACTAGTTTGTATTCATAGGATTTTACAATTTAAACAGTCTGATTGGTTAAAAAGTTATATTGATTTAAATAATTATCATCGTACAAAAAGCACAAATTCATTTGAAAAAAATTTCTTCAAGCTATTAAACAACGCGGTATACGGGAAAACGATGGAGAATGTGGAAAAAAGGAAAGATGTGAAAATTGTCACACAATGGGAAAGTAAGGGTAGAAGTTTAGGTGCCCGCGCTCTTATAGCCAAACCAAACTTTCATAGTGTAGCTATATTTTCGGAAACCATGGTTGCCATTCAGATGGACAGAATAAATGTGTGCTATGATAAGCCAATTTATTTAGGTTTTACCGTTCTTGATATTTCCAAGCTAAAGATGTACGACTTCCACTACAACTACATAAAACCCAAATACACGGACAATGTTCTTCTAAACTATATGGATACGGATTCATTTATTTATACAATTAATACAGATGACTTTTACAGAGACATTATAGACGACATTGACAGACACTTTGATACTTCAGAATATTCGAAAGACAATCCCTATAACATTCCTTTGAAAAATTGCAAAATATTAGGACGAATGAAAGACGAAACACACGGTCAAATAATTAAGGAATTTATAGGTTTAAGATCAAAAATGTATTCTATAAGTATAGATAATAGTAAAACTATAAAAAAGGCCAAAGGTGTTAAAAAGACTGCAACAGACATATTGACAATAGACAATTATAGAGAATGTTTATATAGAGAGAAAATTTTTAGAGGAAATATGTATATATTTAGATCTAAGCTTCATAAAATTTATACAGAATGTATTAATAAGATAACTTTAAGCCATTTAGATGATAAGAGACTAATTAAGGATGATAAAATTAGTACATATGCATGGGGACATTATAAAATTTAAATTTAAAATAATAATAAAATATGTATATATTTAGGTCTAAATTACATAAAATTATTTAGAATTTAAGATAATAATAAAATATGTATATATTTAGGTCTAAGTTATATAAAATTTATACTGCATGTATTAATAAGATAGCTTTAAGCCATTTAGATGATAAGAGAGACATTGTGATATTTAGAATTTAAGATAATAATAAAATAATTCTTAATATATAACAGCTTTGTTTCAATCACAATTAGAAACCTTTTTTTTACATTTTTCAGCACATAAAGCCAATTTCTTATTTTCTATTTTTTAAATTACACTACATTTGAATTGTATTCAACTCTGCAATATCGTCAACTTTACATTACACAGCTATACAGCTGTACAACCAACTATACAGCTATACAACCAACTATACAGCTATACAGCTATACAACCAACCAACTATACAGCTATACAGCTATACAACCACACAGCTGTACAACCAACTATACAGCTATACAGCTATACAACCAACTACACAGCTATACAACCACACAGCTGTACAACCAACTATACAGCTATACAGCTATACAACCAACTACACAGCTATACAACCACACAGCTGTACAACCAACTATACAGCTATACAACCACACAGCTGTACAACCAACTATACAGCTATACAACCACACAGCTACACAACCAACTATACAGCTAAGTCAAAGGTCAAGGTCAAAGGTTGTATAGTTGGTTGTACAGCTGAATAGCTGTATAGTTGGTTGTGTAGCTGTGTGGTTGTATAGCTGTATAGTTGGTTGTATAGCTGTGTGGTTGTATAGCTGTATAGTTGGTTGTACAGCTGTGTGGTTGTATAGCTGTGTAGTTGGTTGTATAGCTGTATAGCTGTATAGTTGGTTGTACAGCTGTGTGGTTGTATAGCTGTGTAGTTGGTTGTATAGCTGTATAGCTGTATAGTTGGTTGTACAGCTGTGTGGTTGTATAGCTGTATAGCTGTATAGTTGGTTGGTTGTATAGCTGTATAGCTGTATAGTTGGTTGTATAGCTGTATAGTTGGTTGTACAGCTGTATAGCTGTGTAATGTAAAGTTGACGATATTGCAGAGTTTAATACAATTCAAATGTAGTGTAATTTAAAAAATAGAAAATAAGAAATTGGCGTTATGTGCTGAAAAATGTAAAAAAAAGGTTTCTAATTGTGATTGAAACAAAGCTGTTATATATTAAGAATTATTTTATTATTATCTTAAATTCTAAATATCACAATGTCTCTCTTATCATCTAAATGGCTTAAAGCTATCTTATTAATACATGCAGTATAAATTTTATATAACTTAGACCTAAATATATACATATTTTATTATTATCTTAAATTCTAAATAATTTTATGTAATTTAGACCTAAATATATACATATTTTATTATTATTTTAAATTTAAATTTTATAATGTCCCCATGCATATGTACTAATTTTATCATCCTTAATTAGTCTCTTATCATCTAAATGGCTTAAAGTTATCTTATTAATACATTCTGTATAAATTTTATGAAGCTTAGATCTAAATATATACATATTTCCTCTAAAAATTTTCTCTCTATATAAACATTCTCTATAATTGTCTATTGTCAATATGTCTGTTGCAGTCTTTTTAACACCTTTGGCCTTTTTTATAGTTTTACTATTATCTATACTTATAGAATACATTTTTGATCTTAAACCTATAAATTCCTTAATTATTTGACCGTGTGTTTCGTCTTTCATTAGTCCTAATATTTTGCAATTTTTCAAAGGAATGTTATAGGGATTGTCTTTCGAATATTCTGAAGTATCAAAGTGTCTGTCAATGTCGTCTATAATGTCTCTGTAAAAGTCATCTGTATTAATTGTATAAATAAATGAATCCGTATCCATATAGTTTAGAAGAACATTGTCCGTGTATTTGGGTTTTATGTAGTTGTAGTGGAAGTCGTACATCTTTAGCTTGGAAATATCAAGAACGGTAAAACCTAAATAAATTGGCTTATCATAGCACACATTTATTCTGTCCATCTGAATGGCAACCATGGTTTCCGAAAATATAGCTACACTATGAAAGTTTGGTTTGGCTATAAGAGCGCGGGCACCTAAACTTCTACCCTTACTTTCCCATTGTGTGACAATTTTCACATCTTTCCTTTTTTCCACATTCTCCATCGTTTTCCCGTATACCGCGTTGTTTAATAGCTTGAAGAAATTTTTTTTAAATGAATTTGTGCTTTTTGTACGATGATAATTATTTAAATCAATATAACTTTTTAACCAATCAGACTGTTTAAATTGTAAAATCCTATGAATACAAACTAGTTTTAACCCATTCTCTAGGCACTGTTGTAGATTCCGATAGTGGATAATATATTTATGTTTGTTTGTTAAATCCGTTATAAGCTTGTTTGTTTTAGAACCGGGTGCTGCTTTGTTTTCTGCACAAAAAGGTAGATCGTTATGTTCATTATGTTTTGAATCGGGATACTCTAAATCAACCTCTAATAAGTATCCAATATCGGAATCTAGTGGAATATTACGAATGTCAATGTCATTGACATTTTGAACCCATGCGAATGAAGAATGTGGAAGAGGTTGAGACATTGCCCATCCGTACAAGTTATTGGCATCCAAATATGTAATGTATTTTGAGGGTTTCGTTTCATCGAAATTGTCCATGTATTTGTTGTTGGCCACAGAGTGTCGATGCGAACATTGCGTAATACCCCCTCTAATACCGCGTTTAATAAAATTATAAATGTTAATGTCAGTCAAAAGTTCTAGTTTAATGTTTGTGGTTTTTAACATAGCGTCCCACGCTAACCCCGGAGCAGTATAGTATTGACAGGGATCCAGCTCATAGATTTGTTTACAAATTTTTCTGAAATTTTCAAATACGTCCGTTAAAAGCAAAACATCTGTTTTCAAATACAACTCTAAATAATCCCAAAGTGTCTTACAATTAAATTCTTTCCAAACTTTTTGTGCGTGTTCATAATCGATTTCACTGCACTCACTATTTGTTAATTTACTCGCGAAATTTTCTCTTGGTGGCAAACAAACATCATCCAAACGAGTCCACGAATTTATATACTCATAGGGAAATACACCCTTTCTTGTGAGCAGTTTAAATTTACTTTCTTCAGCGTATATTGAACGTATTGTCTCCAGTTTTGCCTCGGGTAAATATTTAACAAGCTCATCTAAACTACTATTCATAAATCTAATTGAATCTAAAAATCTTAATTCCACCGTATTGGTATCACTTACTGTAATTCTCTTCGATACGGAAATGTATCGTTCTTTATTTTCAGGTATTACTTTTATATCACCATCTATATTCCCTAGTTCTTTTACGAATAAATGACAATCATACCCAGAAAAGTTGTGAAAAAAGATTGGAAAGAATTTAGGCACTCTAAATAATAAATTACATTGATTATGAGCTGGACCCCTATATTCCCCCGTTAAATGACAGTGGTCTATTACTCGATCGTCGAGAAGAGGTTTCTTACACATGTAACAAAGTTCCGTTTCAGTCTGAATTTTCATCTGTTGTGTTGTCAGTCTAGGTATAGGTTTTGGTTTCATAATATAATCGGAATAGAGCCCCCTCACATCCCTAACAAGCGAATCTAGAAAATTTTTAGAGGATTCTTTTCCCTTATACACTCTTAACCTATCTAATGACGAATTATAAGAACACTTAATATAATACGAAAAGGCACATGGTGTATGCTCCTGAACAACAGCTGATGAAGATGTTCCTGGGTCGACAAAACAGGTACTAACATCTTCAAGTAAACACTCAAAGTCTGCATATATAACGAATGGTACATCCAATTGGCGCTCATAGTGTTGAAATTGCAATGTTGATTTTTCGGGACTTGGCATCGTTGTTACAACCTTACTACACTCATTTTTGTGTTGTAATTGGGCTTCTTCACTATGGAAATGTTGCAGACATATATTTCAAATAAACAGTTTACCCTTGTGTAACGTCTGTTGATCACGGATCAACCTAAAAACAGAAAAAACAAAAAAATTAAAAAAAAAAGGAATTTGAAAAAAAAAACAACGTTATTACCTTGAAAGGTTCTTTATCCATACGTAGTGATTAAGTTCATCAGTGCCTTGTATCAATAATAAGTTGATATGACACTTTTTCTCATTCTTTGTGTGATAGCATGGACCCACAATTTTTTTTATTTCTGCCTTATATCCATACACATTGACGCTAATTGATGGGTTTAATTCCTCAAACTTTGCCACTTTCTGCACGTTCAGTGGAAACTCGAGATCGTTGAACTTTAATGTTATACCATTGCTAAGATGTATAACACTTTGTGTTATATCGGCTATATGGTATGATGATGGTCTGTCTGAATTTTTCTTTACCGGTGATAATGCGGAAATGATACTCCATTTAAAGCAGAATTCATCGTCATTTTTTACATTAACACACGCATATTTGTTTGTTATAAAAGGTGGTAAACGGACGTGTAGAGTCTGTTGATGATGGATCAACCTTAAACAGAAAAAAAAACAAAAAATTAAAAAAAGGAATATGAAAAAAACTCAATGTTATTACCTTGAAAGGTTCTTTATCCAGACGTAGTGATTCAGTTCATCAGTGCCTTGTATTAGTAATAAATTTATATGACACTTTTTCTCATTCTTTGTATGATAGTCTGGACCCACAATTTTCTTAATTTCTGCTTTATATCCATACACATTGACGCTAATTGATGGGTTTAATTCCTCAAACTTTGCCACTTTCTGCACGTCCAGTGGAAACTCGAGATCGTTGAACTTTAATGTTATTCCATTGGAAAGATGTATAACACTTTGCGTAATATCGGCTATATCATATGACGATGGTCTGTCTGAATTTTTCTTCACCGTTGACAATGCGGAAATGATACTCCATTTAAAGCAGAATTCATCATTATTTTTTATATTAACACAAGCATGTTTCTTTGCTATGAAAGGCGGCAAAGGCACGTGTTTCGTTCCCATAAGCGGTTTGTATTCATTTACGCTTAAAGATGAAAGTGGGCTAAGTTTAATCGTTTTATGTGGTATGATGTTCTTAACTGGTGTCTCCAATCGTTTCATTGAAGATAGTTCCTTCCTCCCTCCTATTGCGTTGCGGTTCATCGTAGTATTTTCTATTTAAAATATACATTTTTGTAAAAGCTAGAAAAAATTAAAAGCTTAAGCCAACACTTACTGTGAGTATTTTCTACATGTCTTTTCAGACCATCAGCCGTCGGGAAAATCACTCCACACACTTTACAAAGTACAGACTCCATTACTTTTTTATATAAAAATCACTTGATTAACTTTACACTTGATTAACTTTCGTTGACAAATTTCTAAGACAAACTATATGTATAAAAAATCACTTGATTAACTTCACTTGACGAATTTCGAAGACAAACTATAGCCGATGAGGTTGTTGCTGTTCTTTTTATACTAAAACTCTTATCTATAATAAAATCTTATTTATACAGAAATATGCTGATCACACACAAACAAGCAGAATGGATCTTTTTCCATAAGAACAAAGAACCGCAAAACTATAAACAATTATTTATAAACAACCTATAATAATAACAAAAAATTCTTATCTACTTTTACTGACACAGAATTCAATCGCTAACTTTAGCCTATATGAAACCTAAAACCACCAAACTTAAATTTCAATTGATAACGAACGTGTTTATTCCTGATAATGTAAATATCAATTTCATCATCGAAAATATGCTGAGCACACACAAACAAGCAGAATGGATCTTTTTCCATACAATCGGAAATATGCTGACCACACAAGAAAAAACTAATTGAAATAACAATCGATCGTGTTTATTCCTGTTCGTAAGTGAGGAAGCAGTGGAATAATATTAAGTAAAAGTGGAATAATAAAAAGAAAAGCAAAATAATGTAATTTATAATTTTTTATTATAAATATATATTTTTATAATAATTTTTTTTTATTTTTTTTTTAATTTTTTTTAATTTTTTTTTATTTTTTTTTATTTTTTTTTTATTTTTTTTTATTTTTTTTTTTATTTATTTTTTTTTTTATTTATTTATTATTTTTTTTACATTATGGCAACCCCAATTGATGATGACGTCATGAAATAATACCACGCTATTAATAACAATAACAATCTCCACACATACACACACACACACACACACATATATATACACATACACCACAATCTATGTGTACTTGAACTCGTTTATCAAAAAATGATCATATATGTTATCGGATTGAGGTGAAATTTTCATATCAATCTCACTCGTAAACCAAAAAATTCCATACACAAAAAAATGTAAACAACCTATCATATGAATACTCTAAACCATACACAATTCAAACAATTATTCCTAATCGATGATGACGTCATAAAATAATATCACGCTATTAATAACAATAACAATCTCCATACACACAATCTATCAATTTTCATCATATATGAAACCTAATTCGTAAAACTAAAATGCTGAGCACAACCTATTTCACAATATAAACAAAGAAAGCATTCTGAAAGTCCACAGTCCTATCAATGTAAATATCAATTTCATCATATATGAATCATAATTCGTACAACTCTTATCAATCTTGGCATTTCAAAAAAAAAAGTCAGTTAGGTATACTGCTACTGCCATCTCTGAAGAAACAGCGAAAGCCTTCTCGAAGTCCAACTACCGGTTTGGATCCCCACTAATTAGTATTGCTATCAGCCACCCCACTAATTAGTATTGCTATTAGCCACCTCCGCTCGTGGCGCTAGTGTCGCCAAGGAGAAAGCGAACTGCATTACCGTGAGCCAGAAAGTGAGCCAGAACCCCCATATACCCACTACTAACCTTTGTACTTGTTGATTGCTTTTACTCTGTCTCGTGATGGAAGAATTCCGTCCTTAGAGGTTGAATGACTCAGGAATTCAAGGTTCTTAGCTCTAAAAACGCATTTGGAAGGTTTGATTGTCAATCCGAATTGTTATAATTTATTGAACAGAAGTTGTAAATGGGTATGATGCGTTTCTTTATCTTTGCTAGCCACTAATATGTCGTCTATATCAATGAATACAAAATCCAGCCCGCTTATGACTTCGTTCATGAAACGCTGGAAATTTTGTCCAGCGTTTCGAAGTCCGAAACTCATCCTAGGAAATTCGAATAAACCAAAAGGAGTTGTAATGGCTGTTTTGTGAATATCTTCTCGAGTAACGGGGATTTGGTGGTAAGCTCGAAGTAAGTCAATTTTTGAGAAGATGCGACAGCCGGTGAGTTTCATCGTAAAGTCCTGTAAATGAGGTATGGGATAGCGGTCAGGTATTGTCGCTGCATTCAACCTGCGTTAATCACTGCAGGGTCGCCATTCCGTGTTTTCTTTCTTCTTCACTAAATGAAGTGGTGATGATACTGGGGAAGAAGAAGGTTGGAAAATCCCTAACTCGATCATGTGCTTGAATTCGAGTTGGGCGGCACGAAATTTTTCAGGATCTAGGAATAATACTTCTGTAAATTTTCATTCATTTGTCTCAAGAGAACAAATACTCTATTAAACCATGGAATTATTCAATGCACTTCTTAGTGTCGAACTAATTAAAAAGTAAGCTAGATTATAAGTTATTTTAAGAATTAAACATTGTACATTTATTCAAGGCAATAAACTTAAACTTACAGGATATGTCAAAAAATGATATATTCTAATAATACATTGATTAATAGATTGATTATTAATATTTATTTTCTTCTTCTTCTTCAAGACAATCTGGCTTTGGCCTCCTGAGCTCCAGGTTCCTTAACATTTATTTGTTAGTGTGGAAGGGTTGTTAACCCTACGCACAACCCTCTATCTATGAATTTTCTTCTTCGCAGATTGAGATTACCCACGCAAGCAATGTGCTGGAATTATACGTTGGGGTTTCAAATCATGACCTTCGCATTGTAGACCAACCCTCTATATGTTTATTTTATGTTTGGTTTATTTTGTGTTTGGTGTATCAGTTACGATATTCGCAAAATGTATAGAAAGTAAATAAAATCATAATTTTGTTCACAATTTCTATTCAAAAAGACACCACATATGGACACTAGATGAAACACAGCTTGATGTTGGTGTTACCGCGCCATCTTTATTAAACATTTCTCTATGGTTCTGAGTGTATATCACTTAAAAAGAAAATAAATATGTACACATCTTTTCTAGTTAATATTCTAGCCAAATTGAAACTAACTTGGCTTGTTTTTATTTCAATAATTTTAATCTTTTCATACAACTCAAAAATTCTTTACTAGCTTAGGTTAAAGAAATTATAAAATTCATATGACCTAATTCCTCGCTGTGTACATACTCCATGTTTTAGGATAAGTAAAAATGAAAATTTGTAGTTTACATTGAAGGAAAAAGTTCTGAATCTGCTGTTCCATAAATATTTGCGATGGTTCTGAAACTAAATCATAATCCTTGCTACTTTATCATTAAAACAATCATCTTAAGGTAGAGCCTATGTATCGATCCAAACGTCCTCCTAGCGTGTATTATGCGATACCGAGCTTCACTACGTGATTGATCTGACTGTTGACAAAATAAAGGTACGGTCAAGATAAACTGGCAAGGAAGCAGTCAAGGAGTGACTACGCTCAACGTGTTGACAGGCTTAACTCTAATGCTGCTCGACAGGGAGCGATGGAACTACACCGATATACTTTTAACTTTATTAGAAACCTTTCCCCATTTTTTTTTACAAATTTAATGGCTCCGGACAGATTTCATGGTAAATCCTTTAATTAATTGCCAATACTCTGACGAAATAAGGGCAACTGGAGCGGATTTATAATCTCGACTTCCACACATATGAAATGGAATTAAATGCTAATTTTTGAGGTGGGATGTCTTCTGCTGAAAGGCCGTACACTAAATACAACGAGTATATTTACTTTCGGAATAATTTTATAGATAAAATTTTTTTTTTGCTTAGATGCAATTATTCGATTTTGGCGTTTCCATTTCGTAGAAACAATTGAAAAGTATGCTAATAGTTGAAATTGGTGTTGGAATCGTCGCATTGTTGACGGTTTCAATTCAATTACGAAACTAAATTATTAAACTATTGTTACAAAATTATCATAGAAATTGGTTTTCATTTCATACGCTTCCCACCCGAAATCCACACACAACTAGACAGTTGGTTTGCGGCGAAGCTCTGGGGTTGCTTTGGCTTTTCTTATGTCCAAAAACTTTAATTTTCCGCACGTTAGATGCAGACTTTGTGCGCTTTCGGTCGAATTTAATTGTTTTATTATCATTTCGAGATTATTTCGAGGCAAAGAGATTATTTCGAAGAGATTTTCTTGTTTTTATGCAAACAAGTTTGGTAATTATTTGGTTAAATTTCACCCACAATTATATTTTATTGTTGAGTTTTATTGCTCCTGCTAGGATTTAGTGCTTAGGAGTGATATTTTCCTGTGTGCGTGGTTTATGTTTATTTCTAATATTTCAAAACTAATTCTTGATATTTTCATGAGTTAGTAAATGAAAACTTTTTGTACAAATTTTAAAGCAAGGAATTTAATTATTTGCCGAGAATTAGAATAAGATAATTGGATAATTTAATTAATCAAACTTAAAAGTATTTTTAGCAAAATACGAATAAGCCAAAATTAATATCTCTACTTTTACTGAAAATAAATATAATTATTGTAAACTAATTACTCCTAATGACATTTGTTTGACGATTTGGATCGTTCGCAATGCTCAATGAAAGAGTTTCCTTCTACAAGGCGCGATCCTGAGCATCGGCCTTAAGTTGTCGCCAGGACTCGTTTAGTCCACCGCCATTCTTTTTCGCTTCTAAGTACTAAGAGTGATCTGTTCGAAAGGGAAAGGATACCGAAAGCTTAACGGACTTTGTACATACGAGCCTCAATATCTCGGTCCCTCCGTCCATGCTGACAATGCATTCGAAGCAACAAAAATCTTACCCCTCTTCCACACCAAGTCCGTTTATAATAATCAGTCTACCCATGTGCATGTACTTGATTTTACACACATTTATTTCCAGCCCTGCCTCTTTGTATTTAATGCAATGACCAGACATTTGACTCTAAAGCCGAATGGTTATGTGCAAGTAAGCACACGTCGTCAGCATAATCAAAGATACTTAAAGTGGTAAATCCACTAAGGACACTTATCTTCCCCACCTTGCAGTGCAGCTTTCAAAACTTTTTTGTTAATAAAAAAAAGAAAATTATAATAAAACAATAATAACATTGTAGATTATTTTAAGAGAAGAATCTTGTTTTAGCGGGAGGAGTCTATTTAGCTAGATAATAATGGAATTCAAGTTTTATTGATGATAATATCAATAATGTTAAATTTTACTTTATTATTTTAATAAAGTATTGTGATCGACTTTAAAAAAAAAATTTGCTACCCTGAAATTTTGTTTTTTCGCATTTCATGTCTAAAATAGCCTTAAAATGAAAAACAAACCGTCTGTCTGTACGCCGTACGCCATACGCCGGTGTGTACGCTCAGCGCACATTGACTCCCAAACCCTTCAAGACAGAAAGTTCATTTTTAGGGGTATTGTAGATAGTTGCGGATCTCAGGCGGACACCCATTTTGGTGGGTGTACGGATTGAGGGAGATAGGGGGGGAGCCCTTAAACTGAAAATTAAGAATCCAAATGTCTCAACCATGATTCCAGCTAGGAAGCTGAAAACCAACATGCACATAGAAGGGTTTGTGGGGCAAACTTTAAAAATAATTTAATTTTTTTATCCATTGGAGTCCAAAAAGGGCGGACTAAAAACAAGTTGTCGGCCGAATTTTTTTTTTTTTTTGTTTTCAAATGATTACATATTCGAAATTACTTACCATAGAACCATTAAGATCGTGTATAGGCCAACCAAAATCAGCTTTAAAAAAGGGTAAATTTTTGTACAAGCCCCTTACAAGAGAAATGAAATAAGACTGCATCACAAATTTTACGATTCCCTTACTTCATCTACCCCCTCCCATACAAATGATTGATTTCGTGACTGTAAAATACACCGAATTTTATGAAAATTCTATGCAACTTCGTCCGTGAAACTGAAATTGTATAGAGAAAATTGGACGTGATTCAAGCAATCAACTAAAAAAATTATTAACATTCACTCACCCTTACCCCTCCCAACCCCCTCCCATCATAAAAACCCGAACTTGCATAAACGAATGAAATAAATTTGTTAGCTCTTAGAAAATTTGATTATTGTATATTTTTGAAAATGAGTCAAACTGAAAGCAGATTACATCACGGATCAAACCTAACAAGTTTCATTACAATTAGTTCAGCTGTTTGTGCGTGAAAGACGGTCGGACAGCCAGACATACAACAATTTAAAAAACGTGCTTTTTTCGCTTAGCTATTGTTAAAATAAAGCAAAAAACTAGCTCATAGCCATTTATGAGTAAATAACAGACAGACACTACAGCTTATATGTACATATAATGTATAGATTATTCACGTTTCACATTTATGGCGGCACTTTATCATCGATAATATCAAATTTGTAAAAAAAAGCATAACTGAATTATGATTACGCGTAAAGCTCAATCATATGATATTCTAGGTGAAATAGGAAAGAGTTTAATGTACCGGAAAATATTTCATCTCTAATTCTTTCGAAAAGTGCAAAGTGACTTCTAGATGGGAGGTGGTAGAAGCAGAGGGGAAGGTTTGTAATTTTACTTTATTATTCTAATAATGAAGTATTGTGATCGACACAAATTTGCTACCCTGAAATTTTTTTTTTTCACGTTTCATGACTAAATTAGCCTAAAAATGCAAAAAAATCCGTCCCGCCGTACGCCGTACAGAAGGACTCGTATCTCCGAGACCGTTTAAGGTAGAATGTTCGTGTAGTGGTACCACCCAAAGCTGTTTTTATTTCTCGGCTGGAATTCACAACTAATGAGGATGATGTTCTTCGATACGTTGCTGACAACCTACGCAATCATTCTTTTGACAAGAATCTTTTCAACTTGCCGCCTAAAAACATCGCAAATCGCCGCATTTCGTCTTTCAAATTG
The DNA here is from genome assembly GCA_963669355.1 of Chorisops tibialis. Taxonomy (NCBI): domain Eukaryota; kingdom Metazoa; phylum Arthropoda; class Insecta; order Diptera; family Stratiomyidae; genus Chorisops; species Chorisops tibialis. The sequence goes on along the minus strand of OY770263.1, from coordinate 159,096,516 downwards.
ACAGTTCCGTCGAATCTATTAAATATTATCTTATCACCGGATTTCTGCCTGCTGATATTCTTGTTAAAGAGTTTGTTTATTCAAGAAAAAATTTTCGCACCAATTTTCGCCGGCAGCCTCTCACGTAAAATCTATTGATGGCTCAATGAGAAGTTTTAGTATCTACTATCAGAATGTTAATGGTCTCAGAACTAAAACTTCTCTGCTCAAGTTTAACTCTGAGCTTTCGTGTTTTGACGTGGTAGCACTTACTGAGACTTGGCTTAATGATTCCTTTAAGGACAATGAACTGTTCAACAATTACAACATTTTTCGCCGTGATCGTCATGAGGGTACCTCAATTACTACTGTCGGAGGTGGCGTCTTGCTTGCGGTGAAAGCTGGAATAAAATCCACACGATTCTACCCTCCGAACTCTTCGAAGTTGGATTTAATATGTTTATCGCTCAAATGCGTTGCTTCTATAATATACATCATTGTTCTGTATATTCAGCCGAAGAGTACAATCGAGCTCTACAGAGACTATCTTCTGTTTATCGAACACATTTCGAACGTTGCGGACTCTAATGATGCTATCATCATTCTGGGTGATTTTAATCTTCCGTCTCTAATTTGGAAATACTCTGAGTCTGAGGATCACGAATACATCGTCTCGCCTGGAATGTGACGTTATCGACAGGCTTAATGGTCTTGATCTTAATCAAATCAATAGTGTTCTAAATGTACGTGAACGAATTCTTGACCTTATTTTCGTTTCTGATCCATCAAATACAGCACTTTTACGTTCTGCTTCTCCGCTTGTTCCTGAGGTTCCTGATCATCCTGCCTTAGAAGTTAATTTAATTTTAGAACATACTGACCATAGTTTTTCTTGTAAGACGTTTTTTAATTTTCGTAAGACTAACTTTGAAAAATTGCATTCTCTCCTAATTAATGTGGATTGGTCGTTCCTTCTTAATATTAATAATTTAGATGTTTCTTTGTCTCGTTTTTATAATATTTTATTTGATTCTTTCCTACTTTGTGTTCCAATCTCTGTAAACAACATCAACTCAGTAAAACGTGCACCCTGGTTTGATGAATACCTGTGTCGTTTGAAGCGTGTTAAGAATCGTTCGTGGAAATCTTATTGTAATAGTAGGTCGACTGTTTCTTACAATGATTTCTCTATAGCAAGGCAGAATTTTAAACAATATGCTATTTTAGCTTACAACAGGTACATTGAGAAAGTACAAACTGATATTAAGACAGATCCTAAATCTTTTTGGGCTTTTATTAATTCTAAACGCAAAAATGATGGTTTTCCTTCGAGTTTATCGTTCGATGGGAACTTGTTTGACGACCCGGATATCATATCTAATTTATTTGCTGACTACTTTGCCCAATCATTTATCTTGGACGATGGTTTATCGGATTTTGATGCTTTGTCCAGTTCCTTGCCATGCTATACAATCCCTCGCTGTAATTTTAAAAGATTAGTGATGCTACTATTTTTCAGTCCCTTAAGCAGATTAAAATCTCCTATAGTTCGGGACCGGACGGGATTCCCAGTGCCATTTTGTATCATTGTGCTGATGTCTTAAGTCACCCTCTTTCATTACTGTTTAACAAGTCCCTTGTGTTAGGCGTTTTTCCGCACATCTGGAAAAAATATTTTATTTTACCTGTTCATAAAAAGGGTAGCACTGTTGACATTAAAAATTATAGACCTATTGCGAAGCTTTCAGTAATTCCTAAAGTTTTCGAATGCATTTTAACTGAAGTGATTTACTTCAATTTTAAATCTTCACTTTCTACTCAACAACATGGATTCCTTAAGGGACGATCAACTGTGACTAATCTTCTATCCTTCACTAATTTCGTAAACAGTTGTATTGAAAACAAATCTCAAGTTGACTGTATATATACTGATTTCAGCAAGGCGTTTGATAAATTGTCTCATGAAATTCTACTTCTGAAATTGGATAAATTAGGATTTCCTCCTATACTACTTCGCTGGCTTTGCTCATATTTGTCTAATAGAACTCAATCAGTTCTTTTTAGATCTTGTTTTTCCCATGATGTCATGTCTACGTCTGGTGTGCCACAAGGAAGTCATCTTGGGCCATTACTTTTTATTTTATTCGTAAATGACCTTTCCTGTGTTTTACCGAACACTAACTTACTTTTATATGCTGACGATATTAAAATCTTTAAAAAAATTGATATTGAAGCTGACTGTTTATCGCTGCAACGTGATCTTGATGTCTTTCATGATTGGTGTGTTCGTAACAAGCTATTCTTAAATATTGATAAATGTAATGTCTTATCCTTCTCTCGTAAACTTACACCTATTTTAACCTCATACACTTTTAATAATACTGGCTTGAACCGGGTTGATCATATTAGTGATCTTGGTGTTATTTTTGATTGTAAGCTGAGCTTCACCTTGCACTATGACACTATAGTAAGTAAGGCAAATAAAATGCTTGGCTGCGTACGTCGTTATACTCGTGATTTCACTGACCCTTACGTACTTAAATCCGTTTTTGTCTCATTGGTAAGACCTATTTTAGAGTATGCTTCCCCTGTTTGGTGTCCTCATTATGCTGTCCATATTAATCGTATTGAAGGTGTTCAAAAGCGTTTTCTTCGTTTTACCTTGCGGTTCCTTCCTTGGAATAACCCTGAATCTCTCCCACCTTATTCTGAGCGCTTGAAATTGTTATGTTTAGATAATCTGTCTGGTCGTAGAGAGGTCATCAATGTTTTGTTCGCTCATGGCTTACTCATGGGTAATATTGATGCTCCCGATCTGCTCTTACTTTTCAATGTCCGTGTACCTGCTAGATCTCTACACTTTCATGACTTCTTTTATACTGCTTCTCATAGAACTAATTATAGGCAAGGGGAACCTCTTGATGTTGTTTGTAGAGATTTCAACAGTTATTATGAGCATATCGATTTTAATGTTAGTAAAAATTGTATAAAATCGGCCTTATCTACTTTTGTGTCGTAAATCTTGTAGTTTTTCTATTTTTAATGCTTTATTTGTTTGTAAATATTTTTTCTTTTTTTTTCTATTATAGTATTGTTATTCTTTCCATTTTTTTAGTAATTATTCATTTATTCTATTTTAATTTGTATTTGTATGGTCAGTGGTATATAACCTGTCGACTATTGTAAATAAATAAATACATAAATAAATGATTGTGGGGCAAACTCTAAAAATAATTTATTTTTTTTTATTCATCGGTGTCCGAAAAGAGGGGGCTAAAAACAAATTGTCGGCCAGATTTTTTTTTTCAAATGATTATATCTTCGAAATTACTAATAAAAAAAAATTATATTTTGGGACCACTAAGATGGCATATAAAAAAGCCAAATTGGCAATCATCTCTCAACCCGATGTCAACCAACGAACGCCCGACTTGAGGCAGAACTACCGCGATGCTCATATACAGCTTAAAAAGGCTGTTAGACGCGACAAGAGAAAGGCCATTGAAGATCTGGCAAACAAGGCAGAATCTGCGGCTTACCTTGGGGATATGGGTTCACTATTTAAAATCATGAAACAGTTGACGAACAGGAATTTCACCGCCAACCACCTGGTGAGAGATGTCAACGGAACTCTCCTTAATATGAGTGAACACCAGTTGCGACGATGGAAGGAATACTTCTCTGATATTTTAAACATCTTGTCAGATGAAGATATTCCGGAAACAGAACAACTTCCAAACATCCAACCGCAACAATCCTCTATTAGGGACGATCCCCCAGATAAGGAAGAGATAGTTTCCGCCATTCGGTCAATGGCGGGAAGGAAAGCTCCAGGTATAGACGGACTACCAACCGAACTCCTCAAAGCGAACCCGGAAATAACAGCCGATATACTCCTCCCACTCTTCACTAAGGTGTGGAATGATGGAAGATATCCGACTGAATGGAAGGAGGGCGTCATTGTGAAAATTCCGAAGAAGGGCGACCTTCGGGATTGTGGCAATTGGCGTGGTATATGTCTACTTAATGCCGTATCAAAAATTATGGCTAAGGTAATTCTCAATAGGATTAGTGATGTCGTCGAGAGCACTCTCGAAGTTTATCAGGCTGGATTCCGTAAAGGGTCGTCTTGTACCGACCACACAAATACCCTACGGATAATATTAGAGCAGTCAGCCGAAATGGGTTCGCCACTACATCTCATGTTTGTGGACTTCGAGAAGGCTTTCGACAGCGTTAAGCGAGATTACATATGGAATGCTTTGCGTAGGAGAGGTATTCCAAATAAGGTCATAGCTATGATTAAAGAATCCTACGAAGATGCAAGGTGTCGCGTCTTGCATAGAGGAGAGCTGTCCGAGAGCTTTCCTGTGCGAACGGGTGTCAGACAAGGCTGCATATTATCACCAGCCCTGTTTCTGGTGGTAATAAATGACATCTTGAAAGCTGCACTGGAAGGTGGGGAAGGTAAAGGTCTTCAATGGAGACTATTTAATATCTTAAGTCACCTTGATTATGCTGATGACGTGTGTTTGCTTGCACATACCCGTTCGGACTTAGAGTCAAATGTTCGCTCGTTGCATTCTAAATGCAAAGAGGCGGGACTGAAAATAAATGTGCGTAAAACCAAGTACATGCACATGGGTTCGAACGCAAGCACACCGATTGTTCTTAATGGACAGGATGTGGAAGAGGTGCAAGATTTTTGCTATCTCGGAAGCATTGTCAGCATGGACGGCGGAGCCGAAAAGGATGTTGAGGCTCGGCTAAATAAAGCTCGTTAGGCCTTCGGTATCCTTTCCCCTTTCTGGAGGTTAAGAGAGATCTCCCTTCGCACGAAGCTGCGAGTTTTTGACGCATGCGTCAAATCCGTGTTGTTATATGGTTATACTACGTGGAAAGTGACCGTTCGACTTACCAAGAAACTACAGACTTTCGTAAACCAATGCCTCCGACGCATTTTAGGAATATTCTGGCCAGAAGTGATCTCCAACGACGAACTTTGGAGTACAACTCGCCAAACTAAAATAGGTATTGAGATTCAACGGCGAAAGTGGCAGTGGATCGGTCATACTTTGAGGAAACCAGAGCAAAACATCGCAAAACAGGCTCTGGATTATAACCCTCAAGGAAGACGTCGGGTTGGTCGACCATGTAACACATGGAAGCGAGCAGTTGAGCAGGAGGCCAGAGGAATAAACAAGTCCTGGCAACAGCTTAAAGCCGATGCGCAGGATCGCGCCTTGTGGAAGAGAGTTGTTTCTGTCCTATGCCCCTATAGGGGGTCTTAACAGGAATTTGAAAAAAAAAGATGGCATATAGACCTACTGGAATCAGCTTAGAAAAAGGCTAATTATTGTAAGGGGGAAGGTCAGGGGGGGTGCAAAGAAAAGCATTTAAAAATGAATATCTCGACTGTCTCTTAAGCTATGTAATTGAAACTTAAAAAGTATACTAAGATTTATTAGTGAAATATGAACAAAATATAAAATGTGGATATAATAGTAGTGAAGGGAAATGGGGAGCATTTCAAAAATGGCGCACTTTCCAAAACTATAAACAAATCATTATTTCTCAAAATTGAGTACAGATATCGAATCAAAAATTTGTCAGATTATAGAGCTATATAGTTTTTAATTTTGGTAAGAAATTTAAGTTGGACGGTGTAAGGGGAGGGAGGTGGAAAGCAAAAATGTTGAAAATTTTGAGTATTTTTTTAAGGACTCTGGTAAAAGATAGAAAGTTTAAATTGCACTTCGATACATCTATTTAATAAACATAGAAAAAAATAATAATTTGTTCCAAAATTGATATGCACCGAAGTGGGGGCTTAACGTGCACAAGGTGTTTCATGTGTTATAAGAAAAACACATAAACTGAAAATTTTTGAGTGAAATTTTAAGGTAGAAACTTGAAAATTTGCAAAATGCATTTAAAAAAAATCTCTAAATATACGAAATATTAACTGGTCGAAAACCTTTAAAACTTCTACCCCCTCTCATACAAAATTATTTTTTCGACCATTTTTAAGAAATCAATTATCACCTAACTGTTAAAAGCTACCAATTTGAAATTTTGCACAAAAACTTACAAAAATAATTCAAATGAAATTACGTTCAAAGTTTTTAAATCACGCTTGCCTTTCTACCCTCTCCCATACAAAACTATGATTTCGACCAATTTCATTAAATCAACTAATAACCAACAAACTAAAAGCTACGAACTTGAAATTTTATACAAGCACCTTGCAAGAGAAGCGAAATGAAACTACATATCAAATTTTACGATCCCCCTACCCTTTCTACCCCTCCCATACAAATGTTCGGTTTCGTGAATGTAAAATACACCGAATTTAATGAAAATTCTATGCAACTTAATCTATGAAATACATTCTATACAAAGAATATTGGACGTGATTCAAGCAATTAATTAAAAAGCTATTAACATCCACACACCCTTACAATTACCCCTCCTCCTCCCCTCATAAAAACCCAAACTTGCAGAAACGAATGAAATATTGTTAAATTGACAACAGCCCTGCCCAAGAACTCCCTTTCACTTAGCCTTCCCTAACCACTCTAAACTGCATATTGACTTTCCACTTATCCGCAACTTGTCCCAAGAATAATAAAGTTTCGCCCGACTTGTTGGCAGTTTATTTTTATTTTTACTATAAAGATTAAATTTTTCCAAATTATAAGCTTTTATAGTTTTCAAGAAAACTTGATTAGTGTCAATGATTGAAAATGGGTCATGTTGTATGGCAGGAGATAGAAAAGGTAGAACGCTTTGACCCGTTCACGAACTTAACCTTACTTTTTTGTCAAATGACGTGTGAAAAATTTGGACTTTTGAGCTCGATGCTTTCTCGAGCTAGAGATTGAACGGACGGACGAACAGACGGACGTCCGATTTTGACATTTTTGAGCGACAATAAATATTTTTGTACCCTTGGAGACTCTGTGAGAACATTATTTATTGGCGTTATAAGCTTTAGAACAAACTTAAAATACTCTCAAATTCCATCTAGAGTATGAAAGTCTTTTTAACGTATTTCCATCACATCCAAAAAGGAGTTTACAGAAAACAAAAAAATTTCGCTTTTAATAGAAATAGTCCGTGGTACTTTGCCGAGCGCAGTCTATCTTAGACTCCCCAGGAACATTTTCGCTACTTCACATTTGGTTGGCTGACAGAAGAAATTAACATCTTTTGTTCCCATCACGTTATTAATTTTAGTTCCAAAATATATTATATCAGTGCGGCCATAACACATCTCATCCATTTTATTTTCAACCAGAATTGAAGTTACTAAGTAACCTAATCGTATCCAGGAACAGTAAGAATAAAGAAAAACCAAATATATAGTAAATAGCGGTTTGAATGAGGAATAAGTAAAAAAAATTAAATCCTGGGGAAGAGCAAAAAAAAACTATTAATCCCAATCATATGATACCCTAGATGAAATGGGAAAGAGTTCAATGTACCGAAAAATAAGTAATTTCAAATTCATTCGAAAAGTGAATACATACTTTTGTATGGAAGGTGGTAGAAGTAAAAGGGAAGGTTTATAATTTTCGTATATGACACCGGACATGGCATGCAAAATGTTTCGTGCTGAATTTAAAGTATATAATTTACATTATTTTCAAAGAAATTGGACATAGTTTTCCTGAAATTGAAGCATTTGCATAGGGGGTGGCAGAGGAAGTGGAGCATTTTAGATGATTAAAAATCTGTTTGTCAACACCCTTATCACCCTGCTTTGTTTCAATTTCTAATTCGATAGCTCTCATATATTCGAAGGTGTTTTTCTTGAATTTATATTAAAATAGTTATTTGTGTGGGAGCGGCTAGAAAGAGTTAAGCGAAGCTGATAATTGGACATTCTTTTTCCAAAATTGGGGCATTGATATGGGAGGTGGTAGAAGTGTTGTATATTAGTAATTAGAGCCTTTGAGTTATAACTAGTATTAGTATATGACAACACTGAATTATATTTGTATTGTAAGTTGTGCTTTTTATGGAACATCAGTCAACAAAAAGTTACTAAGTTGACAGGTTCTGTCTTTCTTTTTTCATCAGCTCTCGTTAAGTCAAATATAACAAGAGGAAGTGAATGATTTTGGAATTTCTTATCGTTATCAGAATTCTTTGCTTCGTTTCAAAAGTCAATAAATCCCATATGCTCGAAGGAAAAGTGATTTTTTGGAATTTCTACTTTAGAATTTTTCGTGGGAAGGGGTAGAAGGAGTGAAGCGAAGTTTATATTTTTTCGGCATTTATTGCAATTACTAAGGGTCAAATTCCGACCAGATTTAAAGTTGCTACTTTTCTAGTTTTAATGAAAATCGATTAAATATATACCGAAATTACTCATTTGTAAACCACCTGCCAGATAGAAGGAGTAAACGGTCTAGCAGAAAATTTTTTAACTGTAATGAAACTTGCATTATTATATTTTTCTCAAAATTTCAAGTCAAAAAAAAAAATTAATTTGTTTTGGAGGGGAAAGGAAGAATCGGGTGAAGTAGATTTCTTTTTTATTTAAATGAATGCAATTACATAGGGTATTTTTTTAGAGGCGTAGAGCTTTAAATTGAAAAAAAAACACACGAAAATATTTTTAATATAAATGAAATTGGCTTAATTAGAAAGATAATTTTATAACATTAATGTTTGAATAGATTTCGGGCATGTGGCCACCACGGCTGGCGCGTACATGACGTAATCTGGAAGTCCACATTTTCATTCGATAATTTATTCAGTGATGAAGCACACTTTTGGCTAATTTCTATTCTATTCTACAATGACATTACAGCCCAAATCTGACCTTGGCCTCCTGATCGTCAGGTTCCTTAACATTTTTCATTACTTATTGTGGAAGGGTTGTTAGCCCTTCGCACAACCCTCTATCTACAAATTTAAATTTTCGCAGATTGAGGTAACTAAGGTATACCCAAGCAGGTAGTGTGCTAGAATTATGCGTCGACCGGGATTCGAACTCACGACCTTCGCATTGTAGACTAACACGCTACCTACTAGGCTACACCCTAGCTTACTTTTGGCTAAATGGCTATGTTAATAAACAGAATGATATCCAGAAAAAGTCACCGTTTGGTGCGCTTTTGGATATTAAAAAGATTTTTCTGTATTTTATTTCAATTTAAAATTCTCCGTCTCTAAAACAAAACATCCAGATTAAAAATAATATCAGTAAAAAATTCGCCATATAAGCTTTGCCAGATTCAATAAAAATTAAAGAAATTAATTTTTCTAAATTGTGTTTTATGGAAAGGACTAGAGTGAGTGAAGGAATCGGATTAATATTTTCTGACGTTAATGATATTCACATCGTTATGCTTCGCTCTAATTTTTTAGACCATAGCTACAGTTTCGAAGAAATGTCAATTTCCTTAAATTTCGAATTTGCATGGGAGCGGGTAGTTGTAGTTGGGGTATGTAGCCCGTTCACGATCTTAAAGTTTATTTTTAACTAAAAATAATAAAAAAAATTCCAACACGATAGCTCAAAGCGTTCGAGAGTTATGTTGTAGACAGACGGACATACAGACAGACTGACAGATAGACAAAAAGACAGATATCTCTGTACCTTTGGCGAATCGGTGCGAGCATTATTTCTTAGCGATTAAAACGGTAAGGCAAACACAATATACTCTCAGATTTCATCTGGAGTATAAAAATTTCGAGAGATATCAACTCCTAAATTCATTAAATAATTATTATGAAAAATATTTACTTTGTTCAATTATTTCTAAACCAGCGATTTCCTAAATATGTAGTAGGAATAATTTCACATTAGACATCTATCTAACCAACTGTCCGAAAAAATAAGCCAACAACCACATCAAATCCCAAATCAACTCATCACGCAAATATCTCAACACCAAAAAAACATCCCTTATCCGGATAAGCTCAAAAACTTCCAATAAAAACTCTAAGAAAGATGAAAATTTAAATTTTCCCGCATTTTCATGCCTCGCATCATTTTCTTGTCATGACCAAATTTTCTGTTGTCCGTTTCATGTTTAGGTCAAAAGATTCATATCTGTTTTCCGGATCAGTCAAGTGAAGATTTTTTTGTATATGTATAGCTACATGGATGACTAACTTCAGCTCCATACAATATACCACCCTCAAAGCCGTGTGCGGTTATATCTTCCCTCTACAAGATTCGAAAATTGTATATGCAAATGTGTAGCGTAAAAAGTAAAATCTTGCTGAAAATCCTTACAAAAGGACTTTTTGGCTTCTGAGGAAACAAGTACAAAAACAGAAAAAGGCAAAGGAATCAACCAGCAAGTTATGAACGAGTCAACGGAAGAAAAATTTAGAACCGCTTCATAAAAACTAAAGGAATAAGGAAAATGCTGTCATTCGGTTTACTTATTCGTCAATTTTCCGAGAGACTCTAACTGCGCTTTAACGGGCCTCAAGGCAATTTATTGTTTGTCTTTTTTCCACCTTTATATTTCGTTCAAAAGGACGAAAGTCATTTCATTCTGAGCTTTATCCGATGTATTTTTATTACATCTCTGTTTGGTTCTCTTTATTGCAGATTTTTTTTATTTCATCCCGGCTCTCTTCGATTTCAAATGTATTGCGCACGCAGGATCCCATATTCAAAAAGGTTTTAAACATTGTAGACATAGAATTCAAAGCTTTTTAACGAAATATGCTCGCTATTGTGGCATATTTCGGCGCGGATTTCGATAGCGGGACGTCTTTTGGTTTTGTTTTTATTTCCCCTAAATACACTACAGACCTGGTAGGGGTAGAAATGTCTAACAGTCGTGTATTTTCCGACAAATAAGAATGCAAAGCTTTAGGTGAGAGATTCAAAAGTTTTTATAAGGGATGATCCGGGCTATGGAGTTCGCAAACCGTTTCACAAACAGTCGTCCTGGTTGTCTTGTTGGGAAATAAACGTCTACCGCGCGGAATTCGAATAAAAACAACAACACATCATCCAAATTTAAATAAAATCGGAGATTTTTCATAACAGTAGGAAAAGTTTCTTTTTATTTTAGATTTATTTGAAAGGATAATTTTCTTTTCGGATTTTTTTTTTTTTTGGCTAGTTAAAGCAACGAATTAGAAAGTTTCAAAAGAAAGTGTGAATAAAAAGAGAAATCTTTTATTTTTGTGTGATTTTTACGTTTTTTACTTTACGAAAAAGGAAAGGACGTGTTTAAACAAAGTTTGCAAGTAAATTTCGGCGAAAAGTTGTGTGTGTTTTAGACCGTAGTATCGGCGGCATCAAATTTCACAAGGGTGGTAAAGAGTGAGTTTCTCCCGAAAAAATAATTTTAAATGTTTGAAGTGGAAAATCATTAAATAATTATTCATGTGCGAACATACCTATATCTAGCATACACATGTGAATTATGTTCTTTTAATAACACCGTGGTTATGTTGATTATGATGATTGTGTAACGTGTGAAAGCTTTAAAAGTTAACAAAACCGGCGACGACGACGACATCGAGCAAGGAGAGAATTGGATTAAACGGTTTTAAATCAGGTTAAGTTGAATCCTACCTACTCGGATTACTTTAGCTCATTATTTTCAGATTTAACCCTTTGGTGGGTTGATTGCTCCCAAACCTTGTCATTTTTTTATTAAAATTTGTTGTGTTGTCCTGCTTAGCTAGACATGTCACTCGTCCTGACAGTGAAAATTTGTAAACCCTGTCACGACATTCGCTAGATTGTAACCGGCCAAGGATAAGCTTAAATAGTCCCTTGGGAAGGGATTTTCCCTAAATTAGAAAGCAACAGAGAAACACCAGCTGCTGCCGCATTCATTTAACCCACGTACGTACACACACCACTGTGGGCCGGTGGACAAGTCGGAGCTAAATTATGCTGCTCCGAAGAGAACAGCCCCATCGGTTTTATCCATATAGGAGTATGCATGAGGATCTTATGGGAATCCTGATTTTTTTTTTATTTTTTGTATGCTGCACTACCCTCATCTCAGTTACTATCAGTACACAGACAATATTCATGCTTATATCCTTACACGCTTGCTGTGTCATGATCTAACTTATATGGGGGTGGTGAAGGTTTTTTTTTCGCACAAATTCAAATCCTTTCTATTGTCTTTCGGGGCAAAAAAAATTTTATTCGGGTTAAATGATACCAAAATGTTGAGACTTTTCGTACGAATATGTGGAACAAGTAGTATGATAAGAGGATCGAAATTGTGAACTAGGGTAGGCTTAATGAAAATAATTTTCTACTTTACCCTTACGATATGGTGCTTGTTTTAATATGAGAGCGAGTGAAAAAAAAATAAACGCTTAAGAGGATGCAATTTCCGGCCGGTGTTTTCATTTTAATGTTCTGAAAAAGAAGAGGAACATTCGGAATTCCGTCATTTCGAATTAAGGACTTTTTTGGGAGTTTGAAAAAAAAAACATAAAAATAAATAAAACTCGAGGATGGCGAAAAAACGAAAACGTTTTGTGGAATAATTACGCGAAAAAATTTCACTTTTAACCCCTACACCATCACTCCCGAGCACACTTCTCTCCTATAAATAATTGCAGCATTTTTCAGAGTCGTTACACAGAAAAGTCCTCTTTTGGAGTCACTAGGCTTATTATTCATTTTGTTTTTAACCAAAGAGATGGAGTAGAAGAATGCAGGAGGAAGCATCAATGGTTAATGAGTTAGGTTTGAGTCGGCCTCCATACTCACAGCCTTTGGGTCGCGCCTCATATTTGAGTGGGTACTATGTGACAATGGTGCTTTTGTTAATTAGGAAAACGGTGGAAAATGGTGAATAGCAGTATTGGTTGCCGGTGTGAATATGCGCGTTAAAAAAGAAACAATAGAGAAAATAACGCTTGAAACTGCTGCGATAGAAATTTTTGTTTGCCAGTGAAATGGTAGATATTCCTTATTTTCAAACTAGACTGAACAAATTGCTCTTTTCACAACAATGAACTTTTCTTTTGAAAAAATTTAGTAGGTTGCAGTTGTTGTTGAACGCAAGGTATTGGGTTTTGAGTCAGTAGGCTTTCACCGAAAATTATTTTTGAGATTGCTGAAGTTCGGTGGCTCTGTAATGAAAAAACATAACAGGGCTACGATTGCGCGTAATGCGCAATCTTACGATACTCTAGATGAAATAGAATTTTTTTGTGACCCCAAGAAATTTTGTATGTGGAATGTTAGAAGGGATAGCATTGAACTAATTTTCTCCCCATCATGCTAAAGTAGCTATAAAAATGTTTTATTCAAAATGCTTACTCCAAAAATTGAATGGGAAGTGAAAAAATTAGTGAGTTAGATTTAATGAAAATGTGCAGTTTGTATGGGAGGGGGTAGAAAGAGTGGGGGAATTTTAGTGATTTTTTCAGAAATAACTAGGAATATTATAAAATTGACATACTTTAAATTTCAGACTAGTGCCATTCATACTTTTCAAGAAAATCGATTTTTTGTGAAGTTGTGAAACTATGCCATATTGTATGGGAGGGGTAGAAGCAGTGAAGCTAATCAAATATTTTTTTCTGATCTTAGTGATAATACTAATTAAGAATTTATTACAAAATATGAGCTCGATAAATATTATATGTTCTGAGAAAATCGTCTTAAAGCATTTCACGAAAAAGTGATGTTTGTATGGGAGGGGGTGGAAGGAGAGGGAGGACTCCAATAATTGTTCTACTGTAGATTTATATTATTATGAATGTAATATATCCAAAAATTCAGATTAATAGCTTTCACACTTTTCGAGTAAATCCATTTATTGTCAAATTGCGAAATTGTGTCATTTTGTATGGGAGGGGGTAGAAGGGGTGAAGCTAATCGTCTAATTTTTTTTTGGCCTTACTAACAATTTTAAATAAATACTTGGTGCAAAATTTCAGCTAGCTAAATTTTATACGCACTGAGTAAATTGGCTTAGAATAATTCATGAAAAGTACAGTTTGTATGGGAGGTGGTAGAAGGAGGGGTAGGACACACATAATTTTTATACGGTAGATTGATATTATCATAGTTGTAATATATTCCAAATTTCAGGCTAATAGCTTATATACTTTTCGAGCAAATCTCTTCATTGTCAAATTGCGCAATTGTGTCATTTTGTATGGGAGGGGGTAGAAGGGGTGGAGCGATTTGGCCCGTTCACGAACTTGACCTTACTTTTTTGTCAAAAACGACGTGTACAAAATTTGAACTATCTAGCTCAACGCGTTCTCAAGCTAGAGAGCGCACGGACGGACGGACGGACGGACGGACGGACATCCGGTTTTGAGATTTTTGAGTGATAATATTAACTTCTGTATTCATCATTTTTTTCTCCGAGCCTTATTTCTTGGCGTTACAAACCTTAGAGCAAACTTATAATACTCTCAGATTCCATCTAGAGTATAATAACAAGAAGTCAAGGTCTCATGTCAGGGGATTAGTTTTACTATTCGTAGCTAGTAAATACTCAGTATTGTAGTAGGTTCGCGGTCCTTTTAAACCAACTATCAAGGTTTAAAAGGACCGCAAACCTTTGAGTTACTTGTGCAAAAGGATCAAGTGGGCAGAGTTTTTTTCCAATCTCACAGATAGTGTGTTACTGATAGTGTTCAAAATTCATCTCATAATTATGACTATTGACCAAGTGCTACCAGTCCGAATAACTTTGCTTGTAGTAAATTATAGTAATAAAGAAAGCATTAATACTGAATAGGTGCAGGGCTAGTGGAAATAAATACTCCGTCTACGAATTTTTAATTTCATATATACGTAAGCAGGATGTTGGAATTATATGTTCATCATTCAGGATTTGAAATTGCAGCTTTCGAATTCTACCCTAATAATTACGCTACATCCAGAATAATTGACTAGCGTGTGCTAATTAATTAGTTGGGGGCATTTAGGTACGAATTTTGTTTATTCTATATTTTGCGCCTAAGCCACTGATTGCTTTTATCCTGTATCTTGGTTGATGATTTTTTATCGTAACATGTAATGTATTTGTGTATTACTGATGTTGGTTGATCTTTGCTTGAGCTGCGTGTGACATTTCTCCTATGTCGAATTTTTCAGAAGATAGTTTGTACACTTCAGTTTTTTGTCCTTCAAATTTGGAATTGCTCGTGTCATATGATGGTATTCGCACCTTCTGTTAAAATTCCAAGTCAAATTTTTTGCCGAGAAACATATTTTCTTGAAGTACAAAGCTTCGAAAAATTTGCATGGAAGGTGGTAGAAGGAGTGGTGGAATGTAGTCTGTTTACCAATTTTAAGTTTTGTTTTTTTTTCTCTAAAAATTACCTAAAAAGCATTCAAGAAATATGTTGCAAACCGACGGTTATTCGAAACCGAGATCTTCGAGTGACAACAAATATTTCTATACCCCTGAAGACTCAGCAAACACAATATTTCTTAGCGTAACAAACATTACAACAAACGCAACATACTCTCAGAGTTCATCGGATACCTAGTATAATACATATAATCCGACACTACTATATTTTGTGGTGGAAAGCTTGACTTTTATTTGCATACAGTTTTCGATACAGAGTACGAGGGGAGGTCACAAATTTCGCGGAATGATAGGGATGATTCTCCTTAAAGCCTAATACATTTATCATACATCTCCCACAAAATTTATTAATTCCTTTAAAAAAATATCTTTTGAATGCCTTCAAAATAGGCTGAAATTACCGATTTCACCTCTTCATTTTCTTCCCCGAAGATCTTTCTTAAATTTTTGGAAGAAATAGTAATTGGAAGGGGCCAGGTTTCGACTACAAGGAGGTGGTTGCATATTCTGTAACCGCATTTCAGTAGGGCAGCCATTGCTTCGTGGCTCTTGTGAACAGGTATATTGTCCTGCAAAAACAGCACACCTCGAATCCATTTTGACATTGAACATCTTGGTGGGTGAAGCGCTTTTACGCAGTCACTGCTTTGATTCCTACTTTGCCTACTTTTTGATCTATGGTCTTAATTTTGAACCCAAGTTTTGTCTCCAGTAACAGTTCGGGTCAAAATTTCATCCCTGTTCTCGCAACAGAGGTTCAAATACTCGCGTAAGCACTCCACGCGCTGCTTTTTCTGAACCGCTGAGAGATTTCTTGGTACCCACCTTGTGCTGACTTTAAACATACCGAGATGATCGTGGAGAATATTCAAAATGGTTGTATCTGATAGTCCGACCAATTTTGCGATTTTTTCGTCTTTAAACGAATATCTTCGAGAACAAGTCTCTCCATTTTTTCGACGATTTTTGAGGAAGTGGACTCAGTCAGCCGGCCCGAGTGTTTATCATCTTCAATTGACTCTCTGTCGTGCCTGAATACACTGTGCCAATTAAAAATCATCGTTTTTTCCAGACCAAGAGTCTCCGTAAACAGATGAAATTTCTTCTAAAATGATTTGTGGCGTATGTCCTTGTTTGGTAAGGAACTCTATGACAGCACGAAACTCAATTTTGACCGTAGTTAGCGTTTTCTTTCCGATTGACTTGTTGATTTGGCGAGAAGGGAGGGGGGGGGAGGGATCAAAAAGTCATAACACAAATAATTACTCAAGTGGCTAAATACAAAGAGAAAGTATGTGGCAAATATTTCATACATTTCTTGTTAAGAGTGAGTCACCAAAAGTGTTGTGAAAGAAAAAAACGATTCGTTTCTAAGTTTTCTAACATGAGACTGAAATGATTTGGTCCCATTGCTTGACGCTTATAGCTGAGAAATATATACAGAGAAAGCCTTCTTGATTTCCGATTTGACCCGCTTACGCTGAAGGTAAAAGTTATGGTAGTCAGATAGAAGGGAAGAACGCTTATTAATACTTCTTGTGCAAGCGCGTTTTCTTACGAAGAGCACTAGTAATTGAGTGGTTAAGCTATTCGAGGTAGCCATGAAATGACACGATAGGGAACTTTCCAATGAATTATATCATCAAGAATGAAGTATAGAAGCGCCGATGATTCATCGGAGCTTTTGATATCCAAGAATTCAAGCCAATCAACATTACTAAGATCATAACTAATTTGTTTACAGTTTCTCTTGAAGAAATTATATTTCTTAACCCTACCAGATGAGACTAGAAGATTCAATCAAATTCCTGTTAATACCCCCTATAGGGGCATAGGACAAAAACAACTCTCTTCCACAAGGCGCGATCCTGAGCATCGGCCTTAAGCTGTTGCCAGGACTTGTTTATAGTGCTCCATTTCACGGTCGATCACCAATTGGCGGTGCAAGGACCGAGTAACCCCAGCTCTTCCCCCGTCATTCAATGTTCGAACGTTCCAGAAGCCAATCATAGTCCTTTTTCGAATGCCAAAAGTCGTTACCGTAGAATCAGTCCGTATCCGAGTCGATGTATCCGTTTCTCGTATCATTTAGGTCTTAAGATCACGGGTGATAAGCCCATGATCCAGTGAGTGTCCATTTGCCATTTTTAGGGCAAGCAGGACTGGCTGTGGGTGAATTCTACAGCCCCCATCCCAGAGGGGGGTAGCTAGCTCAGGTCCGTGGAGTCGCTAGTCTCCAAAGATAGTTACAGGAATTGGTAAAACCTCATCCTACAACTACCCCCTTGCGGGGACTACCCCTTTGCAGGTTGATCTGGATGGGGCTTATAAGGATCAGGTGGCACTAATCCAATAAAAGTGTCAACATTGATCTGAGAAGCACTGACATTGAAAAAAGTCAAGTCGAGAATCTTCACCCGATGATTAGTGGTAATATTATATTGAGTAATTAAATACAGGTTCTTAACTGTAGATGAAATTGCCTTTGCTTTCTTTGGAGCTGATGCTCAGCTTTTCGTCCATTATTTTGAACTTTTCTTCATGTTAGATCACGTTAGACCCATGTTTCATCCAATCGAGGCAATCAATGTTCCATTGTGAGCAATCGCGGCATCTTGCTCACAGCTGTCTCATGTCAAAATTTCAGTCAATATGAGATATACGGTAATTTTAGAAATGCTATCATGCCAGCATGCTGACGGAACGGTTATCCAAGTCCATTTTATGGTTTTTTTACAATTTCTCCTTGCAAGTTCATTTCTCCTTGCAAGTTATTTGAAATCGTGTACATATTGAAGAGCATTAAGGATATATATATATTATATATGTATATAGTTGTAGTTTGTGATAATTAAAAAAAATTCCCAAATAAAATAATATTAAGCTTAAAAACATAACAGGACTTCGATTGCACGTAAGGTTCAATCAAACGATGCAATAAAAATTGAAAAGTACTTAGAAAATTAGTGTATTGGATTTAGTGAAATTGTGCAGTTTGCATGGGAGGAGGTGGAAGGAGTGGGGGGTTCTTAGTGATTTTTTGAGAAACAACTGTAATCATCATGCAATTGGTGCGTTTTAAATTGCAGATCAGTAACATTTACGCTTTTTAGGAAAATCTAATTTTTGAAAAGTCGTGGATTTGTGTCACATGGTATGGGATGGGTTTGAAGCAGTGAAGCTAATTGGTTAATTTTTTCCCGATATTAATAACAACGTTAAGTAAGGATTTATTACAAAATTCTAGCCCGTTGAAAGTTATACATACTGAGAAAATTGGCTTATATAATAGTTTTCATGAAAAAGTGTAGTTTGTATGGAAGGTGGTTGAAGGAGTAGAGGGTTTTTAGTAATTTTCTAAGAAACAACTTTAATCATCATGCAATTGATGTATTTTAAATTTCAGATCAGTAACATTTACGCTTTTCAAGTCGAGGAATTCTGTTACATTGTATGGGAGGGGTTAGAAGGAGTGAAGCTAATTGGTTAATTTTTTCCCGATATTAATAAGAATGCTAATTAAGAATTTAGTACAAACATTTTTATTCCTTGAAAGTTTTACGTACTAAGGAAATTTGAGTATAGTATTTCATGAAAAAGTGTAGTTTGTATGGGAGGTGGTAGAAGGAGTAAACGGATTCAAATAATTTGTATACTCAAATAATGCGTTTATAGTATAAGTAATATATTTTAAATGTCAAATTAGCTCTTATGGTTTCCAAGAAAGTTTGATTATTACATATTTTCGAAAATGAGTCACTTTGCTTGGGAGGGGGTAGAAGGCGCGGGGGTATTGAAATAAGGCCAAACGCAGATTTCATCTTGAGTCATACCTAATAAACTGTGAAAGTTTCATTACAATTGCTTCATCCGTTTTTGCGTGAAAGCCGGACAGACAGAGAAGAATTTTAAAAACGTGAGTTTCCGCTTAGTTGTTAATAAAATAAATCAAAAAAACTAACTTATAGCCATTTCGAAACAAATAGCAGACAGACACTACAATTATATTTAAATGGATAGATTAATGGCCAATTTTCCTGATTTATATTCTCGACAGTTTTGAAAAGCATCTTGTTTTTCTTTGATCTTATCTGCTAGATATACCGTTTTGATGATCATACCCATGTGATTGCTTTGAGCTATTAATTTCAAATCAAAGTCTTATTTTGCTAGACAGAACGTTCTTTAGGCAATATATGTATATTAAAAAATAGAAGTTCACTTTTGCCCTAATTGCATTTCTGTATTACAGATTTGCTCCTAATCGATTTCGCCTTCAGATTTTAGTAAAATCATCAACTTAGACGTAACATTAGATTCCTTCGGAGGTTTATGTTTGCAAATTCTTTTCAGTTAGAGATTTTTTAATCAGTCACTTTCGATTCTATTCTGTACTGCTTTATAATATATTTAGATATACAAGTTAGTTGGAAGTTCGAATTTTATAATAGAGGATAAAGAACTAATTTGGTTTTATAATAAAATATTGTGATCGACTTGAAAAAAAAATTTGATACGCTGAAATTTTCTTTTTCCCGTTTCATGACTGAATTAGCCTAAAAATAAGCCGTCCACCGTACGTGTACGCTCAGCGCAAATTAGCTCCGAATAAGATAGAAAGTTAATTTGAAGACAAAAAGTTAATTTTTAGGAGAGGCGAGGAGAGCGCTTGAATCATAAATTACCAATTGGAATATCTCAAACATGGTGCTAGCTGGAAAGCTTAAAATCGATATGCAAATAGAAAAATTCATGGGCAAGCTTAAAAAATTAATTAATTTTTTTATCCATTGGCCACCCCCATTTGGACCAGAAAGAGGGTGGCCGAATTTTGTTTTCAAATGATAATGTCTTCGGAATCACTTACCTCGAAAATTCATATATAAAGACTTATTAGTTGGCATGCAGATCCTTCACAATCAGCACTAAGAAAGGCTTGTAATTGCAAGGGGGAGGGTTCAAAGAAAAGCACTTAAAAATTAATATCTCGACTAATTCTTAATATGTATAATTGAAACGAAATTGTGTTCTTAAACTATACTAGCGGAATATGAAAAAAGCACAATATTTGGACATTATAGTAGCGGGGAAAATGGGGAGCACTGCAAAAATGGTCCACTTTTCAAAATTGTTAACCTTTATATTTCCAAATTCAAGCAGGTATTAATTTAAAATTCAGACTATAGAGCTACATTACCTATAATTTTAGTAATATTTTTTAAGTGATGGGACAAAATGTCGAAAATTTTCACTAATTTTTTTAGAACTCTGCTAAAAGGTACAAGAACTCGAATTTCGTGCGTATAGATTAAAACAATATACTACCGGGAATTTCGAAATAACACGCAAAAAATTCAATTAATTATCAATATTTATTTTGTCGCTTTCAAAGTATCCCCGCTAGATGCAACACATATATGCTAGCGTATTTTTTAGACCTCGAAATACTTTTCATAAACACTTTTTGGTATGTCCTTCAGCTTCTTTGGCAATTTTTGGTACATGTCCTCGATCGACTGAAAACGGGTCCAAGGAGCGGTCATTTCAGTTTCGGGAATAGAAAAAAGTCACACGGGCCAAATCTGGTGAATACGGTGTTTGATTGATGGAATTTGTTGCTTTTTTGGCCTTAAATTCGGTCATATTTGAGGCTCTATGCAATGGCGTATTATAATCGTGAAAAATTCATGAATTCTCCTTCCATGATTCCGGCTGCTTTTTACGGATTCGCTCACGCAAACGCTTCAATATATTCAAATAGTACTCCTTATTGACTATCTGTCCCTCTGAAACGAATTTATGATGGATCAAACCTCGAATGTCGAAAAAAACAATGAGCATCGTTTTGATTTTTGGGCGGCTTTGGCATGGTTTTTTCGGTTTGGGCTCATTTTTTTTCTCCATTCCAATGATTGTTGACTGGTTTGCATGTCAAACTCATAGACCCATGTCTTATCACCAGTTATGATGCGTTCCACGAATGTGGGATCAGGATTCGCACGATCAAGCATATCCAAAGAGACCTGTTCACGGTACTTTTTTTTAAAGAAAATTCAGCTTTATTGGAGAGAGTCGAGCAAGGTTGCATTTCATGGCCAAAGTATCCACCAAAATTGAACGAACGGACTCGCGAGAAATGTTGAGCCGCCTGCTATCTCACTAGCATTGGCATAACAATTTTCGAGCAGTTGAAAAGGTCGGAGGTCGTGCAGAACGAGGCATGCCATCAACGATCTCTCGACCGTCCTTAAAGGCATTATACCACTCGTATGCTCGTGTTTTTGAAATTACTGAGTCACTGTAAGCCTTTTTGAACATTCGTAATGATTCCGCACACGAAATTTGCTTGGAAACACAAAATTTGAAAAAAACTTTTTGTTCCATATTTTTATCTATTGTAAAAATCGCGGTTGACTACTGAGTTGTACCGATTAAATCAGCTGCTGTAAGAAAACTTATTAACAGACCGCACTAATTTTTGATAAAAATAATGGAGGACAGTCCCACCTGTTTACCAAAACAAAAATTTTGAAGTATCATTCCCCAGAGTAATTTAACTTACAAACTCAGGGTACTTTATTATCTTAATGTATACACCCATTGGATATACACAACGAAAAAATAATAATTTGAGCCAGAACTGCTATGCACCGAAGGGGGCCCTAACCTGTACGAGGTGTTTCATAATTATTGAAAAAACAAAATAACCCAAACTTTTTTAGTGAAATTTTAAGCTAAAAACATGAAAATTTGTAAAATTTATATAAAGAAAAAATTCTTACAAGTTTAGGATATATGTAAATTGGCTGAAAACCTTTAAAACCTCTACTCCCTCACACAAAAAAGAATTTTTTCGACCATTTTTAAGAAATGAATTATCATCAAAATCTGAAAAGCTATCAATACTTTTCAAAATATTTGAAACAATTTTGCATCAAAAGTTTGAAAATCCCTCTAACCGTTCTACCCGCTCCCATACAAAAGTATGATTTTTGAAAAATCATAGTTTCAAGATTCAAGCATATTAAATACACAGAATTTCATAGAATTTACTTCGTCTGTGAAACTAACAATCTATACAGCGAATTTAGAACGTGATTTAAGCAATCACCCTAAAGTCTAACCGCACCCCTCCCCCCATACAAACTTGCATAAGTAATTTTTTTTTTGCGGCACAGAGTATAACTAAGGGGGTCACCCTTTAATGCAATGCACAGTTATGTCGGTGTAGGAAGTGGAGGTATTAAGGTGGAGTGAGACGAAAATGACGGTGGACATTGTTCTTGAAACACTGCAGGTTGTACTTTTTGGGAAACAAACTAGCTGGCAAATCGTTTCAAAGTCTTGACGTTAGGGAAATGAATCACTGCCTATATTTCACTGTACGAGAAGGCAAGGGTTTGACCATATACTCGTGTGCGCGTTCAGCTTGCTGAGTATTCCGGGGAAAAGTATGCAGTGGAGAAATGAGTGCACTTAGTTCCGTACTGCATTTATCGTGGAAATATCGATAGTAGATGCTGAGTACTCCGACATTTCTGCGATGCTCGAGAGAATCTATAGAAGACGTGATGGTTTCTTCTCCAATCAGTCGGAACGCATGTTTTTGAATACGATCGAGCAACGAGAGGTGTGTTTTGGGTGCCCCAGCCCAAACATACGAGTTATACTCTAAACGTGGTCTAATGTAGGCCTTATAGATGGTTGCTATGTTGATGGGTGTGAAATATTTTTTGCATTTTCGGAGGACACCTAGACGTTTAGAGGCGTCAAGGGCAATCTCAAAGATATGGTCCAATTCAGGTGGTCACTAATTTTGACGCCTAGCAGTGTGAAATTCTCCGAAGTAGTAAGCCGTGCACCATCAAATGTTATATTTTGAGACAACACTGAAACATCTCGTTTGAGGGATAGATCACAGGCCTGCGTTTTGGATGCGTTGAACCCTACTCTGTTTTTCCTGCCCCATTCCAGGATTAAGTTGAAATCCGAGTACAGTGAACTGAATAACTCCCTGCGATTGGAAGCAATGGAATGATTGTTTGATTCCGCAGCAGAGTTAAATTCATAGATGTTGTCTAAGGTACTGTCATCTGCAAAATTATGGATTGGATTAAGAGTGGACGACAGAAGTTCGTTAATGAAAACTAGGAAAAGAGTTGGAGAAAAAACCTTGTGGGACGCCTGAATCAATTGGGTAGGAGGAAGAAGTAACACCATCTAATACTACTCGTATAGTGCGTTCAGAAAGATAGCTCTTAATTCATTGAACATGAGTATCATTAAGGCCTATGGCCCTAAGTGTAAATAAGAGACATTCGTGCCAAATTCTGTCAAAAGCTTTTGCAATATCAAGTGTGAGAACTTCACCTTCGCCATATTTATGTAAGCAAGAGTTCCAACGCTCTGTCAAGCAGACTAAAAGATCACCCGTCGACCGTCCAGAACGAAACCCATACTGATGATCATGGATAAGCTGCTTATCCTTCCCGATTTTACGATTGACAGCAGTTTCCATTACTTTCGAGAGTAGTGAAGTAATGGCTATTGGGCGTTAGTTGGCGGGGTTCGCTTTGCTTCCTTTGTTGGGAATAAGCTGAACATTGGCAACTTTTCACATACGCGGAAAGCACCCAGAAGAGTTAGAAAGATAGAAAAGATTGCGAAGAAGTTTAGCTAAAGGAGAGGCGCACGTTTAAGGGCTAATGGGGGGAATACCGTCCCGACCACCGGAATTGTGGATATTGAGCTCTGTAAAGATCCGTGAAATAAGTCTCAGAAGGATTTGCAGCGGTTTGAAGGTGGAAGGTGAGAGTTTCTTGCGAAACTAGCTGCTAGTAAGCTGGCTTTTTTGCTAGGATCAACAACGGTACGGTCGCCAACAACGAGAGGTGGTATAGAAGAAGAAATAAAATTATTGTTGACCGTTTTGACAAATGACGAGTAAGACCTCGAGCCTTTAGGGCACTGTACAATCTTCCGTCGAAGTTTTTGGCCATACTCAAATTTAACACGATTGAGTATGGATTTGCAGGCATTTCTTGATGCATTGAAAAGATCTCTGTTGGCAGGTGTTTTATTGCCTCTAAATGTTTGAAATGCTTGTTTCTTGGTCTGAATTGCATCGATATATTCTTTGTTGAACCCAGTGTCCTTCGACGGCCTAACTCTTTTATGACTGGAAGGTATGTAGAGCTTCATACCCTTCAGGATAATCTCGATGATAATTCGACAAGCTTCATCGCAGTTATTGGAATCAAAGCACAACTTCCAATTAAATGCATTGAAGAAGCTATTTAGCGCCCCCAATTGGCTCATTTGAAATGCCAAATGTTTCTTCGAGGTGCCTTGACTGTCAGCGGTGTAGTTTCTGCAACTGGAAATTGAACACGAATCAAGAAGTGATCAGTATTTCCAATTGGAGATGGGGATATCTCAGTTTGGTTGGTGAGAAATAAGTCAAGAAGGTTAGGATAATGACCTGTGATGTCTGGTAAACGAGTAGGCTCATCCACCAGTTGTGTTAATCCGTTAAAAGAGGCAAAAAGCTCAGTATCACATCCCCCCTGGTACGTAGTGGAGGAATGTTTAAGCCGGGCACTGTTATGAACATTGAAATCACCCGCGATGGTGGGCAATTCAGTGGTTTCTTTTTAAATTATAGGTTATTTTGACATTGTAAGCTGTTTCCCGTTCGAAATCTTGACAGAAAGTCAGTATCATACCTCTGCGGAAATGAGTCGCTTTAAAGTTGAACAACGTTGGGAAATATTGAAAACTTATTTCCAAAGTGATTTTGGGCGAAAAATCATCTTTTCTGACGAGGCGCATTTTCATCTCAGAGGCTACGTTAACAAACAAAATTGTCGCATCTGGGGCTCGGAAAACCCGTTTGAACTTTTTTTTCTGGGGAACCAAGAAGGAACGATGTTATGCCAACAATCCAGAAACGATTCAAGCAATTAAGGCGAATATCATCCAAGCAATGCGTGAACTACGGCCCGAAACCATAGACATGGTGTTGAAAGAAAAGATTTCCGGATTCTACACTGTTACGCTTTATTATTCGTGACGTTTCTTTTCTTTCAATTCGAAATGCACTGTGAAAACATTCACCAAACCATAGACTTGGTCTTGGAAAATTGGAGTGACAGAATGCCTTACTGTGAAGCCAGCCGAGGCAGCCACTTGAACGAAGTTGTGTTCCATCATTAATGGGAATGTTTGCTTTTACTAATGAAGCCATAATACATGGAAAAAAAATTAATTTTGTTCATTTCATTGCATTTTTAAAAAGAAACTTGTATTTAACCCACCATATACACTGAATAGATTTAGATAGCCCATCCAGTTCTGATAAAGTGTTCGCTCCTGTCATTGCTGGGCTTCTATACACAAAACAAAAGTACATGATATGTCTTTGGATCAGTAATTCCAGATGTAATTAGACTCTAGATTGGAGCAATTTCCTAAAGGGGAAACTAACTGGAAAAGCACATCATCGTGGATGTAGAGTGCAACACCCCGCTGGCGAAAAAAAGCTGAGACAAGTTGATTTCCGGGAACAGAATAAAACTGTTCACTTTCCTGTAAAACCTTGCATTCGCCAAGTGCAAGAATATCTGGTCTTGCAGTTTGGGTATGGATGTACAGCGACAGATAGGCAAAGTGGCAAAGTGCATACCCCGAACGTTAATCTGATCGGTCGTAAAGTTAACCATGATCGAACCGATTTAAAGACAGATGCCTATTTTTTTTCTTCTTTTGGAAAATAAATGAAAAGAAAAAAAATAATAAATAATAAGAACGATAATTAAATCATGACTAGCAGGAGAGAAAAAAAAACAATCACCAAAGGAAAGACGACAGAAAACAATAAATAAATTATACTACGGAAAAAAAATACCTAGGACAGCACGCGGAAAATTTAACTAGTAAAAATTAAAATAAGACCTAAAATAAGAAACAGAAAACAAAAAACAAAAATAGCAGCAGAGATAAACAAATTAAAATCAGCGAAAAAACATAAAAGAATTATGACTGGGCTTAAAGCCCAATCATATGATACTCTAGATGAGATGGATATACCGGCAAATATGTCATCTCAAATTCTTTCGAATAGTGAGAAGAGACTTTGCATGGGAGGTGGTAGAAGTAGAGGGGGAGGTTTGTATTTCTCCTATGTGACACCGAAAATGGCGTGTAAAGTGTTTCGTGATGAATTTAAAATTTTTAGTTTTCATTATTTTTAAAGAAATTAGACAAAGTTTTCCAGAAATTGGGGCATTTGTATGGGAGGTGGTAGAGGAAGTGGAGCGTTTAAGATGATTTTGAAACTGCTTATCATCATCCTTATCATCACGCTTTGATTCAATTTCAAATTGGATAGTTCTAATATATTCGAAGGAGAAATGCTTTTCTTGAATTTATAATACAGATATTTATATGGGAGGGTGTAGAAGGAGGGAAGCTGAGCTGATAATTTTTTCCAGCATTTATTGCAACTATTAAAAAACAAATTCTGGCAAAATTTTAAGTTTGTAATTTTTCTAGTTTTAATGGAAATCGATATAATGCATTTAACAAAAATTATGCATTTGTATGGGAGGGGGTAGAAGGAGTGTAAGGATGAAAACAATTTTTTTTCCTGTTATTGATATTTCTATGTTTATACTTTATGCGAAATATCAAATTGATAACTTTAACAATTTCGAAGAAAAATAATTTAATTGAAATTTCAAAATTTCGTGAAATTTGTATGGGAGGGAGTAGAAGGGGTGAGGTGAAGTTGATAATTTTTTCAAAGTTAATTGGAATTCTAATAAAATTAATTCTGGCAAAAATTCATTTTTATAACTTTACTAGTTTCGATGAAAATCGAAAAACTGCATTTTTCAAAATTATGCATTTGTATGGCAGGGGGTACAAGGAGTGATGGGATCGGATCAATATTCAGTCATTTTAATGGAATCTATATCATAATACTTCAACCCAACTTTCAAATCGATAGCTTAAATAGTTTCTAAGAAAAATCAATTTCTAAAAATTTCGAATTTTCGTGAAATTTGTATGGGAGGGGGTAGAAGGGGTGAAGGGATTTGGCCCGTTCACGAACTTAAAGTTTCTTTTTTGCTAAAAATGACACACAACAAATTTCAGCACGATAGCTCAAAGCGTTCGAGAGTTATGCTGTAGACAGACGGACAGACGGACAGACGGACAGACGGACAGACAGCAACTCGGAATCGAAGTTTTTGAGCGACAACAAATATTTCTGTACCCTTGGCGGCTCTGTGCGAGCATTATTTCTTAGCGTTACAAACGGTAAGGCAAACACAATATACTCTCAGATTTCATCTAGAGTATAAAAAACCAACCATGAAAAAAAAAACTGACACAAATTTCGTAAAAATAGGAAAAAAATCTCTGCGTTGGCAACACTTTGGATCAAAATAATGAAAGAAGAAAAAAAAAAACCAAAACAACCAGCAATAATAACAACAACTACTTTGCTAGCTCGGGATCAAAAGCAATAAAGTGCTATAAACTCGTACAGTACTAGGCCTGGCACGGATAATAACACTACTTTGAAGATCCGGCTAACCGACACTTAGATTGTATTAGGAATGAACGACGGTACCGTGACTCCCTTATGTAGCGCGCACATGATAATAAAAACAAAACACTCGCGACTCAGATAGTAACAAAACTACAACGACTTGAAATTTAATGGTTGTAAGCAGATCGAAAAAAGGAAAAAAAAAACCTGGATAACCGAAAGATATATTGATAATACGTACTGGAGCTATTTAGCAATTCTGCCGTAACAGCTCCATATACTTAGACTTCTGTATATACCCTAACTTGCATATTGACTTACCACGCATTCGCAACTAATCCCAAGAATAATAAAGTTACGCTCGACTTGTTGGCAGGTACTTTTTAGTGATATTCAGTTTTATTTATACATACATACATATGTATCTTAAACCAATGCCAAAGAAAAAATAATGCTTTTGATCTGATTAAGACAAACGTCTGTAGTAGAATGGTTGCTACTGCACTTAGTACGTTTCGTTCGACTCACTATTGACTAAGGCGGATTTGATTTCATTTCTGTTTTCTGTGCTCTTCCATTTAATTCATTTCATTTTTCTGTTTCAATTTGAATCATTTCTAAATTAAAAAGTCGTATTAATTATAAAAAGTCTGCTCAGCAAAATGATGCGACCTCGATATTCTTTTTTCAACGTTAATGGTTATTTTCTAGTAGATTTCGATAAATATAGTGCGGACAACGGGAAAGTGTGGAAAGAATACGACAATTAACAAAATCTGCAAATTTTTGTCTATTTAACAGGTTTTTCGAGTTTTTTGGCTTTCCACTTAACTAAATTGAAAATCGAAAAATGATATTCCATTATAGATATGTACTTAGAATTTTTATTTGAGTGGTGCATAATTAAATTTGGTTTATCTAAACCTTAGACATAAACTGTTTCTGAAGACGTTTTAAGGGAATTTGAAAAAATTGCTGTTTTTAAAAAGAAGTCAGTATCTCTTACAAAATATAAAATCTATCAAAACTTGCGGTACCGTCTCTATGTATGCATTTCAAATAGTTAAATAATTGAATAAAAATTCAGCATACATTTAGCCGATTTCATAGAAATTTCAACTGATGAAGATATGCCTCTATAATTAGGTTGTATTGTATACATCCTCCCAAAGAATTTGCGGAGTATGAAATTCATTTTAACCCATCCATAACTGAGATATCAATCTTCATTCTTATACTCTATATGAACTATAAGTTTGCTCTAAAGCTTGTAACGCTAAGAAGTTAGGCTCGGAGAAAAACAATAATGGTACAGAAGATAATACTATAACTCAAAAATCTCTCTGTCCGTCTGTTAGCAAATCCGTTTAATGGTAAATTGCGAAACTGTGACATTTTGTATGGGAGGTGGTAGAAGGGGTGAAGCGATTTGGCCCGTTCACGAATTTGACCTTACTTTGGTGTTAAAAATGATGTGTGCAAAGTTTGAACTATCTAGCTTAACGTGTTCTCAAGCTATTGAGGACACGAACGGACAGACGGACATCCAGTTTTGAAATTTAAGGTTTTTTAGTCGAAGGAAAGGATAATTACGGTAACGTACTCGTAAAGTGTGACCTCTCCATAAACTTGAATTGACTACATTTATAATTTGCCGTTGACAAGAAAACCATCTTTCTGTACCTTCTCTAACTATTCTCAAAATTCAACCTCAATTTTACGTACATGTCGAAAAGATTAGAAGACGTAAAGTTTTAAATAGTATGCGTTATTGTTAAACCCATTCGTATCTGAAATCACCTATCTGATTGACGTAATCATCCAGCTAGGATATAGCCTAGTGGGTAGCGTGTTGATCATTGCGTAGGTCGTGAGTTCAAATCCTTGTCGACGTATAATTCCAGCACCCTACCTGCTTGGGTTACCTAAGTCTACGAAAATAAAAATTCTTAGATAGAGTATTGTGCGAAGGGTTAAAAACCCCTTGCACAAGGAGAAATGACAATACTAAGAAACTTAGGTGTCAGAAGGCCAAGGTCCGATTTGGGCTGTAGTGACATTATACAGAATTATCCATTTAAGTGAATGTAAGCATATAATAGATTTATCTTTTTTTAAGTGCCATTAAGTTTTTAATTCCCATACAATTTGCAGCGGATCACCTTTCGAAGTATCAGTTTATTATCATCAATGATCAAATCTGTAAGTGTTCAACGAAAAATTTGGACTTTGATGTGATTTAGCACGAGGATGGTTTCATAAAATTGGAAATGACTTTATTTTCTAGAATCGAATTGCTAGAAAAAAAAGTGAGATGAAGGCACTAACTTTCAGAACTTTGTGTCTATATGCTGTTTAGTAACAATATGAAAACGGAAGTGTTAACAAATAAACTGCCAACAAGTCGGACGAAACTTTATTATTCTTGGGACAAGTTGCGGATGAGTGGAAAGTCAATATGCAGGTTAGAGTGGTTAGGGAAGGCTAAGTGAAAGGGAGTTCTTGGGCAGGACTGTTAACAATATTTCATTCGTTTCTGTAAGTTTGGGTTTTTATGAGGGGAGGAGTAGGGGTAATAGTAAGGGTGGGTGGATGTTAATAGCTTTTTAATTAATTGCTTGAATCACGTCCAATATTCTCTGTATAGAATGTATTTCATAGACGAAGTTGCATAGAATTTTCATAAAATTCGGTGTATTTTACATTCATGAATATAGGGGAATCGTAAAATTTGATACGCAGTTTTATTTTGCGTCTCTTGTAAGGTGCTTGTATAGAATTTGAAGTTCGTAGCGCGTTTAGTTTGTTGGTTATTAGTTAATTTAATGAAATTGGTCGAAATCATACTTTTGTATGGGAGGGGGTAGAAGGGCAAGCGCAATTTTAAAACTTTTAACGGAATTTTATTTTAATTATTTTTGTAAGTTCTTATGCAAAATTTCAAATTGATAGCTTTTAATAGTTAGGTGATAATTGATTTCTTGAAAATGGTCGAAAAAATAATTTTGTATGGGAGGGGGTAGAAGTGTTAAAGGTTTTCGACCAGTTAATATTTCGTATATTTAGGGATTTTTTTAAAATGTATTTCGCAAATTTTCAAGTTTCTACCTTAAAATTTCACTCAAAAATTTTCAGTTTATGTGTTTTTTTCAATGCGCATGAAACACCTTGTGCACGTTAGACCGGGGGGGTCGGTTTATAATAAATATGGATCAAGTTATTATTATTTTTCTATGTGTATTAAATATAGGTATTCACTCGCAAAATTTTAATTTTGTATCTTTCACCAGAGCCCTAAAAAAATTACTCAAAATTTTGGACATTTTTGCTTATCACCTCCCTCCCCTTACACCTCCCAACTTAAAATTTTTACCATAATTAAACATTATGTAGTTTTACAGTCTGACAAATTTTTGATTTGATATCTGTACTATATTTTGAGATATAAGGATTTGTAATTTTGAAAAGTGCGCAATTTTTGAAATGCTCCTCATGTCCCCCCACTACTATTATTTCAACATGTTATATTTTTTTTGTATTTGCCTAGTACAGTTTAATATACATTTTAAGTTTCAATTACATAGCTTAAGAGATAGTTGAGATATTAATTTTTAAGTGTTTTTCTTTGCACCCCCCTGACCCTCACCCTTACAATAATTAACCATTCTCTAAGCTGATTCCGATGAAACTATATACCACCTTGACGGTCTCTAAAAATGATTTTTTTCGATAAGTAATTTCGAAGATATAATCATTTGAAAAAAAATTCGGCCGACAATTGGTTCTTAGCCCACCCTTTTCGCACCCCAATGGATAAAAAGATTAAATTATTTTTAAAAGTTGTCCCACAAACCCCACTCTATGTATGTTGAGTTTTAGCTTCGTAGCTGTTACCATGGTTGAGATATTTGAATTCGTATTTTTCGGTTAAAGCGCTCCCCCCGCCTCCCCCTGAACCCGTACACCCCGCAAATTGAGTATCCGCCTGAGATCCGCAACTATCTACAATCCTCCTAAAAATGAACTTTCTATCTTGAAGGGTTTGGGAGTTAATGTGCGCTGAGCGTACACGTCGGCGTACGCCGTACGGCGGACGGCGTACAGACAGACGGATTTTTTTTTTTGCATTTTTAGGCTAATTTAGTCATGAAACGCGAAAAAAAAAAATTTCAGGGTAGCAAACTTTTTTTTTTCTTGTGTTGATCACAATACTTTATTATTATAATAATAAAGTAAAATTAGTGGAAGTTTACTCCTATAGTTCAAACAAAGATATTAAGAGACTATTATTTGACCCCAGATGAGCTTAAATTGGTGAGCCTTCAAACTGAGTTCCAAGACTAGCGGCTATATTAAGTCTTCCTGCAAAAGAAAGCCAAAGCTGATGAAAAGATCCAGTTTGAATTCCTTTCGCAGTTTATGTTCACTTGAGGTATCTTGTTGTTTTTTAATATCTTTGTTTCAAGTAAACCAGAGGCAAACTCTATGATGATTTTCGCTAAAATCATATTCATCTCCTTAGTTTCAAGTCCTAATCATGGGCATGCGGATCGCGGCTAATGAGCGGGGACCTTGAGCTTTGAGATTTATCGCAAAAGTTTCAAACACTCAAAGCGACACAGTATTGACCTAAAATGGATCGAAGATTTAAAGTTCGTAGACCAAGGAAAAGCTCAACTGTGCTCTTAGACCAAAGTCTTAAAAGATCAAGTACAAGTTAAGCTTAATGACTGTTTAAGTATAGTACAAAATGTACAAGTGCACAAAATGTTATTTGTTGTTTCCTTAATACCATAAAAAATGGTAAGAACAGATATAAAAACAGACTTTAAGACAAATAACTCACTCATTAAGCTTAGCATCGACTCGATCCGATATTTAATTTAATAATTTTTTTTTCTGTAAACTGCAAACGTATCGATACCATCAACTCTAATTGCATCTATTATAAAGGCGGAGAGCATCTTATGGAATAGCTACAATTTGAGTTGATGGTATTGATACGTTTGCAGTTTACTGAAATATTTAAATTTGAATTTTGTTCCAATTACAGTACTTTGGATATTAAATCGCTGTTTTTCAGTATCGCTTTTGCTCACCATCCACTATATCCAATATTCTTACCCGTTACAAAAAACATAACAGAATTATGATAATTTGACCTTACTTTGGTGTTAAAAATGATGTGTGCAAAGTTGAACTATCTAGCTTAACGCGTTCTCAAGCTATTGAAGACATCCAGTTTTGAGATTTAAGGTTTTTTAGTTGAAGGAAAGGATAATTACGGTAACGTACTCGTAAAGTGTGACCTCTCCATAAACTTGAATTGAATGCATTTATAATTTGCCGTTGGCAAGAAAACCATCTTCCTGTACTTTCTCTAACTATTCTCAAAATTCAACCTCAATTTTACGTACACGTGGAAAATATTAGAAGACGTAAAGTTTTAAATAGTATGCGTTATTGTTAAACCCATTCGTATCTGAAATCACCTATCTGATTGACGTAATCATCCAGCTAGGATATAGCCTAGTGGGTAGCGTGTTGATCATTGCGAAGGTCGTGAGTTCAAATCCTGGTCCAGCACCCTACATGCTTGGGCTACCTAAATCTACGAAAATAAAAATTCGTAGATAGAGTCTTGTGCGAAGGGTTAAAAAACTCTTGCACGAGGAGAAATGACAATACTAAGAAACTTAGGGGTCGGAAGGCAAGGTCCGATTTGGGCTGTAGTGACATTATACAGAATTATCCATTTAAGCGAATGTAAGCATGTAATAGTTTTTTTTTTTTTTAAGATCCCTTAAGTTTTTAATTCCCATACAATTTGCAGCGGATCACCTTTCGAAGTATCAGTTTATTATCATATGATACTCTAGATGAAATGAGAATGACTTTAATATACTGCAAACTATGTCATCACAAATTCTTTCGAATAGTGAATAGAGACTTTTGCATGGGAGGTGGTAGAAGTAGAAGGGGAGGTTTATATTTGTCGCATATGACATCGAACATGGCATGCAAAATGTTTTTGGTTGAATTTAAAGTTTTTAGTTTTCATTATTTTTAAAGAAATTAGACATAGTTTTCCTGAAATAGGGGCATTTGTATGGGAGGTGGCAGAGGAAGTGGAACGTTTTAGATGATTTTGAAACTGCTTATCATCACTCTTATCACCATGCTTTGATTCAATTTCAAAGTCGATAGCTCTTATATATTCGAACGAGAATACAGATATTTATATGGGAAAGGGTAGAAGGAGTAAAGCTGAGCTGATAATTTCTTCTAGCATTTATTGCAATTATTAAAAAACAAATTCTTGCAAAATTTGAAGTTTATAATTTTTCTAGTTTTAATGGAAATCGATATAATTCATATAACAAAAATTATGCATTTGTATGGGAGGGGGTAGAAGGAGTGTACGGATAAAACAATTTTTTCCCGTTATTGATATTTTTATTTGTATACTTGCACAAAATATCAAGTTGATAGCTTCAACAGTTTCGAAGAAAAATAATTTAATTTAAATTTCAAAATTTCTTGAAATCTGTATGGGAGGGGGTAGAAGGAGTGAGGTAAAGTTGATAATTCTTTTA
Organism: Chorisops tibialis; assembly: GCA_963669355.1. Lineage (NCBI taxonomy): Eukaryota > Metazoa > Arthropoda > Insecta > Diptera > Stratiomyidae > Chorisops > Chorisops tibialis. Next base: position 159,062,086 of record OY770263.1, on the reverse strand, counting down.
AAAACTAATTGCAATTATAGTAGAATTAATTTTGGCAAAATTTTGTTTTTTCAGCTTTACTAGTTTCAATGAAAATCGAAAATATGTATTTTTCAAAATTTTCCATTTGTATGGGAGGGGGTAGAAGAAGTGAGGGGATGGGATCAATATTCCGTAGAGTTAATAACATCCACATTTTAATACTTTGACCTACTTTGACCTAAATTTCAAGTCGATAGCTTAAATAGTTTCAAAGAAAAATCAATTTCTTTATATTCCGAAATTTCATGAAATTCGTTTGGGAGGGGGTAGAAGAAGTGGGGGATGTAGCCCATTCGCGAACTTAAAGTTACTTTTTTACTAAAAATTACACACATAAATTTGTGGCACTATAGCTCAAAGCTTTCGAGAGTTATGCTGTAGACAGACGCACAGACGGACAGACGGACAGACAGACAGACAGACAGACAGACAGACAAGCAGACGGACAGACGGTCACTCGGAATCGAGGTTTTTGAGCGACAACAAATCTTTCTGTACCCTTGGCGGCTCTGTGCAAGCGTTATTTCATAGCGTTACAAACGGTAAGGCAAACACAATATACTCTCAGATTTCATCTAGAGTATAAAGATAACACCAGAAGAGACATGAGGCCGCGCTGCTCAGGATCACGCGCCTTGCAGATGATAAACAATGGAAGCGGATGATCTTAAATGTGAGTGTTTATTTGTCACACTTGTATGTATAAATATGTAAAGAGTATGTATAGTAATTACGGGCCTGACGAACCATCCAAACAACAAAGCGCCGGGCACTGATCAAAAATATGTAAAATTTATAGAAAAGATGACAAACTCTGCTGTGAAAACTACCGAGGAATATCTTTGTTTTGTACGTCTTCTAAGATTTTGGCGAAAATTATGGAAAAGAGAATTAAACTCTATGCTGACAAAGTAGTTGGTGAATACCAAGGCGGATTTAGAGCCGGACAATCAACCGCGGACCAGATATTCTCTGTTGAATATGTGCTAGAAAAGTGCAGGGTATATAATATTGATGTGTATTAGATATTTGTTGACTTCATACAAGCATACGACAGTATCGACAGGCGCATAATATATAAAATCATGTTTGGGTTTGGAGTCCGACCGAAATTGGTTTGGCCTACAAGAATGACAATGACCGAGTCTTTATCACAACTCAGAGTAGTATATGATGTGGAAGTCAGATTTAAGAACAAACTACGGCCTTAAGCAAGGGGATGACCTCGCACCAATGCTTTTTAACTTGACACTCGAATATGTTGATCAAAACTTCCTTTTGACACCAAGGGAACAGTATGCTTCAAATCCACACAACTCGTAGCATATGCCGACGATATAGATATCCTTGCAAGATCTGGAGAGTGCTAAGGTGTTATTTGTAAACCTTGACTCGGTACCTAGAGAAGTAGGATTACGTATTAACGAAAACAAAACAAATGTTTTGACACAAACTAGAAAAAGGACGAAAATCAGATAAAATATTATAGTGGGAGACTATAACCTAGAAAACGTAGACAACTTTGTATATCTAGGGGCAAACCTATGAGCCCATCGAAATTAAAAGAAGGATTATGATAACAAATAAGACGTATTATTCGGTACTTCCAGTAATCAAAAACAAGAAATCTGAACTAAAAATATATAAAACCTATACTATGCTATGGCAGCGAAACGTGGACATTAACTCATGCATCTGAAAAATTAATTAATGCCATTAAGAGAAACGTCCTCAGAAGAATCCTCGGACCTGTGAGGGAAGACTTGATCTGTAGAACACGATACAATAGAGAATTAAATGTCATCTCCTACAACCCAGAAGTGACAACCCTTATAATACTTAAGAAACTACATGTAGAGCGGATGGATGTCGGAAGAATTGCAAAACGCGCACTTAAAGGAAAATGCAATGGACAAAGACCGGTCAAAGATCCACGTAAGTGCTGGGAGGATTCGATTGACGCAGACAGCAAATCACTGTTAAGATTTTACAACTTGAGGACGCGGTCACTGAACCGAAATGGATGGAGGCAAAGTATTCAAAAAGCCAAAGCTCTATTTGCAGCGCTATCGTAAATAAGTAAGTAAGTATGTATACACACAATTTGATAAAGGTCTCAGCAGAGACCGAAACGTCACGAATAATAAAGCGTAACAGTGTAGAATCCGGAAATCTTTTCTTTCAAAATTAAGTATGTACAGTATTTAACTAAAAATTTTCGAGTTCATTTGTAACGGTTCTTTAACTCCAAAATCTAAAAAAACTGAAAACTTAATGCGTGAGTCACATAAGCATAAGCGAGAAAACGAATTATGTAGCAGCGATGAGTTTATACAATTTCTTTGCAATACACCATTCAGGTCAACTACTACAGAAATTGACAATTTTCAAGAATTTGTACAATTACGTACATAAGTGTGAGTTGCTCAACCAAATATATATATATGTACATGCAAGGATATATCCATGTTCCTTATGTACTTCGGTGCAGCGAAGGCCTTTTACACCTTTTTGTAGCCTAGCCTGAAGAACTCTCTTAACGCTACTTAGCTTCACAGAAATCATCGAATTTTTCGTATAAAAAATTACTCGACGCAACGAAAAAGTAATCAAATTTTTTACAAAATGTGATCTACAGGACTTGCCAGCCAACATACAGCTGGTACTCATCATTGAGACTGCTCTATTCTATCGACTTCCACGACACCTATTAAAATTTCTTAACCATGTACTAGGATGATGATCTCCTGTAAGTGCACAACATAAGTTGAAGCTCAGAAGGCCAAATATTTTAAATCCAGAAACGGCTCATTGATTCAGATCTGACCAAAGTGCTGAATTTCACAGAGAAATGTAACCGAGAAAAATTTATGATTCAAGTACTTCTCGTAAGATGCTTTAAAAAGTTAACTTCTTCCTTCAGGATATGAAACAATTATTCACGGGCTGTGGATATCAATTCAGTCCAATCCCAAACTGGCTAAGAATTTGTGGTCATAACAGATTGATTCCCCGGAAAAGATTCCGGTCTCTTCTTTTTTTTAGATCAATCAGTATTTGAACGCAAGTTCCCTGATATATAGACCAACAAATCACCCAAGCCAAGTAGCGATGAATTTCCCGGAATTTTTTTAAATGTTCTAATTTAACCACATTCTATCAGATTACATGTCCACAAAAAGTGTCATCTCGCAACTGTCCACCTCCTGATATCATTCAATGTAATGTCCAAAACTACCGCATCATCGCACAACTTATCAACTTTAACTTTCATTTCCTTCCCATTACACCTTTAAGGATGAAAAACCGTCCAAAGAGAAAAAAATTTCCACATAATTTAATTTACCCTTAAGGAAAATGGAAGTAGGAAAGAAAGAAAAAAAGTTAGTCACCTTTAAATGAGTTCAATCACGCGAAACCATTATCTAGTGTCTTCTACGTTTCCACGTAAAATTTCAAGTCAGAATATTATTCCAGTCGGGATACCTACTATCACTCGTGCCCAAGGAGGGTGTATTTTTATCCATTCCAATGGTAGATAGATAGAGTGGCAATGCCTGTCTAGAGTGTCTAAACTACTCCTGAGTGAGTTATGTCCTTAGCGTAGTCGAGCTCAAGTCGACAAAACTTACTATTGGAGTTTTAACAAGAAATATTTTCACTCCATAGCCTTTAATGGATAGAATATTTTCTTTTCGGTGAAAGGACACCACCAGAACTTTATATATAAATTGGAATTAATTAGAGCATTGATGAGTTAATATAAACTAAAAAAAATAAAGAGGGCGGCGGGGGCGTTAACGAATCTATAGAGCTAGTTTTATACTTATGGTAAGGTTGTAGTCAAGAATTTATCGTATTAGAAAGGATCATTTCGAAATTAAGTATTTTTTCCTGGAAACCGAGCACGTGTACAGTGAATCTTTAAATAAATGATGAAATGTTTTGATTAATATAATGGGATTCTTTCATGACAAGGCTTATCGCAAGGATCAACGACATAGAAATAGAAATAAGTATTAATTAATTAAAGAAAAACTCGGCGTTTTTTTCGTCTGTAAGTCTGGTTATTTGCATGAATCAATGGTGAAACTTGGGTCCATTTAAACAAAGCGGCTTGGTTAAGATAATTTTTAAAATTACGGAAAGTTTAAGATAGATATTAGAAACTGCAATATAATGACCTAAGTACCTGCACCTGAACTTCTTCTTCCTCCTTCCGAAAAAAATACTTAACAAATTGAATTTATTTCATTCCAAGCTCCATCATTACATAGTCGGGTACTTACCGAATCGATCATTATCATTTCTCAAAATAAAAAGGATATGTTTTTGTTTCCATACCCATAATGTTGCTCATATATTTCGCATATATGTATCCCAAATGCGTTTAGACTATCAAAGAGCAAAATTCCCAGGCCAGAAACGGAAAGAAAAGAAACCATTGCCGATTCGACACATTAAATCCAATATATTCGTCCTTGAGATTGGGGTTAAGGAAGCCCATTCACTTTGTGAGTGAAGATAGATACCTTCTAGTATACATAGGTACCTACTAAGAAAATAAATCTAGCAAAACCTTAAAGGATGTCGGTGAAACATTTTTGCTCCTTCCTTGTTTTTTTCTTCTATTTTTGGGATTGTGAGTAAACTCCTATAGAACATAAGACAGAATACTTCTATCTAAAGATTGGATAGCCAGAAAAAGGACGAATTCACATTATGCTGAAACTGAGCAGAGCACAAACATTAGAGGTAGCTCTTCTCCGTGTGGAGAGGAGACGCAAAGAAAAAAAAGGCAAATGGTCCATTAGTCAAGACGTCATTGAGTTAAACCATCTGTTGGCATAAAATTTCATCACTTTGTTCATCCCCGTCCTTCCCGACTGCTCCTTCTCTTCCATCTCGTTAAGATGTAAGAAGGAAAACAATGAACGGCAAGGACATTGAATAGGCGATGAGAAAATGAGTATAGCGTCAAACAAAAGAACACAATGGTCGAGTGGAAGATGACAAATATTTTTTTTTTTTTTGTATTTTAAGCATTATAATGAACCTGGACATGGGTTAGAAATACGGTTCAACGAAGAAAAAGCAGTATTCGAATGATTAGGACGAGGTAGATGAGAAGTAGCGTAGGGATGATGAAGAATGATTTCTGTGCAGATGGTAGCTGAAAACACATTGCTAAATGGCTTCAAATTTTGAAACAAAGTTTCAGAAACTAAATCAAAATTAAATCAGACAAATTTCAAATTCAATTCATTAAGAAACCACAAACCTTTCTACAAGGAAACGACAATTTCTTGAAAAGTTCGTCTAACGGAATTTAATTTAGAAATGAACTGTTTGACATACTCGTATATGTTATATAAGTATTTGGACTTAAACGTTGCGATAAAGCAAATCATTCTGATGAAAACAGACTTCTCAAAGCAAAAATTTAATAAAAGACGAAAGATTTGAATCGTAAACTTTATCCGTTTATTGCTCGTTTAGAATTTTTTTATTATAAATAATAATACGAAAACAAAACATAACAGGGCTACGATTGCGCGTAAAGCGCAATCTTACGATACTCTAGATGAAATAGAATTTTTTGTGATCCCAAGAAATTTTGTATGGGGAGTGTTAGAAGGGATGATAGCATTGTACTAATTTTTCGACATAATGCTAAAGTAGCTATGAAAATGTTTTATACAAAATGCTTACTCCAAAAACTGAATGGGAGCTGAGAAAATTAGTGAGTTTGATTTAGTGAAAATGTGCAGTTTGTATGGGAGGTGGTAGAAAGAGTGGGGGGATTTTGATGATTTTTTCAGAAATAACTAGGAATTTTATAAAATTGGCATCCCTTAAATTTCAGACTAGTGCCATTCATAATTTTCAAGAAAATAGATTTTTTGTGAAGTTGTGAAACTGTGTCATATTGTATGGGAGAGGATAGAAGTAGTGAAGCAAATCAAATATTTTTTTTTTCATCTTAGTAATAATATTAATTAAATATTTATTACAAAATATGAGCTCAACAAATGTTATATGTTCTGAGAAAATCGGCTTAGAGCATTTCAGGAAAAAGTGTAGTTTGTATGGGAGGGGGTGGAAGGAAAGGAAGGAAGCAAATAATTTTTGTACTGTAGATTTAAATTATTAAAAAAGTAATATATACCAAAATTGAGACCAATAGCTTTTATACTTTTTGAGTAAATCCATTTATTGTCAAATTGCAAAATTGTGTCATTTTGTATGGGAGGGGGTAGAAGGGATGAAGTTAATCATCTCATTTTTTTTGACCTTACTAACAATTTTAAATAAGTATTTGGTGTACAATTTCAGCCCGCTGAATTTTATAAGCACTGAGGAAATTGGCTTAGAGTAATTCATGATAAGTACAGTTTGTATGGGAGGTGGTAGAAGGAAGGGGAGGACACGCACAATTTTTATATGATAGATTGACATTATCATAAAAGTAATATATTCTGAATTTCAGGCCAATAACTTTTATACTTTTTGAGCAAATCCGTTTATTGTCAAATTGCGCAATTGTGTCATTTTGTATGGAAGGGGGTAGAAGAGGTGGAGCGATTTGGCCCGTTCACGAACTTGACCTTACTTTTTTGTCAAAAACGACGTGTACAAAATTTGAACTTTGTAGCTCAACGCGTTCTCAAGCTAGAGAGCGCACGGACGGACGGACAGACGGACGGACAGACGGACGGACGGACGGACGGACGGACGGACGGACATCCGGTTTTGAAATTTTTGAGTGATAATATTAACTTCTGTATTCATCATTTTTTTCTCCGAGCCTTATTTCTTGGCGTTACAAACCTTAGAGCGAACTTATAATACTCTCAGATTCCATCTAGAGTATAAAAATGATAATAAGTTCTTAAGTTCAGTTAAATAATTGGGTGGACTCACGTTAGGTTTTCACCTCGGAGCCTGACCTCTATCGGTCTGAATTTTTTGTATGTGTCCCTGATACTTTTATGACATTTTGGAATTTGTATATGATTATATGTTAATTATATGTTTGGTATTAAGGCCTAGTATGCTGTTCAAGTAAAATGAACCTTTTCTTAGTTGGCGGAAAGCTACGTGAACAATTTCGTTTCCATTTTCACTGTGCGGTACACTGTTTCTCGTGAAAATATGAGGTGCAAGGAGGATATATAATAAGGAGGGACTACGAGGATGCTTTGCCGTGCAAGAAAATAGGAAAGAAAGTGTTTCCCTCTCTTACTGGCGAAATGATCCAAATTTTTCGAAACAATCGTTTCGCTATCTGGGTCCGGCACACTTAAGCCCATTGCAGCTAACTCTGTCCCGCGTTAAATTATCCGAAACAATTGTCAAATTTTCGAAAGAATTATTTCGTTCTCCTTGTTTGGCATACTTAAGCCCAATGTAACTATCTCTGTCCAGCGTTTAATTGTCCGTTGCTACAGTGTTTAGCTTAGACATGAACCAAAAACTAATAAAAATTGAAAAAATAAAGATTTCTGAAATAAGACAGGATTTCATTGTACTGAAAATTACTTTATTGCTGACTGAATATTAGCAACCAAGAGAGAATAAAAATTATGGTATTTTCTTGTAAAAGTTTGAAACCATGTTAACCTTGGACACAATTTTCGAAAATATCCGAAGCAAGAAGTATTCTCACATGAGACCGCCTATCAGACACTCCATTTTATATATCATCCTTGGTGAGGTGTATTTTTCGTAGACATGACATACTGCAAATGTGGCAGTAATATCAAAAGCGAAGTGAAAAAGTGACTTAAGCGTCATTTGAGTGTATACTCTAGATGAAATCTAAGAGTTTATTGTGTTCGCCTTACCGTGTCGCCAAGGGTACAGAAATATTTGGTACAGCTCAAAAACCTCGATTTCGAGTGACCGTTTATCCATCTGCATACAACATAACTCTCGACCCAAACGTTTCGAACTACTTCGCTGCAATACCCCATCAGCTGTGACTCACAGCTAAATTTTTTGGGTGTTCGTCTCTTAAAAATTTACTTACTTTACTCTCGAAGTCATACACACTGAAAATATTATTTCTCGCAATTATCAAACCTGTTTAGAATCATCATCATCAATGGCGCGAAGTTTTGTTGAAAGTATAATAATAAAAATATCGTTGATGACGTAAAATTTTGTATTGATCCGTTTACTCCTTCTTGCATTATATTGATTTCCATTAAAACTAGAAAAGTACAAACTTAAAATTTTGCCAGAATCCGTCCCTTAAAAATTGCAGTAAATGCTAAAAAAATTATTAGCTTCGCTCTTACACAAATCAATATTATAAATTCAAGAACAGTTTTTCTCCTTCGAACATATCGACTTTGCAATTAAAACAGTTTCAAAATCATATAAAACCCTCCACTTTCTCTACCACCTCCCATACAAATGCCCCAATTTTAGGAAAACTATGTCCAATTTCTTTGAAAATAATAAAAACTACAAATTTTAAATTCAGTACGAAACACTTTGCATGCCACGTTCGGGTTCATATACAAAAATTACAAAAATGCCCCTTTGCTTCTATCACCTCCCATACAAAACTCACTATTCACTATTCGAAAGAATTTGAGATGTCATAATTTCCGGTACATTAAGCTCGTTCCCATTTCAAATGGGTCAAATCGAACTACCCATTCTAACCCCTCCCATACAAAATGACAAACTTTTAAAAATATACATATAAACATAACAGGACTACGATTGGGCGTAAGGCCTACAATCTAGAGTCTTGATGAAGGAGAAATTTTTTTATTTTAAGGAAATTTGTGGGGGAACTGGTAGAGGGAGTGACAACATTGAACTAATTTTTTCACATCACGAAAACGTTGCTATCAAAATGTTTTATACAAAATTTAGGATTCAAAAATTTAATAGGTACTGAGAAACTTAGTGTATTGGATTTAGTGAAATTGTGCAGTTTGTATGGGAGGTGGTAGAAGGAGGGTGGAGCTATTAATAACTTTCTTATAAATAACTGTAATCATCATTTATTTGGCATAGCAGATCAGTAGCACTCATACTTTTCAGGCAAATCGACTTTTCGTAAAGTTGTTGTGTCAAATTGTATGGGAGGGGGTAGAAGGAGTGAAGCTAATCGCCTAATTTTTTTTGGTGTTAAGAATATTTCTAAATAAATGTTTAGTGCACAATTTCAGCTGTATCAATTTTGCACGTACTGAGTAAATTTGCTTCGAGTATTTCATGAAAAAGTGCAGTTTACATGGGAGGTGGTAGAAGGAAGAGGAAAAGTTAAACAATTTTTATACAGTAGATTAAAATTATTATAAAAGTAATATATTCCAAATTTCAGATCAATAGCATCTAAACTTTTCGAGAAAAGCCGTTTATTGTCGAATTGCGAAATTGTGTCATTTTGTATGGGAGGGGGTAGAAGGGGTGACGCTAATGGTCTAAATTTTTTTTGATCTTACTAATAACTCCAAATAAATATTTAGTGCTAAATTTCAGCTCGATAAATTTTATACGCACTAAGTGAATTGGCTTAGAGAATTTCATGAAAAAGTGCAGTTTGTATGGGAGGTTGTGGAAGGAGAAATAGGACATGTATAATTTTTACACGATAGACTTAAATCATCATAAAAGTAATATAATTAAAATTTCAGACTAATGGCTTTTATAGTTTTCGAGCAAATCCGTTTATTGTCAAATTGCCTAATAGTGTCATTTTGTATGGGGGGGGTAGAAGAGGTGGAGCGATTTGTTCCGTACACGAACTTGTCCTTACTTTTTTGTCAAAAACGACGTGTACAAAATTTGACCTTTCTAGATCAACGCGTTCACACGCTAGAGAGGACACGGACGGACGGAAGGACAGACAGACAGACAGAAGGACGGACGGACGGACATCCGGCTTTGCGATTTTTGAGTGATTATATGAACTTCTGTATCATTAATTTTTTTCTCCGAGCCTTATTTCTGGGCGTTACAAACTTTGTGGCAAACTTATAATACTCTCAGATTTCATCTAGAGTATAAAAACGTAACAGAACTATGATTGGGCGTAAAGCCCAATCATATGATACTCTAGATGAAATGGGAATGACTTTAATATACTAGAAAATATGTCATCTCAAATTTTTCGCATATGACATCGATCATGGCATGCAAAATGTTTTCTGCTGAATTTAAAGTTTTTAGTTTTCATTATTTTTAAAGAAATTGGACATAGTTTCCCTGAAATTGAGAGGTGGAAGAGGAAGTGGAACGGTTTAGGTGATTTTGAAACTGCTTATCATCACCCTTATCACCATGCTTTGATACAATTTCAAAGTCGATAGCTCTCATATATTCGAAGGAGAAATGCTTTTCTTGAATTTATAATACAGAAATTTATATGAGAGGGGTAGAAGGAGTAAAGCTGAGCTGATAATTTTTTCTAGCATTTATTGCAACTATTAAAAAACAAATTCTGGCAAAATTTTAAGTTTGTTACTTTTCTAGTTTTAATGGAAATTGATATAATGCATTTATCAAAAATTATGCATTTCTATGGGAGGGGGTAGAAGGAGTGCAAGAATCAAAAAAGTATTTTTTCCCGTTATTGATATTTCTATTTTTTTACCTTATACAAAATATAAAGTTGATAGCTTCAACAGTTTCGAAGAAAAATTATTTAATTTAAATTTCAAAATTTCGTGAAATTTGTATGGGAGGGGGTAGAAGGAGTGAGGTGAAGTTGATAATTCTTTTTAAAACTAATTGCAATTATAGTAGTATAATCAATTTTGGCAAAATTTTATCTTTTCAACTTTACTAGTTTCAATGAAAATCGAAAATTTGTATTTTTCAAAATTTTCCATTTGTATGGGAGGGGGTAGAAAGAGTGAGGGGATCGGATCAATATTCCGTAATATTAATGACATCTATATTAAAATACTTTAACATAAATTTCAAGTCAATAGCTTACATAGTTTCGAAGAAAAATCAATTTCTTTATATTTCGAAATTTCATGAAATTTGTATGGGAGGGGGTAGAAGGAGTGGGGGGATGCAGCCCATTCACGAACTTAAAGTTACTTTTTGCTAAAAATTACACACAAAAATGTTTAGCACTATAGCTCAAAGCTTTCGAGAGTTATGCTATGCTGTAGACAGACGCACAGACGGACAGACAGACAGACGGTCACTCGGAATCGAGGTTTTTGAGCGACAGCAAATATTTCTGTACTCTTGGCGGCTCTGTGCGAGCGTTATTTCTTCTTACAAACGGTAAGGCAAACACAATATACTCTCAGATTTCGTCTAGAGTATAAATACATATGATAATTTGGAATTTAGAATACATACAAATATCACGTACTTTATAAAAATTATTCGATTCCCCGCACTCTTGCCCCGACCTCACATACAAACTGGATTTTTTTCATGGAATTCTGTTTTTTTTTTACGGAATGACCTGTGTTATAGGCAATTTCGGCCTTTATGTGCAATGCACAAACACAGTCATGGAGGGAAGAAATTGGATTGGGAGGGTAGGGGAAGGGGAGGGAGAACGACCGTAACGAGTGGAGAAGCTGGTATATTTTCTTAGTTGTACTGGTTGCTACTGACAAATTAGAAAAGAACTATATTTTAACCTTCACTCCTTATAACCCCTCCCCTTTCCCCCATATAATGTGACACAATTGCAGAACTTTGCAACAAATCGATTTTCTTGAAAAATATGAATATTACTAGTCTGAAATTTGAGAGATGTCTATTCCATAATGTTCGTAGCTATTTCCGAAAAAACCCTGCTCTTTCTACCACCTCCCATACAAATTGCACAACATCTAGTACACTAATTTTCTGTTGCCTTTTATTGCCTCTAAATGTTTGAAAAGCTTGTTTCTTGGTCTGAATTGAGACATTCTTTATTGAACCAAGAATCCTTCGACGGTCTGAATCTATTTTGACTGGAAGGTATGTAGAGCTTCATACCCTTCAGGATAATCTCGGTGACACTTCTACAGTGAGTGAGACGTCTTTAATCTTATGGCAGCTAGGCCTAGCAAGCCATTCGTTGAATTACTTGTTGAGGGTTGATGGTAAGCTCTTTATATAGTCCTCAGCTGTCTAACAGTTGTGTTTGATAAAATCAACCAGTTAGCATGATGACATGTTCCTCTACATAAGAAAATGTGGGTTAGCAGTTTCGGCTTCAAATGGAAAGGTAAGGATCCACAGAAGAGGCAATATTGTGCCGCCTTGTGACGGTCCTTTGTAAACAGATCTTTCTCTTGTCTCCTCATCTATCCGCGCTACGATATTTTGTAAGCAAAGAAGCTTGCCTATCCATGCAGTCAAGAGAAGTTCCACACTATGGCTGCGAAGGGCATCAAGTATGATACCAATTTTGACGTGGGTAAATGAACCATCTACGTCTAGAAAGGCACCAATATAACATTGCTAAACAAAATAAATAACCAAGGTATCCACCCTGGGGAACGTCTGAAAAGGCATTAAAGTATTGGACAGCACAAAGTTGAAGGAGAGACTTTTATTAAAGATAGGATTTAATCCACATTGTCAAGTTGGAAAAAGAGCACATTTAGTGAAAGCTTGTTTTTTACTGAAATCAGTAATCATTGAATCAACTTGATTCCCTGCCTCGATAGATCGCGAACAGTAATTGGTGAATTGAACCAAATTAGTAACAGTAGACTTCCGCCGTATAACACCATACTGGCTATCCGATAGGATAGATCGGCATAGAAAATTAAGTGATTCTCATAATTTTTTTGAAAAGGTTTGGGAATAGGAGCTATTTTAGCAATTGGTTTTAGCTCCTCCCACCCCTTTCTTTCCTTTTTTGAAAACTGCTACAATAAAAGACTTATCTCCTACAGTTGGAAATATGCATAATTTTAACGAGTAGTTAAATAAATAAATCAAATGCATCACCGTAGCAGGGACACCGTTAGGATAATCAGTGTTGCTAATCATCTTCCATTTGTCTAAGACATGATAAACTTGCGATCGAATTGTTCGTATTTATTTTTAAAATCATTTTATAATTCACTACTGAATCGTTTGAAGTAATTCATTAACGAATTCCAAAGTTTCCCGCATCATGATTCGTTAATTATAAGCGTATAGCTATTAAAATATTTTTTTTGATTAATAGTACGTATGAATGAGATCCCCCTGTGGGATGGGGCAGAAGAATTCACCCTCAGCTAGTCCCGTTTGCTCTAAAAATGGCAAATAGACACTCACTGGAACATGAGCTTATCACCAGTGATCTTAAAACCTAACTGATACGAGAAACGGATACAGCGCTTTGGACATGAACGGATTCTATGGAAACGACTTTTTGCATTCGAAAACGGACTATAATTGGCTTCTGGAACGTTCGATCATTCAATGACGGGAGAAGAGCTGGGGTCACTCGGTCTTTGCATCGCCAGTCAGTGATCAACCATGAAATGGAGTACTATAATATCTAAATCTTGGGCTTAAGCGAAGTCAGGTGGACAGCATCAGGGGAAAAACGAAACCCAAGCAAAAACACCATTCTGAGAGTGAAGCTAGAAGTGGTGTGGCGCTCGTCTTTACACTGAGAGCGAGAAACAGTCTCATCACCTGGGAACCAATCTCGGATAGGATTATCGGCATCAGGCTTACAGTCAGAGTCAGAAACGTCACAACTCTGCAATGCTACGCACCAACTAATACCGCAACACCTGGTAACAAAAAGGAGTTTTATAACCAGCTGAGTGACACCCTCGATCGTGTCCCAAGAAGCGATATTATTATCATCTAAGGAGATAGGAACGCCCAGGTTGGCTCTGACACCACTAAACTAGAGCACATAATGGGGAAGCATGGTGACCCTTGGGTCGACGCGTCACGACCTTGGATTAAGAGACCTGAAAACGGCGAAATGTTTGTGGAGTTTGGTAGTACTCGGCAAGTGGTCACTGGAGGGACACTTTTACCACACAAGAGTCAAAATAAAACATCTTGGGTTTCCCCTGATGGTTCTACTCAGAGTCAGATCGACCATTTGGCTATACGACGCTGATGGAGAAAAAGTCTCCTCAATGTGCGAGCGAAACGTGGAGCTGATGTGGGGAGCGATCACCACTTGATGGTTGTCTGCTTAAGATTATGCACAACAGCTATCCGATGACCACAAATTCTTCAAATGAACTGCAAGCTTAATGGGGACAGACTTAGAAACTCCAACAAAAAGCGTGAATACACCACAATTCTACGCAAAAAAATATCCACATAGTGCAGATATGAAAGCCGCACACTGGACGCCAATTGGGAGGCAACCAGAAACACTTTTCTAACTAGTGCTGAAGCTTAACAAATTTCGATGGGATTTCTGTAAATCGAAACGCATAATAAAGCTTGGGAAGATTGATACAATCTTAAGACGATAATCTTAGCAGTTAGGTATTGACTTTACTTTACTTTACTTTCTGCAAATCCTTCAAGATAATTCTAAGTAATTACATTTTTAGTGCAAACTCTTTTCTCTCATACGCATCGAAAAATATACTGAGCTGAGGCAAAACTATCGCGATGCTCATATACAGCTTAAAAAGGCTGTAAGACAGGAGACAGGAGAAAGGCCATTGAAGATGTGGCCAAAAAGGCGGAATCTGCGGCTTACCTTGGGGATATGGGATTACTATTTAAAATCATGAAACAATTGACGAACAAGATTTTCACCGCCAACCACCTGGTGAGAGATGTCAACGGAACTCTCCTTGATATTTCATTTTTTTTTCATTTTTTCATTTTTCATTTCATTTATTTGGTACATACTACAAGATTACAAATCTTTTAAAAGTACATAAAATGTGGTAGAAATATGAGCGAATACCAGTTGCAGCGATGGAAGGAATACTTCTCTAATATTTTAAATATCTTGTCAGAGGAATATATTCTAGAAACAGAACAACTACCAAACATCCAACTACAGCAATCCTCTATTAGGGACGATCCCCCAGATAAGGAAGAGATATTTATGCGATTTGGTCAATGACGGGAAGGAAAGCCCCAGGTATAGACGGACTACCAACCGATCTGCTCAAAGCGGATCCGAAAATAATAGCCGATATACTCCTCCCACTCTTTACCGAGGTGTAAAATGAAGGAAGATACCCGACTGAATAGAAGGAGGGCTTCATTGTGAAAATTGCGAAGAAGGGCAACCTTTGGGATTGTGGCAATTACTTACTACCGTATCGAAAATCATGGTTAAGGTAATTCTCAATAGGATTAGTGATGTCATCGAGAGCACTCTCGAAGTTTATCAGGCTGGATTCCGTAAAGGGTCGTCTTGTACCGACCACACAAATACCCTACGGATAATATTAGAGCAGTCAGCCGAAATGGGTTCGCCACTACATCACATGTTTGTGGACTTGGAGTAGGCTTTTGATAGCGTTAAGCGCGATTACATATGGAATGCTTTGCGTAGGAGAGGTATTCCAAATAAGGTCATAGCTATGATTAAAGAATCATACGAAGATGCGGGGAGTCACATCTTACATAGAGGAGAGCTGTCCGAGAGCTTTCCTGTGCGAAAGGGTGTCAGATAAGGCTGAATATTATCACCAGTCCTGTTTTGGGTGGCAATAAATAGCATTTTGAAAGCTGTACTGGAAGGTTAGGGAGATAAAGTTCTTCAATGGAGACTATTTAACATCTTTAGTCATCTGGATTATGCTGATGACGTGAGTTTGCTTGCACGTAACCGTTCGGACTTAGAGTCAAATGTTCGCTCGTTACATTCTAAATGTAAAAGAGGCGGGACTGAACACAAATGTGCGTAAAACCAAGTACATAGACATGGGTTCA
The DNA here is from genome assembly GCA_963669355.1 of Chorisops tibialis. Lineage (NCBI taxonomy): Eukaryota > Metazoa > Arthropoda > Insecta > Diptera > Stratiomyidae > Chorisops > Chorisops tibialis. Next base: position 159,046,210 of record OY770263.1, on the reverse strand, counting down.
ACCACAAGTACACCGATTGCTCTTAACGGACAAGATATGGAAGAGGTGCAAGGTTTTTGTTATCTCGGAAGCATTTTCAGCATGGACGGTGGAACCGAAAAGGATATTGAGGCTCGTCTAAATAAATCTCGTCAGGTCTTCGGTATCCTTTCCCCTTTCTGAAGGTTAAGACAAATCTCTCTTCGCAGATGCTGCGAGATTTTGCCACATGCGTCAAATCCGTATGGTTATATGGTTGTACTACGTGGAAAGTGACCATTCGACTTACGAAGAAACTACAGACTTTCGTAAACCAATGCCTCCGACTCATATTAGAAATATTCTGGCCAGAAGTGATCTCCAATGAAACATCGCCAAAAAGGCTCTGACTTATAATCCTCAAGAAATACGTCAGGTTAGTCGACCATGTAGCAGATGGAAGCGAGCAGTTAAGCAGTTGAAAATAATAAACAAGTCCTGCCAATAGGTTAAGGCCGATGCTCAGGATCGCGGAAGATAGTTGTTTCTGTACTATGCCCCCTCAGAGGGTCTTAACAGAAATTTGATTGATGTATGAGAATGCTAACATAGGCAGCGGATATAACAAACGTTAAAAGCTCTTTACCGAATATAATTCTTTTAAAATTACTCCAAGCAAAAAGGATACCTGACTCTATTTTAAAAAAGTCCAATTAGTAATTCTAAGAATTATTTAGCAAATTTCAATTAAAATATATTCGGTAAACTTTCTCCCTCCCATATTGAATATTTATCCTAAAAGTATCCCTAAGAGATCTTAGATATTTGTTTCATCATTAATGTAATTGGATTTGCCTTAAATGGAGCAAAGCTTATGGGGGCTTTCATCGGTTCAATGTTTCGGTAGTTATCTATAAATCGAATATCTAACTAAATAAAGCCTAACTAATTTACAATCTTGCTCGGTTATACCTCAGATTCCCTTCCTCAAATTGTGGGTAGCTTAACGAATTTCGATGGGATTTCTGTAAATCGAAGCGCATAATAAAGCTTGGGAAGATTGATACAATCTTAAGACGATAATCTTAGCAGTTAGGTATTGACTTTCGAGAATATTATGGCTTGCTTTTAGCTAAAAGTGTATGTGTATCGATGCCTACCGATGAACTCCCAAAAATATAACTTATGTCCCAGCGACGCGCTTTCTCTATTCACAAACTTAATCTATTTTAATCGAGAGTAATATATACTTTCTCCAAATCCTTCAAGATAATTTTAAGTAATTACATTTTTAGTGCAAACTCTTTTCTTCCGTACGTATCGAAAAATATACTGAACTAATCAAAGACCGAAAAATGAAAACATCCTAAGAAGATTATTATTGGGTCTTTATAGCAGTACGATGATGAAAATATTACGTCCTATCGAAACTTTATAATTGATTAAAAATACCGAAAAAAGTATTCACTGAAATTTATGTCGTTTCTCGTTTATAATGGAATTGACAGTTAAGCCCAGAAGGAGATATGATCCTGTCAATAATGAACAACTTTTTAGAGATGGCAACGACGACGAATGGAAAAGGTCGAAAGGAATATTCGGGAAAATTCAATTTTCTCTTAAATGTTCCGGTATTGAAATAAATTAATCACATTAAATATCGAAAAGCCCATTGCAAGAAAAATATAGTTTCTCCAGTGTACATCTATAGATAGTATTACAATTTCTGCAGCATCTTTTTCATACAAAATGGCTTCATATTAATATTAGTCTATAGATTGTACTCGTCTTTAGAACTCATCGATAAAAATAGCCTTACGCTGTTCTCCAGTACTTTTTTTTCGCTAACTTAGACGAAAACTATCCTTAAGGACCAGTCGGGACACAAAAGAAAAAAATAAGCTAACATTTTTTTCTTTACAGCAACATAGTCTTTTCGATTTATTATTTAAGTAGTTAGTTCAAAGGTTGTTCAGAAATAGAATCCGAAAAATGAAAATAAATAAACGTTAGATATATGTTTTTATGTATGTATATAAAATATATAAGTTGGAAAAGCTGATGAAAATGGTAGTATTAGTTTCTTCAGTCTTCATCTAACCCTCATCGATGAAATCTTCTCAGATTTTTTTTTTTTTCTAGGGTGGAAAGGTAAAGGTAGTCTTTATTAATATCGGTTTTAGAAAGTTAAGGTTGATGAAAAGGTAAATAAATGGATTTTGAATATAGCTATAGAAGCTCATTCCTGGTTCTGATAAAATCAGTGATTGATTTATGACGACATTTTTGACTTGAAGTTACTTTACTATTTTAATAATAAAGTTTTTCATCGACATAGAAATCAAATTTGCTGCCCTTAAATTTTGCTTTTTGGTATTTCAGGACTAAATTAGCCTAAAAATATAACAGGACTACGATTGGGCGTAAAGCCCAATCGTGCAATACTGTAGATAAATGAGAAATTTCTTTATTTTAAGGAATTTTGTAGGGGAAGTGGTAGAGGGGGTAACAACATTGAACTAATTTTTTCACATCACGATAAGGTTTCTATAAAAATGTTTTATACAAAATTTAGGATTCAAAAATTTAATAGGTACTGAAAAACGTAGTGTATTGTATTTAGTGAAATTGTGCAGTTTGTATGGTAGAAGGAGGGTGGAGTTATTAATAACTTTCTTAGAAATAACTGTAAACATCTTTTATTTGGCATAGCAGATCAGCAGCATTCATACTTTTCAGGTAAATTGACTTTTTGTAAAGTTGTTGAATTTTGTCAAATTGTACGGGAGGGGGTAGAAGGAGTGAAGCTAATTGCCTAATTGTTTTTGGTCTTACGAACAATTCTAAATAAATGTTTAGTGCACAATTTCAGCTTTATCAATTTTATACGTACTGAGTAAATTTGTTTCGAGTATTTAATAAAAAAGTGCAGTTTATATGGGAGGTGGTAGAAGGAAGGAAAAGACTTAAATAATTTGTATACAGCAGATTGGAATTATTATACAAGCAATATATTCCAAACAGAACAACTACCAAATTTCAGATCAATAGCCTCTATGCTTTTGGAAAAAACTCCGTTGATTGTGGAATTGCGAAATTGTGTCGTTTTGTATGGGAGCGAGTAGAAGGGGTAAAGTTAATCGCTTAATTTTTTTTAATCTAACTAATAATTGTAAATAAATATTTAGTGCACAATTCCAAATCGATAAATTGTATACGCACTGAGTAAATTGGTTTAGAGTATTTCATGAAAAAGTGCAGATTGTATGGGAGGTGGTGGAAGGAGGGGGAGGATACAAATAATTCTTACACAGTAGAATAAAATTATTATAAAAGTATTATATTCAAAATTTCAGATCAGTAGCATTTATATTTTTCGAGAAAAGCCGTTTAGTGTCGAATTGCGAAATTGAGTCATTTTGCATGGGAGGGGTTAGAAGCAGTAAAGCTAATGGTCTAAATTTTTTTGGTCAGACTAATAATTCTTAATAAATATTTAATGCAAAATTTCAGCTCGCTAAATTTTATACGCACTGAGTAAATTGGCTTAGAGTATTTCATGAAAAAGTACAGTTTGTATGGGAGCTGGTGGAAGGAGGAAAAGGAGACGCATAATTTTTATATGGTAGATTCATGATAAAAATAATACGTTCCAAATTTGAGACCAATGGCTTTTACACTTTTCGAACAAATCCGTTTATTGTCAAATTGCGCAATTGTGTCTATTTGTATGGGAGTGGGTAGAAGGGGTGGAGTGATTTGGCCCGTTCACGAACTTGTCCTTACTTTTTTGTCAAAAACGACGTGTACAAAATTTCAACTTTCTAGATCAACTCGTTCTTAAGCTGGAGAGGACACGGACGGACAGACGGACGGACGGACCGACATCCGGTTTTGAGATTTTCGAGTGATTATATGAACTTCTGTATCATCCATTTTTTCTCCGAGCCTTATTTCTTAGCGTTACAACTTTGTGGCAAACTTATAATACTCTCAGATTTCATCTAGAGTATAAATACCAAAAATAATCGTATGTCCATACGCCGAACATTTCCTTTAACACCTCCGAGATTGTTAAGGATATTTCGGACATTTTTGAGTTTATTGTAGATTGTGTAAGTAAGTTCCATTATATAAATTGATGTAAGCCGAAGGGGAGACGGAGAAGGACTTGAGTCACAATGTTCACTTGCTAATATCTCCACAACGAACATAAAGAAAGCTGAAACCGACAGTAAGATATATATCGGCTTATGGAGAAAAAATCAAAAATTAATTAATTTTCATATCCAGTCGAAATGGTCTAAAAGAGAGAAATTTTCGGCCGAATCTCATTTTAATTAATATTTATTGTATGTTTGGAATTACTAAACTCAAAATGTTCATAATTTGAAACCGTTTAGGTGGTATATAGCTCAGCTATTATTGACTTTGAAGAAGGCCAATTCTCGATCAGGGGCTCCAAAGAAAAATACTTAAAAACTATTATCTCGACTATCTTTCAAGCTGTGCAGGTGGAACTTGTAACATATGAACATATAATGGGTGTCCCATTAAGGCTGCCTATTTTGAAATTTGGAAAAAAACCCAGTGTTAATTAGAAAAGCTCTGATGTTTTTAATTTTAGTCGAAGGTGTGGACACGGACGTTATGTACGGAATAGAATATCTTACAAACGCTGTACGACTGACACAAGAAATAGAGCTAAATCCAAAATAAGCGGTTTTAATGTCCCATTAAGATCGCTCATTTTAAAATTGGAAAATAACGTAGTGCTTATTTGAAAAGCCATAAAGTTTTTATTTAGTATAGACATGGAGGTTATGTTAGGTATAGAATATCCGATAAACGCTGCACGAATGACACAAAAAAAAAATTGGGGCTAAATTAAAAATATGCGGTAAATAGCCGGTCTTGATGGAAAAACCCTTATTAAACTGAGCAAGTGGAGTATGCAAGAAATAAAAAATTCTATTTTGAAGAAAGCGAGTCAGCAGCTTTTAAGGAATGACATCGAACTCATGAGAATTAAGCTGGACTACCTAAACAAAGAAGCCCTATCCCTTCACCTCCTTCTCTGTAGCCTTCTGCCGAGAGATACCTTTAATTGTAAGAACAAAATCCGTACCCAGAAATCCTTAACTAATTTAACTACCTGATATTAATTAATTAACCTTAATTCACTAATTTAACCTTAATTACCCTTCCTTCTATATAACAATTGTGTTCTGTAATTGTCGATCAGTTTGATAAAGGTCTCAGCAGAGACCGAAACGTCACGAATAATAAAGCGTAACAGTGTAGAATCTGGAAATCTTTTCTTTCAATTCGAAATGCACTGTGAAAACATTCACCAAACCAAAAAATTCTTACTTTACTGCGGGTGCAAATGGGGGTCATTTAAAAAATGGTGCTATTTCCAAAATTTCAAACCGCTGCATATCAAAATCCAATACAGATACTAAGTTCAGTGGAGTGGCACGTGAACCAAACTTTACGTAGATTTTTTGGGTTCTGGTAAAAGATAAAAATGTTACTGGTCCATTTAATGTACAAAAAGAAAGATTTATAATATGAACCAGAACTGGTATGCTCCAAAACAGGGTTCATGAATATAAAATGCACCCAATTTCACATAATTTACTTTAGTCCATAAGGAACATTCCACGCAGAGAATTTTTAATACGTTTCAAGAAATCACTCTTTCTCTCTCCCCCCCCCCCCCACCACCACCCATGCAAATCTAAACATATATGAACGTGGAATGTGAAAGAATCACAATTGATATCCGGAGTCAGAGAATGGTACGCACTATATCCTGGTGGTTATTGGTTATTTCAGTAAATGGCTTGAAGGCCACTACCGTTGCCGAAGAAATTGCCTCGGATTGGGTAACCAGATTCGGGATTGTATGCGATCCACACTCTGATGAAGACCGCTACTTTGAATTAGAAACATTTCAAGAGATGTACAGCTTCTTGGAATAAATAAAACGAGGTCGACTATGTTACATCCACAATCTGAGGGTGGATCGTTTCAACAAAACGCTCAACTCGGGCTTATCCCAACTCGTAAGCAAAGGACGATAAGACTGCGAAAAATTCGGATCCCTATAGATCTTTTGCTTGGATCCACGCCACCGATTGCATGGAAACCTGATACTATCTACAAGCCAATTCCTCCGGGCTTAAAGAGGGCGATTTGGTGTGGCTGTATAATCCTCGGTGCTAGAAAAAAAGGGCACCGAAACTGCAGCGTAATTGTGAAGGACTTTTTCAAGTCATCCCTATGTATGAAGTAGCTTACTGCATCCAACTGTAGCAAAATTCACGCAAAAATAAAAGTAGTGCATCTGGACAGATTGGCAAAATATTATGGCCACACTAGCGACAGTGATGACTCTGTTCGGGACGAACAGGAGCTAAGAAGGAGGCAATGCTACAAATCAACACTTGCTTCAATTTTTCTAGATCATCATAGTTGCATTGCAAAAAAATATGTTATTGGCGCAAAAATCCTTGTCAAACGATGATGAAAAAAACCAGATATTGTAAATTAAAATGCGTTTAAAAATAAAGTTGGTGTTTATTCTAAATTAAACTAGTTTCATTTTTTTAATTGAATCCAGTGACCCCATTTTTAATAAATACCAGTAACAGAATAAACCTTGCAAAAGTCAATTTGAATTGTATTTAATGAGCTAACCATTTGGATTTAATAAACCAAAAATTTCCCCCTCTAATTGATCAACATGGTAAAAGCAGTTATTTTATACAAGAACCTCTTAAGACATGAACTTCTTGATATTGTTTTAATTAAAATTTAAATACCACTTAATCGGATCTCATTTCAAACGTTCCCGAATTTCAAACCAAATTCTCGTGAAATTTATCATCTCACCTGACAAAAACCTACTGTGGAATACTTAGAGGAAGACCGCAACTCATCTCGCATAAAATTTATTGAAAGGACTATTTTTAGCTTAAAATGTTTCGCGAAAGGAAACTTTCGAAGAAAAACCATGATTTGCTCATATTAAAAATGACAGTAATGAACTCCTGTATACACTCGTATAATCGGAGAGAAGAGACACACAAAAGCAAATAGGAGCAATATTTGCTAAGCTTCTTTGCCAATAATCTCCATTTTGGAGAAGTGCCAGGTCCTATATCTCAGCACAAGAACGAAGCAATTGTGGGTAGGATGAGTGAAACTAGGGGCAAGATGTTTTGTGGTGTGGTCATCGTTCGTTCTCAAATGGGAAAATTGAAAATAATAATGCTGGAGTTTGATGCATGGCGTTCGAAAATGGAAATAAATGCGTACGATGCTAAAAGGGATGTTTTATGGTTATTTATGGGATTTTACTAGTAGTGAGAGATAATTGCATTGAATTTGTGGTATATGGGTTGATATAGATTTAGTATGGGTTGTAAGTAAATTAAATTATTGCACCTTAGGTTCATTGTATTTGCCAGAGAATCCATAGCATAGAAAAGCGGGATCCTAGCTAGCAACTTTTATTACGTCGCAGCAAGAAAACTTCAAGAAATCTAAGTAGCCTATTGGTTTCAATATGTGACTGTCAATGAAATCCGAGAAATTGCTGCAAGTAAGCAATGCCGGCTGAAACTTTTGTTGCTGCCTCGATATCATTTTTATGTTCTAGATTAAAACTGTGAGTATTAAAAGTGTGCTCCAATAAATTTTGTAATACTAAAAGGTGAAACTCGGATGAATGAATTGAACAGGAGTTACTCAGAAAGCTCAAAGCCAGATGTCTGTCCGTTTGACTATTCGATGTCTAGCTTCAGATAGCGTCAAATTTTGAACTCATTATTTTTTCGATAATGAATTAAATTCGCTATCTGCTTCCACCAACTCCCACATAAAGAAGCAGATTTTTACAATTACAAAATAAATGCTATTAATCACAAATTTGAATCATAGCGTTTTTCCTAATAATATCAATGTAGAATATTAAAATCTCCCTACTCCCTGCTCAACCCCCCATACAAACTATACCTTTTCTTGAAACATTATTTTATTCTAAAGTACAGCAATTTTTTTACTTTTGCAGAAAAAGGAATTTCAAAATAATGTTGTGGAAGCACTTTGCAGAAACATCTATTGGAAGTTATGCTGCGTTTTTCAGAAATGATCTATAAGATCATGTTATATGAAAAATGTCCCATAGCAATGAGTAGATGTTACTATATAGTGTTGCCAGTAGATGATTTTCAAGCCTTACTTTCTACAAAAGTAGAATAAATCATATCAGAGTTATGATTAGGCGTAAAGCTCTAAGCGTTTGAGAGTTATGTTTTAGACAGACAGACAGACAGACGCTCGGAATCGAGGCTTTTGAGCGACAGTAAATATTTCTGTACCCTTGACGACTATCAATCAATCAATCAATCAAATTCCAGTTAAGACCCCCTATAGGGGCATAGGACAGAAATAACTCTCTTCCATAAGGCGCGATCCTTAGCATCGGCCTTAAGTTGTTGACTACTACGTGCGAGCATTATTTTTTAGCGTTACAATCGGTAAGGCAAAGACAATATACTCTCAGATTTTATCTAGAGTTAAAATATTTTCCTGTGCAGTGGAATAATTTGAGTTTCGAAATTGGGATTTTCGAGCAAATTGGTTTAAAACTGTTCTTACTATTCCCAGATAGTGGCTTTAGCGAGAATGTTTTACTCAATTATTTCAGCTATTTGAAAATGTAATCCACAAGGAAACAAAAAATGTATACCAGCTATAGATTCCAAACTCCAGGTCATACTTAATTGATTCTGTAAATTCTGCATTATTACAACGAATAATTGCGAAGAAATCGAGCTTTTTTAATTTGCTTTAAACTATAGCACTGAGTTAAGAACGTAAAGCACCAATTCGCTTACACTGAGACATGAGAGACAGTGATCCAGTACATCAGTTCTGTAGGTTTTTCGGAAGTTATTGCTGGAAACCTCATAGCGACCACAGCTATGTCCAAAATAATATTTTTCTTATACGCTCTAGAAATATGTATTATTTCTTCTTCAATGGTGCTACAACCCAAATCGAGTCTTGGCCTCATGACCTTCAGGCTCCTTAATATTTTCATTATTGATTGCGGAAGGGTTGTTAGCCCTTCGCACAACCCTCTATTTACGAATTTTTCAGCTATGTATTCCGACTTTCTTAATTCTAATATGTGCGATCAAAATTTTGAGCCAGCATTATTCACCATTGCGATATATCCTTATCCTTATTAGGCTAAGTCTCTATCACTTGAAAGACCAACAATGAACGTAAGTTTAAGGAATATTTTCTCTTAAGCTAAAAATTAAATTATTAAGATTTAAAGATAATGCCTTGCCGCATTCCATCTGCAACTAGCTTTACATTGTTCTCCTTACACTTTCGTATACGGCTTATATCCAGGATTCTTCAAGAGCTCAAAATCCACAAGTCTGCAGGTCCTGATGATATCCTCCCTATTACCCTTAAAAAATATTCTTCCTATCTAGCCAAGCTTCTGCGCAATATTTTCCATCTATTCTAATCTTCTGGGTGCTTTCCACAAATGTGGAAAGTTGCGAACGTTCAGCCAGTCTCCAAGAAAGAAGCAAAGCGAACTCCACTAACTACTGCCCGATAGCCATGACTTCAGTACTCCCGAAAGTAATGGAAACTGCTGTCGATTGCAATTGTTCAATATTTAGAGAACGAATTCCTCCTTGACGATTGCCAATACGGATTCTGATCGGTAAGGTCTATGGGGGACCTCTTAGACCACCCAAACCAACATTGGAATTCCTGTATCCAAAAATATGGCGAAGATCAAATCCATGCGTAAGACATCGCAAAGCCTTTTGACTGAGTTAGGCATGATTTCTTTTTAGTTAAGCTAACAGCTATCGGCTTTAACGCTTCCCCTGTCCAATGGATTAAAGTTTCTTTTCTAAGCGCTCTATACGAGTTGTATTAGATGGCGTTTCATCTTCTTACGACGCAATCGATTCCCATTCCTTATTTTTATCAACGACCTACTGTTATCAACTCCCAATTTTGCAGATGGCAGTACTCTTGGTAACGTCTATGAATTTAACTCTCTTGCGAACTCATGCAGATATTTTGTTGCTTCCAAACGCAGCGAATTATTTGGTTCGCTAAACTCAGACCTCGAGTTAATCCTGAAATGGGGCAGGAAGAACAGAGAAGAGCTTAACGCCACAAAAATACAGTCCTCTCATTTATCCCTCGATCGCTATATTCCGGCGTCATCCTCCAATGAATATTTCGCCAGCTTACAAATTTACAACTTTGCTTTTTGGAAGATTTTACTTTCCTAACCATCTTGATGCCTTCAAACGTTTAGGTAATCTACGAAAATGTAAAAAATAGTTTACGCCTTCCGATCTTGCTAACATCTATAAAGCAATTATTCGACCTCTCTTAGAGTACAATTCACTTATTTGGGCTGAGGAACCCAAAACACATCTTGCGTTGCTTAATCGTGTTCAGAAACATGCATTTAGACTGATTGGAAATGAAAATATCATGTCTTTTATATCACATATTCTATACTATTCAAAGTGTATAACACTTCGAATGGCTTTACCCGTTGCCATCAAATCGAGTGCATGAGAGCCCCATAGAATGTCGCAGTACTCAGTATTTACTATCGCTGTTCCCACGATAAATGCAGTATGAAAGAACACTTTCCCTTATCGTACTCGTCAAGCGCAACGCACACACAAGTATAACGTCAAAACTTTTTCCTTTCGTACAGTGAAATATAGGCAATCTTTCACTTCTCGAACTACAAATCTGTGGAACGAGTTACCAGTTGGGATTTTTCCTAAAGAGTATAACCCGCAATGCTTCAAAAGTAACAACCACTGACACTTTTGTCTCTTCCCAACCACCCTCCCTTAGTGTCCATTATACTTCTCCTTATTGCGACTCAACTCTCTTTGTTCCGATTTTACATGCCAAACAAATAAACTGCCAACAAGTCGGGCGAAACTTTATTATTTTTGGGACAAAATGCGCATGTATGGAAAGTCAATATGCAAGTTAGAGTGGTTAGGGAAGACTAAGAGAAAGGGGCTTCTCGGGCAGAGCAGTTCTCAATTTAATACTTTGCGGAAACGTTCAAAAGCTCCATATTTCATTCGTTTATTTATGCAGGTTTGAGTTTTCATGAAGGGAGGATGATAGTAAGGGTGGGTGGATGTTAATAGTTTCTTAATTGATTGCTTGAACCAAGTCAAATATTCTCTGTATAGAATGTCAGTTTCATAGACGAAGTTGCATAGAATTTTCATTGGATTCGGTGTATTTTAATTTCACGAAACCAAACATTTGTATGGGAGGGGGTAGAGGAGGTAGGGGAATCGTAAAATTTGTGACGCAATTTTATTTCCTTTCTCCTGTAAGGTGCTTGCACAAAATTTCAAGTTTGTAGCTTTTAACTTGTTGGTTATCAGTTGATATAATGAAATTGGTCGAAATCATACTTTTGTGTGGGAGGGGGTAGAAGGGCAATTTCGATTTCAAAACTTTTAACGTAATTTTATTTCAACTATTTTTGTAAGTTTTTGTGCAAAATTTTAAATTGATAGCTTTTAATAGTTAGGTGATAATTGATTTCTTAAAAATGGTCGAAAAAATAAATTTGTATGGGACGGGGTAGAAGTTTTAAAGATATTCAACTAGTTGGTATTTCAAACTCTTAAAAAACTTGTTTAAATGCATTTTGCAAATTTTCAAGTTTCTAACTGAAAATTTCATTTAAAAATTTTCAGTTTATGTGTTTTTTTCATTGCACATGAAACACCTTGTGCACGTTAGACCTCCACTTCGGTGCATAACAATTTTGGAACAAATTACTATTTTTTTTCTATGTCGATGTGCAAAATTAAAACTTTGTATCTTTTACCAGAGCCATAAAAATCACTCAAAACATTCAACATTTTTGCTTTCCACCTCCCTCCCCTTACACCCCCAACATAATTTTTTTACCAAAATTAAAAACTATACAGGGTGTTTGGTACTCCGTACATAACCTTGTAAGGGGTTATTCCTGGATATATTTTGAGCAAAAAATTGTTCTACGGAGATGGTCAATTTTCAATATCCACGGAGATACAGGGTGATCAAGAAAAGTCCTTCGGACCTGTACCCTCACTCACTCAAAACGCTATATCTTGAAAACTAATAATCACAATTCAAAGTGTTATAGTTTGTTTTTTAGGGAATCAAATTACCTTTCATTTGCTGTAATAGTCCGCATTGTAACTGTATCCAATTCTGAGATATTTGCTTCAGAACACAAATTTTTGACAGTTTGACCGTCAAAATTCTAAGATCAATGTAGTTTTTCTCTAAAAAACCCATTATAAAAATGTCATTTTATTGTTGTTTTCTTTTGTGTCATATTATTGCCTACAAAAGACGCATACACTTGCATTGCATAAGTTTTACAGTTTAGAAGAAATTATCATTCCAATAATTTAGCACTTTTGTCAAAAAAGCAAGAATAGGTTGATCAACACTCTCCGCTTGAACTAAAAGAACTTAAGAATGGTTTTTACGGTTTATTTCAAATTTCCTTAATTACAATAAATGTTCAAAATGGCTACCTTCATTTTGAATGCACGCTAAAGCTCGTTTTGCCAGTGTTCTCTTTGTGTTCATATTCCTCAACTGCTGCCTTACTTCTGTTGCTGCCGCATCGATTCTGGTGTTTAGATCCTGCAACGTTACTACTTCCGTTGCGTAGACAAGGTCCTTCATCCGTCCCCATACAAAGAAATCCATAATAGTTAAATCAGGGGATCTTGCAGGCCAGTGTATCGGTCCATTTCTACCGATCCAGCGATTGCTATAATTGGAATTTAACCAATCTCTGATCTGTCGGCCGTAATGAGCTGGAGCACCATCGTGTGGGTAAAACATGGAACCCAATCGTTGCAGTGGCATATCATCCAATAACTCCTGTAGATCATTTGTCAAAAAATGCAAGTAATTGGAACTATTTAAGGTAGGCGGAAACCTAATAGGACCAATAAAATCGTTGCCAATCACACCTGCCCATAAATTGACACTGAATCTGTGCTGAAATGATGCCTCTCTTCTTGTATGTGGATTGCTCTCAGCCAGTGTGTGTAAGTTGTGGAAGTTTGTGATACCGTCCCTGGTGAATTGGGACTCATCCGTCCAAAGAATGTTGCTGATAAAATTCTCGTCACTTATTTGTCGTTCAAGGAGCCAATTGCAAAACTCCATCCTTTTGGGTAAATCAATGGGTAACAGCTCCTGCACTGGTGTGTGGTGGTAGGGATGCAAACGTTCTGCTTTCAGGATACTCCAAACTTTCCACGTAGAGACGTTAAGCCGCAATGCCAAGCGTCGTATACTAGTTGATGGATCATTTTGAACTGCAGCTAGGATTCGTTGATCAATTGAAACCGCGATTACCGGCGCAGGATTTGCATTCACTCTGCTTGTCCTAACACTGCCTGTTTTCCTAATCCTTCTGTAAACGTCTTGGAATACTCTCGGGTAAGGTATTCGACGATTGGGAAATCTGTGATGATACAAAGATCGCGCCGCTTGCTCATTTCCCTGACACTCTCCATAGAGGAAAATTATGTCTGCATATTCTTCGTTCGTGAACTCAGGCATTTCGAAATTCTTTTCTAAATTTTAGTGACACCTTGTTCTTTTACAAATTTAACTAAAACTGATAAAAATATGAAGTATGGTTTGCTTTTATAGGCTTTTCATTTTGTTAGGTAACCCATTAAAAAGGGCAAAGTGCTGCACCTAGTTGTGTTGAAACTCATTTTAATTAAATTCATTTTCTCGATAATTTTAATACTACCTAAAGGACATTCATTGATAATTTAAATAGTAATTAAAGGACACAAAGAATATTTCAGTTTAACAACATTTCAGGTAGTTTTTTTAGAACGAGGGTTGGTTTATGGCATATTTTATTTTTAAGCCATATGTATTTTCGCTTATTACCTGGAAAACGGGAAAACCTAAGTCATAAGTATGTGTGCATCTTTTGTAGGCAATAATATGGCACATAAAAAAACAACATTAAAATGACATTTTTATAATGCGTTTTCTTGAGAAAAACTACATTGATCACAGAATTTTGAGGGTCCAAGTATCAAAAATTTGTGGTCTGAAGGAAATACCTCAGGATTGGGTACAGGTACAATACGGACTATTACACTAAATGAAAGATAATTTAATTCCCTAAAAAACAAGCTATAACACTTTGAAATACGATTATTGGTTTTCAAGATATAGCGTTTTGAGTGAGTGAGGGTACAGGTCCGTAGGACTTTTCTTGATCACCCTGTATCTCCGTGGATATTGAAAATTGGCCATCTCCCTAGAACAATTTTTTGCTCGAAATATATCCAGGAATAACCCCTTACAAGGTTATGTACGGAGTACCAAACACCCTGTATAGTTGTACAATCTGACAAATTTTTGATTTCATATCTGTACTCAATTTTGAGATATACCGATTTGTAATTTTGGACAGTGCGCCATTTTTGGGAGCATTTCGCCCCACTACTATTATGTCCACATGTTATATTTTTTTCATATTTCGCTAGTGAAGCTTAGTATACTTTTCAAGTTCCAATTACATAGCTTAAGAGACAGTCGAGATATTCATTTTTAAGTGTTTTTCTTTGCACCCCTCTGACCTTCCCCCTTATAAAAATTAAATTTTATCTAAACTGATTCTAGTAGATGTATATGCCATCTTAATGGTCTCAAAATATCAATATTTTATGGTAAGTAATTTCGAAGATATAATCATTTGAAAAAAAATTCGGCCAATAATTGGTTCTTAGCCCCCCCCTCCCACCTTTTTGGACCCCAATGGATAAAAAAATTAAATTATTTTTAAAAGTTGTCCCACAAATTTCTCTATATGTATGTTGCTTCTTAGCTTCCTAGCTGTAACCATGGTTGAAATATTTGAATTCGTTTTTTTCGGCTTAGGCGCTGCCCCCGCCTCCTTCTGAACCCGTACACCCCCAAAATGGGTATCCGCCTGAGATCCGCAACTAACTACAATCCCCCGAAAAATGAACTTTCTGTCTTGAAGGGTTTGGAAGTTAATGTGCGCTGAGCGTACACGTCAGCGTACGGCGGATGGCGTCCAGACAGGCGGATTTTTTTTTTTGCACTTTTAGGCTATTTTAATCATGAAACGCGAAAAAACAAAATTTCAGGGTAGTTTAGTTTATTTATTTATTCATTTGGTTTAACACAATTATTATACAAGAATCTTTTGTTTGCGTAATAGCGGCAAATTAACTATTCAAATTAAGTGATTCATTTAAAATTATTTCTACATTAATAACATTTAATCAAAAGAGGAATAGAAAAAAGAAAACAAAAACAAAAATTTAATTAGAATAGAAAAAAAGCCTGGATTCAACCTCTCAAGTATAAGGCGAGCAAATTTTTTTTTTCCAAGTCGATTACAATACTTTATTATTAAAATAATAAAGTAAAAGTGCGCAGAAAATTTGTTTATACGAAATGTTCACCTGATTGACATAAATGCATTGTTTGCAACTAGTACTCTTCACTTTTTTCTGAACTCTCTGTATTGACCAAACGCACAATTGTTAACCAGCTTCACACATATGTAGAGTTACCCGGTTCGTACGAACTTCACAGTACCATAATCTTTTGGCTGATACAGAATCACTATGATTGCTTCACGTGAATGCGCGACCCGAAGGCTTCTATCACGAAGGTCACGGTTGTTATTAGCAACACTACTTCGACAATGGCGCTACAGCCCAAATCTGTCCTTGGCCTCCTGGTATTCAGGTTTCTTAACATTTTTTTTTTTATTACTTATTGTGGAAGGGTTGTTAGCCCTTCGCACAACCCTCTTTCTACGATTTTTTCATTTTCTTATATTGAGGTGACCAAGGTATTCCCAAGCAGGCAATGTGCCGGAATTACATTTTGCGCCGGCCGGGATTTGAACTCACGACCTTCGCATTACGAGACCAACACACTACCTACTAGGCTATACCCTAGCTAGCAACACGGATTCTTTTTATTACGATAATCATTAAGGCCACCGGATCGGTAACAGTTTATACCTATTCGCAGTTCGGCATTCATACTGCTGGGTGCGATACCTGTCTACCATCTCTGCCTATTTGAGGGTACAGGCGCCCGGTTATAAGCGCAACTCTACGCGAAAAATGAAGAACAACTTCCAAGGTATGGACTTAACCGTCAGCCCTACTTGTTCCCCAAAAGAGCTTAAAACATGTGGAATTAGTTACATTTTCCAGAACCATATGATCGCTAGATGTTCGATTTTTACTGTCATTTTCGTTTTAGATTTTGTTTCCTTCATTTCACTACTTTGACATCAGAAGGAGTGCACCCCAACAGTGTCATTCCAATATCCTTGGCTACTACTCTTTTTGCTTTTTTACATCCTCGGTTCGACTACTTCCGCAACTATGTACCACCAGTTCATTTAGTTTTCATTTTCACCCCGTATTTCATTTACTTCAATCCGCTACTAATTTTGCGACAACTCTTTAACAATAATAGCCTCTGATTTAGCTTCAATTTGTTTTAGCCCCCCTTTTTAGATAAAAAAAATTAAATTATTTTTAAAGTTTGTCACACAAACTCCTCTTTATATGTAGATGTTGATTCTCAGGTTCCTAGCTATTACCATGGTTAAGATATTCGAATCTTGATTTTCGATTTTAGCGCTTTCTCCGGCCTCCCTCTTAGCAATTACACCCCTCAAAATGAATGTCAGCCTGAGATCCGCAACTATCTTAGTTAATATGCGCTGAGCATACACGTACGGCGTACAGAGTACAGACGGACTGATTTTTTTTTTTGCAGTTTTAGGCTAATTTCGTCATGAAACGCGAACAAACAAAATTTTAGGTTAGCACATTTTTTTTCCAAGTCGATCACAATACCTTTTTATTAAAATAATAAAGTAAAATAATAATTTGTACCACAACTGTTGTAAACCGAAGGGGGTATAACACAAAGTGTTTCATGTGCAATGAAAAAAAAAAAAACTGAAAACTTTTTAATGAAATTTTAAGGAAGAAACATGAACATTTGGGAAATGCATTTAACAAAAATCCTATAAGTATGAAATATTAACTGTTCGAATACCTTCAAAACTTCTACTCTCTCCCATACAAAATTATTTTTTCGACCATTTAAATGAAATGAATTGCATATAACCTAACTTTAAAAAGCTATCAATTTGAAATTTTGCTCAAAAACTTTTGAATATAGTTGAAAGGAAATCGCATTAAAAGTTTCGGGATTGCGCCTGCTTTTCTATCCCCTCCCATACAAAAATATGATTTCGACCAGTTTCAATAAATCAACTACTAGCCAAGAAATTAAAAGCTACTACCTTGAAGTTTTATGCGAGCACAAGAGAAACGAAATAAAACTGCATCACAAATTTTACGATTCCCTTACCTCCTCTATCCCCTCCCATACAAATGTTAGGTTTCGTGAATGTAAAATATAACACACCGAATTTTATGAATATTCTATGCAACTTCGTCTACGAAACTGACACTCTATAGAGAGAATATTGGACATGATTCAAGCAATCAATTAAAAAATTATTAACGTCTCCTCCCCCTCCCCTCATAAAAACCCACACTTGCATAAATAAACGAATGAAATATTGATTATATTTACTGGAGCTATTGATCGTATTCGCAATTAAGTGTTAAATTATCAACAGCCCTGCTCTAGAATCCCCTTTCACATACCCTTCCCTAACCACTCTAACCTGCATATTCACTTTCCATGCAGCCTCAACTTATCCCAAGAATAATAAAGTTGCGCCTGACTTGTTGGCAATTTATTTTATTGTTACTTTGAATAGTAATAGTAAACAGAATAGTTAATGGTATTCTGTTATTTATGTACGATATTTTGGTGCTAAAACTTTAATAAATTTTAATTGGGAGCTACCAAATCGTGTGAGAGTTAATTCAGCGTTTTGTACGTTGTAAGCTCTGCCAATAAGGCGCCAGTGCATAAACTCATACTGTATGAACTGAGGAATATGAAAGTAGGTAGAAAGGAAATGAGTTCTTCAGTAATTTTGAAGTGAATTTTCGGCGCTTGCAACCCTCAATTAATAGCATTCCTACAGGACGTTCTATTAGGAACAAAAATTGATTTCGAAATCTTCAGAAAATCTTTTAAAAGTGCAATTGATCTCAAAAAAACTAAAGACATTAATTTTTCACTTCATTAGAAATTATTAGCCTAAGATCGAAAAAAATATTCACTGCGTTAGTTGGCAAAGTATCGGCTATTTATCAATTAATTGCGTGTTTGGGAACAATGTGTTAAGACTGGAGAAGCGCATGAAGTTAAAAGTCAATGTACCAGAAACAATCAAAGACTCAAACCACCTAAATTCCTTGATGTAGCCTAGTGAGTGGCGAGTTGGACTACAACGTGAAGGTCATGAGTTCAAACCCTCGTCGACGTATTTAATGTGAAATCAGTATGAGGAAACACGCACGGTTACAGGATAGTTTCAATTTTCTAGTAGGATTTGCGGATGAATATTGTCAGCACTTTTGAGTTGATAAGATTGGTTATGTTGGATCTTAAAGACCTGTTAATTCAAATCAATATCTGACAAATGACTGCCAAGTCATCATTTGGCATCGTCGACTATGAAGGCGCAATTTATAGTGACGTGACCGCATAAATCGGATGCGATGTCATTGATAGCAATGGCACTACAAAGCGTTATATTACTGAAGATTATACCTACAATATCTTCCGTGATAAAAGTTAGATAAATACTCTATGAGTTTGCTAGCTGTAATTTCAAGTTGTATTCCATAAAAAAAGGAGAAAAAAAAGTTTCCTTAACTTTTTCTCTCATTTTCTAGAATGCTACATTTGTTTTGTTCAAATTACCTCCATCTATTTCTAATCAAATGTAAACATCAACCTTCACCGATCTGAAAATTGCTCAGCTAAATTATTTGTCATCGCTCAATATGTTCACCTAACAAAAGAAAAAAGTAACTTCCATTTATTTGCTCCGCAAAAACGTCATCATCGCTATTTGGCCCTTGATGGAGATTAATTTTCAACACAATGTCAAAAAAACAAAAAAATAGATTATATTTCCCAACAGGCGGCAGCCTACACAAATGACCACCAATAGTCCAATTTTGGATCCGAAAAATTTCCACCGTTCGAATTATAGGGGTGTTTCGGTGAATGAAGGCCCACAAAATTCCGCCACTTATCCTTGTTTTATGATTGATGCTGTTAATTTCTCAGGAGTAATCTCGATATCCAGAAAAATAAAATAAAAAAAAATTATTCTGTATCGAGCGACGGCTACACGAGATGAATAAAAGCTTCATTTTTGGAGGATGTATCGGATGGACAACACTACGTCCTTCATTCTCCATTCCATACATGACGGAAGACTGATGGATAAAGTTACGAAGCTTCGTTTTCGATATACTTTAATTAATTATTTTTGTTTTCTGAAAATACACAGATTCTTTTAATGGCCTACTAGGGACGAGCAAACGATGAGAATATCCTTGAACAGTTTTTTGATTTTTTTTCCCAGTGTGGGAGGAAATTTAGAAAGTTTTATTACACATGTGAAAATGGAATTAGATGGAGGCACACCATAAACTCCGGACATTTTCAATAATGGCAGGCAAGGTCTACTCATTAAGTTCATATGGGACTTTGGGTATTTATACAAAGATATGAAGGTATTGAACGTTAACACTTGATGTAGTTAAGTTTAGGATTTACAGCTCTTTTTGCAACTAAGCGGATGCGGTTAGCTACCTCAGTAAGGAATTCTTAATTCAGGCTCGATGTAACATAGGTATCAGAGGGAACCGGATTTGAACTTTTCATAGCTTGTTATTGCTTCTAAAAAGAACATTTTGTGCAATTTGATCATAAATTTAAATTTTGATCTTATCCAGTAAAGATCGAAATGATATTTGAGTTGATTTCAAAAGGTCACTTTGATGTAATCCACCAAAGACTAATAAGCTAACCAAATTTATAAAAATATTTAGATATTAATAGAGAAGAATCTGCGGATTGCATAACTATTAAAATCCGTATCTCCGGTACTTTCCAAGTAAAGAAAAGATAATCATCTACTACTACAATGACCTTACAACCCAAATCGGGCATTAGCCTCCTGACATTCAGGTTCCTTAACATTTTTATACTCCAGATGAAATCTGAGAGTATATTGTGTTTGCCTACCGTTTGTAACGCTAAGAAATGATGCTCGCGCAGAGCCGCCAAGGGTACAGAAATATTTGTTGTCGCTCAAAAACCTCGATTCCGAGTGACCGTCTGTCTGTCTGTCTGTCTGTCTACAGCATAACTCTCGAAAGCTTTGAGCTATAGTGCTAAAAATCTGTGTGTGTCATTTTTAGGAAAAAAGTAACTTTAAGTTCGTGAATGGGCAACATCCCCCCACTCCATCTACCCCCTCCCATGCAAATTTCATGAAATTTCGAAATATTAAGAAATTGATTTTTCTTTGAAACCATTTAAGCTATCGACTTGAAATTTAGGTCAAAGTATTATGATATGGATGTTATTATCGCGAAATATTGACCCGATCCCCATACTCCTTCTACCCCCTCCCATACAAATGGACAATTTTGAAAAATACATATTTTCGATTTTCATTGAAACTAGTAAAGCTGAAAAGACGAAGTTTTGTCAGAATTAATTCTACTATAATTGCAATTTATTTTAAAAATAATTATCATCTTCACCTCACTTTTTCTACCCCCTCCCATACAAATTTCACGAAATTTTGAAATTTAAATTAAATTATTTTTCTTCGAAACTGTTAAGGCTATCAACTTGATATTTTGTATAAAGTATACAAATATAAATATTAATAATGTGTTGTTTTGATCCGTAAACTCCTTCTACCTCCTCCCATACAAATGCATAATTTTTGTTAAGTGCATTTTATCGATTTCCATTCAAACTAGAAAAAGTACAAACACCCATACAAAATGACACAATTTCACATTTCGACAATAAACGGATTTGCTCGAAAAGTGTTAACGCTATTGATCTGAAATTTGGAAAATAATACATATGACGATTTCAATCTACTGTATATAAATGATTTGTGTCCTACCGCTCCTTTCACCACCTCCCATTCAAACTGCACTTTTTCATGAAATGTTCAAAACCAATTTACTCAGTGCGTATAAAATTGATCGAGCTGAAATTGTACGCTAAATATTTATTTAGAATTATTAGTAAGGAAGAAAATTAGACGATGAGCTTCACTCCTTTTACCCTCTCCAACACAATCTGACACAATTTCATAACCTTAAGAAAGTCGATTTTCGTGTAGTAAAGTTCGTAAAGTATGAACGCTACTGATCTACAATTTAAAACATGTGAAAAGCAAGATGTTTATAGTTATTTCTGAAAAAGTCATTGAGATCTCGCCTCTCCTTCTATCACCTCTCATACAAACTGCACAATTTCACTAAATCCAATACACCAATTTTCTCAGTGCCTATTAGATTTTTAAATTCTAAATTTTGTATACATCATTTTGATAGCAACTCTAGCGTAATGTGAAGAAATTAGTTCAAAGTCGTCACCCCTTCCACCACTTCCCCTATAAATTTTCTTAAAATCAAAAATTTTCTCTTTCATCTAGAGTATCGCACGATTGGGCTTTACGCTCAATCCTGTTATGTTTTTTTTTCTTATCCTCAGCTTTTGTTTGCTGAGGATAAGTCAAACCTGCATCGCAATCTGCGAGGTAGAAGTGGGAAATTCACTTTGAACCGTAATTTCTTTTCACGTCCATAACATTTCTCGAAGTAAATTCTTCTTTTTCTTCTACAGCCTCGGACCTTGGACTGTTGACCTTTATTTTCCTAAATATTTTTCCATTATTTATTGAGAAAGTGTTGTTAGCCCTTCGCACCACCCTTTATCTACGAATTTTTCATTTTCGTGGAATGAGGTGACCAAGGTATAACAAAGCAAGCAACGTACTGGAATTATAAGTCGATTGGGATTTGATCACGCGATCTTCGAATTGTAGACCAACGGGCTACACGCTAGCCTACACATAGCTTCTTCAATTAATGCTTACCTATCCCAATTAATTTAATTCTAATTATTTTTCGAATTCAATTTTGAACCGAATCAATTAAATTCTGAATAAGCTTAAACTTTTAATATGGTTTTAATTTAAATTTTAATATATTGTGATTCGTAACAATGTTGAAAAATGAAGGTAATCGAAATAAACATTGTTGGTGAGTAGCAAATTCTGTCCGTAAACAAAATATTTTTCTGCGTTTAACTTCGGTTTCCTGTACGCTCGATCTCGGTGAGCAAGATTTGAATTTCAGGACGCATGATGTCTGCATTGCATCTGAAACTTGTTGTGAGTATATTCAAATTGTTTGTGAAACATCATGTGCTCGTGATAAGCCAGCTAGAAACTTCTTCGATCGGATTTTTGCCTACTATTCAAAATGGAATTATAAATGATATTTGTCTTTTTAAACATATTTTTTCTGATAATTCTATCTTTGCTTATACCGTGAATACCCGATCGCCTGAATTCTCCCAAAACACCATTCAAAAAATGATTATCAAGTTTTCTCCAATATTGTCAAATTTCCTTTCATTCAAATCAAATTTGGAAATTTATTTAAATCTCAGCATTATCCTGTTTCCATATCTCATGTATTGTAATCCCGGCTCCATATGGTGGACATGATTACGGGTCGTTTTTTCATCTATTATAACCGACCATAAATTATACCTTTCCCCAAATCACCACTATAAAAACTTGACCTTCGTGTCATTGAAGATGGTCCAATCGAAGATGATATATCTGGCAAAAAACACCTTTTCAACGATATGTAGATACATGTCTATCTATAACTTGTACCTATTTGACATCTATAAAATCCCATATCATTGCCATAGCGCGTAACAAGAAAAAGATTCATTCATTCCGCCGACTAAACCACCCTCCAGGAAAAATGTGCTTCTTTTTATGGCAGAATCTTGCTGGAATGGTGATGGCAAAGCGGTGGTAGATGGTGGTCATAAATCAGGAAGATATATCTCCGGGGAACAATTTTGAGCGGAAATTTTCGTTCGGTGTTTTTTTTTTGCGCTCCGGAATAAGCGAGGAAATCGAAAAAAAAGTAGTAGTGCTAGCACGAAAAAAGAAATAACCCAATGAAAAATGCACTTTCCGCTCAGCTAGAGGGCAGGCAGACTCATCTATAAAAACGAGAATCAAGCGAACTGTGGCGAACGATACCTTCTTGATACCGGGCAATGTACATATATCCGAGCAAGGAGGTAGTTCCCATACAAGAAATCAATTTCTGGTACATGACTTCCATTCAGAGCTCCCGACTTCCTGACAATTCACTTTTGGGGCGTTGAACACAAAACACGATTTCCTTGAGGTTGTTAAGCGCAGAAGCTTACACTAAAAACCATCTCATATGTGATACTGAACGAGACGAATTCCCTGTTCCGTTACTCGAGATGGTTCGCTTTTTTCGCCACAAAAAAGAACAAAAACTGCCTGCCGAACATTCGAGTATTGTTAAGAACCCTCGATATTGGCAAGGTACAACTATGACATGAAATCGAAGACCAGAACGAAAAAAGAGGATACCAGTTCAGGTGGTACAGAATTCGTAGCTGCGGTGTAGTCTATATTCAACCACCACCGAATGGAAAAATAGAATTTAGCAAGGTATGGCTGTTGTGGCATTCGATTTCCGGAGCTCCCTCACAGTTGCTCTGGGAAAAGCCTGATGAATCTATCCATCCAGAGAGCAGGCCTCGATTTCAAACCGTTTATGACCTCAACTAAGTATGTGCCATCGATCAGATATCGATGCCTGCCATAAAGTTGAATCTGTTGTCTGTTTATTAGGCTGGGAAATTACACTTATCAAGGTAAGCCGCCATAATCCGCAACCAACCCTTACTATCGCTCCCTATGTATCTTATCTTAATTCAAGTGTCACACTTCGATTAGATCTTATGCGGTACACATCGATGGCTGCAAAGGAGTCTTTTATGGCCAGCACGTGTGCAAATTAGAACGTGGCGTAGTATATCCAGCAGGAGGCCGACATTCTACTATTTGGTAGAGCTACGTTTCAAGGTGTTGCGGGCATAATGGGCACAAGGGCTTTGATTAATGTACTCCGGAGGGTGTATTACTTAATTAACGCTAATTAACGCCTGCAATAAAAGCGATACCCAAGTACCGATTCTCCAGACGACTGATTCCCATCGACTCTGAATAGGGGTGGATGGAAATGGGCACTTGAACAAGCAATTAGTTTGGTATACGGTATAGCCCAGGGTACTAGCTACCTTTGCTTTTCCATGGGGTCGAGAGATGGTTATTCCGGGTCGGGATGGGGTTCACATTCAAACTAGCTGATGGGCTCCTGGCAAGGTGCTGCTATTTCAATGAACGTGTTTGCTATTCTCGAGAGCAAACTGAAAGATTATTGACTATTGACTTTGTTTGCATATAGAAACCGGACCGTCTTGTTTGTCGTAGACGAAGTCGTGCTCCGTGCACAAGTGATGGCGCAGCAGCGATCCAAACGACGAAAGGCGAGGTAGGTGGTTGAATTAAAATAAACGAAGTGCTATACTTGCAATCCTTGAAAGATATAAGAACTGAAAATGAATCTGGTGTGCGATTTTCTTCTCTTCTTTACTACAAAAGTTTGAAAATGATTGGAAGGGGATGAAAGTCGAGGAATTGGACGAACGGAACGGCAGAATCTGATCTAAGTCATTGATTTCAATCTTTTGGTTCTTTTGGCGGTAGATGATGCTCGGCAATCGAGGGTGACCATTGATTTCTCTGCAAATTGATTCTGAGCAAATTATGGAGCATTTTACTTTAACTATTCAAGGTACTCGATTGAACAATGAGTGAGTGCTGCTGGATTTTCGACTTATTTCTAATTCGATGGTCAAATATAAATGTTTTACATTAAAGTGCATTTCAGAGTGAATATGATGACAAATCCAGGATGAGTTCTTTAATTAATTAATTAGAAAATGTTGAAGCTATTCTATTTTTAATTGTTTTGGTTTTTTCCATTATCTTTTTCATATAGACATTGTGGAGAACATAGTAGAGTTCATTAAAAAAATTACTTGGGTCTTGGGTCCGCTGAGTTCCCTACGTTACTTTTTATATTTTTTGCACATTGGCGTTTTTCCTTTGTACGCTAAGGGCTACTCTAAGTAACTTCTAACTCCAATTCGCTCTTGTTGATGCATTTTTCCAACTCTCTTATTTTCCCTTTTCGTTTCATTTCTTCTCTAAAATATCTCTTTACGGAGCTAATTTTCTGATTTTGTCTTTTTTACGCATAACAGGTTGGTACACTGTTGTGAGAGAATGATGATAAGCTTTTTCTTCGTGCTAGATTATTTTTAGACGCAAAACAATGGTTTTTTTTTAATTGACAAAGGATGTATCGTCATTGCTACTGGGTGTATAAGAGTTAAAAGGATTCAGCTGGAAGAAATGTTTGATATTTGCCATGAACTTTTGCATATCATTGGCGGAAACAATTAATTACAAATTGTTCCAAACAATAAACGAACAAAGAAATTTTTCTAGAGTGGTAAAAAGTGTGATGGAGGTTGTATTCTTGAGTGGAAGTAGCTATACCAGTCATACGAGCGAGGAAACCCGTGGTACTACTACATCAGAAATTGCTACCGTAAAAATACCTGAGGTAGGGTGTAGCCTTGTGGGTAGCATGTTGGTCTTGTAATGCGAAGGTTGTGAGTTCAAATCCTGGTCGACGCAATATATAAATCCAGCACATTGCCTGCTTGGATATAGTTTGGTCACCCCAATCTACGAAAATGTAAAACTCGTAGACAGAGGATTTTGCGAAGGGCTCACAACCCTTCCTCAAAAACTAATGAAAAATGTTAAGAAACCTGAATATCAGGAGGCCAAAGACCGATTTGGGCTGTAGTGCCATTATAGAAGGAAGAAAAATACCGATCAGCAAGACTGAGGCAACAGATAATTCTTCTGTGATCAAGCGATCGATGTATGTAAAAAGTTGGAAAAATTAATGACAGAATTATGTCTTCTTAGGGATTTGGAACTTAAGAAAATGTAAGAATTCAGTTTTTTCACTATAATATTAGATTGATGCAGAAATTCTGTTGTATTTCAATACATGCAGATAATTTTACCTATCACTTGAGTAAGCAAGAAAAATGCGTCATGTGGAGCTTCCTTATTTGGTCTACTTAACATGAGCTAGGGTGTAGCCTAGTGGGTAGCGTGTTGGTCTTGTAATGCGAAGGTCTTGAGTTCAAATCCCGGTCGGCGCAATATATAATTCCAACACATTGCCTGCTTGAATATACCTTGGTCACCTCATTCTACGACAATGAAAAATTCGAGGGTAGAGGGTTGTGCGAAGGGCTAATAACCTTTCCACAATAAGTAATGAAAAATGTTAAGGAACCTGCATGTCAGGAGGCCAAGGTCCGATTTGGGCTGTAGCGCCATTGTAGAAGTAAAAGAACATGAGATATAATGTTTATTATTATTTATTTATTCATATTTATTAATTTATTGAGGAATACTGCTAGCTTTTAGACATATTGTGCATTTATTCAACTTTTATTCTACCAATACTTGATAGTTTCAGTAAATTTAAATATGTCTAAGGAAGCCATGTTAATTTATTTATATCATCTATTCTTTTCCTAGAAGATTTTGTCTTTTCTTTGCTTTTCCTGCTTCGCAATGACAAAGAATGTGTTCTGACGTTTCTGAGTCGTTAAGACAATGGCGTCAGATGTCGGTTTCAACTAGTCCCATATTTATGAAGTGGTTGTTTACTCCTAAGAGGCCGATCGGAGAACTGATGTCACTCTTGCTTAGATTTAGGATTTTTTTCTGTTGAAGGATTAATTTTTTGGAGATTGATAAACCTGGAAGTTTATTCCAGTAGATTCCATGATCTTATTCAATCTCCTTTTTAAGCATAAGGTCGTAATGTCCTTTTGGCTTACGGAAGTATGGCCCCGGTCCGAAAATTTATTTCTGCGACATTATTTGCAAATCGGTCTGCCTCCTCATTTCACTCAATTCCAATATGTGCTGGGACCCATATTAAGGTTACTTTGTTCTTTTTTCCCAGCATAAAAAGATTTTGAAAGTAGTCCCAAACCTGCCTCGATCCGTGTTTGTTCGATGCTAGGGCTTTAATAACTTCCTGATTGGATAATCAGTAAGATATAATTATTTTTGTTGAGATGAGCTCTTCTAATATTCTCTTGGATGCATAGCTACATTGCAATTAGTTTGGCGTGGCAAATTGCGGCTTTCTTACCGAGTCGTTTTGATACCGAGAAATTGAGGCCTCTAGTTTCCTCTGAGGAGCGGGAGGCATCTGCATACCAGGTGGTTGCTCGCTCTCAGGTATGGCATGGATTGTCAGTCCTAGTCGTCTATGGTTTTAACTTTAAAAGGGGGTTCAAAGTTGAATTTAATCGGCATTGTGTCCGATAATGTTAAAGTTCTACTTCTTCTAAAATGAAACTACAGCCCAAGTTGGACCTTGGCCGCCTAACTTTCAGGTGCCTTAACTTTTGAGATTAGGACCTCTACATTCGTTTTTTTTTATTTTGAGATGACCTTTTAAATCCCCTGGTATGTATTTGTTTTCGCTCTTTGTGCGTAACACCCCTTTTATAGACTCCTTTTTTATTTGCTGAAGTAATTTGAGGTATGCTAAGGGAAATTTCCATTCCAGCAGTAGAGCAGGTTTTCATTGCGCGTGTGACATCTTGCATTCTAAATGCAAAGAGACAGGACTGAAAATAAATGTGCGTAAAACCAAGCATATGGACATAGATTCGAACAAAAGCACACCGATTACTCTTAATGGACAAGATGTGGAAGAGGTGCAAGATTTCTGTTATCTCGGAAGCAGTGTCAGCATGGATGATGGAGCCGAAAAGGATATTGAGGGTCGTCTAAAAAATGCTCGTCAGATCTCGGGTATCCTTTACCCTTTCTGGAGGTTAAGAGAAATCTCCCTTCGCACAAACCTGCGAGTTTTTGACGCATGCGTCAAATCCGTGTTGTTATATGGTTGTACTACGTGGAAAGTGACCGTTCGACTTACCAAAAAACTACAGACTTTCGTAAACCAATGCCTCCGGCCCATTTTAAGAATATTCTGGCCAGAAGTGATCTCCAACGACGAACTTTGGAGTACAACTCGCCAGACTAAAATAGGTATTGAGCGGAGCAGTTGAACAGGAGGCCAGAGGAATAAACAAGTCCTGGTAACAGCTTAAAGCCGATGCTCAGGATCGCGCCTTGTGGAAGAGAGTTGTTTCTGTCCTATGCCTTTATAGGGGGTCTTAACAGGAATTTGATTGATTGATTGATAATTGCAATTAGTTTTAAAAAGAATTATCAACTTCACCTCACTCCTTCTACCCCCTCCCATACAAATTTCACAAAATTTTGAAATTTAAATTAAATCATTTTTCTTCGAAACTGTTACAGCTATCAACTTGATATATTGTATAAAGTATAAAAATATAAATATAAAAAACGACGAAAAAAATTTGCTTTGATGCGTACACTCCTACTACCCCCTCCCATACAAATGCTACTACTACCCCCTCCCATACAAATGCATTATTTAATGTATGGGAGGGGGTAGAAAGGGTAGAGGGATATAGCCCTTTCACGAGCCTAAGGTTACTTTTTTGCTAAAAATCACATAAAAAATGTCAGCCCCATAGCTCAAAGCGTTCGAGAGTTATGTTGTAGATAAACGGACAGACAGAAAGACAAACGGACAGACGATCACTCGGTATCGAGGTTTTTGAGCGACAACAAAAATTTCTGGCGACTCTGTGCGATCATTATTTGTTAGCGTTGCAAGTTTAAGGCAAACACAATATACTCTCAGATTTCATCTAGAGTATAAAAATTAACTTCTTTCGAAGCTATTTATTTAGGGCCCCAAAGTGAGGATTTCAACACTAGGGGTATCCACACGTTGCCTGAAAGATGCCAACAAGTGGTTACTAATGGGGTTCCTGTTAACCTAAGTAGTACGTACCGTACTCAGGGCTT
This sequence comes from Chorisops tibialis, assembly GCA_963669355.1. Taxonomy (NCBI): domain Eukaryota; kingdom Metazoa; phylum Arthropoda; class Insecta; order Diptera; family Stratiomyidae; genus Chorisops; species Chorisops tibialis. Next base: position 159,016,968 of record OY770263.1, on the reverse strand, counting down.
GGCCTAAAGATAATGCAGTACTTTTTTTTATATATATAGATATATAATCTGCTTGCTTTAATGGCTCTTTGAACTCAATGTTTTGTATTTTGTTGTAATCAGATCCATAAATTATTAAGAATGATACTATGATATTCGCATTTGAATGGGAGAGGCTCGTGATCAAATCCATTCCGTGATTTGAGATCATATATGTACGTATTGAAGAGCATTAAGGACATGCGAATAATTATAGCTTGTGTTAATTAAAAAAAAAAGCCCAAATAAAATAAAATTAAGGTTAAGAACGTAACAGGACTACGACTGTGCGTAGAGCCCAATCATGCGATACTATAGATGAAATCGAAATTTTTGTGATGTTATGAAATTTTTTATGTGGTGTGGTAGAAAGGGTGACAGCACTATAGAAATCTTTTGTACCAAATTCAAGTTTCAAAAATTGAATAGGTACTAAGAAACTGAATGTGCATTGAATTTAATGAAATTGTGCAATTTGTATGGAAGGTGATAGAAGGATTGGGCGGTTTTTGGTGATTTGATCGAAAAACAACTAAGATTATCATGCAATTGATATATTTTAAATTTCAGATTTGTATCATTCACGCTTTTCAAGAAAATCAAATTTTCGTAAGGTCGTGCAATTGTGTCGCATTATATGGGAGGGGTAGAAGGAGTAAAGCTACTCGGTTAATTTTTACCGATATTAATAATGATGCTAATTAAGGATTGAGCACAAAATTTGAGCTCGATGAAAGTTATATGTACTAAGAAAATTAGTTTAGAATATTTCATGAAAAAGTGCAGTTTGTATGGGAGGTGGTAGAAGGAGTGGGGGGTTTAATTTTTGAGAAACAACTAAAATTATTATGAAATTGATATATTTTAAATTTCAGATCAATAACATTTACATTTTTCAAGAAAATCGAATTTAAGTAAAGTCATGGAATTGTGTCACATTTTATGGGAGGGGTAGAAGGAGTAAAGCTAATCGGGTAATTTTTTCCCGATATTAATAACAATGTGAATTAAGGATTCAGTATAACATTTAAGCTCGATGAAAGTTAAACGTACTGAGAAAATTAGTGTATAGCATTCCATGAAAAAGTATAGCTTGTATGGGAGGTGGTGGAAGGAGTAAGGGAATTCAAATAATTTGTATACGAAAGATCACATTTGTGATAAAAATAATATGAACTAAATTTCAAATGGTTTACTCCAATGGTTTTGAAGAAAATTTAATTATTATATCTTTTTAAAAATGAGTTATTTTGTATGGGAGGGGGTGGAAGGCGTAGGGATATTGAAATAAGACCACACGCAGATTACATCTCGGTGCATATCTAATAAACTGTGAAAGTTGCATTACAATCGCTTCAGCTGTTTTTGCGTGAAAACCGGAAAGACAACCAGACTGACAGACAGAGAAAATTTTTAAAAACGTGTGATTCTGATTAATTATTGCTAAAATAAAGCAAAAAACTTATTTATAGCCATTTATAAACAAATAACAGACAGACACTACAATTATATTTAAATGTATAGATGATAATTTCCCATAGCTACATAAAAAGTTTTAGGAAGGCCAAGCCCAGAGTACGGTATGTTCTGCTCAGCTTATGCATGACCTCTAGGTACCAATAATGGAAATTATGTAATTGATTAATATATAATTATTGTGAATAAACGTTTGCAAAACTGACGCAAATGTTTTCTTTAAAATAGGACAGAACTTTTTAAGCAACCTAATATTATACTTTGGCCGAATACATGAATTTCTGGCCTTCAATTCCTTCATCTTCTCTTTTCCACGTTCTTTCCCTTTCTTTCTTCCGTTCTCACTCTCTCTCCTCTCTTTCCATCATTCTCCTTGGTCACATCAAAATAGTAAGGGTCTCGTTTTAAAATTTCGACTCAAATCTATCATGGTTACATTATTAAAGTACTGGGCATTTTCGTCTAATCCCTACGAAATGCATTATAGTGTATTCCTCGAGAAATCTATAATAAAATTTAGGATAACTAAGCCGTTTATTTTGAAAGTGGCCCAAGTCCATTTTTATCTTTTTTCAAGTTAACTGTGGTGACATTATTTAATTATAGATTTATGCTGAACTGTCAAAAAAATAAATCGGCATTAAAATATATATAATACATTTGAAAATTTTGTAACACATACATTTTCATAGTAATATAAATACTGAAAATCATAATTTTGAAATTGACCTAAGTCCACTTTTTATTGATAATGTCAAAAAGTGCGGCCCAAAATCTTGAAAGCAGTGATGAAGGTAAGTTAAATTACATTATAAAATTGAATTGAATTTTAAAGAATAATATTTAATTAAAGAAATTATTAAACCCATGGGAAAGGATAAAATCACAAGATTCCTTGATTCTGAAAGTGAAGAAGAATTAAAATCATACAACAAATATAGAAAAAGAAAGAGAATTTTAGAACTTCATTCTTCAACAGTGAAAGAGGAACTAATTGATAATGAGAATTTACAAAACAACAGCTTCAGAGAATGATTCGGAGAAAACAGAAGTGATACTTATATTCAGAAACTTCGTAAAATTAAACGAAAATCGGGAAAAGATAGGATACACAAACGGGAAAAATTATACCTGCCAAAGTTTTTCAAAATAAAGATTGCCAATGTCGAAAAGACTGCTTAAAAATTTAAATGAATCAGAAAGGAAACGTATTTTTGAAATGTTTTGGAACTTAGGAGACTTTAATAAGCAAAATATATTGCTATGCGAAGCGACCGAACGTTGTACTGTAAAAAGAAACGTCGGAGAAACGGAAAAAGTTCATACAGAAATGAGAGTTTTACGTACTGGTTAAATTCTAAAACAGGCAAAGTTTCTGTTTGTAAAAAATTCTTTTTACGCACTATTGAAATAAGCGAAGGACGTGAAACGTGTGTTAAAATCTAAAAATGTAGGCAACAATTTACGTGGGCGTTTTCCTGGATCGTGGAGAAAAATATGTGATGAAGCAAATATGGTTGTTCAAAACCATATTAACAGTTTCCCGAAATTTGAATCCCATTATAGGAGGGATCATAATCCCAATAGAAAATATCTACAGCCTGAACTGACTATAAAAAAAATGTTTGATTTGTATGAGCTTCACTGTAAAGAAAATAATTTAAAAGCAGTTAATGAATGGACTTATAGAAAAATATTCAAAAAATATTTTAATCTACAATTCCACCTACCACGCAAAGACACATGCCAAAAATGTGATCTATTAAACATTAAAGTTAAAGCATCAGAAAACCATGAAGAAGAGAAAAAACTTATGGAAGAACATGATACTCATTTAAAACTAGCAGAATCAGCTAGAAATGCGTTAGAACAAGATCAAGAACTAGTATCAAGTAATCCATCTCATTATTTTGGCTTTTCTTTCGATTTACAGAAAGCGTTACCATGCCCAAAGCTAACTACTTCAGCTTATTATAAATGCAACATGTATATTTTAAATTTAGGCATACACAATGTCCACAACGATAATGTATACATGTACGCTTGGGATGAAGCAAAAGCTTCTAGAGGTTCTCAAGAAGTGGCTTCATGCCTCTTCAGACACCTTAAAACTCTAAAAAGTGAAATACATATCATTGCATATAGTGACCTGTGTGGAGAACAAAATAGAAACATCAAAATATCTTTAATGTGGTTAAAAATTGTTCAATCAATGGAAAATTATGTGGAAATCATAGACCACAAATTTTTAATAAGAGGTCATTCATTTTACTTTATTATTATAATAATAAAGTATTGTGATCGACACAAGAAAAAAAACATAACAGGGCTACGATTGCGCGTAAAGCGCAATCTTACGATACTCTAGATGGAATAGAATGTTTTGTGATCCCAAGAAATTTTGTATGGGGAGTGTTAGAAGGGATGATAGCATTGAACTAATTTTTTCGCCATCATGCTAAAGTAGCTATGGAAATGTTTTATACAAAATGCTTACTCCAAAAATTTAATGGGAATTGAGAAAATTAGTGAGTTAGATTTAGTGAAAATGCGCAGTTTGTATGGGAGGGGGTAGAAAGAGTGGGGGGATTTTAATGATTTTTTAAGAAATAGCTAGGAATAATATAAAATTGGCATCCCTTAAATTTCAGACTAGTGCCATTCATACTTTTCAAGAAAATCGATTTTTTGTCAAGTTGTGAAATTGTGTCATATTGTATGGGAGGGGGTAGAAGCAGTGAAGCAAATCAAATATTTTTTTTTTCATCTTAGTAATAATATTAATTAAATATTTATTACAAAATATGAGCTCAACAAATGTTATATGTTCTGAGAAAATCGGCTTAGAGCATTTCAGGAAAAACTGTAGTTTGTATGGGAGGGGGTGGAAGGAAAGGGAGGAAACAAATAATTTTTCTACTGTAGATTTAGATCATTAAAAAAGTAATATATACCAAAATCCAGACCAATAGCTTTTACACTTTTTTAGTAAATCCATTTATTGTCAAATTGCAAAATTGTGTCATTTTGTATGGGAGGGGGTAGAAGGGGTGAAGCTAATCATTTAATTTTTTTTTAACCTTACTAACAATTTTAAATAAATATTTGGTGCTCAATTTCAGCCCGCTGAATTTTATAAGCACTGAGGAAATTGACTTAGAGTAATTCATGATAAGTACAGTTTGTATGGGAGGTGGTAGAAGGAGAAAGAGGACACGCATAATTTTTATATGGTAGATTGATATTATCATAAAAGTAATATATTCCGAATTTCAGGTCAATAGCTTTTATACTTTTTGAGCAAATCCGTTTATTGTAAAATTGCGTAATTGTGTCATTTTGTATGGGAGGGGGTAGAAGGGGTGGAGCGATTTGGCCCGTTCACGAACTTGACCTTACTTTTTCGTCAAAAACGACGTGTACAAAATTTGAGCTTTCTAGCTCAACGCGTTCTCAAGCTAGAGAGCGCACGGACGGACGGACGGACGGACATCCGGTTTTGAGATTTTTGAGTGATAATATTAACTTCTGTATCATTCATTTTTTTCTCCGAGCCTTATTTCTTGGCGTTACATGACTAAATTACCCTAAAAATGCAAAAAAACAAATCCGTCCCGCCGTACGCCGTACATATGGACTCAAATCTCTGAGACCGTTAAAGGTAGAATGTTCGTTCTTGGGTGGATTGTTGATTGGCTAAGTGAGCTCTATTTTCTAAATTTTGGGGGTGTTAGGTGCAAGGGGGAGGCGGGGGAGGGAAAAAGTCGAAAACTACACTTGCTAATATCTCCACAACGAATACAGATAGAAAGTTGAAAATCAGTAGAGATATAGAGAAGGTTGTGAGACAAACTTTAAAAATAATTTAATTTTTTTATCCATTGGCGTCCGAAAAAGGGGGGGGGGCGGGGGCTAAAAAAACATTGTCGGCCGAATTTTTTTTCAAATGATTATATCTTCAAAATTACTTATCGTAAAAAATTCATATTTTGAGACCATCAAGGTGGCATATAGTTCCATTGGAATCAGCATAGAAAGTGGCTAATTATTGTAAGAGGGGGGGTCAGGGGGGAGTGAAAAGAAAAACACTTAAAAATTAATATCTCAACTATCTCTTAAGCTATGCAATTGAAACTTAAAACGTATATTAAGCTATACTAGTAAAATACAAAAAAATATAACATGTTGAAATAATAGTAGTGAGGGGAAATGTGGAGCATTTCAAAAAAGGCGCTCTTTTCAAAATTACAAATCCTTATATCACAAAAAAGAGTACAGATATCAAATCGAAAATTTGTCAGATTGTAGAACTACATAATGGTTAATTTTGGTATGGCGATGGTTAATTTTAAGTTGGGAGGTGTAAGGGGAGGGAGGTGATAAGCAAAAATGTCGAAAACTTTGAGTGGTTTTTTTTAGGGCTCTGGTGAAAGATACTAAGTTTAAATTTTGTATGTGGATACGTCTATTTGATGTGCATAGAAAAATAATAATAGCTTGTTCCATAATTGTTATAAACCGACCGGGGGGGGGGGGTCTAACGTGAACAAGGTGTTTCATGTGCATTGAAAAAAACACATAAATTGAAAATTTTTGAGTGAAATTTTAAGGAAGAAACTTCAAAATTTGCGAAATGCATTAAAAAAAAATCCCTTAATATACAAAAAATTAACTGGTTGAAAACCTTTAAGAGTTCTACCCCCTACCATACAAAATTATTTTTTCGATCATTTTTAAGAAATCAGTTATCAGCTAACTCTTAAAAGCTATTAATTTCAAATTTTGCATAAAAACTTATAAAAATAATTCAATGAAGTTGCTTTAAAAGTTTTGAAATCGTGCTTGCCCTTCTACCCCCTCCCATACAAAACTATGATTTCGACCAATTTCATTAAATCAACTAATAACCAACAAACTAAAAGCTACGAACTTGAAATTTTATTCAAGCACCTTACAAGAGAACTGAAATAAAACTGCATATCAAATTTTATGATTCCCCTACATTCTCTTCCACCTTCCATACAAATATTCGGTTTCGTGAATGTAAAATGTACCGAATTTTATGAAAATTCTATGCAACTTCGTCTATGAAACACATTCTATACAGAGAATATAGGACGTGATTCAAGCAGTTAATTAAAAAACTATTAACATCCTTACTATTACCCCTCCTCCTCCCTTAATAAAAACCCAAAATTGCAGAAACGAATGAAATATTGTTAAATTGACAACAGCCCTGCCCAAGAACTCCCTTTTACTTAGCCTTCCCTTACCACTCAAACCTGCATATTGACTTTCCACTCATCCGCAACTTGTCCTATGAATAATGAAGTTTCGCCCGACTTGTTGGCAGTTTATTTAACTAATGACAGAGATTTTGGCGTTATAGATAAGTCGTTAAAAAGAAATCATTTGCTGTATGTGCCACAAGATTATTATAATATAATAAAAAAATGTAGAAAAGGTAATACTTTCATACTAAATGAAATGAAACAAGAGGATTTTATATCAACAAGACTCTTAGAAGAATCAGTTTACAAAAGATCTAAAAATACCAACGGGGAAAAAATAAACTGGCTGCAAATATGCTGGATGCGATTTTTAAGAAATGAACCATATAAAATTTTATATAAAACAACCATGGATGAGAATGCAGAGTTTAAAATTCTTGATTTATTGCCACGTCGGGGTAGACCTAAAAAATTTGGAAATATTGTATTGCCATCATTATACAAAAGTATAAGAAGCATCACATCACTAAAATACCGATACCTATGATGGACTTCTGCGATATATACCTCCGGAACACCATAACTACTTTAAATTCCTTCCGCATACTGAGAATGTTAACGAATAACTTGTTATTAAATTTAATTTTATTCTTCTAAAAATATAAAGTAAATAAAATGTTTTTTTTTTTATTTTTTAAGCTATATGTAACAGACTTAAGCTCTTTCACATTTTATAATAAAACAAATTTTTATTTTGAAAGTGACCTAAGTCCTTTCAAGGTAAGCAAGGATATATTATACACTTAATAATAGCGATTTTTTAATAGGAATTATAAAATTAACTCCCTTAAATACGATTTAGCATTGCGAGTCAACCATATACCTTACGTATATTTTTAATTTTGTAAAAACGCAAAACCTTAAATATTTCAAATTAAAGATAAATGGACTTAGGCCACTTTCAAAATAAACGGCTCATTATTCGTAGCTGAAGATAGAAGTGTATGTTACATGGTGAACAAGAAAATTCAGGATTCAATAATTTAAGTGCGTATTTCATATTGAATCACCCGTTGAGATTGTCAGTATTGATATACAGCCTGACATGAGTTAGATGAACCTGAATCTTTACTCTAAAAATAAATAGTTCTGAGCCACAACGATATCGATATCCTCCTTTAGTATAACAAATTACTCAAATTAGTTTAGAAATAAAAAATATTCCATTTGTATTAAGTACTCCGGTGCAATAATAACAATCTCGCTTAGTTAAAAACCATTGTAATTCATTCCCTTTTTTACTTCCAGGCTACTTCACTAAAACGACTTGTATGAAATCTCAAAGTTATTCTATAAAATTTCAACCGCTCTCTCTCTCTAAATTACTGTCAAATATAATACTACTGAATCAGTCCGCAAAAAAACCACACAAAAATGCTGATGACTTAAATCTTACTCAATTGTTTTCAACAGAAAAAGTACTCACGTATGAATGAATATTGTTGGAACGAACAAAAAAGAAGGACTTGAAATTTAACGTAAAGTACCAAACAAAACAGGCATTTAAAAGTGTGAAAGTCAAGTGCATATGAGTTTGAAGTGCCCTTCTAAATGTACGTCTGCAACGCTAGTTCCATATGATACGCCTCTAATGTGCCAACAAAAGGACAGAAAATAAAACGCTTGCATAGGAAAAACCCAACAGAAATAGAAAATCTCTTCCTATTTACACTAGTCTCACCTTCTCACTGATTTTTTTTATATATCACCTTACCATCATGAGAGAGCTATTGTAGTTTCGTTCCACATTCGGCACGAACGTGAGAAAGGATTTGCTTTTCTACATTTGTCGAGAAGAAATTGCATGCTTGCAATTATCTGCTGCTAATCATAAGGATAATAAGGAGAAGAGGAGAAGGAATAGAAAACCAGGCTAGTGTTCACGGCATTTCCAAAGGACAGGATAAAAAGAAGTCGAGAACAAATAGGCGGTAAGTAACAGCTTAGCATACATTTAGGAGCGAGCATTTGCCATATAAATTGTAAGGATCCGCCATAACACACATCCGAGTATTAATGCCCGCGTATATCGCATTTATCCGTTTGTTATCCGTGCAATTTACTTGCGATTAAGAAAATCCCGGCGCCATATCCATTGTCATTTTTCCTCCTTTCATGTGAAGAATTATGTTGTATATATTTTTCTGCTTTTTTCCTTTTTCTATTGAAACTAAACTTTTCAGAAGGAGACATTATGTGCATATTTGTAACGCTATACAGACACATATACACAGCAGACACACATTAAGATTATTATAAACGAGATCTAGCAATCTTACTTTGTTTTCCGCTTCACAGGAAGACGAACTACGGGCAAAATGCAACACCATCTGCGCTATAAACTCTTTGCAGTTTTACTTGCCATTGCCAGCATGCATCACGGTAAGTTTTTTAGTTTATTGTTTTGTGTAGAACGAGCTTTACTTCTTGTTTTGTCATACATATATGAAAATATATAAAAAAAATAACATAACATAATACAAAACTTGTCATCACGTAAATTGTCGTGCAATGACTTAACTCTCAGCGTAAGTTACGAGTATTGTGTCAGGACGATTGTATGTCGCATGCTTTTCTTACAGAAAAGACGAACTAAATCTTAATTTTCACGGTAGAAATGAAAATTTTAAAAGATTTGAATAGATTCTTCTGAGCATTTGACGAATTTCATAAATAGTATTTTAGATTGCTTTTGGAAATAGCATATTTTCCAAAATAAAATTGAAAAAATTGATGTGGAATTAGCAATATTACTCTTTTTACAAACTCTTTTACGACATTCTGCCATTTCGCGCTAATATCCAATGTTTTACAGACTTTTTTTTCAAAATCTTTTATTTTGGAGTCCGTTATTCTTGAAATATTCTCTCGTATAGCAAGCATATCCTTGAGATTGTGAGCCCGCTATATGAAGAATCTGTAACATTGTTTCCCACTTAATGCCTTGCGAAACTTTTTACATCCGTGACCTTGATTTTAAATTTGGCTTTATGAGCCGCAAAAAGTTTCCCGATTCCACGATATCGACCATTAAATATGGTAACGAAAAATGGAAATTTGTGTACTGAAGCAAACTACATACATATATGAAGTGTGAGAATATGGGCCTTTATTCTAACTTTTGCAATGCTAAGAAATGAAGATGATAGATGAGCCCTTAAGTCGTCACTCAAGAGAATGAAATTTTAGTACCTGTTACACAATATTATGCGAAAGCCAATATTTCAGAAAAAACATAACAGAATTACGTACAGCCCAAATGGGAAAATATGTCATCTCAAATTCTTTCGAATAGTAAATAGTGACTTTTGTATGGAAGGTGGTAAAAGCAGAGACAAGTGGTTTGTAATCTTTTTTATATCACACCGAACGTAGTATACAAAATGTTTCATGCTGAATTTAAAGTTTGTAGCTTTCATAATTTTGGAGGAAACTGAACAATTTTTGTCTGAATTTATCGTATTTGTATGGGAGGTGGCTGAAAAAGTGGGACGATTCGGATGATTTTGGATCTGAACATATTACTTTGTTACAATTTTAGAAGGAGAAATACTTTTCTTGAATTTCCAATACTAAAATGATGATAGAAGGAGTGAAGCGAAGTTCATATTTTTTTATTACAAAGGACAAAGGACAAATTTTGGCAAAATTTTAAGTTTCTACTTTTTCTAGTTTCAATGAAAATCGATTAAGTGCATTTGTATGGGAGAGGGTAGAAGGAGTATTCGAATCAAAGCCAAATTTTGTGACAACAATGATATTTGTAATAGTCAAAATTTAAAGCTGACGTTTTTGAAGAAAAATGATTAATTGTAATTCCGAAATTTCATAAAATTTGTATGGGAGGGGGTAGAAAGAGTGGGGTGAAGTTGATAGTTTTCTTAAAATTGGTTGAAATTATAATAAAATTCATTGTGACAAAAATTGGTTCGTTTAGCTTCAGATCAGATCTTGACGTTAATGATGCATATATCATTATATTATGACCTAACTTTCAAGTCAATAGCTGAAATGGTTTTTTAAAATTTCGAAATTTCATGAAATTTGTATGGGAGGAGGTAGAAGGAGTAAGGGGATATAGCCCGTTCACGAACTTAAAGTTACTTTTTTGCTAAAATTGACTTACAACAAATTTCACCACGATAGCTCAAATGGTTCGAGAGTTATATTGTAGACAGACGGTCACTTGGAATTAAGGTTTTAGAGCGACAACAAATATTTCTGTACCCTTGCCGGCTCTGTGCAAACATTATTTCTTAGCTTTACAAACGGCAAGGCAAACACAATATACTATCAGATTTCATCTATAGTATAAAAATTATTCGAATGCCTTTCATCCATCCCCCGCCTTCCATAAAACTTCATAGGTTCTGAAAAGACATTATATTAGCCCTTCTGTCCCCACCCGATTCATTTTGCATATAGTGTACACTATAGTTTCTCCATGGGAAACTAAAGGCAAAGTTTGGCAAAGGTGGCGCCTGATATTTGGAGCGAAATTAAAAAAAAAGATGTCCACCTTTTTTTTGGTACGTTCCTAATATTAAGGACTGTGGGCAGTTTTTAGTACTTAGGTAAAAAGTCACAAGCAACATTTTGAAGGACCAATTTATCTTAGGCTGGATGAAGTTGACAAAATAAAACCACTAAACTCACCACTGCACGAATGGTGAAGTTTAATTCGCAGGTGTCGGTTGTGACATTTCTAACAGACGCTAATACAGTGTGTCTCTTTCTTGCATGGAGTGATTGTAGTGTATACCATTGGTCTGGCAGAACCTATACAGAAAAGAGCATGACAACATTGAAAAACCAATTTTTTTTTATTCAAAAAATATTTACAAGTAAGAAAATTTTTAAATTGAATCAATTGAGCAAATTAATTTTGACATCCAACAACAACAAACAAATAATTTATTACTTTAAAAATATAAAAAAAACCTAACAGGACTACGATAGGGCGTAAAGCTCAATCTTGCGATACTCTAGATAAAAGAATTTTTTTTTTTGATTTTAAGAAATTTCATTTTTTCACATCATGCTAGAGTTGCTATAAAAATGTTTTGTACAATATTTATGATTCAAAAATTTACTAGGTTCTGAGAAAATTAGTGTATTGGATTTAGTGAAATTGTGCAGTTTGTATGGAAGGTGGTAGAAGGATGGGCGAGTTAACGACTTTTTCAGAAATAACTAAAAACATCATGTTTTTGACATGTTTTAAATCGAAGATCAGTGAGGTTCATACTGTTGCGAGCTAGGGGTTCGCCGGATTTCAAGTAAAACACAATTCGTTTAAAAATAAAATATAATTTATTTACCCGCATTTTTTACTTATTTGCACTTCAACTTAATTTACACTATCTGGCAATACCGCCGATATTTCGCTTTCTTACACCGGTTGGTGTTCTTCCACAGACGTCGCTGAATGACTTACTGCTGGTCTGAGAGCTTCGTGCTTATAAACAATTTTTGCCCAGTTCTCGAAGCTTTCGTCAGGTGTCGTTGGGACTATTCGGGAGAATGCTAGATTTTTAATTGCCTACATTATGGAGTATACTGTCGGGTGGGTGTGTGTCTCAACTAGAATGTGCTGGAACTTTGTTTATGGCTATTTATATATAGGGAGATTGTTCTGGTACATTCGGGAAGTTGCCAGATCTATAACACTACTCTCTCCTTAGTCCCTGTTCGTCCCGAACAGAGTTGTTCACTTCCTCAATGGCACCATGGTACTTTGTTAGTCGGTCGAGATGTACCACTTTCATTTTAGTACGGGGTTTTCGCTTATTCCATCCATCCTTTGGTTTGGTTGATATCCTCTGAATGGTTTTTCTGGCTTCTCTTTCCTTCTCACGTTCGCGTTCTTTCTCCATGTCCTTTTCGCACTCCTTCTCCTCCTTAGCAACACGTTTACTTTCCTTTTCACGTTCCGCATTCTTCTTTCCGCGATTTTCTCGATCACATCGCTTCTCATGTTCGGCCTTGTCACGATTATTCGCATGAAGTATTTGACCGTCACGACTTCTAGCCGTTCGTTCGCGATCCTTATTCGAATGTCTATCTTTGTTTCCATGAACTTTCCCGATGTATTGTTCTTGTTGCAATCGACCTTCCCGACTCGGGGTTTTCGATCGACTCCGGCGTCTTTTATCAAAACCGTGTGTAAGATTTAAACTCTGACGACTAGTTCTTGACCAAGATCTAACTGCCCGATCTCTATCTTCGCGTTGTTTAGCAGCGCAGCCGGAACAATAGTTGGTCACTTTTCGGCAGTTGAGTCTCAAGTGTCCTGCCTGTCCCCAATTCCAGCATCGGGGGGCATCAAATCTTTCGCTCCGCTTGGTGTACTCTGCTTTCTGACACACACTCTTTTGCTATTTATCTGACTCGATAGTTACTCCGTGAGCTTTGCTTGGTAGCTTCGAACGTCAGCCCATATACTAAGGCTTCGCCAATCGTTTTCTTACCTGCCAGTTTCAACGCCTGTTGCAGCTCTATGTCCTGTACAGCATTGTTAAATGCGAAAACAGCTGTATCGTTGCGTTGCTCTGTTTGCGCATTGGGCAGCGATAATAGTGTGAGTCGTTCAATATCGCGTGCCAGCTCTTGAAGGGTTTCACCATTCTTCTGGGTTCGATTGTGCAGCTGTATTTTGTAGATCTATCGTATGTGGTCACTGCCGTAATGAACATCCAATGTCTTGACTAACGTTGAAAAATCTTGTTGTTGCTCCTGCGGAATCGTTTGAAGAATCTCTGCTGGTGGACCTCTTAGCGCCAATATAAGAGCCGTTCCCCGTTCTAGATCATTCCAATGATTGTTTCTTGCGGCAGCCTCAAATTGGGTCTTATAAATCGCCCACGGTGTTTGTCCATCGAAGATTGGAGCTTCAAAACTCTTGTGCGTAACGTGTTCTGCCTTGATGACTCCAGTCGCTTTCACGTTATCGAAGTCCCTTTTTAGGCGTTCGACTTCCTCTACAATCCCGGATATCCTTTCCGTAATTTGTTCTTCGAGAATTCGAAGTTTCTTTTCTACGTTTTCTTCTATTGTCTTACCCATGATGTCTATTTTACTATTTTGCAGTTCCAATTTTTGGTTGAGGTCCTTTGGTCTGGTCTAATTTCCTATTAATGTCCGCCGATTGTTGTTCTAATTTCTGATTAATGTCCACTGATTGTTGTTTAATGTCCACTGATTGTTGCTCTAATTTGTTCATCATTTGTTGCATTGACTGTGTTAGAGCATTCGATGTACCAGAGCACTCCTCTCCACGAGCTTCTTTGATTTGGAACTCAAAACTATCTGCATTCTCACCCTCAGCCTCAAGTGTCTCGATCTTACGGCTGACAAGTTCAGACTTGCTCCCTGTCGTAGATAACTCGCGTCTACTGAGCTCTTCCTTCAGCTCCGTTAATTTTAAGTCTTTTAGATAACGCGGCATTTTCACTACCGATTATTTCCAGTTTTTCCGCGATTCGAATTCACTAAAATTTACTTCACTAATAAAAGTCACTGCTCAATAAATCACTCGACAATATACGATTTCACAAAACTCTCACTGTCCGTTCGAGAATTTTAGTTTCACTTTTTCGCTCTCACAAAATTATTCGTTCGAGAATTTTTAATTTCACTAGCGATTTTTAACCCGAATTTATCCTTGAAATCCCACTTCTGACACCAGTTGTTGCGAGCTAGGGGTTCGCCGGGTTTCAAGTAAAACAGAATTCGTTTAAAAATAAAATATAATTTATTTACCCGCACTTTACACTTATTTGCACTTTAACTTAATTTACACTATCTGGCAATACCGCCGATATTTCGCTTTCTTACACCTGTTGGTGTTCTTCCACAGACGTCGCTGAATGACTAACTGCTGGTCTGAGAGCTTCGTGCCAATATACAATTTTTACCCAGTTCTCGAAGCTTCCGTCAGGTGTCGTTGGGACTATTCGGGAGAATGCTAGATTTTTAATTGCCTACATTATGGAGTATACTGTTGGGTGGGTGTGTGTCTCAACTAGAATGTTCTGGAACTTTGTTTATGGCTGTTTACATATAGGGAGATTGTTCTGGTACATTCGGGAAGTTGCCAGATCTATAACAATACTTTTAAGAAAAACGACTATTCGTAAAGTTGTGAAATTTGTTGGTTCGAGTTACCAAAATTAAAGGACTATTATTGTATGTTATATTGTTCACACTAAAAACTTTATTACACACTTTTGATTATTATGTATTATATTATTCGCAGTACATTGTTACATTAATTTTACAACTTTATTTCACTTGCTACATTAATTTTACAACTTTATTTCACTCTTCAGACTGCTCCCAATCAGAGCCACAATTCAACTCCTCGATCGATCGTAATTTTTGCTTTTCGATCCGGTCAATGTTGTTGATGACCGGAGGCACATGCCATCCTTAGGACGCTTAACTCACATGGTGTCGAATTTACATTGATTGTATGTACATTTTTCCAATATTACGGATATTCAACACCATGTGAGTTTTCGCAACTTTGCGACTCGTGGACGCATGGCATGTGCTGATATATTGCATGATGTTGAATATATACATTAAGACAATGACCTGTCGATTCAACATTATGCAATATCGTCAGGCAATGATCCCTGACATTCCTCCCTTATTCAAAAAACTTCCCACAGGTTGGATCGATCGGCAGTTTTTGATTTTGCGACGTGGTGTGGTTATGCTTCGGGAACTAATTTCTGCTGAGGGCTGCGCGTGTATCAATGGTATGTCCTTTTTATTCTGTGGCGCATGATTTTCCGATGACGTTTTGGCAGTAGTTTTGTTTGTTTCGTTGATAACAATATCGTCGCTGTGAATAAAACTTTTTCGTTTTCCTCGTTCCCGAATCCCCTGTCCCAGTCGTCGAGTTTGCTCTTCTTCGGTAAGTTCAACGTTGCATGGAATCTCTTCGTTTTCCCAATTGATATCGTCTTCGGTCAAGTTTTCTTAAATTATTTTCGCATTTTCTTTAACAGGCGTACTAACTTCGTCGACTTTTTCATTTTCAGCACAAGCAAGTTTTGGCTGTTCCGTTTGAATAATATTTTTATGTAGCGAAACCGGATTCGTCGAATCGATTTCGATTTTTGCTCTCCGCTCGGCCATTTCAGCATTGGCTAGTGCATCTTCAAGTAATGCGTGTTTAAGTAAATAGCGTTGCCAAAATTCGATATGTGGTGTCTTTTCGGGTACTAAACTCAAATATTTTCATTTAAAAGTTCGCTACTGGCCAGATGTCGTGCTAGTCGATTTTGGGTGAATTAATCTTGTTCGACGACTTTCATCCATCGATTGCATTTTTCGATCAGTTCATCTTGTGGCTCTTCGAGATTAGTCTTGTTGTTTTTCTACCGATCGGCTAAATGCATCTGAAAACCGGTTAACGTTACGGTACCGTCGTTTGTGATTAGAACTGCTTCGACTTCGTCGTCTTCGAGCGATGGAATCAGAGCTAACCTGCTTCAAAAATGTACTTAGGCTTTTTTTTTACGTAACCAACAACAATTGAATCTTCATCGTCGATCTTTGGGGTACTTTCGATAGCAACTCCAACATTCTACGCTTCATTCTTGACAGCTGACGACAACTCGTCCAAATCCTTCTTGACCGCTTCGAGAACTGTTGACGTATTTGTCTTAGCTGAGCTGTACCATGATGCCTAGCAGCTTCCTCCAAGACGTCCCACGAAATTTTGGCATAGTGCACCAAAAAAATTCGTAGTTGGCACTGAAATTAGGTATAGGAATTCTCGGTAGAATTGTCCAGTGCCTTCTGTACCAATTAATCGTCCCGATTTCCTCCAACATTGCGCCTGAATGTCGTATTCGTCTCACTGTATACTCCGGGTCCGCGCGTGATAATATTATTACCATTACCAACATAGCAATCAGAAGAGTATTTCTACAGTTCATTTTTCTAGGATTTATTTATTTTTATTTAAAGAAAAATTAGTTCAATATTTATTTTAATAATTGATTTCGGAAAAAAAATGTTTTTTTTTTTTGTGATAACAAAACTAATATTTTTAAAATTTGGTGTTTCTTTTACATATATATTGTTATTATAAATAATTTTTTTTCTTATATTAACCTTTATTTATGTACATATGTATAATAATATTGTTACGAGCTAGGGATTCGCCGAGATTTCAAGAAAAACACAATTCGTTTAAAAAATAAAGAATAATTTATTTATCCGCACTTTTACTTAATTTGCACTTTAATTTAATTGACACTATAAGGCAATACCGCCGATATTGTTCTTTCGCTTCTTACACCGGTTGGTGTCTTCCATAAGTGTCGCTCAGTAACTGACTGGTTGCCGTCTGACAGCTTCGTGCTTTTATACTAATTTGTCTCAGTTTGTTTGCTTGAAGGTTCTAGATGGCGTTTTACATATTAGGGGATATTGTTCTTGTATATTCCAGAAAGAGCAATTACGTGGTTGCCAGATCTATAACAATATAGTTTAGAGATAAAGTTACAATGTTTGAGCATTATATGAAAATGTTATAATTTCCTTACGTAAGTAACACTTTATACAAACAATTTTTTTTCTTTTTTTTTCTATATTTATCCTCTAAATTATTTTTTAATCAATGATAAAATGGTAACTATATATTTTTGCCAAATGGCTTTTAATCCTAAAGCAATTTGTGATCATAAAAATAATCATACGTAATTTTATATATCTAAGTATAAAACAAAATATTAATAAAATTGGATTTTAATTTATTTTCTCTTTCTTTAGTATATATTTTCTTCTTCTTATAATTTCGTACATTCCAAAAAATCAGAAACACTTTAATTCTTTCTTTCAAAAATAAAAAACCTTTTTTCCTCTCTCAATAAAGAAAAACAGAGATATAGATATTTTTTTTTAGAATTTTAAAAAAATCAACTAACATAAGCTTTATTTCATATCTCTTGATAATTTTTGTTTGGGCCAATTGCACATTCTTAAATAATTTCGTGAATGAATGTCGTATTTTTATGTATGTAAAATATTTATATAAAAAATTCGTAAGAAATATTTTCATTGTAAATTTTATATAGATACAGTTACGTTTCATATTTTCATATTCGAACAAAAAATTGATTATTTTCTTCTTTTTTCTGTATCGCACACAATTTTATACGAGTAATAATAATTTGTTAGTTCCTTTTTACTTATTAGTTTTTATTTATTATCCCCCCCTGATCAATCTGAAATTTAGAAGTTTAGTTATTAACAAGTAATATGACTTTGAATGTTTCTCTAATGATGCCAAAGCTTTATTCTGTTCACGTGGACCCTTTTTAGTTTCTTCTTGATAAGGATTGAAACGTTTTCGGGTGAGTGCACATGAATTATCTTATAAGGGCCTCTAAAAATTGCGCTAAGCTTTCCGGATCTAGCTGGATCTCTAAGCAGTACATCGTCACCGACATGGAACCGAAACACATTTATGTTTCTGTCGTAGTACTTTTTCGACTGAACCTTCGAGTTTTCGAGATTCAACTTCGCCAGTTGGAAAGATTTTTGTAGCTTGTTCCGAAGCTCGAAGTGATATTTTTCGTAATTATACACTGGCTCGACATTCTTTTGTAATTTACTCGGGATTTCTGAAGCGAAACCAAATAGCGTCTCCATGGGTGTTAATTTCGTTCCAGCATGTACGGTGTTGCTATACGCGTGAGCCGCTGGTCTAAGATAGTCATCCCAATTGAGAGAATCGTCGTCTACGAAACATCTCAGGTAATTACCAAGCCATGAGTGCTGTCTTTCAACAGCATTTGATTGGGGATGATAGGCCGTTGTTTGTAACTTTTTGATTTAGAGAAGCTTGCATAGGGACTTAAATATTTCACTCGTGAAATTTGAACTCTGATCAGTTACCAGTTGTTTTGGTAGGTAGTAAAGACTAAGTATTTAATCGAATAAAATTTTCGCCATGGTGTTCGCTTCTTGATCAGGAAGGACAGCAAAATCAACAAAACGTGTGAGATCATCCATCATACTCAGAACGTACTTATTACCGTTATGTGAAGTGGTGAGAGGACCTACTAAATATATATATATATTTTCAAAATGTCTCTCTGATGCTGGTGCGGTTTCGATACAGTAACTTGAAACTACAACCATTCAAGTATCAATTTTTGGCTAAAGACATCATTTACCTAACACGGTGTTAGGCTAAATCCCTCGTTAATTGAGAGTGTAACGAACTTTCCAAGACCAAGAAAAGTCCGCGAAGTGCAGTCATTCTTGGGACTGGCAAATTATTACAGGAAATTCATTCCAAATTTCTCACAGATCAACAAGTTACTAAGGAAAGATACCTCATTCTCATGGAATGAGAACTACGAAATAGCGTTTAATACAATAAAAACAAAACTAAGTACTCGACCGTTACTAGTCTACCCGCAAGAAACTCATATTAATTACTGATGCAAGCGGTGAATCGTTAGGGGCCGTATTAGAACAAGAGGGTAAACCTGTCGCTTATGCCAGTAGAACTTTGAATAAAGCAGAGCAAAAATATTCTACTTCAAGGCGTGAACTACTGTCCATAGTGTGGGCAGCAAAAAACTATAGGTGTTACTTATTGGGTAGACATTTCAAAGTAATAACGCACCATAAAACTCTTCAAGGAATGTTAAAGGTAATAGATACGACTTGCAGGATGCTAAAGTTTCAGCAAAAACTTTCGGAATTCGATTTCGAGATAGAATATAAGCCTGGGAAAAGTATCTCCCATGCTGACGCTCTCAGTAGAATGCCGAAAATTTCGCATAAGACCGAGCAACCTACACTTGAATCTTGTTTAGTAACTACTCGCTCTCAAACTAGGACAGCGGCGGAGAAGAGGACCAACATGATAGGAAGCGGGGAGTGAGTAAAAGATGAAAACAATAAGGATGTAAACGCCACAGGGGAGATACCAAATATTATAATCGTATCCCAACCACAGCAAATTCAACAATTCTTTAATGATTATCATGACTCGCAATTCGGTGGACACTTTGGAAAAAATAAGAGGCTAGCTAGAATTAGGCGCATGTATAGATGGCCAGGAATGGGAAAATATATTAAAAGCCATATAAGAAAATGTCTAGTGTCAGAAGAATAAGAACTCGCGGCCTGTGAAAATGCCTATGGTAATCCTACCAGCTGCATCATTTGTTGGGTCGAGTTACCAAAATAAAAAGACTATTATTGTATGGTATATTGTTCACACTAAAAACTTTATTACACACTTTTGATTATTATATATTATACTAGCAAACGCCCGCGACTTCATCCGCATAAAAATCGCAATAATAAACAATTTTTGGGAATGTAGTTAGTAATACATTATGTGGGATATGTAATGTTCTTACTTTAATGGCTCTTTGAACACAATGTTTTGTATTTTGTTGGAATCAGAACCATAAATTATCAAGAATGATAGCATGATAATCGCATTTGAATGGGAGAGGCTTGTGATCAAATCAATCCCGTAATTTGAGATCATATACGTATTGAAGAGCATTTAGGACATATGAATAATTATAGCTTGTGTTAATTAAAAACAAAAGCCCAAATAAAATAACATTAAGCTTCAAAACCTAACAGAACTACGATTGTGCGTAGAGCCCAATCATACGATACCATAGATGAAATCGAAATTTTTGTGATATTATAAAATTTTGTATGGGAAGTGGCTGCACTGAGCTAATTTGTTTCACGTTATGCTAGAGTAGCTATAAAAGTGTTTTGTATCAAATTTATGCTTCAAAAGTTGAGAAGGTACTGAGAAACTTAGTGCATTGAATTTAATGAAATTGTGCAATTTGTATGAGAGGTGGTAGAAGGAAAAGGGGGTTTTTGGTGATATTTCGAGAAACAACTGTGGCACATTGTATGGGAGGGGGTAGAAGGAGTGAAGCTACTCGGTTAATTTTTTCCCGATATTAATAATGCTAATTTAGAATAGAGTACGAAACTTGAGTTCAATGAAAGTTATATGTACTGAGAAAATTTGTTTAGAATATTTCATGAAAAAGTGCAGTTTGTATGGGAGGTGGTGGAAGGAGTTGGGGGTTTTAAGTGAATTTTTGAGAAACACTTATAATCATTACGCAATTGGTATATTTTAAATTTCAGATCTGCATCATTCACGCTTTTTAAGAAAATCGAATTTTTGTAAAGTCATGGAATTGTGTCATATTGTATGAGAGGGGTAGAAGGAGTGAAGCTACTCAGTTAATTTTTCCCCGATATTGAAATTAATGCAAATTAAGGATAAACTACAACATTTGAGCTCGATGAAAGTTACACGTACTGAGAAAATTGGTGAATAGCCTTTCATGAAGAAGTGCAGTTTGTATGGGAGGTGGTGGAAGGAGTAGGGAGATTCAAATAATTTATATACCATAGATCACATTTCTGATAAAAATAGTAAGTTCTAAATTTCAAATGATTTGCTCTAATGGTTTTGAAGAAAATTCGATTAGTATATATTTTTGAAAATGAGTCATTTTGTATGGGAGGGGGTGGAAGGCGTGGGGGTATTGAAATAAGACATCACGCAGATTACATCTCGGTGCACATCTAACAAACTGTGAAAGTTTCATTACAATCGGCTTAGCCGTTTTCCGTGAAAACCGGAAAGACAGACAGAGAGACAAAGCAAATTTTTAAAAACGTGTGTTTCTGCTTAGTTATTGCTAAAATAAAGCAAAAAACTTATTTATAGCCATTTCTAAACAAATAACAGACAGACACTACAATTATATTTATATAGATTATTCGTAGTACAACTTGTTACATTAATTTTACAACTTTATTTCACTTGCTACATTAATTTTACAACTTTATTTCACTCTTCAGACTGCTCCCAATCAGAGCCACGATTCAACTCCTCGATCGATCGTAATTTTTGCTTTTCGATCCGGTC
The DNA here is from genome assembly GCA_963669355.1 of Chorisops tibialis. Lineage (NCBI taxonomy): Eukaryota > Metazoa > Arthropoda > Insecta > Diptera > Stratiomyidae > Chorisops > Chorisops tibialis. The sequence goes on along the minus strand of OY770263.1, from coordinate 158,995,221 downwards.
AATGTTGCTGACGACCGGACTCACACGCCTTCCTAAGGTCGCTTAACTCACATGGTTTCGAATTTACATTGATTGAACATTTTTTCCAATATTACAGATATTCAACACCATGTGAGTTTTCGCAACTTTGCGACTCGTGGACGCATGGCATGTGCTGATATATTGCATGATGTTGAATTTATACATTCAATGACCTGTTGATTCAACATCATGCAATATGGTCAGGGCATGATCCCTGACAAATTGTGTCAGTCTAATTTGTTTTCGTCTTATTAATCTATATAAATATAATTGTAGTGTCTGTCTGTTATTTGATTATAAATGGCTATAAATAAGTTTTTGCTTCATTTTAGCAATAACTAAGCAGAATCAAACGTTTTCAAAAAAATTTCTGCCTATCTGTCTTTCCGGCTTTCACGCAAAAACGGCTGCACCGATTGCAATGAAACTTTCACAGATTATTAGGTCTGCCTTGGAGAGTAATCGGCTTTAGGTTTTATTTTTCTCCCCTCACACCTTCTACCCCCTCCTATACAAAGTGACTCATTTTCTCCTTCCACCACCTCCCATACAAACTAAACTTTTTCATGAAATACTATACTCCAATTTTCTCAGTACGTATAACTTTTATCAAGCTAAGATTTTGTATTAAATCTTTGATTAGCATTGTTATTAATATTAAGAAAACAGTAACTAATTAGCTTTACTGTTTCTACCCCCTCCCATACAATCTGACACAATACCACGACTTTGCGAAAATTCGATTTTCATGAAAAGAATGAATGTTACTGTTCTGAAATTTAAAATATATCAATTGAATGATAATTGTAGTGGCTCGTCAAAGAATAACTACAAACCCTCCACTCCTTCTACCACCTCCCATACAAACTGCACTTTTTCATGAAATACTCTAAATCAATTTTCTCAGTACGTGTAACTTTGATCGAGCTAAAATTTTGTATTAAATCCCTAATTAGTATTATTACTATTGTCGGGAAAACTTAACTGATTAACTCCACTCCTTCTATCCCCTCCCTTACAATGTGACACAATTCCACGACTTTGCGAAAACTTGATTTTCTTGAAAAGTGCGAATCTAACTGATCTGAAATTTGTAAGATATCAATTGCATGGTGATTTTAGTTGTTTCTAGAAAAACTACCAGAAACCCCGCACCTCCCATACAAATTGCACAATTTCACTAAATCCAATGCACTAGGTTTCTCAAGTTACCTATTCAGTTTTTCAAGCTTAAATTTGGTGCAAAATATTTTTAAAGCTCCTCTAGGATGGTGTGAAAAAAATTAATTTAGTACTGTCATCCCTTCTATCACTCCCACACAAAAATTCTTAAGATTACAAAAATTTCGATTTCATCGGTAGTATCATATAATTGGGCTTTACGCACAATCGAAGTCCTGTTATGTATTTAAGCTTAATGTCATTTTATTTGGGCTTTTTTTAATTAACACAAGCTACAACTATTTACATGTCCTTTACGCTCTTCAACACGTATACATATGATTTCGAATCACGGGTTTGATTTGATCATGAGCCTGTCCCATACAAATGCGAGTATCATGGTCTCGTTCTTAATGATTTATGGTTCTGATTCCAACAAAATACCAAACATTGTGTTCAAAGAGCCATCAAACTAAGCAGATTATTTATCCGATATAATGTACTACTAACTACATTCTCAAAAAATGTTATTATTGCGATTCTTACGCGGACAAAGTCGCGGGCGATCTCTAGTTCTAAATAAATATTTAGTGCACAATTTCAGCTCGATCAATTTTATACGTACAGAGTAAATTTGTTTATAGTATTTCATGAAAAGTGGAGTTGGTATGGCAGATGGTGGAAGGAGGGGGGGACACAAATAATTCCTTTGCAGTAGATTGAAGGTATCACAAAAGTAATATGTTCCAAATTTCAGATCACTAGATTTCATATTTTTCGAGCAAACCCGTTTATTTTCAAATTGCGAAATTGTATAAGTTTATACGGGAGACGGTAGGGGTAAAGTGATTTGTCCCGTTCACGAACTTGACCTTACTTTTTTGTCCAAAACGACGTGTATAAATATTGTACTATCTAGCTCAACGCGTTCTCAACGGACGGACAGACGGATAGACGGACGGACATCCGGTTTTGAGAATTTTGAGTGATTATAAGAACTTAATTTTACTTTATTATTCTAATAATAAAGTATTGTGATCGACACAGAAAAAAAAATTTGCTACCCTGAAATTTTGTTTTTTCGCGTTTCATGACTAAATTAGCCTAAAAAAGCAAAAAAACATAACAGGAGTACGATTGGGCATAAAGCCCAATCGTGCGATACTCTAGATGAAAGAGAAATTTTTGTATCTTAAGAAATTTTGTAGGGGAAGTGGTAGAGGGGGTGACGACAATGAACTAATTTTTTCACATGGCAGTAAGGTTGCTATCAAAATGTTTTATACAAAATTTAGGATTTAAAAATTTAATTGGTACTGAGAAAATTAGTGTATTGGATGTAGTGAAGTAGTGCAGTTTGTATGGGAGGTGATAGAAGGAGGGGCGAGTTTTTAATGACTTTTCAGAAATAACTATAAATATCATGCTTTTGACATGTCTTAAATTGCAGATCAGTAGTATTCATACTTTTCATGAAAATCGACTTTTTATAAAGTTGTGAAATTGTGTAATTTTGTATGGGAGGCGGTAGAAGGGGTAAAGCTAATCGCCTAATTTTTTTCTGATTTTACTAATAATTCTAAATAAATATTTAGTGCATAATTTCAGCTCGGTCAATTTTATACGCACTGAGTAAATTGGCTTAGAGCATTTCATGAAAAAGTGCAGTTTGTATGGGAGGTGGTGGATGGAAGGGGAGGACTCAAATAACTTTTTTACAGTAGATTTAGACTATTACAAAAGTAAAATATTCCAAATTTCAGATCAATAGCATTTATATTTTTCGATCAAATCTGTTTATTGTGAAATTACAAAATTGTGTCATTTTGTATGGGAGGGGGTAGAAGGGGTACAGCTAATCGTCTCATTTTTTTTGGTCTTAATAGTAATTTTAAATTAATATTTTGTACACAATTTCAGCTTGATAACTATTATACGCAGTGAGTAAATTGGTTTAGGGCATTTCATGAAAAAGTGCAGTTTGTATGGGAGGTGGTGAAAGGAGGGGAAAGACACAAATTATTTTTATAGAGTAGATTGGAACCATCATAAAAGTATTACATTCCAAATTTCAGATCAATGTCATTTGTACTTTTCAAGGAAATCCGTTTATTGTCAGATTGCGAAATTGTGTCATTTTGTATGGGAGGGGGTAGAAGGGGTGGAGCGATTTGGCTCGTTCACGAACTTGACCTTACTTTTTTGTTAAAAACGACGTATACAAAATTTGAACTTTCTAGCTCAACGCGTTCTCAAGCTAGAGAGGACACGGACGGACAGACAGACGGACAGACGGACAGACGGACGGACGGACGGACGGACATCCGGTTTTGAGATTTTTGAGTGATTATATGAACTTCTGTATCATTCATTTTTTTCTCCGAGCCTTATTTCTTGGCGTTACAAACTTTGTGGCAAACTTATAATACTCTCAGATTTCATCTAGAGTATAAAAATCCGTCCCGCCGTACACCGTACGCCGTACATATGGACTCGTACCTCCAAGACCGTTAAAGCTAGAATGTTTGTTTTTGGGTGGATTGTTAATTTGGTAAGTGAGCTCCATTATCCAAATTTTTTGGAGTGTCAGGTGGAAGGAGGAGGCGGGGGGATGGAAAAAGTCAAAAAATACACATGCTAATATTTTCACCACAAATGCAGATAGGAAGATGAAAATCAGCATACGTATAAAGAGGGTTGTGGGACAAACTCCAAAAATAATTTAAATTTTTAACCCATTGGCGTCCAAAAAGGGGGGGCTAAAAACAAATTGTCGGCCGAATCTTTTTTTGAAATGGTTATATCTTCGAAACTACTTTCCATAAAAAATTCATATTTTGGTACCATTAAGATGGCATATAGACCCACTACAATCAGCTTAGATATAGGCTAATTATTGTAAGGGGGAGAGTCAAGGGGGTGCAAAGAAAAACACAATATCTCAACTATCTCTTGAGCTATGTAATTGAAACTTGAATAATATACTAAGCTATAAAATCAATAAAAAATAAAAAAAAAAAACGTCAAAAGTGCTAGTCGTGTTAATTTTTTTAAGTTTTTTGTAGCCGTATTTTCACACATTTTGCCCTGATAAAATTCAGAATTTACTACAAAAAGTGGATAGAGACTTTATCGCAGTGAATGCAAGTTTTGTGTTGAGTTTTATCGGAAGGAAGGTGCCAGATCCGAGAATCTCAAAACTTAGTGATTGACGAGGCAGAGTCGGGCTTCGCTGGGATACCTGTCAAAATATCGGACGTTGTTCGGTCAAGTATTTTGGGCCTTTGTGTCGTAACATTGTGTTTTTCTTGCTTTGTTTGTTTGCTTGACTTTTTATTCCTGGCGCGGGGCTTCGAAGGGTTGACCTGGTCCTCCGCCAGCACGGTGCCGATTTCACGTTTTGTTTTTGTTTTGGCGAGATTGTATTTTATTTTTGTTTTGGCTTATAATCAGGTAAACTTTCATAGACAGCTGATTTCGAAATTTAGCTGGGACAATCACCTACTAATAGTGAAGACAATTTTACAGTGCGCGCCATATATTTTTCTTATTATTTTATTTTTTATGTTTTTTGTTTTTACAAATACATAATGTCGTCTTCGTCACTTTTGCACTCGGCCGTCTGCGGAAGTTGCACACAAAATATCGTTGACGATCATCGTATTTACTGCGATGGAATTTGTGATCGATGCTTTCACATTGATTGTGTTAAAGGCTCGCGTATTTTATGCACTGTAAGCAACTTCACATGTAAGGATTGCGCTCAAATTAAACCTTGTCATATTCTGCGTCTACTAAAAATAACCGCATCGAAAATGGACCAAACCACAAGTGCTATTGACGATCTGAAAGGTGATTGTGCATTTATCGCAAACAAAGTCAATAAAATGTCGGACACAATATCTGCTTTAAATGACTGCATTGACGAATTTCGCGACTACGGAACGCAGTTTGATAAACTACATGCTTGTTGTAGTCTTGTGCAGCACGACATGTCTAAATTGGCCAAGAAATGTGCGCAATCCGACAATAAATTGAATGCTCTTCTGAACAATTTAGCTGATAGCGACGCTAAGGCTAGTTACCCACTGTACTCAAATAAGGATAATACTTTCAATGGTAATGCTATTGCGAAAAAGCTTGATGTTATGCACGATGACATTAAAGTTGCAAAATTAATTGCGGAGAGTTCGGATAAAACTCTTTTATCCATATCACCACTTTTAAAAGAATCAAAGAGCGTATGTTCAGGTGTTCATGTTTCTTGTCAGACGGATGAATCTACTTTGGTTCCAAAAAAGACTGTTCCCAAAGTCTTAAGAAAGAAGAATAACAATAATAGGGAAAAAGTAGACAACAACATAATCAACAGGATAGGAGCGGCAAATCCCGAGGAGTATAATGAGACTGTTCCCATAGTTTTGAGTAAAAAGAAAAACTATAATATTGTTGAGCATCGTCGCAGTGCCCCTGCTGTGAACAATAGTTCTTCTGCTGATTCTCCGAGGGATCTGCTGTGCACTTTAAAGGCTGTGGAAATGCCAAAGGTGTTATTTGTTTCACGTTTGGAACCGAATACCACGGAAGCAGAGGTTTCAAACAATATTATGACTATTCTTGAACACAGTCAAGTTACTGCCCCACTTGAATCAGTATCATGCAAAAAAATCGGTCAGACCAGTTCTCGCGTTGCTTCGTTCAGGATTGTTTTACCGTTGCCGTGTTTCGACGTTGTTGTTGGCTCAAACTGTTGGCCACCATCTGCAATTGTACGTGAATTCCTGCCGGTACGTCGCAGAGCTCATCGCGCCTCTGGGTCAAAAAACTCGACAACATCTCGTTTTATTACAACAACGTAAGCGGCATGCGTACTAAAACGAGACAACTTTACGTCGCAGCTGCTGCATCCTGTTTTGACGTCATATGTTTAACTGAAACATGGCTTTGTGTCAATTTTAAGGATGCTGAACTTTTTGACTCCGACTATGAAGTTTTTCGTCGTGATCGTCACCTCGATCTCCTTGACGCACCAGTTGGTGGCGGTGTACTCTGTGCTGTTAATCGGAAATTCTCTGCTACGACCGTCGAGGTTCCTGAATCCAGTGGAATTGAGTTTATCTGTGTGGCTCTTACAATTGGAGATAGAACACTTTACATCATCACTACATACATCTCAACATCAAGCGATGCCAGCGTTTACGAGTCCGTTTATAATGCCACTGAGAGAATCTGCGATCTTATGCGTCCTTCCGATGAGCTGCTTATTTTCGGAGATTTTAATCTACCTTATGTGACATGGCGTCGCTCCGAAGATGACGATTGCCTAATGCCATCTTTCACTGGAAAGGCTTCTCGGCAAGACCAATATTTTTTGGACTGCATGCTATCGACAAGTTTGGTTCAGTCCAATCATTTAGCCAACAGTTTCGGAAGGTACTTAGACCTAATTTTTTCTTCGAGTTCAAGCAGCATGACTATTAACCATTGTATTGCTCCACTACTGCCAGAATCCGCACTTCATCCTGCGCTTCACGCAATTTTTCATTTGGATTCAAGTGCAAAAAGTAAAGTTGCTACTGAGGTATCATATCAATTTAATTTTAATAAAGCTGATTTTACTGTTTTGAACCAGGACATACGATCATGCGATTGGTCGCGCGTTCTTAAAGAACAAGATGCCGAGATTGCTACTTCAAATTTTTATACCGCGCTTTTTACTTGCTTTACACGGTGTGTACCGTTCACCCTCGAGAAGCAGGTAAAACGATTTCCATGGTTCGATGACGATTTGACTCATTTGAAAAATTTAAAAATTAAAGCATGGAAGTCGTACTGTCTCTCGAGAACCGATGCGGACTACGTTTTTTACTCTGAGCTACGTGATTTGTTCGTTAGTCAGTCTACTACGGCGTATAATAATTACGTCAGTAAAATCAAGCGAACAATCAAGGATAAGCCTAAGCAATTCTGGAATTTTGTGAAATCCAAAAAGCGCACCGACGGTTATCCCGCTTCTATGTCATTCGACGGTGTAGTCAGTGATGACCCCTTAGTTATTAGTAACTTTTTTGCTGACCATTTCCGTACTGCTTTCGCTACCTCAAATCGTATTATTAGTCCTGAGGATTTCCATTATATATCGAAATTTCCATCTACTTCATTAAAGATGAAAGATCTTCATATTGAGGAAGCGACCATTTTAAAGTTTATTTCAGGCATTACGGATAGTTATTCTAGAGGTCCAGACGGCATCCCTGCTGCCGTATTAAAACGTTGTAGTACCTCTCTGGTTCTGCCTTTATGCCATATATTTAACGCTTCTCTCAGTTCGGGGATATTTCCTAGTTTGTGGAAGTACTCCACTATCAGGCCATTGTTTAAGAAAGGTAAAAGAAGTGATGTGTGTAACTATCGTCCTATTGCTAATCTTTCTTGCATTCCTAAGTTGTTCGAGGCTGTTGTTTGTGATATAATGAATTTTCATTGTAAATCAATCATTAGTACAGCTCAACATGGGCTTACCAAAGGCAGGTCGACCACAACAAATCTAATGGAATTTTCTAATTTCACTATTCCAGTGATTGAGGGCGGTAAGCAAGTTGACTGCATATATACTGACTTTAGCAAAGCTTTTGATAAAGTTGACCATACTATTCTTGCTTACAAGCTATATGCACTTGGATTTCCTTTTACTTTCAAAGATTGGATCAGATCTTACCTATCTAATCGTACCCAAAAAGTGATTTTTCAAGGAGTTCATTCCTCTGCCATACCCAACACATCTGGTGTGCCTCAGGGAAGCCATCTAGGACCACTGTTATTTATTTTATTTATTAATGACGTGAGTTCGGTTATTTCCCACTCGAAAATTTTGCTCTATGCTGACGACGCGAAATTGTTTCGCGATATTTCGAATCAGAATGATTGCGCACTACTTCAAAGTGATTTGCAACGTTTTTTTGACTGGTGTACATTAAACTGTATGCCTTTGAATATTAGTAAATGTGCAAGCGTTTCATTCTTTAGGACCAAATCTCCCATACATTTCGATTATGTCCTAGATGGTAGTACATTACAACAGACAGACAAGGTACTAGATCTCGGTGTATATTTTATTTCCGCATTTACGTTTGATGATCATATTGACTACAAATTAGTAAGGCCAACTCTGTTTGGGGTTTCGTTAAAAGATGGTGCAAGGACTTCAATGATCCTTACACAACTAAGACTTTATACTGTACTTTTGTACGCTCTATTCTTGAGTATGCTTGTCAGGTTTGGGCTCCGTATTACGAGGAACATAAGAGTAGGATTGAGTCAGTACAGCGAAGGTTCTTAAGGTTCGCTCTAAGGGACTTTCCCTGGTCTGATACGTTGCATCTTCCTCCTTACGAACAGCGTCTGAAACTCCTTTCTCTAGAGCCGCTTGAGAATAGACGGATTGTCCTTAGGGCTGGTTTTGTATTTAAATTAATCTTAGGAGAAATTGATTCTCCTTATTTGCTTGAAGCCATAACTTTCAGTATTCCGCGTCGATCCTTGAGAAACTATGTGCCACTCCACATTTCTTATCATCGCACCAACTACGGGCAAAACGAGCCAATCGCATCTCTTTCGCGTATTTTCAATAATAATTACTACCGAATTGACTATAATTTATCTAGCATGCAGTTAAAGTCAGCTTTATGCGATAAATAACTTGTGATTGTTAATTGTTTTAAATTGGACACTAGTATAATGTATTTTTTACGTGCTTTTTTTTATAACAACATTTTGTAAGTAATCATTGTTTTGATGAATTTTGAAATAAAATATACTAGCGAAATATAAAAAAAAATATAAAATTTGGTCATAATAGTAGTGGGGGGAAATGGGGAGCATTTCAAAAATGGTGCCCTTTTCAAAATTAGAAATCGTTATATCTCAAAATTGAGTACAGATATCGAATCAAAAATTCTATATAAATTGTAATTTTGGTAAAAATTTTAAGTTAGGGGGTGTAAAGGGAGGGAGGTGGTAAGCAAAAATGTCGAAAATTTTGAGGGATTTTTTAGGACTCTGGTCAAAGATAGAAACTTTAAATTTTGCATTATACATAGAAAAAAAATAATTTGATCCACAATTGTTATAAACCGACCACCCCGGTCTAAAGGGCACAAGGTGTTTCATGTGCAGCAAAAAACACACGAAAACTGAAAATTTTTGGATGTAATTTTAAGGTAGAAACTTGAAAATTTGGGAAATGTATTTAAAAAAAATCCCTAAATGTATGAAATATTAACTACCTTAAAAACTTCTACCCCCTCCCATACAAAATTATTTTTTCGACCATTTTTAAGAAATTAATTATCACTTAACTATTAAAAGCTATAAATTTGAAATTTTGCAAAAAACTTATAAAAATATTTGAAATGAAATTATCTTAAAAGTTTTGAAATCGCACTTGCACTTCTACCCCCTCCCATACAAAAGTATGATTTCGATCAATTTCATTAAATCAACTAATAACCATCAAATTAAAAGCTACGAACTTGAAATTTTGTACAAACACCTTGCAAGAGAAAAGAAAGAAAATTGTTTCACAAATTATGCAATTCCCCTACCTCTTCTACCCCCTCCCATACAATTATTTTTTCGAGCATATTTAGGAAATCAGTTATCAGCTTACTCTTAAAAGCTATCCATTTCATATTTTCCATGAAAACTTACGAAAATAATTTAAATGAAATTATTTTAAAAGTATTACAATCGCGCTTGCGCTTCTACTCCCTCCCATACAAAAGTATCATTTCGACCTATTTCATTGAACCAACTAATAACCAACAAATTAAAAGCTCCGAACTTGAATTTTTGTACGAGAACACTACAACAGAAAGGAAATAAAATTGCGTCACAATTTTTACGATTCCCCTACCTCCTCTACCCCCTCCCATATAAATATTTAGTTTCGTGAATGTAAAATACACAGAATCTTATGAAAATTCTATGCAATTTCGTCTATGAAACTGACATTCTATACATAGAATATTGGACGTGATTCAAGCAATCAATTAAAAAACTATTAACATCCACCCACCCTTACTATCAACCCCACCCCTTCTCTCATAAAACTCAAACTTGCATAAATAAACGAACGAAATATTGATTTTAAGTACTGGAGCTTTTGAACGTTTCCGCAAAGTGTTAAATTGACCACTGCCCTGCCCAAGAACCCCCTTTCACTTAGTCTTCCCTAATCAGTCTAACCTGCATATTGACTTTCCACGCATCCGCAACTTGTCCCAAAAATAATAAAGTTTCACCCGACTTGTTGGCAGTTTATTTTTCTCCGAGCCTTATTTCTTGTCGTTACAAACTTCGTAGCTAATTTATAACACTCTCAGATTTCATCTAGAGTATAAAAATATTAGTGCTTATTAATTTTATTCTTGTATTTTATGCAAACATTTAAAACGTTTCTGATGCTGACTAGAGTGTTGTAAGCATACCAGGTGTGAACAGTCCATGCATTCGAATCGTGATTTCCTTGCAATTTGTCATTGGCCCAATAAATTTTGTATGACGATTTCTTAGTGGTTGCAGCTTCAGCATCTTGAGCCGATGCATAATCCAGCACTGGTCTACCAAGGACGGTTACGATGCCACTTCTAGGGCCAAATTGCTTCATAGCCTGTATGTTTTTCATTCTCTCGTCAATTTACGGTCTGACAATATGGTCCACAAGTACGAGTCGAAACTGGCAACGAGCAGTATTTGGCTGAAGCTCTTTGTGAACAGTGCACGCAACTAAAGCAGCAATGTCCAAAATATTGGAAAAAACAGTCTAAAGGTCATCGTTTTGTTCCTCTTTTACATGTGTCTGTATCTGATCCGTAGCGTCAACTCCATCCTTAATTTTGCTATACAACATTATTGCCTGTAGTTTTTTCACTTCTCCAACAGTTTCAGCTTCGTAGTGTACAGTGGACAGAAATAAAATGGACTTATTTCTTTTCGGCTCACAGGAAATTAGAAATACATTATTATGAAAACCAAATAGGGTAGAATGCACAGAACGACTCCAGCAAGGTAACATCTGCTTTGGTATGCACGTTTTATTTTTTCGAATTTTGCCAACAAATGACAATACACTACTCTTGTCTGCAAAAATTTACTTGTCATATCCAACAAAATTCGCTTTCCTTGGTTGTTATTTCTGGTCTGTTCAAGATTCTTCCGGGTGTCCAAAATGCCTTTCAAGAAGAAATGGTTCGAGAAATCATATGCCCACCATACTTTTATTCCATGCTTAGTCGGTTTTGAGGGAATGTATTGGGTAAACTTCGTATGTCCATTGTATGGGAAAAGTTGTTCAACTACTGTAATAGCGGATCTTGGTGTGTTTATAGAGCCTAACTATGCATTTAGTATTGTTCATAAATCTCTGATTGGAGCAGCTTTATCAGTTGTTGTCTTGGCTGGCGAGTTCTTTGGTCATCGAGACGAATAAAATGACTAATATCTAAGAGAAGTTGTTGCGACACTAGAGCTCTAAATACAGGAAGTGAATTTTTTTCTGAAAGCTCTTCCGTATGTCTGTGCTTAGAGTGGCTAACATCAGTGGCAAGCAAAATTCCAAAGTATACATATAGCTCTTTCGCACTGACTAACATCTATAACCTCGGCTTGTTTAGTTTTTTGTGCTGTTGGAACTTGCCGTTTCCTTCATTGCTTTTCCATTAGTTTCGCTCATTCTTATACTACCATATTATTAGTAATCAATTAGACGACAGTCAACGTTTAACATTTCCTCCAAGCTGTCGAAAAATGTTTGCATATCCCATGACGTACCGTCATGAGCTAGATAACTAACGAAATTTGGCTCCGGTTGTGTAGAACCTCCAACATTGAGGACTGCAGTCTTCTACTTCATCCTCATCGCCACTGACTTCCACATCATCTGGAGCCACGACCAAGAACTCTTCCTCAGCGATAGAAATATTGCTATCAGGAACATAGTCCTCATCTAAATCTTCACTTCAACTTTCTACATCTTAACCTTCCTGATCAACATACTCAGCAAGGCGCACTTAATATTTTCCGTCATTCTGAAAATGATCGGAATATTGTAAGTAACTCATAAGCAAAATTGATGTTCACTTATCTCATAAAAACTTCAAATATCAAAAAACATATACATTCCATCTGTGTTGAGAAACTTCCTGAAACTCACTCATTTTTTTACAAGAATATTGAAAGAAAACACTTATGGTCTGGTTTGATGCTATGAAATAAACGGCATTGAGTTCTGAAAGAACTCAGTTTATGTAGGCTTTCTCAGCATGAGGCCACTAATGTTGGACGTATCTCCGCAGGGGAGTCAAATTAGAAGGTATTATCCAAAGGGCTGTCATCTGCAAAACAATGAATAGGATTGAGAGTAGATGATAGAAGGTCGTTTATGAAGACTAAAAAGAGGGTAGGAGATGAAACTGAGGGACGCTGGAATTAATGGAAAAGGGTGCAAAATTTACTCCATCTAACTCGCCTCTAATAGAGCGCTCGGAGAGAAAACTCTCAATCCTTTTAAGAAAAGCTGTATTAAAACTATAGGCCTTCAGCTTGACTAAGAGACATTTGTGCCAAACTCTGTCGAACGCTTTAGCGATATCAAGAGCAAGTATATGACCTTCTCCAACGACAAGGGGATCACCAGTTGAACGTTCCGAGCGAAATCCCTATTGGCGGTCATGTATGAGATTTTTATCCACAAGAAAGTTGGCTAGCCTGCGATTAGCAGTAGATTCCATTACTTTTGAAAGCACTGAAGTAATAGCAATGGGGCGATAATTAGCGGGGTTCACTTTGATTCTTTTCTTAGGAATTGGTTGATCATTCACGATCTTCCAAATCTGAGGAAAGCACCCTGAAGAGCAAGAAAGATGAAAGAGATTATGAAGAGGTTTATCTAGAGAAGAACCGCAATTTTTAAGGACAATGGAGGGGGAAGATGCCAACAGGCCCAGCAGAGTATTGAGCTCCTGCAGGATCTTGGAAATGATCCAAGTTCGAAAACGAAGTGGTGGCAGAAAGAAGTCAAGTGCTCAGTAAGTACGGAGGACTCTGATTTGACAGTGGAAGCGTAGATTTTCTTACAAAGTTTTCTGCCAAAAGGTTTGCTTTTTCAACTGGATCGACAACGGTTCAACATCGAGAAGAGGAGATGTTGCAGACGTGCTGAAATTGATATTGACTTATTTCACAAATGACCAGAAAGATTTTGAGTTTCTGGTATTCTCAGTGATCCTAAGTAGACGTTTCTGGTCATGTTCAAATTTAGCACGCCTTAAGATTTTATTGAAGGTGTTTCTTGACACTTTAAATGAGCCCCTATTTTCTACAGTCAGATTGTTGTGGAAAGCTTGAAAAGACTGCTTCTTTGCACTCATTGGTAAGCCACTTGCATGGAATAAGAAGCCTCATGCCCTTTATGATTATTTCGATCAAAAGTTATGCGATGACTTCACAATTTCCAGACTCAAAGCGTAGCCTCCAATGAAAGGCGCGGTAAAATGCATTCAGAGCCTCCCAATTTGCTTTCTTATAGTGCCATACCGTTCTACGTGGTGTCTTTGTAGTCGGTGGATCTGACGCTGAGATGGGAAACAGTGCTCGAATCATAAAATGATTAGATGTACAAACTGGAGCCAACAACGAGATATCATACTTTAGTGAATGGGTGGTTAAAAAAAGGTCAAGCAGATTTGGAGACTGGCCTGCAATGCCAGGTAGACGGGTAGGGTTGTACTAAACCGTTGATAGATGCAAAGAGCTCAGCATCACGACCTGGCTGGTTCGTATGCGTAGAATGTTTAAGCCAGGCAACGTTATGAAAATTGAAATCGCCCGCGACAACGACCTCAGCGTCAGGGTGTGCAGTATATATACATAGATTGAATAGCAATTGATAGCTTATCAAATTCTATGGTGGTAAGTGGTAAGCAAAAAAAAAATATTGGAAAAAATGAATGTAGAAGATAAAAGAAATCGGCGAGTTAATTTAATTTAAATTGCGAAAAAGAAACGCTAAAAGTAAAATATTAACATCTATTGTAATACATGCGGTAAAATAAATAGGCAACAACTAGCACGACATAACAACAACAACAATTTATAAGCAACAGGGAATCGCAATCCACGCGAATACCCCGTCCAATTCAGGTACTAGACCTTTGAGTCAGACGCAGTACTCGCTGGATTACAATTTGCTAGCCGGCAAACAAAAACTTAGCTGGAATGGGTGCAATGTAGCTGTGGCTGTGCGAAGACTCTGATTAAAAAAAACGCGCACATTTGTTATAACAGCAGTGGAGCGGTCATACTTTGAGGAAACTAGAGTGAAATATCGCCAAACATTCTCTAGATTATAATCCTCAAAGAAGACGTCGGGTTGGTCGACCATGTAACACATGGAAGCGAGGCCAGAGGAATAAACAAGTCTTGGCAACAACTTAAGGCCGATGCTTAGGATCGCGCCTTTGTTTCTGTCTTATGCCCCTATAGGGGGTCTTAACAAGAATTTGATTGATTGTACTTCCAACAATCAAATGACCTAATTTGTGATAAATTGTATACAAAAACCTAGAGAAGTGGTTATCGATATATCGTAACACTTTTTTCTCATGTTTTCAACTTAACTAAATAATAAATGATTTTTAAAATCAAGTGCGTCCAAAACTTTGGTCGTGAGCTCTTGGACTTGAAGGCAAATTTTCCATTTTCAGACTAAATGAAATCACACCACTAGAATTTCACACAAATCAAACAGGTCAATTCCCATACACTAAAACTAGTCGAATCCTTTCGTATGTCTTCAGCGCATTATTTGGCTTATGTCCTCTGCAATGCTGTGCCAAAAATCAAAAATTTCACCATTAAATCATATAACGCGCACCAAAAATGGACTGCAAAAAAAGCCTTGCGATTTTCACTCAATTGAATATGGTGATATGGTGGTGAGTGCAATGAAATCTGTCTTGATTTTTTATTGCCGCCTTCATCCTTTCAGAACAAAAAATCCGGATTTCTACTATAAATTGTTATTTTTTTTAATGTTTTTTTTTTCCTCTACCTATTTCATAGTTGATACGATGTCGAGGTGGTATGCAATATAGGGAGGGTTTATGCCCATATAATGCCACCGTATGTGAAGAAAATAACAATTTATTGCAGTGGACGGCCTACACTTGGGTTGTATTGTGTAGAATTCGAGCTTCATGACTCAGTGATATATTTCACTGCACTCTACTAAACTTGAACAATATGTTCGGGTTCGGATGGAATTTATATTTGAAAAGGAGAACGGCAGCAGCATGTCATGATGCATGTATAATTGAATTCTTAACTTGTAAGAGAAGTTTTCATATCCTTAACAGAAGATGTTGTTTTTTAGCGTTTATCTACTATTTTTTTTTAGAGTAGAATAAGACTTACACAAGAGACACACATTACATCTGAAAAGAAAACTATTTTACCGACAATCAAACTTAAGCATGAAAATAGTCATACAATGAATATACTTGGGTATGCAGTCTCCTTTACAGGAAAAGTAAGGAAAGGAAATTCGCTTTTTTTAACGCTTGTTTGTAATCGTAGTGTGTATTGTAAAGAAAGTGAGTTGGAAACTTCGTTGCGACAGAAGAATTTTATGCTCTTTATGGAAATTAATGGGAACCTTGAAGGTTGTATTTTGTTTAGATTTAATCAAAAAGTAAGTTAAAAGCCTCCAGATATATATACACTGGTGGTCAAAATAATAAATACACGCCTGCGTTTTTTGTAAAACATCAATTTTTTCAGCTTTCAATACCTTGTAAGTTAAGCCAGTCTATTGAAACGATACGTTGAAATGTGTAAAACATATTAGTAGGAAAAAAGGCGTCTTACCTGTTAAGGGTTTTTAGTATATTCCGATTTGCATTCATTATCATAATTATAGAGTGGACAAAATAATAAATACAGTAAGAGAAATTGTATTGAAAAATTTAATTCTTTTCAAGAGAAGTTTTCAGTTTTATTTTTTTTTTATAATTTCGACTTAGTAATTTATTGCGTGACCCTTATTTTTTAGAATTTCTTTGCAACGAGCCGGCATCGAATCAACTAAACCTTCACAACTTTCTTTTGAAATCAGGTACCACTCTCTTTCTACTGCAGTTCACAATTCGAACTTATTTCTGGGTTTATGCACATAAACCTTATCCTTGACTTGCTTCCACAAGTTCTCAATAGGATTACAGTCCGGTGACTACGCTGGCCAATCGAGAATCGACATTTTTTGCGCCGCAATCACTCCTTCACTATTTTTTCAGTGTGCTTCGGATCATTATCGTGTTGAAATGTCCATCGAAGTGGCATATCTTCCTCTGCAAATGGCAACATTATGTCCTTTAGTATGTCCAAATAACTTTCTTTGGTCATAATCCCGCCAATCAACTGGATTGGACCTACACCATACCAAGAAAATGCTGCTCACACCATTATGCTACCTCCCCATGCTTAACGGTCTTTTTGGTGTATTGTGGATCAAATGGTTTGTTGGGTGGACGCCTACATATTCATTTCCGTCCGATCCGAAGATGTTGAACTTGTACTCGTCACTCCAGAGAATATTTCGCTATTTTCTCGTGCCTTCTTCTCCGCTCCAATCTAAATGGACCCTTGCAAAATTTAGTCGGTTCCGTATGTTTTTTTTTTACTTTGGTGATCGGGCTGGTAAGTCTGCGTCCAATAATCTTCTACGAATTGTTCTAGCACTGACTTTAGCATTTGTTTCCCGCAAAATCACGACCGAAGACGCGAAAGAGTTCCTTTCAGAGACGCGCACAATTTTTCGATCCAATGATGGAGTGGTTTTCCGTGGTCGGCCGCAATTTTCTTTATCATTCTTCTCCTTCATGGCATTCTGGACCATTCCCAACGAGCAGTGAGAAATTTGTGCAATCTGTCGAAGAGAGTAGCCGTCGTCCCTTAGGCGTTGCATTTCGATCCTCTTTTCATGGGTTCGCAACGCCGAGGTAGTGCGCCCAATTGTGGAATAACTTTTCTCGCAAACATTGCATTTCGCGTGGTCTCGATCGATAGGCGATCAATGCCTGCTTGCGCGTTCGAGGATCGACCAAAACATTCGCATCGCTTGATGCGAATGCGAATGTCGATGCGAATGCTTAAAATGATGCGAATCATTCGCATAAGCGAATGCGAATCATTCGCATAAGCGAATGCGAATGCAAATATTCGCAACATCCCTAATAGCTACTATAGCATGATGTGAAAAAATTAGTTCAATGCCTACCACTCCCAAAAATTTCTTAAGATCAAAAACAATTCTCTTTCATCTGGAGTATCGCATGATTCCGCTTTACGCCCAATCGTCGTCCTGTTATAATTTTTAATATGTTACTTTTCCTAAATTTTATACATGAATTTGAATTTAGTTAACAGTAGGACACAGTAGGGTATGGGGCAGGCTTCAGACATATCCTCAAGAAAATGAAAAGAAATAAAAATATTGCTACTTCACTCCAAACATTCCCAGAGAGACATGACAACTTTTGTTGGTGATTCAAAGTCTGTCGTTAACAATATAAAAATCGATCAAAACAAACCCGTAGAATCAACCTGTGTGGAAATTGTGGTAGTAAAAGGATCACCACTCCTCTTACCGATCGTAAAATCAGGGATATTTGCCACGAAAATCGAAAAAAAATATTATCCGTCTGACTGCAATTGTGAACGACGAGGGAAAATGGGACAGAAAAAACTGAAATATTACTGTTGCAGGCTGGAGTCGAGTAATTAAGACTTTTTTAAACATTGCAGTAAGTTACTAGCGGTTTTTTTCTATATACTTGCTTTGTTCGATAAGTTCATTCGTCCGACGAAACCCTGAGAAGCAGTTTCATCCAGACTGTCTTGTGGAGAGAGCTAAACATCCGCTTAGGGTCAACCTACTTGTTGTCTGCCAAGATCCTCGATTTCGTGTGACCGTCTGTCCGTCTGTTTATCACTCTGTCCGTCTCTCTGCAACATAACTCTCAAAAGCTTTGACCTATTGCGCTGAAATTTGTCATATGGCATTATTGGCGAAAAAGTTACTTCGAGCTCATGAACGGGCCCCATCCCCCTACTCCTTCTACCCTTCTTCTACTTCTACAATGGCGCTACAGCCCAAATCGGACCTTGGCCTCCTGATATTCAGGTTCCTTAACATTTTTCATTACTTATTGTGGAAGGGTTGTTAGCCCTTCGCACAACCCTCTTTCTACGAATTTTTTCATTTCCGTAGATTGAGGTGACCAAGGTATATCCAAGCAGGCAATGTGTTGGAATTATGTATTGCGCCGACCGGGATTTGAACTCACGACCTTCTCATTACAAGACCAACACGCTACCTACTAGGCTACTCCCTAGCTACTCCTTCTGCCCCCTCCCGTCCAAATTTCATGAAATTTTGAAATTTAGATAAATTGATTTTTCTCCGAAACCATTTCAACTGTTGACTTGAAAACTAGGTCATAGTATAATTATGTAGATATTATTAATGTTCAAAAACATTGATTTGATCCCCTTACTCCTTTTATTCCCTCCCATACAAATGCACAATTTTCAAAAATGCATTTATTCGGTTTTCATTGCAACTAGCCAAGTTTAAATAACAGATTTTTTCCAGAACTAATTTTATTACAATCGCAACTGATTTCCGAAAAACTATCAACTTCACCTCACTCTTTCTACCCCGTCGCATACAAATTTCACGAATTTTCGGAATTCCAGTTAAATTATTTTTCTTCAAAACCGAAGCCATCAACTTTAAATTTTGAAAAAAGTATACTATTATAAACATTACTGACGTTGGAAAGTTTGGTTTTGATTCGAATATTCCTTCTACCCCCTGCCATAGAAATGCACAATTTTGGTAAAAGCATTTAATCGATTTTCATTGAAATGAGAAAAAGTACAAACTTAAAATTTTACCAGAACTTGCCCCTTAATAAAAATACGATCTTCAAATTTTTGTATTGAAAATTCTATTTTTTTTATTTCTCCTTCGAACATGTGAGAGCTATCGACTTTAAAATTATAACAAAGCAATGTGATTGGGAAGTTGATAAGTAGATTCAAAATCATCCAAAACCTTCCACTTTCTCTGCCAACTCCCATACAAATCACATAAATTCAGACTAAAATTTTTCAATTTCCTCGAAAATTAAGAAAGCTACAAACCTTAAATTCAGCATAAAAAATTTTACATACTACGTTCGATATAATATATAAATAAACTGCCAATAAGTCGGGCGCAACTTTATTATTTTTGGGACAAGTTGAGAATGCATAGAAAGTCAATATGCAGGTTAGAGTGGTTAAGAAAGACTAAGTGGAGCCCCCTTTCACAAATGGAAACCCTTTAGAGCAGGGCTGCTGTCAATTTGACACTTAATTGCGAATACGATCAATAGCTCCAGTACATGTTTTCAATATTTCATTCGTTTATGTAATTTTGGGTTTTCATAAGGAGAGGATGGGTGGATATTAATAATTTTTTAGTTC
Organism: Chorisops tibialis; assembly: GCA_963669355.1. Classification (NCBI taxonomy): domain Eukaryota; kingdom Metazoa; phylum Arthropoda; class Insecta; order Diptera; family Stratiomyidae; genus Chorisops; species Chorisops tibialis. The sequence goes on along the minus strand of OY770263.1, from coordinate 158,975,451 downwards.
ATTGCTTGAATCAAGTTCAATATCCTCTGTGTAGCACATCAGTTCCATAGACGAAGTTGCATAGAATTTTCATAAAATTTGGTGTATTTTGCATTTGTGTTTTTTTCATTGCACACGGAACACCCTGTAAACGTAAGACCAGAGGGTTCGGTGGATAAAAATTGTGGAACAAATTTTTTTTTTTTTTTTCTATATACACTCGGCAGAAAAAGTTTGCGTACATACCCAACACATCCGACATATCTATAAAAAACATCGTTTCTAACATTTTATTCCGAAATATTTTTTTTCCTATTTTTCATTACTTAATTATGAACATAAAACAAAATAAAAATGAGAATTACTATACTCTAAAACAACGGTAAAATTCGGAAACAAAAATAGTCTGAAATTCCAGGAATAAGAAGTCTGCTTTCAAAGCGTATAAAGGGAAGTCAAAGTCTCAGAGTTGCAGTTAAATCATTAATAACAATAAAGTTTGTGTAGGAAAGTTGATAAACGTGTTTTTATCTAAGGTTTGCGTTAAAAATAATTGCTAAAAAACGTTAAGTAAGAGATGTCTAATAAAGGGAAGGAAATTGAATTTGGAGAAAGGAAAATTATCGTGGATTAATAATAAATAATAATAATTTATTTCATCAAAAATTGGTTACTACATTTACATATGTACAGAAACAATAAAAAAGAATCAGATATACAAATATTAAAAAATTTTAAATAATCAAACAAAATTAATCTCAAGAAAGCTGATCTTTTACTTGCGAAACACTCATGTGGAAATCCAATTGCGAGAAGTAGTTATTGAAATCTCTCAACATGCATGAAACCGGTTCATAAAACCCGTAGTTTGTGCGATGCTGCGGAATTCTACACAGCTCATAATTTCGCAAAGGGCGATATGGAACATTGAAATTAATCATAGACAACAATTTGTCTGGGTCAATTATACCTGTAATTACTTTAAAACCAAAAACAACTCTGGCATATATCCGCCTTTTCTCAAGGGAATCCATATAAAGCAGATTTAAACTATCAACATATGGCGGTAACCGGAGTGGATCGGACCAGGGAAGGCCCTGAAGGACAAACCTTAAGAACCGACGCTGAACTGCTTCGATCCTATCTATGTGGATGGAATAAAATGGTGACCAGATAGGACTAGCATATTCTAGGATAGATCGGACGAATGCACAATACAACATTTTCGTTGTAAAGAAATCATTGAATTCTTTCGATTGTCTCCTAACAAAACCGAGTTCGCTTTACCAGCAATGTGATTCACGTGATCATCAAAGGTAAAATTACAGTTGAATAGTACGCCCAAGTCACGTACTTTGTCAGAACGAAGTAAAGAGCATCCATCTACAACATAGTCAAAATTCATTGATATTCTCTTCTTAGAATACGAAACAGCAGTGCACTTATTAATGTTGAGATGTAAATTGTTAAGTAAGCACCAGTCATGAAAACGCGAGATATCACTTTGCAATAGTAGACAATCATTGCTGCTGGAGATAATCTTAAAGATTTTCGCATCATCGGCATATAGAAGAATGTTCGAGTTAGAGATAAACGAACTCACGTCATTAATAAAGAGAAGAAATAGAAGTGGACCCAGATGGCTACCTTGCGGAACGCCTGAAGTATTAAATATTTCAGAAGATAAGGCTCCACGAAAGTGTACTTTCTGAATGCGATCACTAAGATACGACTTTATCCAAAGGACAAAAATATCAGGAAAACCAAGCAGGCCGAGCTTATCCACAAGAATATTATGGTCAATATAAAATCAATGTATATGCAATCGACCTGCTGCCCGTTTTCAATAGCAGAAAGACAGAAGTTCGAGAATTCCATAAGATTAGTTACAGTGGATCTGCCTTTGACAAAGCCATGCTGGACTGATCCAATAATTGACTTGGAATGCAAATACATTACATCACACACCATGGATTCAAACAGCTTAGCGACACACGGAAGATTCGCTATAGGCCTGTAATTACTTACATCATCTCTTTTACCAGACTTAAGCAAGGGCATTATAGTTGAACATTTCCATGACATAGGAAAAACTCCACTACGAAGCGATGAATTAAAAAGGTACCCAAGGATAGGCAAAAGGCATAAAATACACTTTTTTATCACAGACGGAGGAACACCATCAGGCCCACTGGAGAAATTAATTGCAAGTTTATCAATGTATTTCAAAATAGTGGAGTCGTCAATAAAAAGATCTTTTGGAACCATTGACGAAGAAGGAAACTCAGACATGTATTGAAAGTTACCAACGGATATTAGTGGCGTACTGCAATTAAAGGCAGTACGGAAATGGTAAGAAAATAAGTTACTAATTGTAGTAGGATCAGCACTGACATCATCATTAAGAGACATACTGGAAGGATAACCATCAGAGTTTTTCTTAGAGTTGACAAAATTCCAGAATAGTTTCGGTTTATCTTTAAAAGAGTTTTTAATAGTAAAAAGGTATTGGTTATATGCAGCTCGAGACTGACTTATAAAACAATTACATAGGTTTATGTAAATTATGTAGTCCGTATCACTCCTTGAGAGCGAGTAGGTTTTCCAAGCTTTCGTTTTTCGATTTTTCAAATTAATTAAATCATCGTCAAACCAGGGAAACCTCCTGGTAGGTTTCGAACAAACCACAGGGACACAACGCATAAAGCAGCCATTTAAAATCGTGTAAAAATTTGAAGTGGCTTTGTCAACATCAGATTCATTTAACACAGACAACTAATCACAATTGGATATGTCAAGATTTAAAGTTTCAAAATCAGCTTTGGCGAAATTAAAATAATTACTAGCAATACATTTCGAGTCCGTAAATTCTGAGAGTTGAATGTTGCGTGAAGCGCAGGATGAATAGGCAAGTCAGGCAGCAAAGGGCTGTGACATCTATCAATCGTCGTAAGGCTGGCATCAGATGAAAAAATCAGATCCAAAAATCTACCATGAGCATTCGAAATCGGACACACTTGGACAAGTCCTGTAGCAAGCATGTTGTCCACAAATTGTATTTCGTGCCGGGCACAGGAGGAATACGAAGGCGTCATACAAAACTCATTATCATCAGAACGTAGCCACTGTATTTGCGGTAAATTAAAGTCGCCCAGAATTAAAATATCGTCTGATGGATGTAGAAGACCAAGCAAGGATTCAAACGCATTATAAACCGCATCGTAAACTGATGAAGGTGAAGGCGATGTGATGTATACAGTCACAACGTACAGCTTTTGTAGAAAAAAAGTAAGTCATATTGTGAAATAGGTGCAATAGTCAGCAGAAGTCATTCATCTGTCGAACGAGTCGTAAACAACTTCGAAAACACAGGAGTTTTGGTTTCAAAACCCAGATCTGGCCGTCCTCCAAAGTTGAGCCCTCACCAAACTCGGAGTTTGCTCCGAACGGTGAAGGCTAATCCTAGAGTAATTGCAGCTGATATGGCAAAGGACATCAAAGCGAAGTACCGCAAGTCTATTTCTGATGATGGTCAATCAAATTCCTGTTAAGACCCCCTATAGGGGCATAGGACAGAAACAACTCTCTTCCACAAGGCGCGGTCCTGAGCATCGGCTTTAAGCTGTTGCCAGGACTTGTTTATTCCTCTGGCCTCCTGCTCAACTGCTCGCTTCCATGTGTTACATGGTCGACCAACCCGACGTCTTCCTTGAGGGTTATAATCCAGAGCCTGTTTTGCTATGGTTTCCTCAAAGTATGACCGATCCACTGCCACTTTCGCCGTTGAATCTCAATACCTATTTTAGTCTGGCGAGTTGTACTCCAAAGTTCGTCGTTGGAGATGACTTCTGGCCAGAATATTCCTAAAATGCGCCGGAGGCATTGGTTTACGAAAGTCTGTAGTTTCTTGGTAAGTCGAACGGTCACTTTCTACGTAGTACAACCATACAACAACACGGATTTGACGCATGCGTCAAAAACTCGAAGCTTCGTGCGAAAGGAGATCTCTCTTAACTTCCAGAAAGGGGAAAGGATACCGAAGGCCTGACGAGCTTTATTTAGCCGAGCCTCAACCTCCTTTTCGGCTCCACCCTCCATGCTGACAATGCTTCCGAGATAGCAAAAATCTTGCACCTCTTCCACATCCTGTCCATTAAGAACAATCGGTGTGCTGATGATGATGGTACTCGTAAGATTCTTTGGAAATATGGGTATCACGGACGCGTTGCCCGTAGAAAGCCATTTATAACAACAGTTAACAGACTCAAGCGGCTGGCGTTTACTAAGGAACACATAAATAAGCCAAAAGAATTTGGGAAACAAGTTATTTTCTCGGATGAAAGTAAATTTTGTATTTTTGGAATCAAAGGTCGGAAGATTGTATGGAGAAAAACTGGCGCGGCCTTCGACGTAAAATATTTCTGTCCAACAGTAAAGCAACAGTGACGGTGTTATGATATGGGGGTGTACGGCTAGTGAAGGAGTTGGAAAAATGGAGTTTATTGAAAGTATTATGAATAAAATAGGCTACCTTAATATTCTCAAGCGCAATTTGAAGAAAAGTATAGAAGATTTGGGCTTAAGCGACAACTTTTACTTCCAACAAGAGAATGACCCTAAGCACACTGCGGAGGTAGTAAGACTCTGGTTGCTGTATAATGCCCAAAATCAGCTTTGTACACCGCCCCAATCTCCTGACCTTAATCCAATAGAGCATTTGTGGCATCACTTGAATTCGAGCGCACACAATAACGTCGAAGGTAATGCTCAAGGAAGTCCTGATCCAGGAGTGGAATTCAATAACCCCAGAGTTCACTAAGAAGCTGGTAGATTCCATGCAAAAATGGATGTGAGCAGTAATAAAAAGACGAGGATATCCCACAAGCTATTAACGAGGAAAAACAATTGTTTTATTTTGAAAAGAAATATTTGTAGGCAGACTTTTTATTGTTGTAATTCAGGATTTGTTTCCGTTTTATAATTTTAATATTTTATGGAGTACAATAATCATCATTTTTGTTTTGTTTTATGTTTGTAATAAGGCCATGAAAAAAAAAGAAAAAAAATATTATGAAATAAATTACTGAAAACGATGTTCTTTATAGATATGTTGTATGTGTTGAGTGTCTACGCAGACTTTTTCTGCCGAGTGTATATCAAATTGCTGTATCCACATGCAAAATTTAAACTTTGTATCTTTCACCAGAGCCCTAAAAAAATCACTCAATATTTTCGACATTTTTGCTTACCACCTCCTTCTCCCTATACCCCAAACTTAAAATCACCAAAATTAAAGATTCTATAGTTCTACAATGTGGAAAAATTTCAATGTGAAACCTTTACTTAGTTTTGAGATATAACGGTTTGTAATTTTTAAAAGTGTGCCATTTTTTAAATTCTCTCCATTTCTCCCCACTACTATTATGTCCAAATGCTATATTTTTCTTATAATTTCCGAGTATAGCTTAATTAAATTTCTAAGTTTCAATTACATAGTTTAAGAGATAGTCGATATATTAATTTTTAAATGCTTTTTTTCCCCTGACCCTCCCCTTACAACAATCAACCACTTTTAAAGCTTTTTCTGGTTGTTATGTGTACCACCAATTTCAAGGATATAATCATTTGGAAAAAAACTCGGCCAACAATTGCTTCTTAGCCCCCTCCCCCCTTTCGGACGCCAAAAAATTAAATTAGTTTTATGCTGTTTTTCAGCTTCCTGTCTGCATTCGTAGTGAAGATATTAGCAATTGTAGTTTTTGACTCTTACCCCCTGCCTCCCCCTTCCACATAACACTCCCCAAAATTTAATAATGGAGCTGACTTACTCATTTAACAATCCGACACGAACATTCTACCTTTAACGGTCTCGAAGATATGAATCCACATGTACGGCGGACGGTATACGGAGGGACGGATTTTTTTTTTTTTTTCATTTTTAGGCGAATTTAGTCATGAAACGCACAAAGCCAAAGTTTCAGTCTATCAATATTTTGTTCCGTGTCGATCACAATACTTTACCATTGATATTTATTATCCCCCCAATCAAACCCAAGTCTTGCATAAATATAAATAAACGATTGGAATATTGATTACCATATATAGTATGGTATGTACGTACTGGAACTATTTATCGTAATCGCGGTTAAGTGTTAAATAATTGACAACAGCTCTGCGCTGGAGCCCTCAGTCACTAAATCATACATATCGACCCTAACCTGCATATTAACTTCACGTGCATTCGCAACTTGTCCCCAGAAAAAAATAGTTGCGGCTGACTTGTTGGCAGATATTTTATGTTGTAGAAAATATAGGCAACTACTAAGCAAGTTTTGAAATAAAATATTTTCATAATTTGTTGAGCAAAATTTGCTTCGAACTATCATAGAATGCATTAAGAGTATAGAAATAATTAAGAAGAATAAAGTTTTCTCTCTTATGATTGCTCCTAGTTCTTACTTCGAAAATTCACAATTACTTCGAATTTCTTGGTGAAATTTTTAAAAATTAAATAATATTATAATTGAAAAATCCGCTTAAGTTAAATGTAATAAATTTCAGAAAACCGAAATTATGAAAAATTCAATCGAAAAATTCATCCGAAAGAAACTCATTTCCACCATCACACTACATGAAAAGCGCCAGAATGCATAACTATGCGTATAAAGACCAAAAATCGCTCGCTTCATTTACCCATTTATTCATATTGCGGCAAAATAGAAATTACTACTGCCAATTTGATGATGCAGAAATCTGCCATCAGTTGAAAATTCAACGCACGAAAGTCCTCTGCGTGCTTTCGTAATCTGGAAAATAATCAATGCCCAACAATAACAACAATAACAATGATTTTGTGGTCAACCGATTTTCACGATAACTTTTTGATGTAACCATTCTCGGCCTTCAATCGTTTAGTTATTAGAGCAACCAGAAATAGCATTGAAATACAGTGGCATGATATCCTGTAGGGAGGATAGAGTTCGAATTTATGGGAATGAATGGAAAAGTTTTACAATGTAAGCGGCAGCATCAACCATTGACCTAATAGCGTTTAATAATGTTTCACAGAAGTTCAAAAGCTACACCACCAATTACAAAGGGCTTATGGAAGTAGAGGTTGTAATTTTTTTTTAAATTGAAAGGATCTAGAGGATAGATTAAAAATATGCAAGCGGATTGAATGGTTTCGGCTGAAATTATTTCCTGTTGAAAAGGTGAATAAACATGAAATTTGTAGTAAATTTTATTTAGACATTCGAAATTCCTTTTATCCCGCATAAAGTGAAACGATTCAGTATTATGGGTAGATAACATAGAAGATGGAAAAAATTTCAGTTGCAAAAAAAGCAATAAATATCGCAAACGCGAATCGAGATGCATTATTCAAAAGATTAAGTTGCAATGGAAATTTTATAGATATAGTTGCTTAGCAATTTGAGTTTCAGCCAGTTTAACAATATTGCCTATTTAATCAGCTACTATCATTATGGATATTTTTTCCAAAGGTGCTTTATAAACCGTCCAGATATCTGGTATTAGCTTTAGGATTTTAGCCAGCAATCCAAAATGCTAACCCAGACTACAGCTCTAAGGATGTAAGCAACAGGTTGTTTCGTCTAACAACCAGTAGAGCAAGTAATTTTATCATCTGCAGCGTGAGGATTTATTTGTATTGGATGCCATTGAGTTAGATGATCAGGCATACCAGTAAACGCAACTCGTTGGTGCACAGCCGTTTCGTAAACTACATTCAACTACAAGTGTCCAGGGATCTGAGCTTCTCGGCAAATGTTTAAGAGTTCATAGTCATTTTCGGAAGAACAGTCACACTTTTTAATATTTGATGAAGACAAAAAGATGCGAAAGAAGATATCGTCAGCTATGCGGGCAGGTTCAATTAGATTAAATTTTATTTTCAGCGCCGGTCTGGATTCTCAAATTCAAAAATCGTGCACGTCTTCTCTAATCATTGAAGTCGAAGCCGGCAGAATTATCAAAAAAACGTAACAGAACTAAGATTCAGAATCATGTGATACTCCATTTATAAAGGATGTCTCAAAATGGTCCGGCATTTTGAATAGCACGTTGTTTGTTTTGTGGCGAATCTAAAATAATACTATTTACTAACTTGCATCAGAATGAATTCAGGCTTAGTCACAATCGAGCAACGCATAGAAATCGCAAAAATTTCTTAAAAACATAAAAGAAATATGATTGGTGATACTCTAAATGAAATGGGAATGAGTTTAATGTACCGGGAAATATGTGATCTCAATTTATTCCCAACAGTGAATAGTGACTTTTGTATGGGTAGTGGTAGAAGCTGACCAGGGAGGTTTTGTAATTTTTGTACATGACACCGAACGCGATATGCAAAATGTTTCTTGCTGAAGCTTAAGATTATACATAGCTTTCATAATTTTCATAGAAATTATACCTTGTTTTGCTGAAATCGAGTCATTTGTGTGGGAGCTGGTAGAGGAATTAGAAGGTTTTGGATAATTTTGAACGTACTTAAAGGTATCGTTATCACCATGGTTTGCTTCATTTTTAAAGTCGATAGCTCTGATATGTTTAGCGGAGAAATAGCTTTCTTTAATTTCTAAGTTAAAATTTGTATGAGAGAGAAATGAAGTCGATTTTCTTAGCATTTATTGCAATTTTGAAATTTTAAGTTTGTACTCTTCTTAGTCTTAGGGGAAATCGATAAAACGTATTTACTAAAATTGTGCATTTGCATGAGAAAGGGTAGAAGCAGTACACGGATCAAAGCAATATTTTTAGGCATTAATGGTATTTGCATTTTTATAATTTGGTCAAAGGTTCATGCCGATTGTTATGTCAGTTTCGAAGAAAAATAATTTATTTGAAATTTCGAAATCGCGTTAAATTTGTATGGGAAGGGGTAGAACGAGTAGGGTGGAGTCGACCATTTTCTCAAAACTAATTGCAATTATGTCACCTGGTTTTCAAGTCGATACCTTAATTAGCTTCGGAGAAAAATCAATTTCTTGAAATTCAGAAATTTCATGAAATTTGTGTGGGAGGGGGTGGAAGGAGTGGGGAGGATGTGGCCCGTTCAAGAACTTTAAATTAATTTGTTGCTAAAAATCATTTACACCAAATTTCATCGCACTAGCTTAAAGCGTTCAAGAGTTATGTTGTATACAGCGGACAGACTGACAGACGGTTACTCGGAAGGCTTTTGAGCGACAACTAATATTTCTGAACCCTTGGCGACTCTTTGCGACCATTTTTTCTGAGCGTTAGAAACGGTAAGGTTAGCACATTATACTCTCAGATTTGAACTAGAGTATAAAAATAGTGAACATTTTGCAGACACAGTTCGAAAGGTTAGACTAGGTTAAGAGGTGGCCTTAGACCACATGAACCCTTTGGGATCCATAGGGATAACACATGAAATAAGGAAAACCTAACGAGTAACATTCAGCGATGTTACGAGCTCCTTGTTGATATTAAAGGTTTCCGTTGCCGTGGCGAAATTTAACGGACTCCACAAACCGCAGCTCGAGACCTACCTCATGTCAGGGAGGAATGGTGCCTTAGAGTTTAAGTCTTTTTCTAGAATCGTACAGTTATACAACTCTGCTACTTTACTATCTCCCGGTTACTTGTAATTACCGTACAGATGAGTTGCCAAACCCATTTTTAGGCACCTGCGGATCAGATATATTTGCCGTAGAACAAATCATATATAAGGATAATGCTTATAGAAGCACTGAGAGGCTTCTTCTCCACAGCGCTTTTCAAACATGAAAACTTAGTAGACTTCATCATTGGCACTATAACCCGAACCGGGCCTTGGCCTACTAACTCTGTCGGTACGGAATAATCCCGATTTAAAAGGTTTCAGTGGGATATTTCTCTATCCCTCATTAATATTTATCTACCCAGATCCCAAATTTGGCCAACGCCCACCAAATTTGCATACACAAATATTGTAAAATATAAATGATAGCAAACTTCCATATTTAAGCTAGTGTGCCATTGAACCAGAAACTTGAAAATCATTACAAATTTAAAGCCGATTAATCAATTAATCCTGAAAACTGTGATACGAGTAAATGGAGAAAATTACTTATTTTGAAGCCTCAAAATGGGCGCCAGTTTAAAAATTGCGTTTTTAGTATAATGGAGGCGTTTTTGTGATATCATTACGTTGAAGGCGTTGCCATTATTGTCATCAAATTATTGTTAGATTTTTTTATTGACATTCTCCGCTTTTTAATTGAAACCATCCAAATTGAAGCTGCGGGCATAATTTTTTAGAAATTGTTCACCTAATTTAAATGATATTCTAATATAAATTAATCGAAACTATCCATTACGAACCCGGAACAGAGAATATTGCACAAGCTATATTTGTACAAAACTGAAAATACTAATATTTGGATCGAACCCATGGGAAGAAATTTTTATAAAATTTCGTATTAAATTAGATTCTTGTAAAATATTGATTGAATATTTAAATGATGGTTGTTTTTCAATAAGTCATCAATCTGGCGATGTGATCAAACATCTCATCATCATCATCAATGGCGCGACAGCCCAAATCGGGCCCTGGCCTCCTGAAGTCGTCGCCTCCAATCGTCTCGATCCAAAGACCGCGTCCTCCAGCTGCTAATTTTTAGAATGGCTTTGCTGTCTTCATCAACCGAGTCTTCCCATCGCTTGCGTGGTTTGCCTACTGGCCGGTTACCACTCGCTTTGCCCTTAAGAGCACGTTTGGGGATTCTTCTGTCTTCCATTCGCTCTACATGGCCAGCCCACTGCAGTTTACGTAACTTGATGAACGTTGAAGCTTCTGGCTCGTCGTAGAGTTGATACAACTCATGGTTGTATCTTATTCGCCATTCCGTTCCTTCCATCACAGGTCCCAAAATTCTTCGGAGGACCTTTCTTTCGAATGCGTTAACTGCTTTTTCGGAAGTTCGCGTTAATGTCCACGTCTCGCTGCCATAACAGAGCACAGGTCGTATAATCTTATATATAAAAATAAGTGGTCTACGTATGTACACGCATCACTCAGCAACCATTCGTCCGATTTGGCTCAAATTTTTTTTGTTGTGTTCGTTAAAGCCCAACTTAGATACTAACGGAGCCAAAAATTCCAAATTTTCCACGAAAATTGGAAAATTTGGAAAATATCGTTTTCAGTACATTTTGTATGGAGAAATTTTTTCGTTTGTTGTTCACAACTACTCATCCGATAATTGAGACATCCGTGGCGTAGTGGGCAGCGTGCTTGCTTTTCAATCAATAGATCATGGGTTCGATTCCCACTCCAGACGGAATTTTCTTAAGCACGAATTTTTATTTTTTTTTATGTATATAAAGATAGCATATGGATTCATATGTATATGTATGACCATGTGGCCGTGTGTTTTGGTTTGCGTTCCTCCGCCATTTCTTTTTTATGTGTAGAGATTCGTAAGTAATCATGCGAACTATTTCTTATCTAATATATAAAAATAAGTGGTCTACGTATGTACACGTGTAACTCAGCAACCGTTCGTCCGATTTGGCTCAAATTGTTTTTGTTGTGTTCGTTAAAGCCCAACTTAGATACTAACGGAGCCAAAAATTCCAAATTTTCCACGAAAATTGGAAAATTTGGAAAATATGGTTTTCAGTATATTTTGTATGGAGAAATTTTTTCGTTTGTTGTTCACAACTATTCATCCGATAATTGAGACATCCGTGGCGTAGTGGGCAGCGTGCTTGCTTTTCAGTCAATAGGTCATGGGTTTGATTCCCACTCCAGACGGGATTTTTTTAAGCACGAATTTTTTTTTTTTTTATGTATAAAGATAGCATATGGATGCATATGTATATGTATGACCATGTGGCCGTGTGTTTGGTTTGCGTTCCTCCGGCATTTCTTTTTTATGTGTAGAGATTCGTAAGTAATCATGCGAACTATTTCTTATCTTCTTATATATCTTACCTATATTATGTATATAAAAATAAGTGGTCTACGTGTGTACACGTGTAACTCAGCAACCGTTCGTCCGATTTGGATCAAATTTTTTTTGTTGTGTTCGTTAAAGCCCAACTTAGATCCTAACGGAGCCAAAAATTGCAAATTATCCCGGAAAATTTGGAAAATTTCGCTTTCAGTACATTTAGTATGGAGACATTTTTTCGTTTGTTGTTCGCAACTATTCACCAGATTTGCATGAATTTTTTTCTTCGGAATAGTCTCTGCTATCTCAACACACAAAAAAAAAAAAATTCCAGAACAACACAAATGGGAGCACACGTCCGCATAGTCATACAATTACATACATACATATATACAAAAATATGTATATGTATATGTATGAGGCTTCCGTGGCGTAGTGAGCAGCGTGCTTGGTTTTCAGTCAATAGGTCATGGGTTCGATTCCCACTCCAGACGGAATTTTTTTAAGCACGAATTTTTATTTTTTTTTTATGTATAAAGATAGCATATGGATGCATATGTATATGTATGACCATGTGGCCGTGTGTTTTGGTTTGCGTTCCTCCGCCATTTCTTTCTTATGTGTAGAGATTCGTAAGTAATCATGCGAACTATTTCTTATCTTATATATAAAAATAAGTGGTCTACGTATGTACACGTGTAACTCAGCAACCGATAAATTTTTTCGTTTGTTGTTCACAACTTTTCATTCCATATTCGAGACATCCGTGGCGTAGTGGGCAGCGTGCATGCTTTTCAATCAATAGATCATGGGTTCGATTCCCACTCCAGCCGGATTTGTTTTAAGCACGAATTTTTTTTTTTTTTTAATGTATAAAGATAGCATACGGATGCATATGTATATGTATGACAATGTGGCCGTGTGTTTTGGCTTGCGTTCGTCCGGCATTTCTTTTTTATGTGTAGAGATTCGTAAGTAATCATGCCAACTATTTCCAATTCTATATTTCTTTAAAATACATTAAAGAATATGTACACTATCACAGTTCATAGTTCATAGTTATTTAGAAAAGTAGTAAAATAATTTTATAAAATTGTGGTATTCGAAGGGGGGAGCATAAGAAGTGATGGGATATCGATAAAATTTTTGTTCATAGACCAGCATTGTTATGCGAATGATATATTTGTAATATGATGATTTACATATCCATAGTTTAAATATTTCTCAAGAAAATTCGCTAAAATTCGATTTTTTTGGGTTTTATTGGGGAGCGGGATGGAATGAATCTGACTGTATTATATGTTTTCTTTCAAGTTTGTAACGCTAAGAAATAACGTTCGAAGAAAAACAGAATGACACAAAAGTCAATATTTTTGCTCGAAAATCTCGAAACCGTCTGTTCGTTTGTCCGTCCGTGCGCTCTATAGTTCCACAGCGCGTTGAACTATAAAGTCCAAATTTTGTGCTCACTGATTTTGTTCAGAAGTGATGCCAAGTTCGTGAACGGACAGAGAGACGGTCACTCGGATTCGAGGTTTTTGATCGGAAACGAATAATTCTGTACCCTTAACGACTCTGTGTGAGCATTATTTCTTAGCGTAACAAACGGCAAGGCAAACACAATTTACTATCAGATTCCATCTAGATTATAAAAATTATTTGAAAACATTCTGTTTGAAGTCATAACAATCGTTGTTGTTAATGTCAACATCTATTTAAAATAAAAGTGATTTTTGTTGCTCCAATGACAGGAAACAAACTGAGATCTGTTCAAATCGATGTCAGTGAAATTATGTCAACAGCAGTAAATCTCTTTAAATTGAACTAAATCCTTAACATTCAATAATAATGTATCAAATCGACTTATTTTCATTTGAAAAATACTTGCAATTGATTTAGAAAGAGGTTTAAAGTGAGCAAATTATATTTCCCCAGATATTGTATTACTAACAGCATTCTCAAAAATAGCTTATTAATGCGATTTTAGCGCGGACGAAGTCGCGGGGTCTGCTAGTAGTTTTATAAATCCGCAGCTTATTGTTCCTGTGCACTTTCTTGGATTTCATTATTGGAAGTACCGAATAATACGTCTTATTTGCTAGTATTATCCGTCGTTTGATTTCGTCTGTTTCATTACCGTCCTTTGCTAGATTAGCCCCAAGATATATGAAGTTGTCCACACTCTCCAAATTATATTCCGCAATTGTTATGTTTTGTCTGATTGGCGTTCTCCTTCTTGTTTGCGTCATTACTTTTGTTTTGCTTTCATTAATGCGCAACCCCCCTCATAGCCAATTAATCAATTCCGAAAGTCTTATGGTCAATTAGGATGGGTAACCCGAAAATCAATTTCAAAACGTTTTTTATAAAGAGCACTCATTCCTTAACTTGTTATCTATACAAAAGATCAAACTGTATTGACCAAATGCATCTAACGGCAGTGGTATATCATACATAATTTTCCATAACACATAAATGTTTGAGCAGGTAGGATGGAATTGCTTCCGACACGATGTTTGTACATACATGTTAAAATTTTAATGACGAATGTTCAAAAACCATTTCCTTTTTATTTGCAAGTGTAAACTAATCTTTCAAATTTCTAACAGTTTGCTGCCACCACATTATGCGCTAATTTAATTACTTTAGTTAACTAATTCAACCCTAATTACCATACCCAATTAACTCCATGCTGTACATAATCTTAATCTTTGGTAGTTGTTGTAGATTCTTCATAAATTTATTTTTATTTTTATAAATACTTGTTAAATTTGCCATTATTCAATTTGGCAATGATGAAATTTTTTCATACCATCTTTGGTACTTAGCTCCTAAAACTGTGGCTCTGTGCTTATTTGATAATGACGTTCCAAAGATGGTTAAGGAAAATATGGCTCAAGTTATGCTGGAAGCAGACATAGGTGAAAAACAGGAAGAAGAAATCAAATGAAGAGGTACATTCTGCACCAAAATGATTTTGCTTCCTTTACGGACAGCGACTTTTCGTTTTTCGTAACTCTCCCTACAAAAACTTTCCTCTCGCAATTTTCTATCAGCACCGATTTACTTCACAAAGACACTTTAACATGGAGAGATCTGGTTACAAAAGTTGATTTTAAAAATTTGGTAAGACAGTTGTTGTGAATGATGCTGCAGAAAGAGGTATCAAACTAAATCAGGAATACAATGACATTCTCACAAAAGATGAAAACTAGAAACAATTTGTTTTACAGATCGTTATCGAAGACCGTAGTTCTTCGCCAAGCTGAATGATCTCTGGTCCCTTGAACCAATGAAGTTCATTAGTTTCACCGGTAGAGCAGGCTGGCTAAATGCTATGTAGGTTCACATGGTAAAAATACGGAGGGGTAGAATGGGCCCACTTTGGCCCCTCCACAAGCCTAACCTAACCTAACTAAGACTGTAAAAATAACCCAAATTCAACTAAATCCTCTCTTAGGGAAAAATAATTATTACTGTAAATAAAAATGTTTTTTCCTTATAGAAATTGTTAAATAAAAAATATGGTATATAATATTTCTAAAATTTTCATGTTATTTCAAGGATTTTTCCAAATTCAAGGCGTTTGAGGGTGGGTGGTTGTCCGATTGAAGTGAAATTTTCTATTGCCTGTTTTTTGTTGATTAGGATAAAATTTTTAATTTCAGAACAGACCATATAGCTATGGAGTGGAGTAAGAAATTTAGATTGCCCATGGCATGAAAGACATTTTGCCATATATTAATCAAATTCCTGTTAAGATACTTTAGAGGAGCATATGACAGAAACAACTCTCTTCCACAAGGCGCAATCCTGAGCATCGGCATTAAGCTGCCAGGACTTGTTTATTCCTCTGGCATGGTCGACCAGCCCGACGTCTTCCTTGAGGATTGTAACCCAGAGCCTGTATGGCGATGTTCCGCTCTGGTTTCCTCAAAGTGTGACCGATTCACTGCTTATGATATGATGTGTAATATAATTTTTATGGATAACAAGAAAATTTGATTACTATACATTTTTCAAAATGAATCATTTTGTATGAGAGGAGGTAGAAGGTGTGTGGATTGAAATAAAACTAAAAGCAGATTACGTCTCCAAGCACACCTAACAAACTGTGAAAATAAGCAAATTAAAGTTTGATGGTGGCCGAATTTGCACGGGCAGATGGTCAACAAATATTTCTGAACCCTTGGGGACTCTGTTCGAGCATTATTTCTTAGCATTACAAATGTAAGAGCGAACACAATTTACTCCCAGATATCATCCAAAGTTTGAAAATAATCCTTAGTTCAATAACCGTAAAAATTACAATGTTTATCCGTATTAATCGAACAAAGCTTAAAATGAAATTTATCAAAAACTTATCGTGCAATTTTTTAAAGTCCTTAAATTAACAGGGTAAAACACAAAAAATCAGAAAAGATAACTTCCAAAGATAATCTTAGGCCAGAAGAAAGAAAAAAAAAAGCTCTCTACTAATCAATTTTTGATTTCCTTACGTAAATACAGATCGTAACGACTGTGGATTACTCGTAAATTACGGGTCGCAGAATGCAAATGTTCAGTAGAATACCAGTTTGGTGGCCTTTGTTCAGCAACGTCAACACAACAAAAACAACAATTCTAGGTAGGGAGGAAAAATTCCATCAAGCTATAAGACTGTAAATCGGATTACAAAATAATTGAATTTTGTAAATTTGTTTTCATTTTCCTCCATCTCTTGTTTTCGGATGAATTGTATTTCTAGTTATCTCTTTTTGTGCACACGAGCAGATATATTGTACATACATATATAAATAGTTTATGAAAATTTGCTCACTAACTAATTTCTGTGAAATCAGAAAACCATTTATCACACTTTTCATAAAAACAAAATCCATTTTTAGCTCAGTTGTACACAAGGTAGATTTTAGAGGATAAATCACTTATAAATGTGAATCGGAATTTATTTGTGCGCCCGAAGGCACCTAAAGTAGGTGCTTAGAGATAGACTTTTAGTAAATAGAAGTAAATAAATGCGAGCATATAAGTCATGTAATTCAATCAGGCATTCAATACATACTAATTGCGTAGTGAAATTGCAAGAGCATTAGAGGAAGACTTATATTTAAAAATAAAACATATCTGGACTACTCTAGATGAAATATGTTCAAATTTTTGTGATCGTAAGAAATTTTGTATATTTTTACCATCATAATTAAGTGGCTATAAAAACTTTTCGAACAAAATTCAAGCTTCAACAATTGAATAGGTACTGAGAAAATTAGTATATAAATATATTAGGGTGACTGCAGTGACCTAATTATTTACCATAATGATAGAGTTGGTATAAAAATTTTTTATACAAAATTTAAGCTTTAAAAATGATAAGTTTTGAGAAAATTAGTGTATTAAATTTAGTGAAATTGTCCAGTTTGTATGGGAGGTAGTAGAAGAAATGGGGGTTTTTAGTGATTTTTTTCAGAAATAACTATGAATATTATGAAACTGACATCACTCAAATATCAGACTAGTAACATTCATGCCTTTCTAGAAAATCGATTTTTTATGAAGTAGAAAAATTGATACATATTGTACGAGTCGAAGTAGAAACAGTAATGCTAATCAGTTAATTTTTTCCGATCTTAATATTAATGCTAATTAAGTATTTAGTGCAAAATTTGAGCTAGGCAAGTGTTAGACGTACTGAGAAAATCGGTTTATAGTATTAACGAAAAAGTGCAGTTTGTGGTGGAAGGAGTGGGGGAATTCGAAACAGTTTTATCCCAACCATCACATTTATCATAGAAATAGTATTTTCTAAACTGCAAATTGTTAGCTTTTATAGTTTACAAGAAAATTTGATTAATGGAAATAATTCGAAATGAGTAATTTTGTATGGGAGGAGGTAGAAAGGGTGGAGCAATTTGGCCTGTTAACGAATTTGACCTTACTTTTTTGTCAAAAACGATGTGTAAAAATTTGAACATTCTACCTCAACGCGTTTTTAAGCCAAAGAGTGCACAAACGGACGGACGAGTGGACGGACAGACGGGCGGACGGACGGGCATCCAATTTTGAAATTTTTGAGCAACACCAAATATTTCTATACCCTTGGCGCCTCCGGGCGAGCATTATTTCTTGGCGTTACAAACTTAAAACAAACTTATAATTCTCTCAGAATTCATCTGGATTATAAGCATACCAGGACTACAATTGCACGTAAAGCCCAATCGTATGATACTCTAGATGAAATAGAAATTTCTGTGTTAGTGGTAGGAGGGGTGACAGCATTGAACTAATTTTTCCGCATCATGCTGGAGTAACTATAAAAATGCTTTATGCAAAAATTGGGCTTGACAAATTAAATGGGTACTGAGAAAATTAGTGCATAAGATTTAGTGAAATAGTACAATATCTATGGGAGGTGGTAGAAGGAGTGTTGGGTTTTTAGTGATTTTTTCAGAAATAAATACGAATATTATGCAATTCATTTTTCTCAAATTTTAGATTATTAATATTTATATTTTCAAAGAAAATCGAATTTTGCAAATTTGTGAAATTTTGGCACTTTCCATGGGAAGCTGTAGAAGAAGTGAAGCTAATCAGTTAACTTTTTCCGATCTTAATAATTACACCAATTTAGCAATCAATACAAATTTCAGCTCGATAAATGTTACATGTACTTTCGGCTTAAAGTGTTTCATGAAAAAGTACAGTTTGTATAGGAGGTGGTGGAAGAAATGAAGGGATTCGATTAAGTGTTTTATATATTCGTCACGGTGTCAACTAGTGTTAAGTGTTGCTTGTGTAATTTTATTTTACTTTATATTTTACTTTATTATTCTAATAATAAAGTGTTGTGATCGATACAAGAAAAAAAAAATTTGCTACCCTGAAATTTTTTTTTTCGCGTTTCATGACTAAATTAGCCTAAATATGCAAAAAAAAATCCGTCCCGCCATACGCCGCACATATGGACTCATATACATGTGCATTGAAAAAACACATAAACTGAAAATTTTTGAGTGAAATTTTAAGGTAAAAACTTGAAAATTTGCGAAATGCATTTAAAAAAATCCCTAAATAAACAAAATATTAACTGGTCGAAAACCTTTAAGACCCCCTCCCATAAAAAATTATTTTTTCGACCATTTTTAAGAAATTCATTATCACCTAACTATGAAAAGCTATCAATTTGAAATTTTGCACAAAAACTTTTAAAATTAGTTGAAATAAAATTGCGTCAAAAGTTTTTAGATCGCGCTTGTCCTTCAACCCCCTCCCTTACAAAAGTATGATTTCGAACAATTTCATTAAATCAACTAATAGCCAACAAATTGAAAGCTACAAACTTGGAATTTTGTACAAGCACGTTACAAGAGAAATGAAATAAAATTACTTCACAAATTTTATGATTCCTTTATCCGCTCCCATTGTTTCGTGAATGTAAAATACACCGAATTTTATGAAAATTCTATGCAACTTCGTCTATGAAACAAATTCTATACAGAGAATATTGGACGTGATTCAATCAATCAATTAAAAATCTATTTACATCCACCCACCCTTACTATTACCCCTCCTCCTCCCCTTATAAAAACCCAAACTTGAAGAAACGAATGAAATATTGTTAAATTGACAACAGCCCTGCCCAAGAACTTTGACTTAGTCTTCCCTAACCTTGACTTTCCACTCATCTGCAACTTGTCCCAAGAATAATAAAGTTCCGCCCGACTTGTTGGCAGTTTATTTTATTTTGTGCTATTTATATTTATGTATTTGGTGTAGGGATTTTGTTGTTTGTTTCGTCCCTTCACTAAATGATGAGCCAGAGGATAATTCGATTTCCATATCTTAATTTAGAACCGTTTTATGGGGCAATTCCTTGCATTAAGGAATTCTGATAGTGATAAGTTGTATACCATAGAACATATTTATAAAAGAAAATATGTATTCTTAATTTCAAACTCTTATAGTTTCTAAGATAATTTGATTATTGTGATTATGATTATGATTGAAAAAGAGTATTTTTGTGTATACGGGGTTAGAAAGGGTGGAGGAATTTGGTTATATCACGAAATCAACATTAGTATTTCGTCAAAAACACCGTGTACAAAATTTTAATTTTCTAGTTCAACTCGTTTTCAAGCTAGAGAGCGACGGACGGACAGACGGATAGAGTGACGGACGGACAGACGGACATCCGGTTTTAAGATTTCTGAGTGATAATATTAACTCCTGCATCATTCTTTTTTTTTCTCCGAGCCTTATTTCTTACCGTTACAAACTTAAGAGCAAACTTATAGTACTTTCAGATTTCATCTAAAGTTCGAAAAGTGAATTTATAAACGTTGTTAATTTCAAGGGGATCAGAAATTATCTTTCTTATGAACATGAGGCATTGATACCTCTTCTATTTTTTTGTACTTCAAAATCACTGACTCCATCACTCTGCTCTCTATCTTTTTTAGTCCTTCGTTTGTTTTCCTGTAAATTTCAATATTGTCTGGTGGTACAGAGAAAAAATAATGTAAAATTCATTCAATTCTTTCTTTCTCTTAACGTGTTTAAATTTCATCTGTTGTTAGCAAAGCTTTTGTCTTTCTCATATTTTTAGGATAATATCCCTATTATATTATTTACTCGAGAGTAGGCGTCTTTGGTCATTCCACCAGCGGTGATCGACCTTGAAATAACATCCAAATCTTGATACTAAGCGAGGCCGGGTTGACAGGATCTGAAGAAAAACAAACCCTGAAAGGATCACCATGCTATACTTTGGTCCTGAGTTCAATCGATATTCTGACCAGATGTGATCTCCATTGAATTACTTTGGGGCAGTCGTAAAAAGTCAATGAGATTCGAAGGCGTAAGTGATAGTGGGCTAGCTAGGGTGTAACCTAGTAGGTAGCGTGTTGGTCTTGTAATGCGAAGGTCGTGAGTTCAAATCCTGGTCGGCGCAATACATAATTCCAGCACATTGCCTGCTTGGATATACCTTGGTCACCTCAATCTACGAAAATGAAAAAATTCGTAAAAAGAGGGTTGTGCGAAGGGCTAACAACCCTTCCACAATAAGTAATGAAAAATGTTAAGGAACTTGAATATCAGGAGGCCAAGGTCCGATTTGGGCTGTAGCGCCATTTTAGAAGAAGTTTTAGAAGAAGTGATAGTGGGGTCGCACTTTGAGAAAGCCAGAGCAAAGACAAGCTCTGGATAATAATTGTCAGGGAAGACGTTGGGTTGATCGACCCTGTTGCACGTGGAAGCAAGTAGTTGAACAGTAGACCAGAGGAATAAACAATACATGACAACAGGTTAAGCCCAATGGCCAAGATCGCGTCTTGTGGAAGAGAATTGTTTCAGTTCTATGCCCCCTATAGTCGATCTTAACAGGAAATTGATTGATTTATTTGGACAGCGATGAGTTATTTCAAGAAAATTTTATTAAGAAAAAATACATTTTTTTAAGGGAAATTTATTAAAAATTAATACTAATGATGTGAATTATGTGGGATATATAATTTCACGGTATGTTATCATAAACTCGATCAATAGTATACACGATTCAATTCGAGTGTAGTGCAATTAAAAAGGAATTTAAATCTTACTGTTTCCACAGTTCTTCAATGTCACATTCTTAAGCTTTCTTGGTTGTTTAATACTATACCCTACCGGAGTCATAGTAGTTCATATGGTCTAAAGTGACAGGTTTCTCAATTTATATGTGATTATGATGACACACTCCTGAGGAGCAGATGTAATTCCTCAACTTAAGCATATTTTACAAAGGGTTTCATTGGTATCCAAACTGGAATCGGCTTCTATTCTCACGTTCTCACTTCTCAAATAGTGGATAGCATCAAAAGATCAAGAATTTTTCGATCCAATATCCAGGAGGAAATATTTCGAATTGCCAATGCAGATAATCCATATTTACGCTAAGTTTTCTTCAAGGGCTAAGCTTGGAATATTACTGCATCGATTTTTTTTTCACTAAGTATCTATTACGGTTTTGTACAGAGCCATGTGATTTCACATCTAAGGATCCGAAGACTCTTCGACCACTAGCTAAGTTTATTTCATTGTACCCGATTGGAATTAGAATCCAACGATCTTAATATATTTCTATTTCTCTGTCCACCTCGAGATTTTCATAAACGAATGATAAAATTAACCCTCATCAGAACTTAGTCCAGAGAATCTATCCGACGAAGGTCCCTTTTCAGAAAGTTCTTATACTTAACCATCCCGTTCTTCTGAAATTTCTTCATCATTTTCAAAGTCAACAAAAGTGCTGTCCACTTTTCTTCCCAACCTCCCTAGAAACAAGACGTACTCATTTGATATGATAGTTCACATTGGGTCAAAAGAAAACGTATCACTCATCAATAGACCGTCAATTAAAAGATTTTCGGTAGATGGTACATAGGTGGCTGCCCAGACACAAGTCCATGCGCACATAGACCATAAGCTGGTCCGTTGTGATGCTACAGCATCTCAAAAAATATTCCTACTCGGTAAACTAACCGGAGCTCTCTGTGAAGCGTTGAAGGCTCCTGGCTTCCATTTTTAGTAGAATTATTGTCTTTGAAGCTCCCGCAAACAGGAAGGCCAATCCTCTGAGCATGCCTCATTATAAGGCCTTAGCGACTTATACTACGGAGCTAATTATCTGTCTACTTAGCAATATCAATCTATCAGAGCGTCTTAGACCCAGCACAGTCTGGTGACTCTACATGAAACACTATCGTAACGCACATCTGTCGTGGGCTTAAGTTGCAGCTTATAAGACACAATCAGCTTTTTTTCTCATTCGTCGACGTTACAGTTCTCCGAAGCGGCCCTATGCCTTGCTGCCCAGCAGGAGTGAGTAGTTTTAATGCAGCTTCACTGGCGAGTTCATTTAAGGCGGGCGGCTGAATCTGAAATAAAGACGAAAGGTAGCAGACGTAACAGTACTTCTAATGCTGCGCAGGGGTTTGTTCTCAGAACATGATGTTTTCTACGCCTAACTGAGGAAAGTGTGGCTTGTCTCTGTCCTTAGGGTAGTCCCCCACTCAATCACACCATATAGCAAGATAGGTCTAATAATGTCAACATAGAAACAATGTACTACTTTGGGCTGCATTTGCCATTACTTAACTATGGCCTTCTTACAGAAGTAAAGCGCAGCAGTAGCTTTGCTTACGCGTTTCTCAATATAATGTTTCTTGCTCAGTTTTTTGTCCAAAATAAGACCCAGATATTTTACTATATCAACGAAAACAAGACTGGTACCTTCCAGATAGTCGAATAAATATGCCGAACTAGGCGTTTCTTTGTGGAAATTTGTAGCTCTGGAACTTCGGAGTACTTAGACCAGTTGGTCTTCCTGTGGTCCCTGAATACTAATTTGTCAGGAGGATGGTCATATAAACTAAATTGGAGGTATCGATGATCTGATAAAGAATGTCCGTTGAACACCCTCCAGCTCCTAAAGATATGCGCGATATTCTCTGTGACTGTAATGTCTTAGACTTCCTGTCTATTGCTAGTAACAAAAGTGGGTTTCCAACTCTGTTGCAGAGCAGCATGTTGCTCAGGAGGTAGACAAGCAAGCCTCGCCTCTTTCATTGATATTGGAGCACTTCAGCAATCTGACCTCCCAGATTATACAGGGCAGTGACCCAGAATTATCATAGACTAAATAAGCAAAAATCACTCTTTCTTTTCGAGGCTGTCGTGCGACAATATCCTGATTACTATGACGAATGAGTACAAATACGTCTAAAGTGCTCTTTGCAAAGATTGAAGATCTATTTCTACCTTCATTCTGTAGATGAGAGTATTGTTAGTAGTCCTGCGTTCACAGATTTGGTTCCCTGTAACCCACGGTTCTTAGATCAAGACTATGTCTACTCCTTGCTGATTAAGCTGAAAGCAAGAAGGTTGACACAAATTTATAGTGGAGGTTAAATTGCAGAAATTTCAGCGCCTGCATCTAACTACCCCACAGGCTCCTCCAGGTCGGAAGCCAAAAGTTAGTCCCCTCTGGAAGATAGTAGCAATATCATTATTACGTCTTTTGAATCCGCAAAACTGCTTCTCTTTCTCCGGATGCACAGGTTAAATCATTAAGCCTAAATTTCTTATTAAGGGTAGGATACTAAGACCTTGGTCTCTTTTCGTTTCATTAACAGAAGACCATACTTACGTAGTTCATATCTATCTTGAGGATCATTCCTTATATTTATTACATTTAGACTAATTTTGTAATCCCCATGACATTTACATATGTAAAAAGTGGATGAAATTGAAACAACATGAATTGCATAGCTATATGTGATGAACAAGCTTACTGCGAAACTAGTATCCGAATCCAACAGTTTTCAAGCCGATTGATTACGACATGCCAATAAAATAGCTACAAATCCTTATTCGAATCCACAAGTAGATAAGTGGAAATTGTTACCCAAAATTGTGTCCGGTCTAAGAGATTAATGGACATTGGATAACCGATGGTCGATGTCCATCCATGAGGTTTGGACAGACACACTAACATATCTATACAATTCAAGCAGTCAGATAGAGCGAGGAGTATAATATGCCAATAAAATACAAATTTATTATGTTTCCGATAAATTTCAACAATTTGCCTTCACTGTGTTTGTGGAGATAGATCATTTCACATAGTATGTATACTACAAAACATGTCGCAAGTAGCTGGACTCGAGTTTATACTGTTTTAGAGTAATTTATGAAGTTGATGAACTGAAACTTTATGATGCTATGAACTACCATGGCCCTTGAGGGATCTCATTCTCTATTCTGGGGCGTCACTAAAAATATCCTATATGACTAGTCAACCATAAAATTTATTAATACAAAGTATTTATGATAATATCTATAACGACCCCGATAGTCATAAAAGCCTTCCGACCAACTACCTAACAAAAAAAAAAGAAAATTCGATAAAAAAAAACTCCCCAAAAGGAAAAAAATATTTACAACTTAGGTACTAAAATAAAAGTTGTCGTATCCTCAGTATAGCAAAACAAAATTTAAGTTCATGGATGGAATTTTTCAAATAACCTGCTACCAAAAAAAGCTAAAGAGTATAAAAACGTCGAGTATAGTGAGATCTATATCGCTAGGAACATAAAAGATTAACCCAAAACCACAAAAGTTGATGGTGCTGCGAAATTGCCATCAACACAAAAACGAGCTGATGAGATACTACGTCAACCCCAGTATACTTTGTATGTGTGTCCCTTAATGCTACAACAAATTGCTTGTTAGCAATCTAACCGAGACATGTCATAGTGCTTATGAACCTCCCTCAGAAATAGTAAAATGTAATTAAAGCTATTAAAGTGCCCCCCCTGGCCAGTGCCGTCTGTCCGGGACCATTAAAAAACTCCATAATCAAGTTGTCGTGGCTTCGTCCGAAACCGCATAACCTCAAAATTATTTTTTCCTCAAACATTCACTTAATAATAATAAAAAAACAGTCGTCCGCACTTTTAAACTAATTACACACATTTAATTTACTTAAATCACAAAACACTTTTTTTTTCTCTCTTTCTCTTCCATATTGTACTATTTTTCGTCCTGTATGCTGCACGCAATGTCCCACTAAACTCTATTAAGTCCCATGTGTCCAAAGAACTGAAAAAGGACTTCTTTATTGACTTAAAGGAACTGTTTCATTTCAACTTACCTCGTTTACTTCTTCTTCTTCTCATCCTCACCAAGTTCTCAAATAGACGTGAGCTTAAGTCGAAGCATGTTGACTTGTATGACCGGACAAAATAGGAAAAAAATAATAACCCTTAAGAAAACTTCGGACATTGAAAAGGGCTCCCACGGAGGAAGGAGGAGTTGCCAGGCAGGCTACGATTAGTCAGATCCGTAATTGATTATTCGCGTGGCTATTTCCAATTTGTCTAAACTTTTTTCATATTAATCATTTAGTTGGTATGTCCCTTTAACAACTTCTCCCAGTAGTGTTGAAGGTGCCAAGGAAAGATGCCGATTTTGTTGATGTTTCGATGACGGTAAGAAAGTTAAGTGACTCAGGAATAAAAAGTTGACTATTATTGTTATGAAGTTTACTACAGGCTTATATGAGCAGATGAAACTGAGTTACTAAAGATTAAATATGATTATAACCTTTAGTTTAATGGAAAATAAGTGTTAATATGAGATCCACTTTAAATTCTTCTTGACTCACCTAACCCAATTCAAATGCTCAATCTAAATTAGCTATGAAAGGGGCCTTGAAACGAACAAGCCGCCATTCTTCATCCCATGCCTTAATAAAATATGGAGGGAATATATTAGATGTTAGTTCCGGAGCTGCTCTAAGGAGTTCATCTGGTAGCCCGTCTATAACTGCGGCTTTCCTTTCCGCCATTGACCGAAAGGCGGAAACTGTTTTCTGCCTATCTGGGGTTCATAATAAAAAATCGTTTTGATTGGATGTTTGGATATGATCCTTTTTCTGGACTTTATTAATCTGACCAGATGTTTAAAATGTCAAAGAAGTATCAATTCCATCGCTGCACCTGTTGTCAATTCATTTTGAAGCGGGCTCTGTAGACATCTCTGACGAGGTGGTTGACGTTTATATAATAGTAAGACAATTGTATCAAACTGCAAAAAAATTACTCGAGATTTTGTTACTTATTTGTTCTTTTGTTTTCAAGCATTTCCAATAAATTAGCGTACCGCTGTATGACTAATTAAGCTATAGGAATAATATATATGTATATACCAGAATTTGGGACTTTTAAATTACTTTAAGAAAACAATAAAAATAATTTTGTTGCTAATAATTTGACAACAGGAAAACGAAATTAATGCTAACGGGTGAATTAAAAGATTTTCGTAATACAAATGCAGGTGTAATATCTTAAGTAGTTGATGACTAAATTTGTATCATGAATATTCGAGTGCAAAGTTACACAATACAGCAGATATGCACATATACGGAAATGCTTTCCACTGAAAAACCTAAAATTATGCCTTAATAATCATTGTTTATAATAGATACGGTGAACAATGGAATGCAAATAAGGAACGAATTATATACTCTAGATAAAATCTGAGAGTATTATAAGTTTGCCAAAAAAGTTCGTAGTGCTAAGAAATAAAGCTTGGACAAAAAAGTGAATGATACGGAAGTTCATGTCATCATTAAAAATCTCAAAACAGTATGTCCGTCCGTCCGCTCGTCCATGTCCTCTCTAACTCAAGATCGCGTTTGAGCTAGGAAGTTCAAATTTTATACACGTCGTTTTCGATAAAAAAGTAAGGACAAGTTCGTGAACGGGCAGAATGGACTCACCCCTTCTACCCCCTCCCACACAAAATGACACAATAATGGAATTTGATATAGGATATTTATTTGAAATTTGGAAAATATTATTTCTTTAACAATTTCAATCTTACTACTCCTTTTACTACCTCCCATACAAACTACACTTTTTCATGAAATACTATTAACCAAGTTACTCAGTACGTATATAATTTCTCGAGCTGACATTGTGCACTAAATATTTATTTATAATTATTAGTAAGACCGAAAAAAATTAGATAATTAGCGTTACTCCATCTACCTCCTCTCATACAATACTCATATGACACAATTTCACAACTTTGCAAAACGTTGATTTTCTTAAAAAGTTTGAATGCTACTGATCTGCGATTGAAAACATGTTAAATGCATGATATTTAAAGTTATTTCTGAAAATCTCGCAAGGAACTCCCACTCCTCATATACAAACTGCACAATTTCACTAAATACATAACACTATTTTTCTCAGTACCTGTTAAATTTCTGAACCTTAAATTTTCAATAAAAAACTCGGATTACTACTCTAGCGTGATGTGAAAATATAGGTTCAATGCCATCACCTCTTCTACTACTCCCCATACAAAATTTTTTAAAATCAAACAATTCCTCTTCTTCTGGAGTATCGCATGATTGGGCCTTACGCCCAATCGTAGTCCGGTTATGTTTAATCATCATTTAATTCACATATAGCTTTGCGTAAAGAAGTCTTGAAATTTAAGAAATCCTGCAGATAGCACTATTAGAATTATGTCAAGACTACGGTTAGCTGAAGGCCGGGATAAAATTTAACAAATTTCATGCGATTCTTAGATAGAGAAAACCTGTGTGGGAGAGTAGTGTTGGATCATTGGGAAATGATGCAGGACTCCGAAGCTTTTCACTAAAGCTTCGAAGTGACCTGAGGAGGTTTCCGCTGATCCGACTTACCGCAAGCAAATCAAATCCACCGCCATTTTTCTATACATTCTATCTGGGGGCGGGAGTTTCTGTATAAGGTCCAGGAAGAGAGCTAAGAGAGCCACGTCTAAATGTCAATATTTTTAGTGACAATTCGTCCTTAATTTATTTACCTTAACGATGATTATTATTTCATCGATATAGCTTAAAATATAATTCATTCAATTTGTTAAACTATCGAGACCATTACTACATCTAGATCCATGATATGTGATCACGAATCCCCGATCCGATTTCAGTGCGTACTCATAGGCCTTTTAACTCCAATCTCGAAGTGGCCTTGGCAAGCGGCTTCTGTCAAAATTTTGATGTTTCCTTAAGGTCGCGAGAACAGGCAGAACGTTACGAGCCCGAGGAAGAGCTTCCCTCGGGCCCGTAACGAGCAAGACAATAGTTACCTCACTATCAGCTGATTCTATGGTTGCGACGTGCTTTTTTTTTTTTTTTATTTCCAGCGATACTATTTTTACTTTATTATTCTAATAATAAAGTATTGTGATCGACACAGGAAAAAAAAATTTGCAACCCTTAAATTTTTTTTTCGCGTTTCATGACTAAATTAGCCTAAAAATGCAAAAAAAAAATCCGTCTCGTCGTATGCCGTACATATGGACTCATATCTCCGAGACCGTTAAAGGTAGAATATTCGTTTTTGGGTGGATTGTTGATTGAGTAAGTGAGCTCTATTTTCTAAATTTTCGGTGGTGCTAGGTGGAAGGGGGAAGCAGGGGGAGGGAAAAAGTCGAAAAATACACTTGCTAATATCTCCACCACGAATGCAGATAGAAAATTGAAAATCAGTAGAGATATAAAGAGGATTATGGGACAAATTTTAAAAATAATTTAATTTTTTTATCCATTGGAATCGGAAAAAGGGGGGCTAAGAACAAATTGTCGGCCGAATTATTTTTTCAAATGATTGTATCTTCGAAGTTACTTATCGTAAAAAATTCATATTTTGGGGTCATCAAGGTGGCATATAATTTCATCAGAATTAGCTGAGATGGTGGCTAATTATTATAAGAGGGAGGGTCAGGGGTGGTGCAAAGAAAAACACTTAAAAATTAATATCTCAACTATCTCTTAAGCTATGTAATTGAAATTTGAAACGTATATTAAAATATACTAAAAAAATACAAAATAAACATAACATGTTGAAATAATAGTAGTGGGGGGTAAATGAGGAGCATTTTAAAAATGGTGCACTTTTCAAAATTACAAATCCTTATATCTCAAAAAACAGTACAGATATCAAATCAAAAATTTGTCAGATTGTAGAACTACATAGTGGTTAATTTTGGTAAAAATTGTAAGTTTGGAGGTGTAAGGGGAGGGAAGTGATAAGCAAAAATGTCGAAAATTTTGAGTGATTTTTTTTGGGCTCTAGTGAAAGATACAAAGTTCACATTTGCATGTAGATACGTCTATTTAATGTACATAGAAAAATAATAATAACTTGATCCATAATTGTTATAAACCGACCCCCCCGGTCTAACGTTCATAAGGTGTTTCATGTGCATTGAAAAAAACACTTAAACTGAAAATTTTTGAGTGAAATTTTAAGCTATAAACTTGAAAATTTGCGACATGCATTAAAAAAAAAATCATACGAAATATTAACGGGTCGAAAACCTTTAAAACTTCTACCCCCTCCCATACAAAATTATTTTTTGACCATTTTTAAAAAATCAATTATCACCTAACTATTAATAGCTATCAATTTGATATTTTGCATAAAAACTTACAAAAGTAATTGAAATGAAATCACGTTAAAAGTTTTGAAATCACGCTTCCCTTCTACCCCCTCCCATACAAAAGTATTATTTCGACCATTATTAAGAAATCAATTATCACCTAACTATTTAAAGCTATCAATTTGAAATTTTGCTCAAAAACTTACAAAAATACTTAAATGAAATTTCGTTAAAAGTTTTGAAATCGCGCTTGCCCTTCTACCCCCTTCCATACAAAACTATGATTTCGACCAATTTCATTAAATCAACTAATAACCAACAAACTAAAAGCTACGAACTTGAAATTTTGTACAAGCACCTTACAAGAGAAACGAAATAAAACTGCATATCAAATTTTACGATTCCCTTACCTTCTCTACCCCCTCCCATACAAATGTTCGATTTCATGAATGTAAAATACACCGAATTTTATGAAAATTCTATGCAACTTTATTGGATGTGATTCAAGCAATCAAGTAAAAAACTATTAACATCCTTACTATCACCCCTCACAACTCCCCTCATAAAAACTCAAACTTGCATAAATAAACGAACGACTACTGCCCTGCCAAAGAACCCCCTTTCACTTAGTATTCCCTAACCACTCTAACCAGCATATTGACTTTCCACGCATCTGCAACCTGTCCCAAGAATAATAAAGTTTCGCCCGACATTTCGGCAGTTTATTTGTTATACTCTCAATAAAATCCGAGAGTATTATAAGTTCTCCACAAAGCTTGTAACGCTAAGAAATAAGGCTCGGAGAAAAAATTAATGAAACAAAAGTCAATAATATCTCTCAGAAATCTCCTTACCGAATGTCCGTCCGTCCGTTTGTTCGTCCATGCGCTCTTTAGCTTGAGCCTCCGTTGATGTAGGAAGCTCAAATTTTTTTTTCATTTTTCGTTTTTGGCATAAAATGAAAGAACAAGTTCGTGAACAGGCGAAACCCTCCACCTTTTCTACACACTCCCCCAGTTTCAAAATTTGACAATCAATGGATTTTCTCGGAAATAATAAAGCTATTGATCTGAAAATTGGAATATATAATATGTGTAATAGCTTCAAACTATGGTATTTCATACAAACTCCACTTTTCCATGCAATACTATAAATGAATTTAATCAGTACGTACTAAATTTATCGTGTTGAAATCATGCACTAAATATTTATTTGAAATTATTAGTAAGACAAAATAAAATTATACGACTAGCTTCGTTGCTTCTACCCCGACAAAATTTAACAACTTCACAAAATCAATTTTCTTGACAAGTACGAATGCTACTGATCTGCAATGTAAAATTAATAATAACACATCGATCAAAAAGTCTTGAGGCTAAAACAAATTTTTTTGTCAAAATTTGACTTTAATCATCAACATAGTCTCCTTCAAGGAACAATTTGGCTTGACTCTCAAAATGAGCATTTTTTTGACAACAACTTCAGCATTTTAAGCGAATATTTTTCCGTGGAGCATCCTTTTGAGATGGTAGTTACGGGGCGCCAGATCTGGAGGATACAGTGAGTGTGGAAATCGAAATCGAACTTCAGTTTATGCAGTTTGGGGATCGTTACCATTGACTTGTGACACGGTGCATTTTCTTGGTGAAAGATAACTTTTTTCTTCTTCGTTTGGGACCGATTTTTTTGCAATTTCGTCATTTAGTCGTTATGTAATATTCGCTGTTAATGGTTTTTTTCTTTTCGGCATAGTCGATGAAAAATATTCCATGCGCATTACAAAACATTGAGGCCAAAATCTTACCGGCGGACATTTGTGTTTTTGATCGCTTCAGACGAATTTCACCGGGTGCTCTCCACTGAGCTGACTTCCGATGTGATCCCGGGGTGTAGTGATGGCTCCATATCCATATTTCATTCATTGTTATTATTTTTTATTTGATTCAGCTTAAATAGCTCCAAACAGCGCTCTTAATCATCGACGCGTTGCTGTTTTTGGTCCACAGTGAGGAAACGCGGCACCCACTTTGAAAATAGCTTTTTCATGGAGAAGTGTTCATACATGACGGTAAGCACACTGTCTTTTGATATCTTTAAGATGTCAAGTATCTACTGCAACTTCACTTTACGGTCTTCCGAAACGATTTTGTGTACTTTTTTATGTTTTTTGGAATAACAGCCCCATTTGGACGTCCAGAGCGTTCAGCATTATCAGTGTCGGTACAACCGCGTTTAAATTGAAACTAAGGTTTGACTATTGCTTTCGATTAAGCAGAGTCTCCATAACACTTATCAAGCCAAACTTTTTCTTGAACGATATTTTTTTTTATCAAAAAGCAATATTTAATGAGCACACGAAAAGTTTTTTTTTTTCATTGTTTTGTGAATATCAAAAGTTGCGTCACTAAGCCACTGTAACTTGCAAAGTTATGATTAAGATGTCATGAAATTTTGACATGCATCATGCCTGGTACTCCTTGGAAATCATACAGTTTTGTCAAAAAAAAATCTATTTTTCTTAGTTTGTCTCGGGATTTTTAACCGGTGTGTTATTTTGCAGACTTTCAACAATTTTCATTTCATCCGAAATCTAAAGAAAGAGCAACTGGCACCCACAACCCTTTTCGAGAAGTGGCCGAAAAGATTTCATTCTGCCTCTTAGGTGCGTGAAGGTCAATTAAGAAACCATAATGGAATGCTTACACGGACTGAATAGTTTACAATTCTGTGTTCGAACGTTCCAGAATTCAATCATAGTCATTTTTAAATTACATAGGTCGTTATCATGGTATCAGCCGATATCAAATGCACTGTATCCATAGCTCGCATGAGTTTCTTGTATCAGTTCTAGTGATTTCTATTCGGCAAAAAAATGTGACCCGTTTTTGCCCTTAACATTTTTTTTAGCAGTTCCTATGTTCTATTGTAAAAAAAAAATCTGCACTGCTAGAAAAATGGTTTGCGCACTAGGTAAAACTTGACTTGAAAATGCACATTTCTTGCCCCGAATTTTTCGGCGGTGCAACTCAATTGACCTGTAATGTACAACAACATGAAAAAAAATAGATCCTTTGACAACATCGGCAACAAATTCTTACGGATAGATCTTACTTAAAAGGACTTAATACTTTTCATGAAGCATGCGATATGTGTGCATACGTAACTTTTCTTAATTTTTCCAAAATCTTCACTGGATCGTATAGAACTAACAAGACAAATTGAACCGCTTTGTTTTGACAGTTTCGAAAGGCAATCAGATGTTCAGTATGCTTCAGCCAAAATGATAAAAAAAATGCAAAAAGCTTGCACATAAAGTGTTCTATTGTAAATTGAACTGACAGACTGAACTGAGAAAAATGAGTGCAAAACTGCAATAATTTTGCATTTTAAAGGGCAAAAACGGGTCACAATTTTTTGCCGAATAGAAATCACTATTAGTGTTTTGGGAACTCGGCTGATAAGATTATGTAAAAACGACATCGAGAATTTTCTTCTCACAAAGGCAAAAACAACTAAAACAAAGTGGATTGACCAAACACTTAGATCATAAATTTAATTTCCGCTTCAAAAATAATTTCGGACCTACTCTCAAATGTAGAAATCTCTTCATTGGTTGTCCAGAAACACGAGGAGACCAAAAACAGGTTGTTTACACAAATGATTTTTATCGCCCTGTCACTATTACGTTCACTTCTAATGGAGCTAGAGAACGAACGATGTACGAATCGCGGCTTATCATTCACATAAAAATGGGAATGCTCATTGTTACTAAAAGTAGGAAGTGAGGCTAATACGTTTCGCAATCTATACAGCAAGTACAACTCCAAACTACCTGAAAGTTAAATATCTCTCAGTTATTTTAGACACTTGACTTATTTCCTTACGACAAAGGTTTTTGAAGATTACCAACGACTACTTAAGAAAAAAAACAGTTAACTCAAATGCATTTGCTATTTATTCAAATAAAATATAAATTGCATTAAAGAGTAGAGCCTCTGTTTAATTCGAAATTAAATTGAAATAAACTCATAAAAAAGAGATTTTGTTATCCAAACGATTACTGAAATTTACATAACGCTTAAGAAATTCTAATCTTATGGCATTAAAAAAAACCAAGGAAAAAGTAAAAGAAACCGGTAACATCTCCTCTAAATCTCTTTGCAAATAAATGAAGTGTTTTGGTAAAACAACAATACGAAGCCAAAAGGATAATTTAAACAACCCTACTCTCTGAACAAATTATACAACAATTCCCTAATAAAGCCAACCAAATTACCCCTTATACAAACGAAGATTCATTCCCTTCCTGTTAAGCCCGTCGCTTCAAGACAGAAAAACTCATTAGGATCCAAACAGTTGTTCACGTTCAGATCAAAGGACTTTTCACTGACGTTGGTATTTTGACTTTAAGAAAAGATTTCAATTTTATTTGAAATTTTTTTTTGTAAACTCCTGTAAAAGTGTTTTCAGCTTCTCCTTTTCCGTAATAGAAAAATTTATTTTTTTTTTATTTTTCTCTCTTTTCTTTGGTATTGAAAATGTTGAGTCCTTATGAAAGAAAGATTGACTATTTTTTTCACGAGAACATATTTGTTAATTGTAAAACTGACGAAATACTTCATTTAGATTCATGGAATAAACCTAAAAATAGAAGAAAAAAGTAAAACTGATGAACTTCATTTCTTTTTCAATGTTTACTTACTGGAGCAATGTTGATGCTTAGAGCACCTCTCTCTCTCTTTCTCTCTCTTTTCTCTCTCTCTCTCTCTCTCTATTTCTCTTTTTATCTCTCTCTTTTCATCATTAGAGGTTTGAAGATAGAAGTTATATAACACTTTTTTTAAGGTACCGAATATAACTGAGGAGTCACCCTACATATATCAGTATAAGTATTGTTGAGTCCTTATGAAAGAAAGATTGACTATTTTTTTCAAGAGAACATATTTGTAAATTGTAAAACTGACGAAATACTTAATTTAGATTCATGGAATAATCCTAAAAATAGAAGAAAAAAGTAAAACTGATGTGTTCGTACTAAGTTTTACATTAATAGCTCTAAGTGATTTACTAAAAATGGTCAAAATAATTCTTTTATAGGGGACCAAGATCTAGTTTTGAAGGAACTCAACCAGTTAATATCCTTAAATCTTTATAATTCTTCTTAAATGCATTCTGAAAATCTCCTTGACCCTAGCTTAATAGTTCAATCAAAACTTTTCGTGGTTTTGTTTTGTTTTTTTTCAATACACAAGAGACCATATATTCGTATAGCACGGGGTAGAAGAAATGGAGGAATCGTAAGACTTTTGATGCAGTTTTATTTTATTTCCTTTAATAGGTCATCATACTAAAGTTGCTAGCAAAATGTTTTATACAAAATTTAAGCTTCAACAATTTTATAGGCACTGAGAAAATTAGTAGGCTAGGGTGTAGCGTGGGTAGCGTGCTGGTTTACAATGGGTCGTGAGTTCAAATCTCAGTCGACGCATAATTTCAGCACACTAACTGCTAGGGTATACCTTGGTAACTTCAATTTACGAAAATGAAAAATTCATAGATAGAAGGTTGTGCGAAGGTCTAACAACCCTTCCACAATAAATAATGCAAAATGTCAAGGAATCGGAAGGTCAGGAGGCCAAGGTCCCATTTTGGGTTGTAGTGCCATTGTAGAAGATGCAGAAAAAATTAGTGTATTGAATTTGGTGAATTTTTGCAGTTCGTAATGATTTTTTCAGAAATAGTTATAAATATCATTCAATTGACTTGTTTCAAATTGCAGATCAGTAGTATTTATACTTTTGAAGAAAATATACTTTTGTAAAGTTGTAAAATATTGTATGGTATCCCCTCCCAGGAGTGCAGCTAATTATCTAATTTTTTCAGCATGATAAAACTTTATACGCACTGAGTAAATTGGCTTAGTATTATGTATTTAATTTCATAACAAAGTCCAGTCTGTATGGGAAGTTGTGGAAGGAGTGGATGGATTCAAATATAAATAAATAATAATTTGTTTACCCAAAATTTAAATCTATAGCTTTTACACTATTTAAGAACATTCGTTTATTGTCAAGTTCCGAAATTCATATCATTTTGGGAATAGAAGGGGTGGAGTAATTTGGCTGTTCTACTACATGAAAAGTGATCGTTAAGCTTACCCAGAAACTGCAAACTTTCATGAACTAAAGCCTTCGATGCATTTTTGCGATATTCTAGCGAGATTTCATTTCCAACGACGAACTTTGGAGGTCAACTGGACAGACTAAAGATCGACATTGAGTTTCAAAGGCGGAAGTGGTAGCGCACCGATTGTCTCTAACGGAATAGATGTGGAAGAGATAATTGGTTTTTGTTACCCCGGAAGCAATTTCAGATACTGAGGCTCTTGTACGAATATATAAACCGCCAGGTCTCGGTACTCTTTTCACTCTCTAGACGAAGCTTTGAGTGTTTAACATATGCGTTAAATCTGCATTCTTATATGCTTCCACCATTTAGAATGTTACCGTTGAGCTTAAAAAGAAACTGAAAACTTCCATGGAGTAATATCCTCGACGCATACTAAAAATATACTGAGCAAATGTCATTTTAAACGAAAGAACTAACAAGTCCTGGCGACAAATAAAGCCCCATGCTCAGGGTCGTGCCTTGTGGAAAATATTCTATACGAGATTCTATACGATATAACAGAAAATCAAGACTCAACACTACATGAAATCTTATAAAAATTGAAATAACGAAACAATAGCTTTAGATAAAATTATTTTAAGCTAAAAAATTTCTTCTTTTAACGAAAAATTTTCAAGATTTTTTTTTTCTTACAGAATGACTTGTGCTATAGGCAATTTCGGCCTTTATGTGCAATGCACAAACACGGTCATGGAGGGGAGGAATATGATTGGGAAGGTAGGGGAACGACCGTTACGTGGTAGTTAAGTTGTACTGGCTGCTACTGACAAATATTTGCAGATGTTATGGGGACTGAATGATAGAATGCGAACAGAAACAATTTACTGGATATACAGACCTCTTAGAACTGGAACTATTTCACTTTTACATGTTTTGTCCCTTTTATTTCGAATAATTTTTCATTGCCAGTATTAACTGAAAAATTCGTGCTTAAAAACTCCTACTGCTTGGAGTGGGAATCGAACCCACGACCTATTGACTGTGAAACAAGCACGCTGCCAACTACGCCACGAAAGCATAAAATAAGTGAGTACTATACGCACCTAAAGCCTAAACTACCCGTATTCAATACCGAAAACATACTGTAGCCGCATTGATTGAGAAAGACGACAAGTGTCTGTAAATATTTCGCTATCGATTCAAAGGACAAAATACCCCTAAATGAGTCCAAAAGGCAGATAATAATGCCTTACGAAACCATAGGGTGGAAGAGGATGAATAGTTTTCGACAAAAGAAAAATAAGTAAAACTGAAGCCAAACATATTTGTCATAGGCCTCAATGAACATGCCAAGGACATTTGGTTAATAGACTTAAGAGTTTCAGATTGTTCCATCCTATCCTGTTGCTGTAACAAAGTAAGATACTATAAGATATTTTGGGACAGAGTGATAGAGTAAGAGAGGGTAGCCGGGAGCGAAGTGGGTTTCTAGCAGCCCCTTTCAAAGCTTGATATGCTAGCAGAGTTAATGATGTCAGCAGTAAACTTTCGTGTTCTTAGTGAAGTGTAAATTATAGGTGTATATGTGCTTCGAAAAGGATATCACTGAAAGAGAGACCGTTTGCCTGCCTTAATACAATTATCATGTACGAGTATATCTAGCCTATAGTCTGAGTGTTTATTAATTACATCTGACTGTAACATATCCAATATGCGTTACAAACCACATACGATTGAATACCTGAATGTAATCTAGACAGAGATATAAAGTTTCTCCGAACCAAGATAATAAGTTATGTGGTACGTAAAAATTATCTACACTTTGATGAAACCTGAACAGGATATTTGGAATTTACGTAGCTTACTTACCAAATATCATCTCCCTTTGCCTTTCAACGCCTAATACCAATTATATAGATTGATTTGATTTGTGAAAAGCAGCTTTAATTAGCTATTTCTGAAAATATCTTGAGAACATAATATTGTGTTGTTTTTTCAGCTGCTCTGTTATAGCTACTCGTATTTCTTGAAAAAACACACTTATGCGTGTTATTTCCAATACCAAATTTTTGAGATGTTGCTCGCGTTGAACGATTTGTATTCGAAAATCAAGTTTTGTATTATTAGCATTTGTTTATTTTCATAACAAATAAAATAATTCCGTTTGAAGGCGGCAGTTATTATTACTGAGAACGATATTAATAATGTACCTCTTAAATGTTTTCTTTTTCTGCCTTCGGTTTTCTTAACATTTAATTGAAATGACGACCTTTCTATTTTATTTCGCCAGCATTCCGATTTAATACTGTAATGGATTGTTTCTGATTATAGAAGCTAAATATCGATAAATATTAATGTTTTGATTTTTTTACTGAAATGCTTATTCAATTTGCCGCATGACTGTGGAATAAATGATTTTTTGGTTACTTTAAATCTTAATCCGCCTAAAAAATTAAAACTTTTTATCGTAGCCGAAAATCATGTCATCATCATCAATGGCGCGACAGCCCAAATCGGGCCCTGGCCTCCTGAAGTCGTCGCCTCCAATCGTCTCGATCCAAAGACCGCGTCCTCCAGCTGCTAATTTTTAAAATGGCTTTGCTGTCTTCATCAACCGAGTCTTCCCATCGCTTGCGTGGTTTGCCTACTGGCCGGTTACCACTCGTTTTGCCTTTAAGAGCACGTTTGGGGATTCTTCTGTCTTCCATTCGCTCTACATGGCCAGCCCACTGCAGTTTACGTAGCTTGATGAACGTTGAAGCTTCTGGCTCGTCGTAGAGTTGATACAACTCATGGTTGTATCTTATTCGCCATTCCGTTCCTTCCTTCACAGGTCCCAAAATTCTTCGGAGGACCTTTCTTTCGAATGTGTTAACTGCTTTTTCGGAAGTTCGCGTTAATGTCCACGTCTCGCTGCCATAACAGAGCACAGGTCGTATAATAGTTTTATAAATCCGCAGCTTATTGTTCCTGTGCACTTTCTTGGATTTCATTATTGGAAGTACCGAATAATACGTCTTATTTGCTAGTATTGTCCGTCGTTTGATTTCGTCTGTTTCATTACCGTCCTTTGCTAGATTAGCCCCAAGATATATGAAGTTGTCCACACTCTCCAAATTATATTCCGCAATTGTTATGTTTTGTCTGATTGGCGTTCTCCTTCTTGTTTGTGTCATTACTTTTGTTTTGCTTTCGTTAATGCGCAACCCGACTTCTTTTGCGGCGGAGTCAAGATTGACAAATACCTCCTTAGCACTAGGGAAGGATCTTGCTAGAATGTTAATGTCGTCAGCGTATGCTACTAGTTGGGTGGACTTGAATAGTAGTGTCCCGTTGGTGTCGACTGGGATTTTTCGGACGACATACTCTAGTGCCAAGTTGAAAAGCATAGGAGCTAGACCATCTCCCTGCTTTAAACCACATTCCGTCCGAAAGCTGGTTGTGGAATCGGTTTGTATTCTCACTTGGGATTCAGTGTTCGTCATTGTGAGTCTTGTTAGTCGGACTAGTTTTGGAGGAATTCCAAAGTCAAGCATGATTTGGTACAGTACGCTCCTATCGATACTGTCGTATGCTTGTTTAAAATCTACGAATATTTGGTGCACGTCTGTGTTATATTCCCAGCATTTCTCAAGCACCTGTTTCACCGAGAATATCTGGTCTGTTGTAGATCGTCCGGTTCTGAATCCGCCTTGGTATTCGCCAATTATTTGATTAGTATAGGGCTTAAGACGACGTTCAATTATTTTTGTCAGTATTTTATAGGACGTACACAACAATGATATACCTCTGTAGTTCTCACAGCAGAGTTTGTCTCCTTTCTTGTAAATTGGACATATAATGCTTTTTCGCCAGTCGTCGGGTATGATTTCCTCTGTCCAAATTTTGCATATCATGCTGTGCAGTATTTCAGGGACACAGTTTCCACCGTTTTTCAGAAGTTCAACTGGTATTTCGTCAATTCCCGGCGCTTTGTTTCGTTTTTGGTCACATAGGGCTGCTTTGATTTCAGGAAGCGTGGGTGGTGTCGATGATGGTTCATCTTCGTCAGTTGAGGCTTGAATTGAAATGTTGTCTGTCGTTTTCGGTGCTACTGGGATGGGATTCAAAAGATGTTCGAAGTATGAAGCCCATCTCCTTTTGATTTCTTCTGTGTCGCTGATGATATTGCCCTCTGCGTCTTTGCAGAGACTGGTTTTTGGTTTATATCCCTTTTTCAAGTCTTTTACTATGGCGTATGCGTCCCGCGTATTATTTTTTCTCATGTCGTCGTCCATTTTTTGTATCTTGTCATTATGGTACTTCCTTTGTTTTCGTCTGCAGGTCTTTTTCGCATATCGCCTAAGCTCGTCATATCTTTCTTTTTTGGCTCGTGTTGGTCGTTCAGTAAAAATTTTGTAAGCTTCGTTCTTTCTATCTATTGCGTCGCGACATTCTTGGTCGAACCAATCATTACTTTTTCGCTGTGCTTGATATCCTAATACCTCTTCCGCGGAGGATTTGATGCCGTCTCGTATTTTCATCCACGCATTATCCACTGGCATATTTTGGATATTTTCATATATTGGTGTCAGGTGTTTATTACATGCTAGCATGTAAGCCTGCGCCACCGTTTCGTCGTTAAGCTTGTCGACATTGAATTTGCGAGCTCTACTCGTTTTCGAATACCCACGACAAGCTATTTTGCATCGATACTTAGCTCTGACTAGATAGTGATCAGAGTCACAATTCGCACCGCGGAGAGTTCGTACATCAAGTATGCTGGAAGCAGCCCTTTTCTCAATAAGAACGTGGTCTATTTGGTTGAAGGTGTGACCATCTGGTGATGCCCACGTTCGTTTGTGAATATCGCGATGTGGGAAGCACGTAGAGCTTACTATGATATTTTTGCTGCTTGCGAAATCAATAAGACGTTGGCCATTGTCGTTGGTTATGTCATGGAGACTGTGCCCTCCTGTTGTTCCTCTATGAGCCTCCTCCTTTCCGACTTTTGCATTAAAATCCCCTAAGACAATTTTTAGGTCATTCGAGGGCAGTGAGTCATAGGTTGTCTCTAGGGTGGCATAAAATTCGTCTTTAGTTACATCGTCCTTGTCTTCTGAAAATCATGTACCTTGGCTCTATTGCACCTTGGTCTTAATACTGTTTTGACGAATTTAACAAACTTTTGTAAAAATTGTTTTCACTAGTTTTTCCATTTCATTATACTCTAACGTTTGTAATGCTAAGCAATAATATAGCCGCATATATAGAGTCGCCAATGGAGCAAAAATATTTGTTCCCGCTTAAAAAATATCGATTTCAAGTGACAGCCTGTGTACTACATAACTCTCGAAAAACACAATGCGAGATCGTGAGCATTGGCCTTAAATTATCGCCAGTATTTATTTATTTTTCTAGCCTCTTGCTCAACAGCTTGTTGCCAAGTGCTGCATGGTTAACCAACCCTACGTCTCCCTTGAGGATTATAATTCATAGCTTGATTGACGATGTTTAGCTCCTGTTCCCTCAAAGTGTGACCGATCTAGTGACACTTTCGCCTTTGAACCTGAATGTCAATTTTAGTTTGTCCAGTTGTACTACAAAGTTCGTCGTTGGAGATCATCTCTGGCCAGAATATCCATAAAGTGCGTCGGAAGATTCTTGTGACCATTCGGGTTGGTCCCCTTCCATTTAATGAAACCATTTAACACCCGGACTCGACGCATGGGTTCTCGAAAAATATAAAAAGCTATTGATCTGAGAATTGAAATAATTGGTACAGAAATA
The DNA here is from genome assembly GCA_963669355.1 of Chorisops tibialis. NCBI lineage: Eukaryota > Metazoa > Arthropoda > Insecta > Diptera > Stratiomyidae > Chorisops > Chorisops tibialis. The sequence continues at coordinate 158,933,674 of OY770263.1, read as the reverse complement.
TTTATTGTAGCTCGAAAATCAAGATTTCAAGTGAACGTCTTACCATAAGTCTGTCTGTTTGTCTGCCTATCCGTCTGCATACAAAATAACTCTTGAACGCTTTGAGCTATAGGGCTGCTTTATGTAATTTTTAACAAAAAAGGCATTTTAAGTTCGCAAATATGCTACATCCCACCACTCCTTCTACATTCTCCCATACAAACTTCATGAAATTCGGAAATTTCATGGAATGCATTTCTTCGATTTTCGTTAAAACTAGCTAAGCTGAAACGAAAAATTTCTACGATAATTAGTTTTATTATAATTGCAATCAATTTTGAGAAAATTATGAAGTTCGTCTAACTCCTTCTACTTCCTCCCACACAAATTTCGCGAAAATTTAGAAAATTCAATTACATTAGCTTTCGAAACTGTAAAAGCTTTCGACTTAAAATTTTGGGCAAAGTATAATAATGCAAATATCATTAACGTCGGGTAATCCTTACACCTCTTCCCCCCATGCTGACGCCTAATTTGAGCGATTACATTATTTCGATTTCCATTAAAACTATAAAAAATAGACACTTTAAATTTTTACCAGAATTTGTCCCTTAATAATTACAATAAATGCCACAAAACATATCAGCTTCGCTTCACTACTTCTACCTCCTGCTATTCAAATTTTATATTAGAAATTCAAGGAAAGCATCTCTCCTTGAAAGATATGAGAGCTATCATTTTTAAAATTTGAACAGAGCATGGTGACAAGGATACTGATAATTCTTCTTCAATGGAACGACAGCCCAAATCGGCCTTGGCCTCCTGATTTTCAGGTTCCAAAACATTTTTCGTTACTTATTGTGGAAGGGTTGTTAGCTCTTTGCACGACCCTCTATCTGCGAATTTCTTATTTTCATATATTGAGGTAACCAAGGTATATCCAAGCAGGCAGTGTGCTGGAATTATGCGTTGACCGGGATTTGAAGTCATGACCTTCGCATTGTAAACCAGCACGCTATCCACTAGGCTACACCCTAGGATACTGATAAGCAGTTTTGATATCATCCAAAACCTTCCACTTCTTCTACCACCTCTCATACCGGATGTCCGTCCATCAAATCGTCCGTCCGTGTCCACTCTAGCTCGCGAGCGCGTTGAGCCAGAAATCTCAATTTTTTAAAAACGTCGTGGTAAAAAAAAAGTAAGGATAAGTTCGTGATCGGGCCAAATAGCTTCAGTTCTTCTACTTCCTTTCATACAAAGCAACACAATTTCGAAACATGACAATAAACTAATTTTCTCAAAAAGTATGAACGCCAATAGCGTGAAATTTGAAATATATCAGTCATATATCGCTTGTTGCTTCTATCATCTCCCATACAAACAGAACTTTTTCATAAAATACTAAATATAAACCAATTTACTCGGTACGTATTAGATTTCTACTACTACTACTACAATGGCGCTACAGCCCAAATCGGACCTTGGCATCCTGGCATTCAGGTTCCTTAACAATTTTCATTACATATTGTGGATGGGTTGGTAGCCCTTCGCACAACCCTCTTTCTACGAATTTTTTCATTTTCGTAGATTGAGGTGACCAAGGTATATGCAAGCAGGCAATGTACTGGAAATATGTATTGCGCCGACCGGGATTTGAACTCACGCCCTTCGCATTACAAGACCAACACGCTTCATACTACACCCTAGCTAGGTAACTATGCCGCTTATTTATCATCGTTTTTCCAGAGTAAGAGTCCCCGTAATCAGATGAAATTACTTCCAAAATGATTTGTGGCGTTTTTCATTGATTTTTAAGGGGTTCTGACGGCACGAAATTCAATTTTGACCATAGTTAGCGTTTTCTTTCCGGCTGACTTGTTGATTTGGCGATAATGTTCGTGATTCGCTTTGACACAAACTTTGTATTTATACCTGAATTGAGTCTTAGAATACCTACTGGTAAAAAATTTTCCCCCTCCCTTGTCAATTCCCTTCATTGCGCGAAATTTGTTACCTCCCCTCGTATTTACACAGGAAAATATACTTGACATTCGCGAATTTGACTTTCGCGGAGTGACATTTTCAGAAATAACTAAAATCATCATTAGACTAATATATTTTAAATTAAAGATTAGTAGCACTCATACTTTTCAAAAAAATCTAGTTTTTGTGGAGTTGTGAAATTGTGTCATGCGGTAGTACAGCTTATCGCCTATTTTTTTCTGTCTTACTAATAATTTTAAATAAATATTTAGAGCATAATTTCAGCGACGTAAATTTTATAGGTACGTAAATTAGTTTTGAAATCATCATAAAAAACATAACAGGACTACAAATGGGCATAAAGACCAATCGTGCGATACTCTAGATGAAAGAAATTTGGTATGGGGAGTGGGAGGATTAGTGACGGCATTGAATCAATTTTACTTTATTATTTTAATAATAAAGTATTGTGATCGACTTGGAAAAAAAAAAAATTTGCTACCCTGAAATTTTGTTTTTTCGCGTTTCATGACTAAATTAGCCGAAAAATGCAAAAAAAAAATCCGTCTGTCTGTACGCCGTCCGCCGTCCGCCGACCGCCGTACGCCGACGTGTACGCTCAGCGCACATTAACTCCCAAACCCTTCAAGATAGAAAGTTCAGTTTTGAAAGGATTGTAGATAGTTGCGGATCTCAGGCGGATACACATTTTAGGGGGTGTACGGGTTCAGAAGGAGGCGGGGGGAGCGCTTAAGCCAAAAAATACGAATTCAAATATCTCAACCATGATAACAGCTAGGAAGCTAAAACTCAACACACATATAGAGGGGTCTGTAAGACAACTTTTAAAAATAATTTAATTTTTTTTCCATTGGTGTCCGAAAAGGGGGGGCTAAAAATAAATTGTCGGCCTAATTGTTTTTTCAAATGATTATATCTTCGAAATTACTTATCGTAAAAAATTCATATTTTGAAACCGTTAGTGTGGCATATAGTTCCTTTGGAATCAGCTTAGAGAGTGGTTAATTATTGTAAGGGGGAGAGTCAGGGGGGTGCAAAGAAAAACACTTAAAAATGAATATCTCAACTATCTCTTAAGCTATGCAATTGAAACTTAAAACTTATATTAAGCTATACTAGGAAAATACAAAAAAATATAATATGTTGAAATAATAGTAGTGGGGGGAAATGGGGAGCATTTCAAAAATGGCGCACTTTTCAAAATTACCAATCCTTATATCTCAAAAAAGGGTACAGATATCAAATCAAAAATTTGTCAGATTATAGAACTACATAATTGTTAATTTTGGTAAAAATTTTAAGTTGGAAGGTGAAAGGGGAGGGAGGTGATAAGCAAAAATGTCGAAAATTTTGAGTGATTTTTTTAGGACTCTGTTGAAAGATACAAAGTTTAGATTTTGCATGTGGATACATCTATTTGATGTACATACAAAAATAATAATAAGTTGATCCACAATTGTTATAAACCGACCCCCCGGTCTAACGTGCACAAGGTGTTTGAAAAAAACACATAAACTGAAAATTTTTGAGTGAAATTTTAAGGTAGAAACTTGAAAATTTGCAAAATGCATTTAAAAAAAATCCCTAAAAATACGAAATATTAACTGGTCGAAAACCTTTAAAACTTCTACCCCCTCCCATACAAAATTATTTTTTCGACCATTTTTAAGAAATCAATTATCACCTAACTTTTAAGAGCTATCAATTTGAAATTTTGCATAAAAACTTACAAAAATAATTGAAATGAAATTACGTTAAAATTTTTGAAATCGCGTTTGCCCTTCTACTCCCTCCCATACAAAAGTGTGATTTCGACCAATTTCATTAAATCAACTAATAATCAACAAATTAAAAGCTACGAACTTGAAATTTTGTACGAGCATTTTGCAACAGAAAAGAAAGAAAATTGCATCACAAGTCTTACGATTCCTCTCCCTCCTCTACCCCCTCCCATACAAAATTATTTTTTCGAGCATTTTTAAGAAATAAGTTGTCAGCTAACTCTTAAAAGCTAACAATTTCAAATTTTGCAGAAAAACTTATAAAAATAATTCAAGTGAAGTTGCTTTAAAAGTTTTGAAATCGCGCTTGCCCTTCTACCCCCTCCCATACAAAACCATGATTTCGACCAATTTCATTAAATCAACTAATAACCAACAAACTAGAAGTTACGAACTTGAAATTTTATACAACCACCTCACAAGAAAAGCAAAATAAAACTACATATCAAATTTTACGATTCCCTTACCGTTTCTACCCCCTCCCATACGAATGTTCGGTTTCGTGAATGTAAAATACACCGAATTTTATGACAATTCTATGCAACTTCGTCTATGAAACAAATTCTATACAGAGAATATTGTACGTGATTCAAGCAATTAATTAAAAAGCTATTAACATCCACCCACCCTTACTATTACCCCTCCTCCTCCCCTCATAAAAACCTAAACTTGCAGAAACAAATGAAATATTGTTAAATTGACAACAGCCCTGCCCAAGAACTCCCTTTCACTTAGCCTTCCCTAACCACTCTAACCTGCATATTGACTTTCCATTCATCCGCAACTTGTCCCAAGAATAATAAAGTTTCGCCCGACTTGTTGGCAGTTTATTTATATTCTAGATAAAATCTGAGAGTATATTGTGTTTGCCTTACCGTTTGTAACGCTAAGAAATAATGCTCGCACAGAGCCGCCAAGAGTACAGAAATATTTGATGTCGCTCAAAAACCTCGATTCCGAATGAGCGTCTGTCCGTCTGTGCGTCTGTCTACAGCATAACTCCCGAAAGCTTTGTGCTATAGTGCTAAAAAAATTGATGTGTCATTTTTAGCAAAAAAGTAACTTTAAGTTCGTGAATAGGCTGCATCCCCCCACTACCCCCTATCATACAAATTTCATGAAATTTCGAAATATAAAGAAATTGATTTTTCTTTGAAACCATTTAAGCTATCGACTTGAAATTTAGGTCAGAGTATTACCATATAGATATCATTAATATTGCGGAATATTGATCCGATCCCCTCACTCCTTCTACCCCGGCCCATACAAATGGACTATTTTGAAAAATAGATACATATTTTCGATTTTCATTGAAACTAGTAAAACTGAAAAGACGAAATTTTGCCAAAATTGATTCTATTATAATTGCAATTAGTTTTGAAAATAGAGATTTAATCAGTTTACATACGCATTACCATACAAACTACATTTTTTCATGAAATACTTCAAATCAATTTTCTAAGCACTTATAAAATTTATAGAGCTCAAATTTTGTGCTAAATCCTTAATTATCATTATTATTAATATGCGGAAGAAATAAACCAATAAGCTTCCCTCCTTCTATCCCCTCTCATACGATGTGACAATTTCAACAATTTCAACACTTTTAAAAAATTCAGTTTTCTTGAGAAGTATGAATTTTACAGATCTGCAATTTAAAATATATCAATCATTAAAATATATCAATTTATTTATAGTTGTTTCTCAAAAAATCACTAAAGAACCCCCACTCCTTCTACCACCTCCCATATAAACTGCGCAATTTCACTAAATCCAATACTCTAATTATCTAAGTATCTAAGCTTAAATTTAGTATGACATTTTTTTCAGCTAATTTCAATTTTTGATAGCATCTCTAGCATGACGTAAAAAAATTATCTCAATGGCGTCACTCCTTATACCACTACCTACCCCATACAAAATTTTTTAAAATCAAATAAATTTATGTTTCGTCTAGAGCAAAGTACGATTGGATTTTACGCCCAATCGTAGTCCTGTTATGTTTTAATCATAGCTATGATTTTCAATCTAAAATACCTCTCCTACGAAAAGCATTGTATTAGTAATATCGATTAACGCTGTCGAAACCCTTCTCGAAGTCTCCAAACATGAGATGTAGTGGTGCATCCATTTCGGCTGCCTGCTCCAATATTATCCTCAGGGTATTTATTTGGCCTGTACTATATGGCCCTTTATAGAATCCAGACTCAGAAGCTTCGGTAGTGCTCTCAATAACGTTACTAATCCTATTGAGAAATACATTAGCCGTGATTTTCGATATTGCAGTAAACAGACATATACCACACCAATTGCAACAGTCTTCTTCCATTAAGCCGGGTATCTTTCTGCATTTCACACTTTAGTAAAAAGGTGGATGAGTTTTTCGGCTGTTTTTTGTGGATTTGTTTTTATTAGAGTGTGTAGTCCGTATATAACTGAAGCTTTCTTTACCCAGATTGATCGAATGGTGGAAAATATTTCTTCCTTATCTAAGAGTTCGTTTCTAATGGAGGATTGTTGCGATTGCATGTTTGGCAATTATTCTGTTACTTGAATACCTTCTTCTGACAGGATGCTTACAATGTCAAAAAATTATTCCTTATATCGTTGCAACTGATATTCACTCATATTAAGGAGAGTTCCATTGACATCTCTCAAAAGATGATCGGCGGTGAAATTCCTGTTCGTCAACTGTTTCATAATATTAAATAGTGAGCTCATATCCCCAATGTAAGCCGCAGGTTCTGCGTTATTGGCCAAACCTTCAATTGCCTTTCTCTTATCATGTCTAACAGCTTTCATGAGCTTTTTTTTATGTTTATCGAAATTAAGGTAGAGGGTCACCCTTTAATGCGCGATGCACAGTTAATTCGACATAGGTAAGGAAAACAAGAGGAAATAGGAAAATCAGCAGGGAAACACAGGAGGGAAGAGTTTGAAGTGACGGTGAACATTGTTCTTAAGCTTCTGAAGGTTGTATTCAGTGGGAAAGAAATTGTCTGGAAATAAATTCACTGTATATGAGCATCGCGGTTGTTTTGTCTCAACTCAGGAGCTCAGGTCGCCGATTGGCGTCCAGTGTACGCATTTCATGTCCGCCCAATGTGCATGGCTTTTCGCGTAGAATACTGGTGTAATCGCGCTTTTTTTTTGGGGTCTCCCAGTTTATACACATTAAGCTTGCGCTCCATTTGAAAAATTTGTGGCCGTCGGACAGCCGCTGTGCATAATCTCAAGAATGCAACCATCGATCCTCATGTCAGCTCCATGCTTTGTTCGCATATCGCGGAGACACCTCTCCATTGGTGACTAGCGACAAAATGTTCGATTTAGTTTTGACTAGCACCATCCGGGAAACCCGAGTTATTTCAAAAAAGGGTTCCTCCAATGACGATTTGCCAGGTGTCACAAAACTTGTCCAATAATTCGCCGTTTCCGGGTCTCTTAATCCAAAGTCGTGACGCTTCGACCCAAGTGACACCATGCATTCCCATGACGTATTCTAGTCCAGTGTTATCGGAACCAACTTGTGCGTTCATATCTCCTGGGATGGTAATAATATCACCTTTTGGAACACGCTTAATTGGTCAAAAACTCCTCTTTGTCACCAGGTGTTGCGGCGTAGCACTGCATAATTGTGACATTTCTGACACTTGATCTAAGCTTAATGACGATAATCTCATTCGAGATTCCCAGCCGATGGGACTATTTTTCGGTCACGATGAAAAGACGACCGCCATGCCATTTTTGGCATCACACTCAGGTCCACCGTACAGAATCCTGTTTCCTCTCGGGGTTCATTTTTTTATTGAAACTGAAATAAGGCTCTGAGAAAAAAATGAATGATACAGAAGTTCATATAATCACTAAAAAAATCTCAAAACCGGATTCCGTCCGTCCGTCTGTTTGTCCGTCCATATCATCTCTAGCTTGAGAACGCGTTGATATAGAAAGATCAAATTTTGTACAACTCGTTTTTGACAAAAAAAATAAGGTCAAGCTCGTGAACGGGCGAAATCGCTCCAACCTTTCTACACCTCCCGTACAAAATGATACAATACCGCAATTTGACATTAAACGGATTTGCTCGAGAAGTGTAAAATCTATTGGTCTGAAATTTGGCATATATTACTAATATAATGATTTCAATCCAATGTATAAAAATTATGAGTGTCCTCCCCGTCCTTTCACCATACAGAAACTTACCCAGTGCGTATAAGATTTAGCGAGCTAAAATTGTGCACTAAGTATTTATTTTGAATTAGTAGCAGGACCAAAAAATATTAGACGATTACATTTACCCCTTCTACCCCCTCTCATACAAAATGACATTATTTTGCAATTCGAAAATAATCTGATTTGCTCGAAAAGCGCAGATGCTATTAATCTGAAATTTGAAATATATTACTAATGATTTCAATCTATTCTATTCTACAATAGAACTACAGTCCAAATCGGATCTTGGCCTCCTGATTTTCAGGTTCCTTAATATTTTTCATTAATTATTGTGAATCAACAATTTAAAACATGTCAAATGTTTGATGTTTATAGTAATATCTGAAAGAGTCATTAAGAACTCGCCACTCCATCTACCATCTCCCATACGAACTGTACAATTTCACTGAATCCAATACACTAATTTTCTCAGTACCTATTAAATTTTTGAATCCTAAATTTTGTATGAAACATTTTGGCGGCAACTCTAGCGTTATGTGAAAAAATTACTTCAATGTCGTCACCCCCTCCACCACTTCCCCCACAAAATTTCTTAAAATCGAACAATTTCTCTTTCATCTAGAGTATCGCACGATTGACCTTTACGCCCAATCGTAATTGACTTTAATTTTGAAAAAAATTGTCAACCACCCCCTAATCCTTTTACCTCCTCTCATAAAAATTTCGCGGAGTTTCGAAGTTTCAATAAAATTATTTTTCTTCGAAGCTTTAAAAGTCAATAACTCATATTTTGAGAAAAGTGTAAACATTTAAATAATAGCAACGCCGAAAAAGTCTGCTCATTATTTCTACCCCCTCCCATACAAATGCACAATTTTGATTAATATGTTATTTTGTTGAAGCTAGAGGAAAAAACTTGAAATTTTACCTGAATGCATTAATTGCTGAAAAAATCGTTAACTGTCACAGCATTCCTTTTACCACCTTTCATATAAATGGACAATTTTGGGAAAATAAAACTTTTATTTATTTCCATTAAAACTAGAAAATGTAAAAACTTGCCAGACTCCGTCTTTTTATAATTGCGATAAACGTTAACAAAATGTTCAACTTCACTCCCGAATAAAAGTATCTACACTAGAAATTAAAGATAAGCAATTATTCTTCGAACATATATGAGGCATCAACTTCAAAATTGGATCACAGGATGCTGATAAGAATGTTGATAAATAGTTTCAAAATCATTCTAAGCCATTCTAAGACATTATACGTACTCGTATATTAAGCTCTTTCACATTTTATCAAGAGCATTGCACTGATGAGCCTTACGCCATATGCCCGATCATAATTCAATTATATTTTTTTCCGAGCCTTATTTGTTACAAACTTTAGAGCGAACTTATAATAAATACTCTCAGATTTCATCTACAGAATAAAAATAATTTTCTAAGACCATCAAAGCAGAAAACTGTTATCGTGTACATATATAGCATTATTTTTAATAAGATTTTTTCAATAAATTTCTAATCATAACTTTTCTTCACTTTCAGGAACCTGCCAACACATCAACTCCTTCCTGTCGACAGATCTTGACATTTCGACGACAGCACCGAAATTCATGTCACGAGGACACCTCTACAAGGCAATAGTTGGAGAAACTATCGAACTACCATGTAAAGTTCAAAATCTCGGCAGCTTCGTATTACTCTGGCGCAAAGGAACAGCAGTTTTAACAGCCGGACATCTGAAAATCTCACGTGATTCACGCTTCAAGGTGGTCGGCGATTACAACCTGCAAATCAGCAATGTCCGAACGCAGGATGCTGGCGACTACATTTGCCAAATTGGCGATCAGGAGACCCGTGACCAGGTGCATACGGTAGAAATTTTAGGTAAATTGATTTCTCTCTGAGACTTAGCTTCGGGCATTTTGAGCATATGTTTGTAAGTATCCGAACTAAACCTTAATTTATTTTTGTTCTTCTCGATCTTTCGAACCATTCCTGGCTACCATCTATCCGAACATCGATTGGATTTTTGTTTCACTTCGGGGGATTAACTTGTATGCTGCATACTACCAACAATTGAAATCCCTGTAGTACCACCGACGCTACGAGCCTTGCCCCATAATGGACAAGTGACCGCCCGGAAAGGGAGCACGGTCACATTGGAGTGTAAGGCATCAGGAAATCCGGTACCAACCATCTACTGGTACAAGAAGGACGTGTTCGCCGGACCCACTCATCTCTCCGATAGCTCGACCTTAATCTTGGATAACGTCGACCGACATCATGCTGGCGTATATCAATGCTCGGCTGATAATGGCGTTAAGGAACGTGTTTCCATGGACATACAGCTGACCATACTGTGTAAGTAAAGTTCAATGGACACAAAATTTTACCATACATTCGTACGTAACTTAGTTTTGAATTTACTCCGCAACACACACATCACATACGTTACTCAAGAGTCGACCCATATCCTAGCTAAAAGTTTTTAGCATCACTATACATCCTACCATCCACATGGGGAGAGTCACCATCCTCCTGAATGAGAGCTAATATTTATGCCCAAATGCTGCTTTGCATGCGATATCAGTTTTACGGTTTAAGACATTCCCAGGGTTGATTTTGAGACTTGTTGGTTTATTTGCAAGGAAGTGAACTGGACCTACATAAACGCTCGAAGTATTGAAATTCCATTGGGGATTTTACTAATTGAGTTGATTCTTTAGATAAAGGATCCCATCTCTTTGCCATGTGCCGAGTTATGTACCTATCCTGAATTTTCGTACACTATCGGGATGGGATCTTTCCGTAAAGTTTTATCGTAACATAGATATTGCCAGTAATTGGTGAAGTTTCATCCCCTAAAAATGTTTGCAGACCAAGAAATTCTCTGCCGCCGCCATATACACACGGTTCCCTCTAACACTACAAAATTGAGAATGTTGGTGACTTCGAATCGGAATCGTACTTAAAACACCCCCAGCTAATGCCCGAAGAGAACAACATTCGATACGGAGGAATTTGTTGGATGCAAATCGCACGAATTATCTGAGGAAAATCGCCGCGCCGTTATTTGATAAGCAACGCTTCGCAAAAGTTTTTGACCACGTTTTCGAAAGTTTGCGAGTATTACGCTAGAAGGGCGAGTAGTTTAGCGCTTATTTGCACAAAATTGAAAATTGTTTGTTCCGTGGTTTACGAATCGGTTTCTAGTTGATTGTGAAACGAACTAATGAAACGATCGGGGAGTATTATTAATTGCATTGTTGGAAATGTTAGCTGACCAATTTGTTTGGATGCAGCAAATATAGGCGAATATTCACAGTGCATTATTTCGAGATTTTAGATAAACAGAATAGGTCAAGTTGATAATGGCGCTACAGCTTCATTGCTTTGTAATTTAGCTTTTATATAACAGCTTTGAATTTCACAGACATATGAAAATTATTTTGAGATCTCTTTTCTTTAGATAGTGAAAAGGGTTTCAGGCAATACGCACCATGAACCGGTTTTAGCTCATCGCTATCGACTCAAAATTCTTCGGTTCCTTAACATTTTGATTCTGTGGAAAAGTTGTTAGCACTACCCAGCGAAAAAAACTCCTGTAAAGTATTTTAATACGCGATTGCATGCATGGAAGTGCTTTGAACTTGCTAACCATTAGAATTAACAATATACTATATGCTTCAGCGTTAATAAAAGCAATTTCTGGGTGCATTTTTGAAGCCATTTAAAGCGTATTTTTTGCATTAATTAAAAAGTGCGATTCAGTGCTTACGAGTGAGCAAGATATTTTTTTACAGTCGAGAAGTAGATTTAATCCTGGGATCAAAATCAGCCACAGAACTGCCACAAAAATGGAAAATGAAGATATGTGCCTTTGCCTTAAATCATAAAAAAAGGCTTGAAATCTTCCCGCTGTATATCTATGAATTGTTGTTTTCGTAGATTAAAAAGGCCCAGATATATCCAAAAAAGTATTGTGCTGGAACTATT